>OX424509.1:10012500-20012500 GCA_949152395.1 Agrochola litura | reverse complement strand
TATAATTAACAGAGTTCACAATAATATATGTCGAGTTTGATGTACAATCTGATGAATCATAATTTTATTTTGATATGACTAACCTCATCCATTGTAATTTAACTATAGAAATATTTGATGAGAGCAAAAAAAAAAAAAACAAACAAAAGCATTTCTGCGCAAAAAATATGTACGCAAAAAGTATTCCATAATTACTAAATATCAGTATCTTCAAAAGCGAAAGATGAAAAATTTAATTAAAAAATAACACTGGCCCTGCGGCCGCGGCGCTAACCACCGCTATCAATTTTATTTTAAAAAGTTTTCGCTCGCAAATTCATCTGATTGCGACCTCCTTAGGTTTACAAGAGTTTTTAAACGCTTTAGGCTGCGGTCGTCTTGATGAGTTCAGTGTTGCCAATACAAAAAAAGAATTTCGCAGAATTCGTTACCTTAGGTCGACGCTGTCCAGGAATTTGAAATCAGAATACAAGTTCCTCGACAGCATCACGATATTGATTTAATTTTATTCGAAAAGTTTGCAGTTTCTGATTATTTGAATTCAGAATACTGTTTTTGTAGAGACGCCGATCACGGCGGCGTAATTTGCAATGAAAGGGCTGAACTAAGTTTACGATTTTGTTATATTCACAAAATTGCTTAAAAGGATTTTTCCTCCGATACGATAAAAGAAGGGTTATTATTTTCGTTGCTTACTTCGAGTGGGCTTTGTGATTTAGAAATACGTATGGGAGGCCTTCCTTTTGTTGTGGTTATTACTCTTGGGGATCAAGTATTGGCAGTTATCAGTTATTACGTCCTGAGCCATGAATTATTATAAAAAAGGTATGCTACTTATTTGAACAACAATGGTTTTTTGTGAAAATATTGATAGCATTTTTTCATAAAGAGTTTAATCAAAAAATTCGCAATATTATATTTTACAGCGCAAAATTGTGTCAAAGCGTGATTTAAAAAAGTGTAGTTCAAAAATACCTAGTAAAGTATTTGTGAACTACACTTTTTTAAATCACGTTTTACACAAAACTTTTATTTACTGCAAAAATAAAGCCACTATGACTACTAAACTGAAGGCTCATAAATTCCGCCGACGAAGCCTTTGGAATCAACATATTTCATGTACTTAATAAATTTTATGTATGTCACGTTCAAGCCGAATTCCAGCGCCGAGTTTACAGTGCCTACCAGGCTAATTCAGTTTCAGCTGCTTCCCTTTGCCCACTTTAGTTCACTACGTATACTCGCTTTTCAGAAATGTCTTTGAAATTTTGTTTAATGTTGGCCGTTTGGCCCAATGTTTGGACCAATTTACCGGATTTAGTAATGTGTGGTACGGAATTGGATGTAATTTCGTTAAATTGTACAAATAAGTGGGTTGATTCTGGAATTGGTTGTGTTTCTACTCCCGAACTTCTCGGTAGGTAGGTTAAATAAATTATGGTTGTATCGAATTTGAGGTGAAATAAATTAATTTAAAGGTAGGGAATCTTTTAACATAACATCACACCTGTATTCCCCGAAGGGTTAGGCAGAAGTGTACCTAAAGTACATTCACATTTTGCCAGTTATGTTTAAGTCCCATGCAATAGGGGGCGAGCCTATTGCCATCAACCGGGCACAAAACCAACCATCAAAATCTTTTATTGTTTTGTAAAATCAAGTATAACAAAAAAAACACCCACACGAAGGGTTCTGTACCGTATTATGATCGAGTACAAAACGCCGAAAAAAATACGTTTCTTCCCCGGACCCTTTTAATTATTAATGTTTTGTTTTATATTATATATGTCGGAGACGGGTATGTGACTTTCGTCATTATCAGCGATATTTTAACTACTGTGGGCGTAGTGTGGGTAGTGTTGGTTGATGCGCAATAGAAAAACAGTTTTGCAGTTCAGATCACATTATAATTTACTATCAAATGAATTACACTAGCTAATTTATACACACACTGGGTGCGACGGCGTTTATTAAAATCACCAATTAACAAAATGATCACAAATTACAACTAACACAATAACTGAGCACCATGAATCGAGAACAGTTCCGTGACGTCTTGATTCCAATGCGACCAAAGGCTGAATGCCCTCCTCGCCGTGGCCTTCAAACATCACGTCCCTGTAGAAGCGCGCCTTTTTTGTTGTAGGTAGTTCACTCTTGATGTCGCCAGTGGCGCGCTTGCGATTCGTATCGTGTCCGTACTAATGACTGGATCTGACATATACACCGTGACATTTTAGTCGTCTTACAAAAGCAGCCCACTTCATGTATCCAATGACTACTAAACATTCATTAAAAAAAAAGATATACACCGTGACATTTTAGTCGTCTTACAAAGGGCCACTAAATGTACCCGACATAAAATACCTCTAGGAGCAATAAAAAAATTGTTACAATTTATCTTCTTTTTTTTAATGAATGTTTAGTAGTCATTGGATACATGAAGTGGGCTGCTTTTGTAAGACGACTAAAATGTCACAGTGTATATAACTGTTTTAAATTATTTGTTGTTATTTATAGCGGCAATAGAAATACATAATCTGTGAATAATGTAACTGTCTACAATACGATACAACTTAGATGTAGCATAAATTTGAAAATTTGCATTCATTCATTAAAATATTTCGAATGTGTTTGCTAAGTAACTTTAGAAGTTATTGCGTTTACGTAAAGATCATTTTCACATTACGCAGTAATAAAGCTTGGTTATTTTGAAGGCGCACTCAGTTCGGATTAAGATCGGTTTTACGAATTTTGCCTATGCTACATTTAAGTTGTGCGGACTGTACCCTATTACGGTTCATGAGATACAGCCCTCTGACAAACAAGCGGACAGACGGACAGCGGAGGCTTAGTTATAGGGTTCCGTTTGGCTCCCTTCGGACACGGAACCCTAAAAACAATTCAGCAACTAATGATACACAGGAAAATTGTGATGCATCTCGTACACAAATATGAATAATTTTTTGAAGTCTGACAGATTTTCTTTATTCTCTTTTCAACCCAACTTTTTTTAACACTCCCAATTTTTACCAAAAGTTTAGTTCTAACTACCTCGCGAATCCTCACCGATGTAAAGTTTACCTTTGTCCAAAGTTTTGTTGATCTTATCCTTTCTGGTTTCAAAGTTTAAGTTTATTTTTGGTAACTTCGGATATCGGCCCTCGAAATCCCGAAGGTACATGTATATCGGTTTCGTTGTGAACCCTCAAGGGGTAAACCGAGCCTTTTCTCACTTTTTGAAGACGCATTTATCAAGACTGGATGCAAATTATTTAATAATCTGCATATTTTATATAAAAAACTAGCTTCTGCCCACGACTTCATTTGCGTTCACCAAGATTTGAAAAAAAAAACAAAAAATAATTGTGTTTTCTTTCAGGCAAAATACCCATATACATACAATTGAATAAATAAGTAATAAAAACAGTAAAAACATTATTCAAAAATTATCATTCCGAATTAAAAATGTACACAAAAAAAAAAGAAAAAAGTAAATGAAAGTGTGTAAAAAGTATCTTATGTCCTAACCCAGATCAAGGTCAATCCATGTGCCAAATTTCATCCAAATCCGTTTAGCGGTTTTTGCGTGAAAGCGTAACAAATAAAATCACTTTTGCATTTATAACATTAGTTAGGATTCTATGTTAAGGTGGATCCGCAGTTGTAGCCCGCGAAATTCAAATTTTATGTTTTTTGCAATTTACAGATCAGTGTCAGGTCGTATCTTGATCAAAATATGATTCGCGACTATAACAGATATGTATTTACATAATTATAATCATTAGAATTATTAAAACATCTCTCTAAGTTATATTATTCCTTATGAACTTTTCCATAAGAGATTTGTTTTTATGGAACAAATCTATCTTAGAGACAATTTCGCGGGCTACAACTGCGGATCCGCCTTAAAGATCAGATTCGTTTAGCTAAAAAAGGCTCTTGTAATGGTATCTGTGTTAACTTCAATTCATCAGTAATACATTTATGTTCTAAAAGAATTTAATGGCAATTTTACCTAGTTACTTATTACGTACACAGGCTTTAAGATTAATCTTGGGTTTCGTTCGTCATGAAAATTTGTAAATATCATCAGTATTTGACGGAGTCAAAAAACGCTGTATTGTAACAGCCGGTATTGTGTGGTGACCCCGTGGTAACGGCCGCGACTTCAGAGTTGTAGGTCATAGGTTTGAAACCAAGCAGGAACTTTGTGTAAATTATTTCATCACTTCTGCTCTCAAAACGGTGAAGAAAATCATCGTGAGGAAACCGGCATGTCCTAGAACCAAAAATTCGAAGACATGTGACATCTACCAACCCGCACTGGGCCCGCGTGGTGGATTACGGGCCACTCCCACTTACAGAAAGAGGAGGTTTGTGTCCCAGCAGCGGGAACAATAGGCTGATTATGTTATTATGTGATCGTTCACTGCTTTCTTAGAAAACCACAAAGGTTTAGCTAAGTTTGCTAAATTCCTTTTCTTAACCCTATCATCAGGGTGGCAGGGACATCGACGACGCGAAAACTGTTACCATGGATTCAATACATGATTGTGAAACCCCTTTTTTTTCGGTGGGAAACTATCAAATAACTTCTCCCGCTCTGGGTGGAGCAGGAGGGCGTATCAGACTCTTACTGACTAAAACCCACCCGTGTTCGTTCAGTTGCCATGTTGCTGGGAGCCATTGTGAACCCCTGCGTTGAAAATTTTTGTCGGTTATTTTAAAAAAAGTCTGCTGTTGTTCCATAAATTTTGACCGCGTAGGCATTGTACTTCTCTATGAAACAGTAGATTTTTTTAAAAATAACTGACGAAAG
The DNA here is from genome assembly GCA_949152395.1 of Agrochola litura. Classification (NCBI taxonomy): domain Eukaryota; kingdom Metazoa; phylum Arthropoda; class Insecta; order Lepidoptera; family Noctuidae; genus Agrochola; species Agrochola litura. The sequence goes on along the minus strand of OX424509.1, from coordinate 20,007,678 downwards.
GTTTCAAGAAATCATGAACTAAATCCATGGTAACAGTTTTCGCGTCGATGTCCCTGCCACCCTGTATAACAATATAAAGTACCTAATGTGTAAAACTTAACATTATGTAACTACCAATCTTTAGTTTTATATTGGAGGTCCTTAATAAAATAGTTATATAATAACATTCGTTCGCCGTCCCAGAAAGGGTAATTGCATTTACCAAAGCAAACAACATTTGCTCAGCGACTTTTGCCAAGATCGAACTTTTTCTTCCTCTATAAATATTGAGTCGGTGTGGAAAGACAAAAAAACTTTGCTTAGCGAAAAGTCTTTTGCGGAAGTTGATTTTGATGTGGATTTAACCCTTCATCGGATGCGGGCCAAAGTTTCGTTATGTGGGTGTAAATCTGCCTAGCCTTTTCCTAACTATGTTGGGGTCAGCTTCCAATCTAACCGGATGCAGCTGAATACCAGTATTTTACATGAAGCGACAGCCTATCTGACCTCCACAACCCAGTAACTGGGTAATACGATACCTCTTGGTAAGACTGATTGTCAAACTTTCGGGCTTCTGACGACCCGTGTCAAAGATCCACGAATGACAGGCGGAACCAATGGATTTAACGTGCTTTCCGAGACACGTGCAATTAATAATAATCAGCTTCACTAATATGACTAGTAATTATTTTGTTATTTAGAGCCACTTTAGGAAAGTAAAAAAAATGAATTAAAGCCAATTATGTAATGAAAATTTAGTTTTCAGCTCAATATATGTTTGTTTAAAAAAGTGAGGCCCTTAGGCCATTTTCGAGCAGTTTTATTAGAGTTAGTATTTTCCAATAGACTCCATAAATACCAAAACTTTATTTTAACATCACCAATTTTCCTGATTGTCTATTTTCTTTCCAATATCCAACTAACATAGAGAATCCAATCTAACCCGACCCAACATAAAATAAATTCATTAATATCGTTGTATTTAATAGAAATTTCCTAGGGACCCTCGACATCCAGTTATTTAAAAGTAAATAAGAAGCTATTCTTAGCTAAATTAACCCAGAAAACTGTTTACCTGGAACTAATCAAGGGCTCGGGGAGGGTCTTAAACTCAATAAATGTAGATAAGTTTTTAGGGTTGTGTACGTGCGTTTACGCGATGCAAATTGGTCTGTTGCGAGAGGGTTACAAACTTGAATTGACTTGGTTTTGGCTGTGTTGTACCTAAATAAAATTTTATGTAGTCTTGCTGTGTTTGGAAGAGTTGATAGAAGAAGGAAAGGTTATAGACTCTTGCTTAGTTGACAATGATATAAATGTGATAACCCTATCAAATTTAAATAATTAAATAAGTTAAGAAAAGGAGTGTTTAAACACAATCTAAGTTCTACGCACTTTGTAACCGACTTCCAAAAAGGAGGAGGTTATATTTTCGTAGTGTATGTTTGTATTTTTTTTTAAGCTGTTGCATAGCTTTTATCGCGGGCTTTGAGCGCGGCGACCGAATTAAGAAATTCCGTGACGAAAATAAAAACTAACACCCCCTACTCCGCCTACCATGTAATGACAGATGATGACATAAAACAACTACGTTCCCATGACAACGTGATGTTGTCATGGGAACGTAATTTTGTTTTATGTTATCATCCGTCATCATCCCAAGTGTAGCGTTGACAAATAGGAAGTATAGAGGTTACAAATGCTATGCAATATCTTTACCACGGCAGTCCCCGAGTGCCACACGTTTTTTTATAGTAAAGTAATTTGTGATAGCGTGTTAGTACAGATAAACAAATCTAGCAAAATAAAGGTTACATTTGCAACTCACTTTTAGATAAATTAAATAACTGAGTAGCTTTTAGCTGTTTACAAGCTCTTTGCAGTCCAGTTTGTTTCGCTAGAGCGGACAATAATTACACTCGCTATTACCAACATGACAACATTCTTCTCTCTCTACAGATCGTTCTGCCTCCTCTAGCTGTACCAGGGCTACATTTAAATGCTAGAAACGGCTCCACCACAATAATTAATTCAATCTTTGTACCGTCGGGTCACGATCACCGCGTATTCCAACAGACATCCGCGGATCAAGAATTCACTTTGCAACTTTTACTTCCAAAATTTCTTAACTCGCAAAAACGTTTAGAATACAGTAACGAAGTGGAAAGTTTTCTTCAGTATCACATTGATATTCTAACGATACAAGAACTTTGGGCGGATAGACAGGAAAGTTACTTTTAGTCGTGTTTTTTTTTGGGTTTTTTGTTGGTGAGGTCAATACGGGCTAGCAAAGTGTGCTTCAGTATACTTTCTGGTAACTAAGTGGATTTGGTAAATAAGGGTCAATGGTAAATAAATTGTGGTGAACTTGGCAAAGTGTAGGTACAGTGCCGACCAAAAGTCCATGAGCAATCTCACAAAGCAATAGACTGACGCTTCGGTTTGACTTACGACCTTCTTCTATAAGTTGTTACAATACTGTAGACACGCACATTACACACACACACTCACTTTGTCTGCAACCAATGACTAGTTCAATAATCATCATTCGTTTTTAGTTTCATTCGTCTTGTTCACATAAATATTAAAGTTTAGCAGGTAGACTACAAAAAACTAAGTAAATTATTTCGATTTCTGTGGGGTAGATGCAGTTTGTTACGAGTATTCAATTAATAGAACTTTTTTGGTTCGTGGATAATATTGGTGACGAGTATTTAGCGCAGTGTTGTGGTTATTATTATCAAAAAGCAGGCATAAAATATATTGAAGAGATCAGATCAGATCAGAGAATATTATTGCGCTGCGTAAAAGTGAAGTGAATATCTAATGAAACCGGACTAAGTGTGAGTGTTATCATTAATATATTTCATATTTTACTAAACATAAATCTTAATCAAGGGCATTGTTGATAGAACAGAGGTATTGTTGAGACAGAAGATGCCTTTAAAGTTTTAAATTCATTGTGAGGTTTAATTCGATTAGTGAATAATAAATAATAAGGTATTATGTGTAATAAAAACAATGTTTTTCTTTGTTCTAGAGAAATACTGTGAGGGTTAAGAGATATGAGGAAGGGGCTTATTATCGAGTAGCAGCGACGTCAAATGGTGAATGAAACAAATGGTTTCATACCAACGAGACATTTTGCTGAATTATTAAAAACACGTCATTATGAACCGTTCGCCGTGCACTCTGAAGGCTTGCATCACTGAAGACCAGCTAGAAAACCGTTTTTGACCTTAAAATATTGACCGTACCAACTTAATAAACAACAGATTCGTTATTACATGAATTTATGGTAACGAATTTTTTAAGCACGTTTCAATAGGGTGTTTGTCGTATTTCTTGCAGATATACCGAAATTGTTTAATATTATTTTAGTAATAGTATTATTTTAGGATAAAAATTTGAGGTTTAGTTTCAATCTTCTTTTCGTAAAGAAAATGAATACTTAAGCTTTAACCTCAATAACAACCAATATTTACTAAAGTCAAATAAAATGTAAAATAATTAATACAAATAAAATATAAACAAACTGCCCATATTTAACCTTAAAATTACCTATTCTGTAAGTAGTTTTTTACATTTTAAGTAGTCTAATATTCTTATTTATTACTTAATTACTTCGACCATGATCAAAGCTTAATATTTATGGTGAAAAAATCCATTAAAAATTTAAAATATTTCATAATTTAAATATGTCTAAATAATACAAACTGCTTCTAAGTTTCTTGACCTCTATTTCACATCTTATTCAGCTGAAGTAATGATAAATAATTGTAGCAGTTTATTAACTTATGTAAAATAAATATAACGAATAAACATATATTTTTTAATTTTGTTATCATATATCACGCATTTTTTATTCTAAAACCTTTATTGCAATAACAACATAAAAAAGCAGCAATATTTAAAAAATATTATTATCGAAAACAAAAATAATAATATTTGCAAAAAACCGCACTGTGTTTCACGAGATTAGAACCTGAGGCAGATTGAATTCCATACCAACGCTTAACGATTTCTGCTATCTGCGCTTGTTAAGTTACTATCGAATTTTAGCAATGCCATTAACTGGTCAAGTTCACGCGCATAGTGCGTGTGTGCTAGCATGTTTAAAGCGACGGAAATATATTGTTGTTTCGTGTAACTGCGTTATCTGTGGTGTGTGTATCGTGTTGCTTACACATACAAATGTACGAGCTATACCGCGTGTTCACAGCAATACGACTCTTAGCGTGCTCATGCACTTTTGAGCGCTTACTGTACATTGAGTTAAGTATTTTTATCATCTTTATTAAGTTTTTTTTTTCTTGTGCAAGTTGTTTTGTGACTATCAGGTTCAAATGGAAATACTTAAAAGAATACTGGTGCATTTAAAACACAATTGTATTTATATTTTTGAATTTGATACGCGTCACTTACGTTTTGTCCAACCATCTCGTTTTATGCCAAATGTTTAGAAAAAGTAACATTACATCACGCCTTGTTTTCCCGAAGGGTTGGGCAGAGGTGTACCTGTAGTAGGTACACCCACATTTCGCCAGTTATGTTTAAGTCCCATGTAATAGGGGGCGAGCCTATTGCCATCAACCGGACACAAATCCAGACTCTGGGCTGCTACTGAGAAATTCCAGATAGCTAACATTGCTTTGTTTAGAAAAAGTGTGCAAAAAAAATCAATCCGCCATATTTAAAAACAAAAATACTTGTACAAAGCCACACTCATACGGCCACAAAAAGCAGCTTTGTGCAAAAAATAACGCAAAAAACGATCGCAAAAACCGTACACGGACGAAAATGTCCAAGCCAATGTATCCTATTCCGCCCCACTAGTTATATACTGATAAATGATTGTGGGTGATATACTGTTTTGTGGAAATTGTGCCTTTTTTGTTTCAACCTTTTCTGTTTTGTGTGACCACACGTTTTGGTCGGGTTATACGGGTTTACTAGTGATTTTAGTGGGGTCAACTATGTGTCGTTAAAAAAAAAATTGTAAATATCTAATCTCACTTTTTTGTTTTCCGGGTGAAGTTAATGGGGTGGACTAACTGCATTACTATTTACACTGCGTATTTCCCCTTCCTGGTATTTCATTTTATTTCTATTGAAAGTTTTCCTTGAATTATAACACAATATTTTTTCCATGGGGACAGGATCAAACTACAAACAGAAATAATACTTCCCTACCTCCCAAGAGATTCGGGGTAAAAGAAATTTCTTGTCCTTTTCATGACGTAAGCTTCCGCTGAAAGTTTTGGCGCATTCTTACGTAGAATACCGAAAAGGAGCGCATTGCATTTATTTCAGTATATTTACGAAAGTTAACATTAGCAAACATGGACATCAAAATAACGTCTCTTAGAAATTATTTTGGGTTCCACTTAAAAGATTCTACTATCAACGCTCAGACTCAAGTTACAAAATTACCTTCTTAATGTTTTCCCCACACATAAGAAAGTGTTAAATCCCTACTTAGTCTTTAATAACTATTAAACTACTTATATAATATAACGGTACTATTTTAACCTTGTCACTTACCTCATTATTCCGGTCTTTAATACGAACATTAACCTGTAACCACGTCGTAAAAAATTACTAGAACTTTTAATTCACTGCCATAAATTCGTCCGACATAATTTGTTACAACGGCCCCATAAAAGTTGCGAATAATCGTCCAATCTATTGAAACTACTTCCTTCGTTATACGCAGACTTAGCGTAGTTTAAATCGTTCGTATAACTTTAATAGATTCTTGAGTTAGAGTTAAAACGACCAAGAAAGAAAGTCTGCGCGGAGTAAGGGCTCGTACAGACAAGATTTACTTTTGGATCACAGAAAGCTACCACGTTTTTGTGGTCTAAATAACACATTACGTTGTTCGTGGTTCACGTTTACAACATCAGTATGTGAGTAAGATGTTAATTGATATCGACTACAAGCTACCACAATACGAGAGAAGCTGATAGAATTGAATTGTAATAAGCTTTGAATAATGGTATTGCGCTAGATGAACACATAAAATTGTTAACTTTGTGTAGTGTTTGGGTCACCAAGATACAGGCTGCGCCTAGTTTGGGACCCACTGTCTAATATTCTAAGTCTTCTGTTAGTGAGAATTTCATACCATGCTATTAGGTTGTGTAGCGGTTACACGGCCACATACGAACTACGCATCATAGACATGACGTCACACAAATCCTGCATCGCGCAGTTACAGTTTACGGAGCGATCGACATACATACAAAATTTCAACTTCAAAACGATGGGCAGTTGCCCGCCAGACACAACACCCGTCTGGTCGGAGGATCCTCCCTTTTCTATGGTGGATGAGTGAACTTTACACCCTGATCCTCATACCCCTAAAGTTGTATATTTAAGAACTTTGTGTAAGCTAAATAAATAAATGAAATGAAATGAATAATAGAAGCAATGGAAGTGACACTTCAGTAAAGATAACCTGCAGTGTCAGAGATTTACAGAACTTTTTGTGGAATTTTGGCGGTTCTAAAAGCTCGTATCGAAGCTTTGACATAAACAATAATATCTTTCATCTTTATCAATTATCAGTTTGCCAACATACAATTCAACATTTGAAACGTTTTTGTGGTTCAAAAAGTTATGACCACAATTTTGTCGTCCAAAAGAGAATGTGTCTAAACACGTCCTAAGGTTTTTGCATGCAAGCACGAGCGTGTACACACGGTCGGCTAACTTCGCATACACTCGGCAAAATTCAATTTCCTATTTACACTGCATCGGAAAAAGTGTATAACTTGAATAATATAACGAATGTTTCAGAAGTATGTGACAAACTTGTTTGTTCGACTGCTTGGAAATGTTTACGGAGTTCTTTGGAGTAAATTTAATATGAACAGCGCATGTTTTGATGTAATTTGTGAGATTGAAAGTTTAATAAATGGAAGTTATTGGCGCAAATATATTTTTGTGTCGGTTTGTCTAATATTTCTGTGGTTGAATTCCGAGTCGATTGTCAGTTGACTTGGTCCATAATCAACGAAGTAAAATGAATAAAAGGGACCTCGTTTTACAAAGGAAACATTGTAAAAATAATAATATAAGTAATATTGCGACAAAAATGTATGTAGACGAAATTTTTATCTTCAAAAGATTAAAATTAACCAAATAGCTTACTTGCCTGATCACTCAAAAAAATTTTAGTTAAAAGTTACGTTGAAAAAAGCTACCCACATTGCGATTCTCATACAACCTTACCTACAAATTCAAGCAAATTCAAAAGTCATTTATTCAAACTAGGCTGAGAATTAGCATTTTTCGAACGTTAAAATTACATAAGATATTAGTCCCTCAAAAACGCCCACCCTTCTGGTGACGAGCGAGTGCTTTCCACACTTCCGCACTTCCTAGTGCTTTAGCTGGGAAGAAGAAGTGGCGTAACAAGCTCCCTATCAGAGCTACACAACAAGCTACATACATCCGAATTCCTTATTCATCCATCCTTTAACATAAATCCAAGCTACGCACTATTCACCCAAGCTCATACAACAAACAGCACCCGTTGTATCCGACAGCTCATTCTTTCAATCCATCTGTCAAACACGTCTGCTTTTGACTTTGACTCTGCCATCAATTAACGGCCCAGCGATTTGTCAATTAATTCCCGTCAAGAGGACAAAGAAGGCCATTGTAATTGCAAGATGTGTGGAGCGCCCTTATATTAATGGATCTCAAGGGACAGACGCTGATGGATAATTGCCTAGGCTGTTATGTGATGACATAATTAGAGTAGTTATCCACATTTTCAATTTTCGAATCCTTTATCAGTTTGAGAAAAATTCAAAAAACACATCTCTCAGATTTGAAGATTGTGTTTTTTGAATTTTTGCTGATTTATTTTTATTGGAAGACTAGCAGCGCCCCGCGGTTTCACCTGCATAGGTTTCGATTCCGTGAGAATATTGGGATAAAAAGTATCCTATGTGTTAATCCAGGCTATAAAGTATTGAACACGTCCCAGAGGGTCATGGCCATTCGGCTGGCCCGAGGATACCGCACAGTCTCCTGCGAGGCGGCGAGCCTCCTTGCCGGATTACCGCCATGGGATCTGGAGGCAAAGGTCCTCGCGCACATCTGGGAGTGGTGAGAGGAGGCGAAACGCCGGGGCTTAACTCCAATGCCGCAAGAAATCGCGGCACAACGGACAGAGCTCCGGCGGGATCTCATGGCGTCATGGAGAGTGCGATTGTCGCAAACCCCGTGCTGGGCACGCCACAATTGCGGCGATAAGACCCCTCTTTGAGGAGTGGCTTGAGAGACGCCACGGCGTCCTCACCTTCCGCCTGACGCAGGTCCTCACCGGACACGGCTGCTTCGGGAGGTTCCTGTTTAGGATAAGGCGGGAGGAAACACCCGGGTGTCACCATTGTGTGGATCGGCCTGAGGACACGGTGGAGCATACGGTGGAGGTCTGCCCGGCTTGGGCGGAGCAACGCCGTGTCCTCATAGAGGCGATCGGCGGCGGTGATCTCTCGCGTCCGGCCCTGGTTCAGGCCATGGTACGGAGCGAGAGGAAATGGCAGGCCGTCACCTCCTTCTGCGAAGCGGTAATGCTCGCAAAGGAGGAGGCGGAACGCGTGAGGAAGAGGCAAATTTCGCGCCCTCACGCCCCTAACCGCCGCAGGAGGAGACGCCCGGGGCGGGAATCGCGAGCCGATTTCCGGCCACCGTAGGCGCGGGCTTGCGGACGATGAGCAATGGGTAGCTCGCCGTCCGATAAGGACCAAGCCCGGATCGACGGCGCGTTGTGTTCCACGCGCGCCTCAAAGAGATGTCAGCAGAATTGACGGGGTCCGCTAGGGCCAATGCCTGCCGGGGGTTCGAAGAAAACCGATAGGGAAATCGTGGCCCCCGGCAACAGGGCAACCGAAGGAACACGGGTGGGTTTTAGTCAGTAAGAGTCTGACACGCCCTCCCACTCCGCCCAGAGCGGGAGAAGTTATTTGATAATTTCCCACCCAAAAAAAAAAAAAAAAGGCTATAAAGTATCTGTGTTCACCCAAATTCGTTGAGTAGTTTTTTCGTGAAAGAGTAACAAACATCCATCCATCCGTCCACACAAACTTTCACATTTATAATATTACTAGTACATAAATTAAATTTTTTGTCGAGTGTCAAAATGGTTTCTTCAGTTTTAGTACATATTTTATAGTTTTGTAGTGTGTGTCCTATAATTTATATTAGTACATAGTTGTAAATTTTACAAGTACCTAAGATATTATTAATTGTAAAACTGATTTGCACGTCCTAAACAACCAATTTTTACATCAGGTAAAACCTGTATTTTTAACAGAACTTTTTTTTAAGAAGAGGAATAATCTATTGCTTCTTCTACTTAAAAAAAAGTTGATTTCTGGCTATTTTTTTGCGAATGAGGACGCCATTATGTTTTTCTTGAACTATAGTTTAAAGATAATGTTGACTCCGGTCTGCGCACAGCCTTAAAAATCTATGCAACTAATTCGTTTAGTCAAATATAATTAAAATATCAATATAATTATAATGTATTTTTGTGTTTGTTTGTTTGAAATGTTTTTTGTTAAATTAACCTATTAGTTGCACATCATAATAAATTGTTATTTACAGAAGAAGTAGTTAGTGGAAATTAATAATTTTAAGAAGCTATTTCCGCGAAAACACCAAGATAACTATTATAAGATTTTCTTTACAACCAAAGGTAAAAGAAGTTTTACTTTGTTCTCAGTAGAAACCCTTGTTTAAGTCTAGACAGGGCTCATCACTCGAACTTTTGTATTCGCTCCTTAATTTTTGTTCTCTTCATGCATGAACTTAGGCGGAGTCTTCACATCCCGTATTCACTGAGAATGCGCCCTATTTGATTACTGGAAGTTATTTTTAGTTTTCAGTTCGACCTCCTTTTTGTTTCCTTTTGCATCGTGACTCTTTTACGTGAGTTTCCTTGCAATGAATAGCGTGTATGTTAGAAATACTAGTAAAATAGGAATTCGATTTAAACATCTAGAATCTTGAAAACAAAAAAAATACTAAAATGATAAACATATAAACAAGATTAACACTATATTAAAGACTTCCGGAGTCCACACAGCCCGGAGTCTGGATTTGTGCCCGGTTGATGGCAATAGGCTCGCCCCCTATTACATGGGACTTAAACATAACTGGCGAAAAGTGGGTGTACCTACTACAGGTATACCTCTGCCCAACCCTTCGGGGAAACAAGGCGTGATGTTATGTTATGTTATGTTATGTTAAAGACTTGCTTCCGCCAACTATTTTGCCCACGCGATATCTTAAGTTACAGCCATTTTTTTATTTTTTTTCTATATACAAACATTCAAAAATCTAATCTTTCCTCTTTATAATATTAGTTTAGATTCAGATTTACAAATAAATAATACTTAGATAACTATGAAACTGCATAAATCCAATAAAAATTGCAGTTGCTTCAACTTTATTCATGGAATCATTAAAATAGGAGATAGAGAGATAAACATAAGGTCAAAAATACCATAAACTGATTAATGTCAGTTTGTGCCATGTAATCCCATAAATTCCGCCCGTCCTCATACAATATTCCTATTCATTGAAGTATGTGAGGATTTTCTAAAACACGTTCTGGGTCAGTGATCAGTGACACCCCCTGACTTGTGACTCGTAAGATTGGATTCAAGATTGAGGGCAATCTTTTGACAAGTCTCGCGAGCAAACCCATTCAGCCATACCATGGGGTAAAGGTTGCGAACAAATAAAATATCTTCGACTATGAATGTATAAAGATGACTGGAGTATGAGGCAAGTTGAAACAAAGGCAGGTGAGCGTGAATACGGAGGATTTGTCTTGGAGATTGATGAAACTCTAAAGGAGACGGAAACGATTACACATACGACATACACTCTTGGGCCTGAATGTAAAGAGATGAAAATGGTGTGAATTTATAGATTCAAACATACATTAGTGTATTGCAGTAACTTAATAGTTGCTATCCCACAATTCAAACAGCGATACATAGTTTCAACAATATCGAATCCACAAAGCGGCGGTAAAATCCAAAATAACAATTCCAAGTCAATCGTGTGAGCGATCTTTGGTGTCCAGTGTAAAAGTAAGGGTCGTACAAGGTAGGCAGGGTCAGAATCCGTGAAAATCAAAACAGTGGTCGTTGAAAATTCAAAATAATCGGGCAAGCACTCAAAACACATCCGAAAACATGAAACAAGTGACAGCTATCTAGTAGGGTTGGGCGTTACGAAAACGAACTGTTTACAAAGACCGTTTTGTGTTTTGTGATGATGAAACCGTTTTACGTCCTGGGTTCAACTTCAAATAGTCTTCATTGCACAAACCAGTCTTCGAATTACTTGGTGCGATTTTTTATTTTACATCTAAGAAAATACAGTCGGGTACAATGATTCAACTATCACACTCGTGAAACAGAAATAAAAAGTGAACTCTTTGAAATGAAATACAGTCAATAATGTATTACCAGTTGTCAATGCTGTCGTTCGAGATGCGAAAAAACCATTTCATATATTTCAAATCGTTGATAGTTGTAAGAAACTGCGCCCGACGAAAACGCAATTCTATTCCATGTTGGATAAGTTTCGTCCTTTAACCGTTTTCTGCAACCGTTTTCGTCGTCGGGAAAACGGTTTCGTCCGTCAAAAATTCTAAAACGACCCACCACTAACATGTAGTGTCAAATTGTCAATGTCAGTCAGCTCATGCCAGTGCAGAACATGCACTGCCAGAGAAATAGACAAAAAATATAAGACCGATTTTAATCGATATGAAATTGATAATCATTATTTTGGTTTTTCAGTAATTAATGATGTTTTATTTAAATTAAATGCATATTGTATAAAAGTATATATAGTGCATTTAATTACTTCGAGTTAATTATATTACCTAGTGCTTAGTGGGTAGGTTTTCTTTTCGTAGTTGTGTAATCGATTACTATAATCGATAATCTCACGAAAACTATCTTTATCATATTTCTCCGCTTCCAGACTGAGAATTGAGCTGATTTTTGATATTCAAGGATAAAAAATATGACTAATATTTTTGATCATATCTCAACTTTTTACATTTGGGCATTTTGGGCCCAACATTTTCCATCTCCTTTATGTTTAGGACTTTTAAACTATTGCATAGCTTTTATCGCGGGCTTTGAGCTCAGCGACCAAAACTAGAATTTCCATAACGTAACAAAAATAAAACTTAACACCCCCCACTTCGCCAACCATGTAATGACGGTTCCCATGACAAAATCACGTTGTCATGGGAACCGTCATTACATGGTAGGTAACGTAATTTTTGTTTTATGTCATCACGTCATCATCCCAAGTGTAGCGTTGACAAATAGGAAGTATGGAGGTTACAAATGCTATGCAATAGCTTTATTGCGGCAGTCCTCGAGTGCCACACGTTTTTATTTAAAATCTGTTTATGGCATCGGTGATAATGATTATTGTCTGTCCTTTTCATAGAGAGAGATTTTGGTAGATCTATTTGGAGTTGAAGCTTCGATAAAATTAATAGTCTACGTTACTAAAAGAATTAACTTCCTAGTTTTAGATTGTTTATTGGTTTTTTAAGGTTATTAATTGGTTTGGTCTGTATTTTATCTTATGTCTTACATAATATAATATTTTGTAAAATCTCGAAGAATAGACAAAACATTTTTTTTTGTATGTAGACCATGATTCTTCATTATGACGATATCCAACATGAAACCCAACCAATTCTACGTAACCCTTCTATTATTTGAACATTTGAAATGTTTTGAACAAATATACGACATTCTAAGCATCACTTCTCATTGTATATCTTACCAACATAATCTCAATACAACAAAATACTTTCAAAAGCCCCCAAAACAAATGTATCTAGTAGCAGCATCTAACGAATTCATTTGACTACAAAACAACTGGCTCTTACTCAACATTTAAACCCTTTCAGTTAAATATCGAGAAACAAGAATTCATCTTGATTTCCACAAAGACTTGTTTTGTTGTAAACGGAGGAGGTAACTGGTTGTGGTTCAAGTGATGAGATTAATATATTTGATATTCAAAATATTCAAATAATAACCAAATCTTACAGCAAAATGATCAAAAATAAATCTAATCTAATTTTATTTCATGTATGCAATTTCAAGTACTCAATTTAGCTTTTTTTATCTAAATCATGTAATACTTGTTTTAATGAATTATTAGTGTGTGTTATCTAAGCAAAATGTAGTGCATGCTGTGCTTTTTTCTAAGAAATGAGACTTATGTTTGCAATGTACAAATTATAAAATAATAAATAAATTATATTTTGGCATCAGGACTTTTATGTTGTTATTTATTATAAAAGCGTTGTCACACATAATTTGACAGCGTGTTTGCAACGAAGTGATTTGTGAACTTGCTCTTCGCGGGTACGAAGCGAGCCAGCAGCGACCACGCGCCACTCTTGTACACTCACGTCAATCACTCTCGTTCCACAAACGCAGCAAATACGTTGCGCACACGTGGCGTGCTGACTACGCATACGCAGCAAGCGCGTTAAACAATCGCCTCGCGGATAGCACGCTGGCAAATCAACCGGTTTCGTTTAGTATAGCACAACAATAGCTCATACTCCGTTTTGTGTTCCATCAGAAACAATAAAGCGTGATGTTATATGAACATTGACATTCTCAGCAGTATAAGGAATAAGCTCCACGATTACTGACAAATGTTTGCACTGACTGGACAGGTCCACTCAAATCTGTGTGGTTCCTTCCTCAACATACCTTTTCAGACACTAATCTACACGGTCCTCATATGGTCTGACCAAGATTTTAAAGCTAACGTTATTGATAGCGAAGTTTCTAATGATGAAATAAAGCCCATTGAAAAAAAGGCAAGTGTAAAACAGCAATTAAGAAATGCATGTTAAATTGTATTACTATTTTCAAATCTGCAAATTAACTATTAAGAAAATAATGCAGAAGACATCTTCATTTAACAATTGCAGCAAAACGTTAAATGAAGATTTCTTGTAATTTACTATACATTGTAACAGCGAATCAACTTTCACGCCTCCACCTTAAGACCTAGGCCAAATATTTTTTGATATTCGGATAGCTCATGACCTAAAAAGATGCCATATAGAATATGAATGAAAAATCTCGAAAAAATAAAAAGTTATGGAACAATGCGAAATTTTGCGGGTATTATGGTTTCACTAATATTTCTGAGATACAGAGCCTATCAATGACAAAGTATTTCTAAATCAAACACAAATTGAGTACTCCTCCAAACGCTAAGGCTAACAATAACCCGCTGATTACTTAAACCGATTCCTATATTATCGAGCACCAAGCAACTCAGGTTTCCAAGGAAACTTGTCGGTTGCTAACTGGACGCATTATCTACACAGTGAACTTATCCCACGAGATTCAGTGAATCAGCTGGAAGTTAAGTGTTTCAGTTACATCTTGATAAGGATTAAATGGAAACACAGTTGACGGCTCTGCTGTTAAGCAGCCAGTTAGTTTTGTTGGGAGTGGATGTGACTTAAAGTGGGAGAGGATTTCCTTTGAAAGAAGAGAAATAAAAAGTCGGTATTAACGCTAGCTTCGTAGAAATAGTTCTTATACCTGCAGTGAATTATTTAACTTTAAAAAAAAAAACGTAATCGGCAATATGCTTTGTCCAGTTTATAAGATTTTTGCATCGTTATGTTCGATTTGAAAATTTCATTCTACAGTATCGTAACATATATCGACCTGCGATTCGAATAAAATTGTAACTCGAAAATGAGGGTTTACAGGAGAGCCAAAAAACGTTTTCGTGCACTTTTAATCGCGATCGACTTTCAGGTTTAAAAAAAAAAGAAACATTAATTTTTCAATCCTCATCCATTGGTGTAATTCTTTTTTCGGTAACTAGCCTAACAAAGATTTTTGTGAGAGTTACGATAGTGAAAAGTACAAAATATCTGTGAAAGAAAGTTGTAACTTTGCACACAATATTATAAGCTGCTTTTAGTACGTTATTTCTTGTACGAAGAATAACGTAACAATTGATACCGAAGACATCCTAGTTTTTTTAAGTGAAAAGAAAACGTACCTTTCTATCTGTTGTGACAATATCTCGGTGAAATAATAACGTAAGTAAGTTTCTATAAGCCACAAGCGTGATTCAGTTGGTGAAAGAACATTGTAAGTTGATATGCCTACGTTTCGGTTTCACTGAGATTCTTGGTAGGCGCTTGAAAACTACTGTGATTTTTAAGTGTAACTCTAAATACGTTTTTCTTTCGCTAACACTTTCATTAATTGGAGTCTAATTGTATAAAGTTACAATACTATAATATTGGATAACTTTTTTTTATAATAAAAAAATAAAAATGTTTACATACATCGATGTAGTTACTTTGACAGGTACCAGGATTGAAAAATCTCATAATAGTGTATCAAGGGTGGATATAAACTCACGCTTTCTTACCAGAGGGGTAGGTAGAAACTATAGAACAGCTGCTACGATCCTTACATACTCCTTTTGCTTCGTTTACGTTCATACATCTGGTCAAACAAATATTCATGTTTTTTGTGCAGTTTTTATTTTTGTTCTCTACATACATTGTCCCGTCCATTTAGCCGACTTTATCCTCGTATTTTACATTCTCCAGCATGAATTTCAAAGCTTACTCAGTAAGGAAACTAGTAGCACTAACAAGACGCATTATCTATCCCGTAGACTCATGCCCACGAGTACTGTGTGTTGAATCAGCTGAGTCAACCGTTTCTGTTCCAATTGTACTTTATAAATTGAGCTTAGACTTGGTAGCTGTATCATGTGCTGCATGTAGAATTCATTGTCAATTGACTGTTTGATCGTCTGTGTTCTTTTGTACGTGTCTTTTATTTTTGATCCGTTTATTTAATTGTTAGTTTTATCTATATAACTAAGTTCTTGTATCAAGTCTTACATCATTTACATATACTTTTGCAAAACTTGTCCTTCATGTGAAACGTTGTTTATTTTTTTAACTGTTAAAGACAAAATAAGATAACGACAAGGGCCCAAGGGCGGCTTTAAAACTCTGACACCAGGTTAGTCACCAACCACACGAAAAGAAGAAGACTGTAAAAAAAAAATAAGTTGAAGATGAACAATTGAATGAAACAGAATTTACATTGAGCACTGTAATCCCTCATAGATTGCTTTCCACCTCTCTTTTCTTGGAAGGTGGATATGCATCCATCAACAATATTTGCAGAACAAAGTGAATAACAACAGTACCGATTTACGCCATTTTTGCTCTTTCCAAAAACGATAACAAAGTAAATAGTATCAAAACATCAACCCCAAACCTTGATTCAAACACAGTATCACTTGACAGTGACGTCAACGCATATCTTTTGCCTTGGGCAGCCATTCTGTCACTATTTTTTTTAAATCGAGGGCTGCCCACTAGAACACGTTCGTCGGGAAACGTATATAGAACGCTTGTTTGATCTTCAGTATAGTTTCTGTTCTGTTTAGTGGTTTCTGTATTTTGGGTAGTTCCTAGTTTTGGATTGTTTTCTTTTGGTCTGTTATTATTTTGATTGCTATCCTTATTTTATCGCCACATACTTTTAAACGAAACATTTTTCAAATCAAATCAGTTTATTGCAAACATGTTGTACAGAGGTTGGAATAAAATTATAGGGTTCAAATATGGACCCTTTTTTTTTTGGGTGGGAAATTATCAAATGACGCTCTGGGTGGAGCGGGAGGGCGTGTCAGACTCTTACTGACTAAAACCCACCAGTGTTCCTTCGGTTGCCCTGTTGCCGGGGACCACGATTTCCCTATCGGTTTTCTTCGCACCCCCGGCAGGCATTGGCAAGGGCACAGCAAATCAAAACAAAATTTATAAATTACATATAATACAACACATTACATTACATTTTACATCACGTGTCATTTTTACAAAAAAAAATAACATGTTAAATAATTATTGTTTATTGCTTTGTTTTTGTGTGTTAGTGTGCTTACAGCTTAGGAACCACTTATTTGATTTATGCGATATTTGCTTTAACTCATAGATTGATCTCTGGTTTGAGTAGGTATATTCATTACAATAATCCAACATTGCGGATTTGCTACAGTTACATCAGACATTTTTATTTCCATTTGTAACTACCTGAAATATCAGTATTCAATCACGACTTTGTTATACAATATAGAATCAACATTGCTAAAAATACTCCAAAATAAGAATCTGCAACAAACATAAATAATTATACCCATCAAAAACCCCCGAAATCTATCACAAAAATAAATTAATGCCTCCGACATAAACGACCAAAATCAATTATTCTCTCGCAACGTGCTGACCACAACTGGTCACAGTTGTGTGGTACCACACACGATCAGGGCGCAGCCCGGTCATCGATACGGTGCGAGACCGCAACGGGAATGAAACGTTGTGATAGCGTAGGGACATATTGACAGGACACGGTATTGTTTTGAAAGGAGTGAGGGTGGTTGTAGATTGGTAAAATGATCATGCTTCTTTTACTTTAAATGAGTTGGTAGGAACGATGAGGAGTTTTGAGAGAATTAACGAAATTTGTGATTTGAAGCATTAACAAGGTAACAATTTAAATATTTTTTTTTTTTTTTTTTTTTAAAGTTCACGTAAAACAAAAACAGAAGTAGCTAAACGAACCAAAAATTCACTAATAGGTACTAGCTAAAGTGATACAATACATATAGGAAACGGATATGGATGGATGGACGGAAATAACTTTATAGTGCATAACATTGATAGATTAGTTAATCTGTCGACTGTTCAATAATATATTTTCAGTATTCAATCATCATCTGTCTAGCCTTTTCCCAACTGTGTTGGGGTCAGCTTCCAGTCTATTCGGAGCTGATTACCAGTACATGGAGCGACTGCCTATCTGACCTCCACAACCCAGTTACTAGGTAATATGATAACCCTTGGTAAGACTGGTTGTCAAAATTTCGGGATTCTGACGACCCGTAACGACTGTCAAAGATCCACGAATGACAGCCGGGACCAACGGCCCCGGGTAACTAAAGTAATCAAACTGAAGTTATATTCAGGGGTGATTATTGATGTGCAATATCTTTCCTCTCACCTTCCTACAATCTGTGCGAGTGATTTCGTGAAAAGGGACGGAAGTATGTAACAGGAAGCTGGGGAACCGCGCATTGAAATGACCGATGAGTACGCGCGGTGCTAGAGTTAGCCGTCAGAAACGACCTTGACGAGCCTCCGCCCCTTTAATGTTGCCCGGTTGATGGCAATAGGCTCGCCCCCTATTACATGGGACTTAAACATAACTGGCGAAATGTGGGTGTACCTGCTACAGGGACACCTCTGCCCAACCCTTCGGGGAAACAAGGCGTGATGTTATGTTTATTATGTTGCATATACCAAGGTGAGATGTCAGATGTTACACATCATATGCGACTACTGTAAGGCTCTCGCGTCCGGCCCTGGTTCAGGCCATGATACGGAGCGAGAAGGCATGGTAGGCCGTCATCTCCTTCTGCGAAGCAGTAATGCTTGCGAAGGAGGAGGCGAAACGCGTGAGGGAGATGCAAATTTCGCGCCCTGACGCTCCTAACCACCGCAGGAGACGCCCTGGGTGTCGGGAATTACAGGCCGATTCCCGGCCACTGTAGGCGCGGGCTTGCGAACGGTGAGCAATGGGAAGCTCACCGTCTGATAAGGACTAAGCCCGGGTCGACGGTGCGTTGTGTTCCACGCGCAGAATTGACGGGGTCCGATAGGGCCAGTGCCTGCCGGGGTTGCGGTTTTGTCCAAAAGAGTTACCATGGCCCCTGGCAACATACAGGCCACTGAAGAAACATGGGTGGGGTTAATCAACACGTCCTCCCGCTCCGCCCAGAGCCGGAGAATTTATTTGATAATTTCTAACCCAAAAAAAAGGCTCCCTCATTTATTTATTTTAATTCATCTAGAAACATAGTTCATCGGATATTGCAGGTTGTTTCATTTTCATCATCATAATTCTCCTGCCCTAATCCCAATTTACTTGTGCTTGACGCAATATGTCCTTTTCTTCCATACTTCTCTATAAAGGTCATAGCACACATATCAACTCGGAAAGGGATCGTCACCGTGTCGCCTTTCGCCTCGCCATCAAACAGGCGTCAACCTAACGTAAGCACGTAACCAAAGCGGATCAGCAGCTCCGATACGTCGACTCGGCAGTAGTGTGCTGTAGGGAAGCCGCGTGAGGGGTGAGAGGGGCAAGGGTGGACGAAGAGACGTAAGCTCGGGTATGGAGAGACGTAAGCGCTGGGCGACGAGCCGTAAGCGCGGAAATTGCAAATTGACCAGCACCGCACCGCGGTTCGTGAGCTTGTCCCGAGGCGAGGCGATTACGTTACCATTCTGATTAGTGTGCGTTGTAGTAGGCAGTTTCATACAAAGAATACTGAATGGCTCAAGTTGATACGGTGACGATCCCTTTCCGAGTTGATATGTGTGCTATGACCTTTAGTCATCATCTCGGTAATCATATTGCAGGTTGTTCATCCCTGATAAAAAGTATTTTCTTAATTTAACTATATGTCACTACGCTTATTTTATTACTGCTTTAGCAATATTGCTATTGATACAACAGTATTTAAATAAAAAGGGGTACCGGGAAGTTAAACAAATCTAACGGCCAACCGTAGCGGCCTCTCAAGCCAATAAGTGTTACTTGAGCGACCGAGAAAGGCAAATTAGTAGTGATGGGAATCCACACCAACTATAAAATATTCAAAATTAAAATTATCAATACTGGCTTCATTTGGCAAGCAAATCGGCGATATCTACTATGAAAATAAACATGATGATCTTTGCTGCAAGTTTTACTGACAATGTTACTTAAGTCGGAAATTATTATTTTTAGCAACTTACAATTCAACTGCTTCAATTCAGGCTAGAGGATCAGTTTTTAATCTTAGACATCGTTACCTCATCCAAGGAATAGTTTCTAAACATCAGTCATAAATTGTTTCAGAACCAAAGTCAAATTCAAAAGCAATTCATTCAAAGTAAAATCACAAAGAACAATTAATTATTAAAATATTGACAGACGGAAATACAGCAATTTCCTACAAAATACCGCCGTAGAAACCAATAATATCGTCACTGTGGTCAACCACAATTTAATATAATCTGATAATAATTTCACACTTCACGGAATGGCGAATCGTATGCAATAATCGTGGGAATGATATTTTAATTATCATCCATAATTAATGTTTATTTAAGTTCTCTCATCAAAGTATTTAACAATTATGTATGTTTATAAGTGTACCTACATTCAGTTTGTTGGCAGCTACGTTTTCAGGATTGATAATTGCAAATGGACAGAACTTTAATGCTGGTTCAGTTCAATATAAATATCTACAATTTTGTTTTTACTCAGGTTTGTTTGATTTATATTTATAACTTACCATAACTGGTTTATAAAGACTCATCTTTAGCAATAATATGTAATGCAAAGTCTCCATAGGAATGCTTGCATTTTTCACCCCGATTTGTTTACTATTTTATGTAATTTCTCTTTGAGTTATTTTTGCGAGCCTGTTCAGGGTTACCAAATACCAGTACTTTAGCGTTTAGATAAAGGTTTTCTGTACATAAACCAGACATGATCAGGCATTATTTAATACAACTTTCCACAACACTGTCGACCTAACAACCACGCTTCGTCAACTACGCTTCACAGAATTTTATGCCGCATCACTAAACAGGCCGTTTTAGATTTCAATAACGCCACAAGCGGGCCAAGGACGTGTTTCACTGATCCCACACACATACTCCACCATATACACAGTTATTTTTATTAAGCTACCCAGTGTGTGAACTCATGTATAATGCATCCAGACTTCAGTTTTTATTCATAACGGTGTATTCCAAAACTTGTGATATTAAAGATTCGTGGACGTATTGGATTACGTAAAGTCTGATTCTGTCACTGCCTATTCATGTGGAGGTATGCTTGGTTTGAGCAGCTTGAAATCTGATACAAGGACGGTATGATAGAAGCATTGAAAGAGCTTATTTTTGGGAGAGATTTAATTCCGGCAATCGGGAGAGATTTCTGCTGCAAAATGTTTCTAAACTTACACAGGTCTGATTAAATGGTCGAATATTATAGAGCAGATGTTTTAACGAACCTGTGATATTTCTAAATATTTTCAAAGTCTATAAAAGGGACAGGCATTGAAAAATACTGAGTTTAGATTCAGATAACGCAATAAAGAGACCTAAGGGAATCGTACACATAAAGGTTTTAGCAAGAACATTACCAACCCACATAACATTATGTACTACAAGCTCTAGTGTCCCTAAAAATAAAATACCACACAATGGTACCACAGTACGAACATTAGTTGAAATTCAAACACGTAATGATTTCTACCTGAAATGGTCTACGCCCGAATGGTACGATAAAATTAAACATAAAAATTCTAAGCGCTCACCAAACTTAAAACACAATAAACAGAAGGGACAGAATCGTTTTCGTTCACCTCACAATAAAAATATCATAGGACCACTGGAATGGTCCACGTATATAAAATAAACAATGTCTCTAAAGAAGTAAAAAGGTATGAGGAGATATTTAGGTTTCACGTCGAAAGTTTATGGGGTAATATCGTTATTTCTCATGATTGCGAGTGAAATTGCCTTTTTGGGAACGGTTAGTTTCTGTACGCGTTTTTTTCTTTCATTCTTTCTTTTTTCCCCAATTATTTTTGGGCCACGGCAAGGAGTTATTTCATAGAAATAATTCAGGGGCTCATGAAGGCTCCCGGGAGTTACGGACAATTCTATCAAGAAAGGGACACGGACTCAAAATGATTTTTTGTGGAAACTAGCCGGTTATCGTTTTACTTTATCGCTGGCCTGTTACGTGGCTCTCACGAGTTTCTGTTCGCCTGGTACTTTCTATTGAGCTTGGCTTACTGCTTAAAATATAATTCGCTCGATTGAATTTCGCTATTTCGGTTCGATTACCTATCGATGACCTAGTTGGCTTGGTCTAAAACGATTTCGGAAACATACTTCGTTTTGCTTTTAGTTCAAAGGCGATGTTTGTTTTTCTAGTTTATACTTTTCCAGTTTGCTTCTCAGGTTACCTACTAGAGCATGTCTAATTTAAAATTAATCTGAAATAGATGAACAAGCAGTACTATTTCATGAAAAATAGCATGGCAAAGCATTAACATTTGAATTGCCGAAGCCTTCCGCGGCATGCCGCAGCATCTCACAGTATGCTCAAATCCCCTTGAAATGTTATCAATGAAATGTGAGTTAAGAGTATGAAAATAAGATTCAAAATCATTTTCGCTTACAAAAATTCATTGCCATGCCATGCTGCTCCGTGCCACCTGCCTTTAGTGACTAGATTAGGGTCTTATTAATGGACACCAGAACTATCCAATTTGTCATTGCTGACAAAAACAAACCCTTTACATGTTTCGTACGTCATCATACGTATGTCGGAGACGGGTATGTGACTCTTTCATTATTATCAGCAATATTTTAACTACTGTGGGCGTAGTGTGGGTAGTATTGGTTAATGCGCAATAGAAAAACAGTTTGCAGTTCAGATCACATTACAATTTACTATAAAATTAATCACACTAGCTAAATTATACACACAATGGGTGCGACGGCGTTTATTAAAATCACCAATTAACACAATGATCACAAATTACAACTAACACAATAACAGCACCTCGTATCGAGAACAGTTCCGCGACGTCTTGACTCCGATGCGATCAGACGCTGAATCCCTCCTCACCTTGGCCTTAAAACATCACGACTCTGTAGAAGCGCGCGCTTTAGGTGTGGGTAGATCACGTCCTGTCGCCAGCGGCGCGCTTGCGATTCGTTTCGTTTCCGTACTAATGACCGGATCCGACACGTAGATAACGATATTAAATGCATTAAATTCACACTCGATCGTCAATGAAACCGCTTGTAAAACGAGATATTTCTATTCAACAAAAATAGGTAATAATGGAATGTGGTTTGTGGCCGACACTCGAGTGTGGTACAGCTGTCGTTAAATATACACGAAGTACTAATTAGTCATTATTATTTGCTAGCTTTGAAATGTCAATCAGTGAGTTATGAAATTACGAGGATTTCGGTACTTGGTGCATGATGGATTATTTTGGGTATGTGCTGCAAAATTGGGGGTTAGGAACCAGTTGCTGCATATGCATAGCAAATTCAGAATTGAATTTGTAACTATACCTAGACGATCTGATAATATTGGCTAAATAACGGTTTCGGAAAAAAATAGTTCTGCCCGCGACTTCGTCCGCGAGCGTATAACCATCCTCAAGAATCAGGCTATCCAATGCAAAAATATTTTTTCAAATCCAACTAGTAGTTACGGAGATTACTGCCTACACACAAACTTACAAGCAAAAATACCACTTTGTAATTAGATTTACATTATAATGTTTTTTTCATGTTTCTTATGAATTTAGGAAGTCCTATTTTACCCTAGCTTTGTCATAACTCAGCAGAATCAATCCAATCTCAAAACAAAGAATTTTCATGTTATAATACTGTAAGATTTTTTAATGAAAGTATCATTATCAGTTTTCTCTACCATCCTGTCTCAACTTTAAACATTAGATCCTAATTTTCCAATATACTTTTCTTTTATGTTTTAAAAGAATCAGAACTTGCGACCCATCAACTTTGCCTCGAGTAACTTTGTCTCAAGACTTGCCTCTGTCTCATGATCGATGAACTGTCAATCAAGGCACTGGTGTGACAAATATTTTTCGATACTGAGTTTAGGTACTTTTGCTTTTAAGAATCTGGCCTTCTCCTTTGTGAACAAAATTTGCTGATATTTTATTTATTAACGTTTTTAGCTGTTATTTTTTGGGTTAATGATGCGGAAGTATTTAGACAGTGAACTTTTTTTTGTAATTAGTGTTTTGGTACTTTTAATTTTAGGTTTCTAATTTCTCAGCAAACTTTTTATTTTGCTGTAAAAAGCCAAGTAGGTACGAAATCACGAAATTAGTATTATTTGGCCTAAAGTGTCGCCGCAATGTTGGATACGGGTAATTTTCCACTTGACTCTTGTCTACTTTCTAAAACCGGCCAAGTGCGTGTCGGACCACGCACAATGTAGGGTTCCGTAGTTGGGATGAATTTTTCCCAAGAACAAATTTAACTTTCTAGTTGAAAAACATGTTCTCCCATAAATTCCGTATGGGAGAACATGTGTTTGCAACCGCAAATGTTAGTTGGTCGATTATTACTCGTTAACTTGTAAAGCCGCCTTAGCTGTGATAGTTTTCCTTTTAAGTTCGTTATATATACTACTGTTGTGAATTTTTTCACATTTCCAAAATCAACTATTTAGCTGGCAGGGGGAATCGAAAAACGGATTCCTGAATCCAAAAATGGTTTTGACAAACTAACAATATTTTTGAACAACTTTTCCAATGACACTCCACACTATGGGATAAAAGAGAAAAAAAAAACATCCCCACTTTACGTGTAGGGACCTCCCCTACACGTAAAGTGGGGATGTTTTTTTTACCTTAAAAATATATTTTCATGATTTTATTTTACCACTTTGTCGGCGTAATTAATATGTATACCCATGCCAAATTACAGCTTTCTAGTACCACGAGTCTCTGAGCTAAGCCACAGACAGACAGACAGACGGACATGGCAAAACTATAAGGGCTCCTTGTTTACTACAGAACCCTGAAAAAGACGACATGATTTTCAATGAGAAAACTCTTTCAAAAGATTTAGCATAAACGTGTATAGATTTTCTCTATTACTAACCTACTCAATTTTTTTCGTATTTGTATAAACATTGTGTGATATACTCATTATATTTTTCAGACTGCAACATGTTACATAATAATGATTTTTATTTTTATTTTCAGGTAAGTCTCGATCTGTCGATGACGCAACCAAGGAGGACCCATGTCTTACTGGTAGGCCTCACATGTTTTAATATTATTGTTGTGTTATATACATACAAACACTTATGTGCCACATTGATACGAACAGTGGTGTATATTATTATTTTTTCTTTCTTTTATTAACTCCATTGATCCGGCTATGAGCACAGTATTTCTATTTTCTTAATGTCCCTCGGGAATCATCGCATTTCCGAATACAAACGAATGCTAATTTCCATGTCCATCAATTATTAGATTTATCTTGTATAATAATTTGAATTCTGAACTAAGTACTTTATTTTTGTTTTGTTTTGATTTTTATGTGAACTATATAGAGCTGTAAAACTATTTTCCTATCTGTCGTGCCTGCGACTTTAGCAGCTTTCTTATATTTTTTTAAATAAATTACATAATTACATAAGGAGGACATAATATACTGACCTTATTGTTGATGTTCTTCAGAAAGGCCAGGTGCGTAGTACTCACGACCGGCGTGCGTGTATGACCAGATGTATGAACGTAAACGAGGCAAAAGGAGTAAGGATCGTAGCAGGTGGCGTTCTGTAGTTTCTGCCAACCCCCATGGGAAGAAGGCGTGAGTTTATGTATGTATGTATGTACATTAAGTTAAAAGAGTATTAACAACTCCATATACTTCTAATTCGATTGAGAGCGTCAGGTCTGCACCAAGTGCAAAGGACAACTGATAGAAATCCGACGACTGACGAAACACGAGGTTTGCCAAGGGACATTACGAACATATTTGTACTGTACATGTTGTGTGTTGTTATCTACTGTAGAATAATGACCTCTGAAAATAGTGAGTTGATGTTGTTTTTTGATGTGTAACATCTTTCCTCTCGCTTTCCTCCAATCTGTGCGAGTGATTTCGTGAAAAGGGACGGAAGTGTGTAACAAGAAGCCGGGGAAGCGCGCTATTTGAGCTGACCAACGAGCGCGCGCGGTGCTAGAGTTGGCCGTCAGATGGTACCAACCCATTTTCCGAGAGATTGGTACTGACAGCCAAGATTTCAGATGTTACACATCATATCCGACTACTGTAAGACTCACTCGTTTTTTTAATAGTGCCTGTAATTAAACATTTATGAATTAACTAACCGTATTTAAAAAAATACGTGAAATTACTTCACCGAAGCATGTTCGAATTTGTTTAAAAAATTTATAATTATTAATTTCACTATAATGTTTTTTGTACGTTATGAAACAGTATCTTTTAAATAATTTTCACGAACTCAATTCAAAGAACAAACAAAGAAAGTACCATAAAAATTATAAACCCAGTACCTACTTTTACGGCGTCCTTAAAATAAAACTTTTCAACACCAATTTTAAATTAACAACTTTTAAGCTGTATTGTAATAATTAATTCCTGTAAAACTTTGTGAACTGGTTGTACCACTTAGGCAGTCATGGTTCCCGTAGGCACGCGTTCATCTTTCGAGTTACGAGCTAATTATAAGCTAGCTTTCCTGTGAACCTTTAATAAGTAATACCACGCTACTACGCCCCCGGTTTTTAGAGCCGCTGCTCACACCGAAGTGGTTTGAAAAATGCAAAACTGTATTTTATTAGAGCAGTTTTTGTGATTTTTAGCTTAATTTTTCATAAGCTTCTTCAAGCCCAAATGATAGAGTACATTCTTTTTTACTAGAGATATGGTACATATATAATTTTACGTAAAAATGTGTATTTTAAATAGCTGCCTGCTTATCTAGTCTTCAGTTTTTGTGAAAACTTATGCATATTTTTGAGGTATATTTTGTTGTTTTCATATTAATTGACGTTAGTTGTACTAGGTATTTAGATGTCGTCTCTATGAATACTGTGATAGATATTCAATTACCACATCCATTAGCGTAGATTAAACTGCGGTTTGGAAAAACTTTTTTGGAAAATGTGATATTTGTTACGCTTTGTGCCAACATGTTATAAAAAATACAACCACTGATCCTACATCTATTACAAAAATCGTTTACCACTACACGTATTGCGTTTAGTCCATAAGAACCTTTTTACCTAAACGACCTACAAGACATGTTCGGACGTGACCTACATTCTAGTACCAATAAATAAATTCCCACGTTCGGTACGGTGTGACACAGGATTAACTTTAATATGAATCGAGCCTAAACAACGGGCTTTTAATAAAACAGCAACACAGCGATAGCTTGGCTCATGAAATTTATATTAACACCCGAGATTGTCCCGCGATGTTGCCAGTACAAGCGTTTTTTTTTGCTTTTAAGGCGAGCTGGAACAAAAAGAATGCTTAGTAGGTTAAATTAAATTCTGCAATGACTCTCCGTGATTTATGTTAGCCTGGTAGCGGTTGTTGACCAAGAAATGGTGATCGCTAATCTATTTTCGCCATGCCAAAATTTTTTAATGAGAGGAGTGTACTAAGTTGGACTAAGTAATAATGGATTTTGCTGCGGAAAGAAACTTAAGTGGTCTTACTTAGATTTAATGTACATATTACCTATTTCCATTTCAAACTAGTTTTGATTCAAGAGTTCCAGTCAGAGTGTTACTTTTAAATTAAATGATTGCATCGTGCTATTACGAAACGGGTTTTACCGAAACTATATATAAGCAACGTGTGAAAAATATGTCCTACGAGGTATTTTGTTACCTACATCAAATTTTAATGAAAGGTCATTTATCCTCACAATTTTCGTTCAAACAATCACTTAAGCAGATTGAATTTAAACCATGTAATCGCTCTTTTTGATTTATGGAATCCTGGTACTGTCAGTTAGTTACGTTGATCAGGTTCACTTGACAATATTGATTGATGAACAACCCCTACTCGTGAAGTTTCAGACTTCGCGTCAATAATCTTGAGAAAAATAACATCGAAACAATTCTTACATATTCGTGTAATAATTGTTGAATACTTTAGTTGTATACTATAATTTTGTGCTTGTTACTGACGAAAATCGTGTTTTATATAGGAATATTATAACCATTTCCTACAGAAAAGCAAAGAGATTTGTTTCCACTTTACGATTAATGAATATTCGAAAGCACTGTCTAGGCTTCAGAAATCCGAAGCCACTTTATGACTCAACAAAACGATTCCCATAAAACCACTATTCGTCTACATACTAATCTCAGAACAATACTTACGAAACGTCAATAATTTTGACTGATGCCAAAACTTTCGACCATCCACTAAAACAAATCCAATCATCTTCACGCCATTGCACACACAAGATAATAATAGGAACGACGTAAAAACTTGTATAAAACACCAATAGCCGGTATCGAACTCTCCTAGTACTTCGTCCAAGTTCCTAACTTCTTTCGTTATATTTTGCCTCGTTCGTGCCATCGTTACTGGCGATCGTGACTGCGCTGATTAATTCATTCCTAGAGAGGAGAAAGAGGGGGCTATTGTTTTTCCCTCTTTTTAGGTTATTTGGCTTTGATAAATGAATGGGAATTTGTCTATTGTGGTGTAGACGGGAGATAAATTGTAAGGTTCTTGTAACAGTCTATTGATGTCCAGTTAAGACAGTTTTGTTGTCCGTACTTATTTGAGAATAACTCGGTATTGATGATCCGTTTTGTTTAGTTGAACACTCAATTTAGGGTGTTTATTTGTTTCTTTTCTTTTCTGGGCTTTAGAAATATGCTTTAGGATTTTTTTTTTGCTGCTATTTTTTGTAGCGGACTCTGTCTTGTCAAAAATACAATTTACTCCTAAAATTTTAAAGATCAAAAGCTTATTAGCCGGAGGATAATGATGTTATTATTAGGTAGGTTTTTTGAATTCTTAATTTCATCAACGGTCCCCAGGTTACTTATAATTTATCAAAGATCTACCAGGAGTCCATACCTCAACAGCAGTACGCATACGATTACATAATTCAGCTTGCTACCCTTGTCTACACTACCTTTGTCAAGAACCCAAAATTTTCCGAGCTAGGTACATCTAGCCTTTACTAAACAGTGTATTTTATGTTACACAGCACTGAATAGAATACAAAGTTAGATTTTCTTTAGAAATAGGTAGTAGAAGATCCCTATTGAGATCTTCCGCGTTTTCTCACATTTGTATTCAAATATTCTACCCTTTGGGAATACTTGTCCAATGATTGTAAGTTGTGAATTCCGTGAAGTTGGAGATCTTTAATATGATTAGCTGCTGTATAATAGTGTCACTTGTTGTTTGAACAGATATTATCTTTGTTGTACAATTTTATGCTTTGTTTGCTGCAAAACATTGACATAAAATTTTACTAAGAAAAGTTATAGCTTCGAGAAGAAAGTAAACAACTTACGTACATAAAAGTGAACTTAATGGTTTATGTTCTGGTTGGACAATTTCCAGCAATTGCAGTATAGATAACTACATATCTTACTATTACTATTTTAATTTATTTATCTTGGTTCTTATTAAATTACATTTTTAAATATTTCTTAAAATAAAAGAATTAAAAAAACATTTAAAAATGTAAAAAAATAGAGGTCCGCCGGTATCGGGAGCAGGGTCCAAGCTTTACTTATTATTAAAGCCTTTTAATTCCCAAAAAAATACATTTAACTTACATGGTATCATAAAAATATTCATTGGTTTCTAATTAAGTAGTAATTTAAGCATGCAATTTAACACTGATTTGATAACAAAAATCGATTTTTAAATCTACAGATAGATTTTTTAGATTGGATAAAATCTCTTGATCAAACTCTAGTTATTGGGTGCCCATTTAAGGGCAAAGGCCTCCTCCATCTTTCGCCATTCCTCTCTGTCTTGGGCT
Source organism: Agrochola litura (assembly GCA_949152395.1). NCBI lineage: Eukaryota > Metazoa > Arthropoda > Insecta > Lepidoptera > Noctuidae > Agrochola > Agrochola litura. The sequence goes on along the minus strand of OX424509.1, from coordinate 19,977,916 downwards.
ATTCTAGTCCTACTATTACTAACTTATTATATGAATATCTCTTTGACACACTTGCTAATTGAAAGCGACCGTCGTAACACGACAAAGGACAATGGACAATTTACCCTACCTCATGTTAGGCAGGTGAAAACTAGTGTGTTAATAAAGGGCGAAGAATTGAATCCTGAAGATAGCACAGTTTTCTTGGGCTTAACTTTGGATGCTAAGCTTCAGTGGGGCCCACACATAGATAAATTGTCAAAAAAGCTAAGCTCCGCAGCATATGCTGTTAGGAAAATTCGTAATTTGACTGACATAGAGACAGCCCGTTTAGTGTACTTTAGCTATTTTCATAGTGTAATGTCGTACGGTATTCTGTTGTGGGGAAATGCCGCCGACATTCAGACTATCTTTGTTTTGCAGAAAAGAGCTGTTCGATCAATTTATAAATTAAGTCCGAGACACTCTCTCAGAGATAAATTTAAGGAGATTAATGTAATGACTGTGCCTTCTCAGTATATTTTTGATAATCTTTTATATGCCCATAAAAATATAAAATTGTTTAAAAAATACAGTGATATCCATAACATAAATACTAGAAACAAACACAAATTTGTTGTACCTACAACAAGGCTCAAGAAAATAGGTGGCTCGTTCAGATGTCAATGTATACGCTTTTATAATAAACTTCCAAGCCACGTACAAGATCTAAGCCTTAATAAATTTAAATCATTCATTAAACGTAAGTTGTGCCAGAAAGCTTTTTATACCATTAAAGATTACGTTGAGGACAAAAAGGCTTGGGATTGAGCTGCTCCAATTATAATTTTTATTTTTTACGTTCGGAACTTTGTTTATTTTGCAAACTTTAAAATTATATACACAATGACATGAATATTTACTTGTGAAGTATAATATTATTATTATTTTAATTATTGTGAATGTGAGGACTATGTGGGTTATATTTTTTTTTTTTTTTCTCAGTTACTTCTAATGATAATCTGGCAGTTTTGAGTACTTTATGCGGCCTACCCAAATGTCCCTTCTTTGGTATTGTTCGTCGAATCGTTGAGCTCCTTTTAAGTTCTGAGTTGAGCTACACTATTACTGACAAATGCGTGCACTGACTGGACAGGTCCACTCAAATCTGCATGGTTCTTTCCTCAGAAGACCATTTCAGACACAAATCTACATGGTCCTCAAATGAAATGCTCTGACCAAGATTATTTCTGGGTTTTTATATACACATTGACATTAATGAATTTTATATAAACAATGACATGAATATTTACTTTTAAAGTATTTTATTATTTTAATTATTGTGAATGTGAAGAATATGTGGGTCATTCCTTTTTTGTTATGTTTTTAATTTTTTCTCAGTTAGTTCTAATCATGGTCTGACAGTTTGAGTAATTTAAGTGGCCTACACAAATGTCCTTTTTTTGGTATTGTTCGTCGAATCGTTGAGCTCCTTAAATTCTGAGTTGAGCTGCACGATAACTGACAAATGCGTGCACTGACTGGACAGGCCCTCTCAATCTGTGTGGTGCTTTCCTCAAAAGACCACTTCAGACACCAATCCACATGGCCTTCACATGATATGACCAAGATTATGTCTGGACTTTAAAAGAGACTGAGACCTCTGAGTTTGTTTCGGCCTTTCTTCTCAGAGTAGTCAGATAGGAAACGCCGACCTCATCTAGTTTTAAAATATGATTGACGTGTAAAAGTGTTTGTACAAACCTACTAACAGAAATAAAATCATTTATCATTTATCATTAATGACCAAAAGTGGTACCAAAAAGTCTCGCGCATCAAGACCAAAATTTTATAGTAATTACTTTCATAATTTTTTACGATATTACACGTCGGGGATTTGATTTGTGAACAGGGAATTTACTTTTGAGATTAAAAGTATGTTTATTGTTTTACTCCCTATAACTGACGTTCCGTTTCACATGAACAGCCCCTTGTCTGTCGACTTGTCAACAAATTAGATGTTACGAAATGGCTTGTTTGCAAGCATAACATTTTATGACAACCGTTGGTATCCTTCGTTTTTAAACCCTTGATTTTTGAAAGCGTCATGACCACTGTAAGAAAGAATACTTTGCCGATTCTACATTATTAAAAAAAACTAGAATATAATGGAATCTAATTGTATGATCATTATTTTATCTATGGTTAAATGGCTGTTCACAGCCAGTCTTAGAGATGTAGAATGCAATAGAATTGATTTTTGATGAATCGACTAACCAGTAATAGTTTCTTTTGAGTAATAAATAATTAATATATAATGTTTGCTTGAAAAACATTTCATGAATTATATGTTTTTGCTTTGATTTCTTTGATTATCAGCAACAATTAAGTAAAATCAAACAATTAAGTACACCAAATCGATTTAGTTTGGCTTATTACTAATTGACACAAAATCGATTTTCATACCCTTAAGATTTTTATTTATCGATTACATCCCTAAATCCCGACTAGTTACTTTATAATCTGTGCATTGTCTGTGCATTGATTTGACATTTTTGGTTGTACTCTACTGACGTATCAAGTACCAACTATCTTTGCGCTAGCGAGTACTGTTTTTGAGAGTTGAGAACTTGAGATTATATTAGATAATTATTGAATTGTGCGTTGAGAAGTAGAACTTGTTTGTATTTTTTTAACTTCTTTTTCTGTGTTGTGTATTGTGCAAATATGGCGAGTCGTGGGGTCGACCGATTGACACCGTCAGTCAACCGGTTTAATACCCAGAAACCAACCTACACATTCATTAGAACAAGCGTCTACTCCAATGATTAACTTGTTACAGTCATGGATAACTTCTATTCAGGTAAGCACATCTGCTCACAGTATTGGCAATATAAAGGTCGGAAAAATCTCAGAGTTTCAGTCACGCATCCTGTGGCGCGGCTATTATGTTGCAATAACTCGTAATTCTTACTAATATTAGTGGATTACGCTATTTTTAGATCAATAATGTTCGTTCGTGTTTAACGTGTCTATTTAAAATAGGTCGTCGGAAGCGTCGAAAAAAATAACCTAGTTTTTAGGTTATTTTTGATTTTATAAAATAACTCCAAAACCCGGGTTTTTTTTTCAAAAATAACTTTTGTAGGAGTTAAAATGATCAGTGTAGTCTATAAAAAACAAAGTTTGATTTTGATGCTACATGGTACGGGATTCCATACATCCATGAGCATTCTCCTTTAAAATTTGTATTTTTAAATGTTTGTTACTCAATCACGCAAAAACGGCTGAACGGATTAGGATAAAATTTGGCGTACAAATAGTTTTTAATCTGGATTAACATATAGGATACTTTTCAATCTCGGTAGTACGTTTTCGTGGGATATTTTCTTAAATCCATTCGGCCAAAGCTGCGGTCAAAAGTTAGTAAAATTATTTAAAAAAATATGGTATAAAAATAAATGGCAATCGGTCAAAAATGTTGTGCCAATAATTGTACACAACATGCCATAATCCCACAATATGCTGAATCATGTTTTACTGCTCAATAAAAACATCAAACGAAACGAAATATATGATTTCCAGCAAAGCCCATTGTTCCACCCTTGTCTAACAAACATACTGAAAATTTTTCATCGAAAAACAATATCCGTCAACGAAGGCCTATTAAATCGTGGTCCTAAGTGCAAATATCACCTATGGACGGTTAGGCCATAAAAACGCCAAGCAGCATGACGTATGGTGGCTGTGTACGACCAGTATCATAATATGATGACGTATAACAGCGGCTATGTAAACAGCGCGATATTTAAATATCGTTCGCGTTCCTTTTTTGTTTTTTAGGTGGCCCAATATGTTATATTGGTTTAGATTTTAATGGGATTACACGGATGAGAACTATCGTACTTGGGTTCGCCGCTAGAGGCGCTAGTATAGAGTGAGGTCTCTAGAAATGTCAAATGTAACAGAACGTTCACTGTTGGCGGGATTTTCTATCAGGAATTTTTAAAGAAAGATTTTGCCATTTCTGATTAATTATAGCTTAAGGTTATAAGTAACAACTTAGGGTCTAATTTGGTTGCATTTGGAGGAAGCATAATATTTGTCTGCTTGCTTACCAATTTTAGGAATAATACAATGTAAAATATTCATTTGAAGTTTTAAAAAGTAATAAAATAAACATTATAAATAGGTAAAGTAATGGGTATTTAAACAAATTCAAAACATAGCAAATAAAAGTAATGACAGGACCTTACTCGCCAGTAGCGCCAACTAGTGAGCACAAAAACGATAGCCCCCATTATGTTGTCATCGCAACAGGCAACTTAAAATATCAGGAGAAGTTGGTTTACACAATTTTGGAATACACAAGTCTTTCATTTCTGGTAAAAAAAATACCTGGTTAAAGGCTCGTGCAAACCAGCGCGACACGCGACGCGACACAAAGGCACCGCTCGTCGCGCGACGAGCGGTGTCTTTGTGTCGCGCGACAAGTCAGTCATCAGATTGTCAGTATAAGACAATCTGATTATTTTATTCTTGAAGCTATTTGTTTTGTTATGTTCACACAGATCACATAAATTGAAGGTTGACTGGTAGAAAATGCCTATGGCATTAAGTCCGCCTCAGTACATTTGTGTGCTTAAAGTATTAAATAAATAAGTAGGTACAGATGCATACTTGAGTCAAATCTCATTTTAACACCTTCGCTGTCAATACACTGTATCTAGTATTCCACACAACATCGTAAAAAACCCACAAATGAAAAATGCTAGTTCACAGAAAATCAAATAAAACCTTTTACTAACAGATACGTTCTGTGGGCAAACAAAATCTTAAACAGTCGAGTTTAGCAACCTTTGTCAAAGTAACTCTGTGAACGCTTTGAACTCGACTAAAACCACATCCATCATTTCATTTCACTTGTATTTGTAGTATATACCTCTGTGTAGTGATGTACAAGTTCGATTAGTCGATGTTTTAGTCGACATAGTGTTTTTTTTAAAGTGAAAACTTCTTTAGGCGCGTTGGGCATTTTTGAGATGGGAAAAAACAATTGAATTCGCGACACTGTTACCGTTACCGACTTGCACAATAAAATTGTTCAAGTTTTCACTTCTGTCGGCACTCCCGGATTGCCACTGTTTTTTTTAATATTTGAATGTTTTATGTGACAATAATAATTTGGCAATGATGTTCATGTTTTCCCATTAACTTTATAAGCTGTTCCTGTGGTTAACTAAAGGTTCCTAGAAGGAAGGGTGTAGCAATAAAAAGCCAGTAAGAGTACATGCAATTGGCAGTAGATATCTATAACTAAAAACATCATTCAAATCAGTTTACATTAAAACAGAAAGTATAGCTGTTAACTAAACTTTCAACTTCAAAAAGGCCAACATTTCAATTAAAAATTAAATCAAAACTCAATTCAATTAAAACTATATTATTCCAAATTCGAATTCAAATCTCAAAACACGAAACGTCTCACTAAAATGAAGCTCAAATCAATTCTAAGTTTAACATTTGTAACAGTAATTGGCTTTATCGATTACTCGGATTACAAGACCGTACTCGATAGTCGGCAATGAACTTCAAACGCTAATTGGGCCATCCCTACTTAGTAATGTTCGTTGCGTAGGAGGGGAGGGCCTCTGACGTCATCCACAACCTTCACCCAGGTAGGTATAAGCTTCATATTAAATTTATACAGAGTACGATAATATTTTCTTTTTTTATTTAACGAGGTGTTTCTCTGCCGTTCATTATTGTTTTCGAGACGTTATTAGTTTAAATGAAAAGTGTTTTTGGTTTTTTTGTTATTAATATTAAATATTTTACGTGGATTTTTAATTAAATTTTTAACCTAGATCTCAATATTTTACAGACATACTCAAGCACCCTTCCAACTAATCTAACCACGTGATATCGTGTTACCCAGTAACTGGGTTTTGGAGGTCAGATAGGCAGACGATCCTTGTAAAATACTGGTATTCAGCTGCATCCGGTTAGACTGGAAGCCAACCGCAACATAGTTGGGAAAAGGCTATACAGATGATGATCTAATATCCTCATTCATGATCCTAATTTCACCTTTCAAGATAAGTAGTCCAAGTAAACAAAAAGGAGATCAAAACGACATCGCTAACAATAGATACCCGAGTACAGGCTTAGAGCTAATACTATTGATCTTCCAACCTTCAAGATATAATTCCCAAGAACGACACAAAATAAATTCGTCGCGTACATTTCCACGATATAACAAAATATGTCGTGTTTCCCGAAGCAAAAATACTGATCGAATATACTTGATGCGACACGGACAACAAAACCGAATTAGTAAGACACAGGACACAATCACTGAATCAAAATGATAACAGAATATTTTCTGAGCAAGAAAATACTAGTTGAGCTAATGAAATTCTAGATATTTTATTTATTGAATGACACCCGTTTATGAGTACATGTTTATCTGTTGACAGATTTTAGTTTGTTTGAACGCGCTAATCTCAGGAATAATAGTCGGATTTGAAAAAATATTTTTGAATTTAATAGCCCATTTCTTGAAGAAGGTTATAGAATAAACGCTACATAGCGCTAAGCGAAAACGAAGTAATTGTGTAAGCGGGCGATGTGATGTGACGCGGTGGGTAGGGGGCCAGACGAAGTCGCGGGCAGAAGCTAGTTACAATACTTACGTATTAAAACTGTAGTTTCAAAACATTGTAAAAGCCAATTATTTTTAAAACTGTAACCGTGGAGTTTCTTGCCGGCTCTTCTCCATAGGAAACGACCAATTGGAACCGTGCAGCTAGCTTCTGACGTTTCATAAATGCCCATGTAAGTTTTGACGTTACAAATCTTCGAAATGCAATTCGTTAACGGCACCGGCTATTTTTGTATGAGAAAAGGAAATAATAATTAAGAAGAAAATATTAACGTGAGAAAAATTTTGTCAAACTAATAATCGAAAACAAAAATAAAGTAGGTATAACTTGACGTTAGGCCAGCCGAGAAAATTAGATAAGGTGCATCCACACGGAAGTTACTTTTTGCAGAGCAACATTTTGTAACATGATAATATTAAGTAACTTTCTAAAACTTTTAGAAAGTTTACTAAATAATTTTCTGTTATTCGTTATTGCCCACTAATCCTTGGAAACATTTCTCGACAAAAACTAACTTCGGTGGATGCACCTATAGCTTAGACACCGAAAACAAATGCATAAAATAAAGCTGTATCTAGACTATAGATTGTGCAATCCACGAAGACGCGCCCCACTCCGCGATTACTGTACTGTAAGCTGTACTTTAGTACGGCGCGGAGCGGAGTGGGGCGCGTCTTCGTGGATTGCACTATCTATACACATCTCATCATCTGCCTAGCCTTTTCCCAAATATCTTGGGGTCGGCTTCCAGTCTAACCGGATGCAGCTGAATACCAGTATTTTACAAGGATCGTCTGCCTATCTGACCTCCAAAACCCAGTTACTGGGTAACACGATATCACGTGGTTAAATTAGTTGGAAGGGTGCTTGAGTATGTCTGTAAAATATTGAGATCTAGGTAAAAAATGGAATTAAAAATCCACCCAAAATATTTAATATTAATAACGAAAAAAAAATACCAAACACTTTTCATTTAAACTAATAACGTCTCGAAAACAATAATGAACGGCAGAGAAACACCTCGTTAAATAAAAAAAGAAAATATTATCATATAATATCATATTAATAATATTTTCATACGTAACCGGCATCTGAGTACCAGTATTTTATATGGAGCGACTGCCTATCTGACCTCCACAGCCCAGTTATTGGGTAACACGATACCTCTTGGTAAGACTGGTTGTCAGACTTTCGAGCTTCTGACGACTCGTAACGATTGTCAAAGATATACAAATGACAGCCGGTACCAACGACTTAACCTACTTTCCGAGGTACGAAGTGGACTTGATATGTAAAGATGGTCACCCATCCACGCATCAATCGCGGCAAGCATAGCTAAACCCGATCGATTGACCCGTACGGCTGTTATTACTTAGCCACAAGCCTCTATCTATACTACTCTGTAGGCTAATTAGTAGACATCGCGAAACAATCTACCTATTAAAAAAAATAGAATTATAAAAACAACATCATTCAAATTCTCTTCTCTGTGCAAGACCAATGTAGGTAAACACAAAAACAAAAAGAAGGTAATATCAACTCAAGAAACATACATAAAAGCTATAATATTATCCTTCAGTAACACACACGAAGTAAATATACTTAGACGTTAGTAGCACATTCCCTGAAGAGAGGACTTATAAAGATAGTTTGTGGGTGACACTTCGACGACCAGGACCGGAGGTAGGGCGAGATTTAAAAGTCTATTGACATTAATGTCAACTGAACAACGTGAGAATGACCATATTTTTTCCTGGACATAAATTACTAAGATATCCGATCTGTGAAGAGGCTAGCACAGTAAAGTTTTTTTAAACGTTCATCAAAATACTCGAAATAATTTTGTGGCTACTGACTATTCTCCTGATAGAATTTTCAAGTAATAAAAATGCGTGAACAATGTACAGACGTCAGCACATCAAGCTACCCGAAACTGTCAATTTTTCCCAATCAACTTTGAACCTTATGATTCAGCAATAAAGTTGAAAATCTATTAAATAAATTTGACAGATTGTAGTAGCTTGATGTGCTGGCGTCTGTACAACATGAGAAAGAAACTTGGTTAGATGATTTCGTCTCAGCATGTAAGTGTAAAATACTAACTTACTTCAACCAATGTTGTAAACTATTTATTAAACTCGGAGTTTCTTCCTCATTCCATTTCAAATATTTAAAAAAAATCACTTAACTTTAAATTTAGGAATAAAAAATACCTTCAACGTCCTCTTCAATTCCAAACAATTATTATCAGTCAGACCAATCAACTTGTAGTTAGCCTCCATTATTGCTGCACAGTGATATCCAATGCACCGCTCCCAAGTAGGGCCCTGTGCATCTTTGTACGTTAACGGACTAGAGCATACTTAAATCGAGCCTCGATTCTTATCTTAAAGTTTCCAACTAAAGGTGTTACTTACTTTTCAAGTGTTTAGAGTGTATAAAAGTAGTTTTATTGTAGACGGCACGGAGTGCAACGTCAATAATGGTTTATTCGTTTATTTTTATAGTCTTGGACGGAGCTTGGGATTATATTTTGTGTTGCTGTGATTTTTACATTGTTTGATTAAATAAAAATAAATTTATGAGGAGTTTCTATTTTTTTATTGATTCCTAGCTTTTGCCAGCGGCTTCGCCTGCGTGCATGTCGGATATTATCCCATGGGAACGATACTCGGGAAAGATAACTCTGCAATCGGCATTTTGTTTTGTTATGTTTTTGTTGTCATTTGCCAATGTTGCAATAATAATTCTGCAATATTGTCTTTGGTCAATGAACCAGTGTTATAGTTATTAAGAAAATATTGTCAAACTTTTTTACTAATACGAGGCTTTTGGCTGCTTTAGTTTTATGTGTATTTTGTAGTTTTAAAAAATGTGCGTTTTGTTTGTGCAGAATAAACAAGTTTTCTTTCTTTCTTTTTTTTCTTCTTTCATACTATGTCCTGATCCAGGTCTACACGTGTGCCAAATTTTATCCAAATCCGTTTGTCCGTTTTAGTGTGAAAGCGTAACAAACGAATAAAAAACAAACAAATAAAAAAACAAACAGCCTCACTTTTGCATTCATAGTATTTGTTAGGATTAAGTTAGGATCGTTTGGAATTTCATCATCCATTAGTAATGATATTTAAAAGTTTGTTATTCAATAATAAAAATAACTGATTACCAGATAAGTAAAACAATAATAAATTAATAGTTTAAAAAACACTAGAAAAACACGCTTTTATAAATGCACGTGTGCCTATCTTCCGGCTTCATCATAAAGACCACCACAACAACCCGGAACAAGCGCCCAACAACAACAAAAATGTGAGAAAGAACAGACATTAGTCAAAAAAGTGCCTCCACCACCCCCAATCATAATAGACGGAGTCAAGAACTACCAAATGTTTTACGACTCACTAACTGAAACCCAACCAACAGAATCATTCACGGCAAAAATGATGAATGGAGATTGTGTGAAGCTCAACGCCAAAACCGAGGACTCTTATAGAGCGATTGCTAGATTTTTGTCAGAAAAAGAATATCTTTGGCATTCATACGAGAACAAACAGGCTCGACCAATAAGAGTTGTAGTGAAAAAAATACATTCTTCCTGCCAGCCAGATCGAATCAAAGACGATTTAAAATCGCAAGGTTTGAAAATAGAAAAAGTTGACAGCAAGTTGAGCTGGAAGAGTAAAGAACCACTCAATATGTTCGTCTTATCATTTAATAATGACGAAGATGTCAACAAAATCTATGGCATCAAGCACATTTTAGGGTGTAAAATTGAAATACACCCTCTTAAAAATCCGAAACTCATTCCTCAATGTAAGAGATGCCAGGCATATGGCCATACACATAAATACTGTAGAAAAGAGCCAAGGTGTGTAAAATGCACTGGCAAGCATCTTACAGCGAACTGTACTAAATCTCCTCAAGAGAAACCAAAATGCGTCCACTGCGGCTTACCCCACCCAGCCAACTACAGAGGGTGTGAAGTAGCCAAGGAGATGCAAATTATGAAAAATAAAAACATCAAAAAGAAACTTGTTGTGCCAACTGCCCAACAGTATCCTTCCATAAGAAATCCTGACAAGCAGGCACAGAAAGAAACTTTTCAGACATCTGTAAAACCTGTTCAAGCAAGTACTTCCTATGCACAAATTGCGAAACAAGGTACTCAACCTTCTAATCTGGAGGATAAGATAAATCAGATCTTGCAGTGTATTACTACATTTGACAAAAGATTAGAGAAGCTAGAATCCAGTACCAAAACAGCTGTTTTTAATTGTCAAAATGAGTGACACACTAAAAATAATGGCTTGGAACTCCAATGGGCTCCTCAAACATCAGAATGAGTTGCAGGCAGTCCTAGAGACAGAAAATATAGACGTGTGTTTGATCTCCGAAACGCACTTCACTAACCAATCTTTCATCAAATTTAGAGGGTACAAGATATATAATTCGCTCCACCCTGACAACTCCGCCAGAGGAGGTAGCGCGGTTATAATCAAAGAAAATATCAATCATTACGAACAAAGTAAATTTGAAGAACCAGACATTCAAGCAGTGGCAGTATCTGTTAAAACCAAATTTTGTCACGTTTCGATAGCAGCCATATACTGTCCTCCACGGCACATGATAAGAAAAGAGCGATATTTACAACTTTTTGAACTTCTAGGCCAGAGATTCATTCTAGGCGGTGATTTCAATGCCAAGCATACGCACTGGGGATCAAGACTTACTACAACAAAGGGCAGGCAGCTCCTAAATGCAGTAAAAGATAACCATTGTGACGTTAAGAGCACAGGGAAACCAACATACTGGCCAACTGACCATCAGAAAATACCGGATCTTATAGACTTTTTCATATGCAAAAATATATCCACTAATTACTTTAATTTGGAGGAAGGTTTTCACATGAATTCGGACCACTCCCCGATTATCCTAAGACTTAGTCAAAAAATCCTACTAAGAGAAAGCCATCTAACCCTGGTTAATAAGTCTACAGATTGGGACAGTTTTGCCCTTGATCTAAATAATATTATCGACCTAAAAACTCCTTTGCAAAATCAGGATCAGCTGAACTCGGAAGTAAACAAATATGTTGTTAATATCCAACAATGTGCATGGAACAATACGCCAAAGTTAAAACGTAAATATAAGGGACATATCTATCCCAAAGAAATTGTGAATTTACTATCTGAGAAAAGAAAGCAAAGAAAGCGGTGGCAGCAAACGAGGTGCCCCCGGGATAAAACATTACTAAATAATCTAACTAAACGATTAAAAAGGAAAATTCTACAATTTGAGGATGAATGTCTGAATGCTAACCTTGTGCAGCTAACCAACGACCAATCCACGGATTTCTCTCTTTGGAAAGCGACAAGAAAACTAAAAAGGCCGATTATGCAAATACCGCCCATTAGAAACAGCGACGGAAAATGGGCAATAAGCAATGAACAAAAAGCGCTTAGGTTTGCCCAATACTTAGAAGACACTTTTCAACCCAATGAGAGCTCCATAGACATACTTGAGAGTGAAAAGTTATCACAAAGTCAAAGAATTCGACTTGTGACTCCTAAAGAAGTTCTGAGAGAAATTCAAACCAACATTAGCTCAAAGAAATCCCCGGGTTACGACCTCATAACAGGAGAAATTTTAAAACACCTCCCGCGTAAAGCCATAGTAAAGCTGACCAGACTTATAAATGCTGCATTTATGCTAAAATATGTACCTGAGCCATGGAAGGTTGCTGAAGTCATTATGATTGCGAAGCCTGGGAAACCACCCCATGAAGCATCATCATATAGACCCATTTCCCTGCTGCCCGTATTATCGAAGCTATTTGAAAAACTGTTATTAAAACGGTTGAAACCAATAATAGAAGAAAAAGACCTAATACCAAACCATCAATTTGGCTTCAGGGAAAAACACTCTACAATAGATCAGGTACACAGAATAACTGACATTATTGAAAAAACACTCGAAAACAAGCAAGTCTGCGCCACCGTATTCCTAGATGTTGCGCAAGCTTTTGATAAAGTTTGGCATGAGGGTCTGGTATTTAAACTCAGACGCATGCTACCTCCAGAATTTGCAGACATTCTAGAATCATATATAAGTAACAGAATGTTTAGAATAAGGCAAGAGGACGCATATTCCGAGCTAAAAACTATAAAAGCCGGGGTACCACAAGGAAGTGTGTTAGGCCCAATCCTGTACCTGCTATACACTTGCGATATCCCTGAGCTGGAAAACAACACCATTGCGACCTTTGCAGATGACACTGCTATTATGGCTACCGGATCAAGCCACAAAGAAGCAGTCGAAAAAGTTCAACTAGCTGTGAACAAAGTTTATGACTGGACACAAAAGTGGAAGATCAAACTGAATGAATCAAAATCAATTCATATTGATTTCACTAATAAACACTGCGATTACCACCCAATCTATATAAATGGCATGCAAGTGCCTTATGCTAATACAGCCAAATACCTTGGCATAACTCTTGACGCGAAACTGCGTTGGAAATCTCATGTCAAAAAGAAAAGACAGGAACTAAACATATGTTATAAAAGTATGTATTGGTTACTCGGAAGGAAATCTTGCCTATCAATACATAATAAACTTATAATATACAAGCATATTCTTATGCCAATTTGGACGTATGGCATCCAACTTTGGGGCTGTACTAAACAAAGCAACGTCAAAATAATTCAAAAATTCCAAAACAAAGTACTCAGGGATGTTGTAAATGCACCATGGTATATTAGAAATGACGACCTCCACCGTGACCTTAAAATGGAACTCGTCACCACCATCATCCAAAAATTTGCTGAAGCCCACGAACACAGACTCCACCGACATGTGAATGTCGAGGCAATACAGCTGCTAGACAACACGGACATAGTGCGTAGGTTAAAGAGAACTAAACCATTTGAGTTAGTGTAGTGTGTAAATAGTGAATTAATAAATAGTAACAATGTTGTGCTATACATATAACACAAGAACAAAGTGTTTTACCAATTATCAGACCCTAAGAAAGTGCTACGAAATTGACCTTGTGTAAGAGTGCAAATTGACACTATTCTTAGATATAACATAATCTATCTCGTAAAATATTAAGTTAGAATTAAATTGCTTATTAGTCTATTAGGCTAGATTGTAATCAATTACTAAGAACGTCAATTCTTATTAATACAGAAAAAAAAAAAAAAAAAAAAAAATAAAGACCTTGAAACCTAATCGTGGTCAAAGTTCATTACAAGACTTTTCTAAGAAATCCAAAACAGCTATGATACGATTTTCCATCATGAACATCATGAAGTTCCAGTTCATATCTTCCGGCTCCATCATCAGATCAGTTCGACAGTACCATATTATTGTATTGTCATCAAAACTACATACAGCTGCCAATTTTCATTACGCTGCGACCCTTGGAAGATGGTTAAATTAGTTACCTTAGATTCCATTACATAGTAAGTTACATGCAGGACGACCTAATAAAAGCGTGTTAAAAATAAATGAGTTCAAATATATGAACATTATAAGTATTAATTAAATATGTAACTATAATAAATACACTAATAGCAATACAAAATATTTAAGTTAAATAAGCAGTAATAATATATAATTTAACACAAAAAAAATAACTTAAATGTAATAACTATTAGTTAAAGATGTAAAACAAAAAAAAAAAATATAGGAAATAATTTAAACAATTTAATAAATATCTAATAAGCTTCCTCTCTTCTACTTATTTAAAAATAAAACTAGCGGACGTCACGCGGTTTCACCCGCTTAGTTCCCGTTCTCGTGGGAGTATGGGGATAAAATATAACTTTTGTTACTCGCTGATAATGTAGCTATCCATTGCTGAAAGAATTTTCAAATCGGTCCAGTAGTTTTTAAGTTTATTCGTTACATACAAAAATACAAATCTTTCCTCTTTATAATATTAGTGTAGATTAGTTTAGATATAGATTTTGTTGTGCCCGACAGGGTCAATAATTGTTTCTATTTATTTATTCTTATCACCTGTATGTGTACATTAGGGATTGCAATAAAGATACATTTGAAATTAAAATATTATGTAATTCATTAGCATGTAAAGAGCAAGCTCAAAGTCTGTTACATCACCACCATTTTTGAAATCACCAGTAACAAAAATAGTGCGATAAAACGAATAGAAGATAAAAATCTCAAGATTCAAGAACTTTAACTTTTAAACTATGACGACAGCCAACGAAGCCGCAAAGAAAGTTCCAGATTAAACTAGAAAACTCAACGTAACAGAAAACTTAATTATTCCATCGGCCAATTCAGCAAAAACATTCCTTCTATAATTTATTCGCTCCGGTAACTCTGCGACGAACCAAATTTGGTGCAAGCGTAAGCCATGCACCACTTTTGACAGTGTGCCAACTTCGGAAACCGGTTCAGACCGGTTAAATTCGGATATAACCAGTGCAATCCAATGTAACAATGCAAAACTTTGTGGATATAAAAACTATAAAAAAGGTTTATTTAACTTTTGGAGTCGTTTCAAATTAATTTTTGATTGTTATTTTTGGCAATAATAGTGAATTTATTGTTCGTGTTTATAGTATTGGGTATAATGGAAAATACATTTCAAGTGGCATTTGGCTATCGCGATCAAACAGAGGAATTATTTATTCACTTGTTTCCGTTTTTCCCGTTCCTTTTCTTCTTTTCATGTGGTTACTGAGGACCATGGGCGGCTTTGACACCAGGTCAGTGTCAAAGCCGCCCATGGTCCTCTGACTTGGCTTCACATGTTGCCGAGAAATATCTCTCAGGCAGTTTGGCGGACGGTGAGCATTGGGTAGCTCGCCGTCCGATAAGGACCAGGCCCGAGTCGACGCCGCGTTGTGTTCCACGCGCACCAATTTTGCTAATATTAAGAGATGTCAGCAGAACTGACGGGGTCCACTAGGGCCAATGCCTGCCGGGGTTGCGAAGAAGTCCGAAAGGGAGATCGTGGACCCCGGCAACACGATGTTTTCCATCACCGTTTTAAAAGATTCTATATTCCAATATTCCCTATATTCATATATTCTATGTTCCTATAGTGTCTGCCTTTTTAGTTATCTTCCCCTAAAAAGCACATTCAGATGACATTCGTTCAGGTCATTTTTACCCGACAACTGCCAAGAAGGGTAATGTTTTTCGCGCATATCAACTTCGGAGACAGCATTTGTGGCAATTGTTTCACCTCGGTCATGACGCGCATGCGTGACCATTTCTAACCACAAGCAATACAAATTATCATTAACATCCCTTAGAGCAACGTTACACCTATTTTACTTAACCTAACCTAACTTCCACACACACCAACATATTTATTTCAAGTAACATTTAGTAAGAAAGTAAACAAGCGAAAAAGTCCAAGAGAATTCGATAAATCCAACTTAAGTTTACATTGACGTTTTTATATGAGCACGGCCTAAAGAGGGCTAATGAAACTCCAGAGAACTCGGATAGAACTTTGTTATTGGCCATACTTCATGATTAGTCGGGAGCGAACGGGATCAAGACTGTCACAATATAGATAAGATTTCATCAATTGGCCTTCTAAGAGATTATCCTGAGTTTAGACAAAGAATTTTGGTCTTGGATATTTTATTTACAAAGGTATTATGTGGCTGGTTAGATATTTGGTCCGAATTTTTTGGAAAGGAAGTTTGACCGTAAAGTATACGTTCTTTTTTTTCTCGGAAGAGCCAGGCCTAGATGGCTGGACGAATTTGACGCTTATAAGAGGGATTGGTCCATATTGGCTCAGGATCGAGTTAAGTGGAGAATAGAAAGGGAGGCCTTTGCCCAGCAGTGGGCCATTACAGACTAATTATTATTGTACGTTTTTAAACATAGTCATGTTTTGTTAAAGTTATATCATGGTTAACACAAATGCCTCTTTTCCGAAATAAATCGTAGTTACGCAAGCAATATTAGCTAAATTGATTAATGATGTATAGGAATGAATATTATACCAATTCGGCAGTTTTCTAGGGAATTATTTGTCACAGGTTTAAAAAAAAAAGTGGCACTCCGGGAGTGTGCAGGAAATACTTTTCTTTTTTGAAGTCGGTAAAAACAGGGAAATGCCAATCATGTCGTTGTCATGTCTCAATGTTTAGAATGTCATTAATCCCAAAGAAAATGTATCGGGCGTTGATGTCTTTTCAATGGTCAAAAGCAGTGTCAGTAACAGTGTCGTGACTTCAATTGTTTTTCCCATCTCAAAAATACCCAACGCGCCTAACGAAATTTTGACTTAAAAAAAAAAGTAATATTTTATGCTCACTCAGTTTTTATCTCTTGACAAAACATCGAAGATTGAAAAAAATAATTAAAGTATTATACACATAAACCTTTTGGAATAAATTCTATAAATGAAACCGAAACCCGCATCATAATCCCATCAGACACAAAAAGCGATTTTAATATAAAATATGTTGTAAAGATATAGAGGACACAAAGAACATTCATAAATATAATATTATGGCTTATAAATTAATAAGGCGTCACATACATTTTAAGAGGTGTTTTTAATACACTTGAAAGATGAGGAAAATTCCGTTTTGTAAAAAGCGCGTCACATTTCCACCGTCTTATGTCTTTGATGAATAGATCATGTTCTCTGAAGATATTATTTATGTTTGTAAATTGATGCCGAGCAAAGCGTTTTAAAAGGAACATTTCTCTCAGTATTTTTCTGTACGATGTAAATCAAAGTTTACAAGGCCTTTTTTCCTTTTTGTAGGTAGTTATCAAAGCCATTTATGTTGTTTATGAAGATGTACTAATTGGATTTCCTTTTACAAATAAAAAAAAATCTGTCGTCGTTAAAAGCTTCGTTGAAACAGCCTTCGTAAAAAGCCCTAAAATTTAAAAGGTCAAACGTTGCTAATCTCAGCTCATCTCCAGAACAAACGTAGCAAAAGTTATTCCTATAGATTTCCGGAAAATAAAACAGCATTACTGTAAAGCTGGGTCCGAATATGGGTAGGTACATAATTACGTCATCGGGTCGCCATAGCCGAAAGCCAGCGATGCGTGAACACCGTTGGACAGCAATTGTATCCATTGGACGGACGAATGCCGGATTTTATTCCGGCTACGTGTTAAGAATGTTTTTTTTTCTTCTTTTTGTCTCAAGCCATGTCGGATAATATTAAGGATTTTTATTGAAAAAGGTTATTGTTCTCTGGCGTGAGACGGCACTTCACTTTTTGATACGAAAGGTGTTTTAGGAGCCATAACTCGGGGTAGGGGCTGGAGGCTTGGTGACGTGTATTTTATTGTGATCGCTGACATTTCTAAGAAAAATGAATTCTAGAAATTAATAGTAAAACGTTCATTTCGTTTTTTGTATTGTTTCTATATGGCAGACGGTAAGATAAAGCTTCACCTCTAATGGGGCTTACCACACGCTCAAGCTTCACCACACTTTTGCCTGCGCAGGCCGGTTTGCACACGGAACAAAGTGCGTGTGATTGGTAAAACTGTATCACGCACCAACCCCACAGCGCGGCCTGTGCACTTTTCGACTTGCTTGAAATTTTACCTGGAAGCCTCGGCCTGCACGTACTTGCTTGCGCGTATGGTTGGGCGTACAGTGTTCACGCCGCAGTCGTGTTCGCCGTAGTTCTTCGTTGGGAAACATTGTTTCCACGCCGGCAATTTCGACAAGAATGTGGCTTGCGCGTACTTAACTATGCCGTGTGGTAATAACAATGGTGTGGTATACAATTTTTTTTCATCCGAGAAGTTTGCGCAGGCAGAACTGTGGTCAAGTTTGTGCGTGTGGTAGACATTTCAAAAAACAGTTTTCTCAATTTTCGTAGGCATTTCAGGGACATCACATTACAACCATTACCTACTCTTTTAACATTAAAAGTCTCATAAAGCAATTCAAACACGCAATCTTGACCTCATCAAAAATATAATTAGTTCCAAATGTCAGAACACAGGCGATCCATCTCCACTCATTTTTCTTCCTCCGCCATTTTCAATGTTCCTTACTCCGGTCTGTCAAAGGAATTTATTGAGATATATAGACCCTAGTGACGATCCACCAAGACGTATAGTTTGTCGTACATTTGTGTGAAAATGTCCTTTTTTACGTCAATCCAAATCTATTTGGGTTTGTAAATGTGTTTTGTACGCCCTCTATTTTTTTTCTTTCTTTTGTTCTTAAAATGTTTGTTGCATGTCAAGTTGGATCGGAGATTGTTTTGTATGGTTTTATTTTGGGGTGACTGAACCTTGAAGAGCGTAATGTGTGTGTTTTTCGATGGGGAATTGAGTATTCTTTCCTAATGCATGTCGAATGGGAAATACAAAGGAATCGAACACACGCAAATATATGTTAGAAGCACTTTGGTAGTCTGATTTATAAAGCAAAAATAACGTTATTTATAATATTACAAGTTATTTGTTATCTACTTATAATATTCCCTAAAAAAAAACCTTTAAACGGTCCCTCATTACTGAGGAGAATAAGTAGTGATAGCCTAGTGGTGTGACCGTCGGACTGCCAAATCATAGGTCTCGAGTTCGAAGCAAAGGCACGCATCTCTGACTTTTCGGATTCATGTGCGTATGTATAATTTTCACTTGTTTCAAAAACGGTGAAGGAAAACATCGTGAAGAAACCGGCATGCCTGAGAGATATTTCTCGACGGTGTGTGAAGCTAAGTCAGAGGCCAACCACACGAAAAAAAGAAGATTACTGAGGATTGTCGTCACTAGACCCCTTCAAGCGGACAATCTGCCTCCATCGACACCGGTCCAAAGTTGTCATCACCACCTGCTGAAATTCGCTTGAGGACAGCTACGTCCTCAAGCGAATTTTTTACTTGGTCGGACCATCGTGTTGGCGAGTGGCATCGTGCTCTCTTTCCTTTGGTATCCTACTTAATAATAATCCCACCAATATTGTATTGTTTTGTATTTGGATGTTTGTTACGCTATTACGCAAAAATGGCTATACGGATTTGGATGAAATTTGGGTGAGACATTATCAAATACCTTCTCCCGCTCTGCCCAGAGCGGGAGAAGTTATTAGCGTGTCGGACTCTTACTGACTAAAACCCACCTGTGTTCCTTCAGTTGCCTGTATTGCCAGGGGTCACGGTATCGCTTTTGGACTTTCCTGCGACCTCGGCAAGCATCGGCCCTAGCGGACCCCGTCAGTTGTGCTGACATCTCTTTGAGGCACGTGTGGAACACAACGTGCCGTCGACCCGGGCCCGGTCCTTATCAGTAGAATATTATTTATCCCGGTAATACGTTCCCGTGGGATAATTTTCGATCTCCACGCGGGCGAAGCCGCGGGCAAAAGCTAGTTGCCAATAAATACCGACCGATATACGTCTTAAGAGCTGCTAAAGTTAACTTAAAAATAACCTAAATTACTTAAGTCCACCTCCATTATTTTCCGTATTTCTGCATTCCAAAATACTGTATCGGAAAATAATAAAATTCTATTAAATTCTTTGCGAATCTTTTCGCAGTGACTTTTACTCTCAGACGCATTCGTAGCGTATTTATAGCAGCGACGGATTTTTTCAATTTTTTTCCCGGGAATTTCTCTTTCACTTTTCCTGTGCTTTTCACCAGAAATTCCTAGGCTTTTTGTAAGTAGATTTTAAAAATTGTCGCGTAAACTCGGATTTCAGGAATCACAAACCTTTTTACACTGGAATTGTATTTTTAACCGACTTCAAAAAAAGGAGGAGGTTCTCAATTCTTCGGATTTTTTATTTTTTTATGTGTGTTCCCCGATTACTCGAACATGGCTGGACCGATTTGTTTGAAAGGGTATACTTTCAAGTTGGATCATCAGATCGTGACCAAATGACGGTGGGATCTTGGAGAAATCGAGGGAACTCTTCAAATATAATAATAAGGCACATTTATAGCGATTTAGGTATTTTTGATAAGCAGTTAACGTTAAGCTATAAGTAACTTAGATAAATTACAAACCAACCCACTAAAAAGTAAAAGTAAAACTTTTATACAAAAATACAACCGACTTCCAAACCACAAAGTAAAAAATAACTTTAATTTCGGAAGTCGGTGTCAAAAAACTAAAATACTGATCCAAAGACACCGACTTCCGAAATTAAAGTTAATTTTCACTTTGTAGTTTAGAAGTCGGTTGTATTTTTAGTAAAAAAGTTTTTTTTTTATTAACACGTAAAATAGTTACCTACTTTTGGAGTAAATCCTCTAACCTTTAACGTTAAAGCGATTTTATATTTATTGGTATTCTTTATCCGATTTTAATTCCTTTCTTCAGTTGAAAAATAAAAACAATGAATTTCTACGTAATCTGGGCAAGATCCAAGACCAGTGAAACAAAAGAGAGGTCATGCTTTAGAATCAAAGAAACTGAACGTCGAGATAAGAAACCATTTCTTCTTGTAACCCATTTACTGAACTGGCTACTAACTTAATAACAAATCTGTATCTTAACGATACTTGTACCTTTTTTTTCTAAAACTGTGAAGTTTCTTGAAGTTTGTTGAGTAATTACTTAAACGACATAAGGCCTCCAGACACTGAGTAATAATGACATTACATTCCAATAATGTCATTACCACTGACAGTGTGATGATTGGAATGATGATGTGATCATAATATTTTCATCGTTTTACGTCAATATTGGAAGGAATGACAGTAATATTAATGTGATTATTACTGATAGTGTCTGGACCCCTATTTAAGTCAACGTTTTTAAGAAATGCATGATACAAATTTATCAAAGGGGAGGGAAAAGCCGCAATGGAAATCGGAGGCAACAGATAAGGATAAATGAAATCATATAATCTCCAAGGAAACGAATCCAACGCCAACAAACTATTATTCCAAAACAACAACAACCTCGCATGCTTTTGTTTTTCCTCCTACCGACTAATCCGAAACGGTCCAGTCAAGTGTAACATAGAAAAACAAGCGTTCTAAGAACGCGTAACCAAAAATCAGTTATGTTGAGCACCCCTGATGTACAAAGTCACGTTGGACAAACAATGGGCACCCCTGCTGTGGATTTTTATACACCTGCCGGGGTCGTTGCTCCGGCTGTTGAGTAAGAATGCCTATGATACACAAAGGTCTGAAAGTTGGATGATTTTAGTTGGTTGGGATGTTATCATTGATTGCTCGGTGTTATTTCCTATGCTTGTGACGTGACTATAGTATATTTTGACTAAACCATTGTTAAAAGATATTTTTATCATAGTCTTAGAGCTTAAAGTTTTCTATTTTCATCTAACTTGATTTTCGGTTCTTCTAATTTCTCTGAGGATACGAATCCGGAATAGCTCACATAACAAAATGAACACAGAATATTTTTTACAATAGAATACTCCTGTTCGTTTATTTAAAATAAAGTTCTACTGAAACTGAAATAAACCCCGTATGGAACACGGGACGAAATATTCTGGCATCGGTTGTGTCAACTCACTTTTATACAAGTGTTCAAACTGGCGCGAATATTCGTGTGCCTTCCTCATCATGAAAACGACACGTGCAGTCACGACCCGCAGCCCGTGCGGGATTTGCCTCAGTGTGTACAGAGCCTTAAGCTTTCATAGTGTCGAATAAATAAAGGTTCACTTACCTACGTGACTTCTGAAACTTCATTCTTTTGACTTCTCCAATATGTTCCTTTATACCCATAACAAATAGATATACAGGGAAATTTTTAACACGTGACTTCACTCATCATTATTAAAAAATCTGCTGTTCCCTACATTTATGTTCGCATAACGCACGGTTGGCGCAGTGATTAAGCGATTGACTGCTGCGCTGCGTGTCGCGGGTTCGATTCCCGTACGGAACAAATATTTGTATGACCTATAAGTAGTTGTTCCGAGTCTGGCTGTTTGTGTATGTGAGTTTAAATGTTTGTAAATGCACCCACAATACAGGAGAAATTCCTGATGTGGGGCAAAGTTAAAAAAAAAGAAAAGAAAACAAAGAAATGTAGGTAGGTAACAGCTGATTTTTTTTCGCGATTTCATGTTTGGTACCATAGTAAAAGTTGTTCATAATGAGGAGTAAAGTCACGGGTTTAAGTTTGCGCACTGGTTAAAAAAAACTCCTGTAAAGGCAAACTTACTCTTGGAGATAATTAGATCGATACCGTAAATAAATCCATCCTTATGGCAGCAATTAACTTACCCCCTTTACCGGATTAGCTTACCGGCCGTGTGTCCCAGGGCTTTGAACGGCGAGACGTACGAAAATAGGATGTGATGCAAACACGTCTGCCTTAGTGCACTGAACTCCACAGATATCTATTTAAGATCTTAGTTTCGGTTTTAAAAAGCGCTGTTTTTAGTTCCAGTTGCGGTTTTTGACGACGATTTCTTTCGAGAAATATGGTAGTTGCCTAGGTAAAAAAAAAAAAAACTATTTAGTTCGTCTTTCAGATAATAAAAAAAATATTAGACACGTATTTTTTGCTTTAAAATAATAGTAGTAATAGTATTTTTTGCTAATCAAAAATAACTTAGAAAACATGCATTAAAGTTGGGGAGTGGGGGCTCGCTACGTCACGACGCAGTATTAAATCTAGCAAGGCGTGACGTCATGCCACATTTTAACTCAATGTATCGCCGTAATCTTTTGATTACGTCAAAAAATAAAAAAATACGTGTTCAATATTTTTTTATAATCTACAAGACGGACCAAAAAAATCTTTTTCACACAGGCCTATTATTAATTACGTAACCTACGTGAGGCACACTTTCCTGCTAATTTCTTACCTGCTAATTTCTTACATTACTTTATACTTCCTCTTCTTTTGTATCTGCTACAACATTTGCCTTTGCCTGCTTTTAATATATATGTTATAACACTGTGTGCCTTTTAGTCTGTGCTAAATAAATGTGTTTTCTTTTTCTTTTACGTCATCATACTGTCTGAATATTGGGATAACTAACTTAATATTGTTTGAAAAGGTACTAAAATTTATTTATTTATTTCTAAAATTTAATTTATACTAGATCATGGTAACCAGCTTTTTTTTAAGGACGTGTTCATAATGCGAAAATCCTCAAACAACAAGAAAATGTATGTTTTGGCAGAAACTGTCATTCAGCTATTGCAAAGTTAGAGAGGAGTATTGATCAGTCCAACTTTTGCGGGTATCAATGCAGACTGTCTTTTATTCAAACACTATGCTACGCGACGTAGCGCTACGCAGATTCGTAGCACTACTGCTACGACGTAGCAACAATGTAAGTTTTACGGACAAAAATGTTACTCTACTTTATTTATTTATCTATCTACTTTTGATTTACTTCAAAGTAATAAATAAACTGTTTATAAATCTCTTTATCAGTAAATAAATACTCCTTAAAGCTTTAAAATACCTTATTTAAAGAAGGCTTCTAATTTCATTACTCATTGAATTTGCGCGAAGTCAACCCCTTTCGTTGGTATTCCGATAATGAACAGACGCCATTAATTAGGTGTTAGATCCTCATCAGATGGTGAATAAGACTTTTTGTAAATACCTTTGGCCATATTGAATAACTGGGTGATGAGGGAAAATTTGTTTTTCAGGGTAGTTCGTTTTTTGTGCGATAAATAATTTTCTGGAGTTCAAAAGTTTTTAAAGAAGTCCTCAATTATTGTTTTCTTATTTGGGTGGATGAACAGAATAGATTAAACATAATAATATTTTAAAAGAAAGCAGCAAATAGGCTTTTTAAAATTTTATGTCCAATCATTATTATTATTTTATAGAATAAGCAGCAATGTTGTTTAAAGATAACAAAATTTTGATCAAAATACACAATAATATCTAAGCAAAAATATGTAATAATGACAAAAACGCAAAATACATAAATATTGATGCATGAACATTACAATTACGTTCCCACACTTTTTAAGTAGCACAAACAATACATATCGTTAACATAATTATCACAGCTATTAACACTTCAAAATAAACTTGAACCAGATTATTTTTTTTTCAATTAAACTAAGTTTTTACCTACATGTCCACTCAGTATTATACACTTAAGCCTTGGTTTCCTCGGATAGCGATGAATGGTCACACAATTCCGGTTGTCCAAATATAGAGCGCTTTTAACATCTTAAATGTCAAATACTGGTTAAAATGACAGATTTTCATGACTGCCGTTATCTCCTTTTTCGTCGTGTCGAAGATATTTTTTTTTCTTAGCCGTTATTGTCCCACTGCTGGGCAAAGGCCTCCCTACTCTCTTTCCACCTCTCTCTGTCCAGAGCTTCCAAGGACCAATCTTTCTTAAAAGAGTCCAGCTCATCCCGCCATCTCTGTCTGGGCCTGCCGCGATGACGTCTGCCACTAAGTGGGACCCACTGGGTCGTAAGTTTGGCCCATTCATTGTTTGACATGCGGCAGATGTGTCCAGCCCAATTCCATTTAAGCGTGGCAGCTTTCCAAGTGACATTAGTTATTTTAGTGATGGAACGGATTGTTGTATTCTTAACCCGGTCCACAAGTTTATTACCAAGAATACTCCTTTCCATAGCTCTCTGGCAAACCCCGAGCGTGGACCTCTGCTGAATTGTCAAAGACCACGTTTGAGAACCATACGTGAGGATGGGAAGAATACACACGTCGATGAGTCTTCTCTTGAGGGGTAGAGGAAGATCGCCCTTCATTAGATCTTGCATGGCCCAATAGCGAAGCATGGCATGGTCGAAGGCATTAAATTGTATTAAATTTTGCTGGTCCAAAACTTCGCCTCTTCCACGGCATCGTCGGTGGCAGCGCAGAGGTTGCTATGCCTGAATTTTTTAAGGCATAGAGGGCAGAATAGGAGGTTGAGGGGACGGCAGTTAAAATATGGTGGAACCGCTTTCCTAGGAAACCAACGTTTGTACACATTCCCTAATCCTTAATCTGCAATTAGGAAAAAAAAAATACGTTATTCTCAATATCAAAAGTCATTTATTCAAACTAGGCTGAGAATCAGCACCCTTCGAAAAATACTTTTTTAAATAAATTTCTTTAATTATTATGATATTAATGTTATAATTTATTATGATTAAATTAATTTCAATATTACCTAAAGCTGCGTCCAGATAGGTTCTTTTGTTCGTACCGTACCTCCGTTTCGTATCAGCGTCGCGATCCAAGAACGCTAGTGTGGACGCCCGTTCGGTACGGTACGGTGGTAAGGCGTCTCGATACGGATACAGGTACGCTCCGATCCATTGCGAGTTGGTTTTTTCGCCCCGTTCAAAGGCGAGTTACTTTGCGTGCAGAGTTTTTGTATCACAAAACAATATCTGGTCGCAGCTTCGGACATTCCCCCAAAACGCCCGCCCTTCACCTCTTCCTAGTGCCTTTAGCTGGGAAGAAGAAGTGGCGCAATAAACTCCCCAGCAGCACAACTGTCTGTTCACTTAGAAAAACTTGATTTTAAACAATATTATGCAAAAGAATTTACATTACACAACACAAAACATTCAAATTAATTATTTGCCATATGTCAGCAGTTAGCACACGCCAATAAAACAATATTAATAATCATCTCAGAATTGACATTGCTCTATAAAACAACGAAGAGAAATATTGTTTCTAGCAGCGATGTTGAAAGGGAAAATTCAATATACAGAAGAAAAATTGTTATAAGCGACGAAAACTGTTTTTTACTAGGTTTTTTTAGGGTCAGACGGAATATTTTTATTGGATTTATTGTAGGAGTTCTAAGTAAAATCTTGTCTAGAAATATATTTTAGGGACCCATGCGTTCATGTAGTGGATATACTGGCTAGACTAGGAAATTTAAAGTAAAGGCAGTTTTTTACTTTAACTAAAGCACGTTTAGGTGTCCTTTTATACCCATTTTTATTTATTTGCATAGTTAGTTAGTTACTCATTTAATTTTGTCCCTCGTGTAAATAGTAAGTTGTGTTAAATATTGTCATAAAATTAATAATAACAAGTAAAAAAAAGTATCTTTGCTAACAAAACTATAGCATGTGTTATGTGTTCCTTGCTTACGGTACTGTGCCAAATAAACGATTTTCTTTGATATGACATAATATTTTGAGAACCATTTCAAATTTGTAAATTCTGAAAAAATTTTTTTTTATGAGATGCCAAAAAAGGTTGACAGAATGTTTCTACTTCATGACAGAATGAAGGGTAGGTATATGTGATCCCCATATTTTTAACATACCTCCGAATGACAAGTACTCAATGTTATTTCCTTGTCACTGGAAGTTACTACCGGTCTAATATAAAATTTATGAGCCATAAACCTTAGACGGGTGTAATGTAAGAAACGCCCACAAGATTGATTTGAAAAAATGGCCTAAAATCAATTAAATTGGTTTTACGGTTCCTTAAAGTTTATGTGAAGGCCGTGGAAGACTTTAGTTCGCTTCATAATAATATGTAATGGTAATTTTCATAAAGTAAATTGTTTGGAAGACTCAGAGGGTTCTCGTTGCAAATTTTGAGCGTCAGAGTACCGTACAAATTAATGTCAGGCTCCAATAACCTCTAAGCAAGATATACACTAAATCAAAGCAATTAACAGCCCCAAACCATATTTCAAAACGTACCGCAATAAAACCTATAGCTTGAGAAGGAACGAGAAAATTCAAAGTCGAAGAACACCGTCATTACTTAAACTTTAATGTTACAACGTGGACTTCGCCTGTGAAACATTGCCACTTAGAAAGGGGCTGAGAATTTCAATTTTAGGTCAGACCGCCCTCGAAAGGGATTAGACAGGCTCCTCCGAGGCGCTATTACTACTACCCTTCACAAACAACGGATTCGTCCTTTTCTCCTATAAAAGTAAAATATGAGACGACTGCGTGACCTACTTGACGTTTCTGATCTCCTGGTGTTTCGGTCGTCTTAATAGCTGGTGATTTAGAAGCTTGGTGTTTTACATTTTGAGCTTTGTGGAAGGACGGCTGGTTCTGTAATTAATAGTTCATTACAAATTAGGGATAGTATTGCACTGGCGTAAATAAAATAATTTGAAATTAACAGAATGATTGAAATACTTTTGGAATAAATATGAAATCATTGTCTGCAATTATGCAGCAGTGGTGGCTCAATGGTAATGGCCCGGACTTACGAGTTGTAGGTCGTGGGTTCGAACCCAGGCAGGCTTTTTACTTGTGTCTTTAATTTCATCACCACTGCTCTTAAAACGGTGAAGGAAAACATCGTGAGGAAACCGACATGTCCTAGAACCAAAAAATTCAAAGACATGTGACATCTACCAACCAGCACTGGGCCCGCGTGGTGCATTACAGCCACTCTCTCTAACCAAGAGGAGGCATTTGTCCAACATTGTGAGCTGATTATGCATTGTCTGCAATTATAAAATAAGGTTGGAACTTCAGACGTACTTTACCAAATTCAATGCTGGAGATACTGAAAGACTTCTTCAGTAAACATTCGAGTTTCAATATTACAGCAACATGTTTTCTCTTATTCAAGCGTACGAAATCGTATCCCACCATAAATACAAGCATCTTATTTCCGCTCCAAGGACGCTAAATGGAACTAAGCCCTTGACAGCCAAACTGTGAGGCGAAACACGTCGAAATATTGTCAGCACTTCGACTGTCCCAAGCAATGCTTGAGCAGATATTTTAAAAATGTCTAGAGAAAACTGAAAATTCAATTTCCACTACCATCGCTTTCATAAGCTCAGATACTAAAAGATATTAGGAAGGACGCTAAGTCGTAAAGTCGCAACGTTGGGTGTACACGACAAATGTCAACTTCTGGCTTACTTTTTCGGAAATGCATTTACTTCGTGCTTGGAAGCTTTTAGTGCGCGAAGGCGCATTGGTTTTGAAAATAAATGCATTTGACCATGCGTTGTGGAAAGGATGTGCGATATTTTTGGATATTTCGTTTTGTGCTTGAATTTCTGTTGTTGAACTAACAAGTGTACACGAGTCAGTCACGAGAATAAATATATTACTATGCACAGCTCAGCAATAATATCGGGTTTTATAATTCAACCATTAATATCTGTCGTCAAGACAGCAAATATCTGACCTTTTGTGGAATGTATATAAAAGTAGCAGCACACATGTGACATCGAAGGAACACCAAAATTATCTAAGGAGATAAGGGACGCTAAAATAATTGTGGGCTGCATCGGCTTCAAAAAGATATATCATCAGAATGTAGTTACTAAAAAGTCATAACATAATAAGATAACATCACGCCTGGAATCCCCGAAGGGTTAAGCAGAGGTGTACCTAATAGTACACCCACATTTCGCCAGTTATGTTTAAGTCCCATGTAATAGGGGGCGAGCCTATTGCCATCAACCGGGCACAAATCCTAAAAGTCATATTCTTCCAAATTCTTACGTTCATGTATTTCTGGATGACTTTTCTTAGTCCTACAGTATACATTATTAACTTTTTAATTTTCTCTGCCACGACCACACTTCCGATGCAATAAAGGTAACCCCAGGAGTTTAAGATCGTGCCGTCCAAACATTTAGTCGAAAGAAGCCGTAGGCGTAAACAAGGTAGGATATTTATTAGTGGCCATCTTCCTACGCCTACACGTAGGCTTGGCTAACTCAAATGTTATAAT
The DNA here is from genome assembly GCA_949152395.1 of Agrochola litura. Taxonomy (NCBI): domain Eukaryota; kingdom Metazoa; phylum Arthropoda; class Insecta; order Lepidoptera; family Noctuidae; genus Agrochola; species Agrochola litura. The sequence goes on along the minus strand of OX424509.1, from coordinate 19,948,681 downwards.
TGGCCTCGGTCCAACTGAGGGTCTTAAACATAAACTTAAGTTTTTGTTAGGTTATCTTTGTTAGCTTGCAGTAGAAGGAAGACTGCGGGAAATTGCAGTTGCAGTTTAATTCGTTTGTGTGTTTAATTTAGAGAGTCTCCTGGGCTTTGAGAATATAATTAGAAGCCTAGAGAAGTATTATGTTCAGCCAGCTGTCAAACAATTATAAAATAGAATACTGTTGTATGTATTATACAAAAAAATCCGGCCAAAAGTGTGTCGGGCCACGCACAATGAAGGGTTCTGTAATTGGTATAAATAGAAAGTATCCCAAAAAAAAAATTAACAGTTGAGAAACTTGTTCTCCCATACATCGATATACGTGACGGTCAATTCTCTAACTACAAAAGTAAGTTCGTAACCGCATAAAAAAAGTGATAAAACTACTAATTATCAATTTTCGGATTTTTTCCTTTAATTGTGCTGTGAGACCTTGCAAGCCCCATGTAGAGGGCGAGCCTATTGCCATCAACCGGGTACAAATCCAAACTCAGGGCTGCCACTGAGAAATTCCAGATGGAAAAACCCAATAACACTTTGCCCGATCCGGGAATCGAATCCAGGACCTCATGCTCAGCGCTAGCGACCACTAGACCAACGAGGCAGTCAACCATACTACGTATACATATTTTTCTCAAAGTTGCAATAAAATTGTTAATTCGACGTGCTTTAAATTTTGCATAACTGTAATGTACTTATGCTCGTTACTGTACCTAATCAATAATGAGTGGTTTAATCAGTATCAAACTGCAATGTTAGTTAAGGTGTGTCCAAACATTGAGCGGCAATCGTGCGCGGCAGACGCGTGTTTGGACGACTGCCGCGCGCGAACGCTTCTGTCTACCGGCCGCGCACAAACATTTTTAGGAAACATTCGTCACTAATTAACTGTGTCTGGACGTATAAAAGGCTAGGCAGATTGATATTGCTAACTGAAGTGCACGGCGTGTCTCGGATGTGCCGCGCAGTACTGCCGCGCAAACATTCGTCAGTTTGGTCCTAACAGCGTGGCAGAAATGTGTCCTGTAAACGCCGCATGTTGCTGCCACGCTCTTGCCGCTCAATGTTTGGACACACTTTTACACGAATGTTATGGCCGTAGCGTTAAGGTATAGTCATACATTATGGGAACTAACATCTACAGCAAATTTCACCAATTTGAACGCGAACAGCACATGTACGTCGCGTGCATATGTCACATTTTTTTTCGGAAAACCGGAATGCGCCCTCTGTCGGCGCGACCACGCGTTCAGGTTCCCCGAACAAAAAGTCCGAACGATCGTGTATTCGAGCGACGATCGCTTTTAAGAGGCTTACAACGGCTAAAGCGTGGTCAGTTGGTCACTGTCGGAGTGCATAGAAAAGAAAGAGAAACGCGATGACAAAACTCGGGTAATTTACTGTAAAATATGAAGTAATTATCTATTTACAAAAATGTTTTGGTTGGACTGAATAATTAAAACACTATTACGGTAATATGTTGCATGTAGAATAATCTGACAAAAAATCTGCATGATTGCATGTATATTAAAATGATTTTTTATAGTTAAAATCAATTTTTAGAGGTATCTTCATAATTTTTTTCTTTTGTATCAAATTAGTTATATTATGTTTTCAACACATAATCTAACTAGCATATATCCTGAAAATCATCATATATTTTTCTGATTTTGTTTACTGCAGTGGATCATATACTTTTAGGCATTATAAAACTTGCGTTTAGGCACGTTTAGGTCCTAAATAGGACGCGAGGTAAACCGCGTTCTAGACCTGTCAGTGCCATAATTGTTGTGATATATTGACACTGACAGTTCTTGAACGTGGTTACATTGATGAAATTGAATGCACTCCAATATTTACTATTCAGGCGACGATTACCAACTTTTAATGATTTTATACTGAAGATCACGTCTAAATGAGAAGTTTTAATGATCTGGAAAAAATAATTATGTTAAATTACAGCATTTTCTTACTAACTTGTTATGTTTATATATATTACAAAGTGAAATTAATTTGAAAAGTTTTGTCTAACGCTGCAAAAATACTGAGAATCACGCAAAATCTATCAAGCGTATTTTTCTGAAACCTTCACTATTTTAAAGATAATTTGATTATTGATCTTTCATTAAAATACGTGTTTTATTAAAATACCTTTTGTTTTATGTATACTAAGTTACAATGCGTCTAATTTCGGACAACGCTCCTTGATGGGCGAGTCCTATTACTGGCTGGACGTACGACGCGTTGCGTGAGCTCAGTGCAGAACACGTAAGCTAAAGACTCAGGTTATCTGCGTCTTAATTCTTTGATGTTTTACATCAGTCAAAAACTTTCACTGTTGAAATAGGCCTCTCCTAAGCTTTGTCACAGCGACTGATTCTGGGCTGCTCGCATCCGACCATATCTTAAGGCTTATTTCGGAAACTGTTTCCCACAAAAACCCAGACATGCACCAATGCACTAACCAATTTATAAAAAATAAAACTCCTTTTAAACTTTCAACTTTAACACAGCCTTTTAGCCACCATTAGTCATTTCTTAGAAATTACTTCCAAAGTCGAACTTACCGATTTATGTGTTGAAATACTTGAAGTCAGCGAAGCGTCGTAATAAGGCCCTGTGGTTGTGAATAATCTTTATTCTAAGGCGATAAAACTGTGTTTGAATAGTACTTAGTAAGTATCGAATGGTATGGTGACGTCATGTAAGCAATGATATTTGGAAGACGTTACAATGTATCCTGCGTTTGCAATTTAATTTCCAAAAATGTAAACAAGTATGTGTTTTAGGAAAAAATACTTTAAATCTCACATATAAAGATTAGTTTGCGCAACTTCAAAAAATGTTAAGACTCTTTCAATTGTTTTAGTCATTTTGAAATCAACTTAATTGGCACCTACTTAAAGTTGATATTTGTTTAAAAAGAAATTACAGCAATTGCATATAAAGCTGAAGAGTTTGGTTTTGTGTTTGTTTGTTTGAACGCGCTAATCTCGGGAACTGCCACTCGGATTTGAAAAAATCTTTTGCATTTGATAGCCTAATTCTTGAAGAAGGTTATAGGCTATTTAACATCAGGCTAAAACCCTTTAGGAGCCGAACAAAAAGAAAAAAAGTCTGAAATAACGCTTGGCTAAAACGAAGTTATAGCGCGGGCGATGCGATGCGACGGGGAACAAGAAATGTCACGCGGGTGAAATCGTGGGCAATGATAGTTATAATTATAATAAAAAAACGTTGTAAGCTATGTTGAATCAATCGAATTCAAGATTATCAACTTTTAATGTTACTTTCTGCCTCTGCGTTTAAGCATCTTGAAAATCGCTTTTATATTCACCATTACCATATTTTCCCTACAAATAATGAGTTATAGCCATATCCCAGTTTTGCGAAAGCATTATTAAGTAATATACGCGTCACGATGAAGTCAACAACCCCATAAACTCCTTCTAATCTTCCAATAAAGGACCAATTTTATCCAGAGACGAATTTACGACGTCAACTACCTTCATATATGAAGAAAAATAAATCAAAATACTGGCCTAGAAAAATAGAAAGAGCTGAGTAGAAAATTCTAGAAGGTTTGCTTCTTGGGATCAATACGATAAAACCTATTCGTCTAGAAAGAGAAAACAAGGTTAATAAAGTAAAGGCACCTTCAATAATTCGTCACCGGTTTCGTAGGACGCAAAATGCTGAATCGACGTCGACAGCACATGTGGTGATCGTAAAATGAGCCAGGACTCACGTTTGCCCTCCGATCGAACAATGTTAGGGTTGCAAGATTTAGACAGATTTATTGAAACACTTTCAATATTAAAATGGATTTAATGCCATGATAACCGTTAACTTTGTTTTGATCTGTAAAGTTTAGGGTTATCTATTCTTTTGTGATTTTCGTTGGATTTAAGAGAATGTGGCAACATTAAGGCAAATTATGTTCTTTAGAATGTTTACAAAAAAAAACTTAGTTTTTGACACACTCTTAATGCTTAGCTGAAAAAAGCTTATGAGGCAAGCTTCTTTTTTGTCAAAATCAAATGAAATCCATGAATAATAACCAAACCTAATGTACAGTTTAGGATTTCTTCTTTATTTCCTTCAAAAATATATTAGGTATTTTTCTGAACGCCCCAAAAATTCTAGAATCGGCCCCAAAATTTTGCCCCAACGAGCAACCCTGGGGTAAACGCTCTGGTCACGGCTTCCCTCAGTAATTTATTGCTTTTATTGACCGTTAGCGCTGTTAAGTACGACCCTGGAGTTCTCTCAAACGTTTTCTTAGAGTATTAACTTGTTCTAATTTAGTGGTCGAGTTTTTACGTGAATAGGATGTGTAATAAAACATATCGGCTGTTGCCAACTTTCCAAGTAGGTCGAAACTATGTAAGAAAACTTTTTGAACTTCTTAAAGTTTTCGAGATGTCCTACATTATGTTGATGGAACGATAACTTATCGATCAGGTGGCCAAAAGAGTAAAGAAAAGGTGGTATGGTCGTTGTAGTCATCATCTATCTAGACTTTTCCCAACAAAATTGAGGTCAGCTTCCAGTCTAACCAGTTGCAGTTGAATGTCAGTATTTTACATGGAGCTACTGTCTATCTGACCTCCATAACGCAGTTTCTGGGTAACACCTTAGTATGACTGGTTATCAGACTTTCGGGCTTTCGCCATCTACGAAGACGCGCCCCATTCTTCTTCCTAAACGCGATTACTGTACTGTAAGCGATTTGGAAGAAAAGTGGGGTGCGTTTTCGTGGATGGCACTATCTATAACTATTACCCGTAACGACTGGCAAAGATCTAAAAATTACAGCTGGGACCAACGGCTTTTAACATGCTTTCCTAGGCATAGACGGGGTCCGCTAGGGCCGATGCCTGCCGGGGTTACGAAGAAGTCCGAAAGGGAGATCGTGGCCCCCGGTAACATGGTAACTGAAAGAACACGGGTGGGTTTTAGTCAGTAAGAGTCTGACACGCCCTCCTGCTCCACCCAGAGCGAGAGAAGTTATTTGATCATTTCCCACCCAAAAAAAAAGCACATGTTACTACGAATAATACCTTATTGTATTTTTTTTTATTTTTATTTATGTTTAATTAGTTGTTATAGATAAGATAAGTTTAATTTGCGATTTCCTGTGCAAGTCCCAATAAATACTTTTTCTTTTCTTTATTTCTTTCTTTCTTAATATTATGCGGTTCTTTCTAATTCAGCCGTTAATTTCATACAACTTCAATTTGTAGTAATTTGAAACAGACTTTGGAACGAGATGGAAACGGAATAATATTGATTTTCGATCGAAACAACAATTTGATTGTTTGTTATTTGGAAGTTTTTTACAATATCATCAAGTTAAATCATAAACATTGTTGTTTGAAACTCGTGTTAGAGATGTTAATTGTTTATTGAGATAACATTTACCTTTAATTTCGATAGAATGATGCTTTATTATATCAAGCAAACAATTAATTGGTCCGAGAATCATTTGAATCATAAACTAGATAATAACGCGTTTGTAAGTCGCGGCATCTACGGACCGCCTTTGAAATACTAATACTGTGACATTTTGGCTACTCATTGGCGATTTGAGTTTGTCACACGTTACCTTTGAGTAGCCTCGTCAACGATAGGTCTAACTGTTGCTCTGGGGTTGAAGATTCCGGGTGAAGCTCGCTTCTACCTTCGGCCTGATTATCACTTACCATTCAGGTGAGATGTAGACAAAGAGCTGCCCCGTTACCGTGCCCCGACAGAAGTGAAAACTCAAACAATTTTACTGTGCAGGATCGCCTTGGTGGAAGAAAAATACTTGTATAGAACATTGGTCCGTAATCTTATCTAAATAAAGAGCACAATCGTGTTTACAAAAATGAGGTGTCGGTAACGGTGTCGCGAGTTCAATTGTTTTTCCCATCTCAAAAATGTCCAACGCGCCTAATGATGTTTTCACTTCAAAAACTGCAGGAGTCTATCGAAAGGATAATACCATACAGCACCAATTTTACGGATATAATAAGGCTTTATGTCAAAGGCACATGTTCGCACCGTAAGCCTTTGAAAGTGATGATCACCCTTCAACTTTCGATGGGAGACTTTGATGAAGGGACAGACAATGAGCCAGGCAAAGGTCAAAACTATAAGCTTCAGCTCATTTGGAATAGCAAAAGGCGAGAAGATCAGTGAACGATCCTTTTTTGAAGTAAAAACTTCTTTAGGCGTATTTTTGAGATGAGAAAAAACAATTGAATTCACGACACCGTTATCGACACCTCATTTTTGTAAACGCGATTGTGCTCTTTATTTATATTACGTTATGGATCAATGTTCTATACAAGTATTTTTCCTTTAAAGGTTTTGGAAGTATTTTTTTTAAATGTTGTAGTTTTCACTTCTGTTGGCACTCCCGGAGTGCCACTGTTTTTTGTATTTATGTTAGTATTCCGCACCGTTCCAATTAAAGTGTTTTCGTCATTATAAATTACTAGCTTCTGCCCGCGACTTCGTCTGCGTGAAATTTCTTGTTCTCCCGACCCACTCCGTCGCATTGCTTTGCCTCCCACGCCATTATCTCGTTATCGCTTTGCGTTCTTTTTAATATCTCTCCGTAGGAGCCCAAACAATAAAACTATGTATATTTTTTCGTAATTGGAACATGTTGAAGATCATGATAGATATTGAATCAGGACCTTAAAGGACTTTATTTAAGGTTTTGAAATACAAATGCTGGAAAATGTAGCTGGGGTCAATAACCGCTATGACCACGGTGAAACGCAAAAACTTTAACTCGTAATTTTTTAAACTAACACGTCGTAATAATATTTATCATATTTACATTTTTTTTTTAACATTCTTTTATTTACATAACATAACATCACGCCTGATTCCCGAAGGGTTAGGCAGAGGTGTACCTATAGTACACCCACATTTCGCCAAATATGTTTAAGTCCCATGTAATAGGGGGCAAGCCTATTGCCATCAACCGGGCACAAATCCAAACTCCGGGCTGCTACTGAGAAATTCCAGATGGAAGAACCCAATAACAATTCTACACACTTCTTCACTTTTTTTATTTAATTATCATATTTTATAACTGTTTAGCTCATCATATTTTATAGTCAAGTTCACGACCTTTTCTTCCAATACAAAGCTCGTAACAAAATTGCTACATCTTCAGTTAACTGACGGAAACCTTATTTTTTATCTGCACATAATCGTATACTGCATATTCCATTAACTTTATTCAACACTTTGACAAAGTAACACTTTTGCTCTGTAAACTGCACGGTGTGTCATCAAAAACTTGCCACATTGTAGGGACAAAAACTGTATTTTATCACCCCTTACGTGTGTATAGTGTATCATAGCACACTGTGCGTTCTAAACTTTTAAGTTAGTCTGACTTTTAATCGAGATATTTGTTAAAACATCAAAATAATTACAGTGTATGTTGGTTTAAATAATAACAATAACAACTTAATGAATCATATGACAGAACTGTGGAGACGACACGAGTTGTGTAGACCGTATTAAGAGCCGTCGGGGCACTGAGGAGGTGACCCTGAATTCAATACAAACAACCTACGACTTTGACAATTACAAGCGCACAGTTAGAAAAATCGAGTTATACGGTACCATAATTGTCTTTTTTTTTTCCAATTTTGAACTGTTTTCTATTTTTTTTGTGTTTGATCAAATGTTTTCCAGGATCATCCCTTTGATCGGTTCGCGTATTCTTTGTACAATTGCAGTTTATATCTTAGTATAGAATGTTGTAATATTCAGCATGAGAATGTATGCAAAGTAAACAAGCTCATCAAAAGGGTCTAACACTCAAACCCTCGGCTACCATGCTACCATAAACTTCAAAAACAAAATCTGTCCAAATCGAATCGCCATCAAAGTTTATCTCACTTTGATACCGAAAGATTTAGGGCCTGAACAAATATTTTGTAGATACGTACGTACAGATACCGGGTTTTATCACATTGCCAACATGTGTTAGACTCATAAGCCGTGGAAAGTAGCGTAGTGCCGGCTCGGAGCCTATAAGTCCGGACGGTCAACGTCCGTACTATTTATTGTTGCTCTGTAATGGTTTATTGCAGATCGCCTTTTATCGTAATATATAGCTTACTTTGCTAGTTCCGAAACGAAACTTTTAGTGTGCGGATATGTGCTACTGTTCTTCTTGCTGGGTTGTGTTCCGCGAAAGATTTTTGACGATAACGTCGAAAAACTTACTTCCTTTTCTGACAAGAGAAAGTACATAAATATCCGGATTCATATTTTAATTAATAGTTAACCGAAGTGGTTTCCATTGTGTTCAAAACAATTGAAATGTACAAATCGCATAATCTAAGCAGAACTGTCATAAATAACACTGCATTTACTGCACAGGTTAAGTACTGACTTAGTTAAGTAACCGAGCTTATTCGAGACAGTTAGAACATCCCCGGGCTATCCTCAACGTTTTAGAGTAATCCTTTTACTGGAAAGAACATTGTAATACCTGAGGCAAAGATCAGACATCCAATTGTAGTTAGAGGAAATCTCTAAATGCGTCTTGTCGGTGCAATAAGCAAGGAGAGTAAGATTGCTTTGCAGGAGACGAGTAACAAAGCTTCTCCCTTGGCTATTGTCTTTTTAGATTTAAGAAGAGATAAAGTACTTAATTTTTAAATATAACGGAGGGTGGATTCAATATGCAAAGGTTTTTATGTACAATCTTTTTAGAGGTTCCTTTACAATGTTTAAGCCTAAATGTATATTTTTGGCTAAAGTCAGACACGCTGTCTGATATTTTTAACACAGCGGTAGCGTGAGTAATTATTTTAAGGGAATTCGCGCACTACGTGCTATTTCCACGACCAGTCGTGGTTGTGGTCACGACCTTGGTCGGAGCTTTTGCAGCCCCTTATAGTTCGTGCCGATGCAAGAAAATAATAAACTACTTGGGCTACCACGTAGCGATCGATTTTTCCAGTCTGCATATTTTTAGAAATAAACATATTATAAACAGTTCCATTTATTCGAAAATAATCGTTTTCCAACTTATACTACAGACTACATCCCTTTGTAGCTGCCTCAAAGATAGTCCAATTACGCATTTACACAAAAAAGGTCAGAAATTCACAAAAGGATCTTATCTAAGTAACATTTTAGGAGTTCAAAAGGAACGACGCATTTTAAATCTATTGCTAAAAATTATACATGGAATTATTCATTTAAAAAAGGCCGGACGAATGAAATGCTCAATTTTTTTTCGGTCCCAAGGGGAATCGCTTTTCATCTTTCCTTCTTATCTTTTAAATAATTAAAATTTGAACGGCCGTGTCTGCGTATTGGTATTATAGGATTCAGGGCGTAATCACTTGCTTTTACATGTATTTGAATGAGAATGGAAAATTATGTGTAGGAGGTATATCGTGACCTTTTTTCTGAAAGGTCGCTTTAATGAAGGACCTCTTTTTAAGACGCACGTGAACCGTTGATATTTTTGGTTATCGTTTATGAAAGTTTTTATTTACACACGTATTTACATCATTTAAAAACTATCAGACTTAATATAATTATATGTACAGATATATAAAAAAGGGGGGAGGAATAATCATAGGGCATCAAAAAATTCGTCCGCATCGCTGTCAATAGGAAAGTGCTGAAAAGGCTGGCAGCATTGCCACGTTGTATGGCAATGCTGATTTTTTGGCTAAAGAATAGGCCAGCCCCCTGGTCACATGAAGAGTCGACCAGCCGTTTGGCGGTCTCTTGAAAAACTAGGTGGGCACTCGGACCCCATGGCCCTAGTGTTTCAACCCCAAACGGCTCAAACAAATAAGTCCCAATAAGATTGGAGTATTTGCGCGTTTGAGGTTTTCCGCACTTGCAGCAGCAGCCCCAGCACAGCCCACCGTGCTAGGAAGATGGGATGGCGCAAGGGTGTCGACACACGTTGCATCCCACACCAAAGGCCTACCAACCGTCCAAGGCATTATGGTAATTCCGTCTGGTCGCTTCCCATCGTCGCGTGCCAAGCCATTGAGTTCTAAAACGGCTGGCACTCCGGCGGTGAGAAGAGCATGACGGATGATGTCATTGATGCTGGCGTGCCGTGCTATCCGGCCTGCGCTCTTACTGCAGGATAGGCCATGGTATCCGAGACAGTCGACACCTTCACCGCATTGGCAGCGATGCGGAGATAGATACAAACAAGGTTTACTTCGTCATCAAACGTAAATAAACAAGCCAGATTGTATCAAATGAAAAGCCAAACACTATTTGTATTGAGTTCAGAAACAACTATCACCAACGATTATCTAAAAAAAACTTCACACAGTCCAATTACAACTCCACACAAAAAAGCATTTGACATAAGCGAAACTTATTCGAAAAACATCACACGGTTCAAACGAGCTGTGAAAAAACGGGTCGTGTTTGAAGCACCCGCGAAGTAGAGGAGGGGGGCGGCTCATCACATAACTTTGTAAGATTTCGCGAAAGCACTTCTTTGTAAGTAGCTGCTTTTGTCATCCGCCGTCGCGTAGTTCCGAACTATCGTTGAGCACGAATACACTTGTTTTTGTTTTATATATACGTTAAGAAATCTTTTGTTGGTGTCAGATGAGTCAGCCTTAGTTGGGATTTTGTTTGTAATTACGCTTCCTTGGATTAAAAGATTTTCGAATTTTTCGTCACAAATTATTACGGCATTTGAAGTCTATATATTGTGAGCTCTGATGTTATTATGGAAGGTAAGGCTAAGCTTAGCCGAGGCTAAGATAGCCTTGTGAGGTAAACTAAACCGCTTAGTGTTAGGACATGAATGGATACCACACCTATTCATCCCTGGTTCAAACAGTTTGCTTGTAATTCCGTATTCATTCTATTCAGTTTGAATACAATCTGGATCAATATGGATTCGCATTGTGTTTACGAAAATAAACTTGTTTGTCTGAAACCAATGTCAAAGGTCTTATAAGATTTTGCTCCTCTCTTTTTAGTATCTTACTTTCTTAACAACTTACTTTATCTTAAAGCCCGTTCATAATTTTGTCGTTCACTGCTTCTTCATCACCTCCAATGTTTTCACTTTTTGCTATAATAACTGCAATGGAAAGTTCAGCATGAATTATAGTCACACTAACATTACTTTTCCTAGCTTTTACTTCACATGCAAAATGATATCCTGGTTGTGCAGTGGACAATCTAGCTAATTTCATTTTGGCTACTAAAACAGTGTTAATATTTTATGCCACCACAGCATGTCAGCTTTTAAGTGGCGGCGCGAGTTGACGGAAATTAGCGGATCCTAGAACAAAATGATTCTCTTTAATAATATCTTTGAACAGAAAATATTCCATGATTTTCGACGATAAACAATTTCTGTGTTACGTTTTGTTTGTTCTTACAACTATGAATACTCAATACATGTTAAATCAATGACCACTAAATTTCACTGAACGTTGATCAGAAATTCAAATTATTTAGTTTAGTCGTTTCGCATTTACAATGGCAGAGTAACTGTATTCTCCGAAACTTTAAATGGAATTTGTAGTAAGTTGGGACCACAGTCTTGCGAAAAGGATTTATTTAATGCACGTGGTATTTCTAGTAAAACCACATGAGCTAAATCCGTTTCAACGTGTGTATCTGATCATGACACCCACTTACCTTGTGCCCAGCCCTTAATACAAGCTCTGTTCAAAGCAAAATATAATTTGTTACTTTACTCGTAGGTTTCATTTTCCAATACCAACTAGCTTGCCTAGAGATATTCATACAACCATAGATAATAAAATGCAGCGATTTCGTCAGTGCATTAGCTTTAAACAATATCTAATTTTGAAATGGAATACAGTATTTGATATCAGTTTCTAACAGATTTGTTAGTGTGAAAATTAATTACGAACCGTTGGCTTTTGTTGTCAAATCTGACGATACTGTTACGACTAGATAACCCTTCAACTGTCATTAACGAGACACAATAGAATTTTAATTGTTATCCGCCTTTATAAGGCTGCTTAACTGGTGATGAGATAACAGTTCAGATATCCATTTTAATTAGTTGCTATGTAGCCAGTAGATCATACGAATCGTACGAATCGTGTTTGAAATAACTTATATATTTTTAATATTGTGAATACAGAGTTTTGATTAAATCACGAGATTTGCTATTGATATTAATATAAGCAACAAAACATGTGTTTACATGCAAGCACTAAGTGTATACAAAACTGATACAACTAAACAAAAAGAATACCTACATAATGCACTACAAGCTGAAACTCTTGAACCAACATATTATCTTTACATACAACAAGCTTACTTAAAATTAGCTGATACAGTAACCGCTGATCACTTAGTTGTGCTCAACATAAAGGATAAAGATCGTAAAGATAAATTCCTTCTTATTCATCCAGAAGTTTATTACTATCATCATCCCGTATTTTATGTGCTGCCATCTAGCCTCCAAATTCCCGAACCTCTCGTTACGTCATAGGGAATTTTGCGAAGTTTTCTTTGTAGAAAGGATTAAGGAAGGATATTAATCCTCTCAAGTTTGAAAGCGGATTGTGAGATGCAACGCGAGCTTTACCATTTTGCTATCAAGATACTTACGTCTGGTAGAGAAACTGAAAATCAAAGGGATTGAAGCAATATATTATTTTGTTTCTATATGCAATCATGGTTTTTAATCTCTGATTGATGACGATCGAATCGAATTTCTTATACAAATATAAATTATACTGTTATATATAAAAACTCAGGCACCAGGTTTATGGTTTGTCATGAAAAAGAAAGAAGAAGGAAAGAAGCTAAAAACATAAGTTACAATTTTATAGTAATAAGTCATTTCGTTTTGCATACAGATTATTGCCGAACAAGCTACATCTAACAAACCACAATCCACGCTGATATATTCAAGTAATCCTAGTATTGACCTATCGTGATACGAAACCCAATACATCAGAAATGGTTGAACGGAACCCACTATAACGAGACCTCTTCAACCCTATTTCATTAACAAGTACGTCCCACCAAATCCAGGGATCCCCATATTTAAGAGAGATCATGTTTTCTGGCCAATTTAAAAAAGATAGCCAGATTAAATAGACCCCTTTGACCATGCATAGTATTGGTATTTACAAAAACTGGGCAGTGTAATATATAGGTCAAATATATTTCCTGTTATAAGTCAGTAGAGCGTTTTGCTGAATCGCTTCACTAAGCTTGGGACTGATTTATGTTGGGCATTGGCCGACAATGGCGTAGCTATAAGGATTGCTATTTATCCTAACTTTGTAGATCTGTATCTAATTATTTTTTGAGTTCGGCAGTAATTTTCCATTATTTAGTTTTATCTTTTTCTATTCGTTCAAAATGAATGTTGTCTAGTTCTTCTATTTAGTAAATGTCAAATGTAGATTTCTAAATATTTTCTTAGTTCACATCTTTCACTTCTTCTAAAACGTTTGCTACAATCACAGCAAAATTATGAACATTTCATTGCATTCCGTCACAAAGTAGGTGACAATTTACATTTGTCCCCACGGCCTCTCTTATATCTGCATGGTCCCCAAGCGATAGTTGGCAGTCAAATATCCTGCCATATATTAATGGTAATGATCCCTAATAATGTAATGAACGGTACATGTTAGCGCGGGATTGGCCCGATACACCCAATGCGGTGAATTATACTAACATTTGGCAATTTTGTACCGTTAATTATTTGGTATTAAATTTTCGAAATTCGCATACAAGTTCTGACTGTAATGCTCGAGTTATTAGGTTCGAAATTGAGTGTGGAGTACGGCAGGAGTTATATAACAATAACTGCTTGAATGCATTTTGTTGTAGTATAATTTGTAGAACGACGCTTTTATTGCATTCTCTGATAATATATTAGGTGTTTATTTATTCTTGGGAAGTATTTGGTATCGCGTATAAATCGAATGAAAGAAAATAATTGACTGTTTGTATTGCTTTAAGTTCACCATTATAATTTGCTTTAGGCGTTATAAGATCATCTTCTACAACCCTAGTAACTCCCTAGTAACTGTTACTACTGTTCTAAAAGACCCATTGCAGGGTCCTTAGTGGTTGGTAGATTAGTTATTGTTAATTTTATTAGTACGCAGGTGGAAGTCGTTGGCCGTCTTCCTAATGTCTAAAATCCCTTAGTCGCTCCTAACGACACTCATGGGGAGTAATGGAGTGGTCTTTGTAGCCCTGGGCTATTACCCTTTAATAGCCGTGTGCTCTTGCTCTAATTTAATGGATATAATTAACCATGGGACAAATAGGTTGGAAGCATTAGGAATGTGTTCTGTCAGTTAAATGATTGTTTTTGTAACATGACAAGACATTATTAAAGATAATGTTGTTTTTAGTGTTAATTTGTCCTTAAACTATTGGAACTGTATGATGCAAACTGTGACAGCTTAAAATTATAAAAATACAGCTTATCCATTATATTTCCAATAACATGTTATTATTGCGGCATACAACATTGTAGTATGGCATCCGTTTCCCTACATTTAGTAAAAACATGCAAACATCACAAGCCGTCATACAGTGCCGCCATTGTAATAGAAATATTTTCTGTATTTTTTACTATTTTGAAAAGAAGTCTTCTCCTGTCGTATCTACACGAACTATATATAAAGAATTGAGCCTTCGTGGGACGCCTGGTAGATTTGAAACATCGAAACAATTTTTATAGAAAATATGCATGAAAGAAAATAAATATGACATAATCAAAAACAAAAAAAAACAGCTTAAAAAAATCCTTCATCATTTTGTTTGGATTGTTGCGGTTGGCTGTTGGCTGTTGGCCGCGTTGCTACGCCAACCGTAACAGCTGGTCTGACCCGCCGCATTAGATATTTCACATCAAAATAGGTCATACCAAAATATGATCCAGTCAAGAAGATGGTAGCGAGGCTAACTTCGCAGTGCGTATTGAGCAAACAGTACCTACGCGTCAGTTGTAACATTTTGAGTTTCAATAGAATTAGAGGTCACCTTACACTGGTTTGTTGCCACTGACTTGCGGCCTCCCGTACAAAATTCTTTATACTCGTGGAGTCTATTTTAGTTCATCATCATCATCATCATTTCAGCTGAAAGACGTCCATTGTTGGACATAGGCCTCCCCCAAGCACCGCCACTTTGACCGGTTCACTAGGTCATCGGTCCACCTTGTGGGAGGCCTTCCAACGCTACGTCTTCTAGTACATGGTCGCAACTCCAAGACCTTTCGGCCCAAGTAGCCATCTAATCTGTGAGCAATGTGCCCTACCCATTGCCACCTCCACCTCCTAGTTTGGATTTCCGCAATTTTAGTTAATGGATAAAATTAACTAAAATAAAACCATATCATAATCTATCATCCCAAAACAAAGTTTTAGTAATTACCAGCTATAATTCGATTTTATACTACCCTATGATGAACGTGTGGCCAAGGATATAGTTAATAGGGGACAAAAATGGCACAATATATTAGTTTTATATGTGTTTCGTTCCCCAACGGGTCGTATTTACGCGATATCACAGGAAAATGGGCCTCAATGAGATTGTGTCCACTGCTTTCAAACGATATAAGTTTATTTATTACTATTTTTATGTGTGCTTCTATAATATTTTCGTTTTAGTGAAGTAACGTGCGGCTTTTGTTTCAATTTCAATTATTGTTTTGAGTTATTTTCCTCACGTTTAAGTTTTTTTTAACTATGTATGAATAAAATGGCAAAAAACACATTATTAATATCTATTATGCATATTCGTAAGTTATAATGACTATAAAATGTCTCCTTGAATTTAGTAATTAAATCACTAGTTTATTATTGTTATGCTCAATGGAATCAATTAAGCAAAATATGTTACGACCAATATACCTGTTTCTAATAGACCATGAGAGTTATTAAACCGACTAAACCTCAAATACAATACAGTACATTTACCGTCAAACGCTACAGCCAGCGCCATCTAGCGGCATCAAGCGCAACACACACACATATCTTACATTTTAATTAATTTCAACGCGCCCGTTGTCAACATCTAAGTAAAATAAACCCGTCCGAAATGAAAAGACGTTTCACATAACCTGAGCGATATTTCCTTACAGTTTGCGCAGTATACTGTGAAAATTTTCAATTTTCTCAAACAATGTAACTGCGTTGAGTTCTGTGTTTACAATTTCGTGTGGTGACATGGCGACAAAGCGACATGTTGCTGTTGTTCTGTCAAATAAATTCTTTTACGAATGAGTGTTTCGGAAGTGGTGTGTTTTCTTTGTTAGTTCGGTTGTTGGAGTTATTTGACACGGTGAATTTATGTTTGGTGTTGCTGCAGTTTGGACTAAGCAAATTTGGAAATGGTGAACTTTAGTAGTAATATGCATGTTAGCTAAATTCTGTAGTAAATTAGTTTTTCATTCTCTGTTATTTCTATTTCCAGACTTGCTAGCGTTATGTGCACCCTAATTGCGTAACACACTGTCAATCAGAATTTATATATTTTTTTTGGGTGGGAAATTTATCAAATAACTTCTTCCGCTCTGGCTCTTACTGACTAAAACCCACCCGTGTTCCTTCAGTTACCATGTTGCCGGGGGCCACGGTATCCCTTTCGGACTTCCCCGCAACCCCAGCAGGCATCGGCTCTAGTGGACCCCGTCAGTTCGTCAGTCAGAATCTGAATGATAGGATAGGAATTTAGGATTTTTCTTTTGTATGTGTTCAAAAATTTTGTCTGCTCAACAACGTTAATAACACAATGAATGCTGTTGAACTATTAAAATAAAAGCCATTACTACTATTAGTGTATGTGTTACACATTTACCCTGCAGGAGTCACTTTCAGACTTAGCTTTGCATTTTTTCTTGCATAGCAATATGAATGTGAATTGCTAAACTCTATTAACGTTGTCATGCATGCATTTGTTTTGTTTGTGATGGTTATACGAGTATTTAGCAGTATCTGACAAGTTCTTTACATTCTATCTTTAATTTTGTTGGTACTGTTCTCACAGTATTGATTATCTACTTATAAATATTCACTTTTTTGAGGTGCTCGTGGCTAAGTAACACCTAACAGCTGCACGGGTTGATCCAATAGGTTAAACTACGCTTGCCTGAGTTGGTCCGTAGATGGGTGACCATCTTTACATACCGAGACTCCGGCGTGCTCCTCCGTGAAAACACATTAAGCCGTTGGTACCGGCTGTCATTTGTGAATGTTTGAAAGTCGTTACGGGTCGTCAGAGGCTCGAAAGTCTGACAATCAGTCTTACCAAGGGGTATCGTATTATCCAGTTACTGGGTTCTGAAGGTCAGATAGGCAGTCGCTCCATGAAAAATACTAATATGCAGTTGCATCTGGTTAGACTGAGACCCGACTCCAACATAGTAGGGAAAAGGCTAGGCAGATTGATACAAGTCTTCACTTTTTACTTCATACTTCTTATATTTCAATTTCTCATCTAAAGTGTTCAATTAAATTAGTTAGCAAAACTCCACAGACGTGTTAGGTATCGATATCTAAGCTCAATAAAACAAAAAAAAAACTGATTTCTTAACTCATCGTAACAACACTACCAGCGGTCGTTGAACTTAAAAAATCATCAAATTTTTTTTTTGTCCTGTTTATGTGTCGATATACCCATCACGACTGCAGTTTCGCTAGCTAATTTAATTTGACCCTGTATATTTTTTACTTGTTTGACATAACACACAATCTTGTCATCATCATCATGCATAGCCCTTTTTTAACACACGACATTTGAATGATCAAAATTTAACCTTATTCCTTAACAAGTTAAAGTTAATTTTACTGTACCCAACCAAACACTAAAACTTCTCCAAGCCTTTCACCACATGATGAATTTACTCCTGAATATTAACATTATTAGTTGGAGAATTCTAACAACATCCAACACGTGCAAATGAGGAATTAGAAACTTTATTTAATATAACTTTTGTTGCAGCAGCAAACACTCAAAGTGCTTCGTCATTAATTTGTTGTGCTTAAAGGACAATTTTCGTAATAGGAAAAGTTTGAGTGGGGCGGAATTGGTTAAAAATTTGTTTCGTCTGTCTTTTGGTGGTAATGGAAAGAGTGAGTGAGTGAAAGGTTTGTAAATAGCCAAAGTGTAAATACTTACTAATAGTCCATTTATTTGTGAGAATATTGTTACAAATATGTTACATGGTTTTTATAGTTCATAATATTCTACCGTTTCTGGCGTAAAAATACATACATTGTCAGGGTTTTTGTTAGTTTAATCACACATTGAATTGACAATGAATTTAAAAAAAAATCACTCCTCTTGCTCAAAAAGTCCGTCGTCATTGTAGTGTACCAGAGCGGGGAAAAAATATCATATCTTGCTCTAGGGGAAATAGTAATTTTTGTCTATAACCAACGAGCCTACAAAAACGAAAAAGTCTCTATTCTTATGTAAAAGTATCTTTTTACTACCGCATACCGGGATAAAAAGTTTCCTTAAAAACTCAGATTGAACAAATTGTATTTTTTTTAAATTAAAATAAACGAAGTATTAAATATTGTATTGGATTATTTTATTTTCTCGCTATCGTAGTGAAAAGTAGAGTGTAAAACACGGCGCTAAAACCCATTCTAACTCGGTTTCTAAAGAATTAATTTTTTTTGCCATTTCTATAGCAAATATTTAACTAATTTGCAATTTGAATGTTATCCTATAGCAGATTGTTATACGAGGGGCTCAAATAACCCATTCTGTCGAAAAAACTACATCGATTATGTCAAAGAGATAGTAAGATTTAAATTCGTACAAGCCACAGTTTAGTAAAGCATTAGCAAAAATAATCAAGAAACTATTATTTTCTTTAGAGCATTAATACTCTTCGTAAACAGAATCTTATAACAGAAAAAATAATTATAAAACAATATCCATAAAATTTTACAGTATAAATGTTGACCAAAAATAAATAAGCAAGTGTCAAGGAAAATTTTAATAGAAAAGATGAGGGAAAATGTCCTGTAAATAATCTTTTGCAGAGTTTTTTTTTTTGCTGGAGGTAACCAACGAATATCTTTATTGCGAAGCGGGAATACCTTCATTTGCACTTAAAAATAAAGACTTGAGACGTTATTGTAAAATTTAATGGAATTTTAAGTTCGTCTATTATGAAAAATAGTGATGTTTTTGTGTTATCTTTTTCTTCGAAGTGATTTTAGGTACGAATATTTTTCTTAATGTGGCTTTTCAGTGAAATTAGGTACGTTTAGATCATTAGCACTGCAATAGCTATAATAATCTTTGTGTGTGCTGTTTAATAACAGCTCAAAAAGTTTCAAATTGTGATAGCAATACTTAAGGCGGTATGTAACATCTCGAAGATTTTCAACCTTCTGGTCCTCTTTAAATCGCCAGAAAGTTATAATAAAACCATGCAAACATCAAACGCAATCCAAACGTTGAACACACATTAAAAATTCTTTATATAAATCCCGAAACGAAATCCATGTTTCGTGGAATGAAGTAATAACGTGTCTACTACTAAGTACAAGAACAGAAAAATTTCTCAGCGCAGTGTCGGGAAAATTCCCAGGGAATAGGCGAACGAGGAATTCCGAGGGAGGAATGTTCGCCATTAACGCTAACTGCACCAGAACTGCCCAGTTCGGGGAGTTACTTAATTTCGCGTAAGCTCTAAGGTGTTTCTGAAGCGCTGGTACTGCGGGTTTTAAGGGATTCGTAAAGTGTTTACGAATTACTGCTGGGTTCGGATCGATAGAGGGTTTTATGACCTTTTTGGAGATAGTTAAATGTTTCTAAATAAATGTACGTAGTTATGTGTTTTTAAATGACTGCCGAAATGCTTTTCTTTACTATTTTATTTTTGATGTACGTAACATCAAGCCTTAGTTGTTTTTAAAATAGCTATGTTGTACGTACAAACATAACCAGCCTATGATGTTCCCACTGCTGGGACTCAGGCCTCCTCTCGGTGATTGGGAGTGGGCTGTAATCTACCACGCAGGCCCAGTGCGGGTTGGTAAATGTCACATGTCTTCGAATTTTTGGTTCTAGGATATTCTAGCTTTCCACACGATGTTTTTATTCACCGTTTTCAGAGCAGTGGTGATGAAATAATTTACACAAAGTAAAGCACCTGTCTGGGTTCGAACCTACGACCTTACAACTTATAAGTCACGGCCGTTACACCTGGGCCACCATTGCTCTATGTTATATTTAACAAAAAAAAAACCCGTATGTTGCAATACATAAATTATATAAAAACCCATGAAGTGAGATATTTTCACGGTTGCGGCTGTATTTTCCAAGTGAATCATTTTTTAAATTTACGAATATTCCATTAAATTTATTTTCAGATCTATTTTATTTCCTTCAGATGTATCGCACTATTAAAATCATGGATTAAAACGAATCTACTACACTGTTAGTACGGTAAGAAGTTTTGTTAATTACTTACAAATTCATCTTTAAATTAACTCTAAATACCTACCAACAGTCCTCAAATTCACCCACAAAATTGCTTCACCGCAAACCCATTACAGCAGTATGATATAACTATACATTTTTAATTACATTCTCAAGACGTATAGCCCGCATTAAGCAAATCTTGCATTTCTTCATGTATCCCTGGTGCGCATTACCGCAAAAACTTACATAATTACGGAAACCTCAAACTGTGTAATATGGTACAGCGTGTTTTAAACCCTTTTGGATGGTACTCGAAATAAGTCTTTGTGTTCAAATAGGATGTAAAACTTGAATGATATCAATTGTTTTGCATTAAAGGTTTATACTACATAGTTTATCAATAGGGTAGTTGCCTACGTTTTTTGTAAAAAGTTTTTATTTTTCTGTTTTTAGTTGTGGTACCTACCCCAAACAAATTCGAATATTACTACCACCTGCTATGCAAAATAACAGTGACAGGAACTTAAGATATCATCCATATACTAAGTGGGAAAAAAAAACGTATTATTGAACCCAACTCAAAAACTTTACAAGCTAAGTTAATAAAATGTATACGAGATCACCCGGAAAGCACCAGCATTCAAATAAAAAAAGAATCATCAAAATCGGTTCACCCAGTCGAAAGTTCTGAGGTAAAAAACTTAAAAAAAAAAAAAATACTGTCGAATTGAGAACCTCCTCCTTTTTTTGAACTCGGTTAAAAATATATTCGACACGTATTTTTTGCTTTATCGTATCAAAAATAACTTGGAAAACACGCATTAAAGTTGGGGAGTGGACTCGCTACGACACAACGCAGTATTAAATCTAGCAAGGCGTGACGTCATGCCACATTTTAACTCAATGTATCGCCGTAATCTTTTGATTACGTCAAAAAAGAAAAAAAGACGTGTTCAATATTTTTCAATAATCTACAAGAAGGACAAAAAAATTTTTGGACACAGGCCTATTACTGATAAAAAGCCCAGTAACGCTGATTATTTTTTGTACCTCTTAATCTCCGTAGTGCCACTTTCACCGCTTAGCAATTTCGTTCTAGTGGTTAGTAGACTTTTTTTTCCTAATTTTTTTCTGTAATGAAATATGTATGTGTTTGTTTGTATAGGTATGTGTTATATATTTATAATAAACAATAGTATATTAATAAACAACTCAAAATTCAAAATTCAAAAGTCATTTATTCAAACTAGGCTGAGAATCAGCACTTTTCGAACGTCAAAATTACATAAGACAGTCCCCCAAAAACGCCCACCCTTCACCACTTCCTAGTGCCAACTAACTATTTACATCAGGTACCAAATTAAATAACTTTAGGAGGAGCTTGTGGCTAAGTAATAACAGCCGTACGGATCAATCCATCAGGTTAAGCTACGCTTGCCAGGGTTGGTCCGTGGATGGGTGGCCATCTTTATACACCGAGACTTCCGTGCCTCGGAAAGTACGTTAAGCTGTTGGTGCCGGCTGATATTTGTGAATCTTTGACAGTTGTTACGGGTCGTCAGAAGCCCGAAAGTCTGACTACCAGTCTTACCAAGGGGTATCGTATTACCTAGTTACTGGGTTGTGGAGGTCAGATAGGCAGGCGCTCCATGTAAAATACTGGTATTCAGTTACATCCGTTTAGACTGGAAGCCGACCCCAACATAGTAGGGAAAAGGCTAGGCAGATTGATTTAACTAAATTAAATAACTATCTATCTATGTAAATATATACGTACAAAAACAAATGTATGAATTATTATGTTTTCACAAGAAAATTTTATGCTCTTCCTCGTAACACTATCTTAGCCGCAGATTCTGAGCTAACTTCACACTTCTGAGTCCAATTATTAAATTCATTGAGCTGAAAACCGACAAAGAAAAAATAAAATGTTCCTTCTTCTGCAACGAGTAAAGCAAATTAAGTACATAAAAGCCAAAATGGGGTCGAGGACTCTGTCAATGGTTGCGGCCGCTTGGAAGTTGATTCAAATTTGATTGAAGGTAATTTTTTACACGACTACTAAAAGGTTGGTAATGTCACTTATGAAACGAATGGAAAGAGGAGAGTAATGTTTTGTGACACAGATGAAAATGAATATTCATTTTGATTGAGCCCTGGTGACCAGCACGAGTAGCATGACAACCAAAGAAACGGGTTTTGTCGACGGAACAATAGACAAAATGACAGGTAAACAATCACAATCTGTCATTTTGTCTATTGTTCCGTCGACAAAACCTGTTTCTATTGTGGTCATGCTATATAAGCGTGCTATAATATAGATTTTTAAATAAACCTATCTCAGGCTCCTGTCTCCCCCAAAGTAAGCTCCTTATTCGTGAACAACTGTCAAAGTTTAGCATTAAGTTCATAACTTGTGATTTGTTAAATTATGTTAAGATCTTTGTTTATGGATTTTAATTGATTTCGTCTTACTTGCCCGGAAATATTGTTCCAATATCTAAATATCTATTGTTCAATATACAGGAAAAAAAAATAACCAGTGCGCAAACTTAACCTACATTTATGTTCGCATAACTCGTCAAAATGTAACAGCTGATTTATTTTTCGCGATTACAGGATTGGTCCCATAGTAAAAGTTGTTCATAATGATGAGTAAAATCACGTGTTTAAGTTTGCGCACTGGATAAATACTTACCCTGTATATTTCTACTTCTGTATAACATTGTTTGAATTTTATAAAAGACGTTATTGTTGTTAACATCAACATTGTAATGTATTAACATCACGCCTTGTTTCCCCGAAGGGTTTGGCAGAGGTATACCTGTAGTCGGTAAACCCACAATCCGCCAGTTATGCTTAAGTCCCATGTAATAGAGGACCAGCCTAATGCCATCAACCGGGCATAAATCCAAACTCCGGGCTGCTACTGAGAAATTCCAGATAGGAAAATCCAATAACACTTTGCCCGACCCGGGAATCGAATTCAGGACCTCATGCTCAGCAGTAGCGGTTAGGATCAGTAGACCAACGAGGCAGTGTATATTCACTATGAAAACATAAGTTCCCCAAAAAAATTCACAATAAACACAAAATGAAACGAAGAATTTTCAAGCACAAACGTCAAAACATTTGCCCACTTTTCAAAATCCGTACTTTTTCAAGCTCATTCGAAGGCTTGTGACAAGAACACACAAGCTCGGTTCACGCTCTATTGGGACTCGAGCTACCACGTTTGAGAGCCAGTGGTATAAATCAAGAGGTTTGGCTGCACGTTACCGATTGCTCGCTACGACTTGTATTGGTTCCAGAGTTTATTGTTTGAAATTGTATTTATTTGCTGTTTTGTGTAATATATTATATATAGATATTTTTTATGTTTGTTTGTTTGTAATGAATACACTCAAAAACTACTGGACCGATTTTAAAAATTCTTTCACTAGTTTAATGCTATATTATCACTGAGTAATATAGGCTATAACTTATAAAGATATTACTCGGGTGAAGCCACTGGCGGAAGCTATTAAGTAATATTGTTGTTTAGTAAGGAATTTATTCATAAACGTAATGATAACCTTACATTTTTGATGTTTAAACGTTACTTAACTTTTAGCAACATTTATAAATAAACCCCATTTTGTGGTTCTTTATTTAAAGGTAAAATGATGGGTTCATTTTTATTTTCTTCAGCATCAACGGTGAGGCTGCGCAAACTTTTGATGCGTTTTCGTACGAATTTCACTCGTGCGTACACGTACGAACACGCACGAACGATCCCGACCTTCCAAGTACAAATGGAGCACGCAGACTGGATACGACTTAGTCGTACGTATAGAACTTGTTGGGATTTTTCGTCGTTTATTGGGATATCACCAGAACACTACCTATTTGACGGAGAAAAACGTACTAATTCGTACGACCATGGTCGTGCGTGTACGCACAGTGAAATTCGTACGAAAACGCATCCGAAGTGCGTGCGGCTTGACAATTAAAATTGGGTAGTATCTTGCAATGTTTTTTGCATACAGATCTACAATAACAATCCCCTATGCTTAAGGCGATAATAACTTTTATCACAAACTAGATTCTCACCACGACTTCGTCCGCGTAATACTTGTTTTAACATAAAATATAAGTGTCAAGACATTCGGCAATAGTTTACGTTTCTAAAAGCGAAAGATTTTTTGTAATCGGATCAGACTTTCCAGAGATTATCTTTTACAAACAACAATATGAACAAACAATTTCAACTCTTTTTATTATTCGTTTAGGCAGATTATGTAATAACTCAAACTCAAAGCATTTATTTCAATTAAACCATTTACAGGCACTTTTGAATTGTCAAAGAATCGGTCAGTTAGTCAGAAATTTGAAGCTAGTTGCCCATTTCAAAACGTAGATCGGAATCATAGAGAAGAACGGGCAAGAAACTCCAAGGACACTTTTTTAAATATAGATATTACAAAATCCTGGGTACATTATTCTTGTTGCTTCCATATGTGAGAACAATGTACAAAAAATTATCAAAGCAATTGAAAATATACGATTAAAAATAAGCCCCGGCAGATAAGAGATGACCAGTATCAACTGACGGCACCCTTTCACGAACATGACGCGAACACCGTTCACGAACATAACCACTTAGAAAGTCCACCTAACATGAACTGCTAACTAATTATTCAACTCAGAACGCAAAACTGTAACTGTTAAGCTATTTACACTTCACCGACATGTTTCTGAACCAAACAGATTATAAACTAAACCCATGAATGCAGTAATGCATAAGTACAAGAGGGTCTGGTTACCATGGCAACCTAGTTTGCTCTGTTGGGTCCTATAACTTGTATGTGAAGGTAGACACACAGTTTAACAGTAACAGTATCTATGACGACGGAGAGGGTGTGTCTCTTTCGTTATTATCAGCCATATTTTACCTACTACTGTGGGCTTACTGTGGGTAGTGTTGGTTACAGCCCCGGATCTAGAAGCGTGAGCTAGAGAAGCTAGAGGCGCGGTAAAAACTGCCGTCTGCCGCCCCCCGCCAATCGTTTATGGTGATACGCTAAGATAGCCCCCGCGAAATTAAAATTTTCTCAAAATGAAAATTTTTACAGCAACATATTAATCAAATTGTATTGATCGATAAATGCGCCAATTCAACAGGGGCGCCAAAACTGTTGTAAAAAACCAAAAAAAATGAAAGATTATAAATGTGCTGCGCGTCTCATTTATTGCAAAGTTGCTGTGTGCTGGGTGGTGCACTTGTCTGCTACGCTTGAATTTGTCGCTACCTGAAGTTGGCGCCCGGGGCACTGGCCCCGGCTTGCTCTCCCCTAGATTCGGGGCTGGTTGGTTATTGCGCAATAGTAAAACCGTTTACAGTTCACATCAAATTATAATTTACTATCAAATTAATCACACTAGCAATTCATACACTGTAGGTACACGACACAACCATACGGAATGTGCGACAGTTTCTAAACATGTTCACTACTTGACCGCCACCGATGAACTCTGCTCAGCTCCGGCTCCGGCCGGTCCGAGCAGCGTTGTGTTGTAGACTCTGTCGAACGCCGCTAGGCGGCGCTGGCGTCCCGATTAGTCAACCTAGTAACGTATTTCTTACATATAGATAGAAATAAACGACAAGTTTTAATTGGGTTGATTTGAAGTTACATAATATTGCGAAATAATTGGAAGTTGAGAGCTTGGCAAACTCTACTTTAGCATTACTTATATAATAATACTACAGTCGAGTTTGACAAATGCTCAACTTCAAATTCACAATTCAGAATACGGATGTATTTATAATAGGGGTGATAACAATGTTTTTTTTGTCCGTTAGTAAGGTTTAAAAAAATATTGTACACGTATTTTTTATTTATTTTTACATTACCAAAAGGTTACGGCGATACATTGAGTTAATATGTGCCATGACGTCACGAGTATGTAGATTTTATACTTGTGACGTAGCAATCCCCACTCCCCAACTTTAATGCATTTTATCTAAGTCATTTTTTATTAATGTGATAAAGCAAAAAATATGTGTCACATATTTTTTTATCATAATGACTGATGGATTAAACAGAATTTCTTTTTTTTGAGCCTAGCCAGCTTCTGGTCACAATACATTGTTATGAGAGAGTAAATCGTTAAATGTTCAATGTTCTTCTAACAACTGACCAAAGGTTGAAGCAGATTGGTGCGGTGCGGGCCGCAACGCAACGCATTGCAAAAATCTCCCATCATTGCTTTCGTACATTTCCAACGCACACTGCTGGCACTTTTTTGCATGAAAATACTTTGTGCTGCGGCGCATTGTGGCTGTAATGTGCGCTTGACTTAAAGCTGCATTTGACTACTATGTAACTTTCTACCCGATTTCTAGCCAAAATAATTTAAAATTATCAATACAATCGATCTCAAACTTGCCTTCACTTTAACAAAACTCAAATAACACAAACAATATTACATCAAAAATTTTACCAAAACATAGTCAGCATATTCCGTCCCCCCTTGCATTGTCCCCTTCCCCCAAACTTCTGAGATAACAAACAGCGTTGACATTGTTACAAGACAGATTCCGCTGAAGAATTTTTGTGCCAACTCAGTGTAACCGTAAACCGATATAATATGAAATTGTATACACAGCCGTTAATATGGCAAAACGAGGAACAGCAAAACCTGAGCTTTGTAGAGCGTTATCTCTGTCACTCTTACCAATGTGATAAGTCTCTTTCTAATACTCGATGATATTAACACCCGGGTAGGTACAGTATAGTCGCTGATACTTATGATGACAATACTGAGTGACATCATAATGACTTGCAGTTTCTTTTAAATACTGTAGATATTGTTTTGTTTTTTTTTTTTTGGCTTCTTTTATTTATTTGAGGGTGACAATGTGGCATTTAGTTAATTCGTTGTTTGTCGGTGGGTGAAATTGAAATTGATCTTGCTTTTTCTTGGCAGTATTTCTCTGTATTTATCTTCAATTCGTACGTATTATGATAAAACACTCTTTTCTTGCTAATACTTTTATTCCGCACAATTTTACCATTTCACAATCAAACGACTGGCTTTTAACTACATTTTACCATTTAAAATAACTTTTGCCCCACCCAGAAATAACGATAATAATCATAGCCGTTATTTTTAACGGTTGCCAAAGTAAAATAATACATTCAGTTGCCATAATGAAAATACATTTAAAAGTTTATTATACATATATACGAATATATATATAGATATCGGCTGTTAAAGTGTTAATAATTTGTACTTTGATAGTGTTTCCGCAGTGGATATTATAATTCGGTATTAAAATAATACATTTCTTAAAATTAAATTAAGGGGTGGGTGTACTAGGTACACCTTGAGGAAACAAGGCGTAATGTTATATTATGTGTAAATCAAAGAAATTTCGACACTCGGCCATCCGACGGCGTGCTGACTCCAAACCACGCAATAATCACGACAGTATGTAAGACGTTAGTTGATTGTGTTCGAAATGCTAGAAACAGTACCAGGTACTTACTGATTTATTTGTATGTTGTGTATTTCGAGTATTTTGTATTAAACCGTCATAAAAATATATCGGGACAAGGGGCCGATTGGAGCTGGAATCTTCACCGTTGAACATTTTACTGGGCGAAGATGTGTTGCGGGTGAGAAGAAAAGTCTGAAGTTTATTATTCATTTTTAGGTTATATTTGAATTTGACAAAATGTACAAAACGAAACGTTGGACAGTTTCTAGGCACTTGTTGTCCATACGATGTCCGATAGTAAAAGGGGCTGCACCACGCTACTGCAGCGCCCTCATCGACTCGTACGAACGTCAAACTAAACTCTATCAAAGCGCGCCAACTTCACATTTGCGTTTCGTTGTCAATTAATATCCCGTACTCATGACCCTTCCGATAAATATATAATTATTTAGATTCTACATCAGTCTGTGTCCAGTAGAACACGTATACTTTAATTATAATATTAGAATTTTAAATGGTGATATGTGGATGTACTATATATATATATATATATATTATATGTATCTCTGCCTAACCCTTCGGGGAATAAACACGGGATGTTATGTTGCGTTAATGTTTGTCAGATTTTAATAGAATTATACCTGAATTGCATAGAGAGCAAATAACAACACAATATCTCTATTTATCTACTATTGTTCAAACACAATACATTATCCATTGAAATCAACAAAAACATTTTTACCACAATTTTATACAAATATTTACTTGTACAAGAGTTCAAAATCAATGTTCACGGTACATATCGACAAAACGGTCCATTTGCTTCAATACTCGTACTGTCCTCGTGTGAACAAATCATGGTCACTTTGCAGAAATGAAATGTCCCACACAAAGCTTGGGCAGTGCTCGGGACATTTTGTCTTACATTATGACACAACGTATTTTTCTAGCTTCAACTTTGTATTTGCCGCGTTGAGTACGTCTTTTGTGTTCTGAAGTAACATAGGGTTTTGAAGTTTAGTTCTACTTTCAGTTATTTATAGTGGGTAAGCAGTAAGTAAAAACATTTAAGAGCCATCTTCCTTTGTTGAATTTGCACGTTTTCTACAATAAACCGTAAAAACTATATTCTCAAATCAACGAAATTATAATACCAAATTACAATACATATTGTTGTTTTTAAAATTACTTATTTTTATAAACAATATTATATTTATAATTTGCACCACACATACAAGTTATCGGCCAATATTTGAGAGCTCTAGGTACTCTCAGTACACGTATTATCTATTATCTAAATCAATGGAGATATTATTAAAACAAAAGTTTATAAATTCTAAAATTTAATCAAAATTGTCCCCAACACAACCTACTCATAATTGTAGTAAACATTGCTCTAGTTGAGGCATAAATGTTACTGAATACGGATTATCGGTACTAGGGCAACATGACTCCGTAATAACCTAAGCTGTAGGCTACCGTGTTAATCGACTATCAAAACGTTGCAGCTCTCAATTCTTGTTGCGCGCCTAGTACTAGGACTGTGTTAGTTAAATGGCTTAACAGGATAATTATATTGTATTGGAAACTAGATTATCGACAGTATTGTTCGTAAGTAATTTAATATCTAGAAGTGAAGCTCAAACTATCAGTTTGGCTGTGAGTTGACCTAATTTAGGACATAGATATTTATTAATAAAATTTTGTATTGTTCCGAAAACAGTGTTACATATTATATTCCCACCAGATTATTAATAAGCAAAAAATATGCAATACCATACAGTACTTAAATTCAGTGGAAAATATTACCTGTATCCTGTACTAGATTAAAAAAACAAAACGCATGAAACAGGGCCCTTCGTTTAAAATGAGTCAGCGTATTGATAATGTATGTTACCCGATATTTGTTAGAAAAACCTAATAGGTTATAAAAGGTTAAATGAAAAAGTAAGAACAAGTTGGTTATTAAAAGAAAGTTACTGTAGGTCTGAGTGTGCTGTGTTGGTGTGTTGTGTAAGTGTGTTGTGTGGTGTGGTGTGAGTAAGTTGGTGTAGTGAGTGTGTGTGTGTGATTGTGTGTGAGTGTACAGAATTCACTTTAGAACTAGATTGGTTGTACAAGAGGACTTTCAGTGTCATTAGATGAAAGTTTTAACAGCCAATCACGCAGCAGCAGTTAACACTTTGAGAATGAATGCTTGTTAATGTAGAGTTGTTTGTTCGCAAAGACGAGGACCGAGGACAATATATGGAAATGTCGACTAACAAGAGAGATCCTATGGCCTACGGTGGGACATACATGGCTTTTGCGTCGTTCCTAACTCATGAGCCTTGGGAAATAGGTGAGAGAGGAATGTTGGCGAAGAATTGATTGAAGGACAAAGAGCTGTCTCACAGATAGAAGTTTACACTCGCTATATAACAAAAATGTTGGATACATGCGTGGTTTCTTATGTATCACACACAGCAGCACTCTATGCTCTTTCAACTTTTAGAATTTTAAATAATTATATAAATGATATTATTAATTGAGTATATCGAAGCGACTGTTGTCGTCGCTTCAAATTTTCCCGTGTTTCAAGCATAAGAAAAGAAATTTAATACTTACTTTTTATTTATTTTGCATTTTATATTTCACTCAAAAACAGGTAGCTATTTTTAATATAGGTGGGTAAGTAACCTAATCCCAAATTAATCTCATAAAAAATACAACGCGCAATGCCAGACATCATTCAGCAACATTTCCACCGTGCATTTTCGTATAGGCCTATATCCACCGCACCAGTTTCAGCTAACCGAGCCTAAATTTAGCCTGGGGTTGCAGCCAGTAACTGTCCCGATATAATTAATGTAAGCCGGCATCTCACGTCGCCGTCGTTGACACCATCTGGACGAAGCTAAAGTGATGTCAAAGCGAATGCAGTGAAAGGACTATTTTGAGTCGTGTATGCGGGCACTAAAGCGAGAACTAACTATGTATATGACTGCTGAAATAATCAGCTTTTGGTAAAAGGACGGTGTTCAAATTTAGTGAGTAGGTTAATCGTTTCTAACTTGATTTTGCAACTTTGAGTATATATTTATCATTATGGGTACATAAAGATAAAAAAAGAAAGAAAGAAAATACGCTAATTTGTGGTAAACATGACACAAAGAAAGAACACAAACACAAAAAGAACAAGTTGGGATTCCACTAGGAATATTCTAAGTTAGATGCAGTCACGTATTTCCAATAATTTAATTATTATTAGATTATACATTTTGTAAAAAAGGTCTTATTGATGATTCGTACGAATTTACTCGTCCGAAAACGAAACGGACGAATTGACACTTTTAAATAAAATATATTTTTTGATTTACTTAGCTTTTTTCGTAGGCAAATTGATTTCTGGAGTTGTCGATTCGCCTACAAATAAATTAATTTCGTATATTATTTTTTTATTATTATATATATATATGTTTTAATTTACTCGCCAATTTCGCGGCGAGTAAATTCGTGCAAATAACCAATAAGCCAAAAAGAAATAGCTAGTAATTAACACACTAAAAAAGGGCTTTTTTATTTTACTTGTTGCAATATTATACTTAAATGCAAAAACACGAGACGTTTAACCACACCACATAATATTCAATTTAACCTGTCTAAAACACATATTTACAAGAATCCCGATGAAAATATGAAATTAATTAATTGTAACATTGTATGTCCTGACCTACTTGTAACTTTACCCCTGGGGGAGCTTGAGATAGCTGATATGAAACCAAATAACGCGAGATACGAAAAAGATGAGCTTTGTACTTTAAAGTTAAACAACGATTCTTAGTAACGGTTTATTATAATAACGTGTATTTGCTTATTGAAATTCTCTTTTGAGCTGTAGAATATGATATTCAGAGAAAAAGATAAGAACGGTCGTTGTAGTTGCGTTTTTAAAACTACACAAGAATTATTATGACTTATTAAAACTCTCTAATCTAAGACTACTTATGGTAAGAAAAAAACTGACAAGAAAACATGGAGTTTCGTTTTCTACTTTATCCTATTTTTCTCGCTTGAATACAATGTTACCTATTCGGATTTAGACAGACCAAAATGTAGATTTCAAACCAGACGCTTTGAGTGCAATATGTTCCCGAGGTTTTGAGTGTGCGAGAGAGGCAGACTTGCATGAGGGTAGTACTAATAAAGTTATCCTGAATGCTACAGCGGTAGTTGTTGTTACTGAATCTGTTTAGTTTAGAGATGCAGATGTATGCAGAGTGACAATAAAGACTTTGCGACAAGCATTCAAATACAAAGTCAGAATTCATCAAACACAAAATCAACTAAAAGACAGTTCCACAGCAAACTCATTTGATTTTGCAGATTAAACGTTGTTTCAGTTTTACTAACATACACTAAAGCTCTCGAAATTCGTTCCTTCTTTTCTGCAGTATACATTTCGATAGAACCGAGATACAGAAACAAAATTACGTTCAAAATCTTCGCAGTAGCAGACAAAAATAAAAGAACATCTTCTAGTGCTGCAACTTCTAAATTTTGTACAGTCGATGCAGTTGCGCCCTCACTAACGCCATATGTCGCTATAAAGTACATCGTGCCACCGGTTTGGCACTAAGCCGATAGTACATGGAGTATTCTGTGGTGTTTTTACTTAGGAACATGTCGATACCGCAAATATCGAGATTTTATCTCCCAGATTTATATGTTTGCTTATTCTTATGATACGTTTTCGAGACTTGCATTCGGGTTTACTGCTTTCTTGAATGTAAAATTCTGAATTTCTGAATGTATTACTTGGAACGCTTTGTGAATATTATTTGAATAGTTCAAGCCCATGTGCGACTCTAAAGCAGTTTCTTTTACGCATTTCATACGGAAGTGGTACCTACCAAATATAGAATTTTAAATTTCATTTTGGCGTTCGAGTTGGTAAGGAATCCTGCAGAGCTTCTATATAATATCAACTACCATGTTTTAACTTATTGTATTTTATGTAACAACAACTCTGACTAAAATTACAATGTTAATCAGTCAAAAAATTAATGAAACCATAAATATCCGTGAATGAAACCAATCATCTAATTAGAAACTAATTTGATATGCTCGAAGAAACTACAAAAGCTATCATAAAAGACGATAACATATATCTTTATACAAGTCAAGAACATAAAATGAATACTAAACAAGCCTCCTAATTAAGTTCCTTAATTGGTGATTCGTCCCAATTACAGGAGGAGGAAAATTGAGTTTTTGAGGGCGTCCAAAGGACCACACTTTTAAGAGAAAATAAAATGGCGACCGTTATATGCTAATTACGCAATCATAAATTTGAAATCTCCCACTGATTCTCCTCTTTTTCTCCCTTTGAATTTTTAACATCCAATTGAATTTCAAATTCTACCGAGCATAAAAATGTACACCATCGTGATTTTACACAATTCATGGAGAATTTTATGTGGATTGAAAAATATGTTTCCATATTGGAAAGTGAATTGAATGAAAAGGGAACATGATTGATTAAGTTTCTGTCATATCGTAGTGTCCGAAACGGTCAACAGACTGCTAATTGACTTTCACTTTATATTTGTAATATAAATCGTTGCAATGACATTTTTGTCAACATGTTCAACTTCTGTGCAAATAAAAGTATCTATCACAAATTAATTAACCAAAAGATGATTCTGATATTCAGTTTCTAATTTGATTCTAAAGTCACGCACAAAACAGCTAATGACCTGACGAAGCTAAAACCTTCGCGCATATTAAAAAAAACTACAACAGTATCTAACTCCAAATCGCGGAGAGTACAAAACTCTTGACAAAAACGGCTCTTATCTTAAACTTCTCAGGGTTAGGAATACAGAATGATCGACCATCGTCACTCAGTTTTAACGGTCATGGAATTGATTAAACTCCGCAGCACCCAACCTCGTTAAGTCCAAACTAAGTTGAGTTTTTATTGTGAAATAAAATGGAGGAAAGTTTTACTTAGCGCGAACTTTTCGCTATTCTATAAAGTTAACGAAGAATCGTTAATTCCGTCCTTCGGTTATATTTATTGTTATTTTTTTCGTCTTTGTTATTATTGTTTCTTCAATTTTTAGTTTTTCATGTGGTTCTTGTATTTGTTTGCTTTTGAAAGGTTCTTCACCATCATCTTCTCTAGCATTTACATAGCTCTTTACATTCTTAAAGTTGAAACATTTTTACTATTTCATTTCTAGTGCTCAGTATTTATATCTGACTTTTGATTCCCAACATAAAACTATAAGTACCACTTCACTACACTGTATTCAGATTTACTGTCATCGCTGTTGACATCTCTTTAACATCGCAAATGTAATTTCCGCCTTCTACAAAGTCACAATCTAATAATACAAACCTCAGCCATATCTGCCGATAGCATTCGGTTTTATTATGGCCACATTATAGTGCCACATTGCACTAACGTAGCCACACTATAGGGCAACGTTGCACAAACGTCAACGTTATTTTGTAAAGTGCAGTAGACTTGAGTTTATGTCGTCTGCTACATGTGGATGATCGTAAATTTAACATTGTACAACTTAGAGGTTTTGGCTTCGATATATTGGACGATAAATAAAGCCAGTTTCGTGTGGAGTGTGTGGATTTTGACGTTTTATAAAGTGAAAGATACACAGTTATTTGACGTATTGCTTGGAATCGAATATTTTCAGAAAACTGAAAATACAATATTCACATCATAATCCTAACTTATAATATTATAAATGCAAAAGTGAGTTTGTTTGTTTGTTACACTTTCATGCTAAAACGGCTGCACGGATTTGAATGTTTGGCACACGGGTAGACCATGACCTGGATTAGGACATAAGATACTTTTATCTCGGTAGTACGTTCCCGTGGGATAATTTCCGATATGCACGTGAGTGAAGCCGCTGGTAAAAGCTAGTTATTTAATAAAAAGGGAATGAATGGATCATCTTAGGTAACGTCTGAAAATCCTATTAACTAGTATCACTATAAAAGTAGTAACACTTAAACTCACATAAAGCAAGATATACTTTCCAGCAGCATAAGCACGAACATCCACGTTGACACTTCAAAAGTCGCCTAACAGAGTAACGGCACAACAAAAACTTTCAGAGGCCCTTTACAAAATATTCTAAAAATGAAACGTTAGCAAAGTGCTAAAAGTTTTCGTTGGGACAGGCCTCTTTTTGACATGTCTGCCGCTGTCCCAGTGTTGCGAGTTCACGGGACATGTCCGATACCTATTGTGTCATATGTTTCATAAATGTGTATCTCAGTCGCTGGCTGTTATTTTAATGTTTCGCGAATTTTGACTGTGGTAGATATTTATGATATTAAAGAGGCAATATGAAAATAAACTGTTCTATGTTACTCAATGATCTATCACCGTAGCAACAAGTCTCAAAAATAATTCAAAATTCACACACAAATAAATTATAGAATAATAAAGGTAACACTAAAAGTTTATAAAACGAAAATTGATTAAGCTTCCCTGTCCATGAAAAAATACTCAACACGAGTGAAACAAAAGAAATTAATCCTCTTAACATTAACATCGATACACAATAAAAATTGTAAATTACCAAAGAATATAATAATATAGAAACGGTTCCGTCGTTCAAATATTCTATTATTATGTAAAACCCAGTAGCCACCGTCCTCTGCAAATATAATAAAATCATTAAGTGATGTTAATTCGCTTAGTGACCACAGTAAATATGATGAAAATATGCAAATTTCCAAAGTTGGGAGGTTGCTTTAGTTAAAATAAATTGCGACTGGCCTGGCTGTTAGGGATTTGAAGATGACAAAACCTGAAATTTATGGCTGTACACTTGTTTTTAGGGTGTGGGCAGAACCTCATATATTTTGAGACACTTTCAAATCAAGATCTATATTAATGATTGTTTCTTTGTCTATAACGATACAGACAGTACCTCCTAATTTAATTATTCCTTCAATTTAATGAACATTCAATTATTTAATATCCTGTACTTCTTTATCATCTTTATTTATTGACCCAATAAAATCCCCATTAAAAGACTCAGTTATAATTTAATTGTATTACAATCGTGCTAAATGGCATATCAGTTTTTCATTTATTTCATTGAATAAATAGCCATATTTGTGATTAATTGGTGCAGTGGGTAAACGGCATTCATTACTGAACGAGATACATTTACGAAATTAAAGATTTTAATTTCGGTAACACGGTGAACAATGGCTACTGTCAATTACGTCACTCCAAATTTGATGAGGCAATTCCGAATTAAGTCTGTTTATCAGAACCAATCTTATTGGCTATTGAGTTTCCCTATTTTGTGCTACGTTCCCTAGGAGTGTAATTCCATGGCGGTATAGCTTCATAAATAAGCATAATAATTTAGTTCATGTCTTTTTTCATTCTTCAATTTCTCTCTCTTATCTGCCACATTTTCTCACTCTCTTCTTTGAGTAACGTTGTTAGCTTTGTTTAAAACTTGAACACAACCTTTCCCAACTTTTTCATTTTTTTTTTGGTATTACTAAACTGTTCTTTTCAAAATACACCTAATCAGTATTTCCTTTTTCTTCACTTGGTCATGGAAACACCTCACAACTGCTGTCAGAAACAACATAATTCATAATATGAATTCAATATGTCCCAATGAATATATCTTCTACCATAACTCGCGACCACGACTTTATTAAAGAAGTTATTGCTGTTAAATTTTCCCTATTCGACATAAAAGGAGACTTATTTCCCTAATACATCGCTCCAGCGGACGTAACACTTAAATATGATGTCATAAGACTCCATATTTATGATATGCGAGATGTAACAGACAATATTTTAACGTTTAAAGCACAATAATGTTGATGCTCTTCGTCGAAATTGGTTTTTGAAAATGTTTCTAAGACACCCAAGTGTCTATAAATGTTTATGTCCTCCATTTAGAGACCAAAGTAGATAAGGAAGATCTTTTAATCTCTGTAGATGGGAATTTATTTAAGAGTGAAGTAATTCTCGACGCAATTAAAAACAAAATCTTCTACATTCATTATTGGCCGGGTCGGGAAAAAAGTGTCCAAAAAACTGACCCGTCCCTTTCAGCCGTTTTCGAATAAAAATGCAAATCTACCTTTGCGTCGTCCTACGGGGTTGTAATTGCAAAAAAAAAACTTTACCAAAAGGCTACTATATTGGCCATGGTAGAACAGGTGCTTATATAGAACCCAGTTTTGCATCACAAACGTGTTGACATCCAATTTATTTTAACTAAGGTCTGAACTAGCGCAACCAACTTTTTCGTTCACAGTTTTTGTAGATTTGCATATTTTCACTTTAATGAAAGTTGGGAGTTCTATAGCGTATGTAAATACATTAATATTTATAGTTGATTACAATACAGAACCTTTGGGACAGTCCTCACGGAGGGTTCCTTTGAAACGATTTGATTTTGTAATTAAGTTAGGATTTGATTATTTGCATACGAGTGGTCTACTTAATTTATACAGTGGTTCAAAGGAACAGATATTTTTAGTACTGTATAAAGCGTGGTATCCAACAAGTTAATAACCATGACATAAGTGAGTTTGAAATCCACATGAGAATCTACTTATGTAATAAAAAAATTAAGTTCATTCATTCACTGACAGACAACGCATAACCTAAGCTGAGTCTAGAAGCATGAAATTTTGCACAAGAGTTTTTGTATAACGAAATTGAGCACTAGGATCCCATAAAGGGGTTAGGGGATGGAAGTTGGTAATTTTTGCCCTTGGGAATACCATCAGATACACGGCGCGTTACATAATAAACGGAACAATGATAGAATATTGTAAACTAGAATAGCGTAAGATAGAATATCGCAAGCTAGAATATCGTAAGCTAAAATATCGTAAGATAGAATGTCGTTACATAGAATGTCGTTAGATAGAATATCTTTAGCTAGAATATCGTAAGATAGAATATCGTTAGCTAGAATATGGTAAGATAGAATATTGTACAATAGAATATCGTAAGCATAGGGAAAAAGTTGTGAAATACAATTCTGCTCAAAGCTTTCGAAGAACAATATTCACCGTTTTAAAAATCCAGCGTAGGTAGGCTTAAGCGATAAAACGAAACAAACAAAACAAATTCATTTAATTCTAAATGTCTAAAAAGTTTGCTACATTTTCTGAAAACTCCTCTTTTACCCTTAACGTTTATTGAAATTTCCGAGGATTACGTCATTGCCTTGAGTTTTAAAGTCAAGTCAACCAAAATCTGGCACAACGCTGATAAAATGTTTAAAAAGTTTAGATAAAAAGAAAATAATACTCTGGTGTTGTACCCACATAATAATACCAGCCTACTATTATTATTGTCCTTGTCCCGTTGCAAGGCTAAAACCTCTTCTCATACAGAGAAGGCATGTGCATTGATCTGATCACCACGCTTTCCCAAGGCAGATTGGCGATTTTTGATGTGTAACAACTTTCCTCTCACTTTCCTGTAATCTTTGAGAGTCATTTCGTTAAAAGGGACGGAAGTGTGTTGGCCATCAAATGATACCAACCCATTTTCAGAGAGGTTGGTACTGTCAGACAAGATGTCAGATGTTACACATCATATATGCGACTGCAGTAAGGGTTTTTTTTATATTAATATAAAATGTTAAGTCCTGGTACATAATTTAGTGAAAGTGCGTTAACTAGTATCTCATTAGCATTACCACGTTGAAAGGAATTCACAAAAATATGATGGTAAAATAATTTTGGCGTAATTTATTCGCATATGCAAGCTCTCCACCTGAAGTGGCTCTTAACATTTCCATCATGCTACCCGTGGCAAATTTCAACTCTTAAAATATTCAAAGTTACTTTGTATGTCTAGTAACATCATCAAAATTAGCGATATAACTCAAAAGACCGTATCTTCAGAAAGCATCAGAAGAAAGTAGGTAAATTCAGTTCTTTTTCTCGTCAAATTTTTCATTTCATTTAAAGAAGAGTGGATCCCGCAAATTACTGAGGATTTCTTATTTTTTGGCTTTTTGTAAAATTGCCTACGTCCACTTAAAGATATTAAAGGAGACAAAGAAGCAAATGTAAGTTAATCGTGAGAGGTACCCGTTTTTATTTATTTGTGTTGCTTAACTTTGCTAACGGTTCCGTGACCGTCCCCATTATTCTTTTTATAGCCCGTTTAAATGTCACCTCGTTAAGCATCTCTCGGTTATATATATACATTATATATATATACACCGTGAAATTTGATTCACAGTTTTGCTAGAACAAACGTTGTTCAGACCATGGTCTACTACCATTCTACAGCATCCAATAAAAAAAACACAATTGCTTTTTGAATAAACACAAAAAGACAAAGTTTAAAATGTCAAGATTATCTACTGCTTACTAAATTTCGTTTATGGAGGTACATTTCCTTGTAAATAATGCTGTGTCCCGTGCGTGGTGTCTGTGTTGCAGGGAGTAACGATAATCTGGACATTTTAAACTTTGTTTTTTTTGTGTTTTTTCAAAAACTAGTTATGTCTTTTTTTTTTTATTGTGTTCTGTAGAATGGTAGTAGACCATGGTCTGAACACCGTTTGTTCTAGCAAAACTGTGATTCAAATTTCACGGTGTATATATATAATAACTTTATTTCAGAATCATCCATATTTGAAACATATATATGATATGAATATATATATGATAGCTCGTTATTGCTACAAAGATATAAATCAATAAAACCGTGCCTTTTTAACTTGCAAAAACAATTGTATCATTGGACATCAGCCAATGCAAATTTTGAATTAGTCCAGACAGCTCAAGGGTGGACACAATAAAAAACTTAATAACTTTTTCAATGATATTGCAGTTTTCTGTTTGACCGCACCTGAATAGCAAGCTTTATTAGAAATGACTGCTTGTAAAAACAATTTGGAGCGTAATATTTTGCCTTTCTTCTCATTTTGTAATTTAAATTTTGAAGAATGTTTAAGAATACTTCCATCTTAAAGTAGATAAACAATAGGTAGGTACATACTTAAATGACAATAAGAAGCTTAAAATCCACAAACGAAAATCCAATTACAAAGTCATCACAAAGTCGGACAAACTGTGGGCCCAAATAGCACTGAACTGGTGCCCTGAGACAGTGAGACGGGGTCGCGGCAGACCACGTAGGAGATGGCGGGACGAACTGGATAAGTTCCATCAAAACTGGAAAGAGGACGCGCGGGCTCGAGAAAAGTGGAAGGAGTGGAGGGAGGCCTTCGCCCAGGAGTGGGACAGCACAGGCAAATAAAAAAAATAAAAAAAAGTCGTCACATGAGTATTCCTCAATGAGTTAGGTAGATAGAACTACACTCACATTTCACCTGTTACATTAAATATCCATGTCAGAGGGTGAGAGCCTATTGCCACGGACCGGGCATAATTCAAGATATACTTCAGATTTTCTAACGGATATAACTTAATAACACTTTGCTTTATCCCGAGATCAAATCAAGAATTATATTCGTAGCAGTCCCAAATGCAACCAGAAAAACCATGATAAAAAAATCGAGCGAGCCTACAGTCTCTCAGATCTTACCTTGGTAATAAGCAACATTAAAGGGCGGGGCGTCGTCAAGGTTGTTTCTAACCAACTCTAGCACCGCCCGCGCTCATTGGTCAAATCAAATAGCGCGGGCTTCCCCGGCTTCCTGTTACACACTTCCGTCCCTTTTCACGAAATCACTTCCACAGATTTGATTATTTAGTTTTTTTAGATTTAAATTGCAGGAAACTGAGCGGTAAGATGTTAAACATAAAAACCAATGAAAAATTCACATGAAAAGGTCAAAATAAAACTGCAATTTTTACTTCAGATACATCGATATCGTACTGATTCAGATTAAATTTTCCGTCGCGTAGATTAATGGTAAACAATAATTTTGATGCTTCAACCAATTTCATTGTATATGTCTGGATAAATTTTCAATTACAGCTGATATGGGTAATGAACGCTGTGTGACAAAATTGTGTCAATATTAAAATTAAATCAACAGTCGACACAAACGGGATTATATTGGATATCAACTGTCGTATTTATATATTTAATTTACGTTTTGGTGCATTTACGTTATGACATTTAAGTAAATTATTTGATTATGAAAGCTTTAGTTTTGATAAAACTAATGTTAACCGATCAGGCGCCGTGGGTGGTCCGCGCCGTGACAGTTTTACGACCGCGCTTAAATAAACAAACACTCGGATTTCTTTACAATGTCTCAAGTAGTATTGTTAATGTTTTTTGCTACTCGAATAGATTACGAATACGTTTCAAATGGTTGCAGTCTTTGTAAACAACGTTCACTTATCTTTATTACCCGCTTTTGTTATTATTTCTTTTGTTCTTTGTGATAACGATTTCTGATAAAACTACCGTACCAATTCACACGAAATTTTGCAGGGTACATTATGGATAGATAAGTTATCTAACAAAAGCGTTTTTAGAGACAAACATTCAAAACAAAAAATTCAAAAAATCTAGATTTTAGATGATCTAGAATTTCTAATGCTTACGTAACTTTCTCCGTCCCAAAAAAATATTTTTTTGTATTATTTTGTTCTAAATGTTGTCTAATACGATGATACATGTAATATAGAAAAGAAATAAAACACTTACGGATCAGATCCATACAGAAAAACCACAAAATATAACAACTTTCACTTTGACGGGAACTTTCTCTTATCTGTTTGTTTACACTTTTTTGGTTGGGTCAAAATAGGTATAACATGATGTTATTTATATCTAAAACGATGTAATATTTACTTCAAAATGAAAATATCACCACTTTCCGACGATTTACACACAAAAACCATTAAAAAACGAATTATTACAGCGAACGGGAGTGACATTTGACTGACATTTTACCGCGCGGGAACGTGATTTTCAACATTTTTTTAAAATGTTGCCTATTAATATTTTTGCTTTTAGTCGATTTATTTGACGAGAATATCTATTCGACCATAGACACAAAAATTCACAGACAATAATAGCCATTACAGCGAATACAAATAGAGTTGTAAGCCGCGTGTGTCACTTGTTGCCAATTGGCAACAACGGTCCTTTACCGGTTTTACATTTTATGAAACAAATTAAATAACTTGTCACGTACAAAAAAACTAATTAATAATCAACTGAATAAAACCAAGAAGAACAAATAAATTCTTAGAAACAGTGCCGTGCGGAATTTGGACGCGTTTTCGTACGAATTTTACGTCCCGACCTTCCAAGTACTAAGGGAGCACGCAGACTGAGTGTGAGTTAGTCGTTCGTATACGTACGTATGGTTTCGACGCCCGAAAACAGTTCGAACATGTTGGGATTTTTCTTGCGTTCAATGCGATATCACCGGAACACTACCTTTTTGACGAAGAAAAAGTGTTCAGTGTGCGCACTCAATTCGTACGACCACGATTATACGTTTAAGTACGATACAAATTCGAATCCAAAGTACGCGCGGCATAAGGCAAAAAGAAAAAAATAATAAGGTTGGTGAAAGATGGACTCCAACGCAATCGATGTGGCTAAGACTAAATTAAACACGTATTTAGAAACCGCATTGGCAAATGAAATTGAGCTCCTTTATTTAAAAAAAAAAAAACATTCGTGAATGTATCTAATAAAACTAGTTATTATTTAAATATTTATTTATTTTGACAAAGTAAACTTAATAATAGGCAAAAACTCAATAGGCTCGCCCCCTATTACATGGGAATTAAACATAACTAGTGAAATGTGAATGTGGTAATATAAGTGCACCCATAGATATCCGGGTGCACCTCTGCCTAACCCTTCAGGGAATCCAGGCGTGATGTAATGTTTGTTATATTTAACCAGCAAAAAAAAGGAAAACAAGAAAAGCAATAGGAGTTTTTTTTTCTTTAATTTTTAAAGCCTCATAACCAGAGCTTTTAAAACTTCTCCACTTATTTTCAGGTGCATTAAGTTTCAAAGTTAATTACTAAAGACTTTGATACTTTCCGTTTATATCATTTGTCTTCACTCATTATGTGAATAAATTTCAAATAGACAAACCCTATTACAAATAACTTCTGGCACGATCTGTTTTTCCATTTTTCTTTTCCTGTACTTATATTGCATAGGACTTTAATTAAAAGAAATTATTTCATTATTTGTTTTATTAATTCTGTTGAGAAATTACGGAGTAGACACAAGTTTCATCATAAATATCATGCTGGAACCGTGACCGGTGTTTATTAGTTTTTAACCGACTGTTGGGAAACTTGTTTAGCTAAGCTATTAATGAAAAATACAGATCGGATGCAAAAGACGTGTGCTCCATTTATTGTATTCTTGTACCAGTACACTGACGTTAGTGACAATTGACATTGACAGAAATGATGACAGATTAAAACTAAATGTTGTGTTGCCAACACCGACTTCAAAAAAGGAGGAGGTTATTATGTTCAACTGTATGTATTTTTGTGTGAATGTTTTTTTTTTTAATTCTTTTTACATTTGGTAGAGGAAACTTGCGCGGTGGTCCCATATAAATTTTGTTAACTTTGCTTCGGTCGTTTTTGAGTTAGCTTCGATAATACGTATTTAATCCACTTTGTGTATCTTGATACTTCCTGTCGCTATTGTTTACTGGCATTTTTTTTTTAAAGACGAGCCTACTTTTAACATTTGTCTCCTGCCAGCGCCTTGAGTGCGCTGCTATATAATTCTGACTATCATTTTGTTTTTTTTTCATTCGAATTTTATTGTGCTATTTTCAATTCCCTACTACACATAACATAACATCACGCCTTGTTTCCCCGAAGGGTTGGGCAGAGGTGTACCTGTAGTAGGTACACCCACATTTCGCCAGTTAT
The DNA here is from genome assembly GCA_949152395.1 of Agrochola litura. Taxonomy (NCBI): domain Eukaryota; kingdom Metazoa; phylum Arthropoda; class Insecta; order Lepidoptera; family Noctuidae; genus Agrochola; species Agrochola litura. The sequence goes on along the minus strand of OX424509.1, from coordinate 19,904,850 downwards.
GTTTATGTCCCATGTAATAGGGGGCGAGCCTATTACCATCAACCGGGCACAAATCCAGACTCCGGGCTGCTACTGAGAAATTTCAGATAGAAAAACCCAATAACACTTTGCCCGACCCGGGAATCGAACCCAGGACCTCATGCTCAGCAGTAGCGCTTACGACCACTAGACCAACGAGGCAGCCCTACTAGTAATCTCATAATAATTAGATACACTTCTAGCAAAGTAAAACTATCCTAACTACATTTTACTATAATCATGGAGTTTAGCAGCTGACGAGAGGACCGGATGCGGGAGTGTAAACGTTCATTACAGGTGATGTGACGTCACAGACACGGTGTGATTGACAACCAATCGGATTTAGGTGCAGTGTGAGATCGACTCGATATTTGGATTGATTTTGGTTCATAAGTCGTTGGAAAAATTTGCGATATGCACTACAAGGCAGGATATTAAAAAAAAAAAACATAAATAATAACTAACCGAAATGTTAGTATCTTATTCGCGATCTCCTGACTTTGATTATATGTAAGTTAAAACTTGTTCCCACAATAACAACTTAAAGATCTAAAACAGGGCTTCCTCTCTCCTACCCTTTTTGCTGTGCCCTGCAGGGTCCATAGTGATCTAAATTATATAGTTTTTTTTTTAAGTCCCCTGTAACAGCGGGCGAGCCTATTGTTATTAAGTTAGTCTGTAAGTTAAACTAATAAAGTTTTTAAGTCTTAGTTTACTAATACTGTATGTGGATTGTGTGTACTTACTTTTTATGTGTGATCCGCAATAAATGAAATATATATATTGCCAACAACCGTGTCCAAATCCATTCTCCGGGCTGCTACTGAAAAATTACAGATGGTAATACCAAATATTTGGAAAAAACAAAAATGCACGCCTCATAACGCTCATTCAAAAACAGAAAAATATTTAAACGACTTTTCAGGAAGTATGTTTTGACTGCTTTTTTACCCATCAATATGGGTAAAATTTCTCACCTCGCAATTTTTACGTACTGTCAAAGACTATTAAGGTTTGCTTTGTTGGTTGCTAGGCAACGGAAGAGGGTCGAAGTTGAAAATATATATATAGATATTATAAAAATTTGTTTTTTTATTAAATAACTAAACTGCTTTGAATAAAAGAGCCATTTTCAATTGAGTTCTTCCTATGGCTGAAACAAATCTATAAAAAAAGATTCAATTAATTAATTTTCTCGCAAGCTACAATGTTTTCAGGTTTCATACATTGAATAACGGGATTTTTTTATAAACTATTTTGATGTTTTTTTTTCGTTTCTGCTGCATCAAATCAATTTTTGAAAAGTACAGTATTAATCTTCATAAATTATCTATACAATGGTACCTATATAAATTAAGTAGGTTATGTGTACTAGCAGGAATGTAACTATAAAAATTGTTGCAGAAAGGAGGCAAAACGAATTTTTCGATCGCAGAGCACGAGTCGTGCAATAACACTTTGCCCGAATTGAACCCAGTACCAGTAATCAGGCTCAGCAGTAGAGACTTGCGACCACTAGACCAACGACGCAGATAAAGAACAACAAAAATTTAAACAAAACAAGCAGTCAAATTGCCCGCCATTTCACAAGTCTCGTTTATATATAGTTCGCAAATCAATACAGGCAATCACCTTTATTTATATAATTTAAACAATAACAACTATAAGATATAAACAAAACGTTATATAACAGTTCCCAAATAACACAAAAACTGAAATAAGTAGGTACACATTTTGGATTTGCAAACCGATATTGAAATAGGCTTGAATTGAAAAAGGTGTGAAATACAAATGGAATTTTAAAATACCGGCTGGATTTAGAGTTATCATCGGAATTCGGAACTGCTCGGCAAGTGTCGAAACATATCTGAACCGAACGTGGACAGTGTAAACGTTCATTATAGTGTGATGACGTCATTCGGTCCATGCATTCGATGCCGAACGGATTTAGATGAAAGGTTCAATTTGGTTAATGCCAATCACTTTCCAGATTTGAAATGCGATTTTAAATAAAATTGGGTTTTGTGTGAAGCTGTTGTAAATATAGGTGACCAATGTTTGTGCCTCCTCTGAATGTAAATAAGTATCTTAAGATACAGTGTGAGCAAAGGCCTAGCTCAAAATCTTCACTATAATCGTTTTACTTAGCCCGTTAACTGGCATTTTCTATCCACTATTCTCCAAATAACTGTCAAAAAAAATCTCAAGACACGATATACTTACCTCCGACCCTGGATAACCAATTAAAACTGTGCACTGATGTGGACATGACGTCACATAGAGCACTGTCCAATCAAACAAGGGAGTTCATTTAGCATTGTCCGCCATATTTGCGTTTCATGTCACAGAATTTTGATTTATGCCATCTGTCTGTGATTCAGCGATTGTTACGAGTTCGATTGTTACGAATTTCAAATGGTACTTGATGGTTACATAAATTTTCGGTGCTACCTGTTAGTTATAGCGTGACATCTTGGGGATGCTTGATTGCGAAAATGCGCCTATAGAAGCATGAGGATCAGGGTGTAAAGTTCACTCATCTTCTATAGAAAAGGATAGATCCTCCGACAAGATGGGTGTCATGTCTGGCGGGAAATTGCCCAACGATTGATGTATCTTCTTCGTCGTGGCGATGGCACGACAGTGAATTAGATTTGGTTGACCCAAAACTTCGTCACTTCGTATACATCGTCGGTGGCAGCGTAAAGGTCACTATGGCTGCATTTTTTGAGGCACAGAAGACAGGATAAGAGTTTGTGGTACATAGTTTGCGCCACAGCTCCTCAACTACACTCTGCTGCCGTAACGTCTAGGTAGCCTCACTTTACGAGGTTGTAGTTACATCTTACCTTTTGAGTTCGGAGGAGGTTCAGAGACTTCCATGTGGACCACGGAAAGTTAGTCCCTGCGGCAAGATGCTCAATGACGCAACAATAAGTAACAATGGCTGTGTACATTTAGTTGCGTCCAGTGCGACGCATGTACAGAATCGAATGGTAAGCTACGCCTGTGACGCACGCTTCAGGCTGAGGCATCTGATATGTACTATAAAAATGCATTTGCAGCTCATGCCTCTACTACTGGACGCACCTTTGCAGTTAAGTTTTTAAGTCCATCTTCTGGACTTTAGATTGGCGTAGTGAATTTGTTCGAAGAATTTTAATTAGGTAGAGGTAGCATTTAAATTAAATATGCTAGATGCTAAACTTGGAAAATTATTATGGCATTTTTTTTTCAGCTCGTTTACTCTTTCCTACAATGAGTCCTATTGGATTCCCGATGAAAACCAACTTCAAAAAGATATTTAGTAATTTGGTCGTTATCACTACAAAGTCCCATTGTTCTATCTGCTTGATTTATCAAATACTTTTCACACACTGTCACAAGGTTACCGACATTTCTAACACTGCTATCACTCACAACGAAGCCCAGGCGGGCTAAAGACCGCAATACCGTGTGCACATACAATCGAGAACGTTACACGACATCACAAGGCTTCCTAATTTAATACCAGCATTGGTCCCGTCGAGTTATGTTTGTGTTTCATATCGCGGCTATTGATGGACTAGGCTTCACGATTTGGGTATCGTCATCACACAGGATAACGGACGACGAAGTATCGGTTGTACCTTGTACCTATATTTATTTTGTCCTAAATTACTGTCACAAACGTATTTAATCAGTGTTCAGTATTCTTAAAATGAATGATATTATTCTCGTGGGATTACTTACAAAGTAAGTGGCATCCACGCAACTTTTATTTCTTTATCAAATTTTGTGTCACCAAACGGAAGTATTTTGGGAATATACCGAAGTTATATGTTATTTTTTAAATTAATATTATATGTTTATTCATAAAAAATTAGAGATAGTTACAGCAACAATCAGTGGGTAGGCAGTTACAGTTAATTAGGTTTGTTGTAAAATCTGTACTAAAATTTTTAGCCTCTCAAACTAGGATAAAAACCTGTATTTTGAGAAACAGTGTACAGCCAGAAAATTTGTATACACTATACACTTTTTCACTTCACTATACTTCATTACGCACTTCCTATACATTATTCAACTCATAACACACGACATCACAGGCCTTCCTATCAAATACCAGCATTGGTACCATCGAGGAGTGTTTGTTTCATATCGTGGCTATTGATTGCTAGGCTTCACGCTTTGGGTATCATCAACATTTTGATATAGGACAATGACTGGTGAAGCAGATGGTATGCATTTTCTTTAAAAAAAAATAACTCTGTGTTAAATATCTAAAGGTATTCTGTGGAAGACTATGTATTTGGAGCTCAGCGAATATTCTTGAAACTAAAGTCGCTCCTTAAAATTATGTAGAATGCGCTAGTTTTATAAGGCATGTGACATCAGCACGACAACAATTAAAATACATTACTTGGTGTCGGTAACTAATAATTATGATTATCCTGGAGGCTGGAGGTCCTGATCGCTATTAGACCGTAGATTTTTGTTGACCATTTTCTATTTTTTTAAGTACATAGTACTTGTTGAAAGACCTACACTGTCCTCACATATTATTTGAAAATATTGTAAAAACCCAATTATTTTTAAAAGAATATCCGTGGAGTTCCTTTCCAGCTCTTCTCCAGAGGAAGCGACGAATTGGAACCGTGCACCTAGCTTTTGATGTTTCTTAAGTGCCCGTGTAGGTTTATGTGAAATAAAATATTTTGATTTTTTGATTTTGATACCTGCAATAAAAAAACTTTACTATTTAAACCGAAAATCTAGCGTATTTCTAAAACCCTATACGATATTATTCTATTCAAACATTATTTCGTCTAGTCCAAAATATCTTATTTCGGAATATATTTGCAGAGACAGATTATTTGTCTCGAAGATATTTTGGGAATAGGCCGAAGTTATTAATATCTCTGTCTGCCTTGGCTTCTAGACTGAATATAATACAATGCCAGTGTCTCAGATATTTTGTCAAGAGTGACAACTACGGAACAGCTCCTTTTGCTGTCCCGTAGTTGTCACTTTTGAAAAAATTACGAAACAAAAATCTTTTTCTTTGCTGTGAGATGTCAGCAGAACAGAAACCTAATTGAGTACGTAACATACTTTCAATCATAATCAGACATATTTTGAAGGAAATTGCAAATGCATTACTTCATATGCTTGAAAAATTCGTGTGCTCAGCAACAAAAATCACGCTATTAATGTTGTTGAATTGTCAAAATTAAAGGCATTTAATAGTGTGTTACGCTATAGCCCCAGAGAATAAATTGATTAATTGTAATCAATGTGATTACTACTTATTGCATGTACGTATAACCAACCGTACTTGCAATATGAGTAATCAAGTTACACAACCCTATTCAACTGTCCGCCATCTTTAAGTCCAAGCTTTTATTTACCGCCGCTAAACCCTAATCCTAAACAGAATTGCCTGATAAATATTCGTAATTTATAAAAGAGCGAGCGATTAACTAATTTAAATCGATTTGTATCGCTTGCGAAATTGAAATTTCGATAGCGGGTGTAATTAAATAAATATTTAATTTGGTGGCATTAAATTGTGAGAGTGGATTGACGGGCTGATGGGCGTTGGCCAATTTAAGATTTTCATTGATTAAAACTGCGAGTACATTTCATTTATATTGACATTGTTGAAAATTATATTCAAAATGACACGATTTTTTTTTAAAGTATTACATTATTTTAATTATTGTGAATGTGAGGACCATGTGGATATTTTTATTATTTTTATTTCTCTGCTAGTTTTAATGATGGTCTGGCAGTTTGAGTAGTTATGCGGCCTACCCAAATGTCCTTTCTTTGGTATTGTTCGTCCGAGTTGAGCTCCTTAAGTTCTGAGTTGAGCTCCACGATTACTGACAAATGCTTGCACTGAATGGACAGGTCCACTCAAATCTGTGTAGTTTTTTCCTCAAAAGACCATTTGAGACATTAATCTACATGGTCCTCATATGGCCTGACCAAGATTATGTCTGGACTTTAAAAGAGACTGCGACCTCTGAGTTTGTTTCGGCCTTTCTTCTCAGAGTAGTCAGATAGGAAACGCCGAAATCACTTAGCTTTTTTTTTTAATATGGCGTGTAAAAGTGATTCCGATTTCCTATTTACAGAATAAACAATTTCATTTCATTTCAGTAAACCTTTCGAATGGAATTACTTTCTCATAGAAATCGTATCCGTTATTTTATTTACACCTCCAATAACACTTATAACATGTTACAACAAATGTACATCTAAACAATCATCCAGTTTTACAAAACTTTATCTAGTGTGTTCCAATCATATTAATTTAATCATCTAATTTACCACTTCTGCTAGTAAATGAAATGTTGTTACGGAAAATAATTGTTTTTTTTAGTTTATTCGCTCGTGGCTAAATAATAATAGCCGCACGGGTCGATCCATCCGGTTAAGCTACGCTTGCCGGGGTTGGTTCATGGATGGGTGACCATATTTACATATCGAGACTCCTTTGTGCCTCGGAAAGTACGTTAAGCCGTTGGTCCCGGCTGTCAATTGTAGATCTTTGAAAGTCTTTACGGGTCGTCAGAAGCCCGAAAGTCTGACCACCAGTCTTACCAAGGGGTATCGTATTATCCAGTTACTGGATTTTGGAGGTAAGATAGGCAGTTACTCCATGTAAAATACCGATATTCAGCTGAGTATCAGTATTTCAGACGGCTTCCAGTCTAGAAGACTAGAAGCCAACCCCAATAGAGTTGGGAAAAGGCTAGGTCTTAGAGTAAATATACTCTAAGGGCTAAATTAGACGTGACATTAAAATGTGTCCATGTTTAAAACTAAACAAAATTGTATAATATTGCTGCTATCCATTCTAAGCGCAATTAATATTTAGGTACCAGGGCACCATATCTGCACACTGCATTGCCGTTCCACCCTCTGAGACTTACACTAAGCCATTTAATCGCTCTGTGCACACACTAGGCTATTCCTGGATTGGATTTGCAAAACGTTGTCCAAAATCGGTTACTGCATATAGATTTATAGTAGCATAACATAATATGCTACTATAAATCTATATCAGTGATGTATTTGTGTTTTATGGTCTCAGCTTCCTACCGTATGAGTTTTCTATGGCTGTGGCTGGTATATTGACCGTTCTGTCAGTTTATGGGTTGCAGACGATATCCATCCGTCGATAATAATCAATGTGCTGGAACGTTTGATTTTAGTGTGATAGTGATAATATAAAACAACTGTCTTCCAAAAAAAACACTACAAAGTGAAAAATAACTTTAATTTCGGAAGTCGGTGTCTTTGGTTTTGAATTTTTGTTTTTTTTCCACCAACTTCCGAAATTAAAGTTATTTTTCACTTCGTAGTGTTTTTTTTGGAAGTCGGTTGTTTTTTTTTTTTTTTGTAAAAAGTTTTTATTTTTCACTTTTTAGTTATGGCTATCCCACACAAATTCGAACACCACTACCTGCTATGTAAATAGCATTGACAGAAATAGTTATTTGTTCATTCGTCGCGCACATACTTAATGCAAATTTAAGACTTATATGATTTTCTCATAGACGCCATTATCAGAACTGGACCAAATTAAGACCACACGGGAAGTACCAGCTTCCAAATAAAAAAATAATCATCAAAATCGGTTCACCCAGTCGAAAGTACTGAGGTAACAAAATATTTAAAAAAATCCCTCATCCAGATATTATAAATAATCACAGCATTTGGGTCGAGTAGGTATTGAAGTTTTTTATAGGACAGCTAATGATTTTTCCGGAGAAACTTGTTCAATTTGATCATCTGTACCACCCCTTGAAATGTGACCACACATTTCTGATACGCGCTATATATTGTCTTTTATTTATGCACAAATTTCAAAAAAATCTTCATAAAAACGATGTCAAAACAAATCAGTATAACATGACGAGTTAAATTCTCATCCAAAGCAACCATGTAGCTAATACCAAAAACGTTTCTCTTAAATCTCCAAGAAAATGTTAAAAATCCTCTTTTCCCCGTATTAACGGTAGAAGCTGTGTTTGAACAAAAATGAAGGCAACCCCTTAATGCGACATCCAAGTCTTAAGTTATTAAAAGGAGTTCCTTTCTCCGCTTTTACAAGCTTTGTGTCTTGACAAATTCTTTCACCGTGTTTCAAAGTTAATTCGTTTTTTCCAACAAGATTATTAGGTCATTACAATCTATTTCATTAACCGTGATTTAGCAAAAGTCGAAGCCATTTATGTCAATCTTACAATGAGGTGATGGATGATGGCAACTCTTTCATTTAGCTGTTCGTGGACAAGCTAATTATTATAACGACCTGTTTTTATTTAGGTCTCTGTTGAATTATAATTTTGATTTTAATGAGTTGTTATATTTTATGGTTTTTATGTGCCTTGAAGCCTTTTTTGCTTTATTTTCCCTGTTTGGTGTGCTAATTATGTAAAAAATATAAAAATATGTTCAATGTGTGTCTTTTTCCTTTACAGGTAAGTATTCGAGCACAAAACGCAAAAATACAAAAATGATAAAAGCAGTATATTATGTAAGTAACTATGTACATAATTTTTTTTAAAGTAACGAAGTACTAAAAATATTTTTAAATAACACTTAACATATTATATGTTAAATCAAAAAAAAGCATGAAATTCCTCGCATCCTCACTCAAAACAGTTTCATCTGTTGAATACTGAACAGTTTTGTCTTGTCAAAACAAAACGCGAACGTCAAAAAAGTTTTCTTTGAGTGTGTGTGCCATGATTATTTTCACAGAACGATAGTATGTTTGAAGACAGTCTTTAGTCCGATTTGCCCGTTAATTTTTCTCAATTTCGAAATTAGTAGTAGTTATTGTTTTCATTTTAACAATTCTTGTATTTACAATACACCTTGCAACTTTTCTACCCTCAACCTTCTCAATTTGTTCATAGATTTCATGCCTATCTTCATCAGTATCCTCTACTATGTTTCTATGTTAACTCTAATCTCTTTTATTAACCAACTCTTTTTCATCGTCGTTAGTCTGTTACCCTTCAAAACATGGACCGTCAATATCATAATACGTAAATATTTTACGACGTACAGAAACGTCAGCTAAACTTTATAGACGAGCCGTCGTTGGTTCAAAATTCACTGTGTGGGCCCAAACCGCATCACTTATAAACTATACTTGATGCCGCTACTTGTTTTTGATAGCTGCTTCACAGGAATTTAAGTGCGGTACTGTTGATTAATTTTGTTGATAATAACTCGCTTATAATGTTGTTTTTGTATCGTATACATTTTGAAGTATTTGGCGGTTGTTTACTTTTAATATTTTGTGTTTTAGTCTGTTAAGAGAGGTTGGGGTTTAATTTAATATAGTAATTATGTTTTTGTAAAGGAACTGTTGGGTCTACCTGAAAATTTCCAGGTATCAAACATGCTAATTATAGTCATAAACACTATTAATAGGTAAAGTTCGATTGAGGATTACAAAAGCGTGCCAAAAAGCCAGACTTTTTAAAATGTTACGCTCACATATTCACAATAACAATTCTTTTTATTCTCGCTGACGTCAGCACGTCACGTTTGGTTTTTTGCTGTAACGTGTATTATTCTAAATAATGTTAGCTCCTCAGTCACCTACACTTCGTCTCATGATACGACATTTTTTTCTAAAAATAAAATCGTCACCCAAACAGAATTTTCATACTTCTCACGCCTCATCTTTTATTCAGTCCTCGTTTAAAACTCCATAGAATGTTTAAGACAAGCCGCGTCATCTGCAATTCTTTGGGTCGTACTTCTTAATATAATAATCGCTTGAATTTTCTGATACTGGGAGTCGTTGAGGAGCTGAGGTACCTCGGTACACTCCATTATGGTACTTGTCACAACTCCGTTCCGTTATAATGGAATATTAGATTCTCCATAAACCCGACGCGCCCGATAAAAGTTGATCTTTAAAATTCATAGTCTTACCCCCGTCTACTTCTACTCGCCAAAGATTAGAAGGAAGCGAGGTAGGTCATCTCAAACTGGTGGTGTTAGGCAATGTGTTTGCTGACGTAAACACCGTTGCTGAAGGGAAATTGCCGAAAGATGTTTGCTTCCACCAAAGTGTTGTTGAGGCCCGAGGGGCGCAAATAATTGGAAAATTCAATCTAAATTCGTTCAGATTTTGTTACCAATCAAACATGGGAGGAAAGGAGTTTATTCGATAGGATCAGATGCTCCCGTAATAGGAATCAGGGAAAAGGAAAGTAGTGTCAATTAGATTACCGGAGCTGACTCCTTAGAAGTATCCTCCATTCCTGCTCTTGCTAGAGGAAGCCATTTAGTTCCTTTTTGATGTTTAACTTTGATAATAATTCTTGTTAATGTAAACCGACGTGGAGGAAAAGGAAATAAATCTTTTGTCGTAAAAACACGAATTCGGTCGTTGTTTTTTTATATGCCACATTTTTCGTAGTTCCTTTTGTGTTTGTGTAGTTTTATGTTTGTTTTTGTATTAAAGTGTAGTTTTAGGCACTAAAGAAACTATTATGACTATAACTTGCACTTCTTGGTTGTAGTTAACAGTTTTATCAGGTTCTTGTTATCGTTTTAACGTCACGTTTTTGGAGTTTCTTAGTTTTACAAAGTTATATGTTTGTAATTACTTGTAATTGAAGGCACCAATGGAAATATTTTTGACCATGATTTGCACTAGTTTTTAGCACATAGTTTTCTGAAGAGCTAGTTGTCGGTTTTGACAAGCTTTTTTTTCTTCATTTCTAATATCAATGTAGTGCTAAAAATAATGAAAATTGTCATGACTGATTTTATTTTATCATTGGAAAGCATAACAAACATCACAATATCAAAGCAAACGATGAAAAGGGAAAAAACAAAACAAATTGACTTCCTAAATCGTTTAAACGTCAGCTTCATTTACCGCTTTTTTCTTTATTTCCGCGAAAACAAAAGAAATAACTTTTCAAGAAAATACGCTCATATGACGAAAGCAGCCCCCATATACTTTCTTGTGTAAATCTCTTAAGCCGATGCCCATATGCGCATATTTTTTTCATAATTTATGACTGTATGTGTTCTTGAGTAATCTCATACATTCTAGGACATGCCGTAACTTAGAACAGTGTTATTTATGTACTTGTCATAACGTGTGTGTGAGTTATATGTGGGTTTTAGTACTTATAGTTTATTTCCTTCCTGGTTGTAGTGTGTTTTGTTGAAGAGGTCTTGTAGAGCACTTACTGTTTTTCTTATTTCTTGTTACTAGGTTTTTGCTAACTTTCCTTGTCATCTTGTCATCTACTATGTGTGAACTACATTGTCTTCTATTTATATAGGAGACTATGTAGTGCATCCATTCATCGTCGTTTCGTACAAATCGTTTTCAATGGATGTGAGATTGTTTTTTTTTAAATTAAATTTGTGTTAAATTTAACATATTCTGTAGTCTTTTATTTTATTTGTTTTCGCTTGATTCGATTTTCCAAAGGAAGGTAGTTTTCATATGTTTTTTTACGTAATTGACAATATCGTTCTATTCAGTATTCGAAGTACAATTTCCATTTCTGTCCAACACACCAAAACCAACAAGAACAAAATTTGCAAAAATACGCCCAATTTTTACAACAACAACCAACAATGACCTACTTCTGAGGCCCGGGAAGTAGCAGCTGTATCATTATTTTCCTTCAATTCCCATGCAACAGACAAAACCATGAGTAAATTACAAGTACAACAACCGTACACAGTGTTGCCTAAGATAACATGGAAGGAGGTAGGTAGGTTATTTGTCAACCGCTCACTTAGTCATGGAATATTATATGTATGTTAACTAACCTTCTTTGTTTTACCGATTCTGTTGTAGTGCTTAATCTTTTGAGTTAGTAGGTACTAGACTTAACACAGACAGGGAAATTATTGTTAAGGAAATCACCCTCCGTGGTATAAATATACACATGATACAACTGTCAAAAAACTACAGTTGTGATTTGTGAATAATTAGCTATGTTCGATGTTATAGGGTTTGGTTTCCGCACTTAGTCCGTAAAGTGGACCATTGTGCGTGGGCCATGGCGGCCGTTTGGTGGTTATTCCAACCAGCCCACTTCCCTCTAGAAGCCAATTAAATCTCCTAGTCTGTTTAGAACATCTGTGTAGGATCTGGGTGACCCGAGGGTTTCTGTTCTAATCTGGGTGACGCCTGTGCATTCAAAGAGCACATGCGCTGCGGTTTCCTCAGCCTCCATGCACGCCCTACACAGAGGACTGTCCGTTATGCCTATTGTGTGGAAGTGTTTGTTTAGTGATCAGTGTCCCGTGATGATCCCCGTCACCAGGCGCAGGCCGTTCAAGCATAGCTTAGCTTTCTTAGACTGCCTGCAGCCCGGTGTCGAGGTCCACCAGTTCCCCGCTTGTGTGTGGGTGAACTCCTGTAGCCACCTGCGTAATTGGTTGAAGGGGATGGGTACGATAGGCTCGGGTCCACATGCTGCCGTGCCGGATCCTCGCCTAGCAAGTTCGTCAGCCGCGTCGTTACCTAATGATCCGCTGTGCCCTTTTATCCATTGTAGTGTCACCGTGTTGCGGCTAGATACCGTTGTGTGTACTAGTGCGTTGTGACACTCACTTCAACAATTAGCTATTACATGCGGCTACGCACGCGTGGAAGTCTGATATTATCCCACGGAAACGTACGTAAACTGTTGCCTATGTCCTAACCCAGGTCATGGTCTACCCATGTGCCAAATTTAATCCAAATCCGTTCAGCCGTTTTAGCATGAAAGCGTAACAATCAAACTACAGTTAAACTCAGTTTAGTGAAACATACTCATTTTCGCATTTATAACATTTGTTAGGAAACGGTTCGGGTTAGGTTGGTTATTAATATGCATTTTTTTTTCCTTGACTACTAGGATACTTTCTGCATTCTGAAGTAAATTTTGCTATGTGCATTTGTCACAAGCATTTTCGTCTCCCTTTGCCTTATCCTTAAGGTCTTTTAAAGCTAATTCTAAGGAATTTGAGCGTCTGGATTTTGCAAATGTGTGATTTATGACTAACTAATTTTTCCTCGTGGCATCGGCCGCGTGGTGACCGAAAATTATCCCTCAGAAACCCACAAAAAGTATCCTATGTCCTATACCAGGCCATGGTCTTCCTGTGTGCCAAACATCGAAAGTTTTGCTGTTAAGGTGTGAAAAGGTATCAGATAGACAGACAGACAGAGTTACTTTCGCATTTATAATATTACTAGCTGCGCCCCGTGGTTTCACCCGCAGAAGTCTCGACCCCGTGGGAATATCGGGATAAAAAGTATTCTACGTGTTAATCCAGGTTATAAACTATCTGTACGCCAAATTTTATTCAAATTGGTCCAGCCGTTTGAGCGTGAAGAAGAGACAAACATACACACACACTCACAAACTTTCGCCTTTATGATATTAGTGTTATTTTACTTATTTTGGATTATTGGTCTTGTATGCATGGCACATAAGGGAGGTGGCCTATATTATACTGAGCAGTGGGTGGAACATGGCTACCAATGATTACCATGATGACTGGCCTTGTATCATCGTCCACGTCTAGACGATATAACGGATAAAGTTAACCACACTGATTGAAAAAGTCATGTAAAGAAAGAAAGAAAGAAAAACATTTATTTGGACACAGTTCGTGAAACACAAAACACAAATAACACTGAAAATAAAAATAAAAAATGTTTTAAAAACAATAGTATGTGCCTCACGGCTGCGCCAAAAAGGTTCATTTCAGCATTAATGCCAGACAGATGCTGTCTGACGCTGGTTTTCTAATGAACCCTTAAGGACCAGTGACGGAGAGTACAAACAGTTTCAACATACCTAATACATAATTTGTATACTTAAAAACTAAATAAATAAATAAGCACGTAATCAAATGTAATACAAAAACAAAAAAACATACGAATACAACAAAAACAGTCCCAGCATAAACCTGTTCTTAGCGAGCTATGTAGAATCTATGCACCGATACACTCACAAAACGCTACAAGCCGCCGACCGCAGTGGACAGATACACCGACAGTTTTACGATACGAAAAAATTACTGTATGTTGTTTGAACAAAAAATATTAATAGTTATTAATAATAATAACATTTAATAATAATAAAAACCACCCGCATACCCAATATATAAATATTTATTTCATATAAGAGAAAGAAAAATGTAGATCTTGATAACTCCGAATAATAACAAAATAATCAAATGAATAGTCGAAAAAATAACCAAACTCATTCTCAGCGAAAAACACCCATTAAAGACAGTATGACGTGTCAATCATAGATAATAACAAAAGCCATAAAATCCATTAATAAACCTCTATAGATCCTAACCCCACAAATACCGTCAATATCATTACCACAAAACACAAACAGAAAACGCGACTATAAAAACGTATTATGACTCATAAAGTCATTTTATTCGATTCTTACTCATTTATGACATGTCTAAGAACCTACATACATAAATTAGTTTATCTACTTTTATTACATATACTTTATTTTACCACTCTAAGATATTATGGTGGGAATGACCGCTCGGCGGAGGGAGGGTCAACTTATATTGGCTTAATGTTTAATTTTGACTAACCATTATAAGTTGGACCTCCAGGAATTTGCGATTGTGTATTATTTTCTCCAGTTCGCGTTTTAGTTATTTATAATATTGTTTGTGATTCCGCAGTCTGAGTTTCGGTTGTCTAATATTTGAATATTGTTAAAGTTAAACAGTAAAATTATCTGAAGCGCAGCCATTACCGTCTTTGTGTTGCCATCTTAAAATGGCGGAACTATGGCAGCATTCGAAATGGTTACTTCCTTCGGAATGTTTTCATTACTTAGCGGTAGTAGTTTTGGTATTTTATTAAATTATATGAACCCTGATAAGATAAGATAATATTTATTTTGTAAAACATGAGTACCTACAGTATGAAGGTCTTATAATTAAAATGAGGTGGTTACATATTTTTCCATTTATGGCGTACAAAATTAGTTGCAATATAAAAACAAAAAAAAATAAAAAAAATAATAGTCAATGAAATAGTACATTTTTATAAGTTTAATTAATTATTGTAAGATTTTGTAATACTTTAACAACCACACTACCACAGATTATTTCTAGTTTTTGCAGTGTCAATCTTTTCCACACATTTTCCATTAAATTTGTTAATTCCAAGGAAATCACAAAAAAAAAACGAGCGAGCCTTACAGTAGTCGCAAATAATTATAATGTGTAACATCTGACATCTCAACAGTACTAACTTCTCGGAAAATGGGTTGGTACCACTGACGGTAAACTCTAGCACCGCGCGCGCTCATTGGTCAAATCAAATAGCGCGCGTCCCCGGCTTCCTGTAACACACTTCCGTCCCTTTACACGAAATCACTCCCACAGACAGCAGGAAAGCGAGAGAAAAGATGTTAGATATCAATAACGAAAACAAAGAACGCGTACTGCGGTCAGTCCCAATTCCCACAACCCACATCGCACAATAGGTCAGTAAAAACAAAAAACAAAAAAAACCGCACCGAGGGTTTCGTACCTACCCATTATACCGCCATAATAAAATTGGTATCGTTTTTATTGGTAAAAAGATATGGGCAAATTTAGATTTTCGCGAAAACTTGTAAGTACCAAAATTTACCTTAATTTTCAACGTTTTTTACTTACAAGTTTTCGCGAAAATCTAAATTCGCCCATATCTTTGTATCGTGTTGATTCAGGATCTTGATTTTATACACCTAATAGGGACTATAGACCACAGTATCTGGTATAAATATCAACTTGCTAGGTCCACCCGCTTCTGAAAAAATCGGTGGTGACACACGGACAGACGGACAAGAGAGTGATCTTATAGGGTTCCGTTTTTTACCTTTTGAGGTAGGGAACCCAAAAAAAAGAAAATCATAAAAAGGATCAAATCCTTCCCTTTTTATCCCGCGTTCCGTATTGCAGTTAGTTTTTCACAAAGATTAACGTTCCTGGCGTCTGTATGGCTGTTAGTCGTTCACCTTTGCCACTATTTACATGTCACCACATTGTTTGAGCCATTTCAAAACTAGAACGTTTTAAATAAGGAAGTCTTTTTAAGAGGCGGTTCATTTTAGTGTATTTTTTTGTTTGGAAAAGAACTTTGTTATTATTTTATATTGGTTTATAGTTTATATGAAATAGTTTTAAAATAGCAAATAAGACATGCTATAAAAATAAAAGATATGTTAACTTTTCAGGGCAAAAGATGTTTTGTATGTTTTCCATTCATTTGACTTCAATAGGGCTAAATAACATAATATCACGCCTTATTTCCCCGATGGGTTAGGTAGATAGAGCTGTACCTGTAGTACACCTACATTTCGCCAGTTATGTTTAAGTCCCATGTAATAGGGGGCGAGCCTATTGCCATCAACCGCACACAAATCCAGACTCCGGACTGCTACTGAGAAATTCCACTCAGAAATTTTAATTTAATTTTTGAATTGTTTTTATTACGGACGCTTTTAACATTCTCCATCGTTCTCACATTTGTATAACTTCAACATGAATGATGTAAACAATATTTTGTAACCAAATTTTGATATAAAAGAGTGTCCGTGGAGTTTCTTGCCCGTTCTTCTCCATAGGTACCTACTACGGGCAACTAGCTTCATCTTTCTGACTGACCGACCCCTTGACAATTCAAAAGTGCCTGTAATTGATTTATTTGAAATAAATGCTTTGAGTTGGAGTTTGAAAAACCCAATAACACCTTGCCCGACCTGGGAATCGAATCCAGTACCTCTTGCTCAGCAGTAACGCTCGCGACCAACGAGGCAGTCGAACTAAATAATTCAAGTTAATTGGGCCGAGCCAAATCTCACAGGTAACTGCGAAAATTATGACAGCTACAAAATGTACAGTATTAATATTTTCCAAATGTTCCTCGGTAAACTTCGTTTTTCGTCAGTCGTCGGATTTCTATCAGTTTTGCCCTTTGCACTTGGTGCAGACCGGACGCTCTCAATCGACTTGGAAGTATATAGAGTTGTTAATACTCTTTTAACTTAATGTAATTTATTTTAAAAATGGCAGGAAAACTGCTAAAGTCGCAGGTGCGACAGAATAGGAAAATAGTTTTAGAGCTCTATATGGTTCACATGTAAATCAAAACAAAACAACAATAAAGTACGAGTACTTAGTTCTGAATTCAAATTATTATACACGATAAATCTAATAATTGATGGACGTGAAAATTAGCATTCGTTTCTATTCGGAAATCCAATGATACTCGATGAACATAAGAAAATAGAAATACAAGCATGACACACACAACCGCCACTTCAGTATTTGGTGCTTTAGTTAATGACTCTAAATTAAAACTTCCGTTTGACTGAACATCAAAATCAAACGTCAAAATGCTTATTAACTTTGCCCTTATTAAGTTTCCACACGAAGGGAGATTTTGGCAAATAAACAGTAATTATTCGGATATCTTCCTATCTCTACAGTATTACAAACATTACCATCGGAATTAGAATCTGCGAGACCATGTCACATTGAAACCACACGTAACATTACCCTTTCATTCAAAAGTCAACCCTAATTCAATCACACTTCAGTCCAATTCACCATGTCACCTTTTCAGGACCCTTCAAGCTAAAGTGACACGTCATTTCTTAAGAATAAGGTAGGAAATTGTATGTTTTTGATGGATAAAGGAGTTTTGCTTCATAGTGACATTTGTAATGAATTCGTCACCGTTGATACAGGGCCGCAATCAGTTGTGGGAATGCAAAATGTTAATAAGATATGGTAAGTTTAATTAGATTTGAATAGATCATGTCTGGCTTTGATACAAGCTTTGCAAGGAATTGAGTTGCCTTGAATTATTGTAGAGAACGTCTGTTCCTTTGAGAACTGAACTTTTCGGTCGTGATATTTATCGTGTGATTATGTAAAACAAATAGACTTTGCAAATTGTTAGCATGTTCAAACAATGCATTAAAAATTTGAATAAAAGAGCATGTTACCCAAAACAAGTGAAAATCAGCACGCTGCGAGAATTTTGTGAATTCTAGGCCTTACCATTCGAATTAGCATTACTGCAAACACAAATTAATCTCACATGCTCTTATACCACATTCAGTTTTTTTTTTTTTTTTGTCTAAAACTAGATAATTAGTAATTAGTTAGTAAGTAATAAAGACCAAAAAAAATTATGTATTCTTCTGTGATAAAAAAAAACTAATAATCTTCTGAAAACATTTCTAATAAGAATCTCTTTATCCCAAATGCCTCCCTGGTAGCTGCATGCGGCGTTCATTTAGAGACACCTCAGTATCAAGTACTTTGCGCGTTGAAGTAATAATTATTCCTGATTCCCTCGCTAAATTACACCGCGCAGTTTCTACCGGCACTGCTGGAGACCAGTAGGCAACGGTTTGTTAGGTGGTTTCATAATTATTCCGGTTTTACTAGAAAAGGGAAAGTTGGTAGCTAAGGGAAAAGGTGCTTTTGGGTTACTTCTTCCCCTCTCATGTTAGCCTAGTACCTATGTTGTCATATGGATACATTTTCGCTAGCGTTCAATAGTTCTTCCTCAAGAGAGACGGAGCTATACAGGACCAATGGTACCATAATTTTTTTTTTTCTCGCACTTGAATAATACTTCACAATACGGACAAAAACTAGATAGAGTAGACAGGGTTTACTAAGCACCGTCCGATAAGGACCAGGCCCAGGTCGACGGTGCGTTGTGTTCCACGCGCGCCTCAAAGGGATGTCAGCAGAACTGACGGGGTTCGCTAGGGCCGATGCCTGCCGGGGGTTGTGAAGAAGTCCGAAAGGGAGATCGTGGCTCCCGGCAATATGGTAACTGAAGGAACACGGGTGGGTTTTGGTTAGAAATGGTAGGGACCGCAAAATCATACTGCTCAGCAAAGAGATGTAAATAAATTTAATACAAAACGGAATACCGGACTTGGACCATCCAATCTTCAAATCATCATCAGAAATCGATCTCTCATCTCATAAAATATTTCCTCTCCACGAGCCACATTATTTTACACCATTCACACGAGCACAGAACCTACCGAAGTTTCAAAATGGCGACTCTCAATCAAACACAGAGCAAGTTTCATGATTATCGTCAACTTATCTGGAACTAAGTTTCTCCGCCATTATATCTATTTCCTCGACCGCTGGAGGCAAACAGGCTGATCAATATCATTATTTGAAGTTCACCCTATTTATGATAAATGGTTGTAATTATATTCTGCCAGTCAGATTCTTATCATGGCTAAATGATAACAGCCGCGGGTTCATCGAAGGTTAAGCTACGCTTGCCGCGGTGGGTTCGTGGATTGGTGACCAACTATTACATATCGAGACCCCTCCGTGTCTCGGAAAGCATGGCCGTCATTTGTAGATCTTTGACAGTCGTTACGGGTAGTTAGAAGCCCAAAAGTCTGGCAACCAGTCTTACAAAGGCTTATCGTGTTATCCAGTAACTGGGTTGTAGAGGTCAGCCTCTCGCTCCGTGTAAAATACTGATATTCAATGGCATCTGGTTAGATTGAAAGCCGAACCCAAAAGGTTAGGCAGATTGATTGATCAGATTCTGTAAAAAATTAACGGTATAACTTAGATGAAGCATACTTGACATGAGTTGTCATTCTACTTCATGTTAGGGATTGACAGTGACAGTATCAGAGTGCTATTCTGTAAAAATCTCACCGTGATAACTTAGGTAAAGTGAACTGCCAATAGTGTCAATCCTTAGCAACTGACAGCTCACTCCACGCTCACTTCATCTAAGATAACACGGTAAGATGGTTACAGAATAACACTACTTCACACTCACTTCACGCTCACTTCACACGAAGTACACGGTGAGATTTTTAGCAGATAGAGCAATGTTTGAAGTTATAGATTAAGTATTTCTATTTTCTTAATGTCCCTCGGGTACCATCAGATTTCCTAATACAAACGAATGCCATGTCCATCAATTATTAGATTTATCGTGTATAAGAATTTGAATTCAGAACTAAGTACTTTGTTGTTCTTTTGTTTTGATTTCCGTGTGAACTACATAGAGCTGTAAAACTATTTTCCTATCTGTCGTGCCTGCGACATTAACAGCTTTCCTACCATTTTTGAAATAAATTACAATAAGTTAAAAGACTATTAACAACTCTATATACTTCCAAGTTGATTGAGAGCGTCCAGTCTGCACCAAGTGCAAAGGGCAACTGATAGAAATCCGACGATTGACAAAACACGAGGTTTGCCGAGGGACATTAGAACATATTTGTACTGTATTTGGCGTAAATATTCTACAAAAAATGCATGTTAAGCGTCTTTAATTTGTTAATACAGAACGTTGAGTATTAAATTAGTATAATTGTTACCATGGACGCATCCATGGTAACAATTTTCCATGGACGGCGCCTTTATTTTGTAGATGTAAGGTTGATTTTGGGTAGTTCAACTGTAAATTGCTCGTGCGATCGACCGTACCAAAATTTATCGGTGGAATTTTACACGTCATTAATTACAATACAATTGTATTACAATTTGAAGTAAAGTATTCATGGAAAACACCCGGTTGGAACGAAGTTTGTTTCGCTTTTGCGCACTTTTTAACCGACTTCCAAAAAGGAGGAGGTTATAATATGTTCGTCGCGTATGTTTGTTTTTTTTTTATATATATTTAAAAGGGTATGCTCTCAAATTGGTCCCATATAAATTTTATTAACTTTACTTGGGTAGTTTTTTAGTTAGCTACAAAATACGTATTTTTTTCCCACTTAGTATGTAGATGATATGATAAGTTCCTGTCACTGGTAGCAGGTAGTGGTATTCGAATGTGTGTGGGGTAGGTACCACAACCAAAAACTGAAAAATAAAAACTTTTTACAAAAAAAAACACTACAAAGTTTTAAATTTAACGGAATTGAACGGAAGTCGGTGTCTTGGGTTTTGAATTTTCGTTTTTTGCAACCGACTTCCGAAATTAATTAAAGTTATTTTTCACTTTGTAGTGTTTTTTTTTGTAAAAAGTTTTTATTTTTTACTTTTTTTTTGGAAGTCGGTTGTTTTTTTTTTTTTTGTAAATAGTTTTTTGTTACGTAGCAAAAGTATCATGACGGTCAGAATGTTACACTTTTTCGGTCTAGCTCTTTATATTCGCCAATTGTGCAGAGTAACGTAGGTAGGATAAAGAATATCGTTCCAAAATTCAACCAGCACCCTAATAGGCCTATTTCCAAAAATTTTTTTAGTCCATCTTTCAGATAATAAAAGAATGTTGGACACGTATTTTTTCTTTTTTGACATAATCAAAAGATTACGGCGATACATTGAGTCAAAATGTGGCATGACGTCACGCCCGGCTAGATTTTAAACTGCGTTGTGACGTAGCGAGCTCCTACAACTTTAATGCGTGTTTTCTAAGTTATTTTTGATTAATGTGATAGAGCAAAAAATACGTGTCTAATATTTTTTTTAGTATCTGAAAAACGGACTAAATAGATTTTTTTTATTACCTAGGCAACTACCCTATTGCGTAACACACGATCAATCATCTGTTTAACAGTTCGACAGTTCAACAACATTCATTGCGCTATTTACGTTGTTGAGCAGACTGTTTCGAATATATGAAGCAATGGATTACCAATTTCCTTTAAAATTATTCAGATTATGATTGATCGTGTGTTACGCAATTAGGGTGCTGAATTATTTTGAAGGCTACTGCTAATCAATTGCATCATATTATGTTCGAAAAAATTTACTGCGTAAATAACGCAATTTATGCAAACAAGCAACAAGACTCATTATGTTAGTATAGTAGATTGTTATACGAGGGGCTAAAATAACCCATTGTAACGAGGTAGTTTTACTCCCGAGCTTTAGCGAGGGAGTAAATAGAAACCGAGTTATAATGGGTTTTAGCGCCGTGTGTTACACTCTACTTTTCACAACGATTGCGAGAAAATAAAATAATCCAATACAATATTAATTTACCTTTATAAAATTCAAATCTGTAAATGCGATTATCGCCATTTTGATGACAGTCGAGGTCGAGACTAAAAACATAAAAATTGGGGATTTCGAACATCCAAACTCCACCACAGGGGCAGTGAATACTACATCATTTAATTATTTGACGAGTTCATCCATTGTTCAAGTTAAATAAGTAGTGGTAATTAAGTTTTTGATATCCAAAGTCGAAGTTTCGCGCCAATCGTGCGAGTTTACATTTTAACTTTTCACAAATATCACACATACACATGTAGATACGATTTAAAATGTGACAAATATTATTAAAAATATTATACACAACTAGAAAATGCCCAGATCTTAACGTAATATACGAACACAGGTCCAATAACACGTAATATTCATTACCACTACTCAATTTGTGTTAAAAATCGCCGATCATTTTTTTATTTTTATTGTGATGATGTGCGAAAACGATTATGCCAAACGATTTTTTTTTTCAATTTTGATCGACTCGATTAATTAATATGTCGAATATCAGAAATCGAAAAATTAAATAGAATTGTTTTAAGCATTAAATTAGAGATTTTTTTTAAAGATTTCGCGCCAATGACTTTTTTATTTCTTCTGTAGCCGCAACGCAATGCTCGCATTCTACCGAAGAGATAGCCGCATTTAGTTCCATTTTCAAAAATAAAATGTTCTTCTTTTTTTTGTGAACAAGTAATAAGTCGAGTCCATACTCATGATTATTCTACAAAAGAATAAAGACTTTTTAATTTTTCAAGGCTCGTTGGAAAACACAAAAATTTAAAAAAAATTACTTTTTCCCCTAGAGCAAGAAATGCAATTTTTTACCCGCTCTGGTACTCTACAATGACGGCCTTTTTGAGCAAGAGGAGTGAAAACAATATTTCTTTACAACTATATTAGTAAACTTAACCTGTATATTTAACGAATCCCTGCTACACGCTTGCAGCAGCGATTTATACACAAACAGTCCAGTCTGCTCCCGAAGTCCCGATACACTGCAGTATATTGTTGGGGCTGGCCCGCACCCGGCGCATCAGGGAAGCGCAATGAATGTTGTTGAACTGTCAAAATGGAAGCCATTCCTACTGTTAATGTGTTACCTACGCAATTACCGCGCAGTTCTGATGGAAAGTAATGTTTTTGAAGTGAAAACTTCTTTAGTCGTGTTGGGCATTTTTGAAATGGGAAAAAACAATTGAACTTGCGACACCGTTACCGACACCTCATTTTTGTAAACGCGATTGTGCTCTTTATTTATATTACATTACGGATCAATGTTCTATGCAAGTATTTTTACTTTAAAGGTTTGGAAGTTTTTTTTTGTAAACTCGATATTATTTAGATAAGGTTACGGACCAATGTTCTATACAAGTATTTTTCTTCGACCAAGGCAATCTTGTTCAAGTTTTTAGACAACCAGAAAATAAGATAGAAATAGTAATAATGCTGTTTTCACCTCCAAAGAAAATAATTAACTTCATCGTTTTGCATAAAATTGATTATACTAAAGGTTGACCCAATAAACTTTGATGCTCCTTGCCTCGTGAATATTCTTTTGAGTAAGCTTTCTTTGATTAACTTTGTAGGGAAATCACACTGAAATAGATATTTTATCAAATAAAAGGAATTTTCGGAGTCTGATGTCAAATAAACATTATACGACGTAATTTGTTTATTTAATCAAAAAGTACTCGGATTTTGTGAAGATAATTTTGTTATTACAGATTCCGATGTTGTTGTTTTTTGTTGTGTGGAGATTTACTTTTTTCTAATGAAATATTTGTGAGCATGAAAACATAAAAGAAGAAAATTGGTGTTTACCACCATAACAACAACTTCTGGGCTTTGTCAACTCAAGGATTTTTTTCTTTCTTCATTAGCAACTGAGCCGATGTCAACTATTGAGCGAGTTCAACTTAATTTTTTTATCAGATTTTTATTGCTGGTCGTTTTTCATGTATTAAGGTAAATGCAACACTTATTTAAGCAAACATAAATCACGCAAAAATTTAACAATCTTTAAATTCAACACATCTTGTCGACATTTTTCAGCCAGCTCTGTTACTTACAGCCTGTGTTCATGAGAAAGCGAGTCCCAACAAGAATAATAGGCGTGAAAATCACACCGACACGAAAGATCCATCATAAACACAAACAACGTCAAATCATTTTGTTTCTTTCGAGAACAAAAACTTTTCAATTCGTCCCATCCGCGACATTTCTAAAGACAGACGAAAAAAATAGGGGTGGCGAGCACATTTTTGCGCTCCCCACCCCTATTTTAAACATCCGTTCTCTGTTTGAAATACAAATAAGCGGAATTAACTACATGTCGGCATTCGACCGACAATTATTCTCTGTCTGGCATTTACATGTCGTTATTTTTCCCTACTGTAATTTCGACGTCTGCTGTTTGCATTCACCGTACGTATAGCGAAGTTCTGATAATTTATTGCACCGTATCCACATTTATTGATAAACGACAGCGCGAATCGTGACGCGTTCGTGCAATAACGATTTAAAGCCGAAGCCTTTTGTTCGTAGTGAATTTATTGTATTGTGAACTGAACGGATTTCGTTCGATGCTAAAAATTTTTGGTCCTGAAGCTGAAGTATGGTATTTGAGTTCTATATTGTTTATTGGGTTTGAAGTTACCATCTGTTTTGTTGAAATTGGAGTTGATAGAAGCTGAACTTTAGTTTGAAGTTGTTGAGGGTCGCATGAAGATTTAGCAGGAATTAAAAGTGAGGATACGAAATTGATAAAATAAAGACAACTCATTTATTTAGCACAGTCTAAAAGGTACATAACATTTCTGCAAATAAAAAGTGTATAGTGCGTTGTAAGATATTAGCAGGAATGTGCAAAAATGGCAGCCAACAAGTACCTGACACTGGTTTTCAACGGGACCTAAAATTGTGAGGTGTCGGATGGAAATCAGTAAAGAAATTAAAAGGGAACTTCCTTCAGGATTGTCCATGTCCATTTATATCGATGAACAAAATTACTACGTACGATCGTGGTCACGCATATCTAATCACTTTAAAAACAAAATCCCATGCACACGACCTTTTTTTTTGTAGGCCAGTGTTACTATAGCGGCTGAGCGCTGCAAGCAAGAATAGTCCTTACAATGTTTAGTTATGCATGTCCGCGATGGTACCTATTCAGTGACACACGTCTAGAACGAAACCATTTCAAACTCAAAACCTAAAAGCCATTAATTTGAATCTAGAAGATTACATGTCCATATCTGGCACGGCAAACAAACGGCACCTTTTGAAATTCCACACAGCCACTACCAAATTCGAAATATGAAATTGACAATCGCACACACCGCATTGTGCCCAAATCTGGGATAGAATCGATGGATCGTACAACCGCAAATCTGGTCAGAGTGCTGTATGGAGTAGACTACAGACCTGTCTAATGCATACCCCGGTTTCGGCCAAGAACATTGGCCTTATCCGTTCGCTCCATTTAGCGTTCCGGTATTCCGCCACCAGTGTCATCGGTCTTTGATGATCATTCTCAGGTTTATTGGAGCTAAATCTGACACCAACGTTTATTACGATTGGTTCTTGTTACAAATGGTCGTAGTTTAAATTGAGTTTGCAACTGAAGGAGCGTTTTGTGCTTGATTGTGAACTTATGATGAACGAATGATAATTAGTGACGGTGGTTGCGTTTATGAGGTCGGCTATTTGAATTTGACTGAAGTAATGAGTAGTAAAATTGAGTATCAATATTAATGTAGGTGTTTATTGGTCTAGTTTTGTGATTTTCTCTTAGTAGGTCGTTTATGACGGTAAAAGAGATAGGTTTTACTTTAAAAATAAATATACTTATCGGAATGGCAAAATATTCCAGCTTATCATAAATATTTAGTTTTCAGACGATAGCAATTATCTTGTTATTTACCTTATAGTCATAATCGTTTGTCAAATAGGATAGAACAACAAAGATGTTTAATCCCAAAGAAATGCGATTCCGACACAATACAAAAAAATATCTATATACATAGCATACAGCACAAAGTATTTATCAGACAACTAACTCACTGTCTTCACAAATTCAAAAAAAAAATCTTTAAGAAAATATTTCTTTTATTGTGTCGTAGGTAACACGTTATACTTTATTGACAGACACCAACAGGTGTTACTACCCTAAATCCATCACGGCTTTGACAATGTCGAGTAAATATTGAGTTATCATTTTGATACGAAAAAATATCAAGGACCCACCGCTGTTATTCAATATCTGTGATATTTTTTTATTTATGACTTTTTATATGTATTGGAACTTCGGAACACATGTCCCTGGAGTATGAGAATATGGAAATCGGATTGCGATGAGATGATAAAGCATGCTGGTAATTTCTATGCAAAAGAGGTTAAAATTACTTTCTAATACATCACCATCATCTTCGTAGAAAAATATAATTGAAAGTGCATTTTCACCCCGTAGCCATAAACTTCCGCCATGTTACCAGCTATTTGATACAAATATAACATAAAATCACCACTTGTTTCCCCGAAGGGTTGGGCAGAGGTGTACCTTAGTACACCCACATTAGTAAGGTTTAAGTCTCATGTAATAGGGGGTGAGCACAAATCCATCAACTGTCCATCAACTGAGCACAAATCCAGACTCCGGGCCACTACTGAGAAATTCCAGATAGAAAACCCCAATAACACTTTGCCTGGCCTGGGAATCGAACCCAGGAACTCACGCTAAGCAGTATACTAGATCAACGAAGCAGTTAGTTGATACAGTTATATGATACAATATTTATAGAATCGTCATCAAAACTACACGTGTGTGCAAAATGTCAACTCAATCGAATCGGATTGTGGAAAGTGGTTGAAATCCAATCATAATAATATTGAATATTATTCTGTTGACATTTTCATAGACCTGTGTGTGAAATTCGACAAAATCTATATTAAGAGCGTTTATTAATCATCGACATCTACTGTAACCCTTTACGACAATTCTGATCGAGACTTCTAACCAGCTCGGAATCTTGAGTCGTCTGTGCAACACGAACCGCCTTAATTATTGTATTTACTTCATTCTCTTCTTTGTAAGCCATTTTTTTTTTGTTTTTCAATATTTATGTATTTCCGATCGTATTTTTGTATCATTCATATCATTTTGCTCATCTTTAATTCATCTTTATTTAACAACTCATATGTAATTTAACTGACGAACGATATCTTGCACGTACTATTGATTTCTCTGTTAGTGCTGTGAACTTCTGTAGAGGCGAATTCACAATTCTTAAAACAGTATGTGATTTTCGTTTGTATATGTCTTAGTGAATAAGTCGTTGACTTTCCATAACAATAAATAAATAAATATTCAAAAGTTGGCAACATCGCAAATAGTTGTCAAATATTTACCTGTTTTGATTAATTTAGCAAAATTACTGTATGGAAATATGAAATATCGCTAACTAGTGAACTAGAATATTAATAATGAATTGCAATTATATCACTGAATTTGATGTTGTAACCATTTTAGGTGTAAAAAAGGCATTTGGAAAGTTTTTAAATACGTTTTTACATCTAAAACTAAATAATCGATGTTACAATATTAATTATTGCGTTTCATAATCAAACTTTTAGTTCACTAGTAAGCGATATTTCATATTTCCATACAGTAATATTGCCAAATTTATCAAAAGAGGTAGGTAAATATTTATTAGCTATTTGCGACGTTGCCAACTTTTAGAATAAACGGTCTTAATACAGGGTGGAGGTTTAGACACCTGCATCCGTCAAGGGAGTGATTTTATTCAACAACTTTCACTATGAAACTCCTACAAAAAGAAAAAAGAAATTCTTAAACAACAGTAGACAGACTATTTCGATTCATGTACGAAAAGTTTTTTGAAGTGAAAACTTCTTTAGGCGCGTTGAGCATTTTTGCGATGAGACTAAACCATTGATTTCGCGACCTGTTACCGACACCGTGGAGTAAAATACATCAACGCGTTGATTACCGCGGTGTCGATATTTTTTTTCAAATTTTCAGTTCTGTCGGCACTCCCAGAGTGCCACTGTTTTTTTATACTAAAGGCCCCTGCTGACAGGTGCGATGCGACTCTGACGGATCAATTTCTATGAAAACTTCACGGAAATTGTGTCGCTCGCGCCGTCGCGTCGCGCCTTTCTGAAGAAGCCTTAAAACAAGAAACTTCACGCGAACGAAGTCGCGAACAAATTTTACTATCTCCCGACACTCAAACGTCAAAAATCTGAAACATCTAATACCTCAAACTCACATTCCTTCTCCGTTTACTTCTATTTCCCAGCGAATATTGAACGAAAAACTATTTCCTTAGTAAAATTATCCCGTCGTGGTCCTAAAGCTCACGTAGTGTAGAGGGCTGTGTAAATAACGGTTTAATGGATATTCTGGCTCGGCGCGGATACAGGGCCGTATTCTGAACGAAAGTGGTGCTAAATTCTCATAATATCCGCTACTTGCGCGCGGTATGAAAGATGTGTTTTGGGATTAGATTGGTAGTTGTGTTTTGTTTCGTTTTTTTATTTGTGCTATTTGTTTTGTTTATGTAATACATAAGCGTTATTTTGTCCATCACATTTAAAGATACAAATGTTTTCAGACAAAAGTAACATAATTGCGACCCAGAAAAGTTAGACAGACTCATCTTAAAATATAAACGGAAATATATAGGATACGATAACGTGAAACTGAGAACAATGGTGTGATTATAAACAGAATAAAGATTTCATAAATGCTAATTTTTATATTAAAGTGATGAACATAAAAAGTGATAAATTAAAAACCAATACACCCGCAAAAACGAAACCTCATTTACAAAAGCACCCCGATGGGTGCATTTATATCCGTCCGTCCCTGTATCCGTATAAATATCCGTATCCGCACTGACTGAGCTACGTGACACGACGCAACACGTCTCCAAATTCGTATTGGGAAAATACGAATGGGTATTTCAATTGGTTTTGCGTATTAACGTCACTTGTCTTCCCAACACTAGTACATATGTTTATTAAATTAAGTACAAAGGGTTCAGATTCGATCGATCTTGTATTATTCAGAGATAGGGGGAAGGGTGGGGGGAGTATAGTCTTTGCTTTGATGGTGTTACGGTATAATCTATAAATGTGATATATTATGTACGGGATGTATTGCTAAGTACTGGGCGGATAATAGACTGAGATGTTACTATTATAGAATAATATATAATTAACTAAGATAAAGTAGAACAATTAAGTAAAGCACATTTGATGATAATGACTGCTATTGATAGTCATGTAAGGACTGTTGTGGTCAATAACTGAATATTCGACCTCACTACAATATTTAATTGACCAGACCCAGACACATTGAAACTTTGGTGCTGATTAGCAAACTCATTTAAACACATCAAGTTTCTTTTCAAAGGCAGGCCTTCAAACCTCATTTTGAAAATAATGTGGAGTTCATAAATAAGACGGAATACAGAAAAGTTTTAATGCAAAAAATCCACATAATGCAACTTTCACTCGGCGACAGTCGTTACGCTGTTGAATAAAACATACGAATGTATTTCATTTCACTATTTCATCAGCACTCGCTATAAGGGGTGAAGGAACTGATTCAGGGTTGCTGGCATCTATTTAGAGCTATTTGTCGCCGTTTTTAGAAAGGATTGATAAAATTAAGTTATAGAAAAAGATACAACTAGTGGCATTTGATGGTATCCTCGACTCGAACCTGTGTTTTAGATTTTTAATACGAAAAACTTGACTAACAGTAGCATACTTTTCTCAAATGACTTTTTAATGAACTAAATTCATCAAAAAGTAATTTAAGAAAAGTTTGTTTCGATAACTAGAGTATAATTTTTTAATTTATATCTATGCATTTTCGTTCACCCAAAAAAGTCTTTGGTAGCCCTAAGACGTTTAGTTCGAAATATTCATAATTTTGTATAGCCTGGGAGCGTCAAAAGAAGCCTTCGCCGGGACTTACATATTTATCAGCGTACTTCGCGGGCCGCGGGCAAACTCCGGGAATTCAATTTGGCGCGCGAGGGTGACGCACGTTCTTTTACCAATTTAAATTTTTGAGACACCCCTCTCTGTGTCTCGTCGTGGTCACCTTAGTGCATGATCTGGGTTCCAAATGTATGCTGCAAAATGTTTCCAGCTTTGAGGAAATGTGTGTGAATTTTATGTTCGATAAATGTTTGAACAGTTTATGTTAGCACTTTAAAAATATAAGACTGAACGTATCCTTATTTTAAAGTTGCTGCACATCGTTTTGTTTTATTAATAGCATGAAATTATGAGAATTTAATTTAACAAAGCAAGCTGGACAAAAATTTGGCATAGTCATTGGCATTATAATAGTTTCACAATCCAAAACTTCGCCGTAGCATAAATATAGCTAACACTCATCCCTATTAAGGCAACGAGTTTAAACAGATCCTTTATACCACAAACAGAAACCCTAAAGCACTTAACCTTAATATATTAGAAACAATTACGACATAGGGTATAAAATACGCATATTAAGCTTCAAAACAATTGGAAGAATTCGGCGATAACCAACAAAAACAATTTTGTGATTCAACGAATACACTCTTAAAGTTCTTTTTCAGTTTTAGGTTGTGTAAAGTTTTTCAATTAAGAGTAAAACGATCGCGTTAGACAGAATAAAGGAGATTTCTAAAGATATATTATTGAGATTTAAATTGAAGTCATGCAACAATTTGTAGTGATTGAATTAGGGATCGCCTTGGTGTTTTGGTACTATATAAAGAAAAGAAAGAAAATACATTTATTTAGCACAGACAAAAAGACACACAACACAACAATTGTAACACAAGTAAAAAATAAAACAGGGAACAAAAACAAAGTGTTATTAATGAGACGTAGACGCGTATGTTCTGCTATACTTAGATACACTTTATCCAGGTGTGCCAACTCGTTTCATAATCAACCGAATGCCTCCATGAGTTATTAACGCAATGGGATCGTGAACAAAACTTTGAGCTGGTCACCCCTATTTCATTAACATGAATTTTGCTGCAATTTCCCCTTAACATCTTTGGAGTTTAGAACGCAGACTAATAATTAAATTATGTGTTGCACCGACAAGATGGCTGCCATCTTGTTATAGCGTTGACGTCATGTTTCTCCCTTAATTTAATAATTAGGTACACTTGTCTAATTACATCTTCCTGTTGTCCTTGAAAGTTAACCCTATTTATAATACCTACTGTTTGGCTTGTTGGCAAACAAACATTTCACAATTGTATGTTTTGCTGTTTTATTATTCGGTTGGTGTTTATGGTAAAAATATTATTTTTTGTTACATCGCACCCTTCTTTTATTATTTTTACAATGAAAACACCATCAAAAATACCGAAGCAAGTGTTAATTTTCCTACAAAAAATAATCGTTACCTCAATGAATATTTAATTTCTAAAAGGAAGAATTTTACAAAATCCCCTATAGCTTGCCTATAACATGATTGGGTTCGGTGTTACGATTAAATTTCCGGTGATTTAATTAAGCTTAAAAACTTGGCAGATTTTCGATTTTCTGCTCAAAATTATTCATGGTAATCTTTAAGTTCTTGTTAGGCTGAGAGGAAAGATTTTGTTAATAAACATGAAGATCTCACTTTAAAGTATCAAGCATAATCGTCCATTTAGGACCATCATAGGTACACGACGCTAAAAAATACGTGTTAAGGCTCCTGCAGGCAGGCGGGACGCGACTCTAGTCGAACAATTTCTAAGAAAACTTCATGGATATTATTCTACCAGAAACGCGCCGCACCGTCGCGACGCACCTGTCCGCGGGAGCTTTTAAAACCTCAAATCACCAATGAGTATCCAGAATTTCACAGCACTAGTTCTGTAATATTTCAATGATGGTTCGTAAACGGTATAACCAATCACAAACTAGTTATAACTAATACTTAACGCCTTACCCCGCGTCCTATGTAAAAGCAATCGTCGCACGTATACACGATCGTTCGAACTTTTTGATCGATTAATCTGAACGCCTAGTCTCAACGACAGAGGGCGCTTTCCGGTTTTCCGAACAAAAAGTGACAAAATAACGCGACGATCGCGAATACGCGCGGCGATCGGGGAATGTATCTCAGATTTGCTCTCAAAAGGAAGGATAATTAAATTGGTTTGTGCCTTCTACGAGATTTATTTGTACTTCGACTCTTTGTTCTTCAATCGTTTTTAAATACATATGCACTGTACAATATTGTTTGTTATTTTAAGAAATAGTATATATTTTATAATGTGTTTTTTTAAACGGAATCTATTACGTACTTAGGTAGGTACTAATCTTTTCATAAAAAATGGTGCCCGAATTGAATATCATTTTGACTAACTTTAAATCCATCGAGCCGGGTGGACTTAACCAAATTGGAACATCTACCACCCGCGGCTATAAAACTTACCGAAAATTAAGTTTTTCGTAATAAAATTTACTGGCGAACAATTTTGCATTCACGCCAGAAGCCTTTATTGGCATCATAGTTAATGATTCTGAACGAAATAATTAACAAACGGACATTAATTAAACTGAATTCTATATTCATCTATATTTGTGATGGTCGTAACGAGAATGTCAATTTGGTACAAGGAGCAGTGAAAGTCGTAGTCAACACAGATTTTGAACACCAGGAAATACTGAAAACCAAAATCACTCGTGTATTGTGTCGTGGCTGACCGTAAATACATCATATTATCATTACCTACTTTACAAGTGAATGCTTTGAATGAACAGGACCGATTCTTAAATCGTAAATTGGATATATTCATCCACACAATTATTTTCCCGAATGAGGAAATAATGTAGTTCATCCACTTGAGACAATAATCACTTATAAGCCTCTTACTGTAGAGACCAACTCAAAAGCTCTTATAGGCCACAGAGTAATAACGATTATTCTTCTATCTTAGAAAAGTATTAACAAACTGCAATTTTATTGCTTCCCCGCTCTAACTCTGTGAAGTGTCAATCCTCTGTTACCTTTGTTATGGGAATATTGCCAGTTGAGTTTTATTATTAAGTCTTCTTTCACCCCAGGAATCTTTTAGCTTTGCTTTCATTTTCATCATTAATTTCTACGTTGTGACTAAGTTTTGTTTCTTGTTTTAAGATGGTTCTTCCCAAAAGTTGGCAACGTCGTAAATAGCGGTCAAATATTTACCTGTTTTCATTAATTTGGCAATATTACTGTATGGAATTAAGAGAAGTGACTAACTAGAGAACTAAAATATTGATTATGAAATGCAATAATGAATATCGTAACACCGAATATTTAGTTTTAGATGCAAAAAAAGTATTTGGAAACTTTCCAAATGCCTTTTTTACACCTAAAACGGTTATAACATAAAATTCAGTGTTATAATTGCAATTCATTATCATATTGCATATTTATTTCATATTGCTATCTAGGATACCTTTAATCACCATAGATTCTAGATAGATATACAGACAGAATATTCTTTAATAAGTACACCATAAATGAATTACAGATATAAAAGTAGAAATTTTACATCAGGTCACACAATGGGCGGTCTCATCGCTAAAAGACCCATCACATAATGAAGTATACTATTTTGAGATTGCGTTTTATATTAACCTACTTTCCTGTTTAAATCCAAGCAAAATATTGCACGGTCTAAAAAATAACATCCATGTACGTAATGTACGTAGCCAACGTTTATAAAAATAAGCCTCCTCCAAAAACATTTATTACGATCTCGTTTTATTTTTCATTTAGCGAGCTACAACCGTTTTTTGTGGGTGTGAATATACAGATGGAGGTTTGACCCCTCCTTCACCCCGTTTCAACCCCATCGATACAGATAAAGACCACTTTGACCCGTAAAGATTTGTGGGGGATTATCTCTTTTATCACATTCAGTTCGGAAAAAAACAATTTTCCTGAAAACAATCCTGTTTGAACTCGATTGTTGAAACCTTCATGGACTGTTTTTTTTGTGTGTATATTTAGTGATTGTGAAAAGGATTTTTTTTGGTAAATTATTTTTGGTTTGCTGTTTTGAAAGTTATGATTCATTATAATTTGATTGGTGTTTTATATAAAAAAAGAAAAATTTGCGATTACAAACTTACATTTTTGCAGTTGGAGAATTGACCGTGACGTATATCGATGTATGGGAGAACATGTATTTCAACTACAATGTTAAAATTGTTCTTTGGATAAATTCATCCCAACCACGGAACCCTCCATTGTGCGTGGTCCGAAACGCACTAATCCGGTTTTTTTTTGACAATGTTTTAGATGCAATTATACACAAAGTAGTTTAAAAATAACCCGTAATCAGAATAAACGGCAAGTTTTTAATGTAAAAGTGAAGTAATAGGTCTTATAGCTATAGAATCTAACTATCTTACCCGCTATACAACAATACCACAAACTTCAACACAAACTAAGTACAGACCACTATGATTTCTCACAACTACTACTTCACCCCCACCCAACACCACTATCTCCCGTTTTGACGCTGTTTTTGTACAATAAATACAGAATAATCCAGTGCGTGAATAAAAAAGTAAAAAAAAAACCATTTGCGATGGCCATTATCCTCGACCAGCATGCTGACGTAAGCTCGAATTAACTGCCTGCCCTAGTCAACAAGCGTATAGAAAGCTGGGCGAATAAAATGGCGCTCGCTGTACTTTTTTACCCGGTTCACCCCTAATGGGGCAGATTGGATGTATTTTATTAATGACGCTTTTTAATTTGATTTTCGTGTTGGTAGTTGTTTTAACTTTATGTTTTTTGGTAGGTAATATGCTGCAAGCTGTTCACACTACGTTTCTGTTGTTATGTAATGGTATTCTTGTAACATTTCAGGATGATTTTAATTCCATCTTGCCCGGAAACTGCTGAACATTTTGTCTATACCAATTAAACCCTTTAATGTATTAATGTTGCTTAAAGTTAAGTAATGATTAACGACTGTTTAGCCATTCATTTGTGACGTTTAAACGGCTTATACCTTTTAAGCTACGTTTATAAATAAAACCTTTAGAGTCTTACCTCCACACATTATAATTTGACTGTGTGACTATCTGCAAAAAATAATGCATTCGTAGTCTAAATAACCGTGAAATAATACAGCTTCAGTTATAAACACAACTTATCTGTATTGTGTGAGCGGATTTATCATCACTGTAACTCCCTTTTGTGACCGTTATACATCCTCGTACTATTTTATGGAGTTCCTGCAAACAGTTTTATGTATACTAATCCGGTTAAGTGACTGCTTGTTGGCGA
Organism: Agrochola litura; assembly: GCA_949152395.1. Taxonomy (NCBI): domain Eukaryota; kingdom Metazoa; phylum Arthropoda; class Insecta; order Lepidoptera; family Noctuidae; genus Agrochola; species Agrochola litura. Next base: position 19,869,479 of record OX424509.1, on the reverse strand, counting down.
TTTATGGGTGTAAACAAGAAGACGAGAATGTGTGCTAGAAAAAGCAGCTGTTTTTATTAGACTTGAAATCTTACCTAGAAAAAAAAAATTTGCTGTGACTGTGTAAAATTTCATGATTAATTGGACAAGAAGTATTATTGCATTCGAAAATTGTGTATTGTTATGACTAAGTATCAATAATGCAAAAAACTCTGTTAAAACCTTATACTAGTTAATTAAATAGTACTTTCAAGTATCTGCCAACTCTACTCACCCCATCTACATAATGAAAGAACGTAAACTCATTATTCACTAGCTAGCTTAAAATCCTATTAAAATCTAGAGGAAAGAATACGCCTCCAATTTTTCTCCTAATTTAAATGAGTGGCCGTTTCCCACTAAAATAAATTGGCAACATTTTAACGGCCCTCGGGGTCCAAACACGATAAATTCTAAATGAACCTGTAAATTATCTTGTTTAAACTCAAAAAAGGTAAAAGTAAATTAATTTCCAAACCAACCACACATTGTAAAGGTGTGTTATGGGTAATTGAGCAATTCTTTACAAGGCTCTTGTTTTTTAGAGATTACTGAAGCAGATTTTATTTTGCCGAGTTGAACCCTTCGTCTGCGAGTCGGACTCGCAGACGAAGGGTTCAAGCACGGCTGCGCTTACGCGTCTTATTAACGCTCATATTTAATTCTTGTTTGTTTTCCTATTCCGTTTTGTACTTTTCTTATGTTTATAAACCTACATGTTATACAGTCCACTCAATCATCTTTAATTTCTCTCCACCACGACCTATCGTCGCGATCAACCACCGTATAATAAAATGCCGAAAAAACAGGTTACTTGTATGAAAAAAAAGACACCTTTAATTTTTATTATTTGTTTTTATAGCGGCAATAGAAATACAATCTGTGAAAATTCCAATGTCCGGTTCATGAGATACAGCCCGCTGACAGACAGACGGACGGACGGATGGACAGCGGAGGTCTAGTAATAGGGTTCCGTTCGAATACGGAACCCTAAAAAGGTAAAAAGATCCGGGGAAAGCACGAAACAAGCAGTTTCATTTCGTGATAGTTCATCATTTTAATTACATGAAGGCATTACGATATCCTGATATAAATCGCAAGAAAAATCGGTCCAATATATCTTACGGTTTCCAAATGGCCCTGATACAGCGACAGTTCCGGAAGGTCTAGGGCGGAGTTTATTGGATGCTTTGTAATGGAACATACATAAAAACATCTTATCCGATTGGTATAAATCCTTAACTACCGGGAAGCCTATAGTACCCAGATTGTCCTAGGATATTTACGATGGTCATCCAATTAAACGACTTTGTTCGCGCTTCGGCCGACCAACGAGGCGAAAACCAGAAATAGCCGCTGTTCTCACGATTTATTACGTTTGATGATGAGCGATATTTCTTTGCTTTCTTAAGGGAAGGAATGACTTGTCGATATTAATCAAACACAATTACAGGGTCTGGCCGTCATGTGGAGGTCTGCCTGGCTTGGGTGGAGCATCACCGTGTCCTCGTGGAGGCAAACGGTGGCAGTGATCTCTCGCGTCTGGCCCTGGTCCAGGCCATGGTACGGACACCCCTTCTGCGAAGCAGTAACGCTCGTGAAGGAGGAGGTGGAACGCGTGAGGGAGAGGCAAATTTCACGCCCCCACGCCCCTAACCGCCGCAGAAGACGCCCTAGGCATCGAGAAACGCAGGCCGATTCCCGACCACCGTAGCCGCGGGCTTGCCGACGGTGAGAAATGGGTAGCTCGCCGTCCGATAAGGACCAGGCCCGGGTCGACGGCGCGTTGTGTTCCACGCGCGCCTCAAAGAGAAGTCAGCAGAATTGACGGGGTCCGCTAAGGCCGATGCCTGCCGGGGTTGCGGGTTTGTCCCAAAGGGTTACCGTGGCCCTTGGCAACATACAGGCAACTGAAGGAACAAGGGTGGGTTTTAGTCAGTAAGAGTCTGACACGCCCTCCCGCTCCGCCCAGAGCAGAAAAAGTTATTTGATAATTTCGCACCCAAAACAAAAAAAAAAAAAAAAGGTCTGGCTGTCATGTCACTGAAATTCTTAATCGAAAAATCCACATGCATTGTTTGAATTTGTTTACCTCACTTACTTTTGTTTATTCAGTACATTACTAGACCCAACTGTCTTGTACTTTGTTTGAATTCTAACAATTGAACGCGATCAGCACATAAACCACGTTTAAGAACTGTCAGTGTCATTATTTACTTTGGAATATTGACACTGACAGTTCTTGAACTCGGTTTAGATATGCTGATCACGTTTTTTAGACCCGATTTTTCAATCTTTAGATGACTTTTCTGAGTAATGAAAATACCGGTTTGACAACTTTTGTGTAGAAAATATACCAAACTGTCATATTTATTCTGCAGATAAAAATTATGTGACGATTGAAAAGTCGTCCATAACATCATTCTCAGCAACGATGCAGATTTGATGAAATCTAGAATACAGAAAAATATAAGTAATCTGTAGTTCCCCTGTCTTTCCCTCCAGGAAAAGGTTTCATTCAAAAGAAATTTCTGATAGATTCGTGCATTCAAACGATTCTCCTGTCCGGTCCAGCCAGTTCCAATTTGCACAGAGGTTTCAAATCGCAGCGATCTGCCTGCGGCACGTCCCCACATCGCTTGGACAGTTTTTGATTGATTTTTTTATTCCTATCTCGATAGTGATTCCCTTGTTTACTTTTAACCGGTGTTTGTCTTATAAAAGTACTGCGGAATTGCTTTGAATGTTTTTTGTGTGTCTATGCCAGAGTACTTTTTGATGAAAGATTTTAGAATGAACCATGCTCTATTTTAAAATTGTATACGTTAATTTTAACTCTGAATAGTTTCGTCGGTCGTTAACAGCTTCTGGTGTCGAACAGCTATGAAAAACGCTCTGCTACAATTATCATGTTTGGCAAACATTTGATATTTTGTGAATTGACTTTAAAACTACCATCAATTCTCTTGCGGGAAAAACGTAGGGATATTCAATAAAAAAAAAAACAGTGGCACTCCGGGAGTGCCGACAGAAGTGAAAACTTGAACAAGATCGTCTTGGTGGAAGAAAAATACTTGTATAAAACATTGGTCCGTAACCTTATCTAAATACAGAGCACAATTGCGTTTACAAAAAAAAAATACTTCCAAAACCTTTAAAGTAAAAATACTTGCATAGAACATTGATCCGTAACGTAATATTAATAAAGAGCACAATCGCGTTTACAAAAATGAGGTGTCGGCAACGGTGTCGCGAGTTCAATTGTTTTTTCCCATCTCAAAAATGCCCAACGCGCCTAAAGAAGTTTTTACTTCAAAAACAATCTGCTGCAGCTGAATATCAGTATTTTAGGGGTTGTTCTATAAGTACCTACTTAATTGAAAAAAATACACTCACTCACACTCACTTGTTCATTTCACTATTCTTTTATGTAATTGTTTATTATTTTAGCCGGTCCGTGGATGGGTGACCATCCATAACATACCAATACCAATCCTTGCATCGGAAAGCATATTAAGCGTTAGTCCCCTATCTGATCTGCTCTTGGCAAGACTGGTGGTCAGAATTTCGGGCTTTTGACTACCCGTAACGACTGTCAAAGATCTACGAATGACAACGGTTGTCATTCGTAGATTCTGACCACCAGTCTTGCCAAGGGCAGATCAGATAAGCAGTCGCTCCAAGTAAAATACTGGGATCCAGCTGTATCTGGTTAGACAGGACGCCGATCCAACATAGTTGAGAAAAAGATATAAATAATAGTTTATTCTTTTAGCCGTAAATAAGATTATTGTGTTAACTTGATGACGCAAAACGGAGGACAAGTGATGTTTTTATTATAACTTTTTCCTCCCCTTGCGTGCACTGACCTAAGAGAGAAAAAAAGACGATATATCATCAACTTTTCTCCTCGTATAAGTTCCGTGGATTAATTGAGGAAAATGACTTAATATTGTGAAAAAGCAGTAACTGTGTATTCGTGAATGTAAGATCTTTGGAATATTAATTATGTATCTAATAATGAGTCTAATTGACTATTTAAAATTGAGTCTAAAACAGGCAAATCCGGATAACCCCCTATTAAAATATTTGCTGTGTGTGTAATGGACTTTGTCTGAAAATAAATGAATTATTTATTTATTATTATTATAAACTTTTTTTTTTGGGTGGGAAATTATCAAATAACTTACTAATAACCGCTCCACCCAGAGCCGGAGAGCGTGTCAGACTATTATTGACTAAAACCTGACTTACGAATTTGATATGTGTTTTGTATGCATGAATTTAATTCTAAGGACTGTTTATTTTATTTTATTTTGTTACCTATTTATTATTTACAAATTACTGAACTTGACTTGATTTACGATCGTCTTTTTCAGATGACCACTAAAAATCAGCGCTATGCTGTGGGTCCCCCATAGCACAGCATCATGCTGAGTGGAAGCCTTCTTGTCACATTCATGACTTGCAGCTACCGACTATTTCTATTTTAAACTCATGTTTGCATATGTTTACGTACTAAGTTGTACCCATTTTTTTTCTGCTTACCTACTCTTTTCTTTGTATGCACGTGTTTCTGTGACAAATTAATCTATTTTTCTTTCTTTCTTATATGTTTTTGTCAATCAACAGACTGGGTTGATCGCAGTCCACTGTTGGACATAGGCCTCTCCCAGACTGCGCCATAACATCCTGGCCTCCGCCTTCCGCATCAAGTCTGTCCCAGTCAACTGTTTATGGTCCATCTAGCTGGGGGACGTCCCACTCTTAGACTCGTCTGTTCCACCGGCCATCGGCCAGGCCACGATATGTTTTTATTTTCATGAACAATATATCTTTTTTGTGAGCTGAAGGTTTTCTCAATGTTATCGACCTGCTTGTGTATGCGTCAGTCGTATACTTTTATCTCAAAAAGTCATAAAGTAAAAATCTTCACGAGATCTTTGGATGAGATACGAGGTTTTAATATTTACACTCAATTTCACACGGGGTTAAAATTACAAATTAATTTTTGGAATCATTTTCTTGAGTCATAAACTTTATTATAACGAAGTCTGCATCATTACTACTATTTTCTTACAAGTTTGAGTTAAAATTAATAAATCAATTGATTTGTATAGGTTATTACGAATAGTAATAGTAATTTATTTCCAAAACTTCAGTACACATTACATCAATGAGGTCTCGACCCCTGAACTAGGGCATCATTTACGACAGGGATCGAGGTTTCTCCAGTTACATGGACCAACATGAGAAGGCTTAGACTAAATCTAACATAACATCACGCCTTGTTTCCTCGAAGGGTTGGGCAGAGGTGTACCTGTAGCAGATACACCCACATTTCGCCAGTTATGTTGAAGTCCCATGTAATAGGGGGTGACGTAGACTAAATCTAATTAAGTGATTTTTAAAATAATGAAAAGAAAATTGGAATAAAATGAAAAATAGCCAAAAAAAAAAATGAATTTTCTCGATACAATACCGATATCGATTATTGTATTTAGTAAATAATCGGCGATACGGATACCGATGTCGATATCGATGACTTAGTAGATAATAAATCAAGTAAATAATAAAGTATGTACCTCATGCGTTTGTATGTCTTTTGTATTTTGTATTTCTGGCACAACTGTTTAATAGTGCGTTTATAGTCTTCACATTACTGTATAAATAAACAGAATCACAAATAGCGGTGACGTGAAACAAGCACCAAACAATACATTGCTCAGCAAACTACAAATACTGCCGTTTGCCGTGTTGCCATATCGCTAACCATGCGCTACGTGGCTCTCTGGCCAATCCCGCCTACGACGGAGCGACAATATTGCGCGCGCGTCGTCGTTTCTCGCGCTTTTGGAACTGTTTGATATCGGTTGTATATAATTGGTGATGCCGATATATCGGCGTGTTAGACGACTAAAACCCACCCGTGTTCCTTCAGTTAGCTGTATGTTGCCAGGGGCCACGGTAACCCTTCCGGACAAACCCGCAACCGGGACCTATCGGCCCTATCGGACCTCGTCAATTGTGCTGACATCTCTTTGAGGCGCGCGTGGAACTCAACGCGCCGTCGACCGCCGATTATATCGGCAGCGGAATCGGAATCGTTACATCCCTAGTTGAAACATATACAAATAATACAACTAACTATAAAGCCAACTTCGCCAGTCGCAAAAGGAAAAGATGATCCAACTCATAAATCCAACTTTTTGACAATGGCGAACTCTTTGGCGAAAAACATGGCTTTCTTTCACCCCAAAAGTCCCTCAGATAGAGAATGTTGACAATGATTTACAGTTCGTGCTTACATATTTAGCAGTTTGTTTATTTATGATAAGCGACCCGGAGTAGCGGCGTATTATATTGTAATTATTTATTCATGTAAATAGGGGCTTGTGTTGTTTGCATAGACTGTGTCGTGTTTACAACAAGTGTTATTAAAAAAGGCATATTAACAAGGTTTTTTTTTCATATATGATTTATGTCCTCTCTATTTCGTGTTAACTCCATCAACCTTCCTAATCTCGATAAATTGGTAAATTACTGATAATCTAATTTAATAACATGTTTGATTTTTTATTGCATAATGAATATATTATAGTATTTACAATAGTTTAAATCGGTCTCAGAGCTCGTGGCTAAGTAAAAAACAGTGACACTCCGGGAGTGCCGACAGAAGTGAAAACTTGAACAAGATCGCTTTGGCCGAAGAAAAATACTTGTTTAGAACATTGGTCCGTAACCTTATCTAAATAAAGAGCACAATCGCGTTTACAATAAAGTACCTACTTCCAAAACCTTTGAAATAAAAATACTTGCATAGAACATTGATCCGTAACATAATATAAATAAAGAGCACAATCGCGTTTATAAAAATGAGGTGTCGGTAATGGTGTCGCGAGTTCAATTGTTTTTTCCCTTCTCAAAAATGCCCAACGCGCCTGAAGAAGTTTTCACTTCAATAACAGCCGCACGGCTCGATCCATCAGGTTAAGCTACGCTTACCGAAGTTGGTCCATGGATGGATGACCATCTTTACATTCCGAGACTCCTCCGTGACTCGGAAAGCACGATAAGCCGTTGGTACCGGCTATCATTCGTGGATCTTTAACAGTCATTACGGGTCGTCAGAAGCCCGAAAGTCTGACAATCAGTCTTACCAAGGGGTATCGTATTACCTAGTAACTGAGTTGTGGAGGTCAGATAGGCAGTCGCTCCATGTAAAATATTGGTATTTAGCTGTATCCGGTTAGACTGGAAGCTGACCCCAACATAGTTGGGAAAAGGCTAGGCAGATTAATTGATATTGATTTAAGAATTAAACCACACATGTAAGACGAAGTAGTTCTGTAGTTTCTGCCTACCCCCATGGGAAGAAGGCGTGATTTTATGTATGTATGTATGTAAGACGCTTCTTCTAAAGCATTAGAAGAAGCGCCATATCCACACCTAATGGATGTTTCTCACTACCGGTGTAGAATTATAAGCTATAGTGACAAAATGTTTCTTTACCTTTTATTTTAGCTACCTATAAACCCAACAAAGTAACAAAGTTACAAGCAGTTCACTCGTGTGAACCCCGATAAACGAAATTTTTGTCTAGCGTCACAGTTTAGCGCACCATCAAAATGTAATGACATCAGACTTCATTGTTTAGTGAAATAAAAAGTGGTGAACCATCCGACATTATGGCGGGTGGTGACAGCCACCCAAACGATTGCATTGTATGATATTGGTACCGATTCCCTTGTTCACAAACTAAACTAAATTTAAGTTCAGTGCATCTTTTTCTTTGTATTTCATTAAGAAGAGGAGAGAAGATACATTTTAGTTTAGTTCTGTCAAATTAATAATTAATTAATAGGATTAAATGAAAAAGACTAGCAGCTGATTATGAAAATGACGCAAATAAGGAGACAAGAAATATGGTAGAAGAAAGATTTTATGTTCTTGTAAACGAATTTGTGCTAGTCAATACTCAATTCTTTATTGCATTCCATATGCATTACATAGATAGTATAACAAAGTATAAGATTAATATATGTAGACCCTGTCGGGCACAGCAAAACTAGGACAGAGGAAGAGGGCTAAGTAGCAATCAATATTATTATAAATTATTAGATGTGTTTTATCAAAAACGTGTGTCAAATTATTCAAAATAATTCTGAGAATATGCCTATTAATATGTATAGTTTGAGAGAATAGTTTCATTCAAGGATTTAAAAAAAATATATACTTAATTAAATAACAAAACTAAAAGATTTTGATTACGTTTCGGTTTCTCTCTTAATCTGATTTTGGTGTATAAAATGAAAGAGCTCTTGTAATAGAATTTATATTACGGAATTAATAACAATGACTGTACCTTGTCAAACTTATGTTTTTTACAAGCTTTTTAATTGAAAGCTTCGGCAGCAGCCTACGAAATGTTGTATTCGATTTTTCAAAAAAACCTTTAATTGTTCATTCCGGAGCAACATCCCGAACGCGGTACCTATGTGTTTTTAATTAAATTTCGCGCCCGAAATCTTTTCCATTTCTTTTGTTACGGAGAAGTTAATAATTGCTTTTTCAATATGCGACAAACAAGTGGAATTATTGCGTGGAATATTTTGGTCCCGTTTGTGTTTGGGACAAAATCGTATGTTATCAAACTAAAACTCAATTTCAAAGCATTTCATTTAAACCATTTTCAGGCAACTTTGAACTGTCAAAGAGTCGGTCAGTGTGTCAGAAAGTTGAAACTAGTTGCCCATTCCAAAACGTAGATCTCTATGGAGAAGAACGGGTAATAAACTCCTAGGACAAGTTATGTTACATCTATACTAATATAATAAAGCTGAAAAGTTTTTTTGTTGTTTTTTTTTAACGCACTAATATCTGGAACTGCCAGTCGGACTGGAAACAATATTTGAGCATTTGATCATGCTGTGACACTTAGGAGTCGCGCAAAAACAAAAAAAAAATAGTCAGAGTGAATGCTAAACAAAAATGAAGTAATCGCGGGCGGGAAATGTGGCTATTTTAATAAATTCTGGTGTCTTACTGACTTCTGACTTCCACGCGAACGAAGTCACGGGAAGCTAGTGCTGGATATTATGCTAAAAATGCAAGGTTTTTCATGATCAGAAAAAAATTGCCGTCTCGGGACGACTGGCAGATGTGAAACATCGAAATTGACTTCGACTTTAACCATTGTCATCGCCATCATCATCATAATCTAATTTGTAAAACTTTTCTCAAATAATAAAAAACATCGAAGTTATTATGTACTGTTAGGTAACATGCATAAAAGGATAGTTTACGACAGGAAATAAATATGGCGAATGTTGGCGTGTTGGCTGTTGGCGCCAACAGTCAGTTGGCGTGGCGACGCGTCACCACGCCAACATTCGGTCTGACCCACCGCTATAGATGTTTCACATCAAAAGTACTTTGTTTTGAATCAGTATTCGTGGTCAACGTTTTCCAATCGCGAAATGAATAGGTTTCTCGTTGGCACCAGAAGTAAGAGTTGTCGGAAATAAATACAAATTTTGTTTCCTGTTACTACTGCCAAGAAAACTTTAACCCTGTTTTCCATAAACGTTGAATGACGTTTTTTTAAATGTCAAAAATGTGTGGTCATTTAATCATTACTAACAAGCGTTTACAAATTTATGAAAATTTGTTTATATGTAGATTTTTTCAAATAGTTCACTATGTTATTTTTATATTAAAATATTTAATATAAATTATAATTTTTTTATAATTTCTATATTTGGAGATATTAATAAAAATCACCATAATTTTATAGAAGGTATAAAATTGATTATACCTTTATTAATATACAATCTTCGTCTATGTAACTCTCTTTTTCATAAACGTTGAGTGACGTATAAATGTCAAAAATGTATGGTCATACAATCATTACTTAACTTTAAGCAGCGTTTATGAATAAGGTGGTTAGTGAGTAGGAATTTTAACGGAGTATTGATTTAAAAGTAGTTTTCAGCTATCCTCCAAAATTTTTAAAACTCATTCATGCCGAAACAAGAAGAACTAGTAGATCTTATAACCAGCTAACAAATAACACTGACAACAAAAAATCTAGCTTCACTTCTCCGCTTCACCGCTTTGCCAGCCATGAAAGCGCTGTTTAGTAAAATAAAATAAAAAGTGCCATATTACCGTACCGGCGCGGCGGCCAGCCCGGTGGATTACATTGTACTATTACTAGAGATAAATTGTAGATTGATGAAAGAAATGGGATGTAAATTACGTTAGGTTTCTCCTTTTTTGCAGATGATGAGAATTTAACGTTATTAGAACGCTGATTGGACTTTATAGTGGATTGGGCGTGGACTGAGATTGTTCGGTGTTTGTTCAAAAATGTTGTGTTTTTATCGTGTTTTAGTCGCTAGAAAACTCCTAAACTTTCGAAAACGATGTTCAAAGATGCATGTTTTTTTGAAAACACGTTTCAGTTAGGAACGGTTTTAGAATCCACAGCTCTATTAAAATTTTGAACTGCCGTAAATTGGTCATACATTTTTGGACAGCTTGTTACTCAACGTTTGAGTTAAATGGTGCGTCAACTTATTCATGTCCTTGTTACAATTCTATTCCAAGTTACCCCCGAAATAAGTACGCAAAAAGTGGCAGTTACGGTTGCTAAATGGAAGTTTAAAAATACCTAGTGATTTTTTTCTAGCAATCGAGAACTCTTGTTAATTTCTCAAAAAGTAAAATTGAGAGAGTAATTCTTAGGTCAGCTTGCGCCACAAATCATCATAATTATGCCTAGCCTTTTCCCAACTATGTTGGGGTCGGCTTCCAGTCTATCCGGATGCAGCTGTATACCAGTATTTTACATGGCGCGCCTGTCTATCTGACCTACACAATCTAGTTACTAGGTTGTTATACCCCTTGGTAAGACCGGTTATCAGACTTTTGGGCTTCTAACTAACCGTAACGACTGTCAAAGATCTACAAATGTCAGCCGGGACCAACGGCTTAACGTGCTTTCCGAGGCATGGAGGGGTCTTGGTATGCAAAGATGTTCACCCATCCACGGACCAACCGCGGCAAGCGTAGCTTAACCTGATCGATCGAGCCGTGCGACTGTTATTACCTAGCCTCTCGCGCAGCCCTCGCCACAAATAATTACTAGAATTTAAAACATAGTGCTATTTTATTTATGTCAATTGATTGATGACAGAGACAAACAAATGTTTTAAATATGTTTAGCATTACTCGTAATTACTGATTCATGGTGCCAGTGAGCAATCTAATTTTCGTAAGTTGAATTTTTGTTAAAAAAGAAACGTCAAACAGATGTTTAACCATGTAGAAACAGCAAAATGAAGCTGTAACAGTTTTACGTCGATAGTGTATACAACGCTTGACGCGTTCAAACGTTTACAAGTTTGAGCGATGTGCAGGCAACGTTGCATTACACGTTTTATGAGGCGTAAACGCGCAACAAGCGGTCCTTATTGTCTGATAGTCTAAAGTAAACGGTATATTTTCATGTAGGTTTATAAAGTTTTCAGGTTCCCTTGTTATTTAATAAGCTGGTCATTTAAAAGTGTGCAATTCGTTACTACTTTTCTTTCATTTATGTTTCTTACATCTTTTGAAGTAATTTCCTAAATCGTCAACTTTTGTGACTGGGATAGAAGCGCTGGAAAAGTGGTTCTGTGATCTACTTTTAAAGAATACACGGTAATTTTAAAATTCCCTAATTTCCAATCGTCGGGTGTTCATAAATCCACAAATAGCCTATTAAAAACACCTGCAAAGAAAAATCTTCCTACACCAAAAAATCACCCAGCAATTTTTCATTAAAACCGATGAAAAATTCAGACTCAATGATGAAAGTACCAGGCTCACATACAGACGAAGCGGTCAAAACTCGAACACGAGCGAGCTCAGTATGAAATAGTAGAATTGAACTGAATAATCTTATGATCCCTAGATTGAAATCGTCCGATGTTCGTGCCCTCACATGGTCCTCGAGGGAAATAAGTGAATAGTTTCCTGTTTAATTTACTACAGACGGGAGTTCACAGTACGCTGACTTTGCTATATTAGTGACCCGCATTCATCTCTATATCTAAATATGGTTCATGATAACGCAAAGGTCTTTTGTTAGGATGTAATAACGTTGGCAGTTTCTATATTTGGGCGTTTTTGTTGACCGGGGTTCTTATTAGATCCATTAGACGAAGATACAGAAAGTAAACGCCATATTGGTATTATTGGCTATGGAGATGGGATACCATTTGGACTGTTGTTTGCCGATGGAAACTTCGAGAGATCGTGATTTGTGCCATAATTACTACAAAGTGATTATAAAACATGCCATTATTATAATTTTGTTAGAATTCAAATAATAGGAATATTACTCACTCTCTTGATGTCAAGAGAGTGAGTAATAGGACTAAGTACTGTATTTGTTTTATTTTTAATTTTTAAATAAATATTTTATTTCACATAAACCTACATGGGCACTTATGAAACGTCAGAAGCTAGGTGCACGGTTCCAATTGGTCGTTTCCTATGGAGAAGAGCCGGCAAGAAACTCCACGGTTACTCTTTTAAAAATAATTGGCTTTTACAATACTTTCAAATAACAGTGTTACTAGGTATGGGAGGACAGTGTAGGTCTTTCAATAAGTACTAAGTACTTAACAAAATAGAAAATGGTCTACAGGTCTACAATTCACTAAACCTACAGCGTTCTCATATTCACAAAATAGAAAATAATCTATACAAAAGATAAATAAATTGATAAAAGTAAACACCTATTTTAATAATACGCAATTATATGATTGCTATTACAATTGTAATCAATCTGAATAATTATCATGTCCACAAAAGTCACAAATAAAGAGTTGAAATTAAATCGTAGGTATATAATGTCAAATAATAGAATAAATATGTCAAGGACGAGTGTAAAAAATAAAAATTAAAGATTAAAATACACCGGTTGACGTCATCACGTCAGCGCCGGCTGTCGCTAAAAATCAGCGCTGGGGCTCTGTCCCGCATGGGGTCGCAGCATTTATGCTGAGCGATGGCCGTTTTGCGTGGATGAAACGCATATTTTCATTCAATTTGTTATTTACGTGTTTTTTTTAATCCTTCTTTGCGTCATGTTTACCGCAAATAAACGAATTTTCTTTCTTATTTTCTTTCTAGTAATGTTTTGTTATATTTTGTAGGAGTCGATAAAAGGTGACTTCCTCTGTCATCGTTTTTAGACTCCAAAAAAATGTAAAAATGCGGCCTATAATTTTATCATCACTGTCGGAAACAACACGTCAGGAGATGTCTTTTAATATTTCTTTTAATAAATATTCTTTTATGTTTTATAAAATTTTACATAGTTAATGTCAGTCAATATTACGAATGAAGAACGTCGTTCTAATTTATCTATTCAGTGGACATTCTTGTAACTTAAATATACCGTCTTCTATATACCTACGCATCTTGTTATACACGACACGTGACATCCACCACATATATCCATTTCCTAGGAAGTTTGTGGCACTAAACTAATCCTATGTCTCACCACTATCCAACAGGGGCTAATATTACGCTGATGATCTTGTAACAAAGTTCAAAGTCCTTTCAAGGGAGAACTACCCACCGCAAAAGATCGACTGCCAACTTCGAGGAAGTACCATGACATTTATTTACTTCAGTCACAATACTCGTAACGATGCGGGTACGGATGCGACATACATTAGCGGTTATAAATGACGTAAGTTGAGAATTTATTTGGAAACCACGCAATGGAGAGCGCGGAAAACGGACTGCATTAAAGTGTCAAAGACAAAGTCGAGACAACCTCAGGGCATGAATTCATTTCCTTGTTGCGAAGGAGGATATCATGAGCTGTGACACCAACAAAGTTATCTGCGATTATTGCCACCTTCTAGTTTAAATCTTGGCTTGACTGTCGATAGGATTCAATGGCAAAAAGTCTGATGAGTTAAACATATTAATATGTAATACAGGACCTGCAGCATATTGATATGTTATAAAAGAATATTTAACACCTATTTATTTCCATTTAAATTGGCATTTCAGTCAAATTTGCTGCAATTATGAATTTAAATTCGTATGGTAGTGAACGATTATAAAAGCCGCGTGGTAGAATAATAATTATGGATGTTTATAAAACGTTGAAACAAAAACTTCGTCTTTTTTTAAATATCAATGTGATTATTTTAATAAAGTGTTGATCAATCGCGTTATCTATTACTAACTTCTTTTATTGTTTTTACATCGCAAAACAATAACACTTTTAAAATTTTTGATAGAATGTAAATATCGATGCTAGGTTTGGATTTATTTGACGGGTTTCACACGGATCGGTGTGGCATTTCAATGGGATTTCGTGAAACATATCTCGCATAGGTTGGGTTTTTTTAGTCCCCTACGCGAACTTTACACATTTTTTTTTGTAGTAAGTGGGGATCGAGAATACTTCACTCTGCTGTTATTAAAAGTTGAATATTATTGACCTGGGGCCTTAGTCAACTAATTTACAAACATTGCAACGGTCTCGCCATTGTGTGTTTTTTGAAGATTCTTTATAGCAAATCTGTCAAAAATTGATAATGGAGAGACCATTGCAACGTTTGTAAATTAGTAGACTTGCCCCCTCCAGTTGATAGGTTTATCCGATGCTGTATAAATTCATGTTATTGGCTAGAATGCAAGATATTTACTTTCGGGCAAGAGAAGCTATACTTCATTATGCGATGCGTCCAAACCAATTCTTTACTTCCTTTATCAATGAGTGAACCATTTTTTAATGTCAGCAAAAACCAGCGCTGGAGCTCTGTCTCGCATAGGGTTGCAGCATTATGCTGAGCGATGGCCGTTCTGCGTGGATGTGCGGCATATTTTTCCGCAACTATGGAGATCAGATAGGCAGATACTGGTATTCAGCTGCATCCGGTTAGACTAGAAGCTGACCCCCCAACTTAGTTGGGAAAAGACTACTCAAATGATAATGATTCAAATGAAAAAGCAACAGAAAAATTAGAAACTTGAGTGTTGTTCACAACCAATTAGTACATAATATTATGATAGCTCTAAACCTTGTTAATTACCAACACGTAACCTATCATACAATTTCTAGCTAAACGCTCTATTATCTTAGCAGAACTAATTATTCATCAATAATGTGCTCTACCTACATAGAGCGTCTCTACGGAGGTAGAGCATTGTTGTGCGTTCATGTGCAACGTTGTAGAGTTCGATGCACACATTAACGTTGATTGTATGCGTTTGTGAAGCTCTACATGCCGATGAGGATTTTCATCACAATGTAATAAATAATATGTAGAGTAACATAGTTTCCAGCACGCGTAGACCATAATAGAAACGGATTTTGTCGACGGAAGAATAGACAAAATGTCAAATAAAAAATCACAATCTGTCATTTTGTCTATTCTACCGTCGACAAAACCCGTAGAAAACCCGTTTCTATGGTTGTTATGTTACGCATGCAGCTCAAAGAAATTGTGTTCAAAACTATATTTTATTTAAATTTTTCTTCCGGTAATATTAAGAATAGCTTTTAAAATTATTTGCCAGTAAACAAGGTTGGTACACACGGCTACACACCAAGTTATACATTTCCAGATTCAGATTCAGATTTATTTTGCCAACAATGTAGGTACAGGTATAAGATGGTACATCACTTGTACATCACTAAGTTTTTCCGCTACATTCTACCTTACGGCATGCAGTCGTAAAAACTAAAAAAATAACGTTTTCAAATAAATCATGCAGTCGTAAAAACTAACGATACAACTTTTATCTAAATTAACAATATTTATAATTAAGTCATTCTGATATACGAGTAATATAAATTCTCGTATATGTCATTTATATTCTCGATTGATCTCGCATTGTGTAGGATTTCCGTACAATGCGAGGTCAGCTTATGCTGGAAATGTATGGCTTGATGTGTAGCCGTGTGTACCAAGGCAAACTACCCGGGATGAGTCGAACAAATTTAATTTTCATCACTGGTGGAGGCGATCTAATATACAAGTTATTTATTTTTATAAAATTCTTTTCAAACAAAGAAAAATCTCTGTGATCTCCGTATTTGAAAGCAATAATCAAACTCTCACTCATTAAAAGGGATAGCACCATTTTATTACCCATACGTTAAAAAGTGACAAAACATTATTTAGGCCAACCTGTCAACTGCCACTGCTAAATAAGAAAGAAAAACAAATAGATTTATTTGTCACAAAAACACGTGCATACAAAAAAGACAAAAGTAATCAGAAGACAACAAAATAAAGTACCTACATACATAATAAATCACGAGCATAAAACAGAAATAGTCGGCAGCTGCACTTCATGACTGTGACAAGAAGGCTTCCACTCAGCATGATGCTGTGCTATGGGGGACCCACAGCACAGCGCTGATCACCCGATAAAGAGAGTGGTCACCCGAAAAAGACGTACGGAAATCAAGTCAGGTACACTTATTGCCCTGCCGGGGTTGCGGAAAAGTCCGAAAGGGATACCGTGGACCCTGGCAACATGGCAACTGAAGAAACACGGGTGGGTTTTAGTCAGTAAGAGTCTGACACGACCTCCCGCCCCGCCCAGAGCGGGAGAAGTTATTTGATAATTTACCACCAGGTTCAATTACCGTAAGGTCCAATTTAATAATGCCATGACCTCCATTGACACCATATTGTGATATATTTAGTTACACAATCACGAGAATGTACGTATGTACGTAATGTATGTATAATTTAAATTTCTACCACGATTCCATACATACCTTTGGCCTTTTAAATCATGGGCCAAAGATAAAGGTATATTCTAACTCACGTCAGATTAAAGGCTTCTACGGGCTGAAATCAGTTAGCACAAACCTGCGAATAAGCTTCAAAATGGCGGCCATTAAAAATATTTTTAAAGACCTCTGTCAGACTCCAGATTAAGTCGCGGGTGAGTTATTTGTCAGATAATGCTGTAAAACGGGTAACCTTTTTGGAAATATTTCATCTGCTTTCATAAAACGCGGTAAAACGATTATGAAACAACTGAAATGTTTAATCTCGAAGGTTATAATTGTTTATTTTTTCGAGTTTTTATTTTGTGTAATTTTAATTGAATTATTTTTAAAATATCGTATTGTTTTAAAAACAATCAGGAAATATTCGAACACAAATTCGGTTTCCCTATTAAAAAGTGCGTTATATCATATCAAATACGTATAGCATCGTGATTTTCCCCCAATTTGTTATTTACGTGTTTTTTGTCTTTCTTTGTGTCATGTTTACCGCAAATAAACGAATTTTCTTTCTTTCTTTCTAAATATCCATATCAGCAATTCTATTGCTAAGTTATCTATGCTTCAACGATATCAATTTCTGTAGTAAACATGTTTTGAATATCTGGCATCTACCTTCCAATTTAACGTTGTATTTTTCTTGTTACAGGTAAGCATCACAAATCGACCTGTCACCTACAAAACACGATTCGGAATGGGTCGCAACATGTCAACCGTCACAGACACGCCGAAAATCCATAAGCGAATTCTGGAAAGTTGACCAGAAACTCATTTTCACATTTTGTTTGCAAATAGTTACACATACCGCTACACGAATTACATTTGAAATTCGAACACAAGCTCTCATTCGGCACGTTCGAGTAGAATTTCAATTCGGCATGTTTCGCCTTTGCTCGGCTTTTGCCACGTACGACCACGAGTTAAGGATGAATTTTAAATTAGCAATTCGAAATTTAAAAAGCAAACGTTTAGTTTTAGGATTGAATGAATTAGTTTTGCCTTTTTAAAGAAGGTTGGCCATCTTCGTATTCCGAATTAGAAAAGTTACTCTAATTTTTAAATAAAGATTGAGGTTTTTCGTCTATTCGTACTAATATCAAGCACTAGTCTTTAGTTTTAAATATATTGGCTGGTGTGCAATAGAGATTTTCAATTGAACCAGCTATTTGAATATTTCACCGCATTTCAGCGGCAGGGCAGCAGTATTTTACGACGACACTGGTAGCATGGAAAACGATTTTGGAACTAGATTTATTTTATTCAGTCAGACCGGCTGGTTTTTATATCTGACGGAAGATTCGATTTAGAAGTCTACTTATATCTTGATTAGGTCTTTCTCAGCGTCTGAACTTGTGAATTTTATATATAAGACTCAATTTGATTGATTCACATAAGAAATTGCGGAATTTCAGAATTTTCTTGTTATTTTTTCTTGTGGATAATTATATGGGTCGGTAGTCGATCAAAGTGTGATTGGGTTTTCCTGTTAGGATATAATCGATTATTATTTAGTCCCGAGATTGATATTACCCGAAATATTTTGATGGATATGCTGCCATATTGAAAGTATTCAGCAAACTATGTCGTTACCCTTACCAACGTTTTGGTAAGGTTATACAATGTTGAGACGCAAATCGACCAAAGATAAATGTCTAGATAATTAGTTAGAGCTATGAACTCATCGAAAAAAAAAAAATTGCGTCCAACTGTTGGCCGCTAAATGTACGCATAATGACGCGGCGCGAGTGTAAGACGTAGCTGTCATGCACACCAGCATAACAAAGTTGGCTTGTTTGTTTTAGTTCTTTTGCAGCGTTACCCTATAATTTAAAAATAATCAAAGAATATAAAATTAAAAACATAATTGCCAGCAATTCTAATGCGTATGAGTATTTTAAAATTACCAAACAACTCCTAACATCAAAAATAATAGTTTACTAGAGTAACACTAGACTTGGTTTTGCCAATTTTCTACTAAACTGTTGGATTTTTGAATGCAGACTGGGAACGTCGTTAGTTAAATTAAGTAAATGAAGTGAAATGTCGTATTGTTGTCTCCACCTTGTAATTAATATTATACAAGATATTCCTTTAGATATCCCATAACTCTAAGGTATGAATAATGAGACACTATAAAAAAAAAAAAAAATTTTTTTTTTTCATTTTTGTACAACGTATTTTGACAAAGTCAAGATTATTTATGTAAAAGACCTTTAATTATGTGGGAAAAACAACATTTTATTCTCAATATTTCTGTCCTTAAAAAAAAATATGACAGCGTCGTATTTTCTTATTTCTTTCATAATACAGCAGCTTTCAGAGGCACTTTCCGCTACGCTGCATCTAAGGTGTGGAATAACATCCCACCACCATTACGGGTACTGGGCACTATCCACACGTTCCGAACACGTTTACGACAGTACCTCATAGATTCGCAACAGAAACTCGATATGGTCGCCCTTAATGTCTCACTTATATGAAATGCCTTCAGAGCTATCATGATTCCTGTTGTATCTATCAAACAAAATAAATATTGGGTATGCGCACGCTCAGAGATTTTCCGTCCTTTGCCGGGACAGTTCTTGTTGTTTTCGTAAGTTTTGTTTTGTTTTGGTATTATATTTGATTACGTCCTTATTTATTAATTTAGTTTTTTTTTTTTTTTTTAGTATACAAATTATGTATTAGGTATGTTGAAACTGTTTATACCTACTCCCCGTCACTTGTCCTTTTAAGGGTTCATTAGAAAACCAGCGTCAGACAGCATCTGTCTGGCATTAATGCTGAAATGAACCTTTTTTGGCGCAGCCGTGAGGCACACACTATTGTTAAAATATTATTTTCATTTTTTTTTTTCATTTTATGTATACGTTGTGTTTCACGAACTGTGTCAAAATAAATGTTTTTTTCTTTCTTTCTTTCTTTTCTTTCTTTCTTTCTTAGTTTTAAATAATATGTGAATGATTGGTTTGAATGAAAATGATTAACTTGTACTTATCAATGAAACTTAGATACACATATCGAAAATCTAGTGTTATGTTATCTTGGAAACTATTATTTTTGGAACACTTGTTTTAGGAGATTTTGTATTATTTTTACTTATGAGTTATGGGGCATCAAAAGGAACACGTTGTATAATGTTCCAACTGCATATAAAAATCTCAGCGAACCAAAATAACATAATTTCACCAAACTAATTTTACGCAATTCACCTTACTACAAGAGCCGCAGCTAAAAAACCAATTATAACCGGGCTCAAAATTAAACTACACGTATAATAACATCGATACGGCTCACCTGCAGAAGATTAAAGTGAAGTAATCCCTCAATCCTTACCGTAATGGATCGACTATGCCGTGTTGTTGGAATTCTAGGAATATAGCAGAACCTGAATGATCACGCTAGACAGGGAAGTTGTAATACACTAGACTTATGGCAATATCTAAATGTTTAAACTAAATTGTTCTAAAATACAATAGAACAGAATAGAACAGAATTTTTCTTTATTCGAGTAACCAAGACTCATTAAGATTGTTAGTAAAACTTACGACTATGTTAGTAAGCACAGACACTAAACAAAAACAACGAAAACAATACAGTAACAGTACAACAATACAATAACAGTTGGTCACCGCTGCGTCATCCCATGAGAGAGGGCACAACAGTGATCAACGTATGCACAGTCCAGGCGACTCGCAACCATACTTAAGACACTGTTGGAGCTGCCCCACACCCTGCGCACCATGGAAGCGCACCTTTTACGCATTGTTGCGTAAAAGCAATCTACATGCGCATCTGCGAACATCCCTGATGCACTACAGAAACGGGGCAGCCTCACCAGTATCCTAAACGCATTGTTATATTGAACGCGGAGAGCGCTATACGATCTTTGCGTATATCTAGTCCACAGGCTGCACGTGTAAAAACTAGTACAGTAGGCTCGAAAGAGCGTGATCTTTACAGGAAGTGAGCATCGTGCAAACCTGCGAGCCAGCATGTTCGCTCTAACCGACAACGCCCTCCGCTCCCGTTCAATGTCATCATCGTCTTTGAGGTTGGGAGTCAATATAATTATGACCAAGATATTTAAACCTGTAGACTCTCTGCAAAGGTAATAGACGTGGATATATTGACTTGTCGCGAACCCGAATACGGCGTGGTTCCACACCGAGGGCTGAACATAGAGACTATCTGCGTTCAGCGCGACAAGTCAATCGTCATCCTGAGGATGCCTCGTTGAGAGGTGAAACACGTGTCGATTTCTTTCAGGGTTTTTTGTGGCTCTTTAGAAATAGCTAAGCGGAACAGGTTACTAAATATATCCACGTCTATTGTATTTTATAATGAATTTCCGCAAGGTTACGTCTGAATCAATTAACTATCTTTAAATTGTTCTACTTAGATTTAATCACAAAAATGAAAGCCACGAGTGTGTGATCTGTTCCTAAAGTATCTGTTGAAAGTGTAAACAAACCCGAATTCAAGTTAAATTCTTTCACAATCAGTCACAAAAGGGAATTAGTAATACACATATCTCACCACTATTTCCAACAAATATTATTTTAAAAAAATTATAAAAAAAAAACACGACGAAAATTGAGGTTATAAAATTAACATCGATTGTCAAATGAAAAACATCTTTAAAGTGATTAATAAATTAGAATAGGGTAGTTGTCTAGGTAAAAAAAGAAATTCTATTTAGTCCGTCTTTTAGATAAAAAAAAAATATTAGACACGTATGTTTTGCTTTATCATATTAATCAAAAATAACTTAGAAAACACGCATTAAAGTTGGGAAGTGGGGGCTCGCTACGTCACAACGCAGTATTAAATCTAGCAAGGCGTGACGTCATGCCACAATTTAACTCAATGTATCACCATAATCTTTTGATTACGTCAAAAAAGAAAAAATACGTGTTCAGTATTTTTAATAATCAAAAAGACGGACAAAAAAAAATTTGGACACAAGCCTATTTCGGGTACTCAAATAATCAAAGCGCTCAAATCGTTATCATCAGCAACAATATAAAATGGCATTTACAGGTGTGTTCCCTGATTCATTTTATTTTTTATTATTTTTTTATTTTTAGGTAGTGCATCTTGTAGTTGACCTCTGAGATCATGACTACTTAACCGGGCTTTCCTGTGGGTGCTTTAAGCTACTACACTTAAAACCTCCAGCCAGGGGTTATTCAACTATGCAAATTAAAATTAGGTGAACGCTCGCTAAGGGCACCCCCTGTGGGGTACGAACCTCGGCTTAGGGCTTCAACTGGAGGGAGGACATCAAGGATGGGACGGGCTGGATCCATTTTCCTACACGCTAATATTAAACTAGCTTAATTTGCATCACTCAAAGTGAGTCACCAAAATTACATTCAATTCGGTTTCATACATATTGCCGCGTATCAACATTCGACGTAAAAATTCTACTCAATTTCAAAAGTCATGAAATTGTTTTATATGGTCGATGCAAATTGCACCGCTAGAACATTATGCATAAAGTCGTTTTTTCTATAAAACCAGAACAAATTAACAATGTTTACGTTGAACCAGACAGTATACACAACATCATCGATCCTATTATGCAGAAACTATTACTAATTGAAATTAAAGAACAAGAATACAGTCGGCAACGAAAGTCGGATAATAATTTATTTCTATCTGAAATTTCTCAGTAGCAGCTCGGAGTCTGGATTTGTGCCTGGTTGATGGAAATAGGATCGCCCCCTATATTACATGGGACTTAAACATAACTGACGAAATGTGGGTGTACCTGCTACAGTGATACCTCTGCCCAACCCTTCGTGGAAACAAGGCGTGTTATTATATTTTTTTAAATACAATATTAGAAAACAAAATCGGAAGGTACCAGATGAAAAAATAACAAATAACACTACTTTTCCTAGGTAGTCATGTAAAAACTCTTAATCATAACATGATCTGCTGAAAAATTGTTATACCTGTGTAAAAGTAACAGTGTTAATCGACTTTAATTACTGACCGTTCAACAGCGCCATTTTATTATGACGTCACAACAAAACCGTCAAACGTCAGACTGGATGCAGAAGGCGGAAGACAGGGTGTGTTGACGCAGCTTATATTATCTGTGGCGCAGCCTAGGAGAGGCCTATGTCCAGCTGTGGACCGCGATTGGCTGAATTGAACAAACCCCGTTGTTGGAATTCTAGGAATATTCAAACCAATTCCTGAATTTTGATGTGCATGGATTCCGGAAAATTACCAACTGTCGTAGTACAGGTAAATACGTTTGTTCAGCGTACAACAAAACTTAGGTCATGACCTATTTTGTAGTTGCAGCATAGTATAAATCTCAATGTATGTCAGTACGCAACGCGCGGACGCGGATGTGTATCTATACATCCGAGCGGCGGTAGGTAATTATTTCAAGGTCACTGCCGAGATATAATACTATTAGTTATTGATACTGTGGTTGTAGTAGTGCGGACGTAGTAATTATGAAATTATTCAATACAGCGGTCGAGCGTGCAACACGTTTTGATACTTGAACGCACTTGGTCTTTGATTTATGCTGTTTCTGTGGGCACCTAACTCTGAGCTTTAGTTGGACTTATAATTTCACTTTAGAAAAAATAATGACCTTTCAGTTTCAGATTATAAATAAAACCGACACTAAATCTTATTTTTAACAAAATTATGTATAAACCAGTAAAATCAAGTACCTTTATACCTTTGAAAACTATCGTTCCCCTTAAAATTAATTCAAATTCAACCCATACCTAGACTTTCGTCAAAAAATAGGTAAATTAATTTGACCTGAGTCATCACAATCAAAATCCTATGGTATCAATTTCTGAACAGTACGTCTCATAAGGTAAAGTAATTTAGCTTGGCACGTGGACTGGTAACAATTGGCCTAGAAAATTTAAAACTATTAACTAACCCAACTTCAGGAATCAAAATAAGCTTGCACAAAGACTAAAATCCCGATTCTCTCTCACCCGAATCCAATTTACAAACTTCATTCCAAAAGATTAACATAACCAACATTCAAACGAAATTCGCGAACACCGAAGCGTTCTAGAATCTATTCTAAATTTCAAACCATTCTAGAATTGGAATCCATTCTGGAACAAAGACTCATATTTGGGAATCCACTCCCTGCTTCCACTATGTAGTGGTACAAATGCCGCCGATGGTACCAAGCCGTAACAGATACAGGGCGGAAAATCGGCATTTCCTTATCTGAAACTGAAAGTGAGAAGCGGATAGCGATGCTCCGGCGCCGTTGGTAAATTTAGTGTCAAGGTATTTGAAACTGTTTAGAATAGAGTTATTTTGAATGTTGTTCCTGATCTTAATCATGTTTTTTGATAGTTTAGTCACAAAGGCAATAGAATTGAAGAAGGACAGTACAAAAGCAATAGGTCAGAAAAAAATTAAGGAAGGCTACATATGCACGCCGACAGACGTTTGTTTTGACATAAAAACAGAGCACTTGAAGTTGTTTTGAACAAAAATATACGGCGTCCAAAAAACATTTTTTGTGACAATTGGCTTTATTCCAATAGTAAGTTGGCTTGTTGACATATCGCTTGTATCGTTGAACTATCCAGCGTACAACTTTTAGGACTTGTAGATGAAAAGCAGGGACATTTATGCTCTATTTAACTTCTGGACCTTGGCAATTTTTTTACTCCTGCCTTGTCATATTTTTGTTTTGAATTAGTCGTCTTTGTAGCATTTTCTTCAGTGTTATTTGTCAAATCAATTCTTATGTCAATAAAAATTACTTTTTCAATAATGTTGTTTACTCGTTCCATTTACTTTTCTTTCTTTATTTCGATTTGAATTAACGATTCCGTCTTCTAACGCTATCGTCATCTCTTTACTTACGCCGCACTCCAACAATGCCTAGGATTGTATGTAATTTGAAACTTGATCAATGTTAAGCCCGATAGTCGAAGATAACTCCCCTGCGTAAATCCCTTTTAGTTGACTATTACTTACATTCGTACTATTGTCTCTATTGGCTGGTACTTTGTCTTATTCAGGGATGTTGTTAATAAGGAAAATACTGTTCTTACTTGTATATCAGATTTCTTACTAAATACTATGTTCTTAATTGATTTGTATTTGACAACTTATTAAAAATCTTCACCGAGGATTCACGAAGACGAATTTATTTGACACGAAACGAGCTATAGGTTTAAACAATAATTGATCATTTCTTTCATTTACTTTAATTACAACTTAATAATTACCATGATTGGAAACACAGTCTCTACATTAAACCTTAGTTTTTTAACCTTAGTCTGTTCTAGTTTATAATGAAATATCCTATTCATCGGTTTTAATTATATTCTTGTTCGAGAATCTATTAGGTTCGCAGTTCTAATCTTAAAAAAAATCACATTAAAATTATTACAATGGTCTGATAGACATTAAAAAGGCATTGTTTAGTAATAACTGGTTACAAAAGTAAAATGTTTTAGAACTACTTTTCTAGGAATTTTACTTTCATTGGATTTAAACAACAGACTCCTGAGTTCCATGAATTTCAATTCAAGGACGAATTATATTCCAATACATTGAATATATTACTTCCTTTAGGTACCTTTTCATGTTCTTTTTTCAAACTCTTCTAACTCAATGAAAACTGTATCACGAGAATCAATTCCTAAAACGACTAATTAATCAAGTTCCCATCCTGTACGTGTAAAGAGAAACCGGACTCCGAACGTACAGCAAATTGTCGATCCTAGTTTGGAAAAGCATTAGACTGCCAAACACTGTTTACTCGCAAATGTAACGAGAACCTAGATGATTAATAGACCCGTATTTGCTGTATTCCATCAAGCCTAGAAGCTAGAGCAGCGTAATTATGTGTAACGGATCGACCAGTCAAAGACGAGCGTTTGAAGTGTGTGTGTACGTACGTACTCGGTTGTATCTATGTGTCTGTTTGTACACGCCACAAGCAGGCGCGCTGCGTTCCGAAATTGAAATTTGAACAGCGAATGCAACTGGTTTTTTTTTGTTTATTTGATGTGTATTTGCTCTTAAAGATTTTGACAAAAATAAAGCCGATTTCTTAGTTTATCTAAAGATAAACCAGGAAAAAGGCCTGTTACTGTTAATATTCGGTTAGCGCAAAATACATAAAACAACTATCACGAGCTCTTAAAATAACACATCATGTCAGTATTCCTGAGTCGATCCATTAGGTTTAGCTACGCTTGCCGGAGTTGGTCTGTGGATGGGTGACCATCTTTACATATCGAGACTTCTCCGTGCCTCGGAAAGCACGTTAAGCCGTTGGTCCCGGCTGTCACTCGTGGAGCTTTGACAGTCGTTACGGGATCGTCAGAAGCCCGAAAGTCTGACAACCAGTCTTAACAAGGCTAGGCATATAATTTGGCAGAGGTGTTTCTATGGTACCCTCACTGTAACTCTTTAAATGTAGATACAAAAGTTTTAACTCGGAATCAACGTTTTTGACAGAAACCTTAATTAACCGGTTTTACATTTCAGTCATTTTCAGTTTAATATTATTTCTAGAAATTTTTATATCATAGTACTAAATAGTTTCACAGAAACAGTTTAAAAGCTTCTTTAGCATTCGCTGTAACTGACACACTAACACAGACACTATTCAAAATATCAATCAATCTGCTTTGCCTTTTCCCAATTATGTTGAGGTCGGCTTCCAGTCTAACTGATCTGACCTCCACAACCCAGTAACTGGGTAATACGATACCCCTTGGTAAGACTGGTGTCAGACTTTCAGGCTTCTGACGACTCGTAACAACTGCCAAAGATCCACGAATGACAGCCGGGACCAACGGCTTAACGTGCTTTCCAAGGCACGGAGGAGTCTCAATCAATCAATCAATGCGTAATCAATTTTAAATATGAATGGTAATGTTTATGCTTTTTATTATTTTATTTATCATCACTGTAATATTTTCAACACAATGTATTTTGTTATGAAATAAATGACTTACGACTTATGTAAAGATATTCACCCATCCACGGACCAACCCCGGCAAGCGTACCTTAACCTGATGGATCGATCCGTGCGGCTGTTATTATTTAGCCACGAGCTCCTCTACACTATCCAAAATATCATCAAGTAAAATACTCTTCTAACAATCACATTACAGCATGCAATCATTTATACTACCGCCACAAATTGGATTCCAACACAAAATAATAATTCGATTACAACCCTGCATTTCGCACGTTATGTAATTCCAAGTCAAGGGGAAACTTTTGCTACGTATGTGTTATGTTAACGAATTCACGTTTATTTCTCTTTCTCTGGAAATTATAACAATTTCGCTTAAGTTTACTTTAACCCACAGTTAAAAGCATTTATTCTGAAAGTGGGAAACGTCGCAAAAAGATGTCAAATAATTTCACTGTTCTGATTAATTTGGCAATATTAGGTACTGTATGGAAATAAGAAATATGGCTCGCAAGTGAACTAAAATATTGATTTTGAAATGCAATAAAAATTAATATCGTTACACCGAATATTTAGTTTTAGATGTAAAAAAAGTATTTGGAAGGTTTCAAAATGTCTTTTTAGGGTTCCGTAGCCTAATGGTAAAAAACGGAACCCTTATGGATTTGTCATGTCTATCTGTCTGTCCATCCGTATGTCACAGCCACTTTTTTCCGAAACTATAAGAACTATGCTGTTGAAAGTTGGTAAGTAGATGTATTCTGTGAACCTCATTAAGATTTTCACACAAAAATAGAAAAAAACAATAAATTTTGGGGTTCCCCATACTTAGAACTGAAACTCAAAAATTATTTTTTTACCAAACCCATAATACATACGTGTGTTTATGGATAGGTCTTCAAAAATTATTTTGAGGTTTCTGGTATAATTTTTTTCTAAACTGAATAGTTTGCGCGAGAGACACTTCCAAAGTGGTAAAATGTGTGTCCCTGTAACTTCTAAAATAAGAGAATGATAAAACTAAAAAAAATATATGATGTACATTATCATGTAAACTTCCACAGAAAATTGGTTTGAACGAGATTTAGTAAGTAGTTTTTTTTAATACGTCATAAGTCGTAAACCGCATTTTTTTTAGATAAAGGTACGGAACTTTTCGTGCGCGAGTCCGACTTGCACTTGGCCGGTTTTTTACACCTAAAACACATCAATTTCAGTGTTATAATTGCAATTCATTATTAATTTATTCTGGTTCACTAGTTAGACATTTTTCTTCCATACAATAATATTGCCAAATTAATCAAAACAGCGAAATATTTGTCAGCTATTTGCGACGTTTCCCACTTTCAGAATAAATGCTCTTAAGGGATCGATCGAAGGGCTACTAATGTTACTTGGGTTATGAATCGAGGCTTTGACGATTTCAATTCTAGTATTGTGTGTCATTTGTGTAATATTACTTGGGTTTTTTTCCATATGGATTTCGTGGAGTCTGGATTTTTGTGCCCGATTGATGGCAGTAGGCTCGCCCCTATTCCAATATGGGACTTAAACATGACTGGCGAAATGTGGATGTACTACAGATATTTCGACATCCACGCAATGATGAGAAAAATGGCGTCGCTATTGGAGAGAACGCGGTCGAATCCTAACAGCATTCTGAAGATGTTAGTGGACAAATTTAACTCACCAATAATGAATCACTTCATGCAGGTGTAGGTTAGGCAGGAGTAATTCATTACATCTGGTCAAATGACATACATTCACATACATAGGTATGTAAATATTGTTTTTCTCTGAGCATTCATCATGATAACTTAGATAAAATAACACACTAACATCGCTTTTAAGTTTTTGTACCTAACTATCTAACTATGGATCATTATTGTCAAAGCAAAAAATAAATTTAAATTTATAGGTTTATAATTCGCTGCGGTTTAGAAAACCTGTCTTTTTGGGCTATTTGCAATAGACAAATAACAAAATAAAAAATAAAATTTTGATTCATGTTATATTATTAATATATTATATTAAATCTAAAAAAAAATTGTGCTCAAGCAATTACATCTATAAAACAGTTTAAGAATAAATGATAAAATTTAATATACATTAATAAAAGAGGAAATTATCGTTAAAATTGAAAATAAATTTAATTTGGTTATAAGAAAATGTCACTCGTATAAAACACCCGTGACTAGAATCAATTCAATTCTTTGTAATTTTTAACGTTCAAAAGTGCTTTTTATGTGCCTAATTTAAATAATTATTTGACTTTGACCCTTTTTACTATTTGTTTATCTTTTGTTAATTACCTAAACTAATGAAGTATAGGTAAAAACCGTTTAAAAACTTCCTTCAACGATGCATACGAACTTTCTGGTTTTAATCAAACCGCATACCTTAATAATTAGTTCTGTACATACTTATAATTAATACATTTTTCATCGACGGTTTCACATAACACGTAAGTTTAACACGGAATTATGTTGGAATTTTAATGCTATCGACCCAAGAGTGTTAATTGAAAAAGTTTCGCTCCTCCACTGTAGAATGTGCTAGCGATGTGTTGAATTAATAAACAGCTCTGTCAAACATTCCGATTGAATAATTGACGCGTGACGTGAGTTCGGAGCGAGTTTTAAATGAGTTTTCTTAGTACGACCCTGTATTTCATGATTATTTAAATAAGAAATGTCACCGTTTGAGTTGAGATGGCGTTAATCATAATTTAGTTTGATGGAGGACTAATATGCTTTTAGAGAGCCATTAGTATTTACATGAGTACTTCATTACAGATGAAAATTGTGACGACAGATCTTGAGTAAAATCGAGTTATGAGTGAGTTGATATAATAGTTCAAGAGCTAAGTTACTCTTTTTTTGCTTTTATAATAATTATAAAAGCCTAACTTATTCATAAAATAAACCTTCTTAGTTGTTGTGTTTTTTTTTTTTGTTTTTCTTTTTAAATTTTTATGAAAAAGTCAGGCCTTTTTTATAATTATAAAACCCTGACTTTTTCATAAAATAAACCTTCTTAGTTGTAATTTTTTTTTTGCGTATTTGCCTTTTACATAACAACAAACGAAAACGTTGCAGCGCTGAAATGAAAAAAATAATAACACTTCGCACACGGTGTTTCAAAAAAACAAATTTCGTAGTCAAAATATTGGTGACGAGGAAACAATAAAAATTAACTTTTATCATCGAATTTTCCCGGACATCCGTTAAAATGTAGCGGCTGCTGGCAATGTTTATACACCCCGGGAATTTGACAAATCGCTCCTTTGATTAATTAAGTCCATTTGTTTAATAACACGACGTCCGGGCTTTTGCGATGTACACATTTTTTTTGCTAAGGAATAATTAAATATAATGAAGTAAGTAATCTGTTATTCTTAATTATAACACTTTGTACATAAATAACAACTTATAGGTACCTAATTAATAAATAAAAATAACAGTATAAAATATGGCGTCGAAAAATTAATCCGCAGTTGAGTACATTATTTTACTGTTGACGCCAAAATAAAATAAATTATTAACTGTTTACAATATTCACACTTAAAATAATATCTCTAATATAAGTACAAAGGAAAATGATACACAGAACAGCTTCAACAAAACTCAGTCTATCCAAAGACAGTCATCGTAACCTTCCTATTATTTATGACAGCCTAGTCACTTTAATAATGTCAGACAACATATTCCTTTACTAAAATATCCTCTCAAGTCTGGTATATCGCCGAAATAATATTGGAGCTAATATTTCATAAACTGGCCGCTACAGACGGAATAAATCAAAATAGTTTTTAATAAAACTATGCCATACTTCATGAGGTAGCGTACATAAAGTTACATAGAAATGGTCTATCTGACGTTTTTAAAGGTAACTTTGTACTTTATACGTACTTCAACACTTTATATTTTCTGTACAAAAATTACATTTGATTTACTGCAGTTATGTTAACTGAGTTTGTTTTATTTTTATACGCGTCGCCGTTATTTTTGTTTAAATTTTAACGTAAACATTTATTTGAGTTAGATGTCTTGTTTATTGTGCAATGTGGTGTATGCTGTCTTTTGTAACTAGTGTTCATACTGGCATTAGTGAAATGGAATTAGGTACGTCTAGAGACTAGCATTTATTTGCTCAAAGTAACAGAAATTAAATTGTGTTACAAAATTAAATTGTACTTGTTCTGATGATAAAATAATGTTGACTGCAAACACATCCTAAACTATTAAACGAGTAATATTTGTATATATATGTCGGAGACGGGTATGTGACTCTCGTTATTATTTTAACTACTGTGGGCGTAGTGTTGGTTAATGCGCAATAGAAAAACACTTTGCAGTTCAGATCACATTTATTTACTATCAAATGAATCACACTAGCTAAATTATACACACACTGGGTGCGACGGCGTTTATTAAAATCACCAATTAACAAAATGATCACAAATTACAACTAACACAATAACTGAGCACCACGAATCGAGAACAGTTCCGCGACGTCTTGACTCCAATGCGACCCGAGGCTGAATGCCCTCCTCGCCTTGGCCTTAAAACATCACGACTCTGTAGAAGCGCGCCTTTTTTGATGTAGGTAGCTCACTCTTGATGTCGCCAGTGGCGCGCTTGCGATTCGTTTCGTGTCCGTACTAATGACCGAATCCGACATATAATGTATATATTTATTTGTACTTACATTATCAAAAACGGCTCTAACGATTTCGATGAAAGTTGCCATATAGGGGTTTACCGGGGCTAAAAATTGATCTAGCTAGGTCTCGAAATTCGTTTCCTCCGTATTTTCACCCGAGCAGAGCTCGGTCGCCCAAAGTTTAGAACAAGATAATGAATAATGACATGGCAGCATGGAATTGGTAAGTACTGTACATGTATTTGTATGAACTTTCCTATTCTATTAAATGAGCATTCTCTATTTTCACCAGAGCAGACGGTAGCCCAGCTACTCAACATTAATTAAGTATATTATAGTGTAAATATTAATATAAACTTACTTTATAACAGCTGTGACGAAACATCGGAACGAACAAAAGCAAGATAATAATTTTTTTACTAATTATTTCATGATCATCATCATCACCATTGGCAGCCTTGTTCCAGTTACTGATCAGTATAGACCTCCTCTCTATTGTGCCATGCTTCCCTGGTCTATATTATGTCATCCAGGTTTTCCCTGCAATCTATACACCGTGACATTTTAGTCGTCTTACAAAATATTTTTTTCTCATATTTTTTTTAAATATATTGCAACTATTTTTTAATTATTATAGGTATTTTATGTTGGGTACATTGAGTGGCCCTTTGTAAGGACGACTAAAATGTCACGGTGAATAATAAATTATTTACCAATCATCCAAATTATGAACCAAAAAAAAAAATCTAACTCGCAAAAAAGACCACTGGGACAGAGGATTCATAGCGAATGTAAAACAAGAAATATTCGCGCCAACTTCGCTCGTCTGATTAATTAGGCAAACTTTAATTAGCGAGCACGCCATAACTCATGACGTCACGCGCTCAACGTGACGTACCATTGAGATATTATGTTTTATATAGATGTAATTAATTACGAGTCAGTTTTTGCTTCCTCCTGCCATCTTTTTAGAGCAAAATTTTTGGTTAATTTAGAAATTACAAGATGGTTGAAAGTGTTTATGTACGTGACTCTGTGGTCAATTTATAGTTGAAACTTTATGATAAAGAATAAAGAGCTTATTTTATGCGTTCGAATAATATTACATTTTTTTCCAGTCCACATTATGGGGTAATATTTAATTTAATAAAAAATTTTGCTTATTATTTTACCTATTTTAAATACCTATTTTTTTTTTTAATTCATCAGAAATGAACATTGATCAAGACATTAGGTACCATAAACTAAAACCTTATCTAATCCAACAAAGTAGGTCCCGAATTAAAATTATATAACTTAATTCATTCGACTTTTTCTTTATCAAAATACATTTAGCGCTAAAGAATTTAAAACATCATGCTATTTCATTCAATTGTTTGAAGTTGACAGAGGCAGAATTTTATAACCTTTGTTACAGCCACTAGTAATATAGCCATAGATATATGTTTTTTATATTTCTATGAATATAGCTTTCCAGTTTTTAACACAACTAACTTTCAACGCCCAGTTTTGCAATAAAAAGTGTTACCATTGGTTTGAAAAACGATTCGTTTTAGTTTATAGGAACCGAGCACAAATACGTTTAACTAAACGTATGTTAAATATCATTCCGTTTCTGACAATCGTTTGAAAATGACAGTGACAGAATGGTGTTTATTAAGTGATTTATGGTTTAAGCTGGCCTGGAAGCACTAAGGTAGCCTGCAAAATTCAAATTTTCTTTAGTTTTTTGCAATTTGCAGGTCAGTGTCAGGTTGTATGTTGATTCAAATATGATTCGCGACCGTAACAAATATGGCTTTACAGAATTATAATCCTAAGAATCAGCAATACAACTCCATAAATTAGCATAATCCTCAAATTCCAATTACATGAACTTAGAGAGTTGTATTGATGATTTTTACAGTTATAATTCTATAAATAAACATTTGATATGGTCGCGAATTATATTAAGATCAACATAAAACCTGACACTGACCTGCAAATTGCAAAAGAACGTAAGAAAATTTGAATTTTGCGGGCTACCCTGACGCTTTCGCCTTTTAAGAAAATTGATCCATAACCACGATTCAAAATTCGAACGTTTGCTTGCTATAAACTGCAGGTCTCTATGGATGGTATACCCAATTTACTATGGAATATTCAGCTAGTCCCCAGCGTGCAGTCGCTTCAAAGATTCAAACCTGACCCGTTAGACTAGAACTTAGAATTTAACTGGAAGGTTATCTGAATACGTTTTTGGAATAACTTTGTGGAGTTTTATACAAGTTTGAAATAGTACCTATTTGTACAATTAGGTACTAGTTAAAATGATCTAAAGATCTAGATAGAGATCTAAGATCTTGCCAGCAGTTAAGAATATATACTGTACTTAATAGAACTTGTTTATCAAGAAATCAGGAAGAAGCGATTTTTTCTCGCGGCGATTATTTTTCGCGCATTGGATTTTCATCGCTTCTGCTTAGCGCCGAGAGTTGAAAATCCAACACTGTGTTTTTTCGACGCGCTAAGATGCATTTGGTTGGATTCTCAATGCTCGGCTGAACACCGAGAGTTGAAAATTCAGTGCGCGATAAAATCCCGCCGCAATATTTTTACGTTCGTGCAAACGTGGGATTTATGTCCCACTGCAGGGCAAAGGCCTCTTCTCATACAGAGAAGGCAAGAGCATTGATCACCACGCTTGCTCAAGACGGGTTGGCAATTTCAGGTACAAATAATGACTCATCCAATTTTATTGAAGTGAAAACTTTTCTAGGCGCGTTGGGCATTTTTGTGATGGGAAAAAACAATTGAACTCGCGACACCGTAACCGACACCTCATTTTTGTAAACACGATTGTGCTCTTTATTTATAT
The DNA here is from genome assembly GCA_949152395.1 of Agrochola litura. NCBI lineage: Eukaryota > Metazoa > Arthropoda > Insecta > Lepidoptera > Noctuidae > Agrochola > Agrochola litura. The sequence continues at coordinate 19,835,162 of OX424509.1, read as the reverse complement.
TACATTACGGATCAATGTTCTATGCAAGTATTTTTACTTTAAACATTTTGGAAGTATTTTTTTTGTAAACGCGATTTTGCTCTTTATTTAGATAAGGTTACGGACCAATGTTCCATACAAGTATTTTTCTTCCACCAAGGCGATCTTGTTCAAGTTTTCACTTCTGTCGGCACTCTTTTTTTTTTTTTTTTTTTTGGGTGGGAAATTATCAAATAACTTCTCCCGCTCTGGGTGGAGCGGGAGGGCGTGTCAGACTCTTACTGACTAAAACCCACCCGTGTTCCTTCCTATGCCATGTTGCCGGGGGCCACGATTTCCCTATCGGTTTTCTTCGAACCCCCGGCATTGGCATTGGCCCTAGCGGACCCCGTCAATTCTGCTGACATCTCTTTGAGGCGCGCGTGGAACACAACGCGCCGTCGACCCGGGCTTGGTCCTTATCGGACGGCGAGCTACCCATTGCTCACCGTCCGCAAGCCCGCGCCTACGGTGGCCGGAAATCTTCCTGCGATTCCCGACGCCCAGGGCGTCTCCTGCTGCGGCGGTTAGGGGCGCGAGGGCGCGAAATTTGCCTTTCCCTCACGCGCTCCGTCTCCTCCTTCGCGAGCATTACTGCTTCGCAGAAAGAGGTGACGGCCTCCCATTTCCTCTCGCTCCGTAGCATGGCCCGAATCAGGGCCGGACGCGAGAGATCACCGCCGCCGATCGCATCCACGAGGACACGGCGATGCCCTGCCCAAGCCGGGCAGACCTCCACCGTATGCTCCACCGTGTCCTCCGGGCGATCCACACAGTGACGACACCCGGGCGTTTCCTCCCGCTTTATCCTGAACAGGTACCTCCCGAAACAGCCGTGTCCGGTGAGTACCTGCGTCAGGCGGAAGGTGAGGACGCCGTGGCGCCTCTCTAGCCACTCCTCAAAGAGGGGTCTTATCGCCTCAATTGTGGCGTGCCCAGCGCTGGGTTGCGACAATCGCAGTCTCCATTCCGCCATGAGATCCCGCCGGAGCTCTGTCCGCTGTGCCGCGACTTCTTGCGGCATCGGAGTTAAGCCCCGGCGCTTCGCCTCCTCGCGCCACTCCCAAATGTGCGCGAGGACCTTTGCCTCCAGATCCCATGGCGGTACTCCGGCAAGGAGGCTCGCCGCCTCGCAGGAGACCGTGCGGTATCCTCGGGCCAGCCGGATGGCCATGACCCTTTGGGACGCGTTCAGCCGGCGGCCTGGCTGCCGCCTCAATGAAGGCGCCCACACTGTCGGCACTCTTGGAGTGCCACTGTTTTTTATTGTGACCACATTCCTTATATCAAGAAAGTATGATTGCATTTTGTGTATTCAATGGAAATGTAGAGAAATCCTCGAAATTACTGCAATTAGCAACTTATTCAAAAGAATGTCAAGACATTCTCATACTTGAGACCACACAGCTTTAAATCACCACAGATTCATAATCTTATAATACTTATGCAGGTATATTGTAATAGCTTAAACAACGATGATACATATATTATACCGTTCAATGGAGCGGCCACACGATGGAGGTACGTTGTGCAGCGTGACTGGTTGTCACTTGAATAGGCAGTTTTCTAGGCAAGATAGAACATTTTACTCCCAGGCTGAAGTATCTACGGACGGTGAGCAATGGGTAGCTCGCCGTCTGATAAGGACCAGGCCCGGGTCGACGGCGCGTTTTGTTCGGCGCGCCTCAAAGAGATGTCAGCAGAACTGACGGGGTCCGCTAGGGCCGATGTCTGCTGAGGTTGCGGGTTTGTCCGAAAGGGTTACAGTGGCCCCTGGCAACATATAGGCAACTGTATGAACACGGGTGGGTTTTAGTTAGTAAGAGTCTAACACGCCTTCCCGCTCCGCCCAGAGCGGGAGAAGTTATTTGATAAATTCCCACCCAAAAAAAAAAGGCTGAAGTATCTAAGGCTTGTAGTGAGACATTAATTACTACATGTAAAACAAAGTCCCCCCGCTGTGTGTTTTTTATTTTTTAACCGACTTCCAAAAAGGAGGAGGTTATATGTTCGACGCGTATGTTTGTTTTTTTTTTTTTTTTTTTTTTTTTTTTTTTTTTTTTTTTTTTTTTTTATGTATGTCCACCGATTTCTCCGTCATATGTGGACCTATTTTGAAAATTCTTTTTTTGTTTGAAAGGGTATGCTCCCAAATTGGTCCCATATAAATTTTATTAACTTTGCTTGGGTAGTTTTTGAGTTAGCTACAAAATACGTATTTTTTTTCCCACTTAGTATGTAGATGATATGATAAGTTCCTGACACTGGTAGTAGGTAGTGGTATTCGAATGTGTGTGGGGTAGGTACCACAACTAAAAAGTGAAAAATAAAAACTTTTTACAAAAAAAAAAACAACCGACTTCCAAAAAAAAACACTACAAAGTGAAAAATAACTTTAATTTTGGAAGTCGGTGGCAAAAAACGAAAACACAAAACCCAAGACACCGACTTCCGAAATTAAAGTTATTTTTCACTTTGTAGTGTTTTTTTTTGGAAGTCGGTTGTTTTTTTTTTTGTAAAAAGTTTTTATTATTCTCAAACATTATTACATTATTTATTGCTTCTACAGTGTTACTCGCCAAACTTTGCAGTTTGATGGCGAGAAGCGCTTGTTTACAGGTATAGGTACAAAAAATCTGTCTGAACGCGATATTTAAAAAAATACCGAATGGACTTTCATACGATTTACACCAACGAACGGAATGATTAATGAGGAAGGTTTAAGTGTATAATTCATTAAAGGTTTTGTGTAAATTGGCTGAAATATGACGATGTAAAAAACTGCAAGTAGGATGAACATCAGTTACATTTTAATCTAACCCATACTCGACGCAAGAGGGTGATAGGACACATCATCATCTGCCTAGGCTTTTCCCAACTATGTTGGGGTCGGCTTCCAGTCTAACCGGATGCAGCTGAATATCAGTATTTTACACGGATGGTCTGGTTTCACCCATTTTAGTTTGTGCACTTTATCCAGGGACATACTGTATATATATTTGTACCCACGTTCAGAAAAACGGATCTAATGATTTCGATGAAAGTAGCAAGTAGGTAGTTAAAGTAGTTTACGGGGGGGAAAAATCGATCTAGTTAGATCTCATATCTGGGAAAATTCGTTTTCTCCGTATTTTCACCCGAGCAGAGCTCGATCGCCCAAAGTTTAGAGCAAGATTAATGGCAGCATGAATTCTTTTTGCTCGGCTCCTAAGGATCGTAGCGTGATGTTACATAGCCTTTAACCTTCCTCAAGAATTGGGTTATCTAAAGCAAAAAAGTTTTTTTTTTAAATCCGATTGGTGGTTCCGGAGATTACCCCTACATACAAAAAAAAAACAAAAAAAAATTTACATCTTTATAATATTATGTATTATATACAGTGTGGCAGGGACATGAATTCAGTACATGATTCTGAACCCCCTGCGCTGAAATTTTTCATAAATTATTTTTAAAAAAATCTGCTATTCCATACATTTTGACCGCGTAAGTATTGCACTTTTCTATGAAAAAGCTGTTTTTTTTTTGTAAATTACCGATGAAAAATTTCAAACCAGGCTCAGAATCATGTACTGAATCCATAGTAACAGTTTTCACGTCGATGTCCCTGCCACCCTGTATAGTATAGATAGTGCGGGAACAAGATAAAATAATTATATTCAGACTATGAATAAGCACTTCCAATGTTTCCTTTCAGCAATTTCGCAGTTTCAAAGGACCCTTATAATTTCGTCATGTCCGTTCCGTTCTGTCCATCCGCTCGCGTTTCCGACAGACCGTTAGGTTTTGTGCCAGACCTTAGTAGATTATCATGACATCTCATCATGTGAGGAAAAGCTTTCAGAATGGAAAACTTAATAAAGAGATAAAGGTTATTTTTAACTCCACTCTCTTTTACTAATATCTATAAGATCATTAAGGTACTAAAACAAGACTAGAGAACATATTTTTGAATTAAAATCAAAACACACACAAACAGAGACGATGTCTTTTGTAATTTGAAGTTTTCTCATGACTATTTACATTCTTGATAGTCAAAAACGCATTTTCCAGTCGAACTCCGCCACTGACCAGGACATTCAATATCCGAATAAATCTTTCGACCGCGCCACTGTTTAAATGTTCTTCCAAATCTATCAACAAATCAACCATAGACTAACGTCAAAATAACAAATAGTAGATTGTTGTACGAGTGGCTCAAAATAACCTCGATAGAATGGGTTTTAGCGCCGCATGTTACACTCTACTTTTCACCACGATTGCGAGAAAATGAATACAATATTAAATAGTTTATTTTATTTTAAAAATTATCAATTAATTTGTTTAATCTGAATTTTTAAGAACACTTTTTATCTCGGTATGCGGTACCTAGTAAAAAACTAGTTTTACATAAGAATAAAGACTTTTTCGTTTTTGTGGGTTTTTTTAGGTGGTTTAACTACAAAAATTACTTTTTCCCTAGTGCAATATACTAGGGGAAAAAGTAATTTAATATTTTTTCCCCGCTCTGGTACGCTACACTGACGGACTTTTTGAGCAAGAGGAGTGAAAAAGTATTTGCATGCAGTGCAGTGGCCTATCAATCACTCGACCTGCGCTCAACAGTATTCATCAGAGACGAACGAAAGGCATTCCTATACAAAGATAGATCCAAATTGACTGCAGCGGATGGAAAAAGTTAGTTGTGATAAAAGTTTCAATCGAATTTTTTGAGCTATCAAAATGTTCGTACGATTTTACGTATTTGTGATATTGTTTAAAATGAATAGCACCGTCAGAAATCTGATTTAGTTGTAAATTGAATTTACAAAAACTCCAACCATTTTGTTAAGTGAATTTAAAATAATGCGATTTTAATAATACCTAATAATAAAACACGGATTTCCACGTTTAAAAACTAAACTGACGTTTAAAATACTATGCACAGATTTTTTCATTTCAACGAAAAAAAAACAAAATCGATTCAAATAGAGAACAAATGCGCATTTAACGGGAACGTTATGCAAATGAACAAACGCCCCCGCCGACGTATCGAACGATTTGAAATTTTAAAAGTACCTATTCATTGAATTTTATACGTCGTAAAATCTAGCATCGTATTTCATAACTGAAATTCCATAGTTAGAAATGGAATTTTTGAATTTACGCATTCTGGTGGAGGCGCGCGTGTCGATTGGACGTATTTTGACGTTGAATTAATTGGAAAACTTTACTGTCAGGACTTCAGGAGTTATCTTGTTGGGCGTGCCGTTCGTGAATTTTTAATTTGAATGCTTAAGTTTGGCTCCGTTTGATCAATGTAGTATGTTTGCGGGTGTGTCCGGGACTTGTTAAAATTATGTTTTGGGGTTTCATGATGATATAGCGAGTTTGGAATTGATCAAATCGCTATGAAATATAGATGTTGGAAGTTGAACTTGGTGCTGTTGTTGATTTAGTAACTTAATAATCTCAGCCATTCATAGATAGGTACACAAATAATACAGGGTGGCAGGGACATCGACGCGAAAACTGTTACCATGGATTCAATACATGATTCTGAAATACCCTGGGTAGAAATTCTCCGATTTTTTTGTTTTATCAATTGTTCTATACTTTTTGATCGCGTAGGCATTGCACTTTTCCATGAAACGGTAGATTAAAAAAAAATCGACTAAAAATTTTAAACCCTTGGTTTCAGAATCGTGTACGGAATCCATGGTAACAGTTTTCGCGTCGATGTCCCTGCCACCCTGACTGGACACGTCCGTGTGGTTCAAGTCTGTGTGGTTCTTTCCTCAAAAGACCATTTCAGACACTTATCTACATGGTCCTCATATGGTCTGACCAAGAATATGTCTGGACTTTTAAACGAGACTGCGACCTCTGAGTTTGTTTCGGCCTTTCTTCTCAGAGTAGACAGATAGGAAACGTCGAACTCATCTAGCTTATTTTTTTTTAATATGACGTGTAAAAGTGATTCTGATATCCTATTTACAGAACAAATTTCATTTTCCTATATACCATAAACTTATACTTTCGATCATTTATCTGTTGTCATGTATTTAGAAATTGATATCAAGACCTACTAATCTTACTTCTTTATTTTTCGTGTGGTTATAGACTAACCTGGTGTCAGAATTTTTATGCCGCGCATGGGCCTCTGACTTGGCTCAACATGCCATCGAAAAATATCTCTCACGCGTCAGTTCCCTCACGATATTTTCCTTCACCGTTTTTGAAGCAAGTGATGATTAAACAATACGCACATGAATCCGATAAGTCCGAGGTGCGTGCTTTGGGTTCGAACTCGAAACCTATGACTTGGCAGTCCGACAGTCACACCATTAGGCTATCACTGCTGTGCACCTACTAATACGGTAGTTGCCTATGTAAAAAAAAACAAATTCTATTAAGTCCATCTTTCAGATAATAAAAAAATAATAGACACCTATTTTTTGCTTTGTCATATTAATCAAAAATAACTTAGAAAACACGCATTAAAGTTCAGTGGGGGCTCGCTACGTCACGACTCAGTATTAAATCTAGCAAGGCGTGACGTCATGCCACATTTTAACTCAATGTATCGCCGTAATCTTTTGATTACGTCAAAAAATAAAAAATACGTGTTCAATATTTTCTAATAATCTACAAGACGGAAAAACAAAATTTTTGGACACAGGCCTATTATATTCCAGTTACTAGAGCGCCTTGGAAAGCACGTTAAGCCGTTGGTCCCGGCTGTCATTCGTGGATCTTTGACAGTCGTTATGGGTCGTCACAAGCCGGAAAGTCTGACAACCAGTCTTACAGTCGTACTACCCAGTTACTGGGTTGTGGAGGTCAGATAGGCAGTCGCTCCATGTAAAATATTGATATTCAGCTGCATCCGGTTAGACTGGAAGCCGACCCCAACATAGTTGGGAAAAGGCTAGGCAGATTGATTGAGAGCGCTGATCAACATAATTAAAATCACCAACAGATCATACCCGAAAAATAATTACTCAGCCAACAATAGGGGAATACTCCACCAAAATATAGGCAAACATAGGCGAGGGGTTAATTCGCGTTACGTGGACTAAAATGACATTTAATTAAAATCAGAAGTGGCCCAAGAGTTTGACAAATTGCCCTCGACGTCGGCAGCAGCTGAGTTTAAAACAGAACGCGTTTTAAGACTAACTAGCGTTGATTTGGTTTAGGATGTACTTACATAAATGAATTATTTTGTTGGTAATTTCGTTTGCTTTTGTACAATTTGATTTTGAGTTTGGGTAAGAAGTAGGAATGATGTAGTTTATAGTTTTGTGAGAGCTTGATTACAGTGTTTTCGAATTCTTTTTCTGAGTACCATAGACCAACGTAGGCCTTTTCTTGCCGTGAAATTGAAGATATCGTTTGAAATGCCTTTTAGAAAATGTAAATAAACTATCTAGACTTCATCAAATTACGGTGAAGATTTTTATAGATATCTTGTTTTTTGGTATCCCACTGCTTTAAACTAAATATCGTGAAGTTTTTTTGGCATTTCTAAATGTTTAATACATTTTCAAACCCAAAAATTACCACTGCTAAAGCCTTTACCTCCACCTACATTAAAATCTGTTTTAACAAAACAATTATTTCCACCGTTCTTTAAACTAAGCCCCAAGTAGAACCAAAAACTGTCAAGCGTTTTAGAATGTTCATGAAATTCAAAGCCAAATTTTAATTATGCTTCCCAAGCGTATGCGGCATTTCTTTGACAACACGTCATGGCATGAAGAAAGTCATTATTTCGTACTGAGACATGTTTAAGGTAGAAACGTACGTATGTACAAATGTAAGTATTAATTAAATTACGGTTGGAAAATGTACTGAATGTGAGACTGATGGAAACGTTTACATGATGATGTAAAATGAAATTCGGAAAGGAATCTTATTAGTTTGTGAACAAGGGGCTTTTGTGTTTCCTCATAAGAGTATTTCAGACACTAATCTACATAGTCTTCACATTCATGATCTGACCAAGATTATGTAAGAGACTTTGACCAGCAGAGTTTGTTTCGTCATTTCTTCTCAGAGGCAGTTGGATATGAAATGTCGACTCCATTTACTTTTTTTTATGACTTGTAGAAGTGATTTCGATATCCTATTTACAGAATCAACAATTTCATTCCATTAATTTTTTAGGGTTCCGTACCTCAAAAGAAAAAAAAACGGAACCCTTATAGGATCACTCGTGTGTCTGTCTGTCTGTCACAGCCAATTTGCTCCAAATGTAATGGACCGATTAAGTTGAAACTTGGTACACATATGTATTTCTGTGACTTAAACACGAAAGTGTAACGTAAATTAATTAATTTTCAATATAGGGGTCACTTTTGGGGGGCAAAAAAGAAAATTAAAAAATCAATTTTGCTAACAGTACCGTGTGACATATCAAATGAAAAGACTTGCTCCGAGGATTTGAAAAATATTTATAATATAATTTTAAAATAAATACGTTTAAAGATATTTAAGAAATTTGATGAAAATTGACTCCGAAAGTACTGGACCTAAATTTTTTTTTAAATTACAGAGAATGGTTCTTTACTCATAGATTACAGGAAAACCTATAAAAAGTCTATGGTCTTAAAATAACATGGTAAATCTCTCAATATTGTGCGTACAAACTTACATTTTCAGTTAGAATATATGAAAGAACATATTATTATATTCTAACTTTCAACTACAACGTTAAGTTTGTATTTGGGATAAATTCATCCCAACTACGGAACCCTTCATTGTGCGTAGTCCAACTTTTTTTATGATTTGTATAAGTGATTTCGATATCCTATTTACAGAATAAACAATTTAATTTAATTTAATTTTATGTGGATGGAATGCAAGTCACATATAGTTTTTTAACATTATGAGTACTGGAGTAAGATGCAAGTTTTATTATAAACTGCGATGTGTTTAAAACCATTTCTCTTGTTGCAAACAACTTTACCGATAACGCAATAAACAAGAAGAAGAGAACCAATTGAAACAAACACACAGCGATTGATACAAAATCTATACAGTTGAAGCTATAAATCTTAACAATAATAAAATAAAACTACAAGAAACTCGTAACTTTAAAACAATCTCAACAATACCTCTCTTGCCTGCAGAAAGTGAAACGTCAACTGAGTTAAATATTCAGTATGGTACCATCTACATACCTCGTCCAGTCGTCGAGATCTCCTGAATGCGAGCATTCGGTAAATTTATAGCTTCAAGCAAAAATAGGTGTCTGCCAGGAGCTGAAGTTGTTATATTTATGCTCGTGCTTGGTTGAGTAGTAAGGTTTTGCACATTCAGTTTTCCAGTATCTCTAAAACACTATAATTCTTTATCACGCAAAGCTGCAACAGTAATAGGTAACAAAATAACAATTGTATAGGAAAGGATATTTGATTTGTAGTTCATGAATATGCGAATAAATTCCACCAATAAGATACTTTTTACAAGTCTCCTGGTGGATCAGTGTAGATTAAAACGAATAATTGTTTTGTGGTAGATTTAACTTTGGGAATTATTATTATTACTTTAAGACTGTTAGCTTTCAATTAATGTAAATATTATCTTTGAAATTATTATATACAATATATAACACAGCTAACTATTTCGACTAGGTACCAAATTAAAAGCCTAACTAACTTACTATACAAATAAATACAAAATTATTGGTATACATTTCGCAATATATTCACGCTGGCATTATAATGAATTCAACTTAAATATCAGTAAGTAATACCAAATGTTTCCATAAAAATTTAAATAAATATTTAACGAACATTCCACTGATGGAAATAATTGAATTAAAAATTCAACATCGTCCAGTCTACATTCTCGAAGCGGCACGAACGAATCTCGTGAATGCTGCAGCATTTGCCAAATTTATGGCTCACAGACCAGAAGACTTGGAGCTGGGTTAAAATTTAGTTGTTTTTGAGAATATAATACTTGAAAATAACCTTTTAGAAGAGCTAGAAAAGAATATAAAGGCGCTTTTTTTAAAGGACATAAAGAAAAAGACGAGAATCTTCCTAGTATCATAGAGTAGAAATCATAAGACAATCAAATCACGTACATACAAATCTTATAATACACTACACAGTCACAACAACATTAATAAATTTATACCATCTACAAAATAACCAATAATACGTGTAGAGTAAAGTAACATAATCTATCTATAATGAGTCTCATCTATTGCGTCCATCTGTTTATCCTAAAGAAGATAAAGGGAAGATAGAAATCGGAACTGCGGAACTAATATCAGAGTTACACTTCTCTACCTTTAATTCCGAAATTCCGGTAAAGATGATTAGGAAATTAATGCAATTTCCAAATTGATGTTCAGATTTCGATGTATCAGTTTCAATTTGAATGTATAAGCTTCCGTTTACTGCTGTATTAATGTCGAATTTCTAACTGCTTAGGTGAATTATTACGTTTGTAATACAGGCTACACACGTCACGGTATACTTGCGCAAAATTGAACTTGCACAAGTATACATTAACGTGTGTGAGATGAATTAGCATAAATATCCGACCCATTCTGTGTCACGCAGACTTGTGCATGTCAAAACTTGTGCAAGTATATCGTAACGTTTATGGCTACTTTATCAAGTAACATTTTCATAAACAATTTTGATAGTTATCAGTACTTTAATACACAACAGCTTTCGAATGAGAAAAAGCTTCGTAATACATAAAAACCTTTTTTTTATTTCAGAATCCAGGCCAGGATTATTAATTTATTCATCTTCAGTCCTCCATTTACAAATTAAAAGTACAGATATAAGACAAATGTATAAATTAGCTTCTTTATCTAGATGTTTTGAGACTGAAAAAATAACTGGCAGCTTATGAATTTTGTTTCATCTTATTTTAACGTTTGTAACTTTATTAATTATGCAAACATTGGTATTCTCCGTATTTTCGTTCGTTTCTCGAATTAAACTTGCATTAGTCTGGTCCACGAAAATCTAAAATATTTATAATTGTACTATTTCTATAAACATTTTGAACATATATCGTTATGGTGTATTAGTTCGTCTGTGTTTGTGTGGTGTGCTGGTATATAGTTTGTCATTTAACTTGACTTTATAATTTATACAAAATTTTCCATCTTACGTATCACCGTATTCGTTACAAGCGTTCTTTTAGTCAACTTAAAATTTTAACCAATTCATTTACGTAGTACTTAGTATACTTAAATATTTATCTCTAAGTTGAACCTTATCAAACCCATTAACAAATCAAAGTCGTTCCATTCCAACTACACACAAATCCACCATGATAGCTCCATTTTCTACAATCGGGGTCCATTCTACCAAACAATTCGACCATAAAATCCTAAATCCCGTGTTTCCTTGATTGGTTCATACAGTGTAATTCCGTGCAGACTCGCTCGTTGCCCGCCCGTAAGATAACCGCCGGTTGCATAAACTTTGTCTGTGTTGGTTTTAACAAAGATTTATACTACGTTGTCGTCCGCCGTAGATTCCTCTATGTATATTTTAAAGTTGAATGTGCTTTACGCTGTTCCTTTGTGGATTATTTACATCGTCATTATATATAGTTCCTTGCTATTGTTTCATGTTTATAATTTTATGTATATCTGTTATCTATCTAATATCAAGCTGTTTTTTTTTTTTTGTGGAGAGAACAAATAATAGAAATGACTTAAAAGCCGGAGTATTTTTTCGCTTTTTGTATTTTTCTGCCACTGTTATTGTCATTTCGTAATTCAAGTTTTTTTAAACAAGGTTTTAATTAACTGGTTTTTGCCTCTTTTCGATCTTTCTCACATGATCTGCAGAAAAGGTTCCCTTGATTGTATGCAATAATTCCACAAAATTATAATGTAAAACTACTGCAGCACGTCAACGTAGAGCAGTAGTATACAAGCACAATGTTTTTAGTTTTTTTAACTGTTAATACCATTATTTTAGTCCCGACAACGTCAGGTACTTGAATGGGTTAGTAACGAACTCTTTCAAACATACATGACCTGTACAGTTCCAGAAAATAGGTACAAGTTAGGTAGTTTACGAAAATAAATTACGCAATTGGGGTAATTGCGTAATTTATTTTCGTAAACGAGTATGACAAATTTGTTTCATTTTGACAGTTCAACAATATTCGTTGCGTTAGTTACGTTATTGAGCAGATTTTTTTTTCCAACTTATGAAGCAATGGATTAGCAATCTGTTTCATATCGAAACAAATTGTGATTGATCGTGTATTACGCAATTAGGGTACTGGTGCCATTTGGATTGCGTTTCAATATTTAAAGGAATCGGAAATCTTCCTACACTCAATTTGGAAAATTCCCTTTTCCTTTCAATCAGACTCCTCAATTCAGTTCACGTAATCAAATAACGTCTCATACAAATTCCTATTGTGTTAATATCAGAAACAGGCTTACATTATATTATATGTCATCTGACTGGCCATATATTTCTGTTATCATACTTGGCATAGTGCCATTTTGTTGGAATTCTTTCAAATGTTAAGTCAAGATAGGGATATACGCTGGTTTCCCGGATGGAGCGAAATTAAGAATTATTGGAGCTTAGTCAAAGCTGACTATGGAAGTCATAGAAATGTCTTGAAGTTAAGCTGAAGAAATTTTTACTATACTCATTAATATTGAGATACCTATAAAAGTGTTTCTTGACCAAGTAATTACCTGAGGAGCTCATGGCTAAGTACTAACAGCCGCACGGGTCGATCCATCAGGTTAAGCTACGCTTGCCGGGATTGGTCCGTGGATGGGTGACAATTTCTACATACCGAGACTCCTCCATGCGTCAGAAAGTACGTTAAGCCGTTGGTCCCAGCTGTCATTCGTGGATCTTTGACAGTCGTTACGGGTCGTCACAAGCCCGAAAGTTTGAAAACCAGTCTTACCAAGGGGTATCGTATTACCCAGTTACTGGGTTGTGGAGGTCAGATGGGCAGTCGTTCCATGTAAAATACTGGTTGGTATTCAGCTGTATCTGGTTAGACTGGAAGCCGACCCCAACATAGTTGGGAACAGGCTAGGCAGATTGATTAAAGCTTAGGTATCTATTAATAAGATTCCATAACAGTTTTCCTAAAGCTTCTACTGACAATATTTCTGCCAAAAACGTAATCTTCTGAAATCTTGATTAATCCTAAATCTTTACCGTCTGCAGAAAGGTAAAGAGAGCAAAATAGTTTTGACCTACATCCACATAGCCTGGTTTATTAACAAAACACGTTGCAGCCGATAGGCCATAAAGCCTATATCAAAAAGGTAGGACAAATTCTTATAGGGTTAAACGGTTCTCTCGACCTGTGACATTCAACCTTCCCCTTCGATTGGATCGCTATTGAACAAATATGGATATTTTTCCTTCGCTTTTCCAATAAAGTATTGCTCTTTACGATTTCTCGGAATAAAAAGAGATATTGAAATTATGAATATTTTTTCTCTAAGAATTTCGGAATGAGAATCTTTGGTTTCGTCTTTAATATGTTTCATATAATTTCGGTTTGTTCTATGTAGGAGATATTCTAAGAATGTCGAAATATATAAAAGCGGTTAAAATAACATGATTTCGTTTACCTATACCTCAAGCTTCCTCTTCCGTGGTTCGACAATGTTAAAGAAGAAATTATAGAAAACAATATGAAATAAAAAATATTTCGCCAATATAATTCACGCATAGACGTTTCCGTCAAACTTTATTTCTTACTAGAACTAATCAATTGTATTTAACGAAAACATGGTATGCAACACTATCAATAAACTATAGTTTGTTGTATCAATCAAAAACCTACGGCTAGGTACATTGGTACTGTAATCAAAGAAGGAATATAACATCTCCGTTCAATTCGCTACCCCCAACGCCATCTAGTAGCAACCGCCGCAAATACCTATTTACAAAGTCCACTGTTCACACAAAACCAAGTGTGCTACTAAACTACACCCTCCCTCAACACAAACAAATTTATGGACATGTATGGATGTGTGAGTTACATTATATTTCCCAACATCAGTGAGTCTCGAGGACCGATACCGGAAATCAAATGAACCGGTCCATGTCGAGCGGATCTTCGCAGATGATGTCATTGACAGACTTCCTGAGAACTATACGGCGACGTCTTGAATACGGATAGAAGGATAATGTTTGTTATTCATACTCGTGTTTGTATGTTAGAAGTGCAGTTTTGGTTGGTTTGTACGATTTGGGGTACAGTTGGGACAAAATGTGGTACAAAGAAATAAGGAGAGAATACAAATGATGATATTTTGACGCCGATTTGAAAAATATATCTACAAAGAATAGAAGCCGAATATTTGTCGGTGGAAAGAGAATTACTGAATACAAAATTGAAGCATCAATAATTCTAGTCACTGCGAAAGCTGTTGTACCTATAGCCTGAAGATAAAAAGAAGTGGTAAGAACTTTACCAAAAAACATTTAAAAAAAATATCATCATGATTCTCTTGCTCTTGTCCTAAATATGGCGACGATAACCGACTTTTAATGATTTTCTACTGAAGATCACATCTAAACGAGCAGTGTTAATGATTTAGAAAAAATTTATGTTAGATTAAAGCACATTTTTAATAACTTAATATAGGAATATTTTAGATTATGTATTTAATACAAAGTGAAATTAATTTGTAAAGTTATGTCTAACGCAAATAAAAAACTGAGAATCACGCAAAATCCATCAAACATATTTTTCTGAAACCTTTACCATTTTAAAGATAATTTAATTATTGATTTTTTAGTATACCTGTTTTATTAAAATACATTTTGTTTTTTGTATAATAAATTAATAATGCGTCTAATTTGGGACAACGCTCCTTGATGGGCGAGTCCTATTACTGGCTGGACGTACGACGCGTTGCATGAGCTCAGTACAGAACACGCAAGCTAACCACTCAAGGTCACTGGCATATATCTACGGCTTAATTTGTGGTCATCGTAGCATGTCTTCGTTTTCCATACTTCTCTATTATTAGTCATCAGCTTAGTAGTCAAATATTGTTTTAGAAATATACATACATATATAAACTCACGCCTTCTTTCCATGGGGGTAGGCGAAAACTACAGAACGCCACCTGCTACGATCCTTACATACTTCTTTTGCTTCGCTTACGTTCATATATCTGGGCCCTATTTAATAAATCTTACAAATTGTAAATTGTAGATGACAGGCTACGATTCCACAAGTTTATGTTTAGTAAAAATTACAAGTTACAAATTTGTCATGGTGGAAAACTTAAAAAAAAATAAAATTTTACCCTAAAATTTTACATATTTCTGTATAATAAACATTTTTACTTTACCAATTCACATAATCGTAGGGAAAATTACTTTATTGAACACATAATTGTAATTACAAGTTTATATATATTGTAAATTGTAACATAATTCCGAAGGTGGTCTCACTATGTGTCAAATCTACAATTTGGTGCCTCAACCTAATGAAGTAATGACTAAAGAAATTAAAATATTTTAAGTAAAAAAATGGTACTAACAACGAGTAGTGAAAGTAGTGATGTTAGTGGTGATGAAAATATAATTGAACGGCAATTGGCGAGTTTTTCGTAAAAGCATAACCAAAATTCTGATAATCAATTTGATGTTGTTTTTACTGTATTGTATTCGTGTGAATTTAAACTTTTATAATAGCATGTATATTGTTTCTTTTTTTTATTCTTAAGTTAATTTAAATTGTGTATTCAGAGCATTATGTACTCGATAATGTGTAAGCTGTGGTTACCTGTAATTGAGTGTGCGTTACAGGAAATGTATTAACTAAGTTTTATTATTGTAAAAGATAATAATTGTAATGTAACTCGTTGGTAATCCTTAAAAATAAATAAATAAAATAAATAAATTCTATACTCAAGAGTAAGAAATCTACCCTCGTGTATTAAGAATCTGCACCAAAAACTTACATTCTAAATAACTAAATAAAATTGTAACTTACAACTACATATTTGTAAATACAATATTGTCATCGAAATGTACGAGCGTTTCCTACATTTATTAAACAGCATAAACAATTGTGATAATTGTAAGTTATTTACTTGTTAGTTTTTTAGATATTTATAAGGTTTATTAAACAGCACATGTAACAAAAAACTTTTTACAAAAAAAAAAACAACCGACTTCCAAAAAAAAACACTACAAACTGAAAAATAACTTTAATTTCGGAAGTCGGTGTCCTTGGGTTTTGTATTTTCGTTTTTTGCCACCGACTTCCGAAATTAAAGTTATTTTTCAGTTTGCAGTGTTTTTTTTGTAAAAGTTTTATATTTAAATTTTTAGTTGTGGTACCTACCACACACATTCGAATACCACTACCTGCTACCAGTGACAGGAACTTATCATATCATCTACATACTAAGTGGGAAAAAAATACGTATTTTGTAGCTAACTCAAAAACCACCCAAGCAAAGTTAATAAAATTTATATGGAACTAATTTGAGAACATAACCTTTCAAACAAAAAAAGAATTTTCAAAATCAGCCCACAAATGACGGAGAAATCGGTGGACATAGATAAAAAAAAAAAAACATACCTACGCGACGAACATATAACCTCCTCCTTTTTGGAAGTCGGTTAAAAATAAAACTTTACAAATATGTCACTTTTTACAAAGTTGTAGGATTCTAATTTTTTATTAAACAGGGCCAGGTCATACACGCACGCCGGTTGCGAGAAATGTAATATCCAAATATAATGTAACCTCACATCACCATTGCATCAATGAACAAACACTAACGGATTATCATAAATGAGTTATCTGCGATAGACAAACACAATACCATTGCGGAATTCATTAGCAAATAACAGTGGCAAACAACTTTAGCTCTCAACGAAATTGATTGTCATTCAAAATTTACCGGAACATCGATGAGATTATGAAGTACTAGTAGCGCCCCGCGGTTTCACCCGCATAAGTCTCGATTCCAGAATATCGGAATAAAACGTAATCTATATATTAATCCAGGTTATAAACTATATGTACGCCAAATTTCATCCAAATCCGTTCAGAATTTTTTGTGTGAAAGAGTAACAAACATCCATCCATTTTACTTTGTTTCTTTTTATTTGTTTCAATGAGTGTGTTTTAGTTTAATTTGTGATTTCCTGTGCGAGTCTCAATAAATACTTTTTCTTTCTTTCTTTCATCCATCACAAACCCAAACACAAACTCATCACAAACTTTCACGTTCTTATTATGTATAGTAAGTAGGATTGTACGATGGTTATATTTCTAAATGGAAAGAAATTCAATAAACTATACAGGGTCAAATTAAATTAGCAAAACTCCGCATACGATGGGTATTTATCTTTTTTTGTTTTATCATGTTTCGATATCCACATATCTAAAAATTATAAAACAAAAAGATATTAAATTGACGATGTTTTTTTATTGGGGTCATCAACCGTCGGTATTGTAGTCACTTAAAATATTAGTTTTTTTTTTTGTAAAGTTCACAGGCTCGATGTGTCAACTCACACTTCATGTAACAATAATACCAGCGGAAAATTATTCAATTATTTTTATTTTAACGTGTTTAGATATCATGTTTGCGGAGTTTTGCTAGCTAATTTAATTTGATCCTGTAGAATGATAATTTGTAGAGAATTTAACTTTTTCTGTCGTTGATTTTGACAAACTGATGTCTGTTTTAGATATTTATTGATGGCCAGTAGTGCGATCTTAGTGACTTTTGTGGCACAATTTATAATATCATAAATGGTACAAATACACGCAGCGTGCTTACAACACGTTGCGTGTTCAATATAACAACGCATTCAGATGCATACTGGGTCTGCCTTGGCGGTGTAGTGCGTCCGGCATGTTTGCCGAAAACAGGGTAGATGACTTTTACGCAGTCATGAGAAAGTCGCAGGCCTCCTTTATGAACCGAATACATAAATCTGACAATGGAATATTGAAGGCCATATACGAGGTTAATTATTTCTTCGTATATGGCAATTAATTTTCCAGCTAAAATAATACTTTTCTATTATTATTATTATTTTTATTTATTTTTTTATATAAATTGTGTTAATTAATTAATTGAAATATTGTAATCTGTCGTGAATTTTATATGGGTGTATTCCTGAAATAAATTATTTTGAATTTTTTTTGAATTTGAATAAACATTTAGCAGCAATGGTCAGGATAGTAATTAAAAAAATTCTGTATGGTGACATAATTTTGTTAGTTACCTAAAATAGAAAAAAGGAGGGCTGGCCTATTTTTTGGCCAAGGAATCAGCTTTGCCAAACAACGTGTCAATGCTGCCAGCCTTTTGGCCACTTTCCCTATTGACAGCGACGCGAGCAAATTTTTTGATGCCCTATGATTATTTCCCCTCTTTTTTATAACATTTCTACAAAGTCAAAGTCAAATTCAAATAATTTATTTCAATTAGGCACAAAAAGGCACTTTTGAACGTCAAAATTTACAAAAAATAGAATTGATTCTAGTCACCCCTTCCAAAAGGTAGTTTTCGTATGCAGAAGAATGGGCAAGAAACTCCACCGTTACTCTTTTAAAATGTTTTACAATATTTTGTATACATTAGTTATATAATTATATGTGAAGACGATGAACCTGGAATAAGATAACTATACCACAATAGGTAAAAATAATTAAAAATGAAGCAATGACAGAAAAAATAATTATGTAAGTAATGGATACATGTGTTCACATATTTACAAGCATTCATAACGATCTACATCTCTGCGTTGAAAGTATTCATCCAATTTTTGCCTACCTACTGGCATCATTTTGCATATAAAATAAAATAGCCACATTACAACCGCAGCCTTAAAAATTTTCAATTTTTGTCGTAAAAGCTTTTTGCCATTCGATAAAGGGTTTCCCTAGAATGTGTACCAAATTCGTGATTCCTTTGTGGAGCATTTGAGGCGTAAGAATCCAATATAAATCGGTCGGCAGTCCTCTCGCGCTGTACATACACATCAGTAACACAATTTTATATAAAACTATTGGGAATTCAGATAAAAAAATATTGAAGTAATCTTACTACTTAATCTAATACCTTTAAACGAGCAATTCTTATATGTACGTATTTCGGAGACGGGTATGTGACTCTTTCATTATTATCAGCGATATTTTAACTACTGTGGGCGTAGTGTGGGTGGGTAGTGTTGGTTAATGCGCAATAGAAAAACCGTTAGCAGTTCAGATCACATTATAATTTACTATCAAATTGTTTAATACTAGCTAAATTATACACACATTGGGTGCGACGGCGTTTATTAAAATCACAAATTAACACAATGATCACAAATTACAATTAACACAATAACTGAGCACAACGAATCGAGAACAACTCCGATGCGATCCGAGGCTGAATCCCTCCTCGCCGTGGCCTTAAAACATCACGACTACAGAGAACCCACACCAAAAAAGCGCGCTTCTACAGAAAAGCGCGCTTTTTTGGTGTGGGTAGTTTACTTGATGTCGCCAGTGGCGCGCTTGCGATTTGTTTCGTGTCCGTACTAATGACCGGATCTGACATGTATATTATATAATCTGAATCTCGGAAACGACTCCAACGATTTTCATGAAATTTAGTATGCAGGGGGTTTCGGGGGCAATAAATCGATCTAGCTAGGTTTCATTTTTAGAAAAATACCAAAAAAAATCATCCAGATATTATTATAAATGCAAAAGTGTGTGAGGATGGATAGATGGATGTTTGTTACTCTTTCACGCAAAACCTACTAAACGGATTTGGATGAAAAGATAGTTTATAACCTAGATTAACACATAAAATACTTTTTATCCCGATATTTCTACGAAATCGAGACTTATGTGTTTGAAACTGCGGGGAGCTGCTAGTTTTATATAAAATCTTCCTTTTTATTAGTCACATTACGTTTACATTCGACTCTTTTGGAGTGTTTTCGGTAAAAATGTTTACTACCGAGTCCCTTGTAGATATAGGACATTGATAACTTTTATTTGATTAAGAATTACATCTGAGTTTCCGGGATGAAAGGTAATAAACTTTGTTTAAGTGTCAAGGGCTGTTGTAACATCCTCGTAGAATCCTAAAGCCCTTTCCTCACTGGTCAGTGCGTCAGCGGTGCGGGATCAGCATGTTCGTTATATCAGGGAAAGTTCACAGAACGCCTGAAAAAAAAATGCTGCAGCTGTGATTAAAAATATGTTTTTTTTTTAATTTAAATTTTTCGTAAACGGAGCCACACTATCTTTATCACTCGAAAACAACATCTTCTCGCGAGGAATTAAGCGGTACTGCACTAATTATACCGAAAACATAACTTCAGGTCCGTAAATGTAAACAGTGCGGTATACAGAGCATACTTTACCGCACTGACCAATGAGGAAACGGCCTAACAGTGTTTTTGAAAGGATTTTTTTGTTACTAAAATGAACAATGTTTTATTTCCTCTTCGAACAACGACGTGATTTTTTCTTACACGTGGGGCTTATAGTCATAATTTCTTTTGTAAAAATATTAATTTCACAATTGAATAAAATAAATAGCAATACAAACAAACAGAATGATTCCAACCGTGCCAATTTCAAGATGTCCCGTTATTTATGCTAACTAATTAAATAAAAGGTCCATTCAAATTTGTTGGTTAACTTGAAAGTGTGCGTCAAAACAGGCCGCCTTAATTAAACAAAGAGGGTGGAAATTCAAATGTTGCTTTAAATAAATTATTTTGTATAATATAGGTCTGGCTCGCTTTCGATATTAAAGTACTGAAATCAGCAAAAATAGTTCGAAATACTGTTAATAATTCCATAGTGATAATTGCCTTTTAGTTTGTCATTATAAACCTTGGTGACCAATTGTCCAATTTCGAAGAGAGAATAATTAAGTCTTATAAATCACTGTATATTTTCCTTTTCATATTGATTTGAAACTAAAATGACATGTCATGAACATAAACACCATCAATACAGCTTAGAAACCGCAGAAACATATTTTATAGATTTGTCTTTCTTTACACTTACCTATTTTGTTTTTTTATCCCTTTTTTTGAATTATCACGACATAATTTATCTGATATTCTTTCAAAACAGTTTCCATTAAATTCACCCCCTTATTTTTTCAAATTCTCCTTAAAAAAAAAAGAAGCAACATCAATGAGGGTTTTCATGAAAATTCTGGCCACCAGTTGGCGCCACTTTACCAAGAGGTCTTCCAATTCTACAACGAATATAAAATATAAATGACTAGCTTCTGCCTGCAACTTCGCAAACCTTCCTCAAGAATTGATCTATCCAATGAAGAAAATCATTTTTCTAGAAAACTTCCAGAGATTACCCCCTACATACAAACTTATAAACAAACAGACATACAAACATATTTTACCTCTTTATAATGATGACGTTCATCATTCGTTTCATTCATTCGATCATTAGTCATGACTAAAGAAAATATGGACGCTTTGACACTTTTGACAGGTGCCCGGACCTGACTTCGCAGTGCTGCCACCTAAACGTCATTTCAAAAGACCCTCATTCCACACATCGTCTCTAAGGACAAGATCAATTGATCAACTATGTAAATAAACAAATTACTATACTCGAGTTAAGCACAAAATTACAGGCACCATTGAACGATAGATTTTCAAACGATAGAAATTCAATTTACCGGCTATAAATTATTGTCAATGTCCTTAGGAAAGCTATTACAATGAAATATAGGAGTGCTTGGGAACTCTGAAGATTCTGACAGTGATAAGACGATACAGAGATAAGAGGTACTCGATTATATGTTGCTACCTTTGATATACTATCGCGATGTAAGGGAAAATAATGGAAGAATGATTGTGATTATCTGACAGATATGGGAGTAGTTAGATAGAAAAAATCTGTAAGATAAGATTTTATTTAGTTCATTTTTCATGTGTACAAACAGTTTTCTTTTTACGATTAATAATATAATATAATAATCTTTTTCTTAGGCTCGGACTCCACCAAAGCGGAGATGTGCGAAGATGTTCGAAGCGGAGACGATAAGATGCTTTTCAGCTGGGGTGTACCCACCAAAGCTGTGCGGAGATGCGTACTAGCTAGAGTGGAGTGGAGACGTGTGCTGTTATGTGCCGTCGCCAGCTTGCGAGGCACAGCTCACATCTCCGCTTTGTACCGCCGCCCAGCTCACATCTCTGCTTCGATCGCGCCATACAAATATGATACATCTCCGCTCAGTGGTATCCACTGAAGCTGAGTGGAGACGAAATGTGTGAATAACGAAATCCTATTGGTTGTTAAAACACCTCTCCTCTCGCCTCCGCTTTGGTGTACACAAAAATACACGATTTATTTTTATTTTTTTATGTCCATAACCTCAACAACTGGAATACCGTTCGCTGACGCAGCCATTACATCCTCACGTGTGCAGGTGACAGAGCATGCGGTGCAAGATGGGAGGAATGTCATAATACCAGCCTGTTATAGTCCCACGGTAGGGTAAATGCCTCTTCTCATATAGAGAAGGCACGAGTATTGATCACCACGCATGCTCAAGAGATGTTAGCAATTTTAGACTTATATTAACTATCCAGGTCCAGGTTTCCTCAGGATGTTTTCTTTCATCGATGTCAGTTATATCCAAGACAAACTAATTTTTTTTTTTTTCATAACTTAATTCTTCTCTATTTCTTCATTTAATTATTTGTTCTGCTCGCTACGACCCTACTTAAAATAATTAATAGTAATTATTGAATTAACTTCTGAACGAGTTTCTGAGTTCAAGGGCAATTAAAATAAAAGACTTTCTGATAAATAAGATATTCTCGGAAAATCTCCTCTAAATTAAATGAATTATCCTCCAAACATGCTCAAAATGAAGAGGCAAAAAATCATTTTCATCCAGTTACTGAAATGAGATTAAATAAATAACTTCAAATAAAAATTATATCCATCTTTGCATGGAACTGTATTCACCGTATCGATATTTCTATAAGAAAAATGAAATAAAATACTTTCACCAAAGACTTCCGAGAGACATCAAAAGGAATCCGAATCTTTTCACAACCATCAAAGGTTCCATACAAAAAATTCGTCTATAATTTTATTAAAAACTCGTAATTATCACGTGTTGTCGGGGGTTCCTCCTCCCCTCTTCCGCTCTCCTACCGGATATTTTAATTCTAAACGAGGGATTATATGGTCTCAAGTCGGTTCGGGTCCTATTTCTGACGTACTCAGTACCTTGGCTTAAGTCAGGGGCTTTCGCGGTCAATAATCCTTCTTTATGATATTTTTGTCGGCAATTGTCGTTAATTGGATGCTGTTGCTAGTAATTAGTGGCTTAAGACTGTTCAGAGGGTATTAGAAGATGCTATTTATGATGTCTTTTAATGCTGTGAAAAGTGTTAGGCAAAATATAAGTTTCGATTTTAATGAATAAACTGTGGTTACAGGGGGCTCAACTCTCATTAGTTTAAGCGTCTACTTGCTTTCTTCAAAAACCATTTTATTATTTCTCAAATGTTTTTCTACGTAATAGTATTAGTAAAATACAATTAACAGTGAATTTTATTTTTAAAAAAACAAAAGATAATTAAAATCTAAACAAAAAAAAGTGGCACTTAGTGGGAGAAGTGAAAACTTGAACAAGATCGCCTTGGTGGAAGAAAAGTATGGAAAATTGATCCGTAACCTTATCAAAATAAAGAGTACAATCGCGTTTACAAAACCTTTAAAGTAAAATACTTGCATAGAACATTGATCCGTAACGGAATATAAATAAAGAGCATAATCGCGTTTACCAAACCATTAAAGTAAAAATACTTGCATAGAACATTGATCCGTAACGAAATAGTAATAAAGAGCACAATCGCGTTTACAAAAATGAGGTCTCGTTACAGTGTCGCGAAATTAAAGGTTTAGTCCCATCTCAAAAATGCCCAACGCGCCTAAAGAAGTATTCAATTAAAAAAAAAAACTTATTGTTTTAGATTAGAATAGGTATAGCATGTATGTCGTGGCCTCGTGGGACCTGTGATATGTGTGGATGTAGGTGTGTGAATGTGTGTGTTCTCTGAGTTATGTATTTTTATTACATCTTTATCAGGAGAGTAGAAGGTTCTACTACTAAAATAATTACTGAAGCATCCACTGGATCCAGCTCCTCAAGTTCCTAAGTCTCTTTTACCTTTACTTTGAATAATCTATTCACTCGTGTGAAAACGTAACTTTATATTTTATTTCTCATTCGAATAAGGCTCATGTTTTCTCTCATTTGTACTACGCATCATACGAGCAAAAGAAACGTAGGTACATACGACCCTTAATCTTCAAATCACATTCCTCTTATCCACTAATCTTTCCGCCGTGTCTTCTGAACTAGGGCGATGCTCAAAGCCCTCGGAACGTTCATATTTAATCTTTGGTAAGCCGATTTTCATTTTAGTAATCCCCGAATTCCAACGATTGTACTTGCTAACCTAACAAGGGCAGTAATTAACAATAATTTATAAGGGTAAGTGAACTTATTTTGAGGTTTGATCTTTGAACTTAAGCTCGAACATGAGACCCTTGGAATTGAGCTCTGGGGTAGTAAATAATTCTGCACTGATTAATCGTAGTTTTGATGGGAGCTACCTGAATAACAAAGGTTGAGGATTATCTTGGTACCCACTTTGTGGTGTTTTTAACTCGGGTACGTGAGTATTGGAGCGTTCATAACATGTCAAAACCTCCTCAAAGAACATCAAGTCCTGGTAGCTATCTAAATTACAATGACAGTAAATTATGGGTACCTTGAGAGCCCGAAAGTATGACGAGGTTGTCTGAGGATTTGATAAAATTCATTGTATGTTTACGTAGATCAAATAGCAATATAATTTGAGTAAAATATCAAACCCATTTCTATTTCCAATGGTGACCGTTTTTTATTTAATTTTTTGGGTGGGAAATTATCAAATATCTTCTCCCGCTCTGGGCGGAGCGGAAGGGCATGTCAGACTCTTACTGACTAAAAGCCACCCGTGTTCCTTCAGTTGCCATGTTGCCAGGGGCCACGGTATCCCTTTCGGACTTCCCCGCAACCCCGGCAAGCATCGTCCCTAGCGGAACCCGTCAGTTCTGCTGACATTTCTCTTGAGGCGCGCGTGGAACAAACGCGCCGTCGTTCCAGGCCTGTACCCTAATTGCGTAATACAACACAACCACAATCTGTTTCGATTTGAAACAGATTGCTAACCCATTGCGTCATAAGTTGGAAAAAAAAATCTGCTCAACAACGTAAATAACGCAATTAATGTTGTTGAACTGTCAAAATTAAACAAATTAGGCAAAATTTTTACGGAAATAAGTTACGCAATTAGGGTACAGGTCCTTATCGGACGGTGAGCTATCCATTGCTTACCTTCTGCAAGCCCGCGCCTACGGTGGCCGGGAATCGGCCTGCGATTCCCGATGCCCAGAGCCTCTTCTGCGGCGTGTAGGGGCGTGAGGGCGCGAAATTTGCCTCTCCCTCACGCGTTCCGCCAGCACTGGGTTGCGACAATCGCACTCTCCATGACCCCAATGGTGACCTAGCCTACCACTGTGAAAAAGCTTACAATTGTATCTAAACCCATTGCTAACACCACGAAAAAGTGTGCAATTACAGAATCTCTTGTCATTACTTATTATCACTCACTTCATATTAAGATTTTTGAATTAAATAATTATCACCTGAGAATGGTCAATATGGTAATGTAAATATTGCAAGTCTACCTTTTCGTAGCAGAAAATGTGTTATTGGCGACGGCAAAGAAGATTGATGATAATGCACTTTCGTCTTTCGAACGACTTTGATTGAAATATAGCTTCCGACTTCATGGTTCGGCGGAATCAAGAAGTTTTGCAAGGGGTACATGTAGTTTTTCCAGTGACATAAAAACGAATACATTATGTAATAAAAGTCAAAAGCAATGTTTTCGAGATATCTTTTTAGCTTTGTAATAATATGTATAACCATAAATGGTGCAATTTGGTGTTACCGTGTCAGTAATTCTTGCGCTTATAAACGTACTATTAACTTTTTGTGTAAAGAATTGTTCGCTAACCTAAATAAATAAATATTGGAGTCACATAATATTCCATTAATTATTTTTTTTTTACATAATAAATACATTTTTAAATATTTTTATAATTTTTCACATAATATTTTTTTTACATCTTTTACATATCTCGAGACCTTGGGATCGGACCCTTTGGAAGGCGTACGAGGGGCCGAAGCCAACTCGCAGAGGCCCCTTAGACGTTTTTTAAAATCACATAATATTATTATTATGAAAGGAAAACAAGATGCTAATCAAAGAAAGAAAGAAAGAAAGTAAAATATTTTATTTGGGACACGCACAGGAAATACAAACAGTAATAAAAACTAAAAAGGAGCAGCTAAAACTAACAAAAAAATTCGAATAAACGAAAAGAAAAAATATATTAATAATAACGACCTGTGCGATGCCAAAAAGACTCATATTTCAGCATAATATCAAAACACCTTTGTCTAATTCACGTTTTTCTGCTTATCAATAGTCTTGGAAAATATTTAAGCACTATGCAGATAATCTGAAATCAATCAACTTTAAAACTAATCCCCAAATGCTACCAAACTACAAAACATTAACGGACGTAGAATAACTCTTGATTTAATAAAAATATTTTTTCCGACCACTTTGGGACTAAAAGCCAAAAGGAAAGACAACGTAGACCGACATCTAAATAGAATTTGGTTTTAGTTCCTCTCGTAAAAATAAATCAAACGACTTTAAAATCAGGATTCCACGTAATCTCTCGTTCTATTACACCGAAGAGTTCCCGGTCCATTCAAAACTAAACCTTGAATTTATGGTCTTAAGAATCAAAACGGCTCTACATGACACCGATTCAATTTAACTCGAAGGAAAATGCTTAATCGCAAACAAGACCCTATTTTATAGACGATAAAGTTTAACTTTGAATATTTTGGTTTAAAATGTATAAGTTTATGAGTAAATATTTTTCTTGAATTACCTCATCTTTTATACAGTCAATAAAGAATCCTTGTGTATATTAAATACGCATAAAGTTTATGTACCCACTGGTACATAATTTAGATTTAAGACAGGTTAAGCTTTATGATTACACTTATAAAATTATCTTTTTCAGAATTTATCACCGAAAAATATCGTATAACTCAAAGTAGTACCTGGGCATCCGAGCTCCGCTCGGGTGAAAATAGAGGAAACGAATTTTCCCAAATATGATACCTCGCTAGATCGATTTTTGGCCCCCGTAAACCCCTATATTGAAACTTTCATCGAAATCGTTAAAGCCGTTTTCGAGAATGTGATTACAAATTATACAATATTTTTAAACAAATATTGCTCATTTTAATAGTATAAGAAAACATACTTTAAGTCTTAAGTAATAAAGTCTCAAAAAGGATGTCTAAGTATACTTAATTCTATTTCCACATTTGCACACATTCCTTTTCAAATTGCGATATCACCACACATTACTGTGAAGCAGAACGAGGTAAATGCAAAATAAAATATAAGCTCCTTACAAGAAATATGTACAGAGGATCCCTAAGTTATATATGGTGCTTAGCAATGTTTTTTGGCAAAGGAAAACGTTAGGTGAAAAAAAGAACGTATAAAAGAGTTTATTTGTGTAAGATACAGGGTGTTACTCTGTTATAACGGCTTCATACGGTCGTTAGTGAGATCCCACCGCGCGATGTGTTTAACGTAAATAAAATTACTTAAACATAGCAGAACTTGGTTTAGTACTGTGTGTGAAATATATTTTAGGCACGTAGGCACTGTTTTTGTATTTAGAATATTTATAAAGTGCTGAAAAACGTTGCTCTCTTTTTTGTATGTCTAAAGAATTTTTGAATACACAACATCTATTTGTAAGTTAGTGTGATTTATGATTTTATGAATCAATGAAGTGTGTACAATATTAATTGAAAATTTTTACTACACTATTGACGACTTCCTTAAAGATGAATCACTGACCGATTGACAATTATTATTCCATTTGTTTTGTATTTATTTTTATTACTACTGCCTTGATGACATTTGATATTCTTGTATTAATGCTATTTTTTTGTGTAATTTATTTATTTATTATTATACAACCCTTGAAATCTATCTTCACAGGTTGCCCTAATGCGACAGTTAAGTACAATAATATACTATTGTAAAATAAATTCAAACGATTTGACATTAATTAGTATTTTGTATAATTTAAAATATTACAATGTATTTTAAATTTGTGTAAATTAAATACGATTTGCATGTCCATGCGATGGTTGAACATTGAACACTATTATAAAAAAAGAAAACATCTATGTACTAAATAACCCATGTTTGCAAACGAATAAATGACTTGATGTGATTTGAGTTAAATAGTTAAGATATTAACAGCAGGAGGCAGGAGGAGCTCGTGGCTAAGTAATAATAGCCCCACGGGTCGATCCATCAGGTTAAGCTACGCTTGCCGAGGTTGGTCTATGGAGGGTTGACCATCTTTACATACTGAGACTCATCCGTGCCTCAGAAAGCACGTGAAGCAGTTGGTCCTGGCTGTCATTCGTGGATATTTGACAGTCGTTACAAGTCGTCAGAAGCCTGAAAGTCTGACAACCAGTCTTACCAAGGGGTATCATATTATCCAGTTACTGGGTTGTGGAGGTCAGATAGGCAGTCGCTCCATGTAAAATACTGGTATTCAGCTGCAGCCGGTTAGACTGGAAGCTGACCCCAACATAGTTGGGAAAAGGCTGGAGTTAAGATACTCGTATTAAATTTAAGTTATTAGTAACTGTCGTAGTTGGTACCGCATGTCTGTATCTTCATGCATCATTAGCCGCCGTACAAATTTCAAAATTCAAATGTCATTTATTCAAACTAGGCTGAGAATCAGCACTTTTCGAACGTCAAAATTACATAAGACAGTCCCCCAAAACCACCCTTCACCACTTCCTAGTGCCTTTAGCTGGGAAGAAGAAGTGGCGCAACCAACTCCAACTCAAACTCTCTGTTCAAGTTAGATAAAAATGATTAAATACGAATGCAAAATAATTTACATTTTGCAACACAAAACATAATTTAAATGAGGCTGCGGCTGCTGAGACCCTCAAGCGGCGCAAATACTGTAACCTTATGGGTAACTACAGTTTTGAGCCGTTTGAGGTCGAAACGCTCGGACCATGGGGTCCGAGTGCGTGACTCTTTTTTAAGGAAATTTCTCGTCGACTGGTCGACACTTCACGTGACCAGAGGGCTGGCTCGTTCTTTGGCCAAAGAATTAGCATTGCCATTCAACGTGGCAATGCTGCCAGTCTTCTGGGCACGTTTCCGGATGACAGCGATGCGGACGAATACTTCGACGCCTAAGTTTCGTTTTGTTTTTATTATTTTTATTTATACAGATAGTCAGTTAGTCTTTTAATTTAGTACCTAATGTAAATAGTTAGCTGTGTTAAAAACTGTAAAAAAAAATGCTATCTATAAATAAAATAAAACTTTTTATTTAAATTATAAATTAGTGGCCATATGTCAGCTAGCGCACGCCAACATACCAACCAATACAATCTCGGTATTCACCACCTATTTCACCTTATTATCTTTCATATAACCCATCCACCATTATTTTGAACTTCCTTTGTTATTATTATACAATGTGTCCGGACATGGATTAGCGATATTCTAAATACTTAAATATAAACTATTTAAAAGTACAATTACACTCTAAGTTTGGGTCCAATACACTTCCCCGCTATGTAGCAGCCATTTTGTTTTTATTGTTGAAATATTCTCTATGCGAGTACAAAAAAAATTATGTCTCTCAAAGTTAAAAGGAAAAGAAAGGCAATAATATTGTCTACTCTCTGTATTACAAAACAATGTATTCACTATTCCAAAACTGTTGAAAAAAAATGTGAAAGTCGAAAAAAAAAAACAAAAATTATGCAATTCAACCAATAATTTGTTAATTACTACAAAAACGAGGAAGTGTATTGGACCCAAGCTTAGAGTGTAATTGTACTTTAAAATAGTTTATATTTAAGTATTTAGAATATCGCTAGTCCATGTCCGGACACACTGTATAAGTACTAAGTACTCTATAATCTTCTACACGCACTTGAGCCCACAAAAAACGGCACTACCAAAATACACCCAAATTTTCCTCATCCACACTAAAAACAAAACACTATCCGAGCTCTTTTATCTAAGTTCTACTGGATTGATTTATAGAGGTACGTTTTATTGTGGCTTATCCTTCTTTATCCCGTAATTAAGTCCGACTCTGACCGTAATCTGGGTACTGCAGAGCCAACCTGTCTCTTAGTCACAAATCCATTGATATTGAAAACGGAAAACAAAAATGACTCTTGAGTTGTTAGAATAGGGATAGCGACAAAGTTTTTTTAAAGTGAAAACTTCTTTAAGCGCGTTGGGCATTTTTGAGATAGGACTAAACCATTGATTTCGCGACACTGTGACAACACCAGCTTTTGACTATTAAAAAGACATCAACGAGTTGATTATCGCGGTGCGTCGAGTAAAAGACATCAACGCGTTCATTACCGCGGTGCCGATTTTTTACAAATTTTCACTTCTGTCGGCTCTGTCAGGTCGATTATTAAAAAATATTGGACACGTATTTTTTATTTTTTTACATAGTCAAAAGATTACGGCGATACATCGAGTTAAAATGTGCTTGGACGTCACGAGTATATAGATTTTATACTTACTTGTGACGTAGCGACCTCCACTCCCCAAATTTAATGCGTTTTATTCAAGTATTTTTTTATTAATATGATAAAGTAAAAATTACGTGTCTAATATTTTTTATCATTTGACTGACGCACTAAATAGAATTTCTTTTTTTTACCCAGGCATCATCCTTATTAGTTGGTGTGTATATAACGCGTGAAAATTCTAGCATTAGAAAAGAAAATTCCTAGTATTTGTATAATGAGTTAGGTTGAAATAATTATTATTACATTATACACCATGTATCCATTACATAATATTTTTTCTGTCATTGCTTCATTTTTAATTATTTTTACCTATTGTGGTATAGTAATCTTATTCCAGGTTCATCGTCTTCACATATAATTATATAAGTAATTTATACAAAATATTTTAAAACATTTTAAAAGAGTACCGGTGGAGTTTCTTGCCCATTCTTCTCCATGCGAAAACTACCTTTTGGAAAAGGCGACTAGAATCAATTCTATTTTATCTTATTTGACGGTCAAAAGTGCCTTTTTGTGCCTAATTGAAATAAATTATTTGACTTTGACTTTATTAGCAGCAACAAACGTAACTCCTTCTCTGCGTTCAGCGCTCGGTGTGGCAAAACGCCGTGTTCGGGTTCGCGACAAGACAATCGTCATCCTGAGGATATTTCGTTGAGAGGTGAAACATGTGTTGATTTCTTTCAGGAGTTTTTTATGGCTCTTTAGAAATAGCTAAGTGGAACAGGTTACTAATACTAAATATATCCACGTCTATTGTATTTTTCTCCCTCATGGAATGAAGAATGAAAGGTTTTTGTTAATATCATTTTGCTGTAAGTAGGTATACTTTGTTCGTGTGTCTATGTTCTTCAATAAATAAGACTGCTTTTTATTTAAGGTACAGCAAAAACTTGAAAAGTGTCAATTCTTAAATGTTTGATATTATAACACCAACCCAAAATAAAACAACAACAAACAAACAGCAACAAACAATCTCACTTTTACATTTAAAACTGAACAACTACAAATAATTAAGTATTTTCCTCAACATTTCTTCAATATAACTTTGATTATTATCTTAATTTGAAGTTCGTTCGTTTTAATTGTTCTCAAATCGGAAATACCTGTTAATTAACCGGGGAAAACTCATTGTTACCTACTTCAAAATTAACAATTAAATATTAAGTTGAGAAGGATGGTAAAAGCTCCCTAATAAATGAGTTTATTTGAAATAAATTGGGCGAATTGAAGCAATTTGTTGTTGCCTCTGTTAAAGTATGTACCTATACTAATAATAAAGCTGAAGAGTTTGTTTGTTTGAACACGCTAATCTCTGGAACTATCGATAGGAACTGAAAAAAATAATTTTACATTTGATAGCCCAATTCTTGAGGAACCATGCACGCACTGAGGGTTTCGTACAATTTTAAATTTTCGTCTTCGAGGCCTATATTCGTCAGAGAATTTTAAGACTGCACACTACGGTGTAGAATATTGCAGTTTTAGGTCAGCGCCATCTCTTGACCGAAAGTGGAAGTAATTTAATTTTTGTTAATGATTTCTGAAAACGTGTGCTATTTAGAGACATTGTTTTATTTTTCCTGTAATCTTAACATAAACTTCTATCACATAGAATAAATTCGCAAACTTCGGAGATAAGGGGGAACGGTATTTTTTTTTATTTTTCGTTAAAAGTTGAAAACTATGCGGATAAATATGCAATATAAGTAATACACACCCACAAAAACTTCCAACCAAACATTCAAATGCAAACGTTCTAAAATCGCACTGCTTCAAGTCCCTAAAGACACTTGCAATCTAAACTACAATAACGATATTTCCTAGACACAGCACTACCTGTACCCCCTCTGTACTTAACTGTACCTATGTGACTTCTGCATACGGGTTCATTCAGTATTGAATCTGCTAAAAGCTCTGCTCATAAGGGAACTCAAGCGCGAAAGGCGAGTGTATCCTACGCAACGATGTCAATGTGCTTACTTGCACTTGATGGTGAACAAAAGATGTTCTTGTTTATGGCATGGGTTGAGTTGCGTTTGAATTTCGAAGTATTTGTTATCATTGTACTATATTTCTATTTTCTTTGTCCCTCGGGAATCATCGCATTTCCGAATACAAACAAATGCTAATTTCCATGTCCATCAATTATTAGATTTATCCTGTATAATAATTTGAATTCAGAACTAAGTAGGTACTTTATTGTTGTTTTTTTTTTAATTTTCGTGTAAACTATATAGAGCTGTAAAACTATTTTCCTATCTGTCGTGCCTGCGACTTTAGCAGCTTTCCTACCATTTTTAAAATAAATTACATCTAGTATACTTCCAAGTCGATTAAGAGCGTCCGGTCTGCACCAAATGCAAAGGGCAACTGATAGAAACATAGATGATACGAATAGTGCAAAGCCATACTAAAAAAAAAAAAAAAACATAGGTGATACGCTAAGATAGAAATCCGACAACTGACAAAACACGAGGTTTTCCGAGGGACATTAAGAATACAGTTTTGTAAAACATTTTGTTCTTAGGCCCATTATTGCTTAATGCGTTTAGCGCAAGACGAAATTTTAAACATCGATTTCCGTCAATCGTTTGAAGATGACAGTGACAGAACGATTTAATGCTCAACGTATTTAGTAAATTTATAGTGAAAGTGGGCTTCAGCATTGGATCTTGGAGTTGCATTTAAGCCCGCTAAGAGTAAACGCAATGTCTTGTCGATTGTTCAGTTTAGGGTGACTCAATTTTACGTGTAATGCCAATTTCTAATAGTTTTGCTTGTTTTATTATCAAAGCTAAGCTTTCCAAATAATTTCACTGCTATCTGGCACACAGCTGGTATTATGTTGACACAAGCAAGTTATTGATTAAAATATATAATAGAAAAACCATGGCCAGTCAATAATGCTTTAAAATAAAAACATTACCCTCTTTGGGCGGTAAAGAGACAACATTAAATACCCACAAGCAACATTAAGAACCTTCAGAAGAAGCTGACACTTTTTACAGCAGTGTGACTTTTCATGCAAATAGAATTTTGTTGAGTTTTTATATCTCTAACGTTTTTTTCTCCTTGTTCCAGGGGTGGTGTTAGCCTAAGATGGTGTTGGCGTTGGTGGTCGGAGTGCTGTGCGTGTGGGGCCGCCTAAGCGACGCAAACCCTGAAGCGAAGCGGCTATATGACGATCTGCTTTCCAACTACAACCGTCTGATCCGGCCCGTCGGCAACAACTCTGATCGGCTCACGGTCAAGATGGGGCTTAGGCTTAGTCAGCTCATCGACGTTGTGAGTACCTTTTTCTAAGACAAAAACATTAATATATAAGATTTATTCCTTAGCTATAGACCTAACATAACTTTAGATACTTAAAGCAGTGAAATCATGGGTGGGGCATGGGACTTCCTCGCGAGTGACTTCGTGTGGTATCAATCTTCTTTCTTTTTTGTATGGTAATTGACTGACTAGTTTTTATGCCCCCCATGGGCCTCTGACTTGGCTTCACATGCCGTTGAGAAATATCTCTCAGGCGTTTCTTCACGATGTTTTCTTTCATCGTTTTTAAAGCAAGTGATAATTGAATTGATTGCTATCAATTGAAAGCCATGGGTGTACTTCAATTGTGACCTCACAAAAACCCCCGGTGGTTTTTACGAGCATACAGGAGCACACAATGAACTCCAGTTATTTATACCAGTAACCCAAATTAATCATTAACCTTTTCTGAAACGTCAAAAATACACACCGTTTAAGAAATTGTAAAAATTACACTCTTTTTTATTTTATTTTTTAACTAGGACGTCTCGCAGTTGATCACTAAGGTCATTGCTGCTTAAGTGCTTAACCAGGCTTTCCTGTGGCTGCCTTAATCTTCTACACTCAAAGCCTCCAGCAAGGGGTAAAAACTATGCTAATTAAAACTAGGCGAGCGCTTGCTAAGGGCACCCTGTGGGGTACAAACCTTGGCTTAGGACGTCGCTGGGTGGAGGACAGCAAGATTGGACAGGCTGGATCAAGTTTAGATTTTCATCATTATCATTATTTGGGGAATTTAAAGCTACGTACTCAGCTGCTGGCACCTCGTTATCGAGCAAGGGTCGGGGAGCAGAATAATTTATTTGGGGGCGCGGTCGCGATCGCGAAGGACCTCGGCGGTGGGATCCGAATGACGGGTGTCGTCTGTATTTGTATACTGTACTGGTGGCCCTATTCTTGTCCTGGAGGAGTGTTATGAGGTCATCTGGGTCGGAAATAACATGCCCCGGATGGCGGATTTTACTGATGTTAGAGGGGACATAATTGGCTGCCTCGACAACCAGTGGGTTGCGCTGCTAGGGAATGGAGTCAAAGTAACGCTTAGACATACGTTTTAGGTACTGGTGAATAGTAGGAATTTTACAGTCGAGATGGAGGATCTCGTTCCTGACATACCAGGGGGATCCCGTGGCCTTGCGAAGGAAACGGTTCTGTAGGGTCTGCATCCTATGAATGGAATGGGGTTTAGCTTGTGCAAAGACAGGGCCCACATAGGTCATGATTGGAAAATTACACTCAAAATAGACCGAACTCTTGTAGTAATAACACATCAAACAAACAAACTAAGTAGGTAGACTATCGCTTGAAAAAATTCATGTAAACTTACTAAATTCCGAGCAACATCACATTTAATTTACTAAAGTTAACCTAGTCCATCCAAATGAACCAAAAAACCTTCAATTACCCTCAATCCTTTTACAATTTAATTTAATTTATAATTCGGTCACGTTTCCCGCTAAATTATTTTGAAATGTGATAGCAGGCTTATCCGGACATGTTCGTCAAATCCTTTCATTTAAAACAGGCTTAGCTACACTATCGTGTTTCGTTTCAGTCCTACTACATTTTGTTAGATAGCTAAAAGGAAAATTTTAGAAATACTGGG
Source organism: Agrochola litura (assembly GCA_949152395.1). Classification (NCBI taxonomy): domain Eukaryota; kingdom Metazoa; phylum Arthropoda; class Insecta; order Lepidoptera; family Noctuidae; genus Agrochola; species Agrochola litura. The sequence goes on along the minus strand of OX424509.1, from coordinate 19,799,448 downwards.
TTGTGTATTAGTATTTCGATAAAAAAATAACTAAGAGATTTTATTAAAATAAATTTGTGTATTGTGATTTGGGGCGATTTCCAAGGCTGGACTTGCTTTCTCCGTAAAGCGATAACCATCTAATCTTATCATAATAATTACAGATAAAGAAATAAAAAATGTTCTTTCACCCATTTACCATTCCACGCAACGTATTTCTGAAAAAACCCTTAAAAAATATTTGTTGTCTGTAAAGTCGGTTTACGGACGATAATTTTACGTGATAACGTCACAAGCTGAGCTTAGGCCGATCGTGCATCTCTATCGCTTATTCCGCGCTCTCGCTTGCACTCTCAGCTCAGGTGGAACGTGACACTTTTTCGAGCGTGCAGCCAGCGTTTATCGATTTATAAGACGTTGTCACGTCAAAAACCCTAAAATGATTTTTTTTTCGTGTGAAAGATATTCCTTTTTCATGCCTTTTCAACTTCTTATGATTCCTATTCTTAAGGCTAATCAAAATATTTATATCTAAAACAGAAGTGAGTCTGCCACTGAATCCACACGATTTTATTATTCCAGCTCTTTTCAAATGTATCGGCAAATATTTGACTACAGATTTTCATGTAGCTCCGTAACTTTTGTTCACAGAAAGTTTGACGGAAACTAGTTCAACGAAATTCTGTTTATTTTTGGATTTTGAGTTTTGAGTTTAATAAACAGATATTAACTTTTTGCGATAGTTCTTCTTTTTCATAACCCAACGCTCTTTGATACAGAATTTTGTTCGAGCAAGCGTCACTCACAGGGTAAACTTTTCAAGTGTTTTTTGTTTACTTTTGCGATGAGAATTTGTACGTAACGGTCAGCGTATAAAAAGACTAATGTGCCATCATCGTAATCTACCAAAGTTTGTTTATATTTTGTTCTTTATTCACAAACAAGCTTTTGCAAACGGCTTCACCCGCGTGAGGGTCGGAAATAATCCCACGGGAACGTACTACCGGCATAAAAAGTATACGGTGTCCTAATCCAGGCCATGGTCTACTTGTATGCTATATTTCATCGAAATCTGTTAAGCCGTTAAGACGTGGAAAGGTAACAGACAGACAGAGTAACTTTCACAATTACGTATCATCACGCCTGTATCCCAGAAGGGTTTAGCAGAGGTGTACCTATAGTAGATAGATACGGGGTAGTAGGGGCCTACTGTCATCTACTGGGCACAAATCCAGACTCAAGGCTGTTGCTGAGAATTTCTATAGAGAAAAACGCGATAACACTTTGCTCGAGACTTTTTTTTTTTGGGTGGGAAATTATCAAATAACTTCTCCCACTCTGGGTGGAGCGGGAGGACGTGTCAGGCTCTTACTTACTAAAACCCACCTGTGTTCCTTCAGTTCTTCAGGACAAAAAACCGCAACCCCGGCAGGACTTTGCCCGACCCGGGAATCGAACCTAGGACCTCATGCTCAGCAGTAGCTCTTGCAACCACGCGACCAACAAGGCAATTTCGCCATTACTTATAATATTAAGCATGGATTATATACCTATTAGAATTAGTTATTAAGTAGAAACATTCGGAGCCTCACAAAGGAAATTTCCATTAACACTAAAACCAAATCTATTGATTTTCAATCACAACAAATCAACACACGACGTAATTAATCTAAACCATTCTAATCCATAAAACCCAGAACAACATAATTCCATTCCAACAATTTTCGATTCTATCAGCGAGATTCTATTTAACTTGGTTGCTGACACATGGGCAGAACTCATTAAACTAAGCCACAGCAATTTAAATTGAACGTGGATATCGTTTCATTTATTGATAAATATTTTGAGAACCAAGAACTAGTGCACATACGTGTATTGTTACAGTTTTGATAAGTTGAATCTGTAATTTTGACAGGTAGTGAAATGAAATGAAATTGTTTATTCTGTAAATAGGATATCGGAATCACTTTTACACGTCATATAAAAAAATATTAAAAATAAGCTAGATGAGTTCGGCGTTTCCTATCTGACTACTCTGAGAAGAAAGGCCGAAACAAACTCAGAGGTCGCAGTCTCTTTTAAAGTCCAGACATAATCTTGGACCATGTAGATTAGTGTCTGAAAAGGTCTTTTGAGGAAAGAACCACACAGATTTGAGTGGACTTGTCCAGTCTGTGCAAGCATTTGTCAGTAATCGTGGAGCTCAACTCAGAACTTAAGGAGCTCAACTCGACGAACAATACCAAAGGAAGGACATTCGGGTAGGCCGCATAAACTACTCAGTGTTTGTTGTCCGTTTCAAGGCACGCGTTTTGTTAGTACCAGGATTTCTTTGTAGTGTGAACGGATAGTTTTTGTAGTAGAGTCACCCAATCAATCTGCCTAACCATTTCCCATCTATATTGGAGTCAGCTGCCAGCCTAACTGAATGCAGCTGAATACCAGTATGTTACATGGAGCGACTGCCTATCTGACTTCCACAAACTAGTTACTGAATAACACGATACCCCTTGTTAAGACTGGTTGTCAGACTTTTGAGCTTACACCCCTAACGACTGTCAAAGATCTACGAATGACAACCAGTTCCAACGGCTTAACGTGCTTCCCGAGGCACGTAGGGGTCTCGATATCTAATGGATGGTCACCCATCCACGAACCGACCGCGGCAAGCGTAGCTTAATCTTCGAGCGACCCGTGTGGCTAATTATTATGTAGCCACAAGCATTGACCAATACTTGCCTTAATAGAATTTAGAGAAACAGTTCTATTCTAGAAAGCGCCTGCTAAGAAAATACTAGTGCTAAAATAAGTATGTATATTTCCTATGCATACTTAAAACATAGCCATCTTTTAGAAATAAAATAAATAAATATTTTTAAATAGGTACACTGTTTCACCATATCTTCTGTGTGTTGGCAACCCAATGTGTCACTTGTTTTAGAGATCATAGGATAAGGAACAGCTTTGTTTCATAAACAGAGTCGTTCCACATTTGTCACTAGGTTTTTCTTCTATTATTTTGTTGTTAAGGAGGGTGCACTAAGGTAGCCCGTGAAATTCTAATCTGAAATTCTAATTGAATGATGTAATATATATATTTTGATTTAAAAGAGTTTCCGTGGAGTTTCTTGCCCGTTCTTCTCCATAGGTACCTACTACGCTTTGGAATGGGCAACTAACTTCATCTTTCTGACTGACAGACCCCTTGACAGTTCAAAAGTACCTGTAATTTGAAATAAATGCTTTGAGTTTAAGTTTGATTCAAACTTTCTTACGTTTTTTGAAATTTGCAGCTCAGTGTCAGGTTGTATGTTGATAAAAAATGTACCGTAACAAATATGGCACTACAGAATTATAATCATTAGAAGCAGCAATACAACTCCTTAGAATTGGCCTCAAATGTCATGATTTCATGAAATAGTCATTCAATAAAGTAATATAAACTTAGAGAGTTGTATTGATGATTTTTATGATTATAATTCTATAAATAAATATTTAATACGGCCGCGAATCATATTTAGATCAACATACAACCTGATAGTGACCTGCAAATTGCAAAAAATAAGAAATTATTAATTTCGCGGGTTACCCTGACGATTTCGCCTTAAGGACAGATAGTGCAAAAGTTTCTGGGGATGGGCCTGTACATAATGGTAAGTACTTGACGAATGTTTTTAATTTATTTGTCCATCTTGTTTCTAAATGACATTTAGACTTTGGTAAAAACATGGTTTCAAAAAAAAACGTAATTCTGTCAGCAGAAGAGCAAAGTATTGCGAAATGTTATCATCGGCACATTGAATTTAGTCATTTGTTGCGAAGTTACAATAATATCATACCTACTTATGCACCTATTAAGCTCATGATGTAAACAAGACACTCTTGAACAACTACAAACTGAATACCTACTCTAAACCATAGTTACATTATTATGTTCGAAAAAAACAAAATAATAACCGATTGATACATTACTATATTCGAGAAAAACAAAAGAATAACCGATCGAGAGTCAATTTATTCCAATAATCGTAATCTTTCGAAGTACAATAAAAAATATTATTGTTTAGATTCTCAACAGACCTTCACTCAAGTTTCATTTGAGCAAAGTTCGAAATCAAATAAAAACAAACCTCTTTTACTTGAAGCGGTATCGTCACAGATTAATAGAGATGGTTCACTCCGCAAAATCATTTAAATAAAAAGCGACTCTTGCTACGACACAATAAAGTGCAATTCAGGTCGCACAGCGCTAAATACCTACAGTTATATTCACCTAGAAGTTGCCTCTCTTTCTATCGCGTAACTCTTAGATCATCTGACTACGTTACACTCACTGAATTGGCACTAAAATACGGAGTGAACCATCTGTTTTCATCTGTGGTATCGTGGTAAAGTTACAAGGAAAAGATGTACCTATAGGAATGTGTTTGAGTTCGTAAGATATTACAATTTTCAGGAAAAAATTCTTATGTTAGGATTGTGGTACTTCGAGACAAATGTGAGATAAGGCGGATATTTAATCTGTAAAAAAATTAATGACATCACACTATATTCAATTTACGACTTTCTTGTTTCTCAAGCCTGCGGTTAACACAAAACTGAAAAGAACTTCTTTGAAACCATAAAAAACCGTTTTATTTAAAAAAAGAAACCCTCCGCAGCAAGTTTGCTCTTTGGGAAAACTGCATTCCTTTTTCAAACAAGCCTTTACACTGATTGGGGCTTTCTTTCAAAGGCATCTGTCCGATTGGTGGTTATTTTTTACCATCTAACGTTCTAAAATCTAGTTTGAATGTTTGAACGTTTAACGGAATTTTATGATTACGTAAAGGAATTCGTTTGAGATCTTTGTAAATAAAAATGCTCGCTATTTCTTCTGCTTCTAAGAAATTGTGTATACAAATTATTAAATAAAAATGCCTTTGACTGTTTTTCTGAAGTTAAAGCGAAATAAAATATCGATAGCCATGTTGGTTTTACTACAGTGGAAGTCAAACAATATCGCTAACGTATTTTCTAACCTATAACTTACTTAGTAGGTACACAAAATAAATAATGAAAATGGCCATTGATGGCAATGAGGTTGCAAAATAAATTAGAAAATGATTCCTAACGACTCTGCTCACATCATTAGCCACAAAAAGAACTCTTCTTTTAATTTAAAACATGTTTTTTCTAGTAAATTACCTTTTTCTGGCCACTATGAACAGATCGCCTCTGATTCGTCAATTTGAATATCGGAAAAAAACGAAGCTGCGAAATTCCAATTTTAAAATTCATCACGTTTTCCCCCTCTTTCTTGTCGTCCTCGGGGCGCAGTCTTTGTCTTTTTTACTTTTTGATGCAAAGTGACGGTTATTTTATTATAGCCATGCATAATTTATTTGAAAAAAGATACCTTCTGCATTAGCCCTTGATAGTTCTATTCAATTATTTTTGAGCCGATATTTTTGTCTTTATTATTCTCTCGGTTATTATTCTCAAACGAAAATAGAAAATACTAAATATATAGAACGTCACGCAGTTTCACCCGTGTAGTTCCCGTTTCCGTGGGAGTACGGGGATGAAAATATAGCCTATGTTACTCGCTGATAATGTAGCTATCCATTGCTGAAAGAATTTTTCAAATCGGTCCAGTAGTTTTTAAGTTTAATCGTTACATACAAAAAATTCAAAAATACAAATCTTTCCTCTTTATAATATGAGTATAGATATAGATTCCGTGGCCGAAACTGTAATGTTTTTTTCAACTACTGCTGGTATTGCTGTTCAAGTTCTAAAACACTTCTTGACTCCCTATATCCCTAGTACATGGAAAAAAACAAAAAAAATATATGCAAAGTTACTTCCATTATCTCCACAATAATATACTCTCGCAATACAATACTTACATAAATCTATACCCTACATGGAAGCAAATAGTAAACACCATAAATATGTAAATAAGTGGAGCTCGTTACAAAGCTAACTGAAATAAAAACTAGAGACGTAACTTACGAGATATTCTTAACAAAGGCAAGACGATTTAGTTTTAAGCACTGCACCAATTATATTTTACTACAGCTAGCCAGCCATGGAGCTACGAAGTCAGCGTTTATTTTTTTATTTTTTTAAGTATGCATGCACATGTTGCATAAAACTGATTTACATCTGCCACCTCACACTCCAGGTCCAGTTGAAAACCAGCGTCAGGCATTGTCTGACATTTTTACTGAACTGGGCCTTTTTGGCGCAACCGTGAGGCATGCTTTCTTGCTAATTTCTTACATCGCACTTTACACTTTTTGCTTGTTTTTTTTAATCTGCTGTATATTACTGTTTGCCTTTTAGTATGTGCTAAATAAATTCATTTTCTTACTTTCTTCTAATTGTTTTTATTGATGCGTCAAATGGAAGAAACAACAAAGAAGAAAGCATGTTTGTAGAAATTTTCGTAGTTTATATCAGACAGAATTATTTAATTAAAGTAATTCGTTTTAGTTGTCCCTATTAATACATATATGATGTTTGATCTCCATGATAAAAATATGGGTTCACCATCGTGTATCGGTCCTTTATGTATAAGTTTATCAGTTGGCATTTATCCTATTACAAGCTCTAAAATATAATACACGAACACATTGACTTGCATCTCTCTTCCCCACTTTATCGCTACTGCTACCTCCTCCGCTAATTTCGTGGCCTCATACTAGTCGTACATTAACCCTACATTTTCCCGTGGATGCTGAAAGCGGGACATTTGTAAAATTACACCCGAATGTGCAGAATTTACGCTGGCTGTAAAACTGACCGGACGCAGGTTACTGCAATTATTATATTCATTTTCAAATCGTTAAAAGATAGGAGTTTGCGCATTTTATCTTCTTTTTTTTCGTGTGGTTAGTGACTAACCAGTACCCTAATTGCGTAATACAACACAATTACAATCTGTTTCGATTTGAAACAGATTGCTAATCCATTGCGTCATAAGCTGGAAAAAAAAACTGCTCAACAACGTAAATAACGCAATGAATGTTGTTGAACTGCCAAAACGAAACAAATTAGGCATAATTGTTTACGAAAATAAGTTACGCAATTAGAGTACTGGTGTCAGAGTTTTAAAGCCGCTCATGGGGTTCTGACTTGAATTCACATGCTGTCGAGAAATATCTCTCAGGCATGCCGGTTTCTTCACAATGTTTTCCTTCACCGTGTTTGAAGCAAGTGATGATTATACAATACGCATATGAATCCGAAAAGTCAGAGATGCGTGCCTTGGGTTCGAACTTGGCAGTCCAACGGTCACACCAGTAGGCTTTCACTGCTATTTTATTAATCATTATGAAGTTATTTTGTAGACTATTCATAAGATATGAAACAGTGAGCATTTTCTAAACGTCACGTCAACCTGTAGCAATCTCCAAAAACGTCTACTCTGGATCCCGTTTATTTAGACAAGTTGTCAGAAGATACTATTTACCTACAGTAATTTGAATTTGAAAGGTGCCGTTTTCCGTCCCCAGTGTTTAAGGAGCAAAAAAAGAAGTTTAAGTTTTAACTAAAGTCACATTCTGGTTTATGCCTAATGTGGCAGAGAATTTTGATCAATCAATCAACCGGATGTAGCTGAATACCAGTATTTTACATGGAGCTACTGCCTATCTGACCTCTACAACCCAGTTACTGGGTTGTGGAGGTCATAGACTTTCGGGCTTCTGACGACCATTAACGACTGGCAAAGATCCAAGAATGATAGCCGGGACCAACAGCTTAACGTGCTTTCCGAGGCATGAAGGCGTCTCGGTATGTTAACATGGTCACCCATCTACGGACTGACCGCGGCAAATGTAGCTTAACCTGATCGATCGGCCCTTTCAGCTACTATTACTTAACCATGAGCCTATCTGTAGCAGAGAGTTGATATTCCACGTAGAGGGCGATAGGCCATAGGTTGATAGGCCCATAATGTCCTCTCATACCGCCTCTATTAACGCAGTCATTTGAAAACATGGTAGAAAACATTTATTTTTAAAAGAGTAACCGTAGAGTTTCTTGCCAGCTGTTCGCCATAGGAAGCGACCAATTAGAACCGTGCACCTAGCTTCTGACCTTTCATAAGTGCCCTTGTAAGTTTTTGTGAAATAAAATATTTTGAATTTTTTGAATTTTAATTAGAGTAAAAGTACTAGTACTGTAGCAATTACTAATAACTGTCTCGTTTAAAATTACACCTTTAAAATATTTAAACCTTAAAACCTCCAAAACAACAGTCCATTCTTTCCTTTAACCTCTTTCATAAAATGTTGCACCTCAATAGAATGGTTGCATCGTAAACTAGCTTCGAGTAGCACCTGAATAAGAGATCTGCTATAAGGAAAGTGCACACATTACTATTCAGGGAACTTACCGTGCAATGAGTGAGAAATTGGCAGCGTCCATCGCTTGCGTTGGATTTTATTTTGGATTTTTGAGTTTATCAACTTATAATTTAACTAGCGACCCGTTTCTGCTTCGCACAGTTGTTAGGACTTGAAAAAATATCGAGATTTCCTTATTATAATAGGCCTGTGTCCAAATGTTTTATGTAGATTATTAAAAAATATTGAACACGTATTTTTTCTTTTTTAACGTAATCAAAAAATTACGGCAATACTGTGACATGACGTCACGCCTTGCTAGATTTAATACCCAACTTTAATGCGTGTTTTCTAAGTTATTTTTGATTAATATGATAAAGCTAAAAATACATGTCCAATATTTTTATATTATATTATCTGAAAGACGGACTATATAGAATTTCTTTTTTTTACCTAGGCAACTACCCTATTATGTAAGTTATACAAAAACTTTCCGGAACAAATTTTCTATATGATCTTAAAAACCACGTAAATCCGTTGCGTAGTTTAGAAGAACACCGCACTCAAAGAGACAAACACAAAAATAGACTTTATTTTATAATATACTAGCTGTGCCCCGCGATTTCACCCGCATAAGTCTCGAAACCATGAGAATATCGGGATAAAAAGTATCCTGTATCCTAACCCAGGTCCTGGTCTACTCATGTGCAACATTTCATCCAAATCCGTTCAGTAGTTTTAGCGTGAAAGCGTAAAAAACAAACAAACTCACTAGTTTTAGTTAGAATACATAGATACATTCATATCACGTATTCATACAACGATCGCTTTTAGGACAGGGCGATAAGGTTTGAAATGGTTTGGCTCAATAGAAAATCTAGGGTGCTGAATTATGAAGTGACCATCTACTGTAGCAGATCTGCTATAGGTACGGTAAGTGCATGCATTACTATTCTGGGAACTTACCGTATTAGCAGTGGAAAATATCGTTTATGAGGACATAATAAGGTTTGATTATGATAACGAATATGTAGTTGTAGGGAGTAAGTTGCGTCATTTTCTCCACAACTTGCCTCCGCTTAGAAAGAGGTAAAGATATTTTGATAGAAAGTTAATAATATTTAGGTGGTTATCTACTTTCTTCCAATTTGATTTTTATCGACAACTATACATAGGTTTTTGAAGTGAAAACTTCTTTAGGTGCGTTGGGCATTTTTGAGATGGGACTAAACCATTGATTTCGCGATACTGTGACGACACCAATTACCGCGGTGCCGATTTTGTTTCAAATTTTTACTTCTGTCGGCATTCCCGGAGTGCCACTGTTTTTTTTTTTTAAGAAAAGGTATTGACCAAGTACTAATTTTAGAAATACCAAATCTACCAATATTGCTTCATATCCCACGTCGATAATAACCTTTTTATCCCAAAAACTTACTGATATTTCTACTACCTACTCAAAGACAAGATATGATTACGTCACATAACATCGTCAGGAAGACTTGAAACCCATTACGAAGCCCTCTACCACTATTCCCCCCTCACACGAATAGGATAATCCAATAAGACGGAAGCTAAAAGAAAGTTTTTTTCTTTTAGAAAAGTTCGTCCATTACAATGTGGTTCACGGTTTAAGTAAACGGTAAAAAAACTATTGCATTTTCTTGGCGGTTTTTTGTTTTCTGATAATACGAAAAACTTTTCCAAAAAAAAACAACCGACAAGTCGGTGGCAAAAAACGAAAATCCAAACCCAAAGACACCGACTTCCGAAATTAAAGTTATTTTTCACTTTGTAGTGGTGTTTTGGAAGTCGGTTGATTTTTTTTTTGGAAAAAGTTTTTATTTTTCACCTTTTAGTTATGGTACCTACCCCACACAAATTCAAATACCACTACCTGCTATGTAAATAACAATCACAGGAACTTATCCTATCATCCACCTACTAAATGGGAAAAAATACGTATTATTAAATTAACTCAAAAACTACCCAAGCAAAGTTAATAAAATTTATATGGGACCACCTCTGAAGTGTGACCTATCAAACAAAAAAGAATCATCAAAATGAATTCATAATCGGCAGAGTAATCGCGAAACAAACAAACAAAAAAAAAAAAACTTACAGTCGAATTGAGAACCTCCTCCTTTTGAAAGTCGGTTAAAAACCATAGTGACCGTAGGCGGCCATAACATTCTTCATCTTTGATGAATTAATACACTCAATATTGTAATGTTTTAGTTACCTACCTATTTATAACCTTGTTTCCAATTGATGTTATAACTTTATCAAGTATAACATTGACTTTGTATTCCCATTACTTGATATTTATCTAAGAATCTGAATTCAAATATATACAGCATGTATCAGAAAGGTCTGGTCATATTTAAGTGTGTGGTACAGACCAACAAACTGAACAACTTTCTCCATGGAACCAACATCGTAAGCGTGGAAAAGTAATTAAAAAAAAAAATATATATGTATAGTGTTTTGTTTCAGGTGAAATACCCATCTACAAAAAAAATTATAAATAAATAATAAAGACATTAAAAATTATCATTAAAAACTATCACAGTCTTCAAAAACATACATAGTCTTTCGTAATCAACTGTCCCACACAAAACTTCAATACCTACTCGACCTAAATGTCAGCCAGCTGATAATTTTACCGCACTCTTAAATATGACCAAACATTTCTGATATACACTGTATAGGTTCTGGCCACTTTAGCGGATCATTTTCCTTTACTATGCTACTAATGGGAATACTACCTTTTCTTCAGCATGCCATTCAATCGGGTTCAATCTATTATACATTGTTACAGCGAATCAATTTTCATGAATCAACCTCCCCTTAAGACCTAGGCCAAATATTTTTTTGATATTCGGATAGCTCATGACCTAAAGAGCTGACATCTATACATATTAAAAAAGCGGCCAAGTGCGAGTCGGACTCGCCCCACAAGTATGGGCTTGATGAAAAAATTTTTTTTGAGTTTCAGTTCTAAGTATGGGGAACCCCAAAATTATTTGTTTTTTTTCTATTTTTGTGTGAAAATCTTAATGCGGTTCACAGAATACATCTACTTACCAAGTTTCAACAGCATAGCTCTTATAGTTTCGGAAAAAAGTGGCTGTGACATACGGACGGACAGACAGACAGACATGACGAATCTATAAGGGTTCCGTTTTTTGCCATTTGGCAATGGAACCCTAAAAACAGAGTCGCTTTTCGCGTGTGTCTGCATGTTCGCGTTGTTCTTCTAAAATACGTAACGGATTTTGATGAGGTTTTTAACAAAACTTAGAGAATATATACCGGAAGGTTAATATGTCTAATACATTAATTTTAAACATATAGATAATTAATAAATATCGATGTTCTGTCAAGTCGTAAAAACCTTGCGAATCAGGGACGGGTCATAGTAAAGTATTTAAATAAAAAATCTCGACTAATTAAAAACTTATGCAACAACGGTTGACGTTACAATTTTCCACTACCTTTGAAAACTATTTAAAATTGATAACCAAAACACAGTAAAACGTAAAAAGAAAATAGGTATTGTTCAGTGAAACGGAACTCTGGTCTCCTTTGATCTTTACTGAAAGAATAACATTTATTTGGGACGGACAAATATCTGTTTGGAGATTATTTTTGTGTTGTATCTGTTAGAGGGAAATAATTGGTAGCGATTACGTAATATTATTTGTTTTTGTAAATTAGTGCAGATATTAGGTTAATGAATGTCTGAATTATATTAAAACAGTACAGACCACAGTTTTAGTCCGTCAGGTGGATTATTAAAAAATATTGGACACGTATTTTTTTCTTTTTTTACGTATTCAAAAGATTACGGCCATAGATTGAGTTAAAATGTGACGTCTCGCCTAGGTTGATTTTGTACCGAGTTGTGACGTAGCGCGCCCCCACTTTAATGCGTTTTACCTAAGTAATTTTTTATTAATTAATATTTTATGGCAAAAAATACGTATCTAATATTTTTTCTTATCTGACTGACGTTTTTTTACCCAGGCATCATCCCTATTAAGTAGGTATAGCAATTAAAAAAGTTTTAAGGAAAGCAGTAATTTATTGTTAAGAAAATTCCAATTCTGGAATAACTATTCACGGCTCAAAAAAATCTCTGAACTTTTAGGCGGAGGTTACACCATCGATTCGCCATCAATGGATGATGGTGTAACCTCAGCTTTCATTTTTTAAATAATTTACTTGAGTTGATTAGTAAAATCCCTTTCATTTGTGAAGGGTGGCTCGTGGCTAAATGATAACAGCCGCACGGATCGATCGAAGGTTAAGCTACGCTTGGCGCGATCGGTTCGTGGATGGGTGACCATCCATTACATATCGAGATCACCCCGACCACGTTAAGCCGTTGATCCCAGCTTTCATTCGTAAATCTTGAACAGTCGTTGCGGGTAGTCAGAAGCCCAAAAGTCTAACAACCAGTCTTACCAAGGGGTATCATGTTACCCAGTAACTGGGTTGTGTTGGTCAGATAGGCAGTAGCTCCAAGTAAAATACTGGTATTCAGTTGCAACCGGTTAGACTGGAAGCCGACCCCAACAAAGGGCTTGGCAGATTTATTGACTGGCGAAAATGAAAAGACACATTATTCTCATTTCTAATCTGTTTTAGTATGCTATAGGTATTCCATTTGAAATAAGACTAAACATTGAACTATACCTGTTTTACAGTCCGTTCAACCGATTTTGACTTCTATTGCGTTGGAGGCATGACAAATGGCAGCTGCAGTAAATAGTTGGTATTGAAACCACTTTTTTTGCTTTTAATGCCATTCTTATGCCCACGGTGTAGAAGTCAAAATCGGTTGAACGGACTGTAAAAAATTTTTGTTTAAATGTCTTATTTCAAATGTAGTACAGTCGTTCATAAAATAATAAGTGAATAACAGAGTAACAATTCTTTTGTAAAACCACAACATTATCCTCAACGACAATTCTAAGCTAAAATATATAATATAATGGACCGATTCCATTCCGCCCGCAGTTCACCAGCTAACGAAAACCTTTCTTCGGCGCGCGTGACTACGAATAGCAATATATTCGCTGCTTTGTGGCTATGAAACCCGCTAATTTGTGGCGTAGATTCTAGTATAAATATTTAAGGAGCTATGTTAATTTGTTGTAGTGTTACTGTGGAGAATTAAAATGGTTTCTGAGGTGGTAAGTTACGAAATTGTTCGTTTTATTTGAAAAGCTGCCAGAACCGTGCTTTAGAAATACAGCATCAGTATCCTACATAATGTTATAAATGCGAAAGTGTGTTGTTTGGATATTTTTACTCAATCACTCAAAAACAGCTGAACTGATTTGGATAAAATTTGGCACACATCTGGATAAGAAAGAAAGAAATAAAAATCGATAACACATAGTATACTTTTTATCCCGATAAATGACAAGGCTTAACGTCTGTTATCAATCAAAATCCCATTAATATTTAATTACTCATACATTTTTCATTTTCTCACACCAATTCTGAAGTCCACGCAGAGTTTTTTTATAATTACATATTAATCTTTATTAGTGACTAGCGGCGCCCATTGTTTTCACCCGCATAAGTCTTGATCTCTTGAAAATATCGGAATAAAAAGTATTCTATGTGTTAATCCAGGTTAAAAACTATATGTGTGCCAAATTTCATCCAAATCCGTTCAGTAGTTTTTGCGTGAAAGAGTAACAAACATCCATCCATCCATCCTCACAAACTTTCACGTTTATAATATTATAAGTAGGGTATTGAATTTGTATTTTCCTGCAAAAAAAGAACCAGATTCTTCTCTTGGGATTTGAAGGAAACGACTAAGATATTAATTTATTAAAATGAGTCAATGTTATTTTAATGAGAAGTTGTACAAGACATTAAACTGTAGCCTAGCCTATAATGCTCCGCCCCAGCCGGGCAGACCTCCACCGGAACGCGTGAGGGAGAGGCGAATTTCGCGCCCTCACGCTTCTAACCGCCGCCGCCGCAGGAGGCGACGCCCTGGGCGGGAATTGCGAGCCGATTTCCGGCCACCGTAGGCGCGGGCTTGCGGACGGTGAGCAATGGGAAGCTCGCCGTCCGATAAGGACTAGGCCCGGGTCGACGGCGCGTTGTGTTCCACGCGCGCCTCAAAGAGATGTCAGCAGAATTGACGGGGTCCGCTAGGGCCAATGCCTGCCGGAGCTGCGAATAAGGGCCGAAAGGGACATTGTGGCCCCCGGCAACAGGGCAACCGAAGGAACACGGGTGGGTTTTAGTCAGTAAGAGTCTGACACGCCCTCCCGCTCCACCCAGAGCGGGAGAAGTTATTTGATAATTTCCCATCCAAAAAAAAAAAAGTCTAACCTATAATACCTTACTAAGAATTGCACATGAATTCAAAATTATTTCCAAAACGCTTCACCATTTTTTAACGCATGAGTTTTTAGTAGCAACTTGCAAAATATATTTTGTAGTCCATTAAAATAACAATTTCCTGCACAAAAATTTCAAGCACGTGCACAAAATATCGCCAACATAAAACTAACAAACAAATCGCCCGTTTCCTGGCCACACAAATTCACATGCATTTCCTTATCGGAATTCGTGCGAGTTTCGCGTGAAAAACTACCGTCAGTTAACTGAGTAATGGCACTGTACATAATGTGGCGTATGTTCTTACTAGATAGATGAGCAGCTTTGAAAAGTGGAGGGAATTCGTCGAAGATAGAATGGTCATTTTATTCTGTTTGAGAAGCAGATGGGACGTTCGTGAGGTTATTTGATCAGTGTGGGGAACACTAGGTACGTACGTAGATTGTAAAGTATCTGTGTGATAAAAGAAGATGAGTTATGATTATTCTTGATAACTCTAACTACACCTTCATAAGTGATATGTGAAAAATATGGTCAACCAGCAGCGCCCCGCGGTTTCACCCGCATATGTTAGTCTTGATCCCGTGGAAATATCGGGATAAAAAGTATTATATGTGTCAATCCAGGCTATAAACTATCCGGGGCTGCCTTGAAGCGGCTCCTGCCTAATCTAGGGGGTCCAAACGCCTCCTGCCGGAGGCTCTACGCGGGGGTTGTGCCGTCCATGACCCTTTACGGGGCGCCGGTGTGGGCGCGTTCATTGAGGCGGCAGCCAGCCCGCCGGTTAAACGCGTCCCAGAGGGTCATGGCCATCCGGCTGGCCCGAGGATACCGCACGATCTTTTGCGAGGCGGCGAGCCTCCTTGCCGGATTACCGCCATGAGATCTGGAGGCAAAGGTCCTCGCGCACATTTGAGAGTGGCGCGAGGAGGCGAAACGCCGGAGCTTAACTCCGAAGCCGCAAGAAATCGTGGCACAGCGGACAGATTTCCGGCGGAATCTCATGGCGGCATTCTCAATGCTGCCATGAGATTGTGCGATTGTGCGATTGTCGCAACCCAGCGCTGGGCAAGCCACAATTACGGCGATAAGACCCCTCTTTGAGGAGTGGCTAGAGAGGTGCCACGGCGTCCTCACCTTCCGCCTGACCCAGGTCCTCGCCGGACACGGCTGTTTCGGAAAGTTACTGTTCAGAATAAAGCGGGAGGAAACGCCCGGGTGTCACCATTGTGTGGATCGCCCAGAGAACACGGTGGAGCATACGGTGGAGGTCTGCCCGGCTTGGGCGGAGCAACGCCGTATCCTCGTGGAGGCGATCGGCGGCGGTGATCTCTCGCGTCCGGCCCTGGTTCAGGCCATGGTACGGAGCGAGAGGAAATGGCAGGCCGTCACCTCCTTCTGCAAAGAAGTAATGCTTGCGAAGGAGGAGGCGGAACGCGCGAGGGAGAGGCAAATTTTGCGCCCTCGCAACCCTAACTGCCGCAGGAGGAGACGCCCTGGGCGTCGGGAATCACAGGCAGATTTCCGCCCACCGTAGGCGCGGGCTTGCGGACGGTGAGCAATGGGTAGCTCGCCGTCCGTTAAGGACGAAGCACGGGTCGACGGCACGTTGTGTTCCACGCGCGCCTCAAAGAGATGTCAGCAAAATTGACGGGGTCCGCTAGGGCCGATGCCTGCCGGGGTTGCGAATAAGGCCGAAGGCACTTCGTGGCCCCCTGGCAACATAGCAACTGAAGGAACACGGGTGGGTTTTAGTCAGTAAGAGTCTGACACGCCCTCCCGCTCCATCCAGAGCGGGAGAAGTTATTTGATAATATCCCACCCAAAAAAAAATATTATATAATATTAGTAGGATAGTAGGATAATCAACGCAGTGAGTTACAGTACGCCGTGGACGAAGTTATTTTAAGGCTTCCCTAGTCCGTTAAGACACAGACGTGTGGAAAATGAAAAAAAGCTACAGTGGTTAAGTAATCTTAAAATTTATGAGGTAAAGCAGACCCTTTTATTTTGATTTCATCTAATAAGGAGAAACAAAAATAATTGTGCATCAATATTAGCCATGTATGAGACTTGCACGGACCAGGAAAACATGACACAAAAGGGAGGAGACTTCTACTTTGTAGTGGGTGGAACAAGGGTGCCGATGATGAAGAAAAGAAGAAAAAAGTTTATTTGTCACAGAAACACATGCATAAAAAAGAAGATGAATACTCAAGTAGAACAATCAAATAAAACACAAAAGATTTAAATGTAATCACGAGCACAAAACAGAAATAGTCGGCAGCTGCACGTCATGACTGTGACAAGAAGGCTTCCAGTCAGCATGATTGCGGCGCTGATTTTCAGTGGTCACCCAAAAAAGACGTACGGAAACCAAGTAAGGTCATGACGATGGTGATGATGATGATTAACCATTTAAGTTACGTTATAACCTCAACATCAAAGATGTCGTACTTTACCATAGCATTTCATACTTCTGTTGGAACAGATTTTAGATTTAGGAATAAAGGTAGCAAAATGTTACGGCTGGTTGCCTTCAAAGCATCGTTGTAAAATTTAAAGGTTATGGCAATATTATATTCGATGCACACTATCTATTTGATAACCTACTGAACTTCGAATATAATGGATTATATTCTCTATTTATTAACCATTTAGATATACCTTAGAGACCTTACTTTACTAGTATTTACATAGACATAATATCGTTGAAAGTTAGTACCTTCGGATTTTTACATCCCACAAATCGTACATTTTCCCTCACGACCCATTTCCGCCAGATTTGTTAACAAAAATAAAAATAACGTATCTATCCAAAATGATAAGATTATGTAAATCGGTTCCGTTTGTGATAATAACAACAGTAATATATAGAATTTAATACAAAACTGTATCGAATACCAGATGGTACCACTTACAGATATATGTATATATAGATTATATACGACTGTAGGAGAAATAGGGAAGTCTGTGCTAAAACACGCTGTTGTAAGGAAACTCTGGCATGTGCTGCGTACGTTTCCGCTGTAGATATTATGTGATATTGATATTTGAAGGGATATATGGCGATATGTCGTAGGTGCTACTAAGTTTGGGAGTGCGTGTTTGCGAGTTTTGTTGCGTAATGTTCGTTTCTTTTTGTTTGTCTTTCGAAAGTACATAGTGATATTTATATCTGTATAGAATTGGAAGTAACCTCACTAGAGCAGATGTAAAGATGTTGTTATATTAAGGTGCATTATAAAGCCTCCTCCAGGGACGGTAATCATAATGACGGGTCATCATGGTATCCTTTGGTATTGTATGACAAGCAGCAAGAATAGGAAATCTCATTCCTTGGAAATGGTACACACAGTGCAAAGGTATGACAAATATTTTTTTGGAAAAGAAAGTATTATTGTTACTTTAAAGTTACTTTTAAGTTACTCCTATATTGGGCATTTGAGAAATGAGAAAAATGTTGTTAGGAAAGTTTTGGGTGTGAATGTAGATGGCTATAAGAGTAGGTGAAGACCAAGTAAACGATAGATGTACTTGGTGAAAGATGATATGGCTGGAAAGGGCTTAACTATCGAGATGACGACTAATAAAGAAGTAGAAGAAGAAAAAATATGGAAGAAAAAGACCAAATTAATTCTTGCAACGGCAAGAGAATGATAATGAATATTGATTGTAAATACGTTCAAAAACACTTTTAACAAGTCGTAACTAAATTATGTTTTAAAACTAGATCAGTTCGGTGTTTCTTATCCGACTTCTCTGAGAATAAAGACTGAAACAATCTAAGTGTCACGATCTCTTTTAAATTGACAACGAGTATATGTAAGTATATTTGCAAAAAAATCTTACGTTGGCATTGTGTGTGACCATTTCCATGGGACAAGCTTTTCTTATACTTACAGCTTGTCATATTATAATTTATGTCATCTCAAAGGATGCCATGATGACCTATCATGATGATTTCCATCGCTCAAGGACGCTTTGTAATGCACCTTAATATAAAAACTGCTCTAGTGAGGTTACTTCCAAGCATATTTACACCGGAAGACCTAAGTCTTCAATTCATATTTTCTAAACTACTTTGCATCTTAAAGAACACATTCTAGAAAGTTCTAAAGGAAGTACATCTAATAGTATTAAACGACAACGGAGCATAAGCAAAGGCCTTGGTTCCAAATATTCAAAGGCACGTTATGCAAAATGCAGGAACTCTACACCTATTTCGGTAGTGACGTGAATAGCTATTGAATTTACCATTGAAAGCACTTAAGATAGATACTACTTCTATTGAATCTGAATACGGAACTTTTATATTCAAATATTTTCGGAGTTAACCTCAAAATATCAGGTCTTCTTTATTCCCTGGAAGCTTCCTTTAAAGTTCACTTTAATTTAATTATAGTTTCAGGTTCCGTTCGGAGAATCTTTGCTTTTGTCTCAAACAATTTGGGTCGTTTATCTCGTCCTTATTTGTTTTGGTAAATTGTCAGATTGGAAATTATTTTCCTTTTGTAGACCTTCCTTCGTAATCATTTATTGCCCTGGTTTTTTTTGTTCTGTTCTGCAAGTATTTTTGTTATTGTTGTTTTTAACTGTAGTAGTGTTTATTATAACAGTTTATTCTTCATTCTGAGCATTCAAAAGAATACTAAGCACTTGCGTGGATCGCCTCCGTTGAGGGACACTTACAAACTCAACACAGGACTTGAGACATTTTTGCATTTCGTAGTACAGACCCAAGTGAGGGAAGTGGTGAATATGACATGACACAATTTCGTAAAAGAGCGCCGAGTGAATGTGTGGCCAATGATATCTCGTATGGTAATCCTTTGAGAACATTTTTCGGATGGGCTCCCAAAATTGAGCGGAGAAGATTCGTAAGGAAATTCGATTGAAATGGATTCAATAGATGGAAAAGTAGAAGAACAGACTTAGAATAAAAACAGAAAATAAAATTAAACGATGACAAACATTCTTTAAGTCTCTTAGCCCGAGTATATACTTCTATTTCCAAGTCAAAAATTTAAGTGATCATTTGTCCGAGTCATTGCGAGTGAAATATTACCTGTCTTCATAAGCAATTTCGAGTTACATGAAAAATACAGTGTGGTACTTTGCCAGTTGGTATCACCGGTGTCATGTACGAAGCCATTACTTAGTGAAATGCAGCTGTTACCCCACTTGCAATAGCAGAAGATACACGTTCTGAAGTTTCTGTACCTATACTACGTGTTAGAAGTTGCAAATATGTTAACAGGTACATCGATCTTCTAGTTGGCGGTCTAGGGAATTGCTCGGTTGGAATTTATTAGGGGGTTGTTCTCCTATGGGATTGTTTGTGTCTCTTGTTTAATAAGTTGTAGGAGAGATTAAAGTTTTTCTTGTAATTAGTTCTTGTTTTTAGGCATGTGTGTTTGTGAAAGGGTGGGTTGAATTTTTGGTGTTGAGTAGTGCTGCTATCTGTCAAATTTCGTTATGTAAAGGCGACTCACGCTCGCATACCATTTGGTAGCACTTTTTTAAATTTATGATTAATATTATTATTTATGTATTGTTTTATTTTTAATTAGATAAACTAAAATCCACATTAATTCTTGTACAATTTTAGAATCAGAGAGGGGAAGACAGATCAGAGAGTGAGGAAAACATCTCGCAAACAAAAACGAGAACTGTAAACTCAACACATAAAGACACAAAAACAAAACTTGAAGACACAAAAACGAAATGCATACAAACAAACATACAGTTCAAAATTGCTTGCTCCCTTACAATATTAATCGTATGGATTTGTTGAACGATGTAATGAATGTGAGGAATAATAATAAATATAAACATACGTCATTATTGGTGCCTGTCAATGTCATGTGTCAAAAGTTTATGTCAAATGCAAACGTCATTGTGTCTCTGTCTATTTCTGCAGTCGAGCATCTTGAGAGTTGTGTGTTGAGTAAAAGCTCCCATTAAATCTTTTTCTATCTGCGATATCTGCCTATTATTTACTCATAATCCATCAAGGTTAGGCGTAAATTTTTCAACTCGAGATAAAAGGAAGACGGAGATAACCAACAATAAGAATTTTATACCCCTGAAGACGGACGGCGACTGATGTAAGAAAATGAATTAAAGCGAAAGATGAATTACTGCTACATCGTAAAAATTGAAGGTGATATTTTATATTAAAGATTTTAAGTAAATTGGGTACTTTATGATCCTGAATATTTTATTAGGCACGTGATAAATTAGAATAGAATACTCTTTATTATGGTCTCCATATGAATTACAGATATAAATGTAGAAATTTTAGAAAGTGACACAAATGGACGGTCTTATTTAAAGCGATCTTTGAAAGACAACCTTGGGATGAATTTTAATAGTGAAAATCCAATACCACTTGTAGTATGTGGTGTAAATTTTACATGTACAATAAATACATACAGCTTATACTAAGATGTATGTATTTGTCACCGTATGATTATGCATTTCGTTAGTTTATAATATCTATTAGTATTATTTCCATTAGATTATAAACTGTCCATGGGAAACCGACAAATTTTGAACTGGTATCAAACTTGCTTGCGACGTAACGCACCTTGCGCTAATACTAAATAGCCACAGTTTTAACGTAACCTAACCCATTTCACACATTTCACTATTTTTCGAATCTTATGGTGACATACGGGGTGGCAGGGACATCGACGCGAAAACTGAAACCATGGATTTAGTACATGATTCTGAACCCCCCTGCGTTAAAACTTTTTGTCGGTTATTTTTTAAAAAATCAGCTGTTCCATACATTTTGACCGCGTAGGTATTGCACTTTTCTATGAAACAGCTGATTTCTTTTTTAATAATCGACGAAAAATTTCAACGCATGTACTGAATCCATGGTTTCAGTTTTCGCGTCAATGTTCCTGACACCCTGTATATACAAAATAATGATAAAGCAAGAGCAAATAACTATCTATAATGGTAATGATTAAAAAGAGAGGAAGTTTTTGGAACGAAGTTCTTTAACGCGGCTTGTAAACTTTTAGAAATCGTCACGCTAAAAAGTGTTAATACATGCAACTGTCTTCTTCTAAAAGAGGAAGAAAGAGAGAGAGAGAACGCCGCAGAAAAAACAAAAGAAAAGAGTTAAGTGATTACAGTGTCGTGGAATAAAATTGTACATATCGGCCCGAGTACACTGCATGCTGGAGGGAGAAAGAGAGAAAGTGTGAATTTGGTCAAAATAAAAATCCAAGATGGCGGCTACAAAAAAATTCAAATATTTCGTCATGGTTGTCGTTTTCATAGTTTTCAAGGGTGCTAAAGCCGATAGTCAGGTCAAAATGAAAATCCAGGATGGCGGCTGCAAAATTTTCAATTTTTTTATCATGGGTGTCGTTTTCGTGGTTTTTGAGGGTGTTAAAGCCAATGGTGACGTTAAAATGTAAATTCAAGATAGCGGCTGCAATTTTTTTTTTAATTTTTCGTCACGGATGACGTTTTCATAGTTTTCGAGGATGTCAAAGCCGATGGTACATTAAAATGTAAATCTAGGATGACCGTTAAGAAAATTTTGTTTTTGATTTAAATCATACGTGAGAAGGAACTTCGTTCCTGACGGGGGTCCCACGACCGCACACTTTTTTTTAGTTCATTATGTTACTAAATTCATCACCACTACTGATCTTGTGAATTGATTTTATTGGTTAACGAAGGTTCACCCTTTATCCTTTAAATAATAACACGTTAAAATATCTATTCTAGGGGCTCGGAGCTAAATTATAACAGCCGCATGGCCCAATCGAAAGTTCGAATTGAAAGATCGGCCATCCATTACATATCGAGAGCCCTCCGTGCCTCGGAAAGCACTTTAAGCCGTTGGTCCTGGTGTTATTGGCAGATTTTTGACACTGACAGTCGTTACGTGTAGTCAGAAGCCCTAAGGTCTGACATCCAGTCTTACCAAGGAGTATAGTGTTTCCCAGTTACTGGGCTATGGAGGTCAAATAAGCAGTCTATCCATGTAAAATACTAGTATTCAGCTGCATCTAGTTAGACTGGAAGCCAACATATTTGGGAAAAAGCCAAGCATATTGATTAATAAATGATCTAATAATAGCTACTACGAATTAAATTATTTCATAGTTTTTTTGAAGTGAAAACTTCTTTAGGCACGTTGGGCATTTTTGAGATGGGACTAAACCATTGATTTTGCAACACCATGACGACACCTCATTTTTGTAAATGCGATTGTGCTCTTTATTTACATTACGTTACGGATTAATATTCTATGCAAGTATTTTTACTTTCAAGGTTTTGTAAACGTGATTGTGCTCTTTATTTGTATTACGTTACGGATTAATGTTCTATGCAAGTATTTTTTCTTTAAAGGTTTTCTAAACGCGATTATGCCCTTTATTTATATTACGTTACGGATCAATGTTCTATGCAAGTATTTTTACTTCAAAGGTTTCGGAAGTATTATTTTTTGTAAACGCGATTGTGCTCTTTATTTAGATAAGGTTATGGACCAATGTTCAATATAAGTATTTTTCTTCCACCAAGGCGATCTTGTTCAAGTTTTCACTTCTGTCGGCACTCCCAGAGTGCCATCACTTTTTGAATACCACAAAACCCCTTTTATAACCCCGTTGAGCATACAAACAGCGAATCAATCTCATTACAGAAAATTGGATTCCAAACAAAATAACATCAACAACAAAAAATCTGCTCTCAAAAGTCAATCAAATTGGGCATACATTCGAGACATCAATGAGATAATAGCGAACTCAACCAAAATTAACTTTAGTCATTAAACAGGACATCGGGGCATTTATTACGCTCAATTTAACTACGAAAGGGTAAGCAGGAAATGGATTGTATCGATCGAGTCTGTACCTGTAGGGTTTAAGTTTAATCAAGATGAGTGTTTTGTACTAATAATGGACGATGGGACTGGTCATCTATTGACTGCAAATGTAGGTTGATTGTGAATTGGTTTTAGAATAGACGATTAAAAAAAAAATAGTGGCACTCCGGGAGTGCCAAAAGAAGTGAAAACTTGAAAAAAAAACTCAGCACCGTGGTAATCAACGCGTTGATGCCTTTTACTCCACACACCGCGGTAATCAACGCATTGATGTCTTTTTAATGGTCAAAATCTGGTGTCGTAACAGTGTTGCGAAATCAATTGTTTAGTCCCATCTCAAAAATGCCCAACGCGCCTAATGAAGTTTTCACTTCAAAAACATCCGTCATGTCACATCATCAATTCCTCGTATTATTTAATTAGTTGAATAAATAATAATTCGACACTATCACAG
Source organism: Agrochola litura (assembly GCA_949152395.1). Taxonomy (NCBI): domain Eukaryota; kingdom Metazoa; phylum Arthropoda; class Insecta; order Lepidoptera; family Noctuidae; genus Agrochola; species Agrochola litura. Next base: position 19,775,444 of record OX424509.1, on the reverse strand, counting down.
ATATTATTAAAAAAATAATTAAAAGCTAACCTATAATTTAAATTGTAGCCCGTTTTCCATAGAAATATAAATTTTCCAACGAGCAATCAACTTTCGTATTGATTTTCAGCCTGACAACCTGATGCTTGAAATCTGCCCGTAAATAGTCTAATTGAAATAAAAGCTTTGATATTACATTGAATAGATTTATTATTTCAACCCAAAATTTTCAATCACAAAATATATGAAAAGGTCCACCCACACCAAAAAGACTCACTAAATGGACCAAAATCCAATGACCCGTATAGAGTTACAGTTAGGAATTAATTGAGAAATTAGTTTGACGGCCATTAAGAGTATATAAACTATATATTACATCCGGATGTTAGGGACAAGATTAATGGCGTGTCGCGTGGCTCCTCAGATTTAGTTGACTAACAAACTGAGCTTTATGTACAGGATAACGGTGATGACTATGAATAAGTTGGTAGTGAAACAGGAATTAATGTTGACTGGTTTATTTATAACAAAAATGATGCAACATTCTCTATTTTCACCAGAGCAGAGCTCGGTCGCCCAGCTACTATAGTTAAACTAGAAGTACAGTGTAGTTGTGTACAAGTGCCGTAGTCTAATATAATGGACTCTACACTTGACAAACAATTTCAATTGCCTGTATGTAATTTATATTTAAACAACGTCTTCCATCTTAACGGTCATTAACTTTAAATGTTAAAGCGTGGCTTCCCTGTTGCTGAAGTTTTGCTAACTTCAGCAGATAATGCCGTCTATTCTATTGGGTATAAACTATTTCAAACACGAATTTGCAGGTACAATTTATTGAAATAAATTTGTAATTTGTTTAACACAGTGGTAATCATTTTTCCACATATAAATGTTGTTCGTTAAATATTCATAGGTTACTTTGATTAATATACCTAGGCTACATGATATTTTAGAGGTGAATTTCATTTTTTAACAAGAAAATAATGCTACAGATAATGCTGTAGTAATCTGAATATTGTGTGTGTACTATACTCAATACTCAATACGTTTATTGCATTCCACAATGTGAACTTAGGTGGTAGGTACATAAAGACATACATTCGTTTTGGAGCATTGTGGGCCCTGTCGGGCATAACAACATAAAAATTAGGAGGAGGGCTATTATAGATAAACAATAACAATAACAATTTTAATATTAATCTACTCTTTCGTTTTGTGTAGGTAGGTAGGCTGATAACTAATTGTGTACATATAATTTTTACCACTCATATATTGGATTTAAATATTAATATTTATTTAAATTATACATATATTATTATTATCATTGGTAATTATATATTTTTTTTTTATATTATTGTTTATTTCTTAAATTTATCATTTAAATATTCATGTACATTATAATAACATTTACAGATTAGAAATTGTTTTAATTTATTTATAAAGATATTAAATTTTTGTTATGTCATCAAAAAACGACGAATAAATTGTAAAATTTGTGTCCTATTAATTTGTATTTTATTCGCAAATCACAAAAGACATTACATTTATCAGTACGAATTTGTTATCGACGGCTATTCCCATTTCGACAGTACCGTTAATTTTAATCGCATTGTTAAAAGCTGTCAGTGACCATTAAAAATTTACGAGAACAGCTACTGAAACCACGCAGTTATTTAGCCAAAACAACCGACGCGGAACATAACTAAATGCGGTTAGCACTTTAAATATTAAAACTAAATTTAGAAACTTTGCTTTTAGGTGTGTCCATGTTTAATGGTACCTTCCTTAATTTAGGTTAATAATTTGTTTGGCAGAATGAAACGCAACTGAATTTCAATAAGGCATGTATTTTAATCAAACCACAACTCATTATTATTTTTCGCGCCTTTAAATATTATTGAACACTTTAAATATAATGATTGCGCCTTTTTTTGTTAACCTCAAATAATTCCTATTTTGAGGATCTATAATGACTAAATAGTCAAGTAACTGCAACAAACTTGGATTTAGCACCCGCCAGTCGCTGCCGCGGCACGAGCGGTATTTCGCTCGCTCAGCTCGCGCGCCATTGTTCACAGTTCTAACCTAATCTAACCGTTTTGGTCGGGGTATCCTAGTTTATTTACTGCGACCAAATGTGAGAAAACTAAAATAATCTAATAACTCTTTTGTTTAAAAAAGTTTTCATCATAAGAAGACCAATTTTTTTTAGAGTTTTATTCATTTAAAAAAGTGTTCGTCATTAAAAGATTATTAAGTTTTAGAAGATCAGTTCAATATTTCCCCATGTATAATATATACTTATTAGTTAGGTAGGTACTAGGAATAGCTACTAAGCAATTTATTTGTCTCAACAAGTTAATTGTATGGATTCGGAAATAAACATAGTTGACAATTAAATAATATTAATCATCTAGCTAGCCTTTTCCCAACTATGCTGGGGTCGGCTTCCAGTCTAACCAAATGCAGCTGAATATCAGTATTGTAAATGAAGCCACTGCCTATTATCTAACCTCTACAACCCAGTTACTGGATAATACGATACCCCTTGGTAAGACTGATTGTCAGACTTTCGGGCTTCTGACGACCCGTAACGACTGCCGAAAATACACTAATGACAGCCGGGACCAACGGCGTGACGTGCTTTCCGAGGCATGGAGGGGTCCTGGTATGAAAAGATGGTCACCCATCCACGGACCAACCGCGGCAAGCGTAGCTTAACCTGATCGATCGACCCGTGTGGCTGTTATTACTTAGCCACAAGTCTCTCCAGTAATATCAATTAAAGAATCACCTAATTATCTTCATTTTCAATTAAACAATTCATTATCTTTATTTATCGTCAGTCTTTTATACTAGAGACTTAAACAAGGAAAATATTTTGTCGCGTTTAAAACATTTTTCGTTCATCTGAAAACCATTTTAATATCCTTTTACCTAAAATGTGGAGACCAAAGTTTCTGCCTTTGATTGTAGATAAACATTGTTTAACAAAATTAAAGTATCTGAAACATTCATTTCGTCCATCCGCATTTATTTTACTGCCCTAAATATCTCTTTGATCTGTTATTTGGCGCTGCGCAAAAACGAGAGGCCTTTAAACAAAGTTAAATATAGCCGAAATCCTCGTTTTTTCATTACAAAATGAAAAATGCAAACGTTTTTAATTATTTTACTCAGCCTTAGACGAGACGTCATAAGATATATAAAAACATATTTCATGTGAAATTAATGAAGATAAAGTGATTTATTTATTTTTAAATTATAGACTCAGATAACAATCCTACCAATATCGAACAATAACACTAGAAGGTAAAAAAATCAATTTAATTTAATAACGCTGCCCAATGTTTGCAAAACATCTACCAGGGGACCAGAAAACTGACGGCGGTCGATCGATACCGCCAACACTAAAGCCATCATAACGTACTAGCTCCGGTCAATTTCGATAGTTAACGTATTCCCAAGCAGGACATGTTCGTCGTCGTTAACAACGTCTGCGATGTCCCACGAGACATGTTTGGCAACAGCATGTTTGACATACGCCATTCATAGACTGGCTTCAGTCTTGTGCAATACTAGGGTAACAGGAGTATAGAGGATGTTTACTTTTGTGAAGATCGATAGCTTCAAAGTTTCTAATAATCGACAAGTGGTGTTCAGTGTATTGTCAAGGACAATTTTGTTACTACTTATTTTTGAAATACGTATTATTAGGACCTTTTCTAGAACGATTTTCAATACAAACTGATATATCCTCTACTATTAAACGAGCAATATTTGTACTCACGTTCTCGAAAACGGCTCTATTTCGATTAAAGTTGCAATATAGGGGTTTTTGGGGGCGAAAAATCGATCAAGCTAGGTCTCTTAGCTGGGTAAATTCGTTTTCTCCGTATTTTCACCCCAGCAAAGCTCGGTTGTCCAAAGTTTAGAACAAGATGGCTACTTTAGAATAATGACATGGCAGCATGGAGTTAGTAAATACTCTACATGGAATTAGTATGAACTATGAGCATTCTCTATTTTCACCCGAGCAGAGCTCGGTGGACTAGGTACTGTCATTCTAATATATACTCAAAACTAGTTTTCAATCGAGATTATTCATTAAAAATCAGTTCTATAGTCTATAGTGCCAGAACCTCATAAAATCGATACCGTACCATAAATACGGTGCTGTTACAGATAACTTTGAAAATCCACTCGATTTACACACCAACATCAAGCAATGTTAAGAGCTACTGTCACGGAATAGTTTACCCGACGCCAATATCGGGCGACCGCGACGCAATTTACTATGTATGAGACCGCGTTCAAATGTGTACAGTACCACTATTTTAAAGTAGAAACTTCTAAACTTTTCTGAGGGTTCCTCGGATGGGATTTTTATTACCTTTTATTTATCAGCATTGATATACCTTGGCAGAAGTTTGATACTGTTGTAACCGACATTGTATGTACAACTTTTTCGAACAAGAATATTGTTGTTTCTTCGGGTACGTGCAGTGTTTCTTCAATGATGTTATCGTTTTTCAAAGAAGACGTGTTAATGCAAAGGGATTGTAACTCTATTGTGTTTTGTTCCTAATTATCTTCTTTGTTTTGTATTGCTTTTATTGTTCGACTCACGAATAGGTGGTATGTTTCCATTATGAGTACTTTTCCCTTCGCCGCCAGATGGTGGTCGTTCTCATGTAAGAATGTCTTCAATGTTCAGTGTTGTTTTACTTTTATTATCTTATGAATATTATGGCTTCATTTTCCCAATAGAATGATATGAATTCCAAATATTCAAAAAATCCTAATAATTTACAGCGAAACTTGAAGGCGACGCACAGTGGATCATCCCAATAGAAGAGGTTGGACGTAGGCAGCTTGTGAAATCGAAAACAAAATTAAAAAAAAAAAAACTGTCGTATCCCTTTATCAAAAACCTACAAATATTGATATGAGACCTTTTCTAATTGGACTCATATTTCAGGAGAAAATCAAATAAAAGTGTTTTCTTCATATGGAAATGGACACTTAAACTCCCGCACCGTCTGAGTTTCGCTTTGTTTCGGGTAGTCATTTCTATAATTGGTATCTATCTACTAAATGCCACATTTTGTCCAAAGACACATGGTGCCCCAATCCCAATGGTGCACTTTCTGAGAAATAATCGATTTTAGTTTTATCATAAAAAAATACAATAGCATGACAAAACGTACGGGACGATCCACTGTGCGACGCCTGCTAATCAAACAACAACTTTTAAATCTTAACATGACTAAGAAGACACTTAAATACAGGGTGTGGCGTTATAATACAAAAATATTGTCAAACCCCGGAGTCAAGGGGTATGCGCATTTATTTTTGAAGTTATTTTTTCAGAAATTGTCTTCAGTCACTTCCTCGGCCACCGTGTTCACTTTGGGGTTTGAATTTTTTATATTATAGGGCTTGGGACCCCCACCTGCAGATACAGGATTATCTATACGCGCGAAGTTGACATTATTTTTCAAATGCAGTTAACTGTTTAAGACCTTGTTCTTTAAATGCTTCAGTAATAAATCAACGAAACACAATCAACAACATTATCTACATACATCAAGTCTAAACTGGCGAAATGTGGGTGTATTAGGTACACCTCTGCCGAACCCCTCGGGGAAGCAGGCGTGATATTATAAGTCAAATATCATCTCAAAGATCACACAGTCTAGAAATAATCCCAGCATCACTCTTATAAAGATCTTTGTTCTAACAAAATAAATCACATTTACCCACTTATGTAAGAACTTACGTGCGCTCTCAGACGTTCCTGTACAACTAATCAAAACTTACATTTTCCTTATTGTTGTATTGTACAGTTTGTATGTCTGTATGTGCATTGTCTTCTGTCTTTAATATTGAGCCACCTGTAATCGTTATTTGTTGACGGTGTTCTGGTTTCTATGAAAAATATGAATAGTATTGGATATTTGGAAACACAGCAACGGCAATCTAAATATTTCTGATATCAAAGCTAACATTTTCCCAGCATTAAGCCAATACACACATTTTTTTAGAAAATGCATTCTAGAGAATTCACACGCTACGTGTTCCGTAGCAAATAGCTACGTGCTACGCGAAGTTTGCTACGTTCGCGTAGCTCGTAGCGGATTCAAAAATTCTCATAAAACTTTTGAGTTTATGGATTCTCTCAAACAACATCTATATTTTCATAGTTTTCTTTCTGTATATTATATTTTAGATCAACTGTAGCAATTTTTTTGTATGCGTTTACGTTTGAGAGACCGAATACCATTCAAAATTACCCTTAAAAAAGTTCCAAGAGTATCGAGGTGAACAATTGATTTTGACGTAAATAAACAACCTTATTCCTACATTCACTATAATAATTTCCTAGATACGTGCCAACAAACCACAATCTACACTAAATGCTAGAAGAGTATTACTTTTTATTATCACCAGTTCACTTGTTGGTAGCAAACATTTTGCGGCGCGAGTTTCCTCACCTAGCGCCTTAGTAATTAAGAGATGAAACTTTAAAACAACTACTAAGGATTGTTGTGCAGTCTTAGAATGATAGTCTTTTGTCTTTTGTGGGAAAAGCTTTCATTTGTTTTGTTAATTTTTCTTTTATTTCGTTGATTATATTATTTAATGATCTTGTTCTGTGTTAAGAGAGTAAATTCTGAAAACAACATTGTTGTGTTTCGGCAGTTAGAGGTAAGATAGCCAGTTCCTCTGTGGTTGAGGTTTCCAGGAGAAGCTCGCTTCCTCCTTCGGCCTTATTACCACTTACCATCAGGTGAGTTGAAGGCAAAAACTTCCCCGTTGTGGTGAAAAAATAACTGGCAACGTCGCAAATAGCTATCAAAATTTTGTCATTAATTTGTCTTTCTGATTTATTGTTAAAGGGTTGGTTTCAAAATCTCTTAAGAAATCTTGGCGGTATTTGGAGCAGTTCATATTCAAAATCAGGAAATTATATGTAATCTTTAGTATCTAGAATAGCTCAACTCAATTAAATCTTCTAATGGTAATCGAGAAGGTTAGAACTTTTTTGTACACTTTACGATGTAATTTCCGTTAGATTATGAACTGTCGAAAAATTGTGAACTGGATGAAATAAGTTAGGTTAGACTAGACGCGCGCGAGTCGAGCGAGCGCAGCGAGTGGTACCGCAGCAACGGCCGGCAAGCGCTACTTTCTAGTTGCTCGCAGCTAGGCAGGCTATTTTGGGATTAGCTCAAGGTGCGTTACGGCACAGGCAATCCACAAGTTTGAGCGATCCGCTCCTGCTTTGCACGGTTTTTACGACTTGAGAAAACATCGAGATTTCTTAGTTTTATGTAACTTTAATATTAACGTATTATACATATAAACCTTCCGAGATAAATTCTCTAAACGATTTTGAAAACCTCGTCAAAATCTGTTGCGTGGTTTAGAAGAACAACGCAGACATACAGACGAACACGAAAAGCGACTTTGATTTTTATAATATGTATAGATAGATAAATGTTATGGAACCAAGAAGTTATTCCACTACTATCCAGCCAGTATTCTAGTCACAGTAACTTCACCTCGTGATAAAAAGCTACGCAACACTTACTTGCCTTATTTTCTGAAGTTAATGAGAAAATGTACGCGTCTGAAACTTTACCATCCTACTGTTTTATAGTTTTAAACGACTTAGCCGACTCCGTAATTATGACTAAACAAGCATCCTTCGCTGCTTTGTCTACATTAGTGTTAGAATTTAAGTTTGCAACTTTGTGGAAACGTTTTTGAAAGGTAAATGTTGATCATGTATGTGGAAAAGATGATGTACTTAAATGTTTAAAGAACACTAACCCATGTTTTGGAATTTGGAATAGATTAGCTGTACCGAGTATACAACAGACTTTTTTCCTTTATCTTTTAAATGCTTTAGTTAATCTCGCACTGATCGTGAATGAATAATAAATGCTAGTATTTTTTTTTACAACAACCCGTTTGTTGTTTGTGTATTCTAAGAAACGGCCTTTCCATTGTTTGAAATAAGTACCTATCTAACCTTAGTTTTAGCAGCCTTAGCCACACTACAAAATCACAACGCCCAAAACTTAAGGAATTTAACGAGCCAACATTGCATAGCCATAACATCATGGACAAGAGAACTAGCCGGCTACTCGCTTAAAAGCATTCCACACCCAACCTCCAAGTTTGAATTATGTCTTATCATAAACTAAGACATAATTCACAAGTTAGAGGAAATATGTTGCTTAGACAACTCTCAAGTTATTCCAAACGTCTCTTGTCATGAAAATAATTTACAGCAGCCATCTTATTTGGAGTCTGTGGATATAATAACTTGGAGATGTCAGTGTTGGTTGACATTGTGTGCATTCTGAGTATTTGTAGAGGGGAAACATACGGGATTGTTACGAGTACGTTGCCGTTGCATTTGCATAGCGATTTTGAAGACGATTTGAAACACAGGCTGTTTGCTGTAGGAAACGCCCGGGTGTCACCATTGTATGGATCGCCTGTAGGACACGGTGGAGCATACGGTGAAGGTCTGCCCGGCTTGGGCGGAGCATCGCCTTGTCCTCGCGGAGGCGATAGGCAGCGGTGATCTCTCGCGTCCGGCCCTGGTTCAGGCCATGGTACGGAGCGAGAGGAAATGGGAGGCCGTCACCTCCTTCTGCGAAGCGGTAATTCTCGCGAAAGAGGTGGCGGAACGCGGGAGGGAGAGGCAAACTTAGCGCCCTCACGCCCCTAACCACCGCAGGAGGAGACGCCCTGGGCGTCGGGAATCGCAGGCCGATTTCCGGCCACCGTAGGCACGGGCTTGTGGACGGTGAGCAATGGGTACCTTGCCATCCGATAAGGACCAGGCCCAGGTTGACGGCGCGTTGTGTTCCACGCGCGCCTCAAAGAGATGTCAGCAGAATTGACGGGGTCCACTAGGGCAGATGCCTGCCGGGGTTGCGAAGAAAACCGAAAGGGAGATCGTGGCCCCCGGCAACATGGCAACTGAAGGAACACGGATGGGTTTTAGTCAGTAAGAATCTGACACGCTCTCCCGCTCCGCGGAAATAACTTCTCGGAGAATAACTTCTCCCGCTCTGGGCGGAGCGGGAGAGCGTTATTTCACACGCAAAAAAAAGGTTGTTTGCTGTGCCTCCATGTCGAACCGTTGCGCATGCTAAGTCCCCAGTACCACCTACTCTGGCCGCACTTAATGATCTCTTAGACTCTAATCCAACAAACGATCTATTTGCGGACGAATGGACGAAGATTTTATTGCCATGACAGAAGTACTGTGAGAGGGATTTATGAAAGTGTTGTTAACTTTCTACCTGAACTTGATGATTTTATTTTTTCTCTTTTATGTGCATGTGTATATGTCACGGCTAAAACCTAAAGTGCGGCTACACTTAGTTTTAGCCGGCTACAACTAGGTGCGGCCGTTAGCAGTTGGTTAAATTTAGTTGTAGCAAATGAAAATGGCTAAAAGGTAGGTTAAGTAAGAACTGTGACCACATAACACACCGCACGAGCCGAGCGAGCAAAGCGAGCGGTGCCACGGCAGCGGCCGGCGAATGCCAGGGTCCATTTAGGCTAGTTTAACCAACTGCTACCGGCCGCACTTAGTTGTAGCCGGCTAAAACTAGGTATAGCCACAGATAATATAATACTGTATAGCCGCACTTCGGGTTTTAGCCGTAACATAATTATGTACATGTTTACAAAACGTGTCTTAAATTTTTGTAATTGGTCTTAAACCGTCTTAATTTAAGGAAATAAATAAATAAATGAAAATGATGTTTGATTTTCGAGTTTTGGGATGCCATTGATTTCTGTGTAGACAATATTGTGTGTATTATTAAATCTGTTTTAGATACTTTGAGACATAATTTTATGACTTGCTCTTCTCAAATACTGAATTGTACTTACATATTCTTCATAAGGCAAACTACTAAACATTTTGCGTTATTCTCATAACCTAAATATGAAACTTAAAGCCGCTACTGCTAAAACTGTACACCTAATTTTAATACACAACAGCAAATATTTGCCGTCGTCAAAATTGATGCTCATATCACACACCGCGACGGCACCGTACACAAAATATAGCTGTATATTCCACACATTTGCACCCCTTGGGCCATATTCTATACAACAAACATTGTATATGCGATGCACTCCTCATTCTCCGTGTTGATTCAATGGAAATTAGGATCTCTGCTGGTTTTAATAAAAGCGCTTTCGCATTAAGCAAGTTTTTATTAATAGTGACGTCATTTGCATCCATGGAATGAGGTATTGGTGTCTGTCACCCTTTTTTATGGAAATCGATTTCGAATAAATTGATTTAAGAGAGGTTTAATTAAGAAGGGATCTGGAGATTCTTTAGGAAGTCTTCAAGCATTACGGTTTTGTCGTGTCTCACTGCAAATTTCAATTAAAAACTATCTGCGGTATACGTGCTATTAATTATTTCCATTATCTAAATGGTCTTTTGCAATAATTCTATAATTTTCAATAATGGGTCGTTATTAATTAAACCACAATGAAAACAATTTTACAGCTGTTTATTTTATAAACCACTTGTTTCCCAACTCTTTTACATAGAATATTCAGCATTTTTACAAAAAGTTATATCCGCGAAGAGAAAAATTTTCCCGAGTCGTTATTTTTACTTATCACTGGATGCAAGCTGCTTATCTTATCTGGGAACAGCTTCTTCCTCTTCCACTTAATTCGTACTTTTTACAAAGGGCTTAATGTTAAATAGGATTAATTCTACTACATAAATCCTAGTTAAGATCAAAGACGGCTAGCGGCTTAGAGCAAAAGATATGGCAAACCATTTTATCTTGACCTGCGTCTCTTTTGATTTTCTGTGATTCGGGTAATGTGGACATTACACTTGTATGAACAACGCGACGATATTTGGTATTCTTGGTTTGATTTAACATTTAACAATCCCTACCTTTATTATTGAAGAGACTTGGTAATATTTGTTGGCTTTGTACGAGCATTAATTTATTTGAATCATGTGTGTATGTGATAATTATCACTCGCTTCAAAAGCGGTGAAGGAAAATATCGTGAGGAACCCTGAAGCCTGAGAGATATTTCTCGACGCCATGTGAAGCCAAGTCAAAGGCCCATGGGCGGCTTTAAAACTCTGACACCAGGTTAGTCACTAACCACACAAAAAGAAAAAGAGATTTGTGTACGGCAATTTTTCACTACAACCGTACTTTGTAGCGACCTACATACATTATAAGTTTATAAGTAAATGCTGGAAGAAATTTCTTTAGAAATAAGCATTCCCTTTGTATTTATTTTCTTCTTGTCTGTTTATATGTGTGTCCATAAATGATTAAATAGATAAATAAATGTCCTAGGAGCAATTGAAAAACATGGCAGTTTTTGATAAGATCAAAAAAAAAATAGATTTATATGTCATAGAAACACAAAGACAAGAGTAGAAAAGCAGAAAACAAATTATGTATAACTAAGTACATAATATGCAAACATGAGTGTAAAACAAAAATAGTCGGCAGCTGCACGTCATGACTGTGACAAGAAGGCTTCCACTCAGCATGATGCTGTGCTATGGGGACCCACAGCACAGCGCTGATTTTCAGTGGCCACCCGAAAAAGACGAACGGAAATCAAGTCAGGTTCAGTAATTTGTAAATAATAAATAGGTAACAAAATAAAATAAACAGTACTTAGAATTATAAAACAACTATAAATAATGTCTGTAATTTTTATGGTGTACATAATAAAGAATATTCTATCTATATATCTATCTACAAGGAATTATAAAAACAAATATTATTACTAAATACTATTATTATTTACCCTCAGTCATACAAAAAAGGTTACAAAAAACACGATAAACCGCAGCTGCACAAGATCCCCTGTGAAACACCCTTAACCACAATGGTTCGGAAATCAATGGGACGATATGCCTCGGTCCGCTGACGTCGATCCCGTGTGACAGCACCCTAATTAAACCCGCCTTCTATTTGAACAATTGTAATTATTTTACTCCGTAATAATTCGTTTTAATGTACCTCTTGTGTTCTGAACCGACGTAATTAGATCTCTGATGCTGAAGTAGGGTTGCGATAGTGGAAACTATTTGCTTAAAATGTATAGTAAACATTCATAGGTATATCTGGTTTACCTTTTACTCAAGCGCTCCCTTCTACTTCTACCTGCCCACGTGTTTACTTAGATCCATAAATTCTGGAATTATTAGATACATCTCTTTGATCAAATTAGGCAGAAAGTATTAGTACAGATTAAGATAAGATAAGATAATTTTATTTTGCAAATATGGGTAACAGCAAATGATGACAAAAAAAATAAGTTCAGCCATATTTTACCATGCAGGCATGCAAAAAATTTAAACATTCCACCATCATTTAGAGAATTTATTCTAGAAGTATTATAATACACTAATAACATAACATCACACCTTGTTTCCCTGAAGGGTTGGGCAGAGGTGTACCTTTCGTACACCCACATTTCGCCAGTTATATTTAATTATAATAATATAATAAAATATTTATTTTCAAGTAACATGGACTCATATTGTTAATAACAAATTACTTACAAACTAAGTTAGCAATATTTACAAACAACTAAAAAACACGACCAAGATCTCCAAACAATATATTTAAGACCCATGTAATAGAGGGCGAGTCTATTGCCATCAACCGAACATAAATTCAGACTCGGGGCTGATACTGAGAAATTCCAGATAGAAAAACCCAATAACACTTTGCCCGACTTGGGAGTCGAACCCAAGACCTCATGCTCAGCAGTAGCGTTTGCGAACACTAGAGCAATGAAGCAGTCATAATACATTAATAATAAACTTACATTATTATTAAACTTATATTTTCTTTTAACATCTCGGGACTCTGGGGTCCCGGACCTATGGAAGGCGTACGAGGGGCCGAAGCCAACTTGCAGAGGCCCGTTAGACGTTTTGAATGAAATGAGGCACCAACCGACGATTATCCCTGTTCGCACTATGCAAGTGCACTCAAGGACAACTCGCGGTTGGTGCAGGACTATTGTAGGATATGGAAACAAAGATATTTGATTATGGGTTTGGGTGGCCAAGTGAACTGGTTGTCTAGAGCTATGGAAAGACTATAGCCCCTGTCTGACCAATATTTTATTAAAATACACAGGTAAAATGGCAGGAGGTGACTTGTATGCTCAATAATTGGCTACCGAAAATGGTCGCTAGCACAAAGTGTCGTAGCGACAAGGGGGCAACATGTCCTGAGGTGCTTATGAGGAGTGGAGAGATATTCCACGGCTATCAGGACAATCCCGGAAGTACGGTCAAGATCCATTTTTTTTTTTTTTTTGGGTGGGAAATTGTCAAATAACTTCTCCCGCTCTGGGCGGAGCGGGAAGGCGTGTCAGACTCTTACTGACTAAAACCCACCCGTGTTCCTTCGGTTGACGGTCAAGATCCCTACCAGCATCTTGCTGAAATACTTTCTTCCGCCGAGCACGGTTGCTCTTACGAATTTCAACTCAAGCCAGCCAATAAAGGCAAGAATGAGGTAGGAGCTCTGATCCTCGTCAGTGTTCACTCCAGCCGGCCAATAAAGGCAAGCCAGAGTTGAGGAACAAGACTTGTCCTGGGAGATAGGGTCCGTGGGGTCGCTACTGCCCAACAGCTCGCCACATGCTGCCCTGCGAGTTTCTGTATCTCTCTTGGTCTGGCTCCTCATCCTAGACCCGTACCGGCAATGTAGACTCTACCGGCACAGACCTAGAGTTCGGAGTGCGCAAGCCCCACCACGACGTCAACGTAGAGATACGGTGGTGGGGCAACTTACATTATTATGATACTTACATTATTATTAAACTTACGTATGATAACAAAATCTCGCTGTTTTGTCATGTCACAAAAACCGCGCGAAACAGAAGTGGCTCGCTACAGTCTAGCCGTCGAGAGAACGCGTTCTTGACAGCTGTCAGTTTCATACTAAAGAGTATGTGTTTTGCGAATTTGATCCTTATTACTACTAGAAATTATCCAACTGACAGGTGTCAGGATTCTCTCGGTGGCTGGACTGTAATTTTAATAAAAAAATTGTTAAGCTTGTTTTACCTTGTTTGAGTCGAATTTGAGCAGAATAAATATTGTTCTCTCTTTCTATCTCGTAGGCACTTAGCCGTGCCTATTGAACTATATACCTCTTGTCAGTACCAGATACTGTAACGTTGTAATTTAAGTTAACAATGCATCGGTAAATAATAGCGCTTCACTTTCTAACAGGGGGGCCTATTTAATAAAACCGACAGGTGGCAGGTGGCAGGCGACAATCCGACTATCTAACAATTTGTAGGTTGTCTAGGGTTTCGTACCTCAAAAGAAAAAAACCGGTCAAGTGCGAGTCGGACTCGCGCACGAAGGGTTCCGTACCATTATCTATAAAAACGGCATGGGAGCCCCCTTAAATATTTATTTTATTCTGTTTTTTTAGTATTTGTTGATATAGCGGCAACAGAAATACATCATCTTTGAAAATTTCAACTATCTAACTATCATGTTTCATGAGATACAGCCTGGTGACCGACGGATAGACAGACAGACGGACGGACAGCGGAGTCTTAATAATAGGGTCCCGTTTTACCCTTTGGGTACGGAACCCTAAAAACGGATCCCTTATAGGAGGATCACTTCGTTGTCCGTCTGTCTGCTTGTCTATCAGGTAGACTGATCAAAGGGAAGTGCCATATAGGTTTTGATTTATTTGCGAGTATCAAAATATATTGGTTAAATGGCCATATTTTTGTATTGCGTTGACTTAGAAACTTGATTTTTTTTAGAGCTCCAAGGACCGTAGACCTACGTATTTAATATAAATTTCAAATTGATACCTCCACGTTTTCCAGAGAAAAAGGGTCTTGACATACTGACAGACAAACGGACGGACAGACTGAAAACGTAGTGATCCTATAAGGGTGTTTTCCTTTTGAGGTACGGAACCCTAAAAACGGTCATTTATGCGAAATATTTTGAGACTCGCAAATAAATCAAAACACTAGGTAGGTACTTCCCGTTCACCTAGAATCATGAAATTTGTCAAGAAGGAAGGCCTCGCAGCACAAATAAAGGGAAAATTCCGAAAATTGTTAATTTATAGTTTTATCACATAAAAAATGCGTTTATGAATTTACATTTGCTGTTGGAGAACAGACCGTGACGTATATCGATGTTTGGGAGAACATGTTTTTCAACAACAATGTTAAGTTTGTTCTTGGGACAAATTCGTCCCAACTACGGAACCCTTCATTGTGCATAGCCCGACACGCACTTGGCCGGTTCTTTATAGATTTATTAAACAGCACCTGTCGTGAAAATGTGACAATTACGTAATTTTATGAAAAATATACCGCGTTTTCAGTTAACATAATTAAGGCCCAGATTAACCGTCGCTATCATTTTCCAGAAAACACAAGAAACATTCGCGATAAAGAAGTTATTTAACAAATTGAAACACAAACACGTTTTAAAACAGTTTTTAAAGCAGAATACCTTAGAGCAGTTTATAACTAAACCATGTTCAATATCAGTTACTTAACGAGCGTTCAAGATGCAAGCGTAGTTAACTCATAGTTAACAAACTAACTTAGTTCAGTAAACTGCGAGCTGTAAAGGGATTGCTTTAATGTTTAAGTGTTGTCTCACTAATCAAATGGGATTCAATCTTTATATGATTCATTACATCGTCTTACTTAATTTAAACGTTTATCATTTGGTAAAGGACTAAATTGTTCTAATGTATTAGAAAAAATTGGTTGTCGGTTAAGTTGGTTTACGGACGACAATTTTACGTGATAACGTCACAAGCCGAACATTTAGGCCGATTGTGCCTCTCTATCGCTTGTTCCGCGCTCTCGCTTGCACGCTCGGCTCAGGCGGAACGTGACACTTTTTCGTGCGTGCAGCCGGCGTTCATCGATTTACAAGACGTTTTCACGTCAAAAAAAAAACCGGGCATTTGCGTGTCAGACCACGCACAATGAAGGTTTCCGTAGTTAGGATGAATTTATCCCAAGAACAAACTTAACTTAGCAGTTGAGAAAGATGTTCTCCCATACATCAATATTATATACGTCACGATCAGTTCTCCAACTGCAAATGTAAGTTTGTAATCGCAATAAATAAAAAGTTATAAAACTACTAATTGTAAATTTTCGGACTTTTTCCTTGCCAAATTTCATGATTCTAGATCAACGGGAGGTACCCTGTAGGTTTTGATTTATTTGAGAGTATCAAAATATGTCACATAGTAGCCGTTTTTTTTTGCGTTGATTTAGAAGCTTGATTTTTTTTAGTGCTCGAAGGGAACATAGATCTTCGTATTTGATCTTAATTTTAACTTGTTACCTCCACGCGTCCCTGAGAAAATGAGCCTTACAGACTGACGGACGGACAACGAAGTGATCATTTAAGGGTTCCGTTTTTTTCCTTTTGAAATACGGAACCCTAAAAATCACGAGAACCATGCTTGGCAAATGGAAAGCATATTGCAATTAGCGTTACATTTTCCAAGCATAGTTATCTCCATCTTATTTATTTGCGGACTTTTACCGTAGGCATTTTCTAGCACTCAACCTTCGGGTGCTGCAGAGACAAACAGTGATAGGTGCAATTTTGAAAATTGAGAAATAATTGCTTATTGTTTTTTGGATTGGTGAAATGGTGATTTCAGTACACCTACGTAGTGATATTGGCAGAACAATAAGAAGGAAAAAAAAAGCAAAATTACAAAGTTTTAAAAATACATAGAAATCATAGCATGGGCATAATATTTTATTGTTTTTTTCTGTTGACTTCTGTGGTTATTTATATATACCTATATATTGTTTTAAGCTATTGCATAGCTTTTATCGCGGGCTTCGAGCGCGGCAACCGAATCTAGAAATTCCGTAACGTAACGAAAATAAAACCTAACACTCTGCTTACCATGTAATGACGGTTCACATAACAACATCATTTTTATTTTTTGTATTAATTTGTGCGATTTTCGTGTATTGTATTTTGATTTATTATAATGTTCTTGCTCTTGTCAAACTTGTTGTACATACCTAGATAGTAAGTGAACAATTGTGGTCTCCTATAATTGGAAGCACATACTTGTACTTGTCCCTGTTTATGTTTAGTTTTTCGGTAATACCAAATACCGGTATCCATGCTGTACGTTGAAACTAACAATTAAGCACCAATACAGTTTTTGCCTGAATGTTTACCCCCACTTGACCATAATGATATTATTATCATGTATCTATAAAAAAACGACCATAAAACCTATTTTATCTGTTCTGTGTCTACGACCACCATTCCACTACTCAACGACCACAATAATGAGCTACATTCACGGTACTTACCCCTAAAAATTATAATTTTTCAACAACAAAAAACACTAGGTACAGAAAATTCGAAGCCAAACTAGGGGAGGCAAATCAGCTTGTTTCCCGCAGGCGAACAAGGCCTGTGTTATTATTTCTTTTTGGATATTTTAATCAACTCTATGTACACGAAAATATAAGTAAAAATATTGTATTTTAGAAATGGATGATAAGCCAAATAATAGTGTATCTTTTTGATGAGAGGATGTTGTTCAATCTGCGTTTTGATCGATGGGTTCAAGATAGGCTTTTTTAAGGGCAAAATATTCATGAGCTTTGGATATTCTTACCAGTTTGCTTCCTAATTTCAACCTATATTAGAAAATCCAACAGCCATAGGGCAGTCTTTTAGTGCACTTATGTCTCGAGATTCATTAATCCGACTAACGATTATTTGTTAATTCATACCTACATTAAATACAATAGACGTGAATATATTTAGTAACCTATTCCGCTTAGCTAATTTTAAAGAGCCATAAAAAAAACCCTGAAAGTAATTGACACGTGTTTCAGCGTGTTGCCACACCGAGCGCTGAACGCAGAGTCACGCGCTTAGTGTGACAACACGCTGTGTCAAGTCAATCGTCATCCTGAGGATGCCTCGTTAAGAGGTGAAACACGTGTCGATTTCTTTCAGGGTTTTTTATGGCTCTTTAGAAATATCTAAGCGGAATAGGTTACTAAATATATCCACGTCTATTGTATCTTATAATGGATTTCCGCAAGGTCACACCTGAAGCAATTAACTATCATACCTACATGTAAGTAAGTATGTATTGTAGGTAGGAGTATATAAGAATCGTAGCATGTGTATGGCGTTCTGTAACTTCTGCCTACTCCAATAGAAAAATATTCGTGGATACTCTGGTTAGGTTTTTAATGCTACCAATATTATGTGTATTATTTTTAGTATTATTTGTTAGCTTATTTAAGAATTTCCTCTCACGGTCAACTGCTAAACAATAGCCTCCGAATGACCCCTTGTAACAAAAGGTCACCAACAACTGTAGACGAATTGGTGACGGCTGTTAGTTGTTATTAGCAGACAGGAGCTCGCTACCCACCTCTTTCCGTAATCCCTTCGTCGCGTTTACGACACCCACGGGCGGCTGGAGGACTATTCTACGCGGAACAATAAGAATCAATTTAAAACCTTCAAACTAGGTTAACACAAAATTACTACTACAGAGAGACAAGCCTTATAAAATAAAGGTATATTATTAAAGGTGTATCCACACCGCATATGAGCGTAACAAGCGTTCGGCTACGAGCACATTTGTTAATGAGGATGTTATTCGATGACATATTGACATATTATATGATTAGTAATCATGGAAATTCACGTCATTATTAATAGAGCGAATTTATAGCCGAATACCTATTAGTTCGCTCTTTAATTATTTCGCTAACAAATAATTAGTTTGCAAATTAATTTTCTAATCTACGTGAATGCTTGCTTTGTAATGCTTGTATTCTGATGTCCGCTAAGGAACGCTAACAAGCATTGTTTTCTTAGTGTGGACGCACCTTAAAAGAAGTTTCTATCTCACAATCCCTGGAGAAAAACATACAACCCTTTCATGTACAGCTAATAGGTGTAAGTAACTTTTACCCGACTTAACAGAAAATATCGACGTCTCTAGGCACTCGTAAATTCTTACAGGATTCTCAAATAAAATTAGTGGGATATATTCTGGACATAGGTATGTTATGGACCGAATGGTGTTTAGTGTGTCTTTTGTTCCAGTAAATTCGATTTACAAAATAGTTTTTATATTATTTGTACTTTTACACATTGAGGTCACGTCTTGATATTCCTTTAAAATTTAATTTGCCACTCACGTCTTTTTAAACTCTGAGTTATGTTTATAGAGATGTTTAAATGGTACTTAATTATTGTATTTTACAAGCAGTAAACTTCTATGGTAGAAAGGTACAGTACGACACAACTTAGATGTAGCATTAATTTGAAAATTTGCATTAATTTTTTTTCAGTTTTTCAAATGTATTTGGTTATTAAACTTTACAAGTTATTGCGTTTGCGTAAAAATCATTTTCATCTAAAGCAGTAATAAAGATCGGTGATTTTGAAGGCGCACTCAGTTCAGATGGTGATCGGTTTTTACGAATTTTGCCGATGCTACATCTAAGTTGTGTCGTACTGTAACCTCTGAGTTTATGACATTATTATAGGCTCATAGCAAAAGTAGTGCTGAAAAAAGCTCGACTTTCGAAACCTTTACTTTTATTTCTATACCAAAAGATTGAGAAAATTTATTTCGTCTAGCAGAACATTCCTCCATACATCACAATATATTTCTCAAAATTGGCAACTAAAACTCGCGACTGGTCGCAACAACATACAACAAAGAATTCTCTTTGAATGTCGTCCACCGTACATTTTCTCCACAATCGAATCCTTAAAAGAAAGAGAAACATTCCTTTGCCTTTCAAACAATCGAAATCACAGTAACGTGACATACCAGGATACTAGGAATTCTTGAGTCTGCATTGTGCATGCATATTCAATATTGGAGAACAAAATAGTAAAAAGGAGGAACAGAAATCTCCATTCAAACAAATCGTTCCCGTTCAAGTCCGCATAATGAGAGGTCGTACAATGGTGCAATTCTGGCACGACACTGCCACTGGTGGCTTGTTTGACGTACTTATTCAAGAATCTGTTGCTGAGTATTTTAGTTGTCTTTTTTTGTTTATTGTGTAGTTACTGTTATGATTCAATCTTGGTTTCTATCTGGATCTTTGTGGGTAGGTAAGAAGAGTGCAGAATGCGTTTTATGTTTGGCTGCTTGTGTGTCGTTTAGATAGTTAACCATAGCAATCAGAAGTACCCAATTTACACTAAGTATTTTTGTATCTAAAGCATTTTATCATCAATTATCCTAACAAGAACAAAAGACTCGATATTATCCAGGACTTTTAACTCTCAGAATTTCATTAGTTTAATACATTGCCTCCAGCACGTGCAATTGCATGGTTTGTGATAACCTACCGTTTTGTAAAAATAAATATCTGCTTAATAATATTATTTATTTATATAGCATCTCTCGTAGTCTCGCAGGCTGTCATGTCAGACACTACGGATTATTATACGAAAAAATAAATTGCTGAAGCCTCGGAAAACACTACAACACTACATATCCGCTGTCAGCCAATTCTCAATCTTGTCACCCCTTCAAGTACATAGCACCGAAAGCCAATATCGATTGGCTATATCGCCCCTAAGGTAAAACGACCTCACAAAGATACAAGTTTCAATTTCCCATCCCCTTCGAGTACAGCCCATAAATAATATACAGAAAAAAAGTTATTTAACACATCCTCAATAACTCGGGGTTGGTAAGCGGTATTCGTTGCCAATTCTCCGGCTTGCCTATGACGAATGAAGCTGGAATCAAGCCAGCCTATTCTATGTACAATGAGAACTCTCTTTATAGCAAGCTTCATGTACACTCGTATGATTTCAGTTATGCGAAGCGTTATATGGCACAGTTCTATATGGGCCCATCTTTTTAAGGTTAGCTGACCTGGAATTGAAGGAAGTTTTTGGACGAATTACAAAAATGTTGGCGGTATTGCATGTCCATTAGCTTAGTTTTTGGAAAGAGAACCTGTGGCCAGCCTGCTATTCACTAGCATTTTTTATTGAAATTTAATGAGGTTAGAGGTACTAATGTTAAAAAACAGTCTTTGAACTAGTGCCAAAAAGTCCGTAGAAATCATAGAAATATTTAAGAGTAGTTTTCTTTGACACTAAGATAAATAATCACTTGATAAAAGTATTAATACTACGACATATCTTTAACGTCTCCACCAGCATAATCAGCCCATAATGATCCCACTGACACAGGCCTCCTCTCAGACCCAGTACGGGTTGGCGGATGTCTCCAACAATTTCATGAAAATGGAACTAGTCAAAAACGCAGTTCAAAACACTTCTTTACAAACGACCATGATATGCGCTGTCACCGCACACCTTTGTGATTCAAAACAATTGACAGCTTTGAAAATTCAAACGTTATACCGTAAACCAAACCAAATGTGATATCACAAACGCCCTGTCCATTCTTCGTCGAAACACCACGAACTAGTGTTTTAAATGGTTTGACTGTTTTCATGGACTGAGGTATTACGTCATTTTCATCCAATACATAAAGCTAGGAATACACATGATAGCAACTTGCACAAAAATATGCAAGTAGCTTGCATGTCATTAAATTGTGACATAATATTTAATCGAGCCTCAAATAATTTCCCATTAAGCTTTCCTAAAAAAATCGTGGACCTCTAATAATTCCTATTTTGGGGTCCTAAAAATACTAAATAGCCAAGTAACTGCGCTCGCCAAACGCTGCCGCGGCAACAATTGGTCACAGTTCCAACCTAACCAAACCCATTTGGTCGCGGTGCTTTAGCTTAGTTACTGCGACCATTTCTGCTTGCGCGTGGTTAGTATTAGTTCTAACCTAACCTAACCCGTTTGGACGGGGTATCCTACTATCCTAGCTTAGCTACTGCGATCAACTGTGCGAAAAAAGAGGCTCATTTATTCAAAAAAAAGTTTGAAACGCAAAAACTTTTTAGAGAATCATTCATTTTAAAAGTGTACATCATTATGAAATCAATAAACTTTAATACTTCCCTTTAATTATGACATAGGTCCGACCCTTGTTACCACCAGACACCGATCAATCAAGTAGGTATGGCACAGTGGCATGCAAGCTTCTTGCATTTTTTTAATACATATTTTTTGCAAGTAACTGGGATGTGTATTCCTGGCTTTACTTCTGCAATCGTGCTCGACATTTAGGACTGTACCCGTTCGGTTCGGTTCGGCCCATGATCGGATTATGCTGCGGTGGCTTACATAATGTACTAGAGTAGGGTTAATTGATTCTATTGAGACACAATAGCCTCGCTTTCTATCACATTTAACCTACTCGTAATATCGTCATTGATGAATGTTGGATGGCCATACCTACTGAAAATTTTCGGAGATTGAGTATCTCTCTATGGTTCTATAGTTGGCTCTATGGTATGGTGGAGCTCGTGGCTAAGTAATAACAGCCACGCGGATCGATCCATCAGGTTAAGCTACGCTTGCCGGGGTTGGTCCGTGGATGGGTGACCATCTTTACGTATCGAGACTCTTCCGTGCCTCGGAAAGCACGTTAAGCCGTTGGTCCCGGCTATCATTCGCGGATCTTTCACAGTCGTTACGGGTCACCAGAAGCCCGAAAGTCTGACAACCAGTCTTACCAAGGGGTATCGTATTACCCAGTTACTGGGTTTTGGAGATCAGATAGATAGTCGCTCCATGGAAAATACTGGTATTGAGCTGCATCTGGTGAGACTGGAAGCCCACCCCAACATAGGTTCTCCAACGTAGATCCCTCTATGGTTCAGTAGATTATATTTTATCGAGTAACTCTTAAGGGTAGTATTATGGCGCATCCACACATGCCACCGGCTTATGCCGCCGGGTTTGCCGCCGGCTTTCAGGCTGCCTTGTCGCTGAATAGAAAAAAAGTTGCGAGTGCCGCCGGGTTGGCCGCCGGCCGTGCCGCCGGCGCATGTATGGATGCGCCATTACACGTACCTACCCATCATTATAAACAAGTTTTACAATGGGACGAAACCTGAAACCGCGAAAAAAATAGTTAAATTTTTCTAGTTATGCGGACATTAATGTATGGAGCAGCTCACTTTGTTATTTCAAATTTGGTTCAATAAAAAAAGTTGTTCACAATAATTCAGTTATTTTAATTACTAGTTGTAAATCGTTAATTTCCATTATGAGGAAAATTCTATTCTCAAAAAGACCATCACCTAGTTGAAACCACACCCGGGTATTATGTTTTGTCATTTAGACCCGAAATACTGAAAAAGGCCGAGTCTTTTGTCGCAGCCTTTTTTATGTCCAATATAAGAAGACCCCCACTGTTTACCTATTAAAAGGGATTTGGAGGTCCTGTTAATCTGGTGGTTGTAAACTACAGGCGGTCACGTGTGCAACAAAGGAAACTATGATGGAGGTCTCGTTTTTATTAAAATGTCCAGTCCTCTTAAGCCGATTTTATTTATACCCGCCCTTGCAAAGTTACTTGGAAAAGTTTGCGCAAAATATGGAGGGATGTATGTGCCTTCCCATTTTGGGGACAATTGAAACGTATTCGTTTCTATATTTTTGTTCTGGGTAACAAGGAAAAAAGAGAAACGTCTCGAAAAAGTTGTTTCAGCGAAAAACAACACGCATGAGTCTTGGTTAGGAATAACAAGAGATTCAAAAATGATTGATGCTTTCTAAGCATTTTTATATTTAGTTATGGTATCAGGAAAGTACTTTATTGTCTATTCTTGCCATATTTCAAACGTGCTGATAATAAATTGCACATTCACAAAAATATGAAAATTGGTACCTATCTGCTTTTCTAGAAAAAAAGTAAGTTCTATTATGTCCTGAGATCTGATGAAACGATCATTCTGAATTTGCACAACCACACCAAAATATTATTCTTTGACATTTAACGCCATCCTACTTCTTCTTGCCATAGTATCCTACCGATTCCGTCATGCCTAAAACCACAGATGCCTTGATGCCTGCCTTTACGTAAACTACACAAACAACATAACTTCTAAGAAAATATTAATACCTTACAAGCTTCACTATTAATCCCAGCTCAACTATAACACGAAACGCCTACCAACATTAAAGGTAGCACACTAACATCAGACGCAGCGTGTACCAACATTAGACGTAGCGTACCAACATAATACGTGGCGCGTACCAACATAATCTCGGAATCCGGAATGCTAAACAGAGATTTGTTTGTTGTCCTCCATCTAGCGTTGTGTAACTAAATAATGTTATATTATACAGAATTTTGCGTTATTCCATTAAGTCTGACTTGTGTTGTAAGTTAGAATTCAAGGTTTCAAGATAAGACAGTTCAACACTTGGAATAAACGTCGAATTTTGTTTTAGAATTTCATAGTTTTTAATTTCTACACTACGTTTTGTGAGTGTCAAATTGAGGATATGGTTAACAATAGAAATAGTGCCATTTACTCCAAAACATAAATCGGCAAAAATTCTTTTGACCTCACAAAGTTACTGCAACCATTTTCAATCATTATTTCATTTATTCATATTTTTCCAACTATTTTGAATACAGTATCCGCTCCGCAACAGGCATACGTAAGCAGAAAACACGGGAATAGTTCATTCACAACAATACAGCAATCAAATGCTTCAAAAGCAAATAAAGCCAGGTTGTAACTCAGAGTATACGAATCATAAAATACAGTAAATTTATTACCTTTATCGAATAACAATAATTTGTTAGTTCCTTTAAGGATTTCAAGTTTATTACTATTGAAATTACTAGCTATAGGCTTTCCTTAATCCGTGTCTGAAGGATTATTGCTATTAAACCTGTTTATTAATGCTGTGTGGGTATTAAGTAATAGGGATTAATTGGTAAATCTCACCAGATTTTGTAAGGTGGATTAATTTCCATTTTAGATGTAATGTCTTATATTATTAGTACCTCGGTATAAGGCTTATAGACCGAATTCAAAACGGCGAGATCTGAAGACGAACAAAGGTTTTCGATAACGGGAAACGAGTTATGGAATCTAAATGGAATTGGGCAGAACAACTAGCAAGGCGCATTGATGACAGGTGGAGTAAGGCAGTCACCGACCAATGACTGGAAGACGAAGTGTCGGTCGTCCGGCAGCGAGATGGGCGGACGACATTTTTACCATCGCGGGTAAAATTTGGATGAGGCTGACACAGCAGCGTGGAGATCAGCACAAGAAAAGAGAGGCCTATGCTCAGAAGTAGATGAAGTCGGGTTGTGCATGATGATGATGGTAGATATTTATACTCACTTTGAATAGCTTTAAACAATTAAGTATTCGTACATATAATAAGTCATGTCACCCGGCAATGAGTTTAGAGGTAGGAGGAACAGGGTGTAAAGTTCACTCATCCTCCATAGATAAGGGAGGATCCTCCAACCAGAGGGGTGTTGTGTCTGGCGGCAACTACCCAACGATTGATGTCGGGGAAGTTTTATATGGTGTTCGTGCGGTAAACTCTAATTGCGCGATGCAGGATTTGTGTAACGTCAGGATTTTGTGTGACGTCAGGTTTGATGCGTAGTTCACATGTGGCGATGTAGATGAGAAAAGGCAATAAAAAATTTCAACATTTAAAGAACTAAAAGCGGATTTTTTCAAATCAAATCTACTATACTCGAAAAATGTAAGGAGAAGGAGCTCGTGGCTAAGTAATAACAGCCGCATGGGTCAATCTATCAGGTAAAGCTACGCTTGCCGGGGTTGGTCTGTCGATGGGTGACCATTTTACATAGAATTGAAAGCACGCTAAGCCGTTGGCCCCGGTTGTTATTCGTGGATCTTTGACTATCGTTATGGGTCGTCAGAAGCCCGAAAGTTTGACAACCAGTCTTACCAAGAGATATCGTATTACCCAGTTACTGGGTTGTGGAGGTCACATAGGCAGTCGCTCCATGTAAAATACTGGTATTCAGCTGTATCCGGTTAAACTGGAAGCCGACCCCAAAATAGATGTGAAAAAGCTAGGCAGATTGATTTATCCTCGAAAAACGTAAAATCACTATGAGGGAAAGTTTCACCCTTTAGAACACCAGAAATGTATATGTGTGAATTTATTATGTTTGTTAAATTCTTAGTCAGTAAGTTCATCAAGAGTCAGCCACTTTATCAGGTATACAAGCGCTTTACGATACAATATCTACGTAGCAATTAACTTGATGCCTTTAAAACGTGTTATCCACAATATTCACAACCTATACCCTTGTTGTTTCACTATGCCACGATGGCATCCCCACTCGTCAGTATTTAGGCCACAATAATCTGGCTATTATGCCGAAAACAATGGGATTTAATACAACCTATTCGGCTATCTATGGGACGGGATCTTGGATTTGTAATATTATGTACCAGCTGCTGACTAACAATGTTCGTTGTTATGAATAACAAATTCAATTAATACAGTTTGAGTACAACTAAGTTGTAAATTGGGTTAGAGAATTAATTAGTTTTCTTTATACTCTCAGTATGTTTAAAACTTGTTACATTAGTTACCAACTCTGCGTTGACTCTCATTTCAATTTCAGTGTACCGTTGCTAGGTTGTTAACAAAACATGACATAGAATTGAACGTACAATAGAAGATTTTCCGTATCTTAAAAATACCTTCGTTCACAATTCAAAATTCTAATATCCTAATCACCTGCTCAAACCCAGATGACAAAGAAGCGAGGCGGCTCAAACCAGCGATACAGATCCACCGCCTATTTGCGATAACAAACCCCACAAAAGATGACTTGGCCGAGCTATTGTTATTAAAAATGATGTCAACTTTACTGGCTTCGTTGATTTATGATATGCTTTTGTGGCACACAATAATGGGATTGTGTTATGTAACGGCTAAGAGCTCATTATAGCCAAGTAATAATAAATAACGTTGGAAATTGGCCGAAACACAGAAGTTTGGGTACTAGCCGCCGGATCGGACGGTTTTATGCTCATTTTAAATGGCTAATTGCTGACTTTACCAAGGCTGTATGTGAATATTTCACGTGGTTAACAACAGAGATATTTCTGCAGTCTATTTGGATAATTTTATTGGATCTCTACTGCTTCTATTTGACAAATACGAGCCGGAAGCGCGGTCGCTGCTAGTACTTAATTAGCATTTTTAATAGAACCTGCTAAACCACATCTCTATTGAAATACTACTACAGACTGTTCTACTGTTTCTATTTGCATTTGTTTCTATTCGTTTTATTTTACAGTTTTTTTTTTGAACTGGCTTTTACCATTAACTTGTTCATTTGCATAATGTACACATGTAACAGTTTTTAAATTGGAGTACGTAGGTGTACTATCTTCATTGTAATCTAGGCATTGAAATATAACAATAAATTCGACCGTTGCTTATTTCTCTTGGGTCTTCCGATGATGTAGTTCTGTCCAATAGATGAAGAGGAAGAGGAAGGCCAATTAAACTATGCTATGGATGGATTGTTTGAGGAATGATAGGAAAGAGAATGGAGTGAATGATTGCGTGACGGTTGACAGGGGAGAGTGGAAAGAAAAAACTTGTTGTATGCGCTGACCCTAAGTAGCATAGGACACAAGCAAGAAGATGATGGTGATAATGAGCTGTCCAATACACAATACAATCCTATGACTTGCCTAAAAGAACTTCATTAAGCGTATGACCAAATACATCTGTAGCCTCATAAGAATATAGTTCTACAGCAAATATTCAGCTTTTTAGCTCAAAAGCAAGAACTTTATCATTCGCTGAAGTACAATTTTCAAACCAATTCCAAAAGTTACCATTTTGTTAATTTGTAACTTTATTCTGTGAACCTTAATCGTCTTACTAATCTAAAATATTTTTCGCACCAATCTCTGTGGTGATTACTCGCCAAAATAGCGAAATGACTTTAGTAGTAAGTCAGAGTTGGTCGGTGGCGTCCAAACCAATTATAAAGTTTAATTACTCATCGCTCCGCGGACTAGTTTACAGCAAACAACAGATGTCGCTAGTCATGCTTGTTACTTGTATACGTGGGTGACGACGGTGTAATCTTCTCCATAGTTGATGTATATTATCAATATTAAAAACTGATGATTCTGTTGATAATGTTCATAAAAAATATTTGAATTTCTAATTTCTTTGACAGCATTGATAGATTTTTGAAGTAGTACGGCAAGTTGCCTTTATAACCAGAAAAAACGATTACAATATTCTTCATCGTTTTTCCAAAATATTCGATAACTGCGATAAGTTAGATTTGTTTTTTTTTTTTGTTTTAGTTAACCATTGTCAATTTTCATTGCATTATATTTTTCTACAATTTCCGTAACGCCATCTCAGAACATTTTTTATTTCCGTAAAACTTTCTATACTTACTCTTCCATCTTCAATATCATTCATTTCCATAATCCCAACTTTCAATTTTCCGCCTACACAATTTTTATTTCGTCTCAAAACATCTAAAACTACCTCTTATGACGCACCAAACTAAAACTCGCATCCAGTTATTCGCTGAAGGATTTTATGAGGTCATATATAACCACGACCTAAATCTCCTTGATCTCGATGGAAGAATTGAGTAGGGTGTGTGACAGTTCGGATTATGGGTAACCGTCAATGTATAGTTGACGGTGGGGTGGCGCGATTCAGGAATTCATTATGCGGCTCGCGCTATGGTTGGTGGAAGATGATGAAATGTGGTAATTTGCATTGTCCTGCAAAGAAGCATCCAGAATAATAAAAAAAAAAATTGGCGATGTCGTTAGTTATTCTTACGTGCTTTATTCTTCTTTTATGCTTTTTACAATTACAAAGGGTATGGAATTTTCCGATATAGACTTTTTATTTTATTTTATGATAGCTTGTATAATCCTTACCTCTGGAGAAATCCGTTTATCCGCACCAAAATCGGGGCTTGCTGATAATTGTTCAACCGAATTAGACATTCTTCTCTGAAAAGGTAATTAATGAACTCATATTGTAACTGTCATAATTTTCACAAGCAAGCGTTTCACCTGTGACCTAAATATTACATAAACATTCTACACACACTCCTTCAGGCACATGATCTTCAATACCTGCGATATGTCTCATTACAAAACCTAATTTGCATACCACGGCACATCTGTACGATGAAATTGTGATAACTCAGTAGCAGCGCCAAGTATTTTCTAGTTCGTCGCCTCTACGTTGCTTCGAAGCCAATTATAAAGTTTAATGAAGCGTCAGGTTGTCCCTTTTACACACACTTACTTTACATTATACGAATAGTTAAGGTTACGAAATTAATGGGAACAGGATTATGTAACAATGGAAATTAGTTGAAGTTTACACTTGCGTGAATTTAAGTAGCGGGTGGCAGTTTGGTTCTTGTTAATTTGGGAACAGAAAATAGATGAACCTCGAAAGACGTGATTTAAAAATGAAGTGTTAAATTACCTTCAGAATACTTGAATTTCTTATGAGGGCAAAATCTCATCTATGACAACAATGTAAATAAATATGCTACACCTAGCGACATCTAGTGATTTGCCATCATGCAAGGTATCAAGTGTAACTTTAGATTTGCGTTTCAGTCTTTGATTCGTCTCAATATCTGCTTACAGCGACATCTAGTCGCTCTATCAGTAAACCTCAACATACTGCATAAACACCACGATATACACTTTCATTGTCCCGTTGCTTATGGTGGATTAAGTTGAAAAACACTGTTACTGTAACCGTTTTTTCCGTTGATGTCAGCATACAATTGCTGCAATTGCTGTTGCTGGCAACATATAATTTTACTTTTCTCTTGATTGCATTTTTAAATTAACATTGTTGCTTGTTTTTAAAAGTTTGTTAATTTGTTAATTTCTCCTTTTTTTTTACAATTTTACTGTACAACGCCTTAGATGCTGACAGCATGTGAACTGCCGGTTCCAGGCAGTCTCTTGTCGTTGGGAATCGCAGGCCGATTCCCGGCCACCGTTGGCGCGGGCTTGCGGACGGTGAGCAATGGGTAGCTCGCCGTCCGATAAGGACCAAGCCCGGGTTGACGGAGCGTTGTGTTCCACGCGCGCCTCAAAAAGATGTCAGCACAACTGAAGGGGTCCGCTAGGGCCGATGCCTGCCGGTGTTGCGGGTTTGTCCGAAAGGGTTACCGTGGCCCCTGGCAACATACAGGCAACTGAAGGAACGCGGGTGGGTTTTAGTCAGTAAGAGTCTGACACGCCCTCTCGATCCGTCCAGAGCGGGAGAAGTTAATTTCCCAACCAAAAAAAAAGGAAGATTCTTGTGTACAAGAATGGTTTATGTAAACATAGTATTCAACAAAATTCAGACTTGCTATCAAAACCATTTTTGTTTTCGTAACTTTCCCTTCATCATCATCTTAGGAACAAAATAACCTAAGAACACTAGTAAAACAAATTCGTTTCTAAACGCTTTTACGTCACTAGAACAAGTCACAACAATTTTATGAATCGTTCACAGTTAACGACATACTGACGAACCCTGTAACGATCACTCCTATCAAACAGTTAAGGCTACCTTTAACGGTAAATTGGTAATAAAATTATATGGTAATATTAATTCAAGTACCTTATATTGTGTTTTGACGGTAGTGCTGATTGGTTAAGTGTTGTTGTTAATGCCCGAGTGTTGTGATGAAATAGTTTCATTGAATTAATAATATTGTGTACAAACGATGAATTTATATATAGATAGGTATCTTACCATTTAATTAGCAACTGTATACAGGGTGGCAGGGACATGGACGCGCAATAATAGATTGCGCGTCCATGTCCCATGAATTCAGTACATGATTCTGAAACCCCTGCGTAAAAATTTGCCGTCGGTGATAAAAAAAAATTTGTTTCGCACATTTTGACCGCGAAGGTATTGCACTTTTCTATGAAACAGCAGATTTTTTTGATAACCGACGAAAAATTCATACGCTCTACGGGTCTAGAATCATTGTGCTGAAGTTTGCCCTGTAAGTATAAACTGAATTATTTTCATAATTGACATGAAAATTATAAGAAAGGGTAATTATAAGAAAGGGTAAAAATAAATCACGAAATAGTTTAAATCGTTTATTAATTTAGTTAAGTATTCGTGCTTACGGGGCTTATGTCTAGATACCCTCCACATTCATAAAGGAGACGTTTCATTTTTGTATGGGACTCCGGCCATAACATGTACACTTTAAAAAACCTGGGAAACGAACCCCTAAATACAATAAAACATTTTTTTTTTCCATAATATCTAATACTTTTTGGGTACAAAATAAAAACCGAAAATATTTGACGAGAAATACGACCATCGACAGCTAGCTATTTTCGCCCTGAAGTACCTACAAATCTACAATCCACAAAAGCAGTTTTTATGATGAAAAAAACACAGTTTCTAATAAATCAAAAAAGTTGTATAAGATAGCTATCTTATTATATAGTACAGAAATACATGCCTTTCATATTTATTTAAATAACGTCTACATGATATTATTATGTTAAAATGTAACTGGACGAAAGCAGTATGCAAGTAAGACGACGCCATGATGAATAGAATATGGCAATAATTTGTTAAACTATTTTTGTGCCGAAGTAATCAGAGGAATAAACAGGAAAGAATATTTTTCTCAATTCGTGGATTTTTTTCATTAACGTACACTTTATGGCCGAAAATGAAACAATGTATTGCCGACGGCGCCGTATAAACCATTAACCCTGTATATCAGGGTTATTGGGTATATTTTATATTATTACTTTGAACATAAAATGAATTATATCAAATTACTCGAAAATGATTGACATTGGCATAGGGGTCATCAGGGGTAATTTGGTTGCAAATAACCTCTCCTACATCCCCTTAACGGATTGCCGACGTATATAACCAATAACCCCGTATATCTGTTTGTGAGAATATTGGTAGGCAAATACCAACTCGTTCGTATACACACAAACTCAAACACCCTACAGACATTAGAAGTACTGATATTTCTAGGTCTGCAGTCGTAACTCATATATATTTGTAGTTCAGCATGTGTGGGTGGAGTTATTAGAACACTGCTTGCACCAAGTACCTACACCAATAACATAGAAGATATTAGAATCTGTAGTCGTAATAACAAATGGCTTCCCTTCGGTTACATGGATCATGCAAACCTATTTCAGTCGGCTGACTCGGGAATATTACGTTGGATGATAAGAAATTGACGCCTTATACCTATTCTATTTTTCCTGTAGGATTGGATAACTTATTGGAAAGATAAAATACCGACATATAATTATATTGCTTACTAACTTTGTTCTAAGAAATTATTACGGCTGATAAAGAGAAGAGAACTGCAGAAGATAATATAGCAAATTCAAAATAGCGCCAGCGCAAGGTATATTCAGTGATTTGTGGAGCAAACCAGTTAACTGTAAAACTTTAATACATCAAGCAGTAAAACACCATTAAAACGATCCTTTAAATTCAAACAAAGTAGAGAAAACACAGATAGGAAACGTAAAATCACGTGCAATCCCAACAAGAACTACGAACGAATGAGCAAACATATTTAGGATTCCTCAGCCCGCGTTGAACGTTCGACTTTAAAGGAATGCAATTTTATCTGATGCCGTCCGTGAACTAAGGGTAATTAAAGTTAAAAGGAATCCGAAACTTTACGGAGTGCAGTGAACAATGAAACTTGTAGTTGAACTCGTGTTTCGCACCAACTCTGTATACTTTGAAAGGTAAGCGCATTTAGTAGCACCTTCCAATTTAAATAGGAATTTGCGGTCGAAATAAAATGGGAAATTTTGGGATTTTGTGTGATGTAATTAATATTAAATTCACTTTCAATATTGAACGAGAAGACATGTTGAAATGGACTTTGGCTTTGATCCAAAATATAGAACAGAAAGGAATTACACTTTGAAATCGGTAAATTATGAAAAAGATTTTAAAGCCTTGCTTTTAAAATCCTTCAATGTTTTTGACGTGTTATTATTTCTCTTGAGATTGTTATCTTTAAACGAGCAATTCCTGAATATAGATATGTACGAGTATATATATAATCTGAATCTCGGAAACGACTCGAACGATTTTCATGAAATTTTGTATGTAGGGGGTTTTGGGGGCGATAAATCGATGTAGCTAGGTTGAATTTTTAGAAAACTACAAAAAGAAGTCCAGAAAAAGTATTTATTGGGACTCACACAAGACGTCACAAATTAAACTAAAAACACTCATAGACATATATAAAAAAATAAACAGAAAAATCTATACGAAGATAAAAGGCTACTATCTCAGCATGGTTCTGCGGCATTAAAAAATAAGAGCATCCTTGATAATGATTTCAAAAACATTCAAAAATTATATAAACTATTTAACTATATTCGATTACTATGCATAATGATGTTAAACATCACGACAGAATATTAAATAAAGGTTTTATGTCAAAACTTATTGCAACCCCAGAGAGCAAATACACGAAAACAATCCATTCGGAACTACAAATAATGCAAAATCCAGGTGCAACGTCGAACTTTGTTTGGTTATTGTTAGAGCATAGTTAAGTGTACTTAACCTCACTTATTTGATGGCATTGTGGAATTTTGATGCTTTTATTTAGCAATTGCGTCGGGTTGTTGAGCTCCTACCGTGTTGAGCTTTACAATAATAGTAATTATCTAAGTGTAAGTAATCATAATATTAGTATGGATTTTTATGGATTTTAAAACTTAAGTAGTTACCATAAATTTTCGTTCAACATGATATATTCCGTTGTCGTTGAGAGTTACTTTTTACTCAGCAAAGGATTTGTGTCTCAAATTTTGGCTCGTACATGTTCAATTAATTCCCGTCTTGCATGCATATCTTCATGTTAAGTGAGTTGGCTCAGTGTGATGAATTTGCATTCATACATACGGGAAATAAACCTCAAAACTTTGTTGATATCGTACCCAGTTTACATAGTCGATTGGAGTGCTTTTGAAGGTATTGTCTTTACATAATTAAGTCATTATGGTTTTAGAAAATCCTAATCATAACTTAATATTTTAAATACGAAAGTGAGTTTGTTTGTTTGTTACGCTTTTAAGCTGAAACGACTGAACAGATTTAGATGAAATTTTGCACATGGATAGACCATAACCTGGATAAGGACATAGGATACTTTTTATTCTGAAATTCCCACGGAATTGAGACTTATGCGGGTGAAACGGCGAAGCACAGCTAGTTTAATATGAATATGACGGCGCAAGATAGCCTTTACCAGAAGTGGTCATCGTATCAGTGGTTTAGCAGCGTCAATATCATCAGGATTGTGCCAGAATATAGCAGTTTGTCGTAGACGTGGTAAGACAGCGGCTCCTCTAACATCATCTCTGTCAGCAGAAGACAGCCGCCACGCAACCATCGATGCAACGCTCTGCTAGAGTGACTGTCACCAGCCAGTGTCACTTTTATCTGACCTTTTCTGTGATTCCAGTAACTTTGTAATAAAACACTTTCTGCGCCGTCAAATATTCATTGGTTCTTCTTCTTTTCGTGTGGTTAGTGACTAACCTGGTGTCAGAGTTTTAAAGCCGCCCATAGGCCTCTGACTTGGCTTCACATGCCGTTGAGAAATATCTCGGTCCGCTAGGGCCGATGCCTGCCGGGGGTGTGAAGAAAACCGATAGGGAGATCGTGGCCCCCAGCAACAGGGCAACCGAAGGAACACGGGTGGATTTTAGTCAGTAAGAGTCTGACACGCCCTCCCGCCCTGCCCAGAGCAGGAGAAGTTATTTGATAATTTCCCAACCGAAAAAAAAGGCATGCCGGTTTCCTCACGATGTTTTCCTTCACCGTTTTTGAAGCAAGTGATAATTATACAATACGCACATGAATCCGAAAATTCAGAGGTGCATGCCTTGGGTACGAACTCGAAACCTATGACTTGGCAGTCCGACGGTCACACCACTAGGCTACCACAGCTATAATATATTCATTGGTAATCATAAAACATCTATGTACCTACCCACTGCTACATTTTGTAAAAGGTCATTACTTGTTGAATTCAATAAGGCAATAACTAACTATTCTGCTCTGCTAAGCCGAAAGGCGCTATCTCTGAGATACGCCATTTTAATTTTTTGTACCATTCAATAGCTTTAACAATTTCGTATCTAATAGTATAAGCCACATAGCGCTATCTAACTTAAAATATTAAAAAACCACTAAGAAGTTTTTTATATCTAAGATTTTCCTTAAATTACAATTTACAAAAAGTCAATTTTCTCAAAACTTACTCCGATTGAGATAGCGCCTTTCGAATTATCAGGGCAGTCTTAGCCTTTTTTTTATTTTTGGCTTGGAAATGATCAAATAGCTTCTCCCAGGGCGTGTCAGACTCTTACTAACTAAAACCCACCCGTGTTCCTTCAGTTGCCATGTTACCGGGGGGCCACGATTTCCCTTTCGGCCCTTATTCGCAGCCCCGGCAGGCATCGGCCCTAGCGGACCCCGTCAATTCTGCTGACATCTCTTTGAAGCGTGCGTGGAACACAACGCGCCGTCGACCCGGGCCTGGTCCTTATCGGACGGCGAGCTACCCATTGCTCACCGTCCGCAAAGGGCAGTATTAGCCTGTTTATCAAATTTATAAAGAATCCGAAATAAGTTGTTATCATCATTCAAAATACTATTGTTGCTAATCAAAATACCTTCAATAGAAAATGGTTTGTAACATATATAATTATTAGCTTTTGCCCACAGCTTCGCCCGCGTTGAGGTCGGAAATTATCCCACGGGAATGTACTACCGGGATAAAAGTATCCTATGTCCTAACCCAGGTCATGGTCTACCCATGTGCTAAATTTCATCCAAATCCGTTTAGCCGTTTTAGCTTGAAAGCGTAACAAACAAACTCACTTAGTTAGGATGTCTACTAATTATTAATCATCTCCCTTGATGCCACTTTTCCGAAGTTTATCTTCGTTTCAAATTTCTAAGTCAAAATATAATTATTTTGATTAGAAGTTCTTATAATTAAAATTACCCTGTGTTAATATTGTTTGAAAACAAGTAAGGTACACACAAATAGTTGGGAGTTTCCTAATAAAACGTTATTAATCTGTAAACTCCACTTAGTATAGAAGCTTCGGCTTATTGATAAGTTTGACGAACTTATACAGGCGTGTGTACCTATCATGTCACATGTCTGAAGCCTCGGTCACACCCAGCGAATACTCGCTGCGAGTGTATTCGCTGCGAGTATTCGCTGCCTGCCTGTCACACACAGCGAGTCCTAAACGAGAATTTTGACAGTCTTCGACAATACAAGCACACTGAGCGGAATGGCAACTCCCAGCGAGTATTCTGTCACACACAGCGAATTCTCGCGGTGAGTGCGCATTCGCAGAGAGTAAAATTAAATATGCTCAATTCTAATCTCGGCAAATTCAACTCGTGGCGAATGAATCTATTCGCAGCGAATAGCCTGTCACACACAGCGAGTTCTCGCTGCGAGTGTCTAATCGCAGCGAGTATTCGCTGTGTGTGACTGAGGCTTAAGTACGTTTAGTATTGTGTGTCAAATACAGTGACAAAATTATCAGAAAATTATTGAAGAGAGAAGTAAAAGCAGTTGATAAACTTTTCATGCGATGTCAAGATATTCGATTGGACTGGACTCTGAAACAAACATTTGGACGAACACTGGCGATTTGCGAGCGTCTTTCCAGCGAGGCAATTTGTGAGTGTGTTACTGCGGGTGCCTAGCGAGCTAGTCGCAACTACGCGACGTGTTCTGTCTCACTCTATTTTGGGCACTCACGACAGTCACTCTCATTCTGCAAACACGGCGAACACGCCATGCACTTTCTGCGAGCTCACGCGACGTCCACGTTGGTCGAACGTCTCACGTGAAGATCTTTTGTGTTACAGATGCACTGCTATCGAATATAAAATATACCTACACCCTAGTCTAGCAGAATGTTCTTTAATAGCACCAGAAAGGAAAAAAGTAAAAAAAATCAAACTGTTCAAATTTTTCTAAGCCTGGTAAAAAGATACACAGCTAAAACAGTATGTAGTCTGACGCTGATAATCCTTAAGGTAATAGTGAGAGCGGTTTTCCATCGACCCCTCCGGGGCGCTATCGTGTTTGAACCGTTTGAAAAAAGTCAGACATTGAAAAACAAGTCCCACCGTAGACAAACTTCCTATCCGTCTTCCGTGATACCCGAGATATAATGTAATAGAGGGTATAACAGCACGGTTTATGCACTTAGTTACATAGTTATTGGTTATTTTTAACGTGCAAAGCTCTGACTTGAACTTATGATCACTGAAAATCGAAATGTGATTATGTGTGTTTTTATCTATTACGAGTGACCCAACCTCGCACGGTTTTATTACTTGACTTGAGATTTTTATTATATGCAAGTTTTATATAAACGTTTTAAGGCTCCCGCAGACAGGCGCGAAGCGACAGCGCGACGCGACTAATAGATAATTTTCGGTGAAAACTTCATGTAAATTTTTCTACCACAATCTCGGCGCACCGCCCGCGTCGCGTCGCGCCTCTCTGTAGGAGCCTTTACACACATAGACCTTCCGGGGTAAATTCTCTAAAGGATAGTAAAAAAAGTCATCAAATTCCGTTACGGAGTTTAGAAGAACGACGCATTCACACAGACAGACAGGAAAAACGGCTTTAATTAATAACATGTATAGTTATAGATGTCCCTTTATATAGAACGTAATTCTTCAAATCTTCAATATTTATTCACAGCTGAATTTTGAGACAAACATATTCGAAATCCTGGCCAACGATACGCAAAGAAGTAGAACCATCCATTATTGAACACAAAATCTTCAAAAGTTTCATCTAAGCCAAGCAAAATTTGTACAAACTAACTCTATCTAATCCGAGAAGATATCCTAATCCACATCTTACATATACTGTAGAATGTAGATCTTGACCTAGTTAAAATTCTACGTTTGGTTGATTTATTTTAATTCAGTATAACGAAATTCACTGAGGACATCCAGAGCACGTGTAGCGGAATCTATCGGCGGGAGGGACCAACATCGTCCAATCAATCAATCTACATAGCCTTTACCCAACCATGTTTGGGTTGGCTTCCAGAGTAACCAAATGCAGCTGAATACCAGTATTTTGAATGGAGCTGCCTATCTGACCTCCACAACCCAGTTACTGGGAAACATGATAAAACTAGTTGACAGACTTCTTAGGCTTCTGACTATCCGTAACGACTGACAAAGATCTACAAATGACAGCCGGGACCACGGCTTATCGTGCTTTCCGAAACACGCAGGGGTCCATATTTTTGTATTGCTTATTTGAATTTCAACTTGGATTGATTTGATATTATATTTTATTGTGTTAATAATATTATATTGAGGGACTCTTTATCATTATAACTTAAACTGTTTGCATGCCTTAGTTAAGGTAGTTAGTATAAGGATCGTTTTGTACTTAACATCTGTAACTTGTACCTACTTTCTGTACAAATAAAGAACTATTCTATTCTATTCTTCTATTCATAACGGGAAATATTTAATTGATCCTCAAAAAACTTATTGAACTTCTAATGGTGCACGCTTTTTTAAATTAATGAACCTCTAAAATCTTTTTGGCCTTCTAATTAGAAAAACATTAAAAAAAGGCTTTTTTTTAGTTTTTGGTCATTTCTCTCAGTTGGTCGCAGTAACCAAGCTAGGGCACCCCGACCAAATGGATTACGTTAGATTAAAACTGTGATCAAACGTGCGCGAGCCGAGTGAGCGAATCGAGCGGTGCCGCGGCAACGGCCAGCGAACATCCAAATTGGTCGCAGTTACTTGGCTATTTAGTATTTTTGTGACCCCAAAATAGTAAACATTTGAGGTTCGCAAAAAGAGGCGCAATCATTATATTAGAGTGTCCAATCATATTTTTAGGAGCGCAAAATGGGAATTATTAGAGGTTATATTAAATACATGCCAATTTATATTAAGTACGAAATTCAACCAGCTTCTAAAATACCTTGACATTATTAAAACATACTTTATAGTTTGCTTAGTTTCGTTAAGTGGCTAAGTTTCTAGAAAATTCCACCCCGTCACTTCCTATTGGCGCGCGGTGTCGTCAAAGGCAATTAACGGGGTAAACAAATTTAGATTAAAGTTCCCTGAAACTTGGGATCCTCTTAAACAAACTATTGAAGTGTTAACATTTTAAAGAGGTTTATGTTTGAAGACTATAAGTAGTTTGTGTCCACCTGAGTGGGTTATGAAACCTTTTCATAAAATTATAAACACACAGGTGTATATGCCTGTCGCGCGTACAGCTATCTACAGTACAACTATGTTCTTAATGTCCCTCGGCAAACCTCCTGTTTCGTCAGTCGTCGGATTGCTGTCAGTTGCCCTTTGCACTTCGTGCAGACCGGACGCTCTCAATCGACTTTGAAGTATTAAGAGTTGTTACTACTCTTTTAACTTGATGTAATTTATTTTAAAAATGGTAGGAAAGCTGTTAAAGTCGCCGGCATGACAGATAGGAAAATAGTTTTACAGCTCTATATAGTTCACACGAAAATCAAAACAACAATAAAGTACTTGTTCTGAATTCAAATTATTATACAAGATAAATCTAATCATTGATGGACATGGAAATTAGCATTCGTTTGTGTTCGGAAATGCGATGATTCCCGAGGGACATTAAGAAAATAGAAATACAGTATGTTTACTTACAATGGGCCAAACTTCCCATAGCACGCGATAATCGCATAGCACGGCTCACGACTCGATCGCCCGATGCATGCGTTTTGACCAATAGGATGCACGAAGCGTATTTTAGTTCGTATTAATATAATGATATATAGAAGTGTGACATTCACACTAGGCGCGTATACTGTGCTCACTGAAGCGTGAGCCTTACATATTATAAATTAAAGTCGCTTTTCGTGTCTCTCTGTATGCCCGTGTTGTTCTTCTAAACTACGCAACAGATTTTTATGCGGTTTTCACCATAATATAGAAAATCTATTCCGGAAAATTTATAAGTATTATTTATTAATATTCATCATCTTTTTCCTGCTCTTATTCCAACTTATTTGTGGTCTTCGCAACATGTCCCTTTCTTCCATACTATTAGTCGTCACCTCGATAGTCACCCCCTTTCTAGCCATTTCATCATGGTCTTTCCCTTCTCTTATAGCCATCTACATTCATACTCAAAACTTTCGTCACGACATTTTCCTCATTCCTCCGCATCACATGCCCATACCATGACAACCGCTTTCCGCACAACTCTTCAGTCACCGATGCCACTTTCAGACTTCCTCTTATGTACTAATTTCTTATTCTATCCATTTATGTAACACCACACATTTCTCTTAGCATTCTAATCTCAGCTGTATGCAATTGCGTATATATTCATATTAACCTTACCTTTATAAAATAAATAAATTTCGATTTTTTGTCAAGTCATAAGAACCGTGCGATGCAGGGGCGCGCGGGTCGCTAGTTTTAGTATAATCAAGGTGATATTTGTGCTGTTTGTCGAGATCCACGCGGACAAAGTTGTGGGCAAAGGTTATATTAAAAGATATTAATGTTTTTAGATGTGTTACTTTAAATATTTAATAACATACTTAACAGGCAACTAAGTTCTAAGAACCTACCTATTGTTAACATCTTCAAAATGTTGTACACTTAGTTCGCAATAAAGAATTTGAATTTGAATTTGAACAGCCGCACGGGTCGATTCATCTGGTTAAGCTACGCTTGCCGGGATTGGTCTGTGGATGGGTTAGATCTTTACATATTGAGACTCCTCCGTGCCTCGGAATGCACGTCCCGACTGTCATTTGTGGATCTTTTACAGTTGTTACGGGTTGTCAGAAGCCCGAGACTCTGACAATCAGTCTTACCAAGGGGTATCGTACTACGAGTTACTGGATTGTGGAGGTCAGATAGGCAGTCGCTCATGTGAAATACTGGTATTCAGCTGCATTCGGTTAGACCAGAGGCCGACCCCAATGCAGTTGGGAAAAGGCTAGGCAGATTGACTACCAATAACCGTAATGAATGCGATGATAATATCTATACGGAATAAATTAATTAATTGTACTTCAAACATATATTAAGTGCTATTAATATAATTGAAGTATCTATTCATTATGAACTCAATTTAATTTAATTTGAGGTATATGAAGCATTCTACAATTAATTGAAATATTGCAATAAACGCAATGTATCGAATAATGAGGTCCTGTGGGGTAATTGCGAAAAACAGTACCATTCGTATTTCCTTTAATTTTGGCTGTGCAACAACATTAATTGCGTTATGTATGTGCGTTGTTGAGCAAGCGAATGTTGCTAACAGATGAGGCAATGGATTAGAAATTTCCTTCAAAATCTTTCGCAATTGATGTGCTGGTTATTTTCTATTGAATTCATTACCATGGTTATTGATATTTTTTTTTCTGTTTTTCTAGACCAAAAAGATGGATTTCTTATTTAAGTATGATATTTTTATCTTCTCTAATATTATTCTTCTCTTTTGTTTCAGAATCTTAAGAATCAAATCATGACAACGAACGTGTGGGTAGAACAGGTGAGTTATAAATATTAACTTTATAATTAAGATTATCGTAAAAAAAACTATGAAACGAAGTTTATGCAACCAATAATGATAAATTTCAAATAATTATATAATAACAAATAAAACAAAAACCAAAACAATCCACAACCAACATAGATCACTATACAAGTCAAAACGTTACAAACAGGACAAGTCTCATTTTCCCCACACTATACAACTGACAAATGGCTACCCGGAAGGGACATTGACGTGTCACCTCGAAGACAAGTAGGGATTGTCATTCTTTCAACGAACACGGACACCCGCCCGTCAATTCCAAAGTGATTAATGTAAAGAGATGTAAAAGGCTTTCAAAGTCTTCAGAATTGAAAGAAGAAATTGTTCTCTTTCAAAGAAATGAGAATGTGTTTTGTTTTTCGTTTAAATGATTGTGGATTTCGGAGGGATAATGTAAATTAAATGTTTTCGTTTGAAGAAAAGGATTTTGTGTTTTTCTCTTGGTATGTGGAGTTTTTTGGCTGTAGGTATCATTACTTTGTATACAGCCTTATTAGATAAATCAGGATCAGTGAGGTTGAGTATTTTTTATCTAAACCTCACACTTAGAATTTCTTCTGTAACGTTAATAACGGAAATTAATTAAACTTAGACACAACTAAATCTGAGGAAGTTTTTTTAAAGTTAATAACAAACGGTTATTTTGTTATATTCTTTTTTTAATATTCAATCTGCCTAACCTTTTCCCAACGATGTTAGAGTTGGCTTCCAGTCTAACCGGATGCAGCTGAATACCCGTATTTTACATAGAGCGACTGCCTCTCTAACCTCCGCAACCCAGTTACTGGGGAATACAATACCTTGGTAAGACTGGTTGTCAGACTTTTGGGCTTCTGACTACCCGTAGTGACTGTCAACGATCTACGAATGACAGTTGGAACCAATGGTTTAACGTGCCTTCCGAGGCACGGACGGTCTTGATATGTCTTAGATAGTCACCCATCCACGAACCGACTGCGGCAAGCGTAGCTTAACCTCCAATCGACCTGTGCAGCTGTTATCAGTTAGCCACGAGCCTCTTTTCCTCCTGTTCTCTTGGAATATTCTAAATCAATATTGTTATTCACTCCATTTGAAATAAGATTAGACATTTAAACAAACCTTTTTTACAGTCCGTTCAACCGATTTTGAGGAATAAGGATGGCATTAAAAGCAAAAAAGTGGTTACAATACCAACTGTTTACTGCAGCTGCCATTTGTCATGCCACA
Organism: Agrochola litura; assembly: GCA_949152395.1. Classification (NCBI taxonomy): domain Eukaryota; kingdom Metazoa; phylum Arthropoda; class Insecta; order Lepidoptera; family Noctuidae; genus Agrochola; species Agrochola litura. Next base: position 19,732,555 of record OX424509.1, on the reverse strand, counting down.
AACGCAATAGAAGTCAAAATTGGTTGAACGGACTGTAAAAAAGGTTTTTTTAAGTATCGAATCTTATTTCAAACGGAGTATAGGTATTAAATCGATTCCACCTTTATGCTCTAATGGAATAATTTCAAAATACGATATTACCGTCCCTACTATTTCTATAACTACGTAATTATCTCGTTAAATGGCCGTTTTAGAGCTTGCATAATTTGCGATAGTATTGGGAACCGATTTAATTAACATTTCCATTTGAGACTTCAAATTAAACCGATTACGATAACCGAAAGCTGCTGTAAATTTACTATATCCGCTTATTTATTTATTGAAGCAGTAGTAGTTTACAATATCTATATTAATATTAAAAAGAGGTAACATTTGTGAGTTTGTATTTAGAGGGTAATCTTTGGAACTACTGATTCTATTTCAAAAATTCTTTCACCAATGGGAATGTACAGTATTGCTCAGTTTCATAGGATATTTTAGAACAAGAAATTCCACGCGGACGAAGTCGCGGGCAGAAGCTATAGCTGTAGAATTTTAATTGTGTTCGTATTAATATAATGACGTCTAGAAGTGTGACACTTTTTTTTTTTATTTGGTTGGAAAATCATCAAATAACTTCTCGCTCTGGGTGGAGCGGGAGGGCGTGTCAGATTCTTACTAAAACCCACCCGTGTTCCTTCGGTTGCCCTGTTGCCGGGGGCCACGATTTCCCTATCGGTTTTCTTCGAACCCCCGGCAGGCATTGGCCCTAGCGGACCCCGTCAATTCTGCTGACATCTCTTTGAGGCGCGCGTGGAAAACAACGCGCTGTCGACCCGGGCTTGGTCCTTATCGGACGGCGAGCTACCCATTGCTCACCGTCCGCAAGCCCGCGCCTACGGTGGCCGGAAATCGGCTCGCGATTCCCGCCCCGGGCGAGAAGTATGACACTCACACAAACAAATGCATTTTGTCTCTAATTGGACGAATCCAGGAAGGGGTGTGGTTTGTAGCTGCGCTGCCGCAGAAATATTTTCTTAACTGAGCATGCTTAATTTTTGGAACGAAGTTCTTTAACGCAGCTTGTAATCTTTCAGAAATCGTCACGCTAAAAAGTGTTAATACTTGCGACTGTCTTCTTCTAGTTCAAAGAGAAAGAAAGAGAGAAATAGAACGCCGGCAGAAAAAAACAAAAGAAAAGATTAAAGTGACTACAGTGTCGTGGGATAAAATTGAAATACACATCGGCCCGAGTACACTGTATGCCGGAGAGAGAGAGAGAGAGAGAAAGTGTGAATTTGGTCAAAATGAAAATCCAAGATGGCAGCTCTGATTGTTTTCTTATTTTTCATCATGGGCATCATTTTCATGGTTTTCAAGGTGCAAAAGCCAATACTGAGGTCAAAATGTAAATCTAAGATGGCGGCTCTGAAAATGTTCAAATTTTACATCGTGGGTATCGTTTTTATGGTTTTCGAGGGTGTTAAAGCCGATAGTGGGGTCGAAATGTAAATTCAATATAGCGGCTGCAAAAATTTTGTTTTTGTTATAAATCATACGTGAAAAAGAACTTCGTTCCTGACCGGGGTTCCCCCCCCGACCGCACACGTTGTTTTGTCGACTGTACATAGTAGTTCAAAAGCGCACACTTTACTTTAAAACAAATACTGGTGAAAACGTCCGATTATCATGATGGCCGAAATAATATCTATGACGGATCCGCTTTCTAAACCAAAGCATTATATTTCTCATCCCACAATAACAAAATCTGTTGTTTATTTAAGTAATAACTGCTTTCCTTTCGCAAACAAAAGTAGCCTAAGTTACTTCTTATAACATCAGCTATCTGCCAGTGAAAGTCCCGTCAAAATCGGTCAAGCCGTTTCGGAGATTAGCTGGAATAACCAGACAGACAAAAACTAAAAAAAATTGTTGTAAGTACCGTATATACATTTAACAAAAAAGCTGTTATTTTGACATTACAATCAGATCACTTTCATTATAGGTATAGATGTAAAGATACATACATAACTTAGGCAGCTATACACAATGACGTGCTATACATATGTGATCGTATGAATACCAGTTACACTAAAGATAAGCAACAAGGAAACACGCTTGTAAATATTATTTTCTACTTCATTGAGCAGAACAAAAACAAAGCTGATTTATTTATTAGGCTCTGTGGAAACTTTTGGTTTATTATTCACATAGATACTGGTGTTTAAAATATCTTCATCTATGGGTAAATTCTTATGAATTTGATAAAAGTACGGATTGCATGTTACAATTAAATAGCACTGTGTTGTGAGTGTAACATTGAAAATTACAATTAATTTAGGTACGCTAAAAGCGAAATCCTATTAAGGGTCCGTGCACGACAAAAACCCTTTTTCGTCAATAACTTGTCTAATTGTAAGAAAGCTTGAAATAATTGAAACATTAAGTCTGTGTAAGTATAAAAGTACAGTTTTCATGGTGCTAAACGATTCGTGTCAGTCACAGCACCTGTTAATAGTTGCATCAATGCGATTTTGATCAATAAAAAATCTTAACTATAAGAAAGAACTATTATTTGATAATTATTTTAAAATGTAATCAATTTCATACCTTTGAAATCCTATTTAGATAAATAAATACAGCGTGCATCAAAAAAGTGTGGTCAAAATTAAGTGTATGGTACAGACCATCAAACTCATCCACTTTTTCCATGGGACCAATATCATAATCACGAAAAAATAATCTGTCATCCCATACATTTTGGGTCGAGTATTGAAGTTTTGTATGAGACGACAAATTATTTTTTCTACAAACCTTTTTGAAACATGCTATTATTGCATTGGCCAGACCTGTACAAAAAAAAATCTTGTTAAAATTAAATTGCTTTATCACAGCTAGTTTTCTTGTCTAGCCTAAAAATGCAATAAAAACCAATTTATGTTGTTTAAGTGGCAAAAAAACTATATAAGAGAAGTCTGAGACAGAACTTTGTGATGCGAATTTTATTACTTTTCAGAAGCACTAGGGTTGATCGTACATTGAAATATTCTCATCAAGTAGATGGTAGATTCTTTTGTCTAGTATTCTTAACGTTAACAACTACTTAAAAACTATTAATTATTACTTTACATACTGATATTTCTAATATCTGTATCCTTTTAGCTATTTTAGAAAGTAGGCACACTAGAAATAAAATCCTTAGGTCTACCATAGACAAAACAGGAGAAGTAATTATAAGACTGTTTTGCCATAATTTTTATCATAGTGCGGTAATCAATCTTCATATAATTATTTATTAATAAGTAGTCGTCAGTCGCACAGCCTTAGTATCCCCTACTAAAATGTTTACACTTTTAGAAACGGCTGTCTTCTATGACTTTTAGTTTCCATAGTAACCCACTCACTCGAAAATTTTCTCATAATTTACAACACAAATTGTAAACTCTAACCTCGTATCGAAAACTAGGACGGATCCTTGAAAACTTAGAAATTTGACATCCCTTAGCAAAATAAATATACGGTTTCCCGAACTATCAGCATTCTAACAAATAAATCGTAAACTTACTTGTGCGATCATAACATTTTTACTATCGCGGGACCAACTTGTTTGGCAGGAAAAAACTTTCGATAGTTAGAAAGAGATGGCGAATATTTTCAGATACGAAAAAGTGAGATAAAAGTTGTTGAAGAAACCAAATAGAGCTATCGATTTTATGTTATAGGGCAATAATACACAAATAATGATGTCAAATGGTTGCTCAGATTTATTTTTGACCTTAAGAGCAAGTGGTAATGCTAGTTATAAGAGGCTTATGTCTAACAGTTGACTGCGAAAGACCAACATGATTGATTAAAGTATAAATTAAGTTTTCCTTACAACCTGGCACAACTTATGAATGATAATATTGCCAATGTATATTTGGAAAATCCATAAGTGCACGCCTCATAACGCTCATTCAAAAACAGAAAAATATTTAAACGACTTTTCGTGAAGTATGTTTTGACTGCTTTTTTACCCATCAATAAGGGTAAAATTTCTCACCTCGCAATATTTACGTACTGTCAAAGATAATTTCGGTTTGCTTTGTTGGTTGCTAGGCAACGGAAGAGGGTCGAAGTTGGAAATAGATATTATATTAGTTAGTTTTTTGATTAATTTTATAATTAAACTACTTTGAATAAAAGAGCCATTGTTAATAGTGTTCCTTCTATGACTGAAACGAAATTATAAAAAAAAATGTTTTCGCAAGCTACAATGTTTTTAGGTCTTTTTAACAGATGATTGACGGGATTCTTTTAAAAAACTATTTTGATGCTTTTTTCGTTTCTGCTGCATTCAAGAAATTTTTGAAAAGTACTGAATTAATCTCCATTAAATGATGTATACGAGTACAATAGTATATAAATTAAGTAGGTTCTGTTAACTAGCCGGAGTGTAACAATAAAACAGTTGCAGAAAGGAGACAAAACAATTTTTTTGATCGCAAAGATCTAATGCTTCGCATTATGAGTCGTGTAAAAAATTTCTTTGAAAAGCGCGTGTGGTCATTTGGTCAACTGCACGTCAGTATAATAATACCAGCCTATTAAGCCGTTGGTCCTGCGCCTGATCTTTCTCCACTCGTATCGAATACATGCCGTCCCATCGAACTATGACAGTAAGAGAAGAGAGAGCGCACCTGTATCTGCGCACACACTTGTGCACTGTAATATCTCCCGCGCCGAAGGCTAGTCTCCGTTGAGATTGGCCGTCATGGCTGAAATATGGTCTGCAGGACAATTACCAGCCTATTATTGTCTCACTGCAGGGAGAAGGCCACTTCTCATACAAAGATGACATGAGCAATGAGCATTGATCACCACGCTTGCGTAAGACGGGTTAGCGATTTCAGACTTATATTAAAACTATAAGTCCAGGTTTCCTCACGATGTTTTCCTTCACCGATGTAAGTAATGTCCAAGATAAACTCAGAAAGTAAGTATGAAATGATAAAGTCACTTTGATACTTGTCTGCATTTTAACGCACAATCTCGTGCATGAGATGCGCGGCCTTAACCACTTGGTCATAACTTCAATCTAGAAAAACCTGCTACGAAAAGTATATCTGTGGCCTGGTGCTAATAGGGCCAATATCAATCATCATTATTTTCAGTAATGAGCATTAGAACAATGAACCAGCACTAATAAACGGTATGAAAGCGCACACTACATTGGCCTTTTTACTTAATAAGTTTTGAAAGATGTTGATAAACTAACGCCCTTTTAGCACAAGTAAATATCATACTTTTTCAATAAACTGGCATTACAATCTCATTTCCCACACAGATATAAAAAAGGCTGTGTCAAACTGTTACATGGACGTGCGGTTGACTATACTAAGGTCAAACCCTTGCTACGTGATCGTAAACAAAATCTCTTTCTAGGCACCCACAAACTAGGTACGCGAACCGATTGAAACGTAAAAGTAAAACTTCAAACCTTTTTTCACTTCTATTACACGATCCCGGACTCCTAAATCAAGCCACAGTGCATTTCCATATAAGGTCTAAACATCAAAATAATGATGATTCAAAGAAAAAGTTGTTATGCAGTTTTGAAGCTGACATACTGGGCTTCATTTTGATGTCATCATTCATCCGAATTTGAATTTACAACCATTTAAAAAAACAGACCTCGATTTAGGAGTCCGGGAATGTATTTGAAACGTTACGACGAGCACGGCAAGAAACGCTACCGATCGAATAATATCCATTCTTACTGTAATGCGAAAGTAATTGTCTGTCTGTTACCTTTACACCCCTTATCGGCTGAACGGATTTCGACGAAACACACATTGGCACACAGGTTACCATGACCTAGGTTAGGAAATTGCATACTTTTTATCCCGATACGATAGTACGTTCCCGTGAGATGAATTCCGACCTCCACGAGGGCGAAACCGCAGGCAAAAGCTAGTTTTTTTTATATAAAAACAAGTTTCAGATTTATATCCAAACAGACCGCTGAAGGGTTTTTTCCCGGCCGTCCCCTACAGGGTATCATAAATCATTCTCGTTTGGCTCACATACCAGTTAACACGTTTTTGAACTACCCTCAGGATATATCCTTTTGTGTATTATATATTATGTTACAATGTATGGTAAATATACATATTAAGTAGCTTATATAAATATACATATTAAGTAGTTATGGTGTATATGATTTAAGTGGATGTTGCAAAGATTAAGTAAGTCGTCTAACAGTGACAGATATTTTTCTGAACGTAGGTTGGAAATACTTTGAAATGATCAAAAAAAACTAAGTATTTACAAAATATGGATAACTTTGTCGTTGATGTAATTATCATAGTAAACTTTTGAATTAAGTTGCATTGCATTTATTTAATAACCCTTAAGTTATAAGTTATTGAAAAGTTACGTGATTTTTGTTAGTGTAAGGTCTGCCTATTGTGAATCCAAGAGAAGATATAATATATAATTATTCACGTATTGATATACCAAAATATAGTTGCATAATAAATCTTTGTGGAATCGCTTTGATGTCGGTCAAAACTTTTAAATAGAATCCAACTTGCCAGTCAAAGTTTGCAGCCCACTTTTAGGTGAAATTGGCTTCAAGAGATTTTCTATAATTAAAAGTTCTTCAAAAAAAATCTCGCCATCTTCCTCTCTCATTGTGTCTGCCATCTTTGTTCTTTTGTGTTCCTAAACGAATTTCTTTCTAAAGAATTTCGTCATTTTTATGTAGAAAATGTATTGAGGTGGTTTGAGGCGTCAATAAGTAAAAACAGAATCGAAAATATATTAGCATCCCAAAACTATTATTCACTTAGAAAAGTTTTACAAAAATTGCAGCTCAATTTTATTGCACAGTTAAAAATTTTACAAGTCAGAAGGCTTGCCAAAATTTCTCGAACGAAATTCCCGATTATATCAGGTTCTCGTTAAAATTCATTTAATAACATTTTAAAAACATCGTATCCAAACGCATACTTGTGTCGGATTCTTGCTGAGTTACCGGCGAGGGCCCCCTAACAAGTTTCCGACATTTTTGTTAGCAACAATCTCTCGTATTATCGTTTGTTTTTTGCTTTGTTGATGATATTTTGGCTTATTTGCATTGGAAGTTATTTCATTACTTCGTTATTCATCGTTCGAATTGTTTGCGAAAACAGCAAAACAACACTTGGCGTGAACTTTTTCATTCAGCCCATTCTGTTTCTGTTATGTTCGTTTGAAAATGTTCGTCAATAAACACACTTCACGTTTGTTCATTTTGCTTCAAACTGTACCCAATACTAGTCGAAATTATGTAAAATCCACCAGTTATCCTCTTCCCTTCTCAATCGCTATTATCGTATAATGTAATTGGAAACGTGTGTGTATCTCTCAATTCGTTCGGATCTTCCATATAAAAAACCTCTTCAGCAGCCATTCCGTTACCACCTAAACATTAACAAAAAGATCACGTGCGTCATTTACAAACAACATTGAGGCGAACCTCAAAAATAAACTGTAGCTTCCCACTTCCCATTACAAAAGTGGCCACAGCCCAAAAGATCCGATGAAAAAAACTCCGGCTACCAGGAAATGGCGGGCGCGGTCAATTGAAACTCTTGACAATTTGCTCGCCCCGAGGGTGTGTTAAAACCTCCGAATTTTTAATATTAGACTTCATTTTTTCTGTCAGAAAATTACAAAGCTTTTTGTATTTGACCGGCTTAGATAATTTTGGTGACGAAATGTGTATTCAGTGAACTGTTTCTGTTTTTATGAATTTCCTTTGCAAAGCAACATCAAATAATAATATCATTCAAAATATATTTACGCCGAAAATTAATAATGCCGTGGGTGTCCTTTGATTTCATAACTGAAATAACGACATTACCTCATACTCATAGCTTTCACAGAGTCTTAACACCGGTATGTCCGTAATATGCGTAAATTAAATTTCGTTTTAATGAATCATAAACCTAAGGTATTTTGGTTGAATCTCGTAAAGCAAACATAGACCTTCATATAAACATTGAATAGGGTTGTTCAAAGTTCAGAACATAGACAGTCCTATAATAATATGATACAGAACAACGCACGTATTTATACTGATTATTTTTACAGTGTTTTGTTTAACAGTAATGTGAGCAAGGACGAATGAGATAACGGTAAAGCAGGTGAAAGATATAAGAAACGGGTTTGTGTAATTTCTAGGAAGAATTTTCTTTATCATAATTCAATCGTTTTCTAATATTCATCAGGCTGTGAAAAGCTCAAAACGGGAATAAATATAGACACGGTGCATGAGACAGTACTTGTTAAGATAAATGTAAACAAAGCCAACTAGTACCTACAGTTATTGATCATTAATCTTATTATCCCAAGTATCATAAGTATCGAATATCGGAAACAATTTATTTAAAAATAAACCTGGTAATAAGCTGGCTGGTATTGTATGTTTATATTTAAATTAGTGAATAGTTAAGTTTTTATTTTATGTTTTCTGTTTTCTCTTTTACTCTTACACACGTTGTCTACATCTCTTTAACTACTTTCCTATCACAGGTATGCTGGAAGAGATTTCTATAGAAATAAGCATCACCTTTGTACGTATTTTTCTGTTCCTTTCTTCTTGTCTGTTTATATGTGTGTACATGAACTGTTAAATAAATAAATAACAATCCATTACTAATTGCACGTTATTGCAATGCTTGAACCCTGTATATCTTGGTAGGAATTGGCTTATACGATACTAATCGTGTGTTATAAATATAATATAAGTTTCCATATATTCTATGCACAACTAATAAACAAAAAATCACTTATTTTCATGTAGATAAAAAGATGAAATACTTATTTTCCTTGATGTCTTTCTCAGAGAAGATATCGAAAGAAACACTTTAAAACAAAAAACTTGAACGCAAATTGCTCCGATGGAACTTTCAAACAACTTTCGCAATATGAATAGAATTTGAACTAAAACAGACATTACACGGTGTAGAAAATGTGGAACACAGCTTCATATTAAAGATTATAGCCAAGGAAACGACCGAAAATCTCGCGTCACACGCATATCCCATTATGAGATTCAATTAAACATTCAGCATTGGATTGGGGCTGTAAAAGTGGCGGAAGCTTGAACTCATTTTGAGCACGTTGAGTATGTTTATTCCTTTCTGTATTAAAAATACAGCAGAATTCAGAACAGTATCAGTTTTGATAAAAAGGCTGATAGTAACTAGATAAGTACCTAGTAAGACATAAACCAAGTGATACAGAAGTAATTCTTTAAAATTCCAAACTTTGCAGTTTAAGAACAAATATCAACCCAAAATCATCCAAAAGTAAGTAAGTACCCATTAACTTAGTCATAGTAAATTGATATCACACTTGCCAGGGAATACATTATGCACCATTGATTGTTCAAGAGATTTACCAGAAGAGAGCCTGTATAATTCCCTTAAAAAGAAAAAAAGAAAGAAAATTCGTTTATTTGCGGTAAACATGACGCAAAAAAAGATTAAAAAAGAACACGTAAATAAAAAATTGGGGGAACCTTACCTTACGTATTATTACATGAGTTCACATCTTATTCGATCGTATGTGTGACTGAAATTATAGCGTGTGTATAAATTTTGGATTAATACGGACTTTGAGTTTATTGTACTATCGTTGTTGAATGTAATTTTCTCATTCGGCAATATTTAATAATAATTGAAAACATTTTTGTTTTTTTTACTTGGATTGTAATCATGGATACACTCAATTTGCAGTATCTTAAAAATATTTTTCTTGACAATGTCTTGTTGTGATAAAACCTTAGAAACAACGCTTTACTTCAGGTATTGCGTCACTTGTTTTTCTTAAACAGCACTGTTTACTTTAAAATATCAAATGACATTCTTAGATTGACAATAATTATTTTTTTACCTGGATGATGTTTCTCAAGATTGTATAACATTTTCCTTTCTATTTTATTTAAACGAATCATTACCTAAAAAATAATGTCAAAAATTCCATGACATTTGAAACACCATTCAAATTGACAAACAATTCATTTAGAATATCTTCTTTAAACCGTCGTCGTCGCTTCAATTCCGCTCATCACGTTGACGTTTTCATCGCCTAAACCGACCCATACATGTGCAAAGACGATTTCAAATTAAGTCTGTGTAGACAAATTTAAATTGAGTTTTAGCAACAGTAATTCGACCTAACAGAGACTACATGGCCCGCCAAAATAATAATTGGGTTCCGTATAGTACTGTAGCGGTTACACCGCCACATACAAACTACGCATCAAAGACATGACGTCACACAAATCCTGCATCGCGCAGTTAGAGTTTACCGAGCGATCGACATACATACAAGATTTCAACTTCCAACCGATGGGCAGTTGCCCGCCAGACACAACACCCGTCTGGTCGGAGGATCCTCCCTTTTCTATGGTGGATGAGTGAACTTTACACCCTGTTCCTCATGCCCCTAAATTGGTGACCCCGACGTGATGGAACCACAGCTGGCACTGTGTGAAGCATCGCAAGATTCAGCCCACTATCGACCTCCGGTCTCCGGAGGGGAGTGATGTAGCGGTTACACCGCCACATACAAACTACGCATCAAAGACATGACGTCACACAAATCCTGCATCGCGCAGTTAGAGTTTACCGAGCGATCGACATACATACAAGATTTCAACTTCCAACCGATGGGCAGTTGCCCGCCAGACACAACACCCGTCTGGTCGGAGGATCCTCCCTTTTCTATGGTGGATGAGTGAACTTTACACCCTGTTCCTCATGCCCCTAAAGTACTGAACGATTCATTCCCTGTGCCAAACTTTTGAGGTTATAAGTTCCGTCGCCAAATATTTTGGGCACTATAAATTATTTACATCCTTGAATTTGTTTTGTTTTGTATATGTTAGTTTGTTGTATTGGGATGTTTTGTGTTGTCAAAAAGTTGGGAATTATGAGTATTGGTTTCACGTGTTCTCCTCTTGTATTTTGATAAGTTAGTACTACCACAGGCACTTTTTTCTCATGAATTTGGATTTTTGATTTATTTATTTTGTTATTGTAAGAGCAGCATCTAAAGTTTATAAGCAATATTATTTTTATATAAAAGTTTCTTGAACAGTATGTAGAGAGTTTTTACTGCTTTTACTTTTGTGTTTGAATTCAATAAATCAGTCTTATTAGGTTTATATGTTTCCGTACACGTGTTCAAAACTTCAAAAGAACATAAATACTGGTTTAAAATAAGCGGATGGCACTTTTCTACTGATTTTTTTTATCATCTTGTACCTATATCTATTTTAAAATACATTTTTATGTGATACTCTCCTGATTCAATTTGTCTATAAAAAATATTATGGACAAGTTGGTAAGCAATACAAAGTCCCCAAAGAATTGAAAAGGTCTGCCATCTGTCACTGTAGGATAATAAAAATGCGGCTAAAATAACAACCGACATATTCGTTTATTATTTTATTTGATCTGCACGAAAACATACGAATATAGTTGTAATGAAACTACTATCTATCTAAAAGACAATGTTCCTAAAGACTCGGAAACATTGCATTTTCTCATTTATTTTCAAAGAAAGCAGAAATATAGGTAATAAAAGTGAAACAGTAAAGTCCACCTATTTTATTACCACGTTTTCCTCGAGCCTGGGGTTAAAATTAAAGCTGTAACTCATATGGATACATACACCGCATTTGTAGAACAAAATCTAATATCTTTGTTATTGGCGCCCGACGCGGGACACGAAATACTACAATGCTCACAAATGAAGGCCTCCGCGGAGCCCTGGAACTCCAACGAAAGCACAAAACAAACCTCCTTCGGGAAATCAGATCTATATTCACTCAGTTACTTTATAACATTACTTAACAAAAAATAATAAGAACCTACAAATAGAAAATTTCATTACGCCCCCGAGGTACAACTGACATTATCATTAAGGCAATCTTTTAAGACGTCATGTAAACTCAATCTTGTATAATGTGGTACGTTGATGTCTCTTAGTACTTACCTACTGAAAGGTAGGAATTGGGGATAAACAAAATTAATGAGGACACAAAAGGTAAACTTGTTTTTCCAAGAAGTTAAAAAGGTTCTTCAATTCATATGGCTTCCGTTCGGTGTTTAAATTCTAGATTCAGACATCAAAAAAGGGTTTTAACAAACTATGATAAAGCAAGTAATTCAAAGAGGAATCCGTATTTGCTCGACTGGACACTAAGTGAGAAGTGACCAAGTCGATTTTCGCCTACAGCACCAGATTTTCAATAGACCCTCCCCGCGACCGGAACCTAATAAGCCACCGCAATTTCCGACGTTCAGAAACTGGTCTCTGTCAACAACACTGTTTTATGCCGCCTCCAACGAAAGTACTTTCGGGAATGTCTTCGAGCGGACTTTAGTTTAAGAAAAAACTTCTTAAGAGGATAAAAAGGCTAATAGACATTTTGGTCTGGTCAGTTTCGGCTCCAATTTATGTGGCAAGACAGTTTAATAAAGTTAAGAAATACGAAAGTCGACTAAATTCTTTCAAAGCGACGTGCCTTTTTCAGCTTAATCTTAAAACTAGTTACGTAATTCTAAGACCCAAGACTTGGTCGGCTAGAATTCCGAAAACACAAGATCTGTTTTACGAATATAATTTGCAACACCCGTTGCCCCTTGCACTTTCTCCATCTGACATGATTAGACTGTGTTTTTTCGTATTTCAATCGGCCATAAAAACTGCGTAAATGCTGGCAAAGATAAAACCAGATAACACATATCATGAAGGAGGACCATTTCAGTCTCCTATAGCAACACATGCCATAGAAACATTTTCTATAGAATATAATAAATTGGTTTATTTTGTTGCAGGAATGGAACGACTACAAATTGAAGTGGAACCCCGATGACTACGGTGGTGTGGAAACTCTGCATGTACCTTCTGAACACATATGGCTGCCCGATATCGTATTGTACAATAAGTGAGTTCGATATCACATATTTTATTCCAATTCTATTCCAGATTTTATTGAGGACATAGAATTTTATGAGCACTTTAAGAAAGAACACTCCACAACCGCCACTTTCTGTGTTTTTATGGTCATTGTTATGGAAATCGTGATCCAAATAGAATTTTGGTAATAATTATAATGCTATCAATCTTCAAGGATTAAGAAAACGGTTTCCCCTTAACAATTACATTTCATTGTTACGAAAATAATTAGCCGAATAACAATTCTCATTAAAGTTTGTCAAGTTTAATAATTTGCCGAATCACTCAGTCTTTGAAACTATTCGTCAAAGTTGTTGAAAGTAATAGAATTTTCAACAAAGTCATTCATTGACTGTTTAAAGTGGCAAAGTAACAACATCAATCTTGAGAAAAAAGAAAACTAACTTGATATCCATTATTCTTCTTGCAACACGACAATAAAGCGAATACACTTAAGTTCTTATAAATGCCATCGATAAACATTAATCTCACTCCGGAGCCATTTACTGGGGAATCAATTTAAGAAACTTGGAACAAACCTGTGTCCACAAGTTTGACACTATCCCCCATTCCTTCCAATGAAAGTTAACTTTTCTTTTTTCTTTTGTTATAAACTCTTCTTATCCCTTATCTCCTCATTTCCGGTTTGCGGACAAAAATCCCATTACTTTGCATTATCATGACATCTTGACGAGACTCCTCGGTAAAGTCAGATGTTGAGACAAAAGTATGTAACTAATCTTAACTTGTGCTTCACTGAAAGCGTATATTTTTCTGCTAATGATTTCTCTTTGTTTATTTATCCTTTCTTTTTATCCTCAAGTTGCACTAAAGAAAAACTGCTTAACAAAAAAGAGGAAATATTGAAAACCTTACTAAAACCTTTTTAAGCCGGATTATTTCCATCCTATACTTCCATGCAAATACTCGGAATAAATATAATATTTTATGTGTTGGAAAATGTGTACCCATTTCCATATACGAATAGTTATGCATTTCGGATCACTTCCGTAGGGAGCGATGAAGTATCGAGATTCTTTTAGCATAATTGAAAACTGCAATCGTCGAAACTTACCAAACACGCAATCAATAACCACACTTGGCAGACACTCAAGACACCGAATCCATCCAAGCACCCTCCTATCGCAAAGCGGTACCGCCTTCAAAATCCTTATACTTGCTGCGCTAACCATTATCAGTGGCAGTTCACCGCATTTATATGCATTAACGACACGTAAGCTCTCCACTCCGCAGAATTTAAGAGCTTATTTTCTTTCAAATAAAGCTTAAATTTGAATGGGTAGTTGGTATCTAGGTGAGGCAGAGAATGCGCCCGAAGTTGGCCAGGCGGAAGGCACGATAAGTGCGGGCTTTAATCTAAATAGCATCAAGGTAGCGTATCGAACTAAACACGCCACGGTAAGCATTCATTATTAACAAACGTTAGACATTGAAGTCTCTTTGATGCAATTTAGTCTCAATTTATATCAAAGGAAACGGAATTTTAAATGAAATTCAAGCAAACCTTTAAAGCTAATAGACATTTTCATTAATGAAAGTACATCTATCATTTAACGATGTTTCTAGTTTATACAAAAACAGATTCCCAATACTTTTCAATGAATGTTTTTCTCTTTCCGCCGCTTTGTTTTTCATATAAATCGGATTGTATATGAAAGAATACATCAGCTGCGTAACCTCCCACGCAAATTCAAGAGCTACTCAAGGCAAATTGATTGTTCTTATTTGTGAGTAACAAATAAGCTCGCTTTCGCTCGATTCTAAAATTCAATACCACTTGCGACCCTTTTGTCGGTGGAATCGGAACAAAATTGTCCGTAATCATTGTTTTCACTAACCTTAGTTATTCTAAAATTTTATCACAATTTTTGATCGAATTATATTCTGAAAATTCCTTCACCTTTTCTTACATTTTAATTTTTTCTTTGGATTTTTTTTTTCTCTCGATTATTATTTAGCCCGGTATTTTATTTCACATTGCATCTATAAACATAAATAAAGTACTTTAACTTGACGTCTATAAAAATTCTATCTACAACTTTGCTCATTTCACTTGTCTCATTGTCGTTTAAATATTCTACTACTAGAACGGTTGCCCTAATTTCTAAATTGACTGTCGTGGTAGATTGCTTAATTTCATCTATTTTATTCAGCATTTCATTTCACTTTGTGAATTTTCGTCACATCAAAGCAACGGTTTTTGAGTAACAGCATGTTCACTTATGAATCGTACTAACGTTCACTAATAGTATATTTGTAATCTAGTTAGCGTTATTCCTCTTCTACGAATCACCACATTGATTATCTCTTCACCAAATTCACTGCTGGAGGGGGCTTATTTTCATGATGTATAAAGTCATTATTATCATTAACATTTTCCGTAGTATCATTCAATATTTCACTAACTTTATCACGTTTTCAATCGAAAGATTTCTTGTCTTGTTTGACAAAGTTTCATAATAACCATTAAAATTTCGTGAATTGGGTTCAATTCCCGCTCGACACAAGTTTGCGATTGGATTAATTTTGGATTATCTAGGTTTGATACCAGGAACTGTTAAACTACGATGCCAAGTTATTTTAACTTTGTAGTTTATTGCAAATAGGTTTTGATTCCTCCGGTTGGATCTATAAATAACAGCTGAGACTTGGCTGTGGTTGCCTGGTCCAGGTGCCAATAGGATTTGCTAATTAGATGCAACACATATGTTTTGGCCACTTACAATAATTGTTATTACCAAAGGGCTTAACGAAAACTATGAATGTCCTAACTTTTGCTTTGTTGGTCACAGAAATGTTTGCAGCAATGTTACCAATGTCGGAAACATCTAATCTTGTGATTATTGCAATTGTGTATTCTATTAAGCATACCGATAGTTTACTAACTAATGAATAGTTTTAGTGCCCACATTTGTATTCTTCCAACACCTTTACTTACTTCAGTGCGGTGAACTTTATATCAAATAAAATATAACATTCTACTAGCTCAACTCATATATTAAGGTTGTTAGAAGCTCTCAGTTGACGTGACTGTAATATTTTTAAATTTAACCAAATAGAGGTAACACTTTAATGCACCTGTGACTTCCCCTAAAAGCCCACTCCACGAATATTCAGTGTTAACTTTATTTTTAATGGTAGAGCGTTAGCTTAATGGAAGACAAGGCGACCTATTTTACGGGACAATTTTCATGAATGCGCAAAAGTTGGTTATGACAAAGCTTTTAGAGGTTTCAACGTCAATTTTGTACCGACAACGAATGGCGGGATCAAAAGGACGGGTGATGATTTTCATGTAGATATTTTGATAGACATTTTCGGTCTTAATTTTATTATGAAGTCGATTTGATTGAGTGTATTTTTAAGACAATTTATCACGTTATATTCATATTTTATTAAGGCTGTGAATGCATTATGTCTGTGACATAATTAAAAGGGGTTAAATTGTTTTTTCAGGAAAAGGGAACAACAGGCACTTACTGAGAAACAAATCAATAAAATATACACATACATATATATAGGACACATATCCCATTACGTACAGACTGTAACAGACCCTAATGTAATAAAGACCGACAATCAGATTACATTCGCTGTGTAATTAACTGTGAGGTTGTAAATCAGCCACTTTAGTTTGACACGTACAAGGATCAAGTTGATGTACTGACGCAGCAGACTACACAGTACTACCGACCGCATAAATAAGTGACCTTACTTATGGAGTAGACTTTTTGACTGTAACAGAATGTGATATTTTTGGGAACTCGGTAATACACTTTTTCTCATCATCAACATTGCAAGATATACACCAATGGAAAGAGCTTTCAAAGAGAACCTTTGCTAATAACTCGACTTTTTCCAATTGTTCGTTAATTCGTAGTTAATGACCTTAATACTTGGCGACCTAAGTTTAGGAATGTTCTTAGCACCCAATAGCCATGTTTGATATATCAATTCATAGTGTTTTTTAAGAGAAACATTTGTTACTAAAATGAATTAATTGTTAAAATAATCAGTGCAATTAAAAAAAAAAAGTAATTTTGTATTTTTATTAATCATGGTCTGGCCAGTATTTGTTTTGCCAACCCACTCGCGATATATTTTTTAACATACTAAATTTGATATAAAATACTTTTCATCCATTATACAAATGGCTGGAGGTCGTCTCTAGGTTAGATCTTAGGCTATAAATAAAATTATATTGTTCTAAACATCATTTTTACTTCTTCTCAAAAAAAGTAATATTCACAAAATCCTAAGAAACATGAACATGAATATGGATTTAAATTTCTATTAGGAGTCGTAACCTGCGCAAAATATAAAGCTTAAAATGATTTAATTTAAACCTTCATAAGCGACGCAGTATATTTTTTTCTTACACGGTTAACCTACATTTTTCTTCACAACTCATAATTTAGACGGAATTGAAACAATATTATTTTGTTCAAACATAATTATATGCTTGACACAGTTGAGTCATATGGAATATTTTAATTCTAGATGGTGCTTATAGAGTACAAGAAAAACGATGGTACATACTATATTGTAACAACCACATGTGGTTTTTTTGCTTTCGTCTCATGTATGACAAAAATAACATTTGATTGGATCCCATTCACCGCGACCATTTCTCTTCAAGAAGAAATGACAATCTTAAAACTAAGAATTCTATCCTCCCTAAGGTTAAAAGATACTAAATTCTAACCCGTTGATATTGTTTCCAGTGCTGACGGTAACTACGAAGTGACAATCATGACGAAAGCGATCCTCCACCACGACGGCAAAGTGGTGTGGAAGCCACCCGCCATCTACAAGTCCTTCTGTGAGATTGACGTGGAGTACTTCCCTTTTGACGAGCAGACCTGCTTCATGAAGTTCGGATCTTGGAGTTATGATGGCTATATGGTGAGTTAAAAATAAAGTATTTTATGCATCTTGATATCCATGAGACATGCAGGTTCACGAACCCTCTTGATGTAGGTTACAAGGCCTAAACTTGGCATGCATCAAAAATTTACGCACTTTTCAAATGTAAACAACACCAAAAGGAAATATTGTAAGGAACTAGACTTGTTGGCTTGTAATGACCAATACTAAGAAAGTAAACAGGTTGATTGTCTTAGAGCACATTATTGGATGGATTATTGGATTTGAGTTAGAGCACATTATTGGATAGAAATCTCTTGATAAGTAACTAGTCAGCTTCTTGTCAAATTAAGTACTTAATGGCTCAAACTTTACAACCAGTTGTCTGATTTTGAGTCTCCTTTTTGACGAGACGGATGTGTTGCGAGCCATCTCCTTTCTTTCCATCAGTTGCAAAAGATGTAATGGTTTCTGTACCTAATAGCTTACCTTGGCACTTGCTTCTTGCTAAATTACTAACTGCATAAAATACCTCATACACGGATGCAGCGATGGATGTTGAAAATGTGCCAAAGTGAGCAATTCGGTTCAGGAGCCATAAGAGTTAACTGTGCGAGATAGTTTAGAGACGAGTGGGTTTACAGTATGAAGCGAAGCGTGTGGTTGGGGTACAAGGCACGTTGTTTATGATTGACTCTCTTTCAAAAACGCATTTTAATTTGATTTGGATATTCCATTTCTATAAAATCAAGATCGAGTCCCGTGCCCTTTGTGTAATAGAACTACCTACGAGGCTTACTAGTAAAAGTGATTAGTTTAAAACAACCTCATATTCATCCTTCTCTGATCTGGAATATTTTTTTAAACACAGTTGAATTTATACTCAAAACGTATGAAGTGGCTTCAGTTTTAAAAATACAGTACGGTTAACAAAATAAATCTTGAAGCAATAGCACTCCCATAAAAACACAGCGTATGACGTCACGTTATGCCCGTATGTATATCCATTCAAAATGACATTCATGAGAAACTGACGAGGGAATGATTGAATCAAAATGTATTTCATGGATTTCCGACAAAATCATATTTTTTGCTGCCATAATGTGTCGTAATGGTGAAGCAATATGTTTTATATTTTAACATGAGTTTTTATCCCTTATATTATCGATAAAAAGAAAAAAAACATTTTTTGGGTAAAAAAAAGAACGTCAGCAAGATAAATATTTCTTCTTTTTTTATTGTTCAACAACATAGTTTACTGTAAAAATATTTTTCTGGAACGCTGACGATCCATCACCAACCTCATAAAAATAAAAATGAAAAAGGAAAACCTCTCAAAACTTAGGATCTAAAAAATCTGTCACCGAAAATTTATTTTCGCTTAAGAATCAAATTTTTCTCATGAAAGTCCTCGGCCCCTAATAAAATTGTATGAAACAAAAAAAAATGGTGCCTTAAACGAATTTCGTAGCGAAACGCTTAGAGGGAATGTAATCGAATTCTTTGCAAAAAGCCTTTTCCAATACTTAGTGTCAAGTGAAATATTTATATCGCCCTGTATATAAATATTTAGGGATAGTCGAAGTGTACGAGTATAACTCAAGTGTAGTATCAAAATATTATGATACTAGGCTTCTACTTTGAGAAGTTTATTTGTAGATGGATTTGTCAAACGAAGATTGCTCTTGTATCTATAGTTAACTTTAACGGTACTTTTCACGTTAACGTTTAAAGCTAATTCAATTTAATTTAATTTAATTCAAGTAAATGTAAAGTATAAAAGATTATCGATATTAGTTCTAATTACATTTTATTAATTATTATTGTCTAGTGAGATCTAAATAAAATGCTGTGCTTACCTTTAATTTAGATGCATGCAATGCTATTGTATTTGTAAATGTTATATACTTTGAATATCTGTGTGTGTATTTAGTTGGTTTGCCTAAATAAATAAATAAATAACATAAAGAAAACCAAACGCCTGAATGGTTTATCATGGCAATGTAGAGCATAAAGTTATGAAAAATTAAGCAATGTATTTATTTGGTCGTGTGTAAGCATAAAATTACTATGTCAAAGAATAGATTATAATTTGTGCAACATCCCTACACGACTTAAATCACTGAATATATCCATGAAAGAATAGCTCCTCATATGATTCCACAAATAACTAGTGTATACATACACTATCACTATAAACTTGAACTATCTCAGTATATCATAATATCTATACGAACAGCCCTCTTTCTAAACAGGGTCACGTAACACAAGAAATTTATGGACCTCTGTTGCGAAAACTTTGGCCTTCTATACCAGGAAAATACATACTCGAATGAAAAACGGAAAGCTATAAAGTGTTTCAAAGACTTTGTAACTGTAGGCTCAAGGCAGACGCATTCATCTATCGTACTAAGGAACCTAATAAATCTGTGGTCACCTACTTTCACATAAATAAAGACTCGGCTTACGTCTACGCCTTATATCGCCGTGTTAAGGTTCACGAGGGAATTCAGGTGTGCTCTATCCCTGTCTTACTTCAGATAGTTGTATGAGATAGCAATAACAGCTATTTGTAAAGCTTCGCGTGAATGGTTTGATTCCTTAATAACGGATTGCCTTATTTCGGGTGTTTTGTTATGCTTCGGTTTCAAACTGAGACTCACTCTTTTAGCAGCCCTTGATGTCTCTATTTTGGTATTGAAAGGGATGGTATTATTTACTCTAAGTTACGTTTGCGTTATTAGGTTCTTATATTGGGTTTTTGATATATTACTTAAGTTGTTATGAAATAGATACAGAGGCTTGATAAAAATACTTGAAATATTTGAAATTAAAAGCCAACACACATGAGCATTCTCGCTTTGAAAATTTTTTAACTGACCTTTCTTTTCTAGGTGGACTTGAGGCACTTGAAACAGACGCCTGACTCGGATCGCATTGGAATGGGCATCGACCTGTCAGAGTACTACATCTCAGTCGAATGGGACATCATGCGGGTCCCCGCCACGAGGAACGAGAAATTCTACTCCTGCTGTGAAGAACCGTACCCTGATATCATCTTCAACATCACTCTCAGAAGAAAAACCCTCTTCTACACGGTCAATCTCATCATCCCTTGCGTTGGGATTTCATTCCTCTCAGTCCTAGTATTCTACCTACCCTCAGATTCCGGAGAGAAAATCTCTCTCTGTATTTCGATTCTTCTATCGTTGACCGTGTTCTTCTTGCTGTTAGCTGAAATTATTCCTCCGACATCGCTAACGGTCCCCTTGTTAGGCAAATATTTGTTATTCACTATGATGCTAGTTACATTATCAGTAGTTGTCACTATCGTGGTGCTAAACATAAATTTTAGGTCGCCAGTCACCCACCACATGGCCCCGTGGGTGCGGAAAGTCTTTATAGATTTTTTACCCAAGATATTGTGTATACAGAGGCCAGAGAAACCGCCCGATGACGACGACGATAACGATAAACCAAGCGAGGTAAGAAATATTGACTCTGCAATAAATCACCAACATCACGAAATAAGAACTGAACCGGAACATATCCCTCGGTAAATCATTAATCATCCGCAAGGCATCGGTTTATCTTACACCAAGACTGGAATAAACCTCACAGCCTCGTAGCGTTTTAATTAAATTTGTAAAATAGAAGCTTTCACAAATGAAGTTCTTCAGAGGGAATCTCTTTCAGTACGAAAAAACAACACGGCGCCTTTTCTCATTGAGTTTCCTCCATTCAAAACATTTTCCATCGGAACGGATTCAATACAAACAGAACGCTATTACAGCGAAGTCGAAGCCGCCCTCAACAATAACCATTTTAATTGTCCTCAGCCGCGGGACTCTTCTGGGAAACGCTCCTTTCAACGATATTCTAAATCCATTGTACTCTGTGTGTATCGTGAAAATATCGCTTCCAGCCCAATTTCATTCCATTTCGATTTTCCTTTATTACTCAACGCCGGGCGGGCTTAACGAGCGCGCGCGGCCTCCGTTATTTATGTTCCCCTGGTGGCTGCGGACGGATCGCGCGATATATACGACGCCAGCAGGCACGGCCCGAACCGAAACCTCCACTCCGGCCTAATTGTGTGCCGGCTTAAGCTGCGTCGATACACTGGCCCTCGCGGAACGCTTACTGACGTTTTAATCTCCTGGCATTTCATCCGACGCCCAATAGTGCATCGAAACAACATTTGAAACAACATTTAACTCTACTCTCAATTCCTTTGATTGACTTAATTGTTTCTTATACTGTTCTTAAATTATGTTTTTTTTTTAGATACTCACGGATGTCTTCGGCCCGGATGACATGGACGGAAAGTTCAAAGAATGGGGTTGTGAGGAGTATGAATTGCCAGGCATGCCTCCCTCCCCGCCGCCTCCGCCTGGAGGTGACGACGAACTGTTTTCCCCGCCTCCTGGATCCCCGTGCCGATTAGACTTAGATGATGGTAGCCCATCTCTAGAAAAACCTTACGTGAGAGAGATGGAAAAGACAATAGAAGGTTCTAGGTTTATTGCGCAGCATGTCAAAAATAAGGATAAGTTTGAAAGTGTAAGTATTCCATTACCACTTTTTTCTCGTGTTTGGATACGTACTCTACTTATGCATGATATTGTTTATAGGTGGAGGATGACTGGAAGTATGTAGCGATGGTGTTGGATAGAATCTTCCTGTTCCTGTTCACGATAGCCTGCGTGCTGGGGACGGCGCTCATAATCTTCAGGGCACCAACCTTCTACGACAACACGAAACCGATCGACATTCTGTACTCGAAGATCGCGAAGAAGAAGTTGGAGCTACTAAAGATGGGCTCGGAAGGTGACCCGGGTCTCTGAAATTCGTCTTACGTCTTCGGCCACTCGCCGCCGAAGACGTTCTGGGAGCTGATCGTCATGTGGTGGCACGGATGATCAATTTAAGACTCCCAGTTGGGAACTGTGAGGCGAGAACTATGTGTTTTTGTGCTGTGTGTGGTGCCAAGCGCCCGGTGCGCCCATGGACG
Organism: Agrochola litura; assembly: GCA_949152395.1. Lineage (NCBI taxonomy): Eukaryota > Metazoa > Arthropoda > Insecta > Lepidoptera > Noctuidae > Agrochola > Agrochola litura. The sequence goes on along the minus strand of OX424509.1, from coordinate 19,709,676 downwards.
TGTACACGCCGTAAGCGTATCCTAAGCCGTCTTTTTATATAGAATCATTAACTCGATGTCGAGACTGTCCGTCGATGTTCGATTGTCGCAGCGACCTCAAGCAACGGCCGTTTTGTGTTGACGCCGGATCTGCCATAACTATTTTTATATTAGAATCGCTGTATTGAACGTTTATACTTTAAGCGGAACGTATTAATTTACAATTATTCAACGGAACGATTCTTTTTCGAGTAATAATTTGATATGAGCGCACAAACCTTGTACAGATTTATCTTTAGGTGTTTGTATTAATTTCTTGCGATAGTCGTATTCATTTTCGAGGTGGTAACAGACATAATAATGTAATAGAATACTAACTATAAGATTTACTTCGAATAAATCGAGCTCAAATTCGTAATATGTAAGTATTGTAAAGTGGTAATATTCAATCAAACGTCGATTAGAATCAGACATTTAAAATAATAGTTACGTGCAAACGTCCTCGATGAGAGCCGGACTATGTAGATTATGTACTAAATTATTATGAAATAAATTTGAATTATACATTATATAATATTTGATAAACTGCGTACTCGCGTAAAAATCATAAGGACAATATCGATACTGACGAAATGTAATAATTTCCCTTTAGTAGTATGTCATAAGGGATTGTAGATACAGTTAGGTTAAAAGCCTAGTCATCAGTATATTAAGAACACTTATCGTAATGCCAGTTAGTTAGTCACATCGCGATCGTGATAATTCTATGATTAGATGTATTTGTGTAACACAATTGACTGCCAATTGTAAAGATATTAAAAACATTTTTATAAAGATCGGGTATTCTTAGGTAGTTCGATAACCTGTTTTATTAGATTTTTTAAAACGGAGTGCCAAACCCATCTGCGAGACTTCATGGAACAGAATGTTTGCAATTCAATGATGTTGTTTTTCTATGTGCGCTAACTTGATTGCCGTTAGAAGTATCTTTTTGGATTCGCTTAATATATTCTGATGTATTTATAAGTAAAACGAATGCTTGCCCAAAATGTAATGACTGATCAATTCACATTCTTAATGCTTAAGTTTGAACGCGCCCGCTTGTCTGTGGTAGAGAGAGGGCGTGAGGACACACTTCTTCCGTAATGTTAATATTAACAGTATTTTCACTATAAAACCTAGAGTACAGGGTAAATTTAGTACACGAATGTCTCCTGATTTGTATTTCTCACAAATTTTCACCGAATGTAAAGTCTTTACTCACTTATCGGCACTTTACCACTTACACTATTATATAATAAATCATTGTTGAGGTTTGTGACTTTAGTAAGTAAATTAGGTAACCTTATATTAATTTGTACCTAGACTAGACTCGTATTAGATGTTACCTTTCGTTCTTGAAGTCATGACTCACTTTCCTTTGATAGTTAATTATTATTTCTGACGGACGCAACAGGCGTTCTTACCTCACTTCAACCCATTCTGTAGGATATTTGTAGCAGTCTAAAGTAATAAAAAAAAATATTTCGAGCCGCGTATTTGATATGTCAAAGTAAATCATGATAATGTTTATTAGGTAATTACTTAGATAAAATTCAGAATTATTGATATTAATGATGAATAAAATCCACAGCGAGCAGTTAGGAAAACAGGGATGGATAATGTAAAATAAATAAAAAAAATCAAATTGTTTTGTGTGGTTCGTCTTCGTAATTATAAGTGTTATTGAATGTGTATAGCTGTTCGTGTCGAGGGTAACGCATAAAAATGGCTAGTCTAGATTTAGATGATACGTAAATAAACTAGAAAACGGTCTAACGTACTAGACGTCGTGGAAAGCTCGCTAAAGGTTGAAAGATGTTAAATATTAGCAGAAGTTTACGATAAAGCGCTGTACCACATACGAACTGGCTCTAAAGGAATTATTGGAAGGAATTGCAACGAGTCCTCAGAACTATGAATATTAATTTTTCTAATTGAAACATTCACGTGGGTTAATAAAAAGTAGGATCGTGCTATTGCACCACCGAAATACACCAATTTAGTGTTATAACTATTTATCAATAATAACTAGTTAAGTCCACAGGCTTGGCACACTGTTCCGTAATCATCCGAAGTTTTATTGTAGATATTTGCTAGATAAAATGGTCTGTTGTTATTTTTATATGACTGCAAATAAATAATAGTTAGATTTTCTATAACACCATAGGGTATAATGTGTTTAGGATCGAGTGACGTTCAGTCTGGGATGTTAGAAGTTAAGCAAAACATTGTACATACTTACTGCGAGCGTGAACTATGGAGCTAAATGTAGTTTGATTGGATCGGGTTCTGTATTACAACGACAGTATAAAAGAATTATAGAACTTCTCTTGGTGTTCTGCAACATTTTCAGTCGTATACTGTTGAAATTAATGAGCTATGTCGATACAACGATTAATGGCCAAGTATGTATGCGGTATTATTTTAGTTTGACCGGTTTAGATTCTCCTTACAGACTCTGATTTTTGTAACTCATTTAAGTAAAAAAAAACGAAAGACTATAATAAACATTAAAGCTCATAATGTCATGTTAACGACATTTTCAGTGAAACTTATTATGACAAGATTTGTTCAAATTGGGTAAGTCCTTTAGATCCGTAGAGATGCCTAATTTTTTTCGTAAATTGACTACAAGTACTGAAATAAATATTGTAAAACAACTTGTTTTGTCGATTCCGGCAAATTAAATCAATTTCATAGGGGATGGAGACGTCAATACGACAATAAATTAAACTATCTAACTAATAATGTTTGAGTTTTTTGTAGTTTGTTTGACTTTGAGCAAAGACAATCCTATTAAAGTAAGAAAACCTAAAACAATTTCAAAACTAATTGCAAGATTCGCCATGAACATATAAACACGTGAAGATGAATATAATATTTTGCTTCCAAAATCCCTTTAAAATGAATGATATCGCACAATAATGTCACACGAAAAAGAGTAGAACACTCCACCTGTCTTTCTTATTTGTGTAGTTAGTGACTAACCTGGTGTCAGAGTTTTTATGCTGCCCATGGGCCTCTGACTTGACTTCACATGCCGTCGAGAAATATCAGGCATTTCTGTTCTCAGTTTCCTCAAGATGTTTTCCTTGATGTTTTTTAAACAAGTGATAAACCATCTGTAACAAGTACGTAATTACCTTCCCCATGTCAATTTGTTGTGATGATATCATGTACTGTTACAGCCAATCTATCCTCTGTAAATCTTACTGTGAAAACATAGGTAAAGTGAACTTGAAGTGAAATGTCAATCTCTAGCATCTAGTGAAATGACAGCTCACGTAAGTTTCCACGGTGAGATTTTTACGGACTAAACCGGCTGGTACAGTTGTCAATGTTCGTAGTTGTCCACTTTTAAACTTTATTATTATTTACCTACTGCATTAAAATCGTGTTGATTACAAAAATCAGAGCTGTCAACATTTTTGCTGCTCAATTAATTTACTTAGATCTTTCGAAACGATACCAAAAACTGTAGTATTACTCAAAGTAAATGCATTTAGCTCAATACTATGAATACCACCGTTAATATGATCTCAGATCTCAGTTTGTTACTCTTCGTCTATAAGACCTGTTTCGTTACCGTTCGAGTCATGTATTGTCTTTCGGAAACTTGTTAGTCACAGACTAATCGTCTGTTTAATATTATAATATTTCGGGTGATAAACGGGTAACTGAACGTATAGGATTTTGTCATATAATTGACACTAGATAGGTAATAAAAACAATAAACACAATGCTAATACACTCGTCAATAAGATTAAAGATATGAAGTAACGTATTAATCTTAAGGTGGTATATAACTAAAATAAATGATTAGCTTCTCAGTGTTTTTAGAGTTAGTCGACGAATGAGTCAACTTGGCGACGCGATGTCAGATAAATTTGTTATTTATTGTCAACATTGTGTTTCGTTACTTTAGAATTTTTAACGAAAAAGGTTGGGATTGTGCCAAATATTTGTTATTCTTAGGATCGTAGGAGATTAGAATAGACTTATTGTTATGTTTGTATATTGTGTTTGTCAGTTAATGCTAAGCTTACTTTGTAAACAAGTTTGTCTACATCGGGTGACAGAGTTGTGAACTCATAGTCAGCTATCACATGGCTGTCAATAATTTTAAGAATCAACTTAACCGAAGTGTTGACGTGTAAATATAGCAGATCAACATAGAAATTTAAATAATATTTATAATTGACAAGTTATTTTTCTACGTTTCTTTCACGTTACCCTTAGAGCTAACGTAGAAGTAGTGGACGGACGCCCTAGTGTTACGACTTTTGCTTTGTCAGTAAATATTGATACAGCAATAAGATCTTCAACACTTTAGTTAGATTTTATCATAAAGCATTTAATTTGACTTACAAATGTAAATTGAATATGTTTTGGAAGGAAGTCAGTATAATCCGTAACGCTTTATAATTAGGTTCAACGAAATCTAGAATTTCGATAGTCATTTCTTCTACGACACTTTTTGGATATGCTTTATCGCACGTTACCTTTCGTTTGCTTTTGGGATCGTTTGTCTTAATCTTTACATTATAAATATTATCTTTATCTATAAATATTGGTAAGTTAGGCGTATTTGCATGTTTAATCGAACGTCTTCCAAAGTGACGTAAGGTATTATTGTGTTTCTCTTCTATTTGTTGCTTTATATGTTTTTCATTATTAACTTCATAAATAATTCAGTTTTCTTCTTCTAATCTTGTAATTTTATGTGTAACCTAATCGCTATTGTTACTTTTACAAAGTTTGCAGTGGTTCAAAAGTTAAAAAAATCGCTAAATATAAATCTAATAAAAATTGCTCATGGTATGTGTTATGTAAGACAAGCTCAAGGCACAAAATATTCCATAAAGAACAAATTCAAAGTTAACACACACTTTACTAGTCTAAAGAGTTTGGTTTCAGTTTCAGCAAATAATCATTTATTTATAGACGTCATCCTGTAACTGCAACCTTTATATTGAAAAATAACTTTTCTCAAATCTGATTACAAGAAGAAATACTTTTCATTCTGCAACATCCTGAATTAAATTCACATAAACTTATGTGAATAATGTGTCTGTGTGTGTGTTCTGAATTCAAAATAATGTGAGAAGCGTATAATTGGACCACTGCAAGCGAATCTTTCAGGCTGTGGCTTTATAAGACTTCGATTAGCAAATTACTTATCCAATACCAAAGATTGAAATCGTTAGATTTGCCCTCACCGCACTTAATGTCGCGCGAAAAGTGTCCTTACTGAGAAGAGTGACTTCACACATCCCGCATATGGCGTTTACATGGCAGCATGCGGCATTGTGTGTGGCAGAGATGTCAAAACGAAACAGAAATGCGACCATCTTTTGAATAAATAGGGCAAATCTAACGATTGAAATCTTTGCCTAATACCATTCTTATTTTTTCTCAGTAATTCTCAAAAGAATTAAAGTGTGTGTACCAGATGCCCAGTTGAGACACTGAACATCTTTCGTTTGTTACTACTGGTCTTATTCACATAGTGAATGTCTTTCGAGAAGTTTATCAGCGGCACATTTTTATTTTACGCATAAAACGGCTATCTATCAATTGCATTCGTTAAACAAAACTAGACAAAATTCTTAGGTATACATACACATAACATCACGCCTTTATTACCTAGTACACCCACATTTCGCCAGTCATGTTTAAGTCCCACGTAATAGGGGGCGAGCTTATTGGCTTTAGGTACACTCATCTCACAGAAGTCCATGCATACTATTGGTTCGCGACCATGTCACAGTCAGTTTTAGCGTCTAAGAGAGCGTTGAGCGTGGAGAGAGTGCGAGGGACAGGGGACTGGGTGCGTAACGGTGTGACTCGCATAGCTGAGTGTGTCGCTATACGCACTACATTGACCAGAGATCTAAAGACAACTTGGTACAACCCTCATAATATCATAATAAATAAAAAAGTGTCCATGTCATTGCACGTTCCACTCTTGAATGATAACGACTTATTTGCTATTTTGTAAGTCATTATCTTGCCACAGCCTAATTCAATAGCTTACTTCAAGCTGTTATTTCCTTTTTGTCTTTCTTAGTTTTTGTATTACCTTGATAGTTTACTGATATGATAAACATAGATATTAAAAGTGTAATTAATAGGTAGATGAAACCACACGAAATTTGCGTTGAGCTTCCAACACGATTAGATGTAAATACAGAAATAAATAAACCACTATTCACAATTATAGACACTTCCTTCTTATGAAACAAATGAATGTATTATTAAGATGGCCGTTTAGAGATGCTTACCATCATGTATGAAAAAATTGCAGTAACGTTTAGCCCTAACAACCCTTGATTTCTGTAGAATAGAAAAAAATATCAGCTAAATGTCAAAAAAGAAAATTAAATTCTTAAAAAAAAACAAATTAATATAAAATTATCAAAATTAACAACATGTAAATGAGAAAACTTTTTTGCAAACACATGTTTTTGCAAATTCTTAAGGTACGGACTCACTACACCACGACGATACAACGCACGAATATTTACCTGAATTAATATTAACGCACATTTTAAATTGAACGCGGGCACTGCCATAAGTTAAAACACGAAGTTACGTTGAGTTGTGTCGTCGTGTTTTGGTAAATCTGTTGTTTTTCAAGAAACAATAAATTCCAACCATTTAAGGGTTATTTTTTCTATCATCATTGGTGATAGTGAGCATCTGTCAACGGCTTTCTTCACAATAACTAATACATTGTATTTTAAGTTGTGTGTGCCTTATTTTATTAGTTCTTATTGGTCTCAAGGTTTTACCGTGGGAAAGGTTAGAAAACAGATTTGAATTCAGCCTGGAAAACACTCAGAATACATGAAATATTTTCATTCTTTTATAAGAATGAAAATATTTCATAGCCAGCCAGAATGTATGAATGTAAACAATTTTACTACACCAAAGTAATAAAAGTCAGTATCATTAAATATCCAAGTAGAAATTTCATCAACATTTTTTGACTTTTGTTCATAACTTTTCCTTCATGCTCAAAAGTGAATAATAATATAAATAAATCTTTTATAAAATTACACAAAACACGACACTAATAGTACTATACTTATAGAAAAAAGTAAAATTTCAAAATCTTACGTCAATCCTAACCCAGTAAAGTGCACATTATACCTACTGAGCCACAATGTCGCACTGCGGCGCGAAAATCTATGCAAATATTTTCCATACATTTACTATGGCTCTGCGATGGCAAAGTGCAGCAGTTCTCAATATCACGCAGGCGATCGCCAAGCAGTGTATGCAGCACGTTGTCGCACGTTGAAACATGTTCAATGTTCATTTATACTGTAACAGACAATTTGCCGTTGTGCAACGGCCCGGCACGCATTACTGTGCCAAGTTTAGTTTTCGTCGCTGCAATGCGCTTTTCGGGAGTTGACATAATATGCACTTACAAATATGGAAGTAATGTATATGGAAAGTGTCAGTGTCACAGCTGCACAGGTGAATTTAAAATATTTTTTTATTCTTTACCACGGTAACACGCTACTAAAATGTTAGTAACTTTTGTATTATAATTATACCTTTTGTGTGCTTCAAATAGAATTAGTTACCTTAGTTAACTAACCAAAGTTAGTTGAAATAATTTTATCGATGTCTTGACGGACTTGTATTTAAGGAAAAATTGTGTGTATATCTTTAATTTAAACGAAAGCAATCGTACTCATATTAAATTTGTGTAAGTTAAAGATTTTATATTGTCGGATCATTGTAATAATTTGGTGTCGCAACGACGTGTAGGTTAAGTGTATGTTCGGAGATTTTCGTCTTAATATTATTAAGTGTAATTAATGTCCTCGACTAGTTATTAATTATAATAATTTTTTGTTTGTTATTGAATTGTTTTTCACCTTTCTCGTCACGAGTAACGGTGTTTGTTGTGTGGGAATTGAAGATAAGAGTACTTCAACTAACAATTCTATTTTTTTCCACAAATATCAGTGAACACTAATCGACTGTTACTTAACTATTTTTTGTTAAACTTGTTCAAAACGAAGTTTCTAGCACTTCACTTTTACATCAATTAAAATCGAATAGTGTACAAATTACTTCAACAATTAGATTTTTGACTGTCATCTAATACAAAAAAAAAACTTTAAGAAAATATTTAACTTCTATGTCTCTGGCATGCAAAGTTCTTAAATCCCAATCAAGACTTTGAACAATCACGACGAAGGAAGCATTCTGCATCATCATTATTTGCTCTAGTAAATTATTCCAATTATTAGAACCTAATAACTAACCAAAGGCTTTGCCTCTATTTAAGAACATTGTCTACAATTCGCACAAAACAAACTGACCAGTGAAAATGGCATTACGCAAACGAACACCACACTAATGATACAAATATAGATGATAGATAGCATGAGAGGAAATTCCTAAATTATTTTAATATGTAAGGTACTATAATATTACGTCATACAATAATAGACTTCTATGGGAATCTTGTCCTCAATAGTAATAGTGTTAGGAAAATAGTCGACTAGAGGCGCGGTTTAACTGACGTGGCAATCGCGCGAATTTGCGCCTCGATTTGTTAATTACTGTGACAGCTGACTGTAGTGCTTGAAATGGAACGGTTAGAAAATTAACAAATAAAATAACACTTTAAAGAAGGAGAATTTTTAAATGTATTTGTAGGTTAAGTTCAGAATTTTCGCGCATACAGTCAGTTTTGTTTGTAACTATAGTGTGATTCGTGCCGCGTCATGTCGCGGGTCGCCAGCTGCGTTAGTGCGACCGCACCTTAACTGTTCAGTCACTTGTATCACGAAATCATTGCCACTTACTACTTTTAAGATTTATGCACTATGCTATAATATACATATATTATAATATATAAATATAATAATATTCGTATTGTATGTTCTAAGTCATAATAGCTCAATAATTTATGAAATCCGTAATTAAATAATTGTAATAAATAGTTATTAAGCAATTATTATAAAACTAGGTGGAATGCAAAGTTAGGGTAAGGCGAAATAATATACATAATAAAAAATAAATAATTTAAGTGGTAAGGTTAATCGTTTAAGTCCCATTTTGTAATGTTAATTAAAAATCAAAAATCAAGCACTACCATTACCATTATGAATACACTCATGACTTCTAACTGCTAACATTGAAATGTATTATAAATATGAACTATAAATATTAAATGTTATGCGTTAATAATAAACACGCGTTTTATTCGCAACGTTTACTCCTGCTTTCCACACTACATAACTCAATAATTTCTATTTCACACTCATCTGAGATAATATTTGCACAATTTAAAAACTCACAGACTTAAAATAATATGTACAAGTATATAAAAAAAGCGGAAAATAATCTTGGATAAACAATTTCACACTTATGTATTTACATCATTTAAAAACTATCAGACTTAATATAATTATATGTACAAGTATATAAAAAAGGGGGGAGGAATAATCATAGGGCATCAAAAAATTCATCCGCATTGCTGTCAATAGCAAAAGTGCCCAAAAGGCTGGCAGCATTGCCACGTTGTATGGCAATGCTGATTCTTTGGCCAAAGAATAGGCCAGCCCTCTGGTCACGTAAAGAGTCGACCAGCCGCTTGGCGATGTCTTGAAAAACTAGATGGGCACTCGGAGCCCATGGCCCTAGTGTTTCAACCCCAAACGGCTCAAACATATAAGTCCCAATAAGATTGGAGTATTTGCGCCGTTTGAGGTTTTCCGCACTTGCAGCAGCAGCCCCAGCACAGCCCGCCATGCTAGGAAGATGGGATGGCGCAAGGGTGTGGATTTCACACTTGATAAGAAATTATAAATCTATAATGAATAAGTTTGACATATTTTTGATTAGCTTACTATTCCTAACTGAATTGTAGTTTGGCATAACACAAATCAACCCAGTTTGGTTATTGCTTGTCAATCGGTCATCCGAACATAATAATGAGGGCTATACACATACGCATTGTCAGTTGACCTGCGCAGGTAGACCGTACGGTAAACCTAAGCGTGTATGGCCTACTTAAGTCTGCCAGGTTTACCACACAAAACATTTTGAATTTAGAATTTTTGAATTTTCACTCGTAAAATAAACGAAACAAAAACACATATTTCGAATAATTTATTCCTACCCAAAACTACTGCTAAACAAAGCCCAAGGATTCAAACCAGTATCCAGCTTAGGTGATGGCGCATTATAATACCCTTGTACCAAGTCCACTAAAGATATTGGGCAAATAAACTGGTCACAGTTCGAGAGGATATGGCCGAGGCGGTGAGCGGCGTCGTAGGTTGCATGTTCCACTGGTTCTGATGCAAGGATTTTTGTCATTGGTAACCTGGAAAGTGAATGAAGATTAGGGGTTAATACATTGTGAAGGCAAGTATTATATATTAAGAATAAAGTAGGGAGAACTCTGAAGGTATAAATACTCACTTGAAAGAGGCCTATGAATTGGTTAGGTATAAAGACTTGAACTTTGAAAAAGTGAATTAGTTTGAATCGATAACTATGAAGTCTATCGACTTAATAGAAGCTAGATAATCTGGACCTAAAAATAACTGCCGTGATAGTGTACAATTTTTGAAGTGAAAACTTCTTTAGGCTTGTTGGGCATTTTTGAGATGGGACTAAACCATTGATTTCGCGACCTGTTACCGACACCGTGGAGTAAAAGACATCAACGCGTAGATTACTGCGGTGCTGATGTTTTTTCAAGTTTTCACTTCTGTAGTTACTCCCGGAGTGCCACTGTTTTTTTTTTTGTATATACTGTAATATTTTGTATTGTGAATAAAAAATTTGCGTCATACATAACATTACAAAAGCAGTAGGTATTTACGTAAATAATGTCCTGAACATCTCTTCAACCATGTTCTCCCCATGAGGAACGAGTCTTTGCGTGGTCTCACACAACGTCTTGAGGATACACTGCCTTCCATTGTAGCCCATGCTGAAATAAATAAGAAGATGTATGTTAAAGTAAAATAATTTATTTCAATTAGGCACATAAAAGGCACTTTTGAACGTCAAAATTTACAAAAAATAGAATTGATTCTAATCGCCCCTTCTAAAAGGTAGTTTCCGTATAGAGAAGAATGGGCAATAAACTCCTTTACTCTCTTTAAGTAAGTATATTCTGATATTGTATGTTTATATTTAAATTAGTGAGTAGTATTTCGTTTTTTAGGGTTCCGTAGTGAACAAGGAACCCTTATAGTTTCGTCATGTCAGTCTGTCTGTGACTGTCTGTCCGCAGTCTAGCTCCGAAACTCTTAGTACTAGAAAGCTGTAATTTGGCATAAGTATACATATTAATTACGCCGGCAAAGTAGTAAAACAAAACTATGAAAAAAATTGTTTAGGGTACCTCCCCTACACGTAAAGTGGTGATGTTTTTTTTTTGTGTCCCTTGGTGTAGGGTATCTTTCGAAAGGCTCTTCAAAAACATTGTATGTGAAAACCGTTTTTGGATTCAGGGATCCGTTTGCGAAATATTAAGCTTTAAAGTACTCATTTTTGTTAGAGTCAATTATCCCCCCTGCCAGCTAAATGGTTGGTTTTGAATGTGTAAAAAAAGTCACAGCAGTAGTTTATATAACGAAATTAAAAGGAAACCTATCACAGCTAATTAGGCTCTACAAGTGAACGAGTAATAATCGACCATCTGGCACGCTTGTAGACTACTGGTGGCATAACAAACATGGTAGGTACACTACGTATATTCTTCATTAAAAAAAAATCAAAGTTTTAATCCTCAGGTCGTGGGTTAAAGAATCTTCTACTTTACTTTAAAATTCAGCGGCTCTATCAAAACTTTGCTGTTAAGAGCCTTGTTAGAGTTACCGCGTGGAGCAATGAAAGAGTGGACTGTATTTTTAGGCAATGGTTAAATTATAAAATGTCCCAGACAAACAGTTATTATGAGAGGAATGTCGTCTGTAGCGGTGGAGTCCGTGGAAGCGAGTCTGATTGCACATAGGACATGTAAATAGTTTTTTATTATTATTATTGACTTTTTTATTTGTAGTGAGAGTTTGTAAGAGCCTTTATCCTACACCAACCCACTGCTGAGCATAGAGTTATCCCCATGACTACCATCTCTTTCGATCCAAGGCTAATGTGAACTACTACACATTAGCCTTGTCGGTCGTTTATCACCCAAAACTTACTTCTCCATAATCTTTTCCAACTTTCCATAAAGCTCTCGTCTGCTCCTCCTCTGTTCCATTGGCTTCGTCAGTCTATTATATCTGCGGTAGAACCTGGAAGTCTCTGTGGCGTTGGGCAGCTCATATGCTATGCCCCAGTTCATGCCCCACGTGAAGGTACCAGGAGCTGAGGATGGGGACGGCTGGCCGATCACACCGACTGTCATGCAGCCAGCGCACTGGAATATACAAATGATGCCATAAGTTATTTGTTAGAATCTAACGACTAGGTGGTCTACCACCACCTCTTAGAGCAGTATTATTTCAATTTGACTTATAAAGTGAGGGAAAAAAATAAAGCTATTGACAAAAAAAAAATTAACACTGCTATAAAAGATGCAGATGGTAAGCCCCCTGTTACAGATTCTCGATACGATTATTAATTATCTTATACCCACCAAATCATTTAAAGAATGGAACAGAGGTTGTATCTGTCAGTAAAGTTGATCGAAACTTATCTGGTGGTTGTAAACAAGCCATACCTGAATGAACATTTTTATTGAGATTATACCAAACCATACCTAATTCGTCTTTAATCTTCGGTTATATTTCATGATATTTTTCGTAGAAATCGCGGAAGTATGAAATTACCAATAAAACTGAATTATTTACTGTAAAAGAGAAGTATCTACTGTCTTTCGATATTCCGAGATTTAAATAAGATAGAATCTCAAAGTAAATACGTTCAGCGTACGTCTTAAAATGGCGACATACAGTCGCCTACATAGCAAATAATCTTACTAAGTTATTCAGCTCTCATACCGCCATCAAATAGAGCTCCAGTGGAAATTATGTACATGTCTCATAAAACTAAGCTAGCCACCTTAGTAATAACAGTCTTGCGTTAGTAAGCCGTCTGCGAGCATCACAGGCATCATTTTAAATTAACTCCTTATGGCGAAGAACATCAACCTGATAATAATTTATTCCATGGAAATATATGTGAAGGAAAAACGACGCTCATAAATCGTGGATAAGACATAAAAAAACTCTCTTAAAATTTAAGAGAGATAAAATTCCAAAAAGTACGTAATCAACCAAGTTTTATGTGTCTGGATGATACGTTTTAAGGCTCTGCATCTAATCTAAGAGCTACTCTAATACATACGAGTTTCTCCCGAATTTCGCCGGGTTCTGTTTCGAATTAAAACTTTTATCATTACATTTTTTATGCTTATCAGTTTATTGCTTTAAAAAAAAACATAGCTCACTTTGGAGCTCTAACTTGCTTATATAAATCTTACTTCACAACTAGTCTTATTTAATAAACAAAAGGTAAACTTACCGAGAAACTGGAGCCTTCTGGAAAAGCAACATATCTTTTTCGTCTGGATAATACCTTGGAATCAGCTTTGGCAGCACACAATTCACCATAACAACATGCCAGTATCAAAAGAACAAAAACTTTTGAGTTAAGACCCATTTTCAAAGAATTTCAGAATCGTGTTCAACCTTTCGCAGATGGATATAGCAATGGTGTGGCTTACGGCTTATCTGGTAAAGCGTGAAAAAATAACGGTTCTGACAATTTTGAAGTCATTACTAAGCTGCTAACTGTGCCCACACGAAGTGAATGACATACTGAACTAATTAGTAATGCCAATCATGCTTAGTTGTCCATAGTTACATTTGAAATTCTATAATTACATTCGTTTAAATTCATTTAGGTTGAAACTATTACTGATTTGTACCTATATGTGTGATTAATTGATAAGGATCAAAATTCTATGAATTTTCCAGTATTGTACATAAAATCACGCCTTTTGCCCATGGGGGTAGCCAGAAACTACAGAACGCCACCTGCTACGATTGTACAGCCACGATTCCACCAAAATTGTGTTCAGCACATTATTGTTCACAAACATTTTGTACAAAACTCCAACAGTGCACGTACTGATCTGCAGATCCGTTAGTCTCTGTTTCCACCGGCAAAGCTGTACGTAACTTTTGTAAGTGTACAGTGCAGCACATTTGTAAAGGTTTAAAGAAACATTTGTGCCTTACACTGTGCAGTACAGTGTCGCATAGTGCCGCACACTGGTGGAATCGCGCCTTTGGGTACTCCTTTTGCTTTATTTTCGTTAATACATATGGTCATACACACACGCCGCGCTCATTGCGAGTACTACCACCTGACCTTACCAGTAATATCTAAGTTATTACTATGTAATATTATATATACTTATAAATTTAAAAACCAACTATCTCCTTTCCCAATTCTCCGATTCTTCTGATTCCTGCAACAGAGGTTACAACCTAGCACAGGAGTCAGGGTTTTCATATAAATGTAACATACTTTTATGTCAATAATTTTTTCATTTTTATTTTATTTAATTGCATTTTACATCAAAAGCTAACACAAAAAAATTCTGAACTTAATTACCTACATGAAATATACGATAGCTACCTATAACCTTATAAATTATATTGCAAAAAATCGTTCTAATACACATATAATACCGTAAAACAAAACCCTCCAGCGCCGCTGGAAAAAATGAATTTAACAATTCCGTCAAGACAGCCGTCAAAATATGAAAAGTTGATTAATTAACCCCCGAACACACTGAAAACCTTTCACAACGGTTTATTGAAGGTCGATTCATTTGCCTGTTAACGCGGGTTCCGTCAAAATTGGGAATCAATTATACCCAAAAGTTATCACGGAGTAAATGCTTTTAACCCTTCATATCTCTTTTAGTCCATTGTCGGATAATATTTTGAGATAGATCGTGAAAACGATGTATTAATCTGGACCAAAAATCTAACTTTATAAAAGGGTTTAACCGGTTAGAATGAAGTGGAAGTATCTAAGACTGAAAAAAAAAGTTACCTACCTAAATAATATTTTTGTGACAAAAAGTATGCTATTTACTTTATTATAGTTTATAATTTTATCCCCTAGTGGGATTTTATGTGTCCGTAGGTGTGTGGTGGCATCACAGCGGGCCCTATCAGAACACCAGCGCTGCGGTATTTATTTTTAGGGTTCCGTACCTCAAAAGGAAAAAACGGAACCCTTATAGGATCACTCGTGTGTCTGTCTGTCTGTCTGTCCGTCTGTCACAGCCAATTTACTCCGAATCTAATGAACCGATTGAATTGAAATTTGGTACACATATGTATTTCTGTGACCCAAACACGAATGTGTAACGTAAATAAATTAATTTTGAATATAAGGGTCACTTTTGGGGCTCAAACAAGAAAATTTTAAAAAAAAGTTTTGCTAACTGTACCGTGTGACATATCAAATGAAAGGGCTTGTTACGAGGATTTTAAAATTAACACTTTTAAAGATATTTAATAAATTCAATGAAAATTGACCATTCCCCCCCCCCCCCCCTTATCTCCGAAACTACTGGACCAAAAATTTTGAAAAAAATACATAGTATGGCTCTTTACTCATAGATTACAGGAAAACCTATAAGAAGTCTATGGTCTTAAAATAACATGGTAAATCTCTCAATATTGTGTGTACAAACTTACATTTCGTCGCTCGGCATCCAATAGGCCCATCTCTCTAGCTACTATAATATCAAAATATCAAAAGTGTTTGACCGTCTGCTTAATACACAAATAAATAAAACTGTAAATGTTCATGACAAACAATTCGGGTTTCGACGTGGTTTGTCAACAGAAAGTGCAGTGTTGTGTCTTAGCATACTATCACACACTTACTATACACAGCGTGGGACGCCGATTTATGCTAGCTTCCTCGACTTATTCAAGGCTTCTGATCTGGTTGCTTATGACGTATTGTGGAGAAAGATGGAGAAGGATAGATTGCCAACGGAGCTTATAAACATCTTTAAATAGTGGTATGGTAACCAGATCAATAGTGTACGATGGGCTGGAACTTTTTCCGGGCCATACAGGTTGGAATGCAGGGTGAGGCAGGATTGGCGAGCTCAGCAGCACCAGAGTGGGTTGCTATATAGATGGTATTTGTGTAAATAATATTAGCTATGCAGATGATATGGTGCTTCTGAGCGCGTCAATCTGTGGTCTCAGAAAGTTAGTTGCCAAATGTGAGCAGATGCCAAAACACATGGTTTAATGTATAACTCCAATAAGTCGGAGATCATGGTCTTTGAGGCTGGGGGTAGACCGGGTTATGTACCACCTGTATTATTCAATAGGACTCCACTACAAAAAGTATTTACGTTTAAATATCTTGGTCATATATTGACCCCTGACCTCAATGACGGACTCGATATTGAGCGGGAACGAAGGGTGTTGTCGGTAAGGGCGAACATGCTGGCTCGCACGTTTGCACGCTGCTCACTTAAAAAGTCAAAATTACTCTGTTTCGAGCTTATTGTACAACGTTTTACACGAGCAGCCTGTAGGCTAGATATACCCAAAGGTCGTGCAACGCCCTTCGTGTCCAATACAACAACGCTTTCAGGGTATTGGTGCGGCTGCCTCGTTTTTGTAGCGCATCGGGGATGTTCATAGACGCACATATTAATTGCTTTTACGCAACGATGCGAATGAGGTGTGCATCCCTGGTGCGCAAAGTACGGGCCAGCTCTAACAATATCCTAAAAAAGATCGCTAGCAGGCTGGATTGCATGTACATCAATCACTGCAGTGCCATCTCCCATGGGGTGAAATAAATTTAAACTAGATTACGTGGGGCACTCAGAAAGTTTTGTGATACTAGAAAAAAATATACTACAGGTTATAATTTTTTTATTATATCTTTTCAAAGAACTCTCCATTGGCGTCTATACACAGTTTTATACGTCTAAATCAATTTTCGTAACACATTTTCCAGTCCGCATCAGACACCTCTCCAATCTCCTTCTCAAATGCAGCCAGTGCATCTTCAGGTGATGAAAACTGTTTTCCTTTGAGTTGTTTTTTTTTTGGGGAACAAGAAAAAGTCGCACGGAGCCAAATCGGGACTGTAAGGAGGATGACCTATAAATTTGACCGGTGTGCTATCCAGAGAGTCCCTTGTTTTGAGCGCCGAGTGAGCCAGTGCGTTGTCGTGATGAAATGGCCAGTGTTCGGTCGCTTGCTGCTTGCAGTAGTAAAAACTCCTGGCAAACATTTGGAAACATACCATTCAGCATTGATGCTCCTTTGATCTCGTCAGGGTACTAACACCAGATAACCCGGCAAAGAAAAAAAACTTGCAACCAAAATTTTGCCTGCACTTCTGGCTCGCTTCACTTTGGTAGGCGTTGGTTCATTTTGAAACAGCCACACGGTCGACTGACGCTTCATTTCTGGATCATATTGATAAATATCCCGTAATGATATCTTAAACGCGCCGAGACGAGCCTGCTACAAATTTTGCTATCATGTCTCGGCACCATTCTACCCGAACCTCCTTCTGAGCCTGCGTTAGATTTTACGGTACCAGCGTGAAACTATCTTCCATAACCGAAGATGCCTGTGTAGAATTTCATGCACACTTTCCGATCCAATCGGCAGTATATGCTGAACCTCTTCATATGTAATTCGCCTATTCTCTTGAATTAAATTTTTCACAGCTAGCACGTTTTGTTATGTAACAACCGTCATAGGGCGGCCACTTCTTTCTTTGTCCGCCAAAATTACTCGATTACCCATAAATTCGTTGAACCAGCGGAAAACAGTCGCTTTAGAAGGTCTTTTTTTCTATGAACACCATTCGAAGTCTTTCAAACGATTCTTCTGGTTTTAGTCGACATTTGAAATCGTACAAAATCATCGCGCGAAAATGTTCTCGTTGTGAATCCAGTTTTCAGTAAGACAGAGTATTTTGATTTTGCTCGTAAAAAAATTTGAAGGGCATTTGGAATGTTATGTTTTTATGTAATAAATAGTCATAGTTTTAATTGACATCAAAACCAGCCAGTATCCTATAGACAAAAACTGTTAGTCGCAGAACTTTCTGAGTGACCTGGTAAAATAAGCTAACATAGTTCATAAGTTTACTGTTACTTGAATAAACAAAAATATCTGGATGACCATTTTTTTTTTAACGACGTTTTCTAAAAATAAAACCTAGCTAGATCGATTTATCGCTCCCGAAAACCCCTTTTTTTTTTTTTTTTTGGGTGGGAAATTATCAAATAACTTCTCCCGCTCTGGGTGGAGCGGGAGGGCGTGTCAGACTCTTACTGACTAAAACCCACCCGTGTTCCTTCCTATGCCATGTTGCCGGGGGCCACGATTTCCCCATCGGTTTTCTTCGAACCCCCGGCAGGCATTGGCCCTAGCGGACCCCGTCAATTCTGCTGACATCTCTTTGAGGCGCGCGTGGAACACAACGCGCCGTCGACCCGGGCTTGGTCCTTATCGGACGGCGAGCTACCCATTGCTCACCGTCCGCAAGCCCGCGCCTACGGTGGCCGGAAATCTTCCTGCGATTCCCGACGCCCAGGGCGTCTCCTGCTGCGGCGGTTAGGGGCGCGAGGGCGCGAAATTTGCCTCTCCCTCACGCGCTCCGTCTCCTCCTTCGCGAGCATTACTGCTTCGCAGAAAGAGGTGACGGCCTCCCATTTCCTCTCGCTCCGTAGCATGGCCCGAATCAGGGCCGGACGCGAGAGATCACCGCCGCCGATCGCATCCACGAGGACACGGCGATGCCCTGCCCAAGCCGGGCAGACCTCCACCGTATGCTCCACCGTGTCCTCCGGGCGATCCACACAGTGACGACACCCGGGCGTTTCCTCCCGCTTTATCCTGAACAGGTACCTCCCGAAACAGCCGTGTCCGGTGAGCACCTGCGTCAGGCGTTTTCTTTTCGTTTATTTGAAAATTTTTGTTAGTTTTAGATTATTATTACTTATTGTACTTCCTGTGTGTGTCCCAAATAAAATATTTTTCTTTCTTTCTTTCTTTAATAATACATAATATCCCATGTCACAGAGCGCATCGACTTCCTGAAGCAGAAAGTTTATGCATGGGCAAACCGTATCCGTCGGTATAGGCGAAGAGTGGATCGGTACACTCAGAACCGCATGTTCCAGAATGATGAAAGGTGGGTATACAGAGCGTGGGAGCGGCCCACTCCCAATCAAGGTGTGACTGACGCGCGTCTACCAGATAATGATGCCATGAAAGCTTTTTGGCGAAGTATTTGGTCGGTGCCTGTCAGTCACACTGAAGGTGATTGGATGCGTGTTGTTCAGCAGGCGTGTGATCCAATACCAGACATGGAGACCATCACCATTACCCCTTTGGATGTAGCCCGTGCAGTCCGTCCGTTGCCTAACTGGAAATCTCCAGGACCGGACGGACTGCACAATTTCTGGCTTAAATGGCTACAAAGGTCACATGCCTGCTTAGCCTCGCAATTCCAGTCATCTTTAGAGACTGGGTCGCTACCAGTGTTCTTCACCACAGGAGTTACCCACCTGCTCCATAAATCGGGCAGTACTGCGGAACCTAAAAATTATAGACCAATTACATGTTTACCGACGGTCTATAAAGTTCTTACATCCATTCTTAGAGCTAAAATTTCACATCATATTAACAACAACTCAATTATGTCTGTGTCTCAGAATGGATGTAAGAATGGGTCCCGTGGTACTAAGGAGCTGCTCCTTATAGACATGACCATCAGCCAACAGGTTCGTAGATCCCGGAAGGATTTGTCGACTTGTTGGATAGATTATAAGAAGGCCTATGATTCGGTGCCACATACATGGCTCATGAGGGTGCTGGAGTTGTACAAGATAAATGCAACTCTGCGCACCTTCCTGATGTCATGTATGCGGCAATGGAGGACGGTCCTTCTCTATCCAGGATCTCGACAGATCCGGGGAATCGATGAACCGATCAGGATTGAACGGGGAATATTTCAGGGCGATAGTTTGAGTCCGCTTTGGTTTTGCTTAGCCTTGAATCCTTTAAGCACACTGCTGGAGGATTCAGGTCTAGGCTACCGGTTGAGAAGGGGTGGCCAGGTGATATCTCACCTCCTTTACATGGATGACTTGAAACTCTTTGCCCCCAACAATTTGCGACTGATGGAACTACTGAAGGTAACAGAAACGTTCAGTAGCGCCATCAGGATGGAATTTGGTGTGGACAAATGTGCAGTCATGCATGTAAAGCGAGGGAGGATTATGGAATCCGTGGGAACCCAACTCTCGGATTCCATACACCTTAGATCCCTCTCCTCAACCGAAACCTACAAGTACTTGGGTATGTCGGAAGCATTAGGCATCAATGTTGCCGACATGAAACAATCGTTGAGGGAACGCTTCTTTGGCCGCCTGAATAAAGTGTTAAATAGTCTTTTATCAGGCGGAAACAAGGTGCGTGCCTTCAACGGTTGGGTCATGCCTGTTTTGATGTATTCTTTCGGCATACTCAAATGGACTCAGACAGAACTTGACGCTCTGGATAGGAAGGTCCGTACATTGCTGACAGCAAATCGGATGCATCACCTACGGTCATCAGTGATGAGACTGTACATCCCGCGGAAGTGTGGGGGTCGAGGTTTCCTAAATGCTAAAACCCTCCACAACCGCGAGATTTACAGTCTCAGGGAATATTTCCTTCAAACTGACGTGGGTATGCAACGAGATGTGGTCGCAGTGGACAAGGGCCTCACCCCGCTCTCCTTGGCAAAAGAGAACTGGCGCAAACCTGCAGTACTTGATACTAACGATCGTAAGGAAGTATGGCAGAGCAAAGAGCTACATGGACGCTTTTTCCGGGCCCTTCACGGGCCTGATGTAGACTTTTTGGCGTCTGTATCCTGGCTGCGTTTCGGTGACCTCTTCGGGGAAACCGAAGGTTTTGTCTGTGCGATTATGGATGAAGTTATCATGACGAATAATTATCGGAAATACATTGTCAAGGACGGTACGGTTGACATCTGTCGGGCATGCCACCGTCCCGGTGAATCAATCCGACATATTGTTTCCGGTTGTTCTCGTCTTGCTAATGGCGAGTACTTGCACAGACACAATCTAGTGGCTAGGATTATTCACCAGCAACTTGCCTTGCAGTACAACCTTGTGGAGTCCGAAGTACCATACTACATGTATGTGCCCGACCCAGTTCTCGAGAATGGTCATGCCACATTGTACTGGGATCGATCTATCATCACTGACAGGACTATTGTAGCCAATAAGCCTGATATTGTGGTGATAGATCGACGAGAGCGCCGTGCAATGATTGTTGATATCGCTGTCCCTCATGACGAGAATCTCGTGAAAGCTGAGAAAGATAAAAAAATCAAGTATCTTGACTTAGCACACGAGGTTGTCGACATGTGGGATGTGGACTCTGCGATCATTGTACCGATAATCGTTACGGTTAATGGCCTAATAGCGAAGAGCCTCGACCAACACCTCAGGAGGCTCTCATTGCGCGGCTGGGTCAAGGGCTTGATTCAGAAAGCAGTACTCCTAGACACGGCACGCATAGTGAGGAGGTTCCTCTCTCTAGAGCCCTGACCACCGGCAGCTTGGACCCTGTTCCTGATGCCGATGGGCCACTATTTTTTATATTTTTAAATGTTTTTTTAATGATTTTTATAAAAATATTTAAAAATGTATTTAATATGTAAAAAAATGAATAAATGAAAAATGATACATAACAATTATTTATACCCATAATAGTAAAAAAATGCGTAATAGATGTGCGTCCTTGATGCGCATGGTGGGAGGCAGTTCTAACAGCATCCTGAGAGTTATTGCTGACAGTGTAAGTCGTTGCTCCAGTATCTCAGCCGGAATACTGAAGCAGTGACTATTTTGTTGAGTGTGTTTGTGTAGGTAATTTTTGTTGTAATTGTATCACTAACATAGTTGTACGTTAATTTTTTAATCGTTTGTTCATTCATTGTTACTAACATTATATGAGTCTCTTGGTTACTCGTAATAAAGAATTAATAATAATAATAGTAGAAAATATGTTAACACTTCTGTTCTTATAAGACGTAAGTCATAAGAAAAGAAATGCATAATTATTATTATTTATGCACAATCTTATTTTAATAACTTAACGTTATGTTAAGTTATTAAAATAAGATTCATTCACGCCTGTATTCCCTGAAGGGTTGGGGCAGAGATGTAGAATAATTTCGTCAAATAAAAGTACCTAATATATTTTTAAATTGTAAACAAAGTTTCAATTATCCAAAATTACTGCTAAATAACGCCCAAGGGTTCCTTCCAATATCAACATTCGGTGCCGGCGCATTGTAATACCCCTTGATCAAGTCCACCATTGAGATTGGACATCTGAATCTGTCGCAGGAGTCAACGAGACGGCCTAGACGATGTGCTGCATCATAGATGGCGTGTTCAAGAGGTTCTGTTTGAAGTACTTTTGTTGGTGGCATTCTGTGGGAAAAAATACATTAATTTTAATTTAGAATGACAGCTAACGATTGACTTTCAAAAGTAACATGCCGCGTCCCAAATTACTAGCTTCGGCAATTATACATACAGGGTGGCAGGGACATCGACGCGAAAACTGTTACCATGGATTCAGTACATGATTCTGAACCCCCTGCGTTGAAATTTTTCGTCGGTTATTTTTTTTTATAATCTGCTGTTCCATACATTTTGACCGAGTAGTTATTGCACTTTTCTATGAAACAGCTGATTTTTTTAAAATAACCGACGAAAAATTTAAATGCCACGTACTGAATCCACGGTAACAGTTTTCGCGTCGATGTCCCTGCCACCCTGTATACTATGTACTAACTTCCTTTTGAGGTATTCTCCAAATCTGTGGGTATTTATGTGAGATTTTTGCAATAGAACTGGTGGCCATTTTTAGTATAGCAATGATCTAGACCGATACAATGCCTAAGTACGGTTCTGTGGGAACCAGATGAAAAAATATCAACCACTGAACATAACGCTTAATTCTTGATCACGGTATACGTTACAGCAGAACCGTTTAACAGAAAGGTGCTTAATTTCAGCTAAAGAGAGAAAAGGTGACAATGCTCGCGATGGATATTTGTATAAGTAAGTAAACCAAGAAAAGTGATAATACTCACGAGAACAAAGTTCTGAACATCTCTTCAACGACGTTCTCTCCGTGTGGTACAAGTCTTTGAGTGGTTTCGCACAGAGTCTTTAGGATGCATTCTCTACCGCTGTAGCCCATACTGAAATATGTAAATGAGTCATGTTAGAAACAGGTCCGATCAAGTAAACGTTATTGAAAAGAAAAACCTCTACGTAAAATTTAACTCAAAACGTTGGGCGCCTTCCAATATAAATGAAGAAACCTACTTCGCATCATGAGGATTAGCGTAAGCATGTCCATAATCAGCCTATAATATTCCCACTGCTGGGACACAGGCCTCCTCTCTTCGAGAAGGAGTGGGCTGCAATCTACCACGTGGCCCCATTACGGGTTGGTAGATCCCACGTGTCTTCGATTTTTGTTTCAGGCATGCCAGTTTCCTCACGATGTTTTCCTTCACCGTTTTGAAATCAGTGGTGATGAAATTATTTACAAGTGAAGCGCCTGCCTTTTTTTTTTTAGGTGGGAAACTATCAAATAACTTCTCCCGCTCTGGGTGGAGCGAGAGGGCGTGTCAGACTCTTACTGACTAAAACCCACCCGTGTTCCTTCGGTTGCCCTATTGCCGGGGGCCACGATGTCCCTTTCGGCCCATATTCGCAGCCCCGGCAGGCATTGGCCCTAGCGGACCCCGTCAATTCTGCTGACATCTCTTTGAGGCGCGCGTGGAACACAACGCGCCGTCGACCTGGGCTTGGTCCTTATCGGACGGCGAGCTACCCATTGCTCACCATCCGCAAGCCCGCGCCTACGGTGGCCGGAAATCGGCTCACAATTCCCGCCCCGGGCGTTTCCTCCTGCGGCGGTTAGGGGCGTGAGGGCGCGACATTTGCCTCTACCTTACGCGTTCCACCTCCTCCTTCGCGACGTTCTGCCTCCTCCTTCGCGAGTGAAGCGCCTGCCTGGGTTCGAACCCACGATCTACAACTCGTAAGTTGGGGCCGAGAGGATTACTAAATAAAAAAATTGTCAATCATATCAAATGTCCTAAATCAGACGTTGTTGAAACTAACCAGGGACTTTTAGAGGTTTGTGTTTGGTTTTCCTATCAGAATGAAACTCTAACAGGCCTCACAGACTGTTCCAACCAATAGGTAGAGATTTCAGATAAGTTTGGTCTTTGATTGATAACTACGTCTTATACATATATGTCACCGTAAGATTGTGAGAACCGTTAGTTTATAATCTGTCGGATTATATGGTGACATATATACCTCTTTCATTTTCGTGTGGTTAGTGACTAACCTGATGTCGGAGTTTTTATGCCACCCATGAGCCTCTGACTTCACATGCCGTCGAGAAATATCTCTCAGGCATGTGGTTTCTGATAATTATACAATACGCACATGAATCCGAAAAGTCAGAGGTGCGTGCCTTGGGTTCGAACTCGAGACCTATGAGTTTTCAGTCCAAGGGTCACACCACTAGGCTAAAGTTTATTATTATTATTCATTCGAGTTACAATGACTCATACACAATATACAAAATTCAATACATCACACATACGTACACCAAACAATACATTAACATTACAATAAAATACAAAACAAAAACCACCTTACATACAACACTTACACTAACTCAACATTAATGCCCGACGGCTGTAAGTGACGTGCAAGTCACTGCTGCGTCGTATGTACGGACAGTTGAGCCTGTCAGCTATCATCATCAGCACGCTGTTGGGGCTGCCACACACCCTGCGCACCAGAGACGCGCTCCGCTTACGCATCGTTGCATAGAAGCAGTTGACGACTCTAACTTTGGCAAACATGCCCGAGGCACTACAGTGTCGCGGCAGCCCCATCAGCGCTCTGAAGGCGTTGTTATAACGTATGATACGGTGTGATAATTTAACGTAGCCATCAGGCACAATTAAACTATAACATTAAAGATTTTTATTAATGTCCTGACAAACTTACTTGTCCAAAATAGTCTCCAGCTTGCCATACAACTCTCGCCTATTGATCCTCTTCTGTAGATGCTGTTTATATTTCTTCTGTTTGTAGAATATGGCCGTTTCTGTGACGTTGGGCAATTCATAGGCTATTGCCCAATTAAGACTGAAAGTAAATGTACCCGGACTGGAGGACGGGGCAGGCTGCCCAATCAAACCCACTGTCATGCAACCGGCACACTGGAAAAAATAAATGTCATGTTATTATAAATAAAATACATCATGCTAGCATGTAATGAATTTGAATTTGTAATTGTCCCATCGATGGGCAAAACGATAAGAAGAGGTTTCAAACCGATCTTTGACCAAAATGCTTGCTCACTGGGTAGGAGCGGGCAGCATCCAAGAGCTGATGATGCTGAAGCTGTTGTGGCAAGCACATTAGTACTCAATATAGTCATCACCGCAACCAAGCACGTGTTTCTTGCAGTGCTTCTGGTTATACAGCGTGTAACAAAACCCCTGTCCGATCCGTGAGGGTGTTGTTAAGAATCAAACAATCATAGAGAGTCTACTTAGTGGTAATTTTCTGTTTTTTTTTTTAAATCAACACATTTTTTTGTCAATGGGGAATTTTACTTAGGGCGCGGGCGGCCGTCTTTTAGCGGGTGTCTACATGTAACTTATGACCCCTGCTGAATGTTGCTAATTTTTTATGGTATTGGGATGATGTTGGCCGTAAAAACGTGAATTTTAATAGCAATAACTTTTTTGTTTTCAATCTTATAATAAGTTTTTTTATTACTTTTTGTTAATGTAATTGAAATACCTATGTCCCTTTTCGGATTGGACAGGGTTTTTTAACACATTGTATTACTTTGACAAGGCATACTACCTTCTGGTCTGCCAGAACCCATGTTAGCTAAATAATAATTATGTTAAAACTATAATAAAACTTACAGAAAAACTGGATCCTTCCGGAAAAGCGACATATCTTTTTCTTCTGGACAAAACTTTTGACTGCGAAACATCGTTTGTATTCGACAATGCACTAAATTGTACACCACTTAAAAATATTACGACTAATAAATTAATATTGAAATACATTGTATGAAAAAGAAAACAAAAAGCTATTTGAAAATCAAAACGGAACCAGGCTCGAACTATCAAATATAAAACAGCGCCATTTTTATTAAACTTTCATAAAATCGCGTTAGAATATACCTATCAGTATGAAGACAAAACAGTAGAATGAAGATCAATTACGACTAACAGGAAACTCTTTTGTTCAAATTTTATAACTGTATTGTTTAATATGACGCTAAAAGACACTGATTGAGGTGTCACATTCATAGGAAAGTGCCCTTATTTGACAAATTAGTATCAATAAAGAATGTTCTCAATGTGTCTCGAAACTGAGATGGGTGCATGTCTCAAATGTCTTTAGAATGAGACGTAACTTATCTGGGTCATGCCTTGAAACAAAGATAGAAAAACTTTAGTTGGAGATTTATCTGCAGGATTTAAACTGATTACCTACATTATTTTAAAGAAACTTATGTTTTTTTGAGTTTGTCACAAAATTAAGCGGAATTTATTAAGGTAGTCAAGACAAAAAAATACAATAGACGTGGATATATGTATTTAGTAACCTGTTCCACTTAGTTATTTCTAAAGAGCCATAAAAAACCCTGAAAGAAATCGACACGTGTTTTTATTGTCGCATTCAGCGCTCGGTGTGGCAACACGCCGTGTTCGGGTTTGCGACAAGTCAATCGTCATCCTGAGGATGCCTCGTTGAGAGGTAACACAGAGTTTTTTATGGCTCTTTAGAAATAGCTAAGCGGAACAAGTTACTAAATATAACAAGGTCTATTGTATTTTATAATGGATTTCCGTAAGGTCACGCCCGATTCAATTAACTATAGTCAAGATCATTTCAAAATGCCATCGTTGGCTAGCCACAGACGTCATGAAACGGACACTCGTTAATGAGCTGCCTTGCTGACTCCCAAAATACATAATAACAAAAACAAATGCAAGCTTCACACGACTTCTTAAAACCATAATTGTCAAAGCATATTTTAACTTAAACAACATCAAATATTACTTCAAAAATAATCATGTACATACTTTAGCCGTCATAAAAGTAAGCTTAGGGTAAAAAGAGCCCCCAGTTAGCATATTGTTGGGGTAAAAACCTGAACACGATGACGGATAGCAGACATTCCATTAGCCGTGTAACGCGACAGAGGCCGGAATATGGTAGCGCCATTACCCCAAATCCGTTGGTATACAAATCATATCTCTATTGCGTTTGTGGACGAAAT
This sequence comes from Agrochola litura, assembly GCA_949152395.1. Classification (NCBI taxonomy): domain Eukaryota; kingdom Metazoa; phylum Arthropoda; class Insecta; order Lepidoptera; family Noctuidae; genus Agrochola; species Agrochola litura. The sequence continues at coordinate 19,682,200 of OX424509.1, read as the reverse complement.
CGATGAGATCTTTACGGTTTTCGATGGGTTTAGCTACGGTGACATTTGGGACATTCCATTTCATTTTATACAGGGTGGCAGGAACATCGACACGAAATGAAATTTTTCGTCGGTTATTAAAATAAATTTGACGGGGTCCGCTAGGGCCAATGCCTGCCGGGGCTGCGAATATGGGCCGAAAGGGACATCGTGGCCCCCGGCAACAGGGCATCCGAAGAAACACGGGTGGGTTTTAGTCAGTTAGAGTCTGACACGCCCTCTCGCTCCACCCAGAGCGGGAGAAGTTATTTGATAATTTACCACCAAAAAAAAAAAAGGGACGTTCAGAATCATGTACTGAATCCATGGTAAAAGTTTTCGCGTCGATGTCCCCTGCCACCTTGTATAATAACACACATGCACAGCTAAGTATGTCTCTCTATCAGTGCAGCTTAATAAGAAAAACTTTCTTTGTTTCTTTCCCGAAATATTTTTTCTAAGGGCAGATTTTTCGAACGCCAGAAATCGATTTTTTTTTAAATTTTTGACAGATTTCCCGGACAAAATATGCCAGACGTCAATTTTATTCCACGGATAAAATTAATCTGACGTTGGAAAAATTTTCCCTAAAAATATGTTAACTGAATCATTTAGGTACTTAAGAAACCAACATAGTAATTGATCTATATAATATAAAGAGAAAAGATTTGTATTTTTGTTAGTAATGAAAAAATTAAAAAAATTAAATAAAAATTATTTCACCAGTAGAATGCTATATTATCACTGAGTATCATAGCTATAAATATATGACGCGGTCGAAGCCGCTGGCGGTAGCTAGTCTATACTAATATAATATATATTTAAATATTATAAAGAGGTAAAATTTGTTTGTTTGTGAGTGTGTATGTAAGGGGTAATCTCTGGAACTTGTACCAGTCGGATTTGAAAAATTATTTTTGCCCAATTTTTGGGGTAGGCTCGCGGACGAAGTCGCAGGCAGAAGCTAGTATCGAATAAAGGTAGGTATCTGAGCTGGGTATAGTGGTGGAGCTGGGTATATTTTATCTAACCTAACCTAACTTAACAATGTCGGAACTGAATAACCCCGGGACAGATTTTGATGCGCTTTGGCGTGAGTAAAGGGAGAAGTAATGTCTTCAAAACTACAGTGATTTTAACTATGGGGGAGCTGGGTGTATATTTCCCCCACTCCTTTATGGCTTCCAATACATAGGAGTTGGCATGGTAATTACAATGGCAAATACTCGTCGACTGCATGTTCTTTTATCATCAGATACGTACGGTCAAACGTGATTCTATTCCATGTGACCATACACATTAAATTAACTAGAAAAACTCTGTAGACGTGATGGGTATCGATTTTTAAACAAGATATTTTTTTTTTAATATCGATATCAAAACACGACAAAATATTTTTTTAAAGATTTAATAATTTTTTGGGGGGTCAATGACCGCTGGTAGTATTGTTACTTCAGGTGTGAGTTGATAAAATCTGTTTTATCGTGTTTAGAATCGATACCCATCACGTCTTTGGAGCTTTGCTAACTATTTTAATTTGACCCTGTATAAAGAGGCTGGTATAGTTTAAAGTATTAATATTTGAGGGCAAGTCAAAGTAAAATCATTTATTTCAAATAGGCCCTTATAAGGCACTTTTGAACGAAAAAATATATTAAACTAGCTGACCCGACAGACGTTGTCCTGTCTTTTCGTTTGCAGCGCGCATTCTGTCAATCTCGCCAACTGTCAAACGACTGACAGTTATGTCAAAACCACTAAGGTTACATTAGAAAAGTTAATACAGTTGTTAAGTTTTCTTAAAATTTCTAATTTTCCGCGCAATTTTCTTATTTTTTTCTTTCATAAAAACCTTCTCCTGACAATAACAAACACAACAAAAAAATTGCTGTATCGGTCCAGGTGTTCATGCGTGATCAATAGAAATAGGGATTCATTTTTAAATAAATAGATAATAGAATTGATTCTAGTCGCCCCTTCCAAAAGGTAATTTTCGTATGGACAAGAAACTCCACCGTTACTCAAAGCCATACTAACATTATCGCCGCTGCTGGTTTCAAAAGCCTGCGGCTAACTTCTACGATTATCCCGATTTTATATATCACAAACTGTGTGTGACATTACACTTCGTAGCCACCCTTATAATCCCTTTTCTCTTGCTCTTATGCCACTTGAAATTCAAGTCAAGATTGAAAGCAATAAAATTTAACGATTTTATTCCCTCGTGCAGCGAAGGTTGATAACTACTGTGCTCAGAATGTCAGCTGAATCAGTAAGACTGAGTAAAATTTTTGTGGCACATGCTCATGCCATGTCAGGTCATACGGATCGTAATACTTAACCAATTTAAGTACTTGGGGCACATACTTACAGATAATGCAGACATCGAAAGGGAACGTAGGGCACTGGCGGTCCGAGGGAACATATTGGCCCGTAGATTTTCTCATTGTGTGGACCAAGTCAAAATCACCCTGTTCAAGGCGTTTTGTTAAGGTCTGTCTGCGGGGAGTCTATGGGTCAGCTACACCTAAATATCGCTAGATGTCTTACTTATACAATAAAATAATGTTTTCAGGATGCTGTTGAAACTGCTCCGTTTCTGTAGCGCATCAGAGATGCTCAGAACCGAACTGACGGCTTCCATGCACCTTTTGGAAGGGGCGACTAGAATCAATTTTAATATTTTGTAAATTTTGACGTTCAAAAGTGCCATACATGGGCCTATTTGAAATAAATGATTTGACTTTGACTTTGATTCGCAAAAAAGTTGCATCACTGATGCGTAGAATACGGGTCAGTGACAATAGCATCCTGAAAACAGTGGTGAAGAGACCTTACTCCCCTTTTCTGAGGCACTATGCAGATGACACAGCCGTCATATTTTACGGGGAAACGTGGGAACATGTTCACTGTCTATCACAAGAGGGATTGAAACTAATCGCTAAGAACCTGGATAGTAACCTCCTCACGCTAAATGGCAGTAAAACCAAATATATTGTTTTCTCCAAGACCGCCGTTTCAAAACCTCCGGAACACCTAAAACTCAAACTACATCACTGCTCTTCTAGCATTTCTACTTCCCCTTGTGATTGTCCTCCTCTTGAACGTACCACTTCCATTAAATACCTCGGTATTCTTATCGACGACCACCTAACATTTAAGCAACATATATCTAACCTCTCTGGCAGAATAAGAAAACTGATCCACACCATGCGCAGACTACGAGACTGTCTACCCACAGACACACTACAACACGTTTACCTAGCCCTATGTCAATCTATTATTCAGTATTGTATCAGCGTGTGGGGTAGTGCTGGAAAGACCTACTTGATTGAAGTAGAACGAGCACAGAGAGCGCTTCTTAAAGTAACTTTTAAGAAGCCCTATCGGTTCTCTACTGACTTACTCTATCGTGAAACGAGAGTTCTCAGAGTCCGCCAGCTTTTTATTCTTTCTGCATGCACCAAAACTCATAAAATAATTAAAAACAGACCCGATTACACATCAATCATAAGGAAAAGAAACTATAGAATCCCTACACCTGACAACACCTCATTGCTAAGTAGACGCTCTCCAGCTTACTCTCTTATTAATACGTACAATAAAGTCTGCAAACTCTGTGATGTCAAAAATACTACCTCATTCAGATTAAAAAAAATTATAAAGGAAATGTTGCAAAACTCTGGTTATGATGACTCGGAACAATTAATCTAGATACCCTGACCTGACACTGAATCAAACGTTACACAATGGGAACAAATTCGTAAACATACACACACTTACACACACCAAACACCACAATCACACACACCAAACACCACAATCACACACACAACTTTCACACACATCACACACCACACTCACATACACCACACTCACATCACACGTACACAAACACGCCAGATATACCCACACCTGGAATCACCTCTCTAGTCTCCACTATGGAATTCGTACCCCGAGCCCCAAGATACAGACTAACTGTCTAGTTTGGGGCTCATTGGTAAATAATATTTTGTAACCTAGCTATAGGTAATATTTTAAGCTACTCATGTCGTCTCAACTTGGTGTTAACCTGTAAACCTGCTTACTGTATTACCTGGACAATAAACTATTTCTATTTCTATTCTATTACTATGTGGGGAGAATGGTCAGGTAGCATATTCCTGACATCCCAGCAGCTGACTGGCTTACTTTTGACATCCTGCCACAGTCTCCAGTTATTCTTATACTTCTTTTGTGTACTACTAACACAAATGATAAGGTATTTTACTAACAAATTGGACCATTATTGTTGTCCGAACTGAATAAATAAATAATAATAGCTAGCTTTGGTAGATTGATAAAAAGTGAAAGAAACTGCCTAATGGTACGTGATATCGTAAGAAATCTGTTTGCAGGCCAAAAGCTAAAATTATTTCACTATAATATGTGATCCCAGTCAAAAAACAAGTCGCTCTCTTTATTCATAACTCGATAAAAACCATGCCGCGATCTCCAATCTAAAAACTGAATGCGAAAACGAATTTCAAAATCAGGAGACACAAACACATCCTTTACAGTTTACAGTATCCTAATATCTACGATCCAAAACCCAGTATTTAGCAGATCCCCGAAACTAAGGTCTTTACCCCTTATCCGTACAGTCTCAGCGTTCAAAAGATTTATGAAAACATACATCACCGTGGCGACTTGACCTCCCCTACTAATGGCTGACGAACGATACTTATGGCCATCGTTATTATTTGAGGACAAAGGCCCAATGGCTTCGACAAAAACTTGACAAATTCTGTGTGTGTTGGGTGAATGAGGTCATCGGTAGTTTTTGTTCGGGGTTTGCAGATGGATCGGGTTGGTTTTTGATGTTTTTAGTCTACTGTTCCAGAATTACAATGATTTTCGACAGAGATTCTTTTTATATTAGGCTTCCTCTTACTCAGAGGTCTGCACTGTAATAGAAATTGGTGAGGTGATTACAGATAATACTATCCACGAAGACGCGCCCCACTCCGGAATTACTGTACTGTAAGCTGTACTTTAGTACGATGCGGAGCGGAGTGAAGCGCCTTCGTGGATGGCACTATCTGCACGTGCTGGTGTTTGGTTCCTGACCTAAACCAGAATACCCGAGAATGTATCTACATTGGCTCAAATCATATTTAGTTAATCTCGATTTTAAATAAATTGTAACGGAAAGAGGAAAAGTCAAAAAGCAAAGTTTATTTTACAAGATTTTTTTTGTAAACTTACCCAAAAAATACCTTTCTTAAAAATTTACTGTTCACCAAAATCTAGACAATGTCATCATAACAGACAATGTTAACATAATACGATACCATGAAATAAAGTTTAAACATAAATGGTAGGGCACGTAAAAGCCACCGGTGTGTAAGGCGATAACCGTTTTCGGGATCCAGCACTAAAAAGCATTTGCCAATCGGTAAGAACGTGTTTTGAGCTGAACTTAAGCTGAGCTTGTGTTCAGCTGGCTTTTGTAGCAGGTTTTTGTATTGGATGGTGTTTTGTTAATCTCGGATGTATATGAATATTCTTCGGGAGTTCTGTGGAGATGAGAACATAGACATTTTATTGAATTAAGGTTAATCTAAATGTCTTCGCATTTAAATATATTACTGAAGTTAAAATCTCACTGTCTCAAGTGTCCTCTCTTCTTTGGGACATTTATTGTTTCCAAATTGACAAACCACGTCAATTTGCCGTGTCATGGTGTCTACTCCCTTTTCAGGTAATCCGTAGTTTTGGCTGAAGTTACGGGAGGTACCTACACCTTATCACTTTCGGACATAAGATTAGTTGGGGCACGAACTAAGAATGAGTGACAACACGATTTGATAGTTGTCTCCAATCCCAATGTGTTATGCCCGTTCAAAAAATTGAATAAGGAACTTGTTTGTCGGATCAACTACTTTCGGACGGGCCCGTATTTTCGCTGACGTACTTATAGAGTATAGCTATGTCATAGAACTATCAAAGAATGAAAGTTGTAATTTAACTCTATGGACAATTTAAGTCGGTACTTAAATTGATAAACAATTAATTTCCCTTACTTTACAATAAAGCATATTCAATGTATTCTTTTTCGTCTCTTCTGTAATTTCATCTCTTCTTTTCTCAGCATTTCATCGCGCACTTGATCAAAAGGCAAAGTTACAGATGTGCTGTAAAAATGCTGTTATTGTTACAATCTTTTGTTTAAATCTTTTGTTTTGTTAAATAAGCGTTTAGTGCTTTTGAACAAAATTTATACAAAAGTACTAAACGCTCATTTATATATTTAATACTTTAAGCACACAAATGTACAGAGGCGGACTTAATCCCATAAGCATTTTCTACCAGTCAACCTTTGGGTGATGCAGAGACAAACAGTGGTAGATGCAATAACGAAAATTGTGGAATAAATATTTATTTAAATATAAGGATAAACATATTAAAACTTTAAATATAATAAAATATGCCTAAACATATATAAATAAAAGAACAAATAAATACACGAATATACTAAAACAAATAAGACAAACAATGGGAAAACATTACCGTTGTGATGATACTCAGAGCTCCTTACGAATCAATAATATAACGTAATAGCAATTTTATAATATATACGATGAATAATAAAGAGCTAATTATAATATAGAATGAGCCAATGATCGATATCTGATGCAAATGCGTGTTGCGTGTTATGGAATATGATCGATCCTAATGGATGCCCCGCTCCGAAGGGCTGCAACCCTTTGATGTGTGGTCCAAGTTTAAGTGGTTTAATTTAATAAGACCTTACCTAATAATGCTTTTTGATCTGAACTTGAGAAAACGTAGCTTAAATCGATCTGCAATGTTTAGTAGTGACATGATTTTGTACTACATCTTAAATATGATACATTGGAGTAATTCCGTGTCTTGAAGGAAATTAGATCTATCGGTCATGATTACATCACAATTTGCCAATTTGCCTTGACATGGCTAGTCAAAATGATTAAAGCCTGAAAGAGATTTACGTGTTAGTAGACTGTACAGGTAAACCTCTTTCATTGCGCACTCTACAGTGTAGTGTAGATTCACATTCAAAGCTTTTATTTCAACATCGCAGGTCAGACCTATCGCTAGAGAATACGGACATAGATGAACTATTTTACTTGCTATGTGTGTAAGTAAGCCAGAGCAGAGTTTTTCTCCCTCTATTAGCGTGTTATTTGGACCAATAACGCTAACCAACTATATATCCTATCTAATGGAATAACAACATTATAGTAAGTTAATAATCGTTCGTATTCACACCGAGTTAAACCGATTTAATATTTTTTGAGATATGATTAGATTTACTAAGACTGCCTCGTTGGTCTAGTGGTAGCAAGCGCTACTGCTGAGCATGAGGTCCTGGGTTCGATTCCCGGGTCGGGCAAAGTGTTATTGGGTTTTTCTATCTGAATTTGTGCCCGGTTGATGGCAATAGGCTCGCCCCCTATTACATGGGACTTAAACATAACTGGCGAAATGGACATGTACCTGCTACAGGGACACCTCTGCCAAACCCTTCGGGGAAACAAGGCGTGATGTTATGTTATGTTATAGATTTACTAACTGGTAACCTGCCTCATAAAATTATGCAGCTGGGAAAAGGCTTGGTGGATAAATTCATCCCCTTTAATATTAATTTATTTATATGACCCACAAGCAGGCAGCCCACTTGATAGTACTTACTACTATCGGACGGTGACCACTTGGTCACCGTCGACTTTGAACGTTTGCAATAGCAGAAGCATCGTCGGTGCTTTGACATCCTAGTGACAAAAATTTAAATTAAAAAAATCTTAAGTCTTTTTTTTTCAAATTAGACTGAGAGTCAGCACTTTTTGAATGTTAAAACTACATAAGACAGTCCCCCAAAACGCCCGCCTTTTACTACTTCCTAGTTCTTTAGCTGGGAAGAAGTGGCGCAAAAAACCCCCCGGTAGCTGAATTATCTTAAGTGCAATAACAACAGCAACACAGCAACGTGGCGGCAGAAATAAGAAGTACAAAAACCAACAACAAACAATTTATTAACACACCGCTATCTCATTTTATTTAAATCCAACAAAAAGCCTAGGATAGACAGCGGACAATCGTTGTCTTTCTCGCAAAAGTCTGGTTCCAATAATTCACTGTACGTCAGGCCCATTTCTTCGACAAACTCCTGTTCGTGCAAAGGCGCCCTGAAATAAAAATAATTTATGAAAGCTTACTAGTGGAAATTCATCTTAGAACAGTTTCTGGGGTAAAAATGGAGGTGGTTAGATGCACCTGTTAAATTTTCAGGGAACATAGAGCTTTTTGAAGGTGTTTAGATTTACGTTCATGAAAATTTTGTTAACCAGTAGACCTGGAATAAGCGTAACGTAAATTACGTAGTTTTAAAACTTTATTCATATTGGTGCATAATTAGCCTATAATGTTCCCACTGCTGGGACACAGGCCTCCTCTCTGTAAGAGGTAGTAGGCCGTAATCCACCACGCGGACCCGGTACAGGTTGAGAGATGTCACATAATATGTTTTCGAATTTTGGTTCTAGGACATGCAGGTTTCCTCACGGTGTTTTTCTTTCACCGTTTTGAAAGGATGTAATAATTTACACAAAGTAAAGTGCCCACCTGGGTCCGAAACTACGACCTACAACTCGTAAGTCACGGCTGTTTCCATAGGGTCACCACTGCCCCAGTTTGGTGATTATTGTGATTAAGTAAGCACTTACATTTCGGTTAAATATGAAAGTTATGCGCAGTAATGGAAGAACAAGAGTGTCCTATCGTTGCTCTTGTTGGCATTAGCTATTTCAGATCAATCTCTAGCATCATAAAGCTATGATGGTAGTCGACAATTCACTAGCTATCGCCACATTTCGTGCGAGTCGCTAAACAAAAATACAGTGCCAAGCTTTGTTTGCTGGGCACGGCACACGAAAAACCGTGTAATAAATCACGCAGCAACCTAACCAAATCGCGGTAACAAAACCATAGTGACTTCTAATTCGATGTCAACGCCATCTAGCTGTAAAATATGAAGCTTTTCTTGACCAATAATAAGTTATAATTCCCTAAACGATTGATTGATTTTTGCCTGTCTACCACACCTAAATATTTCGTTCGCAAAATATGCGCTTGCATGGACGTGGTGTAGGAGATGTTGTCTCCAACACCACGTCCATTGCAGTTACGTTGCTATGTCAGTGACAAATCAGTACATTAAAATACAACACGCGGAAGCTCCCCAGGTTACATTCAGTAATTCAAACAATTCCTGTCCTCATAGCATTGGCTAGTATCACCAGCTGTTTCTACATACGAGCTATGAATAGTTTATAGCCGATTATTCTATCGTTACCAGCCAGACTGTGGAGAAACACAGCTGCGAGCCACCCACTCTAATACAGTCGTGTTTGAATTTCATGCTTTTGACATTTTTAGAACTGTTTCTGCTTAATATTTATAGAAAATTCGGTGGAAGTGCTGAAGTAATAAGACAGCTTGGGATCATGTTTTCAGTATGGGGAACAATGTTCTTGTGTATATTGCATATGTGTGAGCACTGTGACCTTCTTTCTATAAAGCTACCATTTACTGGTACGTCTTTCATTGACCTGAATGTGCCCTGGCGGCTGAGAGTATGTCATTCTCACTCAAATGTCTCGCTGGTGGTGGCGTGTGTGTTGGATCGTCAAAATGGTTGAGTTGAATGGTGCTGATCCATGCGTCATGTTCGTGAACGGCCGCCATCAGCAGGGACTGGTCATCTCTTAACTGCAACGGCTTATTTTAATTGATTTTATCTTTTTATTACGGAGGCTTTTAACGTGCACGTATTTTTACATTGTTCTCACATGTATGATTTCAACATGAATGATGTAACAAATATTTTGATTTAAAAGTGTGTTCGTGGCGTTTTTTGCCCATTCTTCTCCATAGCAACTATGCAACTAGCTTCATCTTTCTGACTGACCGACCCCTTGACAATTCAAAAGTGCCTGTAATTGGTTTGTTTGAAATAAATGCTTTGAGTTTATTAATATCATGCAACGTACCATGTCATCTGTCTGGCAATCGTGAAGATCAACACAACGTGTGCGTTAAAAGCCTCGGCTCCACAAGTGGCGACACTTTAATGCATGCCCTGCCCACCCAGGGTAATCTGCACTGCTACCGGATGCAGCTGAATACCAATATTTTACATGGAGCGACTGTCTCTCTGAACTCCACAACCCAGTTACTGGGTAACACGATACCCCTTGGTAAGACTGGTTGGTTGTCAGACTTTCGGTCTGCTGACGATCCTTAACAATTGTCCAAGATCTACAAATGACAGCCAGGACCAACAGCTTAACGTGTTTTGTGAGGCACGGAGGGATGGTAGGTAAAGATGGTCACCCATCCACGGACCAACCGCGGCAAGTATCGCTTAACTTTTTTCAATCGATTCGTGCCATACCACAGCATCAGCAGCAATTCTAATAATCATAAGTGAGACATTACGAGAGAAAAGTATCATAAATAGGGCTCAGTCAGCAAAAATTTCACGCCAAGTCAAAATAAGACATCTTAAATCCTGATCTACGATCCTACAATTGTGTATTGTTATTCCTATATCACAGGTACCTATATAATCCGATAAATTCTTTACGTTGCGGGAGCTAGCACCTCTTAGTCCAAGAGGTGTTTTTATGATGCATTGCTAACTACAACTTCAAAGATACGTTGTTTTATTAGCCGTTATCTAGAATTTGACAATTTAGTTGAACAAAAATTGTAACTTCTAGCGCAACTGGTTTAAATTAGGTTCCATATTGTTGATTGCAAAAACTATAAATTTTATCTTTAATTGATTTAATTCAATTTACATTTTGCAGCTACTGACGTTATTCACCAATTACTAAACATTTTGTAAACATCAATTAGTAAATATTTTGTAAAAAATACCGTTGTAAATGTAAATTTAATCTATGTCTCCTAACTACCTCTTAAGAAGTTAACACAAACTCATTTCTACCTACCTCCTTATGACTCCCGAGGCGATCTTTCAAACAAGGTTCCACTTATAGTATTATTATCACATGACGTCATTCACTAATTTCCCTTCACAATACCACTTATGAAAGTTTAAAGGGAATTTTAACAATGAGAACAGCCTACGCGACTTTTCGCGAACCCGAAATCTACACCAATATTTTTGGTACCACATCACCCATTGCGCGCTTTTAAAGACACCAAATAGTTTAAATGTAAAAAAAGCAGCAATGGAAATGATGTTGCAGTAAAGTCACGTGTATTGATCGGTGGTGATTCTGGTCCCCTGTTCCATAGTACATAATATTATGACGTAATCCCACGACGTATAAACGTCACGTATTCGGATTATAAGGCAATTAACGGGATACGAACATTCAGCAATGAGCCAGTTATCTTACACCAGTTATTATCCACAGTTTGAATAATGTATACATATTTAAAGGTTTAGCTTTACATAATTTAGTTATGATAGAGCAAGGATTATGTATTGGAACTATCTACATAATTATGTAGGTCTCAAAACGCTTGAACTGTATACGTCGGTTACGTTGTATAATTAGAAGTTCGGTAATCTCCGCTTAAGACAAGGGTCTTAATTCGGTATTACACCTAACTTATCTTGATAAACCGTGCTGGTCTATTTGGTGATTTAAAATTTATCAACTGTATGCTGAAATCCTTCATTTATGTAATTCAATTCATTCATACTTCCAAGAGAAGTGAAAAGATCGAACCCAATCATTCGTTCTTCTAAAACACACTATGGATTTTGATGCGGTTTAGCTACCATTTAGAGAATCTATTCCGGAAGATTTGTGTAATACATTAATATTTTACTTAGATATAGCACAGAAATCTCTGTTATGATAACATGTCGCCACATCACTGTATTGCACCCGTGCAAACCAGGGGCGGGTTGCTAGCCTTTTAAATATTGTTGCCCTTATCATTTTTGTGACACACTTTTTCTCAAGCGTTAATACTAACTACAAGAAGAGCTAATGCCGTGGTGAAAAATATACAATACTTACGTAAACATAGCCCTCAGTATGTCATGAACGAGAGATCTTCCTTTTGGCAACAGACGCATCTGAGCTTCACATATCGTCCTTATGATACAGGCTCGGCCATTCATGTTGCGTCTGAAATTGAGAAACAGTTTCTGTAATAATTTGTTAAATTTCCGTCCCCAATATCTTACCAAACTATAAAGTTTTCACAATAAATGTAAGCATGGTGACATTACATTCAAGAAAACACCACACTAGTAACATGGCAGACGCAGGATTGCCATGCATCCATTAAAAAAATAAAAGTAAAATAAGCCTTTATTGCTGTTAGAGTTTTAATTTATACTAAACATTACTTTTTAAAAGAAAAAGATAACAATAGAGGTAAGAAAACTAAAAAATTAACTTAAACTAAAACATATTCTCGGCATTTGGCTTATCTCTTCTCTTAACAGCTTGTCTTTTGACAAAGGCCTCCTCTAAGGATTTCCATTTGTTTCTGTCCTTTGCTGTTACCATTCTGGTCCAGCTACTTGCTTCGTTCAGAAGCATGCATCCATTAATACCTCACAAAGAAGGTGAGCAGCTTTTGCTCTTGTTGCACTTGGTTCTTCAGCATTCACTTAAAATCCTTTCTAAGCAGTGGGCCAAACTACGGACACTAATTGGATACTATAGGGTCAATCTACTTAAGGCGGGATTAATCGCCCAACATCTTGTTTAATTGTGGAGTTCCCACGCAAACTAGGTCCCACTTATACATGCCCCATGTCTAAACTGTTTCCTGGAGGACTTGTTTAGCACACTACGCTACACATACAAACGTTCATCATAACACTCTTGGCTACACATACATACGCATCAGTAGTCATAAGTGACCACTTGATAATCGTAAAAATTAAATTAACATGGGTTGGTCGACTCTTTACGTGACCAGAGGGCTGGCCTATTTTTTGGCCAAAGAATCAGGATCACCATACAATAAAATAGTCGATTCGCCCGGATTCAAGCGAGTTAATTCGTGCGAGTTACCAATAAGCTTTTGGGCACTTTTCCTGTTGACAGCAAAGCGGACGAATTTTTTGATGGCCTTGTTTCTTTCCCTCTTTTTTTATATATACACTTGTATATAATATTTTACGTTTGTTAGCGTATCTACTATGTTTTTTTCTTTTAAGAATTAATATGCAAATAAGAAGAAGCGATAAATTAAAAGTGGTCAATAGAAAAAAACACTCACTGCTCCAACACATTCCCAAGAGTTTCCCAGATGTCTTTCTTCTGTCGATGATGTAGCTTCTTTCTATTATGGGCGGCCACGACCTTGGGATCTGGCAGCATGTACACCACTTCAGCTTCGACCACCACGAACCAGCCTGATGGTGCGTGCGTCATGAAAGTTTTTACTACTGATGTGGTTACCTGAAATTATTGCATGATGTGGCTATTAAATGAGACGAGGTGTAAAAAGGAACAGATCTTAACTGACTTAGAATAGTTGAGATTTGTGTTTGATCCTGAGTAACCCAGTTTAGTTCAAATTGTAAATCAATGTGTTTTTTTTTTGTAAAAAGTTTTTATTTTTCACTTTTTATTTGTGGTACCTACCCTACACAAATTCGAAAACCACTACCTGCTATGTAAATAACAGTGACAGGAACTTATCATATCATCCACATACTAAGTGGGAAAAAGTACGTATTATTGAAGCTAACTCAAAAACTATCGAAGCAAAGTTAATAAAATTTATATGGAACCATCTCGAGAGCATACCCTTTTAAACAATAATTTTCAAAATCGGTCCACAATTGACGGAGAAATCGGTGGACATACATAAAAAAAAAACAATAGATTGGTACTGGAGCAAACGACGTTGGTCCAGTGCCGTTGCTAATCCAGCGTCACTGAATTCCAAGGCTGATGCTGATAGACTGATATTTTGGAAGCATCTACTCAAACTAGAGGACGACGATGGTAACATTATTGTTGGAAAAACACGAGATGGATTCTTCAGAAAAAAATCCAGCTATAGATAGTGCAATCCCAGCTTTTGTAAGTTATACCGTAGTATTCACAGTATTCAACATTATTTTTTAAATTATTTTTGTAATTATTTTATTGTTATTGTTTGAATTTGTTTTATTACTATTATATTATTTGATGTTTTTAAACTTATTTAGGCGCGTTTGAGCGGTTTGTGTATTAATGTAGTATGCTAATTGATAGTGTCGTGCTTTCCTGTAATTTAGATACATGCGAGATCTACATTTGACAGAGACTTTGGGATAATGCTGTGTATGTGTTTAGTTGGTAAGCCTTTAAATAAATAAATAAAATAAAAATAAATAAAAAATCCACGAAGACGCGCCCCACTCCGCGATTACTGTACTGTAAGCTGAACTCTAATACGGCGCGGAGCGGAGTGGGGCGCGTCTTCGTGGATTGCACTATCTATGTGCAATCCACGGTGGTAACTAGCTAATACTTTGGTGAAAATCAGAATCGCCTACAAAGTCAACATAATGACAGGTCACGAACAAAGGGTAAGGATTATTTCAACCAAAACTCGAAACACTCCAGTTGTTTGAATGTTTTCCTAGCAAATAAAAATATGCCTATATAAATACTGTCTTATAAATTTCAATAAATTATTTACATTTTTATTTGGTTTTAAAGAGAATGGCAGTCTTGAATGATTTACCTGCTACAAGCAACTTGTCAAAACAACGTTACGTTGCCCAAAAGCTAAGTTTTGGCGTCGAAATGAACTTTGAACGTAAGTACGTGACGCTTCGTTAGTCTTAAAGATTTGTTCAGACTGTGTTAGTGTGTTAGTTGAGGAGCAAGTTGTAGTCATTAAATCTTTTAGCTTGAGTGTTTTAGGGGGTGGGCAGAGCTCCAGCATGTACAAAGGATGGTATCATATTATTTGAAGCCGAGGACAATAATTTTGATCTACTTTAAATTAATGTTTACTACTCTGATTGTAGGTACTAATTTTGACACCTATTTTAATACGTCATCAGACACCTTGTTAGAGTACTGCTAATCAACTGACCACAGATTAAAGTCACAATGGAAAGTTAATAAGGCTCAAATTATTATAATTGACAAATAAAAGTTGGTTTTTGACAGGTTGGACTTTTGATTGATTTTTGTCAAGCTTTTGACTTCATGCACTGCTAGGTCTCACGCTCCTGTGCATCCTCATGCAGGTTCTACCCGCAATGGCAACAATTCCGTCCGCCCATCTCGTTTTCCAGTCTTTGGACACAGTCGCCGGAGTTAAAACTAATTCTAACAGAGCCTTCGCATTGTGCGTTAAGTAGAAATAAAAAAAAAAAAATAGATTTATTGGTCACAGAAACACGTGCATACAAAGACAAGAGCAGGTAAGCAGAAAACAAAATAGATATAACTTAGTACATAATATGCAAACATGAGTATAAAACAGAAATAGTCGGCAGCTGCACGTCATGACTGTGACAAGAAGGCTTCCACTCAGCATGATGCTGTGCTATGGGGACCGCGCGGCACAGCGCTGATTTTCAGTGGTCACCCGAAAAAGACGAACGGAAATCAAGTCAGGTTCAGCAATTTATAAATAATGAATAGGTAACAAAATAAAATAAACAGTACTTAGAATTATAAAACAACTATACAACGAATTATAAAATAATCGTTAGGCATCACCGTGCGTGCATAAATAATGTACCTACTTGTGACATATTAAACAAGTTTATCGTAAACATTGATGCCGTGCAAACACCACAATGACATGTGCACCGCGTAGACGCGAAATCTCGCAACAACACGTACTATTGGTATGGAAATGGTTAAGATGATTAAATCCTAATTAATTAATATTATGAATGCGAAAGTGAGTTTGTTTGTTACGCTTTAACGCTAAAACGGCTGAACGGATTTGGATAAAATTTGGCACGTCGGTAGACCTTGACCTGGAGTAGGATATAAGTTACTTTTCATCCTGGATCTCAGACGAAGTCACGGGTAACACGGTTAACTTATTGCTCTTTATTTCTCTTTTTTCGTAATATACTTTTTGTAATCGAAGCAAAAGCAGTATTTAAGGATCATAACAGGTGGCATTCTATAGTTTCAGCCTCTGGATTCTTAACCGCACGTCTGCCAATTCCATCTCTTTACATATCTGTATTCAAGTTATTATATTTATTCGTTCAAAATGGCTCCACAAGCACAGCCATACAAATCGCCTCCTACATGCACCGTTGCAATCCCCTACGTTATACTCACACGTGGCTTCATGCATAGACACATTTCTGTATTGCTCCAAGTGCTCATACCATTTGTAAAATGGCTGAATGGTACATTATGCTTTAACTGATAAAGGAAAAGATGAAACTGGTGTTGGTGGATATAATCAATGGCTGGAAACGAGAATTGTTAACATACATAGATGGTTTTAAGTCACACCTAACATAGTGGCGTGCTATTTTGTATTATATATAAGTGAATGATGGAATAATAACTATAATAATAGGTACGCATACAAATTGCAGATTGTTTTTGTTAAATCACAACTGAGCTACATAAATAAGGTTTTTGACATCATTGCCTTTTCCCAACTACATAAATATGTTGAGATCGTCTCCCAAATATTTTTCTAGATAGCAAAGTAACATCAAAAATATTGTTAATACTTACCGAAGCAGCAGATCCTGGTGGAAATGCAAGATGGCGCCTTTTCCTCACAGAAACTAACGAAGTTTTTTCATTCGGACATTGTTCCTTTATTGTAGCATTCAAAGAGAACTCACTTGAAACGTTAAATACTAAAATAAATACTATCAACAAATAGGATTTTAAATCCATTATTAAATGGAGAAAATGTATATATATTCGTTTAAAGAAAACTAACTTTGGTATTTCTAGCTTTAGCTTCAAAATAACTATCAATATTTGCTCCAATTCATGAATTTATTTTTATTATCAATTTCTATTTTCGCGTCTTTATGTATTTTTCGTGCGGCTAGGCTGTACCAGATACCGTCTAATAATAGTTAGTAATCAGCTATATGTATCAGACCATGACGTGAACTTTTTTCTTTACGTTTTCACACTTTGCACACACTGATCGCATGGGATAAGCTACAGTGATGGCTTAGTATGGGTATTTTTGGGATCAGTTCAAGACAGTTTGAGAATCGTTATAGAAAAATCCATATTTCTGGTAACATTTTTATTTGTGAACTCAAATGATATTTGTATTTAGTAAAATTAAGCCTTTTTTTCTGGGTGGGAAATTATCAAATAACTTCTCTCGCTCTAGGCGGAAAATTATGCCTCGCTTTACAGTTAGTTATACTTTTACATTTGTACTCAAAAATATCTTTATGAATCGTCTTTTCCAAGGCTTTTGACAGAGCTTGGCATATAAATCAGATCTGAAGGGTAGGTTTCTTTAATTAGGAAACCTGCTTGGTAATATACACCTGATTTGCGCGAAAACTTAATACAGGTTATCACTTAGATCTATTTAACCGATCGTATTTAATTATTCTATTACTGTAGGAGTACCTCAGGGGTCAGACTGGAGCGGGCCTGGGCTGCCTTGAAGCGGCTCCTGCCCAATCCAGGGGGTCCAACCGCCTCCTGCCGGAGGCCCTACGCAGGGGTCGTGCGGTCCATGGCCCTTTACGGGGCGCTGGTGTGGGCGCGTTCATTGAGGCTGCGGCCAGCCCGCCGGTTGAACGCGTCCCAGAGGGTCATGGCCATCCGGCTGGCCCGAGGATACCGCACGGTCTTCTGCGAGGTGGTGAGCCCCCTTGCCGGATTACCGCCATGGGATCTGGAGGCAAAGGTCCTCGCGCACATTTGGGAGTGGCGCGAGGAGGCGAAACGCCGGAGCTTAACTCCGCTGCCGCAAGAAATCGCGGCACAGCAAATAGAGCTCCGGCGGGATCTCATGGCGGCATGGAGAGTGCGATTATCGCAACCCAGCGCTGGGCACGCCACAATTGCAGCGATAAGACCCCTTTGAGAAGTGGCTAGAGAGGCGCCACGGCGTCCTCACCTTCCGCTTGACGCAGGTCCTCACCAGACACGGCTGTTTCGGGAGGTTCCTGTTCAGGATAAGGCGGGTGGAAATGCCTGGATGTCACCACTGTGTGGATCGCCCGGAGGACACGGTGGAGCATGCGGTGGAGGTCTGCCCGGCTTGGGCGAAGCATCGCCGTGTTCTCGTGGAGGCGATCGGCGGCGGTGATCTCTCACGTCCGGCCCTGATTCGGGCCATGGTACGGAGCGTGAGGAAATGGGAGGTCGTCACCTCCTTCTGCGAAGCAGTAATGCTCGCGAAGGAGGAGGCGAAACGCGTGAGGGAGAGGCAAAATTCGTGCCCTCACGCCCCCTAACCGCCGCAGGAGGAGACGCCCTGAGCGTCGGGAATCGCGAGACGATTTCCGGCCATCGTAAGCTAGGGCTTGCGGACGGTGAGCAATGGGTAGCTCGCCGTCCGATAAGGACCAGGCCCAGATCGACGGCGCGTTGTGTTCCACCCGCACCTCAAAGAGATGTCAGCAGAATTGACGGGGTCCGCTAGGGCCTGCCGAGGTTGCGAATAAGTCGAAAGGGAAATCGTGGCCCCCGGCAACATGGAAACTGAAGGAACACGGGTGGGTTTTAGTCAGTAAGAGTCTGACACGCCCTCCCTTCACCCAGAGCGGGAGAAGTTATTTGTCAATTTCCCAACAAAAAAAAAAAAACGGGTCTATATTTGATCTCTATTAAATCGAATGAACTCGTGCTGCAAATTAATGAGCTGTTATTAAAAACTCAAATTCTCTTAAGACAATAGATGTTCCTCGAAAATATGTTATTTCGCTGCAAAGAAATAACTTTACTAGTACAATGTAGAAATAAATTGTTTAACTACAAACGAACATTATTTATCCATTCTGTTAAACTTTCTGCAATGTGAATAAACTGTGAATAAACATTACTACCGGAGTAATCTGCGATGCATTAGTAGTGATTCGCAGAAGAGTCTGTTTTTGTATGGATACTAAATAATTCACGTAAAAACAGAATATCTGGATGACCTTTTTTTTGAACAACGTTTTCTAAATGTGATACCTAGCTAGATCGATTTATCGTCCCCGAAACTCCCTGCATGCAAAATTTCATGAAAATCGTTGGAGCCGTTTCCGAGATTCAGATTATACATAAGTACAAATATACAAGAATTGCTCGTTTAAAGGTATTAGATAAGATTTCTATAATTGTGTTGAATAGGTCTGTACACACTTTATATTTCTATACAGTTTATGAAGTTGAAGTAGCCATTCTAAAATTGTGTTTGAACATTGTACTTGGATGAGTTAGAAAAGTATCTGTGTCATAAAAAGTTACAAATGAGTCTTAACTCATAATGATTTTCAAAGGTATTTTCAATAGGGTCATAATAATATAACGGAATATACTTTTGTGTGAGTATTAGCTTTTACTGTGTGTATTTCAACTCTTACAATTGCTGTTAAAATGAGAACAAAAGGTTCGAACCACAGTAAAGTAGTCTTCAATTTACCCTAACCAACGTAGTTATGTTGAACTACATAAGAAAAAAGATTCCCAAACATAAGAACCATTTAAAAACCTACCCTAATCACTAAGCCTTTTACCAAAAAGCCAAAAAACGAAATTGCATGCAAACCTTATCTACACAAAGATATCGTAAAATGTGATTCGTGCGCGTTTCCAGCGTGTTCACTGACCCGGGATGTTGGATCAAAGAATTAGAGCCTCGCCTACCCTCATTAGCTCAGTCACGAGTCACACCTCCTTGGAATCTGATTGCCTTGCTGCAGAAAATTGGACCGTAAACTTTCAAGGTTGTGGTAGATTTAGCACTAGCACATTTTTTCTGCTCCGTCATCGACCACGAAGTTACGCGTGAATGGGAATAGTATTTAAAGTTGGAGTAATAGATAATCTTTCATATCGTTCACTTAATGGTACTGCTGGTCAGGTTTAATGTTACACTGTACGACACTGATAACTTTATTCCGTGACAATTTCATTTTCAAATTGGCTGCTTCATCATGACCATGATTTTTATCATCAGCTGTAGTGATTTTAATAATTATCTCTTTTAACTTTTCTAACGACAGATTATGGTAATTATTAATAAATTATAAATAAATTCTCCATACTTCTATATATCACAATTAAGCATAAGTCAAGTATCAGAAAAAATAACAGATATACAATAAAATAAAACCAAAATTGTTTCAGCTATATGTAGCTATTTTTATTCAGACCCAATACAACTTCCAGTATCGAAATGGGGCAATCGTGGATTCTTTCGCAGACGTTTGGTTCCAATAACTCGTAATAAGTTTCATTAACTTCCTCCTTAAATCCTTTCTCGTGAACTGGGGCGCTTGAACAAAACGAACAATTTCTATTACTGGCCAGGCTAACTTTAAATAAGGCTTTATGAAATTTTCTTCGATATATCAGAGAATATAAAGAATGATTGGTGGAGCGATGATCTTTGCAAGGTGGCTAGTAGTAGCTGGATGAAAGTAGCTGAGGATTGAATTAAATCCCGTCCGATTGGAGGGGCGTTATAATTCTATAGACTAATTATTATGATGATTATGAAAGTGCAGGTGATATGAGTACTTGAAGAGCTAATGGTAACTTGCAGAATGTAAACACAAAAGAAGAAATATTGAATAGACAAAGTAGATTGGCAATTCTAGTTTAAGCTCATTTTAATGATTAGAATCATCGATACGACGAAGATAAACAAGAAGGAATGCCAAAGAACCAAGAGACTTTAAAAATATTGTCATAATCAATTAACACGACAGACATCTTCGTCATACGAAGTCATTATGATAATAGGCAGAGGTGCAACTGCGTCTATGGCATGCAATAGCGTTGAGTCAACTGGCATTTCTCCGATTTTAACCCGATCCATTTCACATTAGGGATGTCAATGACTTACACGCATGAATAAACATATACAGTGTGAGTCTTCATAATGTGCACATTTCGAAATGAGGGGCATCTATGCTTAATTTTATCGACGGAAAAAATATTTAAAAAACATTTTTTTTGTTCTCTTTGGCGTCCTATTGAGAAATTTTACGATTATTGTAAAAATTTATGAAAAAAAAAACAGATTTTTGCAAAAAAAGATGTTTTTTTTCAATTGAGGGTAGTTTTTAGGGTTCCGTAGTAAACAAGGAACCCTTATAGTTTCGTCATGTCCGTCTGTCTGTCTGTCTGTCTGTCCGCGGTCTAGCTCCAAGACTGTTAGTACTAGAACGTTTTAATTTGGCATGGGTATACATATTAATCATGCCGACAAAGTGGTAAAATAAAATTATGAAAAACATTTTTTTTTAGGGTACCTCCCCTACACGTAAAGTGGGGATGTCTATTTTTTTTCTATCCCTTGGTGTGGGTTATCGTTGGAAAGGTCTTTTAAAAACATTGTGAGTGTGTCTATTTGCGAAATATTAAGCTTTAAAGTTAAAAAAATTGTTAGAGTCAAGTGTCTCCCCCCCTGCCAGCTAAATGGTTGGTTTTAGGTAAGTATGTGAAAAAATTCACGGCAGTAGCTTATATAACGAATTTAAAAGGAAAACTATCACAGCTGAGTATGATTTACAAGTTAACGAGTAATAATAGACCAACTTAGATTTGCGGTTGTAAAAACATGTTCCCCCATACGTTCTGTATGAAAGATTTTTTTTGTCAACTACAAAGTTAAGTTTGTTCTTGGGATAGATTCATCCCAACTACGGAACCCTACATTGTGCGTGGTCCGACATGCACTTGGCCGGTTTTTTATTTCCTTAATTTTAATTTTATGAGGACGTCTAATTACTTACAATCACTATGGAGTCTGTTTCATCGCGATAGATCATTTAGTTAACTGTTTTTTTATTCCATAAAAAATATAAAAAAAATTAAAAATATTTTTACGTCGATAAAGTTAAGCATAGATTGGGATCATTTCGATATGTGCACATTATAAAGACTCAAACTGTATTGCAAAGCATAACAGATTATATTAATTAACTATTCAGAAACTCCTATGGGTTAATTTTAACCGACACGACTACAAAGAGAAATAATGATTACAATGTTGAAGCTAAATTGTATAGAAAATCTACCAAAACGTGAACACTATTCCTCTGAAGAGACTTAACTAAGGAAAGAAAGATCAGACCCGTGATGAAAAAGAAACTTACGAAAATATTGTCCTCAAAATGTCATGCACCAAGGACTTCCCCGGTGGAGCCAAGTGTGTTCTCGCTTCACATATGCTTCGATAAATACACGAGCGACCGTTCAAGTTGTAACTGAAAACAAAATGATTTACTGAACACTTGTTACAGGAAAGTTAGTCTTATGGAACGATTTTGTTACAAATAACTGTAATGGTCTAATGCTTACATAGTTTTGTGAAAGAATAAAATATAAATTAAAATTGTAAATGATTTTAAAATACTTTGCTTAGACTGTTCATTATCAAGTATGAAGAAATTACTAAAAGAGCAGATAATATAAACTCTTCTTACTTATGCAACTTTACAATATCAATCAACCTGCCTAGCCTTTTCTCAACTACATTGGAGTCGGCTTCCATTCTAACCGGATGCAGCTGAATATCAGTATTACATGGAGTATATGGAGTGACTGCCTATCTGACCTCCACAACCCATATTTACGCATAAACACTGGTAAGACTGGTTGTCAGACTTTTGGGCTTCTAACCCGTTACGACTGTAAAAGATCTATGAATGACAGCTGGGCCCAAAGGCTTAACGTACTTTACGAGACACGGAGGGTTCTCAATATATAATTGATGGTCACCCATCCACAAACTGACCGCGGCAAGCGTAGCTTAACCTTCTATCGACCGTTGCATCTGTTAATATTTAGCCACATTGCGATATCTGTTCTTAAAATATGGAATGAAATTAAAGGCACGTAATATATATTACTATTTGTCTACCACAATCAGTCTTTATCAATGAAATTATCTTTCATTTATGTTCAAAAGTATAAGACGATAATCATCTCTCTTAAATAAAAGACGACGCAAAAAATGTATGTTTGAATCATAGTAAATGACATTCTATAGTTTCTGCTTTCTCCAGTGGGAAAAAGCATTCGTATAAAAAAAACGGTGGTACTCCGGGAGTGCCGACAGAAGAGAAAACTTGAAAAAAAATCGGCACCGCGGTAGGTAATCAACGCGTTGATGTCTTATACTCCACGTAAAGCGGTAATCAACGCGTTGATGTCTTTTTAATGGTCAAAAGGTGGTGTCGTAACAGTGTCACGAAATCAATGGTTTAGTCCCATCTCAAAGATGCCCAACACGCCTAAAGAAGTTTTCACTTCAAAAACAAAAGTATAAAGTTAAATTATGATTTACATTCATTATAATCGAGGAAAATTTAATTCTACCTGTAATGTAGACCTGCCTGATCTAGGTTTATGAAAACTTGTGTTTCAGGCCATTAATTTACATCAAACATTTAAAAAGAAGACATCAATAAATGTCATCATCATCATCATCATCAGTCTATAATGTTCCCACTGCTGGGACACAGGCCTCCTCTCTGTGAGAGGGAGTGGGCCGTAATCCACCACGCGGGCCCAGTGCGGGTTGGTCAATAAATGTATTAGAAGCTCTAAATTAAAAAGATAATTATAATATTTTCAACAACTTAAAGAGTAACAATTTGAGAGTATGAAGTCTAATTACCTCTCAAAAGCGTTTTCCAATCTCTCCCAAAACTCCCTCTTCTGTCGGTGATGTAACTTCTTCTTGTGTAAAGCATTGGTCATCTCTGGGCTGAGCAGGGGATAAAGCACGTCTATCTCACAAAGAACATTCCATCCGGATGGAGCGTGGACCATCACAGTTTTTAGCACCGACATTGTCAGCTGAAAATAAAAGAAATTAACCATTTGAGATGAGATAACACAACGCCAAAAAAAAAGGCTGCTACTGAGAAATTCATACTTTCAACCGTCATTAACGAGACACAATAGAATTTTAATTGTTATCAACCTCAATGAGGTGTCGTAACAGATGATGAGTTAAGATCCAAATCAAAGAGACGTTTCTTGACATTTCGAAAAATCAATTTACTTCGTTTGAATAAAAATACGTCTTTAGGTAGGAATTATGCAGTAATTCGAATAAAAAAACAACAATATTACATAATAATTTAGGTTAATATTCAATACCATAATCTAAATCTAAAACTTCCATGTGAACAAAATTCATAAGAGTCACTTTGTCATTTTTTATTTAGTAAATGCTGTATCAAGATCACAACATATCACCAATATCACTCCATCTTGTTTTGGAAAATTGAGGTTGATATTAGTATAGCATTGACCTATAAAAAGTTTGCAATTAATTCGAGTGTCTACTTTCGTTTGCCAGACTCAATAAATCTTATCTTATACTTATACTTAAATCAAGTGTCATTTTCGTCCAAACACAAGTAACTATATGCTTTATTCATACATTATAAAGACCAAAATGCAGGAATGGTCTCCATCACAGCATTAAAGTTTAAAATACTAGTCATTATACATTATAACGAAGACTCTGGAAGTCGTTTTCCATAAAAACTTCAGACTCCGTGCATTTTATATGGGAAAGTTATTTAAACTTAGTCTTTAAGTTAATTCCGCTTAAATGAAGTAAACTTTTTAAAACCACAACTGTTTATATTCCGCTGTAGTATTGTAAAGAAAATTACAGGATGACTGAGTTTAAATCTACTGATCATCAATGTTGATGGAAGAGCCAAAAAAAGCCTGAAGGAACTATTAGAAAAGTAACGTTTTTGAGATGTTTTAGATAAATATTTTATGTCAAAATTAAATCTGGTTACTGCAACTTAATCATAATTGAAAACAGATTACTTATATTTAATGGGGTTTATTTATAAACGAGAGCAGTGGTGGCCCAGTGGTAACGGCCGCGACTTACAAGTTGTAGGTCGTAGGTTCGAACCCAGACAGGCGCTTTACTTTGTGTAAATTATTTAATCCCCACTGCTCTCAAAAACGGTGAAGGAAAACATCGTGAGGAAACCGACATGTCCTAGAACCGAAAATTCGAAGACATGTGACATCTACCAACCCGCACTGGGCCCGCGTAGTGGATTGCGGCCCACTCCCTCTCACAGAGAGAAGGCCTGTGTCCCAGCAGTGGGAACATTTATAGGCTGATGATGAAGATGATTTATAAACGTTGCATAAAGTTAAGTAATTATTAGCGACTGTTTAACCATACATTTTTGACGTTTGAGCGTCACTTGACTTTAAGCAACGTTTATAAATAAACCCCAATATCTTTAGCTACCAACAATCACTTTGATAGTACCTAATTAATATTGTTGTGACTGCATATTAATCAATAGTGTACTCACAACCAAAGAAGTTCCTTCAGGAAACGTCAAATGCCTCCTCTTCCTCAACACGTTCAAAGAAGTCTTTACATTATCACATCGGTCCTTTCCTTTAGCATTCACAAAAAAAACATTTTCACTCACTACAAAAACTACCAGAAAATGTATCACATTCATATTCCTCCTTGAAACGAACTAAACGTTTAAACAATGTTTAAACATAAGGTGCAATTGGCTCGACCAACCACGTGACTTTTAAAGATGGCGTCGTATGGACTATGCTATATTCATTTTTATTATTTCACACGTCTTAGTCATTTTCATTTTCTTCGTAAATTGACAGTTGCCTGAAGTATGGTTGGAGACAAAATAAATAATGTTGCCTTTGACTATTGTGAAGCACATGACTATAAGTTCAATGACCGTTTATGGTTTTAACCTATTCCGTTGTCTATTTAGCACATTGTTCATGAATGTCGACTACCTACAAGTTTTAACTAGAATAAACTAAGCAATATGTAACAGTATTTTTTTGAAGAAATAAAAGAAAAAATCGCTTATTGTCACAGAAACACAAGCATGCTTTTTTTTCCTTTGTAAAATATCAACTTTATTCACATTTTTTTAATCTCTTCTATTAGCTATTAAACAAGAAATTTAAAAAAATACCAAAAATACAAACGACTTCCAAACTACAAAGTGAAAAATAACTTTAATTGTATTTTTACTATGGTTGTATTTTTAGTAAAAAAGTTTTTTTTTCACTTTTTAGTGGGTTTGTTTGATATTTATCTAAGTTACAATAGCCTAATGTCAACTGCTCATCACCTTTTTACAAAATATTGCTTTTCCCGATGCAGGGACTTTAACTGTTGAGGAATTTACCAGGTATTTCACCATCTTCTCCAGTGCACCGTATGTATTGTGACGAGCATCATTTGCTTACCAACCATATTAAAGTAATCGAATCGCAACCCGTGAAACACATAGTATTCAGTAGTTCCGATGGCCATCTGTGTCCTTCATCATCAGTTCCACTTTACCAAATGGTGCTTTCCGAGAGCAAATGCACCAGTTACTATAAACATACCCAAATTGATTTCTCCAAGATCCCATCATCAGATCGTGATCAAATGACAATAGAAACAACTAGAAATAATACTCTTTTAAAGAAAAAAAGAATTTTTCAAATCGATCTAGCCATCTTCGAATTATCGGGATACATATACGATGAATGATAAGTAATATTAAATCTCAAACTCAAAGCATTTATTTCAATTAAACCATTTACAGGCACTCTTAATTAAAAATTTCCGGCCCTGGTTCAGGCCATGGTACGGAGCGAGAGGAAATGGCAGGCCGTCACCTCCTTCTTCGAAGCGGTAATGCTCGCGAAGGAGGAGGCGGAACGCGTGAGGGAGAGGCAAATTTCGCGCCCTCACGCCCGTAACCGCCGCAGGAGGAGACGCCCGGGGCGGGAATCGCGAGCCGATTTCCGGCCACCGTAGGCGCGGGCTTGCGGACGGTGAGCAATGGGTAGCTCGCCGTCCGATAAGGACCAAGCCCGGGTCGACGGCGCGTTGTGTTCCACGCGCGCCTCAAAGAGATGTCAGCAGAATTGACGGGGTCCGTTAGGGCCAATGCCTGCCGGGGATTCGAAGAAAACCGATAGGGAAATCGTGGCCCCCGGCAACAGGGCAATCGAAGAAACACGGGTGGGTTTTAGTCAGTAAGAGTCTGACATGCCCTCCCGCTCCACTCAGAGCGGGAGAAGTTATTTGATAATTTCCCACCCAAAAAAAAAAAAACCACTAAATTGTCAAGGAGTCGGTCAGTCAAAAATATGAATCCCATTCCATGGCGTATTGAAGTACTAATCAATATGAGGGAGGTCAATAGCCATTTATTTATTTAAACTACTCGCACACAGGCGGACATAACCTTATTAGACATTCTCTACCAGTCAACCAAGGGTGGTGAAGAGATAAGATGGGAGGTGCTCTGATTGACTATGTATTAAAGATATAATAATAATAAAAAATATGAAAAGGATAACATTATGAATTGAAAATAAAATAAGTACATTAGTACATGAATAGATCATAAACTTATAATACACTAGCTGCGCCTTGCCTTTTCACCCGCATAAGTATCCTATGTCCTAATCCAGGTCATGGTCTACCCATGTGCCAAATTTAATTTAAATCCGTTCAGCCGTTTCAACGTGAAAGTGTAACAAACAAACATACAAAAAATCAAATCTTTTCTCTTTATTATATTAGTTTATTTAGACGTACATACGACCACTCTATTCAAGCCGAAGTAACAATGCTGATAAAGCTACAGAGGGCCCATAACTATCTTGTACTGAGGAGCTCGCTAAGGTATCTAAACATGACGACCAATAAAGTTGGAAACCAAGGTCTTTTAGATTTGAGTCTTAAAGAAGATAATAGGTGATATAAAAACAACGCCTAAATCCACCAAGCAGATCAAAATCATCTACCCGCCAATACTAAAATAATTAAAGTCACAAACTACAACTCTTCCACACTAAACCAATGTTCTAGTGCAATGCTCTGAACGTCGTCAAGTCCAATGTTTGATCATGTAATTAGAGTACGTCTGTCGTCTGCACTTTTGAATGTCACAGTCTACCACACATACGCAGTTATGCAATGTAATTAGGAGTATTGATGCTTCAATTGAATGAGTCCAATTGTATCTGGAAACTTAGACTGTAGAGGAAAAGTAGAAGTTTTTGATAGGATTGGTTGCTTTATTTTCAATTGAATGCTTATTGGTTAAGAATTATATCGATAAAACTGCAGCTTTAAGTTTGAAATAAATACATGGTAAAGTATAGGATTAATGTTAGTAATATGTTTCCATAAAAAAAAATACAGAAAAACAATCAAAGTTACCTCCAAACCGAACAATAAACCGCTGGTGTTAAAAAAATACTTCAAATTAGATCATGAAACTGCATAATAAATAACTGAGCTAACTATAAAGCAGACCTTATGTTCTTTTTGTTAATTACCATTATTTTCTCCGTAAAAAGAAATTACCTAAACTATTGGCGCCTTGGAGCCTTCTCCCCGCTCTGTTTCGCTCTCACTCAGTCCACGAGCAGTATCGTGTGAGCGAGATAAGCAGTGAATTTTAGCTGAGATATTATTGAGTCTTAACTATATGCATGATTTGAGTAAGTTAGTACAGAAGATCAGTGTGGTAACAGCGGGAGTTACGAGTTGTAGGTCGTTGGTTCGAACGACAGATGCTTTACTTTGTCTAAATTATTTCATCACCACTGCTCTCAAAACAGTGAGGGAAAACATCGTGAGGAAACCGGTATGTCCTTACACCAAAAAATTCGAAGACATAAAATGTGACATTTACCAACCAGCATTGGACCCGCATGGTGGATTACGGCCCACTCCCTCTCACCGAGAGAAGGCCTGTATCCCAGCAGTGGGAACATTATATTCTGATTAATGCTAAATTGGTACACTTGCAATAAACTAATTTTAATAATGCTATTAAAATTAGTTTGAAGATTGTCATTATGTAACGATATTTTTATGCGTCTACGATAAAAATCTACCTATATCTGTACACACTTTTGGAACGAAGTTCCTTATCGCGCTTTATACTCTGAACACTTGGCGAATGAGAGCAAGACCAAAAAAAAAGTGGTGGCACTCCGGAAGTGCCAACAGAAGTGAAAACTTGAACAAGATCACCTTGGTGGAAGAAAAATTCTTGTATAGAACATTGATCCGTAACTTTATCTAAATAAAAAGCACAATCGCGTTTGCAAAAATAATACTTCCGAAACCTTTAAAGTAAAAATACTTGCATAGAACATTGATCCGTAACCGTAATATAAATAAAGAGCACAATCGCGTTTACAAAAATGAGGTGTCGTCATGGTGTCGCAAAATCAATGGTTTAGTCCCATCTCAAAAATGCCCAACGCGCCTAAAGAAGTTTTCACTACAAAAGTGTAACATTTTGACCGTCACGACACTGTCTTTTTGAAAATAATAATAAGGTGTACTCACACGTTGTATGGATCACTATGGAAGCTTGTTGACAGATGCGTTTTTCATACGGCGCAGTTTATACGCCCAAACAAAACCGTGCCGGGTGCGAAGGGCCAAGGAAATTGACACCATACGTCAATTTGGTTGTGGTAAAGCAATTTCCCCTACAATTGTTAAATTGACAGTTGTAATTTTTTTTTAAACGGGCAATTTATATCCCTGACTTTTTAATATCATCCCTGCATTTAGCAGATTTAGAGACAGCAATAATCTGAGGTGGTGATTGGTGTAAACTATTATTACCTACTCATTTTCTAAAGACGGGTTTACACCGGTGAGGCGAGTCGTGGATGGGATGGGTGAGAATTAAAATTTGTATGGCAAAATTTCTATCCACGCCCTGCCCATCTTTGGTGAAAAAGGTCTAGATGCGCGAGGATGTGCGAGGAGAAAATTGAAATGTTTGTTAGTACAATATTGAACTTTATTGCTATACAAATAAAATATTTATTTACTTTGTAAAACGGATATACAAATCTCGCACCAGCCATCGAGGACCCGCACGGTCTCTTTACGTCAAGCGCTGACTCGCGATGTCTCGCGCTGGCACGCGCTGCCCTGGCTCGCTCCGCATACTATATTCTCGGCTGGCCGGCGCGCCAGACACGGCTGGTCGGTCG
The DNA here is from genome assembly GCA_949152395.1 of Agrochola litura. NCBI lineage: Eukaryota > Metazoa > Arthropoda > Insecta > Lepidoptera > Noctuidae > Agrochola > Agrochola litura. Next base: position 19,651,946 of record OX424509.1, on the reverse strand, counting down.
GCGCATGCGATGACCGGCGCGTAAAATCGGGAGCCGACGTGAGGCAACGCTGGCCGTCGCGAGACGGCGCGGTATAGCGCTGGACATCTTTCGATGTAAAAGGGTAAGCGTGATTTCAATTCTCGCCCATCCCATCCACGCCTCGCCTTGCCGGTATAAAACCACCTTAATACTATTTTTTTTTTCAAAAAGTACGGTTGCGGTTCAGTGTATAGGCAACTGCAGCTGTCGACGAGTGTCAACGGCTTGACTCTGCCGCTCATGTGTATGAGCACCCAGTGTGAAAGGTTGTATACTATTCTGGATATATCTCAACGAACCATTGAATCGATAGAATCCAAAACAATAACCAATAAAACCAATCAAACGAAAAATAAAGAATACTCCCATTAACTTTATTGTCAATACAAAATAAACAATAAAAATTACTATGACATTACACTACAGACAAGTCTACACAATTCGGGTACAGTTCTGTACAGTCGCCATTGGCCCCGTGGGTGCCGTCGTATTGCTTATGAAGTTCGGACACCGAGGTTGGGACTTCTGGTAATCTGAAATTATGTTCCAAGTTTAGGTATACAAGAAAACGTCGCATGCATTGTCTGGTGTCCATTTAGAGAATTCTATGAGTTCAAAGTTTGTGGCAGACAGTTGCATCTGGCTGTATAGATGCGTTACTTGAAGTTGAGACCAAGACTAGTAGTACAACAAGTGCAACAGTATTTCATCTTAACTTTTAGTAAGGTGTTGGAGTTACTATATCGAATAACTAGTTTCCGTCAGCAGCTTCGCCCGCGTGTTATCTTTATAAATTAGCCTATGTTACTCAGTGGTAATATAGCATTCTACTGGTGAAAGAATTTTTAAAATCGGTCCAGTAGTTTTTGAGTTTATTAATTACAAACAAACATCATCATCATCATCATCATCATCATTTCAGCCGAAAGACGTCCACTGCTGAACATAGGCCTCCCCCAAGCACCGATTTTGTGCATTCCGCATCCAGCGGATTCCTGCGGCCATTCAGCCATTTCAGCCATTCAGCCATTCGGCCATTTCAGCCGAAAGACGTCCACTGCTGAATATAGGCCTCCCCCAAGCACCGATTTTGTGCATTCCGCATCCAGCGGATTCCTGCGGCCCTCACAAACAAACATACCATTTTTGTTTTGTAGGGTTCCGTAGCCAAATGGCAAAAAACGGAACCCTTATGGATTCGTCATGTATGTCTGTCTGTCCATCCGTATGTCACAGCCACTTTTTTCCGAAACTATAAGAAATATGCTGTTAAAACTTGGTAAGTAGATGTATTCTGTGAACCGCATTAAGATTTTCACACAAAAATAGAAAAAAAACAATAAATGTTTTTTCATCAAACCCATACGTGTGGGGTATCTATGGATAGGTCTTCAAAAATGATGTTAAGATTTCTAATATAATTTTTTTCTAAACTGAATAGTTTGCGCGAGAGACACTTCCAAAGTGGTAAAATGTGTGTGTCCCCCCCCCCCTGTAACTTCTAAAATAAGAGAATGATAAAACTAAAAAAAATATGTGATGTACATTACCATGTAAACTTTCACCGAAAATTGGTTTGAACGAGATCTAGTAAGCAGTTTTTTTTTTTTAATATGTCATAAATCGTAAACCAAAAAATACACTATTGTTAAAACAGCGATCAAAGTTACAACGAACTACAAGAACTTTTATACTATGTTACTTGCTGCTACGGAACCCTTCATGGGCGAGTCCGACTCGCACTTGGCCGCTTTTTTTTGTGTTTGAACGCGCTAATCTCTGGAACTACCAGTTGGATTTGAAAATTTTTTTTTGCATTTGATAGCCAAATTCTTGAGGAAAGCATCACACTAGACCATTAGGAACCTTGCAAAAAGAAATAAGTCAGAAAAAACGCTAAGCAAAAACTAAATAATAGCGTGGGCAAACGATGCGATGCGATGCGGTGGGTCAGAGAACAAGAAACACGCGATACGCTTGTGCCCGAGACTTCGTTCGCGGGCACAAGCTAGTTAAAAATATGGCTAGATGCTAGATAAGGAATTGAAAATAAAAATGAAAAATTTCCTGAAATATGGGAAATCTGGTGTAAAGTATAATAAATAAAACTTCTATGCCCTAACTTTTTTAAATGTCTTTTTACATTTCGATGAGATCAAAACTATTTATTTTTAATTCTTCAATCTATAAACTTAGCCTCTCATAGTGCTCTCTTAGATAAAAACTTCTTTCAAGCTGTGCCGCAACACTCGTTACACTATGTTTTCCATCTAATCTATACAATATGTAAAAAAAACCCTGTCCAATCCGAAAGAGGCTCAAAGGTACTGCAATAAGATTACCTAAAAGTAATAAAAAATCTATTGAAAAGTAATTGCTATTTAAAAATCTCATTTTTGGTACCAAAAATATCCCAAATTCATTAAAAATTAGCAAATTTTCTACAGAGGTGATAAGTTATGACTAGTAGACACCTGCTAAACGACGACCGCCCCGTTCCCATGTAATAACCCGGTAAAATTCAGAATTGAAAAAATAAATAAACAATTTTTTTTTTCTTAAAAATTTCCCCCATAAATAGACTCTCAGTACGATACCTAACAACACCCTCACGGATCGGAAAGGGTTTTTTTACAAGTTGTATACCCACCACCCCTTCTAGCTGTAATCCATTTACTAATTATTGTCTTACGTAAACACAGCCCGTAGGATCTCTTCCACAAACGATTCTTGTTTAGTTTGTCCCTTGCCTGTCACACAGAGCATTTTCAGGATGCACTCTTTACCGTTCCAACCTAACCTGTTCAAGGAAATATTTTAAAATTTTATTTGAAAAAAATATCTAACAATACTTAGATTCTCAAGCCGGGCTCGCCAGTCGATGGCAATAGGCTGGCCCCCTTGTAACATGGGACTTAAACATAACTGGCGCAATCAATCTACCAAGCCTTTTCCCAACTATGTTGGGGTCGGCTTCCAATTTAACTGTATGCAGCTGAATACCGGATCTTACATGGAGCGGCTGCCTATCTGACCTCCTCCCAGTAACTGGATAATACGATACCCCTCAGTAAGACTGGTTGTCAAACTTTCGGGCTTCTAATGACCCTTAACGACTGACAAAGAACCACGAATGATAGCCGGGATCAACAGCTTAACGTGCTTTCCGAGACATGGAGGAGTCTTGGTATGTTAAGATGGTCACCCATCCTCAGACCAACCCTGGCAAGCGTAGCTTAACCTGATAGACCGAACCGTGCGGCTGTTATTACTTAACCATGGGCTCCTCTAATATAACTGGTGGAATGTGGGTGTACTAATGCACCTCTGCCCAACCCTTGAAATGCAGGCGTGATCTTTAGTATATAACAATACTTTCAACATATAGAATGAAGTAGTTTCAAATATTAAAAAGTTCCTTGCAAATAAAACGGATTTTATATTTATGAATGCCACTTACGTTTGCAAAAACTTTTCCAGTTTTACATAAAGTTTCTGTCTGTCTTTTCTATGGCGCTCAAGTCTGGTTATATCCAAATCTTTGAAGGAGATTTTATTTTTGTGCGAGTTATGCATTTTCTTTTTATTAGCCTTCGTAATTTTTCTTACATTTGCTTCAGCTGCATCGACGCTTCTTTTGGCAAACGCTGGGTTTGTTAGGATTTTTCTGTAAAAGGTTTCTGATTTAGTTTTTCTATCAAGAGTTCTCGATAATACTAGCCAGCTCAATAAGTTTAATATTTAAACTAAAAAAGAAAATAGAATTGCGTATAAAAGGAAGAGGGAGACTTTTGCACTGCAATAGGATGATACAGGCTAGTTAGATTAGACACATATAAGTTTATTCTATGTCGAGAATGGTTTTGAGAAAATATTCCGAGTCCACCAATCAAAGTGCTAGAATTTGAAAGTAACCTCTTTAAATATTTAGAATCCCATTTTTTTTTTTTCTGTTGGGTATCTCATAGCTGGTCTCTAACGACCGTGGCTATTAAACCAGACAATCCTGTGGATGCATTAAGCTGCTATACTCATTGCCTCCAGCCAGGGCACACATAAAAACTAAGCTAAAAGCTTAGGATAGACGCTCGCTAAGGGCAGCTTCTGCGGGGTACGAGCCTCGGCTTAGGGTGTTATCCGGAGGGAGGACATCAAAGATGGGACGGGCTGGATCAAAGTTTTGATCATGATTATTAGTCGGGGAATTTAAAGCTACGTGCACAGCTGCAACAACTGCTGGCACCTCGTTTTCGAGCAAGGGTCGGGGGGGGAGAATCCCAAATCTTCAAACATTACCTTTTATACTCAATCCTGTCGACCACTTTTCCGTCTTCATCCACATAGTACAAGACATCGCTCCTTCTCTTTCCATCAAACACTTTGTATTTATCCCTGAACATGTCAAAGTCTCCAGGATCTGTGGGCAGTTCCCAGGCCATAGCTGCGGTGGTGCCAAACCATACAATGTTGCCAATTTGGAGATACCCGTGGTTTTGAGTGCAGAAAACTGAAATATAGAATTTAGCACTTCATTTAATGCTTAAGTAAAAATATCCTCTGTCATTAGCAACTTTTACTAACAGTGCTTATGCTGTATGTTATTTTACACGAATTCAAACATCTTGCATACTTATATGGGTTCTTGAATTTATCAAACTCAAACTCAAAGCATTTATTTCAAATAAACCAATTACAGGTACTTTTGAATTGTCAAGGTTTCGGTCAGTCAGAAAAATTAAGCTAGTTGCACATTCCAAAGCGTAGTAGGTACCTATGGAGAAGAACGGGCAAGAAACTCCACGGATCATCACGGATTATCATGATCAAAAATTGTCGCTTCCATCCAAAAATGTACTTTAGAGTCCCTAAAATATATCAATCTGCCTAGCCTTTTCCCAATTATGTTGAGATTGGCTTCCAGTCTAACCGGATGCAACTGAATACCAATATTTTACATGGAGTGACTGCCTATCTGACGTCCACAACCCAGTAACTGGGTAAAACGATACCCCTTGGTAAGACTGGTGACAACCAGTCTAAGTCGTAACGGGTCGTTAGAAGCCCGAAAGTCTGACAGGTCTTTCGGGCTTCTGAAAACCTGTAACGACTGTCAAAGATCCATGAATGACAGCCAGGACAAACGGCTTAACGTGCTTTCCGAGGCACCTAAAATATATAATGTGTGACAGAACTTACCGTTAGCAAAAGACCATAGGACTACAGGTCAACATGCAATGATTAAAATTTAGATTGGTAAGTGTAATTCACCTATTTGAAAAGAGCTGCCCTCAGGAAATATCAGGAACCTCTTTCGTCTAGACAGCACTCTGAGCCCAGTTCCATCCTCTTTACTGTGGAATTGTGGTGATGCTGTTGTTACATTTGCATACGATGTTGTTTTATCAACCAACATAAATGTTGATATTATAAAGATGTAAATGTAAACAAACATGTTTCGCTGAAAAGAAAATATTTTTTTTGGTAGAACGGCGTATCCTTTTTAAACAACCTTACAATTTTGTCAGAAATTATAAACCTACATATAATTTCTGACAAAACTGTAAGGTGATTTAAAAAGGATACACCGTTCTTCATAAAACCTTACAGTTTTGTCAGAAATTATATGTAGGTAGTCATAACAGAATCAGCTTTCAAAAGACTCACGTGTTCTACTAATTAGTTTATACAAACTTATAAACCTCATTAACATTATATACTTACAATATACATAGCTCTCCAAAGAATGTTACCCCTTTCAAATTCCAAGAACGGACTGGCATGCAGTGCAAAACAATAGACTCCCGTATTTAGCATATTTGCATAAAATTACAAGCTTTGTGCAAATAACGACAAATTGTTTTTGAGAAACATGCTAATGAAAACACAACGCACTAATCTGACCCTTTTTTTTATATCTCTTTGTCTGTTTGTTTGTATTTTCAGAATACTTAACAATAAAAATTGAAGCAAAGAGAAAAACAGGAAGACCAAGAAGAAGGTATATAGAACCAACTGAAGACAAAAGGAAGTGTACGGACTTTTAGAGCAGCTACGCCATAGCATTGAATAGAGTGGGATATAAATTTCCACACCGACAAGTGCCCAGTATATGCTTGGCGTTTTCCTACGTGATCCAATCAGAAATGAAGATATCTGCAGGAGAACCAAGGGAACGACATAGCCCGAAGAATTGCCAAACTTAGGCAGCGGGCAGGGCACATTGCTCGCCGAACAGATGGCCGATGGGGCGGCGGAAAGGTTCTGAGGTGGCGACCGCGTACTGGAAAACGTAGCGCTGGAAGGCTAGACGTAGTGCTGCACAAGGTGAACCAGTGACCTTGAGAAGGCCATAGGAATCCGCTGGATGCGAGAAGCACAGAACCGGTCGATGTGACGATGCTTGGGGGAGACTTATGTCCAGCTGTGGACGTCTTTCAACTGAAATGATGATGATGATCCCAGCACTTAGGTTTTGGGTGATAGCAACAATGAAGATTATGGGAGGATTTTAGTTAAAAAGCTAAATCGTATGTAGGTGCTTGAATGGCCATAAAATGATACAGACAAAGATGTAAACATGTCTAGATAGACAGTCAAAGCTGTGAACTCACCGAAAAAATAGCGTCCAACTGTTAGCCGCTAAATGCACGCACACTAGAAAAGCACAATGACGTGGCGCGAATGTAAGACGTAGCTGTCACGCACACCAGCATTAAAAAGTTGGTTGGTTTGTTTTCGTTCTTTTGTAGCGCGACACTCTATCTATAGACATTTAAATAATCAAAGGATAGAAATTACGCCAGACGTTCACTCAATACATTCACGGAAGAAACTCTTACTCATATTATGGTACCAAAGTGAAATTAACAATGATAACACCATACAGTTGAAAACCATTTTCAAAAGATGTGGATACTTGTACCATAAATTATCACTTTAAATAGGTACAAGATAACTTAGGAACTCACACCATTTTTTCATGTTTTTATCATATCAACAGAAACTAATAATCTCACTATAATGGAAATTTTTGGCGAATACCCACATACTAGCAAAATACAAATTTGAATAAAGCTCCTTATAAAAAAATGCAAACAGCCACTTTTTCTCAAAGAAACTAGCTGAGATTTATAAGCGGAAAATGAAAAACATATTAAAAAATGTTCTAGCTACTACACAGAAAGGAATATCAAGTAGAAAAAATAAATTCTAAGTTAGACGAGAACTCAAACGGCCTTTGCTTTTCTTAAAAGGTTACAAACTCGTTTATCTTTACAGAAATACACTAGTTTTTTTAAGCCACGGTAGATATTTCTACAATTGTCATGGAAAGTGCTTCCCACAAGATGGACCGATGACGTTGTGAAGGCCGCAGGAATCCGCTGGATGCGGAAAGCACAAAATCAGTCGAAGTGGAGGTGCTTGGGGGAGGCCTATATTCAGCACTGAACGTCTTTCGGCTAAAATGATGATGATTATGATGACTGGAAAGTGCAACGAATTTATCTATCTTTGGTCACCTTTGGATTGCGTACTGAAGTAGAATCAATGTTTTCCTAATCGAAGCCTGGATTCAGACAAGACTCAGACCCCTGGATCAGACCAATATTTTGTACCAATATCTTGTAACAATATTTTGATTTAAAAGAGTGTCCGTGGAGTTTCTTGCCCGTTCTTCTCCATAGGTACCTACTACGCTTTGAAATGGGCAACTAGCTTCATTTTTCTGACTGACCGACCCCTTGACAATTCAAAAGTACCTGTATTGGTTTATTTGAAATAAATGCTTTGAGTTTGAGACTCCCACCCCCCCATTATTAAATATACATATTAGCAATTTAAAGGGAAAAAAAAAATTATTTGTTAAATAATTTTTATTCAAAATTATGCTATTTGAGCATAATGTTGCTATGTCATAGTAATATTTTGACTAAATACCAAATTGGAAAAGATGTTCTATTGTTAGAAAATTTTGCATGCCGTAAGGTAAAATGTATCGGGACCATTTATAAAAATTACATCTTATTTGTATACCTACATTATAAGCAAATAAATTATTTATATTTCTATTTCTAATGATTGTGCTTGAAGATAATGATAGGAAATTAATTATTATAAAATAGAGCCTCTTTAGAGGTTGATGGCAATAGGCTCGCCCCCTATTACATGGGACTTAAACATAACTGGCGAAATGTGGGTGTACCTGCTACAGGTACACCTCTGCCCAACCCTTCGGGGAAACAAGGCGTGATGTTATGTATGTATGTAAAATAGAGCCTCTTTCCTATTTTCTTGTTTCCACATTTTTTTAAACTAACACTTTTTTAAAGCCACTTTCATGAGACAATGTTGCAGATATTTTTTTAATTAATTTTTTAAACCATTACTTGCCTTTTTTTTAAACCACCAGTACCAGTTTTTTGTAGGATAAATCCTACAAACTGGTGCATTTATCTTATGTATGTTTATTAAATATATATACAGTCATGTTAAATACACATCCTTCTTCTTTGAAGCTACCTAAAGCATCAATTTCGTTGCAAGTCATAACTAAAATCAAATTAAAAGCACATGAAACCACAGGAGAACGTAGTAGCATCTACCATTTTGCAACTAGATCATAATTAGCGGTAGCCACAGCGGTCGGTCTAAACTGTATCTACACCAGCCTCAAACAGAATACGTAAACAGTCCAATGATATTTACCTATTTTATACCAATAGAAATTATTATTGGTAATAAAGAGACATAAGGACCAGAGTGTAATGTATTATTATTTTGTGTTATATGACATTGATGACTGTGATTACTTCCTCACACACTGACTTATTCATTATATTTTTTATGGAAAATCGTCTACTTTTACAATGTTTTTAAATATGTGAGCACCATGTCTATCACATAATTAGTTTATCTGTCATTGCTTCATTTTTAATCCTTTTTATCTATTGTGGTATAGTAATTTTATTCTAGGTGCATCGTCTTCACATATAATTATTTAACTAATGTACGTACCTATACAAACTATTGCAAAACATTTTAAAAGAGTAACGGTGGAGTTTCTTGCCCATTCTTCTCCATACGAAAACTACTTTTTGGAAGGGGCGACTAGAAATAATTCTATTATTTTGTAAATTTTGACGTTCAAAAGTGCCGTACATGTGCCTATTTTAAATATTTTTTTTGACTTTGACTTTAAAGTTCACTCATCCTCTATAGAAAAGGGAGAATCCTCCAACCAGACGGGTGTCGTCTCTGGTGGGCAACTGCCCGACGTTTGATGTTGAGAAGTTATATATATTTTGATTGCGTGGTAAACTCTGCTTGCGTGGGATTTGGGTGACGTCAGGTCTTTTGATGCGTAGTTTGCATGTGGCGTTGTAGATGCCACCACAGTATAAAATTGGTTTGTTTTGTTTTTGTGTCAGAATTTGTTATTAAAAAAAACACTACATTTACGTCATCATCATTTTCCTGTCCTTGTCCCACGTTACGTGGGGTCGGTGTAATATGTTGCTGTCTTCCTTTCTCCCCTGTCAACCGTCACGCTTTAATTCACTCCCTTCTCTTTCATATTATTCCTCACACAATCCATCCATCTCTTCTTTGGCCTTCTTCTCTCTCTCTATCCATCAACATTTATATTCATAACAAACACTACATTTACAAAAAAAGGTATTATTTGCACAAGGTATAGTCAGAAGTTAAAAAAAAAACTTTTCTGACATCGATGAAACTACGAAAAATCAAAATTGTATTACTGTATATGCCATGCCATGAACAATATTAATTACTTGAAATTATAAAATAAGTTGAACGGTATTTTACACGCTTCGGATACCTAACCCTCAACATGTTATTACAGCACAAGAAATTACTGCAGTAAACCTAAACCACTACTACTATCAAATCAGTGCCCAAGTTAGTGCCAAATCTCTTGGTCACTGTTAAACCATAACTTACAAAGTGGATTTTGAAATAATAGGTACCTACTCTTTATTTTTTCGTATCGGAATCTTCATGGTTTCCCTCCGATTAGGGAGATCGGAGGGTTAAGCCGGACTCCTATCGACTAAACCCCCACTGTTCCTTATACTACCATGAGTCAGGGGTCTTTTTTTGGGTGGGAAATTATCAAATAACTTTTCCCGCTCTGGGTGGAGCGGAAGAGCGTGCCAAACTCTTACTGACTAAAACCCACCCGCGTTCCTTCAGTTGCCTGTATGTTGCTAGGGGCCACGGTAACCCTTTCGGACAAACCCACAGCCCCGGCAGGCATCGGCCCTAGCGGACCCCTTCAGTTGTGCTGACACCTCTTTGGCGCGCGTGGAACACAACGCGCCATCGACCCAGTTAGGTTAGGTTAGGCGCGAAATTCGCCTCTCCCTCACGCGTTCCGCCTCCTCCATGAGTCAGGGGCTTGGGATATACTTGTACATTCGTCCTACCGCACCCCCGACCTACTCTAGCTAGTAAGTAGTATTTTTTTAAATCATCGAGGAATCATGAAATGTTTTGTTTTTTCAGATACCATAATGGTTAGCCGCGTTATCCTTAATTTCGATGCTATTAAATTTTAAACGAATGGTCACTACATCACCCGATCATAAAACCGTAATAGGTTTTCTGTTTAAAATTATGATTTTAAGTTAATCATATTATTCGCTGTTATGCCAATTTCAAAAATAAATTAATCCAACGCGATTTGAAATAGCGTTATATGGCTGTAAAAGGATTGAAGATTTTAGATAATAGCCAAATGATTTAAGAAGAACCTACGTACTCGGATGCCTATAAGGAATCACTTAGCAAATACAGAGTCAAGAGGATAGCTGCATTTACCTAAATAAACTATGTGTGAATGATAAAAGTCTTTGGAATTACTGATTCATCGATGTAATGTAATAAATAGGTACGTCCTTATATCAGCCTTGCGTAACCAACAATTTTGAGCAATTATTGTAAAATTACGGCTGATTAAAATTACGGTTGATCTTCCGCTTGATTTGGTTGCTTTGAAATTTTTTGTATGTGCTTTTAAAAGTCTTTCGAAAACATACAATACAAAATTAATTGACAACCATTGCAAAAATCAATAATCCCACAAGAATCCTAGAAGGATTGTGATTTCTAAGAAAAAGTTACCTAAAGCACCTTTTTTATTTTCAATGCAACCTACTAGATTTTGAAGGAAATTTCTCGCCGACTTGTCGACACTTTACGTGACCAGAGGGCTAGCTCGTTCTTTGGCCAAAGAACTAGTATTGCCATTCAACTTGGCAATGTTGCCAGTCTTCTGGGCACGTTTCCGGATGACAGCGATGTGAACGAGTACTTCGACGCCTAAGTGTCGTTTTTTTGTGTTTTTGTATTTATTTTGAAAAGTTAGTTAGTGACCAAGTAGATTACTAATATCTTATGCAATGCAAATTGAATTAAAGCTAACGTATTGGTTGGTTTGATCACACCTCCGGGAGAAAACTTATCACCACAAAATATGCACACGTCTTCCGAAATGTATGAACAGTTTTATTAATCTTACAGGAGATGGTTTCGGACCAAATATTAGCTGCTAGATAGAGCAGATATGAAATTGATTCCCAGAAAATTATGATAGCCAATAACTTTAATGTTAAACTGTAGATACATGTGTTAAGCTCGACATCATTGTTGACGGAAAAGAAAACGCATCTGAACATTCAGTTTAAAATTACATTGAATTTCTTTATTGTCTTAATTTTTAATTATGGATCACACTAGTAAAAGATGGAAAGCAGCATCAGTAGATTTGAAAGTATTTTATACTTTTACCGATCGGGAACAGACAGTTTTATTTTAAATATTATTCATAATTAAAATAATATTGATTCGTGTAATTCGTCACATCCAGGGTACCGCGCTAAACAGTCGTCAGTTTCAACATGAGCCTTGTCATATTTTTTGTGGTCATCGTGTTGGAACTCTTCTCCTTTCGGCAAGCTGCAATAAAAATAATATAGCAGACTAAAATATCGTCTCTTATGATGAGATTTAGAGAGAAATACCAATCATCAAAAAGGATCTCAAAAATCTAGACTCGACCAAACATTGAGATTTGTAATAACAACAAAATAATCTATTTTACACCATGACTTCCATGACACAAAAGCCAATTGACTCAAAGATTAAGAAGAGTCCAAATCTTAATCTATTCCAAAAGTTTTCTAACTTAAATTCCCGTTAAAATACATAAAATTCCTTCGCCAACATCAGACTAACGAGAGAAGAATTCCCCGCAATACCACTCACGAACACAACAATACAACACAAGTGCGAAAATCGATACTTACGTGAACACAGCTCTAAGGAATTCCTGCAGGAATGTCCCCTGCCTGTGAGCCCGTTGCGCCGCCTCGCATAGTTTGTAAAGAACGCACTGATGCCCGTCTCGACCCATCCTGCACAGATTACGTTAAGCTGTTTAGAAAATGCTTTATTGTGGCGTACATTACGCTCAGCATCTAACCTCTATGTTTTGTAAAAGTTTTAGAATGGTTTATTAAGTGAGTTGAAGAGTAATTTTTTTTGTTGTGTAATCACAAATCATAAAACCATCATAACAAAAATGCTAAAATTGAACAAGGCTAAGCGAAATATATATCTACAACACAAAAAAAAACAGACTGAAGACTTTAAAATGAAAATGTTTTTGAAAAGAAGTTGTACACGTTGGATTACCGCGGTGCGTGGAGTAAAAGTCATCAACGCGTTGATAACTGCGGTGCCGATTTTTTTTTCAAGCTTTCGCTTTTGCTGACACTCCCGGAGCGCCACTGTTTTTTTTTAAATATTTGCATCGATATTTTCGTCAATTGTGAACCGAATTTTTAAATTCTGGTATAGTAAAAGTCCGCGAATTTTATTAACTTTGCTTGGGTAGTTTTAGAGTTAGCTTCGTTATTACGCATTTAATCCACTTTGTATATCTTGAATTCTTGATGATGTTATATAAATACTTCCTGTCACTGGTAGTTGTATATGAATTGGAGTGGGGTAGATACCATACCAAAAAGGTTACTATACCATATAAAAAAAAAATACTTTCATTCCGGAAGTCGGCGGCAAAATACTAAAATACAGATCCAAAGACACTGGCATTCTTTGCAAAAAGTTTTTTTTAATGATAAATACTTACGCAGACAAAAGCTTCTCAAGCTTCTGATACAGTTCTGCTTTTTTACTTCTATGAAACTCCACACTGTCCTTGTCTAATTGTTGTGTCTTCAAATGGTCAGTCTTTAAATGTTTGTCGTGCATCTTTTTTCGATCAATTTTAGGTTTGAACTCCTCTTTGTCCGACATCAAATTGTCTTTTATACTTCTTTTACCGAAAGCTGGATTCACCATAAGTCTCCTGAAAGAAGTATGGGTACATAAAAATAAACATATACCTTCCAAAATGCTAAACATTACCTTGTAAATATCTCAGTAATTGTCATAAAAGTCCGTTGTCTTTTGTCTTCTCCTGTTATCCTTAAACTGTGACCGTTCCTAGAGAAACCCATGTCTCGCAAATGTTGAACAGTTTAAAATACTAAATACTTAACTAAGTACTTTCGTCCTTTCGCTCAATATTTAGCATTGATGGACGATCGTGAATACCACGACAGATATGGATTTTCATACAAACATTACCGGCCGGGCGCTAGCATATATTCGGCCAGTACAACAATTTCGATTTATCTTGAAGTTGGTTGTCAAAATAATGTTCGAATTTCCAAGCATGTTTCATATTATTTTGTTGTCATCCATTAGATAATCTTATAAGATTTCCAAGTCACTTTTTCCCTGTCAGACAAAAAATGTAATTGTAATAACATACCTTTTATAAGGAACTTTAGCTATCAGCCTCCCATCTTCATCCAAGTAATTGATAGTCCTGACCACATCACTTCTTCTCAGAGGTTTTTCGAATTCCTTCAAGGTATTGAATATTTTCGGATCTGCAGGTAGTGACCAAGCCAGACCCGCAGTAGTAGCGTATAAGAAAATGTCACCAATAGGAATCAGTGCTGATGTTTGTAAGAAAAAAACTGAAAATTTAGATAAGGTTATTATTTGTAGTGATAATACTGTATAACATTAAGCTGTATATGAGGACATGGAATTTCTTGGAATACTAGGTCCTCAAGACTATTACGAAGATGAAATCACTTGGTAGATCGACACAACTCGCAAGTTGTATAAATCTTATCGGATTAACCCATACCTGAACACTGTCTCTTAAGATACAGGTAACCCTAGTTTAAGAGACAGGGCTCACCAATTATTGTTTACAGATTTCTGCAGCATAAATTTATTCGCTCTGTACTTAAGGTAAGTACCTACCACTAGAATTAAGGCTGTAACACGTTTTGGAAATAAATAATTTTTATTATTATTTCCTTTATTACATTTTCATACATATAAATTACATTTTTAAATGTTTTAATAGTGGCCCATCAGCATCAGGAACAGGGTCTAAGCTGCCGGTGGTCAGAACTCTAGAGAGAGGAACCTCCTATTTTTAGCGTTCAGTACCTCAAAAGGAAAAAACGAAACCCTTATAGGATCATTCGTGTGTCAGTCTGTCTGTCCGTCTGTCACAGCCAATTTGCTCCGAATCGAATGGACCGATTAAGTTGAAATTTGGTACACATATGTATTTCTGTGACCCAAATACGGACGTGTAATGTTAATAAATTAATTTTGAATATGGGGGTCACTTTTGGGGGCAAATAAGAAAATAAAATAATAGAGTTTTGCAAAATATACCGTGTGACATATCAAATGAAAGGGCTTGTTGCGAGGATCTCAAACATATTTTATTTATAATTTTGAAATACAAAAATTTTAAGATATTTAAGAAAATTGATGAAAATTGACCATTCCCCCCTTATCTCCGAAACTACAAAGTCTAAAATTTTGAAAAAAATACAGAGAATGGTTCTTTACCCATAAATCACAGGAAAACCTAAAAAAGTCTATGGTCTTAAAATAACACGGTAAATCTCTCAATATTGTGCGTACAAACTTACATTTGCAGTTGGAATGTATCGGAGGACAAGTATTTCAACTACAATGTTAAGTTTGTATTTGGGATAAATTCATCCCAACTACCGAACCCTACATTGTACGTGGTCCAGCCGACCGGTTTTATTATTATTATTTATTTTTAACTTTAAGAGTAAGCATTTCCGTTTCGAGCCAAAGAGAGATGATTAGAAATCAGTGCAATTACCAATTAATGACGGTGATTAAGGATTAAATAAAGGACTTTAATCTTAACCTAATACCAACCAAGTTGCAAAGAGCTTCCATCTGGAAATATTACGAATCTCTTTCGTCTGGACAACACTCTTGATCCTTCACTTTCCTCGTAAAATTCATTAACTGTATTAGTTCTATTGTCTATTAGATTTTCACTAATTACTGTATGTATTACTAAAACTGATAAGAATATCAAACTATTCATATTTGAAACAAAAATTCAAAGTTATTTGAAAAGTGCAACATGCAAGCTACACCTTGCGGATTTTATTATAAACTGGCTAGGAGGAAATAAAACCCAAAGATTATACTTCCAATTTTAAAAATAGATTTTGAACTCGCTTGTCCTAAAGCAATGGAAATGTTCAATTAACACTGTGTTTATTGAGATACTGTTAGCTTTGAGTGACAATTTCAGATGTTAAAAGCAATAAATGTTGGAAACAAAGGAGACGAATTAGGTCTAATTAGAGTGTCTGTGTTTAACCAGTCCAAACTGCAGTAGAGTAAGAAGCGTCTTTCATCCTGTTAACAGAGCCGTAACATTTGTTGCATCGTGCCGAACAATCATCATACTCAAATTATATTGTTAAAATTCATTAGTGATTTTAACTTCAGCGATTATGATATTCTCATTATAATTCCTAAAACTGCTAATAATCCTATTAACACCTTAGCTTGGAAAGAAATTAATTCTGTCGAGGACAGTTATGGTATATCTGCATTAATAAGAACTCAGATTTGTGCGACCTTAGATAGAGGATCTCAGGGTGGCATTCTCTGTCCCTCATGAATTTACTTTGTGACCAGTGAAATATAAAAAAAAATATTAACAAATGTTGGTACAACTCATCATTCCAAAAAAAAAACACAATGTACAGAGTTTTGAGTATTTTAAAGATGGAGTTAACGACGATGTCTGTGCTAGTATTAACTGTGTGACAGACACACAATCGGTCCTCCTACAATAATCGTTGTCATCGACAGAAACATTCGAATATTGTTTTTTCTACTTCATCTATCTATGAATGACCGAGTGCCGGATCAACGCACAGCCTAAACCGCTGATCGTAGAGACCTGAAACTTGGAGGGTGTATTTTTTGTGTGCGTAGGCATCCGATAAGAAAAGATTTTCTGAAATTCTACACCAAGGGGGTGAAAAGGGGGGCAAAGTTTGTATGGGACAACGTGTTTCCTTGGTCCAATCTACTTCAAATGTTGCATAAAAGTACTAGACTTGCATGAATTCAATCAAGATAGTATTTCAATCATTAGACGTTGTGCACAGTTTCTGAGCAGTAACCTAACAAAAAGTACTAGGCTTGCATGAATTCACGATAGTATTCAATCATTATGTCATGCTACTAATAGGATTTGGATGAGGCAGACAGATAGTTTATAACCTGGATTAACACATAGGATACTTTTTATCCCGGTAGTGCGTTTCCATGGGATAATTTCCGACTTCCACGCGAGCTAAGCCGCGGGAAAAAGCTAGTTTAATTATAATGGGTGTAATGCTTTAGATTCACTTGTGCTCTCCGTCATTGAGATCATTTTATTGTTCTGAACCATATCTGGTTATCGAGACATTGAAGGCCAAAATCCAAACTTTTTTTTCACGAAAACATGTTTCAAATGTTATCACTAAACTTTAAATACCCCACGACTCCTAAACCGTTGCATGCACTCATAGGGGTGTGTCGTTACGTGATTTTCATGAAATATAACGTAACTGTGACTTCGAAGACGTCACCTGTTTTGAAAACACTTGATTTTAGTAACTAGTTATTTTTTCAAGTTCTATTCGGTGATTCAACATGGTGATTTTATCGAAGTATTACAGTTATTTGCGAAACGAAAATATAATCGATTACCTACGTAATACGTTACATATCACAAGCTTTACTTTTTTGGAACGAATAAGTTTTTGTAGCTACATATGCATTTACATCATCAACGTAATAATGACACAAACAGACACAAATAAACTTCCTGTCATACGTTATTCAGGCTTAGGACTGTCTGCATCGAAAATGTAACTACTTACAAAATAACATGTTTACAGTTTGACTCGAAACTAGCTATTCGGCTACATGCTTTGTAGCCAGTTATTCTAACTAGTGACGTGAAATAACGTACAGACCTATGCACTCATAAGCACAATGTCTTGCGTGTGTAACATTCGCGCTGCCGTAAACAGCGATTCTTTACACCAAAAATAAAAGCCGTTTCATTTGATATACGGAACCATCTTAACATTCCGAGACTCCTCCGTGCCTCGGAAAGCACGTTAAGCCTTTGGTCCCGGCTGTTATTCGTAGATCTTTGACAGTCGTTAAGGGTCGTCAGAAGCCCGAAAGTCTGACAATCAGTCTTACCAAGGGGTATTGTATTACCCAGTTACTGGGTTGTGGAGGTCAGATAGGCAGTCGCTCCATGTAAAATACGGTATTCAGCTGCATCCGGTTAGACTGGAAGCCGACCCCAACATAGTTGGGAAAATGCTAGGCAGATTGATTTTTTTTGTTTGATACACGGAATGCGTAGATTACGGCTATGTAATGGGTCTTTTTAACCGACTTCCAAAAAGGAGGAGGTTATATGTTCGACGCGTATGTTTGTTTTTTTTTTTTTTTTTTTATGTATGTCCACCGATTTCTCCGTCATTTGTGGACCGATTTTGAAAATTTTTTTTTTTTTGTTTGAAATGGTATGCTCCCAAATTGGTCCCATATAAATTTTATTAACTTTGCTTGGGTAGTTTTTGAGTTAGCTACAAAATACGTATTTTTTTTTCCCACTTAGTATGTAGATGATATGATAACTTCCTGTCATTGGTAGCAGGTAGTGGTATTGAAATGTGTGTGGGGTAGGTACCACAACTAAAAAGTGAAAAATAAAAACTTTTTACAAAAAAAAAACAACCGACTTCCAAAAAAAAAACACTACAAAGTGAAAAATAACTAATTTCGGAAGTCGGTGGCAAAAAACGAAAACACAAAACCCAAGACACCAACTTCCGAAATTAGTTATTTTTCACTTTGTAGTGTTTTTTTTTTGGAAGTGGTTGTTTTTTTTTTTGTAAAAAGTTTTTTATATGTATTTTAAATTTAAAAAATATGTATTTTTTCAATTCAATATTTTGTATTGCATCACGGATTTGACATAAATATCTTCACTGCTTGCTGAGGCACAGACGTCAGTTAATATTTTTTTTTAAACACGCAGACTAGTTGGTCGCATCTCTACGGTCTGCTCTATGGGTTTTTCCATCAGGAATTTCTTAGTAATAAATAGCCCGGAGTGTGGATTTGTGCTGCCCGGTTGCTGGCAATAGGCTCGTCTCCTATTACTGGTGAAATGTGGGTGTACAGGTTCACCTCTTCCCAACAATTGGGGAAACGAGCGTGATGTTATGTTATAATAAAAAACGTGCTCATTTTTTAAACATATTTAATTATTAATTATATTACTATCGATCCATCTATGTCGTCACATCCGGGGTACCGCGCTGAACAGTCGTCAGTTTCAACGTGTGCCGCCTCGTATTCTTTATGTTCATCGTATACAGACTCTTCGCCTTTCGGTAATCTGTAATTAAAATAAAGGTATTAAACTAAAACTCCACTTACATTTTTAATAATATTACTAGCTGACCCGGCAAACGTTGTTTTACCATATAAATTATTTATGTTTGGGGTGGACCACCCTTATCACTTTGGAGTATGAAAAATAGATTACAACCGATTCTCAGACCTACCAAATATACATATAAAATTTCATAAAAATCGATCAAGCCGTTTCGGAGGAGTATGGCAACTAACATTGTGACATGAGAATTTTATATATATTGAAGAAGATAAAAACTTTCAGTGGCTGATATGAAAATAAGAGTAGAAATGTGGATGTGGAGAGCAATGGAAGACCTATAACGATGTGAAAGATGATAATGGCTTGAAAGGGAGTTCAGTAAATCCTAAGGCCGTCAACGAGAACGAGATGACGCCGCCGAAGTAGCGACAGTACATTTACTATGGCCGCGTATTCTCGTTTCTCGTTGACGGTTCACGGTGCGGTGGACAAACAATGTAACTTCCCAACTAATATCTAATACCTTTAAACGAGCAATTCTTGTATATATCGTTGGCGTAGGCGGAGAACTAAATAACTAATAATGGTGAATAGTCAAATTGGGTTTTCACCATTTTCGTAACACTCAAGTCATGCCGCATAAATAAATCGCAATTTCCTCCAAACAAGAAAATGTTTGTTATTTAGTTCTCCACCTACGCCGACGATATAATAATCTGAATCTCGGAAACGGCTCTAACGATTTTCACGAAATTTTGTAAGCAGGGAGTTTCGGGGACGATAAATAGATCTAACTAAGTTTTATTTTTAGAAAACGTCGTACAAAAAATAACTGAGTAAAGCTCGGTCATCCAGATATTTATAATAATGTGAATGTAAGTTTGCTTATTACGCTTTCACGGCTAAACAGCCGAACCGATTTTGATGAAGTTTGGTATGAGGATACTTTGAACCCAGGGGAAGGAGATAAGCTACTTTTCACCTGACTATGGAGAAGCAAAAAGGAGTGTTGTGATTTTGACCGGTATGTATCTATGTTCATCTGTTACCTCATAACTTCTAAACTACCGATTATAATTTGACAAATGAAGTATCATTGGAAGTATCTTGATCGTCCGCTGGTTATAGGTTTGTGACGTCACATTAAATGCAATATGGCGCCCTCTAGGCGACATAAAGTGATGAACAAAAAAAAAATTCAGGAATCAAGACATAGGTACAAAAATAGTCAAGGTAAAGCCGTGATAGTATGCCTACACACCTTCAAAATTATAAGTAATGGTCTGAAATATTTTCTTGTTTCATACTCTTCAGAGCGTGATTTTTTAGTAGTCGGGTTTTAGTTTTTGAACTTACTTTTTATTGATATATCACGGGAGCGAGGCCACGGGACGAAGCTATTACTTAGATAAAATCTAAAAGAGATGTACAAAGCGCACATAGTGATGTTTGGGTCATGCCTAGGTCCAGCAGTGGAAGTCTCGGCTTGATGATGCTACAATCCCGAAAATGGCGCTGATCTACGAGAAGCTTTGAGTGATTCTTTGGTAAGGGTATAGGCATATCATACAAAGGAATGAGATGGGCCTGAGAAAAGTTTTGAGTTTGATTAGTGGAAAAATCGATACTTACGTGAACACAGCTCTTATGAATTCCTGCAGGAATGTCCCTTGGTTAGGAGTCCGCTGAGCTGCCTCGCATATTTTATAGAATACGCACTGCCGGCCGTCTCGACCCATCCTGCACAGATTAAGTTAAGCTCATTAGATTGACTCTACCGCAAGGACTGATCTGCATTTCCAACAAACAGCAGTGTCAAAAGAAAGAGGGAAGCCCTTGCCATACAGTGAGACACTAGAGGCTAGATATACAAATCCCATACAAATCGAATCTAGGAAAATGACCAGAAGATACAAATATTAATTTGTACGAATTAGACAGATTTTCCAGGTTTAGCACCACAAATGACCACATGCATAATGAGTCTATAATGTTCCTACTGCTGGTACACAGGCCTCCTCTCTGTGAGAGGAAGTGGGCGGGCGTAATCCACCACGCGGGCCCAGTGCGGGTTAGTAGATGTCACATGTCTTCGAAGTTTTTGGTTCTGGCCGGTTTACTCACGATGTTTTCTTTCACCGTTTTGAAAGCAGTGGTGATAAAATAATCCTTCAATTTGTAAGCCGCGGCCATTACAACTGCCTCCACTGCACTACTTTTTTCAAAGTTGAAATCGTCATTTCACAAGAAAACTGCTTTTGAATATTGCGTAAATTTAAGGTTATTACGAGTATAAATACTCGTAACTGAAGCAGCATAATCTTAAACATAGTAACCTGTATTTAATACTTACGCTGATAACAGTTTCTCAATCTTCGCATAGAGATCCACTCTATTGCTTCTATGGAATTCTATACTATCCTTGTCCAAATGCTGCGCCTTCAGGTAGTCGCTTTTCAGATGTTTCTCATGCATCTTCTTCCGATCTATCTTCAGTTTCAGTTTCTCTTTGAACGATAGTGTTTCGTCTTCTATACTTCTTTTAGCGAAGGCTGGATTCACTATTAGTCTCCTGGAAAAAGCATATTGGCATGTGAAAATAATGTTTTAATTACAAATATTTGGTCTCTCTTCATAAAGACTAAATTTTGCATCCGAATGTGCTAAATACTGATAGACTCCTCTATATCCTTCTGTGAAAATGAAAAAAACAGTGCAGGTTGGTAAAGTGCCTTAGGCATTAAGTCCGCCTTTGTACAGTATTTTTTTACTTGTGCATAAAGTTTTAATAAATAAATGTAACATGTGTTCAAATTTTTGGTTCTAGGACATGCCGCCGGCTTCCTCACGATGATTTCCTACACCGTTTTGAGAGGAGTGGTCATGAAATAATTTACACAAAGTAAAGCGCCTGTCTGTTTTCGAACCTTCGACCTACAAGTCGGTAGTTCGCGGTCGATACCAATGGGAAACCACTGCTCTCTACTACCAAACAATTACTAGTGATAATAAACGTTTAATAAATAGTTTTTGCTACTACTTATATCTCACTGCCTTTAGGCTAAGCGTATGCTAAGACGCAAGTCCACGCAGCGCAGGGCAGAGCAGATTTTGTAATGCAAGAACGTACTGTCAGCTGCGTACGCTGCGGTGCAGGCACGTGGGACGCAGACATGTGTCTGACCTGCGCTGCGTCTCGTTGTAGAGCCGGCACAGATTTTTACCACTGATTCATAATTTTGTTCAATGACAGATTATTTGTACTAGCTAGGACGCGAATGTGTCTGTGTAGCTGCATCGCAGCATGTGCTCGCGGCCTATGTCTGCCTCGCCTGCCCTACCCTGCAAAATTTGTACTGTGCTGTGCAGCGTCACCTGCGTCTCAGCATACGCTTAGCCTTATGATCAGGTGGCAGATACGACAAAATTTACAAAAACTACCAACATACCTTTTATAAGGAACTTTAGCAATAATTCGTCCCCTATCATCCAAGTAGTTGATAGTCCTGACATCATCGCTTCTCCGCAGACCTGATCCATAGTCCTTGAACATGTGGAATATTTTTGGGTCTGATGGCAGAGTCCAAGCAAGACCAGCAGTGCTGCCGAAGAGGAAGATATCGCCAATGGGGATTAAAGCCGCTGTTTGGCAGCAGAATACTGGAAATACAGAAATTAAAAACATTAGTGATCATTCAACTTTATAGTCTTACAATTATCCTCCTCTCTCCTACTATTTTGCTATGCTCGATAGGGTACATAATGTTCTAATATAATATAGCTAAGAAGAAGACTGTTTTCTTTTCTTAGACTTTTTAATTTCAATCTAAACTAACCTTTAATGGCTTTTAAAATAAAATTAATTCCAGGTAAACAAAAACTTTGACGGATACATTGAATGTATAAGCATTTTGGATGAAAAACCGACGTCCTTCAAAACTCTAAAAGAGGAATACCGTAATCATTTATTTCTAATTCCAATGATAAAACTTTTCACTCAGATATTTTTTTTTTATTTACTACTGAAAATCACGCCCCGAGTTCCTATTACATGCAATAAGTGTCGAGATTTGCATCCTGATGTAAACAAGCTATTACTAAGCGCTACTTCTCCGAACGGATTAGTTACGAATTAGCTGGTTTACCTAGAGTTTCAGACTAATTTCAATATGAGCCTTTATGCTAATAAATCAACATAAATGTATTAACTTGCAGGAAAACATTAAAGTAAATAAAATTCTGACAAAATTAACACTGTCAAAACGATCACGAACGGAGACCTTTCAATTAAGAATAATTAACTGTCTGCATATTTAGTTCACACACAAGAATGTCAAATAATGTCCCTACATGTATTGGCACTAACCTCAATGCACTTATAAAAGTCACCAAATAAAAAATTCCAACTGTTGCTTTTAAAAGAGCAAAGCTGAAAAATATTTTCTCATTACGGATCAAATGCTTAGCACACATAAGTATTCACCTACCAAGTTGCAGAGAGCTTCCATCTGGAAATATTACGAATCTCTTTCGTCTCGACAACGCTCTTGATCCTTCTTTTTCCTCGTGAATTTCATTTACCGTATTATTTCCATTGTCTCTTACATTTTCACTAATTACTGTCTGTAAAACTAGGAACGTTACGAAATATGAAAAGATACTATTCATATTTGGAACAATACTGAACAATTATTCAAAAACGTTTTTCAAACAAAATAGGAATGCAACCTGTTCCTAACGGATTTTATTTAGAACTGGCCACACGGATGTCTTGTCAAACTCAAAGATTCTAAATATGATTTTCAAAACGCGATTCAGAGTTGCCCGTTGTGAATCATAAATTATACTGTCCCGTTCTTGAACTATTGAAACCCTAATGTTACAAATGGAACTGTCAATTAACACTGTGTAAATTGATTTACTGTTACCTTCGTGCGACAATATTCAGAATGTTAAAAACATAAAAGTGTTTGCTTAGAAACAAAGAAAGCAATGTAGGCCTTAATAGAATGGCAGTATTTTACGGTTTTAAATTCCTATTGAATGAGGGTATGTTGAGAAATAATAATCAATAAAACAAAACACCGTTCAATAGTTTATTCATTAACTTTGATGCTTAATTAACTTTCCCTTAGATTTTTTATGATCTCAAAAACTAAACACGCAGCAAAATAATAATTTAATCTTACTCTAATGAGGTAAGACATGAGGTCGACAAACAAACATAAAATCTCCTCTTTATTCAATTACATTATATTATAGAACTAAACTAAAATAAAATAAATTAAACCAAAAATAAAAGGCAAGCCAATCGCCAATGATCTATCGGCGAATGGCTTGCTAGATAAATCTTCTGCTTTCTAATACACTTAGGAATTAAACCCTTTCCTTAATACTTTTAGTCCCTTCGTACTATCATGATATTTCTATAAAACAGGGATTGCCAGTTAGTTTAATTGGGGATCCATTTTAAAAATATTATGACTGTCGCGGTCCGTTTGGTTGACGATAACTAGCAACTAAGATTTAAAAAATGTATATAAAATAGGTAAAACGGAAAGAAACCTAAATATTTTTTTATTATGTAATAATGAACAAAAATTGAAAAGTCAGTAATTAATATTAATGTGACAAACTATTTTTTTTACCATTTATCTGTCTCAAGTCTAGAGTAAAGTTGGTGCAAGCTAAAACTATTTTTGAAGTGAAAACTTCTTTAGACGCTTTTGGCATTTTTGAGATGGGAAAAAACAATTGAACTCGCGACACCGTTACCGACACCTAATTTTTGTAAACGCGATTGTGCTCTTTATTTAAATTACGTTACGGATCAATGTTCTATGCAAGTATTTTTACATAAAAGGATTTGGAAGTATTTTTTTAAATTGTTCAAGTTTTCACTTCTGTCGGCACTCCCGGAGTGCCACTGTTTTTTTTTATTTTTAAGTTGTAGTTATAAATTTTACTGTTTACAAAGGTTCTTACAAAATAGGTCGGCGGTCCGGATCCAGACCGCGGTCGGCCATTTACTGTGACTCTTACTCTAAAATGATGCTCAAGCTTATATCTATTCAAAAGTTATAAATACCAGTCAAATTTCATATTTTTATCAAAAAGAAAAATTTTTACTCTCAAATCGTGATGTGGCTGAATATTGTTCAATAACACTGGCCTCCAACTATTGTTCATTTTAGTGTTACCAAGTTGCCTACTCTTAATTAATTCGGCTACAAATGGGCAAAGTAAACCAGTAGTCTGTAAAAATGAAAACACAAGATTCCACTTTATATAGAAACTGCAAATAGTAATCGGCCAATGTTACTTGAGCTCTTAAACGCAGGAGATATTTAACCTAGGTAGGTCACAGACGAGCGACAATTTAGCTGGCCATTTTTGTTTGCAAGAAGTGTACGATATTTTGTGAATGCAGCGATGCAACAGAAAAAAATGAAAATTAATGAATTATGAAATTTGAATGGAATTGTTTTTTTTATCTTCACAAAGAGTCGCTGCGACTGCAATGATGACATTATTGAGTCAACATAAAAAACTTGAAAAAAAAATCACAAAAAACACTACGCCAATTCTCGTTGGTGCGCGACTGCTAGTCACTGCCTGAGGCATGTGAGTGGTGAGACGGGGGAGGTAGGCCAAGACCAAGCTAAGCTAACTCAGTCTGCCAATTTTGTCAATGGCACCCTTCCCTTCTCACCGCTCACGTACCTCAGGCAGTGACTAGCAGTCGCGCGCGAACTATACCTAAAACAAATTCAAGTCACAATCAATGTCTAAAACTCGTCAAAAATGGAAGAAAATGTACTGTGTTTAAAATACGAACGTTCGAACCTTAAAAATAATGGAAATTGCCTCAGTTGTTTTTTTTTATCGAATATTAAATCAAGTATTCCTAAAAAAGTCATTTCTGAATTACACTGAATGCTTTTCAATATCATGTGTAAGCTATCGTCCCCAAAAATAAATGTCGACAAAAAAATCTCTAGGTTTTTTGATCTACTAAAGGTCTCCCGTCTGCAACCCCTAGTAAGCAAATCTTGCCGCTTCTGGTTCGAGCAGGGTCTCATCACATTCTGGATACAGTTCATCACAGGAACCCGTGGCTGAGAGCGCTTCGTCGTATTCACCATGTTTGTCTTCTACACCCACTGAGTTTTTTGGTAAACTGAAAAAAGACGAACTCAAATTAGGTAGTTTTAGTCTGCAAATTAGGTAGTTGTATGTAATAGGATCGTTGTAGACATGTCTAAGTAACTGTTACGAGTTACGGAAACTCGGGTCAATAGTTCATTTTAAGATATCTAAAATCAGCTCAGAGGATCTCCTCAATTTTACATTAACTAAAATCAGCTGAGAGGATCTCCTTGTTATTTTATAGGTATTCTATTTATAGTCAGTCCATCTTCACAGATTTTGTAATATCTACTACCTACTTAATCATTTAGATTTGGAACATTGGCGATGTTATTAATACAGGGTCAAATTAAATTAGCAAGTAAAACTCCGCAGACGTGATGGGCACACGATAAAAGAAAATAAAAGAAGATTAATTTAAATTTTTCTGGGGTCAAAGACCGCTAGTAGTGTAGTTACTTGAAGTAGGTATGAGTTGAGAAAATCAGTTTTTTAAATCGTTTTTAGGTATCGATACCCATTACGTCTGTGAATTTTACAAAAAAATATTTATATTCCAAGTAACTACACCTACGTTCGTTAACCCAAAAAAAAATGTAATCACACAATTTTTTTTTGTTTTTGTATTATCGTGTTTAGCTATCGATCCCTTCACGTTTGCGGAGTTTAGCTAGCTAATTTTAATATGCAATTTTATAGAGACATCACCATTTCTTTATAAAGACCTCACCATTTCTAAAGACACAGTGTAGTTAGTCAGTGTATTTATTGTACAGTGTTACAACATTTGTTGATAATTTCAACTTACTAAATAATTGTGACCTTCAAACAAGGCCAGGTATATCAAATATCTCCCTTTTAAAATCCGATCACTTGTGGCTTGTAATTAAATCTACGTAATTATATACTTAATTATTCAATTTCGAGACTCCTAATTAATTATTCGAATATAATTATATTCGAGCTTAATCTTGTCGTCTTTAATCGTGAATAATTTGATATTCGGTTTTATAGTGATGACCTTCATTATTATTTTCAGTAATAATTAATATATTAAATTATATTATGTATAGAAAATAAAATTATTCTCAAACTGCTTGTGCTTTATATAAAATATGTCAACATGTAAGACTTTTATGACAAATGGCAACCGCGTTTCGTATTTCCACATAGTCTTTCAACAGGCTTTCAAATAAACTTTTCGGTAACTTACATAAGTCCCGTTCATTTCTGACTATTTTATCATCATTATCACTGATAGAACTTCACTTTGTCTTGGCCCTCACGAAACTAACCTGCTTCCTTCTATGGGCTATAAACAACGAAATTTTAGAAGGTTCGTGTTACACCTTCCATCTCATATAAAATACACAATGGTCCTACTTACGTGAAAACGGCCCTCATAAGTTCTTGGAAGAACTCGCCTTGAGGATGGTCCTGCGTTTGACCGACCAGGCATAATGTTTTTAGTACACAGTCCTTGCCGTTCACACCGAGTCTGGAAAAGAAAGCAATAAAACTTGAACATGACATTCTTTAAAACAAACTTTAGTAAGCATAGTGAAACTGAAACGATTGTGGAATTAAGAAAAAATTTTGACACAGTCAACAGTGCAATTCATTCTGTAAATGAACTCATCTTAACTTTTATTCTACAAAATTTTGACTACAGTGTAAAAATGCGGCGCAAAGAACCAGAATATTCAAAAATCAAAACCACAAAAAGCAATCAAAACCTAAAATCGTTTCACACGACGAATAACCACGCGACATAATACTGACCCGTGTAGCATCGTCTCTATTTTCTGGTACAGCGAGGCGCGACTGCTCCTGTGATACTCGACGCTCCGCTGCGCCATGCGTCCGTTCAAATATTCCCGTTTGTTTTCCGAAGCATGCATCTGTTTCCTGTCTATTTTGAATTTCTCTAAAGTTCCTTTTTTGTCCGGCCAGTCCACACTGCGTTTCGCGAAAGCGGGATTTACTATGGGTTTTCTGAAAGTTGTTCATGGATAGTTAATTCCGCATAGTTTGTAGTCTGTCTGCTAGGGTTTGTAATTTAGCCGGCAGTTTTTAGGTCTCTATTTGTGTTTCTATGTCATTGTCAGGGTTTTATTAAAATGGTGTGTCAGAGGATATTGACTCTTCTGAAATAAAACTAAGAGTCTGTAATGGTATAAAATAAATCAGCCTTGATCAAATCAATAACTACTTAAAAATACAATTACTTTCTTCAAAGCACTTCATTTTCGTAGATGATTTCAAGATATATTAATCTGGTCACATAAGTCTCAGACAGCAAGTTCCTACTTTTGTAAGTTTGCAAACGCGACGTTAATTATTTGCCCAAGTTAGATGTTAGGGCTGGTTAGACTGAGAGAAGTTAGCCCGTATGTTACAAGTACGTTCAGAGACTGTTCAGACCATTTACTACCTGATTTCCACGTGTAGTGTAACTTCGTGTAGGTGTGAGTGTTTTTCTACGAATCTGGTTTACTAGTAGCAGATTTCAGATTTCATCCCAGCATTTTAATGAAGGGATCAATAAAAGCTACATTCGAGGAATTTAATTGGAAGGTTGAGTAAATTAAGATTCTCTGGCCTGCAATAATTATTAGTAATATTATTGAAAGAGTATCTAACACTAGAAATAATACAAACAAATGCATTGTATAAAAACAACTAGGGTTTACTACAATTTTGTTTGTTACCTGTGATAGGGCTTCTTATCAATAACCCTCCCATACTCATCAGTATAGTATATCGTTTTGGTGTCTACCCTCCGATGGAGTGGGTCAGCATGGTGGTTGAATGGCGAGTACGGGTCTTGAGGCAACTCCCATGCTAAAGCTGCAGTCGATCCGTATAAGAAAATGTCTCCAATCCTGAAGATCATGGCATATGTGGTACAAAATACTGAAAAAAAAACGTTTGGGTATTTATGAAACTGTGGAATAACAATATAACTTACTTATTGCGATATATCTAAGCGGCATCCGCGCTGCAAACCCGCAATGATTCAATCAATCTGCCTAACCTTTTCCCAACTATTTTGGGGTCAGCTTCCAGTCTAACGGGATGCAGCTGAATACCGTATTTTACATGGAGCGACTGCCTATCTGAACTCCACAACCCAGTAGCTGGGTAATACGATACCCCTTGGTAAGACTGGTTATCAGACTTTCGGGCTTCTGATAACCCGTAACGACTGTCAAAGATCCACGAATACCGGGACAAATGGCTTAACGTGCTTTCCGAGGTACGGAGGAGTCTTGGTATGTAAAGATGGTCACCCATCCATGGACCAACCTCAGCTAGCGTAGCTTAACCTGATGGATCAGACCGTGTGGCTGTTTTTACTTAGCCACGAGCTCCTCAAGCCCGCAATAAGATTAATAGGCGAAAAAAATTAAGAGTCTCAATTTTGCCGGCATTCGTGTATTACCTAATATCAGTATCGTTTTCTTCTCCTATGATATAAATGACAAGGATCCCAATTTAACTAAGATTAACACACTTGGGCGATGGACTAACAGAACAGAAGCTTTCATATTAAAACGCTGCCTATTAGATTGTTAATGACCGAATTAGATGCTTCTACTGCAAACCCGGATACAGTATTAATGTAATATATACTAAACACTTTATCCTTTCAGAAAAATTAGTGAATAGATTCCTATTCGTACAAACATGAACGTTCCTAGTTCGAGATTCTACAGTACTCCAACATTTCCTAATTTAGACGAGAATTTACTTTATAAATGACACGGCAGAATCTGGTGTAACAACGTTCTCATGTTTTGAGGAGCACATTACGTCTCAGCTCCATTTATTAGGAGCTCAGTGCAATTGCCCACTTGTAATGTTGGACTACACCGCATCCAATATGCTGTTTAGATGTTTGTGGCTTTTCAGATTTGAGCAGTCCGGACGACTGGTGAATTAAAAATGGCTGAGCCGGTGGCAAGTGCTTCTGAATTTGGGAACATGTTTTGATACTTATAGTGTTCATTTTTTTGTTTTACTACTGTTTGATAAAATAACTATTTTGTAAATGGTTTGTTCTATCGGTGAACAGATTAAAAGCGACATTAAATAGATTTTGTAAATGGACATTAGTTGTATAATTTACAATGCATAGTTAAGTAACATTGATAAGCTCACATTCAAAATTATTATACCTAAAGCATTGTTTATTTTAATTTCAGACTTACCCAATTGAAGAGAGCTGCCTTCAGGAAATATGATGAATCTTTTCCTCCTTGACAAGATCTCACTTTTCTTGTATACCTCTACTTCATCAGTTGTATCATTAAGCTGTACTTGGGCTTGAGCTCCCAACACCATTAATAGCAACACTGAATTTATTTTTATATTCATTTTGATTATCATTTCCTTGAATTGAATTTCCTTCTCGTAATTATTCGATTTTAGTCGTCAGTACTTCTTTGTTTTATTCTATTTTCACAACATTTGATCAATTTTCATCTTCTACTTTTACATCAACATTTTTTTTTTTTATTCTTTTTTTTTTTCTATATCTTTATGTGTAAAGCAAAGTATCGCATTCGGGTCTAACTTAACAGTGTCAAGATTATCCGCGGCTAAAGTACCGTTGATCACGACTAACAAATAATAGCAAACCGTTAACTCTTCTTCTACAGGATGATTATTTTCATGCATCACCAGTCAAACTGTTTCCGAAAAATACTCCGTCAGGCTTCTGAATTCATTATGTTATGTAAAATTGTTATAAGTGTGGTAAAGTTGGAAAAATAACTGAAAATGTCTGCCTAAAGCTATTATTATAAAATAATTGTTGATAGCATGAAATTGCAATCAGTTCTTGCAGTTATATCGAAATGATTTCGATTTTAATTCATTGGGCATTTAAAATCCATATTCCATTTTCTATTTATTCTAATAAATTCTACATTTTAAAACACCGTGTATAAATAACACGATGAATTACCAAAAATTTTAGGTCAGGTCATAGAATAGACATATATGAATGAAAAAATCAAATAGATCCTACTTTCTCGAAATAGTTTAGTTCATTTCCTCTTACCGTACCATCGTATGGCGCTTTTATACCTTTCATATTAATACAGCTAACTTTTGAACTATTTTTTAACAAAGTCATAGGTAGTTCATGTTTTTTTTTGTATTTTTGTTTCAAAAGTGAGATCTAGCCTGATCTATTAGTTACTTTTAAAACAAAAAAGATAATTTGGTAAGTGCTTGTGTTGAAATGTTAAAAGATGCATAAATAATCAGAAGACGTCTTGTCGTAAGCTGGTCTCTACAATATCAATAATATTTATACAATTTAACACCTTCCGATTGACCTGAAACAATTTTATAAAGAAAATATTTCTACGAATTTTCTCTGTAACTATTTTATAACGGTTTCAAAATCACGACGTAAACCGAACGTCATATGAATCGTACAGTCGTGTTAACCTTACTTTGTCATTACAGTATTAACACAATTATTTATATAAAAATACCTCCAACACACATTAAACTCATTTTCCGAATTAACTATTCCATATAAAAACAACTCATTAAAAACCTGTTTTAGATTCTGATTCCAACTTTTAAAATGAGAGCCATATCATAAACCAGCATACACATTAGCGGAACAAAACTTGCACGGACAAAATATGAACAAATTCATTCCACTTGTGTTGATATGCTACATAACTGTAGTAGCATTAATTCTAATCGATGTAGGAGAGGCTAATGATACAAAGGCGGTGCTGCACAGGAACAAGCGGTACCTATCCTTCTTGAATATGACGCGGTTCTATGTGAGTATAAAGATACATTTATTTTATTGAACAAATACCGTATCGTACATGTATTTTTCAATATCAACATATGTGGGGCATATCGCCATAAGAAGCAGGAGAGTTGAGTAAACTCTTCTGCTTCTTGTGTTGTGTTGCGACTTCGTCGTCAACATTGGCACAAATATTTTATTAAAAACGTCTCAAACTTAAATGGCGCTTGAGAAACCTCTTAATGTACCTACCTTGTAATAATATTATTGAATGACCAACCGAGAATTGATTTAAAGGACATAAACTTCAATATTAGAAACCATTTGTCATGAATTTAGAATGATAGGTCCGTTCCGGCCAACGATTTTCACAAATAAGAAAGCTTTATAATGATCTCTTAACATAATACGTCTCTTATGCCTCCACCAATTTTAATTAGAATTACTGCATATCTACAAACCATTTTCAATAATATACTTAAAATTTACAGCTAAAATTCAACTTCAAAGCGAACATAATTCCTTGGAATCAGCTGTTCGCACAAGCTATAGGGTTCCGCATGAATTGGGACGCACCTTCACCTAATTTTCGTAACTTCCACCGCATACACCGCAGGGATATATATGATTACGTGGAAACGCTGTTGGATAAGTAAGGATATTTTAAATGTGTTTTTACTATAAAAATACTGTTTAAAGACTTTGAAGAAAAATTAAATTGCAGCAGAAAACACCATTCAAATACCTTTTTTTTTTTGGGTGGGAAATTATCAAATAACTTCTCCCGCTCTGGGTGGAGCGGGAGGGCGTGTCAGACTCTTACTGACTAAAACCCACCCGTGTTCCTTCGGTTGCCCTGTTGCCGGGGGCCGCGATGCCCCTATCGGTTTTCTTCGAACCCCCGGCAGGCATTGGCCCTAGCGGACCCCGTCAATTCTGCTGACATCTCTTTGAGGCGCGCGTGGAACACAACGGGCCGTCGACCCGGGCTTGGTCCTTACCGGACGGCGAGCTACCCATTGCTCAACGTCCGCAAGCCCGCGCCTACGGTGGCCGGAAATCGGCTCGCGATTCCCGCCCCGGGCGTCTCCTCCTGCGGCGGTTAGGGGCGTGAGGGCGCGAAATTTGCCTCCCCCTCACGCGTTCCGCCTCCTCCTTCGCGAGCATTACCGCTTCGCAGAAGGAGGTGACGGCCTGCCATTTCCTCTCGCTCCGTACCATGGCCTGAACCAGGGCCGGACGCGAGAGATCACCGCCGCCGATCGCCTCTACGAGGACACGGCGTTGCTCCGCCCAAGCCGGGCAGACCTCCACCGTATGCTCCACCGTGTCCTCAGGCCGATCCACACAATGGTGACACCCGGGTGTTTCCTCCCGCCTTATCCTAAACAGGAACCTTCCGAAGCAGCCGTGTCCGGTGAGGACCTGCGTCAGGCGGAAGGTGAGGACGCCGTGGCGTCTCTCAAGCCACTCCTCAAAGAGGGGTCTTATCGCCGCAATTGTGGCGTGCCCAACCATTCAAATACCTAGCGTCATGTTCATCTGACCTATAGTGGGCATCATTTACTTCTTTAAAATCAGTCTATATGTACTTAGCACGGGGTGTAAAAAGCTGTTAATTAATAACTTTTCTTCTTTCTTTATTAAAGGACAGCCACATCTTCTTTAGAACTTACTCTGAGATCATCTAGAAGTGAAAAAATCCAGTGGAGGTTACGGTTCACGATTTCGAAAACTAAACCGTTAATAGATCTAAAAAGAACTTATGTTAATCCCCAATAATGTATTGAATGTTGCACTTCAAAAACAATTGAAAAACCACTTATAAAATATTTGAATTTCCACAACTAACTAAAAACTCTTTCCTTTTTCAGAAACGGGCTAGACGGCTTCCATTGCGTGCGACGTGCCATCTGTGAAATGCAAATGATCTCGGAACCCAACGTTATATACCAAAGAATTTTAAAAATGGTTTTTAGGTAATAAACTTCTTTCATAATGCACGTATGCTGATTCTGTAATAGGATTTACTTATATGCTAATCGAAAAACAAAGATGTATGTAAATGCATAGAGAACCGAGTGATCCTAGTTTAGAGTAAGTAGTAGCTGGGCAACCGAGCTCTGCTCTGGTGAAAATAGAGAATGCTCATTTAATAGTATAGGAAAGTTCATACTAATTCCATGTATAGTACATACTAATTCCATGCTGCCATGATAGTATGCACTTACTAATTCCATGCTACCATGTCATTATTCTAAGGTAGCCATCTTGTCCTGAACTTTGGGCGACTGAGCTCTGCTCGGGTGAAAATACGGAGAAAACGAATTTTCTCAGATATGAGACCTAGCTAGATCGATTTTTCGACCCCGTAAATATATAAATATACGGGATATTGCAACTGTCATCGAAATCGTTAGAGCCATTGTCGAGAACGTGATTACAAATAGATATATTACAAATATTGTTTTTTTAATAGTATAGGATATATTCTTTCTGCAGTTAGCGGTTAATTAGTGGTTGCTAAGTTTGTGTTTAAATCGTAAGCTCGAGAGAATCGTCATTTGAAACCTGATTAATTTTGTTGAAATAAACCTAGTGAAGTCTGAAAATAACATCGGTGACTGCAA
This sequence comes from Agrochola litura, assembly GCA_949152395.1. Lineage (NCBI taxonomy): Eukaryota > Metazoa > Arthropoda > Insecta > Lepidoptera > Noctuidae > Agrochola > Agrochola litura. The sequence goes on along the minus strand of OX424509.1, from coordinate 19,617,478 downwards.
AGTTGTGTGAAAACGGTTTTCATAGTATGATGTGATGCGGAGGAATGAGCAAATCTTTGAGTATGAATATGGGGAAGTCCAAAGAAACGATGGATATATTGTGGTATGAAAATGTGATGACTGAAATTACGACTATTGAGAAGTATGAAGAGGAAGACATACTGCGGTGACCTCAAATAAATTGGGATAAAGGTAAGGGAATGATCAAATAAACCTAGTGGGCTGCTACTGTCAAACTAGATAAAAAAAAACTTGAGAGGTGTCAAGGGACACCCGGATGGAACGAAGTTCCTTTCGATTTATTAGTGAAGGAATTGTAATAAAATGAGTAGGTAAGTGAGTGCATACGCCACACACACAGCGTACACCGCAGCACCACACAATACCAAAATAGGGAACAATGCGGCGTTTTCCCGTGAGCCAATGGAGCCAAAAGAGAGGTATTTTTCTCCTGATTTCGGGGACCCCAAACTTGATAGGTCTACGACCTCTGGCTCCGAAGTTAAGACCCGGGGGGGGATGAGGAGTGCAGGGGGTGTATCGGGATCAGGGGATCGCAGGAAGATATCGAGGGGGGGTTCGGGGGGAGGTTATATATATAAGAGAGTTGTAAGATATACTTAATTACAGATATTGGGGGTCAAAAGAAAAGGGGGTCAAAAATAGGGTCTAAGGGGTCTAACTGAATGTAGGTTCTAGCTGAGAGGGCGGGTACTAGGGGGGGGGGGAAATTTTATCAAAACTTTGATATTCCCAGCCGTTTCCGACATATACTTAAAATTTAAAAAAAGAAAAAAAGTGTCGTTACAACTTTTGGTCTTAAAAAAGTGTTGTTACAACTTTTGGTCTTAATTTTTTCCGTCTAGCCCCCTTTCGCAACGCGCGATAGGGAACTTCGTTCCAAAAAGTGGTGGCACTCCGGGAGTGCCGACAGAAGTGAAAACTTGAACAAGATCGCCTTGGTGGAAGAAAAATACTTATATAGAACGTTGGTCCGTAACTTTATCTAAATAAAGAGAAAAGAAAAAAAGAAAGAAAATACATTCATTTAAGAGCACAATTGCGTTTACAAAAACTTTAAGAGGACCGCTCCCTAAATTGTATATTGCTTTTTGATTCTGAAAAGAGTCACGCATACAATCAAATCTTTTGTGACTTTTCTGTGCGAGTCAAATGTGACATGATTGGACTGTTTGGAAAGAGTTGACAATGCCGCCTGCAGCAGCGATCGCAGAGGCGTCTCATTGCTCTGTAGTAATAACTGTAATTGCAATTATAAATCTGAAATGTTTATTTCGACTTATGGAAGCTGTCTTATATATTTTCTTCTTTATTTATTCAAACATTTCGAACTCAAAAAAGGTAAAAAGGCAATTTTCTAACAGTCAACCAAGGGTGGTGAAGAGATTAGATGACAGGTGCATACAAATTCAAGAGAGAGAGGTGTTGAAATGACTACGCTATTTATTTTGAAAATTACAATTTCAGTTTAAATGCTTACCGACTGGTGGCCGTCCATTCTTTTTAGCTACTGCTTCACTAACCATTTATGTATTTCTTGTCTTTTTTTTCAGAAGAATATCAGCAGCAACCGAGCGATGGCACAATACAACTTCAGAAGATTGTGATACTTCATTATTGACATGTCCCTTATCACTGTTACAAGTAGCTCCTTATACGGACCTTGCTTAATTTTAAGTGTCGGTAAACCAATGTTTATTTTGTAAAAAGTTAAAATAAAATCACTACAATATTATGTACTGTTTTATTGAGCTTAAAGCTTCTTCTGACGACTCATAACTTTAAACTAGGGTAAATGCACACTTGCACAAGTTTGTTTTACAGACAAATATCGCCTATCGGATGATGAACATTTTATAATATTTAAAAAAGGACGAACAACGTAAATAATTGAACGGCCATTTTCCTTAGGAAATGACAATATGTTGGCATATGTGACAGACTACCCACACCTTATGAGACGATAATTCTCGAAGGATTTATCCCTCATCAATAAATGACAGTCTAATAACACGATCGTTTAGTTCTTCACCAAGCTAACAAAATGTAATAAATACAAATGATGCAGTTTTAGTATTTATCAAGCTTCAATGGACAAAGTCAAAGTCAAATAATTTATTTCAAATAGGCACGGCACATAAAAGGCATTTTTGAACGAAAAATTTACACAAAAATAGAATTGATTCTCGGTGCCCCTTCCAAAAGGTAGTTTTCGTATGGAGAAGCATGGGCAAGAAAATCCACCGTTACCCTTTTAAAGTGTTTTACAATATATTTTAAATATTAATTATAAGTGAAGACGATGCACCTAGAACAAAATTACTATACCACAATAGGTAAAAAGATTTTTTATTTTTATGAAGCAATGACAGATAAACTAATTATGTAACAGATACCTATATCGCAGCCATCTGGTTAAATTAGCCAGCTAATTGGACGCCTAGGCCCTTCATTAAACACCTGCATCCAATTAAATAGCTGAAGGACAACTAGCGAAGTCATTGAGCGCAACATTTAACCAGACGGCTGAATGGCGTGTAGTCATTTAGTTAAACTGGGTGAAATAGGTTAAGTTAGAACTGTGACCAAACCGCGCGTGAGCAGCGCGAGCGAAGCGAGCGGTGCCGTGGCAGCGGCCGGCGAGCGCTATTTCCAAGTTGCTCGCAGATTTTTTTTCACCATTTGAATCACTTGGCTGAGTCTGGGCTGAGGCTTGGGTCAGTCATCATAAAAGGGCTGACTTTCAATACGCCAAGTTGTTAAACGATGAATGATTCTAGTTCAATTAACTATCGACCTAGGCGTCCAATTAGCTGGCTAATTTAACCAGATGGCTGCGAAGGATACATGGTGCTCACATATTTACAAATATTTTAGAAGTATACGATATGTCTAAAATTTTAACAAGTAATACTGATAAGTGAGTGTGTGAGTTAAAGTAATCACATAATGTAAAATCAAAGTCATAAAAATAATAAATTATACAGTTAAATTAGCAACCAGTTTGATTTTATCTTGACACTAGACTTTCCTATGGAGCAGGACCAGCATGTTTCCAAGCAGTCTTATCTTGGATATAATCCTCTAATTTTGTAATATGCTTGTTTACAAACTTTACTTTTAATATGAGATTTAAATGGGCATTTTAAATACAGAAACTACATGTTGATAACAAAATTGCAGCTGTAATCCCAATTGCATTGTCGTAGACACTTAAACATGAAAATCTTTAATTCTTTATGTATGACACGACCCTAACATTCATAACAATTCGCGCTTTCTTTTATATTCTAAAACACTAGCAGACTCAACCCACATCCAATAAACTAGTTTACGTTGTCCAAACACAATAATTGTTGATAAACAATACATCAAATATGACCTCCTTTGACTATGAAGGCTGTTATTCGTAAGAATATTGTCGCTTTTATTATTTCTATGTTACACCTCATCTTTACAGTGTGTTGTGTTAAGAAAATTGTGTTTAAAAACTCCATTGAAAAAAAAGTTGACATATTAAATTCAAGATTAATGTGAAAAATTTTTGGAGAGACATTATGTGACTATGGTTAATAAATTCTGTAGAATATAGAATCAGTGTGAATATTGACAAAAGTGGAATTCATTTTAATCATTTGGATTGCATTGCTCATTGAATTTAACCAAAGCATAACTGAGAAAGTGAACAGAATTTGCACCAAATGCCCGACGGGCCAAAAGTATCGGCCCACATTTTTATAATTAGAACTCAAGTTTAAAACAATATATGTATGTAAATAAATAATAACGATGAAGTAAATTGTACTGTATCTGCCTGCTTAATTGAAGCGGGTATCAAACTTTTACTTTTAAATATAGAATCCAGTTTTTGCTTTTAATTTGTGTTTAGTAACTTTGGCAACAAAATGTACAAATACATTAATTTGTGTGTGATGTGCTATATTTGTTTTGTAGTGTTTATGCTTATAGATTTTGGTAAGGCTAATGAGTCTGCCAATCACCGCCAAAGAAGATACCTTAGTTTCAAGAATATGACTCGTTTCTTCGTAAGTACCTACATATATTATACTTTTTCATAGATCTTGGTCATATCATAAATGGCTGATACTTTTTTCTTTAAACAGTATTCATATCTACACTTGAAGTAATTCGCTCATGATGACAACTGATGCATGGGATGAAAACGATCAAACGGAACTTGTCTGTATATAATAAAATCTCATTACCATTCGACCTTGATACAATCCAGGCATCCAGTGAGACACCACCACAAATTCGAGAAAGCTGGATCTGCCATCATTAATCCTTAGTCTACCTACTCTTGAGCATGATCTAACCCTGCTTAGAAATGTTAATGTTATCATGAGGTTCAAGTCTATTACTTGTCGATAGTCCAGGTTAAAATAATATTGATGATGAAGAATTTATTAAAACAATTTTAACCGAACAGTAAAACAATAATAAAAACACTGATTATATTCTCTACATATAAAACTTATTCAAACCACCTCTTGATGACATTACCATTTTTACTTGACACCTTGTATTCATTATGAAGATGTCTCATTTCAATGGCTTTAATTGATTCCAGCTGCGTTTCAACTGCAAAATCAACATTGTGCCCTGGAACCAGATCTTCGCTCAGGCCCTCGGTTTCCGCCTAAACTGGGATACTCCACCAGACACCTTCCATCCTTACAGAAACCATTTCATCCATAGGAGAACTATTTATAGTCACACAGAGACTCTTTTAGACAAGTAAGTAAATCCATTTATTTGTGTTTCTTCGGAGACCTCATCTCCTTCATGTACCTATTGTGAAAACTATATATAGGCAAAATACATATATCTTATGAGCATGTCGAATGTTTAATAAGGTTGAGCTTGATTTATTTACGAATAGTGTCCGGAAATTAAAAAAAAAATTAAGTAACTTTTTCTTTGAAGAGTAACATTGTTGCGTAATGTATTTTATTTGTCTTTGTTTATTCTCTTCAGTTGTTTCTATGTTTAACTCTCACGCTATTTGTACCGTTTTGTCAATTTTATATTAAGTTTTTATGACTGGAAACTTGTAATTGCCCTTCTTCTACATATTACTTCTGATTACTCGAATGTATTAGCTGCAAGTTTTCTTAAAATTAATAAAATAAAAATAAAAAATACAATTTAATATGTCAGCGATATGGTCTTCACTTACCAAATATTACCTCTGCTGTGAATTAATCGAATATTTTCTTCTAATAGAAAACTATGCGACCTTGATAAATAATAGCTTCTTACTCTGTGGAGAGTATACACACAAATATAAAATAGAATGTCACAATATTTCATATTTTGATTTAAAAAATCGTCCCTTGCCTTGTCTTAATTTTACAGCTTCTCCTATCTTTTGGGGATCTCTTGTCATCTTAGACTTACCTCTTATTGTTCCGAAAATTACAAATATCACAACTTCAAAAAACAAATCGGCCCCTGCCCTCATTCTTTTATGGAGGTCAATGAATATCTGTTTATTTTTGGGTTAATACTGCACCCAACAAACTGTGCTAACTTATATAAATAACATAAACCAATAGATAACTTTCCCTTACAAGAAAAAGATTTCTTTCTTTACGTTATAATTCTGTAAGTTATCTTTCATATTATTAGAATTGATGACAATGATTAATTTACTTCTAACTTAACAATGAAGTAATTTTTATTAATTAGTTAATAACTATTTCAATGGATCGTAGTACGCTAGTTAATATTCTGACAAAAGTTCTAAAACAGACTACTACTTTAATATTGAATCAGTAGCCTATAAGATAGAGATTTTCTGGTTACACTATCTGCATTATAACGGATACACTTCATCTGCGTATTATAAGTTTACCTAAATGTCTGAATATATAAATTGCGAGTTAAGTTTTTACTTCGTAAATAGCTTACAACCTAACAATAACCTTGTTCACAGCACTCCCACTTTATTCCCTTTCACATACATGTCAATATAAATACATAAATTCATAAAATACCATAAACATTCACCAAAAATAAATTGATTGCCCTAGGAACGGCCTCAATGGGTTCCACTGCGTCCGGCGAGCCATTTGCGAAATGGAAATGATCCCTGAACCACGAAAAATATACCACAAACTTTTAAAAATGGTTTTCAGGTAATATAAAATGACATTTTTAATTAAATTATGTTCTTAAGTGACGCCCGTTGAAACGCTGAAATGAAATTACGAGCAAATTTTACGCCAAAATGGACATTCACGTTCGGAAATTACAACGTGGGTCTGGTTGGTACAAAAGTTTAAGGTTCAGTTAACACATTATTTCTGGGAATTAGATTTTGAATCAGAAGTTATTGTTATTAGAGAACAAAATTATGAAGTATATCAGAAATGAGAATCCATAACTATGTTTCCTTTCAATACATATAACAATGTTTTCAAAAACATAAAGTTGGAAAACACTCAACAAAAGTATTTCAATTTTCAATGCAGGGTGGTTCAGAATCATGTACAGACGCCAGCACATCAAGCTACCCGAAACTGTCAAATTTTCCCAATCAATTTTGAACCTTATTTTTCAGCGATAAAGTTGAAAATCTATTAAATAAATTTGACAGATTGTAGTAGCTTGATGTGCTGGCGTCTGTACTGAATTCATGGTAAAAGTTTTCGCGTCGATGTCCTGTATTTTAAATATACAATCATATTTCTAGGTATATTATTCTAAAAGCGATGTTATTTTGTTTTCAGACAACAATCATCAGCCACAGACAAATGGCACAACAAAACAAGAGAAGACTGCGAGGTTTCCGTGTCATCATGTCCGTTCTCGTTCTTAGACGTATCGCTTTATACTGATATTTGAGAGCATATTCTGAAAGTGGGCAACGTCGCAAATAGATGTCAAATATTTCGCCGTTTTGATTAATTTGGCAATATTACTGTATGGAAATAAGAAATGTGGCTAACTAGTTCCCTAGAATATTAATAATGAATTGCAATTATAACACTGAATTTGATGTTGTAACAATTTTAGGTGTAAAAAAGCATTTCTTACATCAGACTTTTTTTACATCTAAAACTAAATATTCGGTATTACGATATTAATTATTCAGGAAACTAATTCTATATTTCACAAAATTCAATTACAAAGGTATTTACATTATTTAAAAACTATCAGATTTAAAATAATAATATGTACAAGTATATAAAAAGGGGGGGGGGCGGGGAAATGATCATAGGGCATCAAAAAATTCGTCCGTATCGCTGTCAATAGGAAAAGTGCCCAAAAGGCTGGCAGCATTGCCACGTTGTATGGCAATGCTGATTCTTTGACCAAAGAATAGGCCAGCCCTCTGGTCACGTGAAGAGTCGACCAGCCGCTTGGCGATGTCTTGAAAAACAAGGTGGGCACTCGGACCCCATGGCCCTAGTGTTTCAACCCCAAACGGCTCAAACATATAAGTCCCAATAAGATTGGAGTATTTGCGCCGTTTGAGGTTTTCCGCACCGGCAGCAGCAGCCCCAGCACAGCCCGCCGTGCTAGGAAGATGGGATCGCGCAAGGGTGTCGACACACGTTGCATCCCACACCAAAGGCCTACCTACCTTCCAAGGCATTATGGTCATTCCGTCTGGTCTCTTCCCATCGTCGCGTGCCAAGCCATTGGGTTCTAAAACAGCTGGCACTCCGGCGGTGACAAGAGCACGACGGATGATGTCGTTGATGCTGGCGTGCCGTGCTATCCGGCCTGCGCTCTTACTGTAGGATAGGCCATGGTGTCCGAGACAGTCGACACCTTCACCGCATTGGCAGCGATGCGGAGCCACACAAGGAGCATCCAGACGCAGACAGGTAGCGAACCGGAAGGTGGTATCACCCAGCATAGTGCCTATGTTGGGTGACGGTAGCGCCTGAAGCCAGAGGCCCGACTCCCACTCACCCACAGCCAGCAGGCGGGCACGCTCAGCAGTATTGGTGGACGTATTAATAAGATTGTTCCGTACCGTTCCGTATTAATTATTGAATTTCATAATCAATATTTTAGTTCCCTAGTTAGACGCATTTCTTAATTCCATACAATAATATTGCTAAATTAATCAAAACAGGTATTTATTTGACAGCTATTTACGACGTTGCCAACTTTTAAGATGAACGCTCTTAAATAGACAAAGTATGTAATACACATTATGTCATATAACATTTTTCTTTTGTAAATACTTTTAAGTCTTAAGTCTGAATAGGAATAGAATTTGATAAACATGTAAGTCACAGTCGTGGATTTATTTTTTATTTTATTTTATTGTACTACATACCACACACCGTATAGCACAGTGTCTCAAGACGAAAGTTTTTGACTAGAGCAACAGCCAGTGATGACCTATGGCATTGAAACGTGGTCGCTCACAATGGGCCTCAATATAAGGCTGAAAGTCACCCAAAGGGCAATGAAGAGAGCTATGCTTGGAGTTTCCCTTTCTGATCGAATCAGAAATTAAGAGATCCATAGAAGAACCAATGTAATTGACATAGTCCGAAGAATTGCCAAACTTAATTGGTGGTGGGCAGGGCACATAGCTTGCAGAACAGATGGCCGATGGTGCTGAAAGTTTCTGGAGTGGCGACCAAGTACCGGAAGACGTAGCGTTGAAAGGCCTCCCACAAGATAGACCGATGACCTGGTGAAGGTCGCAGGAATCCGCTGGATGCGAGAAGCACAGAATCGGTCGAAGTGGTGATGCTTGGGGGAGGCCTATGTCCAGCAGTGGACGTCTTTCGGCTGGAATGATGGGTGGCTTACAGCTAACAATACAAAAGTAATACTATATATATGTGAAGTTATTTTAGACAAGTCATTTACAAGCCTCCACAGTTAGCAATAGAATATTGTTGTACAAGTTTTAAAAATAATTAAGTATTCATTAACCATAACACTAGCTAAGTATAACGTTAAATTAACTGTTGAATTATGTACCTCTATAGCCAGAAATGCTCGCGCAACCGCTATGAGAATGCATCAGAAACAATATTTTTAAAGTGAAAACTGCTTTAGGCGCTTTGGGCATTTTTTAAATGGGACTAAACCGCAATTTACCGACACCGTGGAGTAAAAGACATCAACGCGTTTATTCCGATTTTTTTTCAAGTTTTCACTTCTGTCGTCACCCCCGGAGTGCCAATGTTTTTTTTAGATAAAACAGTCGTATTGGACGCCAAGCTACTTGCAAACATTCGATTCTCAACAGGCTTAGGTATTTATCTCTAATCCAGTGTTTCACCTTCAAGACCTTCACACCAGTGTTAAGGTAGGGAAATTTCTAAATAGCAAAAGTCAAAGTGAGAAGTGTCAAAGGGACAGGTGGGAAAGTGACAGGTGTCAAACTATGAAATATCGACTAAGAGTGTAACACGGGTAACAAAAAAAAAACAGTGGCACTCAAGCCACTCCGGGAGTGCCGACAGATGTGAAAACTTGAACAAGATCGCCTTGGTGGAAGAAAAATACTTGTATAGAACATTGGCCCGTAACCTTATCTAAATTAATTGCACAATCTCGTTTACAAAAAAAAAACTTCCAATACCTTAAAGTAAAAATACTTGCAGAGAACATTAATCCTTAACGTAATATAAATAAAGAGCACAATCGCGTTTACAAAAATGAGGTGTTGGTAACGGTGTCGCGAGTTCAATTATTTTTTCCACTCTCAAAAATGCCCAACGCGCCTAAAGAAGTTTTCACTTCAAAAACTTCCCGTGGTACTACTGGATCGCTTGGTAGTTCTACGGGATTTTTTTACCCGTGGTACAGGATTTCCGTACAATGCGAGGTCAGCTTATACTGGAAATGTATAGCTTGATGTGTAGCGTGTACTACTAGTAATACTGGTAGTACCACGGCAACAAACGGTTTATTCTTTACAATTTGGTTATATGCTTTGACTGAGCGTTAGTAGTACCTACTAACTTTTGTACATAAGACGAGAACCATCTGTATAGGTCTCCCGTAATGCCCAAGTCGAAAAGCTTCGTCAGTAGAATGTCATGATCGATCCTATCGAACGCCTTGTTATAATGGCCTACAATAACTTATTATTGATGTGTAATATCTTTGCTCTGGCTTTCCTGCAATCTGTGCGAGTGATTTCGTGAAAAGGGACGGAAGTGTGTAACAGGAAGCGCGCGCTATTTGATTTGACCAATGAGCGCGCGTGCTAGAGTTCGTCGTGAGAAACCTTGATGAGGCCCCGCCTCTTGACCTTTAATGTTGCTTATTACCAAGGTGAGATGTTAGATGTTACACATCATGGGCTTGCGGACAGTGAGCAATGGGTAGCTCGCCGTCCGATAAGGACCAAGCCCGGGTCGACAGCGCGTTGTGTTCCACGCGCGATTCAAAGAGATGTCAGCAGAATTGACGGGGTCCACTAGGGCCGATGCCTGCCGGCGTTGCGAATAAGGCCGAAAAGGACATCGTGGCCTCCCGGCAACAGGGCAACTGAAGGAACACGCGTGGGTTTTAGTCAGTAAGAGTCTGATACGCCCTCCCGCTTCACCCAGAGCGGGAGAAGTTATTTGACAATTTCCCACCCAAAAAAAAAAAAGATGTTACACATCATAGGCGACTACTGTAAGGCTCGCCCGTTTTTATGTGTATTTATATCAAGCAGTTCTTTATTGATCTTTATTGAGTTGGAAAACATCCGAAGCTGAATACAGGCTTCCCCTTCGCATCGCCACCACGTCCAGGGTTTTCCGCATCCAGCGGATTCCTCAGTTCGTCGATACACCTTGCGGCTTCAGCATGGGTAGGCTCAAGCTGTGCGGAAATTGAAATTCGGTCATGAGACTGCAAGTCGACTCCTAGACATAGCTACTGCTCCTACAAAATGATAAGAAACAACCGTTCTATATTCGAAAAAAAAAGTGTGTGTGTATCAGCTCCGACGCACAAGTGGAGTTTAGTCCTTCTTACGATTGTCTTTGAATATACAATAGGCAAAGAGGGTAAATAAAAGCATCTATTGAAAAAGAAACCGAGCCTACTCCTCACTCCCCACCCCAATATTTTTTTTCCAATTTTAAATCCATGTTATTTCCGAATAAAACATAATACAAAACGCTTTTGAGTTAACACTTTTATACACATCTTTCACTCCTCATATGGAGTAAACTCCAAAAATATAATGTGAATAAGCTACCTTGCTTCTCAAGCAATTTGTAGGTTGTCAGTTTGTTTCAAGAACTCATTAATAAAGGCCTAGATTTATTTGAAAAAATATTAATAGGTACCTATTTACTTATCTAGAAAATCTATGACCCTTCAGAGTGTAATAGACAGATTTTGCGTCCTAAAAAGTAATTTCCCTGTTTTATTTTTCCCCTGATGCTCGTAAATGATGGGCCTTAGCACATTAGTAGCAACCTGTTACTGCTAACGTACCTACATGTCTATATACCTAATACTGTATAGGTATGATAACTAGGAAGAAGGCTTATAAAATTTTTGCATATACTGTAAAAAGAGATAAAAAATAAAGAAGTACAGAATAAAGTGAGAGAGAAGAGAATCTAGGGTTATAATTGAACATGAGAAAGCCTTTTATTAACAAACTAACTGGGCGCCGCGGTTTCGTCCGCATAAGTCTCAATCCTGTGTGAATATCCGGATAAAAAGTATTCTATGTCCTAACCCAGGTCATGGTCTACCCAAGTGACAAATTTCATCTAAATCCGTTCTGCCGTTTTAGCGTGAAAGCGTAACAAACTAACATACAAACTTACAAACATAAAATTCAAATATTTTCTCATTATTAAAAAAGTTTAGAAAAATCTCAACTAGTAATAGAGAAGTCTTGATTTAAATTTATATCCTTGTCTGTACTGAATTTTGGGAGAGCCTAAATTAATCTGCAATAGTTCGGATAAATTGAAGAAATGCCCAGTTTATGTTCATAAAGAAAGAAGTAGATCTTTCTCTTCAAAACACCTTAAAAAATACAAGTCGGTCCAAAAAAACGGATACCCGAAGAAGAATGACTCGTCCCTCCTAATGACGTCATATAATAATGTGCCACTAACAAGCTGTTCCCGGATGTCTGCTCGACGAGTACAGCCATTTTTAATTGAATTATTCACTCGGAATTCTAGTTTACTTTCACTTGCGGTTTTATGTAAATTATAATTATTTTTGTTACAGTGTTGATATAAATAAATTGGATAAATGTACAGTATGTACCCTAATTGCGTTATACACGATCAATCATAATCTGAATTATTTTAAAGGATATTGCTAATCCATTGCTTATTGTGAATGTGAGGACCATGTGAATATTATTATTATTTTTATTTCTCTGCTAGTTTTAGTGAAGGTCTGGCAGTTTGAGTAGTTTATGCTGCCTACCCAAATTTCCTTTCTTTGGTATTGTTCGTCGAGTTGAGCTCCTTAAGTTCTGAGCTGAGCTCCACGAATACTTGCACTGACTGGACAGGTACACTCAAATATGTGTGGTTCTTTCCTCAAAAGACCATTTCAGATACTAATTACATGGTCCTCATATGGCCTGACCAAGATTATGTCTGGACTTTAAAAGAGACTGCGACCTCTGAGTTTGTTTCGACCTTTCTTCTCAGAGTAGTCAAATAGGAAACGCCGAACTCATCTAGATTATTTTTAATAAAAAATATATATATTTCGTTTAAAAGTGATTCCGATATCCTATTTACATAATAAACAAATTCATTTCATTTCTTCATATGTTGGAAAAAATTGTCTGCTCAACAACGTAAACAACGCGATGAATGTTGTTGAACTGTCAAAATTAAACAGATTGTGATTGATCGTGTGTTACGCAATTAGGGTGCAGGTGAGTAGCAGCTCAGTAGTAAGAGTCCGTACTTGGGCTCAGCTAAGGGGGTAATAAGCTTGCTTTACACATGAGATTTGTCCACTGAACCTTTCGGAAAAAGTGTGATCCTATAAAAATAATTATTCTATGATAATTGCTCATTTCGTGGTGAAAAGGTGTGTTTTTTAATCGACTTCCGAAAGGAGGAGGTTCTCAATTCGACTGTTTTTTGAAGTGAAAACTTCCTTAGGCGCGTTGGGCATTTTTGAGATGAGACTAAATCAATTTCGCGACACTGTTACGACACCAGTTTTTGACCATTAAAAAGACATCAACGCTTTGAGTAAAAGACATCAACGCGTTGATTACCGCGGTGCCGATTTTTTTTCAAGTTTTCACTTCTGTCGGCACTCCCGGAGTGCCATTGTTTTTTTTTTTTTTGTACCTTTGTTACGTGATTACTCCGCGAATTATGAATTGATTTTGAAGGTTTTTTTTGTTTGGTAGGTCATACTTCAAAGGTGGTCCCATATCAATTTTATTAACTTTGCTTGTGTAAGTTTTTGAGTTAGCTTTAATAATACGTATTTTAGTATGTTGATGATATAATTAATAAGTTCCTGTCACTGTTATTTACATAGCAGGTAGTGGTTTTCGAATTTGTGTGGGGTAGGTACCACAACTAAAAAGTGAAAAATAAAAACTTTTGTTTTTTTTCAACTAATATTTTGGTAGCGGACCTTTTTTCTTTCTGTATAACTGATTACTTTTGTGGAATTAATACTCTTCCACGGGAGTAAATTATGGTTAACTGTCAAACAGATTTGCAATATAACACCCACCTAATAGCAATATACGCTGATCACAAATCCACCTACAAAGTATCCAATTACGACAATACGCTTGCGGGTGTCCATATTTAATGGCAAAGCTATGGCGGCATCTACAGAGCCACATACAAACTAGGCATCATAGACCTGATGTCACACAAAATCCTGTACCTATCGCGCAATTAGAGTTTACCGCGCGATCGACATAAATTTAACTTTCCGACTTCAGCCTTTAGGCAATTGCCCGCCAGACAGGACCCTCGTCTGGTCGGAGGATCCTCCCTTTTCTATAGAGGATGAGTGAACTTTACACCCTGTTCCTCATGCCTCTAAAAAGCTATGCAAACTGATGCCGAATATTATAGTACGTATGGTATCCTATCCTACCCTTTTTAACGAGCAATAGGCTCTAACGATTTCGATGAAAGTTGCAATATCGGGGCGAAAACTCGATCTAGTTGTTAGGGCATTAGGTAATTAGTTTTCTCCGTATTTTCAACCGAGCAGAGCTCGGTCGCCCAAAGTTTAGAACAAGATAATGAATAATGACATGACAATAATGACATTAGAATAATGATCATGGCAGCATGGAGTAAGTAGGTACTGTACATGGATCAGTATATTAACAAATGAGCATTCTCTATTTTCACCAGAGCAGAGCTCGGTCGACCAGGTACTGATATTATGGGAGCTATTTTCTCGAAAACACATAATAGTTTGAATTATTAGGTTAGCGAGTAATAAAACAATACAATCACTTAATAACAATAAGCATCACCTTTGTACGTATTTTTCTGTTTCTTTTGTCTTGTCTGTGTATTATATGTGTGTACATAAATGGTTAAATAAAGAAATAAACAATATTAAGGAAATAATAAAATGTCAAATAAATAATTTATGTAGGTCATAGCGAAAATGTATGATCATTGACATGAAGAGAAACATTGGTCCTAAGTAGCATAAGATAAGGAAGCAACCAAGGGCAGGACAAAATCATTACTACATGCAAATAAACCTATCCCCTTCCCTCTCACACCACTACAATCATCCTATTTCCGTCTCTATCTACGCCGTGGACTGGACTAATGAAAGCTCAGTGCGTGGCAAGCACAAAATAAATCCGGTTAGGTACCACAGGACCAGTCAATAAATTCTCGAGGCGTCTAAATCGGCTGCTATTGAACTGATTGCCCAGTGGGGCTTAAGGGAGACCACTATTTTTAGTCGAATAAAATGCTTTCATTTCCTGAGATAGGTATGTAATGCTTGGTTTTACAAGATCTTCACATATAATAATTATTTAACTAATGTACGTACATATACGAACAATTGTAAAACATTTTAAAAGAGTCTGTAACGATGGAGTTTCTTGCCCATTCTTCTCCATACGAAAACTACCTTTTGGAAGGGGCGAATAGAATCAATTTTATTATTTTGTAAATTTTGACGTTCAAAAGTGCCATTACATGGGCCTATTTGAAATAAATGATTTAACTTTGTCTTTGACTTTGAAGAGAAATATAGCATGGTAAAGCTTTTTTGAAGTGAAAACTTTAGGCGCATTGGGCATTTTTTGAGATGGGACTAAACCATTAATTTCGCGACACTTTGACGACACCAGCTTTTGACCATTAAAGAGACATCAACGCGTCGATTACTGCGGTGCGTGGAGTAAAAGACATCAACGCGTTGATTACCGCGGTGCCGATTTTTTTTCAAGTTTTCACTTCTGTCGGCAATCCCGGAGTGCCACTATTTTTTTTTAAGATCATAAAACAGAATTTTGTTAAAAAAATGTTTTTCGAAATCACCTCTACCTTAGATTTTTGTTTCAAATGCTCCATTTGATAATAATCATTTATTAGAAATTTATTTTTTGTAAATTGAAATAGCGTAGAAAAAAACCGGCGAAGTGCGAAGTCGCACAATGAAGGGTTCCGTAGTTGGGATGAATACATCCCAAGAACAAACTTAACTTAGTAGTTGAGAAACATGTTCTCCCATACAACGATATACGTCACGGTCAAATCTCCAACTGCAAATGTTAGTTTGTAATCGCAATAAATTATTTTTTTCATGTAATAAAACTATAAATTATTTATTTTCGGCCTTTTGCCTTTACTTGTGAGACCTTGCTTCCTGCCAAATTTCATGATTCTAGGTCAACGGAAAGTATACCTGCCCTGTAGGTTTTGATTTATTTGCGAGTATCAAAATATGTCACATAAATAGCCATATTTTTTCATTGCATTGACTTAGAAGCTTGATTTTTTAAAGCTCCAAGGGAACATAGATACGTATTTGATATTAATTTCCACTTGATTTTTCCACGCGTTCCTGAGAAAATGGGTTTTAATAGACTGACGGACGGACAACGAAGTGATCCTATAAGGGTCCCGTGTTTTCGTTATGAGGTACGGAACCCTAAAAATATCCACGGTTTTTTATCATCATCTGCTTCGTTTCAAGCCATCACAATAGATGACTCTTTAGGACGAATCAATGAACCTACTGCAACGACACCCGTATGCAAGTTTTGTTTACATTCAATCCAGCACTTTGCATGCAACATGCAAACTCATGCGATGTTATCACTTTCCGTGCGGTTGGAGCTGTCTATTCAACCGATGTACATATATCCCACAGGGCAAAAAGACGCCTCAATGACACTATCAACATTTTTCATACAAACAAAGTGTGTCACCGTGCACCGATTAGTTGCACTGAAATGACGTAACTAAACTGACGGCTTTGAATGGGGGAGAACTTTCGGCACCACAAATTTTATTAGTCCTATCTATATCTATACAGAATCTTGCCGGAGCGGCGATTCCGTGCTCTGTGATATATCCCTAAGGGCCTGCGAAAACTAGAGGACAGGAAGGCAGAGAGAGGATTTTTTTTATGAATTGAATTTAATACTTACACAATCGAAATAAGGTATTTATTTCAATGCTCGATGATCGACCTTGGAGCATCGCAGCGCAGTTTTCTGTGGAGAACCGAAGAGCACGCTAGAGGATACCGCGGCGGGAGGTGGCGGTATGCGCCGGCATGCGCTGGAGTCAAAAGCAACTTTTCGACTGCGTAGTCGCTGGTGGAATAATCAAATCCCGGCGAGCGGTGACTACTCGGCGGATGCTGCGGCATACCGGCAGATGCTCCGCAGAGGATTTTTCTTTTCAGCGTGCGCTGGCGGATAGAGAAATCCTCCTCGATGCTCTCCCCTGCCGTCCGCCAGTGTGCGCAGGCCATTATTCAACTACACATTACTGTCACCGGTGGTAAATACTGCTTTGGGTCTGTATATGCCTATCAATTATATTATGAAATCTTAGCTAGAAACCTACATGTACGTCTTTGGCTGTTTAATGTGACACCTAAAGTATTTCTTCATCAACTATTAAATAGTAAATCCTCTCCTGTCATTGTAGTACTGCTATGTTAACACATGGTTAAAACCCACTGATTTTAACAAGCAATTGACAGTGCGTAGAGAATGATTCCTCCTTACAGAAGAGATCTATCCATCTGCACAAAATCAACATGAAACCAGTTAAAGCATGCGACCTAGATCAATTTTGAAATCAAAAACTTTTACAACTTACAACATTTGAGAAGTCAAATCAATCTGCCTAGGCTTTTCCCAACTATGTTGGGGTCGGCTGCCAGTCTAACCGGATTCAAATTCAAATTCAAAATATTTTATTTCACATAAACCTACAAGGGCACTTATGAAACGTCAGAAGCTAGGTGCATGGTTGCAATTGGTCGTTTCCTATGGAGAAGAGCCGACAAGAAACTCCACGGTTACTCTTTTAAAAATAAATGGTTTTTACAATGTTTACAAATTACAGTGTTAATAGACATGAGGAAGAGGATGCAGTTGAATACCAGTATTAACATTTGAGAAGTCAAATAAAAGTCAAAAAACCACAAATCGATCACAACCTTAACAGTGCCAACATCCTTACCCAAACAATTTAAAACCAAATGCAATCGAGAACCGATAGTTGACTACACACACTAAGTCAATGTAAATATTGTAAGAAAAAGATCGCCTGTACGTGACCGGCTTCACATATGAGATTTACTTAATTTGTCGCAAGAAGTGGTTCGGGCAAACAGCCGGGCTTTGCTTTAGACACTTTAAAACCTCCACTGCTCAGGGTTACTGCTCCTCTGGACGTTTCTTTTGAGCCACATTTTCAAGTCTTTTGGTCAGAATCTTGGAGATATATTGCTGGTTTTAATGTTGTTATTTGTTTTAGTTTTTTGATGATTTGAGCTTTGAAACGGGTGCTTGATGAATTTATCTTTTTCATTTCCACAAAACTTACGCAGACGTTAGACATGTTACTCTGTATTTTTCAGTAGGCGGTTTCAAAATAATGATGACGACAACACTATGAATTCAAAATGAAATAAATCTTTAATGTATGCAAAAAAAAATTCATTATGATGTCATCAGATAATATTATAAACGGTACGATATTAGTTATTAATCAAATCCAGTAGGTTTTGGTTTTTAAAACTCGACAGCAAAACAAAACACTTATCTATTTCAAAGGCACCTTCACCTATAAAATGTAAATTAATCCCAAGGTTTCATCATTCATCTCTCAGTACACTGAACATTTCCATCAGCCCCTGACCCTCAGGGCATCCAGAGTAAATGGAGCCACAGTTGAACATCTGCCGTCCAGCTATGGCTGCATCATTGTATGCTCCCATCAAGTCTTCCCAATCTTCATCTTTTTCGTCGAACGGGGTCCTTCCATAGTCTGGCCTAAAATGTGCAAAATTGGTTCATTAAATGGGGTAATACGAGAATGGCAGTAATTATAAGGCTAAAGATGACACCCAAGCTGATTACGGATAAGATGGGCAGAGTTGAAATATGAACCTCCCTAAAGTGACCATCCATCAGTTGGAAAATCATGACAAAAATAAAAACTATCTGCCAATACCAAGCACTGTAGTAAGAGGTAAAACAAAGGACATATTTAAGACGCTGATATATGCCGATGGCCTTGAGTGGTTAGCTTGCGTGTTCTGTACTGAGTTCACGCAACGCGTCGTACGTCCAGCCAATAATACTCGTAAGACTCGCCCATCAAGGAGCTGTCCCAAATTAGACGCATTATTAATTTATTATACCTAAAACAAAAGGTATTTAACAAAAGGATTAATAATATTTTTTTCTTTAAATTGGTGAAGATTGCAGAAAAATACGCTTGATAGTTTTTGCGTGATTCTCAGTTTTTTATCCGCGTTAGACATAACTTTACAAATTAAGTACACTGTGTAATATAAACATAATCTAAACACACACACACACGTCTTTATTCACAAATTAAGATATTTAAAAAATGCTCTTATTTAACATAATAATACATATTTTCTAAATCATTATCACTACTCGTTTAGATGTGATCTTCAGTATAAAATCATTAAAAGTTGGTTATCGTCGCCTTAATAGTTCAAATTTGTTACTTTTTTATGGCACTATCTTCCCAAATTAAGTTTTAACTACGAAAATTCTAGACAGTAAACAAATCCTATCATACCCTGTAGTAAATCCACTAGCTTTAGCCGAGTCTCCGACGTCTGACTGTTAAAACCAAGAAGATAAAACACGCTTATTAATGTCCTTCATTATTTTGTAACTGACACCATATTTTCGCATTAATTATACTTAATTAAGTGTAAAATATTCATAAAGGAGAGAATGCGATCATTGACCCGAATGAAGACTGACAATCAAATCATCAGATAATTTTAATTTCAGTCTTTTAATTAATGTCACGATTTAACTCTTTGAAGAATTCCACAATATCTAAAGGAATCTTGACTTTATCTTGGAAACTCGACGAATGCATAATCTTCTTTTTAATTGAAGTCAGTTTATAAAAGGCAGTAACTTGCAGCAGCCTCAATTAAAAAAATATAACAATGTTGCTTGGCAGCCAAAATCGGTATGATGATACTATACAGGCATGGTCGACTTCATATTTGATTTATCACTTTTGACAAATTACCAGTAAAGGACTGAGGGCAAAATATACCCAGCTCTGCCACAATTAAAATCACTGTACTTTGAAGACATTATTTCTCCCTTTACTCAAGCCAAGGCGCATCAAAATCTGTCACAGGGTTATTCAGTTCCGACGATGTTAGGTTGATTTTTGACGAAAGTTTAAGGGCCAATTTCATCAATGAGATTGAACGCTATCATCACATCTAAACCGAGTTCAAGAGCTGTCAGCGTCAATATTCCAAAGAAAATAATGACACTGCCAACTTTTAAACGTGGTTTATGTGCTGATCACGTTCAGTTTTATTAGTGAAATTTGCTCTAAATATCTAACTGACACAAAAACACAGAGACATTGTCGTTTTATGACGTACAACTGACACTTAACCGTAGGGTGATAAACCAATTACGAAGTCGACTCTACAACTTCTCAGACCAAAGAGGTAAAGCCTCTATGGTCCGTAGAAGTTGTAGAGTCGTGTTTAAATGTATGAAAAATTTCTGACTCCTGGTGGTCGTCGTACCACCGCTAGGAGAACCACAATTATTTTTAAAAGAGTAACCATGGAGTTTCTTACCGGCTCTTCTCTATAGAAAACGACCAATTGGAACCGTGCACCTAGCTCCTGACGTTTCATAAGTGCCCATGTAGGTTTATGTAAAATAAAATATTCTGAATTTCGATTTTTTGTATTGACTAGGAGTCAAAATTTTTGTTTTACCAAGAACTGAACTACTGTTCTTTCACCAAATAGTTTTGGAAATCTTAGTTGCCGATGATGATACTAATTATTTATGTTATTATATCTGGACTTACGTCAGCAGTATGTGTATTATCTCTCCCACCAGTCCTTCTTCTTCTACCGGATACTGGGCAGATTCACAAATCGCTCGGTAAACGCATTCTTCACCATTTACGCCTTTTCTGGAAATGATAACGATTAAAACCTTTCAAGTTTCACTTTAATATGCTTATCATAAACTATTCGAATAAAACAAGGTACCTACTGCCCATTTGAAATATAACACCACTTTTTAGGTTAGGGAGATTGCGGGTGACGAAATTGGGATTGTGTGCGGGTGACGAAATTGGGGCTGTGTGCGGGCGATGAAATTGGGGCTGTGTGCGGGTGACAAAATTGGGGCTATGTGCGGGCGACAAAATTGGGACTGTGTGCGGGCGACAAAATTGGGGCTGTGTGCGGGCGACAAAATTGGGGCTACGTGCGGGCGGCAAAATTGGGGCTGTGTGCGGGCGACGAAATTGGGGCTGTGTGCGGGCGACGAAATTGGGGCTGTGTGCGGGCGACGAAATTGGGGCTGTGTACGGGCGACGAAATTGGGACTGTGTGCGGGCGACGAAATTGGGGCTGTGTGCGGGCGACAAAATTGGGGCTGTGTGCGGGCGACGAAATTGGGGCTGTGTGCGGGCGACAAAATTGGGGCTGTGTGCGGGCGACAAAATTGGGGCTGTGTGCGGGCGACAAAATTGGGACTGTGTGCGGGCGACGAAATTGGGGCTGTGTGCGGGCGATGAAATTGGGGCTGTGTGCGGGCGACGAAATTGGGGCTGTGTGCGGGCGACAAAATTGGGGCTGTGTGCGGGCGACGAAATTAGGGTTGTGTGCGGGCGACAAAATTGGGACTGTGTGCGGGCGACAAAATTGGGGCTGTGTGCGGGCGATGAAATTGGGGTTATGTGCGGGCTACGAAATTGGGGCTGTGTCGTCCCCCGAACAGTCAGGTCCAAAGAGGAGGTACGCAGTGTTGCATGCGCGCCTTTATAGGAAGACGTGCGGTCGTGGGGTCGGCCGCACTGGGTGATGGGGCCCGCTAGGCATGGCGGGCTGATACCAGTCAGGAGTGCGTCGAATGTACAAGTATCTCCCGGGCCCCCGACACATGGTAGTAGTAGGAACAGTAGGGTTTTAGTCGGTAGGAGTTCGACATACCCTCCGTTCTCTCAAGACGGAAGGTATCCATGAGAAATTCCACAAGGAAAAAAATAAAAAGTTTTGGGAACTACGTTTTCCATCAAACAGTGGGTAATTAAATTACGTGACTATCATCTGACACCCCAGAGACACCCTCACGATTAAATTAGTATAGCTGGCAAAAAATAATTTGTACAAATCAGATCATGGTCGTAAGATCTTCAAAAATTTGTTCGTCCTTTTCATAACATAACATAACATCACGCCTCATTTTCCCGAAGGGTAAGGCAGAGGTGTACCCATAGTAGGTACATCCACATTTCGCCAGCTATGTTTAAGTCCCATGTGATAGGGGGCGAGCCTTGCCATCAACCGGGCACAAATCCAGACTCCGGGCTGCTACTGAGAAATTCCTAATTGAAAAACTCAATAACACTTTGTCCGACCTGGGAATCTAACCCAGTACCTCATTTTCAGCAGTAGCGCTTGCGACCACTAGACTAATGAGGCTGTCTAGTCATCCTTACATCTGTGGCGCTCCACGTTGTGCATCATAAACTAAAGTGTCTTCATAGAAACCAACAGTCACAGACCACTGATAAAAATATGGTACTCACGACTTCAGCATATCAGCGACAGCAGTATAAAATGTGAGCCTCTCATCCTTCCTAGCAGCCACTTCAGCCTCCCTCTGTTCCCTGGACACCGTCTTGATGAAGTAGTACTGTGACAGCTGGGTGATGTTCGCGAACTGCACGTACTGGTACTGGAAATTGGCAGCGAAGGCCAGGCTGATGTAGTCCTCGGCGTGGATTGGCGCTGAGAAGCCTACGATAAGCTGGAGACAGGAGAAGATGGAACTTCAGTAAAGATTAATGTGTTTTTTGCATAAGCTGGTTTATTTTTATTTTCAACAACGACAATTTTATTCTTTATCCACAACGGGAAAGCTCTTGGCCTGCATCTCACCTGATGGTAAGTGATGATCAGGCCGAAGGTGGAAGCGAGCTTCACCCGGAATCCTCAACCACAAGGGAACTGGCTATCTTACTTACAACTGCCGAAGCACAACAATGCTGTTAACATTGTTATTATGGAACAATTTTTAAATTTTTTTGTTTTTTAAAACATAGAAAAGTATTTATTGGGACTCGCACAGGAAATCACAAATTAAAGTTGTCATATTTAGAACAACTAACTTAACATGAATAAAAATAAAAAACAAAGTATAGTGAAAGCAGAAAGTCCTGTACGAGGCCAGAAGGCTCCTATCTCAGCATGATGCTGTGACATTTCAAAATAAGTGTCGCAGCGCTGTGCGGTGTATGGACTGTATTAAAGATCCCATAAACTTCTACCTTCAGATCCATCTGATCAGACCACAATCTGTGCAACAGCGGCGACGGCAACAACGATTACTATAAGAATCAAACCGTTGAAACTAAAAAGTCTGATCGTTTCGTATATGCACACATGCGGTTGGATCAGCTTTTGTCTGTTCAGATTAATCTCTCCTTGTAGGTTTGCCTAGTAACCTTGGCATGGTTATGATAGCTATGGCTAACGTTTATATTATTCATAATTAATATCAAGCTACACAATAGAAGTTTTAGACCCGGAATCAACCAAAGCGGAGATGTGTGGAGATGTCCGAAGCGGAGACAAGAAAAGATGTTTTTCAGCTTCCGTCGCCACCTAACGAGGTATAGCTCACATCTCCACTTTGTACCGCCGTCCAGCTCAATCTCGGAGATGCACAGCTCACAGTTGCTCCGCTTCGTAATTCAAAAACGTAATTCCATTGTTTTTTAAAACATCTCCTCTCCTCTCATCTAGTGGAGTCCGGACCTTATCGTTACGACGTCTAAAAACGTCAAGCGCAATAAAGATTTATTCGATTTACCTAATGAACGACCTAACTCAACAATACGTATAACCTTTTCGTACCTTATAAGTTCCTCCTTGGGGATATACTAGTGGTAGACTGTTGATTTGTCGCTTCATCACCATCGCTTTGTGTTCCTCTTCATCGTCAGCGGCTACACTCACAGCTATCACTAATAGAGCCGGAATAATCCAGCTGAAACTGGATTTTAAAATATTAAAATTTTAAATATTGTTATATTTTTTCTTCTCCTGAAATACTTACAATGTTTTTAAGAAGAAGAAAATGTTTAATAATAATATTGCATTATTATTTGGGTATTTATTTATAATATTATCAACCATGATTGAATTCAGAAATCAATGACACTGTATGGGTCTTATTATTGAATAAAATGCTTACAGTTTATAAAAAGAAATTTATATTGATTCATCATAGTAATAAGTCAAGTGAATATGGTCGAAAAATGTAATAAAAACCTACAACATATTAATTAAAAAGCTTTTCTATGAGGCAACTAATAACGTACTAAACACGAAAACTCACTAAAGATTTGATATAATTCAACATCCGCATTTCCAACGAAACCATTGATAACTTTTTCGTAAACACTTTATGATCGTAGGTATCTTACCCCATTTTAATCCGGAACTTTTAAATATTGAACAACCAATCAGGGAGCAGGTAGGGATTCACATTTTCGACGTGTGGCGGCTTCGCGTATCCGAATAGTGTTGTTGGAAAAGGTGTCAATGCACCCAGTTCGACTGTAGCCGGTATTATAAGGGCGTGATCATACTGCGACGTAGATTTGGGTAATTCCGAATTTTGGCAGTTGAAATTGGATAAGTTTTTTTTGCTACAATTTTTATTAACTGGGCCTTTAATCGAATAAGTACTAATTTAATAAAAAGAAGTGTACTTTTAAATCTAGTACTTCCAAATCGGAAAAATACATTGGCATTATTTTGTCTTTTTTAACCGACTTCCAAAAAGGAGGAGGTTATATGTTCGACGCGTATGTTATTTTTTTATTTTTTTATTTTTTTTATTTTTATGTATGTCCACCGATTTCTCCGTTATTTGTGGACCGATTTTGAAAATTATTTTTTTGTTTGAAAGGGTAGGCTCCCAAATTGGTCCCATATAAATTTTATTAACTTTGCTTGGGTAGTTTTTGAGTTAGCTTCAAAATACGTATTTTTTTTCCCACTTAGTATGTAGATGATATGATAAGTTCTTGACACTGGTAGCAGGTAGTGGTATTCGAATGTGTGTGGGGTAGGTACCACAACTAAAAAGTGAAAAATAAAAACTTTTTACAAAAAAAAAAACAACCGACTTCCAAAAAAAAACACTACAAAGTGAAAAATAACTTTAATTTCGGAAGTCGGTGGCAAAAAACGAAAACACAAAACCCAAGACACCGACTTCCGAAATTAAAGTTATTTTTCACTTTGTAGTGTTTTTTTTGGAAGTCGGTTGTTTTTTTTTTTGTAAAAAGTTTTTATTTTTCACTTTTTAGTTGTTTTTAAATTATATATTCACACATACACAAACACCAATAATTATTATCACAAAAACACAGAGAATTATGCTTTACACAAAACTAATAATATATTTAAGAGCACAGTGGTCTTCCATGTGGTTTTCATAGACGGTGCATTCTTAAAGTTGACAACGCGGCAAACAGATAAAAAAAGAGTGAAATCTCAAACCGAAAGAGGATTAATTGCAACAATTCATTTCGTAACACTGAATATACATATGTTGTGTTACAACACCAAATTCAGTGTTATTATTGCAATTCATAATCATTTTAATTTTAATAAATAAATAAACATTAGTGCAATACAGAACTATAAATCATAATTTAATTTCAAAGTTGGCCTAATATCTGTCAAACATTTCTTTGTTTTGATTAGTTTATCAAAATTACCAAATTAAGTTATATTCTTCTTACTTTCTTTTTCGTGTGGTTAGTGACTAACCTGGTCTCAGAGATTTTATGCCGCCCATGGGTCTCTGACTTGGCTTCACATGCCATCGAGAAATATCTCTCAGGCATGCCGGTTACCTCACGATATTTTCCTTCACCGTTTTTGAAGCAAGTGATAATTATACAATACGCACATGAATCCGAAAAGTCAGAGGTGGGACCTAACTAAATAAAAGATAGACTCACGATGCAGTACTGAATCTCTTGAAAAGTTTCTCACCATGATGATGAACACAGCCTTAAGTTTAAATCTCGAAATCACATGACTCCGCCCACCGCCGCACTAATATGTATATCCAACAACAAATGGTCACGAGACATTGCCTTAAAATTGACGTATTACGTGTGATACTTGGAATCACTTGCTATCCGGATTCACCTAGTTTTGTATGAAAAATATACTACGCACTATCATATCTTTCAAGAAAAAGGTTTTTTTTAAGTGAAAACTTCTTTAGGCGCGTTGGGCATTTTTGAGATGGGAAAAAACAATTGAACTCGTGACACCGTTACCGACACCTCATTTTTGTATACGCGATTGTGCTCTTTATTTCTATTAAGTTACGGATCAATGTTCTATGAAGTATTTTTACTTTAAAGGATTTGGAAGTATTTTTTTTTTTTGTAAACGCTATTTTGCTCTTTATTTAGATAAGGTTACGGACCAATGTTCTATACAAGTATTTTTCTTCCACCAAGGCGATCTTGTTCAAGTTTTCACTTCTGTCGGCACTCCCGGGGTGCCACTGTTTATTTTTTGTGTTTGTGACTCGTAGTTTAGTTAAAATGATTTTTTTTGTTTTTCCTTATTATTCTTGAATAATTTTATTTTATTTATTTATTTAAATCAGATACAGTGATCCATATTTATATTAGTATACCTACTTAAAAATTACGTTAGTACCTACTTGATCAAAAATACATACCACAATAATAATTATTATTATAACCAAAATAAATAACTACATAGAAATTTAAATAGGTACATAAAATGAAATTGTAAAATTAATTAATAAGTTTCATAAAATAAAATTGTAAAATAAATATTGATCTTTAAATAAATTCAAATCTTTAAAATAATTTACATTCTTTACATTCTAATAAGAAGATTGAAAAAAATACGTTTAAAAAAACTGTTTAATTATTCTTTCCCATCTATCAACACTAGCGATCGGGGGATAATTTTATAACAAATTAAACCTTCCTATGGAAATTATCTTAATGATGTAAAAAACTGCAGTAAAATCCATCAAGTAGTTTAGAAATGTCGCGAATTCGCAGACAAACACCGAGAAGACTCATCGTTTCAATCTATTCAGAAATAGAAATAATTTCTTAAAAGTAAGGTAGTTCTAAGTTAGTATAATCCTCGAAAATAGTAATAGTAATATTACTATTTTTTTTTCAAAAATCAAACGTCTTTTCTTTTAACGGACGCCATCGATTTCCTTCGCGTAACGTAATTGTAAACGTTTGAACTTCATTGTCTTTAGTGCCCCACTCCAGTGTGATACGCTGCAGACGCACCATGCTTACTTTAGCAAATATTTTGACGTTTACACTACTAAATTCATTATATTTTGTTATCAATACTGAAGAAATGGAATCTAGTGAGATTGTGCACAGGGAAAGAAGACAGTTACAATTATTGTATCTTAATAACTCGGTTTTACAGGTATGTTAAACAATATCACTTTATTTACAGTTTATTTCTTCTAACCAATTTTATACTTTATGTAATAACGTCTCTATCTTTGTCAGCGAACATAATTATGTTATGATATGAATTGCACCAGAAACAGCTTATAATTAATATTTTAGACACCTGTATTTTTTCTAAACCTTAGTCTGAGTACGCTTTGTTTACCAAATAGGACAAATAAAGGTTAAATAGGTAAAGTAAAAACTTCTTTAGGCGCGTGGGGCATTTTTGAGATGGGAAAAAACAATTGAACTCGCGACACCGTTACCGACACCTCATTTTTGTAAACGCGATTGTGCTCTTTATTTATATTACGTTACGGAACAATGTTCTATGCAAGTATTTTTACTTTAAAGGTTTGGAAGTTTTTTTTTTAAACGCGATTGTGCCTTTCTTTGTACTTTTTGCTGTACTTGTTTCCTTCTTCTTTTATGGTCGGCATTTTTAGGTATTCATGTATTTCTGAGTTTCTTACAAACCAGTCTGGGCTGGAGATTGTTCTTAGAGCAATGTTTTGGAATCGCTGAAGTACTCATATCTCCAGGTTAGAATTGCTAGCAGATCCCCAGAATTCCACTCCGTAGGTCCAAATTGGTTTTATGATGGCCTTGTAGACAAGCAATTTTTTACTGAGAGTGAGTTCGGCATAATAGCCAAGAGAAGTTCTTGATTATATATTTGCGTCTGTTCTCTTGGCTTTAATGTGGTTTGCCCATATTAATCGTCTATCTAGGTGCAAGCCTAGGTATTTCACCGTGGTGCTGGTTGGCAGGGTTCCTCGTTCCATGCAAACAGGTGCGCAATCCCCTTTTCTGAGTGAGAATGTGACGTGTGTGGACTTTGTTACGCTGGGCTTGATTCTCCATTTTTCCATCCACACGTAGTTCTTACCCAACAGTGCCTGCAGTTTAGTGGATGCTTTTACGGGGTCGGTATCGCTTGCTAGGCACGCAGTATCATTTGCAAATAAAGATAAATACACTAAACTAGAAGTTATACTAGATTTGTGTTAAGATTAGTGTAGCGGTTACACCGTCACATACGAACTATGCATCAAAGACATGACGTCACACAAATCCTGCATCGCGCAATTAGAATTTACCGAGCGATCGACATATAAACAAGATTTCAACTTCAAAAACCATTGGGCATTTGCCCGCCAGACACAACACCCGTCTGGTCGGAGGATCCTCCCTTTTCTATGGTGGATGAGTGAACTTTACACCCTGTTCCTCATCCTCCTAAAATTAGTAGAGTCAAATCAATCTGCCTAGCCTTTTCCCAACTATGTTGTGGTCGGCTTCCAGTCTAACCAGATGCAGCTGAATACCGTATTTAATATGGAGCGACTGCCTATCTGGCCTCCACAACCCAGTAACTGGGTAATACGATACCCCTTGGTAAGACTGGTTGTCAGACTTTCGGGCTTCTGACGACCCGTAACGACTGTCAAAGTCCATGAATGACAGCCGGGACCAACAGCTTAACGTGCTTTCCGAGGCACAGAAGAGTCTCGGTATGTTAAGATGGTCACCCATCCACAGACCAACCACGGCAAGCGTAGCTTAACCTAATGAATCGAACGGTGCAGCTGTTATTACTTAGCCACGAGCTCCTCGTAAGTTAACATTAGTAAAGTGTAAGTTTTAAATCGACATCCCACCTAAAATATTTCATGTAAAGTAGATAGCCAAGACTTACACGCTTTCACTGTTAAAAAGTTATCAGATCTAAATTAGAGCCAAGCCCCTAACTCTACAAACCTTACGTCTTGGTCAAAACGTACGGTTTGGCCGTTTTGCGGTCGTCGCACAGACTCTTATGGGCTTATAGTAAAAAATTAAGTCACTTATGTCTTTAATGTTGTGTCATGCAATAGTTCAGTGCAATAGTTTTCTTTTTGTTTTTGGTTGGTCTTGGCAGGATCAAAACTGAGCGTTGTCGTACACTACACAAACAATGTAACCACTAAGGCATCTGTTTTTTTTTTTTTGTGTACTTAATAATGTGATGACCTTAACTCATACTGGCATGTATTTAATCGAACCCCAAATAATCCCAGTTTGGTGTCCTAAAAATACAAAACTTAGATGTAGTGCTCGCCGACTGCCGTCGCTACAGTGCTCGCTTCACTCGCTCGGCTCGCGCGCACTGTCACAGCAGTAACCTTTTTGTCGGGTGGAAATCCTAATGAATGTCGTCCGCCCTGGGGTGGGCAGAGGGGTCTGTCAGACTCTTACTGACTAAAACCACCCTGGTGTTCCCTCTCACACTTGCGTCGGAGGCTGCAAGTGCAAATGCGACTTCCGCTGCCCTAGACTGGTGACGACCCGCGCACACTACCCCCGTTACGTCTTAGAGAGGCGCGCATGCAACACTACGTGCCGCCATCTCGGGTCCTGTGTGATGGGGGGCGACGGATGTTCCCGAGTCTACCTGGACCCATTTAGCGGGGCTGGCAGAGGGCGTTATCTGCCCTCCTCTGACACGCCTGCTGCGGGACGGGAAGGCACTTGCGATCTCCCTTTCTCTTTCTGCAGCTTCCTTCTGCGAGATAACTGATTTGCAGAAGTATACCATCGCGTCCCAGGATTCTGCACTGCCGACCATTGAACAAACTATAGTCAGCAGCGACAGGCCGTTCCCCACTTCTGAAACAAGGCCACGGCGTGGCTCCTCCCATGCGACACAATCGGCCAGCATATGCCGCGCCGTGTCCTCCAGACAGTAGACGCAGTGATGGCACCAAGCATCCGGTTCCCTGCTTATGCGACACAAGTACTGGCCGAAGCAACCATGTCCTGTGAGCACCTGCGTCGCCCGAAACGTCAGGGAGCCGTGCCTCCTCCCGAGCCAGTCGTCGGGCACGCCTCACACAGAGGATTGCCTAACCTAACCCAATTGGGTCGGGCTGATCTAACTTATGTAATTATTGCAACCAACTTTAAGATAAGACCAGAAAGTTAAAAAGAGGCTAGAGTTATTTAACAAAGTGTACATCATTAGAAGTTCTATAAGTTTTTAGAGCAGCAACAAAAAATTTTTTTTTTAAATATTAGTCAATCAGTAAGGCGGTAGCGAGGCTTACTGTGCAGGATGCGTGGCGCGGTTATTCGAATGCACCGAAATCTTTACTATGTGTTTTGTAAGTGAATACGATGTGTAGACGTAAGTAGGTACAGACAAACTATGTTCTTAATGTCCCTCGGCAAACCTCGTGTTTCGTCAGTCGTTGGATTTCTACCAGTTGCCCTTTGCACTTGGTGCAGACCGGACGCTCTCAATCGACTTGGAAGTATATAGAGTTGTTAATACTCTTTTAACTTAATGTAAAAATGGAAGGAAAGCCGCTAAAGTCGCAGGCACGAAAGATAGGAAACAGTTTTACAGCTCTATATAGTTCACATGGAAATCAAAACAAAACAACAATAAAGTACTTAGTTCTGAATTCAAATTATTACACTATAAATCTAATAATTGATGAACATGGAAATTAGTATTCGTTTGTATTCGGAAATCCGATGATACCCGAGTGACATTAAGAAAATAGAAATACCTACGTGACATTCACCAGATATAATAAAATCCATTTATTCAGTTGTACTTTTGGCATTGACTTTAGAAACGAACTTTTGGTAGATCCAAAGCGTTTCAGTAAAGTTTCAAGAACCTCTTTTATCTTCCAAAGCTGCTGCAAGTTAAATTGAAATTAATTCAAAAACTACTCAACAAAAGATAATGTATTTTTTAACCGACTTCCAAAAGGAGGAGGTTCTCAATTCGACTATATGTTTTTTTTTTTTGTATGTTTGTTACGCGATTACTCCGCCAATTATGAATTGATTTTGATGATTCTTTTATTGTTTGGTAGATAGTGACAAAGAACGAAAATTCAAAACCAAAGACATCGACTTCCAAAATTAAAGTTATTTTTCACTTTGTAGTGTTTTTTTTTTAAATCGGTTGTTTTTTTTTTGTAAAAAGTTTTATGGGACCATTCCGCGAACTTGCTCTGCCAAATAAAAAAAATCACGTAAATCGACCTTCGAAAAAATCCAAAAAAAAATTAAAATACTGAGCCTCTTTTTTTAAAGTCAGTTAAGAATATCCACGTTATCTCTATCAATTTCCATTGGATATCCAAAACGATTACCATCACTTAACGTAGTGCGTCACTCAAAATTCGGCAACTCACGCGCACTCATGGCGTATGCTTTGCTATAACATCATGTTCTCCCAAAATATTCTTTTTTCACTTACAATTGCATCCAACCTACTTATCACCATAAGTGGGAAGGAGATAGAACTAACCGATGGGATACTGCACAGGAGTAAAAGGCAGTTATTATGGCCAAACAGCACCCTTCTGCAGGTACGTTCTTTTTCTAAAAAAAGGTCGGATAACCCGCGAAATTCAATTTTTCTCACGTTTTTTTGTAATTTCCAGGTCAGTATCAGGTTGTATGTTGATCTAAATACGATACGCGGCCATATCAAATATTTTGTTTACAGAATTATAATCTTAAAAATCATTATTACAACTCTCTAAGTTCATATATTATGTCTGGCAGAATTGACTGTCCAATATTGTGGCATTGTATACAAAAACAGCAATTGACAAAATTATTTTGATTTTTATGTATTTATTTTGTTGTTTTCTAATTTAATTAATTTAAAGATTTTTATTTTTATTTGTAGTATTATTGATAATTTTAAACATTTTAGTAATTTTGAGTCTGATATTTTAATCTTAGTAATAACAGTATGATTGTGTTGAATACTAACATAATTCTTAAATATACTAACAAAAAATTAATTTAATTAAATTACTCTATTGAATGACTGTTTCATAAAATCATTTGAGGCTTATTCTAACTTAAGAAGTTGTATGGCTGATTCTACTGATTTTAATTCTTTAAAGTCATATTTGATACGGCCGCGAGTCATATTTAGATCAACATAAAACCTGATACTGACCTGGAAATTAAAAAAAAACTTACGAAAATCTGAATTTCACGGACTACCTTAGCGCACCCACCTTAACAGTAAAAAGTTTTTAAGCCGGATGTTCCGGGATTACTGTTACTTTGGGAAAAGCTGATGGGACGCCAGAGTAGAAGAAACATTTTGAAGTTTCTTTATTGACGTAATATGGCTCCATTTTAATTACATATCTAAATCCTACGCGTATCTTCTAATAAACATAAGCAAAATTCCACCCTGTAAAGAATTATTTCTTCATTTAATTTTAAAATTTGCTAACTTACCCATTTTAGCTTTTTTGCCTTTTGCACTGAGCCTTCAGTTTCCTTCAATAATGACCACTTCTTGTGATCATTACAATTTAGTGATATCACTTTCCAATTTAAAGAGCTTTAAAGCCCTTTGCAAACACCATAAAGCTCGCTCCCTATCAACATCATTTGCTAACCTATGATAACTGTAGGTACTAATCCTAAAAACCTTTTGTATGCATAACCGACTTTTAATGATTTTATACTGAAGATCACATCTAAACGAGTAGTGTTAATGATTTGGAAAATCTATAATATGTTAAGTAAGAGCATTTTCTTAATAACTTAATAAATTAATATTTTAGATTATATTTATATTCCATAGTGATATTAATTTCTAAAGTTATGTCATTCGCGGATAAAAAACTGAGAGTCACGCAAAATCCATCAAGCGTATTTTTCTGAAACGTTTACCGTTTATACGTGTTTTATTAAAATATCTTTCGTTTTATGTATAATAAATTAATAATGCGTCTAATTTGGGATAGGTCCTATTACTGGCTGGACGTAAGACGCGTTGCGTGAGCTCAGTACAGAGCACGCAAGCTAACCACTCAAGGTCACTGGCATATATCTGCGTCTGAATACTTACTGTGATGCCTTCAAATAAGACACTTCAACCTGAAGGGTCTTCGAAACGATCGACAATAATACTACAATTGCAATTGATCGCAGTTAATCGTTTCGGGGATCCTTTAATACAGGTTCCGTTTTACTCCTCGACCCCTACGTCAAGAAGAGACACGTGTAAGAATCTTCGGAAACTATAACACTGTCGTATTTTCTTACAATCAAGTATTGTATTATCATTAACTAGTACCTGGGCGACCGAGCTCTGCTCGGGTGAAAATACGGAGAAAACGAATTTTCCCAGATAAGAGATTTACCTAGATCGATTTTTTCCCCGTAAACCCCTACATTGCAACTTTCATGAAAATCGTAAGAGCCGTTTTCGAGAACGTGATTACAAATATATATACAAATATTGCTCATTTAATAGTATAGGATTTATATTAAACTTAGATAAAAAAGAAATCGCCTATCCTCGACTGCCTCGTTTAGTGGTCGCAAGCGCTCCTGCTGAGCATGAGGTCCTGGGTTCGATTCCCGGGTCGGAAAAAGTGTTATTGGGTTTTTCTATCTGAAATTTCTCAGTAGCAGCCCGGTTGATGGCAATAGGCTCGCCCCCTATTACATGGGACTTAAATATAACTGGCGAAATGTGGGTGTACCTGCTACAGGGACACCTCTGCCCAACCCTTCGGGGAAACGAGGTGTGATGTTATTTTATAAATAAGAAATCTTTGAGAAGTAGCAAAATAAGAATGATAAAAACCGAGCCAAGCAAGGGTGGGTCGCTAGTTATATTATAACGTATTATTATTCGTATTCAATGCCGCCTGATTATTTATTGGAAAATTACTCGCTGAACATTTCCGGGAGATAAGTCAGTTGCTTGCGGGAATTCGCATTAAATTATAAATATTTGAGTGTACTGTGTAATTGATTTTGTCGCTTAATTAAGTGGTCGTAAATACAGGGTAAGCACGAAGGGTACTAGGTACTTACGGTAAAACTGATCCTTGGAGCAAGAGCTCCAGATGCAAAAACGTCAAGATTTATGTTAAGTTCTTTTTAGGGCTAAGTGATTAATTTTAACCAATTTTACAATAGAGCTTAATCTAATAAACGGTTGGGGTTGGCTTCCAGTCTAACCAGATGCAGCTAAATACCAATATTTTGCATTTTACGTGAAGCTACTGCCTATCTGACCTCACAACCCAGATACTGGGTAATACGATACCCCTTGCCTGGCCGTTTTGCGTGGATGTGACGCATATTTTCCCACAATTTGTTATTTACGTGTTCTTTTTTAATCTTTCTTTGCGTCATGTTTACCGCAAATAAACGAATTTTCTTTCTTTCTTTCCTTGGTAAGATTGGTTGTCAGACTTTCGGGCTTCTCACGACCCGTAACGACTGTTATCATCCACGAATGACAGCCGGGACCAACGGCTTAACGTGCTTTCCGAAGCACGGAGGGGTTTTGGTATGTAAAGATGATCTCCCATCCATGGACTGTGGCTGTTATTACTTAGCCACAAGCTCCTTTAAGAGATATGCAGAATTAAATTATTCTTCTCATATTCTGAATGATAACAAAGATGTCAGAAGCCATACATCATTCTTAAAAAATAACACAACCATACTCCCGACATATCATAACTTAAATACGTTATGTTCGGGGAAATGCTGGCTGTTTTAGCTTTTAATATACTGAGGGAGAAAAGAGCCCTTTTATCTCAAAGGGGGTGACAAGGTAACTGAGTTAGGGGCTCCCTTTGCAACGAAATATAGGAGTATAATCCGATCATGTGGTTCCCGGCAAAAAATAAGCGACCCCGTCGCGGTGGTGGCGAAGTGAGGAATTAATCGCATTTATCGAATGGGTGATTCGGCCGCATAAACTGAGAGCATAATACCGCACAAGTGAAAAAATTGGGTAAAGAATTTTTTATTTTTTTTGTATCATTTTATTTCCCTTTGTTTTTTGAACGACTGCGTGGATAAGTCCTTCGGTGGAAACCATAAAATGATAAAAGACAACCTCCCCTACCTCCTCAACCTATGTAAGGTAGAAACGATAATTGCAGCATTTATTTTATTGAAAATTGATACGATTTTTAACCGACTTCCAAAAGGAAGAGGTTCTCAATTCGACGGTTTTTTTTTGTATGTTTTTTACGCGATAACTCTGCCAATTATTAATTGATTTTGATGATTTTTTATTGTTTAGTAGGTCATACTTCAGAGGTGGTCCCATACAAATTTTATTAAGTTTGTAGTTTTTGAGTTAGCTTCAATAATACGTATTTTTTCACACTTAGTATGTGGATGATATGACAAGTTCCTATCACTGACATTTACATAGCAGGTAGTGGTATTCGAATTTGTGTGGGGTATACCACAGCAAAAAAAATTACAAAAAATTAAGTGTCTTTGGTTTCGAATATTCGTTTTTTGCCACCGACTTCCGAAAATAAAGTTATTTTTTACTTAGTAGTGTTTTTTTTGGAAGTCGGTTGTACGTTTTTTGTAAAAGTTTTTACCAAACCGCTCTGGGCCTGTATGGCACGATTATCTCCCTCTAAAAGAAAAGAGACCCAGCAATAGGAACACTACAGGCTGATCACATTTTTCGTTACGATTTTTTATTAAATACGAATCCTTCTCCTTTCCAGTTCAACGCCGGCTTTGGCTTCCCAAGCGCAGCCAAAAGCATTAACGTGAACTACGCATTCCAAGCCAACTTCCAACTACCGTGGAACAGAACCCAGATACCCATAGACATTTTAGGAGCCAACACCGGGTATATCGGGACCGCGAGAAAAAAGAGAGAAGCAGGGATTAAAGAAGACAGGAATGGTGATTACCAGGATGATGCCAAGCTGTACCATTTTTATAAACATGTTGAGGCTGTTTTAGATGGGTGAGTAAATAAATATTTTTGTCCTTATTCTATGTAAATCTGTATCGTGATCTGAGGGGATCCAAATTGACCACAAAACCGATGTGTCGGGGCAAGTTTTTCTTGAAACACCAGGATTGGATTTAGAAGAAACTTATCAAGAATCAGTATTTTATGACATCTTAAGAGCGTTCATCGAAAAAGTTGGCAACGTCACAAACAGCTGTCAAATATTTCTCTGTTTTGATTAATTTTTCAATATTACTGTATGGAAATATGAAATGTGGCTAACTAGCGAACTAGAATATTAATAATGAATTGAAATTATAACACTGAATTTGATGTTGTAACCGTTTTAGGTGTAAAAAGGCATTTGGAAAGTTTCCAAATTCTTTTTTTACATGTAAAACTAAATATTCGGTGTAACGATATTAATTATTGCAATTCATAATCAATATTTTAGTTCACTATTTACCCATATTTCTTATTTCCATACAGTACTATTGCCAAATTAATCAAAACAACGAAATATTTTACAAGCTATCTGCGACGTTGCTCACTTTCTGTATAAACGCTCTTAAAGAAAAATTTGTTGGAGTTATGGACTCATTTCTACCTTTTATACATAATATAATCACTCACTGAGCCATAGATCTCACTGAGCAGCCCATTGGTTAGGCAAACTGTCCTAAGACATACGGTTATCACATATGCTGGTCTTCAAAGCTTCAATAGTCAGTCACAGATGAGATTGATGTTTGGACAAACAGGCTTAGTTTCAAACTTCCAAATACAACCACACGGCTAACATAACTCTTAAGGAATACTATTCACTGAATAATGTAGCATATATTCCGAAACACACAGCTCAAATTCACACGTAGTCAATGCAAATGCACAAGCCATTAAAAAGATGCACCCTCTTTACGTTCCATGTTATCCTAGTACACCTGAGTAAAATGTCTTCGTAGTTAACTACCCAGTTAACTACTACTTAAAAGTTTGTTAGTCAGCTGTGGTAGTGGGTAGTTGTAAGTTTTGTGACAACATTAATACTCTGCGTCGTTTATTAGAGGATAATGACAGTTTGTTTTGTGGTATAGTTATTTGGTTTCGTGGTTTGTCTTCACCATTAGGAGGGAAATATCTGGTTAGTAAAGTGATTTAGTTAAAATTTCGTTGTTTTTTAAATCTTCAGGGTTCTTTTTGTAAATTATTACGTCCAATTGTAAAATTCCATTAATAAGTAAGAGCACAGAGAATGCCTGTTAAAGATTACGGCAAACGGAAAATCTTCATAATCACCACGTTTGCCAGATTGTTAGATGATCATCGTATTTTTTTATTAAACTAGGCAGGAAGACAGTTATTGACTTATTTTTTAACCGTTACGATTAAACTCTAGGCCTTCATCTCAACTAAAGATAAGTGATGATAAGGCCGAAGGTGGAAGCGAGCTTCACCCGGAATCCTCAACCACAGAGGAACTGGCTATCTTACCTCTAACTGCCGAAACACAAAAATGCTGTTACCATTATTGCTATGGTGACAGACTTAGACTTGTAATTATAGGTACTCACCGATGGAGTTTAGTTTATTAATCTTATAACTGTTAACCACTTCTTCATTATTAAGAGAATAATGAAGAGGTGGTTGCTACTGATCAATGTGAAAGCTGAAGACCAAACTTTTGGGCACTTTTCCCGCTGAAAGCGATGCGGACGAATTTTTTGACGCCCAATGAGCTCTTGTCTTTATTTTTAACTTTTTCCTTTACATACTTGTACATAATATATATAGTACACACATACATACATAAACTCACGCCTTCTTCCCATGGGGGTAGGCAGAAACTACAGATCCTTACATACTCCTTTTGCCTCGTTTACGTTCATACATCTAGTCATACACGCACGCCGGTTGCGAGTACTACGCACCTGGCCTTTCTGAAGAACGTCACCAATGAAAGGCGACTAACAAAATGTATTTACGAGGCTGATATGAAGGGAAAGGCCGGGCGGGGACGCCCTAGGAGGACATATACTGACCTTATTGGTGATATATATAGTAGTTAGTTGTAAATATGTTTGTGTATATTATATGTTAATTGTCAAATGTTTAACATGTGAAGTAAATAAACTACAAAATACCTCAGCGTCAGGTATTTAAAATACAGACCAAACATAATGCAAATAAAATAAGAATTCCTACTCTCAAAGTTTACTAACTATAATATTATAAATGCGAAAGTTGAGTTTGTTTGTTAGTTACGCTTTCACGCTAAATCGGCTGAATTGATTTGAATGAAATTTGGCACAGGGTTAGCCCTTGACCTGGAGAAGGACATAGACTACTTTTCATCCTGGATCACAGACGAAGTCGCGGGAAACAGCTAGTCTAACATAATCGG
This sequence comes from Agrochola litura, assembly GCA_949152395.1. Classification (NCBI taxonomy): domain Eukaryota; kingdom Metazoa; phylum Arthropoda; class Insecta; order Lepidoptera; family Noctuidae; genus Agrochola; species Agrochola litura. The sequence continues at coordinate 19,579,047 of OX424509.1, read as the reverse complement.
AACTGTATCGTCCCAGAATTTAATATAGGCTGACCTGTGCAGTAACGGAATACACATTGCCACAGACAATATGTTGCACATTACTTACACTGCCGTTAACCTCTGTGCTAAATTATGTTTGCGTAAGGATCGGGTTAACCGCGGTAGTTCTAGCTACTACCTATTTGAACTCACTAGAGGTCATTAGTGTTGATTTTGATTACAATTTACATAACACAACATCACGCCAGTTTTCCTCAAAGGGTTAGGCAGAAGTGTACACATTGTACACCCACATTTCGCCAGTTATGTTTAAGTCCCATGTAATAGGGGGCGAGCCTATTGCCAATTTGCCATCAACCGGTCGCAAATCCAGACTCCAGGCTGCTACTGAGAAATTTCAGATAGAAAAACCCAATAACACTTTACCCGACCCGGGAATCGAACCCAGGACAATCTTTGAACCCTTCACGATGAAAACATATAATCCCATGTTATATAAAACCCCTTCCTAGTTTAAAGTCCTTAACATAACTTCCACACAAATCACGCTTTGCAAGAATGTAAAATGGCGGCCAAACCATAATCCAGTTATCGCCCAATCACGGGTCTCTTAAGTGATCTCAATACTAAAGTGAGTGTGAATGTTAATTCGTTTGCCGCGTCGCTAATCGTGCTAGTTTGTTAGGGAATTATCACTTCCGTGAGTTACTGTACCCTGATCTGTACTATGACGTCATCAGGTCACAACTAGGATTGGTATTTACACTATCACCTTATGCTGGTAATCCAGAAGTAAGGTTTTTAAAGTGAAAACTTCTTTAGGCGCATTGGGCATTTTTGAGATGGGAAAAAACAATTGAACTCGCGACACCGTTACCGACACCTCATTTTTGTAAACGCGATTGTGCTCTTTATTTAGATAAGGTTTACGGACCAATGTTCTATACAAGTATTTTTCTTCCACTAAGGCGATCTTGTTCAAGTTTTCACTTCTGTCGGCACTCCCGGAGTGTCACTGATTTCTTTTTTCTCAAATGCACCTTTAATGGCATTTTGCCTTGGTTTATTTTACCTCGTATTGAGATTTATGAAATCATCTTACTTATTGCAATTCACTACTTGAATAAGACCTAGGACCTAGATAAGTGACGGTGGTGGTATCTCTACAATTAGTTTTAACAGAATTGACGTAACCTTGTCGGTAGTTACGTCAGTCCCATACATACATACATAACAGCACGCCTTATTTCCCGACGGGTTGGGCAGAGGTGTACCTGTAGCAGGTACACCCACATTTCGCCAGTTATGTTTAAGTCCCATGTAATAGGGGGCGAGCCTATTGCCATCAACCGGGCACAAATCCAGACTCCGGGCTGCCCATATATTTTGAATTTTCCATCACCGTTATCTATCACGGATGTTACTTTGTCTAAGCCCTCTGTCCTAATTTATAGGACATAAAAATCATATCCCAGTGTTCTGATGAGTTTATCAACACTCCATTTCTCACCTCATTAATTCATTTGCCAACTTATCACTTCTTGTTAGTGTACTGCACTGTATTTGCCCGAACTACCTACCCGTACTTACTAATGAATAATGACGTCAATCACGACTTTGAAATTCTTGTTGATGTTAGGATGACAGTTACCTACTTTCTTAAAGTAAAACGAATAGTATAAACTGAATGCATTAGAATATTTGATCCTTCTATTAATTTTACTGCTGATTGGTACTCATTTATCTTGCACAACCTTTTGCAATATAAACTGTTGTAAATACACAATATACAGGGTTATTAGTTATACGTCGGCAATCCTTTAATAGGATGTAGGAGAGGTCATTTGCAACCAAATTACCCGTGATGACCCCTACACCAATGTCAACCATTTTCGAGTAATTTGACATTTTATATTTTAAAATGTATGAAATAAAAATTTAAAATGTACCCAATAACCCTGATATACAGGATTAATGGTTATACGTCAGCAATTCATTAAGGAGATGTATGAGAGGTCATTTACAACCAAATGACGCCTTTTGACTCTTATAATATAATATAATAATAATCATTTTATTTCGAAATAATCCATAATTTATTAGTAAACATTAACCTTAATAACTATGTTAGTAAACATGCAGGTTGGACAAATAATGGACGAGCGGGCAATCAAATTTCCCCGCAATGACATTCAGGAGACTGTTGGAACTGCCCCGGACCCTCTGCAGCAGCGACGCGGCTCGCTTACGTCTGATTGCTGCGAATGAAAACGTCAATAATTTTCGAATAATTAGACATTTTATTTCATACATTTTAAAATATAAAATGTCAAATTACTTGAAAATGGTTGACATTAACATAGGGGTCATCAGGGGTAAAGGCTTCTTCTTATATAGAGAAGGCTCGAGCATTATTTATGATTTAAATAATCCATTTAAAAATTATGATAACTATATTATTTAAATTGTAATTTTATTCGGTTTCACCCACATAAGTTTCAATCCCGTGGGAATATTGGGATAAAAAAATCCTATGTCCTGGTCTATCTATGTGCCAAATTTCATCCATATCTGTTCAGTCGTTTTAAACAAACAAACTCACTCACTGTCGCATTTATAATTTTAATATAATGAGTTAGGATATAGTAAGGATGAAATATTTGTACAGGTGCCAACCCTAGTAACCTGACATAGGTTGCTCTGGATTACTACAACAAACATTTAATCAAGCTAACTGTATTATGGTTTACATCCGGTCAATGACTTCACAAGGAAAATCTACGACACACACAAATACGGACTACGTGCAGTATTGTCTCTTCTTCTCTTCTGCAATTAAAATAACCTAATAATTTCAATTATGATTCTTCCTGTGTCCAAATAAATGTTTTTCTTTCTTTTATTTTTAATTCTACTCTAGAACTCTTTTCTATTCTATCTACAAGTAATTTAGTCTCGCAGATTCTGACGTAAAATAGCCAACCGTCTTTCTTCCCGTGAAAAAAGTAAAGAACTTAACAACGGGAATAATAATTGAAATCGTTTTTCTTTGAACGAGTCATGATTTACGAGAATAGTTCACACCTTGGTTAAACTATTGGCTACTCACAGCTCAAGATAGAGTCCACACCACCACTGAAGTCTGGACAATAAAATTGAGGAACTACATTTTTGGGTTCCTTACATCAAAAGAAAAAAAAGGAACCCTTATAAGATCACTTCGTTGTCCGTCCGTCAGTCTGTCAAGACCCTTTTTCTCAGGAACGCGTGAAGGTATCAAGTTTAAATTATTCTTAAATACATAAATATGTGGTCCCTTGGACCTCTAAAAAAACTCAAGCTTCTAAGCCCACGCATTAAAAAAATACGGCGACATATTTTGATACTCGCAAATAAATCAAAACCTACAGGATACTTCCCGGTGACCTAGAATCATTAAATTCGGCATGAAGCAAGGTCTCGCAGCACATGTAAAGGAAAAGTCCGAAAATCGTAAATTTATAATTCTATCACACATTTTTTATTTATTTTTGTTATTACAATCTTACATTTGCAGTTGGAGAATTGACCGTGACGTATATCGATGTATGGGAAACATGCTTTTCAACTACAAAGTTAAGTTTGTTTTTGAGATAAATTCATCCCAACTACGGAACCCTTCATTGTGCGTGGTCCGACATGCACTTGGCCGGTTTTTTAATGCAATTTGATGCAATGAAATGAAATGAAATTGTTTATTCTGTAAATTGGATATCGTAAGCACTTTCTTTGAGTTCGGCGTTTCTTATCTGACTACTCTGAGAAGAAAGGCCGAAACAAACTCAGAGGTCGCAGTCTCTTTTAAAGTCCAGACATAATCTTGGTCAGGCCATTTGAGGACCAATGATATAGGGACTAGCGCCGCGTCAATCGGACTTGAGTGGTGTCGCGGTCTCTACGTTTAGATCAAACAATTATGAAACCGCAACAAGAACAAGAACATTATTTTCTTGGTATTTTTGACACATTTTTAATATGGATATACCATGTATCACTCTATCTTTGTTTACACAAAAGGATTTGGTAGAGTGGGGATAGAATGTACATTCGCTCGTTTTGATAAACCGACCCTTAGATGGTCACTCTCGTACACTGAAGAAATCGGAGAAAAAATATTTTCACAAGTTTCACCTCTGGCTTATTTCTAACCAACAACGCCAAATCGCAGAAATACCCGAAAAAAATCATGCATAAGAAATATTCAAATGATTGCCTTCAAAAAGTAAAAACAAAAATATTTCAAGGCACTGCTCACGTCACAGTTTGTCTGTGTGTTTGTTTATTCACGAATAACCGATTGGTAGCGCAAGATATCAAAATCATGATTTATTTCACTCCGACACTTGGTTACTTTCGGAAGCAATTTTCACATAAATTGCTTTCGTCAATACCAATTTTGTGAATGTCAAAATTTGTTATTTATTACTGTTTACTGGTGCCGGGGCTATTTTAATAAACATCGAGTATATTTATTTTGGTCTTGTGAATATTTTAATCCGTTGCTTTTGGTTCGGGGATGTGGATAAACCGGGGAACCGATCAGATCAACAGAACATCTCTTTTTGATCGTGTTGATATCCTTATTAAATATTTATCGGCTGTGGTATGTTCAGGAGTATGTCGGACGCATACCGACGGAAACATAAAGGTTGGCTATAACTAGAAGAAAGTTTATCCAAGATGTTTTTCACAGTTTTACTAACCTTTCTTTTCTGTTTTCATGTGCTAACCACATGGAAAAAAAAAGAAACTAGCCTGGAGTTTTTTGAAGATTTTTGAAGTGAAAACTTCTTTAGGCGCGTTGGACATTTTTAAGATGGGAAAAAACAATTGAACTCTCGATACCGACACCTCATTTTTAACCGACTTCAAAAAAAAGGAGGAGGTTCTCAATTCGTCGGGATATATATATATATTATATTTTTTTTATGTATGTTCCCCGATTACTCAAAGACGGCTGGACCGATTTGAAAAATATTTTTTTTGTTTGAAAGGGTATACTTTCAAGTTGGTCTCATTGTCATTTGGTCACGATCTGATGATGGGAGAAATCGAGGGAACTCTTCAAATATTAAAGGCACATATTTAGCGATTTGGGTATTTTTGATGAGCAGTTGACATAAGGCTAGTAACTTAGATAAATTACAAATCAACCCACTAAAAAGTGAACAAAAAAGTTGTATTTTTTGTAAAAAAGTTTTTTTTGTAAACGCGATTGTGCTCTTTACTTATATTACGTTACGGATCAATGTTCTATGCAAGTATTTTTACTTTAAAGGTTTCGGAAGTTTTTTTTTTTTTGTAAAGGCGATTGTGCTCTTTATTTAGATAATGTTCTATACAAGTATGTTTCTTCCACCAAGGCGATCTTGTTCAAGTTTTCACTTCTGTCAGCACTCCCGAAGTGCCACTGTTTTTTTTTTTGTATGCCTTCCATTGTCCTCTGACTTGGCTTCACATGCCATCGAAAAATATCTCTCAGGCATGCCGGTTTCCTCACGATTTTTCCTACACCGTTTTGAAAGCAAGTGACAATTATTATCCGAAAAGTCAGAGGTGCGTGACTTGGGTCCGTACTCGAGACCTATGATTTGGCAGTCCGACGGTCACACCAGTAGACTATCACTGCTACCACTGCTAACCTTAATTTATGCTGTTATCCTTACTTTCAGTTTCGGCCACAACGGCAAGTCATGCGTCCTGCAGACCTTGTGCCAGCTTGGAGCTGAACCGTTACATTCTGATGATGAAGAGGATCTGCTGCACGAAATGGCAATGTTTGTATTGAAGTAAGTATCAGCCAATAAATTTCTATTCATCTTCTTCTATATCTATCTATATATATATTAAAATGAATCCCTATTTCCCTTGGTCACGGCGTCACGCGTGAACGGCTGAACCGATTTCGCTAATTCATTTTTTTTTTTTTATTGTCAGGAGAAGGTTCTTATGAGATAAAAAATTAAGAAAGTTGCGCGGAAAATTACAAAATTTTAGAAAACTTAACGACCTTATTAACTTGTCTGATTAACGTAACCTTAGCGCTTTTGACATAACTGTGTCGTTTGACAGTTGGTGCGATTGACAGAATGTGCGCTGCAAACATAGATAAGACAGGACAACGTCTGTCAGGTCAGCTAGTGAAAAAAAACAAGCGAAGATCACACCCACACTTAGCGTGGCATAAATGTGGCTGGTTCGGATATAATGATGCTGTTTAAAATCGCCTTTTCTCCCACGAAGGTCACTTACAACCTTTGACGTGCAGGTTTTTTTTGAAATCTTCATAGGACTGACTGACCTTCACTTCAAGAGTTCAATGACCAGTTCATTGTACAAGCCCTACAGAGTTACATCACGAGGCGTAGACAAGTTCAACTCAACTAGTTCCGACCATTAGCAGTTTGAACTTGACAATTTGATGAGTACATACTCGATGTGGCACGAAGGCTCTTTGCACGACAACTTAGTTGTAATGGTGGTTGGGCGAGATTTGAATAGGTATGTATGTGGGTAGCCATATCTGGATGCCACACATACTTACATAGACTCACGCCTTTATCTCAAAAGGGTAGGCAGAAACTACACGGAGCCACGTGTTATAATGATTTCTTACAGTATTCCTAGAGTGATGGCAAACTCGCCTATGAATTATATTGAAAAAAACCGTAGCTAAAAATAACTTGTTTATTTTCTTTCCAGTCCCAAGAACGATGGAACCAACAACCTAACAGAAACCGACGATACCTACCCGTACATCAAAGCGTACACCGACGGTGAACAGCATCAGGACTGCACCAAGTTATACCAAGGATGCAAACTATCCTTCATAGATGTGTTCACCAAACTACATGATCTAGCGTGATTTGTAAGGAAGACTGCTTTTTTGAGAATGGTTTGTAAAAGGCGTGCTACATACTTGTTCGGGTCTGCTTGATTCGGCACGATTCGGCACAGTCGGGCGGGCAAATATACATTGGATTCGCCTGCCGAATCAAATCGACCCGACTATGATTGTAACACCCTTCATGTTTGATAATGACTGAATGGAGAAGGTGGGGATTGTAAATAAAACTTTTTTACTTTTAGATTGTACTTTTAATCACAACTCTGATCCCCGAATATGAAGGTATAACTGTACAGATAGGACACCCAAAGAAAGTAAAATAAAAACTAATAGTTTATCAAATTGATAGACTACGACGAATTTATCGTGTTATCATGTTTGTCACGTCATATAAAAACCAGTCTGCCTTGCCTTTTCCCAACTAGGCTATTTAAATTTAATTTCCAATGTTGCGGTCGGCTTCCAGTCTAACCAGATGCAGCTGAATACCAGTATTTTTCCATATTTAGATCCGTATTTGAAAACTCTTATCTGTGATTTTATTATTACTGTTCAAGTCCCTATGAGAAATTTTATTGATGTAACAAAAGTAAATTACAAAAAAAAAATGTCTCAGAAATTCTTTCTGCAACTTTTATAAGCATTCGTCACGACAGTTTTGTTTATTGAATCAATCAAAGGAAATCAAGCTCAACTAGGTGAAGTGCAAGCTCAAATGCGAGCACTTTTCTAATAATACGACCTTAATCTAGCTAGATGCACAGGATAAAAATGATACCGCATTCATTTTCATAACAGAGGACCGGTATATGCAGGGTGTAGGTTTTCATTTTCAAGCTATTTTCGGAAACAGCACATGAATCAGCCACAAAATAGAGTGCATTACCCGTTTTTCATCCCACGCTATTCACAAAGTCAACTTAGAGTGGGTTATTATAGGGTGCAAGTATCTTTTCACTATTTCTGCTCTATTGTTATCTTTCGTGGCAAAAATGAAAGAGATTACGGGTTTTAGAAATACAGGTGATTGGGATAAAGGTTTGCTTAGAAAATAATCGGCGTGACGCTAAATTTAAGTAGCCTATTTGTGGGTAATTTGTAATTGTTTTGTTGTTATAGGTGGCACTATTGTCACCTCATTTCGAGCTCACTTCACCTAAGTTTTAACGGTGAGATTTTTACAGAATAGATAGACTGCTCAATACCATTGACAACTTAATTTGGTCGGGTTATACGCTGAGATTTAGTATGGAAAAGTATACAATACTTAGGAATCTGAATTTTTGATCGCTATAACTTCTTTAGGAGCACAAATTTGTGTATTTGAGAAGAAATCACAGAGTTTTTAATAAGCAAATCTTGAAATGAAAATTTAACACCGTGACTACCGCCATCCCACCCAATGGCATGGTATATCTCGTAAACTACTGAAGAACTAATTTTGAATTTTGGGCACTAATTTTATCTACTATGTTTCTATTGTTTGAAAATTAATAGTAAGAAATTAACGAGTCGTGAAGAAACACAGAGATCAAGATAATCTTCTGAAGGATGGACGTTATATAGCCATCTAGTAAATAGAGCGGAGAATAACCAAATAAAACACTTTCGTTTCCATTATTTTATTTAGATAATAAATTGCTAATACACTTTGATATTCCAAGCGTCAAGCACCATTAGATCGACATTAGGAAATATCTTATCAATCATTGGATATCGATATTATTAACACTTTACGTTATTAATCTTAGGTGCTAAAATGTTAAAAAACTGTATTGGTTTTTTAATAGTTACATGTATAATTCATATAAATTTTAATAACAGAATCTTTAACACAAGGAAAGCAACGATACCCAAATTTACAACGTTTTCCCCTGTTTTTACAAAACATCGCGCCTATTTGTTGTAATGAAATGGGTTAAAAACTAAAGCTTGTCATAGACGGCACCACCGTCTACAAACCGCCATTTTTTTTAAATTATTTTTGCTTTTGTGTCGATCACAAATTAAACGAAAACTAGATAATGTGTAAACGACTTGGAGGGTAGCACTATTAAAAGACGAGCTAAGGAAAAGGAAAGCGTCTATCACTGGTAAAAAGCAGCTGTTGTAGAAAACATGTTCTTTTTTAATTTTTAGGTTATTTTATGTTTGTTGACTTTAAGTTATTTTTTTGTTGATGGCTCGAGGCGTACGACAGAAATAACCTGCAGTTGAAAACCAACTTGAGGATGATCTTCCTGACTGAAAAACTATAGAGATGTTGATTCTAGCATAGATCCAATATGATAATATGAACACACACACACCTTTTCTATAATTTTCATAATATCACATAACAAGTGCCTGGTGAAACAAACTTACTTCTCTCACACTCCCAGTATACGAATTTCTCCTATAAAACGTTCAGGTTAAAAAAAAAAAATATTTCCAAATTTTTCCGGAGAGCTCTCTCCCATCTCTGTCTCTCTTTTAACATCTTTGGCAAATACATGGATCCCCGTATTTTTGCAGTCAACAGCTGCGCAACGGGGCATATTAATGAATTATGGGTAAAAGAAGTCGCTTGATGACAAAAAATAAAGATGTTACAGCTAGCCGTCAAGTCTTAACTTAAAAATAAAGATGTTACAGCTAGCCGTCAAGTGTTTAACCCCATTGTTAAAAAAATAACAGTTTTTCAATCATTATTAACTTAGTACACATCCTACATTAAGTCTGCCTGTCCACTGGAGCAGAGTGAGGCAGCGGAGCGGAGAAATGTGCCAATATTAACCAATAGGAGCGGAGTTCTGAAGCGGAGTTTAGATGCTATTGGTTAATTTAGGCACATTTCTCCGCTCCGCTGCCTCGCTCCGCGTCAGTGGCCTTAGGCACCTGTTCTAACGCCCCCAGGCAATTATCGAGAAGCGAGTAGAGCTAGCAACAGAGAGCAACTATTAATATATTTTACTGATACGGGGCCTACAATGTTTTGTACGTTTCTTAGGCGAGAAAATAGTCGATAGCTAGTCACTTCCTCGTCGGCGGTAGGACAGGTGCCTTAAGATAGACTTTATATTATAGCCATCTAAAGTCTAATCAAAATCTTGTTTCCACTTGATATGAATTCCATTTAAACTAATATCAACTTTATAGTTTGGCAAATTAAGTTGTTTACAGAATGACTCGTTCTATTGTACAAGTCATGATAATATTTGGGGCTGTAGCGCAAACTAAACTTTATTTGAGGGTGTTAATGTTTTTTTTTTCCAGAAATACTTATTGTTTACAAGTTTGGAAACTTAATCGCGAACTCAGTATAGGTAATATAGCGGAGAACAACCAAATAAAACACATCTTTTTCAACATTTTATTTATAAAATAAATTACTAATATACTAAATGATATTCCAAGCGTCAAGCATCATTAGGTCGACATTTGGAAGTACCTTGAATATCGATATTATAGTAACACATTTTACCTCCCTTATTCTTAAATACTAAAGACTGAAAGGCTATATACCATAATATTGGCTTTTACGTAGTAACATAGTTGATATTTGTATAACATTATCTGATCTTCGACTCAACAAAAGCAATTTACCTACATACTATTAGTTACTACTACACAATTCTTTAATTCTATATACACAGCACAACACATACGTATAATATAACAGAAATTAACATCACGTATATTTTCAAGGGCAGAATTATGTGATGCTATATTGACAGACATTTTGGCAGTTTTGTTATAAGTCTTAGCTATCTATTTATACAGTGTGATTCTTCATAATGTGCACATATTGAAATGAGGGAATATATGCTTAATTTATCGACGGAATAAACCTTTTTTTTCTTTTTAAATATGTTTTTTTTTTTTTTTTTTAATTCTCTTTGGCATCTTATTTATAAATTTTACAATTAGTGTAAAAATTTATGAAAAAAGAACAGATTTTTTCTAAAAAAACATGTTTATTTTCAATAGATGGTAGTTTTTTTTCTCAATTTTCATTTTATGTGGACGCCTAATTACTTCCAATCATTATGGAGTTTGTTTCATCGCAATAGATGATTTAGTTTAAAAGTTACACAGTTTTGTTACAATTCTTTTTTAATTCCATAAAAATTATAAAAAAAATATTTAGATTTTTTTAAATATTTTTCTGTCGTTAAAATTAAGCATAGATTCCCTCATTTCGATATGTACACATTATGAAGAATCACACTGTTTAGTAAAAATGTAATGTTGTTCGTCGGTAAGCGCATTACTTTAGAACGGCTGCACCGATGTGGCTTTTTTTTTTAATATTCTCTATAATGCGAATTAGGTTTTCATGGAAAGAAAAGTTACAAAAAATCCCGAAACAAATTCAAATTCGGGAAAAACTGAACGTCCTTTTATCTATGGGAATTTTGTATAAATTATTGACAGTAGGTATCGTCTGTCGGGTCAGCTAGTTAAAGATGTTTTTCGCTGTTTTTGTCAGTACAGTACCACATTATTAAGGAACAAAATACTTGGAAAACTTTGCTTTTCATAAGCGAAATGACAGAATTATCAGTGTACCAAATGGCAATAACATTGAAAACTAAAATAAGAGCCTCCTTAACCCCTTTTTCTTTACAATAATCATCATTTACAAGAACCCAAACTTGTGCAGCGTCTCCTCCCCTATTTGAGTGAAGGTGCTGAGAACTGAGCCCTCACACTCTGGGAACAGGTTGTCACAGCTCACGCCTACCTCTCTGCCCAGCCTTTCTGCTGCATGATACTCGTTGTCTGTGTGATGGGATAGAGAATCTTTCGTTGTTGATGGCCTGAGGAGAAAGGTAAGAATTTGTAGTTTTAAAATATTTATTACTGTAGAGGTTTTCGTACTTACCTGCAAGGTAATTGCCTAACACACAGTCCCAATGTCATTTATTTTTACAACTCAACAAAATTCATTGCGATTTATATTGTCGAGCAGACGAATTTTTACTTTTACAATCTACAGAATTACTTTCTTAATTCTTTGTATTGGAATTGAAAGTGTGTCTATTTGGGATGCTGCACGGCTACCTCAATGGCATAATTTGGCAATAAATATCATTTCAGATTTATAATCCGAATAAAGAACAGACAGTCAACTCAGAGGGGGAATTCTTGTTATTTTAAGAACTTTTGCATTCTCATCTTAGGCTTTATCTGTAAAAAAATACTATTTTCCCTAAATTTTTGACCAGTTTTTGACATTATTTTCGCCGAGATGAGACTGCGACTTGAGTTTTTAGGGTTCCGTAGTAAACAAGGAACCCTTATAGTTTCGTCATGTCCGTCTGTCTGTCTGTCTGTCTGTCTGTCCGCGGTCTAGCTCCAAGACTATTAGTACTAGAAAGTTGTAATTTGGCAAGGATATACATATTAATCATGCCGACAAAGTGGTAAAATAAAATTATGAAAAATATTTTTTTTTAGGGTACCTTACGTGTAGGGGACACGTAAAGTGGGGATGTTTTTTTTTTTTTCTATCCCTTGATGTTGGGTATCGTTGAAAAGGTCTTTTAAAAACATTGTGAGTGTGTTAAAATTATTTTTGAATTCAGAGATCCGTTTGCGAAATATTAAGCTTTAAAGTGTAAAATTTTGTTAGAGTCAAGTGTCCCCCCCCCTGCCAGCTAAATGGTTGGTTTTAGAAATGTAAAAAAATTCACGGCAGTAGCTTATATAACGAATTTAAAAGGAAAACTATCACAGCTGAGTAGACTTTACAAGTTTACGAGTAATAATCGACCAACTTATATTTGCGGTTGTATAAACATGTTCTCCCATACATTCCGTATGAAAGTGTTTTTTTTTCAACTACAAAGTTATTTATTTATTTATTTATTTAATACTTCAAGCACACAAATGTACAGAGGCGGACTAAGGAGGCGGAGGCGGAGTTAAGTTTGTTCTTGGGATAAATTCATCCCAACTACGGAACCCTACATTGTGCGTGGTCCGACATGCATTTGGCCGGTTTTTTAGGTCAGGATTTAACCTTTAGATAGCTGACATACCCCGATCTTGATGTAAAAAAGTAATTTATTTTTATTATCCTTAGCTAATACGTGTTTTAGTCTAGTAGCTTAGAGCAATACGATTCCAAAGAGACTCCGGTAGTCTATTGTCTAGTAACAAAAAATACGCGTATGGGTTAAAACAGCATAAATGGTAATTAGGAAAAAAAGAAAAAGATTTATTTGGACACAGTTCGTGAAACACAAAACACAAATAACAAAGTGAAAATAATGTTTTAACAACAATAGTGTGTGCCTCACGGCTGCGCCAAAAAGGTTCATTTCAGCATTAATGCCAGACAGATGCTGTCTGTCGCTGGTTTTCTAATGAACCCTTAAGGACAAGTGACGGGGAGTACAAACAGTTTAATTAGGTGTCAACTCCCATTAGGATTTCGATAAATAATTCCAAACAAATCTTTGAAAAATTCACTCCAAACCTCGTTCAGTAAGAAAACTCCGAAACGTATGTTTAGCTCCGTGCACTACATTTTTTTTTTTTTTTTTGGGTGGGAAGTTATCAAATAACTTCTCCCGCTCTGGGTGGAGCGGGAGGGCGTGTCAGACTCTTACTGACTAAAACCCACCCGTGTTCCTTCATCATCGATCACCGTGTTTCTTAAAGCATCGATAATCAAACACGGCTGGAAAAAAATTACTTGAGAGAATATAATACTAATCAGTAAAATTCTGATATTGCTAATTCGTTCAGTTAGCAAACGAATTAGCAATGTCGGAATTTTACTGATTAGTATTATATTCTCTCAAGTAATTTTTTTCCAGCCGTGTATGATTATCGATGCTTTTTCACTTTTAATAAAAACACCACCACAAATTATCAGAGAAAGAAAAATGGAAAATGAATGCGAAGTGCTAATCCAGTGAACATAGAAATCTCAATACAGAGGCAGAAAAAATATGCAGCATTAAAAATGAAAGCACCGAGTTCACACAGCGCTTTCTCATTTACACACCCTTTCAATAAAAATTCCCGAACACAACATACAACGCGAGATTAAACGATTTTCCTTAACCAAAAAGCTCCAATCTTAGCCGTCAACTCCACCCGAATGAATGATATATCATTCATAAATAAAGCAGTACCGAAATCCTTTCATAACGTTAGTGACTTACGTGAATAGTATATGTCCAATTTCGCCGAGCAAGCCGTTTTCATGGGTGAATGGTACCTCGGCAGCCTCGCAGATTGTTCGAAGCAGGCACGGCCGACCTGAATACCCGTACCTGAAGTTTCAATGGCTAACCTTAATAAAATATTATACCTTCATAGCGATTCTTGTTAACTCTTTATAAAAGACTTGCACTAAATGATGTTTTGATTAAAGTTTTATTTCCAGGATTATTTTTTCCTTCTCTCCTTTTATTTGTGCGAGCTTAGCGCTGGTTGCTTCGGCGTTTTATTTTTGCTCGTTCTGTTTGAAACATAAACTTTATGCTTTGATTATTTGTTATTCTTTGAAGTTTTATAGTTATGTATTTTAACCCGAGCAACAATGACTTTGTAATCGAATATTTCTGTAACTGGATCCAGTATTAAAATGTAATCAATATAAAAAAATTACGAACATGTATGACTTATTTATGAGTATAATGTCAACTATTTCTGAAAAAGCCTTTAGTTACTAAAAACATTAAAATATTACCTTTCAACCATGCGCTCTATAATTTTATAAAAGTCCCATCTATTCATTCGTTGAGGTTCCTCCTCCTCTTCCAAAGCATTCTGGTCAATCTTTTCTTGTTTTTTAATAGCTTCATCTAAAGACAAATCATCCTTAACCGTAGTACTGTCCGTAATTAGAACACCGCCTTCAGAATAAACTAGAGACCTCTTTCGTCTGTCATCAAAAGTCAAATCTACTAACGTATCATTGTCTCCCTCAGGTTCCTCAGTTACTACATCTTCTGTTTCACTCATTTGTCTTGAATCATCTGAATCTATTTCATTTGAAACGTCTTGAGTTGGATTGTTTTCGTCCATGTCTCTGGAGATTGTGTTGGCGAATCCGTAGATCCTGCTAGTATACTCCGAACTGTTTGTAGGCAAGTCATACTGGAATTTTATTACAGTACCGACGGTAACTGATTGCTCTTTCAGGTCAACTGGAACACCAAGACCGATGATGAACTGAAAAGTTTGAGAAAGTTGGCCGTAGTTAGAATCAATTTAGATTAATGTAGGTCAGGTCAGTAAATCGGTTCAGTTCATAACTCTATTTATGTGAATCATAAAAACTGTAAATGATTAATTCAGCATGATATTTATGTAAAACAAAATCCAATCCAAGTAATACAAAATCTATTAGTACGATTTCTTAGAAGACTGCCATAAAAAACTCATAAATCTATTCATTTAATCACTTATATTCACAAACAAATCACTAATCATTAAAGATATTCATAAATATATAATACACAAACATAAAAATACGATAAATTATTAAGAATAAAAGTATTATTGTATCTTTCACTAAGAGCAGTGTTTCTGAAAATAACGAAGTGAAATTCTAATACAATTAAGGTAATGAATGAGATAAATACACAAAATTATAATGAACTGAAATTCAAGAGAACGTAAACAATAAATAGGTAACTAGGTAACATTCACATTGAAATAATACAAGCATTTGGTAAGCTCCATCAAAATTTTCACCACAACATTTGGAAGGACATACATATAGGTTACATAGGATAGAAGTACAAAGTCGAGGTGCTTGGGGGAGGCCTATGTCCAGCAGTGGACGTCTTTCGGCTGAGATGATGATGATAACAAAGTACACAGTTTAACCCATGCAAATTTATAAATGTACACCAAAGACTAGAGACAAAACATATCCGTTTGAAACAGAAATAATTTAAAAACAAAAACTCTCGTCGGCACGCTTCAAAAGGCAGACAGACGCTTAATTGCATTTAAATTCACGAACAAAAAAGACACTGCTTCGTTAAGCCCTATCCATTGTACAAAGAAAACATCATTTGCTTAAGTTAAATCAGGTACGCTATGTAAATTTACATGGATTTGTTCTAATAAGACAGGGGGAACGTACCTGGGCTCTGGCTGGACCACCGTCTGGGTACACGAGGTACCGCCGCTGTCTACCCGCGTCCGCTCCAAACAGGGAAAGCAAATTGAACAAAATTAAAGCAAGCAACATCGTACTATTTCGTTTTCACGTCGATTCTGAGCGCACCGGCACCGTCGACGTGTAAATACTGTATAAGATAAAATGTTAGAATGTTTGCGCACAGCCTACGGCAGTCTGACTAATGAACCGTTATGTTTTCCCAGTGATTTGGCCTGTACCAAACGGCCCAGATGCTTGCTAACGTGGAGGCGAGGTAAAACTTACATCTCAGCTTAACAAAACATTACACATAACGACCCTATTCTACGAGTGTATTTTGATACTGAAATTAGGGTTTATATTTTTAAAGTACTAGTATATTTATCTAAGGCAACACACATGGCGATTCAATAGATATTAATCACATTTTTTATACAAAAACAGAGCCCCCTCGGTTACTCGATGAACACATTTCTTTCCTGCTGTAGACACTTACAATTAATTTAATACACATAGTATTTAAATCAGCCTACAAAGAAAGATTTATAGACATTACAAGCTATTTTATAAAGAAAGGCTTAAAGAGATCTTCGAAGTAATACAATTGCAAATACAACGAACTTTAAAATACATAAAGGACATTATGATGATTACAATTAAATTAAATAAACATACAATTATGATTCATCCAGATTACACGAACATCAGGAATTAGCTGAAATGAAAGGCAATCCGTTATCAAGGAACCAAACTTCTGATAATAAATAGAAATAAACCGGTTACAAAACAAAGTTCTTAACCAACAAATACTTCTAACCGAACTTCTATGCCCAACTCAAACCGACTAGACAAAAATCGGTCAAGAGCGAGTCGGACTAACGCACCGAGGGTTCCGTATCATTTTGAATTTTCATCGGCGAGGCCTATATTCGTCAGAGAATTTTAACACTGCACAATGCGGTGTAGAATATTGCAGTTTTAGGTCAGCGCCATTTCTTGACCGATAGTGGAACTAATGTAATTTTTGTTGAAAAATACTGAAAAAGTGTGCTATTTAGAGACATCATTTTATTTTTCCTGTATTTTTTACATAAATTTGTATCACATAGAATAATTTCAGATTTTTCTCTATGCAAACTTCGGAGATGGAACGGTATTTCTTTTTTACATTTTTAGTCTCAAGTCAAAAACTAAAAAAAAATGTTTGAGAATGTGCAAATAGCGCTCTTTCATTTAAATACCCCACATGCCCTAGTACTTCGAATTTTTAAGACAGTCAGTGTTGCAAAAAAAAAAAAAAAATATTTCTTTCTTATTTGCAAAATAATTGGGCAAACGTCATCTAAAACTATTTCAAATTTCAAATTGATAGCATCAGTAGTTCTTGAGATATCCAGCTATGACAGACAGACGGACAGACAGACTGAGCCGCACCATAAGGGTACCTTTTTACCATTTTGGTACGGAACCCTAAAACCGACTCAACACCACAACATAGTATAATAACGAAATTTTCTACCCGACTTCAACATTAGAATTTTCTCTTCATTTTTATAACTTGCCACTACCGCGTGCATTTCTCTGGCAAACATTTGCCCACACTATGTGCAGAGTTCTACAGGGTTTCGCCGTTCTCTACCGCATCAAAGTTAAGTCCCCTCTACACTACGCTAGCCAATTTATTGAAATGAAGGGTTAAAATGGGATTCTGCGGTTGTACACCACCGCTGCAATATGTTGAACAGATATTTTTCCTCCTTTGTACGTATCATATTTGTTTATGAAAGAGGTTGCGTTAATGCGAAATCACGATTTTCAATTTCTGCGTTCTGCTCCTGTTTAATTGGTTTTGGATGATTAAATATTTTATGGTTGCCATTTCGGTTTCTGAATCGGGATAAATGATTTTATAAGTGTGCAATAGGTACTTTTAGTTCCATTTTCATTTTTGTTATTTATTAGGTACCTACTTGCAATTATTTATCATCTAGCTGGTGGGGACCTAATGGACAACTAAAGGGGTCCGCTAGGGCCGATGCCTGCTGGGGTTGCGGGTTTGTCAGAAAGGGTTACCGTGGCCCCTGGCAACATACAGGCAACTGAAGGAACACGGGTGGGTTTTAGTCAGTAAGAGTCTGACACGCCCGCGCGCCCTCCCGCTGCGCCCAGAGTAGTAGAAGTTACTTGATAAAACCCAAAAATAAAGAAAAAAAGTGTCCTAATGGAAGTTCACATTGTCCATTTACGTACGAGTTTCATTTATTATACTATCATCATTAATTACTACATTATCTATTATCTACTGAATTTCTTCATTCTAGAATTTCATACATACCTTTTTAATCAAATTCTTGGCTTTACAACACTTCCCATTTTCGCTATTGTTTGTTATTACGAACAACAAGAGTAAATCATATTTCTACCCTCAAATATGTATATACAGTAAGCGCTCAAAAGTGCATGAGCACGCTAAGAGTCGTATTGCTGTGAACACGCGGTATAGTCCGTACATTTGTATGTGTAAACAGTCAGACGTCTGTGGTGTGAGTGCCGTACACACACCACAGAGAACGCAGTTTTGAACTACACACTATCGTATCGTCACGGTTCGCGGGCGCCGCACTTATATTTCCATAACTTTTGTTAGCACGCATCATACTCGTACGCGTGACCTTGGCCAGTGTATCGCATTGCTAAAATTCGAAAGTAAATTATATGTGCAGATAGCAGAAGGCGTTAAGCGTTGGTCTTAGATTCAAGATGGCTAAGGTTCTAATCTCGTAAATCACAGCGCTGTTTTTGCAAATATTATTATTTTTGTTTGCAATAATAATATTTTTAAATATCCTGCCTATTTATTAATGTTGTTATTGCAATAAAGGGTTTAGAATAAAAAATGCGTGATATGTTATAATAAAAAATAAATAATATTTATTCGTTATGTTTATTTTACTTAAGTATAGTTATCAAACTGCTACAATTATTTATCATTACTTCACCTGAATAATATGTGAAATAGATGTCTAGAAACTTAGAAGCAATATTTTAAATTTTAAATGGATTTTTTTGCACCATAAATATAAAGCTTTGATCATGGTCTAAATAATTAAGCAATAAATAAGAATATTAGACTACTTAAAATGTAAAAAAATCTACTGACATAATTGTTGATTTTAAGGTTAAAGGCAGTTGTTCATATTAATTATTTTAAACTTTATTTGGCTTTAGTAAATATTGGTTGGTATTGAGGTTATAGCTTAAGTATTCATTTTCTTTACGAAAAGAAGATTGAAACTAAACCTCAAATTTTAATCCTAAAATAATACTATTACTAAAATAATATTAAACAATTTCGGTATATCTGCAAGAAATACGACAAACACCCTATTGAAACGTGCTTAAAAAATTCGTTACCATAAATTCATGCAATAACGAATCTGTTGTTTATTAAGTTGGTACGGTCAATATTTTAAGGTCAAAAACGGTTTTCTAGCTGGTCTTCAGTGATGCAAGCCTTCAGAGTGCACGGCGAACGGTTCATAATGACGTGTTTTTAATAATTCAGCAAAATATCTCGTTGGTATGAAACCATTTGTTTCATTCACCATTTGACGTCGCTGCTACTCGATAATAAACCCCTTCCTCATATCTCTTAACCGTCACAGTATTTCTCTAGAACAAAGAAAAACATTGTTTTTATTACACATAATACCTAATTATTTATTATTCACTAATCGAAGTAAACCTCACAATGAATTTAAAACTTTAAAGGCATCTTCTGTCTCAACAATACCTCTGTTCTATCAACAATACCCTTGATTAAGATTTATGTTTAGTAAAATATGAAATATATAAATGATAACACTCACACTTAGTCCGGTTTTATTAGATATTCACTTCACTTTTACGCAGCGCAATAATATTCTCTGATCTGATCTGATCTCTTCAATATATTTTATGCCTGCTTTTTGATAATAATAACCACAACACTGCGCTAAATGCTCGTCACCAATATTATCACGGCACGAACCAACAAAGTTCTATTAATTGAATACTTGTAACAAACTGCATCTACCCCACAGAAATCGAAATAATTTACTTAGTTTTTTGTGGTCTACCTGCTAAACTTTAATATTTATGTGAACAAGACGAATGAAACTAAAAACGAATGATGATTATCGAACTAGTCATTGGTTGCAGACAAAGTGAGTGTGTGTGTGTAATGTGCGTGTCTACAGTATTGTAACAACTTATAGAAGAAGGTCGTAAGTCAAACCGAAGCGTCAGTCTATTGCTTTGTGAGATTGCTTATGGACTTTTGGTCGGTACTGTACCTATATATCTACATTCGGTTCCGTCCATTTAATTTCCCTCCCAAATTATTATACACCTAAGTCTAATTTGACTTTCATGAGTTATGTTCGCAGTAATTAAATTATTCGTGATTTTTCTCGTCCTAAAAATTAGACAAGTAGATTGTAAAACAATCTGTTTAATTAGGACAGCTTTGGTAATCTAATTAGGGTTTTTTAAGTGGCACTTTATTGTTTGATTCGTTTCATGTTTCTGTTGGATTTTTTGGTGATTTGAATATTTTTTCTTATTTAAAGGTGCTGATAAACTTGACCATTCATTTGTAATGAGCATTCTAGCGAATGTTCTAGCGAGTGTTCTAGCGAGCGTTCTAGCAAGCGTTCTAGCGAAAGCACAGTAAATTTGCTTCGAACTTTTTGCCGAGCCGTGCCATTCTGTCCATTGTTCCGCTGCCGTCCCTCTATGCCGCCCGCACCCCTTCACACAACATTCGCTAGAAAGATCATGAAAATGTTCGTAGCGATGTTTGGCTCTATGCTTGGCTCTGTTCGTTGTTCAGTTCGACAAATTTAAAAACGGTGAATGCTCGATGTTCTGTTACAAGTGAATGCTCAATTTTTGAATTCAGAGATCCGTTTGCGAAATATTAAGCTTTAAAATGAAAATTTTTGTTAGAGTCAAGGTGTCCCTACCAGCTAAATGGTTGGTTTTAGATATGTGAAAAAATTCACGGCAGTAGCTTATATAACGAATTTAAAAGGAAAACTATCACAGCTGAGTGGGCTTTACAAGTTAACGAGTAATAATCGACCAACTTAGATTTGCGGTTGTAAAAACATGTTAACATGAAAGATTTTTTTTTCCAGCTACAAAGTTAAGTTTTTTCTTGGGATAAATTCATCCCAACTACGGAACCCTACATTGTGCGTGGTCCGACATACACTTGGCCGGTTTTTTAATTTCAGTGTTAGGATTAATTTGATAGTTACTCAATACTCCTTTGCATTAGTATTGTCAGTGGTTTCATTTATTGTCGTATTGCCATCTCCACATTGTATAATAATAATTATGATGGTTCCATTTAAGCATTTTCTCAAATCTCGCATACATTTTTTTAGAGGATTCACTGAAATCTTAATTACATACTCTGGGGGACAAAATAACCTTCAACTATTTGAAAGAAAATACGTTTATTTGCGGTAAACATCAC
The DNA here is from genome assembly GCA_949152395.1 of Agrochola litura. NCBI lineage: Eukaryota > Metazoa > Arthropoda > Insecta > Lepidoptera > Noctuidae > Agrochola > Agrochola litura. Next base: position 19,557,540 of record OX424509.1, on the reverse strand, counting down.
GCAAAGAAAGATAAAAAAAAACACGTAAAAAACAAATTGGGGAAAATATGCATCACATCCACGCAAAACAATTTTAAACAAATGCCTTCTAAAACTAATAATAGTTATCAAAACAAGTACCTGCCTACAGTCACATCCCCCGTTAACACGAAACATTTGATCAGTGGGTCCCAAACTTGCGGGAACACTCCGCTAACTATCACTCTCACTGTGTAACCGGTGAATTATTGAACAGAAGCCTTCAACAGCTTGTATTACAAGATTCTGCACTTAATTAATCCAAAGGATTTCGTGTAATTATGGGAAGAAACGACAAGTTTTATTTAAGAGAGACAAGTCTCAATTTTCTCTGTAAATCTTTGGAATTCGGAATTTGAAACTCGATTTACGAAATGAGGTTTAAAGTACTTTAATATTAAAAGGTCGTTTTGCTGTTCACGATCTGTAATATCTGAGTTTAAATAACACCATATAGGTACCTATTGTTGAATTCCTATGTTATTATGATTGTAAAACTGGTTCACTGCTTTTTTTAGGGTTCTGTACCTCAAAAGGAAAAAAACGGAACCCTTACAGGATCACTCGTGTGTCTGTCTGTGCGTCTGTCACAGCCAATTTGCTGTGAATCTAATGGACCGATTAAGTTGAAATTTGGTACACATATGTTATTCTGTGACCCAAACACGAACGTGTAACGTAAATAATATTTTTTTTTTAATATTGGGGCCACTTTTGGGGGCAAATAATAAAATTTTAAAAAATTGCAGATTGTACCGTGTGACATATCAAATGAAAGTGCGAGGATTTAAATTTTATTTTTTTATAATTTTAATATTTGAGAAAATTTATGAAAATTTACCATTCCACCCGCCCTTATCTCCGAAACTAATGAGACTATAATTTTGAAAAAAATACTTACAGTTAATGGTTCTTTACTCATAGATTACAGGAAATCTATAAGAAGTCTTTGGTCTTAAAATAACATGGTAAATCTCTCAATATTGTGCGTACAAAATTAAATTTGCAGTTGGAATGTATGGGAGGGAACATGTTTTTCAACTACAATGTTAAGTTTGTTCTTGGGATAAATTCGTTTCAAATACGGAAACGTTCATTGTGCGTGGTCCAACACGCACTTGGCCGGTTTTTATATTGATCCTAGTCAAGTTGTTTTTTTTAAGGACCGTTCTATAGTTATCATGAAATCCTGAAAGGGATATAATTGAAGTGAAAACTTCACGAGGCGAGTTGGCATTTTTGATATGGAACTAAACCATTTATTTCACGACACTGTTACGACACCAGTTTTTGACCATTAAAAAGACATCAACGCGTTGATTACTGCGGTGCGTGGAGTAAAAGACATCAGCGCGTTGATTACCGCGATGCCAATTTTTTTTCAAGTTTTCACTTCTGTCGGCACTCCCGGAGTGCCACTGTTTTATATATAAAGATAATGAAATTACCATAATTAAAAAGGCAACATTAGAAACAGTTAATTTTCCTTCGTTTCTTACATTTTAAAAGGTGTCGAACAGTACTTATAGTTAAGCTTTTACCGTATATGCACAGAGATTAAGAGGCGACGACATTTGACAAATTACTTCGGTCAATATCTAATATCAGACAGTCATGAGTTCGTTAAGCCTGACCATGCGACAGTGTTTGTGTTACTTTAAGACTTCAAAAAACAGTATATTTTGTTGAGAAATATATCCAAGTGTAAATAGTTAGTTGTGTTAAATATTGTAAAAGATATATAAAAAATATAATTACTGTAAAAAAAAAATGGTACAATGTTGATCAGTGGTTATTTGACTGTGTAAGTATTTTTATATACAAGTGCTTATTGAAAATGTGTTGTACATACATATATTAACAAAAAAAAAGAATGTATGTTGTGTTACTCTTATAATAATGAATCAAAGCGGATCATTTAGCATATCAATCGTGCTTTTTAGTTACGCCTATTCATTTGAAGGTTAATTTTACTTAAATGCGGCTCTAAAGGATGGAAACGTTTCGTATTTTTCATTGCTGACAAAATAGACGCTTTATTTAAATATCAGAGAAGATGCAAGAGTCCTTTGTCGATGTCAATGTTCAGAATCGAAAATAACTCAGCCATTATAAATAAGGGAATGATAAGAACAAAAACAAGCAAATAAATAATGTTTGCACGTGTTTTTTTCAGAAGCTTAGTGTTATTAAGTGTAATTTGTGAACAAACCGTCACAAAGAAGAGACAGAGACGATATTTATTGTTTACACCGGCCACACAGTGGGGCGTGAGTATTTATTATTAGATTTATTATTTTCTTTTTACCAAAAAGAAGAAATATTCGTGTTTCATTAAACTTTGATCTTCTAACTGCTTATTCTTCAATTAGTATCTGGGTGATCGAGCTCTGCTCTGGTGAAAATAGAGAAAACGATTTTTCCCAGATATGAAAGAAAGAAAGAAAAGAAGAAAAATAAGTTCATTGATTTGATTTTTGCAGTGAAAACTTCTTTAGGCGCGTTGGGAATTTTTGTAATGGAAAAAAATAATTGAACTCGCGACACCGTTACCGACACCTCATTTATGTAAACACGATTGTACTATTTATTTATATTACCTACGTTAGGGATCAATGTTCTATGCAAGTATTTTTACTTTAAAGGTTTTGGAAGTATTTTTTTTTAATTGTTTAAGTTTTCGCTTCTATCGGCACTCCCGGAGTGCCACTGTTTTTATTTGTTAGTTGATTTTTTTTATGATACCTAACTAGATCGATTTTTCGCCCCCGCAAACCCCTATATTGCAACTTTCATCGAAATCGTTAGAGCCGTTTTCGAGAACGTGATTACAAATATAGCTCATTTAGCAGTTTAGGATGTTGTTTTTCATATTTTCTTTTTAACTTTTTTACTGCACATAACATAAAATACCGACTATATTCCCCGAACTGTATTTTCCTAAGACAGAAGTAATACAGTACCACACCCACGTTCAGTAGTTCACCCACGTTTCACCACGTAATATGACCATCTTATTGTCATCTGCCGGGCAGGAACCCAGACTCCGGACATCGAGTAAGACTTTTTGAAGTGAAAACTTCTTTAGGCGCGTTGGGCATTTTTGAGATGGGAAAAAACAATTGAACTCGCGACACCGTTACCGACGCCTCATTTTTGTAAACGCGATTGTGCTCTTTATTTATATTACGTTACGGATCAATGTTCTATGCAAGTATTTTTACTTTAAAGGTTTTGGAAGTTTTTTTTTTTGTGTACATGATTGTGCTTTTTATTTAGATTAGGTTACGGACCAATGTTCTATAGTATTTTTCTTCCATCAAGGCGATCTTGTTCAAGTTTTCAATTTTGTTGGCGCTCCCGGAGTGCCACTGTTTTTATTTTCCTCAGCCCAAAACAAACTTACCTATGGCAATTCAAATTAAAAATATTTTATTTAACATGGGCACTTACGTTAGAAGCTAGTTACACAATGCCAATTGGTAATTTCCTATAGAAAAGAGCTGCCAAGAAACTCCACGGTTACTCTTTTTAAAACAATTCGCTTTTAAAATGTTTTCAAATTACAGGGTTTATAGGTATGAAAGGTCAGTGTAGGCCTGTCGATAAGATCAGCTACTTAACAAAATAGAAAATGGTAATCTATGAGTATACAAGGTCTAAATTATACCCAATAGTTTAAAATAGTAACAAGATTTGCCAGTCAGTAAGGTTCTTTACGGGGAGTTCTGTACAAACAGTTGCTTAAGTTATTCTTACCGAAAATTTCAAAACAATCAACAGATCAAAACTCCAAAATAATCTAACTTCTTTCCTCTATCACAGGTATTTGCAACAGTTTCCATTCCTCTCCACCCAGAAACGTACGTAAGTGTGGCATGGTTCTTCGAAGCCAACTACTACAACGTGGACAATGCTACTTACTTCGAACCTTTACTGGGAGATATTGAAACTGTTAGTACCGTTTTATATTTGATATAGGTACGTTTAAGATTGTCATGGGAAAAAAATATAATTTGCTAACTAGTTGGAGTTACCTTCAAAGAAATGAGAGAGTTAATTTCTACAGCCAACTGCCTTTAAACACTATTGGCCCCATTTGGTCTTGAACAATATTTGCAGGTTCAAGAAGCTTATACTTATGAATAATAGAATTTTAATTGTTATCCGCCTTAATAAGGCGTCGTAACAGATGATGAGATAATTTTATCTTTGACATTTCTCGGGACCCCGATGTCTCGGATCTTTGGAAGGCGTACGAGGGGCCGAAACCAACTCGCAGAGGCCCGTTAGACGTGTTAAATGATATGAGGCACCAACCGACGATTATCCCTGTTCGCACTATACAAGTGATATAATTATTAAAAATCTTATGAATGATGATTTTGTTCTAGGTATCAAGAGAGAGGGAGGATCGTAGTATTCAAGTTCCAAAAGAAGTGATGACCCGAAGCAGTATCTATACTTTAATAGAATCCATGCTGAAAAAGTAAGTCGTATTTAATAAATTTTCATAGTCAATGTATTCATTATCACTTTCATGCCTAGAATTTTTTCAACCAAATAATGTTGGGTCCTTTTCCCCAAGTATGTTGGGTCATCTACCTAATAGTGTGGCTGAATTGATTATTTTATATATCAGGTACAAATGCCGTCAGACTTTTAGAAGTCTGAGAAATTACTGAGCAATATCGATGTCCTAAAGTTATCTAACAGACCCTCAAGATTCTAGCACAACATCAACGATTATTTTCGATGTGACCTTATATTTTTTATAGTTAGTGATGCTACGAAATAAATATAGCTCTGCAAAACTGCACTGCACTGACGAAAAGCCATTTCCGTCAAAATGGCTCCAAAAATTCCATGTAAGCAACACCAAACAAATTCTCAAGTACCAGGAGCCCATAAAACACACGAGAACTAAATGCCGCTTGCAGAGACTTTGTTCCGTCGAACGACAGTAGTTACTAACCACTGAACAGAGGTTCACCTACTAATTCTGTTGCCAGCCTAGTAGACTACCCGAATACATTGTGCTTGCTTTTGAAGTATTAGTAGAGCTTACATTGTTTTGGAGTTCAAACTAAAAGTCATCCCTCAATGCTATTTAACCCTAACTTATGCTATCTGGTGGTTTAAGCCAAATAGGTCGTCCCTTTCAACATGTCAATTTATCGTTGTAATTAATCTACCTATCTACCAACATACTAAAAATAAGAATTAAGAATGAACAACAATAATATAATAATAAGGAAAAGGACATGTACATAGTATCATAAAATACTAATAATAAAGACAACTGATTACTGCCACGACACACAAGCATTATTAATTAATCCATTTCCTCCCAATTACCTTTTTCGACAGACAGCTAGAATTATCTTAGTTACTTTCATACCATGATCCATCCTGCGAACCATTAAGTAATAATATAATACTTCATATCAACTATCAACTGAGGAAATGATAGTGTTTTTAAGATGAAATTGTTGTGATTAAAATATCTACGTATGATATTTTCCACCCTCTAATAGGTATGATGACATATTGTTTTTGTCCTTCAATAGTTTATTAAAATATTGGACACGTATTTTTTTCTTTTTTTACGTTATCAAAAGATTACGGCGATACATTGAGTTAAAATGTGCCATGACGTCACGAGTATGTAGATTCCATACTTACTTGTGACGTAGCAACTCCTCAACTTTAATGCGTTTTATCTAAATCATTTTTGAAGTGAAAACTTCTTTAGGCGCGTTGGGCATTTTTGAGATGGGAAAAAACAATTGAACTCGCGACACTGTTACCGACACCTCATTTTTGTAAACGCGATTGCGCTCTTTATTACGAATCAATTTTCTATGCAAGTATTTTTACTTTAAAGGTTTTAGAAGTATTTTTTAAATTGTTCAAGTTTTCACTTCTGTCAGCACTCCCGGAGTGCCACAGTTTTTTATTTATATTTAAATTATTGAGATAAAGCAAAAAATATGTATCAATTTTTTTTTACTATCTTACTGGCGCACTAAATAGAATTTCTTTTTTTTGACCCAGGCATCATCTTTATTCCATCATAGGATGTTTGTGTTGTTGTGATGTGTTTGTTTGTGTCAGCTTTCACGGACTTCAAAATGGTGTTTTCTTTTTCAGACACGGGTATCCAGGACGGCCATGCTTGCTCAGACTTATCTGCGAGAATGCTCACGCTCACTTCTTACATAATGGACTAATGGGGGACCTGATATACCTGGTTCTTACGTTAGTAGCAGTCTTTAATATTTAAAAATAATTATTTCTTTATTTTAAGAGCCTGATTTGTAAATATTGATTTCTAATCTTCTGTTGCTCAACCTCAATAGTTATTGATAGAAAGAAAGAAAAATTATTTATTGGGACTCGCATATGAGATCACAAATCAAACTGAACACACTCATAGAAATATAAAAAATAAATATAAAACTATAAAAATAAAAATAGAAACTCGTATACGAGGCAAAAAGGCTCCTATCTCAGCATGGTGCTGCGACACTTAAAAATTGTTGTGGCATCGCTTCTTTGATAAGCCTTGCCTTTTAGAAACCTGAGCCTTATGTGCGTTGTAAGCCTTAATGAGATTCCAATTCCCTTGAACATTAAATGATTAAAATCCATCGAGATTCCAGTCACTATGACGGATAGTGTCCTTCCAAAATTAAAACTAATTTACGATTTATTTGCAGGCCATCAGCTTCAATGTCAGAAGATGATATTGCAGACAGTTTCTACGAAGCAGAGTATTATGGCTTGGATAATAAGTGTAAAAGATACACTAAGGACTGCCCATCGAATCTTTTGGAAACAATTTCTATGTACGCTGACAATGTGGTGTGAATAAAAACAATCGAAAATTATATTAATTTTTTTCTTGGAAAACAACTCTTTAAAGAGCGAGATCTCTGATCTTCTAGTGACGAGATGGATAGAATTTTAAAAAAACATGCATATCATCGACCCGTGGAAAAACTATGTTTTTAATGGCGTTTCGTATTTTTGAGTGCTGCTAATTAGTCTAGGAAGAAAAAACTGCCGAATACCATTTGTAACTTTTGATATTTAACTTTTTCTATCTAGAGATTGGACAGACTCGTCCCATCATCTTTTATTGTCCCATGGGCACTATACCAATAAATCATTCTCATGAGACGAAAAAAAACAAAACACTATCACCGGTGGCAATCTGTTTTCAATCAAAATATTGTTATTGGGCCCCACCGTGTCGTTGTCACTGACGTCACACATGTTAATATTTGCGCGCCACAAAATTGCCTACGCTGACTGGACAGTGTTATACCTGCCCGTGGTACAGTTTTTACTATATTTGATTCGCAAAGATTGAAAGCCTGGGATTCCAATTTCTGCAAGTAAACTAAAGTATTTATTCATTTAAAGTTACGTGAGAAGTAAAGTGAATGATATACAACTTTAAGTTTTTTTTTTTAAACACAATTAATTTTTGAAATTCTGATCTTACAATTTTCTTCTTTTCGTGTGGTTGGTAACTAACCTGGTGCCAGAATTTTACAGCCACCCATGGGCCTCGGACTTGGCTCCACATGCCGTCGAGAAATATCTCTCAGGCATGGCCGGTTTCCTCGCGATGTTTTCCATCACCGTTTTTGAAGCAAGTGATAAGATATACAATACGCACATGAATCCGAAAAGTCAGAGGTGCGTGCCTTGGGTTCGAATTCGAGACCTATGACTTGGCAGTCGGACAGTCACACTTCTAGGCTATCACTACTATGATCTTACAATAAGAACTGATGTAGCATAATTTATAAATTCGAATTCATCATCATCATCAAGCACGAACGCAACTCGTTTAGTCGTAAATAAATTGGCTCTAAAAGACTAAATTCACAAAATCCACGGCAATTTTATTGCCCACTCAGTTCCCTACCTATCCTCTATAGGCTATCTGATTTCAGCGAGGTATCGTATAAACAAGGAGTGCTGAGGCACGCGGCAACTCGTTGGTCCACTGTTTTTGTTTGAACTTCTACCGAGCATTGAGCTGCAAGGCTGACTGGCAAGCCTTGTTGGCATTTTCATTTTCTTGTTTATAGTTTGTAATTTTCTCAAGGCAAATTCAACGGACATATTTTTGTTCAAAATGGGCTAAAGTTATGAATTCCCTTTACCGGTTCCTCGTATTTAAGATGGAGATAAACAGTGGATTAACTAACTTAACATCAACAAACCAGCAATTCGTTTCTGTTGGTAACGACAAAGGGCCCTTCTAATACCCTGAAAAACTGCATATTTTATGACATTCAGTCTGCTATCTACATGCTAGGTTTCCAACCCACAACCAGAGTCCAGAAATCTTTAGGTCAAGAAGTTATTGTAAGCTGTTGTTGTATATATTACAACCAGAGAAATCAATATGAAAACCCATTAAATCACTCATATTATTGTAGCCGTTCAACCAATCACTCGATTAATTAATGAAACATTTTGATTTGAGCCTGTTTTACCAGCCAGTATTGGCTCATACGGCTCCCATTGTAATTATCAGGCAGTAATTGAACATGATCGGCCACAGCCTGCCGCTATCGCTCTGGATATTGCTATGGATAAACACACACTTAAACCAGGATTTATTTTCTTGTTTTAACCATTTTTGCACACCCATCTTACCATTTTACTTCGTTCATCTGCCAGTTGATTTTTCTGCCGACTTCCTGTATTCTTATCCAGCTAAAATTTTGTACAACCAAAAGCAAATTTACTTGATCTGAGGATAAAGCCGGAAGGGGTTCATTACTGAAAATACATAAGCATATCATGAAAATAAAATGGTATGACTTTAAAATAAAAACCAGATACTGAAAAAGTATTAAAGACGGTAAGAACTTTAAAACGAGGCTCGTTTTTTATTTTTTCTTCTATTCCTATTCAGTTCATATTCTTCGCTGAGAACCCTAAAAACCCCAGTTTTACCAAACCTGAAAGAAAATCAATATTAAACCTTAACACTAACTTCAAAACAAAAAACAGTCAAAATAATGAGCAATTATTCGTCGAGACCGAATCTCGAATTGTCAAAGTTCTACATAAAAATATATAGAAACGGGAAATAAAGGAAAATCTTATATAAGTATTGACGTCACGAGTGGTTTTGACGTTTGAAGGAAAACTCCACTTTATTATGTAGATTCTATTGAGGAGCTTTCATATTGGGACCGGGGTAGATATTGTTATGAAAACTTGTGTGCAGGTACACAAAGAACTTTAAAATTTTCATCTCCTTCGCATTGGAGCAGTTCGCTCTGCTGTACACTGGTGCTGGCACTGGTGGAAACATGCAGATAGGTACATAAAAATTTATTTCTGCAACTGATTTTAAAACGAATTTACTCCTGTTTGACATTATTGCCATACCGGGTGGAACCTGGATGAGGCTGGCACAGGCGCGTGGGGATCAGCAATAGGTGAAGTTGAAACCAGTAAAATAAACAGAACAGATGGCCGAAAGGTTCTGGAGAGGCGACCACGTACAGTAAGCGCTCAAAAGTGCATGAGCACGCTAAGAGTCGTATTGCTGTGAACACGCGGTATAGCTCGTACATTTGTATGTGTAAGCAACACGATACACACACCACAGATAACGCAGTTTTGAGCTACACGAAACAACAATATATTTCCGTCGCTTTAAACATGCTAGCACACACGCACTATGCGCGTGAACTTGACCAGTTAATGGCATTGCTAAAATTCGATAGTAACTTAACAAGTGCAGATAGCAGAAAGCGTTAAGCGTTGGTATGGAATTCAAACTGCCTCAGGTTCTAATCTCGTAAAACACAGTGCGGTTTTTTGCAAATATTATTATTTTTGTTTTCGATAATAATATTTTTTAAATATTGCTGCTTTTTTATGTTGTTATTGCAATAAAGGTTTTAGAATAAAAAATGCGTGATATATGATAACAAAATTTAAAAAAATATGTTTATTCGTTACCTATATTTATTTTACATAAGTTAAAAAACTGCTACAATTATTTATCATTACTTCAGCTGAATAAGATGTGAAAGAGATGTCAAGAAACTTAGAAGCAGTTTGTATTATTTTGACATATTTAAATTATGACATATTTTAAATTTTTAATGGATTTTTTCACCATAAATATTAAGCTTTGATCATGGTCGAAGTAATTAAGTAATAAATAAGAATATTAGACTACTTAAAATGTAAAAAACTACTTACAGAATAGGTAATTTTAAGGTTAAATATGGGCAGTTTGTTTATATTTTATTTGTATTAATTATTTTACATTTTATTTGACTTTAGTAAATATTGGTTGTTATTGAGGTTAAAGCTTAAGTATTCATTTTCTTTACGAAAAGAAGATTGAAACTAAACCTCAAATTTTAATCCTAAAATAATACTATTACTAAAATAATATTAAACAATTTCGGTATATCTGCAAGAAATACGACAAACACCCTATTGAAACGTGCTTAAAAAATTCGTTACCATAAATTCATGCAATAACGAATCTGTTGTTTATTAAGTTGGTACGGTCAATATTTTAAGGTCAAAAACGGTTTTCTAGCTGGTCTTCAGTGATGCAAGCCTTCAGAGTGCACGGCGAACGGTTCATAATGACGTGTTTTTAATAATTCAGCAAAATATCTCGTTGGTATGAAACCATTTGTTTCATTCACCATTTGACGTCGCTGCTACTCGATAATAAGCCCCTTCCTCATATCTCTTAACCCTCACAGTATTTCTCTAGAACAAAGAAAAACATTGTTTTTATTACACATTGTTATTATTTATTATTCACTAATCGAATTAAACCTCACAATGAATTTAAAACTTTAAAGGCATCTTCTGTCTCAACAATACCTCTGTTCTATCAACAATACCCTTGATTAAGATTTATGTTTAGTAAAATATGAAATATATAAATGATAACACTCACACTTAGTCCGGTTTCATTAGATATTCACTTCACTTTTACGCAGCGCAATAATATTCTCTGATCTGATCTGATCTCTTCAATATATTTTATGCCTGCTTTTTGATAATAATAACCACAACACTGCGCTAAATACTCGTCACCAATATTATCCACGAACCAACAAAGTTCTATTAATTAAATACTCGTAACAAACTGCATCTACCCCACAGAAATCGAAATAATTTACTTAGTTTTTTGTGGTCTACCTGCTAAACTTTAATATTTATGTGAACAAGACGAATGAAACTAAAAACGAATGATGATTATTGAACTAGTCATTGGTTGCAGACAAAGTGAGTGTGTGTGTGTGTAATGTGCGTGTCTACAGTATTGTAACAACTTATAGAAGAAGGTCGTAAGTCAAACCGAAGCGTCAGTCTATTGCTTTGTGAGATTGCTCATGGACTTTTGGTCGGTACTGTACCTGACGACGTAGCGTTGGAAGGCCTCCAACAAGGTGGACCGATGACCTAGTGAAGACCGCAGAAATCCGCTGGATGCGGGAAACACAGAATCGGTCGAAGTGACGGTGCTTGGGGAGGCCTATGTCCAGCAGTGGATGTCTTTCGACTGAAATGATGATAATGATGATGAAAATAAACTGCTCTTTTAATCATAGACAAGCCACTGCTTACCTATGTGTAGACTAAAGGAGTAATTAGATAAACTCCTACATTTCTGTGCCCAGCAGCCCAAATTACATGGTGTAATGTAATAAATATTTTAAGTATTAGGTACGTAATTTCTAAATCTCTTTCCAACCTTACATACTATCTACCAATTTAGAATAGAATAGAATAGAATTATCTTTATTCAAGTATCATATGACTCACAAATGATATAAACAAATCACACAAAACAACAACACTTACAACTATATTACAAAAACAAGTAGTAGTGTATCACCGCTGTGACAACCCATGCGAGATGGCAAAACAGCGACCCACGAAAACGCAGTCTAGGCGACTTAAGGTTTACACCACAAAGACAAACCTAAATCCGCACTCCAATTGCGTAACATACTTTCTACGAGAATCTGAAGGATTTTAAAGGTAAGTCGTAATCCATTGCTTTATATGTTTGCAAAAATCGTCTGCTCGACAACGTTAACTACGCAATGGATATTGTTGAATTGTCAAAATGAATAGCATGCATTGGGATTGTAAATGTGTGACGTAGTTACGTTTCCCTCGCCGCAATAATACACCCGATTCTTATCAAAATCATGACGTAATTTAAAATCCAGAATCCTTTGAGAGACGTCACCTACATGACTAATGCCTCTATTACAGCTAAACGCGTGTAAACAGCCCTCAATAATGTCTGCTGAGGGGCTTTTGTCACGTAAATTCCACGATTACATCTGTCAAGTCGACGTGAAGCCAATTTGTGACTCACAGTTGAGATAAATTTTACTCTCCGTTTGAATATTTGGACCAGTGATGTTGGAGCTATGAATAAAATGGATATACAGGTGTTCACATTTGTTCAGTTGTTATTACCAACTTTTCATTGACTTTTCTAAACCGGTGGAGTTTACCCTACTTGGTGTTAATTTAAAGTATCTTTAAAATACAATAGACGTGGACATATTTAGTAATCTGTTCCGCTTAGCTATTCCTAAAGAGCCATAAAAAACCCTGAAAGAAATCGACACGTGTTTCACCTCTCAACAAGGCATTCTCAGGATGACGATTGACTTGTCGCGAGCCCGAACTCGGGTGTTGCCATACCAAGCGCTGGACGCAGATTGCGTGAGTATGTATTTTATAATGGACTACCTTCTGCCCGCGACTTCGTTCGCGTGGAAGTCGTAAGATAGCACAATATACTACAATAACAGCCACATTTTTATAAAACTTCTCTGTATACTACGTTTGTAGTTTTATTCTCAGCAGCCAAAATATACAGAGGGTCAGGAATGGTGACTCGGGAGCAAGCGACATACAGTTGTCCGTGTGAGAAGCTGCAGCTTGTCCTGAGGTCGGCACCCACAGCCTTCAGCCTTCGGTGTCGGCCCCTGTGACTTGTTGATCGCAAAGTATACGCTCCCAGAGAACTGCACGCGATTAAATTGGTAATTGTGGGGAATTATTGGTATACGCGCTATAATTTATAATGGATTATTGCAAGACCACGCCTGAATCAATTAACTATCTTAAAGTATCTTTGTCAAGGCGGCACTTGATTGCCTCATTAATTAGAATTAAATAATTGTATTAAAAGCTCTTATTGTTTACCACCATCCAGAGACTTATCAACGCTACAGTTTAGAAGGTTTAATTAATCTATTAAGATAGGTACAACAACACAACCCACCTACCCTAAAACTCTTTTTCGTTGACATTAATACATAATTCGGGAGGAGGGAGGAAAAGTTGTCGAAATGGTATTAAACTATTAAGCGTCATTTCGTTGTCACTGAAATTCAAAAAAAACGCACGTGTATCGTCAAAATCGTGTTGCTATGTCAACTTATTGTAAGGTACACATTCTGGGGCACTTTCCTTGTGTTCTGGGTCAATTAGAACCATTGCATGGTCACCTCCCTGGTGACTAGACTATTGTCACTTAACGGGACTGACAGTACAGTAGATTCAATTGTTTATATTGCACTGTTGGTATAGAAGATTTCGTAGCCAGATGAAGATGACGTGCCGTGTTTATTTTAAACCCAAGGGCGATAATCACCGAACACTGAATTTAAAAACGGCATCAAGGCATGTTTCACACTAAATACCACAATTAATTGAGTGATTTCTTATTAATATATTCATATAATTTAGATTGTTTTGGCAAACATAGGTTAAGTTTAATACACGAACTACCGACAGAATGAAACTTCTGTAAACAATTCGTGGAAAGTATCGCACTCTAACTTAGCGAGCACCCGATAATTAAGTAAAATGTGGAACAGGACAGCCGCCTGCGCAACTAAAAAATTTTAGTTCCAGTGTATACGTAGCCGTGTTTGTGTGTACCGTACTTACTACATATATCTTGTGTTATATGATATGTTATTGGTCAAAATGAAGTGCATCAAGATTTTGTTTACATTGTAAGTACTTTACCTACTATGTTTTTTTTTATCTTATTTTTTTTTACTTTGCTTCTTTTCCTGCATCCTTTTTTAACAAACATTGAACGATAACATGATATTGTTTTGACATGTTTTATTATCAAAAGTTACTGAAATGTATCAAAAATAACTTCCTCTAGTAATTAAGATTCTCTACTGGTTCACAAACACTTGAATGAATTATTTCAGGTTCCTCATAGTTGGCACAACTTCAGCGAAGTCAGAGCACAAGAGATCGCTCATATTCCCTCCAACAAGTCTTTACGGGGTAAGATATCTTGAAACTGATTTTTATTTGATTCATTTCCATATCAGCTGAGCATATCATATGGTTAGTGATCACCCCCAGAACACCGCTGATATATTGCTATCCCAAAGAAAAAACTGAAATACGGTACAAATATGTTCTTAATGTCCCTCTACAAACCTCGTGTTTCGTCAGTCGTCGGATTTCTATCAGTGGCCCTTTGCACTTGGTGCAGACCGGACGCTCTCAATCGACTTGGAAGTATATAGAGTTGTTAAAACTCTTTTAACTTAATGTAATTTATTTTAATAATAGTAGGAAAGCTGCTAAAGTCGCAGGCACGACAGATAGGAAAATAGTTTTACAGCTCTATACAGTTCACACAAAAATCAAAACAAAACAACAATAAAGTAATTAGTTCTGAATTCAAATTATTATACACGATAAATCTAATAATTGATGGACATGGATGCATTCGTTTTGTATTCGGAAATGCGATGATTCCCGAGGGACATTAAGAAAATAGAAATACTGTATATATGTGTCTGAAATCATCCTAATTGCGGAAGGATATTACCTACTAATCCATTGCTTCATAATATGTTCGAAAACATTTGCCTGCTCAGCAACGTAAACAAAGCAATGAATGTTGTTGAACTGTCAAAATTAAAGCCATTGCTACTGTAAGTCTGTTACGCAATTACTTCGAGGGTCTCATAATCCTTCAAACCAGACACAGCTACGCATCTTCGAAGCAGACATCGGTAATTCGGTATGGTTATAATACTTCACCAGACGAGCTCCTTCACCAAGAACTCGTGTACTACTACGAAAACAATCAATTTATCTGCCTAGCCTTTTCCCAACTATGTTGGGGTCGGCTTCCAGTCTAACCAGATCTAGCTGAATACCAGTATTTTACATGGAGTGACTGCTTATCTGACCTCCACAACCCAGTTACTGGGTAACACGATACCCCTAGATAAGACTGGTTGTCAGGCTTTCGGGCTTTTGACGACCAATAACGACAGTCAAAGATCCAAAATTGACAGCTGAGACCAACGGCTTAACATGCTTTCCGAAGCACGGAAGGGTCTCGGTACGGTTAAGATGGTCACTCATCCACGGACTGACCGCGGCAAGCGTAGCTTAACCTGATCGATTGACCCATGTGGCTGCTATTACTTATCCACGAGACAGTTAAGAAAACATTCACCATAAAAAATTAAACATATTTAATTCAATTCAATTCAAATTATTTATTTCAGACGTAGTCCTTATACTGTTAATAACACAAAAAACCTTATTAAGCTATTGTTAGTACAAAAACAAAGCCACAGGAAGAAATAAAAATCACAAAGTGGCACCGCACAGGAGTGCCGGTTTTTGCCAAGCCCTGGACGCGTCCACCCACAGTGTGTAGTAGCATCCAGTGCCGCCATTGCGGCGAGTCCCAGCGGCCCACGAACACGCTCAGAAGGCTGTTCGAGCTGGCCCACATGCGCCTCATAAGAGACGCACAATGCTTCCACATGATGGCATGAAAACCATCCCCCTTTTCACCGCAAACATTGCTGAAGCGCTGCAGTGGCGCGGCAGCCCAAACAGTACCCTGAACGCGTTATTGTACTGCACTCGCAGAGCACTGCATGTTAATGGTCACTCTCTCTACTTTCAGACTTTCCTGGCCATAGCTGTACCGATCGACATACCGAACAAGAACGTATTCGTATCCTACAACTTCGAGTCCAACTACAGCACCCTGACCAATATCACGGAGATAGATGAAGTGCTGTTCCCCAATCTACCTGTAAGTTAACTTTTGGCTTAGTTACTGGGGCATTTTATTTATTTCTTAGGACCAATCTTGCTGACAAGCGTAAATTATTTTGCTACTATTTTGCATATACGTTAGTTACATAGTGACATTTGATGCGGAAGGCGGAAAACCTGATGAGCAGGTGAGCACCAGTGAGCTGTGATAGGCTCAGTTGACACGAGAGGAGAGTAATTCCAGAGAGTCAGCCTAAGTTTGGACTGAGTAAATTACACGAAGTCGGAGTATTTTGTAAACAGGCACAACTAAAGTTGTTCATCCATGTGTACTCACTTTTATTTTATAAATTTCAGGTTGTTACCTCGAGACAAAGTCGTAGTATATCCAGAGAATTGACTTACACCGTGTTGGAGAATCGATTTCAAGAGTAAGTATTTTATTCCATAAGGTATACTACATATCTAGCAGGTGCACAACACTGCACAATCTGTCATCCATTGTCCTCCGTAAAGTTACCGGCAGCCTTGAGGCTGATAGACACGGTGTGATTTATTTGCCTGTGGCGACTGTGGCATACCATATTAATGTCTTGTGGCTAAACTCAGCTTTGACTGCTCAAGCGACACGCGTCTTGCGACAGTGACTGCGGAGAAAACAAATGAAAGAAGTGGTTTAGAGCATACCACGAGTCACGATAGTCTGAATACGGTGACGCGCGTGCGTCTCGCTTGACGTCAGTCGTGTCGCAAGTCGCATCGCCCGAAGCCGTGACCGGCGCCTGAGGGTCTCTTCCGTTGCTGTAATTTGCTAGGTACATAACTATGAACTCTAAATTCCAGATATGGCATGAAGGGCAGAGAATGCATGCTGCGTAATATCTGTGAGGCAGCTGAGACCCCACTACACCACAACGGCATTCTAGGACACATCATGCACATCATTTTCACGTAAGTTACCTTTATGTCAAATCACTATTGTGTACATAGAAACAGTTCTTGTATGACCGTTCGGTACTTATTTTATGTCAAGCTAAGCATACAGAGTTCTATCATTGTTGAGAAGCCTACTAGCTGTACAAGCTATTAAAATTACTGATAAAAGACCGTTAAAAAATACAACATTTTGATGCTGAGAAAGATGTCATTAGGAATAAAGCATCAGTGAACACAAACATATAATTCCGAACTAAGGACTCTGATTATTTAAAAATCATAAACGAAATGGACAAAGGGAACTCCTGCGTAAATGTTAATATTAACACAATTCTGTTCATACAAATATACCGAAGTGTCTCGCTCAAGAATTATGTGATTTGAATAAATCAAAAATCAAATTATCACGGGTGGATAGATTCGAGAAATAGCGACGTTCTTTTGCGTTTCTTTCAACGCAATTGTAAGGAAACATTGACTTTCATATGTGGTGTCCAGAAAGATAGCTATGTCAAAATTAATTTATTTTAACACTTCTTTATCATTTTACTTACTTACCATAAATTATAAATTCATACCTACTTATAATTCATCTTTCACCACAGTCCGACCACCGAGAGAATGCGTTCCTAAAAGTGGTTTTCACACCGGCGAGGCGAGGCGTGGATGGGTGGGCGATAATTGAAATTTGTATGGCAAAATTTATATCCACGCCTTGCCCATCTTTGGTGTAAAAGGTCTAGATGCGCGAGGATGTGCGAGGCGAGAATTGAAATATTTGTTAGTATGATATTGTATATATATATATATATATATATGTTACTGTAACTTCTATGTTCTATGTTATGGGGTTTGGTTTCCGCACTTAGTCCGTCAGACCATTGAGCGTGTGATATTGAACTTTATTACTGTAAAAATAGAGTATTTATTTGCTTTGTAAAACGGATATACAAATCTCGCACCGGCCATCGAGGACCCGCACGGTCTCTCTCCATCAAGCGCTGACTTGCGATGTCTTGCGCTGGCACGCGCCTCCTCGCTCCGACCATTGCGAGACATCGCTGTATATTATCGGCTGGCCGGCGCGCCAGACACGGCTAGCCGTACGGTGCGTGATAGAGCGAGCCGGCGCTAGGTAGCGATGGCCGGCGCATGACATCGCGAGACGGCGCGGGACGGCGCTAGCCATCGTGAGGCGGCGCGGTATAGCGATGGACGTTTTTCAATGTAAAAGGGGTAGGCGTGATTTCAATTCTCGCCCATCCCATCCACGTCTCGCCTCGCCGACTTAAAACCACCTTGACACCTGTCAGTCAGACAATTTCTAGTAATAATAAGGACCAAATTCGCAAAACACATATTCCTTACTATGAAACTAACGCGTGTCAAGAACGCATTCGCTCACTCGACGGCCGGACTGTCCATTTATTATTACTAACCAACTGAGGCCTTGTTTCATGAGCAATCTCTGTTCCATGCTTTCTTAAACCAGTTCCCGACTGCGATGTTCTGTTTACTTGATGGAAAAACTTCTTACCTTACTCACTTCATCTTGTTCTTCATCTTGTTTCCCTTGATATCTCTAGGCATCAACCGATAGAGTTTAAAGGGACATCCAGATTCCAGAAAAGATAACGTCAGCACTTCAGTTCGACTGACCGGTCACGGGTAGTCACGGCAGTGGACAGTACCACATCTATTTACAATATACCACTTCTGAATTATCTAACAAACTTACTTCTAATCAAATCAAAATAAAAAATCATTAGGCCGAGAATCAACACTTTTTGAGCGTTAAAACTTACATAAGACAGTCTCCCAAAATGCTTCTAATTCAGGAGCCACCATTGAAGTTTCTGAAAAACTATCTCTATCCTTTTTCCAGGCCTTCATCATCCAAGGAAGAAGGTCTAGAAGACGAGTACTACGAGGCGGAGGCGGACGGGCACCGCGGCGACTGCGACAAGTACATCGATCTCTGTCCCACAAGTCTGTTCGATTACATCACAAGGCTTGTACAACTACCACACTCTCAATAAACGCATTTAGAAAAAAAATCGCTTTTCTTTTGTTTTTCGTGACTTTTCTATCTAGAGAAAGTGTGAATTTGGTCAAAATAAAAATCTAAGATGGCGGCTGCGAAAATTTTCAAATTTTTCGTCATGGGTATTGTTTTCATGGTTTTCGAGAATGCTAAAGTCGATAGTGGAGTCAAAATGTAAATCCAATCCATGTAAAATGCTGTTTTTTGTTTTTTTTCTGGTTAATTTTGTTGGTTGAAGCCAGCTTATCGTCTCGTAGCAAATGTGATCATCATTTATGTAATAAGGTTTTATTTTTAGGATTCCTTAGTTAAAAGTGAAAACGGAACCCGATCAGACTTCAGCATAGCTATTCACAACCATTCGATACGCTTCCGTGCCGAATCCAACATCAAATCAATGTTATCGAAGGAGTCCTCTAAATGTTGTTCACGAATCCAAAACCCGAAAATTTTAACAGTTTAAACCAAATAGACGACTGCTATTCTTCCGACAGCTATTTGCTGTCGGGGACTAGATAAATCAGGTAACCGGAAATGTGTCATTTTCGACTCGGAAGCCTGTCGAATGGACTGTGCAGTATCTTTCTACCTAGCTATCTGTGGGTCACGCACAAGTGTGGGACTATTATTGCTATCGACTTGTTTGGCAAGGGTAGAAAGGTGCATCGTATATCCACTGTCTTTAAAGGTGATCTTCTTAGCGTGTCGATGGCAATCTAAGTAGACTCGGCCCAAAATTCGGTAACGTGTTTGGCGCCATCACTAGCGTCCAGCAGCTCCTGTAACGAGCAGCTGACAGGACACGCAGGACACGACATTAAGTGCCCCATTGTTTGTGGAACAGCACCACATTCACACTCCAAGGGGGAGTCGTCTATAAATATTCACCTGAACAGATTTTCCTTGCTTCGGCCAACCTGGATCCGGAGTCTGTTTAAAGACTTCCAGGCTACCCAAGGCCACTCATGTCCAGGTGGGAGATCTTCAGCAGGTGGAACGAATGGTATGGGTAAGGAAGCACTGTTTCGCCACAAGGGTGATTGAAAAGTGACATAGGAAACTGGATTATTGACTGTCTACTTTCCTCTGATGAAGTCGAAAAGCATGACATTATAATGGTGCTGGTTCTTCAGATCGAGGCAGGCGAGTAAGCCCGTGGTGAGAAAGAAACCAAGGCCAATTTGTTTAAAGACGATTTGTTTGTCTCTCATGAAAGGAAATTAATTAAACAATCTGATTATCATTATAAGTATTTATTAGGCTCTAAACTTTATGTTAATAACAATGTACATGACAGTACACATGTTTTACATTAATTTGTTAAACTTGTCTGTTTATAAAATTTAAAACTTATCATTCACAGCCGTTACATTAAATATATTTTATTTTATTTAAATACTTAGATATACATTAGTTACTTATTGTTAAAATTCCTTATGGTTTACACAGAAAGGTGGTGATTTGGTTTTCATAATCATTTCCATTTTCGTTTAAGCATGCGCCACGGCAGTTCATTGTTAAATTATCCGACTTGTAAAGAATTGATTTTCAATATTTTTATTTAAATTAAAATTGTTTTCCAGAATATAAAAATAGAAAATACCGAAAGGATATTTTCGGAACCGAGAAATGCAACGGGACCCTATTACTAAGGCTCCGCTGTCCGTCCGTCCGTCTGTTACAGGTTTATATCTGCAGTTGAATCGTAATAGGACGACACTAGAAATTTTTTGTGTGTGCTACCATGGCCGCTATTACAACAAAAAATTATAAAAAATAAACGGGGTCCCCATACAAGAAACATGTCCTTTTTTTCGGAGTTTTTAGAAAATATTGTTAAATGTTGTACCTATGGTGGTTCGGAACCCTTCGAGTGCGAGCCCGACTCGCACTTGCTTCTTTCAAATAACGGAAACCACACTAATTATTTATATAATTATTTCAGAAAATCATTTATTTATTATTTATTCTCTAAATACAACAGAATACCTATTAACAATCTGTCACATTTAATAAAAACTTTTTCAATAAATAATGATTCCTTTCTCTTTCAATATTTATGTAATCAATGATTAATATATTCATCTATGTAAGGTATTTATTTTTGTCTATACCTAACTTTACATGCATACCGAAGTAAGTGTTAAATTCAGATATATTTTTTTTTACACTAAAATTTTATAATAAGTTATTTATGAACGGTTATTTTTCGTTTTACCTAATTAATTACATGTATACACAAACGCTATTATACTTCATATTTTAAATTAATTTATTATTTAGGTATAACTTACGACGTAAATAGTGTTTATATAATAAAAAGTAATTTATCTAGTGATGTAACTATTAAAAAGCATTGCATTATTTTTAAATGGGAAGTCAATAATTGTGCTACTTATTTTACAGAAACAACATTTTACATATTTTTCTATAAATTGTGCTAATAAAAACCTATTTTGAATAAAATATTATTAGACTTTAACAAAAGAGTAAATTGAGCAATACAATTAAATTATTAGACGCAATAGATGTCTTAGCATTAATACGGTGCATTTTTCCTCGCACGTCTAAATTAGCAAACTAATTCGGTACCTCAAAAAATTACGAGTTTTCAACAATCACACAATTTAGATTAGCTATGAACGTCCGCAATTCCGAATCATTTTACGAATTTCAAAAATGGTATGGCATGTCAAAAACTGCTTCAAATAGCCATTTAACACATGTAAATTTTCTCAAATTTAAATCTAAGTATATACTTACAAAGGTACGCCATTTTAGTTTACTAAATTAGAAAAGCAAGGGTAAAATACACTTTACTTAGGTATAGCTTCATTTTATAGAGCAAATAATATAACCTCAACCCTGCGAAGTGATCGATAATTTGCTTGTGTTTTTTTTTATTATTATGTAGGTATAACATTAATAATATCAGTTATAACAAATTGATAAAATATAAACCCAAACATAATTTCCAATTTAAGAGCCCGTGCCGCCGCACCGCACGAAATCACTGATTTTGATCAATTTTGTTTATTCATTGTGAGAAAGGGGACGAGAATTTAAACAAAATTATTTGTGATTTGAAAAGTCCAATTCTTCGTCTTGTACATAGGGGAAAGGGATTTTTCAAATAAATTAAGGATTCGTGGAAAATCACTAAAATTAGCAACAAGTTTTCCAAAAAATTACGCGAGACTGACGTTTGATCGTTTCGTTAGAAGAAACTGCTTTTGATGTTGAAAATTAAAAAATATCATCAACATCATTATATGGTCTACTTGTACATAGTAGAACCACTTTTTTCAACTTTCATACAAAATATAGCAGAAAAAAAATGTTGAAATAACGTAACTTTCTCAAAACTTCAAGCCAAATAAATATTTTTTTCTAATACTTAGAAACACTTTTAAGAAATTTTAAAACTTACATATCAATCTTAAGTTAATTGTTTAATAGAATCTAAATTTTATTTTATAAATAAACAATTATTTCATTATGTAATTAAATGGCAAAGTGAACTATATAAACGATCGCGGAAAACCTATTCCGTCAGTAGCGAACGGGCCTTCCCAGCGTGAGGACGTATCACTTTGTGTCACAGCACGCACACACGCGCACGTACGTGTCCGATGTTAACATATTCCAGAAATTGTACGTCGACTACCACATTTTGATCCGCATTTTATTTTAAAGTACTTTGCTTGTTTTTGAAGAACATTAAAATTTTGCATGCCTGGCAATAAATAAAATACCGGTGTACACACGTACACCGGTATACGTGTACCATCGAAGAAACCTATAACTAAGCAATTTGAAAAAAAATCCCGTGCACACGACCCTTTTTTTTCGTAGGTAACCGTTACTATAGTGGCCGAGCGCTGCAAGCAGAAATAGTCCTTACGGTGTATAGGTATGGGTTTCTTCGATGGTACGTGTGTTCGTAATTCTTCTTATCCTAAACGGCTTGACTGATTTAGATGTTTTTTTTTTATTATTTTTGTGTCACTTGGATGGTTCATAACTATAGTTGGACACGCGTGGCGCTGTTGTCGCAGGACAACATCTGCCTGCTGGGTTCACTAGTTATATTTTGACTTTAGATTTCATAGTTTTGAGTGATTTTTGGTAGGGGAAAAAGTTATGGGTTCGCGTCACCGATATGCCCGCGCCGATATGCTGTTGTAGCAATAAGTGAAGTATTTTTGGAACGAAGTTCTTTAACGCTACTGAAGACTACTTTAAGTCAAAATAAAGATCCAAGATGGCGGCTGCGAATATTTAAAAATATTTCGTCATGGGTATCGTTTTCATAGTTTTCGAGGATGCTAAAGCTGATAGTGAGGTCAAAATATAAATTAAAGATGGCGGCTGTCACAGCCGCCATCTTGAATTTATATTTTCAGATTTTTCGTCATCGGTGTCTTTTTCATAGTTTTTGAGGATTCTACAGCAGATTTTGATGTCAAAACGTAAATCCAAGATGGCGGCTGCGAAAATTTTTTAGGGAATGCAAATCCGTTCTGGATTAAAATCCGGATTTTAAAGAACGGATTTTTGATTCAATCCGGATTTTCCGGATTTTACGAATTTTTCATAAAAAATAACAAATCTACCCATTTTAGTTTGTTAATATGATTTATTTATTTATTTATTTCGATGATGTTTAATAAAGGAGATGGAAAATGTTGGGCCCAAATGTAATAAGTTGAGATATGATCAAAAAATTAGTCATATTTTTTATCCTTGAATATCAAAAATCAGCTCGATTCTTAAGTCTGGAAGCGGAGAAATATGATAAAGATAGTTTTCGTGAGATTATCGATTAAAGTAATCGATTACACAACTACAAAAAGAACACCTACCCACTAGGTAGCACTAGGTAATGTAATTAACTCAAAGTAATTAAATGAACTATAAATACTTTTATACAATATAGTGCATTTAATTTAAATAAAACATCATTAATTACTGAAAAACCAAAATAATGATTATCAATTTCATATCAAGTAAAATCAGTTTTATTTTTTTGTCTATGTCACTGGCAGTGCATATTCTGCACTGGTATGAGCTGACTGACATTGAAAATTTGACACTAGACATTAGTGGTGGGTCGTTCTCGAATTTTTGACGGCCGAAACCGTTTTCCCGACGACGAAAATGGTTGCAGAAAACGGTTAAAGGACGAAACTATTCCAACATTGAATAGAATTGCGTTTTCGTCGTGCGCAGTTTCTTAAAACTATCAACGATTTGAAATGTGTAAAATGGTTTTTTCGCATCACGAACGATAGCATTGACAACTGGTAATACATTACTGACTGTGTTTCATTTCAGAGTTCACTTTTTATTGGAAGGACTGTTTTACGAGTGTGATAGATAGTTGAATCATTGTACCCGACTGTATTTTCTTAGATGTAAAAATTGCACCAAGTAATTCGAAGACTGGTTTGTGCAATGAAGACTGTTTGAAGTTGAACCCAGGACGTAAAATGATTTCATCATCACAAAACGGTTTTTGTAAACGGTTCGTTGTCGCAACGCCCACCCCTACTAGACAGCTGTCACTTATTTCGTGTTTTCCGATGTGTTTTGAGTGCTTTCCCAATTATTTTTCTTTTTTAACGACCACTGCTTTGATTTTTACGGATTCTGACCCTGCCTACCTTGTACGACCCTTGCTTTCTCACTGGACACCGAAGATCGCTCACATGATTGACTTGGAATTATTATTTTGGATTTTACCGCCGCTTTGTGGATGGGAAATTGTTGAAACTGTGGATCGCTGTGTGAATTGTGGGATAGCAACTAGTCACTGCAATACACTAATGTATGTTTGAATCTATAAATTCACACCATTTTCATCTCGTTACATTCAGGCCCAAGAGTGTATGTAATCGTTTCCGTCTCCTTTGTGTAAATGGATTAAAATAAAAGCACATGAAAATCAAATCAAATGAATTTGTAAACATGAAAAACATAACATAACGCCTTCTTTCCCCGAAGGGTTGGGCAGAGGTGACCCTGTAGCAGGTACACCCACATTTCGCCAGTTATGTTTTAAGTCCCATGTAATAAGGGGCGAGCCTATTGCCATCAACCGGGCACAAATCCAGACTCCGAGCTGCTACTGGGAAATTTCAGATAGAAAAACCCAATAACACTTTGCCCGACCCGGGAACCGAACCCAGGACCTCATGCTCAGTAGTAGCGCTTATGAATTTTTATTTTTTTTGTTATTTGGAATTATTAAAACTATCATCATTAAATACCATAATTATGGTGATATTGCCATAATATGTACTTATTTTTATTAAAATAATCAGTCTTTGACTCGCGTGCTGAGTAACGTCAGTAAAATAATTAATAGGTTAAAATTAAAAGAAACTCTGAAGAACAAAATTAAAGACAAATAGACTCCTTGCCAAATTATTAAACAAATAAACGAATTTAATTGAATAACAAAAATAAAGACAAATATACTCCTTGTCAAATTATTAAACAAATAAACGAATTTGATTGAATATTGTATTTTTTGTCATATACCGATTTTGGGTACAAATATACAGATTTTAGTGGGCAGCTCTACCGATTTCGCACTATGATATTCGATACCACTGATCCTCATAAACCTTCCGAGGTGCGGGGCCCCTCGTCCGCGAGGCCACAGGCGGTGGCCCACGTCGCCCGCGCCTTACGCCGCCTCTGCGCAGAGCCGATAGACTCGACACTCGCGAGACGCGCGAACAGCGAACTGGGTCGTTTTGATTTTTTTGTTACAATTTCTTATTATTCAAAAAATCCGAATTCGATTTTCAAATCCGGATTTGGAAGTCTGATAAAAATGTGCGGATATCCGGATTTTTCGGATTACGGATAGTCCGGATTGCATTCCCTAGGCGTGATGTTATGAAGAAATCTCATTTCCGCAACTTTTTCGCGCAAGTGGGTTCGCGCAAGTGTCTTTCGCGAAAATGTCGTTCGTTCATTCCTGTCAAACGATGATTTCCCATCGTGAAATAATTATAGAATACATTTTATTTTGACAGCACTAAGATGGCAATATGGTGTCGATTCTCTTGTGCACCGAACTAAACTTACTAAACAATCACTAAAATTCCTTACTTTTGGCTATGAGAATCTTACAAAATAAATTCTCTAAATTTAAAAATAATTTTGACACAACTAAATCGAATTTGACGATCGCGACTCCACGTGGTACTTGTTTGCCCTACCCCGTGAATTTTTTTTAGAGCTGGAGGCGCACAGGGGGCAGGCCTTGACGTTTTATATAGAATTTTTCACTTTTTGTAAGGAAAATAAGAAAAAATATTACCTACATGTAGAGTGTCAGGGGTTTAAGGGTTTTATAGAGGGGATCGAAGTCTCAGTATTTTTGCGATTGGACGCACCATTTTCGAGATATATGCAAAAGAAAAAAAAATATACAGTACTGTTTTTTGCACCTGAAGCGAGGTGTTGGTGTGAATTTTAGTTCAAGACAACTAATTTTATTCCGCACCTTTCTAAAAATCGTCAGATTTAGTTAGACATGGTGCCGATTCTCTTGTCACAAATGCCTCTAAACTAGACTAAAAATCACCAAAATTTTGTTTATTCCTGTCAAACGACGGTTTCCAATTCTGAAATAGACTAAAGTGACACAACTTAACTATATTTTAGTTTGACAGCACTAAGATGGTACTGAGATATTCATTTAGTGAAAATAGCAATTTTGCTATTCTGAATTTGACGTTTATCACCTAAAATTTAGATTTTCTAACTGAATCTGACTATTTTTCGCGATTAAAAACGTGTGGAATAAATTTGATTGTCATGAACTTTAAATTCACACCAACACCTCGATTTCACATGCAAAAACAGTACTGAATCTTTTTTTTTCTTTTGCTTATATCTCGAAAACGGTGAGTCCAATCGCAAAAATAATGAAAATTTCGACTCCCTTTATAAAACCCTTAAACCCCTTATACTCTACATGTAGGTAATATTTTTTCTTACTTTCCATACAAAAAGTGAAAAGTTCCATATAAAATACGCCGAGGCTGCCCTCCATGCCCGCCTCCGGCTCTAAAAAGATCCACGTGGTTAGGGATCACGTGTGGAGTCGCGATTGTCAAATTTGATTTAGATGTGTCAAAAGTGTTCTTAAATTTAGAGAATTTATTTTGCATAATAGCTTTGAGATTCTCATAGTCAAAGGTAAGGAATTTTAGTGAAAGTTTAGTTAGTTTAGTTCGGTGTACAAGAGAATCGGCACCAATCAAAATTTTAGGTGAAAAAAGTCAAATTCAGAATAACGAATTTGTCATTTTCACTAAATTAATAACTCATTCAGGTGCAAAAACTGTACTGTATTTTTTTTCTGTTCTTTTGCTTATATCTCGAAAATTGTGTCTTATCGCAAAAATAATGAAAATTTCGACCCCCTTTATGAAACCCCATAAACCCATAAAACTCAACATGTAGGTAATAATTTTTCATGTTTTCCATACAAAAAGTATAAAATTCCATATAAAACATAGCATTTTTATGTTGATTGTTATAAATATACTAAACGAATATACACAAACATTCCAGACTTATTTCATAAGCGTACCTACGTAACTTAACAAAATACCGTCTATAGGATCAAAACTGTTTAAGCGATCACTACGCTCGATGTTTAGGCGTGTGTGCGTGAACGGTGCACACAAACATAGCATCGCAAGAATTTACCTAAACTCTGTCGAGTGAATTCACAGCACGGGCTCTTAAGCTACAACAACTCAAAAAAAGATAACGTAACATGAGTAAAATTCAGTAACAAAACACGTCCGTCGTATCCGATGTAATATTCCCATTCCGGGAATGTTTAAGTTGAGAAAAAATCCTGGAATAATTTCGACAGATCCTGAATTGGAAATATTCTTAGAAATATCAACGAGCGTTTGAACCCAATTTTTGTTCTACAGGAAATTTCTGGAATGTTGCAACAAATTACAATGATATTGATAATTAAATACAGGGTAATTTAAAAAATATCCCGTATAACCCCGTGTCCTAACCGAAAACGACCGTCACGCGAGTACACAATCGACGCGATCGTATGAATTATGGTTTATGACGTACAACGGCGACTTGATTGATCGCGCGAGTACTTCATACCTATATAAAAGAGAGCGACAATCGCGTCCTCGTGCGACGACGGCTTTCGATTAGGACGCGGCCAAAGGGGCTATTCCGAATAAGCATCAGAAAAAATAGAAACAATTTGTAAGAAATTATCTAACTTATCCGATGATAATGAGATAGGCCCTCAATAATAAGTAACATATTGGAAAAAGTATAAATACAATACATCAATAATAATCTAGCTAATAATACCAATAGTCTCAATATCCTTAGGATAGAAGAAATTATTCTTCTTCATAGGAATGGAAGAGATCTGCTGGTCCACTGGTACCCTGGTATCGTAGAGGGAAGGCGACTGGAAGATGATGCCGAAGGTACCTACGAAGCAGGCGATGGTGAACAGCCAGAGGAAGAAGCGATCCAAGACCATAGACATGAACTTCCAGTCTTCGACGACCTGTGAACAAAGGGGAAAAAACATAAATCTTCTTATACTATAAAGCTGAAGAGTTTGTTTGTTTGCTTGAATGCGCTATATCAGGAACTACTGAAGAATGTTTCAAAATCGGGGTTTTTTTTCCTTTTGAGAGTTTCCGCTGCGTGCTACGGAAACGGTTAAAGTTTCGCAAAAATCATGTATGACAGAATTGTTTCCCTTTAAAAGTTAAAAAAAAAGTCCGCGACAGCATATGTCTATCTTTTAAGGTTGGCTCACTATAACCTTTTTTATGCTAACCAAATTTGTTCTAAAATAATGCATTATTTGCGAAGGTGTTTTATAAACGTGATATTAATCCTTATCCAAATAAATATGCCCAAAGTAACTATTCAAACGCAGAAGAAGTCGCGGGCAGAAGCTAGTATAACATATTATGACGCCACATTGGGTTAAGCAGTCGTATATTCGTAGGTGCTGGTAGTAACTGTACTTTCGTGTGCTTGAAGTATCAAATAAATAAATAGTTCAATGTCCAATTCTTGAAGTATCAATTTTTTTTACACCTTAAACGATTACAACATCAAATTCAGTGTTATAATTGCAATTCATTATTAATATTCTAGTAATGATAGCTTAGTGGTGTGATCGTCAGACTGCCAAGTTGTAGAACTCGAGTTCGAACCCAAGGCACGCACCTCTGACTTTTCGGATTCATGTGCGTATGTATAATTATTACTTGCTTCAAAAACGGTGAAGGAAAACTTCGTGAGGAAACCGGCATGCCTGAGAGATATTTCTCGACGGCATTTGAAGCCAAGTCAGAGGCCCATGGGCGGCTTTAAAACTCTGACACCAGGTTAGTCACTAACCACATGAAAAGAAATAGAATATTCTAGTTCACTAGTTGGCGAAATTTCATAGTTCCATACAGTAATATTGCCAAATTAATCAAAACTGTGACGTTGCTAACTTTTAGAATGAACGTTCTTAATTCACCTCATTCTTTTAAAACGTAATTTATTTAAAAATAAAGCTTATCAATGGCATACTAATGAGTTTATTTTACCTGTGCTAAGAGTACAAGAGGTAATTCATAAAATTATAAGTCCTGGAACAGTTTCTTCAAGTCTAAACTAATAACAGTTAATAAACTAAAGTAATTAGACCGTGAAAGATGGACATCAGTTATTCAAATTAAAACCAGAATCTTGTCGTATTAAGAGTTAAATAAACTCAAATCCGAAAGTTTTTCCAATTAATTTCGACCATATTAATCTAAATCATGAATGACAACTAAAATGGCACTCGATTTAAATTCTTCAACTTTCGACTTAATCTTTGATTCCCTATTCCTCTATCATTTAAAAGTTTCCCCAAAGAAAATGGCGACCAATTATTCTAAAGAGGCAATTTGATGTGAACAAGCGTTGTTTACTTGGTCTGAGAAGAGCGCATTTAATTGAACCCCTTTGTAGGACGCGCTCAAACGAGGTAACGGATAGCAACTATGCTTTTACAATACTTTGCTGGTATAACAACTTCTTACTAGATAATATCTTTGTTGTATTAATATTTTGAAATCCAAAAAAAAATTAACAGCCTGTATCTTTGCCACCGCCCCTTATTAAGAAAAAACCGGCCAAGTGCGTGTCGGACCACGCACAATGAAGGGTTCCGTAGTTGGGATGAATTTATCCCAAAAACAAACTTAACTTTGTAGTTGAAAAATATGTTCTCCCATACGGAATGTATGGGAAAACATGTTTTTGCAACTGCAAAGTTAAGTTGGTCGATTATTACTCGTTAACTTGTAGAGCCTACTTAGCTGTGATAGTTTTTCTTTTAATTTCGTTATATAAACTACTGCTGTAATTTTTTTCACACATTCAAAATCAACCATTTAGCTGGCAGGGGGACACACACACTTGACTCTAACAAAAATTAGCACTTTAAAGCTTAATATTTCGCAAACGGATCCTTGAATCCAAAAATGGTTTTCACAAACTCACAATGTTTACAAAGGACCTTTTTAATGATACCCCACACAATGGGTAAAAAAAAAAATACGTCACTTTACGTGTAGGAGAGGTACCCTAAAAAAAATGTTTTTCATAATTTTGTTTTACCACTTAGTCGGCTTGATTAATATGTATACCTATGCCAAATTACAGCTTTCTAGTACTAAGGGTCTCGGAGCTAGACCGCGGCCAGACAGACGGACATGACGAAACTATAAGGGTTCCTTGTTTACTACGGAACCCTAAAAACGAATCTAATGTATACCTATATCTGAAATACCGACATAGCTGCTGTGTGAAAGGTTATTAATATTTATGAAACTGGTATTTTTTCCGAACCGACTGTAACCACAGTATAAATAAGTAACAGTATTATATCTTCATAGAAAATAGCCGAAATCTCAATGTATATCAGTACGCAACAGTATCTAATGCGCGGCAGCGTACGGACGCGGAAGGTTTATCTACCGAGTGGCCGTAGATAATTATTTCAAGGTCACTGCTGAGACATAATACTGTTATTTTATTATACTGTGCCGTAATGAAGCCCATTCCACTCAAAGGGCTCTAAATTAAACTTTACAACATTTAAGTATTCAAAAACTGAACATGGTTTGTCACAACGGCAACGTCGACAACGTTGGTATACTTAACAAAGGAGTCCCTTTCTAACAAACTCTCCGTATATTAATCATTGCAACTAGAACAATTCATCCTTTTTCATTTATCTCACGAATTCATTACGTCACTCGCTGTTGTTTGCGACAAAAAGTGGCTATCAACCGCCATTATTAGGAAAGTCGCCACGTCTGAGCACACCTTATCATCTTAATGGAGTTTCCTTGCCTTTTTTTCATTATTTCCTCTTGTAACAGGCCGCTAGAGTCTTGAATAAGGGGAAGCGTATCAAGGGACAATTTCCCCTTTGGGATTAACCGTGCCTAAGCGATTATGTATACAATACGACACGTTTGTACTTTTATAGATAAACACTTTGTACTCAAAGAAGTCAGGAAAGCTGATTATGAAGATAATTTCTCAATTTGTGTCGCTGTCCGCTAGCCTCTATTCTGGTCTAGAAAAATTGTTGTGACATTTTACATAACTGTTTCCCTTTGTAGCATGCAATTTTATTACAAACTTGTCCTGGTTTTTTTTTCCCGTTTTATATTTTTATACCGTGTCAGGTTATTTAATTAAATTCACAGCTGGATAAAACTCTTTATGGATTGATAAATCCATACACCAGGGTCATAAAAAAATCAAAACTATTTCCGTGATATTGGAATATTCTTTTTCCCAAAGACCACTTATGTCTGGCATCAAGGTCCATAGGGTATTAGTATTACATTTTATTAAAAAAACCACAACTAAAAAGTGAAAAATAAAAACTTTTTATTAAAAAAAAACAACCGACTTCCAAAAAAACACTACAAAGTGAAAAATAACTTTAATTTCGGAAGTCGGTGACAAAAAACGAAAATTCAAAACCGCAGACACCGACTTCCGAAATTAAAGTTGTTTTTAACTTTGTAGTGTTTTTTTTTTCGGTTATTTTTTTTTATAAAAAGTTTTTTATATTATTATTCTTCTTCATGTCGCTGGCACGATTGTATTTTAGGTTACTTTATTTGCCGGAAACTATGTGGAACGTAGCACTTATAAAATGAATATACCTTTCAAGCGTGATTTTGCATTTTATAGCACGTAATTATTAATATTTGTGACTCAATTAAAAACCAATGTACTGGAATGCATTTAATTAAGCACTTTACCTACTGAAAATTGTTCCAGAATTTACAAATATTTATTTTTCTGGAAAGGTATAAGCGATAAATCGTAAATTATTTAGGTATTCATATATTTTCATTTAATTTGTTACAACGTTAAAAACTTTTTTTTTTCTAGATGTATTATGAAACACCCGATATTTTTTTTATTTTTTTGATTATTAAATGTTAAACAAATCTTAATGATTTCATTATGAATTTGTTCCTACATATTGATTCCGTTGGCTGTCCCTCGACCGCTCTTAAAAACTCAAAATGAACCTTCGTCAATTTACAATGTTACAATAAAAATATATCCAGAAAAGACAACATTCGAAACAACTAGTTTTGTGCATCTTAAAACAGAGCAACGGCCAAAACAAGTGCAATAAGCATAGCCCATAGGTAGTAAAAAACACTATTCAACCACTGAAAATGTATTTTAAAATACCTAGTACATCGTACATCCCCGACCATTAAAGTACATAGTCTAGTTGGTACAAGTACATAGAACCGACCCACAGCGGCTGTCCGGGAACCTATTTATTTTAACCAGACTTTTTCACTGAAAATTTTTCAAACATTCTCTCGTAGATAGCGCGGTTAGATAGTGCAAGTAGTGGGGGGTGTAATAGCTCAATGGATTATGCAATGGTATCATAGCGTAAAAATTAGATAGGAAGATAGGTTTTCTTCTGAAAAGGTTATTATGTAATATCTAATTACCGATATGCCTTTCTACAAGCAGTCCACTGCTGGACATAGGCCTCTCCAATTGCACGCCATTCAGCTCGATTCTCGGCAACTCTCATCCAGCTGCTACCAGCCACCCTGCGAAGATCGTCACTCCACCTAGCGTCCTACCTTACGTTTGCCAATTCGCGGTCTCCACTCAAGAACACGTGTACCCCAACGGTCATCGGTTCTACGGCTGATATGGCCGGCCCACTGCCACTTCAGTTTGCTAATTCTGTGAGCTATATCGATAACTTTGGTTCACTGCCGGATCACTTCGTTCCGGATTCGATCCCTCAGAGAGACTCCAAGCATAGCCCGCTCCATGGCTCGCTGAGCAACCTTAAATTTATGGACCAGCCGTACCGTGAGTGTTCATGTTTCGGCTCCGTAGGTCATAACAGGTAGGACGCACTGATTGAAGACCTTCGTCTTTAGGCTCTGTAAAATACGCAACGAGAAGACTCGACGAAGTTTCCCAGTGGACTGCTATAGGCTGATGATGATGATGATGATGATGATATGCCTTTCTATTACGAGGCAGTCCGGTATCAAACGGCACCCTAACTGCGTAACACACGATGATCACAATCTGTTTCATTTTGACAGTTCAACAAGATTCATTGCCTTATTTACGTTGTTGAGCAGACAAGTTTTACGAACTTATGAAGCAATGGATTAGCAATATTCTTCAAAATGCACCATCCTATCCTCTATCTATCCTATAAAACCATTTTTTCTTTCTGTTTAGCTGTAAGTAACTAACAAAGTATTTTATTGAGGTCCGATGCGATAATACAGCCTCAATTCAATGCACTTTATATTTCCAGCAATCCTTACCTAACACTGAACTAAACACAGTGCACCAACACAGTAAAATTTGGAACAAAAAACCGACACACTAAAACACAGTGATCCAGTAGGAAACCATGACCCCGCGCCATGTCCCTAGAGGATCGTGCACTCTCAGCAATTTGGTATACGGTTGTTGGTTCATTTGACGTACTTTGACCCCTAATACGGAATTTTGTATCAAAATGGATGTTCAGTAAGTTTTTGATGGCAAACGTGAAAGCTTTTAAACTGCTCCGAGAGTTACTGTTTATATCAAACCGCAATGCGACTTTATAGAGTAGTAATTATAATGTTCGTGAATAATTTCGTTTTCTATTCCATTGTGTTTTACGAATTTAGAGGTAAATACATAATATATATTTTGTGTACCTACATATAAAAGGTTCATCTACCTAGACTTTTCCCAACTATATTGGGGTCGGCTTCCAGTCTAACCGGATGCAGCTGAACTTACATGGATTTTACATGGAGCGACTGCCTATCTGACCTCCACAATATAGTTACTAGGTAACACAATACCCGTTGGTAAGACTGGTTGTCAGACTTTTGGGCTTCTAACTACCCGTAACGACTGTCAAAGATCTACAAATGACAGCCGGGACCAACGGCTTAACGTGCTTTCCGAGGCACGGAGGGTCTTGGTATGTAAAGATAGTCACCCATCTACAGACCAACCGAGGCAAGCGTAGCTTAACCTGATCGATCGATCCGTGCGGCTGTTATTACGTAGCCACAAGCCCCTCGTGTACATATAAAAGGGTCTTTTAGCAATAATTAAAGTTGACAAACACACCAATAATCCTCTTGTTGAAAAGTGGTTACCTTAGGCCAGGCCACGTGCAACACAAGGGGCTTACCAATGCATTGCTAATCTTACGGACAAAATTGAAATGTATGCATTTGGTACCTTACAGATGAAATTGGAATGTCTCATATGCCTGCATTTTACCAGGTTATCCAGCTTTGTAGCTGGAATGAGGCTGGTTTGAGGCTCCAGCGATGCATTAGGTGGCGGTCAATGGCCACTTATGTACCTAACTTACATTTAATTGGTCCGAGCTTATTTGCCGTGCCCGGCATGGCCCGGGATCTTGTCTCCATCTCCATTCAAATTTCCGACTTTTCCGGCGGAATTTCCAAAAACAATACAATACAAACTTGTCCTGCCAATTCGGAACACAACAAAAGAAAATCTACAAAATCGAGCCGTTTGATGATCTTTCATACATGCGGCAATTGATTTTTATTCCTTTAGATTATGTGTAAATCAAATCAAATTACAAATTATATACTCTAAGGTGTGAATCAACAAATATTTTGCATTTCTTTCCATACTTGCTGCATTTCGAAATGAGATTGACTAACACTGCTATTATATCAGACATTCTCAAGCTAAATATACCTACCTAAGTAATTCCAGAAATCAAGCAATTTCTCAAAGAACGTTCATTAGCCTTCATTCCAATCGAAAATCAATCTGGAGTAAATTGCGTTTTAGCTTCAATCAGACAGCATTCAACATTGGTGCCTAGACCAGAAATATTAGACTAAATGGATTCAGAAGAGTAACGGGCAATTTGTTTACCTATGTAATTTATTGAAACTTGATTTGATGTTTTGTATATGCCATGGAATTTATTATGAAAGGTTTTGTTAGATGTGATTTTAAAACTGAATTCAATGAAGCAGTTAAGAATTCAGTGGGATTCGAAATTATACTAATAGAAAGAAAGAAATTTAGAAAAATAATTTGTTACGCACAAATAACAAGCACATTGCAAAAATTGTACACGGTAATAATATAGCCGAAAGCCAGTATTCGAAAAAAAATAACAAAAAGATTTAAAATTAAAAATAAGTTTAAAAAAAAATAAGGTATTAAAAAGGTAATATTTTGTGTTTCTACCTTAGTGCCACGGCAAAACATACTACAAAACAACTTATGAACCTACCAAATACAGCATTTACACAACTTTAAACGTTGTGCACATAATACCTACTGAGTGTATCAAAAGAGTTAAATAAAAATATAATATTCACTGGCATAGCTCCCGGAAATCACATGCAACCACATTGTGCGGCGGTGACACACAACTTTTGAATACGGGTGACCTGTACGTATGCAACGATAATAGATATGGTTCAATGCAATTTGAAAGTTAGATTGATAGTTGATTGAATAGTTAACAGACGAGGTAAGTAAGTATTGACCACACGTACCTACTCGTTTTAGACTGGTTAAGAGGAGGCTCCCTAAATTGTATGTTAATTTGGATTAATATTCTGAAAAAGTCACGCATACAAACAAAATGGAACTTTAGTATATGATTTATTGGATCTTTTTCATTCCATATATAAGACAGTTACGTAATTGGAATAAGTTCACTCGATTAATTTTTTATTCGTAGATCATGTCTTTTTCAAAGATTATTTGAAACAAAAACATAATTACTCGGCTTTTATGTCTAAAATAATTATTGACAGTGAGGAAATATAGTTTATTACCCAGAAATAAGACTTTTTTCTCTAGATCAATTATTACTTTAGTTATAAACGAAACAAGAATTGAGACTTACGACATTTAGTTCCGTGCTCGAACACGACCAAAGAGCGCACGCGATATTCAACTTTATTACTGATGTGTTAGCGTTTAGCACATAGTGGAGTGGTGGGGTGCATGGGGGCGGAGTTTGCGTGGAAATTGTCTTAGGAATGCCTGGTCTTAAGGATTCAAATCATTCTGTGGACCGCCCAATTGCATCATTCCATTTATGGATCCAAACGTAACAATAACATCAAACTTATACAAAGCGGAGACGGCAATACGATAATGAATAAAAACACTGGCAATACTAATACATTTAAGAGTATTTTGAAACTATCAAATAAATCCAATACTTAAATAAAAAAGTGATTTTTCAAACAAACTAAATATTGGTGTTGGGCCGGCTATGGCACAGAATAAATAAGTAGCAGTATTATATTTCGGTAGTGACCTTGAAATAATTACCTACGGCCGCTCGGTAGATAAACATTCCGCGTCCGTACGTAACTGCCGCGCACTCGATACTGTTGCGTCCTGATTGATACACTGAGATTTCGATATTCTGATATGCACCTGCTCCTGACGTTTCATAAGTGCTCATGTAGGTTTATGAGAAGTAAAATATTTTGATCGTTACGGCCGTTTTCTATGAAGTTAGAATACTGTACTTATTTATACTGTGGCTATGGGTTCTGCGACCAGCCGACTAGATAAAGTGACAAAACTATTGGATATATTTGAATGAATTTTAGTACACAGATTGAAAACTTCATTAGATATACATAATTTAATTTATTCTCATATGAACATCTTCACCTTGTATTGGGTATACAAGGCGTCTCAACAAAAATCCAAACTATGTACCAAGATTTAAAATTCAGCACAAATGCGGACATTTTTGTCTGTACTACATAGCTTGCTTACTTATCTATGTTGGTTGAAGCTCACGTAACAACATAAACTGCAGTGTGTATGTTACAGAGCGAAATCCCGCGAAGAGGATCGGAGGATTTCAGGATACGATCCGTGTTTACATTGGTATACAGCCTCTTGGGATGGGTAAGCTTTTGAAGCAAATATGCAACCGCACTTGCAGCTGCATGCAGTTTTTCTCGGAAGTATAAATGTATTGGGAAAATTTAGACGTAGATTTGTGATACGGAGGATGTGGCCGGGATTCTTACTCAAGGAAATGTGTTTCTTATGCTATTACATCTTGTTTACCTTCCTATATTTTATGGTTTTAAATTAAAACTGCAGACGCAGCAGTTTTATTTCTCAGTAGCAGCCCAGAGTATGGATTTGTGCCCGGTTGACGGCAATAGGCTCACCCCCTATTACATGGGACTTACATACATAACTGCCGAATTGTAGGTATGCTATAGGTACAACGCTGCCTAACCCTACTGGGTATACAGGCATGATGTTATGTTATGTAAATTAAAACATGTTTTTTTCCATGGAAACTTAGGATTTCCCTTATTTTACAGATTATGTGTCTTCTTTAGGATAGGTTTAGTTTGACCGAGACCGCTGTACCACGTTAGGAATGCGCGAGGCGGGGGGCAGCTTTCACAAATGAGCGGTGGGACTTCGTGAGCGTTAACGAATGAGTACCTGCACAGTCACTGCAACCCCGTCTCGCCGCGCACAAACCGGCGCGGTACAGCGATCTCGATCAAACTATAGCAACTTTGAACGTAGACAAATTCACTCGACTGCCAAAATACAAACAATTGCTAAAATGTGATAGAAAACACACACATTTAAACGTTATACAGCATCCCGTAAGCCTCAAAGTAACGCTCGATAGCTTTTTTTTAAATATCCATTTCACAACATTTATCACTCAAAAAACACAAACCGAACAACAAATAAACAAGCAGTATCCCAAACATTCAGCATTTCAACACTCAGGCCGAAAAAACACCGCAAAAACACTTCAATATTACATATTTCATCCTATTTCGAATTCAGGCCCTGTCGGTTCCGTGGAGATAAGAGCAACTACCATTAATATAGGGTACAGATGGCAAACAAAGTGAATAGACGAACATACTATTTTTCGGCGTTCGGCTCATAAAGATCGCCGAATAATGCTGGCGATGGACGCCGAAAACCGAGAGAGTTATTAGGTCAATACTCAATAGGGATGCGTGAAAATGATTGTTGAGTTGTCAAAAGTGAAATGTGGATGCATCGGATACGGAACCTTTTGGATTATAAGGAATGGATGCGGGTTATCTGTTCGGTGTTTACGGATCTAACAATGGAAAGATCTATTCTGAGTAAAAAGTATTTCTTTTCTCTGTATTTTTTCTAAAGAAAAATGGTTCGAGAATGTCTTCATTTGTAATAGGCATTTTGTGTGTTCACTGTTTGTACTGTTCAAGGTGTGTGTTTGGAGAGAAATTAAATGTTGGATTGATTTGGATATTTCTTTTACTCACATTATGTATTAGTACAATGGAGGTACTTATACATATGATGTAAGCACGTCTATAGCGAATGGTGGTTACGAGCAAACTAGCGTCGCGGATCGCTGCACGTAAGAATGAATACAAAATGATTGTGTATGCGTTATACAGGCCCATATTTTTTTTTTTTTTTTTGCAATTTTCTTAAAGGTTAAATCGCCTTTATAAATTATATAGGTAATTATTTACTTATAAATGCATCAGATTGAACAGAAACATGAATACATTACATGAACTTAAACATTATTTCTGAAACCGTAAAAGATATTATGAACCGCGAATAAAGATAATCATATTCAGCTGAAACGACTTGTATCTACAGCAGCTATAAATTTTATAATACGTCATAAAGTTATCATAAATCAGTCGGCGTTACAATTTTTTAACTCAACATCTCGATAAGCCTTTTCAAGGACTTTTCTAGAAATTAAACTCAAAACTGCGTAGTCAACAGAAGACACGGAATGAAATCGCAATGAATTCCTACTTTTCCCGATCCAATGAATGAAATGGGTCACCGAAAATTACAATACCAATCCACTGAACTTCAAACAAAACCGCAATACAAATATCAATAACTAAACGAATATCTATTTACAGAAAAAAAAACCTGATATTAATTCGCGAATAAAAATGGATCGCCCGGGTAATCCAGCGAGATGCTTTTTAAAATTTATTCGGCCTCCGGGTGCTATTTATATCGTCGTTTCAAAAATGAAGTGCGGTTATCTCAGAGACGTAAAAACGTGTTCGGAATAACAATTCGGTTTTCGGCAATAGCGGTGTTGGCACTCGGCCTAGCCGGGGAGCTTGCGTCTCACTAATTTACTTATGTGCTACGTGACGTAACTTGTGTTGCTAATTTTATTGTTTTACATTCAAGTGTTTACGTTTATTTATGTTGACGTAGATAAGACAGTTTACGTTGTACGTTTGGGAGCGCAAATTAGATAATTTCTTGGTATTTTGTGGCGGGTAAATACCACGATCTTGAGTGTAGGATTTCGCAGTGAAACAAGTTAAAATAGATTTTTGTTTGTCGTCAAGAATATAACTGTGAAATACTGCAGGAACGTTTGATTCGTATTCGATTGACACGCAGTATATATAAGAAATAAATATCTAGACGGCGATTTTTTTTTTTTGTAGTTTTCTAAAAATTAAACCTAGCTTGATCGATTTATCGCCCCCGAAACCTCCTGCATACTAAATTTCATGAAAATCGTTGGAGCCGTTTCCGAGATTCAGATTACATATATATATACAAGAATTGCTCGTTTTTTTTTTTTAATAATCTTTCCCCACACTAGGAATTTCTCCTGTATTGTGGGTGCTTTACAAATATTTAAAACTCACATACACAAACAGCCAGACCTGGAACAACTACTTGTAGGTCATACAAATATTTGTTCCGTGCGGGAATCGAACCCGCGACATGCAGCACAGTAGTCAATCGCTCAACCACTGCGCCAACCGCGCCGGTAAAGGTATAGATGTATTTAGACTTAACTACTGCGTAACATCGAATTTTATGAAAACCTGAATTCAAAAGGCTAGGCTAAGACGTATCGATGGCGAACTATCAGATGCTGATTTTGATATCACAAAAATACTACTAACCACTCCAAAAAGAACAGCCTCCCATGTGACTAAGTTTATGTTGCCGATAAACTGGGTCAAATTAACTTTTATCTGAATATGGACAATCAACGTTGATCAGGTTATATAACCTCATAACATGCCTGTTTACTTGAACTAACACTAATAGTCCCTACTTAGTTACAAAACCACCAACTGTCTGAACACAAATAAACTCCATTGTAAAAAAAACTTCAAATCTAGAAACAGTTGCGAGCAAAAAAACCAGACGCCACTTCTCCCACTAAATCGTTTGAAATTCATCTCGGCACATTCGCAGTATCTACTTCTTCGAGGAGACGAAGCCAGTATAGCTCCTTAGGGAGGAAAGGATCGATAGCAATTTAAATGTGCTGATTTCTTCCATCGTAACCAGTAATGAGAGATCGTAATTAGATTTAGTCCCTATTCGATGCTCGTCTCGATGATAATACGACGGCATTACTAAAACGCTGCGTTTTGAATTCGCTAATTGTGTTTTATTTTGGGTTTGTGCTATGTGGGGAGAATAATTTATTGTTACTGACGTTATTGCCTTTTTTGAACAAGATGTGTTAAAAAGCACTAGTTTTTTTTTTTTTTCAAATCCTACGTGGTGATGTTTTTAGGCCGGATGTGTAGTGAAAATTTTTAGTTTTAAGAATTCGATTAATAAATGATTATATAGTGAAAAAAACAGCGGCACTCCGGGAGTGCCGACAGAAGTGAAAACTTGAAAAAATATCGGCTCTGCGGTAATCAACGCGTTGATGTCTTTTTAATGGTCAAAAAATGGTGTCGTCACAGTGTTGCGAAATCAATGGTTTAGTCCCATCTCAAAAATGCTCAACGCGCCTAAAGAAGTTTTCACTTCAAAAACTAATTTAAAAATAAGTAGGTAGTTTAGTTTCTCCTTTTATCAGGTGCTAATCATTTATTGTACTTTGACTTGCAGTTTTAGTTTGAGAGCTAATACTAAAAATAATACTTAAAACTATTTGCAAAAAATATGTAAAAATTATGTTATTAAAAAAAACGATAATTGGTAATAACATCTAGCCAAGGCTGTCCATTAATCGATCTTATTGGTATTTTTAAGTACTTAAAAGCCACAATATCTATATATTTTTTCCTCGAAACCTTATTATCGACACTTTAAAGTGAGCACTCAACGCTCTACTCAGACACCCCAAAGGACCAATTCCTTCGACAAGTACCTCAAGTACAGAAACTTGATATTTTTACACAAAATAATAATTTCTTAATGTACACTTTTAGTGAGAAAATATTTTTGTTTAAATTGCTGAAAATATCAGCAGTTACAAATATAAAAAAAATTGATGGTGCCAGATCAATAACGAGATGCTCTACAAAAAACTATCCTATGAAGCTGTGTTATTTCTATCTGAAACAAAATCACATTGAAAAACATAACCCAACATAATCTTATTTTATGTAATCACTAGCTGACCCGTGCCCACTTCGTTGGGCGGTAAACATTTTAACTTGTGATGAAATTATGAGTATGGTTCGGTTAGTACTGAGTGCTATGATTTATTTCCTGACTGCCAAAAGGAGGGTTTTGTTTTTATTGCATATGTACGTATGTATGTATCTAGATTCCCGAGCACGGGCCTGCGATGTTCTCACTATTTGGTTAGCGAGCCTCTGCGAGCGCTCAGCGCTAGACTCCCTATCCCTTGTTGCAGAGACATGCTGCCTTAAATCACTGAGACGCTGCGCACGTTCAGCTCTAGATTCCCGAGCACGGGCCTGCGATGTTCTCACAGTTTGGCTAGCGAGCCACTGCGAGCGCTTAGCGCTAGACTCCCTATCCCTTGTTGCAGAGACATG
Organism: Agrochola litura; assembly: GCA_949152395.1. Classification (NCBI taxonomy): domain Eukaryota; kingdom Metazoa; phylum Arthropoda; class Insecta; order Lepidoptera; family Noctuidae; genus Agrochola; species Agrochola litura. The sequence goes on along the minus strand of OX424509.1, from coordinate 19,514,991 downwards.
CTGCCTTAAATCACTGAGACGCTGCGCACGTTCAGCGCTAGATTCCTGAGCACGGACCTGCGATGTTCTCCAGCTTTGGTTAGCAAGCCGCTGTGAACGCTCGGAGCTAGATTCCCCAGCGCGTGCTTGCGAAATATTTTCTCTATTCCTCGAGAGATGCTGATGATTTTCAAGAGCAGACTCATCCGTACGGCGCACTCGAGCTGCTCTTGTCTGGGATGTCTGACGGGAAAGTTGTGATTTCCTTTTAGGGTTAGGCATGATCATGAATCGCTGAAACTGTCCGATATCCCAAAAACAGAAATACCACAGCTACGAATCCGTAACATGAGAACGAAGTAGTATTTGTGATTTAAGAAACCGAGCAACCAAAAGTATTTCAAAGACCAACAACATCCAACTAACTGCGTACAACACTCACTTACCAAACAACTAAAGTTTTAAATAATAACTGGAGAGGGTCATTAATCCGCGGAAAATCTTAACACCGCGATTCAGAAAAATGACGTAATTGCACAACGCCATCTATGGGTAAATGGATAAAACGTCCGTACAAAGCATGTTCTAATGCGGTTCGTGAATCGATGGCAGCATTTTGCGATTTAGTAATTTTATATTATCTTCGAAACTATTTAACCAATTGACATACTGTTTAGGGCAAATCATATCTCTATGATGTTCTTGTGATCATAATAATATTTTTTTCGATATGGTTTAATATTTTGTTGTTTAAAAAATCGTCTAAAGGTAAGTACGACGAAAAATACTTTTTTTAACACATAAAAGCTACTATATCTGCTAAAATATAAAAGATAGAAATATGGTGTCGCGGACTTTTTTGTAGAACTATTCAAAACGGACCAGTTTGCCATACATTGTTTTCAATTATATACAACTGTTAAGGCAGCGCATGCAAATAACTCTGCTGTAAGAGCTATTTTTTTCCGCCTGGCTAGACAAAAATTGAGATAGTTCGGCTAATATGCATGATATCTTTATAATTTGTAGCCTATAGCACTCACGAATAATGTAGCTTTCTACCAGTGAAACAATTTTTTAAATTGGTTCATTACTTCCGGAGATTACCCCCTACAAACAAACTTACAAACTTACAAACAAATGTTACCTCTTTATAATATTAGTATAGATGAGCTGTTTTACTTAAAAATTCACGCATTCATTTGTTTGTTAAAGCTCTCATATACAGGCGCGACGCAACTCTGTTGGAACAATTTCTATGAAAACTTCACGGAAATTGTTCTACCGGTGTCGCGTCGCGCCTCGGAGTCTTTATCCTATTTTAATATTTTAAGACCTTCTTGTATCATTACGGAGGTACCTACGCTTTATTTCCACTCTCGGCAAGGTGATCTTTTGATGAGTGAAACTGAATCTTATGTTATTTAGGGAATGAGTGTTTTAAATGTATATAGGTAGTGGTATTTTCAGGAGATCAGGTCAGATCTCCAGGTAAAATACAGGTTTTATACAACACTAACTTCTGCCAGCGATTTTGCCCGTGTGAAAACTTTATAAATTATAGCCTATGTTACTCAGTGATAAAATAGCATTCTGCTGGTAAAATAATTTTTTTAATCAGTCTAGTAGTTTTTTTTTTTGTGTGTAATCTATCCTCTCGCTTTCCTGCAATCTGTGGGAGTGATTTCGTGAAAAGGGATGGAAGTGTGTATGTTATTTGATTTGACCAATGAGCGCGCGCGGTATTAGAGTTTGCCGTCATTTTCGGAGAGGTTGGTTTTGTCAGCCAAGATGTCAGATGTTACAGATCATATGCGACTACTGTAAATCTTGCTCGGTTTTATTTTTTAACTGGTCCTTAGCTACATTTTAACACAGAGAAGTGAAAAGAGGCGGAGGTATTTGCCCTGTAAGGGGACATCATCATGAGCAGTTTTTGAGTTTTAATATTACAAACAATAATAATATTTTTTTCTCTTCATAATATTAATGCTGATATTATTTATAGGCACCAGCTGAACAATGATTTAGGTTGATTCTTTACAGGCATTTCGGATAGTCATTAACCGTTTTCTAATCTTTATGACATACTACTTAGCTATGTAATTTACCTAGTTAATAATAGTAGTACCTGGGCGATCGAGCTCTGCTCGGGTGACGTATTTTCACCCGAGCAGAGCTCAATCGCCCAAAGAATGCGTTCCTGAAGGCCAATTCTCGTACTTAAAAAACGTTCATATTCAAGTCGCAATCTATCAAACTTATCAAAAATGTTGGTAAATAGATTGTATTTGTGACAGAACGAGATGCGAATGCAAACGTTCTTATAAATTACCGGAATTGCCCCTCTGGTACACAAGCGCAGCAGTTGGACAATTTCTAGTAGTACTAAGGATCAAATTCGCAAAACACACATTCGTTCATCGAAACTGACAGGTGTCAAGAACGCACTCTCTCAACGACGGAACTATAGTAAAATTTAAATATATCAGACGTTTGACATAGACACACCTCTATAAAGATGAATAGAGTACCTATATTAGTGGGATATTAGAATATTTTCCTTGTACGAGTCATTACGGCCACGTAAGACCACTCCTCACTTACAATGGTCCCCGAGGAGCGATTCGAGGTAGGTACAAAACCAAACGCTATTAACTTTATTAATCTGGTTTCATCAGCGATGGAAGTGTTTTTGTGGTATTTTTAGTAATGGCTATTGTACCTAACATATCCATATTTTTGTATAAACAGGTCCAAGGAGCTCGTGGCTAAGTAATAACAGCCGCACGATTCAATCCATCAGGTTAAGCTACACTTGCCGGGGTTGGTCTGTGGGTGGGTGACCATCTTTACATACCGAGACTCCTCCGTGGCTCAGAAAGCACGTTAAGCCGTTGGTACCGGCTGTCATTCGTGGATCTTTGACAGTCGTTACGGGTCGTCAGAAGCCTAAAAAGTCTGCCAACCAGTCTTACCAAGGGGTATCGTGTTACCTAGTAACTAGGTTGTGGAGGTCAGATAGGCAGTCGCTCCATGTAAAATACTGGTATTCAGCAGCATCCAGTTAGACTGGAAGCTGACCCTAACATAGTTGGGAAAAGACTAGGCAGATAATGATGATGATGTGTATAAACAGTTCCATGAGACCTACACTTATGTAACACAAAGCACAAGTAAATTTCCGCTCTGTAGGTTATTTACCCTAGAGGTAAATACATAAGGAAATGATTTTGTAGCGGTTACACCGCCACATACAAACTACGCATCAAAGACATGACGTCACACAAATCCTGCATCGCGCAGTTAGAGTTTACCGAGCGATCGACATACATACAAGATTTCAACTTCCAACCGATGGGCAGTTGCCCGCCAGACACAACACCCGTCTGGTCGGAGGATCCTTCCTTTTCTATGGTGGATGAGTGAACTTTACACCCTGTTCCTCATACCACCAAAATTTTACTTTGAAAATTATTTATAAGTAGAGATGCGAGTTTACCTACTTATAGTACCCGGTCGACCGAGCTCTGCTCGGGTGAAAATAGAAATAAACATATCGTCCAGGTATACCAACGTTGTATCACATTCCCGAGGCTGTGAAAATAGAGAAGACGAATTTTCCCAGATATGAGACCTTGCTAGATCGATTTTTCGCCCCCGTAAACCCTTCACTCACGTTTTCGAAAGTTGCAATATAGGGGTTACGGGGGCGAAAAATCGATCTAGCTAGGTCTCATATCTGGGAAAATTCGTTTTCTCCGTATTTTCACCGCCCAAAGTTTAGAACACGATGGCCTAACATTAATGACATGGCAGCATGGAATTTATATGTACTATACATGGAATTAGTATGAACTATCATATACTATTAAATGAGCAAGAGCATTTTCTATTTTCACCCGAGCAGAGCTCGGTCGATCAGGTACTACAAAAATAATACACATCATTAAATTATGGTGATCAGCACCCCAATTTCGTAACACACTTCCTTTCACCAAATATACATAACCTTCTTTCTACAAGAACACTCGTCTACCCAGATGTAATAAATTCTCATAAATACAGGTAGAAGTAATGACGTCACTTATGCTCCAACTTCATCGTCTTCGGATAAGAAACTGAACATTATCTTACACTTTTTGTCCGCATTAGAGGAAATTAACGCCACAGGGAATTGCAGAAAAAGTTCACACGGTAAGCTGTTGAGTGTTAGTCGTAGTTTGATAAAGATAATAGATTAATACAGGATTATATCTGTTTCGCCGGAATTAGGCTTCGATATTGAATTTTGAAACAGAATAGAAATACATTTTATCAGGATGATAATCTTGTGTCGTTTTTACGGTGTTCGTTCATGCCATTTCGTAATATCAGGCATATGAAACATTAGCTGTTGCCCGCGTGTGTTTTGTAATTGTATATAATTTTTATACAAATATACAGGAATAAGCCCATAAGTACGAGCGATTTTATCCCGTGGCGATTTTTTTTCGCGTACTGGATTTTCAACGCTCTACTTAGCACCGAGAGTTGAAAATCCAACTGGTTTTTTTTTTCGACGCGCTGGGATGCACTCTGATAGATTATCAATGCTCGGCTCAACACCGAGAGTTGAAAATCCAGTGCGCGATAAAATCCCGCAGCGATATTTTTACGTCCGTGCGTACTTACGTGGGCTAAAAGTTTTTGTAAAATTTCATAACTATCATTTCAGTGGTTTAGACGTGAAGAGGTGACAGACAGAGTTACTATCGCATTAATAATATAATCTCAACTAATATTATAAAGAGAAAAGATTATATTTTTTGTATGTTTGTTTGTTACGCTTTCACGCTAAAACGGCTGAACGGATTTGGATGAAATTTGGCATATGGGTAGACCTATGACCTGGATTAGGACATAGGATACTTTTTATCCCAATATTTCCACGGGATCAAGACTAGTATAGTAGATTTCCAGTTTGACTTTAGGGAATGTCTTGCTGTTTCAGGTTTGCGACAGTGATCACTTTCTATAGGTTTCTATTTACCAGATTATCATAATAAAGCAACAGTTTTAGGTCATTAACTTGGTAATTATGGTTCCTTCATAATTCAGCGATAGGAAGACCTACATTTAGCTAAAAGAAAGAACCGAAAAGTATAAGTAAGATACCTAATGATTGATCAAGTAGTCAGACGCAAAGTAGGTACACTTCAAGTTCCATCCGTTGAAATGCCTCCAGAGCTTCTTGCCCTTGAACACCAAAATCTCCCTTGCTCAAACTCTCATTCAACCCATCATAGATTACGCCGATGCCTGTTATTTGGATGCCACTGAGGAGCTTTAAAATAAACTTGAGCGTTTGCAAAATATCTGTATTCGTTTTGTTTTTAACCTTAAAAAGTATGATCACGTTTTTAACTTTCGCAAAATTTCAAGTGGCTCCCTATCCAACTTCGCAGGAACTCTCGGATATTGTGTCTGCTATTTAACCTCCTCCACAATCCTAAAACTCCATCCTATCTGCGGGAGCGCTTTTCCTACGCCCGTCCTTCTGATGTGCAGGTCGCATCTTAGAAACCTCCTTAGAATTAGATAATCCTACTCCTTCACTGTGCACGCCGTGCGTTTGTTTGTGGATTTCCCCTACGCCCGACATTAGGGACTGCCAAACTTTTATTAAAAAGAGGAGTGAAAGAACACTGCACATGCGTTTAAAACTAAAGTAAAATCCAACCTTTGTTCAAAGGCATACTATTGTATCAACGACTACTTAAATGATAAGAATAGTTGGTCGCTGTGATTAACTCAAGACAATGTTTATGTTCTTTCTCCAGAATTGGCTTACCTACTGACAGTTTATATGAGTTTATATAATTGTTTATTTTATTTGAATTTATGATTCAATTTTTATTTATTTTTTACGAGTCAATTTATTTTTATTTTATTTTATTGTTGACATAGTCTACTCATTACAATGTTTTTGTTATGAGTTGTATTGCAATTCGTGGTTAGCTAGCGACCTCGACAATTGATCATATTATTTTTGCCTGAACAACCGGCAGCAAGTTCGTCATGCTCCCTTAGATGTCACTGCTTGCGGTAGCGTCGGAGGTCGGGTTGCCTCCTTCCCTCAAATATGGCGAGGGGGGTAATGGCTGATCTTTGCGTTATGCTCGTGAACGGGTGCTGCTTGTGGTGACTGGTCGTCTTGCTGATCATGGTTTTGTTATTGTTACTAGTAATTAACTGTTCATTTATTTTATCTCGATGGTCCTAGTTTATCATTTATAACTGCCAATTACAGCTTTATGTAAGCGGGCACGCCCTTTATGTCTGGAGGCTTTTATTTAGATATTTAGTTCTGTTTACGTTTAGTTTTATTTTTATTTTTTAAATAATGCTTGAGTATAGTTCTCGATGTCTTTGGTTGGCATATTGGCGTGTGCTAGCTGACATATGGCCTATAATTGATCATTTGAATTATGTTTTGTGTTGCATAATGTAAGTTATTTTGTATACTATTGTATAGAATCATTCTCTAACTTGAACAGACAGCTGTGCTGCTAGGGAGTTTGTTGCGCCACTTCTTCTTCCCAGCTAAAGGCACTAAAGTGGTGAAGGGTGGGCGTTTTTGGGGGACTGTCTTAAGTAATTTTGACGTTCGAAAAGTGCTGATTCTCAGCCTAGTTTGAATAAATGACTTTTGAATTTTGAACTATCTTTCCACTTCATCATGTTGCGTAGGTTTTTTGTATTTTTTTTTATTGCTTTATTTATATCTTAGTGATATTTATTTTAGAAGTATTTATGTTTGTAAGTAAGTACATTCTCGTATTATTTGTTTTATTTTATTAAGTGAATTGTTTTGATTTTATGTATTTTACTTTCTTTCTACTCTTATACACGGTGTCTACATCTCTTTTTATCTACTTTCCTATTGCAGGTATGCTAGAAGAGATTTGTTTAAAAATAAGCATCACTGTTGTACGTATTTTTCTGTTCTTTTTGTCTTGTCTGTTTATATGTGTGTGTACATAAATAAATGGTTAAATAAATAAATAAGTTCTCCTAATAAATATAGCATAAAAATACGTTCAGTAATTCCCCAGCCTATCTATAATTAAACTCCATTCAGTGGGTCAACGCTAGCGTTTCCACAAAGCCATCATGCAGGTTACAGGGGGAAATGAGCGGGACTTATGTCACTTGACACTTGACGTGACATTCTGGCTGGCGGCGCATTCAGAATTTAAATGCAGTCGACTGTTTGACGTTTAATATCGTTTTAATTTATTATGTCTGTCAGGCACTTACAGCGTAAAATATAAAAACTACCTTGACTGGCGTAAGTATTTTTTAAAGTTGAGAGTACATACAGTATATACAGATTTGGATTTACAGACAATTTAAGTTCATAGGCTTTTTTAAGTAGGTAATGTTTCGAATTAACACATGGATGTAGGTCTTTATAAATGAAAAACAAACGTTAAACACCATTCTCGCTTAAATGAGAACGGGTATCTATCCCCTAAATCAATTTCATTAATTTCTTTTACATAGTTTCATTACTAACTAATACAAGTTTCCGTAATTCATTTATTCCCCTATTTCCTTATTTCGTCACCGCTATCTCAAGACGCAGGTAATAAAACATTCATTCGTTCATCACTCCCGGTCTCTCGAGACCATTCGTTCACATTCACTCGAAGGGATCCACAATATTAGCTCAGTAAATGTGTTATAGTGGCAGGAAATTAATTGCTATTATTAAGTGATCTATTTGTTTGTGGAGCAATTTGGCAAATTGTGGAGCTTTCGAGATTATATTAACGGTATTGTAAAGGTTTTGAACTGTCATAACTTTGAAATAATTGTATATGTGAATTGTTATGATATTATGTTTGTTATGAAAGGATTATTCGACTAACTATTACATCATAAGATCAAAATCAGGCTATATGTACATTATACTGAATACCTATCATTTTACTGTGAAAACAAAAATGTCATTTCGTCAATATTGTTGGTATACTGTCACATTATTGAGACTGTGGCGCCCAAGTGGTACATTAGCGAGACTTTTAAGAAAACAAAATGTCATAAGTTTCCTATACACAATCTGGAGACAGCAATACGACAATTAACGAAAACACTGGCAATACTAATGCATAAGAATATTTTGGAACTATCAAATAAATCTTAAAATCGAAATTAAAAGCGATTTTTTCAAACAAACTAAATAGTAGTGATGGCCCGACTATGGATTTTGCCGATCAGCTGACTAGCTACAGTGACTAAACTATTTGGTATATTTGATTGAATTTTCGTATGAAGACTAGGAACGTCATTAGACATACGCAGTTTAATTTATCGTCGTATTGCCGTCTTCACCTTGTGTAAGTAAAACAAACAAATCGATCGATCGCCCAACCCAAAATAAGATTAAGCAAGGCCACAACATCGTTACCTTAAACCAGACATACATAATTATCCGACATCGATTTAAGGGATGTTCAACAAACGAACGACGAAATTTTAATGCTTCATCCAATACCTATTGAATATTTAAATTGGAATTAACGATCAGAGACGTTTTGTCGATTGAGCCTTAATACGTTCACGAAACCAGCAAAGCGAGGCGAGGAACCAATGAATTCGATCAGCTGGAAGGAGGTATGAAAATTGGACGATTTTTTGACTGATTGTCGCCTCATTGTGCGTAGCTGCGACCCGCTTACTTTTATGTCGTCCTGGTATTTGGATTCAAAAGTTGAGGAACGAACGTATTTAGATAGGAAAAGTAAAAAAATATCTAAACGTTTACAACGTTATTGTGGAGCGTGACGAAAAATCGGAACTTAAGCCGCCGTCTTGTTATTTCAATAAAATTTCGTTTAATAACAACGCACCCCTGTAAATGACATTCAAATGCCTACAGATCCTTGAATCAATATACTTATCTATGGTAGAAGTACAGAATAGTAGAAGAACAGAATTATAGGCTCAATCTGGCTCAAAAATAAAAATAAAACTAGATAATGTAATGTGAACCAAAACTTTAATCAAAGCGCAAATGTATCGAGAGCAAACCAATTTCGCCAGTATACCTAGAGACACAAAAAAATCCAGAACGAGATGAGAATCTGTTGCAAGCTGCACGCTACCTAATAACTAGCCAACACGTACGATTTATCAGCCATTTGCGAGGACTACAACTCAGTGCAAACACACGGTACCATTTCTCAATTCTTTTATTACACCCTCGTATTTTTGTTGCAGGTTTACGATTTTCGGTACACGATAGTGTACAGTGCACGCGAGCTTGCAATGAACCACCAACCTATGAGTAGTTCGGTTATATAACACCAGCATTGCAATGCACGGAAGTGTACCTGTACGGCTGTGTGGTAATCGTTATTTTCTTTGAGGTTTCGTGATGTCGAAATAGTGAAAATTCGCGAGAAAAAGGAAATCGGATTTCTGTTTACGTCACTGTTTTTCATACATAAGTTTTAATAAATGCAAGTGCATGATTTCATCTTTCATACTTTTTTAGGGATACGTGCCCGGTGGTCATAGAACCTGCTGTACCTTAGGCGCTGAACATACACAAGTACACATACACAAGGGGCGCGGGCGAGCCGCGGGCTTGACGACGGTGTGGCGCGGGCGTTGCGCCACCCGTTTCATATTTCATACAAAATGTATAGGAACGACCTGGCACGGAACATACACAAGAGGCGTGGAGCGTGCGAAGCGACGGTGTGGCGGGCGTTGTGTGTACGTTCCGCGCCACGTCGTTCCTATACATTTTGTATGAAATATGAAACGGGCGGCGCAACGCCTGCGCCATACCGTCGCCACGCCCGCGCCACTCGCCATTTGTGTGTGTCCCGCGCCTTACTCGAAGTTGTGAATAAAAGGTCTTTAAATATTTGACTACACCATATCCCAACTGTAAGCTGGTGCATAACCATACCTAAAAAAAACTTCAAAATCAAACTAACACACAAAAGACCTCAGAACAGAGAACATAACATCACGCTTTGTTTCCCCGAAGGGTTGGGCAGAGGTGTACCTGCAGACACTTCGCCAGTTATGTTTTAAGTCCCATGTAATAGGGGGCGAGCCTCTTGCCATCAACCAGGCAAAATTCCAGACTCCGGGCTGGCGGCTACTGAGATATTCTTGTTAGAAAAAAATATGGCGTCGTGGGACGCCTGGCAGATGTGAAACATCGAAATTGACTTCGACTTTGACTTTGATCATTGTCATCGCCATCGTCATCGCCACTGACGCCATCGTCATCATCATCATCATTGTCATCTAATTCGTAAAACTTTTCTCGAATAACGAAAAACATCGAAATTATTATGTATAGGTAATATGCATATTTTTTGGTCAAAGAATCAGCATTGCCATACAACGTGGCAATGCTGCCAGCCTTTTAGGCACTTTTCCTATTGACAGCGATACGGACGAATTTTTTGATGCCCTATGATCAATTCCCCGCCCCCTCCTTTTTTATATACTTGTACATATTATTATTTTAAGTCTGATCGTTTTTAAATAATGTAAATACGTGTGTGTAAATAATAAAATCCTCACAAAGGTTAGTTTACGACAGGAAATAAATATGGCGACTGTTGGCGTGGCAACGCGTCACCACGCCAACATTCGGTCTGACCCACCGCTATAGATGTTTCACATCAAAACCCAATAATACTTTGCTCGACCTGGCAATCGAACCCAGGATCTCTACAATAGCACTTGCGACCACTGAGACCAACGAAGCAGTCAAACCTCAGAACATTGATGAACAAATGCCTTGACGTAATTATAACAAGAGGAACACCGGTAGCTGTCAGTTCTGCGACCTCGACATCGCCGCCATTACTCTTCCTGTTCACCGAACCATTACGACTCCGACTGTACATGAATATTTAAATGTCCTCCTGAATATACAAGCAAAATGTATTTTTTTTTGTCCCTCGTTTATTACTATCCGATGATAATTAAGACTTCCCTTTGTTTTTATTATAAATTCATGTCGTAGGCAATTTTTGTTTAGCTACAGATTTTTTGCGTCGTCAGAAAATAAGTTTGTGGTTTTCATAAGATCTTTAAGTGAAACGAAAGTTTTCCTTAAAGTTTTCTTTTCATGGCTGTTCAACGAGAATCCTTTGAGCGAAGCCTTTTAGTACAGTCAGTGGTTTTTTTAATTTTAAATGAAAGGTTGAAATATATCGAGCAGTATTTAAAAAAATATACAGAATTGACTAACACTGTGGTGCATGCAGATAACTTGCTTTACTTGTTAACTCTTGTTTTACGAATAAATAAAAAATATACATAAAAATACAACTAACACTACAACACACACACACACTATACACTACACACTTAAATTATACTTTTTTTAGAAATTTCTTCCTCAAACGGCTAAACAGATTCAGATAACATTAATACATAGTCATGGTAATATTCTTCACCCACAATATAAAAACTAATTTCACGCTGGCGGAGCGAAAAGCATGGCTAAGAAAAACCCAGTTTTTACAAAAGGTCACTAACCTCATTATCCTTATCAGCATCCTTGATGTGCTGTGCTATGAACCTGACACTCTTCAACGCAGCCGCAACTTCAGGAGAGAGGTGACGAGGCAGCATGTTCTCTGATTCAGTCACTATGAGGAGAGGGAATCAGTTTTATAATGGGATGATGTAAACGCTGGTGAAAGTTGGGATACAACAATTTTATTAATGATCACAGTATTTAACTGTAGTCAAAAACTGAAATCCCGTGACTAGTTGGGTCAGTGATAGCTCGGCCCGAGTCAACTCAACCCGAATAATAATACCAGATCGGTACGGTGATTTGTTCTTTACAGTCCGTCATTATTTAATAGGTAGGTAAATCAGTTTGCAGAATATATATTTTATAAACGTATATAATAAAAAAGTCAATTCCTGGTCCATAACCCAGGGCTTCTGATTCACAAAAAAAATTTAAACCTAATCCTGCGATGATTTATTTTCAACCTATCAATCAGAATAGGCAGCTATTGGGAAAAATTTAAATCGAAGGACTGGACAACTATTTTACATGGACTACATTTTCTCGGAGGAGCGTCTTACCTGAAGGCCTCTGGTGAGCTCCACCAGCTGACAGCATATCGTCTTCAGGAGCTGGTGATTTACGATAATCGCCATTATCTTTATCACCAAACGCGTCCGTTAAGCTGTCCCTGCTAAAGAAATACAAAAGATAAAATCTTATTCCATATATTTAAATACAAATAACTCGAATTCACGACATATTATTATTTTAAGACTGTTAGCTTTTAAATTATGTACATATCTCACTTTCAAAATTACAAATAATATCTCGAAACTATATTTTTTCAGAACCTAAATACTGCTGAACCAAAAAATGAAGTCTGTAAGAGTTACCAAAGAGCTTCGCAGCATTTTAAGTAAAACCATGAAAGATACAAGTAATGAGGAAAACGGAAAATCTTTTTTGTTACTTAAATGAGGAAGGAAACATCGAAAAATGAGTTTCGGACGCCAAAGGAAACGCAGTGCAATGCAAAAAAAAACATTGCGGAATAACACGAGACGGTAAGTAAATAAACGCCACGTTGTTGTATTTTTCTAAGGACTAATTACTTTGCACCCTCATTGCTTTACTAACTATGTGGTTGAGTACTTCTGTTTCCCCCCTATTCCCCCTATTGACCCCTATTGAAGCGGGGGGAATAGGGGTCAAACTCATGTCTTGCACTTTCCATTTCAAAGTTTGATATTTGCCGACCTACGAGATGCATTATTCAAAGAGTTTATTCAAAATTGAAATTTTTTGGTTTGATTTCGATTTTTAAACAGAATTATTTTCTTCATTTATAACACCGAATGAGTAACTAAACTGTTTAATATTAACATAAACTCAGCGTCCTTTTATGACTTCCTATTAAATTCTCAGTTACCATGGGGTTCCGAAATACCAAACCAAGGTGTTTTAGTAGAGTAATAAATAACTACCGTACATTATTTGCTCCGGAAACGGAAACCAAAGGCGTCATGTGTTGAAAACACAGATTGTGAAGGGAAACAAATCTCTATGAAAATGATTAAATTGACGTAAATATGTTACTGTAATAATTCTCATCTGCATGTAGAACCCCGGTATCACATAGTGAGGGGACACTTCACCTTAGAAATGTCGATAAAATTCTAAAAACTTTTTAAATTAACGATTTTAAATAAAACCGAACAATTCCATCGAACAAGCGCTTTCAACGCATTGCTATGTACGATGATGCATCGACAAATTAATAGGCTATCGACATTTATATTAGGCTTAATCGGTGCCTGTACGATATGTACTTGCTTTTGTTCGGGGTCTGAATCCTGAATGTTAGTGATAATTAGCCTAGTCGTAGAAACACCAGTATAAAGTCGTGCGTCCACTGCTACGCTGAACAGAGAGAGAGGTTTGCCACGTTATCTGCGCGGTTGATTTGTTTGCCAGCCACAGATTCGTGGGTGCTTGCATAGAGATGCGGGTTTTCGGACCCGAATCCCGGTATAGATAATAATAATAAAAAGATGGCTGCAGGTTGATCTTCGGAAAGAAACAGCTAGTTTCTAAATAAGGGTTTTCTGACCATATTGTCTTGTCTTGTTTTTTTAATAAAAATATGGATTAAAATATTATCTATTTTCATTTCAAACTAATTTATAGTTATAATAATGGGTGTATTAATTGTACTTACTTTAATTTTAATATTTCTACACCGGCAACGGTAACAGAAACTGTTTATTAATATTAAGATCTTAATGTACAGACGCCAGCACATCAAACTACTACAATCTGTCAAATTTATTTAATAGATTTTCAACTTTATCGCTGAACGGTAAGGTTCAAAGTTGATTGGGAAAATTTTACAGTTTCGGGTAGCTTGATGTGCTGGCGTCTGTACCATATATTTAGAAATAAATTATATTATTATTTTTACCAGGAATCCGCTTTTATACAAGCACCCTAGCTTGGCAGTGGGCTGCAGTGGACGATCCCGCCTACATTTGAAGTCAAAGTCAAAGTCTGATAATTTATTTCAATTAGGCACATAAAAGGCACTTTTGAACGTCAAAATTTACAAAAAATAGAATTGATTCTAGTCGCCCCTTCCAAAAGGTAGTTTTCGTATGGAGAAGAATGGGCAAGAAACTCCACCGTTACTCTTTTAAAATATTTTGTATGTTTTAAATATATAATAATATGTGAAGACGATGCACCTTTACATACATGTAAAGCGAAGCTAAATACAAGTGCGTAACTGAGCCATAGGCTGCTGAAGAATTTGCCTTAATACTGGTAGTTAAAAAGTACAGTAGATACACAAGGAAGTTGTTTTTATGAAAAGACAGGGAAAATTCATGAAAATTTTCTTTAGAATTGGAAGCAAGCTGGCAGTTTTTCACGTTTACATGCATGCATGGATGCACAAACACTCTCAGGTAGTTTTTACCTTGAACTACAAGTGCTACTTAGTAGTCTTTGCAGCCGTTCGTCGGAAGGGCTTGAAAGTTTAAAAAATATTAATTGAGAATAGTTTAAAGTTTTATCAATTGACCAAATGTATAAATACAGGGTCAAAGGAAATTAGCTGGAAAAACTTCACATATGTACATGACGGGATTCGTTAACGACTTATAGAGGTATGAGGAACAGGGTGTAAAGTTCACTCATCCTCTCATTTTTTTTTTCTAATTTTTCATGACGTCAGTGATCAGTGTGATACGTAGTTCGGATGTGGCGATGTAGATGTCGCCACAAACTCATGACAAAACAAAAAACCGGCCAAGTGCGTGTCGGACCACGCACAATGAAGGGTTCCGCAGTTGGGATGAATTTATCCCAAATACAAATTTAACAACAAATAATGAAAAGCTAATAATTATAAATATTGTTTATTTATTTACTCAGTAGTATATTTACATTTTATACATTTAAGCTGGCGCCAACATAAACTAGAGATACATAATTTAGAGAATATAAACAACTTGAGTATGTATTTGGAAAAAACTAATAAAATCACAACTTCGGTGACCAATCTGATCGTCCGTCCTTAAAACAAAAGTGGTGAAGGAATGTTTTTGAATTAATACAGGTTTAAAGGGGGACCCCCATACAAGAAACCTGTTTTTTTTGTGTTTTTTGCTCGATCTTATTACGGTACGGATCCCTTCGTGTGCGAGTCCGACTCGCACTTGGCCTGTTTTTTTTATTTTATCATGTTTAGATATCGATATCAATCAAGTCTGTGAAGTATTTCCAATTATTTTAATATGACCCTGTATCATAAAAAAATGTCGATATTTCTAAAAAAAAATCTTACCTCATCTCCAGTTCATTGGTGTACCCATTAGACACGAAGGTATCATCGTAGTCTGGCAGGGAGTACTTGGTCCTCCTCATCATGAGGAGCTTGGGCATCAGCTGGAGGAACAACTTCTTCATCCAGGGTGACATTGTGTGGGTTGATGGTGACCTATTGTGGAATTTGAGGATATGAAGTTGGGGTAGAAATACTGTTGTAGGATCTGAACTATTGATCTAAGTGCTTGGTACTGGTAGGTACCTTTATGGACTACGTGATAGGTTTCTATTAATCCAGGGGATTTATATTTCATCTTATCAATTCATTTTTATTTTTATTTATAAGTATCTATTTCCGATAGAAATTAAAAATAATGGTAGACAAAAAAAATAATTCAATTTCATTTTAAATGATTGCTGGTGACTTGCAAAGCGATATTAGGCACATGACATTAAACGTAACGATACCCGTCACGCCTGCGTAGTTTTGCTAGCTAATTTTATTTGACCCTTTACTTAGTCCAGCCATGAGTTCTGTTACAATGAAAATGCATTTATTTTTTTATGAAGTAATGTAATTTATTCTAAAGATTAGTTGAGTATCAAAGTTGGAAATTTGTTTAATTTGATTAATTACGTTGCGGTCCATTTTAATTCTAGGATAAACTCGTTAATTTTTTTGTAATTGTCATCTTACTGATAACAATTTCAGAGATGAATTTAATAAAGATTATTATTCGTCTAAGCTAAGGGGGTGCTAGTGTAGTAAAAAGCATACCTACATAAAAAAATATTTAAAATTACGCAGAGACCACAGAAGCGGTGGGCAGAGGGGGCCAAATGCCCCCCTAAAATCAAACAGGGGGACCGCGACCCCTCTAATTTTACTTTCTGGTAAAGAAGGTTTCTCTGTGCTAGTATAGAAACATACTTGACAGATAATTTGATTGACCTAGTCATCTCTTTCTTAAGACAAGTGCAGTAATTTGACCGGAGGAAACCAGGGCTGGAGATTGAAAGAAGGAGGTGACTAAGAAGTTTGCGCCCCCCCCCCCCCCCCTTGGAGGCGTACTTCCGCGGTCCCCGAAATTACCTTAATTTTACCCTTAGCATGTACTCAAACAAGATAACATACGCTTTAACCACCTCATTAAGTAGCGATCATTTAACAATCCATCGCTTTAAGCGCTTAAAGATCCAACACAAATTGCCTCGTTAATTACCGCATGAAATACCGCTTTATTTTATACAGCGGCGCAAATTATTCAAAGCTCTAATAGCTTATCGTGCTATCTTGCATGCCATATATCACACACACAATGTTCTATTACTGTAATGACAAAATAACAATGAATACGGAAGATTTATTCGAAGCGTTGGAATAGGGATGTACCGTTCGAATAATTCGAATAACCATTATAATGTAGAAAGTTGATTATCTCAAATTGTCTTTTCGTCTTAAAAAGTTATTTAACGTCTAAAAATACTATATAAATAATATTGATTCCCAAGGGACGTGATGGCGGCACTCCATTTTCCGGCTTTCGGCGTCTTAAGAAAGTGGATTGCTCCGTCCAAAAAATTATTTTAAACAGATTACTTAATTTCTCTGAATAAGGAAAAACAAGTGTTTATAAATTTTATAACAATAATGCAGAGTTCTATGAAATCCTGCAAATGTTTTGACTTAGATTAGACCATAAAAATCTGCCTAGCTTTTTCCCAACTATGTTAGGGTCGACTTCCAGTCTAACCGGATGCAGCTGAATACCAGTATTTTACATGGAGTGACTGCCTATCTGACCTCCACAACCCAGTAATTGGGTAGGTAATACGATACCCCTTGGTAAGACTGGCTGTCAGACTTTCGGGCGTCTGCTGACCCGTAACGACTGCCAAAGATCCATGAATGCACGAGGAGTCTCGATATGTAAAGACGGTCACCCATCTACGGACCAATCTCGGCAAATAAAGCTTAACCTAATAAATCGACCACTAACCACCCTCCACCACTTTGAATTAAACCATAATAGAAAGAAAAAATCTTCCACTACAATATTTCAAACGCACGTGTAATTTAAAAAAATACAACAGAAGTGGATATATTTAGTAACTTGTTCCACTTAGCTATTTCTAAAGAACCATAACAAACTCCTGAAAGAAATCGACACGTGTTTCACCTCTCAACGAGGCATCCTCAGGATGACGATGGACTTGTTGCGAACTCGAACACGGCGTATTACCACACCGAGCGCTGAGTGCAGTCAGCGCACTGAAAGTTGCACAGGAGTTTGTTATGGCTCTTTAAAAATAGCTAAGCGGAACAAGTTACTAAATTTATCCACTTCTATTGTATTTTATCATGGATTTCCGCAAGGTCACGCCTGAATCAATTAATTATCACGTGTAATTTGTTTTGGTTTGAATACGATGAAACTTGATGCTCAATCATTTTGACCATAGCAGCTAAGAAGTACCTACCAGCTCCATGACCTTACCATCCCAATTCGTACTCAACCCATAAAGAAAACAAACGTTCTGTTCCAAGTACAAACAGGCGACTTCGAATCCCATTCCATTCGAATAGCCGGCAATAGTTGGCACGTCACTACGCACAACGGTTGAAACCATTTGTAGGAGCGCGATTACAAGAGCGCAGTCGGTTAATTTTTATTGTAACGAGTATGAGAGGGTAGTTCCACTTGCATTCGATGTTTGTACAGCTACTGTATACACCTTTGTTCTGGAGTTAAACTGTGATAGCTGGAAATTTTGGTGTTGCTGGCTCGGTTTGGTGCGTAAAGGCGAATTGTGATTCACAATATAGCAGTTAAGATGCCTATTGCCTAGTCGTATCTAGGTTATTTTATTTTAATAAAGTAGGTGCGTCCTTAAAATATGCGTTAGCTATAGTTTGTTGATGTCAAATACATGAGTGTCCTTATACCTAAGTCAACGATTTTCTATTCTGTACTGAATTTTTTTTTGCACTTACTCTCTTGTCACTTACTCTTACATCCACTTACCTTAAGCGTTTGTTGTCTGTGAAATCAAAAACTCCCTCAAAATATAGGTACTTGTGGAAAATTACCTACTCAATTACCAACGGTTTCTGTTGTGAGAAAACTATTTGTATTCTAGGTTTATTCGTTATAAATATACCTGAAATGCACCTTGGCTACAGACTTTATTAAACTTTTAGAAACTTCGACTCTACAAAACCGCATAAACACATCTCTCATATCTCAACACCTAAATTCTCATTACGTCCTTCGTATGCATTCAATGAAGAATATTCTCTAAACTAGAGTGTAACCATACCATATTTCACGCCATTGTCCCGCTATCGAACTGACATTATTACAATGAACCTTTAGATTTATGCGTCCTCCTTTATTTAGCGAACGCCGTTTACCGGAATATTTTTATCACACTTTTGAGTGGTTTTTTGTTACTTTATGGAATATTTTAGTTAAGTTATCAATTGTTGGATAGAAAATCGTGAAAACGTACAAAGAAATCTAGAGAAAGCTATGCTTTTGTAGAAATCCAAATTAGTAGACAGTTTTTCTTTGGTAAGAAAGAATATTTGACTTATAAAATGGAAGCACTTTGCACTGAATTAAAAGAAAACGAAAATTATTAAGAGTTAGGGGGTTGCCATTTTGTTTTTTATGCAAATCGAATACTCTCTTTTCAGGTAAGTTCGCGAAACACAAACCACTACGCCAAATACCGGTTCGATATTCACTCGGTCGGTTTATATTTTTTGGAAATATTACATCAATATTCCGTATATCATGATACCTACATTATTTCCCATAGGTAGTTGGACAGTCTCTTCAATTACATCTTGGGATCTTCAGTCATTTATTGGCTTTTTACTCGGTTACCATAACGTGGAAGCACCAACTCCAGATACCTAATGATGATAGTGTTCAGCAGCTGTTGAAACAAAAAGGGCCGCGTCTTTCATCATACTGCGATAGGCCCAATTCATGACCTCGGGCGATGCAACTTGCGACACGACTTGCGTCAAGCGACACGCGCGCCCGTCACCTTTTTCCGTCCGTCGCTCTGAAGTCACATCGCAGTGACCCGTGATATGACTCTAAACAACTTGTTTCATTTGTTTTCTCCAAGACGCGTGTCGCTTGAGCGTGTAGCTCGTGGCCACGGGTATAGGCTACCATGAATAGGTTGAATAGATAAGCACTGTCTAGTAATAGTTACAATTACTTCTTCTTAGTGTGTCGATGGAAATCTATACACCATGACATTTAAGTCGTCTTACAAAAGCAACCCACTTCATGTATCCAATGACAGCTAAATATTCACTAAAAAAATGATATATTGTAACAATTTTTTAATTGCTCCTAGAGGTATGTTATGTCGGGTACATTGAGACGCCCTTCGTAAGACGACTAAAATGTCACGGTGTATATCATTTTTTTTAATGCATGTTTAGTAGTCATTGGATACATGAAGTGGGCTGCTTTTGTAAGACGACTAAAATGTCACGGTGTATAGAGTCGTCCCATAATTGAATAGTTGCCTAGGTAAAAAAAAGAAATTCTATTTAGTCCGACTTTCAGATAATAAAAAAATATTAGACACGTATTTTTATCATATTAATCAAAAATAACTTAGAAAACACGCATTAAAGTTGGGTCGCCACGTCACAACGCACTATTAAATGTAGCTAGGCGGTGACGTCATGCCACATTTTAACTCAATGTATCGCCGTAATCTTTTGATTACGTCAAAAAATAAAAAATACGTGTTCAATATTTTTTAATAATCTACAAGACGGGCAAAAAAATTTTGGACACAGGCCTATTTGGCTACGATTTTGGCACCTTCAGTAGAGTCCTTCAGCTCCTGCAACGTGCAGGCAATAGAACACGCTGGACACGATATAATTACAAACTAACATGATTTCCTTGTAATGTAAAGCCCACGACTGCTCCGTATGGGTAAGGGACGTTTAAGTTTTTCGCGGTGGACGCACATGTATGAAAAAATGGCTCAACTATGCGAGCTTACTTAGTTTAGCTGGCGGTGGACGATTCGTTTTAAGGATGTCTAAACAGCTGATGATCTAGGAACCATTTCAAATTTACATATAAAAATACACGTATTTGTGGGGTGTATGCTTGTTCTAAACCATGGGTCGTGAAGATCCTGTGTATTGTTTTACCATTTAGCGTTTATTCTCATTTTGACAAAAACTTAAAGTCTAAGGGTAGGGATACTTTGAGATCTACCCTTTATTATACAACTAGCATTATGTGCGTATCTGTTTCTACTATTACAAGCAATATACTTTGCTAGACAATAAGCTAAGGTAAGGTTGGGACTAGTATTATATTATATGTGGGTTGGGTGAACAATTCATGTATAGCTTGCAGATTTTATTTTGGTACTAATCGGGGCCGGGTTTCCACCAATCAGCCATCTAACCAACACTAAGGCACATAATACTTATATTAGTTGTAAAAGCTTCACAATTATTTAGCAACTATCGAAGCTGAGTTAGGATTTAAGATATTTTTACCATCATCTTTATTTATAAGATTTTATGCACTGCCACTAGATTTTTATGATATTCTTTTAACCTTGATATTAAAAATAAGAATTAGATAATAAACAACAATCTACTAAGCGACAGTATAGCCAGAGATGTAATCAAGGAAGTGGAAACAGTGAGAAAGGAAGCTAACTAACTTTCTTTACTCACCTAAAATGAACGTTGAGAACGCAAACGGTCATCCAAACACTCAGAGACACCAGAATCATGGTGAACAGCAAATACTTCCCTAATAAAGGTATAGCGAGCGACGTGGGCGGGATTATTTCAGCCAGCAACAGGAAGAATACAGTCAGCGACACCAAAATCGAGATGCTTAACGATATCTACGAGAAAAGAAAAAAATAATATTTACCTGAAATGCACGTTAAGTATGCAAACAGTCACCCAAACGCTGAGCGAGACGAGTATCATCGTGAATAGTAGATATTTCCCAAGCAAGGGGATTGCCAGGGATGTTGGCGGAATTATCTCAGCCAGACCAAGGAAGAACACAGTGAGGGACACCAGGATGGAGATGCAGAGCGATATCTAAGGAAGAGAAGTCTCTTTTGAGTTATTTTGTTCAATTCTTTGGTTTTTTGCACACTAAATGTGGAATTAGCTTGTGATCTTAAGGTTCCTTGACGTGACGTTCTTCTAAATGAAGGCATAAACAGACGATTGACTTGATTTAATTATAATATTAACGATGTAATTTTCACTGGTGGCAATACCGAGTCAAAAGCTTTTGTTAAAACTGTTACTAGTGCTGAAGTCAAACGTCGGTATAAGCCCAAAATTTCCAAAATCGCAGTCCATTTCTCTGTCGGCAAATTAATTGGTATAGTTCACTCACATTGTCATGCTTACCGTTTCACTTTTCTCCTGATGGGGTTTTCAAGGAACCTTAGTCAGAAATTAATTCCACCTGTATATAAATCAGTGTACGAAAATCCATACTATAGCTATCACATTACACTTGAATAATTATAAATTGTCTTTCCACTAACATTTACTTAGAAAAGAATAAGGTACAAATTAGAATGTGTTGTACAACCAATGAGTGATATAATAATATTTGGGATCATGCAATGATAATGGTTATTCTGGGGATAATTGAACAGTTTCATTGGTATCGTGTAGCAATTATAAAAGATTTTACAATAACGGGAAGGTTAAATTTCGGAAATATGGGAATTCAACTCCTACTTTGGTTTTCAATGGGCAAGAAGTTATTAATAAAGACTACAATCACTCTTACTCACTACTCATACAGTATCATAAAAGTAAAGAAAATAGTAGTAGTTGCTTTATAAGTTATTGATTACAAGATTAATGTTTAAGAAACTGAGCAGAGTTATGGAAACTTTAGGGTCCAGGAATAGATAGGGATGAATTTAATATCAGGAGGTTGAAAGACGAGCCTTTGTCTTAACATAAGACAGCACGGATACATTAAATATTATTTACTTTCTATACAGCATAGGATTTGGCAAATGCTTTAGAATTAATCAACCAAGTTAATAGGAGAATATTCGTACCAAGAAAAAAGGACAACAATATCCAATGGATTTAACGGGGTATAACCAAAAGCATACAGAAATTATAGAAGTGATATATATTTTTGGGACTAGCAAACGAGTTTCACTGCAATTCAAAAATTTCGGGGTGTGGAAAGACAATAGCAAACACAAACAATATCCAAATGACACTAACACACGCACACGACTAGCTAGTGATTCAAAAAAGACCATTACCAATGGATGAGGGGCATGAAGGATGGTATTGCGGACTGAAGGCTATATATGAACATGCCCTGAAACATCCCATTCACATTGACATAGAAAGCTATTTGGTAACGACATTCCATTACAATTTTATAATAAACTTGAGCTAAGTAATGTAGATTAAAAATCTATAACATCGTTTTGTTCCACCCAATCTATCAGGGTACTATCGCACAAGTTACTATACTAGAAATAAGAAATTATTCTCTTTTAGATTTTTTAAAACGTATGCATATATGCATATCATAATTCGATAAATACACAATAACTGCAATGTGCAACGCAAATCAAATGTAATGGCCATTTGTTCGTTGTGTACTTTTGATGAAAAAAAAAATACTTGTGTAATAGCCCTCCCAATATTATTAACACCCCACAATAAGATACATTAAAAAAAGCGTAGAAAAAAAACTAATACGAAAAATGCATATCTTTGTTTTAGTTCACGAAATAGAAGAAAAACTGATAATTTAAATAATAAACAAAGTCACTCTATTAGCAACAGGTCAATATAAACTAAGTAGTAAGTAGATTAGGTTAAGTATAAAAACAGTTCTCAAAAAGAGTACATATGTCAAAACAATACTTTCAATTTGATGCATAAAAGTTAGAACTAAAAAAGGACAAAAAAGAAGAGATACAGAAAGTAGCAACCTCTACGATCCCCAGTTTTAAATGGAATGTCGTTACGTCTACCACACACAATAAAAGAAATAACAAACAAACTATAATTACCTTTTCTCCGGAATCCGACGGTAGATAGAATACCAGGACAGTTAGGAACGTTAGTCCAACGCATGGTATGATCAGGTTCACCGTGTAAAACAATGTCTTTCGCCGCATCGTCAGCTTGAATGTTATATCTGAAAAGGACAGAGATTATCAAATGTTAAAACATCTTTTATCAGTGTCTAAAATCTAGTTTTGTTTTGATTACAGCACATTATCAAAATTTCCAGGTACAGTGAGCTCTTAAGAGCGCTTATCCTAAAAGTTGGAAACGTCGCAAATAACTGTTACATATTTACCTGTTTTGATTAATTTGGCAATATTACTATATGGAAATATGAAATGTGGCTAACTAGTGAACTAAAATATTGATTATGAAATGCAATAATTAATATCGTAACACCGAATATTTAGTTTTAGATGTAAAAAAAAAGTAAAACGGTTACAACATCAAATTCATAGTTATAATTGCAATTCATTATTAATATTCTAGTTCGCTAGTTAGCCACATTTCATATTTCCATACAGTAATATTGCCAAATTAATTAAAACAACGAAATATTTGACATCTCTTTACGACGTTACCCACTTTCAGAATAAACGCTTTTAAGATCCAACGTCTTCGAAAATTAGATTCCGCTATGTGATCTCGTTGGTCCATAAGAAACTCAATTGAAACCCCAAATTTCTAAATAATGTCGCTTTTATTATGTTGTGTACCTACCTATCTAGGTCGGCTTAGGGCGAGTGCCTGTTTGCTCATAATATCTTATTGTTGAGCTTACTATGGCTTCTGTCTGCGTAATTATGTATCATGGTAACCTTTTTGCCTTTAGTTCTGTCTATGGAAATTTTCGAAACCCTCAAAAATGTGCAAGTCATGCTTCTCACTTCCATTTTGTAAACTCCGTACTGATTATAAATTAGGATGCTTCTATTTATTTACTTCTAAACCGTACTTATTAGTTCTGCAAACGGGTCTTATTCTATTTAAACTACATTTTATACTGCTAAGTGTTGATTTGCCACAAATTATTTGAACCCAGTTAACAAAATCAGCACTGCATCGCAAAAGCCACGATTTTGTTTGAAATCAACCCTTCCAAAGGGACTATTTATCACAAGAAACATTTTAGATTAATACTTTACCTGAAAACGGTTCGGGACAGCAAGGATAATACTCTTCGTTCCTCGTAGCTGGTACTTCCAGTATATCCCATTCTACAGACAGGTAGAACTCACTCAAATCTATGCCAACGTGTACCAAACTGCTACCTGGTGACTGGTCCATGTGCTTTAGGTCCACCTGCAATGTAATTTAAATGAATCAGTAAATTTTCTGATTGAAGCTATTTCGTAAAACAATCAATTGCCTAAGCTCATCATGTTTTACTCAAACAGTGGTTGCTACATTTCACAGTGGTATCTATGATCTACTAGAACTGCAACAAGAATGAAAGCATTGGGTAGGGAGCTCACGGATTTAGCAAGAACTAAACATAGGCTACCTATTTCATCAGCAGCGGCATCTAGTTTAATTTATTAACTTATTTAGGTTACTAGCGCATCTGAGTACCTATCCTACCAAACCAATTCAAACAGATATTTTACTTAATATATTTTATTTCGTTTCTACACTCAAAATACTTCACTAACCAAAGTCTATGTGAGTGAAAAGTCAGTGAAAGAAATTTGACTATTTACCTGAGCTCCATTATAAGTCCATGATCCGAACTTCATGAAGCAGGTTTGTTCGTCGAAGGGAAAGTATTCCACGTTGATCTCGCATGAAGACTTGTAGATAGCAGGCGGCTTCCAGTTCACCTCGCCAGTGTATTTCAGGGTGGCTTTCGTCATTAGTGTCACCTAGAAATGAAAAGGAGTGATGGTGTTGATCTTTGGCATTTTTAAAGAACTGTGTTCATTATTGTGAAGCCTTCAGCTATTATTTTTAAACTCCAAGATATTACAGTTTGAATATATCATGTTCATCATGTTAATGTTCATGTTCAGCCGATAGATCTTATGCTGTTTTAGTTTGTAGGAATCTTCTAAATCCTTTTAAGTCTACGTTGTGAGATTCATGAAGATTCATATTATCTGTTGATGTCATACTCACTTCATAATTCCCATCCCAGTTGTTATAAAGCACGATGTCAGGTAACCAAATGTGCTCAGATGGTACGTACAGCATCTCAACGCCACCATAGTCATCCGGGTTCCATTGCAGCTTGTAGTCGAACCATTTCTGTAACATATCGTCTCATCTTCAAAATGTGCCACTTTTGAAACTCCAACTATTGCATTATTAATTTGGTCAGGCGCAAGACTACAAACAGTTCACCGAGTCACCGAGAATTTCATTTCATTTGAGTGTCTTAGACTACGGGTAATTTGATGTGGGCCTCAATTTCACTTTTGGCAGCTTGACGTTAACAAGAAATTGCATTTATTAGAGAGTGACCTAGATTCCGTGGTATACCAACTAAACTTAAGTTAGACTGCTAACCTTTACTCTCAACTAAGTCAAGAAAGAGACGGAAGATAGTAAGACTAAAAAGTTCATTAAAGATTAATTTAGTGACCCCTTTACAACACGCGCGTTAAAATACTCTCATCTCGTAACCTTCGCAGTCTTTTTCTCGCTCTGCCTGTTAGGACGAGATAGCAATACTTTTACACAGGCTTAAGACGGTGTTGAAGAGAATCAGCGCCAAGTAGGTAGCTACCTAGAGTACTAAGGTATGTACATTAAAATTCAAACAGTGTGTAAATAATAAAACTCACCTGTTCCACCCAAAGATTGGTGGTCATCACCTGGTTCTTAAGGTTGACTTCCATGAGCTGTGACAGCTTCAATCCAAGTCTGACTGTCAGTATGTCACTGACATTGGTCACTGGTCGAATAAGACGGTTGTAGTTACTAAGTAAATCATCATACAATCGCTTTACGTCTGGATTTGCTTCGAGCAGCTTTACACCTGGAAGAAGACGGTGGAACAGTGAGCACGGACTTCTAATTCAAGCTAATTCTAATAGGCTGTCAAAACTTGAAAACTGTTTGGATTGGTTGACCTAAATATCAAAGATCAATCATAATATTAAAATGCATTTGAGATTTGAATTGTAATTGGGCCATTGTCTATCTATAGCATAAATGGATAAAGTGCTTACAAGAAATAATAATCATAATTATGGTTTTCAGCTACTGAAAAGATAATCTCATTTGTCTAAATAAACCGTTCTTCTCACAAAAGGATGAATCTTACACATATACATTATACTCATAATATCTATCTCGTATATCTTCAGAAATCCAATATTAATAGGTACAGAAGTATGAATTTCAACTGTTCTTCAAAACAGTACCTGAATCGACACATAGTTCTGTATACGACAGTACCAACTACTCAAAATTCAATTTTACAACAAAATAACCAGAAAAATACTTACCAAAACAGCTTCTTGAATAACTTAACAATATAAACACGAAGCCCAGCTTCATTTTGGTTGATATTTGTGATATTTATCGTCTATTTTTAAAGGAACATGTTTACAATTCGCGAGATGATGCTTGATAGCCGAGATGAGGGTAGTAACGCGCATGCGTAATCAATAGTGGACTTACGCCTTTATCGTTCTGAGAAGAACGAATTCGCAAAGTTGTGTTTTGTTTGCGAGAACATAGATGGCATTACTGTGATGCCGATGTTTGCAAATTATTGAAGAATGCTTGATTACTAATGCACTTAATTATTATTTTCTTGGTATGTTGAGTAAAGGCAATAGGCTCGCCCCCTATTACATGGGACTTAAACATAACTGGCGAAATGTGGGTGTACCTGCTACAGGGACACCTCTGCCCAACCCTTCGGGGAAACAAGGCGTGATGTTATGTTATGTTTATGTTGAGTAAAGCTTAAAGTTCTTCATCTTCATCTTGAGATACATGATATTTCTGGCATAGTTATTTAGGTACCTATGTAGGCAGTGGCGGAGCAAGATCAAAATTTGATGTGGGCGAGGTAAATTTCGCGAGGCCCTCTTGTGGCGCAAGAACAGTAGTAAAATTTTTGCAGTTGGCAAGAACAGTTGAACAGTTGTCAAATTAGGTATATAGGCCGTTCAAAAATATTGCGAGTCTGTGAAAACCATTTTTCAATTCAATAAGTAATATTAAGCTTTAACAAGTTCAGTGCCGGGAACCCTCCTGGAGGGCTCATGCCAATATATTTATCGTTTTAGAACGAATAATTTTTTTTCAATGCGTTCACGGCTTTTATGCAGGTAATGCATAAACCTTCGAGGTGCGAGGCCCCTTAGACCGCGAGGCCACGCCTTACGCCGCCTCTGTATGTAGGTACATATGCCAAGCAAATATAGAAAATAATTGAAATTACTGAATAAGCAAAAGGTTAGATCAATGTTTTATAATTACAATTTATTTCAGAAATGGGAGGATACAAAAGCGACCTTGGAGTACCTATAGGTAAAGCAAACAAAACAATATTTAAAAATAATTTATTAAAATAAAATATTCACTACTGACAAAGTGACAACACTAATAATTATTATAATTGCTCTTAAGTATACTTATTAAAATAATTTATCATAAATGACCTATTCTATTTATTTACATGAGTACCTACGTATTTAGACCGGTCATCTTGAAAACAACTATTCATAATTCTAAGGTTGATGTTATTTAACAAAATAATTGTTTATTGTAGCCTTGGAAGGCTACGGGAACCATAGCGTAGCTCTTTACCGTAGCGTAGCTTTTTGTAGCAGCTAGCTTTCTTCTCACCTATTCATAACATCTCCGGAAAATTAATTTTTAACCGGAATAATTTTTGCAGTAGATTTAATTGTAGATTCAATTGGTAATTAAAGCGGTTCGTAACTTAAATATAGGAACTAAGCATCGTTCAACTATCTTTCGTTTTGCCTCTTAATACTGTAACTTCTTCTATGAGGAAACGACTCGTGGGAATCTTCATTATCTGCGGAAATATAAAAAAACGCACGTTACAAAAATGCACAATATGCTCAATAATTTCACCTGTAATGGATTTGACAAACAACTATTTTCAATATTCGGTGATAAAACCGTTAGGCCGCGTCTCTCGCGTCTCAGTATCTGGGACTCGTCCTCGACAGCCGGTGGAATTTCGTTGAACATTTCCGACGTTTGGCTCCCAGACTGGAGCGGGCCGGGGCTGCCTTGAAGCGGCTCCTGCCCAATCTAGGGGATCCAAACGCCTCCTGCCGGAGGCTCTACGCGGGGATCGTGCGGTCCATGGCCCTCTACGGGGCGCCGGTGTGGGCGCGTTCATTGAGGCTGCGGCCAGCCCGCCGGTTGAACGCGTCCCAGAGGGTCATGACCATTCGGCTGGCCCGAGGATACCGCACGGTCTCCTGCGAGGCGGCGAGCCTCCTTGCCGGATTACCGCCATGGGATCTGGAGGCAAAGGTCCTCGCGCACATCTGGGAGTGGCGCGAGGAGGCGAAACGCCGGGGCTTAACTCCGATGCCGCAAGAAATCGCGGCACAGCGGACAGAGCTCCGGCGGGATCTCATGGCGTCATGGAGGGTGCGATTGTCGCAATCCCGCGCTGGGCTCGCCACAATTGCGGCGATAAGACCCCTCTTTGAGGAGTGGCTTGAGAGACGCCACGGCGTCCTCACCTTCCGCCTGACGCAGGTCCTCACCGGACACGGCTGCTTCGGGAGGTTCCTGTTTAGGATAAGGCGGGAGGAAACACCCGGTTGTCACCATTGTGTGGATCGGCCTGAGGACACGGTGGAGCATACGGTGGAGGTCTGCCCGGCTTGGGCGGAGCAACGCCGTGTCCTCGTAGAGGCGATCGGCGGCGGTGATCTCTCGCGTCCGGCCCTGGTTCAGGCCATGGTCCGGAGCGAGAGGAAATGGCAGGCCGTCACCTCCTTCTGCGAAGCGGTAATGCTTGCGAAGGAGGAGGCGGAACGCGTGAGGGAGAGGCAAATTTCGCGCCCTCACGCCCCTAACCGCCGCAGGAGGAGACACCCGGGGCAGGAATCGCGAGCCGATTTTCGGCCACCGTAGGCGCGGGCTTGCGGACGGTGAGCAATGGGTAGCTCGCCGTCCGATAAGGACCAAGCCCGGGTCAACGGCGCGTTGTGTTCCACGCGCGCCTCAAAGAGATGTCAGCAGAATTGACGGGGTCCGTTAGGGCCAATGCCTGCCGGGGGTTCGAAGAAAACCGGGAAAAACAGGGAAATCGTGGCCCCCGGCAACAGGGCAACCGAAGGGCAGGGCTTTAGTCAGTAAGAGTCTGACACGCCCTCCCGCTCCACCCAGAGCGGGAGAAGTTATTTGAAAAAAAAAATTTAAAAAAATTTTTTTAGGTTCTGTAATGGCGTCTTATTGAGCAATTTTACTATTATTGTAAAAATTTATAAATTCGATTTTTAATGTGTCAAAAATGTTTTCAAATTTAGAGATTTTATTTTTCAGAATAGCTTTAAGAATTTTCATTGGTAGAAGTAAGGAATTTTAGTGATATTTTAGTTCGGTGTACAATAGGCACCAATGGCACACATTTTGCATTACTTATGTAGGCTACTCTACTCACCTCTGATTTGATATTTCGGTAAGGGCCACAAACTGAACGGATAGAAGTAAGCGTTCGGCAACCTTCGCACCACAATCGTTTCTTCTTGCACCATTTTCGATCCTGAAACAAGTTCTTGTGAATAATTTAAAATTACTTTGTAGCTGCTACTTTAAACGCGTTGAGATTTTGCACTACCAGCTTGTATTGCGTGTTATATACAACGTGTTCCTTTTGATATTCCATAACTCTAGGTTATTAATGAGACCATGTCAAAGAATCAACTGACATATAAATTATTTTTCTTTTTTTTTAAGATAACACTAGACGCTTGAAGTGTGTATCTAGGTTTTATTAATAAGTACGAGTAAATCATTTTAATTCAAACCAATCAAACCAACCAACCAAACTAAGAAAATGCGACGTTGTCATATTTTTTTTTTTTTTATGAACAAAAATAGTCTGAATTAAATGTTTTATTATTTTATTTTTTTATATTTCACGTAAGAGTGTTATACATAAATAATCGTGACTTTGTCGAATTCTTTTTAACTAAAAAGGAAAAAAAAAATGCCAGTTGATTCGCCCTTTTTTTGTGTGGGTAATTATCAAATAAATTCTCCCGCTCTGGGCGCAGCGGGAGAGTAGAGCGTGTCAGACTCTTACTGACTAAAACCCACCCGTGTTCCTTCAGTTGCCTGTATATTGCCGGGAGCCACGGTATCCCTCATTAATACCCTAGAGTTATCAAAAGGAACACATTGTATAAACACAAACAACCATTAAGTATGAACAGTGATAATATCGGCACGAATGCCTTTTTTTATGATCTTTATAGGAACTTAGACAATAGGCTCGATGACCTTGCATATCCCAAGATTCGCCACAACTCCTAGTTCTACGCCTTCGCGTCATTCACAATATCTACGATGACCGATACCTACAATATCCAGTCCTGTTAGCAAAATGAATGATAACCATCTTTCCTAATTGCCTCGACAGGATAATCTCTACCGGGTATAAAATCCATGCTGGTTATTACTCGAACGCGGAAGCGGTAGGGCAGCAATAATAATTCCCGGTGAGAAACTAGGAAGACAGCACATTCAATGCCACAGGCGACAAGCATAACATTGTATACTCAAATATGGCGTTGGAATCTTCCTACATACAATATTATGTCTCATGTTTCCATCCTTCCTGATTGTGACTATCTGACGAATGCATTCAACTGACTATTTGGCTCAGTAAGCTAAAGAAGCGGATACCTAAGGAATTCAGATCAAAAGAATAGGTTCAAGTATCGAGCAGTCGTTCATTCTAGACTTTATCTAGCCAGACCAAATGCGTTATGATCTTTTGTTGTAGTTTGCGTTATTTCTACTAATTCAGTCATTAGTCCACTGCATTAGTCTTTTACTTACTCAGTAGAGAATGCTCCAATTCATATTTTTAACAACCCTTTTCTGAGGACATAAACTTAATGCCCTTTTTTGCAGGCTATCGACTAAGTACGTATCCAAAAATTCCTAAAGTTTTTGCATCTGTTGGTATCATTAATTCAGAACAACTAAGTCTTCACTCCAAAGCTACAAATTCTATACAGAGAACATTCATAATCTAATGTTGACAATTGGTCTACATGTACCGGCTACTTCCCGGTTGTGAGTGTTAGGAACAACCATTTATCACTTAAGGCGATGTGCATAAAAATGGACAGTTGTACGCCACAGATTTATGGATATTGGACATAATTGGTGTTGCATAACTTCTAACAACAATGTGCGCTTCAGACAAACGTAAATAGGCTCGTCTTCTTTTCATTTCTTAGTTGGATAGTTCCCGAAATAAACAACATTCGGGATGAAAGAAGTTATAGGTCAGAAATAAAATCTTGTGTCCTGGGTCCTAGGTGTGGAATAGAAGTTCGAAGTCCTTCAAAGTAAAAGTACGATCCCTGACCCAACAATAAGTAAAAATAGTTAATTGTGTTAAATGTCTGCGTTCAGCGCTCGGTGTGGCAACACGCCGTGGTCGGGTTCGCGACAAGTCAATCGTCATCCTGAGGATGCCTCGTTGAGAGGTGAAACACGTGTCGATTTCTTTCAGGAGTTTTTATGGCTCTTTAGAAATAGCTAAGCGGAACAGGTTACTAAATATATCCACGTCTATTGTATTTTATAAGTAAAAATGTTTGGCCTTCACACACATTCTCACGAAATTGTCAATCAAAAGTTTCGTGAGTTCAAGCAGGAGCTTGCAACCTATATTTACAGTAGATAATACGAGTATGTATAAAACATTCAGCGTTCCTCCTAATTCATTTTTCTGTACCACTCGTACAAGAAAATTAAAAGAAAAGACTTGATGCAACAAAAAATGGTCAGCGTTTTAGCGCTTTCCAAAAATGGAGCAATGTCGTCTTCTGCCTAACATAATGAAATTCTGAAACTTCCAAAAGCTCTATACAGGCCTAATAGGCGTGTTTGAAAGCTGGTTGGTGATTTATCAAAATACAATCATCGGCTTGAAAAATTGTTTGGGAGAATTAATTAGGATCTGTTCCTGATTATCGTATCCGAAGGCACAAAATTCAATGTCTCGTCTTGACTGGATGGAGGGTGTGTACTAGGAGCTTATAAATAAGATACACTGTAAACATAAACGTGATGACGTGGGAGATGATTGTGTTTGAGAAGCAGATGGATCCAAATGTAACTAACACGTGTACTTCTCTTATGCAGATAAAGTGGCTGAACCGCTAACAAGAACAAGGGTCTGGTTAAGCTACTCGACACTAAAAATTCTTTTCCTTTCTTTATTTTGAAATCTGCCACGACGGTTGACTTGACATCCCGAAGTCGGTAGATGCCACCATCTCCGACCTTCTCGACTAGTTCCTTAGATTCTCAGTAATCAGGATAATAATCAAGATAAGGGCATCTGGAGCTATACCCAAATCGCTTTAGCGTGGCAATAGCAGTCATTGACCCACCAAAATTTTCTAGCATTATCTAGGTACTTCAAGGAATTAAATCCGTTAACATCCTGGATAAACCATACATAGTATATTGTTTGGGTTCCCATGGAGAGATATTAGCTAAAGGGCAATGACCGCTATTGCCACGCTAAAGCGATTCGGGTATAGTATTATAAATAGCATCTGGCATTTCATTCATGTCAACAGACATCTAGCTAGGGCGGAAGAGGAAGATACGTAGACAGACTAGACTCAATGAAAAGTGTAGACAATAATCGTCATAGTGAATCTGAGCAGATACCTGCAAACGTGACTCCTTACGAGACGTAGTAGGAACCTTTACGACTGTGGGTGTGAAGTACTTTATTTATAAACGGGCTATAAAATATTTCCTTAGCCGACTGCAGAATTGTAAACAGCTGGGACAATTTATATTCTTTAAGAATGACATGAGAACTTCCTGCATTAATCGTATCAATTTTGCAGTTAGGTATCCGTGTATTCGTGACGAGACCGACTCATCTGTATGTAGCCTTTTATAACAGTGATTTTGTGAACCAATCATTGAGTTAATATTAATTCTGTAACCTAATAAAATTACTACCTACCTATTCTATCCTTTTTAATATTTGGTTATTTTTCCCAAACAATACGCCTGACAATTTTGTTTCTGTAAGGAAAATTAAGAGGGTATTTAATAACACCTTTATAATAGTTACCTACGTTACCGTTTAACCACTCTGGTCGATGGAATCTTACCACGAAAAATCCTAAGGAATCTAAATTTTACCCATACGATGACATCAGTTTGAAGATAATCCTGATGTAATCTCATAAAAACAACACTGAATTTAGGCTCCAAAAATAGTTCGCGAAATATGGCCAAGTGTTGGTAACCTACGCACAATTTGCGATGGACATTAAGGAAATGGAACATCATAAGTGGGCCTCGGGAGGACGAAATTCGCGCAGTGTGTCATGACAGTGACCTGTATACAAATACGATTTGTAATGGTATGAAGTAGTATCATCTTCATAACTGTTATAGCTTCTGCAGAGTTCATGATTGGTTGGATTTCTAGACAAGCCCAGAACCAGTGGAGTATGTATCCTATAGCCCGTGGCGGCACGACCCGCCCCCCGCCGCCTGCCTTATTTTCTTGATACAAACACTACTTATTTTCTAGCCTGCCCCGTAACTTCTATTTACGTAGGAATGGATAAAAAAGTAACCTAACTGAGTTGGGGTGCAAAAATTTTCGAACTCACTTCGCTCACTCTTGCATCCTATTTCTGCATTATTCTGAAATTTTTATGCAATATCATACGTATGAATAGTAAAAATAAAAATCTAATCTAACCGAGGCGCTCGCTCTTGCATCCTAATTTCTCTTTATTCTCAAGCTTTGTGTATAAGTCGAAAAAGAAACTTCAAACTGTCTATCAGCATGAATGCTCAAAAGAAATAGACTTCTTTCAGCATTCATGCTGATAGACAGTTTCCATCCGAGGTGCTAAAATTTTCTAGGTCGCTTCGCTCGTTCTCGCATGTTATTGGTTCTTTTTGTAAAGTCACCGTTAAATCACTAGCAATACCGTGGTAGCGAAGACTTTTCTATTTTATTTTTTCGTTAAATTACGGGGCGGCTTCTACATACGGTCTAAATACGCCACTGACCATAACGAGAGTTCCCTATTTGAAGGTTTAGGTTAAGATCGAAGTCTATACTCTGGTTTCGATTTGGATGACACAAACTACACACAGTCTTAGGAGACCACATTTAGTTCATTGAGGAATTTCTAGCAAAAGTATTACGACTCATGGTGGATCAGATTTAATAGATTACGAGGTAATAAAGCCTTAGGTACAGTTGTCTCATCAGGGACGGGTTCCTGCGGCTCCAATTCTGTCCGAATTTAAACCAAATTCTTAAGACGAAACTACGAGTCTTATTCTTTTATTCAAACAATGGTGCTAAGAAACAATCGTAAATAGGTCAAAATCACATCACACTTGTAACGATTTACAAGCGTTTACCAACGTCCGGTGTGTCGGTAAGTGCACTACTCATATGGGTCAAGCGATCAAAGACGCCGCAAGGATCGTTGACACGCTCCCGAGTTCACTTAGATACAATTTTGGTGTCAATGATCTAAATGGAGCTTTACGATCGCAGGTCTTAAAATACTCGGAGTGCGTTTTGTGATTTATAAGACCTTTGATTGATCGTTCTATGCGTGTGGGCACGCAGATTGCGTGCTGAGTCATAAAGATTGATGTCATTCTACACTGCAGAATTTGTGAAGGAATGTAAGGTTGAACGTTTATCTAAACATTGTCTAAAAATGCTGCGGCGTATGATTCCGGATTGGGTGGAAGAAAAACGTGCTCAAGGCAGAGGCAAGATGGTCAGACACCATCAAGAAGGCTGTTGGAGGCAGCATGTACCGAACGATCTACACGTGTACTGGAGAAGACCGCATAACTTCCGACGGAGACGCCTCGTATTCGCTAGCGATCCTCATTGAAGGAACGACGAAAATAACAGTGGCACTCCGGGAGTGCCGGCAGAAGTGAAAACTTGAAAAAAAATCGGCACCGCAGTAATCAACGCGTTGATGTCTTAAACTCCACGGTGTCGGTAAATTGCGTTACAGTCCCGCGAAATCAATGGTTTAATCCCATTTCAAAAATGCCCAACGCACCTAAAAAAGTTTTCAGTGTAGAGTATTTTCAAGCCTCAATGAATCCCGATGATTTCTAGGGACTCAATTTTTTTTGATCCCGTGGACATTGTGGCGATGATAGGATTTAAGAAGTTATGAATAACAATAATACTGGAGCCATGACCACCGGTAGCTTGGACCCTGTTTCCGATACCGGTGGGCTACTATTTTTTATATTTTTAAATGTAAATTATGTTATGTAAATAGGTATAACTGAAACAAAGGAATATAATAATAGGTACCTATAATAGATTCTATTCTTAATCATTTAGACAAGCAACTCTTTTTGTTAGGGTCATAAACTTCTGAATTGGGAGATCTTTAAGCGGTCTTTAAGTATTTGGTAAATATGACAAGATTATTTCTGAAACAATGTCAAGTAAAGAACAAGAGAGAATTGACCTGAGAAATAACAGCTCCTTGTACGACCTCATTCGATGTCCCCATTAATTTGATGAGCTGGTTAACGCGGTCCAATAGTGTCCATCTTCCGAAACTACCGATTTAGGCTGGACCAAAGAAAAAAAAATCAACGTAGGTACGGCAAAAAGCACTGCAAGTGCATTTACCGAACTTTGTTCGAATAGATACGTACCATAGGGGTAGCGCATATCTAACCACTTTGACAACAAAATCCCGTGCACACGACCCTTTTTTTTTGTAGATAAGCGATATTATAGCGGCCGAGCGCTGCAAGCAAGAATAGTCCTTACAGTGTACAAATATGCATTTCTTCGATAGTACCTATGTTATGAAAATGTTGACGACAGAACCATGGGTCGCCAAAAAAACCAAGATCATCAGAAAAAACGTAAAAGGCCTTTGCCTCGCAATGGCTCAAATTTAAGAGGCTAAAAAGTTTCGCTCTTAGGGTTTTTGTTAAACGCACAGCACCGTCGTTTGCCTGTTTGAAAAAGTTGGAATAATTTACCAGGAGCTGGTATACGTAGGTAGCCTTTAGAAAGCAAAACTATAAAAATAGGGGAATCATTTGCTCCATAGCGGGACGCGATAATTTTAGCTGGTACCTATACAGGGCGTCCCAAAGTTATGGGACATGAAGGGAAAGTACCTTAAATATCGTAGATAGGGTATTTTGCTGAAAGAAGACTTTATGTTATTTTTAAAAGTTAGTAATTCTGCATTCAAAGATTTTCTAAAAATTACTTGCCTCGTCTGGGAATCGAACCGACTTAAATGTAAAAAAAACACCCCTACTTTTATGATGCCAATCGAAAGAATGGCCAAAAAATAATAACTCTTCTTAAGTAACATAGTATTTTAAAAGAAAGGAACAACGTAAAATGTTTGAGTCAAATTTCAAGAAAGTTTTGAGCAAGCCATTACCAATATTGTAGGTAAGTATATCTAAACATAACATAACATCGTGCATCTTTTCCTCGAAGGGCTAAGCAGAGGTGCACCTATATTACCTACCACCATATTTCGCCAGTTATGTTTAAGTTCCATGTAATAATGTTATTCCAATATTTTGTACTAACAAAAAAAACAGTGCCACTCCGGGAGTGCCGACAAAAGTGAAAACTTGAACAAGATCGCCTTGGTGAAAGAAAAATACTTGTATAGAACATTTGTCCGTAACCTTATCTAAAGAAAGAGTACAGTCGCATTTACAAAAAAAAAATTCCAAAACCTTTAAAGTAAAAATACTTGCATAAAACATTGATCCGTAACGTAATATAGATAAAGAGCACAATCGCGTTTACAAAAATGAGGTGTCGGTAACGGTGTCGCGAGTTCAATTATTTTTTCCCATCTCAAAAATGGCCAACGCGCCTGAAGAAGTTTTCACTTCAATAATAATAAAACATTTACCTTTATTATCGGACCTGGCAGGCAGCGCAGGCGCAGCGTAAACCGCATTAACGGCAAGCGCGCATACGTAGAACAAAGCAGTGCGCACGTACGACATGCGTGCAGCGGCGGTCACGACTGAAGGACTGATGACAACTCGGCGGCAACTCTCACGTACGTTCAAGTTTAATTGTGCAGACAATTGGAGCTACGGTGTAGAGCTGCAAGTAAAAAGCAATTCAAGCTTGGAAATACACGAAGTCCTAAGCAATCTCGAACCGGAGTCATTAAAAATAAACGAGAACCAGGTTTTTGCTCCTGCATTTCTAGGTGCATCGTCTTCACATACTGGGTAGAAAGGACATCGACGCGAAAATTGTTACCATGGATTCAGTACATGATTCTGAACACCCCTGCGTTGAAATGTTACGTCGGTTATTTTAAAAATCGTCGGTCAAAATGTATGGAACAGCAGATATTTTTTGTACTCAAACCTCAGTTGGTCCAATACTGGCCCTTAGAAGAAACAGGAACTATTGGCATCAAAAAGTTTTTGTGAAAACTGCCCATTTTCTTGCCGACGAATTTTTTTTTTCAAATTCGGTGAATGCAGATCAAAATGACTCAAAAAGTTAAGGACAGTCTCCTAAGACCGTTTTCCTGTAGTTACAACGGTTAAGGTGGGTTACTGCCCTATCTGAAAAATCCAGCTTCTAGGTTTATTATTATTATTATTCATTTATTTCAATCAACTTTGGATCATACAATAAAACTAAATTAATCAAATCAAACTAAAGAATAACATATAAATTAAAAAAATATACATAAATATTAAAAAAATTACTTGAAAATTGAATTTAGATTCGATAAAAACAAACGCAATTAAAGTAATATCTTGACATTAGTCAGTACGTGACCCATGCAGCAGTGGTTCACGTACTGACAGTCGAAACGTTCAGCGAAAGCGTTCAGGATACTGTTGCGGCTGGCCCGCACCCTACGCACCAGGGATGTGCACCGCTTGCGCATGATTGTGTGGAAACAATCCACACGCGCCTCGGCAAACACCCCCGATGCGCTACAGAAGCGAGGCAGCCCCAAGAGCACCCTGAACGCGTTGTTGTATTGGACGCGTAGAGCGCTTTACTGTTTCTGCGTGTAATCCATCCACAGACTGCCAGTATAAAAGGAGGTACAAAATGCCCTAAATAGGGCTATTTTGACGCCCCTCGAACACCGAGCAAATCTGCGGGCTATCATATTCGCACGAGCAGACAGCGCTCTACGTTCCCTTTCAATGTCTGCAACGTCTTCATCGGTTTAAGTACTACTACCGCCTCCCTAGAATCTCATTCCTTTATCTACTAAAGCTTGCAAAAAGTATTTGCTTCGATCAGTTTATGGTTGATTTTATAGTCTGTAACGTACAAAAATGAAAAATAAATCAAAACCAATAATCTAAGTAGTTTGGATAATACGCTTCTCCAAATTTCCAAGTGTAATGTGTTTTTAGATTATGAAACTGCAAAAACCACATCATTTAGTAAGAAGGAAAACTTGTGATCCACATGGCACAATAAGTAAAGCCACGGAAGAAAACCAAACTCTTCGAGAACAGCTACTCGAAGCCACTGATAAGCAGCATCAGGAGATGTCAAGAGCTATAGAGCTCAAGGAAAAAAATGCGTATCTAAAGACCAGGATACATGACTTGAAACAAGAAGCCTGTAAACTTAGGGAGAAGAGTAAGCTGCAAGAATTAAAACAATGCGTGGAATCGTAGACTTGAGAGTTCTCCAAGCCGAGAATGAGGCATTGAAAAAACTCATTATTCAAGCAAAAAAATTGAGAATGGAAGCGTCGACACACGCTGAGAAATTAGCTGAAGCTAACTA
Source organism: Agrochola litura (assembly GCA_949152395.1). Taxonomy (NCBI): domain Eukaryota; kingdom Metazoa; phylum Arthropoda; class Insecta; order Lepidoptera; family Noctuidae; genus Agrochola; species Agrochola litura. Next base: position 19,475,541 of record OX424509.1, on the reverse strand, counting down.
TTATTTAGAAAACTGTCTTACCGAAGCGTACATCGAATTATATAATTTGAGACAAGGAAACTAAGCGTGCAAACAAGAATTTTGCCATAAAAATAATGAAAATAATGAATCCACATGTGTAGTCACAATGATCCGTCGTTACATTATTATCGTGTACCTTATCGTTACTGAATATTTGTGAATAAATAAAAACGTAAAATTGTGTTACTTTTTTATATACCTCGGGCAGTTTTAACCCTAGTCACATTAATATTATACAGGCGAAAGTTTGTGTGTGTTTGTCTCTTCTTCACGCTCAAACGGCTGGACCAATTTGGATGAAATTTGGCACCCATATAGTTTATAACCTGTACCCTAATTGCGTAACTTATTTTCGTAAACAATTTTGCCTAATTTGTTTCATTTTAACAGTTCAACAACATTCATTGTGTTTTTTGTTGTTGAGCAATTTTTTTTCCAACTTATGAAGCAATGGATTAGCAATCTGTTTCAAATCGAAACAGATTGTGGTTGTATTTATTACGCAATTAGGGTAGGTACTGGATTAACACATAGGATACTTTTTATCCCGATATTCCCACGGGATCGAGACTTACGCGGGTGAAACCGCGGGGCGCAGCTAGTAAATAAACCGAGCGTTTATTCTGAAAGTGGGCAACGTCGCAAATATATGTCAAATATTTCGCGGTTTTACTTAATTTGGTAATTCTGTATGGAAATAAGAAATGTGGCTAACTAGTTCCCTAGAAAATTAATAATTAATTGCAATTATAACACTGAATTTGATGTTGTAACAATTTTAGGTGTAAAAAAGGCATTTGGAAAGTTTCCAAATACTTTTTTACATCTAAAACTAAATATTCGGTGTTACCACATTTCTTAATTCTATACAGTAACATTGCTAAATTAATAAAAACCATTGAAATAGAAATAACATATGTCTATGATAAAAACAGGTGAATATTTGACAGCTATTTAAGACGTTGCCAACTTTTAGGGTTGTTAAGAGGAAACCCTCTTAACAGCCCTAAAAGTTAGTAGAGTTGAACCTTAGGGTCAGTTCACACCGAGACGCGACGCGACTCTGCGCTCACTTTTAAACAAGTATCGAACTTATTTTCATCACGAAAAGGTATAATTTCAGAGCGAGCGTGAACGCGTGTCGAAGTACAGTGAGATGCGCGGGTGCTGCGCAGCGAGTGTGCCTTAATTCGTAGTAAATAAATTCGATATTGTATCGGATCGTAAAAAAGTGCGCGTCACGTCGCGTCTGTGTGTGCTTACCCTTAGTTGACCAAAAATACCAAAACGACGTTCAAGTTTGCAGGTATTATGGCGTTATAACACTGGCGATTTCAAGCGTGTTTCCATTCCAGCGGGGCGAATTCTGCACGTGCTTTCCGCGAGTGCGGAGCGGGACAGACGCGTTTGTGTTGATCGTTCTCCACGCTCGAAACACGTCAGGTATCGCTAGTGTGAAAACTATTCAAATTAAACAAGAACATTGACTGTAAAATCATTTATTAACCCTTAAACATCTATTCTCTCATCATCTTTTCCTTCTGGCGAGCCAACTTCTTCTTTGACAGCTTCTTCTTCGCGGGTGCGTCGTCAGCTGGTGCGGCGCGTGCCACGGCGTCCTCTCGCTCGCTCAGACAGACCTCGATGTGGCAGGGCGACGACATGTAAGGGTTAATACGACCGTGCGCGCGGTATGTGCGTCTGCGCAGGCAGGGAGCGCGGTTAACCTGCAGAGTAAAAAGAAGGAGGATAAATTATATTTTCATTCATCAAATCTGGGCTGTTTTTGAGTAGAAAATTTATCAAAGAATTTGGTCAAGATTACGCTATTATTGGGGTAAAAATGTCAGTGATTGAGAAAAGAAAGTTCCATAGAGAAAACTTCCTTCATGTTAACCACTTCTTGATGTATGCCTTCCGAAAACAGTGATTACGAGAAAGTGGTAACACTGACAAGCAAGAAGGCAATATTTTATCAACTAAGCTATAAGCAATTTGAATAACTATCTATTACAAGTGAATGTCAATTTCATCCACCACTCAAAAGATTTTTAATATTCACGCGAGACAATGGTTTTTTTATTGGTTTCTGTAATTACGGCATTCGGGGGGTTAAACTGAATATTAAATATTTAAACTGGTAACTGGTTTTGCACTAAAATAGTGATATTGAAATAATTCAAGCATACTTCAAAATCGTAAAAATCTATACTAATATTATAAAGAGAAAAGATTAGTATTTTTGTATGTAATGAATAAACTTAAAAACTACTGGACCGATTTGAAAAATTATTTCAGCATTGGATAACTACATTATCAGCGAGGCGTATTTACAATCTATACAAGGCCAGAACGAAGCCATAGGAAACTGCACGCGTATATATTGTAATGCTATTTTTAACCGACTTCCAAAAAGGAGGAGGACCGATTTTGAAAATTCTTTTTTTGTTTGAAAGGGTATGCTCCCAAATTGGTCCCATATCAATTTTATTAACTTTGCTTGGGTAGTTTTTGAGTTAGCTACAAAATACGTATTTTTTTCCCACTTAGTATGTAGATGATATGATAAGTTCCTGTCACTGGTAGCAGGTAGTGGTATTCGAATGTGTGTGGGGTAGGTACCACAACTAAAAAGTGAAAAATAAAAACTTTTTACAAAAAAAAAACAACCGACTCCCAAAAAAAAAAACACTACAAAGTGAAAAATAACTTTAATTTCGGAAGTCGGTGGCAAAAAACGAAAACACAAAACCCAAGACAACGACTTCCGAAATTAAAGTTATTTTTCACTTTGTTGTTTTTTTTTTTTGGAAGTCTGTTGTTTTTTTTTTAAATCTGTGATTACAATGTATACACGAATTTTGTGTATTACTGGTGTATAGTTTGTAACGTGGACGAGCGCGTCCTGGTTCCAAAGTGTACTACATCACTTACGCCTGATAAGAGTTTTAAAGAAAAAAAAAAAAAGAAAAGAACAAAAGTGTGAACTGGGTGAAATGGCTTAGGTTAGGTTAGAACTGTGACCAACCGCGCGCGAGCCGAGCGAACGCTACTTCCAAATTGCTCGCAGCCAGGCAGGCTATTTAATATTAGCGCAAGGTGCATTACGTCGCAAACAAGTTGGTTACCAGTTCACAATTTCTCGCAATCTAAACTCGATTAGTCCGTATGCGTACTGGCACTGTATACTATGGAATGAGGTAGTTCATTTGGTCACTACAAAGTATACGCGAGTATTTGCGTACTACTCTTGTATAGATTGGAAGACCTTAGTAAAAAAGTGATTTCCAATCTATACGCGAGCAGTTTCTTATGGCTGCGTTCTAGCCTTGTATAGAATGGAAAGACGCATCAGCGAGTAACATAGGCTATATTTTAACCCCGTACTCCCACGGGAACGGGAACTACGCGGGTGAAACCGCGTGACGTCCGCTAGTATCTAATAAAATTAGGGAAAACTACTACTATCCAGACATTTCTATGAACAGCATTTAAAACCTGGCACTACTGGGTAAAAAATACCACAGAGTCTCTATATATGGTAACTATTACTTTTCTGAGCGCTCTGACGACACGGGATTCTATGTAGCTTCAAACCGATAGTTACACAGACAAACAATTCACCCGCGGCACTTGGTTTCGACAGACGCATAAAGTGACTATGGGGTAAAGATCGCGAATAGTTTTTATAGCAAATAGTCGAATACCGATTAATCGCCATTCCCTATGGCGAATAGTCGAATTCTCGCCATTATTGCTCGACATAAAAAAGGAATACAAAAAAGGTTTATTTATTCTTAAATAATAATAATTATAGTTTATTTATTTTCTGAGGGTTTGATTTATCAAAAAAAAGCACAACCGACTTGATCTTCTATCTTAAACTAATTTACTTGAACATGACTGATTTTTGGTTAACTTTTTATATTAATGTGTTTTGTTTTTTAAGACTAATGAAAGTTTATTTTTATTTAAAGACAAATATCAGCCGAATGTCGAATAATAGACATTATTATGAGTACTTCCACTTTGCCGCACCAAGCCACCCCACTGGTGGGGCAAAATGGAATGCCTAAAATTTTGCAGTGGAATCTTGTGGATCCCCACTAGGGTTGGCACCTTACAATTTGTGTAGGTGCTCGTATTTTATATTTATTTGGAAAAGAAAGAAATGTTTATCTAAGTAAAAATGTAACTAGGACTGGTAACGTTAGACTTAGTTTTACTCCAAACAAATATAAAATACGAGCACCTACACAAATTATAAGGTGTCAATCCTGGCAAAGTGGAAGTACTCATTATTATTCGGTATTCGACGAATCACAAAAAAGATGTCGAGTAATGCCGAATACTGAATAATCGCGAGTATTCGCGGCATCTCTAGTAAAAATACCCGGTAGTAACGAGAGTGGAGACTTTTATAGAAATATAAAGTTTTATTTTGTTACTACTATGATAAGAGAGATTTCTTGACGGCATGTGAAGCCAAGTTAGAAGCCCATGGGCGGCAGAAAAACTGACACCAGGTTAGTCACTTACCACACGAAAAAGACAAAGAAGCACTCATTTTTATCAATAAACATTAGAACTTGAATTTGCTACTTTATTGAATGTAAAAAAATCATAAATAAAACGATTAAGTTTAATTATGTCTTAACTCTTTCAGGTTTTGTAACCACAAAACCTGAAAGAGTTAAGACATAATTAAACTTAATCGTTTGACACTAACCACCTCATTCAGATTGTTTTTTAATGAGATACACGCCATCTAGTGACAACCATAATTAAAAAAAAAAAAAAAACTGAACAGGTCCTAATGACACTAACCACTAAACCTTAAGTAATAAAAAACCAATATTTTCTTATATAATGCTATTTAAATTGTGTCATTTTTTACCCGGTAGTAAGTATTTGTTTGTTGATGCTTGGTTTCACTACTACAACTGACACTACTAATCAGTCACTAGTAAATGCACTACAATAGCACATGCAATAACACAATAGATCAAAATAACCTAAAAACTAATAATACCAACTAGGCTGCTTAGCCTAGCCTAGTTGTCACACAGTCATAATAGAATCCTTGTAGACATTATATTTAGCCCAACATTAAGTGCAGTCCAAATTATGATTTCTGAATGTTGCTATTCTGCAGATAATGGTGAAGTTGCTCAAAGTAATGATTTAACCTCTCGCGTGTTTATGATGTACCGTGTGCATCATGTTATTTCAATGCCCCAACTGTTTATGATACACCATGTGCATCATGTAAAATACATTTGAATACCCGCTGTTTTTTGATCATAAAACACGCGAGGGGTTAATATTAAGAACCCCATTATCCTAACTAATATTATAAATGCATAAGTAAGTTTGTTTGTTTATTTGTTACGCTTTCACACTAAAATGGATGGACGGATTTGGATATAATTTGGCACATGGGTAGACCATGACCTAGATTAGAACATAGGATACTGAAAACCGCAGGGTGCAGCTAGTTAAATAAATTTTAGTTTCTGAATGAATATTCACCTGAATGTGGTCAATGACAAGCCTGTCAACGTCCAAGCCTTTGTAGTCAGCATTGGATTCAGCATTTCTCAGCAGCTGGAGTAGGAACTCAGCAGACTTCTTGGGCCAACGACCCTGTGTGGTGCCAAACTGCTTGGCTTGTGCACAACGACCAACACCACCATTGAAACGGCGGAATGGAATGCATTCCTTCTTCTCTGTAACATTCTTCAGGTAACGTACAGCGCGGCGCAGGGGCAGCTTCCTGATCGCCATGGCTGTCTCATATGTGTTCTGGAAGATACATAAAGGAAAACATTAGTTTTTGTGATACTAAACAAACTTTGAGTTGTCTATTTCCGGCAGTGGATTGACTGAAGACTAATTTAATTGAAGTTATTCACAGATTACTTGTTTGTTACTTGCAATATCCAGACATTTTCATGAATGCATGAAAAGACAATTCAACATTAGACACAGAGAAACGCAATTTCCTTTTTGCCACAGAATTCCTCATACAATATAGTTTGACTACTAGCTGTTTTTGAGGTTATCGCACTCAAGATTGAAAAGAAACTGTAATTATCAAAGAGAACGACTGACATTTCATCAGATTCAAAGGCGGTAACAGCCAACCACTGCTAGATATGGCTTGTTTCTTTATGTCAAACTAACCTAAGATATTATGATTTTTGCACAAGTTTGTTTTTCTACCCCAAACACTCATTTAAAGCAGTCATTTCGTGAGATTGTAGTTTATAAACTACTTACTAATCATGTAAGTAACGTTAGATTGTAGGACAGTCCATGTGGAATCGATAACTTGTATACAAATAACAGTTTTGTGTTTTACCTTGAAGTGAACACGGAGGTTGGAGCCACGCGCTTTGCATGACTTCGCTGGGTTATCAGGCTCCTTTGAGTAACGCCCCATGTTTAGTTTCTGAAACACAGAGCGGCGTATGTCACAAACGCTTTCGAACATAGGTTATCATTTTATAACATTCCGGCTTTTCACATATTTAAAGAAATAAACACATGAGCAACAAGAATACACTGTCCTTAAATACACCATAACTGGATTTAATTCAAAACTAAGTAGTTTTCACGATTAAAATAGATTATAACAAACACGAAACCAACCTCTCAGGAGAAAATTTAACAGGAAAAGGAACAGACAACACGTTTTGACATCTAGAGTTTTGACATTGACAACTGTGACAAAATGTTGCCAGCCCAAATACATTATTTTTAGTTAAAAAATTGTCTATGCTGATCTTGGGCACACATATACAGTGTGCCCATGATGGCTCGTGGCTAAATAATAAAAGTCGGAAGATTAAGCTACGCTTGCCAAGGTCGGACCGAGATGGGTCTGTGGATGGGATCATCCATTACATCCCTTCCGTGCTTCGGAAAGCAAAGTTATGCAGTTCATCTTGGCTGTCATTTGTAGATCTTTGACAGTCGTTCTTGATATGTCTATGTTACCAGTCCAATCTTATCAATTAGACAGGCGGTCACTGTATGTAAAATTTTGTTATTCAGCTGGTTCATATTTTTCTGTTTATTCATCCGGTTAGACTGGAAGCTGACCCCAACTTATTTGGATAAAGCCTAGGCAAATGATGATAGAGTGCCCAACATAAACTAAAAAAAAACGAATTTATAAAGGAAGAAGTATTGACACGGGTAAAAGGTGAATATTCTAACAGCGTACTTGAGTCAAGATGACAAGATTCCACTTATTTCAAGAGACCAGAAGGCCAATTCGCGTACTAAAAAAACGCTAATGTTCCAGTCGCAATATGTCAAACTTGTCAAAAAAATTCTCAGATTTCGAATGAGTTGCGGTTACCCCTCAGCAATGTATTGATTGATTCATATAAAACATTAGAATTTGTGCGCACTGCATTAGTAAATAATAATTATGAAAGTTAGCTAAAAAAATTATTACTAAAAAAGTATTTCATTAGGATAAAACAAGATTTATTAAAATAGTATTGATTCGTTATAATAGGTATAAAATGTGTATTAGCTTATTCATTGGCTTACTATTACCCTAAATTTATTGCTGCAAAGTAATACCTCGTAAACGAAATAGATGGCGTTAAGAGTATCGCTCTCAGCGGTCCCATTCTTTAAAAATCTGGTATGGTATAGTATATGGCAGTAGTGTAATATAGTACGTCTAGTACCGTGGTTAGATAATAATTTATGAATGTACTTATTATTAATTATTATTTTTTGTTGTTATTCTTTGAAATATAAAGTTTCACTTTCATCCAATCGACCAACCAATGCCTTACTTACCAACTTTTTCCCAACTATGTTAGGGTCACCTTACAGTTTAACCGGATGCAGCTGAATACCAATATTTTACAAGCGACTGCCTATCTGACCTTGACAACCCAGTTATTTTACTGAGTAACATGATACCACTTGGTTGTCAGACTTTTGGGCTTCTGACTACCCTTGACGACTGTCAAAAATCTACGAGTGACAGCCGGGACCAACGGTATATCGTGCCTCGGATGGATATTATTTAGCCGCAAATATTCAATCGACCGTAAAAACTAAAATTAAAATGGGGAAGGAAAATACTGAAAACTTTTTTGCATATTTTATTATTTGTGCTGCTAATATATTATTACCACTACATTTTGATACTGTAATTACAATAAATTTAATAAATTGTGCTATGTAATCAAAAGTAAGTTATGACAAAAAGTATTTTTAACAACCCTGATTTCGAGCTAAATTACTGTTGTTTAGCATTTCATGTAAGTACCTATACAGAATTTTAATGAAGTAGAGTTAACTAAACATTTTACTACTACAATAATTATCATAATTTTATATTAGCTATTTACAATAAAATCGTTTAGTTAAAAGTGCGCGATCTACATTTTTTTTACATTATTAGATACAATTACATAACGTTGACTAGGTTACATTCTTATAACTAGGGTCTATAAATCAATGAATTAAATTCATTACAATTGCTTTTTTATGTTACACTACGAAGTATTATTTCTTATTGACTAAACTACTTATACAGGACTAGATTCTGTTTAATACTCGTGCTAGTGTGACTGTGACTAGATCCAACGCTTTTTATCATCGTGCAGTGCACTATGGAAACCTTTTTGCCGACGTGGTTTATTGACTGATTTTTACAATGTAGCAACACTAGGCTTAGCTGTCAAATAGTAAAAATATAAAGCAACGCCCTCTAGCGGTCGACATTCATTTTACTTTGTTACAAAAAATCAAACATTATCAACGGCCATTTCTTTACTACAATTTTATAAATTATTGCAAGCAAATAAATTGACTTCTGAAATATAATGAAGGTGAGATTATAATGATTAAACCCGTGTTAAGTAAGCGACTACCTAGTCATTTTGGCAAATTGAGATAGCTCAGGGACCAAAATCTCGGTGCATTATTTTCTCGTGCCCACTTGCGGGTAGATTTTATTTTAGGGTTGTAGGAAAAGCGACCCACCACGCCGCCGAAGGGGGTTGTAATCCCGCAACTGCATGCGGCCACGGCTAACAGCCAGTTTCTCGAACGAAAATTATCGCAAAACTAGTATGTGACAAATAGTCAAGTGCGCCGGTGCGCGTACTGTAAACTGCTGTGATTGGTTGAATGATTTATCAACAGCCAATGCGATTGGCTGTTGATTGCACTTAACTTGCGTTTAAATTTGACGTGTTGATATTTATTTAATTATTTTCGTTTCAGAAACTGGGCGTAAGAATCGCACCAGGAAATCTAAGCCTAAAGGAGTCTGCCCACTACACCGTATCGCACCTTGACCGTGCTAGGAACGTGTCAGGCAAAAAAATATTCTTTGTAGGTATTGAAAAGCAAGAGACTAAGTCTACTGTCCATGCACGGAGCGTCAACAATAATAATTATTGTAGGCGAGAATATTTTACCGGTCATACGCTCCGTGCAGGGCACGCAACGTTGCGAATCCGGTGCGCGTAGACCGCGAAACGGTGAGTTTATGGGTTATAACCGTATGATGACCATTCCAAACCCGTTATAAACGGGTTATAAATTGTCAATTTTCTAATGGTCATCGTATAGGTATAGGAAATAATTTTCTCAAGAAAAATATTCACTCGCTCTTTCTGACGCGTCTGCCTCACGTGAAAACAAGGTGAACTAGGTACTACAACCGAGAAAACGGAAACCGTACGGATATGACACACGGATTATACGCGGATGCTACAGTCACTAATAACCGTTATGCACGGGTATGATACACTGTTGATACGTTCTAATAGGCATAGTATTCTGTGTCATGTTTCTTTCCGTGCCTGATACGTTCGCAGCACGGTCATGGTATGTATGGTACAGTAAGGTGGGCAGACTCCTTTACTGTATTAATTTACAATATAAGACTACAGATATGTATTTCTCGTAGCGAGTATTGGCTAATGCGGCGCCGGTGCGGGCGGAGGCAGCAGCGGTAAAGGCGCGACGCAGGCAACGCAGTCTCTATCTGGAAAAGAGAAAAATAAAGTCAGGTACCGTGAAATATGCCAACATTGCCCCTAAGGGGAACTTTGCCCGAAAAACCATTTTAAGCATATCTTTGCTGTGCAAATATCTTAATATTATGGCAACAATGATTGACTAGGTGGAAAACAGGTTATATATATGGCAATACTGACTATTGTGTTTGTTCTTGTTGCTAGTTTCGCAGTTTCGCTTAGTAGCTTGTTGGAACTCGTTAAATGAGGTGCGTGTTTTTGCGGGAAAATTTTAGTGCAATGTCAGGGTAACATTGCCCAGTCATTTTAGTAAAAAACTTTTCATAGTGTCGTTTACATTCCTAAAGCAAACGCGATCTTTATAAAAATTCTTGTACTGGTTTTTATGTCATCTGCATAAAGGCCATATTTGCGTCAAAAAAGCGATGTGGGCAAAGTTGGCTAAAAGTCCACATAACTTTGCCCGCCAACAAAATTGAACAAACATTGAATTCGATGTTAAATAATGGTAGGTACTTCTCACATGCACATGATTATACAGTTGTAGCTGATGAAGGAAAATATTTTTGTTTACACAGAAATATCGTATTAAAATTGTAATTATTCGAAGAAAGTGGACAAAGTTGGCATGTTTCACGGTAAGTATTCGACCTAGAGATGGGCCGACTATCACTTCGGCTGATTAGCTGACAGACGGACTAGTTGGTTAAAAAAGACCGATTAGCCAAGCTGATCATTGCTTTCGGTGGAGTTCGGGTGGTTCCAAGAAGGTTCAAGAGAAGTTGGATAAGATCAGAAGAGTTGTTTGAAGTTGGTCATTGGATAATATCCTTATTCCTAAATTATAATTACAAAGGTACTGTAAGGTGGAGTAAAAAAAAATGTATTAACAAATCTATACTAATCTTATAAAGAGGTAAAATTTGTTTGTTTGTTTGTTTGTATGTAGGGGGTAATCTCCGGAACTACCAGTCGGATTTGAAAATTTTTTTTTGCATTGGATAGCCTAATTCAATCCCCATGTTTTTAAGTACAGAAATATGAATTAATTATAGCAGTTTTTGGTAGAGTGGGCGATTAGTCAGTACATCTCTAATTTGAACAATTTTGAAGAGACAATAGCTCAAGGATTGAGGCGCGGAATGGCTAGTGAAAGGTCGTGAGTCCGAACCCTGTTGCACTGACATAAACCCACTTTAGCATAAGCTAATTTTTGCTAGGGGATATTAAAGTTCGCTTTCGAAGTCTCGAAAGATGATGCCCGTAGCGACTAGGAGCAAGTTCTTAGTTAGTAGCAATGGGACAGTACCTTCGTCTATTTTCTTCAAAAACTAACTATTTACTCGTGTACAGTATATCTATTTTCTTAATGTCCCTCGGGAATCATCGCATTTCCGAATACTAACGAATGCTAATTTCCATGTCCATCAATTATTAGATTTATCTTGTATAATAATTTGAATTCAGAACTAAGTACTTTATTGTTGTTTTGTTTTGATTTTCGTGTGAACTATATAGAGCTGTAAAACTATTTTCCTATCCGTAGTGCCTGCGACTTTAGCAGCTTTCCTACCATGTTTTAAATAAATTATATTAATTAAAACAGTATTAACAACTCTATATTATACTTCCAAGTCGATTGAGAGCGTCCGGTCTGCACCAAGTGCAAAGGGCAACTGATAGAAATCCGACGACTGACGAAATACGAAGTTTGCCGAGGGACATTAAGAACATATTTGTACTGTATCTACCTACCTATCACCAAAATAATACCTACCATATTACAGCCAAACCCATGTCAAACAAACTAGACGTAAAAAAAACCTCAGTATAAAAAAAAACAATGGAAAAAAACATAAGTAGGTAGTTAGAGATACTCATGCACCACGAGTTGCAAATGAACCGTTCCGTTCCGCGACTTCACAAATAAGTGAAATTGACAAGAAAATCGATCCTTGTCTCGAGGTACCGGTAACATAATCCGAATATAATTGCGGCTCCCGGTACTGCCAATTAGAGCATCTACACCAGTAAATATGGACGCGCCATTAAAATAGGTACCTACCTATTATTGATATTCGAATAACTTTATTGAATGGAATGGAAATGTAAGGAATTTGTGCATGTTGTTTAATTTGGGGAAAAGGTCATTAGGTATTTTTTCAGGTACAAATCAAGAGTGTGAGTGTAGCTATAGAATATTATTTTTTACACAAGTCCAAGAAAGGCTGACAGAAGGATACAGTTAGGTTGGACAGCCTTACCAGGTCTTGAGCCAGTGTAACCGGCCCGTTACAAGTTTACGACACATGGTTTTGGGACGAGGACAGTCACAGTTTCGGGCAGTCATGTTTTTTCACCAAGGGGTCGTTCGTGGAATAGTAAAATAACCTACCTACTCATTAAAAATCTTACATTCATTCATTAACAGACAACGCACAGCCTAAACCACTGGGTCTAGTCTAGAAGCATAGCATTTTGAACATGGGTTCTTCATATAGGTTGGCTAGTGACCGATACCTCAACACGACTTTACTCATAATTAAGAACAACTTTTACCGTGGAATCAACCCTAAAATCGCGAAAAAAAAATCTGCTGTTCCTTACATTTTGGGGTGTTTCGCGTAATTCGTGCAAATTCCATGACATTTCTAAATTTCAAATTAACTGTCGTATAACTTTGTTTTTTTTTCTAATACCATTAATATACGTATAATCCTTCAATATTTTGTGGTTTACACCTTCCTTCTATAGACAACAATGAAATTAGTATCATAACAAAAAACAGAATGAGACGGTAATGAGAAAGTTAACGAAGGGAATGATTTTGAGACGTGAGACGTGAGAAGTGAAGGCATAGAGCTGCGACGGTAATGAAGATAAATGGAAGGCAACATACTGTTATACAAAGATGCATTTTTAATATTTAAAATTCAATTAACTTAATTGTTGTAATTAAATTAAACTACCTGCTAAATAGGTACTTAATGATCAAAACATAATATTGGCCATTTCTTTTTGCCTTTATAATAAAACTTACAAGTTTCTATATTTATAAATTTTTTTAAAGCTTGAGATCAAAATCAAAAGTCCTTCTTAACAAGAACAAAAAATCAAGCTAATTATTAATTTAAACAAGAATAAACTTATTTATAATTTTTTTGGAACACGTTCCTATATTTATAATTTTTTTGGAAGCATGAGATCAAAATCAAAAGCGATTCTTAACGAGAACTAAAAATCAGGCTTACTATTAATTTAAACAAGAATAAAAGTTTTTAAATTTATAAATTTTTTGGAAGCATGAGATCAAAATCAAAAGTCCTTAACAAGAACTAAAAATCATCTTTCTGTTTATTCGTTTTTTCAATTTCTCTTTTCAAAATGCCTGCCTCAGTGTCACTATTTGGTGGAGAATTATCTAGTAATAACTGCTAAATAGCTTTTTCTTTCTTTTTTATTTCATAATGACGTTTCGAATTAACTCTCCATGTTTTTTTTTGAACTCTCAATTGTCTAGGTGTCATATTTTCTACACTATTTATTTTTCTCTGTTCTTTTCTTTTAAGGTATCTTGCTCTTTCTTTGGACTTCAGTTCTGCATACTTTTCGGGATCTTTCTTAGTTTCCGCATATTTTTTTTTTTGTAACCGATCGCTCTCTCGTTTCTGCTCTAATGTTTGTTTGGTTTTCCTTGGCATTCTTAATGTTTAATAATCTGTAAAAACAATTAAAATATTAGAGCTCCTATCGTTAATAATTAAGCGTCATAAAAAGTTTTAAAATTACACTCACCTGATATCTTTAAGCAACATCAAATAATGAAATAACAAGTATTAATTCTTTATTATATATTATTCATTAAAGTAACAATTATGTAAAGAAATAAAATTACTACGGGTGGGACTAAAGCCCATGACCACACCGAAGTTAACAAACATAACATATTCAAAAGGTTTGCACAATAAAAAATTTAAAGGACCTGACATAAAAAGTTTCTAATTGCCAGTGCCCAGCTACTAACTGCCCCACTGAATGATATTGAGGAAGTAAGCGATCTCACATCAATAGCGCCAGAAGGGGTGGAAGCTGTGGATAAAGAAATTTGCGACACGGAACTGCGGGACATACGCCACAAAGATAAACTAGTATCATCAGCTACCTGCCAAGATCCCAAACCTCGTGTCTTCTTGCCGGTGCCTGCAGCTGCAGCGGACGTTACAATGGGCGACACAGACCAGGATGTAAAATTGAATGATGGTTGGACGACAGTTCAACACAGGCGCTCCCGTTCGCTCGGCAATGTTTTGCGTGGGACAGCGGCACCTGGCACCACCAACTTAGAGGCCTCGGAAAGATGGAGATACCTTCACCTCTTCTATGTGAAGCAGGGGACATCTGATAGCCAGGTACGTGAACACCTAGTTACTATCTGTGGAACTGACGTTTGCACGGTGGAAGCGCTCAAACCCCGTGGCAAGTACGCCTCCTTCAAGTTGGGTGTGCCCTCGAGACTGGCTGAACGCGTTATGGCAGCTCAAAACTGGGCAGAGGATATCTGCGTCAAACCATGGCGCCGTAACTTTCGTGGTCGAATTAATGAGACTCAGTAAGCACTTCAACGTTCCTGCCTTACCCGCCTGTACTGATCGCATTGCCTATATGCGTGTACTGTACCAGAATGTGCGTGGGCTTAAAACCAAGTTACCTACATGGAGATCAAGCCTGTTACTCTCCGAGCATGACTTAATAGCCGTAACAGAGACAAATCTGGACAATTCAGTAGAGGATTCAGAAATGTCAAGCGGAGATTGGAGCATTCTACGCAGAGACAGAGTGACTCTAGGTGGCGGCGTGTTGCTTGCTGCGTGCCCCGGCATCACTATGAAGAGGAGGCATGATCTCGAGACTGACCGTGGCGAAGATTTATGGGCTACGATGACAATTTACGGCTTTAATATATCTGTTTGTGTTGTCTACATAAAGCCCACTGCAACGGACGACGAATATATGACGTGGTTCTGCAAGGTTGAGAGCATCATCTCCAATTTGAACGGAATTATAATGATTTTAGGTGACCTTAACTTAAAAAGTGCATCTGTAAATGTTAATAATTATTACTGTTATTTCTTAAGCTTTTGTAGTCTGGCTGAGATGAATGAAGTGGTGAATATGCGTGGGAGTAAGTTAGACGTAGTGTTGGCTCGGGAGGGTACTGAAGTAAACTGCGAGCATATCATAGGTACAGAGCTGGTTCCAATCGACTTGTATCACCCTCCGTTAGATATTGCGATTTCCATCTCACCGCTTATGGATAGTGAAAAATTGGACCCCAGCAACATTGATCGCAGTAGGGATTGGAACTTTTTAAAAGGGGACTACGCACTTTTAAGCGACCTTATTCGTTCTGCTCCATGGCAAGACGTTCTTCGCTGCAATGATGCTCACTCCGCTGCTGGTACATTTTACGGAATAATGTATAATTTATTTGACTCTTCCATTCCAAAGAAGAAGAGAATGATCGCTGGAAATAGGCGGTATCCAATCTGGTTTACTAAAGATATTATAAACGATACTCAGCGTAAAACCAAGCTACATAAGAAATGGAAACTTTCACGTTGTGATCTTACTTACGCGCAGTTTAGTGCTCTGCGATCGGATCTTAAAGTAAGAGCCCAGGACGCATACAGGTTGTACTGTAATAATTTAGAACATAACATAGGCAAAAATCCGCGACAGTTCTGGCAGCATGTATCTAGCCTGCGGTCAAAGGGCGGCTTCGAGCCAAACGTGGTGTACAATGGTGAGACTTGTTCGGGTGTCAAAGCGGCCGAGGCATTTGCTCAGTATTTTGCTAGCGTGTTTCTGCCTGATACACCTGAGTTGGACCCTAGAAAATTAAATGTGAGTAGTGAGGGAGATAGCATTCCTCTTCCCTTTTTAACCCCACCGGATGTGGTTCAGGCTATTGCTAAACTCAAACCCTGTAGCACGGTTGGCCCTGACTACATACCAGCCTTTACTCTTAAGGGATGTCATGATATTTTGGCAGCCCCTCTATGTCATGTCTTTAACCTAGCTCTCCGGTCCGGCGTATATCCTGAACAATTGAAAACATCGCGAGTCACTCCCATTCCTAAAACTAGTGACAAAACATCAGTAGAGGAACACAGACCCATCGCTATCCTGCCAACCATTGCCAAGGTTTTCGAACATATACTTCACGCTTTCATTTACAAACGCGTAAATATATCCCTATCTGATGCCCAACACGGTTTTCGGCCGGGTCGCTCCGTGAATTCGAATTTACTGATTCACGTAGACTACATATCCCGTTGCTTGGACATCGGTGGGCAGGTTGACGTTCTGTATTTCGATTTCCGGAAAGCGTTCGACAGAGTTGACAACGATGTGCTTTTGACAAAGCTGGGGGCCATCGGTTTCTCGTCCGGTCTTCTTAACTTCTTTTCCGATTATCTACGCGATCGCAAGCAGTTTGTAAGGCATGGCTGCTTCGAGTCCAAGCCTTACAGTACACGCTCGGGCGTAAGTCAGGGATCCGTGTTAGGGCCGCCTCTTTTCCTGATCATGATCAATGACCTCATAACTAATGTCAAGTTTGCCAAGTGCCTGCTATATGCCGATGACCTGAAGCTAGTCGCACAAATCCGAACGGACGAGGATTGCAAGCTCCTTCAGAGGGATATTGACGCCATCTATGAGTGGAGCATTGTGAACAAGCTATTTTTTAATAAAAACAAGTGCTACGTCATGACATACGGTAGAGGGCTGCGACCAATCCATTACGACTATAATTTGGGAGGTGAAGTAATTACTCGTGTCACCAACATAAAGGACTTGGGAGTGACTTTCGACCGCTGTCTGACTTTTAGAGATCACGTTTCTGCCCTTGCGAAAGAATCTTTCAGACGCTTGGGATTTGTTTTGAGAAATGCTCGTGACTTTCGCAATTCAAATGTTATTAGTCTGTTGTACACTGCTCTGGTTCGAAGCAAACTCGAGTCCAGTGCCTGTGTTTGGCACCCCTATACCGCGACCCAAACACTTATGCTAGAAAAGGTTCAGAAAACATTCTTAAGATGCCTCTTCCAAAGGTTATACCATTTCTTTCCGTACTTGTACCCTACCAACTATCTTTTAGGGACGTTAGGCTTTAACTCGTTAGAGGTAAGAAGAGGTCTTGATCAGCTCACGGTAGCCTGTAAGACCTTACGAGGACGTATCGACTGTCCAGAGCTCCATGGCCTTTTCTGCCGATTATTTGTGCCAGACAAATACATTG
Source organism: Agrochola litura (assembly GCA_949152395.1). Classification (NCBI taxonomy): domain Eukaryota; kingdom Metazoa; phylum Arthropoda; class Insecta; order Lepidoptera; family Noctuidae; genus Agrochola; species Agrochola litura. The sequence continues at coordinate 19,458,192 of OX424509.1, read as the reverse complement.
GACACCGTCAAAGCCACCGACACAATTTGTTTGCACAACTGTCATGCAAAACTGTAGCCAGAGCCGAATCCCCAGTCTGTCGTACCCTAAAGATGCTAAATGCCCTTCTGACTGCCAACCCTGAATGTGATGTGTTTGCGGATGAATGGAATAAAATTATGCGTAATATGTCTGGTGTTCTGTGAGAGAAAGTATGCAAGGGAGTCCACTGTTCCATGTTAGTTTTATATTAAATTAATGTCAATATTGTAATTGTTTCTATGTTAATTAATGTTATTGGTGTTGTACCGTTTTAATTAACTATAAATAAAAAATAAATAAAAATAAATAAATCGTTTTGACCTCATTACCATCGCTCTAAAAAACGACGGTAAACGAAGGCAGTGAGGAAGCAGGTAATGAGGTTTGAATCCTTTATCTAATTTTTTCCTAAGTAATATCAAAATTTCGAACCTCATGCATATTCTAAACTACGAAGGTAATTATAAGAAACAATAATTAGCCACAAAGTAAACAAAATCATATATACTCACGTAGTAATACGGACGATAGGAAGGAGAACGATTCCAGAATAATCACCTCCCGCGTAACTAAACACGCAAATATTTTTTTACCACGACCAAGTGTCCACTCGCTACGACGTTTGCTGGGTGACTGAGACGTGTGCGGGGCGCAGCATGGGGCAATGCAGCATTTTTAAGGGCATATGTAGACTGTAATTTAGATTTTCTTTCAAACCGATGGTAATCAGAAAAAATATATGTTAAAACTTTTATGAAATATTTTTTTATTATATTGCGGATTTAATGTTATTTGTTTAGGTGTAAACCATGTGCTTTTTAATACAGTTTCTTGGTATGGTTACTTTGTTTATATTAATATTGATATTTTTGGTTAAAATACAAATGTATTAACGAAAATAGTAAATGGACAACGAAGGAAATGAGAATTTACAAAGTTTTTTATGCACAATTTATTTATTTATTTATTTGGATCTGTAAATGTTACATGCATGTAAGCATAACTTTATTATGTTTGGTTTCCTTTAAAAGGAATGTAGATTTATAATGAATAAGTAAAGATTTTTTTTACTGGACGTGTAATATGCGCGAAAAATGTTAAACACCCTTTGACGAGTTATGCGAACATAAATGTAGGGAACAACTGATTTTTTTTCGTGATTTCAGGTTTGGTCCCATAGTAAAAGTTGTTCTTAATTATGAGTAAAGTCAAGTGTTTAAAGTATCGATCACTATTACCAGTCACCCTCTATAAGGAAGGATGGATTTTTGATAATTCAACCGTTTAAGGTGTTAAAATAGGAGATGAAAGTTTGTATGTTCGTAATTTTTGCCGGCTTGTTTTTATAATTAAGGCTTTAGATTAAAACATAAAATATCTCTGTTACGTGTGATGCAGTTTCAATCGTCTATCTGAGAAATTGCTCAAACGAAAATCTATCTAGAAAAAAAGGCTCGATAACTTACACTTACCACGATCATGCATATAATGCAGCGAGGGTCGCAGGTCGGGCAGCCTCCACGGCTCGACCCTGGACTCCTCATCCCTCTCCACCTTGGGCACCAGTCCGCTCCAGCAGTTCTCATCAGGTCGAGGAGTTGGGACACTGCTGATTGGCCAGGTGCATGTCTGTGGAGGGAAACATCACTGTAATTCGAAAAAGCTCTACTAGATAAGTACTGTACAGGTTTAGCTTCTTTCATGGCTTTGACAACCAACCTCCACGAACGTTATACAGGGTGGCAGGGACATCGACACGAAAACTGTTACCATGGATTCAGGATCTATTTTTATTTAATTCATTAAACCTAACTTGGTTTCCGTACGACTTTTTCGGGTGACCACTGAAAATCAGCGCTGTGCTGTAGGTCCCCATAGCACAGCATCATGCTGAGTGGAAGCCTTCTTGTCACAGTCATGACGTGCCAGCAGCTGCCGCATATTTACGTTTTGTGCTCGTGATTATATTTAAATCTATTGTTTTATTTTATTTTATTATTCTCTTCTTTTATGCACGTGTTTCTGTGACAATTAAACTTATTTTTCTTTCTTTCTTTACATGATTCTGAACCTGAATTTTTCGCCGGTTATTTTTTTTTAAATCTGCTGTCCCATACATTTGGACCGCGTAGGTATTGCACTTTTCTATGAAACAGCAGATTTCTTTTTTAAATAACCGACGAAAAATTTTAACGCTGGGCGGTCCAAAATCATGTACTGAATTCATGGTAACAGTTTTCGCGTCGATGTCCCTGCCACCCTGTATTCATGGTATAATTCAGAGATGAACACTTCAAAATCTTTATTTTATATTTATTTCAGTTTCTCATTAATTATAACACACTATACACACACATGTACCTATGTCACAACATTTATTTGATTTAGTATGAGCTATTCTAGATTATCCTATCTTATATTACCTTTAATTTATTTATTAAAACGGACTGACACTTCGTTTATTATTATTCTAGCGTATGACACTCGTGGGTTGCAGCTGAAAATCAGCGTCAGGTGGTACACTTTGTGCTGCCATCTGACATTATGCTGAGCTGAGGCCCTTTTGGTATCATTGTTTTCTGTTGTTATAGTTTTAAGGTGTATTTTTCTGTCTTAATGCCAATAAACGCAATTTTCTTTCTTTCTTTCAAAATGGAGAGTCCATCTCGGACATTGATGCAAAAAGTAATTTATTTAGGATTAATTATCCTGTCTCTACAAACATGTGTTTCATTTTAGTAACTTAACCTTTATTATTTTTTTCATGGCAAACAGTGTTGTGGTAGATCTGTTTAATAAATAAACGACAAACACTTTTCAACGTAAGTAAGTGGTTACCTACTTACGGCTATTTATACTTATACTTTAGCGGACTCCTTTGCATCAATCCAATGGGTTTGCCGACTGGTACTTTGCCATCTGGCTAAAATAATTATGGTCTGCAATTGCAACCATTTTTAGGATTAGTTGAGTAATGTAAAAGGCCCGATAACCGAAGTTATAATATGCCAATTTTCAACTCAATCTAATACCACGAAGTGCTTGAAATGGATAACAAAGAGAGTAACTAGAAAAAACTCAAAGCATTTATTTCAAACTAGCTTTTTCCCGCAGCTTCGCTCGCGTGGAAATCGGAAATTATCCCATGGAATCGCACTAAGTATTAACTCAAGGAATAAGATTTTTCATACAAACTTTGCCCCTATTTTTCACCCCCTTTTTTTTTTTTTTTTGGGTGGGAAATTATCAAATAACTTCTCCCGCTCTGGGTGGAGCGGGAGGGCGTGTCAGACTCTTACTGACTAAAACCCACCCGTGTTCCTTCGGTTGCCTTGTTGCCGGGGGCCACGATTTCCCTATCGGTTTTCTTCGAACCCCCGGCAGGCATTGGCCCTAACGGACCCCGTCAATTCTGCTGACATCTCTTTGAGGCGCGCGTGGAACACAACACGCCGTCGACCCGGGCTTGGTCCTTATCGGACGGCGAGCTACCCATTGCTCACCGTCCGCAAGCCCGCGCCTACGGTGGCCGGAAATCGGCTCGCGATTCCCGCCCCGGGCGTCTCCTCTTGCGGCGGTTAGGGGCGTGAGGGCGCGAAATTTGCCTCTCCCTCACGCGTTCCGCCTCCTCCTTCGCGAGCATTACCGCTTCGCAGAAGGAGGTGACGACCTGCCATTTCCTCTCGCTCCGTACCATGGCCTGAACCAGGGCCGGACGCGAGAGATCACCGCCGCCGATCGCCTCTACGAGGACACGGCGTTGCTCCGCCCAAGCCGGGCAGACCTCCACCATATGCTCCACCGTGTCCTCAGGCCGATCCACACAATGGTGACACCCGGGTGTTTCCTCCCGCCTTATCCTAAACAGGAACCTCCCGAAGCAGCCGTGTCCGGTGAGGACCTGCGTCAGGCGGAAGGTGAGGACGCCGTGGCGTCTCTCAAGCCACTCCTCAAAGAGGGGTCTTAATGCCGCAATGGTGGCGTGCCCAGCGCGGGGATCCCGCCGGAGCTCTGTCCACTGTGCCGCGATTTCTTGCGGCATCGGAGTTAAGCCCCGGCGTTTCGCCTCCTTGCGCCACTCCCAGATGTGCGCGAGGACCTTTGCCTCCAGATCCCATGGCGGTAATCCGGCAAGGAGACTCGCCGCCTCGCAGGAGACCGTGCGGTATCCTCGGGCCAGCTCAAACTCAAACTCAAAGCATTTATTTCAAATAAACCAATTACAGGTACTTTTGAATTGTCAAGGGGTCGGTCAGTCAGAAAGATGAAGCTAGTTGCCCATTCCAAAGCGTAGTAGGTACCTATGGCCAGCCTGATGGCCATGACCCTCTGGGACGCGTTCAACCGGCGGGCTGGCCGCAGCCTCAATGAACGCGCCCACACCGGTGCCCCGTAAAGGGCCATGGACCGCACGATCCCCGCATAGAGCCTCCGGCAGGAGGCGTTTGGATCCCCTTGATTGGGCAGGAGCCGCTTCAATGCAGCCCCGGCCCGCTCCAGTCTGGGAGCCAAACGTCGGAAATGCTCCACGAAATTCCACCGACTGTCGAGGACGAGTCCCAGATACTCCATCGTCGACTCGACACCGATGTGAACCCCTCCCGCCATTACCTGGGAGCCCGACGGTGGCGCATTCCGAGGACCATGAAAACCGCAGGGCCACCTCGAGTCCCAGCTGCCGGATCCTGTCAACAATTGTCGCAACCCCGCGTGTCGCTAAATCGGCCGCCGCCTGGTACGACCTCCCCTGCGCCAGGACCAGCGTGTCGTCAGCGTAACAAACGACGCTGACGCCGGTAGGGAGGTCGGCGCGCAGCACCCAGTCGTATCCGATGTCCCACAGATGCGGCCCCAGGACCGATCCCTGTGGGACACCGCACGACATCTCTTGCCGGTTCCACTCTCCTTGGTGACCGGGGTAGATGACGGCCCTGTCCGTCAGATAGGCCTCGAACACACGACAGAGGTAGGTCGGCATCCGGTGATACCGGAGTGCCTCCCTGATGCAACTCCAGGGCAGGGTGTTGAAGGCATTGGCGATGTCTAGAGACACCGCCAAGACGATCCCACCCCGGGCCACAGCATCCCCCGTCGTGAGGGCCCGCACGCGCATGATGGCGTCCACCGTAGAGCGCCCCCCGCGGAAGCCGAACTGGCTCTCCGCCAGATAAATTTTTCACCCCCTTAGGGGTAGAATTTCGGGAAATCCTTCCTTTACGGGAGCCTACGTCATACAAAGAACACACCCTCCAAGTTTCAGGTCTCTACGATCAGCGGTTTAGGCTGTGCGTTGATCCGTCAGTCAGTCATTCAGGACAAAGCATTTTATATGTACTATAGATAAACCAATTACAGGTACTTTTGAATTGTCAAGGGGTCGGTCAGTCAGAAAGATGAAGCTACTTGAAACACATATGACCGAAGCAAGTTAATAAATAGCTTGTAAATATAATTCGTGTATAAGGATAACATGGAAAATTTATATCTAAAATCACGCAAGCAGTGTATTCATAAAAATCAGTAACAATAATCGGCGTATTCCACACGATTCGTGACACAAACGCGCGTATTCGATTACAGTCACGAGAGCCTATCTATCTGATGGGGCACGGCACTTGAAACTACCCCTCTGTACTATCACTTAACTAATAACTACCGTTATGCCATTACAGCGATTTTTATTGTTTGTCAAAGTTTATTGTTTGTTGCATTTGTAAATAGTCAATGACGTTAGGATTATCTCAGAGATAGAACTACTTTAAAAAAACTGTATTTCACAGTTTAATTCATACACATTTTAAGTTAAATTCGCTTTTCTGTCTGTTGTGACCGCGTTGTTCTTAAAAACTTCGCAACGGATTCTGATGCGGTTTTCACCATTGTTAAATTGTAATTCCAATAATATTACATAAATATACGTGTCGAATTAAAAATCTTCCTTTTTTTTAAGTCGGTTATACAATGTATAGCCAGCATTTTTCTGAATGTTCATAAAAAAATATCGAAAAATAACTTTTAAAGGGGGGTCTATCTTGACTTGTTTTAATTTTTTTTTTCAATATCCCCCTATGATTTTATATTTTACTTGTGTTTTTAAAAAAAAACTTTTTTTTTTAAACACTTTTTTTGAAAAAAATGTTTTCACCTCAGTTTTTTTTTTGCATAGTTGACAAATTTTAATAAAATGTTAGTTAATCCGATAAAATAACTTATAAGCTTTTAGAAATAATAAACAGAATAAATTCGAGCCAATAACATCGGAGATATGGCAAACGCTACTCAAACCATAAAAAATTTAACAACATGAAAAATATTAAAGATAGACCTTTTAAAGTATTTTTCGATCATTTTCATGAATATTCAGAAAAATAAGGGCGGTCATAAATGTCGATGGGTCACATTGTATAGATAAGATAAGGGCGTAAGAAGCACTAATATTTTCAGTTTTGTTAATAATATACTCTAGTCATTGTTACGGTGAAGTGTAACTTGATGTCACAATATGCCACTTACACCAATATGATGCATCTGAGTCCAATAGAGTTTCTACTATGAAATAAATATGATAGGGCCATTCAAAGTAACTCATATATTCAGTTTTCCTAATGAAATACGCGTTATAGATAACTCGAGACGGATGTACTTTAGAACTGAGCTGCCATAGTAACTATTGTTTGTATGGAAGTACTCTAGAGATCTGACAAGGCAGCGTTAGTATGCCTTAAAAAAGGCACACGTTGCCTATACATATCAGGCAAAGCCCTTTATTTCAGAAGGCTTATTATTATTAAATTCTTTATTGCGAGTAACAATGAGACTCATACAATGTTGGTAACAATAAAATAAACTTACAACTATGTTAGTGATTCAATTACCTACAAGAAAAATTATCTACAAAAACACACTCAACAAAGTAGTCACTGCTTCAGTATTCCAGCTGAGATACTGGAGCAACGACTTCAATACAGCAGTCCTGCCTGTCAGCGATAACTCTCTGGATGCTGTTAGAACTGCCTCGCACCCTGCGCACCAAGGACGCAAACATCCCTGATGCACTACAGAAGCGAGGCAGCCCCACCAACACCCTGAAAGCATTATTATACTGCACGCGAAGGGCGCTGTACGATCTCTGCGTAAAATGTACCCACAGGCCACAGGTGTAAAACGAGGAACAGAAGGCTCTAAAAAGTGTTTTTTAACCTCCGTAGAAGCACGCTTAAACCTGCGAGCAATCATATTCGCTCTGACCGACAGCGCCCTCCGCTCTCTCTCAATATCGTCATCGTCTTTAAGGCTAGTGAACAAAACATGCCCAAGGTACTTGAATGAGTGTACTCTCGATAACGGCATACCATTCATCACTACTGGGGGTACCGTTTCTGGACATTTTCCACCAGCCCCAAACACCATCACGACACTCTTTTTCACATTATACAGGCCATGAGCACTGGCGTACCTCTCACACATACTCACCAGTTTCCTCAGGCCACAGACTGAGGCACTGAGTAGCACCATGTCATCTGCATAGCTAATGTTGTTAAAACATATGCATCAATATAACATCCGACTCTGGTGCTACTCAACTCCCCAATCAACTGGTCCATGTACAGGTTGAAGAGTGTAGGAGAACTGAGACCCCCCTGCCTCACACCTGACTCAAGACCATATGGACTCGAGTAGGCCCCGTCCCACCTTACACTATTGACCTGGTTCCCGTACCAAAACTTAAAAATATTTATGATTTCAGGTGGTAGCTTCGCATCATTAAGCTTATGCGCGATAAACATTAATATGAAACTAACATATTATAAAGAAATCTCGATGTTTTGTCAAGTCGTAAAGACTATGCGAAACAGTTGCGGGTCAATAGTATCACCACAGATAATATAATACGTATCACTATAAAGAATGATACATAAACAACATTTAAAAAATATACAGTATTCTTCATAATGTGCACATTTCGAAATGTTATTGTAAAAATTGATAAAAAAAATACAGATTTTTGCTAAACATAATTAATACACATGTTTATTTTCAATTGATGGTACCTAGTTATTTTTCTCAATTTTCATTTTATGTGGACGCCTAATTAACATAACATAACGCCTTGTTTCCCCGAAGGGTTGGGCAAAGGTGTCCCTGTAGCAGGTGACACCCACATTTCGCCAGTTATGTTTAAGTCCCATGTAATAGGAGGCGAGCCTATTGCCATCAACCGGGCACAAATCTAGACTCCGAGCTGCTACTGAGAAATTTCAGATAGAAAAACCCAATAACACTTTGCCCGACCCGGGAATCGAACCCAGGACCTCATGCTCAGCAGTAGCGCTTGCGACCACTACACCAACCTAATTACTTCCAATCATTATGGAATTTGTTTCATCGCGATAGATGATTTAGTTTAAAAGTTACACAGTTTTGTTACAATTTTTTTTTAATTCCATAAAATGTATTAAAAAAATATTTAGATTTTTTAAATATTTTTTCTGTCTTTAAAATTAAGCATAGATTCCCTCATTTCGATATGTGCACATTATGAAGAATTGTGACTGTAATATGTACATGGAAATGAATATCGTCTTCGGCGAAATGTGGGAGTATGTATAACAATACATAAATACAGTATTCTAAATATAACGTTCGTAACTTATGTAACAACCACTTATTTAGTTTTATAATACCTACAAACATTGTTGTTGTTGTGTTTTATTTTAGTTTTATATTTTAAGAGAGTCTAAATGTATCTTTATGTCTAAAATCTAAGTGTTTTGCATTGTTATTAGAGTCTTTGTAGTATATAAGTTAGGTTTTATGATCATGTAAATATAAATATTCGTATGCCGCTTTTAGCGGCGGATGTGTCCTGAACTTAATTATATCTTACCAACTTTTTAAGTTACGAATATATGTCTTTGTCTATGACGCTGATGCGACCACAAAACAACCCGCTGTTACATAGAACGTATTTAAAACTTTGATAAAGCATTTTGATATGACTAAAAATTGTATCAAAAACGTTATTCTACCATTTACAAGACACAATTTTGGCTAATTGGGACAAGATAGGCATTCAAACAAGACCACTCTTAAATACTCTTAGCTGAGAAAAAGTACGGTACAACGAGATTTGAGTAATTAATTTTAAATGCAATTTATTTATCCACAAAATACAATTAAATCTTTCATAACCGTTTAAACAGTTGTGGTAGTGTCAGTGTTGTATTGACACTTGTCAAACTGCAAATGTTGAGCACCGCTGACCAGTTTTCGAGCGAACAGATAGTGACATTACGAACAAAGCTCACAGTAATTATTGTTGTTTGATTTAAAAGCCAATGCACTGGCGACAAAATGTTGACTATGGAAGGGTTTAGAACTGACAAGTGTAAGAATTATTTTTCGTACATGAGGACCAATTTTTTATGACAATTATTGCATAAGTACATATTTTTTTTTTAAATTGTACCTTACTGCTTTGGTTTGTAACTTGATTGGTAACCTGACTTGAATTGTGCTAGGAATATTGATTTAGCAAATAAAGATTTTTATTTATTCCGTACCATTGAATTCTGTTGTGAAAATAAGGATACCTACTCTGCAGATTGATTAAATATGATGGCTCAAAGTCAAATCATTTATTCCAAGTAGTCCTTAAAAGGAACTTTTGAACCACGATATTCACATGGAAGACAATGACATCAGTGAGACGAGACGTGACAGTATTTTTTGGTCCATAAATACTTTTCATTTATAAACGCTTTCATTTACTGTTAATAAATCTATCTTTCCCCTTTTCCATCTATGTCTATGGAAAAATAAGATATATGTAGGTATATTAAAACTCGATTTTAATTAAAAGACCTTTGTGTGTGACTAACGTTGTTCATTTAGGCAAGATCTTACTCAGTAACTTGACTTGCTACGTAGCTACGCCGTAGCACTTCGCTACGAGCGCCTACGAACATCTACAAAATCATACATACACAACTTTCTCCTGAACTTCTCTATACACTGACAACTCTACTCTTGTCCTACTAAACTATTCATCGCCGGTTCCATATAATTATTACCGTTACGTGGCGTCGAGTCACGTAATACGTTAAATAATATATCGTAGTTCGATTAACATACTTCCATGTGTCGCGTGCCAATGAGTACTTCGAATTAAACCTTCTATTTGTTAGTTACGATTTCAAAAGGTATTTCGTTCTAGATATGGGTAATTATTGGCTTAGATTTGTTGTATGTTTATTACGATTATTATGGGTAAATTAGGTTTTATTGCTTAAGTGTCGATAGATGTAATCTGTTTATCGATATTTTTTTTGTTTTACGTAGAAAGTTATATTGTTATTTTGGTGCAAATACTACTGTTATTATAAACAAGTAAGTCCTCATTTAAAGCAGTTAGTCAGCAAACCCTCAAGTCTGTAAATACTGATTTTACAACGGAAAATAACAAAGTTAGAACAGGCAAAAACATTATATACAGTATTATCTTTCATGTTTTAAAAATAAAACATAAAAATAAAGGTTATGTTTTGAAAACATTTTCTCAACTACAATTTTCTCTCGAAATCCATAAAAGTTGTGACCATTTTTCCTGTCGCTATAAAGCAGTCAAAGAGCAAAAATCAAGCAAACAATAAACCAAACAAACAGCAAAAAAAAACAAACAAAAAAATCCATTTACGCAAAAATAATGACGTCACGACTAACAAAAGACTAGGGGCATACATTTTCGCGGCCCACAAGCGAACAACAAAATTAATGTTCCGCACACGGCGCTACCAATAAAAACGGGCGGGCCAAAATGCCAAATCCCAAACGAGGTAAATAAAAAAAATATCGAAATGTCACAACGACATTTAAATAACGGCACAGACCGAATCTGGTAGGTGTTTGTTGTATTTTTGATAGAATAGAAATGAGTAACAGAAGTTATTTGTTTTTTTTTTGGGATTAAATAAAGCGAATCATTCTGATTTCGTATTAATGTTGATTGCATGTTTATGGTTCTTATTCACTTCAAAGATTTATGGTTAAAAAAAATATTTTCCAATAATAAATTACAAGAATTTCACTTACTTCAGAACGTAAAAAAAACTTAAAATACAGGGTGGCATCCCATATCGACGCGAAAACTGTTGTGCGTTGAAATTATTCGTCCGTTATTTTCAAAAAAGTCTGCTGTTTCATAGAAAAGTGCAATACTTAAGCAGTCAAAATGGATGGAACAGCAGTTTTTTATTTAGTTTTTATAACACTAATACTATACAGGGCAGGGATACCACCCTGTATAGTATTATAAAAATGTTGACATACAAAATAATTAGATATTGGGTTTTCATTCTACAGTCTGATATCGACTTTCAAATGCTGAAAGTATAGGTAATAAGTTCTAGTCTACCTACTGTAAAATATTATGTCATTATGTCATCCAATCAAAATCACAGCGGCTAACATCAGACTTGACAACATTTGAAAAGGCTTTCGTTTTTGTTCCAAACGATTTTCGATTCCCATAAAAATAAAACACTATCCAACAACAATAACTACCCAACTTTTAATATTATTCCGATAAAGATCTCTTTGTCACTAATGTATAGACAAAAATAATTTGATTGTAACTGCCATGTGTTTGAATATCATTGAATTATTGATGCTATAGACTTTTGTTTAATAAAAGAAATGTAATGTTGTTTAAACAGAGTAATTTGTTCTAAGTGTCACTTGATTACCGAAAAGAAACATTAAATTGGAACGAGTAATGAGACACGTGTATGTGGGTAGTTCTAAAAAGGATATTTATAGACTTATCTTCCTAGTTGATTTATTCCACTACTCGTAATATTACAAACTGTAGGAATTTTAATCATGGTGCTCGAGATGCAGACCTTTATAACACTTTACGAGGAATCGCCCACTTATAACAAGAGAATTTATACATATTAAGAGCTAAGCGTTTTTCAGAGGTTTATAATCATTTCTAGCTTCGATGCAGAAAAAAAATCAACCTTATAATTTTCGTATTAAAGACTATCTATAAATATTACACAATACTTGCTACCGAACAGTGCTGGAGTCGCATCTAGTATGCATCCGAGTCACTAGTGTAATATTTAAACAGTTCAGGAGCAGGTCACCAAAAAACCAAAAAAAAAACGGTGTGCCATCTGGCATTCGCTGGAAAAACTAACACCCAAGCTGTATTCCCGTTGTACAGGCAGAATGACATTAAGGTCACAACCCACAGCCTAGTTTTTAGACCAGCAGCTAAAACAAACAGCTCTTTCTATTTCAATGGAAATGTCTGTACATAGACAGACAAAGTTAATTTTTGATTAGGTTACAACCAACATCGGATCGAAGTTCAAACACAATTAATACAAAACGACGTCATTGTCGTGACGTCAGCGTGTGAAGCGTGTAATTAACTGGGATACGCCAGTCTCCCCCGGGACCCGGGACCCGGGACGCGGGACGTAGGCCATCCCGGGGGGCGACACTGTTGCATTGCGTACAATCAATTGTTTAATAAAATTCAATTACGAGGTACGGCATTGCCTTGGGCTATACTAGCGCATACATTGCGTCGAAATATGAAATTATGAATAGTATAAAAGCGATCATAGTTTGTTTTATCTTCGAGTTTGTTATGACTTCAATCCCACAATCCAAAATGGTTTGGTCCTTCGAATCGGAACAAGGAACAATACAAATTGACAATGAAATAAATGTTATAAATATTTTAACTGAAATAGATATTATATAGCACACAACTTTTATTATTTGTATCACCTGATGTATCCATATCACACCCATATGTAAGCAAATAAATGATCTGTAATAGTTTAAAACGTTAGGTATTTAAACATTTGAAGAATCTAAACTTAATTCTAAAGGGAACTTTTAAAATTTAAAAAGAATAATCTGTAGCATATGAATCACCTAACTTAAAGCCATATTCTGTAAAAGCATCCCGAAAACGCAACCCACCTACATTTTCAAGAAAAACCAAATCCGAAAACAAGGACCAAACAAAATCAGAAAATTCACTCAACAAATCCCACGTATACTTGTAACGCATCACGAAACCCAAACATAATCTCTACGTGCCTAAAACAAAGTGGAACCGTACAGCGAGTGATTTATACCAACATCAAGTACTACAATTGAATCGTTTGGCACAATCCGCCTGAAGTATCTATTAGGGACGTGAGCCGGTTACCGAACTCGCACTAACGGTACAAAAGTATTTATGTGTTGGTACAAAACTGGGATTTTTTTCTTTTTCTTTAATGTTCGCCCCGGGGATTACGTCCATTCGTCTTTTTGAAGAGATAGGTACGTTTTTGGGTTGGTTACTTTGTGTTTTGATGGTTACCAGTAGATACCTATGTCGTGGTGTTGGAATAGTGGCTATTTCTTCTTTGTAGACGTCTTACTTTATTCATTCTATTTTTAAGTGTTTAATGTTAACTTTAGTCTGGGTTTATTTTAAGTACCTACTTCTTTACCAAGAAAAATGATTTTGCTTTTGACCAAACTAATGACAAATCGAACTTTAAAAACGTGTAAGGCTTGTTGCGTATACCAATCTTAATCACCTTAAACCTATTTAAACAAAACAGGAACTTAGTATGAGTTATAAATAGATTTGTTTTATGTATTAAAAAACATTTCATTTTTAAACAGACACTTTCTAAGGACGATTCTAAAAATGAGGCCAACTCTCAGATGTCCACTAATAATTAATTAAACAGAGGGATGTACCGTTTTAATTCAATAACTTGTCGACGAGGACTTAAAGTATTGGAGCTTATGATAGAGTGTCGAGTGCCTGTTTGTGAACGCGCCCTAATTTTAACAGCGCACGTGGCAGGGCTGCCTCTAACGATTTTATTTTTAATCACATTTATTTGTTGATCTTTTAATAGTAGGTAAACACTTAAGAACTGATTATCTTAATGACAGTTTTTTTTAAGAATGTTGTTATGCTAGGATTTTATGTAAAAAAAAACTGCTTGCTGGATTATTATTAACTGCATATTTACTTTAAAACAGCTATTTCACGTAATCGTGATCAATATTTCTTCAATTTAAATCGTTGAACTACAACGTTAAATTTTCTGGTCCTTCGAGTCCTTTTACAACAACAATCCTCCCAACATAAACGACCATTAACATTTAGCTACATGCTTCATTTAACAAGTGCAGCTCTCTAGACGATCAATCATTTCAAATTCAATCCACAATACCGTTACACCTGCCCATACAATACTTAAGCCAACATCCAACCAATATAGACAAAGAGCCCTTATGTTCGGACAATGGATCGATCCAATAAGCGGAGAGCCCCGGGCGTGAACACTAAGCCGATTCCATCTAGACTAGTCTGCCGGTCCTGGATCGGATTTGGCGATTACATTTTAATCCTAGTTCTGATTTGCCAATCTATATTAATTGTTTTGGTATAACTATGACGTAATAGGAACGTGGGGTCGATGATGACTGAGTTGGCTTGAGGCTCCTTTCGCTATTAGACTGATGAAGTCGACGGATTTGTGATACATTATGAAATTTGTTGTTGTCTGCGTATCATCATGTTTGCAATCATTATTAGGTACCTATTTCTACATCACTTGATTGATTTGATAGATGACAGAGAATATTAAAATAACATAGCAAATGTTTGCGTTGTTAAAAGTTTTAAATTGATTAAAATGATAATATGCTCTTGTGACAGTTTACGAAGTGTTCAATCAATCAAGCTATCTAGCGGAAATAGGTTGGTAAAATTATAAGTAAAAATAGATAAGACGATTCATAAAAAAAAATGAATATGTGTCTATTATTAAAAATGTCAGCAAACACAAGAAGTTTACTCATTAAGTTAGTTTAATAAAGGTTAAAAACTTAAAATGTTTTCTATTTACTTAAATCACAAAATTGAACACTATTTCTGACGAAATCTTCAATCCATCAGTTTTACTTACTCCGAAACAAAATAACATTCTAACCAACACAAACAAATTCTCTCTGTGCCAACCCTAACATGTCCTTTGAAGGGATTAATCGTAGGGTTCTCGAGGCGCGTTAATTACTAACGTTTACGTCAATCATTAGAGGCAACAGCCTTTTATTTACAAGCTAATACCCATTCAACACTGGTAAATAACTTATTTACGATCAGAGCCTACAGGATTTACTTAGAACTGTGTTATTAATGTTATTTTGGGTGTTTACTTAATAATGTGACGTGATTGTTGTCTCGGCTGTCTTGAATTAAAATTTAAGATAACGCAACTCAGACCCCGAAGATACAGACGCTGCCTAGTGGGGACCACAGTTTTAATAACCATGTTAAATATTCTAGTGACAGTAAGCATACAATATTATTATTTTTGAAATTTATTTTGTAGCAATGTACCATTAAATTATTCTTATTCTTATTCAAGGTTGGGTTACGTAGGACTTGAACATAACCGGCGAAATCTGGATGTACTAAGCACCTCTCCCTGCCTCTTCGGGGACTAAATGTGTAATGTTCAACGTAGGTTATATTGTAATGATTTTTTCGTGGTTTAATAAAGTTAAAAACAAGTAAAGAAGATTCTTCAGAAGGTACTTAGATCTTAAATTGAAACGTTTGCTTGCGCTTCGTTACAAGCTGCGATAAATTAATAAGTACGTAAGTCGGTATTTTCAAAGCTATCGAATATTAGAATGTACTTCCTGTAAAGACGAAGAGCAAGCACATCCACTAATTACAGTCCATGAAAGCCAAAGCAGCAAAGCTTACTCAATGCTCAAAATAAAAAGAAAACCCCAAAAACTCGTACCGCGCGGACACTAAAACGTAAATCCGCAATTAATTGGGTCCACGAAGCCGATCGCTACTAAATTAAACATTTTCTCTTATTTAAAACCGAAATGAAGTTCATTTGAATTCGTCCCGCCAGTAATTACAGAGTTTACGACGTGCAAAAGCCTCGAATGGCTGCCATTTTGTAAAATGGCGGCCAGTGTACTCCTCTGGGAGGATGACGGACACCGCTTGAAATTAAATGGCTAATCTTTAGGCGAATAAAATTAATCAATGCATTAATTACACAAGTTTTCTTTATTTTAGAGTGTATTTATTTGTAAACTGGGTGGTTAATTAACTACTTGAAAAAATTCGGCATTGAGAAATCCATTTCTCTTTTAGTTTAAAGATCGATTCAAAGAACATAAAACTTTTATTTGAGATCATTGTTTTAGGTTCAACCTTCAAAGGTAGCGTTTTTTTTTCGAATAAATAACTCTGTCAATTAGGTAGGTACTTTCACTTTAAGAACCGAGACGAGCTTTTCACTTTTATGGTTTTACAGACGCCTTTTGCATTTTACTAAATTGAATAGCAGATTAAATTTCAGGATTAGTCAAAGCTCCTCTCAAAACTTTTGTATGCAGTTATTACAAAATAGTCTGACCAGAAAAATCTTGCACGGTTACTCGTTTCAATTCTAAAAGTTTCACAACTAGATAAACGTCTTATTATCCGTTTTATCCCACCTTTCATTACATCACAAATCCGTTTCTACAAAATCCAGCAGAGCACCTTGAAGTCTAAATAGGTGAACAAAAAAACTAATCGCAACGATTACCGAGTTACAGACAAGGTGATTGGAAAAATTTTCCTCTTCCAACTTTTTAAATTGGATCTAACTCTCCGTTCGCTCGAGCTCAGAAAAATCCAACTCGAGTGGATAATACGATTCACTCAATACTATTAAATTGCATCTTTGAGAAACGTTTACGTAAGTTATAAAAGGATTGGACTTATTATTACTGACTTATTCGCGAGTATTGAGTGGTCTTTCCTAAGTACTTAGTTGCTTTTGTACAGGTATTATTGGAGGAGAACAAAGTATCTAAAGCGAAACTGAATTATACATAGTAAACACTTAGTATTAAAACTTCTACAATATTAAATTATTCGTCTGCGCGATTTCCAATTTAATACAGATTTCAGACTAACACACAATCTATTTTCAACATTTCATAGTATTTGTGTCCTTCGTACTAAGTGAAATATAATTAGAAATACACAAAGTCTACCCTTTATAATACCTGAAATTCCCAAAAAAAAAAAAAAAAATTTTCGTAATTGCACCTACCGCTGTTTGTCTCTACATCACCTAAAGGTTGACTATGACCCATGTCCTATGGCATTTATTCCGCTACTGTACTTACATTCGTGTGCATGAAGTATTAAAAAAAAATTGGCAGTCATGGAGACTGCAGAGAGAAGTGAAAACTTAAAACTATGAAATAACTGATGGTCACCCTTAATAGATACAGATACTTATTGTTAATTATAGCATGTTGGTGACAGGAACCTATAAAATTTTCGCGTACCAAAAATCGAAGAAGCTAGCTATCACTTCAATAAGTATTGAAAGTCACTCACCACATCTCTAGGCTGGTCTTCCTCTGTCGTTTCTATATCGACACTTTCATCACTATCTCGGTCACTCTTGGGTGACCTCGCCGGTGATGACGGCGGTGGCGACCGCAGCGGTGACCTAGTGTGTGATGACCGGCGCGGCGATGATGACATCGGCGACCTAGATGATATGCTAGGTTAAAAAAATAAAACTCATTTGTTTAATTTGAGGTAGAAAAAGGCACATTTTGTACGCAAATGACAAATTTTAATCGATAATCTAACACTTGAAAAATGTATCTACTTAACGGTTGGCCTTCCCGGGCCAAAGGACCAAATCGTTTGGTCTTTATTCCAGTTTTGTCTGTTCATTCACAACTAACGAATTCAAATTTTATTTTTTTTTCACACTGCTCAAATTAACTTGAGTTATTAATTAGAGCCAATGCCTACTCTGTATAAGGTTCATGAATTTCAGTCATCTCAACTTACCTGGTTGGAGACCTCGGAGGAGACATGACAGGAGACAGCTGCGGGGACTCTAGCCTGTGTCCCCTCACCGGACGGAAAGCTCGGGGCTCCTCTATCGAGTTCACGCTGCTTAGTGCTGTTAATGCACCTGGATTAGGGGATGGTTGTGGTATGTAATCGCTTCTTTACACAGTTCGTCCAAACTCAATCAATCAGGCAGATTGATTGAGTTTGGACGAACTGTGTAAACTGTGCCTTTTCCCAACTATGTTAGAGTCGGCTGCCGGTCTAACCGGATGCAGCTGAATACTAGTATTTTACATGGAACGACTGCCTATCTGACCTCCACAACCCAGTAACTAGGTAATATGATACCCCTTGGTAAGACTGGTTGTCAGACTTTCGGGCTTCTGACGACCCGTAATGACTGTCTAAGATGACAGCCGGGACCAACGGCTTAACGTGCTTTCCGAGGCACGGAGATCTCGGTATGTAGAAATGGTCACCCATCCACGGACCAACCCCGGCAAGCGTAGCTTAACCTGATGGATCGACCCATGCGGCTGTTACTACTTAGACACGAGCTCCTCCTCCACAGTTCGTCTAAACTGATTCTTCCTATTTCAGTGACATTGTTAATTCCATTATTAGTTTACATTGTTGATTTGTATTTTAATGTCGAAAAAAACTTAACAGGGGTCACAACTCGCAAAATTATTTTAAATTGAATTTTTTCTTGCCCGAATCACACAATTAGTTCTTAACATTCCACAGACAAAATCGACCAAACTCAAACATTACTAGTAACTTACCAGGGGTCCACAAAGTGGGCTTCAACCAAGGTAAAGCATACGGCAGAGGCAGCCTGGCCCCCCACACGTAGTCAGCCAGGCGAGGCACGGGTGCATGGGCGGTGGGAGGACTGGCCGCTGGTCTCTTGGCTTCTGTGCTGCCTTCCGGCTCTGGCCTGCGAAGAGGCATTCTTCTGAAGCACAATTTAAGGCTGAACTATTTAAAAAGATTTTTGTATACGGTAGAAGAATAAGGCTAAAGAGACGTAAGATATAAAAATAAAGCTGTCTAAAATAAAAGCTGGAATATTATAATTCGATATTAAGCAAAAAATATCCGAAAATTTTGTGCTCTGGGCAAAATATATTCTAAATGCACATTGGTGCCGATTCTCCTGTACAACGAACTAAACTAACTAAACTATAACTAAAATTCCTTAATTTTGGCTATGAGAATCTTAGAGATATTCTGCAAAATAAAATCTCTAAATTTAAAAATATTTTTTACTCAAGTAAAATCGAATTTGATAATCGCGACTCCACGTGGTAGGTTAGTCGTAGTAGTTTTTTTTAGACCCGGAGACGCGCAGGGCAGGCTCGACGTGTTTTATATGGAATTTTTCACTTTTGTATAGAAAACATGATAAATTATTACCTACATGTTAGTTTTATGGGTTTAAGAGTTTTATAAACGGGGTCGAAATTTTCATTATCTTTGTCAATTTATCAATGGACACACCATTTTCGAGGTAAGCAAAAGAAAAGAAAAAAAAGATACAGTACTGTTTTTACATACACCTAAAGTCGAGGTGTTGGGGTGAATTTTAGTTCATGACAACTAATTTAATTCCACACCTTTTTAATCGCGATTAAAATTAGTCAGATTTAGTTAAACAATCAAAATTTTTGGTGAAAAACGTCAAATTCATAATAGCAAAATTGCCATTTTCACTAAAGTATTAACTCAGTGCCATCATAGTGCTGTCAAACTAAAATATAGTTAAGTTGTGCCACTTTAGTCTATTTCAGAATGGAAAATTATCGTTTGACAGGAATAAACTAAATTTTGTCTAGTTTAGAGGCATTTGTGACAAGAGAATCGGCTCCATTATCAATTCAAACCAACTAAACTCTTTCACCCACCCAACATTTAAAACCGAACAGCCAAAAACATATCCATCTCGCTCTCACCTAGCAGCCGACAGCATCCTCTTTCTCGTTCCTCCATTAAACATGGCCTTCACATCTTCCCAAGCATGGACCACTTCTTCAGGAGGAGTCCCACTGAGCTTCATGTGCCGTCTCCAAGAGTTGAAGTTGGCTGCATCAGGCTGGATGTACTTGTCACCAGGACCAACTCGGTGAGAGTGGAATATGAACTTGTTTGGGGAAAAGAATAGGCCACAGTAGGCACATTTGATGCATTTTGCTCGTGAAGAGTTGTACCTAGGGGAAAGAATTTGACATTGTTTAGATAGTTAATTGATTCAGGCGTGTCCTTGTGGAAATCCATTATAAAATACAATAGACGTGGATATATTTAGTAACCTGTTCCGCTTAGCTATTTTTAAACGCTGAACTCTGCGTTCAGCGCTCGGTGTGGCAACACGCCGTGTTCGGGTTTGCGACAAGTCTATCGTCATCTTGAGGATGCCTCGTTGAGAGGTGAAACACGTGTTGATTTCTTTCAGGGTTTTTTATGGCTCTTTAGAAATAGCTAAGCGGAACAGGTTACTAAATATATCCACGTCTATTATATTTTATTGATAATAGGTCTAAAGGCTGATACTGACGTAAGAATAGATCTGAAGATTTGTAAAATTAGAACTAGATGATCTACAAATAAATACAAGATAACTACAATTGTTGTAAAATACTGATTGAATCTTTTAATAATTTTCTTTTGTCACATAGTATTGCAACTATTTTCGGGGCCCATTGCTGGACAAAGGCCTCCCTGTGCTTTCCAGCTGTTTGCCGTTGCTCGTATCTCATCTATATCAATAAATTTTATAAATTAAAGTCGCTTTTCGTGTTTGTCTGTATGACCGCGTTGTTCTTCTAAACCACGCAACAGATTTTTATGAGGTTTTCACCATCGTTTAGAGAATTTATTCCGAAAGGTTTATGTGTATAAAACGTTAATATCAAAGTTACATATAACTAAGAAATCTCGATGTTTTGTCAAGTCATGAAAACCGTGCGAATCAGGAGCGGGTCGCTAATGAAGCTATAAATTGACCTCACCATTTTCGCCTGTGCCTTCCACAACTACAGACTGGGCCATAAATGCACTCATTATACAATTTCCACTATTTTTATCTATACCTGGCTGGTAAGAAAGCTCCACGGCATCCCCAAGCGCACTCGTGATGAACAGCAAACGCGAAGTCATCTGGTAATCTTGGAGGAGCATTGTCTCCGAGAAATGACTTGCACAGTCTCTCCGCTTCTCGCCTTGTTATCATACCTGGGCGATAACGATGTTTTAGTAAAAGATGCTTTGATTTTTGATTTTTTTATTTACAGTTTCCTATTTTTATTCAGACATGAAATGAGGCGGTACAAAATCTATTGAAGTTTGAATAACCCCGAAAATACTAGTAAGAGCTAGATACACAACCCAGTTACGGATATTAAACAAGTTGGTAAGACTAATTGTCATTACGAATTTCAGGCTTTTGACGAGCCGTAAGTAACGCAGGTCAAAAATCTACGAACGACAGCAGCGTCAATGGTCTTTCATATTATAGTTTTGATAATCATTTTAAATGAACAAAGACATAAATCATCACCCATCATATGGCAATGCTTACTTATATTTGATTTTATAGCAACCACCGGATTCAAAGTGAACTTTACATAATAAGTACTTAGCTGTACCTCATGATCTGCCTAGCCTTTCCAACTATGTTGGTGTCGGCTACCAGTAAACTGTATGCAGCTTCACACCAGTATTTTACATGGAGTAACTACCTATCTGACCTGTACAACCCAGTTACTGGGTAACACGATACCCCTTGAAAAGACTGGAACTGGACTTGGTACTTAGCTATACCTACTAGTATACTTCACTGTGCTACTACACGCCTTCCGATGAGAAAATGCGTTCCTGACACCTGTCAGCTATATATGTCGCAGGGATATTGTCAAAGCAGTGATTTTATAATTTCACTAGTGAGTGAAATTATAATTGCACGAGACTTTGTCAACCGCCTCCATTTCTCAAAATTTAACGGACTTTTTTTAGTGTTATTGTAATTTGACGGGAACTCTGTAGTGATTACCCCAGATAAATTATGAGTTAAGTTTATAGTGGGGTCTTCGTGCGTTTTGATTGGTCATTTGGTCAACTCTTCTTCAGCCGCCTTTAAGATCTGCATAATAACGTGTAGAAGTTTATTCATTTTATGATATAAGTAAGGCATGACATTGGAAACGGACCAATCATTGACCGTCTCTCAATTTAACGGGCTTGCACATACAGTGAAATTGTCAAAATATTACTGCCTTACAATAATCACTGCGTGGGTCCAGTGGAATTATAATGTCACTAAGAAACACTGAGTCACAAATGAGAAATGGAGGCGCTTGACAAAGTTTCGTGCAATTATAATATCACTGATTTTACAATATCCTTGCGACATAATATACAGTCCTTTCTCAGTTATTTTATATCTGACAGCAACCTTATAACAACGAGAATAAAGGTCACTGTGGTGCAAAATCAGAGGTAACAATGGAGTACCTACAAAAGAATACGTGTTTTACGAATTTAAGCTTTATTAGTTCCTAATCGTGTCCAGCTGACAGGTGTCCGGAGGCATTTTCTCCTCGGTCGGAATATAGAGTGCCATATTGAGTATTATTACCACATCGTCGTGACGACACGGGCATGGCACCAGCTCTCCTCAGTATCTCCAACTGCACCGGGGTACATTGAACACACGTGATGCCCAGGGCAACCCGACGGTTGTGTATCTCGTTGTACGAGAACTGCTTCAGCAAGGTATTCGATATCTGGGCCAGGCAGAGGCGCTCGTTCCCTTCGATTACGAGGGAGACTATTGGTACTCCGTAGAGGAGGACGGTGCCGACCTGTGAGAGAAGATACTTTTAAAATCATGTAAGAATAACCTAAAAATAGATTAACGACCAGGCTGTTGGAACTTAACATTGCAACCCACATCAACAGTAATTTATAGTAAAAAACAAGGATTGTGAATTTGTGACATAATAACGCAAAATTGAAATTATTCGAAGTCAATTCTAGAGTCTATTTTTTAACCTTGTTTTCAATTGATGTTATTTCCACTTAAACAAACATCAACTTTACAACTGTGTTAATATAGTTGATTTTAGACTGACTAGTACTGTTGAAAAAGTCATAAAAAAATATGAAGTTGTAGCGCAAACTGAACCTTACATGTAAGTATTACAGTTGTTTTTCTTAAAACTCGTATTTGTTTATACGTTTGGCAAATGAATTGCGAACGCAGATTATTTCTATGTGCATGGTGGTTCCATATTTTATAATTTTGGAAAAATATTGTTTTTGTTTTTGTATCACTGTAAATGTCTGCCTGCATCATACCACAGCTGGGCAAAGGCCTTTCCCCTGTAAATGTACCTAATGAAAAACATCAAGAAGATGCAGTAGGTACCTCGTTAATAAGTTATATCAAAAGATCATCTGCCTACATGAAAGTTATACTTGATCAATGTGAATATTTAAAAAAATACTTACCTGATTGGGTTTGCCACTTAATTGCAAAGCCTTGTGCTCTGCTCTAGGTTTGAGAGTCTCTCGCGGCGATATTGCTAAGTTAGTAGCCTCCATTCTACAACAAAATAAAAAGGATTAATGTTGGACATATGGAATAATAATTTGCGAAATAAAACAAAAACTATCACAAAATTAACAACTAGTGAAACCACAAATTTAGAGTCAAACTATTCACCTTACTAAGTGTATATTTTGTTTTAATATTTACTCTGAAACGAATCAGCAAGAGCTTGATTTACTCATTTTCGATCCATTTTTTTTAAATCAAACCAGTCATTATTAATATTCCTTACACGTTTTTGGGTCATTTAATGCCATAATAAACCAAAAATCATTACCGAATGCCATTCTGTCCCATTAATACAACAAATAAGCAATAAAAATTACTTCATTTACTTTTGCCGCGCAATAAAACTGCACAGTGCGATATATTCGAATAAATTTGGGACAAAAATGATCGTTTTGTATACAAATAGGCAGTTTGCGTGTGAATTTAGTGTATCGAATATTAATTGGGCATATTGAGGGGAGCGATAATGTATGGAGTACCGCCCCTTTGAGGGCCCCTCATTTTACTACTTTTTTGGGTCAGATCAGATCAAATTCTTGTTTAGCTTTTTTTTGTGAAGTTTAGTAAGTTTTAAAAACGCATGCTACCACGAGATCGCCAAAACAAAATGAGGAGTTTTACAAATAGGAATTTATTTATAGGTGAAAAATACGTGACGCTTTTCGAAATCATTTTGTCATTAGCTAGCATAGTTTCATCGTCGATAAAATAAGATTTTTCTTATCAGATCTTACAGTTACCATTTTATCTCCTTTCTGTATATAATACAATTCCATTCTACTCTACACATACCTACATCCAAAAGAAGGGTTAAAATATTTTGCAAACACAACAAACCTGACCTATATTCACCCTTGAAAACATTATAAAACACTGTAACGAAACATGTCACCACTTTATAATGATAAATTACCACTTAAAACTGGCCTAAAATCAGGAATCAAAGTAGGGTTGGCAAGGACGAGACGCGGTGACATACCGGCAGGATCATTATAGGGTGTGATTAGTCAATTTGTGTCACCCCTGCACAGTGGGCTGAGGAGCAAGCCCGCCAAAATAATTGATTAAGTTAAACGACGTTACGTTAATGTAATGATCACATATGTTCGTTTTGTAGGGGACATTCGATTGTTTCTGTGGTGATTTTGTGAATAGATTAGTTATTATTTTTGGCTGTGACGAAATGGATATTGTAACATTATGCTGTTAATAATGATGTCGCTTTTAGTCAGTACCGAATTCCTTAGTCTTCGTCTGATTTACATTTTAAATAACTTTCTTCGTAACATGTTTGACCAAAGAAAAAATATTTTTGAATTTAATTTAATTTCTCAATTATATTACTATTTTTTAAATACCTGCAGCCTAATGTCGTCGCTACATTACCAAAAAAAAAATTGTGAAGGAAATATAAAAATAAATAACATCATCTTTCCTTCACTGCATGCAGATTAGGTACACCATATTAATCATTTTTTACATTTCACGGTTCAGCTGACAACAATTCCTGTTGATTCGCGGACAATACATTTAATAAAATACACTTGTAATTATAAATCCCTTATGGGGGCCATATGGTGTTGATATCGGTGATACATGGGGGTCATCCCCCACGGGATGGCATGGGGATGAGCACATGTGTACACTTGTAACGGAACTAATCGTTTTTGGAAGAAATCTGTTCTTTTAGTATGGTTGTCGGCATTAGTTTAATACGTTCACGGTTCTTATTTTGTTTAATTTTTTATTTGGTTGTGTTTAACAGGTGCCAATTAATATTTCTGAGAATATTTTGTTTGTGATGCTTCTGTTTCTAATAATCAATCGTCGTCGAAATCGTTTTCTAATAATGTTAAAAGATAGAGTTAAGACATAATCACAAATAAGTATTATACTTTTTAAAACAGCTACGAAAACACGAGCAAAAAACGTTAACGAGTATATTAATTTATATTTATATTTACTTTATTGTACACCACAAAATACATCACAAAAAGTACTTAGTAATTTTCATGAAAAGTATAAAATTTCCAAACCCCCATTCTCATTACAGCAGTTTTTATACAACATTGGCTCGGAGCGAGACAACCCTAAAGTTTACTTAGAAAACCTCATAAATAAAACCTAGTTCTCGATATAAAGCTGTATTTTCTAACTCCAACAATAAATAGTGACACTCAAACAGCTATCATCGGGTGTCCAAATAAATTGTGTGACGCACAAATCGTACAATACCGGCTTGTACCCGCAACGATCGCCGCATTGACAACATGTTGTGCACTTTCCCGGATAATCCGTAACTAAAGGGGACACTCGAATCTGTGTGTCAAGTGCAGGGGACTGTAGGGTGACCGTGAAATTGTATTTTTGGCAGAAGTACGGGAAGGTCAATGAAATCTTTAACTTACAAAAAATCTAATGTCTTTAGAGAAATTACCTCCTTGAGAGATTAAACTTCGCAAAGTTAAAATTTTAAAAAGTTAATATCAGCCAGATGTCAATTGATAAATATAAATATTGTCAAATGAAAAATTAAAGCACGTTCGACTATTATTTACTTAATAAAATATTTAAATTCATTCATTCACTGACTGACAACGCACAGCTGAAACTGCTGGGTCTAGCTAGTGGCATGCAATTTTGCACAAGAGTTCCTTATATAGAGAAAGAGAGTACCTACTAAGGAAGAATTTTTGAAAGGGGATGAAACTTTGTATGGAAGTTCGACAATTTGCCGATGGGAAATACTATCACCCTGCTCGGCTTGTTTACCATATTTGTTTTATTATGAAAATAATTGGGAATTATTTTTATATCTTAACATAAAAAAAATATTTGTGCCTTTAGTCATCTCTTTAACATTATCATCCACAGCCTGGCTTCACCCACTGCTGGGCATAGGCCTCTCATGTCTTATCTTGCCTTGTCTTTTAGTAAAGGTAGGTAATTTTGACCCCATAAAAAACTAAAATATCTTTAATTCAGACCGAAATTAGTCCATAAGTTGTTAGTGGTTAGTAACAGATTGTGCTTACATACTATGTTAGTGTTGTTAGTAATATAATTAATTAGTTTAATTTAGCACAAACCTATTGCTATTTTTACCCAGTGTCTTTAGATGGGCAGTCCGGTCTGCCAGCAATCATTTTCAGGATACTGTTAGAGTGTTACGCAAGCGTTGTAGTAAGGAAGCCGCTATCCTACGCATGATGACATAAAAGCCAACCGTGTGCGCTGCAGCAAACATTCCAGACGCACTACAACGCCGCGGCAACCACAACAGCATCCTGAAGGCGTTGTATGTACACGATACAAAACACGGTTACACACGGTACACGGCCTATACACGGTTTGATCCATCATACGTTTTGCTATTTACATTTCTAAAACCCCAAAACCATATCTCCTAAACACATCGTAGTCACCCTACCAAAATCCGGACAACGAATGGGTCGAACTTGTTCCTTTGAGATTCCGTTTTGTATAGCGCAATACTATTTAATCTTTATAAAGACAGCCGTCGCCGTCGGCCGTCGGTCCCGTCCGCCATCCGCCATTGTTAGGGTCCGATGTCCGTTACCTAGTCTCAGTCAGCAGCCGAGGGGTTCACGTTCGCTATTTTTATGATACGTGACGAAACGGACCGTTTTGTTAAAGTCAAAATAATACGTCATGGTACGTTGACGTTTTGAAGTGTTCTGGGATTATTTTTGGTGTTTTTTTATGATCCTGATTTGGTTTTTTATTCTTCATTTATAATAATAGATAGATATACATATTAACAAATACCCTGTCATTTAAACTTGTAAGTCCATGTTTTAATAAAACCACAGTAACAATACAAAATGGGATTAAGCCATTGGGTTTAACACTTTTTAGGCAACGATTTACCTATATCTGTAATTGAGTTGATTTCCCATCTATTCACTTTGAAAAAGTAAGTAAGTAACTTCTATGTATTGTATATTTATCACTTGATATATTTCTCGACGGCCATATAAAGACAAGTCAGAGACACATGGGCGGCATAAAACTCTGACACCAGGTTACACACTAACCAAACGAGAAAAAATAATCACTTGCTTCAAAAACGGTGAATGAAAACATCGTGAGGAAACTGGCTTTCCTGAGAGATATTTCTCGACGGCATGTGAAGCCAAGTCAGAGGCCTATGGGCGGCATAAAAACTCTGACACCAGGTTAGTCACTAACCACACGAAAAAGAAAGAAGAAGGCTTCTATGTCGTCACCAAAGTGCAATAAATACCAATAAGGATTTCAATGAAAAGAACATTTTTATATAACTTTAATACATAGAGTAGGTACTTATTTACGAGTACATCGCATAATCTACCAACAAAACCACGAGAGTTACCTACCCCCATTCAATCTGCATAGCCTTTTCCCAACTATGTTGGGGTCGGCTTCCTGTCTAACCGGCTGCAGCTGAATATCAGTATTTTACATGGAGCGACTGCCTATCTGATCTCCACAACTCAGTTACGATACCCCGTGGTAAGACTAGTTGTCAGACTTTCGGGCTTCTGACGACCCGTAACGACTGTCAAAGATCCAAGAATGACAGCCGGGACCAACGGCTTAACGTGCTTTCCGAGACACGGAGGGGTCTCGGTATGTTAAGATGGTCACCCATCCACAAACTGACCGCGGCAAGCGTAGCTTAACCTGATCGATCGACCCGCGCGGCTGTTATTACTTAGCTACAAGCCCCTCTTAGAATCATAATCCGTAACTCCGTACATCCGTCAAACAATAGACACATACTCGTAGTTTAAACAAGCGGCTTCAAATTCAAAAGGTGACGTACAAAATTAATTCGACGACGTTATTTACTTTGCTACTTTGTTCGCTTAATTGAGTCGACGGCCAAAGACATGGAGTTAATTCGTCGATTCATATTTAATCAGCGCTTTGAGTTGTAGCCTCGGAGCCAGGGAGCTTTTGTTAACGTTAACTGGTAGATAAATGTTTTAATGTTAGCTTAGATTTTTAGGGCTTTGGTTTGTGAAGAGGTTAAAAATGTTGATTTGCTTGTGTTACTAATTAATAAGTACCTTTGTTATTAGAAAGATGTTAGTCATAATTTTGGTGCGTTGTTGAATTCAATTTTAAAGTTATACGATAGAATCAATGGCCCACCATACGATTTCCGCATTTTCCGTTGTTAAATCTGAGCGTGTCGTTTTCACGCATTTTTTGTTTAGAGCAATTTATTTATTCAACTCTTTAATCATTTGTTTGAAATCTTTAAAACTCTGCCACCAAAAACTAAAATTAAAACCAACGCACATTTTTTTTTATGGAGGTTGCTCCTGGCACACCATGAAGTTCTAAACCAGGGCGCGTTCGTTTCATCGCTCGAACGCTCAGAGCACAATTAGTTAACGTTGCTTTAACGTTAAGAACAATTTATTTATTTGTAATCATCTTTTAAAACTCTGCCACCAAAAACTAAAATTAAAATTATAGCACATTTTTGTATGCCTTTGCTCCTGGCACACCATAAAGTTCTAAACCAGGGCGCGTTCGTTTCATCGCTCGAACGCTCAGAGCACAATGAGCTGTGTTGACACACGGGTCGCACAGCCGCGCTTCTCTGCGCAGATTTTTCGCACAATTGAATTCGTAACTAATCCCCGATCCATTGTTAATTTGGTAAATTAATTTGTTGAAAATTAAACAGTTGTTGGATTTAAATGTTTGATTTCGGTTCGCTTATCTTAATGTTAAGTTTAAATAGGTTAATGATTTACTTTGCAGCATGGTAACAAAAATAAAGGTATATCTCCGGTTTTATGGAGTAAAAAAAATAAGCAAATTAATTAAACATATATTGAGTAAGGGAATTATAAAGCTACCTACATTATATTGTTAACTAAAAGGCTTTGAGATCTCATTTAGCAATGAATATTTCGAAGAAAAGCTGGTAAATCCGAAATTCTCAGAACTTTACGAGGAATTTTCACTGGCATAGTTAATTAGCTGCTCCTACGCACATCACACTTAAAAAAAACAACAAAATATATTCCGTATAAACTTAAATGTCCCTCTACAGAACTAACAGACTACAGAGAGAAGGAACGAGAATTGATCTCTAGGCATCGTCAGTGCGATTGCGTTTCAAACCAAGAATTCTTAAAAACTTATTTCATTAAGTATAATACTTGCATCAAGGTAGGTACAGTAAATCCTACTCGAAGATGGTCTATAAAAGTTGATATAAAAATAAAATCTAAATAATTTGTCATTCTAAAATCAACTTATCGTAAGGTAACGAGAAAGTTTAAACAAGCATCCCTTCTTATTCGTGAACGAGAGGCATCAACATGTAAATTGTCTCCGAATTTATTTATACAAGTAATTGAATCGCCCGCGCCGACAAAATGACATCTGTAGACTTGATTTGATGAAAATTACCTACTTGGTAGAAGATGCCTACTTTTTATTAACTTCGTCCCCCTCTATTACGTTTATTACGCAGATATGCGGAGACTTATGCATAAATAATACGTATTTTGTCTTCCCTTGTTTAATAAAGTAGTATTTTTACTTTGTTTAGAGACATAATTATACTGTTATTGCGAAACAGAAAATCAACGACCATTTTTTGTCAATTGCGTTTTTATAAAAAATCGACCAGTCTACAACCATTTTGCTTAAAACGTCCTGGTTAAGCAAAACGTCCTTTTACTTTTGTTTAATTCGTCAGATACTTTAAACCAACATTAATATGGCACAAAAAAGCTTTAAACCCTACATTTTTAATAAGTAGCTGTACTTTTTAGATTTATTTCCCAATCGCTGTTAGTTCGATATTAAATGTCTTTGCTTTGCACAAACAAATCAATTGTACCTACTTACCTATTGAATTGACAAACCTATAATTCAGTTCACGAGAACAGCCAAACAAACGAATTGACAATGAAACAGCTTTATAAACACAATCTACGAAACACTCCTCGAGGAAAACTCATAAAAGAAAGTTAGATGAAGACGGCGCCATTTTAAAAGTTAAATGTCAAAATGACAACTGATTTGTATTTGGCGCGAACGCTGAGGAAATTGGATTTGGCGAAATTATGAGATTATACGTTCTATTAGAAGTGTATGTATTTTAAATTTGTACTGTATTATTATCATCCTTACCGTATTATAAATTAGATAGGTAGTATGAGAATAAAGCAAACTGTTGGGCTCGTCCACAAAATAAGATAATATGGCAGCTTTTCATGAAGCCCATTTCAAGATGACTGTGATGGACTTGGAACTCTTTTCGGTTTTCTTTACAAGTGTGTATATGGCAAACCGCACGCAGTGGAGTGCAGTGGAGCAGTGGTAACAGCCGCGACTTATATTACAATTATTTCATCACCACTGCTGACAAAACAGTGAAGGAAAACATCGTGGGAACCGGCATGTGCTAGAACCAAAAAAATCGAGGACACGTGTTATCTACCAACCCGCACTGGGCCTGCGTGGTGGATTACGGCCCACTCCCTCTCACCGAAAGGAGGCCTGTGTCCCAGCAGTGGGAACATTATAGGCTGATTATTTCATACCAACCATGATATAAACAGGAACCACAAAATTAACAGAAACAAAATAATCCCTCCTACCGTTGGAACCACGGAACGAATTCCTCCAATGATTATCTAAGAAACCTAATCCGTATGACGTCAACCCGAAGCGGTATCAACTTAATGTAGAAATAATGAATTCGTCGTGAATCGTCCGTCCCCTGTTTGTCTTTCAATTATAGGCTCCCAAGGGCCCATCGCCTCCCCTGTTTAAACAATGTAACACTCCCATGTATATTTAAGGAGGGACAAAAATTAAATCTTCCGCTTATCTGTCTTGTTCAAAATGTAATCTACGGAAGCAATGACTTTTTACGCGATGTGGCTTTTTGTTTCTATGATTTGTTTTGATTTGTGGGTTAGAGGGATTAATTTAATTTAATTTGCGGTCGGTATTTTTTACGGTCTATACATTTTTTATTAAGTAGTTTATCTTTACATATTATAAAACAAAGTCCCCCGCCGCGTCTGTCTGTCTGAACGCGATAAACTCAAAAACTACCGAACGGATTTTCAAACGGTTTTCACCTATAGACGGAGTGATTCATGAAGAAGGTTTTACTGTATAATTCTTTTTTTTTTTTTTTTAAATTGGCTTAAATATGACGATTATTTTTGAAGAAGTCGGAAAAAATCGCGCCGACTGGGAGCTTTACTGGCGTGCGTCGCGTAAACCGCAAAAGATACATATAAAATGTATGTTCTACATTATTATTCATCTTATGAGCATTCATAGCTTAGGTCTAATATACTATGCTTCCTGCGGTCGGTTCATCATCATTTGTGACCATCTATTACAATATCGAGACCCCTCCGTGCCTCGAAATGCACGTTAAGCCGTTGGTCCCGGCTGTCATTCGTAGATCTTTGACAGTCGTTACGGGTAATCAAAAGCCCAAAAGTCTGACAATCAGTCTTACCAAGGGGTATCGTGTTACCCAGTAACTGGATTGTGGCGGTCAGATAGGCAGTCGCTCCATGTAAAATACTGATACCTATTCAGCTGCATGCGGTTAGACTGGCAATCGACCCCAAAATAGTGAGGAAAAGGCAGATTGATTGATAGCGTTATGTCTAGTTCGGGCTGGGAATTTGTGTATAGACCTGAAAGATTTTATTCATTGATGAAACGACCTAACGCGTTGTAAAGAGGTATCACGACCAAAAATTTTAACTTAAAGGTCTTCAGCTCTTATATCGTTTCATTTCATTTCTGAACGAAGACTCACGAGCTTTTAAAAGCCTTTATTTAAACAACGTTCTATTCAACAATCAACTTCAAACAATAGACAGAAAAGGAAATAATGTGTAACAGCTTGTGCATTTACTGTTATTTTTTTAAGCGTGATTACATTGAACAGAATTCAAGATAGAGTATCTAAATATTATTTTCTATGATAGGCATTATCAATGCTAGAGATGAATAAAGCGCATCGTGACCTTGCATCTTAAGCAAGAAAAAGCGTAGCATTTGAGCAACGGCGTAGATTGCAGTAAAATCGGCCGTTTTGGACATTTTTCATCAACGTACAAAATTTTTGTTAGTGCCAAACCACTAAATCTACACAAACATTATAAAGCGAAAAGATTTGTGTTTTAGTTTGTAATGAATAAACTCAAAACTACCGGACCGATTAACGAAATTCTTTCACAAGTGGGATGCTATATTATCACTGAGTAACATAGATTATAAAAAGATCTCACGCGGGCGAAGGTGCTGGCGGAAGTATTTAATAAAACGCAACGTAACGCAGGAAAACAAAAAATACCAACGCTGAAACAAATTGAACGTAAGACACACTACATTGAAACTGACACATTAAACTACAGTTTAACTTTTTGTTTTAATCAAACAGCTGATGAGCCTACACTGCATTTATTAAAGCCCCATATTTTCCTCTTTAAAAATGTCTCGTAAAATATTTTAAATATTCTAGACCAATCAGATTAAAAGTATTGAAGACATTTCGGGGGACCGGCGAATAAAATCGTAATCGTAAAAACCAAATTTTACAGGAAAAATAAAAAACAGTTTTTGATAAATATATTATTAAATAATATGTATAGCGGAATTGTTTAAATACTAAAAGAAAAGTGATTTTTTACATTAATTGCAATACACCTTAAAATCTCGTAACTTCTGAAATGAATGAAAAAAATTGACAGAGTGTAATCGGACCTCTAAATATCGAACATGCAATAAAGTTAAAACTATCGTAATAGCACATTACCATTTTATTCGCCAATTCGACAATAAAGCGTTCCTTCACAAGTACTGTACATAGAGTCAAAAGAACTAAAAATACATAAATAAATCAACAGAAAAACAAAGCATTATTTATCACATAAGGCGGTGCTAAGACGATGAAAGTATAAACAAAAAAATTAAATAGATTGTAGAAGGTTTCGCGTATAAGTTCCGTAGCCCTCGTGCTACGGTGCTACGCGCGCTACGAAATATCGTAGCTTGTTACAAAAGTTTTGTTAGTTTATTTTAGTCAAAACTCTCATTTTGTTACTTGTGGGGGGTTATTATTTTAAAAGTACTTATATTTTTAAGTTACGTTTTATTTTCGTTGTTAAAAAATACTGGCTCCAATTTTTTTTTTTTCTTATAATTGGTTTAATATCAAATTACTATTTATTAACAAAAAATATCATACCTGGTTTCGGCCGCTGTCACAAATCACAACATTACTCGAGCGCGTAGTACACCGCGCACCGCCGCGGTAGTCACGAGACTGTCCTCTCTCAACCCCAACCAATCGCACCACGCCCCGGCCAGCCCCCGCCCACCAGCGCACCAACCAATCAGCCCCCGCCCAAAACGTTATTTACTTCAAACGCCCGCCCGCCCAGCCTGCCTCAACTTATCGATTGGACGGCCCCAGCACTTATTTAAGGCGGGCGACGACAGAATTAATTTTGTGATTGAAATTACAAGTATAAACGTATAATTCGTTCGCGCCCGACTCGTTCGATTAAAATAGAGATTATTACGATTGCTGGTTTCTGATGTGTTCGATTCGTTGCGTCGCGATTTTTTTTCTGGTTTTGATTTTGTTAACTTGATTGTGGTTTATGATATTGAAGGATTATTTTTTATTATTATATGTAGTTATGTTTTCAGATCCAGTTAAGATTTAAGTTTCATGTTATTTAAACATTTTATAGTTCCTAATAACACACACATAACATAACATCACGCCTGCATACCCCGAAGAGTTAGGCAGAGGTGTACCTATAGTACACCCACATTTCGCCAGTTATGTTTAAATCCCATGTAATAGGGGGCGAGCCTATTGCCATCAACCGGGCACAAATCCAGACTACGGGCTGCTACTGAAAAAATCCAGATGGAAAACCCAATAACACTTTGCCTGACCCGGGAATCGAACCCAGGACCTCATACTCAGCAGTAGCGCTTCCGACCACTAGACCAACGAGGTGGTAAATAGTTAATAATATTTTTTCATAATTAAAAAATGTTTTTAATTATTTCGTCACAACTTTAATCACAGTTACAAGACATCTGAAAATTACGTTTCTGAAACATAATAGAATTGGTTAAATTTAAAAACAACTATACTATGTCGAGTCAGGTACCTACACAACCTACCCTCGTATTCTACAAGAAAAACCGTAGAAGTAT
This sequence comes from Agrochola litura, assembly GCA_949152395.1. NCBI lineage: Eukaryota > Metazoa > Arthropoda > Insecta > Lepidoptera > Noctuidae > Agrochola > Agrochola litura. The sequence continues at coordinate 19,423,366 of OX424509.1, read as the reverse complement.
AAGCTTCCTCCTTACCTTTACTTACCACAATACCGTTCACTATAATATACCTGAATACCTGTAAGTAGTACACACGGCTTCACATCAAGCTATACATTTCTAGTATAAGCTGACCTCGCATTGTACGGAAATCCTATACGATGTGAGATCAGCATAAACTGGAAATGTATAGCTTGATGTGTAGCCATGTGTACTACTGGAGTCTGTAGTACTGTGAGTAGAATAATAGAGGTATTTGATACGGTACTGTTAGTATTGAGTTTGTGAGGATTAGAGGGATACCTGTTACGTTAAATACTGGTATTTAGACGCTTTAGGTGTATTGAGCTTTGATAAATAAAATATCTTAACATTTATAGCAATTAAGAAAATATTTGCGTTCGTTAAGGAAGGTTTTCCATAAACGCGAAAAATTACTTAAGGGAATTGCTTTGGTTTCATAATTCTCTGCTATCTCATACTATACCTAGGAACTATTACATACTCAGATAAAACAACCCATATTCTCATTACTGTAGCAGATGACCCAAAACATGTCTTAACTAAAGCCAAGGAAATCAATTCTTTACAAATTGAGTACCAACTTAAATTGTCCGTAAATTCAAATTGCAAGTGTAATTCTTTGACATGTCAAATTGGCTTAGTGTGAAAATTTTATAAGCAATTATTAATTACCCTGACCGTATATTGTTTCCAGGAATAGATTTGTCTTACTGATATTTAAGACCGGTTGAGTCTTTCGGCAACTCATTGATAATATTCCTTTGATGTCACCGCGCCGGTCCAAAGAAGGCCATAGCCCCCATCAGATATTTTTCAATTGCTAACATTTCAGTAACAAAGATACCATTTCTTGATTTTTCTATCCTGAATTGCAAAAAACACTTTTTTTTACTGCACCTTTTATTAGATAAATAATATAAAGTTTATAAGGATAACATAGTTATCATCATAGACTCTCACTCCATAGTAATTGGCATAATTAAGTAATTGGATTGAATGACGTCAATTATACAGTTTCTTAAATGGCGTTTAAGAAATAATAATGTTTAGAAAAAAACGTTTTTTTTTTAAACCATGGCAACAGAATTTGCAAAAAAAAAAGGTGTAGTGTAATTTCTTTCAAGCTACAGATACAGAAGTATCTTGAAAATATCATCATCATCAGCCTGTAAATGTTCCCACTGCTGGGACACAGGCCTCCTCTCTGTGAGAGGGAGTGGGCCGTAATCCACCACGCGGGCCCAGTGCGGACCATGTATCCAATGACTACTAAATATTCATAAAAAAAAGATATATTGTACCAATTTTTAATTGCTCCTAGAGGTATTTTATGTCGGGTACATTGAGTGGCCCTTTGTAAGACGACTGTCTGACGAATGTCACGGTGTATATCTTTTTTTTTAATGAATGTTTAGTAGTCATTGGATACATGAAGTGGGCTGCTTTTGTAAGACGACTAAAATGTCACAGTGTATAATATTATAAACACGAAAGTTTGTGAGGATGGATGTTTGTTACTCTTTCACGCAAAAACTACTGAACGGAATTGGATGAAATTTGGCACACAGATAGTTGATTAACACTTAGAATACATTTTAACCCGATATTCCCACGGGCTCGAGACATATGCGGGTGAAACCGCGGGGTGCAGCTAGTTCCTTATAAACTAAGAGTAAACACTAAAGGCTCCCGCAGACAGGCGCGATGCGACTCTAATAGCACAATTTCTTTGAAAACTTTGTGAAAATTGTTCTACCAGGATTGCATCGCATCGTCTCGCCGCGCCATTTTTTTTTTTTTTTTGTGTGGTAAATTCTCGAATAACTTCTCCCGCTCTGGGTGGAGCCAGACTCTTACTGACTAAAACCCACCCGTGTTCCTTCGGTTGCCCTGTTGCCGGGGGCCACGATTTCCCTTTCGGCCCATATTCGCAGTCCCGGGTCGCGTCGCGCCTGTCTGCACTCTCGGTTTATAAGGAACCCTGGGATCCTTTACAAAGGGTTAAAAAATAATAGGGGATGAAAGTTTGTATGTCAGTTCGTCATTTTTGCTGATGGGAAGTTCCATTGGGCACACGCTTGTCATTGCACAATATAGCCAATGTTTCCTCTCAAAAAACATCACATATTTTTATGACGTAATAGTGGAAATGCCATCAAGATAGGGTTCCCTGCCGGCTGTAGCGTGAACGATTAAGTACTGAGATATAAACATGGTGTGATAATGAGGAAGCCCGGCTGCCAGAGATTTAACCCTCAATTATAGAATTAAGCCGCGATGAAGGGTTGTGCACCCCTGTTGCGACGGCAATTGGCGGAATAGTGATGGGAAAGTGTTGCGTCGAGTAGTGTTTTGTGAAGTCGATAGGATTTTTTTGTCGTTTCATTAGATTCTAATGTCAATTCAATTCTTGCAAAAAAAAAAAATATACAATAAAAATTATGTTTTTAAATTGGATAAAACTATATCTGCTTCTCACATTACGGGCAATTTTCAACAATATATATCACATAGATTTATTTTCCCACACGTTTAATAAAGTTCATCGATACTTAGTAATTATATCGATGTGCAATCCCCTCATTACAGTCGATGTTCAATACCGATATAATGAAGTGTCGTCACGCCGCGAATGTTTGCCATTGTCGAGTGTGTACCAGTCCTTACGTTGTTATCATTGTGCACTACGCTTTATTGTTAGATGTTTTCATTGATAAACGATAAAATGTACAGCAATTAATGAATGATACTTATACTGGTGTTTTTGTTAGTATGATTTGTTGCTTGTCATGTATTTTAATACATTTTTATCGTAACTTTCTACTTATGGTTGCGTATTTTCATCGGCAAATCAATATAAAATTTTTGTGACCGTGAAAATCCCGAAAATTTCCGAACTTTTTACGCAAAACAGAAGTAATGTAAAATAATACAAATAAAATCGGTAGATTCACTGTTTTTTGTTATCTTTATTTATGTTTAAGTGATTTTTTAAAGGTATCAAAATACGGCAGTACTTTTTGCAAGTTTTTATGATATTCTTTTTTTTAATACTTTTTAGTATTTTATCCTCAATCAGATTTTGTCACTGCCTGGTGAAACTCTTCAGCTAGCCAGAAGTTTTTTTTCGTGGCTTCTTCTTTACATAACATCACGCCTTGTTTCACCGGAGGGTTGGGCAGAGGTGTCCCTGTAGCAGGTACACCCACATTTCGCCAGTTATGTTTAAGTCCCATGTAATAGGAGGCGAGCCTATTGCCATCAACCGGGCACAAATCCAGACTCCGAGCTGCTACTGAGAAATTTTAGATAGAAAAACCCAATAACACTTTGCCCGAACCGGGAATCGAACCCAGGACCTCATGCTCAGCAGTAGCGCTTGTGACCACTTCTTCTTTAAGTTTTCTATATAAACTTATCCAAAACCCATAACACGATTTCCTATAGCCGACCCTTTTTTTCCTTAGCCGGATTATTATTAATTGTACTTAAAATCTCAGGTAAGACATCACATTGAATCACCAACCACATTTTTATTTCGATAAATAATTACAATGAAAGGATTATGAGCACGCGACCACAACGATATTCGCCAAAACTGTCATCTTTTAACATCCGTAACTTCACTCTAAAATACACTTTAATCTGCTACCATAAGTTTGAAATTCTAACACACTTTTAGAAAGTTACACCATTTTTAATTCATCTCGATAATTGGAATGATTTTTTCAAATCATCAACAATGAGCTCGCCTTGTCTATGGACGTACATACGCCCCAACCTTGTAACGTCGGCACCAATTAATAGCGGATTTTTTCCGTGTATTTAGATTTTAAAGATTGCTATTGATATTTTGAATACACGTGCGAGCTTCGTCTAATTGGGTGCTTAAAGACTTATTGGCGATTCATGTTTGCGGTAAATAAATAACGTTGGAAATACTTGAAGATACGTATTATAATATTACCTGGGCCCTATTTTATGTAACTGACAATGCGACATATTTATCAATTCTTATAAAGCAGAAAATGTATGAAATAAACTTCTTATTATGTTTTAATTAATAAATTATTAAGTCTTTACTATGTGCATAAAGAAAAACAAATAATATGTACATTACAATTTACAACCCTATCCCAGCCTTTCTCGTAGCGATTAACTGAATTTATTGGGTTATTACAGTACTCGTAGCAGCGGCGTAGGCGACGCGTAGGTTTTGTAGTGCTACGATTTTCACCTCGTAGCATTCGTAGCAACCTCACGTTGCAACCTGTTCAATCAATTCTATTTCTTGTTCACTTAATACTAGGTGTTTACCTTTCACGATAATATAACCTGCTATCATGGCTGTGCTCAAAAATAATAAATTCTGAGTCCATTTTTTAAGCTTCTTCATTTTGTTTACTCTCTATCTCCATCAGTTTTTTTCTTTACGAAGAAAAAACTATTTGCTTAATTTCTTTAGATAATGGATTAAATTTAAATTCATACATACAGTGCCGACCAAAAGTCCATGAGCAATCTCACAAAGCAATAGACTGACGCTTCGGTTTGACTTACGACCTTCTTCTATAAGTTGTTACAATACTGTAGACACGCACATTACACACACACACTCACTTTGTCTGCAACCAATGACTAGTTCGATAATCATCATTCGTTTTTAGTTTCATTCGTCTTGTTCACATAAATATTAAAGTTTAGCAGGTAGACCACAAAAAACTAAGTAAATTATTTCGATTTCTGTGGGGTAGATGCAGTTTGTTACAAGTATTCAATTAATAGAACTTTGTTGGTTCGTGCCGTGATAATATTGGTGACGAGCATTTAGCGCAGTGTTGTGGTTATTATTATCAAAAAGCAGGCATAAAATATATTGAAGAGATCAGATCAGATCAGAGAATATTATTGCGCTGCGTAAAAGTGAAGTGAATATCTAATAAAACCGGACTAAGTGTGAGTGTTATCATTTATATATTTCATATTTTACTAAACATAAATCTTAATCAAGGGTATTGTTGATAGAACAGAGGTATTATTGAGACAGAAGATGCCTTTAAAGTTTTAAATTCATTGTGAGGTTTAATTCGATTAGTGAATAATAAATAATTAGGTATTATGTGTAATAAAAACAATGTTTTTCTTTGTTCTAGAGAAATACTGTGAGGGTTAAGAGATATGAGGAAGGGGCTTATTATCGAGTAGCAGCGACGTCAAATGGTGAATGAAACAAATGGTTTCATACCAACGAGATATTTTGCTGAATTATTAAAAACACGTCATTATGAACCGTTCGCCGTGCACTCTGAAGGCTTGCATCACTGAAGACCAGCTAGAAAACCGTTTTTGACCTTAAAATATTGACCGTACCAACTTAATCAACAACAGATTCGTTATTGCATGAATTTATGGTAACGATTTTTTTAAGCACGTTTCAATAGGGTGTTTGTCGTATTTCTTGCAGATATACCGAAATTTTTTAATATTATTTTAGTAATAGTATTATTTTAGGATTAAAATTTGAGGTTTAGTTTCAATCTTCTTTTCGTAAAGAAAATGAATACTTAAGCTATAACCTCAATACCAACCAATATTTACTAAAGCCAAATAAAGTTTAAAATAATTAATATGAACAACTGCCTTTAACCTTAAAATCAACAATTTTGTCAGTAGATTTTTTTACATTATAAGTAGTCTAATATTCTTATTTATTGCTTAATTACTTAGACCATGATCAAAGCTTTATATTTATGGTGCAAAAAAATCCATTTAAAATTTAAAACATTTCAAAATTTAAATATGTCAAAATAATACAAATTGCTTCTAAGTTTCTAGACATCTATTTCACATATTATTCAGGTGAAGTAATGATAAATAATTGTAGCAGTTTAATAACTATACTTAAGTAAAATAAACATAACGAATAAATATTATTTATTTTTTATTATAACATATCACGCATTTTTTATTCTAAACCCTTTATTGCAATAACAACATTAATAAATAGGCAGGATATTTAAAAATATTATTATTGCAAACAAAAATAATAATATTTGCAAAAACAGCGCTGTGATTTACGAGATTAGAACCTTAGCCATCTTGAATCTAAGACCAACGCTTAACGCCTTCTGCTATCTGCACATATAATTTACTTTCGAATTTTAGCAATGCGATACACTGGCCAAGGTCACGCGTACGAGTATGATGCGTGCTAACAAAAGTTATGGAAATATAAGTGCGGCGCCCGCGAACCGTGACGATACGATAGTGTGTAGTTCAAAACTGCGTTCTCTGTGGTGTGTGTACGGCACTCACACCACAGACGTCTGACTGTTTACACATACAAATGTACGGACTATACCGCGTGTTCACAGCAATACGACTCTTAGCGTGATCATGCACTTTTGAGCGCTTACTGTACATACATGAGAGATAAATCAGCAAAACCAAATAGCAGATCTAAACTGACCATACCCAACTAATATCACCTTTTTGCAAGCATACTCGTTGTTAGTTACGTATCAATTCCAATATTACTTACCAATAACTTAAAAGGTAAACGGTACTAGCATCAATTAAAACAAAATACGCGGGGACATGGGTAAAGTGTGGCTTCTAGGTAAAGCCAATAGATTAACTAATGAAGGGCCTAACCCACCGCCGCCGCCGCCGGCCGGTTCGGGTTACGGTCAAACAAAGGACACAAAGTGATTAAGCTCTTTTAATATTAAATAACTTGATAAAAAATATTACTTAGAATTATCGATATGGGAGCCTGTGATCATAGTTTGTTTAGCAAAAATTGCTTTTGCTTCCTTTTGCAAATTGTCGAATGAAAATGAACCACAGACCTGGTGGTTTATTGACGATGGTCTTCTGTGCCTTATTTTCTTTTCTTCACATTATTTTCTTCTATTTTCATTGAATTTAAGTACATGTCTTGTTAATATTATTGACAGAGGAGAAAAAGCATATTTACTTACCCGAATCCTATTGATAGAATCACGACGATAGCGGAAGAAACGGTGTCTCATTTGATGCAAATTTCGAAGTTGGTGATGGTATTTTACAATTTAATTTCTCCAAACCGTTTCCATCATCGGACGATCAGACTTTCGGCGATGCGCTGAACACACACACAGCTATGGTGAACATCAACCCATACATACGCATGAAACGATTTGCAAATACATTAAATTGTGCGTACCGCTAAGGAGTAGAAATCCTTCTCGGAATCTGTGTTTCCCGACATAGCCACAGCTTGGGATCATGCAAGTCTTGATTGCATTATCATTGACCAATTACCGCATCATTGCTTATTAGTTGAGTGAAATAGCGTTCAAACGCGAAGCCTTTCTAAAAACTATTAAGAAATTACCTCATATTCTCAACCTAAACCAAGGCACTCGTACCTAAACAATGAGGAAACGGAAACATTATAATCTTTATTATAACAGACATATTTAAAAACGATAACAATAGCTCTTAATTGAATTGTGTAAAATTTTCGCGTTGGAGGAAAACAGAGGGTGAGTGAGGGGGGAGTCGGGGCTCGTTTTAACTTTCCGGACTGCTGCTCTCAGGATGCTACTACTTGTCCACACTCGGTAGTATTGTTTTGTATGGTGGTATGTATTTTCATTGCGGGTTCCGAGGCAGATGAGTGAGATGAGTCATTTCTCCGGGACTCGTCGAGTGACTTTCCTGGTGGCGGCTAGCTTTCAGGAGTTGCAGTGGTTGGGAAGACTGCTCCATCAAAATATACAAGCCACGACATATGACAACCTGTCGTCCCGCCACAGAAGAACCAGTCACGAAATGAAATTTTTTTATCATTATCTTGCCCTGATCCCAATTTAATTGGGCTTGGTGCAACATGCTTTCTTCATTCACATACTTCTCTATTAGTCGTCATCTCGATAGTCACCTCCTTTTTAGCCATATCAGACTTGGCAGCTTGGCTTGTTGCCGCTACCGTCCTCTTTACATATACGAAATATGTATGTTTGTGAGGAAGCATGTGGAATTATTTAGAACTGCAGATGATTTATATGCTCGTAACCGACGAGACCCCCACAGGCTCGTACTGGATATCCTTCCGAGACTAACTAAATATATAATAAAAGTTATGTATCTATGTGTACGTATATATAATAAGATACCAAGTAATCTCAAGACATTAAATATGAGATTATTCAAAAATAGATTGCATAAATGGTTGTGTAGTCATAGTTTTTATAGTGTCAAAGACTTCTTTGAAAATAAATGTTGAAATTATGCTTGTGAAAATTCATACGCTTATGAGTGTTAACCAAAAACATGTGTATGCTCTTGTTATTTTTTTTTTTGTATTTCCCCATTTTATATACCATGTTTTTAAGCAAATAAATATTGTTCTATTTTATACGTAAAAAAAAAAAATATCATTTATTTATATTTTTTATAAATTTCTTCAATTTATTTTCAATTTTATCAGTTTTATATTTTAATTGTCAATTATTATTGTTATAATGACTCTAAATGATAATAAAAACCGCATCAACCTTCGTTTCGTATTTTTAGAAGAATGGAGTCACACGATTTTGCATTTAAGGTAGGTACTTCCTATTTATAGATGATAGATTTATTATTTTAATATAGGCAATACACCTGCAGTGCATCTTTATTTTATATTTATTTCAGTTTCTCATTAATTATAACACAATGCACACACACATCAACCTATGTCACAACATTTATTTAATTTAGTATGAACTTTTTTTATTTATTATTATTATTATTCTATCTTATATTACCTATAATTTATTTATTAAAACGGACTGACACTTCCTTAATTGTGTTAATTATTTTCTAGCGTATGACACTCGTGGGTTGCAGCTGAAAATCAGCGGCACTTTGTGTTGCCATCCGACATTATGCTGAGCTGAGGCCCTTTTGGCATTATTATCATTGTTTTCTGTTTTTATAGTTTTAAGGTGTATTTTTCTATCTTAATACCAATAAACGCAATTTTCTTTCTTTCTTTCTATTCTATTCACCTTTCACACAGTCCATCTTTTCATTGGTCTTCCTCTACTCTTATAGCCATCCACATTCACACTGTCTGACAGTTATTCGTACCTATTGGTAGACCAGTATATCCTCTCTTCACGTTTCCAGTTCCAGTAGTAGTGGCTAGTATTCAATTAACTGGAGCCTCGTCGAGGAGCGCCTTCACACTTTTAGTTATATCTGCCAGAGTTAGCGGGAACAGGGGACGGTCTTATTTCTTATTTAAACTAAGTAATTATGTAAGCACATTTATAATATCAAATGAATTTCTGTCGCATTTAGAATGGATAGCACTGTTTTTAATAGAAATACAGGGTGACAACGACATCGACGCGAAAACTGTTACCATGGATTCAAAACATGATTCTGAACCCCCTGCGATTTTTTAAAAATAACTTACGAAGAATTTCAACGCAGGGGAGTTCAGAATCATGTACTGAATCCACGGTTAAAGTTTTCGCGTCGATGTCGTTGTCACTTTGTATGTGGCTGGTGCTGTTAATGGTATAATAATAAATAGTTCTTCGTCTTATTAGAGCAATAACAGTGAAGTAGGTAATCAAGACTTCGGTTTACCCTAAGTTGAACTCGAAATAATTTACCCTATTATAACTATGTATATTACCTATAGCTTTAAACAAAGAGCAGAGGATAACACCAATCTGCCGAATCTTTTCCCAACTATTTTGGGGTCGGCTTCTAGTCTAACCAGATGCAGCTGAATACCAGTATTTTACATGGAGCAACTGCCTATCTAACCTCTACAACCCAGTAACTGGGTAATACGATACACCTTGGTAAGACTGATTGTCAGACTTTCAGGATTCTGACGGCCCGTAACGACTGTCAAAGATCCATGAATGACAGCCGGGACCAACGGCTTAACGTGCTTTTCGAGGCACGAAGGAGTCTCGGTATGTAAAGATGGTCACCCATCCACGGACCAACCCTGACAAACGTAGCTTAACCTGTTGGATCGACACGTGCGGCTGTTAGTACTTAGCCACGAGCTCCTCCCAATCACCGCTAAACATTCTCCTCTTTGTCCAAAGTTCCAGACAGTACCGTTCCTGATAATTATTTTCACGAATCTTAACCAATATCTTTTTACATTATTTGTGTAGTACGTAAAGCCGGCATAACAATCAGTGCAGCACTTACTTATGCCCGCGTAAGGGCGCGTCCACTGTACCGACAAATAGCATTGGTTATACTAAACCGATTACGTAAAATGAGAGAACCGATACCCGCAGCCTGCCATCCGTGAACACTTGTAAATATATCAGATTGTTTACTTCAGGGACGGAAATAGTATACAATACATAATTTCTTATTCTTGTCATTTTTTTGTCTATAAATACTTTTTTACAAAAAATACAACCAACTTCCAAACTACAAAGTGAAAAATAACTTTAATTTCAGAAGTCGGTGTCTTTAGATCAGTATTTTAGTTTTTTGACACCGACTTCTGAAATTAAAGTTATTTTTCACTTTGTACTTTGGAAGTCGGTTGTATTTTTTGTAAAAAAGTTTTTATTTGTCGCTTTTTAGTGGGTTAATTTGTAATGTATCTAAGTTACATTAGCCTAATGCAAACTGCTCGTCACCTTTGCTTTTCCCGATTCAGGGACTTTCATCGTTGAGGAGTTCTCCTGGTACTTCACCATCAGCTCCACTTCTCCATATGCATTGTCACGAGCATAAATTGCATTGCAACCATATTAAAGTAATCAAATCGCAACCCGTGAAATACTTATTATTGAGTAGTTCCGGTGGCTATTTGTGGTCTTCATCATCAGTTCCACTTAACTAAATGGTACTTTTCAAGAGCAACTGCACGAGTTACTATAAAAAATACCCAAATCGCTATAGGTTTGCCTGTAATATTTGAAGAGTTCCCTCGATTTCTCTAGGATCCCATCATCAGATCCTGGTTTCCTTATCATGGTACCATCCTTGGGATATCTTCTTTCCAACAAAAAAGAATTATCAAAATCGGTTCATAAACGACGAAGTTATCCGCGAACACATAAAAAAAAAAAAATATACGGTCGAATTGAATAACCTCCTTTTTTTGAAGTCTGTTAAAAAAGCAACATTTTTCTTTACGAAAATAAGAACAGAAAAGACGATATCTACAACATGCATGTAAATATTACTTCACGTTGTACAGATTATATAAGTAAATAGGTACCTACCGTTAGCATTTTCATATAGGACATAGTTACCTAACTTACCTACCTATTTTAATTTAAGTAAATAGATAGGATATACGTTATTTTGTAATAACCCCTTCAAAACTCGTGTACTTCAAAAATTTAAAATCAGCACATGGAACCTGTTAATACGTGTGTAACAGCTGACAATGCTATTAGACGTCGATTTAATAGCATTTGTCAGAGATTTGGCAAAATTTTCATGTTGGCTTTTAATATAATTGTGTTCAGTTTATCTGTTGGCAGATTATACGCAAGGATTACGGGCTGGAGCCGGCGGCGCGGGCGCGGGCGGGCGCTCAAATTGAATTGTAATATGCTGCCGTTATTAATAACAGAGAATGGAGACACATTAGGGTTGCCTGATGACAGTTTCGGACATTTTGTTTTCTGTTATCGTGTTCGAGGATGTCGTAGGTTTATGCATTCTGCTCTTAGGACATTTATTTTTATTAAATAACGGTGCTTGTGAAACATGATACAAAAGATTCAGACTGATCGTGATCATGGAAATTAGTTTAAAATTAATAGGAATTGAATGAGGTAAAAGTTTCGAGTCATGCAATGAAAGACAAACTTATCTCAACGATCTACCTTAATCTATCATCTACGTCTACAAAAACTCTAACATCAATGAAAACATAACATTATTAACGAACTATTGTTAGCATAAGCGTCAAACATTTAACCCCAAAATACAAACAGCCCTGAGTATCAACCCTATCAGGCACAATCGGCCGTATCTACCCGAGCGCGCCTTTTTTTCCCGCAAATTTTAAGCGTCTCCCTGCGAATTCCGCGAATCAGCCGTATTTGTACAATAACTGCCCACCCGGGATCGTTTCGAGCACAATAGCCTCTTTGTTTAACGACGTCTTTCTATTGCGACATGGCGCGTGCCTAGTTTTTTCAATGGGTCCGTTTGACCCACGTGCCTGAATGTTACGTATGTTGTATACGATCGCAATTTAGGGTTGAGTTGTCATGTATTGTATTATAATTGGTTGTAATGGTTTTGGATTAAATCGTAAATATTTTTGTAATCTGGGTTGCATGAATTCTGTTATATTTGAAGGTACAACTATCCATGTAGGCATACTTTTAAATCTTCTAAATAATGGATCAATCGTTTCTCAGTTTTCTGCTTATCCGTCGATATACTGATTTGTATGTTTTATGCCACAGATGTTGTTTTTTAAAAGTAAATATAGAATTATCTAACAAACCGTAAAAAAACCTTTGCAGAATAGATCGTAATGTGGGTGTATTTAACCGCCTCTGTGGTCTAGTGGTAAGACCACCAGTCTCAGACCCAGAGGTCATTGTTTATGATTGCCGCACAATGAGAGGTCAATTTATACTGGAAATGTATAGCTTGTTAAGTAGCCGTGTGTACGATCGATCATAATAATAATCGTCGACCAGTGATTTTAGCGGCATGGGTAAGTACTTACAAGGATTATCCGGCTATCGAATTGGTCATCACATTGATCACATTGATCATGACACTTCTAGCGATCGTCTTGCATTGTGAACTCTTTGTCACGCGAAGTTTTCGTGTTAGCCTTAGTAACGAAAATCATCTCACAAAAATCATAGAACATTAGTCTAGGAAAGTGTATAGTTAAATGTGTAATATGATTGTTAATAAGCCTGATTGCCCATTCCTGGGGTACTTTACCCGTATGCACAGCTGCAGGTCTGGCGCAGCGGGAAGCGGACACATAGTTACACAAATCATAGTTATAGGTTCATGAATTAGTTTTATTTTATTTTATTTCGTTTAGAAATGTTACTAACATAGTTTTATAAGTGTTACTAACAACAATATGAATCATTTGTGTTCGAGTTATATAAATAATAATAAAAAAACCATACTTGTGGTCTATGCTAGGCCCACAGCTCGACAAAGACAATGGTGCCGATTCTCTTGTACACCGAACTAAACTAACTAAACTATCACTAAAATTCCTTACTTTTGACTATGAGAATCTTATAGCTATTCTGCAAAATAAATTCTCTAAATTTAAAAATAATTTTGACACATCTAAATCGAATTTGACAATCGCGACTCCACACGTGATACCTAACCACGTGATCTTTTTAGAGCCGGGGACGCGCAGGGTGGGCAGCCTCGTCGTGTTTTAAATGGAATTTTTCACTTTTTGTATGGAAAATAAGAAAAATTATTACCTAAGTACATGTAGAGTGTCAGGGGTTTAAGGGTTTTATAAAGGGGGTCGAAATTTTCATTATTTTTGCGATTGGACACACCGTTTTCGAGATATAAGCAAAAGAAAAAAAAAAGATTCAGTACTGTTTTTGCATTTGAAGTCGAGGTGTTGGTGTGAATTTATAATTCATGACAACCAATTTTATTCCACACGTTTTTAGTCGCGATTAAAAATAGTTAGATTTAGTTAGAAAATCTAAATTTTAGGTGAAAAACGTCAAATTCTGAATAGCAAAATTGCTATTTTCACTAAACTAATATCTCGTTGCCATCTTAGTGCTGTCAAACTAAAATATAGTTAAGTTGTGTCACTTTAGTCTATTTCAGAATGGGAAATCGTCGTTTGACAGGAATAAACTAAATTTTGGTGATTTTTAGTTTAGTTTAGAGGCATTTGTGACAAGAGAATTGGCACCATTTTCAAAACTAAGTCTTATTGCCGTAGCAAGGTGAAAGAATTGTCGGATATTTATTTTGTGAGTTCTCAGGGGTACCACCTTAACCCATACCTACTTATCTAGACACATTGTTTAAAGGTGTACCTGTAACACCACACATCGAAAATCGCAAAAAAATACCTCACCTATTAGCGTTCTACTGTCTCCACAAACACGAAAAACTCCATTCTAAACATCTGCCAATACATTTTCTTTTTCTCTACCAAATATAACATAATATTTGCAACAAAACCCCCAGTTCCTCGCTCGCCTATAACTATTTTGTAAGTATAACGAAACACGTTCATTTGTCACAATTACCGGTGACGCGGAATAACTAGCGATGTGGCGAGAGGCGAGTTGCGGGGGCGAGGGGCGAGTGGCGATAAACCTTCTCTTGTTAGCTGCGCATCTTGTGCCGCTCATACATTTTTATGAGGCTTTTATTTTTATCCACCCATGTTTTGAAGGTTCTCTGTCTATGCTAAGTTAAGGGTGGAAAAGGTGTGTCGTTGTTATATTGTTCAATTAATCATAGTTAGCTTCGGTTTGATATGTGAAATAAATTGAATCTAGGCAGTAAAAATCTTTTTAAAAAAAAAACAACCGACTTCAAAAAAAAAACACAAGTGAAAAATATCTTTAATTTCGTAAGTCGGTTGTTTTTTTTTGTAAAATGTTTTTTTTTTCACTTTTTGGTTGTGGTACCTACCCCACACACATTCGAATACCACTACCTGCTACCAGTGAAAGGAACTTATCATATCATCTACATACTAGGTAAGTGAGAAAAAATACGTATTTTGTAGCTAACTCAAAAACTGCCTACCTAAGCAAAGTTAATAAAATTTATATGGGACCAATTTGAGAGCATACCCTTTATCCCATATTATCTTGCTGTCAAAAGTCAAATGTTAATCAGCCACATAAGGTAGGTATTATTAATATCGGTCAACAAGACCTTGTCAAATACACATTATAATGACTACTAATACCCCTGTTGGGTCTTGCTTCTAATACACCCACGTTCTTACGAGACTGTCCCTTAACTTGTAGCGGTTACACCGCCACATACGAACTACGCATCATAGACATGACGTCACACAAATCCTGCATCGCGCAGTTAGAGTTTACCGAGCGATCGATATACATACAAGATTTCAACGTCAAACCGATGAGCAGTTGCCCACCAGACACAAGAACCGTCTGGTCGGAGGATCCTCCCTTTTCTACGGTGGATGAGTGAACTTTACACCCTGTTCCTCATACCACTAAAAACTCTTGGGAGTTAAGGGACAGTCTCTACATTCACAAATTTTTGAAAAATGGTACAATCAGTCAGAAAAACGTCAATTCTGCCGTTTTATTACTACTAGCTGCGCCCCACTGTTTCACCCGCATAAATCTCGATCCCGTGAGAATACCGGGATAAAAAGTATCCTATAGCTTAACCCAGGTCATGGTCTAGCAATGTGCCAAATTTCATCTAAATACGTTCAGCCGTTTTAGCGTGAAAGCGTAACAAACAAACATACAAAAAATCAAATCTTTTCTCTTTATTAGAATATACTAGTTTAGATTTAGACGATGGTAGTCAACGCAGTTTCAAATAAAACGATCAATTTTTTTTTTCTTTATGACTCTTCTGAACCTCTGCATAGCAAAATCACACGTTTCAGCGATTACTTCTGTTAACGCAAATTAACATGTTTATATTTTTAATAATTGTTAGATGTAAGTTCTGAATTCAATAACTCGATCATATATTATCTGTATGTTGTGTCGAAACTTAACTCACTACTTGCAACACTAGTTTATAGATTTTGAGTAAAACTCTATGGTTGTCTGTCACTTGTCTATCGCTCGGGATTCTGAAAGGAGCGAACCGGTCATTAAAACTGGTCATTGTATTAATTCATTTATTCAACACACGAAGAAGTTATCATTAACAGTGTTCAAGTTACTGTCGAATGTGTATTGTTCATACATTATAAAAGGATATCAAAGGAAAGTCATCAGTTTTTCATTTCGCCACCATTGTTCACATTCAACATTCCGGTTGCGATTCGAACCCGCCAGCCGGAGTGAACAACTTCGACGCCGCCGCCGCGCCGGACGCTGCATTGCGTTTTGTGTGTGTGTGTAGTTCTGTAGTTTTGGCGACTCGTTCCGTTTGAGTTGGTACCTTGTGTCAGACTCTCACTGACTCACCCGTGTTCCTAACCCACCCGTGTTCCTTCAGTTGCCATGTTGCCGGGGGGCCACGATTTCTCAGAAAATAATGTTATTTTAACTGTGTTTTGGTCGAACACTACCTACTAGGTACCTACTTTTTAACAAGGAGTTATATTGTTCTTTTAAAGTGGAAACTGACTTTAAAAAACAATTGTTTCAACATTTGTTGAAAGTCAGTTTCCACTTTAACCCCTTTCCAAATAAGTAATTTCAGCACCCCGGAAAAGGGCATTTATTTACTCCATAGAATACTTACCTAGGCAGTTTAGTATAAGCACCTATCTGGCTATCTTCTTGCCGCGAATCTTTGCCAAGAAGTAGATACTACCTATTCTACCTAAGGCCTTACCTTCCATATTCCGTAAGAGCTTTCGAAGTAATTAAACAGGAAGTCAGTTAGGACACAATAGACGACACCTACCGTGTATTTTTTAAACTAACGAACTTCAACCACAAACATGGGTTGTGACGGTCACGTGCACAACTTCAATCCAAAGGCCCAATCGAGTTTGTAAGATTAATAAGAGATGGCGCTATTTAAAGTACCTACACCATGAACTAGAAATATTCTAATTTACTTTGTGACTCAGCCTAGGGTTGTTCATATAAAAAAAATAACGATATTTTTATATAATATATCGTAGTGTTATATCGATAGTTTGCGATATATCGAACAAATATAACGATATTTTAAAAATATCGTAAGTAATTACTTGTATTTAACTAGTCTATAATATTAAATAGGGATCAGGTAAATTATGAGTAAAAACACTTTAGAGAGAAGAAACAAATCAACTTTATTTATAAATCACACGAAAAAGAATCCAAGGCCATACGACCCTGGCCCGGGGTGGGGTCGTCTTGGCAGTGTCTCTAGACATCGCCAATGCCTTCAATACCCTGCCCTGGAGTTGCATCAGGGAGGCACTCCGGTATCACCGGATGCCGACCTACCTCTGTCGTGTGGTCGAGGCCTATCTGACGGACAGGGCCGTCATCTACCCCGGTCACCAAGGAGAGTGGAACCGGCAAGAGATGTCGTGCGGTGTCCCACAGGGTTCGGTCCTGGGGCCGCATCTGTGGGACATTGGATACGACTGGGTGCTGCGCGCCGACCTCCCTAGCGGCGTCAGCGTCGTTTGTTACGCTGACGACACGCTGGTTCTGGCGCAGGGGAGGTCGTACCAGGCGGCGGCCGATTTAGCGACACGCGGGGTTGCGACAATCATTGACAGGATCCGGCAGCTGGGAGTCGAGGTGGCCCTGCACAAGTCTGAGGCCATGGGTTTTCATGGTCCTCGGAATGCGCCACCGTCGGGCTCCCAGGTAATGGCGGGAGGGATTCACATCGGTGTCGAGTCGAGGATGAAGTATCTGGGACTCGTCCTCGACAGCCGGTGGAATTTCGTAGAACACTTCCGACGTTTGGCTCCCAGACAGGAGCGGGCCGGGGCTGCTTTGAAGCGGCTCCTGCCCAATCAAGGGGATCCAAACGCCTCCTGCCGGAGGCTCTATGCGGGGATCGTGCGGTCCATGGCCCTTTAAGGGGTCAGCCCGCCGGTTGAACGCGTCCCAGAGGGTCATGGCCATCCGGCTGGCCCGAGGATACCGCACGGTCTCCTGCGAGGCGGCGAGCCTCCTTGCCGGATTACCGCCATGGGATCTGGAGGCAAAGGTCGTCCTCGCGCACATCTGGGAGTGTCGCGAGGAGGCGAAACGCCGGGACTTAACTCCGATGCCGCAAGAAATCGCGGCACAGCGGACAGAGCTCCGGCGGGATCTCATGGCGGAATGGCGAATGCGATTGTCGCAACCCCGCGCTGGGCACGCCACAATTGCGGCGATAAGACCCCTCTTTGAGGAGTGGCTTGAGAGGCGCCACGGCGTCCTCACCTTCCGCCTGACGCAGGTCCTCACCGGACACGGCTGCTTCGGGAGGTTCCTGTTCAGGATAAGGCGGGAGGAAACACCCGGGTGTCACCATTGTGTGGATCGGCCTGAGGACACGGTGGAGCATACGGTAGAGGTCTGCCCGGCTTGGGCGGAGCAACGCCGTGTCCTCGTAGAGGCGATCGGCGGCGGTGATCTCTCGCGTCCGGCCCTGGTTCAGGCCATGGTACGGAGCGAGAGGAAATGGCAGGCCGTTACCTCCTTCTGCAAAGCGGTAATGCTCGCGAAGGAGGAGGCGGAACGCGTGAGGGAGAGGCAAATTTCGCGCCCTCACGCCCCTAACCGCCGCAGGAGGAGACGCCCGGGGCGGGAATCGCGAGCCGATTTCCGGCCACCGTAGGCGCGGGCTTGCGAACGGTGAGCAATGGGTAGCTCACCGTCCGATAAGGACCAAGCCCGGGTCGACGGCGCGTTGTGTTCCACGCGCGCTTCAAAGAGATGTCAGCAGAATTGACGGGGTCCGCTAGGGCCAACGCCTGCCTAGGTTTCGAAGAAAACCGATAGGGACATCGTGGCCCCGGGCAACAGGGCAACCGAAGGAACACGGGTGGGTTTTAGCCAGTAAGAGTCTGACACGCCCTCCCGCTCCGCCCAGAGCGGGAGAAGTTATTTGATAATTTCACAACCAAAAAAAAAAAAAAACCCCATACGACCCAAAAGCCATGTTTAGCATCTGCGCGTAAAGAATTATATATCGTTATGTTACACACTTAACAGTATTTATATTTCGTAAACTATATTAAACAAAACAGACAACTTTTATCGGTAATATTGCACTGAAAACGAAACCAACAAAACAAGTGAGTGACCGACCATAGACACCACAGATTATAGTTTTGCTACTTGTGCTGCCCTCGCGGAGAGTACCTCTCATGTCTGCGTTTCGTTATTGCAAAGGCTAGTTTTCTGTAATCCGGGGATTTTCGTTTTATTTTTACTCAAATTGACAATGTTGCAGATATAAAGGAATAAAGTCTCGAGAATAAATAGATATAAAGAAAAAAAAAATGGAATGTGACACGATTGACGATATTTGGTATATCGGATGAAATATATCGATATTACATTCGATACTAGATGATTCGATAATATCTGATTGAAGCGATATATCGCGTACATGTATCGATATTTTTTGAAATATCGATTTATATCGCCCACTACTAACTCAGTCTCAGACCAAATAAAAACAAAGACAGCGCTGCGAACAATACAGTGAAGCATGACAAAACTACACCTCCGCTCATTTGCAATTAAACTACAATAAAACTATTTACACCTTTACCAATTGCACACATGTTTACGAAACCGGCTTTAATTTACTATTGACAGCGTAGAGCGCTAGATGCCTTGGTTTTTTATTTGGTCTGAGCATTCTGTTAACAGAGGCTAATGACTACTAACGACTTACTTTATTTTTACAAATTGACTGAAACTAATGATGAAACTTTCTTCATTAGTTAATTTGTACCTACATAAACTAATGCGAAAGTTTTGTGTTTGTTAACATAGAATATTTAACACAATTTACTGATACTATTGTGAGTTGTTAACGTTTACAAAACAATGGAATCTTTACAATGTTTAGCGTTTATCGGCCTTATCACACTGGCGATTTGCGCCAGTGCACGAGTGAGTTATCATCAGCGAGGCGATTGTTCAACGCAGTCGCTGTCGCTGCGATGCTTGTGCCTAGCGAGCACGCCACAGATGAGATGCGCAACGTGTTCGCCGCGTTTACATAAGAACAGCGATTGACGTGAGTGTACAAGAGAGAGCGAGATAAGCATAAGCGAGTGTACAATATTTTGGAAACGCGGCGTCTACGTTACGTACCTAGTCGCTGTTAGCTCGCTTCGCACCCGCCACAGAGTCCATAATAATCACTTAAAATTTTAACTTACCACCTAAGTAGGTACACATTGTGACAATTGGAATGCAAATAAAGCTTTGAGTAAGTAAGTACTTTGTAATTTATGATAACGCTATAATACGAACTTGCGAACAAGCAATATTTATAATGCTTCTGTGTTTGGGAAACACGAAACCATTACTTTAGGTACAGACGCCAGCACATCAGGCTACTACAATCTATCAAAGGATATGTCCTAAAATGGTTTTTATTATTCAATAATTCTAACCAGGATAAGTTAAATATGTTTCGGGTAGCCGGATGTGCTTGCGTCTGTACTTTAAATAGTTTATAATTTTTCTCTTAAATGGAGGGGTCTAAAAATATTATTTCAGTGGTTCCTAGTTCCATATTTTGTCGTTTTTATTTAGTTTGATGCTGGTTAGATTTTTCTCAGAATAAAAAACCAACATCCCTACAAAAAGCGGACATCTCCTTTATTTAATAGATTTTCAACTTTATCGCTGAAGTGTAGGGTTCAAAGTTGATTGGGAAAATTTTACAGTTTCGGGTAGCTTGATGTGCTGGCGTCTGTACACACAGCAAAGAGCACAGTGATTCATTGTGGGGCACCCGCGCACAATCCGATTTCACTTAGAAATCAAATCGTATCGATAATCCGAACCGATTTTACAAAACCACGCTTAGATAACCTAGATTTACGTAAGCAAGTACCTATTTGTTTGTTTTTGATCGATGCACTTACAACCGAATAACACTAAAGACGATCGAAACTGCGAGCCGGAGCCGGAGGTGCTGAAGCCTCTCCTAAAATCGATTTCTTTAAACGAGTTTTGCAGCACAGCTCTAAAGCAAAAAATATGCAGAGTAAAAATGCTATTGAAATTACCAACTAACTATATTTTTTCGCCGTCTACTACATTTTTACAGATAATGGCTTCGAAAATACTCTAGTTGATATAAAAACGTTGGCAACCCTAATTCTACACAACAGGGAAAGACCAACCATAGAGTACATAGAGAACATTATGGCGGTCTTATTTAGGCGATTTATCATAAAACTTACTAACTAAGCGAGAAACTAACTAATTCTAAGTTTGTTTCACAGACATATTTAGTAGGTTTGTTTTAATTAAGGCCCAAATAGATACTTTTCAAAAAATATAATTAACCTAAAATTAATTAACAGTAAATTATAATCAATAGAAATATTTGTTTGGAAAACAGATATTTTTGGACATTTGGCGTGTTCATTGGCGACTAAACTAATGAATTATAACTTTATTGGACGTTTATATTGCTATTAGTAAAAAAACTGGCCTAAAACTAATCCATGAAGAGAAAAATTTAAACATTTGACTGTATTTATCGATACTGAAGTATATTCGCTCATAAGTCGATTTAAGGCGTACTTACACTTTCAAATCGCTTAGCTTCATCATCACTTGGGTCATTAGTCATTCCATAAATAAAATATTAAATACGTACAATAATCATTATACGACGAACAGTCTCAACAGTGTCGTTTGTCTGTATCCAGAATCCAGAACAAAAGTAAGTTTTTCATTGCGTTTTTGTTAGTATCATAGACATAAACTATATCCTTTGGTATAAGTTTATTAATAGAGTTTGGGTATCGGCTGTTATGTACTAGGGTAGTGTTTATGATAATTATCATTATCATTTTGGTACTTGCTTGTTTTGTTGTGCTTCTTTTGTATGTACATTACAAGTCTTTGTTCCATGTTTATTTATTTACAAAACAAGATTAGGATTTTTTTTTCCTTAGGTAAATAAATCAATGTGTCATCATCTTCCATGGCATATGATGTAGAGGAGTACCTTCAGAATGTTTTTTTTTTAGACAACTTTTATCTTTTTATATTATTGTAGATTTTATTTACTTAAGTATTTATTTTTACAAAGACTTACCATCTTAATACATACTACCTTCACAGCATGAACCCACAATCTTTGTCGTAATTATAGATCTCGCATGTATCTAAATTAAAGAAAAGAACAGCGTACTTGTGCATTATATACCAACAAAAGAAAATATAGGTACCCAGGTACTTATAATTTTAAAATTACATGCAAAATAAATTTTGATTGAGATTTGCGTTTTGTTTGTGCGGAATAAACACGTTTTCTTTCTTTTTTTCTTTCTATTTTATATACATGGTGGGTAAAAATTGTGGATCAAACGAAACGGCGATAGTTGGGGGGTTAATTACAGTAAAAAATATGAATAAAAATGTTAAATTTAAAAACATAATTTTTCGTGAGACTTAAAAGATTTTGAAAAAAGTGCCAATACTCTCATATATCATGGTACCCACTGTCATAAAAGCACTTTTGTAGTGATGATACATTTCCTAGAACCAACTAAACACCATTTATTGTTTTAAAATAGGTAACCATTTTACTCCAATTGCCTATTATTAAAAATGTTAGTATTTTCTTAAAAAACACTCAAATAGTCATAACTTTTAAGGAGATCAAGTTAGGGCTCTGCCACAGAGATTTTTTTTACAGCAAATAACCCCAATTAGCGTCCTATTTCGTTTGATCCACGATTTTTTACCCACCTGTATATCTGATAACAATAAAATAATAGGTACTTATTAGAAGAAAATATAATTAGATTATGTATGCAGTATGGTATGCCATACCTAGATAAAATAGGTAAGAGGTACTTAGAGCTGTTACTTCGCGTACGTACTACGAGAGACCTACGAAGTAAATTGGTCAAATCAGTTTTTTTCTATTGAGAAATACCATACCTACTGGTACGTTGTGCAAATTAATCCTAACTTCCTAACACATGTTATAAATGCAAAAGTTTTTTTGTTTGTTGGGCTTACACGCCAAAACGGCTGAACGGATTTGGATAAAGTTTGATCCCGATATTTCCACGGGATCGAGACTTATGCGGGTGAAACCGCGGGGCGCACCTACCTAGTATATAATAATATTGTAAAGGCGAAAGTGAGTTTGTTACGTTTTCAAGCTAAAACGGCTGAACGGATTTGGATGAAATATGGCACTCGGGTAGACCATGACATAGGATATTCTTATACTAACATTCCGACGGAATCGAGACTTATGCGGGTGAAACCGGCAGCTAGTAAAAATGCATTGATACGTACTAGAACTTTGTTTACTAATTAGATTGTTATTTTACGGGCACCCGTCGTGTGTCTACGCGCGTGGACACGCGGATGGGCTCCGTGGGAACGCGACGGCCCCCGTCGCGGAGACCAGATTATTTTATTTACGCAGTGTTGCTAATTCAATTTCAACGGTGTGCATGCACAGTCGTGTCGATGGAGAATATATTAGTACCTAGGCGACCTAGCTCTGCTCTGGTGAAAATTGATAAGGCTCATTTAATAGTATAGTTCATACCAATCCCGTGTATAGTACGTACATACTAATTCCATGCTGCTATGATAAGAGATACTTACTAATTCCATGCTACCATATCATTATTCTAATGTCGTCATTCATTATCTTGTTCTTGGGCGACCGAGCTCTGCTCGGGTGAAAATACGGAGAAAACGAATTTTCCCAGATATGAGATATTGACCTAGCTAGATCGATTTTTCGCTCCCGTAAACCCCTATATTGCAACTTTCATCGAAATCGTTAGAGCCGTTTTCGAGAACGTGATTACAAATATATATATACTTATACAAATATTGCTCGTTTAATAGTATGGGATTACATTGCAAAACCGCTGGCCACACTGCTGGCGGGCAACGCGCGTGCCCCCGCGCGGGCTTCCGTCGCACGGAGGCGGGACACATGGCGCGAGTGCGGGACCCGCTTCCCCGCGACGGACGCACGCGCTTGGTCCGCAACGGAGCACTTTTGTATGGAACCGCGCGGACGTCCGCTTAACGCAGTTTCAGGCCTAAGTGGGAAAAATACGTATTGTTAAAGCGAGCTCAAAAACTATCTAAGCAAAGTTAATAAAATTTATATGGGACCACCTCTGAAGAATGACCTATCAAACAAAAAATAATCATCAAAATCAAATAGTAATTGGCGGAGTAATCGCGTAACAATCCGAAAAAAAACTGTCGAATTGAGAACCTCCTCCTTTTTAAGTTAGTTAAAAATAGAATAATTTACTCAATTTGCTGCAACTGCTGATTTGATTGTTATGACTGCCAACTTATGACACCATATTACAATAGGCTGGCTAAGCAATTATTCGCTCCCACCGCCGCCGCGCCGTTGAGAGAGCGGCCATCAATTTCGGCGAGACTTGTACCAGAGCCTCTATAATTGGTACCTACCTACCTTTAACTGACCTTTTTCTGTTCAGCAAGTAATGGAAAACTTCGAATTCTCGTCTGAGCCCAAGACTCCCTCCACAACCACCTTCAATGGTCCGCATTTCTACAACGTGTACAAGGATGCGGAATTCCTGAGAATTGATGCCAACGTTGAGAGACTGTTGGCGCAGGGGTACGAGCTGAGAAAGAAGCTCAGCACTGTGGAACCCGGCAAGACTATCGTCATTGAAGGAATGAATCTTGAACGCAAGTAAGTTTGGGAGCGTAACGTTACGTAACCACCACCAAGTGACCATTTTTACCTGAAAGTCACAATTATGTGGCGTAAAGTACAAGCTGTTGATAAATATGTTTTTGCTTAATTGGGAGTTTAAAAAAAATTATTCACTATCCTGTAAAGTAAGCAAGAAATTTTGTGAAGGTAAAAAATTTTCAAGTGGTCATTTCATTTGAAATTTTGAGAAAAAGAAACGATATAAAAAATGCGTGAAAAAAAAAAATTCTCGACCGTTCTGAAGGGTTAAAACAATGTTACGTAACGCGTCGATCAAACCCCTCCCACCCCTGTAACGCATCGGAACGTTTCAGAAGACCCCCCCTTCCCCCAAATTGCGTTACGTAATACTTGAACGCTCCCTTTCGAACTGACCACTGTACTGCAAATTCGGCTGCAACAACACCCGTAGGAATTATGTAGCGATTTTTCTTGCTTGAGGATTCTAATTCTACCTAATCCGGGAAATTCATATTCTCTTACGTTGTTTTGCAAATTGCAGCTTTGTATCACGTTGTACGTTGATCTAAATGTTTAGGCCTACTAGAGGTCAATTTAGGGCTCGTATGTTCTTCGGCGCGGAGCGTTGTGGGGCGCGTCTTCGTCGATTGCACTATCTATACCTAGAACTCTTAATTACATAAGTAATTACATCAGCATTATTTGTTGACTAAGCTGTAAAAAACGAACACAATCATAATTAAATATTAACATAAATAAAATTTATAAAAACGTTGTTTTTTGTTTATTTTCCCAGTACTCCACTCCTGATAAAAAAGACGGCTAAAAATATAAAAGTGGAAGATTACGAGTTCACTTACAACCGTCTGGTTGGTCTCGCCGCCGGATATGCTTACGAGAATCGCAAGAAATTCCCGAACATACAGTCCAGTGAGGCAAAACTCCTGGGCCTGGTGTGGGATCACAACAACAATGACAAATGTAAGCTGTACCTATCAGCCGTAAGTGGCACTGAGCATTTTATCGATCAGTTCTCATTCTGGCCTCTATTGTGTGGAATGCGTAAGTACCAACTGAAGAAGCTTCCCGTCGAACTAGTAGTGAAGATGGGCAACATAAAGAATGCTGATGGAGAGACTATGGCGAAGGTTCTGAAGAGCAACCTGGTGACAGCTAAACGTATCTGGTTGATGTTCGCGGGTTCTTCATTGAGGGAAATGCAGACCCTGATCGATGACTCGCCTGAGCTTAAAAAGCTGTACCAGGGTTGATGTTTCTTATGTACTCTTTTGGAACAAAACTGACCGGCAGATTCAACAATTTTTTTAATAAAATTTGCCACCATTTTATATTTTATCAATGTTGTACGTTTATATGCATGTACAAATATTATAATCGTGTATTGTTTCTTATTAAACGGAACTCGTCTGAACTTAAAAACCTGTACCAGAGTTGATGTTTCATATGTTACTTTTTTGGAACAAAACTGACCGGCAGATTCAACAATGTTTAATTATAATCTGCCACCCTTTTATATTTTATCAATGTTGTACGTTTATATGCATGTACAAATATTATAATCGTGTATTGTTTCTTATTAAACGGAACTACAACTGAGCTGTTGTTTTTGTTATCTTAATAACATAACTGACCTTTGTAAGAAGCCCTTTCGTTCATATCTATGAGCTACAAAGTTGAAAGTTACATAAAGGTACATAATCACAACAACGGGGGCACATAACACAAACACTCGACAACAATTTTGTTTGTGTTATGTGCCCCCGATTGAAAACCTTGCGATAACTCGTATGGCGTTCAATTCGCTTACATTTCGAGTTTAATAATTCATAAAAAAATACGTAATAATGTTTGAGTAACAAGTCAAAAGAATAATAAAATACGAGTACTTTTTCTACTATGACAATAATGGGTTGACTTCTAAGACTAAATTTATGAAAATTAAATAAGAAAATATTTTAAAGCATTTTATTAATTTCAAAAATAACTAGCATATAATCACGCAATATTACTAAATTTATAATATACTATGAGGAAATACACACAAAGTAGCGAACGATGCCGTTGTTACAAACATAATCAACATCTTCGTTATAATTCAGTACTAATAGTTTACTTTGTCGTTACCAATTCTGCTAATATACAATACCAATTTATACGTATCTCCATTAATTTCTAATATGCCTACTTATGTCTAATTTGTTTTTACATTGATATATGTGTCAAGCGATGATCACTGACATATGGAGTAAGATTGTATGTGTGTATAAAGTAACCAGGATGTACTAAAGTAATAGGGGACTAGGTGTCAGTGGAAACACTCGAACTATTGACTCTAGTCCAAGCCGCGTCTGCGCGGGCGTCTAGCGTTACGACAACAGTCAAATATTAAAAGCGAATATCACTTGGTGGCAATGTCAACGATTATACACAGATGAAGACATATTATAGTTTGACCTCCAGAAACACTTATTAAAATTAACTATGGCTGTATCGTGTTAAGAACAAAAGTCTTATAATTCAGTACAAAACAAAACAGTAAGTACACGCACTGCCATTACACTATCTATGAATGCACTTCATCTATTTATAATCATTGTGAAGTGTAACATAATCTACCTTTACGATGACAAAGTATGTTAATGATATATCAATATGCACGCAGGTTATCACACAAACAGTAATCAAAATAACATAATGATTTTTATTTTGAGCTCTAAAACAATTTAAAACATTTAATAATAATATTTGTGACATGAAAATGATCTATTGTACAAACAGTGGCCACATTAAATAGCATTAAAACTCCCATGTACCCAGACGTATCGCCAAACAGTAATTTACAGATACATAAATATTATATATTAAAACATCAATTTTACTTATTCCAATGTACATAATTACATCTATTTCAAATCACGCACGGCACAGCACTGAAATTTAATTTCTATATACCTTTTACTACCAATTAAGAGGACGTTACTTGTTTTACTTTTGACACATACAAAAATAATACGTTACTTCAAATGTACGATCAATGGACAAAACAACTATGAAATAATAATAAATCAATATGATACATTATAGATTTGAAATAATTATAAACTATGAGAAGGAATTATAAAGAAAAACTAAGTACAAAACATAAATTCACAGAATTATGAAGTTTATACTACTAAATATAATGATACAATACATTATAATATATTATATAAATTCTGCTTTGAGCTGAGCTACCGATTTTAAAATACTGTGACAAAATAGACATCAGAGTAACACCAAGTTTATGCTAAAACTGATATTTCAGTGATCCCACTACAGTTACACTACACAGCATGCTGGTGTTAGTCGTTTGTTTGATTACTACTTCTAACATTCTCAATTTTAGTATAAACCCGAAATCATACCTTCGCCTTATTAGTCTATCGTATGGCAGTTAAGTAAAGGTATCGAATCCGGTGGTATTACAACGAATTAAAAGAATAATAATGTAGCCTCAAAAGATCCTAAAATATACACTGATCATCCCAATCTAAAATGCTAAAATAACGTTTCAAACAAAACTACAAGTCTCAAAATCTATAGTGCCAGGAGGACACGTGTCACTGACGTATCAAACGTCATCAGTACAACATCAATGGAAACATACGCACGGGAAATGGTTTTGAACCAATCGGAGGTTGAAGATCGTGCCTGGGTTTATTGTAATAGTGTTATCGATAAGCGTGTACGCTGTCTAGTATAAGTGAGGTCGATGCTGCTTAGCGTTAGGTCGGATCACAGCGCGGTGTCGCACGCGGCACGTTCATATCTCGCTCAATGAGTAATGACTGTGGAGTACAGACACAGCGGTAGCACGTGTCTGTATGGGAGTCGGTAATTCTTGACGGTACGTGCGGCGAGGCATTTGAGTGACGTGTACCGCAACGGGTTGACGATGGCGCTAAGGCTCTGTTGCGTCGACTTCAGGATCTCTTCGGGCGTCTCGCCCTCGTAGTTGACTGTGTCGATGTGAGCTCCGTGTGAGAGTAACTCGCGGACCACTTCAGCGGGACACGGGTTCAGCTGGAAATGTTAAAGATGTTTATTGTAGTTTTATAAGTTTAGGAGCGAATTCAGGTTTTGTTTGGGGAAAAAAAAGTGGCACGACGGAAGTGAAACTTGAAAAAAATCGGCACCGGAATAATCAACGCGTTGATGTTTTTTACTCCACGCACCTCGGTTATCAACGCGTTGATGTCTTTTACTCCACGGTGTCGGTAAATTGCGTTAGTGTCGCGAAATTAATGGTTTAGTACCATCTCAAAAATGCTCAACGCGTCTAAAGAAGTTTTCACTTCAAAAACTGTAAAAATTAGATGTGAAATTTGGTCGAATTCGCCCTAAATATGAAGTAAAGAATACGTTGTGTTAGAGTGAGGCCTCATTAGTGCGTTGCGTTGCGTCGTCGTTACGTCAACACTTCGTCGTTTTACATTTATTTGTTAATGACATGCCACATTATGTGTTACGTCGTCGCACGGGACGTTTCAACGGATCGTAGGTATGGGCGTTATTTAACGTCACTAGTTACAATAACTGGCTACGGGGCATGTAACGGAATAAATAGTTTCGAGTCACACACAAACACGTGATTTTTGTAACTAGTTCCATCACAATGCAGTGATCGAATGAAAAGAGTGAAACGAAACAAAAGTACGTTGCGACGCATGTTGTTTCTTTCGCAAGTAATAACTTTAGTATTACGATAATAATGTTACTGCATTTATGTAGGTATAAAAACTTATTCGTTCCAAAAACTTAAAGCTTGTGATATGTAACGTATTACGTAGGTAACCATTAACATTTTCGTTTCGCAAATAACAGTAACACTTCAATGAGAATAGAATTTGAAAAATAACTAGTTACTAAAATCACTAGTTTTCAAAACCGGTGACGTCCTCGAACTACACGTCACTAGTTACGTTACGTTTCACAAAAATCACGTAACGACCCACCCCTAACGGATCGACGAACGAAAGATGAAGTGGGGGAAGATGATGCGTTGCGTTGTCGGAGCTTCGGGGCGACGACTCACTACGGACAGTGTTCCACTGCTAGAGGGGCAAACTAGGCGTTGCGACGTCGTGGGTCGTCGCAACGCAGATGTGCCATACAATGCGTTGCGACGACGCAACGCAACGCACTAATGAGGCCTCACTCTTAAAAAGATTCTAGAAGTGACCATTTTTCTGTTATTATTGGACATTGAATTCGTAGTGGGTCGTCTTTATTAGCATTTTCACTTCCTTTTCTAAAAACATAAGGGTTTGGCAAACTTAGCAATTAAGTAAAAATAAAAATTATACATGCCAGTGTTTTGGTTTGTCCTTCTTTGACGCAGGAACAGGGCAACGAATCGACGTGATTTTTAACAGAGATACAGGCTACTTTTTCAGTATTTGTGGGAATATCCATGCGAGTGAAATACTGAAATCGCCAGGTAGTGAGAGAAAGTGAGGTGCATACCTTGCAGACTAGATGCAGCGGCGTGTTCCCGTCGGCGTCCCTGGCGTCGGGCGGCGCGCCCAGGCGCAGCATGAGCTGCACCAGCGGCGCGGCGCACGGCGCGGCCTCGCCCGGCGCCGGCAGTAAGTGAGGTGCATACCTTGCAGACTAGATGCAGCGGCGTGTTCCCGTCGGCGTCCCTGGCGTCGGGCGGCGCGCCCAGGCGCAGCATGAGCTGCACCAGCGGCGCGGCGCACGGCGCGGCCTCGCCCGGCGCCGGCAGTAAGTGAGGTGCATACCTTGCAGACTAGATGCAGCGGCGTGTTCCCGTCGGCGTCCCTGGCGTCGGGCGGCGCGCCCAGGCGCAGCATGAGCTGCACCAGCGGCGCGGCGCACGGCGCGGCCTCGCCCGGCGCCGGCAGTAAGTGAGGTGCATACCTTGCAGACTAGATGCAGCGGCGTGTTCCCGTCGGCGTCCCTGGCGTCGGGCGGCGCGCCCAGGCGCAGCATGAGCTGCACCAGCGGCGCGGCGCACGGCGCGGCCTCGCCCGGCGCCGGCAGTAAGTGAGGTGCATACCTTGCAGACTAGATGCAGCGGCGTGTTCCCGTCGGCGTCCCTGGCGTCGGGCGGCGCGCCCAGGCGCAGCATGAGCTGCACCAGCGGCGCGGCGCACGGCGCGGCCTCGCCCGGCGCCGGCAGTAAGTGAGGTGCATACCTTGCAGACTAGATGCAGCGGCGTGTTCCCGTCGGCGTCCCTGGCGTCGGGCGGCGCGCCCAGGCGCAGCATGAGCTGCACCAGCGGCGCGGCGCACGGCGCGGCCTCGCCCGGCGCCGGCAGTAAGTGAGGTGCATACCTTGCAGACTAGATGCAGCGGCGTGTTCCCGTCGGCGTCCCTGGCGTCGGGCGGCGCGCCCAGGCGCAGCATGAGCTGCACCAGCGGCGCGGCGCACGGCGCGGCCTCGCCCGGCGCCGGCAGCCAGGCGCGCGCGCCGCGCCCCCGCGCGCCCTCCGCCGAGCACGCCACGTGCAGCGCCGAGCGACCCTGCCGCACCTGCAACATGCACACATGCACACATTAGGGCACAGATAAGAAGAATCAAAGCGCAGCCGTGAGGCACACAACACTGTTTTAACTATAAAGCTAAGCGTAGACGCAGCTAACGCAGATCCACGCAGTGCAGGGCACAGCAGATTTTGTAATGCATGCGACGTAAACATGTGTCTGTCCTGCTCTGCGTCTCATTGTAGTGCCAGCACAAATTTCTGCATGACGCATGCAGATCGACACGTGTTTTTTCCACTAATTCATAATTTTGTTGCAATGACAGAACATTTAATTAAATTAAATCGTTACGAACTTTGTTTGTATGATACAGCACGCTCGCAGCCTATGTCTGCCTCGCCTGCCCTACCCTACAAATCAGTACTGTGCTGTGCTGCGTCATTTGCGTCTCAGCAGTCTAATAGTTTGCAAAACATGTCAAGATGACAGTACTTGTTGCATCATACATGGTTCAAATTTCAAAATCGCTTGACACCACTTTTTGTCAAATATGAAGACAGAAAGCAATTCTATAAAATTTCGAGTGCACAACAAGAAATATGAAAGGTACTGCTTATTGATAAATAAATAAACGATACCTTTGTGCTCTCGTATCTTTATGTATTTTCTATATGTACATGAATAAGTGAATATTATTCTCTCACTCACCGTAATATCTAACTTAACGAGCGAGTAAACAGCTTTGTGTATCTTCCTAGAGACCTCATCAGTACATTCTGGTTCCTCGAGTAACCGCGCCATTAGCGCCGCCAGGTGTAAGGAGATGACCAGCACCCTCTGTAAAGTGCTCAAGGTCTGTTCTCGGTCAATGCTAAGCTTAGAATCCAGGAGCTCCATACCGCGGTGTATCTCAGATAATGCCTTCCTGAATACAGGTTCAATGTCTTCGAAGGTCACGGGGGGGACTATGCGACCTGTGGGGTAAAGATTGGTGTTATAATAATGTTTGTATCTCATTGCTCGTGTTAGAGTCAGCGCACGCTCAGCATTGATCAATTGAAAATGAACTAAATCTCAATTGCGTTCAAGAGATTACTATTCCATGAGGCGTGTGTTTGCGTATGCTTTTGGTATCGTTTCTTTGGTTTTTTCTTACTATAAGAGTAAGTCATTCTCATTTAAAAACTTTTATGTTGACATTTTTCTCATTCCTCCGCATCACATGTACTACCAAAATTTAACAAAAATTTCAAGTTAGTTGTAGACAGAAAATAAATAAATCAGCCTATGTTGTCCTACTGCAGGGCATAGGCCTCCCTTTCCTATTCCATTCAACACGATTCTACGTCAATTTGGACCAATCCTCTGAAAATGTCCATCGGCATCGCAGCAGACCCAGGCGTGAAAAGAGAATTAGTTTGGGTCACTGTTGCCGGATACGGTGAACAGGACTATAGATGGCGAGATTGGTCCAGATTGGCGCAGACATGACATACCTCGATTTCTTTAAAATACCTCAGGGTTGTTCCAGACTAAAATATAACAAAGATATTTTACTCTTTTATTAGGAGTCAGGCGTTGGTAGCTGCACCACTGTTTTAACTTTTGCAGTGATCATCGTTTGACATTGTTTTTTGTGATTGTTTTGGTTTTAGTTCCAAATAATATTAGTACCTCTGAGCGGCGGGCGCGCCCGCTCGGCCAGCATGTAGGAGAAGAGCTCGGCGAAGCTGTAGAGCGAGGACTGCGTGAGCGGCGACAGCGGCGGCAGCACGGCGCGCTGCATGTCGAGTGCGTGGTGCCACAGCTGGCGACAGCGCGCGAAGCGGCCGGCGTCCGCGTACACGGCGCCGCGGTAGCGCACGTAGTACGACGTGTCGGGGTGCGCCGGCCCTGCCACACCGGAACAAAACTTACAAATATCAACCATGATAAAGTGCCCATTTACCGCCATGGGTCCTTGTGGGTTCTGCTGACGAAAATGAGGTCAAACCAAAATCTGACATGATGGTCATTAAAACATGGTTTAATGGTTTTCCGATGTTAATGGCAAGTACAACATAACAACTGAATGAAAATTCAAGATGGTGATCAAGAGTCGACATTTAATGATTTTTGAAGATGCTTATATCAAAAACTAGCGGACGTCACACGGTTTTACCCGCGTAGTTCCCGTTCCCGTGGGATTACGAGGATAAAATATACCCTATGTTACTCGCTGATAATGTAGCTATCAATTGCTGAAAAATTTTTTCAAATCGATCCAGTAGTTTTTAAGTTTATTAGTTACATACAAAAATACAAATCTTTCCTCTTTATAATATTAGTATAGAAGTATAAATGACAAAGAATCTAAATTTAAAAAAATTATGATATTTTCTAGCTATCATTTTAGTACTAAAGTCTTCCAAATCGCGTCGTTGCTCGGCTCCACCGCGTAGTCGTAGGCTTCTATGTACAAGTTGTACTTAGGTTGTGAACTCACCGAGAATCCTCTCTCTAATGACCAAGGCCTGCATGCGCATGCCGTCGGGGTCGGCGAGTATCTCCTCCAGCTGCTGCGAGTTGCTCGGCTCCACCGCGTAGTCGTAGGCTTCTATGCGCGGGATGTCTTTAGGCTTGGGAATGGGCTCGCTTCCGTCCGCAGGAAATCTGTACAATGAAAGTAATAATGTGAGATATATTTTATGGCATTTAGTTAATGCTTTTGAATTGCTTTTAGGGTTTTTCTTCGTATCTCGTATTGTCACGAACAATATGATAATAGCTCATGCCATGTAAGTCGGTTATATTATGTTCTCTAGTTACGACTAAGAGCAATTACGCACTACGTCCAATCCGAATCCGAGAAATGTCGGTCCGAAGTAGCCATAGTATTATTTGTATGAGGGGTTGCGCACTAGATCCGAACTCTGTCCGTCCAAATATAGAACATTACCAATTCGGATTGAACTCGGGTCTTTCGGATCGGACGTAGTGCGTAACCGCTCTTACCGTATTTATTTCTACCTAGCCTATTCCCAAGTATGTTGGGGTCGGCTTCCAGTCTAACCAGATGCAGCTGTATACCAGTATTTTACATGGAACTACTGCCTATCCGACCTCCACAACCCCTCGGATAATACGATACCCCTTGGTACTCGTAAGACTGGTTGTCTGTCAGATTATCGAGCTTCTAACAACCCGTAACGACTGTCAAAGATCCACAAATGACAGCCGGAACCAAATCAGCTTAACGTACTTTCCGAGGCACGGAGGGGTCTTGAGGTCTTGACATGTAAAGATGATCACCCATCCACAGACCAACCGCCGCAAGCATAGCTTAACCTGATGGATAGACCCGTGCGATTGTTATTACTTAGCCACAAAGTTTTTACGTTAAGTAACAGCTGATTTATAGTCAATATAAGTCTGAAATCGTCAACATGTCTTGAGCAAACTTGGTCATCAATACTCGTGCCTTCTTTGTATGAGAGAGGCGGCATTTGCTGTGCAGTGGAACAAGAATGGGCTGTTAATACAACAGCTTGTTTGTTGCTAAATGGTAAGCATGTTACCTGTCATCCATAGCTCGTTTCCAGAGCGCGAGTGCGCCGACCATGTCGCGTCTCTTGTCCACGTAGGTCGCACCGAGTAGTTCCAATGCGTCGATGCGTTGCTGTCTCGTCACTAATCCGTATTCCGCGTTTATTAGGTGCTCGACTATGTGCGTGTGGCCTGTCACTGAGGCTGCTAGGAGTGGCGTCATACCTGCAAAAATATACCAATCTACTTAATAAAAATCTTAAATTCATTAATTCACTGACAGACACAGCCTAAACCATTTAAAAATTATCCCTTAAAGGGGTTAAATAGAGGATGAAAGTTTGTTTAGGAGTTCGTCATTTTTGTCTATGGGAAATCCTACCGGGCACACGACTGGTATATTTTGATATAGGTATCAATATTATTATGTCAAGGTGGACCGATGACCTGCAGGGTGCAGGTCAGGAATTGCGTAACACACGATCAATCACAATCTGTTTAATTTTGACAGTTCAACAACATTCATTGCGTTATTTACGTTGTTGAGCAGATAAATTTTTCGAACATATGAAGCCATGGATTAGCAATATCCTTAAAAATGATTCAGAATTATAGATCGTGTGTTACGCAATTAGGAAATGAAATGAAATTGTTTATTCTGCAAATAGGATATCGGAATCACTTTTACACGTCATATAAAAAAATTATTAAAAATAAGCTAGATGAGTTCGGCGTTTCCTATCTGACTACTCTGAGAAGAAAGGTCGAAACAAACTCAGAGGTCACAGTCTCTTTTAAAGTCCAGACATAATCTTGGTCAGGCCATATGAGGACCATGTAAATTAGTGTCTGAAAAGGTCTTTTGAGGAAAGAACCACACAGATTTGATTGGAACTGTCCAGTCAGTGCAAGCATTTGTCGAAAGGACGAAACGACGGAAAGGGTGATGGGAATTCGCTGGATGCGAGAAGCGCATCAATGGTCGATATCGAGAGGCATTGGTCTAGTTGTGCCAGTCTTTCGACTGATATATTGATAATTATCCCCATATAGCTGACAACAGTACCTTTCGAAGTAGTTATTTTGGGGATATTTTATAAAAATACTCTTCTAAAAACCTTTCTTACCGTACGAATCAACGTCCATAGTAGCTCCATGTCCCAACAGCATCTTGAGTATGTTCAGAGAACCGCTCTCAGCACAATCGTGTAGCGCCGTGTTGCCTTTCACGCTCTTTCTGTTCACGTCCGCGTTTAGTGACAGTAGGTACTTGGCGATTCTGATGTGGCCTTTGTAGCAAGCGATCATTAGACACGTGTGGCCGTGACGGTTCGCTATTTCTATGTCTGGAAATTGAAAGATCAATGTTTAGAACAGACACAATAAGGAATGATTTCTACAAATTTATTCGTGACTCTAACTTCCGCCGATATTCACCCGCGTAACATACTCAGTGATAATTTAGCATTCTACTGGTGAAAGAACTTTTAAAACCGGTCAGGAGTTTTTCGAGATTATCGAGATTAAACATACAAATCTTTTCTCTTTATAATATAGTATCTAAGGGCTGTAGAAATGCCAAGATAAGCTTGTTATAGCCATAATTATAGATCATATTTTCGGAAATATTTTTGTAAAATTAATACCTGCAGGTGAAATTGCTGTTCTGCTTCCTTCCTGTTTTGGAAGGTCCTTTGAAATCATTTGAAAGTAAGCAAGAGCAATATTACTTTTACTCCACCAAAATAAAAGTAACACTTTCTCAACTGACAGTATAGTTTAATTGCTAAAATAAAATCAAAAACTTACCGGCGCCATTTTCGACTAGGAACTTAACAATATCAGAGTGGCCGTCAAAGCAGGCGGCCCTGAGGGGGGTGCTATGCGTCCGTGTGGTGGAGTTGACATTGGCTCCGGCGCGGACCAGCAGCTTCACCAGTGGCAAGTGACCCGCGGCCGCGGCGCACCATAGTGGGGGCGCGCCCTCTATCGTCTCACCGTCGAATGTCACTGGAAATAATGATGGAGATAGGTTATACTACTGTAGGTAGGTACATCGTCTTCATATAAATAATTAATTATATGCATATTTAATGTAAACAAAATATTGTAAAACATTTTAAAAGAACACACTCCTCCAAAAAAAGTACAGCGCAAGAGATCCACAACACCAGAACTCTGTTCCTAGTTTCAACCCCACCGCTGTTCTGGTAAGTATTGGTTCTGGTTTCCTCACGATGTTTTCCTTCACCGTTTTGTTACGTCCACTTTAATGGATGACCAATGCGTCCATTAAATTGGCCGCCAAAATATTGTTAAACATTTTAAAGGAGCAACTAGGGAGTTTTGTGCCAATTCTTCTCCATCCGAAACTACCTGTCTACCTTTTGGAACAACTAGAATCAATTCTATTTTCTTGTAAATTTTGACATTCAAAAGTGCTTTTTATGTGCCTAATTGAAATCAATGAATTTACTTTGTATTTGTTCCTGGCTAAAGTTATTTGACTTAAGCAAGTATCTGAGGTCTTCAGATTGATTCGACAAAGTCATCTATTCAAGCGAAATTCTTCCCAATAACATTATCGAATACAAGAACTCCAGTTAAAAATACCTTAAAAATCGAGCCTTAGTGAAATCGTATAGCCTAGCTGTATGACAATCTATTAATCACGGTAAAGCGCACTTACGTACTACGTCCGATCCGAATCCGAATTCAAGATCCGAGTTCAATCGGAATTGGTAATGTTCTAAATTTGGACGGACAGAGTTCGGATCTAGTGCGCAACCCCTCATACAAACGTGCTATGGCTACTTCGGACCGACATTTCTCGGATTCGGATCGGACGTAGTGCGTGACCGCTCTTAAGGGCGAATAAGAGATCATGTGAAGACAATGGGCAGTAGTGTCTTCCTGTGTTAGCTTTTGACGACAGTGTTTAAGAACTAAGTGTCTGTCGATCGTGTTGATAGAGACAAAATGTATCGTGGCATGTGACTTCACGGCCAGAGGTGTTAAATAATATGAAGTATACAAAACTGGACCATTCATGTGTATTTGAAAATTGGTTAGGTAGTCATTAGATTAAGGCCAAGGGTATGTAAATAATGTGACTATTTATTAGTAATCGATTTGTACGTGTTTGTACCACAATTATTTCGAGTTTTTGACGATTAACACAAGGCACATGGTGTAATGAAGTCCAAGTTTACAAAAAAGAGGATTATTGAAATGAAAACTTCTATAGGCGCGTTGGGCATTTTTGAGATGGGATAAAACAATTGAACTCACGACACTGTTACCGTTACCGACACCTCATTAAAAGCATTTCCTGCACAATAAAATTGTTCATGTTTTCACTTTTGTCGGCACTCCCGGAGTGCCACTGTTTTTTTAGATGTAAACCTTTTGGAGACATGCCTGCATAATAATTACCTATCTTCTTAACCAACTTCAAAAAAGGAGGAGGTTATGGATTCGGAGTTTTTGTTGTTTAACGTTTACTAAAAACAAATTACTTAGGTACCTATTTCAAATCAAATCGGGTACCGCATGCCCAATGAGTTACTATAGGAAAGTAAAATAATTTTGGCGAAAACTTGTCTCTGAGAATAATCAAAGTTCTGAACTTTTCTGAAAGAATCTAAAGGTCATAAGAAAGCCTAAAGGAATACGTTGTTTGTTTTTGAAAAGTTTTGCGACTCCTATACCTATGTTATAAGTCGCTGGGGAATATTGAGGAAATCTGTTCTCGAAGTGAACAAGACTATAATTATTGGAATAGCGATAACATCAAGATCTTGATTGGATGTAATGAATTAGATTCTAGAAAGTTTCGGCAGTCTGTAAACATCAATATAACTTACTATTGCTGAAGGATACTCAATGGGCCAATTTCTTATTTTATCATACTGCTTCTGAGGCACACATGATTTTTATAAAAGCGTTAACCTTATGTTGATGTTTAGTATACTTACAATTATTTATCAAAGTAAATGACATTTTTTCACGTTTCTCTAACTATAAAGCAGATACTACGTAGTTTATTTTGTATGAATTACCATTATTTTCGCCGGAAAAATAAATTACCTAAACTATTGGCGCCTTGGAACCTTTTCCCCGCCGCTCATTTTCGCTCTCACTCAGTCTGCGAGCAGTTCGTGCGAGCGAGGTAGGGAGTGAATTTGAGCTAAGACTTTTAACCCAAAAGTCAGCCTACAGAGATCAGCTACATATAAGGGGATCTTTAGAAAGTTGTCAGGCTTGGCAGATGTCATATTTTTTATTTTATTTAATTATTTTTAGAGTTCCGTGCCTATTACTAAGCCTCCGCTGTCCGTCCGTCCGCCCGTCTGTCTGTCAGCGGTCTGTATCTCATGAACCGTAATATGTATATAGATAGTTCAAATTTTCACGAATTGTCTATGCCTATTGCCGCTATAACAACAAATAGCTATAATACAATATACGTGTTTTTTTCGACGTTTTTTGATAAATATTCTACGGTGGTAAGGAACCTCTGGCCGTTTTGATTTATAAAATACATCTTCGAGCAGGCATTTCTGTTTGATGAGCAACAATGTAGAGTCCTTTACATTAACAATACCTAAGAACCTACTTCTATGTTAATGACCTCCAAAGAACAATATAAACCCATACAGGCATTCAAGACAAGTTAAACACAAAAGATATATTTGCCACCACAGTTTCAGTTCAGCTGAACAATTTGTAGTAAAATGGCTTCTGGCCAAACTATTGACGCAATTGGAAAGCCGTTGCGCTAGCGACGACGCGTGACATTTCGGGCATAAAGCAGATAAACAATTGTATTTACGCGACAAACGAGTGATTTATTAAGGTCCTGATTGACCGACACGTTTTGCCGACTGGGAATGTCGGTGAAACTCTTCGGCGATAGTCTTAACCGCCTGACCTGATGCCAACACCGACACACAATGGAATAGTGCTATTGAGAAACAATGTACGCACGCAAATAATTTAAAATTCAAAAGTTTATCCTAGAGTGACCCCTATCCCTCTCCTATTGAGCTGTCGTAAAATTTAACCATTTTCACAATAAAATTACAACTTTGATCCTTTCAAAATACCTTACTAAGTCTTGTACTAAATTATAATTTATTTAAGTAGCTAGTCATGCGAACATTTTGTCTGTTGTGTTGCATTTTAATCACACTGTTATGCATGTGAACAATTATGTAAAACATCAAAGAACGAGTTATTTTTGTTGCATAATTAAAGCAGTGACCCCAATGTTTTAAAGTATATTTTAAGGGCACAATGACCGTGTACAACATATATTAAATTATTACAAAATACAAAATTACAACACAACAAAAAAAAAAAAATGGTAGTACACTAAGGGCAAAAAGCCCTACTCCATTGTTCTCATATTATTCTGTTTTTAGACCTCTTAATTGCTTTACCACTTTTACTCAATGACAAGGACATGAATTGGGAAACTCAACCCTACCACCACCTCTTATAGCAGTTTTATTTAAATCTTACATCAGTGAGGGAAAGAGATGGAGCTATACAGGACGTATTTCTATTACCCACAGGTTCTATAATGAAACAAATTTAGGAGGTAAAGAATTGCCTTCCAAATAAATAAGAGACCTTACCTGAACCAGGTTGTTCGATGTCCGCTTTGCACCTCTCGATGAGGTATTCGGCTACGTCGTAATGTCCATTTCTGCAAGCGATGACCAGTGGAGTCGCGCCGCCGACCTTTGCACCCACTAACATGTTCAGCTCGTCCGCAGAGCGCCAACTGTGTAGGTACGCCTGGAAATAAAGGAAAAAAGAAGGTTAGAATAGAACATACGAGTAATACTTAATTATTTTGAATGCATTCTTTGCCTTAAAGAAAGCCCAAAGAAACCAGAGACGTCCAAATGCGCATTGGGCTTGCGAGATCGTCAGTCGTAGGGAATATCTGGCCGAAGAACTCACGAAACCGTAAAGAAACGACGAACCCAACCTATGATTTTTCGATGATGAAATAAATAAATGATATGGGTAGACGACATTGTTGCCATTGCGGGTCGAACTTGGACGAGATTGGCGCAGGGGCGTGGAGATTGGCATAATCAGAGCCATCACGCACAGGCCTTGATCACGAATAAAGATTGATTGCCTCAGGTAGGTGAAGTCGGGTTACAGATGACGAAGATTTAATAAAAAATTGCATAAGGGGTAAATTACTAATGGGTATTTCCATTATTTGAAATTTTATTCAGATGACAAGAGATTTGACACATAACTAGCAAACTGCTAAGTCGTATAATTTTCTTGGAAACAATTCAATTTCGATATGTTCGTATCAGTGTCGACATTGGATACTCATAAGTTCTCTAAAAATAGAAACATATTTACCGAGATTATGTTCTGCTTCTTTGAATCACAATGTTGTAATAGTCTTTAATAGACCATTAAGTCACAGATTAATTAAGTACCGAATATTATTTTAATGGCCATAAAACACAAGACAAACAGACAAAGCAAATACAAGTGGTAACGAGGATAATGTGTATGAATTTAAATCACATCAAATATTTGCCTAAACGATTATGTATGAGGGAACCGGAATTGTCTATAATGATATTCTTCTAATAATAAGAACTAGCAAAAAGCATAAACATCGAAGGCTGTATTATATTATTCTTTACTTTTATAATAATAAACCTAATAGGCAGATACGCATTATGTGAATATTCATTGTGCAGATTAAAATCTAAATCAGTACCCTAATTGCGTAATACACGATCAATCAAAATTTGTTTCGATTTGAAACAGATTGGTAATCCATTGCTTCATAAGTTGGAAAAAAATCTGCTCAAAAACGGAAATAACGCAATGAATGTTCAACAGAACTGTCAAAATTAAACAAATTAGTCATAATTGTTTACGAAAATAAGTTACGCAATTAGGGTACTGAATTGTAGACATTGATGAAAAACCTGACACTAACCAAATAAATAACGCTATACAATGAATGGCGTTAGTTAATTTTGTGGCCATATTTACCCTCAATAATTCCAAAAAATATTGTTACGAATTCCAAGCACGTCTTCGAAATAAACGGTCCTACTGTATCTTTTTCCTGCATGCACAACATCTTGCGCATCTCTATTTCATAATGCTCCTAAGATACACAAGTACGATGTTGTAAAAATAACTCTTAAAAGGCAATTGACAACCGTGTCATCTGCTGGTATTTGGTATCAAGATTCGCAAAAGTGAAATCTCCAGATATAATAACAACGAAGTTTGGCAAGCGCTCGCGCCGATGCGTGGCGCAATGCTGCCCGGCGCTTGCAAAACATACACCGGTAACTACACCTGTAGAACGATATATTTTTAGAACTGTTTAAGATTATTTTTAGTATTTGAAGCTATCCCTACAGTTCTACATTTAGTAAGAGGTAGTATTCATTTCAAATGGCAATGAGAGGACTTACTTGTGAAAAATAACAAATACGTCGTCAACGTCACTATAAATTATGTTACAAAATTTACAAATAAATGTAGTGGTAATCAATGTATTTACAAAAATGGAAAAAAGAACATTTATTTTATAATTATTTACATAATAATAATACCAGCCTATTATTGTCCCACTGCTGGGCAAAGGCCTCTTCTCATACAGAGAAGGCACGAGCATTGATCACCACGCTTGCTCAAGACGGGTTGGCGATTTCAGACTTATATTAACTATAAGTCCAGGTTTCCTCGCGATGTTTTCCTTCACCGATGTTAGTAATGTCCAAGATAAACTCAGAAAGTACTTGCCCGGATTTGAACCCTCGTGCATGAGATTACATATTTTATAAAAATAAATGTCTCTTTTTCCACACTTCTGTAATTGCTAGCTTTAAATGTATTCATTATTCATCTAAATTAATTACAGACGTTCGAGTTACATCTTCGTAAATCCGACTTTCATCCCCAATCTTATTTCACGGATACCCAAGAAACCCTGAAGGATTTAGAGCTCTGGGTGAAATTTATTGCGAACCTAACCTTGACCAGGACGACCTTAGAGACGTAAGAAGCCAAGTAAATGAAGGTTTTGGTTTAATACAAGAAAAGCAGTTCAATGCATCAACCAATATTACAATAAGGCGCTACCGATAAATTCTACGGCGGAAAATTGTGGAACTACATTTTTTTTAATGCAATTTGATGCAATGACATAGCGTCGTTGATAGTCCAATTCCGCGTAACTAACATTATTCAAAACCGCGTATGTACAAAAAAAGCAAAAACGAGATTTCGCGGTGTTAGGTAACTGATTGTGACTAGCGTCGACCCGTACGACCATTTTTTTAATCGACCCATAGGAAGAGGAGTATATAAAAAATAACAATATCGTGGATCTTAAGACGAACAAGTTACGACACGAAAGCCGCGTATCGGCACCAATTTGTATAGTGTATGCAATGTTTATGTGACGCTCCGGGTAAAAATTGTTTTCCCCTTTCGGATATCACTAACGTGCAGCCTTTAGATAACCTTGATGTCGATTGGTTTCCTGAGAGAAATATTGAGCCGGAAGTTGCAGGTGCGTCCAGAACCAGAAAACGTAAAGCTGACCGTCAGAATTGGAAGAAAATTAAAAACCAAAAAAATACTAGCACCGCGTCAAAAGGACTTCAGTGGTGGCGTGGATTCTGCCTTTAACATAAGCGAAGGGTAAAACATAAGCCTCAATGACGCAAGTAAGTGGTGGCGTGGATTCTGCCTTTGACTTAAATAAGCGAAGGGTAAATATAAGCCTCTAGACGCAAGTAAAATCGATAAAAGTTTACAGTTTCTTTTATGGTCCTCACAACCCCAAAAATCTTTGAGGTCTGCACATTAGAATAACGTCATCATCATCATCAACTAACTGTTTATCAACAAAACTTCGGATCAATGTCTGTTGATTTGTTCGAATATTAAACATAGTCCTGCGGTTCTTCTAACAATCTTTTTGATGGCTCACTTTCTAGATTCCTAGCAAACAATGTCAAGTGTATACTTACATTAGTCGTAAAATTATCGCATATTGCGACGAGAAGTTGAGGTTATGGGCCCCTTGTAGTTACGGTACGATACACAAACATACTCTATTGGAACAGTTTAAGAGTATCAACACAGATGTTCACCTTGTGGCACAAGTAGTGTGCAGACTAAATCGAAATGGGTCAACGATGCTCTTAGTGGTAAACTAGCGGTTTTGAATCCGCTTGAAGCTGTTACTACGCCATTTTACCTAGAGGCAGCCAGTGAAATGTAGAACTTAATTCGAAAGTACTGAACTGC
Source organism: Agrochola litura (assembly GCA_949152395.1). Taxonomy (NCBI): domain Eukaryota; kingdom Metazoa; phylum Arthropoda; class Insecta; order Lepidoptera; family Noctuidae; genus Agrochola; species Agrochola litura. Next base: position 19,379,470 of record OX424509.1, on the reverse strand, counting down.
GTGAATATGCATCAGAACATTCAATGCTCAATCCGATAAACCGAGAATAACGTTTGTATTTGCTACTTTAACTGCCATGTCTTGAGTAGATTCAAGTTTCTGGCACTAACGATGTAATCCAAATTCATGACAACGTTTTAACTGTTTGAAAAGACGATAATGACAATTAAAATGTTTAGCAACTCCACGAAGATATTTTAGCAACTTATGAACAGAATATACGCAAATACGTAGCAAATATAACACTGTTCACTAACGACGACGTAGTACATGAGATGATTGATGAAGTATAATCAAAAACAATCACTAATATTTAGGAAGTGAATAAACTTTTCCTTAATAAAACGTGTCCAATGGATGAAGATAATATTTTTTTCCTTACAAAACAAGATGAAAATCTTGCGGATTAATTCTTATAAAAGTCTTGTTAAATAAAACATATGCACAACTTACAAGATTTTTTCTACAATGGTTCACAACAGCGATTAGTAAAACAATGGACTATTTAAAGCACCATAATAAATTCTGAAGATGTTAATCTGGGCACTGATCAGGCACGATACTGACTCATCAATAAGACATCGGAGCTAATTAAATAGTGCAAAGACAATGAACAAATGAAAATAAAGTAGCAAGATATTTCACAATTTGGTATTGTACTGGCGGCCGTGACTGTTGCGCGAACAGATCAACAATGACGAACACTGAAGAAGGACTTCATTTTTAATGTTGCAATTTCACCTTTAATATCATTGTAGTTTAATAACTTTTTAAAATATGTAAATGCTACAAGCAAAAATGTTATAATGAAGTGAAAATAAATATGTACCAATGTCTTTTATGAAAACTGTAATTGAAATGTTTGTCAGATTTGTCATAAGAATAATTGCATAAATAACAGTAATAAAAATAACAATTAAATGAAAGGATAAACTTAAATCATGGTTTACAATTAAAATGTTCGCACAATATCGTTAATTGTCATAATTACTGAATTGCATAGAGACAATATTTGTATAGCTGCAGGCGTAATGAAAACTACAGCAATAGCTTTTAATTTATTCAGTACACTAAAAGGAATACAGAGTAAAATCCTTGTAGCATTTTTAATCAGAGTATAAATCATGAATATTAATCACAAACCCAAGTTATTGGTAATCATGAACCCAATAGGTCACTACAGGTCAAGTAAGGTTTAACTCGTTTATTCTTCGTACCTTGCCAGGAAAAACGATATTGCATTGCAAGTTGCATATATATGTATATTTAAAGTCGATCACACCGAGCACGAAATAGAAAAGTTTGGAGACTTGAACGCGCTTGTCTACGCTAGAATAGAATTAAATTGCAAAATGTTTGGTAGTAGAAATAAATGCTTTTTTATTTATACTGAAAACGTCTCATTCTTTGGTTGGGCAACAATTACTTTTACTTTATTAAAGTCAATAAAGTATTCAGGTCCATGCGCAGGTTTACTGAAAAGGTTGTAAATGCCTATGAAGAAATTGCTCCGGTCTTGCTTTCACAAATAGAGGATTAGTTACGTGTAGACTGACTTATATTAAAATTCGATACACTGGTGGACGTGACTCGACAGTTGTAGTTAGGTCTGCTGTTATTGCCTAGTTCTATTTACCCCATTAAATATGAAAGTTTAAACGTGAGCGACGCTTTGTACTTACTGCATCGTTTACTAGTCCATGGTAAATGTGTTCTGAATTTCTGATCAGGACAAAGTTTTACTTTTCTAGTCCTATAGGACTAGCTATTGTAGCACTATTGCTGACATAAGATCTATTATTGTGTTAAGGAAAGCAGTGTCTAGAATCAGAAGATTGGTGACGCACCGACCAAAATTGATAACAATGCTAAATAGGCCGATTCGTCCTTTACGCAAATCCAGTTTATCCATTATCAGAAACATACCTTCTTCAACCTCCTGAGCAGTCGCCTCTGCCTCCGCAGCAGCGTTTTGCCGCAATGCCTCAGCGTCTCGATCCACCGACGCCTCGACGGCATCAGATCCCACACACCAGCAGACATTTTGTATCAACACATCACCGTATAGTCTCTTAAATGTTTTTATATCACAACACACCTAGTCCACAACATTCACATTCTAGCATTCTTTGAAATATTTGAAGACTAAACACTGTTAATATTTATAAGATGTAAATGGTTAACGATTGATTATTTTTTCTTTTATTTTTAGATTTTACTTCAAGGTCACACTTCGTTAAGAGTTTTCAAAACCTATATTTTTTAGATGAACACAATTTGATCTTGCGACCTAATTAACAATATCGTGCCAACGTCTCGACAACTTGTTCATAAATGACACCGTCCACAGCTCACGGATAAATATATATACTATATGGTGAGTAAACCGCAGAAAGACGTGGATTTTCTGAGTAAACTGTGCATTTTCTGTTAAATCTGTATAAACAGATTACAGATTATGCGGGGTTTCTCCATGGAAAGATACGTGATAATACCGACCCTGAAGGGATTCTGGTATGATTATTATTGTTACTACTTCATGTAGGTGAAGGTGCTGTTTCAAACTATTTTATGAGCTATACATGAAAAACTTATATGGATTTACAGACCTAAAAGAAAGTAATCTCTACCGAATAAAGAAAATGCGATGAACTAACAAAAATAGAAATAGCTATACTAGTAGTCATGAAATATGAATTAGTATGAACTCCACGTGATGATATATTAACTAATTGTAGTGAATTCTCAACTAGAAATTAAAGGTTATGACAATGACGTCAAACATTGCAATGAAATCTCTCGCTTCCGGAAAAGCAGGAAAATAAAATAAGTTATGCTGACACCAATGCCGTACCATAATGGTATTTTTTTATTAGTAGACATAATGTATTTTCGGTACAACGACTAGTTTCTAGTATTTACACTGTCAGATACAAGATGGCAAACCGACGTAAAACAAATATTATTCGTGTAGATATTTTTATATTATGCTCTTTAATAAATAACGGGATGACATTCAAGACTGAGGTGACAAGACAATCACAAAAAGGGAAATTCCTGGACATATTTCATTTAAAGATTTAGTTTTTACACCTTATTGAACAAATGAGCAAGACTCAAATTATAATAATTATGTTCTAAAATGACTGTTCTGGTTTTTATAATGGCATGAAACACTGTCAAGGTGAATCAAGGAAAAAAACTAAAATCAGAATTAAATATTTAGGGTTTTTCGCCAGTGAATAGTGAATCATCTTTTTTATCTTCCTATGTGCGTATTATTTTTGTTACTATTCTTACATTCCTAAACATTAATTTTGCGACTTCAAGGAATCCTAAAAAGTATTTCTTATAAATCAATCAGAGAATAGACGTGGAATGTTTTATTACTTTTCAATCAATATAGATGGTGATGATCAAAACAACATAAGAGGAGACATTCAATATACAGTAGTCACAATGGCAATAAAACGCGTTTGATTGTTCAATTGAATGAAATCGATGGAATAAAACTCACGTTTTAACAATAACATTCACACGTGCCCGTTACATATATTTTCGTTGCATATTTTCTATAGAAGCCAAAGGAGGCTGGTAGAGTGACGCAACAGGTTTGCACGTATGATTGCGGAAAGAAATTCAAAATGTGTGAACAGAATGATCTTTCATTGGTTACCTCATCAAAGTAAATGATGTTGAGAGTACCGTTGAACATTGATTACTGTCATCACCAGTGATCGGAGTAGGTAGATTGATTTTACGAACTCGCATCATGAATAGTCATAGAAATCATAACATGGATAAGCCTTTTTTCCGGGATTTCATTTTGGTACTTACGGGATTGAATCAAATATTGTTAAAGTAAGGATTTTTAAACTACTACATTAGAAATTCAGAGAATGCGATAGATAAACATTTAAAATATATAAACATTTATAATATTATTATATTGTTTTTATAGTATACCAATCCTTTTCTTGGAGTCCGATCACCTATATACTATTAAAAAGACAGCAAAGGGTTAAACATTTCTTATTCATATTGATGTATTCTTTATTCTACACATACTACATTTGAAATTCCTTAAAAAAATCTTAATAATTTCAAAATCCCGGAATCCCGGAGGCATATCCATACTAATATATACGTGCCAGTTCATTGACTCCAAATCAATCTACCTACTCCGATCACTGGTCATCACGTCTCGGGTCATGTACACCTGCTTTCAAGGGAAGGATGAATTTTAATGATAATTGGGCATCTGATCTTTCACATAATATTATAATTTTTGAAAGGCTTCTGTGTTTTTAAGAGGAAATGAGTCTTCCACGTCCATGTATGGCTTCTGTGTATACCGGTTTTACTTCCGTATGAGACTTTTTAAGTTTTAACCATATACTGGTTTGGTCTGCCGAATGTTGCATGCTGAATCTCTTAATTTTTAGGGTTCTGTACCCAAAGGGTACCAAGCTACTATTACTAAGCCTCCGCTGTCCATCCGTCCGTCTGTCCGTCAGCGCGCTGTATCTCATGAACCATAATAGGTAGACAGTTGAAATTTTCACAGATTTTGTATTTCTATTAAAAAGGGGGTCTCCGTACAAGAAACGTGATTTACGAGTATTCGGGGTTTTTTTGCTGTGTGAGTCCGACCCGCACTTGGCAGGTTTTATCTCTGGGTTAACTGGTTTAAGTAATTAATTTTATTACCTTCTTTTATTTTATTTATTCTGGTAACGGGGATTGTGAAGCATAAATATAATTCTACAGGCACTTTAATTGATCAGGATATCCCTTCACTTAAATACATTGATTACAATACGTGTAATAGTGGATCTGCGACATACAGGGTGTAAGGAGAACGATTCCGAAGCCAGAACGTAGATTATTATAAAATAAAATAACATGTACCTAAAGATGTGATTTGACTAATAATGAACTACCAAGAATTTTTGTTGCGGATTACAAATTTTTGTACACACTGCTACACATCAAGCTATACATTTCCAGTATAAGCTGACCTCACACTGTACGGAAATCCTATACAATGCGAGATCAGCATGCATAAACTGGATATGTACCTATAGCTTGATGTGTAGCCGTGTGTACTATCCGGTTAATGTTTAGTATTGTTTTGTAATTTCATATCGTTTGTAAATTTGTAAGCCATGTGAGCAAAATAATTACTAAATTCCTTCGTCTGTTTTGTCAAAAACATTAGGTCATTGACTTTTCAGTACTTATAATATATTAAATTGAATTTAAAAGTCAAATATAATTACAACCAAACCAAAATAATGGCTTTATAATAATTATGCAGTTCATAATCGTATTTAAACCACATCTTATGACTTATGAAATTCTGACGTATGACGTTGATTTTGATCGTCAAAAACTTCCATTAATTTACTAAAAATACTAGAATAGTTTGTGTCCCAATTAATAACATAAACAAGGTATGGATCGCATATTAATTAACTATAAAACGTGATTGTTACGAGACTAATGAGAAACTAAAGGATTACGCAGTTCTAATTACTCAAGCAATCGAACATTTCTCAAGCCCGTTTAACAAAATATGTATCTTATTCCTAATGTGATAAGGATTATATTCGATTGATTGAGTTGGTGTTTAGAAAATGATTCAGTCGCAAAAATTTGACATGTGGCCATGAGTATGAATCACGCGTTCGGGTCAATAGACCACAACCTACTTTTTCTCTAGACTACAGTAGGTAGTTGACATCAAATTGAATAAAAAGTATGAATATGAAGTACCTACTTCAATAACGGTTGATTTTCATTTAACAGTAATAGCATAAATTTTCCAACTGATTAAAACGCTTATTTTTTGTGGTCATTGGGTACAAACCTAGTATGCCAATGTACTAGTAATTTATTGATTTACCAATTTTCCGTGTAGAGTTCATTCAAATTTTCATAAACTAGCCTAAGCAGTATTGCTAAGAAATATTTATCTACTGGGTAAGTATTTATTCATAATCTGTAATTGCTCAGTATTACAGTTTACGTTCTAAACCACACGAACGGCTTCACCTTCAGGCATTACTAGGAAACAGCTAAGACAAATTCGACCTTATGTTACTTTAAACAGAGGTCACAGTAATATAAACATTATGGAAACGAGAGGGCCGTGCTGGTAAACATTTTGTACCAAACAAAAATAGCCCATAATGATCATTACACAAGGGATTATTTACGCCGAATCTTGTTTAATTCTAATCTACATAGTAATGTAAAGTCGCGTGTGCTTTGTATATTATGTAAACAAAGTAAGTAAACAGCGGATGTTTGTAGGGATCGCAGACGATGATGGCGGCCTCTACGAACAAGAAACACGTGTGGATGTCAATGAGGATGTCAGTATTGTTTACATCTGGAGTCATTTTTATAATGTTTGACTCGATTCATAGGTAGCTAAAACTTATCCAGTGTCATCCATTATTTAGTAACGAGAGTGCTTATTATTTTTTTACTGTGCGAAATCAATTGCATCACGAATGTCACACACATGTGGCGCAATTTGTGTCATAGTTTCATCTAGCCGAGATAAGTGACTAGGAAAAAATGTTTACCAAAGACTTGACTGAGTGACTGAGTGTCTTCAGAATAAGGCTCTTATTTAGCAACTCTGATGGTATTGCAAAGACATCTCAATTATTTACTGTTATAAATAGGTCTGTTTCCACAGACAAGGAAAATGTTTAGTGTCTCTGGCTCTATGACATTCTTTTGTTTACTTATTGTTCACTTTTCTGTAAATGCTGTCTACTGAATCGAGGAAACTTTTACTTGGTTAAAACGTAATGTAGCATTATAAGTAAGCAGCCATAGTCAGCTCATATATTGAGTATACGAAGTAAACATAAACGCAAAGCAAGGTGCAGACTGCACCATGTACCTACTCATAAAATGGTACTATAACTAAACTACAGTCAAAGTCCCGTTAGCTATTCGCTGCCTCGGCCTTAGAATTGCATCGTACTCGTACTTACTGGACACACTAACGCTTCATGCTTTCTAATTTACTCCACCGTTACAGCAAGCTTACTTAACTTTAGCGATATAACGTTGTTTATTGCGAAACTGCTATATTTATTGTTCTTAATCATGAACGATGTCGGTCAGACCCTGTTATAAAGATGAATAGCCTTGCCTAATGAACAAATATTAGAACGTCCGATGTTCTCTTTACGAAAATCTTTTCACAAACTCCATTGGTCGATGTGTTAATTTTTGCAAGCAGGTTATAATGCAATCATTTGCTGTGTACATTTAATATGTCGCAACACAAGATCGGGTTGCAAATATTAACTTAGCAAAATCGACCGATTTCACAAACAATAATAAAAACTGTGATAGTAAACACAACATCATCATTTTAGATACTACGCTTCGAATACCTGACCATTATGGTATGTCGTCTCAATTTGTTGTTAACCTGTAGACCTACTTACTGTATTAACTGGACAAAAACTATTTTCTATTTCAGAAAACTTAGACACTTGGAAATGGCAAACAGGTGTGTAACAGAAATAAAATCTAAACAAAAAGTAAAAACAATCAAACGTCATGCATAAAATCATTCGCACAAACAACAGATCCAAATAGACGGGTTGCACAACCGTATTAAACTTTAGTTTGATCAGCGATTACTCGTTTACACTCGGGACGAAGTTCGCGGTGCGAATGGACGCAGAGTCGACCGCCCGTTGTCATGCCGTATGCAATACTGCAGCAGCTAGTGGTGGGACAACTTCTTTCACCGAACGCTTACACAATAAAGAGGTTACGTAACAAACTTTTGCCTTTCCAATGCTGCAACGGCGCGTGTAGCAATTGCTTTTTCGAATGATCGGAGCCTTAAATCGGCATGCAAATCAGACGCGTCGCTCATTGTTAGAATATATCAAAGTGGGTAACCGGTTTAGCAGAAGACGGTATAATCAGTTCAAGTTTGGAAATGTTAACACGTCAAAGTATTGTTGCCTAATAAATAATTGTCTGTATTATGTGTTTGAAAATCCTAACTAATATTATAAATGCAAAAGGCCGTTTGTCCACCGCACCGTGAACGGGACGTCAACGAGAACGAGATGACGACGCCGAAGTAGCGACAATACATTTAATAAGGCCGCGTAATCTCGTTTCTCGGACACGATGATGCAGCGGACAAGAAATGTAAGTTTATTCGTTACGGTTTCATGTCTTAACGGCTGAGCAGATTTCGATAAAATTTGGTTGGGTATGGACAGAGGATAGTTTTTATCCGGTAGTCCGTTCCCGTGGGATAAGTTCCGAACTCCATGCGGGCGAAGCCGTGAGCGTAAGTTAGTGCATGTTATCAGGAACAACAAAATAAAAAAATAATTTCCAGGTTGTTTATTTTCTTTCTGACGTAAAAGGAAGGATTTTTTCATAAACTAAATTGCATTAGGTAATAGTCGGATAACATTCAAATATATGAAATAAGCAATCGTGCCAAGCCGATTGGGGAACCACGGGACTCGGGAGGAAGCTACAATAATAAACCATGAATTGGTCAATCGGTCACCGACAACTCGGGCAGAGTTCATACACGGTCATTGACACACATAAATGCAGTTTTCCGTTCATTGCTTTTATTTTCTCGAGCTCTGCCAATTAAAGAACCAGCTGCACTTATACATTTCTAAAAAGAAAGGAACTTGAACCCAACCGTAGACGAGTGATACTTCCGGATTCCCTCATCTATTTACGTCCAAGTTTCTGGGTCAGAGGTAGTTTCTACCGACAACACGTTGTTGTTTTGGTTTCAAATGAAAAATGTTATGCTTGAGTAGATTTGCGTGTGACGTTGCATCCATGTGGCTGCCAAAGTATCTCAGCGATCCCTAGTTCCGATAATCCAGATTGCGCACTTCTGAGGTTTCTTGCTGTCGTCACGAATATAAATGTGTTGGTTTATTTGCCGAATTCTGCAGACTCCGCCATCTTGTATGCTAAGGAGGATATTATGTAGTCCATACTTTTCGCCACAGTATTCAGTTGATTTACTTAGGTACAGTTTACTATGAAGTTTCTTTCATTCTAAGGATTATAGTTCATAGCAGGAAAAGATTGCATCAGATCGAAGTCGTGTGTCTGATAATTACATATTGTAAGGTCTTGTAACAGTCTAGATTTCTATTGTGATTGTGACGTGTCGTGTTGTGTCTTCGAGGTCTTGTCTCATTTTACTTTCCAGTACACTCATTGTGAACTATTATTTTGTTAGAGGCTTCATGTATTCATGTATGTGTTTATGTGTGGCGATCAGCTCATCTAAACTGCGTTCAAGAGCTGTCAGTGTCAATATTCCACAACAATGACGATACTGACAGCTCTTTAACGTGGTTTAGATGTGCTGATCGTGTTCAGTTTCATTGGTGAAATCCGCCCTAACTAATATAATAAGGGTGAGTTTCAACAATAAAACTGAACGCGATCAGCTCATAAACCACGTTTAAGAACTATCAGTGTCATTATTTTCTTTGGAATATTGACACTGACAGCTCTTGAACTCGATTTAGATCGTGTTGGTCGCGTTCAGTGTCATTGGTAAAATTCGCACTTAGTATACTACTAAGTACAGATAGGGCAACGCTACAAGCGATTTCTAGCCATTTATCAACACTTTTAAAAACACAACTAAAATCTGATAACCGTCTGATGTATGACTTACCGTAAAACGCGAAATAATACTGATGATACTGTTTACACAACTATGATTTATACATGGTGAAATTGTTTTTTTTTATGATTCAATAAAACCAATCTACGATAGCATTTATCCGTGTCCTCTTTTCACTGTCAGTACAAAAACGTGAAGAAAATGAACGCTAACGAAGTTTTGCACTCGACCTAAATTATTATCAAAATGGCAAACAAGAAAATTGCGCTATCTATTGCAAAGAAACTGCTAGTTATGTGTTTTAAGATGTTTTCGATAAGATAGACGAAAGATAGGTTAATATTTTAATAGCCTGCAATGAAAGGAGTATCAAAATTATGACTTAGTGGTATGCAATTTTAATGACGCAACCATTTATTAACGATTATTATCTTATATGCAATTTAACGTTTTTCAGAGAAACAGTGCTCTTGCATTAATTAAATAGGTGATTAAGTTCAGCTCAAATTTCGTTTTCTACCGGAAATGTAGACAATGGACCAGCTAAGTGCCATTCACTCAGTTCAATCTGTTAAGACGTTTACTGAAACGTTCAAGTCTTATAAGTACTTATAACAAGCTTCAAAGGGGTTGGCAACTGTCAAAGTGGTACTAACATAGCTAACCAAAATAGAAGATTTTTTAGGGAACATTTGATTTGACGTTGATTTGACATTTGATTTGACCAGTACCCTAATTGTGTAACTTATTTTCGTAAGCAATTTTGCCTAATTTGTTTCATTTTGACAGTTCAACAACATTCATTGCGTTATTTACGTTGTTGAGCAGATTTTTTTTCCAACTTATGAAGCAATGGATTAGCAATCTGTTTCAAATCGAAACAGATTGTGATGGTGTTGTATTACGCAATTAGGGTACAGGTCTGCTTTTCTTCCTCGTAAAGATGCACCTCGTTTCTTCAATTTAGATTTTAACTCTTATCTGCCATGTCGAATACAAGATTTTTCACAACAGTTCTTTCAATATTATAAAAAAAACAGTAGCACTCCGGGAGTGCCGACAGAAGTGAAAACTAGGGAAAAAAATCGGCACCGCGGTAATCAACGCGTTGATGTCTTTTACTCCACGGTGTCGCTAAATTGCGTTACAGCAGTGTCGCGAAATCAATGGTTTAGTCATGTCCAACGTGCCAGAAAAAATTTCCACTTCTAAAAACGCAGTCAACAAGGCAAGCCAAAACACAACACAAACTTGACAGGTGAAAGCTATGCTAGCGCCAACCCCATTGAGTTTTATTTCAGCAAGGAGTGGGTACTGGACCTTACATTATCGTACTTTTGTTTAGGAGCTCTCTACAAATCTCCAGACCAGCAACATAAACACCTTATTACCGAACACCCCAATAAAACAGATACACAGAAAAACCTGACTGGATTATCGGCATTCGGCACTAACAAACACATACAATATCGTTACTTAACATTCGACATTAACCACGTCATGGTGTGTCAACATTTCATTCTGCCTTATGTAATGCACTGAGATGTTTACGTTCAACACCTTGTGACCTCTTATGAAAGGAACCTTGACAGATGAGGCTCTGATGCGGTTGTTAGCACCAGTTTCTGAACGGGCTGCAAAGAAGGCTAAAGTGACTGGACTGCTTTAGATGATAATAAGGCATGATTTAGTAGATATGTACAATTCAGAACCAATACTTTTGTATAATTCCAAAAAACTTAATCTAAAGCTGCGGCTTCGAAGGCAATCTTATTAAGTTTGAATAATTGGCCGTGGATTCCTAAGTCAGGGCCAAGGCTATATTCACTAGTTAGTGAGGAAATTTAGAAATGGTTTCAGGGCCACAGAAACAACATTAGAGATCAAGGGAAACGCGAAACAAAATCCTATTCACGAGCAAAAAACACGGTTGGAATTAGGTGATCAAAGAAATCGATGTATGTTTTCGGCAGGCGAATCAGTCGAAGTAAGATTAATACCTGGTTTAATCTTCTGAGCTAGGTATACAGGGTGGGCCACGAAACGAGGTCCAAAGGAACATTTTACAAGCCTCACTCCAAGGGCTTCAAGAAACACCCGCATGTAAATTCAGTGATTATTTACAGTTTAGGAGCTAGATGGCTTCCAAAATTTTGCTTTGGAACTCGTTTCACGGGCTACCCTATATGTTAAATTAATTATAATCTAACAAAAATCCAGCTCAATACCATATATTTTGTGAAGTGAAAACTTCTTTAGGCGCGTTTGGCATTTTTGAGATGGGACTAAACAATTGATTTCGTGACACTGTTACGACACTAGCTTTTGACCAGTAAAAAGACATGCGCGATACACAATAAAAAGATCAAGTTTTCACTTCTGTCGGCACTCCCGGAGTGCCACTGTTTTTTTTTTTTAATAATTAGATATAGGTATATCTATTAGCAGTTTATACAATTTAAACGACAACAAACCTACAAGACAATTCAAGTAATTACTCAACAATTTTCTTTATTTGTGTGGATTTTATAATTAAATAACTGATGTTATCAGTATTGAATTGATAATTAATTGTTAAAAAACCATGGTTACATTCTCTGTATGAGAAGAGGCCTTTGCCCAGCAGTGGGACGGACAGTAACAGGCTGGTATTATGGTTATAATGCTAAGTACACCTACCGTACCGAAAGACCAGAAATGTTCCTTCAATTGTAAGGACCATCAATTACTTTTAAATGATACAAATGAAAATTTAGATGCCAGTGTTTGGCTTGCACAAGACGCTATGCATCAGCATAAAACAAATGAATATCTAGTTGAACAACGGGTTAACTCACACTGTGACGTCCATAACAACAATGCTGAGGTCTTATTTTCAATCCGTCTCTGCGTCTCACTGGTACATTATGATTTTTCCACAGCGACTTTTGCACCACACAAATCAGAATAAATAAAAGTATCGTATTCTCGAACTCGTCGCTGGTCATCCCATGTAAATATTATGTAGTCGCTGGTAAGCAAACACCGTAACAATCTGTTTTACGCGGTAGTTTTTATGGTGTCATGTGGCCTTATTATCAACTTTACGTTTCATGTTGTCACACTAATTAGTGTCTATTTACATGATCTTGCTAACACAGACAGCTTCTTGACTTTTAATACCTTCTAGGTGCTGCTTCAACGCCAATTTCTCTATTTTGCCAGTAGTATCCTATCGACTATGAACTAGTTGTATTTATTTCTCTTTAGTTTCGTCTAAACTATCTTCTATGTATTATACCGTTCATTTTTAGGATTTGCCTTACTGGAACGATTTACATAATGCTCTAATCAGAGATTCCGCGAATAGTTGTTATAGCGAATAGTCGAACACCGATTAATCGCAATTCCCTATGGCGAATAGTCGAATACTCGCCATTATTCCTCGACATAAAAAAAAACGAATACAAAAAAAAAAAAAAAAAATCTCAAATAATAATCTAGTTTACCTATTTATCTTCTGAGGCAGGTTGATTCCAATTTGGACTTTAAATATTAAATTATTAATTAAAAAGCCTAACTAATTAACTGTGTATTTTGTTTTTAAAGATTAACAAAAGTTGAATATTTTTTTATTTAGGGACAACTATTCGCTGACTGTCGAATTAATAATAGACACTGCTATTCGGTATTCGAAGAAAAAAGAAGACGTGTAATGCCGAATATCGAATAATAGCGAGTATTCGCGGCATCTCTACTAATAACCTTACAACTCTACGTCTCTCTCTCTCTCTCTCTCTATAAACGTTATTCTTTCTTTCTACAAATGATAAGTTCTGTCATCCAGGCAATTTCGCTTTTTATTCGATGACATGGAACAAATGCATTCTGTCGCCTCTTTATAAGAAGTCTCTCGAATTGAAGGAAGTCTGTTCCTAATTAAAGATCTTCATGAACAAAGATGATCAATATTTCATGTGTGTGTTCCTCTATTCAAAACACAAAGCAAGAGTAAAAGGCGTTGCAAGTCATTCTTATTCATCAATGTCCTTTAAAAACACATTGGCTCATCATCATTACGCTGCACATAAAGGGTATTAACCACTTATGTAAAGCTAAAGGCTCCACACAAAGAATTGTGTAAATACTTACGAAATGAGCCACAGATTCAAAAGAGCTCACTCTCGCTCTTATGTCATTCCCTTTAGATGTCAGCCTTAAATGTAACTGATGAAGTTGATGATATTCTCGTGAAGCAGGTTCATTATCATTAAGCATTCGTAAAATGTTGTGGCAACTTCAAAGGGCAGTAACGAGTATAAGCCGCCGTGTTTTTATTTTGCAAGGGAAAATTGTTCAACAGATTTCGTCTTTCATCTTTTGTGGATGTTTTTCGTTAAAAATACGAATTTACAATAGATTGATAAATAAATATGCCAAAATATTCTTTGAATCGCAATAACATAGTAAGCTACTTTTGAGCTTAACCTGACCTTAAAACTTCCCGTTGAAATCTAAAAAACAATTCCTGAATTGCAAAAACTTCGCACAAACAATATAAGCCTTATTTTGGCGTTACGTAGGTAGGTACAGACAATGAAGAAATATATTAATGATTCTTATAGTGCCTATTTACAATGGTCATTAGATCAATTTGCAGTCCTACTTTCACGTAAGAATTAGGCCCACGCTTCGAACGTGGGTAGACTAACTAAAAACTAGACTAGAATTGGTCTTACTTCAAACTTTAGCTGTTAGCATTAAATTCGTTAAAAAGTTCTCTGTAATCCTGCTTAAGCTTAGTGTTCTGAAAAAACATGAATTGAGAAAATAGTCAGAAAATGTGATTTTAAAAACATACATTTTCCGTTCACCGAGAGAGCGAATGTTTGCTCGCTCAGAATATCAAGTGAAAGGCTTAACACAAACATTTCATTTGGCTTTAGGAAAGTGTGATCTTTCGTAGAATGCTACACCCTTTTAATGTTATTTGTTACGCTTTAATAAAAAGAACTTAAAACAATCGGATTAATGAATATTTTTGTCACTTAACGTCAACATAAACGCCTGAACCTACAAGTCACTCACGTCAAGAAACACCTTCATGTTAATAGCTATGCTTAAACGACTAGGCGCGCAGAACTTGCTAAGAGTAAATAACGTAGTAACCTAAACGTATTCTGATTGCTAAGGAAATGTATTTTTTATTGAAAGAAAGAAAATCTCCAAGGTTTTTTCTCTAAATACCTAACTAAAAACCCTTTCCTTCGTAAAATGGGGCAGCTGGTCAGTGACGTCAACATGGAAATGATATTATTGAGAAGGAAGGAAAATTTATTGAATATTACATTCAATGCAAATAACAATAGAGTACATTTTTACTAAATAATTCACAGGAATTCATGCCTATTACTCTTAACAGGCACGAAGTTCCTGCCACAAAAGACTGGCCTATAAAAAGAACATAAAGTTCCATAAACAAGTCAGTAACACAGATGTGTAATTACTAGGTTGTGTTAATGCACTCTACGGCAGCAAACATACATACATAAGTAAATTAATGTTGGTTGGAAAAGCTTGTTCCACTAACAAGGTTCAGACGATGTGGGAATGTATGTAATTGGGTAAAGTGGATGAAATTGCGTATCGGTTTCGGCGAAAATAGGGTGTAGATAAAAGTGGGTTGGAAAGATATCTATTTGCGTGTATTAAAGGAAGGTCGGTGGAGTAAAAGCTTGGTCCTTATAGAAATTTTTTTCCAACATACATAATCAGCTTTTAATGTTCCCACTGCTGGGACACAGGCCTCCTCTCTGTGGGAGGGAGTGGGCCGTCGTAAGCCGTCTTCGAGTTATTGGTTCTAGGACATGCTGGTTTCCTCACGGAGTTTTCCTTCACTGTTTCTAGAGCAGTGGTGATGAAATAATTTACAAAGTAAAGCGCTTGTCAGGGTTCGAACCTGCGACCTACACAACTCGATAAGTCGCGGCCGTTACCACTAGGCCACCACTGTTCTTGTATTCCAACACCTCTGGTGAATCAATTCCAATCCTTAGTCGAGAAACCCTATAACTCTCTCAAAACTGAAATATCTTGTGCCTCTTATGGTTTACGCAGAGTATGAGAAACCCATAACCTAACTACCTACCATTTTAACTATTTGTTATCTTTACGACGCCATTTCCCAAATTAACTTTAATCTTCCTTTTATCGTTGATAAATGATCTGGATAAAAGTTATGGAATAGTCTTTAGTAAACGATTGGAGTCGGATTGAAATATTGGAGTTGAACAGAGGTATTGTATCGTAAAGATAGATTTGTTTGGCAAAGGGACCAAATCATACTTAAAGTTTAAATGAAAGGAAAAATATGTGTAATTAATCTTGTTAGTTAACCAAATTTCTGTCTACATCTCTTTTTATCTAATCTCCTATCGCAGGTATTCTGGAAGAGACTTCTTTAGAAATAAGTATCACCTTAGTACGTATTTTTCTGTTCCTGTTTTCTTGTCTGTCTATACAGGTGTGTACATAAACAGTAAAAAAAAAACAGTGGTGCCGACAGAAGTGAAAACTTGAACAATTTTAAAAAATACTTCCAAAACCATTAAAATAAAAATACTTGCATAGAACATTGATCCGTAATTTAATATAAATAAAGAGCACAATCGCGTTTACAAAAATGAGGTGTCGGTAACGGTGTCGCGAGTTCAATTGTTTTTTCCCCCATCTCAAAAATGCCCAACGGACCTAAAGAAGTTTTCACTTCAAAAAGCTTAATTCATAATGAATAAAAGCTTTGTATAGCAAACAAGATACGCAGCTTGTTTCTACTAAGATTTGCGAATATCAAAGGCAACAACTCTGATGAAAACCTTTAATGGAAGCTGACAATAAATTGTGTGTGGGCGTTGTCAGCCTGATATCTCATACATTATGTATTTATTATATCGTCATATTTTACGAAATGGAATGTAATGTATAATATAATAGAGTATGATAGAAATAAACAAATATTGTCTTATGAATAAGATTGTAGAATACGCTTCTGATTTCATTTGTAAATAAAATAACCAGTAAGTTATTGGTTTACTTGTCTCCAGAGCAGAAAATATGTCTATTTAGACAATTCATTAAAACAAGGGTTCCGTAGTAAACAAGGAACCCTTATAGTTTCGTCATGTCCGTCTGTCTGTCCGCGGTCTAGCTCCAAGACTGTTAGTACTAGAAAGTTGTAATTTGGCATGGGTATACATATTAATCATGCCGAAAAAGTGGTAAAATAAAATTATGAAAAATATTTTTAGAGTACCTCCCCTACACGTAAAGTGGGGATGTTTTTTTTTCCCGTGGTGTGGGATATCGCTGGAAAGGTCTTTCAAAAACATTTTGAGTGTGTCAAAACCATTTTTTAATTCAGAGATCCGTTTGCGAAATATTAAGGTTTAAAATGCAAATTTTTGTTAGTCAAGTGTCCCCCCCTCTGCCAGCTAAATGGTTAGTTTTAGATATGTGAAAAAAATCACGGCAGTAGCTTATATTATAACGAATTAAAAAGGAAAACTATCACAGCTGAGTAGGCTTTACAAGTTAACGAGTAATAATCGACCAACTTAGATTTGCGGTTGTAAAAACATGTTCTCCCATACATTCTGTGTGAAAGATTTGTTTTTTCAACTACAAAGTTAAGTTTGTTCTTGGGATAAATTCATCCCAACTACGGAACCCTACATTGTGCGTGATCCGACATGCACTTGGCCGGTTTTTTCAAAGGATAGTACAGAAGGACCAGATAAGTGTTATTCATGTCACGTCAACCGAAAAAGATGGGAACAAAACATTGGCCCAAATGAGCAAAACAGAAATAATTCGGAGTTGATTGCGAAGGTCCGACGTCGATTATATCATTAAATATCGATTACATCTAGTTCGTGACCATGTCGTGGCTTGCAAAACGAAAATAGAGTACACTGCAATACGTAACACTTGATTAATATGCCACAAAAAGAATGCCTTATTAAAAATAGTTGGCGATATCACAATGTGATTACAACGAGCGGAGTACAGTGGTACCAGTCACGTGGCGGTGCAAGACATAAGCTGTAGCGTTTTATAATTTTGAATGATCATTAATTATTCAGATTAATTCATTCAGAGATAATTCAACATAACACTTGCTGCGCCATGCATCTGTGCAGATGCAGACGCGTCTCTGACACACATATTAACAGCAACAATTTAAAAGATTGAATTGATAGGTGTTTAAATAAAAAAGGTCTTTGCATAATAATCTCATTATCATTATGCTTAATCATTTACTGCCAGTTATAATTTTCTACTGAAAAACTAGGAAATCCTTAGGAAAAATAATCAAGAGAAGTGACATGGAAAAAGGAAGATATAATTGAAAAAAAAGCAGGATGCTTAAATCACAACTTTAATACAGTCAATTACTAGTAAAGGGTCTTCCGGCAGCATTCATCGCTTAAGTGGGTTCTTACAACTTAAATGAATAGTTAAGTAGATGATTATCTTCCCAGTCTTAGAATGAGGAAATTACTCGTAAATCTCGTAATACATGCATACGCTTCATCATTTTACATTATAAAGCCACATTTTTGTAATAGTATAAGATCTAATCTAACCATAATAAAGGTTACATATAAGTATTACGGTTAGGTAACAGGTAAGATACAGGTAATGTTTACCTAGCTAGAACGCCAGATTCAATTCTGTAATTTGTTACTCTTTTAGTTTTACGACCGATCCCTAATTTGTAAAATTGTATTTATTGTAACAGACAATACCACACTTTTTGAAATAAATAAATAATTATTATTATTTTCGGAGTCGCTTGCCGCTAGTTCCTTAAATACTATACAATTCGGATGGCACAAATAATCGTAATTTGTTTAGGCAACAGAAATTGCGGCAACGCACCGATCGAGCGATAAAATAATCGTGTCGTGGTTTCGAACTGCATCAATCAGGCCACGGTGCAAAATACACGCAATTAATGCAGACGTCTTTAGGAAATTAATTTTCTTTTAATTGTTAAATTAGGTGTAATCGTCAGAACTTGTTTCATTTTTCTGAGTTTTAAAATAATTAAATTTATTGTGTGGAAGCCCGAATTAGATGCATGCAATCGAGAATTTTAAATCGTGTTTACCATTCCCAACTTCCAAACAATTTGTGCCAAAGCGTACTACGTTTGGCACGGGTTAACACTTAAGATACTTTGGCTGTATATCTAATAAATTATGTATATTTTGCAGGCCAATCATACCAATATCTCCTTGTGAGACAGACAACAGTACCTAATTTATATTTTTTTCTTCGAGCCGACTTTTTCTGAAATATAAACGTGGAGGAGTAATTTTATTAATTTTGAGTGACTCTCGCATATAGTGTAGAAATTCCGTGCCAAACACAAGCATGTTTAGAACAGTTTCGTTATTAATTAAACGATTATTGGAGCGGATGTAACGCAAGCGCAACAAAACCGCCAAGTGCTACGGATCATTATTCATTTGATAAGAAATTACGCTCGAGTTCATTTGTAGAAACACTAGAGAAATTAACATGGACAGCTTGAAATCGCGTACATACATAATCAGCCTATAACGTTCCCACTGCTGGGACACAGGCCTCCTCTTTGTGAGAGGGAGTGGGCCATAATTTACCACGCGGGCCCAGAGCGGGTTGGTGGATGTTTAACGTCAAAAAAATCTCTTTCATCGTACATATTGACGAATCTTAGGACCAAAGTCCATGTAATTATAGATTGATGTTGTTCATGAACACACAGCTAGTATTGATTGGTAGAAATACTAGGAATCACATGGAACTTTTACGAGGGTAACTCTAGATGTGTCCTAACAAAATTATGTATTGTACAAAACTACGAACCACCTGGTATGAAATAAACTACACTCTTGCGAAGAATTTGTCATACATACATGAATATTAATTAACCGCTTGACAAAAGAGTGTTTATGATTTACAAATTCGTCTTGCTTCAAGTGTAAATCCGCAATAAAAATGCAAATCACTCGACATACGTCAGCAGCCGAGAGTAAATCAATAATACTGTGAGAAAGACGTAATCTCTGGTATTTTACATAACCCGACACGTTTGACTTTTAACAAAGAGTCTAAATATAAACAAGACATACATTAAACATGCATTACGGTTTCATGATGTACCGCTACCTGTCCTATATCGAGCAAGAGACGTCAATCTATCTTCTCAAAATAAACTACTCACTATTTTCATAACATGTGCATTATGGTTGCTGAGTAAATGTTTGTCTGAGCTTTTAAAAATAGGTACATCAGAGAAACCTATAACTATACAAGTTACTTTTAAAAGGGCTTAACTAAGCAATATACAATGTCGCTCTCATCGGCGCCCGAATTTTTCTGAATATTCATAGAAAAATAACTTTTTTTATGTTTTGAGTAGCGTTTGCCTTGTCTCCGATGTTATTGGCTCGAATTGGATTCTGTTTATTATTTCTAAAAGCTTATGAGTAATTTTATCGGATTTACTCACATTTTTATTAAAATTACACAAGTATATGTTCATAAAATCAAACAATATCAAAAAATTTTGAAGAAATGAAAAAAAAAATCAAGATAGGCCCCTGCTTTTAAAGTTATTTTTCGAGAATTTTTCATGAATATTCAGAAAAATGCGGGCGGGCACATGCCCATGGGCCACATTGTATATGTATCGCAAAACTTTTTATTACCGGATGTTTACAGCGGAATAGATAATAACTGTGTAAATGAAATATCAATATCTGCCGAACACTACAATATGCAAATCGCCATCCTTTCACATCATGAATCGATTCTAAAAAATCGATGACTCATTCAGTCCACCACCGAGCGCCGTGTAAACGAGTGATTTAAAAAATAAATCATTTTATAATAACCTGTATGCGTTCGGTATTAATAAACAGCATTTTAATTGGGTAATTGGTCCATGCACACGTTTACCCAGATGGACATTCCCCAGTGGCCCGGTTATCAACTTCCGCGCGCTACTTTCCATCTGTGTTGCTGAACTTACCATTTTTTTTGGTGATTCTACCAGAATGGAACCACGATATCTATATTGGTAGAAAGACCAAATAAGGTTTTTTGATGATGTTATTACATAAGCAAGAAATTTCAAGCAAAAGGAAATGTTTAACAACCAACAGTTTAATTTATTTCTATTGAAGTCAATTTTCCACGAGTTGCTTTTCTTATTTGCACTGGCTCGTGATAACTCCAGCTGATTTTGCAGATTGAGGTTCGACAATACCTCTACCTCTACAATCTCTCACATTCCTGATGGTGGCGTGCGGCCAAAACGAAAATGTCGAAATAAAATTAACTACCAAAACAACGTTGTACCTAAATCATTGTCAAACTGTAGGTACCTACCGTTACAATATTTATGTATGTGTTTTGTATTGTCGTCAGAGCCGTCAATGGAAAGTGGTACTCAATTCAATACAATGTATGCGGGCCGTCTGTTTTGGTAGACAGACACAGACAAACAAATATAATCTTTTGTGATATTTTACAGACTGCATTTGCAGTTTATGTTAATTCTAGGAAAAAGTAATTTAAAACAACCTACAAAAAATCTAATTTTACAGATGACACTGAACCGTATGTGGAAATCATAGATTGAGTCATACATTAGTCAAAATTAACTTTTCAACCGTTCAACGTCACTTTAAAAGAAAACAGAGAATTTGTTGTAGGTACTTGAAAACAGCAGTTCGTGTCAGAAGCAATATAAAATAACGAATATTTGAATTTCTAAATATCTACGTCAATTTGTGAGCTTGAGATGACATCAAAAGATTAAATCGAACGTATCAAATTAAATTACAGCACAACAGCTCAACGTCATTACAGAGATAGACCGTGGACCAACCAAATCGTTACAAATTGTGCAATTAATCGGTATTACGATCACAGACTACAGTTACTCGCAGATGAACAAAAAATCGAGCGCTATAACGAGCCTATGATCAGTAATTTATTGCTGGACGTCAATTAGGCAATCAAGGCAAATTAATCTCTACATAAACATGTAATTACATTTTTGTTTTTGTGTGCTATTTTCAATTTTCAATGTACGTAAGTAGTATATTTTGTTGAAAATTGCGTCTTGGAAATTGACATGAAACAAAGATCAAATAAAAGTTAGTTATACAAAGTGTTAGAAACATTTACAAGAACATAATAATCGCTGAACAAAACAGTGGCTCTAATAAAACAGACGTTATAGAGGCAAAGTTAATAGGATAAGTTGAGATTACCTCAATGCGAGTGAAAATAAGGAAAATATTGAAGAACCACAACTTATGAAACTGCTTTTTACGTTTCATCATCAAGTCTTTCCTAAGACATAGACAAAGCCAATTTCTTAATCTTAATAACTTTCTAGTTGTTAACCTTATCTAAATTACAGGAGGTTAGTACTAACCCAGAAATGTTGCTGTCGCATGTTGTGACAGGGCCAGATTTTAGATCTAGCCAGTAAGAGTTCCTGCTTAGGAACAGTGACGGTTGCGTAAACGCTTTCGCCACGATTTCACCTCGGCTGCAGTTTGTCACAGCGGTAAGGGCTGTGTTACGTGACGTAACTGTGAATTGTAGCAGTTATATTATTGGAATAGCAATTTTGGTAAGTATGTGCTCGGTGTGTTATCTCATCGTTTAAGGAAGCTTTGTTATACAATGGACGAGAATTTGAAACTCGCCATATTTTATTGCTTGCCTCTAGACCACAGAAAAGTAAAATCGTCAACTAAAAGCTACTAATCCGAGTGTCGTTTATCTTAAATTATTTCATCACATAATGTAATATGCAAATGTAGGACAAGACCCTATTGCAAATCATACATAATTATATGTACTTAAGCAATCATATTTCAAGAACATAAAATTTAATGAAGTTCCGCTGACATCACTATACATATAATTTGCAGAAAAATTACAGCTATGAGTTAGCGAGAAAGTCTACTCAGTCATGAGCATTAACTGAAGAAGAAAGTAAACAACATATTATTTCCAGGATCGTTACATGACAATATTAACAACGCGTAACAAGGTGTAATCCTTTTTAAATAACAATAACGTATTAACAGTTCCCTTGCTAAAGAACCGTAACACCTGAAGGCATTATCGGTTCAAGGATTGAACAAAGCCCAGTTTTTTGTCAAAGCCACCGTGCCTAGTTCATAGCTGCAAAAAATCTGTTTCTAATAATGACTCAGCAGTGTTAGAAGTCGATGGTGTCAGTGGCCGGTAACGCAGTTCTTTGTCAGACCGTTGGAAATCAAGTTACAAGACTTGAAAAAGATTCCAAATGCAATATCGTAAAATCAGAACGAAGCGTTTGGGGCAAGAAAACTAGTTGGCCAAATAAAAGTTCGAAAATTTAAAATTTGGAGAAAAGAGAGGACTAACTACAAAACGAAATTAATACAAAAAGAGAGAGGGAGAGAGAGGACGCCTACCTCCGGTTATTTAGTTTGATAATATTCCAGTCAGTCCAGTTGATTGGATTTTATTTATCGCTTGGTCATTGCGATAAAAAATGTTGACACGATAAGAGCTTCTAAATGATCCGGTAATCCGGTTAAATGTATGCTAATTTCCTTTATATTTCGCTTCGAATGAGCTGCCACTTGTAGTCCAGTTTTATTTATTGCTTATTCTCTGAAATGTGACAGTTTATTCCTGACAATGTCATAAATATAACTTTCAACATAGTAGAAATTGCTTTAGCATTATTTATAGCCATATTTTTAGGACAGCTCACTTTCTATGCATGAGTAGAGTGATAATCAAAATCAATAACACTGTTACAAATTAGATAGCCAACGACCGAATTGATGATACCTCCAATGATGATTCATGCACTCTCATCGTCTAGCAAGAAATCGAGGGCTAGACAGTTTATGTAAGGTAGTGTGTGGCTAAACTGCCAAACTCTGCTACAGTTGCTCATCAATTAATAATGTGTTGTCTGTAATCTTCGACGCGTTTTTTATATATCGATTGAAACAATTTCAATTTATGTTGGCATACCTAACGTGTTTACCGGCTAACATATAAACGTCGAATTTAATATGATGCCCGTTTTAGGGTTATCTTAAAAGGAAAAAAACGGAACTTATAGCATCACTCGAGTGGCTGGCCGGGTGTCTGTCTGTCCGTCTGTCACAGCCAATTTGCTCCGAATCTGCTAGAACAATTTAGTTGCAATTTGGTACACATATGAATTTCTGTGACCCACGTACGAACGTGTAACGTAAATAAATGATTTTTTTATATGGAGGTTACTATTCGGGGAAAAAAAAAAAAAAAAAAATAGTTTTGCGAGCTGTAACGTGACATATCAAATGAAAGGGCGTTGTGAGGATCTCAAATATATATATTTTTTATAATTTTAAAATAAATACTTTTAGAGACATTTAAGAAATTAGATGAAAATTGACCATTAGACCTTATCTCCGAAACTACCAAGCCTAAAATTTTGAAAGAAAAACATACAGAAAATAGTTCTACACCTACCTACCTACTTATAAATTACAGGAAAACCTACAAGAAGTCTAAGGAATTAAAATAACATGGTGAATCTTCCAATATTGTGCGTAAAAACTTACATTTGCAGTTGGAATGTATGTACACATGTTTTTCAACCACAATGCTAAGTTTGTCCCTGAGATAAGTTCATCTCAACTACGGAACACTATTGTGCGTGGTCCGACACGCAATTGACCGGTGTTTTTTTTGTTCTAAAAGGTATAGAGGTCATGTTAGACTGGCACACAGCACAGCCCACTCGGAAGAACTTAGCCTATTGTAATACGATTTCACTTTGAGTTATTCATAGTGAAAGTGCTAAATGTTTTCCGAACAATACCGGTGTAATTAACCGTTTACCTTGAATAACTTAGTTTATTAAAGGATAAAATTTAGTTAGATGAAAGTGAAACCCTGCTAACGATATGAAAACATTCTTCAAGATACGATACTCTTGTAAAAAGATTTGTCTGGAAAGATCCAGTTGTTTCAAACTTTAAACAAGAGTTTTGTAAGGAGTTTTTTACTGTTTCGTTCCAAACTTCAAACAATACAAAGGTATGTTTTTGCTTCAACATTAATTAAAACTTGAGAACAAGTTTTGGGATCATGTTTAACAATACTTAGAATATTTTGTTGTTTTTATTATAATATCAATCTAGAACAACGCAGAAGGGAAAACGAAGGCTTTGTGACTAAACTAGGTTAATTTTATCAGAATTCTAGAAAACATAATTAAATTGTCCAATTATATCAAAGACGGGATATTTTTCTCTCGTCTCATTATTTAGTAGGCTAAACAATACTACATAATTATCATCTACCTTCTGACTACTCTAGAATTGGCCCTTATTCTTCTGAGTTCGTTCTCTGAACGTGACACGAGCTCTAAAAGATAAGTACCAATTCTAAAGAAGTCAGAAGGTAGATGAATTATAAAGAGATGACTGAAGATAATGAAGAGAGATGATTCCGCCTCTGTACATGTATGTGCTTAAAGTATTAAATAAATAAATAAAAAAAACAGTGGCACTCCGGGAGTGCCGACAGAAGTGAAAACTTGAAAAAAAATCGGCACCGCGGTAATCAACGCGTTGATGTCTTTTACTCCACGCACCGCGGTAATCAACGCGTTGATGTCTTTTTAATGTTCAAAATCTGGTGTCGTAACAGTATCGCAAAATCAATTGTTTAGTCCCATCTCAAAAATGCCCAACGCGCCTAAAAAGTTTACACTTCTAAAACATGGTCCACACTAGCCCTGAACCGAAATAACTGGAAGTCATGTGGGGATACCTTTGCTCAGCAGTAGAATGATGCAGGGTGACAGTAATCAAAACAGTAACTGTCATTACTCCTGTCTGTGCAAATACTTACTGCGGAATTGAAATAAACAGTGTCCCTTAATGAATGAAAAAAAAAAAAAAAATGATTTGCTATTAAAATTTAGAGTGAACCTCATTTAAAATTTTCTTTGCATACCTTACGACGAGTCTTCGTGCAAGTTATGCACGACAATATCTTACAATGGATTTTTATAGTTATACAGCTAAAGCTGCAGATAGTGTACGTTTTCATATATTATACTTCATTCTGTATTGGAAGAGACATTTTATTGATGCATGGGGTTGGCGACTGGTGTCGCAACTGCGGCACGCTTTGCACCATTCAGATATTTTTTGCGTGCTTATTTATCAGAACCTGTGTGCCATGTAACTTAGGAAGTATTGTATTCACGGTTTTTCATTATTCTTAGGTTCACCCCCTTTTGGTTTTGGTTCAGTTTGAACTGAGTCACTATCTGTGACGAATGGGTACGCTATCGCATGAAGGTCAGATACAAATTACCAGTATCAATAGCAAAATAACGTATGTGAATATAGGTTGATTAATTATATTGCTGTGTGTGACTCAAAATTGTACTCGAAATATTTTCCTACTACACTGAATCACAGTTATTTCCCACATACTGATAAATAAAAACAATATAATATCAACAGGGATCTGATAGATGGAAGAGAATCAGGACTCGGACGACGGTCTTCTTCTTTTAGAGTCGTTGGTAAAGCATGTATTATGTTAAACGAGTTGGCAATCGCGGCATTAGTGGCATTTTTTAGTTCTTCAGAAGTGCTGGTGTGGACACCTTGGACACTCCAGCATATGCGGGACATGGTTTGGGCCATTTGACATATGGGACGATGGTTATTAAACACAATGTTTATTTTTATCTGCCATTAACCTAATTTAAAGTCCAAAGCATTGGACTGCCATATTCGCGTACCGCTTGTCGCGAATTGGGCCGTTTCCGTCCACACGTGGGAGCCGACATTGACCTCTATTTAATTATCTTTTGACGAACGAATCGTGTGCTACAATGCACACGGCATTGTTTTGATACGTTTTGTAATGGGTTTGAATTCACACGTTAATGTGAGACCGGTGACCAAGAAAAATACATTAAAGTACGTCACATGAACTGGAACAACTTGTGAACTGAAAAAACATAGTCGGTACTTGAAAATGTCCATAGTCACTTAGTAAGCGATATAAAGTTACAAACGTTACTATCGTGCTCATGCAATAACAGGATACAAAGCTATATATTGGCCATTGGCTGCAAGTAAACAGAATTTGAAATTCATTTCCGTCAATTCATACAAGTTACTGAACTTGCACAGAATTTGAAGCAGTTGTTACGTTATGTCTAGATTTACAAAGAATAGATATAAAAAACCTTACGAATAATACAAAGACTACTTGTCTACATCAGCTCGGTGATAAAACGGACTTGGCACAGCGTTTAAAGGTCGCTATATGTATACCGGTACATGAGACGGTACAGGTAATTTTATAGTAAGTAGATTATATGTTACTGGTTCAATATTTGCACAGTCATTTAACCTACTACGAGACACTTGATATGTGCTACCGAGCACCGTAAGACAACGGTGAATACATAAGCATGTACTTACATTATCAGATCTACAAACAGAAAAGTACATAGACTGTGACAATAATAGAAGGGTTTATATTGCTCTTACTGAAAGCAGATTAAAAGCAAATGTTGCATATTATCGGGAAAATGTGAAACTTCACAGATTTTTTCAGTTTAGTATGGAGACCAATAGACACGATAAATTACAAGTTGTTTAAAACAAGTAATTTAACAAAAAAATCATAATACCCTGGAGAGTTCCAATCCTAAGTTGAAACAAGAAAAGTTCAGTCATAAATTACAGTTTCTAACTGCAATTTAAACTCAAACCTTGATAAACTCTTGGATTATTTTCAAAATACAGGTGGAGTGACGATTGTTTCAACAATTTAATGGTGCAAGATGTTAAATAATAAATATTATAAACTCTTTTTACATCAGCAACGTTAGAGCGGATATTAGATAATATAAAATGGAATTATAAGAAGGAAATGGTTGTGGCAATCGCATGATTGTAACGACTTCCAACTGACTCGTGCAAATGTCATCAAAGTCCTTTGACTCATGCTCACGAACATGAATTATGAATTGCATGTTTCCGAGGATCGCAATCGATTACTTTGAAGTTTCACACAACCACTACTCACTATAGACAATCGGAGAATTTCTATCAACAATCTAATATGGCGTTTGACATCATAATTCACTCGACACTTAATACTTATACGATAAAACAGGTACTTTACCTCAGATCAAGATTATTCATTTTCTTAATAAACAGTTTCTCGTTAACTAGCAATTATGTATATGATGTAATACTAAACAAACATTGCCAATGCTCTTTATCTTCTTAAGTAAGCTAATGAAAAATCGATTAGTTGTTCAGTGCATGGAATATTCAAATCAATTAAGCGATTCACAATGGACTGGCAAATGCCTTGAAGATATCAAATAGTTTTATGAAGGAGGACAATGGTATTGCAAATAGGCTACTTTATTTTAAAACATTGCTTCGTGGGCAAAGGTAGGAAGCCTAATTAATGAATTAAATACACCGAGCCCAGCGTAGTTTAACCAGACTACGATCAAATTATTTGCAAACAGTCGTCGACTATTCTAGTCAAGCGGCCGCAAGCGCTATTGCTGAGCATGAGGTATTGGATTATTGGATTTTTCCATCTGGAATTTCTTAGTAGCAGCCCCGACTCTGGGATTGTGCCCGGTTGATGGCAATAGGCTCGCCCCCTAGTACATGGGACTTAAACATAACTGGCGAAATGTGGGTGTACTATAGGTACACCTCTGCTTAACTCTTCGGGGAATACAGGCTTGATGTTATGTTATGTCGTCGACTAATATTAACAAAAGGATTGAAAACGTGACAAGTAACAATTAAACAACTTTCGAGAAAATTAAGTACTTTGAAGGATATTTTTTACATAACCGATAAACTATTTTAATTTGACAACTGCTAATTACTGAAGTGAGCTGATTTATTTTTTATCACTTTATCAGACGTTAATTAAGATTACAGAGCTGGTTGAAATTTTTATAGTTCAGCGAGCAAATAAAACATAACATATTTCGACCACATATCCATGTAAGTTAATCAAACAAATGTTTTTTACAGGTATAAAGCAAAACTGAAAAACGAGGCTCTGCACGTATGTTACATGCCCACAGTAACCGAAAGTGTCATTGTTAAAATCACTTCTGGTTTAGAACTCATAAATATTTATATTTCGGTACTCCGAACTCCAAAGATTTTATCTAACAAGCAAATCAGCAAGTGAGCTGGGTCGCAAAAAATGCACCTGAGCGCGGAACTCATGAGCAAATAATATGTCGTGACTAACATAATCGAAAATATGATAACATTAGCTACTTAAAAAACATTCAGCACGAATAACTGCTAATACTATAAAGATTTGACGCATCTACGAGTATCTACTGTGAACCAAGACCTGTCGCAAAAACATGTTCATTAATAAATTGGTTGGTTGCTAGGAACGACGAAATCCACAACTATCTTGCCCCTCAAAATAATATTTGTCCTCATGGTAAAACATATCCTATTAATTCTGTTGCTATTAGTAAGAATAAAATAATTACTCCTACTATTCAACTGTATTTTAAATTAAATTATTCATAATAAATTACTCGTTCAATATGTAGGTAAAAACAAACGAAAAAAAAAGAATGCAAATGCCATCAGTAAACTCTGAAATCGAGCGGTACAAAAGACAACACAAGGCACGCCTAACCTTGCATCCAAACCCACTAGTTGCTGAACTGTTAAACTCGACAGCGGTGGTAAAAAAGCTGAAGAGGAACCACCTTCTATAAGTGGGAGGCGCAGCACTGGCTGCTCCACCATAACGCCACTTGTCATGCAACGAATTCGCTTATGGTCTGACGACCGATTGCAAATTTAAATAAAAGGAAAAAATATTTATATATAAATGCTGCTTTGAGCTTCGAAACCCCAATAATTTGTAACAGCCTGTACGTAGCGTCAGTTCATAAGATAAATAAGTATTCGTTAAATACGATTGAAAAAATTCCAATTACTATTGTTTATTCATATGGGCCTTATAATAAGGCCCTTATTAGAAGGCTAAAAGTCACCCAAAGGGCAATGGAGCGGGCTATGCTTGGAGTTTCCCTACGTGATCGAATCAGAAATGAAGAGATCCGCAGGAGAACCAAGGTAACCGACATAGCCCGAAGAATCTCCAAACTTAAGTGGCAATGGGCAGTGTTCATTGCTCGTAGAACAGATGGCCGATGGGGTCGAAAGGTTCTGGAGTGGCGACCACGTACCGGAAGACGTAGCGTTGGAAGGCATCCCACAAGGTGAACCGATGACCCCAGTTGTGAACGCCGCAGGAATCCGCTGGGTGCGGAAAGCACAGAACCGGTGGAAGTGGCGGTGCTTGGGGGAGGCCTATGTCCAGCAGTGATCGTCTTTCGGCTGAAACGATGATTCATATAACCACTGGCACCATTCGCCATGTTTTAGATTTTATTTCTTGTTGATTTCTGATAAATATCGTGTCAAAAACAACTCAACATTATTGATTTATCCTCAAGCTTTTCAGGTTAAAAGATTGTTAAATATTTGCGGTAAGCAGTGTACATACGTCATGCATTATTCAGTAAGTTTTGTGTTTTCAACAAACGTTAAAAGTTATTTGTTTAACAAATCAGTTCTTGTGTCTTTTCAAATGCATAAAACCTACTGTTTTCGAAACAAAACATCAATCATCGTAAAATTAAAGACGATGATGTTTATTTTGTAGACAGTGATTGGCAACGGTAAATGTCTAGTCGAGCCAAATGTCAAAAGTATACAATCTATAGGTATTTGTGGTTTGAGAAATTAAATTAGGTCAAATCCAGAAAGAAGCCAGTCAGCAAAGAAGTTTAAATATTACATTCCATTTATCATCACACAGTTTACAAATACAAATAAATAATGCTTGGTTTTTAAAGTTTTCCATCCTTGTTTAAAGGCTCGTGCAGACTGACGCGAATTGTAGCGCGACGCGACACCGGTAATTCTGCCCCCGATAGAAAAAAAGACGCATCAATTTTTTTTTCCAAATTTGAGTTATATACTTTGCCGGAATCTGAAAAAAAAGGCGCATCTGCCTGATATATAACTCAAACAAATCTGGAAAAAAATTTAGATGCGTCTTTTTTTCTATCGGGGGCAGAATTGTTTTACCCTGAAGTTTTCTTAGAAATTGTTTTATTATAGTGGCGTCGCGCCTGTTCGAGTGAGCCTTAAAACTTGAAATATTAAACCAGTAGGCAATAATTAAGTTATTATGAATTTAACAGTAAAGCCTGCAGGAAACAAGCCCGACGCAACAACGATAGAAAATTTTTCGTGAAGTTTTCATAGCAATTGTTTCACCAGAGTCGCGTCGTCCCGTCGCGCCTGTCTGCGGGAGCCTAAACACGGGTTGTCATGATGAATGATTGCATTGAATTATCTAAGTTGTTTACACAGATATCTAGTGGAATGCAGGCGCCACTTGAAGCCTAGTCCACAATAAATGATTAGTCACGCTTTTGTTTTAATTGCACTGGACTTATTACGAACAAAAGCCATTATTTATTGTCGTTGTGGAAAACAAGAACGAGGAAAACTACACAAGACGCGTTTTCATTGTTTTGTCTGTTGTGTTAACTTCAAACATTTTGCCTCATCAATGACACGTTGTTGCATAAAACCGGAGTAGATGCAAGAATAAAGCACCTTATAATGAATATAATACGGTTGTGTTTTAACTACACGTTTCGATTTACGTGGGTGCACTCATCCTCGCAAAAACGACACCGGTAGAATTTTTATTTGCGGTTCTCACGACGCATACTTCTGCAGTTATAGTATGCGCTCTCAATAACAATAAGTATCATATTCGATCTACATTATAAATGTTACTCACTCTGCGTTTAGCGCTCGGTGTGGCAACACGCAGTGTTCGGGTTCACGACAAGTCAATCGTCATCCTGAGGATGCCTCGTTGAGAGGTGAAACACGAGTCGATTTCTTTCAGGAGTTTTTTATGGCTCTTTAGAAATAGCTAAGCAGAACAGGTTACTAAATATATCCACGTCTATTGTATTTTATCAAGAACAACTCTTGTCATACTTTGAAGGGCTGGTAACTGGGTTCCATTCTAATCTTAGTCTCAATCTGACAAAAATACCTCTAATTTACTTACATGTTTGACACTGATTATTCCTGAGATGAGATTGTGGCTAGATTTTGAACTTTTATAATGACGGGAATTAACCTGCTTTTAGTGCTGGCAAACGAGCACATTCGTGACAAATCAATCAAAACACACTCAAATTGTAACAGACAAATTGTATAGAATTATTTATTTTTTTCTAACTTGAACAGACAGCTGTACTGCTGGGGAGTTTGTTGCGCCACTTCTTCTCAGCGAAAGGCACTAGGAAGTGGTGAAGGGTGGGCGTTTTGGGGGACTGTCTTATGTAATTTTGACGTTCGAAAAGTGCTGATTCTCAGCCTAGTTTGAATAAATGACTTTGGAATTTTGAAATCTTTTCAGCGAAAGAGCGTCACTTCCAAGATGAAATCCTTTTATGTATTCAGTTGTTCTAAGTGCGAGTTATCCACACAATATCATGTAGGTACTACATAATGTGTTCGTCTGGTACTTGTCGCCTTGTCGTTATGTTAATTGGTGCCTGTAGCCTGTTTGGCTCTCCTATATAAAAGTAGGGTGCCTACCGTCTCGACCCGTTTCTTAATTGCAGCACACTTTAAGCACGTCGCAAAGGAAATGTAGGCGAACTGCTTACGTCCTTTTCCGTCGTAAGTGAAGAGCAGGTTTTTATATGCAACTTTCAACTTCTGTATACCAAGCCACTTCAAAATCCACTATTTATGCCTTAGAGAAGGTTTTGAAATCTGTTTATTAATAGTTATCTAAAATTTATTTACACATCCGTTCTCTTTCTCTTTGCGTACCTTGTTTTGGCACGAGAACTTGTTGACCATGAAAATAATCCAAAATCCTAGTTCCAAGTTTAGTAGGTCATTCCAGGCGCGGAGTGACGTTGGCCTTCACAAATAGGTCGTCATACACCTCCCTACCCCTTCCCCCCTCTGGCCCCCGGAACTCGGTGCAACGGGTAGAGGTCAAAGTCGAAGTCAAAGTGAATACTTACTGATTGTGGATAATTATTTTCATGTATAAAATTTCAAACAATCTAATAACCCTGTTTAAGTATCAAGTCAGAACCAAATCTAACCATTTTTTAACTGACTGAAACATGATTCTTTAATATTCTTAAGTATTGGGGCCTTCATCGGTGTCTATATTAAGGCAACATCAACAAAAAAAAAAAAATTGCGTCAGTATATTTTTTGTGTCCAAACTAGTTTAACGACAGTGTCACAGATTTGACTATCCATTGAATAGTCAATATGCTTGTAATTATTTAAAAGCGTCAAATAAAAGTCACCTTGTTAAAATAAAAATAAATATTTCCATTTTCCACAGAGCTCATACAAAACTGATCATTAATTCCGATTACAACATAGCTAAGGTTTCAAGTTTTCAGCCTGTCTGTAGACATTTTAAGCAATACTTATACAATGGCAAATATTTTCAACATTTTAAAGCAAAAACTATTGCTTAAATGTTTTTTACTACAGGGCAATAGGTACCTGAACAAAACTGATTATTATTAAAAATCTTACTTTTCTGAAAGAGCTGAAACTCAGTTGCATAACGTAATCACCGTAGTCAGTGATCACACGTCCGATCAAAGACATCAATATTTTTGCTGACGTTGCAGATTTAGGGGTGTCAATATTCAGTCACAATGATTTGCATATTTCAATAATAGAGGATGTAGATAATTTGCAAGTTAATAAATATACAGCAATAATATACAGCTGTATGGAAACAGTAAACTTTGGTCGTATTATTAAAGGTATAATGGCACATGGTCGTTACACGTGTCTTGTAGAAAAATGTTCCCATCGTTTTGTTTGGAAAACTTGCAAATATCACTTATCTCATGGAAATATTAAAATGACGCTGTCATCACATTGGCATTAATTAATCGCAAACAAGATTTTAATTGAAGTGTATATTTACCGTATGAGCTTTACATAATTAAAAGTAAACGATTGCGTTTATTATTAAGTTCATTTAATATTCCACGGTAATGAAAACACGTATTCAACTGCTTACTAATCGAATTAAATAAAGTAATTTAATTCTATCATTGTTTCTGTTGACGTAAGTACTGGTAACAATCAACATTATGTAATTAAGCGCACCCAGGAATTTAAATTAAATGAACCAGTTTTTTCCCGCGACATCGTCCGGATACAAACTTCATACACCAGTGCACCCTCTTCATCTTCTACGGAACGTAACCTCCAAATTACATGTTTCTAACTTTGATGTTTGAGTTGAAGCCTTAGAGGTCGTCTGTCAGTCATGCAGCCATTAAATCATGGAACTGCTTAGTATGACAATGTTATTCGGTTCCTTCCATCTGGTCTCATATACTTTTTACTAACAAAAATCTTCAATCGTGGCCGAAGACGAATCGTAAACCGGAACCGTGTCCAAAGCGCCGATTACAAAAAAGGTGCATCAAAAAAGCCCCAAAATATCTTCAGGAAAGTCGTCTGTTACAAAGACGTGTCCAATTAACTTTAATTATTATTTCGCGTGGCAAAGTATTCTCTGCGGCCATTAACCAATGTTACACGTGCAACACCAGTATCATTCACGTGTTTCGGTATTTTTTTCTCCGGGTAAGGGGCGATGATTGCAGCCAATTACTATAAGATTCTATCGTATGAGTAATGAGTATGGTATGACTGTCTATAATTTATAATGTCGGAACAAACCTTTTATTACTATCAATGTTTTGGTGTTAGTTCCACGATAAAATAAGGTACCTTGTATTGTTAGTAAAGTTCAGAAGATCAACGACGTGCATTTAGTTGACTGACCACATTGGTCATCACCTAGGCTCACCTAGCACATTTATTACGTAGAGGTGCATGTCTGTTGCTAAAGCGCAAAAAATATGGACGGTCAAAGTAATTTAGGCAATGAAATCGAGTGATCATCTGAACCGCCTCATAGTTACCCAGGCGAAGATACAGCTGGCGGGCGATGGGGCGTGTAATAGATACCTTTTTGTATAAGGACAGTGACCGAGTCGACCGGAATGACACAACGAAATAAAGTTATTTTAAATTGGGTTCGTTTAATTAGAATCGAGGATACTGTAGTTCGTTTCGTAAATAAGCTCCAAGCGGTAACAATACTTTTGGAAGTGAGTAAGGAAGGATGTTCAAAGTCACACGTAAAGTGTTGAATACGTTTTTCTTTACAAATCCAAAATACATTATTACGGTCAAAGTCAAATCATTTATAAACGGTCAAGTCACAATTTAGTTTATTTTCAGTAGAATTTGTAAGACTAAACTGGAACAGAATATGGCCTACTGTATACATTATAAAAAGGTACGCAGTATTAATAGGAAACATTTTTTTTTCCAAACAATTTTGCGTACTTGCGTAGTTTGTTATTAACAGCAAAATAAATAAGGTACTGTTCTTTTTATTGGCAATATATTATTAATCACTCTCTTGTCTAGATCAATACCGATATGTTCGCACGCCTCGTCTACAATCACGCAACACCTCGGGTCAAAACCTTGCAAATGAGAAAATATCTATTTTTATTTTATACAAAGATAATCTGAATAAATTCGTAAAAACATTGTCAACTTTCACGTTAGTAATAAATACTGTAGTTTCCTATCTTACCCACCCACGACATAAACCGCTTTCTAGGCGCCACAAGCACACGGCGCGGGCGCATAGGAGACTCGTGAGCTTTCATCAGCGGCTTAGCGACCAGAGATAGGCTCATTTGTATATTCATGGAAGTCACAGCAAGAGGTATTTAGCCAGTAAAAGTATAAGGTTCTAAGAGAAATTACAGAGACGACGACGTTACGGAACGGGACGGGTTTGACGTAGACGTCAAACGTCATAAATATAATGATGCTGAAGTCACGCCTACGCAGCGATGTTGAACAATTACAATCCCGTCAGTCATCAACGACGAGTTTTCAACACGCTATATTTTGGTTGGACGCGATGCTGATGAAGAGCCTGAGCGTATAATTAGAAATAGAGCAATAAAGAATATTTCAAACTGTGCACTTTTGAATTATTTAATTGACCAAACTCGGAAAGTTGAAGTTAGTTGCCCGTTCCAAAATGCAGAACGTACTATAGAGAAGAACGGGCAAGAAACACCATAGATACTCTTTTTTCTTTTGATTATCGCTATCAGCCAGGGATTTGAGAAAACGCCAAACCAAAATAATATTTTTTAAGGAATTTTTTACCAGCCAAGGCACCTCCTAATTAGCTACATAAAGCGTTAAATAAACAAAGCTATCAATTAAGAAACACACGTGGAACCCGGATAATGCCGACTGATGGCCACTTCGACCCCTGGAGTGGGTAAGTTCACAAAACGTGTTTTCGCCATACCTGGTTTGCGGAAGATCGTTAACTGACGACCTTTACCATTGTGATTCATAAGGAACATTAATCCGTACGGCTTTTGTTGAGGATCCATTGAATTAAACAGAACTTTCGCTTTCGTAGGGAAATTAAAAGCTGGTTCGTAGAATAAGCAGAAAGTTTTAATTAACTCTCGTTATTAAATAGGTCCTTTTTTGAATACCCAGTCGAGATCTAAAAACACGTCAAAAGCAGTCAAAAACCAGCTACGAAAAGATTAAAAAAAAAACTGCAACTTTTTTATAAAAATCAACTATTAAACACCTATTTATTAGTGCACATGGATTGCAGAGTGACTCATTTATCTGTTGATTTAATTCAAGGATGAATCCGAAAGGTTAATGTGTGAACTATGAAATTATATAATCAACATAAATATGTATGTGATACTATTTAATAGGTCAAATCAATAATAGGTAGTTGTGACATATTAAAATCACAGAAACCTATTTCGCGAAGGATCTATCGGTGGAAAGTCTCCTGAAAGAAAATAGACTCGAAGTTGAAAGTTTTCTTAGTTGTCGAATGATTGTACGAACTAATCATAATTGAGAAACAAAACACAGTGTAGGAAGTATTTAGGACTTACATGTCAATTACTTATCGGTAATTATTTTTTTATATAGTTCTAACTGGTTATGTATTGACGTCAAAAATAACCAATTATTAGAACCAGAAAAACAAATTTTAATAAAGAATATTCTGTAACGCATAGATATGCGATATTATCTCCATGTGATTGCTAACACAATAATCTGATTTATAGCACGGGTAGTAATTGACGTTGGTATTATTAATATATACCCATATATTAATACCAATGTCAATTACTTGAAACGACTTCAAGAATTCAATAGAGCTACCGTGTAATTAGAATACTATTTTTGTATTTGCTAATAGGCGCCGTTTGTTGACTAGGCAACCGCAAGAACTGCTGTAAAAAATAAGATTGGACTAGAATAAATAGATCTGAAAGTAAAGTGAACGCATTTATCTTGATTACATATTGTAATCTTCATTTCTATTGCATGTTGACTGCGAAACTTGCAACGTCAGCAGCCGACAACATTTTAAATTCAGTACTTTGAATCAAGTTCCATAACATTCTAGATACATCGCTAACTCTTGTCACGGACTCAGCTGTTAATGGTGAAGCCAAACAGTGAAGCTATACATTTTCACATACTGAATGTGTACTAGTTTGTAGTTACTCTGAAATCTGTTAGCAACACAAATCTGACGATATCAGGTGCATTTAGATCGGTTCATTTCCATTATGTTTCTATCTCTTCATTAAACGCAGAAGCAACTAAGCTATTAATACTGACTGATATTTATCTTATCATATTTTCCTTAATTAACTCGTCTATATTCTTGATCTTAGGTTTCGGTAATTAGTATAATTTACCGACTGTTTATCAGTTAGGTTGATCTTTCAATTTTATTTGCGACTGCGCACGATTATACAATTGTTTTTAAAGCTGGTTTCAATCTAGAACCAGCCAAATGACGATTCTTGATTAATTGGACCCATCGATTGAAAGGTTAATCGTTCAGAAGATTAGAGCTCTATTGATTTCAATTTTACTGTTTAGTAGACCAAGGGCGATGGAGCACGCTCAAATATAACACTTGACATCAAACTAAATGAACTTCACGTGAAGATTCGTGTGAAGAAGGTCGAGATATTCTGAATAAGTTCGAGAAACCGTTGAACGAACGGATGTAGTCATTATGAAGTAATTTTTCAGAGTTTTACTTTTTTTAATTTGTATATCTTTTCATGTTAATGATTGTTCACCTTTACTAATAAGATGGACGATTTCGTCGTATTACGTTACCAACTTTGTAAAGTTCAAGTCTGTTCAAGACCTTCGATAAGGACGTTGTGTCCATAATGTACAATTAATACAAAAGAAGTTCAAGGGTAATAGAATTACTTTTTATTTATTTTACGCGCACGACATTCAGGATTGTATATTTTTAATACTCATCTTTGGAGTTTGGACTAGGTATTAAAAACGTTACATGCGTCATTCATTTTAAGGATCAGAACCAGTTACAAAGTTTTGAATAATCTTTATGAGTGTCAAAGATTTTATCTTTATCTGTCCTGTCTTTATCTGACCTTACTGATTTCTCTTTAATCGAATTAAACTTTCTTTCCAATGCTACAGCAAAGACGATTAGTATTATTAGATTAGAAACTCAACATTTTCTTATTTTCACAGATATTCCAAGTCGTACTATTTCTGTTCTATTGGAAGCAGCGTCGCAGGCTCGCAGCTCACCTAATCATATCGTTCTAGACCACTTTCACCTATCGAGAACTGCGGAAGTGTTGGAGCCGCGTCAAATCGATTCACTCAGTATTCGTTCAAGTTTCATTTCACGTCTCGATGATTTTATTTAAACCTTAGTCAATTTACCGATAAACTTTTGAATAAAACCGTTAGTTCGGTACTAAATGTTGGATCAAAGAAACTAGAGACGACCTTTTTGTGTGAGGTTTATGAAAAGAATCTAGTCGGAAGTGTAACGATGGAAGGTGGACTAGAAATCCATACAATAAAATAAATCAGACAATGGAAGTCAAAAAAACGGGACAAGAGTTTCAGTAGCACAAGTAGTAGGAAAAGTTTACAAAAAATAACTAGATGCTTTTTGGTGACACAGTTTTGTAACATTTATCTTGATTGTTGCTATATTTAAAGCACTCAACACAAAGTGCCCTACGTGCAGCTCTGCTCTCCTGGTAACGGCAGACAATCGTGACGGTACCTCCATACTAATCATAAAAGTAAACGACCAGCCATTCTCGAGCACTGTGTCAGATCAAAGCAATTTATCTCATAAAGCAGAACAAATCAGACTACTGAAGTTTCTCAATAATAAGTACCAGAGAGCACTTTTAATACCAAAGCCAATAATAATCTTCATTTAGGCCAAATGGATTGCGAGAAATAATATTAAGTAATTAAAGCTACATTTAAAAGGTATTTTACGACCGGAATATTTTACATTAAATAATAAAGGCATTTAACCAAACAAAAAAAATGCCAAAATGGACGATACCTAAATCGGCGACGTTCTTGATACAGTTGGCTGTCAAAGCAAAGTAGTACCATGCATCATGTCATTAGTTAATGATAGATGGTAAAAGATGGATGATGGTTTGTGTGAATGATGATGATTTAGCTAGAAAGTGGATGAATACTGAAACGACGGCTAATAGAGATGTATGAAAGAACAAAACATGCTACGTCGATTCCAAATAAATTGTTATAAAGCAAGAAGATGATAATAATAAGTGAATCGTTGATGAAAAACTTCAGTTTAAAAAATGAAACGCTCTATCTACTAGAACTTAATCTTAAATTCGTATCAGACTATTTTTGGTGTCAAAAATAAACAAACATAAAATGAATGACACATTGGAACATTTGGCACCAATTAATGATTGTGAAAAAACAAACACTAGTGCGCTCATGAATACAGCAATGCGAGAATAAAAGGAAAACAAAATATCAGTTGCTTATCATCGTGACATCAAGTAGTAGAAGCTAACGAATGGTAACGTGGTTTCCATCGTAGATAACCAATCCATTGATATAGCAACTACAAATTATAGAATCAGGGGCCCTGCTGCAATGTTGTGTAATGATAAACTCGGTGAAGTCAAAGAGAACCAAGCAACAACAAAGACTGAGAGAACAATAGTCAAGCAACCTGTACCATACACAGCACAGCACAGCAGTAACTATTAGGACACATGAGCATTACATTAATCAAGGTTGTCAAGGTCCAATCGATAAATAAACTCTTCCGCGATGATGTTCTCGGTCTCCCTTACGCTTCATACATTATTACACGTATGAGTGAAAGGGCAATAGTGTGTGAGAACTTTAGAAAACTAGATATTATTAGTACTCCTTTAAAGGAAAATGTAATTACGTGGCCTACCATTTATGTCAGTGAGTTATGGTGTTTGTACCGCGCGGCATTCGACAAGGAAACGAGTTTTTACGTCAAACGGTTTGTTGTGACGGGTGAGGCAACAGTTTCACTTGTACTATTCCGACTTCTTTAATATAGACGTGTTTTGAAATTGGTTACCACCTTACCACTTTGGTTCATTAAAAATTCTTGAGGCTGTGGGAGGAAAATTTTAATTTCTATTCGGTTTTTTCCTCTACGAGATAAATGGTACTACAATAAAATTTATACTACTAGATCTAAGACTGCCTCACGCTCGCTTGTTATGTTATGTGCAACTCGATCTCTAATTGATTTTATTTATCTGATTCCAAGAAGGTTATCGAACGATGTCGTTCGGCATACATCGACTTTGTGTCCATGTCAAGAGTGGAGTCTCCCATTTCGGTCATGGCACGCGCTCGCAGGTGCTTCCGCGGCCCACACATAGCTCGGTGACCTCCGTGACCGAGCCGGTTTATTTCCCACTGTGCATTGCACTATACTCCTCATATTTAAATGGTCGACTCTACTTTTGTGAATATAACAAAAATATCTCAGTAGTTGGTGATGAGTTGATGACTTATGTTATTCTTTTGAACTTAGTAATATGATGATAAATTAATATTGTAAATGATAAAATATTTTACTATCAAGTTATTTTAATAAGTTAGTCACATGTTTTGTCAAGTTACGTTTGATCTAATGTGATGTAAAAATTAACTTTTTCAAAATTAGGAACCTAAACCCAATTCTAATTTCGTGATATTTTTTGACGTTGTACAAAACAAGTTAGAATTATACGGTGCATAAATAAGTGATGGATTAGTAACCCGTCCTTACCTAAGCTTGCATGTACTAGTTCGTGTAGGTATAACGTAATTAGGATCATTGACCCTCGGTGGTTGCATATGTACTTACCAACTATTATGTACTACTGAAACTTCGCTTGAAACTTCACTATAATTATAGTAAACAACGTGTATTTTATCAAATGTCCTATATTTACAACCAAAATATTATGACAGGAATCCTCTGCGTGCTGTTTTGGTTAATTAAAATTATCAAACATGCTAAATCACTACACATCAATATTGAGATTGAGATTATCAATGTTGAAAACAAAGTTCAACATTTTGATAAATAACCGGATTTTTGTATTATCCTAACTATATAATATTATATATACGAAAGTGAGTTTGTTTGTTACGCTTTCACGTTAAAACAGCAGAACAGATGTGGATGAAATGACCTAGGTTAGGACATAGGATACTTTTTATCCTGATATTCTTACGGGATCGAGACTTGTGCGGGTGAAACCGCGGTGCGCAACTAGTATTACATCAATTATACAGTGTTATTTCAATATCTTTACTGAAGAAACCAACATAATGCTAGGTGCTACATAATATACTATACCTGATGAAATGTAAACGGACATGGCCGGTCTCAACTTACCTGCAACAAGAGGAATGTACAAATTAAACTTCAACGTAAAAAACATGTTAGCAAAAATTAGTTTTATGGAAAACATCAAACTCGTGTTTTCTATCGAAAAGATGGCACGTCAGATACAGAATTCATAGAATACAGATTCCTCCTTCCATTCATTGATGTAATGCTACAATGAAGAGAGCTTGTTCGAACCTTTTTGCAATCTTGATAAAAACTGATTTTTGTTACATCTTAATAAATAGTCAAATGTTGCTTAATTAAAATCAAATTGGCCCAGTAACAGTGATCAGACGAGAATACGAGATCGATCGAAGCAGTGTGGCGCCAACTATTCGCATTTTTTGTCACTAACCAATATTTTCAAGGTCACCAGCGAAGTTCTATTGACCAGATGACACCTAAATATCAGATAGATACTTAGATCGGTTCATAAAATATTAAACATTTTAGCACAGAAAGAAACCGGTCTTAGCATCCTGTTGTTTCATCGCTAAACATTTAGAAACAAGGTAATTTAGAAATAACAAATAGTAGTAATTTATATTTATATACAACAAGGTTCACGTAGTTAATCTAAATGTTCAGGGGAGGTAACCCAATTCGGTAAGTTTCGCTCAATTTCCTACGAAGGACGACCTTTCCACCCACCTTATTCATGAAATTCGCGGTAAATGTATATTTGAGTTGTAGTTAGAGGTCGCTAGAGACGGGATCGATGTACAGTTTTAAACGAAAATTCTGAAGATATTGGATGATGATATCAGAGGTTCTCAGAAATATTAACATTTGAGGGCACGTAAACACGTTCTAAAGATGAGATGTTCGATTTCTTTTAGCGGAAATTACATATAATAAGTGTGGAAATTAGGTCAAATTCAAAAGGTAACTAACAATTTGGCTTGTAGCCTCCACCTGCATCATAATGCGACTCTTGGAGTCTTGGCCCATATTCAGCGATGCACATTACGGTCTAGTGGTGATGACTAGTGCCTCAGTGCTAGCACAAAGCACTCATCACTCAGGTTCGTACTTCCCTGATGCGGAAACAATGCTGAACATTGCTGTCAAGACATTTTTACGCTCGCTCTTCCTAGTTTTTATTTCTTAGTAATTGGGCTCATAAACTTTATGGTTTCTCTCTAACAAGGTTAAGTATAAAGTAAAACACAAACATGTTTCTTTTAGTGAAACGTCAGAAAAATATTCTGAAGGAATCTGAGCTAGAAATTCTTTTCTGAAAAAATTGTTTGTGTCGTCGGCACGTCACGCGATTTTTCGTGAGGTAGTACATAGACGCTTATGTACATTTTATGTCGATCGATACGAGTCCTTGGCATTGAAAACTCGTTTGACCTTTTCCATTGTCTCGAGGATTCAGTTTATTCTTGTAGGAAAGGTCCCCCGCCGCGTCTGTCTGTCTGTCTGAACGCGAAAAACTACCGAACGGATTTTCAAACGGTTTTCACCAATGTACGGAGTGATTCATGCGGATGGTTTTAGTGTATAATTCATTAAGGTTATGTGTAAATTGGCTGAAATTTGACGATTATTGTTGAAGATGTCGGAAAAAATCATGCCGACTGGGAACTTTACTGGCGAATGGCGTGCGCCGCGCGGATATCGTAAAAGTTACATAAAATTTATGTTTTACAGTATTGTTCATCTTAAAAAGTTCAACAAAAAAGTCCGCAATGGCATATGTCTATCTTCTAAGGATGACCCACAATAACCATGTTTATCTTTCAGAATTTGATAAAAAAATATTATTATTTCCGAAGCTATTTTGACCGGTATTATATTAAACCTTATCCAATAAACTATGTTAC
The DNA here is from genome assembly GCA_949152395.1 of Agrochola litura. Taxonomy (NCBI): domain Eukaryota; kingdom Metazoa; phylum Arthropoda; class Insecta; order Lepidoptera; family Noctuidae; genus Agrochola; species Agrochola litura. The sequence goes on along the minus strand of OX424509.1, from coordinate 19,335,901 downwards.
TTAAATTGAGCATTTAATTTAGATTAAAATATGCCTTGACATCGTTTCATTTAAATGAATGGTTTAAAAGATATCAGATTCAAAATTACGCGTAACAAAATAATTATGGTTGACGGGAACGCGGGCGCAGCGGTAGGAATCAATGACCTTTTCCTCGGCTATTAGGTATGTAATCCCGGTATCGGTATCACGTTTCCGTGGGATATTTTCCGACTTTCACGCGGGCGAAGCCACGGTCAAAAGCTAGTATTTTATAGCTTTAGCAGCGCCAGTGCGTCATATTCGAGTGGAAACCGTGCTTTTACACCTGTATCTGGCGAAATTGTCTTTACATTAATTTAATTATTTCTTACTCATTAGCCTCAATAAGTAGGGTAGGTGGTACGTGGTCTACATCACGTCTTGATGTAAACAACTTAGCATGTTACACCAATACACTCTGTTATTTCAAGATCCGCAAGTAAATTACAAAAGGTAATCAAAATCCCATCAAAATGTCGAGGAATATATTTTATTATAAAATATAATTATCTGCATTATTAATTTTCTAATAAAGACTTTTTAACCCATAACAAAGTCAAACATAGGGCAATGCATTCAATTGATCAAGTAGCATTTAAAGGTCGGAACTGTCATTACATTACCATCAAATTCTCCATCAAGCCATAACACGCTCTTCGTGGTTTACCATAAGGGCTACATTCGTGCCAAGTTAATTTTAAAGATGGCATTAACGTCCTAAATTATAGTTGGCGTTTGCCGTCTCTTTCGCTCATCATTACAAGAAGCGAGACAGGAGCATAATATTTACACCAACGCTTGTTATCTGTTCAATTATATTTATATGGATACCTTTCACGACGCTGTACCTGTAATCTACTTAGAGAATTCATATCTGCAAAATAACATAAAAGTCATAATACCCCACATGCTAGTCATACACATAATACATGCTAGAAATTACAACAGTCAGCATGTCTTACAGCGTACATAATTTCAAATTTGAAAGTAATTTTTAGATCGTGCTAATAAAAAGAAGCTAAAGATAACATAACAAACAATCAAGAATTTGTTACCAAATATTTTACATACATACATACATAAACTCACGCCTTCTTCCCATGGGGGTAGGCAGAAACTACAGAACGCCACCTGCTACGATCCTTACATACTCCTTTTGCCTCGTCTACGTTTATACATTTGGTCATACACGCACGCCAGTTGCGAGTACTGCGCACCTGGCCTTTCTGAAGAACATCACCAATATTTTATCTGAAGATATTTTGTTTGTTGTCATTCAGTTTTCGCTCATACACTAATTCATAAAGCATACAGTAAAATGTTATCTCAAGTTATCGATTTGCCCTCGATAGCCGTTCCTTTTCGGTTCGTCTCTTCCAGTCCTTTAATTTCAGGAGCTCATCTGTCCTTGTCCCGACTTTGCGCAAATGTTTCAAACAGATAACATCTGGCCGTGAAGCTGGCAATTTTTTGTGAATGGCCATTATCCCTTACCGTAATGACTAGACCGAGAATGAAGATCGGAGACAGCTCATTTGCTATAATATGATGGTATAGAATTAATTTATAGACTCTCTTAGAAATGTATAATTGACGTGGTCGTATCGCGAAAGCTGTTATTGGCCAGTCAGAGGGTTATCAATGTTTGCCATTTTATCAATGTATGCATTGACGCGATAAAGCGAATGGAAAGTTGTATAAATCGTTGATGACAAAGTATTGATTAACTGCTAGTATGCAATAGGGTAGTAACCTAGGTAAAAAAAAGAAATTCTATTTAGTCCGTCTTTCAGACAATAAAAAAATATTAGACACACATTTTTTTCTTTATCATATTAATCAAAAATAACTTATAAAACACGCATTAAAGTTGGAGAGTGGGGGCTCGCTACGTCACAACGCAGTATTAAATCTAGCAAGGCGTGACGTCATGTCACATTTTAACTCAATGTATTGCTGTAATCTTTTGATTACGTCAAAAAAGAAAAAATACGTGTTCAATATTTTTGAATAATCTACAAGACGGGCAAAAAAATTTTGGACACATCTTTTAAATTCTAAAGGAATATTCAAATACGGAACTTTTTGCGTCGTAGGCTTTCGTTTTTTATTGGTACCAAAAACATGTTTGAGAACAGGTCTTGAATATTTATGCCCACATACCAAATTACAGTTTTGCAGAATTTGACGTAAACAAAGCTTCGCAAGGAAATTATGAATCTCGAATATTTTTTTTTTTTTTTTTTTTTTTTTTCTGTATTAATAAGAATTGACGTTCTTAGTAATTGATTACAATCTAGCCTAATAGACTAATAAGCAATTTAATTCTAACTTAATATTTTACGAAATAGATTATGTTATACTAAGAATAGTGTCAATTTGCACTCTTACACAAGGTCAATTTCGTAGCACTTTCTTAGGGTCTGATAATTGGTAAAACACTTTGTTCTTGTGTTATATGTATAGCACAGCATTGTTACTATTTATTAATTCACTATTTACACACTACACTAACTCAAATGGTTTAGTTCTCTTTAACCTACGCACTATGTCCGTGTTGTCTAGCAGCTGTATTGCCTCGACATTCACATGTCGGTGGAGTCTGTGTTCGTGGGCTTCAGCAAATTTTTGGATGATGGTGGTGACGAGTTCCATTTTAAGGTCACGGTGGAGGTCGTCATTTCTAATATACCATGGTGCATTTACAACATCCCTGAGTACTTTGTTTTGGAATTTTTGAATTATTTTGACGTTGCTTTGTTTAGTACAGCCCCAAAGTTGGATGCCATACGTCCAAATTGGCATAAGAATATGCTTGTATATTATAAGTTTATTATGTATTGATAGGCAAGATTTCCTTCCGAGTAACCAATACATACTTTTATAACGTATGTTTAGTTCCTGTCTTTTCTTTTTGACATGAGATTTCCAACGCAGTTTCGCGTCAAGAGTTATGCCAAGGTATTTGGCTGTATTAGCATAAGGCACTTGCATGCCATTTATATAGATTGGGTGGTAATCGCAGTGTTTATTAGTGAAATCAATATGAATTGATTTTGATTCATTCAGTTTGATCTTCCACTTTTGTGTCCAGTCATAAACTTTGTTCACAGCTAGTTGAACTTTTTCGACTGCTTCTTTGTGGCTTGATCCGGTAGCCATAATAGCAGTGTCATCTGCAAAGGTCGCAATGGTGTTGTTTTCCAGCTCAGGGATATCGCAAGTGTATAGCAGGTACAGGATTGGGCCTAACACACTTCCTTGTGGTACCCCGGCTTTTATAGTTTTTAGCTCGGAATATGCGTCCTCTTGCCTTATTCTAAACATTCTGTTACTTATATATGATTCTAGAATGTCTGCAAATTCTGGAGGTAGCATGCGTCTGAGTTTAAATACCAGACCCTCATGCCAAACTTTATCAAAAGCTTGCGCAACATCTAGGAATACGGTGGCGCAGACTTGCTTGTTTTCGAGTGTTTTTTCAATAATGTCAGTTATTCTGTGTACCTGGTCTATAGTAGAGTGTTTTTCCCTGAAGCCAAATTGATGGTTTGGTATTAGGTCTTTTTCTTCTATTATTGGTTTCAACCGTTTTAATAACAGTTTTTCAAATAGCTTCGATAATACGGGCAACAGGGAAATGGGTCTATATGATGATGCTTCATGGGGTGGTTTCCCAGGCTTCGCAATCATAATGACTTCAGCAACCTTCCATGGCTCAGGTACATATTTTAGCATAAATGCAGCATTTATAAGTCTGGTCAGCTTTACTATGGCTTTACGCGGGAGGTGTTTTAAAATTTCTCCTGTTATGAGGTCGTAACCCGGGGATTTCTTTGAGCTAATGTTGGTTTGAATTTCTCTCAGAACTTCTTTAGGAGTCACAAGTCGAATTCTTTGACTTTGTGATAACTTTTCACTCTCAAGTATGTCTATGGAGCTCTCATTGGGTTGAAAAGTGTCTTCTAAGTATTGGGCAAACCTAAGCGCTTTTTGTTCATTGCTTATTGCCCATTTTCCGTCGCTGTTTCTAATGGGCGGTATTTGCATAATCGGCCTTTTTAGTTTTCTTGTCGCTTTCCAAAGAGAGAAATCCGTGGATTGGTCGTTGGTTAGCTGCACAAGGTTAGCATTCAGACATTCATCCTCAAATTGTAGAATTTTCCTTTTTAATCGTTTAGTTAGATTATTTAGTAATGTTTTATCCCGGGGGCACCTCGTTTGCTGCCACCGCTTTCTTTGCTTTCTTTTCTCAGATAGTAAATTCACAATTTCTTTGGGATAGATATGTCCCTTATATTTACGTTTTAACTGTGGCGTATTGTTCCATGCACATTGTTGGATATTAACAACATATTTGTTTACTTCCGAGTTCAGCTGATCCTGATTTTGCAAAGGAGTTTTTAGGTCGATAATATTATTTAGATCAAGGGCAAAACTGTCCCAATCTGTAGACTTATTAACCAGGGTTAGATGGCTTTCTCTTAGTAGGATTTTTTGACTAAGTCTTAGGATTATTGGGGAGTGGTCCGAATTCATGTGAAAACCTTCCTCCAAATTAAAGTAATTAGTGGATATATTTTTGAATATGAAAAAGTCTATAAGATCCGGTATTTTCTGATGGTCAGTTGGCCAGTATGTTGGTTTCCCTGTGCTCTTAACGTCACAATGGTTATCTTTTACTGCATTTAGGAGCTGCCTGCCCTTTGTTGTAGTAAGTCTTGATCCCCAGTGCGTATGCTTGGCATTGAAATCACCGCCTAGAATGAATCTCTGGCCTAGAAGTTCAAAAAGTTGTAAATATCGCTCTTTTCTTATCATGTGCCGTGGAGGACAGTATATGGCTGCTATTGAAACGTGACAAAATTTGGTTTTAACAGATACTGCCACTGCTTGAATGTCTGGTTCTTCAAATTTACTTTGTTCGTAATGATTGATATTTTCTTTGATTATAACCGCGCTACCTCCTCTGGCGGAGTTGTCAGGGTGGAGCGAATTATATATCTTGTACCCTCTAAATTTGATGAAAGATTGGTTAGTGAAGTGCGTTTCGGAGATCAAACACACGTCTATATTTTCTGTCTCTAGGACTGCCTGCAACTCATTCTGATGTTTGAGGAGCCCATTGGAGTTCCAAGCCATTATTTTTAGTGTGTCACTCATTTTGACAATTAAAAACAGCTGTTTTGGTACTGGATTCTAGCTTCTCTAATCTTTTGTCAAATGTAGTAATACACTGCAAGATCTGATTTATCTTATCTTCCAGATTAGAAGGTTGAGTACCTTGTTTCGCAATTTGTGCATAGGAAGTACTTGCTTGAACAGGTTTTACAGATGTCTGAAAACTTTCTTTCTGTGCCTGCTTGTCAGGATTTCTTATGGAAGGATACTGTTGGGCAGTTGGCACAACAAGTTTCTTTTTGATGTTTTTATTTTTCATCATTTGCATCTCCTTGGCTACTTCACACCCTCTGTAGTTGGCTGGGTGGGGTAAGCCGCAGTGGACGCATTTTGGTTTCTCTTGAGGAGATTTAGTACAGTTCGCTGTAAGATGCTTGCCAGTGCATTTTACACACCTTGGCTCTTTTCTACAGTATTTATGTGTATGGCCATATGCCTGGCATCTCTTACATTGAGGAATGAGTTTCGGATTTTTAAGAGGGTGTATTTCAATTTTACACCCTAAAATGTGCTTGATGCCATAGATTTTGTTGACATCTTCGTCATTATTAAATGATAAGACGAACATATTGAGTGGTTCTTTACTCTTCCAGCTCAACTTGCTGTCAACTTTTTCTATTTTCAAACCTTGCGATTTTAAATCGTCTTTGATTCGATCTGGCTGGCAGGAAGAATGTATTTTTTTCACTACAACTCTTATTGGTCGAGCCTGTTTGTTCTCGTATGAATGCCAAAGATATTCTTTTTCTGACAAAAATCTAGCAATCGCTCTATAAGAGTCCTCGGTTTTGGCGTTGAGCTTCACACAATCTCCATTCATCATTTTTGCCGTGAATGATTCTGTTGGTTGGGTTTCAGTTAGTGAGTCGTAAAACATTTGGTAGTTCTTGACTCCGTCTATTATGATTGGGGGTGGTGGAGGCACTTTTTTGACTAATCTCGAATATAAAGTAAAGAAAAAGGAACTACAAAAGAAAGTAATTGGCGGAGTCTGAAACCTACAGTCGTCATAAGAATTATATAAGAAATCTTAAATAATCTTACAAAATATAACATTGCTTTACATTTTCGACACGGTAAGCGCAATAAGTAAGACGCAATCGATCAAGTTTTGCTACAGCAAAAATATGAGCACACTTTTAACTTTTTTGTTTTATCTTCTCCTAATATTGAATAACGTAGTAGCATAATTACGTAATCATAAAAGTATTTCGCAATCTTTTTGAGAACACTTATCAGCTTTTTTTTTCGTTTTGTTGTTATCAGTTAATTATGCCTTTGCCCAGCAGTGGGACAGTAACGACTAATAAAAAACTGTGTATTATAGTGGCACGATTTTAGTTTTAGAATTCGCCAAGATTTGTCTAATAAGTCCTTGAGCCTTCTGCAGCTCTACGCTCAATAACCGATTGTCGCGTCCGAATTACGCACGCTACGAGACAATGTACCAATCGTACAAAATAATTGGCACTCGACGTAATTTCTAAACTTCACTGATACTGCATAAAAATATCTTATCTGTTATCAAATTCCTATCTTATCTACTGGGAATCGCTATCAATTTACCAACGACCTTCTGAAAACCATATTTTATACTATTGTTAAAAGTTAAAAAGCACTAGCTCCTCATTATTGAGATCCTGCTAAAGGCAACAGAAACTATAATTATCCTACGTTAAAACAGGCAACAAGCTATTATTAAGTCAACGATCTCAATATTTACACAGTATGCAAACAGGAAAACATCAACTACATCGCATCGTTTGACTCACATTACAATAGTATAATTTCATAGACCAATTTTCCTATTTGCTACGCAAAATGTAGGATGTCAGTTCAAATCAATCTCTATTTTAGATTTAGACTCCTGAATTCTATAAAGCCCTGGTAGCTACGAACATCAGCCGTCTCATTATATAAATAAGCCCTTTTCGTGGATAAATACTAGAATGGGCATGATGCCTGGGTCAAAAAAAAGAAATTCTATTTAGTCCGTCAGTTAGATAATAAAAAATATTAGACACGTATTTTTTGCTTTATCATATTAATAAAAAATTACTTAGATAAAACGCATTAAAGTTGGAGAGTGGGGGTCGCTACGTCACAAGTAAGTATAAAATCTACATACAAGTGACGTCACGGCACATTTTAACTCATTGTATCGCCGTAATCTTTTGACAACGTAAAAAAAGAAAAAACATGTGTCCAATATATTTTAATAATCTACAAGACGGACAAAAAAATTTTTTTTAGTCGTCATCCCTATTATAAAGACAGACCCCGTTGTGCTAATAACAAGATACGCAATAAGTATGCGATTACCATTCTGACTGTCAAGCTTAGTGATTATGGCAATACGCCCCGATCGTTTAACTGTCTGTGAAAGAAACTCAACAGCACCTCATAAACGTCCACAGTTGAACAATACAGGGAGCTGACAGGCTGACTGATGCAGTGATGGCAAAGAACAAAGGTAAAAGTGAAATGTTGGATCTGATTTCTTCGCAGTACTTACAAGTTTATTCTTGTGCTTAAAGGTTGAGTGAAGAGTATTTCGGCATACCCTGGGCGTCCGGACCAACTCCTAAACTTTTCTTTATTACCCTGAACTGTCCCCCTGGGCAAAGGCCTCCCCCATTCCTTCAACTTTTCTCGTCACTAACTCACTGATTACAATTACCAACCCTCATGACCATTATTTTTTAACAAAATTTTCACGAAATAGGATTAAGTACCCAATGATTTGGCAGCATTTGTTACTTGAACTATCATATTATTATAGTTTAAAAATAATGCCTTTTCAGGCTTATCACGAGTACGGAGTCTATCCTAATTCGTAAGCAACTCCTCAGTGAGCTCATTCCATAAAAGGTGCAACTGCAGAGTGTGCCTCATGTTCTTTATCTTGTCACGTTATGATGTATCACTCGAGCTAGGCTAGCACTTGAATCCACGTGTCGTGGTTACTACGTATACTGGCTATAAATCTTGCTAAAGTGGTGTGCACAAGCATATCGACCCATTTTCCTCGTTGCACCACAACTGTTTACACAAAAAGCGCTTAGGTTTAATTTTATCAACTCTATTTTCAAAAAGAAATTCTTTAGGTAGAGCGTTATGTGTAAATAGAGTTGTCCACCTCTAAAACAACGACGACGTTCAGATTTACATAATAAACGTCACTTATATCCGTATATGTTGAATCCAATGGTTGAATCGTTTTGTTTTTGTTACACAACTGTTAGCCTAATGTATTAAGTAAAAAAAACATAGAACAATGCGTAAACAGATTTATTTACAGCCGAATGTGATACAAAAGGTTCTTTAAATATTCTTTTCTATGTAAGTACGTTTCAATTCAATAGAGCTCATGTTATAACTACTTATAACAGTGCATATTTGGTAACTTCGAGTGAATTCATGAATTGCACCGACCCCAGCGTGGTTTAACCAGACTCGATAAATCGAATGAACCCCAAGATTTGCAGCTTCATGCTTCATGGGGCTACAGAGGCCATTGCATATTAAGGAGTAGACCGGGGGGCACAGTAATGGTAGGGAAGACGTGCCCTTAAGATATGGAAGGATTCGCGACCCGTACCGGTTGCGCATCCTAGTGCATATTTGGTAACTTCGACATAACAAATCAATGAATCGACCAACACTTCAATCTTCCGATGTTTCGGTTCTCATTCAGACGTATTAGTTAAGTTCAAAGGATCTCTGAAATTATTGACATAACCATTAAAATGAAGAAGATAACTTGAAACATATTTTTTGTGCTAATCCAATCAGCTAACAAGAGTGAGCCAATAGTTCACTATCAATAGTAATTTCCTACGGTCATTAGATTTCCAAACTTAACGAATGTTACCTAACCCTAATTGCAGTGAAATATACAAATGGCATCAGCGACGCGAAGATTAGTAATTGTGTTGTCATTTCAGTCGACTGAGATTTATGAGACAAGAGTACTGGATTTATTTTCTCCACCCATTTAAATTACTGCGTCAGGAACTCAGGATTGTGTTGGTAAGAAAATGGTTCTAAAAGAAAATCATGGGCAAGAACAAATAAACATGAATTTTCAGCATACTTGGCAACTACCATAAAACAAATTACAGGCGCTATGGATAAAGTATGTGCCAAAATTGTATGATAACAACATACAAAAAACACTAGACGAATTTATAACGAAATTGTACTCGTGTTTTATATAACACAAATGTAAGTACATCATTATTAACGGAATTTAGCCTAGAGCTAAATTGCAACACGAAGCTGCAATACCGCTCAACATAGAATAAAACTAACGGTATGGTTTTGTAACGGAATTTTAATAGAGCCACATACAGAATGATCTCGCTATTCGCGATTCTTTGTTGCTTTAACAATTGAATGTACATATCGCGTTAGATCATTCAGATTAGACAACCTGACCTAAAATTGGTCACTCCTATCCTAAGCGCATCGAAACTTCATTTGAAATTCTAAACATCAAGTTAATTTTAAATTCCAAGTACTGATTTAAAGAGGAAAGCTGCAAACAAAACGATTCAAAGAAATTTATTGCGACGTTTTTAAAACTTTAAGGAAGAGGATGAGAACTTCTTGAAGGTGGCACAGCTACAGACAGTTTTTTTTAGAACATTTGTGAGTCACGTTCTTGTTGGCCAAAGCTTTCTGACAAGGGTTACAAGTAAGGTGTACGTGCTCAAAGAATACAATACAATGCTAGTCTAGCAGTTTCCGAGTAACCAGATTTACTAGCGGAAAACCGTACTTTTCGAGTCAAACTTGGCTGCAGATCTGCACCAGTGCCATCGCAGCTTTCCCTCATTCATTAGACCCTTACCGAGCGAAGCATGTTTTTCTAGCAGTACTGAAAAAGGATATCGGTTAATTATAGGAGAAAATACCCGTTACATTCTACAGAAAGTGACGAATACAATGCAGTGAACACCAATGATAATGAAGCGTGCGATTCCGTCGTATTTTCTCGATGAAGAGCACATTCATGTTGCGCAAAGAACGACGTCAACACTTATTGAAAACGTTTACAATACGAATTTTATTAACATAAATAAACACCCCGTACAGTGTTTAACCTAATAAAATGATTTGAGACGGAATTGTTCGGAACTGTCCATTTCTTTATGCACTGTTTTGGCAGTGGGCCAAATAAAACGCACAAAAAATCATTCTCAATGTTTGAGATCAACAAAGGCCTATTAGGAAACATATTGAGGGGCAACAAAAACCTTGTCCTTCCTCATTCCATCTTCCGTGGTAAAGAGGAGGTTGAGTGCGAGTGACCGAGTGAGTCACATCGACACAAAGAACCGGCAATGACCGGCGACAAAACGAAATAGAGGAAAAGCTGCGAATACGCATGTGGTCTAATTTTATGCCTAAAACATTTATATTTCACATGAATAAAATAAAACGTCGTATATCCCGGAACTGAGTAGTCTGAATCATTGTTGCTAAATTTTGTCATTGTCTAATTTTCCTGCATGCATAACATAATTAGCATATAACGTTCCTATTGCTGGGACACGCGCCTCCTCTGTGTGAGGAAGTGAGCCGTAATCCACCACTCGGGCCCAGTGCGGGTTGATGGATTTCACATGTCTTCAATTTTTTATGTGTAACATCTTTCCTCTCGCTTTCCTGCAATCTGTGGGAACGATTTCGTGAAAAGGGACGGAAATCTGTAACAGGGAGCCAGGGAAGCGCGCGTTTGATTTGACCAATGAGCGCGTGCGGTTCTAGTTTTGGCCGTCAGATGGTACCAAGACCAACCCATTTTCAGAGAGGTTAGTACTGTCAGCCAAGATGTTACACATCATGTGCGACTACTGTAAGGCTCGCGCGTTTAAGACCTACAACTTGTAAGTCGGGGCCGTTACGACTGGGCCACCGCTGCTCTTCCTATACCTGTATAAGGTGGCACAAAAGTAATGACCTAGTCAGAACATGCTCTCGTTTTTGCAAATGGCGTTTCATTACTTTAATATTTGACACTCAACACGTGGTCTCATCCAGTAGGTAGGTACCCATTTTTTTCAGCTACAGACATTTTTTTATGATATTAAAAGCTTTGCGTCTACCTCGACTTGAACAAGCCAAAGATTTTGGCAAGTCTTAAAGAGACAAACGAAGAAATTTATTTATTTGATTTACACGGTTTAAGATACCTACCAATTACATAAATCAAAGTAAATTTAAGTACAAACATAACACATAAACGAATAACAAAAATTAAATACAATTATTATCACAAAAATGTAGGCACATAACCATTAACAGATCGCAGTTCGGGTTGGCTTCCACGAGCTTATTTAGTGCGAGTGCGTATTTAGAGCTTATTTAGTCAACACGCGCGGTAGGGGAGACACAGCACGGGCTCTGTCCGACACGAAGGCACGCTTAGCAGTCATGTTTTCTGCCACGGAAATAATTATTCGGTGTATAGTCGAATCAGTTCATTATGGATATCAGGCGAATCCGTCATACCCTTCCACACTTTAAGCATAACGCCTTTTACCTGGCCACATGCCCTTCTGGTCTCCAGCGTATGATATCCCAGACATCCTAAGAGGAACTTGGTAGGATAGAGGTAGGGATAGTAACCGAGAGTTCTTCGGTAAAGAATGCTTTTTGCACTTTTTCTAGAAGAAGTGCATACTTTGCTTCGTGCGGATTCCATACAGAAGAACTAGCTTCTAGCTTGGTTCGGACAAGTGTGCTGTATAAGAGCCTTATTACATGCTCGTTGCGAAAATCGCGGGCATTTCGGAGAACAAACCCTAGCCTTTTAAAAGATTCTTTTGCAACTGTAGAAATGTGATCATGAAAAGTAAGCTTCTGGTCAAATGAGACACCCAAGTCCTTCATGTTCGTTTATCTAGTTATTTTAGTACCATTCATTTTGTATTCAAAATCAATCAGGTGTCCCATTCGACCAAAGGTCATTACATAACATTTGGAAGAATTGAACTCCATTTTATTTTGAACTCCCCATTCATGTATGGCGTTTATATCGTTTTGCATAGCTTCGCAATCCGATACGGTGTTGACAGCAGTATAAAGTTTGAGGTCATCTGCGTAAAGGAGACACTCTGTAAATTTTGCAACAGCTGGTAAGTCATTTAACATGAGTAGAAATAGCAGAGGCCCGAGTATTGACCCTTGACTTACACCAGAGCGTGTATGGTAGGGACGAGATACGTAGATACCCAGCCTTACAAACTGCTGGCGGTCACGGAGATAGTCAACTAAAAGTCGAAGTAAGTTTTGACAGACACCAACGGCGCTGAGTTTCTGAAGCAAGATATGATTATTAACTCTGTCTAAAGCTTTACAAAAATCAAAATAAAGTACATCCACCTGTCGCTTCTTGTCAAGATGCTTTGATATATACTCTGTAATTGTCTGCAGATTGGAATCAACAGACCTCTTGCATCTAAAACCGTGCTGGCTGTTACTCAGAAATTTTTCAACCTGGGAGTAAATAAGTTTATGAAGAACGTTTTCAAATATCTTGGCTGGAGATGACAATATGGCGATAGGTCGAAATAGCGAATTATCCCAGAAGCATTGAGAAAGCCTCGTTGAGAAAGCCTCGTTCGTTTCCCTACGCCTTAGTTCGGAGAATATAAGGAGCCTCGAAAAGCTTTTTAGCAAAAAAAGCCAATTTTTTTATAATTCATCTTATTTTTATATCTCGCCCTTTAGCCTCAATTTAGAATTTGAAGAAAGAAAAGAAACCTTAGCATTGTTGAGAACTTGAGCCAAACTCGTCAAGATTAATTGGTCTCCATAACTTGGCCCATTAATCGCATGGCCATTTCAATTGGATCATTATCCAATAACTGTGGTATAATTTTAACGCGTCGCTTTGTGAGTAAACCAAGACGGTTGCAAGTTGCATTCGCGCATGCGGGATGAGCAAGCTCTAAATCCGTTCGCGATACTTATTTTAAATCTCGTAAAGGGAACACTTGGCGAGATGAGTATCGAACCACCAGATGCTGTGGAGCAATGTTTTATTCTGCAAGTGTGTGTGGACGAATATTCTAGCGAAAACCGTCCATGAATATAATGCAATCCGAAAGTAAATATTGACAAACAAACAACTCCCACTTAGGTCGATGCTCCTTCAGTGTGCTCTTGGATAAATATTAAGCACAAGGATATTAAACCAAATTAACCGTCAAATTACTTCTTTGATGAAATATTTGCCAGAAAATTGTGTTAGTTGATTTCTAAACGAGGCAAGATTAACTTTTGTGCCTCCATTACCGAAATTACTTTCCGTTAATGAGGTCGTCTAAGTGACTTATTCAAATCCGCGCATATCTCGATATTGGAGTCGCTTCTTTTCTCGGGAATTTGAGCGACAATTTTTTGGTGTTAAATATATCAACACATTTACATCCGTAGCGGGGTTAGAACTGTTATTAATAGAGCATCAGTCATCGTCGTGTGTCCACGCTGATTGAGGTTTGGCACTCGACGAATCCAAAATCCGCGAGTAATTCATGTCCAACACGACAGCCGATACTATTCTATAACCGTGCCATGTTTTCTTGATATTTAAATCAGAGCACAAAAAATTCAACAGTAAAATTTGGGGTACCTATCATATATTACCAATATATTTTCAGAAGGTACTCCATAAGATACCAAACATGATAAATATTAACTTTTTTTTTTAAATCTGTAACACTTCGTCCGCTAAATATAAGCCGCCGTGTTGGTTTTTTTGTGACGTCATATAGCCTATATCTATAACCCACAGAACAACATGGCGCTTTCAACGATACCTCGTTTGTCAAAATACGACGAGCAGTTTAGGAGTTATGAGGGCACAGATGAACATACACACATAGCATGTTAAAATCATAACCCTCCTTTGGCTTTGCCGTAATCGGGTAAAACCACACGAGCAACGAAAGTTTACATGCACGTTTTATAGAGCTCTGACTGAGCTCCTTCGTGCAATCCGCTAAAAAAAGTAACATCGCTTCAAGCTACTCAATCATCCGAAAATAGAAACTTGGGAGCAAACAAATCTGTGATTTCTCTTGCGCCATTCACTTTTGGAATATTCTAACACTGAATTTTCTTGGTTCGATCATGAATTCTGAGTACGTACGCCCACAGTGGTGCCTGTGTGTAAACACAACTCGAATGGGGTCAACGTTCTGCCACCTACTTTCCCTACAGAGTATTATTATTGTCCATCAGACAGTGGAATAATCAGCGCACATAGTTATGTAGATAAGCATATCGCGCGGCTGGTTCAAGGCAATTACGAAGTCGCAGACGACGGCGCTGTGCTCGTGTTTTCATAAAACGTAGCATTGATATTTCACAATGGTTCTAGTCATGGTGAACAAAGTCAAAGACGCAATATTTTTGAACAACATGCTAATTTAGCGAAAAAAGAATCCTTACGAGCATTGTTGCGACAGTAAATATTCCGAATTAAATACAGCATGTCCAAATGTTTATTGTGTCCACCTTGAGAGTATTTATGTCAAACAATTTTTTGATCTGTACCCTAATTGCGTCATTTTGTTTCGATTTGAATCAGATTGCTAATCCATTGCTTCATAAGTTGGAAAAAAAAATCTGCTCATCAACGTAAATAACGCAATGAATGTTGTTGAACTGTCAAAATGAAACAAATTAGGCATAATTGTTTACGAAAATAAGTTACGCAATTAGGGTACTGGACTCTTCTTGTGAATGAAATAAATATGACTAAGAGCGGTTACGCACTACGTCCGATCCGAATCAGAGAAATGTCGTTCCGAAGTAGCCATAAAGTACTATTTGTATGAGGGGTTGCGCACTAGATCCGAACTCTGTCCGTCCAAATTTCGAACATTATTACCAATTCGGATTGAAATCGGATCTTGAATTCGGATTCGGATCGGACGTAGTGCGTAACCGCTCTAACTATACCAACAAGTCAGTCGAATGTTCTGAAAATGTGCTCGTTGAACATACCTACTCTGTTATTTACCCTATTACAATATGAACATGTAATATTAGGCAAGTACTAGTAATTACGTGCAAAAATTAATTTTAGCACGAAATTATTGCAAGCTATATTAATATTTACAGGTGAACTGATGCAATGTGCAATGTGTGCAAAGTGGAAAGTCTCCTTTACTTTCGTTGCACAAAGGAAGTGGTTTCACTTCCTCGTCGTTTAGATAATGTAGGAAGTTGGGAGTGACACCGACTCATTACGGATAACAAATGATTCCACGACTGAAATAAGAATAAATTGATTGCCAGTATTCTCTCTGAAAGATCATTAATTTTGAGATAGTTATTTGAATTTCATACATTTTTACGGAGTAACGTGCCGTGGTAGACAAGACTGAAGCAAGAAAACCCTTGTCAATAAAATCATTTGGCACTTACTTACCTATTAATTAAGTTTTTTGAATAAATCTGCCAAAATTAAACAGGCTAGTTGTACTACTTGTTAATGTTATTAATTGGTAAGTTGCACCATGCACGGTTAATTGATGATTCGAGAACATTCGAACTTTTAACCAGCTAGAGAGAAATAAGTACCTGAGTACTAACTTCAGACTTGTGACTTGGGAAGTCTGTAAAGTTACGAACAAATAATTAGTTTAATATTCTAGAGAACACTTATACAGCATCATTGTACATTAATTTATTTCAAAGAAATGACATTTATTAAGTGGTGCAGCCAGAGGAAGCTCAAGAAAAAAAAAAGTGGTTTAACAATATTTTATGTTGACATAATTGAAAAAAAATGCAAAAAAATGCTATGCTGCATAATTGGAAAACTGGTTATATACTGGTTATAATTATATCGAATCCTTTGGGTGTGGAACCTTATAGAACAAAACACCTTTTTTAACATTTCAACATAAAAAAGTGTAGTGGATGGATATAGTAAAGAACATTGAGCCCACGTTCGCACGGACGTAAAAATATCGCGGCGGGATTTTATCGTGCACTGGATTTTTCAACTCTCGGTATTAAGCCGAGCGTTGCGAATTTAGTGCACGACAAAAAATCGCCGTGATTTTATTACGTTCGTGCGTACGTGGGCTTACTGTGGGATGACATTGTAAGATAACACAAGAGACAATAGAAGAGATTGCCTTGCAGTTATTATACGGGGAAACTTGACATAAAATATTTATCTAATTATTCTAGCTCATAGGGGAACGCGAGTACAACTATGAATTGCTTAGTTTATTACTTTCAGTGAATATCAACCCCCACTAATAGTGACTGGTGATAACTGGCTGATATTTAAAATATGGCCATACACATTGCACAAGCGATTCTTATAATTTTCATGGTGGTACAATAGAAAAATAAGTGCAGTACAGCCAGAAGAAGGCTATTTATTCATTAAAACTAAAACATAACACAACAGTAAAAAAAAAACCATACAAAGACCGACTTAATGACTGCCTTCTATAAGTCAACACTATCTTACAACAGACAGTTTTGTCTTCCAATTCAATGAAATGAATTGAAAGAAAAATCGAACAGCATAAAAAAATGGTCAATTTTTGTCATTGGACAACTCTGACTTGACGAAAAAATTAAGTAAGTATTTAACTACTTACACCAAATTTTATTTTGATGAAAACCAAGCTACTTCATGTTTCCTAAGTTTCCCCGTATCTCTTAGAGATTTGGATTACCTCCTACAGTTCCAGTAAAAAATATCACTGTAGATTGAAGCATCACAGAAATTGATGATCAAATGACAGAATAAAGAGCTTTTTCATTATGGTTAAATAACTGAATGATATCTCATTGCATGTTGTTTTCTATATTTGTAATATGCTTGGTAGCAGATAAGTTGACCCACGCTTATCTTTTCCAATGTGAACTTTATACACTATAAAAGGCATGTTAGGTGTTTGTTTATTATTTACTTGCCTGCGTGATATCTTTATAAATTATAGCCTATGTTACTCGGTGATAATATAGCACTCTACTGGTGAAATAATTTTTTATATTGGTCCAGGAGTTTTTGAGTTTATTCATTACAAACAAAAATACAAATCTTTTCTCTTTATAATATTAGTGTAGATGTATGTATGAGATAGCACACAAAGAACTCTCATATATTTATTGTTGTGCATTTCTATTCTGTGCCTAACTGATAGATAATACACCTAGCCTAAATCTATGAAGTCAGCAACATGTCATGTGTAATTTTGGTGACGAGTTCTTTATGAGTATGTTATGATCATAGCAGTTGGCATTCTATAGTTTCTGCCTACCCCCATGGCCAAACTCACACAATCTTAGGCATGAGTTTATGTATTTCAGTTCTGTAGATTGTGTTACGGTGCCCTAATAATAACATTGCATCCCAGAAATTGTCACGTTAAAGGAGTTAAAGTTTGCAAGACATTCGCATAAACTCATAAGGAGTGCCTCTCATCATAAAACTTATTTTACAATAAGCAATATATGGATTATTCAATTTTACACAAACAACATTATATAAAATTAATTTTATTGACAATATGATATGAATGAAATAAACAGAGTTCTGACATTTGATAATTATGCCAATGACATCAAACTCATTTTTATAGGTACTTAATTTTATATAATTTAATTATTATGGTGACTGTATACAATGCATGTACGAAACAGTAAATGTTAAAAAAGGTCATAGAGGTAGTGTAAAACAAGTGAATGCGGTATAAATGTGGAATATCTTGGGAGAAGTCTACGTTCAACAGACAGATGGACTGCGTACAGACAGTTGGTCAGCTTATGTTTATTGATTTAGATGCAAAACTAAATACAAAACAGAGAATTGTGGTCCATTCGAGACAATTTAAAAGTAGTAGATAAAATCACCAATTAATAACAAAACAAACAACGTATCCAGCAATTTTCTCCGGTAACTACAGAAATAAACTTGATTTCAAACAGAGGGTAAGAGCGGAGAAAGCACAATATGTAGTGTTTGAAACTAATTTCGTTTTTTAATCAGTAAGGTGACAATTAGCTCAATTAATGCACATTATTGAAGCGGTATTAGATGAAAGGCAATGGATGAAATGTGGAATATGGTAAAAAAACACCCATTTGTTTACAGGCAAGGTCATTAATCCATTAAAAGTAGGCAGTCTGCGACATATTGAAAATTCTAAGGCTGAAGAGAAATATGGGCTTTCAACGTGGAAAATTATTTGAGTTGGATAGGAAATGTCAACTACATCTAGTTTTTTTTTAAATATAACATATTATAGTTATTCTGATATCCCATTCACAGAATAAACAATTTCATTTCAGTCATAATCATTGGCAAATTGTAACAACTAATTTACAAGCATAATATAATGGGTACTTTCTATTTTTGCAAGTACAGAAAACTGGAAATTTCTGTGAAATGGCAACCTGCCAGTTTTAAGAGCAAGAAAGAAAGTAGGAATCAGTGCAGTGGTATGTATGACACTGCTAATAATTTTTTGGACATTTGATAATGCATTTGTATGGTTTCTAGAATGGGCTCTGTGTGAAACCATAAGAAAGAAAAATTGTTTCATCAGGTAATGCTTTCCTGCTTGTGACAATGCCTGAAGTTCAAATAATATTTGCGATAAGAATATGGTTAGTTTAGAATTTTAAGCATATGTTAACAAAACTGAGAATAAGGAAGAACATTATCTATGTACCCTGGCTGAACAAAATTAGAAAAGAGGATAATTACTTAAAAAGAGAAAACTTGGTTTCATGTAATCAATTGTGCTAGGCCACAGTATATTTGAATGTAGTTTTTAGAAGACAATCATTATAGCTCATGGTGGTATTTAATACTTCCAAGACCAAGTATGAGAACAAATACTTTTACTAGCATTACAAAAGCAACACAAATAGTTATCAGCACTTCACTTGTATGTTTAGCAAATTACACATACTGTACAGCCAACAATTACAATAATTGCTTACATAAATAAATGGATAACATTAAAATAACCCCTCTAGTATTGCTAAATGGGGATTTCAAGATAATAGTTTCATGTCAATGTCACTTAGTCGTTTGTCGAACAAAGTGACCATTCCCAAAATAATGATTCGAAAACTTAGCTACATAAATTACGACAGCACCTATTACGTAGATATTTTTTTTATTCAAATGCGTAACGGTGATAAGATAAAATTAGTAATATCACATAAATAGGAAGCAATCGCAAATGTCACGATTGTCCTGTTATTCCATCTGTAATCACGCTGCAAAAAATTGGCAATATTATAAACGTGGAATTGAGTAGGTAACTGTTATTTCTACAGTTATATGCAGAAAAAAACTGTAAGTCCATCAATTTGAATACACTAGCTAAGAATTTCCCTAATGTCTTTTGACTAGATAGATACTCGGTAAATATAATTATAAAATACTTACTTTCAGTCGCGTAAGATTTCCATCTCGTGCAGCGTTGAAAACGACTGTTTTGAAATCCATGATGGTTCTCTTTGCTTCGTAAAAAACTCACAAAAACAGAATATCACTTCAGGAACAGCACTTTCTTCTGAATATAATCATTGAAAATACACTGTATCACGATAAAACAAAGCAACCAGTCAGTTTATTTCAAAACACTTCGACACTGCAAACTCAGTCGCTCAACAAACAGCTGCAGCGCGACGACGATCTGCCAATTCTGCCACAATCACAAATTAGTGTCAAAATGTCTACTACCAATAACTAAAAAATTACCAAAGACAAAATAGTTTACACACTTTGCTTTTTAAACTGGTAACCAAGATTGTGAGATTGGAATATGAGTCTTTATAACCCACTTCTTAGAGAATACATATTACCTGCACATAATAATTTCGATGTTTCAAATCTCCCAGGCGTCTCGCTATGGCTCATTATTGAAGTGAAAACTTCTTTAAGTGCGTTGAGCATTTTTGAGATGGGAAAAAACAATTGAACTCGCGACACTGCTACCGTAACCGACACCTCATCAAAAGTATTTCCTGCCCAATAAAATTGTTCAAGTTTTCACTTCCGGAGTGCTACTGTTATTTTTCTTTTTCTCAAATTTTATAAGATGACTTTCTATTAGACAAAATTCGATAGGGCAAAGATTACCCTGTAGTATAAAAACGGTTATTTTTTGTAGTGTTTTCTTTTTGGAAGTAAATTGTATTTTTTTTAGGCAGTCAATATAAATAGACGCATTGCCTTTTTAGGGTTATGGAACCCTAAAAAGGCAATGTAAACAAGAAACCCTTATAGTTTCGTCACGTCCGTTTGTCTGTCTGTCCGCGGTCTAGCTCCGAGACTCTTAGTAGGTACCTCCCATACACGTAAAGTGGCGATGTTTTTTTTTCTATCCCATGGTGTGGGGTATTACTGGAAAGGTCCTTCTAAAACATTATGAGTATGTGAAAACCATTTTTGTATTCAGGGATCCGTTTGCAAAATAAAAGTGCTAATTTTTGTCAGACTCAAGTGTCCCACTTTTTTTTTTTTTTTTGGGTGGGAAATTATCAAATAACTTCTCCCGCTCTGGGTGGAGCGGGAGGGCGTGTCAGACTCTTACCGACTAAAACCCACCCGTGTTCCCTTTCGGCCCATATTCGCAGCCCCGGCAGGCATTGGCTCTAGCGGACCCCGTCAGTTCTGCTGACATCTCTGCAAGTTTCCCCCTGCCAACTAAATGGTTGATTTTGGAAAAAAATAATATTATGACGGTACCTTGCCAATTCATCTATGAAAATATTATGTATGTAAGGAAAAATCTGCATCTTTTTAAGAAAATAAGTGATAGACATAATTTTAATAGGTACTAGAAATAAAGATAAAATAGATCAACCATTTTTCAGATTATCCAAAGTACAAACATCTTTTATGGGGTACTGTGTTAAATGTTACAACAAAATACCTTGTGATATATTACAATTAACTGAAAGAAAATTTAAAACGCATATTAAAAGTACTCTTTGTAAACAAGCATATTACAAATTAGAGGATTATATCCTAGATAAGAATGCTTGGAAGCATGCTGGTCTAGCTCCATAGGACAATTTTGAGTCTAGACAAAATCAAACTGGTTGCTAATTTAATTGTGTAATTAAATATTACAACATTTTTTGTTTTTACATTCTGTGATTACCTGAACTCACACGAATTAGTATCACTTGTAATTTTTTTTTGGGAATATCGTATAGGTTTTACAATGCTTGTAAATATGTGAACACCATGTATCCATTACATAATTATTTTTTCTATCATTGCTTCATTTTTATTTTTACCTATTGTGGTATAGTAATCTTATTCCAGGTGCATCGTTTTCACATATAATTATATAATTAATGTATACAAAATATTGTAAAACATTTTAAAAGAGTAACGGTGGAGTTTCTTGCCCATTCTTCTCCATACGAAAACTACCCTTTGGAAGGGGCGACTAGAATCAATTCTATTTTTTGTTTTTGACGTTCAAAAGTGCCTTTTTGTGCCTAATTGAAATAAATTATTTGACTTTGACTTTGACTTTGACTTTGGATGTGTGAAAAAAATCACAGCAGTAGTTTATCTAAGGAAAATTATCACAGCTAAGAACGAGGGTCAATCAAAAAGTTCTTAGAAGTGCATATACATATATAAAACTTTTTTGGGAGAAGTTCGATAATCAAATTAAAAAGTGTCAATCACACAACATTTATTTAAACTATCACTCGTTTTTCTCAGTTCGTTCGTACGCAATAAATTGTTTTGTTCAACGAGTTGCGCAAACACCCATAATTATGGATAAAAGTGAGCTACGTGCGGTTATAAAATATCTCAGTTTGAAAAAAATGTCTACGAAGGAAATTTTTTCGGACATTCAGCAGACATTAGGGGATGATGCTGTACCCTATTCTACGGATGCGTACTGGGTGGCTGAATTTAAAAGAGGTAGATCAAGCTGTAAAGATGACCCGCGTTCTGGGCGGCCTTCAACCTCCGTTACGGAAGAAAATGTCAAAAAGGTTGAGAATCTGGTTTTGGAAGACAGAAGAATAACTATAAAACATATAGTTATTCTAAAGATATCATTTGGTAGCGTTCAATCCATTTTAATTGATTCACTGGGGTTAAAAAAAGTGTCGGCAAGATGGGTGCCACGAATGTTAACCGACGAAAACAAAAAGCGACGTTTGGAAATTTCTAAGCGTAATCTCGAAATGTTCCAGCGTGGTTCATATAATTTTTGCCGTCGTCTCGTCACCATGGATGAAACGTGGGTCCACCATTTCGATCAATTCGATCCTGAAACTAAGAGACAAAGCATGTTTTGGAAACGACCATCCTCTCCATCTATTAAGAAATTTCGAGTTGCTCCTACCGCTGGCAAAGTTATGGCCTCAGTGTTCTGGGATAGTGAAGGAATCCTTTTTATTGATTACGTGCCAAAAGGCCAGACGATTACTGGACCCTATTGGGCAAATTTAATCCCGAAAGTGCGTGAAGCGATTAAAGAAAAACGTCGTGGAAAACTGTCGTTGGGCGTGTTGTTTCTATACTAATAAAGCTCCTGCTCATCGATCGGAAGTTGCGCTCAACGCAATCCACTGTGCTGGCTTCAATCTCCTTGACCACCCACCATATTCTCCGGACTTAGCCCCAAGTGATTTTCACTTATTCCCAAAATTAAAAGAGGATATTCGTGGAACAAAATTTCACGATAATGACGCGGTTATGGCTGCCGTATAGGAGTTTTTCTATAGTCAAGAAAAACGTTTTTTTTCATAAGGAATAAGAAAGTTAGAAACGTGTTATTCTAAATGCATTTGCATTGGAGGGAGATTATGTAGAAAAACTACCGACTTCCAAAAAAAACACTACAAAGTGAAAAATAACTTTAATTTCGGAAGTCGGTGTCTTGGGTTTTGTGTTTTCGTTTTTTGCCACCGACTTCCGAAATTAAAGTTATTTTTCACTTTGTAGTGTTTTTTTTGGAAGTCGGTAGTTTTTTATTTTGTAAAAAGTTTTTATTTTTCACTTTTTAGTTGTGG
Source organism: Agrochola litura (assembly GCA_949152395.1). NCBI lineage: Eukaryota > Metazoa > Arthropoda > Insecta > Lepidoptera > Noctuidae > Agrochola > Agrochola litura. Next base: position 19,312,642 of record OX424509.1, on the reverse strand, counting down.
TACCTGCCCCACACACATTCTAATACCACTACCTACTACCAGTGTCGGGAACTTATCATATCATCTACATACTAAGTGGGAAAAAAAATACGTATTTTGTAGCTAACTCAAAAACTACCCAAGAAAAGTTAATAAAATTTATATGGGACCAATTTGGGAGCATACCCTTTCAAATAAAAAAATAATTTTCAAAATCGGTCCACAAATGACGGAGAAATCGGTGGACAAACATAAAAAAAAAAAAAAAAAAAAACAAACATACGCGTCGAACATATAACCTCCTCCTTTTTGGAAGTCGGTTAAAAATAAGATATTTTTGTTTAAATCTTTACATTTTTTTATATTGATTCCAAGAATTTTTTGATTCACCTCGTAGGCACAATATAACGAGTAATAATCGACCAACTTATATTTGCAGTTGAAAAACATGTTTTCTCTTACATTCCGTATGGGAGAACATGTTTTTCAACTACAAAGTTAAGTTTGTTTTTGGGATAAATTCATCCCAACTACGGAACTTTTCATTGTGCGTGGTCCATCACGCACTTGGCCGATTTTTCTAGGATACCTATACGTAAGTATTGCCGTGATTTGGTAGTTATTGTTTGAATGGGGTTGTTTGCAGGAAGGTTCGTTGCGAGCGAGAGAGCGCTGATTGTTTGTCACTTGTCAAAATTATTTTATGAACCATAGACGGGGCCAATCCCCGAGACAATGCAATGCATTATTTATTAGCCTCCTAAGGGTGGGTCGTTACGTGATTTTTGTGAAACGTAACGTAACTAGTGACTTCGAGGACGTCACCGGTTTTGAAAACTAGTGATTTTAGTAACTAGTTATTTTTCAAATTCTATTCTCATTGAAGTGTTACTGTTTTTTGCGAAACGAAAATGTAAATGGTTACCTACGTAATACGTTACATATCACAAGCTTGTTTCGTTTCACTCTTTTCATTCGATCACTGCATTGTGATGGAACTAGTTACAAAAATCACGTGTTTGTGTGTGACTCGAAACTAGTTATTCCGTTACATGCCCCGTAGCCAGTTATTGTAACTAGTGACGTTAAATAACGCCCATACCTATAGCCTCTTGTAAATAGAGATAGTCCACTGTATTGGATTGTCCTCAAGACATTTTGCCTTCTCATTTTACTAACTTAATGGATTGGCTTTGGATTGTCTCGGGGATTGGCCCCGTCTAAATGGTCCATTATTTATATAAGTAGAGCTTCCAATCCCGCAGCCTGTATTCAATCTCGGTATTTACGGGACTAGGAATATTCAATCCTGTGGAATCCCGGTATTTGCGAGATCCCGCTTATAGAAAACTAATATTATAAGGCAAATAAAACAATTAATTAATTAATAGAACTCCATATTAATTAAAGTTTTACTATTAGCATGAGATCAATCGGATTACACCGTTTATTTATCACAGAGAACAGAAAAAAATACCGAAAAAATAAAAATCTATCAACTCCAAAATATATAACTACTAAATTAAAATATAAACCATAAACATTTTCAACTGAATGCTCACAGAAGTAATTATGACTTCTTATTTAGTTTAGTCATTTTGTCAGCATTCAATTTAAATGTTTGCGAAGTAAACTTAACATATCGTCACAAAGTGTCGTCCTCTTTGAGTATATATGTTCTGTGGTGTCGTCTGCCAAACTAATGCGTATTTTAGAGACAATATAGCCAGCAGCAAAAAAGGCCCTTTCGGCTTCCACACTAGTCGGCGGTATTCCTTTTAAAGCTTTATATGTAAATGATCGCGCTCGCGAGAGTAATAGTAATAGTCCATTTATTTGTGACAATATTGTTACAGAGACGTTACATGGTTTTTATAGTTCATAATATTTTTTTGTTTCCGGCGTACAAATACATTGTCAGGGTTTTGGTTAGTTTATTAGATTACACATTAATTGTTATTGAATTAAATAAATCAGGGTGGCATTCAAATTGCAAATTAGTCAAATATATTAGCTATGGAAATGTCAAAAAGAAGAGAAGTCAAAGAGAATAATGTAATAATTATTTCCAAATATTGATGTCAACTTTCCATTCATAAAATCATTAGTCGAGTAGTAATAACAAGTAATTGAATAATTTACATTTAAATGTCCTAAAGTTTAAAGTTTTATAACAATCTGGTAGTTTTTTTTTAAAGTTTGGTCGCCATACAAAATACGTTATTAGAAAATAGTTTATTATTCCGTCAGTTTAATAGAAACGAAGCATGTGAACTTTGCGCCCAGGTCTGGATACAACATCGTTCATCGTTCATTATAGAAAAGGTGAATATTTTTTTAAGCCACTCTGGTTGCCGGGCGTTTGAGTAGTGTAAACTACTACTACCTTTATTATTTTAGTTTTATATTCTCCATGTTTCTAGAATATTTTCCGTCGAAAAGAATACTCTCTATCGGAGAACATTCTCCATGAGAGAATATTCTCTCGACCCATCACTAGTTGCGTAGTTGAGAAGAACAACGTTGTCACGTGGTCAGACACGAAAAGCGACTTTAATTTTTAATAAGTAATAAATATAGATATGTTAGCGATATTTCTGACTTTGCTTTGCCTCAGGTGTTACTCGACCTTTTCATTGAGTAATATTTATAACCGTTCTGTATATGCAATGAAATAATCTGGTGGTTTTTTAGTAAGCGTGTGGTGCTACCATAAGCGGAAACTCAAACGGATCTCTCAAACAAAGGATGTTGAATCTCAGTACCAACATAAAGAATGTTAAAATATCAACTGATATTCTCGGTTTACTGAAAGAGGCCAAGAAAATCTATGGCTTATGAACCAGTAATGTACAGCGTACAAATAAGACGATGTATAACTATTTCGAGAATGCCATTCTTGTGATGAATGATGATGGATGACAATATGACAGCCGAACAAAAATTACGGCGTGGATTTATGGTTAAAAAATTTGCGAAAATCTGTTGACTGTTTCTCGAAATACTTGTTAAATTACAATAACCGCGTTATTTGCATGGTGATTGATAATTGTACATAAAAGTTGTTAATGTCAATATAATGACCGATAATTCAAAAGTTTCGAGGCAAAGTTTGTGCATATCATTGTCGTTAGCGCGTAAGTCGGGCTCTTCGGTGTTTGGTGTGTTATAGCAGCGGTGGACGGTGTTATAGGAGATGGTGCCGATGGTGTTAGCAAACGGATCAAAAGAGAACTATATTTGATTGTGTATACTGGAGATATTACAGTAGATATTTGTTAAGATGTATCCAACAGCTACGCGGCACCCGGCGGCCGCGGTAAGGGTTTGTGTTGTTTTTCTATCTTTCACTGGCTTTCAACTTCATAAAATTCTGTTAAAGCAGTTTAACCCTTCATTGTTGCTTGATGAAGTAGATTCTGCTTAGACCCTATTATTGTTTGTCACTGTTTGTTCAGGGACCTCAGCCGCCAGCAGGACCTATCAAATTTACAATAGCTGACACTCTAGAGCGTATAAAAGAGGAATTCAATTTTCTACAAGCTCAATACCATACGTGAGTACATATTGAGTTCTTATTTACATTGCTAACTTATTCTAATTTGATCGGTTTTATCCTTTTAATCATTATCTTATCTTGAGATTAAGTTACAATTCATTGTTTACAGTTTGAAATTGGAATGTGAGAAACTGGCCAGTGAGAAGACGGAAATGCAGAGGCATTATGTTATGGTAATTAAACTTTTATGTTGCCGAAGATAAAGAAAGTTTATTTGTGAACAAATATTGCTGTTAAGTCAGAAATAAATAAGGATAGGAGAGAAACTAAGATAATAATTGTTCAAATATTGAATGTTTGGGCTAGATAACGATGTAGGCTAAGCTTAGTTGTTCTCAAACAGTAATTATTGAACATGTTGGAAATTAAGTCAATATAGAAACTTTGTCACTGATAAGCAGTATTAATTTATTATTATAACCTATGTTGTTAATTATATCTTGTTTATTTTTCAATATTTGAATATAATGGTGATTGAGTAAACTTAATTTTAACTGCAGTTAAACATACTTTCCAATAAATGTTAAATGGTTACTAAATTCTATTTAGCACATTTGTGTCAGTTTTAGTCACATAATCTTAAAAATTTACTCTTCTTTTATTGCTTGTTATCTAGTGTGTGACCTAGATTCTTAACCATAAACACTAACTTAGTATTTAAAATACAAAAGCCCACAAACATGTAGGCCATTTTTTATAAGGAAAATTAAGATAATAGTAGGCATATAGGTGATAATTATTTGCCCATTGTTGTGTAATAATGAAGCCAATTAGTTGTTATACTTACATCAGTTTGATGAAATTATTGGGACATTAGTCTTGAATGTTCAAGACTAATGTCCCAATAATTTCATCAAACTGAGTGTCTGATAACATTATCAGACACTTAAGATGTGACCCCTGAGACACCATAACTAGGAAAGTTTACCAATAGACTCATCAGGCAATCTACCAGTTCTCTTACTTATGTAAAGAATAATGTAAATAATTATTTAAATTTTTCTTCTTACAGTATTATGAAATGTCTTATGGTCTCAATGTGGAGATGCATAAACAGGTAAATAACAAACTCAAATCCAAAAACTTAATTGCATTCTATTTACAACAATATTCTAATAGTGTATTTTTGCATTTACAGACAGAAATAGCAAAGAGACTAAGCGCTATTATAGGGCAGGTGCTCCCGTTCCTAGCACAGGAGCATCAGCAACAGGTGGCTTCTGCAGTGGAAAGAGCTAAACAAGTCACCATGTCTGAACTTAATGCCATCATTGGGGTAAGCTACCTTACATGCCACAGTAGATAACTTACCTTAACTATAAAAAAATGCAACTAATTAAAATAAAAATATTTATTCATCTTAAAGGCTTGTATAGTGTTATGAATAATATCATTAATTTAGCCCATTAATTATTTTGCTTACTTATTTTATTTCGTTTTTATAAAACTAGGATAAATTGTTATCCACATATAAAAATGTATGTATCAATCTAAATAAATGCTATCTATGAATTCGTTTCTAAATAAAATTTTGTATATTTTATGCGAATTTTCAAAATATGTGAAGAACAATGTTATTTCTTTATGTCGAAATTTATGTTTACTTATGAATTTTAATAGTATTTTGATGCAATTCCTAATAAGAGAGCATACCACTGCATCTGCTGCTGGTAAAAATAGTTTTTTATCAAATATGTTTATTTTTTCTCTCATAGCTAGAGCAATCAAGTTGTACACTATTCAATACTTTGCAACGTTTGTGGCTCAAGATTGTGAAGCCACAGACAAATCCCCCTTTTGCTAATTCAGATAAAGCAATGACTTCCATTCAGCAGCAAGCAAACTGAAATGTGCAATTAGTATGTAGTGAAGTTAACTGCATTTTTACTACAAAATAATTGCACAGTTCAGTTCCAGTTGTCATGCAAATTGCAATACCTAGTTACCGTTTTATTGAGTTAGCACCAAAGGGCCATAGGTGATGCCCCAAACTTCTACCTAAAGAACACATTGTTGTATAAAGTTAGGAGCAGTTATACTATCCATTAATAAGTCAGAGATAGTGTAGAAAATAATATACTAATGACGAATTCGACCAAACTGATATAACAAAGGAGATCATTCACCTTCCATACATTTTTGGGCTAAATGTGAAAGCGCTGTCCAAACCAAAAAAAAAGTTATATTCCATTAGAACATGTTATTTTCTTCACTTTTCACTATGGGACCAAATCTGTACGCCTATTCCCTGCGCTGTTATACGAGTTTGAAAAATACTGTTTTCAGTATGTTTTCGTTAAAAGATTATCAGTAATCTAATTATAGTACATAATAGCTTTTTGTGCCAGTAAACATTACAGTTATCATCTTTGACTGTGAAACTAAGGCTCAAGGGTTATTCTCCACAACTACAGTGAGCGAAATAGTAATTTTTTTCGACAGTATTAGTATTAGCTGATTGAAATAGGAATCACTAGTATTAATTGGTTTTAGGTCTATTTAGTGGTTTCTATTCACGAAAAAAGAGTGAAATAAAATAACACATTATTTTAGGTACATAAATAACGGTCGTAAAAAGATGCTTAACGAATCCGAGAATCATATATACCTACTCCCCGTGATTTTTTTATACTGGACTGTGGTCCAGTATGTGCAGATATGCCTCTCGCAATAGCTTGCCATATTTGGAATTACGTAACAAACATTAGGAACCTTCTGGTTACGGAGAATATCTCCGGTACAGGAGTTGATAATATTTAAAACTTGTTTTCGTGCAAAAAGTAAATAAAAGTTAAAACTTTGACCTTCAATATCTCCTCTCGGTTTCGTGATGCTTCTTTTTACTTCTGTTATTTATGTACCTAAAATAATGTGTTTTATTATTTCAATGTTTTTGCGAGAACAGAAACCTCTAAATAGACCTAAAACCAGTTAATACTAGTGATACCTATGAGTGGTACCTAATTACGTCGAAAAAAATAACTTTATTTCGCATATTGTAGTTATGTGGAGAATAACCCTAGAGCCTTAGTTTCACAGTAAAATATGATAACTGTAATGTTTACTGGCATAAAAAGCTATTACTATAATTAGATTACTGTTATTCTTTTAACTAAAACATATCAGCGCAGCGAATGGCCCAGATTTGGTCCCATAGTGAAAAGTGAAGAAAATAACATGTTCTAACGGAATATAATCATTTTTTTGTTTGGCCGGCGCTTTCGTAATTTAGCCCTCCTTTAAGTTTTATACTGTGAATAAATTTTTAATTTTTGAGGAATAAAAGATATCTGCGTTTGGTAACAATCAGCCTTAGTGTACAGCCATTTGGATAGCCTATTCCATACATTAAACAATCTAGGTAGTACCTAACAAAGAAGCATATGATAGTGCCACATATCGTATCCACAAGGCATTACGTTAGTGAGAGTAGGTTATTAACAACAGCATATATATTGTTAATGTTGTCCGCAGCAACAACAACAGCAGGGGCTGCAGCAACTGCTTGTAAGTCAAGATATACAGTGCTTGGTACATTGATATATGTTGTGATTAACATTTTGCATTATTTTATGTTGCCACTTTGATTTCTTTTCAAATTACATCACAAAATTTCTCATGTTAGCTTTTGCATTGTCATGTCATTATGAATTTGTATTCATTATACTATGAGTCTAATAACATACATCCAGTATTTTTGATAAGGAATTTGAAGAAAAGAGTGTTTTTTTTTTGTAATTGTATCATTTTCACTGCATCTGAAAAACGAAAATGCTCAGTTTGTTCAGGTGAAAGTATATTCTAAAAGGCCCAGAAGATATTTCTTCAAGTATTTCAATGAACCAATTTAGCCTTGTTGTTTTATTTTACATCAATTATCATTATCGTAATATAATATGGTACTCATGCATGGTCGATTTACGTGGTCTTCGAAATTGGGGATATCATCTATCTCATATTTTCAGAAATGGAATTGGCTCTTCGTAATTCAATATACAAAATGTTCTTAATAGTTAAGAATATTCTAACAATCATGGCTTCAAACAGCTCAACATACAACTACAATCATAATCATCTAAGTCGTCATACACCTTGATTGCTGTAATGCCATCAATTGCAAAAATTAATCGCAATAAAGCGGTGCCAATCAAGAGAATGCACAAGCTAACATAATCACAAGCGGACGTTTAACATAAGTTATGTCACAGTAATTGGAAAAACTAATTGGACTTCAATGTTTTATAATCACACCTCCTAACTTCACTTTTTCATTGTATGCAAGCACACCAGTCGCGCGTAGATGTTGCATCCAACATGCAATAATTAGTGCTTTATGATGTGTACGCCATATTTATATTATACATTTGTTTTATAATTTCTCATTATAATGACGAATGAGATTTACGCATCGTTGCTAGTAAATCATTTTGTTTAGTTGTTTTGCTATCAACATGATTGAAACAATCTGTGTTCAACATGCTGGTAACAAAGTAAGCGAAAATTATAACATCGTTGTTTTAATGCTATGTTAATATATCTATTTATAATTCTCATACCTAAACTTTGAATACAAAATTATAGGTACTCTTCAAGGAGTTTGTAAATGAAATTTTGCGTATTTAAGTGTAATTACTTTGTAATAAATTAATCAATTAGCTAGCATTAATTATTTTATTAGTAGTTTTTACTGAGTTTTTAATTAATTTCATGCGCACGCTTGTATCATTAATTGGAATTATACTTCCTGTGTCTTAAATAAAAGTATAAATAGTGTGTTCTAATAGATTCTTGCTTCATCTTTGTGTTAACACATTTGTATTACTCTATATTTATATGGTTATTATTTCACAGTCATTTGTGTTCATAGCATAATAGACGTAGCTGCAAATTAGAAAATGTATGTGTAGAGATCTTACAAAGTAGGGAATTCTAACTAACTAAAGCGAAGGTCTGGAACAATAACTTTAATAACATACGTAACTTCACGCCTTGTTTTCCCCGAAGGGTTGGACTGAGGTGTACCAATAGTACACCCACATTTCGCCACCACTCGACTCTTGACTTTCGTCGTTTCGACTTTAATAATCCATACAAATTAAGCTGGATTCTGATAAAATATATATATGATAGTCACAGTGAGAATATCACCATCATCTTATACTTGGGCCAGATTAAGAATGAACTGGAGAAGCGTCATGTCTGTCCATTAACCGCACATTAACGTACCTTAAGGATCTGCATGATATATCTTGGGGACAATTGTTATTATTTGTTGTTGATACTAAGCACTATTGACTTCAAGAAGTTTAATAACAGTCTGGGATAAACATAAACGTAACCTTGAATCAAACCATTGATCCTGCTATAAACCAATCAAACTATCAGCAACCACGACATGCTGGGACTTATCATAAATACCCACTGAGTTCTGAAACCTTCATTGGTCCCCATTCTAACCCTTATCAACAAATCTACTGGCAAATCTCAAGTTAGTTAGGGGCCATGCATTATAGTATTACGTAAGCACCAAAGGGAGGTGGGGGTCTTAGCTTTGCTTATTTTTTATGATATTGGGGACGGGGGTCTGGATAGTGATTACGTCAGCAATATTTATATATTTACTTTTTCTTATTTTCCTGCAAAATTGAGTAAATTCTGATTTGAACAAATATGGCAACCCTGCTTGTCTATGCTCGAAAGCGAAAAGCATGTTCAGTGTTTCCACAAAATAATTTATATTGCTTACTCGCTCTTACGCGGTGTTTTATGGTTAAGTTAGAAAGAACAGAATTAAATGGACATTAAATGCCTTTATCTATACATTCCTTATTTTTAGACTCATGAATAACATTAAAGAAATCTGAATAGATTTTTTTTAAATATACTAATATTTACGCAAGCATAGGGGTGGGGGGTAAGAGTTTTGCTAACTTTTGCTGACAAGGGGGGGTAAAAATGACAAAAATTCTGCTTACGTAAGACTTGAATGGCCCCTTATGGTTGTCTCAACAGCCAATAAAATCACTCCATGAGATTTGCCAACAGAATGAATTAAATAGACGCTGGTCCACATATTTTTAAGTCACCCCTAATCGGTAGTACCTAGTTACCTACATACATACAAAATAATGTTGAACATCAATCCACCTTACTAATACTCCGCAGAATACCTTTACTTGTTACAATATAAATGTTTTTTGTAGCAGCAAATCCATGCGAGTGCAGGCCTGTCGCACGGCGTGGGGGGCGGGGGCCTGCTGGGCGCGGGCGGGCTGCTGTTCGCGCCCGGCGCCGGGCCCCCGCCCCCGCCGCACTTGCCGCCGCCGGCGCATAAGGTGAGACCTACCACCACGGATTAATACAGATGGTTCACTCCGCAAAATCATTTCAATAAAAAGCGACTCTTGCCACTACACAATAAAGTGCAATTCAGATCGCACGAGATTAGGACATAGTTTTTTTGTGAGTAATAGAAGAATAACACATCTGAATTACTATTCATATCTCTTCCTAAAACAGTGGATTACTTGAGAAAAAAAAAAACATTTCTCTGGCTCTAAGCAATTTATGCGATTCTTTAAAGGTCTATAAAATGAAGCTTAAAAGACACTTTTGAAGTACTCAATTAATTACTTTTTATTGCAATTAGTTTTTGGTGTAGATGTTTTTTAAACTTTATCCAGACGAAAATTTGTGGAATAAAAAAAATACTACTTGATTATGCATATTTCTCACTCGGTACTTCTACTCTCACGTTTTAAATAACTAATTATATTATTTCTAATAAAAAGCTGACGTCTGAAAAATGGTCTCCATAATACACTGTGCGTCTAGGATTAACCGCAATCTAGTTTCAACTTTAGGTACATTGGTTAAATACTTCTAACTCTTATTCTCATCGCTTAGGTGGAGCTCCCTCCCCCCGCAGACATAAAGCCGCCCGTCCTGCCAGGCGGGCCGGCGCCCCCCCCACTGCTCCCCGGCCAGCCGCCGTCACGGGACGATGATCGGCTTGGCTCTAGGGGACTACAACAGGTAGGTCGTATTTACTATTTATCTTGAGTTGTCAGTGTCGCCGTACATTAAAGGTGACTAATCAAAATTATGCTGTGCTGTGCTCTTGGAGGAAGTTATCACGTAATTTCTTAACTTGCTCGAGCTGTGTTTTTTCTACAAACAACTTTGAGCCAATGTGGGTGTACCTGCTACAGGGACACCTCTGCCCAACCATTCGGGGAAACAAGGCGTGATGTTATGTTATGTTAACTTTAAGCCGCACAAGATGTACTGTATATGATATATAGTACTGTGATATACTGATCCACGTATAGCGAGGATGTGACAAGATACAATATGCCTGTGTACAAGTGATTGAAAGATGACCACTCCAGACACATGGTGCGGTCCAGTCAGCGCGTATTGCGTCCTGCAGTCTCAAACCAAGCGTAGCTACAAAAAACGCAGCGCAGAACGTTTTGCTTTTCATTCTATTCTATAAGGAGTGAGTTAGCTAAATAGAACACAGCACAGCGCAGCATAGCAAATGGCGCACAAGCTGCAATGTTTTTTTTTTCTGTGATCTTGGTCTTTATATTTTATTGTGTTTAGATGTTGGTGCCGATTCCCTTGTTCACAAACTAAATTAAATTTAAGTTCAGTGCATTTTCTTTCTATTTCATTAAGAAAAGGACAGAAGATACATTTTAGTTTAGTCTTGTCAAATTAATCAGCGCCTGTCACTACTCCATACAAGTTTAGACGTGATTAAAAACTTGCCTACTAAAATTACGTCAATTTACGTCAAGCGCTGATTAATTTGACAGGACTAAACTAAAATTTATCTTCTGTCCTTTTCTTAATGAAATAGAAAGAAAAAGATGCACTGAACTTAAATTTAGTTTAGTTTGTGAACAAGGGAATCGGCACCAATAAAAATAAATAAACAAACTCGACATTCCTTTTCCTAATAAAGCAAAGGCGCTCAGTATCCCCTCACGAGCGTGAACAGAAGTACCGGCCGCGGTCGCCGGTTGAACCTGAAGCTCTCGACGTGAAGCGACGGAAGGAGGAGAAGGTACTCGGCCATGTGAGTCTATGTAGTGTATGTGTCGGCTTCCAAAACATTCATGTTGCTTTTTGTGTTCATTTTTCTCTCTCCTTGTGTTTGATTTAGGCGGTTGTTGCTCGGTTTAGATGATATAATATATATAGAAGTTTCGAAACCTCGTGTGGTCACATTATCTCGTGTCTTTTCTAGACAGAGAAGCAGTTAAAAAAAAACAGTGTTTATCTGTATTAAAATGCATCTTCTATTTCAGAGTGTATTCTCCGCCTTATTTTTTAGAGGATCTCAACACTAATCCTACTCGTGCGTTACCTCTAAAACGTGATTTTCATTGTTTTGCTTAATTCAAAAACCTAGTCACAACCCAGCAAAAGCCGTCTGTTCCAACTGCTTGTTTATACAGATGCTTTATAAAATACGTTGCTGATAACGATGGCTGTAACAATACTTGTCAATTAATATTATTGCTGGTTTCTTAATAAATACTGTTATCAATACCGTTATTAATTGTTTATTTGCATTTTTAGGACAGCGACGCTGAAAAAAGTGACCAAGACCTTGTTGTTGATGTGGCCAATGAGGTAAGATGGGAACGATTGTGTTTTCTGTAATGTGCAAAGGATTTCAAGGCTGTGAATTGTATATTTTTGAGATGGTTTTCCTGTTTTCGTTTGCAGTGCATTGTGTATAATTGATAGTTATTTTAACTGTGTGCACGTTTGAAAGATTAAAAGGCTTGTATTCTATGCAGTGTATGTCTATTGAAATGCTAATTACAGTTACAGACAAGTGTTTCATCAGTACTGTTATAGACAAATTAACTATGTAAAAATGTTTTTGAACAATAAAATGGTTGATGATTGAAAATAAAGTTGCATGTTTACATGCATTCAAAGGATAAGTTTTAAAATAAGATCACCAAGCTTTTTATATGATTTCTTCTAAGGACTTATCATATGTAACGATTAGCAGTAGCATGCCTGCTGCCAGTGTATGCAACAATAGACGTAGTCTAGGCAGAATCAGCCTATAATGTTCCCACTGCTGGGACATGGCCTCCTCTCTGTGAGAGGGAATAGGCCGTAATCCACCACGCGGGCCCAGCGCGGGTTGGTAGATGTCACGTGTCTTCGAATAGACATAGTGATCCAAATAAAATAGAATTAATCATAGTATAGCCCTACCAAATATTTTGGCGCGTGGCCAAAATTTGGAACTAACGCCGCCATCTTGTTTATTGACTACATTTCAAGAGACATTTAAAAAAACAATTGCATAAATGTTTACCAACAGCCTGTCATCGTCATTCGAGCGCCAAAAGACCATTGTAGCAGTAAATACAATATTACATGCTACAATTCCAACATTTTAGGAGGAGCGAGGGTCGCCTAGTGTGCGCACGGACGGCGGCGAGCGAACAGAAAACGGTCCGCGACCTCCTTCGAGATCTGGCTCCTCCTCCAGTCGCTCCACGCCCAAGAGTTCCAAAGACGTGAGTTGGTTGCTTTCTGGGATTTTCTTCACTATTTAGAAGATTAGTGGTTTTAGGAATGTTTTTAAATTAAGCTTGGGGGCGGTGAGCGATCAGAGAACGGTCCGCGACCTCCTTCGAGATCTGGCTCCTCCTCCAGTCGCTCCACGCCCAAGAGTTCCAAAGACGTGAGTTGGTTGCTTTCGGGGATTTTCTTCACTATTTAGAAGATTAGTGGTTTTAGGAATGTTTTTAAATTAAGCTTGGGGGCGGTGAGCGATCAGAGAACGGTCCGCGACCTCCTTCGAGATCTGGCTCCTCCTCCAGTCGCTCCACGCCCATGAGTTCCAAAGACGTGAGTTGGTTGCTTTCGAATTTTTTTCAGTATATATTAGGGGTAGTGGATTCAGGAATATTTTTAAATTAGACGAGGGTTAAATGAATGTTCTGATTGACGACAATTATTATGAACTTTTTAGGGTTCCGTAGTAAACAAGGAACCCTTATAGTTTCGTCATGTCCGTCTGTCTGTCTGTCTGTCTGTCCGCGGTCTAGCTCCAAGACTTATAGTACTAGAATGTTGTAATTTGGTATGGGTATACATATTAATCATGCCGACAAAGTGGTAAAATAAAATAATTTTTTAGGGTACCTCCCCTACACGTAAAGTAGGGATGTTATTTTTTTTTTTCTGTCCCTTGGTGTGGAGTATCGTTGGAAAGGTCTTTTAAAAACATTGTGAGTGTGTTAATACCATTTTTGAATTCAGAAATCCGTTTGCGAAATATTAAGCTTTAAAGTGCAATTTTTTGTTAGAGTCATGTGTCCCCCCCCCTGTCAGCTAAATGGTTGGTTTTAGGTATGTGAAAAAATTCAAGGCAGTAGCTTATATAACGAATTTAAAAGGAAAACTATCACAGCTGAGTAGGCTTTACAAGTTAACGAGTAATAATCGACCAACTTAGATATGCGGTTGTAAAAACATGTTCTCCCGTACATTCTATATGAAAGATTTTTTTTTCAACTACAAAGTTAAGTTTGTTCTTGGGATAAATTCATCCCAACTACGGAACCCTACATTGTGCGTGGTCCGACATGCACTTGGCCGGTTTTCTACCAACTTATCGTTCAATTTAGTTTGATAATATAATAGAAAAATTCCATTGCAAGATAAAGGCCTCTTCTCATATAGAGTATTTATTCACCACTCTTGCTTAACGCGGATTGGCGATTACAGACTTATAGCTAATAGTAACACGTAAAAATTTAATTTGAAAGTTATTTTTTTTATAAAAATACTATCAAGTCCACAGTGACAATTAATGTTTTTACGGTGTAAGTAACTTTAGGACAGTTCAGGATGCAAATAACATCTTGCTAAGTCAACTAGGTTGGCGAAATATTGCCTGCGTTTAGTAATTCAGTGGTGACTCGACAGTATTTAGTGCAAAAATACTTTGTTCTAATTTAACGTCGTTCCCCGTTTACACTCCATTACATATACGTGTTGTCTCCGTGCCAGGAGAAGCCCGGCACGCCGGGCGGCAAGCTGCCGCGCGCGCCGACGCCTACAGGCGCGGGCGGCGCGCGCGGCGCGTACGGCTTCCCGGCCTACGCCGCCTACCGCGCCGCCGCGCCCGCGCCGCACCAGGCGCCGCACCCCATGCACTACGACCAGCATCACAGAACCAACGGCATCGCGCCCGCTAAGCCGTCAGTACATTTTGATTCAAGTATTTTTAAATCGGTAAAATAGAAGATGTAGTGACCAAAATTGAAACGACTATGCTTAGATAGTTGTTTGGTCATGTTGATTGGATGAATGAAAGGCGACTAACAAAAGGTGTTATTGGTGAGGTTCTGGGTTCGGTTCCCAGGTCGGGTAAAATGTTATTGGGTATTTCTATTAGGAATGTTTCTAATAACAGCCTGGAGTCTGAATCTGTGCCCTGCTGGTAACAATAAGCTCGCCCAATAATTGTGGGTGGCACTTTACAGATCTGCCTAACCCTTCGGCGTGATATTATATGTTTATTATATTTTTAGATCGATTTCAATTTCTCTAAACTATCATTTCAGTGTTATTTTAGTAGAATTGTAAGATTAAAGATTCTATAAATATTAAGATTCTGAAGAAACGCTTACAACATATTGCGGAAATTGTTTTTTTTTTTCTTAAATACAACAGACCTAAACTCGAATTCTTAATTTCTGATAATTTGCATTCCAGCGCCACTTACTCAACTCCCTACTTTAGCATTATGTATTCTAAATAGAACTTTATTTTTAAAAAAATACAAATGTTTGGTTGCAATGGAATTTGAACTTTGTTATTTATGACATTGAGTTTGTTGTTCAAAACCCTGATAAAATTATTTCAGATTCTGAATTCAATTATAATCTGTTATTCAGTTTAGTTTTAAAAGTCAAAATGTAAGATGAAACATTTCATTAAAATGTAACATTCAATAGGAATACCTACAAATACCTGTGGAAAATTGAAATTATTCTTAAAGATTTAGTGTAAATCTGCCGAACAATACATTGCCGCCATAATAAAATATTACTTTTTCTCATCAGTCAACTACAACATGTTCCAACCGACAGGGCCTACTCGTACCACTCGTGCGGTGGGCCCCTCCAGCCCGTGGGGTTCCCGGCAGACGCGCTCGGCGGGCCCGGGGTCCCGCGCGGGGCCCGGGCCGTGGCCGCGTTACCTCACGGCGAAGTTGTCTGTGCAGTGGCGTTGTCACTGTCTGGGAGCTCGAGACATGCGTATACAGGAGGGAAAGGGTGTGTTAAGTTATGGGATATTAGCAACCCAGGGTCGCCGGCTGCGTTGGAGCCGCTGTCGCAGCTTGATTGTTTGGTGAGTTTATACTTATGTTTATATTATTCCCCAAATGGTTAAGTGTGATCCATGTGATACTGTTCTTTACCCCTGAAATTCATACATAATATAGAATATTCTATTCTATTGATCGCCCAGATTTTTCCAACATAAACCCAACCAATTCCAGATGTCTGAGAAACTTTACACAAAAACGACCTTGACAAGTTGAGCAGCAGTTGAATTGCCTAGAACAAGATGTGCTTACGTTTTAGCCCTTGAGATCATTAGGATTAATAACTGAAATTTTACTTGGGGTTAAAGCCAAAATGTTTTACCATTCTCTCATGTTAGCGGTCATATATAAATGGCAATACAGAACTAAAATAAAGTTACCAAATTATTATTTCAGCAAAGAGACAACTACATTCGTTCAGTGAAGCTGCTGCCGGACGGGCGCACGCTGATCGTGGGCGGCGAGGCGTCCAACCTGTCCATCTGGGACCTCGCGTCGCCCACGCCGCGCATGCGCGCTGAGCTCACGTCCTCCGCGCCCGCGTGCTACGCGCTCGCTATCAGTCCTGACTCCAAGGTACACTACATTACAAAGAGACAACTATATTCACTCAGTGAAGTTGCTGCTCGCTATAAGTCCTGTCTCCAAGGTGCGTAAAATTCTATTGAAAAGTTGCTATTGGTCTGTTGGGTATAATGTGGCAGCCAACAAGCAAAAGTCTCTCAAAGTGCTAATCCTGTTACTAGTCGTTGATGCTCTGAGAATTTTCAATTTACACACAAATTTCCCTTTTCTTTGAATTTCTTTTTCACACATACAAATTTCCCTTTTCTTTGAATTTCTTTTTCATCAACGTAATAGATAACTTGGTTTATTTACCTCAAAATATGAATATTTCAGCGCTTAATATAATTTTAACATTAGCAAACTTAATTTTTCATTTTTTTTTAACGTCATTTAATTTAGATTGTCAAAACGGGGCATTCTGTCATGGCGGCTCAAGTGACTTCAAGATTTACATTCTATCAAATCTGCTAGTTTTTAACAGTGTTGCTTGCACACACTTTATTTAATTTATTGCTTCTGTCGGAATTATATAATATTCAATAGACTTAATTAACAACGTTTTCAAATATTAAATAAATAATATTTTAAGCAGACAAATAATTTTTATGTTAATGTCTACTTTGACAGTCGTAAGTAGACGATTTCCATTTCCAAAATTTTTATGAGCTTATAATTTGACTAAATACACCGTGGGAGAGGGACACTACCAATCAGTGTTGTTCCTTTCAACTTTCGTACAGTATTTCTATTTTCTTAATGTCCCTCGGGAATCATCGCATTTCTGAATACAAACGAATGCTAATTTCCATGTCCATCAATTATTAGATTTATCTTGTATAATAATTTGAATTCAGAACTAAGTACTTTATTGTTGTTTTGTTTTGATTTTCGTGTGAACTATATAGAGCTGTAAAACTATTTTCCTATCTATCGTGCCTGCGACTTTAGCAACTTTCCTAACATTTTTAAAATAAATTACATTAAGTTAAAAGAGTATTAACAACTCTGCATACTTCCAAGTCGATTGAGAGCGTCCGGTCTGCACCAAGTTCAAACGGCAACTGATAGAAATCAGACGACTGACGAAACACGAGGGTTGCCGAGGGAACATTAAGAACATAGTTGTACTGTACGTCTATGGTAATGCAAAATTAATTTTATGTCTGACACGTACAGAAAATAATTGAGATATTAAAATAAGTATTATTCAACAGGTGTGCTTTAGCTGTTGTTCTGACGGCAACATAGCGGTATGGGATCTCCAGAACCAAACATTAGTTAGACAATTCCAAGGTATGTAAAAATTGTTTCAATTTAATTTTGCTGTTTTTAGCACCTAAAGGGGAATCGTTAAAATTCTTGAAAATTGAGAGACAATGGCCCTCATACACGAATAGTCAGTAGTATCCTGAAAAAAGGACGAGACTTATTGGTCGTACATAGCCTGTCGCGACTTTTTTTCCGTGATCTAGCTGCCAGTGATCTATCATTCACCATGCTTATGCCAAGGTCACACGGACGGCGCGTCGTGTATAGACATCAGCGGCGACGGCACGCGGCTGTGGACGGGCGGGCTCGACAACACGGTGCGCTCGTGGGACCTGCGCGAGGGCCGGCAACTGCACCAGCACGACTTCTCCAGCCAGATCTTCTCGCTCGGATACTGTCCTACCGGTCAGTTACGTTATACTATCTCGTAAATAGCAATCCTGCAAGCAGAAGCGGCGCCAAGCATGGACGACGTGGGCCTTCGTCTACGGCCCCTCGCATCTTTCGTCAGGTCATTGAAAATATTAAGGTTGAAAAAAATCTTTATACAAAACTCTACCTTTCCGAAAAAAAATCTGTACTGGCCCAGAGGGCCTCACAAAATATGTCTTGCCCTCATAAAATTTTAGCCTTGTTCTGCCACTACCTGCAAGTCCAAAAAGTAATAGAAATAGGCCAGGGACGTGATGGGTACACTACTGCTGGACGTAACGACCAAAAGAGTAAACGCGCAACTCCGCGCAAGGTGACGTCCTCAAACCGCGATAGTTAGACATTGAACTCGTTGTAGACTGTCTTAAAGCCGGAAAGCAGTATTTTTTATATATTGGTGATGAGATCAAAATATAAAAAAATGTAATTATAATATTTTAATTCTAATCAGCATAATTAATCTTAGAAATTCTTTGAACATACCGCTCAGAGCTTCTTTGAACATACTTTGTTCCTTCTAGTCACCAACCATTAAAATAAAAAGTTTCATATTATATGAGTTTTTTCCCCTCAGGTTCTTGGCTAGCAGTAGGCATGGAGAACTCGCATGTAGAAGTTCTACACGCGGGCAAGCCGGATCGCTATCAGCTACTATTGCACGAGTCGTGTGTACTGTCTCTTAAGTTCGCAGCCGCCGGCAAGTGGTTCGTGTCTACAGGGAAGGATAACCTACTTAATGCGTGGCGTACGCCTTATGGAGCTAGTATATTCCAGGTACGTTCTCAGAAATTTTGTAATTGGTCTTGCTTATTTTGTGCAACAACTAAACTCGGAAATCTTGTAGATAAAACAACGTGCAACAGTGTTCCGCTGGGGAGTTTGTTGCACCACTTCTTCCCAGCTAAAGTACTAGGAAGTGGTGAAGGGTGGGCGTTTTGGGGGACTGTCCTATGTAATTTTGACGTTCGAAAAGTGCTCATTCTCAGCTTAGTTTGAATAAATTTCTTTAGAATTTTGTTTTTTTGAACGACATGGCAGAAAAGGCTAAAAGAGAAACCGTGGAGTTTCTTGCCGGCTGTTCTCCATATTAAACGACCAATTAGAACCGTTCACCTAACTTCTGACGTTTTATAAGTGCCCATGTAGATTCATGTGAAATAAAATATTTTAAATATGAATTTTGAAAACAAGAGCTGCTGTATTTTATTGACCTAAATCTTGACTGAATTAATACCACCTAAAACATTTAAATTTTAACTTTTACTGTGTCTTCTGCTAAGCCTGTGTAATTATAATAGTGCATATCAGAATCGGCTCAAGTTTCAGTTAATTTAAACCCAAAAAGTTATTCAACTAATGATATTCTACTACATGTAAAAAGACTCAGATTTTCCACACTATGTGATGTTCAACTTCTTAAAAAAAGCTTCTCATTCCACAGTTTTTGTTGAGACTGCAAATTGATAAAAACGTATTTTTCTTTGCAGTCCAAGGAGTCGTCATCGGTGCTCAGTTGTGATATATCAGCGGACGATAAGTTCATAGTGACGGGTTCTGGTGACAAGAAGGCGACTGTCTACGAAGTGATGTACTGAAGTGTCAGTGTCAGTAATCTCATAAGGCATAGGCAATAAATGAACGTTGATCGAGGTCCAGTGCGAAGAGAGCGGTTTTATATCGAGGTTCAGTTGGCTGTATGCATTGTTACTGTTTTTTATTAAGGATAAATTAAAATTATTGTCCCGACTTATGTCGGCGGGAGAAGTGGCTTATATAGGCAAAGATGGCCATTGCCAAGAGGTTTATAGACAAAGTAGACCTGTTACCGCAGGATACAATCCTCAGAAATTAACAGAACAGTATGTACTAAACTGAAAATCAAAGAAGGTTCTCTCAATCTTTTGTGAACAACTTTCTTGGAGCTTAATTTAGAAGGAGAAATATTGACAGCAGTGTGAGAGGACTTACGTCTAAGACATTTTTTTTTCTTTAGTTATATATTGTATGACTTCTTTGGCTATAAACTTCTTGGTCAAAATATAGTAAGGCTTCCAAACAAACTCACAGTCTCTCTTTATAATGTTAGGTTAGAGTAGTGATCCCCGGACAATGTGCCCGGGTGTTGTGCCTGTGACGATCTGGACAATATAACTGGTCCAGTAGTGACGGTTTCATATCAATCAGACTGTTGTCGTGAGTTCCTTGCTAAATAAATGTTCCTCTTTATAACACATGGCTATATAATTAGATACCCCGCAATAAATTATGTATAGTTTCCCTTTTAGTGGAAAGTTTAAGAAAATGTACCAAGTATTTTTCTTTCCATAAGTCTATCTTTTTTAATCAGTTTTGTTTTTATTTAGAAAACGTTTTCGAACCTTCGAGGTAACACAAAATAATCTAGGTTATCAAAATATTCAGGCATTTATAAAGACTTATTTTTTGATGTTAACAAATCTAATTTGGCCCAGGACAGCCATGGCGATCTCAAAATTTTCTTGTATTATAATTTAGTATTGCAAGTTGCAAAGTTATTAATTAGTAAGTATTAAATTCAGCAATAACAAGACTTCCAAGCATTTTATTGTGTTATAGTAATTAACAATGTGTACAGCCAACTAAAGATGGTTGAATTAAGTGTAATTTTAATGTAACAAATAGATCAATGTTGCACCGTTAAACATGGATATTTTTAGTGTTATTATATATTTTTATAATGAAATAAGAAAAACATTTTTATTAATTTTCCAAGTTGAATCTTGTTTCATGAATGGTCCATTTATTACGAGTATTTATTTTATTATTCTGAATTAAGTTCTTTCAGACTGATATTCTGAGATGTGACGATTTGATCATTAAGCGTATCATATTGTCAATTTTTGTCCTTATTATTGATGTAATGATGAAGCGTCAAAATACGCACACTTTGGCTTTGCATTTTGTCTCTATGCGGGGGCCAATGTCGGCCCCACTCGTGTTCCTAATGTATGATAGTTAAGGGCGTTAACTCGTTTTGAGTACGAACAATGTACAAATACTGAAGGCCCTAACATTGGCTCCAAAAATGGAGTGTTTGTGTATAAATAAAAAAGATAGTGCCTGTTCAAACATTTCATATTGAGTAGAAAATCGTGCTTTACAATTTTAGGTGAACAAGTTTTTAATTATCAAAACAAATGAAGTTTCTTTAGTAAATTGTTGACAATTTTAAGAAGTGGTGGGATATGTGAGCGGTATTCGGAAGTATTTTTTTAATGTCTCTGCTAAAGTTAGTTGGACGAAGTTAAGGATATTTCCTTATTTAAAATGTTGTTTCTGTGAACACGGACTGGGAAATTAGGGAATATTTGTTAAAAAATCAGAGTTCAGACTGTTTTATAGGAAAATATTACGAAAATTTATTTCCATTTAAATTCTTGCAATAATGTACTAAGAAGTTTGTTTTCTATCTGACTGAAATTTTTGTATCGAAGTATATTTTATTGTACTTAAAGTTTAAACAAAATCGAATCTTTAAATATGAATTTCATTATTAAAATGATCTGCAAATTGTGATATTATTTCTTCAAATGTCATCTAAGTATACCGAGTATGCGACACCGGATTGATTACAAACGTCTAATTGTTATTTTACTGCAAAATTGAATCGTATTATGTACTTTGATTATATTTATTATTTCGATAAAACGTGCTTGTTTTATTCCTTATTCATCTTTGTTTGGTTTTCTATCCCAAAACTGTTTTACCAAACTACAGCTTGTACATCAATAATTTATCGAGGTGAGGTTCTATATTTCTATACCTATTTACACCTTGGATTAATTTACGGACGGTAAATCCAGTAATCATCGGACAAAAAAAACTATAAATTGATAGTTTTTTTTGTTTTTTAGCAGCCGCTTCGAATTCCTTCAGCGTAGATTTTATAGATTCATCTCGGCGGTTTATTAAAACGACTAGCTGCGCCCCGCGGTTTCACCCGCATAAGTTTCGATCCCGTGGGAATATCAAGATAAAAAGTTTAGCGTGAAAGCGTACCTACCTAACAAACAAACTCACTTTCGTATTTTTATAATATTAGGTAGGATTCAGGCCGTCAAGCTCAAGCAAAAGATTACGTCTTCGTGGTCGTGACTCCAATGCGCATCGCCCGGCTTGTATGAAGGCCGATTTCATTTCAAAGCAGTAGGTCTGTTGGGGCAAAGCAAAGGTTAGGTTGGCCACACACACAGAGCATGTAATTATGCCACACAGTTGGGGTTGTGGGTTCTAACCATAGACATATGTTCTAACCTACACATGAACGGGGTCGATACGGTACGCTCGTCTTCGGACAATCAAGTCCAGTTTTGTCTTCCAGTGCAATGACCAGTGTAATTAATGCATTGGGTGCCCGAATTCAGTGTAATTGTACCTTTAGGCTCTTGCAGAGATATAAGTTACTGTACTTAGGCAGAAAAGAT
This sequence comes from Agrochola litura, assembly GCA_949152395.1. NCBI lineage: Eukaryota > Metazoa > Arthropoda > Insecta > Lepidoptera > Noctuidae > Agrochola > Agrochola litura. Next base: position 19,289,991 of record OX424509.1, on the reverse strand, counting down.
TTCAAAGACGATTTTACGAGTGTTTTACAGTTACAATTTCCGAACGAATCTTTTATTGTCCTTCGTTTGACAAATGTCATTCAGTTGACAGAAACATTAGTTTTGATCTGTGGTTTTGACAGCCGTTGTCAAAGACTACTATTACTAGCCGTTGTGTTGGCTGGCGGCTGGCGGTGTTGGCAATCCATAATTTGTTTACGTTTTTATTATTGAAATTTATTAGAGCTAAGTAACAAATACTACGGGAACGGAAGTGCCGTCGCTATGTGTATTAATTTCTGAGTTGGTAAAATAAAGCGTGAATCAAACGAAGATGTCCCAACCTAACCTATTGGACATAGTTCCTGACCATTTGTTTCAAGCCCATTACATTAATGATATAGACCAAGTACAGAAGAAATTGCAATATGAAATTGAAAGGAAAAGGGAGGAATTGCGAGCTATGGTCGGGTAAGTGTCAATATTAACATCAAACGAATATAAACTTAGATTATTATTAAGTAATAATGAATCGTTTATTGACCAAATAAAGAATTTTTACATTTCCTTAAAAGTATAATACAAATAAACTATTTCTAAAATTATTGACGTAAAGGAAACATAATTTCAATATTTTAACTTGTGGACTCTATACTAGGTCGAGCCCAGTGTTGCCAACTCCAAAAGTTCAAATTATCGAGTTCCAACGTCGAAATTATCGTTTTTTGGGCAAAATTATCGTACAGACGCCAGCACTTCAAGCTACTACAATCTGTCAAATTTATTTAATAGATTTTCAACTTTACCGCTGAAAGTTAAGGTTCAAAGTTGATTGGGAAAATTTGACAGTTTCGGGTAGCTTGATGTGCTGGCGTCTGTACAAAAGAAAACTCCAAATATTAAAAAAAAACCGTAAAACGTTAATTCAAATTGCTAACAAAAGACAATGGATAATTTTATACTATGGTCAAAGGGGAAGAATGCTAAGTTTCACTTTAGTGGCGCTAGCAGCACAAACCGTAAACATGTTTTGTCATAGTTTTCAATTGATATTTTTGTGTTTTCACTGTAAAATTATTAAAAAACTAGGGGAGGGAAAGAGAGAGAGATACTTACTCGTTGATGTTGAATACTTGACAATCAACATTGAAATTTTTCTTTTTGCTTTTAATTTTGTCTGACAAATACGATTTGTTAATGGAACTTTAAATAGTTTTTTCAGCAAATCTCAAAATTATCGTACGTTAGACGTTCATTATCGTACATCGAACCATTGGTCAAATTATCGTACGCCCCCATAATTATCGTACGGGTTGGCAACACTGGTCGAGCCTGTCTCATGGAGTCCTTGAGAGTATTTAACAATTTAAAGTTTCAGGGTCGATACTGTATTGTATTTATTGTTTTAAAAATTTAATGTAATAACAAAATCAATAACAAAAGGCTTTAAAAATAAAACAAAATCGTAAAACAACTATGTTTGAAGTAGTGAGCGTAGATAAGATAATAATGTAGGTATTTATTATTTGATGTTTAGCAAGGGTGCGTGTGAGAGAATGATTATTTAATGTAGGGGTTTAGGTGGTAGTGAAGTTGTGATTGAGGGAGAGTTATGACAATACTCAAATGAAGGCTTCGGATTCTGAGTAGTATTGAGCTAACAGCCAATATTTAATATTTTTTTTTTACTTGGTATGTCCTACAATTTCTGATATCACAGATTTTTGCAATTTTGTTATAAACGAAACTGAGCATAAATTCTTGCATATGTTGTGCAAAAGCGGTTTTTACTACAGTAAGTGGACATTTGAAGATTTGCTGTTTGAGTGATGATAATATTCTGTGGATTGGATTGTTATTTTGTGTTGTTTTAGTACCATTTTAAGGATGTATAACTATCGGACATTAAGTACTGATGCTTCTTTATACAGTTGATCTGTAGGATAACGAAAGTGTTTTCTAAACATAACTTTTAGCACTGATCTTTGGGCTCTTTCCAATTGTATCATTGAGGTAATGCCGACTAATAATTATGTTACCACTTCTCTTGCTTCTTCTTATTCAATAGAAGCTTTTTATTGCCCCTTCGAACAGCCCATGCGATTTGTTAAGGTACTAAGGTTCTTTTTATGTCTTAAATATTTTACATTGACTTACCAGTTTAATGAAATTTAACTTTGTAGTAGTTGCCTATTAATTCGTAATTAACACAAAACCTTTGAAAATATTTCAGTGAGAGATACAGAGACCTGATCCATGCAGCAGACACAATTGAAGAGATGAAGGAGACCACCGGGAGTACTCTGAACCACATTGGTGATATGATGGCTGCTTGCAAAAACTTACACAACACTCATTTGGTGGGCTTCAAGATTGATGATAAACCTTCAAAGGCTCAAAGGTACTTAATCAAAACTTATTAACTATTGCCAACATGGGAAAGGTTTGGACCAATCTTGTGGTGTCTAGCTCAATAACAAACTTGAGCTTGTTAAGGGCGGATCCAGGATTTCATTTTGGGGGGGGGCATTCTGACAAGGTTCGGAGCTAGGGTCTGACATTAATTGTGAAACTTTCGATAATTTGAAACGTTGATTGATATGGATTATATTATTCTTTATTCAGTTTAATATATGTATATAGATGTAAAATAACAGCTTGCCCTGACTAATTCATCACTGCCGACTGCTGAAGTTAATAACATGAAATTTGGATTTTTATTTTCTGACAGCCTGAAAAATAATTTTTACGAAATTCTTTGCATAAAATAGTGGATTTTAGTTTATAAAGAAATTAAGCTTAACTTTTAAATTTTCCTTTAGATTTATGTTAATTTCAAGGTCGCTGTCCCAAGTGGACGTGGTTATGAGGTGGGTTGTTTGCTAGTGATCCTAAGAATGTGCATGCCTGTTATATCTTTGTATATTAACTGAGAAGTAGAAATTCACCTGTTGTAAAGAATATATTTCTGTTTCCTGATAAACCTACCTATGAGTGTGTAAAAGTGCTGAAGTTCAGACGAAAATATCGAATTCCTCGGTCTTTTAGGGGGGCCATGGCCCAAAGGCCCTCCCCATATCTGCCAATGGCTTGAGCTAGCTCACAATCAAGAGACGACGAAGGAAAAAAAATTACACTCCTTTTTGGGCAGTTGTGTAATAAAAACAGGCCATTCCTCTGCAAAAGGACAACTCAGGCTATAACTAGTAAAATAATTAATAATTACATAAAACTTTTACTTCATTCATAGGTACCTACTTATTATTTGTTATGTAATAGTTTTCAGTTCAACACAAACCCGGTGCATAGTTTGTCAGTTCAAGTGAAGCTGTTGATGGAAATCCCTGAAAAGATATGGACCAGTATTGAGACTGAGGACTATGTGAAAGCCACACAGTTGTTCATAATGGCCAGGCATGTTAATACTGGTAAGTTTAAAATAGGAAGACTATTTTTGGTAGTTTCTTAAATGTAAAAACTATAAATTTTTACTGGTTGATCTTTTAAAGTATTTTTTTTTTGCCATAATCTAAACCAGCGGTTCTCAAAATTTTTTGGCGATGCAACCCTTTTGGAAACGAAATTTGACGGAGCCCTAAAATAATCAAAACCTGGTTTTATGTGTATTCTTCATTAATAATCATAATACCTTGACATTAACATTTGCATCTAATAACAAAATACTCCCATATGAAATAGATTTTGACTCTTCATCAATTGTTTGATGTCAGGCTTGATTGAAGAGAGTTGAGGTCTTATGTCAGATTCGGCATCTACTTTAATGCAGTATTTTGTTTTTATAGTGGCATAGATTGAGTTGAGAATTTTGCACAGTTTGTAACTCCGGTCTAAAAGTTCAAATAGCCTTGTTAAAGATTTACCCTGAGAAAACCATCTCACTTCTGTAGGGAGTAGTAGTATTTTATATTTGCTGCCATAATCTTCACACACACAATATTGAAAACAGTCGGGAATGCAATGGACAAGTTTTGACGAAATTAATTATTTTTACTGCTTCCTCAAGAAACAATTTTAGATTTGGCGGCATTTGCTTAGTCGCTGTTTTTTCAGATGTTGCATAACTTGTTCCACTGGTTCCTAGTTTTATTTTGTTAGACGTAGGAGCTGTATCACGAATAAGAATTAAAGCGCCTAGTTGTAGTTCCATTGTAACATCCTGCATAGACACGTGATTAAGCAAATGCCGCCAAATCTAAAACTAGTTCTTGAGAAAGCTGGGCTCTACAAAGACTCTATGGGGGCTCCGCGAAAATACTGGTCACAGTGAACCAGTCTTTTTTTTAAATAAACCAAACCTTTAATTCCACTTTGAGTAACACATCTAAACCAAGGCTCCTAAACTGAGCCCAAAGATCCACTTGAACTACAACACATTATATTTTTCCAGCTTATAGCAATAGATTTCTATTTATAACTATTCATTTGCATGCAGCTTAGCATAAGCAGCCTATAAGGTTCCCACTGCTGGGACACAGGCCATCTCTTTTGGAGGGCTGTAATCCACCACGCGAGCCCAGTGCGGGTTGGTAGATGTCAAATATTTTCGAATTTTTGGTTCTATGACATGCCGGTTTCCTTACGATGTTTTCCTTCACCATTTTGAAAGCAGTGGTGATGAAATTATTTCCTCAAAGTAAAGCGCCTGCCTGGGTTTGAACCCACGACCTTACAACTCGTAAGTCGAGGCCGTTATCACTGGGCCACCACCGCTCTCAGGCATCTATCTTAATGAAACTAAATTAGATAAGCTGTAGATTTGCTGTCAGTATACTTACTTGCAGTATAGCTTTCAGATACAAAACTTTTAATTTGACAGGTCTGCAACTCCAAATAGGCGGCAAGAATGTAAAGCCTGGGATGCAGTCACTGCAGAGACTGGTGCAGCAGCAGTGGAACTCTATAGCTAACTTCAATCAGACCATCATAGATGTGTGCCGACAGAAGCTGCAGGATGTCGAGATTAGTGTTGAGGTATTACTAAGTAATATTCATAATTTCAATATAATGTCATGTTAGTCAATCCTTTTTCGATACCAATTGTTCTAAGTCTACGCAGATGTGACTTAACACTGACATGAAGCCTCCTGACCTCTGTCTGCATCATCTACAGTGCATGTCAAATCTGTTGTCCAATGTGTCCTTGGCTTTCGGAAATCTTCATGGAGTGGTTTTAAGCAGCTGACCATCCAAGGACTTATGAACCATGGACTTAGGAAAAGCAGTCTTCGTCTAGTTAAAAAAAATTTTGATTGACGTGTAAAAGTGTTTGTACAAACCTACTCACAGAAATAAAATCATTTATCGTTTATATGTATAATTTAGTTTTTATCTGCCTATCGAACTCTGCAAGTGCAAGTCACTCCAATATTATTCATTCCAGAAAGCTTACCAAAACTATTAATTACCATTAATTCTAGAAACTATTTAAATGACATTTATCGAGACTGTTTATGTCTATTTCAGGTGGCCTGTTCCTGCCTCGTCAGCTTATACCTCCTAGACTCTCAGTCTATGGTGGAACTACTCAACACCCTGATAGGTCTGCACAGCAACAGTAGTCTCAAGTCCACGCTACAGTTTGACCTGGCACAGATCTTAGAAGGAGACGTCAAAGCACAGATTAAAGATAAAATTGTAAATGGAGTCAAGATTGTGTTGAAGACAGTTGTTTTGGTGTATTCTTGTTTTGTTGGTAAGTTGAGATCAATAATAATAAAAGAAAGTTATTGACATGACGGGAACCTCGTGAAAGCCGAGAAAGATAAACAAATCAAGTACCTTGACTCGGCTCGCGAGGTTGTCGACATGTGGGATGTGGACTCAGCGATCATTGTGCCGATAGTCGTCGACAGCCAATGGCTTAATAGCCAAGAGCCTCAACCAACACCTGAGGAGGTCTCGTTGGGCAGCTGGATCAAGGGCTTGAATCAGAAAGGGGTATTTCTGGATACAGCTCACATTGTTAGGAGGTTCCTCGCTCTGGAGCCCTGACCGCCGGTAGCTTGGACCCTGTTCCCTATACCTATACTTGCAGACTTAGCTTACTTAGAATTAAGTCCAAAAGCGTTAGTAGTAAACGCAATAAGGTCACGTGGGGTGAAAGAGACTTGCAACAAATTGACTTATATAAGAATTTATGTACGACGAGACTAAGACAGGTTGATTTTCCTTCCGAATTTATAAAATGTAGTGATAAATTGTGTATGATTGTAGAACATAGATCCATTATTGATAGAATGTACTATGAAATTGTTGACATATTGAGCGACGCGGCATGTGTTTGTTACTGTGGGCCGGATCAAATCAAAAGAAAACCAATGATAGGTTGGAACAAACATGTTCGACAAGCGCAGTCGGGGGCGCGGCTTGCTTTTCAGAATTAGGTGTTATGTGGTGAACCGAAAGTGGGTTCTGTGTACGATACCATGAGAGAAACAAAACGAGTGTTTAAAAGTAAGCTAAAGTGGTGTCAGGAAAACCGAGAACAAATAAAAATTAATATTATAGTGTCTTGTCACAGAGAAAAGGATTTTAGCAAGTTTTGGAAGCACACCAACAAACTGAGCGGCAAGTCGAGCCTACCTGCGAGTGTGGAGGGTGTTAGTGAGTCTGCCTCCATAGCCGATCTCTTTAAAAATCACTTTGCAATGAAGTCCCCTCTTGGGTTAATGGGACAGTCATTGTCAACGGCAAGGGAGTCAACAACGGAATCAGCACTGGTAAGGGTTACGGCTAATGAAATAGCTGCAGTGTTGAAAAACATGAACCGCGGTAAATCACCTGGGCACGATTCTCTCAGCATAGAACATTTACAAAATGCAGGGGTTCACATGCCCAGAGTGCTGGCAATGTTATTCAACTTCTGCTTCTCACATACGTATCTGCCTGAAGATCTTATGAAAACATTAGTTGTGCCGATTGTAAAAAATCGAACTGGAGACGCGTCAGACATAAATAACTATAGGCCCATATCGTTGGCTACGATTATTGCCAAGATTTTGGACAGTGTGCTTGACAAGCAATTAAATAAACATCTGTCGCTTCACGATGCCCAATTTGGCTTCAGAGCTGGTCTTTCAACTGAGCATGCTGTTCTGTGTCTCAAGCACACTGTCAGATACTATACGGACAGGAAAACCCCCGTGTACGCGTGTTTTCTTGATCTTTCAAAAGCCTTCGATCTGGTGTCCTATGGTGTTTTATGGAAGAAGCTGTACGAGGATACAACTCTTCCGGGTGAGATGATTGAGTTGTTGAGATATTGGCACGGCCATCAGACTAATATGGTGAAATGGGCAGGCTCGCTATCCGATCCGTACGGGCTGGAGTGCGGGGTCAGACAGGGAGGTCTGACTTCTCCGAAGCTCTTCTGTTTGTACATGGATCGGCTGATTCGTGAGCTCAGCAGTACTATGGTAGGCTGTTCCATTGACGGAACACTAGTCAATAACATAAGTTACGCCGATGACATGGTGCTGCTATCCCCATCGATCAGTGCCCTCAGGAAACTCATGTCTGTTTGTGAGCGATATGCGGAGGCCCAAGGCCTCAGATATAATGCAAAAAAGAGCAAGTGTCTGATGTTTAAGGCAGGCACTAAAGACTATCGTGAAGTGCCGCCTGTCACACTCGGTGGGACTGCGTTAGAGTGGGTAAACTCTTTTAAATGTCTGGGGCATTGGGTCACCGCAACGCAGACGGATAATGTTGACATGGAGAGGGAGCGTAGGGCGCTGACAGTCCGGAGCAATATGTTGATCCGTAGGTTTGCAAAGTGCTCGAGAGGTGTAAAAACCACTCTATTTAGGGCATATTGCCAATCATTTTACACCTGCAGTCTATGGGTCGATTACACGCAAAAGGCATACAGCGCCTTACGTATCTAGTACAACAACGCATACAGGGCGCTGTTGGGGTTGCCACGACACTGTAGCGCATCAGGGATGTTCGCAGAGGCACGTATATATGACTTTTATGCAATCATGCGAAAGCGTGTCGCCTCCCTGATGCGGCGGGTGCGGGAAAGTGACAACAGCCTCTTGGTCACTGTAGCCGATAGGGCGGAAGGTCTAATACTCAGACACTGGACCAGGACACAGGTATTACCGTCAAATCGTGCCTTGAAATGACATTAATTTTAATTATTGTATATGTGGTTGTCTTATTAGTATTGTTGACATTTTTAATGGTGATTTTGACGTTACAGTTATGGTTTTGATATTATGGTTGTGTTTTTGACATTACTAGTAATTATAACCAAAGTTTGCCGAATATTATTATGTACTAACACTAGTGTTTAAGATGTGTTTGTATTTACTAACAAATGGATTGTATGATCTGTAATAAAATTTTTTGATTGATTTGATTGATATACCGGTGGGCTACTATTTTTTGTATTTTTTGAATTAAATTTAAATGTTCTAATATTTAAAAATTGTAATTGATAAGTATATTAATGAAATAAAAGAAAGTTAAACGCAATTTCTCAATTTAAATAAAATGTTTTTAATAAGTCAGCCTCTTGGTTTTTGTGTTCTTTTGTGTATGTGACATGTTGATTATTGTGGATAATTGACATAACAATTAATTACACACTCCTCTAATGGAACAACTGTATTAATAATGTTGGCTGTAACTTTATATCTTCTTAGCCCTTATTTAGAACAACAGTCTACAAACTTGTTTTTCTTTCTACAGATAATGATGGTGGCGCTGTTCTAGCGAAGTTACAAGACTTATTCCAGAGAGATTCACAGCCTTTAATTGAACTAGTTAAGTTCAGTGACCCTTCCTCTCTGAAACTACTGCCTCCTGCCATCTGTAACTACCGGTATGGTTGTACTGAATATTTTATTTATTTCCATGTTTTTCTTAAAAAAATTATATTATCTGCTAAAGCCTCGTGCAGACTGGCGCAACGCGACGGCCAGACGCGACTTTAACAAAAAAAAAAACTAAGAAAACTTCACGGTAGAACAATTACCGGGGTCGCGTCACGCCTGTCTGCACGAGGCTTGATATATATCCAGAGAGGTTGATTTGTAAAAATATATAAATAAACATTTACAAGGAAAATATACAATGCCCTTAAATTAATTTGCATTTGCACCTAATGTTGATTGAAATAAAGTCTATATTTCTTTGGTAGTGATAACTGTGTGGCTCTTACCCAGTCTTGCGCCGGCCATAAGCCTACAATGGACATATTTTCTATGATCGCTTTGTTGCATCAAGAAAGACAAACAACCTTTGTTGTAACTTTCCTGTAGACCAAAAAACCTTAACCATTCCTTTTTCAAACTACCAGGCTATCATCAAACAAAGAAGTGCAGCCGCTAGCCAAGACCGATATAACAAAAGGAGTTCAGGACTGGAACGTGTGGGTGAAGTCCTTCATAGAAACCAATGTGCGGATCTTGTTACAGAACATTACGAGGGTCAAAGTACTGCACGAGATTCGGGAGGAGGCGTTTAAGATCGGTATGTATGGTTATTTGAAATAATTTATTTTAGTGTCTCCCCATAGCCATTTATTCCTCTCTTTGTGTTGCCCTTTCATATTCTGTGGACGCATTTGTCGCTTTTAAAAACAAAAACGCAATAGATTTATGTATCTGTATTCTGTATGTTAAAAAAAAAACTTATAACCTGATGTCTGTTCCAAAAGTATTAGATGAAAATGTAAACAAATGGATTAGGATACGTACCTGTGGATGCCAATCTGTAGTGCTACTTACAAATTGAGTTCTTGATTTGATTATTTGAATACTTAAGAGCGTGCATTCTGAAAGTGGTCAACGTCGGAAATAGATGTCAAATATTTCGCTGTTTTGATTAATTTGGAAATTTTACTGTATAGAAATATGAAATATAGCTAACTAGTGAACTAAATTATTGATTATGACATGCAATAATTAATATCGTAACACCGAATATTTAGTTTAAGATGTAAAAAAAATATTTGGAAAGGAGACGGAAACTATTACATACACTCTTGGGCCTGAATGTAACGAGATGAAAATGGTGTGAATTTATAGATTCAAAGTTTCAAACATTCATTAGTGTATTGCAGTAACTAGTTGCTATCCCACAATTCACACAGCGATCCGTAGTTTCAACAATATTCAATCCACAAGGTAAAATCCAAAAGAACAATTCCAAGTCAATCATGTGAGCGATCTTCGGTGTCCAGTATGAAAGCATGGGTCGTACAAGGTAGGCAAGGTCAGAATCCGTAAAAATCAAAGCAGTGGTCGTTAAAAAAGAAAAATAATTGGGAAAGCACTCAAAACACATCGGAAAACACGAAATGAGTGGCAGCTGTCTAGTAGGTGTGGGCGTTGCGACAACGAACTGTTTACAAAAACCGTTTTGTGTTTTGTGATGATGAAACCGTTTTACGTCCTGGGTTCAACTTCTAACAGTCTTCATTGCACAAACCAGTCTTTCAAACCAGTCGAATTACTTGGTGCGATTTTTTATTTTACATCTAATAATACAGTCGGGTACAATGATTAAACTATCTATCACACTCGTAAAACAGTCCTTCCAATAAAAAGTGAACTCTTTTAAAAGTGAACTTTGACGGCACGATTGGCGCAGTGGTTAAGCGATTGACTGCTGCGCTGCGGGTCGCGGGTTCGATTCCCGCACGGAACAAATATTTGTACGACCTACAAGTAGTTGTGCCGGGTTGGGTTGTTCGTGTATATGTGACTTTATTAAAGGTTTGTAAACGCACCCACAATACAGGAGAAATTCCTAATGCGGCAACGTTTAAAAAAAATTAAAACTCTTTGAAATGAAAGACAGTCAGTAATATATTACCAGTTGTCAATGCTGTCGTTCGTGATGCGAAAAAACCATTTAATAAATTTCAAATCGTTCATAGTTTTAAGAAACTGCGTTCGACGAAAACGCAATTCTATTCCATGTTGGATAAGCTTCGTCCTTTAACCGTTTTCTGCAACCGTTTCGGTCGCCAAAAATTCGAGAATGACCCACCACTAATGTCTAGTGTCAAATTGTCAACGCCAGTGCAGAATATGTACTGCCAGTGACATAGACAAAAAAATAAAACTGATTTTAATCGAAATGAAATTGATAATCATTATTTTGGTTTTTCAGTAATGAATGATGTTTTATTTAAATTAAATGCACAATATTGTATAAAAGTATAAATAGTGCATTTAATTACTTTGAGTTAATTATATTACCTAGTGCTACCTCGTGGGTAGGTTTTCTTTTTGTAGTTGTGTAATCGATTACTTTAATCGATAATCTCACGAAAACTACTCGTATCTTTATCATATTTCTCCGCTTCCAGACAAAGAATTGAGCAGATTTTTGATATTCAAGGATAAAATAATATTAAAAATTTTTAGATCATATCTTAACTTATTACATTTGGGCCCAACATTTTCCATCTCCTTTCCAAATGCCCTTTTTACAGCGAAAACGGTTACAATATCAAATTCAGTGTGATAATTGCAATTCATTATTAACCCTTCAACTGTCATTAACGAGACACAATAGAATTTTAATTGTTATCCGCCTTTATAAGGCTGCTTAACTGGTGATGAGTTAATATTCTAGTTCACTAGTTAGCTATATTTCCATATAGTAATATTGCCAAATTAATCAAAACAGGTCAATTTGACAGCTATTTGCGACATTGCCAACTTTTAGAATAAACGCTCTTAATCCCGAAATTCTAATTTTAAATCAACATAAAGATGTTTTTCATTTTATAACCTCAATTTTAGGCGATAATTTCAATTACAATTTAATATTGTTATTGAAACAATAATTGTTGAAACCTTCTAAATACAGATGGATGTCTCAAACTCAAAGCATTTATTTCAATTAAACCATTTACAGGCACTTTTGAATTGTCAAGGAATCGGTCAGTCAGAAATATGAAGCTAATTGCCCATTCCAAAGCGTAGTAGGTACCTATGGAGAAGAACGGGCAAGAAACTCCACGGACACTCTTTTAAATAAAAAATTGTTACAAAATATTGGTTACATCATTCATGTTGAAATTATACATGTGAGAACAATGTAGAAAGACGTGCACGTTAGAAGTGTCCGTAATAAAAAGATAAAACAAAGAACAATTAAAAAATTAAAATAAATTAAAAATAAGCCGTGGCAACTAAGAGATGACCAGTCCCAACTGATGGCGCCCATTCACGAACATGACGCATGGATTAGCACCAGCTCAACCATTTTGAAGGGAGCTAAATGATCCAACACACGCGCCACCATCAGCGAAACATCTGAGTGAGCATGACATACTCACAGCCGCCAGGGCACATTCAAGTCAATGCAAGACATATTACCCGGTAAATGGTAACTCTTTAGTACATAGTGCTCACACCTGTGCTATGCAATTATATAATACAAAGGAGATTGAATTTATACAACGCAAATATGGTCTTACAATCTTCAGCAGCCCCAACAGTATTTGCAAATGTTAATCAATTAGTTGTGGTTGTGGAGCAGGACCAGCATTTAGCCAAGCGTTTTTATCAGCGATGTAATCCCCCAACTTATAATATGCCTGCCTGCATAGTGTGCGTTTTATACAAGATTTGAATTTTGTCTCATTCAGTTGAAGTATGTGGGGAGGAATTTTATTATAACATTTTAAACAGTACCCCATGAAAGATGAGTCTACTTTAGCCAGTCTGAAACCTGATTGCACTAATAAGTCCCTATTTCTTGTACTATAATTATGTCTATCACCTCTTTTACTAAAAAGATGTAAATTTTTTCTTACGTACATGATGTTTTCATAGATATATTGACAAGGCACCGTTATGATGTTAATATCCTTAAACAGTTCCCTTAGAGAATCACGCTTGCGGAGATAACATATGGCTCTGATCGCTCTTTTCTGCAGAATAAAAATAAACTCGATGTTTGCAGCCCGTCCCCACGGTAAAATACCGGAAGACATGATACTATGAAAGTAGCTAAAATAGACCAGCCTCGCGGTATCTACATCAGTAAATTGACGGATTTTTCTGACAGCATATGCTGCTGATCCTAGCCGTCCTGCAAGAGATGTTAAATGAGGACCCCATTGTAGCCTTGGGTCGAGCGTAATCCCCAAGAAAACAGTTTTATCGACGAATTCAAGTTTCTCTTGATTCAATACTATCTCACAATCACTACTTTTGACATTTGGTAATGAAAATTTTATGCACTTCGTTTTTTTTCCATTTAATACTAAATTATTAGCAGTGAACCAATTTTGGACCTGCAGTAGAGCGTTATTTACGTCGTCAAAATTTGTAGCACGTCTATCTACCTTAAAAATTAAGGAAGTATCGTCAGCAAATAACACCATTTGTGGTTGATTTTTTAATAAATGGAGTAGATCATTAATATACACTAAAAAGAGGAATGGACCCAATATCGAGCCTTGTGGCACACCTATTTTTACTTTTAAACCTAGTGAATTGATACCGTTTATTTGAATTTGTTGTTGTCTATCATTTAAATAAGATTTTACTAAATTGAGCGCAAGTTTTCCGAGTCCGTAATGCTCAAGTTTCGTGATCGACGATTCGATGTGTTACTAATTCCCTTTAGTAAGTGATTGCGTAAGAATTGAATCTGAACATTGTTTGTTTTCACTTTCATCACATACTTTTGGAACAGATCATAGAAGTGATGCGCCATTGCACGTGAAACTATCCGAAAGTTACCAGGGGGCAGTATGGGTGAAGGGTTGTAGCCATCTTTGCGCCGTTGCAAAAAAGGGATGAGGCTATTCTTTCTGTATAGCTCCAACTCTTTCTCGCCTTACAACAATGATGGCTTTGTCACTTTACTATACGGTCCATGGATAAATAACAACTAAATTTGCTATTTATATTCTACACAACTTCATTAATAATTTATTTTCTAGAAACACCTGAAAACTGGTCCACGATATGCACATCTTTAGACATACCAGAGGTCCATGTATGGTGTCACTACTACCAACCTCTTTTGACCTCTCGCGTCCAAGCGATCATAGACGGACGATGGGTCAAAGTATACGACGCGTTCAAGACACAACTCCTCATAGATCTGACTACAGTATCCTCAGACAGTGAGGTGGAAAAGGAGGCAGATATCAACTGGTTTGTGTGGAAAGACCTTATTGGAGAGACGGTTATCGAGTCCAGGGGTGATGTTATTAAAGTCATGAATTCTTTGATGAAGGGTAAGTTAATGCACCTTCGTTAATATAAGTGCTTATAATCTGAGCGGTAGAATCATTACCGACTGACTAAAAAATTTTGTTTTTTTTACCCGCATTGGGAATAGTTTAGCAGTACCTGGCCGATCGAGCTCTGCTCGGGTGAAAAAGAGAAAACGTATTTTCCCAGACCTAGCTAGATCGATTTTTTGCCCTCGTAATCTAGATACGACGTTTCTCTATCTAGTATATAGTCGGATATAGTTATATCCCTTGGGATATAGCTATATACCGTAATATAGCTATATGAAAGCGGTTCATAACTGTCTTACTAGGAATATAACTATGATACGAGCACGAACTAGTAATATAACTATTAGGGAACGCCAACTAAATAGGTTAGGTTAAGTTAAAATTGTGACCGACTACATCGAAATTGGTCGCAGTATCAGAATAACACGCTGACAGTTATGAACCGCTTTCATATAACTATATTATTTACGGTATATAGCTATATCACTAGGGATATAACTATATCACAGCTATAACCATCTTACTGCGACATATATGGCTCATTTAATAGTATAGGATATTGATTGACTCCTGTCTTCATGGTTTACCAAGCTAAAAGAGATCATTTCGTTTCATGTTTTTTTTTTTAATTATCAGTCTGTGTGTCGTATGTCAATATTAGTATGTAATGCAATTAACGAACACAATAATCTTCTATATGAATAGGCTATTTATAATTAAGATATGTCTTTTATTGTTGTAATTGTCGATAGAGATTGTAGCGATGGAATGCAATTCATTTCAATTTCACATCAATACAAATGTTTTTCATAAATGATGATTGATCATACTTATAGATTTTTCTATGTAGATGACAAATTAATTTGACATAATAATGCGTAATTTCCATAGACAGGCAGGTGAACAAAAAAATTGGATTTTTTTGCCCGCAGTTATATCATATCAAAAAATATAGATACAGTACTCTGTATACGCTATCAATTAATTTTATTTACCTACATGCAGTAAAGAATGTCCACTGAACAAATATGTGATAACCTACAGTCATTTCTTAGTATTGATAAGTTCAGTGTCGCAGGTAAGCTGTGCATGCGACACTGATCGATTGTGACATTAAACTTTATCTTGTCTATGATACGGGTAACACAGTAGTCTAGTAATTGTTTGTCAAAAATTATCGAAAATTGTTCTACATATTTAAAGGACTTACTATTTGATTATGGGCATGTTTTCTTGGTAATGGAAATTATCGATAGTTTTATTTGTTGTTTGAGTGATATAATTTTGTTTATCAGGTGTTTGGTAATCAGGGTCGAGAAGTTTTAGTGATTGGTCACGTACTTACAAGGCGGGGGCGCTTAAAAGGTCGCAAATATCGAATGTACCTATTGGTACAATTAGGGGGAGCATTTAGGAAGACTAGGTTTCGTAATTCGCCCCACACACCTGTTAATCCCCGTGAACAAGCATCAATAACTTGTATGCCGCAATCATAGACACACAAAAAAAAAATGGACCTAGGTTTCCCCATGCAAAGGGTTTGCACATATCGATACACACGTTTAGGTACTGGACGGAACATGATCTGGGGCTGTACGCCGTTTTTCTGATGTAAACAAAACTTATTCAAAATGCAAATTATCGCTTATACTCGTAGAATCTTAAAAACGCTACTCTAGACGCGCGTAAAGGTACACACGGCTACACATCAAGCTATAGCTAGTAGTATAGCTAGTTTCTGCTGATCTCTTATTGTATAGGATTTCCTTACAATGCGAGGTCAGCTTATAATGGAAATGTATAGCTTGATGTGTAGCCGTGTGTACCTCCTAAATTAATATTTTCTGGGAAAGATCTGAATTGGGTGGTTGACGCACAACCAAATACTCGTACTTATGTGTCGGCGATCTTTTTATCCCAAGTGTCACCCAGTACGCCTAACGTTTCGCTTTGAATCATGACCCTGCTAAAACTGACGGAATTTCAACTAATCCTCCAAAAAACCCTTAAACCAAAGACTATGGAACAGCGATAATAATCAGTGATCATGATAATCGATGACTGTGACTATCAGTGATTATGATAGCTGTGTGGGTGATTATTAATCACCGATTCCGATGTAAACCTGATGATATTATAATAAAGATCGTATCTCTCACGTATCAGTGTTGTTTAATCGTCATCAATGGATACGCTGAGCGCCATGCATCACGACAAGGATCTCTGATCGGCGCCATCTGTATGGCTTATGTGCTATCTTTCATCTTTGAAGATATACTTGATTATGCAGGAATTTTCATTTTCAATGAATGATTAGCCCGTTGCTCAAACAATCTTACTGAATTGATATGCAATTATTGATTGCCTGTATCGGTAACAGCGCAAGGTCAATCACCAAAATAAGGTTCCGATAATTGGAATAATTGTGTTTACAATAATATTATGGGTATGTCGGTCATGGTGGCCAATCTCAACGGTGACTAGCCAAGTATGCAGGAGATATTTTAGTGCACAAGTGTCTGCATAAACACAGGTGCACTTGCTCTTCCCTCCCTCTGATAGTCCGCAACAACACGCAACTACTGTCAGTCAACCAGCTCGCCTATTTCATCAGTATCTGAACTATCCATACAACAAATCTCTTCCTATTTCTTGTAGGCATGGCCCGTCAAGACCGCGGCTACACACCGACCTTAGAAAAACTATGCCAAAGCTTAGACGAAGAACTACAGAAGCTTCTGGAAGACTTGAGGGTGTACTTGTACAAAGATAAGAAGAGTTTGGCTGGTAAAGATAAGCTTCTGTTTGCGTACGAAGACGAGGATGATATCGATCAGATCTACAGCGATATGCATCTGATCGAGATGTATTTGAGAGATGTCTCTGATAGCAACATACAGAGGTATGTTGGGTTTTTGCATGTGTAATTATTAGTGACGTAAAATTTAAAGTGGAGTTTTCCTTAAGGTTGTGTATGTATTTAGGTTTTGTAAATAAACGTTTGGAAGCCAAAATATCACTGCACGATTTATTTAATTTATATTTATGTTTTACAAGCTTGATATTTGGCAACTGACCTACAGGAACTTTGTTATTGAATGTATAATGTCATTAGAATTGAACAACAAAAAAAAAAACTGGGATACCTTCATACAATATTCTTCTCCACAGCATGCTACAATACATCAAGGCATGCTTCGAAGAACCCACCTTACAATCCACTGAACTACAAAAGAAGACAACTGCCATATACACCGCGCGTTTCACACAAGCGATTTCCACCCTTATGCCTCATTTACGCAAATGCTATATTCCTGAAGAGCGCGATAGCTTAGGGGTTATTAATATAGACGATAATGCCTTGAAGAGGTGGAATGAACTGTGTGTGGTGTTGAAGGAAAACTGTCAGTTCTGTTGGGGCAAGTGGGTGGATATCGTGTTGGCCAAGGTTGAAGATTTGACCAAAGGTTTGCCGCAAGCGTTTACTTTGGAAGCTAATATTGATTATTTGATGATGGTAAGTTACTACAGAACCTGTTTCTCCGCTTACTAAATACACTTCAGTGCTTTCAAAGTTATTTTACCTCTGATTTTACATTCATATATTTTACAGATTGCCTCGTTGGTCTAGTGGTCGCAAGCGTTACTGCTGAGCATGAGGTCTTGGGTTCGATTCCCGGGTCGGGCAAAGTGTTATTGGGTTTTCCATCTGGAATATCTCAATAGCAGCGCGGCGTCTGGATTTGTGCCCGGTTGATGGCAATAGGCTCGCCCCATATTACATGGGTCTTAAACATAACTGGCGAAATGTGGGTGTACTATATAGGTACACCTCTGCCTTACCCTTCGGGGTATGCAGGCGTGATGTTATGTATGATTTTACATTATTGTCAAAATCAAAGTGATCTTTATTTTCGTTACAATAAGGTTGCTTGTGGGTTGATCAGAGTTAAAATAACTATAAAGGGCTGTAGTATTGTTGATGGACATATCTGAGTTAATATTTAATTGATACAAAGTTTACATGTTCCTGTAGCAATGGGACGTCATAAAAATCACCGAAAAAGATGAAGAAGGGAATCCAGTAGAGTCTACTATAAAGGTCCCAGCAGGACCGTCTCTCAAACTGCAAGAGTATCTATACGCCACCAGCCGAATACTGGACGAAGTGGCCCCACACACCTTGCCAATAGACACACACACGCTATTCATCGAAAAAGTTACAGCTATCACTTTCGCACACTATGAAAAAGTCATAAGAGAGAACGAGACAGATATAAATCAGAGGTGTGCGCTTCAACTACTGATGGATGTTCGACATTTGACGTTGTTATTAGTTCCTAGAGAAAACAAGATATTTACAGAACAGTCGATAAAGATTTGTGAGTTTTTGAGACAGAAGATCGATCCGTTTGACTATGACGTGTTCTATAAATTTATACAGACCAGTTTGAAGAGATCAGTGCAAAGAGTTCAGGTTAGTATATTTTCAAAACAATTATTCAAACATGATATCAGATTGGAGTATTCTCGGGTTTCATGATTTTCAAATATTGAGGGGCTTGTGGCTAAGTAATAACAGCCGCACGGGTCGATCGATCAGGTTAAGCTACGCTTGCCACGGTTGGTCCGTAGATGGGTGACCATCTTCGTATACCAAGACTCGTTCGTGCCTCGGAAAGCACATAAAGCCGTTGGTCCCGGTTGTCATTCGTAAATCTTTGACTGTCGTTACGGGTCGTCAGAAGCCCGAAAGTCTGGCAACCAGTCTTACCAAGGGGTATCGTATTACCCTGTAACTGGGTTATGGAGTTCACATAGTCTGTCGCTCCATGTAAAATACTGATATTCAGCTGCATCCGGTTAGACTGGAAGCCGACCCTTTTCAAATCTGTTTTCCGGAGTCAGTATTTTTGACTTTTCGTTTTAGTTATTAATTTACTTCAATCGATAATGTAAAAATTGCACATAATTTGTACCTAATCAACCAACGAGATGGCGCTAGTGGTATGAAATTAATAGACCGGTCACTAATTAATTTGTTAAAACCACCTCACCTCACCACATTTTTTAAATGGTTTGTGTCTTTTTTTTTAAACCGAATTACAGCTCAAATGTTTACATGATGCTATCTATACCATTCCTCTTAGTGGATTAGTCCTTCATGCATGAGTCACAAGAAAGAAGATCAGTCCATCTCTATCCTTTGTTACCCCAATGCTAGACAAAAATCACTCCAATATACATATCATAATATTCATTATTCCCTACAGACTCTCCTAGGCAGCTTGGTCCTTCACCACGGCCAACTGACTGCCTTAATCGGTACCAAACCGGTACTATCAGGAGGTACAGGAGACAAGGCATCCGCTCTCCTGGCCTCGGGGGACTCTCATTGGTTCTCTTTACTGCCAGTAGCAGCACCACCCAGCCATCTTAAGAAACAGGATAAGCCTGTAAGTATTTTTGTTAAGAAATGTGTGAATGTTTATTTTGGTACTTATAGTAGTTTGGTTAAAGAAATACTGAGGTGAATTAAAACAGGCTCCCGGAGCGGGGTGATACTTAGATATACGTTCGGTGTATATAAACCAATCAGTCATCATGTTGATAAAATGTGGTGACATTTCGAAACAAAAGTTAAGAACAAACAATAACAATTTTAAAATTTAGTGCACTTATACTCCATTTGAAATAAGATAAGACATATAAATAAACCTTTTTTGCTGTCCGTTCAACCGATTTTGACTTCTATTGCGTTGGTGGCATGAAAAATGGCAACTTTTTTGCTTTTAATGCCATCCTTATGCCTACGGTATAGAAGTCAAAATCGGTTGAACGGACTGTAAAAACAGTTTGTTTAAATGTCTAATCTTATTTCAAATGGAGTATAGTTAAAAATGATAAAAATAACATTTGTACACCATATGTTATGGTAGAATTTACAGAACTTATAAAACTGTTAACATCAAACAAATTTAAACTATATTCTTTCAAATAAATAAATTCTGATTCTTATTACGAACATGAAAAAATACCAGGGAATGAGTTGTTTATGAGACGTATTTTTCCAAAAACGCGCGTTTCTGTATTTCTTTTTATTTGCTTTAATAATTTAACTTTCTTAATTTATTGTTCAGAATGAAGATTTCTTCATACTGTGAACTGGTATGAGTGATTTAAGTTTTTTTACTCGTGATTTTATTTTAGACACTAGTCCGTTAACCATTGTTCTTAGTTTCCTAGTTTTTTGCAGCTTGTGAATCGCATACTAATAGCATTCCATAATTTTTTGTTTATACTACACAATACTCATAATGTTTTTGCATACCGGTTTTCTTTGTTAATGTGTTATCGTAAACCATATCATACGCATTGCATACCATAGTATGCAAACATTATACAACAATTTCTCATTTAATGTCATCATGAGTGATTTACTGTTTGTTTGTTTGTTCTAACAGATTATTTAAAACTTTTTTATTTAACTGATGAGATGACAGGCTCGCGTTTTATTAGATTTAATCGTATTGTAACAATTAACTGCATACTGAGTCCATACTATAAGATTGTGTCAAACAAATTTTATTTGTGTCTTTAATATTGTGAAATATAGCTCCCACACTAGTGCTAGTGTCATTATGTTCAGTTCTAGAACTGAACATAATGAACCACCATGTTTCAGAGTTTGGGATTGAATAAAAAAGACTATCATAATACGTTTAAGATTATTAGCATTGATGTAAATCATCGATGATTATTAGCCTAGAGCATTTGTAATGGACTACGAATATTACCTACATCACAGTCAACTGTGATCAAACTATAAAAGGAAAAAAAAAAACAAGTCGTAAAGCCTTGCGAAGCCAGGGCGGGTCCTAGCGACCCGCCCTGGCTTCGCAAGGCTTTACGACTTGTTTTTTTTTAAAGTTATATCTGCATGTGTTACTTTCGGAATAAACTCTAAATTATGGTGAAAACTGCATCAAAATCCATGTAGAGTTTAGAAGAACTAAGAGGTCACATAGACAGACATGAAAAGCGACTTTTAGATTTTTTCCCTGATAAAACTGTCTTTTCCCAGGTAAAAAAGAAGCCCGTATCATCGAGCCCCAACAAGTCGAGGTCCGACATTTCAGATCTGATGACGAGCTCCTTGCCCATCAACTTCGCCACCGCACGCTCCGGCGCAGCTTCTTTCTTCAACTCTATCTCCTCTGATTGGTTTAGTGGATCGTAATTTTATTATTATTATTTATGAATATTGTTACTTTTCGATTTTATTGGTGGTCAAATTGGCTTGGAGTAGTGGCTAGGTGAGAAATAGGCATTTATTTATAGTTTGACCGGGAAAGTTGTTCGTGCCCTAGGTACGTGCGTGGCGAGACGGGGGGCAGTGCAGGGCAATCATTCGTCAACGCTGCCCCCCGCCTCGCCGCGCATTCCTAAGTCGCGGAAGAATGGTCTCGGTCAAACTATAGTTTATTGTTGATATAGAGGCATCGCCTGTTCGTCTAGCGAGGAAAATAATTAAAGCAATTATTCGAAGACCAAGATAAAGTTAGCGATTAGTAACGAAGAGGTTCTACAAACAGGAAGATACACGAGCGCGCGTCATGTGACTCTTATGTCATTGGAATAAGGTATAATTTAGAATGATTGACGCGCGTTCATGAAATGCAACATCCTGGTAGACTAGTAGCGACCACTATTATTGGTCACCGTGGGATTCGGTATGACATCGACATAGGTTTTTTTCATAAATGGCGGAAGAGTACCTACCAAGGTCAGTGAACGCGGTAACCAAATTATAATTGAGTATTATTTAATCATAATAATGAGTACCTAGGATAGCCATTTGCTGCTTCCCAAGTCATAATTTAATTGACCAATACGTTATTAAAATATTAAATGTATTTAAATTACTTCAATGTAATATAATCAAATAAGTTATTCATACCATCGCGTAGTTTTATTTGTACCAGAATGAACCATTGTGATTCAAAATTATTGAAGTAGGGCTCAACGATGCGAATCGCCGAACTGGTTTATAATGCAAGGAGTAATGTATGCCAGATTGATGTCAGGTAAAAAGGTGGTGTGGAATATTAAACAGGTGTCTGGGAAAGAATACCCACTACTTCCTTTAGGTGTTATAAAAGACGATTTGATATCCACAAGCCTACTGATAAAAATCTCTTGAAACTGGTGAGTAGTTATTATCAACTGGGTAATGTTTACAGAACATAGTTATGAAAAATACCAATAATGTTGCAGTGCCATCCACGAAGACGCGCACACTCCGCTCCGTACTAAAGTACAGTAATCGCAGAGTGGGGCGCGTCTTCATGGATGGCACTGCAACATTATTGGTATTTTTTTTTATTGGACTTTTTTTTTTGCTACACATCATTATGTTTATAACGGGTAGGTTTTAGTAACTAAAGACCAAATTCAACTAAAAATATTTTTATTAATATAGAATCAGTGCAACAATCCGGAATCAGATCTTAAATTTAAATTAGTACTAATAAACCTTAATGATTACGACTTTTCTTCGCCCTCCTTGATTTCTCCGGCTTTTCTGCCTAGGTACCTGTTGATGTTGTCACTGTACTTATAACGATCCTCAAAAGCTGTGGGGTAGGTGCCCGTATGATAGTTATAAGGTGTTACAATAGGCCGGTCCACATAAGGATTGTATTGGTTCCGACCCGGGTATTCGAGTTCCGGAAATCCGTTACGATTGTTGTCAAATCCGGGCTTGTAGTAGTTGGGGCGGTAACCTGGTAGACATAAAGGTGATGAAACATTTGTTTCGTTCTTAGTAATTATATGAGAGTTGTGGATAAATATGAACCGTTTTATTTTGCATTTCCTAGGTACCTACTATTAACTTAGTCATCGTTTTTCTCTCGTCTTATATGATTAGTATTCGATGTGGCACGTCAAAAGTATCCCATATGAAAAACCACTGTCATTTGTACCGTCTTAAAAGGTGACAGGTATTTAAAGCTCTGTGCAATATAATAGAATCCATTGTCTGTACGTCCTATGTTGATTCAGTAGGTAGGTAAGTACCTAAGTATTATTCAAGAATATTTTATAAAATCGATAGATCGTTTGGCTATACCTACGGTTACCATTTAATAATGCCTATAACGTTATTCTCACGAACTATTAAACATTGAATTGAATTATACATATCTAACGCTTAGTTCAAAAAACTTTATGTTATTTTAACTAACTGGACTTAACTACTATAATCAAAGTACAGGCTAAGTACCAATATTATTTAACTGGACAAAAAATAATATTCTCACCATTTATGTAAAAATCTGAATCACTTCTAACGTCAAAACGTAAAACCGCTATGATTTAGCGTGCAAATAATTTACTTTTTACAAGAAATACGAAGATAATGTTTATAATGTCGTGTAACGTGTAACTTATAAAGTACGATGGCCGTAGTGGCCGTTGACTCCATAAACAAGTACGTGATCGTTTTTCTCGATACACTTCATCTTTTTTTAGAGAATCTATGTGATAGGAATGTCAGTGTTTGTGATTTTAAACTATAGCTACTCATCGATTATTATTGATAATAATGTGGTCCTTTGAATCATACTGAATGCAAAAACCAGCCTTTAATTTCGAATTATACTTAGTACGTATATCATACGGTACGCTTACCAATAAAATCTTCTACTGTGAACTATCTATTAGATTCAGTAAACCATGCTTACCGCTACCGCTGCTGCCATATCCCGGATATCCTTGTCCGAATCCGCTTGGGTAGCCACCGAATCCGCCGCCGTAGCCTCCTTTACCTATATACAGATTATATTCGTGATTAATTGGTTAAGACTAATTCATGAGGATCATTGGCTTTGTTCCGATTCGATATTATACTATAGATTTGTGGACAGGTTTTATAATTGATTGTTTGTAATAGGTATCCACTATTAAGGGTTTAGTCTGCATGGCTTTCTCGTGCAACCTCCACGGGTATTTTATATGTTGCTGGCAAAATATTATTAATTTATGAGATAAATTTTCATATTTAGAAGATTAGAAAAATAATTGAGAGTAAGCTTGGAGAGCTGACACTGTACGTTTAGATGTAAAATAAGTAGAGTGAGTTGAGAAAATCTATTTCCTTTTGTTTTATTATGTATAACGATACCCATCACGTAAGTGAAGTATAAAAAAAATAAAAAAATACGATTTTTCTATGTGAACACTAACTGCGGTTGATGACCGTAAAAAAAACTGTCAAATTTTTTTAATTTATTTTTTGATCATTTTAGATATTGATACCCATCACATCTGCGGAGTTTTGCTAGCTAATTTAATTTGACCCTGTATAAAATACGCCTTTTAGGCTAAGGGTATACTGAGACGCAGGTGACGCAGGTCCACGCAGCGCAGGGCAGAGCAGATTTTGTAATGCATGAGCGTACTGGCAGCTGCGTAGGTACTCTGCGGCGCAGACACGTGCAGCGCAGACATGTGTCTGTCCTGCTCTGCGTCTCGTTGTGACACTACAACGAGACTCACGATTTTTGCGATTCATAATTTTGTTGCAATCGTTTATTGTTTGTACTAGTTAGGACGCGAACGTGTCTGTTTAGCTGCGTCGCAGCATGCGCTCGCGGCTTATGTCTGCCTCGCCTGCCCTATCCTGCAAAATCTGTACTGTGCTGTGTCATCTGTGTTTCAGCATATGCTTAGCATCATTACTGGTCCCGGTACTTACTGTAAATGCGCGTAGCGCTTACAGTAGGTAGGTATCTACTCTTATGGCTGAAAAGTTCAAACTATCATAAATGGAATTTCTTCATTATAGTTAGGTAGGTAACTATTGTTTAGCTATCAATGTGCCTATACGAATAATGTCAATTGATATGCTAACCTCTGAATCCACCAGGGTAACCACCCTGTCCTGCTCCTGGATATAACCCGGATGCGCCACCGCCGTATCCTTGATTTCCACCGTATCCTTGCCCATAGCCTGGATTTCCACCGTATCCTTGCCTATAGCCTGGACTACCACCATATCCTTGCCCATAGCCCGGATTACCACCATATCCTTGCCCATAGCCTCCTTGTGCACCTCCATAGCCACTGCTATATCCATTGTAGCCCTGATTATAGCCGCCCTGGTTATAGCCACCCTGATTATACCCGCCCTGATTATATCCGCCCTGGTTATATCCGCCCTGCAAACCGGGTCTTAACAGCCCATAGCCTCCAGTATTCCGCCCTTGTCCATCTATGATGTCATTGCTTGTGTCCCCCACTTTTTGAGCGACGGTCACGGCCAGAGAACATGACAGCAAAATTATGTTCTAAAAAAGAGAGAAAAAAATATATAATTAACGATCGTTGCGTTTAATCACCTTGATTTAATCAGATTTGTATAAATGTAAAATGATGGAGGAGATGATAAAATTAATTGGGATTATTGATGCGTTTAGTGTACCTATTGGGCATTTAATTTAGAAGAAGTTAAGATCACAATGTGACTGCCTAAAATCAGTCAGTATAGTCAGACTCACTCGCTTAGGTTTCAGTTCATACCTACCTATAAGTATAAATGATGCCCATTCTCAGCTTATCTAGCGTTAGTTATCTCATCTAGCATGTTCCTTAATTTAATAATTATCTTATCGTTATTTCAGGGCGTTGTTAGATTAGTCAAAATAACTGCTGAATTAATTTGCCCTGTCTCCTGTGATACAGTTTTTTTAAACTAAGTAGTACTGCATAGTAGTTTTTTCTTATCAATACCTGGTGTAAAAATAGTCTGTAACACTGTTTTTGGAATAATAAAAAATATTAATTTGCCTGATGATAATTCAAAAATAATACAAATACAAAAACTAATTTCAAAATTAGTTTTTGTATTTTGATTCTATACATCATCTGCAATATCGTAAGGTACCCAAAACACATTGCTCCAACAGTTGATTCATTCGTAACTGAGAACAAAGGCACATTGCTCAATGTACCGAGCAATTTAAACTAAACTTAACAATGCATGTCCTCACACTCCTCTTCCTTAAGTTTTCGTGTAAGCAAGGCTAACTTCATTTACAGAGATGTTCTTGGTTTCCTGTCTGACATAATTTTCTGGATTCCTATGGTTCCAGATTTAAAAAAATACACTACAACACGCCTAAATAAAATTTCGCCAGTTAAGTTTAAGTCCCATTAATAGAGGGCGACCCATAAATTACTATCAACCAGGCATAAATCCAGACTCGGGCTGCTACTGAGAAATTCCTGATGGAAAAATAACACTGCCCTCTCTGGGAATCGAACACAGGACATCATTCAGTAGCGCAACTACTGTACTAACGAGGCAGGAGGCAGGTTAAAGAAATATTAAGTAATAAGTTACACTTTTGCAATCTGCGTGTACAAGAGCAGTGTGGTGGCTTAGTGGTAACGGCCCCGACGAGTTGCAGGTCGTGGGTTCAAACCCAGACAGGCGCTATACTTTGTGTAAATAATTTCATCACCACTGCTCTCAAAATGGTGAAGGAAAACATCGTTACGAAACCGGCATGTCCTGCAACTAACAATTCTAAGACATGTGACATCCACCAACCCGCACTGGGCCTGCGTGGTAGATGTGTCCGTGTCCCAGCTGTGGGAACATTATAGGTTGATTGCTAATCTACGTGTGCCGTAAATGGCAACTACGGAGCACTGTCGTGTTTAGTTATATTGGAACACACAAGGTGTAAAGCAAATAACTTTTACTGGCCACTGCCGCTTTCAAGAATACTTAGAATTATTAACCCAATTCAGGAGATAAGAACACCTACCCCAGATAAGAGTAAGATACCTACTTAAAAAAAGTAAGGTATCGTGTGTCGCCTTAATCTATGAAACTCTAGCAACAAAAGGCGATGATGCAAATCTTATCTTAGTTTGTTAGAAATCTCACTGTAACTGTAACATAATTAGCCAATTACCTAACTACTTGGGAGGTGATTATTAGGTACATTTGTAGCTAAATACCTATCACTCGTATCATATACAAGTTTTGTTCTCTCATGCTCGGTTCCTATAAACTAAAACGAATCGTTTTGCTTACCAATGGTAGAATTTTTTTATTGCCAAACTGAGCAAATAAAAATAGATTCGTAAGCTAATTTTACCCGTGATAACTATTTCCATATGGGAGGGTCTACTATGCAAAGCTATTTTTTTTTTATTAATAATTTTATTTACGTTAAAGAGCCAGAGCTACACAAAGTCACAAACATTTGTGTAGCTCTGGCTCTTGTACTAGGACTACTAAGAGTTTCTGTATCACAAGTAAAGAAAGAAAAAAGAAAGAAAATTCGTTTATTTGCGGTATACATGACGCAAAAAAAGATTAAAAAAGAACACGTAAATAACAAATTGGGGGAAAATATGCGTCACATCCACGCAAAACGGCCATCGCTCAGCATAAAGCTGCGACCCCATGCGAGACAGAGCCCCAGCTATGAAGCTATGAGGTCTTCGCTTCATTATTGGTAAAGATGAGTAAACCGGTAACGGTCCGTAAATTACAGGAATCGGCCATAAGTGTATCGATTACCTGCATTGGCGCCACAATTTATTAACATGTTAAGTATGATCAATAAGGTAAAGTCGTGAGTGAGAAGAAATACTAATTGGGCGTGATAATATTGAAACAGTTATGCCTATTTACCTACTAGTTATGCCAATATTCTGTCTTTTGTTAGTCTTATTAGTTACCCAGTCCTATCGGTAGTTGTGAGCGGAGCTTCACTCCTACCATCATCTCTGTCTTGGCGTGCGGCGATGTCGTCTTACGTTTAATGGGACCCAATCGGTGGTCATTTTAGCCTAATTTTCATCTTTTACCTACCTAATACCGTGTATTACTTATACTTATTTTTAGTCTAACACCAATGGACTTGAACCGTTTGAAGGTTATGTAGGTAACTACATGATTAGTCACTTTAGTATAAAATTGAAACAAATAATAAGAAAGATATAATCAAACATAACTTTTCTATTAAAATTCATAAATTTGGATAATGTCAACTTATCTATTTTAGAATCTGTAAGAATAAGCGTGGCGCCCTTAAGTGATAGGCAGGCGCCATACATAAGTAAAAGATAAGTTTACATGGGTTCAGAAATATCTAGTCATCATGCCGGGGCTACACCAACGGGAAACGCCGTTGATTATCGCGATGATAGACTTTATTCCGACGGGTTAAGGTCCATCAACGTGATAATTAACGGCGTCTCCCGTTGGTGTGGCCCGAGCATCAGGGAAACATAATATTTAAACTATTTCGCAGAATAGAATAGGTGTCTACCACAGCGCCTACCTAACTACCTACAGTGACGTTTGTCATACATTGTACTCCATCCTTACATAATTATAAAACAAAGTCCCCCACCGCGTCTGTCTGTCTGTCTGAACGCGATAAACTCAAAAACTACCGAACGGATTTTCAAACGGTTTTCACCAATAGACGGAGTGATTCATGGGGAAGGTTTCAGTGTATAATTCATTACAGTTTTATGTAAATTGGCTAAAATATGGCGATTATTGTTGAAGAAGTCGGAAAAAATCATGCCGACTGGGAGCTTTACTGGCGTGCGCTGCGTTAACCGAAAAAGATACATCAAATTTATGTTCTACGATATTGTTCACCTTAAAAAGTTCAACAAAAAAGTCCGTGATGGCATGTCTATCTTCTAAGGATGACCCACAATATCTTTCAGAATTTGATAAAAATTTAATTGTTATTTCTGAAGCTTTTTTGACCGGTATAGTATTAATCCTTATCCAAAAAAATAAGTTATTTAAATTAGGCATTTAATTTAGATTCAAATATGCCTTTAAATCATAAAGATATCACAGTTTCAAAATTACGCGTAGCAACGCGGGCGCAGCGGTAAGGAGTTAATGACCTTTTCCTATGCTATTAGGTATGAAATCTCGGTAGTACTTTCCCGTGGGATATTTTCCGACATCCACGCGGGCGAAGCCGCGGGCAAAAGCTAGTTTGAAATAAGATTAGACATTTAACGAAACCTTTTTTACAGCCCGTTCAACCAATTTTGACTTCTATTGCGTTTGTGGCATGACAAATGGCAGCTGCAGTAAACAGTTGGTATTGTAACCACTTTTTACTTTTAATGCCATACATTTATGCCTACGGTGTAGAAGTCAGAATCGATTGAACGGACTGTAAAAAAGGTTTGTTTAAATGTCTCATCTTATTTCAAATAGACTATAAGTAGTTCTGAATTCGACTACGTATTGTTATGTAAAAAAAACAACTGTCGGCGGATTGATCACAGTTATATGCCAGTCCCGAACTATAATGTATTACAATCTAATTACTAGATATTCAAGAAAGATAATCCTATCAAGATTGAATGCCCAATTCGGAAACAGATAGCATCTTAACAATCCATAAGATAGAAGAGATAGGTTATCTCTAAAATCTAATCTATATTATAATACAGCAATTAATGAACTAAAATAGAAACCGCTCTAATTATCTTAGAATTTTTATTGTACATTTTTGAATCGTGAATTCTTTGTTTTAGGCCCTACTTAGTTTTAAAAATAAAACAACATAAATAGATAGGATAATTGTGGTGAAATGAAAACCCTCAGCACTAACACAATATAGGAACCTAATTAAGAGTTTAAAATTATATAATTTGTGTGTATTTTTTATTTTTATTTAGTTTTCCTTGGTTTCCTATTCTGCTCTGTAACAATGTGCTTGAAAGTTTTCTGTTTATATAGGCCCAACAAGGGTTGCCAACCCTACTACCTATACCTATAATATAGTAGATATCCTGCTATATCAGAGGCCTAAATACTATATTTCTAAAAAAATATATAGGCGAAACTACAATATTTTTATTTCAATACAAAATAGCGAGATGATCGGAATAGAACCGATAATTATCTCATAAAAGCTGAATTAATGGTATTTTGATACCTTAATTTAGAGTGTAAAAATTGTTATGAGACATGAAAAAAAAATACCTGCTTATAAAGTTCATTGTAGAAAAAGAATATGCATTTAAAGATTAAAAATGTTATTGAAACATACCTAACTATAAACATTTGTTTTTTTTCTCTTATATTTTTACAGGCAACGGCTTCGAAAATACTACCTATATTTGATATGAAAAAGTTGGCAACCCTAGGTCCAACAGACTGCGAGCGGAGATATCTTTGCCGATAGTTATTCAAAAAACACCTTGCCGATCTTTGCCGATAGTTATTCAAAAAACACCAAGTTATCAAAGCACTGGCCGAAAACATGAAATAAGTTAAAATGCTATTTAAAAAAAAAATCTTTTTTCACTTTGTTACTCGAAACTATTTAGTACCTATTTCCTGAAGGATTCAATATAAAAAAAATAAAGAGAACTCTTTTCACTGCACTATTTAAAAAAAGAACGCTCACCAAGGTATTCATGATCACTGCGATCCGCACTACACTGTGATCTGTTTAACAATGATCACGATCTGTTGATCTCTGCATTTATATTCTCATAACTTTGTGTGGTTTTTTGTCTTATACAAAGACGGATAGTCAGTTTTAATTAATGCGGTTGTAAAAATGTTTACACACATTGTTTGGGATTGATCTAACGGATGTTACGTGCAAAATTGATGGATTAGTGGTGCATTTACATAGAATACGATGTCTTTAATTTGAATAAGGAAATCTACTCGAAAAGCAAATGAACAATCTTATACAGTTTAGTATCTAAGTAAATAAGTAATAATAAAAGGTCTTTCTCAATTTACTCAATCGCATTAGCGATAAGACCAAATAACACAGTAATACCTATATCAATACTTATTCTACTAAATTATATCATTTTTCACTGGAAACAGAATTCCTTGACCCACACAAATTCTGTGAAAGAGACTGCAATAAAAAATCACCTTCTTGTATTTTTGGAATTTTAGAATTATTTGCTGATAAAAATAACTATTGGTTTATAAGTATTTACCTACCTACTTATATAATTATCTATTTATAACGATATCATGATATAAATATCATGATATCGTTATAAATAGATAATTATTAGGATTTATATCTGGAATGATAACTAACCAAGATAATACGGTTCATATTTGAACGGGATCTTTCTCTTTTCGTTTTCCCTGCGTGTTTGTTGACTACACTTGAAATCATTAGCGAAGAACGAATGGAGGAAATAAATAGAAAACTTAGGAAGTAATTTGATAATTATCTTTTTCTTGATTATTTTCTTGGTATTAGAACCTAATTGTGAGCGAGTGTGTTTATTTCTCCAGTAAATTTTTTGAAGAACAGATAAGATTTTGATTATGATTGCGATATAATTTGATAGTTAGGTTAGAGATAAAATAGTAAAGTATCGTTATGTGATTTTTTATTATAATAATTTCCTTGTGCAAAAACATATTTTATTACTTCTTAATAATTTATTGAAACAAAACCGTTCTTTAAAAAAGAAATAGCAATGGCACCTCATAAAATTAAAAAAAAAAGAAAATGGAACGTGGTTTAAATTTTATGACAACTACAAAAATTGCCAGTGCTCCGTTTTGGACGCTATTTCATTTGTTTTTTTGTGTGTATCAGGTTAATATATGTGAATTAAATAAAATTGCTTGGTAAGTATTTATGTGTTATTTAATTGTGATTCGTAATGACTTTGTGACTAAAATATCCGATCTAGTAATAGAGACAAGCGGCAATCGCCAATCCATTCACTAAGTTTGGTGATATCTACGCCAATGGATTTTGTAAAGAGGAACAAGTTCATAGTTTAAAGTTTGCACACGTTACTGCAAGTTATACCCAGGTATAAATAAAAAAAATAGGTATCTATTGATAGCATTGAGCATAATATCTAATCATAATCACATAGATTTTCATCATAGGCATGCCTATGATGAAAATCTATCTACGAGCTAGATAAACAATTTTATTGACTGCTCAATTAGCCATCATGGGCCATTGTGTACATGACACATTACCACCTTACTAATATATTTGTAGATATTGGAATGGCGACTTACATAGAGAAGAGAAAGTTCTGAGTGATAAGCCTCAAGGAATACAAACGGTGAATCATCACGACCAAACTCCTGCGGGGATAGCAGAAATTATTAGGTAAGTGAGTTTATTGTAGTGTGGTCGATTCCCGGATTGTTTTCATACTAATCGCGAGTTTTAGCGATGCTTTATTTGCCTGCCTTGTCTGGGTTTGAAGCCAATTTGGTCAGATCGTCATACCTATAGGGGCGGACGTCGTGTTTTTAAATATTCACAAAAACTCTTGTGCTTAACTATGAAGACTGCCTTTGATATAAGCAAAGATATGAGAGTGTTAGTTTTAACGAATAATATAGTCATTATTATTGTCTGATAAACACAACGATTATCGAGATAAGCGGTCATTAGTTCCGTATTTAACATAACAGATGTCGCTACACAATAAAACAGACTATTAGGTATCAACATCTTCATTAGCCCCCTAAAATGTGTTTCTACTTTCTGATGGCGGTTTAAGGTATTTAATTTATGTCAAGAGTCTTTGTTGTCTGAATTAAATAATTTATTATTATCATCTCCTTTATTCACTGATTATAGGTACTTAATTATTGGTAAATTATATTTATAAATATTTAAATATTATTTATTGATTATTGCGATGGACATAATTTCGCTTTCACTATATCGGCGTGTCATAGCTACTTACATTGTGAATAAATTATTCGCAAGTATGGCCATTATTCGGAATAATCGCCATTCCTACTTGCTTGCTGGTACCTATCCTTTTAAAATACAGTATCCTTCCACGACGTCCAGTCCAGTCAGTAGGTAATACCAGATCCCTTTTGTACATTTCACTATATCGTCGACCGTAGGTTCAATTGAGGTAAGGGACAAAATAAGATTTTTTTTTTCATATTCACCATTCGATAGAGCGAAAAATTCTGAACAAAACTGTATACTCAACTCATTTTGGGTAATTTTGTCCCTTACCTCAATTGAACCTACGGTCGACGATACTACGTCATTAACCTTAGGTACACTAGGCCACACGTTAGTGGTAACAAAATCGGTATAAGCAGGCCTCGTATTCTATTGAAACTCCGTACTACCACAGATGAATACAGACGGGACACTCGGCATTTCAGGTATGAAGCTACAAGTAGGTACGCGGCGGGCTCGACTTGTCGAATTCAGTGAGCGTAACATAGTCAGAAGATATAAGAGTTACGCGATAGAAAGAGAGGCAACTTCTAGGTGAATATAATGCGGTACTAAGCGCTGTGCGACCTGAATTTCACTTTATTGTGTCGTAACAAGAGTCGCTTTTTATTTAAATGATTTTGCGGAGTGTCCCATCTGTACTAATCTGTGGTACTACGCCGGCCAATCGGTGGTTAGAGGCCTGCTTAATTTCAAAATGTTACCACCGATGTGCGTTCGACTGTACCTACTTAACATGAGTCCGCGTTCAGACGATACACATTAGCCCAGTTGAGATTCCCTACAAGTCTACTATACCCCACAAACGTAGGCAATATTATTAACCCATTATGATAATGCATCAACAACAATGACATATTAAAATGTGAATATCTTATTCGATCCTTGCGCCACCAATTATCCTTGGACGTAATGGTCACAATACTCTAGACAGCTATTCATTCTGCCTTAAACGTTATAGTATTGAGTCATATTTATTATGACCTAACGTTAGCTTCCGGATCATTCATTTGTATACGTAGTAATTAAAAGTGACTAGGAACAAGGCAAGGGACTTTGTAAAAATTTGGTTAGAATAGACACTCGGTAAAAGGCGTCAAAGATGAGAAATGGCTTGGTTAGTCAAGGTTTGGTTCTATTAAATTGATGCCCATTTCAACCGATACTGATATAGGATTATAGTAAATATACATAGTGGTTGGTATTGTTTATGGTAAGTGAGAGTTATTCCTACAGACTACCTTGCTATGGCTTCAGATTGTGAGAAGCCTCGTAGAGAACCAAGGTTTTCCTTTTAGTTAGTGGATAATTATGTTTCGTGTCGGACTATGGGTATGAATGATATCTACCCATGGTCCAAGGCAAGGTAAGGTGGTAAAAAAAGTATAAACGATTGTG
This sequence comes from Agrochola litura, assembly GCA_949152395.1. Classification (NCBI taxonomy): domain Eukaryota; kingdom Metazoa; phylum Arthropoda; class Insecta; order Lepidoptera; family Noctuidae; genus Agrochola; species Agrochola litura. The sequence continues at coordinate 19,255,569 of OX424509.1, read as the reverse complement.
TTGTGTATTACATTTACATGTGCGTGCACGCAAGGAACTATGGTGAGCAAGTATTTAAAAAAGTAGGTAGAGCCTAGTCGCTGCGTTTTTTCGTTCGCCATGTAAAAGAATTATAGCACTTGTTCATTGAGCAAATACCTAGATTATTTTTGTTTATTTATTTGTATACTTTATTTGGTACACAAACAAAGCAACAGTATAACAAAGGGTGATTTATTAATACGCATGACATAACACGCGTTGACACCAAAATGTGCCTGTACAGAATGATATTTAATTAATAAGCAATATGATGTACAAGCTAATTCATGAAAATAAGTGAAAAATACCAGCTACTTAGGTGGTGGGTTAGATATTTTCTAACCCACCACCTAAGTAGCTGGTATTTTTTTCCTCCACCAACGTTTTTTTTTCCTTTTTGATGCATTTTTCCATGTTGGCGACGACTGCGAGATGCGTAAACGGACAAAGTTGTTCAACAAAAGTTCCGCGCTGACTTTCAACATGTTGGGCAACTTGTTGTGCAACATGTTGCGCGTCAATTGTTGCCTAGTGGAAACGCGGCTTTATGATGGGCAAACATAATTATTTGTGATCGTATTAAGAAAATACAAGTCTTTATTCGTTAGTTTATGCCCGAACCCTACTTTTAAAAGGTATAGATCTGTCTTCATCTATAACCTAGTCTTTTCTCAACTATATTAGGGTCGGCTTCCAGTCTAACCGGATGCAGCAGAATACCAGTATTTTACATGGGCGTCCTTAACCCAGTAACTGGGTACCTGATACAATACCCCTTGGATAGACTGGCTGTCAAACTTTCGGGCTTCTGACGACCCGTAACGACTGTTAATGATCCACAATTGACAGCTGGGACTAACGGCTTAACGTGCTTTCCCAGATACGGAGGGGTCTCGGTATGTAAAGATGATCCCATCCACGGAATGACCGCGGCACGCGTGGTATAACCTGATCGATCGACCCGTGCGGTATGTTATTACTTAGCCACAAGTCCCTAAAGGGTATCCTCCTAATCCTAACTAATATTATAAATGCGAAAGTGAGTTTTTTTTGTTTGTTTGTTACGCTTTTACGCTAAAACGGCTGAATGGATTTGGATGAGATTTGACACATGGGTAGACCATAAACTGGAGAAGGACATAGGCTACTTTTCATCCTGGATCAAAGACGAAGTCGCGGGCAACAGCTTATCTATCTATAAGTCAAAAACCACACTGATATTTGAACTCTTTGATAGTACCTACATAATTAAAAGTGCCTTCATAAATATTATGTTGCTAATCCTAAAGTAGATATTCGGCTTCATCATAAACTTGGACTTTACCAACACGTGATCAGATTTATTATAATCGTGGAGGATGTTTTTCTTTACTATTTGCAGATATCGATAAGCTTGTGATTCGTATCTAGGTACATAATTATGAACAAAGGGATTGGAATTCCACTAATATTTAAATAAATAATTAAGAAGGGTTCGGAAGACTAATTAATTAATTTCACCTCTGCCAAACTGAAGCCAAATAACTCAGCCAATTCACACATTACCTAGGTAATGCTTACTTATGCTCGTCCTCATTTGAACTTGTAATCTACACAGCTAGTAATCGCTTCATTCATCTATTTATCATCATAATAATTCATGACGGTTACAGACTAATGACCTCGTGGGTAAACCCTTTAGCAAGAAAAACGATAACACACTATCTAACACAGATCTGGTCAATACCATTTTTTTATTTTAGACGTGGGTCTGGTTTAATACTTGAAAGTTTATAATTGTTAGGATAATTTTTAGATTTCTTCATAATACCTATAAGTTTTGTTTTTCTATGTTCTGCCCTACACCAGGCCAAAACTCCGTAATTTCCTCTGAATTTCTTCGTTATTGTGAAGTAATCGTTCATAAAGGTTTCTTCCTGGCGATGCCATCTTCCGCGAAGGATTTTCACTACGTAATTTTCTATTTTATAACATCCATTCGAGTGCTATTTTGGCTAATGATCGATTGACATTCTCATATTGGCTTGAGCAGAACTTTTAATCTCAATTTCCGTTTTCGTATCATTACGAGATGCTCTTTTCAATGCTTTTTCATGTGACATTCGATTTCCTTACCATTGCTCAATGCTCATAATTACAGTGTCTAAAATACTTGTATTGGCCAATCTTTAATTTTGTTACAGACGCCTTTTATTGCAGTGAGTTTCCTTATCCCAGGATTTTGTAATATCTATATTTAAAAGAGTGTCCTTGGAGTTTCTTGCCCGTTCTTCTCCATAGAGATCTACGTTTTGGAATGGGCAACTAGCTTCAACTTTCTGACTAACTGACCGATTCTTTGACAATTCAAAAGTGCCTGTAAATGGTTTAATTGAAATAAATGGTTCGAGTTTGAGTCTGATTTCCAGTTTACGCCTGATTTGGAACTTACCTACAAATTAGATGTTTCTTAAACACATAAAACATCCATATATCACTGAAAACTAAAGAGGTGATTAACTAAAAGCAGATAACGGACCGGACAGCCAATCCGACAGATCATGACGTATTGTAGCCGCATGTGATTGGCTGACGTAGCAGGGCTCCGGCCACCGGATTAGTTAGCGCAATTAGCAGCTTAGTTCTTATCTGGTAAAGTGTACCTATTCAATATTCATAGAGTCATTACAAACACCATGTTTAATGACTAGTTACTAAAGATGCTAGAATGTATATTTCCCTCTTGCTACCACTATTTTTAGGTCTTATAACTTACATTAGTTACTAAGGACATCTGACAGAAAAAAAAAAATAGTTCTTTGTCGATTGAAAGTGAGAGACCTTAGCTAGATAGATAGATAGAATATTCTTTATTATGTACACCATAAAAATTACAGACATTAATTTAGAACAATAAAGTTGGAAAATAAGGCTATGCTAAAGCTACAGCGTAGCTTTTAGCAAGCGGTATTTAGGTGATTATCTAAGATGCTTCCAAAGGAAAAACGGAGTAGATTTTCGTGTTAATGACATCATGTAAAAAATATCCTTTGTAATAGCTTTTTCAGCGTGTGGGTGACTATTTTATTGTCAGTACAATCTGCTCCCATTGTGCTTGTAAATCACTCGTTACCCGTTGCTATTCTAAAATAACATATTTTATCCTTTCTACCCTTTAAAATTGTTCAGGGAATTTTCTTTTATCTTTAGTGGAAAACTATTTCCTGTTTCCTACCAATATTCACCATGTAACTATTCAAAGAAAGTTTTGTAGCTATTCTTTGGCGCAAACGCAGCCTGTATTTTGTAGGTAAGTATAATGATCATCATCGGAAAATCCATTACCTTTGCATTATTATTTTTTAGTAAGAATTGATTTTTAAATTATTGAAATTAAGTAAGATTTAATCAAGTAAATAATATGCGAGTGAAGCAAAAACTTGAAGTGTGTGAAACGCATTTTGTAGCGATCTAATTAGCCGCTGAAATCGATTTATTTCGAGTAAAATTAAGAATTAGGGAGGTTTCTTCATGGTTACGGATCTCTAATACGCTAGGCTATAATTAAATAACAATAATATCAAAAACATGTTCGTATTTACAACGTTAAGTTGGATTATTCGCATTAACTCTCTGTTTCTAGGAATCGTCAATAAGCTGTAACGGATATCGCGATTACAATTCCCTATCAATGATAACATTGGGCACAGGACCGTAAAATCTAGTCATGTACACTCCAAAAGACTAATTTTACAAGCATATTATAAAATATAGATATTAAAAACACTTGATGTCGATACCGGTCTCATTTGAAAACAACTCATTGCTTCCTAATATAAATTACTTAGATTTAGATGTCATTACCCGCATTACCATATCCTTTAAGGTTAAGGACTAATATAAGATAATATATCCGTGGCTGGCGTGAATATGTTGACATGTCTAAAATGGCAACTTTTCAGGGCGGCCATTTTAAACTTTTGAGCTCTTCTGGTAAATCGGTAAATTAGTTTAACGTATGTGTTCCAGTTGTTTTATAGGTTATTTTATGCCAGCTTTTGAATGATTACAGTAAACAAACGAAATTCCCCATAGTTTCCATAATAATAGACTTGTCAAGTCGTTCACCAACGAGTTATCAACTTATTCACCGACTTGTCAATTTGTTCACCACAGTTATCAACTTATTTACCGATTGAGTGGCAAATATAGAATAAAACTAGTAGGTAAACAATGTTATTTTAATGACAAACACAGTGAATAATAACGTATTTATCAATAAAAAAATGTTGGGTAGCAAACAGATGATGAATATCTATCCTATGTTTTAAAAAGGTAAAATTTGTTTGGTTGTTTGTAAGTTCGTATGTAGAAGGTAATCTCCGGAACTAACGATCCAATTCTCAAAAAAAAATCACTGGTAGCAAGCTGCATTATTCCTTAGTGCTATAGGTTATAATTTATGTTTATAACATGCATATTAGCTGAGCTATTACAACTTTTGTCTAGCATGTCGGAAAGAAATACCTCTTAAAACAGAATTATTTGCATGCGCTACCTAAAAAGTTGTATATAATTGAAAACAATGTATGGCAACCTGGTCCGCCAAATATATTTCTACAAAAAAGTCCAAGACACCATATTTCTATCTTTTATATTTTATCTTTTACATTTCATTTATGTTTAAAAAAAGTATTTTTCGACATCCTTACGTTTGGATGATTATTAAACAACAAAATACTAATCCTTCTTAAAATAAACTATTTTATGATCACAAAGATATCATAGAGATAAGATTTGCCCGTTACAGTATGTCAATTGGTCATATAGTTTCGGAGATAATAAATTAATATAATAAAACTAAAGAGTTATTTTTTTACTAGCAGCATCCCGTGGTTTCACCCCCATAAGTCTCGATCCCGTAGGAATGTCGAGATATAAAGTATCTTATATTCTAAAACACGTCAAGGTCTACCTATGTGCCAAATTTCATCCAAATCCGTTTAGCCGTTTTAGCGTGAAAATGTAACAAACAAACATACAAACAAACTTACTTTTGAATTTATAATGTTTGTTAGGATTACTTACTCAAATTATGCAATGTTGTTCTAATTGAACAAATATTTAATTAAAACACCACTAACCTATCAGTATTGTAGTGTAATACGCAATAAATAAAAAAAAAGAAATAGTAAATTGTTTTATTAGGCCACAAACAACGGAAACATACTGATTAATAATTCAGTTGACAGATACATAGTAGGTATTCACATTTTATTAGACCTCAGAATCCTCTTCATCTGGGTTGTCCTCGTCCAAATCTGGATCAGTAGATGAGACATCACCGACAGTTTTTATATTAATATAAAACTCCTTGAACGAATCATCAATCAGGTCAATCATGTCCATCAAATCCTTTTTTTTCTCTGCACTGATTGGCAAAGCCTCCTTTGAGATTGGGCTCAACCTAAAGAGATCTATTACTGATTTTCCTCTTTTCTTAAAATTTATTGTCTTGAAAGGGAGTTCGCGATCCAGAGTTTTCTTGTAATAAATTTTTCCTACGCTGTTTTTATTATATTGCAGCCATTTAATAGGTTGCCACAGAAATTTCTCCCCCAAATCATCCAGTTTTTTTAGAGTAAAGGAAGGACCCTTTACTCTGGATTTAAGTTCGGTAAAATCCAAGAAATCATTTACCGTCATCACCACGACCTTAAATGGTTTCTGCACTTTGCAAGTCCTCACCAACTGCACCCAATCATAAAAATGATTGATTCTCATTTGTGTTCTCTTTTTCGTTTTTTCAATAATCGCGTGGTCAGAGTCACACTCCATATGTGTGTGCCCACTGAGAAGGAATTTGTGGTTTATCTTTTGCAGCGTCGGATGACTATTTAACAAAAACATGAACATCATTGCCACGACATTGTTTTTGTTTTGGCCACCACAAGTATCGGAATAAAAAATCAGTTCTTCGACCTCCGCTGGCAAACTGTTGCAGAAGTGCCACAAACATGACGCAATTTGGTTTGCTCCTCGAGCTCCTATAGTCTCGTCCCACATGTAGCATGTTGCCTCATTAGTTGCTAAATCATGTACTGTTAGTTGGCCGTAACCGGATATCTCAATAAATCAAATTTCAAACAGAAAAATTTCGGTAGGCCATAACTTGACATGTCAATTTGTCACGATTTAAACAGAAATACTTCGGTTGGCCATAACTTGACATCTCAATTTGTCACAATTTAATCAAAAAGACTTCAGCTGGCCATAGATTGACACTTCAATTTGTCAATTACTTACAGGTGTATAAGTTGAGCTATCAACTATCAAATAATATTTTGGTTACTGAGTATAGGTTGATACAACAAAATATCAATGTTCGTTTACAAAAACATTTGAATCGTTAATTTGACATGAGGTTTTGTCAAGTTAGACACGTTAAAATGGGAGATGTCAACATACTACCAGAGTCGATTGCTCCAAAAGTTATGTATATTTGGGGCTGTAAATTTTTTTCATATAAATTCCGTATGCGTGGGACGTATTAAGCCAATAAAAATAAAAACATAGAAGTCGACATGTCAATATATTCACGCCAGCCACGGATATTTAATGTTATGATTTCTAAGAATAATTATTATCATACTTTATTTACAATATGCATTAACTTGTCCAAAATATTTAGGTAAATGATCACACGACCTTGCAAATTCTGTTGCGTATGTTTTGATACGTTTAAACAAATTCTAATACATTCTTGATATAATTTTCCGAAAGATCTTACCTACCTGTCTTTCTCAAAAGACTCGACAGAGATGTGAATACTTTTGTAGTTATATACCTACCATAAAACAAGGGAATTCATAGAGCATACCTACTGCTATTATTTGATAACTTCGAGCGTTTTCAGGAGTAGTTTCATTTATTTTCCGAATAATGTATACTAGATAGTTATCTAGGGGCTCCTGGCTAAATAAAAATAAACGCACGGGTCAATCGAAAGTTAAGTTACGCTTGCCGCAGTTAGTTCATGGATGAGTGACCATCCATTACATATCGAGATCCCTCCGTGCCTTGGAAAGAACGTTAAGCTTTAGGTACCGGCTATCATTCCTAGATATTTTACAGTCGTTACGGGTAGTCAGAAGCCCAAAAGTCTGACAACCAGTCTTACCACTTACCTAGTCGTACACCTAGGGGTATCGTGTTACCCAGTAACTGTTGTGGAGGTCAGATAGGCGGTCGCTCCATGTAAAATACTGGTATTCAGCTACATCCGGTTAGACTGGAAGCCGACCGCAACATAGTTGGGAAAAGGCTAGGTAGATTGATTGTATGATAGATACCTAATATGAAAAATTGACGTCATTGTTTTATCGTTAGGTATTGCGGTATTGCCTCCGAATCTAGTAATCGTGCAATTATGATTCGTACAGGTGACTCAAGAAATATAAGTAGGTACTTTTCTGATTCACCTTTATTAACCTATTTGGTACTACCAAATCCGTCTAAAGGCCAATCACAATTACGTGTGGTTACAAACAAGGCAGGTTATATTTGCAACCCAATTTACTAAAAAGTTACATAATCATTTTCCGTTATAGGGCCTTGTAATCTGTTGTTAAGTAACTTGAAAATAACTATAAGAATAATGAGGAGTCGATAAGAAGAAAAAGAAAGAAAAATTAGGTTTATAGTAACAGAAACACGTGCATATAGCTAAGATAACTTAACTCGAATAAATAATACTGCGAACAAATTGGCTTGTAATTTTAGCAATTTTATAAATTATTTATCTATTTCCGCAACCAAGTCAGTGTTGTGTTTGTTTAGAACGTAGTACGGAATAAAAGTTCGCAATTACTTAATAAAAAGTATAATAATGCAAAAAAAGTTTTTTGTCACATCGTGGAGGATAGATACCTACCTAAACATTATGAAAGAAAGGACCCAATAAAAAATTGAATGTTTATAATGGCCCTGTAAGTAATGAAGGTTGGTTGCGCGTGCGCTACCTACCGCAGACTGCTTGTATTGAAATGAACGTGACATTAGCCATTATTATGAATGCTTGGACGTGTCAAAGTGGACATTATTATTGACTAAAACTGGTAGCAAGGTCTAAAAAACACTTGTAAAGGGCTTGCTATATGGCTGCCAATCGTGCCACAACAGAGGTGACCTTGGTGGTATACAACCGTGTAGTTGGTGGTTTACGACCAAATTTCAAACAGCTCTGCCTGTCGCCAACCAAGGTCACCTCCGTCGGGGACGCGGTTGGCAGCCGTGTAGCAAGTTCTTTAAATAACCCCTTACTGTAACGATTATTTATACTTAACTACATATCGCCAACCTGTCTTATGTAAAGAATATCACATGGACTTCATACCAAATGCTGAACATTTGCCCTTGTGTTGTAGCCTTTCAAATAATATTACATAGATATTATTTGAAAGGCTACAACAGAGAGCGGCTACGCCAGAGCCACATTTATTCTAAACTGACACAACAATAATCGTAATTACGAGTAGATACGCTTAGATACTGACGTACAAACACAACGAAAATTCCTGGAAAATTGGATTAGGTGGATTATGTTGGAGGAAATGTTTTTTTTGGGCCAGCCAATCACACAATTATTTAATCAACGAATTAAAACCTAATTAAAAATAGTTTTGCTATCGTACATTCCAAATGAAAAATTATCTGATGAAAAGTTATGAATTTTTTTCATCGGATTCTTGAAAATTATTCTTATTTAAGTACCTATTTAATTTTATATCGATTTATTGTTGTTATTGAATAGAATTAGGAAAAGAAAGTCTACCAATAATCGTCGAGGAGCTCGTGGCTAAGTACTAACAGCCGTACTCGCACAGGGCGATCCATCAGGTTAAGCTACGCTTGCCGGGATTGGTCCATGGATGGGTGACCATTTCTACATACCGAGACTCCTCCGTGCCTCGAAAAGAACGTTAATCCGTTGGTCCCGGCTGTCATTCGTTGATCTTTAACAGTCGTTACGGGTCGTCAGAAGCCCGAAAGTCTGACAACCAGTCTTACCAACGGGTATCGTATTACCTACCTAGTTATTGGGTTGTGGAGGCCAGATAGGCAGTAGCTCCATGTAAAATACTGGTATTCAGCTGCATCCGGTTAAACTGGAAGCCGACCCCAACATAGTTGGGAAAAGGCTAGGCAGATTGATTGATTGATAGTCTACCAATAATCAAGATTCATTGGTTTGCGACTATTGATTTCTTACAAGGTGTATAAAGTATGTACCTGGGTAAATACCTAGATGTTTCTAATATTCTACACGTATTGCTCAATTGCTAGTCATTTTCGGAGCTTCTAAGAGCCTTAATAAAGTGGTTTAACAGCATTCAGGTAATAAAATGCCGTAATCGGTTCTACGAGACCTTAATGCAGAATGGTAAAGTGTAGGTGGTACTGCGGTCCTTCAGGTATCCGGACCTTAGCAGATATCTTTATTGGTGTTGAAATTTAATATTAATACTTTGACGTTTATGTATAGTTAATAGGTACTACGTATAATAAAAAGCGTGTGCGGTCGGGGACGAAGTTTTTTCTCACGTATGATTTAAAACAAAAACAATTTTTTTGCAGCCGCCATCTTGGATTTACATTTTGACCTCACTATCGGCTTTAGCACCCTCGAAAACTATGAAAACGACACCCATGACGAAAAGTTTGAAAATTTGCAGAGCCGCCATCTTGAATTTTCATTTTGACTAAATTCACACTACTTATATCTCTCTCAGTATCAGTGTACTTGGGCCGATGCGTACAATTTATCCCACGACATGCGACACTGTAATTAATTTAGTCTTTTCTTTTGTTTTTTTCTGCTGGCGTTCTATCTCTCTCTCTTTCTTTCTTTTTGAATTAGAAGAAGACAGTCGCAAGTATTAACACTTTTTAGCGTGACGATTTCTGAAAGTTTACAAGCCGCGTTAAAGAACTTCGTTCCAAAAATGCTTGTAATCGCCTAAATTGACTCTCTTAGATTGGATTGCCTGAACTAAATCTGAAAAACCTGAAATCTGTCCAGTTTTGTTTTAACGTAATGTAGTTCATTATTATTTTATATTTCCAACAAAGTTCCGCAAAACATTTTGCGTAAAATTACGCATCATTGTACGAAACTAAATTTAAAATTGAACTATGGGTAAACGAGCGCTGAAATAAAAGAAAATATCGTTGTAGGCGTTGTCGTATTACATACCTATGCAAATTTAAGACAGACCCCTGTTAAAAATACCTATTGTGTATTTATAGAATGAACATGAATAAGAATTATATAAATTAATCAACACATGACAGAGTCCACATAGGTATAAATGACATTGACTTGCGCAATTTGCATGTAGGTAAAACAACAGTTTTGATAGTAGATCGTTATCATGCAAGATAATCTGGATTAAATCGATTTTTGATCGATGATATTGATAACCAATTTATTGATTTAAAAGGTAGGTACTGTTGCTCACACTATTGCCTCAATAAACTACTTTTAATGCGCCGTTTATACAACAATAAAATAATTGTTATTATAATTGCAGAAAATCCCCTATTTAGAGGCCATTTCAGTAATTTAAAGTTGTTGGTTGGTTGTTCAAAGTCAATTTATCTATTTCATTCTATAAAGGACCTCCAGCTAGCTACCAGGTAATAAAACACTAAATAAATCTAATTTAATTCTTGTATGGTATATGTATATCAATATACTATAATCTGAATCTCGGAAATGGCTCCAACGATTTTCATGAAATTTAGTATGCAGGGGGTTTCGAGGGCGATAAATCGATCTAGCTAGGTATTTTTTAAAACTACCAAAAAAAAAAACGGAGGAAAGCTCGGTCATCCAAATATTAAATCTTTATGTCTCCATAAATTTAATTACATTATTTTGATCTAAAAATAGCTTAACTTAGTGCGCAAGAGTGAAAAACCCTGACTTCTAAACTAGTTTTATGTACCTGTATCTTAGAAGCCACAAAACTGAAATACATAGGTATGCTGTTAAAAAGCAGATTTGTTTGCTACTAAGGTGAAACTGAGTATGTAAAATACTCATACTCTTTCTGTAATTGATGAGCTAATTGTATGCTGATTTTCAAAAGTATATATATAAATAGCATGTGTAACTCCAGGCTTTAACGCTAAATACGCCTGAGAAGTTCTTCACAGTAATTGTTGATAACTTTATCTACGGGAATCGGAACAATACGTTCACCCAACAAATTAAATTTACGACTGATTTGCCTTAGGAACAGGTAACAAAGTTGAACGAATAGGTGAATACGTAGGTAGATAGATACTACAGAAACGGAACTATTACCTGAATAGAATCCACTTAATTAGTTCCCGCGGAGGAAATGCGCCATCTACGAGTCCATTGTTCGTTTGCTCCCGTGATTTTTGCCCGGGACACTCCACGGTAGGGTTAACAAAAACCTTGTTAATATTTTAAGGGATAATGTTTTTTATTTTGGATGTTACTCTTTATGATTAATTAACTTCCGCCAGCGGCTTCGCCCGCGTGATTTCTTTATAAATTAAAGCCTATGTTTCTCAGTGATAATATAGCACTCTACTGGTGAAAGAATTTTTTAAATCGGTCCAGGAGTTTTAGAGTTTATTCATTACATACAAACATACAAAAAATCTAATCTTTTCTCTTTACAATATTAGTTTAGACAAAAACGTGTGGTTTCAAGTCGGGGGATATAATGCAGTGCTGCACATAGTAAGTGCATCAAGAGTTGTTTTTTTAACAACCCTCTTATAATTTAAATGAAATGTTAGAAGCAGTTGATTCAATGTTTAATTTATTACCTACTTCTAATACAGAGTCAAATTAAATTAACAAGCGGAACTCGACAGACATGATAGGTATAATAATAATAATAATAACCCCACCGCCGTATCTCTACGTTGACGTCGTGGTGGGGCTTGCGCGCTCCGAACTCAAGGTCTGTGCCGGTACAGTTTACTTTGCCGGAACAGGTCTGGGATGAGGAGCCAGACCAAGAGAGATACAAAATCCCGCAGGGCAGCATGTGGCGAGCTGTTGGGCAGTAGCGACCCCACGGACCCTATCTCCCGGGAGAAGTCTTGTTCCTCACCTCTGGCTTGCCTTTATTGGCCGGCTGGAGTGAACACTGACGAGGAACGGCGCTCCCGCCTCATTCTTGCCTTAATTGGCCGGCTTGAGTGGAGATTCGCAAGAGCAAACGTGCTCGGAGGAAGGAAGTATTCCAGTAAGATGCTGGTAGGGATCTTGACCGTACTTCCGGGATTGTCCTGATAGCCGTGGAATACCTCTCCACTCCTCATAAGCACCTCAGGACGTGTTGCCCCCTTGTCGCTACGACACTATGTGCTAGCGACCGTTTTCGGGGGCCCATTATTGAGTGTGCAAGTCACCCCCTGCCATTTTATCCGTGTGCATATAAAACATAGATCAGGCAGGGGCCATAGTCCTTCCATAGTTCCAGGTGACCAATCCACTTTAGCAACCCAAACCCATAGTCCGATATCTTTGTTTCCATATCTTACAATAGTCCTATACCAACCGGGGGTTGTCCTTGGCTGCATTTGCATAGTGCGAACAGGGATAATCGTCGGTTGGTACCTCATTTCATCAAAAACGTCTAAGGGGCCTCTGCGAGTTGGCTTCGGCCCCTCGTACGCCTTCCAAAGGTCCGGGACCCCTGGGTCCCGAGAAATGTCAAAGACGTAAAAATAATAATAATAATAACCCCACCGCCGTATCTCTACGTTGACGTCGTGGTGGGGCTTGCGCGCTCCGAACTCTGGGTCTGTGCAGGTAAAGTTTACTTTGCCGAAACAGGTCTAGGGTGAGGAGCCAGACCAAGAGAGATACAAAAACCCGCAGGGCAGCATGTGGCGAGCTGTTGGGCAGTAGCGACTCCCACGGACCCTATCTTCCGGGAGAAGTCTTGTTCCTCACCTCTGGCTTGCCTTTATTGGCCGGCTAGAGTGAACACTGACGAGGAATAGAGCTCCCACCTCATTCTTGCCTTTATTGGCTGGCTTGAGTGGAGATTCGCAAGAGCAAACATGCTCGGAGGAAGGAAGTATTCCAGTAAGATGCTGGTAGGGATCTTGACCGTACTTCCGGGATTGTCCTGATAGCCGTGGAATACCTCTCCACTCCTCATAAGCACCTCAGGACATGTTGCCCCCTTGTCGCTACGACACTATGTGCTAGCGACCGTTTTCGGGGGCCCATTATTGAGTGTGCAAGTCACCCCCTGCCACTTTATCCGTGTGCATATAAAACATAGATCAGGCAGGGGCCATAGTCCTTCCATAGTTCCAGGTGACCAGTCCACTTTAGCAACCCAAACCCATAGTCCGATATCTTTGTTTCCATATCTTACAATAGTCCTACACCAACCGGGGGTTGTCCTTGGCTGCACTTGCATAGTGCGAACAGGGATAATCGTCGGTTGGTACCTCATTTCATTAAAAACGTCTAAGGGGCCTCTGCGAGTTGGCTTCGGCCCCTCGTAAGCCTTCCAAAGGTCCGGGACCCCTGGGTCCCGAGAAATGTGAAAGACGTATAAATAATAATAATAATAAAGCCTTTATTTTTCCTTCTCCTAAGTATTACAATTACATAATGTGTTTGATATAGTTTTTAAAAAAATTTCACTTATAATTAACTGTTTACACTTTTACACGATTTTATCGTAATGTTTTTCTATGCTGTTGTTTGTGTCATTTACATACGCTACTTTCTTGGATAGGAACCCCTATTTGGGTGTAGGCCTCCTCCAGTTTAATCCAGTTTTCTCTGTCTTTAGCTTGTTCAATCCACTCTTTTCCCGCTGTAGCTATGATGTCGTCATTCCATCGTTTTATAGGTCGTCCTTTTCGTCTTTTTCCACTAGGTCCTTTCCATCTCGTGGCTTCTACTGTCCATCGCTTGTCACTATATCGTGATACATGGCCCGCCCATCGCCACTTTAAACTTAGACTATAGTGTAGGACGTCAATTAGCTGTGTCTTATTCCGTATAAAATCACTTCTTATTTTATTTATTTTTCTTATTTTCAGAATACTCCTCTCCATTGCTTTCTGGCAGCTGACTAGTTTAGTTTTTATTTTAGTGTTGTAGGTCCTCGTTTGACAACCATACGTTAAAGTAGGTAGAATGCATGTATCCATTATTGTTTTCTTTAGGTGGAGCGGATAGTCCCCTTTCATAATCTCTCTGAGTGACCAGTATTTCTTCCAACTCATATTAATTCGGCGTTCTACCTCTTCTTCTTCGTTTCTGTCTTCGAATGATATTTCTTTTCCTAGATATATGTATTTATTTACGTATTCGAGTGCCTTTCCTTCGAGTTGTATTGTGTGTGTATAGCTATTTGTCATGAGTTTTGTTTTATCTTTATTCATCAAAAGACCTACTTTTTTACTTTGTTCACTTAGCAGATTTATCATTTTTTCCAATTTCCTGCTGCTTTCAGCAAAGAGGACAATGTCATCTGCGAATCTGAGGTGACTTAAGTACCGATTACCCATTTTGATTCCTTCGTTTTCCCATTCCAGATCCTCAAAGATGTTTTGCAGCACTGCTATAAAAATTTTGGGGGACAGGGGGTCTCCTTGCCTCACTCCTCGCAGAATTGGTATTTCCGGTCCTCGTTTCTCTAGTTTCACACAACTTGTACTGTTGTCGTATATATTTTTCAAAACGTTGTTGTATTTTTCGTGGATGTGACATTTGTTCAGTGCTTCCCAGATCGCCTCGTGTGATATCGTATCAAATGCTTTAGCGTAGTCGATGAAAGCTACATATAATGATCTGTTAAACTCCTTGTATTTTTCTATTATTTGTTGCATTACATGTAGATGGTCTATAGTTGAGAAACCTGACCGAAAACCCGCCTGTTCTAATGGTTGAAGATTTTCAATTTTTCCACTGATTCTGCCAAGCAATAAGGAGGTAAAAAGTTTGTAAGTGCTAGGGAGAAGGCTAATTGGACGATAGTTGCCTATATCTTGAGGGTCACCTTTTTTGTACAGCAGAATGATATCAGATTTCTTCCATTGTTCAGGTATTTGTCCCGTGTTTATAATTTTGCTGAACAAATTTGATAGAGGACGCTTTAGCAGAGCAATTCCAATTTTTAAAGCCTCATTAGGTATACCGTCTGGCCCTGGACTTTTTTCCGATTTAAGTTTTTTAATATACTGTACTACCTCCATCGCATCCACTTCTGCGGGCTCGTCTTCAGTGTCACTATTATTTCTGATATATTTGTTATCGCTTGCACAAGTTTCAACATTGTTTTTATATAAATCTTTGTAGAACTCTGTGGCACAATCTATAATATCTTTCCTCGTGTTAATTTCTGTGTTTCTTGTTTTTAAATTTTGTATCCAGGTTTTGTGTGTATTTAGTTGTTTATATGCTCTTTTTGTGCTCCTGTATTGTTTTAGGTTTTTTTCTATTATCTGTTTTCTGTAGTCTGCATAGTCTTGTTTTATAGCCTTGTTAGTTCTTTTGAATAGCGTACTTAGCTCTTTCTTCATTTCCTTAGTTTTTTGTTTTGTTTTCAATAATTCTGAGCGTCTTGACATTAGTTCCAATGTAGATTTTGTGAGGATTTTGTTTGAATGGGTTTTGTTTTCTTGTTTTTGTGTCGTTGACATACTCTTCTTAATTATGTGTTCGATTTTATTATATAAGGTCTGAACACCCTCGTCGTCTGAAGTTTGTAATTCATTTATATTACTTTCTAAACTTCTAGTATATACTGTTCTTTGCTCTTCTGTTTTAAATGTATTTGAAGATGGTTTAAACGACTTCCTGCTTTTTTTACTGTTTTGTAAGAGATAAGTGGCTCTAATGACATGATAGGTATCAATACTAAACATGATAAAACGAAAATAAATTAATTTGCTGATTTTTTGTGGGGTCATCGACCTCAGTTAGTGTAGTTACTTGAAATATCAGTTTAAAAAATCCGTTTGTTTTGTGTAAACTTCACAGACATGATTGGTATCGATACTTGAGCACGATAAAACAAAAGAAAACAGATTTTCTCAACTCATACTTAAAGTAACAATACTACCAGAGGTCGTTGACCCACAAAAAAAATATATATTTAGGTATTGATATCCATCACGTCTGCAGTTTCGCTAGGTAATTTAACTTGACCCTGTATAGGTACCAGTGACACTTGATATCTAAATACCGATAATTTTGATGGATTAAATTATCATTATTCAAATCATGAAATTTTCCCAACACAATTTTTCGGGACTTTTCCCAAACCACATTTTAGATGGTCATACGCTTGCCAGTCTAGGTCCGGGTAGACAAAAGATACATTTAGGTTCATCCGGGCGCTCCCGGATAAGTAAAGCAAAAAATCCGGTAATTCTGTACGTTATTACGTATTGTTCTGTTTTATGAGCTAATAGTTCTTTGGAACAAGCCTTGAAACTCGTGTTGGTTGGTGTTGCTCTGTTCAGTACAAAACTAGTAAATAAGATAGCATAAACGGTCCTTAATGTTCCCAATGCTGGGACACCGGCCTCCTCTTTTATCCACCACGCACGCTCAGTGCGGGTTGGTGGATGTCACATGTCTTCGAACTTTTGGTTCTAGGACATGCCGGTTTCCTCACGATGTTTTCCTCCACCATTTTGAGAGCAGTGGTGATGTAATAATTACACAAAGTAAAAGGATTGTCCAATAATGCGGTACTGGACCAGGCTGCATGTTGAGCATTCCGGATCCAAACCTAAATATACACTAAGATGAAAAGTTTTGTTTTTTATTTTAAAAATGTAATTTATAATGTTTTTAATAACTTTGTAATGTTTATCTAGTTGATTACACATACCGGCCTCCTCTTTGTAAAAGGGAGTGGGCTATAATCTAACACGCGTGCCCAGTGCGGGTTTTGAGTGCAGTGGTGATGAAATTATTTACACAAAGTAAGGCGCCTGCCTGGGTTCGAATCCACGACCTACAATTCGTAAGTCGGGGCCCTTACCACTGGGCCACCACTGCTGGGGATGTGCAGGGGAATCCATTGACCATACAAGAAACGTGTTTAATTCGGCGTTTTTTGGTTGATCTTAATACGGTACGGAACCTTTCGTGTGCACGTCCGACTTGCACTTGGCCGGTTTTTGTGTAATTTTCCAAAAAATATTGAGTTTACTACCCTAGAGCCTATTTCTAATTCTAGCCTGTTTCTAGTTTAGTTCTATTTATCAATAATAACTAACTCTGGAATTTGTCTAGGTAATTCTAACGTAAAATGTCGCAAAAACTCTACATGGAAACTAAAAAAAACCTCTTTATTTCGCAGCACCCGGTTAGATAATATTATGAAATATAGCTCATACGAGAAATGACCAATCCTAGAGCAAATAGGTAACTAGAAAATAATATTGAACAGAGAAAAAGATATATTGAGGTCGCTCTTGATACGGCAATAAATTACATAGTGCGAACATCTAGGTATGTCAATTGTGCGTACGTAGTTAAGGTAAGCACAAAAACACACTATGCTGCCAAGCATATTATAAGTTGGGGGATTACATCGCTGATAAAAATGCTTGGCTCAGCGCTGGTCCAGCTCCACAAGGGCGCATAACTAATTGATTAGCATTCGAAAGTATTGTTGCAGCTGCTGAAGATTGTAAAAACTATCTTTGCTTTTTATAAATTCAATCTCTTTGTATTGTATAATTGCATATTACATGTGTGAGCACTGTGACCATGTACATTCCATAAAGCTACCATTTACTGGGTACGTCTTTCATTGACTTGAATGTGCCCTAGCGGCTGAGAGTATGTCATGCTCACTCAAATGTCTCGCTGGCGTGGCGTGTGTGTTGGATCATTGAGTTCCCTTCAAAATGGTTGAGCTAAATGGTGCTGATCCATGCGTCATGTTCATGAACGGGCGCCGTCAGTAGGGACTGGTCATCTCTTAGCTGCCACGGTTTATTATAATTTTTGAATTGTTTTTGTTTTGTATTTCACGTCTTTCTACATTGTTTTCACATGTATAATTTCAATACGAATGATGTAACCAATATTTTGATATAAAAGAGTGTCCGTGGAGTTTCTTGCCCGTTCTTCTCCATAGGTACCTACTACGCATTGGAATGGGCAACTAGCTTCATTTTTTCTGACTGACCGACCCCTTGACAATTCAAAAGTACCTGTAATTGGTTTATTTGAAATAAAATGCTTTGAGTTTGAGTTTTGAGTTTGAAGCTAGAAACAGATTAATTAGATAAAGTTCCCATTTAGTTTAACTCATGTCATTATATTTTTTCACTTTTTTCTTAGTTTCTTGGAGGTTTGTTGGAACGAAGTTCCCTATCGCACGATTTAGGTACTCTGCACACTTAGCGAACGAGAGTTAGACCGAAAAATGTGTTACATTTTGTCTGTCACGACACGCCCCGACCCTTGCTCGAGCCAGCCCGCTCCGTTTAGCCTGTGCCGTACATCGTGAGGAAACCAGCGGGCCTGAGATATATATTTCTCGACGGCTTGTGAAGCCAAGTCAGAGGCCCATGGGCGGCTTTAAAACTCTGACACCAGGTTAGTCACTAACCACACGAAAGAAGAAGAGTGTTGAACATGAAATACAGGAATATTAATCCGATCCAGCTTGTCCCTTGCTGTCCTCTCCTTACCCCACAGGGGGTGCCCGTA
Source organism: Agrochola litura (assembly GCA_949152395.1). Lineage (NCBI taxonomy): Eukaryota > Metazoa > Arthropoda > Insecta > Lepidoptera > Noctuidae > Agrochola > Agrochola litura. The sequence continues at coordinate 19,236,809 of OX424509.1, read as the reverse complement.
GCGTATAGTCGCTTAGTTTATAAGTTTATGCCCTGGCTGGAGGCCTTAATGTATTGAGGCAACCACAAGAAAGTCCGATTAAGCAGACGACAATCTCCTAGGTTTACCTGTGAGATGCCATTCATATAAAAAAAAACCCGTCACGGCGCTTGTTTCTTCATTTAGTTACTTCAAACGTTGTTAATTTATTTCGTTGTACCTGTTATTTATTAATACATAATATAATTGACTGCTTCATTGGTCTAGTGGTCTCAAGCGCTACTGCTGAGTATGAGGTCCTGGGTACAATTCCCGGGTCGGGCAAAGTGTTATTAGATTTTTCTATCTGAAATTTTTCAGTAGCAGCTCGGAGTCTGGATTTGTGCCCGGTTGATGGCAATAGGCGCATTACATGGGACTTAAACATAACTGGCGAAATGTGGGTGTACCTGCTACAGGGACACCTCTTCCCAACCCTTCGGGGAAACAAGGCGTGATGTTATCTTATGTTATGTAATATACAGTAAAAGAAACTTCGTTTCAACTGGGTGTCTCACGACACCTCTCGATTTTGTTTTGCCTATTCTTAAGTTAAAAAAGAAACTAATCATTTCAGCATGCTTATTAATTTATCAATCAGGATTAATTTTCATTATGTATTAAAGATTTATCGTTTTCTTAGTAAAAAGTTGCAATAATCGTCTTATCCTCAGATTTGCAAATAGGTGCAGATGTAATTATTTGGATGATCCGGATATAATCTTATCACATTAACAGAAAAGAAATGTCAACCCTTTTCCATGAAACCCATAAGTAATGCACTCATAGTGCGGAATTACGTAAACTAGCTGTTAGTTTTCTCAACATCCTAATTGTTTGGAGATCGATCTATTACTTACTGTTCTGTATATTTACTTCGTGATTTCTACTCTACCAACTAACTTATCTTCTTCTTCGTCAAAATCGGTCCAGCTGTTTCGGAGATTAGCCGGAACAAACAGACAGAGTACTACTTTTAACTAATTTTTTTATTGTATTATAAGTACCGTTTACACTTTCATATGCATTTAGTAAAAAGCTGTGTAACACTTCAATTTTATTTATGTAATTGAAAAAAAGCTGTTATTTTGACATTACATACAGACACTTCAGTGTTATTTATTTGTATAGATTTAATGGTTAGGTATACTTGTAACGGGTGTTAACTTTATTGTTACCATACAACCTGATACTGAGCTGAAAATTTCAAAAAAACGTGTGTAAGTTTTCACAGTCATTTAGATAATTTATTTCGCAAGGATCAAGAGAGTATGGATATGGGTTCGAGAGTATGTAAGGGTTTCTATCCACTCTCATGGGAGGTTTATTTGAATAATTTAATATATTGGTAGTTTTCTTCGATAAAACGCGTTTACCACGATGCCCATCGAAATTGATCGTTTTTGTGGGTCCATAGTTAGTTTTCTGTTTATCCTATCCATGTTAGAATATATTGTTTTTATTGACCGAGCAAGCGAAGCGTCTCTGTTTCAAGGCTGGCAAAATTTGCTTTCCTCTGTCAGGTTGTTGTTGGTATTCTTCTACAGTTCGTATTTTATAACCGATCTGGACGAAACTACTTACTACTTTATAGATTCTTTTTGTCGTCGAGGATTTTCGATTGGAGGAATACTTCCTCCAAAACAACCGACTTCAAAAAAAAAAACACTACAAAGTGAAAAATAACTTTAATTTCGGAAGTCGGTGTCTTTGGTTTTGAATTTTCGTTCTTTGTCACCGACTTCCGAAATTAAAGTTATTTTTCACTTTGTAGTGTTTTTTTTTGAAGTCGGTTTTTTTTTTGTAAAAGGTTTTTATTTTTCACTTTTTAGCTGTGGTACCTACCCCACACAAATTCGAATACCACTACCTGCTATGTAAATAACAGTGAAAAGAAGTTATCATATCATCTACATACTAAATGGGAAAAAATACGTATAATTGAAGCTAACTCAAAAACTACCCAAACAAAATTAATAAAATTTATATGGGACCACCTCTGAAGTATGATCTACCAAACAAAAAAAGAATCATCAAAATCAATTCATAATTAGCGGAGTAATCACGTAACAAACATACAAAAAAAAAAAAAATACATACATTCGAATTGAGAACCTCCTCCTTTTGGAAGTCTGTTAAAAAAGGGGGCTGCTGGAGATCTCAGCCTTAAGAGATCCGATTTCGATGGTTCTTTTTTATTTGATAGTTATTAGTAACTTAAAGTTGGTCTTATAAAAATTTGGTGAAGATCTGGTCGAGATGAGCAAAATAGCCCCTCAAAATGCAGTAAATTGTTCACTTTTAGATTTCTACCGGTGGAATCGGTCCTTTAACTACTAAGTACGGATTGATCCCACTTGGGATCACCTTCTATAGGGGTATATTAACTGTTGCAAAAAAGTTTGTGCTCGCGAGGTCTATTGTTCGCAGAACTACTAGTCTAGTTTCTTATTATTGTACACCCTAGAAGTATGTTGTAAATATACTTTTTAACGACAACAATAAAAACATTCTATTTTATTCTACTTTTCTTAAAACATGTTAAAAAAATCAATAAATATACATGTTTGTCTGTATGACCGTGTTGTTCTTCTAAACCACGCAACAGATTTTAGTGAGGTTATCGTTTAGAGAATTTATTCCAGAAGGTTTATGTGTAAAATACATTTATATTACAGTTACATATAACTAAGAAATCTAGATGTTTTGTCAAGTCGTAAAAACCGTGTGAAGTAGGAGCGGATCGCTAGTTTTTAATCAGTTATAATTATATTAATTTAAATCAACCAATCTTGTAATTCAGGAACTAAATAGCTAAGTCGTTGATTGAAGATAGTACACAGAAAATTGCAGATGCAGATTGTTAGTATCAGATAGTTAGAAGCACTGACGTACTTCCAAAAATTTATAAAAAACCAAATGCCTATACATTATAACTATGTAGAATTTCTTACACCCAAGAGCACAGGACTTTATAAGTTTGTAAGAGCCTGTTTAATAAGTATCCGCGTTTAATGGCGGCCACTGTCAAAAGTTTTAAGTAGCGTTAATTCTTTTGAGACGTTAGATTAATGCGTCGCCTAATTAAATATTTAAAAGAAAGATATTAGGCACTGGCTTTGGGAGACCGTTTTTTTCTGAATAGGAATGTCCTAATTTATTTTAGAGAAGTCATGAAGCCCTCACTGTTACATGAAAAATACTTTTGATGTCTTAGCCTGAATTCCTTTTGTTTGGTATAAATGGGAGTTGTAATAAAGCAGTAGTCATTTGAAGATAGGTAAGTAATTAGTATGGACCGATGACCTTGTGAAGGCCGCAGGAATCCGCTGGATGCGGGAAGCACTGAATCGGTCGAAGTGGCGGTGGTTAGGGGAGGCCTATGTCTAGCAGTGGACGTCTTTTGGCTGAAATGATGATGAAGTAATTACTATGTGTAGTGTTTGCACGTCAAATATTCTTTTATTTCGAATAAATTCTTTAAAGTCGAGACACCGTAGTATCCTGCACATAGCGACCGAAATAATGGAAATTAATAACTTCTCTCAAAAGAATGATCTACATGAATCGTTTATCTACGTTGGATGAGTCATAAAATCTAATCTTCAATTAAAATATGGTTTATATAATCAGCGTCTATCTAACGCATTTTTTAAGGCTTACAGTTAATACTAGCTTTGAGGATTATTTTATTAACATTCGGTAAACAAACATTTCTGAGTAATGTCTTTTCCATACACCGAGTTTACTGTTTATAGATAAGGCATGACAGTCTATTGATTTTTCTACCCTCGAGTGAAAACAACACGAGGATACCATTTCATTGTTTATAGAAACAAAACCTTTGTCACTCTCACCACCCTCTAAATATATTAAACTGAAACGCATCCCCAACTCTGTATAACAAACAAAGCGTCCTAAGTGGGTGCTTAATTAAGAAATGCTGAAGTGTTTTGATGGTGGCACATTAATTTTATCTTGTTTTTCTGCTTTCGCGACCAATTATCTTGGCGAGTTCGTGGGGAGTCTTCGTTGGGAGTTTTAATTTTATTCGCTTGCCCCAATTATATTTCGCTCTGCGATCAACATTCATAACTACTATGTATTCAAGAACTCGATCTGGCGTTTCGTATTGTTTCTGGGAAATTCTCAGTGCCGTGTTTCTCAACTGTTTTGTTTATGATTTCATTTCTTACTTCATTATCAAATGAATCAAACGTTTATTGCTACGTACTAAACACAAACAGTGTTAATGGATTGGATAACATAACTTATCGCTTCGCTTTCGACGTTCTCTGCTCAACATGGGGTTTCCATATAAAGTGCTACAACGAAAATGAGTTGAGGGGTATAGTGCTAAGTATACTCCCTACACTTAGCAATCGTATTAAAAATTCTTGCGTATAGTTTTGATATTTTTTGGGACAGACGGATCCAGATTTCCGTTCGGACCGGAATCATAAACTTTTTATTTGAATGTGTTTTAAAATAAGGGGCTATGAAGGTCTACTAGTTCCTTATAAGTCGTTAAATCCGAGCGAGCCTGAATTAGTCGCTTCAATGACCGGATATTTTGCATTAGTCAGGTTTTTGACCGTGAACCTTGGCGATACCCAAAAAAGTAAAGACACATATATTTTACGATATAGCGCGTATACTCATAATACCTTTAGAAGGTTCTCTCCGCGTCAAGTTGATATGACAGCTTAGCATTTATAAGACAACAATAGGAGCCTTCGTTTTTTATTTTAAAGATGGTAGTAACCTTTTTTTATAATAAATAACTCACTATATCAGAGTCCAGTGGTAGAATCTCTTCGCTTATTTTGTGGTCGGCCTCTTCGCTTTGTTCCCCAATGCTCCTAATTTCCCTTTGTCCCAAGTTACGTTTACCGTAAAAAACCTTTGCGGAAGAAATTTTCTTAATACTTGACGTTCTAAGCGTTAATTAAGTGACGAAGGAATATGAAAAAAGTCTGCGATACTTTGTATTATTTTCACGTTAATGGCAATTTACTTAATCAAAGTTTAATTTCGTTTTGGAACGTTTTAGCATAAAAATCATAATTATTTACATTGAAAAATATCCACGAATTAAATTAGTAAGAGTGGTCACCGGAAATTCAGATTGGTTCTCCATAAATCGTAAATTATGTACCTATATATAAGATAATTATGTATGGAAGAAAATACTGCGCTGAGCCCAATTAAATGGGGCATGAGAGGATGATACAATACGAGTCTTTATTTTTCGGGTGGCTGATGACAGCTGAATGAGAGAGGCTGATGATCGGGTTCAATAACGTGCGATTGAGGAAGACTAGGAAAACATTCAAAGGAAACTGGCATGTCGTAGAATCAAAAATCCGAAGACACGCCAACCCACACTGGGCCCGCGTCGTGGATTATGGCCCACTCCCTCTCATAGAGAGGAGGCCTGTGTCCCAGCAGTGGGAACATTATAGGTTGATTATGATGTCCAGCAGTGCACTGCTATAGGCTGATGATGTAATGTGAAACGTCTCAAGACTATCCAGATTTAACCAGCCAGCGGAGCCATTTGCGTCACAATAATCAAGCCTGAATGCATGTATGTATCCTACTTGCTAAACTTCGTAAGATGAAAGGACCTTTCTAACATGAAACTGTGCAAAGTATGCGCTTTACTCAAATCAGCTCCAGCTCCTGAAATACAGGTACTCTAACCTAGCTCTGGTGTGAGGGTTTCACATTTTTTCTGTAAACCCAGTGTATGCCAGTAAAGAATTTATTATTTTTATTAGATACTCAAGTAGGTATAGGTACAAGCTTCGGGAAGAAAAACACCTACGCTAATTGAGCAGTAAGTACAAATTATTTGTTCGTTATTTATAGACGTACCTAATACGTAGTAACACAGGTTTAGCAAACTTTTATTGAGTTGCGTTTAGATGCAGACCCATCTACTTGGTTATTAAGGAGTTTTTTTAGGTTGTCCAGTTCCAAAAATCTAATGCGCGTTTCATGAAACTTCCTCACGACTCAAAGGTTTTTTTTGGTATTTTTTCATAATAGCTCTCTATTACCACAGTTTGTTTGTTAAATATAATTGCTTTACCTACTTGCACCGTCCACAAAGACTACCTACCCCTGGCAATTCTTTTCATCTGTCATACCCAACGACGTCATGGACTCATGGCCCATTGTAAATTCATACGAGAGCCTTGTCTTGTCAGCTATTACGTCTTATTATGCCTTACGAATATTTGTGTCAAGAACGCAGGGCATTGGGGTTTTCTGTCTCCGCTGTAATGGCCATCAAATCTTCGTAAGCTTGGTCATCTACACTGCTGGTATATGGGCATTATGACGCATTGGGTTGATGGTTCTTGCATGATCTACGATTGCTAATTGGATTTTACGTTACTTAAGCGTGTTTATTATTAGTAGCATGGTTTGTTGGTATGTTTGTAATAGTAGGCGTGGTGTATATATAGCACGAAATGTAATGACCGTTTTATGTTGGAATCAGCGTCAATCGGGTCTCTCACATATTAAGTAAGACAATGGCCCTACGTATTTCATAGCTTCATAGTTCCTAAAAGTGTTTGCGAAGGCAGCAATTACCAGTATGTTGTGTGTACCTACATACTGTAAACATTACATTTATGATCGGTAAATTACAAGATTTACAACCAGAGCGTAGAGTTTTTACTCAATTTTTTTAATTTTTCTTATACCCGATAAAGGCGATAGGGCGACCCCTTAAATAAAACGAACATAGAACCAGACCAAGAACAAGAGCATTTTTTTCTCTATATTTTTTTGTATGGATAAACGAAGACGGAGGCGCTTGTGGCTATGTAAAAACAGCCACACGGGTCGTCCCGGTCGATTGGTGGATATGTGACCAGTTTTATGTACTAAAACTCCTTCATGCCTCGGAAAGCACGTCAAACCGTTGGTTCCGGCTGTCATCTGTAGTTCTTTGACAGTTGTTACGGGTTGTTAGAAACCCAAAAGTCTGACAACCAGGCTTACCTAGGGGTATCGTGTTACCTAGTAACTGGGTTGTCAGCTGCAGTCTGCAGTTTCGCTGATGGTGGCGCGTGTGTTGGATCATTTAGCTCCCTTCAAAATGGTTGAGCTGAATGGTGCTAATCCATGCGTCATGTTCGTGAACGGGCGCCGTCAGTTGGGACTGGTCATCTCTTAGCTGCCAGGGCTTATTTTTATTTTAATTTTTTGAATTGTTCTTTGTTTTATCTTTTTATTACGGACGCTTCTAACGTGCACGTCTTTCTACATTGTTCTCACATGTTGTATAATTTCAACATGAATGATGTAACCAATATTTTGTAACAATTTTTTATTTAAAAGAGTGTCCGTGGAGTTTCTTGCCCGTTCTTCTCCATAGGTACCTACTACGCTTTGGAATGGGCAACTAGCTTCATACCTATTTCTGACTGACCGATTCCTTGACAATTCAAAAGTGCCTGTAAATGGTTTAATTGAAATAAATGCTTTGAGTTTGAGTTTGAGTCGGTTATATTGGAAGCCGACCTCAACATAGTTGAGAAAAAGCTAGGTAAATGAAATGATGAGAGGAACAAAAGAATATTCTAACCCTGTTTACACAAAAATGATTTGATAGAGTGGGAATAGAATGTGCATTCGCTTGTTTGTAGGGCAGACGATATTCAAATCAGGTTAAGATGGTAGTTAACAGTTAGTGCGTACATGAAAAGTATGACACTTCACTTTCCGTCTCTGACCTGCTGCAAAATAGTGTGTGGTGTGTGTGTGGTTGTTTACAGTTTATCGTAGCATGTTCCTCATAATGTGAACTTAGAACAGGTTATCTATGTTTCTCTTCCCGCTCCAAGCTCCTTATACATACACTGTATATTATGTAAGGAAACATAATATACGCCCGAGGGAAAGCAGCATTAAAATATCGCGTTTCCTTCTACTACGATCGTCAAGGTCGATGTCGATGACCTCGTTATGGTTGCTAATACAATATACAGCCACAGTTATGTATATATAATCATAAATACATATTTTTTCCAGTTTAGGAATAGGTATGTAGGTGGGAACCGCGACCTCACCTTGCAAATTTCCCATAAAATTATCCTTATAATTTTACCAGTTTGTCTATTTAAAGCTTTTTCAAGTTTGTTCTACTATAAATATCTTTCTGCAAGGCCAGTAAGGGATGGGCGCAAACGAGGAAAACACCAAAAGATCATTGAAACAAGGTCTGTTAACTTCACCCACGCTCTTTTTTGCACTATACAAATAAATAAATATTTACAAAGAACATTTGGATTCCTAATGATAATAATCCTGTGGATTGTGGCAAAGACATACTCTTACCGAAGAAAGTAGTAGGTATGTTAGTTGGAAAATGGGGAATATTTAATTGTTCCTTCTTTTTAGGGTTCCGTAGTAAACAAGGAACCCTTATAGTTTCGTCATTTCCGTCTGTCTGTCTGTCTGTCCGCGGTCTAGCTCCGAGACCCTTAGTACTAGAAAGCTGTAATTTGGCATGGGTATACATATTAATTACGCCGAAAAAGTGGTAATTTTTGTTTTTGGGATAAATTCATCCCAGCTACGGAACCCTTCATTGTGCATGGTCCGACACGAACTTGGCTGGTTTTTTACATTCTAATGATGATCACCTTTTATCTTTAAAAGACTGCAATGATTAATAATATTTCCTTTATTTCGTTATAAATATTTTTAAATATTAGAATACAGTGTGGAGCAGTGGTGGCCCAGTGGTAACGGCTCCAACTTACGGGTTGTAGGTCATGGGTTCGAACCCAGGCAGGCGCGCTTTACTTTGTGTAAATAATTTCATCACCACTGCTCTCAAAACGGTGAAGAAAATATCGTGAGGAAACCGGCATGTCCTAGAACCAAAAAGTCGAAGTCATCATAATAATTCTAGGAAAATATTTACTGGCATATTTTTTGTAGGTTCTTAGCAAAAAGTTACGCGCCGAGGCCAATAACTGAGTCAAAGCAGAGGCCGTTGTTGTTTTGGTCAAGTTCATTAAAGGCCATGATTGACATACTATGAGTGTATTGCTTTTTAGTCCCAAACCCATGTCGTCATCTGCCTAGCCTTTTCCAAACTATGATGACGTCGGCTTGCAGTCTAACCGAATGCAGAAGTCCAAAATATTTTAATTTTGTTAATCTTTTTTACTGCAAAAATGTATCTATTTTATTTATCAACTGTCGACTGCATCTCTCTTTACCTCTCTCTTCTTTCTGCCTCGTTGGTCTAAAGGTCGCAAGCGCTACTGATTCGTAGCGTTCGATTCACGGGTCGGGCAAAGTGTTATTCCCGGACTCCACCAAAGCGCAGATGTGCGGAGATGTCCGAAGCGGAGACGAGAAGAGATGTTTTTCAGCTAAGGTGTATCCACCGAAGCTGTGCGGATATGCTTACTGGCTAGACTGGAGCGGAGATGTGTGCTAGCTAGAGCGGATTTGATCTGCGTGTGGCGAGCGTTGGATGTTGACCACTCACTGCACGCCGCTCACATCTATTCTCGGCTCCGCTGCGCGCCGTCGCCAGCTTGCGAGGCACAGCTCACATCTCCGCTTTGTACCGCCCCCTAGCTCAATCTCAGCGAGGCACAGCTCACATCTCCGCTTCGATCGCGCCATACAAATATGATACGTCTCCGCCACTAAAGCTGAATCTAGACGAGACGAGATATGTGAATGACGAAATTATATTGGTTGTTTAAAACACATCTTCTCTCCTCTCGTCTCGTTTCCGCTTTGGTGGAGTCTGGGCGTTATTGGCTTTTTCCATGTGGAACTTCTCAGTGGCAGCCCGGAGTCTGGATTTGTGAACGGTTGATGGCAATAGGGTCGCCCCCTATTACATGGGACTTAAACATAACTGGCGAAATGTAGGTCCACCTCTGCCCTTCCCTTCGGGGAACACAGGGGAGGATATTAGGTTTTATCTCTTAAAAATATCTGTAATTTTAAGAAGTAGAAACCAATTCGCGAGCAGGTACACTTTTATTAGATCGTCCTCATGATTGTACGTGTTTCATATTTTTTGTGTATTTGATTTTAAAAAATATGAAACGAGTAGGTATTCCGAGTCACGTAACAAATTAGATTGTGTATAATGACAAGGATTTGTGATATTGTAGGTGTATAAAAAAAACTGTGTCGGAAGTTTGTAATTTCGTCTCGTTTTTTTATGGGTGGTTCGTAGTCTAGGATACTGATATATTACTTGTGATTCAACATTTTATTACATTGTGCTATAAAAAATTATAATTTTCGAGTAGAGCAGGTATACAAAATTAGTTTGATTGACACAAAATTAGTTTGTTTATAAATGCTTAGGTACCTATACCATAAGTAGTACTATTATTTATTCTGTATTCAAAACTCTCAAGACAGATTTTGACGTAGTCTTAATAAAATAATCGTCTCCATATTGTGTGTTCTTTTGATTGCCCAATTTCTTTTGATGTTTTGTTGCAAGTGAAGTTTTTGTTATATTATCTTAAAGGTATAATAAGAAAATATAACAAAAGCTTCACTTTAACTTGAAGTATCTTTTCTCTGCATCAATTTTTATAACATTAGTTAGTTAATTGATTCAGGCGTGGCCTTGCGGAAATCCATTATAAAATACAAATAGACGTGGATATATTTAGTAACCTGTTCCACTTAGCTATTTCTAAAGAACCATAAAAAACCCTGAAAGAAATCTATACGTGTTTCACCTCTCAACGAGGCATCCTCAGGATGACGATTGACTTGTCGCGAACTCGAACACGGCGTGTTGCCACACCAAGCGCTGAACGCAGCTTTAGAAATAGCTAAGCGGAACAGTTTACTAAATATATCCACGTCTATTGTATTTTATAACATTAGTTTTATGTAAATAGGCCTCTGTGCTTTATGGGCTATTGGGACTGTTCTTATTACTAGATACTTACTTGATCTGATATTTCGATGACACTCAAAACTAGCAAATCTTCTCTGTTACAATAGCATCTGTATTTTGTATAGTATTTATTTATAATTTATTGGTAATCCCCACAGCATTTTCACCTCATTGGTCTAGTGGTCGCAAGTGCGCTGAGCAGGAAGTCTTGTTCTGGGTTCGATTTCCAGGTCGGGAAAGTGTTATTGGGTTTTTCCATGAGGAATTCGTCAGTGGCAGTCCAGAGTGTGACCGGTTGATGGCAATATTCTCGTAGTCCCTTATTACAAGGGACTTAAACATAGTTATGTTTGGCAATATATGGCAAAAGTGTGCCATAGGTACCTACATCTCTGCCTAATCCTTCGGGGATAACGGGTGTGATTTTAAGTATGTGTTTTTTATTTCATTGTTCTGCCTAGCCTTTTCCCAACTATATTGGGGTCGGCTTCCAGTCTAACCGGATGCAGCTGAATATCAGTATTATACATGGAGCGACTGCCTATCTGACCTCCACAACCCAGTATTTCATTACCGTTACTTAAATATAAATACGTAACCTAATTAAAAGTTTCCTAACATAATCATTTTCCCTTTGTGTTGATATGTTGGTTGTTCCTTTATTTAAAGTACCTGGTCGATAGAGCTCTGCTCGGGTGAAAATAAAGAAAACGAATTTTCCCAGATATGAGACTTAGCTAGATCGGTTTTTTGTCCCCGTATCCCCATAAAAAAAATCTGCAGTTTCATAGAAAAGTGCAATACCTACGCGGTCAAAAATAAATGTATGGAACAGCAGATATTTTTTTAATAACCGAAGAAAAACTTCAACGCAGGGTGCAGAATCATGTACTAAATCCATGGTAACAGTTTTCGCGTCGATGTCCCGTTACCCTGTATACAAATATAGCTCGTTTAATAGTATAGGATAATTATGCTGATTTATGCTGACAATCGGACTAATCACGAGACATCGTGTTACCCAATAACTGGGTTGCGGAGGTCAAATAGGCAGTTGCTCGAAATATGTAAAATAAATAAAACACTGGTATTCTGCTACATCCGGTTATACTGGAAACTGACGCCAATTCAGTTGGGAAAATGCCAGGTGGATTATGATGCTGCTGGTTTATATACATAGTACCTGGTCGACCGAGGTCTGCTCGAGTGGAAATACATAAACATATCGTCCAGGTATTCCAACGTTGCTGTTGTATCACATTCCCGAGGCTGTCAAAATAGAGAAAATGAATTTTCCCAGACAAGAGACCTAGCTAGATAGATTTTTCGCCCCCGTAAACCCCTTTAATGCAACTTTTATCAAAATCGTTAGAGCCGTTTTCGAGAACGTGATTACAAATATATACAAGATGTTCCTTTTGATATCACATAACTCTACGGTATTATTGAGACCTTGTCAAAGAATCAACTGGCATATAATTTTATTTTTTATTTTTCAGATAACCTAACATTAGACTCTCGATGTGTGTGTATCCAAGTTTCATTGATAAGTACGAGTAAATCATTTTTTATTACTTTTTGGTAATGTTATTGCAGTACCTATGTGTCCCTTTTGGATCGGACAGGGTTTTTTTACATATTGGGTGTACAAATATTGCTCATTTAATAGTATAGGATAAACTAGTGGATGCTACCACATAGACTACTAGATGGCGCTTAATTCAACTCTTGAGAAAAAATTAAAAGTCCTAAATATAAAATGTAATTTGCTTATATTTACAAATAAGTATCCATTAATATTTACAAAAAGATAGTATTCGAGTACATAATGGTTTAATATAATTGAGTAATAATTTATAACATGAGTGACTTAATTAATAGGTACATAAGCTAATTACAATTATACGCTGAAGAGCATTATAAAAAGCTACTTGCAAAATACCAAAAATATTTAAATATCTCGTAAACCACACAAGTTAGCTACATGAAGTAAACAATCTTGAAAACAGTTTTAAAAGGTATTTTTATGCGCTATTTAATAAACTTGAATGTTGCTTTTAACATCAATAATATAAGCTATCTTGCGTGGTTTCGGAAATATTTCATGATAAGTTAGTGGCTTTTTTATATTGTTTGTCAATGTAGTTACTTGCATTGTAATTTAAATAGTGACAATTCCACTCGCAATTTCAGGGCAGTTACTTTGAGTATAATATAATTAAGTTGTGACTTAATTAAAACACTACCTACTTCTTACAATATTTTGGGATTTTACTGCCCTTTTAATATTTTGTGCTAGGACAAAAAACAATTGCTTTCTATTGTATAATTATTAATATCTCTTTTGTGATCTCTCTACACCTCTATCACCCTAGGCATTAATTTGAGATCAGCAATGAAATATATCACATATTATGTTATGCAGATAGTGCCATCCACGAAGCCGGGCCCCACTCTTCTTCCTAAACGCTTACAGTACAAGAGTGATAGTTAATTAATTCAGGCTTGACCTTGCGGAAATCCATTATAAAATACAATAGACGTGGATATATTTAGTAACCTGTTCCACCTAGGTATTCCTAAAGAGCCATAAAAAACCCTGTAAGAAATTGTAGCGCTGGACGCAGAGCCCAGCCCAGCTCTACGTCTACCGCTCGGTGTGGCAACACTCCGTGTTCGGGTTCGTGACAAGTCAATCGTCATCCTGAGGATGCCTCGTTGAGAGGTGAAACACGTGTCGATTTCTTTCAGAGTTTTTTATGGCTTTTTAGAAATAGCTAAGCAGAACAGGTTACTAAATATATCCACGTCTATTGTATCGTATAGTACAAGAGTGCAAAATTCCGCTTGTGTTTTAGTATTGTTAATACGCACTAATTATCTATGAGTGGAACTAAAACACTAGCGGCAGTTGCACACTTGTACTGTATTTAAGCGATTAGGAAGAAGAATGGGGCGCGTCTTCGTGTATGGCACTATCTGTACCTCCGCATAGCTGTTTAAGATACCTAGTCGGTGGGTACGGTAGCGGCCATAGTGCACTCCTATTTTCTAGATTGGTACTTTGGCTTGCTATGAGCGATGTTTATAGCTACGTAAATTTTATGTATGAGATGAGGAAGTCGCGATATTGCTTGGGTTAATATTGTTGGCCTAGGACTGCACTATTATGAACGCGACTGCACATACCAGGTATTTCTATTTTCTTAATGTCCCTCGGGTATCATCGGATTGCCGAATACAAACGAATGCTTATTTCCATGTCCATCAATTGTTAGATTTATCGTGTATATTAATTTGATTTCAGAACTAAGTACTTTATTGTTGTTTTGTTTTCCGTGTGAAGTATATAGAGCTGTAAAACTATTTTCCTATCTGTGGTGCCTGCGACTTGAGCGGCTTTCCTCCCATTTTTTAAATAAATTACTTTAAGTTAAAAGAGTGTTAACAACTCTATATACTTCCAAGTTGATTGAGAGCGTCTGGTCTGCACCAAGTGCAAAGGGCAACTGATAGAAATCTGACGACTGACGAAACACGAGGTTTGCCGAGGGACATTAAGAACATAGTTTGACCGTACCCTAATGGCGTAACACACTTTCAATCACAATCCGTCAGGTTTTGAAGGGAATTGCTAATCGATTGCTTCATTTGTTCGAAAAAAATTGTCTGCTTAACAACGCTACTAACGGAATGAAAGGCATTGACTTTGAAAGTGTGTTACGCAAAGCAACTTGAAATCGAGATAATACCTTATTTGCAAGCTCACACAATGTTGCTACCTTAAGATTAATATGGATGACAATGATTTTTTGAATTACTAATTCAATGATATTGTCCGTTACTAAGTAAATAAGTTATAATGTATAATAAGTTAGTTAAAGACAGTAGGTAAATAAAAACTGAACAAAGTTTCTCTCCGTGGGTACCTTACCCTTTCGAAGAACCAAATGGATACTAATGGGTTAAGACCTCTCATGCACAACCTCGTGCATGAGAGGTAACCCATTAGTGGTTCAAGTAGTGGGGTTCAAGTACCAATGTGACTTTTTCAATTCATAAGTATACTTTCTAAGATTATCTTAGACATCACTGACATCGGCGAAGAAGAGGAAACCAGGACTTATAATTAATATAAATCTGAAATCGCCAATCCGCCTTGAGCAAGCGTGGTGATTAATGATAGGCCTTCTCTTTTTGAGAAGAGGGCTTTGTCCAACTGCGGAGCAGTAAAAAGCTGGTATTGTTAAATGGATACTAAAATGAATACTAAATTGATAAAAAACCTTTTTTGATTGAATTTAACATGCCTACACTGTCTTCATTATGACTTATGACTATGTGCGTACGAAAATATATTTTTAATGCATATATGCGATAATATTATAATGTAGATTCTTTGTTGCTAAATGAATAAATAAATAGGTGTATAAATAATGTTATCCGAAACAGTTGATCGCGCAGGCTTCGGTTACAAACTATTTCTTCTTGCGTATGGATTTGTGTTGGCATCGGGGTATACAGTTTTTATTCTCGGTACTTTAAAAGAGCTTTCAAAATCAAAATTATCGTCAGCTGCCGCAGCTTTAGCCCTTCTTCGTCCAATCTCATAAAATAGTAGACATATTAGACCAAAAACTATGAGGTATAGAAGAACCAACATTGTGATGGTAAGTGGGGTCCAAAAACCTTTGGTATCTTCATTGTTCATAGGTGGTGTTGGACATGGATACGGTGTAGGCGCACCTGTGTCATCTGAATCAGTTTCAGTATCCATGCTCGTTGTTGTTGGTGTGGTTGTTTCGCCGGTGGTTGTTGAATCTGGGGTAGGGGTAGTGATTGGGTCTGGGATAGGGGTAGTGATTGGATCTGGGATAGGGGTAGTGATTGGATCTGGGATAGGGGTAGTGATGGGATCAGGAGTAGCAACGGTTGTTGGATCTGGGGTTATAATTTCTTCGTATAGTTGACATTCACTTTCATCCATACCAGGCGGTATGTAACGGAATGAATCGACCAATACAATGGATTCTGGAGCCGCCATCCCCATGATGGATATCTGAAACAAAGAAAGTGAGGTTTAACGCAAAGTTGAAACACATAGTTGAACAGACAGGTTTATACACATACAAGCTAGAAAGTTTGGAAGGGAGGAAGTTGATGCGATTTTTTTATAAATCAACTATCTTCTGCTGGCGACTTCGTTCGCGTGAAATTTCTTGTATTGCATAAAATATGACACTCGGTAAAACTGTAGCTTTCCATTAGTGAAAGAATTTTGGGAACTGGATCAGTAATTCCGAAGATTATGCTCTACATACAAACTCACAAATACTTCTTTATAATATTAGTAGGTATCTGTTTATGTATGTTAAGTATGCGTATTTTTTTACCCACATCTAAAGCTTTATCAAAGTCAAAACACTTTTAATCAGGTGATTGTGAGGGCCAATCTAAGAACCTCGATGATTTTCTGGCCATAACTCTTTTATGACTTTCTTAAGACCAGACACTCCACTATGTGCTAAACGCTAACACATTAGTAATAGAGTTGAATGTCGCGTACGCTCTTTGGTCGTGTTCGAGAACGGAACTAAATGTCTTAAGTCTCAATTCTTATTTCGTTCATAACTAAAGTAATAATTGATCTAGAGAAAAAATATCTTACATTTGGATAATAAACTATATTTTCTTACTGTTGATAGCTATTTTAGACATAAAAGCAGAGTAATCTTGTTTTTGGTTCAAATAATCTTTAAAAAAGACATTATTTTCGAATAAAAAATGAATCGAGCGAAAATATTCAAATTACGCAACTGTCTTATATTTGGAAATAAAAATATCCAATTAATCATATAAATATAATTAAGTTCCATTTTGATTGAATGCGTGACTTTTTCAGAATATTAATGCAAATTAACATACTCGTACAATTTAGGGAGAGTTTCTCGGTAAGGAACCTTTTGAATTTTTTTGTTGTGTGAGAAGTTTAAATAAATAAATAAGGAACGAGTTATTGATGACTAGCTTCTGCCCGCGACTTCGTACGCGTGGAAGGCGTGAGACACACAGAATATACTAAAATAACAGTCACATTTTTATAGAATGTGTAACTGAATTAATGCACATTATTAAAACTTCGTAAATTACAGTCACACTTCCACTGTACAGTCAAAACAAAACAAATGGACGAAGTACCTAGACCCTTAATACTTGTGCGACTGTGTGCGTGTGTGTAGATTTGTAATGTAACCACAATCTTCTTCTACAATCAGTAAAACTAATTTAATTAATAAACGATGTTTTATACACAATAATAAAAATACAGTGTATGTATTATGATTATAACATAATATTCCGATTGGGGAGTTTGGTGGTGTGCGTTAATTCCGGGACATGGTGTGTAACCGTATACTACGTTTGTAGTTTTGGCCTCAACAGCCAAAATATACAGAGAGTCAGTCAGGACTAATGACGCGGGAGCAAGCGACGTACAACTATTCCTGAGGTCGACACCCGAAGCCTTTTTTTCTTATTTGCCTTTGAAATTATCATATAACTTCTCCCGCTCTGGGTGGAGCGGGAGGGCGTGTCAGACTCTTGCTGACTAAAACCCACCCGTGTTCCTTCAGTTGCCTGTATGTTGCCAGGGGCCACGGTAACCTTTTCGGACAAACCCGCAACCCCGGCAGGCATTGGCCCTATCGGACCCCTTCAATTGTGCTGTCATCTCTTTGAGGCGCGCGTGGAACACAACGCGCCGTCGACACCCGCAGCCTTCAGAAGCAATTTCCCATTGCTGGCGAAGTTTTAGATTTTTTACTAATTAATGAACGCCTGCGTTTCTGCATATGCATGGCACAACTCTGATACACTGACTGATGCATCTTTACGAATTATACTTAGAAATAATAGTAGATTGAGCTAGATTGTAAACACATGGAATTTCTTAATAACAGTCACGTAACCATAAATATTTATTTCTATTATAGATCAGAAAAGAGGCCTGTACTTTATGTTTTTCTGTGTACGTTCTACGAACTATCATACAATAATATAAATATGTAAAAAAAGGAAAAAAAAGAGTAAGTTTTTTTTTTTTGGGAATCGAACTTACCGAACCGCTAAGCTAAAAGAAAATGCTGTTCTATATGTTATGATTGACTGCTTAGCTACATAAAGGTATAGCGTGATGATGATCATTTATAATGTTAAATCTGTAACTAATAGCAATAATCTAAACTTTTGTCTCGTCTTTTTACAATTTGCCGTAAACTATAGAAGAATACGAACGTAATGTAATATTGTTCATTCCCCATAGCAAATAACGTGGTAATTCATAGTTTACAAACTGACCTGGGGGCCAACTACTAGCTCATTAAGCAGTATTATTTTGATATTACTTCAGTGTGGGAAAGAGATGAAGCTCTACAGGACGTATAGCTCCATCTCTTTCTCCCACTGAAGTAATATTAAAATAATAATGCTTTTGAGCTGGTGGTAGGCCCCCAGACTTATAAGGAATATCTATGCAAAGTTGGAATAAAATCTATCCGATGGTATTTGCGTGATGCTGGAACATACATTCGGACAAACAGATTAGCAGACAAAGAGACAAAAATTTTAAGAACTATATTTTCGGCATTAGAATTGTTCCCAGACCCCGTAGCAATTACCTATTTTTGAAAATATTCAATGTACAGTTTTGAGTTCGCTACTAATTTATTATATGTATATAGATATAATAATTATATATTAGAGATCGGCTTCCACTAACCGTTTCCTGATAGTATCTTTAAATCAAGTTCAGTCAACTTTAAAAAATCATAGCTGGGAAATCATCGAGGTTCTATGACTGACCCTCACAGTCGCTCGATGCTTATCTGATTAAAAGTGTATGTGTAAAAAATACTTACGTAGCCATCGTAAGTATCTGAGCCGGTTAAGGTCATCGTCAGTGTGCGCCATCCTCTCATAAAGCTTGGACTCGAGGCCGAATACACTTCCATTCCTGTTACTCTATCACCACCAGCGATATCTAACAGGTTGCCTATTACAATGACTTGGTCATTAGGATCCGTTGGTTCCATATAAATGTTCACTTCTATCGTACCACCGAGGTTCATAGAAAAAATGAATGATGACACACAACTCATTTCTGGAAGGGCAGAGGAAGAGGGAAGAGGCGTAATAAATGAGGTACTGCGTTCATTTTGACTGGTCAAGTCCAAATCGCTGTACTTGCCAACAATCCAAAATGGCATGGATCCACAAGCCCCCCACTCATGTGTTAACCACTCTTCGTAATTCTCCTCAAACTTGTACTTCTCACAATAATCACTGACAGCGTGAGTCACCAAAATCAAAAATATAAGCACTCTGCGAATCATTTTTTATCGAGACATCTAATAGTTACAGCTAATATACACAAAGTATTTATAATAATTTGGTCGAACACATATCTTAATTTTTCATAATTATTGATAAGATAATATATTTCATGAACGATAATTTTGTAGCATAAAGTGTATATCTTGAAATTCCTGTTTTATTGACCTTGATTAATGCTACGGTTTTGTATGTGAAATCATGAAGTCATGAGAAAACACCTTCATGTTATCTAGGTTAGATTTAATTAAGCTATCTATAAAAGTCAACTTGCTTTGCTTTTTGTAGTTAACGTCTCTTGTCAACTGTTTTGTTTCTACGCATATGTGATCAGCGATGGATATAATCCTAAAAGTTCTAGACTCCTTATCTTCGATCAAGAATTATACACCTTCTCATAGATTAATGCACCATGCAACTTGAAATCGGTCTAGCGTGCACTTTTACAATACAGTATTATGTCGCTCTATTAAGGTATGATTCTGAACAACGCTGCACGCGACATTGTTGCTGTGCTCGGAATGTAATCTATATGTCGGATCCGGTCATTAGTACGGACACGAAATGAATCGCAAGCGCGCCACTGGCGACATCAAGAGTGAGCTACCTACACCAAAAAAGGCGCGCTTCTACAGAGTCGTGATGTTTGAAGGCCACGGCGAGGAGGACATTCAGCCTCGGTTCGCATTGGAATCAAGACGTCACGGAACTGTTCTCGATTCGTGGTGCTCAGTTATTGTGTTAGTTGTAATTTGTGATCATTTTGTTAATTGGTGATTTTAATAAACGCCGTCGCACCCAGTGTGTGTATAAATTAGCTAGTGTAATTCATTTGATAGTAAATTATAATGTGATCTGAACTGCAAACTGTTTTTCTATTGCGCATTAACCAACACTACCAACACTACGCCCACAGTAGTTAAAATATCGCTGATAGTAACGAGAGTCACATACCCGTCTCCGACATATACTCGTATATATAAAAATCAATCCCTATTTCCCTTGGTCACGGCATCACGCTAAAACGGCTGGACAGATTTGAATGAGATTTGGCATATGGGTAGAACATGACCCGGAGAAGGACATAGGATACTTTTTATCCCGATATTCCCACGGGATCGAAACTTATGCGGGTGAAACCGTGGGGTGCAGCTAGTCTCATATAAACCTATAGAGCATGTATGCGGACCAGTACGTAGTGACGCGTCACATAACAGTAGTGACGCAACAGCACTGTAGCGTGCAGCGTTGTTCGGAATCATACCTTTAATATTTACAATGATGATTATTATAATTTCTAGGATGACTTAATTATGTATAAGCCCAGCGGAGTAATTGCGTAACACACATAAAATGACAATTGATCGCAATGCCTTTCATTTTGACATCTAAACAACATTAATTGCATTATTTACGTTGTTGAGCAGACGAATTTTTTAAACCTACGAAGTAATGGATTAGTAATATCCTTCAAAATCCTAGGTTTGTGATTTAAAAAGTGTAACGCAATTAGGATGCAGGCTACACACTCCATCTTGCCTGCGTAGTCTATGCAGGTAAGACGGAGCGTGTAGCCGGAACCTTATATTTGTTATTATTTATGCAATCTTAATAACACACTGATTGAAAAACAGCTTATAATTTACTAAAACTTTTGCAAATACACTGATTAAAAAAAAAATTGCAACATTAGTTTAAAAACTGGTTTTTGATAGATTTATGGATGGAGAGAAAAATCTTTAATTATTTTATATTTTTAAGGTTCTGACCTAAAAAGGAATAACGAAACCTTTGTAAGATTTTTTTTCCGTCTGTAACAGGGGCCGTTATATAAAGGCCAACAATTTTTTTAAATGTATTGTTGGGAGTCTGTTTGATCTTAAGAAAAAAAAAAAAACTTTTAATTAGCATACCGTGTTATCATTTCTTCTTCTCTTCTTTGGCCTCGACTTTTCCCGTTACGCGGGGTCGGTTTTCCCAATCATGTGACACCATTTATTTTGGTCTTATGTGCCATATTCCGTAAATCCCATCTCCCTGGTGTCCTTTTGAACCTCCATTATCCATGTGGTTTGAGGTCTTCCTCTTCCCCTCTTCCTTATAGCCATGGCACTTTTTCACGACATGATCGTTCTTCGAAGTACATGCCCTTACCATCTCAGTCTGGACTCTTTTACTTTATCCGCTATTCTGCAACCTATAAGCTCCCTCTAATATGTTCGTTGTGCACCTTGTATCTGAGTGTGATTCCTCCTGCCCATCGTAGCATACGCATTTCTGTCTTATGGACTTTTTGTTCGAGGGTCTTTTTCATCGCCCAGACTTCGCCGCCGTTCAGAAGCGTTGGTTTAACAGCGGTTTTGCAGGCTTTACCTTTTGTTTTTATGGGCATTTTTATGGTTCACCCTTGTTTGGTATAACAACTTTTGATGTAATGTTACTAATTCGAACAACGTTTAAGAAAATAATCAATTTGTATAATATCGATTAACATAATTTTCATTTCATCGAATATTTATTTGCGATAACAACATTTGCGCTATTGATCAAAAGGTATAATGTTCATTTGATGTAGTGTTCAGGTGGTATAACATGTATTTTATCGAATATTCAATTGGTGAAAAAAAATAAAAATTAAAGTGTTCTCTTAAAAAATCTAATATGTTGTGCTACAAAAGTTAGTGACAGAACCGAATCGCTGCAAAACCGACTCCACGTACTCTTGTCTGCCCTACCCCTAGAGTGTAATTTAAAATCGCGTAGACGCGTGGGGCCGCCGGAGGCCCGCAGCGCCGGAGCCGTGACAGAAACCATGCCTGCTGCATGCTGCATGCTTGCTTGCATGCTGCATGCTTGCTTGCATGCCTGCTGTAAGCTTGTTTACATGTTGCATGCTTGCTGCATGCATGATATATGCATGTTTGCATGTTTCTTACAGCGAAAAAAACTTATGCTTTAGAATGTTATGCTTAATAAATTTATGCTTTAGATTTTTAGAATGTTATGTTTTATCATTATTATGATCAGAGAAATTATGCGTAAGCTGTTATGCGTAAATAATATTATGCGAAAATATAATTAGGACAAACAAAAGTATGCCAAGTAATATTAGGTCTTAAAATTTTATCTAAATGACATAACAATAACATTAGTTTAAATAAAATTAGTCCATTTGAAAATTCGGTGAAATGAAATTTGTTCAAATGAAATTAGTTCAAATAAATAATTATGCTAAATAAAAATTTACCAATGAATTATTCGGTCAAATGAATAATTCTACGAAATGACTTTATTGCAACTAAAATTCGCCGAAGTGATTTTCGACGAAACGTTGTTCGACCAAACAAGGGTGAACCCATTTTTATATCACACAAGACTCCAGTCAACATACGCTACTTGCTCCAGCTAGATACCTGCGCTGGAGGTAGCATCAGGGTTACAGTTACAGAACATACATTCATTCTTGGTTCTACTAATGCGCAAACCATTTTCTTTTAATGCCGCTCTCCATTGCTTTAGGCTTTCTTGAATCTCATGACAGTTATCGGAAACGAGGACCACATCATCAGCGTAGAGAAGGTTCCATGGTATTGTTTGCTGATTTTTTCTGTGAGGTAGTTCATGACAATGTTAACCTTAATAAACACCAACTTTGATATCTAAACTTTTGGATAATCCCGCAGGGGTTCTGATCCGTCTGTCCGCATGTTTGGACGTTGTTGTGCATGTCTGTAATAAGTCTTACATAGTATTCAGGGACTCCATGTGCCCTTAGCGCTTATTAAATTATTGTTCTTAGTACCTTGATCAAACGCCTTTTCACAAACAATTTGGTTTGCTTTCTTGAGCTTTTTCCATGACTACTCTAATAGCGTGAATAGCATCTTTGGTTCCTTTACCAGCTGTGAAGCCAAACTAGTTTTCTGTTCTAACAATTTGGTTTGACGTTCACTCAGGACTCTTTCCCAGATCTTAAGGGTATGCGATGTGAGTTTGATTCACATCTCCTTTGTTATTAAATAAGGATACTAGTATAGTTCTTCTCCAGCCGTCTGGCATTTTTTCGCTCTATAGGATTTCTTTAAATAGTTCTGCAAGCCACACTTCTCCGTCAGCTTTTATAGCCCTTCATATTTTGGCAGGTATTTCATTCGGGCCGCAGGCTTTTTACCGTGATATCATGTGAAGTTTTTTTTAATATTTTTGTATTAGCGGCCTTGAAGTTCATCATCATCTGCCTAGGCTTTTCCCAACTATGTTGGGATTAGCTTCCAGTCAACCTGCATGTAGCTGAATATTTGAAGATATAGATGATTTGCAAATAAAAAAACGTTAGTTAGCTGAACAATTTATCTGAATTTAAATAATGTTCAGATAAATTGTTCCTTTGGTTTAGGATCAAGCGCAGGTTTATTAATTACGCGCAATACAGTGATTTCATCAGGGTACGTTCTACAGATTGCTCAGAGTTTTCTGTTTAGAATTAGTTTTCTGCTCTTAGCTGGTTTTTTATTTTATCTTTGGGTATTCAAGAAGCAATGGGATGACAATTTTCAAAATAAGTGCATTTTTTTTTTTGATCATTGTAGTTACAGTATCTTAAGAAGGACACACGTCTATGTGTATGGGTAAGTCAGAAAATGCTAACAATGTTTTTTTTATATTTTATGGACGTGATGATTAAAATGATTATGATGTATGGATTCTTTGGTACTAAATTTGATCTCACGGGGTTCAGTTATACGAATCTTGTTAGTAATACATACATTTCTTGTTATTATGGTATATAAGTACTACTTCTTGACAATGGATTTGTGTTGAGGTCAGAGTATACATTTCTTACTCTTGGCACTCTGAAAGCGCTTGGAAGGTCTTCGAAATCAATATTATCTACAGCTGCAGCAGCCGCTTTAGCTTTAGCTTTTCTCCGCCCAAGCTCGTAAAATAACAGACAAATTAAAACTAATACTATAAACGATAGAAGAACCACCATTGTAATGGTAAGTGGGGTCCAAAAACCTTTGGTATTGTCGGTGCCAACAGGTGCTAAGGAAGTTGGCTCTGTCGTGGTTGGGTCAGACGGTGTCTCGTCTGACGCGGTTGGGTCAGACGGTGTCTCGTCTGACGCGGTTGGGTCAAGCGTTGTCTCTTCTGGCGGGGTAGCGCCAGGCGTTGTCTCTTCTGGCGGGGTAGGGCTAAGCGTTGTCTCTTCTGGCGGGGTGGGGACAGGCGTTGTCTCTTCTGGCGGGGTGGGGCTAGGCGTCGTCTCTTCTGGCGGGGTAGGGGCAGGCGTCGTCTCTTCTGGCGGTGTAGGGGCAGGCGTCGTCTCTTGTGGCGGGGTAGGGCCAGGCGTAGTCTCTTCAGGCGGGGTAGGGCCAGGCGTCGTCTCTTGTGGCGGGGTAGGGCCAGGCGTAGTCTCTTCAGGCGGGGTAGGGCCAGGCGTCGTCTCTTCTGGCGGGGTAGGGCCAGGCGTTGTCTCTTCAGGCGGAGGCGTCGTCTCTTCTGGCGGGGTAGGGGCAGGCGTCGTCTCTTCTGGTGGGGTAGGGGCAGGCGTCGTCTCTTCTGGCGGGGTAGGGGCAGGCGTCGTCTCTTCTGGCGGGGTAGGGGCAGGCGTCGTCTCTTCTGGCGGGGTAGGGGCAGGCGTCGTCTCTTCTGGCGGTGTAGGGGCAGGCGTCGTCTCTTCTGGCGGGGTAGGGCCAGGCGTCGTCTCTTCTGGTGGGGTAGGGCCAGGCGTCGTCTCTTCTGGCGGGGTAGGGGCAGGCGTCGTCTCTTCTGGCGGGGTAGGGGCAGGCGTCGTCTCTTCTGGCGGGGTAGGGGCAGGCGTCGTCTCTTCTGGCGGGGTAGGGGCAGGCGTCGTCTCTTCTGGCTGGGTAGGGGCAGGCGTCGTCTCTTCTGGTGGGGTAGGGGCAGGCGTCGTCTCTTCTGGCGGGGTAGGGGCAGGCGTCGTCTCTTCTGGCGGGGTAGGGGCAGGCGTCGTCTCTTCTGGCGGGGTAGGGGCAGGCGTCGTCTCTTCTGGCGGGGTAGGGGCAGGCGTCGTCTCTTCTGGTGGGGTAGGGCCAGGCGTCGTCTCTTCTGGCGGGGTAGGGCCAGGCGTCGTCTCTTCTGGCGGTGTAGGGCCAGGCGTAGTCTCTTCAGGCGGGGTAGGGCCAGGCGTCGTCTCTTCTGGCGGGGTAGGGCCAGGCGTTGTCTCTTCAGGCGGAGGCGTCGTCTCTTCTGGCGGGGTAGGGGCAGGCGTCGTCTCTTCTGGTGGGGTAGGGGCAGGCGTCGTCTCTTCTGGCGGGGTAGGGGCAGGCGTCGTCTCTTCTGGCGGGGTAGGGGCAGGCGTCGTCTCTTCTGGCGGGGTAGGGGCAGGCGTCGTCTCTTCTGGCGGGGTAGGGCCAGGCGTCGTCTCTTCAGGCGGAGGCGTCGTCTCTTCTGGCGGGTTAGGGGCAGGCGTCGTCTCTTCTGGTGGGGTAGGGCCAGGCGTCGTCTCTTCTGGCGGGGTAGGGCCAGGCGTCGTCTCTTCTGGCGGTGTAGGGGCAGGCGTCGTCTCTTCTGGCGGTGTAGGGGCAGGCGTCGTCTCTTCTGGCGGTGTAGGGCCAGGCGTCGTCTCTTCTGGCGGGGTAGGGCCAGGCGTCGTCTCTTCTGGCGGGGTAGGGGCAGGCGTCGTCTCTTCTGGCGGGGTAGGGGCAGGCGTCGTCTCTTCTGGCGGGGTAGGGGCAGGCGTCGTCTCTTCTGGCGGGGTAGGGGCAGGCGTCGTCTCTTCTGGCGGGGTAGGGGCAGGCGTCGTCTCTTCTGGCGGGGTGGGGCCAGGCGTCGTCTCTTCTGGCGGGGTAGGGGCAGGCGTCGTCTCTTCTGGCGGGGTAGGGGCAGGCGTCGTCTCTTCTGGCGGGGTAGGGGCAGGCGTCGTCTCTTCTGGCGGGGTAGGGGCAGGCGTCGTCTCTTCTGGCGGGGTAGGGGCAGGCGTCGTCTCTTCTGGCGGGGTAGGGGCAGGCGTCGTCTCTTCCGGCGGGGTAGGGCCAGGTGTTGTCTCTTCTGGCGGGGGTGGCACTGTTTCCGGTTCGACTTCATAGAGTCGGCAATCTCTTTCGTCCATATGAGGCGGTATGTAACGGAATGAGTCGACTAAAACAATAGAATCCGTAGACGCCATGCCCATTATGGATATCTGAAACAAAGAAAGTTTTTGGTAGTTGTCAGACCTAAACCGAGATTCAAGGAGGTATGGATGAAAAGGAGGCGACGGACGGGCAGAGAGCGACAAGACCTCTCCAACCCGCGGTAGACGCACGATGTACGGCGTTCAATAACCTCCTGTCGCGGCTAGCATTTAGCAACGCAGTGCTGCTATGTAAAATTTGTGACACACACCTGTTATGCACACTTCATAACTGCCGTTTTTTGATAATTATGGCGAAAATAAGAAGTCATCCAATTAATATTTTACTTAAATAAAGACAACAAAGACCGCAGGCCGTTTTTTGATAATTATGGCGAAAATAAGAAGTCATCCAATTAATATTTTACTTAAATAAAGACAACAAAGACCACAGATTTTTTCTGTTTTGCATAAAATTACTTCTGTTTGGCGTAAAATGTTCAAAAAGTTTCTGAATTTTCACCGTCAAGTCAGTGTTAAATTTTTGTGACCGTCAAAATTCCGAAAATTTCCGAATTTCACGCAAAACAGAAGGAATCTGTGGGTTAATCACTGTTCTTTGTTGTCTTTATTTAAGTTTAGGTGTCTTCTTAAAGTTATCAAAATACGGCAGTGATTTTTGCACCTTTTTAATGATATATTTTTTTAAGTGAAAACTTCTTTAGGCGCGGCAAAAATGCCCCTTTTGAGATGGGAAAAAACAATTGAACTCACGACACCGTTACCGACAACTCATTTTTGTAAACGCGATTGTGCTCTTTACTTATATTACGTTACGGATCAATGTTCTATGCAAGTATTTTTACTTTAAAGGTTTTCACTTCTGTCGGCACTCCCGGAGTGCCACTGTTTATTTTTTACAATAATCTACAAGGTTTATCCTCAATCCGATTTTGTCACTAACTGGAGAAACTCTTCAGCTAGGCAAACGTTTTTTTTTGTGGCTACTACTTTAAGTTTTCTATATAAACTTATCCAAAACCCATAACACGATTTGCCTATAGCCGACCCTTAAGACGCGACTAAATGCCAGTGACCTTGAGTGGTTAGCTTGCGTCGTCTGTGCTGAGCTTACGCAACGCGTCGTACGTCCTGTTGGTAATAAGACTCCTCCATCAAGGAGGGCTGTCCCAAATTAGACGCATTATTAATTTAGTACCTGGGTGACCGAGTTCTGCTCTGCATTTATTTATGTATTATGGCCGGTTGATGGCAACAGGCTCGCCCCCTATTACATGGGACTTAAACATAACTGGTGAAATGTGGGTATACCTACTACAGGTACACCTCTGCCTAACCCTTCGGGGAAACAAGGCGTGATGTTATGTGTGTGTTATGTGTTATTATGGCACTCCAACGACTAGATCACAAAAATATTTACAGAGAATATATCATATTATAACTTATAAACTACAGCAAACTTGTCACTTAAAGGTATGCACAGCTCTTACATAGTTTGCCTATTTATAATTAAAGTGATATAAATAACAATAAAATCAATAAGTTAAGTTAATTATAAAGTCATTAAGGCGAGAATAAATGACTTTTAATGATTTTATACTGTAGATCACCTCTAAACGAGTAATGCTAATGATTTGGAAAATAAATAAGTTAAATTAAAGCATTTTTTTAATAACTCAATCTGTGAATATTTCAGATTATGTTTATATTATGTAATTAAATTGTAAAGTTATGTCTAACGCGAATAAAAACTGAGAATCACGCAAAATTTGTCAAGTGCATTTTTCTGAAACCTTCACCATTTTAAACATAATTTAATTATTAATCTTTTAATATACGTGTTTTATTAAAATACCTTTTGTTTTATGTATAATAAATTCATAATGCGTCTAATTTGGGACAGCGCTCCTTGATGGGCGAGTCTTATTACTGGCTGGACGTACGACGCGTTGCGCGAGCTCAGCACAGATCACGCAAGCTAATCACTTAAGGTCACTGGCATTTAGTCGCGTCTTAATGCACAATTAATGCAAGTCAAGTAGTTTATCTGTTGTATACCACTGTGTCATGGCCCAGGAGGAGCAGTGGTGGCCCAGTGGTGACGGCCCCGACTTACAAGTATGTATACGTAGATCGTGGGTAGGCGCTTTACTTTATGTAAATAATTTCATCACCACGCCTCTCAAACCGGTGAAGGAAAACATCGTGAGTAAACGGCATATTCGAACCAAAAATTCGAAGATATGTAACATCTACCAACCCGCACTGGGCCCACGAGATGGATTACTGCCCACTTCCTCTCACAAAGAGGAGGCCTGTGTTCCAGCAGTGGGAACATTAAAGGCTGATTTTGCATACCACTGTGTCATAAATCTAAACATATAAATTTACAGCGATGCGGACGAATTTTTTGACGCCCAATGAGCTCTTATCTTTATTTTTAACTTTTTCCTTTACATACTTGTACATTATATATATAGTAGTTAGTTGTAAATATGTTTGTGTATATTAGATGTTAACATGGTAAACAATAAAGTAAGCAATAGGCTCGCCCCCTATTACATGGGACTTAAACATAACTGGCGAAATGTGGGTGTACCTGCTACAGGGACACCTCTGCCCAACCCTTCGGGGAAACAAGGCGTGATGTTATGTTATGTTTTTTTTTTTTTTTAAAGAGATACAACCATTTATTTATTCATTTTTAACATATAATATACACAAACATATTTACAACTAACTACTATGTATATTATGTACAAGTATGTAAAGGAAAATGTTTAAAATAAAGATAAGAGCTCATTGGGCGTCAAAAAATTCGTCCGCATCGCTGTCAGCGGGGAAAGTGCCCAAAAGGCTGGCAGCATTGCCACGTTGGATGGCGATGCTGATTCTTTGGCCTAAGAATTGACCAGCCCTCTGGTCACGTAAAGAGTCGACCAACCGCTTGGCGATGTCCCGGAATACTCGGTGAGCACTCGGACCCCATGGCCCTAGTGTTTCAACCCCAAACGGCTCAAAGATATAGCTACCAGTAAGGTTGCTATATTTGCGCCGTTTGAGGTTTTCTGCACCTGCAGCAGCCGCCCCGGCACAGCCCGCAGTGCTAGGAAGATGGGATGGCGCAAGGGTGTCGACACAGGTTGCATCCCACACCAAAGGCCTACCCAACTTCCAAGGCATTATGGTCATTCCGTCTGGCCTCTTTCCATCGTCGCGTGCCAAGCCATTGGGTTCTAAAACAGCTGGCACCCCGGCGGTGACAAGAGCCCGACGGAGGATGTCATTAATGCTTGCGTGCCGTGCGAACCGACCAGCGCTTTTGCTGCAGGAAAGGCCATGGTGTGCGAGGCGGTCGACAGCTTCACCGCACTGACAGCGATGTGGAGCCCCGCAAGGAGCACCCAGACGCAGACTTGTAGCTAGCCGGAAAGTGGTGTCACCCAGCATAGTGCCTATGTTGGGTGACGGTAGCGCCTGAAGCCAGAGGCCCGACTCCCATTCTCCCACAGCTAGCAGGCGGGCACGCTCGGCAGTGTTGGTGGAGGTATTTACGAGGTTATTCCGTACCAACCTGCAGAGCGGCTCATCCCACTGTCTTTGGGAAGACGGGTTCTCGGGCTGCTCCGTATCCGGACAAGCCATTTTCCATGCGTTTATCGCATCAGTCAAACACGGCACTTCAGAGTCGACCTGAGAAGCGGTTAAGATTTTTCTGGTTAACTCTTCGGTGCTGTGGACCGAGGACAGAAACGCCGGTAAGCTTACACTAGAAATTTTGCGGACGCCGAGCCCACCGAAGCGGATGGGTAGTGTGGCTTGCAGCCACGCGCGGTCGTCCAATGCCACATTTATAATTGATGTTAGAGTACTTCGAATAATTTGATCGATTTTGTCCAAAAGGTGTGGCTTCTTCCATAAAGGGGAAGAGCGGAGAAAGTACATAAAATTTGGACCGAAACAGCAGTATCTGATAAGGGTGAATGCCGAATGTAAGTTTATTTTAGAAAGTCTGTCTGAAATATCGTTAAAGTGTTTAATTTTTTTGTCAACGAAAGGTGAAAAACTGTCTTCTAAAATTGGGGAACCTAGGAGGTGCAGTGAACTTTTTTCCAAAACTTTGATGTCTGGGGTTATTGAATTAAATTTCTGTATGGTCGATTGTCTGTCAGTATTGTCACAAAGGTAAATTTCGCATGAATTCAATATAGTATTTCAATCATTAGACGTTGTGCACAATTTATGAGCAGTAAGGTAACGTAACAAAAAGTACTAGGCTTGCATGAATTCACGATAGTATTCAATCATTATATTATGCTACTAATAGGATTTGGAAGAGGCAGATTATAATAGGTAGTGCGTTTCCATGGGATAATTTCCGACTTCCACGCGAGCGAAGCTGCGGGAAAAAGCTAGTATAATATAAAATTTAGCAAGGTATGAATGGAGGAAATACGGTAATTTCATAGACGCAGGTTGACGAATCGTTTGTCATGAATGATAGACTCCTACTAAAACAGTGTAAATTAATACTCACGTAGCCGTCACCAATAGCTTCGGCGGATAAGATTATCTTCAGAGTGTGCCATCCAGGCACGAAGTTTGGTTCCCAAGCCATATTAACAGCTTCTCCTAAGAATCGATCATTAGATATATCTAAGTGGTAGGCCCATATCCAGATATAGTCTACAGTATTACCAGTCGTTGTTTCCATAAAAGTGTTCACTTCAATCGTACCGCCGGGGGTCATAGGAAAACTCCATGACGACGCACAGCTAAATACAGGGGGGGGTCCGGGCGTAATAAAAGTAGTACGTTGATCATTTTCATTACTCAAGTCAATGTCATTGTACTTGCCAACAACCCAAAATTGAGAATCGGGCGAGATACAAGACCCCCGGTCATTTGTAAACAATTCATTGAAATCTTGCTCAAACTTATACTTCACACAATCATCACTGACTACGTAAGACACTAATATAAATAATATTAATAGTTTGCGAAGCATTTCGTTTCACCACATTCAACAATTACTGCGAATAGACACAAAATCTCTTTCACAATAATTTATGTTTCGTTTTTTTGCTGAACATGTATCTTAATATTATAATGTTCAGAATGGATACGGATAAGATAGCATGCTTTATAATGGATTATTTCGCACGTAGCATTGAATGTTTATCTTTGCATTCCTGTATTTATTTACACCGAATATTCATACAGCGGTTTTGTTTGTACCTATATACAAATTTTGATGTCGGGAGAAAATATTGTATTAGTCCACCATAAAATTGCTTGACTACCTACCCTAAGGCCGAGTGTCACTTGTACTTCATAATACGACCAGGTCTATTTTTGCTTACAAAATTGATGTGACTGTTTGATACTGTTGCTATAATTGTGTGACTTTAGTGACGTAATTTTATTTTAAACAGTTTTAACCCAAAAAATCAACCAAGTCAAAATTTTATTTATTGGGAGTACTTGACAATTTCATGGTCGACTATACATGTTAGAAAAAAGAATAATATTCATGGGAATTATAAAGTTATTGGTATAGGAACGTATTGATCAGAGTTATACTACCTAATAGCCAAAATATTCTAGATTAGGTTGTCCTCTAATAAAACAATTCGGTAGCTGATGATGATATAATTGCATAGCACATGTGTGAGCACTATACATCTACTTAAAAGCTACCGTTTACTGGGTACGTCTTTCATTGACTTGAATGTGTGTGTTTCATTAACTCGAGGGCAGACTTAGTTCCCTTTACATTAAATATGTGGGTTCTCAGAACCAAATTAAAGAACATATTCTTGCTGTTAATGAGTTAGTTATGTGTCAGTGTACTTGTCAGATGGTTTCAAACCCTGATGCTGTCCAGCCTGAGGTAACGGAGGACCCGTCCCAGACTGAGAGTTTGTCTCAAGACTGTATCCTCAACCACGACGTATCTGTTTTAGTACAAAATCTATCTCAAGTGGTACAGCCTGAGTTTGGTAGTTGTCCATCTTTTAGTAGTCATGATAGTTATCATTCAGTTATGTTCTCAGATAGTATAGGAAGAGGTTTAGGTAAATTAATTAGTAACAACCTGTGTTATTCTACTCAAAATTATTGTATGCCAGGGTCAACCTACAAACGAATAATGGCATCTGTAATAGGAAATGTATATCATCCGAAAACCAACATTACTGTATTTGTAGGTGATAATTCTAAGGTAAAAAAAGAAGAAATCACTGACTGTGTAACGGAGTTGTTAAAGTTAAATTGCAGTAAAATAATATTGTGTGCTTTCCCATATTTTGAAAGATTGACAAATAGACAAAACAATTATATTCATATGCTTAATAAGCATATGCATTTCTTAGTTAGTCACTATAGTGACAAGCTTGTATTTCTTGACACCAACATTTTTGTGGAAACGTTAAAATCGACTAGGAATACTGTGTATTTGCCTGTTAGTTTTAGACACATAAGCAAGGCTATTAGCTTTTTATATAAACTCAGACATATGTAGTATGTCGAAGTCTTGTGTTATTAACACCACAATGGTTAGTAATAGTACTAATAATATGGTGGTGAGCATGAATAAATGTAGCTCAAATACTATAAATATTTATACAGATTGTACGAAGGAGGTTCCATGTCCCTCACTCACTATGAGCTCACTGCCTGGTGATGACATTGAGGTCATGGGGTCAACTCCGGATAGTCATTTAAACTAGTTTGTAAGACAACAGAAGGTACCAGTAAGAATATTCTTATAACTAACAACAACAAGGTGTCTTCTGGCTCTAAAATAAGTAATTACCAAAAAGGATATCAGCAGAATGCCTTGAAATTATTTCATCAAAATATTGAAGGTATTTCTTCCAAATTATTAGAAATTGAAATGTTTTTAGAAAAAACAAAGTTCGACATTGTTTGTTTTACTGAACATTGGTTAAAAGATTACCAAATGTTAATCAATTATGAGAACTATAGTATGGGAAGTTGTTTAAACCGTAAATCTATGCTGCGTGGAGGGTCTCTAATCTTGATAAAAAATTGTTTAAAATCTAAGGAACGTAATGACATAGTTGGTTTATCAGTTGAACATTGCATCGAACTGTCCTGTGTTGAGCTGGATAAGCATGTTGTCGTGTGCGTGTACAGACCCCCTAATTATCAGAACTTTTCTTTATTTGAGTCAATAATGGAAGATGTCCTAGCGAAACTTGCATCCAGTAACAAAGCCGCAATAATTTGTGGTGATTTTAATGCTAATATTCTGGAAAATACTTTAAATAGCAGTCGATTGTTAAGCCTTTTTAAATCATTCAATTTATCTAATATTTTTACAGAACCGACTAGAGTAACTCCAACTTCTGCTACTTGTATCGATAATGTCTTCTGCGATTGTGATTATTTAGCTAAAGCCATCGTAAATTATTTGCCGTCTGATCATAGTGGACAAACGGTAACTTTTAAGTTTAGAACACCTTTGCAAAAAGTGCAAATACAATTTAGACCAATAACAACTGGCAAATTAAATAGATTCAATAGTAACTTAAGTAATGAGTTAAATGTTCTGGGCCATAATAATATGGACGATGCAAATAAATTGTATGAGGATTTCTTTTCAGTAGTGCACACTGAATTCAATAAAACTTTTGAAAAGAAAACAAAAAATATTTGCACTAATTTTGTATTTAGTGACTGGACAACTAGAGGTATTAGAATAAGTAGGGAAAGGCTTTTCGAGCTTAATGGCCTTAAGCCCTACATTAACACTGAAACTTTCAACAAGTATGTTGCTACATATTCCAAAATTTTTAGAAATATCTGCAAGATAGCTAAAGCCCTATACATTAGCAACAAGATCAAATCGGCAGAAAATAAAATAAAAACAGTTTGGAAAGTTATAAATAATGAAACTAATAGGAAAAAAATACGAAACACTGATTACACATTGGAGAATTCACGTGGTGCCATAAGCTCTAACTTAGAAGTAGCTCAAGAATTTGTAAATTTCTTTACTAATATACCATCTAAAACCACTGAAGCTTTAAATTCTTCACCCGATGTCTCAATTGATTTATTAAGAGCAAACGTTCCAGGCTGCCCGGTTGAATTTCAATTTAAACATATTAACCCTTTGATAGTTATTAAAGCTTTTCGGCAAATCAAAATCAAATTGACTGAAGATCTATGGGGATTATCTATCAAAGTTTGTACATCCACAAACGAGACTATAGCACCATACTTAGCTTTAATATTTAATTTGTGTGTGGATCAAGGAGTCTTCCCGGATTTAATGAAATACAGTAAGGTTATACCACTTTTTAAATCTGGGGACAGTAAAGACACCAACAATTATAGGCCAGTATCTGTGCTGCCGGTATTCAGCAAGGTGTTCGAAAAGGTAATGCTCAATCAGATGCTTAATCATTTAAACACCAACCAAATCTTACACGATCAGCAATATGGTTTCACAAAAGGATGTTGTACGACTGACGCCGGTGTCACTTTATTAAAACACATATTTACAGCGTGGGAGGAGGCCCAAGATGCCATAGGAATCTTTTATGACCTCTCCAAGGCATTTGACTGCGTAAATCATGAAACCTTACTCTTGAAACTTGAGCATTACGGACTAGGTAAACTTGCACTCAGTTTAGTAAAAAGTTATTTAAATGATAGACAACAGCAAGTTCAAATTAATGGTGTCAATTCACTCGGTCTAAAAGTAAAAATGGGTGTTCCACAAGGCTCGATATTGGGTCCTTTCCTCTTTTTAGTATATTTTAATGATCTACCCCATCTATTAAAAAACCAACCTCAAATGGTGTTATTTGCTGACGATACTTCCCTAATTTTTAAGATAAATAGACGTGCATCAAATCTTGACGACGTAAATAACGCCCTACTGCAAGTCCAAAATTGGTTCACTGCTAACAATTTAGTATTCAATGGGAAAAAAACTAAATGCATAAGATTTGCTTTACCAAATGTTAAAAGTAGTGATTGTGACATAGTATTGAATAAAGATAAACTAGAATTCGTCGATAAAACTGTTTTCCTGGGGATCACGCTCGACTCAAGGCTGCAATGGGGTCCTCATTTAACATCTCTTACGGGACGGCTAAGTTCAGCAGCATATGCTGTGAGAAAAATCCGTCAATTTACTGATGTAGATACCGCGAGACTAGTCTATTTCAGTTACTTCCATAGTATTATGTCTTACGGTATTTTACTATGGGGACGGGCGGCAGATATCGAGTATATTTTTATTCTGCAGAAGAGAGCCATCAGAGCAATATATGGCCTCCGCAGACGCGATTCTCTAAGGGAACTGTTTAAGGATATTAACATCATGACGGTACCTTGTCAATATATCTATGAAAACATCATGTATGTAAGGAAACATCTAAGTCTTTTCAGTAAAAGAGGTGATAGACACAATTATAGGACTAGAAATAGGGACCAATTAGTTCAACCGGGTTTCAGACTGGCTAAAGTAGACTCATCCTTCATGGGGTACTGTTTAAAATGTTATAATAAAATACCTCCCCACATACTCCAACTGAACGAAACGAAATTTAAATCTTGTATAAACGCACACTACGCTGCCAAGCATATTATAAGTTGGGGGATTACATCGCTAATAAAAATGCTTGGCTTAGCGCTGGTCCAGCTCCACAAGGGCACATAAATTAATTGATGAGCATTCGAAAGTATTGTTGCGGCTGATGAAGATTGTAAAAACTATCTTTCTTTGTATAAATTCAATCTCTTTGTATTGTA
The DNA here is from genome assembly GCA_949152395.1 of Agrochola litura. Taxonomy (NCBI): domain Eukaryota; kingdom Metazoa; phylum Arthropoda; class Insecta; order Lepidoptera; family Noctuidae; genus Agrochola; species Agrochola litura. Next base: position 19,200,594 of record OX424509.1, on the reverse strand, counting down.
TAATTGCATATCACATGTGTGAGCACTGTTACCATGTACATTCCATAAAGCTACCATTTACTGGGTACGTCTTTCATTGACTTGAATGTGCCCTAGCGGCTGAGAGTATGTCATGCTCACTCAAATGTCTCGCTGATGGTGGCGTGCGTGTTGGATCATTAAGTTCCCTTCAAAATGGTTGAGCTAAATGGTGCTGATCTATGCGTCATGTTCGTGAACGGGCGCCGTCAGTAGGGACTGGTCATCTCTTAACTGCCACGGTTTATTTTAATTTTTGAATTGTTTTTATTTTTGTTTTTTGTTACGGACGCTTTTAACGTGCACGTCTTTCTACATTGTTCTCACATGTATAATTTCAACATGAATAATGTAACCAATATTTTGTAACAATTTTTTTATTTAAAAGAGTGTCCGTGGAGTTTCTTGCCCGTTCTTCTCCATAGGTACCTACCTACTACGCTTTGGAATGGGCAACTAGCTTCATCTTTCTGACTGACCGACCCCTTGACAATTCAAAAGTACCTGTAATTGGTTTATTTGAAATAAATGCTTTGAGTTTGAGTTTGAGTTTGTGCCCTTTTTTTTTTTTTTGTGTTGGATATGATCAAATAACTTCTCCCGCTCTGGGTGGAGCGAGAGGGCGTGTCAGACTCTTACTGACTAAAACCCACTCGTGTTCCTTCGGTTGCCATGTTGCCGGGAGGCCACGATATCCCTATCGGCCCATATTCGCAGCCCCGGCAGGCATTGGCCCTAGCGGACCCCGTCAATTCTGCTGACATCTCTTTGAGGCGCGCGTGGAACACAACGCGCCGTCGACCCGGGCTTGGTCCTTATCGGACGGCGAGCTACCCATTGCTCACCGTCCGCAAGCCCGCGCCTACGGTGGCCGGAAATCTGCCTTTGATTCCCGACGCCCAGGGCGTCTCCTCCTGCGGCGGTTAGGGGCGCGAGGGCGCGAAATTTGCCTCTCCCTCACGCGCTCCGCCTCCTCCTTCGCGAGCATTACTGCTTCGCAGAAGGAGGTGACGGCCTCCCATTTCCTCTCGCTCAATCAGGGCTGGACGCGAGAGATCACCGCCACCGATCGCCTCCACGCTCTGCCCAAGCCGGGCAGACCTCCACCGTATGCTCCACCGTGTCCTCCAGGCGATCTACACAGTGACGACACCCGGGCGTTTCCTCCCGCTTTATCCTGAACAGGTACCTCCCGAAGCAGTCATGTCCGGTGAGGACCTGATTCAGGCGGAAGGTGAGGACGCCGTGGCGCCTCTCTAGCCACTCCTCAAAGAGGGGTCTTATCGCCGCAATTGTGGCGTGCCCACTTGAATGTGCCCTGGCAGCTGAGAGTATGTCATGCTCACTCAAATGTCTCGCTGGTGGTGGCGTGTGTGTTCCCTTCAAAATGGATGAGCTGAATGGTGCTGATCAACGGGTGCCGTCAGACTAGTTATCACTTAGCTGCCACGGCTTATTTTTATATTTTTATTACGGAAACTTTTAACGTCTTTCTACATTGTTCTCATGTATAATTTCAACATGAATGGAGTTGATGGAGTTTCTTACCCATTCTTCTCCATAGGAACCTACTACGCTTTGGAATGGGCAACTAGCTTCATCTTTCTGACTGACTGATCCCTTGACAATTCAAAAGTACCTTTAACTGGTTTATTTGAAATAAATGCTTTGAGTAGGTATGAATTTCTTGAGTTTGAGTTTTGATGAAAAGTTGCCATTTATTAATATAAAAATGTCACAAACAAACTACAATACTAATTTTTTTATTATTAATTTTTTAAATCCTTAAATAAAGATAATGCATTCCGAATTATTTGATTACACATAATTATTCAAGGCAATGTCACGTAAAATTTAATCGGAAAGGCAACCGGATGGCCAATGGTAATCTGGGTCTTAAAGTGAAACCGAACCCTCCGTACCATCCGAATGGACCCCAAATCGATGGGGGCGGAGATATGGGGGATGAGGGCAAAAAATTTTTTTTTTGACTTTGCATTCTAATTTGAAGCTCTAATAAGTGCAAGGAATTTGTGTGTATCAATGCCATCGGGTTTTGATAAAATTCGCCCCCATTTTCGGTGATAAATCATCGGTAAGGAGTTTCAAGAATTGTATACATTATTTCAATTATAACGATGTTGGGGTGTGGCAACTGGATGGTATTGATATCGCCATCCGGTTGCCTCTCCGATTAAATTTTACGTGCCATTGCTTTTAACTAAATGTATACGAACACAAATGTAGGTATTTTACAGGATTTAATATAGTAACTATTAGCTAAATTTTTTTAAATTACATTATTTTATAATAGGTACTAGAATTTACAATCTGTTCCAGACACCTTGGCGATACTAAATAAAAAAGACGGAGGCGTTCATAAAAGTGTTTCTGTTGCTGCAAATCACAGAGACAGCAAATATACTAATAGACGTTGCGTTTAAGACCGGGCACAGTTTGGTGAAACATAACATGAAATGTAACACACGTTGAATCAAATTCGCCTAGTTGTTGTGTTGCTTATATTTGAACGGAATGTTCGTTTCTTAGTATGTAACAACGTATATTATTACATTAATTTCATGTTAAGTTTCACATTATGTGTAGATGTGTACGCACCATAAGAATTCGGATTTCTTAATCATATGTGCACTGAAATCTTTAGTCAAATCTGCACAACAGTACGAATTTGCTTCCTTGCAAATTGTTCCAAATAAACATTTTAAATCTCGTATTTCGATTTATTATTTGTATTTTCTATGACACGTTGCATCATTCGTATCCAAAAAAGAGTAGCCCTTCGAACTGCGGGGTTTTAGTGACTGGTTCAGGAATGTAGCTTTACATTATTTAACTGTCATGCTGAACTTTTAAGGTCTAACATGTTTTAATTGTGCAATAATAGTATATTATGCAATTAGTTAATAAAGGACGGATTTAAAGCGAGGGCCATAGATGAATCACAAGCAAGTGAATCACGACCGAAGGGAGTGATTCAAGTGTTAGAATCCTGAGCGACGCGAGTGATTCATGGCCCTCGATATAAATCCGTTTTATTCAAGAGTTGCATACTATACTTTATACCATGACTATGAGAAAAAGAAAAATTTTAGCGAAAGAAAATAAACATTTAATGAAGAAAGAAAAAAGGAAGGTAAATTAATTAAAATGCACATTAAAATTGGAACAATTACTAAAATTAAGAGTAATTTTCTTATTATTATTAAAATAGCGCCAATTTACTAAAGACAGCAAATAACACAAAACAGTTTTTATTCTAATGCTAAACTCCTTGTCGAAAATGTTGACCAATCAAATCTCAAAGAGTTATTTGAACATGGAGTTTGTTTGTCGAGTATTCTTTGCACATGGAGTTTGTATCGAGTATTTTTTCGCAAGGAGGTTGTATAGCATTGAGATGAAGATCGAATATATTGGTGTGTTCTAAATTCAAACACCAAAATAGTGATTAAAAGTGCTTTTTATTCACTGTTTTCAGTGAGTAAAATAAGCTTTTTAGAGGGGGGGAATGGTATAAAATGTTTTTCCTCGTTCCCATATATTTACAGAACAAAACTTTTATTAAAAAAAAAAAAACATAGGTTTCAAACTATAATCGCCTGCAACATGTAAATTGTTTATTTTATAAATATTATTTTTAGATATGACACAATAATAAATCATAATTATCGCTTTGTCAGGCTATGAGAGGAAACCAATACCTAGGTATGTGGGGGAAGTTATTGAAAGGGTGACCCGCTGATGGTGACCTAATGATGACCAAATAGAGACTTCGTATGTTTGTCCCTTATGTTTATATTTTATGTATAATAATATAACCCCACCGCCATATCTCTACGTTGACGTCGTGGTGGGGCTTGCGCGCTCCGAACTCTGGGTCTGTGCCGGTAGAGTTTACTTTGCCGGAACAGGTCTAAGGTGAGGAGCCAGACCAAGAGAGATACAAAAACCCGCAGGGCAGCATGTGGCGAGCTGTTGGGCAGTAGCGACCCCACGTACCCTATCTTCCGGGAGAAGTCTTGTTCCTCACCTCTGGCTTGCCTTTATTGGCCGGGCTGGAGTGAACACTGACGAGAAACGGAGCTCCCACCTCATTCTTGCCTTAATTGGCCGGCTTGAGTGAAGATTCGCAAGAGCAAACGTGCTCGGAGGAAGGAAGTATTCCAGTAAGTGCTCGTAGGGATCTTGACCATCTTCCGGGCTCTGGGATTGTTCTGAAAGCCGTGGAATACCTCTCCACTCCTCAAGCACCTCAGGACATGTTGCCCCCTTGTTGCTACGACACTTTGTGCTAGCGACCGTTTTCGGGGGCCCATTATTGAGTGTGCCAGTCACCCCCTGCCATTTTATCCGTGTGCATATAGAACATTGATCAGGCAGGGGCCATAGTCCTTCCATAGTTCCAGGTGACCAGTCCACTTTAGCAACCCAAACCCACAACAATACCTTTGTTTCCATATTTTACAATAGTCCTACAACAACCGACGATTATCCTTGTTCGCATTATGCAAGTGCATCCAACTTGCATAATGCGAACAGGGATAATTGTCGGTTGGTGCCTTATTCCATATAAAATTGTCTAAGGGGCCTCTGCAAGTTGGCTTCGGCTCCTCGTACGCCTTCCAAAAGACCGGGACCCTAAGGTCCCGAGATATTTAAATATATATAAAAATAATAACTATTGTTGCCAATAAGCCTGATATAGTGGTGGTGGATCGAGGAGAGCGGCGCGCAATGATTATTGACATAACGGTCCCGCATGACGAAAACCTCGTGAAAGCCGAGAAAGATAAACAAATCAAGTATCTTGACTTGGCTCGCGAGGTTGTCGATATGTGGGATGTGGACTCAGCAATCATTGTGCCGATAGTCGTATCAGCCAATGGCTTAATTGCCAAGAGCCTCGACCAACACCTAAGGAGGCTCTCGTTGGGCAGCTGGATTAAGGGCTTGATTCAGAAAGCGGTACTCTTGGACACGGCTCGCATTGTTAGGAGGTTCCTTTCTCTGGAGCCCTGACCGCCGGTAGCTTGGACCCTGTTCCCGATACCGGTGGGGATACCTACTATTTTTTATATTTTTAAATGTTTTTATATAATTTTGTTCTAATATTTAAAAATATAGTTTATATGTAAATAATTAAAAAAAGGTCCGAATAATAATAACATTTATTCCAAAAATTACAAGGCATATACCTACTATTTTTTATATTTTTAAATGTTTTTATATAATTTTGTTCTAATATTTAAAAATATAATTTATATGTAAATAATTAAAAAAAGGTCAGAATAATAATAACATTTATTCCAAAAATTACAAGGCATAAAAATTATTACAGATTTACTTAAATGTAAATTATATTCCTAAGACTTACGTGCCTGAACTAGGTAATCCTGTGTTTCAGGCGAGAAGCGCTAAAATAGACTTATAAATAATTAAATAATCTGCAGGTTGACAATAGATCACTAATTATATATGTTGAGTAGCTTAAAACTTAGTTTCTAAATTTGATAAATACTTAAAGTAGGTGAAATTTGTACATATTCACTTTAACACAGTTAGTAAATTCTCTGTATCTTCGTAAGACATACTTTGGAGAGCATCCTTGAGAATACTCTTACAATTTGTGTTGTTCAGGGAATAAATGTTTGCTTTCGAGTTTAGTCTATTATAGAGAAGAGGACCGAGGTACAGGTAAAATTTGGATACAAAAGCATGTTTAGATGTATTTTGTGGACAAACAATATCTTTACGCCTTTTATTAGTATATGCAGTGCTGTAAGGTAAAGCTGTGTGTTGTTTTAATACAATACCCATTATAAATAGCTGTCGAACTGTTAATACTTCACAAGATTTGTATAGGAGGTAAGTAGGAAAAAGGAAAGGGCGGAAAGTAGACACTTTGAGAATCGTCCTTTGAGCTCTCTCGATGGTTAGTAACATTGTTTTACCCGCTCCACCCCATGTGGTAATACAGTAAGTTAATATTGATTGACATAGAGCAAAATAAACTTGTCTAACGATTTTTGGGTCAGCAATATAGCGTAACTTTTTAAAAACAAATATTAACTTGCGCATCCTATTATTTAAAGCTTGTATATGTTGTTTGAACGAAAGTGTTTCATCTATTATAACACCAAGGTATTTTGTTGTATTTGTCATTTTAATGTTAGGACAAACACATTGGTTATCTGTAGGAATTGTGCAATAATGAGCATGTAATGTCGAGGTAGTGCTTGTTGGTGTTGTTGATGTTTGCTTGCGCATCGAAAACTTAATGTAATTTGTCTTGTCTGCATTTATTGTTAGTGAATTGTGTTGAAGCCATTTATTAACGATATTGAATCCATGTTGCGCATGCTTATAGACATTTTTTTCTGAGTCAGCCGAAAATAGAAGGGCAGTGTCGTCAGCATAAGAAACAATTTGGCCATGATCTAGATTTAGGTTACAAAGATCGTTTATATATATCAAAAATAGTGTAGGCCCTAAAATACTAACTTGGGGAACTCCGAAAGACGTATTTTTTACAATCGCTGAGAATATTACCAATCCTTACACATTGGGTACGATCTTCTAAATAGCTCTTAAATAATTTCAGCTGGGTGCCTCGAATACCTAAGGCTTCAAGCTTGTGTCACAGAATAGGAATAGAAACCGTATCAAAATCTTTGGCGAGGTCCAGGAAGATTCCTACTGTGTGGTTACCATTATCAAGTTCTTGTACTAGATAGTCAGTCAGATGGTGCACGGCATCGTCTGTTGACATTTTAGGTCTAAACCCAAACTGCTGTTTAGATAAAATTTATTTATCCTCCAAGTATTTGTAAAGCCTTTTATTCATAATTTTTTCTAATATTGTAGACATAGTAGGCAGCAAGGAAATAGGTCTATAATTTGTCACTTGATCTTTACTGCCTGATTTGTAAACAGGGACAACAACAGCTTTTTTTAGGCACTCGGGAGCATAAAGCATATGTACGGTCAACAACGTAAGTCAGCTTTTACATATATAGCATCTCGTAGGTCTACCATAGAGATCAAATCCCTCTAATAAACCATGCATTAATAAGGTAGATCCTACCTTTATGTATAGTCAAATAAGCAAGGAAACCGAAAAAATAAGATAATCACTATCCAATCTTAATATCTAATTAATTATCACAAAGGCAATTTCCTTAATGAAATTATGATAATATTAGATAAATAAATTGCATATAGGTGATGATGTGTTGTTTTTAACCGACTTCCAAAAAGGAGGAGGTTATATGTTCGTCGCGTATGTTTGTTTTTTTTTTTTTTTTCTTTTTTTTTTATGTATGTCCACTGATTTCTCCGTCAATTGTGGACCGATTTTGAAAATTCTTTTTTTGTTTGAAAGGGTATGCTCTTGAGGTGGTCCCATATAAATTTTATTACCTTGGCTTCTATATTTTTTGAGTTAGCTTCAATAATACGTACTTTTTTCCCACTTAGTATGTGGATGATATGATAAGTTCCTGTCACTGTTATCTATATAGCAGGTAGTGGTTTTCGAATTTGTGTGGGGTAGGTACCACAACTAAAAAGTGAAAAATAAAAACTTTTTACAAAAAAAAAAAACAACCGACTTCCAAAAAACACTACAAAGTGAAAAATAACTTTAATTTCGGAAGTCGGTACAAAAAACGAAAATTCAAAACCAAAGACACCGACTTCCGAAATTAAAGTTATTTTTCACTTTGCAGTGTTTTTTGGAAGTCGGTTGTATACATTGAGTTACCCTTTTTAGGGTTCCGTATATCAAAAGGAAAAAACGGAACCCTTATAAGATTATTTCGTTGTCCGTTTGTCAGTATGGCAAGACCCATTTTTTAAAGAAACGTGTGGAAATATCTAGTTGAAATTAATATCAAATACGTTGATCTGTAAAAAAATAGAAAAAAAGAAAGAAAATTCCTTTATTTGCGGTAAACATGACACAAAAAAAGAAAAAAAAAACACGTAAATAACGAATTGGGGGAAAATATGCGTCACATCCACGCAAAACGGCCATCGCTCAGCATAATGCTGCGACCCCATGCGAGACAGAGCCAGCGCTGGTGTAAAATCAAGGTAAAATACGACCATTTATGTGACATATTTTGATACTCGCAAATAAATCAAAACCTACAGGGTAGGTATTTCACGTTGACCAAGAATCATGAAATTTGGCAGGAAGCAAGGTCAAAGGAGGTCAGAAGAACAAGTAAAGGAAAAAGTCCGAAAATCGTTAATTTGTAGTTTTATCACATTTGTTTTTTTTTGCTTTGCGTTTGTAGAATTGGCCGTGACGTATATCGATGTATATGAGCACATGTTTTTCAACTACAGAGTTACGTTTGTTCTTGGGATAAATTCATCTCAACTACGGAACCCTTCATTGTGCATGGTCCGACACGCACTAGACCGGTTTTTTTAAGGAATGAATAAGGTTCTAAAACTGGAGCACATTATTTTGATACATAATAAAATCACATAGGCTATGAATTTAAAAAAAAAAAGTGTGGCACTCGGGGACTGCCGCGGTAAAGCTATTGCATAGCATTTGTAACCTCCATACTTCCTATTTGTCAACGCTACACTTGGGATGATGACGTGATGACATAAAACAAAAATTACGTTCCCATGACAACATCACGTTGTCATGGGAACCGTCATTACATGGTAGGCGGAGTGGGGGGTGTTAGGTTTTATTTTCGTTACGTTACGGAATTTCTTGATTCGGTCGCCGCGCCCAAAGCCCGCGATAAAAGCTATGCAATAGCTTAAAAGTTTTAGATGCCCTTACCCTGTTATCTGCTTGTATTATTATAATCCTATTAACTAGAGTAAACAGACGAAATGCATTTGATCTATACGCCAGCTGAAAAATTACAGTTTTGATGCAGTTTTTGTATCAACAGCGGACATAATGCATTTAAACGGTCGTTAGTTATTTCCGATGGTGACAAGGCGTTTCGTTCCGACGGATTCGTGTAAAGGTTGGTGAACGCACGTCAGTCTCGTATGTACAAATTAAATTATTTTGCTCAAACATGCTTGGAAACTCTTAACATTATTTTGACAACCTTTTTCGAGATAAATCGAAAATGCTGTACTGGTCGAATACATGCGAGCGCCCGGCCGGCAATGTTTGTATGAGAATCCTTGTATGTGTCGTGTTTAGTGGCCGAATAAATTATTATGAAAACTCATATCTGTCATGTTATTTAAAAATGGAACGGGGCTTTTACTTCGACACATGGCAACCAAGGAGGAAACTTATCAAAGATTTTATTTAAACTTCGATTTGACTTACAAATAGAGTGTTTAAAGTAAATACTAAAAAAGAAACAAATAAACATATTGGCGCATGAAAAAATACCGTTGTTCGTCATTGATCCTGGAATTTATAATTAATTTACTTAGTTGCATGGGGTCGCAGCTTTATGCTGAGCGATGGCCGTTTTGCGTGGATGTGACGCATATTTTCCCCCAATTTGTTATTTACGTGTTCTTTTTTAATCTTTTTTTGCGTCATGTTTACCGCAAATAAACGAATTTTCTTTCTTTTTTCTTTCTAGATTGAACCTCCGTGCATTTTTTGAAAAAAGTACTAAACAAGCCTTGGCCGCAACCAGGCATTGATGGACTCACGTATGTGTCCCTCGGCTTCGCTTCGGCCCATATTTTCACGATTGTCCATTAATGCCCCTGTTGCAAGCTGCGGGAGTAATGTAATATAATTTCATAAGATTGGGAATTCCAGTTTAGGTCGTCCTAATACATGCTGCATCGTTGGTCTAGGAGTCGCAAGCAATACCGCTCCGAGGTCCTGGGTTCGATTCTCAGGTCGGAAAAGTGTTATTGGGTTTTTCCATCATCAATTTCTCAGTAGCAGCAGCCCGGAGTCCAGATTTGTGCCTTGTTGAGGGCAATAGGCTCGCCTACTTACACCCATGTAATATGGGTGTAATAGGGGTCGGTAGATTTTTATTTTCCTGTTTTTTTGACGGATGAAAAGACGATCAAGAAAATTCCTTGAAAACATATTTTATGATTTTATATTTAACTAGCTGACCCTGCAAACGTTGTTTTGCCTTATAAATGCTTGGGGTGCACCATCTTTATCATTTATTATCTACCCTACCTACCCTACCTACCCTACTACCCTACTACCCTACCTACCCTACCTACCTTAAAACCTTGTCCTAAAAATAACGAACATTTAAAAAAAAGAATTGGCCAAATTGGTCTAGGCGTTGTTGAGTTATGCGCTTACCAACACATTTTGCGATTCATTTTTATATTATAGAAGATACGAGTATTCTATATTAAAATCCCTACCTATCTCTCACATGAGACTAACATAGAACTGGCGAAATGTGGGTGTACTATAAGTATATCCCTGCCTAACCCTTCGAGGAAATAAAGGCGTGATGGAATGTAGTTCAACGGCAGCTAAATTCTTAAAACATTATGATGGAAGGGATTTATGAATTTCTTTCAAAATCCTTCGTGCAACTGCTTGTATGTTACGTAATTAGGGTGCAGTTCGGCCTCGGCTAAACTGGAAGATCCCTTTGGAAGAACTAGTTCGACCAAGGAAAAACTATTTTGTCCTAGAATAAGGTTTGGCTGATAACATAATTATATTTGAAAATAATGTTAGTGGGTTTGTCACGCTGTAGACTAGAACACCGCTCGATTGATTGCGTAAATTGGGTAACATTCCACATAACCAAAATTACTTAATACTGATGAATTTTAGGAAATACCTACCACTGGTTTAATGCGGAATATAGTGTAATTATGTAAAAACCTTAGTTCCGAATATCAACTACTGGATTATGTCCGCGGTTTCGGAAATTACCCCAAGGGAACGTACTACCGGGATACAAAGTATATTGTGTGTCAACACATGATACTTTTCTTCCCGGTAGTCCAGGTATTCCAGGTTATGAACTATCTATGTGCCAAATTTTCATCAAATCCGCTGATGTTGGGTAAGTGTAAATTATGTAGGTAACAATTTAAACTTATTATTTGCATTGGAATTCATTGGAGCTCGTAGCTAAGTAATAACAGCCGCATGGGTCGATTCATCCGGTTAAGCTACGCTTGCCGGGGTTGATCTGTGGATGGGTGACCATCTTTACATATCGAGACTCCTCCGTGCCTCGGAAAAGCACGTTAAGCCGTCGGTCCCGGCTGTCATTCGTCGATCTTTGATAGTAGTTACGGGTCGTCAGAAGCCCCAAAGGCTGACAACCAGTCTTACCAAGGGGTATCGTATTATCCAGTTACTGGGGTGTGGAGGTCAGATAGGCAGTCGCTCCATATAAAATACTGCTATTCAGTTGCATCCGGTTAGACTGGATGCCGACCCCAATATAGTTGTGAAAAAGGCTAGGCAGATTGATTGATTTGCATTAGAATTATTGATAAATAAATTGATAGTTACAAAATTACTAGACACTTTCGCCTTACGCGACATTTATATTATCAGCAAAACTAGGTACTAAGTAAAACAATGTGAAAACTTACATATCCATCATAAGTTTCTGAGCCGGTTAAGATCATCTTTAGAGTGTGCCATCCTCTCACAAAACTTGGATTCGAGTCCGAATACACTTCCATTCCTGTTACTCTATCACCACCAGTGATATCTAACAGGTTGGCTATTATAATGACTTGGTCATTAGGATCCGTTGGTTCCATATAAATGTTCACTTCTATCGTACCACCGAGGTTCATAGAAAAAATGAATGATGACACACAACTCATTTCTGGAAGGGCAGAGGAAAAGGGAAGAGGCTTAATAAATGAGGTACTGCGTTCATTTTGACCTGTCAAGTCCAAACCGCTGTATTTGCCAACAATCCAAAATGGCATGGATCCACAAGCCCCCCACTCATGTGTTAACCACTCATCGTAATTCTCCTCAAACGTGTACCTCACACAATAATCACTGACTACGTAAGACACTAATATAAATATTATTAACACTTTGCGAATCATTTTGTTTCGCCACATGAAGCAGTTACTGCTTTAGATACAAAATCTTTTTAATTTATATTCCATATAATATATTAATCGTACACGTATCTTAATTATTCGTAATGGATTTTGATAAGATAAAATCTCTAGCATTGTATAAAACGAAGTCACCCGGCTACGTTTGTCTTTCTGTGCAGTATTTGTTAAACTACTTGATGAATTTGAATGCGGGTTTTATTATACAATTATAAATCAATTATTTTATTTTTATTTGTGTGCATATCGCAGCCATCTGGTTAAATAAGCCAGCTAATTGGACGCCTAGGCCGTTCATTAAACGCACGGCATCCAATTAACTGGCTGAAGGACAACTAGACAAGTCATTGAGCGCAACGTTTAACCAGATGGCTGAATGTCGTGTAGTCATTTAGTTAAACTGGGTGAAATAGGTTAGGTTAGAACTGTGACCAAACCAAGTGCGAGCCGAGCGAACCGACCAAACGGTGCCGCGGCAGCTGCCAGCCAACGCTATTTCCAAGTTGCTAGCAGATTTTTTTTCACAATTTGAATCACTTGTCTGAGTCTTGGTCAGTCATCTTCAAAGGGCTGAGTTTCAATATGCCAAGTCGTTAAACGTTGAATGATTCTAGTTCAATTAACTATCGGCCTAGGCATCCAATTGGATGCTGGCGTTTAATGACCGGCGTAGACTTCCAATTAGCTGGCTAATTTAACCAGATGGCTGCGACATACATGAGTAGTACATAAAAGGTCTTAAAATATTATTTATTCTGTGAAATGCAGTCTGTATGCATCTAATTTATCGATTAGTCCTGTAACTAACGGGAAGTTCAAACTACAATTTTAAGTTATCAATAAAAAAATTTTTTTTTTTTATTCTTTATTATGGAGCTTTGTCACGATACTATGTCGCTCCATCATAGCCAAATTTTGAATTTTAAATTATTTTATACAGGGTGGCAGGGACATTGACGCGAAAACTGTTCCCATGGATTCAGTACATGATTCTGAAACCCCTGCGTTGAAATTTTTCGTCGGATGTTAAAAAAAAAACTGCTGTTTCATAGAAAAGTGCAATACCCACGCGGTCAAAATATATGGAACAGCAGATTTTTTTTTTAATAACCGACGATATATTTCGACGCGTGGCAGTTCAGAATCATGTACCTACTGAATCCATGGTAGCAGTTCTCGCGTCGATGTCCCTGCCACCCTGTATAATTGTTATATATTTTGTACAGAATTCCAGCCTCGTCCGACATAGGCTTAGGTAAAACATTATTTAAAGTACCAATTCCAAACATATTTTGGGAATGAAACAGATTTCTCCTGAGGCGTTCGTCCCGCTCACACTTGATAAAGATATGATTTACGTCCTCGATTATTCCACATTTCTCGCAATTAGGTGAAGGTGTGAGTGATACCCAAAATTTATTAAAATTAATATTAGCATAATTTTGTGACAAACAAACAATACAGTATTCGTTCCATTATTATGTTTTATCGTTTAATTCTGAAAAGAAGATATGAATCATAAATCGATTCCGAAAATTGAATACAGTACTTATAGAATAAAGTAGGTAGGTATACGTATAATGACGAGATTTGTAAAGTAGTTGTAGGTACTTGCAAAAACTCTGTTTCATAATTAATACGATTGAGAAAATTGTATTTAGAATTGTATTTTGTTTTTTCTATCTGAAATTTCTCAGTAACAGCCCGGAGTTTGGATTTGTGCCCGGTTGATGGCAATAAAGTTGCCCCCTACATGGGACTTAAAACATAACTGGCGAAATGTGGGTGTACCTGCTACAGGGACACTTCTGCCCAACCCTTCGGGGAAACAAGGCGTGATGTTACGGTGGCGTTTGTGTGAGAAAATTGTATTTAGAACTCTATAACAATCAATTTCAGTTACTTTGGTAATTTTGGATAAAATATAATTTGCCAATGTTTTTAAGAACCAGTCATGGTATGCTGCAAAGTTTTGAAATCAATTTTTTTTTTTTTATGGTTTTGTTACCTACTACGTATTATCGATTGGCATAAATTACATTACAAGTTTATAGCACTTTAGATCATTCTTTTGGAACTTTACTGCGGGTTATCGATTAGCATAAAATAATAGTTTTATTGTGCATTTGTGCCGTATGTGTGTAAAATTGCTGACGACCTGAGTGTGACGGCATCTTCTCGGCGTACAACCTAGCCTAGGTTACTAGGCGCGAACTATGTACACACGGCTACACCTCAAGCTATACATTTCCAGTTTATGCTGATCTCGCATTGTATAGGATTTCCGTACAATGCGAGGTCAGCTTATACTGGAAATGTATAGCTTGATGTGTAGCCGTGTGTACTGGACAGTCCCAAGCATCAATATGTATAAAGGATTCTTGATGATTTCTTGTGAAGTACCGATTGTCCCTTTAAAAGAAGACCTATTTTATAATTATAGGGTAAACACAATACACTTTTTCAATCAATAGTTTATTAGTTAATCGCTTTTGAGTTAAGTATACCTATACTACTACATACACTATTTATGCTCGTGTTTGTATATTCTTAGATTATTCGCAAAGCAATCATGATCGAGTTTTTTTTGGGCAAGGGCGCTGATACCTAAAAATTGTTTATTTTCATCACCTTCAACCTGTACCTTTCTTTCTTACTCATGCCTCTACAAAAAAATCTGTAATCGTTATTATGATATTATTTATATGAATTTTAACCTTATAAATAAACATTAATTAACATTGCTTATTATGTTTATTGACGGTACATTGGTTTTTTAGTTATTTCATTTACACCTTGTATGTATATGTCACCGTATGATTGTGAACACCGTTTGATTATAATTACACTCTGCTCTGTCCTCGAGATCAAGAAAACTATGTAGTAACGCGTAGGTACTGCTATCCAACCACTAAATTTGAAATCTACAAGATAAGCAAAAAACATGAAACATGTAGTGGTGCCCTCTCTCGGTAACTCATTCGCGTTTTAGTGCTTCCGCTATCTGCCACGTTCAGTCGTTCCTCCTAGATTATTAAATAATTTAACCAGTTTCAAGTGTTTTTTGGGTAAGGTGTGTAAACGTATAGTATATTTATCATCATGCCGAAAAAACGGTACAGTGATGAAGATATTGAGGCCTACGTAAATCGAAAAATGAGGAAGATCGAAAAAAAGTTGAGAAAAAGACGTCGACAACGCTCATCTTCGCAAGATTCGTTAAAAATCTTGGGTAAGTACAAATAAATAACAAATTACAGTGAAATGATGTACTATTCTTTACAAAGACATAATTTATTTACTTTGATTCTTCATGAAGAATAATATTTTTTTCCTTTGTGTGGTAACTACCCACATTGTTAAAAATAAATCTATGTTGGTCGTGAACATTTTAAATATGGAATGTGTCCGCCAGTTTATTGATAACAATAACAACAAAGCTGTTTACAGTTTTTAGGGATTAGGTAATCCCAGTGCTATAACATAATGATTGTGAGCATTACGATGGAATGACTCCGTCATGATTTCTTTTAAATATTCATTTTTACCCGTTGGTCGTGAACATTTTAATGGAATGTGTCCGCCAATTTGTAACAACAAGGCTGTGTACAGTTCATAGGGATTGATACCAGTGCTATGTTAAGGGATTGTGAGCATTACAGAGGAATGACTCCGTCATGATTTTTTAAGGATCTACCTACTTTTGATAGGAGGTATATATTACCTACGTTTAAATGCGTTAGCTATGCGATTTATTGTTATATATGCGCTAAGGTGTGGACTCGGATTATTGGTACACAAGCATAACTATAATGTCGTCCGTTTACGTTCATTACAGACGAACCACCTAGAAGCAATATTTGTGACGCACGCTTATCGTCCCCCGAGTTACCCCGACAGTCCATTGAGACCACACAGAACACAGACCATCCTAGTGAGGTAATGGTTCCGCTTAACGACCTGGAGAACACATCGTTGGAGCCTCCAGATGTGACACCCTCCTTAAATGTGTCATCCGAACCCATTGCCACTGACACTGCCATCGCTGATCAGGACGTACAAATTGTAGGGAACAGCGAAGCTGAAGACATTCTTCCAGATGATATTCTGGAAATATTAGGAGAAGCTCCTATAAGAGATAAAAAGTTCGGCCCAGCCATTAATTCAAGTCTGGCAATCAGGTGGGAGCATACAGCGACAAATGGTCTTTCTAAGGATGTAAAAAAAGAAATTTTTGTAAAACATGACATTCCAGAGAACTGTAAAAACATTGACGCTCCTATACTTAATCAAGAAGTGAAAGCAGCGTTATCAGAAGTTCTTAACAAAAAAGATAAGGCGATTGAAAATAAGCAGAAACAAATTGCTTTGATAATTACTTGTTTAGGAGATGCTCTTTCACATGTCTTATCTACCGAAAATACCAATATGAAGCTTGTTAAATCATTAACTGACGCTGGAAAACTGGCCTGTGACTTGCAACATACGGAATCGATGATTCGCAGAAGTTTTGTTTGTTCATCAATCAAAAAGGAGATAAAAGATCACCTGTACACAACTCAAATAGATAGCCACCTCTTTGGCAGTCAGTTGGGGGACGTTTTGAAAGCTGCTAAAGCAATAAACAAAACAGGCGCGGAAATGAAAACCGGAGCTTTTGCACCTGGCCCTTCAAGACGATTTTTAAACCAAACGCAAAATTTAAAGTCAAAGTCAAAGTCAAAGTCAAATAATTTATTTCAATTAGGCACAAAAAGGCACTTTTGAACGTCAAAAACAAAAAATAGAATTGATTCTAGTCGCCCCTTCCAAAGGGTAGTTTTCGTATGGAGAAGAATGGGCAAGAAACTCCACCGTTACTCTTTTAAAATGTTTTACAATATTTTGTATACATTAATTATATAATTATATGTGAAAACGATGCACCTGGAATAAGATTTATATACCACAATAGGTAAAAATAAAAATGAAGCAATGATAGAAAAAATAATTATGTAATGGATACATGGTGTTCACATATTTACAAGCATTGTAAAACCTATACGATATTCCTAAAAAAATTACAAGTGATACTAATTCGTCAGTGTGTGAGTTCAAGTAATCACAGAATGTAAAAAAAAAAAAAAAAAAAATGTTGTAATATTTAATTACACAATTAAATTAGCAACCAGTTCTATTTTGTCTAGACTCAAAATTATCCTATGGAGCTAGACCAGCATGTTTCCAAGCATTCTTATCTAGGATATAATCCTCTAATTTGTAATATGCTTGTTTACAAAGAGTACTTTTAATATGCGTTTTAAATTTTCTTTCAGTTAATTGTAATATATCACAAGGTATTTTGTTATAACATTTAACACAGTACCCCATAAAAGATGTTTGTACTTTGGATAATCTGAAAAATGGTTGATCTATTTTATCTTTATTTCTAGTATTAAAATTATGTCTATCACTTATTTTCTTAAAAAGATGCAGATTTTTCCTTACATACATAATATTTTCATAGATGAATTGGCAAGGTACCGTCATAATATTAATCTTTTTAAATAGTTCCCTGAGAGATTCGCGACGATATAGATTATAAATGGCTCTGACAGCCCTCTTTTGTAAAATAAAGATGGATTCAATGTCAGCAGCCCGACCCCACAGTAAAATGCCATATGACATAATACTGTGAAAGTAGCTAAAATAGACCAAACGCGCGGTTTCTACATCTGTTAACTGTCTTATCTTTCTAACAGCATAAGCGGCTGAGCTTAGCCGCCCCGCAAGAGATGTTATATGAGGTCCCCATTGTAATTTCTCGTCTAGCGTGATTCCCAGGAAAACTGTTTGATGAATAAATTCCAGTTTTTCTCCATTCAATATGATGTCACATTCGCTACTTCTAACATTCGGTAATTTAAATCTAATGCATTTGGTTTTTTTCTCATTAAGTACCAAATTATTTACCGTAAACCAATCTTGGACCTGAAGAATAGAGTTATTCACGTCGTCAAGATTTTGTGACCGTCGGTCTATTTTAAAGATCAATGATGTGTCATCTGCAAATAACACCATCTTCGGTTGATTTTGAAGTAATTGGGGTAAATCGTTTATGTAAACTAAAAAGAGGAATGGACCCAATATCGAACCTTGAGGAACACCCATTGCCATTTCAGACCCCAACGAGTTTACGCCGTTTACTTGAACTTTAATCTTTCTATCTTTCAGGTATGATCTTAGTAAATCAAGAGCTGTATTCCTAATCCCATAGTGTTCTAGTTTCAGCAGAAGTGTTTCATGGTTTACGCAATCGAACGCCTTCGAGAGGTCGCAAAAGATTCCAATGGCATCTTGTGCTTCTTCCCAGGCATTAAAAATGTTCTTTATTAGGGTGACACCGGCGTCAGTGGTACAACGCCCTTTGGTGAAACCGTACTGTTGTTCATGAAAGATGGAATTTTTATTAAAGTGACGTAACATTTGATTAAGCATCAACTTTTCAAACACTTTACTGAGAACTGGCAGAATTGACACGGGCCTATAATTGTTGGGTTCCTTACTATCACCGGACTTGAACAATGGAACTACTTTACTGAGTTTCATGAGATCCGGAAAGACTCCTTGGTCTACACTGGTGTTAAATATGAAAGCTAAATAGGGCGCAATGGTTTCGATGATAGATTTACAGACTTTTACAGACATTCCCCATAGATCTTCTGTTGATTTAATTTTAAGATCTTTAAAAGCTTTTATAACAGCCTGGGGGTTTGTATGCTGAAACCTAAACTCTAAAGGGCATGCATTTACATTATTTCTAAGTAAGGCGGCAGAAAGCGCGGGTGATGAATTTAAATTTTCGGTAGTTTTAAGGGGAACATTAGTAAAAAAGTTTTCAAATTCCTGAGCTATTTCTACATCTGAGTTGATGGGGCCATGTGCAGTCTCTAAATTTAATTCAGTATTACGCTGTTTTTTCCTACCTGTTTCATTATTTATTATTTGCCAGGTAGTTTTTATTTTATCATCAGCTGATTTTATTTTATTGCTAATGTAAAGAGCTTTGGCTATTTTGCACACACTTTTAAAAGTTTTAGAATATTTTGCGACATACTGATGAAAGCTTGTATTATTAATATGTTGCTTAAGGCCATAAAGTTCAAAAAGTTTTTCCCTGCTTTTACGAATACCTGGAGTGGCCCAATCACTAAATAAGAACTTTGTGTAAATAGTTTTAGTCTTTAGTGGAAAAGTGTCAATAAATTGCTTGTTTAATAGTGAAAAGAACTCGGCGTAAAACTCATTAGGGTCAAAAATATTATTAAAACTTTGAACACATAATTTACTTGCCAAAGAGTTATCTAATTTTTCTAAGTTTTTACATGTAATTGGCCTAAACCTTATTTGAATTTTTTGTAAAGGCATGTAGGTGCAAAATGTTATTGTTTGTCCACTGTGATCAGATGGCAACTTATTTACAATTTGTTTATGTAAGTAATCACAATTACAAAATATATTATCTATACAAGTGGCAGAAGAAGCTGTCACTCGGGTTGGTTCAATAAAAACATTTGACAAATCAAATGACCTAAAAAGACTTAATAATCTGATAGTGTTCGAGTTATTTTCTAATAAATTAATATTAAAATCACCACATATGATTATTGACTTACTACTAGCACTAAGTTTCTTTAGTACATCTTCCATTACAGAATCAAACATAGGTAGATTCTGGTAACTTGGAGGTCTGTATACGCATACTATAACATGCTTATCAAGCTCAACACAGGACAATTCAATGTTGTGTTCAACAGACAGTCCGATAATGTCTTTTCTTTCTTTCGATTTAATAGAATTTTTTATCAATATTAATGACCCGCCATGTATCATACATTTTCGGCTGAAATGGCTAACTACACAATAATTTTCATAATTAATTGACATTACTTGATAATCTTTTAACCAATGCTCTGTTAAACAAATGACATCAAACTTGGTATTTTCTAAAAACAATTCTATTTCCAGTAATTTGGAAGAGCAACCTTGGATATTTTGATTGAATAATTTTAAAGTATGTTGCCCCCCCTTTGGTTTTTTATTATTATTATAATGTAAAATATTGCCAGAAGATACCTTTTTATTATTCTCTAATAATAATTGGTTATTTGAAGGGGTAACTTCTGTTGTCTTACTAACTAGTTTAAAAAGTTATCCGGTGTGAACTCCACAACTACAACTGAAGACTCTAGAATGCCCGTATGAGTTCCAGCAGGAAGAGAATACCCTATCTGACTGGTAGTGGCCTCCAAAGATGTTGGTATTGTAGGTGGATCCTCCTTCGTACAACATGATGCTTTAGAATTAATTACTATGTTGTTAGTATAACTAGACAACACAGACTCGTCACTAATACTACAATTTGTTATATTTGCTATAACCTCATTTATATTATGTGCTATCAACATAGCAATCATATGTCTACATTCCCAAGACAGAGATAAAGTTCTCTGAGTTAACTTAAAACCACTAACAAACTTGTTAGTGTCAAAATACAATAATTTGTCACTATGACAACATGTCAGCCTGTGAATAGTACTATTCAACTTATAAATATAATTATTTTCGTAATCTGATAAAGTATCAGAGTAAGGTAAAGCACACAACATTAGCTTTCCTATATTTAACTTTAATAAGGTGTCCACACCATCCACTATGTCCTTTCTAGTAATACCAGTACTATTACCCAATAGCAAAACCATTGTAGAATAATTATCTAGGTTTGTGCTTTCAATTCTTTTAATCATTTGTTTGAAACTTATGTTATGATAACTATGATTGGTAAAACTATGGCTAAGGTAATTAAATAACATTTTTCCAAAGCCAGAACCTAATTCGTCACAGAAAAATATAGATTTCTTATTATTATTCTGTGTATTAACACAGGTCTCTGCAGGAAGAGACAACACCGGTGGAGGCAAGTCAAGCTGAGGCTGAGGAGGTGATGGTTGGTTGACACAACTGCATGAGAGATTATTAGTCAGGGACTCATACTTCTCAGCATTCCACTTCACCAAATCCAGTAGTTCTCCAGCCTCAAACAAGCGCTCACTTAGTTGTTGTTGTGAAGTCTCATATTTCTCAAAAATATCCTTCAGCAAGTGCTCCTTGTGTTGAATATCATTATAAAGGAGCTTAGTATCAATATCATATTTTTGCCTACATTCATCTAACTCAACAATACAACTATTCAAACTTTTTGAAAGGATAACACGTTCCTTTCTAAGGGAAAGATTTAATTTTAAAAGTTTTTGTTTTTTAATTGCTCTCTGTGACCGTTTAATTATTTTCTTAAATTTAATTAAACGCGAGACGCCCACTTCCGCCCCTCGGCAGGCAGACGGGAGCTGCGGCGAGACGTCCGGCAGTGCCTGCTCCGAACACTCGACCAGAGTACCGGCGCCAGCAGCGCCGCGCTCCACCGCCGCAGCAGCAGCCGCGCGGACCCTACAGGCGCTTACAGACCCACGCACCGCACCGCCAATAGAACCGGTGAGTCATGCAGGACGTTTGTCGCAATTTTACGATAGATGGCGTCTTATCACTAGTGATGCAGTACTTTTATCTTGGGTTAAAGGTTATAAATTACCTTTCAATACATGTGTGTTACAAGATCACACGCCATCACCACCAATCGTAAATAAATGTGATTTGAGAGCCTATGGAGAGATAATCAATGATTTATTATACATGGGAGCGATATCACCCTGTCAATCATGTTATGGTCAATATGTATCGAGCACCTTTCTTGTACCCAAACCAGATGGAAGACAAAGATTTATTTTAAATCTTAAATCCTTAAATAGATTTATAAATACAAACCATTTCAAATTAGAAGATCTTCGCACGACAGTAAAATTAATTTCGAAGAATTACTATCTAGCTACACTCGATTTAAAGGACGCATATTTTTTAATTCCAATTGATAAAGATTTTCGAAAATATTTGCGTTTCCATATACCATCCATCCAAGGTTTGGATAACAATCTTTATGAGTTTAATGTGCTTCCATTTGGCTTGTGCACAGCGCCATACGTTTTTACGAAGCTACTTAAACCTGCGATGGCATTATTAAGAAGTTTAGGCTATTTATCAACTATTTATTTAGATGATGTATGCTGCATTGGAAAAACATACAAGGAATGTCTAGAAAATGTTCGAATGACCAAATTAATTTTAGAATCTTTGGGATTTGTTATTAATCATGAAAAAAGTTCATTGACCCCGAAAACCAGTTGTAAATATCTAGGTTTTATTATTAACACAGAGTTATTTCATATTAGACTAACAGACACAAAAAAGACACATATCACAAATGAAATTCATAATTTTATGAACCTTAAACGTTGCAAGATCAGATCTCTCGCTCACCTGGTGGGTCTTCTTGTATCGGCGTGCCCAGCTATTCAATACGGCTGGCTATACACGAAAGAGTTAGAGAGGTGTAAATACCTAGCGTTATTAAACTCTGATAATAATTATGAAAGTTATATGAATATATCTTCACATGTTTACCAAGATTTAAATTGGTGGCTTAACGCTGTTAAAAATAACGTTAATCCTATTCGTGACGAGAAATATTTGCTTGAAATATTTTCTGATGCAAGCAAAACAGGGTGGGGGGTGGCATGTGGCGAAGAGACTGCAAATGGGCAGTGGGGTGCTGCAGAAAAGGACCTGCATATTAACTTATTGGAATTAATGGCAGCCTTTTTTGGCATTAAGATATTTGCCAAACAGCTTAAGAATTGCCAGATCCTTTTGCGTATCGATAATACCACAGCCATATCTTATATTAATCGAATGGGTGGCATTAGATTTCCGCATTTGAATAGAATTACCAAAGAAATTTGGCAGTGGTGCGAAGAGAAAAATATATACGTTTTCGCTTCCTATATTAGTTCAGAAAATAATGAAATCGCAGACGCGGAATCTAGGGCCACACATCCAGACATAGAATGGGAACTAAGTAACAATGCCTTCAGCAAAATCGTCAACACGTTCAGTACACCAACTATTGATCTATTTGCATCTAGAATCAACAGAAAATGCGACATATACGTGTCATGGAAAAGAGACCCTGACGCCTACGCAGTAAACGCCTTTACATTGAATTGGAACAATCTAAATTTTTATGCATTTCCACCATTTTCTATAATATTAAAGACTATCCGGAAAATAATTACCGATGAGGCTGAAGGCATCGTTGTGGTGCCATACTGGCCCACACAGCCGTGGTTCCCGTTGTTCGAAAGTCTGTTAGTTTCTAAAATTATCCTGTTTGAACCAAGTGACCAAGCTCTTTTGTCTTGTTCCCACAGACCACCACCACCTCTACTTACCCTGGCTGTAGGCAGGTTGTCAGGACGGCACTACTGAAAAGAGGCGTCCCTCCTTCTTCTATTGATGTTATGTATGCTTCACTTTCCATCAATACTATGAAACAGTATGATACGGGTTTAAAAAAGTGGTTCCTTTTTTGTCAGTCTCACAGCGTTGATTTTTATGAAGCTTCTGTTCCTAATGTTATGTATTTTCTTACAATGCTTTTTAACGACGGAGCCCAGTATGGAACTTTGAACAGCCATCGATCAGCTTTATCTCTAATAATTGGATCAAAAATTGGATCTGATGACAGAATTATTCGTTTATTTAAAGGTTTCTATAAACTTAGACCACCATTACCTAGATACAATGAAACTTGGGATCCGTCTATTGTGTTAGATTACTTATCTAATTTATATCCCAACGATGAGTTAGACTTAGGTTGTCTTACTAAAAAGACTGTAACCCTAATCGCATTGGTCACGGCCCACAGGGTTCAGACAATTTCGAAAATAAATATTAACAATATTTGTATACATACAAACTATATCTCTATTAAAATTCCAGATTTGATTAAAACTTCTTGTATTGGTTCAACACAACCTTGTCTACATCTACCATTTTTTATTAAGCAACCAGAAGTTTGCCCAGCAAACGCACTTAGGTCGTATTTATCAAAAACTGCGTCACTTAGAGGTGGAGAAGAATATCTTTTCATTAGCTTTAAAAGCCCTTATAAGGCTGTATGTTCGCAAACCTTAAGCCGCTGGATAAAAAATGTTTTATGTGACAGTGGTGTTGATACTAGTAAATTCAAGGCCCACTCCACCAGACATGCGTCTACTTCAGCAGCCCTCAAATCAGGCGTCTCCATAGACCTAATTAGAAAAACTGCTGGCTGGAGTGAGTCTTCATCTGTATTTGCCAGGTTTTATCAAAGACCAGTGTTAAAAAACAATGCCAATGATTTCGCTTTGTCTATTTTAAACACATAGATTAATCTTTTACAATTAGTAATTATACATTGTAATGTAATCATGGAGAATTATTACATTTGTTCACATAAGTACCTACTTTAAGTTAATTATTTGGTATTATCTATTATTATAATGATTACCATATTTTTTATTTTTTTTTAATGTCCTAAAAACTAAATACTTATTATTATTTAATTACATACATACTCACATACAACGCATTTCAAGGCTTTCAAAGTCTACATAGTTTTCTTGATCTCGAGGACAGAGCAGAGTGTAATTGATGATTAAACGAACTTACCTGAAGTGAAGTTCAATCCCAATTACACGAAGGCTCTGTCCGAAGAGATCAACTCCCACCCAGTCCCTTACACTCACTATCACTAGATCCATGAGAACCCTTATGCGTTTTATGTATGTCAGTATGGTAACCATGGATCCCGTTCCTTTTACTTTAAACTAAATGAGTTACCGAGAGAGGGCACCACTACATGTTTCATGTTTTTTGCTTATCTTGTAGATTTCAAATTTAGTGGTTGGATAGCAGTACCTACGCGTTACTACATAGTTTTCTTGATCTCTTCGGACAGAGCCTTCGTGTAATTGGGATTGAACTTCACTTCAGGTAAGTTCGTTTAATCATCAATTTATCTCGCGAGATTGTAAGCTGTCGATAAATTGTGAACTGTACCATCCATACTCCTTACAATAAAACTTATTCATTTTCGATAGTTTATGATCTATCCATGTCGAACCGTCAGATTGTGAACTGGCATCATACTTGAAATGAGGTAATGCGTTCATTTTGACCAGTCAAGTCCAAATCGCTGTACTTGCCAAAATCCAAAATGGCAGGGAGACACAAGTCTCCCCCAGTCATGACATTATGACAACCATTCATTAAATTTTTTCTCAAACGTGTACTTCACACAATAATCACTGTCACTTAAGACACTAATATAAATAATATTGATACTTTGCGAATCATTTTGTTTCGCATGTGGCAACAAGTCACAGCTTAATAAACCCTTATCTCCTAACTGTTAGTTTTATAATTTAATCGAACACGTATCTTCATTACCTATTCATAAAGTAATGAATACGGAAAAGATAGTATCTCCAACAGGATAAAATTTTATTTTGTGTATTCAGATAAAATAGTGTAAAACGTGTCTGTGTGTGTGTAGTATAGTGTGTCTGTGTGTGTAGTGTAGTGTGTGTAAGTGTAATAGTGTAGTGTACGTGTGTGATAGATAGGTTTGTGTTATTTGTCACTTGCACGTCATACAAGGTGTTTTTGTATAAAGTGACGGTTTGATCATACTCAAACTCAAAGCATTTATTTCAAATAAACTAATTACAGGTACTTTTGAATTGTCATGGGGTCGGTCAGTCAGAAAGATGAAGCTGGTTGCCCATTCCAAAGCATAGTAGGTTCCTATGGAGAAGAAAGGGCAAGAAACTCCATGGACACTCTTTTATATTAAAATATTGTTACATTATATTGGTTACATCATTTATGTTGAAACTATGTGAGAACAATGTAGAAAGACGTGCACGTTAAAACCGTCTGTAATAAAAATATAAAAACAAAACAATTTAAAAATTAAAATAAATTAAAATCCGTGGCAGCTAAGAGATGACCAGATCCTACTGACGGCGCCCGTTCACGAATATGATATATGGATCAGCAACAGTCAGCTCAACCATTTTGAAGGGAACGTAATGATCCAATACACACGCTACCACCAGCGAGACATTTGACTGAGCATGACATACTCTAAGCCGCCAGGGTACATTCAAGTCAATGAAAGACGTACCCAGTAAATGGTAGCTTTAAAGTAGGTACATAGTGCTCATACATGTACTATGCAATTATTTAATACTAAGAGATTAAATTTATACATTGTAAAGATAGTTTTACAATCTCCAACAGCTCCAACAATATTTTCGAATGCTAATCAATCAGTTTATGCGTCCTTATGGAGCTGGACCAGCGTTGAGCCTAGCATTTTTGTCAGCGATGTAATCCCCAAACTTATAATATGCTTAGCAGCATAAAGTGCGTTTTATACTAGATTTCAATTTTGTTTCATTCATTTGGAGTATGAGGGGAGGTATTTTATTGTAACATTTTAAACAGTACCCCATGAAGGATGAGTCTACTTTAGCCAGTCTGAAACCCGGTTGAACTAATTGGTCCCTATTTCTAGTCCTATAATTGTATCTATTTTTATATAATTGTATATATTATTATTTTAAGTCTGATAGTTTTATATAATGTAAATACGTGTGTGTAAATGAATGCTTTCCATCTATCATCTCTTTTACTGAAAAGACTATGAGTTTTCCTTACGTACATGATGTTTTCATAGATATATTGACAAGGTATCGTCATGATGTTAATATCTTTAAACAGTTTCCTTAGAGAATCGCGTCTGCGGAGGCCATACGAGTGAGCATATTGCTCTGATGGCTGTTTTCTGCAGAAAAAAATAGGCTCGATACATAACTATGTCGAATGGTCGGGGTCGATTTGTTGGGGTCGAGTTGCCAGGGTTGAGTTGTCGGGGTCAAGCTGTCCGAGTCGAGTTCTCAGGGTCAAGCTGTCCGGGTCGAGTTCTCAGGGTCTAGTTGTCGTGATACCGTAAGTCCTGCCAAGTACCTAATAAAAATAGTTGTTGGTTGTTGTTGGATTTCCGCAAAGTAACGGTTGATTCGAGGATTTTCTTTGCATACCATGACCTTTTAACCCCAAAACACTATCTACAGAGTTGTACCTATATATGATGCCCCAAATCCGCACTTTTTGAAGCGAAATCATGAAAAAAACAATGGGTGGCTGATCGCAACGATAGGTCATGGTGGAGCAAATGAAAGGTAAGTGGACTGTATAAGATGTTTTTGTACAATGAAGAAATAAGAAAAAAAAAATTACGACAGTGTCGGTTAAAAGGCAAATAAGAAAATATAAACGTTAATAAAACGGATAAGCGCAGCCGTGTTTGGATGCGTGCAACAGCGGACTGGTGTGGCGAGTGGGGGCCATGTCTCAGCTGTTCGGCCGGTTGACTCGCCGACGCCAACGTCCTCGCACCACTAAATTCACTGCCGCCAGCGCACGGCGACGTTGAGAGGTCTCAACGGTGGCTCTCCCAATACATGTAACCGAGGGATGAAAACAATTATTCAATGCACATAAGCGTTGGATCCCATAATTAAAAATATTATGATAATTTTGATCGATACTGTGCATGCGTAAGGAGCGTATGACTAAGTAATGACAGCCGCACGGATCAATCCATCAGGTTAAGCTACGCTTACCGGGGTTGGTCCCAGCTGTCATTCGTGAATCTTTGACAGTCGTTACGGGTTGTCAGAAGCCCGAAAGTCTAATAACCAGTCTTACCTAGGGATATTGTATTACCCAGTTACTGGGTTGTAGAGGTCAGATAGACAGTCGCTCCATGTAAAATACTGGTATTCAGCTGCATCCGGTTAGACTGGAAGCCGACCCCAACTTAGTTGGGAAAAGGCTAGGTAGATTGATTTGATTGACTGTGCATGCGTAAATATTCATCTCAACTACGGAACCCTTCACTGTGCGCGGTCTGACGCGTACATTGCCGATTTTTTATATAAAGACGTGATCTATAAAGAGAATACTATAAATGTATATACATACCTATTTACAGAGTGTAACATAAGGTGCAACTGAAAAGTTGTGCGGAAATCGGTTGTCATAGTATGGGCATATTATTATGATGTGGTAGAATGAGGAAAATATCGTGAGGAAAGTTTTGAGTATGAATGTGGATGGCTATAAGAGTAGGGGAAGAAAAAAAAAACACTGGATGGACGACGAAAAACGATGAAAAATATAAGGTGACAACTGTGATGAAAACCAAAATCTAGTTCCATATTTAGTTTATATTTTCACTTGTGATATGAGGAATTACAAGTAAAAATTATTGTTACGAGGTGATTTTAATATCTACGGTATGTATTTACACACTTCTGTGATTTTTTGGCGATATATGTAGGGTTATTAAGAGGAGCTCGTGGCTAAGTAATAGCAGCTGAAGTTTAAGTTACGTTTACCGCAGTCAGTCCATGGATGGGTGACTATCCTTTACATACCGAGACTCCTCCGTGCCTCGGAAAGCACGTTAAGTCGTTGGTCCCGGCTGTCATTCATAGATCTTTGACATTAGTTACGGGTAGTCAGAAGCCAGACATTTCGACAACCAGTCTTATCAATGGATATCGTGTTACCTAGTAACTGGGTTGTGGAGGTCAGATAGGCAATCGCTCCATGTAAAATACTGGTATTCATCTGCATCCGGTTAAACTGTAAGCCGACTCCAACATTGTTGGGAATAGGCTAGGCAGATGATATGTAGAGTAATTATTTATGATGTTATTATCGTTTCATTTACCAATTATTTTTGTATAAGTTTATATTTTATTTATCAAATGTTTATGAGTATAAAATAAAATATTTTTATGAATAAGTAGGGAAAATTTGTATTGTTCTTAGTAGATAATAGAATAAAATCTAACTAATGTTATTACTTTGTATGTTATTTTTTATTTATTTATAAGTACATTCATCTATTTTGATTAATGCGTATTAAAATTTCAATGATGTATAATTTGGATGTCCAAATTATGTGTGATGTTTTCTTAAAATGATATTTTAATAAAGATTTATGTTTGATTATTTTACGTGTTTCATTTTATTTCAAATTATTTTACCCTTATCATTTCTGTACGCAGTTGTCTTTTTATACGTACGTATACGTATTTCTGAAATTGTCGATTCGCTCACAAATAAATCACCTATAGCAAAAATAATCTTATAAAAAAACACTATAAAGTGAAAATAGTAGATTGTTTACCAAGGGAGCAAAGAACTATTTTTAAGGCGAGAGTGTTTCTTTGAATCCAGAGCGGAGCGAAGGATTCTAGAGTAGAATCCTGAGCGTAGCGAAGGATTCTAAAGTAGAATCATGAGCGCAGCGAGGGATTCAAAGTACGCCACTCAAGCTTAAAATAGTGTTGCTCCCGAGGTGAACACTCTACTTTTTATCACCCTCTATGAGAAAAAAAAACGTGTATGATCCGACCCCCGTCAGGAACAAAGTTCCTTCGCAAGTAAAATTTAAAAAAAATCACTGCCACCATCGTGGATTTACATTGTGACCTCACTATAGACTTAAGCACCTTCGAAAACTATGAAAACGATACCCATGATGAAATTTTTTAAATTATTCGCAGCTGCCATCTTGGATTTACATTTTTACCTCACTATCGGTTTTAGCACCCTCGAAAACTATGAAAACGACACCCATGACGAAAAACTTGAAAATTTTCTTAGCTGCCATCTTGGATTTTAATTTTGACCTCAGCATCGGCTTTAGCACCCTTAAAAACCATGAAAACGATACCAATGACGAAAAATTTTAAATTTTTCGCCGCCACCATCTTGGATTTTCATTTTGACCTCACTATCGGCTTTAGCACCCTTAAAAACCATGAAAACGATACCCATGACGAAAAATTTGAATTTTTTTGCATCCGCCATCTTGGATTTTTATTTTGACCTCACCATCGGCTTTAGCACCCCTAAAAACCATGAAAGCGATATCCATGACGAAAAATTTGAAATTTTTTGCCGCCGCCATCTTGGATTTTCATTTTGACATCACCATCGGCTTTAGCACCCTTAAAAACCATGAAAACGATACCCATGAGGAAAAAATTTAAAATTTTTGCATCCGCCATCTTGGATTTTCATTTTGACCTCACCATCGGCTTTAACACCCTTAAAAACCGTGAAAACGATACCCATGATGATAAATTTGAAAATCTTCAGAGCCGCCATCTTGGATTTACATTTTGACCTCACTATCGGCTTTAGCACCCTCGAAAACTATGAAAACGACACCAAAAACAAAAAATTTGAAAATTTTCTAAGCCGCCATCTTGGATTTTCATTTTGACCAAATTCACACTTTCTCTCTCTTGCCAGCCTGTTACTTGTTCATTCAATGTTCGTGTTTGATCTCTTTGGTAATTGGAACTTTTACTAACAATATCCACATTCCAAATCACTTTTAATCCCTAGGGATTAAAAAGCTATTTTAGTCCCTGTTTACGAAGAACGAATTAGCTCTTTTTGAATAGATGTGATAAAAATAACTTTAATTTCGGAAGTCGGTGTCTTTGGTTTTGTATTTTCGTTTTCTGCCACCGACTTCCGAAATTAAATTACTTATTTTTCACTTTGTAGTGTTTTTTTTAGGAAGTCGGTTGTTTTTTTTTTGTAAAAAGTTTTTATTTTTCACTTTTTAGTTGTGGTACCTACCCCACACACATTCGAATACCACTACCTGCTACCAGTGACAGGAACTTATCATATCATCTACATACTAAGTGGGAAAAAAAAAACGTATTATTGTAGCTAACTTAAAAACTGCCCAAGCAAAGTAAATAAAATTTATATGGGACCAACTTGAGAGCAAACCCTTTCAAACAAAAAATTATTTTCAAAATCGGTCCACAAGTAACGGAGAAATCGGCGGACATACATAAAAAAGAAAAAAAAAAAAGAAACAACCATACGCTACGAACATATAACCTCCTCCTTTTTGGAAGTCGGTTAAAAAAGGAGTCAAGTTCAATATTAAGAATTTGCGTTGTTGTCGACTTCGCCGACAAAAGAATTTAAATCTAAATGGGTGTATTTAAGTCAACATAACATCATAACATAACATCACGCCTTGTTTCCCCAAAGGGTTGGGCAGAGGTGCTAAGTTCTGTAGATAATCCATCCAATCCATTAAAAACACAATTTCTTCTTTATTTTCTTCTATACAAAAATGTTCCTCATTAATTACGCATCTACTGGCTTTGAATTGTGTGTCATCATCATCATAATTTTTTTCTATGAACGTCGGTGGTACGATAGAAGTGAACATATAAATGGATGCACCGGATCCTTTTGGCCAAATCATTGTAATAGCCAACCTGTTAGACGACACTGGTGACAGGGTAACAGGGATGTATGCACATTCGGCCTCGGGTCCAAGCTTTGTGAGAGGATGGCGCACTCTGAAGATGACCTGAACCGGCTCAGAGACTTATCATGTCTACGTGAATATTAATAACGTTGTTTTAATGGTGGATTGCACGGTAAGAGGTTAGAGTGAGGCGTGCTCGTGGCACATTTAATTCGGCAGGATTACTTGAATAACAAAGCTGACCCGAACAATTACCTACTATTAGTAGCTAATTGTTACTAGGTACCTACTATTCGATTTTGCCGCCTGGCTGTGCTGATTATTGTCAACCCGAACAAGGGTGTAGCTCGCCTAAGTTACCTACTTAACCGCCCCGGTAAGATCGGTCAAAGTCAAGTTACCTACCGTATTTTTATTATTATTAATAATTTTTATTATTATATATAATTGTGTTTTTTGTGAAAAGTAGGTATCCACTGAGAAAGGGTGTTTTGAAATTCCACCCCTAAGAGGGTGAAATGGGGGATTTCGTTCGTATGAAAAATCTTATTCCTTAAGTTAATAAACTTGAAACTTGGCACGAATACATATCTATGTAAATTATAAAGTCTGTAATTTCTAGTTCTTCTAAACTACCCCCTAAACGGGGATTGGGGGTATCAAAGTTAGTATCGATGGATTTTAACGCGCGGTCTTAACTCGAAACTCAGTATTTATACTTAAGACTGAAAATAAAGAAAAAAATGTATCAGGGTTTAATGAAAATCGACCCCTAACGAAGTGAAAAGGGGTAGTCAATTTTATAGGGTAGGATTTTATTGTGTGGTTTGATTAACTTGAAAATTGGTTTAAATAACCATGTCAAATTATGAAAGTCACAATAGACTTTTCAAAAATGATTAAATTATTCGTTAGTGAAAAGGGGAAAACACTCTAAATCTATACATAATTATAATAAAATTGTAGCGAAATGGAAACGGTACATTGAATATTTTTGAAAAGTAATTGCTACGAGGCCGCGAGGTGTAGCCAAAAATATAGTTTTTAGAATTTTTCTGTCTGTTAGTCGGAATGTATGTTCCAGCATCACGCAAATACTACCGGATACATTTTGTTAAAATTTTGTATAAATATTTCCTTTAAATCTGGTCAGTTTGTAGGCTACAAATTATCATGGTATTTGCTATATTGCATTATGTTCTTATTTTTCTATAGTTTCCCGCAAATTGTAAAAGGACGAGCCAAAAGGTAAGAATATTGCAAATAGTTACAGATTTACCTTTTAAAAGATTATCATCACGCTATAGCTTTATGGAGCTAAGAAGTCAGTACATATACAGGGTGGATTTTGAGATGGCTCAATATGGGCTGTCGCTACAAGAAAACGGTCTTGGGAGACTGTCCTAAACTTTTTGAAACATTTTGAAAAAAATTTACAGTGGGCAAGAAATTGGGCAAATTTTACAAAAACTTTCCTTGATGCCACTAGAAAACTCTATGGGACCAACTGAGGTTTGAGTACGAGAAAAGTCAGAATTTGCAAAAAACTTTTTTTTTGGGTGGAGAAGTTATTTGATAAGTTCCCACTTATCAAATAACTTCTCCCACTCTGGGCGGAGCGGGAGGGCGTGTCAGACTCTTGCTAACTAAAACCCCGGGTGGGTTTCGTTTCCTGTATGTTGCCAGGGGCCACGGTAACCCTTTCGGACAAACCCGCAACCGTCGACCCGGGCCTGGTCCTTGTCGGACGGCGAGCTACTCATTGCTCACCGTCCGCAAGCCCGCGCCTACAGTGGCCGGGAAAAAAATAACTTCCCATACCTTACGTAAGAAAGGAGAGAGAACACATTTATACCTTTGTATGGTGAAATAACTTTTTAATCAGGTACTTACTTTTATGGAGCTAAGCAGTCAATCATAAGAACGGCTATTTTTGTCACTTTTCAACAAAGTAAACGTACACAGAAAAACATGAAGTTTAGGCCTCTTTTGTCGTCTTTGGTTATAATAAAAATAAATATCTATGGAAAGGTGACTGTTAATGAGAAATCCCGGGAATACAATCGATTGTTATATTAGTTTAGACGATAGCCGTTTGATTTATAGCCGTTCGTCCATCTGTAAGAATAAATCAGTCAGTTTATCAGTATTGTGCCATTAGGTAGTATATGCAGAAGCGCAGGCGTTCATTAATTCGCTAAAAACGAAAAGCTTCGCAAGCAATGGGATATTGCTACTGAAGGCTGCGGGTGTCAAGTTCAGGACGAGCTGCTGCAAAATGTGACTGTTATTTTAATAAATAATGGTGTCTTACGACTTCCAGGCGAACAAAGTCGCGGGCAGAAGCTTGTAACTTAGCAAAAACAAAAAGACAAACAAAGTATCAAATTATTTTTTCTTGGTACAGATGGTGTTGCCGTCTATAGATTTTCAAATTCCGCCATTTTTTACTGAGCGTGATCAGACTCTAATGAAAAGTTTTGGGTATTTTTTTCTGAATAAGCGATTCAATAATTTTACCACAACCAGATAGAAGAATACTGGTCTGTAATTTGAAACATCATCAACACTACCAGATTTAAAGATGATGCGTGAGCGTGATGTATGCTATTTTCCACTGACCAGGGAATAAGCCCTGTGCCAAAGAATAGGTAGTTGAACATTGTAGTCAGAGGATTAGCCAGGTTAGCTGCACATTTTCTAAGGAAGTGAAGAGGGATTGAATCAGACCCGGCTCCTTTATCATAATCTAGGAAAGACAAATAATCAAAAACTTCTTTTACTTCAAGTTTGCACCGACTGAAAGTGTTAAGGCACGTGCAGACTGGCGCAATATCGCGGGCGCTACAGGCAGGGCGACCTTTGCCGCGCTCGCGATATCGCGCTGGTCTGCACCAGCCTTTATTGGTACTGGGAGTGGGTTCAACTGGCGTTGAAGTGTGTGTTTGACTATATAATTGGACTGAAAATTATTGGAAAACAAGTCACTTTCTTGGCCGCCTCTGACAAACCTATCATTCATTTTGTTGGGAATATAATTGTCACCTATCCGTTTATTCTTCAACTACCTCGAAACATGCTTAGGATTGGTACGCAGATGTTCAGCTATATTCTTATTAAAATTAGCATAAGTCTTTTATCAAACTGCAACACTGCAACTGCAATACAGAAAATAGTTGTGTACTTATAGATTGTAGGAAACCCTATAGGATGGTTTTAAAATAACATGATAAATTCAATATTGTATGCACGTGGAATGTATGGGAAAACATTTTTTTTTTCAAATACGTTGTTAAGTTTGTTCTTGGTATAAGTTCATCTCAACTGCGGAACCCTTCAGTGTGCGTGGTTCGACACGCACTTGGCTGATTTTTCAATATATGCTGAGTTTTGCAAGTAAAAAAGTAGCCGGTTTACTGCATTGTCTGTTAGGGAACAACTTTTCTTTGCTTTGAATTCACAAATCTAGCAGAATGGTACATCTTAGTTTCTAGTTCATAATTTCATATAACCGGCCATCGTTTTACTCTTAATTTTTATAAAATGATTAAAGACAAACAAATGTATCGTAAACAAGGCCGTCAGTTTTTTTAATAAAAAAACGTCAGTCGCTGAAAAATATGAATTGAATCTAGTCGTTTTTATAAATTTTGGACTTCAAATTTTAAATTGAGCTAAGTAAATTTATTGATTCTTTACCTTAATTCCTAATCCAGTTTCAAGTTATTATGTTCTGTTATCTACAGTCAACCAAGTTATATTGTTGAGTACTGCACAAATGGTATAATATATTCTCCAAATTTGGTATGAAGTTTTCCTTGTTTGCTCTCTCAACGGAAGTTTTTGACTTTTCTCTGGTGTAGTACCCTATTTTATTTGTCGTAGGTGTATAACCAGTTTTAAAGGGCTGTTTCAGACCCTTTTTTTTCTCCGGGTACCGGACTATTCACCAGGCTCGCGTGCCAGCCGCATAGAATCCTTGGAGTTCGAGACCGGCAAGTCCATTTTGGTCCACGTCACATGATCGTCGTATCACCTGTGATTCTGTAGAGGCTAGCCGAGCGTAGCACCGCTTTGAGGTTGCGATTCATCAGGATCGTTTTGTTCATCACACTTATATTATTATAGTTAATAGTATTTTCAGGGTTATCATTTTATTACTAGTGAGTTCATTTTTATAAGATAATATTCATTTGAAAGTTTACTTAGTTTAGTTTGTGGTCACGAACCTAAAACCGATTGCAATCGAATCCTTAGTTCGGAAACCAAATGCGTAACAAAGATTTATCATTCGAGTAGGCCAAATTACCTGTTTCGCAACTGTTTTAATTATATAAAATTTTAGCTTATTATTGTATTTCTTTGATGCGATTAGTTTTTACCCGACTAAGGGAAAGCCAAAAGGAGGGGTTATTAAATGTTATATATACGTGTTAAAGTGGTGAATATGTATTTTTCTTTCGCTACAGTATGTAGTAGGTAATGTGTCGTTGTCTACACAAAACTAGGTACCTAATTCCTTTTATTTCGTTGTAATCATCATCATGATATACATATTATGTAAAGAACCTGTTAAAAACATTAATTTATTTAAAAGTTTTACAGATAATAATCACTATCAAATCAAAATCAGACAAGCAATTTCATTTTGAATTGCATGTAAGGAAGTTTTGTTTTTGGTAGTATGATGATCTTTATTTTTAAATATCTATCAAATTAACGTAGAAAATATCTTAGTACACCATATATCACGTTGAAGGAAATCGCTCACCCATTGCGTCATATTTTTAAAAAATTCTTCTGCTCAACAACGTAAATAACGCAATTAATGTTGTTGAACTATCAAAATGGAAGGAATTGCCATTGTGAGTTACGCCATTACCCCACCGGTGTATTTGTCGTCTGTGCTTTTTTGTCGTAACGCGTTACGACAAAAAGGCACAGACGACAAATAGGCATTTTAGAAGGCACATTAGTGGTAACTAATATGCCTTCTAAAATGCCTATTAGGCACATTACCAAACCAAATAAATTAATCAATAGACATTATCACACGGCTAAAAAAACCCAAGGATGGTAGGTATGTAACCCGTTTTTAGGGTTCCGTATTTATGTTACTGATAAAATAGCGTGTATTTTCATTTCCTGAAGTGGACGTCGCGCGTCTTTTGAATACCAATAGTGTTCATTTTAAATCTTTATCGGAGTATAATTTCAAACTTATGTTAAAATTAATTAATAGATAAATGTCGCCTGATTAGTTTACCTAATCTCGATCACTGCACTAAACATGTTCTTGAGTATAAATCTAATAAAATTATAATTACGACAGCAACATGGTATCGCAGTCTCAGTAGATAATTATCAAAATAGTCCTACTAAATAATAATGTCCATTAATTTCATTTGTTTTTTCATAGGGAAAAGTAGTGTAACTCAAGCAAATTGTTTTCGACAAGTATGACAAGGTCAAAAAGAAAATCATGACTGCTGTTGGCAGCTCTTCTTTTATAAACATTTTTCTTCTTAATCGATTTAATTTTCAATTAGGATACATCCTGCGATTCTCGGTTTCATTACATGATAATATTATAACTTAACTTACACGTAATTTAAATTGACATAAAGTTAGTCGTTTTTGGCATTTCATACCTTTAATGTAATAGTTAGCTATTTGTCAGAGTTAATATTCTTTTATTTTACTCCTATTCCGATTTTAATTAAATATTTCGCTCAATATGTAAGAGAGAAAAACAACAAAACAGTAAAGTCGATTTTTCAAAAAATCGACTTTAGTTACTGTTTTGTTGTTTTTCCCCCAACCTGTTCTTTTTTTGTGTTTGTTTTCTTTCTTTGCGTCATGTTTACATGATATGATATGAACATATTTTCGTTCTTTCTTTTTCTTTACATCATTGTCATCATCATTAGATTCAGGCTTGCTATTGCTGCATTAAGTCAGTGCCCATGACTCGCTTTATTAATTAATTAATCGTGTGGCAATTTAGACAACCTATATCTTTTTTCTGTGATCCTTTAGGATCACAAATATTATATAGGTAAGCATCTCATCCAGGTGGACGCCAGGCTCAGGATGTGAGCTTTCCTCTTACGCACACATATCTTAAACCTACATCTATGTCTATAGGTACTACATCCTTACATATTATAAAACAAAGTCCCCCGACGCGTCTGTTTGTCTGTCTGTCTGTCTGAACGCGATAAACTCAAAAACTACCGAACGGATTATGAAACAGTTTTCACCAATGGACGGTGATTCATGCGGAAGGTTTTTGTGTATAATTCATTAAGGTTTTGTGTAAACTGGCTGAAATTTGACGATTATCGTTGAAGATGTCAAAAGCATTCATACCGACTGGGAGCTTAATTGGCGTGCGCCGCGGAAAACGTAAAAGTTACATAAAATTTACATTCTACTGGATTATTCATCTTAAAAAGTTCAACAAAAAAGTCCACGATGACCCACAGTAACCATTATTATCTTTCAAAAACCGCTTCTAACCATTCAATCATTTGTATTAACCAAATAAATCAGTGTATCTATTGGCACTCTAATCCCTCTATCTTAATATTATTGTTAAGTACTTACTTATATCAATATCTGTCAGAACTCTCATCTTTATCACCCTTATCAAAAGTGTATAAGTCGCGCTCCATAACATATAATTGATAAAGGAGACTGAAACGATTACATGCACTCTTAGGCCTGAATAGTACTGCCTTGAAGCGGCTCCTGCCCAATCTGGGAGGTCCAAACGCCTCCTGCCGGAGGCTCTATGCGGGGATCGTGCGGTCCATGGCCCCTTTACGGGGCACCGGTGTGGGCGCGTTCATTGAGGCTGCGGCCAGCCCGCCGGTTGAACGCGTCCCAGAGGGTCATGGCCATCCGGCTGGCCCGAGGATACCGCACGGTCTCCTGCGAGGCGGCGAGCCTCCTTGCCGGATTACCGCCATGGGATCTGGAGGCAAAGGTCCTCGCGCACATCTGGGAGTGGCGCGAGGAGGCGAAACGCCGGGGCTTAACTCCGATGCCGCAAGAAATCGCGGCACAGCGGACAGAGCTCCGGCGGGATCTCATGGCGTCATGGAGAGTGCGATTGTCGCAACCCCGCGCTGGGCACGCCACAATTGCGGCGATAAGACCCCTCTTTGAGGAGTGGCATGAGAGGCGTCACGGCGTCCTCACCTTCCGCCTGACGCAGGTCTTCACCGGACACGGGTGCTTCGGGAGGTACCTGTTCAGGATAAGGCGGGAGGAAACACCCGGGTGTCACCATTGTGTGGATCGGCCTGAGGACACGGTGGAGCATACGGTGGAGGTCTGCCCGGCTTGGGCGGAGCAACGCCGTGTCCTCGTGGAGGCGATCGGCGGCGGTGATCTCTCGCGTCCGGCCCTGGTTCAGGCCATGGTACGGAGCGAGAGGAAATGGCAGGCCGTCACCTCCTTCTGCGAAGCGGTAATGCTCGCGAAGGAGGAGGCGGAACGCGTGAGGGAGAGGCAAATTTCGCGCCCTCACGCCCCTAACCGCCGCAGGAGGAGACGCCCGGGGCGGGAATCGCGAGCCGATTTCCGGCCACCGTAGGCGCGGGCTTGCGGACGGTGAGCAATGGGTAGCTCGCCGTCCGATAAGGACCAAGCCCGGGTCGACGGCGCGTTGTGTTCCACGCGCGCCTCAAAGAGATGTTAGCAGAATTGACGGGGTCCGTTAGGACCAATGCCTGCCGGGGTTCGAAGAAAACCGATGGGGACATCGTGGCCCCCGGCAACAGGGCAACCGAAGGAACACGGGTGGGTTTTAGTCAGTAAGAGTCTGACACGCCCTCCCGCTCCACCCAGAGCGGGAGAAGTTATTTGATAATTTCCCACCCAAAAAAAAAAAAAAAAAAAGGCCTGAATAGTAACGAGTTGTAAATGGTGTGAATTTATAGATTCATACATACATTAGTGTATTGCAGTAACTAGTTGCTACCCACAATTCACATAGCGATCCATAGTTTCAACAATGTCCAATCCACAAAGCGGCGGTAAAATCAATTCCAAGTCAATCGTGTGAGCGATCTTCGGTGTCCAGTGTCGTACAAGGTAGGCAGGGTCAGAATCCGTAAAAATCAAAGCAGTGATCGTTGAAAATGAAAAATAATTGGGAAAGCACTCAAAACACATCCGAAAACACGAAATAAGTGACAGCTGTCTAGTTCTAGTAGGGTTGGGCGTTGCGACAACGAACCGTTTACAAAGACCGTTTTGTGATGATGAAACCGTTTTACGTCCTGAGTTCAACTTCAAACAGTCTTCATTGCACAAACCAGTCTTCGAATTACTTGGTGCGATTTTTACATCTAAGAAAATACAGTCGGGTACAATGATTCAACTATCTATCCCACTCGTAAAACAGTCCTTTCAATAAAAAGTGAACTCGTAAAAAGTGAACTCTTTGAAATTAAATACAGTCAGTAATGTATAACCAGTTGTCAATGCTGTCGTTCGTGATGCGAAAAAACTATTTCATACATTTCAAATCGTTGATAGTTTTAGTCCGTGAGCCAGATAGTATATTTTGTCAGTCATTTCCTCTCAAGCGATAACTCGTGAAATGCTTCAGAGAGTTGTATTAACAGCATGGTGAACGTCAGCTGCCGCTCCGTGGGTGGGTGGGGCAGCGGCAGCCTCTCAATCACGTAAAAAAAAAATGTTTTAAGTTATTTCCCCCCGACTGAAAATTTGTTAAATGATAGTTATCGCAATTATTCGAAGATAAAAAAAGTCAGCTGGCCGTACCGTGGTGGATTATACGTCAGCTGGTCACACGAACAAGCAAAAAAAAATTTTTCGTTCAGTGATTTCCTCTCACTTGAAAATGTGTCAGATGATAGTTTACATGCTATTTTGTTTTTTTTTGCAGTTGGAGAATTGACCGTGACGTATATCGTTGTATATGTTAACTTTTTACTACAACTACGGAACCCTTCATTGTGCGTGGTCCGATACGCACTTGGCTGGTTTTTTCCTTTATTACGCTATTGGTATATTGGGTAGAGTTGTGTGGATGACGTCTTTTGGAAACAGTGCTGCTGTTGATAATTTATTAAGTTACTTTTCATGGACCAAATAAACAGAATAATAGGAACTCAGTTTGGTCCGACGATGGTTGGTTGATGCGGAAATCAGGTCCCGATGGTCAGTTTTGTGTTTATCTCTTTATTTTTAAATCTGGGGACAGTAAAGACACTAACAATTATAGACCAGTATCTGTGCTGCCGGTATTCAGCAAGGTTTTCGAAAAGGTAATGCTCAATCAAATGCTTAATCATTTTAACGCCAACCAAATCTTGCACGATCAGCAATATGGTTTCACCAAAGGACGTTGTACAACTGACGCCGGTGTCACCTTATTAAAACACATATTTACAGCGTGGGAGGAGGCCCAAGATGCCATAGGAATCTTTTGTGACCTCTCCAAGGCATTTGACTGCGTGAGTCATGAAACCTTGCTCTTGAAACTTGAGCATTACGGACTAGGAAAACTTGCGCTCAGTTTAGTAAAATCTTATTTAAATGATAGACAGCAGCAGGTTCAAGTAAATGGTGTCCATTCAATCGGTTTAAAAGTAAAAATGGGCGTTCCACAAGGCTCGATATTGGGTCCTTTCCTCTTTTTAGTATATATTAATGATCTACCCCATTTATTAAAAAACCAACCACAAATGGTGTTATTTGCTGACGACACTTCCTTAATTTTTAAGATAAATAGACGTGCATCAAATCTTGACGGAGTAAATAACGCCCTACTGCAGGTCCAAAATTGGTTCACTGCTAATAATTTAGTATTAAATGGGAAAAAAACTAAATGCATAAGATTTGCTTTACCAAATGTTAAAAGTAGTGATTGTGACATAGTATTGAATAAGGAGAAACTAGAATTTGTCGATAAAACTGTTTTCTTGGGGATCACGCTCGATTCAAGGCTGCAATGGAGTCCTCATTTAACATCTCTTGCAGGACGGCTAAGTTCAGCAGCATATGCTGTGAGAAAAATCCGTCAATTTACCGATGTAGATACCGCGAGGCTAGTCTATTTCAGTTACTTTCATAGTATCATGTCTTACGGTATTTTACTATGGGGACGGGCTGCAGATATCGAGTCTATTTTTATTCTGCAGAAGAGAGCCATCAGAGCAATATATGGCCTCCGCAGACGCGATTCTCTAAGGGAACTGTTTAAAGATATTAACATCATGACGGTACCTTGTCAATATATCTATGAAAACATCATGTACGTAAGGAAAAATCTAAGTCTTTTCAGTAAAAGAGGTGATAAACACAATTATGGGACTAGAAATAGGGACCAATTAGTTCAACCG
Organism: Agrochola litura; assembly: GCA_949152395.1. Classification (NCBI taxonomy): domain Eukaryota; kingdom Metazoa; phylum Arthropoda; class Insecta; order Lepidoptera; family Noctuidae; genus Agrochola; species Agrochola litura. Next base: position 19,158,771 of record OX424509.1, on the reverse strand, counting down.
GGTTTCAGACTGGCTAAAGTAGACTCATCCTTCATGGGGTGCTGTTTAAAATGTTATAATAAAATACCTTCCCACATACTCCAACTGAACGAAACGAAATTTAAATCATGTATAAAACGCACACTATGCTGCCAAGCATATTATAAGTTGGGGGATTACATCTCTGATAAAAATGCTTGGCTCAGCGCTGGTCCAGCTCCACAAGGGCGCATAAACTAATTGATTAGCATTCAAAAGTATTGTTGCAGCTGCTGAAGATTGTAAAACTATATTTTCTATATTCAATCTCTTTGTATTGTATAATTGCATATCACATGTGTGAGCACTGTGACCATGTTGTACATTCCATAAAGCTACCATTTACTGGGTACGTCTTTCATTGACTTGAATGTGCCCTGGCGGCTGAGAGTATGTCATGCTCACTCAAATGTCTCGCTGATGGTGGCGTGTGTGTTGGATCATTAAGTTCCCTTCTAAATGGTTGAGCTAAATGGTGCTGATCCATGCGTCATGTTCGTGAACGGGCGCCGTCAGTAGGGACTGGTCATCTCTTAGCTGCCACGGTTTATTTTAATTTTTGAATTGATATTATATTTTTATTACGGACGCTTTTAACGTGCACGTCTTTCTACATTGTTCTCACATGTATAAGTTTAACACGAATGATGTAACCAATATTTTGTAACAATATTTTGATTTAAAAGAGTGTCCGTGGAGTTTCTTGCCCGTTCTTCTCCATAGGTACCTACTACGCTTTGGAATGGGCAACTAGCTTCATTTTTCTGACTGACCGACCCCTTGACAATTCAAAAGTACCTGTAATTGGTTTATTTGAAATAAATGCTTTGAGTTTTGAGTTTTATCAATCATTTTTATGTTTTTGAGGGTAAAAATGAAAACTCAATTCTAAAAGACAACGTCGAAAATATGCAGATCTAAAATGTTATTGCAGGATAAAAATCTAAGCAATTACAATATTTACGGTTTATTCCACCAAATTAGTTCATCAAGCTTGGATGCAGTATGCGGATGCTACCCTCCCCGCCCGCAATCTTTCCGTTCATGTCTTATCATAGATTTCCGCAAACAAACGCTTGATACTGTTATTTAACAAAGTAATGTTTGCAAAAACGTGTAACAGCAGCTTAAAAACTCCGTAATCTGTAGTACTTCTTTTACGAACCAATCGAACCATCTGTTGATCCCACACTTCTAATAGACGCAGTTCCGTCTATGACATCTGGCTTTTCGGCGAAATGGTCACACAAAATTCGAATCCCAAGGGAATCTTAATTAATATTAATTAGTGTTAAACATTCAACTAATATTCAACTTCCTCCTGATTGCCAATGATGAATTAATGGAACAATCAGTCTGCCTAGCTTTGTCCCAACTATGTTGGGGTCAGCTTTCAGTCTAACCGGATGTAACTGGATACCAGTATTTTACATGGAGTGACTACCTATCTGACCTCCACAACTTAGTAACTCGGTAATACGATACCCCTTGGTAAGACTGGTTGTCAGACTTTCGGGCTTCTGACGACCCGTAACGACTGTCAAAGATCCGCGAATGACAGCCGGGACTAATGGCTTAACGTGCTTTCCAAGGTACGCAGGAGTCTCAGTATGTAAAGATGGACAAACCCACCTACTCACCCACGGACCAACCCCGGCAAGCGTAGCTTAACCTGATGGATCGACCCGTGCGCCTGATCTTGCTAAGCCAATTAATGGAACATGGAGTATAATTAAACTTATGTGTTTGTCTGGGTGTTCTGTGAGAGAAAGTATGCGAAGGTGTGCAGGTACTGTCCCATGTTAGTTTTTATTTAATTATACGAAATCAGCCGTGTGCCCGAGAAGATTTCCCATCGGCAACGTTTCAGGAAACAGACTAAATTCCATATTTCTAAGTTTCTAACATCCATTCAAAGTTTTAACCCTCTTGAGGATGAATTTTCCAAATCTTTTGTTAATCCTCATCTACGTTATTTAAGGAAATCCTCTACATTAAATAATTTCATACTTCCAGATTTACTAGTGTAAGCTGTGCGTTGTCTACCAGTCAGTCAGTCTGTGCTAGAGTTTTATTAAGTAGTTAATTTTTGACATTACTTCCTGCCCATGCCCCACGTTGCTTGGGTCGGCGCAACGCGGTTTTTCTCGCAATCTGCCTTGTCAAACGTCACGCTATCACTTACTTCTTCTTTTTCATATCATTCCTCACACAATTCATCCATCTTTTCTTTGGTCTTCCTCTCCCTCTCCATCAATCAACATTTATTTTCATTAGGCGATTGGCACCGCATTGCGCAGCATGGTGCGGGGCGGCCATAACAAACAAACTGCGCGCAGATTCTATTTTCTGTACAAACTGGTACAATGTTAAATCTGCTGCCCCGCGATACGCTGCGTGATGCGGTGCAGTGTGTGAATCGCCCAAGGTACTCTTTTAGTCACATATGTTTCATCAAACTTAAACTCAAAGCATTTATTTCAATTAAACCATTTACAGGCACTTTTGAATTGTCAAGGAATCGGTCAGTCAGAAATATGAAACTAGTTGCCCATTCCAAAGCGTAGTAGGTAGGTACCTATAGAGAAGAACGGGTAAGAAACTCCACGGACACTCTTTTAGATAAAAAATTGTTACAAAATATTGGTTACATCATTCATGTTGAAATTATACATGTGAGAACAATGTAGAAAGACGTGCACGTTAGAAGCGTCCGTAATAAAAAGATAAAACAAAGAACAATTCAAAAATTTAAACAAATTAAAAATAAGCCGTGGCCACTAAGAGATGACCAGTCCCAACCGAGCGCGCCCGTTCACGAACATGACGCATGGATTAGCACCATTCAGCTCAACCATTTTGAAGTGAGCTAAATGATCAAACACACGCGCTACCATCAGTGAAACATCTGAGTGAGCATGACATACTCACAGCCGCCAGGGCACATTCAAGTCAATACAAGACATATTACCCGGTAAATGGTCTTTAGTACATAGTGCTCACACCTGTGTTATGCAATTATATAATTAATACAAAGGAGATTGAGTTTAAACAATGCAAAGATGGTCTTACAATCTTCAGCAGGTCCAACAGTATTTGCAAATGTTAATCAATTAGTTGTGGTTGTGGAGCAGGACCAGCATTGAGCCAATCATTTTTATCAGCGATGTAATCCCCCAGCTTATTATAATATGCCTTCCTGCATAGTGTGCGTTTTATACAAGATTTGAATTTTGTCTCATTCAGTTGAAGTATGTGGGGAAGAATTTTATTATAACATTTTGAACTGAATCTACTTTAGCCAGTCTGAAACCTGGATGCACTAATAGGTCCCTATTTCTTGTACAATATTTATGTCCATCACTTCTTTTACTAAAAAGATGTTAATTTTTTCTTAGATATATTGATAAGGTACCGTCATGATGTTAAAATCCTTAAACAGTTCCCTTAGAGAATCACGCTCGCGGAGATAATATATGGCTCTGATCGCTCTTTTCTGCAGAAAATAGACTCGATGTCTGCAGCCCGTCCCCACAGTAAAATACCGTAAGACATGATACTATGAAAGTAACTAAAATGGACTAGCCTCGTGGTATCTACAACAGTATATTGATGAATTTTTCTGACAGCAAATGCTGCTGAACTTAGCCGTCCTGCAAGAGATGTTAAATGAGGACCCCATTGTAGCCTTGAGTCGAGCGTGATCCCCAGGAAAACAGTTTTATCGACGAATTCTAGTTTCTCTTGATTCAATACTATCTCACAATCACTACCGTTGACATTTGATAAAGAAAATTGTATGCACTTAGTTTTTTTTTCACACATGTTTATTAACTATCTATTTAAATAACAAAAATGAAATGCTGTTCGTTGGTAAACGCATCACTTAAGAACGGTTGAACTGATTTTGCATTTTTTTTTTTTTAATTTTCTGTATCTGGTTTGTACGGAAAGAAAAATTGAAAAGTTAGGGGAAAATTGGGAAATTCGGGAAAACTGAAAGTGCATTTTCTATGGAAATTTTGTATGAATTATTGAAATTTGGACAGGACACCGTCTGTCGGGTCAGCTAGTAACAAATAAATAAATAATATAAATTATTTTATTTGTCTTGGTTATGAACTATTTTATTTTTCTAGTTTTACTTACTTACTGTCATTTCTTTTGTGTGGTCCATGGAAAAAAGGGGTTTTGACAAAAAAGCTCACCACGCTTGTAGGAGGGATTGGTCCATATTTGCTCAGGATCGGGTTGGATGGAAAAAGGAAAGGGAGGCCTTTGCCCTGCAGTGGGACAATACGGGCTAATTATTATTATTTATTATTACTTACTTACACGCACATTGTGTGTGTACAGTAATCGTCTAATGCTCAGCTCTCTGAGTAGCAGGAAAACATAGGTAATAATTGTCTAAAATTGCTATGGAATTCTGAGTGTTCTACTTTTCTCGTATCGACATAAACTGCATACTGCCACTATGGTGCTAAAATTATAGCCATTCAGGAAGGCGGAAGAGCGGTTGGCTGCACCAGAGTGCGCAAAACGGTATGTTTATATCGTTTAAGTGTCGCTGCTCTTTATTTATTTATTACTTTTATGATGAGATAACGTGTTAAGCTTGATATTGTGGTTACTATATTTTATAAGTTCATTTATAAATTACCGATTGTTTTGAACTTCTAGGTATATTTAGGCAGCTTTCATCTGACGAAGAATATAAAGATGATTTTGATTTAAGTTTATGCTGTCTAAGCTTAAAGCTTGTGGTAATAATTGTTATAGTAAATCAAAATAATGGAAAAAATAAACTTACGTAGCACAAAGACGTTCCCTGGCTGCTCAAGCTCACTACCAATGTTTGCCACCCATTTTTGTAATTTGGGGCAAGGGGTGAGATACCAGCGGTTCCTAGAGTGGTGTCAGCACCATTTGGCACATACTGGTTCGCCAATACGGTTATTTGGTCTTCCTGCTGGTCTGCCTCCATATAAACAATCACTTCAAGTCTACCTCCACCGGTCATTGGAAACAAGAACGATGACACACAACTTAAATCTTCTAAAGGTGTAATAAATGTACTACTGCGTTCATTATGACCGGTCACATCAATGCTATCGTAAGTCCCGACTTTCCAGAATTGGTAGGCGGCACAGATCCCCAGATTAGTAAACTGGTCATAAAAGTCATCTTCAAATGTATAGGTTACACAAGATTCACTTAACGCATGCGTCACTAAAAGTGTTAATAAAAAAAGTTCTCGTAACATATCGTTTGTCAACACCAGTTTCAAACAAGTATGTTTGCCAATAGGCACAAAATCTACTATGGTTATTAAGCTTGCGTTAATAATCAACTATCATAATTATTCACATATTAATCGGGGATAAGATAACGTTCTATGTAAACGAGATAAATAATCAATTGATAATGTTTTTCGTAGGTGATATAAAAAACTTAGACTCACTCTTGTCTTTCTAAGTGAAACTTCAGTTATGCGTCGGGTTTGGCTGCCATTAAACTGAATATAAATTTTATTTATATTATTAGAAAATTTTATGCTGTAGTTTTAAAACGTAGCTGTAAGTGTGAAACTAATTCACACATAAAATAATTGCTCGGCGATGATGAAGATTTTTATGACGCAGAAATACTATTAATTTAGATAAAAAAACCCTGAACCCACAAAAGTCACTGAACATGAAACCGTTCTTAAAACTCGTTTTGCTGCTACAATACACCTGAAATAAAGCGACAAAGGTGCGTTTTTTTCGCAGTCATAGAACCAACTTTAACTATAGGGGATGGCGAGGCTAGGTTTCGGTACCACTTTCTTTGGGATAAGTCGGTAAGGTTCTTATTTCTGATGTTCTTACTTAGTTAAGTCTGTGATTTAGTTATTTCCTGTGGTCCTAGTTTTCCTGTGGTAGTAGGTACGTACAATGCCAATAATTATTGTAACGGGCTATTCAAAATCTACTTTATTTCCTTCTTGGGGCCAATGCTTGTAAGGTTTACCCGAGGTTCCAAAAAAGGAACTATTTGCGCAATAGTCAGCGCAGCACTTGTCTTAAGTCGATTAAAAAAGAAACATTGGAATGGCTCATGTTTTAACAATTTCTCCTCTGATGGTAAACGATTTTGCAGTTGATGACAGTTTACTTGCTTCTTCTTAGCGTATCGATATGGTTGGCCCAAAATTTAGCTACACGAACTGCACTCACTGACACAGTCATCAAGTTCACAGGTAACAGGGCATGCGGCAAGAAGGAAGTTGGCCATTGTTTGTGGGGAGACGCCGCATTGGAGATCTGAGCCATCCATGAACTTGTGGCGGCATGTACAACGCCAGATGGAAACTACGCATATAAACAACATCCCAACACTAATCGTCAGGCAGTAAGTAGCCCACCAGACACTACACCCGGCTGGTCAGGTTCTCTGGAGAATGAGTGATCTTTCCACTTTGCTCACTCATGCCTTTATAAAGTCTCATGTGTGGAGATTGTCTTTGGTCCGGCCAACTTGGGTTTGAAGTCTATTTAGAGATTTTCAAGTCGGTTTCAAAGTGGTAATGCGTGTCCCGGTGGGAGACTCTCAGATGGTTCGATAAAGGATGTCAGGTCGTTTAAGCAGCTTCCGCCACAGATTACATCTTGCTGTGGAAACGTTGCTATTGGCTGGACTAGGAGGACCCAGGCACCCAAGAAGGCTTTCAAGGCTTTTTTTACTCTGGGGCGCTGAGACTGTTCTATTGTTGGGCAGGCTTTTTCTTATTTATTTACATACATATTACTTTCTTCTATTCTTACTTGGAAATCATTCAAACTAATATGTATTATGGTTGGATCCAATTGGATATTTCACCAAAAACTGTGCTTTCTTTCCAACTTTATCATACAGGCAAGTGTTTTTATGAATCATACAATTACTTAAAGTGAGACCGAGTATGATGAACCTGTAACATGACTGAGACTCAGAAGCACATCAAAAAGCGTACCTACTTATAAAGACAATATAATAAGTAGGTATGTCTAAGAGTACTGAACTATTACTTCTGACAAGTGACTCCCTCAAGGCCATGTAAAACAAAGTGTGGGTTGCAAGACGCACGGTTTTCCATTCCAGTAAAAAGTTCTAGTAAAGTTCAAAGGGGGCGATGACCTTTGACTTTTAGCAAGGGACAAAGTATGAAGGTCGAACCGAACTTTACAATGCGTTTTAAAATAAATGGATTGTCTGTTCTTAATTTTTTTTTAAATACAGTGCGATTAAATTCAGGAAATTGTGTCAAATGGCAAGAAGAGGAAATCGGCTATGTAAGGTCTCATTTACCATTCCTTTACTATATTGGCTAGAAACCCACCCCTGTTTCGCACGAAAGCAACCAGTGACATGTCAAAGCATCGAGATTTCAGTGCTAAATCTAAGTAAAATATTATTAATGTTTATTAATTGTTTATAGGTAATGGAAGAAATTCTCTAAGTAATGATGGTGAAAACCGCATCAAAATTCATTGAGTAAGTGTAAAAGCACCAAGGACACATACGACGACACACGACCACGAAAAGTGACTTCGTTTTATACTATTTACACTATACTATTAAACGAGCAATATTTGTAAATATAATTATATATATTTGTACTCACGTTCTCGAAATCGGCTCTAACGATTTCGATGAAAGTTGCAATATAGGGGTTTACGGGAGCGAAAAATCGATCTAGCTGGGACTCATATCTGGGAAAATTCGTTTTCTCCGTATTTTCACCCGAGCAGAGCTCGGTCGCCCAATGTTTAGAACAAGATAATGAATAATGACATGAGAATAATGACATTAGAATAATGACATGGCAGCATGGAATTAGTATGTACTATACATGGATTAGTATGAACTTTCCTATACTATTAAATGAGCATTCTCTATTTTCACCAGAGCAGAGCTCGGTCGCCCAGGTACTAGATTTGGTATATCAATAAAAACTGCCTACGTGTGTAACAAACAAACAATACAATTTTTTAGGCTGTAATTTTTTTGATTGTGTTATTGGAGATATGACAAGACTAGATTACACATTATTTTATCTTTCATTCGGATCGAGTGAGTTTGATAGGACATCTTTGATGATTGTTAATTATCATCATCCTCTTATTCTCACACATGCGATATATTCGGATTCTAAGTACCCCGAATCACCCGTACCTACAAGAAAACGGGTCAATTTAGAGTTAGAGGGATGGCCATCATTCTTACATAAAATTTTGCCGTAGGTAGTACAGCAGTCTTCCCAACCACTTATATTCTATACGAGAACATTAATTGTCATAGCTGTGTAAATCTCTATGATATTTGTGTGTTGTGTAAAAAAACTTAGCACTTAAAGAAACTTTGACAATAGTAATTAAACTTATCTTTCAAACTACGATCCGATGACTTTTTATAAACAAAAGCCGTTTCTTGTTTATTATCTTATGATTGTGAAAATGTTAATAACGTAATAATAAATGCGCTGCACTCGTTATCGCTATAAATAAGTTGTATTTGTATCCATTTAATCGCATTGATTATACGGATTTTTTTAGACTACAAAAACGCTGAAATGCGTAATTCTATATTTCTTAACAAAAGCAAAAATTTGAATTTTCATATCCCTAACTTAAGAAATGCTGGATTTGCCATACAAATTCTCATCCCCTGTATCACCCCCTTTAGGATTAACTAACTCGCTAACATACGTCAAATAAATGAATTAACGTTAGTAGTCAGACAGTATTTGAGATGAAGAACGATGAATAATGTCAGTAGGCATTCGGTTTATTGGTACAGGTAATTATGATCTTCTGTTACCATGTAGAGACAATAAGGTCTTCATGACTTACGCCTCGTATTAAAATAATTTGTAGATAGGACCTTCGGAAAGTCAATACAAGGTTCTACTTCAGGATTTCCTTTTCAGGGCTAAAGTAGTAGAAGTTCTACGTAAGTAGTAAAATTATAAAGTTTTATATCTAATATAGAGATTTCAAATGAATCTAATAAAGTCGGTTATCTTGGATCTAAATTGTTTTCAAACTTCGTAACTATTTACATCGCGCTAAAGTCTGAAAATGATTGGTATTCCTTGTAACATATAACATTCTGTGTTCAATATAAAAATTGTATTTATTAGAGAATCAATGTCGAATCTATAATATCTGATAAGCAATAAACGTGGTAATTTGTTACTTTAAGCAATAGCGCATCATCACTCCTTGAGACAGGGTCATTTAAAAAAAACCAAAATGTTGGCCCATGTCTACAATTTCGCTAAAAATGCAGCGGCACTCCGGGAGTGCCGACAGAAGTGAAAACTTGACTTGAAAACTTGCCTTGGTATAATAAAAATACTTGTATAGAACATTGGTCCGTAACCCTATCTGAATAAAGAGAAAATTAGAGAAAGAAAAAAATATATATTAGAGAATTTTAGTTTAATTTGTGATTTCCTGTGCGAGTCTCAATAAATACTTTTTCTTTTTCTTTCCTTCTTTACAAAAAAAAACTTCTAAAACCTTTAAAGTAAAAATAAAACGTAATATAAATAAAGAGCACAATCGCGTCTCATGGTGTCGCGAAATCAATGGTTTAGTCCCATCTCAAAAATACACAACGCGCCTAAAGAAGTTTTCACTTCAAAACGTTTTAGATTAGTATTACCTATTATGAAGCTGCACAAAAAAAAACCGTGAGATCAATTAATGTATTTAGGTAACACAAAAATCAAAATTAATAATTATACGCTAACAAATAAATAAACAATTCTGCCCTACTTCTCAAAAAATTGTTGTAAGTCAACCACGCGTAGCATGACCACCATAGAAACAGGTTTTATCGACGGAAGAATAGACAAAATGACAGATTCATAATCATTTTGTCAATTCTTCCTAACATCATCATCATTAACATCATTCTCTTGCCCTTATTTACAGTCCCAGATTTTTTTTGAGGCGGGGCAGAAGCTGCCGTCTGCCGCCCCCCGCCAATTTTTTATGGGGATGCATTAAAGTAAGCCCCCGCGAAATTAAGTTTTCTCAAAATGAAAATTTTGGCAGCAACATATTAAACAAATTGTACCGATCGATAATGCGCCAATTCAACAGGGGCGCTAAAACTGTTGTAAAAAAGATTTTTTTTTAAAGATTATAAATGTGCTGCGCGTCTCATTTATTACAAAGTTGCTGTCTGCTGGGTGGTGCACTTGTCTGCTACGCTTGAATTTGTCACCCCCTGAAGCTGGCGCCCGGGGCACGGGCCCCGGCTTGCCCCCCTAAGATCCGGGGCTGCTTATTTATTTATTTGGGGTCGGCGCAATGTGTCATTAGTCGTCATCTCGTTAGTCACCCCTTTTCTAACCATGTCATCTTTCACACAATCTAAACATTGCGTTCTGCCAGCTTAATGGTCTATGGCGACCCCGTGTGTTCTCTGGGCCCATACCCATAGCTCGAATCGATTGCTAACGATTGCTACATGTTCAGCCCTACCTATACCATTTTTAAGCTACGGAGCCTTTTTAGCCACCTAGGAATTTAGTTAGGTTAGGTATAGGTAAATTATCCTCTTTTCTGTTGATGTACAGATCATTACCAAATAGCCCATCTGAACAAACCAAACTTATAGGTAAATCTGTGATTTTATTGTAAACAATTATTACAAACGAAATCATTGTATTTAATTGTTGTAGTTTTGGAATCTAAAAGAAAAAAGCATTATCAATGTATTTAATTGCATTTATATTGCTATTATATAATACTTAGGCGCAAAATATTTTTGAAACATTACTCAATTATTTTGTTTAAGTGTAGGAACGTTTGTTGTGGTAAACTCAACAGGATGAGGAGATTAAAGAAGTTACTGCTGTACAGTAACAGTAAAGTAGGTATATTTTAAATCTCCAAAATATACATAGATCAGAATTATGATTAAAAATGATGTAAAATTATAATAGCAGTATGTAGTAAATGTGCGCCTTTATTAATGATATCCAAAACATGTACAGTGCCGACCAAAAGTCCATGAGCAATCTCACAAAGCAATAGACTGACGCTTCGGTTTGACTTACGACCTTCTTCTATAAGTTGTTACAATACTGTAGACACGCACATTACACACACACACTCACTTTGTCTGCAACCAATGACTAGTTCAATAATCATCATTCGTTTTTAGTTTCATTCGTCTTGTTCACATAAATATTAAAGTTTAGCAGGTAGACCACAAAAAACTAAGTAAATTATTTCGATTTCTGTGGGGTAGATGCAGTTTGTTACGAGTATTTAATTAATAGAACTTTGTTGGTTCGTGGATTATATTGGTGACGAGTATTTAGCGCAGTGTTGTGGTTATTATTATCAAAAAGCAGGCATAAAATATATTGAAGAGATCAGATCAGATCAGAGAATATTATTGCGCTGCGTAAAAGTGAAGTGAATATCTAATGAAACCGGACTAAGTGTGAGTGTTATCATTTATATATTTCATATTTTACTAAACATAAATCTTAATCAAGGGTATTGTTGATAGAACAGAGGTATTGTTGAGACAGAAGATGCCTTTAAAATTTTAAATTCATTGTGAGGTTTAATTCGATTAGTGAATAATAAATAATAAGGTATTATGTGTAATAAAAACAATGTTTTTCTTTGTTCTAGAGAAATACTGTGAGGGTTAAGAGATATGAGGAAGGGGCTTATTATCGAGTAGCAGCGACGTCAAATGGTGAATGAAATAAATGGTTTCATACCAACGAGATATTTTGCTGAATTATTAAAAACACGTCATTATGAACCGTTCGCCGTGCACTCTGAAGGCTTGCATCACTGAAGACCAGCTAGAAAACCGTTTTTGACCTTAAAATATTGACCGTACCAACTTAATAAACAACAGATTCGTTATTGCATGAATTTATGGTAACGAATTTTTTAAGCACGTTTCAATAGGGTGTTTGTCGTATTTCTTGCAGATATACCGAAATTGTTTAATATTATTTTAGTAATAGGTAGTATTATTTTAGGATTAAAATTTGAGGTTTAGTTTCAATCTTCTTTTCGTAAAGAAAATGAATACTTAAGCTTTAACCTCAATAACAACCAATATTTACTAAAGTCAAATAAAATGTAAAATAATTAATACAAATAAAATATAAACAAACTGCCCATATTTAACCTTAAAATTACCTATTCTGTAAGTAGTTTTTTACATTTTAAGTAGTCTAATATTTTTATTTATTACTTAATTACTTCGACCATGATCAAAGCTTAATATTTATGGTGAAAAAATCATATTTCATCATTTAAATATGTCAAAATAATACAAACTGCTTCTAAGTTTCTTGACATCTATTTCACATCTTATTCAGCTGAAGTAATGATAAATAATTGTAGCAGTTTATTAACTTATGTAAAATAAATATAACGAATAAACATATTTTTTTTAATTTTGTTATCATATATCACGCATTTTTTATTCTAAAACCTTTATTGCAATAACAACATAAAAAAGCAGCAATATTTAAAAAATATTATTATCGAAAACAAAAATAATAATATTTGCAAAAAACCACACTGTGTTTTACGAGATTAGAACCTGAGGCAGTTTGAATTCCATACCAACGCTTAACGCTTTCTGCTATCTGCACTTGTTAAGTTACTATCGAATTTTAGCAATGCCATTAACTGGTCAAGTTCACGCGCATAGTGCGTGTGTGCTAGCATGTTTAAAGCGACGGAAATATATTGTTGTTTCGTGCTGTGGTGTGTGTATCGTGTTGCTTACTCATACAAATGTACGAGCTATACCGCGTGTTCACAGCAATACGACTCTTAGCGTGCTCATGCACTTTTGAGCGCTTACTGTACTTAAATTTTGCTATGTCTACATCATAAAACAGGTGTCGATAAATCCAGATATTGTCACATTTTGGCCCAATTTGTGGACTCTGCATACTCATATAATCACGCACAAACTATTGCACACTAGTGACGTTTAGTCTTTTTTAATTTATTTTTATTTTATTCATGAATATGAGACAACCATACAGAGTAACTTAATAATAAGTCCAGGATACACTAAAAATCGTTTAAAGTTATTTTGACAATAAAATTTAGGCAGGTCAACAGTTGGAGAATGTCAAAATTCAAAATTCAAAAGTCATTTATTCAAACTAGGCTGAGAATCAGCACTTTTCGAACGTCAAAATTACATAAGACAGTCCCCCAAAAACGCCCACCCTTCACCACTTCCTAGTGCCTTTAGCTGGGAAGAAGAAGTGGCGCAACAAACTCCCCAGCAGCACAGCTGTCTGTTCAAGTAAGAGAATGATTCTATACAACAGTATACAAAATAACCTACATTAAGCAACACAAAACATAATTCAAATGATAAATTATAGGCCATATGTCAGCTAGCATTCGCCAATATACCAACCAAAAACGTCGAGGACTATACTCAAGCATTATTTAAAAAAATAAAAAGAAAATAAAACTAAACGTAAACAGAACTAAATATCTAAATAAAAGCCTCCAGACATAAAGGGCGTGCCCGCTTACATAAAGCTGTAATTGGCAGTTATAAATGATAAACAAGGAACATCGAGTTAAAAAAAAAAAATGTGAAATGGTAGTTTGCAGTGTCTTATTTTACAATTTTATTTGTTTGTCGTGGTGTATAATTCAGGTTTAATCTAAATCCACTGGTGTGTATGTTAGTAGTGTAGTTACAATCACTTTAAGCCAATACGTAGATATTTTCAAAAATATCAGTAGGCGCCATTTAAATAGAGAGCTAAAAATATTTACGGTTGCCTGATAAGCTAAGGAGGGTCTTTGGGTGGTAATAAATTATGCAATTGATAAACTAAGCGCCTACTAGCCACGGACGTTACCATTTATATGCACCAATATTAATTTATGTTGATATCTGTATTGCCATCGGGAAGCTAATATTGCAATCCTTTAGCAGCTGCTGTTGTGATCGATTGTTCAAAACAGCAGCAGGCAAAGAAATAACTTTAGATGAGAAGTTGGATTTCGTTAACCTGGTCAACAAACAATCATTGCAACAGTCTCGTGGTGTTTTGTAGCCTGTAGGTGATATAAGTTCTTTCCTCGACGTTTTCATCTGCTAACATCTACCTAAATACAACTTTCTGGGGAAAATAATAACGTATTAACATAGCACCGGTCACGTTAAGTTACTCTGAACTTGTTTTCGTTCAACATGAGCTCATAAATAAATTCAACAATATTATAAAAATTATTCAAACGCAAGCTGGTTATGAAAAGGCCGACCCCAGCATAGTTAGGAAAAGGCTTGGCAGATGATTCAAACGCAATCTGGTACTGGTAAAAACTAAAAAAAACTCACCTGAAATGGCAAAAGTTTCTATGTGACTCTCGAAAAGATCAATTAAAAAATTCAAATTACTGAAAAATCAATGTGTAATGTACAACATCTTCAAGTTATTTGTTTATAATTAAATTACTTCCTTCATATTTACTGATGTTGTGTTAAAAAAAATGAGACAGTAAAGCAGTTTAATGATATTTTAGACAGACTAATTATAAGTACATTTTCATTCAACCTGCCGGGCATCTAGCGGAAAACCTGACAAACACTTTACAATCTAATATGTAGTAGGTACCTACATGAATTAAAATTACAATATCGACAGAAAATTTTATTTTAACAAAATAATATTCGCACAATATGTATATAAACTAACAGACGATACCATATACCCACCGCCGTATCTCTACGTTGACGTCGTGGTGGCCCCCACGGACCTTATCTTCCGGGAGAAGTCTTGTTCCTCACCTCTGGCTTGCCTTTATTGGCCAGCTAGAGTGAACACTGACGAGGAACAGAGCTCCCACCTCATTCTTGCCTTTATTGGCTGGCTTGAGTGGAGATTCGCAAGAGCAAACATGCTCGGAGGAAGGAAGTATTCCAGTAAGATGCTGGTAGGGATCTTGACCGTACTTCCGGGATTGTCCTGATAGCCGCGAAATACCTCTCCACTCCTCATAAGCACCTCAGGATATGTTGCCCCTTTGTCGCTTCGACACTTTGTGCTAGCGACCATTTTCGGGGGCCCATTATTGAGTGTGCAAGTCACCCCCTGCCATTTTATCTATGTATATATAAACATTGACCAGGCAGGGGCCATAATCCTTCCATAGTTCCAGGTAACCAGTCCACTTTAGCCACCCAAACCCATAGTCAAAATATCTTTGTTTCCATATCCTGCAATAGTCCTACACCAACCGGGGGTTGTCCTTGGGTGCCCTTGCGTAGTGCTAACAGGGATAGTCGTCGGTTGGTGCCTCAATACTTAAAAATGTCTAAGGGGCCTCTGCGAGTTGGCTTCGGCCCCTCGTACGCCTTCCAAAGGTCCGGGACCCCAGGGTCCCGAAGATATGTTAAAGACATTAAAAAAAAATATACATGTAGGATTTAAAAAAAAGGAAAGGACACAGGGCATCAAAAAATTCGTCCGTGTCGCTGTCAACAGGAAAAGTGCCCAAAAGGCTGGCAGCATTGCCACAATGTGTACGTTAATAAACGCGTAAGCGCAGTCGTGCGTGAAGGCGTGCAACAGCTGACTCCCGAAGTGCGGGGGTTCGCACTTGGCTGTGAGGTCAGCTGACTCGCCGCTGCCCGGTGATTGCTGGAATAAAGTCTGATTAGTCCAACCTGTGTTTTATGGTGGTCACCCTACAATACCCAGCAACGTCGAAATTATAACAATTGAACGAGTTGCCAATTTGCTTTCAGCATTTTGCATGACTGCGAGGGTTTGTAAATGAACGAATCATATAATCTGCCTTTTTTTTTTGGGTGGGATATTTTCAAATAACTTTTCCCGCTCTGGGTGGAGCGGGAGGGCGTGTCAGACTCTTACTGACTAAAACCCACCCGTGTTCCTTCAGTTGCCATGTTAGCGGGGGCTACGATCTCCCTTTCTGACTTCTTTGCAGCCCCGGCAGATCATACAATTGGCCTGCAACATAGAAACCATTTTGAAAGACCTACAACTCCTCAAACGACAATTTAAATCTATTTGCTTGGACCTTACACCCTCACATGTGAAATGTACCTTTCTGAGTTTACCGACAGACAATATGGAAATTTAATGCAATAGCCCCCCAACAATCTTTTTTTTTTTTAATAATTTCACTGCACCTCCTACGTTCCCCGATTTTAGAAGACAGCTTTTCAACGTTCACCAGCGAAAAAATCAAAAACTTCAACGAAATTTCGAACAGGCTCTTCATAGCCAAAATAAATTTACATCCGGCATTCACCCTGATTAGATACTGTAGTTTTGGCCCAAATTTTATATATTTTCTACGTTTTTCTCCTTTATGGAAGCAACCACATCACTGCTGGACAGTGTTGACCAAATTATTCACAGCACACTAACATCCATTTTAAATATAGCCTTGTACGGCCTAGCGTGGCTTGAAGCCACACTACCCATCCGTTATGACAGCCACGGCGTTCGCAAAATTACTAGTTAGCTTACGGGCGTTCCTATCCTCTGTCCACAACAATGAAAAGTAAACCGAGAAAAATTTTGCCCCCTCTCTGGTTGACTCTGAAGTGCCGAGCTTGACCGATGCGGTAAACGTCTGGAAAATATTGCAATCTTATTGGGAGTTATTTGATCGAGCCGTTTCGGGTTGAAACACCAGGGCCATGGGTTCCGATAGCCCACTTCGTTTTTCAAGACTTATTAGATACTAAGCGGTTGGTCGACTCTTCACGTGAAGAGGATAATGGATAATTGGATGAATAGCCAAGCTGAAAATGACTGGCCCGAGAGTTTCTGGAGAGTAAGGTGCCACCACATCGCTGCTGAACAGTATCCTGGCCGCTCCCCAGATGTCATCTTCACTTAATTAGGATTCCACATGTGAACATAAGCCTTTTTAGATCTAAATTAGGGTTGAATTGCTACAATTATCTTTAATTTGATTCATTAAAGTGTTCTTATTTATTTATTTATTAAAACTTTATGCACAAGTAAAAAAAATACTGTACAAAGGCGAACTTAATGCCTGAGGCATTTTCTACCAGTCAACCTTTTTAGACGCCGAATTTTTTTGGACATACAGAATTTTATAAGAGAAGGTAAGTAATTGCTCCCAGGCACTTTGCGAGTTCTACTGGGTCGCAAGATGTAGACATCTCAGTGCCAGAGGAGCCAAACTCAGTGCAACAGACCGTCTCGCGCCCCAGAGAACATTCTTTAATACTGGGCATGCGCATTTGCAGTAGGTATGAAGTTGAAATTGAAGATATTTTGTCCTATTGTTTGTTTCGTTTGAATTTTGATATACTTACATATAAACCTACAGATATCTTTCAGAGAGAGATGGAAGGAAAAGAATATTCAATTCTTTTGTAGGGAAGTTGAATTATTGTTTATTTGTAGCGCCTTGTTGCATTTCCTGCATGTAAAAAAGAGGATACGGAGTTGCTATAACACTTATGGCAGGCGCTTATTGTGTCTCTCCATTATTTTATATTTAATTTTGCCACAACAAAAAAAAACACCATACATAAATCATATAACAACCTTACCAATACTCGTATACCTACGTAGTTTTGTTAGTTATAAATGTTTTTAAATGTATTGTTGTATAAAAATCAACTTATATAGGTACCTATTTACAATAAATAAATATTCAGTAGTATTATAATTGCTTAAAAAAATATGTACAAAATTTATACATTATAATAAATTATTAAAAATCATAATGAACAAGTATGTGCAAGTATACATTACTTAAGTAAGTTTTACAATCTTCAATCAAGAATTCTTGATCGAAGGTTAAAATTAGTCAACATTGACTTTAAAATATTCTTTATATTTTTAATGACAGAAGCTTTGAGAATTCTTCATAGACTAATAGCAATAATATCATGTCAGTACACCACTTCAATATAGAAAATTCAAATATACTGACTTTTCCACAGTAGCTGGTGTTCACATAACGTGATTATTATAACCATATTTCAACACAGCAGTAAGTTAAGGTATCTCACTCGTACCACCTACATTATATGAAGAGGCGCCTAACAGTAGACCTGTTTTAAAGCAAGCGAAGAACCAGATAGTAAATCCAATCCCAGCTGCTGCAGCGACAGAACTCAAAGTTATGACTGTAATAACAAAACCGCTTAATCCTGCGATGTCTTCAGGGTCAGGGCTTTCAGATGAGTCAACTGTGATTGATTCTGTCGTAGTGGGGTCAGTCACGGTGGTTGATTCTGTCGTAGTGGGGTCAGTCACGGTGGTTGATTCTATCGTAGTGGGGTCAGTCACCGTGGTAGATTCTATCGTAGTGGGATCAGTCACGGTGGTTGATTCTATCGTAGTGGGGTCAGTCACCGTGGTAGATTCTATCGTAGTGGGATCAGTCACGGTGGTTGATTCTATCGTAGTGGGGTCAGTCACCGTGGTAGATTCTATCGTAGTGGGGTCAGTCACCGTGGTAGATTCTATCGTAGTGGGATCAGTCACGGTGGTTGATTCTATCGTAGTGGGATCAGTCACGGTGGTTGATTCTATCGTAGTGGGATCAGTCACGGTGGTTGATTCTATCGTAGTGGGATCAGTCACCGTGGTAGATTCTATCGTAGTGGGATCAGTCACGGTGGTTGATTCTATCGTAGTGGGGTCAGTCACCGTGGTAGATTCTATCGTAGTGGGGTCAGTCACCGTGGTAGATTCTATCGTAGTGGGATCAGTCACGGTGGTTGATTCTATCGTAGTGGGATCAGTCACGGTGGTTGATTCTATCGTAGTGGGATCAGTCACCGTGGTAGATTCTATCGTAGTGGGATCAGTCACGGTGGTTGATTCTATCGTAGTGGGGTCAGTCACCGTAGTAGATTCTATCGTAGTGGGGTCAGTCACCGTGGTTGATTCTATCGTAGTGGGATCAGTCACCGAGGTTGATTCTATCGTAGTGGGATCAGTCACGGTGGTTGATTCTATCGTAGTGGGGTCAGTCACCGTGGTAGATTCTATCGTAGTGGGGTCAGTCACCGTGGTAGATTCTATCGTAGTGGGATCAGTCACGGTGGTTGATTCTATCGTAGTGGGGTCAGTCACCGTGGTAGATTCTATCGTAGTGGGATCAGTCACGGTGGTTGATTCTATCGTAGTGGGGTCAGTCACCGTAGTAGATTCTATCGTAGTGGGGTCAGTCACCGTGGTTGATTCTATCGTAGTGGGATCAGTCACCGTGGTTGATTCTATCGTAGTGGGATCAGTCACGGTGGTTGATTCTATCGTAGTGGGGTCAGTCACCGTGGTAGATTCTATCGTAGTGGGGTCAGTCACCGTGGTAGATTCTATCGTAGTGGGATTAGTCACGGTGGTTGATTCTATCGTAGTGGGATCAGTCACGGTGGTTGATTCTATCGTAGTGGGATCAGTCACGGTGGTTGATTCTATCGTAGTGGGGTCAGTCACCGTGGTAGATTCTATCGTAGTGGGGTCAGTCACCGTGGTAGATTCTATCGTAGTGGGATCAGTCACGGTGGTAGATTCTATCGTAGTGGGGTCAGTCACCGTGGTAGATTCTATCGTAGTGGGATCAGTCACGGTGGTTGATTCTATCGTAGTGGGGTCAGTCACCGTAGTAGATTCTATCGTAGTGGGGTCAGTCACCGTAGTAGATTCTATCGTAGTGGGGTCAGTCACCGTAGTAGATTCTATCGTAGTGGGATCAGTCACCGTGGTTGATTCTATCGTAGTGGGATCAGTCACGGTGGTTGATTCTATCGTAGTGGGGTCAGTCACCGTGGTAGATTCTATCGTAGTGGGGTCAGTCACCGTGGTAGATTCTATCGTAGTGGGATTAGTCACGGTGGTTGATTCTATCGTAGTGGGATCAGTCACGGTGGTTGATTCTATCGTAGTGGGATCAGTCACGGTGGTTGATTCTATCGTAGTGGGGTCAGTCACCGTGGTAGATTCTATCGTAGTGGGGTCAGTCACCGTGGTAGATTCTATCGTAGTGGGATCAGTCACGGTGGTTGAATCTATCGTAGTGGGATCAGTCACCGTGGTAGATTCAATAGTAGTGGGATCAGTCACCGTGGTTGATTCTATCGTAGTGGGATCAGTCACGGTGGTTGATTCTATCGTAGTGGGTTCAGTCACCGTGGTAGATTCAATAGTAGTGGGATCAGTCACGGTGGTTGATTCTATCGTAGTGGGATCAGTCACCGTGGTAGATTCTATAGTAGTGGGATCAGTCACGGTGGTTGATTCTATCGTAGTGGGATCAGTCACGGTGGTTGATTCTATCGTAGTGGGATCAGTAACCGTGGTAGATTCTATCGTAGTGGCATCAGTGACTGTAGTTGATTCTATCGTAGTGGGTTCAGTCACCGTGGTTGATTCTATCGTAGTGGGATCAGTCACCGTGATAGATTCTATCGTAGTGGCATCAGTGACTGTAGTTGATTCTATCGTAGTGGGTTCAGTCACCGTGGTAGATTCAATAGTAGTGGGATCAGTCACCGTGGTTGATTCTATCGTAGTAGGATCAGTCACCGTGGTTGATTCTATCGCAGTGGGATCAGTTACGGTGGTTGATTCTATCGTAGTGGGATCAGTAACCGTGGTAGATTCAATAGTAGTGGGATCAGTCACCGTGGTTGATTCTATCGTAGTGGGATCAGTCACCGTAGTTGATTCAATAGTAGTGGGGTCAGTAACCGTGGTAGATTCAATAGTAGTGGGATCAATCACCGTGGTTGATTCTATCGTAGTGGGATCAGTCACCATGGTAGATTCTATCGTAGTGGGGTCAGTCACCGTGGTAGAGTCTATCGTAGTGGGATCAGTAACGGTGGTTGATTCTATCGTAGTGGGATCAGTCACCGTAGTTGATTCAATAGTAGTGGGGTCAGTCACCGTGGTTGATTCTATCGTAGTGGGATCAGTCACTGAGGTTGATTCTGCCGTAGTGGGATCAGTCACTAAGGTGGATTCTACCGTAGTGGGATCAGTCATCATGGTGAATTCTGTGTCATCATTATTTAAAACTGCAGCGGTTGTAAATGACATAGTTGGTAAAGTAGTTCCAGGCAAGGTTACAAAAGGCTGGTTTGAGGAATATAAACTGTTAATTCTGTTATACATGAAATCTTCTACTTGAGGATCTGGTCGATAATAAACGGATCGGACGATGATGCTAGACGCTTCAGAAGCACGTCCCAGGAGAACAACCTGAAATTGATAAAATTATAATTGTTAAAGCCCGACGAGTGTCAGTTTGTGCGTTTCTATTTGAATTGTTTAGTTAAGAGTAAGCATTAAGGAGCCTAATATTATGATTCTAATTGTACAACTTGCTTTTAAGCACGTGTTCGGTCATTTCCGACAAAATAAAACGCGCGCAAAAGCTTGTATATGTTTACCCCAAAGACCCCTTTACCTAGTTACCTTTACCTTTATGGCTAGTACGTAGATATACGGCGTAGATTAAGGCATGACAAAACAAGAAATAAAAGCGTATGACGGAATCGCCTGTTTTACGGGCACAAAGTTGAGGAAAGCTGCAAATTATATGAACAGTAGTAGATTTTGTCTATCTGTGATCAATATATTGTACCTACACAAATAATGAACAATTAACAGTTACTTGAAATATTTTTGAGTGAAATTATTTTATATGATACCGAACGTTAATATGTACTTACAAATCCATTACTCTTCTTAACAGGAACTTTAAGTGTATGAGATCCATTGAAAACATTTCTTTCAGATGCAAAGATGTCGGCTCTTCCTACCAATTTGTCATTTCCGGCCAAAGTTTCATACACCAATATAGAAACACTATCATTTTTAGAAGCAAATTCCACAAAAATGTTGGCTTCTAGAACTCCAAGAGGTATTTGAGTGACGTCAGATGCCGAACAACTTAATTTTTCATTTGTAGTTAAAATACTTGCACTAACTTTGTCATGAGCAAAATACTCGGATCCTTGTATCCAAGCAGGAATATTAACACAACCGCCATTTTTTTTATTTGAATTGAAGGTCAAATATTGTTTAATTTCGTGCCCAACACAGCAATGAAATGCACATAAAAGTATAAACACAGGTCGCGCAAGCATTTTGCTCGTTTACGTTAAATAAAATAATGCCATAATTTTTTTTTTCTATCTTAAAATCTTTGATACTAATTTCGGTATCATAATTGAAGTTTGATAGATAATCAAATTGATAATGGTTATTAACGTAGGCGGCGGATCTCTGTGTCAAAAGAATAAATATCAATATCCTGCCGTATTGAAGGTAAAGCGGTGTAGACATGAGCAAAGTAGGTATTTGAGTTTTTTAAATTGTCACACTTTAGGAGAAAATCAATTTTTGGAACGAAGTTCAACGCTGCTTGCGCTTGGAGTAAACTGGTAGATATCGTCACGTAACGAAAAAGTGTTATGCCCGAAAAATGCAGTTTCAAGTGTCAGAAGTTTCGTTTTTTTCTAAAAAAATTTTGTAGATTGCTCTGTATTAATCCATAATATACTGCGAAAGGAACTTCGTAGCAACCGGGTGTCCCACAACACCTCCTGTTTTTTTTATTTATTTGTAGCGCCAATGTAGAGCACTATTTAACTGTCAAAAACCAGTTTCATAGGGCTTACACTTACACTGTCGCCAGTGCAATCAATATCATATAAACCTGCATTGGTTGTTTTTATTAGGTAGGTAACTTATGAAACCCGCATAAGCAGGTAAACTGAAAAAAATATAAGTTTTTATCTCTTCTCATCCATCCACTGCACATAATACACCAGAACCAGCCATATCATAAGAAGTTGAAACTAAGTACGTCAGGTCGACCGAAATATATGTGTATACGTACGCGCCTTGCGGCTGTCGGCAACCCACTGAGAAATAGGTCGTGTCCGACCCGGCGGCCGGTAGGTAGTTAACGCGCTTAAGTACATGAAGTGATTCATCTGGTAATCTGTGCCGGTAGTACGTTCCCGTGGGATATTTTCCGACATCCACGCGGGCGAAGCCGCGAGCAAAAGCTAGTATTATATAAAACAAAATAAAATAAGTGGGAATAAGTAGGATTCAAAAAAATTCTAAGATGTGAAATGATGAATCTTAGGTTTTAGACATTGTTTTCTAGAAGCACTATCCACCTGTATATGACCCGAGATAAGCGCGCTCGCACACGGCATACTTTTGTAGGTCCTACAATTGGGCAGATTATTTCGCCTAGTTTTATCACCAATTTTGTGAGCGACTCAACGCGAACAAGAACTATTAAAACGTAATTCTTTTTTATAGGTCCGATTGCAGGGCCGACTCTGACAATGTCAATGTAGGCAAACGGATTAATCGGTGTTGAGTCGGTGATGAGTCGGTCGTGCAGTCACTTTTAGTGACCTAATTTTTGTAGGACTGTGTATTACGACCGATAATCATTTATTAGTATGCGTTAGCGCATACATTTCCGAACGTTCCATTATAAGCCGGCAATCGGGTTGGCCATGATGTACCGACTTTTAGGGTTCCGTACCAAAATGGTAAAAAGGAACCCTTATGATGCGACTCAGTCTGTCTGTCCGTCTGTTTGTTACAGCTGGATATCTCAAGAACTACTAATGCTATCAACTTTAAATTTGGAATAATTTTTGATGATGTTTGC
This sequence comes from Agrochola litura, assembly GCA_949152395.1. NCBI lineage: Eukaryota > Metazoa > Arthropoda > Insecta > Lepidoptera > Noctuidae > Agrochola > Agrochola litura. The sequence goes on along the minus strand of OX424509.1, from coordinate 19,135,021 downwards.
CTTTCTTTATTTTGCAATAAAGAAAGAAATATTTTTTTTTTTTTTATACTCTGATTGAACGGGGGTCTTAAAAATTCGAAGTGAGGCTACTAGGGCATGTAGGGTATCATAAAGAGCACTTTTCGCACAATCTTTACCATATTTATTATTTATTTTTCATATTTTTTTAGGCCTCTTAGTTTTCGACTTTTGACGAAAAATGTTTAATAAGATACCGTTCCCCCAACTTTTTTTTTTGGCAAAATATTATCAAATAACTTCTCCCGCTCTGGGCGGAGCGGAAGGGTGTGTCAGACTCTTACTAAAACCCACCCGTATTCCTTCAGTTGCCATGTTGCCGGGGGCCACGATCTCCCTTTCGGTATTCTTCGCAACCCCGGCAGACCGTTCCCCCCCTTATCTCCGAAGTTTGCATAGAGAAAAATCTGAAATTATTCTACGTGATAGAAGTTTATGTAAAGATTACAGTAAAAATAAAACGAAGTCTTTAATTAGCACATTTTTTCAGAAATCATCAACTTAAATTGCATTAGTTCCACTATCGGTCAAGAGATGGCGCTGACCTAAAACTGCAATATTCTACACGGCAGTATAGTGTTAAAATTCGCTGACGAATAAAGGACTCGCCATCGAACCCTCGGTGCGCGAGTCCGACTCGCATTTGACCGGTTTTTTTGTATGGCCTACGTTTTGTAGGACGTATGCGTTGATAAACTTGTTCTCTACTGGTTCATTTAGCTCCTATAAAAAATTGCCACCGATTGTATGCCGTCTGTGAACGCTCTATGTATCCACCTCATCATGTAAACTGCTTGGTAGGGTGGATACTTATCTCTGGTCACCTACTGTAGGTACCTATAGAGTACCTACTGTAAGTTCGTACAGTTGTTCACACCCTACTAGAATACATGACGCGCAATGAGGTAAAAAACCGCTATCTTATTGTTAGCTACTGGTGAAATATTGAAAAAATCTTTGATAACCGTTGAGATGTTATCGTGATTTATGAAAACATTTCTAAAATTAATTATGTTGGTAATTAGGATTTCTTTTTCCAGTTTTCTTACAAATGTATTAGGGTTGTACTTATAACTTGTTAAAAATAATGGTAGCGTGTGCAGCAGATTTAGAATTTGTGTTTTTAAATTAATTGAGTTCTTACTTAATTGTAAAACCCATTATTATTCATTTCTTTTCTTTAAGTGAAAACTTCTTTAGGCGCGTTGGGCATTTTTGAGATAGAAAAAACAATTGAACTCGCGACACCGTTACCGACACCTCATTTTTGTAAACGCGATTGTGCTCTTTATTTATATTACGTTACGGATCAATGTTCTATGCAAGTATTTTTACTTTAAAGGTTTTGAAAGTATTTTTTTAAAATTGTTCAAGTTTTCACTTCTGTCAGCACTCCCGGAGTGCCATTGTTTTTTATAACACGTATATTTTATTTTATAATATATGTTTGAAATCGGGGAGAACAAATCCAATAATTAGAAAACCACAAGTCGGATAATGAGTGCTTGTCGAGCAATAAGCACACCAACGAACAGACACACACAGTTACGGTATAATATTAAACTGTTAACAATTGTATAGTTTATTAATTTATTATTTAACTAGATGCGCCCGCGGTTTCACCCACACAAATCTCGATCTCGTGGGAATATTGGGATAAAAAGTATGCTATGTCCTAATCCAGGTGCCAAATTGCATCCAAATCCGTTCAGCCGTTTTGCGTGAAAGCGTTACAAACAAACAAACTCACTTTCGCATTTATAAAATACATAGTTTGGATATATAAGTTAGGACTGTATACCTGTTTTGGGGCTAGGTTTAAGTTTTGACTAGTCGTTAGTCGTTTATTCGTAAATCCAAAAAATTCAAGAAGTCATTTTGGAAAGTAATTTGTTTGTAAAATGCGATTCCCCTAAAATACCGTGTGTGTTTATTTAAAAAAATGTGTAAGTATGTAGGTACTCAATTAAGATATTTATCAGTTTTGCTTGCGCTGCACGATAACGTTAAAGATATCATAGCTTTGGAATTTCATGCCGTAAGTAACACATCCTAATGTGAAACCATTATGTTTTGATATTTATCCTTAGGAAAATAGCTTACGAAGGATTAACATCTTGCACCTTAATCACCAAATCACATGATATTCTTATTAAGTCTTGTGAAAGATCTTACACCATACATTCTCAGATTTACCGAATAGAAACGTGCCTGCTTACGTTAGGAAAAAATATATGTGATGGCTCTACCTACTACCTCTTATAATTTGCATTCAGCATCGTGTAGCCTACACGATGCTGAATGCAAATTATAAGAGGTAGTAGGTAGAGCCATCACACATATATTCGGTAAATCTGAGAATTTTGCTATTAATACTCAATACTCAATTCTTTATTGCATTCCATGTATTACATAGATGGTATAATAAAGTAAAAGATCAATATGGACCCTGTCGGGCACAGCAAAATTAGGAGAGAGGAAGAGGGCTAAGTAGCAATTTAATATTATTATAAATTATTAGATGTATTTAATTGAGTGTATAATTATGTAAATATTGTATATTATTAGGTTTGTGTATACAGGGCGTCCCAAAGTTATGGGACATGAAGGGAAAGTACCTTAAATATCGTAGATAGGGTATTTTGCTGAAAGAAGACATTATGTTATTTTTAAAAGTTAGTAATTCTGCATTCAAAGATTTTCTAAAAATTACTTGCCTCGTCTGGGAATCGAACCGACTTAAATGTAAAAAAAAACACCCCTACTTTTATGATGCCAATCGAAAGAATGGCCAAACAATAGTAACATAGTATTTTAAAAGAAAGGAACAGCGTGAAATTAATCATTTTAATCAAATTAAAAACATACATGAAACACCCGTAGTCAATTAAGTGAGTATTTTTTTTGTAAATGCTCAAAATGTGATCCCTCTTGTCTTACGCAAATCGCCAATCTTTTAATGAGTCCGCTGCCTGTTGATTTTCTTATCACAATTCTGTTTGTAACTCGCCCGTTCTCGTATCGTTTTTTGTATAGCATATCTTTCACGTATCCCCAAAAGAAGAAATCTAATGGTGTAATTTTGGAACGCCCTGTATTATACAGGGCGTCCCAAAATTACACCATTAGATTCCACCAGAACATTCTTTCGATTGGCATCATAAAAGTAGGGGTGTTTTTTTTTTACATTTAAGTCGGTTCGATTCCCAGACGAGGCAAGTAATTTTTAGAAAATCTTTGAATGCAGAATTACTAACTTTTAAAAATAACATAATGTCTTCTTTCAGTAAAATACCCTATCTACGATATTTAAGGTACTTTCCCTTCATGTCCCATAACTTTGGGACGCCCTGTATAGGTATAGTATATTAGGGATTTTAATTTTATGTATTGCATAAGAATAATATAGGTAATTATTATTTAAATTCTTAGAAGTATTTTCATTATTATTAAATCATGTTATTATTTATGTATTAATATTTTTATTTGATTTCCTATATTCCTTATTATATTATATTTCATAATGTTAGGTGTATTGATCTGGTTCTTTCTGACTCTCTAGTCTCTACACATAAAACAAAAGTTTTCAAGTATAAAATAAAAGGAAATGGCAATATATTCAAATACCATCGAATGCTTTCACAGCAAAACGGTGAATACGACACTCCGGGGACGCGTCACAACTTTTTAAATAAATATAGGTGAATAAATAATACCGGTGTGGGCGATGCTTGGGGAGTTGAAGGGAATATTTCATATCTGTTTCATTTAAATAATACCGCAAAATGTCCAACGCAGGAATAAGAAGAAATAGTGATCTACCCAATAAAAAATATGATGTGGGTAAGAAAAGTTTTTTCATAGACAGAGGACAAAATGCCACTAGGTATTAATAATCCAACAGTAACAGCTGTGTCATACTCAGAAAACCCATACACAAATCTGATTTTTGGAACGAAGTTCTGTAACGCGGTTTGCGGTAGGAGTGCACTGGCAGAAATCGTTACGCGAAAAAGCGTTCATACTTGTGACTGTCTTCTTCTCTCTCTCTCTTTGAATTAGAAAAAAGAGAGATAAAGTGTGAATTTTGTCAAAATGAAAATCCGAAAATCCTAGATGGCGGCTGCGAAATTTTTTAAAATTTTCATTATGGGTGTCGTTTTCATAGTTTTCGAGAGTGCTAAAGCCGATGGTGAGTCAAAATTTAAATCCAAGGTAGCGGCTGCGAAAATGTTGTTTTTGTTTTAAATTATACGTGACATGGAACTTCGTTCCTGACGGGGGTCCCCGACCGCACATGTTCTTTTTAGGGTTCCGTAGTAAACAAGGAACCCTTATAGTTTCGTCATATCCGTCTGTCTGTCTGTCTGTCCGTCTGTCTGTCTGTCTGTCTGTCTGTCCGCGGTCTAGCTCTGCGACCCTTAGTACTAGAAAGCTGTAATTTGGCATAGGTATAATCGTACATATTAATTACGCCGAAAAAGTGGTAAAACAAAATTATGAAAAACACATTTTTTTAACCTCTCCTACACGTGAAGTGGTGATGTTTTTTTTTAACCCTTTGTGTGGGGTATCATTGGAAAGGTCATTTAAAAACATTGTGAGTTTGTTACAACCATTTTTGGATTCAAGGATCCGTTTGCGAAATATTAAGCTTTAAAGTGCAAATTTTTGTTAGAGTCAAGTTAAATGCCAGCTAAATGGTTAGTTTTGGCTGTGTCAAAAAATCACAGCAGTAGTTTATATAACGAAATTAAAAGTAAAACTATCACAGCTAAGTAGGCTTTACAAGTCAACGAGTAATAATCGACCAACTTAACTTTGCAGTTGCAAAAACATGTTTTCCCATACATTACGTATGGGAGAACATATTTTTGAACTACAAAGTTAAGTTGGTTTTTGGGATAATTTCATCCCAACTACGGAACCCTTCATTGTGCGTGGTCCGACACGCACTTGGCCGGTTTTTTTATTTAAGATAATGCATTTCGTAAAATAATTTAAATAACAAATTTATTCTTTTAGGAAGATGGTACTGACAAAAATATTTAGACTGTATTAATCGCCGCAACGGTGCCCGCCCTATAATATCGCATTCGAATAGCTCATTGAGACTAGGCTCTAGAAAAAGGGGGGGAAGTCCAATAGGGTCTTCAAACTATTTTAATTGTATTACGAGAATCACCTTCCCATGTGCTGATACCGTGTATGGGCCGACATTCCGACAATAATGAAATTAATATCTTTATGTAACTTAATTTTAGTATTAGTCAAGGTTTATGGGTGGCATGTTTGATGATTACGATCAGCCGTAGATAGATCATAGATCTAATATTGATAACGATAATTATATCAAGTCAATAAAAATAATGGTATCAATTGCCAAAAATTCCATAAGAATGGTATCATCAGTATGGAAATTATTGTAATTTTTACAATCGTTGTTTGTGTTCATAATAACTTCGATTAAAGTACCGATTCGATAAGTCCGGTTATCCTTATAATTATTGCTTCACTATTGAAATCTTGGCATGTCCAAACGTCGTTTTTTTGCTTAGCATTACCTGGTTACTGTGGTTTAGGGAGAGGTGAATACATTACACGCACAGTTAATCATGTTATAAATCTATGTAATAGGGAGCGACCCTATTCTCATTAAATGGTTACAAATCTAGACATTCTGGTCTTGCTCCATAGGACAATCTAGTGAATCTAGTCTAGACAAAATCAAACTGATTGCTAATTTAATAATTCCATAATTTATTATTTTTATGACATACATATGTGATTACCTAAACACATACGAGTACATACGGTTATGTGTGAAACTGTTAGAAAAAATCGACTCATCCTCTGCCTAGCATTTTCTTAACTATGTTGGGGTCGGCTTCCAGTCTGACCTGATACAGCTGAATACCATTGCAGTATTTCTCATGGAGCGACTGCCTATCTGACAACCTCCACAACCCAGTTACTGGGTAATACAATACCCTTAGTAAGCTTGGTTGTCAGACTTCCGGGCTTCTGACTACCCGTAACGACTGTCAGACATAAAATAAAGATGAAAAATCGTCTACGGTTACAATATTGATAAGTTCAACATAAATTAATTTATCTGTCATTGCTTGGTTTTTAATACTTGTAGTTTAGTTATTTTATTCCGGGTACATTGTCACATATAATGATATAACAAAATATTGTACTTAAAAACATTTTAAAAGTGTCGTTAAGGAGTTTCTTGCCCATTCTTCTCCATATTAAACTACCTTTTGAAAGTAGCAAATACAATCAAGTCTATGTTCTTGTAAATGTTGACGTTTCGTAATTTACAAATGGAAAAAGCGGCCAAGTGCGAGTCGGACTCGCCCATGAAGGGTTCCGTAGCAGCAAGTAACATTGAATGAAAGGTAAATTGCGGTTTGCGATTTATGACGTATTAAAAAAAACTACTTGCTAGATCTCGTTCAAACCAATTTTCGGTGGAAGTTTACATGGTAATGTACATTATATATTTTTTTAGTTTTATCATTCTCTTATTTTAGAAGTTACAGGGGGGGGGGGGGGGGGCACATTATTCAGTTTAGAATTTTTTTTATTAGAAACCTTAATATCATTTTTAAATACCTATTCATAAATACTCCACACGTATGGGTTTGATGAAAAAAAATTTTTTAGTTTCAGTTCTAAGTATGGGGAACCCCAAAATTATTTGTTTTTTTTCTATTTTTGTGTGAAAATCTTAATGCGGTTCACAGAATACATCTACTTACCAAGTTTCAACAGCATAGCTCTTATAGTTTCGGAAAGAAGTGGCTGTGACATACGGACGGACAGACAGACAGACAGACAGACATGACGAATCTATAAGGGTTCCGTTTTTTGCCATTTGGCAACGGAACCCTAAAAATCATTTACATTTAGCCCGACCCGGGGATCGCTTGTGACCACACGAGGCAGTAGATAAGCGCCTATCATAAAAATAATCTGTCAACGACGAATAGGTACAAGTCAACAATTAAAATATTTTATCAGGCGTCTTCATGTGATCGATAAAGTAGATTTTTTGATTGCTATAATACAATTGACAGGCGTAAATTATGTATGTAGGTAATTTAACACTGTGCTATCGTAGTTTAGGTATTTCATCAATGGTTTTACGGTAGGGGGCCCAACTTGGTATCTCTATTTTGTTTTATCAAGTTAGGTCAGTAAAGGTTAGGTACTACTTAGTCCAGCTTGAAATAAAAAAATAGTAAGACGGCTGCTGAGGCTACTATTGTAGGCATTTTGAAACTGTTATTAAAAATGATTAAATTTACTTTTTATCACATCTATTCAAAAAGAGCTAATTCGTTCTTCGTAAACAGGGACTAAAATAGCTTTTTAATCCCTAGGGATTAAAAGTGATTTGAATTTGGAATGTGGATATTGTTAGTAAAAGTTCCAATTACCAAAGAGATCAAACACGAACATTGTATGAACAAGTAACAGTCTGGCAAGAGAGAGAAAGTGTGAATTTGGTCAAAATGAAAATCCAGATGGCGGCTTAGAAAATTTTCAATTTTTTTGTCTTTGGTGTCGTTTTCATAGTTTTCGAGGGTGCTAAAGCCGATAGTGAGGTCAAAATGTAAATCCAAGATGGCGGCTCTGAAGATTTTCAAATTTATCATCATGGGTATCGTTTTCACGGTTTTTAAGGATGCTAAAGCCGATGGTGAGGTCAAAATGAAAATCCAAGATGGCGGATGCAAAAATTTTAAAATTTTTCGTCATTGGTATCGTTTTCATGGTTTTTAAGGGTGCTAAAGCCGATGGTGAGGTCAAAATGAAAATCCAAGATGGCGGCGGCAAACAATTTCAAATTTTTCGTCATGGGTATCGCTTTCATGGTTTTGGTGCTAAAGCCGATGGTGAGGTCAAAATAAAAATCCAAGATGGCGGATGCAAAAAAATTCAAATTTTTCGTCATGGGTATGGTTTTCATGGTTTTTAAGGGTGCTAAAGCCGATACTAAGGTCAAAATGTAAATCCAAGATGGCAGCTGCGAATAATTTAACAATTTTCATCATGGGTATCGTTTTCATAGTTTTCGAAGGTGCTTAAGTCTATAGTGAGATCACAATGTAAATCCACGATGGTGGCAGTGATTTTTTTTTAATTTTACTTGCGAAGGAACTTTGTTCCTGACGGGGGTCGGATCATACACGTTTTTTTTTCTCATAGAGCGTGATAAAAAGTAGAGTGTTTACCTTGGGAGCAACACTATTTTAAGCTCGAGTGGCGTACTTTGAATCCCTCGCTGCGCTCAGGATTCTACTTTAGAATCCCTCGCTACGCTCGGGATTCTACTCTAGAATCCTTCGCTCCGCTCTGGATTCAAAGAAACACTCTCGCCTTAAAAATAGTTCTTTGCTCCCTTGGTAAATAATCTACTATTGTATCTTTAATTAGTTTTATTTTACCTAAAAGAACGTTATAAAAATAGCCCTTAGTATATAGAGTTCATGTATATTTGTCTCCTCAATATTTTTTTTAAAGTGCAATATCTAAATGTCATGTAACAGAACCAGATGGAGGGAGATCGTGAGACGGGCAACGTTACACCTGCGATTGGACACAGTTCATTGTGACCACGACCGCTCTGTCAAGAGCGAAACGAAGAAGATCTATATAAAATTAACTTGACGTTAACGGTTTCAAAATAATAATAATAATAACCCCACCGCTCTATTTATACGTTGACGTCGTGGTGGGGCTTGCGCGCTCCGAACTCTAGGCCTGTGCCGGTAGAGTTTACTTTACCGGAACAGGTCTGGGATGAGGAGCCAGACCAAGAGAGATACAAAAACCCGCGGAGCAGCATGTGGCGAACTGTAGGGCAATAGCGACCCCACGGACCTGTGACCTGTGACTATGTGCTAGCGACAGTTTTCGGGGGCCCATTATTGAGTGTGCAAGTCACCCCCTGCCATTTTATCCGTGTACATATAAAACATTGATCAGGCAGGTGAATAGTCTTTCCATAGTTCCAGGTAACCAGTCCACTTTAGGCACCCAAACCCATATTCCAATATGTTTTGTTTCCATGTTTTGCAATATTTGTATGCCAGTCCATGTCTAAACATGAAGATCACCCTATTATTAAGACCATTATTGTACCATGTTTAATGCAAATAAATATAAATTCTTATTCTTATTCTTATAGTCCTGCACCAACCGGGGATTGTCCTTGGGTACACTTGTATAGTGCATATAGGGATAATCATCGGTTGCTGCCTCATTCCATTAAAATTTTACTAAGGGGCCTCTGCGAGTCCTACCGGGGTTGCGGGAAAGTCCGAAAGGGATACCGTGGCCCCTGGCAGCATGGCAACTGAAAGAACACAGGTGGGTCTTAGTCAATAAGAGTCTGACATGACCTCCTGCTTCGCCCAGAGCGGGAGAAGTTATTTAATAAATACCAACCCAAAAAAAAAATACAGTTGACTGCGGCCCCTCGTACGCCTTCCAAAGGACCGGGACCCCATGGTCCCGAGATATGTAAACACAAAAATATAATAATAATAGAGTTAAAGATTTACTTCCACGCAATCGGTATTATATCATCCCAACTTGTATAACGTATAACAATGCGCTGGTACTTATGTTGAAAAAACAAAAAATAAACTAGAGTTCCGGGACAGTTTACAGTATTAACAACTTTAGTGAGTGCTTTGTAAAAACTGTTACAAACCAATGTTCCTTTATTGCCGTGGTCTCTTTTGGTGAGGATAACCTCATAGCAGATCTGGCTTCGAAGATACTATTTTCTGACCGGCGGCGGTATCGTCAGTTTCATAATCAAACACTCACTTTTCAGATCCTTCTGCGATTACCTATTTTTCCGTCGGCGTTTTAGTTACCTCCTCACTTGCTACGTTTTGTCACGTTTTGTGGCATTAGCGATGACAATCAATTTAATCGAAATATGATTATGCACGCATGATTTAAATGCATTAGATCGGTAGGTATATATTATGGTTTGTGTGCGCAATCGGTATTGAATGATATCTATAATCTAGAAGTAGGTAATACGGATTATTTCAAAATATTGCATTGATCTGACGTCACTAAACGGATCTTGTTCAGTGATTACTATCCGCAACCTAATTGCGTAACACACGATGAATCATAATCTGTTTCATTTTGACTGTTTAAAACATTTATTGCGTAAAATCAGCTGTTCCCTACATTTATGTTCGCATAACTCATTAAAATGTAGGGAACAGATGATATTTTTTTTGAGCAGTGGTGGCCCAGTGGTAACGGCCGCGACTTACGAGTTGTAGGTCGTAGGTTCGAACCCAGACAGGCGCTTTACTTTGTGTAAATTATTTCATCACCACTGCTCTCAAAACGGTGAAGGAAAACATCGCATCGTGAGGAAACCGGCATGTCCTAGAACCCAAAATTTGAAGACATGTGACATCTACCAACCCGCACTGGGCCCGCGTGGTGGATTACGGCCCACTCCCTCTCACAGAGAGGAGGCCTGTGTCCCAGCAGTGGGAACATTTATAAGCTGATGATGATGATGATGAACTCGTCAAAATGTAGGGAACAGCTGATTTTTTTTTCGCGATTTCTGCTTTCGTATCAAAGTAAAAGTTGTTCATAATGATGAGTAAAGTCACGTGTTAAAGTTTGCGCACTGGATGAAAACTTACCCTGTATAGATTTCCAATAATTAGGTACTAGATTGTATTTTGACTAAAATTGTAAAAGTATAAATAAGGTAGAACATAATTGTGACAGCTTGGAAAATACTTTGCTAGGAACGTGATTCTGTTCAAAAATATACCGTTGTGTTTAAAGTATTTAAGAATTTAATTCGGCCAAACTCCTGCTTCGTTACACGTATTTGTACCCAGTAACTGAGTTGTGGAGGTCAGACAGGTAATCGCTCTATGTATCCACTGCATCCGGTTAGAGTGGAAGCCGACCCTAACATATTTGGAAAAAGGCTTATCAGAAGTACTTAGTAAAGTTACTCGTGGGTATGTCCGTGAAACCATTCCCCAAATAGGATAGCTGTGTTTCGTTTTTATGAAAAGTATGGGCGTAAGTAAGACAACATATTATTCATCCGTCCATATGTGGCGGTAACCAGTTTAATCAGGTGGATCGATACTGTCGGCTTTTTGCCAACCCAGCACATAAAAATAATTTGTTTGTAATAAAATTCTAATCTTAAATGTTATAAAATTAAATATGATTTTTAAATTGCGTAATTGAGTAAGCGGATTTGCGATGCATGTAAAAGACACCGCAAATTCGTTTAATTTCATGTCATGGGAATCATGGGATCATTAGCCATTAACAAATAGGTACTTATAGGCTATCGCAAGCTTATCAGTCGGTATCAAACCATTCCTTCGAACACCTGGGTGTGTCGAATCCAGTATTATCTTGCTGGCTTGCTTTGATGAATGAGCTTATGTGTGGCAGCCTGCATGGCGACGCGTTATGAAGTTCATGACTATCGATCGTATCATAAATCATTGATAAGCATTTTTAGTACCTAAACCTAGAAGATTATATTTCATATTACCTCAGAATAATTAATATTAGGTGAATCTTTTTCTTATACTGAGTTAGAATAAACTTATTAAAAAAATTTGTCGCTGAAAAAAAGATCATGAAACGACTATTGATTCATCAATATCCTAGGTTTAATTTAGTACTTTGTCACTCCGACCCGGTCTCCTAGCGTTGGCTAACAAGTGTATCTGTCTACACAACCAACGTACTGGGTTAAACAAATGTTATCTGCGCAGTTTAACGATGTAGACGAGAAAGTATCGTTATCGTTGATCGTAAATCGCACGGAACGATCGTCCGATACGTAACGATCGCGTTCGGAATGGATTCCGTTTTGCATTGATCGCCCCAGTACACTGCATATTGTTACGCCTTTTTATATACGGACTGTGTGTGCGTAAACTATGCAATATATGATGCGTAATACTTTTATGTAATAGCTTTTTGAAGTGAAAACTTCTTTAGGCGCGTTGGGCATTTTTGAGATGGTATTAAACCATTGATTTCGTGACACCATGACGACACTTCATTTTTGTAAACGCGATTGTGCTCTTTATTACGGATCATTTTTCTATGCAAGTATTTGTACTTTAAAGATAAGGTTACGAACCAATGTTCTAAACAAGTATTTTTTTTTTCACCAAGGCGATCTTGTTCAAGTTTTCACTTCTGTCGGCACTCCCGGAGTGCCACCACTTTTTTTTACTGCGTGCGTTATAAGACTTATAAGTTTTTAACATAATACACACTCAAATAAACAATTTGAAAGTTGAGTCAAATAAGACGTACTTTGGTGTCTTGGTCCCTAGAAAGTGGCGTAGATAACTTAAGAAAATCGATCTGGTAAAGCGCTGAATTACTTGTCTTGTGCACAATGGCACTCACGGTCAATCTTGATTGCGATTGTATACCTCGGTGAATGTAAAATCACGTTCATAGATTACTTGAATCACGAATTGCGATCGAGATTAAAACTAACGAAAATTATAATAATAAAACAAAAAAAACCTATGTGACAGACGGAAAAAAAGTGATGCTTTATAGGTTCCGTTTTACCTTTTAAAGTTGTGACCCTAAAAAGCAATAGCACAGTTGAATTATTGCGCAACATTAGTTGCACCATGTACTCGCCACTCTTAGTTGTAAATAGGAATTGGTCGGGCTGATTGGTATTGGAAAAATGGGAGTTGCATTTAAATGAGAGAACTTTACAGTTCAATGGCAAAATAATTTGCATGCGTATTTTTTATTAGATTTGTTATGAATAGAAAAAAATAATCAAGAATTAATGAATTTGTAAGGAAAAACATATTCATAATGGGTTTACCAACAATATAGAAAGTATCTCTGACTTTATCTTAAAACCAATTTCGAGTAGCTTTATAAGTGTGAACTAGGTACTCAAAATTGGTTTTGAGAAAGAGATACACAGAACTTTTTGATTTACGTTTTTAATAAAAAAAAATGTCAATAACTAGCAGGGTTTTTGTAGGTAATTGTATCCATACCGACATTACAATTTGTTAGAATTCATACTTCAGGAGGTGGATAAATTCGTCGACAGAATCCGGCAATTGGGACTCGAGGTGGCCCTGCACAAATCCGAGGCCATGGGTTTTTATGGTCCTCGGAGTGCGCCACCGTCGGGTTCCTAGGTAATGGCGGGAGGGGTTCACATCGGCGTCAAGTCGACGATGAAGTATCTGGGACTCGTCCTCGACAGCCGGTGGAACTTCGTGGAGCATTTCCGACGTTTGGCTCCCAGACTGGACCGGGCCGGGGCTGCCTTGAAGTGGCTCCTGCCCAATCTGGGAGGTCCAAACGCCTCCTGCCGGAGGCTCTATGCGGGGGTCGTGCGGTCCATTGCCCTTTACGGGGCACCGGTGTGGGCGCGTTCATTGAGGCTGCGGCCAGCCCGCCGGTTGAACGCGTCCCAGAGGGTCATGGCCATCCGGCTGGCCGGAGGATACCGCACGGTCTCCTGTGAGGCGGTGAGCCTCCTTGCCGGATTACCGCCATGAGATCTGGAGGCCAAGGTCCTCGCGCACATCTGGGAGTGGTGCGAGGAGGCGAAACGCCGGGGCTTAACTCAGATGCTGCAAGAAATCGCGGCACAGCGGACAGACCTCCGGCGGGATCTCATGGCGTCATGGAGAGTGCGACTGTCGCAACCCAGCGCTGGGCATTGCAGCGATAAGACCCCTCTTTGAGAAGTGGCTTGAGAGACGCCACGGCGTCCTCACCTTCCGCTCACCATCCGCAAGCCCGCGCCTACGGTGGCCGGAAATCGTCTCGCGATTCCCGCCCCGGGCGTCTCCTCCTGCGGCGGTTAGGGGCGTGAGGGCGCGAAATTTGCCTCTCCCTCACGCGTTCCGCCTCCTCCTTCGCGAGCATAACCGCTTCGCAGAAGGAGGTGACGGCCTGCCATTTCCTCTCGCTCCGTACCATAGCCTGAACCAGGGCCGGACGCGAGAGATCACCGCCGCCGATCGCCTCTACGAGGACACAGCGTTGCTCCACCGTGTCCTCAGGCTGATCCACACAATGGTGACACCCGGGTGTTTCCTCCCGCCTTATCCTAAACAGGAACCTCCCGAAGCAGCCGTGTCCGGTGAGGACCTGCGTCAGGCGGAAGGTGAGGACGCCGTGGCGTCTCTCAAGCCACTCCTCAAAGAGGGGTCTTATCGCCGCAATTGTGACGTGCCCAGCGCGGGGTTGCGACAATCGCACCCTCCATGACGCCATGAGATCCTGCCGGAGCTCTGTCCGCTGTGCCGCGATTTCTTGCGGCATCGGAGTTAAGCCCCGGCGTTTCGCCTCCTCGCGCCACTCCCAGATGTGCGCGAGGACCTTTGCTTCCAGATCCCATGGCGGTAATCCGGCAAGGAGGCTCGCCGCCTCGCAGGAGACCGTGCGGTATCCTCGGGCCAGCCGAATGGCCATGACCCTCTGGGACGCGTTCAACCGGCGGGCTGGCCGCAGCCTCAATGAACGCGCCCACACCGGCGCCCCGTAGAGGGCCATGGACCGCACGATCCCCGCGTTGAGCCTCCGGCAGGAGGCGTTTGGATCCCCTAGATTGGGCAGGAGCCGCTTCAAGGCAGCCCCGGCCCGCTCCAGTCTGGGAGCCAAACGTCGGAAATGTTCAACGAAATTCCACCGGCTGTCGAGGACGAGTCCCAGATACTTCATCGTCGACTCGACACCGATGTGAACCCCTCCCGCCATTACCTGGGAACCCGACTCGAGTCCCAGCTGCCGGATCCTATTTACGATTGTCGCAACCCCGCGTGTCGCTAAATCGGCCGCCGCCTGGTACGACCTCCCCTGCGCCAGGACCAGCGTGTCGTCAGCGTAACAAACGACGCTGTAGGGAGGTCGGCGCGCAGCATCCAGTCGTATCCGATGTCCCACAGATGCGGCCCCAGGACCGAACCCTGTGGGACACCGCACGACATCTCTTGCCGGTTCCACTCTCCTTGGTGACCGGGGTAGATGACGGCCCTGTCCGTCAGATAGGCCTCGACCACACGACAGAGGTAGGTCGGCATCCGGTGATACCGGAGTGCCTCCCTGATGTAACTCCAGGGCAGGGTGTTGAAGGCATTGGCGATGTCTAGAGACACCGCCAAGACGACCCCACCCCCTGGCCACAGCATCCCCCGTCGTGAGGGCCCGCACGCGCATGATGGCGTCCACCGTAGGGCCAATGCCTGCCGGGGCTGCGAATATGGGCCAAAAGGGAAATCGTGGCCCCCGGCAACAGGGCAACCGAAAGAACACGGGTGGGTTTTAGTCAGTAAGAGTCTGACACGCCCTCCCGCTCCACCCAGTGCGGGAGAAGTTATTAAATAATTTCCCACCCAAAAAAAGAAGGTGGATAAATAATATTTAAAAGTTTATCCACGAATCAATACCTTTATAATTATTGGAAATGTGTGGAAAAATAATTAAGTTTCGATTTTTTGTGAAATAGATATTATTTTTTCGGCGATTCTATATCCGTAATACCGATCGAGTGATCGATTTCAATAATATTTTCGTCTTGTCTGCAAATGACAGCAGATTCTAACCGAACAGTTTGATCGATCGGCGGCTTGGGCTCTTATACGAATCGATAGATATCTCATTTGTCAAATCAATTCATTATATTGGACCTTATAGTAGGTACTGCTTATTCCCAACCTCGTTTGAATCCATTCGCTTGTTAGCTTTATTTTTAGACTAGGTAGTCTTATTCTATAGAGTAGGTACCTATACCTACTAAATTAAATACTTACTACCGTTTTATTAATAAAAAAAAAATGCAAATTGCATAGTGTCTGTTATGGAGCTGGTTAAAATGAACCAGAAAAGAGAATTAAACAAAGAGTAAGGACAACATTTTTTAAACAAACAAGTGAAGCTGACCAACAGCTAACAACTGTCACTTAGAACAAACTGCATTCCGACCGGCTAGTATTTGTGGTAACACCAAACCAATATAAACTGTAACAGTTAGGTGCAAACTAAAGCGTAACACCTGACGTGGAAGTTCAGCCGACGTTGACGCCCAACCCTCGTCGAATTAGAATTAGAATAGAGCTTGATTGGCGGTGCTGAGCTCCCAGACAAACTTCCCTGCGTTTCGAAGTTCATGGATTGATTATATATACGGGTAAAGATTACATAGATATGTAGATAGCTGTCATGGTGCTTGTCTTGCAAGTGCCTTGTTGTTACAACCAAGTCTCATTGGTAAAACATGAACGAGATACATTTATGTGTGTGCAAAATTCTGGTTCAAAACTCATTGGAATGACGGTGAATTGGGGAAAATTCGATTGAACTAATCTTAATGTGTCAGTCCTTGCATAGTATCTAATGATAAATAAAATGTAAGCAAATGGTTGCGTCGAGTCGTCTGTTATTCTACACCGTAGCTTAGTCTTTAGGGGAAGATATTCAATATTTCGTGCAGCCGTCAGTTTTACACTCTGGAATAGCTTAAAAAATCAATCTACGTCTCAAAATAATTTTTAATCATAATAAATTAAGTTTTCAGCTCGCCTATACACGTAATTTAATAGAAATACTTAATACTAATACAACGGTTTCAGGTCAAGTCAAAGACGTTGGGAATTGTATTAAATTTTATTGTATTTCCGCATTGCGGTGTACTATGTCCCCTAAACAGTAACACAAAGGCTGTCACACTGTGCTCTTTGTGTCTAAACCAAAAGAATTGGACTTTCCGCCTGAAAGCAGCTGAAAGCCATCCAATATTAAAGTGTCGTTTAACATCACAGATTTATTAGTTACTGTTTTATTTTCTTTTAAGTCATTTTTGCTGAACGAAGTACAACAAGATTTGATTTCATTGCATAATGTTCATAGCTATTAACAGTCTACAAACGTTATGACATGCCATTTAATTAACTCTTTTTAACAGTTCATTTATTGGAATTATCAATGGACCAATTCCAATTTCCTTAAACTGTCAAAAATATAACATGTGGCTATATCGTTTTATATAAGTATCTGAAAAAAGATTTAGATAGTTACTTATAAAGAAAATGCATGTAAATTTTTAGGTGTGATACTCCCTGGCCGCGCCACAGTAGAAAATTAAAAAAACATGTTTCTAGATTAATTGTACCATTTATGTACTATACGGTACGTGTAATAAAAATAATTGTACCTCAACGAATAGTGAAATATAATGAAGTTTTGGTGGCGCGGCTGGGGAGTATACTCCCTGGCCGCGCCACCACGGTTTTTGTAAACTACTAGGCGCACCCGGATATAGTAAACACTAAATAATTGTACCGGAATTGTTCTTTTCCGATCGCTGTACAGAGATTCGAAAATTTAATTACTTTAGAAATAATAGCCTTGTATTGGTGGCGCGGCCAGGGAGTATGCTCCCTGGCCGCGCCACCAAGAGTTATTAGGCGTACCAGAACATGGTATACACTAAATAATTGTACCGGAATTGTTCTTTTCCGTACGTTATAAAGAGATTCGCAAATTTAATCACTTTAGAAATTATAGTCTGTCGTTGGTGGCGCGGCCAGGGAGTATACTCCCTGGCCGCGCCACCAAGAGTTGTTAGGCGTACCTGGACATAGTATACACTAAATAATTGTACGCATTATGTACTACCCAAAAACGTAATAATATTACGGAAAAATGTAATATCTTAAGAGAAAACATCAAATCAAGATTAAGCGCATCAGCAGACTTGCTGATCTTTGTAGTTACTAGATGTGGCCTTCAAATTAGAAGTACAGGGAATTATCTCCGTGAGATGGTCGTATTTCTATACGACCATCTCACAGAGATAATTCCCTGATTAGATTCGTATTGTGTTGCATAATTCTAGCACAGAAGTGCTAGAATTATGCAACACAATACGAATCTAGATAATCTAAGAAGTTATGAGGTAACAGATGAACATACATAGGTACCGGTCAAAATCATAACCCTCCTTTTTGCTTCGCCTTAGTCGGGTAAATAGACATGCAACTGTGACCAACTTGGAAGTAGCGCTCGCCCGCCGCTGCCGCGGTACACTTTTGTGTAATTTTACTAATTTTAGATGTCATGTAAAAGTAGCAGAGTTAACGACTTTCGTTGCTGACCGTACCTAACAAAAAGTACCTATCAACTTCTTATCTTCTTCTTGAAGGTCAATTATTCTTGTTACGAATCTAATCAGGGAATTATCTCTGTGAGATGGTCGTATAGAAATACGACCATCTCACAGAGATAATTCCCTGTACTTCTAATTTGAAGGCCACATCTAGTAACTACAAAGATCAGCAAGTCTGCTGATGCGCTTAATCTTGATTTGATGTTTTCTCTTAAGATATTAAATTTTTCCGTAATATTATTACGTTTTTGGGTAGTACATAATGCGTACAATTATTTAGTGTATACTATGTCCAGGTACGCCTAACAACTCTTGGTACTCCCTGGCCGCGCCACCAACGACAGACTATAATTTCTAAAGTAATTAAATTTGCGAATCTCTTTATAACGTACGGAAAAGAACAATTCCGGTACAATTATTTAGTGTATACCATGTTCTGGTACGCCTAATAACTCTTGGTGGCGCGGCCAGGGAGCAACACAAGGCTATAATTTCTAAAGTAATTAAATTTTCGAATCTCTGTACAGCGATCAGAAAAGAACAATTCCGGTACAATTATTTAGTGTTTACTATATCCGGGTGCGCCTAGTAGTTTACAAAAACCGTGGTGGCGCGGCCAGGGAGTATACTCCCCAGCCGCGCCACCAAAACTTCATTATATTTCACTATTCGTTGAGGTACAATTATTTTCATTACACGTACCATATAGTACATAAATGGTACAATTAATCTAGAAACATGTTTTTTTAATTTTCCACTGTGGCGCGGCCAGGGAGTATCACACATTTTTAGATAATCATCTTACACGAAAATTACATAGATTAACATTTACATCAATAACACTAATAGGCTTTAGATTTTGATCAATACTAACGTATTGAGGTACTTAGGTATGTACCTACGGATTTTTGGTTTATTTAATAGGTATGTATCTACAATCTACGTTTATTTTTACATAGCAGTTTTTTTTTTATTTAGTATTTTTTGCTGTTAGCTGTTTAATTCTTAAGGTTTAGGAACAAACGAAAAGACTTTTTGCCCATCACAGTAATCGTAACTACCTATATGTCAATGAGTTAAGATTGATGTTTCAACTTGATTTCAATTCACAAATAATAATTTATATTTCACACGATTTTGCCATGACATCAATGAACACTATTAACTACTTATCTGATAAGAACCGACCAAAGTTGTGCCCGATTTTTTTATCTGCAGGGATTAACTATTTCTTAGATTTTCATTATCGAATCGCAATTTAGACCTAATAGGTAGGTATTGTATAATGTAGATTAGTAATAGGCATAGGTTACAGTATATTAAGGTGTGTTTCAATACTAAAAATAACGTATCTAAGTGTGTGTAGCCAAAGTCTAATAAATACTTGAGAAGATAATAAAAAATTTAAAAAAAAATTGAATGAATATCAAAACGGTACCTACACACAGTATCACAATAGGCGGCTTTATTGTCGATTGGGTTCATCGATCGTTAGGTACCTACTAGATACACTATCCAATATCCATTTGATCGCACTTTGCTTGACGACGATCGACGTCGGTTGAGTGGATGTGGACTCACCCTACAGTGTGGTACACACGGCCACATATCAAGCTATAAGTTTCCAGTATAAGATGATCAAGCATTGTATAGGATTTCCGTACAGTGAGAGGTCAGTTTGTACTGGAAATGTATAGCTTGATATTTATGTAGCCGTGTGTTCCACTACCTCCTCGTCTTAAGTCCCTAACAGACAAACTAGATTGAATCTGTTCGACTTACCTTTCTCAGATTCCTATACCAAAACGATGGCACAAATAAATATTTTTCACACCACCTGCTCGATGATGTCAAATTATATGTCATGCAAACTTAACCTTAAGTAAGTCATAGCCCTGGGGTCTAGCCAGGCAATAATATTGTATATGAATTGCATAATAACCCGCTGGTGAACAATGCGACTTGCGACAATTTATACGAGAATCGGTTTCCCTTTTATTTTCTTAGAGTAGGTGTGAACAGTACCTAGAGTATTCTCCTCGTGGATAAAAGTGTCTCCGTCTTGGGCGAGCTTGAATCCCTCGCTGCACTCAGGATTCTAGTCATAACTCTCTCGCTTCACTCAAAAGTTAACTCTGATCTTCCTCGCTGCGCTCGGGAGGATCCCTCATATGCTTAGGATTAAATTAATTCAATATACCGCTCGTGACATAAGATACTGCTTTATCCCCTTAGCGAATAATCGACTATTATTTTCAAGTACCTACATAATTCATATAATCGATGTGCGTAAACATGAGATTTAGAAAACAAGGGGATGGGACTATTACTATAATCTTATCGTAATTTAGATTGCGACAACCAATCAGAAGAGTGTAGGTAGTAGCAGTAGCGACATAGTGGTTATATCTTTGTTTGTGTGATTGTTTCTATCTTTGTTGACTCGATCGGGAACGAAAGCAGCACCATAATTAGGTACCTACATAAAAATTTGTAGGTTTTGAGGTATTGAAATGTTTTGTCTGCTGTTGATTTATGTAAAATTAAGATTTTATTTATTAGGTAATGTACGAAAATAACTGGTAACATTACTTGCCCGGACAAAACTTTTGCCACGGAGTTCTACTAAAATATCGTTTATATTTACTTTTATTCAACATTATTTATCCATAAAACCTTATTCATTTTGTTCCCGTCCTATAGCGTCTTGCCTAATCGAATTCTTTGTCCAGGATTCCTCCTTCTTTCCAATTCCTGAAGAAGCTATCCAAGTCGTCTCGTCATTTCTATCGTGGTCTGCAAACACGTCCTGCCCAGCCACTTCAGCTGTGTAGCCTTTTGGGACGTCAGTTAAAGGCTCAAAAATTAGCTGTTAATTTGACAACTGTGCCTAATTGCTTTCCATCGCATTTCATTTGACAAGCCTGAATTATGAATTATTAAAACTTATACATATTTATACCTATGCTGATAATCATCAAAATAACGCACGTGTTAAATCAATCGATCAAAAAGTTGCAAGATACCACTGCCTTTATCCGTTTCAAAGAAAACCTCCCATGACGTCACTATTGCGTAAATCAAGCTAAGGTGACAGGTTATTGCCTGCGCGCAGTTAACGCTTTGCGTCCCCGAAATCCGTATGAATTTATAGCTCCCTCCAGTGCAAATGTTGGCAGGGCTAACTTGTTTGTATGGGACATCATTGCCTTGCTGTTTTCGTGACAAGAAATAAATATGATGATGTCATATGAATCTGGTGTAATGATGTAAGAGTAGACACCATAAATTAGTGTACTATAGGGTAGACTAAATGAGGGTCAGTTTCATCAGGTAGTTGCACGGTTTTGCGCACGTGTTTGTTTCGGGCTTACTAGACAAGTTTGCAGTAGTTAGGAGTTAACTAATGCAAAGATTTAAGAAAAAAAATTACATTTGTTTTCAAACTGCAGGGCTATAGTTGCTTTCGTTCTACTTCTCTTTGTAAGGACTTTAATGTTTTAATTGTTTTCATATGTACGGGACTTTCATTCTCCATATTTTGGTGAAAAAGCGCAACCAACAAGTTCCCAAAATTGTAAATGCCGTCCTTAAGGGGGATGCGCTAAGGCTTCGTGCCTTAGCGCATCCCCCTTAAGTGATCTAGGGATTTTCTTTCTACTTTGTCACATTATTAGTGTGTTTATGTTAATTTAATGTTATGGTTTTTCAATTTACTATTAAGGATAGTAATGACTGACTCTTAGGCTACTAAGGGCCTTAAGGCGAAAGCGTCAGGGTAGTCCGTGAAATTCAAATTTTCTTAAGTTTTTTGCAATTTGCAGGTCAATATCAGGGCTTTCGCCTTAAGGCCCGTAGTACAGAATCTAACTGAAGATTCAAGTATTACTTAAAACAATGTAGTTTCAACAAATCAAATTGCTTTAAATTTGCTTTAAGAAATGTTTGAGTCTTGAGCGAGGTTCTGTAATACGGGCCTATGAGTCAGTCATTACTATCCTTAATAGTAAAACCACCAAAATAAATTAACATCAACACACTAATAATGTGACAAAGTAGTCCTTAAATCAACGTAATTTGGTCGTAATCGAGCAAAATTCACCACATTCAATGAATCCTATGTAATACAACTGATATATCATTGCATTCGGAAATAAATCCCTAAGTTTAACCCCCTGAACGCATCTTTTATCTTTCACGCTTCATATAAGTCGTTCAATAAGAGCCACTTCTCATGATTTTGAAGCACGTCCCCCTACGATAGTAGGCAAAGGGAAATTGCACCTTATGACTTTGGGTATAAGGTTATTCTTAGAAAGTTCTTAAAAAAATAGATTCATTGCATCACATTTGAAATTATTGACAACATTTTGCACGTTGATGTTAAGCTTGGATAAAAAGAAACGTATTACTACGCTACGTGTAAGTGCTTGTACTGTTTCCTTTCTATTAAAACTATATTACTTATTATGAACACCGGTTATTTTTGTTAGGTAGGTACCTACTATAATAACCGATTTATATCTCAGATACAATGTATCAATAAAATCAATAGAATATTTTTTTATAAGTAGTTTATTAAGAACAATAATTTAAATCTTATTCTCTCCGCTCCGCATTACAGCTTTTGATTTTTCAGACAAGTTATTACGACAAAATGGTCAAAAATTGTTCTGAGAATGGAATATACCTAAGTAGATATTGAAATGTTTAGTCCAGTTATTTCTAATTAAATAATAGGTTGGAATAGAAAACATTGCATATTACTATTGCTGTATCACAAAACGCTTGAGAAATTTATATCAATTAAACTAATCCGATTAATGAGTCGTTAGATCAGGTTCCTCAACTCTTACGTCCTATTGTTGAAAGTAAAGTCAAAAATATTTAAAAAATATTTTATTTTATTGAGTTTGTACAAAAATTCAGTAGAGATTAATAAATAGCTTCTTTTTCCTCTTTCTACTTATCCCCGTCGATTGTTGTATTTCGTGGTGGGAGTCCAGCTCATTCCACCACCTTTGCATAAGGCCCACCGCTACAACGTATTTTTTAATTTTGTACCCCTCTGGGTCTTATTTTTTTAATATAAAATAATTTGCGAAGGAGCTTACGGCTCTTTCATCTTAAACAATAATTTCAGAAGTAACCCCGTTACAAATTAATTTCAAATCCGATGAAATACATACCTCTAACTTAACCTTTATATATTTGAAATCTACAGTGGAGACAGCCTTACTTTCAACAATATGACGGCAGATAACACTTTAGCCGAAACTTTGTCTTCAATAGATTTCACAGGTGTCTGCGGAGTTAGGTGGAGTGTAGCTAAACGAGTCAATCAAAACTATGGACTCTTCTGCAGTCGAACCGAGTAGAGTAATCTGAAAACAAAAGAAGACAAGATATTAGTACCTAAACGTTATTCGATGTTTACGATAGACAAAATGCAGTCTAATGGTAATTATATAGAAATGTGAATTGAAATTGAAGTAGGAATATTCTCAAAGATTTTTACGATGTCTGTTTTACAAAACTTCAAACTATAAGAAAATATAAATGAAAGTCATGGTGTAAAATGATTGTTAAATTGTAAAAATAATTACCGCCATAATAATATAAAAAATATAAGATTATCATTATTATTTTACTGAATAAACTGTTTATCTGATTAGAAATCTTAAGATTCGTGATAGGAAGCAATAAGTAGTCGTTGTTTAAATATCGAAATTAGTGATCTGTACAACGAGTAAAGTTACGAAAAACGTGATCGTCTTCGATCACCTATTCGCTGAAATTCTGAATAACGTATTGACTTTATTTTACTTTCACAATGTTTTTTTATATTTTACTTCTATTTTTCTCTACTCAACCTGCCCAGTTTAATTAGTGAAGATTCTGAATAGAACATCTTTACGTAAGTGGAAGTGGATAGTAGGTACATCGGGCCTAAGACTTTTTGTGATACGGAGAGCTACATTAAAAAGCATACTTACATAGCCGTCAAAAATTGAAAAGTCAGTTATAGTAACTTTCAATACGTTCCATCCTTCAACGAAATTAGCGTTAGAGGCATAATATAATTGGAATCCAGCCACGGTGTCTTCTCCAGAAGGCATGTGTTTCTTAGCCAAAACTACTATGTAATCCAGAGTTGAAACTGATTTCATAAAAACGTTCACTTTTACAACACCTCCTGGCATCATCCTAAAGACGAACGAAGATATGCAGCTCGAAGTTTCATTAGGGGAAATAAAAGTCTGGCTGTCAGGATCAATTGTTTCAATAGCCAGAGAATGGTAATCACCCAGATGCCAGGAAGAATATCCATTGCATAGCACATTATTAGTGTCAAATGAATTTTCGAAGTTGGTTTCGAAGTTATAAGTGACACATTCTTTGCCTGTTCCTATTGGAGCTACAGTTGTGACCGGAACTGGTGTTGTAGTTTCTATTACTTCATCTTCATAAATTTTGCACTCATCGTCTGTGAGTGCTGGTGGAATATATCTGAAGGAATCAACAAGGACAATAGATTCTGCCGATGCTGAACCCAGGAAAGATATCTGAAAAAACAAAATGAAACCATTAAAAATATTTAAGTATTATTTTTTTTGTTATAGAAAGAATGAAATTTTCATATTAGGGACTTCCTAGTTGATAGGATTTATCTTGAAGTCTATGTAAAATATTGAAATAAAGATCAAAGATAAATATATTTTTCCGATTGAATAAGTTCTCATGATAATAAAATTAATATTATCAGTTGTAAAACAGATTTAATCTAAGTTTATACTGATATATGAAACCAAATATTTAGAACTTGGAACAATAATTAGGATACAATAATAGAACTTACGTATCCATTAAATGTGTTTGTGTTTCCGAGTAGAACAATTCTCAAGACATGCCATCCGTTGGCATAGTTTGAAACCAAAGGTGAAAGTCCAGTGCTTCCAATCACCACATCACTAGCTTCATTAACAATTTTATTTACAAGCACAGTAATTTGATCAGTGTTTTCGGCTGATTCCATATATACGTTAACTTCCACTACACCGCCATTACTAGCTTGAAATGGAAATGAAGAAACGCAACTTATGAAATCTTGTGGAGAAATGAATTGAAGGCTTTCTGAGCTTGGGTGATCAATTGGCAAAGAAGTATATTGGTTTAATTTCCAACGTGTAAAGCCTGTGCACAACCCTCTGTCATTGTCGAATTGGGCATCAAAGTCTGATTCGAAATTGTATGCAACGCAATCCTCAGATTCTGTAGCTTCTGGTTCCACTGGGCTGGAGGTAACAAATTCTGCACCGTAGACGTGACAATCATCGTCGTATAGTGGTGGGATGTATCTGAAGGAATCGATTATGACAGTAGAATCTGGTGATGCAACTCCGAGGAAAGTCAACTGAAATAGGAAATAAAAATTACGTTACTTTTGCTTTCAATTGTTGTTCACACAACTGTTCTGGAACTCCGGTTAAAATAGGACTTTTATAAGAATGAATGAATTTAGAAAATTTCACTTAGAAAAAGCAATAGTGATTTTGATAGGACGATATGCTTTGTTTATTTTTCTATTTTTATGACGTCGATAGTATTATCACTGTTGGTAATCTACGGAGCTATTCATAGGGATAAAAACATTTATTATTATAATGCTTGATAAGTGTCGCCTGTAGCCATTTTTAATAGTAAAGCAAAGTGATCATTAATAGGCTGCTAACACGTTGCTTTATTGCAATGAGACAAGTATCATTTACATGATTACTGGTCCATGCTCAACAGAGCTTTGCAGGTAATTCTCAGCCTCTGTTGAAAGCGTACACTATGGATTTCTGACAAATTAACAATGTAACTTGTAAGCACTATATTGTTTATTATACTCATACATATGTACAATGATAGTACACAAGGCACGGTAATGTGTAGGTAATGTGGCATTTCCTACCAGTTCATTACCTATTTATTATCAAAGGAGGTTGTTTTTGTCTATTTTAAAGTTTATAATATTATTTCAACCTTTATTGTTACACTGAAAAGAATACCAGTATGCTTATAAGATTATTTCCAAAGATAAAAATTTCCTTTAAACTAATTATAGGTAAGATAAAATAATTAAGGGATTACGTTTTAAAGACTTGGCAGAAGTTTGTAAAACCCATTTTAAATCTTTGAATCTAAAGTTCGTTTTTTGATCCCAGAGACTAATTTGACATTTCAAGTGAATGATGTTTGTTTTTTCAATTTGGAGTTTGACATTTCCACCTGTCAAATTAGTCTCTGGGATAAAAATGAACTGTATCTAAAAACCTACTCTATCGTTACGGTTAAGAGAATGGTGTAAATAAAAGTGGCGCTTAAAAAAAATCAGATCATATGACAGGTTTTTCCTATGAAACTTTCATTTAATTTTCATTCACTGTACCTACAGTGTTACTGTGCTACAACACTTATGGTATCGTCTGTAATCTTTTAATCCATGATAGGATTTAAACACTGAATTTATGAAAGGGCTTAATTTGAATTTCCTTTTATCCACCGTAAATGTAATCTGAAAAACAATTAGAACAAAAAAAAAACTTACGTATCCACTAAAAATCCCAATGTTGGACAAATTTATTCTCAGAACGTGCCATCCATTAAAGTAATTGGTGTTGAGGGGCGTCAGCATAGCCGTGCCTGTGACGACATTGTTCCCACTGCTCGAGACTTCGTTAGCAAGCACGACGATCTGATCCCGCTTCGATGTTGACTCCATGTAAACGTAAACCTCCACAATTCCGCTCGACCTCATCTCGAAGCCGTACGACGACACGCAACTCAGGGTCTCATCAGGAGTTATAAACAAATCGGTTTCTTCATGAGGTCTGAGTACGTCAAGAGTACTGTAGTTCCCCAATTTCCAGGTGGCCATATCAGCACATAAAGAGTTGCCATTATTGAAGTTATCATAAAAATTAGATCCAAAATCGTATGTAACGCAATTTTCACATTTTATTGCCGAAACCGCTAACAGCAAAGTAAATAAACATTTTATATGTTCCACCATATTTAGACACTTACACACAACTGATACTTACAACTGTCGTGTAAGTAAGTGTAGTAATTATATTAATATTAAAGTTATCGTGGATAAGATTATATTATTATATACGTATCCGCCATATTGATAAAGTGCAATTGTTTTCTTTTTATCTTGGCGTAGCCTTTTGCTTGGCGGCTTTGTTCGTAAATTGTTTTTATTTATGCAAATTATTTTTTGTAACTTCTTGACAAACCGAAACTTCATTACCTACTCTTAGCAAATACATATCATGGTATTTTCTATCAGCAATGTTTACTTTTGTTAGGATTCTTAATACCTAGGCTAGAATTACTTTTATTTATATCCGTCAATAGAGAAAAAGTCGAAAAGGTACATGTGCCAATTTTTACAAGTTTTATTTATTGATTTGACCGACAAAACACCCTTCTAGACTCTCACAAGAAACTATAGGTTCGTACTAGTACTTACATATTTAGTATTTTATGTTACTTACCTTTTACTTTTAACATCCAACATTTCCACAAACTGACAGAAGCCGTGATATTTTTTATTTAGTTTTAACACAAATATGATGCAAATTATTCTTTATTGTTATTTGTTTTGGAACAGCATACATAGATAGCATCAAGTGTGACAGAAAGCGACCATCCGATTTTTATCTGTGAATTCTGGGTAAACACTGAGGAAGTCAACAATGCTTTAATTACGATAGTCAGTGATTGATTTCTCGTAAGCGGTCTTTAGGTTTTCCTATTGCAGGTTTTGTTTTAAGGAAAATGTAGTCAGGCGAACTCAAAGAAAATGTTGTTAAATTAATTGTAATAGTTATAATTAATTAATTACGTTAGAGGCAAATCACCCGGCCACGATGGACTCAGCATCGAGCATTTTAGGTATGCTGGTGTTCATCTGCCAAGGGTCCTGTCATTGTTTTATTCTTTGTGTATTAGTCACTCATATCTACCCGCTGAACTAATGAAGACTATTGTAGTACCTATAGTCAAAAACGGGACAGGAGATATCTCGGACAAGGGAAACTACCGGCCAATCTCTCTTGCAACGACCATTGCTAAAATATTGGACAGTATGCTTGATTTGTGCTTAAAAAATCATCTATGTTTGCACGATACACAATTTGGGTTTCAACCTGAACTTTCAACGGAAAGTGCAATCCTAAGCCTCAAGAATACTGTTCAATATTACACTGATCGTAAAACGCCGGTATATGCCTGTTTCTTGGATCTTTCCAGAGCCTTCGATCTCGTGTCATACGATATGCTCTGGAAGAAGTTGGGGGACAGGAATGTACCAGCTGATGTTCGTAAAATATTGCAGTATTGGTACACGAACCAAACTAATAATGTACACTCTCTGGAACGTATGGGCTGGAGTGTGGTGTGAGACAGGGGGGGTTGACATCTCCCGGGCTCTTCAGCCTTTATGTTAATGACCTCATTGTCGAGCTCAGCAGCATGCGTGTCGGTTGTAGGGTTGGTGGTGTTAATATTAACAGTATCAGCTATGCGGACGACATGGTGCTGCTGGGCCCGACTGCAGGTTGCATTGCAGAGTTGTTGAAATCGTGCGAGGACTATGCTGCTACACATGGACTCGAGTACAATGTTAAAAAATGTGACTACATGGTCTTTAAGGCCGCCGGTAAATGCACAGATTATGCCCCTAATCTTACCCTAAATGGCTTGAGCATAAAAAGAGTGAATACATTTAAATATCTGGGGCACATACTTACCGACGACCTTAAAGATAATGTAGATATTGAGAGGGAGCGTAGGGCATTGGCGATCCGAGGTAATATGGTGGCACGTAGATTCTCCCGCTGTACAGACCGGGTTAAGATAACACTATTCAAGGCATATTGTCAGGATACCCTGACAATATGCCTTGAATAGTGTTATAGTGTGACGACTGCCCCGTTTCTGTAGTGCGTCGGAAATGTTTGCACAGAATCGAACTGACGGCTTCCATGCGATCATTCGAAAAAAAGTCGTATCATTAGTAGACAGAACACGGGCCAGTAGCAACAGCATTCTGATGACAGTGTCTGAGAGTTTTTATTCTCCCATTTTGAGGCATTTTGTGGAGAGGATGGCCAAGTGAGAAATTTGTACCTTACTTGGTCATCTTCTGTGCAAAATGTCTCAATCACATTCTCAATAATAATAATATTCTACTAACACTAGGTTTAAGATATTACTAACATAATGGATCTTTTGTTGTCCGAATAAATACATTTAATAATAATAATATGAGGTAGGTAGTTAATTAATTAATATGCTAAGTTGCTTCTAGCAAGTATTCAAAAACTTATTTCTAGTTCTCATCTATCTATTTATTCGAGATTTTGGTTATTATTTGACAGCATAGGTCTCCCTCAATCTTTCGTCTTAGTTACCAAACTCGGTGTAGACGATTTTCTAATCAATCTGTGAGTATAAAAGACGAAGTCTGAAAGTGGCACCGGTGACTGAAAAGTTGAGTGGTAATGGTAAGTGGAGTTGAGAGGAATGATATCGTGAGGAACATTTTGAGATATGAATGTGGCTTTAAGAGTAGAGGAAGAGTAAAGAAACGATGTATGGACTGTCTGAAAGATGATGGCTAGAAAGGGGGCACTAAGATGACTCATCTAATAGAGATGTGTAGAAGAAAAAGGTATGTAGCTCTGACCTCAAATAATTTAGGATAAGGGCAACATAATGATGACTTGCTCCTCACTATTATAGCTCATATTTGTACACGCCTTGCGACGAGAGAAAACATTCCTGAGATAGTTCTATACAGTCCTTTCACAGCTGTTTTACATCTAACATCAACCTTATAGCTACGACAAAAAAGATCATTGTGATCAAATCAGATGTAAAATAACTGTAAGGACTGCAAATGCGGAGTACCTACAGAATATTATGTGTTTTACGACATTTAAACTTTATTTTTTTCTAATCATGTCCAACTGACGGGTGTCGTGTCAGGGACGCATTCTCTCAGTGGCCGGAATCTAATAATATGTTGTTTTGTTCAAAACCTCAAAAAAAAAATAGATTTTTATATCCTGCTTCTGGGGTTTTCTGATTTAAATAATTGTTAATCATTCTGATTTAGATCATTGATTTGTATCGTTTGATTTGGATCATTGATATAAATCTTGATTATAATCTAGCAACCCCATTCCAATTATTTATAGGTTATCGCAAAAGGAAGGTCTGTATACTGCTGCATGCATTACATTTAATTGCAATCTATCATTTGCATTGATCAGAAAAGTAATTTCTGAAGGTAAGGTTAGTTGGGTTAGTTATTTTATTTTATGTACAATATACTAAAATGTGTTGCATGGATAATATTAATCTTAAATTAACGTATTTATTAACTAGTACATCCAATAATCACATACAGATATCTAAAGAAAATTATGCGCTTCAGCAATCATCGAACGAACAGGCGCTGAGGTCTAACATAGAGCTGTTACAACCATGGAAGTATTTTATTATTAATTAACGCAACATTGGGAGTAGGTAAATAAGTAATAAAAGAAGTATAAAATCTCCAAAACAAAGCTCGTTCGGACAAAGCTCAATTGTCGAAGATTTATAAACTTAATTCGTAATTGATTTATGCACTAGTTTTTTCATAAAACTTCACCTTCCAAAGGACTTTTCGTAATTTTTTACGAGCTCGTTTTACTAAAATCGTTCTGAACGGTGTTTGTGTGCGTGTGAACTAGAGTTTGTGTATGTAGACCAGCGTCTAACTGCTCATCACTGATACTATCTCTGTCGGACACGATGCCAGGTGAGATAGCGTGCTTTTTGACCAAGCTCACCAATGAGTTCGAGCCCGCGACTAGTTCAACCTTAACAACTCCATGCGATTCCAAAAAAAAACTTTTCAAAACTTTTGAGTGACTAATGACGATCTGCATACATAGGTGCATTACTACAAAGTGCGGTAGTACGAAGTTTAAATGTTTTGCCCACGGAGTACTGAAAGAAGCGGAGATGCCGCAAGGCAAGTAGGCCTTGCGCCTTCAATTAGGCCCTGACGTCATAGTGGGCGGGGCCGCAAACCTTAGTTGCGAGTGAATCTTCATCGCGTTTGGGTGCGTTGTATTCTAATCGTTTTTTAATAGTTAAATTGTTTTAATAATGAAGTGCGCTGTTGTTGGATGCAAAAATTATTCAGGATCAAAATTGAAACATATTGATGGCATAACATTTCATGTGTAAGTCCCTAAAATTTATATTTTCATTTTAAAACACATTTTCTCGTTTGATCGCCAGATTGTAGCTAGAGACATCTGTTGTCGAGGAGGTGCATTCTAACCAATTCTCACCGATTTCGTATTTTTATCATTATCAATGCATATTATTGTGACTAATTTGCGACTCAAATTACTTGCTTAAGTTTTATTTTGCTCGCTATAAGTTAATTCATAGATAAATACGTTCTTTGATACATGAAATAAGAAGAATTTAAAATAAGAAAAATGCGCCATCTGTCGGTAAGTTGCCGGTCCTAACTTTAAATAAAAATGTTTGCATCATGCTAGCAAGATCCTATTTTTTACCCGACTACGGCGAAGCAAAAAGGAGGGTTATGATTTTAACCAGTATGTATGTATGTATGTATGTATGTGTGTATGTATGTATGTATGTTCATCTGTTACCTCATAACTTCTAAACTGCCGATCATAATTTGACAAATGAGGTATCATTAGAAGCGTTTTGATTGTCCGCTGATTGTAAGATATGTGACGTCACATTAAATTTAATATGGCGCCCTCTAGAGGACATAAAGTAACGAAATAAAAAATAAAAATAATTGAATTGTGCCATGTTGGGTATCAAATGAAAGGGCTTGACGAGCACATTACAAATATGTATATTATATCATATTGTCCAAGTATTCTATTCTATTCTATTGTTATTAAATGGCAAGCAAAGCCGATGTCGACTATTCTGCCAATGTCTAAAGTGCATTGGAAATTGTCCAAGTAAATAAATATGTTTAAATTGTTAAAAACAAGCAAAAGTGAGACTGTGCTACGTACGGCGCGGCTGTAAAATTAATACCTATTTTACCATAAATGCCGTGATGGTCCAGTGGTTAAGGCCTCGCCTCTCATGCACGAGGTTGTGGATTCAAATCCGGGCAGGTACTAATGTGACTTTTTCAATTCAAATGTACAGTAAGCGCTCAAAAGTGCATGAGCACGCTAACCGTCTTATTACAAAAAACTGCTTAGGTACTGGTTTAAACCAAGACTTAAAGGTCTAGGATTGTTACGGTAATAAAGCTAGTACCAGACTCAAAAAGTGTTCTTATTACAAAACGAAGACTTTTCGAGGATCAGTTAGTACCAAAGAAGGTTCATGGTTTAAATAATATCCACAGATAAGAACCAAAAATGGCATTCTTTCATTCACTCACGCAGATTTTATTTGAAGCAACGTTCTGTTTCTCTAAATATTGATAATACTAGTATTTCTGCGAACAGTAGACCTCGCAAGCACAAACTTTTTTACAACAATTAATTTACCACTAAAGTTATTTACAACGGGATATTTACTATGTTTTTTGTTTAAAACAAGATGTTTTGTTTAATATACCTATCCAACTTATATTATTATTATTAACATTGAAATAAGTTCTCCTTGGTAGGTACATATTTCATACAACGGAATACATGGCTGATTAATTGCCAATGTCAATGATTAGATGTCACGTCAAATTAAAGTCATAATTAATTTTATTGTTTGTTTACTTTGGCTATCTACACAAATTAAGTAATTTTACAAAAACAGAATGACTAAAATAACAATGCTTTTATAAGTGAACTGATGACTATCACAATAACATCAAGGGTTATCAAGATATCAAGAAGAAGTGTGGTTTTCGTAAAAAGTGCGGTACTGGGTACTGCACCAACGCTGTACTTACATACAAACATCTATCGAAATTCATGAAGACTTTGGGCGAGAGGTGAAATGGTGATTCCTAAGATCGCGGATAGCGCGCGATTGAAACTTTTGATTGAAACTAAACCTCAAATTTTAATCCTAAAATAATACTATTACTAAAATAATATTAAACAATTTCGGTATATCTGCAAGAAATACGACAAACACCCTATTGAAACGTGCTTAAAAAATTCGTTACCATAAATTCATGCAATAACGAATCTGTTGTTTATTAAGTTGGTACGGTCAATATTTTAAGGTCAAAAACGGTTTTCTAGCTGGTCTTCAGTGATGCAAGCCTTCAGAGTGCACGGCGAACGGTTCATAATGACGTGTTTTTAATAATTCAGCAAAATATCTCGTTGGTATGAAACCATTTGTTTCATTCACCATTTGAGGTCGCTGCTACTCGATAATAAGCCCCTTCCTCATATCTCTTAACCCTCACAGTATTTCTCTAGAACAAAGAAAAACATTGTTTTTATTACACATAATACCTTATTATTTATTATTCACTAATCGAATTAAACCTCACAATGAATTTAAAACTTTAAAGGCATCTTCTGTCTCAACAATACCTCTGTTCTATCAACAATACCCTTGATTAAGATTTATGTTTAGTAAAATATGAAATATATAAATGATAACACTCACACTTAGTCCGGTTTCATTAGATATTCACTTCACTTTTACGCAGCGCAATAATATTCTCTGATCTGATCTGATCTCTTCAATATATTTTATGCCTGCTTTTTGATAATAATAACCACAACACTGCGCTAAATACTCGTCACCAATATTATCCACGAACCAAAAAAGTTCTATTATTAAATACTCGTAACAAACTGCATCTACCCCACAGAAATCGAAATAATTTACTTAGTTTTTTGTGGTCTACCTGCTAAACTTTAATATTTATGTGAACAAGACGAATGAAACTAAAAACGAATGATGATTATTGAACTAGTCATTGGTTGCAGACAAAGTGAGTGGTAGTGTGTAATGTGCGTGTCTACAGTATTGTAACAACTTATAGAAGAAGGTCGTAAATCAAACCGAAGCGTCAGTCTATTGCTTTGTGAGATTGCTCATGGACTTTTGGTCGGTACTGTACCTACTTTCTGAGTTTATCTTGGACATTACCAACATCGGTGAAGGAAAACATCGTGAGGAAACCTGTACCCTAATTGCGTAATACAACACAACCAACAGTTGGGTATAAATAATGTGTTCCCACCATACTAACGCACTAGAATGTTCTGGAACAAAGTGTCATGCTTTGTTACGCCGTAGTGGCCAGTAGACGAACTAAAATAAAAATTGTTAGTTCAGTTTCACCGTAATAATTCCTTTCACCGCTAGATGGATTTACAAAAAATGGGCGGGGTTTCCATCGTGGGGTGTGGCCATCGCCGTACCTCGTCCCCCGAACACCCGCATTCAGGCGACGCTTCATTCTTAGGTGATTTTGGCTTGCGGCATCTCCGCTTCTTTCAGTACTCCGTGGTTTTGCCTCAGTGGCGCGACGTTATACGAAGATTACAGAAAAGCATACCTTTTCTGGTTTAAATGCTTGAACATTGTTAAGTTTTTTCTTTATTATCGTTTTGTAAAACATCATGTCGAATTTCGATTGCTGACATAGATTGATAACACCTACAGTAGTAAAGTTTTACCTAATAAAACATAAGGTGTTGTTTTTTTACAGCACCTTATGTTTGTAAAATAACAAACCATTGCTGGTACCTATCACATAACCATTTGGAAGAATAGCTCCTCTGTTGTCTCCTTTTGGATTATGGATCATATAATCGCATGACGTCATTTGATGAGATGCATTTAGCTTCTATTGTCCCAATGCAGGACAAAGGCGTTCCAATCCCTTTTCTTGACACTTCTGTTCTTGCTAATACAAGTCAGTCTTTTCGGTTGGACTCAAGCAAAAAAATGCAATATCGACTCCGTATAAACCTAACTATACCCACTATACCTTCATAATAATAGGACATGACCGCGTCTGTAATTTTGAACGAAAATCCATAAATCACCAAGGGGTTTGTTTGAGAGGTAATCCGATGAATTCGGAGCGTGTCAGGCGGCCGGATGTAGGTGGCGCCCGCGCGTGACGTCACCAACACTTCCGGTGGCGTGCCGAAGCCTTCGGTATATTTTGTTAGCCTATTTTCAAAGAGTTTATCTAGAGAGGATATAGGAAATTTATAAAGCTACTTTTAATAATGAGAAAGTAAAATTGCGTCAGTAAGTAAACTCAGTTTGCATTATGCCTTTGTCATACAACATTTAGGAGTTTAACTACGTAAGTTTTCTGTAATCTTCGTATAACGTCGCGCCACTGAGGCAAAACATTTAAACTTCGTACTACCGCACTTTGTAGTAATCATAGGAAGTAATATTAATAAAAGTTGGTCGACTGTTAAGCTACTACTATTAATACTTCCATAAAAATTCTTTTGTGATAGTTTCAATCACTGATTAGGTTAAAAGTGTCAAATACCCAGTACCTCATACGTATTTTATTATAGCAGTACGTAA
This sequence comes from Agrochola litura, assembly GCA_949152395.1. Lineage (NCBI taxonomy): Eukaryota > Metazoa > Arthropoda > Insecta > Lepidoptera > Noctuidae > Agrochola > Agrochola litura. Next base: position 19,099,203 of record OX424509.1, on the reverse strand, counting down.
ACTACCTGCGTTCTATTTAGAGATTACGATAATTATAGTTTTAATCATAATATGAATCAACTTTCGATACAATGGAATTTTATTCAATTATGACATGCAATAAATACCTGGATCTTATCTGTCATTTGGAATAATTTGTATATATTATAGTTTTAGCTTTTAGCCCCAATATGGGTAACAGTACCGAAATAAATAAAACGAAATAGCTAAGCTATGTTATGGTAAAGTCTAGGTTATCAGCATATCGGTTCCAGTGAAATTACATCCACATGAAACATTTCAACTTCGTCTATTTGTCTTCGCCTATAAGCGGATATAGCTTCTTTCCATCAGGTGACTTATAAGCTTGTTTGTCAATCTATTACACAAAACAAATCTTCAGTTGGATTTATATTTTCTTCGGGGATTGGGCCCACCAAAAATTGTGGCGTATATTAATGAAAGGCATGGTGATTTGTTCTTTATTATCTCTAGATTACAGTGGTAGTAATATATCTAATGCTGTACCTTCTTAAAGATGCGTTATCCTAACTTTATATATAATATTATAAATGCGAAAGTGAGTTTGCTTGTTTATTTGTTACGCTAAAACGACTGAAGAGATTTGGATGAAATTTGGCACATGGGTAAACCATGACCTGGATTAGGACATAGAATAGTTTTTATCCCAATATTCTTACGGAATCGAGACTTATGCGGGTGAAACCATGGGGCGCAGCTAGTTCATTATAATCCATAAACATAAAATATTAGTTTCATGTAATATTTTATGTTTATATTACGAGAGAAACGGAAAGAAGAAATAAAATGAATGAAGTAGTGTTGTCATTTGTCATTTTGACGGTGTCAAATGCGACTCGATGTTCTTTAACTCTGTACTCAAGTAAATAAAATATAGGCTCGAGTCCATTTCCTCTCGAGGGGCCACTCAATGTAGTCGCGAATAGATAAATATTACCAACACTGCCATACTAGTTAACTGTCATACTTCATTCTATATTTCGATACGTATGTAGGTAATAAACCACGGAATAGATCTATTCGTGAATAAACCAGCAAAATACTGTGATATACACACACAGATGTGTGGCGGCATCTAAACCGCCACATGCGAACTATGCATCAAAGACTTGACGTCACACAAAATCCTGACGTCAGCATCGCGCATTAGAATTTACCGCGCGATCGACATTTATATACAAGATCTCGACTTCAACCGTTGGGCAATTGCCCGCCAGACACGACAACCGTCTGGTCGAAGGATCCTCCTTTTTCTATAGAGGATGAGTGAACTTTACACCCTGTTCCTCATGCCCCTAAAGATGTAATAGATGTACAGAGTTTTAATTGACACAATTCATCAGGAATAAGAGTGAAAATAAATGTTCTATGGGTTTGGTTAAGTTCGGGTTTGAATAGCGCAGTCATTGACTAGTGCTGTCAATATTGAACGACTGGGAACTTCACTCTAGTACCTATGAATAAATAATAATATAAATAAACATTAATTTATTTTCCACAAAGGTGCCTTAAAAATATAAAGATTACAATATCTGATAAATCCTTTGTGGGGAACTGGTATCTGTACTAGGAAAACCTGTCATACAGATTACCAGGCCTTCCCCTAAAAAACAGTATTTGATTAAATCATAAAGATAATATTTACAAATTATTTTTACCTTTGGTAGGAGTACACAGTAAACAAAAAAGAAAGAGATACAAAATTAAAAGTTATTATTGAAAAGTGTGGTGTGGTGTGTGGTATGGTGAACTGGTGTGGTGAAGTGTGGTGTGGTGTGCTATGGTGTAGTGTAGTGTCGTGTGGTGTGGTGTAGTGTAGTGTGGTGTGGCGTGGTGCGTTGTGATGCGTTATGGTGTGGTGCGGTATGGTGCGGTGTGGTGCGGTGTGGTGCGGTGTGGTGCGGCGTAGTGCGGTGTGGTGCGGTGTGGTGCGGTGTGGTGCGGTTTGGTGCGGTGTGGTGCGGTGTGGTGCGGTGTGGTGCGATGTGGTGCGGTGTGGTGCGGTGTGGTGCGGTGTGGTGCGGTGTGGTGTGGTGCGGTGTGGTGTGGTGTGGTGCGGTGTGGTGCTGTGTAGGGTAGTGTGGTGTGATGGACACGCTGAAAACACATTTATCTTAAAACAATAAGGAGCCTTTCAGTGCAATCGTAATCAAGGTTCAGTAAATACGTGATGAGAACTTGCTTGCACTTTGCTTTAGTAAGAGGGTATATTTTTAAAGTAGAGTTTTTTTTTAATAAATAACTAGCTAGTTAGCCACATGCATCGTAACCGTTGGGCAACAGTCTCCACACGGTGGGTGCCTGAGGATGGACGGCGGCGCCGAGGTCGGTCCAGGAAGAGGTGGCGAGACGACCTAGACGCGTACCGCAAGGGTTGAATGGAGGTGGCCCTGGAAAAGGATACATGGAAGGATTTGGGGAGGCCTTTGCTCAGCAGTGGGACAGTGTAGACTAACAAAAAAAAAAATTGCCAAGGAAACAAAAATTACGGTGCGAAATACTATTTTTACACAGTTGAGTATAGCATTCATTTGTTTTAATGCGTTTATGAGCGTGAATTGTAATTCAAAGTAGAATGTTTACGCAAGATTGAACGATAAACAGTTTCCGAACAGTAAGAACCTTGCTCTTATCGTAGAGTTCATAGGTAGGGTAAAAAACGGTAAAGCATGGGCCACCTTTAGCACTGCTCTTTGTGCTCGCCCGATTTTAATCATAGATGATTTAGGGGCCTCACCCGAAACAGAGATGCAATAGTTTAGTACAGATTGACAAAGTGCAAAGTATACTGTCTTAAGAACTTTCGCATCTGCAACACGTCGTAGGCTTTTAAAAATAAAGATGAGCTTCCTAATTATCTTGGACAACAGATCGAAGTGGGAATTAAAGTTCAGGTTTTTGTCTATAGTCTTAGGTACTTGAGACAGTCCACTTTTTCGAGTTTTGGGCATGAGCACGAGCAGTAAGAGCTGTTGTAACATGAGTGGGCCGTGATATTTAATAAGGGGTTTTGAGTGAGGTGAGTGTTTGTTAGTTAAAATTTTATGTATTTATTTAGTGTATTAAGTGAGAGGAAGTTGTTGTTTAGCCAAGTCATAACTAGCGAGAAACCCATCTGAGCAAAGTGGTACACTTCCTCCCAAGTTTCTCCATTGAAAAAAAGAGCCGTGTCGTCCATGAATGTAATAATCTTGTTGTTAGTAAGGCAGAGGTCATTGATGAAAATTAAATAGAGGATAGGCCCTTAAATGCTCCCCTGAGGAATACCGATATTGACTTCATAGTCGTCTCTCAACCATTCATCGACTACGACACGTTGAGCTCTGCCATTCAGGTAACTTTTGAAAAATTTTATTTGTTCGCCACGAATTCCGAGGTGTTCAAGCTTCTTCAGTAAAAGTGGCGCAGACACGGTATCAAAAGCCTTCGCCAAGTCGAGGGAAATTGGGACTATTACATGTATTAACCTATCTCAGATTCAAATTGATTTGAGTTTTCGAATTATATAACCGGGTCAACCGAGTGCCTGACCGTTAGTGACTGAGTAACATCACTTAGAGTCAAACTGTCAAGCAAACAAAAACTACATTCCGTTTTACGTTGATTTTTAAACCACTTTACGAGAATAAACAAATTTATATAGCACAGGTGTGAACCTGCTGCAGCGTCAATGGTATTTTTTTTTTCTTAATAAAAACAGATTTGGTTACCGTCTCGAACTGTATATAATATGTTATTTATTTCATAAAATCATTAAACACGCTAAAATTTCATTAAATACAAAACTTTGCATTTGTGACATTGACGACCATAACTTGAATCAATTCGTGCATTATCAAAACATTATCTTTTTGTTACGATTTCGTGATTCCCGGTTAGACTTTATTAAAATCTACCATTTATTACAATAAATTGGTTACTTTTTTTAGGTTATAAAACAATATTAAAAAAAAAAAACTACTTTTAGGAAAATTATGATCGGTAAGTGTTTCTTATTGCAGACCACGAAGATACTAAGTACTTACATATTTTAAACCTTAAAGTTTCTTGATAATCGTTCAAGAACTTGAAGTAAGTAGCTAGGTTTAACTAGTTTTACATTTATATGTACTCCGTTCCATAGCAATTTTAATTTCACACCAACGCATTTCTATGCTACTGTCAATAGAAAAATAGGTTTTATTTTCAACTCAATCAACTTAGCCTATCGCAGTCCACTGTTGGACATAGGCCTCTCCCAGGCTGCACCACAACACCCTGTCCTCCGCTTTCCGCATCCAGTTTGTCCCAGCCACTTTTTAAGGTCGTCGGTCCATCTAGCTGAGGGGCGCCCACACTACGCTTGCCGATAAGCCGTAGCCACTCCTGCGGCGGCCATCGGTCCTTCGACAAACTTAGCCAGCCCACTGCCACTTCAGCTTACTTGAGGTTTTATTTTGATTTACACTAAAAATAAAATAATTTTGAATATAAATGCTTTACAAATATGGGATCCGCATCAATGAATGAAAAAAATTGCAAAATAATATCTAGGTAGGTACTCTTGGATTGTCATTTCCAGATTGCTGTTATTAGCAGGATAGCACTCATAAACCCATTCTATTGACGTATGTTTACGTCAATAACACTCCGCATATCACAAAATATTGTTAGATCTTGATAAGTTTTAAGGATTATATCATAGAGCGAATGTTTAAGGTAGCGCGAACAGTAGCAGTCATAGGTAACAATCTGAAAGATAGCGCCATGTGTTTGATGTAAACTATAATTTGATCTGAATCAAAACATTAAGTAGTTACTTAGGTCCTTAACATCCAAACTTTGTTGAAGAATTTTATTCAATTGTTTTGTGGCTTGTGACTTTGTTCATTACTTGCATATAAGGTACCTACTACCTAGCCATTTTTTATCTTCTCCTTCTTTTATAATTTCTATTATTTTCTGTCTAAGAGCAGATTTCACGACAACTCATGAACCATAGTAAAAGCTTAAAAATACATAATTAAAAATTCTCGGATGATAAGTTGGGCGCAGTATGTGCACGATTGGCTTCTGCACTGCGGTGGTCACGACTTTGATCCCTTTTTTTTTAGGTGGGAAATTATCAATTAACTTCTCCAGCTCTGGGCGGAGCGGGAGGGCGTGTCAGACTCTTATTGACTAAAAGCCACCCGTGTTCCTTCAGTTGCCTGTGTGTTGTCAGGGGCCACGGTATACCTTTCGGACTTTCCCGCGAACCTGGCAGCCATCGGCCCTAGCGGACCCCGTCAATTGTGCTGACATTTCTTTGAGGCGCGCGTGGAACACAACGCGTCGTCGACCCGGGCCAGGTCCTTATCGGTCGGTGAGCTACCCATTGCTCACCGTCCGCAAGCCCGCGCCTACGGTGGCCGGGAATCGGCCTGGGATTCCCGACGCCCAGGGCGTCTCCTACGGCGAACGACTTTGATCCCTGAGTCCCTGACCGATAATTTGGCAGAGACTAGTTAACCTTTGAAATTCTTGCTTCACTTTTTACTTTTCTCTACTTGAATTATTGACTTTAAGTTTACTTCTAAATTAAATTAAATGCGTCATAGTGCAATCAAAAAACTATTGTTGTCTTTTTTTTCTTTAATTTTTGGATTAGCGAGAAATAATTAATCAACTGACACATTGTATGTTATTCTTTTTCAATCAAATGCGCAGAAGGGAAGTGATTTATCTACCATTAAACGTTATTTAAATATAATGCTTAGTCAGTCAGCTTGTTATAAGTCGATTAGATCATATTCGATAACTCTATTAGCTCTGAAGATACATTGATAAAACTATATTCTCAGTAATCGACTAAATCTTGAACGAAAAGACGATTTACTTATAATTTTGTTGTTTATAATCGCGATTATCGGTATTATAACGAAACAGTTTTTATCGATTTAATTTATCACGTTTATGGTCGGTAGAATTGGATTTCACAAGAACATGTCTTTGATTAAGGTTTCATGACCTTTGCAATGACTTTAAACTTTTTGAAGACTTTTTTTACAAAACTTTATACAAAGGACATTTTGTCAACCCTTTCAATAAGGGGTACCTTCTGCCCTACGACTGCAATATATACCTCTTGAGCCAGTCAGCTGAACAACCTCGTGTAATGTGCGTGGCAAACTGGCAAACAGAGACAAAACTGAAAAGTTTTAGTAGCAAGTGGTTTCAGTTTTAAAACTGGGCTAATACATTTTCGTCATCAATGTAGGTATATTTCTCGCCGAGTTTATTTTCTCAGAATCCTTTCTCACATTTCCACGGTCTTCTAGACTTAATAATGATTATGTAAAAATATCAGCTCACAGAGGCAAAGAGCCCGAGACGAAAACAACGCAAGTAAGCAATACAAATAAATAGGTTCATGAATAATGCGGTCTCTAAGGTGAGGTGTTTGCCTTGCTGACGACACTCGTTCCATTTGGGCACACTCTCCCCAGACTTAAACTCTCATTGTGGTAATAGCACATAGTTTATATAGTGAGTCGGACCGAACGGCGTAATGTCTTATAATATTTCATAGGAATTGCCGTCGGTAAGGTACGCGCTCCCTTTTTGTGATTTCAACGATTTGCAGGTAAGCTAATTTAGTAAAACGGTCGTTTGGAATATGATCGCGTACAAATATTAGTCTAAATTGTGGTTAATATTCATGAATATTTACTTTATATTTCCATTGTGTAAACGTGCAAATTGACACTATTCTTAGTTATAACATAATCTATCTCGTAAAACATTAAGTTAGAATCGAAGTACTTATTAGTCTATTAGGCTAGATTGTAATCAATTACTAAGAACGTCAGTTCTTATTAATACAGAAAAAAACTTGAAAACAGTAAATATAAATACCGTTAGTTCGAACAAACACATACCTAGGTTATAATCACCAAATTGCATAAGCAGTATAGTACTAGTATTTGGTTTTTCTCTCAGTGAGGAGTTACATGCTCGCGTGCTTTGTGAAGTACATCAAAGACGTAAATAACACTGTTCAGAGCTTATTGCTTGTTAATGTACACCTACAACTTTGGTGCAACTTCACATAAAGATGTACAATTTTCAGGGTTCAGTACAATGATGCTTACCGAACCCGTATGAAACTGCCAAGATACTGCACTGCCTCGAGCGAGGGTCCCGGACTTTTACGCCATCATGAGGTCGAGGGTCTCGTCTTTTTGGCAAAGTTTGAGACGCTCCAGTAACAGCATTTTGAGGGTTGTCTCGTACAACCGAGCAAGCCCCTATGTTTGTGCACTGGATTTCTGTTTACTTAAACGAGAGTAAAAAATGAAGAAAAACCATGTTATGTTTTTGAAGACTATGATGAACATACCGCCATGTTTACATTATTTATGTTTTTACTGTTTACTATTTATTATATTTTTTGTAAATGGGTATTTTGCCTGCAATAAAACATTTTTTATTTAGGTAATGCGAACAGACCTAAAAAGAATCCGTATTTTTACCCAACTACAGCGAAGCAAAAAGGAGGGTTATGATTTTGACCGGTATGCATGCATGTGGGTATGTATGTTCATCTGTTCCATCATAACTTCTAAACTACTTGTCATAATTTGACAAATGAAAGGACAAATGAAACAATACATTTTAACAGTAGTAAGCGATTGTAAGCTTTAGGGCAAAGTGGAATATGACCACGGCTATCCTCTGAACAACAGTATGAATATGTATAATAAATTAAAATATATTACGTGTAAGTTGTTTATTGAATAGACTATAAATATTGAATAGTTTGTACATAATAATTTCAGATGTCAATATTTAGAGCGTGATTTTTCAGTAGTTGAGTTTTTAATAGAATTAGGTAAGTTGTATTATAGATCATAATAACGGCTAATAACACTAACCACAAGCAATCATATCGATTCATCGAGTACCCATACCTGCCTATAGTGACAATGACTTCAAAGTGCCATCCCCGCGCCGCCGCCGGCGCCCGTACAGACTTTGACCATACATATACCTGATTAGTCCGATTAATACTACCCGGACTACAATTATGGTTACTTGTCATTGTAGCCGGTCTAATTGAGGCGGTTACCAAATTATAGTGCTTTCTGAAGATTCTTGGAATAATTAGTATAAATAGGTCTCTCTAGTACCTCAATAGGTCAATACCTTGCATTGAAAATGAAGGTCGATAAGGATTTCAATTTGGATTAAAAACTGAAGTTGAATATTATTATACCTTCTATATTAAAATTTTGTTAATTAGGCTGATAAAATGAAAGAACTCTACGTTGCACATTAAGCATACCTACTTATGTTATAATACATAAGCTAGATAAGCTCAGCCATAATGTTTTACAACTGGTCATAAAAGTGTCAAAGGATGATGACAAAAATTTGTTTTTGTCCGTCGGGTAAATTATTAAAAAATATTGGACACGTATTCTTTTTTTTTTTTCGTAATCAAAAGATTACGGCGATACATTCAGTTAAAATGTGCCATGACGTCACGAGTATGTAGATTTTACACTTACTTGTGACGTGGCGACCCCACTCCCCAACTTTAATGCGTTTTATCTAAGTAATTTTTTATTAATATGATAAAGGAAAAAATACGTGTCTTATATTTTATATTATCTGACTGACGGACTAAATGGAATTTCGTTTTTTTGACCCAGGCATCATGCCTATTATACCTTAATATGATACTTCCACTGTTATTATAATGAGAAGAATGAAGCTATTGATTATTCTATGTATTTTATTTACTGCTCAAAAGTGACCTTTTGCATATTTTTTTACGGCAGTCTTTGTTCAACTTTATAAGTCCTGCACGGAGCACGGCGCTTCAGCCCTAGACATGGTAGTCGATAGAACACCGCGGGGTTTCAGTCGATAGGAGTCTCAAAAACCGGCCAAGAGCGTGTTGGACCACGCACAATGAAGGGTTCCGTAGTTGGGATGAATTTATCCCAAGGACAAACTTAACATTGTAGTTGAAAAACATGTTCTACCATACATTCCAACTGCAAATATAACTTTGTACGCACAATATTGGGAGATTTCCCTTGTTATTTTAAGACCATAAGACTTCTTATAGGTTTTCTTGTAATCTATAAGTCTAATCTAATCTAACTAGCCTGTATTGTCCCACTGCAGGGCAAAGGCCTCCCTCTCCCTTTTCCACAGAATTCTGTCTATTGCTACTGTTGGTAATCTATAAGTTTAGAACTATTTTCTGTATTTTTTTCAAAATTTAAGGCTCAGTAGTTTCAGAGATTCCCCCCTTGGGTATGGTAAATAGTCTATTTTCTTAAATATCTTTAAAAGTAAAATAAAACGATAAAAAAAATGAGATCCTTAAAACAAGCCCTTTCATTTGATATGTCACACAGTACAGTTAGATATGTTTTTATTTAGCTGGCCCCCCTGAGCCACAGCAACGAAACCGATAGTCTACATCGGTTTCGTTAGCTTATTGAACGTATTTGTCTAATCGACCGAACATTTTCGTTATTATATTCGCCCCTTCGTTATTCTATTGCTTAGAGACATGAAAATTTTATTGGAGATACTCCTTCCAATGTACTTTTAAATTATTAATTTATTTAAAAAAAATATTGGATATTACAGCAGAAATTACATAGTTTTTTTCTATCCAGCGGGGCCCTTTTTTATTATCCTTAATATTTACAAGTGAAATTCGCACGCCAAATTAAAGCATTTTCAATGTACACTTACAGGGCTTAATGCGTTTTTTAGATGCGATAAGTACCTACATAATTGTATTTTTGAATTATAAACGTAGGTAATGCAGAAAATTTTCTTGCGCGCGCGTTCCGTCAAATAGTGAGCTTAAGTTAACGCACCAGCCTGGCCGGTGTCCTAAAGTTGGCATCAACTGGCTGATGGTAAGCTGGCTAAGTAAAAATAAAAAATAAAATAAAAATAACTTTATTGAAAGCGAATTGCATGAAGGGTCAGCAAAATATTTGCATAATATGAAACTAATATCAACATGTCACATGTCTCATGTCAAAACACGAGTGTTTTAATACCTAGTTATGTGCAGTTTCATACACCACTTTATCTAATCTATTTAAGCAATAGAATAACGAAATATAGTTATATTTTTTGCATAGTTTGCATTCTCCAGAAACCACGGTTTTTCTGACTACTAATCATATGGCTTGTCTGGCCACCAGTGGCCTATTGCAGGAAGCCACTTTTTGTTACCTGGCAAATGATGATATAAGACCACATTATTTAAAAAAAATATCACAATGATTTACCTATATTTCGATTTAAACATTTCAACCCGGAACAACTGTATCAAGAGAGTTAATTCTATCAGCATAAACGTTGAAAATCGTTGAAAGTTTACGATGGGATGGACAGCTAATGTCGTAACGTCAATACAATAAATCCGTTTTAACACAGGTGAGCCTCTTGCCATATTAAAATGTAAATCACACGGCCGATTTAATTTCAGGGTTGGAGAAGCTTAATAGGGGCATGCAAGTTAGGGGAGGTAGCGGAGACGATATGAATAGGTGTATTATGGATTTTTTTGTCGATGATTATTATCAACAGAGCATGCTTCGCCGATTGACTGATCACACTGCACCCTGGCGGGTCAGCAAAGTCAATCTCTCTCGAATCTGTGATCAAAATCAATGATGGCAATCCAGATTGATTTTATATGAAGCAGATTGACGGATAATATACTCGTATTTGATCACAAAATATATAGATATGCTAATTAAGATTGCGTAGCTGTGTATTATTTTCCTTTTGGAAAACCTACCTACCTACCAATTTCTCATGCAAATATATATTGTAGTATGTACCCATGTACCTACCTACCTAACTCGTTAAAGCATTGCGTCTTCATCCTGAAGTAGTTTTTATAGGTCCGTCATCTTCCATAGTTAGCTAAAGTAGATTTAAATGAGTGTACATTTTCTCTTATGTTACTTCTGTTGGCCTTTGCCCAGCAGTGGGACAATAATGGCTAAGAAAAAAAAAAAAAAAAACTTCTGTTGAGAACAGCGCTTTTTCTATACTTTGACTTTGTCTGACTATGGACTGTGTACTTTTAAAAACATAACAGACTGTCAATGTAACTTGCATGGTGATTGTTTGGTGGGTTAGGCTCTCTTACTAGCTTTCAGTTAACCTATTGGGATGTCGTCGGTTTTGGTGGAAACTGACCATTTTATTGTATTCGTATGAATTATTTCACAAACTATAATAGCTATCGCTACTACTTACGCCTTGTGCCACCTCCTACACTAGTTGGCTCATCTTGCCGGGCCTGGGGCGCCGTGAATGCCTCGTCCAAACAAATTGCGTTAACTGCTGACCCAATGAAATATCCTCGTGTAGGTCCGTGTTTATCTTCTATCTTAACTTTGTCGACGCGTACGTGCCGCGCTAGTAAGTTAGCACAGATTACTTACAAGTTGCTACGTTAGTTCTAGTTGAGATGTTCTGCTTCTATTATTTTGTCTGGATTTAGGTAATTTATTTGTGTCGAGAGACAATGACTGTTTTTGTTGTTTTGGTGGTTTCATAAGACTAATTTAACACATATCATAACATCACGCCTTGTTTCCCCGAAGGGTTGGGCAGAGGTGTCCCTGTAGCAGGTACACCCACATTTCGCCAGTTATGTTTTAAGTCCCATGTAGGGTAAATTCGTTAGAGATGGCCGTACGGGAGAGTTGGCCAATCAGTATATTTTGCTCATTTATTCACAAGGTGGCGCTGTATTTGAATTATTACACTTCGTGCGCCACCACGACCAATATCCAAACAAAATATTGCGCAAAAATAAGTAAAAAAGTAAGTAAATTGGCCTTAATTGAATTTAGTACTTGTGAAATTTTATAGTAGGTTCTTATACCATCCGGAAATACTAATATTTTTATTAGTTATTAGTGTTTTTGGGAGTGTAGGTATTGTGTTCGGTGTTTTCTTTGTTTTAACATCAAAATGGGAAAGTAATTGTAATTTGTAAGTTTAAAAATTGAGGTGGCCATCTTACCTGGACAAAAAGGAGAGATGACCATATAAGGACTTTAAAAAAAATAGAAAGAAGGTCTGAAAGTAACACCAGTAAGGCGAAACCAATATTATGTGATACATCTGGTGAAGAAGACGCAAAAGATAAAGCTGATAATTGTGCTGGATGTAGCGAAAAATATTATAAAACCCATCTCATGAAGATTGGCTTCAATGTTCGATCTGTAATCTGTACCCCACATGAGAATTGTACACCTTTTGATGACATGTGCTCTAAATGTGGACAGAAGAAGGAAACGGAGCTCCAGCAAGCAGAAATCAAAGAAAAGGGATAAGGCAGAGGCAAATCTAGTGTCGGCCATCTGTCCCGTACCACTACGGCCATCACTACCGTATGTACCGGGTGAGACGGCCAGTGATGTTTTTTTTTAAATATTTTTTTCATGGATGTTCCTCACATTATAAAAATATCTTTATACTGATTTTCTAAAGACTGATTGTTGCTGATTTTCTTAAAAATAAAAGTCTAATTGTGTTTTCAGTTTTATTTAACCCTAAAAAAACTATGGCCATCTCTAACGAATTTACCCTAATAGGGGGCAAGATGAAGAAAACTAATTAAGATTAATTTAATTAGCAATTATTATCAAGTCGGTCACAGGACCACTGCTCTTTTGATCGTGATGTTTGGTTTCTTAATTTGAAGTAATTTAATTAGGCTCGCTTACAGGTATACTTCATTTAAGTCCGTAGATATAATATGTACCTACACAAATTATTATTGTAGTTTTTACATGAAATCTCTGTAAGAATTGATTTCAGGGTGATGTAGGGGTTGGGAAAAAACCTCTCTGCCGTCGGTTATTTCTCTGGTTATGTTTAACTGAAATAAAAAGGTTTTTTTATTAATTGTATTTTGAAATACATAGATAATTAATCTGCAATATTACAAGCAGGTCATCGGGTTAAGTAGAAAGCATAATTTATTATCAATAAGACTTTCTAGATACATAAAGAATTGGAACACTTGGTTAAATAATAAAGATACCTATCACGATAAAATCAAACGATCAAAATATTGATGCTCCAATAATACTAAACGAAGATCGAGGACAGAAGGTCTTTGGCCCGACAGTTTTACAACAAGACAATATTCCGATAGTAAAAATACCAGAACAATACTAGAACCGATATCAAAATATCATCTGAAATAACAAGTCACCGCAACTATAATAAAACATTATCATTTAATAGATAAAACTTCATAAACAGAATCGGAAATCTTCAGCGAAATAGGGTGAAAGTCTGAGACATCATTATTATGAGTGAATATCGTTCATAGTCTACAATATTAAATATGGTAGGTACCGTACCTCTAATCTTATTAGCAATACGCTAAGTGGTTAGGTAGCAACTGATTAAAATCTAACTAGTTCGTATGCTTTATTTGATAGTAAATAAATATTAAGTCTTTCGAAATCTAGAACAAGGCCTAGATTTTATAAGATTCTAGGCGAAAAATAAAGTAGGTACTCGGTCTTTTCCCGTCCTAAAAGACAATGAAAAGATTACGTTGAAACAATGGGCAGACTAGGGATGTGCTGACTTTGTTCTGATAAGGCAGCACATTAGATACGTATCTAAAAAACCAAGGTACTACATACCTATTTACTTAGAAAAACCGATTAAACCGAAACTCGTATCAAAGGACCATAACTATTTACTAAAGTAGTTTCTATAAATGCAGTTAATCTTGAGGTTAAGGTAGTGTAGAGGTTTAAGTTATCAAGTTCAATTTAATTCTGAAGTTCTGAACTACTTTAAATTCTGAAATCACGATTTTTTTTTCTCAGAATGCAATTTCAGGAGTTAAAATAATCAACAAAAATTATTAGTAGGTATTAAACAGTGTCTGTTTCAAAATCGCTTTTAAAATAACGTCATTTATAATTAAAGGTAAGTAAAATCTTCAAAGAATCTCAAAGTAAAGTCTGACTGACAGTCCAAACTGATATCTTTCTTCCACGTTATCTGAGAAGCAGTCCAAAAAATTACACCTTAATAATTCATACTGCCGTCTGTTGTTGTCAATCTTTGTTTCGTATCTCGGCAGCGGCAAGAGACAGCTGTCATTTGCAGCCGCCCTTATCTCGCTTTGTTTGCGTGTTTTCTGTGATGTTAGGGAGGCTGCACACGGGCGGTAATAATTGTAATGGTTTAAGAGTCGATAATACCTCAAATTGCTTAGCATGATCCACTGTTATATCTAAAATACTGCAGCATTAATTTTGAAATAAATATATGGTAAAGTTGAAGATTAATGTTAAGTACTATGTTTGACGAAAACACGATTCCATAAAATTTTCTCGATAAAAAAACATCCAAAGTTACCTCCAAACCGAACAATAAACCGCTGGTGTTAAAAAATATGCTTCAAATTAGATAAAAAAACTTTGCATAATAAATTAACTAACTAGAATTATGGTGTTTTCTTTGTTTTTCTTACCATTATTTTCGCCGTAAAATGAAATTACCTAAACTATTGGAATTTTGGAGCCTTTGCCTCGCCCCTCAGTCTCGCTCTCACTCAGACCGCAAGCAGTATCGTGCGAGCAAGATAAGGAGTGAATTTGAGCTGAGGTATGGACTCTTAAGAACTGGAGATCTAAATTACTTGTTGTTATTTCATTTTCCCTTATGATTTAAATTAAACTGTAACGGGCTATTACGAGTGTGAAACGCCATTGCACGTTCAATCAACTGATACTATTGTAGTATTGCCAATTGATAGGAAAATAATATCAGAGCGATTAATATGACGATTTTCTTGATAAGTTAAAATATATTTAATGCAATGAGACTACATTGAACATGGTGATACTAAAATATTGTCAGGCGTAAAGAAGCGTTTGTTCGTTTTGAGTAACAAAACAAATAGCCCACTTTCCATGTTATACTTAAATTCTTGTACTAATTTCTAAAGTAGTACTTTACGGATACGTCCCAATTTAGAACCTCCCTAAAATTACAATATTTGGAAAACTTCTCTTTTAGATCTAAATCGCGGACAAGGCCGCTAATAGACTTAAATTTTATTTCCCTTTATTTTTCCAACTGTTCGTCCGCTTCAGTAGACATTCTTGATAAAGTTTCTTCAGTTTCTTTAAGTGACGTCGCATTGAAATTCTGTACGGAGCTTATATTTATTGAACTGACTCCGCAATCTTGTTTCTTTAACATGAGTTTCAAAGAGGTTGGTCCGGATGCTGCGTGGGACACAATGGTTATTGTTCTATGTCTGTTTAGTTTGTTAGACTTAGAACTAAGTTGAGATTTTGAGCTGTGCTTAAAAAGAAAGAAAATACGTTTACTAAACGCTATATTGAACTTTAAGCTGATGTGCTGACTAAGCTCGTGATGACTCGAAATAAAAAGGATATATTGAACGTTAAAAAAATCATTACTGGGCGAGTCTATTTTTGTGTAGCAGCTGCAATTTTGAACTCGTATATTTACAGAAAATTTTTTTGGCCAGTAGGATACACTTTTCCAACCAGAGAACTCAGGAGCTCACTACATGAACGACCACTACGCAGCGCAGGTAATCAGTTTATATTATGACCTTTTAGTTAAATGCGTAGCGAGTGTCGTGTGTCCCGTGTTCTCTAGGGGACACCTGTTGTTACCAGTAATTTCTTAATAGCTTGTTACTGAGGTCAAAGCGAGGTTTTTATTTTTAGCCCACGATGAAGATTGCCTTTTGTTTTGCTGAAATTGTGTTGGTAAAACAAAATTATGTGTTAGTTTTAGAATTTTTCTCGAATATGCTTAGAAATTCGAGTATTATTTTGACAACCTTCTTCGAGATAAATCGAAATTGCTGTACTGGCCGAATACATGCGAGCACCCGGCCGATAAAGTTTGTATGAAAATCCATATGTGTCGTGTTTAGCGGCCAAATAAATTACTATGAAAACTCATATCTGTCGTGTTATTTAAAAATGGAACGAACTTTCTACTTCAACACATGGCAGCCAAGGAGGTAACTTATCTAGGATTTTATTTAAATTTCGATTTGGTTTGCAATAGATCTGTTTAATGTAAAGAAGAAATAAATGAACATAATGGTGCGTGAAAAATTATCGTTGTTCATCATTGATTCTGGAATTATAATTAATTTTCTGATGGTTTTCACGATCGTCCGTCAATGCCCTTGTCGCAGGCCGCGAAAGTTATGTACTATTGCAAGAGGCAATTGTGTAGAGATAAATGTAACTTTTACTTTGCTAAATCTGGTCTCTATATTTACATTTATTATGTAGATGTCTCTTAAGTGGCGCTTAAAACCCTGAGATCATCAGCCTGTAGACCACAACAAAGTAGGAGAGAGCAAGAAGCCTCGATGTTTTTTTTAACGCTCATAATTTATTGTACTGGCTCCACCAAACGATACTGTGTTAAATAATACTTGAGGAAACACAAAAACTTCAACCTCAAATCAGCCTATTTATATTCTCGTAAATTCCTAATGTAAAATGTAACTCCTTTTATTCGGAACCTCAATTTTCACACACAGAAGGTTCTGAAAATATCAAACAAAGAGTAGGTATTTTTTTTCTTTCTTTACGGAACTATTATTTCAGGATTAACTTGTTTATAAATATCACTAGATCTCTAATTTCTGGAGGCGACGTATATCAAAACAGCACACGTGACATTAGTTGTATCAAACGGGAATATTCTGAGAATAAGCTTGTTTGTAGGTCTTACATTATTATTTGCCTAGAGTATTATATTTCTTTTTTTTACGTTCACAATTCACTTATACGGCATTACAATTGTTTTTACAGTAACTGACACTCTAAACACAATTGTAATATCATACGATACATTGCACGGTATTATTTCTAAGTGGAAAATGAATAATAATTATCAGGAATAATTTCAAATAAATATTTTCACGACAAAGGTACAGTAGGCCAAACCAGTATAAGCTGGCCTCTTATTCTATTGATACTCCGTACTACGCTAAGCCAGCTTAAAAGGTCAAAGTGCTACGGACGTGCGGTCGACTGTACCTTTTTAGGGTTCTTTACCCAAAAGGTGCCAAACGGAACCCTATTACTAAGCCTTCGCTTTCCGTCCGTCTGTCTGTCTATTAGCGGGCTGTTTCCCATGAACCGTAATAGGTAGAGAGTTGAAATTTTCACAGATTGTGTATTTCTATAGCCTTTATAACAACAATATTAAAAGTTCAATAAAGTTATTAATTAAAGGGGGCAACCCCATACACGAAATGTGTTATTTTCGGCGTTTTTTGCTCATCTTAATACGGTACGAAATCCTTCGTGTGCAAGTCCGAATCGCACTTGGCCGGTTTTTGTCCAACTTTTCCACCAACGGGACAAAAAATTCGGTTTCGCACTTATGGTAGGTGGGTACATCCACCAATAACAACCCAAGTATATTTTCTCAAAACACATCTTCTAAAAGCCGCTAACATTTATCAAATATTATTGGCTTAGTCCGCAAACATACCGTACGTGTTATCTTTGTAACGTCGTAACAAATTTGCGGTGTTAATGCGTTTGCCGTGTAAACTGCGCGCAGCCGACATTAGCCGTGTCAGGCTACTATAACATTTGAACGGGAACCTAGCGATATATCAAATGTATTGACAATCAACTTAGAGAAACTGGCTATTGGTTTCAAGGAAGCTCGCTTTGCGGTTTTGTGGGCAAAATAAAAGCTTTATTTTATTTGCTGTAAGCTTTAAAAATATTTAGTTTCGCAAAATTAGAGTTATTTGTATTTATTTATTTAACAGTTTATATACACACATATAAACAGACAAGAAGAAAGGAACAGAAAAAACGTACAAAGGTGACGCTTATTTCTAAAGAAATCTCTTCCAGCATACCTGCGATAGGAAAGTAGTTAAAGAGATGTAGACAACGCGTGTAAGAGTAGAAGAGAAAACAGAATACATAAAATAAAAAACTTAACTATTCACTAATTTAAATATAAACATAAAATATAATTAAATACATACTTCTAAAATACATATCACTAAAATAGATATAAATACTTAATTATAATGTAGTATAAAATAATAATTACATAATATGCAACTATGCCGAAGTGGGAAGATAGTGTTCTTTCACTCTTCTTTTAAAAACTGCAACAGTTTGGCAGTCCCAAATGTCAGGCGGAAGTGATTTCCACAACCGAACCGCGTGCACACTGAACCGACTTCTACTCGTACTCCTACTAGTACGAGTAGAAGTCGGTTGAGTGGGGAGGGGATTTAAGGAGATTTCTAAGATGCGACCTGCAAGGTGCATCAGAAGGACGGGCGTAGTAAAAGCGTTCCCGCAGATAGGATAACGTTTTAGGGTTGTGAAAGATGTTAAATCTAAGAGTTCCTGCAAAGTCGAATAGGGAGTCACTTGAGTATCTTGCGAAATTTAGAAACGGGATCATACTTTTTAAGGTTAAAAACAAAACGAATACAGATGTTTTGCAAATTGTTCAAGTTTATTTAAAATCTCCTCGGTGGCACCCAAATAACAGGCATCAGCGTAGTCTATGATGGGCTGTATGAGAGTTTGAGCAAGGGAGATTTTTATCAAAGGAATAGAAATAAAAGCTTTATCCTTAATAAATATAAATAATAATAATCCATTTAATGGCGTTCAAAAGGTAAAAAAAAAACGGTTGTTGTTATATGGATATGTTATTAACACCTCAATGTCAGTGATTCTGTCTAGATTACTAACTTATCCAATCTGATTTTGTACAAATTTTCTATTTCTATCTTGACTTCCATAAATGTAAGAAGTACCAAAGAAATAAACGTTGTTTAACAATAAAAGAAAAATAAAAAAAAGTACGGAAATTCCCCATTTCGCCTTGAATAAAACTAAATTACCTAAAATAAATTGGATTCTATAAACAACATAAATTGTCCCAAAGTTTACACAACATCTACAAATTACGAAAGAAACCGATAAAAGAAAGAGTAAGGACCAAATCAAATGAACGATTAGGCCCTTTAAAATTCAACTCAACCCCGACGAGTCCCGAAAAAACTCTCGAACGATTGTGAAGCTGTTACAAATAATCCGAATGTAACCGAAGATTATTTTAAATCGACGTTAAGAAAAGTTGGCGTAATAAAAATCGCTTTATCCCGTTTAATACGTCGGCCAGAGGATTAATGACTGTCCAAGTTTCTCCTTAGACATAAAAAAACGTACAGACAAAACTTTGTCTCCTTAATAATTTATTGTGGGGCCCCTAAGCCTTGGCCTTTTTTACTCCCTCCTTCTAATTGTTACATGAAATGGAACGGCGCTCTTTTTATTTCTTTCCCTGTAGGTGACATTTAAGGTACTGTGGTTGAAAGATTAATGGGAGGACCTTTTGGTGTCAAGGTTTTCCGTTTTAATTGGATGGTTTCTATGGATTAATCTGAGCTTTGAAGCAGAAAAAAATAAAAACTGCCCAGTTACGATATTTAACTTTGGAATCCAACCGTTCAATTACAGAGTCTGAAAATAAAGAGTATTAAAAATACCGTGTTACTGAAACAGTTTTAATTAGGAATGGCGGATATCTCGCTTGTTGGAAATTATATGGTTGGATGTTTTAAATAACAATTGAGGTTTGAGGAAAAAAGGGCGATGAGTACAGAACCTATGGCTTATTTGGCATGTCAATGTCAGTCTCTTTTCAATTTTGGACCCATTGAATGTATATTATCTCGCGTAGTGTCCTTACATTGCCACTACCTTTTTCCAGCAAAATACATTATTGTAAAATGATTGGGCGCGTGTAAATGAGTGCTAAATGTTTTTTTTGATTCAGTAAAACGTAACTATAAGTATGCCTCATGCATATGAAACGCATTATATTAAACAACTTACGAACTAAAATCTCCATAATGTGTTCAACAGTATTTCTGACTAACATAATTATTATAATAACAAAAAGTTTGAAACATCCCTGGCATTAGAGCAACACAAAGTTAAATAAAAACTAACATAGCGAGACGCACCCTGTATGTTGTTAGCGTTAAGGCGAATGCCTGTTTTATACAAAAAATTTAAGCATGAAAATTCAATACTAATAAAACAAAATGATGATTAGAAATGTATTCAACCTGACGGTTGAATCGTGTAACTATTACTAACTTTTTTTATAACTTCGAATCTGATCACTCAGTTGAGGAGCTAAATAAAATCTTTGTCGAACCAATTGCTTTGGATTGTTAATCTGAGGAGCTCCAAAACCGGACAAAACTTTATTTGTTCAGTCAATCATCAACTTAGTTCAAATGAAGGTATTTCACTGTTGCAAAGAACAAATATATCCACTTTATAATGACATTAGCAAAATGCAATCTGCTGATGTGGCGACATTTTGAAAACATCTAGATTTCTGTGCTACATCTAATTCCATTTTGCACGTAAACATTCCAGAATATTTTTTTTAAAGATGTTGAAAACTTTATCAATCCATTGCGTAGTTTAGAAGAACAACATGGTCACACAGACACACGAAAAGCGAGTTATTCCACTCAGACCACAGATTTCTACAGCACCTGTCCGAACCACACCTGAGTACTTGACCACCACTAACCGCACTGAAACAAAATTTTGATAAGTGCGGTTCAGTGGAACAGTTTATCAATAGCGACTTAGAAACAGCACGAGCTCAATAAAATTAGAACCAAAATGATTTTTGAATAGATGAAGCAGCAACTACCCTTTAAAGCTTTAAACAGACTATTATAAACTAGAAGTTTAGAGAAACAATAGCGAACGAAATTCGTTGGATCTAATATTAAATGTGGCGTGGAAAATATTCGTCTATGTTTATTACTGTCAGTTGAGCAAGGTTCAGTGCACTTTATTGGGAATTATCGTGGTGTTTAGGACGGTATTTGGCATCTTTTGAATTCTTTTTGTTACTATAAATACGAAACTTTTTAATTATATAAGGAAAAATATGCGACTTATTTATTCTAGTTACCTAGCTAAACTTAAACTACCTACTAGATTTAAACTTATAAAATTGGAATGTTTAAAAAAAAAAGATTTCACAACACTATTTTGAAACGTGTTGAAGTATGTAAGTACTTATAATTGATAATTTCGGAAGAAATATCTACCATCTTTGGGTACAAGTTGAAAAGGATTCCTCCGTTTCTACAATGTACCTAATAGTTACTTCGACGTTACGTAAAACGTTCCTCCAGAGACAATATTGTCTGATCTAGTGTATTATTATCTATTGTAGAGTGGGTAGTTGTCTGTTTACATTCAGTCTCTTGCTGCCATGAATAAGTTATAGGCTGTCAAACTTTAGAAATTTCATATTTCAAGGAACTAGAACCAAACAGAAACGTCATATTTGATCATGTTTGCGATAGAGTCTTTGTTCTGCAAGTTTATATTCTTATCTTGTAACCTTTACTTGAAGTTTTTTGTTCTAAGTATGGGAACCTGTGGTCGTGTGTTGTCTATTCCGGACAGGATCGGTTGTACGTTGTAAAAGTCCTATTGCGACTGTTAATTTGTATCTTATAATTATTTCGTGGAAACTGTTTTCTAGTTTTTTATTCATGTAACATGCAACGCCTGTTTAATAAATAAAATGGTAAATTTTTGCTTGGTTAATGCCACATTTACGATGGCACAGAATAAATATACTATGGCGATGAGGCAAATATAGATTGATATACCAATATTCTTCATCCCGTCATTCGACATAATTTCAGGCAAAATTTTTAGCTCGGGCCTCCTATTTCACAACACAGCATGGCGGCTACAGTGTAGCGAGAAAATTGGGTAACAACATAACAAATCGTCTAATATACAGAGCAACACGCAGCCGGCTGAACAATGTACGCCGGCGCCACGGAGAAGTGACAAATGGAGAGATAATGTCCGAGTGAAATGAAAATTCTCAATTAGATAAAATTTATACCATTTTCTTTCACTAAAAATTCGGTAGGTATACTTTGTTTTGAAGTTTGGTTGTGGTGGAGTTCTTTCTACTGGTGTTACTTCTAAGAAATTACCGATTGCATTTTAGATGAATAAAGTAAGTTTGTTCTATGCCCTTTAAAGTTTCAAGTAAACATAGCACAAACTTTTGCTTTGTTTAAGGTTTAGGCAGACAGGCAAGGACATCGCTTCTCCAATAACACTTGGTGTTTTACTATTCTTCCCAATCTGTGGCAAGCTCCAAAGTACATTATTACACAGTACATTACTCCTCAAAATTGTTGTTTGATGTTGAATAATTGACTCGTGATTGGTATAAATGTTCCACCATATTGCTAAGCCGATTTGCGGTATCTATAGTTTTATATTGGCAGTAAATGGGCCTACTGTCCGCTAGATTAAATTTAATGGATTATTCACTACGTGTAATGATTATTATGTTTAGTCGTTTTGCTTATCATGTATTTTATTTGTCTATGACACAGCGGAAAGAGGAAGTTGTAGTATTAATAAAAAACCGTAGCTGGACGACAAATAATGTAATATGCGTATGTAATACATACGCGGGATAGAACCTGCTCTCTCCGTTCAAAATCGAGTGCTTACATTTCTTAGACTACACTACGCGAATCAATGAAGTACTGGTTATTCCTGGTATAAATCTCACCAAGCAACCTCTTAATTACATTTTCAACATAAAGGTTTCACCCAACCACGTAGATTTCTCCATAACCGAGAGACGTGATCCCAAAACACAGCACAGTATACACGTTACAATATTCTTAGAAAATGATGCGTGAAAACATGGTTTAATGCACCGCAGCCGACATGATGGATCTAATAAAAGTTGGCCACCCTACGTGACTCCATTATGACATAGTAAGTAGATACGTCAGTAGCGTAATTCAGGAAAAGAAAACATATTTCAACGCACGCAGACATGCATGTGGGTCTGAAAAAACAATATCGTTATTATATTGCAGTTCCCCTTTTGTGATCGTTAATATTAGCGTTAATTTCCTAACCGAGGTTTTGACTCGAAGGTTTTGTTTCGGAAGGGTGAAGTACTTCTATTAAATTCGTTGCGCTACTGCCATAGCATATTTACTGTGGTTACGGACAGGGTAAAAACGGACTATAACGATTTTAAGTTATTCCTTTGAAACAGGGTCTGTCTCCTTTTTGTTATTTTGCAATGACGTTTGAGATATAGTTACAGGGAATCTGCTTGTTTGGCTTAAATGAAATATGCTCTGATATTAATAACACTGGCTGCATTTTTGTGAAAGTTTTAAGATGATTTGGAGATATTAAATATATTTTTTCTCAAACATGCTTGGAAATTCGACAATTATTTTGACAAACTGTTTTTTTTTTCTTTATTTGTTTTGGGGTTTTTATCTAAATAGGTCAACCCATCGTGCTTTTTACCATTGTTACATTATCACTTATAATTAACACATAAACTATATTTAAACAATTAAACAACATACGAAACACTTTGTGATAAAGATAGAAGTCACCGATGAAGGACTGTTATTAACCTCTCGAATGCCGTAATTACAGAAACAATTAAAAAACCATTGTGTCTTGCGTGGATCTACGTACCGGCCATACCAAGGGTTAAATGACATAACTTTTTGGCACCTTCTGCTTTTTGCTGACTGATGCTATCAAAGTGTTGTTTCTAGGATTTATAACAAATTACTTTATATTTAGATATGTATTCCCAACAATCAGGTAATCTTCACTTTCACCTGATCACCTTTTTCTGGTGATTCTGAGATAAATCGAAATTGCTGTACAGGTCGAATACATGCGAGCGCCCGGCCGGCAATATTTGAATGAAAATCTATATCTGTCGTTTTTAGCGGCCAAATAAATTATTATGAAAACTCATATCTGTCGTGATATAAAATTTCATAAAAATCGATCAAGCCTTTTCGGAGGAGTATGGCATCTAACATTGTGACACGAGAATTTTAGATACCTATATAGATTTACTTAGTTTGAATTTCCGCGCATAATTTGAGAAAACTACTACCTATACAAGCCTTGGCCGCAACCAGGCTTTGGTGGACTCACGTATGTGTGCCTTGGCTTCGCCTCAGCCCACATTTTCAGAATCGTCCATCAATGCCCCAGTTGCAGGCCGCGACAGTAATGTACTATAGAACGCTAAAGTAATGCTCTAAAACTGTCAGTGAAACCTTCAGTAGTATGTTTCGATAGTTATGTTTATCACTGGCTCTATACCTACTGGGTTTAAGTGCATACATGTTACTAACAATTTATGGATCTTTTTGGTATCTGAAATAAAAAAGGATTGTGTGGTTTTATGAAACCACGGTAAAAGTGAAACTTTTAAGCAAACTATAGGCGCCGCCATATTGGCCTTGGCTGCTCTGACGAGCGCCTTTCACTTTATCCATACTCCGCGGCCAACCGCCACGCGACATGCAACACAGACGAAAAAGTTTGAGACGATGTAATAAAAGTTTCACTTTAAAATAATTTTATTTATTATTATTTATTTATACTATTAGATAGGTAGGCAAAAACAATGATTGCAGTACCTATAGTTATAGGAAGTAGAAGTTTCTTTTAAAATATTCAGTTTGGTACCTACCTACTTTATGAAGTGCATTCCTAAACTTTTGGCGACACAGTGCTGTTGGACAAAAAACTACTGTTAAAACAAAGGCTCTAAATTAAGTGGTTACCTTTTATTTGTGCATGATATACGGTGTAAGTTAGTTAGTTGCTCCTTGTCCAGACTTACGAGAGTTGACGTCAGCGAGTCAGGAAGTTGTGCGACTTGCACCGTCTGACGTCGCCCTGGTGTTGTGGGGCGCATGAATTGTGGAATAGACTGTGATTTTTAATCATCTAGATACATAAACAAAGTCGCTTTTGTGTCTGTCTGTGTGAGACTGTAGATCTTTTAAACTGTTAAATGGAATTTGATGTGGTTTTCGCCATCATTTAGAGATTTTTTTCCGAAAGGTTTATATGTATAAAACATTAATATTTAACTCAGATATAGCAAAGAAGTCTCGATGTTTTGACATGTCGCCACATCAATACATGGCACCCGTGTGAAGCCTGGGCGGGTCGCTAGTGTAATTATAAAGAGGATATATTTGTTCTTTGCAGCAACGAAATATCTTCATTTGAGCTAAATTGATGATTGACTTTAGCAACTAATTTATTAACAATTTTTCCTTGTTTTGCCTTTTAAGTAAAAGAGAATTTGACAGTTTCAAGCTTTATTATACCCATTTTAAGAAACAGTTTTTTGCCAATATCATTTTTCTACTCAACCGAAAGCTTGAAAAGGTATATAGGTGCAGCGATTTGTCACTTACTCCAATGCGTGATTATGAACTGAAAGACTTGAGTCGTGTGAAGACTTAATCGATTATCGACATCTTAAGAATTTGAAAATTAAAACGAATTTAACACCCTTTGAGAATTAAATGCTCAAGGTGCGTTAAAGCATGATCAATCGAAGTCTCTGTGCATCTATGTGAACAAGAAAATAAATAAAACATGTACAAGAAGCATAAATATTCCAGAAAATATTGGTGCTTAGCTTATTAGGAAGACAAGCGCTCGGTATACTGAAAGTGTGTATTTAGATGAGAGATTATTAGGGCCCGTATTACAGAACCTTACTCAAAACTCAGGCATTACTTAAAACTCTTTTAAAGCCTTTTGATTGGTTGAAAATTGTTTTAAGTAATGCTTAGTCTAGAGTGAGGTTCTGGAATACGGGCCTAAGAGTCAGTTTTGACTACTTGATTTACTTCCTTAACCTATAACTGATTGCAAACCATGACTGGCATGGCTAGGCTGATAAATTAAGCTGTATCAAGATGTAGCAATTCTCAACATTGTCTAAATAAACTATGAAGTACAAGATATAACACCATACATTTCTAAAATTACCTGAGTGACGCGATTTCTGTACCTCGTAGTACTTGAGCAAAACTTGATTAAGTCTTAACTAGCGCTCCAACTCTTATTACATAGTTATGCCTAAAACTTGCGCAGTCTAAACTATGGCTTGTCTTGTAATAATAAACAAATTTTAATTAAAACAATTTTGTTTGTTGTTTCTTTGTTAAGAACATGTAGGGAAATGTAGTCTTAAGGAATGTGGGTAGCTCTTCATCTTCATGAAGGAGTTTTTTTAGTCTGAAACTTGGATAAGTTTTAACATAAGTAAGTAGGTTGTGCGTGAATAGTAAAAAAATAAAATACAAGGTAAGTTTTTAGTGGAAGCTCAACAATTAGTTACACGCTCATAAATCTGGTCCTTTGGAGAAATACTCGTAAGGAAGTTCGTGAAAATTTGGTACCTTTCCCTAAAACAAGGAATATTATTTCTGAATTTGTGACCTATGCACATCTTCCTTACTCAAATTGATTACACTTCCCCTCTAACTGTTTTCTTGTAGGTAATATTAACTATATTTTTTTCTGATATCTAACGCATACATAACATCAGGCTTGTAATCAGGTTAGGCAGAGGTGTATCTACCTATTGTAAACCCATATTTCACCAGTTATGTGTAAGTTCCCTAGTACATTTCAAATCTTTCACAGAGTTCTAGAGTTATAGTCCTACGTCTAGAACTTTTATTTCCACTATTATTTTCTCATTACCAGCCATTTTTCTCCCACGATCATAATTTACTCGCAATAAACACCCACTTCTCGCCTCATCTTCAAGTAATACGGCAAAAAAATATGATCTAGCACATAGAATATAATTAAAACAGTCGTAACGTCCATAATATCTTGTCCCACTTCCTTTATTGGATCGTTAAAGCAAATTTTCAGTAGCCATTATATATTTTTTATTCGTTCATTGTCTAGTTTAATTAACACCATCGTTATTTTTCGTCGTAATTCAATTTTTAATTACACTGAGTTTGTTTTATTATATACTTGGAGTTTTTGGTTACCGACACAAATTGGAGTTATGATTTTTGTAAATGTCGTTTTATTCCATTGGATTAATTAAACTGAGATTTTTTGAAAATTCAATGTAGGGTAAATCTGAAATAATAGAATTATTTCAGATTTACCTTTAGGTCTTATTGCGTCAAGCAACTTTTGTATGCGAGAACCTACACAGACAACCAACCCTAAAAGCAACCAGACCAAAAAGTTTAATAATGTATAAGTTGGTACCCTAACTTACTCGTAGATCTACAGGCTCGACCTTTAGATGTTATAGAGTAATTCCTAGAATATTTTTAGGTGGGTAGTATATCCATGCATAGTAACTAGCTACTACCAACCTACAATAAACATTTCGAAGAAAAAAAAAAGAATACGATAGCAGAACTATTTTTCCTAACGATAGCAAAGATCAAAGGAACACGCTTCGTGTAACACCAGAAATTCATCATTTTACGGACGAAGTAATCGGAATCAGATATAGAACAAGAAAATAAGGATTTGTAATGATGAAGCAAAAGTGATGGCTAAACTATGAGCTGTAAGATCGCAAAGATAGTTGAATCTACAAGCAAATACCAAAATATTGCTGACCACGGGTGACGTAATAAAACAGGTAGGATCGATCAGAGTAAACAAATTGATGATCATTTTATGTTGTTAATAACCTCATTATATCTTGCCTACTTACGCAAGAAAAACACGGATCATTTTTTAACCGATCGAAGAAACTCTTCAAGTATTATAGGCACACCTATAGCGATTTGGGTATTTTTAGTAACTCGTGCATTTGCTCTCGGAAAGCACCATTTGGTAAAGTGGGACTGATGATGAAGGACACAGACGGCCACCGGAATTACTCATTAATATGTACTTCACGGGTTGCGATTCGATTATTTTAATATGGTTGGTAAGCAATTGATGCTCGTCACAATTCATATGGTACAGTGGAGCTTATGGTGAAGTACAGTACCGACCAAAAGTCCATGAGCAATCTCACAAAGCAATAGACTGACGCTTCGGTTTGACTTACGACCTTCTTCTATAAGTTGTTACAATACTGTAGACACGCACATTACACACACACACTCACTTTGTCTGCAACCAATGACTAGTTCAATAATCATCATTCGTTTTTAGTTTCATTCGTCTTGTTCACATAAATATTAAAGTTTAGCAGGTAGACCACAAAAAACTAAGTAAATTATTTCGATTTCTGTGGGGTAGATGCAGTTTGTTACGAGTATTTAATTAATAGAACTTTTTTGGTTCGTGGATAATATTGGTGACGAGTATTTAGCGCAGTGTTGTGGTTATTATTATCAAAAAGCAGGCATAAAATATATTGAAGAGATCAGATCAGATCAGAGAATGTTATTGCGCTGCGTAAAAGTGAAGTGAATATCTAATGAAACCGGACTAAGTGTGAGTGTTATCATTTATATATTTCATATTTTACTAAACATAAATCTTAATCAAGGGTATTGTTGATAGAACAGAGGTATTGTTGAGACAGAAGATGCCTTTAAAGTTTTAAATTCATTGTGAGGTTTAATTCGATTAGTGAATAACAAATAATAAGGTATTATGTGTAATAAAAACAATGTTTTTCTTTGTTCTAGAGAAATACTGTGAGGGTTAAGAGATATGAGGAAGGGGCTTATTATCGAGTAGCAGCGACGTCAAATGGTGAATGAAACAAATGGTTTCATACCAACGAGATATTTTGCTGAATTATTAAAAACACGTCATTATGAACCGTTCGCCGTGCACTCTGAAGGCTTGCATCACTGAAGACCAGCTAGAAAACCGTTTTTGACCTTAAAATATTGACCGTACCAACTTAATAAACAACAGATTCGTTATTGCATGAATTTATGGTAACGAATTTTTTAAGCACGTTTCAATAGGGTGTTTATCGTATTTCTTGCAGATATACCGAAATTGTTTAATATTATTTTAGTAATAGTATTATTTTAGGATTAAAATTTGAGGTTTAGTTTCAATCTTCTTTTCGTAAAGAAAATGAATACTTAAGCTTTAACCTCAATAACAACCAATATTTACTAAAGTCAAATAAAATGTAAAATAATTAATACAAATAAAATATAAACAAACTTATATAATCAAATTACCTATTCTGTAAGTAGTTTTTTACATTTTAAGTAGTCTAATATTCTTATTTATTACTTAATTACTTCGACCATGATCAAAGCTTAATGTTTATGGTGAAAAAATCCATTAAAAATTTCAAATATTTCATAATTTAAATATGTCAAAATAATACAAACTGCTTCTAGTTTCTTGACATCTATTTCACATCTTATTCAGCTGAAGTAATGATAAATAATTGTAGCAGTGTGTTAACTTATGTAAAATAAATATAACGAATAAACATATTTTTTTAATTTTGTTATCTTAAATCACGCATTTTTTATTCTAAAACCTTTATTGCAATAACAACATAAAAAGCAGCAATATTAAAAAAATATTATTATCGAAAACAAAAATAATAATATTTGCAAAAAACCGCACTGTGTTTTACGAGATTAGAACCTGAGGCAGTTTGAATTCCATACCAACGCTTAACGCTTTCTGCTATCTGCACTTGTTAAGTTACTATCGAATTTTAGCAATGCCATTAACTGGTCAAGTTCACGCGCTATAATGCGTGTGTGCTAGCATGTTTAAAGCGACGGAAATATATTGTTGTTTCGTGTACGAACAATAACTGCGTTATCTGTGGTGTGTGTATCGTGTTGCTTACACATACAAATGTACGAGCTATACCGCGTGTTCACAGCAATACGACTCTTAGCGTGCTCATGCACTTTTGAGCGCTTACTGTACCTGGAGAACTCCTCAACAATAGTCCCTGCATCGGGAAAAGCAATATTTTGTAAAAGGTTATGAGCAGTTAGGCTATGTAACTTAGATAAATTACAAACCAACCCACTAAAAAGTGAAAAAAAAATGCAATCGACTTCCAAACTACAAAGTGAAAAATTACTTTAATTTCAGAAGTCGGTGGCAAAAAACTTAAATACTGATCCAAAAACACCGACTTCCGAAATAAAATTTATTTTTCACTTTGTAGTTTGGAAGTCGTGTGTGTTTTTGGCAAAATTTTTATCACAATATATTGCTTTCACGACATCCAAAAAGTGGATTTCAATCTCGAAAAACATCACAAATATCATACATTCCGAGTATTAGGAAATATAGAAATTGGTATGAATGCTTCTTTTACGTATAAAACTTTCCGCTTCGTGTCGTAGTTGCGGAAATGTAAAAACGATATCCGCGCGAAGCCGCCGGCAAAAACTAGTCCAACATAAGCCTGTACTTCATAATTTCCTGCTTTTATTAAGCTGTGTATTCACTAGGCTGCCTCGTTGGTCTGCAGTGGTTGGCAAACTCATTAGTCAATAGAGCCAAATATCAATATTATTACGACTAAGAAATCGATGGTCCAAACTGTCTCAATACACTTCTCTTAAATTCTTAAAACTCCCATCCTCTTTCGTGTGAAAGAGGATGGGAGTTTTAAGAATTAATTCACAACGCTTCCTAAAATTAACTTGCTAAGGAGTAGGATGCCTTCACTACCATCATCATATCGGCTGATAATAATAAGATGAAGGCATCTTACTTATTAACAAGTTAACCTTGAAAAACTTTGAAAGGTAAATGATTAATTTTCAATGTCCTGTTAATTTTTGTTGAAAATACTTCGGAAATAAATCTATGAAATATATTAGAATTTTCAAAAAAACTTGATATCACGCTTAATGACCGAAACCTTGTGATTTCGGAGTGCGAGCTAAGATACTCGCGGGGTCTAGACCCCCTGATGGACATTTGTATAGAGCCACACTCTATAGCCCGAAGAGCCGCGATTTGCCGACCACTGGTCTAAAGTGGCTGCAAGTGCTACTGCTTGCTGAGCACGAGTTCCTGGGTTCGATTCCCATGTCGGTCAACGTGTTATTGGGTTTTTCCATCAGGAGTTTCGCAGTAGCAGCCCAGAGTATGGATTTGTGCCCGATTGATGGCATGGGCTCGCCACCTATTACATGGGACTTAAACATAACTGGCGAAATGTGGGTGTACAATTGGTACACCTCTGCTTAACCCTTCGGGGATTAAAAGCGTGATGTTATGTTATATATGTTATCACTAGGCTACAGATATTGGTTAAATGTTTCTTGAGACATCTGCACCAATTTTTCTTCGAGTCATAGTCAGGTCATATTCGTAAACGGGATGTAATTTTTCTAATCATCATCCTAGATAATTGTGGCTGATTGTGATGGCTGAGGCAGTTTTATCTTTACAAACCCTTTGCCGATTGTGCTGCTTATGTTCATCTCTTTTATATCGCTTCACTATAAGTTTTAAGGTGAACAAGAAGTCGTCATGACGACATTCGTGACGTCGAACGTTGTTCGTCGACGTTCGGATACCTACGTTTGCGCCGTAACTGGGAGGGTTTTACTTTAAGGCAGTCTTTGATGTAAACACTCTTGTGTAACATTGCCCCGTTAGTGGATATGCAGCTTAATTCAGTTTATTTTCTTTACACATCGTATCCGCGGGCCACAAGTGCAAGTTTATCGTTAATACTCTAGATTTTATAGCCGATAATAAATCTAGCGAACTGTTGGAGTTAATTAAATTTTCATTAAACTTACCGACGGCCGCGGATTGGCTCGTACAGAATTATGGCTTTAAAGATAAAATGTTAATTAATTACTACAGCTTCTTGAAAGTTATTATGGCGTAAATAGGTAAAGGTGTAGTGTCGTCCATTACATATTGTCAATGAGATAACAGATCCAATTTCATAGCGGATGATCCTGTTACCATCCACAGGGAATTATTCCAATTTCAGGCCTACTACTGAGAGTTTTTACAGAAATAACCTAAGCTTTATTCCATACGGGAATCCGATCCGGGATTGAAGTATCAACAACAATGCGACCACAAAAATATAGTTAGTTATTGGAGTCATGTTGTGTTGTGTTCGCAGACTTATGGCTTATGATTATTATATGAGCCGGAAGACACCTACATAGATCACTAGTTTTAGACGTAATTACGCTTATTAATTCATAGACGGATGTTCCTGGCCAGCCTGTATGTATGTAATCCCTTAGTTGTCGGTGGCTTCTTACGACACCCTGGGGGAGAGGCAAGCTAGTCTAATCTGTGACCGGTAACCACTTACAATTAGCATACATTAATATTAGTCATTAGTATCAGTTAAGTCCACGACATATAATGTTTAAAAACTGCACTTTGAAATCATGGGACCAATTTACCTATAGGTAAGTTTTGATTCAAAAGCGGGATCGAAAAAAACATAATCTGCATAACAAGCAAAACACTAATTGGGTCTTCTTTCGAAGTTTCAATTATTTTAGATTTTAATAATATCACATTGTAATCAGTCCACTGCAGGAGGCTTCTATTGAGCATTTATCATCATAACGCTTAGGTACCAACTTATTGCATCAAAATTGGCAACTCGCAACTCGGTATATGGGTCCATACATAAACCTACATGGTCAAAATGATTTTTATGTCATCCTTAAAACAAACTTTGTTACTACAACTAGAACCTCGTGTAACCTTCGACCAACACAGTAACAATAAAGATAAAACAAAAGCGACGCAGGTCCCAAAAAAGAAATACACCTCGAGGACAACATAACGAATTTAGGTAGAAATAAAACTAACGTCCCAACTTTCCGTACATAAGAAATTTAATGAAACAAAGGATTTTCTTTCGTCCAGTGAATTATTATCGAATAAAATACTGGCGACAGGGAAGAAAAGTTACACCCCGTAAAGGGGCCGAGGGATGCCGTTGCCGACGGGCGTCACACGAGATTTTATTACACGAAATACAAAGGAGACTTGCCGTCACGACATCCTCGTGGCCATATACAAACAAAAAAATTGCACTGTTAAGAAAAATGTGAGTGACATAAATCGAAAGAACGTATTACTTTTAGTTTGTGAGAGAATAGCGGTCAGCCTAACAATCTGGATTGTGGCCTTAAGGCGTCCCGTCTTGTGTGAAATCCAAAACTTACCTGTTTAGGTAAAGGGCGCGCTATTAAAAGTTACTAGCTGAATGTTGCTTCCAAGTGTCCTTTTAGTACATATTCTTTCACTTTTCCCAACCAGCATGAGCAGAAGGTGAAATGGATGTTTTCTATCATTTTGACAATGGTCAAGGCGTGTTTATCGTAGACACATGCCTAAAAGTTTAACTATCGGTGAGAGTTTACACGTTTGGGTTAAAAAAGGATAAATATCGGACTAGGCTATTGACCTTAATACAACAGCTTTACAAAACCCCACAAAATTTAGAAAATTCGATCAGAATAATAAAAATCAAAGATGCCTGTGATCTTATAAATTAATCCCTGGAATCCCATTTAGATAAGTTCCTTTTTCACTCAACGGTTTTCTGCCTGTGCCAGTTAAAATGGAAATTACGAGTATATCCATTAAAGCAAGATTTATGGCACAATGATTACCTTTAAAAGGTACTTTACTATGCACTCTGTGAGAACGCGTACATCGAACCATTTCAATAGCACATTTATCTATGCCTGGGGGAAATCTGTTCCACAAGTAATATGTCAAAGGAAGGATTTTATGCATTGTTTCTGAAGATGGAGTAGATTATATCATTCAAAACGCATTTTTATTTATGTGAAAGCTTATTATGACCACGTTTATAACGTAATGTCAGTTCTATGAATAGTAAGGTCTGAAAAACTACGTAGGGTGTTTTAATGTTGTTGGTTTTTTCCTCTTACTGGGTGCTTATCTTGCTTTTCAGCAATACCTAGAAAAAAATTAAGTATCAACGATATTATGATAGACCTTATCTGAAATAAGGTCGCATCATTGAATATTTCCTTGACTTACTTATGTATCCTGCGATTGAGAGCCAAAGTGCACAACAGCCCAGCTGTTCTCGTGGAATCCTGAAGCTAAGCGGTGTCAAGTCAGCAGCAGGTTCAGGTGGATGCCGGTGCCCATTGCACTGACATAATCTCTTAATTGCCTCTTACGGGAACTAATGGTCAATGGTTGGTCCACATGATGCAGTAGTGTCTCTAATCCTTAGCGGTGCATTTGGAACCGTGGAATGTGTTTTTGCAGTTTTAAAGCACATCATTTGTTTTGTCTTAGCTGCAAGGTTGCATCATTTCGGAGATTTGTCACAGGGCTGTCTCTGATGAGAGGTATAGAATAAGTTTTAGAAAATATTGATTTGTAAAATTATGCATAACTATTATATAACTGAGTTTAAATCATATTGCATCAAAATATACTCTCAAATGCAGAAGATAGTCAAATCGAAATCGAAGCTTGAATAATTGCAAAAGTATTTGTCCTTACATGAATGTCAACAACTATTCCAGGAATATCCAGAACTTTGAATTTCAAAAACATCTTTAAGAAGAGTTTCCTTAGTTCTAAAAGCTTTCCCTCATACTTATTCAATATCATGCCACGTAGCATCTCATAAGAGAGAACAAGAAAAAAACTATCTACATAGTCCGGTATTTACGTGTGAAAGAATGTCAAACTAGTTGGTACAAATCTTTGAGGCGCCGCGGGACTTTCAGTACTTAGAGCTTAAAGTGTAGTGTGCGCCCGAGCGAGTATTATCACGTTCATGTAACTTGTGCGGACGCACTTATGTAAACTTATATACTATAAACTTGGCTTTATTATGAGAGGAACATAAACATGAGAGAAAGTTCTGGTGACAGAAAAAGAGTTATTGTTAGTCATGTGTTGTTGTAACTCTAGATTCTAATAAAAATTAAGAGGGATTGTCTGCCATACTTCATCATCATCATTGGATACATTAAATGACGGGTATAAGCCTGACTCTTTTCTACTATGGATGTAATCATAATTATAAGTATGAGTCCAATTTTTCCCCTTACTTCTGAACTTTTTTTAAAGAGCAAAACCTATTTATATTTGCTACAGTTAGCCGAATTTTCTCTCTAATCTCACATTGAACCTGTTCCTAATTACGCCAAAATTAATTTGGTCAAGTTCTAGCCGTCAACTTTAGAATTAAATTCTCAAACACCTGGTACAAGCTGGCAGCTTGTTACTCCCCACCACCATCTAATAATAAGAACAAATAGTTCATCTCATAGTTTCAATTCTATTAGCAAGTCTACAGAAACCTGACTCCAAGTAACGTCTTACGCAAATTTAATATCAAACTGTCTGTTGAATTAAGGAGTATTCATATTCAAATTATTTGAAGGCATTCCAGTTAGACGTAGGTGTCCGTTACGACGTTTTAAGACGGCTAAGACCCGAGAGAATACCAGCAGTGGGAAATGTAGGCAGGTTCACCTTTTGGGGAATTATTGAATATGTCATGGTAGTCAATTATTGTGGAAATGTCATTTAAGGCTAATGAAAAGCTTATGTTACCTGATATTTTGTATATTAACGCTGGCATTTTAATGACAAAAGTCTTATCACTAACATTGCTACAAATCAATTACATCTGTCCTAGAACCAAACATTCGAAGACATGTAAAATCTACCAACCGACACTGGGCCAGCGTTGTGGATTTTGGACCACTTCCACTCGCAGAGAAGCTTGTGTCCCGGCAGTGGGAACGTTATAGGCTCATTGTAAGCCAAGTATGTAATTAATTACAAACTAGTTTCATTGAAAATGCGTTTTCAACTATTTCCAAAGTAAAATTATTGAAACTAAACTATTTTTCTTTAAATATTCAATTCTGAAAATATGTTCAAGAGTAATAAAATCTTTGAAACATTCCATTCGTAAATCGGAATGCCTGTAATTTTAGTTAAAGCTGACATTTAATGACGTCTGGCTGTGAGTATCAAAAAGGTATTGATAGTAAGAAAGGCTATTAGAACCGGCGTTTCATCGAATTTACAAAATGAATTTCATGGTATTGGCTTTTTTTTTTGGGTAAGAAATTATCAAATAACTTCATCCGCTCTTCGTGAGAGAAAAGAACAGAAGATAAATTTTAGTTTAGTCCTGTCAAATTAATCAGCGCTTGACGTAATTTTAGTAAACAAGTTTTTAATCTCGTCTATACTTGTATGGAGTAGTGACAGGCGCCGATTAATTTGACAGGACTAAACTGAAATTTATCTTCTGTCTTTTTCTTAATGAAATAGAAAGAAAAAGATGCACTGAACTTAAATTTAGTTTAGTTTGTGAACAAGGGAATCGGCACCATTATCAAACTATATGTCATGCAAACAAACCTAACCTAAAGTCATTTAAAAAGCTGAGGTCTAGCAGGGCATTAATATTGTACTGAATTTTAATGTGATTTGAATTTGGAACATAAAGTAGAAATCGCATACGAACATTTACGATAGGTAGTAGATACATATTAATTCCATGCATTCACCATTAAGATCTGCACTAAAAAATAAATTGTTCGAAAATCGAACTGGCCACCACGTGTATCTAGAAAAAAATAAAAAAAAAAAAAAAATCGACTGCAACACCAAAATTCTATAGATTATACGAGTAATGCTTGTTTTTCTCTTTTCAGTTATGTGTTTTCGCAGTCGGGTTTTTAGTTTTTTTTAAAATATTTGTTTTATTTCAAGCTTTTTAGTTTTATTAAATATCATTTCAGCCGAAAGACGTCCACTGCTGGACAAAGGCCTCCCCCAAGTACCGCCACTTCGACCGATTCTGTGCTTCCCGCATCCAGCGGATTCCTGCGGTCTTCACAAGGTCATCGGTCCATCTTGTGGAAGGTCTTCCAAGGCTACGTCTTTCGGTACGCGGTCGCCACTCCAGAACCTTTCGGCCCCATCGGCCAATCGGCCATCTGTTCTGCGAGCAATGTCCCCTCTGCCCATTGCCACTTAAGTTTGGCAATTCTTCGGGCTATGTCGGTTACCTTGGTTCTCCTACGGATCTCTTCATTTCTGATTCGATCACATAGGGAAACTCCAAGCATAGCCCTCTGGGTGCCCTTTGGGTGAATTTAGTCTTCTAATAAGGCCCATTGTGAGCGACCACGTTTCAGTGTCATAAGTCATCACTGGCAACGCGCACTGGTCAAAGACTTTCGTCTTGACATACTGCGGTATGTGGGACGAGAAGATAATTATTGCGTTGATTCCCGAACGTTGCCCAGCCGAGTCGGTTTCGATGATTGACCTCTTTCTCGAAGTTGGACTTACCTAGCTGGACAGTTTATTCTAGGTCTTGTCCATGTTCATTTTAAGACCCACTCTTTTGAAGGTTCTACTGAGGTCATCAAGCATTGTATTGAGGTCCTCCATGGTCTCAGCCATGATAACTATGTCGTCGGCAAACCGAAGGTTGGTGATATACTGGCCATTCAAAGTCAAAGTCAAATAATTTATTTCAATTCTATTCTATTCTATTTTTATTTTTTAATAAATGGCAAGCAATGCCGATGTTGACTATTCTGCCAATGTCGAAAGTGAGTTGGAAAAAGCAAGTGTGCATGATAAAAAAAACAATTATGCACATAAAAGGCTTTTTTGAACGTCAAAATTTACAAAAAAAATTAATTGATTCTGGTCGCCCCTTCCAAAAAGTAGTTTTCGTATGGAAAAGAATAGGCAAGAAACTCCACCCTTACTCTTTTAAAATATTTTACAATATTTTGTAAACATCCTTATCCTTCCATATTATAAAACAAAGTCCCCCGCTGCATCTGCCTGTCTGTCTGAACGCGATAAACTCAAAAACTACTGAACTGATTTTCAAACGGTTTTCACCAATGGACGGAGTGATTCATGCTTATTCATGATTTTAGTGTATAATTCATTACGGGATTGTGTAAATTGACTGAAATATGACGATTATTGTTGAAGAAGTCGGAAAAAATCATGCAGACTGGGAGCTTTACTGGCGTGCGCTGCGTTAACCAAAAAAGATACATCAAATTTATATTCTACGGTATTGCTCATCTTAAAAAGTTCAACAAAAAAATCCATGATGGCATATGTCTATCGTCTAAGGATGACCCACAATAACCATTTTTATCTTTCAGAATTTGATAAAATTTAAATGGTATTTCCGAAGCTTTTTTAACGGGTATAGTATTAATCCTTATCCAATAAAATATTTTTTTTAAATTGGAAATTTAATTTCGATTAAAATATGCTTTAAATCATATCATTTAAATGAATAGTTTAAAAGATATCACAGTTTCAAAATTACGCGTAGCAACGCGGGCGCAGCGGTAGGAAACAATGACCTTTTCCTATGTTATTAGGTATGAAATCTCGGTAATACGTTCCCGTGGGATATTTTCCGACATCCACGCGGGTAGGCAAAAGCTAGTACTTACTATAGGTAAGTATAGGTACTAGCTCCGCTAATGAATCGATCGCTTGTGTGCGATCTACTGATGTGATGTTTCGACTCCATAAATAATAATAATTATTGTAAACCTTCGTAAGGTTAATGTGTTATTAAAAATAATAAACTTAGAAAGTTTATAACATGTTATACATCAAAATTTATATATTACGTAAGTTACCTTCCTACTTAAATACTAACCTACCTATTTTTGTTACAGGTGGCATTGATTTTTGGAGTGAATGGCGCTTGTCGTGGAAATGAACTCATAAACATTAAAATCGAAGATGTCGAAAAACATTCAGATTTGTTGCTGGTAAATTTGCCAGATTTGAACTTTGTCTTTCTACAACTGGTCTAATGTATAAAACATTACCTTTAACATTTAATTGTTTTAAATAGGTCTGGTCTACTAACTGTCATTGTAATTTTAATAAATACCTACTTTGATTCTAGTGCTATTGCTTTTTATTGTCTCGTAGATGGTGTGAAAAGTAGAGTATTCTCCTTGGGGATAAAGGTGCCTTCCTCTTGGGCGATCTTGAATCCCACTCTGCACTCAGGATTCTTGTCTTAACTCCCTCGCTTTCCTCGGGAGTTAACTCTAAACTCCCTCGCTCCGCTCGGGAATTAACGCTAGAATCCTTTGTTTTGCTCGGGATTCAATACGCCCGCCACATAAGACACTACTTTATCCCCTTAGTACATAATCCACTATAAAAAAATGAAGGCATGCAAATTAATGAATCTACGAGTATATAATATATATAGATGTCACCGTAAGATTGTGAGAGCCGATAGTTTATAATCTGTCGGAATTATTTCCGTTAGATTATAAACTGTCAAAAAATAGTGAACTGGGTGAATGGGTTAGGTTAGGTTAGAACTGTGACAAACCGCGCGCGAGCCGAGCGAGCGCTTTTTCCAAGTTGCTCGCAGCCAGGCAGGCTATTTAACATTAGCGCAAGGTGCTTTACGTCGCAATTAAGTTTGATACCAGTTCACAATTTTTGTCAGTTTTTCATGGATACATTATAAACTATCGAAAAATTATGCGTTAAATTGTAAATGATTTGTCACAGTTCACAATTTTTCGACAGTTTATAATTTAACGGAAATAATACCGATAGATTATAAACTAACGAAGTTCATAATTATACGGAGACATATATATAAATGAATCCCTATTTCCCTTGGTCACGGCATCACGCGTGAACGGCTGGACCGATTTCGCTATTTTTTTTTCTTTTTTTGTTGTGTTCGTTATTTTCAGGACAAGGTTTAAGGTAGGGTAGGTAGGGTAGGTAGGGTAGGTAGGGTAGGTAGGGTAGGTAGGGTAGGTAGGGTAGGTAGGGTAGGTAGGGTAGGTAGGGTAGGTAGGGTAGGTAGGGTAGGTAGGGTAGGTAGGGTAGGTAGGGTAGGTAGGGTAGGTAGGGTAGGTAGGGTAGGTAGGGTAGGTAGGGTAGGTAGGGTAGGTAGGGTAGGTAGGGTAGGTAGGGTAGGTAGGGTAGGTAGGGTAGGTAGGGTAGGTAGGGTAGGTAGGGTAGGTAGGGTAGGTAGGGTAGGTAGGGTAGGTAGGGTAGGTAGGGTAGGTAGGGTAGGTAGGGTAGGTAGGGTAGGTAGGGTAGGTAGGGTAGGTAGGGTAGGTAGGGTAGGTAGGGTAGGTAGGGTAGGTAGGGTAGGTAGGGTAGGTAGGGTAGGTAGGGTAGGTAGGGTAGGTAGGGTAGGTAGGGTAGGTAGGGTAGGTAGGGTAGGTAGGGTAGGTAGGGTAGGTAGGGTAGGTAGGGTAGGTAGGGTAGGTAGGGTAGGTAGGGTAGGTAGGGTAGGTAGGGTAGGTAGGGTAGGTAGGGTAGGTAGGGTAGGTAGGGTAGGTAGGGTAGGTAGGGTAGGTAGGGTAGGTAGGGTAGGTAGGGTAGGTAGGGTAGGTAGGGTAGGTAGGGTAGGTAGGGTAGGTAGGGTAGGTAGGGTAGGTAGGGTAGGTAGGGTAGGTAGGGTAGGTAGGGTAGGTAGGGTAGGTAGGGTAGGTAGGGTAGGTAGGGTAGGTAGGGTAGGTAGGGTAGGTAGGGTAGGTAGGGTAGGTAGGGTAGGTAGGGTAGGTAGGGTAGGTAGGGTAGGTAGGGTAGGTAGGGTAGGTAGGGTAGGTAGGGTAGGTAGGGTAGGTAGGGTAGGTAGGGTAGGTAGGGTAGGTAGGGTAGGTAGGGTAGGTAGGGTAGGTAGGGTAGGTAGGTAGGGTAGGTAGGGTAGGTAGGGTAGGTAGGGTAGGTAGGGTAGGCAGGGTAGGTAGGGTAGGTAGGTAGATATATAGGTGTGCCGTAGGTAAGTATTTAGTACTACCCGTGCGAAGCCGGGGCGGGCAGCTAGTTGTTTCATAATAACAGAGAAAGTAACTTTCATTAAATGAACCCTCCTGAATTACTTTGGTAGACATAAGTTACCAATCAATTATTCAAATACCCTTTATCTCAGTCTTGCATTATTTTTTGAATTAAAAGCTCGGATCATTACGTATGCAAGAATAGTATTCGATTTCACCCCTTATGAGATGAACTTCGAGACTTTAGCACCCAGCGAAAAACACACGTATTAATAATAAAATAATATATCCAAGTCAAATCTTCTTATCTCGAATTGAAAATCATTGGTTGCGTTGAATCCAAGTCGATCCTATGCAAGGGGAAGCTGGGATCCGATTTTAACTAAATCGAGTTTTATAAGATGTCTACCTTTAGTTAGAATGGTACCTTATAATATTGGGTCTACATTCTATAATATTGGGTTTTGTTTGTTAGTATTTCAAAGCTTTTCTTAATTACATACTTATGTATACTTTCTGCTGTCTGCTGTTCCCTACATTTTGACAAGTCAAGCGAACATAAATGTAGGGAACAGCTGATTTCTTTTTCGCGATTTCAGGTTTGGTCCCACAGTAAAAGTTGTTCATAATGATGAGTAAAGTTACGTGTTAAAGTTTGCGCACTGGATAAAAAATTATCCTGTATATCATGTAGATTATATTGCCATGTGCGATTGCCAAGTCATTCCACACCAGGTTAGTCACTAACCACACAAGAAGAAGAAGAACCACAAAGTATTACTTAAAGTACATTACTATTAAACAACTTACTATTAAAGTACATTGTCACAAAATATTACAGAGTTTATGTTACCTGGCTGTGTTTTAGAACGAGTAGCGTAGCGATTTATTTCCAGCTATATGGGCTTTCATGGTTTAAGTAAATTCCTAGTCTCTTGGAATAAAGCAAGGACAGTCCTAGGTTGTCGACGATATTTTCAAAATAATTGGGTAACTCATCATAAAACGTAAGTACCTTTCTTATGTACGACCTTTTTCGAAGAAGAACAACCAACACACTTTTCACAGACATCAATCAGCATTGCTGTGTTTATTTTGAAAGATAAGCCTAAATTTTTGACTAAAATTTACTCCCAGACAACTAAATAGTTACCAGCATATGCCTATTATTCAATCTGCACAAGATAATCCTGGCTTAATAAGCTAGCAAATAACGCAAATTACCTACAGGCCAGTGTTGCTCGGCAATAACGTTAATTGATTTCCATTCGATGCACCTGATGCTTCTGCGCTTAATTACTCTGTGTTTATTGTTAATAGATCTGTTATTATATAAATTGAGGGTAACTTGCTACTTGATTTACACCTGATGATATGAGAGTTAATAAAGCAGAATAATCTTGAAATCTGTTTTAAGGCCTATTGAGATTTAAGCGATATTGCTGTCGCATGACTAACCCGAGGCGAACAGTATCGCTACCGAGCGCAACAGCGATATCGCATATATCTGCGGTAAAGCTGTACTTACTATTGAAAGTTCGACCAAGGTCCACATCCAAGGTAAAAAAAATAATTCGAGTTTAGAAAGCAAACACTTTGCTGATACGCCAAAAGACTTATTTAGTACCAAAACTTTCAAAAATTGTTTACCCGACCATGAAAACTTTTAAGTACCTAGTTCCAAAAGTTGACGTTTCAAGACTTCTACATTAATAATTTAAAAGGGCCATTAGCTAAGTCTCTTGTTATTAAAATTTAGATCTAATTTCAGGTGTATTTAGTTAAAACTTAAAAGGCCAACTATCAGTGGTTCATCAAACATTCAGTTTTAACTGACGTTAATGGCCGTTTTGTGAGTACGTGTAGTTAACTAAGCTTAATTAAGTGAGCCTGCGCCCTAATGGCTCATTGTTGTGGCTCCCATAGCATCCTCGAATAACTACTTAATGAGATATATGTATAGCCCTTATGTTGTACACACTGCTAGGTACAATGGCTAATTTATATTAAACTTTTTCTGGAAATGCTTATCAGAGTTAAGTTTATTACCCGACTGCGGCGAAGCCAAAAAAGGAGGGTTATGTGTTTGATCTGTATGTATGTATGTATTACGTGTGTCCCCGTTCCCTCGTAACTACTAAACGGCTGAATCGATTTTGATGAATGACATGTCGTTAGATTCGGCTTTATTGTGCGAGTGTCACAAAGTATTAAATCAAAATGGCGGATTTTTGGCGCCAATTTTTTTTATTTAAACTCCCATTAAATATGCTTCGGTTAATACGGTTACATAATCTTCTATTTTTGCTTTTTATCATTCAAGTATCGTATCTCTGAATAATTCCAGAGATACTCACAAGAATATTTTTAATACCCTTATTTTCTAATCTCTACAGTACTGGGGTACTGTAGAGATTAGAAAATCTCCACACATCTCCATACATAATCAAAAAACGAAAAAGGAAACACCCAATCAAATGTTTGTAACGAAACCATAGCACGATTCAGGAAAAGGTACAACGCCATCTATCGAACAAAAGAGTAAACTTGACAGTTTATAATGTCCATCTATAACAAAAAAGTTTAAGGCAATT
Organism: Agrochola litura; assembly: GCA_949152395.1. NCBI lineage: Eukaryota > Metazoa > Arthropoda > Insecta > Lepidoptera > Noctuidae > Agrochola > Agrochola litura. Next base: position 19,055,862 of record OX424509.1, on the reverse strand, counting down.
TAAGCTCTGAAATTCGCTTTTCTAACAGTCTGGAAAAAAAAACCTATTGTTAGCTACATTATCCTCCCTCTTTGAGGAGTGGCTTGAGAGGCGCCACGGCATCTTCACCTTCCGCCTGACGCAGGTCCTCACCGGACACGGCTGCTTCGGGAGGTTCCTGTTCAGGATAAGGTGGGAGGAAACACCCGGGTGTCACCATTGTGTGGATCGGCCTGAGGACACGGTGGAGCATACGGTGGAGGTCTGCCCGGCTTGGGCAGGGCATCGCCGTGTCCTCGTGGATGCGGTCGGCGGCGGTGATCTCTCGCGTCCGGCCCTGATTCGGGCCATGCTACGGAGCGAGAGGAAATGGGAGGCCGTCACCTCTTTCTGCGAAGCAGTAATGCTCGCGAAGCAGGAGACGGAGCGCGTGAGGGAGAGGCAAATTTCGCGCCCTCGCGCCCCTAACCGCCGCAGCAGGAGACGCCCTGGGCGTCGGGAATCGCAGGAAGATTTCCGGCCACCGTAGGCGCGGGCTTGCGGACGGTGAGCAATGGGTAGCTCGCCGTCCGATAAGGACCAAGCCCGGGTCGACGGCGCGTTGTGTTCCACGCGCGCCTCAAAGAGATGTCAGCAGAATTGACGGGGTCCGCTAGGGCCAATGCCTGCCGGGGGTTCGAAGAAAACCGATAGGGAAATCGTGGCCCCCGGCAACATGGCATAGGAAGGAACACGGGTGGGTTTTAGTCAGTAAGAGTCTGACACGCCCTCCCGCTCCGCCCAGAGCGGGAGAAGTTATTTGATAATTACCCACCCAAAAAAAAAAAGCTACATAATCCTGAGTAAATCTCTATTTTAGTTATAATTACTTAGTCGAAAAACGGTGAGTTTTTTTAAATCATTTGTATCGACGTAATACTCACAAAAAAATAAAATCAGGAATGTAAAAAAAAAACTTGTTTAGGCTGGAATATCGAAATGAGTCGCATGGAGTCGCATGGAGTCGTCAGACTCCATGCGTTTTCGGTACCGGGGCGTCGAAAGAAGACGCGCGAGCGCGAGCGCGCTACCCCCATGCGCCATCGCGTGCTGATGGAAGGTCAGTTGTGTTTAGAAACCGTTTTTTGTACCTACAATGTGAAAGAGCCAAAACTAAGTAGTTTATGTTTTTACAAAAACACATAACTGAAAAGAGTATATAATCTTTTCAGGTATGTGTTTTTGCAGTCGGGTTTTTTTGTTTATTAAATTTATTTTATTTTATATACCACTTTACTGAAACTTACAGATCCAGGAAAGAATTATAGATATGAGAGAGTCCTTTTTTTTTTTTTTTTTTTTTTTTTTTTTGGGTGGGAAATTATCAAATAACTTCTCCCGCTCTGGGTGGAGCGGGAGGGCGTGTCAGACTCTTACTGACTAAAACCCACCCGTGTTCCTTCGGTTGCCCTGTTGCCGGGGGCCACGATTTCCCTATCGGTATATGAGAGAGTCCTTAAATGGCTCTAGACTTATGCAATTTATGAATTTATTCATCTTATTCACGATATTTATTCACTAACGAGCAACGTTCTCTCAACTTAATGTAGCAACCGAGCCTTAAAGAAACTCCAAAATAAAAATTGCCGATACAATCCCCCAAAATACCACAACGTATGCAAAATTCTTTCAAAACTTTTATGTATGCAAACGTGTGGCAAAATTCTTGGCTGAGGGGTGAATAAAAATCTAATCGACGAAGCCAATATTAAGTTTAGTTCCAAAATCTAATTGATTTTATTGCCCGTTCCCTCTGAAAATTTGCATGAGGGGAATAATATTATGTTTGCGATCGAATTCTGATAGATGGAATAACGATATCAAAATTAGGGATGTGTGAATAAAATAAATTGAAATATGGTAAGTGTCAATAAGCCTGTAAGATTGTTTGTAGTCTCTAATACACAAAAAAGCGTTCTTCGGTTTTTATAGTTAGCCAGACTAAAAGCTGAATATTAATTTAACAGAGGCCAATAAAATACAAGTAGATATTTACTGTGTACATAAGTGGGTAGACTATGTATATCCAATAATAATAGTCCAAAGCGGTGATATTTTTTTGTTTTAGAAAACTGTCAAACTATAATATCCTTCCTTGCATGAAAAGGTACTGAAAGCTGCTCTTAATCTGAGTGTTTGTGTAGAATTTTACTCTGTAGACCTAGGTACACGGCGTGCTGGTAAAAATGTTGTCAAACCTCCAGAGCCGTGTGCACCATACAGTACTTGTTTTACTGTTATTAAATTTTCGCGATAACGTTGTCGGCTCGCAGGCCTATTAAAGAAGAATTGTTGGCAGTCGGGTGAATTTATTTCCAGGTGTTTATAGACTAAGGATCCCTGAAGATTGCTTTTAATTAAATTTAAATGTAGGCCTATTGTTCCGTGGCTTGATAAGGCAGGTTTTTAGTTGAGTTTTGAGGGAAGACTCGGGTCGTAAGTAATACATAAGAGTTTGTTCGTGTGTGTTTCCTCTTTGTGCAAGTAGGTGAATGTGTGTGTTTCGTGGTTTTCTGTTATGTAGTACTTGGTTAGTCAAGTGGTACTAACGGGAAGTTATGGTTAAAGGTGTAAAGTTAATTACTGGTTTATTTATGCTGTTACTTTGAAAATAAACCTCTGAAATATACGTAACGAAGTCTAAAGTATAAGCATACATACATAATACACATATCACATTTTGGAATATAGATTTAGTTCGCAAGTCTAAAATGGACCATAAGCTCAAAACAACCGTAAGTCATTTGTAGGTGAAGTATTCAACTTTATTTTCGTTGCTTAAAACACCTAATTGGGAGCTATTTTCATACAAAACAGTTTCAATAGCGAATCGCTAAATTAAGAGCGTGCATTCTGAAAGTGGGCAACGTCGCAAATAGATGTCAAATATATCGCAGTTTTGATTAATTTGCCAATATTACTGTAAGGAAATATGATGGCTAACTAGTGAACTAAAATATTGATTACGAAATGCAATAATTAATATCGTAACACCGAAGTTTTAGATGTAAAAAAAGTATTTGGAAACTTTCCAAATGCCTTTTTACATCTAAAACGGTTACAATATCAGATTCAGTGTTATAATTATTTCAATTCATTTTTAATATTCTAGTTCACTAGTTAGCAATATTTTATATTTCTCAACAGTAATATTGCCAAATTAATCAAAACAGGTGAATATTTGACAGCTATTTGCGACGTAGCCAACTTTTGGAATTTAAAACCCTCTTAGAATAAATGTGGTTTTATTCAGCTTTGTTTATTATTAAATTTAGTCACACCAATCTGAGAATTGAAGTATACTAGAAACTAGGGTGAGGAATAAATTCTAGATCAAATTTGGCTAAACACTGCGACAGGTGAACTCGATTTTAGATTCGACGTGCACTCGAGGGAATTTGCGAGATTGTGATATTTATAGCGAATATATAAAGTATTGTTATGGAGATTAATATACTTGCTTAATATTTGTATACCTAGTTTAAAATTAAACTGTTACATTGTGTTACTATATAAATGGATGGATACAAATACCGACTTCGAAGTGGTCATTTCAGCTTACCTAAACGAAAAATAAACGTGATGTCAATATACACCTAAGTGATGTATTTGAAATTGAAATATCAATTTAACTCAAAATACTTGTAATATAAAGTTATGTCTGCCTGTACACATTAACCACAATTGTCAAGTATAAATGGCATCCAATCAAATTAATAGCTCCCCAAGCGATGTTATTGCATTTCATTTAGGTAAAGCTGAAATGTAACATCTGAGCCTGTTATATTACCACTTAACATAAACAACAAATGTTATATTAACCCATCAAAGACATAAATGTGAAAATGGGAGCCAAGTTAAAAAAATATATGTGGTTAGCGACTTTGCCGACAAAAGAATTGAGATCTAAATGGGTGCCAAGTTCTGTAGATAATCCTGAAATTTATATATTATTTATAACATACAACTTTCTAAAATAAAATTAAAACACAAATTCTTGTTTTTTCTGATATTGTTGTATCAGAAAAAACAAGAATTTGTGTTTTAATGTTTACTATTTAAAAATATAACTTCATAAAATTTGAACATGTCATCGGTGGATAGGTACCTGAAAAAGGTAAAAAAAATCAGTGTATTTATTTATGTAATATAACTGCATCAGACTATAGATATTTACAGCTGACGACAGACCCCTAACTGAACATAGAACTTCTACTAATAAGCTGCTAAAATAGTGAGCGGTGAACGGGTTTTCATAATAAATATTTAAAGAACATATAAACTTACCCAGGGCCGTGGAAAGATAAGCATTCAATTTAAATAAACAGCATTAAATCGTAACGTTCGTGTTCGTTGTCGTATTATAAGTATAAATTAAATACGAAAAAATTAATTCAAATCGACGTAAAACAAACAGTACGACAGCCAACAATGCCATTGATCTGACAGATATATTTTTGACAGTTTGACATTATGCCTGGTGTCGGTGCTACCAGGTTTAATTATTTTGGTAATCGATTGACGAAATCGATTGGGTGATTTATTTTTAAATTAAAATTACAGACTCGAAACACTTTTAAGTTTTTGAGTATATTCAGCACAATATAATATTTTAAATATTGTAAAATCATAATTTTACAGTATTTGAGTATATATAATAAATACCATTTGAAGCATACTCGTATAGTGGATACTCCACGTACTCCATGTGGATTAGTATCGATATTTTCAATCGATTACAAATTATTGGTTTGGAATAGTGTTATCTGGCAGCATTCAGGTTAGGATTGAATGGTGGATGTACTTTAAAGTCCACCGGATTTTATATTTATTTGGTTCTTTAATGCTAGCAGAAAGAAGTGTTGATGAAAAACGACTTTACTTGAAAAAATACGACATAATTTTTGGTCAATAAGCTTTGACAAGATACCATACCGTGGGCTAGCTTTCGGAAAATCTCCTTTCAACTTTCTATGTCATCCGAAAGTGGGTTTAAGCATTGACTGTGACTAAGACATTGATAAAAATGCAGATTTTTAGCTTTATTTATGAAATTTGGGGTTCTAGTTAATTTAAGGGGTTTTAATAAATAAACCAAATTTCATGTGTTTATGTTAAATAGATTTTGAGTTATTAAGGGGTCAAAAGTGGCTCCAAATGGTTCATGTAATATAAAACACAGCAGCCGTGTCTTGCCTTGAACTTGGCTCGTTACGCTGCCGCGTGTCTAGATCTCAGTTGTTTTCGTAAGTATTCAAGAATATGAAGGAGTTGTTTGAAAGCATTTCGGCTTGATGGGTTTCGTTTGAGATTTTCGAGAGTCATTCATTTAATTGTTTCTGAATTTGTCTGTCTCTGTTTAAAGAGGTATTTATCGTGATAAGTATCGTTGCTTGTAATTTATTGCAAAGAGAGCAAAAACCGCTTGAATTTATAACTTTTTTTGATCTCCCCGCATCATAATTATTTTTTCTCCACTGACTTTACAGCCTAGGGCTATGTAGGTTTCGAGCATACTTCCTTTTTTTGCCTGCTTCCCCTTGTATAAGCATATTATAAACTAGCGGACGTCACGTGGTTTCACCCGCGTAATTCCCGTTCCCGTGGGAGTACGGAGATAAAATATAGCCTATGTTACTCGCTGATAATGTAGCTATCTATTGCTGAAATAATTTTTCAAATCGGTCCAGTAGTTTTTGAGTTTATTCATTACAAACATACACACACACTAAAATATAAAAAAATCCTCTTTATAATATTAGTATAGAAGTATAGATTAAGGTCACTTTTCGTGTCTGTTGGACCGCGTTGTTCTTCTAAACTGCGCTACGGATTTTAATGCGGTTTTATTTATTTATTATAAGGTTTTCACCATCATTTAGAGAATTTATTCCGGTACCTAGGTTTATACGTCTGATCCGTAAGGGTGTTGTTAAGAATCATACTGAGTCTATTTATGTGGTAATTTTCTGGAAAAAAAAAAAAAAATGGTCGCCGATTTTTTTCTCAAAGGGGAATTTTACCGTACACGGGGCGAGCGGTCGTCGTTTAACTTATGTATGACCTCTGTAGAAAATTTGCTAATTTATTATTGAAATTGGGGTAATTTTGGTACTATAAACGTGAATTTTTAATAGCATTAACTATTTTATTTTCACACTTTTTTTTAATTTACTTTTTGGTAATGTTATTGCGGTACCTATGCGCCCCCTTTCGGATCAGACAGGGTTTTTGTTACATGCTGTATTAATATTAAACTTACATATAATAAAGAAATCTCGATGTTTTGGTCAAGTCGATAAAAACCGTGCGAGGCAGGGGCGGGGTCGTTAGTATAATATTAAATAGGTTGTAGGTCTCAGGTAGGTAATCCTTCTGCAGTTGATCACAATCTCGTTGAGTACAAGTAGGTATAGGTATCTATTTAAAATTGTATATTTCAAATCATAATTTTGCTATTTACGTTAATCATTCCGTAACTAGTAAAGCAATAAATTATGCTTCGTTATCATAATATTTTATACTTAGCATGATCATAATCGGTCTATAATGTTCCCACTGGTTCCCCGCAGAGAAGAAGTCTGTGCCATCTACCTACTGTGTGTGGCTATAAACTACCAGGCGTATACGCGGTCCCAGTGCAGGTTGGTAGATGTCACAAGTCTTCGAATTTTTGGTTCTAGGACATGCCGGTTTCCTCACGATGTTTTCTTTCACCGTTTTGAGAGCAGTGATAATGAAATTATTTACAAAGTAAAGCGCCTGGGTTCGAATCCACGGCCCACAACTCGTAAGTTGACGCCTTTACCACTGGGCCACCACTGCGCTCTATTTTAAACATAACAGACAAATATTTGTAGTGCACTAGCATTCACAGTTCAAATATTTTATTTTATTTTACGTTTACAAAACAGTCGGTAATGAATAAATATGTGATATTCGGTGACTCAATTAATGATGGCATCTAGAATGCCCCATTGGAAAACAAAATGGTGAAGCAAATATTTTTTTGGTGACGATCCTAACGCTGCCTAATCCTACAATCATCAATTAGGAAGCTTACAACTTACGTACTCTTTCTTTCTCTTTCTTTTTCATGCAGTTACTAACCTGTACCTTAATTGTGCACCTTATTTTCGTAAACGATTATGACTAATTTGTTTTATTTTGACAGTTCAACAACATTCATTGCGTTATTTACGTTGTAGAGCAGATTTTTTTTTCAACTTATGAAGCAATGGATTAGCAATCTGTTTCAAATCGAAACAAATGGTGATTGATCGTGCATTACGCAATTAGGGTACTGGTGTCAGAATTTTTATGCCACCCATGGGCCTCTTATTACTACAAGTTACTAAAAGAAGGTTTTACTTCCATTGCCAAAATCCTACTAAGACTCTGTCAGAATTTTATTTTATATCAGTCTCACTTTTACTTTACGTAGATACCTATCCGATTTCTAAGACCAAAAAAGAAAGACTTCAATGAAATCGTGTTATCAATACCATAGTACCTATTATAAAAAACTTAATGTTAAAAGTCACTTAATTATATTTAGTCTAAGTCTTCTCATGTTGGTCCATGTAACTGGAGAAATCTCGACCCCTGTCATACAGGATGTCCTAGTTCAGGGGTCGAGACCTCATTGATGTAATGTGTACTGAAGTTTTGGAAATAAATTACTATTACTATTAATGTTTCAGGACGTAGAAGTATCGGCACTGTGTGCGGCAAATTCGCCCCGTAGGCATGCAGAACTTGCACTTGAAGATAAGCGGCTTACTCTGTGATTATAGTTACTAGGTCAACAATATTAACATATTAATGTCCAACTCAATTTGAACCCTGCTTACCCCTGGGGGCAAAATACATGAAATACAATGTTGGGTTTACCTAAAGGTGTATCTACATTGATAGAGACGTGCTGATTGCCTTCGCAGATACCCACCTATATCGCACATCTTTTTCGATTTCGGTTTGCTACATCAGTTAAGCAATTCGTACTTCAGACAAGATCAAAAAAATGTGCATTCGGAGATTTTAACGCTCAATTCGTTGGAGAGAACCGGCCTTTATTTTGCTCACTGCGTGGCGAAGGATAACCTGTTTCTCTACCAGGGAATAACACAGATACAATACAGTAGATGTATTTATGTTCGTGGCAAGTTTGAGTCGGTGACCTAAAATGCACTGCAGGCCAAGAAGTAGACGTACTCACTTTATTTATTTATTACTTCAGGCACACAAATGTACAGTAGCGGATCTTTGGGTGATGCAGAGACAAACAGTGGTAGGTGCAATTCGGATAATTCAATCAAATTGTCATTTTTTTTCTTTTTCTTGTTCACCTTGTCGTCAATTTTACATACTTACATACTTCCGTACCTATGTAAGTATGTAAAATTGTTATTTTATTTAAGTCTCAGATTTTATGCCACTGACTGCATCAGAGTGCTTAAAAACTGATAACATTTATTTGATTTATTTAAAAACACGTACAACTATCATCACAGGCTACAATAGTGTAGTTATAGTTACATTTAAGATTAGACTTAAAATTATATAATTATGATCAACCAAGAGTAATTTTACAAAATGTGGCCCGTGTGAATTCACTAAGAGTACAATTGAAGCAGTCAATCTGTTGTGACACCATATTGAGTGTAGGTATACAGGGCGCGCGTCAGCGGCGCGTGCTGCAGCAGATTGGTGCGAGCGGGCGGCACCCACCAGCAGCGGCGGTCGCCTCCGTCGTCCATCAGGTACACACAACCCAACCGTGCGTAGAACGCTTGGGTTGTGTATTTTTCTACGCATACTCTTAAATAAGTAAGTGGCGAGAGCTACTTCCCTTCTTACTTCCAGTTTATTATAGCCTACCATGCCCAGCACAAATAAAGTAGGATGCAACGGTGGATACCCTGGATAGCACACCATACTGCTTAAGTACAGGAATCTCATTTTGTTCTGGATCCGTTCTAGCATTAGTTTGTATTTGGCTTCATGTGGCGACCAGACGACAGCATTGCATACCAAATGACTTTTTACAAGCGCTTCGTACAACGATCTCAGAGCACTGATGTTCGTGAATTGGTTTTCTAGCCGTAAGTAAGACCAACCCTAAATTGCGGTATGCCTTTTTACAAACATCAGTGGTATGTTTACGAAATCAGTTGTAAAGCGCACGCCTACATAAGTCCTTAACCTCTGAGACACGGTGCAGTCGGATTCCATCCATGCAATATTGATAATAACTTGGGTCGCGTGCACGGGTAAATGATAACACCAATATTGTTTCTTTTTGTTTTTTTTGGAGTCGGGGATTTTTTATATTGTTAATCTGTTTTTTCCTGTATTCTATTTAAGAACTCGATTAATGATTTATATCATCTTTGATGAATTATACGATAAAAAATAATAATATGATTAAAACTTACCGTATTGTTCGCTTGTCACAATATTATGCTATTAAAAGTAAATTTTTCATTCATAACAAAAAATAATTAAAATAGCTTTTGTTATTTAGAGGCATGAGGAACAGGGTGTAAAGCTCAAGCGGAGGATCCTCCGACCAGAAGGGTGTCGTGTCTGGTGGGCAACTACCCAACGGTTGAAGTCGGAGCTTGTATGTATGGTGTTCGCGAGGTAAACTTTAATTGCGCGATTCAAGATTTGTGTGACGTCAGAATTTTGTGTGACGTCAAGTATTAAAATAAGAGAATAAAATAATAGTAATAGGGGCGAGCCGGGCACACGTCCAGATTCCGGGCTGCTCTATTAAGTAATTACTGATAGAAAAACCCAATAACCCGACAATAGCAATAGCCCGACCTTTTTTTTTTTTTTTTTTTTTTTTTGGTTTGGAAATTATCAAATAACTTCTCCCGCTCTGGGCGGAGCGGGAGGGCGTGTCAGACTCTTACTGACTGAAACCCACCCGTGTTCCTTCGGTTGCCCTGTTGCCGGGGGCCGCGATGTCCCTATCGGTTTTCTTCGAACCCCCGGCAGGCATTGGCCCTAGCGGACCCCGTCAATTCTGCTGACATCTCTTTGAGGCGCGCGTGGAACACAACGCGCCGTCGACCCGGGCTTGGTCCTTATCGGACGGCGAGCTACCCATTGCTCACCGTCCGCAAGCCCGCGCCTACGGTGGCCGGAAATCGGCTCGCGATTCCCGCCCCGGGCGTCGACTTCAATGCCAAGAATCTGGCTTGGGGTTCCCGGTATACGGACACACGGGGTAGGATGGTGGAGGACTGGGCTCTGGAGACAGGCCTGGTCGTCCAAAACCGGGGTTCTGTCCCCACGTGTGTGCGGATGCGGGGTGAATCGGTGGTGGACATTTCGTTCGCCAGCCCCGCTCTGTCGCCGCGTGTCATTGACTGGCGCGTCATGGAGGGGGTGGAGACCTACTCCGATCATCGGTACATCCGGTTTGACGTCTCCACCCGGACCTCGAGCGCGCCGGTCCGACAGGCCCCGAGTGGTCCGCGGTGGGCGCTGAAGCAGCTGGACCGGGAGCTTCTCCTGGAAGCCTCGCAGGCCTGGGTGTCATCACCGGACAGGCCTGCCGACATCAACGACGAGGCGGAGTGGTTCCGGGAGGCCATGTCCAATGTGTGTGACATGGCAATGCCCCGGGTCCATCCTAGACGTGCTTCGCACCGGCTGTACTGGTGGTCGCAAGAGCTAGAGGCTCTGCGCAGGGCGTGTGTTGCAGCGCGACGCCGGTACGCCAGGCATCGCAGGTTCCGTATCCGCCCTCCGGATACGGAAGCCATTCAGGCGGAGCTGTACGAGGGGTACAGAGCGGCGAAGACCGCCCTCCAAGCGGAGATCCTGCGGGTTGCTGGAGACTCTCAACAGGGACCCGTGGGGGCGCCCATACAAAATGGTGCGGGAGAAACTCCGCCCATGGGCCCCCCCGCTGACGCAGAGTCTCCGGCCCCAGCTTGTGGGGGACGTGGTGAGCGCTCTGTTCCCTTCTAGAGGGGATCATACCCCTCCGCCCATGGCTCCGCCTACTGCGGTGCCCGATGCGGACCACACCGACGACGACGATGCTCCAGAGGTGACTGAGGTAGAAATGAGAGTGGCGTTACGCAAAATGAGTGCGAAGAATACCGCCCCAGGACCCGACGGCATACCCGGAAAAGCCTGGGTCCTGGCCATGGGGGCTCTCGGGCCTCGACTAAGGGGGTTCCTAAGCGCATGCATGGAGAGGGGCCAGTTCCCACTTTGTTGAAAGACGGGGAAACTGGTCCTCATCAAGAAGCCGGGGCGCCCAGCGGACTCTCCGTCCGCTTATCGGCCCATTGTGCTGCTCGATGAGGTGGGCAAGCTCTTTGAAAGAGTCATTGTAGACCGCCTCGTCGGGCAGCTGGTGCGAGGGGGGCCGGATCTTTCGGAGAGCCAGTTCGGCTTCCGCAGGGGGCGCTCTACGGTGGACGCCATCATGCGCGTGCGGGCCCTCACGACGGGGGATGCTGTGGCCCGGGGTGGGGTCGTCTTGGCGGTGTCTCTAGACATCGCCAATGCCTTCAACACCCTGCCCTGGAGTTGCATCAGGGAGGCACTCCGGTACCACCGGATGCCGACCTACCTCTGTCGTGTGGTCGAGGCCTATCTGACGGACAGGGCCGTCATCTACCCCGGTCACCAAGGAGAGTGGAACCGGCAAGAGATGTCGTGCGGTGTCCCACAGGGTTCGGTCCTGGGGCCGCATCTGTGGGACATCGGATACGACTGGGTGCTGCGCGCCGACCTCCCTAGCGGCGTCAGCGTCGTTTGTTACGCTGACGACACGCTGGTCCTGGCGCAGGGGAGGTCGTACCAGGCGGCGGCCGATTTAGCAATAGCCCGACCTGGGGATTGAATCCTAATGGTCAGCAGTAGCGCTAGCGACCACTAGACCAACGAGGCAGAGTCTGCTTTAATCTAATTTATATGTATCTTTCGTACAATTATTTCTGGTGTCATCATATAATTTTACAGTAGGTACCTGGGCGACCGAGCTCTGCTCTGGTTAAAATAGAGAATGCTTATTTAAAAGTATAGAACAGTACCTACTAGTTCCATATTGCCATAATAGTTGGTACAGTATTCTAGTGTGAATGCTCCCATTTTGTGAAATAAATAAACTTTAACTAATATTGTCATGTCATTATTTATTATCTTGTTCTAAACTTTGGGCGATCGAGCTCTGCTCGGGTGAAATTACGAGAAAACTAATTTTCCCTGATATGAGACCTAGCTAGGTCGATTTTACGCCCCCGTAAACCCGTATTTTGCAACTTTTATCGAAATCGTTAGAGCCGATTTCAAGAACGTCGGTACAAATCTATATATAAACAAATATATATAAATATTGCTCGTTTAATAGTAAAGGATGCTAACATTCTATAAGAGAGAGATATGGATACCTATAGAAGAATCTATAGATAGAAACACAGAGATCAGGTTAAATGTATCATTTAAGACGAACAAAAAACTGATTGAATATGATTTATGGTTAAAGCCACATTTAAATCCATCACTTGTAGTTTTACAAATATACAGAGAGACAGGTGAAGCCGGGTGTCTTTCTTTTATACCATTTAGAGATTTTATCTTATCAGAATTAATTTATGTTAAGATACGAATCCGGTTAAAATAAAATAGCCTTTGCCCTGCTGTGGGACGATACAGGCTAGTGAGATTAGATTAGCTCAAGTATAAATTAAATAAATTTTGTATCTATGATAATTCAGTAGATACTGTTGTATGTAGCGAAACAAAATGATTCATAAAGTTTTAATATTATTTTTATTGGTGACCCACGCTGTCAGTGACTCATGTGTGAGGTACACATTTGAAGAAAATTTCAATGAGTGGTTGACACATGAGTGGGCGGGGGTTTGTGTCTCCATGCCATTTTGGGTTGTTGGCAAGTACGGCGATTTGGACTGGACTGGACATAATGAACGCAGTACTTCATATATAACGCCTCTATCAACTTTGAGTTGTGTGTCATCATTTATTTTTTCTATGAACCTCGGTGGTACGATAGAAGTGAACATTTATATGGAACCAACGGATCCTAATGACCAAGTCATTGTAATAGGCAACCAGTTAGATATCGCTGGTGGTGACAGAGTAACAGGAATGGATTTCTATTCGGCGTCGGATCCAAACTTTGTGGCAGGCTGGCACACTCTGAAGATGACCTTAACCGGCTCAGAGACTTATGATGGCTACGTAAGTATTAATGTTGTTTTACATAATAGTTGTTTGTCATATAAGAATATTTACCTACTAATACTATAGATGTCGCCTCGTGCCTAGGGTAAAGGCGAAAGTTTTGTATTTAATGACTCTAAAGTACACAGTAATTAAGATCATTATAACCTGTTTATTTTCTCTTCACATTTACTGATAGATGACCTTTCACGAAAATGTTTAGGCCACTTCTAAATTATTAGACGAACAGTTTAAATAACTCACCAAATTATTCGTGAACGAATACGATTACGTTTACTTGTTTGAATTCGAGTAATTTTGATTCACGCCATAAGCTTACTGAGTATTCGTAACGTGGGTATATGCCTCACGCACTTTACTCAGTAACGGCTTGCCTCCTCAAACCTCGCCTTAGATCCCACAGCCACCAACAAACTCACTTTCTGTGTTGCAGATTTCCATCATAGGCATGGCGTCTCCAAAATCCACTGTTTTAGTCGATTCCTTCCGCTACATACCGCCTGGTATGGATGAAAGTGAATGCCGACTCTACGAAGATGACCCCATAGTCAACCACCCTAGATCAATTCACGCCAGAGTCAAACATTCCAGAGCGTAATAACTTAAGATATTTTCTACAATCTTGTTGCATAAAATAGCTGCGATTTTTTAAAATACATTTTAATTCTGAAAGTTGTTGTTAATTACTGAATTTCATGACGAAAGTCACAGCACCCCGTCTAGTCAAATTGTAATTTTTTCGTAACAAAAAAAAATCTTATTCTCTCGTATCTGTACGTAGACACGCACTATTTTGAATATTAGGCCATGGTAAGTATAAGGTGGCCAATTCGGATGTATACAACTTTTTTTAGTCCCCTTTTTGATTTGACACCAAATATTGCAGTTAAAAGATAAAAAAATAAAATAAAAAAAGGATTGTGTGGTTTTATGAAACCACGGTAAAAGTGAAACTTTTAAGCGAACTATAGGCGCCGCCATATTGGCGCCGACCGTCACGCGACATGCAACACACAGACGAAAAAGTTTGAGACGATGTAATAAACGTTTCACTTTAAAACTTTTTTATATACAATTGCGGGTTAACGGGAACGCCCTTCATTAGTTAACATACTGTATACGACCATGCATCGCAATACTCTCTGTAATTTTATCTTGAAGTTCTTAAACGAATTTAAAATGACTCAATTTTTCTAAAAAATCATTCAGAGAATACCATTTTGATCACCGAGGATTTCGCGACACATCCTGACTTTTTTTCTGTGGGGATATCTAAAGGGAAGTTTCGTAGTCAATCTTGAATACGAGAAGCAGAATATTTGTGACTTTGTTAGTGTTATACCTAATACAGTATAAGAAAATTTTATGTAAAACATGATGAAAAGCAATCGCATTTAAGTTAAAAGAAGGAGGAGATTCGGCAGATCTTTATAAAATTGCCTTAAAAATATAAATTTTAGAAAAATATCTGGTAATTTTCGTTTGTAATGAAAATAATTTAAAGTTGTATACTTCCGAATTGACCACCCTACTCGTATTTAAATAATTAAATAACTCACAGCTTTGGCTATGAGTTATATAATTCTAATTTCATTCTCAAGCATAGTTGATTAATGTTAAGATTCGGTTTAAATTCTAGATAGCCTAGAATAAAGGTATTTGAGTACCCATATTTATGACTACTTACATCCAGCATGCGTTCATAGTAGACCGATGGACCCAAGCGTTACGATACATATAAAGATGTTGCAGATGATAATATAATGTAAGCCGTTCATTAGGTAATTGCCCATTTCTTACGAAAAACTGCAAAAGCGATTTTCTTCCAAAGTAGGTATTGATTGAAAATCTATGTTTTTATTTTCAAACCCTTCCTAACCATAATATTAAATATTATAAATGCGAAACTGAGTTTGTTTGTTTGTTACGCTTTGGCGCTAAAACGGCTGAACGGATTTGAATGAAATTTGGCACATGGGTAGACCATGACCTGGAAATCGCAGACGAAATTGCAAGCAACAGCTAGGTATGAATATTGCTCAAATAAAATAACATGGCAGAAACGTCTGCATTTTGTTTTGCAAAACAAAAATGGTTTGCATTCTCTCATTTTTAGAGTTTCGTAGTAAACAAGGGTGGGTGACCATCTTTACATACCGAGACTCCTCCGTGCCTCGGAAAGCACGTTAAGCCATTGGTCCCGGTTGTCATTCATGGATCTTTGACAGTCGTTACGGGTCGTCAGAAGCCCGAGAGTCTGACAACCAGTCTTACCAAGGGGTATCGTATTACCCAGTTACTGGGTTGTGGAGGTCAGATAGGCAGTCGCTCCATATAAAATACTGATATTCAGCTGCATCCGATTAGACTGGAAGCCGACCCCAATATAGTTGGGAAAAGGCTAGGCAGATTGAGTAAATAAGGAACCCTTATAGTTTCGCCATGTCCGTCTGTCTGTCCGTCCGTGGTCTAGCTCCGAGACTTTTAGTACTAGAAAGCTGTAATTTGGCATGGATATACATATTAATTACGCCGACAAAGTGGTAAAATAAAATTATTAATAAAAAAATTATTTAGGGTACCTCCCCTAAACGTAAAGTGGTGATGTTATAATTTTTTTTCTATCTGACCTCTGAGGTCATGACTACTTAACCTATTATATACAAAAATATTTACGAAATAATTAGCGGCATAGGTACCATACGTTGGTAAGTCGAAAATAGTTGAGACTGTACGTGTGGTACAGTTTCAACTATTTTAGTATACAGAGTATCAAGGACATCGACGCGAAAACTGTTATCATGGATTCAGAACATGATTCTGAACCCCCTGCGTTGAAATTTTTCGTCGGTTATTTAAAAAAATCTGCTGCATACATTTTGACCACGTAGGTATTGCACTTTTCTGTGAAACAACAGATTTTTTTTTAAATAACCGACGAAAAATTTCAACGCAGGGGGTTCAGAATCATGTAAAGAATCCATGGTAATAGTTTTCGCGTCGATATCCCTGCCACCCTGTATAAATATCGTGTGACTCCACCTAACCGTCAGTTTAAGTAAGTAGCTTAAGGCAGCCACAGGCTACCCCGATCTTTAAGTTTGGCAATAAAAGATTATTCGTATCTCAATCGTCTTTCACTCCAGACACTATCAGGGACTCTTACCTCAAGAGGTACAGTCAATCGCACAATAGTGGTAACACTTGCACAATGAAAACCACCCTTACTGCTATGACATAACGGTGCTATGGTATGTCAAATTGTTACCACTTACGTGCGGTTGTCTGTACCTGATGCTGAACTTGGACCTTAATGGCATATTTTTAGTGGCTGTGAAAGATTACCAAAATCCTGTGTGATCCCAAAATGTTGTTACTGACGTAAAGATGTTTGCTGCACATTTTATTTTGTCTCGATCATTATCATTTGCTAGCCGCCTTTTGCAATACACTTTTTCAACAAAGAAGGTGGATTCTTCTTTGCACTTTTCTAACTAATAAAACTGCAATCAAGCAGCTCCAACAGAATCTATGAGAATACAACATACATTCCAAACCGCAGACTTTAAAACCAACCTATTCTAAAATACCCAAAACACACTAAACCCCACAAAATTAAACTCTCACCCATAAATCTGAAAACCGATACATGTTCAGTAAAACTGTGGCATAACGCCCGATCCAGGAGACACGTAGAAAACTTGCACCCAAGTATGGTAATAAAACAGCCTTGTCTCTAATATTGCCCATTACTTGCCGGCGCTTAATTTATGCCGTTGCTAAGTCATAAGGTAGGACAAGGCAGGGGACGGATGTTGAGTTACTGGATGCGGCAAGTAATGACAGCTCAATTTATGTTGTCATCAATCAAGTTTGGCTCGCAGAGGTGCCTAGACGTACGTGGAATTGAGGCCTGTCTGAATTGTACGTGATTGGTTTATATACTCATAGGGAAGCATTCTGTTATGATGAATATTGGATTAAATAAACTGAATTCTAATGACTTTAAAATTACTTGGAGTTAGTAGGAAACATAAAGGTTTTCAGTTTAAGGAACAAAAAACAAAAAGTGGGCTTTACATGTCGTATTTTTGGATAGGTACTACTATAATGTATGTACTCATAATGTTTGAATACTTATTTCCATAATGTCAAGAGAGTTTTTTTTACGAATACATCGTTACTTCATGTTTCCATTGACATAATATAATGCCCAAAAGAATACACAGTCACGTGATTCAAGCCGCGAGAACTGATAGTGTACTCAGTGAACCGTCATATGCAGTACAATAATTAAAAAAATAATCTGTCCTAAACCCTGCGAGGTAGAGGTGACTTCTTTTATTGAAAACGTCTCTTACTCTCCTTTCTCTAGTCTAACTCTTATAATTATGATGAGTTGTTAAGATTTTGTCAACCAATCTTAACAGCAAGGTGGGGTTTAATCTGATTAAGCTTTTAACAGAAGATTCTACAAGAAACCGTGTTTATTATAAATAAACCTTCAATCTCTTCTAGTCTCTCACCATCATTGCTCCAAGACTTGCCAACGAGAAGGGAAACTTGACGATTTATTATCATACTGCTTTCTAAAAGTTTTATCTTAAACGCTAGGCGGCGTTAGCTAACGCATCTTGTGTTACACAGTTTAGTTTTAATCTCACCACCCTCATGCTCTTGTATTTTTCATTATACATGATCCAGTTTCCGAAGTTTCGAGAAGAAATTTATTTAAGTGTTTCTGATGAGATTTTTTGTTCTTTCATTAAAAATTATAAGTAAACAAATATGTCTGTATTGAGAAAGTTTCTTGATATTGTCGGTTACATTCTTCTTTTTCTGAAGAACCTATAAATGACTGACTTTAGAGATTTGACCAAAAACTTTTACATAGAGGTTCAATTGAAGCCATGTTTATGATATATGAACATTTAATTAACACCCTGTGTCAACACCTAATAAATTATCACTCAAAGTTAGACTTCTCAACCTTGAACTCCAGCACTAAATAACAACTGACAAACAGACACCCAAGATATGAAGACGCGCTTCAAAACTTGGCAAACAGACACTTTAGTTACGTGTAACGCGAACGCGCCCGAGGTGAACGCAAACGCAAACTTTGACGTGACAGTTTCATTCACCGTGATTGCCGCTGTTACTTCCCTGCGTATGTAAATTCACAGTTAACAATCACAAATACTTTGAAATGATGTTAGTAATACTCCTTGCACGAGTTTTCAATTTGATTTTACTTAGTACATGAAGACCTCGACCTTATTAGTTATATGTTATATACTTTTGTGTGACATTATGACTCTTTGAATCATGATTTAAATATGTAAAGAGAAAAGCAAAGCACAAAGGTGTGAGTATTATTATAGGAATCTATTCCAGCATATCTGTGATTCAAGATTTGGAATCGAAGAGATGTTGATACAGTATGTAAATGTAGAAAAGAAGTAAGTAATATTTATTTTGTGTATTAATATAAATGCTATAGCTACCGCTATCCGGGCAAGTACCTTTCGTATGTGACTTTTTCAATTCATATGTACTTTCTGAATTTATCTTGGACATTACATCGGTAAAGGAAAAACATCGTAAGGAAACCTGGACTTATAGTTAATATAAGTCTGAAATCACCAACCCGTCTTGAGCAAGCGTGGTGATCAATGCTTGTGCCTTCTCTGTATGAGAAGAGGCCATTGCCCAGCAGTGGGACAATAATAGGCTGGTATTATTATTATTATAGCTACCAAAACGAAACGCTGCGATTTTTTGTTGAGAATCAAACAGAAATAAAACAAAAGCTAAAGTTGTAGTTCAATTTTAATACAACGCGAATTATTTCTGATCGTCAAAGTCATCGGGGGCACATACCCCATAACTGTAAGATGTGATCGATGTGTCGCATTTCATACATCCCGCGTTGTGGTAGGTAACGCCGTTTGAGGCACACACGGGGTCATAATGCATTGAGCATGGACAACTTATTCTTTGCATTTTAACTAGAGATACGAAAATTGCGAAACATAAAAGTATTGCTTTCATTTCGTATTTAAGATAATCGATGCAAATCTTTGAAACAACTGATGGAGTTTAGTTTTAGAGTTTTCTGGGGGTTCTGGTTCCTATATTTGATGATTTCACAAAAAATATTTAATCTTTTTAACTTTATGCTATTTTATTTCTCAATGTTGTTTTGTACTTAGCCACTTTAATAACACTTTCACCCTTATTGAGTTACTTCAGTCAACTAACTAAGTGTTGCAAAATTAATTAATTAGGAAATACACATTTCTATAATGTAGGCGTAATTACTTTAATTATATACGATTAGTTTCAGGCTATCACAATTAGCTGATAAAAAAATAACAATTCGATAAACATTTATCACGCGGTGGGGAAAAAGTCAAGAAGACCGTAGCGTCCGCCTGTCTGTAAATCTACAAACTGATTGTGCTAAAATGCTTAGAATCAACACTTGTTGAACATTAAAAGACAGTCCCCCAAACTACTCGCCTTTCATTAGTTTGAGACAATTATATTTATTGACGACATATTTTTGCTGCATCTGCTTGACTATAGCAATTCTTTCTTCGTTTATTGTAACTGTCATTAATAAGATCGTGTTTATTAGGTTATGCCTATGGGCTTCTTCTTTTCGAATCAATACTAATATTATAAAGAGGTATTCGTTTGTTTGTATGTAGAGGGTAATTACTGGAACTACCAGTCGATTTCGAAAAAATATTTTTGCATTGGATAGCCCAATTCTTGAGGAAGGTTATAGGCTCGCGGATGAAGTCGCGGGCAGAAGCTAGTGGTAAATATGTATATGTGATTATTTTGTTACATTCGTTGGGTTCAGTTGGCCACGCCAATTGCGGCATCAGTGGCGTGTTTTAAGTCTTCATTAGGAGTTATCGGGTTTGGTTTCCGCACTTGGTCCCTCAAGTGAACCATTGCGCGTGGGCCATGGCGGCCGTTGGTGGTTATTCCAGCCCATCTCTCTCTGTTCAGAACATCCATGAAAGATCTGGGTGACCCGAAGGTTTCTGTTCTAATCTGGGTGACGCCTGTGCATTTAAAGAGAACTAGCGCTACGGTTTTCTTAGACTCCGTGCACGCCCTGCACAGAGGACTGTCCGTTATACCTATTTGTGGAAGTGTTTGTTTAGCGAGCAGTGCCCCGTGATGGTCCCGTCACCAGGTGCAGGCCGTTTCTGTACAGGCGTAATAAACGCCTGGTTAGCCTGTTATCCAAGGATGGCATAGCTTCCTTGGACTGTCTGCAGCCCGGTGTCGAGGTCCACCAGTTCTCCGCTTGTATGTAGTTGAACTCCTGTAGCCACCTGCGTATTTGTTTGAAGGGGATTGGTACGATAGGCTCGGGTCCACAGACTGCCGTGTTAGATCCTCTTCTAGCAAGTTCGTCAGCTGCGTCGTTACCTAGCGATCCGCTGTGTCCTTTATCCATTGCAGTGCCACCGTGTTGCGGCTAGATACCGTTACTTGTTCTAGTGCATTGTGACATTCCAGTGTAAAATAAAAGTAATTTGAGGGGCGATGACGGCAGTGGAGAGGGGTTGGTCGGAGATGGATCCATCGGAAAGCCTCTCCATTACCTCCTCTCTGTACTTGTCGTCGTGTCGTTAGCCCGGCGACGAGGCGAGTAAACGTTCGTTCCACCCAGGTGATTCGGACGTTATGGTATCAACGTTGTCATTGCCATTGCCGCTCGGGCCATGACCTCCTCAAGTTGGTCAATGTCTGGGTCGTTCGTCTGTGTCACCATCGGTTGTGCAGTCTTTGTATCGCTGTCGTTCTGGACATCAGAGGGTTGGCCAGAAGCGTACGTATATCGACCCGAGTAGGTATGATATACGTCGCTCTCGGGCCCGGACCTTTACGGCTTCCGCCGGTGGCACATCCAGCGTCAAATAAGTTCCATAGTTGTCGCCACCGACGGTAGTCGCCCTGTACAGTAACCACCTAGCGATGTCGTACCAAGTATTTTGACGGGTCAGAATATTTTGGAGTCTAGCTATGTCACCTCTGCAACGAGGGACAAATACGGAGACACGGGTGGGCACGTTGGATTGTCTCAGTGTTAGATCAGTATTCGGGAGTCTGATTTTGGGCACGTTCTGGGTCAGCCAGGTCAGGGCATAGTCGTCCTCATACCACATCTGCACGGTACCTTCCGTTACCTGTGGGTATTCGTGGAAGGCAGGGAGTGGCGTTGTCGAGTCTGAGTCTATAATCAGATTCTCTGGACTTAGAGAATCAGTCTTTATCTGCTCGGCCTCTTCAATTGTCAGGTCTCTGGAGGGGGGGAAGCAGACTGCTACGGCCAGCCGCGCAGGGATGTCCTTCGTGGCCCGCACGTATGTCCTCTGCTCCCCTTGAGTGGAGTAGATCTTCACCCGTTTGGCGTCTCCCTGGAGCGTGCTCGGCAAAGCTGTGTCATCAAGGCGCCCCCTATTCGCCGGCCTTGTACCGCTCGGTCCAGGCTGCGGCTTGGAGGTTGGGTGTTTTTTGCTGGCGACGCCGGGTGCGAGGTACCATCTCGCTTGTCCTTGCTGTGGTTTGGACGAGGTTGGTCGTGGGATCCGTCTATGTCTTGGGGTCGGCTGTCAGTCTCGGCGGACTCTGTCACGTGTAGAGGCTTTTTGCGCTGGGTTGCTCCTTTGCAAGCTAGCCCCCGCACGTGCGTTTCCGCTTCCGGCCGCTTTGCGTGCTGAGTTTGCTCTTCGAGCTCTTGCGGGCGGTCGCGTGCGACCGGCCCCTTTCCGTGCTGAGTTTCCCCTTCACGGACTTGTAGCCGGTCACGCACCTCCCCTTCGGCTCTTTCGTTCGGCTATTCTCTTCTTCAGGGCCTGGAGTTTTTTGCGCTTTGTCAGCGAGTGTACTTCATCACCGGCACCGGAAGAGTGTTAGAGTTGCCAGGTCTGTCATCTTTTCCCGTTTCTGTCTATCTGTGCTGGTCTAGGCCTTTGTCTGGGTTTGTTATAAATAATAATAAAAATAATAAAAATAAAAATAAAATTTATTGTGTCAAATAATTGGTCTTACAAATTGTTGTGTTCGGAATCTTCTTTTAGACAAATAATGCCTGTAGTAGAAGACTCCGCCCCTCCCTATTTTGTATAGCATGATAGTTAACACAATATTTTTAAAATGTAAAAGAATATTAAGTCTAGGCCACCCAAAATAAGAAATTAAAAGAAGAAAAAATTAAAGAGTATACTTAAAGGTTGAGAGTGTGCGCGTATGTGTTGTATGTTTGTATGTGTGAGTGAGGGTGTGTGTGTGTGTGTATGGGCGTGTCTGTCAGAGTAGGTGGGTGTGTGTGTCTGTGAGTATGTGAATAATTCCGTGTTATAACAATGCTTCTGTGTCTTCATACGTAAGTGGTTTTATCCACTTAATTAGTGTTTCTTTACAGTCATATTTATTTTTCGAGTGTATATTTATCTTTTTATTTATTCTATTATACAATTGAGCTGATCGTTTACGATATTGATTACATGCAAATTTGGTCTTAGTTGATGGTATATCAGCTATGCTGAACTTCCTTCGTTTCGGGGTAATACCCACATTAAGGGGCAAAGACTTATGCTTTTTTAATATTGTTTGGACTATGTACAGCTTTCTGACAGAGAGTACATCACTAATGTGATAAAGGTCTACAGTAGGGAATCTAAGTCTTTTAAAATGCATAATCTTTAGGAGTGCGCGTTGTGCTCGTTCTAGTTGTATCAATTTGGTCTTTGCTGTACCTCCCCAAACCGGAATACAGTATCCGAGCACAGATTGTACAAGTGCAAGGTAAACTTGAGTGAGTAAATTTTTAGGCGGGCAGTTTTTGTTTGCTTTTACCATTGGCGCAACATGTCTTAGGGTTTTGAACAACCAACTTAACTTTCTAATTCTGGCGGTAACTTGTTCTACATGAGGGTACCAGGATAGCCTATTATCCACTACTACACCCAAATACTTAATTTCGGTAACTTTTCGAATACTTGGGCAGTTACAATTAATGCCGTATTCACCCTTACAAGTATGTATAACGATACCAAAATCATCAGGTGGCTCATTACGCTTAGAAATGCTAAAAGATATGAAATTAGTTTTGGAGGCATTTAAAGTTAGGAGGTTGAATTTTAGCCAATCAGCGACACGAGATATACCTGTCTCAGCATGATGCTTGACATCGTGCCAAGAGCTCCCATAGAAGACTACGGCCGTATCATCGGCGTAGGAGAAAACTTTAGCATTGGGTATAATCATACTGCAGAGGTCATTTATGTATATTAAAAAAAGGGTTGGACCCAATACACTCCCCTGAGGGACTCCGTACAATACAGCCGCGTAGCCACTGATGTGCTGGCCAATCTTCACACTTTGTGTCCTGTTTGAAAGGTAGTCCTTTAAAAGGTCAAGAGCTATTCCCCGAATACCAATCTTTTCCAGTTTGTTCACAAGGATAGTGGTAGAGACGGTATCAAACGCCTTTTTGAGGTCTAAAAAGACAGTGAGGCACTTTTGTCCATTATCTAGATGTTTGGTTATTAGAGAGGATAGAGCACTAACAGCATCTTCCGTAGATATATTTCTTCTGAAGCCGTATTGCGAGTCGGATAATATGTTAAATGTGCTCAGATAAATTAGCAGTCTAGTATTTATTAGTTTTTCAATAATTTTTGATAAAGCAGTTAAGACTGAAATTGGTCTATAATTACTGATATCGTCTCTATCTCCACCCTTGTGCACTGGCGTGATTATAGCTTCTTTTAACGGGGCCGGGAAAATTCCTTTCGAGAAGCACAGATTTGCAAGGTGTGTGATGATGGGGACCACTACAATGCTGGTGTGTTTTAAAAACTTTGTGGATATGTTATCCCAGCCCGAAGCGCCGTCGGACCTAAGATTCATTAGAGTTCTATGTACCTCATCACAGTCAGTTTCGAGAAGCACAAAAGAATTAGCTTGTGTGAGTGCATCACTGAGTGGAATAGGGCAATTCGTAGTTTCAGGTTGAATTTGCTGAGCTAGCTTACAGCCTATATTAGCAAAATAATTATTGATGAAATTTATAGATTCAGAGGGGGATGACTTTAAGTTTAGCAATTCTGTATTTTGATTATCTGTTTTATTAGTGTATGTTATAGATTTAATATTTTTCCACAGTTGTTTTGAATTTTTTATTGAATTTGAAAGAAGCTCTTTTTCGTATTTTCTTTTTAACCTTTTTAGTAAATTGTTACAATAATTTCTATATCGTGTGTAACTTATTTTTAGTATTACATTATCTGGGTCAAGACGAAGCTTCCTTTGAAGTTTATTACGATTCTGTATGCAGCGCAAGATACCTGTAGTGATCCATGGTTTGATAATGCGTTTGCTACTAGGAATATTGATAGTAGTAGTGTTAGAGTTAATAGTATCGGTAAGAGATTGCAACAAGAGTTTACATAAATAATCTGGATCATTACAAAAAAGCAAATCGCTTATGTTCTTTTCTTGCAAATGTGTTAGAGCCTGTTCATAGTTAAGTAAAGTAGTCGTTTTAGGAATAGCCTGTTTATATTTTTGCTTAGACAGTACTAGAAGCGTTGTGAAATGATCTGTGATGGAAGAGTGTAGGATAGCAATGGTAGCGGAAAACTTTTTCTTATTTATTTTTAACATAAAGTGATCTAGGCATGTTTTATCTCTAGTCGGTAACAAATAAATGTTATGCTGTTCCGCACAATGCTCTGTTGCCAGAGGCTCGTGGGAGGCATAGCTCATTTAGTAAGTGTTGGCGCGTTGGTCGCAGCCGAGGTTGGGTCAATGGGCGCGTTAATCGTAGCTGGTGTTGTGGGCGCTAAATTAACAGCCGGCCGTGCTGAAAATTGTGGCATCAAAGAATGCATATTGCAGGTTGAAGCCCCTCCCATACTATAATAGGGGCTAACTGTCGGAGCGGTGTGGAATTCCTCGGCTTGGCCGGGACCCACCTGGATAGTTGCTTCTTCACTCTGCATGTTCATGGTAGGGGTGGGCTTTTTTGGAATCGAGGTTACCCTTCCTCTGGGACCGATGGGATAGGAGGGAAGGCATTTGGTGGAGGGGGTGTGGGTTACTTGGGGGTCATTCTAGGCTCGGGAGTTGGCCTAGGGAATTAGGATCGATGGGATATGTATGGGCAGGGAGGGATAGCTTGGTTAGGTTATGGGAACATAGGAGTATTTGGGTTACCCTAAGCCTGGGATTTGGCTTTCGGGAACTTCTCTTGTCCGGGATCTCTTTTAGAAGATGTTCCGAGTGCGGGGTCACCCACTAACAGTCAAAGTAACCGTTAGTGGTCGGTCCCGCAGTTGCAAGAGAAGAAGTGCCTGGCAGTCCGGGTCGCCTCACTACGGATGTGCGTATACATTCGCGTTGGAGCGATCCAGCCCCCCCCGAGCACTACAACATAATTATGGTACATGGTTTGGTCAGCCTATGGGCTGATATAAATGATACCTTGTCTTTATAAAGGGTGTAAAAAGACGTTTCATGAATCCGACAGTCTCTATTTTAAGTACCCCAACTACTCCTGTAACGTTGCATGCACCCAAACGCACAATGTTTTGCGTGCGTTGTATTACGCGCTAACGTAAAGAGTGATTTTTCACACCAATTACAGTAATAGCCGTTTCCCAGCAATAATTATTGCTCAATGTTACTTTGTTTGATGTACAGATAGATAACGGCTATGTGACGGGTCTTTTACACTCCAATCTGAGGTTTGAGATCTTGAACCTCGAATTCTGCAGTTTAGGCTAGCTTAAGCTTGGCTGAGCACTTAATCAAAATGACGACAATTTATATACATACTAGCTGCACCCCGCGGTTTCACCCGCGTAAGTCTCGATTTCATGAAATTGTCAGAATAAAAAGTATCATATATCCTAATATAAGTCATGGTCTACCGATGTAGCAAATTTCAACCAAATCTGTTCAGCCGTTTGAGCGTGAAATCATAACAAACAAACAAACTCAATTTCGCATTTATAATATTAGTTAGGATACGTAAATTCTTTAGATATGTTTTCGTAGACCTTTGATGTCATTTCCGATATCCATTAAAATATTTTCGAAGCCCACTTTGATCCTATCATATCCTGGGATACGAACTCGAAAAGTAAACATCGAAATCCGTTGAAAAATTCTCGTATTACTTAACAACGGACAAACAAACTCACAAAGAATTCAAAAGATAAAGTTACCGCTTTGGTTATAAAAGAGAGCTAAAAATATAACGATGTCTTTGACTTAGTGTTGCCCTTTGACGCTTGTTACAAGTTTCTCCTTGTTAAGCTAACTGGAGGAAAAAGTTCTGTGACAACTAATACGGCTGAGGATGGGGATTTGATATCCTTTGTGATGTTCTTCACTCGGGCTTAGATTACGGAGGCTTGCTCCGAGTTCTGTAGTTAACGATATCAGTGCAGCCTTTGGAGTCGACTTCTAGTCAAACCTGAGATGCAAATGAATAATAACCCAGCGAGTACTGTCCACAGTATTTACTAGTAAAGTAATACTGCGGTCCCAAACAAATCCATTAATACAATATATACCTAAGTAGTTGCCTTATTAAATACGATTAGTTTTAAGCATTCATAATTACCTGATAAGAATTAGCGATTCAATATAGGCACTTAAGTAAAACACGGTTTTAAGGTAAGTACTTACAGTCCGCCTAGACGGACATAATTATTAGGAATTATAAAAGAAAAACGAAACGAGTGAGCCTTGCATATTTATGATGACATCTGACATCTCACCTTGGTAGTAACAATAAGTCCAATATTAAACGAGCAATATTTGTACAAATATGTAAATATATATTTATTTGTAATCTCATTCTCGAAAACGGTTCTAACGATTTCGATGAAAGTTGTAGTGTAGGTTTACGGGGGCGAAAAATCGATCTATCTAGGTCTCATATCTGGGAAAATTCGTTTTCTCCGTATTTTCACCCGAGCAGAGCTCGGTCGCCCAAAGTTTAGAACAAGATGGCGACCTTAGAATAATGACATGGGAGCATGGAATTAGTATGTACTATACCTATATGGAATTAGTATGAACTATCCTATATTATTAAATGAGTAATGTCTTTTTTCACCCGAGCAGAGTTCGGTCGACCTGGTACTTAAGGTCGTTTCTGACGGCCAACTCTAGCACCGCGCGCGCTCATTGGTCAAATAAAATAGCGCGCGCTTCCCCCGCTTCCTGTCCTTTTTCACGAAATCACTCCCACAGATTTGTCCATTTAGATTTTTTTAGATTTTGATTGCAGGAAAGCGAGAGGAAAACCTCAAACAAATTGAGATATGGGAGGAGCAGGAGATTGATGAAGATGATGATGACAAAAAAAAACAGTGGCACTCCGGGAGTGCCGACTGAAGTGAAAACTTGAACAAGATCGTCTTGGTGAAAGAAAAATACTTGTATAGAACATTGGTCCGTAATCATAACTAAATAAAGAGCACAATCACGTTTACAAAAAAAATACTTCCAAAACCTTTAAAGTGAAAATACTTGCATTGGACATTGATCCGTAACTTAATATAAATACAGAGCACAATTGCGTTTACAAAAATGAGGTGTCGGTATCGGTGTCGCGAGTTCAATTCTCTAATCTGTTTGCTGATGAATGGAGCAAAATTATGCGTGTATGTCTGATGTTTTGCGAGAGTAAGTATGCTAGGTTGTCCTAATATGTTAGTATTTGAAATTTTTTTGTTTACTACACCTGTTTCAATTTCTATGTTAATTAATGTAATTGGTGTTACCGTTTTAATTAACAATAAAAAATAAAATAAATTAAATATATTAATTCTTTTTCCCATCTCAAAAATGCCCAACGCGCCTAAAGAAGTTTTCACTTCAAAAAACATTTTACATGGAAAACATTACATCTTCTAAGGAAAATCAATTAATATTGTTAAAAATGCTGCTTCAACAATGTCGTTTGTGTAGGCATATGCATTATCTTACATTTCAAGCTTCCGTGACAACTAATGCGTCTGTACTGTATTGGATTTGATACCCTTTGTGACATACGCATCTGCTTTGACATGGAATTCAAGCAGGAAGTCGAGTGGCACTTGTCTTGTTGTGCTTAATTGAAGATCATTGATAACCTACTCTTGATCTTAAAACAAAAATGCAAATTAATGAATAATTACCAATTATACATTAAATTGCACATTAATCTATACTGATGTTATAAATTTGAAATTTACTCTGTCTGTCAGTTACCTTTTGACGCCTTTACCACTGAACGGATTTCGATAATATTTGGCAAGGAGATAAATGGCATCCTGAGGAAGGATAAAGGCTATTTTTTGTCTCAAAAATAATCCTAAAGGGGGATATTGGGGATAAAAGTTTGTATGGGAAGCCCAGCATTACTTAAGTTAGGGACATAAAAATTCAAATTTATGTTTTTGGTAAGAAATAAAGAATTACGTGTTTCAGCCCCCAAGAGGGTAAAATAGGGGAAGATTTTAAAATTCACATGTAATATTATTGTGTACCTCTTTTTAAGAGAATATAGTCATATAGATACGAACATCTTGCAAAAACATTTAGTCTTAAATTTTTTTCTAAAGGTTTTCACTGCTTGATGGCCACCGATGAACTCTGCCTAGCTCTGGCTCCGGCCGGTCCGAGCGTTATGTTGTAGACTGGCATCCCGATTAGTCAACTCAGTAACGTATTACCGACATATGTTATAATCTCAAAATAATTTAAATAAAAATAAAAGTTATAAAAACTAAAATCCAACTGCGATAAAAATGTCAACTAAAAAGGTATAACACCATATGGTAAATAAGACATCACAGACAGACTAATTAAAAATCCGGAGTCACACGTTATCTATTCGATTTATAGAACACTTGCTTATACCTTTTTATTAAACTTTTTTGTCGTAGTTGGTTATTTGATGATAAACAAATTATTGGAGTAAATATTCTGTCCTTCTGTCTGTTGCCTTTTCACGATTTACTGCTGAACGGATTTGGATAGGCCATGCCCTGAGTTAGGGCTTTTTATCTCGGTATAGTACGTTCCGTGGGATAATTTCCGACCTCCACTAGGGCGAAAGCCGCGGGCAAAAGCTAGTTATACATAAATACGAAAGTAACTCTGCCTGTCTATTTTCACGCCTAAAGCCCTAGCGCGCACTGCGGTGCGGTGACTTGCGATGCGTTTTTTTCGCCGTAACGGGTAAAATCCTGCTTTGTGCGATTTTTTTCCGCAGTGCGCGCATTTCCACTGTTTTTCATACTTCACAGATTTTGCGGTACGGATTTCGATGAAATTTGGCATGTACAGGTAAACCACGATCTGGGTTAGGACTTAGGATGCTTTTAACAAAGGAACGTGAATGTACTACACGGTCACGTTCCTGTGGGATAATTTATGATCTCCTCGCGGGCAAAGCCGCGAGAAAAAGCTAGGTATTACAAAAATAACGTTTTATGTTGACATACTGCTGGTCAATTTAAGGTATTGATTTTTAAGTTACTTCTGACTACATACAGCAGTTGGACTATTTGGCGAATAAATAAAAAACTTACTTACCAAAGCTAAAATTTACGTTTATAATGTATGAGGTAAAATGGTGGTCGGTCGAAAATATGAGGTAAATAAATAAAATATTTAAAACCCAGCACCTTAACGGCGAAGAGTCGAGTTTTCATAATCTGATTCCCTTTAATGTGACGGGAAATGTTAATAATATTTATCTTCCATCTCGTTATATTTGGATGTTTAAGAATATTTTATGAATTAAGTTACTACGAAATTTTTAACATGGAAAACGTTTTAACACCCTGTACGTGTGGGCGTAGGGTATATTATATGGCAAAGGAATCACTGGATACAGGATAGTGGACATTAAAAGGACATAGCCTTATTATTTGTTTTCAGTCTGTGTGTTGTTATGCACTGTATTGACATTAATATGTTATTTTTTTTAATATTGACATTGATTTCTATTGCTATTTATTATTAATTAATTTGTATTATGAAATGTGTGATTTTTTATAATTGTTTTTTTTATTGTTCAGGCTTATTTAATTAAATAATTACTAAATTACAAACATTTGTACGCCCTCTGGTATAACATAGCGAACTCTTTATTTTCTTTATAAACTATTATTATTAACAAATGAATAAATGACTTATAACTTATTGCCACAATGCCATGATAAAGTTGCCACCAGTGGACTTAGCCTTGTGTATTTTGGAATGTCGTATTCTCAGTAATTTATGCAAAATAATGGTCATCTTTACCTTGGTATAAGGATCCATGCTTTTCAGAAAAATTCAACACAAACTTCTACTGACTTCCGTAGTGATCGTTATCAAAATAACTTCCTGACTGTTCAACCCTGAAAATGTAAATAAACAAATTGGTTTGTGCCGTAAACAAGGGCACGTTGATAAATAATCGCGGTGATCCAGAACGGATGTTGTAAATCGTTCCAACGATGGCTGCTTTAGATAAATCAAGTTCCATGTAATCTCGAGGCTGTGGTAATGAAGCGAGCGGGTCGGGAACAATTATTTGGTTGATTTACCTATTATTTATGTCTTGAAAAGTGGAAATATGACAGTTGTGAAATCGTCCGCACAATGCCATTTGCAAATAAAGTGACCACAGATATTTTTGTAGGCTACTATAAAATTGGTACTTAAAAATAACACTCATAAAATAAACCTCACAAGCTGCCTAGTCAAGTACCTACCTACTATATAATAAACTATGCATGTCATTCTTTTCAGTCAATATTTCGTAACGTTCGCTGTTTTTATGGCCGCACAGTAAGGATGTGTACGAATCGATTCTTTTGCCCGCTGATCCAGAAGTAAGGGATCAGCTGTATTTTGTTTAACATCCCGACCTTAAGCCGGGATATACCTTTCCCTTTAGTTTTGTATCTATGGGATTTATGTAATGTAAGGCTAACGTATATTTCGTTAAATTAAAGCAAAACTAATTGAGATTTTGAGAGTCATAGTGAAAGGTAAAGATCTAAATAAATCGCTAGATTTGTCCTCACCAAACTCAGTCATAGAAAAAGTCCATACTGAGAAGCATGAGCGCATACATTATTAAATAGCGTTTCCATGACAAACAAGGTGTAGTTACTGCGTCATTGTGCGGTAAGGCGAATCTAACGATTTAAATCTTTGGCGAAAGGTACCAATTTTTTTAAAGTGTTTTTTTTTGTAGTAACTTTGAATTATTAGTCCACTCTCCGACTTATGATTAACAATAACACTGAACACTTCACCACGAATGCACGTGCACATTTCTGCCATAGCTAGAATCAAATGATATCTGAAAATAATTCAACATCAGTATAAACCTGTTGTTACTGCAGGTATCTCAAAAATAATACAGCGGTTAATTCAGCAACTAGTGTTTTTAATACCTACGAGCAAAATATACAAAAATCTAGTCTAATTTGTAGCAAACATAAACAGAATAGAATCCAAACATGATAAATAGCAAGTTTACCTAACTAGAAAACGCATACAAAAACCATATTTTTTCCCCCAAAAACCTCGAAGCCATTAATAAAATATAACAGTTCAATCCCCCAACTCATTGGGGCATACATCACACAATAACGCAAACATCTAACGGGTCGGTTGTCATCACTTATTGGCGTTACGGGTATAATCCGGTAAAATATGCAAGGCGCCTCCGGGGGCGTTGTTAGTGTGAGATTTGCATAATGGCCAATCAGTCGACAGGCGACGATTTGCGCCGTGTTGATGGTATTCCCATAAAGTTTTGCGTTATAGACGCCATCTTGTGAGCCGAGTGACGTGTGGGCGTCGGGGAATTAGTGGGGTGACAGGATTGTTGTTTTTGTGAAGTGAGTTGCAGTAATGTTATGAGATGATTTGCGTTGTGATAATATGGAACTAGCCTGCTCTTAGAATCAGCACTACCTACAAACCTGATTAAAATGTAAGCGATTCAAACGTGTATTTTAATATTTTTTTAAATTATATCTACCTCATAAAACAATTTCACATAACTTGAGTACAACTTCAATAAAAATCAGATTCCATTCTCAAAACGTTAGCCGCGCTCAAGTTTAAGCTATGAATTGCAGATAGTAAACTCATTTCAATTTCCCAACTTCACGGCTTTTAACTCAGTGTACGGTGTTGCCAGCATTTTGCCGGTAAGATCCCCCATCGATAAATCTAGCCACTTTTGCCTAACTTTGTTACTGAGGTGGGACAAATTCGTAGCAACTTGGCGACCGTCATTTTTCATTGTTACTTTACAACACGTTGCGTCGCCGTACTTACTTACTTTTTGTTTTGTCCAATTTTATTGTGGTGATAACTTGCGCTTTTCCAAATTTATTGTTTGGAATTTTTGTAATCTTCCATTTTATATTTATAGCTGATGAAATTGCTGGTTGCTTGGCTTCTGACTCTTAAGAATAAATAAAATAAATGTTCTTGAGCATAGCACCGAACCGTCGTGTCTTCCATGCTTAAAATTGTAAAATTAAGAAACTATTGTCTAGTTTAAATGTCTCTAGGGTTCTGAGAACAACACCTACTCGATCCTGTTGAATTAAGTTTAAAGCAGAGCCATAAAATTTAGATAGGTACCCTATTATATCACTTTTATATGGTAGTGTAAGTAGGTGATATTACATTATTCTAAGAGAAGATCTCGAGTACCTACATAATTTGTGGTGCAATAAAAGCGAACATTCTCAGGTTGATTGCACTATGATTAAACGCGAAGATTAAGTACTAAACTGAGATTAACGTTATCGCTGAGCTCTTCCTTTGAACCGAACTTCGTTTTAATCGGTTGGGATTTAGTTGCATCGGATTATGTTAATAAGAACTTGGGTTAAGACGGTTTCAATGAGTAGGTAAATGCTACTTCAGAGTTTTTGTGTTAAAACAATTAGTACCGGTAGATTAAGTTAATTAACATTTAAATGACTTTAAATTTAAACATGAGTAAATAAAAAACACTTTACTTTTATGTTGTATAAAAAAATTGTAGAAATTTGCAACAAACCGTTACATAAACATTGGCATTACTGCAAAAAGCTCAGTGCGTCTTAAAACAAACACTGTTGTACTACTTCTTAAAAGTCGAATTATCCATCCCGATGTTTTTCACGGAACTACAGTTAAAGTCCGGTGCAACCGAACGCCAAGTTTACAGGTAACACAATGTTACAGACACATAGCACTATAAAAGAGAATAATTAGCTCGCGCTACTGTAATTGTGCTTGTTTAATTTACTCTTACAATAATTACCTTGAAGCTAGTTCATTGCTCGGGATGCTAGTTTTTCTAAGGTAACCTAAAGACAGTATTTAATGAAACTGAAGTTAAAATAGATTCTGTGAATCCTGTACACTAATATAGATAAAAACTGGTTTCCTGATCCTCCGACCAGACGGGCAGTTGCCCGCCAGATACAACAAACACTATGGTGGGTGAGTGAACTTTACCCCCTGTTCCTCATGCCACTAAATTGGTGACCCCGAGTATGAACGTCAACGCAGCCTTCGTGCAAATACTTCGGCGTGACGTCATCATCATCATTCCCGCAAGCTTTCGTGAGGCGAGTCACACAGCCGGCTTCAACGGGTATCCTGACCACCAGCATGCAGCAAACGCGCATTCCTGGTCATCACCCTCAGCCTCATCACCCCGACTCACTGGGGAATCAACTCAATCACCCCGACTCACTGGGGAATCACCGCAGTCAACTCAATCACCCCGACTCACTGGGGAATCACCTCAATCGCCGCAATCACCACAGAAAGTTCCGACCCACTGCGAACTATGCGGCACCCGATTTCGACTCACTGGAACCACAGTTGGCACTGTGTGAAGCATCGCAAGATTCAGCCCACTATCGACCTCCGGTCTCCGGAGGGGAGTGCTAGACTCTAGAAATAACTCGTTTATTTTTAATATTAATATGATTTTTTATTACTCTTTGGTAATTTTATTGCAGTACCTATGCGCCCTTTTCGGACCGGTTAGGGTTTTTGTAACTCATTGTATACAATATGTCCGGTTTCGGACTGTACAAACTTAAAGGGACAATTTTTTTGATAGAATAAAGCAAACTACCACCCACCCCTTTAAGTTTGTACAGTCCGAAACCGGACATATTGTATACTTGAAGTAAAATTGAATAGATCCGCCACTAGTAATTCTAAGTAGGAGTGGGCGATACAAATCGTATATAGATACAATATCTATGTATCGGCACAATATCCAATACCTATATATCGGACGGCACTGAATCTATATATCAGGTATCCGCGTACCTTTAGAGCGATGCGTCGCAGAACAACACACTATATCAATATAGTATTGCATGATTTCTAAGTACATTACTAACGGTATATCTATACTGTAGTTTTATGTAGGTGGTTTGAAATCTTTACCAATAACATTAAGCCTGGGCCATAAAAGTAGCGGTAAAAGGCAATTAAAGTTAGAGGTCAGAAGGCAATAGCTCTTCGTAAATCCTCGTATATATTGGTAGGTAGGTATAGGTAGAGTATCTACCCATGTATAATGGATGTGCAGCGATGGTTTTGTATTCCAGCAGGGATTTGTCATATCACATCGGATTTGATAAATTGTGGTGACAACGTAGTTGAACGTATTCCGTTTTTTCCAATGAACAGTATGTCACGATGTGACGAATTTTCAAATTGCCTGGAAATTGACACTACATCCTATCCTATACTAATGAACAATATTTGTTTATATATATTTGTGATCACGTTCTCGAAAACGGCTCTAATGATTTCGATGAAAGTTGCAATATAGGGTTCATGGGGGAAAAATCTATCTAGCTAGGTCTCATATCTGGGAAAATTCGTTTTCTCCGTATTTTCGACGAGCAGAGCTCGGTCGCCCAAAGTTTAGAACACGATGGCTACCTTCGAATAATGATATGACAGCATGGAATTAGTAGGTGGAGGTCTGCCCGGCTTGGGCGGAGCAACGCCGATTGGCGGCGGTGATCTCTCGCGTCCGGCCCTGGTTCAGGCCATGGTACGGAGCGAGAGGAAATGGCAGGCCGTCACCTCCTTCTGCGAAGCGGTAATGCTCGCGAAGGAGGAGGCGGAACGCGTGAGGGAAAGGCAAATTTCGCGCCCTCACGCCCCTAACCGCCGCAGGAGGAGACGCCCGGGGTGGGAATCGCGAGCCGATTTCCGGCCACCGTAGGCGCGGGCTTGCGGACGGTGAGCAATGGGTAGCTCGCCGTCCGGTAAGGACCAAGCCCGGGTCGACGGCGCGTTGTGTTCCACGTGCGCCTCAAAGAGATGTCAGCAGAATTGACGGGGCCCGCTAGGGCCAATGCCTGCCGGGGGTTCGAAGAAAACCGATAGGGACATCGCGGCCCCCGGCAACAGGGCAACCGAAGGAACACGGGTGGGTTTTAGTCAGTAAGAGTCTGACACGCCCTCCCGCTCCACCCAGAGCGGGAGAAGTTATTTGATAATTTCCCACCCAAAAAAAAAAAAAGCATGGAATTAGTAAGTATCTACTATCATGGCAGCATGGAATTAGTATGAACTATCCTATACTATTAAATGAGCATTCTTTTTTTTCACCAGAGCAGAGCTTGGCCGACCAGGTACTATCGTATAATAAGCCAATCACAAAAAATAACATATCAAAGATGTACTTGGTCTGGTACTTAATCAGGCTTTATAAAACATTCGATAAATCTTGGGAATGGGAAAAGGGCTGGATAAAATCACCCTGCCAAAACTCAATATTTTCAAAACATAAAATTGTTTTCATATTCAATTCAAATGCTTGCGTGTTTCCAGATTTTCATGCTATAATCTTTAAAACTCATAACAGTCATAACCTACACATTGGCACGGACCAAATATTAAAAAGAACTTAATTTCAGTCACGTGGAACTTTTTATTACCGGTAAGTAAAACGGTCGGGCTACGCATTTTATAGGGAAGTACGTTACTCATATATTTTCGAAAGTACAGACAATGATGGCGACGATTCGTGATACCAGCAGTACAAAAAAAAAAAATGGCGTATTTGAATATTTTTGTTTTTTTTTTCTATTAGTGAATTAAAACCATTCCTACTTTATTTATTAATATGATATGGTACCTTATAATTTATGAGCTTAATGGTCAACTCGCACGAAATTAAACTCACCCGATTCGGGCGTCTCAATACTTTATTAATTTTAATAGTTTTTGAATACCTAGCCAGTCTATTCACAGAAAAATACCGTTTTCTGAGTTACGTTGTAGGTTAATTGGTTTTCACTGACTTTTTGTGTTTATTCGTAGTTTTCGTTTATTTATTTACAGGAGAATTGTGGAACAAATGATGCTGGTAGGTAAAAGTATCTACTTTTTGTGTACTAGTATTTACGTCAGGGTTTTCAAAGTAAATTAATAATAAAATACTTGTCACAAACTATGACACTTTTACAAGAAACAACTTCACATCAAATCATCAAAGTTGTACAGCAATTCTAGTCGCAAGCCACCTACAAAAAATGACACATTACATACATATGTGGAAACACTTCAAAATTCAAAGAATAAGAAAGTCCAGTATGTACTTCGTCTTCAGTTCGCCGTTCCTCTGGCCCGAGGCATCACTCACAAAAGTTTACGTAGCCTCTAAGAGGACGACAAACAAATTCGTGTTCCTGGATATAATAACAATAATATTTAGTGTTCTCATAATGCTAAAATGTTTGTATTATACGGCTTACTACAATTGTGTTGGATTGTGTTTGTCGGGTACTTAAGTGTTTGTTTGTAATTATGTTTATGAGATAGCATTTATGTCTAGTTGATATACCGAACTGTTTTAGGAAGGACTAAGGTCTGAATTCTGACGGTCTAAGTAGATTGTGTTGAAAATAGCGAAAACGTTTATAAGTATCTACCAAGCTCAGATTCTAATGATTACTAACACATGGGTTTCCTAAACGTTATGTTATCTTAACAAAATTGTATGTAAAGTGAAGGAAAATGAGAGACTCATACATTGGTAACAAACTTCAAATGTGCATAAAGAACGTTGAAATTAAATGCCGACGGAAAGCTTACAACGAGGGAAGAATTTAACATGAGAACTCGTTTAATGTGTCTGCATTATATTTTATTAAATGTCAGTGTTTTATTACTATGTCTTTTTCTTTGTTATTTGTGAAACCCAAAGACGACATAAACATAACATCACGACTGTATTTCCCCGAAAGGTTGGGCAGAGGTGGTGTACCTATAGTACACCCACATTTCACAGTTATCTTTGAGTCCCATCTAATAGGACCCAATGAAAAGTAGCCTTTTAATCTAGTATTATCCTACATGTCCACTTTTGTGTTACATTTTTGTTGCAAAAGTCGCTTTCGCATATTTCAAACCTTTATTATTGTCAACTTTTGTTAAAGCAAGTTGCTGTCCAATGTCTACGGAGTTGCCGCTGTGTGAATGATGTTTCGTAAACATACACTGCTTTTAAAAACAGTTTTCGGTGATATTGTACCAATATTTCATACCTATATCATTGTCTAACTTTGAAAAAACCGAGTTGCTGTCCAATGTCTATAGAGTTGCCGCTGTGTGCATGATGTTTCCAAAACATTCACTGCTTTGACAAACAGTTTTCGGTGATATTGTATCATTTAGCCAAGAAAATGGTTACGCTTGCCACTCTATTAACTCCAGATTGTGCAATCTTTGTTATACTAATGACGAAAACTTTTCAAACTCTGATCATACAATTTAAAAACTACACTGACTTTACAGTAAGAGAAAAGACAAAACTAAATATACCATTAAAAACCCGTCACCAACTGCAGTACATCAGACATTTCAAAGATATTAAAAGTCAACTCGAACCAGGATCAAGTTCTACATTTATATAAAGGTTTTCACCTTTCCAACGGTGTCCAACTTCGTGTTATTTGAATTGTAAAACACGCTCATAGTCGATTTAAATTTGAAACGACTTGGATTGATGTGCTGTTGTGGGCTTTAGCAGTTAAATGACGGGTATTCACTGCTCGGAAATGTTCAAAACATGTATTTTTTTCAGTCCTTTGTTTATTTTTTTTAGCAGGTTGAATGTGTATTATATTTCGAGATACACAAAGCTTTGATACATAATGGTAGCTGATATTCAGTAATTCAGTATACTTTCCTATCGCAGGTATGCTGGAATAGATTTCTTTAGAAATAAGTATCACCTTTGTACAAATTTTTCTGTTCCTTTCTTTTTGTCTGTTTATATGTGTGTGCATAAATGGTTAAATAAATAAACAACGGAACGGTACCTGGTTAAGAAAAAGTCACTGGTTCACAATCAACTAGAAAAATGTAATTGAAAAGCTTAACCGGCAGGAAGAGGTTTTAGGTGGTTTCCAAGTAAGCGATTAGAAAAGTGTCACATTATGGTAACCACTATATAAACGAACCCTTGAATAAGTCAGTTTAAAGTCAATAACTACTTAGAAAGCTAAAATGGCGCACATTCAATCTCTTAAAACTTTTGTTTGCCCTAATTCTCTAGAGTTTGATGTAATCTACATAAATATCCTAAATATAGCCTAGCTATATATAGTTCGCTCAATGGGCGCTTTGAATTTTAAACTGACAGCTTAATTGGCGCCCGAACTGTTACCGGAACTCTGTTCATAACCACGCAGTTTTGCCTGTGTGCTACTGAAAGAAACATACAGTATTAGGTCAGCAATATGTTAGCGGTTTGGGAACTCTGGTACTAACTACTTGTTAGTGGATTTTGAGCAAGGTTTAATTAACTTACCTATATGCTTAGATATCAGTTTATTTTAAGGTAAGTTAACAGTGAAGGATAATTTGCTTCGGAAAAATTCCTTATACTATAAGGAATTGCTGGTTGACAGCAAAAATAGATATGGTGCTATAAGGCTTATAGCGCTAATTTTGCCGACAACCAGCAATGTTATTTGCAATCCAGCAATGCATTTTGTATGGTGTTCCTATATAATATTTATTTTTAAACGAGTGTATAGTTTATACTCAGCAAACATGTCTGCACTTGAGCGCTCACAAAACCAAGGAAGTCGCTTAAAACATCGTCGATGCAATAAGACAAAGTAACTCTTACAAATTTCTCTAAAATTATCAGGTTCTAGTAATATCCCTGCTGACATAACAGCTACGAATGTAACGTTGAACTATTAATAACATATTAAATTTTGTGATGACGTGTAATCTAAGCTGTAAACATGTAGGAGACCTTACATGAGAACAGTTGCTTGCCTCAAGTCTGTGCGGTTTGTTTGTTTCGGTCTTATGTATAAGTACTTTAAAATTAATGATTGTCTAAGTAAGTCGGAGTATATTGTAGGAATACGTTCTCATATTAAACTTTAATTACAACCATGTTTGAGTAACAAAGTGAGACTTTAATGTGAATAATTACTTTGAATTTTGTGTGGCTTACTATTTTTGTGTAACTTACCAACTAGATGATGTAGCTTGAGATCTGCTAATTTTAAATCCCGTAAAACTAAAGATAATTTTTGGCAACAATTTTAGACATTCTATCGCTTGGCGTTCTAACTCTTACACTAATATTTTTTCAAACTGTCATATTTGGTTTTATGAAATTACTAACTTAAAGGTAATCTTAACACATAACCAAATTCAAAAGAACGCTGTCTTGCAATACGCAGAAGGAGTTGGTTGCAAGCCAATATTGTAGCGAGAGCTTATTGGTTTACAAAAGGAAAATTGCTAGTAAAATATTAAATTATGGCAGCATAATACGAGTATGTTGATATTGGACAAACATTTTTACTATGATGATATTCTTGGTAGGTACTGAAAGTCACCAAGAACAAAAACACTCGAATAATAAAAGCACAATCATCGTCGTCAGTCTTATCCTATCCGATGACTGATAAAGTCAATTAAGCCTGATTTACACGGTGCGATTTCATTGCCTGTGGCATAACATAAGTTAAAGTAATAGGAAAAGTTGCACTGATTAAACAGCTATCTTAAACATTTTCGGTAAACGATTACGAGATTAATCTGTTTCATTTTGACAGTTCAACAACATTCATTGCGTTATTTACGTTGTGGAGCAGATTAATTTTTCAAACTTATGAAGCAATGGATTAGCAATCTCTTTCAAAATTATTCAGATTGTGATTGATCGTTTATTAGGTACGCAATTAGGGTGCAGTTTTAAGAGCGTGCATTCTGAAAGTGTGCTTGATTTCGCTGTTTTGATTAATTTGGCAATATTAATGTATGAAA
Organism: Agrochola litura; assembly: GCA_949152395.1. Taxonomy (NCBI): domain Eukaryota; kingdom Metazoa; phylum Arthropoda; class Insecta; order Lepidoptera; family Noctuidae; genus Agrochola; species Agrochola litura. Next base: position 19,015,215 of record OX424509.1, on the reverse strand, counting down.
ATATGAAATATGGCTAACTAGTGAACTAAAATATTGATTATGAAATGCAATAATTAATATCGTAACACCGAATATTTAGTTTTAGATGTAAAAAAAGTTTTGGAACCTTTCCAAATGCCTTTTTACACCTAAAACGGTTACACCATCAAATTCAGTGTTATAATTACTACCGGGATTCAAAGCACTTATCATATGACCTAACCCAGGTCATGGCCTATCCGTATGCCATTCATCTAAATCTGTTCAGCCGTTATGGCATGAAAAGGTAACAGACAGATAATAAATCTGTTTTAGGATTCCGTACCTCAAAATGAAAAATGGAAACCCTTATAGGATGACTTCGCTGTCTATCAAGACCCCTTTTTTTCTGGAATGCGTGGAGGCATCAAGTTGAAATGGATACCAAAAACTTAGATCTTTGGTCTCTTGGAGCTGTAACGAAAATCAAACTTTCAAGTAAACGCAATAAAAAAATACGGCCGGTTATGTCGCAACATAACCGGCCGTATTTTTTTTATTGCGTTTGTTTAATATGCGTATTTTGACACTCATAAATAAACCAGTCAATTAGTTAATTTCCGTTGGCCCAGCAGCATAAATTTTGACGAGAAGCAAGGTCAAGTAAAGAGGAAAATCCGAAAATTGGTAATTTATAGTTATATTAAGTTTGTTCTTCAATCTGGGATCAAAAATTCATGAAGGAAGTTTTGTCTGTATTTTATTTATTACTCTATTAAAAGTTATTTTTCAATCGAAAAGTTTAGTTTGTCCTTGAACCCAAATTTGGAAATTCGGGCAGCTGAGCAAGCACAGCTTTGAGACGGACCCTCAGAGTGCGTCCTACTCGCACTTGTCCGGTTTTTTAAATAAATAAAACAGGTCTACCTGTATGATTCTAAATGCCTTACTTAAAATACGAATTATTCATTTTACTATTATTATCACCATTAATTTGTAATACCTACTCTAGTGCCGTCATTGAATTCATAATACCTACATGTTCGAAAGGTTAGTTTATGGCTTTAAATTATAATAACTTATGACAGAATGGGCGATTGGCGAGTGGTGTGTGGTGGTGGTGTGGTGAGTATTTTAATGAAATAAAGACTAAATGTTAATTCAAGATACGAACTATGATTTTATCTAAAATCTCTTAAATCTCTTGAAAAGAAGACAAAAAAAAACGCTGAAATGTGTAATTCTTTATTTATTATCAAAAGCATAAATTTGAATTTTCATATCCCTAACTCAAGAAAATGCTGAATTTCCCATATAAACTTTCATCCCCTATATCACCCCCTTAACGATAATTTTTGAGACAAAAATTACCTTATGTCCTTTTCCAAGATGCCATCTATCTCCTTGCCAAATTTTATCGAAATCCGTTCAGTGGTTTAGCCGTGAAAAGGTAACATACAGACAGACAGACAGAGTTACTTTTGAATTTACATATAATATTAGCATGGATAGTATATATATAGTATAGTATGGATGTGTTTTCGTAGTAAGGAATAAAAAAATATTTAAAACAGCAAATGATGTAAATCCTCGGAATAGACGAGATTCATATAAATTAGTGCTGAATGATTTGCCAAGACTTGCCAAATAAAACAAAAACTTACTCAATACTCAATACTCAATACTCAAACTTTATTTGCATTCCACAATGTGTACTTAGGTGGTAAATTAAAAATGAGATCATTATGGACCCTGTCGGGCACAGCAAAAGACAAAGATATAGTAGGAGAGAGGAAGCTTTAAAAATACAACAAAAAAAAAAAATGAAAAATAATAATATATCTAAAATAAATCCAATAATACCATAATAAGAATTCTTTATAAATACACATAGAAATTTTATATATTATTAAATTATATTTTATCGTTTAAATATTCATTAATGTTATAATAGCATTTTTCTGTTAAAAATTGTTTTAGTTTTTTTATAAACATGTTTAATTTTTTTTCTTTTTTTATTATTTCAGGTAGTTTATTATATATTTTTATAGACATTACATAGGGGCTTGTTGAGTGTATTTTTAGTCGAGATTGCGGAATGTTTAATCTTGATTTGTGTCGGAGTATGAAACGTGATTGTATATCTTCGCGCTTTGTGTAAAACTCTTGATATTTATGAACAAATTTGCAGGTTTCTAATATGTATATACTGGGGAGTGTTAAAATATTATAATTTTGGAAGTGAGGTTTGCAGCTGTCGGTTTGATTAATATTTGCCAGAATTCTAACTAATTTTTTTTTGAAGGATAAATAGTGAGGGTGCATCTGTGCTATTTCCCCAAAGGGTAACACCATAGCTTAGCCATGCATAAGCATATGCATAGTAGGTTGTGAGCGCTGTTTGAAGATTGGTGGTTTTCTTTATTTCACGTAGAGCATATGAAAAACTAGAAATTTTTGATCTAAGTTTTTGTATGTGGGATTTCCAATTTATATGAGTATCCAAATTGAGACCAAGTAGCGTAAATTCTTTAACAGTTTCTATTTTTTGGTTATTAAAAGTAAAATCAGTATTTAATGGTGTTTTTTGGTGGGGATGAAAGGTTATAAGTTTAGTTTTGGAATAATTTATTTCGAGGTTGTGTGCGTTCATCCAAGTGATGGTTTTAGTGAGGATTGAATTTAGTTCTTCGTTTAGATTTAAATTGTTTTTACATGAGACTAATAGAGAAATGTCATCCGCAAATAAAACACATGGCCCTTCTATGATTTTGGGTAGGTCGTTGATATAGATTAGAAACAAGAGACATCCTATTACGCTTCCTTGGGGTACTTCGTAGCAATGTGCGTGCGTATTTATAACAAGATACCAAGTCAATTCAATACATTAAATTCTAAATTATTTAAGATAAAGTTGTACAAGTGGTTGAATGATGTGTAATATGATGTGACATTTTTAAATAACCTCAAAGGAGATTGGGAAATGGTGGGCCCAAATGTAATAAGTTGAGATGTGATCTAAAAAATTTGTCATATTTTTTTATCCTTGAATATCAAAAAATTTGCTCAATTCTCTGTCTGGAAGCGGAGAAATATGAAAAAGATAGTTTTTGTGAGATTATCGATTAAAGTAATCGATTACACAACTACAAAAAGAAAACCTACCCACTAGGTAGCACTAGGTAACATAATTAACTCAAAGTAATTAAATGCACTATATATACTTTTATACAATATAGTGCATTTAATTTAAATAAAACATCATTAATTACTGAAAAACCAAAATAATGATCATCAATTTCATATCGATTAAAATCAGTGTTATATTTTTAGTCTATGTCACTGGCAGGCAGTGCATGTTCTGTACTGGCATAAGCTGACTGACATTGACACTAGACATTAGTTGTGGGCCGTTGTTGAATTTTTGACGGACCAAACCGTTTTCCCGACGACGTAAACGGTTGCAGAAAACGGTTAAAGGACGAAACTTATCCAACATAGAATAGAATTGCGTTTTCTTCGAGCGCAGTTTCTTACAACTAACGATTTGAAATGTATGATAATGGTTTTTTCGCATCACGAACGACAGCATTGACAAGTGGTATACACACATATGTCATTCATACTGTTTTACGAGTGTGATAGTTGAATCATTGTATCCGACTGTATTTTCTTAGATGTAAAATAAAAAATCACACAAAGTAATACGAAGACTGGTTTGTGCACTGAAGACTGTTTGAAGTTGAACCCAGGAGGTAAAACGGTTTCATCATCACAAAACACAAAACGGTATTTGTAAACGGTTCATCGTCACAACGCCTACCCCTACTAGACAGCTGCCACATGTTTCATGTTTTCCGATGCGTTTTGAGTGCTTTCTCGATTATTTTTCATTTTCAACGACCACTGCTTTGTTTTTTACGGATTCTGACCTTGCCTACCTTGTACGACCCTTGCTTTCACTCTGGACATCGAAGATCGCTCACACGATTGACTTGTAATTGTTTTGGATTTTACCGCCGCTTTGTGGATTGGATATTGTTGAAACCATGTATCGCTGTGTGAATTGTGGGATAGCAACTAGTTACTGCAATATAGTAATATACGTTTGAATCTATAAACTCACACCATTTTCACCTCGTTACATTCAGGCCCAAGAGTGTATGTAATCGTTTCCGTCTCCTTTTGCATGCTATGTTTTATCCTAGCTAAGCCATAGCTAAACATGTTTATGCCATTATAAATTATATTTTAACACCATTGTATATCATGTTTTATGCAAATAAATGATTTATTTATTTATCGATATTTCTTAATTCCATACAGGAATATTGCCAAATTAATCAAGACAGTGCAATATTTGACAGCTATTTGCGACGTTGCCCACTTTCAGAATGCACGTTCTTAATACTGTCAGGAAAATCAATTGCCACAGTCAGGCTATTTAATACGCCAACAACTAAACGTACCATATTTTCCCTTACATACTTGCTACATTTGACCATGTCTCAAAATAGGCAATATTTCACCTTTAGACGCGGTGACGCTAATATAATTACGTTTCCGACACGCAAATAGCACATAATTTTGGTATCTGAACCATGCAGTGTAGCGTGAAGGTTTTATTGCCTTAAATAATTTTCTTTACTAAGTTAATGCTGGGCCGTAATCTCTATGGCAGCATTTTTACGATAGGTATTAGTTTTATTAGCTATTTGTCGGCAATTTGATTTGGGTCATCAGATTGTTCCAGCAAATTAAGTTAAATAAAATGATTGTTACTTCGTGTGAAGGAATACTGGGTTACATTTAAACGCCAGTGACAAATGCAACTGAAAGATAATGTCAAAAGTGTGAAAAGCAGAAGTAATACATTATTATGACAGTTGATTGCAGCAGTGATCACCGCCAAACAAATCAGCAGTGCATACTCTCACTATCAGCCAGAATGGTCTCATTTTATTTACAAAACATAAAACATTTTATTTACGTCTCCGTTTATACTTAGGTATTACAAGACCCTCGAAACCTGTTTTTCACCTTTGACACGGTACGTTAATAAAAACAGGTACTTTTCTCGCCTCTCGTGATTCGTATCTCACGTCAGTCTGTATTGATATCTGCCCGGAGCCCTGATAAACCTGATTGGCTTTTACAAGTTACGGATAGTGCTGTCAAAATTTTGCTAGCTATTTTCAGATAGAATAAAGCAATTTTAGCTGGAATAGTTCACTAGTTGAATATTGTGAAGGATGTTTCAGTAAAATTTTACTGTGTGGATGGATTCGAGTCTTTAAAATCAGTAAAAACTTTTCATGGTCGTATCAGTATTTGTGATAATAAATTAAATTAAATTAAACTTTATTTCAGACTAAGGCCCATAATTTTGTTAGTAACAATGGTGCTTAAATAAGTAGGTTAGTATTGTTATTTTTTTACAAATTATTTATTTACGTAGACCTGTGACTGTCCCTACCCAGTGTCCCTGAATGGGACAGTCCGGTCTAGCAGCGATCATTTTTAGAATGCTGTTGTCACTACCATAAACAATGACCAATACCATAAACAATTACCAATACCATAAATAATGACAGATACCGAAGCACTGTGTTTCTGCTTTCTACGTTTATTCCATGGAGGTCTTCCCGTTTGACCAGTACCCTGTATGTACGTATGTATGTCTTTACACTCTGCATCTATACAAAATCATTGATCCAAAATAACAACGCACCATCTTTTATCTAACGCACACGTCAACTATAAATTGACAAAAAAACTTTAAAAAAAACAAAACTGGCAACCAACGGACGCGTCGAACATTTCTAAAAAAGAAAACATGTTTACCCACAGTGTTGCGAGCGCAAAAAACAAAATAATTGAATCGGGAAGGGGTCGCCCCAGCCGTGGCGTCGCGCGTTGATTGGCCGATATTCAAATTGAGAACTAACGAGATATCGTGCGGCGTGTGCGCCTGATGACGTTTTACGGTGCGGCTAATATATTTCCTATCGCCTTAGGGAAGGTGTTAGGGGTAATGAGCCGAGGAATGGAGGGAGTGACTTAAAAATTGCACGATGATATTGGTTGGCAGGGCTTTAGGTAGCTAAAAATATTTATTTATTTATTTCTTATTTTTTTATAATATTCGAAGTAAGAAAAACCTTGCTTGAGCTTTTGCGACGATCCAGGGTTCACAGTAAGATTGAAGACAGAAAATATAGACAGTCAACCTACTCATACAATTTAGTATCTATTGATTGGATGTTTTGTATGCACTTTAACATAGTCACAACATCACGTGTGAGTGTCACTTAATGTTCTGTTGTGGCACACTTGAAATGAATGTTCTTAATCTCATAATAAGCATGTAATTCAAATAAACACACACAATACAAGCTTACACGTGTCTAATAAACATGTATTGTATATGAAATAACATAATTTATTATACAGGGTGTTTCCGCTGTTGCTTCCATCGTTCACAGTCTACAGATTGAACATGATTTGCGTTTTTCCTTGTAAGGCTCGCGTTATGAGAATCAACATGTTGTAGATGTGATCTTGAGCAATCACATTATTACGCTAATTCTGACAAGAAATAAGAAATTGCTTCATATTTATGTTGGCTCGTGTGTACACTTTTAGTAGTTAGAAGTTGTACTTCGATACTGCTGCAGTGGAAGTTCTTACAGAGTAAAACCGCCTGTATTATAATAATAATTGGCTTGTCATAATCTGGCTATAATAATAATAATATATAACGTCCTTGGTTGCATTTGCATAGTGCATACAGATCCCTGAGCAAATCGTCGGTTGGTGCCTCATTCCATTTAAAATTGTCTAAGCTTGCTTTGATCCCTCGTACGCCTTCCAAAGGTCCGGGTCCCGTGGTCCTGAGATATAAACGTAATAATAATAATGCTTGTTATAGTAATAAAAGCAATTTGAAATCTAGCTAGACTCTATAACAAAACACTAGGTACTTACCTACATTTAAACAGATATCTACCACTTAAAAGGGCTCATAATCAGCTCTTTACTTATTTTCGCATCACCATGAAAAAATTCGGGAAATATTAGTTTTTATATTTCCTATAAAACCCATGAATTTCATGACACCATAAACCATAGGGTCTTAAGATGGTCGCCTATGAAAACATGGCGGGTGTTTACTTGGATCTTGTAGGATGACGTTCATTATTATACATATTGTAGGTTTATTTTATATCAAGGGGTAAAAGTTTTACGTTGTTGAATATCTACATGTTAAGAGTCTGTCCCTACATTTTTATTGACGATTTTCTATTACGTTCACGTTTGACATATTACATAACAGTCGTTATTTTGGGTCTGCTAATATTCGTAAAGTCCGAAAGCAAAAATGTCCGCTGTCCATAAAATATCGTGTAAGTATTTTTACGTCAAGAAAGTGTTTTGAAGTAATTTCTTTTGGTCGAAGTTTTCCTGTAATAATGTCCGTTTTGAAGTAATAGAAAACTAAATTGTCATCACGAACATCAAAGTCAAAATCCATTACTTTAAGCACATTACTTACCTTTTTAGTTCTGATTACTATCTCCAAAGACTTCCTCAATAAAATCGGATAATAAATAATGTATAACATTGTTGGTTAGGGAATGACAGTGTCAGTTACTTTTCTGGTTAATTTAAAGTCTCCGGCTTTAATGGCGAACTTTATGTACCGGCTTTTATGTGCCAATAAAGTTTCTTTGAAACGAAGCAAGGCCGTTAATCTAGAGACCTAATAAAAGAAAAAAAAGTTACCGATGACGATGATAGCGTGGTTATTTTTTGACAAAGGAAAATTCTTTTTCAGCCCCTTCGACTGTACTTGACGGAGGAAACCTTGTAACAGTTTTCAACATTGTTATGTGGACCTGTATGTGAGAGTTTTACTCACAAAAACGAAGTCTGGGTCATCTCATTAACATCTTTAAGTGAGTTGATAATCGGGCATAACCTAAGTCGGTAATGTAGGTATTCAATTTTTTCAAGAAGTTTCCTTGGATTTAAAAACCACATTGTAGTACATGGATCACAACCTAGATCTATAAGAAAGATGCTTTGTAAATATACCTATGTATAAAGAGAGTGAAATGGTCGGTTATCTCAATGAGTGCGCCAAGCCAGAGTGCCAATTGTCTCGAATAACTTGCAAAGCAGCTCTTGTTTACCCGTTTGGGCATATGACTCAACATTATTTTTGGACGAAAGAATAACTACATCGGTTTATCTGGCAGGATTTAGGCCCATTTGCACCACACAAATTACTACATGCGTTTAGCACGAAACTTAATTGAAACATAATTCTATCTTTATCATGTTTGACAGAAACAGTACGATGTTTTAAATGCGTTTAGCGTTAAATCCATTTAGTGATTTGTGGTGGAAGCGGGCCTTAGAGAGTGAACTCCACAACACAGGGAAACCTAGAGTGTGAGCTTGGCCTATATACTTAAAATGTATGAAAACAGATTTGTTTTTCCATTCAAACTAAACGATGAACAGTAAATTCTAAGTACTTAAACACAGTTTATCAAAATCAGACTCTGCCACAAAACTATTTCCACATCAAAGTTAACACGAGTATTTTATGTCAGAAAATGTACCTACATAGGAACAGTCTGTCAGCACATCACCTACATGTCGGACTACATTAACCCTGACAACCTGAGTAGAATAAATAAGTAGGTAAACTACCTACGCCTAGGTAACTACCACGCAAAATATTGCTAGCTCTATTTTCTATTGGATACTCTCATAAACACGTGCCAAAAAGTTTGGTTTTACCTTGAGCGAAGGTACTCTGTATAGTTTATGAGTATAATTATATTTAAGGATGAATTTAAAATTTTAGTTTAAAATGCTTGCTCCACATTTGATGGGATTTATTAAAGAACTGTCGAAATGGTGTTATACTATACAGGGTGTTCGGTAAAGAATGGATAACCTTTAAATTGCCTTTATAATATTATAGTACGACAGTTTAAAAAAATACAAAAAAAATATATCCCAAGTGGTACCTAAGATATTTAACTCACTTTTTTACCTTCTTTTATATTTTTCTTCACCACGACCTCAAATGAATGCATTCCGTTGGTTTAGTGTTGTTATAATATTGTACGTTGACTATGCCGCCGACAAAGACCCAGTTAATAATTTGTTAAAGCTAATCAACAATTAATTCAAAAAAATTTAGCAGAAAACCCCAATTCGTGCCCAATATGAGAATTTGTTATGTCAAAACAAGTGTAAAACTGCTTTATTAAAAAAGAGTTTCTTTGGTATCGCTCCAAATATTTTAATATTGTAATTTTGAGTGAAAAATAAATTTTGACATTGTTATTTCTATACAATTTAAATTTTGACATTGCAATTTGTGTTTATTTAATTATTATTTTTTTGTATTGTTTTAATATTGCAACTAATTTTGTACGCCATAAATGGCAAAACATGTAGCCACCTCATATTAATTATAAGACCTTCTTTATGTACTCATGTTTTACAAAATAAATATTATCTTATCTTATAGTGTGACAAAAAAATGCATAGTACTTTTTTAAAAAAAATCGTAGGTACTATTTGGGATAAATATTTTTTTTGTATTTTTTTAGAACGGTCATAAGGTCTATTATAAATGCTATTTCAAGGTTATCTATTATTTACCGGACTCCCTGTATATGTCCGCCTACCTTCGAGAATACAGGTGTGATTATATTTTTGGATATAATTGAGATCAGTTGACCAAAATTAACAACAACTAATCATATTGAGATTCCGTGAAATATGAAAGACTTCTAGAAACCAGTAGTAAAATGGTAAAAACAGTTACAAAACCGAAATTGATACCAAAAGTACTATTTTCAAACATTACTTATCGAAGTCAAAGATATCAACGGATGTTGTGTCACGATTTACGGTCACCCATAAAAGATTCTTCAGTTTGGGAAAATAGGGAGCAATTCCTAGGCAATACACACACAGTAATGTGACCATGACCAAGAAATGAAATATCTATTTGATAAAGTGATGTCAATAAATTTAATTCACTTTTTCAGTGCATGACTCTTCAGTTTTCTAATATCTATTGTAAACAAATCCACTGCCTCCAATCACACTCGACAACAATTACGAATCTTTTTCAATACTTCAATTTCTATACACATTTCACTATCCATCCGCTCGAGCGCTTCGACGCTAGACTGTATAACACTTCAATCGCCACTTCCAGCGATTGAAGCAGGCAAACAGTGGACCAGGCGCTTCCAATCCGTCCGCTAATTGAATATTGCCCAAGGGTGATATAACTCTTGACAATATACGAATCTGTGACGACTATATCCGTACTGGGAGCCAGTTGTTTTGCTTAAATAACAATATATATACATCAGGGAATAAAAAATGGAAAAAAGAGTTTTGGGTAGTGCTTGTAACGTTCGACCGCGGTCACAGGCTTATGTTACCAAAGCGAGAATTCAGTGGTGCGTGTTGACCTCTGGAAATAGGAGAATATTTTTATTTTATTTTTCCTTTATTGGTCAACCAACAATTGTTTACACTACACACACATTTACAGTAAGTACATAACATCTAAGGTTAGTGTAACAATTAATGATAGGTTAGCACCGCATGCCCCATAAACAAGTAAGATTTGCCACAAGCACTGAACTAATTAAACATTAATATTTGAGTACTTAACTAAAATTAAAATTAATAGGTTTAACAAGAATATAGCTATGTGAAGTTATTTGGTACCTAATTAGATTTTTTTTTACTATTAATTTGGCTGTCCGGACAACATTTAACTTTCCAGTTTTCATCGCCTACTTTTTGAAGTGAAAACTTCTTTAGGCGCGTTGGGCGTTTTTGAGATGGGACTAAACCATTGATTTTGCGACACTGTGACGACACCACCTTTTGACCATTAAAAAGACAACAACGCGTTGATTACCGCGGTGCGTGGAGTAAAAGACATCAACGCGTTGATTACCGCGGTGCCCATTTTTTTTAAGTTTTCACTTCTGTCGGCACTCCCGGAGTGTCACTGTTTTGTTCATAGTCACGGTTAATATTTTCGTTTAAGATGTTAATACATTTAGGTACAGCCTGTGGTTTGTATGTCTATGAGCGATAAACGTGTACTACCATCTTTATAACAAACGTCAAATGATCTCAGAAAAGCATGCACAAAATAGCCCATAACATAAATCAGACGACAAAAGAAACCCCATAATGTTCGTTACTCAGAATTTTATTGCGTCTAAATGACGTACAACGAAATACCAACGTTCGGTTAGCGTATATACGCTTTAGTTTTATCGCCGCGTTTAAGGGTTAAGTGTGAAAAGGAATGTAGATACGTCGCAGGGACGTGAAAATACTTTCGCGGGTTATAAGTACTTACATGACGTTTATGAGGCGTGGATCGTTGTCGGTTCGTCTTTTGTGTCGTTTATATTGTTAGATTAAACAATAAATAACCTTCTGTTGGACGTGCGCGTCGATGAAATTAGGTTTTGTATTTCCGGGTTTTCTTTTAAGGCGAGTGTAAATTCTATGGATATTGTTAGTGGTAGAATCTTTGAGGGGCTTGTGGCTAAGTAATACGGGTCGATCGATCAGGTTAAGCTACGCTTGCCGCGGTTGGTCCGTGGATGGGTGACCATCTTTACATACCAAGACCCCTCCGTGCCTCGGAAAGCACGTTAAGCCGTTGGTCCCAGCTGTCATTTGTAGATCTTTGACAGTCGTTACGGGTAGTTAGAAGCCAAAAAGTCTGACAACCAGTCTTACCAAGGGGTATCTTGTTACTTAGTAACTAGGTTGTGGAGGTCAGATAGGCAGTCGCTCCATGTAAAATACTGGTATTCAGTTGTATCCGGTTAGACTGGAGGCCGACCCCCAACATAGTTGGGAAAAGGCTAGGCAGATGATGATGTTAGTGGTACAATATTCTTATCACACACCAAGAATCTTAAGTGAAACAGGTTTGGTTTATACATAATATTTAACACAGCAAAATTGACAATATTAATCTTTTAAGTTGCTGCGCTGCGTGTCGTGGGTTCGATTTCCGAACAGAACAAATATTTTTATGACCTACAAGTAGTTGTTCCGTGTCTGGCTGTTTGTGTATGTGAGTTTGAATGTTTGTAAACGCACCCACAATACAGGAGAAATTTCTAGTGTGGGGCAACGCTTTTTTTTTTTAATAGTTATTAAGAAAATATTGTCAAACTTTTTTACTAATTGAATACGAGGCTTTTGGCTACTTTAGTTTTATGTGTATTTTGTAGTTTTAAAAAATGTGCGTTTTGTTTGTGCAGAATAAACAAGTTTTCTTTCTTTTTCTTTTTTTTTTAAAGAATTTACCTTTTATTAATGTTTTGACTTTGTTAGCTTAGTTTTTAACTTTATTGTGCATGCTGTGGTCTCCTATAAGTGAAGGAGTACACCTACTTAATACCCGATGTTGCTCTTTAATTATGTGTCATGTATTGTGTACATCTTTTGTTGGACATCCTAAATAAATAAATAAACCAGTTTCTATGTTAATTAATGTAATTATAGTGTTGTACCGTTTTAATTAACTGTAAATAAATAATAAATAAACAGGTTTCTTCGTGTAATACACCATGAGCAGCGATTGTTATTTGCGATGGAAAAAAATCGAATATCTATCCCATATTTTTTTCTGATTTAAACTTTTGAATTTTGAATGAAATTATAATCAAATATCAAGTAACCAAGCCAGAAATTATTATGAAGATATAATCAAGCGTTACCACGATATTATCATCCCAAATAACCCTACTTCCATTTCCCCTTACAACTAAATATACAAAATAACCATTACGTCGAAGTGTCGTAGCCCCTCGTAGCAGATCGTAGCACCTCGTAGCACATCGTAGCGACCCGTAGAATACGTTAATGTTTCGTAGACAATGGTTATTGTAACATGTTCACAGTATTGAGGTTACATAATAAAATATATTTATATGTCAGTATACGGAATATATTGGATTGTATGTTCGTTAAATGTTTTAGGTACTTTTATGTATGTAGGTTTGTATGTATAATAGCAGCGTGACATAAAATAACGATCCTAAGCCAACGTTCGTATGGACCTAACAAAATCACGGCGATTTTTTTTCGTGCACTTGATTTTCAACGCTTAGCTTAACACCGAGAGTTAAAATTCCAGTGCGCGATAAAATCCCGCTGCGATTTTATTACGTCCGTGCGAACACAGGCTAACACTGTTTGACCACCACACCGTGAATGGGACGTCACGTCAACTAGAAACGAAATTACGAGGCAACAGTAAATGTACTGTCGCTATTTCGGCGTCGTCATCTCGTTCTCGTTGACGTCCCGTTCACGTTGCGGTGGACAAACTGCCTTACTGTTTTTCATAGCAACACTGTAGTTCTGACATTTTTGAATTTAAATTTTGAGCATTTCTAAGTATGAGAATTTAATGGCATTCTGATGAATTGAATCCGCTAGATTTCCAATATCTTGATAGAAATATAATCTAACTGACGTCAGAACTGGTTCCTGATACCTATTTCAGTTCTGTTTCTAGTATCTATTGTTCATTATTCTAGTATTGTACCTATTGTTGCATTTTCCATAAACTTCATAATGAACAGCCGCACTTCATAATAACTCCTTGGTCAGATATTACAATACGAGTTTGATTATAAACTAGGATTCTAGATATTCATTTGTAATATATTGATCACCCCAAATAGAAGTAGAACTGCAAAAGCAAGAAGAAAAACAAGAAAATAATTCAAGTATAACTTAATTTATCGGCTTGAATGAACCGTAAGAGACAAACTCATTCAGTATAAGCTTTATCATCCTAATTCCAAACCTTGGAATTAAACTGCAACCCAACAATGGCTTACAAAATTTTATTCAAACACAATTCACGAAGTGGATATCTTTCGATAATGACTGCTATTCATAATAACAATACAGCCAGACCGGATCTATAAAATCTCTCCATTCAAGACGTAGGTGCCTTATTCAATGGGATTTCTTACGAACGAGGCTCTATAACAATTCATTATAAGGCCATTGAGCTATTTCTATTGTTAACTTGGCCCATTATAGTCTCATTTAGCTTAGACCGTATTATAGGGTTAACAATGGCACTTTGTCGGTTCAATTATATCACGGGGATGTTCAAGTAATTCGGGGTTGATGTGTTGATGGGTTACAGTATTTATGAGGTATAGAGTGCGCTAAGGGGACGTGGATTACACAGTAATTAAGTGGCATTTCTACTTTAATTTTACTAGTAAAATGGTCACGCAACCAATGTCAAAATAAATAAATACACAAATAAAAGGCAACGTCATTCCTTCATGAAAGTATAAAAAAAACAAAAAAAAAACCAGTCTAACCGGATGCAGCTGAGTACCAGTATTTTACATGGAGCGACTGCCTATCTGATTTGACCTCCACAACCCAGTTACTGGGTAATTATTATTATTTTTAAATGCTTTTGACATATCTTATTATTATTTCGTTTATTTCAGGTATTATTAAATAAATAAAATAAAAAAAGCCTTTATTGCTGTTAGAGTTTTAACTTATTTAACTAAACATTACTGATTAAAACTAAAAAAAAAAAATACTTAAACTAAAACATATTCTCGGCATTCGGCTTACCTCTCCTCTTAACAGCTTGTCTTTCGAAAAAGGCCTCCTCTAAGGATTTCCATTTGTTTCTGTCCTTTGCTGTACTTATCCATTCTGGTCCAGCTATTTGCTTTAAATCGTCTTCCCATCGCTTTGGCTGTCTTCCTCTACTTCTTCTGCTTTCTCTAGGGTACCACTCCGTTATTATTCTGGTCCATTTCTCTTTCTTTTTTCTCAGCATTATGTCCTGTCCAATGTCATTTTAATTTTCTGCATACTGATTGAACTTTTCCAAACTTAGTTTTTCCTTTGATATTTTTTAATTGTATTTTATCCCTTCTTCTTACTCCCAATACGCTTCTCTCTATCCCATTCTGACATATGTTTAATTTATTTTGTTGTTGTTCAGATAAGGCCCAAGTTTGGCATCCGTATGTAAGAGATGGCAGTATGTAAGAATTGAAGACTTTTCATTTCTCTGCCATAGGCATTTCTTTATTTTTCATTACTTCGCTCAACGACCAGAATCTCTTCCAAGTGTTTGCTATTCTTCTTTCTATTTCTTTCTGCATGCTCTGTGTCGGTGATACTAATTGTCCCAAATAAATTTGTTTACATATTCTAACTGCTGATTATTAACTGTAATAGCATTTCTTGTGAGGAATTGCTCATTACTTTTGTCTTTGTTGTATTCATTGCGAGCCCTGCATTTGCACTTTTGTCTGATAATTGCTGTAGCTTTTTTTCCAAGGTCATCGGGCATTCGGAAAAAAATATTAAATCATCAGGTATTATGAACCCTTAGCAATATTAAAATTAAATTACAATACACTAAACTACATCACATTATATTAAATTACATTACACTAAACTACATTACATTATATTAAATTACATAACATTATATTAAATTACATAACATTATATTAAATTACATTACATTACATTAAATTACATTAAAATACATTACATTAAATTACAACACGATACCTCTCGGTAAGACTGGTTGTCAGACTTTTGGGCTTCTGACCCGTAACGACTGTCAAAGATCTACAAATAGCAGCCGGGACCAACGGTTTCACGTGCTTTACGTGGCACAGGCATAGCCTCTCGTTCACGAACCGACCGCGGCAAGTGTAGCTTAACTTTCGATGGACTCGTGCGGCGGTTATCAGTTAGCCACGAGCCCCTAAAAATAAACAAAAAAAAAAAATGGCAACCTCATAATGTGTTGCACGACAATATTGGTTAGTGTACTTTCCAAAATAACTGTGAAGTGGGTGTCAAAGGTATCCATCACGCGAATTAACCGCCTAGTGATCTAGTGGTTAGATAGAACACCTGTCTCAGACTCAGAGGTCGTTCCATTCCCAGTGGGGACAAAAAAATTTACTCGATTTGGTTGCTAGTAGGGCTTGTTCTAAGTTCGCCTGGCTAGCTACCACCATCTTATCTAAGTCTGTCGCCATAACAACAATGTTAACAGCATTGTTGTGTTTCGGCAGGAAGTGGTAAGATAACCAGTTCCTCTGTGGTTGAAGATTCCGGGTGAAGCTCGCTTCCACCCTCGGCCTGATTATCACTTACCATCAGGTGAGAAGCAGGCCAAGAGCTTCCCCGTTGTGATAGAAAAAAAAAAATGGAGGACATATTTCCCTTTTTTGCGATTGGATTTAAAATGAAATTAAATTGAGTTGTATAGTAACTACTTTGTGAACTGCGCTCCATAGCTTATTAGTACTGTTACCGTGATCCAGTATTGCGTTTCGATTCCTGAGTATAATGCTATTAGATATTGTCTTCAGATGGAATCTGATAGTGAATCGTTATTGTGTGGGTAGGGATAGGTTACGAATCTCGCAAGCTATTATTATTATTATGACGCAGAGACGAAACCATACACTGTTATACATGATACGGTTTGCTTTTGAGGAAACAGGTTTTTACAGTCGAACAACCTACTTGGTATACAAATAAAAACATTCATCTTATATGCGTAATCATTTTTAACCTCAGTGATCATACTCACAATATTATTTCAAAGTTGCAAGTTATGATGTCCCATTAATTAAAGAACCGCCTCTCGTGCAAGGTTGTGGGATCAAATCCGGGCTAGTATCAATGTGATTTTTTCAATTCATTTATCTTGTACAGGCAAATTAGTTGTTAAAACAGCTTGACACCTTAATTTGCCGTGTTATAGCCATTTCACACAACTGTCAAAGAATTACAGTTCTGATTTGAATACACGGACAATTTAAATTGGTAACAATTAATGTCCCTGGCTATATTTTCTGAGTTTGTCTTGGACATTACTGACATCGGTGAAGGAAAACACCGTGAGGAAACCTGGGCTGAAATTTAATATAAGTCTAAATCACAAACCCGTCTAGAGTGTGGTGATCAATGCTCATGTCTTCTTTGTATGAGACTTTTCTCATACAGAGTAAGTCTGCACTGCAGTGGGACCATAACAGGCTGGTATTATCATGGTTATAGTTCAAAGTTAGCTGCCTGTATACCAAAAAGCTTGATCGATACATTTTTTATCTGTATAAATTTTTTTTTTGTACATTGTAAACCCAAAATTTACATCATCGGAACATAACATAACACAAGCTCATATAACTATCGCGATTTATTGCAATCGACGTCTTCTCAGTCTATCGGCCACATGTACATCAGTCTTGTCTAGGTAGGGCTGCTCCATCGTCGAAGCCGAATAACTTAGCTATTGGTTTAAATTTATGCCTTGTGCCGCGAATGCACATGCTAGTGGCACGGATTATTGAGATGATGATTCTTTATCTTAGCCAACCCATCGCTACGCTCCTGGGCCTGTTGCAGTGGTCAGCGATTGCGGCTCCAAGATGTTTTACGAAGGTAGATATTTGTGGGGCGAAGATTCCGTCAACAGATGCAACAAGGGGGGTAAATGTCGCATGTCGCATTTACAAATTGTGGCAGTAGTGCCTCCTTCTTGATTGTTGTTATAATATCGGTACCTACTGACAACTTCATACTTTTGGTACTAAACGAAACATAACATCACGCCTGTATTTCCCCGAAGTGTTAGGCAGAGGTGTACCTATAGTATACCCACATTTCGCAGTTATGATTAGACCAGCTTTTTCCCATGCCTTGGCTCGCGTGGAAGTCGGAAATTGTCCTATGGAAACGTACTACCGGAATAAAAAGTACCTATAATGTGTTAATCCAGGTTATAAGATATCTGTCAGCCTCATCTAAATCCTATTAGTAGCTTAACATAATGATTGAACACCATCTTGAATTCATGCGAGCCTAGTATTTTTTGTGCCAAGTTTCAAATTTATTACTCAAGAAATAAGATTTTTCATACAAACGAAATCACCCCTTTCGTCCCCTTAAAGGTACAATTTTCTTAGTGCTCCCCTACATTATAAAAGGAAGCTGTGTGCAAAATTTCACATTCCGAGTCCTAGTAGTTTCGGCTCTGCGTTGGTATGTCAGTCAGTCAGTCAGTTTCTCCTTTTTTATATATAGATTAGTTTTTCGGTACTCTCTCGGTTATTTTTTATATTTAGCCCTGTCAATACAGGGCTAAATATGAAAAATATATTAATATATATTCACATTTGATCCATTTGATTTTATTTTTATACACACACTATAATGTAGTGGAAGTCGTACAATCGATCGACACAATCATTTGTGAACATAATAAGTACTTATGTTATTCTATTTGTGCCATCGGGGCAACAGTGGGTTTGACAAAATACATATAATCGAAATGCGTATGTTGTAGAGTAACGGGGCACATTATAAAAGTATTTTTATATCGGTAAGTGTGTCAAATTGTATACTTTGTCTGCATTGACATAGTTTCTAGTAGGTACATGATTTTACGCATAAATGAGAATACTGAGGAATGCTACTAACTAGTAAAATCTTAGAAGCAGCGTTGATCGTAAAATTACATATTTAGTCTGGTTAATAGGAATAGTTAAGTATTATCTTCATCATCAGACTGAAGCGTACAAAGGATTATCTCTACACAAACTTTTTGTTTGATAGACGGGCGGTATGAGTCGAACACTATTTTCTAATACCAACTCCACACGATATTCCCAAAATTCAGCTGAACTCGCGAAAATAATTGAAAAGCAATACGGCGCTGAGAACTGCAAACTGGCAACAACTAAACGTGTTTATTCCTTCCCCACTGCCGAGAGTACCTCTGCTCTCTAGTAGTTTCTAGAACAACTTTATACCGCGTACTTTAAGTTGGCAAGTTCGTAAAACAAATAAGGCATTTGAATTTCTCTGCCCACTTCCAATTGAATACCCGACTTGGAGTTTTGAACTCACCGACGCTTTAAAAGTCATGTTTTAAAAGCCTGCTAAAATAAACTGAGGGAAACTTTGTTCTACTGTGAACGGTAATAGATGTATCTATTAGGTTTTTCAATGTGTTGTTAGATGTACCAAATAATCTATTTCAGTGATAAGGTTTTTAGTTTGACAGTTCAACGTATTTTTATATTTTGGTCACTATTGACATCAACTGCATTATCATAACCACATTTTCAGTTAAGGTGGAGGTGGTGGTGGTGGTGGTTTTTCAGTTGAGGTAAATTATTAATATCTGCATGTATGTGTACGTCGTTAATGGTTTCAAACTGATAGTCAGTCGTCATAAATTCGGGTAAACTCTCTGGTACAATTCATGAATGAACACTGACTCTACCTGGTCTCCCTGGCTTAAAAATGTAGAATGACGGAATATTACCTAACTTTAGGCCTTTATAAGATTGTTTTATTTTGTCAATCTTTTGAAGTTGACGCAATCAGAATAATGTTTCCATTATGTGATAAGTTATGGAATCAAGCGCTACTTTACGGAAATCCATTACAATAAAATTGTATGCAATTTCAATATTTAGATTCTCATACATAACATAACATGCCGCTTGTATCGGGGACGAAGGGTTAAGCAGAGATGAACTTATAATACACCCATATTTCGCCAGTTATGTTTAAGTCCCATGTAATAGGGGGCGGGCGACCCTATTGCCATCAACTGGGCTCAAATCCAGACTCTGGGCTGCTACTGAGATATTCCAGATGGAAAAACCCAATAACACTCATGCTCAATAGTACCGCTTGCGATCACTAGACCAACGAGGCAGTCATATTAATCAAAATTTTGGATTCCATTCAGCCAAAAAAGTTTTTTGGTGGAATTATAACTAAACTAGCAGCGCCCCGCGGTTTCACCTGCATAAGTCTCGATCCCGTGGAAATATCGGGATAAAAAGTATACTATGTGTTAATCCAGGTTAAAAACATCCTCACCTATTCAGTAAAGCCGATAGCCTCAATGATTATAAGGTGGGCAAAATGTCAAGGGATCCAACAAAATTAGCAATGCCAAGATGTAGAACAGCGTACTGCCATAAAAACACGAGTCGAATGGCAATACAGATATTTAATAATATTCCGAAGGATATTGGAGAACTGCGAACCAGTCTATTTCAAAAGCATCTCAGAGCATGGCTGATAGAAAACTGTTTTTATAGTATTAAAGAATTTATGAATTCTAGAACAAATAGGAAAATTGCAGGACATGTAAATTACATTTGACATTTTTATTTTAAGCTATTGACATAATATTTTGTAATTTAATTTCCAATTTAATTTTAATTTTTAATTTTTGTAAGTCGATTTTTAGAAAATTTGTAGTTGAATTATTTTTATTTGACATTTGTAATTTGATAATTTTGACAATTCTTGATTTAGTACTTATTTTTTCTGACATTGGAATTCAATTATTTTGTTAAATTAGAATCATTGTTATTGTCACAAAATTTGCATGCCGAATTTAGTTGGCGGAATATGCAGAACTATTGTGTATTTGTTATAAAATCTGTGAAATACCATATTTCAGGCAAATAAATTAATCTATCTATCTATCTATCTGTGTGCCAAATTTCACCTAATCCGTTTATTAGTTTTTGCGTGAAAGAGTAACAAACATCCAAACATCTATCAAATGGTGATGATTAGATGTTTGGTTGTTTATTTGTGGTGCAAGCATAGTTACACCCAACTATGCTTGCTTATCATACTTACGAGTATGTTACACATAATTTTTATAGGCGTGTCATTGTCAGTCTTGTGTACTTAATGAGACGTATGTATCATTTCTATAGCTTCCTCTAGTACGTAAAGGGTTGTAGGTTAGGTTTTTATTTTGTAGGAAAGAATTACTTTTTTTTTCGACTTCTTCATAGCACGCGGGTGTAAACCACATAGATCCAAATGTTAAGAGTTCTGCATGTATGTACCTACTCATAACGTGTTTTTCGATGTCCATCGAATGCTTGCGCTGACCTTATAATTTGGTAATATTTTGTTTTACTAGTACAAGACTGGGTAGCAGCATACTCCTGTACATTCTCCTGTACATTCACTAACCATGGTTATAATATCATTTTCATTATTCAGTTGTTCAGGAAAACACGAAGTGGTTTTATTTAATTACTTACCAGTCATAATTGCCTTAATTGCTTGTATAAAACATTTCCAAGTAACCATCCAATGTTTACTGTATTGTAAATAATTTGGGACCACAGTTGTGAATAATAATATATATTATAATAGCTATCTTTGTGGGCATGTTTTCCTCAACTCGCGTGTCAAATGAGTTACTAATAACTCTTCGTTTTTTCTCTGCATGTAAGAAAGATGAAATGGAAAGAGGAAATCTATATTCTACACTATTAAACGAGCAATATTTGTATATATATTTGTACTCACGTTCTCGAAATTGGCTCTAACGGTTTCGATGAAAGTTGCAATAAAGGGGTTTACGGGGGTGAAAAATCGATCTAGCTAGGTCTCATATCTGAGAAAATTAGTTTTCTCCGTATTTTCACCCGAACAGAGCTCGGTCGCCCAAAGTTTTGAACAAGATGATGAATAATAACGTTAGAATAATGACATGGCAGCATGGAATAAGTAAGTACTTACTATACATGGATTAGTATGAACTTTCCTATACTATTAAATGATCATTCTCTATTTTCACCCGAGCAGAGCTCGGTCGCCCAAGTACACATTAAATGTTGCCGAAAAATACTGGTGATTTTGATGTTAGTCGTTTATAGTTTAGGTTTAGAGTCGTCAAAGCTACTAATTGTTATACAGCTTAACTCACAACTACTTTTAAACGATATTGTGAGTTTGCTGAGTAGTCAATTCTTTTGCATACATACATAAACTCACGCCTTCTTCCCATGGGGGTGGGCAGAAACTACAGAACGCCACCTGCTACGATCCTCACATACTCCTTTTGCCTCGTTTACGTTCATGCATCTGGTCATACACGCACGCCGGTTGCGAGTACTACGCACCTGGTCTTTCTGAAGATCATCACCAATAAGGTCAGTATATGTACTCCTAGGGCGACCCCGCCCGGCCTTTCCCTTCAAATTTGCCTTGTAAATACATTTTGTTAATCGCCTTTTACTCATCCTCTCAACATACCCTTTTAATTTTTTCTCACTACATCTTCGTCTTTTACATCACTCTCATAAATATGCCATAAAGTTACAAAGTTATTACATACGCAATTAAAATTGATATTGGCAGTGTAATAGAAAGATCTTGGGTGAACATGAGGTATTGGTTTTGATTCCATTCCTAGGTCGGACAGTGGCATACGGTGGAGGTCTGCCCGGTTTGGGCAGGGCATCGCCGTGTCCTCGTAGAGGCGATCGGCGGCGGTGATCTCTCGCGTCCAGTCCTGATTCGGGCCATGCTACGGAGCGAGAGGAAATGGGAGGCGGAGCGCGTGAGGGAGAGGCAAATTTCTTTCCCACCAAAAAAAAAAAAAAAAGGTCGTACAGTGGGTTTTTCCAACAGGAATTTCTCAGTAGCAATCTGGAGTCTGGATTTGTGCCCGGTCGATGGCAATAGGCTCGCCCCCTATTACATGGGACTTAAACATAACTGGCGAAATGTGGGTGTACTGTAGGTACATCTCTGCCTAACTCTTCGGGGAAAACCGGCGTGATGTTATGTGAGTAGAAATAAGAAATATTTTTGCCTGTAGGTATACCAAATAACCTGTTCGACTACAGGTAGTGTTTAAAGTTTTCCGTTATCACATCTTGTGCCGATACGAGCTATTCAAAAGTAGTTCTTACCGTAGTAAACA
Organism: Agrochola litura; assembly: GCA_949152395.1. Classification (NCBI taxonomy): domain Eukaryota; kingdom Metazoa; phylum Arthropoda; class Insecta; order Lepidoptera; family Noctuidae; genus Agrochola; species Agrochola litura. The sequence continues at coordinate 18,992,378 of OX424509.1, read as the reverse complement.
GATTATCCAGTCAGCAAGGCAGCCAAGCCAGTTTGTATCGCTGTGAAGGCTCTTCTAATGCACTTCTTAAGCTCTTATACACGGTAGCGGAACTCAAGGGTCATCCGTAAGAAGCCTTCTTAAATATAACGTGTTACAGGTTACGTGCAAGTAACACCATAATGAGAATATTAAGTTTTAAAAACAAGACCATTTTTTAAATGAATATCTACATATTTCTAACTTAATATTTTTTCGGAAACTTGTGCTCGTTTCTGGGTGAGTTAAAGTTTTAACCACATAACTATTTCTAGTAGGTACCAACACAAAAAATAAACACGTATATGTCAGAAATTAATACTAACCAAACTAAATTAAGAACTGGCTGTAACACTATGTAAACCAGAATTGCGAACACGTCACGGCCAAAGCCGCAACTTAAACTTAGTCTTATAATTGTTTCCGAGGTGTCCCTACGACATTGTCATTCAAAGTGTGTCGTTCACAAATCGTGGGCCTCTTAATTGCGAGCGTAATTTAATATTTTTCCAAAAGGCCATTATATACGAGCCGCCTACCTGCCATCTGTTGGGAGTGTTGGGACACTGATGACGTAATAAGTGCTTTGTGATGTTAGAACTATTTACTTATCTAAATGTTTGAGATAAAATTGGGTAAGGGTAGTAAGTGGAAACTTATACTTTATAGGCTCGTGAAACTCGTTTCAGTTGAGTTCGATGCTAGTTTTTCACAAGCAGGTGCTATTTATTTTTAAAAGAGTAAGTTTCTTGCCGGCTCTTCTCCATAGGAAACGACCAATTGGAACCGTGCAACTAGCTTCTGACGTTTCATAAGTGCGTAGGTTTATGTGAAATAAAATATTTTGATTTTGATGAGAAAAATGATTATTTAATATTTAAATGATTGTGATACTTAATTATAATGTGATATAAATTATAAGAATAGTATGAAATAATATTAAATGTATGAATAATGATAAAATTAATATAATATAATGTAAAATCTAGGTATAACTGGAATATTGAGTATGTTTATGTTTTATTATATTTTTTATTATGTCTTTATAACCATTTAAGTTCTAAGAACCAACCTATTGTTAACATCTTCAAAATCTTGTACACTTAGTTCGCAATAAAGAATTTGAATTTGAACATAATTAATTATTACATTTACTGAATTACCAGTTTTTTCAGACGATCAGCTGTCTAAAACTGTAAGAATTTATGAAAAGGTCAATGCTCAATTTTACTCAATATTTATTTGCATTCCACAATGTGAAGTTAGGTGGTAGGTTCTACACAGACATGATTATTGTGAACCCTGTCGGACACAGCAAAGTAGGAGAGAGGTAGATTGGCTTTAATCTGTTGAATTATTTGGTATACATTATATTATTTAAGTAATCATTCTATAAAATATGTAATTTAAAATTTGTCATTTAGATATTCATTGATATGAAAGTCAAGTCAAGTCATTTGCTCGACGTAGAAATCGAACCTAGCATCTCAAGTTCAATAGCCGCATTTACAACTTTTAGGTATGTACGTACCTACTAACTAAACGCGATCAGCACATCTAAACCGCGTTCAAGAGCTGTCAGTGTTAATTGTCAGTATCCCACAAAAAATTTGACAATTGGTGAAGTTCGCCCTAAAACAATGCGGAGTTTAAAAACAATTGAAAACACACCTTATAGTTGGCTACAGAAGAACTGTTACTGAACGGTTACTGTCTACAGTAACTAATTGATGGTAATTGATAAGCATTTACATCACCTTTTTATTTACTTCTTATTTCTTTCAATATCCAATATCAGCTACACTACCTGTAACATTTTAGTCGATAGGTAGTGAACGTTTCAAAGGCTTATAGAACCTTGTTATCCGTCGTAAAGGAGATCAGTTATGACGTCACACACAGTTGAACACAATAAGCTATCTTACTGGCACACTTTACCTACGTTGTATGTCAAATATCGGTGAAACTTACCCTTGGGAAAGACAGCGTGGTCGAATGAATATAGTGATTGTTTTCTGAAAGGATATCAACGTATTGCTTTTTTTTCTTCCTCATTTTGATAAATCGTGAAAGTTGCGTTCATTATTCATTGCGAATTTAACAGTCAGATACAGGATAAATAAAATATTTAAAACCATTAAAATTTTCAGAACGACGAATCCCCTAGCCCAGGTATTCTGCTGGTAACACTAGGGTAAACAGTCAATCAAAGAACTATCAAGCCTAAGGAAATATTGCTGCTGGCGAACCTTACAATCACGTACATGGAGTACGTGATTGTAAGGTTCTGAGTGTTAGCCATAATACCATTTTCTGGGTAATTATATCGCTTTCTCTACAATCCATACCTATCTACTAATATTTCTTATCTTTTAAACATTTATGCCTGATTTGAAGGCTTTCATTTAGTCGTCGCCTAGGGTTAGTAAAAACGGGCAATAATTGGATTGTTTACTGGTTTTAAATTTAGAATAGTCAATACTTTAATTATTATTTTAATAATTAGCCACAGCTAATGTATTACAAGTTAACATTCCGAAGCACTAACGTAGTATCCCTGCGATCATTTGAATGTATGTGTATCTTAATATAATACTTTATAACAGTTATACGACAGATAAATATGATGTAATGTTAAGATGCAAATACACAGATCTTGGATAGAACACTTTTCATCGAAAACTACATCGAGCAAAACACATCCCAAAATTAACTAGGTCCTTTTTTTTTCTAATTCGAAGAGCAATGAAATCAGTTTCATATAATCGTCTGCAAGCTCTTGACTATCATTATTAATTTAATGATATTTCTATCAATCTTCGATGTCGTACTTATGTTTCACTTGAACTCATATGGTATTTGTATAAGTTTCGCATCCCACCCTGGTTTCACAAAGCCATGCAGTTCGAGACACTGACAACTTTCAAGTTGAGCCAAGTCTTGCAGACTCTTGTTACAACTTGCAACAATAATGTTATGGTGCATATCTTGCACAAGTGTTGCAGTATTTTTGCTTGGTAGCAAAATTGAGGTTTTTTCTCTGAATATAGGCTGTCTTGTTTGGGGCACCTTGTCATATATATTTCGTTATCGTATACATAAAATCGTACGTACAGGTGTATCGTCAATCGTCCTTCCAACTAAACTGAACATTCTCTGTTTTGGAGTGCGTTCATGTGAATAGGAATATGTACTCGGTCAGGCAGATATCAAATTCACGACCCACCGCCCCGAAGGGCGATAGTGCCCTACATATTGGGCTAGGTCCCAAACCAAAATCATTTTAGTGTACGCAATACCAATACATAGAAACATGCTGCTACATGGAGTGAAACTTGAGTTTACTCAGTTTACTACACCACTTCGAAGTTTAATGGTACTTGTAGGTTCTCTGCAAATGCCACAACTGTGCTAATACTATGTAATTGTGCAACATTGTTGTCTTATATGTCACCACTTCGCTCGATGTAATTTAGTGCAACATCTGACTCACAGTTTATAGCGAGCGGTCAGTGATCTTAGAGAACATCACATTGTTGCTACTTTTTAATGAAGCTAACATGAGATTCTTATCGAATTATCAAAGAATTTATATATTTATATAATCTATATATATATCAAAACATTTAATTAAAATAAGTGATTAGTTTAATCTCACCTCGTTGAAGTACGCACATCGATGCAAACCAATTAGTTATTCAAGACAATTGACGCTACACACAATACGTTCGGGTAGAGTGGACTAAGAAAGGGCGCCAACTTTCGCGCATGCGCCCAACAAAAACAGACCAAAAGACCTCCAGTCACGCGGAGCCAGTCTTCGTGGAGACGTCGTACAGAACAGACGTCGCTCGAACTAATAAAAATTACATCTCGCGAGTGTTGAGACTTATAATGATTCGGTTGGTGGTTCGGGGTTTAGTTAGGTAGTAGCGTGCGATGCGCGGCTTGCGCGATGTTAGCTTACGTGGTCGTGGTACTGACAGTGTTGGACGTTTGTGTGCCGCTGTACCATCACCAGTTCGCGGTGTTCGTCCCCGGTGGGCCAGAGAGGGCCCACGAACTGGCGCATAGACATGGCTTCATTAATCACGGGGAGGTAAGTGTGGATGGGATGCTGCGGACAAGTGATCTATCTTACGTTGTTTTTCTTTCATTTCTGCGACGACTAGGAAAAAGCTTATTGTACGGACGTTATTAATGAACTGTTTGGAGTAGGGATTATGCCTTCTTTTCTTATGAGAAGTGTTCTTATAGTTGGGTTTTAATTTGGGAAATTATTTTTGGGTAATTCTGAAAACAGAAAAGCTCTAGGGTTCAAAATATCTCTATCACTTTTTGCCATGCTCTAGAGTACCTTATCAATTATTAACTTCCTTTCGTGTCCATAAACGGTTCAAGGAGAATTTCAAGTACTTATGTAGTTCTAATAGTAGACGCGGTAGTACCGTTCAGATTGAAAGTCTAGATAAAATGAAATAGCTTTAGCGCATTGCCTGAAACACGAAGGATAAGGAAATCCTCTCAATGTGCTCGTTTGAAGTAGCGTAATACGATTTCTCTCAATTTTGAATAGTCTTCTGAGATATGTTTTTTCTAAGTTCCAAAGTGTTTAAGCAACTTGAAACGCTCACATAATTTATTAAAGTTTGCAGCACTTCTCATATTCATGTAAGCCATTACATGAATGCAATATCAAAATATTCATTGAATTTTTATTTGGAATGTGGCATGGTAACAAATTAATAACAGATGGGCAAAAATTGTTCGTTTTATTCATGCACATAAATTACGATGCTAGATCAGACTATTTTCAGTGAATGAAAACAGCAATTTGAAGTAGACCAATATTTAAGTAAGATACCTAAACAGTGACAAAAAAAATATTTCTACATCCTCTACAAACGTTTCAGAAATGGGCATAAATACAATATGTACAAAATTGACTTGGGAAAGTTTTAATGGGATTTTTTTTTCTTTTCCTAATGTATATTTCAAAGGCAAAAATTTTTTTTTCACTGTGTACCTATTGGTTATAACTTACTTTTTATTCGATAGTACCTATTGGTTATGACATCAAAAACCTGTTAATTTGAAAACATACATGAAATTACTATTTGTCTTAAAGTAAACACATTTATTATTTACTTCAGCCAGCGGCTTCACCCGCGTGATATATTTATATATTACTCAGTGATAATAAATAATTCTACTGGAGAAAGAATTTTTAAAATTGGTTTTGAGTTTGTTCATTACAAACAAAAATACAAATCTTTTCTCTTTATAATATTATTGTAGTGTAGAAAAGCAATTCCATCGATAGTTACATTCATAAGTACGCTATGATTCATAAAAATCATTCTGATATTTTAATAATGTGAGGAAAATGTTACAGACATCCTTACTAATACAATAAATGCCAAAGTTTTGTAACATTTAAAGTTTCAAGGCAACTGAGCGTCCCTTCGAGGGAAACTTTAGTAAATGTGTTGGATAAAAATAGTGGGATTTGGGCCTCGCATGGTTAGTTACAGGCTAAAACATGGCACACAAGGCTTGCTATAGTTTTGAAAGTTTAGGATGAAAATGCCGGTTTATATTGAATTACAATACAGAGTGAAAATAACGTTATATATTTATTATAAGCTTAAATCATTGTATAGAGTCACGAAACTCACGAATGATATTATGCTTGTCTCTTAACAGCTTGAAGGACACTGGCGACACGCAGTAGACGTTTTATTGTTATAACGCCTATGGGCGTTTAGTGTCCCTCAAAGTGTTAAGATTAATCAACTAAAATAATACAAAAAATGTTAATATTTGATCAATGGCTAGTCAACGCGTTTTTGCATTTCAGTATAGTTAATGAGACTACATGTCATGACGAATTGATTAATAGGTTTAAATGGTAAGCTAATAGCGTTAACTAGACACGTGCAGAACTTTATCAGATAGGTATTTTTTTTGCGTTTTATTTCATTAATATAATGAAAAATGATGACGAATCTGAAGGTATAATCAGTTCCATGAAAGTTCAGGAAATCTGATTATCACTTTAATTTAAAAATTATCGAATGAAAACGTATAGGTTCTGACCAAAACTAACTAAACAAATACATCGTGCTTATTGAATATCCGATATCTAACGATATCAAATTGCAACTAAATAGTTTATTTTATTTTTATAAAGAATCAAAGTTGGCCATACTTCATTCACATTACAATCTAGCCTATTAGCTAATAAGAAGTTTAAAAATAACGTACACTGCTAAGTAACTGTAAAATGAAGAAATCGTCAAATAACGTCTTTCTTTTTCACTTTGTGTTACTAACTAAATAGGTAAATAGCACTATTAACTAAATTGTGGATTACTCAAATATTCGTAGATAGAGTGATCGAAGAGTAAATAATGATTTAATCACAGGCATATTGCCGCGTCACGATTAGATAAGCAAAATAAATACCGCGCCGCTGGGAAACGTGGAACATTCTGTTTACGCGGCAAAATTATCCCCGGAGATGTTTGAATATAGAATATCATTTAAGTGAAGGAAATAGTTCCTTGCGTGAAGTTCTTACGAGTATCTTCGTGTAATTGCTACAGAGAGTAATATTTTTCGTACTACAATAAAAAAATAAAAAAAACCTACTATAACTACCTACTTTAAAAAAAAATCTAGATATCAAAAATACCCATAATAAAGTTATATGGTGTCACAATCATCGTTGCGCAACACATCGCAGTCTATCTTATAGTATTAAAATGCTCATATAAATCAAATCAAATCATTTATTACTTTATTCTCTCTTTACTTCATTTATTAAAAAGGTCATCATCTGCCTAGCCTTTTCCCAACTATGCTGGGATCGACTTCCAGTCTAAAAGGATGCAGCGGAATACCAGTATTTTACATGGAGCGACTGCCTATCTGACCTCCACAACCTAGTTACTAGGTAACACGATACCCCTTGGTAAGACTGGTTGTCAGACTTTTGGGCTTCTAACTACCCGTAACGACTGTCAAAGATCTAGAAATGACAGCCGGGACCAACGGCTTAACGTGCTTTCCGAGGCACGGAGGGGTCTCGGTATGTAAAGATGGTCACCCATCCACGGACCAACCGCGGCAAGTGTAGCTTAACCTAATCGATAGACCCATGTGGCTGTTATTACTTAGCCACAAGCCTCCAATCAAGCTCATATAAATTGGTACAGTATTATTATTATGTCGTTTATAAATCTTCTTATTTAAAGATACATTTTTAAATATTTCTTAAATAAAATACGAAATAATTTTTTTGTGTCTTTTTGACATATCTCTGGACCCTGGGGTCCCGGACTTTTGGAAAGAGTACGAGGGGCCGAAGCTAACTCGCGGAGGCCCTTTATACAATTATAAATAATGTGGAGGCACCATTATTATTGTCTTTGTTTTAATTTTATTCATCACTTCTTTTTTATTTTACATTACCTTGTTTCAGTTTTTTAAAGAAAACATGAATAAACTTTTACATAAACTAAACTCTCGCCTTAACTTACAAATGGCGTTGTTTTAAGCAACTGAGGCTCTTCTGTTATTACCAGCTATGGAAATATGTGAACCCAGCAATTTAGCGCTAAATATTCTAGGCTAATTTTATTCAAACTTTGTTCTGGCGTTTTCGTGCGATTTTGTTAGTTAACCGTCTGTAAATGAAAGGCATAACTCTGATGCTTTTGACTACGAAATGGAATATTTTAGTTAGAAACTCACGTAAAGGCTGTATAGTAAATTCCTTTGCTACTGGAAATGTTTAAAGTAAGTAGAGTAGTTCTCGTCTCTATAGTCGAAATATTTTTAATTTTCGAATTATTTTTCGGAATAAGACACCTGTTTGATCCGTTTTTGTTTTATTTTCTGTATCTTGCGATTGTTCTTTTATTTTCCTATTGCCAGGAAATTATTTGTCTTATCCATAAAGAAACTATTTGCCAAGTTAAGCTAATATTGATATACCAAGCTTATGTTATCTATTCATCTATTTTCGTAGTTTCTTCGATGTTTCATATAACTATATTCTACAGATTGTTACCTATTCTCGCAAATCATGTGGGCAGATAAGGTAAACGAATCCCTAATTCGATGGTCCTAACGAATGGGATAATAACTTGTCAATACTTAGGGCGGTACCTAAACCCATGTGTATAGACGACACATGAATAGAACTACGTAATTACTATCTGGGTAGGTTTGTATGAGCAGAATTTCCTTTTTGAGTGTTTAATAAGGTACAAAACTATTATAAAATACCTTTGAAAATTACGAAACTATTAACGTTTCATTACTAAATAAAATAACATCACGCTTGTAATGCCCGAAGGGTAAGGCAGGGGTGTACCCATTGTACACTTTTTACTAAGTATTCCTACAAAATACGGCAGTTATTTGCATTTATACTTACGTAAAACAAAAATACGCGGCACATATTAACTCTAATACTGATGAAACTTCTGATTTGCAGTTTCTTTATGATTCCACTCAGACACTGAAAACCAGAAGCTGCATTTGTAAGGAATACCTACCATAATCCATTCTAATTTCAAACGCCATTTTAAGCTGCGACTTAAAAGAAAAAAATGACGGTAAAAATCTTAAAGACAAATGACAACATTCGTCCAAAAAGGAGACAGTCGAGAGATGATCTCTTCGTGACGTAATCAATTGTTACATGGGCCTTAAGATAGAGGATTAATGAGAGGATAAATCCCACGATTTATTTTTGGGGTCACCATATTTTTTGTTAAAGAAATGATTCGCGGCGGTATTTTTAAGTCGCCGGAAATTAATATTTCCGAGAGTCCCAGCTTAACATTATATTTTTTTTAAAGAAATTAGATTTCTCTGAAAGTATTTGCGTGTTACGTTTTTGTCTCGTGGGTAAGTGACGTGAATTTTAAATCAGGTTTTAGGATAAGACCCGGGAATCCAATAATATGAACATTTAAATAGAACCTTTTTTAATTTAACAGTTCTTAGAAAGTGTGGGTCCGCAGGGAGTGTATCCCATCTGGCCCGGTGACTTGGCCCGGCACCGGGCCACATGGGACAAAAAAGTTTTAACTGGCCCGGTGATATGTTTACCGGGCCAGATGACACAAATCAAGTGCCATCGTCCCCGGAAAGGGGAGAAAAGAGGATACGCCTCGTAATTTGTGAAATACTAACTATATGCATCTATGAAAGGGATTGAACTTATAAATCAAACTGCTGAAACATTTGCTGAAAAGTTGTCAGGCAAACGTAATTCTTGTGTGGTCGATATGTTACGGCTAAAACCCGAAGTGCGGCTACACCTAGTTTTAGCCGGCTAAAACTAGGTGCGGCCGGTAGCAGTGGGATAAACTTGCCTAAATGGTTTCTGGCACTCGCCGGCCGCTACCGCGGCACCGCTCGCTTCGCTCGCTCGGCTCGTGCGGTGTGTGGTCACAGTTCTAACCTAACCTAACCTACCATTCATATCCTATAATCATATTATATAATCCCTTTCATAGATGCATATAGTTAGTATTTCACAAATTACGAGGCGTATCCTCTTTTCTCCCCTTTCCGGGGACGATGGCACTTGATTTGTGTCATCTGGCCCGGTAAACATATCACCGGGCCAGTTAAAACTTTTTTGTCCCATGTGGCCCGGTGCCGGGCCAAGTCACCGGGCCAGATGGGATACACCCGGAAAAAGTTATATTTGCATTTTAATTATTTTTTTCTTTAAAAATATAAAGTTGATTGCTTTTTCAATAATTTTGTGTGCTGTGACTTTAAGGTAAATAAATTTTGATATACATTACTTTTCTGTAAAAATTTTGCGATTTTCCTTGTGAAAAATTTTGTACGGGGTTACTTCCTATTTTTGCCGCCAAGGCTAAGAAATGCCTTTCGGTTTGAAGGTTAAAGGCGAAATAACGGGCATAATGCGAGTTTCAACTTTGTATTAATGCACATTTTTTTTTAATGGCGTTTGCGTACTATGATTTTGTACCGAGACCGTTTCTTTATTAATTGAAAACAAAAGAATAATGTTGTATAAAAATACCATTAAGTTACAAACAAAATCATCATCATTTTCTTGCCTTTTTCAAAATTTATTTGGTGTCAGCGCTACATGTCTTTTTACCCGACTGCCCCAGAAGGAGGGTAATGTTTTTCGAGAGTATATATGTATGTCTATTTCTTTGGCGCTCTGTAGTCTAAACATCTTGATGGATTTTAACATATGAGGTGTCGTTATATTTGTCGTCTTAATTGTACGAGTGACATCTATAGGCTAAATCATATTTATATATTGCATCTGCAAGTACCTACAAAAAAGGAGGGAAAGGTTTAAAAAAAAAATATTGGTATCATACGAAAGCTAGCAATGAGTCTATTCCAAATATATATATATTAATAAAACTAAAAAGCTTGAAAAAAAGCAAATAATTAAAAAAAATAAAACAAACCGACTGCAAAAACACATAACTGAAAATAGAAAAAAAAGCATTATAATCTATAGAATTTTAGTATTGCAGGCTGACAAACAAAAGTTACGCCAAAATTTCAGGTTTATTAGTTTATGTGTTTTTGCAGTCGGGTTTTTTCTTCCATGCGTCTCCATTAGTCATCATGTCGGTAGGCTTTTCCAGCCATATCACTTTTCAAACAGTGCATCCGTCGTTTCTTTCGTGTTCCTCTACTCTTATAGCCATCCACATTCATACTCAAAACTTCCCTCACGACATTTTTCTCATTCCTCCCCATTAGATACCCATACCATGACAACTGATTTTCACACAACTTTCCAGTCAGCGTACACTACTTTCAGACTTCCTTTTATATACTAATTTCTAAAGGTACCTACTTATCAACAACATCGTCCCACATGATATACAACTTATCAGCGAATGGCCAACCAAAACAATTGATTTAGTACATGTGTATACTACCCATGTATTTATAGAAGCTCTCTTAGAATATTATTTGTTCAGCCGTTTTGGCGTGAAGGCGTAGCAAGCAAACAATCACACAAATACCTAATAAACAAATACACTTTCGTATTTATATCTAGGTAATATTGGGCAGGATATTAAAGTATAATATAACTAAATATGCTAAAATACATTAGACGTGGATATATTTAGTAACTTGTTCCGCTTCGCTATTTCTAAAGAGCCATAAAAAACTCCTGAAAGAAATCGACACGTGTTTCACCTCTCAACGAGGCATCCTCAGGATGACGATGGACTTGTTGCGAACTCGAACACGGTGTCGCAACACACCGTGGCTCTTTAGAAATAGCGAAGCGGAACAAGTTACTAAATATATCCACGTCTATTGTATTATATAATGGATTTCCGCAAGGTCACGCCTGAATCAATTAATTATCTTAAATATGCTAATTATAACTCACACACTACACACACCCATACTCACACATATTCACACGTAAACGCGCGACTTGGCTCTTTTCTATACAAAACGCTCATTCATTTACAAATCATTCGATCTTCATTTTTGTATAATTTTAAATTACCCATTTATTTTATTTTTCTGCATGTTTGCATTGTCTACATTTAATTGCATAGGATAATGATAAGAGGAAGCGCGGAGTCTCCTAACACAAGCAATTCCTTGCTTAAAAGGTGATCTCCAATAATATTGTATCTAAATACCTTTTGTAATTGAAATAAACATTTTAATTATTTATTTTTATTTATTATGATTTATCTATCTCTCTCTGATGGCCTTCTCAAATAGATTGTTTACGTTGAGAAAGGTCTATTGATACGGCACATGACAATAGTATTAGATCACGAGGTTGTGAAAGTCTGTGGACCATGGTAGGTAGGTACATCTTACTAAGAATTTCTGCTATATACTTTATCTTTCTCACACTTCATTAAACTAATGTGCGTGGACTTTATCGAGTGAACTTAATTCTGAAAATTAGAAGTCTCGTTTTATGACTGATGGTGAAAAATATCTTTATTCTAATGAGCAATCACGAATTTCATTGGAAAATCTGTTGATTTTCAGATTAAAAGTATGAGATTGAACAGAATACCTACGAACAGTCGAACAAATTCATTTTTCGACTGTTCGTAGGTAAACCTTGTTTTATTTGTTTCGTAGGAAACAAATAAAACAAGGTTCTATTATATGTGGTAAAGGTCCTGGGATAACACCTGAATATCTTTAAATATTTAATAGTCTTAGGATACCTGCAAACACAAAGATAGCCTTTAATAATATCTCGGAAAATGGGGCTTATCCCTCACAGAAGAAACGATCATTGATCACCATGCATGCTTACCACGATCCACTAAGGCCTAGACGATGACGAAAATCTTAAAAATGTATGTGACTGACATAAACTATCGAAAAGCCTACATCAATCCTGTTGGAAATCGTTGCAGAAATAAGAAACGCTTTAAAAGCGATTGTCACTTATGTAGGCCCTCTGGTTTATTTACGATGTTTTACATAATACAAAGTAAGTGGTGTCTTTGATCGACTTAAATATAAAATTAAATACGGCCTTCAAAAAGTGACATACCGAAATACGATATTTCAGTAATTAACGTGTAGCGTTCATCATGACACATTTGCTATGCTAACATAATTGTAGGGCTTACAGTCTGTCACTAGGGTGTGCTGTAATTATTTTTAACCCTACACTTCATTCACGACACATAAACTTCTAATTATAGCTTTAGTATTCATTATTAAATTCTAGAAAATGACTGTTAGGCGGTGTGACGTTTACGGCTAAACTACAGTGTCAGTCTTTATAATTTGCACATATCGAAATGCTTAATTTGATCAAGGAATCGAAATCTATGCTTAATTTGTCGAATCTATGCTTAATTTATCGAATCTATGCTTAATTTGATCAAGGAAAAAAAAACTAAAGATTTTTATGGAATTTAAATAAAAACTGTAACAAAACGGTGTACCGTTTATCGCGATGAAAAAACCTCATAATGATTAGAATGAAAATTGTGAAAAAAAAACTACCCTCAATTTAAAATAAACATGTTTTTTTAACCATAGTCGTAAATTTTCGCAGTAAGACAACAAATAAAACAAAAAAAAAAAAAACTGTCCAAAAATTAAGCATAGATTAACTCATTTCGATATGAGCACATTATAAAGACTTACACCATATAAATGGTAAAGAGCTTGGTATTTAGATAATGACATACAATTCTTTTTAGAAATGTATTACAGATGGAGCTGTGGGTCACAGTTAGCAATATAAAATGTAAATGTTCAAGCCTGGGGGATATGTAAAGGTCTATCAAGGCCCCGTCAAAGGTATTATTAGGTACAGTTAGATACTGGAAGCCTAATGAATTCAAATCCCCATCAAGGTCTGTGTTATCTGCTGCGATTGTTAAATTAAGATAGTTGAATTGGTTTTCAGAAGCCAAGAGTGATTAGGAGGCGAAGAACCAGGTCTAGCTTCGGTCGGGGCTTTAGTTACAAAAAAAACTTGATAATATGCGATCAAAGAAATTTACCTAACATCACGCTTGAGTTCCACAAAGAGAGAGTTTAGTAGGTACATCTTCATTTTGCAAGTGTAAGTCCCAGTTCCCACGAACGCAGTGGTGGCCCAGTGGTAACGGCCACAACTTACGAGTTGTAAGGTCGTAGGTTCGAACCTTTACTTTGTGTAAATTATTTCATCACCACTTCTCTCAAAATGGTGAAGGAAAACATTGCGAGGAAATCGGCATGTCCTAGAACCAAAAATTCGAACACATGTGACATCTAACAACCCGCACTGCGCCCGCGTGGTGGAGTACGGCCCACTCCCTCTCACCGAGAGGAGGCCTGCGTCCCAGCAGTGGGAACATTATAGGCATATATACAAGTCCCAATTATCGTACTGTAAGCTTTTATGAAAACTGAAAATGAACGGAAAATTTCATGATGGAAAATTCAAATAAAACGTTGCCTGACTGAAGGATTGAAGCCAAGATATCACGATCAACGTTCGCACTTACGACAACTATACCAAGGAGGAAATATAATATACTTTTCTTTCTCTTCGACCAGAGATAAGGCTGGAATGTCTCATAAGCCTGCTATTACACCGGCTGCCCGTTTTTGGCTGTTGGTTTCGTGGTCGCAACAGCGACTGTTGAGCGTGGGGTGCTGGGTTCGATTCCCGGGTCGTGTTAAGTGTAATTGGATTTTTCCATTAGTAACAGCCCGAAATTTGGGAGTTGGCGGTGTGATACCTCCGTGCTTCCGAAAGCACGTTAAGCCATTGGCCCTGCGCCTGCCTGATCTGTCTACAGTCGTGTCGGATTGCCGTCCCATCGGAGTATGAGAGTGAGGGAAGAGAGAGTGCACCTGTGTCTGCGCACACACGCCTGCACTATAATATCTCCGAAGGGTGATCTCCGCTGAGACTGGGCGCCATGACCTAAATTCGGCCTGGTGGACTATTATTACACCAGCACTGTCCTGCTTTACTAATTACTAACATTTATTGAAATAAAAAGGGATGACATGTTTTTATGAAAACCAATACTTTTACAGCATCATTAATAATAACTTAGTTGATTGAAGCAACGCAACTGCCTACCCGGTTAGGAACAAGGGTATAATCCCAATTCATATCTAGCGTAATGAGGCACTTCCCAAACTGCTGGTGACGCTAAACGTTGCCTTTGAGACCTAGATTTTTATTATCCTGTGTTTTTTTTCTCCTTCAACGTAATATAAAAACAATGTTTTTCGACTTTAGTATGTTTGTTATAAAAAGTAACGTTTTGTCGTAACCTTCTTTTTGTAATCTACATGAAATTCTTATTTATAAACCGAGTTTCAGATGTGATTTTTAGAGTAGGTGCTTGATTTTTTGCCATTTCATTATTTCCCTGGAGACCGTTTCAGTAAGAGGTGATTTAAGGTAAATTAGAGATGAAGTCAAAAAACGTGGCAAAGGTCTGGTAGAACACCAGGTTTTCAGGGTGGCAAGTAGATTCGAGGATCGACTAAAGGCTCCCGCAGACGGGTGCGACGCGAAGTTGTGCGTTGCACGCAATTCTGGTTGAACAATTTACATATTTTCATAAAAATTGTTCTACTAGCGTCCCGTCTGCGGGAGCCTTTATATGCCGACTATATTATTATTATTCTATACACTAATGATAAAAATCAGATATAAGGTCAAAAACTTGTAACACCTAACTTAAATAATTAAAAGAAACACTGTTTAAAACATTGTTACTGCGCTAGTGTGTACATCTCAATATAGTATCAGATTAGATTCGAACTCACAACCTCTCGTTCGCCAGCCCTTCCTCTTAACCCCTGGGCTATTCCCATCTATTAAGCTGAACCCCTTACTTATAAACGCATGAACGATTTCTTATAGGATGGTGCACCCTAGCGATAGATCTAACGGTGAGGGAGAAGAGATTAGAGTTAACAGATGTTTGTTCCCGAAGGGAGTTAAACCTTTTAACATAACTGCTGTGATCTCTAAACTATACCGCTACATCCATAATATATGTGTCTTAGAGGCAGACCCTGGGTTAAAACATGAAAAGCTCGCAAAAAATGAAAAGAAAAATACATTTTGTGACAAGTAATACAGTGAGTTACATAATATAAAATGAATGTCTATGTAATATGTATCTCATCATCTTTATTGTCTTCAATGTAGGTAGGCTCATTTTAAATTGCAATTTGTAATGTATGAACAGTGGAAAAACACGTCTTTATTACAGCTCCTTTCTTTTGCCTACAAAAAAGAATAGAAAAATTAAACATTAAGTTCACTAAAGTGTCGCTTTAGGTATAAACTACGATATACCTTCACTAATTCTCTTAACCTACTTTACGAAACTTAATCCGTTATTTTCTAAACTCGACTCTGTTACGAGATACGAGAGTTGAATATCGAGTACAAGACACAATTATATTTTTACTACTTGAAAGTGGGGAAAGTACTATATTCTTATCTCTTGTTCTCTAAGGTATTGCTGAAGTTTGCAGAAAGCTTTGTTTAAGACAATGTAGGTAACTCGGTTTTAGAGTATAAAACAACATTTTAGTCGAGACATCCGGGCCTAGGTGTAATATACCTGTGTCTAAAAAGTAGGTTACTTACAAGTTTTGACTGAAAATAAATAAGTAACTTTTGCCAGTTGCTTCGCTCGCGTGAAGGTCTGAAATAATATCACAGGATGACCACAGGAAAGTACCGGGATAAAAAAACAGTGGCACTCCGGGAGTCCCAACAGAAGTCAAAACTTGAACAAGATCACCTTAGTGGAAGAAAAATATTTGTATAGAACATTGGTCCGTAATCTTATCTAAATAAAGAGCACAATCGCGTTTACAAAAAAAATACTTCCAAAACCATTAAAGTAAAGATACTTGCATAGAATATTGATCCGTAACGTAATATAAAGAAAGAGCACAATCGCGTTTACTAAAATGAGGTGTCGGTAACGGTGTCGCGAGTTCAATTGTTTTTTCCCATCTCAAAAATGCCCAAGGCGCCTAAAGAAGTTTTCACTTCAAAAAGTAGCTTTTGCCCTAACCGTTAAGACGTAAAAAGGTAACAGTCCGACAGATAAAGTTATTTTTGCCTTCATAATGTTTTTATGGATAGTATGAAGACTATTTTAGAGGGGCTTGTGGCTAATACACAACACACAGTACAGTAATAACAGCCGCACGCGTCGATCTATCAGGTTAAGCTACGCTTGCCGCGGTTGGTCCATGGATGGGTGACCATCTTTACATGCCAAGACCCCTCTGTGCCTCGGAAAGCATGTTAAGCCGTTGGTTCCGTTGTCATTTGTACATCTTTGGCAGTCGTTACGGGTCGTCAGAAGCCCGAAAGTCTGACAACCAGTCTTACCAAGGGGTATCGTATTACTCAGTAACTGGGTTGTGGAGGTTAGAAAGGCAGTCGCTCCATGTAAAACACTGGTATTCAGCTGCATCTGGTTGGACTAGAAGCTGACCTTAACATAGTTGGGAAAAGGCTAGGCAGATGATGAGTATGAAGGCTATTTTGTAAGGGCTCATTTTCGTTAATAGATAGGGCTCGTATGCGGGGTGCGGGAGATTTCTGTAACGCATACCATAAGGCCCGTATTCAGTGAACCGTTTTCATTCGTCGATAGAGAACGATTGTGATATACAGAAAACCTGCAGCGCACGTTTGGCAGTTGCTTTAAACGCTCATATTCATTGGGTGTGAGTCTCTCACGCTTTTTACCAACCGATGAATTTCATTGGTCGCTGCGCAGCTACGGGGACTCCCTGCAGACGGTACCGACCGCGTTCTCGACTTATAACTTTCATTCATCATTACCACGCCTGCGGGGAGTCCCCCGTATGCTGTACTATCGACCGAGTTATCAACTAATGAAAAAGAGTCATACCATATATATTCATTGCTGAAATTTAACATTCTTTTTATAATAACAAATGCTATCGGTCACCGGGGAAACTGCTGCAGTCACCACGCTTAGGAGACGGATAAGTGAAGGCAAATGCCGTAATAAATAAATCGGAGTAAGCTGCTTATCCCGCTGTCATTAGTTCCTCAAGCACCCTTTATTATACCTACGAACGGAGAGGAGGCCTTTTTTACCCAACTACGGCAAAGCTAAAAGGAGAGTTATGATTTTTGTATCTACCAAAGTAAACTAATTAACTTCACTCACAAGCCAAGCGATATTTTTTTATTATATTACATTACAAACATTTTCCTTAAAAACAAAAGTCTATTTACTTCTCGCTCCAACAAATAGTAGATAATTTTATTCTATCCAACATCTGCAGCATCTTAAAACACGATCTTGATTATATAGTTTCTTACTGAAGTTTATTCTGCAGGTAGCTCGGATGCACCTGTTCGCATAGAGCCATCGATAGGAATCTATAAGCTGAACTACTTTTCGAGCTGACTTCGGGAACTTGGATTCGATTTTAATCTCTTACGTTGTTCAGTATTACCTAGTGTTGAGGGGTAGATTTAATTTCTCTACACAGGTGTAATTATAGAACATGGTAATGTGACCATGGCCGTGTTTTTTCTGTCTATTGATCGTGGTTTCGTGTTAATTTTTTAGAGGTTTTTTACAGGTACAGTTTGGGAACGTCTCTTCGCGTTCTAATTCCCAAGTGTACTTTCAATTGCTGTCATATTGGTGCCCATATCATAGAAAATAGTTTTGTACAAAATAAAAAATTTCTTCCATTTCAGATTTTCCTTAATGTCCTATAAATTAACCAAGTAAATACACCCTGTCTGCTTCTCTATGTAAAAATGCCCCAGTTTTCCGATTTAAATTCTACTATTCAATTCACATAGACTAACTCCCTTGAGCCCTGCCTTCTTAGACCCCACAAAAGAATTTAATTATGTAGGTGAAGCGAGGTAAATTCTAACATTGCAAATAAAACCAGAAATTCGGTACATATTTATAAGGTAGGTACGCTACCGTGGTTTATCTCTAAAACAACGAGAACAGAATACTAATGCTTTGTGTTCCAAATGTAATCATTTTTTGGAAGTTAACGACGAATCCTAAATTAGGTTTGACTTTGTTAAGATTTAAATTAAATTAGAATAAGAAATTTTATTCTGGAAGCGATTCTGAATTGCCTTATTTTTTGGAATGAATTAGGGTTCCTTTTTTATGAAAAGACGTTGCCTTTTACTATGAATTTCCGTCTTAATTTCCACATAGATAATTTCAAAGCGAATCTATGTGCCTAACATTAATTCAGGTTACCATAATGAAAACGAAAGAAAGAAGAAGTAAAGAAAACACATTTATTGGTCACAATAAATGTGTTTTATGCGAGTCATCGCATATGAAGAGAATTAAGACAATTATGAACTCTCGAGATCAAGAGAAAACCCATAAAGTAATGATATTACTCATAACAGTTCCCCTTCTATTTACAATATCCCAAGGAATGTAACATTCATATCCCATAATCAGCCATCATAGGAAATAAATACTTTATGAGGTACACAACGAGTAGTTTGAGAAGATTCCAAGCGATAAACTTACAAGATCGACTATCACAACCCTTAAAGTAATGAAGTCTTATGACACTCCCCCTTCCATTCACGATACCCTGGGGAATACCTCACATCCCTCTATATCAGTCATAAAAATAAACACATTAATATTTTGAGGTCGGTTTATACTTGTGCCCCAAAACACGGTCATCGGTTGAATAACCTTTCATTGCTATTTACAGGGCTTAAGTGAGGTGAAACCTGAAAGCAAAACATGAACGTTTTTCTTACGTGTCAAAGCGTTACGTTTGGGTTTAACATGACTTCTATAGTATTTAACAGTTAATTTTAGTAGCAGATTTGGATCTGTAGTGTTTATTTTATTTTATGTTGGAGTAAACAAAAGCTTAGTCGGTTATTACGGAACTATTAGGAATATTTTAGCATGTTACTAAATCTTATTAGGAGAAAAAAGGCGTTGTAATTGGTGGTCGCTTAATAACCTTGACGAACCACTAAAATTATGAGTTGCCTTAAAACAGTTTGGCGATCGTATTGGGGCAGCGGCTTAGTGGTTTGGCTTTCAGCCGTGTGGATTGCAAGTTAGATTCTTTGTACCTATAGCTGTTATTTTGTGTATGTGAGATTAAACCCGCTAACATTTGCAATACAAAGGGGTTGTGATTCTGGGAAATGGTTTAAAGAAATTGACTAGATAACAAAACTGTCTGACTAACTTTAGTACTCCGCAGAGAGTTTCTTTTCGAAGTAGTAATTACATTTTTCTCACCCTATTCACGTAAAATACAAACTTGAGTGCTTAACTTACTCCGTTACAAAAAAGTTAAATAAGATTGTGTATAATTAATCAGAACACCAAGAAATAGCTACAAGAACATGTACTAACGCCACCAAGATTACATCCATACAAAATGCCCGAAATCACGGACTGTCGGGCATAAAAGTTTTTTCTCCATCGCTCCAACTTCGCGAGTGTCGAAGTACTTTCAGTTATAAAAGTTTTTGCTACCGACTTTATCCGGACAACTGCTGACGTATAGCTATGAAAGGGATTATTATTAGGGAGTATTAGGACTTGAGGGCCACCTGTTTTTCTTACAAAGTTAGGGTTAAGTAGAAGATCCAAAACTTAGCACTGTAGTTAATGTATTATAGGCACTCGCAATGTATTATAAACTAGAAAATCCAAAAGTTCTTTTCGTCAGTTTCATAATCAAAAGATGGTATGAAGCAAGCAGCAATATCCCAACGGTTAGAGGATATTTAAATATTTCATACATTTGTTTTGCAATACTGCTAAGCTCTAAACCATGCATTGTTATTTATAATGGATGCCCAGGAACGTGTTTCCTGCATTACTTTGAGTATTACCTTGCTTATCGACTGTCAATCATCAGGAACTGCCCATCGCTGTTTACGTCACAGGTGTTGTTTGTACTCGACGTAGAATTTACGCCCGGAGTATTTATTATAGGATTACATTGATACCGATTTTCGGACAGTGTTTCCCCAAATTAAACGGTGGAGGTAAACATTTTGAAGGCCTCCGTTCAATGGTGTTTTAGGTGAATGGATATGTAATAGTAGTATTGCTAAATGCTATTATTATTTCTGGATTCATGATCCCGGATATTTTTGTTTAGTAAATTGAGGAACCAAATAATTGACGTAAATTTATAAAAAGTTGTTTCTTACTATTATTTTGGAAAATACATGCATAATTCACTATTATTATTATGCTTTAAAATTCTATCAAAATTTTTCCTATCACCGCTTTTTTAAATCCATGAAAGAATTCCCTGTATAAATGACACACAGTTCAAGGTTAACAACTACACAACATCAAAATATATCGACAGCAATAACATCACTAAAAACTACGATTTATCAATCACCATCCAATCTCATGTGCCACCGTCAAAAATAGGGAAGCAAGAAAAAAGAGTTTATCACATAGTAAAGGAAAGGCAAACAAAAGCAAAATAAATTATCCTCGTGACTCGGGTACCGGAGGGATCATGTTGGTATCACAATCCATCAATTAACTGCCTATCAAACGTCGATGGAAAACGATGTCCCTTTTATATGTATTTTAGTTGTTTATTTACCAAAGGAAATTGGCGAAAATGTGACGCTGAAAACGATAAAAAAATGTCCTGTTATTGAAAGGATTCCCTTCGAAACAATAAATTTTTACGTTGAAACGTATTGATGAAAATCAGACACTATTGTGAAAGGTGATTTCATTAACAAATGTGACTGTTGTTACCCCAGAGTATTAAATTATGCGCAATGTTTGCTTTTACTAAGACCTTACTGTCCCCTGACCTCTACCCAACTATCTGGAAACAAAATAACACTCAGCATTTCTATTTGGCACCCACCAAACTATCAAAAAATAAGCACAGAATATCGTGCTCAAAAACATCGCCGGCGGTATTGCGACAAAATCAAGTCTATATTAAACGAGGTCCTTACAAAAATTCGTCATAACACCGGAGAGTACTTCCCAAATTCATTACTGGGTACGCTCATTTGCTCTAAATGTGAAAAGAATGCAAATCGCTAAGAGAAAAATGGCCGACCTCGAAACGCTTGGAAGTTTCCCCGCATCGAAGTGTAGTTACAATGGTTGGCCAACAGATGGCGTTAGAAGTTGCGAGGTTACTTCTCAAGTACTGTTTGTTTTCGGTTTGTGTTTAATTTTATTTTTATTAGGATCTTGGCCTTGGATACAGTTTGTGTAAGTATTTGGTGGTGAGATAAGTTGTAATGAGTTTTATGGACTACTAGCTTTTGCCCGCGGCCTCGCCCGCGTGTATGTTGGAGAATATCCCACGGGAACGTACTACCGGGATTAAAAGTGCCTTAGGTGTTAATCCAAATTAACAATGTATTAATTCCGTAATACATTGTTTTCATATAACTCTATTGGTTTACACAGCGCACGCTAGTTAAGCTAAGTCGGCATGATTTTTTCCGACATCTTCCAAAATCATCGTCATATTTCAGCCAATTTAAACAAAACCTTTAATGAATTATACACCTAAAACTTCCTCATGAATCACTCCGTCCATTAGTAAAAATCATATGAAACTCCGTTCGGTAGTTTTAGAGTTATTGCGTTGAGACAGTGGTGATTAGTGATATTGCAAGATCAACAACTTTCAGTGACCAATATAGATCGAGTTGGTTAGTAAATCCTTGCAATCGTCCTTTCACTATGATATTTATCCTAATATTATAAACGTGAAAGTGAGTTTGTTTGTTACACTTCACGCTAAAACGGCTGAACAGATTTGGATGTAATTTAGCACATGGGTAGACCATGACTTCAGTTAGGACTTAAGATACTTTTTATCCCGATATATCCACGGGGTCGAGACTTAAGTTAGTGAAACCGCGGGGCGCAGCTAGTTTTTTCATAAGTAAAGAATCTTGATTTTTAGTATCTTAACATAATAACCAAATATATATATATATATATATATGAGTACGTTCCTACTTAATTTGCACCAAACAAAAACTAAATTTTTCAACTAGAGCTATAAGTCATGATAAAATATTAACGAGAAGCTTATTTCCAGATTTCCTTTTGAGATTTCCTTGGGGAGCAGTCTTAAATGTCAGCTTATCTGAATCCAGCGGATTAAGGCTTTAGGACAAATCAAAATTTAGAACTGGATTATAAGTTATAAGCAATCCGGCTAAAATTATTTTTGATTCTAAAGAATATCGAATGAATCAAGTCGGTGAGTGGGATGAACGAAATGTCATTTAAATATTTTTTTGATTGATACGACAAACGACAAAGTTGATTACTCGGTAAGGTATTTTTGTCCAGATCTTTGTACTTCTGTTTTTAATATAGTACTTAATTTATATAGGTTTTTAAAGTTGTGAACAATACACACAATCAAATACTATTTCAATATACAATTTTAAAAAATCTGACACAAAGGTAACAATCCAAAATGCAATAATCCATACCATAATATCAGAAGAAACAAACAAAACATAAAGCTGAGTCCACATTACCGCGTGATATGGACACATAAAAGCCTATTCACACTAAACACGTTCCATTACAGTTTCGGTACAGATAACGCTGAAAATCAATTAAACAACAAAAGCGAACACGTTGGGTACGGAAGGGTACAGTTTCCATTGAAAATTTCTAAAATAGATATTAATTAAAGCCACAAATGGATGAAAAATATTCATTGAATGCGCGAGTGTGATGACAATAGAGCGTCGAAGTGAGAAGGAACAAAAGCTCTGGATAATTGGAATCTCGCTTCAACGCAGTCCGCGGAGTCTTTGTAAAGCTACCACTTTACTACAGCGCATCGGCATAGGTACATTGAATTACGTTACGTGTTAATTGCATGCTTTATCATCTTTTAAGCTGCTCGCTCAAACACGGTGCGGTTGACTACTACCTATATAAGGTAAGTTTTTATCCAGTGCGCAAACTTTAACACGTGACTTTACTCATAATTATGAACAACTTTTACTATGGGACCAAACCTGAAATCGCGAAAAAGAAATCAGCTGTTCCCTACATTTATGTTCGCTTGACTTGTCAAAATGTAGGGTACAACAGATTTTTTTTTGCGATTTCTGGTTTGGTCCCATAATAAAATCTTACCCTGTATACAATAAACAGTCGATGGTTGCAGTAAAATCTAATCACAACGCGCACTGAAAATTCCTTCCTCGTTAACATCATCATCTTCCTGCAATTAACAACCCTTATTAATGGCTCCTAAATTTACTGTGTACTCCTCACCTCACTTACTTCACTGCCCGATTTATTTTTTTAAACTTTATGCACAAGTAAAAAATACTGTACAAAGGCGGACTTAATGTCTGAGACATTTTCTACCAGTCAACCTAAGGGTGATGCAGAGACAAAAATTGGCAGGTGCAACATAAGTGATAGATAACTTGAAAATGAATACATACTAATACATAGATACATAAATACATACATATAAACCGAATAAACTTTGTCAGGAGAAATAACGATAGGTAGAGGAGAAAACAAATCCAGCAAATCAGCGCTGCAAAGATTCTGCCAACTTTTCACGAATATGTTCACGTGCTTTCACTTTGAAAGATAACCGACTGGTTGCCATGGATTTAAGGCTAGGCTAAGCTAGGCTAGGCTAGGCTAGGCTAGGCTAGACTATTTCTGGCTCTATTTGTTCGTCCATTTATACCATGTTCTAATTGCTTTAAATCTTTAATAATAGCGGTAATTGAGACACGTACGTTTGCCTCTGTGGAAGAGCAGTTTTATTTCGAAGCATGCTCTATAAATGCTCATCCCCTAACCTTTGGCTTAGTTATAGGTCATAATATTCTTACACGACAGATGTGGATAATATAAACTTATTGAGTCCGCCTTATGTGAGTTTAGATAAAGATATAACATGAAAGAACAATCGTTTCATGCCAAAGGAATGAAATACACTGGAATATCTGGAAAATCTACGGTCCGAACTTGATCTTGTACATACTTATAAGGACTATTAAAAATACATCTTAAATAGTTCCTAAATTGTTCACCCACAAGAGAATCTTTATCTTATTACAAAGAAAAAACCTGTTGCATTCCTCACTTCGTCACGTCAGAGATATAAATGTTGGATGCAAGTGGCTCCTTATCGAGCTCTCCCAGAGGCACAATAACTGGTCACAATTTATGCACCATTGCAATCTTAAAACTCCGCAGTTTATAGTCGTGTGAACTCAGATAGCACTTAGTAGAATCGCCTGGAGTTTAGTCTACTAAAATCTAGACGGTATTATTCCTTAGTGGGGTGCTTGTGCTAAATCAGTCGTTAGTTCAGTTTAATGCTTGAGAAAAAATCTTTAAAGTTTTTATTGTTATAGTAAATGTTTGGTTATGTAGGTATAGAAGGATTGTAACAGAGTAAGTTGGGCAATTTTATATCATGAATTTAAGTTAACTTCTTCTTTTTGTGTGGTTAGTGACTAACCGGGTGTCAGAGTTATAAAGGTTCGGTGGCACGGTTGGCGCAGTGGTTAAGCGATTGACTGCTGCGCTGCGTGTCGCGGGTTCGATTCCCGCACGGAACAAATATTTGTATGACCTAGAAGTAGTTGTTCCGGGTCTGGCTGTTTGTGTATGTGAGTTTAAATGTTTGTAAATCCTAGTGTGGGGCAACGTTAAACGTAAAAAAAAAAAAAAAAAAAAAAAGCTGCCCATAGGCCTCTAAGTTATTCAGTAAGCCCACGTACGCACGGACGTAAAAATGTCGCGGCGGGATTTTACTGCGCACTAGATTTTCAACCTTCGGTGTTATGGCGAGCGTTGAGAATTCAACAGAGTGCATTCCAGGCTCCCAGCGCATCAAAAAATACACTGTTGGATTTTCAACTCTCAGTGCTAAGCAGAACATTGAAAATCCAGTGTGCGAAAAAATACCGCCACGATATTTTTACGTCCGAGCGAACGTGGGCTAACAAACTCATATTGTAAAGGTACCTACTCATACTGGTTCACATTTAGGGATTCATAAATTACTTGCTTATCTTCAAAAGGTTCTCGCTGTCTGAATAGTTTTAATAGATCGCAAAACTTTCATTATAGACACACATTTAGCTAAAATTCTAGGTTCTATTTTATGTGTCTTATTTAAAACATAGGTTGATGAAATTAACCTCGTTTCATACGCTTATGCTCGTAAAATAGTTAGAATGCGAGTTGACGCACTTATTCAACTCGTTACGAGTCCCCTGGGATTATAATAAGCCCTGCTGTATGTCACCAAATAGGCCGCGCAGATTACCGACAATTATCGATCATTAGCTGGATTAATTTGAAATTAATCGTGCAATAATTGGATCACCAATTTTTAGGCCAAAGAATTAGCATTGCCATATAACGTGGCAATGCTGCCAGCCTTTTGGGCACCTTTCCCACTGAGAGCGATGCGGATGAATTTTTTGATGCCCAATGATTTGTTCCTATATTTTATTTTCCTCTGTATATAGTTAATAGTATTTACTTTAAATAATAATTTTATTAAATAATTTTAAGTTCAATTTATATCGGCTAATTAAAGTATCTAATGGTAATAATTGTAAGTTGTTATTATCACTTTTCTGGCACATTTTAGTTATATGACTTCAGTAAACGAGACTATGGGAAGTGCAACACATACGGGGTTTGTCAGCATGCGTGGTCTACCTTGGAGACCAAGTTAATAGATGTAATTTACCTGTAACATGCCGTATCCTTACATTATTATCCGAATATCCTGGCTGCAGTAATGTTTGCGCCTTGTCAGACGAAGCCTTTCCATATGAAGCACAATTAGCTACTCCATTAGGGGGCATTGTTACCCAGTCATGAGCTATTACTACCCAATGATCTACATATATCATTTAAATAAAATAAAACTAAATCAGCATAAAGGACTAGATTCCGACTTGGTAGACCGTGACAAAGTCAGGGCCTTCGTCAAGTGACAACTGGTTTTATAACTTCATGTGCGCTGACCCATGTCGACAACTGTTACTACCCTTCTTTATCTTATAAATTTTAATGTCTTATTTATTCACACCCTTAAATATTCCAATTTACTTCAAAGCCCCGGCAACAGTGTACCTGTAATAATTAATAAATTATTTGTTTAATCTGGCACAAAAGACTTCGATGTCAAATTCTCGACAAAATAATGGGAAATTTATAACAAAACAAAGGTATTCTAAATTAATTAGAACCGTTTGTAACAATGGGAACCAACTGTGTATGGATAAACAGCCACAAAGTGCTTGACCTTATTTTGCGAACGTTTAAAATGGACCGCGTTTACACCGGATTATACTTGTAATGTAAATCATAACATATTTTAAATTTAAATGTCAATAGTCACCGAATGTTATTAACGCATATAAGATACAATATGTTTAAAACGTATAAGTCCAAATGGATGTTTGCCGACTCCAGCCTAAAGCCCTGTTGTTACAGGTACGAGATTATGAGGTACATTTCCACTGGTAAATACAGATTAAAATGAAAAGAAAGAAAATAAATTTATTTGACCCACGTTAAGGCATACCGTAAATATATTATTCACACAAAAACAAAAAAACAGAAAAAACTAGAAGAAGACTAATTCTGTTTAAAAACAGAGTAGTGTAACGTTACTCCAAATATTAACAATGCGTTTATGAAAAGCGAAATGCCATTGATAAACAAATCCAATTCAGTATAATATCTAGTAAAAAAAGAAAATGTTACTGCCTACAATAATGCAGCAATATCGTTTACAACGAAACCTTCATAAGGGCAGAAACCAACGATAAACTAAACTGCATGGGTGTGAACTGTTATAGCAATGACGCTATTGTGGGCACAGCGGCCTTTTTTTGGGCAAAACGACACTCGATCCGATCCTAGCATAACTATTGGCTGTCATTTTTTATGGTCGATAAAAAATGTTTGAGTTTGATCCCTTTCAGTCCCTGTGCTGACTTCATTGCTTTTATAATCTGTGACATGACATCATAGAAATGGGTTTTTGTAATGAAAAAACGATTTTATGTTGTTATTTTTTTAATAGCTCTTAAAATACGTCTTAGTCCTAGACAATATTATTAAGACAGCCAATATTAAATAATCACTATTATTAGTATTTATCAAACTATTATATTATTAGATTACCAACATACTAATAACATACACCAGTAAGTTCTAACATTATATTTAAACAATTCATTATAATATATTAACATTATATCTGTATAATAATATCATTAACATTTCATAACCGTGTGATTGAAGCCCAGGCTTACAGTAAGTAATAAATATTTGATGTAGTCTGATTATTTTTACTTTTTGTTTCTCTCCTGGCAGATTTTTTTTTAGTCCAATGTTCTTTTTTCCTGCTCTTATTTTTAAATACCTCAATCCACTTTTAGTTATTCAATGCGATGAAAATGAAATTACTTTTGTATTCTACAGTAAAAAGAATAATATCCATTGTTGTATATAGAGATACAAACTATTGTACAATAGATTAATGTGTAGTTGGATTTAATTCCACTTCAAATACCACTATCAATTCATCTTTGATTAATTATTATATTATCGACAGATTATGGTACTGCAATCGTGATTAGCGACTAATAATATTAATACAAAACAATTATGATACATAATGACAAATTACCTATGTGTATTATTAACTGTATTATTGCAGATTATTATGTTTAAATAAGTACTCATATTCGCTTTTGAAGACTAACAGATGAAAAGAAATGAATGATTGTGTTCATTGAAATCTACGACTACTTATTGCTACGGCGTAACCGCGTAACCTCGTAGCCGCTACGAAAGGGCTTTACTTGAGCCGACAATTTATTAAAATCTTCGTGTGTCGATGGCGTAAACTATCACTTGGTCGTAAAACAAAGGGTTACCTTTACCTTAGTGATTTGTATGTGGAATATAAAGGGACCTATAGACCATTATATCGTTCGATAGAACGTAGTTCTATTTGTTCAACTTATTTATATTCGCTTATAAATAAATGAACTGTTCGACCTGAATCTATTGTGTGGCTTCAGTCTTGAAAGGAATTAATGTTTATTTTCTTACTGATGTTTATTAATGGGAAAGTTTTGTTGAAGAAGCCATTTCCAAAGAAGTTTAATTCAATATTTGTGGACGCAATTGAGAGCAATCAGAACTAGTTTGAAACCTTAAATAGTGTTATTTAAATAGGAACGTCAATAATATCTTTACCCTGCAGATATTACCAATAAATAAAGGAGTACTCTTATTATGTTTTCTACGTTGTGAGGAAACCGGCCTGCCTGAGAGATATTTCTCGACGGCATGTAAAGCCAAGTCAGAGGCCCATGGGCGGTAGTAAAAATCTGACACCAGGTTAGTCACTAACCCGGGGTTTCGGGATACCGTGGCCCCTGCCAACATACAGGCAACTGAAGGAACACGAGTGGGTTTTAGTCAGTAAGAGTCTGACACGCCCTCCCGCTCCGCTCAGAGTGGGAGAAGTTAACTGATAATTTCTCGCCCTAAAAAAAAAAATAAAAAAAAAAAGGTTAGTCACTAACCATACGATAAGAAGAAGCTCATCTTTTCTTTAAGTTCCAAATATTTTTTATTCCTCGTCATATTTTATTATTACCTCTAACAACTTCAAGATAACAGTATAATCACGCCATTCCTTCTCAGTGCTATTTGAATTCTCGTTATATTAGTATATCATAATATTAATGTAAGCGGAACTCGGTCGGGAACTCGAGAAATGTTGGGAACGTATACAGAATGGAGGATCGTCTTGCTTACGTCAGAGCAAGTTCGCATTACAAAGTTTCTGGTTGCATGTAACAATTTTAATGAACATTTTTAACGGAAACAGGCTGCTCTTTTACGCCACGAGAATAATTTGATGAGCAATACAGGGTGTAAGGGACAGCCCTCCGCAGACTGATGGGGGAATTCAATAAATCATACTAAGATGACTAGTACATTAAATTATTTCAGGATCGTTATGGGAATCCAATAAACCTGATTTGTTTTATTACCTTACACGCAATAACAGCTGATTTCACGCATCGTTCGTTTGAGAATTTCAACATCCATTGCTGTTTTATTTTATTTTAGCTGTTTTATTTACATTAAAAATTAAACACCAACCCGCACTGGGCCCGCGTGGTGGATTAAGGCCCACTCCTTCTCAAAGAGAGGGGGCCTGTGTCCCAGCAGTGGGAACATTATATGTAAATCATCATCATCATCAGCCGATGATGATGATGATTTACATTAATGGAGTACTGCGTACAGAAAATGTAATTTTACATTGAAATAAAGAAATAGTAAAAGAAAAAATGATGAAAAAATCAAATTTTCCTGAGAAAATTTTCGGTGGAATATGATTCAAAATAAGGAGCTGAATGCATCCTGTTAGTTTGCGGAGGGCTGTTCCTTACACCCTGTATGTACTCTTATATATGTGTCTCGACATTCGCCCTGTACTTGGTCCGTCCTTTTGGTAATTTTGACACGAGTATAATGGGGCTAATCCCACCTGTTTTGTTTATACAGTGAGTCACATAAGACTCACTGTATAACATCTCTCATTTTAAAAGTAAATCAGAATGTACAAATCTAATGTATATTTTTCTTTCTTTGCAGATTGGCAACTTGAAGCACTACTTCCTACTATCACATCCACACGTCAGTAAGAGGTCACCGAATGCCAGCATTGACCATTTTAATAGTCTCAAAAATGACCCACAGGTAAATGGATTTACTGTATAATTATTATTTATAGCATAATCAGCCTATAATGTTCCCACTGCGGGGACACAGGCCTCCTCTTTGTGAGATGGATTGGGCTGTAATCCACCACGCGGGCCCAGTGAGAGTTGGTAGATGTCACAAATCATGGAATTTTTGGGTTTAGAAAATGCCGCTTTCCTCACGATGTTTTCCAAAAAGTAAAGTGCCTGTCTAGGTTCAAACCTATGACCTACAACTTTTAAGACACGGTCGTTTTCACTGGGCCTCCACTGCTCTTTCATTATTACTTACTCGTATAAATAAGACTATTTAGGGTACCTACGTAAGGAAGTTTCTCTCTCGACTTCGTAATTTCTTTACCAGTTTTGACAACAACCTCTCTGTCTCTCTATGCCACCTCTCCAAGGTTAAAACTTTCTATATTTCATATATATAAAGAGACTTTGTCATTTTATGACATTAAACTTTAGATTGGTAAAGTAATTATGAAGTCAAGTAAACATTTTTCGTGACAAACTCAAACTCAAAGCATATATTTAAATTAAACTATTTACACGAACTTTTGAATTGTGTAGAAATTGGTCAGTCTGAAATATGAAGCTAGTTGCCCATTCCAAAGCGTAGTAGGTAGGTACCTATGGAGAAGAACGGGCAAGAAACTCCACTGACACTCTTTTAAATAAAAAATTGACATCTAGAGTACTCTTCCTACCATGCTTCCTAAATCCTAACCGAGAATCACATGAAGCCTACGCACAATCCTAAGTTTCTAGTGGTCCGTTCCAGGCTTTATTTATATAAAAGTTAGAGATAGTCAGTTGAAATTTTAACACACCGTCTTGTAGAAGCGAAGAAGTGGTTTGTCTGGCACATTATTATTCTAAATGTGTAAATACTGTAAAATAAAATACAGAATAACAACTTGAATATCTTCTCGCTATAATTAATAAAAAAACCGGAGAAGTGCGTGTCGGACCATGCACAATAGGTTCTGTAGTTGGGATAAATTTATCCCGAGAACAAACTTAACTTTGTAGTTGAGCAAGTACAATTTTATGCGTTAAAATTTTAAAAAAACCCCGACACAAATATTTCCTCATTTCTCTTTCCTACTCCATCACCAGACCCTGTTCACTATCTATCTATAATCTATTCATTGAGATCATTCCAATGAGCCCAAACACGATACCTGCTATAAATTGGTACGGGAGTTGGGTATCCTGCAAATTCCAGGTGATGCTGCAGCATTAGTTTCAGGTTACTATGTTCTTCTAATATCATTGAAGTAACAGAATACCGAAATTCAAATCAATCAGACCTGTGGAAGATACTCACATTCATTCATCAACTAGAAAAGAGCTGATAATATTCAAACGGCTGAACCGATTTTGATGAAACATGTCTTAGAACCATCGCCAGAAAACCTGCTTTCAAATAAATAAAACCGCATTCAAATCAGTTCACCCGTTTAAGAGCTATGGTGCCACAGACAGACACAGACACATAGCGGTCAAACTTACTCGTATAACACTCCTCTTTTTGCGTCGGGGGTTAAAAAATGTTCTCCCATATACCTACAAAATAAGGTTTTCTGACTTTTCCCTTTACCTTGCTTCTTGCCAAATTTCAGGATTCTAGGTCAGCGGGAAGTTGACCTAGAATTACAGGAATAGGTTTTTTAATAAGTTATTGGAATAGGTTTTTTAATTACTTGCGAGTACGTATATATCGGATAAATGGCCGTATTTTTTTATTGCGTTGACATAGAAGCTTGATTTTTTTTAACTCCAGGGGACCATAGAACTACGTATTTGATATTAATTTCACGCGTTCCTGAGAGGAAGGGTCTTGACAGACAGACAGACAACGAAGTGATCCTAAATGGGTTCGGTTTTTTTCCTTTTGAAGTACGGAACCCTAAAGATTAAATGCTATTCGTTGGTAACAGCATGACTTGAGAACGGCTGGATCGGTTTCGCTCTTTTTTGTAGAAAAATTAGAAAAGTCGCCAGATTTTTTTTCTAAACGTCGTTTTTTCTATGGGATTTTTGTAAGAACTATTGTTTGGACAGCACAACGTCTGTTGGGTCAGTTAGTCAATAATAAGAAAATGCCAAGCAAAAAAGAGATTAAAACAAAATTTGGTGATTAACATTTAGGTACACAATTTTTTAAGTAAGATTAACGATTATTTTGTCTTTGAGACCTGAAACGTGATGAAAAAAGTTAATTAATTCTAGAATTTCGTGGAACGGATAAAAATGCTAGTCATGACATGTATTTATGTAGGTGGGTAATTATTAAGTTCGGCAAATTATAATTTAAGTATGGAGTCCACAAGTCTAGACATTAATAGTCTCTCATTTGTTTAAATTAGATGTTTTCTAGTGTATTGGTGTGGAAAAGTTTGAATTTATTATGATGTGGGAGCGATATAATGATTTTACATGATCATTATAATAATTTCAAACGAAATAACTTGAATTTTGGTTATCTTTGTCTTTAGCTTCACCGAAAATGTTTTCAAGTTAGCATTCATGCGTCTATCAAACTCACATAGCAACCTCTTCAACTCAAACTAACTGCCAAACCATTCGTTTGTTTACAAACCCAATCAATACACATTAATTTGATTGACATCGGTTCCCCATCAAATTATTCATTGAGATTATCCTTAAAGTTATCGGCTTGAATATCATGACTTGTTCCATTTTGAATAATTGATTCCGTGCTGTATTGACGCAAGGATTTTGTCTCAAGGGATTGGCCAGTTAGTTAATCTTCCAATTTGAATGGGATTTAGCCATCCATGAAGTTTTCCTGTCGACTGGCTGTCCAGAATGGAGCTCCGGTGAAAAGACCGATTTGCCTGAGTAATTTTGGCGGTTTATAGAAACTTAAATCATTATACTGATTAAACGTTGTATAGTACAACTTATCGGTGATTTGTTAGAAAATAAATAAAGGTTCCGTTTTTCATTCCGACGTACGGAACCCTAATGATCACCTTCATTTATTTCTAAGCTTATTTAAGATTTTAGACACTACACGATTATTTCAAACACTTTTAAAGATGATTCTTGGTTAATAAAACTAATTACTGTGCATTTGCTAATCATTCAATGGCGACATACTTGTTTTGATCAGTACATTGTAATATTAATTTAAAGGGTGAAAACGTCTATGAAAATAAATCTTTTATTTAAGCTAGCGACTAAAATATAGCTTAATATTCAATAAGCTTTTGTGTATTGTACTGGTACCTTACACGGAGCAAGTATTTGACCTCCGAAACCCAATTACTTGGAAACACCAATATCCTAAGTTCAGACTTAATAGGTATTATCATTGTTAGCAAGTTCAGCAGTTCTAGACTAGTTGCCGTTAATATGGCGTTGTTTATGACCAGAACGTGACGTCTCGCATTTTGTAGCATTACTAACGATCGAGCGTTAATGGGTTTGGATACATGTCGGCTATGTCGGGTTAAGTCAATTTGGTAGGTTACCTAAGTAGGTTTAGTCTTATATGAGCACTACATATTTTGGTCAACATAAATAATGCTCTTGAATTATTGGGAAAACTATAAGAGTAACTCTTATAGTTTTCCCTTGTTCGTCCGTCTGTCTATCCGCGACTTAGCTCAGAGACTCTTAGTACTGAAAAGTTGTAATTTGGCATGGGTATACAATTTTTTTTAGGGTAACACGTAAAGTGGGGATGTTTTTTGTTTGTCTCGTCTATCCCATGGTGTCGTTGGAAAGGTCGTTCAAAAATATTGGGAGTGTGTGTGCGTTCAGAAATATTAGGCTTTAAAGTGCTAATTTTTGTTAGAGTCAAGTGTCCCGTCCCCTGCCAGCTAAATGGTTGGTATTGGATATGTGAAAAAATTCAAGCCAGTAGTATATATAACGAAATTAAAAGGAAAACTATCACAGCTAAGTAGGCTCTACAAGTTAACGAGTAATAATCGACCAACTTACATTCAAATTTGCAGTTGCAATGTTTTTCAACTACAATTTTAAGTTTGTTCTTGGGACAAATTCATCCCAACTACGGAACCCTTTATTGTGCGTGGTCCGACATGCACTTGGCGGGTTTTTTTCTCTGTACCTTCCTACTCTTGAGCGAAAGCCTTCCTACATTACTTCCATCTATTTATACATCCTGCATTACAACGTGAAATGATTTCGCCGTACAAATATAATGTTATAAAGGGCAGGTATTTAACCTTCGATTGTTTATGCAGAAGCATAACTAACTTTGCACCAAGAGAACTGTTAAATTAAAATCTTGATTTAACTGCCTACCCTTGTAGATCAAAATGACGGCTGGGCAAATAAGATGCTTATCGATAAGCGAAAATACTACTATTATACAAAAATACTACATAATACTATTTTGTAAAAATATTTTTTAAAAACCCACCCACAGATATTTTCTACGTCCTTCAAAACCTTTTAAATTCCGAGCACTCTTGCCCGCCAGTCCTTAACTTATCAAAGAGGATTATAGACAGTTCATTTGACAGGTGAGATGGGTGATGCAGCAGAGGGAGCTACTGAGGTCTAAGAGGGACCATCAGTGGAAGCCGAGACATGTGATGCGACAGTCCAGTGCGCCAGCCTTCCCTGACCCACTGTTTAAAGAGCAGTGGTATTTGGTAAGAAACTAAAAAGTTTTTTTTTTTACAATTATTATAAATATGGATTTCTTTTGTGCTTGTGCTAGAGTTATAGCAGTACTATGGGCGTGGTTAGAAGTTACAACCTCTCGTTTGCTAGTCCATACCTTGATATGTTAGATAGTTAATATAAGTCAGTAATATTAAATGTTGACTCTACAAGTGTTGGTGTTAACTCTAAGTGTGGGCTCACAGAGAGTAATTGAAATAATAAAATGAATAAAAAAATCTAACCAGATAAGCTTCTATAAAGTTACTGGCTTTATCATTTCCCTTAAGAACTTCAAAAAGAAGAATTAAAAAAATTACAATAAAACGTAAAAGACAAAGATTTTTAAACGTTTCAGTACTCCTGATAAAGTACTGCCCATTTTCCTTTTATGAGCGTCCGGCATACCCTGTATAACAATTAAAAGACACATTAAACGCAAAATTTTCGTTTGCTCTCATTGTTATAATGCAAATAATGAAAAAAATAACTTCACTTTCATTTTGAGACTGTGTTTAGTGTAGAAAATGGGATTTAGGCGAATATTTTATTCTAAATTACGTCATCACTAGGTCCTACGTCCTTTACAAATGATATAACTTTAGCAGGGATTGCAGCCACCCCATGCAATAAATTTATGTGTTCTATTTAGACCTGCTACAGATAAACCGTTTTGCGCACGTATATTTACTGGACGCGCGTAAAGCGCCTTATCTAGACATGCATTTATAATCCTGAAAGCAAACGTTGGCATGTGGTGCAAATTCTGCTGGGTCATTTTTAAGGTGGGTACTAACTGTAGGTATGTTATAATTACCTAAAAGAAATAGTATTATTTATTTAAGCAAAAATATGTAATTCTTTACTATGAAATAACTTATTTATGAAACTAATGAATACAATATAACCTCACTCCGAAAATACGTGATAATAGTTACAATTCCAGTACCTACGTATAAAAATAATGTACCTAGTCACTGCTTAAAATTCAGCCCAAGTACAAAATATTGCAGAACATTTCAGTGGCAGATGTTAAGTATAATTTAATAGTACGAGTGTACCAAGTCGACGAACTTTAGCAGAACAAAGCGAAACGGTATCATTTGTACTCTGTACTAAAATTCATCCGACAAAGAATAGTGGACGAATTACTAATTCAGTAGTTTAGTCCCCAGATCGAGGCATGAAGCGAATATCTTCTCTTTCGAGGGTTATAACCTGTGAGTCCTGTGACCTTGATGTCCTATTGTTTTATAAGGCCACTCGTAATGTTTGCTGCTTTATTCGGGTACAATTTTATTGTTCAGAGGTTGACTAAAGTGAGAATGAATTTCGTTGAATAAAATATAGGGAGGTATGAAACATTTTCACCGGTGTGATGAATTTGTTCCGGTTTATTTGGTAGTAAGCCGTCTATAACACGTTTTACTGGGATACGACTTGTGAGTCGTGCACATCAAATGTGAACTTAGTATTTTACGTCTCCGGGCGAATTTACTGAAATCCTGTTTTAGGTTACCTACGACATAAAAGGAACGTATACTCAGAATTTGAAGTGCTTAGTTCCAGAATACATTGTAGGTTTCTATATTATTTATTAGTTTTTTGTTTGAACAGCTTAATTATATTTTTACGACTAGTAAAATGATCTAATAACTTTTATTTACATTTAATGGTGATTAACATTAATGTTCGTACTTATATGTCAGGCAAACTACCTTCCTGGCACGCACGCACATATCTATTACTTGCACGCGACAAACTGTACCTACACCAAGCGTGAGGCCTAAGAGAAAAGCGAAGGCGGCATAGTAGAACACATTTTCTGACACATATTAAACACAACTGCAAATAATGCCTCTTTGAAGCTAACAGTTTCATTTTAGAAAAAAACCGTGCCGTTGCCGTAGGTTGACGTCAACATTCACTAGTTTATAGCATCGTTTTTCCCACCCACCGCTCCGCTTCCACTAAGGTCACAGCCACATATTTCTCGCTCGCCGCTCTGCGCTCCCATTCCACGTCAACACAAACACTTACATTAAGTATTCAATGCGCAAAGCGTAATATCCGTCCACTTGAGTGTATTTCTAGGTTATTTTTAGATATTAACCTTATTTTTTTGTTTCAGAACGGAGGCGCAGCGGACGGATTAGACATGAACGTCGGCTACGCTTGGAGAAAAGGATATACAGGGAAAGGGATCGTTATAACCATCCTCGACGACGGAATTCAACCCAATCATCCGGACTTATCACAAAATTATGTAAACATTTTTTATATTACCTAAAAATATACTGAAACACACATTAATCAAGGCAGCTTAGAACTTTCAAATGAAATCCCTATTTAAAACAAAGCGATTTCTCGTT
Source organism: Agrochola litura (assembly GCA_949152395.1). Classification (NCBI taxonomy): domain Eukaryota; kingdom Metazoa; phylum Arthropoda; class Insecta; order Lepidoptera; family Noctuidae; genus Agrochola; species Agrochola litura. The sequence goes on along the minus strand of OX424509.1, from coordinate 18,954,950 downwards.
ACCACCCATGTATTACGTAACTGAAATATATTGAACGGGAATTCCGATATTGTAGGATCCTGCAGCATCGACGGACATAAATGGGAACGACACGGACCCGACGCCGCAGGACAATGGCGACAATAAACACGGCACCCGGTGCGCGGGCGAGGTGGCTGCGGTCGCCTACAATAGATACTGCGGCGTCGGCATCGCTTATAACGCCAGCATCGGAGGCATCAGGATGCTCGACGGGCTTGTTAACGACGCAGTGGAGGCCCAGGCGCTCGGGTTCAACACACATCACATAGACATCTATAGCGCGTCGTGGGGGCCCGAGGACGACGGAAAAACAGTCGACGGCCCCGGCCCTTTGGCGAGAAGGTACTGTCTAATTGCATGCGATTTAGAGAAATGGTTACAGGCGAGCTCATTAAAAAGTGCTTTGTTTCAGGGCGTTTATAAATGGTGTGACGAACGGAAGAGGAGGGAAGGGATCTATTTTTATATGGGCGTCGGGAAACGGCGGCAAGCACACGGACTCCTGCAATTGTGATGGATATGCGAATAGCATCTTCACTATTTCTATTTCTAGTGCAACGCAGGGGGGATATAAACCATGGTATTTAGAAGAATGCTCATCAACAATAGCTTCAACTTACAGTTCAGGAACCCCAGGCCGAGACAAAAGCGTAACTACAGTAGATATGGATGTGCAATTAAGGCCTGAGTACATTTGCACTGGAGAGCATACAGGCACATCAGCATCGGCGCCATTAGCCGCAGGTATTTGTGCATTAGCTTTAGAAGCAAATGCATTACTAACGTGGCGGGATATGCAACACCTCATCGTTATGACGTCTCGGTCACAACCACTGGAAAAGGAAGAAGGATGGATCGTAAATGGCGTAAAAAGAAAAGTAAGTCACAAGTTCGGCTACGGACTAATGGACGCCGCTCAGATGGTAACATTAGCCGAACAATGGACGAGCGTACCCCCTCAGCACATTTGTAAGTCACAAGAAATAAACGAGGACAAGTCTATTGAAACATCTTTCGGTTATACGATATCAGTGCACATGGATGTGAATGGGTGCAGCGGGACGATGAACGAGGTCAGATTTTTGGAACACGTTCAATGTAAAATTTCACTGAGCTTTTTCCCTAGAGGAAATTTACGGATATTGCTTACGTCGCCGATGGGGACTACTTCCACCCTTTTATTTGAGAGGGCGTATGACGCAACGAGTTCTAACTTCGACGATTGGCCGTTTTTAAGTGTCCATTTTTGGGGAGAAAGTGCCGAAGGGCGTTGGACCCTTCAGATATTAAATGCCGGTAATATCCACGTCACTCAACCGGGCATATTGAAAAAGTGGCAGTTAATATTTTACGGCACGGCGAAGAGTCCGATACGGTTACGAAATAAAAGCTATTTTAATTCAAAAAATGTTTACCAGGAAGAGAAGGCTTATCATATTAACGATGTTTACGACGCCTCAGAATACTCACAATTCCTCAACGAAATCGAACTCGGCATTTCTGACAGACGTAATTACCCTAAAAATATTCCCTCCGCGCAACGGAAAAATGTTTTGGCAGATGCCAACGATAAACAAGTGCAAAGACTGTGCGATCCGGAATGTGATTCACAAGGTTGTTATGGGAAGGGGCCAACTCAGTGTGTTGCCTGCAAACATTATCGTTTAGATAATACATGTGTGTCTCGATGTCCTCCGAGAAGCTTCGTTAACCAAGGTGGGGTGTGTTGGCCGTGCCACGAGTCGTGCGAGACTTGCGCCGGCGCCGGCCAGGACTCGTGTCTCACATGTGCACCCGCTCACTTATTAGTAGTTGATTTAGCTGTTTGTTTACAACAGTGTCCGGACGGATATTACGAAGACCCTGACGCGAATGCCTGTTTTCCATGCGCAGAGCATTGCGACACATGCTCCGAAAAGGCAGATATGTGCTCCTCGTGCGCACACAATTATGTCCTTTACAACGGTTCTTGTTTAGCGGCTTGCCCTCCGGGAACATATCAAAAAGATGATTTCGGATGCATGCCGTGTCATGAAACGTGCGAATCTTGCCACGGCCCTAGCGAAAATGCCTGTGTTTCGTGTCGTATTGGTGATTACGCATTCAAGAATAGCTGCGTACCAAAATGCCCCCAAGGATATTACGCCGACGCCCAAAGAAGAGAATGTTTGCGGTAAGTGTTATTGTTATGATAATTTATCTTTGCATTCCATTTCGTGATGAAACAGAGGTCGTCAATCTTACGAGCGCTCGGAATTTCAAACGCCTCGCTTTGTACTCTACATTGTACGAGCGTTTAAATGTCGTCTTTATATTTTAATCTCGTTTAAAAAACGGAATGTGAACAACTATGTTGTTGTTTTAGGTGTCCAATTGGCTGTTCAATTTGCACGTGTGCCGTTTGTTCTGTTTGCCAAGAGAAATGGATTCTAGCTAAGAGCGGAACTTGTCTCCCCGATGGCAATGACAAATGTGACACGAGTAAGTAATGTCCTCAACCAACAATTTTTTTCACTTTCGTTCCTCGCAGACTTAAAGTGACTTTTTGCAGACGAATATCACGAAGCGGGAAGGTGTAAAAATTGCCATTCGACCTGCGAGAAATGTAGCGGATCGAACGAGTGGGACTGTTTGTCTTGTTCGAGTCCCTTGTTGTTACAAGGATCGAGGTAATGGCCCTTTATCCATCTAGACCTTTTCCTGTACGGTTTCAAGTGTTCAGTTAACATGAAATATTTATTTTAGGTGCGTGGCTGAGTGTGGAAAAGGTTTTTATCAGACTGCAGGAAGATGTTCACTGTGTCCGCACACTTGTAAGAGTTGCGTATCAAGATTGAACTGCACATTGTGTGCTGGTGCCTTACGCTTGCAGTCGGGGACGTGTCGAGCGACCTGTGCTCCTGGCTACTACCCTGATGAGGGGACCTGTTCGAAGTGTTACTTGTCTTGTGAGACGTGCACGGGATCTAGAAGAGATCAGTGTGCATCTTGTCCTCCTGACTGGAGGTTAGCGGCGGGAGAGTGTCGGCCCGAGTGTCCTCAGAACTTCTTCCCGTGGCAGGATAGTTGTCGTCGCTGTCACCACTACTGCCAGGACTGTCACGGCGCTGGTCCTCAGCGGTGCACTTCCTGTCCACCACACTTTTCATTAGAGAACGGTTTATGCGTGGAGTGCCTTAGTTCCCAGTACTATGAGCCGAGAACAAGGACTTGCCGTCCATGCCACGACTCCTGCAGGTCTTGCTCAGGACCTGGTCCTACCAGTTGTGTCACGTGTGCACATCCACTTCGATTAGATAGGTGAGTTATTAAATAATTTATATCAAGTCACAACGACATCTTTCTTACGACTTAAAATAATTCTACCTGTAGTTGACCTCGATTGAGTGAAGCACTATAACAAAATGTCGTTTGATTGTTTTACTAATAGAAATGGAAAACAATTAAATTAATTCACGTTGTAATTACTTTATGAAATGAAATTTTATGTAGTTAACTGTATTTTTTGTGTTTATTGATTACGGCAGTGTATCAGATTTCAGAGTTTCAGTTAAAAACAGAATTCACTAGTTATTCCCGTTATAATAGATATAACCAGTTTTTTTTAAAATTAATACTGTGATTGACAAAAAATACCCTGGAAAAGCCCATTTTCCTGGTGCAAAATCAGACAATTCAGATTGGGAGAAAATATATCAATCCCGGTACCTATTATCATATTTCAGCAATTTTTTTTTTGTTTTTACAAGCCTTGTATGTTAGGCTAGTACACTGCTGAGCATAAGGTCTGCTGTAAATAAAAGACGGGCTGATCAATACAAATTTTTACTAAGCACAGATAACCTATTATTCTAATGACAAGACATATCTGTCAGAACCAACCTACATAGTATACGACAATCCCCAGGTCGGAAAAAGTGTTATTGGGTTTTTCCATTAGGAATCTCTCATTAGCAGCCTTTTTGTTTTTTTTTTTTTTACTTTGTGGTAAATTATCAAATAACTTCTCCCGCTCTTGTGTCAGACTCTCACTGACTAAAACCCACCCGTGTTCCTTCGGTTGCCATAGTCTGGATTTGTGCCCGGTTGATGGCAATAGGCTCGCCCCCTATTATATGAAGCCTAAAACATAACTGGTGAAATGTGGGTGTACTACCTAACGCTTCGGGGATCATCAGGCGTGATGTTATGTTATGTTAAGGTATGATTCCGTTCCGAACAACTTCACACGCGGCATTGCTGCGCGTCAATGTTACCTGCTGCGTGATTTCAAGCACCGCGGCGCGGTACTGCTGTTCGTGGTTTTCTCCTCAACACTTGTCAACATTCACGTGCTATCGGTGTGATGAACGCCCACACTACTGGTCTGCTGCGGCGGCAGGGTGACAATGCCGCGCAGCAATGCCGTCGCAGCAAATGACGCGCAGTATTGCTGCCGTGCTCGGAATGTAATCTCATATAAACCTATAGAAAATGTATGGGATCCAGTAGTGACGCGGCAGCAAAGCCACGTGCGGCGTCGTTCGAAATCATACCTTTAAATTGTAAATATTGTACGTGTACTTCTCCACCATAACTAAGTTCAATCTTACTCTGGTCATGTATAGTTTAGCCACCATCCACCATAATGCAGGTTTAAGCCACCATCCACCCAAGTTTGCAGCCAGGCTGTCTGGCGCAAATGAAACGGTTATATAAACACATTTTTCGTTTGCAGAGTGAACCACAAATGTTTGCCATGCTGTACAGAGAGCATGGTATCGCTTTTCGTAAATAGCAATCAGACGGATTGCTGTCACTGTGATAAGGATATAGGTAAGCTATTTTTGTAACATTTTCGGAATTCACAGCCAAAAATAAAAGCGTCGGTGTATTTTCGAATGTTTTTTGCGAAAAATCGGAATAGAACTGGCGTCTATATTGAAATTGGTACTGTCCATCTGTTGTCAAAGCCAATGTTCTGTTTTTACAAAGAAACATGTTTTGTAGTCATATTGAGCGGAATGTGATTGCTGAAATTATATTGCCGTAATAGTCACAAGATCTGTAAATGATATGCAGTGTGCTGTGATGATTTTATGGATTTATTCAATATTAAATACATAAATAGGTACAATGTTAAATTTAAAAAGATTCTACAAATAAGTAAGAAACATTGGAGTTTTAATGTAATTTTAATGGCTTGCCCTCTGTTACATGGAACTTAAAACATAACTAGCAAATTGTGGGTGTACTAAAAAGTACACCTCTGCTCAACCCTTCGGGGAATACACGCGTCATGATGTTTTTAATTTTCGGAAATTTTCATACCTTTTGGATACCTAAGTTGTTAGTTTAAAAAAATAATTCAGGTTCTTCTTAAGAAAAATCTAAAGTGAATACTTACATAAACTTTAGGGTCTTTATCCATTTGTAAATGGTACCAACTATTGTGATTTATAAATCTCTAAAGAGCACTTTATCTTATTTACGAGGTTCTATGTCGTATTGTCCTTTTGCTTTCATGAATTCTTGTGTAAGTTTTACCAATCGAATCTTAGTAAAAAATAATCTCCTAATAGGCATGTGTCAATTAAAATGCATTTTGATTAAGTGTTAAGTAAGTTATGTAATCAAAATCAAATCAAATCATTTATTTCTTTGCAAAAAATGGGTACCTATAGTACATAGGTGTTTTTATAATAAAGTTCTCCATATTTTACCATCACGTGGGCATGCAAAGGTTTACAACTCCAAATAAAAAAATTTGAAATATGCAGATCATTGGAATTACAAAAAAATAAATAAAAATGTCAGTGTGGTCACAGCAATAAAAAAATATAAAATAAGACTAAGTAAGCGAACCAGGTTCACAATAATTCTGTCAATCAGGGGATTATGTCAATAATAATTAGGAAGTGTCGTAAACAAAAAAATAATAAGCGAGCCTTACAGTAGGATGTGTAACATCTGACATCACACCTTGGTGATAAGCAACATTAAAGGGGCGCAACCTCGTCAAGGCAGTGGTGGCCCAGTGGTAACGGTCGCGACTTACGAGTTATAGGTCGTAGGTTCGAACCCAGACAGGCGCTTTACTTTGTGTAAATTATTTCATCACCACTGTTCTCAAAACGGTGAAGGAAAACATCGTGAGGAAGCCGGCATGTCCTAGAACCGAAAATTCGAAGACATGTGACATCTACCAACCCGCATTCGGCCCGCGTGGTGGATTATGGCCCATTCCCTCTCACAGAGGCCTACGTCCCAGCAGTGGGAACATTATAGGCTGATGATGATGATGAACCTCGTCAAGGCCGTTTCTGACAGCCAACTCTAGCACCGTGCGTGCTCATTGCTCGGCTTCCTGTTACACTTTCGTCCCTTTTCACGAAATCACTCCAACAGATTGCAGGGAAACGAGAGGAAAGATGTTACATACCAAAAACTTGCCTATATTTAGGCAGATATTTTAAATTACTTACACATAAACGATGAGTCAGTACTTCAGCAGTCAGTCGATCACTTTCGACTATCTATTTCGTAAATTACAACCACCTTTCTTACATACTAAAAGCATTTTACCAAGAACGTGTTCAAAGGAATTAGATCCGTAGTTGACCTTACATTCAGTCAATGCCCTGTAGTCATAGAAGTTCCAATGTATAGGATTTACTGATAGTTTTCCTTAACAAATACCCTTTGTCCGTACGAAGGTTTCTAAGCTTTGTATGAGAAAGGTAGAGGTTGGGAAAGGCGAACATCCAATATATTATGTGGGTACATTTATTTAGAGAAAGTAGTTTTGCCGATTGTAATTACATTGAAGACAAAAATTTGATGATTTTGAACCTTAAACGTTCAGTAATTTAGAACAGGAGAGAACAAAGAAAAATTATTCTACTATCTCATGGTACTGTTGCGGTTGTTATAACAAAAATACGCACAACCAATAGAGATGACCACAAAAAAAAAAAAAACTGTGGCTCTTCGGGAGTGCCAACAGAAGTAAAAACTTGAACAAGATCGCTTTGGGGGAAGAAAATACTTGTAGTACTTGTAATATAGAGCACAATCGAGTTTACAAAAAAAAATTACTTGCAAAGAACATCGATCCGTAACGTAATATGAATAAAGAGCACAATCGCATTTACAAAAATGAGGTGTCGGTAACGGTGTCGCGAGTTCAATTGTTTTTTCCCATCTTAAAAATGCCCAACGCGCCTTGAAAATTTGTCCGTCAAGTAGATTATTAAAAAATATTGGACACATATTTTTTCTTTTTTTACGTAATCAAAAGATTATGGCGATACGCAATTACCTCGCTGATTCGACTTATTTAAAAACGTTTCTATGTTCTCTCGTTTTTTATGCATTTTTTATGACAAATCTGTCAAAAAAATCAGAAAGAAGCAAACAGGGTCTACTCGTATCATGTTTGCCTCGGAACAATAGTAAAATATGTTTTGTTTTCTAGGAGGCTGTCTAAACGGATCATCAGCTGGTAAGCGACGAATAGCCGAGAACATTCGCACGCACATTACAGAATCGTTCTTCGTAGAAGACTCCAACGACGCCGCGAACATTCTAGAACGTAACTCAATAGCTGTGTGGAGTGTGGGGGCCGTCCTACTAGCTACTGTTGTCATAGTGATAATTGCTGTAAAGGTAAAGTACCTATTTATAGTTTTTTTTTTATCAAGAAAGCGGTGGGAAGACAAGGTAGTTTATTTCGAAACAATTTTCTACTTTACATTCCTGTGAGAAAATAAGTTTGGATCGAAAGAGAATTGTAGGTACAACAAGAAACGACGGAAATAGTTTTAAGGGTACATTTTCCATAAATAAGTGAAATATTTTCTTCCACAGTTAAAAGCAAGAAAATATAAATGCCGCACATTATACCCGAAGACAGAATACTCCCAACTGACCACAATAGACGAAGACTTGATAGCCATGACGTCATCAACGACTTTGAAAGCCGTTGATAGTGAACAAATACAAACTAAAAGTGAACTTGAAGAACCAACATAGCAATATGAACCTTCGAGTCGATGTAATTAGAGTATATTTTACACTGCAGACTGATATGTAGAAGTTTCAATATACGATTCATGTAAATAGTTGGAGTAAATACTATTACCTAACTATCATGTGGTTATTCTATGGTTTGAAATGAAGTTATACGAGAACATTTTTTTGTGATAAAAACCAAAGTTATTTTAGTACTTTTATGACTAGATCTACTTTAAAAAAAAACTTATAGAAAATAATAGTAACTATTTCTATAAATATTTTTTTTTAAGTATTTTTACCCACGGACCTAACGATATGATCTCGTTTTGCCTAATTAATATATTTAATTATTTTTTATCTATTAAAAATTATTTAATAAAACAATAAGCCCCTAGTGCAATTATTGTAAATTGACTTTTTGAAAATGAAAACTTAAGTCAAATGTATAAATATTTTTCAAATTATGCTTGATTTATATACAGACCACGAGCGTGTTATTTACATTTCTTGCATAAAAACTTAGTTAAACACTTCTATGCAAATGAATGCAATTCATCTCGCATATGGAGTACGTGCATAAATTGTATTTTTGATTAGTTTATGTAGCCAAGTTTCATTTCAGAATTTAATTATTAATTGGGGTGAAGCATTATTGTTGGTTTTACCTGCAAAATGTATCTATAACCGGTATTTTTTTTTTAAATAGGGGTAATATTTTGTGTAATTTCAATTATGATTTTATTAAAGTTTCGGGATTATCTGTCTGGTTTCGTGTAGAACGAAACCGGTTGGCAATATCTTAGAATCATGATTTGTCTAATATTATTGTATCAATTCCTGACATCAATTATACCTAAAACATCAATATTGTTTCGCCTTTCTGACTTACAGTACATATTATATCGTAATAGAAAATTTCAGGTATAAAATTCTAAATGTTCTAGATGTTTCTGCACTGTGTGTAAGCAAAATTCCATACGGCCGACATTACTTTCCCTTGGAATGCGCATTTAACATAGATTTGTGAGGGAGAAATAAAGGAAAAGTCGGCAAAGATAAGTGGTTTGGGTTGAAAGAACATTCAATTAGATCAGAAAGAAACGATGGTGGAATGAATTCGCCTTACTGGTTAGATTCTTGCAATTGGGGCAAATATTTGGCTTATTTTATTAACGATATTGGATTTTATTGGTGAATTTGTTTGCACTTAAGTGTAATTTATTTAAAAGAACATACTTTAGTACACGACGTTCATTGTTCGCTACTATTAAAATGTCAATGATTGTTATAGGACTTGATAAAGCCTGTTGGTACGAAGATGCGTATTTGTGTGAATGAATAGTTGTCGTGTAGTTGTTATCTTGATGTATGTATGTATGAAAGGATTTTAAAGCATAGATCAGTGTTTTAAAGTGTCACATTTTTTTGTAGAATCCACCATTGGTCTACAATTTTACAGTATAAAATAGCTATATATCAACTATTTAAAACGTATTACGTACGCCACAGCCACCTTCTGTAATTTTCAAGGTGTATTTACACTCAGTAGGTATATCGAAGCAAATTTCACATTGATCATCAATTTCACATTGTTTCTAACCGATTTCAGTGAATTCTACATCGATAAATGTGAATACACGTGAATGGACACAGCGAGTAATTTCCCCTTATCACCCCGTTAAATACTGTGTGAACGAACATTGTGCATGTGTGCGTGCGAAACATATTTTTTTTTGAAGTGAAAACTACTTTAGGCGCGTTGGGCATTTTTGAGATGGGACTAAACCATTGATTTCGCGACACTGTGACGACACCAGCTTTCAACTATCAAAAAGACATCAACGCGTTGATTACCGCGGTGCCGATTTTTTTTCATGTTTTCATTTCCGTCGGCACTCCCGGAGTGTCAAAGTTTTTAATAATTAAATTTATTTATTTAAAAAACGTGACAATATTGTTACAGGCGTTACATTTACAAAATACAGAAGAAGTGTCTTTAAGTGGAGCGGCTGGCTCCTAAACTAGGTTTATACCTGTGACTTGGGAGTCAGTGTTCCTCCTTTATAAAAGTCGTAACGTATGTCGTCTTAACATTTGTCGTATTAAAGATGTAGTGAAAAAGAAAACAAAACATACATTTTTTATAAACAAAAATAACAATCATGAAATGTGCGGGAAGGTGTGTTGAGAGAGTGTGTGTATATGTTTGAGGAGCGTGTGTGTGTGATTGAGAAGTGTCAAGTGTATGTATGGAGATGAGATGTTTGTGTTGGACTATTGAGTAGGAGAGAATCAATGAATTAATAGTTGAACTAGCTATTTGGTATACGGGCATGCAGCTTGCAACTATTTTTAAACAATTTTGTGAGTGTTTTGAGTAAGTAGTCAATCCTTTTACATTACCTCAAAAAGTTAAATCGCACACAATCAAAATGGATTTTGGTAGTATAACGGAAAATTAATATATTTTGCCTGTTTATCAAACAGCTTATTCGACTGTACAGTCACAAGCATAAATACCTTACAGTTACGCAAAATTGAAAAGCGTTTTTCTCGTGAAATAACAATTGCAGCTTTGAGAAAATACCTATTTCATAATAGTTTGGTTTCGATAATACTATGTTCGTAACACCATACAATCAATACTTTAGGAGAAAATTGCTAATGAACCTTAAATTTACGCTCGTGACTGTAGAGGTATGGAAATCTATATCTTCTATATAATATGTATAAAAAATAGTCTTGCAAGAACTCGAAAACGGCTCGACCGCTTTGAATACTTTTTTTGTTTCAACGGCTCGACCGCTTTGAATACTTTTTTTGTTTCATTCGCCTCAATACTGGGGTAGTTTATAAAAAAGAAAATTACGAAAAGCCCAAAGGAACAACCGAAAAATCAAAATTTAATACAAGATATTTGAAACGTAGTACGAAGTTCACCGGGTTCAAGTTTACCCATTATAACAGCACTGCTCCAGCGCAGTAACGCCCCGGCACTGCCTCGAAAAATTTAGACACCAACGCGCCGTAAGCAAGGCGACCGCTAGTCGCCAACGCGCCGTAAGCAAGGCGACCGCTAGTCGCCAACGCGCCGCAAGCAAGGCGACCGCTAGTCGCCAACGCGCCGCCAGCAAGGCGACCGCTAGTCGCCAACGCGCCGCCAGCAAGGCGACTGCTCGCTGCCGGCACGCCACCGGTGAGGTGACAGCTTTTTGTGCCACTATTCGGTATAGTCATCGTAAAACAGAGTTTAATGCATTTGATTTAAAATCATAACTTGAACGACAAGTTATTTGCCGTGTCGGAGCGGTGCTGTTATAATAAGCGATGTCCTTTAGTAATTCAATGAAAAGTAATGTCGGTCTAAAAACGGACCAGAATATTTTGATGGGACCCAATACACCGCTTATTGTTATGCATTGTTTTCATAGTAACGCTAACATATCTTACGTATTATTTATTAAATGTTATTGTTTAAAAGTAATGTACTGTGTAAATACGGTTCAATTATTACTGTAATAGTATTCGATCATGTAAATATGTAAATAATTAACAGTTGTAAATATATCGATGGTTTTTATGACGGATAATTTACTGGTTTGTTTTATTTTTTTACCCTTAAATAATATTGTATTGTTTCTATATAAAAAGCTTGAAAAAGTTGAACTTAATGTTAAATATGAAACATGTAAACAGTCTTGCAACAACAGTTTGTAAATAAGCTTTAAAGAGAATCGAGATAACTCGATACATTTAGCAAAATTTTCCGTATTCTCTTCCCGACGACTTTAGCAAGTTGGCAACAGCAAGCGAATTTGATTAACAGTTGAATCTGCGAACACTACGACCTTTGTATAAAAAATAAACACCCTGAGGAAATGGAAAAATAAAACATACAAAATAATGAGATTTCGAGGTTTTAAACTGGGAGGCAAATTGTGGGCACGCCACGCCTAGTAAAGGTCAATACCTACTATTGACCTTTACTAGGCGTGGCGTGCCCACCTAACACCTACATCTCTACCTAACCCACAAAGCATAAAAACCGTGAACTTTTACTCATAACCCTCTAACATCAAGCAAAAGCTGTACCTATAATAAATTAAAATCATCATCACAACGTTATTCCGATTAAAAAAATCATGATGTTATAAATATTGCTCTTTTGAAAACACGTTTAGCCAGAAATAAAAGAGCCATTCATAATTCAATAGAATAGCTTAAAACACTGTTTGTTTATATTTATTTATTATTCAGTTCGTTTACTAAATTTATTTTACCTTTTACCTCGGGAACTGTTTCGATGGTTCATTGGTTCAATCGAATGACTGCGAATATAAAATCTTGAATTGTGTTTGTTGGTTACGTTTCACTTCGACACTTAAATGGGATGTCTGTTGTTAACGAATAAATTTACCTTTAGTTTTGAGATATGTCTTTACAACCAGTCTTACCAAGGGGTATCGTGTTACCTAGTAACTAGGTTGTGGAGGTCAGATAAGCAGTTGCTCCATGTCAAATACTAGTACCCCAACATAGTTGGTAAAAGGCTAGGTATATTGATTGGTAAAATCTTGAAAAGGTGTTCACTACGGTTTAAGTCGACACTCAAATGGATGTGAATAAAGTTACACTGTCGTAAAACAAAGGTGCACTCAAATCTTAGAAAACTTTAATAATTTATTTTATTTGCTCATAAGCACAACACACATTTTACGTGAGATTAACATGATTGTTGGTTCAAACGAACGAGCAAATTACGAATTCTGTTGGTTCAAAATCTGGGTAGGTACTGGGCTTAAGCTTGTTTAGTATGAGCTGTATACTTTACTCATCATTATGAACAACTTTTACTATGGGACCAAAACTGAAATCGCGAAAAAAGAAATCTGCTGTTCCCTTTTTTTTTTTTTTGGGTGGGAAATTATCAAATAACTTCTCCCGCTCTGGGTGGAGCGGGAGGGCGTGTTAGACTCTTACTGATTAAAACCCACCCGTGTTCGGTTGCACTGTTGTCGGGGGCCACGATTTCCCTTTCGGCCCTTATTCGCAGCCCTGGCAGGCATCGGCCCTAACGGACCCCGTCAATTCTGCTGACATCTTTTTGAGGCGCGCGTGGAATACAACGCGCCGTCGACCCATCTGCTGTTCCCTACATTTACGTTTGCAAAACTCGTCAAAATGTAGGGAACAGCTGATTTTTTTTCGCGGTTTCAGGTTTGGTCCCATAGTAAAAGTTGTTCATAATGATGAGTAAAGTCACGTGTTTAAGTATCGGTCACTAATTACCAGTCACCCTATATACTGGAGTTCATATTATTAGGTATGCAGATTAGGGTAGTTACTTATGTGCAAACTGCCCTACATTCATCCATGTAGGTATACCAATCAATGTAATAGATGTCTAGACCCCGAGCTATTTCACTAGCTTAATACTGAGATAATATCATAACATGACCATCACGGCCTGAAGGGTAAGGCAGAGGTGAACCTATAGTACCTACACTCAGTTTCGCTAGTTATTTTTAAGTCCTATGTAATAGGGGCGAGTTTATTACCATCAACCGGGCACAAATCCAGACTCCGGGCTGCTACTGTGAAATCCCTGATGGAAAAACACAATAACGCTTTGTCCGACCTGGGAATCGGACCCAAGACCTCACGATCAGCAGTAGCAGTCGACGAGGCAGTCGCAGCAGTGAGATAATGTCTCAGTGAAAACTTAAAGAAAATTAAGTGCATTAAAGTCATGGTAAATCAAGGGTGGATAAATTATAAGATGCTGGTATAATATCATTTCAGTTCCTATAGTGCCAACACTGATTTTATGACTTCCAGTGAAAGCAATATGTTATTAGCAGACAGGAGGACACTCCTGCCCATCCTCTTGGCAGAATCTCATAATCTCCTTTTATCGGGACTCACTTTTGATAGTGTAGCGGCAAATACAAACTGGCACTCCAGGAGTGCCGACAGAAGTGAAAACTTGAAAAAATCAGCACCACGGTAATCAATGCGTTGATGTCTTTTACTCCACGGTGTCAGAAAATTCCGTTACAGTGTCGCAAAATCAATGTTTTCACTTCAAAAAATAAAATGCTTACACACATATATGTAGATATTAACTACAGTACCTGGGCGACCGAGCTTTCCTCGAGTGAAAATAGAGAAAACGAATTTTCCCAGATAAGAGACCTAGCTAGATCGATTTTTCGCGCCCCCGTAAACCCCTATATTGCAACTTTCATCGAAATCGTTAGAGCCGTTTTCGAGGACGTGATTACATATTTATTAAAATATTGCTCATCTAATAGGATAGGATAATATACACAATTACACAACACATGCCAGTAAAGCATTAATATATACCTTTATAAGTATATTACCCGGATAACATCGAAGAATGGCTATACAGCGTTTCCAATTCAATTATCTCAAGTTTCTGGCTAAATTAAGTAAATTAAAGTGTTAAAAACGACTTCTACAATATCTGAAAAACATCAGCTATTAATTTAACGGCTATATCTCTGCGGGTTTTATAAAAATGACACCATTAGTGGCGCGACAATAAAAACGGATTACCTCCACTCCTAACGACGATACGTAACCACGAGACGCACGGACGGCGAGGTTATATAGCCGAATAAGTTAGTGACACCCAACAAGTCTAATGGTAACTTCTTCAGTAGAAATAAACTGTCAAAAGAAGCGTTCCATCATTATTATATAGCAATACTTATTAAATTTATAAGTAAAATTAAAAGTTTTTGCGACAACCGAACGTTTTTTGAAGTGAAAACTTCTTTAGGCGCGTGGACATTTTTGAGATGGGACTAAACCATTGATTTCGCGACACTGTAACGACACCAGCGTTGATGTCTTTTTAATGGTCAAAAGAACCATTAAAAATACATCAACGCGTTGATTATTTCTGTCGCCACTCCCGGAGTGCCATTGTTTTTTTATTTTAAATAATACATTATTGTGCTTTGTGACATGTTTAGTTAGTCAGCCTATAATGTTCCCACTGTTGGGACACAGGTCTCCTCTCTATGAGAGGGAGTGGGCCGTATTCGAAACAGTTCATCTTGAAATGAAATCTTTTTGAAACCGTCATTTGTGTTCTGAACACAATTACGCCTGATTATTAACACGAAACTAATGATACTGAAACCAATCCACAAAACTCTCCATTCTTCACATCACTGTGTCCCAAAAGCTACTAACTCCCGAGATAAACTGTTTCGCATCCGAAATACATCTTCTGGAAGGGAACAAATGCTTTGAGAAAATAAGCCTTTATTTCCATAGCAAGCACAATGTGTTAAACGACTGCTCCGATGTGAATGGGCCACGGAAATCTAGAATTAGATTTGGCGCTAGCCTTTTGTAAGAATCCTTAAGTAATGTTCATACTTTTGTTGGATCATTTGATAGAGAATGGAAAGATTTTTGGAGGAATCGCTGATAGAAGAATACAATAGAATACTATCTAAGGTGCTTATGAGAGGGGCGTTGACCGTTAGTTTTTTCACTTTGGTACATACATAATATTTCGGTAACAGCCTGGAGTTTGGAAGTTGATGGTGTAATACCCCCGTGCCTCTAAAAGTACGTTAAAAGGCGTTGGCTTTGCGCCTGATCTGTGTCCGGTCGTGTCGGATTGCCGTCCCATCGGCGTATGAGAGTGAGGGATATGCATTGTATAAACTCAATCTCCATTGTATTATATAATTGCATAGCACAGGTGTGAGCACTATGTACTAAAGAGTTACCATTTACCGGGTAATATGTCTTGCATTGACTTGAATGTGCCCTGGCGGCTGTGAGTATGTCATGCTCACTCAAATGTTTCGCTGATGGTGGCGCGTGTGTTGGATCATTTAGCTGACTTCAAAATGGTTGAGCTGAATGGTGCTAATCCATGCGTCATGTTCGTGAACGGGCGCCGTCAGTTGGGACTGGTCATCTCTTAGCTGCCAGGGCTTATTCTTATTTTATTTAAATTTTTTGAATTGTTCTTTGTTTTATCTTTTTATTACGGACGCTTCAAACGTGCACGTCTTTCTACATTGTTCTCACATGTATAATTTCAACATGAATGATGTAACCAATATTTTGTAACAATTTTTTATTTAAAAGAGTGTCCGTGGAGTTTCTTGCCCGTTCTTCTCCATAGGTACCTACTACGCTTTGGAATGGGCAACTAGCTTCATACCTATTTCTGACTGACCGATTCCTTGACAATTCAAAAGTGCCTGTAAATGGTTTAATTGAAATGAATGCTTTGAGTTTGAGTTTGAGTTTGAGGGAAGAGAGAGTGCACCTGTGTCTGCGCACACACTTGTACACAATAATATCTCCCGCGCCGAAGGCTGATCGCCACGGTCTGGAGGACTATTATTATTAATATTTTAGTCATTACTGAAATATTAATAATAATAGTCCTTCAGACCGAATTTCGGCCCCTAGTTGGGCATTACTGAAAGAAATGACTGAAATGTTCAAGGTTAATTAGGGACATTACCACGTCTAAAGGTCATAGGGCTCATATTGAAATCGAAACTTTCCAGACATAACCGAAATATGCACGTAAAATGACCAAGATCATGGAAATATTGATAAAAAAATAAGTATTTATATTAAACTCAGCCATGAAAGCATTGTTTGTTTTGCGTTCTATATAAAAAATCTCCTTTCCAACATTTTTTACTACCCCAAAAATACATCTAAACCACATAGCTTCACTGAAATACCTTCAAACTGAGGATCGAACCTTTGATTTTCTTTCATGTTTTCTACATTAATACTTCGCAAACCGTCCGATTTCCTCACACAGACCAAGGCGAATCGGAAAAAGAAACAAATGAAACCTCACAGAGATTTATTCTAAGCGACCGCTAAATTAACCCCAGAAAATGTTATTCGCTCCCTTGTTTATAATTTAACACTCGGACTTTGTTTTTCATGGACAAAGGGCTAAGTTACTATAAAAATAAGAATAGAATTTGCTAACTCACACAAAGCCGTAAAGAATTTTGGTAAGAACAAAGAAAGCGGAATTTTAATTTTTATTATGATTCGGTTTTATAAATGAATAAAGGTGTTTGGTTATGAAGTTGTCGTTTTGTAAAAAAACAGATGAAAACAGTAGCTCGTATTTTATACCAAATTCTTGCACCTCTCGCATGTTTTTCGATAATGCTTTAAGACAAAAATGTTTATTTTAATTTAACCTTGGGTTAAAAAATGGTTTAGGAAGCCCTGATTTGAAAGATAATACACGAACAACTTGTTTTTCATAATTTTTTGAGTAAATAAATAATCATCTTTCACCAAATTTCAATCAGAATAACTTATAACTTGAATTCAAAGCAGTTTCTCACGCAGTTTCGCGATCGCCGAAGTTCACCTTTTTCTCAACGCGGCAGGTAGGTAAAGCAATAAATATCTGTGCGCAACTTTTAAATAATTCACACGAAACACTCGAAGGTCAAACCGTTACGTTGAACTATTACGAGTTTCCTTGAACTGTTATGTATGTGTAAAGAAAGTGAGTTTCGTTTAGTAAAAGTCCATAACCGAACATGATGTATGTTAATAAATATTGTCCGACCGAAAATGGATTTTCAGCCAAAAACAAAAACGAAAAAGAAGCTTTGGCTTTAGGCTTATTTTCGGCCGAAAACGAAAATTATTTAAATATTAAAAAATATATTAATATTTCCGCTGTAGGTACACTGAAATCTATTTTTTTTACATCTACTGAGAGAAATAGCTAGGCTAATAATACACCACGATAATTCCATTACAGGATACAAAATTTCGTGTATTTCTTGTTGTATTGGTTGCGACAATTCATGAACTTTTTTCGGCTTGGCCGAAGTTTTGGCTGGTTTATGGCCGAATCGTGATTTTTTGGCCAAAAAACGAAGTTTCGGTCGGTCACTATTAATATTCCGGGTGTTTTTTCGTGAACCTACTTTTTTGTCTTACCAGGTCTAGTTGAAACCAGAACAGCGATTAGCCTTTTTTATGGGTTTAACAGATCTTCTAAAAACTGATTGACCTTCTAATAATGTACGCTTTTTAAAATTAATGTACCTCTAAAAACTTTTTGGGTTGTTGTTTTAATGTTGCACACTTTTTTACTAAAAGAGTGTTTTTTTTTAATTTCTAGCCTTTTCTCACAGTTGTCGCAGTCTAAGCTAGGAAACTCCGACCAAACGGGTAAGGTTAGGTTAGAACTGCGACCAAGTATGCGCGAGCCGAGCGAGCGATGTCGCGGCAGCGAAGCGGCCGGCGAGCGCTACTTACATCCAAGTTTGTTGCAGTTACTTGGTAAATTATATTAGTGTTTCGATTGTCACGCAAATACGCGATTACGCGATCGTTTTCCTGAATAATGACGTACCTACATACGCGACATGATTAATCTCGCGAGTATTTCATATATTCATATTGGATACGACCGCGAGAATCGTGTAGGTACTCACGATCGCGACACAATCGCTTTCGGTTAGAACTCGGCCTTACACCAAATCAGCTGAATGGATTCGGTCATTTTGCGTTTAGGTAGAATATGCTTCGAAAATACCCATAACATGCTCGACGGACTCCAAAGTCTATCCAGACGAAGCGACAGACAAAACCTCGTAAATATTAAAAGAGAATTGCCAATATCGTCGTGTTTTCATCAAAGAAAACAATAAAAATAAATCAAAGAGAGACACTCGAGAAAACATTCAGGAATTTACTTACTTAAAGATATTGAATTACGCGGAAAAATCCACCTTCCACTAATAAGCTTCGTTAGATTATACCTTCGTACCTCACAAAGTAAATTTGTTATAACAAATCGGTTTATAGGGATTTTGTTTTTGTTAATTACGTCTAGTCACTGTACTTAACAAAGTTCCAGTTACAAAAAACTTGGCGTTTTTTGTTTGAGGTTTATTATAGCTAGCAAGGAGCTAAGATATCTTCAAGTTATGTTACACGATTGATCACTCCTTTTTCCCATTTATTTTTCTGGTCTTTGTGGTTCTTTTTAATAGGGCGTATCAGTATACAGCTTTGCTTTCCCTATGGGGTATCAACTGGCTCATTTTGTCTTATTCCAGAACCATTTCGTTTACGTTTCTACATTCCCTGTCAAAACGTCCAGTCTACAAGACAAACATTCTGCCAAACCCAAACTTAAGATCGTGACCCAGTGCCTACTTATTTCCTCATTACAAAAAGGCGGGAAAACACTTACAATTTTACTTAGCGCCTTTATCTCTAAAACCTCAAGTTTCTCTATAAAATTTAAAAGCATCTTTCAGACGAGAAAAATAAAAGGAAATATTTCCAGCGAACCGTCGGGCGTCCCGATTCTTGAATTATTGATTTGCTTTGTTTGAAAAACGTGTAAAGACCAACATAAATTGACCCCTCTAACTGTATCACGACCCCCTCTTAAACAATCAATTGTGGAACATTACGAGGGGGGTGGGAGGTCTCGTTAAGTATTTCTTACCAACGGTCAATTGTATAAAGGTTTGAAGGATC
The DNA here is from genome assembly GCA_949152395.1 of Agrochola litura. Classification (NCBI taxonomy): domain Eukaryota; kingdom Metazoa; phylum Arthropoda; class Insecta; order Lepidoptera; family Noctuidae; genus Agrochola; species Agrochola litura. Next base: position 18,935,381 of record OX424509.1, on the reverse strand, counting down.
AAAGGTTGACCAGATGATTACTAAGATTCCTGAGGTTTTCTTTGTGAAATTTTGTGAAAGTGTGCCATAGCTATATAGTTTTGGGTTCGAAATTAAGTGTTGAGCAATAGTTTGTAGAGGGTTAGGTATCTTCATGATAGATATTTACTGACAACATTTCCAATTTGTATTTTGTTACAAACGTTGTTTTAATTAAATCCGTGCAACATTAAGGCGTTACAAATTGATATCAGCAGAAATAAATAACATTACAGAAAAATAAATGAGAAGGGGGAAATATTAAAAATGGCGGAAACAAACATTGGACAAATAATTTGTCTTGATGACAAATACCGGGCGAGGGTGTCCAATAAATACGGATTCCTAAGCATTGTTTCCAGATTCTTGTCATTAATCATTTTTATGTCTGTAATTAATATAAAGATCCTGGCGACAATAGGATCTCGAGTTATTATCTTTTTGAGAAAAACTCCCCGGTGGGTTTAGGAGATTTTGATATTAGATATCAGTCTTTATCAGATTGTATTAAGGTGGATTCTGTTATGTCGGTTGTTAGATTTGATCGGGTTTCTCATGTCGTTGCTGATGTTATAATTTTCATTAATAATGTTAACCATAATTTACTTACATATTTTTTGTAGATTCATAAACTTTTGTGAAGTAGATCCATTGAATATTTAGTGTGTTTCTATCGTAGTAAGGTGGTTGTAGCCGTGATATAGTTATATCCCTAGGGATATAGCTATATAATTATAATATCGTAATATAGTTTTATGAAAGCGGTTCATAACTATCTTACTAGAAATCTATCTATGATATGAACACAATCTAGTAATATAACTATTAGGGCATTCCGACTAAAGAGGTAAGGTTAGGTTAGAAATGTGACTAACTACGCGCGAGCTAAGTGAGCGAGCGAAGCAAGCGGTGTCGCGGCAGCAGCTGGCAAGCGCTAAGTCGAAATTGGTCGCAGTAACAAAATTAGGGCATTCAGATAGTTATGAACCGCTTTCATATAACTGTATTATGGTATATAGCTATATCCCTAGGGATATAACTATATCACGGCTATAACCATCTTACTGCGACATGTCCATTACCTAGGTATATTCGATGAGTTTTCGGTCAAACGAGAAAATATTCTAGAGCCACTGGATGCGGGAAGCGCAGAACCAGGCGACCTTTTTTTTGCCGAAATGATAATACATACATAAACTCACGCCTTCTTCCCATGGGGGTAGGCAGAAACTACAAAACACCATCTGCTACGATCCTTACATATTCCCTTTGCTTCGTATCAATAATATTAGGCATTATTATAATAATCTCATTCGGTACGAAATCCTGAAATAGGTTAATCTAATTGAAATTAAGGTATTCAATACACAAGTAGAGGGATTAGGGCGAAACCCAATTAGCACCTTGCCAGTATTACTGGATACTGGTGATTCTGACAAATAGATATAATCAGAACCACTATCTATACAGGGTGGCAATTTAGACACCTGCATTTGTCAAGGGGGTGATTTTACCCGTCATACTACAGTAGATGGACAATTTCGATTCATCTATGAAAAGTTTTTTTTTTTCGAATCGTATATTATGTGTGTGTTTCATAGCGAAAGTTGTGTAATATGACAGATAGAATCACCCCCTTGACGGATTCAGGTAACTAAATCGCCACCCTGTATATGTACAATACAAATAATTAGATTTGTTCAGGTAAAGAAATACCAGAACCTATTTCAGAAGAACTTATTCTATTATTTTATGTAAAAAAACTGAGAAAGGTAAATTTTTGAATTCAGTATGCAGTAAAACTAATAACAATCATGCACGATGCAAACAAAAAACTATTATTGTTTTACTTTGACCAACAACACATAACAATATTACAGTTTTACTTGAATAATATTATTTATAGACCTATGTAACCTACGTGGGAGTACGTGGTGGTAGCATAAGGTAAATGCCACTTAATAACTTAAAGTTACTGATTTAAATAAGCTCCAATTCCGTCATTTAATCAAGATATAAAAAAAGACATTGAAAATATATACAAATTGTGTGACATAGGGTTAAGTATAGCCGGAATGTGTTTAAAAATCGGCGTAAAAACTCCGTACCAAAATGGCTGTAAAGTTTTTTTTGGCATTAGCTAAAAGGTTTAAAAATAAAGTAATAGGCATCCAAAAAGGTTTTTTTTAACGAAAATTCTAAAAAGTCAATCCGCTTCATTTACTAGATGTTTTATGTAAGGGTGCTTATTAATAGCACTTTGTTTTAAGGTTTTAGTGTGAAAAACTCGTGCTACTAGATAAATTTATTTTGAATTCACTCATTATTGTTATAAAATGTTTGTACAATATTAACATTATGAGTTCAAGAACGAATATATTTTCATAAGCGGGAATTCCAATTCTTCAATGCGTTAAGAGCTAAGCAGATAAACATCTCACTATAAATATTATTGTCAGGAAAGCAAAGGGAAGGATAAATTAATTTTATTTTAGAATAATAATAAAAGAACAATGCACAATGAGATCCATGGAATTACTCTTGCACGTATCCATATACTTATGATTATGTTCTTGTCAATCAATCTGCCTAGCCTTTACCCAACTATGTCTAACCGAATGCAGCTGAATGTAACTGGGAAATACGATACCCCCTGGTAAGACTGGTTGTCAGACTTTTGGGCTTTGGACTAACTCCCCGTAACGACTGTCCAAAGATCTACGAATAACAGCCGGGACCAACGATTATGTTCTTGTGTATTTCATTCTATGTCGATACTCGTAGGTACGCGACCCCTGCCAAACATGCGGTGAGCCTACAATGCCGCACATTGAACAGGTGGCGGCAAGGATGGGGTCGCGATAGGCCACGGAGGTAAAAGAATAGGGTAAAATAATATATATAAAATAGGTAGAAATAAAACAATCCACACATCCCACTCAAGCACACGTTTCTATAACATAGCACACACTCACACACCAAAAACACTACACATCATATACACTATACGCCAAACACTCTTATAAATTACTCCACCTAAGTAGCGATTTTCATGTTTATAATTTTCTTTTTCCTTTTATATTATTGCATAACAATCGACTTATGTATTGGGAGAAGACACTGGCTCCTGTAACACAGGTGCTTATACCTAGGGCAGGAGTCAGGGCCTCACCAATCTTTGCTAAAAATTATTTATGCCAATTAATAAATATTAATGAAAATGTTTGTGATGACTATTATTGTATTAACAATTAATCTATCTAAATGGCTATTATTGTTTCATCATCATCATCATTTTAGCCGAAAGACGTCCACTGCTGGACATAGGCCTCCCTCAAGCACCGCTACTTCGACCGATTCTGTGTTTTCCGTATCCAGCGGATTCCTGCGGCCTTCACAAGGTCATCGGTCCATCTTGTGGGAGGCCTTCCAACGCTACATCTTCCGGTACGTGGTCGCCACTCCAGAACCTTTCGACCCCATTGGCCATCCGTTCTGCGAGCAATGTGCCCTGCCCATTGTCACTTAAGTTTGGCAATTCTTTGGGCTATGTCGGTTACCTTGGTTCTCCTGCGATAACAATAATACTCTAATAATAATGCTTGGAGTATTATTGTTTACCAGTTATTCATTATTTTGCATGCAATTGATACAATTATTCTGTATAGCTAAACATGTGGACATTATATCAAACACATTATATCAGACTGTGATAACTTAATACCATGTTTAAGGCAAATAAAGACTTATCTTTTCTTATCTTGTCTTATTACAATAAAATCGCTGAAAAACATTAAAAAATCTGGAAGAAACGCGGTAGGCTGAAAAAGGAAGGAAAATAGAGATAGTATAGCCGAACTCGTAATAGGGATGACGAATGGGTAAAAAATAAAATCTATTTAGTCCGTCAGACAGTTATTAAAAAATATTAGACACGTATTTTTGTTTTATCATATTAATAAAAAAATGGCTGAGATAAAACGCATTAAAGCTGGAGAGTGGGGGTCGCTACGTCACAAGTAAGTATCAAAGTACATACTCGTGACGTCATGGCACATTTGAAGTCAATGCATCGCCGTAATATTTTGATTACGTAAAATAAGAAAAAATACGTGTCCAATTTTTTTAAAATAATATACATGACGGATAAAAAAAAATTTGATCATTCCTTTTGCTTTATGACGTGCAAGTGACATTCGGCCTTAGGGTGGCCTAAGGTTGAGGGATCTCTCGCCACTAGACGGCCACAACTCGCGATATTATATGGTGTGCGACTAATTGGTCGGTACGACAAAGTGCGCGATTCGAATCGGTTTCTATACTTTACCTGGTCGCAGTCGTGGTCGTGGCCGTCGAGTTCGCGAGATTCCTGACTGTCACTTGCACGTAATAAAACGGCAAGGTCTCTTTTTGTTTTCAGACTACAATGTGACACTTAGATAGTTTCAACCTTATTGAAACTTTCGATTTACTGGGAGATTATAGTCAATAATATCACAGCAGTTGCAGCAAGAGCACAGGTGGCCCAGTGGTAACGGCCTCGACGTACGAGTTGTAGTCGTGAGTTCAAACCCAGGCAGGCGCTTTACTTTGTGTATAATTTCATCACTACTGCTCTCAAAACGGTGAAGGAAAACATCGTGAGGAATCCGGCATGTCTTAGAACCAAAAATTCGAAGACATGTGACATCCATCCAGCCATCTCGAATATGCTTCTCAAATTTGGAATCCAAATTACAATGTTTATATTAATCGCCTTGAAAGTATACAAAAAAAGATTTTTAAGGTACACTCAATATCGTTCAAATACTTATCTTCCTAACTATACTAGTCGGTGTAAGAAATTTCATATTCTTCCTTTACACGAGCGAAGAAAAATTGCAGATCTTGCTTTCCTATTTAGTATAATGAACGGGTCTACTGACGTCCCTGAGCTGGTGGCCAGGATTGGACTTCGTGTTCCGTCTGTGTTTCTTCGGAGACCTCATCTCCTTCACGTACCCATTGTGAAAACTATCTATAGGCAAAATACATATATTTTAAGAGCATGTCGAATGTTTAATAAGGCATGCCGGGATGCGGGCTTGCGGACGGTGAGCAATGGGCAGCTTGCCGTCCGGTAAGGACCAAGCCCGGGTTGACGGCGCGTTGTGTTCCACGCGCGCCTCAAAGAGATGTCAGCAGAATTGACGGGGTCCGTTAGGGCCAATGCCTGCCGGGGGTTCGAAGAAAACCGATGGGGACATCGTGGCCCCCGGCAACAGGGCAACCGAAGGAACACGGGTGGGTTTTAGTCAGTAAGAGTCTGACACGCCCTCCCGCTCCACCCAGAGCGGGAGAAGTTATTTGATAATTTCCCACCCAAAAAAAAAAAAAAAAAAAAGGCATGCCGGGATGTTGAGCTTGATTTATTTACGAATAGTGTCCAGAAATTAAAAAAAATGTTAAGTAACTTTTTCTTTGAAGAGTAACATTGTTGCGTATTGTATTTATCTTTGTTAATTCTCTTCAGTTGTTTCTGTGTTTTACTCTCACGCTGTTTGTACCGTTTTGTCAATTTTATACTAAGTTTATATGAGTGGAAACTTGTAATTGGCCTTCTTCTACATATTACTTCTGACTACTCGAATGTACTAGCTGTAAGTTTTCTTAAAATTAATAAAATAAAATAAAATAAATAAATAAAATCTACCAACCCATACTGGGCCCGCGTGGTGGATTACAGCTCACTTCTCGATGAGAGGAGGCCTGCGTCCGAGCAGTGGGAACATTATAGGCTGATTATACTAATTGAGTAGCAATTCTTCAATACCAACAAAAGTAAAAAAAAAAACAGAGAAATGTATTGCTAAGTAAACTGACACCCTACGTCAATTTGCCGTATTTTATGCCGTAGTCATGTCTAACAACTGACGAATGATAGTTGTGATTTGAATGTACGGACAATTTAAGTGGGTAGTCAATTTGCTTAACATTAATTCCCTAGCTTTACGCCTTTTAATCATTACCCCGAACCACATACAAGAAGAGTTGAGGTCGATAGTGACTGTAATTCTCAAAGCTCAGTGAGTTGGAAAATTGAGAAGTGGATTAGGCAAATCACTTTTCATTCCATCCTATGGCCGACGAAGTTTGCCCTTTTAAATTTTATTATCTCGGAGGCACGCCGTCTGTTCATACCGGTACAGTGAAAGCGGGTAGCGAGACATTAAATTTGAATAATTAATTTTAATTTTTTCTCCCTTTTTTAAATGACTGCGAAAAAATTGAGTGAATTTTGGAGTGATGTGATTGTCAACATTTTTTGGGTAGGTTAGATAGGTAATTTTGTGAATCTGTTTGATAAATAAAATTGGTAGGCTTTTTTTACTTATGTATTTAAAGAAAGAATATGAACAAAAATATAGATTTGTAAAGTTATAAAAAAACGAACTGCCTCGCAAGCGCTTCTGCTGAGCATAAGTTTCTGAGTTCGATTCCCTCGTTCGATCGGGCAAAAGTGTTATTGGGTTTTTCCAACAGGAATTTCTCAGTAACAGCCCGGAGTCTGGATTTGTGCCCGGTTGATGGCAATGGGCTCGCTCCCTATTACATGGGACTTAAACATAACTGGCGAAATGTGGGTGTACTACTATACTAACACCTCTGCCTAACCCTTCGGGGAATATAGGCGTGATGTTATCTAAACTATATAATATGAAAACATTAGATTTTTAACCGACTTCCAAAAAGGAGGAGGTGATATGTTCGTTGCATGTTTTTTATTTTATTTATGTCCACCGATTTCTCCGTCAATTGTGGACTGATTTTAAAAATTATTTTTTGTTTGAAATGGTATGCTGTCGAGGTGGTCACATATAAATTTTATTAACTTTGCTTCGATAGTTTTTGAGTTCCAATAGAGCTTCAATAATACGTTCTTTTTGTCACTGAGTATGTGGATGATATGATGTTCCTGTCACTGTTATTTACATAGCAGGTAGTGGTTTTCGAATTTGTGTGGGGTAGGTACTTTATTTAGGTACCACAACTAAAAAGTGAAAAATGAAAACTTTTTACAAAAAAAAAAAAAAAACCAGCTTCCAAAAAACACTACAAAGTGAAAAATAGCTTTAATTTTGGAAGTCGGTGACAAAAAACAAAAATTCAAAACCGAAGACACCGACTTCCGAAATTAGAGTTTTTTTCACTTTGTAGTGTTTTTTGGAAGTCGGTTGTATTTTTTTTTGTAAAAAGTTTTTTTGTATGTCTGTTTGTTGATAATGGATAAACTTAAAAACTGCTGAACCAAATTAAAAATTCTTTCACCAGTAGAATTCTATAACAACATTGAGTAATATCTATACATATAAAATGCGTTGTCCTGAATGACTGACTGACGGATCAACGCACAGCCTAAATCACTGATTGTAGAGACCTGAAACTGTGTGACCTGAAGGGTGTGTTCTTTGCATGATGTAGGCATCCGATAAGAACGGTTTTTTCGAAATTCTACCCCTAAGGGGGTGAAAAAGGAGGGCAAAGTTTGTACGGGATAACATGATTCCTTTGTCCAACCTACTTCAAATTTTGCATAAACCTTTTTTAAGAGAATTGGTGGAAGATGTGTTTCATATTTTATTGAAATTCATCCCCTAACGGGGTTAAAAAGGGGTAGAAAGTTATTTTGGCGGTGATTTGCTTCGAAGTTGATATCAATAATCCTTAGTGCTTTTAATTTAAATAAAATTTTATTTTGACCCATGTTTGAAAACTCAATCCGATTTTATTCAAAAAAGGTTGAAACTTGAACTCACTTAAAAACATAAGCAAATACTCTTTTTAGTTATAATTGTAAAAATATCTGTGTTTGATTTGTTGTGTATAATAATACCTAATACTTATAGTTATTTAACCTTTAAATCCCTACACTATAATAAAGATTGTTATATTTTATAAGTATTCAAACATTTGAACATAATAATTTATATGTTATATCATCAAAATTAATCACGTAAAACCAATTAAAAATCCTATTAGAACCATTTTCGACTTCTACGCGGATGAAGTCGTGGCTAGTAGGCTATAATTTATAAAGATATAAAGGAAAAAGAAAATAAAGAAAAAATGTTTATTCTGCACAAACTAAACGCACATAACAATTTTTTTTCATAAAATGCACATTTACATTATTTTTTATTTTTTTTATATCACGCGGGCGAAGCCGCTTGCGGAAGCTAGTGTTGTATAAAACTAAATTTTACCCCAAGGTTTGTATCGTCAAGCCACCTATTTCAGTTGTAGATAGGCTACAAAATATTTGTCATTTTACAAAAAATCAGTCTATCGCTCAAACGCCTGTTGCGTTTCCCCACCCCGTTTCGAGTGAAAATAAATTTCATCGCGATCGAGTGCTCTTAGTAACTTAAGGGGCTAAAAACAGTTTATTCGTCACCAATTTCACAACTTCTATTTCAATGTTTGTTGTTGCAAAATGGTCGATTCTCGGCTTTGTTGAATATTTTCTATGAATTCAATTGGCCTACTTAAAATTGCTCCTCGAGAACGATATTTTGATTTAGGTAGTCATTCTAGTATTGAATACGGCGATGTGAAATCTATCTTCTGAACTTAAAAACAAAGTCGCTTTTCGAGTTTGTCTCTGTGGCCACGTTTTTCTTCTAAACTACGAATGAATTCCAGAAAGTTTAATTGTATAAAACAGTACCACGCGGGCGAAGCCGCTGGCGGAAGCTAAATAAGCTTTATAAAAAAGCTTTGTAAATTATAGCGTATGTTACTCAGTGATAATATAGCATTCTACTGGTGAAAGAATTTATAAAATCGGTTCAGTAGTTTTTGAGTTTATTCATTACAAACAAAAATACAAATATTTTCTCTTTAAAATATTAGTGTAGATTAATATTGAATTTAAATAAAGCCTGATATCTCGATGTTTTGACATGTCGCAACATCAGTACATTGCACCCGTGTGAAGTAGGGGCGAGTCGCTAGTATACTTATAAAACGATTTCTTAGCCAAAGGTCAAAATTAATGTATGGTGTAAAACAGCTTATAATAGGTTTATTTTATCATTCTATTTCTGTTCTGATACTAATTCTTTCTTTTTATTTTAATATGACTTAACTACTAAGCGAATTTCTGTTTTTAAGCGAAGACTGATCGACTTTAGTTTTTTATTGTACCTACTTAGGTGCTTCAACATAATATATTACTCAAATTAAAATATTATATTCTATTATAATAATATTATTCAAATATTCTTCTTGCAAATACCTACCTTTCATCGTGGGTAAATATTTACCCACGATGAAAGGTAGGTATTTGCACCCCACTTATTTTATAAATGTGATTATATAATCACATTTATAAAATAAGTGGGGTTTATAATGTGTTTATTATTGTGATGTTGCTTGGAAATACGTAATCGTTTTTTTTTGTTAGTTCTGTAGCATTTACACCGCCGCACGAACTACACATCAAAGACATGACGTCACACAAATCCTGCATCGCGCAATTAGAGTTTACCGCGCGATCGATATATATACCAGATTCCGATTTCAACCGTCGGGCAGTTGCCCGCCAGACACAACACCCGTCTGGTCGCAGGATCCTCCCTTTTCTATAGAGGATGAGTGAACTTTACACCCTGTTCCTTATACCACTAAAATTCTATATAAAGAAGGCTCAACAATAATTTCTGTTTAAAAAAAATCCCGAAAAAGAAAACAATCGTTACAAATTACTTACTTAATTTCGATATCAAAATTGAGATTTATACGAAATTGTGAGCAATCAGCATTAACGAGTCATATTTCTTGTGATCTCTGTTTATTATAAGTAAAAAAAGAAGAATTAAATTAATGTTATTTTTTCTTTCTTTACAATTATTTATAAATCCTGTCGCCATCCCATTTTCCTCACGGCGGGCTGTGCCGGGGCGGCTGCTGCAGGTGCAGAAAACCTAAAATGGTGCAAATATAACAAGGTAGCTATATTTTTGAACCGTGCGTGTGCTGACCGAGTATTTCGGGACGTCGCCAAGCGGATGGTCGACTCTTCACGTGACCAGAGGGCTGAACAAATCTTAGGCCAAAGAATTAGCATTGCCATCCAACGTGGCAACACGGCAAGCCTTTTGGGCATTTTTCCCGCTGACAGCGATGCGGACGAATATTTTTTTTGTTTTTTTTTTTATTTTTTTTCATTTACGTACTTGTACAGTACCGACCAAAAGTCCATGAGCAATCTCACAAAGCAATAGACTGACGCATTTCGGTTTGACTTACGACCTTCTTCTATAAGTTGTTACAATACTGTAGACACGCACATTACACACACACACTCACTTTGTCTGCAACCAATGACTAGTTCAATAATCATCATTCGTTTTTAGTTTCATTCGTCTTGTTCACATAAATATTAAAGTTTAGCAGGTAGACCACAAAAAACTAAGTAAATTATTTCGATTTCTGTGGGGTAGATGCAGTTCGTTACGAGTATTTAATTAATAGAACTTTTTTGGTTCGTGGATAATATTGGTGACGAGTATTTAGCGCAGTGTTGTGGTTATTATTATCAAAAAGCAGGCATAAAATTATATTGAAGAGATCAGATCAGATCAGAGAATATTATTGCGCTGCGTAAAAGTGAAGTGAATATCTAATGAAACCGGACTAAGTGTGAGTGTTATCATTTATATATTTCATATTTTACTAAACATAAATCTTAATCAAGGGTATTGTTGATAGAACAGAGGTATTGTTGAGACAGAAGATGCCTTTAAAGTTTTAAATTCATTGTGAGGTTTAATTCGATTAGTGAATAATAAATAATAAGGTATTATGTGTAATAAAAACAATGTTTTTCTTTGTTCTAGAGAAATACTGTGAGGGTTAAGAGATATGAGGAAGGGGCTTATTATCGAGTAGCAGCGACGTCAAATGGTGAATGAATATGAAACAAATGGTTTCATACCAACGAGATATTTTGCTGAATTATTAAAAACACGTCATTATGAACCGTTCGCCGTGCACTCTGAAGGCTTGCATCACTGAAGACCAGCTAGAAAACCGTTTTTGACCTTAAAATATTGACCGTACCAACTTAATAAACAACAGATTCGTTATTGCATGAATTTATGGTAACGAATTTTTTAAGCACGTTTCAATAGGGTGTTTGTCGTATTTCTTGCAGATATACCGAAATTGTTTAATATTATTTTAGTAATAGTATTATTTTAGGATTAAAATTTGAGGTTTAGTTTCAATCTTCTTTTCGTAAAGAAAATGAATACTTAAGCTTTAACCTCAATAACAACCAATATTTACTAAAGTCAAATAAAATGTAAAATAATTAATACAAATAAAATATAAACAAACTGCCCATATTTAACCTTAAAATTACCTATTCTGTAAGTAGTTTTTTACATTTTAAGTAGTCTAATATTCTTATTTATTACTTAATTACTTCGACCATGATCAAAGCTTAATATTTATGGTGAAAAAATCAATTAAAATTTTTAAATATTTCATAATTTAAATATGTCAAAATAATACAAACTGCTTCTAAGTTTCTTGACATCTATTTCACATCTTATTCAGCTGAAGTAATGATAAATAATTGTAGCAGTTTAACTTATGTAAAATAAATATAACGAATAAACATATTTTTTTAATTTTGTTATCATATATCACGCATTTTTTATTCTAAAACCTTTATTGCAATAACAACATAAAAAAGCAACAATATTTAAAAAATATTATTATCGAAAACAAAAATAATAATATTTGCAAAAAACCGCACTGTGTTTTACGAGATTAGAACCTGAGGCAGTTTGAATTCCATACCAACGCTTAACGCTTTCTGCTATCTGCACTTGTTAAGATACTATCGAATTTTAGCAATGCCATTAACTGGTCAAGTTCACGCGCATAGCGCGTGTGTGCTAGCATGTTTAAAGCGACGGAAATATATTGTTGTTTCGTGTAGGGCAAAACTGCGTTATCTGTGGTGTGTGTATCGTGTTGCTTACACATACAAATGTACGAGCTATACCGCGTGTTCACAGCAATACGACTCTTAGCGTGCTCATGCACTTTTGAGCGCTTACTGTACATAATATATATAAAATAGTTAATAGCTAATACACTGTTGAGATAATTTTTAATTTAGAATGATAAACACTGGTTGCACATAAATATACGAAATAACTTGGTATTCTCGACGGATCATCAAAATTTTTCAAAACATCTCTGTCTTGTTTACTTAAGATTGGGACACTTATCGGAAATTTTGTTTTCGTCTGATCTTTTGCAAAAGAAAAACGAAGCGGAAACCAATCAGTCTGGCTGTCAGTTATGAATGAATATTTCAGTGTACTTTTAATGGGTAATATTAAATTAAACTACACTTTTCCCCGCGGCTTCGTGGCTGCGTGGAGGTCGGGAATTATTCAACGGAAACGTACTACGGGGATAAAAAGTATTCTTTGTACACAGGTAAACCAAATTTCATCGAAATTCGGTCACCCATTAAGGCGTGAAAAGACACACAGACAAACAGACACGTGCTACTTTCGCATTTATGAAATTATAGTATGGATGGATTAGAGTGGATTCATCCTATCTTAATTACTTAACTGGTTAGAGTACCTTATTACAATTTTGTTGGAGTAGCCCCCGTCAGTTTAAAATCACGTTAACTTAATTTACTTCGGGACTTCCATGGAAATGTTTGACGAATTTCAAAAAGATGCCGAGTGGGACTAAATTAATTAATTCATTTGTGACCGGCGACCGTGTCCTTACTATTAATACTATGTAAATAAATTGTCCAAATATTTTCGTTGGACCTTCTAATCTTCGTTTGGATGCTCCAAATGTTTTCAGCCTTTTTTATTGGGCGTAGGCATAATACGTATTTTATTTAAAACCATTCTATTCTTGTTTGAGAATTATTTTTTCATGTTTAGATACATCTATAGGTACATATCGTCGCTTTTCGCGTCTGTTTGTGTGACCGCGTTGTTCTTCTAAACTTAGCAACGGATTTGGATGCAGTTTCACCATCATTTAGAGAGTTTATGTGTATCTATTTAACTGTTATTTAGATATAGCACAGAAAACTCGACATTTTGACAGGTCCACCACAGATCCTCCACATCAAAATACTCGTCACTAGTTGTAAATAACTGAGGATGCCTAAGTGCCTGAGGATGGACGGCGGCGCCGAGGTCGGCCCAGGAAGAGGTGGCGACACGACCTAGACGAGTACCGTAAGGGTTGGATGGAGGTGGCCCTGGAAAAGAATGCATAGAAGGATTTGGGGGAGGCCTTTGCTCAGCAGTGGGAAAGTGTAGGCTAATTAAAAAAAAAAAAAGTTGTAAATAAACATTATTCTTGAATGAAAGGGATTGTGATTATGAGTATTGCTATGCATGGAACCCCTTATTTATAAACGTTGCTTAAAGTTAAGATACGTTTAAACGTTAAAAATATATGGTTACGCATACTATGTTTATTTATTTTTAGCATAATCAGTTTATAATGTCCCCACTACTGGGACACAGAACTCATCTCTGCGAGAGGGAGCGGGCTGTAATCCACCACGCGGGCCCAGTGCGGATTGGTGGATGTCACATGTCTTCGAATTTTTGGTTCTAGGATATGCCGGTTTCCTCACGATGTTTTCCTTCACCGTTTTGAGAGCAGTGGTGATGAAATAAATTACACAAAGCAAAGCGCGCCTGCCTAGGTTCAAACTTACGACCTATATATAACTCGTAAGTCGTACCACTGGGCCACCACTGCTAACTTATTTTTAAGCAACGTAAATAAATAAGGCAGGTGCGTAGTACTGCAATCGGCATGCGTGTATGACCAGATGTATGAACGTAAACGAAGCAAAAGGAGTATGTAGGAGCGAAGTAGGTAGTGTTCTATAGTTTCTGTCTACCCCCATGGGAAGAAGGCGTGAGTTTATGTATGTATGTTAATAAATAAAGGGGTTAGTCTACTGTTAACCACTTTCTATGAAATGAGCCCGCTGCGCTGGCTTGTCAACCTATTTAACATTCAAAAACTCGTATACATTATAATATGTGTAGGTATGTATAATTTTCGAAAAAATGATAAAATAAAAGGGTGAAAAAGATTAAAAGTCCGCCTTGGATCCCTTGATTAACATCAATTCGTTGACCCCTGATTGCAAATGGACAAATGTAAAATGTTTGTACACACAAAATAAGTGCTGATGGCATTTAAATCGAAAGCTTTGATGTAGCACTCTCGGTACAGGGGTGAATACATTTATGTTATTATTTTATGTGTATGTTTGTACGTGTATGTTTTTGAACACGGGTGATATTAAGCATCGTGTTTTTTTTCTGTTTTATCTGGGTTTATATTTGCCGTAGGTACAGTATAATAGCAGTAGGGTTAATGCGAATGGTTCTGAAAAATTTGATGCATTTAAGTTTTTTTTGTTATTGGAGGACGACATGCTAGTAACGAGAAAGACGTTCTACAAGTATATTCTTGTATGAAAGATCGATCTCGAAGAAGATCGATGAAGAAAGATCTTAACGTGTCTTGAAACTAGTTCACTATACAAAGTTATTAAACCGATTCGATGGCAAGACAAGTGAAATATGTATTTCCTCATTGTTGGAAAATAGCTGATTGTGTAAAATAAGGAACTTGGAACTTATTTATATATTGCTAATAAGCTAATAAATAGAGACGTTAAAAAATACAAGACAATGACAAGTACTCTAATTGCCTGGAGAGAGGATTTCAACACTTAAATGTAGACGTAGATGTTGCTAAAGAACATACTCTTAATTATGTTAATAAACACTCATATTACTTTCAAAACCATCTACCGACATCCTCGAGACAAAACTCGTTACACCTCACCCCTTTACTTTAAATAAAAGCAACATTATGACATCATATCAAACTCCAACCCTCCGAGGGTCGAAAAGTAACCGATCCCACAAAAACAGTTCGGAACTAAAAGCGTCGTATACAACATAAATACAAAAACGTCACTAGTGTACCCTATCTGCTATAACAGAGGGATATCCCATGCAAATTAGGTGGGCACCTATTTATTTTCAAATAACATCGTTCTGAGTATAGCAGTTTGACATGGGTCGGATATATCATACGGCTGTTCTATATTTCCACACTTTTTTTTTTGTTGAGCTGACAGTCGTGGACGCTCGGTGGTGACCTCCATATATTACTCGAACACATATCGTTTTGTAATGAAGTGCCCGAAATTGGCAAGGGATGATTTATAATGATATACTTAGGCTCCCTTCGGGTGTGGACCTGGCAGCCTCTCTGCGTTAAACCCCAAAATTCGCAATTCATGTAGGTACGGGAAAATGAAGCTTTAGGTCGTTATAGTTACATAGAAAATTCCACAATTTGAGTGACAAGTTTTGCTGAAAAAACGTTTTTTTTTTTAGTTTTGTATGCTCCTTTTTAACCCCCACCCCGGTACAAACAGAGGGGTGTTAAACAGTAATAAAAACTAACAAGTACAATTTTAACTAATAAAAATTAAAAAAACCCCCACACAAACATTTCCTCATTTCTCTTTCCCACTCCATCACCAGACCCTGTTCACCATCTATCTATAACCTATTCATTGAGACCATTTCAATGAGCCCAAACACGATACCTGTGCTGTAAGTTGGTTAGGGATTTGGGTATCCTGCAAATTCCAGGTGATGCTGCAGCATCAGTTCAAGGTCAATGTTCTTCTAATATCATTGAAGAAACAGAATACCAAATTTCAAATCGATCAGAACTATGGAAGAAACTCACATATATTCATCAACTAGAAAATAGCTGATAATCTTCAAACGGCTGAACCAATTTTGATAAAATATGTCTAAGAACCATCGTTAGAAAACCTGCTTTAAAAAAAAAAAAACCACATTCAAATCTGTTCACCCGTTTAAGATCTACGCTAGCCACAGACAGACACACACATAGCGGTCAAACTTATAACACCCCTCTTTTTGCGTCGGGGGTTAAAAACAGACTGAACTATCTATTTTGAACTATTGTCAACATCTCAAAGAGAGTTCTTGGTACATGAGATCTCCTGTTTGAGAAGATGATGGCCTATCTTTATACTGTTAAGTGCTTGTTAAATATATTTAACACTTGCGAGATGAGACTCCAACGGTTATGGGAACCATAAGCGGGAGTGCTTGAATTTGTACTTTCTAGTTTAAAGAGCATATTTAGGGTTATAGCTAAGAGTGAGAGATTAATGTCATCTCTGAAGAAATATTTACGAATTTTAAGTTTTGTAAAAAATAATGTTATATTTAAAATGTGTATAAAATGACTGCAAGTTCTTTTAAAGTAAAAACGAACGACTTAGCTAAAAACAGCAAATAAATTATTCAGAACTGTTTTTAGCAAAACAATTTAAAGTTCAATAATAACACTTTGTTTATCTGTAAATAAAAAGAAAACCCTCTCTATCTAAAAGTATACCGAAAACAAATAGAAAACAACTTTTACTAGAAACTAAATAACCAAGTTTTGCTTAGTCTACGGTTTAGCCCATTAACATCGATAGTCATAATAAAAATAATAAACAAATGAAGCAAACAGAGGCGAATAATAAAGAGGAATCATCAAATAAAGATGGTTGTCAACTTGCTTCGTCTGCCAATGCTACATTAATAGTTTGCGAGAGCTATAACAATAAATAGTGTTATTAAGATAAAAAAAATGGCGAACGACAAACTAAATCGCCAGTATATTACGAAAAGAGCGGCTTGTTGTGTCGTGTTCGGCCACAATAAGCGTGGGCAGGGCTCGTAAACATTTGGTATAGACGCAATAAAGATATTAGTGGCGGCACTTGGACCAGCGCGAACGGCCATGTATGCTCAAACATTTTTTATGTGCGTAATGAAAGAAACATTTTTATTCAAATAAAATTCCGACGAAGGAACGATACGGAACGCCTTTAAATATAGAAATTGCGTTCGAAAATGTGCTTGCTTTATTTTTATCACGGGAAATAAATTATGAAATGGGCCAAGGGTTATGTGCGTCTGCCATTGAGTACATTCGTAGCCAGAACCACGCTGTTTTTTTTTGTTCTCGATGTGCTGAAATACATACGCGTACCAAGTTAGGTGCCTATAATGATATGCGCAAAGCTATGAAAAAAAACGTGGGTGTCAAATGAAAAGGCGTGAAAGATATTATAGCGAATGAAGTCACTTGCCACACCTAGTTTATCATAAAAGCAAGTTACACAGCACTATGCTAATGAACAGCAAGTTCGATGCCAAACGAGTTCGAATTTATTTCAAGTCATCACATTTTAAGTTACGGAACTTTAAAAGCTGCCTTTTGAGTAAGTGAAATGAATAATCCTTTCCATTTCGACCCGCACTTTCGCAAAACAATAGACTCCATCAAGTATAATGATGGTTTTAAACAAAACAGGCCATTTCTCAGCGACGATCCATCTCTCCTCAAGGAATTGTGTGCTGATTTATCTAACTTTTCATGTCGAATTAATAACTTTAAGAGTGACTTAGAATAATCTTTTATGATTTGATGAGAGAGATACTATTGTTCAGAGCGGATCCGGTTGCGAAGTATGTAAGATTGTGACTGTAATTAAATGTTTTGTTACAAATTACTTTTGGAACAGAAGTAAGATGTCTTGTTTAGAAATTTTGCATTGTTATAATATTCTTGCTTAATGTATGTCAGTGTTTTGTGGAGTTTCGAGACTCAGTAAAGGGCTAAAAGTTTTGATACGACTCGTGCGTCATTAGGAACTTCTAGGAAAGTCTTGGTAATGATAGAATTGAAGTGAGTTAGTGAGAACACGTGTTTTGTTGGTGCTACATTAAGAAACTTAATTACTTAAGTACTTATTATTTGCGGCAACGGCAGCCCCATTTCATGTCCAGACAAATCAATGTCCATTCCAACGTTGCCTGGAAGAGATTGCAGAAAGCGATAAGGCCGCCCATTGTATATTTTGTAGTGTTTGATTATATTTTCGTTATACAGGGTTATTAGTTATATGTCGGCAATCTATTAAGGGGATGTCGGAAAGGTCATTTGCAACCAAATTACTCCTGATGACCCGTACGCCGATGTCAACCATTTTCGAGTAATATGACATTTTATGTTTTGAAATGTATGAAATAAAAATATGAAATGTACCAATAACTCTATATGTGTGGTGTACAGTAAAGTATATGTATAAATAAATAAATAATAATAATAAACTTTGTTATATTATTATGTTCACAACTTGTAAATGTCACACTACTTTCGTTTATCAAATTTTTCAAACTATACTAAATGCACTAATGCCAGTGTAAATGCTCTTATCCACTTTGTATACATAACGAATCAATACAGAAGTAGGTATTTACATATATTAGGTAAACAGCTACATACACAGTCCGCCAATATGCTAAATAGCTTTGTCAGATACCTGCACTGAATGTGGTTACTATAATGATCATATTTATTAAACTTCGATCAATATCGGTTAATGAATATTTGATTTACCAGAATAAATTAATCAGCTTTACGGTATTGCCAGCCTAATTAATAACACTTCATGATTCATTTTACATAGTGCGCAACATTTTGAATGCACTGAAAATATTATTTCGTTGTGACCCTCATGTCAGACCGCCATAGCCTGTCCAATACACAAGAGAAGCAATTTATAATAAACTTGGTAAAACTTATCAATCACATCTTTCTGCCATGGTTTCACCATGACTCGGCACAGAAGGACTGGACAATGCAAGGACGCTGGATTTTTGAGGTCGACCCCCTGACTTCTGACGGAGATTAATGGACCAGACGGCTTCAAAGACCCTACCATACAAAACGATACATAACCCTCCCATTCTTCTCCACAATCCATTGCTTTTTTGCGAAAATAAAGCTATAGGAAGGTCGTAGAAAAACCGCAATGAATGCAATAAAAAGTGATGTTTCAGCTCTGATATTTTCATCCGGTTTCTAAAACCCCGAGGGAATCTCGCGTGTTATGCAGGAAATGTGTGGTTTATTGATTGAAAATCGCTGTTACCTATGCGATTGAAAAAGAAAGGTTCACCGTTCGATGGTTACGGGGGTTCTCGAGTGGAAACACTTGATTTTTCACGCATTCCATTCTATTGAAGCGGACGGAATCGGCGATTGTGATGATAAAAGATTATTTTATTATTTCGGTGCCGTAATTTTTGAGATATGGGTTAACTTGTGTTGAAATGTCTCGTTCCTTTCCTTGATTTTATTCGTAGATGAAGTCTGTCCTAGGAGCAGTGCTACAGCGTAATTATAAGGCAAGCAGCCTTTAATTAGCCATCATAAACTTAGCTTGAAATATTTAGTTATTTTTCTTTATTAACTGGACTGTAATCCATATTGCTTAACAAAACTAGAAGCCTAACTCACCGGTTAAATCTTTAATATTTAATTAACTTATAATTACCGAAAATTCCAAGCTAACATTTCTTAAGCTTCCGTTACTAAGGAGACATAATCCCGAGAATTATGTGCCATAACTTTATTTAATATAAAACGTATTCACTTATCTCACAACATCGTAGCTATATTAAAATCTTAATACTTTTGAACCTTCTTAAAAAAGCAATTATTTTTTTATTACACCCCATTGCGTGTTAATACTGGCATAAAACGCTGTCAGATTCATTTCCTTTGCCAAAAATTCTTAATTTAAAAAGAGCCACCGCTTAACTTTTCATTGCCATCACTTCACTTGCAGCTATAAGTAAATTTATCAGAGGCGGTGAGGGCTCTAGACGTTGGCATAAAAGGCGAAACCCTTTGGCTGGAGTTTGGAACAATGGTGGCTCTAACAATGGTACACAACAGGCTCTTCATTGTACTACGGACATCTTGTGATACAAGGATCTTCTGCAACTAACAAAACCGGTCTTTAATGCGATGGCATTAAAGACCGGGCTTAATTATTAGTTTGTATTAGTCTATGGTGTTCAGTGGAAACTTGTAAACGGCCTTCAATTTCATACTTTTTTTTGACATTTTATGTAAACATATAGAAACAGACAAGAAGAAAGGAACAGAAAAATACGTACAAAGGTGATGCTGTATTCTAGTTAAAGAGATGGAGACAACGTGTGTAAGAGGAAGAGAAAACAGAATACATAAAATAAGAAACTAAGGGTCGGTTCACATCTGACGGAAGATGCGTCGGGCATAACTTCGTTAGTACGGTCGACGCATTAACGCATCCTCGGTTGAGTGTGAAAGGTTGAATGTTTTCTCATATAATTGTCTGTTCTGGCGTTACGCGACCGATAATACGCGACGCATGTTCCGTCAGACATGAACCTTCCCTTAACTATTCACTAATTTAAATATAAACATATAATATGAGAATATACTTAAATTCATACTTCTAAAATACATACTAAAATAGATATACATACCTACTTATTTATGATGTAATATAAAATAATAAATACATAATATGCAACTATGACGAAGTGGAAAGATAATGTTCTTTCATTCTTCTTTTAAAACTGTAACAGTTTTTAAGTGGGTACTCTGTTTAAGTTAGCTGTAATTTTTCCGAATAAAATAAAACTAGAAATGATTTTTTTATAGCAGGAAGGCCTGACAATTTTTTTTTTTCTAGTATTATTTTATTTTGATTCAATTTTAGACATTATACAAACAAACAAAATGTACATTAGACAAACAAAACTTGTTTTTATCAATTTTAAGACACTAGCGTACCACAAAATAATTTAAAAGCGCTTATCATTACAAATTTTATTTCACATTCAAATTACCAATTTTACAATTAGCGTCAATCATGCCAATTAAATTTTATAAAACCAACGAATGAGCTCCGAATACCGACACTTATTAAAAAAATCAACGCATGAATCGTATTGGAAATAATAACCACTACTTATTCTGTATCAGTTTAAATGAATTGCATTAAAATCGGTGACAAGCGATATTCGACCGAGTTATTAATATTGTTTAATTGTGAATTTTGTTTAACAAATTAATTAGTCGGCGTTATTTATTTTGTTGATTTCGAGTGTGATTCTGGTGGACGGTTCATTGGAGTTTTGGAATTTATCTCATATTCTTTTATGATTTTCTGTGATATTGTGAGATCTTTTGTCACATGTCAGATCTTTTTGAATATATTCGAAGGGTTAAAGAGGTTTTGAATGAGCCTAGAGCCAGTTTTTGTTCCTATTCGATCACGTTAACGTAAGCTTCAATTAATACTGAAACGGAATAAGCGCCGTCCGGTGACAATAATGGGAAAAATACAATAGACGTGGATATATTTAATAACCTGTTCCGCTTAGCTATTTTTAAAGAGCCATAAAAAGCTCCTGAAAGAAATCGACACGTTTCACCTCTCAACGAGACATCCTCAGGATGACGATTGACTTATCGCGAACCCGAACACAGTGTGTTGCCTCACCGAGCGCTGAACGCAGAGTGAGCCTTATCGCCTGTTTCAATGATGGGAAACTTGACGTTTCTTAGAGCATTAACGATACCGAAAAGGTTTATACAGGGTTGTTTTGAACTGGCTAGCTAAACTCCGCAGACGCGATTGGTATCGATGAAATAAAATGATAAACATGATAAAATAAAAACATTTAATTATTTTTTGGTGGTCAACGAGCGCTGGTAATAAAAACATCTAATTTTTGTTTTATATTTATTGTGGTTTAGATGTCGATACCAATTACGTCTGAGAAATTTACACAAAAAAAACTAATTTCTTAAACTGATATTCCAAGTGACTGCACTAATTGCGGTCGATGACCCCACAAAAAGTCATCAAATTAATTTATTTTTCATCATGTTTAGATATCGATAATACCTATCACATTTGTGGAGTTTCGCTAGTTAATTTACTTTGACCCTGTATAAACTCGCACTAGGCCTACAGTTTCTTATGATTGTATACGCTTCCAAACACTATCTATACTATATAATATTATAATATAATATATACTTATAATAATATAATAATAATATTATAAAGAGATGATTTGTATTTTTGTATGTAACGAATAAACGTAAAAACTACTAGACCGATTTGAAAAATTCTATCAGCAATGGATAGCTAAATTATCAGCAAGTAACATAGGCTATATTTTATTCCCATACTCCCACGGAAACGGGAACTACGCGGGTGAAACCACGTGACGTTCGCTAGTCAGTAATAATGACATTACATTCAAGTAATGTCATTATTGGTTGGAATGATGATGTGATCTAAATATTATCATAGTTTTACGTCAATATTGAAAGGAATGACAATAATATTAATGTCATTATTACTAATAGTGTCTGGACCCTTTATAAGTTGCACGAATGACTGTATGACATTGTAAAAAATTGTCTTTGTAAACTGCCAGTCATTAATCCTAACTAATATTATAAATGCGAAAGTGAGTTTGTTTGTTACGCTTTTACGTCAAAACGGCTGAACATATTTGGATGAAATTTGGCACATGCATAGACCATGACTTGGATTAGGACAAAGGGTACTTTTGATCCCGATATTTCCACGGGATCGAGACTAGTCTTACGAGTACATAAGAAAACAATTAAATACTTGTCCCACAGTAAGAATAAACTCAAGCAATAGCATTTAAAAGAACCAAACAAAACTATACAGATAAAACTCTCAGAAAGCGCAAAACCCGAACCAAAAAGTTTCAACAATCAACACAATCACAGAATATCGTGATTCAAAACCATTCTATTCCACCATTTTAAGAATAACGACTAAACTCAGTTCACGCTTTGGCTCGAGTAAAAGCAGCCATTGCATATTGTTGCGAGTTTTATTTTCTTTGACTAAGTTTCGATTGTACACCGCAATGCGCCGGGACCGCCTTAAAAGTATTAAGAGCAATCACAATAAACCAGGACTTAACTTCGCACAAAGTTTCGACTGTGGAAGCGATCCTTTTGACAAGTTTAACATACTGAACGAAATAGGGAACTTTTTTCATAATGTCAGTATGTGGAGCTTTTAATAACGTTGGAAGTTTTTTAATTAGATTTGGAAACCTTTGATATATTTACGTTGCTGAGATGAGATCATCAAGTGTCACGTGTGGTTTACTTTGGTGAGTATTCTCGGAATAAGTTTGACGATGTGCAGTTCACGAACTCACTTTTGTATGGCAGCACTTATTGTCATTGCTATTTACACTTCGTATAGAGTAGGTACTAGTATTTGCCCGCGGCTTCGCCTGCGTGGATGTCGGAAATTATCCCACGGGAATGTACTACCGAGATAAAAAGTATTCTATGTCCTAACCCAGGTCATGGTCTACCCATGTGCTAAATTTTATCCAAATCCGTTCAGCCGTTTTAGCGTGAAAGCGTAACAAATAAACTCACTTTAGCATTTGTAATATTACAAGTTAGGATTAGGATAAGCATAATAATCAGTCTATCATGTTCCCACTGCTGGGACACAGGCCTCTCTGTGAGAGGGAGTGGACCGTAATCCACTACGTGGGCCCAGTGTGGGTTGGTAGATGTCACATGTCTTCGATTTTTTGGTTCTGGCACATGCCGGTTTCCTCACGTTGTTGACACGACAAATTGACGTAGTCTATCAATTTCATAAACTATTCATATCCTTGACTGTATTTAAAAATTCAACGTATTCTATTGTATAGCCTTCTTCAAGGGAACTCCATTAAGATGCGTTCTGTTTACATGGTCCCAGTTAATATCGTAGTGGCTCAACTTACCCAAAGATTATATAGGTTTAAGTTTATAATTAGACATACAATATTAATACGCTTGTTCATGTTATAACATCGTGTATATTAGAGCCAGGTATTTAAGGCGGATCCGCAGTTGTAGCCCGCAAAATTAAAATTTTCTTAAGTTTTTTGCAATTTGCAAGTCAGTGTCAGGTTGCATCTTGATCAAAATATGATTTGCGTCCATAACAAATATATATTTACAGAATTAAATTCATTAGAATCATTACTAAATTTCTCTAAGTTAGATTTGTTCCATAAACCTTCAAAAAAATCAAAATCAGAATATTTTATTTCACATAAACCTACATGGGCACTTATGAAACGTCAGAAGCTAGGTGCACGGTTCCAATTGGTCGTTTCCTATGGAGAAGAGCCGGCAAGAAACTCCACGGTTACTCTTTTACTTCAACTGTCAATAACGAGACACAATAGACTTTTTAATTGTTATGGCCTTCTAACGGCCAATCATCACATGATCGGTAGAGATTTGTTCTTATGGAACACATCTAACTCAGAGAGATGTATTAATGGTTCAAGATACAACCTGACACTGACCAGTAGCCTAATTACGTAATACAACACAATCACAATCTATTTTGATTTGAAACAGATTGCTAACCTATTGCTTCATAAGTTGGAAAAAAAAATCTGCTCAACAACGTAAATAACGCAATGAATGTTGTTAAACTGTCAAAATTAAACAAATTAAGCATAATTGTTTACGAAAATAAGTTACGCAATTAGGGTACAGAAATATACAAAAAACGTAAGAAAATTAGATTTTCGCGGGCCACCACTATGGATCCGCCTTAAGTAAAACAATAACTAGTGCCATTGTTTCAGTAAGACATCTTTGAAGATGATTAATGTGAGTAGGTGAATATGTTCATATTATCTTGTTCTTGCGCTAATCTCATAGTGACAGAATTAAGGTTCTTTTGTGTAATTAAGTGATAAACAAACGATGATTTACTGAAATGAGATGTTAGTCAATACTAGCTGTGCCTTGTGGCTTCACTTACATAGGCAATTTATTTTTAGAATGAAAGGTATTGTGTCTTTTTGCTGCTTCCGTGGCTATGACGGGAGTAGAAAGTATTTTGAGCCATACATGGGAACCTTCTGGTTACGGAGAAATTGAAGGTCTTTCCGATATTGGCCTCGTACAGGAGTTTCTGCTTTTATTTTAATTTTACTTTGTTACTTTTTTTTATTAATGTTTCAATGAGTGTGTTTTAGTTTAATTTGTGATTTCCTGTGCGTATCTCAATAAATACTTTTTCTTTCTTTCTTTCTTTCTTTGCAGAAGTTTTTTTTTTTACCGAACCTGTTTAAAACTAACCTTTACCGCACGACTCCTGTTTTCTTACAGCCACATCACACATTTGCCTAGCCTTTTCCCAACTATTTTGGGGTCGGCTTCCAGTCTAACTGGCTTCCATGCAGCTGAATACCAGTATTTTACATGGAGCGACTGCCTATCTGACCTCCATAACCTAGGACTAGGTAACATGATACCCCTTGGTAAGACTGGTTGTCAGACTTTTGGGCTTCTGACGATCCGTAACGACTGTCAAAGATCCACGGATGACAGCCGGGACCAACGGTTTAACGTGCTTTCCGAGTCTCGGTATGTAAAGATGGTCACCCATCCACGGACCAACCCTGGCAAGCGTAGCTCAACCTGATGGATCGAAGCATGCAGCTGTTATTACTTAGCCACGAGCTCCTGTTCTCTTATGCACCCATGAACACAATATTTTGCATGTGTTCCATTGCACGCTACCGTGAACAGCGAATTTTCACACCAAAAATAAAAGTCGTTTCCCAGCAATTATTTTTATACGTTACTTAGTTTAATGTATGGAATGCAGAGATGCGGGCTTTTTGATGGGTCTTTTTAACCGACTTCAAAAAAGGAGGAGGTATTATGTTCGTCTGTATGTTTTTTTACGTATGATCTTCGATATTTTCGTTAATTGTGGACCGATTTCGATTTTTTTTTTTCATTTGTTAGAAGAAACTTGCGCGGGGGTACCATTAATTTTTATTAACTTTGCTTTGGTATTTTTGAGTTAGCTTCGACAAGCAGTTCAAACAAAGAACGGCCTCCAAAAACAACACTACAAAGTGAAAAATAATTTTAATTTCGGTGGCAAAAAACTAAAATACATCCAAAGACACAGACTTCCGAAATTAAAGTTATTTTTCATTTTGTAGTGTTTTTTTTAAGCCCTGTACTTTTCACTGCTTTGCGGCCAGTCTTGAGTACGGGATATGACTGGCCCGAAAGCAGTGGAAAGATATCAAATTGACAAACGGTATTGAGTTAATTATTTATTAGCTAATAATTATGCTGAACATAAAGAAATAGGATAGAATAAGCAACAAAACTAAAATAAAACGTACGAAAATAGAAGACGTAATAACGAAAATAAGAAAACTTAATAAGTGGAAATGGACAGGCCATATAATAAGAGACATTGAGAAATGGAACAAAAAAAACATTGTGTTTTGGTACCCAAGAAGTAAGAAAAGGAAGTAAAAGAAGGTAGACAGTTCCGAAGGTGGGAAGACGAAATAAAGGCCACAGCAGGGAAAACATGGACTAGGAAAGCGATAAACAGAACAGACTGGAAAGAAATGGAGGAGGCCTTTGTCAAAGTTGGGCAAACAGACCAAGTTGTCGGTGTCATCGACTCACCAGAGTCGTCGATATATTAAGATCTATGTAAAAAAAACTGTTTCAATAAAGGCTTATATTATTATTTCCTTTATTTCATTTCAAAACATACCATTTACATTTTTAAATATTCTTATAAAAAAATTAAAAAAACATTTAAAAATATAAAAAATAGTCGCCCACCGGTGTCGGGAACAGGGTCCAAGCTACTATTATTATATTATTATTATATTTATGTATACCTGGCGAAATGTGGGTGTACCTGCTACAGGTACACTTCTGCCCAACCCTTCGGGGAGACAAGGCGTGATGTTATGTGTTATGTTATGATGTTATGTATACATATCTCGGGACTATGTGGTTCCGGTCCTTTGGAAGGCGTACGAGGGGCCAAAGCAAACTCGCAGAGGCCCCTTGGACAATTTTAAATGTAATGCACCAACCGACGATTATCCCTGTTTGCACTATGCAAATGCACCCAAGGATAACCCCCGGTTGGTACAGGGCATATTATTAATATTATTGAGTTAATTATTTAACTAATAAATCCAATGGTGTAGTGTTCAAGAAGACGTTATTACTTAGGCCGCATCTCCACGGGCGAGAATCGCGGTGATAGTCTCGCCGTGCCATCAAATACTCGCCGCGATGATATCGCTGTGTGGAGATTGCATCATACAGTTTCCATTGAATTTGATGCCATGGCGTGACTACCATCGCGATACTCTCACCCGTGTAGATGGTGCCTTAATTTCGTAAGATAGGCAAAGAAAAACCCTGTATCAGGGATTTACGTTTCCCATAACGAACTTATCTAAAGGCGTGTATGATAATGAGTTATTAATGATGTTTTTAATAGAGCAAACAACCTGTCGATACTTAGGTTCTCAGATACTCAGAAAAATAGGTAGTTTTACAGAAGATACTACTAAAATATTATGCTTGGGTGATGGTCGCAAACAAGACTTCTGGTGCCTAAGATTTCAGCTGCCATCTTTAATGTTACAGTATTTATACATATGTCGAAGACGGGTATGTAACTCTTTCGTTATTATCAGCAATATTTTAACTCCTGTGGGCGTAACTGGGTGCGACGGCGTTTATTAAAATCACAAATTAACACGATGATCCCAAATTACAATTAACACAATTGAAACTGACGGAACTGTTCTCGATTCGTTGTGCTCTAACTGAGCACTACGAATCGAGAACAGTTCCGCGACGTCTTAACTCCGATGCGATCCGAGGCTGAATCCCTCCTCGCCGTTGCGTTAAAACATCACAGCTCTGTAGAAGCGCGCGCTTTAGGTGTGGGTAGATCACGTCCTGTCACCAGCGGCGCGCTTGCGATTCTTTTCGTGTCCGTACTAATGACCGGATCCAACAGATCATTGTTTTGATGATCACAGTATTTTGCTATTACCGCAAAAGACGCTGCTTCGTGCCGTGGAGTTTCTTGCCGGTTCTTCTCCGTAGGTACCTAGTACGCTTTGAAATGGGCAACTAGCTTCATCATTCTGACAGACCGACCCCTTGACAATTGAAAAGTGCCTGTAATTGATTTACTGGTCCCGTCACGTAAAAAGAACGCTGGCCGTTTACCTGCGTACTGAGCGATTTATCGATTCCAAAATACTAAGTAGCAATTTTTTTTTATTTATTTAATTAAATGCTTTGTGTTTGAGTTCTTCCTTACATCTTGAATTAATTGTGAAACTAACGGCTGGGTAATAGTATCCAAATAACAATGAGGTTATACGTTTTATCCGTCTGCTAAGGGGCAGCGTCCTCATTACGACAAAGATCTCCGAATCGTAGCCAATCCCTATAGTTTTTTTGTTGTTGTGCTAACTGTACAAAGGTACACCAACTTCCTTGTAAGTTAAGTAAAAAACTTGTTGTTTTCTCACTGCACCTTTTTGTTGATTAAGTTCGCTGCAAGTTGCAACACAGTTTAGTGTTCCTTGGGACACGCTGAGTGTCAGTTTATGTTCTGTTTGTTTAGGTAAATTCTGGAGTTGAAGAGAGTACTCTAAGGAAATGAGGCTGAGTAAGGATGAATATTAACTGCATTATAAAATAGCCTCCACTAGAATATAGCTCAGATTTTCGAACATATCTTGGGCAGACTGCACCCACGTAATTCGACCAATCTTTACGCCCTTGTATAAGTAGGAAACTCTCACCATAATTCCCGATACTAGAAAGGTTGTTTAACTGGCTGGCTGTACATATTTTCATCCATGATGTTTCAAATACTTTGAAGTTAAATCATTCTTAAAGTTGTGATATTGTATTGGTCGTAATTTATTTATAATCTGCATATCGCCTTTACAAAGTTGTACCCCAAGATTTTTACAATAAAATTGAAGCATCAAAATCCACATTTAGTTCACAAAGGAATAGGTAACAAGATCGATCACTCTGACGTCAATATTTCCTCTAAACAGTCAAAATATCAAGGCACTTTGTTTTCAAATTTTCCTTGTTATTACAATAAAGTCTAGAGTATTCAGAATATGGCTGGCAGTAAAATGAAAACAGCAACGCTCTGGCATGAAGCCAGCAATGTAATGTGGATAAAGTGATTCTATCCCCAAACACCAAGGAACTTTAACTATACTGCAAACGTGACATTAGCATGGTTTCCCTACAGTGAGGTGCAGAAAAAATGGTGAAAATTGTCGAAAGTTAGATTAAATAAGTTTTCGAGTCCACGGTAATGCGAAATGGTTTCATTTGGTATTCTTGCTCCTGTTACGTGTATTCTGGTTATGAAATTATAGTTTTGTGTTAAGGTTGGTTGTGGGTAAATATTTTTGTGCAAACCTCTAATGTTATTCTATTGTTGGAAGGTTAAACCTAACTTTTCTTCAGTCTGCTGAATTCTTAACTAGCTAAGTTGTTGAGAATTTACTTATTGAATAATGTATGAACTAGTACTCAGAATTGTGGAACCATTTGAGAGAGGCTCGGGTTGAGATTTTTAAAGACTAGCTTCTAGCAATTTTGATGTTTATGTTGTCTAGGCCTAAATACAAGAGACCTAAACATAACTAGCAATATGTAGGTGTACTATGTACCCATAGTAGACCCATATTTCCCCGAAAGTATAGGCAGGGATGTACCTCTCCCCAAGATATAAACTGTGTTTAATAGATTACCAACAAAAAAAAAAAAATTGGTGGCACTCAGGGAGTGCCGATAGAAGTGACAACTTGAACAAGATCGCCTTAGTGGAAGAAAAATACTTGTATAGAACATTGGTCCGTAACCTTATCTAAATAAAGAGGACAAACGCGTTTACAAAAAATAATAGTTCCGAAATCTTTAAAGAAAAACACTTGCATAGAACATTGATCCGTAACATAATACAAAGAGCATAATCGCGTTTACAAAACCTTTAAAGTAAAAATACTTGCATAGAACATTGATCCGTAAATTAATATAAATAAAGAGCACAATCGCGTTTACAAAAATGAGGTGTCATCATGGTGTCGCGAAATCAATGGTTTAGTCTCATCTCAAAAATGCCCAGAAGTTTTCACTTCAAATCAAATCAAATCAAAATATTTTATTTCACATAAACCTACAAGGGCACTTATGAAACGTCAGAAGCTAGGTGCACAGTTCCAATTGGTCGCTTCCTATGGAGAAGAGCCGACAAGAAACTCCACGGTTACTCTTTTCAAAATAAATTGTTTCTACAATGTTTTCAAATTAGTGTTAACAGGTATGGGAGGACAGTGTAGGCCTATCAACAAGTACCAGGTAATTAGTAAAATAAAAAATGGTACACAAGTTTACAGCCTACAACGTTCTCACATTCACAAAATCTAAAAGAAAAGAAAAGAATCTATATAAAAGATAAACAAAATAATAAAAAAACTTTTTACAAAAAAAAAACAACCGACTTCAAAAAAAAAACACTACAAAGTGAAAAATAACTTTAATTTCGGAAGTCGGTGTCTTTGGTTTTGAATTTTCGTTCTTTGTCACCGACTTCCGAAATTAAAGTTATTTTTCACTTTGTAGTGTTTTTTTTTTGAAGACGGTTGTTTTTTTTTTTGTAAAAAGTTTTTTATTTTTCAATTGTTAGTTGTGGTACCTACCCCACACAAATTCGAATACCACTACCTGCTATGTAAATAACAGTGACAAGAAGTTATCATATCATCTACATACTAAGTGGGAAAAAATACGTATAATTGAAGCTAACTCAAAAACTACCCAAGCAAAGTTAATAAAATTTATATGGGACCACCTCTGAAGTATGATCTACCAAACAAAAAAAGAATCATCAAAATCTATTCATAATTGGCGGAGTAATCGCGTAACAAACATACAAAAAAAAAAAAAAAAACAAAAAAAAAAAAAAAAAACATACAGACGAATTGAGAACCTCCTCCTTTTGGAAGTCGGTTAAAAACTAGCTTTTCCCGCGGCTTAGCTCGCGTGGAAGTCGGGAATTATCCCATGGAAACGCACTACCATAACATAATGATTGAAATACTATCTTGAATTCATGCAAGTCTAGTACTTTTATGCAAAATTTGCAGTAGATTGGACCAAGGAATCACGTTGTCCCATACAAACTTTGGCCCCCTTTTTCACAACCTTAGGGGTAGAATTTGGGAAAATCTTTTCTTATCGGATGCCTACGTCATACAAAGAACACAGCCTCCAAGTTTCAGGTCTCTACGATCAGCAGTTTAGGCTGTGCGTTGATCCGTCAGTCAGTCATTCAGGACAAAGCATTTTATATGTATAGATAAGAACCTATTTAAACCAAATGACATGCTTGCCACTACAGTAAAATTTGATTAAAATAAATATAGAAAATTGTAGTTATATAATGTCAAATACTGAAAAGATTATGTCAATGAAGTATGTAAAAAAAGTAAAATAAAATAATCATCGTAATTTGGGAGCAGTTAATAGACATTTACATTGTTTTGCCGTTAATGAGGTACCTACCAGGGAAGCCACACGTGCAGAAGGAATTAGACTTCCTTGTCTTCAACGTAGTCTTTAATCTTATAATATGCTTTTTTGATAAGGACACGTTTGATGTGGGTTTTGAACTTTCCATCGCTTAGTTCTGTAACAGACTTTGGCAACTTGTTATAAAAGCCGATACCGTTAAAAAAACTTTATTTGCGCTTGAAATAGGTTTTCAAGAAGAGTACGATGAATGGGGTTCGAAAGTCCTCAGCAATCTTACGCAGGTAGCCATTGCGCTATTGTCTCTGGGTCGTATTATGTTTGGTAATATTTTGTATGACATTAACAAGGCCATAAGGTCTAAATACTTATTCATCGAAGTGCAACCATCGTTCTTTATTTGTATCTGTACGTATTTTTCAAATTAGTATTTTTCTAAGAAAATTATCAAAGTATAAATCGGTGCATACAATTAGCAATGAAAAAAAAAAAATCTTGCTTTTGTAAAATGATGAAATTGTATTACCCGAGAAATTACAGTAAATATCAAAGAAAAAGTATAGGTTTTTAAAAAACGGGAGCTTAGAAAATATAAAATAGTAAATTACACTCATTGAGTTAGTTTCGGTGCAAGAAATAGCCTTTCAGGAATATCCAGCCAATACCAATAAAACCCGTACTCTAAAAGTTGTGCAATTCCACAAAAACTACTAATTAATGAAATTACTCACTCTCCACTAGATATACGAATGAAAAAGTGAAACAAAAAAAGTAAACTGCGCCATTTTTTCCAATTCTGCTCGGTAAACCAGCGGTCAGTCGCTGTACTCAGGGGAAATCTGCTTCAGTTGATTCAATAGATTTTTTTTTATCCCCCTTTCACATACTTCGGTAGGTTAAAGTTAAATAACAATATAAATACTACAGTCGTAAATAAATTCAATAGAGGTACAGATCATTTCGAACCGCGAAGCAGAAAATGGGTTCTGTATGTATTTTTTCAATCGCAGCTGATTGAAGAAAATCACGGTATTTTGCAGCTGTGGCTTGTGTTTTAATTATTTGAGGGAGATGTTCAGGTGGTTTTGAGGCTTGAGGGCTGCTGCAGTTGGTTGGTAATTTATTTATTATTAAATAAAAACAAATACATATTTTTATAAGAAAATTGCGCAGAGGTCGGCCCAGGAAGAGGTGGCGAGACAACCTAGACGCGTACCGCAAGGGTTGGATGAAGGTGGCCCTGGAAAAGGATGCCTGGAAGGATTTGGGGGAGGCCTTTGCTCAGCAGTGGGACAGTGTAGGCTAACATTAAAAAAAGTAAATCTAAATAATTTTATTCCTATAATCATTATTTTGGACGAAACAAATAGTATGCGAGGATAGATGATTTCAGGACTGTAACTTAAAAGTGGTTAAAAACAGGCTTTTACATAGCAAAAAACTTGTTTGGATCAACAAAATAACGTTTGTTTATTCATCTAACACAGAGAACCCTAGAAATAGAGCGCATAAAATATGTATGCAACGAGAATCATGTTTGGTCGGTTAACATTAGCTTTATTCACATAAACTCAATATTTACACGATTCATTGGAAACAAGAAATTAATAACGTAAATACAATATTACCAACAAACGCGTAAAGACTTAAGATTGGCAAGCGAACGGACATGAATTCGAACCACGTCCGTTGCACGACAAGCTACGCCAACGTCAAAGCACGCAGCGTCAACGTCACGCTACGCAGCGTCAACGTCCGTCACTAGCATATGAGGCTGCCGAGCGGGATCGTGAGAGGGCTGATCCCGCTCGTAGGAGAAGGCGTCGGGGAGGCAACCGCCTCGATGCCTAACACGCTGAAACCCCGTCTGCAATTTTTAGGGCAGGTGGGAATTAGGGATCACGGGCGCTTAGAGTGGGGACTCTGTCCGCCCACTGAGTACTGAGTGACCTCAAGGTAGACGGTGCACAGTGGTCACGTGCTGCCTTGCACACTTGTACAGTTAGGTTTCGGGGAGATTCCTTTACAGTCTGCCCAGAGATATGCCCTAACAAGCGCTGCACAGAGGGGGTTCCGGATTGGTCTTTTGAGAGATAGCGATGCCCCTTCCATGTGCAGATGGTGACCACCGGGGTGGTTTTAGTGAGGTAAAAATCCCACACTCCCCGGTCTTATCCCCAAAGGCCGGGCGCCTTTTGAAGGTTTCCACCCGAAAACAAAAAAAAAAGAAAGGAAAAAGGAATTAGTTCTAATATGGATGAAGACTAAATTTTTTTTTGGCCGTCAGGTATATTATTAAAAATATTGGACATGTATTTTTTCTATTATTTAATCAAAAGATTACGGCGATACATGGAGTTAAAATATGGCATGACGTCACGCCTTGAAAGAAAGAAAAGAAAGAAAAAATATTTTATTTGGGACACGCACAGGAAAATGTTTGAAAACACTAATAAAAAAATAAAATAAAAATACAAAAATAAAAAAAGAGCATTTTAAACTAACAAACAAAAATAATTACGACCTGTGCGAGGCCAAACTTTGATGGATTTTATACTGAACTAGCTTTCGCCCGCGGTTTCACCCGCGTGGATGTTGGAAACTATCCCAAGGGAACTTACTACCGGGATAAAAAGTATCCCAAATATGAATTCAGGTATAAACTATTTGTGTGCCTAACATTCAAATCCGTTCAGCCATTTTTGCGGTGATTGAGTAACAAACATCCAAACACACAAATTTTCACATTTATAAATATTAATGTGATTGAGATGTAGAGAGCCCCCCACTCCCTAACTTTAATGCGTTTTATCAAATTTTTTATTAAGATAAAGGAAAAATTTATTGTAGACGACACTAAATACCAACAATTTTTTTTTACTTCCTCTTTGGTCCAGTGGTCGCAAGCGCTACTGCTGAGCTTATGCTCAGTGGTCGGGCAAAGTGTTATTGGATTTTCTATCTAGAATTTCTCAGTAGCAGTCCGGAGCCTGGATTGGTGCCCGCCTGATGGCAATAGGCTCGCCCCTATTACATGAGACTTAAACATAACTGGCGAAATGTGGGTGCACAATAGGTATAAGTACTGCCCAACCCTTGGGGGAAATAAGGCGTGATGTTATGTTGTTATGCTAATATTTTTTTATTATTTGACTGATGGACTAAAAATAATATCTTTTTTCACCCAAGATTCATCCTTATTGTTAATATTTCATCTCGTGATAAGCTACAGATAGAGGCAGCAGCTCATGCCGTAGTAAATAGATTAATAACAAGTCAGTAGGTTGGTAGCGCGGCTGGACTACCTACAGAGTGCACCGAAAGTATGCTTAGTGGGTAAACTCGTGGAGGCTCTCTTGTTGCACTTTATTATTTTGCTAAATTTTAGTTCAGCCGGTACGTGTCTTGGCAAATGACCCTAAATCGATAATTTTTCACTTTTTGGAAAAAAATACTCATCTTTGACTAGATGTATCTTTGCAATCAATAGACCTAGAGTACATAGCTTGGGCTCAGATTGTAACAATATTACCTTGCTTCACAAAACTATACAAAAAAGATACCTAAAAACACGTCCTCAAGATTTAAAAAAAAAAAAAACTGATGCAAGTGCTAGAAATTCGTAGTTTTTTTGAGCACCATGGAAGTAGCACAAGGTTTTCAGGGTTGCAGACTTGGGTATAAACTACTCTTAGGGATCTAACAACATATAAAAGAATCGTAGTTACATGCGCGTTTGCGATATTTGCAATTTTTTGTGTCGATATTGACTGGGCTGTCAGTCTTCCGGATATTAATTTTTAAAGAACTATTTTGAGTTTAATGGCAACAGTGTGTGGAGAATGTACTACTATCCCACACGCACAGGAATGATATAAAATAAAAAAAGTCGGGACAATCGGTTGGAACAGTTCCTTTCGCTGTATATTATATACTAGCCTTTGCCCACGACTTCGGCCGCGAGCCTATAACCTTCCTCAAGAATTGGGCTATCCAATGCAAAAGATTTTTTCAAATCCGACTAGTAGTTCCGGAGATTACCCCCTACATACAAACTTACAAACTAACAAATTTTACCTCTATATAATATTAGCATAGATTAGTACAGAGCAATCTAATATGGTCTCAAGTTTCAAGTGCCAAAGTTTTTGTTTTTTAGCTTGCTAAAAACTTACGTATACTAGATGGCTCTTTAGAGCTATGACGAACAGGGTGTAAAGTTCACTGCCTAATGGTTGAAGTCGGGATCTTGATGTCGATCGCGCGGTAAACTAATTGCGCGATGCAGGATTTGTGTAACGTCAGGTCTTTGATGCGTGGGCTTGCGGACGGTGAGCAATGGGTAGCTCGCCGTCCAATAAGGACAAAGCCCGGGTCGACGGCGCGTTGTGTTCCACGCGCGCCTCAAAGAGATGTCAGCAGAATTGACGGGGTCCGCTAGGGCCAATGCCTGCCGGGGCTGCGAATATGGGCCGATAGGGATATCGTGGCCCCCCGGAAACATGGCAACGGAAGGAACACGGGTGGGTTTTAGTCAGTAAGAGTCAGACACGCCCTCCCGCTCCACCCAGAGCGGGAGAAGTTATTTGATAATTTCTCACCCAAAAATAAAAAAGGTCTTTGATGCGTAATTCGCATGTGGCGATGTAGATGCCGCCACAGCTCTGTATTAAAAAACAAAAACTTTTGACACTTGAAACTGACTTTTTCGGGAATAACACTTTTTCGTTACGTGACGATTTCTACCAGTTTACTCCTAGCGCAAGCCGCGTTAAAGAACTTCATTCAAAAAAACATACATATAAATTCGTCTACAATATAACACACGGTAGTTGCAAAGGTAAAAAAAAGAAATTCCGTCTTTCAGATAATAAAAAAATATTAGACACGTATTTTTTGCTTTATCATATAAATTAAAAATAACTTAGACAACACGTATTAAAGTTGGGGAGTGGGGGCTCGCTACGTTACAACTAAGTATAAAATCTAGCAAGGCGTGACGACATGCCACATTTTAACTCAATATGTTGCCGTAATCTTTTGATTAGGTACGTCAAAAAAGGAAAAAATACGTGTCTAAAATTTTTTAATAGACTACAAGACGGACATTAAACAAATTTGGACAAAGGACTATTACCAATTGTCATACCGAATGTAGGTATAAACCTATGTGTGAACAGACCATAAGATATTTACTAGTAGATTTGCCGAGTGGTTCCGAGAGTCATCTAATTACATCTCGTGGGTGTCGTAAGACGCTACTAAGGGATTATGGGAGGTGAAAGGGCTGCAATTAATTACTTGTATTATCTATCCTTATATCTCTTTTGGTATATTTTCCATTACCTTATACTTATTCCAGCATTTTTTCGATTTGTGTGAAGGTGGTTTTATTCCGGCGAGGCGAGGCGTGGATGGGATGGGCGAGAATTGAAATCATGCTTACCCTTTTACACCGAAAGATGTCCAGCGCTATACCGCGCCGTCTCACGATGACCAGCGCTGCCTCGCGCCGGCTCGTGATGTCACTCGCCGGCCGGCTAGCCGTGTCTGGCGCGCCGGCCAGTCGTGAATATAGTATGCAGAGATGTCTCGCGATGGTCGGAGCGAGCCGGCGCGTGTCAGCGCGTGCCAGCGCGAGACATCGCGAGACATAGCGAGTCAGCGCTTGACGGAGAGAGACCATGTGGGTCCTCGATGGCCGGTGCGAGATTTGTATATCCGTTTTACAAAGTAAATAAATACTCTATTCATATAGAAATAAAGTTTGATATTTTATTAACAAATATTCAATTCTCGCCTCGCACATCCTCACGAATCTAGACCTTTTACACCAAAGATGGGCAGGGCGTGGATAGAAATTTTCAATTCTCGCCCATTTCATCCACGCCTCGCCGCCGCCGGTGTAAACCCACTTTACCAACAGTCCCTGTACCTATAATTACATAGGTTCAGCGCTACGTAGGTGCGATATCTACGAACCCGCACTGGGCCCGCGTGGTAGATTACGGTCCACTCCTTCTCACCGAGAGGAGGCCTGTGTCCCAGCAGTGGGAACATTATTATAGGCTAACCCAGGATAACCTAACCTAAGCCGACCCTAACATAGTTGGGAAAGGCTAGGCAGATTGAATATTGTTGCTCGCGTTTGTACAATCAGGGACATTAATTGTCGAACAAATTGACACACTACGCCATGCTCTATACAACTGTCTCAGAATAACAGCTGTGATTTGAATAATGCTTACGGACAATTTAAGTTAGTGGTCAATTTGCTATACAGTTTATTTCTCGTACTTAACATGTGGCATGTTTTGTGTCTTTAATTAAATGCACTAATGAGAACACAGCAAATATAAGAAAATATCAGAAGACTTTTGCCCGCGGCTTCGCCCGCGTGGATGTCGGAAAATATCCCACAGGAACGTCAGAAGCCCGAAAGTCTGACAACCATTCTTACCAAGGGTATCGTATTACCCAGTAACTGCGTTGTGGAGGTCAGATAGGCAGTCGCTCCATGTAAAATACTGTAAAGTTAGAAACAGTACCTACACGTGTTTTCATATTATTATTACTTGAATACAAAATTTAGCGAATGAACAACTTCAATACAAAGCTTCATCGCCCTTTTCAGACGCTTGTGGGTTGAAATAAAAAAAAAACGATTTACGTTGTGTTAGTTTCCAACCATAAGTCGAAGTATTAGTAATTTTAACTTAAAAAATAAGGAAGTTTAATTAAAAACATAATTTCATCCTCCTTTTCACCCCCTTAAGGATTAAAATTCTAATAACACCGTGGCGTTAGCTTCCAACCATAAGCCTAGAAAGTAAATTCAGTGATTTTTCTTCGAAAATTGAGGACTTTTCAACTTCATCCCCATTTTTATCCCTTCGGGGGTAGAATTATCAAAAACTCTGAGACACGTATAAATTATTTTTTAATCCTCAGTCTAAATACAAAATTTTGAGATCCTAACTTCAAAACTGACGGACTTTCATATAAACTTCCGTCCCCTATTTTACCCCTTTAGGGGTGGAATTCCCAAAAATCCTTTCTTAATGGATATTTACTCTTTACAAAGAACACACCCTCTAAGTTTCATGTCTCTAGGACCAGCGGTTTGGGCTGTGTGTTGATATATCACCAAGTCAGTCAGTCAGTTTGCCATTTTATATAATATTATTATTATATATAGATAATTACGCTCTCCACAACCACAAATAATATAAAAAACAACAATTGTAGGACTTAATTCTTCACGATACAATTCCTTCTTGTGTTACGACTATCAACAATGTAAACTAATAAATTCTTGTAACTCACTGAAAGTACCTCTAAACCCGAACTATTTTTCCTTTACAATAAACAAAGCAAGCACAAACCAATCTTAATTACACCACACACTTGCGTAAATTAAATAAAGGACGCGACACACATGGACGAGCTTAAGGGGTAGATTCTCACACATTAGCAAAAAAAATCCTGATAGCATTAAAAAAATGTTTCGGTTTATTAAATTAAATAAATTCTCGTCATTACAAGCCGTCGATAGGCTTTCCCATCCGCCAAAATGGCGAACTTCCATACAACCTTTCATCCCCCCTTTTTAACCCTTTTAGGGGATGAATTTTCATAAATCTATCCTTAGTGCTCACTTTCTTCATAAAAGAAACTATTGTGCTTTAATACTTCTAGATCCAGTCGTTTCGGCTGTGTGTTGTCTGTCGGTGAATTTAAGATTCAGTAGATTTGGCAAAATTCAAATGACAGGTACAGTCAGCTGCAGAGAAATCTCATCCCTTAGCAATGTATTTTTGCAGGTGAGGTTTCTCGGCAGCTGACTGTACAGTACCGACCAAAAGTCCATGAGCAATCTCACAAAGCAATAGACTGACGCTTCGGTTTGACTTACGACCTTCTTCTATAAGTTGTTACAATACTGTAGACACGCACATTACACACACACACTCACTTTGTCTGCAACCAATGACTAGTTCAATAATCATCATTCGTTTTTAGTTTCATTCGTCTTGTTCACATAAATATTAAAGTTTAGCAGGTAGACCATAAAAAACTAAGTAAATTATTTCGATTTCTGTGGGGTAGATGCAGTTTGTTACGAGTATTTAATTAATAGAACTTTTTTGGTTCGTGGATAATATTGGTGACGAGTATTTAGCGCAGTGTTGTGGTTATTATTATCAAAAAGCAGGCATAAAATATATTGAAGAGATCAGATCAGATCAGAGAATATTATTGCGCTGCGTAAAAGTGAAGTGAATATCTAATGAAACCGGACTAAGTGTGAGTGTTATCATTTATACAACATGTCCCAAAATTCAACGATAAGCCGGCACCAGAGGATGGACCTACTAATGACTACTCGAGAAAAAAAAAGAAAAAAAAATACCGCTACTTTTTTTTAAATTATTTAAAAAAATGGAAATTCTTCGAAAATGTATACCCCTTATGACACTTTTAACTACCATGACCACAATTTTTCAAATATTTCAGTTTTTTTGTTTGTATCGGCAACCTAAGTAGTACTACTATTCACCATAATCTTTGAAAATTACAGAATTTTCGTAGTTTTATACAAAAAAACAACCAAAAAAAATTAATTCCCTAAAATTTTGAAAGATTTTAACGTTCAGTACAGTTTAATTCATCGTAGTGTAAAAAAAAAATATGGACACTACTATGGCAAGTTTTTTAAAAAATTAGCGCAACTAACATAGATTTTAAAATGGTATAATACTTTAGGAAAACTAGCCACAAAAAAAAATAATGACACTTTTTCTAATCAAGAACCAAATTTCATAAGTTGTTGTTAATAGTAATCACTTCTACTATGTGCCCAAAATAGAATTTTGTTGTAAAAAAAGTTGTTGAAAAAAAGTAGAGGTATTTTTTTTTCTTTTTTTTTCTCGAGTAGTCATTAGTAGGTCCATCCTCTGGTGCCGGCTTATCGTTGAATTTTGGGACATGTTGTATATTTCATATTTTACTAAACATAAATCTTAATCAAGGGTATTGTTGATAGAACAGAGGTATTGTTGAGACAGAAGATGCCTTTAATTCGATTAGTGAATAATAAATAATAAGGTATTATGTGTAATAAAAACAATGTTTTTCTTTGTTCTAGAGAAATACTGTGAGGGTTAAGAGATATGAGGAAGGGGCTTATTATCGAGTAGCAGCGACGTCAAATGGTGAATGAAACAAATGGTTTCATACCAACGAGATATTTTGCTGAATTATTAAAAACACGTCATTATGAACCGTTCGCCGTGCACTCTGAAGGCTTGCATCACTGAAGACCAGCTAGAAAACCGTTTTTGACCTTAAAATATTGACCGTACCAACTTAATAAACAACAGATTCGTTATTGCATGAATTTATGGTAACGAATTTTTTAAGCACGTTTCAATAGGGTGTTTGTCGTATTTCTTGCAGATATACCGAAATTGTTTAATATTATTTTAGTAATAGTATTATTTTAGGATTAAAATTTGAGGTTTAGTTTCAATCTTCTTTTCGTAAAGAAAATGAATACTTAAGCTTTAACCTCAATAACAACCAATATTTACTAAAGTCAAATAAAATGTAAAATAATTAATACAAATAAAATGTAAACAAACTGCCCATATTTAACCTTAAAATTACCTATTCTGTAAGTAGTTTTTTACATTTTAAGTAGTCTAATATTCTTATTTATTACTTAATTACTTCGACCATGATCAAAGCTTAATATTTATGGTGAAAAAATCCATTAAAAATTTAAATATGTCAAAATAATACAAACTGCTTCTAAGTTTCTTGACATCTATTTCACATCTTATTCAGCTGAAGTAATGATAAATAATTGTAGCAGTTTTTTAACTTATGTAAAATAAATATAACGAATAAACATATTTTTTTAAATTTTGTTATCATAATATCACGCATTTTTTATTCTAAAACCTTTATTGCAATAACAACATAAAAAAGCAGCAATATTTAAAAAAATATTATTATCGAAAACAAAAATAATAATATTTGCAAAAAACCGCACTGTGTTTTACGAGATTAGAACCTGAGGCAGTTTGAATTCCATACCAACGCTTAACGCTTTCTGCTATCTGCACTTGTTAAGTTACTATCGAATTTTAGCAATGCCATTAACTGGTCAAGTTCACGCGCATAGTGCGTGTGTGCTAGCATGTTTAAAGCGACGGAAATATATTGTTGTTTCGTGCAAAACTGCGTTATCTGTGGTGTGTGTATCGTGTTGCTTACACATACAAATGTACGAGCTATACCGCGTGTTCACAGCAATACGACTCTTAGCGTGCTCATGCACTTTTGAGCGCTTACTGTACATACAGAAGAAGAAAAAAAGAAAATACAAATGTAATATTTTTCAAAAAGTAAAGCAAAAGATTTCATTCCAACTTAATTTCATTTAATTTTCATCAAATCGTCTTCTATCAATTTTATTGATAGTCGTTACACTCAATAACACTGCATTTGACATGTAATTACAAGTCGCATCATCGATTTATTATTTAATAAATGGCTCGTCTTTGAATATAATATTGATGATAAAAATATAATGTTTTACTCTAAAATATTGGCAACCGTGTTATCTAAGCCAAAATATGAGTATTAATTTTACTCTATAAGAAGGCGATGGCTTAGAAAAATTACAATAAAATCGGTATAAGTAAAAAAACTTCACTGTATTTACAGACCCTCAAGTGTTGATATTTCATCAGTACGTTTAACCGTAATCCAATAGATATTATCTACTTCTCTTTCTTGTTTTAACTGCAAGAAAAGGATAGCAATAATTTAAGTGTAATTAGACAGAACCAGTGCCATTACATTGCCCTTAGAACACTAGTGTGACAAAACAGAGCCATCACCTTAATATAAATTATATAGCGGAGGTCTTAACAGTAAGAATTCTCCAATTAATTATATTAAGGCGGAGTTGCCTCGGAGCTAAATAATGGCGTAAATCTGCGTGTTATCCCCTTGGGCTGCTGACGGAGTAAAACCTACTGTTTGCCGCGTTTAGATTGTCTAGTGCGGACTCACGGGTGGGAAGGATGTCGAGGTGTTACTGTGCTGTTGGTTGTTGGGTCTGCGATTTTTTTATAGGAAATGTCAAGTTGCTTAAATCGCTAATATACAAAGAAAAAAAAAATTGATTTTACATTCTTTGATTACCTACTTCTTCGCACACTGACTTATAAATTATGAAATTTTAGGAAAATCGTCGTGGCACTCCGGGAGTGCCGACAGAAGTAAAAACTTGAACAAGATCGCCTTGGTGGAAGAAAAATACTTGTATGGAACATTGGTCCGTAACCTTATCTGAAAAGAGCGCAATCGATTAAAAAAAAAAACTTCCAAAACTTTTAAAGTAAAAATACTTGCATAGAACATTGATCCGTAACGTTATGTAAATAAAGAGAACAATCGCGTTTGCAAAAATGAGGTGTCGGTAACGGTGTCGCGAGTTCAATTGTTTTTTCCCATCTCAAAAAGTGAAGAAGAAGGGAGGTGATCAATGCTCGTGCCTTCTCTGTATGAGAAGAGGCCGTTGCCCAGCTGTGGGACAGTAATAGGCTGGTATTATTCAAACGATAATTATTGTTGGAAAAAGTAGTGAGATAAAAAAATTAAAACTTCTAAGTTGAGATGCATTTGTTATTAATTCCCTTTAGTGAGTGATTCCTTAATAATTTCTTCTTAACAGGGTTTGTTTACATTCTCAATAGATAGTTTTGGAATAGACTATAGGACTACACCTAGATGAACTACTTTAGATAAACATTTTACACATTTTTGCAAGTCTTGTTTTATAATGTTTATATAATGTAATTTATTATTTTATGAACAAATATTATTTTCTTATTTGCCGCTTTGACAGTCCGTATGTATCAGGAACAAGGTTGTGAATTCTATTTAATTCACGTTATAATGAGAAGAGGAGCTGAAAATTATTTAAACAAACAGATAAATTATGTGTAAGTTTGAATTATTAGAGCAAAACTAAAGCACATTCTGTGGTACATCAGTGTTAAATGTTATGCGCGAGCGTTACATGGCGCTGAGTACTAGGCTACTGGCGTACACCGTACTTCTCACTTCAAGTAATAATAACTTACAGCTTACACCTTTATTACATGGCCAGTTTTATGGGTCTACGTAGAATCTACGAATAATGCTACGGAGCTACGCCGTAGCTGCTTAGCTACGACGTAGCGTAGTAACAGTGAAGCCAAACTGTGATGATGATGTTTTGTTCGAGCCACACTTATCACTAGAGTCGTCTAATTCTAAGCAACAGTGGCCGACAAAAGTTAGAAAGAAAAAAAAAATTCAATAAATTCTTTAGACTCCAAGTCTCAGCCAGCAAAATCTACACCTTAATGCGGGTATCACAGGACTAAGCCTTACTTATTTATCGATTTTTATCTACTTGTGTAAATGAAGTGGCGATTCGGCTTGTGAGGCGATTTGGTAAACGACCAGCCGAACGGCAAAAATCGACTTAGTGTAAATCCCTCTTAATTGCGTAATATACCAGCGATGACAATCACTTCCATTAACCCTACATTAC
Source organism: Agrochola litura (assembly GCA_949152395.1). NCBI lineage: Eukaryota > Metazoa > Arthropoda > Insecta > Lepidoptera > Noctuidae > Agrochola > Agrochola litura. Next base: position 18,891,271 of record OX424509.1, on the reverse strand, counting down.
TACTCATGTTGCGACGCACAAAGAAACTACTCATAAGCCCGCGAGGCGCATCATATTGACTAATGATTTTATTCAAAACCTATAAGTATGATTGATATGTTTTGACTGTTTATATAACTGTGTATATAACTAAAAAGAGAAAAACACAATTTTAAATAATATTTATATATTTTTATTAAAAAAATCTTTACTCAAATTAATCTTAGGAACTTAGGCAATTAAAAGTCTTATCATTAAAAATAAAAATAAAACAACTTAAAAGTATACACTTCTAAAAAAAAACTAACAAAGTAACAAAAAAAATATTTTTGATGCATTCCATGCATACATGTTAATAGCGCAAAACTTACATACAAGCTACTCATACATCTTTGGAGCACCAATGGTAGTAATATCAAAAAACTAGCACACTTACCGTAACACAACCACCGTCCTGCGACACGTGCTGGCGATGACTGAGATGTCCTTGAACGTCAATGCCATACGCGCGAAGGATAAAAAGAGAGAGCAATATATCAAAAACGCGGGCGCCTCTGCGTCGTAGAGTAGTAATCTAGGGTTAAAAAAACCATCGAATTTCATTGCGTTGATTTGTGGTTTTCTAAAATACACCTTTTTTCAAACATAACTAAAACAAAGGATTTTTTTTACACCAATAAATCTGCGTAGCTTATCCCAAATATGTTGGGGTATGCTTTTTATAAAAATAAAAATTATTGTTTTAAAGAGTATATGGAGGTATGAGATACAGGGTGTAAAGTTCACTTATCCTCCATAGAAAAGGGAGGCTCCTCCAACCAGACGGGTGTTGTGTCTGGTGGGCAACTGCCCAATGATTGATGACGGGAAGATGACGATCGTGTGGTAAACTCTTCTTGCGCGATGTAGGATTTCGCGTGACGTCAGTATGGTGCGTAGTTCATATCTGGCGAAGTAGATGCCACCACAAATATTGTACACAAATATGGTAGTATGGACATAATTATGTGAAATTATATCATGTAGTGAACAACACAGTTTCGTTCAAGGCTGTAATGCCTGTCTACATATTATCAGATACCAATCAAAAATGTTTATTGAACCTCATTGGTATTAAATCCACTGCAAAATTAAAGTAGACGTCTCATTATAATTCATATTTCTGGCAAATGAGGTGTCATTCCCATCACCTCAACTAAAATTTAAATTAAAAATTATGAAGCCAAGCGTTTTATTAGTACTCGCTTAATTATTATTTCTAGGAGGCCTCATAATAAGGCTTTTCATGTTTATTTCAAGTAGATACCAAAAATATTTAATGTCTGTACGCAGAATTATTTCAGGAATGCTAGGTAGAATCATAGGTACTCTGAAATTATTAAGCAATATCAGATAATTGTTCAATCAACTGAACGTAAATACTATCAATTTGACGTGGCTAAATGATTGATTCAGTATTTGATTTTAACAATGTTAGTAAATTCCTAGAAGTAAATTGACACAAAACCTATTCTGACCTACGTGTGAATAATTTGTAAAAAAAAAGAAAACTAAGCTTACAATATAATGCACTGAGATTGCTGCTGCGGCTGCCGTGGCGTTGTAGTGCATCAGGGATTATTGCGGATAGTAAAATTGATGGTTTTGCCGCCATTGTTAGAAAAAGATGTGCATCCCTGATGTTACGTGTTTGCGGCAGAACCAACAGTATTCTCAGTGTGTTCACAGATCGGTGGGATTCCCCCATTTTGAGGAGGTGGATGCAGCTCCACGCTGAATTTTAATTTTATTATAATGTGTTTGTACCTACTAACACTAGATTTTAAGTAAAATTGTTACTAATCCTATGGACTCTGTCTGAAATAAAAATATTCTATTCTATAACTAAATCCATTCATTTGTTTTATGACTTAACGTGAGATCCAACTCTGCCAACAATTTCCCCACTTTTTAGCTGTTCTTCTAATGTCATCTGCCTAGTCTTTTCCCAGCTATGTTAGGGTCGGCTTTCAGTCTAACTGGATGTAGCTAAATACCAATATTTACCATGGAGCGACTGCCTATCTGACCTCCACAACCCAGTTTACTTGGTAATACGGTATACATTGGTACTGACTACCTGTAACGACTGTCAAACAAAGTCAAAGTCAAAGTCAAATAATTTATTTCAATTAGGCACAAAAAGGCACTTTTGAACGTCAAAAACAAAAAATAGAATTGATTCTAGTCGCCCCTTCCAAAGGGTAGTTTTCGTATGGAGAAGAATGGGCAAGAAACTCCACCGTTACTCTTTTAAAATGTTTTACAATATTTTGTATACATTAATTATATAATTATATGTGAAAACGATGCACCTGGAATAAGATTACTATACCACAATAGGTAAAAAACTTTTTACAAAAAAAAACAACCGACTTCCAAAAAAAAACACTACAAAGTGAAAAATAACTTTAATTTCGGAAGTCGGTGTCTTGGGTTTTTTGTTTTCGTTTTTTGCCACCGACTTCCGAAATTAAAGTTATTTTTCACTTTGTAGTGTTTTTTTTTGGAAGTCGGTTGTTTTTTTTTGTAAAAAGTTTTTTATTTTTCACTTTTTAGTTGTGGTACCTACCCCACACACATTCGAATACCACTACCTGCTACCAGTGACAGGAACTTATCATATCATCTACATACTAAGTAGGAAAAAAATACGTATTTTGTAGCTAACTCAAAAACTACCCAAGCAAAGTTAATAAAATTTATATGGGACCAAGATAGAAAAAATAATTATGTAATGGATACATGGTGTTCACATATTTACAAGCATTGTAAAACCTATACGATATTCCCAAAAAAAAAAATTACAAGTGATACTAATTCGTCAGTGTGTGAGTTCAGGTAATCACAGAATGTAAAAACAAAAAATGTTGTAATATTTAATTACACAATTAAATTAGCAACCAGTTTGATTTTGTCTAGACATCTTTGAATAACAGCCGGGACCAACAGCTAAACGTCTTGTTCTTCTAACGTCTTTTAAAACTCATAGACTACGAAAAATCAAATAAAAAAGAAGAAACGTACTAAATTCTCAAGTGAGTTTCGCATTCAGAAGTGTGAGTAATGTAAGTACCTAAGTATAAATTAAGTATCTATGATTAGGCCAAATTGTACGACAATACGTTTAAATTATAGATAAACTTAATTAAACCGTCATTGTCAACTTCAAACGATAAACATAAATAGAATGATGCTATAGCGAATGTTTAGCGCTAATCGTGTTTAACGTTGTGAATTCAGCCTTTAATTTTAGGGTATTTGAATGTATACTAACGACTAAATTCATATAAAAAAACGTTTTGTATGTAGTTTAACGATGAACATATAAAATAAAATAGTTTCTCATAAATCAATATTCGTAGAAATGTATTGACACATTTTAATGCAAACTTATGACGTGAATATTTTTGGAAAATAGGACAATTTAAGCCGCTTTTGAAACTAAATACGCGTATCAATTTGTGGTTTCCGTTTGCAAATGGTGTAAAATAAGTTCACATTTTGTATTATTTGACTTTGAAAAATAAAAAAACGGAACCCTTAAAGGATCACTCATGTGTCTGTCTATCCGTCTGTCACAGCCAATTTGCTCCGAATCTAATCGACCGATTAAGTTGAAATTTGGTTTAAATATGAATTTCTGTGACCCAACACAAACGTGTAATTCATCCCCAAAAGTATAATTTCACGTCGGACGAACACTATGTTTAAATTATCAACAAAACATGAAAGATAAAAATGTATTACAACTTAATAATTGCTGTTCTACTCATAACTCATGCTCAGATTACGAGAATTTAGGGTTAAAATTTGTTTTGAAAACAACGGGCACGGTCGCATCGATAGGTTGCACAAAAATGTCGACAAAAACTGCAAGCTGGGTTGTATTTGTTGATGATTATAGGTGCAAATACCGTTGGAATTGCAATCCTAACTGCTCCTTTTCAAAAGTTATTCTTATTTTTTTTTTATATTTCCAATCGGGACAATTTGGAATAAATATCAAAAGTTTTTTTCTAAATATATATTTAAAAGTTTTTTATACTCAATACCATGGTATATTATATGTATATCAACATAATATAGCTATATTATATATATATATGTATATAATAATTACAATAAATGCCACTAGGTGGCGGAAGGGCAGTCAAGTGTTTCCCGCAAGAAAAAAGTAAAATTTAAACAATTAATATACGAGTTTTCCGGCCAATTTATTTATATTTTCTAGTTTTACAAATCTCACTGATATATATCATATCAACAGAAGAGTAAGTAATATAGTGAATCGTCAGCTGAACAGTCGGGTGAATAGTCAGCATCCGCTTTATAAATGCGATCATGAAGAAAATCGCACAAATGTATGCGCTCTTTGTGGGATTTTTTTTTTCAAAATAAACCTTTCCATCATTTCTTGCTATCTGAAAAACATATTGAAGTTATAAAAAAGCATATCAATGATGAATTTAATATTTATGATAGTAAATTCTCAAAAAGTTTATGTAGCTCTTGCCGACTAACTATAAATGAATATGGAAATGATATTTTCAAAAGACCTCATTCATAGACAGATCTGTCTATAGACAGGTGTAACAATTACAACCTATCGTTCTTGTTTCTTTTGATAATTTAAGATCCTTGTAATTGGGCATAGTTGGACGAGGTCAACAATTGTCAACAACGTATTTACGTTGTTGACAATATTGTTAGTTATTTAACTAGAGATGCGCCGAATACTGGTTTCACCGAATAACCGAATACCGAATAATATTCGGTTAAGTTCTTACCGAACCGAATATACTGCCGAATAATTCGATTCCCCGTTCTAGTTTTTTATACACGCTAGATTTCCAAGGTGCCGTGAACGTACGGAGTGAGTGGTACCTCGCCTCCCACTACCCGCTGCACCCCGCTACTGTCATTGCGTATGAAAACACAATACGGGTGCCAGATTTTAGTGCAGTTCTTGATTATTTGATTAAAATTTTGGTGTTTTGGATGTTTTGAAAGATGATAAGTCGATGGAAAAAGTTGCGTGTGTGGGAGGGAGATCTTTAAAGAAATCTAAGATGATAATAAAAAAATGCGATGTACGTTGTGCAGTGCTTTCTTGCGGGGGAACTGGGCGGAATGCTTCTACAAGTGCTATGAATAATCATATACTGTTAAAGCATAAAAGTCATTTTCAACAAGTTGCTTCGACATCGTCTAGTAGCAATAGCGCAGCGGATATGGTTCTGGCACCAGTGGCTAGGCCATCATCGATTGCCGGGTCATCATCGGTTTCAACTGTGCAACAAACATTGCAGGATTAATTTCTTACAAAGTGGGATATTATAGACCCGACAGCAAAATAAATTCATGGAACCATCGCTGAAATGATTGCCATCGATATGAGTATATGAGGCCTCATATTGCCATAATACGATTGTAAGATTATGGGATTCCTTTAATTTATTTTGCCCTAAAAGCTGATTTACAATGATCAATTAAACCAAATACATTCGGCATTTCAACCGAGTGATTCGGCCGAATACAAATACTTCAAAATTTGTCGAATACCGAATATAAAACGAATATTCGGCGCATCTCTAACACAATGAATGTTGTTGAACTGTCAAAATGAAACAGATGATCGTATGTTACGCAATTTGGTTGCTGCCTGCTGACCACTTCATGATACAACCATTTCATGAAATTTTATTTCCTACTAATGCTAAATTTCATTCTTATCCTTTCATTATAAAACAAAGTCCCCCGCCGCGTCTGTCTGTCTGTCTGAACGCGATAAACTCAAAAACTAACAAACGGATTTTCAAACGGTTTTTACCAATGGATAAAGTGATTCTTGCGGAAGGTTTTAATGCATAATTCATTAAGGTTTTGTATAAATTGGCTGAAATATGACGATTACTGTCGAAGATATTGGAAAAAATCATGCCGACTGGGAGTTTTACTGGCGTGCGCCACGTATACCGATAGAGATACATCAAATTTAATCCGTAATGGCATATGTCTATCTTCTAAGGATGACCCACAGTAACCATTATTATCTTTCAGAATTTGATAAAAATTCCATTTTTATTTCAGAAGCTATATTGACCGGTATCATATTAATCCTTATCCAATAAAATATGTTGTTTAAATTGGGCATTTAATTTATATTAAAATATGCCTTGACATCATATAATTTAAATGAATGGTTAAAAAGATATCAGTTTCAAAATCACGCGTAACAAAATAATTATGGTTGGAGCGCAGCAGTAGGAGTCAATAATCTTTTCCTGGAATATTACGTTTCCGTGGGATATTTTTCAACATCCACGCTAGTGAAGCCGCGTGCAAAAGCTAGTAATAATATAATATATTTTAAATGCTTATCTATCGCATTCTATAAATTTCTAATGTAGTAGTTTAAAAATCCTTATTTTAACAATATTTGATTCAATCCCGTAAGTACCAAAATGAAAAACCCGGAAAAAAAGGTTTATCCGTTATGATTTCTATGACTATTCATGATGCGAGTACGTAAAATCAATCTACCTACTCCGATCACTGGTTATTAGGTATGAAATCTCGAAACTACGTTCCAGTGGGATATTTTCCGACATCCACGCGGGCGAAGCCGCGGGCAAAAGCTAGTTATTATATAAAATTGATAAGTTTGAAACGCTTCATTTGACATAGTGACATAATAATAATATACAATATAATATTTCTGTTCCGTAATCTCTTTATCTATTTATTCATTTTGACATTAAGTGAAGGTAACATCAGGGGAGCGGCTAGGCTACTGTTTAGTAGCGATGTGGTGGCATCCTACTCTCCAGAAACTCTTACAGCCCTGGAGAGTAAACATCCAGCGCCTGCCGATGGTCTCACCTTCCCTGACCCCCCCCTCCCTCCTGATCCGCATTCAACACCTCTTACTCTTACTGCCTCCCAGCTGATTGCTGCCGTGAGCTCCTTTCGAAGTGGCTACGCCCCGGCGGCCTCGACGGCTTGACGCCTCAGCATTTAAAAGACTTGTTGAGCTCAGGCACTGGATAAGCTGGTGAGTCACTTTTGAAGGAGCTTGCGGCCCTAATTAACCTGATGCTCAACGGCGGTGTGAACGATGCCGTCGTCGATGTCTTGTACGGGGCCAATTTATGTGCTCTGCGCAAGAAGGACGGTAGCGTCCGTCCCATTGCCGTTGGGAGTACCTACAGGCGTACGGCAGCTAAAATATGCTGCAAATTGTACGGGGAAATTTTAAAGAATAAATTCCAGCCCCTACCGCTTGGCTTTGGTTCCAAAGGGGGCTGCGAGGCTGCCGTACATGCCCTTTCCAGTTTTTTAAACTCCGGTAAAGGTGAGGTCATCCTCAAGGTTGACATTAAGAACGCCTTCAACTCTGTTAACAGGGACACTCTGTTGGCTGAAGTAAAAAAGGAGTTACCGGAAATTTATGATTTTTTGTGGCAGTGCTACAGGCACCCTTCCAAATTACTTTATAGAGACAACGTTATGGAATCTGCAGTCGGATGCCAACAAGGTGATCCCCTCGGGCCAGTCATTTTCAGCTTAGCTATTCACCCCATAATATAACAACTAAATTCAAAATTTAATGTGTGTGGATGGGACTCTAGGAGGTGACGTGGATACTGTTCTAAAAGATCTTCAATTCCTAAAGCAGCAGTTTCAATCCATCGGCCTTGGTCTCAACTTCTCAAAATGCGAAATTTACCTTTGTGACAATACTGACAGACAATCGACCGTACAGAAATTTAATTCAATAACCCCAGACATCAAAGTTTTGGAAAAAACTTCACTGCACCTCCTAGGTTCCCCAATTTTAGAAGACAGTTTTTCACCTTTCGTTGATAAAAAAATTAAACACTAACGATATTTCGGACAGACTTTCTAAAATAAACTTACATTCGGCATTCACCCTCATCAGATACTGCTGTTTCGGTCCAAATTTTATGTACTTTCTCCGCTCTTCCCCTTTATGGAAGAAGCCACACCTTTTGGACAAAATCGATCAAATTATTCGAAGTACTCTCTCTAACATCAATTATAAATGTGGCATTGGAAGACCGCGCGTAAAATTTCGAAAGTGTTATTATTATTTAATGAATGACCTGTATCTAATAAATGTTGTGCAAAATGGGATTTTTCTGGATAATTATTCCTGTACGCTGCAATACAGGTCATTCGTTAAATAATAATAACACTTTCGAAATTTTACACACATGTGATAAAGGTTTCAGAATGTCAGTACTAGAGAGTTTAGAAATTGTCAAAAATAATACAGGAAACATTACACTGTTGAACGAATTAAATACGAGTATGCCAAGGTCATCTTTGCTGCGATTGTTCGCCCCTTATCGCACTGATAACGGTCGCACTGATAACGGCGACACTATATAAGTGGGTTTGACGGGCGATAAGGCTCAGTCTGCACTCAACGCTCGGTGTGGCAACACGCCGTGTTCGAGTTCGCAACAAGTCCATCGTCATCCTGAGGATGTCTCGTTGAGAGGTGAAACAAGTGTCGATTTCTTTCAGAAGTTTTTTATGGCTCTTTAGAAATAATCATGTAAACAAAATGAATATATACAATTGATTGAGATTTTAACGGAATTTTAAGAATTAAGAACGGACTATTTTAATTAAATGCGTATATAATATTTCACAATAAACTCTGTCTAAATCCGAATAATAACATAATATGGTGGAAATATGCCCAAATTGCAAATGATTTAGGTATTACGTTTGTATGGACAATTCATGCGTCGCCGCATTCTTAACCGCTGAGCAGTTTCCTCGCCTGGAGCCAAACTTGGGTGTAGCAGCCAGGTCATGGTGGACTTTAGAACAGACTATCATAATTAAATGCGGTTATTAAATTTTGTCTCTATGCTCTTGACCGTTCAGCAGTGCCCTCATCTGTACCCAATCCTGGGTGCAGCACCTTAATCATGGTGAACTTTAGCACAGGCTTTCATATTTGAATGCGTATATAAAATTTCTTGTATGTACTATTGAGGAGTTCCCTCTTCTGGAGCCAACCTCGGGTGCAGCAACCAGGTCATGGCAGACTTTAGAACGGACTGTATTAATTAAATGCGTATATTAAATCTTGTGTCTGTGCTGCAGACCGTTGAGAAGTTCCCTCTTCTGGAACCAATCCTTGGTGCAGCAGCCAGGTCTTGGTGGAGTTTAGAACGGACTATCATAACTAAATTCGTATATTAAATTTCTTGAATACACTGTTGCCTATTGAGGAGTTCCCTCTTCTGGAGCTAACCCTAGGTGCAGCAGCTAGGTCATGGTGAACTTTAGAACGGGCTATCATAATTGAATGCGTACATAAAATGTTGTGTCTCAGTTGTTGATCGCTGAGGAGTTTCCTCGTGTGTTGCCAATCCTGGATGCTGTAGCCAGGTCATGGTCAACTTTAGAACGGGCTTTATTATTATATTATTTATTTATTTATTAATAGGTTAGCCTACAATTGTTTACACATTTCATGTCTATTAAATATACACAATATACATTTATAAGTGCAACAATTACTTAAAGGCGTTAGCATTTAAGTAATTAGTTGTTATTAAGTTATTAATAACAACTAAATAAATGCGTATATTAAATTCCGTGTCTGTACCGTTGACTGTTGTGAAATTCTTTGTCTGGAGCCTATCCTGGGGGTAGAATCAGATCATACATCATAAAGAAATGCATTGTCTTCAAAACTGAACTAACATGTAAAATTACAGAAGTGGTTTTAATTCAGCTTGCAAGATTTGCTAACTGACTAACTAACACGGCGAGTTGGATAAAATGTTATAATTTAAAAAAAAAAAATTATAACTTTTGACATAACTTCACTTATTTAATTCATTGTCCTATTTAATTTAATTTTTATTTTGCTGTGTGCGTTTTGACATTAATTGATCTGTGGCTCAAATAGTGATATCTAATACATAAAATTCTCGTGTCACAGTTTTCGTTGCCATACTCCTCCGAAACGGCTTGACCGATTTTGATGAAATTTTTGTGCTTATCCGGTATCTATGAGAATCGGCCAACATCAATTTTTTTTTTTTTTTTTTTTTCTATTTTAATTGATTAGGGTGGTCCACCCTAAACATGTATATGGCAAAACAACGTTTGCTGGGTCAGCTAGTATATTTTATAAAATTGACAAATATGTGTATTGTTTTTAACCGACTTCCAAAAAGGAGGAGGTTATATGTTCGACGCGTATGTTTGTTTTTTTTTTATGTATGTCCACCGATTTCTCCGTCGTTTGTGGACCGATTTTGAAAATTCTTTTTTTGTTTGAAAGGGTATGCTCCCAAATTGGTCCCATATAAATTTTATTAACTTTGCTTGGGTAGTTTTTGAGTTAGCTACAAAATACGTATTTTTTTCCCACTTAGTATGTAGATGATATGATAAGTTCCTGTCACTGGTAGCAGGTAGTGGTATTCGAATGTGTGTGGGGTAGGTACCACAACTAAAAAGTGAAAAATAAAAAACTTTTTACAAAAAAAAAACAACCGACTTCCAAAAAAAAACACTACAAAGTGAAAAATAACTTTAATTTCGGAAGTCGGTGGCAAAAAACCAAAAACAAAAAACCCAAGACACCGACTTCCGAAATTAAAGTTATTTTTCACTTTGTAGTGTTTTTTTTTGGAAGTCGGTTGTTTTTTTTTTGTAAAAAGTTTTTTTTAATATCGGTCTTGGATCTGAAATAAATGAATTTTATTTATTTATTTATTGGTCGGCGTTCGCCGGCGCGCGGGTAGTCGACTCTTTGACACACATACAGGTGATGCGCGCCCTTTGAGTAATGCCAACGGCACGTGTAAGATGGTAACTGTTTATTTCAGTATCGGTATTAATACCGGTTGTATTCAATATTGAAGAAATAAGGTAACCTTTGAAAATACCTGTAAAAAATATATAGGTGGTAATCGAAAAATATCGGTATTGGTCATACCGGTATTGGTCATACCGGTATTGGTCATACCGGTATTGGTCATACCGGTTTCGGTGCCTGGTTGTGAGGTTCTCGTCAAGTGTGTACAACTCAAATTACCTAAGTCTGTATTTACATTATTTAAAAACGATCAGACTTAAAATAATAATATGTACAAGTATATAAAAAAGGAGGGGGCGGGGAATTGATCATAGGGCATCAAAAAATTCGTCCGTATCGCTGTCAATAGGAAAAGTGCCCAAAAGGCTGGCAGCATTGCCACGTTGTATGGCAATGCTGATTCTTTGACCAAAAAATAGGCCAGCCCTCTGGTCACGTGAAGAGTCGACCAGCCGCTTGGCGATGTCTTGAAAAACAAGGTGGGCACTCGGAACCCATGGCCCTAGTGTTTCAACCCCAAACGGCTCAAACATATAAGTCCCAATAAGATTGGAGTATTTGCGCCGTTTGAGGTTTTCCGCACCAGCAGCAGCAGCCCCAGCACAGTCCGCCGTGCTAGGAAGATGGGATGGCGCAAGGGTGTCGACACACGTTGCATCCCACACCAAAGGCCTACCTACCTTCCAAGGCATTATGGTAATTCCGTCTGGTCTCTTCCCATCGTCGCGTGCCAAGCCTTTGGGTTCTAAAACAGCTGGCACTCCGGCGGTGACAAGAGCACGACGGATGATGTCATTGATGCTGGCGTGCCGTGCTATCCGGCCTGCGCTCTTACTACAGGATAGGCCATGGTGTCCAAGACAGTCGACACCTTCACCGCATTGGCAGCGATGCGGAGCCACGCAAGGAGCACCCAGACGCAGACAGGTAGCGAGCCGGAAGGTGGTATCACCCAGCACAGTGCCTATGTTGGGTGACGGTAGCGCCTGAAGCCAGAGGCCCGACTCCCACTCACCCACAGCCAGCAGGCGGGCACGCTCAGCAGTATTGGTGGACGTATTAATAAGATTGTTCCGTACCAACCTGCAGAGCGGTTCATCCCACTGCCTCTGGGAAGATGGGTTCACGGGCCGATCTGTATTCGGGCAAGTCGCTTTCCAGGCGTTCTCCGCAACGGTCAAGCACGACACTTCAGAGTTAACCAGGTCTGTACAACTCAAATTAATTTTTTTTTTATTCAATGTTTTGCGTAAGCGTTTCTGTTTGGTTTTTGTTGTACTTTTGTTTGAAAGAATCTTAGAAGAATCACGAGTAAAGTCATCTGTATCATCCATCACCTACCTAGCCTTTTAGGTCAACTTCCAGTCTAACCGTTGCGAAACATTTGCATGAAAACGTTTGCTATCATTGTGTTGCTACACAATTTAAACAAAGGATGTAAAATGTATTGTTTAAAAAATATATTCAAATTTATAATAAAAAGACAGAGACCACATGGCACTTACAATCAGTGTCATAATTTGGAATTTGTTGTTCATTACCCCCCAGTTACAAAGATTTGTGTTACAAGTCGACCAGGTAACTTTGACACCATCAGTTACTAACTCCCCCTTTTCGCCTAGTTTCGATTTCGGTGCAGCACATCCTCGCTCTATTACTTTATCTTCCTTGTTATCGATAACTGTAAATAAAAAAATTAAGTTACATTGTTTGTTCGTTATTTTAACAAAATCTAAAGCGGCTGATTGACAACGTACCTATTAACACATAACATCACGCAATGTTTCCCCGAAGAGTCAGGCTGAGGTGTATCCATAGGAGGTATACCCACATTTCACTAGTTATGTTTAAGTCTAATGTACTTAGTTGGGAGCGAGCCTTTTGCCATCAACCGGGCACAAATCCAGACTCGGCTGCTATTGAGAAATTCCTTACGGAAAAACCCAATAACACTTTTCCCGACCTGGGAATCGAACCCAGGACCTCATGCTCAGCAGTAAAAGTAAATTATTTTTATTTCTAGTAGAGAGAGAAGACCGTTTTACAATGCCGGGGCCACACCAACGGGAAACGCCGTTGATTATCGCGTTGATGGACTTTATTCCTACAGGTTAACGTACATCATCGCGATAATTAACGGCGTTTCCTGTTGGTGTGGCCCCAGCATAACGGATACATCGTTTCTATTTTGATTATGTTTTATTTTCGATGGCTCTGCTGGCACCGACCTCAAAAAAATTGTAGGTCCCTAATTTGTTTCGTATCTACTTTTGATTTCGTTTTGTTGGTTAATTTCGTGTATTTAGAAAAATATTATTTCAAAATTTTGAGTTAATTTTATTTTGAAGTCAATTTAATTTTTTAATTACTTTTTTTATTAAAAGCTTTTATTTAACTTGCAATGTATGTATATTTGTTCTAGTGGAATCTTGCTACTCAATTTTGAAGCAGATATCGTCAACCGATTGAGCTGAAATTTTGTATAAACGTTTAGTTTGGATGACAATACACGATAGGCTGTGTGACGTTATTCTAAATCTAATATGGCGGACTATCCAAGATGGCGGAATAGTTATTTTTAATGCATTTCTACAATATGGGTATCAAATGAAAGGGCTTGTTGAGAGTAACTCGAAAAATAATGTGACGTCATTCTAAATCCAATATGGCGGAACGTCCAAGATGGCGGAATAGTTATTTTTTATGCACTTCAGCAATATGTGTATCAAATGAAAGGGCTTGTCGAGAATAATTAGAAAAATATTCTGACATCACTCTTTATCCAATACGGCGGACTTTGAAGTTTTTTTTATGCTTTCCTATAGTATTAAATGAAAGGGTTCGCTGAGAATAAACTGCAGGTTAAAAAAAGATGGTGATTATAAGCTCCGTTGCTCTAATCCACCTGAAATTTGGTGTAGAGACCTCGATTACCTACTAGTAGAAAACTAGCCAGCGACAACTAAAAAGTAAATAATAAATTAAAAGCAAAAATACCTTTTAAAAAAAAGCTTTTATTTAAATGCTCTAAAAAGAATTAAATAAAATGTTCTTTTAAAATTTTAACTGTCAGATTATAACCTCATTACACACAATTTATATGATCATAAAAGCTTGTCGCGTGATTTTCTTGTGTAATATATGTTTTCTTGTGTGTATCTTAATCTGCTAAGTTAATTTTTTTTAAATTTCAGTTTAATTAAATACTTAAAGGTACAGTAAGCGTTCAAAAGTGCATAGGCACGCTAAGAGTCGTATTGCTATGAACACGCGGTATAATCCGTACATGTGCATGTGTAAACAGTCAGATGTCTGTAGCGTGTGTATCATACACACACCACAGAGAACGCAGTTTTGCACTACACACTGTCGTATCGTCGCGGTTCGCGGGCGCCGCACTATATGAAACAAAAATATATTTCCATCACTTTTGTTAGACACGGTAACACATACGCGTGACCTTGGCCAGTTTATGGCATTGCTAAAATTCGAAAGTAAATGATATGTGCAGCTAGCAGAAGGCGTTAAGCGTTGGTCTTATATTCAAGATGGCTAAAGTTCTAATCTCGTAAATCACAGCGCTGTATATTATTATTTTTGTTTGCAATAATAATATTTTTAAAATATTGCTGCCTTTTCATTAATATTAGTATTCTTATTCATTTATTTTTTCTTACATATTAAATACATTGTTAAATATTTTTATAAAAATCATTAAAAAAAACATTTAAAAATATAAAAAAATAGTGGCCCATCGGCATCAGGAACAGGGTCCAAGCTGCTGGTGGTCAGGGCTCTAGAGAGAGGAACCTTCTCACTATGCGTGCCGTGTCTAGGAGTACTGCTTTCTGAATCAAGCCCTTGATCCAGCCGTGCAATGAGAGCCTCCTGAGGTGTTGGTCGAGGCTCTTCGCTATTAAGCCATTAACCGTAACGATTATCAGTACAATGATTGCAGAGTCCACATCCCACATGTCGACAACCTCGTGTGCTAAGTCAAGATACTTGATTTTTTTATCTTTCTCAGCTTTTACGAGATTTTTGTCATGAGGGACAGCGATATCAACAATCATTGCACGGCGCTCTCGTCGATCTATCACCACAATATCAGGCTTATTGGCTGCAATAGTCCTGTCAGTGATGATAGATCGATCCCAGTACAATTTGGCGTGACCATTCTCGAGAACTGGGTCGGGCACATACATGTAGTATGGTACTTCGGAATCCACAAGGTTGTACTGCAAGGCAAGTTGCTAGTGAATAATCCTAGCCACTGGATTGTGTCTGTGCAAGTACTCGCCATTAGCAAGACGAGAACAACCGGAAACAATATGTCGGATTGATTCACCGGGACGGTGGCATGCCCGACAGATGTCAACCGTACCGTCCTTGACAATGTATTTCCGATAATTATTCGTCATGATAACTTCATCCATAATCGCACAGACAAAACCTTCGGTTTTCCCGCAGAGGTCGCCGAAACGCAGCCAGGATACAGACGCCAAAAAGTCTACATCAGGCCCGTGGAGGGCCCGGAAAAAGCGTCCGTGTAGCTCTTTGCCCTGCCATACTTCCTTACGATCGTCGATTGGCTCCTGGAGTAACAACTGTTGCAATTGAAAGTGATGTCCCAGGGTTTTAGTTTTTTTGTAATCTAAAATAGAAAAAAAAAGTTTTTAAATTGAAATACATGATTATTTTTATATCATGTCTTGTGATTGTTTTTTTTGAAAAAATGTGGAATTTCAACAATGTGCATTTTGAGTCTCAAACTGCAAATTTCAATTTATTCAATTTATATTGTGACGATTTCAAATTTGTCATTTCCCGCCTAAGCCCACTTAGTCATTTTGAGAAGTGGTCCTTATGTGCTTAGCCCGTTGTGTTATGTTATACATACCTACTAAAGTTAATAATTTACAAATATTTACAAGGTCTTACAGAAGACTAGAAATGCGAAAAGGACTCATTGCAGACATTATTATGAACAAGTTTTACTGTGGCGCCACAGGAAAAGTTGTTCATAATAATGACTACCAACAAACTATGGTCATTTTGTCGCGGGTGAATGACCTTTTTCTTAGGATGGTAGATTTTGTTTCACGATTTCAGTGTTGGAGCCATAGTAAAAGTTGTTCATAATTATGAGTTCAATGACTTCCTTTCGCATTACTAGTTACTACAATATTCTGTAACACCATGTATAAGCTTACCCATGAAAAGTTTTCTCCGATGGTTCATCTGCTGACGGATTGCTCGCCAACCGTTTCTTTTTACTATAAAGAGCATTATAATTGTTTCAAAAATAAGAAGAACAACAAAAATTCCTAATACAGGGTGTTTGGCAGAACGTTGAACATACGAAAATGGTGGATAGGTGGGGTCATCTGCTACTTACTCAGCCCTAATTTATTTGGCCCTGGCCCCCTGGATATTTTTTTAATTTTTTTTTGCTTTCTTCTAGTTTCACTTTTATTAAAACCGGCCAAGTGCGTGTCGGACTACGCACAATGAAGGGTTCCGTAGTTGAGATGAATTTATTTATCCCAAGAACAAACTTAACATTGTAGTTGAAAAACATGTTCTCCCATACATTCCAACTGCAAATCGTCGCTCGGCATCCAATACCGCGAATGTAATACAAGAAAGAAAATTATTATCTGTGGGGATACAAATATCGATATTTTAAAACAGTCAAAGGAAAGTAGGGAATATAATTACTTGCTAAATAGTTACAACATAAAACATGCTATCTTGACACCTACTAGAGTAACAGAAAAGACACAAACTTGCATTGATCACATCATAACCAGCATAGAAAAAGGGTGTGCAAAAATACATAATTTAGGTTTATCGGATCACTCAGCCCAATCATATTCTTGGGCTGTTACAAAAATACAACAGCCAGTTTTAAAATGGTGGTATCAATTTAAACGAGACTATAGTAATGATAATAAGGAAAAATTTTTAAACACAATCTCATGTCTGACTTTTAGTGACGTATTTGAAGAAAACTCAACAAACGAAGCATTCCACAAATTTATCGATACATTTCTGCTATTTTATAACTTATGTTTTCCTATCATTCGCGTAAAAGTTACAAATAAAGCATTAAATAAATTAAACTGGCTTTCTAAAGGTATAAAAATAAGCTGTAGGAATAAGAGTAAATTACACTATAAATTAAAAAATAATGAACCTCATAAAAACAAGTACAAAAGTTATTGTAATTTACTGAAAAAATGCATTTTAACGTCTCGGAAAAATAATAATACCAAATACATAAATAAAGCCCAGAATAAGTGTAAGGCAGCGTGGAATTTAATAAAAAGCATACTGGCATAG
Source organism: Agrochola litura (assembly GCA_949152395.1). NCBI lineage: Eukaryota > Metazoa > Arthropoda > Insecta > Lepidoptera > Noctuidae > Agrochola > Agrochola litura. The sequence continues at coordinate 18,874,029 of OX424509.1, read as the reverse complement.
ACTTAAAACGCTCCTGTATTTCAAAAATTACTATGGACAACAGTGACTGTATAAGTCCTGATTCTATTGCAAACCATTTCAATAATTTTTTCATTAACACGGTTACCAATAACAGCTTTGATAATAAAGAAGATTCAAGATTAAAACAAATGGATCATATTGATTCAATCAGTAACTCAATATTTTTGTACCCACTAGATGGCAGTGACCTTAAAAAAATAGTGATATCTCTAAACGATTCCAAAGCTAGTGGTTATGATAATGTTCGCACTGACATCATAAAAATGTCAGTTAATATAATTCTAGAGCCACTTCTACATGTTGTTAACCTCTCTCTAGAACAAGGAATATTTCCCGATTTATTAAAGAGATCAGTAGTGAAACCAATATTTAAAAAAGGGGATTGCACTCAAATGGACAATTACAGACCCGTGACTTTGATACCAATATTTTGTAAAGTTTTTGAAAAAGCGTTTCACAACAAATTAGCAAACTTCATTGAAAAGCATAAGATTATTAAGGATGAACAAAATGGGTTTCGTAAAAATAGAAGTACTTCTTTGGCAGCCTTTCAATTAATAAAAGAAATAACAGACTGTATTGACAAGAAAATACCTGTTACAGTTTTATTCATGGATATGAGTAAAGCGTTTGATCATGTCTCTCATGAACGATTATTGGAAAAGGTTTCCAGATATGGAATCAGAGGAACGGCATATAACTGGCTGGAATCTTATTTGTCCGACAGAGTACAATCAGTGGAAGTAACGAATTATAATGACCAAACTAAAACGTTAGAATCATGCCAATCTTCGTTTAAGTATAATAGGTATGGCGTGCCACAGGGCAGTATTTTAGGGCCGCCAATGTTTTTGCTCTACATAAATGATTTCCCAGAAGTTATAAATCATAAATGTGTACTGTTTGCCGACGATACTACAATTATTATCAAAGGGCACGATAAAAGTTCGTATGAACAAGAAATAAACAGTGCTCTTCAAAGAACTATAGAGTGGCTAGAGGCTAATAATTTAAAAGTTAATATTAATAAAACAAAATTTATGCAATTTCATACCTATCGATCAAAACCGCAGGCCCTAAATATATCTTATAAAGGGGTCGCCCTGGTAGAAACTGACTCTGTCAAGTTTCTTGGAATAAATTTAGATAAATTTTGCTCATGGAAAAATCATATAAACGACATTTGTGTTAAAATAAATAATTTTATATACCCTTTGAGGCGTATTAGCTGCGAGGTATCTAGAAATGCCGCAATAACGGCTTTCCATGGCTACATAACCTCTACTCTAAGGTATGGTATTATCCTGTGGGGTCGTTGTGTGGAGATCGATCAAGCATTCGTAATGCAAAAAAAGTGTCTAAGAGCTATATTTGGGTTGAAGCAAATAGAGTCATGTCGTCCATTCTTTAGGAAATATAAAATACTAACTCTGCCATGTATTTATATATTAGAATCCTGTATATTTGTTTTCAAACATAACAGACTTTTTCAGCAAGCGACAAGCTACTATGCCCCACGATCTATGTATACTAATAAGTTATTTCAACCGAGGACGAATCTCACATTTACAGGTAAAAACAGTTATATTATGTGCATAAAATTGTATAATAAAATACCAAATTCCATTAAAACGCTACCATTTTCTAGATTTAAAAGTAATTTGACGAGGTTTTTAATTGAAAAATGCTTTTATAGTGTACATGAGTTTTTAGATTATAAATTGTAAGTTTTGTAAATTGCACGGTCTTTCTAAATTGTTATTATTGTTATTGTTATTGTGTGGCGAATCTCTCCCATTATTGACATGATTATTATTGACATGATTATTATTGACATTTATGATTAACATTTTATTTTATTATTACTTGTTATTTTTATTAATTTTTTCATTATGTTGACATTTATTTAATTCAATACTTAATACAATTTTAATGGGATTATCTGTTTTTGACTGCATGATTATGATCAATAATAAATTTAAATAAAATGTAACTTATTTTATATTTGCACGCCGAAATTAAAGGCAGAATAAGAGAACAATTTTGTACATTTTACCAACCTTCTGTACCTTATTCAGGCAAATAAATGATTTTGATTTTGATTTGATTTTGTGACATAAAAAAAAAAATTAAATTGCAGTGTCACTTATTTGAACGTGTAGAATGACATAAAACAAAAATCTGATTTTCGTAAAAAAAATCACATTCGCGGTATTAATATAATAATAATACCTTTAAACCAGCAATTCGTGTATATACCTATGTATAATATAATCTGAATCTCGGAAACGGCTCCAAGAATTTTTATTAAATTTAGTATGCAGGGGGGTTTCAGGAGCAATAAATCGATCTAGCTAGGTAAGATCACGCTAAAATGTATATTTTTAAGACCTTTCTGTACCCCTATGTTCACAAATAAAGTTTTTGTTTTTTTTTTCATTTTTAGAAAACATCGTTCAAAAAAATATATATCATCCAGATATTTTTCTTTATTCAAGTAACAAGGACTCATTGTGTTAGTAAACTTATGAACTATGTTAACTTATTTTACGAGGTCACTTAGAAAGTTTTGCGACTAACAGTTTTTGTCTACTTGTAGAATATTGGCTGGTTTTGATATCAATTAAAACGATGACTACTTATTACAAAAAAACATAACATTCCAAATTCGAAATTCCCTCCACATTTTTTTACGAGCAAAATCAAAATACTCTGTCTTACTGAAAACTGGATTTATAACGAGAACATTTTCGCGCGATGATTTTGTACGATTTCAAAGTCAAAGTCAAATAATTTATTTCAATTAGGCACAAAAAGGCACTTTTGAACGTCAAAAACAAAAATAGAATTGATTCTAGTCAAAGGGTAGTTTTCGTATGGAGAAGAATGGGCAAGAAACTCCACCGTTACTCTTTTAAAATGTTTTACAATATTTTGTATACATTAATTATATAATTATATGTGAAAACGATGCACCTGGAATAAGATTACTATACCACAATAGGTAAAAATGAAGCAATGATAGAAAAAATAATTATGTAATGGATACATGGTGTTCACATATTTACAAGCATTGTAAAAACCTATACTAATTCGTCAGTGTGTGAGTTCAAGTAATAACAGAATGTAAAAAAAAAAAAATGTTGTAATATTTAATTACACAATTAAATTAGCAACCAGTTTGATTTTGTCTAGTCGAAATGTCGACTAAAACCAGAAGAATCGTTTGAAAGACTTCGAATGGTGTTCATAGAAAAAAGCCCTTCTAAAGCGACTGTTTTTCGCTGGTTCAACGAATTTATGGGTGGTCTAGTAATTTTGGCAGACAAAGAAAGAAGTGGCCGCCCTATGACGGTTGTTACATAACAAAAAGTGCTGGCTGTGAAAAATTTAATTCAAGAGAATAGGCTAATTACATATGAAGAGGTTCAGCATACACCGTGAAATTTGAATCACAGTTTTGCTAGAACAAACGTTGTTCAGACCATGGTCTACTACCATTCTACAGCATCCAATAAAAAAAAACATAATTAGTTTTTGAAAAAACACAAAAAAAGCAAAGTTTAAAATGTCAAGATAAATAGATGTATACTGCCGATTGGATCGGGAAGTGTGCACACTGCATGAAATTCTACACAGGCATCTTCGGTTATGAAAGATAGTTTCACGCTGGTACCGTAAAATCTAACGCAGGGTCAGAAGGAGGTTCGGGTAGAATGGTGCCGAGACATGATAGCAAAATTGGTAGCAGGCTCGTCTCGGCGCGTTTAAGATATCATTACGGGTGATGAATCTTGGATTTTTCAATATGATCCAGAAATGAAGCGTCAGTCGACCGTGTGGCTGTTGAACCAAAATGAACCAACGCCTACCAAAGTGAAGTGAGCCAGAAGTGCAGGCAAAATCCAATCTGGGAGGTCCAAACGCCTCCTGCCGGAGGCTCTACGTGGGGATCGTGCGGTCCATAGCCCTTTACGGGGCGCCGGTGTGGGCGCCTTCATTGAGGCGGCAGCCAGGCCGCCGGCTGAACGCGTCTCAAAGGGTCATGGCCATCCGGCTGGCCCGAGGATACCGCACGGTCTCCTGCGAGGCGGCGAGCCTCCTTGCCGGAGTACCGCCATGGGATCTGGAGGCAAAGGTCCTCGCGCACATTTGGGAGTGGCGCGAGGAGGCGAAGCGCCGGGGCTTAACTCCGATGCCGCAAGAAGTCGCGGCACAGCGGACAGAGCTCCGGCGGGATCTCATGGCGGAATGGAGAGTGCGATTGTCGCAACCCAGCGCTGGGCACGCCACAATTGCGGCGATAAGACCCCTCTTTGAGGAGTGGCTAGAGAGGCGCCACGGCGTCCTCACCTTCCGCCTGACGCAGGTACTCACCGGACACGGCAGTTTCGGGAGGTACCTGTTCAGGATAAAGCGGGAGGAAACGCCCGGGTGTCGTCACTGTGTGGATCGCCCGGAGGACACGGTGGAGCACACGGTGGAGCACACGGTGGAGGTCTGCCCGGCTTGGGCAGGGCATCGCCGTGTCCTCGTGGATGCGATCGGCGGCGGTGATCTCTCGCGTCCGGCCCTGATTCGGGCCATGCTACGGAGCGAGAGGAAATGGGAGGCCGTCACCTCTTTCTGCGAAGCAGTAATGCTCGCGAAGGAGGAGACGGAGCGCGTGAGGGAAAGGCAAATTTCGCGCCCTCGCGCCCTCGCGCCCCTAACCGCCGCAGCAGGAGACGCCCTGGGCGTCGGGAATCGCAGGAAGATTTCCGGCCACCGTAGGCGCGGGCTTGCGGACGGTGAGCAATGGGTAGCTCGCCGTCCGATAAGGACCAAGCCCGGGTTGACGGCGCGTTGTGTTCCACGCGCGCCTCAAAGAGATGTCAGCAGAATTGACGGGGTCCGCTAGGGCCAATGCCAATGCCGGGGGTTCGAAGAAAACCAATAGGGAAATCGTGGCCCCCGGCAACATGGCATAGGAAGGAACACGGGTGGGTTTTAGTCAGTAAGAGTCTGACACGCCCTCCCGCTCCACCCAGAGCGGGAGAAGTTATTTGATAATGTCCCACCCAAAAAAAAAAAAAAAGTGCAGGCAAAATGTTGACCGCAAGTTTTTTTTTTTTTTCTACCAGGTTATCTGGTGTCAGTACCCTGACGAGATCAAAGAAGCATCAATGCTGAATGGTATGTTACCAAATGTTTGCCAGAAGTTTTTACTACTGCAAGCAGCAAGCGACCGAACACTGGCCTCCGTGGGCTACTGCTTCACCACGACAACGCGCTGGCTCACTCGGCGCTCAAAACAAGGGACTTTCTGGACAGCACACCGGTCAAATTTATAGGTCATCCTCCTTACCATCCCGATTTGGCTCCGTGCGACTTTTTCTTGTTCCCCAAAATAAAAAATCAACTCAAAGGAAAACAGTTTTCATCACCTGAAGATGCACTGGGTGCATTTGACAAGGAGATTGGAGAGGTGTCTGATGCGGACTGGAAAATGTGTTATGAAAATTTGTTTAGACGTATAAAACTGTGTATAGACGCCAATGGAGAGTTCTTTCAAAAGATATAATTAAAAAAAAATATAACCTGTAGTATATTTTTTTCTAGTATCACAAAATTTTCTGAGTGGCCCACGTAATCTAGTTTAAATTTATTTCACCCCATGGGAGATGGCACTGCAGTGATTGATGTACATGCAATCCAGACTGCTAGCGATATTGTTGGAACTGGCCCGTACTCTGCGTACCAGGGATGCACACCTCATTCGCATCGTTACGTAAAAGCAATTAATATGTGCGTCCGCGAATATTCCCGATGCGCTACAAAAACGGGGCAGCCCCACCAATACCCTGAAAGCGTTGTTGTATTGGACTCGAAGGGCGTTGTATGACCTTTGGGTATATCTAGCCCACAGGCTGCACGTGTAAAACGTTGTACAATAAGCTCGAAACAAACGTAATTTGGCTTTTTAAGTGAGCAGCGTGCAAACCTGCGAGCCAGCATGTTTGCCCTTACCGACAACGCCCTTCGCTCCCGCTCAATATCGAGTCCGTCATTGAGGTCAGGGGTCAATATATGACCAAGATATTTAAACGTAAATACTCTTTGTAGTGGAGTCCCATTGAGTAATACAGGTGGTACATAACCCGGTCTGCCCCCAGCCTCAAAGACCATGATCTCCGACCTATTGGAGTTATACATCAAACCATGTGTTTTGGCATACTGCTCACATTTGGCGACCAATTACTTTCTGAGACCACAGATTGACGCGCTCAGAAGCACCATATCGTCTGCATAGCTAATATTATTTACACAAATACCATCTATATAGCAACCCACTCTGGTGCTGCTGAGCTCGCCAATCCTGCCTCACCCCGCATTCCAACCTATTGATCTGGTTACCATACCACTATTTAAAGATGTTTGCTCCGTTGGCAACCTATCCTTCTCCATCTTTCTCCACAATACGTCATAAGCAACCAGATCAGAAACCTTGAATAAATCGATGAACCTAGCATAAATCGGCATCCCACGCTGTGTATAGTAAGTATGTGATAGTATGCTTAAGGCACAACACTGCACTTTCTGTTGTCAAACCACGCCGAAACTTGAATTGGTTGTCATGAACATTTACAGTTTTATTTATTTGTGTATTAAGCAGACGGTCAAACACTTTTGATATTGTGATATTATAGTAGCTAGAGAGATGGGCCTTTTTGATGCCGAGCGACGAAATGTAAGTTTTTACGCACAATATTGAGAGATTTACCATGTTATTTTAAGACCATAGACTTCTTATAGGTTTTCCTGTAGTCTATGAGTAAAGAACCATACTATGTATTTTTTTCAAAATTTTTGGTCCAGTAGTTTCGGAGATAAGGGGGGGGGAATGGACAATTTTCATTGAATTTATTAAATATCTTTAAAAGTATTTATTTTAAAATTATATAAAAAATATACTTAAGATCCTTGCAGCAAGTTCTTTCATTTGATATGTCACACGGTACTGTTAGCAAAACTTTTTTTTTTAATTTTCTTGTTTGCGCCCCAAAAGTGACACCTTTATTCAAAATTAAATTATTTACGTTACACATTCGTGTTTGGGTCACAGAAATACATATGTGTACCAAATTTCAACTTAATCGGTCCATTAGATTCGGAGTAAATTGGCTGTGACAGACGGACAGACAGACAGACAGACAGACAGACAGACACACGAGTGATCCTATAAGGGTTCCGTTTTTTCCTTTTGAGGTACGGAACCCTAAAAATGGGTAAAACAGGCAATATTTTTGTTTTCTTAATCTTTAATGTTGGCAGATTCCTATAAAATTATTGCTTTATTTAGATGTTAGCTAGAAAAAAAGTTTTGAGTCCTCAAACTTACAGAAAGATGTAAAAAATACTTAAATCTTAATTTCAACTTGCATTAAAAAAAAAAAACCCATCCACCATTTTCGTATGTTCAACGTTCTGCCAAACACCCTGTATATATTTATAAGGATTTTTTGTTGTTTTTTCTTGTTTGAAATTTTCAGTATTTATTATTATAAATACTCAAAATTTCAAACAAGAAAAAAGAAAATGGACAAAAATTAAATAACAATTTAAAAAACGATTATTTCAAACAAGAAAAAAGAAAATGGACAAAAATTAAATAACAATTTAAAAAACGATTATTTCAAATTAGAAAAATCAACAAAATTTACACATTTTTTCTGGTATTTGAACCCGAGGTTGGTCACTATTGCAGTAAAGTTTTCCAATGCACGAGACCACTAGACCAATCGAACTATGAGTTTAAGTCTCGAAATAACGCACCCATAGATAATCTATATAAACAAAATAAGGTGTACACAAAAAGGTAATTACTTACTTTACAACTTCCATCATGTGTTTGTTTCATCGAATATGATCTCTTTATTGCCCTCCGAATATTTTTTTTGTTGCCCATTTTTTTATAATGTCAATAATTAATTATTTATTTACACAACTTATGACTAAATCCGAAATCGATCAAAAATTTACACCAACAAAGCAACTTAGAAAAAACGAACTGATTTCTGAGCAGCGGCGGCGAGCGGAACAAAATGATACAGGTCCATCTAGCAGCGCGCATAGACTAATATTGGCAGCGCGCCTCAACGGTCACTGTGGCTTTGCGTAGAAATGAAAGAGAGTGAAATAACGTCGCGCTGGCGCGATGTTTCGTTCGACTCGTTCGAGTTATTTATCATTGAATATAATTAATCCCTGTAAATATCTTATTTCAATCGATAAATAAAAACAACAGTTCCACTTATTATTATATATTACATCACTGTTATTAATTTTATCAAGATTTGTTCATAAATAATACAGTTACAACAGCTAGAATTTCAATTTTAATGGTTATTTTATGATTTTTTTCTATAGAGAAAATTGACTGAAAACGTGTTTTCAACACAATGGTCCACCCATAAATATGATCAAGATTAACATATATTTTTATTGCTGCTCTAAAATTTATGCATTTGGCTAAAAAACTGTTTTGTGAAGCCTATTTTGACTATGTACAGCGCCTTAAATTGTAAATTATTTAAAATCCAATTATATAAATGGCTCAATAGTAACAATTTCTATAGTATTAATGATTTTTTTAAATGAATCAATGTAATATATTTCAATGTCATAAATGTATTTTTAGTAAGTACCTAAGTTTGCATGCTTTAGTTTTAAGCAAAACATGTTCGATCTAATAATTTTAATAACACCTTGTATACCATGTTTTATGCAAATAAAAATATCTTATCTTATCTAATTAGATTAAGCAAGTACTGGTTGTCGTTACTTAATGACTCATTAACGCTTTTGTTATATTGCAACAAATGCGTTCATAATTCATTAAAGTACTGAAATGAAATGAAATAAAATTGTTTACTCTGTAAATAGGATACTCACAAATGCACCTGTTATTTAAGGAACTACTTAGTGATGACTAATTCTCAGTAATAAGTAGTGTCCGACCGAAAGTCCGGTTTCGGTTTCGGTTTCGGCCGAGTTTCGGCCAAAAATCAAGTTTCGGCGGCAGTTTCGGTTTCGGCCAAAATTGGCCGAAACAAACTGATTTCGGAAATTGTCGTGCACGCTCGCCTAACTTCGCTTCTCGCGGCAACGCTTTGGCGGACGCTGGCGGCCCTGTTCGAGAATTGTCGTGCGCCGTTTAGATAGCTCTGTAGCAATCCGACGCAAACATTCTTTAGAGGTTATGTTTTGATGGAACTGATTACATGTAAGTTTTTGTTTCGTTTCTGTACTTGAATGATTTATATAGAATCAGAATCATTTATTTTGCAATGAATGTCGGTACAAAATCAGATGTTAGCATTGTAAAAGCAGGTCCAACACACTCTACCTTACGGCAAGCAAAAGTTAAAAAATATTTATATCTACACAATTGTACAACCAAATAAACAAAAATTAAAAAGTATATTTATGTGGATCGGCAGCCTTCCTACATAAACTAAAAAAAAAACAAAACTCTTAATTCTATATTTTACAAATGATTATAATATTGATTATTTTACTTACATTAACAAAACAAAAAAAAAAATGGCAAAATATGTAATTAAATTTGAAATGAAAATAGTAAATTAAAACAACATTATTTACTCTCATCATTCAAAAAATTTTGTACAGAATAGTAACATTTATCTATTAACAAGGATGTTAGTCTCTTTTTAAATACACTTAATGATTCTTCTTTGTTGGCTTTTATTATAGATGACGGGCCCATTGATAGTAAGCTCTTTCTTAATAATGCTGTTTTGTGCCTACCTGTAAACATTAGATTTTTATATTGCGATCTAACAGATCCCGGACGTGTTCTAATATCGTCCATTAGGGTAAAAAGGTGTATGTTTGTTCTAACAAATATTGCAAGTTCAACTCATAGATGGAAAGGTGAGTAGTTTAAGAGACTTGAAAACAGGTACACAACTGTCGGTATTTTTAAGACCAGTCATTGATCTCATGCAACGTTTTTGGGCTTTAAATATCCTATCCCTCTCAGTACAGTTACCCCAGAATATAACTCCGAATCTCAAAACTGACGCAACTAGACCATGATAAGCTTCCAGCACGGTGCGAATGCTTACTTTTTTTGACAGGTTATATAGTACGTACGCTGACTTGCTTAACTTCTTACATACATCCTCTGAATGCGGTTTCCAGGTCAGTTTGTTATCAATTAGAATACCAAGGAATTTAGTAATATTTGTGGAGTTTACAAAATAAATGATTGATTGATTGATTACTTTTTGTCCAATAAAATTAACATCATAATTTTCAGCTGCTAGACGCTGGTGAAAATGTATAACTTTTGTTTTTTGAACATTTATAATTAAATTATTTTCATTAAGCCAATTTATTATGCTTTTCAATGTACTTTATTCTCTATAAAATATTATCTTCGTAATTATTTTTATTGCCACATTTTACTATAGTCGTACTGTCGTTTGCAAATAATACCATAGGTTGTTGAATTTGGCGAGGCAAGTCGTTAATATATAAAAGAAACAATAAAGGTCCAAGTACACTACCTTGCGGTATGCCATATTTGACTTCTCTGCAGCCGGATAGATACTTATGTTCTTGTTTAATTTTCACACATACCCTTGATATTTCTGTATATTGCTTTCGATTAGTGAGATATGACTTAATTATATTTAATACGTTTCCTCTACTGCCGTACGTGTCAAGTTTTTTTATAAAACCATGACGTGGTTTACGTAGTCGAATGCTTTCGTCATATCAGTATATATGCCACATACAGGGATTTTATGGTCCACACTTTGAATAACGTTATTCAGTAAATCGTATATTGCCATATTAATATTTTTATTTTTCCGGAACCCCTTTTGTTCGTCACATAAGAGAAAACTTTGGAAAACACTAAAATTAAGGCCACTGACCTATAATTAGCCATGTCTTCTTTGCTATTTTTTTATGGAGTAGTTTTATGATTACTTTTTTAAGACTATTGGGGAAGATACCTGAGCTAATACTTATATTCATGATGTGAAATAGTGGTACAGCAATTATATCGGCCACAAGTTTGACCACAGAAGTTGTTACGCCGTCATAACCACGCGCGGCCACCTGAAGCGAAAGCCTTGCCCCGCGACCTGGTAGCGGACCCTTGACCCCATCCATCGGATTGACGCCCTCGAGTAAGCAGCACTCAGGTTACACGCAGCTTACTCGAAATAATATCCACAGATGTACTCATACATCTGTTGTGTGGCGTGTGCTAGGTTAACATAGGCACGTCACATAACTCATTACAGACATCCACCACTATACTTACATGTATCTATACACAACACGCGTGGGCGCGATGCGGGTCGCGACGCGCGTCTATAATGAGCGATGTTAAAACTACAACACTAGCTGCTCATACATACGCGACTGCCTATCCCTCAATCCGTAAACGGCTCGATCTGTAAGCGGGGCGAGGGGGAGACTACATATTGTCCTGTAGGGTGTTGAGTCGGCATCTCCGTCGCTGGTCGTTCTCGCTGGGCCTCCCCCAGGCAACTGGGGGTCTCACTTGGCGGGGACAGACCACCGGGATGTCGTGAAGAAAGCAGCGCTACAGTACCTAGTTAGCGTCGTGGCGCGCCTACAAAAATATTCAGAGTAAGCAATCACACCGACGCATTATTGCTTAATAATATATGGTCGTTTCTATTAGCCGTTCGAGGCAAACAAAATTGAGGGGCCCATTTTAATGGGTCAATGTAACGCCTTCGCGGGCGAAGGGCGAAGCCCTGACCCCGCTCGCCACGCCCCCTTGCGGGGGCGTCGCGACATCTCTCGATAAACGGCGTCATTAATTGACGACTCGAGTAAGCTGCACTCAGGTATCAGAATAAAGGGGCTCTACAGATGTACACACACATCTGTTGCGTGGTGTGTTTTAGGTTAATATAGGCATATCGCGTAACTTTACAGACAACCTTTACTATACATGCATTCATATAATCATGTGTCGACGCGGCGCGGGCGTGCCATGCGTCACACATAGACACTGAGCAGCGTACATAACAATACTAGCTGCTCACACACACGTGACATCCCCCTCCCCCCAAACCCGTAAACGGCTAGATCTGTGAGCGGGGCGGGGGGGAGCTACATGCCTCCCCGTAGGCGTGCAGAGTCGGCACCCTCGCCGCTGGTCGTCTCCTGCTGGGCCTCCATCAGGAAACTGGGAGGTCTCACTCGGCAGGGACGGACCGCCGGGGAGTCGTGAAGAAAGCGACGCCACTATAAGCGCCGCGGCGCTCCTACGGAACTTATTCAGTGCAACCAAACACACGAGTGCGACCTAAACCCCGCACTCACTTCCTTAGCCGCTTAGGCAGTCAAATGAGGGGCCCGAATTTGCGGGTCACTGTATAGCCTCCGCGGGCGAGGTATGAAGCGAACTCTTTCGAAAAAATAAAACGGCGTCATTCTAGGCGGGCGCGCGCTCGAATCGAGAAAAAGTACATCAAGACTGGGCCCTGTGGTACATGCGTGCTCCGCCCTACGTCCCTCACAAGTCTCTCCCGTCTAAGTTCATTTAATTAATGTACGAGTTAAAAGTTTGTTCATGAGCGTAATAATTAAGTAATGGTTTAAAAAACTTAAAAAAAAAAAAAAAAATGTGTCTGAATAAAGGCTTATATTATTATTATTATTAAAAAACTTACGGTGAATAAATCAATGTGCTGTTTGGTAAAAGTGACTTTACTAAAATAAATAGAAGTGTTACGTTGTGGATCATTGGTTTTATTCTTATTCGCCACACGGTCCCTTACAGTTTGTGTTAGCTTTCAATTTATTAAAACGTAATTGTTGTATATTGTACTGGCAACACCCAAAGATTTGAAATGTCAAAATGGGGGTAATAACGACCTTCTGGGTCGGGCGCTCGTGACGGTAAGACGTGCTGAGTGGCTGTGTCGGTAAAAAGATAGATTGGTGTAGTATTGGTTGGAGATCTACTGTAAATTAAGGTAAGTTTTATGGTATATATTAGAATACTGATTGAATTGTGATATTATGTCGAATAGGAGATGTGATGGTATGGTGTATAATATTGAATTTGATGTTGGTAAAGAAATCTAAATGACTGACAAAATATATTGGTGTTTCATATTATTTTCCTTATCCCTGAAATATTGTAAATATGTAGTTTTATTAAACAGTTTTAGATTATGATATTGGGGTAGCGACTTTTAAGATTCATTTGGAGATTAGTATCTATTTTGAGGTTAAATAATTATATTCGGAATTATGTTAGTTATTTTAGAGTAAGGATGGTTCTTATTTCATTTGTATCACCAATTTATATTGATTACTTGGTTTTTATTATTTGCCATGACAGAGGCCATAGTAGACTTGGTAGGTAATAAAGTGGCATTTTCGGAATTTGGGTACGGAACCCAAAAAAAGACCAAAGGCCAGCATGGTCTACGTTAACTTTGGCATAACGATGGCAATGTGTTGCCATCGTGATGATGTATGGGTATAAAAAATATAATTACATACCTACTCCAAGTACAATACCACACTTGGTCTGGTCTGGGTCGCATGTCGTGTTAAACCTGGCGTAATCTTCAAAACAGTTTGAATTTGTAAGTGATACACAAGTGTAGCATTCAATTGATGAGGCTAGAATGTACAAATATAATCATTAAATTAATGGGTGCCACAGATTAGTTTAACCAAACTAAGACCGTTTTCACACACACTAAGGTTTTCCTTTAAACTACGATTGTTTATGCTAAAAGCTTCTTAGCTCTGAAATCGCGAAAAAATCTGCTGCTACATACATTTTTATGATCGAATATAACTCGGTAAAAGATAGGGAACAGTTGATTTACATTTGCGATTTCGGAGTTGGTCCCTTAAGTAGTAAGAGTGAGAGAGAGAAAGAGCGAGAGAGCTTTTCAGTTATTTCAATTACACCCTGTATAATTATTATGAATGAATACATTATATTCCGTCACGGATCGTTTATAAGAACTGCAACCGTGTGTGTGTGTGAAAAATGGCTACGATCTTCTACTAACGGTCAGCGCATACTAAGCAGCAAAATGCTTCAACATATTCTTGGCCATCAGTAAAATATACGCGAGCATACGCAAACATTTGTTGCATGATGTTTTCAAGTTTAGTTTACTTGTAATAAAATCGAAGAAAAATAAATTGGTTGAATATTTTGCTGGTCACTGGGTGCTGACAAAGAACGGAAGACAGAAAACAAGACACAATGGTGCCGATTCTCTTGTACACCGAACTAACTAATCTATCACTAAAATTCCTTACTTTTGGCTATGATAATCTGATAGCTATTCTGCAAAAATATTTCTCTAAATTAAAAAAAAATATTTTGACACAATTCAAATCGAATTTGACAATGACTCCACGTGGTACTTGTTTGCCCTACCCCGTGAATTTTTTTAGAGCCAGAGGTGCTCAGGAGAGGGCAGCCTCGGAATTTGAAGCACCTGAAGTCGAAGTGTTGGTGTGAATTTTAGTTCATGACAACAAATTTTATACCACACCTTTTTAGTTGCTACTAAAAATAATTGGATTTAGTTGACAATCAAAATTCAGACTAGAAAAAACTGTTATACAAAAAAAAAAAACCGACTTCCAAAAAAAAACACTACAAAGTGATATTGTCTTTGGTTTAGTATTTTCGTTATTTGCCACTGACTTCCGAAATTTTAGTTATTTTTTTTGGAAGTCGGTTGTTCTTTTTTTTTGGTTGCTTATAATATTTGAAAAGTTCCCTCGATTTCTCTGGGATGCCATCATCAAATCATAGTACCACCCTTGGGATATCTCCTTTCCAACAAAAAAAGAATCGTCAAAATCGGTTTATAAACGATGAAGTTATCCGCGAACAAACATAAAAAAAATATGTATACGGTCGAATTGAGAAACCTCCTCCTTTTTTTGAAGTCTGTTAAAAATTGCTATTTTCACTAAATTAATAACTCAGTGCCATCTTAGTGCTGTCAAACTACAATATAGTTAAGTTTTGTCACTTTAGTCTATTTCAGAATGGGAAATCGTTGTTTGACAGGAATAAACTAAATTTTGGTGATTTTTAGTGTAAATTAGAGGCATTTGTGATAAGAGAATCGGCACCATTATCCTGATTAACACTTCCCCTTACTTATAACGTGTAAAAATGTATGGCAAAGCAAACTTTAACCATTACTTGTAGAGAGTACAAAAAGTTCGCCGTTTTGTTTACCTAATTTGTTAATATTACTGAATGTAATTTACTATGAAAAAATTGCGTTGTAACAAAAGCTTTTGGAATCTTTCCAATTGCTTGTTTTATTTCTCACCTAAAACTGTTACCACACCTAATACAGTGTTTTTTTTTCATTATTTTTAAAATCAATATTTTATTTTCCTATTTCATCATATAACAGCCAATATCTGGATGATTTTTTTTAACGATATTTTCTAATAATGAAACCTAGCTAGATCGATTTATCGCCCCTCCGAAATCCTCTGCAAACTAAATTTCCTGAAAATCAGTGGAGCCGTTTCCTAGATTCAGATTATATATTTATATACATATATACAATAAGCTCGTTTTAAGAATATGTTTCTGTCTAGCTGGCCCCCCTGACCCACAGCAACGAAACCGATGTAGACTGTTAGCATATTGAACGTACTTGTCGAATCGAACGAAAATTTTCAATGTACCTCTGCCACTAAGACAGAAATGGCATTTATTATCGGATTCTATCCAGCGGGCCCCTTCGTTATCCTATTACTTAGGGACTTGAAAATGTTATTGGAGATACTCCTTCCAATGTACTTTTCAAATTATTCACTTATTTTCAAAAAAATTGGAGAATACAGCAGAAATTACATTTGTAAGTGTTTTTCCTTTCAGCGGGGCCCTTTTTATCCTCAATATTTACGAGTGAAAATCGTACGCCAAATTAAAGCATTTTCAATGTACTTTCAGGAATTAATGCGTTTATTTGTGATAAACATCATAATTAACGGTGAAAAAGGATCTGCTAACTTTAGAAGTTTTGTTCAAAAAGTAAGGTCAGCAAGACAACGTTTTTTTTTATGTAGATATATAATAATGCGCACAGAATATATTTTGACATATTAAATTTTTTCAAATGAATAATCAAAACTATTGTTTCACATATAATACGCAATGCGGTATGATTTATTTATTCATTAGCTGAGTTTTTACGTTAGTTTCCAGATCGTTATGACATTCCCAACTGCCATTTTGACGTATACAGTGGGCTTTGTAATGGCCAATGAGTTCTCAATTCATAGGTTTTAGTTGCCGTTGGCTATCAAAACAACTTAAAAGTGATACTGATATTATAGTGCAATAACAATAATTTATAAGGTTAGTATGTAACTACGTAGGTAGGAATTTAATACTTAGATAAAACAAAAACAATAACAAACAATTTTTTTCTGCATTTGGTCAAGTCCAAAACTTTAGAATAATTAATTATTGTGATCCGAAATTAGATTCGTTCAACCGTTTTTACATTATCTGTGGCAGTAATGGCGGCACGTCATCAAACCAGCTGATCGACTGCTGTAGCGCGCACCCCCACGGTATAATGTTGGATTTGGGCACCTAGTTACGGTATTAATATCTATATTTTTTTTATGGATTTGCATGAGTTTAGCATAAATTGGTGTATGAAACTGCACATAACTAGGTATTAAAATACTCGTATGATAATTCACACTCGTGTTTTGACACGAGACACGTGGCATGTTGATATTAGTTTCATATTTATGCTAATATTTTGCTGACCGTACATACAATTCGATTCCAATAAAGTAATTTTTTTACTTAACCAGCTTACCATCAGCCAGTTGTTACCAACTTTAGGACACCGGCCAGGCCGGAACGTTAACTTAAGCTCACAATTCGACGGAACGCGCGCGTATGTAAATTTTCTGCATTACCCACGTTTATTATTCAAAATACAATTATTTACTTATCGCATCTAAAAAAACGCATTAATTCCTAAAAGTACATTGAATTTGGCGTGCGATTTTCACTCGTAAATATTGAGGATAAAAAGGGCCCCGCTGGATGGAAAAACACTTACAAATGTAATTTCTGCTGTATTATCCATTTTTTTTGAAAATAAGTGAATAATTTGAAAAGTACAGTAAGCGCTCAAAAGTGCATGAGCACGCTAAGAGTCGTATTGCTGTGAACACGCGGTATAGTCCGTACATTTATATGTGTAAACAGTCAGACGTCTGTGGTGTGAGTGCCGTACACACACCACAGAGAACGCAGTTTTGAACTACACACTATCGTATCGTCACGGTTCGCGGGCGCCGCACTTATATTTCCATAACTTTTGTTAGAACGCATCATACTCGTACGCGTGACCTTGGCCAGTGTATCGCATTGCTAAAATTCGAAAGTAAATTATATGTGCAGATAGCAGAAGGCGTTAAGCGTTGGTCTTAGATTCAAGATGGCTAAGGTTCTAATCTCGTAAATCACAGCGCTGTTTTTGCAAATATTATTATTTTTGTTTGCAATAATAATATTTTTAAATATCCTGCCTATTTATTAATATTGTTATTGCAATAAAGGGTTTAGAATAAAAAATGCGTGATATGTTATAATAAAAAATAAATAATATTTATTCGTTATGTTTATTTTACTTAAGTATAGTTATCAAACTGCTACAATTATTTATCATTACTTCACCTGAATAATATGTGAAATAGATGTCTAGAAACTTAGAAGCAATTTGTATTATTTTGACATATTTAAATTTTGAAATGTTTTAAATTTTAAATGGATTTTTTTGCACCATAAATATAAAGCTTTGATCATGGTCTAAGTAATTAAGCAATAAATAAGAATATTAGACTACTTAAAATGTAAAAAAATCTACTGACAAAATTGTTGATTTTAAGGTTAAAGGCAGTTGTTCATATTAATTATTTTAAACTTTATTTGGCTTTAGTAAATATTGGTTGGTATTGAGGTTATAGCTTAAGTATTCATTTTCTTTACGAAAAGAAGATTGAAACTAAACCTCAAATTTTAATCCTAAAATAATACTATTACTAAAATAATATTAAACAATTTCGGTATATCTGCAAGAAATACGACAAACACCCTATTGAAACGTGCTTAAAAAATTCGTTACCATAAATTCATGCAATAACGAATCTGTTGTTTATTAAGTTGGTACGGTCAATATTTTAAGGTCAAAAACGGTTTTCTAGCTGGTCTTCAGTGATGCAAGCCTTCAGAGTGCACGGCGAACGGTTCATAATGACGTGTTTTTAATAATTCAGCAAAATATCTCGTTGGTATGAAACCATTTGTTTCATTCACCATTTGACGTCGCTGCTACTCGATAATAAGCCCCTTCCTCATATCTCTTAACCGTCACAGTATTTCTCTAGAACAAAGAAAAACATTGTTTTTATTACACATAATACCTAATTATTTATTATTCACTAATCGAATTAAACCTCACAATGAATTTAAAACTTTAAAGGCATCTTCTGTCTCAACAATACCTCTGTTCTATCAACAATACCCTTGATTAGGATTTATGTTTAGTAAAATATGAAATATATAAATGATAACACTCACACTTAGTCCGGTTTTATTAGATATTCACTTCACTTTTACGCAGCGCAATAATATTCTCTGATCTGATCTGATCTCTTCAATATATTTTATGCCTGCTTTTTGATAATAATAACCACAACACTGCGCTAAATGCTCGTCACCAATATTATCACGGCACGAACCAACAAAGTTCTATTAATTGAATACTTGAAACAAACTGCATCTACCCCACAGAAATCGAAATAATTTACTTAGTTTTTTGTGGTCTACCTGCTAAACTTTAATATTTATGTGAACAAGACGAATGAAACTAAAAACGAATGATGATTATCGAACTAGTCATTGGTTGCAGACAAAGTGAGTGTGTGTGTGTAATGTGCGTGTCTACAGTATTGTAACAACTTATAGAAGAAGGTCGTAAGTCAAACCGAAGCGTCAGTCTATTGCTTTGTGAGATTGCTTATGGACTTTTGGTCGGTACTGTACATTGGAAGGAGTATCTCCAATAACATTTTCAAGTCTCTAAGCAATAGGATAACGAAGGGGCCCGCTGGATAGAAACCGATAATAAATGCCATTTCTGTCTTAGTGGCAGAGGTACATTGAAAATTTTCGTTCGATTCGACAAGTACGTTCAATAAGCTAACAGTCTACATTGGTTTCGTTGCTGCGGCTCAGGGGGGCCAGCTAGATAGAAACATATGTTTTAAGATTATTAGATTTGCGACATTGTCAACTTTCTGTTTGGCCCTCCTTAAGCAACGTTTATAAGTAAGGGTGTATGGGCTTCTTATTAATATCAGTACTGTAGTTATGTTACGACTCACCATATTTAACAGACGAACAGATGAATAACGTTACCAAAAACAAATTAGCCATTATACTTCATATACTTTATTATACTTCATAATCATTTTCGGGTCATCGTCGTACGAACGCACGGAATACCTACTAAACTTGAAATCAATCAATAAGTTACATGCAGTCATGTTTTTATACCTACAGGTGAACCAGTAAAGCCTCCAAAAAAGCACAAAATAGGAATGATTGGAGATTCAAATTAAAAATTAAAAATATTTTATTTCACATAAACCTACATGGGCACTTATGAAACGTCAGAAGCTAGGTGCACGGTTCTAATTGGTCGTTTCCTATGGAGAAGAGCCGGCAAGAAACTCCACATTCGATTAAATAATGCCAACTGAAAACGTGTTAGGGGTTCATTGTACTCATCTTTATGAATAGTTTCTACTCATAGAAGCTGTTTGTAAAGATGAGTTGATGTTGGTCTCAACCAACCCTGAAATCAGCTGCTCTTTACATTTTTGTTAGCATAAGCATAATCAGCTTACAACGGTTCCACCACTGGGAGACAGGCTTCCTGTCTGTGAGATCAGTAGGGTGTATGTATATCATAACTGGACAGAAGAAGAATGGCCAGGACTCCATGTAATCTGGGTGTCGCATTTAGACTTCGCGTAAGATAGATCTTGGTCAAATAAATTTTTACTTTTACTTACTTTGCAGCATATTTTTTTAGTGTTGGGTTTCACCAAAAAAAAGACCAGTGGTGAGTCTGTTTATATCCTTCATGACAGTAAACCAAAGAGTATATCGCAATAAACAGTATGTATATGAGATTCAAAGATGGCGGAATAGTTCAAATAATGATTACTGAAGGAAAATGTGGCACTAGTAGCTGACTTTGCATATTAAGCCCTCTACACATTGGACACCTAGAAGAGCGCCATGTCCCATGGTGCTCTAAACACTTCTGTGCAAAGCAAGCAGCCATAATTACGTGGTTTTTGATGAAATGTATTTTGTTATAACGACGTAACGACGGTTACATCCAACATGAACTATGCACAATAGTGTTGCCCTGCAACTGCAAACCAACACGTTATCCCTTTGCGTCGTTTTCAACGTCACACAACACATGTCTGGCAACATCGAAAACGATGAAAAATGTCGTGAGACAAGTTATCTGGAGACGTTGGTCGACATCGTCCGACTTCGCCCGACCTCTAACCCCGCGTCGTATTAAAAAGCGATTGTCGCGCCAATACGAGATCGTTGAGTTCATATTATGTCACTTTTTGTTCGGTGAAACAGAACCCGTAGTCGCGCTAACAAAAGGCGCCTTCCGGTTTTCCGGCGATCGCTTTCTACCAGGACGCGCTCTCAAGTGTTGTGGGTTATTTGATCAGTGAGTAGGAGGCTTTGTACTGTCAGTGGACTTAATAAGACAACTGTTATTTACAAAATTATTTTGAATATTACAAATATGTAACATTTTATTATACATATTTATGTAAGGTTCAAAGATGAATGTAGAATTTTAGATTTGTGAATTGTGTGAGGCCGCGCTCGACTTATTCCTAGCTATTATGTACAACAAAACAAACGTTTCTTTTCTGTGAGTCGAATGAAAGACAAAATATATATATTAAAGAGGATAAAAATATATACACTGGATAAACTAAATTAACTAACAAACTATTCAAATAAAATATAATAACATAACCTAACTATAAAAAACTGAAATATGAGGTTGAAAAATTCCTCCGCATCGCTGTCGACTCTAAGAGACTGGCGGCATTATCACGTTGTATGGAAATGCTTAGCCTCTGATCAAGGTAAAAGCCAGTTTTTGGGTTACGTGTATGTCAACCAGCCTTTTAGAGATTTCGTTGAACAAACCATTAGCACTCGGATCCCACGGCCCGAGGGTTTCAACCCCAAAAGACTCAAAAATATATTTACCGATAAGGTTTATTATACTTTCGCCGCTTGAGGTTTTCTGCAGCCGCAGCGTCAGCACAACACGCCGAACCAGGAAGATGGGATGGCGCAAGAGTATCGACACACGTTGCGTCCCACACTAAAGGCCTACCCACCTTCCATGGAAATAAAGACATGCCGTCCGGTCTCTTGTCATCGTCGGGAGCATCAACAACTGAAACGCTGACGGTGACAAGAACTCATCAGATGATGTCATTAATGTTCGCATGCCGCACTAAGCGACCCGCACTTCGGCTGCAAGACAGGCCGTGGTGTCCGAGGCTGATGAAAACTTCGCCGCAGTGACAGTGATGAGGAGAACAGTGTCTGTACATTGCCAAGGGAAACTATAGATTTGGAGTATTTTTCTTTTTAGTTTTTGCCAGCAAGGTGTCCTTATTAACAGAATTGAAGGCATTCTTTATGTCAACTTTCAGGAAGACCTCCTTTGCCAGAATTTAGGTAGGTCAACAGGGCGTGTACGGCAGCCTCACAGCCCCATTTGGAGTCGTGCTGCAAGGTCTGAAATTTTTCTGAAACAACCGCACCATAAAATTTACAGCAAATCTTGGCTGCCATACGACGGTAAGTAGTTCCCTCGGCAATGGGATGAATGCCGACATCTCTCTTGCGCAGGACGAGAGCATAAGGTTAATCAGAGCCGTAAGCTCCTTCAAGAGCAACTCACCAGCTACCTTGGCGCCTGAACAAATTAAGGTTCTTAAGGTGCTGAGGACTCAGGCCGTCGCCATCGAGGCCACCAGCGGAGCCGTTCCGGAAGGAGCAAAAGGCTGCGATAAACTCTCGACCTGTAATGGTGAGGGAGTGATTATCCGGATCAGGAGGGTCGGGAAAATAAAGGCTATCCGTTGTGGCAGGGTACGTTTCAGTACCATAGGTTATCACTGGCAACACGCACTGATCAAAGACTTTCATCTTGAGACACTGTGGTATGTGGGACGAAAAGATATTGCGTAGCTTCCCGAATGCTATCCAGCCGAGTCGGATTCGACGATTGACCTCTTTCTCGAAGTTGAATCTACCTAGCTGGACAGTTTGTCCTGGGTAAACAAAAACATACTCGTCTACAACTTCGAGCGTAACGTCTCCGATCTTCATGAAAGCATAAACAATGTGAAATAAACAATATGGTATACATAATAGTTGTCAGCCTCTTAAGTATTTACACACACTATAAAATTTATTTACATCCGTAAGACGACCTCGTAACATACGGTCCAGTTGAAAACCAGCGTGAGGCAGCTGAACTGGACCTATTTGGCACAGCCGTGAAGCACACGATACCGTTTTAATACTCGTATAATATTTATGTTCATATTTACGGTTTTCATATAAACTTTTATTAAAAATTATTGTTTATTTATTTTGTAATCCCATAGTGGGATTTGTGTGTCCATAGGTGTGCCATAGGTGTTTCCTTTCCAGAGCTGTAAGCGTTTCTATAGAACTCGGTACCACCACATCACAAAAATCCTGGTTGCTCCGCTAATGTCACCTTCTCCTAACTTTAGATTCTACCAGATCTCTGATCTCTGTGTCTGTAATTTTGAATCGAAATTATGTGCCGAAAATATCACAGTTTTCCTTCATTTGTGCAGTTAATGCCTTTTTGGTTGCCAAATTCTTTTGTACATGTAGAATTCTGTAAGGGGAGGTGAGCAGCTGTCACTTTGCGAGTTCTCCCGGGCGGCAAGACGAACGCAACCTGCAAAGTGTTGTGCCACTAGAGGTGTAGCGGGGAACTACTCGCTTCAAAATAGGAACTGAGTTTTAGGGTTAAAAGGGTTTTCCAAAACGGGTCAAAAGTAGAAGTACCTGGCATTGTAGGTGTAGATGTTGAATCAGGGTCTGGTGACTGCATTTTTTGTCTGTGTGCCTTTCCAATATGCACATTCAGACGCCGCGCGCCGCTTACCTTTAAAAAACCGTGCCTGGGTACACAGCGGACATCTCTCCAGGATGTTCAGCTTGCAGAGATGTCCGCTGTGTAGCGCGATGCGATGTTGAAAATCGACAAGCTCGACCACTGAATTTTGTTTTTGCTCAGTGGCTGTAGCGATGTGGTGGATTATCATCCACTGCATCGCTGCTGCCACTGAGCATTTATTTAAATCTATTTAAACTTATATTAACCGTAATAAAAATAATAATTAAAATGATTCAAAATAACTCTCAAAAGTCACTATTTACACAACACTATTTGACACTGATGATAACGAGATGACTGGAGCCATAAATAATCATAGACATATTATTTCTATTTCAATGTAAATAATACAGGAGCGGTGTAGTCGCACTGGCAGCCTAGTAGTCATAGATAATACCTAGTAGTGCCCATAGACATATATTTCTATTTCAATGGTTGTGCCGCGTCGCTGATATATTTTATTTAGGCGCAGCCCCGGCAACCGTAGCCGGTTGAAAGACGCCCTGGCGTAGTGTCCTCTGCGTCGCGTTGAGATAGGACAAAACTCTTTATATGTCTGTGGGACAGAAGCCAGGAAGTACTAGGCAGACAGTAGGTATTCTTCTTTTATGAAAGGTAACTCATTTGTATACTGAATCTAAGAAACTTCAGTGGCCGGTAGTGTGACGCATTCTTAAATATGTTTTACATCACCTGCTCGACAATGTCAAATTATATGTCATGCAAACCTAACCTAAAGTAAGTCATTTAAGACCTGAAGTCTAGCAGGTCATTAATATTGTACTGAATTTCATTATGACCCGCTGGTCATTAATGTGATTTGAATGGGTATAAAAACTGCCACTTGCTCACTTCAGATGGCGCTGATCTCCAGCGTCCTTTAATTTGACAGCTAGCAGTACATTTTTTTGTAAACAAAGACTTCTTTTACGCATAATTAATTATTGAGTCCAGTTGCGCAGCTGTTTACTGCAAAAATACGGGGCCCCATGTATTTGCCGAAGATGTTATAAGAAGGAAACTGTGGGAGAAAGCTCTCCGAAAAATATTTGAATCCGATATTTCGTCGAGACAATGTTAAATTTTATTTGATTTTAGTAAATATTGGTTGGTATTGAGGTTATAGCTTAAGTATTCATTTTTTTTACGAAAAGAAGATTGAAACTAAACCTCAAATTTGAATCCTAAAATAATAATATTACTAAGCTCCTTATAGACATGACCATCAGCCAACAGGTTCGTAGATCCCGGAAGGATTTGTCAACTTGTTGGATAGATTATCAGAAGGCCTATGATTCGGTGCCGCATACATGGCTCATGAGGGTGCTGGAGTTGTACAAGATAGATGCCACTCTGCGCACCTTCCTGATGTCATGTATGCGGCAATGGAGGACGGTCCTTCTCTATCCAGGATGTCGACAGACTCGGGGAATCGATGAACCGATCAGGATTGAGCGGGGAATGTTTCAGGGCGATAGTTTGAGTCCGCTTTGGTTTTGCTTAGCCTTGAATCCTCTAAGCTCACTGCTGGAGGATTCAGGTCTAGGCTACCGGTTGAGAAGGGGTGGTCAGGTGATATCTCACCTCCTTTACATGGATGACTTGAAACTCTTTGCCCCCAACAATTTGCGACTGATGAAGCTACTGAAAGTAACAGAAACGTTCAGTAGCGCCATCAAGATGGAATTTGGTGTGGAAAAATCTGCAGTCATGCATGTAAAGCGAGGGGAGATTATGGAATCCGTGGGAACCCAACTCTGGGATTCCATACACCTTTCATCCCTCTCCTCAACCGAAACCTACAAGTACTTGGGTATGTCGGAAGCATTAGGCATCAATGTTGCCGATATGAAACAATCGTTAAGGGAACGCTTCTTTGGCCGCCTGAATAAATTGCTAAATAGTCTTTTATCAGGCGGAAACAAGTTGCGTGCCTTCAACGGTTGGGTCATGCCGGTGTTAATGTATTCTTTTGGCATACTCAAATGGACTCAGATGGAACTTGACGCTCTAGATAGGAAGGTCCGTACATTGCTGACGGCAAATCGGATGCATCACCCACGGTCATCAGTAATGAGACTGTACATCCCGCGGAATTGTGGGGGTCGAGATTTCCTAAATGCTAAAACCTTCCACAACCGCGAGATTTACAGTCTCAGGGAATATTTCCTTCAAACTGACGTGGGTATGCACCGAGATGTGGTCGCAGTGGACAAGGGCCTCACCCCGCTCTCCTTGGCAAAAGAGAACTGACGCAAACATGCAGTACTTGATACTAACGCTCGCAAGGAAGTATGGCAGGGCAAAGAGCTACATGGACGCTTTTTCCGGGCCCTCCATGGACCTGATGTAGACTTTTTGGCATCTATATCCTGGCTGCGTTTCGGCAACCTCTTCGGGGAAACCAAAGGTTTTGTCTGTGCGATTATGGATGAAGTTATCTTGACGAATAAGTATCGGAAATACATTGTCAAGGACGGTACGGTTGACATCTGTCGGGCATGCCACCGCCCCGGTGAATCAATCCGACATATTATTTCCGGTTGTTCTCGTCTAGCTAATGGCGAGTACTTGCACAGATACAATCTAGTGGCTAGGATTATTCACCAGCAACTTGCCTTGTAGTACAACCTTGTGGAATCCGAAGTACCATACTACAGGTATGTACCCAACCCAGTTCTCGAGAATGGTCACGCCACATTGTACTGGGATCGATGTATCATCACTGACAGGACTATTGTAGCAAATAAGCCTGATATTGTGGTGATAGATCGACGAGAGCGCCGTGCAATGATTGTTGATATCGCTGTCCCTCATGACGAGAATCTCGTAAAAGCTGAGAAAGATAAAAAAATCAAGTGTCTTGACTTAGCACACGAGGTTGTTGACATGTGTGATGTGAACTCTGCAATCATTGTACCGATAATCGTTACGGTTAATGGCCTAATAGCGAAGAGCCTCGACCAACACCTCAGCAGGCTCTCATTGCGCGGCTGAATCAAGGGCTTGATTCAGAAAGCAGTACTCCTGGACACGGCACGCATAGTGAGGAGGTTCCTCTCTGCAGCCCTGACCACCGGCATCTTGGACCCTGTTCCTGATGCCGATGAGCCACTATTTTTTATATTTTTAAATGTTTTTTATAAAAATATTTATAAATGTAAACAATATGTATTAAAAATAAATAAACGAAAAAAATTTTTTCTAAAACAATATTAACCTCTCAGGTATTTTTTGACAGATGAGTCATTCCTGTCAAGCCCCGCGACCACCCACGACGCAAAAGATTTATGACTCACCTTCAGATAAACAAAATACTCAAGTTTCCTAGAAGCCGTCGAACGATAAAGCCTATTATTTTCGGTTCTCGGATAGATAAGGAACCCAACATAAATATTTATAACTTTCGTGTGAAATGTTTACTAAGATTTATTACGCGTTTTTGTTCGCGAGTCTATTGTCCACTAATTTTACGATTTCTGATAAAACTAGCTAACCAATTCACACGAAATTTTGCAGGGTACATTATGGATAGTTATGTTATCTAACAAAAGCGTTTTTAGAGACAAACGTTGAAAATAAAAAATACTAAAAATCTATAATTTTTAAGATCTAGAATTTCTAGTGTTTACGTAACTTTCTTCGTTCCAAAAAAATATTTTTTTGCCGTATTTAGGCAAAAAAAGTGCCTAACATTATTAAAAATCTAATGTAATCATTAAAAAAGGCAACTTACCCATCAAATACCAACGATTACACACCAAAATACCACAAAATCACAGCACGGTCACTTTTTCATTCACATGTTTGTTTACACTTTTAGTTTGGGTCAAAATAGGTATAACATGATGTTATTTACTGCAAATATTATCTACAACGACGTAATATTTACTTAAAAATGAAAATAACACCACTTCCCGTCGATTTACACACAAAAACCACAATAAAAATGAAATATTACGGTAATAACCTTCAAGGCCGGAGCGATTCGTAGACTGACATTTTTTCGTCCCCGAACGTCACTTTCAATATTTTTTTAAAATGTTGCGTTCCAGGTATTTTAAAATGAAATGGTTTTGTTGACTAGCATATCTATCCGACCATAGAATAAAAAAGCCACAGAGGACATTAGACATTATTTTATATTAGAAAAAGATAAAATCCCGGTGTCCAACAATGTTTGTCGGGGTGTCAAACATTGTTTGACACCGGGGCTTGAGCGGAAAATATTTTCGGTCTATCTGCAAGAAATACGACAAACACCATATTGAAACGTGCTTAAAAAATTCGTTACCATAAATTCATGCAATAACGAATCTGTTTTTTATTAAGTTGGTACGGTCAATATTTTAAGGTCAAAAACTGTTTTCTAGCTGGTTGTCAGTGATGCAAGCCTTCAGAGTGCACGGCGAACGGTTCATAATGACGTGTTTTTTAATAATTAAGCAAAATATCTCGTTGGTATGAAACCATTTGTTTCATATTCATTCACCATTTGACGTCGCTGCTACTCGATAATAAGCCCCTTCCTCATATCTCTTAACCCTCACAGTATTTCTCTAGAACAAAGAATAACATTGTATTTATTACACATAATACCTAATTATTTATTACTCACTAATCGAATTAAACCTCTTAGTGAATTTAAAACTTTAAAGACATCTTCTGTCTCAACAATACCTCTGTTCTATCAACAATACCCTTGAATAAGATGTATGTTTGGTAAAATATGAAATATTTAAATGATAACACTCACACTTAGTCCGGTTTCATTAGATATTTGTGTAAATAACATTCACTTTTACGCAGCGCAATAATCTCCCTTCAATATTTATATTTGAAATAATAACCACAACACCGCGCTAAATACTCGTCACCAACATTATCCACGAACCAACAAAGTTCTATTAAGTGGATACTCGTAACGAACTGCATCTGTCTACCCCACAGAAATCGAAATAATTTAGTTAGTTTTCTGTGGTCTACCTGCAAAACTTTAATATTTATGTGAACAAGACGAATGAAACAAAAAACGAATGATTATCGAACTAGTCATTGGTTGCAGACAAAGTAAGTGTGTGTGTGTACTGTGCGTGTCTATAGTATTGTAACAACTTATATAGAAGAAGGTCGTAAGTCAAACCGAAGCGTCAGTCTATTGCTTTGTGAGATTGCCTATGGACTTTTGGTCGGTACTGTACCTAGAATATAAATAAAACAAAAAATAGAACACAAATTAAAAAGAGGCGCGAATACTGAAAATTGCTTTTCTTTAATAAACAACAAATTACTTATCTACAAATTCTCACAAAAATATCGAGTGACGATAGTGATTTGACTCCGGAGTATGTCGTGACCAGATCTTAGAATTGATCATTTCATGAAATGATCGACAATTTCATGAAATGTTTGCATTTCATGAAATAGAACATCGACCGCTGGCCACATCATGATGTGGGCTTGCCAGATCATTGAATACTCAAAGTTTGACGATATGAACAGTTAAGTTAAGAAAGTAATAACAGGTATGGATACAAATAGATCATCAGGAAGCGATCTCATACGCATGTCTGATCTTAAATATTTGGTCAATATAGTGAGTCCGGTGCTCGCACGTCTTATTAATTTATGTGTAAGTACATATACGTGTCCGAGCAAGCTGAAGGAGGCGATAGTGCGTCCTATTTTTAAAAAAGGTGATCGTAAACTATTTTCCAATTACAGGCCAATTGCTATATTATCAAGTGTAGACAAAATATTAGAAAAATGTATTGTTAATCAACTAGGAAATTATCTTCAAAAAAATAACATTATTAGTAAATGCCAACATGGATTTCAAAAGAATAAAAGTTCAACCACCTTGTTATCTAAGTTTTGTGACGAAATTAATAATAATTTAAATAAAGAGCAATTTGTAGTAGTAGTATTTTTTTTATTTTAAAAGAGCATTCGATACCTTGGAAACAAATACATTATTAAATGCAATGGAGGAGTGTGGGGTGGCGGAACCGCTTAACAACTGGTTTAGAGACTATCTCGCGAAGAGATATTACCGTGTAAAGGTGGACGAGTCGTACAGTGACGCGAGGGAGGTGAGGTGCAGGGTGCCGCAGGGCGCGGGATGTGGGCTTGTATGCTACCTAGTGCACGTCAACAGCTTGTGCGGCGTTTTACGCAATTGCTCAACATACATGTTCGCGGATGACCTGTGCGTGCTGCGCGCCGACACCGACCTCGCCGAAACCTGTCGACTCATGCAGCACGACGTAGACCGAGTAGTTGAATGGTCACACGACAACGGGTTAATCCTAAACGCGGATAAAACTAAGATAGTTATGATACGCTCGCCATATTTACAACCACCTGGCGAACCACCTCCGATGTACACATATGAGTTTGCGTGCATTCATAGAAACTATCTTAACTGTAAGTGTAAACCAATTGTACGCGATAAATGTGTAACTTATCTTGGAGTAAAGGTTGACGAGTACTTTTCATGGTCAAACCATATTGAGCACTTGTGTAATAAACTTAGAATATTGCTTGGTAAATTCTACCATCAAAGCTTTAAAGTACCAGATAATACCCTTAAGTGCCTTTATCTGCAATTGGTTGACCCTATATTAGGTTACGCCCTAGACTGCTATGGACTCACATTCAAAAGCAACTTAGAAAAATTAGAAGCACTGCAAATTAGATTTTTAAAAAGTCTAAAAATAAATGTAAAGATGATTATAATAAGTTATTTAAAATTTGTAAAATTCTTCCTATCAGCTTAAAACATAAATACCTACTTCTGGTTAACAATTATGGCAGCTGGGAGCGTCACTCGCTAGTTAACCATAGCCACGCAACTAGGATGGTATCAGCAGGTAAATTTGATGTACCTAGAATAAGGAATTATTTTGGCGACCGAACGCTTGATAAAAGATTACCATACCTCAACCAACTGCCTGCTGTGATAAGAAGTCAGGAAGTGAAGGGTAAATTTGCCAAGTCACTTAAGCAGTTCTTTCTCAGGAGTTTGTAAGCGATGTTCTTAGGAAAGTGGTTTGCAGATTGTTGGGGAGAGCATGGCAGATGAGTGATTTGGTGGTTTCTTTTATTTTTATGATATAAGTCATTTGATGTAAGGATATTTTCGTTTGTTACTGTAGATGTGCATGCAGTAAGTGGAAATTAAGTGTCCGCACTAATAAAACTTATTTATAATTTGATTTGTTCTGTTCCCACAGACAAACCGTGAAAACGGTTTTGCGGGGCATCGTTCTTAAGTTAAGATTCTTATAAACTCTGTTTGATAAATAAATAAATAATAATAATAATAAACGCACGACCACTTCATGATGTGGCCCAACATTAGTGATCATATCGTAAAATAGTTAGATTATTCACCAAGCTACTTGACTTTTATGAAATTCACTCGAAAAACGAGTGCAACCTTAAAAACGTTTGGAACGTATTTCCCAGGTAAGTATTTAACTATTCAAATCTTATTAATTATTATTTTTCTTCTGGAATGAAAGCTATTTTAAATGTTTTATTTATCTATTGACCCAGATTACTAAAAGTTAATGAATAGGTACCAGTAATATTTCAATCGATACCTTACTTAATGATATGGCCAAACGTCGACTGACATATCATTTTAATTACTACGGTTACTATTTTTATCCAAGATGGAAGTTAGAAATATACCAAAACTGGAGGGAGAAAGTAAACAAGATCTCTGTAAATTAATTACGAAAACCACCAGCGATTTAGATATTCCCTTGCAACGCCAGGAAATCAAAGAAATTTACCGCATTAATAAGAAAAATGGTACATTCCCAATCATAGTCGACTTTGTCAGTGTCACTACAAAAGACAATATTGTGCAAAATCTGCGGAACTTCAACCGAAAGAATAGTCAAAATAAGTTAAATACAAATCATATAAAACTAACAGGTGCAGTTAAGCCAATCTACCTCTCAGAGAGCCTCACTCCAAAAACGCAACGGCTATTTTATTTGGCACGGAAATTTGCCACAAAAAATGACTTTAAGTTTTGCTGGACTTCACTGGGCAGAATATTTCTTCGTCAAGCTTTGGGAAAAAAACATTTTTTGATCAAAAGCGAAGCAGACCTTAAATATAACTCAGCTAGGAATATGACTGGATTTTAAAGGGCATAGATTCACTCCAGTTTTAATTTTAGTTTTAATTTTCACATCGTTTTTACGTTTGTAGCGTTGACGAAAGTTAGTAATAAGATTTTTTTTGTACACTTGCGACAATCTTAGCGATATTTGTCTCGGAAGATGATAAAATTACCTATCCCGCATTTAACGTGTTAAAGCAACAACATTATTCCCGTCACTTTGAATTAAAACAAGACATAGGTCGCGTCTGGCACAGTTGAATTCACTGATTGCGAGAAGGTAAGTGGTTATGTACACTTTTAGTGCCGATAATGACAAACGAAAAACAGTATGTAATTATTGAGTATGCAGATGCCCTGTTTTATGTAAAATAATTGATTTGAAATGAGTGCAAAATGTGGTAGAAAAACTAATTATCATTATGTGTTTATGCGGTTTCCGATATGTTTTATTGATAATTTATTGTGTATGCGAACTAAAAAATGGTGAGAAAAACTTGATACATTATCTAAATATAAACTGCAATTAATAATTGATAATAAGTTATACTTATAACTTATATCAATTAATAACTGAAATAGCATCACCCGTAGGTGAGGTGGTGAGGTATAACACGAATTTTTTACTATTTCGTGTTATAATAGATTAACATATGTTGTGCAATGAAGTTGCAACTTTTTTTCTTCCTGTTTAATAATATTAAATTTCCTATCAAATAACATCATTTACAAACAAACCTTCGGCAAATTTCGGCAACTGTCAAAACTCTAATTGAAAGTTTCAGATACGCAAAAATGATATGTTATGAGATAAATATTTCTAATAAATATATTAACAAATATATATAGCATATTTATGCATACCAAACGAAAGTATATATTATAAGCTTTCTGGAATGGTATAATACTTGTATAGTTTTCATTGCTAGCTCACCAGAAAATAATCCTGAGAAAAACATAAATGAAGATATTTTTGTGATAATTTTTGAATCATCGTATTTAGATGCTCTTTGATAGAAACCAGTACTAGCCACATACATAATGTATGTGTAATATCATCGTAGATTAACTTCTTAGCTACAGTTTGAGGTATAATACAAGTACCTGCGCCGATTTTTACAAAATTTATTTATGGCCAGGCTCTCTTAGGCACCTCCACATAGTGCGCCAGCGCGGGTAATCTCGACTCTTTGACACACATACAAGCGATGCGCGCCCTTTGAGTAATGCCGACGGTACGTGTAAGATAGAGGTAACTTTTTATTTCGGTATCGGTATTAATACCGGTTGTATTCAATAATGAAGAAATAAGGTAACCTTTAAAGAATACCTGTTTCGGTCCATGCTCCAAACACCTAGCTTCTGACGTTTCATAAGTCTAGTAAGTTTTTTTAAGTTGTTTTTTTGTTTTAATTCTCAATGAGAAATCAGAATGTACGAACCAGCACACCAATTGCTTAATACACTTTCAGTTACAATCCCACGGATTTTCCAAGGAATCCATTGCTTCATAGTTTTGAATAATTCTTCTGCTCAACAATGTAAATAACGCAATTAATGTTGTTGAGCTGTAAAAAAAGGCATTGCCAATAATTGCCACTGTGTTACACAATTATCCCGTAGGTCACATGTATCAAACGCATGGCAAGTGCATACTCCTGAACTCTTCGTATAAACATAGCTATTCTATGACCACTAATTTCACCAAACAGTACCTAAATATAAAATGAAACAAAAAGTTTACTTTTCCAAATATAATTGAAACAAAATCCTAACTAAAAGGATTAAGGAACAAAATAAATCAATCCACTTTACCGGATACCAGTTTGATCCATTACCCAGTTGCCTTCAAATTACGATAGATACCCCACTTCACAATTTATAGTACCTATAGATAGTTTTCACCAAAATATATTTGACTAAAGTTGCTAACTATTTCCATCGGCTCGAGGACATCAAACTGTTTATCCTCGTAGAGTGGACAGACTCAATATAACTTGGTGAATACCTTAAGATAAAGGTAAAATTGCTTTACATGAATATATTGCTTAATGACGCAAAAAAAAGGTTCAAAAAACTTTGTTTCGGCTGATATTCTTTCATTTTTTTTTTAATAAAAGTTTTGGGACAAACATATGCATAAACTTGATCAGTGAAAACTCTACCTTTTTATTTACAAGTAAATTAAAATTTAGTTCTATTTACAAACGAGTCAACAGCCCATTTCGGGAAATATCTTACAGATATCCTAACAAATCTACAAGGATTCATAGTCTTTGCTTGGGAAATTATCAAATAACTTCTCCAGCTCCGGGCGAAGCGGGAGGGCGTATCAGACTCTTACTGGCTAAAACCCACCCGTGTTCTTTCAGTTGCCATGTTGCCGGGGCCACGATCTCCCTTTCGGATTTCTTCGCAACCCCGGCAGGAAAATAGAAGTACCGAATTGTAAAATAATATCTGCATTTGTTTGAAAACTATGAGCTGTGCAATCATAAAAATATCATAATATTTATACCTACATAAATAAACTCACGCTTTCTTCCCGGAGTAGGCAGAAACAACAGAATGCCACCTGCTACGAACTTTATATACTCCTCTTTTTGCTTCGTTTACGTTCATACATCTGGTCATACACGCATGCCGGTTGCGAGTACTACGCACCTGACCTTTCTGAAGAACATAACCAATAAGGTTCCTACACCGTGAAATTTGAATCACAGTTTTGCTAGAACAAACATAAATTGGTTTTTGAAAAAACACAAAAAGACAAAGTTTAAAATGTCAAGATTATCTACTGCTTACCAAATTTCGTTTATGGAGGTACATTTCCCTGTAAACAATGCTGTGTCCCATGCGTAGTGTCTGTGTTGTAGGGAGTAACGATAATCTTGACATTTTAAACTTTGTCTTTTTGTGTTTTTTCAAAAACCAATTTATATTTTTTTTTTTTTTATTGGATGCTGTAGAATGGTAGTAGACCATGGTCTGAATAACGTTTGTTCTAGCGAAACTGTGATTCAAATTTCACAGTGTATATATGTCCTTCTAGGACTCCTCCCAGCGTGCCCACTCACATCTGCCTGAACCTTTTGTTAATAGCCTTTCATGCATCCTCTCAACATGCATACTCTTTTCAATTTCAAACAAGGAATAATAAAAAGATAATGGCATACTCAATAAAAATCACAAAGGTAACTCAGTGTTATCAGTCGCTTATATCTTAAGCCATACGCCAAGATAACAAGAATCTAAAGTCCCACTCTCTCCCTCAAAATGTTTTACGAACAATTTAATCAAGATTTCAGTGAGATATTGCTATCTTGTTTATAACTAAAATTAACCAAAAAATATAATGGACAGACTCATAATTTTTATCCAAGTTATTACACTTTCAAAGTTATTGGGATGAACGAACTTCTTCTATTCCCCCTAATTTTTATTTACTTTGAAACTATTTTATTTATAATCTTGTCATTACTTACTTTTTAAAATATTGTTTTTTTTTAAACTGTACTGTAGGATCACTCGTGTCTGTCTGCTCGTCTGTCACAGCTGATTCGCTCCGAACCTAATGGACCGATTAAGTTGGAATTTGGTACACATACAGTGCGAATCTTTTTATTGTGCACATATGGAAATAAGGGAATCTATGCTTAATTTTATCGGAAAAAATATTTAAAAAATCTAAATATTTTATGAAAAAAAAACCCCTTGTCTCCGAAATTACTTAGCCAAAAATTATGAAAATACACAGAGCATGTTTCTTTACTCATAGATTACAGGAAAACCCATATAAGAAGCCTATGTCTTATAAAATAACATGGTACGTCTCTCAATATTGTGCGTACAAACTTACATTTGTAGTTGGAATGTATAGGAGAACATGTTTTTCAACTACAATGTTAAGTTTGTATTTAGGATTAATTCATCCCAACTACGGAACCCTTCATTGTGCGTGGTCCGACACGTTGTTCGGTTTTTTTTGTTGTGTTTTGCCCGCGACTTTGTCCGTGCTGACTTTAAATTTTCTAGTAACCTCTTATTGGAATAAAATATACCTATGAAATAAATTATACAATTTTATTTGAACTGGAAACTACCTAAGAATCTAGTTTTAAATTGTACTAAACGTGAACCCAGTGTGTTGTGTTGAATTTTTTTAAAGTTGGGATAATGTTTTTAGTTATAAAAATGAGAAAGTTTTACTTGGTGTAAAAAGCTGGCTTTAAGTTATGCCTAAGTGACAAAAGCTGTATACGATAAAATGATGCGTCCTAAGGAGCTTGTTTTGAAATCTTTTTTAAGGCTCTTTTTTAGCCTTAAAAAAGGTTTCAAAAGGATAATACATTAGGTAACATTTGTATTGAAGTAAAATACAAAATTTGAATCGTAAAAGACTCACTATATTATACGTGGTTTATTTTCTTTGTTTAGTATCAAAACAATGTCGGAAAATAACATTCTTTTAGCGACTATTTGGACCAGATTTGAAAGCAAATAATTTGCAGATCCAACAAAATTATTCTCATTGTCGGGAAAATATTGTAGCCGTACAACATTAACATCAATAAAGAAGACATCTAAGCAAAGAGTTGAATAAAAATTGATAGGATGCTACACACGCTAGTATTGGTACTAAATAAAACCGGCTGTCATTTAAATTGCGACTTTAGTAACTGCAGTTTAGGGTAGGTTATTCAATAAAAGTGAAGCCCCAAATAAACTTATGTACGTAAATAAAATGAGTCAGAGCGGGCCGCGTGTTCGCTAGTAAGGTTTAATAACGTCGGTTTAATCTCACGGACTTCAATATACAGGATAGTATACTCATATACTCTCATACTGGGTGATTTAGTGCACTAGCTGTTTTTTTAAATGAGAATTAGCATGCTCATTTTACTGGGAGTTGATAAACTTCGACGTATGCGTTCAGAAATTTTGGATTACAATTCCTGAGAGTAAATCTTAAAAAGGAATAACATTTACTATGATGCGATCGTAAACTATTTCTTGTTTATTTTCCCCAGTTAGGTACTATATCCAAGCATAAGTATAACATAACATAACATAACATAACATAACATCACGCCTTGTTTCCCCGAAGGGTTGGGCAGAGGTGTCCCTGTAGCAGGTACACCCACATTTCGCCAGTTATGTTTAAGTCCCATGTAATAGGGGGCGAGCCTATTGCCATCAACCGGGCACAAATCCAGACTCCGAGCTGCTACTGAGAAATTTCAGATAAAAAAACCCAATAACACTTTGCCCGACCCGGGAATCGAACCCAGGACCTCATGCTCAGCAGTAGCGCTTGCGACCACTAGACCAACGAGGCAGTCAATAGTAGCATAAGTATAATTAGCTTAATAATATTCTCATTGCTGGGACACAGGCCACTTCTCGCCTTCGACATTTTGGTTTTAGGACATGCCGGTTTCCTCGCGATGTTTTCCTTCACCGTTATGAGAGCAGTCGTGATGAAATCGCTGTCTCCGGCGACTAAAATGGTAATGTGCTATTACAATAGTTTTAACTTTATTGCATATTCGATATTTAGAGGTCCGATTACACTCTGTAAATTTTTTCATTCATTTCCTATGGTTATTTCAGAAATTACGAGATTTTAAGGTGTATTGTAATGAATGTAAAAAATTACTTTTCTTTTGGTATTTGAAGAAGATATTCACAAAATTTTTTTTTTTTATTTTTCCTGTAAAATTTGGTTTTTACGATCACGATTTTATTCGCCGGGGACAGCGAAATAATTTACACAAAGTACTAGGGCTGATCAAAAAGTAATGAAAATCGGTTATTTTTCTTTTTGCGCGGCGCCTAAGTGTCCTAGCGTGATGTTAAATAGCCAAGTGTCGAAGCTTTGATGATTTCCCTCTTAGCTTACCAGTGGAAGGATAGTTGTTTCTTGATAAAGTTTTTCATAATTAACTCATCAGCGTCGCAAAAAATTAAAACTTTTGTGGACTGTTTTCGGATTTTCCAGCCGAATATGCGCTGAAACTAAGTATAAATATTTTCAGCTTTTTTAAGTAGTTTCATTCCAGAAAAAATCACCGTAAACCGGTGTCTTACTTTGGTCTAGGAAACAGGAGAAGTGAAATTAGACATGTGTCTAAAATCTGTAGATTGTAAAAGGGAGAGTCGAATGACCTTTTTAATTAGCCTTTACGGTCAGGCCCACACAATAGCCCTCTCCCAGTTCCCATCTTTCAGCTGCGACAGAACATTGATCCATTCATTAGGCAGATTGGTTCCATTGATAGATCAATTCGAACCGCAGCAAACAAAACCAATTAATTATCCCATCAAATGAACTAATCATAAAAAGGACTAATCCTCGGACGTAAAGTTATGTTTAGACAATCAAAATGTAATACCAATTTGCTGACACTACACTAAATTGAAAATCATAGCTACTTTAAGCCATTGGTTCCCAACACCAGTGTTGGTACACAACACTGGTTTTATTAGTCACTCTACGCACCCCGCGTAGAGGGTCAACCAATAAACAGGGTGTGTAAATTTAAATACTTGGGCCATTTGATAACAGATTCCCTGAAAGACGATTTCGATTTGGAGAGGGAGCGCAGAGTGTTGTCGATCCGGGCGAACATGCTGGCCCGTAGGTTTTAAAAAGGGCTATTTTTTTTTGAAGGCGTATTGCACTACACTGTACTCGGGGGCCCTGTGGTTCAGATAAATACCCAAAGGGCTTGCAATGCTCTGCGTATCCAATATAACAATGCATTCAGGGTGCTGTTGTGACTGCCACGCTTCTGCAGGGCGTCAGCGATGTTTGCCGACGCGCGCACTGAAAGCTTTGACGCAGTATGGCGCAAGAAATCTGCCTCGTTACTTCGCAGGTTGCGTGACAGTCGAGACATCATTCTGCACTGGATAGCCGTCCGGGCAGATAGTCCGCTTGTGTGGTCGTTAGCCGATCGAACAAGATCTGTTTTAGTCATTAAGTACTAACATAGGCTAAGTAAGATTGTTACTAACACAGTAGACTTCATTTGTATACTGAACAAATAAATAAATAATAATAATAATAACCCCACCGCCGTATCTCTATGTTGACGTCGTGGTGGGGCTTGCGCGCTGCGAACTCTAGGCCTGTGCCGGTACAGTTTACTTTGCCGGAACAGGTCTGGGATGAGGAGCCAAACCAAGAGAGATACAAAAACCCGCAGGGCAGCATGTGGCAAGCTGTTGGGCAGTAGCGACCCCACGGACCCTATCTCCCGGGAGAAGTCTTGTTCCTCACCTCTGGCTTGCCTTTATTGGCCGGCTAGAGTGAACACTGACGAGGAACAGAGCTCCCACCTCATTCTTGCCTTTATTGGCTGGTTTGAGTGGAGATTCGCAAGAGCAAACATGCTCGGAGGAAGGAAGTATTCCAGTAAGATGCTGGTAGGGATCTTGACCGTACTTCCGGGATTGTCCTGATAGCCGTAGAATACCTCTCCACTCCTCATAAGCACCTCAGGACATGTTGCCCCCTTGTCGCTTCGACACTTTGTGCTAGCGACCATTTTCGGGGGCCCATTATTGAGTGTGCAAGTCACCCCCTGCCATTCCATCCGTGTACATATAAACATTGATCAGGCAGGGGCCATAGTCCTTCCATAGTTCCAGGTAACCAGTCCACTTTAGCCACCCAAACCCATAGTCAAAATGTCTTTGTTTCCATATCCTGCAATAGTCCTACGCCAACCGGGGGTTGTCCTTGGGTGCCCTTGCGTAGTGCGAACAGGGATAGACGTCGGTTGGTGCCTCAATACTTAAAAATGTCTAAGGGGCCTCTGCGAGTTGGCTTCGGCCCCTCGTACGCCTTCCAAAGGTCCGGGACCCCAGGGTCCCGAGATATGTTAAAGACAAGAAAAAAAAAAAAAAAATAATACTTGGTAACACCGTGTCAACAAATCTCGTTTACGTAATTTTCTCAACTAATAATAATTTTGACGCATCTTTACAAGAGTCTTTCGACAAGCTTTTCCTTAAATACTAAAATTTAAACCAGAAAACCATTAAACAAACAATAAAGAGATCTTATTTCACCAAAATGTAACAGAATTAAATTAAAAACTGCCGAATCAATAACAACAATCCAGAAAATAAGAAAATGAAAATGCGATGTTGACTAGATCGGCTGCACGCCTAGCACGCCCACCACCTCCGGACTCGCCGCTCAGCTCCGCCTCGCCGCCGCCGGTACCCCCATTGTGAGCGCTGTGTCGACACCGGCCGCGGTAGTTGCGTCAAGCTCGAGCGACAAGTATTTCTCCCCGCCGACGTCGCCAACACCTGTACGTCGGCAGGAGAGAGGCCGGCCACCGAGGAGCTTGGGACTTAGGGGCCAACCGGCCCCGAGCCGGGTCCCCGCTGCCTGTGGTTGTGTGCAGCGCATGAGATGGACTCAGTCAATGAACGAGAACGTCATGCGCGCATATTACGGGTCTACAGAGGGAGGAACTAACCTCACTGCGTACCGTATTAGGATGCTGTCTCTGTTCCAGGAACTAGAGCCAACCGTCAACGTTTCAGCCCAACGACTGTCGAACGGCCAACGGCCTGATAGCCGAAAGCCTCGACCAACATCTCTTGAGGCTCTCGTTAGGCGGTTGGATCAAGGGCCTGATCCAGAAAGCAGTACTCTTCGATACGGCTCGCATTGTGAGGAGGTTCTTGTCTCTGCAGCCCTAACCACCACGGTAGCTTGGACCCTGCTCCTGATACCGGTGGACCTCAATTTTTTTATATTTTAAATGTTTTTTTTATTCTGTTTATTTTAAGAAATATTTAAAAATGTAAATTAATATGAAACTAGATGAATAAACAAAGTAATAATAATATGTAACCAAATCAAGTTACTTGACGTTCCGTACATTCGGCACACGTCCTCGGCACCTTGTAGTTTTACCCTAACAGGCAAGGGGCGTAATGATTTTAGAAGAAAATTGGGGAGATACGAATGGTAAAAGGTTGGGAGCCACTGCCTCTAAGCTGTCATATCCTATGATAGGTAGCCACTAAATTTGAGCTGTTTTGAACATGTTTGCACGATAAATTAGCTAAATAGACGCATTAAAGGTTCGTGTTACAGATCAGCGCATGTCTGGTCGTGACATGTTGGAACGGAAACTGACTGACGCAAAGCAAATGGTATAATTGTGTTTCGGCTTTAACTGAGTGCATTGTAGTTATCTTTTATGTACAATTCACTATGGTTTTCTCATTTCACGAAGTCCTGGAAGTTATTATTGCAATGAAGAAATGAATGAAGTTATTATGTTTGACGTCATAATGGGAACAAGACATGTCAATTTCGTGAAATAGTTTAAATATTGCATTGTGGAGGAGCTCGTGGCTAAGTAATAACAGCTGCGCGGGTTGATTTATCAGGTTAAGCTACGCTTGCCGGGGTTGGTCTATGGATGGGTAACCATCTTTACATACTGAGACTCCTTCGTTTAAAGCATGTTAAGCCGTTGGTCTTTGCTGTCATTCGTGGATCTTTGAAAGTCGTTACGGGTCATCAGAAGCTCGAAAGTCTGACAACCAGTCTTACCAAGGGGTATCGCTATTACCCAGTTACTGGGTTGTGGAGGTCAGATAGGCAATCGCTCCATGTGAAATACTGGTATTCAGCTGCATCCGGTTAGACTGAAAGCCGACCCCAATATAGTTGGGAAAAGGCTAGGCAGATTGAGTTTAAATATTGCATTGTGCATGTGATGCGGAATAAAGGGACTTGTCGATATCGTGAGATTTTTTGTATGAATGTGTCCATACATATATGAGTAGGCGAAGACCAAAGAAACAATGGATGGTTAGTGTGAAAGACGATATGACCGACAAGTGGATGACTTAGGGCTGATTTCAATAATGAAACTGAACATGATCAGCACATCTAAACTGCGTTCAAGAGCTGTCAGAAAATTCGAAATTCGCCCTAAGAATACGGCTGATAGATTTGTGTGACATACTGTGCCGGACCCTTAAATAAGGTTAAGGACAGAAGAATACGGATTACAGTGATCATCATAAGAAAGAAAGAAAATTCGTTTATTTGCGGTAAACATGACGCAAAGAAAGATTAAAAAAGAACACGTAAATAACAAATTGGGGGAAAATATGCGTCACATCCACGCAAAACGGCCATCGCTCAGCATAAAGCTGCGACCCCATGCGAGACAGAGCCCCAGCGCTGGTTTTCAGCGATAGCCGGCGCTGACGTGATGACGTCAACCGGTGCAGCATATAGTGAAATAACAAATCAAAAATAAAATAAATACAAAACTAAATGCCTGCCGGCCGATGCCTGCCGGGGTTGCGAAGAAGTCCAAAAGGGAGATCGTGGCCCCCGGCAACATGGAAACTGAAGGAACACGGGTGGGTTTTAGTCAGTAAGAGTCTGACACGCCCTCCCGCTCCGCCCAGAGTGGGAGAAGTTATTTGATAATTTCCCACCCTTAAAAAAAAACACTTATTCTTATAAGTCAGATAAAGCAAACAAATAAACATGATTGGCAAATACCATTTCAGTACTCAAGTAATTACAAGATGCCATTAGTACCAGGTTTAAGAACGTAAACGAAGCAAAAGTAGTATGTAAGGATAGCAGCAGGGAAAGTTTTGTAGTTTCTGCCCCCATGGGAAAAAGCGCGAGTTTATGTATGCATGTAATTTGTTAGGTTGATAGTAAAAAAGAAAGAAAGAAAGAAAGAAAAAGTATTTATCGAGACTCACACAGGAAGTCACAAAGTAAACTAAAACACACTCATAAACCATAAATAAAAAACCGTTCAAGAGCGAGTCAGACTCGCGCACCGAGGGTTCCGTGCCATCATATAAAATTTTCATCGGCGAGGCCTATATTCGTCAAAAAATTTTAACACTGCGATGTAGAATATTGCAGTTGTAGTTCAGCGCCATCTCTTGACCGATAGTGGAACTAATGTAATTTTGGTAATGATTTCTGAAAAAATGTGCTATTTAGAGACATCGTTTTATTTTTCCTGTAATCTACAGGAAAAATTAAACGAAACTACATAAACTTCTATCACATAGAATAATTTCAGATTTTTATCTGTGCAAACTTTGGAGAAAATATCGTTCCCTAAGGGGAACGATATTTTTTTAAATTTTTTGTCTTAAGTCAAAAACAAAGAGGCCTAAAAAAAATTTTTGATAGTGTGCAAATAGCGTTCTTTCATATGATACTTACCCCACATGCCCTAGTAGCCCCATGTCGATTTTTAAGAACTCCGTTCGGTCCCTATTGCATTTAAATAAAATAAAAATATTACTTTCTTATTTGCAAAATAGTAAGGCAAACGTCATCTATCTGTAAAATTACTCCAAATTTCAAGTTAATAGCATGAGTGGTTCTTGAGATATCCAGCTGTGACAGAAGACGGACAAACTGACTGAGTCGCATCGTTAGGGTTCCTTTTTACCATTTTGGTATGGAACCCTAAAAAGACAATAAAAAACCAAGTCAAATTAAAATAAAAGCAAAAAGTCCAGGGGCCTACCACCAGCTCTTATAGCAGTATTATTATAATCTTACTTTGACTTTTCGTACCATGACGTCCATAAAATAAGCTTATTGTAATGTTGAAACAATCTTATTTTCTTAGCGATTTTGGTGACGTCACCTCTAAAAGTTCATTCAATTCGTACCACGACGTGACTTTTGACAGCTAGCAATATTGTTTTAATGTCAAATTTAGCAATCTTAAAAAAGTTCCTCGGACTGGACGGAAATATTATTGTTTTGCAAATTTAAATTAAGAAAAATACATTTTCGTATCATGTAAAGTTAGAAAAATGTATTTATTTACATAAAGTTGCCGAATGAATTGATTGATATCTAGAGATTTTAGTACGTTTGATTGTAGATGGCGAATGCATACGAATCATTTCAGTTTTTGGAAGCTGTTATCGCAGAAAATTAAAAATTCCCAGAGTACCTCTAGCTGCCGCCCGGAAACCCGATTGCAAAATTATTAACCAAACACTAATCACTGAGTCTGACCACAATATTTTGTTTCGAACTATCTTCGTCAAAACATTACACATTTATTTGTTTTAAAACTTATTTACTGAGTAACCTTAACCTTCCCTTGATTCCTTGTAGCCAGTTAGATCAGAAATTCATTAGCGAATATGTTAAAATA
Source organism: Agrochola litura (assembly GCA_949152395.1). Classification (NCBI taxonomy): domain Eukaryota; kingdom Metazoa; phylum Arthropoda; class Insecta; order Lepidoptera; family Noctuidae; genus Agrochola; species Agrochola litura. The sequence goes on along the minus strand of OX424509.1, from coordinate 18,830,278 downwards.
AGTTCAACCTCGTAGTAGTTATCCACTTGTAAACAAAAATATCGCTACATCGAGGCTGTGTTCAGAGTTACGCTGCAATCGATTAGAGCGTGCTAACACCCATACAGAATTAGTGTCAGCGCGATAACAACGTGCTGTGAATCGTCATACATGACGTCATAGTATGCGCCATCTTGCGATAACGCTGACCATACCCTAAATTAATATCACCGTGAGCGCTGTCAAAATGACAGTTGTGCTGTTTTGTTTTGAGTTGCACCATATCTTTAAACTAACGTGGCATTTTGGAAATTGTGCTTCTGGCTATAGTTGTCACCTAATCAAAGAAGAAGAAATTTGTTGTGTATACTCAAAGAAATACTGTAATCCAACCATCTTGTGCAAGCATATCTAAATCGGTACGCAAAATATTGATGTGAGCGATTAAGGCGTAACTCCGAATGCGGCCCGAGTTTCAAATTTCGTTCTGTTCCGATTTATATCATGTAATAGCTTAGCCGTAGCTTATTTTTAATTTTTTCAATTGTTTTTCTTATTTTTCAAAGCCAAATCTTTTAATATTTGTGTGAATTTCATGGAAATTACTCATAAAAATTAGATTCTAATGCATAGTAATATTTTAAGTAAAAGAAAATAATATTTTGCTTCAAGACCAATACTTCGTAGTAGCGATTCGGACCAACGTGTGAAAGGGACAGCGCTATACAGTTCACATAGCGTTGTTTCTTTTCTACTATAGCAGGCAATAGACAAATCTTACAAATAGTTCGTTCTTTCCCAGCACTAAGCAGGAATAAAACATTCTTGAACGATGAAGGTCGTGGTACGAATATGAGTTATGTTATTGTAAGCTTGAAACAAAACTCTCCTGAAATAAGATTGTTTCGTAAAAGATTGTGGTCAGCCCCCTGTACGTACGAGGCCAAAAGGCTCCTCCTATCTCTGCATGATGCATGAGTCTAAAGTAATAAGTGCGTAAAAAATTGCTGAACCTACATGACCTCGTTCCGCTATACGACGATGGAGTGGCAAGGCTATTATTTTAATTAACTCATTCTTTATTTTCAACGAATTTTTTCACTTTTAAAGAATTAATAAAAAATACTTGCAAGTCATTGTTGGGATTGGCATTATTTTGTTTTCATCATCATTTCAGCCAAAAGACGTCCACTGCTGGACAAAGGCCTCCCCCAAGCGCCGCCACTTCGACCAGTTCTGTGCTGCCACTTCGACCAGTTCTGTGTCCAGCGGACTCCTACAGCCTTCACCAGGTCATCGGTCCACCTTTTGGGTGGCCTTCCAACGCTACGTCTTCCGGTACGCAGTCGCCATTCCAGAACCTTTAGGCCCCATCGGCCATCTGTCCTGCGAGCAATTTGCCTTGCTCACTGCCACTTAAGTTTGGCAATTCTTCGGGCTATGTCGGTTACCTTGGTTCTCCTACGGATCTCTTAATTTCTGACTCGATCACTTAGGGTTACTCTAAGCATAGCCCTCTCCATTGCCATTTGAGTGACTTTCAGCCTTCTAATGAGGCCTATTGTGAGCGACCACGTTTCAGTGCCATAGGCCATCACTGGCAAAAGGTCAAAGTTCTGGTCAAAGTCCTCATGAGACGCTGTGGTATATGAGACGAGAAGATAGTACGTAGCTTCCCGAACGCTGCCCAGTCGAGTTGGATTCGACGATTGACCTCTTTCTGGAAGATTTTTCAGATAAATTCTAAATGGAATTCTAGTTCTAAAACTATCCTTGACGATATGGTAGGTATGTGTAAATGTTACTGCTTAATTAAAACAAATAAAAAACGATAACTACATATTTTAAGGCACTAGCTAATTTTTTTCTAGAACAGCAATAATTATTTCTATAATAATTGTCACAGCTACAATACCAAGGCAGGAATTAATTAAATTATTTTAATTGAACAGTTAAGTTATTAAGTCTTTCCCTGAATTTGTATTGTACATAATTATTCCATCAGAAATGTAGTATAGTGTCATCTTTTTGACGGTATTATTTCAGAACGAAACTTTTTCAAAGGCGTTGATAATGTTACCTTTAAAGTTTCAGATTTGATTATCTTAGGAAAACTATTATGGTCCTCATTCTCATTTACGTATTCTCTCAGCTTTTCAATTTAACTTAAGAGGCTAGGAGCAGGGCACATTGCTCGCAGAACAGATGACCGATGGGGTCGAAAGGTTTTGGAGTGGCGATCGTATACCGGTTGGAAGGTGTGTCACAATGTGAACCGATAACGTTGTGAAGACCGCAGGAATCCGCTGGATGCGAGAAGCTCGGAACCGGTCGAAGTGGCGATGCTTGGGGGAAGTTTATGTCCAGCAGTGAACATATTTCAGCTGAAATGAATGAGTGAATGATGATCAATTCAGCGACGTTATTATGGTAATTGTAAAAGTAAATGGTTAATTTCAATCATTATAACTAACCACATTTTCAATTGGCACCAAGTGTAGTAATTGGCATACAATTTGCCGAAACATCAGTTCAAATACAATACCAGCCAAAATTCATAATCTCATGGGCATATTTTCGAATTAATCTTATTGCCGAAAAAGAGCTGTTCTATACCACCATTCGCCAATTATATTTGGCAAATAGCGTTAAATTGGCCATTTGCGGTACAATACCTTCCGTTTTATAGTTAAATGAGTTTTTTTCGAAGCTGTATATTCTGATAAGGGTTTTAATGAGCTTTGAGCAAATACAATTAGCGGTGTATTAATTTACGTGATTGTGTTTATTTATTTATTTAACCTTTTATGCACACACATATAAACAGACAAGAAGAGAGGAACAGAAAAATATGTTGTATGGAAATATTGTTTTTGAAGTGAAAACTTCTTTAGGCGCGTTGGGCATTTTTGAGATGGGACTAAGCCATTGATTTCGCGACACTGTTACGACACCAGTTTTTGGCCATCAAAAAGACATCAACGCGTTGATTACCGCGGTTCCGATTTTTTTTCAAGTTTTCACTGTTGTCGGCACTCCCGGAGTGCCACTGTTTTTTTTTTTTGTATGAAACTTAATCAATTTTAATTATAATCGTGATAGTAAAATGTATAACTGATGGAATGGGACTAAAAAATCCTAATGATTTATACTTATTGGTACGTTGAACCTCAGTATAGTTAATTTGGTGTGATAAACAGTAGGTATGTCTGCTGCTGTAACGATATTACGGAATTTAGCAATTGGGACCTCATTCGTGTGCTCTTTATTGTAACCATACCAATTAGAATTCCACTCTATTCCCGATTTGCAGTTTAATTGCGTAACATACTGGTAATGACGTCGTCTGAACAATATAGGAAAATTGTGTTTATTTAGTTTCTGAACAGACCTGTTCTTCAAAAGTTTAACCATTGTGCGCTTTTATAATCAATCAATCAATCAATATTCTTTATTTGTAAATATAGGTTACAACAGTGTGCAAGATGTTACAATTATTATTGGTGTAAAAATATACATTTATGGGAGGCTTTTGCCAAGTAAATTAAATTGTTATAATTAAGTAGTATCAATAGTCTCAATGTCAATTTTTATTTCTAATGTTAACGACATTATCGTGGAATACCACGTCCACGTCCCTAAAATGTACGGAAATACGTGCACGTTGTAATGTTTTCGTGGACGGAAATTTTAAAGTGTCTTCATATATTCCTATGCATTTTACTTCCACGTGCTGTCGTGATGCCGTGAAGTGGATGTGGAAGTCCATGATAATATCGTCGCGTTAAAAATTATAAAAGTGAATTACGTTAGCTGCAATCGGACGATTTAAAAAAACCAAAAATGATTTAACTTAATTTATTTAAAATTAAAAGAATTACATTAATTATAAACTAAATTAGCCTAAGCACCTACTTATTCGAAGTATGAATATGAAGTGGTAAACTAGGTTCGTGCGTCACAAAGTGCTTGCTCAGCTCGCCGTTTCCGTCGTTCGATAAATTTGATGTATCGATAATATAGGTACATCACATATTGAGCTGAGTTTGACTTTTTATCTCGGTATATAATACTTTTTATCTCGGTAGATAAAAAGTATTATATATGTTATTCCAAGTTATAAACTATCTGTGTGCCAAATTTAATCCAAATCCGTTCAGCTGTTTTTGCGTGATTCAGTAACAAACATCCAAACACACAAACTTACAAAATTTCACATTTATATACAGTAGGATTGTATATATATATGTAATACTATACAGTAGGATTATCCAAGATAGCTTTTGCCCGCGACTTCGTTCGCATGAAGATTTTGGTTTTAACATAAAACATATCCTGTGGTACTTGGCAATACTGTAAGCTTCCCATTAGTGAACGACTCTGGGTGGAGCGGGACTCTTACTGACTAAAACCCACTCGTGTTCCTTCAGTTGCCTGTATGTTGCCAAGGGCCACGATATTATACTTATACTTATCCATTCATTTAACAAATAGACGAGACTAAGAATAATTTTGTTCACAATGTTTTTAATATATAGGCTAAGATTTTTTCAATAGAAAATGTTTTTTTTGTAATTTACTGATTGTTAAATTTTTAATATGTATTACAAGTTTCTCTTAAAACCTGTATAATTTATTTATAACAAACATCTCGCCCAATTATTCAGACATTCGAAAAAAGTTCGTTAAAAACTTGGTTTTTAAATTACACAAACATTTTTTAGTATAAAAATGCTGAATTATTAATCGTTCTACGCAGTTACGGCTACGGCTCAAATAATACAAGTACAAACCGTAGATAACTGCGTACCGTAATTTTAAATACTTATTTTACCTTTTTATTTAATTACGGGGCCTTGTTGCCGAAATTTTAAATGTGTAGGCCAGATGACCGAAAAGCGTCCTTCCTTAATGTAAGCTAAATGGATATTTTATTTTTGTAAAATTTTAATCGCAAATCGGCTCACACCGGGGCCATGGGAACGTAAACTGTGAAATAATTTTTAAAAACAAAATGCGTAACAGAGTGGAGGATTTTTTAATTAAAATTTAATTAAAAAGGAATTGACGACTTAACCGTTATGTAGCCGTTGGAAAATGTGGCTTAATTAAGCCCAACCTCTATCATTAAATCGGCTTTATAAGTTCTGATATACAGTACCGACCAAAAGTCCATGAGCAATCTCACAAAGCAATAGACTGACGCTTCGGTTTGACTTACGACCTTCTTCTATAAGTTGTTACAATACTGTAGACACGCACATTACACACACACACTCACTTTCTCTGCAACCAATGACTAGTTCAATAATCATCATTCGTTTTTAGTTTCATTCGTCTTGTTCACATAAATATTAAAGTTTAGCAGGTAGACCACAAAAAACTAAGTAAATTATTTCGATTTCTGTGGGGTAGATGCAGTTTGTTACGAGTATTTAATTAATAGAACTTTTTTGGTTCGTGGATAATATTGGTGACGAGTATTTAGCGCAGTGTTGTGGTTATTATTATCAAAAAGCAGGCATAAAATATATTGAAGAGATCAGATCAGATCAGAGAATATTATTGCGCTGCGTAAAAGTGAAGTGAATATCTAATGAAACCGGACTAAGTGTGAGTGTTATCATTTATATATTTCATATTTTACTAAACATAAATCTTAATCAAGGGTATTGTTGATAGAACAGAGGTATTGTTGAGACAGAAGATGCCTTTAAAGTTTTAAATTCATTGTGAGGTTTAATTCGATTAGTGAATAATAAATAATAAGGTATTATGTGTAATAAAAACAATGTTTTTCTTTGTTCTAGAGAAATACTGTGAGGGTTAAGAGATATGAGGAAGGGGCTTATTATCGAGTAGCAGCGACGTCAAATCGTGAATGAAACAAATGGTTTCATACCAACGAGATATTTTGCTGAATTATTAAAAACACGTCATTATGAACCGTTCGCCGTGCACTCTGAAGGCTTGCATCACTGAAGACCAGCTAGAAAACCGTTTTTGACCTTAAAATATTGACCGTACCAACTTAATAAACAACAGATTCGTTATTGCATGAATTTACGGTAACGAATTTTTTAAGCACGTTTCAACAGGGTGTTTGTCGTATTTCTTGCAGATATACCGAAATTGTTTAATATTATTTTAGTAATAGTATTATTTTAGGATTAAAATTTGAGGTTTAGTTTCAATCTTCTTTTCGTAAAGAAAATGAATACTTAAGCTTTAACCTCAATAACAACCAATATTTACTAAAGTCAAATAAAATGTAAAATAATTAATACAAATAAAATGTAAACAAACTGCCCATATTTAACCTTAAAATTACCTATTCTGTAAGTAGTTTTTTACATTTTAAGTAGTCTAATATTCTTATTTATTACTTAATTACTTCGACCATGATCAAAGCTTAATGTTTATGGTGAAAAAATCCATTAAAAATTTAAAATATTTCATAATTTAAATATGTCAAAATAATACAAACTGCTTCTAGTTTCTTGACATCTATTTCACATCTTATTCAGCTGAAGTAATGATAAATAATTGTAGCAGTGTGTTAACTTATGTAAAATAAATATAACGAATAAACATATTTTTTTAATTTTGTTATCATATATCACGCATTTTTTATTCTAAAACCTTTATTGCAATAACAACATAAAAAAGCAGCAATATTTAAAAAATATTATTATCGAAAACAAAAATAACAATATTTGCAAAAAACCGCACTGTGTTTTACGAGATTAGAACCTGAGGCAGTTTGAATTCCATACCAACGCTTAACGCTTTCTGCTATCTGCACTTGTTAAGTTACTATCGAATTTTAGCAATGCCATTAACTGGTCAAGTTCACGCGCATAGTGCGTGTGTGCTAGTATGTTTAAAGCGACGGAAATATATTGTTGTTTCGTGTAGAACAAAACTGCGTTATCTGTGGTGTGTGTATCGTGTTGCTTACACATACAAATGTACGAGCTATACCGCGTGTTCACAGCAATATGACTCTTAGCGTGCTCATGCACTTTTGAGCGCTTACTGTACCTGACAGGAAAACGCGATGGAACATGTTCATTATGATCATCGTCTGCCGAACCACTAATGAATAACTACAGCTAATTCTCCTCTCGTCTCTATAATGACCAGTGAAGTCGACAACTTGAAATCTTTATTAGTATAGCTAGAAATAGCAAAGGTTAAGCCTTCTCTGAGAAATAAGAATAAGTGAAATAAGCATCACGTATTTTTCTGTTTTTTTTTTGTCTTCTCTGTTTATTTATGTGTGAGTACATAAATGGTTCTTCAACATCATCATTTCAGCCGAAAGATGTCCACTGCTGGACATAGGCCTCCCCCAAGCACCGCCACTTCGACCGATTCTGTGCTTTCCGCATCCAGCAGATTCCTGCGGCCTTCACAAGTTCATCGGTCCATCTTGTGGGAGGCCTTCCAATGCTACGTCTTCCAGTACGTGGTCGCCACTCCAGAACCTTTCGACCCCATCGGCCATCCGTTCTGCAATCGTCGAATCCGACTCGGCTGGGCGACGTTCGAGAAGCTACGCAATATCTTCTCGTCCCACATACCACAGTGTTTCTAGACGAAAGTCTTTGACCAGTGCGTGTTGCCAGTGATGATCTATGGTACTGAAACGTGGTCGCTCACAATGGGCCTTATCAGAAGGCTAAAACACCCAAAGGTCAATGGAGAGGGCTATGCTTGGAGTAAATGGTTAAATATAATAAATATTATAATAAATAAATATAATTTGGGTGTTAAGGGTCACGTAAACAGGCGTGACGGGACACCGATAGAACAATTTTCAAGAAGTTTTCATAGAATTTGTTCCACCAGAGTCACGTGACACTTGTCTGCAGGAGCCTTAAATTTTTTAATTCAGGTGCCTTTGAAACGTTCGTTTAATAAGTGAAGCTGATTGATTGATTGGTAGAATAACCTATTGACTAAAGCGACTGACAATATGCTCAGAGTGTTAAAGTTTTGTGTATTTGAACTCTAACCCCTGCCTTCTGAGAATCCACTCCTAACTTATGCGTTTGAAACTTCGTGGGTTAACCGCAATAGGTACCTATTTACACTACTTATGTGAATTACATTACATTAGATGATACGAACACATAACATGACATGAATATTACTAACCTTATCATGATAAAAAGCTATCATGAAATACATTACTACATATCTAGTTGTTGTAATGGATAATAATTCATGATAGCTTTTTAAGTACACACGTTAGGTTTATCTACTTTAATTTAATATTAAATGAATGAGTTCAAGATGATTTTTTTCATCAAAATTAATATTTTAAAGAGATACAATTGTTTGAATGTTTTTACTGATAGAAAGCTACTACACTAATAGCCGGGTGCAAGCAAGTTGCGAACGAGTGTTAGCTATTGCGATATGTTTTTATGGCATTGTTGACTTCCACGCAGACGAAAGTCGTGTGCAGAAGCTAGTAAAAAAATATATGACTATCCGACATCAATCGTTGGGCAGTTGCCCGTTAGACACAACACCCGTCTGGTCAGAGGATCCTCCCTTTTCTGTAGAGGATGAGTGAACTTTATACCCAGTTCCTCATGCCCCTAAAAAGTTAAATAAACAAAATGAACAAAATGGGGTTGAATAAAATGAAGCGAAAAATTTGAATAGTCACATTTAGCGCCTATAAATGTTTAAAATAAAGTCTCGAATTTGGGTGCAATGGTGCGTCTACTTCGCTCCGCCAAATGTAGGTTAAATATTCCGCTTTATTTGGAGAGTTAAATAATGATGTTATATTTATTCTGAAAACAAATCAGCATTTTAGTCTGTATAATTCGGCCCAAGAAAGTAGTGTTTTCTAAAACATACCAGTAAGTCTCATTAAGAGAACATTTTTTAACAAACCTAAGCTTTATTTACGAGCAATAAAGATGATTTTCCTTAAGCCGGATGGAGTCTAGCATTATCGAAAATATCGTTTTACTAACAAACTAAGAGATCGTGAAATTATTAGACACGACAGACATCGACAGTCCATTAATTAAATCGGAGCGGAATTTCCGCTGTAATTAATGAAAGCCCATTTGAGTACGGTTTCAATGATGCTACCAGATAAGCGTGATCGAATACTGCGAAAGGTATTGGCAAGAGTCTGAAGGATGACGTAAATATAATGTGCTTTGTACAGCGGTTACAGCGCTGCAGGTGTAGCGTTACGCTGATCATGTGTTTCAGCTTGCAGGGCCTTGTCAATTACAGGCACAATTATTATTATTAAATTATTATTAAATCAGTGATTGAGGTAGATATGAGATATTGTGGTTCTCCTTTAAAAGGAGAGTAATCATTTTTCTTCTTAAACTTATTTTTTTTGTACACATAAATTACAGAAACATTTTTAGGTACAATGTTACAATCTACTTTCATATTTTATCTTCTTTAAAAGGAGGGTAATATTTTCCTTCTTCTGTTCTATCGGTATGAGCTACACAATCATAGTTTTATTGAAGTTTTAATATAATAAGCAGACATTACTGCTTAACATCAGATGAGCCATTTCCACATTCCTACCCAAATAGTCGTGATTCTATCTCTATACCTACACACTATTGCAAGATTTTCCTGAAATTAACTAAATCGATTAGGGGCTGTGCATACCTACTATACACTATACACCGTGACATTTGAATCACAGTTTTGCTAGAACAAACGTTGTTCAGACCATGGTCTACTATCATTATACAGTATCCAATAAAATAAACATAATTGGTTTTTGAAAAAACACAAAAAAAACAAAGTTTAAAATGTCAAGATTATCGTAACTCCCTACAACACAGACACCACGCACGGGACACAGCATTGTCTACAGGGAAATACCTCCATAAACGAAATTTAGTAAGCAGTAGATAATCTTGACATTTTAAACTTTGTCTTTTTCTGTTTTTTCAAAAACCAATTTATGTTTTTTTTTTTAAAGGATGCTGTAGAATGGTAGTAGACCATGGTCTGAATAACGTTTGTTCTAGCAAAACTGTGATTCAAATTTCACAGTGTATAATATTATGTACAGTGTAATCGCAGCTTCCGTTTGTGGCCAAATTTCATGTAAGCTGCATTAGATGGATCGCGTGGCGTGGCCGCGTGATCACACATCGCGGCACACCGAACGGGATGCGGTGTTAAACTTTTGGGCCTATTACACCGTGCCGTACAGTGAAACTGTCATCTGTAATTCAATATCACACAAAGGTAAAGAGGAAAGGAGACGGAAAAAAATCTTTGTGTTTTTATTTTCAGTCTTTGATCTTGAGCTGACTTCCGAGACTGGCTGAGTTCCGATATAATACAAGCCCGCTTATACTATACCTACTAGTTTTGTTACCACTGACTTGTGGTCGACTGTTCAGCGGTTTTTGGCTAAATTGTATGTGTGTATTTTATGTTTTTTAGGGTTCCGTAGTAAACAAGGAACCCTTATAGTTTCGTCATGTCCGTCTGTCTGTCTGTCTGTCTGTCCGCGGACTAGCTCCGAGACCCTTAGTACTAGAAAGCTGTAATTTGGCATGGGTATTAATTACGTGAACAAAGTGGTCCAACAAAATTATGAAAAAAAAAATTTTTTAGGGTACCTCCGTACACGTAAAGTGGTGAAGTTTTTTTTTTCTGTCCCATGTTGTGGTGTATCATTGGAAAGGTCCTTTAAAAACATTATGAGTGTGTGAAAACCATTTTTGGATTCAGGGATTCTTTAGCGAAATATTAAGCTTTAAAGTGCTAATTTTTTTTTGTTTGAGTCAAGTGTGTCCCCCCCCCCCCTGCCAGCTAAACGGTTGGTTTTGGATGTGTGATAAAAATCACAGCAGTAGTTTATATAACGAAATTAAAAGGAAAACTATCACAGCTAAGTAGGCTCTACAAGTTAACGAGTAATAATTGACCAACTTTGCAGTTGCAAAAACATTTTTCCCATACATTCCGTATCCGTATGGGAGAACATGTTTTTCAACTGCAAAGTTGAGTTTGTTTTTGGGATAAATTCATCCCAACTACGGAACCCTTCATTGTGCGTGGTCCGACACGCATTTGGCCATTTTTTTTTTGTAATGTGCGTTATGTGTGAGCAGAATAAATAATTTTACAGTGCATGTGCTCGAAAAGAGCGTTTTCCAAGCAGCCAACTGGGCGGAAAGTGTCACTTTTTTGACAATTGCTTTATTTTTCTGTTTTTTAATTTTTAACTCCGTCGTCAGCCCGACGCAAAGTTTTTATTATTTCAGAAAAGTTTTACAAATTAGATGATGATGATGATGACGATGACGTCAGTGGCGATGACAATGGCGATGGCGATGACGATGACGATGGTAATGGCGATGGCGATGACAATGGTCAAAGTCGAAGTCAAAGTCAGTCAAAGTCATGAGGATGGCGATGGCGATGGCGATGGCGATCATGAAAAATATCGTTTAATATTATTTACATACGTCAGCCAAAATGTCAGATGTTGCACATCATATGCGACTACTGTAAAGTTCGCTCGTTTTTTTAATTTCCTCGCACAATGCATAGTATAACATTGTATGATACACGTGCGTGATTATTTCCGACTCCTGTCGACTTATAAACTCGCTCGCTCATGAATAAAAATGCCACTCGTCTGAAATCATCTACTTTCCGCACTTATAGCATAAATAACTATTTCTTTATTTCTTCAGTATAACACTTGTCCATTCATAATGGCATTTAGATTTTTAGAAGGAGACTGTCACACAGGCGTGTATGACAAAAACGACACTCTACACATTCGAACTGTTTCTGAAACTCGATGTGGTATATTAATGGCAGTGCATTGTATTTGTTTCAGAGGCGAAAAAAATTTGAAATAAAAATTGGGTACTATTCAGGTTTTAGAAGCAGAAACATAGGTTGAGACTACATGAGTAGCTTGAAACACACAGCGTCATGATGAGTGGAAACTTTCTTGTCACAGTCATGACGTGCAGCTGCCGAATATTTCTGTTTGTGCTCGTGATTATACATAATATATGTAGATCTATTTTGTTTTATTTTCCTCATTACTGTTATGTTTTTGTGTGCACGTGTTTTTGTGACAAGTAAACCAATTTCTCTTCTTCTTTAAAATATTACCGACGGCTATGTAACAATGGATTATTTCCCAGTGAACCCCAACCTAGACAGGTAGTCTGTATCTTGGGTCTGATGATAGATGGATATACAAGTATTGTTGCTATGCTAATAATTCACGTCCTTTCTAAATATAACTGAACTTTAACAAAGCATATTCGACAATATTGATAGACAAAAAAAGCAGCTTACATCTCACATAACATAACACACATAACATCACGCCTTGTTTCCCCGAAGGGTTGGGCAGAGGTGTCCCTGTAGCAGGTACACCCACATTTCGCCAGTTATGTTTAAGTCCCATGTAATAGGGGGCGAGCCTATTGCCATCAACCGGGCACAAATCCAGACTCCGAGCTGCTACTGAGAAATTTCAGATAGAAAAACCCAATAACACTTACAGCTTACATCTCTAACACAAAAATGGCCGCTGTACCTACATTTTAAATTACATAAAACATCAATTTAGGAGGTATAATTAATCCAACTCAATCACCCTTGTGATCGGGAGCAAAGGCCGTTTTGTTAGAGGCTTAGCGGGAGCGGATCAATGTGCCGTTTGTAAAGACGTATCAATTATGCGCTTAAAATACTTCGTCCTAAGCTTATTCGCTTTAGAAACCTTTTCCTGTTAAGACTCGGAGATAAGGGTTCGCTATTGTCTTCGGTTGGTAACGGTTTCTTTTTTTGAAATGTTGGGGACCTAATTGTATTTGAAGGGTAAGGCAATTTAGGACTAGAAATACAGGTTCCTATAACATAATATGTAGTTAGCGAGTAAGTATCTATGAATAAAACCAAGGCCTAGTACGAGTCGGACTCAGACACGAAGAGTTTCGGACCACCACACAATATATAGCAAAAAATTTCGAAAAAACACTTTTCTTGTATGAATACCCCCTTAATTTTTTACTTTATTTTATTTTTATTATTTGTTGTTATAGCTGCAATAGAAATTCGCAATCTGTGAAAATTTCTACCTATTAATGAGATACAAGCCCGCTGACAGACAAAAGGACGCCGGACGGACGGATGGACGGACAGCGGAGGCTTAGTGTGTCCGTTTGGCACCCTTCGGGTAAGGAACCCTAAAAAGGCTGGTAAATATTAACCTGAGTTTTCGATTATTAGTACGATATTCTTGATTAGTGCTAATGTTAAATTAATCTTTATCCTTACATATTATAAAACAAAGTCCCCCGCCGCGTCTGTCTGTCTGTCGGTCTGACTGTCTGTCTGTCTGTCTGTCTGAACGCAATAAACTCAAAAACTACTGAACGGATTTTCAAACGGTTTTTGCCAATGGACGGAGTGATTCATGCGAAAGGTTTAAGTGTATAATTCATTAAGGTTTTGTGTAAATTGGCTGAAATTTGACGATTATTGTTGAAGAAGTCGGAAAAAATCATGCCGACTGGGAGCTTTACTGGCGTGCGCTGCCGAAACCGAAAAAGATACATCATATTTATGTTCTACGGTATTGTTCATCTTAAAAAGTTCAACAAAAAAATCCGCAATGGCATATGTCTATCTTCAAAGGATGACCCACAATAACCATTTTTATCTTTCAGAATTTGATAAAAATTTAATTGTTATTTCCGAAGCTTTTTTGACCGGTATAGTATTAATCCTTATCCAAAAAAATATGTAATTTAAATTGGAAATTTAATTTAGATTAAAATATGCCTTTGAATCATATCATTTAAATGAATAGTTTATAAGATATCACAGTTTCAAAATTACGCGGAGTAACGCGGGCGCAGCGGTAGGAGTCAATGACGTTTTCCTCTGTTATTAGGTATAAAATCTCGGTAGTACGTTCCCGTGGGATATTTTCCGACATATCCACGCGGGCGAAGCCGCGGGCAAAAGCTAGTAGGGTTATATAATAGAATTTCATCCGGTTCTTGTTAATCAAGTCTTTGATCAGTTTCAGATGACTAAATTCTCAGAAATGAAGATTGCAGATGCGTTAAGTGTCTAACTCATTACTTATAGTATAAATGTACTAGCAATACGACTAGCACTGATACTCGTAGATGATGGGTAAATAACAGGACACTAGTAAGTAGGTACTGTACAGGTTTAAACCTGGATGTCTTTCTCATCCAACTTCCACGAATATTTGATAAGTTACTGGCATATTATAATATTTTAGAAATAAACACTATTTCAGCTTTGGCCACCGTTTTCGGTCGATAATATAAACCAAAATCCTTACATATTATAAAACAAAGTTCTCCGCCGCGTCTGTCTGTCCGTCTGTCTGTCTGAACGCGATAAACTCAAAAACTAGCGAACGGATTTTCAAACGGTTTTCACCAATGGACGGAATGATTCATGCGGAAAGTTTTAGTGTATAATTCATTAAGGTTTTTTGTTAATTGGCTGAAAATTGACGATTATTTTTAAAGATACCGGAAAAAATCATGCTGACTGGGAGCTTTATTGGCGTGCGCCGCGGAAATCGTAAAAGTTACATAAAATTTATGTTCTACATTATTAATAATAATAATATTGTATTTTAAAATATTTTTCATATCTTTTTAGAGACGGAAATATTTAAAAATGTAATTATATGTGAAAGAAAATAAATAAACGAAATAATAATATAATATATTCTTTATTTCGGACTACACATACAAGTACACACAATCCATATAGTGTTAGTAACAATGACTTAAAAACTATGTTAGTAAACTTTTACAAACTAAAACAACTAAAACTGACGTGGCTCAACACACGTTGGTACGTGCCTCCGTACCCAGTGCCTTATAAAGGGACTGTCCATTTTGTCTAATGTTTTTAGGATGCTGTTGGAGCTTCCGCGCAACCTACCCATTATTGACGCTGTTCTCTTCCTCATAATACCATGAAAATCGTCAACACGGGCTTCCGCGAACATCTGCAAAGCGCTGCAGAAGCGCGGAAGCCCCATCAACATCCTAAATCCATTGTTATACTATACACGAAGGACGTTGTAGGCTCTCTGAGTATATTTCACCTATAAGCTGCACGTGTAGAAGGTTTGGTAGTATGCTTTACTACAACGCGCAAACCTCAATATTGTTCATCTTAAAAATTTCAACAAAAAAGTCAGCAATGGCATAATTAGTTCTATCTTTTAAGGATGACCCACAGTAACTATTTTTGTATTTCAGAATTTGATGAAAATTGTATTGTTATTTCCGAAGCTTTTTTGACCAGTGTTAATATTAATCCTTATCCAATAATTTATGTTATTTAAATTGGATATTAAATTTAGATTAAAATATGCCTTGACATCATATAATTTTAAATTAATAGTTTCAAATATATTACAGTTTCAAAATTACGCGTAACTGGATATTTATGGTTGACGACAACGCGGGCGCAGCGGTATTACATAGTCAATGACATTTCCTCGGCTATTAGGTATGTAATCCCGGTAGTACGTTCCCGTGGGATAGTTTTCGACATCCACGCGGGCGAAGCCGCGGGCAAAAGCTAGTACCTAATAAAACGGTGAATATGAAATACATTATCAAGTTAAGACTAACTATGTAGGATTATTTTATTTACTTTGAGTTCTTTGAGTACGTTGATATTACTCAATACTCAATACGTTTATTGCATTCCACAATGTGAACTTAGGTGGTAGGTACATAAAGACATACATTCGTTTTGGAGCATTGTGGGCCCTGTCATAACAACATAAAAATTAGGAGGAGGGCTATTATAGATATTTGTTAACAATTTTAATATTAATCTACTCTTTCGTTTTGTGTAGGTAGGTAGGCTGATAACTAATTGTGTACATATAATTTTTTACCACTCATATATTGGATTTAAACATTAATATTTATTTAAATTATTGTAATATTACTTAAATTATTGTAATATTACGTAGTGGAAGAAGATACCAATTTCAATTCGTAAATCAAATCATTTAAAGCTCCGTGATTTGATTTCTCAGTAATCGGTAAACTTATACTCTCATCATTATTTTATGAGAATTTACTAAGCAAAATTGTTCAAAAATTTTGCCCACCAAAGCAATCAATCAAATTATTCACTTTTTCAATAGCTCTCAACCTTAGTAGAAAAGTTGAAGGTGTCCTAAATACTGAGCAGTAATAAGGTGAGTTTTCTTTAATAGTCTTGGGAATTATGGAACGTTGATAAAATTATATTTTTGGCTCGGTCTTTGAATTTCATTGATGTGCTTAACTTTTATTTAACAAAATCAGTGAAATGATATAGAATTACTTTTACTGACTGTTAAAATTTTAGGAAAATCGTACACTTTTACAATGTTCGTAAATATGTGAGAGCCATATATGTTCTATGTTATAGGGTTTGGTTTCAGCACTTAGTCCGTAAGGTGGACCATTGTGCGTGGGTGCCATATATGTATCACATAATTAATTTATCTGTCGTGGTTAATTTTTTAATTTTATCTTTACCTATTGTGGTATAGTTATTTTATTCTAGGTGCGTGGTCTTCAATTACACACCTATATAATTAATTTATACAAAATATTGCGAAACATTTTAAAACAGTAACGGTGGAGTTTCTTACCCATTCTTCTCCATACAAAACTACCTTTTGGAAGGCCTGACTAGAATAAATATTTTCTTGGAAATTGACTTTTTGTGTGTGTATAAACGATTTGACTTTGTACTCCACAAACTGGACATTTCGATCACTTTTAAAATAGTTCATAGATGAGGATATTGTTTTATTTATTTGCTAGATTACGGAGACGTAAAATCCATCATGACAAGGATACACCCCATTATCCCAAAAATAAAATGGAAACAAACTCCGCGACACACAACATGTCGGTTCAAAGCCGAATTGTGGGTAACTTTTATTGGTTTTATTCCAACTACCCCAACTTTTCTGTTCACATATCTATTGAACCAACCAACTATTGGCCGAGTTGAATTGTGTACAGTAAATAGCTTGTTTTACTGGAAAACATCGAATTTTCTTCAGTGTTTTATTGGATTCCCCGTTATAACAAGTTTGTAAAGAAATTTTCTCGATTTTGGGTGGGTAGCGTTATTGTGTGGCGAAGTCTTTCTAAAGGGTAGATGAGAAATTGTTTTTGTTTGGACAGAAAACATGGAGTTGGAACAATAGATGGAATGTTTTCTATGAAATTGAAGGAAGTTATTTTGTAATAACATAGTGTGCTTTTGAAATACCCTGGGTAGGTACAAGTAGGAACGAATATACAGAATTCCAATGTTGTACAACTTTAACAAAAGCTATGTAGGGTATGGTCCTGAGAACAAGACTTGTGTAATTCAGAAGCAATATATTCATTAGTGAGTTAAACCACAGAAACTATAAAATATCTAAAATTTTCTTGGGATAATACACTACATGTTATTATTATTCGACGGCTCTATTTACAACATAAACATAACATCACACCTATTCTCCCCAAAGGATTAGGCAGAGGTATACTTCTATTTATGGTAAATGTAAAAGCATTTCTAGACTCCACTAGAATAGTAGGCTTTTGTTAACTGCACCAGACGGCCTAGAAAAGTGCAATAGCTTTCAAAACGTTTTGTAGGTATTCCACAACAACTTTCAAGAGAGCTTTTCGGTAGCTTATGCCAATGCGATACATTTTTGACTGTTACATCATCGTGATCACGGATATAATGTCACGTTCTTTAGAACTTCTTGTATAGTCCGCGTGCGACTGCTAGTCACCGTCTGAGGTTTGAGAGCGGGGAGACGGGGGAGGGTGCCATTAACAAATTTGGCAGACTGACTTAGGTTGGCCTTTGTTTACCTCCCCTGTCTGTCCCCTGTCCTGTCTTACCGCTCACATACCTCAAGTAGTAACTAACAGTCGCGCGCGGACTATACTTTAAATTTCCCACTTCCTTGAAAAGGAGACTGTTCAAATTTGTATAAGAAGTGGTGGATCAATATCTATACTGTAGTAGTATTTCTGTGAGGAAACCACAACTACATCCTTGTGCAAAGGGGCATCAAAATCTATCCATTTCTTGCTAATTTTTTTCTTGTTCCTCAATGATATCAGAACCACACAGAACCCTTATCTCAAAATCATCTATATTTATACAGTATTCGGTGGGTTCCCACAGACAGTGAAACTTTGCAAGATGGTATGAGACTCGACCCTTTAATTCTAGTTTTATACCAAGCTTTTTTTGTTTTATAAATAGACACAAAGGACTTTCCCTATTACGTAAATATTGAAGTTATTTGCTATTTACTGACGGGGGACGAGGGTTGAAATCTGCGGTCAATTGATTGGTTTCGTTAAAAATAAATATACATTCCTAGATAAATATTTATTAGTGTTTTTAATGAGTAAAGTTTAATTAAGTCTAGATTTAGATTTTACATTGTGGTTTCTGCATCGAACGCGATTATTTAAATAAAATCTTCTGGAGTCTACGTTACCGCATACCATAGGTCCTTGGTACCAATTTAACAAAAAATACCAACATTTGTAGGTCATCCAGAGACCTTTAAAAGTTTTTGTGACTATCATCCCTGTAGCGAAGATGATAGTGGTAGTATTTTATAGACAAACTTTCATGTAGGGCGCTTTATTACTATCCTTCGAAAATTTTTTCTTCGCGTTTCTGATCAGACATTCCTCTTTGACAAACAGTTTTTTGATCTGCAATTCCTAAGTCCTCACTTACACAATCTGCAACAAAATATAAGACACCATATTTTAACTGAACTCGACAAAATATTGGAAACAATATCGGATATTTATTTCCGATTCCACTTTGATCTTGGTACAAACGGAAATGGATCTGTTTGTCCAGCCGGCTATCCGCTCAAGTCACAGAACTACTCAGGTTGAATTGATATGATGTTTGTTGTAGAAGGGCCGCCAACCTGTTGCATTTTGTGCACTTTTATCTTGTTTAAATATAACAAAATAGTCTATTCCTTTCCTTTTATTCCTTTATCGTCATTAAAAAGAAAAAGTAAGTAGGTGAAAGAAAATTCTTAAATTTTGAGGGAGCCAAAACAAGAAAAAAAATAAACTGTTTGATTACACGCTATTGTCGGTTTACAATTTTCATCAACTAAATTATTAGCGTAATTCGCATCTCCAAACTTATCAAAATTACTCGTAGGTACCCACCTACTTCAATAATATCATTCGAAAGTAAAATACTTCCATCGAATATAACAAACTATTCTTAAAAACATGATGATCACCTGCAGTGAGGATTCCATACTATTAAATTTCCAGCTATAATCAACACAATATGAAATAAACGGTATTACTGGAAAATGTCTGTGAAAAGCAACCAATTAGCCACTTTCGTCACACCGATGCCTTTTTGTAATCCCCTGTAATTGCCTCAAATTAAAGCTTATATTTTCCAATTACCTTTTGTTACTTTATCCTGCCCTGACAGTCTCAGGGAAGCCAGCATTTTGCAGCAATATTCTGATAATTATTAAAATGCGTAGGTACTGAAAAATAAAGTGCACTTTTTCTTACAATGATGTCGTAAAATTAAATTAATTAACAGTTTTGTTAATATTCAGTGACAGTATGGACACAGTTTCCTAAATGGAAACATTTTGTAAAGAAAATTAAAAATTACATACATGTGGGATGGGCTCAATTTTACTCAAATAAAAACGCTGATTGCTTCTTAAATATTGTATTTTATTTTCCGTCTTTAACTTTAATGTCTTACACCTTTCCTTTCATAGTCCACACCCCCGTACATTATTCTAATTATTTTATATCTTAATCATTAATTCACTATCTCTTTCACTCTTTGACTATCTTGTACATTCATCTCTGTCACTTATGCTTTACATCAGTCATTCATCTTTACGTTTCGTTACACCATCCTGTCTTAACGTTCCGTTCCTACATGCCTACATAAACTCATCCCTTTTTCCTATGGGGGTAGGCAGAAACTTATACAGAACGCCACCTGCTAAGATCCTTGCAATCATACTCCTTTTGATTCGTTTACGTTCATACATCAGTTTCTGAAGAAAAATTTAAAATTCTATTCATTAAGACCAAGCACTCTAAAGACAATTTCCACGCAAACTCCGCCCCTATACACCCCACCACTCCACTATGTGCTAAACGCTAAAACATCGAGCACGGAACTAAATGTCGTAAGTCAAAGTCGAAGTCAAAGATTTATTTGCAGATTTAAAAAAATATATTTACAGTCTCAATTCTAATTTCGTTTATAACCAAAGTAATAATTGATGTAGAGAAAAAATATCTTAATCTGGATAATGAACTATATTTTCTTACTGTCAATAATTATTTTAGACATAAAAGCCGAGTAATTTTGTTTTTGTTTAAATTAATCTTTAAAAATATATACGGTCGAATTGAGAAACCTCCTTTTTTGAAGTCGGTTAAAAAAGACATGGTTTTCGAATAAAAAATGGTCCAATTACGTTACTGTCTTATATATCGAAAGAAAAAGATCCAATAAATCATATTATAAAGTTCTATTTTAATTGTATGCGTGACTTTTACAGAATATTAATGCAAATTAATATACAATTTACGGAGTCTTCTCTTAAACAAGAATTGCATCATTCAGAATGTACTAACATTAAACAAAACTATTGTCCTGAAAATGTTATTTTAATTATATCACCATATTATTTTCAATATATCCATAGGGCAATTTAGAATGAAAAATGAAACCTTTCGCCTTTGTTCTGACAATATCACAGACCTCAATATTGATGATTTATAGTTTACTGAGAGAAATATAAAACAAGTCTCCACAATCTCTTGGACTTGAAGAGCTGGGATCAATGATTAATGGTCCAAGATGTCAGCTAGATACCAGATTGTCACCCTCGCAAGCAATTTGTCTTATAGGAAAATGATCGGAACAATTATTTTTTAATTTATCCTTTAACACAGGAACGAAACTGGTCCCAAAATAATAGCACAAGATATTCTGAGCTTCATTTTCTCTGTCTTAAAAATTAAGGTCTAGCCATTTTTCATATTTTTACATTGTATGAAGCAATGATACTGCCTTAAAATTCTTCTAACCTCATGAGGAAAAAAAGAAAAAGTATCTTGAATTCGGAATTTTATCCGCGTTTCACCAAATATTTTTTAAACTTTATTATTATTACAAGCACTTCCATTCCTTTCCTGCCAGCCCTTTGTGTCGGTTATTAAATGACCTTCTTTCAACGCGAACTCTTCGAAATCCTCGGCCAATTTCGCCCATTGTTCCCGAACCTCCCCATCCCTTCTAACGATGACACGATTAAAATTGTTTAAATGTTCCACATTCTTTTGCCTTACCTGTATCAGTTATACGTTACCCGACCTTCCCCTCGTACTTTATTTTTCGGATATTGATGAGATTTTCGGGACGGGGAAATTTTATTTTCGTATATATCCGCGCGGGTTTATTTATATTGTAATTTGAGTTGAGATTCCGTAACATAAATTCTTACAAATGTTGTAAGCTTATTTTTTATTTATTTTGGTGACAATGAACTTGATGTGCCTTGAATAATATGTTTGCAAGGAGTCGATTGTTGATATCGTCAACAGGAATTTAAAAAAAAATGTTTTAGCGACCTTAAAATAATGTTCTCCAGTATATGAAGTTTAGACTTCCGTAAACTGCAGGATGAGTGTCATAACAGCTTGATGATAGATTGGGGTTAGACCAGATGCCAGACTACTGCCTCCTAGTTTAAACTACCATGTCTAATGATGGTTGTGTAGATAGGTTAGGTACCTAAGCTATTGGCACATTGCTTTGTTACGATTTAGCCAAAACTCTAACAAAAGCTCTATTTTGATAGTCAAAGTCAAGGAAATGCATTGTTCAGTACGTCAATTTTTCTGTGTTATAGAGATTTTATACAACTGTCAAAAAATTACAGTTGTGATTAGAATATACGGACAATTTAAGTTGTTAACAGGTGTCAGGCTGTCAGTAGGTGTCATCTTTCGCATTTGCATACTTATGGCCGATTCCTATAATTTAAGGACCGTTATTGGTTCAAATTAAGACTCTTGTATCTTTACCAATAATGAAGCAAAGATCTCATAGTTTTGCATAGTAGACCCTCCCATATGGAAGTAGCTATCACAGGTAAAATTAGCTTACGAATCTATTAATATGGCCAGTTTGGGAGTAAAATTTGTTTTCATTGGTAAGCAAAACGATTCGTTTTTGTTTATAGGAATCGAGCATTAGCAAATGAGGGCTAGACCTCAGACTAAGGAAAGGCTACAACGATAAAAGTGGTATATTTTTCACTGTCACGACACTTTTGTCAAAATGTTACACTTTTTTCAGTCGTGCCCTCATTGGCCAAGTGTGCGATAAGGAAATTCGTTCCAAAAAATACAAAAAAAAAAAAAAATTACTCAACAAAGAATACCCACTCGTAACGTATCGAGGTGGTTATAACATGACTATTGTTGAACTTGCTAAGTAGTAAGTATCCTTTCCTTTCCAATATTGAGTACCTAAGTCCCAAGGAAGAGGCATTGTTAAAACTTTTAAATTAGACCGCTTGTATCTTGTTGCCATTCTTATTTACTCTACGTAAGTTATTGAAAATAATTATGTTAGATTCTTCCTTTTTATTCGTTTACTTTTAGTCTCAAATTGGCTTTTTGTATAAGTTTTAAGGGTACTTTTGAAAAGAGGAAAGGTTTAGGGTGCTTGCCGCAAACTACCTAAAAAACGTTAAAACAAAAAGGGAAAGAACAAGTAATGCCTACAAAGGTTTCTAAAGGTAGGCATTTTAATTATACCAAAAATAAATTTATGTTTAGCAAATGTAAATTTTTCTACGAAATGTTTTCGGTTCGTGGTCAAATATTTTGTTTCAAGCTTTGAAAGGAACAAATGGTTTCTTTTGTATATTGAAGCTTAGTAGGTACAGTTTATTTTTCCTGGTATTCCCTACACCAATATTTGAAAACCGGTATGCTTTGAGAAAAGCGATGTCTGCTGGAAATTGTCTGCGTATACCTTACATGTAAATCAAATCAAATGTTTATTTGCCAGAAATACATGGTTTTGGTACAGGTGAGATCTTATAACCTAAGTGTCACTGTATTCTGCCTGCAAGCAAGCGTGCAAATTTTTTATTAAGTTTACAGTCATTTTTATTTTATTACTATATACTAGTACCATGCATTTATTCACTATTTAATTTATATTGTTTATATTCATATAATTATACTAAGGTACTCATTTACAGAGCAGTGGTGGCCCAGTGGTAACGGCCGCGACTTACGAGTTGTAGGTTGTAGGTTCGAACCCAGACAGGCGCTTTACTTTGTGTAAATTATTTCATCACCACTGCTCTCAAAACGGTGAAGGAAAACATCGTGAGGAAACCGGCATGTCCTAGAACCGAAAATTCGAAGACATGTGACATCTACCAACCCGCACTGGGCCCGCGTGGTGGATCCCTCTCACAGAGAGGAGGCCTGTGTCCCAGCAGTGGGAACATTTATAGGCTGATGATGATGATGATGATGACTAATTTACAATTTTATGTTCCATGTATTCCTTAAAACTATAAAAACAACACTATAGAAGCCATTCTATAAATTTTGTCTTGAACACATTATACCCTGTAATAATTTAAAATCTTTATGTGACAGGGTGGCTGGTAAAGTAGGTTGTAAAACTTATCCCTTTTTTGTCTAGTTAGGACCTCACTACGTTGTTTAAAGTAGTGTATGTGTTTTTTTTGTGAAGGTGCAGATATCTTTAAATACATGCAAGGTATTGGAATAATTTAACATTTTTGAAATAAAGGTAAAAAAGTGTAAAGAAGGTGAAGGTAAAACTGATCACTTCTCAAGGTGAAAGTCTGCATTTACAGTCAAACCTACTAGTCCAGTTCTTAGGTTAAAAGCCAACCCTGACTTACTTGAAGAGGCTAAATTGAAGTTTTTGACTTTAATTACGAAATAAGCACCTAAGGCGCCATTTCCACGGGCGAGGAAATCACGGCCATAGTCTTGCCATGCCATCAAATTCAATAGAAACTCTATAAAATAAAATCTCCAAACGGCGATATCGTAGCGGCGATAATTTGGAGGCACAGCGTCACTAACACTGCGATTCTTTCTTACGTGGATATGGCGCCTTAGTAAAGTTTCATAACAGTGCCTACTTATTTTCTAGTTTATAAACGAGCTATGCGAGAATTGTCTCTGTGGAAGTAGGTATGAAAACGTCAGAAAAGTAACTGGCGTGGCTGACTACTCAAGATACATTGTTGACACTGTCACACTTGTGACAAATCCTAAAAACATCACAAAAATCCATAAATTTTCACTCATTATTAAAAAATACTCCGACGCAAAATTAAAAACATCGTCGAGTATGACGTATTGCCGTCGCAACATTCATTAATTCCGAACGAGACGACTCCATTAATTAAAATACTACGGACCAGTAAAATCTGTAATGAAATATTGTCTATAAACTGTACAGGGTGAGAACAATTTTGTAGAGATTAATTTGAATTTATACCCGTATTAAGATTACTATTAATCCTGCCTAATCTAAGTTTAAAGATTAAAACGAACGGTTTTAATTTGGGACGGTAAACGTTCGTTATTCATGTCTATAGGTTAATGGTCTTCTATAAAAGGGTTTAGGGGGTCAGTCAATGAAGAAGATATTTTTTTGAAGTGAAAACTTCTTTAGGCGCGTTGGGCATTTTTGAAATGGGAAAAACAATTGAACTCGCAACACCGTTACCGACACCTCATTTTTGTAAACGCGATTGTGCTCTTTATTTATACACCGTGAAATTTGAATCACAGTTTTGCTAGAACAAACTTTATTCAGACTATGGTCTACTACCATTCTACAGAATCCAATAAAAAAAAAACAAATTGGTTTTTGAAAAAACACAAAAAGACCAAGTTTAAAATGTGAAGATTATCTACTGCTCACTAAATTTCGTTTATGGAGTTACATTTCCCTGTAGACAATGCTGTGTCACATGCGTGGTGTCTGTGTTGTAGGGAGTAACGATAATCTTGATATTTTAAACTTTGTTTTTTTGTGTTTTTTCAAAAACCAATTATGTTTTTTTTTTTTATTGGATGCTGTAGAATGGTAGTAGACCATGGTCTGAACAACGTTTGTTCTAGCAAAACTGTGATTCAAATTTCACGGTGTATAACGTTACGGACCAATGTTCTATACAAGTATTTTTTATCCACCAAGGTGACCTTGTTAAAGTTCAAGTTCAAGTTTCACTTCTGTCGGCACGCCCGGAGTGCCACTGTTTTTTTTTTACGGAGATGAGAAGTAAGTTTTGCGACTCTTTCATGATCAATATCCTCCCCATATCCATATTCATTTGAGGTCAGCGCAACTTTTTTTTTCTTAGCTACTTCTCTTATTAGTCGTCATTTCGGTAGTCACCTCCTTTCTATCCATATAATCTTTCACACAGCCCATCCATTGTTTCTTTAGTCTTCCCCTTCTTTTAATAGCCATCCACATTTATGCTCAAAACAAGGTTTTCGACTCTTAAGGCCAAGCACGCACTGCAAAATCTTACTGCGCGTTTTTATTCGCGCGGTTTATATTTAGTGTATGGGGTACGTTTAAGCGCGAACTTTATTTAAATCGCCAGTGCGTGTAAATATTTGTCTTACAGAATTGCGATAAAAATTTCGCGCGATTTTTTTCGGGTTGCGGGCTAGGCCTTATTTGATTAAAAGTGAAATAGTTTTGAAAGTACGTAAAAAGGAGATAGAAAATGTAAACCTTTGAAGTTTCATAAAACGCATGAATTTTGTGAAACTTCAAAGGTTTGTCTCCTTCGTTTGTCTAGTGATTGTAAGCGCTGCTGCTGAGCATGAGATCCTGAGTCGATTTCCAATTCGAACAAGGTGTCATTGGGTTTTTCCATCAGAAATTTCTCAGTAGCAGCCCGGAGTCTGGATTTGTGCCCGGTTGATAGCAATAGGCTTGCTGCCTATTATGTGGGACTTAAACATAACTGGCAAAATGTGAGTGTACTCTAGGTATACTTAACATTTCAGGGATTACAGGCGATGTTATGTGCTCAAAGGTTTGTGCTCACTTTTAACTTTTTCATAGCGGTGTACGGGGATCTGTAAAATTATTATTAATTTAACAAGAAACAAGAGTCTAACCGGATGCAGCTGAATACCAGTATTTTACATGGAGCGACTTCATATCTGACTTCCACAAAGAGTTACTGGGTAACACGATACCCCTTGGTAAGACTGGTTGTCAGACTTTTGGATTTCTGACTACCCGTAACGACTGTCAACAATCTACGAAAGACATCGGGGATCAACATCTTAAGGCGAAAGCGTCAGGATAGCCCGCAAAATTCAATTTTCGTTACGTTTTTTGAAATTTGCAGGTCAGTATCAGGTTATATGTTGATCTAAATATGATTCGCGGCCGTATTTAATATTTATATAAAGAATTATAATCATAACATTGTCAATACAACTCTATTCATATAACCTTTTACCTAGGAAAAACTGTCCAGCTAGGTGGGTTCAACTTCAAGAAAGAGGTCAATCGTCAAATCCGACTCAGCTGGACAGCGATCGGGAAGCTACGCAATATCTTCTTGTCCGACATACCGCAGTATCTCAAGACGAAAGTCTTTGACCAGTGCGTGTTGCCAGTGATGACCTATGGCACTGAATCGTGATCGCTCACAATGGGCTTTATCATAAGGCAAAAAGTCACCTAACTCGCAATGGAGAGGGCTACGGTTGAAATGTTCCTTTGTGATCGAATCAGAAATGAAGAGATCCGCGGGAGAACCAAGGTAACCGACGTAGCCCGATGAATTGCCAAACTCAAGTGGCAATGGACAGGGCACATTGCTCGCAGAATAGATGGCCGATGGGGCCAAAAGGTTCTGGAGTGGCGACCGCGTACCGGAAGACGTAGCATTGGAAGGCCTCCCACAAGGTGGACTGATGACCTTGTGAAGGTCGCAGGAATCCGCTGGATACGGGACGCACAGAACCGGTCGAAGTGGCCGTGCTTAGGGGAGGCCTATGTCCAGCAGTGGACGTCTTTCGGCTGAAATGATGATGATGATGAACGACTATTTCATGAAATCATGTCATTTTAGGATTATTCTACCATGGCCGTCAGAATAGAACAGATTTCAGGAAAGGATGTTCATAAATACGATACTTATACATACAATGTACAAACAACAAGATCAACAACGCTTGTAAATACATACATACCTATTCATTGTATATGTGTGTCCCCAAACACATGTTAAAATTAACCAAACACACACACAAGCTAAAACAGACATTTTCATAATCAGAACTGCACACTCAAAGGTTTACGTCACACATAACCTTATCATGACGTCATACAGACCCTGCGACGATGTGCCCAAAAAACTGGCTCAGCGTAAACCAGTTCAGCGTACTTTGGGTTCTGTGGCCTAATATACCAGTAGAAACAAAAAAGAAAATGCATTTTTGAACGAGATTTAATGTATCAAAAAGTGACTTTATTATTAGTACGAGTGGTCGCCCATTGGTCGAAATTTGACTAGTTTAGGATAGTTCATACTAATTCCATGTATAGTACATACGAGTACATACTAATTCCATGCTGCCATGTCATTATTCTAAGGTCATCTTTAACCATAAACAAAATAGTGTGTGTGTGTCAAACACATGGTAGTGTGTATTGTTTTTTTTATTAATTTAATTTATTTCTAACGCATATTATAAAAATATTAGCTTCCTGTACTCCTTCTCAATATAAACTTTAACTGCGCCAAATTTCATACTCCTCCGTCCGCGTAATTTTCGTAAAAAGGGGGTACAAAGTTTTTGCTTCACGTATTATTATTACATATAGGGTTATTGGTTATTCGTCGGCATTCCGTTAGGGGATGTAGGAGAGATCATTTGCAACAAAATTACCCCTGATGACTTCTATGCCAATGTCAACCATGTTCGAGTAATTTGACATTTTATATTTTAATTGTATGAAGTAAAATATAAAATGTCAAATTACGCGAATATTGTTGACATTTCCATAGGAGTCACTCGGCGTCATTTTGGTTGTAAATGATGCCTCCTACATCCCCTTAATGTATTGCTGACATATAATCATTAACCCTTTATAACAGGGTTATTGGTTACATTTTTATTTCATACATTTTAAAATATAAAATGTTAAATTACTTGAAAATGGTTATGCATAACCATTAATCCCGTATATCAGGGCTATTAGGTAAATTTTATTTTTTACGTCATACATTTAAAAAAAGTCAAATTATTCGAAAATGGTTGACATTGGCATAGGGGTTCATCAGGGGTAATTTGGTTGCAAATGACCTCTCCTACATCCCCTTAACGGATTGCCGACGTATAACCATTAACCCTGTAGACTAATGAATTAATTCTATTCATACAGTATTAACACAGTTCTGTGAAAACTTTAGCTCAATATCATCATCCACAACCCGACTTCCCCCACTACTGTACGAACTTTCTTTTCTTGTGCCAATCTTCACGTTCCAGTGCCAGCCTCATCCAGGTTAACAATGTCGTCCGCCCATCTCGCCGCCGGATAACCGACACTTCGATTTCCAGTCCTTTAAAACTATAGCTCCCTATAGGTAACTGTTAAAAATATAAGCAGTAATCCTTCTAATTGCTATTGTTTTTGTATTTTTTTTAGTTTTCCTGTGCGTGTCCCAAATAAAAAATAAAAACTTTCTTTCTTTCTTCTGACAGATGGTTAGGTTTAATATCAAGGTCTCGTTGTCACCCACTGAGTACGGAACGACGGAACCCTAATAAAAACGAGTTCATTTATCACAGCGCCATTTTGTTTCGGTATTTCTGCATAAACTCGTGTTTTTGGCACCGACAGACTTTGAAGCTCACAGATAAAAAAGGCAAAAATGAACAAAAATTATCAGAACGCTCTGAAACGGATTCGCGCGCCAAAACTCTTGTTGACACTTATTTTGATTTCGACGTCTGTATTTTGTTTGTTTGTTTAAAAAAATATGTATTTCGTGTAGTTTCCAATTTATGAACGAACGTAGTTATTTGTTTTAATTGGTTTGTTGTATCCTCGTTAGTAGGATCGCAAGTGCTATTCCTGGGTCGGGCATAGTGTAATTGGGTTCTTGAATCTAGAATTTCTCAGTAGCAGCCCGGAGTCTGGATTTGTGCCCGGTTGATGGCAATAGGCTCCTCCCTATAACATGGGACTTAAACATAACTGGCGTAATGTGGATGTACTTTAGGTCTGGTACACCTTTATTTAAACCTTCAGGGAATAAAAAATAAAATTGTGAGGCATTTTATATTCAAGACAAGGTTAGGTGTTGTCTTACTTAAAAACTATATTAGTAACATGCAGAAACACTAAAAAAAAAGAAAATCACAATCACAGGAAGGTTTAACAAGCTTTGTTGCCAACATGTAGCTTGGTAAACCTCCCCACTGTAGCCCCATCCAGCCTCTCTGCAAACACCTTCAGAATACTGTTGCTGCTCCCCCTCACTCGGGATATTACTGAGCCAACTTTCTTCCGCATTACCGCAAAGTAGTCGTCAGTGTGCGCATCAGTGAACATACCTGACGCACTACAGTACAGTGGAAGCCTCAAAAGCGCCCTGAAGGCATTGTTGTATTGAATGCGCAGGGCATTGTCTGCTTTTAGGATATGGTTATCCGAAAGGCTGCTGTAAAATGTTTGGCAGTAGGCCTTAAGTAATTAATAGTCTCGTATTTAAGTGTTAATTCACGTAGAAAGCTATTCTATAAAGATGTTATAGTTTCTGGTTTAGTACTAACCATAATTATCTTCTTGCTAAAATAATTAGTGTTTATTAGGTAACTAGGAATATTAAGTGGATACGCATCAATTTACGTAATTTGTATTATTATGCTATGAACCCAGTGTGGTTAAGGCTCCGGGCAAACGGGCCACCAACCACAGCCACCGGTGGCTGTCGTGCGCCACGTCCTTTAGTACCGCGCGAGCGAAGGTGGTCGGTGGCTACCACTAGTAGTCGGTGGCCGCTACAATTTGTCACTCCTGATGTACAGTTTCACGATGGATTCCGAGACGGAAGCTTTGATCGCGCTCCTAATAATTCGTAAACGATGTCGACGACAACGCCTATATTGGGTACACCCAATTTTAGCACCACTGGTCGCGAGTAGTCGCTACCGGTGGCGTGTCACGGACACTGAGTCGCGAGTGGACACCACTCGCTACAGTTGTACGGCGAGTCGCGAGTGGACGCCACTCGCTACACGTGTGTGGCGATTCCATACAAAACGTGTTAAAAATAATGTAAACAACTCGTCGCCAGTCACCGGTGGCTGTGGTCAGTGGCCCGTTTGCGCGGAGCCTTAGTGTGCTTGATGTATTGTTATTCGTGGCAGTTCTTTTTATGCATCCAGAAAGTATGATTACATAACATCAAGCCTGTAGGTATTCTTTCAAGCTTGGATATGAAAAGGGAGCGCAGGGCACTGGCTGTGAGGGGAAATGATATTATGCAGAAGGTTTCAAGGTTGTTCAGTTCCCGTGAAACTAACTCTTTCTAAAGTCTATTACAACAGCACAAGTATATTAAAACCACTGACTGTCCACGGCATCAAATTAATAAAACCGCCATGCTACTTCACCTAAAAGATAATGACACCACCCTACGAAAATTTCATTCATATCAAAAGTTGAAGGGAAAGGTAAACCGCAATGTCATGAACATAAAAAAAACAGTTAATACCAGAATACCTCACTGAGAGCGCAAAGGCAAGAGTTACTCCTCGCCAATAACACTATCTTCAAAAAGTTTCTGTCAAAGTTGGCTGAGGGTAAGCGTAGGTAACGGACTGAATATTGGCGTGAGCGATAAAAGTTAGGTTTTAGTACATCTTTGTAACCCTACCCTAACCACAGTGTAAAAAAGTAACAAATCAAATTATTTATTTGCTTAATACAGGTAGGTATAAAAAAGATGTTACAAATAAATATAAAGTACTCTGTATCAGGTAAAGTACTCTGTATCCCTATAATGGTGTGCAAATATTTACATTATTAATAATCTAATTAAATAATTATTAAAATAACATTACAAAATTATTATAGGTACTCAAAAAAATAAAAAATAAAAATATAAAGGTTTAAAAATTAAAATGTCAGATGTATTAAAATACATGTAAATTAAATAAAAATATTGATCCAAATAAAAATAAAATAAAATTATACAGGTGTCAAATTAAATTATTATAGCATGTTACACTATTTGTATTGTCATATTATTAGATGTCAGTATTATATCTTCTTAACTTAACTTAACTTCTTCTTAACAGTATTATATCTTCATAGAAAACGGCCGAAATGACGCGCTTCGAAAACTCAGTGTATATCAGTACACAGCAGTATTGAGTGCGCGGCTGTTACGTGTGGACGCGGAAGGTTTATCTACCGAGCGGCCGTAGGTTATTATTTCAAGGTCACTGCCGAGACATAATCCTGTAAGTTTATATTATATTGTGCCCTAACCATGCATTTCCTTGCCTAGTTTGGGAGTTAAAGGTTTTGACGACTCCGATTACGCATTTACTTTAAATTATTTTTTTTAAGTTCGACCGGTTTACGGCAATTTTCGCCCGGAATATCCTTTTCGGCAATTTTCGTTTTAGCCCGTGCCCAAAAAAATAAGTACCGGCAAATCAATGCGTCAGGAACGAGTCCAAATCATCACGCCAGCTGTTTTTAGGCCTGCCCCGGTGCCGACGAAGGTACAACATAAGGAAGACTGGAAAATTATGGGGGAGACCTTTGCCCAGCAGTGGGACAAAATAGGCTAACAAAAAAAAAACAATGCGTATTAAATCAGACTAATTTGATTATTAATACAATTATGACCTGCTACGATCTATTTCTCTCAGTCGTTTCTTTTATATTACAGTGTTTACCAATGAAATAACGGTACTATTCAAGTTTAATTTTATGTGACGAGCGCAATGCAATGGGTGGACTTAAAGTAAAAGAAACACTATAGGCAAGAATCTTCGGAGCTCAATGGAATGCAACTCTTTAAATTTAAATTGACCTCAAATGTCATGATTTCATGAAACAGTCATTCAATTAAATTTGAACTTTGGCTTGATTATAATGCTGTGAATACATATCTGTTACAGTCACGAATCACATTTGATCAACATCCCGATAACTACTGACCTGCAAATTACAAAAATCCTAAGAACATTTCAATAGGTAGTGTGGGTAACCCTGTCGCTTCCGCTTTTCTAAAGTCGCGGCAACCCCAAATTTCGACATGGGTCCTCGAAATACAACCCAATGCCATAATTAAAGTTATAACAACTCGATATTGTTATTATTCGAGTTTGTATGTCATAGAAGTTTTAACACAGTTGATATAACTAATATAATAAGTTGTTCCAATGTTGTGTTCCGATTGTTTTGACAACCAGAATTAGTTTTACATGTGAAGTTACACGTTAAAGCGATTC
This sequence comes from Agrochola litura, assembly GCA_949152395.1. Classification (NCBI taxonomy): domain Eukaryota; kingdom Metazoa; phylum Arthropoda; class Insecta; order Lepidoptera; family Noctuidae; genus Agrochola; species Agrochola litura. The sequence continues at coordinate 18,797,588 of OX424509.1, read as the reverse complement.
GAATGGATGGATTTTGACACTTGCGAACTAAATATACAAAATTGTTTGGTTTTTTTCAAATTCAAATTGAAATCATTTATTTCGAGTAACATAGACAAGTAAAGTAGTTTTGTAGTCGAATTTATCATAATATACGGGGTTCAACGGTTCGATTTTAGTTTAACAAGTTTTGTTGTCTAACAAAAAATACTTTGAATTCGAAATTCAATTTGATTGAAAGTCTGTTCAGATGGTTCAAATCACTTTCGACTTAGCAGTTGATCAACTAAAATCGAACCTTATGAATCCGGTTTTAAAGATCAATATTAACCAGTTTGATTGTAAAGATTGCATTTCTAAAAGCATTTTTGATTGTACTATGTTCGAAGATTTTCAAATAATGACTTTTTTATTTTCAAGCACGAGAAGTGTCAATCTTGACCTCCAGTAGGTAAACCAATGTAATTCTTAAAATTGAATTTACAAAACTGATGTAAAATATTATAATTCCTACCTAAACACCTTCACCTTAAAACATTAATAAAAAATAAAATAAAAAAAACAAGGTAAAATTAAAACAAAAGCAGAAAGGTACGACGCCAAAAGGCTTCTATCTCAGCATATGCTGCGACATTTATTTTTTCAAAGTGCATGTAGGGTGCACATTTGAGCCCTATCAGAATTGATAGGGCTCAAATGTGCACCCTACATGCACTTTAAGATAAAATTATGTACCAATCAAATTAAGTTAAAAATATTAATAAACTACCTATTAATCAAGTAGGTATTATTAAAATATTATAAGTGCTAAAGTTAGTTTGTTTGTTTGTTACGCTTTCATGCTGAAAGAAAGAAAGAAAGAAAATTCGTTTATTTGCGGTAAACATGACGCACAGAAAGATTTAAAAAAAAAACACGTAAATAACAAATTGGGGGAAAATATGCGTCACATCCACGCAAAACGGCCATCGCTCAGCATAAAGCTGCGACCCCATGCGAGACAGAGCCCCAGCGCTGGTTTTCAGCGATAGCCGGCGCTGACGTGATGACGTCAACCGGTGCAGCATATCGTCGCCCAGCAGTGAAAACCTCGGGTGTCTCATTTCCTCAAAAAAAATTATATTTGTTCTTTGGATTGATAAACTCGGTAAGCACAGATTACTCTAGCAAACTTTCGAATCAGCTACTCCTAGCGCTATCTATGACGTGCTATGAGAACCTTGTATCAAAATAGGCTCCGCCATTTTCGTCTGAGAAACTCGCCAGTACGGTTGATAATAGCGTTATTCCGGATTAAAAATTGAAGAAAGTGAGAAGAAGTATTTAGGCACACGATATAGAAACAATGTGATACGTACCTAAGGAATGCATAAAATCTAAAAAAAACAAAAGGTAATATCTTCCCCACTCATACATTTTTTTTTCAGGAGACAGTTTTTTCTTCCTCCTGTAAAATTTAGTTATAAACACTTACGTGGTTTTCACTGCTGGGCGACGATATAGTAAAATAACAAATCAAAAATAAAATAAATACAAAACTAGTCCTAAATGTTTATACAAATATAATATTTAAAATGGCAACATTTCTTGCCGTCGGCGACTCACGCGCTGCAGACTTATTACAATCTGTGCGCGTAGAGCAGTCAAAAAATAAAATGCTAAAACGGCACATGGGTAGACCATGACCTGGATTAGGACATAGGATACTTTTTATCCAGAAATTCCTACGGGACCGAGACTTATGCGGGTGAAACCGCGGGGCGCAGCTAGTCAAGTATAAATGTTATGTTTGACCGCCGCTTCGCTGACGTGGACCCTAATTCTTTTTCTAAAATAAAAGTAGCCTGAGTTACTCCTCATAACATCAGCTATCTTCCAGTGAAAATCGGTCTAGCCGTTTCGGGGATTAGCCGGAACAAACAGAGAGACAGGCAGAAAAAAAAAAAAAATTGTACGTATCGTATATACCTACTTTCATAATTATGAATTTAGTAAGAAGCTGTTATTTTGACATTCATCATCATCATCATCAGCCTATAATGTTCCCACTGCTGGGACACAGGCCTCCTCTCTGTGAGGGGAGTGCGCCGTAAACCACCACGCGGGCCCAGTAGTGCGGGTTGGTAGATGTCACATGTCTTCGAATTTTCGGTTCTAGGACATGCCGGTTTCCTCACGATGTTTTCCTTCACCGTTTTGAGAGCAGTGGTGATGAAATAATTTACACAAAGTAAAGCACCTGTCTGGGTACGAACCTACGACGTACAACTCGATAGTCGCGGCCGTTACCACTGGGCCACTACTGCTCTCGTGACACACATTTTGACATTACAGACATTTAATTATTTTTTTTACAGATGTTTCACATTTTTATTTAGAAGTGCTAGTGGAGCTGTAATACGAATTAATTCAACTTAAGTATACTTCCGTAAGTAGGTTATGCAAATTATTTTATTTGAAAATTAGCGGATATCACTATTGGCTGCTATGTTAATCTATATTATCAAAACGTCAGTCCAGCAATTCTTCATTTAAATTAAGGAAAAAAACGCTTATTTCATAAATTAAGTTGAATTAATTCGTATTATATATATATAATATAAGTATAGTTATCTCGCTATTTTATTTCTCAGTCTCCAAAATGTAGCTGGCAACTAAAAATACATCCGACCCTTAGCTACACAAGGTGATTTAATGTGTAATTTAAGAGCAAAGTATCCAACAGTTTGATCACATTACCATGCTTTGGGACAAGTTAATTGAGCCTCTGCTACAAGAAATTTAATTACTTCTAACTAAAACATCAAAGGTCTCTCGAATCTCTCATAAAAATTAACGAGATTATACGATGTTGTGAGCCTGTGTTTTGAAAATTGATGGTTGGACAAAGAAGGTGCTATACTATCTCGTATTAAGTTTTCTTTGACTGCATTAGTAAAAATTCTAAGTTAGTATTTATCTAAAAATGTGTTCAGAATTGTTAAATTTTCGAGTTTAAAAAAAAATTGCCTTAATTATTTACTCTATTATTTTTTATTGAAGTGAAAACTTCTTAAGGCGCGTTGGGCATTTTTGAGATGGGACTAAACTATTGATTATTGATGATTCGCCGACACCGTAGAGTAAAAGACATCAACGCGTTGATTACCGCGGTGTCGATTTTTTTTCAAGTTTTCACTTCTGTCGGCACTCTCGGAGAGCCACTGTTTTTTTTTTATTTAAGAGCATTTTTACTACTACGTATTCTATAAACTTCTAAGTCGAAATTGACACAGCCAATTGGACTTCTTATCACTGAATTGGTTAATAAAGACTCACAATAAACAAAAGACTGGAGATGTTCAAATTAGCCTCAAAACCAAGTAAAGCGCTAAACTAAGTACCTCAGATTTATTCAAAGAAGATATTTCCATTGTGATAAGTAAGCCTGGTTCGAAATGAAGGAATAAATCATTTTTCCACATCTTTTGAATCTCGCTAACATGATAGTGACGGAAAGACGTCGTCCGCTATATGCTTCATATCCATTCCATTTTCGGTTCCTTTGTTAATAAAAATCCATCCATATTTTGTTTTGAACGAAAAAATGGATATATTCGAGGGTATTTTTGTACTAGAAATATTTTAACACTGTACAGAATGGTTTAGGCGGATCAACTTATTGAAAAGTTTTACATGCGGCACGCTAGAGGTTTTTGATTGAATATTGCAACACCGCTACAAGCGATGCAGTGGTTTGTTAACAATCTATTAAACAGTACCCACAAAAAAATTGCAATAGGTAGCACTGCAATGCTTCGTATTATTTATATTGTCTGTTTTAGCAATGGTAATACCATTTGTAAGGACTAAATCACACAAACCATTTTTAAACCTAGATGCTTTTTGCAGTATCTGTCTCAACCACACGCGATTTCTCGACAAAAAACCTATCAATGATATCGTTAGCTCAACGCCTACTCTAGAAAATGGCTTTTGTAAAAAGACTCCACATTTATATTTGCCAGTCTATCACCTGCCAGCATCTTCAAATGTTTTTCTTCAAGTCTGCAATACCTTAAACATAAAATATATTTTCCTTTCATCTTTACATCAGTAAAGGTATACAAGTATAGTTTGCGAATATTTTACTAGATGTAAAATTTTATTTTGCATTCTGTCAAATTCGATTGTTGTACGCATCTGTACAGAGACTTCATTCGACAACTGTTCACTGAGATGTTTCTTCAATTTATTACATAGAAAACTTGCTTGATATATGACAAAGCTGGATTTCTTCGATAGCCAATGCATAAGAAAGCTACAGCCATTGCTTTTGTTGGGGGGTATCGTGTTACTTAGCAACTGGGTTGTGAAGATCAGATAGGCAGTGGCTTTAAGTAAAATCCTGGTATTCAGCTGCATCTGGTAAGCCTGGAAGTCGACCCCAACGTAGTTGTTACTGCATCTGATCAGGCAGATGATGACGATTACAAAGTATCAAGGAATACCTAATTGTCACCTTATACCAAACCTTTCACCTTGTTTCATCATACATTTTTTTTTTTTTTTTTTATGTATGTCCACCGATTTCTCCGTCATTTGTGGACCGATTTTGAAAATTCTTTTTTGTTTGAAAGGGTATGCTCCCAAATTGGTCCCATATAAATTTTATTAACTTTGCTTGGGTAGTTTTTGAGTTAGCTACAAAATACGTATTTTTTTTCCACTTAGTATGTAGATGATATGATAAGTTCCGGACACTGGTAGTAGGTAGTGGTATTCGAATGTGTGTGAGGTAGGTACCACAACTAAAAAGTGAAAAATAAAAACTTTTTCCAAAAAAAAAAACTACCGACTTCCAAAAAAAACACTACTAAGTGAAAAATAACTTTAATTTCGGAAGTCGGTGGCAAAAAACGAAAACACAAAACCCAAGACACCGACTTCCGAAATTAAAGTTATTTTTTCACTTTGTAGTGTTTTTTTTGGAAGTCGGTAGTTTTTTTTTCATCTTAACAACATATATTCAAGACACCTCATAGCGAATGTAAAATTTTATTCCGTGTCCCAGATACGTCTAACCAAATTCGATAGCTGTACCCACCTGCACCCGTATAGCAGATAACAAACAAGTCACTACTGAGATGGTCCAAAGATATAGGGTTACCCGTTTTAGTTCCAAATATTTAGGGTTACCCGTTTAACTTTCTGAAAGAGGGTACCGGTATCTCCTCAAGTCGTTACAAGGGTGCTGCTACAAAAGGAGCGGAGCTGTGTAAAAGTCAATCAATGACACTTAGCTGCACACCCCTTTTCCGAACGATAGGCAAAGTAGTATGAGGGAGGATGCAATTTTGGAGGCGTGCAAACGCATTTCTTACTTATCTCTCGCTCGCTATTGCCAAAATGTGATCTTATGCAGTGTCAATATCCACACAAATAAATAGCAAAAATAAAATAGTAGGCAGTGTCACACGGTACAATATTTTGAATAAGTTATTCCCCTTCTCCCCCACTTTGAGTACAAGCGTATATTATAATATTCAGTTCATTTTATGTTCTGTCACGTGGAGTGATACTAGTGTTTGATCAATGTACATTTTTGATGTGGCATTAAAGGAGTTGCAATGCATCAGAATCTGAGCTCTGCCTGCGTTGTTTTAAAGATTCATATTGAAGGCACTTAAATTATATTAGACAGGAGGTAAACCCAATAGCACTATGGCTTATCCAGATATATAACTGAGGATCCAATGATAAGCAATCCTGCTTGGGGCGCAATGAATGGGGTAGTCTGTATCATAAATGTATTGAAAAATAAAAAAAATCGTCGTCTGCGTATCAAACGCCCTTAAATTTCATCCAATTATTTGATAAAGAAATAGCTAAGAAAGGGTTCTCAATATATTCTTCAAAAATAGATGATGTAGGGGTCTTGGCACAGCAGATAGCAAATCTGATGGGTCAACTAAAGAGAATGGAACATAAAATTGAATCTCAGCAGTTTTGCGTGGGCTCTGCAAACATTAGCTGAGGCCTGATCCAATAAGATTGTATGCTTTGAAGGGACTTGGCAAGGCCATAGAGAATGTCTAGAAGTGTTATTATTATGCCTGCTTTACTTTATTATTAGTTCCTTCATAAATTATGATTTTACGACGAGCTTTGCGAGTGTTGTCTCTTTTATTCAACATTTCTATTAAAACCAATACGACTTTCTCCAACACCCTATTATTTACTGATGATAGGCACGCTGTCTTTCTTTACGTTGATTTTAAATTCAATCGTTCACAAGTTTTTGAATTTTTATATGATTCACCTTTGCGTATTTTCCAGAATGCTATAAGGTAGAGAAAATCTAAAATGAAAACCTTGGCTCTTCCATAAATTCCAACATCTCACCCAACACCATGTTTGGTTAAAACTAACTCATACGAAATTACCCTTACGGGCTTTGTAATCTTCTCAGATAGTGGTTAATATGAATACCAAACCTGGTTTAAAGTCAGGTTTGTCAAAGTCTTGGCCCAACTCTTGGTGTGTTTGTTTTGTGCGTACTCCAACTGTTGGCACAAAGTTTGTGAATTGAATCTTGATGAAGTTACACTGAGTTTTGTGACCCCAATCTGTGTGCTGAAGCATTGTTTTGTGCTTGTGTGTGTCTTGGTTTTGATACTTGAGAATGTATTGAAATTGAATTGCAGTAGTGGTTATATTTGATTTCTATATTATATATATTTCTACGATTTTTAAATTGATTGATTAAATTTCATTAATTATGTCATGCTGTCTTCAGACATTTCAGAAGACGCTACAGACAATACCTATGTTATTGTACACACATTCGGTTATATTATAGAGCTCGGAATCTTGAAGTTCAAAATGCAACCGCGACTAAACTCACTTCTACAAGAATATTTAACTGACTAGCAGGAGTTAACATAAAGTGGAATAAAACTAAAATGGTCAAATATTTTATAAGTAGTACACAACTTATAAAACCGTATATGACAAAGAACAAAAAACCGAAGATATATGAGCCCCCAGCCAACTTTTATACCGCATTAGACTTCGACTCAAGACAGCCCCTAAAATACTCACAAAACGAAAACTAAAGCAAGCAACAAGAAATCGCGTGCATCAGTGTTTGTAGCTCAAGATGTGGCCGTAACAAAGACATCAGTGGAGCCATTGAAGACATAAATCCATCAGACACCATGAATGCGACATATCACGTCCGAGCCGACGCGCATTGCGACTTGTGTCGACTTTACGACGAGCCTTGGTTCGTAAAACTTGGCAGGTACAAGTTGTAAAGAACAGCGATCGTAGAATAAAAACACTACTACCCCTTGGCCACGACATTACCGCTCGCACAACCTGCGTCTGCGTCTGCGACTGCGGTCAGAACAAATGTTCGAAGTTATTTAGAGAGTGCCATGAGTCGACCCCATGCCGCAAAATGCACCGCGAGACGCACCGCCCTTTGTCGTGGCCTTGGCCTTAAAAGTGTCGGAACCGATAGATACAAAGTTTTGAAATAGATCTGAGTAAAGGTCCTGGATTTTGCTCCCATCAACTCTGCCTGTCACAGTCCACTGCTGGACATAGGCTTCTCCCAGGATGCGCTAGAACACCCTGCTCTCCGCCTTCCACGTCCAATATAACCCAGCTCGTCTCTAATCACGTTGTACTGAATACGTTCATAGGCAATGCGAGTGATAAAGTTTATTAAATAATTTAATAGTCTAGTTTAAATTAGCATGATAAACAAAACCTTTATCAATAAATATATGTGGTGACATTACCTTTGTTGTTTAGGTATTCATATTAGTCTTTGAATCTTTTTTTAAGTAACTCAAACGCTACCTCTTTACACTTGTGCCAACAGCTATAATTCCGTCAACGAGACTTGGCGACGTACCTCGGTCGACCCGTATGTTCGTATGACTCTCGAAATATCTTAGTTACGACCCCGTCGGCTCAGCCATTGTGTAGAGGTGAAGGCGCAGACATGGCCCAGCTTTAGTAATGTGTGTGAATTATAATTATGATGAATGAAGCACGGTTGCCGAGGAGTTAAATGGGAGTAGATAGTGAGAAGTATGTTTTAAATTGGCTGCCTTTACTATTATAGACTACGGATATAGTTACTGATTGTGTGTTTTTTGTAAACGCTGTCAGTATCTCCAGTGAGCAATTAGCTATATGACAATCATCATTATTAGGGTTCCAAACCTCAAAAGGAAAAAACGGAACCCTTATCGGATCACTTCGTTGTCCGTCCATCAGTCTGGCAAGACCCTTTTTCTCTGGAACGCGTGGAGGTATCAAGTTGAAATTAATATCAAATCTCTCCCTTAGACATAACATCATGACATCACGCCTTGTTTCCCCGAAGGGTTGGGCAGAGGTGTCTCTGTAGCAGGTACACCCACATTTCGCCCTCCCTTAGAGTTCTAAAAAATCAAGCTTCTAAGACAACGCAATAAAAAAATAGGGCTATTTAAGTGACATATTTGGATACTCGCAAATAAATTAAAATTTGGCACGAAGCAAGGTCTCACAGCACAAGTAAAGGCAAAAGTCCGAAAATCGTCTTTTAAGTAAAATTTTTTTCGCGATTACAAACTTATCGATGTATGGGAGAACATGTTTTTCAACTTTCATCCCAAATACGGAACCATTGTGCGTCAACCCGACACGCACTTGGTCAGTTTTTTATTGATAGGATGTTCTACAAACATCTTTGATTTACGTCAATTTCCTGACCTTTGAACATCAATTTTATTAATCCATTACACAGATTAGTACCTACTCCAACCCTTATTCAAATATGATCGAATAAAAAATAAATATATGTACCAACAGCAAATAAAATGAGTCAGGAACTACGTTAAGGGGACAGGGGGATAGTACAAACATTTCCTGGCAAATTAACAGGGGATTGATCAGATTTCCGAAGCAAACGTGGCGCGAAGTCCATCGCAATGCCAATCAGAGGGTTGCTCTCTTTACTCCCAACCCACTTTGTAATTTACTGTTTGGATGCACGCAATAATATCAGAGTTGTCTACTAGGTTTGTTAATTACCAAACGCCAAAAGCTTGGTAATTAACAAACGAGAGGCGTATCGGGAATTATAGTGAGAGAGCTTACTTTAAATGTTCTGATTAGTTTCTTAAGGGTCGTTGTTGATGTGTACTTTGGGCATATTAAGGGGTTGTTATGATTTAAAGAGTTTGTTCTTATTTATAGTCACTACACTTGATGATCAAGAAAAACAATGGCACTCAGGGAGTGTCGACAGAAGTGAAAACATAAACAATTAAAAAAAATACTTGCATAGAACATTGATCTGTAACGAAATATAAATAAAAGAGCACAATTGCGTTTACAAAAATGAGGTGTTGGTAACGGTGTCGCGAGTTAAATTTGTTTTTTCCCATCTCAAAATTTCCCAACGCGCCTAAAGAAGTTTTCACTTAAAAAATTATGATGAATTTGAAGTTTGATGTTAAGTTTTTCAGTACCGTTTTCCTGATGGGCTGTTTCGTTAAACACGAGTTCTCTATAGCGTAGTAGTTTATTTGTACGCACTACGGCACATTTATGACTAGTTTTAAAGAACTTTAAATTAATACGACTGGGTGTTGTAATTTACCAACGAAACTCGAGACACCTACTTGACACATAGCAGTTTCACCAACTTAAAGCGTAATGAAAAAGCACATAATTTTTGTTTACAGCATCAACATTAACAACTGGCGAGCAATAACCTTGTGCTCTCACAAGGCACGTTTGCGTCGTCAAATTGTACTTACATAGTTAATTGTACAACATTTCCTTCGCACACAAAAACTTCACCACAACATGAAACTAGAAATAGTACCCTTCGGGGAGACACCAACGTTTTACAACTTCGACCAACATAAAGTATACACTAGCCCACCCGAGGTGCTAGTCGGGGACTCGCTAAGCGGTTTTTGATGTCACTCGCCCGCAAAGGCGTCGTAAACGCGCGTGTTTGGGCCTCAGAATATGCCCTGTCGCGGACCGAAATGTTTTTGTGTTCTCATTCGAGCCCAAAGTTGATGTTTACTCTGAAACAAATGAAGGTGCAACGGTCTCCTAAGTGGAATGTAACGGATATACAACACGGACAAGTTACACTTCTCATGACAAGTTTAGAAGGAGAATTTGTATGCAAAGTGTCCTATTTCCAACTTAAATGGAAAACTAAATTATATTTCTGATGTTCCGCAGTTGGGGACAGACTTCGCAAGTTCCCGGAGTAAGATTAATACGTCCATGGATAACCCACATAATTCTGTGAAGTTTTGTAAGCAAATTAATGTTGGAATTGCTGTTTAATTTGGTTAAAACATTTTAATATCAAAGTTTATTTCAGTGTTTCCTATAATATGTACTGAGGGTATTGGTTTGTTTTCTCAGCTGTTACCAATTCGAATTCAATCAATATTCATGCTGATTAATACAATACAATGATTGTAATATTGATCGAATTTAAATGACCGTTCAATTAAACGAACTCAATATAGAAAATATTTATCCATTTAATAATATTTTCATCCAATAATAATCTGCTGGATAAAATATATAAAAGTAAAATTAATGAAAAAGCGATAACCTTCGGCAGTTATTAATTCATTTTGATATTTTTGTGAGGAATAAATGAATAAAAACATGAAAGAAAAACTGGGAAAAGTTAAATGCATCGTTATCACCATTAAAAATGTAAATAATTATCACCAGGATTGACTTTAATTCAAAACATCATTGAGTGGGATTTTGTCTTTGTTAAGCATAAAAATTTAGGTACCTATAACGGAGAAAAATACAAAATAAATAAGGGACATCACAATGTACCTTATTCATTTTGGCTTCACGTTTTCATATTGAATTAATATTTTCGTAGTTTTAATGAGTAAGATGAGTAGGTTTCGTCATTACGCGAAGTCGTTAAAATTTGGCTCGGCTAAGCTTTACTTTAAATTATTTCTTGAAAGTGAAAAATAAGTTTGTTTACTGTTCAAGGGGTCTTTATCAGATCTTACATCCAAAATATTTTATGTTAATTTCATACTTCAGCATATTGCATGCAAACAATGGATAGGAACACACACATACTATTATTATGCAACCGCAACGTCGCAAATAGATGTAAAATATTTCGGTGTTTTGATTAATTTAGCAATATTACTGTATGGAAATAAGAAATATGGTTAACTAGTGAACTAAAATATTGATTATGAAATGCAATAATTTATATCGTAACATCGAATATTTAGTTTTAGATGTATTAATAAAGTATTTGGGAACTTTCCAAATGCCCTTTTACACTTAAAACGGTTACAACATCAAATTCAGTGTTATATTCTATACAGTAATATTGCCAAATTAATCAAAACAGGTAAATATTTGACAGCTATTTGCGACGTTGCCAACTTTTAAAATAACGCTCTTAATCTCTGAACTGCAATCCTTTCCATCAGTCGGGTAAATACAGTATGAATCACAACGCTGGCACAAAATTCCAATAAAATAAAAAATTATAAAATTCATTTAATTCAGACAATTTTTGTCCATATTTTGTTAGTACCTTTTACATTCTCTTAAAACTATGTTAGTAATGATTGAAAGAAAATAAATTATTGAAAATAAATTGAAATTAAATGAAATAATTTAAAATAAATTAAAACACGGTAAAATTAAATAATTCAAAATAAAATACAAAAATTCATAAGGCAACATGTAGCCATGTAGCCTGATGAGTCTTCCCACAGCTGGCGATACTGGTTGGTATGCAATCATCTTTATATATACAATACAAAGGGTCGAAATAAATTAGTTAGTAAAACTCTGCAGCTATCGTGTTTAAATGATAAATGATTTTATTTCTGTAAGTAGGTTTGTGCAAACACTTTTACACGTCAATCATAATTTTAATAAAAACTAGATGAGTTCGGCGTTTCCTATTTAACTACTTTGAGAAGAAAGGCCGAAACAAAATCAGAGGTCACAGTCTCTAAAGTCCAGACATCTTGGTCAGATCACGTGAAAACCATGTAGATTGATGTCTGAAATGGTCTTTTGATGAAAGGACCACACTGATTGAGTCCTGTCCAGTCAGTGCACGCGTTCGTTAGTAATCGTGCAGCTCAACTCAACATTCAGATATCCATACCCATCAGCTCTGCGGAGTTTCACTAGGTAATTTGATGTGACCCTGTACATATATTATATTTTATACATATAATAAAATCGTGGCGAAGTCACAACTATACATTTAATATTTTTGAAAAAAAGTAATTGCTACGAGGTCGTGGAACGATTCAAACAATCTGCCTAGCTTTTTCCCAACATGTTGAGGTCGGCTTCCAGCCTAACCGGATGCAGCTGAATATCAGTATTTTACATGGAGCGACGGCCTATTTGACCTCCACGACCCAGTAACTGGGTAACACGATATCCCTTGGTAAGACTGGTTGTCAGACTTTCGGGCTTCTAACGACCCGTACCGACTGTCAAAGAGCCACGAATGACAGCCGAGACCAACATTTTAACGCGAAACGATTATAATGCCGAAAGTATAGTTTTATGATTTTTTGTCTGTTTGTCTGAATGTATTTTCAAGCATCACGCTAATACAACCGGATTGATTTTATTAAAAATATGCATAAATATTTCTTACAGGTCTGGTCAGTCTATAGGTTATAAATTATCACGCTATTTGCTGTGGGGGATGAGCTATGTTGCAATTTGTTCGTATTCTTCTATAACTATAGAACCGCAAATTGTAAAAAGACGAGCTAAAAGGTTAGAATATTGCATATAGTTACAGATTTAACCGTTCAAATGATTATCATCACGCTATACCTTTACGGAGCTAAGCATTCAATCATGACATATACAGGGTGGATTTTTGTAATATGACAACAAGGGCAGGACGGTACCTTAACCGTTGTCGCTACAAGAAATCGGTCTTAAGAGACTGTCTGTGGTATCTTATTGTGGTGTCTTACGACTTCCACGAGAACGAAGTCGCGGGCAGAAGCTCTAAATAAACACATTACTATTCCTAATGACACAAACATTAAATTTTGTTTACCAATATTTATTGCAAAGAAAGTAAACATACGTTCTTCATTCTCCAGATTAAACATGTCGTTTGAATATTGAAAGTAAATGTTTACTGTATACTTTTTTAGGCCGCCCGTGTACGAATATTTACGAGTCGAGACGAAACGGGCGCAAAGCGAGGCGTCGATTAAGCGTGTTCGTCTAGTCGCGTGGCATCGTCAAACGCGATATGCTAATACCGAGTTTTTGCAAAAGCATTACAGCAGAAGTAATTTTAATAGGGTTTTTACGCACCAACTGAAGAATACTGAAGCGCGTAATAAATTTGGATCAGACTGTAAATTGAATTTTTAGTTCGGTCATGTTGTGGTTACAATACATTAGTAAGGTTGATGGCTTGAGAAAGTCAATAGAGACAGTGTTTGTAAAATATGGGAGAGATACATTTGGTGTAGAAAAGACTTAAATAGCATGAGGATTTTGAAATTGTAAAAGTAATTTACTTAACTTGAAAGCTTAACATACTAGGTACAGTCATCCTCAAAAAGAGATATATATATATGTGCAAAATATATGACCCATTGGGTACATAATTGTAGCATTAATTACTGAAAGTGTAGCACATGTGGTGCACTTTCAGATATTAATCTCATTTATTTTATTTTTATTTATTTTAACATAAAACGGCAAAGACAATAGGTAATTTAAGTAAGTCGGTATGAAACAGAAAAATCTTCTTATCAATGTATTATCACGAAGTTCTCGTCAAAGTAGTGTTTTATGACAAGTCTTTTCATTAGGTTGAAAAATGTAAACGCACAGATTAAGATGAAAGAAAATTCATAAAACATTTCTTACGCAACATCAAAACCGTATACTTTCTTCAACGAATCTCCTCACCGGTTTCTAGTAACAAAACCGGTTCCGTGAAGCGTATTAGTGATTTATGCCAGCATTTTACAAGGATCGTTACGGCTAATAAATCTTGGTTAACTTGTTGCGAATTAGGCTTCCCTTATAAACGCATGTTACGCGCGTTTTTTTCTTCGCGCGTAATTTATACTCTGTGGCACGGGATTGGGATCGTGTAATAGAGTAATATTTTGAGCAAAGTGACGTAGTGAGTGGATTACGTTAGCGTTTGTTTTAGATTGCGTGTTATGTCGCAGTTTCGATACTATTAGTGTTTTAAATAAAATGAGTGATCTGGCAGTTTACTTTTACTATAATTTTGGGAATTTTAGAGATTGTAGCGGTTACACCGCCACATACAAAACTATGCATCATAGAAATGACGTCACACAAATCATGCATCGCGCAGTTAGAGTTTACCGAGCGATCGACATACATACAAGATTTCAACTTCAACCCGGTGGGGCAGTTGCCCGCCGGACACAACACCCGTCTGGTCGGAGGATCCTCCCTTTTCTATGGTAGATGAGTGAACTTTACACCCTGTTCCTCATACCCCTTGAAATTAAAAAAAACCGGCCTAGTGCGTGCCGACCACGCACAAGGAAGGGTTCCATAGTTGGGATGAATTTATCCCAAGAACAAATTTAACTTAGAAGTTGAGAAATATGTTCTCCTATACATCGATATACGTTACGGTCAATTCTCCAACTGCAAATTTAAGTTTGTAAACCCAAAAAAAAATATGTTGTAAAACTATAAATTATCCATTTTCGGACTTTTTCCTTTACTAGTGCTGTGAGACCTTGCTTTTTGCCAAATTTCATCATTCTAGGTCAACGGGAAGTACCCTGTAGGTTTTGATTTATTTGCGTCAAAATATGTCACATAAATGGCCATATTTTTTTGTTGCGTTGACTTAGATTTTTTTAGAGCTTCAAGGGAACACTGATTTTCGTATTTCTTATTAATTTCAACTTGATACCTTCACGCGTTCCTGAGAAAATGGGTCTTGACAATCTGACGGACGGACAACGAAGTGATCCTATAAGGGTTCGTTTTTTTCCTTTTGAGGTACGGAACCCTAAAAAAAAACAATCTGCCTAGCCTTTTCCCAACTATGTTGGGGTCGGCTTCCAGGGTAACCAGATGCAGCTGAATACCAGTATTTTACATGGAGCGACTGCCTATCTGACCTCCACAACCCAGTAACTGGGTAATATAAATAACCCCTTGGTTAGACTGGTTATCAGACTTTCGGGATTTTTTGAGGTCAACTATAAGTACCCTATCTGCAGAAGCCATATCACGTTGTTTATATGTAAGAGGTGCTGTTTTCATATTTTTTAAGTGCAAACTTCTTGGGCACACTTTACGCTCTTTCTGAATAGTAAACGAGAAACTGAACCATCAAGCTCGAGTCAGTGACGCTGATCCGGGTATACTCGACTCCAGTCGGTCCGTGACGCTGAATCACATAAACTTGGCGCTCAATCGCGTATACTCGGCTCCAATCGTAAGTTTTCACTTCTATCATCTGGTCATAACCACACACCCTCTTTTTGTCTTTGTACATTCAATTTCCTCTTCCTAATATAGTTTTTATGACTTCCCTTCTATCTCCATTTTCACGGGAAAACACATTATTTTATATCTGTACCCATAATCAACGCAAAATTTGAACCTACAAACCTATTACTCCACCTCACTGCCCTAACAACGAAATGAGCTAACAAAACCCTTACACATCGGGCCAAAATTACATGCCGTACAAATAAGGATCGTAAAAACTTCCACCCTGTATACCAAGTCATGCCATGTCAATGCTAAAGTATGTTCGTCACGATAGTTGCAAAAGTTTGATAAGCCCGTTTACGGCGACAGTGAGCAGTTCTCATGTTGTTTTATTTGCATTTGATGGGACAAATAAATCGAAATCGCTTCCGGGATGAGGGAATTATGTGTGTTTATGTTGCTATATAAATACGGCTTTTTGTTTGGCGTGGTAAATGGAAACTACTTACTAACTCTGCTCAATCTGTATGCCTTTCATCTTGTTCGCTATAATTAATAGTAAGTTTATGACTGTAGTTGAAACTGAAGGTCCTGGACAGACAATTCGACTACGATTAGCTTACAAGCATTTGCTTTAGGTAACATCGAAAGGGCTATTTTTGAATTTTTAAGAAAACATAAGCCAAAGTCCGCCTTTGAAAAGATTTTTTACTCGTACATAAAGCATTAAATAAATAAACTGCTGCAGACTTGCTGTCAAAACTGACAGCGAGTATTAAATCCCTTTCTTATATTTTAAAAACCTTAACCTTAACCAACCTCCTCCTCCTCTTTAACCTTTACAGTCAAGATAGGTTACATTAGCCACATCAGAGCACACGCCCGTATCTTAAGGCGACGCCAACCGACTTTTAATGATTTTATACTGAAGATCACGTCTGAACGCGTAGTGTTAATGATTTGGAAAATATATATAATATGTTAAAGCATTTTTAATAACTTAATATAGGAATATTTTAGATTATGTTTGTATTAATAGTGAAACTAATTTGTAAAGTTATGTCTAACGCGGATAAAAAAACTGAGAATCACGCAGAATCTATCAAGCGTATTTTTCTGAAACCTAACCTTGATTTTTTACTTTTGTTTTACTTATACTAAATTAATAATGCGTCTATTTTGGGACAGAGCTCCTTGATGGGTTAGTCCTATTTCTGGCTGAACGTACGACGCGTTGCGTGAGCTCAGTACAGAACACGCAAGGGATACCGTGGCCCCTGGCAGCGTACAGGCAACTGAAGGAACACGGGTGGTTTTTAGTCAGTAAGAGTCTGACACGCCCTCCCGCTTCGCCCAGAGCGGGAGAAGTTATTTGATAATTTTCCATCCAATAAAAAAAAGCTGACCACTCAAGGTCACTGGCATGTATCTGCGTCTTAAAGTTGTTGGAAACAAAAATAGTCACCGTAGCCAAAATCGCATTGGATGTATTATTATTTACATGGACCTATAGAGGCATCAGGAACAGGGTGTAAAGTTCACTCATATTCTATAGAAAAGGGAGGTTTCTCCGAGTAGACGAGTGTTGTGTCCAACCGATTGATGTCGGGGACGTTATTTATATGCTGATCGCGCGGTAAACTCTGTTTGCGCGATGCAGGATTTTGTATGACGTCAGGTTTTTGATGCGTAGTTCGCATATCACGATGTAGATGCCACCACAGACCGACTGCCTATCTGACCTCCACAACCCAGTTAATGTTAACACGATACCCTTGGTAAGACACGGCACATTAAGCCTTTGATCCCGGCAGGCATTCGTAGATCTTTGACAGTCGTTACGGCTAGTTAGAAGCCCAAAACAACCAGTCTTACTATGGTATCGTGTTACCCAGTAACTGGTTTGTGGAGGTCAGATAGGCAGTCGCTCCAAGTAAAATCCTTTTATTCAGCTACATCCGGAAAGACTGGAAGCCGACCCCAACATAGTTGCGAAAAGGTTAGAAAGATTGATTGACCTACATGGAATCGGCTGAACATCTCGCCAGAAAATTGAAAAGAATACGATTTTACTTAGGTGACATCTCCACTGGCGAGAAAATCGTGGCGATAGTCTCTCCAAGCCATCAAATTCAATAGAAACTTTTTGAATCAGTCTCCACACGGCGATATCATAACGGCGATAATTTCAAAACACAGCGTGACTATCGCCGCGATTATCTCATCCGTGGATATGGTGACTTAGGTACTTAACCTACTATCAAATGAAGCGTTATTGAGCTTTTGAGAAAAAATAACCCAAAGGCATTAAGTTCGCCTTCGTTGCTGTTTTTTACTCGTGCATAAAGTATTAAATAAAAAATCGGCCTAGTGCGTGTAGAACCACGCACAATGAAGGGTTCCGTAGTTGGGATGAATTTATCTCAAATACAGACTTAACATTATTGTGGAAATACATGTTCTGCCATTCATTCCAACTGCAAATGTAAGTTTCTACGCACAATATTGAGAGATTTACCATGTTATTTTAAACCCACAGGCTTCTTTTAGGTTTTTCTGTGATCTATGAGTAAAGACCATGCTTTTTTTTTTAATTTGGCTCAGTAGTTTCGGAGATAAGGGGGGAATGGTCAATTTACATAGATTTTCTTAAATATCATAAAAGTGTTTATTTTAAAATTATATAAAAAATATATTTGAGATCCTCGCAAGAAGTTCTTTCATTTGATATGTCACACGGTACCTACTGTTTGCAAAACTTTTGTTTTTAATTTTCTTATTTGCCCCCCAAAAGTGACCCCCATATTTAAAATTCATTTATTAACGTTACACGTCCGTGTTTGTGTCACAGAAATACATAAGTGTACCAAATTTCAACTTAAGCGGTGCATTAGATTCGGAGAAAATTTACTGTGACAGACGGACAGACCAACAGACAGACACACGAGTGATCCTGTAAAGGTTTTTTTTTTCCTTTTGAGGTACGGAACCCTAAAAACGAGCGAGCCTTACAGTAGTCGCTTATGACGTGTAACATCTGACATCTCACCTTGATAATAAGCAACATTAAGGTAATAAGCTACATTATGGGGCTCGTCAAGGTCGTTTCTGACCAAATCCAGCACCGCGCGCGCTCATTGGTCAAATCAAATAGCGCGCGCTTCCCCAGCTTCCTGTTACACATTTCCGTCCCTTTTCACGAAATCACTCCCACAGATTTGAAATTACAGGAAACCGAGCGGAAAGATGTTACAAATCAATAAATTGCTGCAGACACGCAGTAACTGAAAGCAAGTAATAACCTATCAAACCCCAGCATAGACTGTTAAAAGGTTATCTAAAGTTAAAATATTGTATCGACCAAGTTCAAAAGAGTTTTATTTATAGTAATATTTGGCCATGTATTGAAGAAACTCGATATTTACATAATCTTGAATACTCATTTTTCAGTCTAGCCAGAGGTATCAGATTGACAGCTCTTTTCATCAGCTTAGGCTTTAATATAAAAATATGACTACCATCACTTTTGTATTGGGTTTAATTTTATTAATGCATTATGAAAAATGTACTTTTCAGTCAAGCTTGAAGCATAATTTACGTGTCAAGTTCAATCATATTGAAAATGTTGCTTTTTAGGGTTCCGTACGGCCAAATGAAAAAACGAAACCCTTATAGGATCACTCGTGTGTCTGTCTGCCTGTCTGTCTGTCTGCGTATAGGGGTTACTTTTGTGAGTCAAATAAGAAAATTAAAAAATATATTTTGTAAACTGTACTGTGTGACATATCAATTGAAAGAACTTACTGTGTGGGTCTCAATATTTTAAAGTAATTTTGAAATAAATACTTTTAAAGATATTTGAGCAAGATATGAAAATGGACCATTTCCCTCTCTCCCCCTTATCTCCTGGGCGTAATTTTTTTTAAATATACTGAGAATGGTTTTTTACAGGAAAACTTTTAAGAAGTCTATTGTTTTAAAGTAACATGGCAAATCTCTCAATATTATGCGTTCAAACTTACATTTGCAGTTGGAATGTATGAGAGAACATGTTTTTCAACTACAATGTTAAGTTTGTTCTTTCAATAAATTCATCCCAACCACGGAACCTTTAATTGTGTGTAGTCCGACACGCACTTGACTATTTTTTTTAACGTAATTTTTACTGAAAGCTAAATGGATACTAATAAAAACAATGTCAATGAATTTTTGGATTGTACTTCAGAAATTGCTGTGAAAATAAAGTTTTTTTTAGTAGAGTTGAGTGCTAAAAAATAAAGGTCAAATAAAAAAGGCATTGAATGACAAAACAAAAACAATGTTAAATTGGTCTTTTGAGTAGCAACAGCCTCTCTGACACACACAAATACAGCAAGGTACACACAAATAATTACATGCCCGCTAGCATCCATATTTAACGCAGAACGTCATTACCACGGGCGCTATTGCGTCATCAAACTCAATTATCCAGTATACAGTAAAGCCCAAAAAACAACAAAATAGGAGCGTGACGTCACCAAAACAAATGCCTGCCATACATTATAACTCCGCCCTACATAGCCGGGTCATCTAAGTGTTTTTGTCTCGACTACATAGTGTTAATTTCCCTGGAGCAGTCAATTCTGCTGAGCCATCAATCTACGTCAGTGTCGCAGTAACTAAAGCTTTTTAGACGTGCGTGTATTCTATATTTATATTCATGTGTATATTATGTTTGAAGTTTCTTCCGTGTAGGAAAAATGTAAGCTGTCTTTTATGCGAGATTTGTCTCCGGTTTCTGAATAATTGATGCAAATCCTTTATGTAACAAAAAAAAAAAAAAAATTGTTGGTTCCTAACCCTACTCAGTCACTCAAGTACAATTGGCTGCACGTCATTGGCTACATAACCAGTGTAAGCTGATCTTATTGAAATGAAACTCCGTACTACCCGAGGGTAGCTTAAGGTCGAAATGTTACCTACGGAGTTCGGTCTACTGTACCTATTTAATTCGGGTTTTCCCGACTATTTTCGAGCTGGAACGGAAATCTAAATCGTGAGCTCATCACTAAACGAGGTTGTAACTATCGTTAAACATATTTAAATAATTTCGAATTGCGAATGTGTTTCACGAAAGTTATATTATAAACAGTAACGGTAGGTTTTTGCCTACGGATTTTATTAAAAACAAAGTTATGAAACAAGATCTCATGATAAAATAAATTCAAAGAGAAGCTGTCTATGTGAATAAAGATATCCTATGGCACTTATTTTCACCCTTTGCAGGTATCACCTTTTCCCCGTAGAGGGTAGAAAGCGCATAGTGTCGCACGACGCCGTTTGAAGTCAAAGCAACGGCACAATATTATCTATATTGTGAAAGATTTCAATATGGCACGGCAGAGCTTTAATATCATACTTCATATAATATTTAGCTATAATCGTAGTAAGTAGGTACTTTGTTATTTTACATATTAAGAATTTCATACAAAGTTACAATTGGTTTCTAACCGACTCCTAAAAGGAGGATTTTTTTTTTAATACCATAAATCCGTCATTAATTTCAAATTCATTTTTTTTTGTTTGAAAGGGTTTCGAGGTGGTCCGATTGTAATCAAGTCAGGATCTGATGATAGAATCCTGGAGAAATCGAGGGAACTGTTCAAATATTAAAGGCACACCTATAGCAATTTGTATATTTTTATAGTAACTCGTGCAATTGCTTTCGGAAAGCAACATTTAGGTGAAGTGGCACTGATGATGAAGACCACAGATGGCCACCGAAAGTACTCAATAATAAGTACCTATTTCACGGGTTGCGATTTGATTACTTTAATAGGGTTGCCAAGCAATTTATGTTCGTCACAATGCATATGGAGAAGTGGAGATAATGGTGAACTATCAGGAGAACTCCTCAACGATTAACGTCCCTGCATCGGGAAAAGCAATATTTGTAAAAGGTGATGAGCAGTTGACATTAAACTATTGTAACTTAGATAAATTACAAACTGACCCAATTATAAGCCAAAAAAAAAAAAAAAATTATAAAAAAAGCAACCGTCTTCCAAAAAAATTTCGGACATCGGTGTCTTTTTTTTTGTATTTTCGTTATTTGCCACCGACTTCCAAAATTTAAGTTATTTTATACTTGTTTGTTGTTTTTTGGAAGTCGGTTGCTTTTTTTATCACTACTTTACGCCTGGCAGCTGAAAAATTATCTGAGTCAACTTTATATGCCACTCGGCAGATGGAATTGACGGTTACTAGTAGAACGATCTGACTGTATAGTCCGTGCAATCCACGACGACGCGCCCCACTCCGCGATTACTGTACTGTAAGCTGAACTCTAGTATGGCGCGGAGCGGAGTGGGGCGCGTCTTCGTGGATTGCGCGGACTATATCTGCCATATCGACGGTGTAGTATCAATATCGAATAACTACAAAACCATGATTTTACGGGAAGCGAAAAAAACGTTTAATTTCTATAGTTTTTAAGATTTTATTCAAAAGTAACTTTTATTTAAAAATTGTAGGAAACGCTTGAGATGATGATAATGATTTCAATAAAATATTTCAGGTTAGGGATATTTAACGTAAATAGAAGATAAGCAATAAAGTGAAAACGATCAAAATGTTAGTTATTAGAAATATACTTCACCGTCGATATCTGCATCCTTTTCCCAACTACATATGTAGGTATATTTGGGTCGGATTCCAGTCTAACGTGAGTAGATCTGACTTTATCTGCCGTTATGACAAATAGGAAGTCGGCAAGCTAAATACCTACTAATTTCTTAAAATGTCTTTAGTGGGTTCTTCCCAGTAATAATTTATTGTATTTTTTGTAGGTTCTTTGTATTTACAGTTAATTATTGGACTACGCATATTATACCACCAACGTATGTAATAATAGTTAAGAAGTGTTTAGTATTTTTACCATCCTATTGAAACAGATTTGAAACCAAAATGATGCAGTACAAATTTTAATAACGTTAGTTAACACTCCTAGTCAATTTTCACTGTTCCAATTCAAAGAATTGTTTAGAAATTCCACAGTCACAGTTGTTCTTAGGGTAGACAAATTAAATCAATGTTTTAATTTGACGACTCTAACGGGCCAATCTGAATAATTCGATTACTCCGCTCTTTCGGCCATAACTGAGTTAAGACCGGTGCGATTTATTAAAAAAATCAAATATTCATCATTCCAAAGTTAGAGTGGAGTTGAAATTCCAATTTTATTTGAGTTTTAATTCCAATTTTATTTGAGTTTTAAAGTTAACTTATGTTTAATTTAAAAATAAATTGAAGCCAATTTGTTTGTTTATATTTTTTTGACAAAAAAGAGTCTAGTAGAATTAATTGTGGTCGACATTTTATTTAACTGAGTGCTCTTGTATTTGATGTCAGAGCTATTTAAAAAATAAGAAAGAAAAATATTAAAAGCAAACAATAGATGATTCTCATTATGTTTGTGATAACGTTTTAGGTCACTGGCTCTATTGTGCTTTTAGGCTAAGCCTAGGTTATGCAATTTTGGTACGTATTCACTTACAATGGTCAATTTATGAAGATGAGATCAGGTGAAAAGTCAACTTGTACAAGTGGTACTTTTAGCCGGTCTGGAGCCAAAATGTGGTAATTTATGATAAGAATCGAAGTTGTGAGGACTGCCATAAACAGATACATTTTGGTAATTAAATAAAAATGTTTATCGCAGCTAAGTAATATAAACTACGGACGGGATAACAAATCACTTTCACTGGTAAATATTATTTTTGTGACTTTATACAACATGTAAAGAAACCTTGTCCGATCCGTGAGGGCGGCCGTCATTTAGCGGGTGTCTGCAAGTCAAAACTTAAGACCCCTGTTGAAAATTTGCTAATTTTTAATGAATTTGGGGTAATTTTGGTTTTTGGTCTATATTTTTTTTTTAACTTTTATTTTTGTTATTGCAGTACCGATGAGCCCCTTTCAAATCGGACAGGCTTTTTTTACATACGTATTGTATAGGTTTTGGGTATTTAATTAAAATTATAGAAGAAGTGCGTTTTAAGAGTACGTGAAGAGTTTGTCTTGAAAGTTTGAAAACTTGAACATAACATAACATCACGCCTGTATTTCCCGAAGGGTTGGGCAGAGATGTACCTATTAATTTTACCTACACCCACATTTCACCAGTTATGTTTGAGTCCCATCAGTCCCATGTAATAGGGGGCGAGCCTATTGCCATCAACCGGGCACAAAGCAAGACTCCGGGACTGAGAAACTTGAATACATTACAAATTCTATAAAATATAGAAAAATAGCGTCGATGTCCTGTAGTTCCAAAAATATTCAAAATTCACAATTTATATAAAGTCACATTTCCTTACAAAAACACATACGAAACATCCTCAAACAAATCAAACTGACCCAACCCGTCAGTTCCACCAACTTAAAAACGGGAAAAACTGCTAAATGCGGGTACATTTTAAAAGGCCTGGATGACGTCAAAGTGGGTACAGATAAGCGCAGACTGCGCAATCTATCTTCCTCGGCGAGACGTGTGTGATACGGGCACCCACATGATATAATCGAAAATCGCTTACCGCGATCCATCTACATATTCCTTCTGACATGACTAAAATTGGCTTGAGGCTTTGTTGAAGTTTCATCGAGCATGATCTGATTTTTGTGCATGGTAAAATTTTATAGGGTAGTTTTAGAAGTTTCGAAAAGAAAGGAAATGTCTTAATGGCATTTTTTTTTAAACCTGAATTGTGTTCATTAAATAATAAAATAACACGGATTTTACCACTGAGCGAAAATTGAGTCTACCCAAAATAATGAACAATTTCAGTCATACCTACCTATTTTGTTTTGTCGAATCAATTAGAGCGACGCAGACGCCTGAGTTCGCTTAGATTTATTTTAAAAAAATACGCGCGGACAGCAAGCGTACTACCTTAACATTGTTTTTAATAGCATTTACTTAAAAATGTAACACAGATTTTTATATACAAGTATCCACTGAAGCGTAAGTTGAAATTTTTAAACAAATCACAGTACAAAATTTATGCGAAAAAAATCATTTCATTCAAAGGTATTTGAATGTCGCCGACTGGATAGTGGATACCAATTAGCTGGGTTCCAATTAAACCAATGCATGGATCTGACGAACTGGCAGTCGCTGGTAAAAAGTGCGATTGGATTTTATTAAGAGATTTAGGAACGGGCGCAAGCGAATTGAGATACGTCAAGTTGTCCATGATTCGCGAATGCACGAATGTTGGTCGAGATATACTGGTAAACGACAACAACGCAACAATAAATTTATAAATATGTTTGCGGTGGTTTAGAACATTATTAATGAAGTGGCGGTCAGGTCGACATCTGTTTCGCAGAAGGCACCCTGGGCATCGGGAATCGCGGGCTGATTTCCGGCCACCGTAGGCGCGGGCTTGCAGACGGTGAGCAATGGGTAGCTCGCCGTCCAATAACGACCAGGCCCGGGTCGACGGTGCTTCAAAGAGATGTCAGCAGAACTGACGGGGTCCGCTAGAGCCGATGCCTGCTGGGGTTGCGAAGAAGTCCAAAAGGGAGATCGCAACTGAAGGAACACGGGTGGGTTTTAGTCAGTAAGAGTCTAACACGCCCTCCGCTCCGCCCAGAGCGGGAGAAGTTATTTGATAATTTCCCAACCAAAAAAAAAAAAAGTTCGTAATCTGTTCAAACCCGCCGATAACGATAATATTTGTCTGCTGGGAAACGGAAGTTTTTGGTGGCAATACCTATTTCTCCGGATGTATTCTTAGCAAATCTTATAAAACTTATATTTTATTCGAAGTTAAAAAAAGAAAACATATTTTGTAGCCAAGCAAGGATATCTGTAACGAAAACTTTCCATTTTAGATAAGCTTAAATCCATATACCAAAACCTAACTCCAGCCGGATCTGTATCGCATTCTCTGAGATCAAAAATGTATGTTCGTATGCAGATAGAGTTTCCAAAAACCTGCACATACCAGGCACATGGTATATATGCGTTCCTGTAAAGGATTCAAAATAGAAATGTGTGAATAAAGCGGATAGATAGTGTGGTTCGTCCCCTAAATAATGCTAGTACGAAAGTACTGTGCACTTCACCACAGGATGTTGGGATTTTTGTGGGAAAAATCTTCGTGTAGGTAATATTTTCGGTTCTATAAAATAGGCTGCAGGAAGGAATTTTGGTCTATATTTTTGAACCTGAATCTGCCACGAAACCTAAAAAAATACTAAGGAAAGTACAGACACAGCCAAAATATGTTCGTCTTCTGAAGGGCTATTTTTGTCTGCTC
This sequence comes from Agrochola litura, assembly GCA_949152395.1. Taxonomy (NCBI): domain Eukaryota; kingdom Metazoa; phylum Arthropoda; class Insecta; order Lepidoptera; family Noctuidae; genus Agrochola; species Agrochola litura. Next base: position 18,771,792 of record OX424509.1, on the reverse strand, counting down.
AATGCACGATAGTTTCTGCTTTACCGGCTCACTAAATATTACATCGCAATGTCAATACCGCAGAATGACATTCAGCCATCTTCTTTACAAGACAGACAGACTTAAAATGTGACATTGATAGACACTGATAATAAAATTACACAAAAATTATATTTATTTTTTAGGCAATAAAAAAGGTTTTAGATTGATCACAACTTGACATTGGTCACAAGTCTAAGTTATTTCGGTCGTTCTTATCATGTAATAAATATAGTTTTCAATGCAATAGCCTTCCCAGTGTCGTAGCTTTAAAAGATAATTATGTGTCCTTTTTTTTTTTTTTTTTTTGGGTGGGAAATTATCAAATAACTTCTCCCGCTCTGGGTAGAGCAGGAGGGCGTGTCAGACTCTTACTGACTAAAACCCACCCGTGTTCCTTCCGTTGCCATGTTGCCGGGGGCCACGATTTCCCTATCGGTTTTCTTCGAACCCCCGGGTAATTATGTGTCCTGACGTGATAAAGGAAAGAATTAGAAAGTGAATATTTTCGTAAAAGATTTGACTCTACAAACATAAAGTAAAAATCTTGTGTAATTTTTGTTTATTGACGTGCTTATCTCATGTTTCCCTTGTAGGTAGTTTTGGATACATACCATGTTGTCGAACAGCAGAAAGGTTGTAATTAAACGAATGTCGGAAACTGTATTAAAAAAGGTAAAGTAAGGAATAAAATACACGAATACGACTTTCAAATTGTACAAAGAGTGCATATCAAAATGTTGTTATATTTACAACGATAATTCCCTACACTGTTTATCTCTGCATCGCCCTAAGATAGACTGGCAGAAAATTCCTAAGTCATTAAGTCCATCACCGCACGAATTAAGTGCTTAAAGAATTAATAAAAATTTCAACACAAATAGCACTGTTAGTAAAATATTTTTTAATAACACACAAATATTAGTTACGCGAATTACAAATGACGTTTCCATTAAAAAAAGCCTGTTTAATCCATGCGGTGTGGGCTACGAAAATTAAATTGGACAGAAAAACCCGAGTTCAGCCATCAAAGATATGATATACGAATACATTGCTGTCCACCAGAGTCATGGGGTAATTGGATTTTTCACTTCAATGTTCGTACAACGTACGGTTACTCTAATTTATTATATCTGACGTATGTGCTTAATAGTGTTTTAAAATTTTGTTTTTTTTTTTGTGGAATTTTAATGGCGTGGTTGACTGCCTCGTTGGTCTATAGGTCTAAAGCGCTACTGTTGAGTATAAAGTCTTGGGTTCTATTACCGGGTTGGAAAAGTATTTTTGGGTTTTTTCAACTGGGGTTTTTCAGTAGCAGCCCGGAGTCTGGATTTGTACCCGATTGATGGCAATAGGTTCGTTCCTTATTACATGGGACTTAAACGTAACTGGCGAAATGTGGGTGTACTATAGGTACATCTCTGTCTAAAGCCTAAATTCCACTTACGCTGATGTCGGTCGCCTACGGTCGGTCGTGTACGTAACGTACGTACGTACGCGCCGCTGCCGTTCGCGACCGACATCAGCGTAGGAGGAATTCAGGCCTTAAGAAAACAAAGCGCAGGCCCACGTTCACACGGCCACTTTTGTAGCACATTCCTGGTGGATTTTTAAATCTCAGTAAAAAAACGTGGCGTTAAAAAGCGCCTATTCGAACAACCGCTAAGTATTATTAACATTCGACCTTCCACAATAGGTAACACAGGCTGAAACCCCAATGAATAACGTTAAAATTGAATGAACACACACAACTGTGTATTCAGCATTTGTTAATACAAACATAACATAACATCACGCCTTGTTTCCCCGAAGGGTTGGGCAGAGGTGTCCCTGTAGCAGGTACACCCACATTTCGCCAGTTATTATTAATTTATAACAATGTATGTACAACTTAGCGTAAATCATATTTATTGTACACAAAAATAAAATTACACAAAAAAATAGAATCTATTGTGATTTTTGTAGCCCAGCATAGACTGAATGGTTGTGGTTTTTAATCGTAGAGCCAATTGACAAAGGGACTAAAATACCGCAAGTTCTAAGCCAATAATGTATTTAATACACACGAATTCGTAGTTCCAGCTTACTTGTTTTACAAGTCTTGTCAAGTATTTCAATAGGAGTACTTACTCGTTAGAGTGGAGACAGCGTATCGGCAAGTTTTGTGCGGGACGCCCCCAGCTAGATGGACCGACGACCTTTAAAAGGTGGCTGGGACAGACAAGATGTAGAAGGCAGACAGGGTGTTATGACGCAGCCTGGGAGAGGCCTATGTCCAGCAGTGGACTGCGATAGGTGATTGACTAACGGCCGAGCCCAATAACCTATCACCAGTTTTGGCTTGCTCGATAACGAAGTGCAAGCAGTTGTTGCAGCTGAGCACGTAGCTTTAAATTCCCCGACTAATAATCATGATCAAAACTTTGATCCAGCCCGTCCCATCCTTGTTGATGCCCTAAGCCAAGGTTCGTACCCCACAGGGGGTGCCCTTAACAAGCGTTCACCTAGTTTTAATTAGCACAGTTGAATAACCCCTGGCTGGAAGTTTTAAGTGTAGTAGAGTAGCTTAAGGCACCCACAGGAAAGCCCGGTTAAGTAGTCATGATCTCAGAGGTGAACTACAAGACACACTACATAAAAAAAAAAAAACACCAGTTTTGGCATACTGGAGATACAAAAACCTATCTATCTATGGTTTTAACGTCCCAATAATCTGTCAGAGAATAAGGAATCTTACGGAATGCCATTTAATGACAGATATAATTAGGTAAATTGTCTACCATCAATAGCGATCTGTTTTTTAATTAAAATAGGTAACTCGTAATGTGAGTTTCAACACGTCGATATGTGAGTAATTTATGTATGAAACCCATACAATAATGAACTGTTGTACCTTCTTAGTCGCCTAACATTAAGAACACCTTTTCATAATGACAACACTTTCATCAGCGTTAAGTTTTATTTATTTTATTATTTATGTACACACAGTAAAATAGATACAAATATGACATTAAAACACAGAAAAGAAAGAACAGACTTGCAATTTTATTCTCAGACTCAGTAAATAATTGCATTTGAGTCACATTGTGATCCGATCTAAGTAACGTGGATTAAAGTGCGCTTTTCAACGTAAAAGGATTCTTTTTTACGAAATAAAACTTAAAACTCTGCCTTAAGGCATTGCAAATATGATAGCCAGTAGGTTTGCACGTTGTTCCAAGTCGGTCAAGCAAACACTTTTTAGAGCTTATTGTACCTCATTGTACACGTGCAGCCTGTGTGTGAATCACACCCAAAAAGCATACGAAGCCCTCCGCGTCCAATATAACAACGCCTTCAGAGCGCTCTGATGGGGCTGCCGCGACACTGTAGTGCCTCGGGCATGTTTGCCGAAGATAGCGTCGACTACTTCTATGCAACGATGCGTAAACGGAGTGCGTCTCTGGTGCGCAGGGTGTGTGGCAGCCCCAACAGCGTGCTGATGATGATAGCTGACAGGCTCAACTGTCCGTACATACGACGCTGCAGTGACTTGCACGTCACCTACAGCCGTCGGCCATTAATGTTGTGTTAGTGTAAGTGTTGTATGTAAAGTGGTTTTTGTTTTGTATTGTATTGCAATGTTAATGTAATGCTTGATGAAGGTATGTGCAATGTATTGAATTTTGTATATTGTGTATGAGTCATTGTAACTCGAATGAATAAATAAATAATAATTGTATGAATTTAAGTAGAAGTAGTTAACATCTTTCATTTACTCGTATAAAACATTTATTTAAGAACTAGCTTCTGCCCACGACTTCTTTAACGTGGAAGTCGTAAGATACACAATATACTAAAATAACAGCCACATTTTTATAAAACTCCCGCGGCCCCCAACCTACCGCTTTGCTTCGCATCACCCGCCCGCGCTTTTACTTCACTTTTGCTTTGGGTTCTTTCTGACTTTTTAAATTTTTCTAGGCCTCTAAGGGTCCTAGCGTGATGTGAAATAGCCTAACCATCCTCAAGAATTGGGCTATCAAACGCAAAAATAAATTTTCAAATTCGACATGTAGTGTCAGAGACACGTTCAAACAAAAAACAAACTCTTCAGCTTTATTATATTGCTAGCTTTTGCTCGCGGCTAAGCCCATGTGGATGTCGGGAATTATCTCACGTAAACGTACCTACTAAAGTAACGCACACGCCAGTAAAGCTCCCATTCGGCATGACTTTTTCCGACATCTTCAACAAACATCATCGTAATTCAGCCAATTTGCACAAAACCTTAGGTAATGAATTATACACCTAAATCTTCCCCATGAATCACTTCGAAAATCCGTTCGGTAGTTTTTGAATTCATCGCGTTCTGACAGACAGACGAGGCTTCGTTTTATAATATGTATTGATCATTAATGTAGATATTGATTTCCACGTCGACCGGACATCATAGTATGTAATTAATAAGCCATTTAATTCACCAAATTGGATACCGATTCTTGTTTCGATAACGAACAATTCTGGTACTCATTATACAATGCTCTTATTCTAAGAACGATTCTAATAAATCGACAAAATTATAAGTAACGCCAGCGAGCGCCTCCTTCCCACGAGCCATAGGATCCGTTCGATTATTTATGTAAAATCTACGTGGCGAACAATAATTTATGACTTTAGAACGCGACATGAATAATAATATAACGAAATAATTGTTATGTTATTGGTAATTTGAATGATAAACTGATGAAATACGCGGTTCAACGGGTGGGAAATTCTGATTAGCTTTACGTAAATATATGTTTAATGACAGCTGGGGATGTGAGAGTGGTGATTTGTCGGTCGTGGGCATGGTTCTTTAGGGTTATAGCTTGTATTCAGTGCCGGATTAACCACGTAGCAAGAGTAGCAATTGCTTTGGGCTCCGCACATCCAAACCCAAAACCCAATCGAAAACCTCCGCCTGAGCGTAATTTTTTGAGTGAAACCTATTAAGATGTTTACTTGATGTCACAAAAACTTAATATAAACATTTTTTCCGACAAAAACAATCCACGTTAGACAATCGGTAATATATTTTTTGCATATTTCTAAAAATAAATAAATAAAAATTTATTCTTTATTGGCATAAAAAAATGTGTACAAACAAATTGAAGCCCAGACTCATGCGCTAGGTAAAAATACCTGTGTTACAGGGGCCAGTGTCTTCTCCCAATCAGTAAGTTCTGGATTATAACATCATTTGAATTTACTAGACAAACAAAAAGTATTCAAACAGTTATTAAATTAGTTATTTATTTACATTCATTATTAAAATAGTTTTTAAAGTTGACGGTAAATAAACGTATAGAGTATTGTTTTTTTTTTACCACTTTTTACTTAATAACTTGAAGCAGATCAAGGACCCTTCGATAAAATTTGCTACGGGCTCCGCGTTTGCTAAATACGGCACTGCTTGTATTGTGTTGCCATGCATGTGACCCATGGTTCAAAAATGTTTGTTGGAACTAAAGAGGAACTCTTTCAATTCTATAAACATTATAATAACCCTCGGCTCGTTGTTCTAGTGGTCGCAAGTACAACTGCTGAGCATCAGCTCCCAGGTCGGTCAAAGTGTTATAGGGTTTTCCCAACAAGAATTTCACAGTAGTAGCCCAGAGTCTGGATTTGTGCCCGGTTGATGGCAATGGGCTCGCCTCCTATGACATGGAACTTAAACATGACTGGCAAAATGTGGGTGTACTGTATGCACCAACTTGGCTGCGATACTCAGAATCGTGTAGTGTGTATAAATTAAATACTTTTAAAGAGAGCAAAGACATTAATACAAAGACACACGCACTCGGTGCCCGGGGGCAGACTAGAATGTTTTTTTCTTCAACAAATGAATACCCTTACGAATCCTATTTTAAATATATTTTGACAGATTATTCGGAAGCACATAGCATTCAGCTTTTATCATATGAGGTTCTATATCATATTAAAACCTCACAGTACACCCCTGCCTAACCCTTCGGGGAGTATAGGTTTGATGTTATAAACTGATTCATTAAATATATAAATTTAATAATATAAATTTTCAGCTGATACTTTCATGTTAAAACTGTAGGTCATGTCATCATAGTTGGTAAACAAAAAACAAAATGAATTTAATCAAATAACCCTGGTTTAAATATTTTACCACTTATTCTTGGCCGTGGTACTCAGTTATTTACCTCAGACGTTCTACAATCTCAAAGACCATCTGCTTAGTACATTATCGAGCTTAAAAATCTTTCGTTCATTCAGTATAAAATTAAATGCGCATCAAACCAGCTTAACCTCAATCTCGATTTCCTTTGTGAACTCAAAAGAAAATCCATTCACGGATAACTCGCAGTTTTCTAAGATTTTAAATACAGATAGACGAATAAAAAATACATCCCAATTACGGGAGTGAGCGACCCGATAAAGGAGCAAAAAACACGTCCGCTTTGGAGCGCTCATTATGCTAAACCCAGATATGACTTGACTGATGTCAGCTAGCGCCGCAATTTGTCGACTACCCTCCACTTAACGAGACTTAGGATTAAGCAAATTGCTTAATATTGTAGCAGTTGTGATCCACGTTTTCATTTCGTTTACAGTAAGTGGATTGCATTTGTTTAAAGTTATGTTACTTTCTTGTTCAAGGTGTCTTGTTTTTTTTTAAATCTTTTAGTACGTTCGTCCATTTTTTAGTCGATGTTTAAAAATGTATTGTGGTTTTTCTTCTAGACGCGTACGAAATTGACTTAAGTGTCTAAGTTGTGATTTTATTTTAAAAAGCAATTTACTTTTTTATTTTAAATTATAATTCATTTATTCAAACTAGGCCGAGAATCAGCACTTTTAGAACGTCAAAATTACACAGGACAGTCCCCCAAAAACGCTTTAGCTGGGAAGAAGAAGTGGCGCAATAAACTCCCCAGCAGCACAGTTATCTGTTCAGTTATAAGTACTTGATTCTATACGATAGTAGGTACGCAAAGTACGCCATGGGATCTGGAGGCAAAAGTCCTCGCGCACATTTGGGAGTGGCGCGAGGAGGCTAAACGCCGGGGCGTAGTTTCGCTGCCGCGAGAAATCACGGCACAACGGACAGAGCTCCGGCGGGATCTCATGGCATCATGGAGAGTGCGATTGTCGCAACCCAGTGCTGAGCACGCCACAATTGCGGCGATAAGACCCCTTTTTGAGGAATGGCTAGATAGGCGCCACGGCGTCCTCACCTTCCGCTTGACATAGGTCTTCACCGGACACGGTTGATTCGGGAGGTTCCTGTTTCGAATAAGGCGTGAGGAAACGCCCGGGTGTCACCATTGTGTGGATTGCCCGGAGGACACAGTGGAGCATACGGTGGAGATCTGCCCGGCTTGGGCAGAGCACCGTCGTATCCTCGTGGAGGCGATCGGCGGCGGTAATCTCTCGCGTTTGACCCTGGTCCAGGCCGGAGTGAGAGGGCCTGAGAAGTCACCACCGCCTTCTGCGAAGCAATAATGCTCGCCAAGGAGGAGGCGGAACGCGTGAGGGTGTGGTAAACTTCGCGCCCTTACGCCCCTAGCCGCCGCAGGAGACGCCCCGGACGTCGGAGGCGCGAGCTTGCGGACGGTGAGCAATGGGTAGTTCGGGTCGACGGCACGTTATGTTCCACGCGCGCCTCAAAGAGATGTCAGCAGAACTGACGGGGTCCGCTAGGGCCGATGCCTGTCGGGGTCGCGGGAAAGTCCGAAAGAGATACCGTGACCCCTGGCAACATACATGCAACTGAAGGAACACGGGTGGGTTTTAGTTAATAAGAGTCTGAGACGCCCTACCGCTCCGCCCAGAGCAGGAGCAGTTATTTGATAATATCCCACCCAAAAAAAAAGAAATGATATGCAAAGTAATTAATATTACGAAACACAAAACATTAAATTAATTTATTTGCCATATGTCAGCTAGCACACTCAAATATACCTACAAAAACATTGAAAACTATACTCAAGCAGAAACAAAAACTACAAACGTAAATAGAACTCAATACCTAAATAAAAGCCTCAAGGCACAAAGGGCGTGCCCACTTACACGTGCAATGTTGGATTATGTTCTTATAGCTGTAACTCGAAGTGTGCCTTCAAGTTATAGCTATATGAACATTAATAATAAACCAAAATAATAGCTATTATAAACTGCCTCGTTGGTCTAGTGGTCGCAAGCGCTACTGCTGAGCATGAGGTCCTGAGTTCGATTCCCGGGTCGGGCAAAGTGTTATTGGGTTTTTCTATCTGAAATTTCTCAGTAGCAGCTCGGAATCTGGATTTGTGCCCGGCTGATGGCAATAGGCTCGCCCCCTATTACATGGGACTTAAACATAACTGGCGAAATGTGGGTGTACCTGCTACAGGGACACCTCTGCCCAACCCTTCGGGGAAACAAGGCGTGATGTTATGTGTTATGTTTATGTAATAACTATTTTATGATTATAAGTTAGGAATATAGCTACTTCTAGTACTACTACTGATTAGTTGTATACTAGCTTCCGCCAGCGGCTTCGCCCGCGTGATTTCTTTATAAATTACAATTTTAGTTACCTACTCAGTGATAATATAGCATTCTACTAGTAAAAAATATTTTTTTAAATCGGTCTAGTAGTTTTAGAGTTTATTAACTACAAACATACTAACATACAAAAAATCAAATCTCCTCTCTTTATAATACTAGTTTAGATTATATTTTATAATATTATATATGTCGGAGACGGGTTTGTGACTCTCGTTATTATCAGCGATATTTTAACTACTGTGGGCGTAGTGTGGGTAGTGTTGGTTAGTGCGCAATAGAAAAATCGTTTGCAGTTCAGATCACATTATAATTTACTATCAAATTAATTACACTAGCTAAATTATACACACTGGGTGCGATGGCGTTTATGAAAATCACCAATTAACACAATGATCACAAATTACAACTAACACAATAACTAAGCACCACGAATCGAGAACAGTTCCGTGACGTCTTCTCTCCGATGCGACCAGAGGCTGAATGCCCTCCTCGCCTTGGCCTTAAAACATCACGACTCTGTAGAAGCGCGCCTTTTTTGGTGTAGATAGAGCACTCTTGATGTCGCCAGTGGCGCGCTTGCGATTCGTTTCGTGTCCGTACTAATGACCGGATCCGACATAATTATATATACGAGTATATAATTAGTAGGAAGTAGGATTAGTATTTTTTATACAGTATTGAGTATCACACTCAGTAGTACCTATAACACTCCTAAATACTTATTTTTGGTCTAACAGAGACTAGACTAGAAATCAATAAATTAATATTTATTTGTTTTAACGTCAATAGTTTTTGTCACTTTTGACTGTGCTACAATAACTTTAGAATATTCATTACTTCATTTACAACCAACTCAGTTTACACTAGAATTATGTAAAAGTGCGCTTAGTTCATTGACTGCTTCTGACGGCGGGCGGTGCATGACTTGTGTGCTCAGCATGAAAAATTCACTTTATCTTACGAACTAAATCTTGTACGCAGTTTCATGTTTCTTATTTATGGTTTGTTATATTAAACGAGCTCATTATTTTTGTAAAATAATACCTCATTAAAATCCAGCTTAGTTTATGTACATCAATCATAATAATAATATGTAATTAATGACTAATATAAGAACTAAACTACAGGCATCAGACATTTTGTGAATCTTTTAATAATAATAATAACATCGAGTAAACAAAATATGAAAATTGTATTTATTTATTTCATAACTAACTTCTGCCCGCGACTTCATTCGCGTGGAAGTCATAAGACACCACAATATACAATAATAACAGCCACATTTTTATAAAATTTCCTTGTATAAGTACTACGTTTGTAGTTTTGTTCTCAGCAGCCAAAATATACAGAGAATCATTTCACTCCCTTCAATCAAAATCAAAATATTTTATTTCACATAAACCTACATGGGCACTTATGAAACGTCAGAGGCTAGGTGCACGGTTCCAATTGGTCGTTTCCTATGGAGAAGAGCCGGCAAGAAACTCCACGGTTACTCTTTTAAAAATAATTGGCTTTTACAATACTTTCAAATAACAGTGTTTCTAGGTATGGGAGGACAGTGTAGGTCTTTCAATAAGTACCAAGTACTTAACAAAATAGAAAATGGTCAACAGGTATACAATCCACTAAGCCTACAGCGTTCTCACATTCACAAAATATGTAGAAATAAATCTATACAAAAATAAATTAATTAATAAAAGTAAAAAACCTATTTTAAATAAAACGCAATTATATGATTGCTATTACAACTGTAGTCAATCTGAATAATTATCATGTCCACAATAGAAACAAACAAACAAAAAAAGTTGAAATTAAATCGTAGGTATATAATGTCAAATAATAGAAATATGTCAAGGGCGAATGTAAAAATAAATAAAAAATAAAGATTTAAATAAACATGGTAATTTGGGAGCAGTTAATAGACTCTTACTTATTTATGCCGTTAATGAGGTACCAGGGAAGCCACAATGTGCAGAAGGAATTATTGCCAAATTTCCTTGTCTTCAACGTAGTCTTTAATTTTATAATATGATTTCTTGATAAGGACACGTTTGATGTGGGTTTTGAACTTCCCATCGCTAAGTTCTGTCACAGACTTTGGCAACTTGTTATAAAAGCGGATACTGTTTATAAGAAATGACTTGCTTGTTTTAGTTAATCTAAATTTGGGTATCACAATTTCATGTCGACTACGTGTATTTATATTTTGGAAATCGCTTCTTATTTTGAAAAGTCTTAAGTTTTTGCGAACATACATAATACTTTCTAAGATATAAAGTGAAGGCAAAGTCAGTATATCAATTTCTTTAAATTTGTCTCTAAGGGACTCGCGAGGGCCCATTTTATAGATCGCGCGGATTGCCCTCTTTTGTAAAATGAAAATTGAATCTACGTCAGCTGCTGATCCCCACAGCAGGACGCCATAAGACATAATAATGTGGAAATAAGCAAAGTATACTAACCTCGCTGTGGCTATATCAGTCAACTGCCTTATTTTTCTTACTGCATATGCAGCTGAACTTAATCTACCTGAAAGAGTTCTAATATGGGCGCCCCATTGTAATTTTGAATCTAAAGTAATTCCTAAGAATTTGCGAGAGAATACTGTGGTTGATCGCTGCAGCTTGATCATTTTTGGGCGTTTTTTTATAATAGCAACATTAAAACTGATTGTTCATTTCGTTCTATTTTAAAAAATCCCTACTTGCCTCGAACTTAAATATTTTAAACTTTTTAATTTTGTTGTATAGCCAGCCAGCATTCAAATGAGTTCAGGATATTAAACCTTATTTTAATCAAATTAGCGTAGTAGATTTTATAAAGATCAACAAAAAAAATTGAGGAATAAGTCAGAGACAAAATAAATACTTAAAAAAAAAATGGCCAAGTGCAAGTCGGACTCGCACGCAAAAGGTAACGTACCATATTAATATCTAGCAAAAAACGCCGAAAAAAACACGTTTTTTGTATGGACACCCTTTAATAATTAGCTTTATTACATTTTTATTATTTATTGTTAAAGCGGCAACCATACTAGGTAGTCTTAAGACACTTGAAAAAGTAAGTGGTGTATCTTTATGAGAGGAAACCTTTGCCCTGCAGTGGGACAATAATAGGCTGGTATTGTTACTAAGTATTGTGTTTATCTTCTCTTTTATTTACATAAAAATACCTACTACAAATGTTGGTGCGAGGTTCGAAAAGTAGCTTTGTGAATAACTCACTACATAATAATATAACTTATCACCTTTTATGCTCCCTAAATTATTTTCTATTAGATTTATGTTCGTTACGGGATTCTGATTTCATTTAGCGAATTAATAGCCTAATGAAAAGGCAAAATGCAGTAATAAAATTATAAAGCTTTTACTAAATTAGATTTTATTCTAGCTTGCTTTTTAGTAATTTCGTTGGCAAGCAGTAAAGTTGATAAGAGGTGTTATATTTGTAGAATTTATGACTATACTATATTAAATACAATACTAAGTTTAAGTACTATTTTGTCGTAAAAACGTTGATTCAGGGTTATGGTTGCCTCAAATGTGTAGGGCAAATACCCCAATCTGAGGAATACAGTGTACGTCTTTCTAATGTGCACATTTCGAAATGAGGGTATCTATGCTCAATTTTACAGACGGAAAAAAAAAAAAAACGTTTTTTTTATATTTTTTCTTTTTGGCGTCTTATTGAGAAATTTTACGATTATTGTAAAAAAATGTGAAAAAAAAACATGTTTTTATTCAATTGAGGGTAGTTTTTTTCCCACATTTTTTATTTTATGAGGACGCCTAATTATTCCAATCATTATGGAGTTTGTTTCATCGCGATAAATCATTTAGTTTAAAAGTTACACCGTTATGTTACAATTTTTTTTTTTTAATAATTTAAAAATACTTAGATAGATTCCCTCATTTCGATATGTGCACATTATAAAGACTCGCACTGTATGAACGGCTTCAAGACTGAACTTTAACCAAACTGACTTAATAATTGTAAAATCTTAGGAAAATCGTCTACTTTTACAATGTTGTAAATATGTTACCACCAAGTATCTATCACATAATTAATTTATCTAGTGTTGCTTCATTTTTAATTCTTTTTACCTATTGTGGTATATTAATTTTATTCTAGGTGCATCGTCTTCACATATAATTATTTAACTAATGTACCTACTCTTTTAAAATGTTTTACAATATTTTGTATATTGTAAAACATTTTAAAAGAGTAGGTAACGGTGGAGTTTCTTGCCCATTCTTCTCCAGTCAATCTTATTTTTTTTGTGAATGTTGACGTTCAAAAGTGCCTTTTAAGGCCTATTTGAAATAAATGATTTGGAATTTTTGACTTTGACCAAACATAGTTTATTAAGCAAACTATGAGAAAATACCAATATTTAATAGATAAAAACAAGACTAATCTGACTAGTAGACCGCAAACTCAAACGAAAAAACTAGAAAAAAACACTCAAACTCAAACTTTAGTCCAAAGTTTATCTCATAACTCAGTTTTTCTAGCACCTAGTAGTGTTCATGATCATTAATTAGGGCATATGTCGCGTCGGGTGAGTGGCTAGGTTTCTTAGGGTTTTACTGGACACCGAGTGTTCGTGAAACACTATTAATTTAGTTATGTCTACGGGGTACGGGGTTGGTAGTTTAAATAAAATTATGTGACTTTAACGGGTGAAAAATGACGACGTGGTTTACTCGTCGAACGGCAAATATGTCACAGTTTTAAACTGGGCTTGCACATGTACGTAGGTTAATAGGTTTGTCTTGTGTTTTTGGTGACTATATCGTACACAATAGTACAGTCAGTATTGAATATTCCAGATGTCACATCGTGTCACACACAACGTGATCGCGGGCTTACTCCCGCCTCTCACTTGTTCGTCGACACCTTAAGCGTGCACACATATCATTCGTCTAATTAAAAATTGTAATCAGTACTCAAGAAATACAGTGATATCATCGAAATCAAGTAGTTTTATATGTCAAGACCACCAGTAGCACATCTGGAGCTTGATACTCAATATAAACCAATTCTAAAGTTCTAGTTTACAATAGTAATGTGGAACATCTACGATGGAATTTTATTATTTTCCTGAATTAACTGTCTCCGCAAACACCAACAACAAAATAAAACACAGCACACAGCAGAAAAACATTTAAAAAAACTTGCACCTAACAAGCACAGTAAGTTCTGAATGACAAACGATTTGAATATAAAAATGGTGTGAAAAACTCCGTTTTCCTTCCGGTAGTCCAAACGAGACGTAACAACGAAGACATGTCAGAACAGAAGTGTTTCGTGGATACGAGTCTTGGAAAGTTAAAAGAAAAATATTAAAAAGAAAAAGATGTTCTCACTTTTTTTCAGTTACACAACTTTCTTAGATCCGTGATACCTGTGAATGTAGTAGTGGCGAAAAAATTGTTTTGCTGATGTATCAAAAATTTTTATTTCCACTTTCTGTTTATTGAAACTAACAATAGACTTTAACCAATAGATAGAATAGAATACTCTTTATTATATACAGATACACCCTACGGATTAGTTATAAATTAACTAATCGCACTCCGACCCCCAAGATACAAGCCCTGCTTAGTTTGGGAGTCAATGGTCAAACCAAAACATTGTGATGTACAAACTTAAGAGTCCATAGTACCTCAAGTCAAATTCACTATTTATCTCGTTCGAACCATACTGCTGACGGTCTGAGTGAGAGCGAGACTGACTGGAGAGCTCGCGGCTCCAAAACGGGCATAGTTGAGGTAATTTCTTATTACAGTGAAAATGATGGTAATTCAAAGTCAAAGTCAAAGTCAAAGTCAAATCATTTATTTCAAATAGGCCCATGTATGGCACTTTTGAACGTCGAAATTTACAAAATATTAAAAATGATTCTAGTCGCCCCTTCCAAAAGGTAGTTTTCGTATGGAGAAGAATGGGCAAGAAACTCCACCGTTACTCTTTTAAAATGTTTTACAATAGTTTGTATAGGTACGTACATTAGTTAAATTAAAAAAAAACATAGTATTTGCTTTATAGTTAATAAATTCAGATAATATGAAAAGTTTCATGATCTAATTGGGAGTATTTTTTTATACCAGCGGTTTATTCTTTGGTTTGGAGGTAACTTTGGATTTTATTTATGAAATCGTGTTTTCGGCAAACATAGTAGGTACTTAATCCTCAACTTTAACTTAAATTTGTTTCAGAATTAATGCTGCAGTATTTTCGAGATAACGAAGGATCGGGCTAAGCAATTTGTGGTAGTATAGGCCCTTAATTGTGTTTATGTAAGATCTCTGTCTGTCATCACCTTATATTTTTGCCAATAAAACTTTTTGTATTTTTATTTATTTTTATCTGGAAATTTTACATAGTGTGACACAATGGGCGCTCTTATCGCTAAAACAGATCTTTTAATACAACATTCGGAAGTGTAGTGTAAGTAAAACAAGTTTTGTAATAAATAAATATTCAAGAATAGGCTAGATCTGTCAGGCCGCTGCTGAGAACAACTGAGTCAGATTATATTATTATTTTTATGATCAAATGTTAAATAGAACATGAACAAATTAACTTAATTCAAACTTAATCGCCATAATTATTTTCCGAATTAAATATTAACTTAATTGTTTCCTAGAATAATATTTTTTGCACCTGAAATTATTAACGAGTGTTTTCTTCAATTCCCAGAATTTTTTATTGAATTCATTCCACATGAGTGGTTTTTGGTAGTAGGTAAGCGTCAAATTGACGATTATTTAAGCCCGACATTTTCATACTATGAGAATTTTAATTGAATGAAACGGAAAATTTATAAAATGAAATATTGAAAAATATAAAATACAAATCTTTTTGTAAATAATAAAACTTTCATAAAAAAGGAAAGTTTATTTTTGTATTGCTATAATAAAGTATGCTCAAAACGAAAGTATGAATATATTATTTTTCATATCTATAATTTTTTTTTGTTTGAATTTCTCATGCAAAAGTTTAAATAATTACCAACATATTTTTTATCGTTATACTTAGAGGGGCTCGTGGCTAAGTAATAATAGCCACACAGGTCGATCTTCCAGGTCAAGGAACGCTTGCTGAGGTCAGTCCGTGGATGGGTGATCATTCATTACATATCGAGACTCCTCCATGCCTCGAAAAGCACGTTAAGCATTGGTCTCGGCTGTCATTCGTAGATCTTTGACAGTCGTTACGGATATTTAATTTACGATATATTTTTTTTTGGGTGGGAAATTATCAAATAACTTCTCCCGCTCTGGGCGGAGCGTGAGAAGTTATTTGATAATTCGGTTGCCCTGTTGCCGGGGGCCACGATGTCCCCATCGGTTTTCTTCAAACCCCCGGCAGGCATTGGCCCTAGCGGACCTCGTCAATTCTGCTGACATCTCTTTGAGGCGCACGTGGAACACAACGCGCCGTCGACCCGCGCTTGGTCCTTATCGGACGGCGAGCTACCAATTGCTCACCGTCCGCAAGCCCGCGCCTACGGTGGCCGGAAATCGGCTCGCGATTCCCGCCCCGGGCGTCTCCTCCTGCGGCGGTTAGGGGCGTGAGGGCGCGAAATTTGCCTCTCCCTCACGCGTTCCGCCTCCTCCTTCGCGAGCATTACCGCATCGCAGAAGGAGGTGACGGCCTGCCATTTCCTCTCGCTCCGTACCATGGCCTGAACCAGGGCCGGACGCGAGAGATCACCGCCGCCGATCGTCTCTACGAGGACACGGCGTTGCTCCGCCCAAGCCAGGCAGACCTCTACCGTATGCTCCACCGTGTCCTCAGGCCGATCCACACAATGGTGATACCCGGATGTTTCCTCCCGCCTTATCCTGAACAGGAACCTCCCGAAGCAGCCGTGTCCGGTGAGGACCTGCGTCAGGCGGAAGGTGAGGACGCCATGGCGCCTCTCAAGCCACTCCTCAAAGAGGGGTCTTATCGCCGCAATTGTAAGCCCGAAAGCCTGACAACCAGTCTTGCCAAGGGGTATCGTGTTACGCAGAAACTGGATTGTGGAGGTCAGATAGGCAGCAGCTGCAAGTAAAATACTGGTATTCAGCTGCATCCGGTTAGACTGGAAGCCGGTTAGACTGAAAAGGCTGGGCAGTTGATGATATTATTTTCATCCTAATTTTTACAACAAAATCCTATATTTAATAAGATTTTTTTAAACATTGTTTGCCAGCCAGTATTTTTGACTCAAGAACTCGCTGTCTCGACCATTACATAATAATAATATGGAACAACTAGTACCATGCAGAGTGGGACTTGAGTGGCACTTCACACGGTCGCGGCGTGCGCTTGAATACCAATATTCTAAAAGCATGCTCATACATTCCGCATATGTTTTGTATGATGCGTTTTATTCAAAAGGCTTTTTTCGTGAAATTCAGGGCAAAGCTCGCTGGCTCGAAATTGAAGGATATTATGAGTTAACTGGGAAAATATTTTACTTAATTCATGTGGCGGGTTCGGATTTTGGTGTAAAATAAGTTCGCTTTCTTTACGGTTTTGGTAAAGCTTTTAAAGGATTGCTGTGTTATATAAAAACGAAAATGGGTCTTAAGATTAATTTTGTTCTATTTAAGCAACTCAAGGATTGGTATGATTGGAAAGATGATTCTCATATTAAAATTTTAATAATGGAAAGTACATAAAAAAATAAAAACAGTTCCTCATAAAATTACACTTCCAAAAGTCGAACGGTAGGTGCTGAGTAAGTCTCGCTACGCTGCGCTACACGCTTTGCTACGCCGTAGCTTGTACTATTTGTTACGATCGCATGCTACAAATGAAGCATTCGGAAGTTTTTCGAAACATTAGTGCAAAATATTCAAAGTGTACATACTTTAGTTTTCAGTAAAACTGGAAGAATGATCTGATACTGATTTTTTTACCAGAAACACCATTATGTATTATATCTACTAAACTGAACATAACTGCCTCGTTGGTCTAGTGGTCGCAAGCGCTACTGCTGAGCATGAGGTCCTGGGTTCGATTCCCGGGTCGGGCAAAGTGTTATTGGGTTTTTCTATCTGAAATTTCTCAGTAGCAGCTTGGAGTCTGGATTTGTGCCCGGTTGATGGCAATAGGCTTGCCCTGGACTTAAACATAACTGGCGAAATGTGGGTGTACCTGCTACAGGGACACCTCTGCCCAATCCTTCGGGGAAACAAGGCGTGATGTTATGTTAGAGAACATAACAATTCCATTACATTCCATCCAAGAATAATATAGATAGCTATTTTAGTTTCGGAACATAACGGAATATTCACTCTTAAGCCTCTTAGCAACCTCCCGAATTCGTAGATGTACGAAATTTTATTAGTTCTCATTAGTAATGGAAATCATAATTTCTTTATGTCCTCGATATAATTGTTGAGGTACATAAGATAATTATGTATGTATCGTAAGACCTTGCTTGTTGGTACATTAAATATTAATTTTGTACCTAGGTATTGTAGACATTTTAAATTATTTGGTTTGTATACAATCTTTTCTACTAAGATAACTTCATCTGTCTAGCCCTTTTCCAATTATGTTAGGGTCGGCTTCTAATCTAACCAGATGCAGCTGAATACCTGTATTTTACATGCAGCGACTGCCTATCTGACCTCCACGACTCAATTTTCAATTCTTTATTGCATTCCATAATGTTGGTAAAACAGTTGGTAGGCTTAAAATTATTGAGACAATTATGGACCCTGTTGGGCATAGCATAGTAGGAGAGAGGAGGAAGAGCGCTTATTTGAAGAGTGTTTATATTATTTAAGTATGTCTTCTGGTAATACTACTTCTTCTTAAATATTTTTACTTTATTTCTATACGTTATAAATAATACCTGCTTGAGTAAGTATATATAAGTATATACCACCGATATAGTCACCGAGTTTGTCACCTACACCTTCCAACACTTTCACAAATACTGTTTACAAAAATCACAGCTACACATTCATCTAATACATCCTGGGTTTTTGGTCTTATTATGCTTTGCACCATAACATTCATTACCTAATGCACCATGTTATAATTATTATGTAACCAGTACATGTAATAATTAGCCAATATAACAAAACGTAAAGCAAATATTTTTTGACAGCTGCTTTACGCGCACAGATTGTAATAAGTCTGTGGCGCGTGAGTCACCAACGGCAAGAAATGTTGCCATTTTAAATATTATATTTGTATAAACATTTAGGACTAGTTTTGTATTTATTTTATATTTGATTTGTTATTTCACTATATGCTGCACTGGTTGACGTCATCACGTCAGCGCCGGCTATCGCTGGAAACCAGCGCTGGGGCTCTGTCTCGCATGGGGTCGCAGCTTTATGCTGAACGATGGCCGTTTTGCGTGGATGTGACGCATATTTTCCCCCAATTTGTTATTTACGTGTTTTTTTTTTAAATCTTTATTTGCGTCATGTTTACCGCAAATAAACGAATTTGCTTTCTTTCTTTCTTCTTTCTTTATATAGTACTCAGTTACTGGATAACACGATACCCCTTGGTAAGACTGGTTGTCAGACTTTCGGGCTTCTAACGACTCGTTACAACTGTCAAAGATAATAATTATGGCATACAATTGTAACATAAACGTCGGCCCCCCGGAACTGATAAGAGCATGTCACGGTAATAATAAATAATATAATAATGTGAAACTAAAAGATTCTAAATAAGTATTCGAGTTATATCACAAACAAGTGTTTTATTTATGGTACCGTCAGAATTTCCACTGAACGTTGACAGTATTTACTCGTATGCTCTTTTTACCTTAGTGTTTTGAAGGTTAATTTATGTTGTGTCTAGGATTTAATATTAATATCATGGTAGCCTAAACTTATGGATCTAATTTATCCACTCTAGATACAACCAAAAGTTATAATTAAACCTAGTGATTTGATGAATTAAATCTGATGTACGATTGAGGTTCGTTTGATAAGAAAACGCATTAATGATATGAAAATGTTCGAAAAAATTTTTATTTATTTACTAGCTGCCCGCCCCGGCTTCACACGGGTAGAACTAAGTACTTATCTACGGCGCACCTACCTACCTACCCGACCTACCCACCCTACCTACCCTACCTAGATATCAAAAAAGCCGATCCACACAAAATGTATGAGAACGTGAATTTTCTTCATAACTTTTTTTTTTCGTGAATTTTTCCATATTTTCTCACCGTTCAAACCTTTCCTGGACTACGACAAACATTTCAAAACCAAAATCAGCCAAATCGGTCCACCCGTTCTCGAGTTTTAGCGAGACTAACGAACAGAAATTGATTTTTATTTTAAACCTAGATAGATTAATTAAGACACACAATGAATCTGCTTAGCCTTTTCCCAACTATGTTGGGGTCGGCTTCCAGTCTAACCTTCTTCCAGTATTTTACATGGAGCGAATGCCTATCTGACCTCCACAACCCAGTAACTGGATAATACGATACCCCTTGGTAAGACAGGTTGTCAGGCTTTCGGGCTTCTGACGACCCGTAACGACTGTCAAAGAGCCACGGGACCAACGGCTTAGCGTGCTTTCTGAGGCACCGAGGAGTCTCGGTATGTAAAGATGGTCACCCATCCATGGAACAACCCCGGCAAGCGTAGCTTAACCTGATGGATCGACCCGTGCGGCTGTTATTATTTAGCCACGAGTTCCTCTTTAGCCGCGATCTCTTCTTAATTTTAGACACACAAACCACTTAGTAAAGAAAAATACTGAATACATTTGAATTAATTTAAGGTTTTATTTTTAGTTAAGTTTTAAACAATTTAGTTAAACATTTTAATTTTGCTCGAGCTGAGCACAAAGTTTGGTTCACCAATATTTAATTAAAGAGGTTTAGTTTTACATTCAAATTAAAGAGAGATTAACTCGGACTAAATTGAGTTAAACGTACTGAGAATAAATTATTATAGCATTCGATATTAATTTAATTTATGATTATTTATACAGGATAAGTTTTTATCCAGTGCCCAAACTTTAACACGTGACTTTACTCATCATTATGAACAACTTTTACTATGGGACCAAACCTGAAATCGCGAAAAAAAAATCAGCTGTTCCCTACATTTATGTTTGCATAACTCGTCAAAATGTAGGGAACAGCTGATTTTTTTTCGCGTTGTAAAAGTTGTTCATAATGATGAGTAAAGTCTCGTGTTAAAGTTTGCGCACTGGATAAAAACTTACCCTGTATAATAAAAAAAGGTTTCAATACTTTTGTTTTAATCTTTAATTCTGACGTAAAATAAAATAATCCTTTATCAACAATTAAC
Source organism: Agrochola litura (assembly GCA_949152395.1). Taxonomy (NCBI): domain Eukaryota; kingdom Metazoa; phylum Arthropoda; class Insecta; order Lepidoptera; family Noctuidae; genus Agrochola; species Agrochola litura. Next base: position 18,750,928 of record OX424509.1, on the reverse strand, counting down.
AACTCAAAAGTTGACATTACAAATTTTTTTTTGCTTTTTGTTATAGGTGTATATGTATATATATAACGGGTGTAAAAATACTCCTGACTAAAGGAACTTGTCTATCGTTATCAGGATATTTTTTTGTACGGGACCATACCTGGCAACCTTTTGGTTACGGTGATACTGAAGGTCAAAGTTTCAACTTTTTAGAGTTCCGTACCTCTAAAGGAAAAACCCGAACCCTTACAGGATCACTCGAGTGTCTGTCTGTCTGTCACAGCAAATTTTCTCCGAATCTAATGGACCGATTAAGTTGAATTTTGGAATACATTACACATATTTTTGTAAATTAATTAATTATGGGAGTCACTTTTGGGAGTAAATAAGCAAAAAAAATAAAAAAATTGCAAATTGCACCGTGTTACTTATCAAATGAAAGGGTTTGTCGTGAGGATCTAAGAAACGTTTTTTTTTAATAATTTTAAAATAAGTATATACTTTTAAAGATATTTAAGAAAATTGATGGAAGTTGACCATTCAAAACTACTTAACTCAAAATTTTGAAAAAAATACGGAGAATGGTTCATTACTCATAGATTACAGGAAAACCTATAAGAAGTCTATGGTCTTAAACTAACATGGTAAATATCTCAATATTGTGCGTACAATCTTACATTTGCAGTTGGAATGTATGGGAGAACATGTTTTTCAACAATAATGTTAAGTTTGTTCTTGAGATAAATTTCATCCCAACTACCGAACCCTTCATTGTGCGTGGTCCGACACGCAATAGGCCGGTTTTTGTTTTTCGAAAACGGGTTATTGTATATGTCACCGTAAGATTGTGAGAACCGTTAGTTTATAATCTGTCGGAATTATTTCCGTTAGATTATAAACTGTCGAAAAATTGTGAACTGGGTGAAATGGGTTAGGTGGTTAGGTTAGAACTGTGACCAACCGCGCGCGAGCCGAGCGAGCGAAGAGAGCGGTGCCGCGGTAGCGGCCGGCGAGCGCTACTTCCAAGTTGCTCGCAGCCAGGCAGGCTATTTAATATTAGCGCAAGGTGCGTTATGTCGCAAGCAAGTTTGATACCAGTTCACAATTTGTCGGTTTCCCATGGAAAGATTATAATCTAGCGAAAAGTAATGCGTTAAATTGTAAATGGTTCGTTGCAGTTCACAATTTTTTGACAGTTTATAATTTAACAGAGATTATAAACTACCGAAGTTCATAATTATACGGTGACATATATAACTTAACTTTAACTTGGGAGTAATTTCCTGTACCGTTGCATGCACCCATAAGCACAATATTTTCATTGCGCACTACCGTAAACGGTGAATTTACACACCAAAAATAATCATCATCATCATCATTCCAGCCGAAAGACGTCCACTGCTGGACATAGGCCTCTTCCAAGCACGGCCATTCTTCGACCGGTGCTGTGCTTCCCGCATTCATCGAATTCCTGCAGCCTTCACAAGGTCATCGGTCCACCTTATGGGAAGCTTTCCAACGCTACGTCTTCCGGCAATAAAACAAATAAGAGTCGTTTCCCAGTAATTATTTTTGCATTACTTAGTTTGACGTACAAAACGCTTTGACGACTTCGAGAAGGGTCTTTTTACACCCTGTATTTGGCGTTATAAAATGCTAACCATTACGTAACTATAAATCCTCTTTGTGTACACACATTGCTGTTAACGGCAACTGAAACTATTCCCATATATCAACGGTACGGAACTTATTATCTCGTGACGTCATCGGAACAATGTCGCCGGGGGCCCCCATTATAACTCCCGTATCGAATGTGCCTATCCATTTCACCATTACACTGTTTTAGTAGGATTCCGTACGTTAAAAAGTTTGTAATGGGCCATTCAGTTGTGTACCGAATAAACAACATATTATCTTTTTCTTGCAGATGAAACCAGAAAGAGATGGAAAATAACATTTATGAGCTGAGACGATAAAGTTAGGGTGTGAGAAGATTTGCTTAGTCAAAACTACGAGTTTTTAGTCAGCTCTAAATTATTAACACTTTTATTGAAATGTTGCCAGTTTGGCAGAATGTAAACGCCATATTTAAAAGAAAAATAACATGTAAAAGTTTGTTTGCCAAAAAAGGCCAGTCCCAGTGCCTTTTCAAAAAACCAGAGACGAGCTTCTGATATAATTTAACTTTCATATAAATCTTAAAGACCTAAACTTATATTAGGAAAATATTCACCATTTCTGTGTTCAGCGTATTACTGAAACAAAGTAAAGTAGATATTATTTTAAGATTCCCGGTACTCCTGAAGTGTTTGAAGATTCTTGAATAGTTTTATAAAGCAACGGTAAGTGTGCCTTTTGTTTTGTTGCTAAAACAAAAAGCTACTCAGCTCAAGGTTCGGGTTCCTATTTGTTCTTTTGATTTCCAGGTTTTCAACCTACTTAAGAACCTACATTTTCTCGCTTTAAGTTTGGAAAGCTACACGTAGTCATGGCAGTAGACTAGACATACAATTGGCGCCAATTAGTAGGTACAGTAACAGGCACATGTCTTTTCTGAGGTTAGCTATGCATTGTGTAGGTAACAATAGATAGCGATATCTAGTTTCTATGAAATAACCCGTCAGAATGTATTCTTAAGGCGCCATCTCCACGTTTGAAAGAATCGCTGCGATTGTCTCGCCGTGCCACCAAATTCTCGCCACGTTGATATTGTAGTGTGGAGATTGCTTCATACAGTTTCTATAGAATTTGATGTCACTGCCGTGGCGTGACTATAGCTGCAATACTAGCGCCCGTGTAGATGGAGCCTAAGTGAGTTGAGGAGAGTAGAGTTTTAACATACATACATACATAAACTCACGCATTCTTTCCATGTAGGTATGCAAAAACTACAGGGCGCCAGAGTTTTAAATTGTTACAGGAAATATCCACATTTCATCGGAAGTTTTGTCAGTTTTCTTGTGTGACACAAAGTTGACCTAATTAGAACGATCCAATACAACTCAAGTCCTTTTAACCTTCTAACTAAACTAACTCACATGTTAAATTATTTTAAGGGTCGGTTCACATCTGACGGAAGATGCATCGGACGTAACTTCGTTAGTACAGTCGACGCACTAACGCATCCTCGGTTGAGTGTGAAAGGTTGAATGTTTTCAAATATAATTATCTGTTCTGGCGTTACGCGACCGATAATACGCGACGCATCTTCCGTCAGATGTGAACCAACCCTAAAGCGTCCCAAAACACACGCACAAAAATAATGTGACACATGTCCATGTCCCATAATCACGTTTCGCGCTTGACAATATTCGTTTTAACAGACGATAGCGATTGTATTATTTTGGTTTGTTTTTTTTTTGTTAGACAGTGATAATGTAGTAATGTAATGAAATTTTATTTTAATGACTACTCAGTTTTAGTGACTGCCTCGTTGGTCTAGTGGTCTATTGGGTTTTTCTATCTGAAATTTCTCAGTAGCAGCTCGGAGTCTGGATTTGTGCCCGGTTGATGGCAATAGGCTCGTCCCCTATTACATGGGACTTAAACATAACTGGCGAAATGTGGGTGTACCTGCTACAGGGACACCCCTGCCCAACCCTTCGGGGAAACAAGGCGTGATGTTATGTTATGTGTTTATGACTACTCAGTTTTAATGTAATTTATTTTATGATTGTAAGAAATTTTGAATTTTAATTTTAATGTACCTACATATATTATTTTAATGACCGAATTAATTGTAATGTACTTATTTTGTATTGGTGTAATGAATTGTATGTATTTGTGATTAGTGTATTGGGACTTGGTGCCTTATTAAGTAAAAAAATAAATTATATAATTCTGTATATGGAGTTGGTCTCTTCGGGGAGTCGATGTCAGGCCTCATGATATTTTCCAATAATAAATCTCCCAAGTACATGATTTTTATAGGCCTATGGCAAGAGAGTATGCGTTCGATAATATTGCACGCTTACCTAGAAATATCCTATTGACTTGAGTTGATCCAAAATAATATCAACAAATGTAGTCACACAAAAAATCCGCACGTCCACGTCCCATAATTCCGTTTCAAGCTTGACAATATTCGTTTTATTATATAATTCTGTAGATAACAGGAGTTGATCTCTTCAGGGAGTCGATGTCAGGCCTCATGATGTTTTCCATTAGACCGGTGACGTGTTTCTGTAGTGCGTCTTCGGATCCCGGAGGTGACGTGGCGTGATTTAAAAGAGGGCAGCGGGTGCCTACATTGTGTTTTAGAAAATGTGGAATTTAATCAAAGCGTGCAAAATGTAAGATTCTTGTATTAAAACTAAGAAGTAGTTTGCGGTTTTTTTGCGTTTTGAGGTAAATCATTTTAGAAAAAAGAAAGAGAGTGTTTTTATCGGGACTCACACAGGAAAATATAAAGATACAAAGGTCAAAAAGATCTCAGCATGGTGTTGCGACATTTAATTTTGGAGATAGCTGACACTTAACGTAGGTATCAATCCGTATTTAAAAGTCTAGTACAGTATTTCTATTTTCTTAATGTCCCTCGGGAATCTTCGCATTTTCGAATATAAAGAAATATTAATTTCCATGTCCATCAATCATTAGATTTATCGTGTATAAAAATTTGAATTTGATTTCCGTGTGAACTATATAGAGGTGTAAAACTATTTTCCTATCTGTTGTACCTGCGACTTTAGCAGCTTTCCTCCCATTTTTAAAATAAATCACTTTAAGTTATAAGAGTGTTAACAACTCTATATACTTCCAAGTTGATTGAGAGCGTCCGGTCTGCACAAAGTACAAAGGGCAACTGATAGAAATCTGACGACAATGTTTTTAGCAATATCTAGGGTTTTGTTTACCGTTAGAACGGTGTCGTGTGTCCGTAGTGCATCTTCGAATCGCGAAAGTAATATGGCGTTACTTGAGAGTGGGCAGCGGTCGTGAGAATTAGAGATGGGTGGCTTGTGTGCCTGGCCTTAGATTTCAGGCAAGCCGTGAATATCGATTTGGTATTTTGGTGATAAAAGTATTGCTAGTCTCAGCTATTTGATGTGATTTTACTATAAGGATTTTAAATTCTTAAGTATTGGAGAGAAAACATGGAAAAAGTAAAAGCTTATAGCATTTTCACACATACCCGGCTTAATCTTCAAATAATCTATAATTTTAGGAACTCTAGTACATTTCATATTGCAGCAGCTTAAGAAAAAAATTTATACAGTACAGCTTTCCAACCGCTGCAGCGTCTTACTTGAACCCCAACCCAAACACACCACATAACGAACTTGGATCTAATAAATTGTATTATTTTTCTTTTATAATGGAACTCTAGGTAGGCAGCACGTGTAACCTTGCCTTAAGATTAGGGTGTGACGACAATTTGTAACACATATGAAGCTTAACAGCACACGAAAAATGGCCAAAAATAACAAAATTCACACTTGAACTCCAAAAGAAACCATCGTTAACTTACGCTTAGACAACATTATCGTTAATGGCGTGTACCAAATGATTTAAAAGTTATCTGTGAACTGATACTGAACATCAGGGACTCTAACCCTTCAACGATTATCATAATGTCTTGAGGGTTAGGACGAACGTACGTTGCACCTACATAAATACAATGTCACACAATTTTATTTATGGTTCTCGACAAATACGGGCTGCAACCAAAAGTGCCTAGTGGTCATCTTATGCCATAGCAAGATCAAGATTTTATAAAAAAATCTTAACATGGAACTATTGTCAATCTGCCTAGCCTTTTCCCAACTATGTTGGGGTCACTTCCAGTCTAACCGGATGCGGCTGAATACCAGTATTTTACATGGAGTGACTGCCTATCTGACCTCCACAACCCAGTACCTGGATAATACAATACCCCTTGGTAAGACTGCTTGTCAGAATTTCGGGCTTCTGACGACTCGGAACGACTGTCAAAGATCCACGAATAACAGTTGTGCTATCCGAGGCACGGAAGAGTCTCGGTATGTAAAGATGGTCATCCATCCACGGACCAACCCCGGCAAGCGTAGCTTAACCTGTTGGGTCGTCCCGTGCGGCTGTTATTACTTAGCCACGAGCTTCTCTCATGGAACATGGAACTTGTGTAATACGTATTTCCTTTTGATAAGGATTACTTTCGGAGGAGCTACTTCTGAGCCTGTTAATAGGCACCGAAAGAATCATTTTTACCAAATTCAAAATTAGATAGCTTAAACTTCCAAAATAAGGAATACGACACTACATAATCTGTTGAATAAAAAATCTTTATCCACGACAACTTTTCTACCACAAAAGAGATAACCACCAAATTTTCACTATTACGAAAAGTTCTTTAATAATATTACGCCTACCCGAAGAGCCATTGAAAGTAAAAAGTATTATCGATATTAATACCACTTTCGCTTGCTTTTATCTAGTTTTCTTCGGTCGTCAACACAAGGAAACTATTTTAAACTTAGATTGAGTTAGAAAATGTTGTCTTCGAAGTATTTTGTATGGTTTTTGTGTGGCTTGTCCCCCAACATATTATATGGCCCATATAAAGTTAAGGCAAGTTTGGATAGGCCCAAACTCCGATTTTATGTATAAGGTCATTCTTGTTTTATGTAAAACCGTTATGTGGAGGATACAATGTCTACGTCAAATATTATGTGTGTTTTTTATGCTTCTATTTCTTGAAGATAGGGACGATCATAATATAATGTCTATGATGATATAAGATAAATCATAGGAGTGGTTATAAAACGTTTTGAGGGCACGGCTAAATGGCTGAGTGAGTCACTTCTGCCGTACGCTTCGCGGGTTCCATTTCTAGTGAATATTTGTATCGCCTACAAAAATAATGTTGTTATTCTATTGTACAGTCTGACAGAAAAGGAATTCTTAGCATTTGGTTAAAGACAATCTTTATTATTCATTATAATTAATTAAGGTGCCTACAGATTTGCTCAATTTATGACGATCGACACGTATGATCGAACAAAATCGAGTAAGATGTACAGTAAGCCACAGACGATTGACATCGTTTTTTTTAGGGTTCCGTACCTCAAAAGGAAAAAACGGAACCCTTATAGGATCACTCGTGTGTCTGTCTGTCTGTCTGTCTGTCTGTCTGTCTGTCTGTCTGTCCGTCTGTCACAGCCAATTTACTCCGAATCTAATGGACCGATTAAGTTGAAATTTGGTACACATATGTATTTCTGTGACCCAAACACGAATGTGTAACGTAAATAATTTAATTTTGAATATAGGTGTCACTTTTGGGGCGCAAACAAGAAAATTAAAAAAAAAAGTTTTGCTAACAGTACTGTGTGACATATCAAATGAAAGAGCTTGTTGCAAGGATCTTAAGTATATTTTTTATATAATTTTAAAATAAATACTTTTAAAGATATTTAATAAATTCAATGAAAATTGTCCATTCCCCCCCCCTTATCTCCGAAACTAATGGACCAAAAATTTTGAAAAAAATACATAGTATGGTTCTTTACTCATAGATTACAGGAAAACCTATAAGAAGTCTATGGTCTTAAAATAACATGGTAAATCTCTCAATATTGTGCGTAAAAACTTACATTTCGTCGCTCGGCATCAAAAAGGCCCATCTCTCTAGCTACTATAATATCAAAATATCAAAAGTGTTTGACCGTCTGCTTAATACACAAATAAATAAAACTGTAAATGTTCATGACAACCAATTCAGGTTTCGACGTGGTTTGACAACAGAAAGTGCAGTGTTGTGCCTTAAGCATACTATCACATACTTACTATACACAGCGTGGGATGCCGATTTATGCTAGGTTCATCGATTTATTCAAGGTTTCTGATCTGGTTGCTTATGACGTATTGTGGAGAAAGATGGAGAAGGATAGGTTGCCAACGGAGCAAACATCTTTAAATAGTGGTATGGTAACCAGATCAATAGGTTGGAATGCGGGGTGAGGCAGGATTGGCGAGCTCAGCAGCACCAGAGTGGGTTGCTATATAGATGGTATTTGTGTAAATAATATTAGCTATGCAGATGATATGGTGCTTCTGAGCGCGTCAATCTGTGGTCTCAGAAAGTAATTGGTCGCCAAATGTGAGCAGTATGCCAAAACACATGGTTTGATGTATAACTCCAATAGGTCGGAGATCATGGTCTTTGAGGCTGGGGGTAGACCGGGTTATGTACCACCTGTATTACTCAATGGGACTCCACTACAAAGAGTATTTACGTTTAAATATCTTGGTCATATATTGACCCCTGACCTCAATGATGGACTCGATATTGAGCGGGAGCGAAGGGCGTTGTCGGTAAGGGCAAACATGCTGGCTCGCAGGTTTGCACGCTGCTCACTTAAAAAGCCAAAATTACTCTGTTTCGAGCTTATTGTACAACGTTTTACACGTGCAGCCTGTGGGCTAGATATACCCAAAGGTCATGCAACGCCCTTCGAGTCCAATACAACAACGCTTTCAGGGTATTGGTGGGGCTGCCCCGTTTTTGTAGCGCATCGGGAATATTCGCGGACGCACATATTAATTGCTTTTACGTAACGATGCGAATGAGGTGTGCATCCCTGGTACGCAGAGTACGGGCCAGTTCCAACAATATCGCTAGCAGTCTGGATTGCATGTACATCAATCACTGCAGTGCCATCTCCCATGGGGTGAAATAAATTTAAACTAGATTACGTGGGGCACTCAGAAAGTTTTGTGATACTAGAAAAAAATATACTACAGGTTATATTTTATTTTTATTATATCTTTTGAAAGAACTCTCCATTGGCGTCTATACACAGTTTTATACGTCTAAACAAATTTTCATAACACATTTTCCAGTCTGCATCAGACACCTCTCCAATCTCCTTGTCAAATGCACCCAGTGCATCTTCAGGTGATGAAAACTGTTTTCCTTTGAGTTGATTTTTTATTTTGGGGAACAAGAAAAAGTCGCACGGAGCCAAATCGGGACGGTAAGGAGGATGACCTATAAATTTGACCGGTGTGCTGTCCAGAAAGTCCCTTGTTTTGAGCGCCGAGTGAGCCAGCGCGTTGTCGTGGTGAAGCAGTAGCCCACGGAGGCCAGTGTTCGGTCGCTTGCTGCTTGCAGTAGTAAAAACTTCTGGCAAACATTTGGTAACATACCATTCAGCATTGATGCTTCTTTGATCTCGTCAGGGTACTGACACCAGATAACCTGGTAGAAAAAAAAAAAAACTTGAGGTCAACATTTTGCCTGCACTTCTGGCTCACTTCACTTTGGTAGGCGTTGGTTCATTTTGGTTCAACAGCCACACGGTCGACTGACGCTTCATTTCTGGATCATATTGAAAAATCCAAGATTCATCACCCGTAATGATATCTTAAACGCGCCGAGACGAGCCTGCTACCAATTTTGCTATCATGTCTCGGCACCATTCTACCCGAACCTCCTTCTGACCCTGCGTTAGATTTTACGGTACCAGCGTGAAACTATCTTTCATAACCGAAGATGCCTGTGTAGAATTTCATGCAGTGTGCACACTTCCCGATCCAATCGGCAGTATACATCTATTTATCTTGACATTTTAAACTTTGCTTTTTTGTGTTTTTTCAAAAACTAATTATGTTTTTTTTTATTGGATGCTGTAGAATGGTAGTAGACCATGGTCTGAACAACGTTTGTTCTAGCAAAACTGTGATTCAAATTTCACGGTGTATGCTGAACCTCTTCATATGTAATTCGCCTATTCTCTTGAATTACATTTTTCACAGCCAGCACTTTTTGTTATGTAACAACCGTCATAGGGCGGCCACTTCTTTCTTTGTCTGCCAAAATTACTAGACCACCCATAAATTCGTTGAACCAGCGAAAAGCAGTCGCTTTAGAAGGGCTTTTTTCTATGAACACCATTCGAAGTCTTTCAAACGATTCTTCTGGTTTTAGTCGACATTTCGACTAGACAAAATCAAACTGGTTGCTAATTTAATTGTGTAATTAAATATTACAACATTTTTTTTTTTTTTACATTCTGTTATTACTTGAACTCACACACTGACGAATTAGTATAGGTTTTTACAATGCTTGTAAATATGTGAACACCATGTATCCATTACATAATTATTTTTTCTATCATTGCTTCATTTTTATTTTTACCTATTGTGGTATAGTAATCTTATTCCAGGTGCATCGTTTTCACATATAATTATATAATTAATGTATACAAAATATTGTAAAACATTTTAAAAGAGTAACGGTGGAGTTTCTTGCCCATTCTTCTCCATACGAAAACTACCCTTTGACTAGAATCAATTCTATTTTTGTTTTTGACGTTCAAAAGTGCCTTTTTGTGCCTAATTGAAATAAATTATTTGACTTTGACTTTGACTTTGAAATCGTACAAAATCATCGCGCGAAAATGTTCTCGTTATAAATCCAGTTTTCAGTAAGACAGAGTATTTTGATTTTGCTCGTAAAAAAATGTGGAGGGAATTTCGAATTTGGAATGTTATGTTTTTTTGTAATAAGTAGTCATCGTTTTAATTGATATCAAAACCAGCCAATATTCTACAAGTAGACAAAAACTGTTAGTCGCAAAACTTTCTAAGTGACCTCGTAAAATAAGTTAACATAGTTCATAAGTTTACTAACACAATGAGTCCTTGTTACTTGAATAAAGAAAAATATCTGGATGATATATTTTTTTTGAACGACGTTTTCTAAAAATGAAAAAAAAATCAAAAACCAAATCAAATCAAACTTTATTTGTGAACATAGGGGTACAGAAAGGTCTTAAAAATATACATTTTAGCGTGATCTCACCTAGCTAGATCGATTTATTGCTCCTGAAACCCCCCTGCATACTAAATTTAATAAAAATTCTTGGAGCCGTTTCCGAGATTCAGATTATATATACATAGGTATATACAAGAATTGCTGGTTTAAAGGTATTATTATAATATTAATACCGCGAATGTGATTTTTTTAAGAAAATCTGATTTTTGTTTTATGTCATTCTACACGTTCAAATAAGTGACACTGCAATTTTTTTTTTTTTTTTATGTCACATTCGCGGTATTGGATGCCGAGCGACGATTTGCAGTTGGAATGTATGGGAGAACATGTTTTTCAACTACAATGTTAAGTTTGTTCTTGGGATAAATAAATTCATCTCAACTACGGAACCCTTCATTGTGCGTAGTCCGACACGCACTTGGCCGGTTTTTTGTTTTACACCTCTGTGGATCGTAATTTTTTTCGATTGATAAATCAACAACTAATGCTAGATTTTAACCTTAAAATTTATCGATTGTTAACAGCCGACAGTAACGATCGATAAAATTGATCAATTGACAGATCTGAACGATCGTCAAAAGACAGCATATTGAGCGACAAGCGACAATTACGATCACATTTTTATACAAAAATTCTCGTACATAGAACTAGACTACACTTCTTGAATTCCAAATACAAAATTCAAATATTAACCAACAACTTAACCAAAAAGTATGTTAGATGTTTATGCAAAGATGTCTTTGGTCTAGATAAAGAAACGAGTGAGTGCCACATCGTAAATGTCGTTGGCACGATTCCGAATGCGAGATAGTAAGCTAGGAGTCACAAAAGGTGGCTTGAAGATGTAGAATTATAATAGTGTACTTACTTTTGAACTACTTTTTATTGACTTTGTAAGAGATAGTATGAAGACTAAAACAGTACAAAGCTCTTTATTGTTATTATTAAGAGCCTGTTGTGTGCAAAGGCCTGCCTTCTGTCTTTATATTTTCTCTCTTTTAAGTAGCAGTGTGGCAGCATCTACGACGCCACACGCGAATACGCATCACACTGACGTCACTCAAAAATCCTGCATTGCGCAAGCAGGGTTTACCGCGCGACGAGTATATACACCGTGAAATTTGAATCACAGTTAAGCTAGAACAAACGTTTTTCAGACCATGGTCTACTACCATTCTGCAGCATCCAATAAAAAAATAACATAATTGGTTTTTGGAAAAACGCAAAAAAAAACAAAGTTTAAAATGTCAAGATTATCGTTACTCCCTACAACACAGACACCACGCATGTGACACAGTATTGTTTACAGGGAAATGTACCTCCATAAACGAAATTTTGTAAGCAGTAGATAATCTTGACATTTTGTATGCCTTTTGGCGGAACACAGCTCGGATCTTATGTATTATAAGTTTATAACACCTAATTGTATGTACCCTGTGTTCATGAAATAAATGAATTTGAATTTAAATTTTGTCTTTTTGTGTTTTTTCTAAAACTAATTATGTTTTTTTTTTTATTGGATACTGTAGAATGGTAGTAGATCATGGTCTGAATAAAGTTTGTTCTAGCAAAACTGTGATTTAAATTTCACGGTGTATACAACGTCCCGACATCAATCGTTGGGCAGTTGCCCATCAGACACAACACCCCTCTGGTCGGAGGATCCATGTTCCTCACACTTCTATAGCAGTCTAACTCGTCACGCCAAAGCACTTGATTACAAATAAATTGGCAAATATATAAAATTATTAGCTTGAATTTAAAATAAGGATAAAGTGGATTTCCTGGCTATGAATAGGATGTAAGGGGTTTTTAAGTAAACACAACCAGGGATATTTTTGTTAAGGAAATGACAACCTATGTTAATTTGCCGAGTTATAGCCATCTCATACCCAATCCCAACTGTCAAAGAATGACAGTTGGGATTAGATTATATGGATAGTTTAAATTGTTATTTTTGCGTTGTTTATTATTGTACCAGCATGACCTTATCTATTATTGTCGGGTACCTATAGTCAATTAAACCAAATTGGCGTGAACCAAATGATATTAAATCAGCGTTGATACCAGTAGATTTCCACGAGAAGTGGTTTTACCACAGCCATCAGGCAGTATTTGAACCACAGTAACTTTAGCCTAAAGGGCTGTTCCATAAATTCATCAAGATAGCCAATTAGATGTCCGTCGGTGGTATTGTTAGTTTTGTGAAAGCTTCAATCAATCTATCGTGCTGAACTGCAGAACATAGTGATGCTTTTGATAGGCGAACCATTGGACAGTCGGATTTGTTTCTTTAGATTTTAAAATTAAATTTTCTAGCAATGTTATGAGTTACCAGGTATTTATATGCTGTTAGTGACCACTACAACTACTAACAGATGGTTCTAACCATCAACCTATATAAACAAAAATCAAATGCTGTTCGTTGTATAGCTCGATCGATTTTGTTAATTTTCCGATCTGGATCTGGTAAATTGATTAAGATTTTTATGAAAATAAACATTTGGAACGTTGCCCGCAAATTGTAAAATTCGGGAAAAACTGAAAATTGTGTTTTCTACGCGATTTTGGTATGAATGATTGAAATTTAGACAGGGTAAAATCTGTCGGGTCAGCGAGAATTTTAATAATAATCAATGTTAGATAACTGAAAGGTGATAACAATATATCATTATTAGCGGAAATGAGGAAGTTTACGTTACGTTAGTTACACTACGTTTAGTTTTCAAATAGTCGTTCTAAAACACAACTATGAAAAGTTCAACTTTGGTGAAAACATATTGCCTTAAGTCTCATAGTACAAAACTAACTTTTAATTTCACTTACTATTCAGATTCAACTACTGCAGTAGCATCTTACAAAATTGCATAAAACAGTAACTTTCCAGAACCAGGCAAGATTAAACCATCTTTGCGAACTAACAATTTTCTTGAAGTTACACTTTTAAGACCACAAATATTTAGCTCGCGCTGGTTCGATCGCTCCCTAGGTACAGTCAGTTTCATGCATTATGCAAAGTTTCAATTGTCTAGGACGGTACAGTGGTGCTCATGTTTAAAATTCATTCTGTACGCTACCAAACCAGGCTGATGCGCTGAGGGGCCAGTCTTTATCATTTCTTATGTAGTCTTGGAGGGTTTTAAGTTGATTTTGGGTTTAAAGTCATTATTTTTCTGGTTTAAGAGTGTTTTTTATAACTTTTTGATGTCTAATGCAAACCAATATTGCCTTTTTTAGGGTTCCGTAGTAAACAAGAAACCCATATAGTTTCATGTCCGTCTGTCCGTCTGTCCGCGGTCTAGTACAAGAAAACTGTAATTTGGCGTAGGTATACATGTTAATTATGCCGACAAAGTGGTAAAACAAAATTATGAAAAACATTTTTTTTAGGGTACCTGCACGTAAAGTGCAGTACCTACACGTAAAGTGGTGATGATTTATTTTTTATTTTTTATTCCATGATGTGGGATATCATTGGAAAGGTCCTTCAAAAACATTGTGAGTTTGGGAAAGCATTTTTGGATTCAGGGATCCGTTTGCGAAATATTAAGCTTTAAAGTGCTGATTTTTGTTAGAGTCAAGTGTTCCCCACCTTGCCAGCTAAATGGTTGGTTTTGGATGTGTGAAAAAAATCACAGCAGTAATTTATATAACGAAATTAAAAGGAAAACTATCACAGCTAAGTAGACTTTACAAGTTAACGAGTAATAATTAACCAACTTAACTTTGCAGTTGCAAAAACATGTTTTCCCATACATCCCTAAAATGCTGTTTTGCATTCGAATTTTATTTTACAGGCATCGTATGATGCTCTTATGATTATCCCTTTTGGCATTACTATCATTGTTTTCTGTTTTTATAGTTTCATGGTGTATTTTTTTGTTTTAATGCCAATAAACGCAGTTTTTTTACTTTCTTTTTTCTTTCACTTTTTGCGCTGTAGGTACATCAGACAAAAAGTCGCATTTTATGACTATAATTTTCATAAAACAAAATTTTACAAAAAAAATCTGATTCAATTTCCCGAAGTGCTACTGAATCGTGTATTACGGTAAAAAATATTTTAAAAAAATCATAAAAACGTAGCGCAATTCGAAGCGGGAGAGTTCAAAAGCTATTTGTTTCATGGCTCTAACCGAAGTTTTGAGGGTTTCGCAAATAAACCGGGCAATGCGCGCCCTCGCCACTGGAAACAAACTTGGATTATTAAATGGAAGATAGAAGAAGAGAACGTTTAAAAGATATTGTTTTATTTTAATAGTGGCTTCTGTTTGGCGTAGATAAAAATGTGGTTAAAGCTGGTAAAGCGTTTTTTAAGGGAGAAAAAGAAGAAAAGATTAACTTTGAAGTTGGTTCCTTTTGTTTGAATTTTCCGACCGACTTTCGTATACAACTGGATTATGATTCAATTAATATATTCAAAAGTCGTGCAGTCGAAGAATGAGAAGGTTAAATAAACACTTTCTGGGCAAATTTTACTTGTACCGTGCAATAGATTGAATGTGACAGAAATTTTTCACAAAGAAAATTGATTGTCTATAAAGTCTGCTTACGGACGATAATTTTACGTGATAACGTCTCAAGCCGAACGCTTAGGCCGATCTAGCCTCTCTATCGCTTGTTCCGCGCTCTCGCTTGCACACTTGGCTCAGGCGGAACGTGACTCTTTTTCGTGCGTACAGCCGGCGTTCATTGATTTATAAGACGTTATCACGTCAAAAATCTATTGAATTACGGTCATAGTAGGAATATACAAAAGACTGGGCAAGTGCGTGTCAAGCCACGCACAATGATGGGTTCTGTAGTTGGGATGAATTTACCCCAAGAACAAACTTAACATTTTAGTTGCAAAACATGTTCTCTCATACATTCCAACTGCAAATGTAAGTAGGTCGACTATTACTCGTTAACTTGTAAAGCCTACTTAGCTATGATAGTTTTCCTTTTAACTTCGTTATTATTACTAGTGTCGTGAAATTTACTACATATCCAAGATACTTACTTCACTCTAACAAAAATGTGTGCTTTAAAGCTTAATATTTCACAAACAGATCCTGGAATCGAGAAATGATTTTACACACTCGCAATATTTCTGAACGATCTTTCCAACGACATCCCACACCATGGGATAGACGAAAAAAAAAACATCCCCACGTAACGTGTAGAGAAGGTACTCTAAAAAGACCCTAAAGATTTTGTTTTACCATTTTGTTGGCGTGATTAATATGTATCCCATACCCATGGCAAATTACAGCTTTCTAGTAGTAAGAGTCTTTGAGCTAAACCGAGGGCAGACAGACGGATGGACATGATGAAACTAAAAATACAATAGACGTTGTTATATTCAGTAACCTGTTCTGCTTATCTATTCCTAAAGAACAATAAAAAATCCTGTAAGAAATCGACATGTGTTTCACCTCTCAACAAGGCATCCTCAGGATGTCGATTGACTTGTCGCGAACCCGAACACGGCGTGTTGCCACACCGAGCGCTGGTCGCAGAGTGGTGTGGTGGGAGTGAGATTTCCGCAAGGTCACACCTGAATCAATTAACTATGGCGAAACAATGTATCGAATCTGTTGACTACGGAACCCTAAAAAGGAATGTTTTCTGCTCATAACTCTAGCGTTTAAAACTTAAGGCCTTTAATTTTATCCAAATAACTGAACCATGATTTTATTCAAAATATTGAAAACCGCCTGAAGTTTTTTGCAAAAAATCGCAGTTAAACAAACACTCGTATCGATAGAGTAAAATCATTCGAGTTTTCAATTAACTTGATTGCAATTAATACGAGGAATACCACTTTTAGTGTGCGATAAAATGTGGTAATTAATTGAATATTTGACAAGCTTTGACAAGTTCCGGGAAACCAATTGATAGCTTTACTGAACATTTTACATTTTTGTTTGAAAAAAAATTTTTGTTCCGAGTAAATTCAAATTGAAAAGTCATTTATTCAAACTAGGCTGAAAATCAGCACTTTTGAAACGTCAAAATTACATAAGACAGTCCCCAAAATGCCCACCCTTAACCTCTTCCTTATGCCTTTCGATTATTTTTCCTTTTTTCCTAGTACCTATTCGGATCGATACTTATATAATTATCTTATGTTAACTTTGTCCAATCGAAGTTATTGCATCATTACCGGTACCTAATTTAAGTATGAGTAGATCGATATGCCTTTTCTAATAATACGAATAAACTACATTTATGACGTTATTTAAATAACATAATAATTATAATTTATAATGTTGTTGTTGTTACATATTTAAAGTATGAATGTTCTTAATAGTTTCTTTGAATAAAAAACTTTGTTGAAAAAATATGTTTAAACCTGAATGTGTTTTCTAGAAGCTTGTCTTTTCCAGTCACTGACTATAATTTCACAAGACATCAAATTAAGAATGTATATATTTGAGGGTTATTCAACGAAAATTGAAATTTGAATGCTGTTATAACTTTCTCTTTTTTTTGTGAGAATTAACAGTTTATTTACACACGTATTTAAATGTTTTAAAAACTAACAGACTTAAAATAATAATATGTGCAAGTATATAAAAAGGGGGGAGGGGGGAAATAACTATATTGTAAAATAAAAACGGCGTCATTATAACTAGCTAGCTGCGCCCCGCGGTTTCATCCGCATAAGGTCTCGATCCCGTGAGAATATTGGGATAGAAAATAATCCAATATCCTAATTCAAGTCATGATCTACCCATTTTTCAAATTTCATCTAAATCTGTTTAGCCGTTTTAGCGTGAAAGCGTTACAAATAAACAAACAAATTCACTTTCGTATTTATAATATTATATTAAAAGTTAGGATAAATATCTACTCATATTACAAAAATGTTAAAATTTTTAAAGATTGGTTTTACTTTACCACACATAAACGGCTAAGCAGATTTGGATGAAGTCAGACACATAGATAGACATTAGACTGTATTCTAACTTAACACATAAGACACTTTTATCAAAGTATTTGAATAAATTCATCTAGAAAGCGAGTAAAATTAATATCTCGAATTTACAGCTCGTCGATCAATTTCTCCACTTCTACAAAACACCTCAACTATTTTAATCCCTACAGTTTCTATTTAGTTCAGTGCTTCGTCTGGCGGTAGGCCGCAGACATAGTCCACATTAACTGGCAGTATTAAAATATATATAGACAGGGACGTGACAAGTATCACTAATGTAACACGTTGTACCGAACACTAAAATGTATGGAACGTTTTGCATTTGAATAGTTTTGTGGTGAAATGAGGTTAGTAGCAATGAGAGGGTTGAAAGACTCTGTTTCACATCTAAATAGTGTTTTATTAGAGAATATTGTCGTAGCTGCAACTGCAGCACGTAACCACTCTGCTGTCCTGCCCATGGTCATAGTGACATGCTAGCTCCATGCTTTCTCTCAACTTGTTAACAGCCAATACCCTAATTGCGTAATACACAATCAATTACAATCTGAATCGTTTTGAAACAGATTGCTAGTCCATTGCTTCATAAGTTAGAAAAAAAAAAATGTGGCACTTCGGGAGTGCCGACAGAAGTGTAAACTTGAACAAGATTGCCTTGGTGGAAGAAAAATACTTGTATAGAACAATAGTCCGTAACTTTATCTAAATAAGAAGCACAATCGCGTTTACAAAAAAAAATCTTCCAAAACCTTTAAATGGACTACATTTATGGGTCTGAAATAAAAGATATAATGTTTTTTATTTAAAAATACTTGCATGGAACATTAATTCGTAACGTAATATAAATATAGAGCACAATCACGTTTACAAAAATGAGATGTCGGTAACGGTGTCGCGAGTTCAATTGTTTTTTCCCATCGCAAAAATGCTCAACGCGCCTTAAGAAGTTTTCACTTCAAAAATCTGCCCAACAACTTATAACGCAACGAATGTTGTTGAACTGTCAAAATGGAACAGATAGTTTACTAAAATAAGTTACGTAATTAGTTAGCTGGTACCTATTTAAATCTAGACAGTGCTTTTTTAGTTGCTTCTCAAAGATAGACAGATGGATTTGTTTTAACTTATATCTTATTTTTTTATCCTTTCTAACATACGTTTTCTGCAAACAATTTCGCCAGATCTAAATTCATTCGAGACTGCATTAATTAATTAAATGTTCTTCTTTCAAAAGACGCTTGAATCGACCATTTGAAGTACCTAAGATCAAAAAGGCTTTTCCTCGAAAAAAAAAACGGCAAACTACAAGAAGCATTATCCTTAAATGAATATGTCAAACCTATTTCTATGTTCACTAAGTAAGCCTCGTCTCGTTTCGTTGCGATCCATTACTCTCACACTTTGTATTCGACAACACAAAGACACATTTAGAGGTGTTGATAACATGCTACACTTGATGGGTACATGTAATGGAAGTATTTTTGAAAATACGTGTCGAAACGCGGCGTTTTAAGTTACAGTTTACGTTCAGAGAGTAGGAAAGTTTTTATTTTTGTTTATAAGAAAACATAATTAGCTATGTACTAGGATTGTAACGGACTACCTCGTAGGTCTAGTAGTCACAAGCGCTACTGCTAGGCCTGCGGTCGTTGGTTTGATTCCTGGGTCGGGCAAAGTGATATAGGGTTTTTCCATTAGGAATTTCTCAGTAGCAGCCTGGAGTCTAGATTTGTGCCCGGTTTATGGCAATAGGGGGCCCTATTACATGGGACTTAAACAGAACTGGCGAAATGTGGGTGTACTTTAAGTATACCTCGGCCCAACTCTTCGGGGATTGCAGGCTTGATGTTATGTTAATTGTAACGGAACCTCGTTTTCGCCTCCGCAAATGCGGAACTTCTCCAAGAAATCGTACCTCTGCCTCCGTTAACCTCGGCCCCGCTGACGTCAAGCTCTGCACTTCGGCCTCCGGCTCCACTAAGATGGCTTCCATTATATTCCTTGAAATGAAATGAAATGAAATTGTTTATTCTGTAAATAGGATATCGAAATCACTTTTACACGTCATATAAAAAATATTAAAAATAAGCTAGATGAGTTCGGCGTTTCCTATCTGACTACTCTGAGAAGAAAGGCCGAAACAAACTCAGAGGTCGCAGTCTCTTTTAAAGTCCAGACATAATCTTGGTCAGGCCATATGAGGACCATGTAGATAAGTGTCTGAAAAGGTCTTTTGAGGAAAGAACCACACAGATTTGAGTGGACCTGTCCAGTCAGTGCAAGCATTTGTCAGTAATCGTGGAGCTCAACTCAGAACTTAAGGAGCTCAACTCGACGAACAATACCAAAGAAAGGACATTTGGGTAGGCCGCATAAACTACTCAAACTGCCAGACCATCACTAAAACTAGCAGAGAAATAAAAAAAATATCCACATAGTCCTCACATTCACAATAGTAGAAACTTGTAGGTAACCTACCTATTTTTACTTTCATTCAAATGTGTTTTATTTACGGCCTAGGGTGATCCATTGTTACTTGAAGCCCATGCTGCAGGTGGCACGGGTTTTTATCATCAACATTGTATTCCTAATGCTACTTATACATTTTGTATGAATTATCAGTTCGGTGTAAATGATGAAAACTTTCAACCGCGAAAGTGAAGTGAGTTATCTTTTGACAACCACGTAACCCGTAAAAAGTCTCATTGATCATACATACTTCCCGATAAGCCGTCAAAACATCCCTTAAAAACATTCACCCCGAAGTTATGTCGTCGTTTTACTGCCACTAGACTAAAATATCAGCTCCATACCCAATGAAAATGGTTTTCTTTTCGTTGAGAATACACCATAAAATCGCCTTAGGGGCCATTTTGCCCATGCCCGTAAATGTGTTAAGCCACTTTCACAAATTGATACCCCTGTTTTGACCCTTAAGTCGTTGTAATAAGACCTGTAACTGGGCGTATGAATGTCAAAACTGATACAGTTGAGGGCGAAACAGTAAATCAATATTACCTATATTAATAGTGGCATTTTATAAAAAAATCTCTGGTCTCTATTTTATTTTTATAGTTATAATGCGATTTGATTATTAAATAAAAGTTCAAAGTTTGTGTTTAAAATGTCTTGTTAATATCTGCTCGTAAGCCGACTGACTACGGACATGACAAAAAATATACCTACTTATTATTATCCAGCGATTCGCCAAGTTTTTGAATTGGTGTAGCTAAATGACTGTCCCTTGCCGAAAAATATGAAAACGCTTAAAATCCAGAAACCCAATAATCAAGATTTTATTTAAAAAAAAATCTGTTAAAGCAGTCTATTAAAAGATTTACTTTCTTCAATAGGTATATTCTCGTCTGAAGAGCTCAGTTTCCGTATTATTTCGATTCAGTCTCAAGTAGTACACCGGTTAGCGATCCTCATAAAAACTACAAGTACTGGTCTTCGAAGCTGTAAAGCCGTTTAAAAAAAGGTGAAACAAACTGTAGTATTCATGAGCTGCTTTATATTTCCGTTTCATTTCGTTTCTTTATAGCCAAGTGGTTTTGAATCGAATGGCTAACTTTATGTAGTTTGACGGGGCATTTGTGCGATACGTAAATGGATAGCAAATTAGATTATTTTAAGACTATTTAAATTATGTAAATCCTAGCTTTTGCCCGCGGCTGTGCCCGCGTGTATGTCGGAAAACATCCCACGGGAACGTACTACCGCGATAAAAGTGCCTTATGTATTAAACCAGGTTGTAAATGATCTGTGCGCCAAATTTCATTCAAATTCGTTCAGCCGTTTTTGCGCCAATCCGGAACATACATCCAGTCAAACAGAAAAACGGCCAAAAATTCTAAAAACTCTGTTTTCGGCATTAGACTCGTTCCCACCTCGTAGCAATTATTTATTTTTTTATTTAAATATTAAATGTGCAGTTTTGACTTCGTTATTATTTTATTATGTATGTAAGTATAGTTTATCTTGTTTTAAATAAAAACTTAGTCTGAAGAATAAAAAAAAGTAATTTGAAGCATCAGTCAGCCTAGTCAATTACAAATTTCATAAACTCCAATAGTTTCTGTGTTGTTAAAGCAGAGTTTTGTTAAATAATGACCTGATATGGAAAATATTTTAAACCACAAACAGATCTTTTCTGGCAAAGATTTTTTTTAAATTATATTTATTATTGAGTAGAGTGTTCTAATTTTTTTTTGTTTAGAAACACTACTCTACTCTGTACCGAAAACACCAATTGATATTTTATTCTATATAAAATGTATCACCGACTTGACTCTCTGTTTCAACTGCACTACATTGTCTTTTACTTCATATATGTAAATTTTAGTCTTACAGGAATAGACAGACAACTCGATATTCTGTTGAATAGCAATTTTTGCGGTAATAACAATCGGGAAACATAAGTGGGACGCGGCCTGACCCTTTTCATATCTTTATTGATATCTGTCACATTCCAAAGCTATGAAGATATTGTAAATGTGATATAGGATGTTACGGATACGATACGAGTGCGATGTTTCATTGCCTTGATAATGTTATTATGTTGTATTAATGATACGGCTGTAAATGTCGTGTTTTTATTGGTTGTTTATATTGAATTGTTTTTGTCGTAATATGATAAGTCTGTTATATGTTTCTGTTTTAGAAATAGGCATTTTGTTGAAATAAACTACTGTTATCTATCAGAAGCAGGTTTATTAATCTAATACGCAAAACCAATAGCCTGTATTTATTATTTTTAACAAACAAAACCACAGATATAGATAGACCTAGATAACGCAAGTATCACGATCTGTATGAAAACCAAGCGTGCCATTTTTTGACTACCTACTATGACGTCACAAGCACTAGGAAACGTTTCTTTTATTTTTTCTCCTTGCATTTGCACAGTTTTTACAATTTATAATAGCGTAATTAACCATTTTCAATTTTTTTACTGACTTCCGACATGCGTGGCACCGAGGCAGACTGAGCGCGAAAGTGGCAGCTTACGATTATTGTACGTAAGCTGGGCACGAAAATGGCACGCGAAGTAGTTGCTCTTGCGTTATCTAGGTATATCTATATCTGTGAACAAAACTTATATAGTAAAAACCTAGCAACCTAATAGATTTAACGAGCAATTATTTAGCGTATCATGTTATTTATGGAATAACGCTATTCGATTCTTTATCTGAGTATTGAAAAATTGGCCCTAACACTACAAAATATGACGGAGAGGGTAGGTCTCTCTACTGACTATTGTGGGTATACTATGGATTGATTGGGAGTTGGTTATTGCGCAATAGAAAAACCGTAGACATTATACGGAACGCGCGACAGTTTCTACACGTGTTCACAGCTTGACTGCCACCGATAAACTCTGCTTTTAACTCCGCTCGAGCATTATAATAATACATCAAAACGCCTAAGGGGCCTCTGCGAGTTGGCTTCGGCCCCTCGTACGCCTTCCAAAGGTCCGGGACCCCAGGGTCCCGAAAAATGTAAAATATCAAATAATAATAATCATTTTATTACCAGGCAACTAAAGCCCATAAATAGAATACACAAAATAATCTTTAAGAATGTACATTTAATTTTAATTATGAATAAATAATTATGTAAAAGGAACCTTTAAGAATGGAATCTGAGATGAGAGGATAAAACGATCTCGACTTGCTACGACGTAGCTGATTACGCCTACGCAGCTACGGTCACTACGAAGTTGTAGACATGTTAGCTTTGTTGTGATTTTAAGTTAAACTTCAGTACAGAGCCTGGCAGTTACTTAGCAAAATAAAATAACAGACCATTGAATTTCTGCGACGTTATAGGAGTACGTCTGATGGTCCGTAGGCAGTCTGGCTATCAATTTTTTTGACAGGCCTATTTTGTCAAAACAGCATATTCTAATCTAGTATGATACGAGAAAAAGCAGGCCCAAACTTATTTTATGAGTATATTTCCTTTACCTAGTTTAATAACAATATTTCCTGATGTTGAGACGTGGTCGGGCAAAGTGGCATTAGGTTTTTACATTATAAATTTCTTAGTAGAAATCCGTACTTTGGAAGTTGGCGGTTAGATACCCCCGTGCCTTGGAAGGCACGTTAACCCATTGGCCTTGCACCTGGTCTCTCTCCGGTCATGTCACATTGCCGTACTATCGAACTATGAGGGTGAGGGAAGAGAGAGTGCACCTGTGTCTGCGCACACTCTTGTACACTTTAGGGGTATGAGGAACAGGGTGTAAAGTCCACTCATCCACTATAGAAAAGGGAGGATCCTCCGACCAGACGGGTGTTGTGTCTGGCGGGCAACTGCCCATCGGTTTGAAGTTGAAATCTTGTATGTATGTCGATCGCTCAGTAAACTCTAACTGCACGATGCAAGATTTGTGTGACGTTATGTCTATGATGCGTAGTTTTTGTATGTGGCGGTGTTAACCGCTACAACTATAATATCTCCCGCGCCGAAGGCTAAGCTCCACTGAGATTGGCCACCATGGCCGAAATTCGGTCTGTAGATGATTGTTCAAAATAGCATGCCCAAATATAATATGAGACAAGAAATAAGGAGGAAAGAAAGAAAGAAAGAAAAAAAATGTTTATTCTGCACAAAATAAACGCACATTACAAAAAAAAAATAAAAAAATTAGGTACATAAAATACATATTCACCAAAAGCTAAAAGCCTCGTATTCAATATTCGAAAACTAGTAAAAAGTTCGACAAATTTTGTCTATTGCTTATGTCAAGACCAGATACCAAAGACAATGTACAATTTCATGCAATTTTTTTTTGGCAGGTCCTTACCTATTTTATTTAGGAGTATATTTTCTTTACCCAGTTTAACAACAATGTTTCTCCCATAATTACATCCGCATTCCGCATCAGCATTCAATTCAGATCCGCCACTTCAATTACGTGTTTCAGTCGAGTGCCTATCCAGGAAAGTTTGCAATCTTATGAGTATTATGCAAAGTAAATTTGCGTTGTACGTCGCTCAATGTTTTTCCCCATTTTCTCGTGTGATACGTAAATGCGATGTTTTAGCGTACCCAAAAGATAACCGAGTTACCCCCGTACAGTTACCGTCGAGACGAATTTACAAGGAACGGATAAACAACGCAGGGTATCCGATACTTTGTGAGTTTCTCATTATAATTTATTCTTTGAAAATCTTGGAGACGCGTTTTTAGGGTAAAATATGAACGGAAAAATGTTTGTGAAAAAATTGCTTTTAAAAATTAAGGCTTTAAGTTTAATATTTTCAGTGGTACATGATTCATTTTTGAGAACACAAAGTACCAGTTTTTGCTTGCGAACTTGCTTTTGAAGAATAAAAAGTGATAATATAAAGGTTTTTCTTTTTTAGGCCGGAACCCTAAAAATTATGCAGTGCTCTATGTTTACACTGTTTTCAGAAAGTCATGTAAAAGAAAAACAGTAGGTATTTATTTCAAATAAAGAATAAAAACATGAATTTAAAAAAAAATCTCCAACAAAGGCAAAATAATATGTATTTCTGTTTACAAATTGCAACACTTTTAGAACTCTTAATGCTAACGTCCAAATTTTAAATCCACTTAGCTTTACTGAAAATAAATGTTAACTTTGTAAGTCTTTATCGCTATACAAGATGGCATCTTGAGTGAAGAGTAAAGATTTTTATTTAAGTTGTTAAAATTATTCTGGTGACCTCATTCATCACTATGGATTGTTTTATTTTTGGAAAAAAACATTTGCAAAGTTTTATTTTGTGGTCTCCGATACCATTTAAGAGCAAATATTATGAAATGAAGGTTTTAAGCGACCGAATCAAGAAATTCCGTAACGAAAATAAAACCTAACACCCCCCACTCCGCCTACCATGTAATGACGGATGATGACATAAAACAAAAATTACGTTCCCATGACAACATCACGTTGTCATGGGAACGTAGTTTTGTTTTATGTCATCATCCGTCATCATCCCAAGTGTAGCGTTGACAAATAGGAAGTATGGAGGTTACAAATGCTATGCAATAGCTTTACCGCGGCAGTCCCCGAGTGCCACACGTTTTTTTTTTTTTCCTTTCAGAAAGTATCACAGTTGATGATACTTAATTCACATTACAATCTAGCTTTTCTAGTAAGAAATTTAAATATAACTTAAACTGCAAAGTAACTAGAAAATTAAGAAATCGTTGGTAATGCATGATTTTAACTAAGTGCTAATTTAATTTGCCGAGTCTTAAAAAATGTCACAGTACACTGATTAACACAGCACAACGAAAGATAAAAAAAATTATTCGTACACTGTTCTTTTCAAACGTTTAGAAAACAGGTTCACAGTGATACTTTTTATGTTGTTCAAAACCAACAAGAGATTTTACATTCAAAACCGGAAAGAAATATTGTTGGCTTTGTGAACTCTTAGCAAAAGTAACGTAAAAAAAAACATTCTGTTTAACATGTAGGTTTTGTGTAGTTTCAGTCGTTCACTATAGAATATTATGTTTGGCTTCCCACAAGGTGTCTTTTGTGATTTGCTTTCTAGTCGGATTAAAATAGAAAGCTGCAGACTTAACTGGAAGATTTTTTTGTAAAGTTATTAAGTAAGTTAAATTTTCTAATTGGCTACTTAATGTTAATTTACATTAGTAAGGTATGGTTTATAACATATTTTTTCTTGCTAATACTACATATTATATTGAACAAGCAAGAAAAAAATTATACCTGTTACGGCATAATTTTAGATAATTCGTCTCTCCATGATGCTACTAAATGTTAAATGGAAGTTTACCTTCGAAGCTTTGTCTGAACGATGCAAGACAGATGCCTGATGCTTGTTAGCTCGTGAAAGTTCTCCACTTTTCTAGACTCCAAAATAAAAGCCAAGATTATTATTTTTCCCGGTAAAAATTACAATGTTTTCGCTAAAAACCGAGTACACTTGGCTTTTATTCGTCTCTCGCAAGCGGCTAATTGTCCATTTGCGGGCATTCGGGCGTGCCTTGCGAAAAACAGAGAAATTCCCAGTCACCATTTTAATTCAATTCTTTCGAACAAAGCTGCTGTTGCATTTTTCGCTGTTCACTCCACGTTTTGTTGTTAAAAAGTGCAAACGTCTATGAAACGAAAATGGGACAAAAAGCGTCTTAATTTCCTACCCTTTTAGCCCGTCAGATGGCTCGCAGATAACTTCATAAGCATTGTGAAAATTTAAGAGAAAAAATTGAGGGAAATGAACCCTTCCTTAAATGCTAAATCCTTCAAAGAATTATTACGGCCTTGAAGTGGGGCAAGGGCTTCTCAAGTGCCAGAAGAAATGTTTGCGAGAAATTAGAATTTTAACAAGAATTTTTGCTGGAGAGGAAGTTTCTAAAAGGTTTAGATAATCTTGGTAAATATATTTGTTTGCCAAAATGTATCACCTAAGTACAATTCCAAAGGCTTTCAGTAAAGTTTTGTACAAAGATAAGCTTCTTACTTTAGATATAAATGTAACTGGAACACAATTTACTTGTGCAGAATTTAGCTCAGATGGAATCTTAAAATTGCTCATAACCATCTAATAACGGGTGCTTCCTTTAATTCATCATTGAGTAACAATATCGCACGGATACTTTGATATCCATAAAGTCCTGTCAAAGTCCAAGCAAAACTTGTTGAGATTCTTTCGCCAAGTCCATCGGAACTCGCAATCTGGTCGGCTACTGTCGTTTAGAATTCAACCCGAGTCCAATAACATTCCGTTATTAATTAAAGATGGTACAAAGTTCAGGGATTCCTCACACAATTCGGCCCACCCCGGTTTGTGCTCGGCAGGAATGTAATTGGAATTGTTCCGGTCGGAAGGTTAGAATCTGGCCAATTTAAGATTGGGATAAGGACAGCTTTTGGACAGTTGGTTGAACTGTTTGAGTAAGTTCAAACATGTGAGAGTTGAAAAATTTATTTGTTTCGGGTCGTGCCGATTTGGGTTTGTTTTGTAATGGACAAAATTGTTTAGGCTGTGTCTTTGTTTGGACGAAGATAAATTGCATTTAAGTTTTTGAAACGTAGTGTAGTGAGCTAAAGTTTCTGGCGTATCAATTTTCAGATATATAAAGGCAAAATCAAGGCATCATCATTCATTATCAATCAATGAAGGCATTTAGATATTTGCTGTTTATATTATCTTGGTAACTTGAATAAAACCTTGTAAACAGGTTTTCAGATTAGCATCCCAGGCGGTTTTGTATTGAGCACCCCTACTTAAAATAAAACACCAAATACTCAACATGCTTAAGAGACTTTATTTTCTAAAATATTCGAGCGCAACATGAATTCATTCTTTTAGGGAATTAAAAATAATTTTCGAAAAAAAAACAGTTACTGTAGTTAGAGTAGGTAGATATTTATTGATATGTCTTTATAGAGGGAGATTTTGTGCGCATTCTTTTGCTGTAAGAGTGAGTTGTCGTTGTCACCCTTTGGTGCTTGGCACTCGGGGCGGACCGCCCCCTCCGCTCTCACTTTACGCCGCCACCGACTCAATTAATCAACTACATACCTCCAAAACATAGTAAACTAAGCTTGGTATATCTTAAACCGTAAATCACACCATTCATCATGAACCATCATCATTCAGCCAAAAACCGTCCACTGCTGGACATAGGCCTCCTCCAATCATCAACATTACGTTCGGTCGTGATCGTCCCGCATCCAGCGGGACGATCACGACCGAAATCTGCCCGTGACCTTCACTAAGTATTCTACCTTACCCTATCCACGCTACAATCAATTACAAACTAGAATATTATTATACCTACTGATTTAGGTGTACAACATATAAAAAAACCCTGTCCGATCCATGAAGGTGTTGTTAGGTATCGTACTGAGAGTCTATTTATGTGGTAATTTTCAAGATAAAAGAAAAAAAATGCCCACATTTTTTTTCTATTGGGAATTTTACCTGGTATATGGGATGCGGGCACGGGCGGCCGTCGTTTAACGGGTGCCTACTTGAATTTTTTTTAATGGATTTGGGGTAATTTTGGTACAAAAAATGAGAATTTTAAATACTTACCAATTTTTTTTTTCAATAATTTTTATAAAAAATACTTTTTGGTAATGTTATTGCAGTACGTATGTGCCCCTTTCGGATCGGACAGGTTTTTTTTTTACATATTGTATACAAAGCAAAAGGAAATGGTTCATGGACGACTTCGCCTTGGAGTGCAAATGTGGTGCTGTTCCACAAACGATAGAAGTGTCGTGTCTTGGATATCCTGTCAGCTACACGTTACAGGAACTGATGGACGCTAGTGATGGCGCTAAACACGTGTCTGAATTCTGGGCCGAGTCTATTTAGATTGCCGTCGACACGCTAAGAAGAAGTGAGTGGAAACATAATTATAGTGACCTTATCGGTGAAGGTAAAAGGTCAGGTATGTAGTACTCGCAACCGACGTGCGTATGAACAGATGTATGAACGTAAACGGAGCTAAAGGAGTAAGTTTGTATGTATAAACCCCTATTGCTTCGTTTGTAGTTGTAGTTTCTGGTTTAACCCCATGGGAAAAAGGGGTGAGTTTATGTATGTGTCGTGGCCAGATCTTAGAATTGATCATTTTATGAAATGAACATCGACCGCTGGTCACATCGTGATGTGGTCTGACCAAATCATTGAATACTCAACGTTTGACGATATGAACAATTAAACTTACTACTAATTCATGATGTGGCCAAACATTAGTGATCATATCGTAAAATAGTTAGATTATCCACCGGTAGAGGCGTTGATGTCGCTTTGTTTTTGTTGTGCATCATGGCGGCGGCATACAACAAATCAAACAAAGTAGGGTGACCACGCAAATAAAGTCGATGGACTTTTATTGGGTTTCCAAATATGATATTATGGAAAGCGATCAACTTGGAAGTAGCGGTTGCCGGCCGCTGCCGCGGCGTCAAATGCAACATAGTCAAATGCAACATAACTTAAAATTAGTTTTAAAAATAAAAAAATTAGGCCGCTTATGTGGCACGCTGACCAAATGAGTTAGGTTAGAACTGTGACAAACCGCGCGCGAGCCAAGCGAGCGAAGCGAGTGGTGCCGCGGCAGTGGCCAGCGAGCGCTACTTCCAAGTTGGTCGCATTTACTTGGAAATTTTTACTACACCTGAAACCATGAATACCCTACATTAATGATATGGCCAAACGTCGACTGACATATCATTAAACGTTGACATTTACACGATGCCAATTTCAGCTGACCATTTCATGAAATGGTCAATTCTAAAATCTGTCCACGACATATTTATGTATGTGTATTTATGTTAATTTGTTAACATATTATGTAGTAGCAAATTATTAATCACTTGCACTCAATAAAGCATTCTCCGCCTAATTAAGCTGCAAACTACTATTTACACGTAATAGTAGATAACATTAAGATTTATAGTTAGTGAAACTAAGTTAATTAATTTGTGCTCTGAGCCACGTCTGGCTAATACATATTAGTTCCTCATTATGTCAATTTGGTTCGGTTGCTAGCAACGGGTTAGGTTATAAATCTAGGCTTGTGGGTAATGGAGATGTATTATGGTAGTGATTGGAAGTGAGTCATGCTGTGTTTGGGTTCGTATGACGAAGATTTCAGTGATATATGTGCAATTAAATACCTTCTAAAAATGGAAATAAGTACTTAAATGATCATACGGGGAACCCTATTGGCCTCAACCTTGTAGGCAGGATAGTAAAACTATTTAACCATATTAATATTACAAATGCGTTAACCTTACTCTGTCTTTCTGTCTGTTTCATGCGTTAACAGCTAAAGGGTAGATAGGCTATAGCCTGGGCTGGGACATAGGATACTTATTATTTCGGTAGTATGTTCCTCTGGTATATTTTCCGACCTACACGCGAGCAAAGCCGAAAACTAGTAGAAAAATAATACTGAATAATGATCACTTATCCGTTCTAAAAGTGTGGTGATTTAAGCTTCAATAGTGATTGTGGGGTACAAGACAATACGCAAGTAAGTCATACAATACCTACTTAATTTGATAGTAGTAAACAGGTCTTCCAGTGCCCAGTTGTGGGACACAATACAGGTTAACAGAAAAAAAAAAAACAAGATTTGTAAGCAAATCTGGAAAACCTTTTATTATGGCTAAGTCCAATATCATTATACCTATATCTTTCATCGACACTTTGAATTCTTTTAGCAATATCTATTTAATACGTAGTTTGAATTGAGCTACCATACATTTGCCCAAAATAGCATACTGAACCTCGTAATGGCATTTCTTAAAAACATGTGAACTCATGAATAAATTTAGATGTAATATGTAGCAAAAGCCGAGAAAAAGGTGAGTAAATAAATAATTCCCCCAATGCCACTGGCATAAGCTATTTATTTGGGAAATTGAATGAAGTGGGTGTGCCCCCAGAAATAATTTATCAACAAAATGTGTTACATAACATTGGTTTGGTAAAAAAAATCGCATCGTTTGTTCACGCCGCGGTGTTTTCTTTTTCTAAATTGTGTTGACTGTGGGTTACTTGGCACGAACTGTGCGAGTTTAACTTATGTTGTGGATAAAAGATTAGTCAAAAGCAATTTAGAGCTGACTACTCGGGAAGTTCGGATATACTTACTGAAAGTATCTTCACTATAAGAGTGGCGGGTGGGACACCACACGCCATGAGCGTTGACAAATGAGCGGCCTGCACTGCCCCCCGTCTTACCGCGCACATATCTAAGGCACGGAACAGCGGTCTCGGTCAAACTATAGTACCGTCATGACGACTTCTGATGATTGAAAATAATATTGTCACATCAGAAGAACGAAAAAAGGAGGAGCTCGTGGCTAAGTAATAACAGCCGCACGATTCGATCCATAATGTTAAGCTACGCTTGCCGGGGTTGGTCTGTGGTCGGGTGACCATCTTAACAAACCGAGATTCCTCCGTGCCTCAGAAAGCACGCTAAGCAGCTGCATCCGGTTAGACTGGTAGCCGACTCCAACATAGTTTGCAAAAGGCTAGGCAGATTGATTTTGATCAGAAGGACGAAAACGCTTGTAGAAAAAGTTCAAATTCAAGTCGCAATCTCATCTCAGCATAATCAATGTCAAAAACTTGTCAAAAATGTAGGTAAATTGTTTTTATTTTTGACAAATTGAGACTCAGTCTGTTGCAATGATTGGTCAAATACTAAAGCAGGAAAACTTTCACGATCAGCACACTTTAGATAGATTGTTGTTCGCAGTTTGTTTTGATTTGCCTAACGTGCGTTGCCACGGTCCAAACAATCAAATACCGACTCTAAAATACAAATAAAACATTCTAAACAGCAATACAAGAATGCAATTCACAAGAACTACAAACAAAATACCAATAAAAACTACGATTTAATACAAACAGTGTTCCGTGAAGACGTCTAGACACGCTGACATTCATCCTAGCCGTCACTTGTTTGTTCATCCGGTTCAACTACTATTCATTTAGTTTTTGCTCCGTTTGTTGCACGACAGTGTACTGTCAACGTAACAGTGTGAAATGCACAAATCTTGGAGTGAAATATATTGCTTTCAAGGCGGAACGAATGGGGCCCAACTATCGGATGTTTGTGTATGTTTTTGTACACGTCAAGGAGGCAAGGAAAACACATCCTGTGTTTTCCTTGCATTCTTTAGTAAAAAAAAGTAAAAGAATCCACTGTTTTTTTTTGTGTTGTTACAAATTGTGCTCACCAGCAAAGATCTTACCATTTTCGTTTATCGCAGTCCACAGCTGATTCTTGAATTAGATTTTTTCTAATAGATCACCGATTTAGCGCTTTAGGTACACCTGTGACTCAGCTCAGTTTTGGCCGGTTCTCTATTAACAGCTAAATTCAGGTGAAGTTTATTGGACGCTTTTTGATGTTAACTTCTTTAAATATTCTATTACAAAAACTGATTAGTGTCACTTAGGTAAATTTTACAAAGTCTGAATATTTCTTCACTACTCTACTTTTTAAATTCCAGCCATGAATATTTTTACTCAATACTGTGAAATTACAGATTCATACAATGCCATTATAGGATCTTTCATCCTATCCGGACGACGTAATCACATAAGATCGATTGTAATCGGCAAAAAGTTTCGCTCTGGTATTTTTCATCACGATCAAAGGAAACCAATTCCGATTACAAGAGTGGAAAAAAAAATATCCGATTATAAGAATGGGAATGTCAGCGTTACTTAGTGCTCAGAATTTTTATTACTTTTGCTGATTTTTGGCTTCTCAACCTATTCTTTGTCCATAGGTGGATTCTATTTATAGTAGATAATATTTTTATTTTTTGAAATACGTTCTGCATAGCTGGAGTAAAAGAAACCGCAATTAAGCATTAACATTAACGTATTAAACGCACTAAGTACATAATAAATTAATTGCAAAAAATCCAGAATGAAATCTAGAAGACATTTGACATCTGCCAACCCACACTGGGCACGCGTGGTAGATTACAGCTCACTCCCTCTCTCACCGAGAGGAGGCCTGTGTCCCAGCAGTGGGAAAATTATAGGCTGACCACCACTGCTCTAACTTTTTCAAGGACATAACCAAAAAGATCAGAGTATGTCATCGCAAGATATTTTAAGAAAATAAATCTGACACCTACGCGACAAATTGAAAATATTATTATTAAAGCGTCATAATAAGCGTACTAATCTGACCTAATATTATTAAAGCGTTACAAGGCAATACCTCTTACCCTTACGTCACAAATTGGTCTTCTTAAGTGCTTTAATCCTGACCTGACTGCTAAATAAATAATTCTATACTTAATCTGTCTCCCTCGCACAGAAATTGCTTTTAGGGACCCTTTTTATGCCTGTACTAATTACTTTGGAGACAGCCTGCTAAGGCCGTGGGTGACTGAAGTGTAATGTAAGTAAAAAGACATGTTTTACCAAGGGGTGACAGACAAAGCGGCTCCTTGTGTTAATTTTTTTTTTATTTTTTTTTATTCTGGCTACTGATATCTATCTAGAACTTAATACCTACTCATACTAATTTAATTCATGACTCACTAAGCGAGAAGATTGTGCTAATAACTTCATTATTACTGCATTAGCCGATCCGATCAATAGAACCAAACTTAGTTAGCCAGTCAAACAACCCTACGCACTTTGTCAAAGTGCCACAATCTGCCTATGACAGTCCTCTCTATCAAGTGTGTACCAAGCCTAACCCAGTAACGACATTGTCAGTTAATACCTTTACATTAACAGTGTAATCAGGTAAGCTCTGCAAACCTCTAGGGATTGTTAGTCCTCCGATCAATCGATGTTAATAATAAAATAAGCCTCCCTCGCTATTGGCTGTATAGGAACTATTAATTATTAAACCCCTTTGCGCACCTTTGTCTGAAATAGTGCTTGAATTGGTGGATTTGAAATATCCAAGCTTTGTCTGGGTGAAATGATTCTTTTATATTTATTTATTTGTAAATCAAATGAGTGAGCTTTTCATAGACTCACACGAAATAAACAAACAAAACTGCACAGTATGTAAAGAATTAACGTTTTTTTTTTGGCCACCAATTTCTATGCAACCAATCTGCCTAGCCTTTTCCCAACTATGTTCTGGTCGGCTTCCAGTCTAACCGGATGTAGCTGAATAAATTTTACATGGAGTGACTGCCTATCTGACTTCGACCATGCAGTTACTGGCTAACACGAGACTCCTTGATTAGACTAATTTCTAAGCAACCAAAATATAAAATACCAACCACAAAATCATTAATCATAATATCATGGCTCAGATGACAAAATCACAAATCAAATTACTATGTGTTGGCAATAATACCCCAATATAATTACCACCCATTCAAGGACACGCAAAACAATTAACCCATGACGTCACCACACACTCAATGCTGCCAACCAAATCGCACTAAATCTCACTTAGTAACCATAATAAGTAATCATCCTCATCTATCCCAATCACAATGAAATCCAATTTTGTCAAACATACCGTTCGTTCACAAAACTTAATTGAATAGAGATTTGACATGTCTTCTGTAAGCCGTTCTCTAGAGTAGGTTTTGGGTCAAATAAGTAATTAAATTAAGGGCAGACCCAGGGGACTGACGAGTTTAATATTATGCATCTACAGACCACTTTAATCAGTACAGGGTCCATTTTGGCTTTGTTACGACGCTATTTATAATTACAGAATTAGTGACTGAATGAGAAGACTGCTTTTAAATAGTTGGTATGATATTTTAAAGTTCAGATCATTATGTCTCAAATAAGGGACAGTAAACGTGTGGGTTTTGTTTGCCCATATAAAGTTTTATACGCCCACGTAAAAGGTTAGTTAGTAAGTTTAAGGTGACCCTTAGAAACCCAATGTGAATATTATAAAGCTGATTGACAGTACATAAAAATATTTTGGTCGAGTAAACAATCTGACAACATTTATATTGGCTAAAAAATATAGTTTGTCAAATTAATTAATTACTTTATCACAACAAACAATTCACAGTCATAACCCCAAAAATAAGTAACTACTTATAATTATTTAATACAATCAAACATCAACACAAAAGTCGCAAGAAAAAAAAAACAACCTCAAATATTAGCCACGATTCCTAGGCGTTTACATCAGTACCCACCCTAGGGGCAACCACGAATTTCAGCGTTCGTTACACAAAAGACAAGAAAGGTACAATAAGGGTGACACAAAAATAACGTCGGCAGTACTAATTGTCCGGAGACCAAGGGACTGGACGTCGGTGGAGCGGCAAATTGTATTAGGCTCGCAATAATGACTAGTAGCGCGATATTATATGTGGCTCATGGAAACTGGCCTGTGGGTATTCATTTTAGTGGCTTTTGGGTAGCTGGTTTCTTATTTTCAGTCAGTAAATAAAAAAACATTAGCTAAATGCTGCAACTATTAATTTGCACCCTTGATGTAGTCTTACTTACATAACCAACAACAACTGACGGAGTAGAGAATAATTTTTACTGGCTATTTCCTATCTGATTTTTTTTTCAGCCAGTATTTGTTAAATGGCTTCTTCTCAGTTTAGACTCCTCCACCTAAATCTTGACTTGAATTAATGGGTTGGTTCTGTGATGATACACTTCTGTGACTACATTAAAAGTGCAAACAATAGTTTTATCATTTAATCAATGTTTTAAACCTCATCATGATATCTTTATTTAAATAATTCTTTTGTAAATGTGTTTGTCACCTAACTTCTTATAAACGGCTGGACCGATTTGGCTGAAATTTTGTGTGTGTATTTAATTGGGTCCCTGGATGGTTTGAAAAACAATTGGACCCGGTAGGGGACGTTGTTTGGACAGGACAACGTCTGTCGGATCCGCTAGTTAATTATAAAAATACATAGTTTTCCTTTTAACCAGGGGCTGGGGGAACAAAAAATTTCACTTTAAAGCTTAACATTTCACAAACGGATCCCTGAATCCAAAAATGGTTTTCACACACCTACAATATTTTTGAACGACCTTTCCAACGACACCCCACATCATGGGATAGACGAGAAAATTAATAGTTTAAAAAACACTAGAAAATCACGCTTTTATAAATGCACGTAAAAATAAAAAACTAATCGTGGTCATGATCGTGTTCAAAGTCCATTACGTGGCCTTTCTCACAAGTGCAAACACGACTATGATACGATTTTCCATCATGAAGTTCCAGTTCATATTTTCCGGCTTCATCATCAGACCTTAAAACTTAATCATGGTCAAAGTTCATTACAAGACTTTCTAAGAAATCCAAAACAGCTATGATACGATTTTCCATCATGAAGTTCCAGTTCATATCTTCCGGCTTCATCATCAGATCAGTTGGACAGTACCATATTATTGTATTGTCATCAGAACTACATACAGCTGCCAATTTTCATTACGCTACGACCCCTGGAAGATGGTTACCTTAGATTCCATTACATAGTTACATACAGGTCGACCTAATAAAAGCGTGTTAAAAAGGAGAATTTACTTATTTACACGTTTGTCTTCATTTATCATCATACTGGGAAGGGACAAGTAATCAACCGGATAACTAAAACGCCATTCTGGAAATCCAAAAATAAACTAGGAAGAAACAAGCTTTACAAACAAATTCAGTCAATTGAGAAAAGGTTAAGAGTACCCTGGATTAACGTAATCAATGTTATTTGTCCTATAAATATACCTGAAATAAATTATTCCATTATTCCAATTTCAACCTTCACAAATACTGAATAATCTAAGAATCAATTTCTTAAAATAACAGAAGGTTTAAGAAATATTAGAAAATATTCAGACCCTTTGCAATATTTTCTGTGTAGGACGTTTTCCAAATGAATTTTCAATAGTTTTATTTTCCAAGTCCTATTGTTTCTGTTTGGAGACGTGCCAAATGGGCTCACTACTCCCTTGAGGATTGATGTCTTGATGCTGGGCACAAACTAGAGTAAATTATGTCTATTTTCTTACGATTGCGAAAGTATTAAGTGGATTTAGATAGACGATCTTAAGATAAGTTCAGTATAATAAGTAAGCGTTTTGTTGAAAACTTGTAAGACTCTTGGAACAGATAGGATGATCGATTTATCCATGCTATGCTATCAGTCAAAACAATATAATATATTATGTTCTTTATTTTAACAGAACGGTAAAATAGTTTCATAGAGAATATTTTGAAATAGTGTTTTAACACACTGACCATCTTTACCCGACTACGGCGAAGCAAAAAGGAGGGTTATGATTTTGACCGGTATGTATGTTCATCTGTTACCTCATAACTTCTAAACTCCCGATTATAATTTGACAAATGAGGTATCATTGGAAGCGGCTTGATCGTCCGCTGGATATAGGCTATGTGACGTCACATTAAATGCAATATGGCGCCCTCTTCTAGAGGACATAAAGTCATGAAATATTCTTTTATTGTGCCATGTTGGGTATCAAATGAAAGGGCTTAACGAGCAAATTATAAATATGTATACACCGTGAAATTTGAATCACAGTTTTGCTAGAACAAACGTTATTCAGACCATGGTCTACTACCATTCTACAGCATCCAATAAAAAAAAAACATAATTGGTTTTTGAAAAAACACAAAAAAGACTAAGTTTAAAATGTCAAGATTATCGACTGCTTACTAAATTTCGTTTATGGAGGTACATTTCCCTGTAGACAATGCTGTGTCCCGTGCGTGGTGCCTGTGTTGTAGGGAGTTACGATAATCTTGACATTTTAAACTTTGTCTTTTTTGTGTTTTTTCAAAAACCAAATAAGTTATTTTTTTTATTGGATGTAGAGTGGTAGTAGACTATGGTCTGAACAACGTTTGTTCTAGCAAAACTGTGATTCAAATTTCACGGTGTATATATAATATTGTCTAATAACATGACATACATGGCTACAATGCGGTAATACTAATCTATAATTTACCGAATATTGATCAAAATACCATGTAATACATTGCCAGCAGACTCTTAATATTAGAGAACATAAAGATCCTGCAGCTTATACCAGAGTAATCCTTTTTAGAAGTAAAAGCCTATTTTAGCCAGAGACTTTGGCAAACTGTTCCTTTTCAATATTATACGACATTTTCCTTAGTAACGGTAATACATAGTAACGCCAATGTGTAGGAGGTAGTTTAAAATAGTGTACCCGACCATTCTCCTATAATTCTCCTTATATGTACTATTTGATATTATACAGGATTATAGGTTATACGTCAGCAATCCATTAAGGGGATGTAGGAGAGGTCATTTGCAACCAAATCACCCCTGATGACCCCTATACCAATTTCAACCATTTTCGAGTAATTTGACATTTTGTTGTAAAATGTATGAAATAAAATATAAAATGTCAAATGACTCGAAAATTGTTGACATTTGCATTGGAGTCAAAATGCGTTATTTGGTTATAAATAACCTCTCCTACATCCCGTTAATGTATTGCCGACGTATAACTATTAATCCTGTATATCAGGGTTATTTAATTGGTTACATTTTATATTTTTACTTCATAAATTTAGAAAAATGTCAAATTACTCGAAAATGGTTGAAATGTTGTAGAGTTTCTTATCGGCTCTTCTCCATAGAAAACGGCCAAGCACTTAGCTTCTGACGTTTCATAAGTGCCCTTGTAGGTTTATGTGAAGTAAAACTTATTACAAAAAAAACAACCGACTTCCAAAACAAAAAATACTACGAAGTGAAAAAATAACTTTAATTTCGGAAGTCGGTGTCTTGAGTTTTGTAATTTCGTTTTTTTGCCACCGACTTCCGAAATTAAAGTTATTTTTCACTTTGTAGTTGTGGTACCTACCCCACACACATTCGAATACAACTACCTGCCTACCAGTGACAGGAACTTATCATCGACATACTAAGTGGAAAAAAAAAACGTATTTTGTAGCTAACTCAAAAACTACCCAAGCAAAGTTAATAAAATTTAAATGGGACCAAATTGAGAGAAAACCATTTCAAAAAAAAAAAAATCGTTCCACAAATGACGGAGAAATCGGCGGACATACATAAAAAAAAAATACACTACGAACATATAACCTCCTCCTTTTTGGAAGTCGGTTAAAAATATTTTAAATTGAATTGAATTGAATGCTGAAAGGACTGGCAAATGACATGTTTTATACATGTTATAAAAATCACATAAGGTATGATAATTATTATAAGTTTCATATTATAGTAGTTCTATTATAGTCGAAATAAGGAGAAAAGTATAGGTACAGGCAAGAAAACTATTTAAATAAGTATCACGTGTTCTACTTAACATTATATAGTATCAAACTAGTTTTGTGAAATCTTATTTATTTTGAAAGAAAAAAGATGTAGGGCATTCCCTAAAAGGACATAATAATATACTGAATTTATTGGTGATGTTCTTCACAAAGGTCAGGTACGTACTACTCGTTACGGCGTGCGTGTATGATCAGATGTATGAACGTAAACGAGGGAAAAGGAGTATGTAAGGATCGTAGCAGGTGGCGTTCTGTAGTTTTTGCCTACCCCCATAGGAAAAAGGCGTGAGTTTATGTATGTACTCGTATCTGTTCGTGTTCGTGCTTGAAAAAAAACCTTTACACGCGGATGTCAAAGCCACAGGAAGTAACAAAAGATATGATTATTAATAAAGAATATGGCGTTGGCGTGACAGTGTTTATACCGCGTATACCACTAATTCCCCACAATTACTCACTTCCAGTTTAAGCGCGTACAGTCCCCTGTGAGCGTATGCTTTGCGATAATTATCAACAAGTCACAAGGACAGACACTGAAGGCTGCGGGTGTCGACTTTAGGACAAGCTGCTTCTCACACGGACAACTGTACATCGCTTGCTCCTGCGTCACCAGTCCTGACTCTCTGCATATTTTTGCTGCTAAGACCAAAACTACAAACGTACGTAATATACAGGGAAGTTTTATAAAAAAATGTGGCGGTTATTGTGGTATATTGTAGTATCTTAAGACTTCTACGTGAACAAAGTTGCGGGCAGAAGCTAGTTTATTACTAAAGAACATGCAAATCCCGATCTCAATTAAAAACAAACATAAGAACCCTTAATTTACCAATCCATGAAATATAAACTCTTGAAACAAAATAGTTGTCTTCAGACAAGCGGAGCAGAATAATCGTAGGACTTAAAATAAATTACATGCTTGTTAGGTTAAAGGCTTTCCGAGACTAACAGGCGGCTGAGAACGAAAGTTTCAAAATTACGAAGTTTATTTCCCAAGCAAATTCGTTTGTCTGTTGTGGAAAAATGACTGAAAATACCAGAAACAAGATTAAATTAAGTTAACAATTATCATCCCGATTTCAGTTAAATATTACAGAAAAGGAAATAGGAGGGTTAAAACGTTTTTCTGTCGCTTTTATTGTTTCTCATTTGGTTCGGCCACCTACATAATTATATTGAATAGTCGTGAATCTACTACTATTAGAGGATTTTGTGATATCTTAATGTAAAAGAGTGTCGTCCTTGGAGTTTCTTGCCCGATCTTTTC
The DNA here is from genome assembly GCA_949152395.1 of Agrochola litura. Taxonomy (NCBI): domain Eukaryota; kingdom Metazoa; phylum Arthropoda; class Insecta; order Lepidoptera; family Noctuidae; genus Agrochola; species Agrochola litura. The sequence goes on along the minus strand of OX424509.1, from coordinate 18,710,242 downwards.
CATAAAGATCTAAATTTTGGAATGGGCAACTACTTTCAACTTTCTGACTAATTGACCGACTCTTTGACAGTTCAAAAGTGCCTGTAAATGGTTTAATTGAAATAAATTCTTTGTGTTTGAGTCTGACTATCTATTGGAAAGCAAGATCATAAATCAGATGACAATTCAGCAGCTGACATGTAACTTCCATATTAATTAGTTCTTTATATATTATGTCAACATTTAGAAAACTGACCAGGGGTTTATGGAAAGATTGATCTAGTCGCTGTGTCAATACACCAACAAAAACCAATCATAGAAGTTTATTTTTGGAAAATCCAAAAGTTCACGCCTTCTAACGCTCACTCAATAACAGAAAAATATTTAAACGACTTTTCATGAAGTATGTTTTGACTACTTTTTTACCCATCAATATGGGTAAAATTTCGCACCTCGCAATCTTTATGTATTGTCAAAGACTATTTAGGTTTGCTTTGTTGGTTGCCAGGTAATGGAAGAGGGTCGAAGTTGGAAAAAATATATATATCGATATAGATATTTGTATTAGTTAGTTTTTTATTCATTTATAATTAATCTACTTTGAATAAAAGAGCCATTTTTAATACGGTTCCTCCTATGGCTTAAACGAATCTAAAAAAAAAACTCAATTAGTTGATTTTCTTGCAAGCTACAATGTTTTCAGGTTTCATACATTGATTGACGGGTTTTTTTTTTACTATTTAGATGTTTTTTTCGTTTCTGCTGCATTAAATCTAATTAAGTAGGTTATGTGTACTAGCAGGACAGTAAAAATAAAAACAGTTGCAGAAAGGGAGTAAAACAAATTTTTCGATCGCAGAGCACTCTCTAATGCTTCGCATTAGAGTCGTGCAACACAAGTATACAAGTAATTTTAGTGTTCAAAATTAAGGCTGTGGTACAGAAAATCATACTGAACAACAGTTTTTACATGGAACCAACATTGTAATAGCGAAAAATAATCAGTCGTCCCATACAAAACTTCAATACCTACTCGACTCAAATGTATAATTCTATCCGTCTTTAAAAATGATGTACAATTTAGCTTACCTTTCTACACGACTATTAACCCGTCCCCCGTTCAAGTGTACTCTGCATAAGATTACACAGTTCGCTCGAAGGTAACCTACTGGACTAATAGCAAGCATCGCGTTGGAAGGTTGGAATTTGTTTGCACAGTATTTCAAGCAAATGTTCAACATTCAAGAATATGCGAGGTGCGGCAATTAAATAACGAAGAGATAACGCGATGAGTTTATAACGTGAATACATTTTGCAAACGGTTGTATGTAAATTTACTTTGTCATATTTCGGAGGATTTTGATTTATGTCTGGTAATTTTTTTATAATTATGCAGATTCCAATATCATGTTATGAATTGTGTGTCTTTAATAATAAAAACAATTTTAATACCTAACCTTACATGATTGCCCGCAGATTCAGGCGTGCCTCTAAGGAAGTCAGGTGCACAATATTTAATGCTTACTGCACGTTTTTTTACTCTTGCAGTCTGTGGGCTCATTATACTCAGAAATCATACGGCACCCTTCGCGTTCAATAGAATAACGCATTCAGGGTGCTGATGGGGTTGCCTCGATACTGCAGCGAATCAGGGATGTTTGCTGAAGCATGCGTTGACTGCTTCTACACTGTGTGGACGCGGTGCGCATCCCTGGTTAGTAGAGTGCGGGGCAGTACCAACAGCATCCTGTCTATGATAGCAAGCAGGCTAGATTGTGCGTTTGTGAACCAGCAGTGATGTCACAAATTGTTTCTGTGTTAATGTTTTACTAACGTATTTTGTAAGTTACTAACACTATGAGTCTTGTTGCTTGAATTATTATTATTAATCAATAGAATTGTAACAGGTACCAATGACTAGCTTCTGCCCGCGACTTCGTCCGCGTGAAATTCTTGTTCCCTCGACCCAACCCGTTGCATCGCATCGCCCGCGCTATTACTTCGTTATCGCTTAGCGTTCCTTCCGATTTTTTTTATTTTTGCTCGGCACCTAGCAAAGGGTCCTAGCGTAATTTTAAGTAGACTATAGGCTTTCCTCAAGAATTGCGCTAACAACAACTGGTAGTTCAGAGATTAGTGCGTTCAAACAAAAAAACAAACTCTTCAGCTTTATTATTTAAATAGATGTAGATTAGTATAGTTATATATATATATATTTGTACAGATAGATGTATTGAAATAATAATTTAATCATCATTAATTTAAATTTTTATTTCATCTGGAATTTCTCAGTAGTAGCCCGGAGTCTGGATTTGTGCCCGGTTGATGGCAATAGGCTCGCCCCCTATTACATGGGACTTAAACAACTGGCGAAAAGTGGGTGTACTATGGGTACCTACACCTCTGCCTAACCCTTCGGGGATTACAGGCGTGATGTTATGTTATGTCTTAACTTACTTCATTTTTATGATTTGGTAAAAAAACGGCCTTCGTTCCAATTTTTTTAGTTTCGTGGCTAAATAATGCTAGAACATTAAAACGAAACCTATAATTCATGCTTTTGTATCTGACCGACTGACATACGGCTTTATTTTTATTTATACCACTTTCGTCCTTACTCCCTAATAAAAATAAAGTTGCATATTCAATATACATTTTTATTCAATCGTCGCATCTCGTAGACATTTCGTAGCACGTACTTCGTACGTAGCGTTCCGCGTAGCTGTGTAGACTTGTCGTCACGTCAGCGTAGCGTGCAGTGCAAGTAAATATATTGCATAATCAATATGCTTACTTCACTTCAAAAGCAATAAGCTCGATATAACGTAGGAGGAAGCCACATTCTAGGTATGTACTTAGTCGGTACTATTTTTATTTGTAAAAAAAGTATCTTGAATTAATTCCATGAAGCGCATTTGGCGTAGATAAATAACTACAAAAAAATTAAGTTACATTTTTATTGTTAATATTTTTTCAACCGACTTCAAAAAAATTCGACTTTATTTTTTTTTAATGTTTGTTACCTCAGAACTTTCGACTGGGTGAACCGATTTTGATGATTCTTTTTTATTTGAAAGCTGGTACTTTTCGTGTGGTGCCATTTTTGACCCAATTTTGACAATGGTAAATGGTAAATTTAAATCTAAATTAATAATTTTTCTTTTTTTTTTTTAATTTTACTTAGCAGTTAAGGGTGTTCGAATTTGTGGGGGTAGGTACCACAACTAAAAAGTGAAAAACAAAAACTTTTTACAATAAAAAATAAACAACTGACTTCCAAAAAAAAAAACACTACAAAGTGAAAAATAACTTTAATTTCGGAAGTCGGTGGCAAAAAAACATAACTTTTTAAAATTATTAATAAAAAAACAACATATTCTAGATGACCAGAAAATTTTATTTTAGAGAGAAAATACAAAAAATATCCTTTAGCACACCTTTACTTACTTACCTAAAAACCACCGTCTCTAATTGTACAAAAGCACAGTTAAAATTCTACACCAACGACAATTTATTAATATAAGGAAACAAAAATCTCAAGGCGACCATCCGCAGTGTTGGTTTACTAAAATTAAGTAGGACCTAAGTAACCAGCAAAAACTGGTTTAATCCGCTCCTAACCAAACAATACTGGAATGGAGGAAAATGGCCGTTTGTGGAATTATAAAGCGAATACACACAGCTCGGAACCAAATAGACCCAAAAAGATACCAATAAATGTTGCTTTAATAAAACTTTGGTTCTTTTTAGTGTGCTGTAACGAGGTAATGTATACGTTGGTCTGTTTGGGTTGTTTTTGTAAATGCTATTTTGTTTCATTATCGAATGTTTTCTTTTTAGAGCTGAATTGTTGATCAGTTTGCCTGTTTATCGAGGACTTTAATAAAAACCTGTGCGTTCGCGGAACCCCATCAGGAACGAAGTTCCTTTCGTGATACTCGCACGAACATACATACTCGTATTTAATAGAAAAAGACAGAGAGAGAGAAACTCGCATAAAGGGGGCATAAAGTTTTTTCTTACATGACGATTTCTACCAGTCAACTCCTACCGCAAGCCGCGTTAAGTAACTTCTTTCTAATAACAATGGACAAACGAAAAGTTTAATTATAGACTGGCCCGTATTCAAAGAAATCTTACACCTAAAATTGTTTAATTAGGTACTGAGAACCAACTTGTACTAGTTTATAATTCCGTAAGTATTTGATACTCACGGAGTTATACACCGTATTTGAATTACCTTCTCAAGGAAGGCCTGTATTTCAATAAAGTTATTAAAAAGAAAATCACAAGACCAAAATAATATTATTTTTGGCACTCCAAAATTTTTAAACACAGTCGCCGAATCAGAGAGCTCCTAGTGAATACTCATACTAAAAGTACAAGTTGTAATGAATACAATAAGTTTCTTCCAAACTCGTTGCAATCTTAGCGGGTGGAACGGGGAGGCAATATATGAGAACGTTACATAGTTTTGTTTTAAAAGTTCCTTTAACAGATTATTTTCGTAACTTTGTAAAAGTACCGCGGTACCACGACAGGTTTCTAAGTATTTCTATGATACCGACGTGTCGCTAGCTACGGAAGATATTTCATAGATATACATAGAAACTAGTTATGTCGCGGCGACACGTCGCCTGCTGCTGCCGCCTGCGATTTGCCACGGAATTGTACCTTAAGAGATGTAGGTATATTTTAAAACAACGTTATCGTAGTATGTATTTAGTGGTGACCGTGTTGTTTGTTGTGAAAGGGCTTGTATCGGGAATTGCTACCTCTGTTTCTCCGTTGCTGTGGTAGGTACCTGAAATACAGAAGTATTTTTGTAAGATTCCTTGATACTTATCAGGCGAAAAACGTTTATAGCTGTTGGTTATAAGACCTCCTTTAAGAACAAGATATCGGATTATTTGCTTGTGGCTAAGTACTAACAGCCGCACGGGTCGATTGATCAGGTTAAGCTACGCTTGCCGGGGTTGGTCCGGGGATGGGTGACCATCTTTACATACCAAGACCCCTCGTGCCTCGAAAAGCACCGCGGTACCACGACAGGTTTCTAAGTATTTCTATGATACCGACGTGTCGCTAGCTACGGAAGATATTTCATAGATATACATAGAAACTAGTTATGTCGCGGCGACACGTCGCCTGCTGCTGCCGCCTGCGATTTGCCACGGAATTGTACCTTAAGAGATGTAGGTATATTTTAAAACAACGTTATCGTAGTATGTATTTAGTGGTGACCGTGTTGTTTGTTGTGAAAGGGCTTGTATCGGGAATTGCTACCTCTGTTTCTCCGTTGCTGTGGTAGGTACCTGAAATACAGAAGTATTTTTGTAAGATTCCTTGATACTTATCAGGCGAAAAACGTTTATAGCTGTTGGTTATAAGACCTCCTTTAAGAACAAGATATCGGATTATTTGCTTGTGGCTAAGTACTAACAGCCGCACGGGTCGATTGATCAGGTTAAGCTACGCTTGCCGGGGTTGGTCCGGGGATGGGTGACCATCTTTACATACCAAGACCCCTCGTGCCTCGAAAAGCACGTTAAGCCGTTGGTCCCGGCTGTCATTTGTACTTCTTTGACAGTCGTTACGGGTAGTTAGAAGCCCAAAAGTCTGACAACCAGTCTTACCAAGGGATATCGTGTTACCTAGTAACTAGGTTGTGGAGGTCAGATAGGCAGTCGCTCCCTGTAAAATACTGGTATTCAGTTGCATCTGAAACTGAACTAGAAGCCGACCCCAACATAGTTGAGAAAAGGCCAGGCAGATGATGATGATATCAGATTAGTTGCTGATATTTCGTGTCCCGAAGACGAGCATGGATTTATTTTTCATCCTAAAAAGGAGACCGAAATCGTGATTAAAATTAAGTAAAATAAATAAATTACTCTCCCTTCGTATAAATACCTAGATAGTCATCACATTGCATTACAGTGGCGTTGCCCGTGACTTACATAATTTCACACTCAATTCAAAATCTAAACCTAACCCAATTCCAATTACCAAAATACCCATTAAACAGATAGTGCCCATATTTCACTCCAAGTGACGCTTAGTCAAAAAGCTGAATCTAATACGCGATTAACCCTTCAACTGCTTGCGTGGGTCGCAACGATTTCACATGAATGGTGGAGGGTTAGGCCGGGATAGTGGACTGGCGTTAATCGGAACGTTATCGCCGAAGAGTTACAAAAGACGGGATGACTGTATTTTCTAATAAATTTAACATACATTTTGGATATCTTCCGGTGCGATTGGTTGGTGTTGTATCGTAGTGGGTGGGTGTGAGGGCGGGTTATTGACCTGGGTGTCAGCGTATAAGTACATATATTTATAGATTGAAGGAAGGCCTATTCTGTTTGCAAGAACTGATTTTTTTATACAAAAAACCACGTCTGTATTCCCCGAAGGGTTGGGCAGAGGTGTATCTATAGTACACCGACATTTCACCAGTTATGTTTAAGCCCCATGTAATAGGGGGCGAGCCTATTGCCATCAACCGGGCACGAATCCGGACTCCGGGCTGCTTCTGAGAAATTTTAGATGGAAAAACCCAATACTTTGCCCGACCCGGAAATCGATCACTAGACCGACGAAACAGTTTTAAAATGTTTTTTTAAAATGTTGACTATAATTATGTGATCTTTAGATCACATGCTTTTTATCGACATTAAAACAATCGCAGTTAAGTCTTCAAAGATCTAGTCTTTGAAGATTTCAAATAAAAGAAATAAGAATTTGAAAAAAAGAAATACAGACGTGGATACAATGTCTTTTTCAACACCATTTTATCAAATACTAGCTTCTGCCCGCGACTTCGTTCGCGATCCTATAAACCCTCTTCAAGAATTGGGCTATCCAATGGAAAAATAAATATTTTTTCGAATCCGACTAGAAGTTCCGGAGATTACCCCCTACACAGAAACTTACAAACAAACAAATTTTACCTCTTTATAATATTAGTATGGATTAGTCTACTGATTAAAATACGAGGACCACTTCCTTGGCCACGTTAATAAGGTTGTTCATAATAAAGTGTATTAAAAATATTTTTTTCTGAGTTTCTCTTGAATCCCTCGAAATAACTGGTTCACTGCTAAAACGATAAACAGTTTAAATCCCACGTCGTTAATCTGCTGCGGTGAAAACACTTTTAACACAAACATGTTTATGGGGGAAGTATTGAAATTGGCACAAACACCTTCAGCTGAAAGGTAGAAAAATGTGTTATTTCTATTGGGTACTAGCTGACCTGACAGACGTTCTTCTAACCAATATTAGATTCTTGATTAATGATTCATGCGAAATTAACATAACAAACCAATTAAGCAGGGGGGGGGGGACACTTGAGTCTAACAAAAATTTGCACTTTGAAGCTTAATATTTCGCAAACGGATCTCTGAATTCAAAAATGGTTTTAACACACTCACAATGTTTTTAAAAGACCTTTCAAAAAAACATCCCCACTTTACGTGTAGGGGAGGTACCCTAAAAAATTTTTTTTTTCATAATTTTATTTTACCACTTTATCGGCATGGTTAATATGTATACCCATACCAAATTACAACTTTCTAGTACTTGGAGCTAGACCGCGGACAGACAGACAGACGGACATGACGAAACTATAAGGGTTCCTTGTTTACTACGGAACCCTAAAAACCACTTTCAGTTTCCCAAATTTTCCAATTTTCCCGGAAACTTTTCAATTTTTTCTTTCCGGAAAAACCTGATTCGGTCAATTATAAAACAGAAATTTGCCAAATTGATCCAAATGTTCTGAAGAGTTGCGCTTACCAACGAACAGCATTTCATTTTTATTATATCCTGAATAATATTATTATTGCGAAAGTGAGTTTATTTGTTACGCTTTCACGCTAAAATGGCTGAACGGATTTGGATGAAATGTGGCACATGATTAGACCATGACCTGAGTTAGGACTTAGAATACTTTTGATGTTTTTAAACTTATTTAGGCGCATTTGAGCGGTTTGTGTTTTAATGTTCTAGTATGCTAATTGATAGTGTCGTGCTTTCCTGTAATTTAGATACATGCGAGATCTACATTTGACAGAGACTATGGGTTAATGCTGTGTATGTGTTTAGTTGGTAAGCCTTTAAATAAATAAATAAACGATATTCTCGAAACTTATGTGGGCGAAACCACAAGTCGCAACTAGTAGATATTTTCTTTTTATTAACCTATTTTGTCCCACTGCTGGGCAAAGGTCTCTCCCATAGTTTTCCAGTCTTCCTTATGTTGTAACTTCTCCAGCCAGTCGGTCAGGAACGAGTCCAAATCGTCACGCCAGCGCTTTTTAGACTTGCCTGAGTAGATTATAAAAGGCTTAAACAAGTACTTTAGTATGCCTAAACTAACTTTGGTTAGTTACAATTTACTGGGATTTGAATGATTATGAAAAATAAAAATCATAAAGCAATAACGAGGCACGACTACACAACTATCTGGTATACCTATTCTGGGCAGGCCAGTACCGACCTTGAAGACTGCTTAATCTTTTAAACATAGAAGAAACACTACACTCAGAATATTTAGTACCTCCTTTTCGGAGTCACTACCAGTAGATCAACTATCTCAATTGCTATACCAACAAGTAAAGACCCACAAGGTAATTTTGTACCTACACACGAGTACCTCAGTTTCAGTCTGAATCTCAGACAGGGCTGAGTTCGTGTTGTCTCCAGCAATTAGTGTAAATACCGTCGACCTACAACCGTGAGGGCACTTCACTTCGGCCCGCTCCACCGCGGGGTGTCACTTGCTGATAAGCGTAGCGGTACCGATAGCGGTGCTTTTCAATTTGAAAGCAACCAAATTGACTTGTGTCAAGATAAGGGTGAATCAGGGGAATGGAGCGCAGTATGCTTAAAATAAAAATAAAAACTGCATAAAATTCGTCACTCAAAAATTTACCTATTTACAATTATTTCACCTTTTTTTTAGAGATTTTGATTGCAGGAAAGCGAGAGAAAATATGTTACACATCAAAAAATTACTTTTCTTAGTGACCCTTGTTTTAGAAACTTAAGCTTGCACAAATCTTTAAATGCATTTGGTACTAAACGTATTTAAGACATCAATCTGTCTCTGACATCTTCAAATGATGAGAATAAGAATCATTTATTTGCCGAAAATATAGGTGTTACCAGTTGCAAAAGTTGGTGGTTTAATTCCAACAGTCCATATTTTGTCTGTTTACGACATGCAAATTAATTTAACATGAACACCTTTTTTTTTTTGGGTGGGAAATTATCAAATAACTTCTCCCACTCTGGGTGGAGTGGGAGGGCGTATCAGACTCTTACTGACTAAAACCCACCCGTGTTCCTTCGGTTGCCCTGTTGCCGGGGGCCACAATGTCCCTTTCGGCCCATATTCGCAGCCCCGGCAGGCATCGGCCCTAGCGGACCCCGTCAATTCTGCTGACATCTCTTTGAGGCGCGCGTGGAACACAACGCGCCCTCAACCCAGGCCTGGTCCTTATCGGACGGCGAGCTACCCATTGCTCACCGTCCGCAAGCTCGCGCCTACGGTGGCCAGAAATCGGCTCGCTATTCCCGCCCCGGGCGTCTCCTCCTGCGGCGGAACATGATCACCTAATAGGTACTTATTTTAATAAGTTATACAGAGAAATACTTATGTTCTAATTGAATGTTTAAAATTAAAATATTTTTTAAGCAACAAAACTTAAAACGTTTAAAACAAAAATTTCTAGTTACTTAAATTATTTTAAATTAAACTAAAGTAAACACACGCTACAAAACTATAGGAAACTTAACTGAGATCCATCTCCATATCTATTACAAAAAATCTTGTCAGTGAAAATTCTGCTAATCCGAACTTAATTTCAAATACCTCAGAACGAAGTAGAGTACTCACTCGATACACACATACCTAATGTATGTAACATTTTAATTAAGATCGATTTCAATAAGTTACCGAGTTTTCATGCAAAAATTTTCTTTCAGAAAACTTGAAAGTCATAAATTTGCCTCACAAGCATGTACTTGAAAAACTTTTACACTAATATAATAAAGTTGTGTTCAGATAAAATAACCAGTTCTAGGTACTAAGTTTTTTATTCAATCTTTCACATGGGTGGAAGAAAAGTTTTGTGAGAAAGGCTACAAAATATTGCTTTTAGTTTTACTGACGAATAAAGGAGAGAGTAACATTAATATCATGCCTTGTTTCCCCGAAGGGTTGGGCAAAGATGTATCAATAGTACACCCACATTTCGCCAGTTATGTTTTAAGACCCATGTAATAGGGGGTGAGCTTATTGCCATCAACCGGGCACAAATCCAAACTCCGGGCTTCTACTGAGAAATTTCAGATGGAAAAGGAGAGAATGATGTGTAGATTATAACGTTTTTCGATAACCGTTTCATGGTCTTTTGATTAAACCATTACATACGACATACGAATTAACCTTCTCTTTTGCAACAATACTACATCACCCTCACCATCGCCTTTTTAAGCGCCTCTGTGGTCTAGTAGTTAGACCACCTGTCTCAGACCCAGAGGTCAGGGTTCCATTTCCAGTGGGGGCAAAATTTACTGCTCGGTTTGGTTGGTGGTAAAACTTGTTCTAAGTCCGCCTGGGTAGCTACCACCATCTTAACTAAGTCTGTCGACATAACAACAATGTTAACATAAGCATTGTTGTGTTTCGGCAATTAGAGGTAGTCAGTTCCTCTATGGTTCAGGATTCCGGGTGAAGCTCGCTTCCACCTTCAGCCTGATCATCACTTATCATCAGGTGAGATACAGGCCAAGAGCTTAACAGTTGAGGTTAAAAAAAATACAAGTATAATCGCTGAAAAATATGACCTAATTAAAATTATCGCTGCAAAAGTAGGTTTTATTTTCACAGTTTAGTTACCTACTGATCACAGAACAATGTTGAAAAATCCTGCTGCTGATCCCGTCGTAAAAAATTCTACAATTCGAAATTTGATTTTTGTTTTGTTTTAGTTAAATTCGCTATAATTACCACCAAGACCTCTCCCTAAGTCCTCGTCAGTAAATGCAGGGAACTTGCACCGCACGCTTGTTTGCTCCACAAATATGTGTACAAAAATAAGGGGTATATTTCAAATAATGCATAATCGTATCACGCTTATATTTCTTAAAGGAGTAGGTAGGAATGTGGATGTTTGCGCACCAGTATTTACCGGTACTAGCATTTAATTTCACGTTTATGCAGAGGAGGTCGTCTATTTTCAAACTACTTACCTACTCTAAAAGAGAATCCTTATGGTCTATAACATTAATCAGATATTCAATAATAGAAATGACATATATAACTCACAATTATTATTCTAGGACTTTTATTTATTTATCCACTATTTACTATGACATTTATTTAATTATTGACAAACTACTTGACATTGAAAAATTAAACGGTTAAAATGAATTTCCAATTTAATAATTTTGTAATATTTATTGTTATTCAGCATGGATGGTATTTTGATAGTACTTAGATTTTAATTTTTAATTTATGTGTAAAATTTTGCATGCCCACGTGACGGCAGAGCATGGAGAACATTATCAAAACATATTGGCTCATTATTAAAAAATAAACCCCTACCCATATTGGCAAAAAATAAATAAATTGAATTGAATTACTTATAATAGTTATATAAACTACAAGTGCGGAAATGAAAAAAAGAGCGAGTCTTACAGTAGTTAGAAAATAATATTCATCATCGTCATCGCCATCGCGATCGCCATGGTCATCGTATCGGCATCGTCATCTTCATCATCACCATCATCACTGAATTTGGCAGTCATTTGATTGATAGTACTGTTCTGTTAGTGACCATTTTGAACTCTAATAGTATTGAAACTAAGACCACAAAATTCAGTGGTACCAATGGTATAATGAACGCACTGTACAAATGTCCTGAAAATCAAACCTAGAACAGATAATTCAGCGGCCACGTAGCTACCACTACACCAATGAGACTGTTATGTTTTAATACGTAACTCAAATAAATATTCATCATATCATAATAATATAGTTAATGGTTTTAAAAAAGGAAAATCTGAAAATGGTTGTTGGTTTATCCATACAAATTGAAAATGTAAAGAGCACGCTGCAAAAAACCTTTAAAAATATTTGCGTGCCCATTCAATAAATACTCTTTTGGCAAAATATTTATTTACATAATACAAACTATTAATAAAAAGAGCTTAAAATCACTCTGAATCTTTCTTTAGAGTACCTTATATTAGATACTTGGTAAGTATTGATAGTTTATACAAAATGCAAGTTGTGATAATATTTTTTTATCCCATTTATATCTAATTTTATCTAACCTTATCTTATCTTGATTAATTTCATCAAATTTTGTCTAGTTTTATGTAATTTCATCTAATTTTATGATTACTAATAGATATTGACCGAAAACTTGTATGTGTTGTGCAAACTACAAATATGAGTTGGTTATTTAATTTAAAAAAACAGTGATTTAAAGCTCTTTGTAAACAGCTTAAAACACGAAAGCACACGTAAGTTGCATCAATAAATTCGTATTTTATCAAAGCAGCTTATTCACACACCACATTGTTCATTCTTGGAAATCCTTCAACAACAGCAAAATTACCATTTTCATATTTAAATACGTATATCCGATTACTGATAGGAGAATATCAGTTACATTCTGTTTATTACAACTGATAATCGAATATTACATTCAGTAAACGAATAATTCGTTTGAAATAAAACGTTTTTAATAACAACTTACCTACTTCTCAAAAAGTAAAACCATTTTTAATAAGGGAAGGTCTTAATTCTATAAATAGATAAAATATAATATCAAAGAAGCAGTTGCGATAAAAGAAAAAAGAAAATTATGAAAGACAAGCTTAAAAGGAGTTGTCAGGTGACAGCCACAAGCTTCCAGCTTGTTCTCAGCTGAATAAAGATTGTGTGCGTTAATGTGACGGGGTCTCTTAGTTATTATCATTGAAAATATTATGGTGTTGGATAATGTACAAAATACGTTACGAAAGGCAAGCAGGCCAGGAATAAATGATGGTCCCTGTTATGGCACAGCAACAGTTTTTTTTTTAAATATTTCCATTATAGAAATATTGGTATTAAAAAAAACGAAATCTAACTCTTTTATTACGTTTAAGTGTGTTGCTTAAACCAACTAAAATTTAAAATAGCCTTTTAAGTGTTTTAAACTAGTTCTAATTACACTGATTATGAAAGAAAAAAATCTTTAGGGTGCGTGGTGGAAAAAAGCTTAATTTTTACTAGGTGACATGACACGTGGTTTTATGTTTCGACAAAAATAAATTAAATGTATAGTATTTTACTAATATACACAGGTAATTGTTTCATTGTATACGATTTTACGACTCAGCGAATTTTCTCAACTTGTCTTAGAGTTTTATTTCAACCTCTACGTCTACGAGCTGAAACAAAACATTACGCTTAAAAAAGCATTATATATTAACCACAATAGAAACGGGTTTGTCGAAGAATAGACAAAATGACAGATAAACAATCACAATCTGTCATTTTGTCTATTCTCCCGTCGACAAAACCCGTAGAACACCCGTTTCTATGGTTGCCATGCTACACGTGTTGGATTAACAATCAAATAATTTATTTAAAAAAAAATTATGAACCTTGCTCAAAAATTAGAGTAAGAAAATATTGAATCTCCTACGTGTTCCCGCTCCTTTATCGCACACCAACCTCTTCCCAGAGATCAGGTGACGCCCGCCTGCATATAGCTCGTTAAATAAGATAATAAGTATTCGCAAATTCTGCAGATAACTGGTACACTTGCTTTAAAATTTAAATACAGACGCTCCTTATAGCACTCTGTTTATTTAATCCTAACTAATATTTTAAATCAAAATGCGAAAGTGAGATTGTTTGTTTGTTACGCTTTCGCGCTAAAACGGCTGAACGGATTTGGATTAAATTTGGCACATGGCTAGACCATGGCCTGGGTTAGGACATCCAACATAGGATACTTTTTATCCCGATATTCCCCCGGGATCGAGATTTATGCGAGTAAAACCGTGGAGCGCAGCTAGTTTATTATAAAAAAATAATTTTGAACCTTTCCCAACAATTATTTTTGAGCAAGGTTCGAAATTATTTTTTATAATAAACTGAGGAGAAGATTTAATATTTTCTTACTACAATTGTCAGAGTAAGAAAATATAAAATCTTCTCCTCAGTTTATCTCCCATGTGTCCCCGCTCCCTTATCGCACACCAATATCTTCCCAGATATCAGGTGACGGTTTGCCTGCATATTGTTCGTAAAACAAGATAATAAGTATTCGCTAATTCTGCAGATAACTGGTACACTTGCATTAAAATTAAAATACAGACGCTCCTTAGCACTCTGTTTATTTAATTCAGTATAAAATGCAATGAATATCATCTAGATAAAACGCTGTCTGGTTCAGAATTGTTCGTGTTATTAGTTCTTTATTTCTAGATCTTAGTTATAGTTTTATGGAGTCGTCTATTCGTGCCGTAGATGATACAATTTAATTAACATAACATAACATAAACATAACATCACGCCTTGTTTCCCCGAAGGGTTGGGCAGAGGTGTTCCTGTAGCAGGTACACCCACATTTCGCCAGTTATGTTTAAGTCCCATGTAATAGGGGGCGAGCCTATTGCCATCAAACGGGCACAAATCCAGACTCCGAGCTGCTACTGAGAAATTTCAGATAGAAAAACCCAATAACACTTTGCCCGACCCGGGAATCGAACCCAGGACCTCATGCTCAGCAGTAGCGCTTGCGACCACTAGACCAACGACCAATTTAATTATCGACTGGTAAATTGTGCTTCGGGGAAAACTATTAATAAAATGATCGACTGATTGACGTGCACACTGTACAAGTAATAAAGTTGTGTCATGCAGTTTAGGTATACTGAAAAATTGATTAGTGAAGAATTAATAAACGAGTTTGGGTACCTAACTAAGTACTTGATTACTTTCTAGTTATTTTCAGTTTTGTGTCCAGCTTTGCTTTCGTCCTGTTTATTTGTTGATGTCATGTTTAATTATAAATATAAGGTACATACGAGTTTATTATCCTTAAATTGAATTTAAATAAAAAGTATTACAGAATTTTAATCCTCCGTAACGATTTATATACCTAGTAACTAGCTTTTTCCCGCGGGTTCGCACGGGTGGAGGTCGGAAATTACCCCACGGGATCGTACATACTGCTGGATAAACATATCCTATGTTCTAACCCAGGTCATGGTCTATCTGTGTGCCACATCCAACTGGTCGGCCGCGAAAACGTGAAAAGGTAACAGACAGACAGACACAGTAAGTTACTTTCGCATATTTTATAGGGAGTGCCTCCGCTGCCAGCGCCGGCTTCCGAATTGGCTGAAAAAAAGTGCAAAACAGAGTTGGCAATTTGGCATAATGGAGCAGAAAGGTGGGGTAGGCATACTGAAAAAAATTTTTAGTAAAGCATTATATTTTTCCAGTATTATATATAGTATAGTGTAGTATTCCATAATCAATGATTTCCATATTCTAGTAATCAATTACTAAGTCCCTGGAACCGAACAAGTTAGGTTAAATATTTTTTACTCGCAATGGAGGTTAGGTTGGCTCACTGTAACCCCCTACGCACAAGCCGAGCGAGCGAGCGAAGCGAGCGGTGCCGTGGCAGCGGCCGGCGAGTGCCAAAAACGACTAGGATAATATAGAAAAAAATACTTTAGTTAGGGTTAGTTAGTTGGAGTTATGAATAGTGGAAGGGTTTTCATAAAAGCCGCGCCGTCGGTGTCCATTATAAATTGGAGCCCTGCGGTGCCGGCCACAGAAAATGTAATGTGCCGGCAGCCGATGTTTTTAATCTCGGCTGCTGGCAGTAATGTCATGCCGGTTCCCAATGGCGTTATTTTTGGGAGCCGGTGCCGGCAGCGGACTCCCTATTTTATAACATAAGTATGAAAATATGGATTTTACTAGTCGTGCTATTTAAACAAAATCTGTGTGAGGTTAAATCTCAAGCGTTCTACTATTTAGTTAACAGCGACACAAAGACGAAACCCAAATTCAAATTACAGTTAACTAATAAATCAAAACCATGAACATTAACTTGTAAAACCCATTGGTTAAGCACACTATTGTTACACTATACAAACTCTATCGCACCTCTATTTGCTTAGGCGGGGGACCAACATTTGTAGTATTCTTCATACAATTCGAAGAACCCAGGTGCGTTTGGGTTCTTGCACAAACACTTGGAACAAAACCGGACCCAGTCTTACAAAGGAACAGAACTGTTTTGATGGCAAATAAGGGTACTTATGACCGTCCTAATAAGTTTTCGTTTCATGCGGTATTTGTTTAGGTTCTTTAATACTGTATTTTATTTGGGAAAGTGAGTAATAAGTTGAGCTGCTTATGTTGATTAGAGAGGGTTGGTTAATATTTATGGGGCTATTTTGAAAGTACCTAAACAGTATTAAGTACTTACCTATTAAGAGTCGCCTATAGGCAAATCATGTAATGGGTTTTGGATAAGTTTAGGTAGAAAACTTAAAGCATCAATCAAAATAAGGCAGTGCTTTTTGGACGTTTTTTGTGATATTAAATTTTTTTCAAAACAATCATCTACAAGATTTATCCGTAATCCGATATTGTCACTGACTGGTGAAACTCTTCAGCTAGCTGGACGTTTTTTTTTCGTGGCTACAACTTTAAGTTTTCTATATAAACTTATCAAAACCTATAACACGATTTGCCTATAGCCGACCCTTAAGAGGGATGCACTAAAGAAGGCATAGACATTATAGGATGATTATTGATTATGCTATGTTACTGCACTGTGACTAAAAGAGTCAATCAATCTGCCTAGCTTTTCCCAACTATGTAGGGGTCGGCTTCCAGTCTAACCGGATGCAACTGAAAACCAGTATTTTACATGGAGCGACTGCCTATCTGACCTCCACAACCTAGTAACTAGGTAATACGAAACCACTTGGTTAAACTGGTTGTCAGACTCGGGTTTCTGACGACCCGTAACGACTGTCAAAGATCCACGAATGACAGCCGGGACCAACGGCTTAACGTGCTTTCCGAGGCACGGAGGAATCTCGGTATGAAGAAATAATCACCCATCTTTTTTTTTTTTTTCTTCCAACAACCCTGGCAAGCGTACCTTAACCTGATGGATCGACCCGTGCGGCTGTTAGTACTTAGCCACAAGCTCCTCTCACCTCTCTCTCCTCCTCTCACTGTGAATAAAAGAGTGAAGAATAAAAATGACTGCCTCGTTGGTCTAGTGGTCCTGGGTTTGATTCCCGGGTCGGGCAAAGTGTTATTGAGTTTTTCTATTTGGAATTTCTCAGTCGCAGCCCGGAGTCTGGATTTGTGCCCGGTTGATGGCAATAGGCTCGCCCCCTATTACATGGGACTTAAACATAACTGGCGAAATGTGGGTGTACTTACTACAGGTACACCACTGCCCAACCCTTCGGGGAAACAAGGCGTGATGTTATGTTATGTAAAAATGTTGATGGATAGAGAGGGGGAAAAAGGCCAAAAAAAACATGGATAGATTGTGTGAGATATGATATGAAAGAGAAGGGAGTGAATGATAGCGTGACGGTTGACAGGAGTGGATGGAATGGGCACGCCACAATTGCGGCGATAAGACCCCTCTTTGAGGAGTGGCTTGAGAGGCGCCACGGCACCCTCACCTTCCGCCTGACGCAGGTCCTCACCGGACATGGCTGCTTCGGGAGGTTCCTGTTCAGGATAAGGCGGGAGGAAACGCCCGGGTGTCACCATTGTGTACGGGCTTGCGGACGGTGAGCAATGGGTAGCTCGCCGTCCGATAAAGACCAAGCCCGGGTCGACGGCGCGTTGTGTTCCACGCGCGCTTCAAAGAGATGTCAGCAGAATTGATGGGGTCCGCTAGGGCCAATGCCTGCTGGGGCTGCGAATATGGGCCGAAAGGGACATCGTGGCACCCGGCAACAGGGCAACCGAAGGAACACGGGTGGGTTTTAGTCAGTAAGAGTCTGACACGCCCTCCCGCTCCACCCAGAGCGGGAGAAGTTATTTGATAATTTCCAACCCAAAAAAAAAGGGGTGTATGGAAGAAGAAAACGTATTGTTTCGACCTTGGGGATCTTGGGGTAACATGGGCCAAGGGTAAGAAGGCGACGATGATATTTGGAATAATAATTGTGAAAAATATCCCTAGTTTAACCAGTCGGCCTATATGCAGATTTCGGATATGCAGAACTAGTTTCACACCAAACCGCCTCTATTCATGAGCTTCTCACGCGAATCGCGAACCGAATCTAGTCAGCCATAACCGAAACATGCATAAATCACACATCATTATTATCATAGATACGAATTATGTCTCTGTTTATTATTGCATACTAATCTAACTAGCTGTGGCCCGTGGTTTCACTTGCTTCCTAACGGTACTAGGTACTTCCTGTGGATAGTCTATAGAGGTTAATTTTTATGGGTCTAGCGCGGTGTAAACGTTACAGTCTGGCCGTTGAAAGAATGTGTTCCTGTCACCTGTCAGTTGAACAATTTCTAATACTAATAATGCTGGGGCAACATTGTCGCGTTATCGTGAACTTCGCGTGCTCTCTCTCGCACTCCGCACGACGTCTCGCTGAGCAACAGAGAGCGCACGAAGTAAAGTTCGCGATAACACGACAATGTAGCCCCAGGGTAAGGATCAAAGTAGCAAAACACATATATTCGTTAGTATGAAAGTGACAGGTGTCAAGAACGCATTATCTCGACGGCCGGACTGTTAGTAAATTCGAACAGTTTGAAAATTAATATTTAATTACTTTTTGGTTTAATTGAAATAAATGCTTTTATTTATTTACTCAGCTACAAATCTTAATCATAATATACAAGCTAACACTAAAATGGTTGTATGTTATTTCATAGCTTTAATTTTCATAGAATTTCGTTTCACAATTTTTTTTTGTCTCATGTTATCATTTCATAGAATAATCAATGCGCAGAATACTTACTTTAAACAAATTTAAATTAAAAAAATTGTTGCAAATAAAATTTTATGTTTCGATATTTAATATCATAGAATAACAAATCAAATATTATCTATCCTCATATTGTTTAGTTAATATAAAACTAATTATCAAGAAAAACATTTTATCACGTGAATGTTTCAATTCATACCTTTGACAGTGCGATGCAAGGGGGTGGAGTGGTCTAAAGACCCCGCCATCTCAATAGGCCAGCCGGCCACCAAAACACTCGATGTGGACTTTTATAAAGTACTGAGTTTTAAAACAGTACTCATATCTATGGGTAATACTACTACTTTATGCTTGTCGCAAGATGCTATAGAATAGTTGTATTTTCGGTTAACAAATGGTTCAAATTTACTTTAAGTTTTCGTCAAGCGTTCGTGCTAGGGCCTCTGTATCCAATAACATTGCTTTTTTAATTTGTGAGCTGTCACATGGTATAAATATCACAAACTTCACCTTTAAAATATGGTATAATTCAAATCGCAGATAATCTAAGTTATTATTAATTTTCCCTATGTTCTACAACAGTACATACAAGTTAATAAACAAGGCATATATGTAGTAACGAATTTAAAACGGCATACGTTGTAGACTGCAAATATTGGTAGTTCCGACTCTCGACGTATGCACTCATAGCAGGGCTGACAGTTACACTGTCGACCTTTTTTAGAAATAAAATTTTTACAAGCCTTTGACATATTTTATGACTTGAATTTTATTTTGATTTATAGTATAGTTTTTGTGTATAGCTATAAGAATTAAATAACTGTGAAACAAGTAAAAATGTTCTTAAAATTGTTACATTTCATTTAGAACTCTATATGCAATCTACATGGGTACCTGCTTTAGGTTCCTACGTTTCACATATGACAAAAGATATTTTAATTATATTCTTTATATAATCTATTCTTCATTTATCATACTTTTCCAGATAAATTAACTCAATTTTAATAAACTCAAAACAGTGCTGCTGAAGCTTTTACATATTAGCCTGTAGAATTCGTGACTAAAACAACAAATAAAAAGAAGAAATATATATACGGTCGAATTGAGAAACCTCCTACTTTTTTAAAGTCGGTTAAAAAAAACAATAGTTTGACAAAATGTTAAAAAAAAAAAAATGTTTTAAATTTAAGTACTGCTATGACCGAAGTTATAGACTACGTTCAACTTGTAACCCTGTATACCACAGAACTTAAACACCGACCTAGAACAAACCACCAGCAAATCCAAATCTTGTCACTTGCTAACCCTTACTAACATAATTCCCGGCGTTCTTAACTCGGAAGCTTAAAATGGTATCGTAAAGTGACTCGCACGAACCAGCCCAAGCCTCAAGGGGTCATGACATAGTCGAGAAATAAAAAGTGAGGGCAAAATTATAACTGGAACGAGCTTTTTACTTAAGTGGAACGAAACTCTGCATTATGAACAGATTGAAAGTACAGTGTACTAAATAGGGAAAAAGCATTGTGCTTTTGTTGTGTAGACTGTAATATATTATCTGTTGAAGAAGTACTCCGACTTGTAACAAAGGGGCTGTATTGTAGCGGATTAGATGATTATGCGGTATTTACGTGATAAGCAAAATGATGTATGCATAGTAATGTTTCAATCTGGACTTAATTACATATTGCTCGGAGCGATTCGGTTGCATGCAGAGACGTAGGTCGCGATGACTTTTTGCGGTGTTGCAGTATCGCGTTTTGGGATCGCTCGAATACAAGTTTATGTATTATTGCTAATACGCTGCCATCGACAGTACTTCTTTATAATTGTGGCCTTTTTTGCGCATATGCTACAGTATCGTTGCAAACAGTTGCACAGTCCACCGCAGTGCAAATGTTATTGTGAAAAGACTATGTTACAAATTGACGTCACCAATTTAGTGTATTCAAATTTTTTTGTGGCTTCAATTTTCCCACAACCTGAAACTATTGGTTTCGAAAAAAAACATCGGAAAACATCAATAGTATTACGAAGCACGTTCCCATGCAAAGTCCGGTTGGAAATATTCTAACAAATGTACGAACAGTGGCAATAGCCAAAATAAATGTAATCGTGTGGTCGGCACAATAATCATTTGAATACGAATGTACTGATTTTCTAGGGGAAAACGTTTACATTACCGACCAAGTTGTTGGGAACAGGCGACAGAAACGAAATACTTTACATTTCGGGTGTTTTTTTTTTGTCCAAGGTGAAGTTTGGGGTGTTGCGCCTAAATTGTAATACGACTGTCATTGGTTTTATTTGTGTAACTTTTTAGTTTATGAAGACACACATTTGGTGAACAGCTAAAGAAGTTTTTAAACCACAAATGTCCATTTGTTCAAAAATAAAACTTTGATCCTCATCAAAGTTTTATTTTGCTAACAAAAATGGAAACTATACTTCGATAGTGTAGCTGTAAAGACCAAAATGGTTATGTACATACTCCTGTTATTATAGGTTGAAAATTCGAGCATTTTTAAAAGCAGGGTGACAAAGATTTATTTTTGTAATGAACCAATGAGATAAGCGTTTATAAAAACAACATTAGAGTGCTCTGTACCATTTTCCTGTCCGCCAGTGTACTTACAGTCACCTACCGCTCACCGCCCAATACCGGTTGTATCGCTTTTCCACGCTTCGCCAATAATAACCGACTTTTACGACTATCTCACCTATTTCCACTTCACATTCGCTTTTTTTTTGTATGTATACAAATGGCTATGAGTTACAATGAGGGTGTCATATAATTTTATTATTTTTATTCAGCTACGCGTATTGCTGCTCTTCGAAGATGTTGAGTTTAGTGCCGAGTACCTACTTTCTGTGATGCCGTTTCATGTACGACCTCTTTGTTAGGATTACACTCACGGGATAAAAAGTATAAAGTTACAATTCCCTAGCCGACTGCAGGTGGCAGCAGCAGGCGACGTGTCTATCGGTATTTCATAGAAATACATTGAAACCAGTCATTTTGCGACGACACGTCGCTTGCTGCGGCTTGCGGTCGGTTACGGAATGGTAACTTTAGCAATTTTTTAATACATTCCTAACACTTAACAGGCACGTACAGTCACGATCACTAATATGTATAGAATTATCAACTTTTAAGAGTTATTTTCTCGTACTGTATTGATTGTAATAGGGATGATGCCTAGGTAAATTCTATTTAGTCCGTCTTTCAGAAAAAATTAGACACGTATTTTTTGCTATAACCTATTAATAAAAAATAACTTAGAAAATACGCATTAAAGTTGGGGAGTGGGAGCTCGCTACGTCATAATTCAGTATAAAATCTAGCAAGGCGTGACGTCATGCCACATTTTAACTCAATGTGTCGCCGTAATCTTTTAATTACGTCAAAAAAGAAGAAAATACGTGCCCAATATTTTTTTTTTACTAAAAAAAAAAAATTTGTACACAGGACTATTGTATGTTGTTAGGAATATAGTATTTTGAAACCCACAGTCCCATACTACATAGGGCTTATGTCAAGTTGCAATCGTTATTCCACGAGAAAATCATTTTGAATTTTGCTAAGTGTGTGCATATTTTTGCTCGTGGTAGTACCATTGGCAGGTTTTCGAACAGTCATTTTTATTCAAGCAGTGCACGGTGTGATTGAAAAATGACCTCTAGACGCTTAACAATAAAATAACATTCCATAACAGTACCTAACTCAAATGCTACGGTCTCCTAGACGCAGTGACATCTGTCATGAAATTGATGGCAGCGGGGTTTGAATTTATGGTGTTCAAAAACGCTCTCTAGGCAACCAAACCAACTAACTTCATAAGTAACGTTTCAGTGACGTCATTCGCCGGTAAATTCTAGATGCTATGTGGTGGTCACTGCTCTCCTAGGAAACCTTAGCTTTACAAAACTATATGGTAGGATGCGAGCTAATCAAGTTGTTCTATTGAAAGCCAATATCCCTAAGGTCAACTCCACAACATGGTTTTAGAGAGAATGAATCTGGTCCAGGCCAAAATTCTTGGAAATTTGACTATAAACCGGATTTGATACGGTTACTGCCTGCAGTAAATATACATTCCTGGTTCCTGAAAATATTGTATCCTGTTCCAGATGTATTTCATTCGCAGCAGAATCATTCTTGGCCAATCAATATCATAAATGTCGTCGTCAATCATTCTATGTACCTATGGCACTATAGTGCGTGCCTAACTACTTACATATTATAGGTATACTTACATAGGTAACCTTCAGTCGTTTTCACGGCATAACACGTTTCTAATATATTATTAAAAGCGCGGGTCTCTACTTGATGTTTTCCATATAATCGTACTCGAGGGGAATGGAAAATCAACAACATTTCACATGCCTGGTAACATTTGAGCTAATGTACTTGAAAACCACTACACTCTACTCTACTAAAACTTATACATATACACTTACCTTCAATTAAATATGAATATGGGTGTCAAATTTATTTTGTAACATTAAACATTTTACTTGAGTAACGAGAAATATATAGTTCAGAAACGGGGAAAACTCTGGCATTTGAAATGACGGAATACTCTTCATTGAAGAATGAAGTTTGGGAGTATAATACTTCTGTGTGTTGATATATAGCTATGGTTGAGGTATCCAGTGCACACACATTTTGTCGGTTATGTTTTAAAGTTCACGTAGGACTTTAAATAGGGGGCGACTGTAATTGTATTTGTTTTTTTTCGTATCTATCACTTAATTAATTTATCTATCGTTGCTTTATTTTTAATTCTTTTTGTCTTTTGTGGTATAGTAATTTTATTCTCGGTGCATCGTCTTCACACATAATTATTTAACTAAGGTACCTATACAAAATATAAAAGAGGAACGGTGGAGTTTCTTGCCCATTCTTCTTCATACGAAAACTACTTTTTGGAAGAGGCGACTAGAATCAATTCTATTTTTGTAACTTTTGACGTTAAGTGCCTATAAGGGCCTATTTGAAATAAATGATTTGACTTTGACTTTGAATGACAGGACGCAAAACTAACTGTGAAGAAAACCCAATATATTAATAATTATTGTAAGCTAAAACACGTGGCCACAACATGTATTCTCATTAAATACCTACCAATTCCTTTCAATTTAGAATTATAATTATGTAGGTACCTATTAGCAATTTCTAACCTAGACTAGGCCCGCGTGGTGGATTACGGCACATTCCCTCTCACAGAGAGGAGCCCCGAGTCCCAGCAGTGGGAACGTCATAGGCTGATATTACTTCGTTGCCATTCTGAAGTATAATTATGAAACACAGAATTAATAAGTAATTCTTTCATATACTGTAGATAATCGCATTAGTTAAATATTAAAAAAAAAACAAGTGAGCCTTACAATAGTCTCATATAATGTGTAACATCTGACATCTTGGCGGACAGTCCCAACCTCTTGGAAAATGGTTTTATTATTATGTTAGACCCTACTTTCATCGAAGAAAGCTATTAAACAAGCAATATTATTTGTATGTATACATATTTGTTTACATAATATATATTTGTATCTACTCACGTTCTCGAAATCGGCTCTAACAATTTCGATGAAAGTTGCAATATAGGGGGTTTACGGGGGCGAAAAATCGATCTAGTTAGGTCTCATATCTGGGAAAATTTGTTGTCTCCGTATTTTCACCCAAGCAGAGCTCGGTCGCCCAAAGTTTAGAACAAGATAATGAATGATGACATGACATTATTGACATTAGAATAATGATCATGGTAGCATGGAATTAGTAAGTGACTACTATCATGGCAGTATGGAATTAGTAGGTACTATCCCATACTATTAAATGAGCATTCTCTATTTTCACCAGAGCAGAGCTCGGTCGCCCAGGTACTATTTAATACTAAATGTACAATATTTCATTCGTTAATCTTCTAGATCCAGTAACTACAGTGGGTATCGCGTGTTTTCTGACATGTAAAATTACGTTTAATTGGATAAAACAATGGAAAATGCAACCTTCCCAAACCGTAGAACCTTATCTTTCGTTACTACATTCTATACCACAAGTAATTTAGCAATCTAGTTCTGCGACAGACATGCAACTTACCTAATAATGTAACCTAGTTTCTTTGTCCCGTAACAAAGTTTTTGACTTATTATTGTATCAACCTTCAAAACGTTCTCCTTTTCTTACCTTCCTATATAATAAGGAGCAATAACAACTGCCTATTTTCTTTCAAAAATTAACCTCCAAGTTCGATTAAGTACAAGCGAATTTGATTCTTGCTGACTGCGGGTTTTATTAGCCGTAAGAACGAATTTGGCAAGCACATAGATCAGTGAACTTTCCTTCGCAATATGTTTTTCGTAAACTAGTACAAAATTATACGTTGCATTCGAAGCGTGCCAGTGACGTTGTAATGTAGTAGGTATTCAGTTTCACAGATATTTATTGAGCTCATATTTTTTCTTGTTTTATGATTGTATATCGTGTTTAGAATAGATGAAGTTTTTCAAATAATGTAGCTATTAGTAAAAACGCTTGTATTTTTCTTTTACACTCCTATTTATTTTCTGTTGAAATTTGTAGGGATCAAAGGCCTTCGCGCAGAAAATATATCGCGTAGTTTAGAATTTCGAGTTGGGAATTTGTGTGAAATACGCTTTTACGAAATAACGCTTCAAAAAATCTTTCTACGAAGCTGATTTGTAAACTAATATTATTTTTACATTTTGATTGAATAGTATGCCATTTTACAATATGCTAAGCTTCTAAATTAGAGCTAAGAGAGTATTCAGTATAAAGAGTTATAATTTTGCAAAGATCGAGACACAGAATCATCTGTTATTGTGACACCCGGAGGCACAAAGGATTAATTACATTTAAACTTTTTGACTATGAGGTAAGTCCACATATTTCTAACCTCAATATCATGTGGGCTGGCCAGTATTCATGAGACACAGGTAGCCCCAGTTTTTAAACTTAAGTAGTTTTCGTTTTGGCTTCATTCCAGCTCAGTAATAACCGCATTACAAATAAGTGTCTCTCTGGATCGCGTCGCGTACATTGTAATTCTAGAGAATTCGGTTTTGGCAACGAGAATGAATAATGTCCCGAAGATCTATGCCGCTAATGTTGGCCGTTTTATGTGCAACGTTGCTATAGATTGCGATAAGTAAGTGGCTTTTGTTTTGATGGTAATAGACCCACAGAGCGTTCATAATAACTTGAACCACTGTTATAGGTAGATAAATTTAAGAATTATTAGTAACCGCTTTTTTGTTGAATGAAAAGAGAATTCTCTACTGGATCTAAAAAGGTAGTCTTGAAAAACGTTGGTCATATTTCAACTGGCCAGTTGTCAGCCAAAAGCATTGCCATAAAAAACACAAGAGATTCTATACGTTCAAATGTATGACAGAAATATTCGTAGACAATTCAATGTTTATAACAAATGACTGTAGTCAATGGTCATGTCATGGTACTTACTAGTAACACTGAACATCATTACATTAAAGACAGTTTTGAAAAAGAAAAGAACATGTTACTTACAGTGCGTTCCTTATAACTTGACCCATGACGCGATTTGTAGCACTGAATTTTGCAGTCTTAGTTTCAATACCAATAGAGTTCAAAATGGCGACTGACAGAACAATACTAGGTACCAATCACATGACTATGAAATTCAGTGCTAACAATAGCGTCACGCTTCAAGTTATAATGGACGCACTGTAAGTTACATGTTCTTTTTTCAAAACTGCCATTATTGTGATGGGTCGTTCTTTGCCAGTGTTACTAGTAAGTACCTACAATGACCATTGGCTACAGTCTTAAACATTGAGATAGTAAACTTATCGTGAAGTCTTCCAATATTTCTGTGAAACATTTGAACGTAAAATCTCTTGTGTTTTTTATGGCAATGCCTTTGGCTGACAACTGGCCAGTTGAAATATGACCAACATTTTCTCTTTTCATCCTGCAAAAAATCTGTTACCAATCATTCCTACATTTATTTCAGGGACTTTTGTAAATGGAACGCGATATAAATAACTTCTTGTCTTAAGACAGATTGCCAGGCCATTTATAGCAGCTGACGAAAGCACCCTTCTTCTTCATTAAAGCGCTTTACTGGCCTACTGCCAGTCGGGGCTGCTTAACGGGTGCTCATTAGCACCAATTCCTTAATCCATTATATGGTACATACAGTATTTCTATTTTCATAATGTCCTTCTGGAATCATCGCATTTCCGAATACAAACGAATGCTAATTTCCATGTCCATCAATTATTAGATTTATCTTGTACAATAATTTGAATTCAGAACTAAGTAGGTAGTTTATTGTTGTTTTGTTTTGATTTTCGTGTGAACTATATAGAGCTGTAAAACAAATTTCCTATCTATCGTGCCTGCGAATTTAGTAGATTTCCTACCATTTTTTTAATAAATTAAAAAAAAAATACATTAAGTTAAAAAAGTATTAACAACTCTATATAAATATATAATTATAAGTTGATTGAGAGCGTCCGGTCTGCACCAAGTGCAAAGAGCAACTGATAGAAATCCGGCGACTGATGAAACACGAAGTTTGCCGAGGGACATTAAGAACCTAATTGTACTGTACATAGGAGAGCCAGGAAGTTTTTAGGACTTTGACCTTGATGTTAGCGCTCTAGAACAAACAAACTCTCTGACACAAGTCATTGCAAGAGCGTGGGATGATAGCGGCAGAGACAAGACGCTTCGCATCTCCCTTTGTTTGTTTTCGAGTAAATAATTAGTTGGCAACGGATTTTATCTCTGTAATGAACGCCCGTTGTCCACGATGATACTCAGAAGTAATGTGTTACAAACTCAAATCACCAGAATGACCACACAAGACACCAGAAGTAGACAGAATGTCATTGCACTAGTATTTCAATAGTGATCCGTACACGACGTGATTGTCATTTGTGATTGGTAACGCTTGGATGATGGGTCTAACTTAGCCTGAACTTGGGAATTACCTTACGACCTCTGCTCAGCAACCACTCTTCACTTTTGCCACCATTAGACCAATGAAATTAAAACTAAAAAACTTTTTAGAAAAAAAAAACCGACTTCCAAAAAAAAACACTACAAAGTGATAAATAACTTTAATTTCGGAAGTCGGTGTCTTGGGTTTTGTGTTTTCGTTTTTTGCCACCGACTTCCGAAATTAAAGTTATTTTTCACTTTGTAGTGTTTTTTTTTGGAAGTCGGTTGTTTTTTTTTTTTGCAAAAAGTTTTTATTTTTCACTTTTTAGTTGTGGTACCTACCCCACACACATTCGAATACCTGCTACCAGTGACAGGAACTTATCATATCATCTACATACTAAGTGGGAAAAAAATACGTATTTTGTAGCTAACTCAAAAACTACCCAAGCAAAGTTAATAAAATTTATATGGGACCAATTTGGGAGCATACCCTTTCAAAGAAAAAAAGAATTTTCAAAATCGGTTCACAAATGACGGAGAAATCGGAGGACAAACATAAAAAAAAAAAAAACATATGCAACGAACATATAACCTCTTCCTTTTTGGAAGTCGGTTAAAAAGAGGTCGATAGGGTTACCCAACATTCGATTTTCAAAAATGGCATATTATCACACTATTAGATGATACATGGAAGTAAGACGGCATTTCGTTATTATCGGGTGCGAAAAAGAGACAAGATGATACGTAACTATTAACTAGCCAAGTTTTAACGTGCCACTTGCGGAGCGTGTATAACCTATCTACCTCTATTTATTTATAATACATTGCAATAGACCATAAAACTAGTTAGGAGGTAGATAACTGACAATTTCTTCAAAACATTATGATTTATAAAACGGTGATGGCATTAGAATAAACCATTTAAAAGGTCCCCATACTGTATTTATCACATTTCCATGCTAGTTTAAAAAATGCATGTTTCGTAACCAAACAAAACGATTGTATCGTGAATATCGTATGTGCTTTCGTATCGATTCTTAGCGTGTGTGTACGATAATTGTAGGTCTCGTAGTACCAACACGCTTGAACTGGAATAGCTAAGTTATGTAGTTACTCTAGTTCTGTAATTACAGCTCAGTCGTATGGCTACTAATTACTCTTTCTGTTATGACTTATTTAATGAGTTTCTTGTCGTTTTCTGCCTTAGAGCGATGCTTTGGATTACTGTTGACCCTCTCGAAAGAACTTTGGCATCAGGTTAATGCCCAGTTCACTTTATTCCAGTAGCATTCCAGTCCAGCGATCGAAACCAGCTCTGGATTGCCACTGGAATAATGTGAACCGACACTGAAATGTGTAGCGGTTACACCGCCACATACGAACTACGCATCATGACGTCACAAAAACTCTAATTGCGCGATGCAGGATATGTGACGTCATGTCTATCATGACGTCACAAATCCTGCATCGCGTAATTAGAGTTTATCGAGCGACCGACATATATAAGATTTCAACTTCAAACCGTCGGGCAGTTGCCCGCCAGACACAACACCCGTCTGGTCGGAGGATCCTCCCTTTTCTATGGTGGATGAGTGAACTTTACAACCTGTTCCTCATACCCCCTAAAAATGCACTGGAATGTACCCGTTCCACTGAACATTAACAGTCTACTTTTTCGTTCCAAGATGGCCAATCCAGTGCTGGATTAAACGTTGTACAGTGAACACGCATTATTTTTGTTTGACGGACTTACTGAATGACTGGAATAAGGTAGACGATATCCAGTCTAGTATTGGACTGGATTGACTCGCTGGATTACTGGACTGGAGTAATGTGAACCGCGCATAACTTGTAGATACTTGGAAATATCCCAGCTAAAAATAGACCCCAAAATCTAAGCTGTATAAATCAAATCAAATCAAATCATTTATTACTTTGCAAACATGGGTAATTATTACATTGATGTTTTATTAAGAAAATCAGTCAGTATAAGTACACCTCTGCCCAACCCTTTGGGGAACACTAGCATAATGTTATGTTTATATGTTATAGCAGTGATAGCCCAGTGGTGTGATCGTCGGACTGCCAAGTCATAGGTCTCTATTTCGAACCCAAGGCACCTCTGACTTTTCGGATTCATGTGCGTATTGTATAAATTATCACTTGCTTCAAAAACGGTGAAGGAAAACATCGTGAGGAAACCGGCATGCCTTTTTTTTGTCTGGTAAATTATCAAATAACTTCTCCCGCTGTGTCAGACAAAAAAAAAACCGGCATGCCTGAGACATATTTCTCGACGGCATGCCAAGTCAGAGGCCCATGGGCGGCTTTAAAACTCTAAGGGCCTGTTTCACCATCTTCGATTAGGTTCTCGTTAACTTACTTGGCAGATAAAGTCCTACAAATTCTGTTCCATTTTTGTGTTTATTCGGTAAGTAGTGGCTATTCGGACATCGTAAAATAGGCCCTAACACTAGGTTAGTCTCTAACCACACGAAAAGAAGATGTTATAATCTAGCGCTTTGGAGATGATATCTGCAGCTTAGCATAATTATTATCAGCCTATAATGTTCCCACTGCTGGGGCACAGGCCTCCTCTCTTTGAGAAGCAGTGGACGTTATCCACCCCGCGGGCCCAGTGCGGGTTGGTAGATATCACATGTCTTCGAATTTTGGTTTTAGAACATGCCCGGTTTCCTCACGATGTTTTCCTTCACTGTAAATAAAGTGCAGCTTAATAATCGCTATAAGTAGGTAAAGTCAGGCTGTTTTTGTATGCTCATGATGACACGATAGAATCTATTTTACCGACTCAGCATAAAATATTGCGTCGTAATGTCAATACAGCGGAATGACATTCAGCCACCTTCTTTAAATGTCACACCGAATTAAAAATGTGACACTGACAATTAAATTGATTCAAAAAATATATTAGGTTATGTCAACTGGACATTGGTCAAAGGTGTATGCTATTTTGATCTTTGTCATCAAGTAATTAAATATAGTTTTCTATGCAATAGACTGCTCAGTGCCGCAGCTTCAAAAGGTAAATTAAATTAAATTTTAAAACAAATTAGTTCTTCTGTTTGAATTGTATTTATCTCTTGAATGGGCTGGTTCGAAATGAACTTTGCAGAATAGGTATATTAGAATTTCTGGAACAAAAATAATGGATTCGTGACAAAAGAGTCTGCTATGTCCCTTCGGGTATATGAGGGGACATTAACCTATATCTGTCGACCTTGAGGACCGTCGGTCAAACAATAGGTCACCTCCATCCCCCGTGGGGGTCATAAAAGTTGACATTAACGTTTTACTGGGTCCAACATGTGTGCTATAGGGTAGGCTACCTATGAAATGTGAGAAATTATTTTATGTATGTTGTTCAGATTTAAAACGAGGATTTAAAATTATTCAGTTTATTTATTCTTCTTCTTTTCGTGTGGTTAGTGACTAACCTGTAGGCCAATTTTCGTACTTATTAATTAATTAATTAAATTCTTTATTATGAGTAACTATGAGACTCATACAATGTTAGTAACAATAAAATAAACTTACAACTATGTTAGTGATACAATAACAACAACAATTACCTACACAAACACACTCAACAAAATAGTCACTGCTTCAGTATTCCGGCTGAGATACTGGAGCAACGACTTACAATACAGCAGTCCAGCCTGTCAGCAATAACTCACAGGATGTTGTTAGAACTGCCTCGCACCCTGCGCACCAAGGACGCACATCTTTTACGCATTAATGAATAAAAGCAATCAACATGCAATTCCGCAAACATCCCTGCTGCCATCCTTATAAAACGTTTACATTCAAGTCGCAATCTGTCAAACTTGTCAAAAATGTTAGTAAATAAATTATATTTTTGACTGATTGCGAATGAGAACGTTCGAATTGCGAATGAGATGCGATCTCATTCAGATCGCATCTCATTCGCAATTCGAACGTTCTTAAGAACCACTGACGCCCATGGGCCTCTGACTTGACTTCACATGTCAACGAGAAATATTTCTCAGGCATGCCGTTTTCTCACGAAACGGTTTCGGTTGATTCTCGGTTTATTTATTCGTGAGCATGGAATCCGGATAGGTCACAAACATTTGAAATATCTCCGAAATTAATATTAATATTTTAGGAAAATCGTCTACTTTTACAATGTTTGTAAATATGTGAGCACCATGTATCTGTCACATATTAAATTATCTGTCGTTGCTTCATTTTTAATTCTTTTTACCTATTGTGGCATAGTAATTTTATTCTAGGTGCATCGTCTTCACATTTAATTATTTAACTAATGTACGTACCTATACAAACAATTATTTTATACTTATCCTAGTTATACAGGGAAACCTATTATTAGACATACAATACTGTAACACATATTCTGTAACATACTAATAAGTATCGCTGTTGGTTGACTAAACAAAGTAAAAAAAAAAAAAAAATTGTAAAACATTTTAAAAGAGTAACGGTGGAGTTTCTTGCCCATTTTTCTCCATACGAAAAACTACCTTTTGGAAGGGGCGACTAGAATCAATTTTATTATTTTGTAAATTTTGACATTCAAAAGTCCATACATGGGCCTATTTGAAATAAATTCTTTGACTTTGAATACCAGTTTTTTGTAATAAAAAGTAATGGTTGGATTATTAAACCATTTTCATATAAACTATACTAATAATCTAACCTAATTTTATAATAAAGAGAAAAAAAGATTTGATTTTTTGTAAGTATCTTTGTTACGCTTTCACGCTTAAACGGCTGAACGAATTTAGATGAAATTTGGCACATAGGTACACCATGACCTGGAAAAGGACATAGGATACCTTTTATCCCGATATTCCCACGGGATCGAGACTTATGCGGGTGAAACCGCGGGGTGCAGCTAGTAATATTATAAAAAGGTAAAATTTGTGAGTTTTTATGTAAGTTCGGAACTACTTTTTAGGGTTCCGTACCTCAAAAGGAAAACATGGAACCCTCATTGGATTACTCGTGTGTCTGTCTACTACTGAGCCTAAAATTTTGAAAAAAGTGCAGAGAATGGTTCTTTACCCATGGATTACAGGAAAACCTACAAGAAGTCTATGGTCTTAAAATAACATGGTAAATCTCTTAATATTGTGCGTACAAACTTATTTTTTCAGTTGGAATGTATGGCAGAACATGTTATTCAACTACAATGTTAAGTTTGTATTTGGGATAAATTCATCCCAACTACGGAACCCTTCATTGTGCGTGGTCGTCGGACCACGCACTTGGCCGGTTTTTTTACCACAACCGGGAAACTCTTGGCCTGCATCTCACCTGATGGTAAATGATGATCAGGCTGAAAGTGGAAGCGAGCTTCACCCGGAATCCTCAACCACAGAGGAACTGGCTATCTTACCTCTAACTGCCGAAACACAACAACGCTGTTAACATTGTTGTTATGGCGACAGACTAAGATAAGATGGTGGTAGCTAGCCAGGTGAACTTAGAACAGGCCTTACCACAAACCAAACCGAGAAGTAAATTTTGCCCCCACTAGGAATTGAACCCGGGACCTCTGGGTCTAAGACAGGTCTAACGACTAAACTACAGAGGACCCAATTCCAAAAATTCTTTTACTAATGAGACTACAGTATTTCCGAGTGTCGTTAGATATATTTTATATTAAAACAAGAAATTTCACGCGGACGAAGTCGCGGGCGCAAGCTAGTCATTTATAAAACATTTGTTAACGACTGCTGGCAACACCAAGTAGGCATTCGCCGGGTATGACATATTAAGAAATGCCCTATAATACGGTAGTTGCTTAGGAAAAAAAAAAAAATTCTATTTAGTCCGTCTCTCAGAAAATAAAAAAATATTAGTCACATTTTTTTTGCTTTGGGGTTTGCTACGTCATAACTCAGTATAAAATCTAGCAAGGCGGACGTCATGTCACATTTTAACTCAATGTATCGCCGTTTTTGACTACCTACGTCAAAAAAGAAAAAATACGTGTTAATTTTTTTTAAATAATATACAAGACAGACAAAAAAAAAATTTTGACACAGGTCTACTGATTCAATTAATTTACATTTACGTTTAAATTGAAAATTCAGTATACAACTTCCAATACTTACTTGATTGTATTTTAACTAAAATTGTGAAATTATAAATATCTTGGAAAATACTTTGCTAAGAACGTGATTCTGTTAAAAAATATACCGTTGTGTTAAAAGTATTGTAGCATTCAAGCATTTAAATCGGCCAAACTCCTGCTTCGTTACACTTTAATAACTAGAAGTGAAAGAAAACATGAAAGTCACAGTTTTTCATAACTTCAGAAAACGTTCCTTACGCCAAGATCCATTCATCCATAAAAACTCTTTAACACTCACGAATAAAATCTAGGTCAAAATAAAAAAGGTACATCAAAAGAATCGTTCTCATAATTCTACAAGCTTCCTATCAATGTCACACCTGCGTCATGTAGGTACTTGACGCAGGTGTGACGTCATAAAGGTAAGTAAATGAACGAACATGTCAGGGCAATCCATCAAAGGATTTTAGAGAACCACTGATTAATTTGTGAAAAATTGGATTGAGCCATAAAAAAGTTATAGGCAGGGCTGTTGAAGCCACGGAATGCGATGGTTGGACTGCTTTTGTGTTGAAAATGTAAATTGATTTTCTTTTTCGTACCTACTCTGTTTCTTGTCATTCCTCTGTTGGGCAAAACTCGAGTTGATAAAAAGTAGAAAGGTAACTTTTTTACCACATTTGTCGAAAATAGTAGGTAAATGTTGTTCCAAACACTGTAACGATCTACATAATTATAAATAATAAAAATAATAATAAAGGTAAGTGGTTGTATCCGAAAATAAAATAATTTGATGATAAGAAAATCAATGAAATCTTTATAAACAATATTTTGATTTAAAAGAGTGTTCATGGAGTTTCTTGTCCGTTCTTCTCCTTAGGAACCCACTTTGCTTTAGAATGGGTACTAACTAACTTAATTTTTCTGAATAACCGACTCCTTGGCAATTCAAAAGTGCCTGTAAATGGTTTAATTAAAATAAATACTTTGAATTTGTTTGAAATAGTCGGATATATCCGTCAAATAGAGAGAAAGCTCTCTATTAAGTAATAAGAGCTTCAGGTAGATAATTAATACTTTCTCACCAGGAACCTCTCTAATTCTTAGAAAAATAAATTCCAATCCCAAACAACAACGCAATAATATCACATTTCTCTATCCCGCTAATTTAGCGGCTCCATTTTCAAAGTAGGATAATCTGATCAAGTTACTACGTCCCAGGAAAGGTGGCTTCTTTCATCAGCGTTACCACGTCACTTGATTACTGAGCATAAAAATATAGCCTGAATTCTGTATGTATTTGAAATTTAATATAGCCAGAGCACTGCAAAGGAAATTCATTTTTTTTTAAGTGATTCTGTGAGTCGCACGATGGCGGTATAGTATTTTTTCTTCTGGCAGAGTTTAATTGAAAATTAAAAAACATGTAACTATTTTATTACAGCCACTAGTAATATAACTTTACAGTTTTTAACACAACTAACTATTTACACTAGGTACTAAATTAAAAGACCAACTAATTATCTGTATAACTAAAAATAAAAATTAATTGGATTTCTTTAAAGCAGATATTTTTCTTTTAATTTTATTTAAAGTGTGTAAGTTAAAAAGGCAATTATTTCAACATAATTTGTGGTTTTAAAAGGGATTATGTTTATTCCATTTGTTCGAAGTGAATCCATTAATTATGTCATTTTAATTTATTACGTAAACGGGTTACGCTTTACCAATATTTAAACATATAATCCCTTTAATTTTTTTTTAATATTTTCCCCATAGTAAAACACACTTGTATGTATCTATGCATGTACCTCTTTATGTATAAAATACAATAGACGTAGATAAATCAAAATCAAAAAATCAAAATCAAAAGTCATTTATTCAAACTAGCTCAGCACTTTTCGAACGTCAAAATTACATAAGACAGTCCCCCAAAAACGCCCACCCTTCACCACTTCCTAGTGCCTTTAGCTGGGGAGAAGAAATGGCGCAACAAACTCCCCAGCAGCACAGCTGTCTGTTCAAGTTAGAAAAAAAATGATTCTATATAATAGTATGCAAAATTATTATGCAACACAAAACATTATTTTAATTATAAATTACTGGCCTTAATATCTAAATAAAAGCCTCCAGGCATAAAGGGCGTGCCCGCTTACATGAAGCTGTAATTGGAAGTTATAAATGATAAACTAGGACCATCGAGGTAAAATAAATGAACAGTTAATTACTAGTAACAATAACAAAACCAAGATCAGCAAGACGACCAGTCACCACAAGCAGCACCCGTTCACGAGCATAACGCAAAGATATATTTAGTAACCTGTTCCGCTTAACTATTCCTAAAGACCCATAAAAAATCCTGTGTGTGTGTCCTGTCTGTGTGTTGTGTGTGCTGTGTGTTTCTTACAGGGTTTTTTATGGCTTTTTAGGAATAGTTAAGCGGAACAGGTTACTAAGTATATCAACGTCTATTGAATTTAAAATGGATTTCCGCAAGGTCACGCCTGAATCAATTATCTATCTAAGTATATCAAAGAAAAAAAAAATATAATGTAACAAAATAGACACAGTGGTAAAAGGCTAAGAAAATATTTGTTACTAAGTAAGAAATAATGTAAGTAGGAAAACATTTCACTAAACTAGGAAAAGCTAGTAACTTTGTAAAGTGTTTTGAGCACTTTCTAAAACATTACTACCACTTTACAGATCACATCGATGTCAGATCGTCAAACACAGACACACCTGTTCCCGACACAGGCAATAACTTAAAAAGTAAACTAGAAATACTGATCATACTGAGAAATGCAAACTTATTAATACGAAGATAAACGATCGAAGAAATTAAAGCTCTATTGATTCTAGATTAGATTTCATAATACTATTATAGTTTTAATTAACAGAAATTACTGTACATTTTTTCATCAGTGATTCAAGTACAATACTTTTCAATCATAAATTCATAACTCAAATTAGTTTTTATTTTCATTTGCCTAGGTTTTTCCCAACTATGTTGGGGTCGGCTTCCAGTCTAACCGGATGCAGCTGAATACCAGTATTTTACATGGAGCGACTGCCTATCTGACCTCCACAACCTAGTTACTAGGTAACACGATATCCCTTGGTAAGACTGGTTGTCAGACTTTTGGGCTTCTGACTACCCGTAACGACTGTCAAAGATCTACAAATGACAGCCGGGACCAACGGCTTAACGTGCTTTCCGAGGCACGGAGGGGTCTTGGTATACAAAGATGGTCACCCATCCACGGACCAACCGCGGCAAGCATAGCTTAACCTGATCGGTCGACCCGTGTGGCTGTTATTACTTAGCCACAAGACCCTTTTTTTTCAAATACGATATTAGTTTATTTACATCATCAGAACATAAGATAAGATAACATAACACGAGCTCATTTAACTCATCATCAGCCTATAAATGTTCCCACTGCTGGGACACAGGCCTCCTCTCTGTGAGAGGGAGTGGGCCGTAATCCACCACGTGGGCCCAGTGCGGGTTGGTAGATGTCACATGTCTTCGAATTTTCGGTTCTAGGACATGCCGGTTTCCTCACGATGTTTTCCTTCACCGTTTTGAGAGCAGTGGTGATAAAATAATTTACACAAAGTAAAGCGCCTTTCTGGGTTCGAACCTACGACCTACAACTCGTAAGTCGCAGCCATTACCACTGGGCCACCACTGCGCTCATCATCATTTAACTATCTCGATTTATTGCAATCTCTCTTCTCAGTTCATCGACATAATTGCACCATCTTAAAGTCGCCGTTTTAATTCAAAACGCTTAAACTAAATCTTGATCACGACTGTACCAGCAAGGCCAGTGCACACTGTTGCCATTTCGTATTTAATTTTATCCCAAGGCACCGGACAGTGGGTCCTCGCCTAATTAATTTACCTACCGAGTCACGGTAGGAACACTTTACTGATGAGATTCTGCAGGGGTACTACCGCGCTCAGCTGTTTTAGTTGTGACTAAAATGTTGTAGGAATTTGATAGTACCCTAATATAATTTACTACCAAATTCTTTAAAGTTATTGAATCGAACATTTATGACCAAGGATGATGTATATAACGTATTTAAGCAAATTGGTTTGTAACAAAGATTAAAATATAATTTAATAAAGGAAGGAATACTGATCGAACAGGTGGCGTTCTGCAGTTTCTGCATCTGAAGAAGGCGTGAGATATGTAGGCATGAATACTGAAATCGTGAATCATATAGTTTTCTCTGTTAGCTTTACAAATGGGTATAGATAAAATATAATAATATATCTCGCAATAATTCAGCAAAATAAATTGCAAAACAAAATTTTTAATATAAATTAATAAAATTTCAATAATAACTTTAAAATGTTATCCAATTTAACTCGATTGAAATTTGTTTATTACAAATAACGTAAAACAATTTTCGTGCAATGTATACAAATTAAAAACTTTTTTAATAAAAACTTATCTATTGGAAACTGAATATAAATTAAATCAAATAGATTGAAAAATATGCACCGATAGGTAAATACTAGTTCACGAAAATAGATACGGGTTTAAACAATCTGCAAATTTTGTAGACTGCTTAAAACTGTAAACAAAATTAGTTAGTTACGAATTAGTACTACGAAGTTTTTTTTTATATTCCTTTCAATGACGTAACATAATTTCTATTGTGATGCATAAAGTTAATGATAGTACCTACCTATTTCTTTATTTTTGTGTGTTCTTATCGTAGCATCATTTTGAGATAGGAGCCTCTTTGGCCTCACACAGATCTTCTTTTTTTTGTTTTCGCTATTTAGTTAGTTTTAATTAATTTATTTATTTTATTATTTATCTACACACAGTAAAATATATAGAGAAACGACAATTATAATTTAGAGTACAAAGGTACTACTTATTTCTTAAGAAATTTCTTCCAGCATGTTGTTCAGAATGTTATTTTTTATTATTGTATTTCCTGTGCATATCCCAAATAAAATATTTTTCTTTCTGTATACATAGTTTCTATTTCAGCTTTTATATTTTTCCGAGCAAGACAGTTTATTATACATTCTGACAAAATAAAGAAGTGCACACGTCATCCCCTTTAAAAATAAAAATAAACTATCCTGCATCCCCTAGTACATCATCCTACATTTTTAAAGTCCACCGAGACGTTCTACGTGACCCAACATAGCCACAAATGTATTAAAATTTCACCAAATATTTTGATAAGAAAGAAAAAAAGGGTTTTTTCCTTAACATTTATCCCCAAGACGTTAAGACTGACCCACAAACCAAGTTGTAACTTAACTATGAGCAGGGTAATAACTTATGTAGGGTGAGTGAGCGGTAGGGTATTGTGTGGCCACAGTTTTGGTGCAAGTTAAACGGTATTTGTATTGTTTTCTGTATCTGCATGTTTCAGACTGCTTGAAACTAAAATAAAATCTGTAAGTATGAATATCTGCTTCAAAAAATATATTTTTCTTCGTCGTGTCGACGGCACGAAAGTTTATTAAATTTAGTTGGCCCAAAACGTCGCCACTTCCACGGCGTCGACGGTGACAGCGCAGAGGTCACTTTGGCTGCATTTTTTGGGGTACAGAGGGCAGGATAGGAGGTCAGGTTTGCGACACAGCTCCACATCCACAGTCTGCTGCCGTACTGTCGACGTAGCCCGTCTTTACAAAGTTATAAAAAGTGGCGGTGGTGATAAAAAGTGTATAATTAAGAATGACTGCAAGAATTTAGAGGTTTCTCCCTTCCAAGGGACTAGTTTAGGAGGATGAAGTTGCTCGTATATTTAAAAAATCTAAATAACAGCCTATGCAGTACTTGAATCACAATGTTTCTAGCTCCTTCCTTCCTCCATATCCTTCTTCGTTGAGGTAATCGGCATATGATCGCAAGTATCTCCAAAAGGAACAATTAAATTTTTAAAACCCCCTCTTATTCCCCCGATTCTTTCCCCCCTTTTCTATAAACATGTTCATATTATTACTGTCGGTTAGAGTATATTATATGAATACTATGATTTAATTAAAGCCTATGTTACTCAGTGATAAAAAAAAAATATGTTTTTTTCTTTACATGGTTTCTTTGCCAAATCGCTCCGCTACCTCCTATGACTCCCACCGTCAATCGTCCGCGTCCCAACAGACAGCTCCGTGAGGCAGGCTACCAACTGCACAGTGGTTAATTAAATTCTATCCACTGCCCGCCCACTGTATAAAACCATGCCGAATACACTGCCTTAATAATATTAACGTAACTTGTAATAAGTTGCTGTTTCTACCACTTTATGGCTGGCTTTTGTTTTAGTTCTGTTTTTAATAGCAGATTTTTGTTCTTAATTAGGTTTTTGTAAGAAATACTGTTGCGTTGGCACTTTGTCTTTACTCTCCCGCTTTAGAATTTGAGTTCGAGTAGATTACTTGTTTCTGTAGGTAATTATTAGTTTATATATATAACAAAAAAAATAATTGCTTGAAATATGTATTTACAAGGCTGATGTGAAGGGAAAGGCCGGGCGGGGACGCCCTAGGAAAACTTATACTGACTTTAATGGCCAAGTGCGTAGTACTCACAACCAGCGTGCGTGTATGACCAGATGTATGAACGTAAACGAGGCAAAAGAAGTATGTAAGGATCGTAGCAGGTGGCGTTCTGTAGTTTCTGCCTACCCCCATAGGAAGAAGGTGTGAGTTTATGTATGTATGTGGATGTATGTGTATCTATAACTAGCGACCCAACCGTCGGCATTCTGTAAAAGTACTAGGCTTGCATGAATTCAAGATAATATTAAAATTTCATTACTATTATTAAGTTCTTCTTTTTGTATATATTTACATTATATAGTCTATGCCCATCTGGAATAATGTACTTTTAAAATGATGGCAGAATTTTTCAAATATGAGCTTTGGTTCCAGAGATTACTACGCACATGTACACAAACTCACAAAATTCGCTCTCTCTCTTTATAATATTAGTATGCTGATTACATGAAAGAAACCATAAATTGGACAAGTTTAAGGATGGAAATGAAACGATGGTGAACTTCAAGTCGTTTATATCTGAGAAGAATTAGCATTGCCATTCAACATGGCAATGCTGCCAGTCTTCTGCGCACGTTTTCGGATGACAGTGATGTGGACGAGTACTTCAAAGTTCAAAGTTTTTATTAAATGCGATTTTTGGTGATACAACAGGGTCTTAAAAATATTTTATAGTAGCTCAAAAATCTACCCTATATAGACATGCATTGTTAAATTACAATATTAGAAATTAAAAGTAAAAAATTACATGAAACATAATGAACAATCAATAAAATGTCGATGTCTAAGTATCCTTTTGTTTTTGTATTTATTTGTATAGTTAGTTAGTTAGTCATTTAATTTAATATTGAATAAAAGATTTTTATGCAGAGATAAAAACCAAAAATTAATAGAAACTGATTCAAACTCAAAAATCAAAGCATTTATTTAAATAAAACAATTACAGGCACTTTTGAACTGTCAAGGGGTTGGTCAGTGGTCAAGGTGAAGCTAGTTGCCCATTCCAAAGCGTAGTAGGTACCTATGGCGAAGAATACGCAAGAAACTCCACGGACACTCTTTTAAATCAAAATATTGTGACTTTCTCTGGAAGTAGCAAACTTAATAAAAAAATATGTGAGATGGTTTAGGGTAGGTACGTGAAAAACGAAAAGCATTCATTTTTTTTAAGTATTTTATTTAGTTTCTAAAAAACTGTTTCGCAGAATCCCTAGTAATAAATAGGTGGAGTAGTTTGAATGTTACGTGGGCTATTCCTGACTAACGTATATTTATAATACCCCTGTAACTTTGATATCATTTTAGAAGTTAGTAGTAGGTACCTAGTAGTTACGTAGTATCATTTTAAATTTATTTGATTTAAATAACATATATGTACGTATTTTAATTTTATTTGATTTGAATGTTTGAGAAGTATTTTATTGTGTGTGTGATTTTCATATTAATTTCATGTTTTAATTTAATGTAGGTAATGTTATCATGGACTTTGTGTCCCCGACGATTACTGACAAATGCTTGTACTGACTGGACAGGTCCACTCAAATCTGTGTGGTTCTTTCCTCAAAAGACCATTTACCATTACGTCTGGACTTTAAAAGAGACTGCGACCTCTGAGTTTATTTTGGCCTTTCTTCTCAGAGTAGTCAGATAGGGTCAGATATTTTTAGGGTTCCGTACCCAAAGGGTAAAACGGGACCCTGTTACTAAGACTCCGCTGTCCATCCATCT
Source organism: Agrochola litura (assembly GCA_949152395.1). Lineage (NCBI taxonomy): Eukaryota > Metazoa > Arthropoda > Insecta > Lepidoptera > Noctuidae > Agrochola > Agrochola litura. The sequence goes on along the minus strand of OX424509.1, from coordinate 18,667,924 downwards.
GTCTGTCCATCCATCTGTCTGTCTATCCGTCTATCACCAGACCTATCTCATGAACTGTGATAGTTAGACAGTTGAAATTTTCACAGATGATGTATTTCTGTTGCCGCTATAACATCAAGTAATAAAAAACATAATAAAATAAATATTTAAGGGGGCTCCCATACAACAGACATGATATTATTTCCGTTTTTATATATAATGGTACGGAACCCTTCGTGCGCGAGTCCGACTCGCACTTGGCCGGTTTTTTAATATGACGTGTAAAAGTAATTTCGATATCCTATTTAGAATAAACAATGTCATGTCAATTTCATTTCTTTCATTGCCCTTGTTTATAATAATATTATGAATTATTTACATCCCTAATTACCTATAGTTAACACAATATTATAAATTAAGTCGCTTTTCGTGTCTGTCTGTGTGACCGGTTTGTTCTTCTAAACTGCGCAACAAATTTTGATGCAGTTTTCACCATCATTTAGAAAATTTATTCCGAAAGGTTTATAGCACTAATTAAAACTTACGTGTAATAAATAAATCTCGATGTTTTGTCAAGTCGTAAAAACCGTGAGAAACAGGGTGGGGTCACTAATCTAAACAAATTTCATAAAGAGAAAAGATTTGATTTTTTGTATGTTTGTTTGTAATGAATAAACCCAAAAACTACTGGATCGATTTAAAAAAATCTTTCACCAGTAGAATGCTATCACTGAGTAACATTCATTTAAAGAAATCACGCGGGTGTAGCCACTGGCGGAAGCTAGTTGTTTATAAAAACAAAAAATCAATCAATCTGCCTAGCCTTTTCCCAACTATGTTGAGGTCGGCTTCCAGTCTAACCGAATGCAGCTGAATACCAGTATTTTACATGGAGCGACTGCCTATCTGACCTCCACAACACAGTAACTAGGTATACCCCTTGGTAAGACTGGTGTCAGACTTTCTGGCTTCAGACGACTCGTATCGACTGTCATAGATCCACGAATGACAGCCGGGACCAACGGTTTAACGTGCTTTCCGAGGCACGGAGGAGTCTCGGTATGTAAAGATGGTCACCCATCCACAGACCAACCCCGGCAAGCGTAGCTTATCCTGGTGGATCAACCTGTGCGGCTGTTATTACTGTTTATAAAAACAAACAAAAAAGATTATAACAGTCTATGATACAAGTCAATCCGCGTTCAGTCACGTGGCTCTAACAACAATATAGCTAGTTGTAGTCACGTTGTTAACAGCCATCACGTTGATGGTAAACCAGCGGCGTAACATGGCTCATAGGTATAGATGCAGTCCTATAAATAGAGGGTATCTATGCTAGATGGGTTGGCGAGCGCTCGCCTAGTTTTTTTAATTAGCATAGTTTTTTGCCCCTGGCTTTGAGTATAGAAGCTTAAGGCAGCTACAGGAAAGCCCGGTTAAATAGTCATGACCTCAGAGGTCAGCTATGAGATGCCCTATAGAAAAAAAAGAAGCTAGATGGGTTTTAATGACTATTATGGTAGCAAAATAGTAATTTCTTTTTTTATCGTGTTAGATTTCTGGAATGGTCTCCTTAAGCCCTAAATTTTGATACCCCATAGGCCACATGGACAAGCTACAATTTTTTATCTCCAAAACTTGACTTTTGACGTTTCAAATCCACCATTTTGTTCTTATAATAACGAAACCGATCAAAACGACCCACACAAGTCGATGGAGACCTCATGTATTAAATTCCATTCAGCCGTTACGATGCTTCGAGGTTATAAAAAATTCCACATACAAACGTACAGGTACGTACGCGTGAAAAACATAACTCTATCTTTGCTGTCGTGCAGTTGGGTAAAAAGAGCAGTGATCACCACTGCTGTTCTCTGTATATATTGAAACCTGTCTCAGAGTTCTTAGTCTGACATCATCCGCCACCAAAATTGAGTCGTGTCTTGGTATTGAAATATATCATTTTAGGTATACAAAAATCAATAGGTAGTATGAAAACTCGTAGCAAAAAAAAATAAAACAATATATTTTATAAACACTTATGAAACGTCAGAAGCTAGGTGCACGGTTCCAATTGGTCGCTTCCTATGGAGAAGAGCCGGCAAAAAACTCCACGGTTACTCTTTTCAAAATAAATGTTTTCAAATTACAGTGTTAACAGGTATGAGAGGACAGTGTGTTGCATAAAGTGGACTAGGTAATCACCATTAAGTACCAATTCCTTACACTATACATGAAGTAAGGGAGAACGACACACAAGCAACACCATGAATTCAGCACTTGAGCACCCAGCGTTGGCAATTTTCGTCGGTTGAATGATGAATGAATGAAATGCATGGACATTAGCGTGGTTTAACCAGACCCGATAAATCGAAAAATCCCCAAAATTTGCAGTGCGAATTCCTCTGGAGCCTCATGCTTCATGGGGCTACAGATGCGATTGCTTATTAACGAGTAGACTGGTGGCGCTGTGATGATATGGAAGACGTGTTCTTAGGATGTGGAAGGATTTGCGAGCCGTACCGGATATGCATCCTAGAGTAGATAAAATACGGATGTCGCACTTTTGTTGAAAAACGGGCCCTTACCAGAGCGACCGAAAAAAAAAATCCAATTGTTAAATCCCACATTTAAAAAATCCATGGTGACAGTTTGCGAGTCGATGATCCATACGCTGTAACGTATCAAAAATGCTATCTGATTTAAGCGTGAAGGTATTCGTTTCACTACCTTCGGTTGCAAATCAAAACTAAGCCAATAAAATTCAAATTACGACTAACAGGATTTCCGGAAATTCTAACTTTCTAGCCACAAATTGACCGACATTTTGGTACTGCAAAATTCTGACCAAAATTCTATGTTGTATTAATTTTATAGACGAAAATTAGGCTCCTAGCATGTAATAATGTATGTTATGGGCGTTCTGTAATAAGGTAGAATATTTGGGAACATAAAATCTAAATGTTAGCCATAAAAGAAAATTAGGTAAAATGTTAGGCAAGCTATGGCAGCAATGTACTGGTCTTAGCTGTAAAAAAGTCTAAGCTGTATTTTGCTACTCTTAGGATTAGAGCCTAGGGCCCAGCTATGGCCTTAGGATACAGAAGCATCTATTTGTTAACTCATATACTTAAAAAAAATAAACTAGGAAATATACTGCTGCAGCTACAGTACTTTGTTGTTAAATTTTTCAATCGCCATTTCCAATCTTTCCAGGGATGATGAAATTATTTAATTATAATTGGTTCATTACCGTTCCAAATACTTTCCGATCAGTACATGTCACAATTTTCGTTCATGGTAAACCAATGTATACAAATATAAAAGATTTAAAATTATTCTGCCTAGCGTTTTCCCAACTATGTTGGCGACTGCCTATCTGACCTCCACAACCCAGTCACTGGGCAACTCAATACCTCTTGTTAAGACAGGTTGTCAGTTTTCCGGGTTTCTGACCCGTAACGACTGTCGAAAATCCACGAATGACAGCCGGAGCCAACGTCTTAACGTGTTCTACAAGGTACGGAGGAATTTCGGTATGCAATGAATGGCCCCGTTCAAACTTCGGTAACCTTCAGTCGACTAGTGAGGCAGTAATTTTTTAACAAGGAGCAAGTATTTAAAATATCACTAACAAACCGAATATTAACTATTCGAATCATGAAATTCAGTAATTGAAGCGCGTTCGCTGTCATGTCAAAAACCTTACAATTCAAAACCAACCGTACGTAGCGTTGATATGTCTAACGTTAACAAAAGCTGACTTAATTGGATTCGACTGCTGTGAGTGCTGGAAAATCAAATCAACATGTGTGTTAGTAAAGTGAGGTGTTACGTAATTTTTAGACGAGAAAAACTAGGTGTTATTCCAGTGCTATAAAGTCCAATTTTGATTACGGAAAAAAACGAGCGCGTTTTGTTTTAATCGTCTTTGATTCGTTATCGATTTCTCTTCAGAAATTATCGGTTCTCGGCTTCATCAATTTGGTTGTAATTAGGGTAGTGGATTTTATATCTAAGAACTTGCCTGTTTTATTATTTAAAGTGATTGGCAATGGATTGGATTAAAGAAAATTTCCCCTTGAGGACGATAATTAATCACTATATGTACTTGTTACTTTTTTATTAAAACCGAAAGCCCGAAAGTTTGACAACTAATCTTACCAAGGGGTTGATCAAGTTACCCAGTAACTGGGTTGTGCAGGTCAGATAGGCAGTCGCTCCATGTAAAACAATGGTATTCAGCAGCATCCGGTTAGGCTGGAAGCCGACCCCAATATAGTTGGGAAAAGGCTTGGCAAATGATGGCAGGCGATGACTGGTTAATTTCTGATTAATTTGTTATTATTTTTCCACTCTGTTCGTCGTTATAAGTTTAAGATAGTTAATTGATTTAGGCGTGACCTTGCGGAAATCCAGTATAAAATACAATAGACGCGCGTGTCTGCGTTCAGCGCTCAGTGGCAACACGCCGTGTTTGAATTCGCGACAAGTCAATCGTCATCCTCAGGATGACGATTGACTTGTCGCGAATTCCATGCCAGGTGAAACACGTGTCGATTTGTTTCAGGATTTTTTATGGCTCTTTAGAAATAGCTAAGCGGAACAAGTTACTAAATATAACATAACATCACGCCTTGTTTCCCCGAAGGGTTGGGCAGAGGTGTCCCTGTTGTAGGTACACCCACATTTCGCCAGTTATTTAAGTCCCATGTAATAGGGGGCGAGCCTATTGCCATCAACCGGGCACAAATCCAGACACCGAGCTGCTACTGAGAAATTTCTGATAGAAAAACCCGATACGCACTCGGGTCTTCTAAGTACTGTATAATTTATAAACAGTCAATTCTTCCCGATACAAACTTCAAAATATCACAAAGCCATACAAAGTACAAATTGTTGACAGGTGAGTGCTTTTCTAAGTTGACTAATTAGAAATTGATGTTTTCGGTAAGTAGGTACTTAAAGTTTTGGAACAGCATTTAGGTAAACAGGGTAGTGGTACGGCCAGCAACAAAACTTGATTTACACTTCGTTTTTTTTTGTACTAGTCATTCAATTTCAATATTACAAAGTCTTAGCTATTACATAAAATGCTGAAAAGTTAATACATATTATAATTTTGGGTGTACTTACCTATAACGTATAATCTACTTCTGTTGCTGACCGTACACTGCGCAGAAGTACCTACGTAAGTTGCTTGTGTTAGGTTTCAATTTATTATACTGGCAGCACCGAAAGATTCGATGTGTCCTTCTGGGTTGGGCGCTCGTGACGGTAGGACGTGCTTAGTGGCGGTGTTGGTAAAAATACAGATTGGCATAGAATTGGTTGGAGATCTACTGTAAATTAAGGTAACCTATTAGTTTTATGGTAAACATAAGAATACTGATTTGATGGTGAAATGAATTGTGATATTATGTGGGGAATAGGAGATGTGATGAAATATATATGACTGACAAATATCTTGGTGTTTCATATTACTTCCTTATCCCTGAAATACTGTAAATATGTAGTTATATTATATTTCAGAAGTGGTATGTGGCCCGCTTATTTCTTTTGCATTATAATAGAATTCATTTAAAAGATTAACGGTTAAAATTGAATTGTAGAAATACCTAACCTACCTACATCACATCTCTTTTGGTATATTCGAATTTTCGGTTACAAAAATTAAATAGACTGTGATCCGTATAGTACCACTTTATGAAGGTTATGTGAAGGTCACATTTTTCTTTCTCTAAATTTATCTCCTGGATAAGTTCACGGGGTGCAAGGGGAAGTAAAATCTTGTTATTTTTGAGCTACGACCTACCGTTTAGAAGATATTAGACATTTTAACTTTTTCACGGCTTGTTCGAAAAGGAGTCAAACCCGTTGTTATGAGTTTCAGATAATGTTTCGCGACAGTGAAGCGTCCTCACTGGGCACCGGCTGACGACCCCGGCCCGAGGTGGTATCCATTCAGGGGTAGAACTGGGAACTAGTCGCAGTCATAGCCGACGCCATGGAGGTCGCAGCCACCGTGGTCGGAGTCTCGTGTGCAGCGTCTATTGTGAGCGGACCGCGGGATGTGCGAGCGAGAGCCGGCAAAAGCGGTTACGCTGCTGCAGCTGGACGCCAGTGCAGCTGGACGCCAGTGCAGCTGGACGCCAGTGCAGCTGGACGCCAGTGCAGCTGGACGCCAGTGCAGCTAGACGCCAGTGCAGCTAGACGCCAGTGCAGCTGGACGCCTGTACAGCTAGATGCCAGTGCAACTGGATGCCAGTGAAGCTGGACGCCTGTATAGCTGGATGCTAGTGCAGTCGCACTTGGTGCTGATAATCGGTACTATTGCTTCAATATCTTTTCAACCATTTATTTGCAAATAAGGTACAGAAAGTTTTTAAGAAAATTATTTCTATCTTATATTATGCCTTTAATTACGGAGTGCACATACTGGATTATTATTTTGAGAAATTAATTAATTAAGTTATATAATGGATGCGATTAGTAAATAATATTAAATTAAATCCTTATTCATAAATGGCATCAAAATACTACAATTTACAACTTATAACTTACTGTACTTGGGATTCAGTTATACAATTCGATACACATGATAAAGCTGTGTTTGGATCTGAGTGTGAGTTTCGTCTTGGGTTGATATAACTAGTTAGTATTACGAGATCAATACTCAATTCTTTATTGCGTTCCATATGTATTACATAGAAAACATAACAAAGTAAAATATCAATATGGACCTCAAGGGGGCATCAAGTCGGGCATCAAGGGGCATATAGTAGCTTGTTGCCTGCTGTTAGTTTCTTACGAGTACATTTGATTAATAGTACTTCCCAGATATCATAAGGTAAACTAACTAAGTTTTAATGAGGACAACAAATAGGAGAAATCAATCCGGATAAGTTTATGTACAATTTTATTGTGTCTAAAGTTATTAGTATTCCTAGTTAATTATAATGTGTAGATTGACTGGTTTGAGATTTGATTAATAATATCTGGAACGATAAGGATGAGAATATGTATGTGAATATGACACATATGTAGCACACATGTATATATGTGTGTAACTGTTATTTTGTGATACTTCTGTGAATATCAAAATTATAATTTCGAACAATCAGTATATACTTATGTATTTATGCTTGTGAGAGCGTTCACAAGTTATGAGCACGGTTGGCGAGAGCGTTCGCTACCACCGTGACTTTATGATTATATTTATATATTTATGCTTGTGAGAGCGTTCACAAGTTATGAGCACGATTGGCGAGAGCGTTCGCTACCACCGTGACTTTATGTTTATATGTATTTATGTACTTATGCTTGTGAGAGCGGTCACAAGTTTTGTCGCCATGATTGGTGAGAGCGTTCACTACTATCATGACTTTATGATTATATTTATGTATTTATGCTTATGCGAGCGGTCACAAGTTATGTCACCGTGGTTGGCGAGAGCGTTTGCTACCACCGTGACTTCATGATTATAATTATGTATTTATACTTGTGAGAGCGGTCACAAGTTATGTCACCATAGTTCGAGAGAGCGTACATTGCCACCGCGACTTAATAATTATTTTTATGTATTTAATATGAGAAGGAGGGTTCAAGAAATTATGAAAAGTATAGAATAGCTCTTTAGTTGCACAGAAAGTAGGTACAAGTTACAGATGTTAGGTTTAAAATTGATCCTTATACTAACTACCTCAATTAAGGCATGCAAACAGTTTAAGCTATGATAAAGACTCCCTTAATATAATATTATTAAAACTTTCAATCAAAACAATAGAAGTTTACTATGTCAAGATGAAATTTAGTAAATAATTTGAAATAAGCAATACCTACAATACATAATGTCAAGTTTACTAAAATGGGATCATAAATTCATCAAGTTCGAGGTCAATACGGTTAAATTAACATGATTTAGTACAAGTCAAGAGTACAGAGATTTATTTATTATTATTAGATATATAATAACAATTTACATTCTCATCAGAAAAAAAAAAAGACTCCTATTTATTTTCTTATTTAACTCGAACACAAATGATTCATATTGTTGTTACTTGAGTAATAACATTTATTAATTAATTGATCTGACAATTTATTTTTGAAAAGTGGAAATGTCTCATTTTTATTACATCGGGTATTTAGTTAAATATGGTTAGTAAGAAGCTACTCGTTAGAACATATACAGTTAGTTCTGATAATAATATCAAGGAATTGAATTGTTTTAGTTTAGAATCAGATTATAAGATAGATAGACAGTTAGATAGAATATTCTTTATTATGTACACCATAAAAATTACAGACATTGTATTCAGAAATTTTACATTGGGTGTCACAATGGGCGGTCTTATCGCTAAAAGCGATCTTTTACAGACAACCTTTGGATGGATTTAAATGGCAAAGGAGAGACAATACTGCAGGTAGTCAGTGGTGTACCATTTACATATACAACAGATACACAGATACATAAAGCATATATTTACCTATATAAACATACATATATATTAGATAAATAACAGATACACCTATATAAAATTATAAACATGAAACAAGAGCAAGGAACTACATGTAATGATGATGTTTAGGGAGAGAGGAAGTGTTTAAACCCCAACAGAAGCTTGTTTGGTTGTAATTTAATCCTTGGTAGTGAGAATATTATGAATGAAATATTTTTAGATACAAGACGGTTATCTGAAAAATAATGATTAAGTTGATTAGGCAGGTGATGAATGAAATACGCCTAAATTGTGAAGTATGTAATTGGTCATAGGTTTTAAAAACAGAATAATTGTGTTGCATCAGAAGTTTATGATTTACGTTTCTTCATATGATACGGTTGACCTGAAAGAATAAAAATAATGATTAATAAGGAAATAGTAACAAATAATGTATGTTAATTAATCTATGAATTTTATGATTAAGTTATTGTTTGAAAGTGAAGAGGAAGTGTGAATTAAATATTATTCTGCTGTTTTGTTAAAAGTCATGCTGTGTTAAAAATAATAGAGGCAAATATTATGATTTTAATGAAACTGAAACTTTTAAGGGAAAATATCGATATTACTTAAGTTAAGCTAAAATGAAAATACAAACTTATATATGATTGAGAGATGGAAGTCGAAGCATAGGCCATTCATTGGAAGTCGTACAGTGGCTGGCAAGTGAGAGTGCTTAACCAGTAAAGCTTGCGGTGCAATGTTTGGCACGTGCAGGATGTTATGTCACTTATTGGAAATCGTACAGTGGCTGGCAAGTGAGAGTGCTTGTCCAGTGAAGCTTGCGGTGCAATGTGTGGCATATACAGAATGTAATGTTAACATATTAGGTCGAATGTTAGCTTTTGATTTTAACGTAACTAAATCTTGTTGATATGATGCAGATTATTTTGTAAATGTTTTATTTAATTATTTGACACTTTCTGAAACCGACTTCCGGTGCTGTAATTACAGTCTCCGCGGGTTTATTACGTATCTTGCAGAAGCCTAGCGATTGCGAAATTTGCGCAATAGTTGCTCTTAAATTGCAAATCCGTATTATGTATCGGCGATAGCCACACCATAGCAAACTAGCGATAGTGCTGCCTCTAGAGAACAATCAGTCAACTGAAGTGTGCAGTGGTCGCATGGTGATCGCGATTATTTCGTATTATCTCATCATCTGTTATGACGCCTCAGTGGATAACAATTAAAATTCTATTGTGTCTCGTTAATGACAGTTGAAAGGATAAGCATAGTTTTTGGTAGCCGAGAGACAGCCATTAGCGAGCATATTTGGCTGTCAAATTGCGATAACCTTTCCCGTGTTGTTGATCGCTTGCCTGTCGCTCGCTGATTGAAAAATGTAAATTGGTCTTATAATTCGAAGAATTTTAACTAAAATTGTGTACCTACATTAAATTTAACTACGTCGCGTGTTCATTAGAATAAACTGTGTGTAGCGTAAAAGACTATTCATTTAGTTATGTTTGCGTCTCTATTGATGTATTGGGTAAGGATGGCTAAGAAACTCTAAAAGTTCATCTAATTGATCATTGGATACTCTATTTGCCATTTTACACTGAAACAGGATTAGGTACTGTAAATTTTAAAGTTAACTTTATTAAGATAAGACATATTCATTTGCTCAAACATGTGTACACGTACAATAATAAAAACGTGCGTGAAGGATAACAAAAAAAAAAAAATGCAAGTCATGTTTGCCACATGCTATGCGTGCAAATATGAATAGTTATGATTATTAATAATTAATTTCAAGTCAAACATTCATTTAATGTGAATTTAGCAAACAATAATAAATTAAAAATGTCGACATAAAAAAAATATATAGATATTCATAAAAATATCTAAGTTAAAATAAATGCTTCAGTCTTAAATTTATTAATATTACGTATAACTCTTTGTTTCTCATATTATTAATGTTTTAAAACTTATTTTAACTTGTTGAGAACAGTCGAATATTGTTTGTAGTTCAAGTAAACACTGATTTCATCCACTTATCCATCTTGTAGCCGACGTTAAACTATTTGGTAAATTTCAAGTAGAAAATGGATTCTTTGTTTTTTTCATGACAAAGATTTTGTTACGTGTTTGAAAGTTGAATTTCTTATCACGTTAGTTTCGAAGATTGCTACTTATTTGTTTTGGCGCTAGTGTCGATAATTGCTGATTGCTATTTAATATGCGTAATAGACCTTAGGTTAGCGAATGGAAGTCGATTACAAACTTGATTGAAATAATATTTAATGTTTTATTTTGGAAGTTGCTTGGCACGCCACCTAGTTGCAGTTTTTAGATGTAGAAAGGTATAAAAGCAAATGTCAGTGCATTTTATAGTAAGTTCCGTGCAGAATAAAGAAATGTAAATGTGAGTACCATGTATCCATTTATAATGTTATTATGATGTTGTTAGACTTGAAAGTGAGTATGTCATGCACACTCAAATGGTTGAGTTAAATGGTGCATAGCCATGCGTCATGTTCATGAACGGGAGCCGTCAATTCAGACTGAACTGCCAGCGCTTATCTTTAATCGTGTGTTTTGAGTTGTTTGATATTGTTTCTTTTTACATTGTTCTCACATATAGAATCAACAATAATAATGTACCCAGGATTTTGTAATATCTTTATTTAAAAGAGTATCATTGGAGTTTCTTGCCCGTTCTTCTCCATAGAGATCTACCTATGTTTTGGAATGGGCGACTAGCTTCAACTCTCTGAATAACTGACAACCCTTTGAAAATTTTAAAGTGCCTGTAAATGGTTTAATAGAAATAAATGTTTTGAGTTTTAGTCTACGGCATACCATCATATCACGACTAGTGGAAATTTCAATAATTTTTCTCTCATTTGCATTATGTTTTATATTCTGGCTAGAAGAACGGTTCTCAGTTTATAAGTTTTAGAAATAACGTATAAATAGTTGTAAGCCGAGTGTTAGGTTCTAGATGCTAATTCACTTGCGTGCATGAGGACATGCACGATGTCAGGATGGTCGAGTGTTAGGTTTCAATTTATTATACTGGCAGCACCGAAAGATTCGATGTGTCCTTCTGGGTTGGGCGCTCGTGACGGTAGGACGTGCTTAGTGGCGGTGTTGGTAAAAATACAGATTGGCATAGAATTGGTTGGAGATCTACTGTAAATTAAGGTAACCTATTAGTTTTATGGTAAACATAAGAATACTGATTTGATGGTGAAATGAATTGTGATATTATGTGGGGAATAGGAGATGTGATGAAATATATATGACTGACAAATATCTTGGTGTTTCATATTACTTCCTTATCCCTGAAATACTGTAAATATGTAGTTATATTATACTTGTGTACCTACATTTTGACGATACGGTTTAGGTCTGTAAAAAAGAAAACCCTTTCAGAATTAAATAGACTGAAGATATTGTTACACAAAACCAGGTAGGTACACCAAATCACCGTTTTAAATCTGAAGCTAGAAAGCTAGAAGCAGGAGTAATTAAATCGTGCAATGAAGGGTGACCATGACTCTGTAGATTTGACGCTACCAATTTTTTTTTAATTCTGTTAATCTTGTTTCTTTGAGTATCAATGATTATTTGTGATTCGATGATATTTACTATCTTTTCATATTTTTTTTTTAAGTTTTTAAATACTGTAAATAAATTACCTATTTTATCAAATATACTAAAAAAAACATGTCTCGACTTTGAAAAAGACTTAAAATATGAAGTGATGTAGATATTCTTCAAAAAAAAACCGACAGTTGTTAAAATAACAAGCTGTTTAAACACATTTGTAATCATCATCATCATTAAATAATTTATTTCTTTCTTTTTTAATGTTCATTATATCCATGATGATAAGAAAAAATAATAAAGTATGTGTCAATGAATTTTGTCGTTAAAAAGTCATATTTTATGGCTCTAGCTGACAATAGTGCGCCATGTTGGCACATATTCAATGCCTTTTAAATCTTTGATGAATCAATGGACGTTGAAAATGCTTTGACTCTTGTGTATGGGCACCATTATAAATGTAGTGATAGTTAGATATTTTTCTTGCAAGGTTATTTTTTCAACTACTATATATGGATTAGTCAAAATACAGATACGAAGGTGGTTAAAATAGGTCGTCCTTGGTTTTGGTCTTCGAAAAATAACTTTTGATAAGTGCGGAGCTCGTGGCTAAGTAATAACAGTCGCATGGGTCGATCCATCAGGTAGGTAAAGCTACGCTTGCCGGGGTTGGTTCGTGGATGAGTGACCATCTTTACATACCGAGACTCCTCCGTGTCTTGGAAAGCATGTTAAGTCATTGGTCCTGGTTGTCATTCGTGGATCTTTGACAGTCGTTACGTTACGGGTCGTAAAAAGCCCGAAAGTCTGACAACCAGTCTTACCAAGGGGTATCGTATTACCCAGTTACTGGGTAGTGGAGGTCACATAGGCAGTCTCTCCATGTAAAATACTGGGATTCAGCTGCATCCGGTTAGACTGGAAGCTGATCCCAACATATTTGGGGAAAGGCTAGGCAATTTTTTTATGTAGAACAATTCTAATGTAGGTCACTTGCACAATCACCATGGAATTCAAAAATTCAAAAGTCATTTATTCAAACTAGGCTGAGAATCAGCACTTTTCGAACGTCAAAATTACATACGACAGTCCCCCAAAACGCCCTCCCTTCACCACTTCCTAGTGCCTTTCGCTGGGAAGAAGAAATAGCACAACAAACACCCCAGCAGCACAGCTGTCTGTTCAATCTAGAAAAAAATAATTATTCTATACAATAGTATGCAAAATTATTATGCAACACAAAACATTATTTTAATTATAAATTACTGGCCATATGTCAGCTAGCATACGCCAATATACCAACCAAAAACATCGGGAACTATACTCAAGCAGAAATAAAAACTAAACGTAAACAGAACTAAATATTTAAATAAAAGCCTTCAGGCATAACGGTCGTGCCCACTTATTTTTTATTTATTTTTATTTATTAAAACTTTATGCACAAGTAAAAAAAATACTGTACAAAGGCGGACTTAATGCCTGAGGCATTTTCTACCAGTCAACCTTAGGGTGATGCAGAGACAAAACATGGCAGGTGCAACATAAATGACAGATAACTTGAAAATGAATACATACTAATACATAGATACATAAATACATACATATAAACCAATTAAACTTTGTCAGGAGAAATAACGATAGGTAGAGGAGAAAACAAATCCAGCAAATCAGCGCTGCAAAGATTCTGCCAACTTTTCACGAATATGTTCACGTGCTTTCACTTTGAAAGATAACCGACTGGTTGCCATCCTGATGTTCAGAGGGAGCGCATTCCAAAGAAATACCGCCTGGACAAAGAAAGAAGATTGAATAAAACCGGAGCGGTGAGAAGGACAACGTAGAAGACGATTGTTGGTAGAACGAAGATTTTTATTATGGGCAGAGCATAGGTATTGAACATGGGAAGTGAGGTAAGAAGGAGAAGTGGGTTTGTCGAGTATAGAATACAACATAGACAGAGCCCTCAACTCTCTACGCTGACGTATGGGTAACCATTTTAAAAGCAATCGATGCGCAGACACATGATCATACTTACGAAGATTGAAGACGAATCGAATACAGTTATTTAGAAGGCGGTCAAGTTTATTGAGGAGATCTGCATTCAGGTCATAGTAACACACATCACCATAGTCTATTATGGGAAAGATTAGGGACTGTACAAGCATTGCCTTAATGTGTGATGGGAGAAGGTTTTTCAACCGATAAAGCGACCGCAGCACTTACATAAAGCTATTATAAAGCTGTAATTGGAAGTTATTATAAATGATAAACTAGGACCATCGAGGTAAAATAAATAAATAGTTAATTACTAGTTACAATAACAAAACCATGATCAGCAAGACGACCAGTCACCACAAGCAGCACCCGTTCACGAGCATAACGCAAAGATCAGCCATTTACCCCCTCGCCATATTTGAGGGAAGGAGGCCCCCGACCCCCGACTCTACCGCAAGCAGTGACATCTAAGGAAGCACGACGAACTTGCTGCCGGTTGCTCAGGCAAAAAAATAATATGATCAATTGTCGAGGTCGCTAGCTAACCACAAATTGCAATACAACTCATAACAAAAACATTATAATGAGTAGATTATGTCAACAATAAAATAAAATAAATTGACTAATAAAAAAAATTAAAAATAAATTGACTTGTAAATTCAACTAAAATAAACAATTACATAAACTGTCAGTAGGTAAACTAATTCTGGAGAAAGAACATAAGTATTGTCTTGAGTTAATCACAGCGACCTTATCATTTAAGTCGTCGTTGACACTCTTCTTCTCTTCATCTTTAAGTAGGTTGGATTTAACTTTAGTTTTAAACGCATTAAAAGTCAAATCTAGCAAAGAAGAGGGTAGCTTGTTATAAAAGTCTATATCAAGCCCAATAATATACTTATGAAATGAAAATTAAATTAAATCTTACATAGACAAACAATTCAGAGTCAGGTCGGGTCGGTCAGGTCTATGCACAGTTTGTTTTTATTATTAAAACCCAGTTTTTATTTTCTATTTTCTATAGTCTATCTATCGTTTATCAAAATACCAGTGGTTTTATGTAACAAAGGAAAATATTGCAGTGGATTTTAACAAAGCCTCTGTTTTTTGACGGCATCGGCAGGCATTACTTTATATTTATTTAAATAAATATTTGGACTTCAGTAAAAATATGCCATACAATGGTCAGATTGCATGAGGATTCCGTAAATTTTGATTGAAAAAGCTCTGCGAGAACCGAGATTATTCTACGATTGTTTGAACGTTTTAATTCCTTTTTTCATACTTACTGTTTTTTTTTACCAAGAAAAAATCCTGCGATGTTCGTGGAGTTTGAACACGGCCGACGATTCAGTAATTTTTCATGATTATGTTAAGGAAAATCACGGAATATGTGACATCTACCAACCCGCACTGGGCCCGCGTGGTGGATTACGGCCCACTCTCTCTCACAGAGAGGAGGCCTGTGTCTCAGCAGTGGGAACATTTATAGGCTGATGATAATGATGATGATGATGTCACGGAAAATTTAGCAATGGTAAAAACCTAAATTAATAACATTTAGTTTATTTTGCTAAATTATTTCCACAAAAAAAACAAGCAAAAGTATTTTTGACACCATTGTACCAGATATCCCGATAATCTTTATTATAAAATTGATTCACTTGAGAATGGCGGGACCGATTTGGTCATGTTTTGTTTTAAATGTTCCGAATCAGGTTTATTGAAAGAAAAATTTGAAGAGTTGCCGGGAAAATAAAAAAAGATGTCGTGGGACACCCAGTGGAAACGAAGTTCCTTTCACTGTATAATGTGTATTAATACAGAGCCATTTAGTATGGTCTCAAGTTTCAAGTATCAAGAGTTTTTGTATTTACATATTTGTATTAAAAAATAAAAACAGTTGACACTCGAAACTAACTTTTTCGGGCATAACGCTTTTTCGCTACGTGACGATTTCTGCCAGTTTACTCCTACCGCAAGCCGCGTTAAAGAACTTCGTTTCAAAGGCAATTTTGTATGAATTACTGAAATTTGGCAAGACAACGTCTGTCGGTTCAGCTAGTTTACAATAGAAAAAATACAGTCCTAAAAACAAATAAAATCATGGTCCACCCAGCCTCGATCCGCAGACGGTAGGTAAGCAAATTACCTTCATTTGTATAATTGAACATCTAATGTTTTTCATCATTAAGTACTGCTGACACTACTCAAATTAAATCACGAACATTTCTATTTAAATATTGGGTTAAAAATATATTGAATTACGTAAGTCCCAGAGCAGATTAAAAATACGAATTTCAATTTTGACTGCTCTCATAAAACACTGCTTTTTGACGGAAGGAATAAGCACATAGACTACCTCACAAGGACCAAAACCAACTAGCTAGCTTTTGCCCACGGCTTCACCCACGTGGAGGTCGGAAATTATTCCACGGTAACGTAGGTACTATCGCGACAAAAAGTATCCTATGTGTTACTCTCTGTTATTGTTAGCCTCGGATCGCATCGGAGTTAAGACGTCGCGGAACTGCTTTCGATTCATTGTTCTCAGTTATTGTGTTAGTTGTAATTTGGGATCATTGTGTTAATTTGTGATTTTAATAAACGCCGTCGCACCCAGTGTGTGTATAATTTAGCTAGTGTGATTAATTTGATAGTAAATTGTAATGTGATCTGAACTGCAAACGATTTTTCTATTGCGCATTGTAGGGACTACAGGTAGCAGTAATGCTAGCGGTGCAGAATGCAATGTCCCCCGCGCATTAGGTTTAGCGGCCAGTCGTTTTCCCAGAGCCGTGACAGTAACTTGTGTACCGTGTAATTAATATAAGAAGCGTCATAGTGCTTAAGATTCATGGTCATATGAATAGACTTTATATTGTACACCAGATTTTCATTTATTATCCCTCTCCAACCACGATACTCATAAGGTCCTAACACGCATTAACCAACACTACCCACACTATGCCCACAGTAGTTAAAATATCGCTGATAATAACGAAAGAGTCACATACCCGTCTCCGACAAATCCGTCCGTTCATCAGTTATGGGTTAATCCAGGTTATAAACTATCTGTGTGAACTGATTTCATCCAAATCCTATTCTTCTTCTTATTTTCGTGTGATAAGTGACTAACCTGGTGTCAAAGCCGGCCATGGGCCTCTGACTTGGCTCCATTCATCTGGCTTGGCTTTGGTTGCTCTCAGGCATGCCGGTTTCCTCACGATGTTTTCCTTCACCGTTTTTGAATCAAGTGATAATTATACGTATAATACGCACATGAATCCGAAAAGTCAGAAGTGCGTGCCTTGGGTTCGAACTCTAGACCTATGACTTGGCGGTCCAACGGTCACACTACTAGGCTATCACTGCTCTCAAATTAAAATCCTATTAGTATCATAACAATAATGATTGAAATACTATTGTGAATTCTACGCCAGTAAAGCTCCCAGTTGCCATGATTTTTTCCGACATCTTCAACAATCATCGTCATATTTTAGCCAATTTACACAAAACCTTTATACACCTAACCCTTCCTCATGAATCACTCCGTTCATTAGTGAAATTCTTATGAAAAACCGTACGGTAGTTTTTGAGTTTATCGCGTTTAGACAGACATACAGACGTGGCGAGGTGACTTTGTTTTACATGTAATTTATTTATTTAGTGAAACAATACAGCGTACTGAGATTTAGTAGATTTGTTGTTTTATAATTTTTCTTTTTGATGTGAAAACTTCTTTAGGCGCGTTGGGCATTTTTGAGATGGGAAAAAACAATTGAACTCGCGACACCGTTACCGACACCTCATTTTTGTAAACGCGATTGTAGCAGAATCGCTCTATGTAAGTATTTTTACTTTACAGGTTTTGGAAGTATTTATTTTTAATAAAAAAAAATTTAATGCATGTTTGGTGTGAACGACCCGCTCGCTCACAGGTAAGTACAATACTACCTAATTTATTCATCTCGGCGTTACTTGCCATATTTTACAAGGACACAGACGTTTAAATCTAATATGTAGTGTGATATTCATAGATATAATTTCTATGGTGATATTGGTGCGGAAACTCATGATTTCGTACTTTATTTACCAAATAAGATACGTAGCGACAAATACACTGTACACAAAGCGATTTTATAAACGAAATTAATTAAATTAAATTTATGTCATAAGAAAAGAGAAAAAAAAAGAAAAGAGAAAGAAAAGGGTTAACAACGAATTTCTTAAGTAACTTAGATCCTTATAGTAATTAGACTAAGTTCATGCTCGAATTTGTGAAACTCTTGACACCCAAACTAGGACATGTCCTGTATCTCAGATGTCAGCGTTCCTTCCTGCCAGACACATTGTGGAGCGTACCTAACTTATTGTATAAATGTTATCTTAGGAAAAAAATACTAAACTATTATTTATTACCTATTTAATATATGTGTGAGGAGAGGTAAATATAGTGTAAGGATGTGTGTAGTGTAAGAGTGAGTGTAGCGTGAGAGATATTTCTAAATATTTCTACCCAGCTATTTATTATTAGTACATCAGTTCTAACATTCCCGTCCACTGCCCGCATGCATTCACGTTTCAATTATAATTTGATTTGCACAGTTGAGATAACACGGTTCAGTTTGTCATTAGTATGATTGCAATTACCAATGGTCGCCAAATTAAGTCAATTAAACGTGTCATGTGATCGATGTGGTGACCGATTAAACGTGTTGTTTTTGTTTATTATTTTATTTGGGTATCTAATTTGTGTTTAGTGCTGTGAACGGCTGATTGGTTGCAGTGCGCTTGAAACAGGATCTATGGGGCACTCAGAAAAGATTGCGATACTAGAAAAACATATACTTCAAGTTATTTTTTTTATTTTTATTATATTTTTTCAAAGAACTCTCCTTTGGCATCTATATTTAATTTTCATAACACATTTTCCAGTCCACATCAGACATCTCTTCAATCTTCTTCTCAAATGCAGCCAGTGCATCTTTCGGTGACGAAAACTGTTTTCCTTTGAGTTGATTTTTTATTTTGGGGAACAAGAAAAAGTCTCATGGAGCTAAATCGGGACTGTAAGGCGGATGACCTATAAATTTGACCAGTGTGCTGTCCAGAAAATCCCTTGTTTTGAGCGCCGAGTGAGCGATAGCCCACGGAGGCCAGTGTTCGGTCGCTTGCTGCTTGCAGCAGTAATAACTTCTTGCAAACATTTGGTAACATACCATTCAGCATTGATGCTCCTTTGATCCCGTAAGGGTACTGACCCCAGATAACCCGTCAAAGAAAAAAAACTTGCGATCAAAATTTTGCCTGCACTTCTGGCTCGCTTCATTTTGGTAGGCGTTGGTTCATTTGAAACAGCCACGGTCGACTGACGCTTCGTTTCTAGATCATACTGATACATCCAAGATTCATCACCCGTAATGATATCATAAACACGCCGAGACGAGCCTTCTTCAAATTTTGTTATCCTGTCTCGGCACCATTCTACCCGAACTTCCTTCTTTGCCTGCGTTAGATTGTGCGGTAACCAGCGTGAAACTGTCTTCCTTACCCAAAGATGCCCGTGTAGAATTTCATGCACACTTCCCGATCCAATCTGCAGCATATGCTGAATCTCTTCATATATAATTCACCTATTTTCTTGATTTTTTTTTTTTACAGCCTGCTCGTTTTCATGTGTAACAGCCGTCATACCCCCCACCACTTCTTTCTTCGTCCGCCAAAATTACTCGACCACGCTTAAATTCGCTGTACTAGCAAAAAACAGTCGCTTTAGAAGGGCTTTTGTCTATGACCGCCATTTGAAGTCTTTCAAACCATTCTTCTGGTTTTAGTCGACATTTGAAATCGTACAAAATCATCGCGCGAAAATGTTCTCGTTGTAAATCCATTTTTCAGTGAGACAGAGTATTTTGATTTTGCTCGTAAAAATTGTGGAGGGTATTTTGAATTTGGTATGTTGTGTTTTTTTGTAACAAATAATCACAGTTTTAATTGACATCAATACCAGCCAGTGTCCCATAGACAAAAACTGTTAGTCACAAAACTTTCTAAATGACCTGTGTATTTCTGACGTTACTTGTTTAAAGCCTCTTCCCCACAGGTGCGTTTTTATTTGGTCAATAATAACGTAAGCGTTATTGCGATATCTGTTTTCAGTATATTTTGTATTAGGACGACCACGAAGTTACACACTACTGCGATAATAATTACGAAAGAAAAATGTGAACGTTTTACAGAACCATACATCCACGGAACACACCGTTTTGGGGACCCAAGTGTTATAGTATGGGCGGGAATAAGCTTTGTAGGCAAAACAGAGCTAGTAATTCTGTATGAGGGTAGGTACTGTAACCGCTGTATCGCAATAACGTTTTGCGTTATTATCGACCGATAATTTATGTATAAATTGGCACCAGTGGGCCTAGCAGGCACGCGCGGAGTAAACGTACCGTAAATTCGAACGATTTTAAATTTGAAAATACCTGTTTTGCACATAATATTTGCTTAATTTTACTGACGTAACTAGCAGCACCCTGCGGTTTCACCCGCATAAGTCTCAATCCCGTGGGAATATCATGAAAAAGTATTGTATGTGTTAATCCAGGTTTTAAACTATCTGTGTGCCAAATTTCATCAACTCGACTCAACTCAAAGCATTTATTTCAAATAAACCATTTACAGGCACTTTTGAAATGTCAAAGAATCGGTCAGTTAGTCAGAAAGTTGAAGCTAGTGTTGAAGCATCCAAATCCATTCAGTAGTTTTTTGCGTGAAAGAGTAACGATTTACAATTTAAAAGTGAGCTTGTTTTATGATATTGGGTACCTAACAAGCAGGGGGCCATCTGACGGTAAGTCATCAATATTGCCTTTGAACTCTGCCATTATAATATCAGAGGCATCCCAGGTCCAGTGTCTGCTTAGTAACGAGGTTCTATTCGCGATGTAAAAGTGAGCTGGTTTTATGTTATTGGGTACCAAACAAGCACAGGGCCATCTGACGGTAAGTCGTCAATACTGCCTTTGAACTCTGATTATAATACCAGAGGCATCCCAGGTACATTGTCTGCTTAGTAACGAGGTTCTATTGGTGATGTAAAAGTGAGCTTGTTTTTTAGTAAACAAACTGGAGGCTACCTGATGGTAAGGCGTCATTGCTGCCCATGAGACATTCCTAGATTAATTGCAATATCGGTGGAATCGTAGATGCATTGCTATCCCAGAAATGAAGCACAAATATTTCATGCCTGTTATTAGATTACCCTACAAACCTCATGTGATGGCGGATAGTGTTTAGCCGTCTAGCGTGTCTGTCCGTTTTCTGAACCAAACCGCTTCAGATATTATGAAAGAGGTTGTTATTCAACAACTCGAAGCGATGAGTTAGTGAATGTTTTCAAAACTAAGAAGTCGCATAACGTAAGTTTCAACAACCGTGCTTGTCGTTTTATTAAAAGTGTTTTTATTCTTTCATGGTTCTTTTATTTTCGATGGGAAACGTCTTTCAACTGTAGTGGTGAAATCTTGAAGTCTGGTAAACAGTACTAAACGGCGGTTTCGATATTATGGAAGTTCGGAAATATCCACACTAATTTTATAAAGAGAAAATTTGTATTTTTGTTTGTTATTAACTCAAAAACTACTTAACCAAATTATCTTTCACAAGTAAAATGCTATACAGTGTGAGTCTTTATAATATGCACATATCAAAATGTTCTCGAATCAATATATAATTTATGGACGTTTTTTTTAAAATTACAATTACAATTTATCGATTTTTCTGATTGTTTTTTTTTCGATTTTTTCGATTTATTTCAATAAATTGAATTTTCTTGTAACAGTTACGCTTGTTTTAATAGTATTAATTTTTTCATACTTTCGGAGGAGAATGAACTCTGCCTTCATCCTCATCAGATGAAATGAATTTACCCATAACAATGTACAAAACTGACTGACGTAGATACTCACTTTGGCACTAAATATTATTTTTATCGTCCACTCACTCGAAAAATAAATAGACTAAGTAAAAACAACAGTGGTGGCCCAGTGGTAATGGCAGCGACTTACGAGTTGTAGGTCGTAGGTTCGAACCCAGACAGGCACTTTACTTTGTGTAAATTATTTCATCACCACTGCTCTCAAAACGGTGAAGGAAAACATCGTGAGGAAACCTGCATGTCCTAGAACCAAAAATTCGAAGACATGTGACATTTAACAACCCGTACTCGACCCGCGCGGTGGATTACGGCCCACTCCCTCTCACAGAGAGGAGGCCTGTGTCCCAGTAGTGGGAACATTATATGCTGACGATGAAGTAAAAACATTAAACTAACTTCACTTCTTCATCAAACGTGCTTAAAAAAAAAACTTCCAAAAACATTTTTAAACATTCGGTTCAGCCACTTCAAAAAGTTTTTACCCAGTCGAAAATTAAAAACAAAGTTATTTCATCCACACAGCGAGCGCAAAAAGAAAGATTCCGTTTGTGGCACACCTAAAAAACTAAACCTTTGAGCACCTGTTGAGTTTATTTTTTACTTTTAGTATGCGGTGAGCCTAAGCCTGACCTGTGTGTGTGCATGCCTGTGCAGGTTTCTTTGTACACTACTTTTTAAAACGGTTGATGCATGTCGTTGTGGCTTCATTTTACCTTTTAGAACGATTTGCGAGGATTGAGCTCAGTTGAAATTACTGACCTTAGAAAATACGTTTGGCGTGAATAGTGGGCTTTTTTTTCATGAAATGTTAGTCTTTCACAGTCAATCTACTTAGCCTTTTCCCAACTTTGTTGTTGTCGGCTTCCAGTCTAACCGGATGCAGCTGAATACCAGTATTTTACATGGAGCGACTGCCTATCTGACCTCCACAACTCAGTTACTAGGTAATACGATATCCCTTGGTAAGACTGGTTGTCAGATTTTTCGACTTCTGACGACCCGTAACGACTGTCAAAGATCCACGAATGTCAGCCAAGACCAACGGCTTAACGTGCTTTCCGAGGCACGGAGGAGTCTCAGTATGTAAAGGTCACCCATCCCTACCAACCCCGGCAAGCGTAGCTTAACCTTATGAATCGACCCGTGTGGCTGTTATTACTTAGCCACAGTACTGCGTGTTTGCTTACTAGTCTTAAAATATTGAATTTCCTCTCAGTTGATGGAGAATGATATTATTGTTTATATTCAAAATTCTCATAACTAAACACTTTCGAATTATTTTGGTCTCACCTCCATCTTTCACGTATATTTTTATGTTTATAAAACTACGCCACATCCATTATTTAAGTCTAAGCTTGTTGTTTTTAAAATTCATAAAAAATGATATACTTTCTAACAAACTCTCTCTAAGAATGAATAAATATTTATTATCTACGCCTATATAACTTTGCCATACGACATGACAATGCTGCCAATCTTTTGGGCACTTTTCCTATTGACAGCGATGCGGACGAATATCTTGATGCCCTATGTTAATTTCCCTCCTTTTTAAATACCTACTTGTACAATTATTATTTTATGTCTGTAAGTTTTTAAATTATGTAAATACGTCACTGATTTCACTAATCGGGGCACCAGCGCCACCCAGCGGCGCTCGACAGAGTTTACAACATAATGCTTGACCGGAGTTAAGTTGAGATTGTCGGTGGCGGTCAAGCAGTGAACACGTTTATAAACTGTTTCCCGTTTCATATAGATGTGTCGTGTACCTACAGTGTGTGAATTGCTAGTGTGATCAATTTGATCGTCACACTAATATTATAAAGGCGAAAGTTTGTGAGTGTGTGTGTATGTGTATGTTTGTCTCTTCTTCACGCTCAAACGGCTGAACGGATTTGGATGAAATTTGGCACACAGATAGTTTATAACCTGGATTAACATATATTATACTTTATCCCGATATTCCCACGGACTCGAGACTTCTGTGGGTGAAACCGCGGGGCGCAGCTAGTAAATTATAATTACATCTGAAATGCAAACGGTTTTTCCATTGCACAATAACCAACACTACCCATAGCACACCCACAATAGTTAAAATATGGCTGATAATAACGAGAGAGAAGTACCTTCTCCGTCATAAATATTACTTATATTACTTTCTTTTGTACCCGCTCGTGTACCATTCAGGTAATCCTTAACCCCACTCACGTTAACAGATACACGTGTATTTGATAGTGGTCTATTGTTTAACGTAAACTTGGACGTCTGGCGGCCACTTAGACCGGGTCCAACACATTAAGAGAGCTCGTAAAGTCGTTAAGAGATGTTTATTGGCCGGACGTGCCAGTCTTTGTCCCAGTTTTGCGAATAATGTACTCGTGATACGTGAGAGAATAGTGAGTTATATCATGGGTATGGTTATGGTATATTTGTATGAGAGGAAATAAAAGACGATCTATGCATTTTGAATCTAGAAGGTTTCTAGGATTGCTTTTTGTTTAGAACTGTCAGTAGAACCACAGATTAGGTAAAACAGATGGTTCACTCCGCAAAATCATTTAAATAAAAAAAAAACGGGCCTAGTGCAAGTCGGACTCGAGCACGAAGGGTTCCGTAACATTATCTATAAAAACGGCAAAAAAATCATGTCTGTTGTATGGGAGCCACCTTGAATATTTATTTTATTCTGTTTTGTAGTATTTGTTCTTATAGCGGCAACAGAAATACATCATCTGTGAAAATTCCAACTGTCTAACTATCACGGCTCATGAGATACAGCCTGGTGACAGACGGACAGACAGACAGACGGACGGACAGCGGAGTCTTAGTAATAGGGTCCCGTTTTACCCTTTGGGTACGGAACCCTAAAAACCAACTTTTGCTACGACACAATTAACTACAATTCAGGTCGCACAACGCTATTTACCTACAGTTATATTCACCTAGAAGTTATCTCTCTTTCTATCGTGTAACTCTTATATCTTCTGACTACGTGACGCACATTGAATTAGCCCGACAAGACGATCCCGCCGCGCACCTGTAGCTACATACCTAAATTGTGGAGTGCGCCTTCTGTACTATTCAGTGGTAGAACACAAACATAAGCAAAACCGGGTACTAGCATTGATATTGCACATTAAGTTTAGAAAGAGATTGTTACATAGCCCACAGGCATGATTGATGTAGACGACGATTCGCAGAAGCGAACTTTTTCTGAGGCTCAATGACCCAAAATAATGACTATAGGTACTGTCATTTTATCGGAACGAAATTCAATAACATGGCTTCTTGGAATGAAGTTCCTTAACTTGGCTTGCGGCAGGAGTTGGTAGAAATCGTCACGTAAGAAAACCGTTCTGCTCCCTCAAACTCAAGCATTTATTTCAATTTAACCATTTACAGGCACTTTTTAATTTTCAAGAAGTCTGTCAGTCAGAAATATGAAGCTAGTTTCCCATTCCAAAGCGTGGTAGGTACGAATGGAGAAGAACTCCACGAACACTCTTTTAAATAAAAAAAATATTACAAAATATTGGTTAAATCATTCATGTTGAAATTACATGTGAAAACAATGTAGGAAGACGTGCACGTTAAAAGCGTATGTAAAACATAAAAAACAAAAAACAATTTAAAAAATAAAATAAGTCATAGCAGCTAAGAGATGACCAGTCCCACCTGACGGCGCCCGTTCATGAACATGACGCAAGGATCAGCACCATTCAGCTCAATCATTTTGAAGGGAGCTAAATGATCTAACACCTGTGCGGCCATCAACGAGACGTCTGAGTGACCCTCCATGCGACTTTCTCTCTCTCTCTGCCTCTTTCTATTATATACGAGTGTGTGTGAGTATCGCATAAGAAACATTGTTCTTGACGGGGGTCCGGACCGCACGCGTTTGTTTTTTTTTCTTTTAAATAAACCTCGACCTAATAGGGTATAAAACTCCACGAATCACACACAAAAAATTCAACAGTAGAGGTAGATTTAATCAAGAATTGAAGTCGGGAACACCATATTATGCAACAAAGATCACAAAGCAACATTTTACGAAGCGTCATTGCGAGTTCCAAATTCACCAATTATTCGTTTCCGCCTAGCATAATATTATCTACATCGTTACTCTAAAATGATCAACATCGATACAAAATTACATTCCAGCTATCCAGTGTATTCCCAGTACATAACCGTGATACATTTGACAGGAATTACAAAACAAACAACTGTTAAGTGATCAGAAATTTGATCAATCATAGGTACTATACTGATATTGAAATAGCGTAATGCGATTCCCTGATGAGTGTGACGTCAACGCTGACAATCATCAATCACTGTCCCCAATTAATTACCTATCTAATGTGGAACGATCGGTTTTGTTTTGATAGATGTGTTGAGGATTTTGGGCCTTTGGATAGGAGAGAATAGGCTTGTTTTGTTACAAAGTTAGAGTTAACGTATTTGCGTGCTTGTGGTTAAGAAGGTGGAGAAGTCATACAGTTTGAAAGTTCATCATAATTCTCTACATCAGCTCTTCTTCAAAAAAGAAATAGATAATTTCCCGGCAAAAATAGACAGCTCTTTTCTACTCACAATCTATTGTTAAGCCATTTTAATTTTAAAACACACCTACAAAAACTCACGCCTTCTGCCCGTGGGAGTAGGCAGAAACCACAGAACGCCACCTGCTACGATCCTTACATACCTAGTCCTTTCTTTTGATTCTTATTGCGGTTGACAACCACCCATATACCTACAAAATAGTTATAACGGCGTTTGTCCACTGCAGCTGTCACCGGGACGTCACCGAGAAACGAGATTATTCGGACCGAACGTGATGTCCCAGTGACAGCGATCGAGTGTTCACCGCAACCGAACTCGGCAGTTCAATATGTAATGATAGACAAAACCAAACCCTCGCCGTGCGACGGCAGTGTGTGGAAGAGACCAAACGGTACAAACTTCACAACAGTACTTAGTCGAGTAACTATTAAGTTACTAAGTGTTTAAGCTCATCGCTAATGCGCACGCGCATCTCTAGTTGACTGACATTACTCGGCTATTTCACCTGCTGCTAGCTATACAAGCGGATACTTGTCCAGATATTATCTGCTAAGGTATGTGTGTGCCATCTACAATCCTTTGTATTCTATGCGCCTCGTTTCATAAACATAACCTTATACTACTTGCGTCCTACAGCCTGCTATTTTCCTTTATTCTCTTCTACCTAACATATAACGTCCTGCGCAGCTTACCTGCAAAGCCCTAACCGTTACAGCACATCGGCTCGTCACAATCTCGAGCCAAGTTCTAGCGGTCGCGCCAAACTACTCGAAACTTCGGCAGCTGGGATGACGGTACTTGGATGGCGGACGTGCGATCGACACGCGGCCATAGTAAATGTATGTTTCGCTACTTCGGCACCGTCATCTCGTTCTCGGTGACGGTGGTGGTGAACAAACGCCTTAAGTTTATAATCAAATCGGCATTTAAGTTTTGACACATTATTCTGGGTCTAATCTCAATTTAAAATACGATGACGCTTTTTAAATCCATAGTTTCACATATATCTCGATTAAGAATAGTTCTGAAGACATTACGTATTCTGAATTTAGGTGAAATCGCATTTCATTCGTCCACTGTTCCTTTTAAGAATATATTCAGATAAGAGAATTCTGGTTTCAAGAAATCGCATATTTTCAACTGTCTTTCCGCACAGCCATTGTTGAATTTCGAATTCCATTTTCATTCTGCGGATCTAAAAGAAAAACAATCAATCTGCCTAGCCTTTTCCCAACTATATTGGGGTCGGCTTCCAGTCTAACCGGATGCAGCTGAATACCAATATTTTACAAAGAGCGACTACCTATCTGACCTCCACAACCCAGTAACTGGGTAATACGATACCCCTTGGTAAGACTGGTTGTCAGACTTTCGGGCTTCTGATGACCCGTAACGACTGTCAAAGATCCACGAATGACAGCCGAGACCAACGGTTTAACGTGCTTTCCAAGGCACGGAGGAGTCTCGATATGTAAAGATGGTCACCCATCCACGACAAACCCCGGCAAGCGTTGCTTAACCTGGTGGATCGACCCGTGCGACTGTAACTGTTGAGCCACGAGCTCTTCCTAAAAGAAAAAGACAGTATTCCCAATTAATTTAGAAACAAATTAAGCTATACAGGATGATGCTGATGGCACAATATTTTTGGTTTTACCTTTTCCAAAAGGCTGGCAAATTAAACGTGAAAAATGCGGCAGCGGGAATATAAAGGCGCTTTTCTATCGAATTAACTTTGACATAAAGGAACTCAATCAATCGCGTAGTATACGGCTTGAATCGCTAGTTTATACTCAATATCAGAGATAACATTAATAAAAAGTATGAAAATGCTTCAAAACATTTTGATTTGGACTTTATAAGAGTTTTAGGAAAGACATACACGG
This sequence comes from Agrochola litura, assembly GCA_949152395.1. NCBI lineage: Eukaryota > Metazoa > Arthropoda > Insecta > Lepidoptera > Noctuidae > Agrochola > Agrochola litura. Next base: position 18,639,509 of record OX424509.1, on the reverse strand, counting down.
ACATAAAGCATTAAAAAAACCAGCCAAGTGCGTGTGGGACCAAGCACAATGAAGGTTTCCGTAGTTGGGTTGAATTTATCCCAAATACAAACTTTACCTTGTAGTTGAAAAACATGTTCTCCCATACATTCCAATTGCAAATGTAAGTTTGTACGCACAATATTGAAAGATTTACCATGTTATTTTAAGACCATAGACTTTTTATAGGTTTTACTGCAATCTATGAGTAAAGAAACATTCTCTGTATTTATTTCAGAATTTTAGGCTGTTGTTTCGGAGATAGGGGGGGAATGGTAAATTTTCATCTATTTTCTTAAATATCTTTGAATGTATTTGATTACAATTACAAAAACTGTACGTAATCATCATGAATTAATTATATTGTTTTAGCGGTTATAGCCAATATGCATTTAATAGGAACATAGCCTGTTAATGACAACAATGTCCTATGATTTCGGTTTTTCAAACCACAAAACAATAATTATTTATTCAACATCGATACTAGGAAAAGCAATCAAACATATAATAATCTTTTTAACAAAACGTATTTTATCAATACTTAAAACCACAGTTTATAATATCGAACTACGTAAAAATATAGCGTGTTTTATTTTATAAAGAGTGAACGAAATTTTTATAAAAATCCTATTATGGCTAAAAGCGTTCACTTGTTCAACATTGATTGGCTGGCGTTGAACGACGTACCACTATCCAGGATAGGTTCGATTTCAAACGGCTGACACTTCTATAAAATCTCCTTGGAGTTTACTCGTGATGTCTGGCATTTTTCTAGTATTCTTTTTTAAAAGAAATATGTTTTGTAAATCAGACAGGGTTTTTTGTAGCTTGACGTTTCATTTTGTTAAGTTAAACGATAAAACTCTTATAGACTGGAGAGCAAAAGCTTGTAAATTCAATCCATTCAATGCACATAGAATAGAATAGGTACCCTTTTTATGTACAGATGGATTACAGATATAAATGTAGACATTTTGACATAGAGTGATACAATGGGCGGTCTTATCGCTAAAAGCGATCTTTTAAAGATAACTTTTGAATGAATAGATAGACACATAATCATTTAACTTGATGCAAAATAATATGCCAATGTTTTATTGACTTGTAGGCGCCGTAGTGGCTGGCTCTGGCCTTTGCTCAACAGTAGAATATTATAGGGTAACAAAATAAATGATTTGTTGTGGTAATTTATGAACCAGAGAGGGACAGTCCCAAACACAGATCACACATATCAACTGCAGTAATTGCACGAACTACTAAATGAGTTAAACAAAAGAGCAACAGCTCAAGTAAAGCACCTGACAAACAAATATTAATATCACTCCTTCTGGAACTTTCCCGAGCATCTGTCGCCCGGGATGGTTTCATGCATAATGCAAACGGCTGATTGTGCCACATAGGGCCCTAGAGTTCTTTGCGAAAACATTCATCCTGTATTTGCTGGGTAGCATAGCACCGCGTTTATTTTCTTGAGCGCATGTTACGTAATGCCACTGTTGTCTATTATTAAGTGGTTTTGTTTTCCTAGTGTACAATTTAAAATTCCGATAAATTCTATACTATTAAACGAGCAATATTTGTATATTTAACACATACATAACATCACGCCTGTAATTCCCTCTCCCTATTGGGGGCGAGCCTATTGACATCAACCAGGTACAAATCGGGTATATTTAAATAGATGCATATTTGTAATATCATTCTCGAAAACGGCTCTGAAGATTTCGATGAAAGTTGCAATATAGGGGTTTAGGGGGCGAAAAATGAGGAGGAAAATGTCGTTAGAAAAGTGTTGAGTATGAATGTGGATGGCTATAAGAGTAGGGGAAGACCAAAGAAACGATGGATGGACTGTTTGAAAGATTAAATTAATATGGCTAAAAAGCGAGTAATTACCGAGATGACGACTAATAGAGAAGTAAGGAGAAAGGGGACATGTTGCGCCGACCACAAATGAATTTAGATAAGGGCACAAGAATTCAAAATTCAAAAGTCATTTATTCAAACTAGGCTGAGAATCAGCACTTTTCGAACGTCAAAATTACATAAAACAGTCCCCAAAAACGCCCACCCTTCACCACTTCTTAGTGCCTTTAGCTGGGAAGAAGAAGTGGCGCAACAAACTCCCCAGCAGCACAGCTGTCTGTTCAAGTTAGAAAAAAAATTATGATGATGGGTCGAAAAATCGATCTAGCTCTTAAATCGTTTTCTCCGTATTTTCACCCAAGCAGAGCTCGGTCGCCCAAAGTTTAGAACAAGATGGCTACCTTAGAATAATGACATGGCAGCATGGAATTAGTATGTAAGTACTGTCCTATACTATAAAATATTCTTCTGTATTTTCACCCGAGCAAAGCTCAGTCGCCCAGGTACTTGTAAAATAATGTGTCTAATAGTTAGGTATATCCATTCCTCTATATGTTCTACTAAACCAATGTTTGAAATGTGTATATAACGTCGCACAAAAAAAATGAAGAACAATGAAGTAAAAGTAAGTATTTTTGCAACACTACGCTACATTGCAATTAAAAATGGGTTAAGCACATGTTTTTTTTTGTAGTCGCCGGATGAATCTTTACAATGATCTGACTTTTATTTTTCTAATTTACAAATTTTAGTAGCAAGAACATTTCAAAAGTAGTTATCAAAAGCATGTTTGTCGCACTTTTCATGGAATAATCGCCAAATAAAAATTATGACGGTCATCGAATTTATGTCAAAAACCCGGCCAAGTGCGTGTCGAACCACACACAATGAAGGGTTTCGTAGTTGGGATGAATTTATCCCAAGAATAAACTTAACTTAGTAGTTAAGAAACGTGTTCTCCCATACATCGAAATACGTCACGGTCAATTCTCCAACTGCAAATGTAAGTTTGTAACCGCAAAAAAAAAAAATTGTGATAAAACTACAAATGATAGATTTTCTGACATTTTCCTTTATTTGTGCTGTGAGACCTTGGTTCCTGCCAAATTTCATGATTCTAAGACAACGGGAAGTACCCTGTAGGTTTTGATTTATTTGCGAGTATCAAAATATATGTCACATAAATGGCCGTATTTTTGTTTGCGTTGACTTAGAAGCTTGATTTTTGAGCTTCAAGAGAACATAGATTTACGTATTTGATATTAATTTCAAATTGATACCTCCACGCATTCCTGAGGATGGGTCTTGACAGACTAACGGACGGACAACGAAATGATCCTATGAGGGTTATTTTTTTTTTCCTTTTTAGGTTCAGAACCCTAAAACCAGGTTTCTCCAACCTCTTTATAGAATCCTCAAAATAAAAATTCACACTAAACTTTCCAAACGCGTCACAACAACCTCAACCAAGAAAAACCTTAAACCTATAATTAACTTCCACACGACACAACGAGACCCAATTAAACAAAAATCGCTACTGCACCGTACATTGATAGCACGCGACACGAATATCAAATAAGACAATCTCTCATTTTGTTGTTACAAATCGTTCCCACAGCTGGGATAAATCGCAGGATAAGGCAAAAACTGGGACCAACGAAACGTGACTAATTCACTAACATGGAAAAGCTTTCACTAAACAACTATTGGTTGTGCATAAGTATATCCGATGTGTTTTATGTTCCCACTGGGGGTTAACAAACCCTCTAGTATATTTTTCATATTTCTATTTTTCTCGGCTCAGAGGTCAGAAGAAAGTTACGGTTTTTAAGGTATTTTAGGTTTGCGCACCTGGGGTTTTTGGGACAATACCTATCTCTTATTTATAGGTTTGAGCAGGCGGAATGATTGTAGGTAAAATCTTTGCCATTCCTGAAGGATTTCTTAAGTGTTTTTTTTTTGTTCGTAAATTATTACAGAGCTCACAGTGAAGGAGTTCGTACGAAAAGAACTACCACCGTTTTACAGATGTCAATTTGCGAAGTTATCCATTTATTAACGAGGAGGATATCTGCTTGTATACCACCCAGAGACAAAAAACCTACTCTCCTCATTGATACTTAAGTGGTACCTACGTTGAAATAATGAAAAGTTTTTTTTTTGAAGTCGGTGTCTTTGGTTTTGAATTTTCGTTTTTTGCCACCGACTTCCGAAATTAAAGTAATTTTTCACTATGTAATGTTGTTTTCAGAAGTAAAAAAAAAAAATCATCAAAATCAATTCATAATTAGTGGTGTACCTAATCGTGTAGAAAAACATAAAAAAAAAATATACAGTCAAATTGAGAACCTCCTCCTTTTGGAAGTCGGTTAAGTCAAATAAAATAGCCAACGCAAATTGGACGCTTACAGAATATTTGATACTGTGGTTTTACTGTTGATTGAATAAGCTGTGGTAAGTCCGGGTCATATTATTATTCACCCAATTTTGGTATCAATATCTCTATGTATCTCTCGTTGGTCTAGTGGTCGCAAGCGCTACTGCTGAGTATGAGGTCCTGGGTTCAATTCCCGGGTCGGACAAAGTGTTATTGGGTTTTTCCATCTGGAATTTCTCAGTGGCAGCCCGGAGTCTGGATTTGTGCCCGGTTGATGGGAATAGGCTCGCCCCCTATTACATGGGACTTAAACATAACTGGCGAAATGTAGGTGTACTATAGGTACACCTCTGCCTAACCCTTCGGGGATTACAGGCGTGATGTTATTTTATGTTGTTATCTCTATGTAATATTCGGGACAGTTCAATGAGACTACAGACTATACAAGTAATTCGCAAAATCACCGGCTGTTTCAAATTTATATCTTTAAATAATTTTCACTAAGTTAACTTCCTTCTCCTTCTTTTAACTTTTCTCTTTATTTTCTAATTAAAGTAATTAATTAGCATTGTTTGACAAAATAAAATAAATAGGTATCCTAGTTAACCTACTTAAAATTCTAAAATATTTGTTCTTTTTACACGATAAAGATCATACTATAGCAAGTTTTCTTTAAAAGTATATGGGCAGTCTCCTAAAAACGTTTTCCTGTAGCTACAACGGTTACAGAACTTGGCCTTTTAAGCCCTGCAAAGTTCTAAATCCTAGTATATTTTAGCAAATTGCCAGGTCAGAATTTAACACCTCTGCTTCGGTATAGTTCATGATTCTATCATTTCAGCCGAAAGACGTCAAGCACCGCCACTTCGATCGATTCTGTGCTTTCCGCATCCAGCGGATTCCTGCGGCCTTCACAAGGTCATCGGTCCACCTTGTGGGAGGCCTTCCAACGCTACGTCTTCCGGTACGTGGTCGCCACTCTAGAACCTTTCGACCCCATCGGCCATACGTTCTGCGAGCAATGTGCCCTGCCCATTGCCACTTAAGTTTGGCAATTCTTCGGGCTATGTCGGTTACCTTGTATCTCCTGCGGATCTCTTCATTTCTGATTCGATCACGTAGGGAAACTGCAAGCATAGCTCTCTCCATTGCCCTTTGGGTGACTTTTAGATAAGGTATTCTTACACAAATACAAAACCCAGTCTCCTTTGTCCCAGATAACAAACAACCAACCTCAACCAACATCAAAAGTTCTTCAAAAGATTAATTATTATGCTCTCACCAGCACCTTTCTGAATTCCTGAACCTGCATTTCAAACAAATAATAGCCTTTAAATAAAGTACGAGTCAAAGAATACTCGAGTGGATTCAATAGTTCTTAAGTCGGAACAAAGGCAGAGACAAACTTCTCAGTCAAACAGTTAGTTGCAAAAGTGCGAAGACTAACTTGAGGTGAACTGAGTTCATGTCAGGAGACGTTATAAATAGTAAAGACTTTTCATAACTACGAAGAAGATATGATTATCTATTTTATCTGGCTTTTGTTTTGAAATTGATGGTACTTAAGGTAATATTCCGTAGCCAAACGCAGGCGGCAGCAGCAGGCGACGTGTCGCTGCGACACGACTGGTTTCATGAAACCGAACGTGTTGCTAGTACGGAAGGTATTTCATAGAAACCAGTCGTGTCGCGTCAATACGTCACATGCTGCTGCCGCCTGCGGTTGGCTACGGAATTGTACCTTTACTTGTGAAAACCAAGTACACTCAGTAGAGGGCCAAGACAAGTGACAATCGCTTCTTTCAACAGGATTGACATAGCCTTTTCCGTAGCATATGTCAGTTTAGTTTTCGCTGATCAAATGTCACTCTCAGGTGTCAACTACGATTATAGTCTTTGCAAACCACGAGTACGCATCAGGTGACTTTTATGCACATTAACATAACATTTAACGTATGACTGCCTCGTTGGTCTAGTGGTCGCAAGCGCTACTGCTGAGCATGAGGTCCTGGGTTCGATTCCCGGGTCGGGCAAAGTGTTATTGGGTTTTTCTATCTGGAATTTCTCAGTAGCAACCCGGAGTCTGGATTTGTGCCCGGTTGATGGCAATAGGCTCGCCCCCTATTACATGGGACTTAAACATAACTGGCGAAATGTGGGTGTACCTACTACAGGTACACCTCTGCCCAACCCTTCGGGGAAACAAGGCGTGATGTTATGTTATTTAACGTATGATTGACGCGCCTTTGTACATATTTTGTCCTTCCATCAATGTGTTTGTATTTATGTGTACCTACCTACAATAAAAATGCGCGCTTATGAAATACAATAACTACCCTACTAGGTACTCTTTATGATTCCTTTATCCCAAACGTTGCTCTGAAAGTTATAGTCTATTATAGAACCTCTACGAGTAAGCCCACATTCGCACGAACGTAATAGAATCGCGGCGATTTTTTTTCGTGCACTGGATTTTCAACGCGCTGGGACGAGAGTACGTCCCAGCGCGTTGGATTCTCAACGCTCGGCTTACCACTAAGAGTTGAAAATCCAGTGCGCGATAAAATCCCGCCGAGATATTTTTACGTCCGTGTGAACGTGGGCTAATGGTACAAAAATAGGTACATATATTATTACGATGCATCCCGAAGCTAGTAGTTAGTTGGGGCGTGCACTCAGTGGCGGCACGGCATGGCAAGGGATTTTTATGCGACGAATAGAAATATAATTTAAAAGCATGACAATAAAATTGAAATTTCAACGGCAACGATGCTGCGGTATCCTTAAGCATGCCGAGACGTCCTTAGGCACAATCATTGAAATTTCAATTTAATCGTCATACATATATGTTTTATTTCGAATTTTACTGGCTAAATAAACACTGCAGCCTACTCGAAAAACAGGAACTGGTTCAAAACTGATTGGCATGATTCTTATCAGACAGAAAGGTACTTCTTGTACCTACTAAATTAAAGGAGTAAAAATCATTTAAAGTTTGTATCAAAAGTTCCAACACCCTCTCGCCTTAGATGTCTGCTCACCCCTATAATTGCAGAAAAAGCGTGAGTATAACATTCGTCTTGCTAAGAATACGTCGTATTTGATCGTGATAGGTTAATCTTGGTTCGCCTCGGGCCGTCGATCGTACGGCTTGGCGTTCTATATCTGTTTCATCATTCTTCCCGAATTTTTATACATAAGTATAAAGAACGTCGATTGGTCGATTGCTTTTCTCAAAGTAAATGAAAAGTATATTAAATAGGTGGGAGAGCACATTCACTTTATGTAAAAATCGTTTTGTTTTTCGCTATTTATCTTGTTGAAAATCGTATGCAGACGACGTACATTTAGTCGGTGACCGAATTCTGACTTAATAATACAGAGAATAGCATGGATCACCACGCTTGCACAAGCCGGATTGGCAATTTCAAGCTTATACTAATAACTATAAGTTCAGGTTTCCCCACAATATTTTTTTTGCTTGAGTCAGAAAAATATTGTGAGCAAATTTTGATAATAAGCTTTATTTAATCTTCAACATTTCACGTGAATCACAAAATACAGGTTTTACAAAAATCATCAAGTGCGTTACAATAGTCGAGTGCAAATTAGTATTAACTGGGGAGTTTGTTGCGCCACTTCGTGTGGTGAAGGGCGGCCATTTTAAAGATAAGATAAGATGTAATTTATTTCCAAGTACATGGTACATTAAGATCTTAATTAATTTAATTTTGACGTTTAAATGTACTGATGCTCACCCTTTTTATTTAATAAATTTTTTTGAAGGTAAATTATTGGGGTTAGCCAACATAATATGTATGTCTCGCAGCAAACCTGTTTCGTTTGAAATGATGCTGATAGAGATGCTACAAAAGTTTATTATGGTCACTACTCACTGCCTACAGACGTCTGAAATTCCAATAAAGAGATGAAAAAACAACCTACGTATCGACGCCTTAGAGTGAAAACCTCGTAAGTGTAAAAGAAGTAACTTTTCAGGAGGAAGAAAAAACTGCGTGCTGTTAAATTTTTGTACGGCGTCTTTTATGTTTTTTTTATTAATTAACATGGAAATTTAACCCGCTTTTATATCCAGAACTGCGAAAATAAAAGACGCCTTAAAAAAAATTTACAGCACGTTGTTTTTTCTTCCTCCTGAAAAGTTACTTCTTTTACCCCTACGAGGTTTTTACTCTAAGGCGTCGGTCGGTATGTGCTTTTTTTTGACTTTATTAACTTTTCTAGGAAAAACTGAGTGGAGCTTAATTTCGGTTATTCGTTTGTTGAAAACATTTCATTTCAACACTAAATCTCTCATACAGTCAGGATACACATAAATGAACAAGAAAAAGCGAAAAAAAAAGAGACATTATTTTCGAAATAACAGAGGATACATTTCAAAGAAGATAAAAGTAAAATTTAATCCTCTTTTCTAGTTCTGTTATAAATAGTTCTGTACTGACTGTACCTACCACAAAGCCGTGTTTAACTAGAGTAATGGCCCATCAATCATCAGTTAACTTTTATCCAAAGAACAAACATGGCGGTTTGACAGCTTTTGTATAGAAAATATAATGTCAAATTATGCGTCAGATATACGTTATCTGACTATTACAAAATCAGCCCTAAAAGTAGCCCTTAATTACTACATTACCTATGTCATTACAGATGCATTACAAGAAAAGCTGACTGTGCAACTTTTAAAACCTGAAAATCTCTTTTACGGTGGAAATGTAGGTGCTATGGTGAAAATTTTTGAATACAAATCAATCTGCCTAGCCTTTTCTCAACTATGTTGGGGTTGGCTTCCAGTCTAACCGGATGCAGCTGAATACCAGTATTTTACATAGAGCGACTGCCTATCTGACCTCCACAACCCAGTAACTAGGTAATACGATACGCCTTGGTAAGACTGGCTGTCAGACTTTCGGGCTTCTGATGACCCGTAACGTAACGAACGGCTTAACGTGCTTTCCGAGGCATGGAAGAGTATGTAGAAATGGTCACCCATCTACGGATCAACCCCGGCAAGTATAGCTTAACCTGATGGATCGATCAGTGCGGCTGTTACTACTTAGCCACGAGTTCCCCCTTGAGTGTTCTGTATCTGACTAACAAACAAAATTATGGTTACTACCTAGTCAATTCAGTCAATTGCAATAAATTTTTCCGAAAAACGCAAAGATTCAATAACAATATTTATTTAAGTATTTAAGACTTCCAAAACATAGAGGCGGACCTAATGCCTTGGGTGATGCAGAGACAAACAGTGGTAGGTGCAATAGCGAGAATTAAGGAATTAATATTTAAAATAATAATTCATTTATTTCAAGAGTTACATAACATAACATCACGCCTTGTTTCCCCGAAGGGTTGGGAGAGGTGTCACTGTAGCAGGTACACCCACATTTCGCCAGTTATGTTTAAGTCCCATGTAATAGGGGGCGAGCCTATTGCCATTAACCGGGCACAAATCCAGACTCCGAGCTACTACTGAGAAATACCCAAAAACACTTTGCTCGACCCGGGAATTGAACCCAGGACCTCATGCTCAGCAGTAGCGCTTGCGACCACTGGACAAACGAAGCAGTCAATTCAAGAGTTACGTAAAATGAAAACCATGAGACAAAAACCGGCCAAGTGCGTGTTGGACCACGCACAATGAAGGATTCCGTAGTTGGGATGAATTTATGCCAAAAACAAACTTAACTTTGTAGTTGAAAAATATAACGGAATGTATGGGAAAACATGTTTTTGCAAATGCAAAGTTAAGTTGGTCGATTATTACTCGTTAACTTGTAGAGCCTACTTAGCTGTGATAGTTTTCCTTTTAATTTCGTTATAAATATACTATTGCTGTGATTTTTTTCACACATCCAAAACTAACCATTTAGCTGGCAGGAGGGGGGGGACACTTGACTCTAACAAAAATTAGCACTTTAAAGCATAACATTTCGCAAACGGATCTCTGAATCTAAAAATGATTTTCACAAACTCACAATTTTTTTAAAGGACGTGTCCAATGACAAAATGGGAAAAAAAAAACATCACCACTTTACGTGTAGAAGGTACACTAAAAAAAATTTTTTTTCATAATTTTGTTTTACTACTTTGTCGACGTAATTAATATGTATACCTATACCAAATTACAGCTTTCTAGTATTAAGGGTCTCGGAGCTAGACCGCGGACAGACAGACAGACAGACGGACATGACGAAACTATAAAGGTTCCTTGTTTACTACGTAACCCTAAAAATTATTATTAAGACTTACGATAAATAAATAATATAATACCTAAAACAATATATCAAATGTCGAATTTGTCGCTAAACGTCTTTTCAAATCAAACCCCAATGATGACTATTAAAAGTCTCATTTCTTACGATTTAATTGTATCAAATAAAATATCTATTTCTATTTCTAACTTACACATTCTCAACCACAACAAGCCAACCGTCTTCCAATGATTTTAATAATAGTTTTCAGACACAATGGTGGTTATTTCGAAAGCAATTTCAAGAACCACTTACAGGCCAACTCGATACTCATTGATAATTCGTATTTCATCAATCACTACTTGCTATCGATCGGGTTACCTTACCTTCGAACAAAGAGTATCCTCCAAGTTATTTGTCTGCCGTTCTATAAGGTCGATGGTACTGAATTTGTTTTATATTTGAACCTGATTGAAATATGGCGGCTTTTTATTAAACGGTTTTATGAACAAGGATAAGTCTCTATGGGTCATCGTGTGCTGGGTTTTTAGTTTAATGCATACTCAAATTGCAAAAATCTTAGTTAATTGATCCAGGCGTGACCTTGCTGAAAGCCATTATAAAATACAATATACGTAGACATATTTAGTAACCACTTAACTATTCCTAAAGAGTCATAAAAAGCTCTGTAAGAAATCGACACGTGTTTCACCTATCAACGAGGCATCCTCAAGGTGACGATTGACTTGTCGCAAACGTGTTGCCACACCGAGCGCCGGACGCAGAACGTGGGCGAATGCGAACGCGAATGCGGTCGGTCTGCTTCCGGCGCTCGACTTTATTGAGAGGTGAAACACGTGTCGATTCCTTACAGGTTTTTTATGACTCTGTAGGAATAGTGAAGAGGAATAGGTTACCAAATATATCTACGTCTATTGTATTTTTTTGCAAAAATTTTATTAGATATTTCGATGAAAAATTCTAGTTTTTATTATTTATTAAACACTTTATTGTACACCACATAAAATAAAAAGGGCAAACATATTTCAAACTAATAATTAGTTAGCTACAATGGGCGGTCTTATCGCACAAAGCGGTCTTTTCCAGGAAACATTTAGATGGACTGAATGAATGGACATTTTGGGTCGTCAGTGTAAAAAAATAACATACATAAAACTACAAATAAATAACATAGAACATATTATAATAAATATATGTCAGATCCGGTCATTAGTACGGACACGAAACGAATCGCAAGCGCGCCACTGGCGACATCAAGAGTGAGCTACCTACACCAAAAAAGGCGCGCTTCTACAGAGTCGTGATGTTTTAAGGCCACGGCGAGGAGGGCATTCAGCCTCTGGTCGCATTGGAATCAAGACGTCACGGAACTGTTCTCGATTCGTGGTGCTCAGTTATTGTGTTAGTTGTAATTTACGGCACGGTTGGCGCAGTGGTTAAGCGATTGACTGCTGCGCTGCGTGTCGCGGGTTCGATTCCCGCACGGAACAAATATTTGTATGACCTACAAGTAGTTGTTCCGGGTCTGGCTGTCACCCACGATACAGGAGAAATTCCTAGTGTGGGGCAAAGTTTAAAAAAAAAAAAAAAAAAAAAAAAATCTGATCATTTTGTTAATTGGTGATTTTAATAAACGCCGTTGCACCCAGTGTGTGTATAATTTAGCTAGTGTGATTCATTTGATAGTAAATTATAATGTGATCTGAACTGCAAACTGTTTTTCTATTGCGCATTAACCAACACTACCCACACTACGCCCACAGTAGTTAAAATTTAATAATAACGAAAGTCACATACCCGTCTCCGACATATATTTTAGCCTAAACTGTGTCGCTCTTGGGCAAAGGCGTCTCCCCATTCCATCCTCTTCTCTAGGTTTTGTTGAAAACATTGATTGGGAAGAAATTTTTCCTAAAATTATATTTATTTTTATCCGTAACATCAAATTGTACTATTAATATTCAAGAAGTAATAAAACCTTTCTGGAATCATCTGGGATATAAGCGAAATATTGTACGATATTTTTATTTATATTATTCCGAAAAATCTCGGATACCGGTAAATCCTAAGATTTACCGTCGAATCTCATGATTTACTGATAGCCACCGGCAAATATTATTTAGTTACTAGGTACATAGTCTCGTTTAATAATAGGTTTTCATTTTATCCTCTGGGATCTAGTATTTTTACTGTTACAAGTCTAATGTTCTAAAGCATTTTCCCAGTACATATTTTTTTCCCAAAGAGGTTAATGAAGTCACAAGACATAATCTACGGCCATTGAAGCTACGTATCCGCTACGGATCTGCTACGCCCTTGCTACGAATCTGCTACGCCCTTGCTACGCTTATTACATGTGCTGCCTAAGCATCTAAATAAATAGTAAATCTAGGTTTTTTATCGTAATCCAGGCTGTAATTAACATTTCACCAAAACCGTTACTAGGTAACTTATTTTAATACAAAATCTCTCTGAATGATGTATTTGTGTAGTTCAAAAATCTACTAATCTTCAAAATCCTCAGCCCAAACATAAATAAACTTTAATTTCCTATACCCTCCATTTCCGCACTCAAACTTCCTGTACCATAATAAAACAAAATGATTAGTTAAACGTCCCAACTACACATTGTAACTGTTCGGAACACACCTCCTTTGTTTGCATTCGACCAGACGAATGGGCCCATCTATCAAAGTAGGTGAGCAGAATACCGGCCCCTGTCATTAATAACCGCGCGAAGTAATGGAGCGCAAACTTTCTACGCACGTTTTTCATTAAATTCTCAGTGGGGAAAGCGAATTTATAAAATCAATGGGGGCCAGCAATAGAAATTAAGCCGTGAAATATTGCCGCGGTGGCAGATTTGTTGTGATACCGTTTGCAACGTTAATGGTTTGCTCCGAATTTAGTATTCGAACACTTTTTGAATGTTTATTACTCGAAATTTTTGAGAGATGCTCTTTTGTTTTTGTGCTATGAGCACGTTTCGGTTTTTTTTTATTGAATTTGAGATGAGAACCTTCATCAAATGTTTTAATATAATGTATATTTACTTTCCCCCTGTTATCTATGTGAAACTTAAACATAATTGGCAAAATGTGGGTGTGCTACTCTCTACACTCTGCCTATCCCTCCGGAGATTACAGACCTGATATTATGTTTGTTACCTCCTTTGTAGGTGTAATCAACTAGTGACGTCTAAATGCATCAACTTCTTCGTATCCAGTCGATAGAATTTAATTAGCTCAGCTTTTCAGAGGCATCAGCTACTCCAGTGCGCCGGTATCATGTTCCATAGTTTGTAGAGATTTTCCTTACTTTTGCGAACCTGATTCCAATGTTTAATTGAATATTTTCAGAGGAGTCAGGGAGATTCATGAAAGATATTTATTTATCTTTTAGAAATCACCTACACATTAGGAAATTCTTGTACAATTATTTGCAAAAAGAATAAAGATAATTCACTAATAATATTACAAACGAGATAAACAATCGGTTCCGGCTCCCGATAACCGAACTAGTGCAACCCGGTTCGGTGTTGAAGTGTCGAACATTGCTCAGATAGCTGACTACTTGATATCTCTGCTGGCCTAATAACTTTCAAGATACAAGTAGTCTTGTAGTTTACTGGAGCAGGTGTTGTATCGGATAGAAATGCGATATTGTGACGAAGGGAAATTTTATCTCGAATCATCATATTCCCTTGTTCCATGTTACTTGATGTAGGCGCACTACGTTTTTTTCTCCCATACTTCCATTCATGCATTCATTGGAATTTTATCTCAAATAGATACGATTTTTAAAACAATTCATTAATTTTATTATTTATCTATACACAGTAAAATACATAGAGAAATGACAGAATTATAATTTAGAGTACAAAGGTACTGCTTATTTCTTAAGAAATTTCTTCTAGCAGACCTGCGAAAGGAGAAATGAGACAGAAATGTGCACAATAGTGTGTCAGAACAAGAAGAGAAAATATGGATATGCGAAGTCTTAAACTAAAATATTAAAATATACTTACTCGTACGCGTATTATATAACGTACGTAATAAATTAACAGATACTTAAATAATAGTACATTTCTGCCGCGGTCTATAATAACTACTTTGCTGGTCGCGCTGATGATGGTCGACAGCACAGCGTAGCGCAACTCCAGGCCGACATAGCGCGGTCAGCGTGCAGCACTTGATGGACGAGCTGAGATAAAGGCCAAGGCCGTAGGTCGAGGCCTTTACAGCGAGGACAGCAAGGGCTGCAATGATGGTCAAGCTGGAAAGCTTAGAGCGTAGCTAGGCTAGCTCGAGGCAATCATAGCGTGACCAGCGAAGCAGTCATAGTGGGCCAAGGCTTGTATAGTGCCTTACTCAAAAATGCAAGTACCTAATCTAAATAAAACCAGCAAGTAATTTCAACAAAATATATATTAATTAACTAGAAATTTAAGTAAAATGACAATTATGAAAAGTACAGTTACTAAAATTCAACACCGACTTTCCCGATTTGATATTACTAATAGTTTGCGATAATTTTAATGCAGTGTTTGACTGCTGTATTATTTCTTCATTTATTACGTAAAAAAGTCACTAAATAAAAATAAAATTTTCGCTGAACCGCGCTTTTGTTACTTCTTAGTTTTTTTTTTTTTAACAATGGTAGTTGGAACTATACAGCCAAATGGAATAAAATCTTTTTGTACCTATCTCTTTAAATACAAACAACTGTGTTTTAAATAAAATCTTTTTGCATTTGATTTTTTAAAACGTTGAAACGTTAAAATAGCGGCCGGCAATGTTTTGCCGGCCTGTTAGAGCGACCAGCAAAACTTTGCCGGCCGCTCCTTGAAACAGAACGGCAAGGTCGACTTTGCTCAAACAAGGTTGTCAAAATAATGACCACATTACATGCATTTTTGAGTAAATACATAAAGCTTAAATCATAAACATACATACTATAGGTACAGTAAGCGCTCAAAGGTGCATAAACACGCTAAGAGTCGTATTGCTGTGAACACGCGGTGTAGTCCGTACATTTGTATGTGTAATCAGACGTCTGTGGTGTGTGTGCCCTACACACACCACAGAAAACGCAGTTTTGCACTAACACTCTCGTATCGTCGCGGTTCGCGAGCGCCGCACTTTATTGTTAGACACGCATTATACGCGTGACCTTGGCCAGTTTATGGCATTGCTAAAATTCGAAAGTAAATTATATGTGCAGATAGCAGAAGGCGTTAAGCGTTGATCTTAGATTCAAGATGGCTCAGGTTCTAATCTCGTAAATCACAGCGCTGTTTTTGCAAATATTATTATTTTTGTTTGCAATAATAATATTTTTAAATATTCCTGCCTATTTATTAATGTTGTTATTGCAATAAAGGGTTTAGAATAAAAAATGCGTGATATGTTATAATAAAAAATAAATAATATTTATTCGTTATATTTATTTTACTTAAGTATAGGTAGTTAAAAAACTGCTACAATTATTTATCATTACTTCACCTGAATAATATGTGAAATAGATGTCTAGGAACTTAGAAGCAATTTGTATTATTTTGACATATTTAAATTTTGAAATGTTTTAAATGGATTTTTTTCACCATATATATAAAGCTTTGATAATGTTCGAAGTAATTAAGCAATAAATAAGAATATTAGACTACATAGAATGTAAAAAAATCTACTGACAATATTGTTGATTTTAAGGTAAAGTATTATTTTAAATTTTATTTGGCTTCAGTAAATATTGGTTGGTATTGAGGTTATAGCTTAAGTATTCATTTTCTTTACGAAAAGAAGATTGAAACTAAACCTCAAATTTTAATCCTAAAATAATAATATTACTAAAATAATATTAATTAAACAATTTCGGTCTATCTGCAAGAAATACGACAAACACCCTATTGAAACGTGCTTAAAAAATTCGTTACCATAAATTCATGCAATAACGAATCTGTTGTTTATTAAATTGATACGGTCAATATTTTAAGGTCAAAAACGGTTTTCTAGCTAATCTTCAGTGATGCAAGCCTTCAGAGTGCACGGCGAACGGTTCATAACGACGTGTTTTTAATAATTCAGCAAAATATCTCGTTGGTATGAAACCATTTGTTTCATATTCATTCACCATTTGACGTCGCTGCACCTCGATAATAAGCCCCTTCCTCATATCTCTTAACCCTCACAGTATTTCTCTAGAACAAAGAAAAACATTGTTTTTATTACACATAATACCTAATTATTTATTATTCACTAATCGAATTAAACCTCATAATGAATTTAAAACTTGAAAGGCATCTTCTGTCTCAACAATACCTCTGTTCTATCAACAATACCCTTGATTAAGATTTATGTTTAGTAAAATATGAAATATATAAATGAAAACACTCACACTTAGTCCGGTTTCATTAGATATTCACTTCACTTTTACGCAGCGCAATAATATTCTCTGATCTGATCTGATCTCTTCAATATATTTTATGCCTGCTTTTTGAATATAATAACCACAACACTGCGCTAAACACTCGTCACCAATATTATCCACGAGCCAACAAAGTTCTATTAATTGAATACTCGTAACGAACTGTATCTGTCTACCCTACAGAAATCGAAATAATTTACTTAGTTTTCTGTGGTCTACCTGCTAAACTTTAATATTTTTGTGAACAAGACGAATGAAACAAAAAACGAATGATTATCGAACTAGTCATTGGTTGCAGACAAAGTGAGTGTGTGTGTGTGTACTGTGCGTGTCTATAGTATTGTAACAATTTATAGAAGAAGGTCGTAAGTCAAACCGAAGCGTCAATCTATTGCTTTGTGAGATTGCTCATGGACTTTTGGTCGGTACTGTATATAAACACTCACAGTTGAGAGGAGAGGTAATGCCCTTTTACTCGATATTTGAATTGAGAAACAGTTTTTAACCGACTTCCAAAAAGGAGGAGGTTATGTTCGACGCGTATGTTTTTTTTTTTTTTTTGTTTTTTGTGTATGTCCACCGATTTCTCCATCATTTGTGGACCGATTTTCAAAATTATTTTTTTGTTTGAAAGGGTATGCTCCCAAATTGGTCCCATATAAATTTTATTAACTTTGCTTGGGTAGTTTTTGAGTTAGCTACAAAATACGTATTTTTTTTCCCACTTAGTATGTAGATGATATGATAAGTTCCTGACACGGGTAGTAGGTAGTGGTATTCGAATGTGTGTGGGGTAGGTACCACAACTAAAAAGTGAAAATAAAAACTTTTTACAAAAAAAAAACTACCGACTTCCAAAAAAAACACTACAAAGTGAAAAATAAGTTTAATTTTGGAAGTCGGTGGCAAAAAACGAAAACACAAAACGCAAGACACCGACTTCCGAAATTAAAGTTATTTTTCACTTTGTAGTGTTTTTTTTGGAAGTCGGTAGTTTTTTTTTTTGTAAAAAGTTTTTTAGCTACACCCATGCTATAAAACCTCTATAAAAGTTTCAGATACACTTAGCTTATGGCCAATATTAAAACAGCCAGTGTCATAGTAACCATTACCTCATCCCAATGAGTGTTACAATGTTTTACTAAATTTCATTACTTTCGCATTTTATAATATTAGTTAGTTATAATAAACCTTTAAGAAACTAGTGTTTGTCATTTTAGGCTTAAAAAAGTTTCGGGAGGGATAACACAAAACATGACATCACATCACACCTGTAATTCCCGGCGAGTTAGGCAGAGGTGTTCATGAAGCACCACACACACACGCCCCCCCACACTTGAGAACACATCACACACACACAAAACACTGCTTATAAAAATATATGCCTACTATACAATATAGGAGAATTTAATTGTAAATGCTAATTCGTGGAGTTATTTTACAAGTGATATAGACTCACTGCTGACTGATTTTGTCTCGTTCCCACTTAAGAAAAGATACACTAAGGGGAAATTCCCGTAATTTTTAAGAACGTTGGCATTCTCATCATATTTGCAATTTGTCAAAAATACAATCGATTTACCAACATTTTTGACAAGATTGCGACTTGAATGTGAACGTTTTTTGTACGAGAATTGGCTTTCAGGGACATTTAAAGTGTGATTCTGTTAATAAGCTCCCCGTCTACCCATAGGCTTCGTAAACTTCTTCTTCTTTTGTGAGATTCTTCTTTCTTTTTCGTGTGGTTAGTGGCTAACCTGGTTTCAGAGTTTTTATGCCACTCGTGGGCCTCTGACTTGCCTTCACATGCCGTCCAGAAATATCTCTCCGACATGCCGATTTCCTCACGATGTTTTCTTTCACCATTTTTTAAAGCACACCATGTGGTGTGACCGTCGGACTACCAGGTCATAGGTCATAGGTCATCAGGAGATGATATTATGATTTAAAAGAGTGTCCGTGGAGTTTCTTGCCCGTTCTTCTCCATGGGAACCTACCTACTACGCTTTGGAATGGACAACTAGCTTCATCTTTCTGACTGACCGACCCCTTGTCAATTTAAAAGTGCCTGTAAATGGTTTAATTGAAATAAATTATTTGAGTTTGAGTTTGATAAGCAGCAATATCCTCTTGTTTTTCTGTAACAACTTACCGTGATCTCTAATAAGTATGTCTGTCAAGTGTCGTGAAGAATATCCATCCAATTATGTCTGTTAATTGATACGGTCCTTAGAAGTTCAATTTTATTTAGATAAAAAAATATTCATAGAATGAATCAAATATTTATTTACCTACCAACTGAATGGAAGTGTGTTTTCATAAACCACTTTTTTTCTTACAGCTATTGCTTTTCATTTGTAAGATTTCTGCAAATAAACTTTCTATTTTATGGAACGTTTTTTCCAGAAATCCTGGAATAGTTTACAAGGTCTTATTTTTAAACTGTCTCTTTGGTCTAGTGATCGCAATGAGCATGAGGTCCTGAGTTCGATTCTTGAGTCGGGCAAAGTGTTATTAGGTTTTCCATCTGGAATTTCTCAGTAGCTGTCCGGAATCAGGATTTGTGTCCGGTTGATGGCAATAGGCTCGCCCCCTATTACATGGGACTTAAACAAAACTGGTGATATGTTGGTGTACTATTGGTACACCTCTGCCCAACCCTTGGGGGATTACAGGCGTGATGATAATGTCTTATTTCTTATTATCATACCTATAAAAATAATTCAGTACACTGTCATTATATCAAACTGAATTTATCCGGTTCATTCTCCACAATGTTATTAATATTGTCACGAGCAAGTTGACCTTTGTATAATTATGTTTTTAAACCAACGTTGAGTTGATAAGTACTAACATATCCAGTTTGAACTGTTTTATGTCATTCGTGACAAACAAACAAGCCTATCTCAAACCGGTGAATACTGCAGCTGTTTATAACAAGTATCAAAAATATTATGAAACATTTTCCCACAAACACACGTATGGTAAACATTGAAAAAAGAATCGCACAACTGCTATTTATAACTTTTTTTGAGTTTAATATTGTCTATTATACAATCGCAAACGTTACCTATATCTATGAGGCTCGTAAAGGAACATTACTTGTCATTGTGATCTTGTTCTCGTAACTGTAATTATCTATAGTCTTCATTTATTTTTGTTGCTTATATATTTAGTAAGTATGTATGTATTTATGTATCTATTATTTAGGATATGTATACATCTGTGTATCTATTCTAGTATATTGTATATTTATTACTTGCACCAACGATAGCCCCATTTTATGTCCAGGCAAATCACTGTCCATTCCAAGGTTGCCTGGAAGAGATCGCGGAAAGCGATAATGCCGCCCATTGTATATTTTGTAGTGTTTGATTTATTTTTTTGTTGTGTATTTTTGTGGTGTACAATAAAGTATATATAAATAAATTTAAAAATAAATTATAGTAAGTATGTTACGTGGGGCTTGTGGCTAAGTAATAACAGCCGCACTGGTCGATCCATCAAGTTAAACTATGCTTGCCGCGGTTGGTCCGTGGATGGTCTTTACATACCAAGACGCCTCCGTGCCTCGGAAAGCACGTTAAGCCGTTGGTCCCGGCTGTCATTTGTAGATCTTTGACAGTCGCTACGGGTAGTTAGAAGCCCAAAAGTCTGACAACTAGTCTTACTAAGGGGCATCGTGTTAGCTAGTAACTAGGTTGTGGAGGTCAGATAGGCAGTCGCTCCATGTAAAAATACAGGTATTCAGCTGCAACCGGTTAGATTGGAAGCCGACCCCAACATAGGAAAATAAAATAGGAAAGGGCTAGGCAAATGATGATGGTAGGTACGTTACTGTAGTGGCTAAGGGCACAAATAAGTAACTAAGTCTAAAATCAAGCAAAGTTTGCAGTTATAAACCTGAAGATCAGACCAATTCCCGTAATTGAAAACGTTCAAAATCTAGTCACAATCTCGTCTCAGTGACAATTAATGTCAAAAACTTGTCAAAAATGTAGGGAAATTAGAAAGTATTTTTGACAGATTAAGACTGAGATCAGACAGTGAACGTTCTTAAACGGAATGCGCTAAGGTAGCCCGCGAAATTCAAAATTTCTTTACTTTTTTGCATTTTGTAGGTCAGTGTCAGGTTTTATGTTGATGAAAATATGATTCGCGACCGTAACAAATATGGCTTTTCATAACTCTGTACCTTCAGTGAAAAGTGATGTAACTGGAAAATCATGATTTTGAGAAAATTAATGTTAAAGTTTAAAAAAAAATCTGGCTCTTTGTCTACTTCACTAAAATGAGTACTGATTACTGACATTGGTAAACAATATCTTAGAGCACGATTTAGTGTAAGAAGAAACAGATTAATTTGTATAGTTTTTAATAATTTAAAAAGAAATCCAGTTGTATCACCTAACACAACATATATTAAAGTCGTTTTATGTGTAAATTAATTTAAAATGACTTGAACCATTTTATACATTACTTATTGGTTGGTGTGGGATGATTATGTGTACCTAAATATACCAGTTTGTACTAATTCACGTAAATCGCGTAATAAGAGTCACATACATTTGTATTAATATACATTAAGGTACTTGAAATATTTGTTCAGTTCACATTGATATTATTTAAAATGTATTTTTTTACACATTAATAAATGTAAAAAATGCTTAGTTAGAGCACTTTACACCAAAATAAGCTTGCTCAATTTTAATCTTAGAGGGGTACCGATTAGACCAAAAAATTGCGTTTTTTTTACTGTTAAACTTAGTGTAAGAATATTAAAACTGATATGAGTCAAGATATATCACTTTTCACTGAAGGTACAGAACTGTCAAATGTGAAGATTTCATGAAATCATCACATTTGACAGTTATGCTAACTTATGAAGTTGAATTGCTGATTGTAATGATTATAATTATGAAAAGCCATATTTGTTACGGTCGCGAATCATATTTTAACCAACATAAAACCTGTCACTGACCTACAAAATACAAAACCTAAAGAAAATTTTAATTTCGCGGGCTAACTTAGCGCATCCCGCCTAAAATTACGGGAATTTCCCCTCTATTAAGTTCTGAGTTGAGCTCCACGATTACTGACAAATGCTTGCACTGACTGGACAGGTCCAATCAAATCTGTGTGGTTCTTTCCTCAAAAGACCATTTCAGATACTAATCTACATGGTCCTCACATGGCCTGACCAAGATTATGTCTGAACTTTAAAAGAGACTCTGACCTCTGAGTTTGTTTCGGCCTTTCTTCTCTAGAGTAGTTAGATAGGAAACGCCGAACTCATCTAGCTTATTTTTTTAAAAATATGACGTGTAAAAGTGATTCCGATATCCTATTTACAGAATAAACGATTTCATTTAATTTCATTAATTAATTTGACTGCTTCGTTGGTCTAGTGGTCGCAAGCGCTACTGCTGAGCATGTGGTCCTGGGTTCGATCCCGAGTCGGGCGAAGTGTTATTGGGTTTTTTTATATGGAATTTCTGAGTAGCAACCCGGAGTATGGATTTGTGTCCGGTTGATGGCAATAGGCTCGCCCCTTATTACATGGAACGTAAACATAACTGGCGAAATGTGGGTCTCCTACCATAGGTACACCTCTGCCTGACCCTTCGGGGAAATAAGGCGTGATGTTATGTTATGTGTTCATTTATTTGAAAATCTAAATATAAAATATCTAGAATTGTAAATTATGCATTTTTAAGGCAAGACTTGTATTTAATTACAGTGTTTAGAAAGTACTATGCCTTTATTTCCAAGAAACCATCTGTACAAACATGTAAATGATCCAAATCATGAATAGTATAAAATGTAAGTATATTAATAGTAAGTACAAATACTTCTATGTAAATGCTCCCAATCCGGTCTAGACCCAAACGAGACATTTCAACAAAACCCATTTGACATGAGCACCCGGTAAATGGACAAACGCCATTTTGTCGCCGTATTTGAATTTAGAATTCTCAGTATACGAGTTGTGTCAGTGGCCAGTACCGAACTGACAATGTATGGTTAGAGCCAATCAGTGGTCACTCACCTAAGACTCTTTTCATATTTTGTAGCAGCAAAAGTCTATTTTATAATCAACACGAGCAACTTGACCTTTTTCGGTTTATATTATGTTGTTTTTAACCAATGTTGGTGATAAGTATTAATTTGGTTCAAACTGCTTTTATGTTATTCGTGACAAACAAGTAATGCTAATTAAGTGAGGAACATCCATCTATCATCTGTGATTGTAATAGGGATGATGAATATTTTTTTTTGCCCATATTGTAGATTAAAAAAAAAATTAATACATATTTTTTCTTTTTTTACGTTATCAAAAGATTACAGAGATACATTGAGTTAAAATGTGCCACGACGTCACGAGTATGTAGATGTTATACTTACTTGTGACGTAATGATTTCTACTCCCCAACTTCAATGCGTTTTATTTAAGATTTTTTTATTAATACTGTGATAAAGTAAAAAATACGTGTCTAATATTTTTTATTATCTGAATGACGGACTAAATAGTTTTTTTTTACCCAGGTATCATCCCTATTAGGGAGAACGGGCTGACGATTGCATTATTGTTGCTGTGTAACGTCATGCAATCGTCAACATAATCTGTGTTTACTCGTATGTTGCCTGTAGTACTCTATTGTTCCTAACACACGATTTGATTTTTCCTGTCATGTAACTTTAGAATTACTTTTATGATAAATGATTTCATTTCTCTTTCAACTTTTTACACTAGGTACTAAATTAAATGACTTACTATCCAAATAAATACAAATACAAAAGGACACCGTAGAAGTATTCGTCCGCATCGCTGTCATCCGGAAACGTGCCCAGAAGACTGGCAGCATTGCCACGTCGAACGGCAATGCTAATTCTTTGGCTAAAGAAAGAGCCAGCTTTCTGGTCACGTGTCGACCTGTCGGCAAGAAATTTCCTTAAAAAGGAGTTACTATTTAAAGACAAGAAGAGAAACGTTCCTAACTTTTTGCAAGAAACCTTGGCACAGTTCTAAAACTTTTAATTAGATGTCAGTCACGAAGTTCTAATATTGAATTTATTTATGGTTCTTACCGGTAATGCAGGCCCAACTTCTTAAAGGCATTTTCACACATAGGTACTCACACACGTTTAAAATTTATTATTAATGTTGGGGTCTTCTTACGATGTTTTCCTTTCCTTAAGGGTCGGTAATAAATTTAAATGGAGTGCATATAGCACGATGGCACGATGGAACGGCGTACACGACCTTTTTTAAGTGAATTGGTGTCGTTTGTTTATTACTTAGGGAATGAATAAAATGTAGATAATGTATGGTGCAATTCAATGTCACGTCGGGAAGACGTGATCTGCAAGGATTTGCAGATACCACTTAACCTACCACTTAACTTATGGTGGTATTTAATAGTTCAGTCTTATGTATACTATAATTTTCCCAGTGCAGAGCAAAGGCTTCCTCGTAAACGGATAAGGAGTAATTAATACTTACCTAAGATGAGTAATTAATACCCACATATGCATGGGTATTAACGGTTTAAGAGAACTTCTGATTTGCTCACTATATTTTAATTGTAATTGTGATAGTCTTGATTTACATTTTGACACCAAAATCGGCTTTAGCACTCTCGAAAACCATGAAAACGATATTTTCGCAGCCGCCAACTTGGATTTTCTTTTTGACTCCAAAATTATAATAATTATAAAAAAGTATGAAAAATAAACATAGGAACTTGCAAAGTGACTTCTTTTAACACAATAAAAAGTTTTTTTTATCCACAACGTGGAAGTTCTTGGCCTGCATTTATTTGATGATAAGTGATGATCAGGCCGAAGGTGGAAGCGAACTTTACCCAGAATCCTCGACCACAGAGGAACTGGCTATCTTACCTCCAACTACTGAAATACAACAATGCTGTTAACATTGTCGTTAAGGCGACAGACTTATATAAGATGGTGGTAGCCAGGCGAATTAGAACAAGCCCTACCACCAACCAAACCGAGCCGAAAATTTTGCTCCCACTTGGAATCGAATCCGAGACCTCAGGGTCTGAGAGAGGTGGTCTAACTACAAGACCACAGAGGCGGTTAAGAGTATGTGTTTATGAAGAGTTTCTTTGAATTTGAAACACACGCTTACTTAAAAAACATAACTCTGTCTTTGTTGTCGCGCAGTAGGGTAAAGCCTCATGCATACTGGCGCGATGCGACTCTACAAAAAAAATCTAAGAAAATTTTACAACAAGTACCGGTCGCGTAATTCGTGTCGCGTCGTGGGACAAGTCGCGCTCGTCTGCATGAACCTTAAAGAGACAGGAAATTATTATAGAAACATCTTACAATACCAAAAATTGTCCTATTCTATTTTCAACTGAAACAGAAAATTTCTCTCTAAATATAGCAGTAAATTAAAGTGTATTTGCGAGGCAATATTTCACACAAAACAATTGCCAAGGTAATATTTAGCTTGCAAATATAACGTCGGTTGCTACTTAAAATTAATATTACAGTCCACGGGTAGTCGACAACAGACTTCTCATAATAATTATTGTGGAGTACAAACCGGCGGTTGGTCTTCGCGATTTATGTTCGAATACCGGCTGCTGTTATATTTTATAGGATTGTCTTTTGTTTCTCGATATGCATGGTTAATTTCTTCTATGTTTAAAATATCTACCATCAGCCAGCAATGTGTCCATAGAGGTTGATTGTGACAGTACTCCGTATGTACAGAGTACAAGCTTTTGCCCGCGGTTTCGACCTTTATACCTATTGTGGTGTGTAGTGATGTAGTAATTTTTAACAAACTTCAAAAAAAGGAGAATTTGTTACCTCAGAACTTTCGACTGGAAGAACCGATTTTGATGATTCTTTTTTTATTGTAAAGTTGGTGCTTCCCGTGTGGTCCCATTTTAATTTGGTCCAGTTCTGGCATCCATGAGAAAACCATATACTTAGGTAAGTCTTAAATTTGCATTAAGTATGTGCGCGACAAATGGACGAATAACTCATTGAATTTCTGTGGGATAACACAACTAAAAAGTGAAAATAAAAACTTTTTACAAAAAAAATTCAACCGACTTCCAAAAAAAAACACTACAAAGCGAAAAATAACTTTAATTTTGGAAGTCGGTGGCAAGAAATGAGAATTCCAAACCAAAGACACCGGTATTCGGTTATTTTTGACCAAAACATTGACGCGTAAGAGTATTCCAAAAGAACTTCTTATAAACAGTATTATCCATATTCTACAATCATTTAATTTAATGTCATGGATGAATGTTTTTTTGTAATTCCAAAAAACATGTACGGCACCTTCTCCATGAACCATACAAAACATTTTTAATATATTTTACTTTCTGGAGTGATGTCGAAACTAATAAAAAACCTTTTAATCAAATTAGTTGCTGGAATTAAAAAAGTAGCATTGCAATAAAGGTTAACGAATCTAATTTTGAGAAAACAAAAAAAGGTTTCCAAGTAAAACCTTTTAGACTGTATTGGGTAATTGTTATCTACTCGGATTTTTACGAATGCTCAATATTACTAGAGGCAACCCCTTTCCAATCCAATTCTGATACTAAACCTCAAGTCTAATAAAATTTACATAAAAAATCGAAGGGTGAGTGTGCGAGCTTCACTTATGTTGATGGTTCCATACTATTAATGTTAACTTTCCTTCAATAGAACTAATGTATATCTTAACAAAATTATACAGGGTGTAAAAACACCCTTCAGGAAGCCGTCACCTAAGCATTCTGTACATCAAAACTAAGTAACTTTGTGCAAAAATAATTGCTGGGAATCGACTTTTATTTTTGGTGTGAAAATTCGCTATTAACAGTAGTGCGCAGTGTAACGTACGCGGATTGTTGGAGTATTTAAAGTTATGTTATAAATTATAATATTTCAAACTGGTTTTTATAATAATATGTCAAAAAAAAAGTTGGAACTTTAACCTCCATATCTCCGTAACCAGAAGGTTCCCAGGTATGTTCTACAAAAAAATATCAGAATAAAGGGAAGAACAAGTCACTCTCGGCTTCGTTAAGGGTATTTTTACACCCGTTGTGGGTGTATTAGCACAAATTACACATTACAGATGGTTCACGCCGCAAAATCATTTAAATAAAAAGCGACTCTTGCTACGATACAATAAAGTGCAATTCAGGTCGCACAGTGCTAATTACCTACAATTATATTCACCTAGAAGTTGCCTCTATTTCTGTCGCGTAACTCTTAGATCTTCTGACTACGTTACACTCACTGAATTGGCCCGACAAGTCGAGCCTGCCGCGTACTTATAGCTTCATATCTTAAATGCAGAGTGAACTGTCAGCATTAGTCCTTGGTTTAACTGCCTAAAAAGCAAAAAGTTTTGCATACGACAGAGCTTGAATATTATTATTTTTTTACGTTTGAAAGTTTCTTTAGTCCAATATACACACACCACACACCTACATCACAAACACACGCACACCACACCGACATCTCAGAACACACACATTCTATCACTTCTCACACTTAGTTCCTACAATGGAAATTTTGAACACAGACATTTTTGATTGTGCATCCTATACGTTCAGAACTCTTATACTCAAGGAGCTTTCTTGAACATATTTTCTTCTAATTTTGTGTACAATTTCTTAAAATTTATATGGATATATTATAAGCACGTTAGCTAAGAAAAAAAAATGTATTTGTAACCCTAGCGATTATTTTCACTGTCACTGTCCTGTAGCTAATCCGTGAACAGCGTTGTGGGCTGCAATATTGGCTGTATTTTTTAATGTATTTCTTGTTCCTATGTTTTATATTGTAGCTCTTTGTTGTTCCTTTTGAGTAAAAATTAGTAAGTAAATATAAGTTAACATACATTTGCACCTTTTAGTCATAAGCAGTCTCTTAAAAATAAAAATAAAGTTGTGCTCCTTCTGTGGGAACCTGGGCTGGCGATCCTTAATACAGGTTACCATGTAACCTAGCTAGGACGCCAGATTCAATAGGCATGATGCCTGGGTCAAAAAAAAGAAATTCTATTTAGTCCGTCAGTCAGATAATAAAAAAACATTCGACACGTATTTTTTGCTTTACCATATTAATAAAAAATGACTTAGATAAAACGCATTAAAGTTGGGGAGTGGGGGTCGCTACGTCACAAGTAAGTATATAATCTACATACAAGTGACGTCACGGCACATTTTAACTCAATGTATCGCCCTAATCTTTTGACAACGTAAAAAAAGAAAAAATATGTGTCCAATATTTTGTAACAATCTACAAGACGGACAAAAAATATTTTTTTAGTCATCATCCCTATTCTGTCAATTGTTACTCTTTTACTGAGTATCCGTAAATTGTAAAATTATATTTATTGTAACAGACTGTACCACACTTTTTTTTTAAATAAATAAATTGAATTAAATAAATATTTCTACGAAATGAAATCACCGCAAACGAATTGGTAGATACTGAATCGAATCGTAGGAATGAAATAAGATGGCAGATCGATTTGTCTTTTATCTGTATAAATTAATATAATATTTAAATGCCAAATGAAACATAAAACTCTCAAAGTGATGGAGTTTAAAGTTTTTTCTCCCTTTACTCTTTTTTAGGCCGAGATCTATGAACGTTACTTAGCTCGTAGTTTCACTTAGACTTATCCCTGTCTCTGTTTTGCATTTGTTGTTTGACAGTAGTGCGACAGTAACAGGAATAACGCTTAGCCTGAGTTCATGCTAAGTAACGTATTATCTCGGCCTTAGACTTTAACAGTGTCTTTATTATATAAGCACGTGCGAGGAGCTCCAGTCTCCGGGGCTCTACTGTAACGCACCGATGCCCTTCCTGTGCTAAGTCAAGTGAAAGAAAAAGCGTCAAAGAAAAGCGTGCCTTGCCAGCCGTTACGTAGGATGATAGCTCTGAATCCTCTCCTGCAAGCAAGAAAATCAAAAACAACTCGGACACCACCCAGTTTTTGAATTGAGAATTTTAAGTTGAGAAATTGTCAAACTCTATAGCATTCAGTAAGGTGAATATCAAAATTTGTCTGCAAAAAACCTATAAATTTTGAATTTCGAAGGTTACATTGAAGGAGTCACCTGCCTCGTTGGTCTAGTGGTCGCAAACGCTACTGCTGAGCATGAGGTCCTGAGTTCGATTACCGGGTTGTTCAAAGTGTTATTGGGTTTTGTTACCAGGAATTTCTCAGTAGCAACCCGGAATCTGGATTTTTGTCCAGTTGATGGCAATAGGCTCGCCCTGTATAACATGGGACCTTAACATAAAAATGAAATATGGGTGTATAATAGGTACACGTCTACCTAACCCTACGGAGATTACAGGCGTAATGGTTATGTAATGCTAGAGTTTCACGAGTTCTCAACTTAAAATTCTCAGTTCAGAGGCCCGGACTCCACCAAAGCGGAGACGAGATGAGAGGAGCGGAGATGTGTTTTAATCAACCAATAGAATTTCGTTATTCACACATCTCGTCTCCATTCAGCTTCAGTGGAGACCACTGAGCGGAGATGTATCATATTGTGTTCTCCTACCAAAGGTAAAAATATTTTGTAAATATTATCTTTATGATTTAATAATCAAACACTGTTTTTTGGGGGGGGGGGGCTGGTAATCTGTGTGACAGGTTTTCCTAGTGCAGATACCAGTCTCCCACAAAGGATTTATCAGATATTGTAATCTTTATATTTTTAAGGCGCCTTTGTGGAAGAGAAATAAATGTTTATTTATTTATTAAGCTATTGCATAGCTTTTATCGCAGGCTTTGAGCGCGGCGACCGAATCAAGAAATTCCGTAACGAAAATAAAACCTAACACCCCCCACTCCGCTTACCATGTAATGACAACACGTTGTCATGGGAACGTAATTTTGTTTTATGTCATCATCCGTCATCATCCCAAGTGTAGCGTTGACAAATAGGAAGTATGGAGGTTACAAATGCAATAGCTTTACCGCGGCAGTCCCCGAGTGCCACACGTTTTTTTTTTTTTATATTATTATATTTGTATGGTGCGATCGAAGCGGAGATGTGAGCTGTGCCTCGCTGAGCTGACAACGGTGCGTAGCGGAGATGAGAAGAGCTGTGAGTGGCGTGCAATAAGCGGCGCCGTAACGGTGCCCTTTCTAGCCAGCACTCATCTCTGCTCTAGCCAGCACACATCTCCGCTCCAGTCTAGCCTGTACGCATCTCCGCACAGCTTCGGCAGATACACCCTAACTGAAAAACCTCTATTCTCGTCTCCTCTTCAGGCAACTCCGCACATCTCCGTTTTGGTGGAATCCGGGCCAGAAAACGGAAAATCACACCCCACTTTCAAATTTAATCTTCGAACCCACAAAAACAAAACACAAACGCCGGTCTACACCACCCAGTAAATAGCAGCTTGGCTAATAAACATACCACTTCAGAGCACTTGGTTGATTAGACCGAGGGAAATCATGCGAATTAGCAATAATGTCGGACCAGCATCCGTCTTACATACACTGATTTAATCAAGGAAATAGGTCACGGATGAAAACGAGCGTGTTTGTAATTATGCTGCGGGCTAAGTAGTGCGGTTTAAGATCGTGAAAAGCATCTTTAATTAGTCTTTGGGATTTGCTTTTAGAGAATTAATTGAGGTGCGGACGGAACAAAAATCTACGGCTTCACATTACTAAGGAAAATTTTCATCGTGTTTTATGTAGTAGTAGTAATGATGGGGTGGTGCAGTGGTAGCGGCCCCAAATTACGGGTTGTAGGTCGTAGTTTCAAACCCAAACAGGCGTTTTACTTTGTGTAAATAATTTCATCACCACTGCTCTCAACATGGTGAAGGAAAACGTTGTGAGGAAACCGGAATGTTGTAGAATCAGAAACCCGCACTGGGCCCGCGTGGTAGATTACAGTCCACTCCCTTTCAAAGAGAGGAGGCCTGTGTCCCAGCTGTGGGAACATTATAGGCCGACGATGATATTATCCTTTATGCGGTACATACGTCGCTGACCACTATTGGCGGAGAGTGTGTAACTTTTATAATCAACATGTTAAGACTCCTGGAGACAGGCGCGTGATGGTGCGACGCGTTTCTGCTAGAACAATTCCCAAAAAGTTTTCATAGAAATTGTTATATTAGAGTGGCGAAAAGTCGGTGTTCCTGACGTCACATCGGGCCACACACCACACTGCGATCGCGGGCTTCCCCCTTCCTTTCACTCGCTCACCGACGCCTTGAGCGTGCGCACACATGTCGGTCATCTGATAAAATTGTAATCAGCCTCAGAAATACCTACAGTAAAATATCGAAATCAAGTACTTAGTTTTACTACAAGTCAAGACCATCAGCAGCACACCTGGAGCTTGATATTCAACAGTCGGTTTCAAGGTCTCAAGTTTATAATGTCTAAAGTTTTTATTTTTTAATACAGAGCCATCTAGTATAAGTTTTTAGAAGCACAAGAAACTTATTCTAGATGGCTCTGTATTAAAAAACAAAAATAAAAACTTAAGACATTAAAAACTTAAGACCTTAAAACCGACTTTTTCGGGAATAACGCTTTTTCGTTACGTGACGACTTCTAGGTCAACTTCTACCTCCTACCGCAAGTCGCGTTAAAGAAATTCGTTCCAATAAACTCTCTCACTCATAGGGTGCTTAATAATGAATAGCTGTATATTAACAAGGACCTAAGTAGGTAAACGAAACCTTATGGCTGCAGGCACGAAACCATTGAAACAATTTTGTACCGTCGCCACCGCCCCGATCGCCCATTGCTCATCGCCGCTGGTTTCGTGCCCGCCAACTAAGGCTCACGCGGACAGGCGCGACTCGACTCTAATATAACAATTTCTATGAAAACTTCTTGAAAATTGTTCTAGCAGAAACGCTGATAGTAAGTACCTACTTACTAATTCCATGCTGCCATGAAAGTAGGTACTTACTAATTCCATGCTGCCATGATATTAGGTACTTACTAATTCCATGCTGCCATGTCATAATTGTAAGATAGCCATCTTGTTTTAAACTTTGGGCGACCGAACTCTGCTCGGGTGAAAATACAGAGAAAACGAATTTTCCCAGAGACCTAGCTAGATCGATTTTTCACCCCCGAACACCCTATATTGCGACTTTCATCGAAATCTTTAGAGCCGTTTTTGAAAACGTGATTACAAATATGTATATTTATAAAAATTCAAAATTCAAAAGTCATTTATTCAAATTAGGCTGAGAATCAGCACTTTTAGAACGTCAAAATTACATAAGACAGTCCCCCAAAACGCCCACCCTTCACCACTTCCTAGTGCCTTTCGCTAGGAAGAAGAAGTGGCGCAACAAACTCCCCAGCAGCACAGCTGTCTGTTCAAGTTAGAAAAAAATAATTCTATACAATAGTATGCAAAATAATTTACATTACGCAATACAAAACATAATTTAAATGATAAAATATTGGCCATATGTCAGCTAGCACACGCCAATATACCAACCAAAAACATCGAGAACTATACTCAAGCAGAAATAAAAACTAAACGTAAACAGAACTAAATATCTAAATAAAAGCCTCCAGGCGTAAAGGGCGTGCCCGCTATAAACAAATATTGCTCGTTTAATAGTATAGGATAGGTTATGGAACTCTTGTGCAAAATTTCATGCTTCTAGACCCAGCGGTTTAGGCTGTGTGTTGTCTGTCAGTGAATGAATGAATGGATTTAAGAAATCTTAGTAAGTAAATGTTACGACCCTTTATTATTGCCAGCGTCCTTTCACCGATTAGTCACTAGTTTTTGTTGGCAATAATGAAATAACACCTTCGTTCTGTAATAAAAACCCTTCGTTAACTGAAATATTTCATAATTTATGTTTCAGAAATAAGTTCTGAGTAATAGGAAACAATTAAAATTAATTCACACGGAACAAAATTCTGGGAATACATTCAGAAATTCTATGAATGTTGTAATGTTATCCACGATGTCGAAATTATTTTGACGTAGCTATAATGGCCGCTGTATATACAATTATGTAAGTTATATGCATTAGGTAAATTATAATGCAAATCAGTGCGAGAAGCACAATAGATGTGTAAGTAAAATGCGAGAGTAACACTCACGAATGTTGACTTTTTAATCGACTTCCAAAAAGGAGGAGGTTATATATGTTCGTAGCGTGTTTGTTTTTTTTTTATATATGTCCGCTGATTTCTCCGTCATTTGTGGACCGATTTTGAATATTCTTTTTTTATTAACTTTGCTTGGGTAGTTTTTGAGTTAGCTACAATAATACGTATTTTTTTCTCACGTAGTATGTAGATGATATGATAAGTTCCTGTCACTAGTTGCAGTTAGTGGTATTCGAATGTGTGTGGGGTAGGTACCACGACTAAAAAGTGAAAAATAAAAACTTTTTACAAAAAAAACAACCAACTTCCAAAAAAAAAACACTGAAAAATAACTTTAATTTCGGAAGTCGGTGTTTTCGGTTTTGTATTTTAGTTTTTTGCCACCGACTTCCGAAATTAAAGTTATTTTTCAGTGTTTTTTTGGAAGTCGGTTGTTTTATTTTGTAAAAAGTTTTTTTACTTTAGTATCTTGCATAGTGTTCTAAAATAAACCCGTTTTGAAAATTATACCTTGGTCGATTATTAGAGAGATGAGTGATGTCAATTCTATGGTGCGAACTTTCAACTCATTTATGATCCAGCTATTTGATCTCCACGCTCCTCTAAAAAGAAAGACATTTAGAACCCGCCCTACTCCATGGATTACTGAAAACATCAAGTTAATGTCAACTTTGAGAGATGAAGCCAGGGACAGATATCGTAAATCAAAACTACCGGGTCATAAAGAGTATTATCTGGATCTTAAGCACCAAGCAGTCATGGCACTAACTAACGAGATGACGGCATACTTCGCCAAAAGCATCAATGACCAAATTAAGGACCCGAAACTATTATGGCGCAATTTAAAATCAGACGTGCTTCCGGACCATAAGCAAAGATTGTTGCCAAGTCACTACAACAACCCTGATGACATCAATGCAGCGTTTCTGGACGTCCCAGGTAATTGTTGTACCAACATCTCACAATTGTCCTACTTTGAGTCTAATAGGTTTGGCCCTGCCACATTCACACTCAAAACAACCAATCCTGAGTCGATCCTGAATATAATCAAGAGTCTAGGGTCAAATGCACAAGGTGTTGACGGTATAAGTCTCGACATGATATCTCTCACTCTGCCAACAACCTTGCAAGCCATTACAGACATCATTAACCGGTCCATAACCACGCATACGTTCCCCGAACCCTGGCGATGCGCTATTGTACGCCCTATTCCTAAAAACAATAACCCGGTTAACATGAAGGATTTGAGACCAATCAGTATACTACCTTGCCTGTCTAAGATCCTGGAACGTGTAGTATACTTGCAGGTTATCCAATATCTCGAAACCAATAACATTCTTCCAGACCTTCAGTCGGGTTTCAGAAAGGGTAGAGGTACTGCAACGGCTCTGGCAGACGTTGTGGGTAGTATACTTGAAGCGCGTGACCGGGGGGAGGGAACAATTCTGGCTCTGCTGGACTTTTCACGGGCTTTTGATGCAATTAATACCACTCTACTGCTGTCAAAGTTAGCCTTCTATGGCTTCGACAGGGATTCGGTGGAGTGGTTTAATAGCTACCTTACTGACAGGTCTCAATATGTAGAGATGCGTAGGGAGGATGGGTCTACAGTGTCATCCCCCCCCCTCCAGGTGTCAAGGGGTGTACCCCAGGGATCGATTCTGGGGCCTTTGTTGTACATTCTGTACAGTGCAGATATTATAAAATCTTTTGTTAACTGCAAATATCACATGTATGCTGATGATATTCAGTTGTACATATCCTTCAAGGGGGATGAAACATCTTTAGCAGTGCAGAAAATAAATGAGGACTTGCATAGAGTGGTTTTATGGTCACGGGAGAACTCTCTGGTTCTGAACCCCCTCAAATCTAAATTTATGGTTCTGGGTTCAAAGAAACAAGTTAGTGCAATACTGTCTGCCAACCCTGAGATAGTTATCAAGGGAGAGATAATTGAGAGAGTGGAACAGACATGCAATCTGGGGCTAATTATGGATCCAGAGCTTCGCTTTGAGGCCCACGTGACCAATGTTCTCCGAAATTGTTTTTACAGATTAAAGGTCTTATATGGAATACGTAAATACCTAAGCATACCAGTACGGAAGCAACTTGTTGACAGTCTCATTCTATCCAAGTTAAATTACTGTGACACAGTCTATGGACCATGCCTGCTTTCAAGAACGGAGCGTGTAATCCAACGTATCCAGAATGCATGTGCTCGTTTTTGTGTTAACATCCCGCGAAGAAGTCATGTTACTCCATATATTAACCAACTAAAATTATTAAAGATGGCGGCCAGGAGGAAGCTTCACTTAGCCAACTTATTGTTTGGTGTTGTTTCAACCCATAAACCACATTATCTCTATGAGAAACTAACATGGAAACAAAACTACCTAAAGTATGGTCTTCGCTCCATGGTAAGTCCACTGTCAGTGCCGATGCACAGAACTACAGCATTCAGGGGGTCTTTTAAGTTCGCAGCCACGCGCTGTTGGAACGATCTCCCACCACCAATGCGACGCCTGGAAAAAATGCAATCCTTTAAATTCCAATACAAAAAGTTACTAATACATGAACAAATTTCCATATAAACTTAACATTTATGTACTTTTGTGTTGGTTCACTGTACCTCAAGGGTCTTGGCATGCAGGCTTTGGCTTGGGATCTCCTGAGCGGTGTGGGCTGCTTCGAATTCCCCCTTCTGTCAGTGGGGCTGTATTGGAGTCTGTTTTTCGCTACTGCATTCATCCCATATGCTTAGAAACGCCACCGTGTTTCTGTAAACTACGGTTAAACCAATTTAATCAACTGGCACACTACGGCTTGTCAAGTGGGTGGTGTATGTTATATTTATTAATTCCAATATAATTTCATTTATTTTTAAGTGTAATAAAAATTTCAATTTAATGTATTTATATAACTCCAAACTAATTTCATCTAATTCCATTTATTTGAATAGTAATAAATTTAATAAAATCTCGTTGATAAATATAATTATTTTACTAGCACTTACTTGATCTCCTATAAAGTCACAGAGTTTGTCATCTACACCTTCCAACACTTTCACAAATACCTACTATTTACAAAAATCACAGCTACACATTCATCTAATACATCCTGGGTTTTTGTTCTTATTATTGCTTTGCATCATAACATTCATTACCTAATGCGCCATGTTATAATTATTACGTAACCAGTACATGTTATAATTAGCCAATATGTCAAAACGTCAAGCAAATATTTTTTGACAGCTGCTCTAGCGCACAGATTGTAATAAGTCTGCGGCGCGTGAGTTGCCGACGGCAAGAAATGTTGCCATTTTAAATATTATATTTGTATAAACATTTAGGACTAGTATTGTATTTATTTTATTTTTGATTTGTTATTTCACTATATGCTGCACCGGTTGACGTCATCACGTCAGCGCCGGCTATCGCTGAAAACCAGCGCTGGGGCTCTGTCTCGCATGGGGTCGCAGCTTTATGCTGAGCGATGGCCGTTTTGCGTGGATGTGACGCATATTTTCCCCCAATTTGTTATTTACGTGTTCTTTTTTAATCTTTTTTTGCGTCATGTTTACCGCAAATAAACGAATTTTCTTTCTTTCTTTTCTTTGTGTAAGTTACTTCAACGTGTGCACTCACTTTAAATTAAATAAACCATCTACTAAAACCATCCAATTCAAAATCAAACTATCAAGTAACAAGGCAAGTTTCTTCCCAGAAACACAAATTTGGAAGTTATAACAACAAGCTCCCTTACAATATTAGTCAAGATATTCCTTTATGGTCTCGGAGCATTCCAAATTCGAACACTGAGTACAACAAACTTGGCCGCCAGTGTACAGAACTAGTTTTAATTAATACAATTATGCATTAGTGAGCTTTTGGGGCGATTGCATTACACTGGATGCCCACTTAATGATCCATGCAGTTGTGGACCAATTATGAAGTCAACTGTGTGGTTACAGTGCAGTGAACCTGATCAGGTGTTGAACTGTCGCATATCTTACTACATAGTTTGTTTTAAATATACAGTACCTTTGCGACCGCGCTCTGCTCTAGTGAAAATAGAGAATGCTCATTTGATCGTATAGGATAGTACCTACTAATTCCATACTGCCATGATAGTAGGTACTTACTAATTCCATGCTGCCATGATAATTATTCTAATGTCAATAATGTCATGTCATTATTCATTATCTTGTGCTAAACTTTGGGCGATCGAGGTCTGCTTGGGTGAAAATACGGAAAAAACAAATTTTCCTAGATATGAGACCTAGCTAGATCAATTTTTCGCCCCTGTAAACCCCTATATCGCAACCTTCATCGAAATCGTTAGTCGATTTCGAGAACGTGAGTAGGTACAAATATATATACATACAAATATTGCTCGTTTAATAGAATAGGATTAATTTAGAAATCGCCTTTTTCCTTTGTTTGGTTCTTAGTTTCATTAAAAAAAAACAATGTTTATGTTTTATAAATTTTTAATTAGATATTTTTTTACATGGCAAAAACTATAAAACGCTATGTTCAGTTGGTCAAGGTTTCCACTTCAACTGATAACACTTCATTATGAAATACCTGCATTTGTATTATCTTATCTTGCAGTAATTAGCGACTGTATGGTGTCGCCTAGGTACTGAACAGGGAAGGCTCAAAGGAACAAAAGACAATCTTAGGTAGTCCAAACCTTGGGTACGCCACAATTGCGGCGATAAGTCCCCTCTTTGAGGAGTGGCTAGAGAGGCGCCACGGCGTCCTCATCTTCCGCCTGACGCAGGCCCTCGACACGGTTGTTTCGGGAAGTTCCTGTTTAAGACAGGGCGGGAGGAAACGCCCTGGTGTCACCATTGTGTGGATCGCCCGGAGGACACGGTGGAGCATACGGTGGAGGTCTGCCCGGCTTGGACGGAGCATCGCCGTGTCCTCGTGGAGGTGATTGGTGGCGGTGATCTCTCGTGTCCGGCCCTGGTCCAGACCATGGTACGGAGCGAGAGGGCATGGGAGGTCGTCACCTCCTTCCGCGAAGCAGTAATGCTCGCGAAAGAGTAGGTGGAACGCGTGCGAGAGAGGAAAATTTCGCGCCCTCGCGCCCCTAACCGCCGCAGGAGACGCCCTAGGCGTCGGGAATCGCAGGCCGATTCCCGGCCACCGTAGGCACGAAAAGGTTACCGTGGCCCCTGGCAACATACAGGCAACTGAAGGAACACGGGTGGGTTTTAGCCAATAAGAGTCTGATACGCCCTCCCGCTCCGCCCAGAGCGGGAGAAGTTATTTGATAATTTCCCACCCAAAAAAAAGGTAATCCAAACCTAACCAGCAGAAACGAAACCGATATAAATGACTAACTATGACCCAATATGTACGATCCGTGCTTCAATAAAAAAACATTTTTCGCATTTTTATTTAGCAAAATTCTTTTATGAGAACTACGTCCAATTTGTCTCTCGGGTATTAAATTGATGGATCAAAGGCTAAATTTGATCCAGTTAAAGATTTTGTCATCAATCAAAAAGTTGAATCAATTTCTAATTCGAGATTTAATTTTTTGTGGTTATCACTTTCATCATTGTGATAATCATTTTAAATAATTTTTATTTGGTTGAGGTGACTTTTTGAGCGATTATAATATTGCTTTCACAAAACAGTGGAGTAGGTATTTTTTAAATAATTAAAAATTAAATTACCCACTGAAACTGCCTCTGGTACAATGCTCTGTTAATAATATATACGATAGTTAAATCCTCTTACAGACTCTTTTAAATTTTAAAAAGCTTTTCATTCCAATTCGATTTTCGATTAAAAAAAGCAAATGGCTTGTTTCGAAAACATTCCACGAAAGTTCTGTATTTAAATGTGTTGTGTGTATTCTTTTTATTTTAATTGCTGGCTGTAAATGTAAGGTAATGAACTGTAACAGAAAAAATATTACGATTCGTAGGTACAAACCAACCGTAACATTTTTTCCCTTGTATTTACATTGACGTAACCGTATTTATTGAAGAATCTTTTTCGGTTTTTAAACGTTGATATTATTGAATATCAAAAATTCAAAAAAATCTAAAGTTACTCATTTAATGTTGCTATTGTATAAATAATGAATCTTGTAAAAACTGTAGAGCCATTGTACATTTTTATTATTTTCGTTTAGGTATACATTTTATGAAACACGTGTAACAAGAGAACGGATTTTATAGGTTAGTTTTAAAATACAATAGACGTAGACATATTTAGTTACCCATTCCGCTTTTAAAATGGATTTCCGCAAAGTCACGTCTGAATTAATTAACTATTTGGGTTAATTTTATGTTTTGAGGTTTAAGAGATAATGAGCTCAACGGAACTAAGTATTAAACGAGAGACAAACTTGGCACCGCATTAATTTTAGGTTTTTTTTTTAACTGGTAGCTATTATTCTGACCACGGTTTTGTTATTTTTATAAGTATTATTTATTTTACTTTGATGGTCCTACTTTATCATTTGTGACTTCAAGTTACAGCTATTATAGCTATACTAGCTGACCCCGGCAAACGTTGTTTTGCCATATAAATTGTTTATGTTTTGGGGTGGACCACCCTTATCACTTAGGGGTATGAAAAATAGATTACGACCGATTCTCAGATCTACCAAATATACATAAAAAATTTAATAAAAATCGATCAAGCCGTTTCGGAGGAGTATGGCAACTAACACTGTGACACGAGAATTTTATATATTTAGATGTAAGCAGGCACGCCCTTTATGCCTGCAGGCTTTTATTTAGACATACGTTTTTATTTTTTTATTTCTGCTTGAGTATAGATTTCAATGTTTTTTTTTGTAGTTTATTGGCCTGTGCTAGCTGACATAATTAAATATAATTATTAAGTAGACAAAAAACCAGAACAGAAAGATAATGACTATAAAGTTGACCAAACTCTTGAAAAGCGTTTATCGAATATTTTGTAGCTTTCATTGCTGACCATACTACACTGTCAGTTTAACTTGCATGAATAAAAGTGAGTCCCCACTATAAATAGAGCCACCGCGAAGCCACACAATTTAGGGTAATCGTTTGAATAATAAATACACTGCACACTACTGGGGTGCCGTATCAAGGGTTCCGCAGCACACACAAATCATATTATGCAACACACTCCGAACGAATGGGCGAAATAGGCGAGAATTAAGTTCCCTTTGCTGGAACTGACTGGGTTTGGTGGTTTTTGATAAAGGATTAATCCTACCTACAATGTTTTGCCGTATTTAATTAGTTATATCGATCACTATTTTCTACCCAAAACATGTGTGTTTTAAATTATACTTAGCACTGAATGTACGTTTTTAGGGTTCCGTAGTAAACAAGGAACCTTATAGTTTCGCCATGTCCGTCCGTCTGTCTGTCTGTCTGTCCGCAGTCTAGCTCAGAGTTAGTATTAGAAAGCTGTAATTTGGCATGGGTATACATATTAATTACGCCGACAAAGTAAATAAATAAAATTACGTAAAATATTTTTTTTGGTGTACCTCTCCTACACGTAAAGCGGGGATTTTTTTTTTCTATCCCATGGTGTGACCATCATATCTATGGTGTGGTGTGGTGTGTGGTGTGGTTGGACAGGCCCTTCAAAAGCATTGCAAGCATATAAAACCATGTTTGGATTCAATGATTTCATTCATTTGCTACGGTTATTTCAGAAGTTACGAGATTTTAAGGTGTATTGTAATGAATGTAAAAAATCACGTTTCTTTTGGTATTTGAACAATTCCGCTATATATATTAGTTAATAAGATATTCACAAAAAACTGTTTTTTATTTTTACTATAAAATTTGGTTTTTACGATTACGGTTTCATTCGCCGGAGACAGCGAAGTGTCCCCCCTGCTAACTAAATGGTTAGTTTTGGATACGTGAAACAAATCACGGCAGTAGTTCATATAACGAAATTAAAAGGAAAACTATCACAGCTAAGTAGGCTCTACAAGTTAACGAGTAATAATCGACCAACTTATATTTGCAGTTGCAAAAACATGTTTTCTCATACATTCCGTATGATAAGATGATGCAAGAAGATGATGATGTAAGTTTGTTTTTGGGATAAATTCATCCCAACTACGGAGCTCTTCATTGTGCGTGGTCCAACATGCACTCGGCCGGTTTATAATCGTCCACGGCATCACGATAACACGGGGAAGTAAAATGTATGGAGATATTACGAAGACGCTTTTAAATTTCTGTCCACGATTACCGTAAAACGTGCTCGTATTTCCAGACATTTTATGGACGTGGATATCGACTGTAATATTGCCACGTTAGAAATTATAAAAGCACACACTGAATCATTATTTTAATACTAATAGGTATATACTTGTATGAAAGAAAGAAAATTCGTTTTTTTTTTTCTTTTTTTTTTTTTTTAGTTGGGGGACTCGGGGAAGGCTGGATCGCTCCAACGCGAATGTATACGTACATCCGTGGTGGGGTGACCCAGACTGCCAGGCACTTCTTCTCTTGCAACCGAGCGGGTGGGCAGGTTGCGGATAGCCCAACTCCGGCTGTGGGACCGACCACTGACGGTTATATTGACCGTTAGTGGTCGATCCCACACTCGGAGCATCTTTCTAAAGAGATCCCGGACAAGAGAAGTTCCCAAAAGCCAATTCCCAGGCTTAGGGTAACCCATATACCCCCTTCCTATGTTACCCATCACCAAATCAAGCCATCCCTCCCCATCCATACATTTTCCCGTCGATCCTAAATCCCTAGGCCAACTCCCAGGCCTAGGGTGGCCCCCAAGAAACCACACCCTCCATCCACCAAATACCTTCCCCCCTATCCCTTTATCCCTTCGGTCCCAGAGGAAGGGTAACCTCGATTCTAAAAAAGCCCACCCCCCACACCATGAACATGCAGCAAGAGAAAAAATCTACCCAGGTGGGTCCCGGCCAAGCCGGGGAATCCCACACCGCTCCGGCGGTTAGCCCCCATCGTATTATGGGAGGGGCATCAACCTGCAAAATGGACAACTTAATGCCGCGCTTTTCAGCGCGGCCGGCTGCTGACCTAGCGCCCACTACACAGGCTGCGATTACTGCGCCCATGAACCCGACCTCGGCTGCGACTAACGCGCCTACAAACACGACCACGGCTGCGACCCACGCGCCAATACCGACTACACGGAGTGTGCTTCCCACGAGTATCTGGCAACAGAGCATCGTGCGGAGTAGCACCACTTACCCAGACAATGACCAAGACCAGCACAAACAGACTGACGTAGGGAAAGATGACAGACCTGGCATCTCTACCACTCTCCCGGTTGAAGTTGATGGAGTACGCCCGCTGAGAAAGCGCGGAAAAATCTTGGCCCGGGAGAGGAAGAAAGTAGGCGACTGAAAGCGCAATACCCGCGAAGGCAATAGCCAGCGCGAAGCGCGATCGGACGCTGAAGAGTTGGTACGCGACCAGCCACGAGTACGCGCAGGGGAAACCCAGCGCGCAAAGTGGCCGGACGCGGAGCCACGCGACCAGCCGCAAGTACGCGCAGGGGTAACCCAGCGCGAAAAGCAGCCGGACGCGGAACCAAGCGGGCGGGGGCAGGTACGCGAAGGGGCAACCCAGCGCGAAGCGCCCCCGCACGTGACAGAGTCTGCCGGGACCGCCAGCCGACCCCAAGACACTGACAGAACCCTCGACCGACCTCGACCCAGACATACTAGGGGCAAGCGGTCTGGAGCCTCACACAAGGCGTCGCCGGCTATTAACACCCTGCCAGGCACCTCCGAGCCGCAGCCTGGACCGAGCGGTACAGGGCCGGCGAAGAGAGAACGCCTTGACGACACGGCTTCGCCGAGTACGCTTCAGTGGGACGCTAAGCGTGTGAGGGTCCACTCCGCTCAGGGGGAACAGAGAACCTATGCGCGGGCCACAAAGGATATTCCTGCGCGGCTGGCTATAGCAATCTGCTTTCCCCACCCTAGTAGAGAACTGACCAAGGAAGAGGCTGAGCGCGTTAAGACTGATCTCGAAAACTTACTGATGGACACAGACCCATCGACACCACTCCCGGCCTTCCGCGGATACCCACGGGTAGCGGAAGGCACAGTGCAGATGTGGTGTGAAGATGAAAACGCTCTGACCTGGCTGACCCAGAATGTGCCCAAGATTAGACTTCCAGACACTGACCAGGAACTAACAGTGATGAAAGAGACCGACGTGCCCACCCGTGTCCGAGCTTCGCTTTTCGTCTCTCGCTACAGAGGTGACGTGGCCAAGCTCCAAAGTATTCTGACCCGTCAGAATACTTGGTATGACATCACCAGGTGGTCGTTGTACAGGGCAACTACCGTCGGTGGTGACCATAGTGGTACTTACTTGACCTTAGGGCTACCACCGGAGGAAGCTGTAAAGGTCCTGGGACGGGAGCGTCGGATATCGTACCTGCTAGGGTCGATATACGTACGCTTCTGGCCCACGACCCAACCCTCTAACACCCAGACTCGACCCTCTGAAACCCAGAC
This sequence comes from Agrochola litura, assembly GCA_949152395.1. NCBI lineage: Eukaryota > Metazoa > Arthropoda > Insecta > Lepidoptera > Noctuidae > Agrochola > Agrochola litura. The sequence continues at coordinate 18,595,957 of OX424509.1, read as the reverse complement.
TGACAGCACAGACGGGAAGTCGGTACTACCGACTATGACGCAGACGAGCGACACTGACATTGCCCAACTCGAGGAGGTCATGGCCCGAGCGGCAATGGCCGACGACGCTGACACTATACCGCCCACATCACCTGGCTGGAATGAGCAACTTCTCGCTTCGTCGCCGGGCGATCAACACGATGACCAGTACAGAGTGGAGGAGACGGAGAGACTGTCCGATGGATCAATCTCCGATTAACTCCACTCCACCGTCGTCACCGCCCTTAAATTTTATACAAACTAACCTCCAGCATAGCCAGACTGCCACGGCTAGTTTACGCAGGGCACTGGAGGTGAAACCCCGAACCATCGCACTGATCCAAGAGCCGTGGATCAGGAACAACAGAATATGTGGCCTCGGTAACATCGGAGGTAAGATAATTGTCAACACTCACACGTCAGACAAACCAAGAACCTGTGTCTACATACCCAATGAAATTCCTATCACGCCACTCACACAATTCTGTTCCAGAGACCTGACAGCTGTCAGGCTCCAGACCGAGGGTAGCGTTCCAGACGTTGTACTAGCCTCGGTATACATGCCAGGTGAGGGCGCAGACTGCCCGCCTAAAGAGATGACCGACCTGGTGCAACACTGTGAGCGTGCCAGTCTGGACCTGATCATCTGCACCGACTCAAACGCCCACCACCCGCTCTGGGGCAGCGACGCACCGAACTCCAGAGGAGAGGTACTATCCACCTATTTATTCTCTACTAACCTCAATATTATTAACCGCGGCTCAGAACCCACTTGGGTCACAGTCCGAGGACAAACGATCATAGATTTAACACTTGCTACAGAAAACGCGACAAACCTAATCATAAACTGGCACGTATCGGATGAGCCTTCCTGCTCAGACCACAGAAGAATCCGCTTTACACTAACTACCAACACGAGGAAACCCGCACCGAGGCGAAACCCGCGGCGCACCGATGTCCCCGGGTACAAACGCCTGCTAGCCTCCCTTTTGGCGAGGCATCTATCACGGGTAACCCTACGAGACAAGGCACAATTAGAATACACCGTAACAAAACTATCACAATACCTAACAGAGGCATACCATGCATGCTGCAAACTAAGAGCGCCACGAACCAAGAGTGAGAGAAACCCCTGGTGGAACGCCGAACTTAGTAAACTCAGAGACACACTACGTAAACAATTCAACAGAGCCAAAAACACCAGACTCCCAGAGGACTGGGAGGTATACAAAGAGACCCAATACACATACAAGAAGCAAATCAGAACTGCCAGGAGAAAAGCATGGCGGAAATTCTGTGAATCAATTGAAACTAACAACGAAGCGGCAAGAGTACGTAAGATCCTATCAACTGATCAGGACCGAACTCTCGGCGCGCTGAAAAAACCCGATAACTCATACACACTAACTGACTATGAAACCAGTAAGGTCCTTCTTGAGACGCACTTCCCAGACTGTAAGATCCTGGAGGACAGGTCGTGGGAGGCTGAACCAGAATGGACCCCAACGGATCAAGACTGGTCAAGAGCCCGCAATATAGTAACAGAAGACCGCACAAAGTGGGCTATCAACACCTTTCAGCCATACAAGTCGGCAGGGCTGGATGGCATCTTCCCAGCCCTGCTGCAATGGGGGGTAGATCATCTGACACCATGGCTGGTGGAGATCTATCGAGCCTGCATAGCACTTAGACACATACCTCTCGCATGGCGCGAGGTGAAAGTCATTTTCATACCCAAACCTGGAAAGTCCGATTATACACAAGCCAAGGCGTATAGGCCTATAAGCCTCACATCCTTCCTACTGAAAACCCTCGAGAGACTCTGTGACAGGCACATCCGAGACGGACCTCTCCGGGTTAAACCACTTCACAAACAACAGCATGCGTATTCCACAGGCAGATCAATAGAATCAGCGCTGCACAGCGTTGTTTCTAAAATTGAATGCGCAGTGGACCACAAATGCTCAGCACTGGCCGCCTTCATTGACATTGAAGGCGCCTTTGACAAAACCATGTTTAACAGCATAAAAATGGCCCTCGACCGACACAGCATAGACTCGACCCTGAGTGGCTGGATCACCAACATGCTCAAATTGAGAGCTGTACAAGTCACAGTAAATGACACTACAAGGGCCATCGTTGCGAAGGGCTGCCCGCAGGGGGGCGTCCTCTCACCGCTTCTATGGAACCTGGTAGCAGACAGCCTCATCAAAACACTTAATGAGAAAGGTTATTTCACCGTAGGCTACGCCGATGACATAACCATAATAATAAACGGGACCCACGAAAACACTTTATGCAATCTCATGCGTCAAGCCCTGAAAATAGTAGAGGAATGGTGCAACAAGCACCAACTCTCAGTGAACCCTGCAAAAACTGAACTGATCCTCTTCACAAAAAAGAGGAAATTGACCACACTACAATTACCACGATTCTTTGGAACAACCCTAAGCCTCTCAACTGAAACCAAATACCTGGGCATCTTTTTGGACAAGCAGCTGAACTGGGCAAAACACACGAACTACATCACCACGAAAGCCAGCATATCCCTGTGGCAGTGCAAGCGACTGCTAGGCAGGAATTGGGGCATTAGCCCCAAGGTCACCCACTGGCTATACACCACAGTCATCCGACCAATTATCACATACGGCTCACTAGTCTGGTGGCCCACGACAGACCTGAGTACAGCCCAAAGAGATCTCGAAAAACTGCAGCGGTTTGCGTGTGTTGCAATCACTAGCAGTATGAGAACTACACCCACTGCCGCCCTACAGGCAATGCTTGGACTACCGCCTCTGCACCTCATCGTGCGGGAGGAGGCGGCCCTGGCCGCCTTTAGGCTCCATCTATCAGGAACCCTAAGCAAAGACTCCAGAGTTAAGCACATACGTATAAAGGAAGATGCGATCAAACGACGACCAATGTTGGCATCACCCTGCGATAAAGCCCCGAAATCACACCACTTTCAACGGCACTACAACATAACACTTATAGAAGAACACTGTGACTATTCAGGCCCGAAAGAGCTGAGAGTATACACAGACGGATCGAAGACCGACTCCGGTACTGGAGTTGGAGTATTTTCACACGACCTCAACATAAATATATCCCGCCCGCTGGGAATGTTCAACACCGTCTATCAGGCGGAGTGTGTGGGCATCATACAAGCGGCCCACGCTATAGAAGCCAGGAGAGTTACGGACACCCACATTCGCATACTCTCCGATAGCGCCTCAGTTCTCCAATCCTTACGGAAAAAATATATCACCTCAAAGTTAACACTAGAATGTCACAATGCACTAGAACAAGTAACGGTGTCTGGCCGCAACACGGTGACACTGCAATGGATAAAAGGACACAGCGGATCGCTAGGTAACGACGCAGCTGACGAACTTGCTAGAAGAGGATCTAGCACGGCAGTCTGTGGTCCCGAGCCTATCGTACCAATCCCCTTCAACCAAATACGCAGGTGGCTACAGGAGTTCACCCACACACAAGCAGAGAACTGGTGGACCTCGACACCGGGTTGCAGGCAGTCAAAGGAAGCTATGCCATCCTTGGATAGCAGGCTAACCAGGCGTTTATTGCGCCTGGACAGGAACGGCCTGCGCATGGTGACGGGGACCATCACGGAGCACTGCTCGCTAAACAAACACTTCCACACAATAGGAATAACGGACAGTCCTCTGTGCAGGGCGTACATGGAGGCTGAGGAAACAGTAGCGCACGTGCTCTTTGAATGCACAGGCGTCACCCAGATTAGAAAAGAAACCCTCGGGTCACCCATATCCTACACAGATGTTCTGAACAGACCAGGAGATTTAATTAGCTTCTGGAGGGAGGTGGGCTGGTTGGAATAACTACCAAACGGCCGCCATGGCCCACGCACAATGGTCCACCCTACGGACTAAGTGCGGAAACCAAACCCTATAACATAGAACATAGAACATAGAACAAGTTGGGGGAAAATATGCGTCACATCCACGCAAAACGGCCATCGCTCAGCATAATGCTGCGACCCCATGCGAGACAGAGCCCCAGCGCTGGTTTTTAGCGATAGCCGGCGCTGACGTGATGACGTCAACCGGAGCAGCATACAGTGAAATAAAAAATCAAAATGTATGTATCAGGAGGTGATTCATCAGGTTAAGCTACGCTTGCCGGGGTTGGTCCGTGGATGGGCGACCATCTTTACATACCCAGATTCCTCCGTGTCTCGGAAAACACGTTAAGCCGTTAGTCCCGGCTGTCATTCGTACGTCTTTGACGTTACGGGTCGTCAGAAGTCCGAAAGTCTGACAACCAGTCTTACCAAGGGGTATCGTATTACTCAGTTACTGGGTTGTAGAGGTCTGATAGGAAGTTGCTCCATGTAAAATACTGGTATTCAGCTGCATCCAGTTAGACTGGAAGCCGACTTCAACATAATTGGGAAAAGGCGAGGCCGATTGATTGATATCTACTTACATCATTTTGTTGAGTTTACGTTACAATTTATAGGTCCAAGCTTACTTTTATCATTATTATGTAAGTTAGTTTTTAAGTCACATACCTAATACTACAGATAATGTTGTAGGCACCACAGCACTAACCCTTAAAAGAAAACTCCATTAAAACATTTTATTTTAAATTTGAAGTACACTTTAAAAGTGTCCGGAGTCGCGTTCAACGAGTACCTGTGACAAAGTTTTCAACGCCAACCCAACTTTTGATACATGAGAATCCTGTCACACTGTCTGTACTTGCCTACTCAACAATATAACAATTAATGGGTAGACTCCTCAACTTGTGTAAAAGAGTGCAAACCTAAGATGTAACTTATAAATAGTTGGGAAAAGATTTCTAAGTCGCAAGTTGCTAAGTTACTAAGATGTTCTCTCTAAAGTTGGGAGTTGGAAGAGTCTTAGGAAATAAGTTGTCGATGACTGGTTGTGTACGTGGTTTTAGATGCTTGTTGGATTTGTTTGATGGTCTGTTTTGCACCATTTCACAATTTGTGTATATCATATCATATCGTTTTGAAGTATATCATAAGAACGTACCTATTTACTATATATTTAAGTATATTTAACAATAATTTTGTTGAAAGAAAAAAAATCAGTTTTTTTTTTCAACAAAAAAAAAATTTTTATTAATTAATTATCAGTTTAAAACGAGGCTTTACATTGTTTTGCTACTTGTAGTTAATTGAGTTTTGATCCACGTTTCTATAGTCAAGAGATATCGATAATTACTTTCAGGAATTGTCTCCGCTGGCGTGGTTGGGTCGGGCGTTGTCACCTCTGGCGTAGTTGGGTCAAGCGTTGTGTCCTCTGGCGTGTTTGGCTGAGGCGTTGTCACCTCAGGCGTGGTTGGCTCCAGCATTGTCTCTTCTGGCGTGATTGGGTCAGGTGTTGTCACCTCTGGCGTGCTTGGGTCAGGTGGGGTCACCTCTGGCGTAGTTGGCTCAGGCGTTGTTACCCATGGCGTAGTTGGGTCAGGCGTTGTCTCCCATGGCGTCATCTCCTCTGGCGTGGTTATTTCAGGCGTTATCTCCTCTGGCGTGGTTGTTTCAGGCGTTATCTCCTCTGGCGTGGTTGGGTCAGACATTATCCCTTCCGGCGTGGTTGGGTCAGGCGCTGTCATCTCTGGCGTGCTCGGCTCAGGAGCTGTCACCTCTGGCGTGATTGGCTTAGGTGTTGTCACCTTTGACGTAGTTGGCTCAGACGTAGATTCCTCTGGCATGGTTGGTTCAGGCGTTATCACTTCTGGCGTGATTGGCTTAGGCGTTGTCACCTTTGTCGTGGTTGAGTTAGGCGTGGTCTCCTCTGGCGTGGTTGGGTCAGGCGTTGTCTCTTCTGGCGTAGTTGGTTCTGGCGTTGTCACCTCTGGCATAATTGGGTCAGCAGTTGTCATCTCTGGTGCGGTTAAGTCAGGCATTGTCTCCTCTGGTGTGGTTGGGTTAGGGGTTGTTGACTCTAGTGTGGGTGGCACTGGTCCCGGTTTGTCTTCGTAGAGTCGACAAGCGCTTTCTTCCATACCAGGCGGTATGTAACGGAATGAGTCGACTAAAAGACTAAAATTTGTAGACGCCTGGCCCAGGAAGGAAATCTGAAACAAATAAAGTAAGGTTTTTCTTAGTTGCGTGACCTAAACCGAGGTTCAAGGACGTATGGATGAAAAGGAAGCGACGGACAGGCAGAGGGCGACCAGTCTTCTCCAACCCGTGGTAAACGCACGCTGTACGGCATTCGATAATCTCCCACTGCGGCTAGCATTAAGCTAAAAGCTGAAAGGCTAGAGATGTAGAAAATTCACTTGTGTGAGGATGTCTGTAAGATGTAGGTGCGGCCGAATAAAAGCATATACTTTAGTTACTCCCTTCATTTTGTAAATCGATTCCCAATTTTGTAGAGATAATCAGACAGTTTAGGATGTGGCGATAGCCTCGTACCGGTTTCATTTTCAAAAATAATAATAATTTATACTTGATATAACTAGTCTCAGCCTACTTATTTAATGGTGAAACAACAGAACAATTATTTTCAGGCAATTCTTTGTTAATACAATAATTATCTACGTAAGTTTCCTCTTATTTTAATTTGGGGTTGCTGGAGAGATGATTTACAGCGTAATAAAAATTAAGTGTATGTACTCTTATCTTTCAAGGTACTTTTTTAAGTATGTAAATTGAGTAAATATTAGGCACAAAAGTATTATAAACTTAGGAAAAACAGGTGATGGGGTTTTTGAGGAGCATGCAGGCGCGCATTTGCTACTTTTTATGAAATCAACTGACCTCCCACCTCTACTTGCGCTGTGGTAGAAAACCGTAGGCGTTCACTAATCTGCAAAATGCAACACGGCTAACATCATACTCGTACCCTTCAAGACTCCTGGACACAGCAGCCCTAGTACTTCCTCTCTTCTTTCAGCATTTGTACGAGTTATTATGAAAATTTCAAACACAAGAAGAAGAAAACCGAATAAAGCGACACGAGTGTCGAGTCCGTCGTTAATCGAAAATTTCCAAGAATTGTATACATTACAGTTGGTCGGGTTTTTTAACAAGTTCTAAAACAATTCGCTAAAGCTAGCATGCAAAGTTACAGAAATTAAATAAATGAAATAAGAAGCTAATAAAATTGGAACAATATATCATAGTTATTATATTAAGAATAAAAGTTGTTTATATTGTGTTACAAAAAATATAGTGGCAGTGCCTTTCAACCGACCATGGTGTTTATCTTCTTCAATTTCCTTTACTGTCTTCACAGTACGGGTCCCGTTCTTTAGGTTGTGGTAGTGTTTTGCGTGAGGCAGAAGCGTCAGGAAGAGCGAGTGAATATTTTTGTTGGAAAATTATTTACTTTTATAAGCACTGATAACGACATTCTCTAATTTTTTGCCTATCCGCTTTTTATGTACACCAAAAAAATTACAGACATTAATTTAGAAATTTTACATTAGGTGACACAATGGGCGGTAATTAAGTAAACGACAGTCGGAGAGTTTATAAAAATAACTTTATTTAACTGACAGAGTGACAGTGAAGATAATAATAATCTAATCCTAAAGATACAAGGTACTTATAGCTAAATTATGCTAAGACGACAATTGTTGCGTGACGACAATGTCCTACATTATAATAACTTACTCACTAGATTTGGAAGAAGCTGTACTGCTGACAAAGCTAATTGTAGTAGGGTTACCACACTTAACTCCTCCCTCCCCAAGAGAGAAATTATCTAAAGGCAACTGTGTGGTCTTTAGGGAATTTCTTTTACAAATTTTAAATAAGTCCCATCTATATATAATGAAACCTATAACAGAAACTAGGATTATGACGTAAATACTTAGGGTCCATACACTGATATTGTCACTTGTTACACGTACATAATATGACTCGAAATCACTAACACTTTCACTGTACTTTGCTCGGTTCACTAAGTCCTTGATGTCACCTAAGTCCACCCCTCTAAGATCCATTTGCTTCGCCGGTGGGCTGACGTCACGTCGAAGTTCGGGCATCTGTGCTGTTGGCAGGCTGAAGGAGACTGTGCTACTATTCGTTGGCGTTGTAATGGAGATGTCAGCGATCTGCAGTGTGCAGTGCTGACTTGGTACTAAGATGTATGTACCTTGCAAGGTGTATTTCCTGGTTTCGTCGTCACAATGTTCCGTTGTCTGGATACTTTTTTCTGCATACACCAACCAGTGACTTTCGGATATGGGTTGTATCTTGGTTTCTTCTATTTTTACCTGGTGTTGCTGACAATCCGTGAAATTATGTTTTAGTAACATAAGTTGCTCGACGCATGTTTCCTCTGTGTACTGAAGAACGTTGTCTTCGGAGCAAAGGTATGTGAGGTCATCTATTTCTTCGCAGCTGTCGACTACGGGCCTGTATTTCGACTTTTTCACCAGTAGGTAAGGATATTTCGGAATAATGACATAGGGTTTTTTTGTGGTAGGGTTAAAAATTGGAACAGGGATAACTTTATAATAGATATATGTGTTACTGTCTACTAGTGGGACTTCCAAAATAAAAACTTTTTTACTACTATCTATAAACCCCTTGATTTTTATACTTCCCTCTAACTTAACTAGGTTATGAATATCTAACGGATAAACTAAGGTATGGTGCGTTTTGATTACCTTCAAAATATTAAATAGTTCCGTAGAGTTAATTATAGATTGATGTAATATATGTATTTTGCTAAAGGCAATGGCTGTTTCTAGTTCATAAATGATAGTATAAATAGTACGAAAATTATTTAATATTTGGTGCATACTATTCATGATTGAAATCAAATTGGAGTACTTAGTTTGATTTTGAACAAGAGACTGAAATTGTTTAATTTTTAGATTTAGATGTCTAGTATTGAAATTGATATCGTCTGAAACATTAAGCAATTTATCAAAAGCCCTTTGCATTAATGATACCCTTCGTTCAACGGAATGTTCCCTTTTTCCTAGATTACTTATCTCTAAATCATACTTCCTAGCGTCCTCGTTATCTAAATTACCTGTTATTACTTTAACAAGAGAACCCAATGGATTCAAAATACCTCTTTTTGTTCTTCTTGACGGTAAAATCTGCTGTAACCTGTCCTTAGTTAATTCTAACAGAGAATCTATCTGTACGGTTAATCCTATAAGTTCCCTATATATCTCGCTATTACTATTACAAATAATTTTTAACTTATTATATTCTTGCATATTATTCTCTAATTGTAGGGCTAGAGAATTTAAATCTATTGTTTTTATGATGTCCCAGTGGTTATTCTTCATCAGAGCCGTCCCAATCCTGATCGGAACTATCCCGGGATTCTGATCGATTTTCTGGATGTTCTAAGTTGTCCCTTGATCCACTAGGGCGAGAAGTATCGACCACCATCTGTGAAGGACGTTTTACGTTTTTTAATGCTACTCTCGTACGTCTATTTTTAAGCTTAACTGGGACTATGTTCCTGTCGACATTTCCCATGACGATTGCTTTTTCAAAACGAGGCAACTCTTTAGCTTTTCTAGTCCTAGTATTTTTCATAAAAATTGTGTCCCCATCTACTACACTTGGTATATTCTCTTCTCCTCCTTTCTTTTCCCTAACTAAACTTTTATGTCCAATCATCTGGCTACTCAAGTGTTCGTAAAGAATTTTCAGTCTTTTACGATGGTCTTGTAAAATTTTCTGCATTAAGTTTTTATTCCTATCGATATCAAAAATATTCCCTGACTCTGTTTGTCCAAAAACTACCTCAAAAGGTGTGAAATTTGTGGCACTATGAATTGTGTTATTATATCCCATGATCGCGTATGTCATTACGGATGTAGCATCTAAGTTACTTTGCTCGTATTTTGCTAACCTATATATTTCTATTATTGTAGAATGAAAACGCTCTACCATCGCCATTGAATTGGGATTATTGGGTGTTCCAATATGCTGATCTATTTTGTGAAGGTTCAACATTTCTTTGAGCAGTTCGTTATTAAATTCTGTGCCTGAATCACTACTTATCTTCTTGGGTGTTCCATACATACTAAAGTATTTAATTAAGGCTCTTACTACCTCTGGTGTACTTTTGTTAGGTATGTAAATAGCTTGTCCTAACTTACTAAATGCGTCCACCACTGTCAGATATTGGTTCTTTTCGATGTATAACAGATCAATAAAGACTTCTTGTAATGGGCCATCTGGAGTCTGTGTTAACTGTATAAATGGTTTCAGGGGTTTCCTGTCATATTTCATTTTTTTACATTCCTCACAGGCATTAATGATGGCAGTAACTGTTTCCTGCATCTTACTCCACCAGTACGATCTTTTTAATTTAATTAATGTCTCCCTAATACCCCTATGACAGGTTTTACCCTGGTGATATTTTAAAACTAAATTCTTTTGCTCATCCTCATCTGTAACGTTCACCACTCTTTCAGTACATTCAACAAATTGTTGGGTTCCCTTTTTATAGAGTGAAATAATAACGTTGACAAAAATTTTCCTATGGGCAGGATCCTCAAAATATATGAAATATTTATGCTTGTAGTCTATATATTCCTTAAGGAAATCCTTTACTAAATCCTGGTTATTCGTAGGTAAATGAACTTCCAAAATTTTTTGTTTGTCATTAGAAATGTCTTTTACAGCCAAGCTATCTTTAAACCAAGTAAAAATGTGAATTTGTCTAGGCTTAGTGTCTATCGCTTCTTTGAGGATAGGTATACCTTCATGCTCTCTATTGGATATAGAATTAGCTGTAGCAGCGTCACTTTCAGAATCTGATATTTCGATAGTCTCTAATTCTGGTTCCTTTTTACCAAGTTTTATAATCTCATTAGTCACCTCGTCTAAATGCTCCTGCAAGTTTCTTTCGTTTTCATCGACATTTACAATCATCGACTCACAATCATTTGTAACATTAATTTTGATGCGTGATAAGGCATCCGCATTTGTATTTTGTTGACCCTTTTTATAATGGATATCAAAATTGTAGTCCTCTAACCGTAATCTCCACCTAGTTAACTTGCTATTTGGTTCCTTTAACGAATACAGCCAGGCTAATGGTCTATGGTCGGTATAAATAATAAACTTTCTACCATATAAATAGGGTCTGAAGTATTTGACTGCCCATATTATGGCCAATAACTCTTTCTCGATTGTGCTATATCTAGACTCTGTATCACTTAGTTTCCTGCTAGCAAACGCAATTGGTTTATCTGAGCCTATGTTGCCTTGAGACAAAACAGCGCCAACAGCGAAATTCGATGCGTCAGTTGTAAGAATAAAAGGCTTGTTGAAGTCGGGAAATTGCAGTAAAGGTGCATTTGTTAGTAATTCTTTACATGTTTCGAAACTTTTTCTATATACGTCATCTATTACTATACTTTTTCCTTTCTTTAGACATGCTGTAAGAGGTCCCGTTATTTTAGAGAAATCCTTGATAAATTTTCTATAATATCCTATCAGACCCAAGAAACTTTTTATCTCCGTGACTGTTTTAGGTATTGGATATTTTAGGATAGCTTCTATCTTATCATTATTAGGCTTAAGGCCATCTTTTGTAATTGTATGTCCTAGGTATATAACTTCTTTTCTTAGAAACTCGGACTTATCTAGTTGAACTTTTAGATTTGTTTTTCTAAATCGTTCAAAAATTGCTTTGAGCTTAACGACGTGTTCCTGTAGGCTTGTCGAAAATATGATTACGTCATCTAAATAAACAAGGCAATGTAACCCTTGCAACCCTCTAAGTACACTGTCCATTGCTCGTTGGAAAGTAGCAGGCGCTGTTTTTAAACCAAAAGGCATTCTGTTAAATTCATACAGCCCAAATGGTGTTGTAAATGCAGTTTTCTGCCTATCCTCTTCTTGAATTTGTAATTGATGATAACCAGAGGCGAGGTCCAAAGTTGAAAAATACATACTCTTTCCCAACTTATCAAAAAGGTCATTGATATTTGGCAAAGGGTATTTATCGTCTATGGTTATATCGTTTAATCGTCTATAATCCACTACCATTCTCCATTTCTGTTGGCCCGACGCGTCTAACTTTTTTGGAACTAAATGAACAGGTGCACTCCAAGGAGAGTTTGATTCTCGGATTACATCGTCACTTAACATCTTATCAACTTGACGCCTAATTTCCTCTGTTTGGGCTGGCGGTAACCTATATGCTTTGACATTAATTGGATCTTCGTTCGTAGTTCTAATCTTATGCTTGACATCATTCGTAAAAGACAACGGTATATCCTCACAATAAAAAATATCCTTATATTCCTCACAAATATTCCATACCATGTTTCTTTCTTCCTCATTCATGTGGTTTAGTCGTAATTTGTTAAGATTTTTTAATAACAATTCATCCAGTCCATCCCTTTCGCTTAGGTTATTTACTGCTAATTCGCTATCATTACATTGTTCTACCTTAAATGGACTAGTGACCTTAAGGATCATTTCTTTGTTTTTACAATTTTAAATAACCGTATATGCAAACCCATTAACGCAGTTTACTAAAGCACAAGGCATCCTTATTCCATCGGTTAATTCTTTATAATCCAAAATGGCCGCGCCATAAGTTAAATCAACTGGAAGGTTAACTTTTACTTCACAACGTGCTGGCAGAACATACGTAAATGTTGACGAATAGACAAAAGGTATGTTCGTTGTTTTTGTGCACAACATTGACATTTCGTAGTCAATCTTCGCGCCTAATTGTTTCATTAGATTACTTCCTATCAAACCATCGTAGTTACTATCCACATCGTAAAGATAAAACTTATGATCCTCCGAACATTTAAAAATTTTAGGCAATTGTGTACAAATAACGTGTGTATGTTCGCTAATACCATGTGTGCTAACAACATTAAAACGCTCATTATATATATTATTTCTAAAGTATTGCTTCGCTATACTCGATCCGATAAAAGACCTAGTGCTGCCAGAGTCTAACATAAAAACTGCATTACCTAACTCAGGAATTATAATATATGGCAAAAAACGAAAACTAGTACAATTTAAAACTATATGTTCTCTCTGTTCGAGGCCCTTAGATGAAAATTTTCCGCACATACAGGCTCGTTCGAAGTACTTGGTTGTAGTTCCCTTTCAAACGCAAACTGATTATTATCGTATGAATCATTGTTTGTGTAATTAACACGTCTAGAACTCGCAGTCCGCATAGTAACATCGGTGTTTGCACCTGTATTTGCAAACGGTGCATTATGTGCCGACGTCCATCGCCGATCATGCTGACTCGGCGTCCCTGCAGTTGACCTAGTCTGTAACGGAATTCGATTTTGTGCAAAATGCGAATTCTTTGATTGAAACGATGCGTTTTGTGAACCTGACTGGTTTACGGCATTTTGTGAACTACTAGATGCATTCGGATTTGCCTCTCTTGTTTGTGAGTTATGTAGTCTTTGGAAGTTGTTATTATGGTTTTCCGTAAATTTCCTTGACGGCTTATTTCTGCTATTTTTCAGATCATAAACTGTTTGGAAGCTTTGCTCTTCTAGAACAACCCTTAAGGCATCCTCCAAAGTCGTTACATCTCTCAATCGTACTAGCCTAACTAAATACGCTGGTAAATTATATTAGAAAACATTCAGCGACGAATTAGTATAAATATGCTGTTTGGCTTGACGTACGTTGACATTGCTTATCGTTTCATTAGTTTTTGCAATAAGAATACTACGTATGTTTTGTATCCTATGGCAAAAATCTAAATAACTTTCATTTTGGTTCATTTTTAAGGATTCCAATTCCAACACTAAACATTCTTCGGTCCTAGGATCCCCAAAATGTTGCACTAACAAATCTTTTAGTTCATCCCAATTATTTATTTGATCCCGCTCTCCTACTAGGTTCGCAGCTTTATCCGAAAGCTTACTTGTTACGACGTGATATAAGTATTCGTTCTGAGCATCTCCTCCTCGAAACTTATTTAATATATATTCGCATTTTTTTATGAATAGTGGGAGCTGTCTAGCATCGCCACTAAATTCCGGAATAATGCTAGTCATTGCTGACGGAATTGGTAAGATCTGATCCATTGTTATTGAAACCCGAAACGCTACACACCAGGAAAATACCTACTTAGTGACACAGTTTAATACGAAAATTGTATCGTAATAGACTGTAGGTACTAAACAATTATGCCTACCTAATTGCTTTATCACGAGATTTGTATCGTAATAAAAATGTACTAAACTAACTATATCTACGTATTTATTCTATCACAAAAGTTTTATCGCAATAAAATATGTATGTTACCCAGGTATTGTCTGACCCCTAATAACACAAACACATATATCTAATCAAAGAGGTACACGTAAAGGAAAACAGAAAGGATAGTGAAAAAGTTCTACTCACAGTCCCGAAGTTACTCCCATCTCCTCCTTGGACTATTATCACCACACTCAGCGTCAGCCTCTCGATGAAGTTGCTCAATAAATTTATTTGTTCGGCGATCTCTGTTAAACTGTTGGAACAGACGTCACAGCAGCTTTGTAGAATTTTATACTATACTGAGTGACTACAGAGATCCTACCGGCTGCGCCAATTAAGTAAACGACAGTCGGAGAGTTTATAAAAATAACTTTATTTAACTGACAGAGTGACAGTGAAGATAATAATAATCTAATCCTAAAGATACAAGGTACTTATAGCTAAATTATGCTAAGACGACAATTGTTGCGTGACGACAATGTCCTACATTATAATAACTTACTCACTAGATTTGGAAGAAGCTGTACTGCTGACAAAGCTAATTGTAGTAGGGTTACCACACTTAACTCGGTCTTATCGCTAAAAGCGATCTTTTACAGACAACCTTTGGATGGATTTAAATGGAAAAGGAGAGACAATACTGCAGGTAGTCAGTGGTGTACCATTTACATATATAACAGATACACAAATACATAAAGCATATAATTACCTATTTAAATATATAGATAGACATATTAAATAAATAACAGATATACATAAAATTATAAACATGAAACAAGAGCAAGGAACTATATGTAATGATGATGTTTAAGGAGAGAGGAAGTGTTTTTTTACCAGAATTTTAAAAGTGGACAAAGATTGAGCACGCCTTATCGACACGGGCAAGGCAGGAATTATAGACCTCTGCTTATGCAGAGGTCTATAATTCTGAGAGAAGTACTGGTTGAGTGCAAGTTCAAACGTTGGCAGTTTATGTTCAAACTGCAATGTTTAGTAGGTATTGCTTTTAATTTGACATTATTGCCAAGACGTTTTCCAGCAACGATCACTTCTACTTTTTTTCGTATCGACGGTACATCTATATCATATTGTTTGGATCCGGTAGTTGGCCTAGAATTACGAATGTCTACCTTTTGCCTTAACATTCAAATATTTTACAGACAACAGCTATTAAAAATCACTAGAGTAGCGGCACATATGCAACCGCAACCACAACCGTAGACGTAGCTGCAACCATCTAAATCAAATGAAACTCCTGCAGAAATACAAAATTGATTCTCAACAAACTGAGTTCTTTGTCATGCGTTAATACCTACATATTAACGCAGTTCAAGAATTTAACTGTTGTATACCACTGCATCATAAAGTAATATAAAATTTGGCAAGGTATGGATGGAGGAAATACGTTAATTCATAGACACAGGTTCATACATTTTTTATCATGCATGACAGCCTCTTAATAAAACAGTGTAAATTAATACTCACGTAGCCATCACCAATAGCTTCGGCGGATAAGATTATCTTCAGAGTGTGCCACCCAGGCACGAAGTTATGTTGCCCAGACACAATCCCAGCGTCTCCTAAAAATTTGTAATTGCTCTGGAAAGCCGCTATCCGGATTCGGTCGGCACCAGTCAATGTTTCTATATAAGTGTTCACTTCAATTGTACCGCCTCCGGCCACAGGAAAACTGAATGACGACGCACAACTTGGTACAGGTCCCGGCGCGGGCGTAATAAAACTAGTAATATTTTCGTTACTCAAGTCAATGTCGCTGTACTTGCCAACAACCCAAAATTGATCGCTGGAGATACAAAACCCCCGTTGAGGTGTAAACAATTCATTAAAATCCTCCTCAAACGTGTACCTAACACAAGCATCACTGACTACGTAAGACACTAATATGAAATTAAATAATAATAATACTTTGCGAATCATTTTGTTTCGCATGTGGCAACAAGTCACAGCTTATTAAACCCAAAACCTCCTCTGTCACTTTTATAATTTAATCGGACACGTATCTTCTAATGAATACGGAAAAGATAGTATCTCCAACTGGATAAAAATACAATTAAATCATCCGGCTGAGTGTTTTTATTCTTTGCTTTGAATTCACAAATCTAATAGAATGGGACATCATTTTATAACATGCATATTTTGAAAGCATGAAAAAATCCCTTCATTATTCACCGTGAAATTTGAATCACAGTTTTGCTAGAACAAACGTTGTTCAGACCATGGTCTACTACTATTCTACAGCATCCAATAAAAAAAAAACATAATTGGTTTTTGAAAAAACACAAAAAAGGCAAAGTTTAAAATGTCAAGATTATCTACTGCTTACAAAATTTCGTTTATGGAGGTACATTTCCCTGTAGACAATGCTGTGTCCCATGCGTGGTGTCTGTGTTGTAGGGAGTAACGATAATCTTGACATTTTAAACTATGTCTTTTTTGTGTTTTTTCAAAAACCAATTATGTTTTTTTTTTTATTGGATGCTGTAGAATGGTGGTAGACCATGGTCTGAACAACGTTTGTTCTAGCAAAACTGTGATTCAAATTTCACGGTGTATTAATAACAGGCCATACAAGGGTCTCTCTTTGGATATAATTGGTATATAGTGGGTACTATGTCATTGTCCTTCAAAACTAGTATAATAAAACTACATATTTACAGTATTTCAGGGATAAGGAAGTAATATGAAACACCAAGATATTTGTCAGTCATTTATATTTCATCACATCTCCTATTCCCCACATAATATCACAATTCATTTCACCATCAAATCAGTATTCTTATATTTACCATAAAACTAATAGGTTACCTTAATTTACAGTAGATCTCCAACCAATTCTATGCCAATCTGTATTTTTACCGACACCGCCACTAAGCACGTCCTACCGTCACGAGCGCCCAACCCAGAAGGACACATCGAATCTTTCGGTGCTGCCAGTATAATAAATTGAAACCTAACACTCGACCATCCTGACATCGTGCATGTCCTCATGCACGCAAGTGAATTAGCATCTAGAACCTAACACTCGGCTTACAACTATTTATACGTTATTTCTAAAACTTATAAACTGAGAACCGTTCTTCTAGCCAGAATATAAAACATAATGCAAATGAGAGAAAAATTATTGAAATTTCCACTAGTCGTGATATGATGGTATGACGTAGACTAAAACTCAAAACATTTATTTCTATTAAACCATTTACAGGCACTTTAAAATTTTCAAAGGGTTGTCAGTTATTCAGAGAGTTGAAGCTAGTCGCCCATTCCAAAACATAGGTAGATCTCTATGGAGAAGAACGGGCAAGAAATTCCAATGATACTCTTTTAAATAAAGATATTACAAAATCCTGGGTACATTATTATTGTTGATTCTATATGTGAGAACAATGTAAAAAAAAAACAATATCAAACAACTCAAAACACACGATTAAAGATAAGCGCTGGCAGTTCAGTCTGAATTGACGGCTGCCGTTCATGAACATGACGCATGGCTATGCACCATTTAACTCAACCATTTGAGTGTGCATGACATACTCACTTTCAAGTCTAACAACATCATAATAACATTATAAATAGATACATGGTACTCACATTTACATTTCTTAATTCTGCACGGAACTTACTATAAAATGCACTGACATTTGCTTTTATACCTTTCTACATCTAAAAACTGCAACTAGGTGGCGTGCCAAGCAACTTCCAAAATAAAACATTAAATATTATTTCAATCAAGTTTGTAATCGACTTCCATTCGCTAACCTAAGGTCTATTACGCATATTAAATAGCAATCAGCAATTATCGACACTAGCGCCAAAACAAATAAGTAGCAATCTTCGAAACTAACGTGATAAGAAATTCAACTTTCAAACACATGTAACAAAATCTTTGTCATGAAAAAAACAAAGAATCCATTTTCTACTTGAAATTTACCAAATAGCTTAGCGTCGGCTACAAGATGGATAAGTGGATGAAATCAGTGTTTACTTGAACTACAAACAATATTCGACTGTTCTCAACAAGTTAAAATAAGTTTTAAAACATTAATAATATGAGAAACAAAGAGTCATACGTAATATTAATAAATTTAAGACTGAAGCATTTATTTTAACTTAGATATTTTTATGAATATCTATATATTTTTTATGTCGACATTTTTAATTTATTATTGTTTGCTAAATTCACATTAAATGAATGTTTGACTTGAAATTAATTATTAATAATCATAACTATTCATATTTGCACGCATAGCATGTGGCAAACATGACTTGCATTTTTTTTTTTTTGTTATCCTTCGCGCACGTTTTTATTATTGTACGTGTACACATGTTTGAGCAAATGAATATGTCTTATCTTAATAAAGTTAACTTTAAAATTTACAGTACCTAATCCTGTTTCAGTGTAAAATGGCAAATAGAGTATCCAATGATCAATTAGATGAACTTTTAGAGTTTCTTAGCCATCCTTACCCAATACATCAATAGAGACGCAAACATAACTAAATGAATAGTCTTTTACGCTACACACAGTTTATTCTAATGAACACGCGACGTAGTTAAATTTAATGTAGGTACACAATTTTAGTTAAAATTCTTCGAATTATAAGACCAATTTACATTTTTCAATCAGCGAGCGACAGGCAAGCGTTCAACAACACGGGAAAAGGTTATCGCAATTTGACGGCCAAATATGCTCGCCAATGGCTGTCTCTCGGCTACCAAAAACTTTCAACTGTCATTAACGAGACACAATAGAATTTTAATTGTTATCCACCTTAATGAGGCGTCATAACAGATGATGAGATAATACGAAATAATCGCGATCACCATGCGACCACTGCACACTTCAGTTGACTGATTGTTCTCTAGAGGCAGCACTATCGCTAGTTTGCTATGGTGTGGCTATCGCCGATACATAATACGGATTTGCAATTTAAGAGCAACTATTGCGCAAATTTCGCAATCGCTAGGCTTCTGCAAGATACGTAATAAACCCGCGGAGACTGTAATTACAGCACCGGAAGTCGGTTTCAGAAAGTGTAAAATAATTAAATAAAACATTTACAAAATAATCTGCATCCTATCAACAAGATTTGGTTAGGTACGTTAAAATCAAAAGCTAACATTCGACCTAATATGTTAACATTACATTCTGTATATGCCACACATTGCACCGCAAGCTTCACTGGACAAGCACTCTCACTTGCCAGCCACTGTACGATTTCCAATAAGTGATATAACATCCTGCACGTGCCAAACATTGCACCGCAAGCTTTACTGGTTAAGCACTCTCACTTGCCAGCCACTGTACGACTTCCAATGAATGGCCTATGCTTCGACTTCCATCTCTCAATCATATATAAGTATGTATTTTCATTTTAGCTTAACTTAAGTAATATCGATATTTTCCCTTAAAAGTTTCAGTTTCATTAAAATCATAACATTTGCCTCTATTATTTTTAACACAGCATGACTTTTAACAAAACAGCATAATAATATTTAATTCACACTTCCTCTTCACTTTCAAACAATAACTTAATCATAAAATTCATAGATTAATTAACATACATTATTTGTTACTATTTCCTTATTAATCATTATTTTTATTCTTTCAGGTCAACCGTATCATATGAAGAAACGTAAATCATAAACTTCTGATGCAACACAATTATTCTGTTTTTAAAACCTATGACCAATTACATACTCCACAATTTAGGCGTATTTCATTCATCACCTGCCTAATCAACTTAATCATTATTTTTCAGATAACCGTCTTGTATCTAAAAATATTTCATTCATAATATTCTCACTACCAAGGATTAAATTACGACCAAACAAGCTTCTGTTGGGGTTTAAGCACTTCCTCTCTCCCTAAACATCATCATTACATGTAGTTCCTTGCTCTTGTTTCATGTTTATAATTTTATATAGGTGTATCTGTTATTTATCTAATATATATGTATATTTATATAGGTAAATATATGCTTTATGTATCTGTGTATCTGTTGTATATGTAAATGGTACACCACTGACTACCTGCAGTATTGTCTCTCCTTTGCCATTTAAATCCATCCAAAGGTTGTCTGTAAAAGATCGCTTTTAGCGATAAGACCGCCCATTGTGACACCCAATGTAAAATTTCTGAATATAATGTCTGTAATTTTTATGGTGTACATAATAAAGAATATTCTATCTAACTGTCTATCTATCTTATAATCTGATTCTAAACTAAAACAATTCAATTCCTTGATATTATTATCAGAACTAACTGTATATGTTCTAACGAGTAGCTTCTTACTAACCATATTTAACTAAATACCCGATGTAATAAAAATGAGACATTTCCACTTTTCAAAAATAAATTGTCAGATCAATTAATTAATAAATGTTATTACTCAAGTAACAACAATATGAATCATTTGTGTTCGAGTTAAATAAGAAAATAAAATAAAATAAATAGGCGTTTTTTTTTTTCTGATGAGAATGTAAATTGTTATTATATATCTAATAATAATAAATAAATCTCTGTACTCTTGACTTGTACTAAATCATGTTAATTTAACCGTATTGACCTCGAACTTGATGAATTTATTATCCCATTTTAGTAAACTTGACATTATGTATTGTAGGTATTGCTTATTTCAAATCATTTACTAAATTTCATCTTGACATAGTAAACTTCTATTGTTTTGATTGAAAGTTTTAATAATATTATATTAAGGGAGTCTTTATCATAGCTTAAACTGTTTGCATGCCTTAATTGAGGTAGTTAGTATAAGGATCAATTTTAAACTTAACATCTGTAACTTGTACCTACTTTCTGTGCAACTAAAGAGCTATTCTATACTTTTCATAATTTCTTGAACCCTCCTTCTCATATTAAATACATAAAAATAATTATTAAGTCGCGGTGGCAATGTACGCTCTCTCGAACTATGGTGACATAACTTGTGACCACTCTCACAAGTATAAATACATAATTATAATCATAAAGTCATGATAGTAGTGAACGCTCTCACCAATCATGGCGACATAACTTGTGACCGCTCTCACAAGCATAAGTACATAAATACATATAATCATAAAGTCACGGTGGTAGCGAACGCTCTCGCCAATCGTGCTCATAACTTGTGAACGCTCTCACAAGCATAAATATATAAATATAATCATAAAGTCACGGTGGTAGCGAACGCTCTCGCCAACCGTGCTCATAACTTGTGAACGCTCTCACGAGCATAAATACATAAGTATATACTGATTGTTCGAAATTATAATTTTGATATTCACAGAAGTATCACAAAATAACAGTTACACTATTATATACATGTGTGCTACATATGTGTCATATTCACATACATATTCTCATCCTTATGGTTCCAGATATAATTAATCAAATCTCAAACCAGTCAATCTACACATTACAATTAACTAGGAATACTAATAACTTTAGAAACAATAAAATTGTACATAAACTTATCCGGATTGATTTCTCCTATTTGTCCTCATTAAAACTTAGTTAGTTTACCTTATGACATCTGGGAAGTACTATTAACCTCTCTGCTCGACAAGATTTTGACATGTGACACATCAGTTGACTCGATGGGGTGTTGCGAATTTAGTCATGAAATTCAGGAATTTACATCAACTTTCAGCATTCGAATTTATTAAGAAAAATATGTTACCGCGCCTATTTTATACAATAAGTTTGTGGAAAATATCTTTAATTATATGTTGAGATCAGTCAAACCGCGTCAGTACACTGCGAAAGTTGTATAGAATTGGTATTACTACACCCATCCAAAAGGTAGGTAGTTTAAATTTGCTGAAAATATGTACATAAACAACCCACTCTCTTGCTGAAAATATGCAAAAAGGAAAAATAAAGACATTATCATTCTCTCTGCATTTTTACTTTTACCATGTTTCATACATAAACTACATGAAAAACACGATCAAATCTTGATAAAAATTACTAAAAATTGTGTTGCGACGTGACACTTCTTAGTGCTGACCCCGTCTACCCAATTTTCTTATATCGATTCAAAAGTAGCATTCAGTTCAATCGATACTCGCAATAAAATCAGTGTGCAAAAAGTATTAGAAACTGAATAAAAACTCTTTGGTATATTTTCAATGAATTATTTTATTTTTGATATAATCATTTTATTAGTAAGTTTACACATACAGTGTGGACAGGGCAGTGACTTAAGGGTTCCGTATGTACCTAGAAATGAAAAACGGAACCCATAAAGGATTACTCGTGTGTCGGTCTGTCACAGCCAAATTGCTCCGAATCTACTGAACCGATTAAGTTGAAATTTGGTACACATATGAATTTCTGTGACCCAAATACAGAAGTGTAACGTAAACAAATGAATTTTGAATATGGGGTCACTTTTCGGGGCCAAACTAGACAATAAAAAAAAAGTTTTGCAAACTATATCGTGTGACATATCAAATGAAAGGGCTAGTTGTGGGGGTCCCAAATATTTATGTTAATTATTCTGTATTATTTTTAGAACTAAGTTCTTTAACGCGACTTGCAGTAGGAGTAAACTGGCATAAATCGTCACGCGAAAAAGTGTTCATACTTGTGACTGTCTTCTTCTAATTTGATAGAGAGAGAGAGAGTGTGAATTTGGTTAAAATGTAAATCCAGGAGGCGGCAACGAAAATTTTCAAATTTTTCATCGTGTGAGTCGGTTTCATGGTTGTCGAAGGCGTTAAATCAAATCAAATCAAATCAAAAATATTTAGTTGCTAGAATATGGTACATAAGGTGTTACAGTAAATTTGTTTCAGCATATCCTGCCATAACATGGCGTGCAAATTTATTCACAATCAGCAATGTCAATTAATCTAACTCAATTACAGATTCTATTGATTTGTCTTCTAAATAGTCCTTAATGGCATAAAGCCGATAGTGACGTTAAAATGTAAATCCAAGATGGTGGCTTCGAAAATTTACAAATTTTTCATCATTGGTATTGTTTTCATAGTTTTTGAGGGTGCTAAAGTCGATAGTCAGGTCAAAAAGTAAATCCAAGATGGCGGCTTCGAAAATTTTATTTTTGTTTGAAATTATACGTTAAAAAGAATTTGGTTCCCCCGGACTTCCACGTTTTAGTTTTTTTAATTTATTATAGAAAATAGACTATTCCCCACTTATCTACGGAGCCATTGAATATATATTTTTTAATACTGGAAATTGTTGGTTGATTATAGATTCCTCGAAAATCTATAAAAAGTCTATGGTCGTAAAATAATATGAGTTTGTTCTTGGGATAAATTATTGTTAAAAAACATGGATGCTATTACAATTTGAAAATTTTTCATCATTATTACAATTTTCATGTTTTTCGGGGGGATAGTGCTGATATCGAATAAGATGAACATTCTGGATTTTAAGTTGGCGGTTATTCCAAATAATAATATTGTAGATCAATTCTCATAAACATCAGTTTCATGCCAATTGTAAGCTCGATAGCCAAAATCCGTGAAAAAAAATGGCCCTCGTCAAGTCTGTCTGTCCGTGCGTCCATTACATTTTACACGGAGACTATTTACTCTATCGATGAAAATTTGGAAAAAGGTGTATGTATTCTTTGCACCGCTAAACAATGGTGTAATGAAATTACTATAAATATAATATAGGGCGTGGCATTCCCTATACATATAACCGAGGGATGAAAAAAATCTATGCACATAAAGCGTATATTGTTGGATCTCTTAATTAAAATGATAAATAATTATGTTTCTAAGTGGCTTTACTTTTTAAGTCAATAGTTTTTGAGATATAGGTTATTTACGGCTACAACCACAGAATTAACGTTGTTTACTAAATTTTTTTCGAGAAATACAACCTTATTTTTGCAGTCGATAAAATTGATGCTGTGCAATATTTATGCGTAAATAAGTATTCATCCCAACTACGGAATCCTTCACTGTGCGTAGTCCAACATACACTAGGCTAGTTTTTTTAATTTCGTTGGGAAACTACCACAAAAAAAACAATTTCTATTACTCAAGTAAGACTAACCTATTAAAAACAAAAACTACCAAACTCATACAACTAACAAAAAATATGTATGTCGTTTAAAACCGTTTGCGGAATACCTACCCACTTTATAGAATTAATTTATCATCATTCCCAAAGTTTTATTAAACCTACCTAAAAAATGTATACTGGGCATTCTGTAGCAAACTATCAGAAAGTATCAAAAAAAAATCCACAGTAAATAATTGTGCAAAAATTCAAATAGTTTTGAACAGCGAGTGCATTCCAAATTTAAATTCAAATATAGAAACAATTCAGTGCGAAATTTAATAAATGAGGTAAGTATCTTTCCCCGTCATGTCTGTTGACTCGTTTTGTACATACTCGTAATATCCAAAAAAACGATTAAAATTACATTAGAAAAGTATAAATAATTATTATAAACAATGCTTAATGTATTTAATGCTTAAAACAATTTTATTTCAATTTTCAAGATTCGATTTCTGACATTCGACATATTAATTAATCGAGTCGATCAAAATTGAAAAAAAAAAATCGTTTGGCATAATCGTTTTCGCACATCATTACAATAAAAAAAACAATAATGGTCGGATATTTTTAACACAAATTGAGTAGTGGTAATGAATATTACGTGTTATTGGACCTGTGTTCGTATATAACGTTAAGATCTGGGCATTTTATAGTTGTTTATAATATTTTTAATAATATTTGTCACATTTTAAATCGTATCTACATGTGTATGTGTGATATTAGTGAAAAGTTAAAATGTAAACACGCACGATTGGCGCGAAACTTCGACTTTGGATATCAAAAACTTCATTACCACTACATAATTAACTTGAACAATGGATGAATTCGTCAAATAATTAAATGATGTAGTATTCACTGCCCCTGTGGTGGAGTTTAGATGTTCGAAATCCCAAATTTTTATGATTTTTAGCCTCGACCTCGACTGTCATCAAAATGGCGATTATCGCATTTACAGACTTAAATTTTTTAAAGGTAAATTAATAATCTTGCACGCTAAATATGAAAGATTTAATGGTGTAAACATTTGAGTTTTTTATTCAACTCTCTTAATTAACGCACATTCATAAGATTTAATGGTTAGTATAATAAATATTCACATAATCAAATAAGGGTGTCGTATGTGGTAATTCTGGGGTCCAATTGGACCCACTACCGAGCCGGCGGAGGTTTGTGTGTTCGGGTCCAATCGGGGGCGCTTCCGAACTATACGGTTAATCAAATGTACTCGTAAGAAACTAACAGCAGGCAACAAGCTACTATATGCCCCTTGATGCCCGACTTGATGCCCCCTTGAGGTCCATATTGATATTTTACTTTGTTATGTTTTCTATGTAATACATATGGAACGCAATAAAGAATTGAATATTGATCTCGTAATACTAACTAGTTATATCAACCCAAGACGAAACTCACACTCAGATCCAAACACAGCTTTATCATGTGTATCGAATTGTATAACTGAATCCCAAGTACAGTAAGTTATAAGTTGTAAATTGTAGTATTTTGATGCCATTTATGAATAAGGATTTAATTTAATATTATTTACTAATCGCATCCATTATATAACTTAATTAATTAATTTCTCAAAATAATAATCCAGTATGTGCACTCCGTAATTAAAGGCATAATATAAGATAGAAATAATTTTCTTAAAAACTTTCTGTACCTTATTTGCAAATAAATGGTTGAAAAGATATTGAAGCAATAGCACCGATTATCAGCACCAAGTGCGACTGCACTAGCATCCAGCTATACAGGCGTCCAGCTTCACTGGCATCCAGTTGCACTGGCATCTAGCTGTACAGGCGTCCAGCTGCACTGGCATCTAGCTGCACTGGCGTCTAGCTGCACTGGCGTCCAGCTGCACTGGCGTCCAGCTGCGCTGGCGTCCAGCTGCACTGGCGTCCAGCTGCACTGGCGTCCAGCTGCACTGGCGTCCAGCTGCAGCAGCGTAACCGCTTTTGCCGGCTCTCGCTCGCACATCCCGCGGTCCGCTCACAATAGACGCTGCACACGAGACTCCGACCACGGTGGCTGCGACCTCCATGGCGTCGGCTATGACTGCGACTAGTTCCCAGTTCTACCCCTGAATGGATACCACCTCGGGCCGGGGTCGTCAGCCGGTGCCCAGTGAGGACGGTTCACTGTCGCGAAACATTATCTGAAACTCATAACAACGGGTTTGACTCCTTTTCGAACAAGCCGTGAAAAAGTTAAAATGTCTAATATCTTCTAAACGGTAGGTCGTAGCTCAAAAATAACAAGATTTTACTTCCCCTTGCACCTCGTGAACTTATCCAGGAGATAAATTTAGAGAAAGAAAAATGTGACCTTCACATAACCTTCATAAAGTGGTACTATACGGATCACAGTCTATTTAATTTTTGTAACCGAAAATTCGAATATACCAAAAGAGATGTGATGTAGGTAGGTTAGGTATTTCTACAATTCAATTTTAACCGTTAATAATACTTTTAAATGAATTCTATTATAATGCAAAAGGAATAAGCGGGCCACATACCACTTCTGAAATATAATAAAACTACATATTTACATATTTTCAGGGATAAGGAAGTAATATGAAACACCAAGATATTTGTCAGTCATTTTATTTCATCACATCTCCTATTCCCCACATAATATCACAATTCATTTCACCATCAAATCAGTATTCTTATATTTACCATAAAACTAATAGGTTACCTTAATTTACAGTAGATCTCCAACCAATTCTATGCCAATCTGTATTTTTACCGACACCGCCACTAAGCACGTCCTACCGTCACGAGCGCCCAACCCAGAAGGACACATCGAATCTTTCGGTGCTGCCAGTATAATAAATTGAAACCTAACACTAGTTACCTAACTCTCTTTATTTCGTGGTAATATCATCGTGATATATATTAATAACCTGAAAACATTAATTTAGGTTTTACAGACAATATTATAATCTAACTCCACACCGCAGTTTCACCCGCATAAGTGTCGATCCCGTTGAAATATTGGGATAAAAAGTATTACATGTCCTAACCCAGATTATGGTCTACCCATGTGCCAAATTTCATCCAAATCCGTTCAGCCGTTTTAGCGTGAAAGCGTGTAGTGGCATCTACATCGCCACATGCGAACGTGCGAACATCAAAGACCTGACGTCACACAAATCCTGCATCGCGCAATTAGAGTTTACCGCGCGAACGACATATATGACTATCCGACATCAATCGTTAGACAGTTGCCCGCCAGGCACGACACCCGTCTGTTCGGAGGATCCTCCGTTTTCTATAGAGGATGAGTGAACTTTAGACCCTATTCCTCATACCTCTAAAAGCAAAACAAACATACAAAAAATCAAATATTTCTTTTATAAAGTTCAAGTTAAAGTTGTAAAGTTGTTTTAGTTTAGATTAAAAATTATCACTATCAAATCAAAATTAGACAAGCAATTTCACTCAAACTAATATTTTGAATTGCATGTAAGGAAGTTTTGTTTTCGATAGTAAGAGGATCTTTATTTATATACAGTACCTACCAAATTAACATTGAAAAGATCTTAGTTTACCATTTATCACGTTACGACAAAAAGGCGTATACCTACGTAATCCCAGCAAAATGTTGCGCCTTAGAGAAATGAGAGTATTACATATAATTAGTTCATAGTTAGTTGCAATTTGTTCAAGTGTAGCAAAATTTGTTCAAAATGTATTTTCGAAGTTATTCGAGAAAAAGTGATTTTGCTGGAGTAACGTTACCCCAGCAAAATGTTTTTCAAAAAAGGCATTCAGCGTGGAACCAAGATCATGAAAAGATAGCTTTTGATGAGTTGTAAATGTATAACCAATGGCAAAATTTGTTCATCTTATAGTTTTTGAGATATTCAAGATTTTGCTGGGGGTTTTTCAATCACCAGGTTTAGGGACTGTAGGTGGTCACAAGTCGAAAGGCCTCGACGAAATCCAGCTTGTTCGGGAGGTTGGTGGAGGTCTAATGTGCCTGATATACGGTTTTCTATGATTTTAATAAATACTTTGTAGAGATGTGAAACTAAGCTGATAGAGCGATTTTTTCCAATATCTGATTTATCTCCCTTCTTGAGTAGCAAGATTATATTGGAATTACAGAAATTACTCGGGAATATGGCTGTTTTAAGAATTGAGTTGTGTACGGTTCGTACACTTGCAGAGTTGTTGTTGTTAAGGTTGAAGCGCGTAGAGAAAAGATCACTTAGTTCCCGTTAGGTTTATTACGTATAATTGTGTTTACAAGTAATACTGTTGACGATTCCTTTCTCTAATGTTAGTCACCGCGTAGCAGTAATCGCACTCGCTGATTTATTGTAGTTCATGAATATTTATAGTAATAAAAATGACGCACGTGTGGTGTAAACCACCGCGTCAGCAAAACATGTACAGTGTAAGACTGTACATCTTGGCAACCCCAAAAGGGGAAACACACGAGAAGAGAAAGGAAAAGCCATCACAAAGTTAATAAAGTAAATTAATCAATCAAATTGAAAGGCGATGTTCCTGTTTCCAGATTGAGGCTCCAGCTGCAAGTCCTTTGTTGTTTGTGCTGTGACTGCTTCTTGACGGTACTCTGGTTTACGTATAATTTGAAGTTCAATATCTTCAGGTGGTTGACGAGTAGTTTTGTACTTAGCGTTGTTTGTGCAATAGTGCGGGCAACGATTCCTCCCAACCACAACAAGTACAGCTATGATGGCGGCCGTCAGCAACGAGTAACAGATGGCGTATTGATGAATGTCGTGACTTGTTATCGTTGGTAATGAAGCTTCATTTTTCTTTTGAATTACAATTTTCTGTTCAATTGTTGCAATTTCTTGATTCGTGGCCTTTGACTGAAGGATATTTGGGGTATAACGGTACGTTAAGTTCACTATCTTGTTAATAGATGTATCAAATGTTGGAGTTGTGAACTCATAATCCATCTTCATATGACTGCTGTATTGGCGTTGAGCGTAGATGGTCATGTCCGTGGATTGCAATACGCATCCCTGAGATAATGTCACTATGCTCGATGACGAGATGGTTTGTGATGTGACGTCATTGCTACATATGATTCGTAACGAACACGTTTCGCAGCAAACCGCCAGCCAGCTGTTGTGTGCTTGTAACTCTATCCAAGTGTCCTTGCATGACGCGCGTTCGACGTCACAAGGTCCGCTGTTTTGATGTGATAGCAGTTTTGCCTCACACGGAGCACCTTTGCTGTGTAAGTCAAATGATGGCAGGTTTTTCTTGCATAAGAAGTTCTGCGATTTTTGTTGCATGCAGTGTTTCAAGTCATCTTCGGATATAGACACGTAAACGTTCTTCTTGAAGTTGACAGCGATGTACTTGTTTGATAACTGCACATATGTAGTTTCCTTAGCAATGACCGGTAAAGGTATGGCTTTGTATATGTCGAAATCTTCGTTAGCTACAAGTGAAATATGTGCTTCGAATAGAAAGTAATTTTCAGTAACTCGTGCTTTCACATTGATCAGTTTGTAAATATCCTTAATGTTTTCTTTGTAGTTTTCAACTGGTAGCGTTAAAGATTTCGGAAGGCTTCCAGATATTTCTGTTAGTTTTTGCATCAGACGAACCGGAGTTATCAAATGAACGTCTACATGTCCTTGGTAGACGTTAGTTAGTGTGTTGAACAGCATCTCTTGGAACGTCCTCAAGCTGTTGATCAGTAGGTACGTTGTTAACGAAGCAGAATTGATGTAGGTAGTGGCCGAAAGTATTTCCATTTCCGTTTCGATAGATGCTATGTTCATGTTGGTCTGATTAATGAAGTTATCGATTGAGTTGAACTGACTCTGAATATTGTCTTCACTTTGTTTCAATACTTGATTCTCAAGCTCCACGATAGTTGTTTGATTTTTGATTAACTCAAGTAAGTAGTTCTCGTTGGTTTGCAGAGATTGTATATCGTTTTGGTATTTCTTAGCAAATTGTTGGTCCAATATTCCAAAAAGACTATTAGCTAAGTAGCCGACTCCGTCGACGAGGCCCCGTTTCTTCCTGTTGCTCAAGTGTTTGTGGGGATTTATAAGTATGGAGTTGTAGTAGTTTAGAAGTTCTATTTCATGATTTAATTGTTCCATAGTTGACCTGCAGTGTTGTAGATTCGTTCTATGGCATAAGTTTTTTATATTCTCAAAGTAAGTTTGAGTACGACGAGTTCCTTCCCAATAGTTTGTTAGATTGTAGTACATCATAAGTATCCACTCATCATGCACTATTTGCATTTTGCCGACGGTGTCATAGTATATGGGCCGCTCGCGTTCCAAACTTGTAATCTGAGCAGTCGACGCCGGCGCTCCGCGCGTGCCATCAATGGCGCTATAAGATCCCGTTACAAATGTAAACAATGATAACATTGTTATTAGTAACGCTGAAATAGGATTCTTTGACCGTTTTCGCCGTTCATTTCTTGAATTCTGTTGAGGCTTATGTTTCGTTTCGTTTTCCTCGGCATCCTCAATTTCAGAGTTCAATGGTAATGGCGATAGTTTTGTTATTGGGCGCTTTATTATTCCTGCTTGAGTTTTGACGGTAGTAACTCGAACATATCCATCAGATCCTGGGTGAGTCTCCAGTATACGACCCAAGGCCCATTTTCCCGGTGGTAGATTGTTTTCTTTCACCAGTACTACATCGCCTTCTTTGACGTTTCTAGAAGGCTTGTTCCACTTACTACGTGTTTGTAGAGTAGTAAGGTAATCGTTTGACCAGTTTTTCCAATATTGTTGAAACATATGCTCGGTAAGCTGCCACCTACGACGTAAATCAATGTTATTTACGTCAGTGTAATCCGAAAGTGGCATTGACAATATTGGGCTTCCTGTTAGGAAGTGTCCAGGAGTGAGGCAGTTGTAGAACTCTTCTGGATCTTCAGTTAGCGGGCACAGAGGTCTTGAATTTAAGCAGGCTTCTATTTTTGCTAAAATTGTTATGAACTCCTCGTAAGTGAGTTTTTGGTCCCCTAGTACTCGTCGCAGATGGTGCTTCATCGACTTGACGGCAGCTTCCCACAGACCGCCAGCAGTTGGCCAAGCGGGGGCGTTGAAATGCCACTCCACCTCCAATTTGGCCAGTTCGTTGAAGAAATCTGGTTTCAGTAGTTGTTTGAACTCTTCAAATTCTTGACGAAGTACCTTTGCAGCGCCGATAAAGTTTGTACCACAGTCAGAGTACATGTGGCTGGGGGTGCCGCGCCTCGCACACAGTCTTTGGAAGGCTGCCATAAATGTTTCTGTGCTAAGGTCTGATACGAGTTCAATATGAACGGCTTTCGTTACCATACATATAAATATGGCTATGTATCCTTTTGAAGTTTTTACGCCTCTACCCTTGTTGAGTTTAACATCCACATGACCGGTAAAGTCTACTCCTGTGTGCGTGAAAGGTCGGCACGGAGTGATCCTTTGCTGTGGTAGGTCGCCCATCAGTTGATAGTCACCTGTCTTGTTGAATCGATGACAGCGGACACATCTTCGAAGTTGGTTCTTGACGGCCCGGTTACCGCCAACGATCCAGTAACGCTGTCTTATATAAGTCAACGTCAGCCGAGCTCCTCCATGTAACGTGGTTGAATGCGCTTGTTCTATAAGAAGTTGTGTAAATCGTCCTCTATGTGGAATGATGATTGGATTCTTCATCTCCTCGGGTAGGCTTGAGTGCTTAAGACGACCTCCAACACAAATAATTCCCGTTTTGTTTATGTAGGGATTCAATTTGCAAATTGCGCTTTTCTTTGATACTGTTTCGTTGTTAACAAGTTGTTTGTATTCGGAATTGAACTGCAGTCGCTGCGCGTGAATTATGATACTTTTACGCGCTGCGCTTAGTTCACTTGTTGTTAGGTACGTAGTTTCAGATTTCGTCTTATTGCGCATATTTGTAATGAAGCGTAATATCCATGCGATGACCCTGTTTACTTGTGTCAATGAACTGCATTTGTTCAATAATTTTGTTATTATGTTATGTTCGTTATTTTCTTGTGAAGGTTTTTCGATTTGAACGTGATTTATGCAGCCAAAATTTGTTTGGAAAGCGCAAGGAATATCTTCCGATGGATTTTGTTTTGTTAAAAGTCCGGGTCCTTGCCACCATAGGTTGAAGTTTATCAGTTTGCTTGGCAAAAGACCTCTTGATGCGCAGTCTGCGGGATTCTGCTCTGATTTGACGTAACGCCACTGAGCTGCAGGAATGATGCTTTTGATCTTTGTAACTCTGTTGGCTACATACGTCTCCCATCTTGATGTTTCGCCTTGAATCCACGCCAGGACAACTTGAGAATCCGACCAGGCCCGTATTGATACGTTATATCCACAGAATGTTTGCTTGGTTTTCTCCATCAAGTCAGCCAGTAGTTTAGCGCCACACAGTTCCAATCTAGGTAATGTTGTTTTCTGTGTCAGTGGAGCCACCCTTGTTCGAGCAGCTAGTAGAGTTACGATGGGTTGGCCATGTTCGTTGAACACTTTGCTGTAAATAACACAAGCGTAAGCTTTTTCGCTTGCGTCACAGAAGCCTAATAACTCGACACTATTTTGTGTATCGCCAATCCATCTGTGTATCGTTATTTTGTTAACGCACGGCAATTCTGTTTTCAGGTTCAGCCACTCAGATTCGATGTTGCTGGGCACTACATCATCCCAGCTAAGTTTAGTCATCCAGAGTTTCTGGAATAGTAGTTTAGCTTTGACTGTCACTGGGGAGAGCCAACCCAGTGGGTCGTAAAATCTTGATATGGCTGAGAGTAAGGATCTCTTTGTTAGCTGTTTTGAGTTTTCCACAGGCCAGTTAAAGTGGAAGGTGTCGCTGTTTGGATTCCAACCGAGTCCTAATGTTTTGGTTGATTCTTCACCTTTAAAATCAAACATGTTTTGACTCGAAATTTGATCCTCGCGTAAATCTTCCAGTATCGCTCGGTCATTGGCTGTCCACTTCCGTAAATTCATGCCTCCTCCTCTTAACAGTTGGATCAAGGATTGTTGCAGTTTTTTCGCTTCTGTAAGATTGCTATGACCGCTAATGACGTCATCTACGTAGCATTCTTCTATGAGTATCTTGGCAGCTTCCGGATGTTTGTGACCATCGTCAATGGCTAGTTGCTTCAATGTCCGCATAGCTAACCATGGTGCGCATTTGGTCCCGTAGGTTACGGTGCAGAGCTGGTAATCGCGAAGATGGTGATCTCGTGAGTCCCGCCATACAATTCTCTGTAGATGTTGTTGTTCCTTTGAAATCCAAATGCAGCGGTACATCTTTTCAATGTCAGCCGTAAAGGCGTATTTATATGTTCGCCATTTAAGTATAAGGGCCTGAATATCTTTTTGTAAATTGGCGCCTTTTTCCATGACATTGTTCAGACTGAAGCCACTCGTAGTTTGTTGAGACGCGTTAAATACCACCCTCAACTTTGTTGTTGTCGAGTTTTCTCTCAAGACACCGTGATGCGGTAAAAAGTAGATGTCAGTAGGTATTTGAGGTGCAAGTTTCATGTGACCCAGATCTGCGTATTCTTCCATGAATTGTTTGTACATTAATGAAAGTTTTGCTTTCTTCTCTAGCCGTTTTTCTAACTGTAGAAACTGCGAAACTGCAATTGTTCTAGACTTGCCTAGTTTTTCTGCGTAGTCTGGAACGAGAGGCATTTTGACGATGTATTTTCCATCAGACGATCTTCTCACAGTTTCTTTATAAAATTGCTCGCACTGGTCGTCCTTGGGGATATCTGTCGTGTTTTGAATTTCTTCATTCTCCCAAAATTTTGTGAGATCCTCTAAGTTAAATAGTGTAGCGTAGCAGTCAAACGTTTGTTTCATTTTTCCGCATAAAATCCACCCAATTTGCGTGTGTTGTGCAACTGGGGAGCTGTTATCGCCTTTCAATACACCTTCTAGGATAATTTCGGAGTATACGTCGGCTCCTAGCAATAGGTCGATTTGTCGAGATACGTTGAAGTCAGGATCTGCAAGTTTCAAGTTTTCTAAATGCGTCCATGCACCTTTTTCGAACGTACTCGTAGGCAAGTTATTTGTTAGCTTCGTCATGATAAGCGCTTGAGTTTCAAAACTATAATCGGAGTGAATCGATTGGCCGGTAAATTCCAGTTTTCCTCTGCATTCTCTAGAAACAGAACCGATTCCCGATACTGATGCGTTGATCCCTTTCCGAGGAAGACGTAACATTTGTGCAGCGTTTTCTGTTATCAAGTTCACTTGTGATCCTTGATCGAGTAGCGCACGCAGTATTACATAAGTCCCATCCACGGATTTAACTCTCAGCTGGACCGTAGTCAGTAGAACTTCCATATTGTCTCTAAACAAATGGTTAGCTGTTGGTTGTTGAGTTGATGATGAAGAGCGTTGCTCAATGTTGTTTTTTCTAGTCGATGACGTTATGTTTTGTTTGTCCGAATTGTGCAACAGTGTGTGGTGTTTCAAGTTGCATTCTTGGCAAGTTTTCGTTGATTTGCACTCGTAATTTCCGTGGCTGAACAAACAGTTTTTGCAGAGTTGCAATTTCGAAACTGTGTCATTTCGTTTGCCGAAGTCCATTTGAAGGAATTTGTCACATTGGCGCAATACGTGACTTCCGTTGCAGAATGGGCATTTTCCATATAAAGTGTGATAGTTGTTTGTTTTATTTTGATTGACGCTATAGTTATGTTTTTTCATCTGGGTTTGCTTGTTAAATGTTTTCCAGTTGGATGATTTTTCAGGAGCTGTAGGATTCGCTTTCTTAGCTGACTTCATCGTTTCGTATGCCATGAACTGTGTTTCGAGGAAATACAGAAAGTCGTGCAGTTTTTGTAGTTCTCTGTGATCTTGGAGTTCCTTCATGTAGTCACTCAAAGTACTGGAGTCCAGTTTTTGTGACATGATGTGCACAATGATCGGGTCCCAAGTTGATGTATCAATACCGATGTTAGAGATGCCGTTCAGGCATTCGGTAATGACGTCATGCATCTTCTTCAAATTGAATGAATCTGCATGTTGTATGATCGGCAGACTTAGCATGTTGTTCATAAATGAAGTAAACTGCAGGCGACGATTGTCATAGCGCTGATTTAATATATCCCAACATGAGTTATAGTTTTCAGTGCTAATGGTCAGATGCTGCACTAAGCGTTCGGCTTCTCCTCGCAGCTTGGTCTTCAGGTGTTGCATTTTCTGTGCGTTGTTGATCATTGGATTTTTGTGAATTGTTTCCAGAAACAGGTCTTTGAAGGAGATCCACTGGCTGTAGTTTCCTGCGAACTCAGGGATTTCTATCTTAGGTGTCGATTTCTGGTAGTGGACGGTAGACCAGATTTTGGCATTAATTTTCCTCTTCAGCTCATCGTATTTCTGTTCGATGTCCGTGAACATTTGATAGTAATGCTCATTGGAACCTTTCAGTTGGAAGTCTATTTCCCAGTGAAGTTTATCGATGGGTTCCCATTTCGATTTCAGTGTCGTGAAATGGTCTTCAAGTTCCCATCTTTCCGAGATATTTATTACGTCAATTTTGGAGATAACACGATATATCGCGTTGAAATTGCATTCTTGCTTGTTAAGCAAGAGTTGTATGTTGTTACCATCATCATCTTCTGAAGTCCCACCTAGGTCGAACTTCACGTTTTGTTTGCCCCAAGTCGCCAGTTTGTTAGTGATGTCCGTTTTAGTTGATAAGAACATTTCTTTCGTTTTCCCATAGATGTCATCCTTGAAATATGCTATATTCTTATCTTCTAGTTCCAGCAACAGTTGGGCATGCCTGCTTTCGAAGTCTTGCCATTGGTTTTCTAGCGACGACAAGCGTTTCTTCAAGTATTCCACAGTTTTTCGTGATGAGGAATCTTTGCGATAGTTAGCACATAATGTTTTAATGTTCTCGAAGCACGTTGACTGCAATTCTAGTTTATCCATAATGATGCTTCTTGTTGTTATCGTTGTTAGATGGCTCAATATATCTGGCACGTCGTTGACGGTGACAGGAGAGCGTTGCGTCGTGTTGCGAAGGCTACTGCGTTGCTTGTAGTCTTCTCCGTTTCAAATCTTGAAATCGTTATCTTCCTTGATTTGAAATGGTCAGTGGAACTCAGCACCCTTGCGCCTCGGTTACGATATTATGCGACTTCTCAATCTAACTGGGGCGACCCGCTTCTGGGAGACCAGCTAAACCGATCCGCTACCGTAAAGAGACACAACAGCACCAAATATCCGGCTCGAAGGACCATAAAATGTACGGTTCGTACACTTGCAGAGTTGTTGTTGTTAAGGTTGAAGCGCGTAGAGAAAAGATCACTTAGTTCCCGTTAGGTTTATTACGTATAATTGTGTTTACAAGTAATACTGTTGACGATTCCTTTCTCTAATGTTAGTCACCGCGTAGCAGTAATCGCACTCGCTGATTTATTGTAGTTCATGAATATTTATAGTAATAAAAATGACGCACGTGTGGTGTAAACCACCGCGTCAGCAAAACATGTACAGTGTAAGACTGTACAAGTTGAAAAGGTTGCATATGTGAGGTAGTAAGGTTTATTTTTCAATTCAAAGTGATTCAGTAGTAATACCATCTTCACCAGGGCTTCTATTGTATTTCATGCGGCTAAGTGCTTGGTGGACTTCATAACCAGTTATTACCGTGATATCGTCTGGGCATGCGTAAGTTTCAGCTGTGTGTTGAGAAGTTTTGGCGTCGGAATACAAGGATTTATAGTACTATGTGCACATTTCGATTATTTTGGCCCTATTTTTCTGTCTCACACCGTCACTGTCCTTTATGTGAGTGATTGTAGATTTGCCTACTTTCATACCGCACATGGCTGATCTGAGAGAGCGGTTGTTCGTTAAAGCAGCGTGCACAAGTTCTGTGTTGAATTTTCTGATGTCCCTTCGCATGCTTCTCTTAACTTTGCGGTCGAGCTCTCTATCATCTAAACATTAATAAATCATTGTTTGTCGTTCCTCGATTAGACGAATTGTATTTTATGTGAGTTTCTTTTGTTTTTTTATTGTGGTGCTTGATCTTTTGAATAGCAGTTTTGATGGCATGATGTATGTTGTTATATTGAATTTGTACATCCTCTGAATTTTTTGCATCTAATAAGCTAAAACTATTTTGAATGTGTAGGTTGAACGTTTCTTGATTTGATATTAATTACGATTTATCTATACGTTTTATTGAACTTTGTATTAATTTATTTCGGTGAACTTTCATGTTAATACGGATGACAATTCAGACCGGGTGATGGTCAGAACTAAATTTTAAATTGTTAAGAACTTCTACATTGTTAATTACTTGTTTACAAGAAGATAAACAGAAATCTATCTCGTTTTTTGTTTGATCGTCAGGAGAGAACCAGATCCAACGACGGTGAGGCTTTTTGTGGAAAAAACTGTTGCTCACGCTAAGGTTCTGGCCAAAAGCAAATTCTAAAAGGCACTGACCACGCTCATTTCTGCCTCCCATACCATAAGGTTCGTACGTTGAATGTTAAGATTTTCAATATATCGGTGTCCTTCTTGCTAGCCGAAGTCGTTTGGCAGCAAACCCTCGCCTGGAGATTATGATCCCCAGCCCCAGGGTGCACCTGCACACTGCCAGTAGCCGTGTACTGACTGGAGCTGCCAGGTACTGGGGGATTGGCTTTATTTGTGTCGTTCATGTTGGGAAGGGGTTTAGACAATTAACCCATCACGCTTGTCTAATGCGGTTTGGTGGATTCGCAGTAGACCACCTAATTGGGTCTTTGGGCACCGCCGTTGACGTGCGTGACATTCGTCCGCCGTCACCCTGAGTCGTCATCCTGCACTGATGTCGACTGTTCCATTTAGGCCTATAAGTATTACGTTTCCGAGCCCATAGATGGCTAAATATGGTGTGAAGTTGTAAGATTGTACTCATACACGAGTGTAGGTTGATGTAGGATGACAATTATCAACCACCTACACAATCCCTTAGTCGACTCTTACAACACCCACGGGAGGAGAGGGATGGTCTATTCTAGGCCGGAACTACACAGCCAGGAAGGATACCTTTCTTTAATCATAATGTGGTTTTTTGGTTTTCTTGCAAATTTAAGATCTTATACATCATATAATTGTCTGTATCTTCTATCTGAAATCAAAAACATAATAAATTAAATTGTGAAACAGAATGTGTTAAAAAGCAGTGTAACACATGATACAGGTAATACATGCAAATATTGTCTTTTAGAAACTCAAACTGTGTAAAAATGGTAGGTTGTTAGGTAATTTTGCATGGTCAAAGCAAAATCCTCACCACAGAACACAGTGGAGATGATTATCTCCACTGTGAAATTCTCAAAAGAGTTTTACAAACAAGGTTACCTAAGTTAAGATGTTGGCTTACTATCGACATAATAACCTTGTTTGTGTAGCACAAAAACTAAAGAAATGTTTAGGGAACGACTTAAATACTTACGTTATAGTGCTCTTCACAACAATATACCTAAACAAGTTGATAGAGATACCAAGTCTCTTTGCATAATTTTACACCACTTTCTCCTTATGTCCGCACCTCGCAGGACAAAAAAAAACTTTATCGGGTGCATTTCTGCACATATGCACATTGCAGTATGTCGGTTTTTTGCATTGTTCTATAGAGGAAGAAGGTGGTTCCATGATGATGTATTAGTCGAAAATAGAAAACACTGTTGAATTGCAGCAGAGCACAAAACTTCTTTAACTTAACCTCACCACTTGACAGTTCTTTGTTTGTTGTCATAGATTGTGACGTCACCATACCAAGTGCGCTCGGGTCAGTTGGCAATTTTTGTAATTTTTTTTTTGTAGTATCTACAAAATTTTTTTTACTATTATTTGGTGATGTAAACTATTGAATAAAAATATTACAAAAATACGAGCATATTCCTTCGTTTTTTTTTTCAAACCAAGCGCAGCCAATTTAGCAACCGGCACCGGCAGCCATGTCGGGAGCCGGCGCCGGCAGCGGAAGCACTCCCTAATTAAAATCCTTATCTGAATAGACAGACGGAAATTCAGCCGGGTGACTTAATTTTATTTTTATCTTGTTGGAGATACCTACTATCTTTTCCGTATTCATTGCATTATGAATAATGAAGATACGTGTTCGATTAAATTATAAAAGTGACAATTAAGAGATTTTGGGTTTATTAAGCTGTGACTTGTTGCCACATGCGAAACAAAATGATTCGCAAAGTATTAATATTATTTATATTAGTGTCTTACGTAGTCAGTGATTTTTGTGTGAGGTACACGTTTGAGGAGAATTTTAATGAATTGTTTAAACATCAACGGGAGTCTTGTATTCCCAACGATCTATTTTGGGTTGTTGGCAAGTACAGCGACATTTACTTGAGTAATGAAAATAATCAAAGTACTACTTTTATTACGCCCGCATCATCTGCATATCATTGTGTGTCGTCATTCAATTATCCGATAGCCCCCGGTGGCGGTACGATTGAAGTAAACATTTATATGGAAACATCTACTGATAATGCTGTAGATATGATCCAGGTGTCAGTCTTCCAATTCGGTACAATGGACCGATTGTTAGGAGAGGCTCGGATTTCGTCTGGGCAACATAACTTCGTGCCTGGATGGCACACTTTGAAGATAATCTTACCTGACTATGCTATTGGTGGCGGCTACGTGAGTATTAATTTACACTGTTTTAGTAGGTGTCTGTCATCAATCATAAACGATTTGTCAACTTGCGTCTATGAAATTACAGTACTTCTTCCATCCATACCTCCCCAAATTTTATCTTAAACCTTTAAACGAGCAATTCTTGTGTATATATAGATGAGATGTAAAAATGATTCATTTCTAGAAAACGTCGTTCAAAAAAAAAAAACATCATATCATCCAGATATTATTACATTATGACG
Source organism: Agrochola litura (assembly GCA_949152395.1). NCBI lineage: Eukaryota > Metazoa > Arthropoda > Insecta > Lepidoptera > Noctuidae > Agrochola > Agrochola litura. The sequence goes on along the minus strand of OX424509.1, from coordinate 18,555,767 downwards.
CAGTGGTATACAATAGATAAATAACTTGACTTGTGTTAATTGTGTATTAACGCATGTCAAAAAACTAAAATTAGTTTGTTGAGAATCTGTTTTGTATTTCTGTTCATTTGATTTAGATGGTTGCAACTACGTCTACGGTTGTGGTCACGGTTACCTCTGTGTCTCTCCCGTAGGGGGAGTAAAACTCCCCCCATTACGTCTTAGAGAACACTACGTGCCGCTATCTCAGGTTTTGTGTGATGGGCGGCGATTGTCCCCGAGTCCACCACCCCTGGACTTATTTAGGGGGGCTGGAAGAGGGCATTATCTGCCCTCCGACGACGCCCAGTGCACCTGCTGCGGGACGGGAGAGTACTTGTGATCTCCCTTTCCCTTTCTGCAGCCTCCTTTTGCGAGATAACTGATTCGCAGAAGGATACCACCGCGTCCCAGGACTCTGCACTGCCGACCATTGAACGAACTACGGCCGGCAGCGACAGGTCATTCCCCACTTCTGAAACGAGGCCACGGTGTGGCTCCTCCCATGCGACACATTCGGCCAACGTATGCCACGCCGAGTCCTCTAGACAGTGGACGCAGTGATGGCACCGAGCGTCCGGCTCCCTGCTTATGCGACACAAGTACTTGCCGAAGCAACCGTGTCCTGTGAGCACCTGCGTCACCCGAAACGTCAGGGAGCCGTGCCTTCTCCCGAGCCAGTCGTCGAGCACTGGTCGGATCGCCTCGATTGAATTCAAGCGGTAGGGTGCAAGAGCCTCTCCCGCCATTCCGCAACCATTACCTGATGGAACTCTGACCGGCGCAGCGTAATCTGCCGCTGCATCAGTCTCTCGCCTGTCTTGACCTCCTCGCGCCACAGATGCAGTGTCGCGAGTGTCTTCGCCTCCAGGTCCCAGAGCCGCCTCGTAAGAGATCGTGCGATATCCTCTTATGACTCTGACGGCCATCGCTCTTTGCGGTTTTCGCAGTATTGCGATGCTAGGTATTCCTAGTCCTAGGTCAACTACTAGACCCAAACAATTGAATAAAGATGTCGATACGAAGAAAGAATAAGCGATCGTTGTAAACGACTTAGAGATAATGTCAAATTAAAAGCATTACCTACGATGAAAGTTTGTATGGGAAACCCAGTATTTCTTTAGTTCGGGATATGAAAATTTAAAATTATGCTTTTGGAAGGAAATAAAGAATTATACGATTCAGCGTTTTTGTAAAATCATTGCCCAAAAGGGTAATATAGGGAATGATTTCAAAATTCACATGTAATATTAATTTTTGTGTCTTCTTTCCAAGAGATTATTCTTTCTAAGGAATTGGAAATATTGTCATAGTCCGTACTTTGAACTAACATTTAGTCTTTATTTCATTAAAATCGGCCGACTCTGTCAAAAGTTATTACAATATTTAAAGTCATAGACTAACCTTTCTAACATGTAGGTATTACAAATGAGTGGTTATAATAAAAAATGAACAATTATTATTTTGAGTAAGACATTTAGAATCATAATTATAAACCATTTTTATATTTAAAAAACCGGACAACTGTGAGTAGGACTTGTGCCCTGAGGTTTCCGTCTCAAAGCTTGCTCAGTTGTCCGAATTCCCAAATCCAGACTGAAGGAAAAACGTAACGTTTCGATTTAAAAACAACTTTTTATACAGTGGAAAGTAACGATTTGAAAGAAATACAGACTAAATGTTATTTCAAGAAATGGCCTAAACATTTTTGTTCCCAGATTGATGAACAAAGTTATCTTTGCAGTTCGTGTACTATAAATTACCAATTTTCGGATTTTCCTCTTTACTTGACCAAACTTCATGCTGTTGGGCCAACGGGAAGTACCAAATAGGCTTTGGTTTATTTGCGAGTGTCAAAATATGCGGATTTTGTATTGCCTTGACTTGGAAGTTTGATTTTCATTAAGTTTAGGTATCTATTTCAACTTGATGCGTCCACGAGTTCCTGAGAAAAAGGGTGTTGACAGACAACGAGGTCATCCTTTAAGGGTTCAAATTTTTCGTTTTGAGGTACGGAACCCTAAACAGATTTATTATCTGCCTGTTACATTTTCATGCCCGTAACGGCTGAACGGATTTAGATGAAAGGCATACGGATAGGCCATGACCTGGGTTAGGATATCTGAATCCCGGTAGTACGTTCCCGTGGGATATTTGCTGACCTTTACGCGGGCGAAGCCGCTGGCAAAAGCTAGTAGGGTATAATTGACCGAGCGAGCGTAGCGAGCGAAGCATCTCTGGATCAAGTCTGGCAAAATTTGCTTTCGTGTGTCAGTTTGTACGTACTCCTCTACAGGTCGTATTTTACAACCGATCTGGACGTTTTTACTCATAATTTTTCTAGTTTTTAGGGTTATGTAGCCAACAAGGAACCGATACCTATAGTTTCGCCATTTCCGTCTGTCTATCCGCGGCTTAGCTTAGATAATCTTAGTACTAGAAAGCTGTAATTTGGCATTGGTACCTAGGTGTACAGACGCCAGCACATCAGGCTACTACAATCTGTCAAATTTATTTAATAGATTTTCAACTTTATCGCTGAAGTTTAAGGTTCAAAGTTGATTGGGAAAATTTGACAGTTTCGGGTAGCTTGATGTGCTGGCGTCTGTACATTAAACACACCGGCCGACAAAGTGGTAAAATAAAATCATGATAAATATTTGTTTTTAGGGTACCTCCTCTTCCTATACGTAAAGTGGTGATGATTTCCTATGTTATGGGGTGTCGTGTGGGTGTATGAAAACAATTTTTTTATTTAAGAATTCGTTTACGAAATATTAAGCGTTGGTAGCATAAAATATTTTCGAACGCTAAAACTACAAGCTATCGTTCATGGTTTCCTGCAGGTCTACTCCCTAAACACGAAATCCAAAGATTCGGCCGAAGTTACGTGCGATTCCTACTCCTTATCACTTAAGGAGATAAGATTGGGGCCCGATCTAAGAATGATTGACAACACGATTTGACAGTTATCCATACAACCAATGTGATTATGCCCGTTCAAAAAAGTTAATTATTTGGGTGTACTCCCTGGTTGAGCGCAAGAATGGCTGATCGCAGCGCAGTCACAACAAACACCGTACCACTCCTGCAAGTCAGAATTTTTGAACTGCAGTGCTCACCATCCTCATGCATATTTCCCGGTTGGACCCACAGACATCGAGAGAAAAGGAGCCAAGGTCTAATCAGTGCCGAAGGAAGAGCGTTGCAGTCGAGCAAGACTATAAATTTTAATTCCGACATCCTCCAGGTTTCCGCGCTGCAAAAGGCCTCAGCCCAGAATTTTGGCCGACTGGAGTTGTGTTTAGATATTATAGAGAAGAATGACCAAAACTAAACACCCATGTGCGGCGTGATAATATGTTTTTGTTGTTTATACTTGGGTGTATACTGAATTTATTTATGAGTCTGTAAAGGTTTTTTTATCACTAGAAACAAAAAATATACCTGCTTACCTATTATTATTGTACCACCAACATGATGCAGTATTTCAAAAACATTTAAAAAAACATAGATTTCAAATGTTTTAATTTTTTTCAATGATAATCGTACATAATTATCTAAAAATTACTATACATAAACAATACATTATACATAATATTCACAAATTTACAAGAATATTCGGCGTCATGTATCGCGCGCTGTCCGCGAGCTAAAGAATAGGCATGATGCCTGGGTCAAAAAAAAGAAATTCTATTTAGTCCGTCAGTCAGATAATAAAAAATATTAAACACGTATTTTTTGCTTTATCATATTAATAAAAAATTACTTAGATAAAACGCATTAAAGTTGGGGAGTGGGGGTCGCTACGTCACAAGTAAGTATAAAATCTACATACAAGTGACGTCACGGCATATTTTAACTCAATGTATCGCCCTAATCTTTTGACAACGTAACAAAAGAAAAAAATATGTGTCCAATATTTTTTTAATAATCTACTAGAAGGACAAAAAAAATGTTTTTAGTCATCATCCCTATTACCATTTCAGCTCTTGCCCAGTGCCGCAGGAGGAGACGCACGGGGCGGGAATCGCGAGCCGATTTCCGGCCACCGTAGGCGCGGGCTTGCGGGCGGTGAGCAATGGGTAGCTCACCGTCCGATAAGGACCAAGCCCGGGTCGACGGCGCGTTGTGTTCCACGCGCGCCTCAAAGAGATGTCAGCAGAATTGACGGGGTCCGTTAGGGCCGGTGCCTGCCGGGGGTTCGAAGAAAACCGATAGGAAAATCGTGGCCCCCGGCAACAGGGCAACCGAAGGAACACGGGTGGGTTTTAGTCAGTAAGAGTCTGACACGCCCTCCCGCTCCACCCAGAGCGGGAGAAGTTATTTGATAATTTCCCACCCAAAAAAAAAGCTCTTGCCCAGTCTTTATGAATTTCGACAGATGTTTGAAAGTAATCTTCACGAAAACCTCACTTCCTCTTCTTTTTCTCGATGTTGATAACCCTTGATGTTATTGTGGTAGTCATTTCACTTATAATAGCATTGTTATTTATAACCGACTTCAAAAAGAGGAGGTTTCTCAATTCGACCATATGCATTTTTTGTTCATTCTGTTTTTAACCGACTTCCAAAAAGGAGGAGGTTATATGTTCGACGCGTATGTTTGTTTTTTTTTTTTTTTTTATGTATGTCCACCGATTTCTCCGTCATTTGTGGACCGATTTTGAAAATTATTTTTTTCTTTGAAAGGGTATGCTCCCAAATTGGTCCCATATAAATTTTATTAACTTTGCTTTGGTAGTTTTTGAGTTAGCTACAAAATACGTATTTTTTCCCACTTAGTATGTAGATGATATGATAAGTTCCTGTCACTGGTAGCAGTGGTATTCGAATGTGTGTGGGGTAGGTACCACTACTAAAAAGTGAAAAATAAAAACTTTTAACAAAAAAAAACAACCGACTTCCAAAAAAAACACTACAAAGTGAAAAATAACTTTAATTTCGGAAGTCGGTGGCAAAAAACGAAAACACAAAACCCAAGACACCGACTTCCGAAATTAAAGTTATTTTTCACTTTGTAGTGTTTTTTTTGGAAGTCGGTTGTTTTTTTTTTGTAATTTTTTTTTTTTTGTAAAATTACCTACTTATGTAGATAGCCAAAGTAAACAAATGAAATTACGACTTTTAATTTGACGTGAGAAATAATCGTTGACATTGACAGCATCAGCCTGCATGGCTGATGCTGTCAATGTCAACGATTATTTTCCATTGTAGCAAATACTAAGGAGAACTTATTTGAAAAATAATAAAATTTCAATGGAATTACGATCAATAATGATGATATATTATCTACATGTTTATGAAAAACATAATTATACAATGTTGCTCAAAACCTTTAATACGCTAAACAGTCATTAACCGACTTCGAAAAGGAGGAGGTTATCAATTCGGATGTTTATATATATATTTTTTATGTATGTTCGGGCATAAATCCGTCATAATTATATAGACGGATTTGCAAAATCCTTTTTTGTTTGAAAGGGTATGCTCTCGAGGTGGTCCTATTGTCATCAAGTCAGGATCGGATGATGGGATCCTGGAGAAATTGAGGGAACTCTTTTTTTATAGTAACTCGTGCAGTTGCTCTCGGAAAGCACCGTTTGGTGAAGTGGAACTGATGATGAAGACCACAGGTGGCCATCAGAACTACTCAATAATAAATAATTAATGGGTTGCGATTCGATTGCTTTAATATGGTTGCCAAGGAATTTATGCTCGTCACAATGCACATGTAGAAGTGCAGCTGATGGTGAAGTACCAGGACAACTTCTCAACGATTAACGTCGCTGCATCGGGAAAAGCAATATTTCATTACTAGGGCTGCTATGTCCAGGAGTCTTGTAGAGTGCCAGTATGATGTTAGCCGCGTCGCGTTTTGCAGAGTAGTGAAAGCCGGCGGTTTTCTACCACAGCGCAAGTAGCGGTGGAAGGTCTGTTGATTTAATAAAAATATATCCAAAGCCCACGTCATGCTCCCCAGAAACCCCATCACTTGTTTTTCCATTAATAGGTTTATAATAATTTTGTAGGTACCCAATATGTACTTAATTTTTACATACTTAAAAAAAAATATCTTGAACCATCTCTCCAGCAACCCCAAGTCAAAATTTGAGGAAACTTACCTGGATGCTTATTGTATTAACAAAGAAGTGTCTGAAAATAATTGTACTGTTGTTTTTACCATTTAATAAGCAAGCTGTGACTAGTTACTTCAAGCTTAAATTATTAATATTTTTCAAAATGAAACCGGTACGAGGCTATCGCCTATCCCAAAATGTCTGATTAAATTTGACAAAATTGGGAATCGATTTACTTAATTGTGTAAATCGATTCCCAATAAAATTTAAGCTAGAAAAGCTTATGCTTTTATTCGGTCGAACCAAAATCTTACAGACATCCTCACACCAGCGAATTTTCCACGTCTTTTTTATCGAATGCCAAACAGCGTGCGTCTACCGCGGGCTTGAAAGGACTTATCACTCTCTGCCTGTCAGTTGCCTCCTTTTCATCCATACCTTCTTGAACCTCGGTTTAGGTTACACAAATACCAAAAACTTTACTTTCTTTGTTTCAGATTAGCTTCGCGGGTAGAAAGTTTCCAAATTCTATTGTTTTAGTCGACTCATTCCGTTACATACCGTTCGGTATGGAAGAAAGCGCTTGCCGACTCTACGAAGACAAACCGGAACCAGTACCACCTACACTAGAGCCGACAACGCCTGACCCAACCACGCCAGAGGTGACTACGCCTGATCCAACCACACCAGAGGTGATAACGCCTGAGCCAACCACGCCAGAGGAGATAACGCCAGAAGAGACACAAACGCCGGAGGTGACAGCGCCTGATCCAACCACACCAGAGGTGATAATGCCTGAACCAAGCACGCCAGAGGAGGCAACGCCAGAAGAGACAACTACGCCAGAGGTGACAACGCCAGAAGAGACAACTACACCAGAGGTGACAGCGCCTGACTCATCCACACCAGAGGTGACAATGCCTGAGTCAACCACGCCAGAAGAGACAACGCCTGACCCAACCACGCCAGATGTGATAACGCCTGATCCAACTATACCAGAGATGATAACACCTGAGTCAACCACGCCAGAGGAGACAACGCCAGACGAGACAACTACGCCAGAGGTCACAGCGCCTGATCCAACCACACCAGAGGTGATAATGCCTGAGCCAACCACGCCAGAAGAGACAACGCCTGATCCAACCACACCAGATGTGATAACCCCTGATCCAACTATACCAGAGATGATAACACCTGAGTCAACCACGCCAGAGGAGACAACGCCAGACGAGACAACTACGCCAGAGGTCACAGCGCCTGATCCAACCACACCAGAGGTGATAATGCCTGAGCCAACCACGCCAGAAGACACAACGCCAGAAGAGACAACGCTTGATCCAACCACACCAGATGTGATAACGCCTGATCCAACTACACCAGAGGTGATAACGCCTGATCCCACCACACCAGAGGATACAACGCCAGAAGAGACTACGTCTGATCCAACCACACCAGAGGTGATAACGCCTGATCCCACCACACTAGAGGATACAACACCAGAAGAGACAACGCCTGATCCAACCACACCAGAGGAGACAGCGCCAGAAGAGACAACGTCTGATCCAACCACGCCAGAGGAGACAACGCCTGACCCAACCATGCCAGATTTGATAACGCCTGACCTAACAACGCCAGATGTGATAATGCCTGACCTAACCACACCAGAAGAGACAATGCCTGATCCAACCACGCCAGAGGAGACAACGCCTGACCCAACCACGCCAGATGTGATAACGCCTGATCCAACCACACCAGAGGTGATAATGCCTGAGCCAACCACGCCAGAGGAGACAACGCCAGAAGAGACAACGCGTGACCCAACCACGCCAGAGGTGACTACGTCTGATCCAACCACACCAGAGGTGATAACGCCAGAGGAGACAACGTCTGATGCAACCACGCCAGAGGAGACAAAGCCTGACCCAACCATGCCAGATTTGATAACGCCTGACCTAACAACGCCAGAGGAGACAATGCCTGATCCAACCACGCCAGAGGAGACAACGCCTGACCCAACCACGCCAGATGTGATAACGCCTGATCCAACCACACCAGAGGTGATAATGCCTGAGCCAACCACGCCAGAGGAGACAACGCCAGAAGAGACAACGCCTGATCCAACCACGCCAGAGGAGACTACGCCTGATCCAACCACACCAGAGGTGATAACGCCTGACCTAACCACGCCAGAAGAGATAACGCCTGAGCCAACCACACCAGAAGTGATAACGCCTGAGCCAACTACGCCAGATGAGACAACACCGAAGGAGACAACACCAGAAGAGACAACGCCTGACTCAACCACACCAGAAATGATAACGCCTGATCCCATCACACCAGAGGAGACAACGCCAGAAGAGACAACGCCTAACCCAACCACGCCAGAGGTGGCAACGCGTGATCCAACCACACCAGAGGTGATAATGCCTGAACTAACCACGCCAGAGGAGACAACGCCTGACCTAACCACGCCAGACGAGACAACGCCTGATTCAACCACGCCAGAAGAAACAACGCCTGACCTAACCACACCAGAAGAGACAACGCCTGACTTAACCACACCAGAGGTGACTACGCCTGATTCAACCACACCAGAGATGACAACGCTTGACCCAACCACGCCAGAGATGACTACGCCTGATCCAACCACACCAGAGGTGATAACGCCTGAGTCAACCACGCCAGAGGAGACCACGTCTGAGCCAACCACGCCAGAGGTAACTACACCTGATCCAACCACACTAGAGGTGATGACGCCTGACCCAACCACGCCAGAGATGACAACGCTTGACCCAACCACGCCAGAGATGACTACGCCTGATCCAACCACACCAGAGGTGATAACGCCTGAGTCAACCACGCCAGAGGTAACAACGCCTGTCCCAACGACGCCAGAGGAGACAACGCCTGATCCAACCACGCCAGAAGTGACAACGCCTGAAAATATTCATCAAAATCTCTTGACTGTAGAAACGTGGATCAAAATTCATTTAAGTACAAGTAGCAAAACAATGTAAAACCTCGTTTTAAACTTACTGTTCCTATCAACAAAAAAAAATATGCTTATTCCTGCAATCTAAATTCATAATAAAACGCATTTATACAAACTATGAAATAGAGCAAAACAGACCTTCAAGCAAATCCAACAAGCATCTAAAACCACGTACACCACCAGTCATCGACAACTTATTCTTTATTTCCTAAGACTCTTCCAACTCCCAACTTTAGAGAGAGCATCTCAGTAATGTAATGATACACCATTTCATTACTAATATTTCTGTATTTATAATCTTGCACACATACAAACGTGGTACACTTTTAGCAATATTTAACAAACTATTTAACAAACTACTTAATATAATAACGAAAACCAGTACTTTTACGGAACTGTCAAATGAAATACTTTTGAACTTCATAATTACACTGATACAAAAATCATTTGAGGCAAATCACATAGGTACTTTTAATTTTATTTTTAGTATTAAAATCAGTAAATTTTATTAATATTTGGAAATAGGTTCAAAATCATGACAGTACTGTACACTCTTTTACACAAATTGAGGAGGCCCATTATTTGCTGTATTTATTGAGTAGGCGGCAAGTACGGATATTGCAAAAATTCTCATGTATCAAAAGTTGGGTTGGCGTTAAAAACTTTGTCACAGGTACTCGTTGAACACGACTCCAGACACTTTTGAAGTGTTAACTTTGAATTTAAAATCAAACGTTGTAAGGGCGCGTTTGTAAATCGGACAAATTATTTTGTTTTTCGGTACATTTTGTGACAACACCAAACCGAATCAAACAACGACCACATATAGATTGGTGTTTCATCTTCAAAGATGTATTATAAAAACGATCTTCCGTTGCCATTTTCCACAAAATTTACGAAACCGAATTGAGTTTCGGAACATATTTTGTTCTATTGGTGCCGATTCTCTTGTACACCGAACTAAACTAACTAAACTATCACTAAAATTCGTATATCGACATTTCCGAGGACGGTTACGCGACACAACGCAGCTATACACGACTCCGTCAACATTACATGTATAGTCATAGTTAAATAAGGTTTTTAATATGTATTAGTTTATTATTGTGTAAAATTATTTTGTGTATTCTATTTATAGGCCTTAGTTGCCTGATAATAAAATTATTACTATCCTTTATTTTCATTTTAAAACATATTATTCACATTTTTAAATATTACCTACCGGTGTCGGGAACAGGATCCAAGCCACCGGTGGTCAGAACTCCAGAGAGAGGAACCTCCTAACAATACGCGACGTGTCCAGGAGTACCGCTCTCTGGATCAAGCCCTTGATCCAACTGCCTAACGAGAGCCTCCTCAGGTGTTGGTCTAGGCTTTTGGCTATTATGCCATTGACCGTCACGACTATCGGTACAATGATTGCTGTATCCACATCCCACATGTCGACAACTTCGCGAGCTGAAATATTCCCCGCTCAATCCTGATCGGTTCATCGATTCCCCGGATCTATCGACATCCTGGACAGAGAAAGACCGTCCTCCATTACCGCATACATGACATCAGGAAGGTGCGCAGAGTAGCATCTATCTTGTACAACTCCAGCACCCTCATGAGCCACCGAATCATAGGCCTTCTTATAATCTATCTATCCAACAAATCGACAAATCTTTCCGGGATCTACAAACCTGTTGGCTGTTCCTTATAGACATGACCATGTCTATAAGGAGCAGCCCTTTAGTGCCGCGGGACCCATTCTTACATCCATTCTGAGACACAGACATAATTTAGTTGTTGTTAATATGGTGGGAAATGTTTGCTCTAAGAATGGATGTGATGTAATTATTTCAGTACTGTATTTATAGAGTAGGTGAATAACTCCTGTTATGAAGAACAGTGGTAGGGACCCAGTCTCTAAAGATGACTAGAATTGCGAGGTTAAGCAGGCGTGTGACCTTTGTAACCATTTAAGCCAGAAATTGTGCAGTCCGTCCGGTCCTGGAGATTTCCAGTTAGACAATGGACGGACTGCACGGGCCACATCCAAAGGACTAATGTAAATGACCTCCATGTCTGGTATTGGATCACACGTCTGCTCAACAACACGCATCCAATCACCTTCAGTGTGACTGACGGGCACCGACCAAATGCTTTGCCATAAAGTTTTCATGGCATCACTATCCGGTGGACGTGCGTCAGTCACACCTTGACTGGGAGTGGGCCGCTACCATGCTCTGTATACCCACCTTTCATCGTTCTGGAACATACGGTTCTGAGTGTACCAATCCACTCTTCGCGTATACCGACAGATACGGTTTGCCCATGCATAAACTTTCTGCTTCAGGAAGTCGATGCGCTCTGTGACATGGGATCCATATTCTCGGGGACTAATATTAGTTCCCGAGAAAGCCCGCCTCACAAAGCGCATCACTATTGGGCGTGAGTACCGTGGCCTCATTGTACGACACTTAATCCTGCACTGCCAAGCTGGTGAAGCGGGTTTCGGTCGTGCAGCTCGGTCAGTATTTGGAAATTTGACACGGGCTATATATACGATATGCCGCAACAGCCGTGCAATGCAAGATTGTGTATCGCAAAAGTCTGCGCTGCTTTCAATAAAATTTGGTAACAGCGCATTCAGGGGACACACCAGTGCTCCGTTTCTTTTGTTCATGGGCAAACGTGGTAGCCGTGGTCTAAGGTCAGGTGATGTGAACCGGTACTCACGGATCGCATCCTCAAGTGCGCTCCTTAATTCCACATTGCATAGGTTATCTGCAGATATAGCCCTGCCATCCTCCTCCTCATCATGTTGGTTTGCTTGCAATGGAACCGCGGCAGGCGCATGCACGACATTCTGGGATGAGGGAGGGTAACTAGCAGAGCTATTCTGCATTTCCGAACGCAGCCGATCAAGTGTAGCGTTATCCATTATTATTATTATTAATTATATTATTTTATTTGTGTAATTGGGTTTTTCCATCTGGAATTTCTCAGTAGTAGCCCGGAGTCTGGTTTTTGCCCGGTTGATGGCAATAGGCTCGCCCCCAGCCTATTACATGGGACTTAAACATAACTGGCGAAATGTGGGTGTACCTCTGCCTAACCCTTCGGGGATTACAGGCGTGATGTTATGTCATGTTTATGTAAAAATTATAAAAGCGCACAATGGCAAAGGCTTGTTAATAAGAAAACACAGATTCTCAAAATAATAATTTTAATACTAATTTATTTACTTATATCATTTTGTGAAGTTTACGGATACAATTTGTAGGTCAAGGCTGACTTTTATTGTTACATTAGTTAATTTTTAAGTCATATAATACTACAGATAATGTTGTAAGTACAGACGCCAGCACATCAGGCTACTACAACCTATCAAATTTATTTAATAGATTTTCAACTTTATCGCTGAAGTATAAGGTTCAAAGTTGATTGGGAAAATTTGACAGTTTCGGGTAGCTTGATGTGCTGGCGTCTGTACCTCAGCACTAACGCTTAAAAGAAAACTCCATTAAAACATTTGATTTCAAAAGTCGAAGTGTTTGGAATCGCGTTCAACGAGTACCTGTGACAAAGTTTTCAACGCTAACCCAACTTTTGATACATGAGAATCCTTTCACACTGTCTGTACTTGCCTACTCAACAATATAACAATTAATGGGTAGACTTCTCAACTTGTGTAGAAGAGTGCAAACCTAAGTTGTAACATACAGTATGGAAACCACATATATGCAATAAATGAAACCACAAGTAATACTAGTCCACAGAAGTATAGTAAAATTAAATATTAAATAAAACACCGTAAATTAAAAAAGTGAAATTTTCAAACAAAATAAATATCAAAATAAATTCTATAAAAGTAAACACTCTGTTTAGAAAACGTACCTTGATCCCAGGAAGAGCGGCAACTTCGCACATGGGTGACATCCAATGGCGGTTTTTTTGTCGGCGCTTTCGTTTGATCGTTTGTCAATGTTCGTTGAAATCAAAATTCACTTAGTTCATTTTTACCGCCACGTTTTTATTTCGCGATAACTGAACTGAACTAACTAAATTAACTATTGCACATTAGTAAAAAAAGAAAACTTAAATTTTCAAAATGTCCACCACGTTTCTGAATGCACAAGTTACATCGCCGTACAATGTTATCCTGAAGCCTGCTCAACAAATTTCGTTCAGGATCCAGAGCCATGGCTTTTAATTTGTCAAAGGCGGCGACAATACGATTGCGCAGTTCATCTTCGGTTTCGGAGACCCGCGAGTAAACTTCATTTTTAATAAAGCCCCATAAAAAGAAGTCTAGAGGAGTGAAGTCGGGCGACCGAGCTGGCCACCTGTGGGGGCCATAGCGCCCAATCCATTGTTCGTCGAACATGGTGTTAAGCCGGTCTCTCGCGACGAGTACGGAGTGTGGAGGAGCTCCGTCTAACTGGAACCATACCCGCCTGAAAGCTACAGCAGGCAATCTTTCTAAATATCGTGCTATCGGGCCGTTAAGAAGATCTAGAAACTTCTGTGGATTCAGGTTTCCGTTGATAAAAACAGGGCCGATTATTTGGTCTCCGTGAATGCCTGCCCGGTCATTAGTAGGGCAGACACGAGTAGCGCCGTATCTCTCACGATAAGTACGTAAAGTTAAGGCTGAATTTTGGCGGCATTCGCCATACATAAAACCATGTCTGTATACTCTGCAGCACTGTATAAATGCAGTCGTCTTGGCATTTTGTTAAAAAAACACACGCGTAACACACATAAGTCAAGTAGTGTCAATTTCACCGTACAAATAAATACAAATAAACTTAAAAACACAATTTATACACACACAAAGTCAAGTAGCAAATAAGTGTCAATTTCACATTAAAAAGTACCTATTTATTAGTTTAATTTGCCATAAATCACTTGAACCAATGCGCGTAAGTGGCTATGAAATCTCTGCGATTCACGATACACTATCCCGGAAGACAGCGGTCAACTGACAAAGCGAGACTTCTCAAAAATGGCGAAAATAATAGGTAAAAGTCATAATTTAGGGTTAGCGGCGCAATTATCGTTTATCGATACTTTTTTTACACTTACTTACCTACTACCAAAACAAGGCATTAAAATACAAGCATTTTGTGTTATTCGATTGTTTTAATATTTTTAACGATTAACAAATTATTGATTGGATTAAGTATTAAAAAAGTTTTACTAATTTTGTACGATTGGACTTACGAAACTACCGTTTTGTGAGTGACTTCCTGACTAGCAAACGTGTAAGTAGGTACGATTTTTTTAATAGGTTGCTTCTACGTAACTTATAAAATTGTTATTGTTTACTTCTAATTCATTAATTTTATCTCTAAATCTACTGAATATTTAACAAGAACTTACACAACACACTTAAACAAAGAAGCTGTACAGCTAGCTATACATACTTAGGGCATAGTGTATTTAGAATTATCACAAGAGCACGATAATTCTAATAAAAACACTGCGCCCTAAGTATTTAAAGCTAAACAGTTTTTTTTGTTTATCGATCATTAATCATTATTCCCTAATAGTCAATAACAGGTGTCCTTACCTACACGCACCCCTCCTTCCCTGCCGCCCGCAAAATTCGTGCACAATGACCGCCGCCTTTGAAAAACGCCGCATGTCTCGAGCCGCCTGTTACAAGATACCGCCAAAGAAACCGCTGCCTACGTACACCCGCAGGAAATGTTAGCGCGTGCGAATAATAGGTTATCTTTGTGTAAATTGCAAAACAAAATTTCGGCCGTGACAGGTCAAAAGGAAATTCCAAATTTCCAAGTACTAATCAGCTTCCAGTCTGACCGGATGCAGCTGAATGCCAGTATTTTATTACAGTAATTTCAAGTATTCAATTATCGAAAAAATACAACATAGACATTAAATTTAATAATCAGCCTATAATGTTCTCTGCACACATTGACTGCACAGGTTTCCTGTCTGTAAGAGGGAGTGGGCAGTACCGTCACAGTATTAAATTCCATACATTTGCGAAACGAATGTATTTGCGTAGAGCAATGGCGGCGGCGGCGGAGATCACGCGGGGAGTCGGACGATGCTGTCCGCGGCCTCCATACACACTTAGTTTGCGCACTCGAACGTTGAAATAAAATGTATTACATTTTCATTTTTTTTCTTTTGTAATTGAAATAAACATATTTTTTTTAAATTCCAGCTTGTCGTTTAGGTGTACCGATTTTACATTTTAGGCAAATAGGTAAGTAGAGTACGTAACAGCGTCGTGATAGTTTGCACTGTATGGCAACGTCGCTTTTCAATGTTCAAGGATTCAAGTTCATTGAATCATTGACCTAGTGATCCAATTCTACAGAGTGTTCAAATTTGATCAAAATTAGAACTCTAGTTTTTTACCTAATTACTGGACCGATTTCGTCCATTTTTTGTGTATCGTCAGAAAAGGCGATAACAAGTATGTGGTTTCATTTATTGCATATATGTGGTTTCCATACTGTATAAATAGTTAGAAAAAGATTTTTAAGTTGCAAGTTGCTAAGTTACTAAGATGCTCTCACTAAAGTTGGGAGTTGGAAGAGTCTTAGGAAATGAGTTAGGATGTGAGTTGTCGATAACTGGTTGTGTACGTGATTTTAGATGCTTGTTGGATGTGTTTGATGGTCTGTTTTGCATCATTTCACAGTTTGTATAAATGCGTTTTATTATAAATTTCAATTGCAGCAAGAAGCTTGTTTTTTTATGATAAAACAGAAAGTTTAAAACGAGGCTTTACATTGTTTTGCTTCTTGTACTTAATAGAGTTTTAATCGATGTTTCTATAGTCAAGAGAAATCGATTGTTATTTTCAGGCGTTGTCAGCTCTGGCGTGGTTGGATCAGGCGTAGTCTCCACTGGCGTGGTTGGGTTAGGCATTGTCACCTCTGGCGTGGTTAGGTCAGGCGTTGTCTCTTCTGGCGTGATTGGGTCAGGAGTTGTCGTCTCTGGCGTCGCTAGGTCAGGCGTTGTCACCTCTGGCGCGGTTGGCTCAGACGTTATCACCTCTGGTGTGGTTGGATCAGGCTTTGCCACCTCTGGCGTGGTTGGATCAGGAGTTGTTATCTCTGGCGTGGTTGGGTCAGGCGTTGTCTTCTCTGGCGTGGTTGCGTCAGGAGTTGTCGGCTTTAGTGTGGATGGCACTGGTTCCGGTTGGTCTTCGTAGAGTCGGCAAGCGCTTTCTTCCATACCAGGCGGTATGTAACGGAATGAGTCGACTAAAACAATGGAATTTGGAGACGTCCTACCCAGGAGGGTAATCCGAAACAAAGAAAGTAAGGTTTTTGGTATTTGTGTAACCTAAACCGAGGTTCAAGGAGGTATAGATGAAAAGGAGGCGACGGACAGGCATGGAGCAACCAGTCCTCTCCAGCCTGCTGTAGACGCACGCTGTTCGGCATTCGATAACCTCTCGCTGCGGTAAGCATTTAGCTAAAGGCTAAAGGCTAGAGATGTGGAAAATTTGCTGGTGTGAGAATGTCTGTAAGATTTAGGTGCGATCGAATAAATGCATAAACTTTACTTACTCCATTCATTTTGTAAATCGATTCCAAATTTTGTAAAAGGTAATCAGACAGTTTTGGATATGGCGATAGCCTCGCAGCAGTTTTATTTTGGAAAATAAAATAATTTAAACCATTCACCGCGTTCATACTAAATGGTAAAAACAACAGTACAATTATTTTCAGACACTTCTTTGTAATACAATAAGCATCTATGTAAGTTACCTCATATTTTAACTTGATGTACCTGGAGAGATGCTCTACAGTGTAATAAAAATGAAGTGTATATACTCTTAGCCTTTCAAGGTACTTTTTTAAATCATGTACAAATTGAGTATGTACATATTGGGTACAAAAGTATTATACATTTATAAATGGAAGAACAGATGGTGGGGTTTCTGGGGAGCATGACGTGGGCATTGGATACATTTTTATTAAATCAACAGACCTCCCACCACTACTTGCGCTGTGGTAGAAAACCGCCGGCGCGGCGTTGACTATTCTGCAAAATGAAACGCGGTTAGATAGAATATTCTTTATTATGTACACCAAAAAATTACAGAAATTTTAGAAATTTTACATTAGGTGACACAATGGGCGGTCTTTTACAGACAACCTGTTTCTGTCAAAACCCTTTTTCTCAGGAACGCGTGGAGGCATCAAGTTGAAATAGATATCAAAAACTTAGATCTACGGTCTCTTGGATCTCTAACGAAAATCAAACTTCTAAGTCAACACAATAAAAAAATACGGCTATATGAGCCGCATATTTTGACACTTGCAAATAAACCAGTTTGGTAATTTCCGTTGGCCCAGCAGCATGAAGTTTGGCGAGAAGCAAGGTCAAGTAAAGACGAAAATCTTAAAATTAATAAATTTATAGTTATTGATGAACTGCAAAGTTAAATTTGTTCTTCAATCTGGGATCAAAAATTCGTAGACCGTGTCTTGACATTTAGTCTGTATTTCATTCAAATCGGTACTCTCCACTCTATTAAAAGTTCTTTTTCAATTGGTTTGTCCTTCAATCCTGATTTGTAAATTCGGGCAGCTGAGCAAGCACAGCTTTGAGACAAAACCTCGGAACCTTCAGGGCGTAAATTCTACTTGCACTTGTCCGGCTTTTTAATATAAATAAAACAGTTATATATGATTCTAAATGCCTTACTTTAAAATACTAATTATTTATACTATTTTCAAGAATATCTACTCTAGTACCGCCATTGAACACAATATCTACGTGTTAGAAAGGTTAGTTTATGACTTTAAATTGTAAAAACTTGTTAATCCAAGATACGGACTATGACTATATTTTCAATCCCTTAAATCTCTAGAAAAAAAGACAAAAAATCAATAGTTATGTGAATTTTTGAGTCATGCCCTATTTAACCCCTTTGGGGGATGATTTTACAAAAACGTTGAAATGCGTAATTCTTTATTTCTTAACAAAATAATAAATTTTAATTTTCATATCCCTAACTACTTGCCTACGTTTGAACTTGCACTCAACCGGTACTTACCTCATATAGGGTGGAATAAGTACATTAAATTGTTTGAGTACAGTAGCTGGCCTAGGACTACAAATAGGAAAAGTTTAAACTTAAAAGCGCTCATACTGAGGCCAGGTATGGAAATCGTGTGGAATGTCTTCAGATGGCCCCATTTGTATTATATTGTCAAAATCATAAATCGCAAATACGTATTGAGTTTATAGTCAAGAGCCACGAACAAAAGGATTTTAAGAGTTTCTGGAAACAAACTGGTAGGATGAATCCTAAAACTGGCCTACCCGTGAGTGTTGATGGTGAGACGGATACGGGACGCATAGCCATCATTTTTAAAGAACACTTTGTGGTTTCTTCCTCATTGAAGCCCGGTGTACGGATGAAGCCAAAGTGCCAGCAGTGTTTCTTCTTGAGTTTACTGCTAAGGAGGTGAAGAAAGTAGTAGGAAATTTGTCGAGAGGGAAGTCTGGGGGTCACGATGGGCTTGGTGTTGAGCATCTGTTACATGCGGGACCTCACATTTATCAGGTCCTAGCAATGCTGTATGCGTTTTGTATCCGTCATACTTATCTGGAGCTAATGGAAAGCGAGGTGGTGCCTGTGGTTAAAAATAAAACAGGTGACATAGCGGACAAAACCAACTACAGGCCCATCTCTTTGGCCGCTATAGTTGGAAGGTAGGTAAGGTATTTGATGGTCTGCTTGAGCGCCGGCTTGGTGAGTATTTAAAGTTGATTGATGCTCAGTTTGGTTTTAGGAAGGCGCTATCAACTGAGAGGTGGTCTGGCGCTTAAGCAGACGGTCAAGTATTACACTGATAGGGAAACGTCAGTATATGCTACTTTTCTCGACCTCTCCAAGGCTTTTGACTTGGTTTGTCGAAGCTTTGCTTTGGTCGAAGCTTAAACTTCTAGAGGTACCCGAGGAGCTTATTAAAGTACTGAGGTTTTGGTACAGCTTGCAGACTAACTAACAGTTTTAGATGGACAGGTGCTCACTCTGATACGTACGTCTTGGAGTGTGGTATTAGACAGGGTCCCTGACCCTGTTTAATGTTTACATGAACCAGTTGATTGGTGAGTTCAGCGAGACCAACATTGGTTGCTCGATTGATGGCACTATGGTGAATAATCACAGCTACGCAAACGAGATGATCTTGCTGAGTCCATCAATCAGCGTGCTCAGGAAGTTGTTGGCTTTTTGTGAGTCCTATGCTGCGTCACATGGACTCACATAATATAATGTCAAGAAAAGTGAGTTTCTAATTTTCAAATTGAAGTCTATCGTTGGATAACGTTCCACCAGGGACTTTAAGCGGAAAACCAATATAGAGAGTCACACAGTTTAAACACCTAGGGCATATAGTCACGAAGGACTTATCTAACGATGCTAATATCGAGAGAGGGGGCGGAGGGCGTTGGCGGTTCGATGCAATATGGTAGCCCGCAGGTTTCGCGTTATAGTAAGGATGTAAGAGTCTCGCTTTTCAAGACATACTGCCAAACCTTCTACACGTGCAGCTTGTGGATGAAATATACTCAGAGAGCCTACAACGTCCTTCGCGTACAGTATAATAATGGATTTAGGATGTTGATGGGGCTTCCGCACTTCCGTGGCGCTTCGCAGATATTCGCGGAAGCCCGTATTGACGATTTTCATGTTATTATGAAGAAAAGAACAGCGTCAATAATGGGTAGGTTGCGCGGAACCAACAGTATCCTAAAACCAATATAAGACACAATGGACAGTCCCTTTATAAGGCACTGGGTACGGAGGCACGTGCCAACGTGTTGGGCCACGTCAGTTTTGATTGTTTTAGTTTGTTAAATTTTACTAACATAGTCTTTAAGTCATTGTTATTAACACTATATGGAATGTGTGTACTTGTATATGTAGTCCGAAATAAAGAATATATTATTATTATGTCCAAATTGAATATTTAGTAGGTATTGCTTTTACTTTGACATTATTGCTAAGTCGTTTTCCTACAAGACAATCTCTTCTTCTTTTTTCGTATCGACAGCACATCTATATTTTATTGCTTGGGTCCAGTAGTTGGCCTAGGACTAGGAATAACTCTTGACTTGACATTTAAGTATTTTACAGATAACACCTATTAAAAATCACTAGAGTAGCGGCACAGAGGCAACCGCAACCACAACCGTAGACGTAGCTACAAGCATCTAAATCAAATAAAATACTGCGTCATATTGTAATATACAATTTGGCGAGGTATGGATAGAAGAAGTACTGTAATTTCAAAGACGCAGTTTGACAAATCGTTTATGATGGATGACAGACTCCTACTAAAATAGTGTAAATTATACTCACATAGCCGTCACCAATAGCTGCTTCGGCGGATAAGATTATCTTCAGAGTGTGCCATCCAGGCATGAAGTTATGTTGCCCAGACGAAATCCCAGCCTCTCCCAGAAATCGGCCATTTATGTCCTGGAAGGCTGATACCCAGATTTGGTCTACATTATTACCAGTCGATGTTTCTATATAAGTGTTCACTTCAATCGTACCGCCGGGGGCAATCGGAAAATTGAATGACGACACACAACTAAATGCAGGTGGGGGCGCGGGCGTAATAAAAGTAGTACGTTGATCATTTTCATTACTCAAGTCAATGTCATTGTACTTGCCAACTACCCAAAATTTATCGCTTGAGATACAAAACCCCCGTTGATGTGTAAACAATTCGTTGAAATCCTCCTCAAACGTGTACCTCACACAAGAATCACTGACTACGTAAGGCACTAATATAAATAATATTAATGCTTTGCGAATCATTTTGTTTCACATGTGGCAACAAGTCACAGCTTAATAAACCCAAAATCTCCTAAATCTCACTTTTATAATTTTATCGAGCACATATCTTCATTATTCATAATGCAAGGAATACGGAAAGATAGTATCTCCAACAACATAAAAATAAAATGAAGTCACCCGGCTGAGTTTCCGTCTGTCTATTCACGTAAGGCTTTTAATTAACTTGATGGTAATAGATAGTCGATCGCGTAATGAAATGAAATGATATGAAATTGTTTATTCTGTAAATAGGATATCGAAATCACTTTCACAGGTGATTTAAAAAAGAAAAAAATAAGCTAGATGAGTTCGGCGTTTCCTATCTGACTACTCTGAGAAGAAAGGCCGAAACAAACTCAGAGGTCGCAGTCTCTTTTAAAGTCCAGACATAATCTTGGTCAGGCCATATGAGGACCATGTAGATAAGTGCCTGAATTGGTCTTTTGAGGAAAGAACCACACAGATTTGAGTGGACCTGTCCAGTCAGTGCAAGCATTTGTCAGTAATCGTGGAACTCAACTCGACGAACAATACCAAAGAAAGGACATTTGGGTAGGGCGCATAAACTACTCAAACTGCCAGACCATCACTAAAACTAGCAGAGAAATAAAAACAATATCCACATAGTCCTCACATTCACAATAGTTAAAATAATATAATACTTTACAAAGTAATCAGGTCATTTTGAATATAATTTTCAACAATGTCAATGTGTTTATAAAACTGGTATATGTTGATTTTACATAATAATTAAAATGTCTATTTTTATGGTTTTATCAAAAGGCTTAGCAGAGCGAGCAGTTCAATTCCAAGCTTTTTTATCTTCTAAATAATCTGAAATTGTATAGTACCCTTTTTTACAAAGTTTGGTTTTAATACAGATTTTAAATCGTTTAATGGGTAAGTTTCGAATGTCAATGGGGAGTTTGTTGTAAAAGCGTATACATTGACCCATGAATGAGTTGCCTACTTTGTAATTGTTTTACCACCCTGAGGTTGAATGTCACTTGCACGTCATACAAGGTGCTTTTTTTTGTGATGGTTAGATAATTACAAGTTTCAATTTACGGTGAATTGTTGTCAAAAGTGGTAAAGAATTACGATGTCGACTATACTTATTATGCAATCACAATGAATTAGTTTATTCCGCCAAGTATTACAAATAGTTGGCGGTTGTGATATAAGTTATATGCCTAAGTTTTTGATACCTGTTTTATTTTTATTAACACACGTATTTACATCATTTAAAAACTATCAGACTTAATATAATAATATGTACAGTACCAACCAAAAGTCCATGAGCAATCTCACAAAGCAATAGACTGACGCTTCGGTTTGACTTACGACCTTCTTCTATAAGTTGTTACAATACTGTAGACACGCACATTACACACACACACTCACTTTGTCTGCAACCAATGACTAGTTCAATAATCATCATTCGTTTTTAGTTTCATTCGTCTTGTTCACATAAATATTAAAGTTTAGCAGGTAGACCACAAAAAACTAAGTAAATTATTTCGATTTCTGTGGGGTAGATGCAGTTTTTTACGAGTATTTAATTAATAGAACTTTGTTGGTTCGTGGATAATATTGGTGACGAGTATTTAGCGCAGTGTTGTGGTTATTATTATCAAAAAGCAGGCATAGAATATATTGAAGAGATCAGATCAGATCAGAGAATATTATTGCGCTGCGTAAAAGTGAAGTGAATATCTAATGAAACCGGACTAAGTGTGAGTGTTATCATTTATATATTTCATATTTTACTAAACATAAATCTTAATCAAGGGTATTGTTGATAGAACAGAGGTATTGTTGAGACAGAAGATGCCTTTAAAGTTTTAAATTCATTGTGAGGTTTAATTCGATTAGTGAATAATAAATAATAAGGTATTATGTGTAATAAAAACAATGTTTTTCTTTGTTCTAGAGAAATACTGTGAGGGTTAAGAGATATGAGGAAGGGGCTTATTATCGAGTAGCAGCGACGTCAAATGGTGAATGAAACAAATGGTTTCATACCAACGAGATATTTTGCTGAATTATTAAAAACACGTCATTATGAACCGTTCGCCGTGCACTCTGAAGGCTTGCATCACTGAAGACCAGCTAGAAAACCGTTTTTGACCTTAAAATATTGACCGTACCAACTTAATAAACAACAGATTCGTTATTGCATGAATTTATGGTAACGATTTTTTTAAGCACGTTTCAATAGGGTGTTTGTCGTATTTCTTGCAGATATACCGAAATTGTTTAATATTATTTTAGTAATAGTATTATTTTAGGATTAAAATTTGAGGTTTAGTTTCAATCTTCTTTTCGTAAAGAAAATGAATACTTAAGCTTTAACCTCAATAACAACCAATATTTACTAAAGTCAAATAAAATGTAAAATAATTAATACAAATAAAATATAAAAAACTGCCCATATTTAACCTTAAAATTACCTATTCTGTAAGTAGTTTTTTACATTTTAAGTAGTCTAATATTCTTATTTATTACTTAATTACTTCGACCATGATCAAAGCTTAATATTTATGGTGAAAAAATCCATTAAAAATTTAAAATATTTCATAATTTAAATATGTCAAAATAATACAAACTGCTTATAAGTTTCTTGACATCTATTTCACATCTTATTCAGCTGAAGTAATGATAAATAATTGTAGCAGTTTATTAACTTATGTAAAATAAATATAACGAATAAACATATTTTTTTAATTTTGTTATCATATATCACGCATTTTTTATTCTAAAACCTTTATTGCAATAACAACATAAAAAAGCAGCAATATTTAAAAAATATTATTATCGAAAACAAAAATAATAATATTTGCAAAAAACCGCACTGTGTTTTACGAGATTAGAACCTGAGGCAGTTTGAAT
The DNA here is from genome assembly GCA_949152395.1 of Agrochola litura. NCBI lineage: Eukaryota > Metazoa > Arthropoda > Insecta > Lepidoptera > Noctuidae > Agrochola > Agrochola litura. The sequence goes on along the minus strand of OX424509.1, from coordinate 18,531,943 downwards.
TCCATACCAACGCTTAACGCTTTCTGCTATCTGCACTTGTTAAGTTACTATTGAATTTTAGCAATGCCATTAACTGGTCAAGTTCACGCGCATAGTGCGTGTGTGCTAGCATGTTTAAAGCGACGGAAATATATTGTTGTTTCGTGTAGTGAAAAACTGCGTTATCTGTGGTGTGTGTATCGTGTTGCTTACACATACAAATGTACGAGCTATACCGCGTGTTCACAGCAATACGACTCTTAGCGTGCTCATGAACTTTTGAGCGCTTACTGTACAAGTATATAAAAAGGGGGCAAGAATAATCATAGGGCATCAAAAAATTCGTCCGCATCGCTATCAGTAGGAAAAGTGCCCAAAAGGCTGGCAGCACTGCCACGTTGTTTGGCAATATTTATGTCTAAGTTAAATCAAAATAAGAAAGAAACCATAAATTGTTTATATACCCACATATAAGGCGCAGCACAAAAATAATTTAAATATTATAAGAAAAGACTATGACCAAAATGACGTTGAGCTCCTTAAGTTCCGAGTTGAGCTACACGATAACAAGCAAATACACATTTGTCAATCATTGTGTAGCTCAACTCAAAACTCACTTACTTGTTAGAGTAGTCGATTAGAAAACACCGAGCTCATCTAGTTTTCTAAAATATAATTGACTCGTAAAGGAATATATGGAATTTTTGTATAAAATTTCGTACTTCTAGACCCAGCGGTTAAGGCTGTGCGTTGTCAGTGAACGAATGAATGTATTAAAATTATGTGTTGAGCAATGGTGCCTTTGTTTTTCTTGGCGTCCATTAATGACTATTAACAGTTTAGGTACACTAGTATATTATGCAATTAGTGAATAAAAGACGGATTTAAAGCGAGGGCCATAGATGAAGTGTTAGAATCCTGAGTGACGCAAGTGATTCATGGCCCTCGATATAGGTAAATCCGTTTAATTCAAGAGTTGCATACTACACTTTATACTTTTTTACTAATTGAATACGAGGCTTTTGGCTACTTTTGTTTTGTGTGTATTTTGTAAAAAAAAATTAAATGTGCGTTTTATTTGTGCAGAATAAACAAGTTTTCTTTATTTTTCTTTTCTTTCTTTATACCATGACTACGATAAAAAGAAAGATTTATGCGAAAATAGACATTTAATGAAGAAAAACGTGTTTGGTCGTGGGACTCCCGTCAGAAACGAAGTTCTTTCTCACATATGATTTAAAACAAAAACAATTTTTTTGCAGCCGCCATCTTGCATTTACATTTTGACCTCATTCACCATCCTCGAAAACCAAGAAAACGATACCCAAGATGAAAAATTTGAAAATTTTCAGAGCCTTGGATTTACACTTTGACCTTTAGCACCGTCGAAAACTATGAAACAACACCAATGACGAAAATTTTTAAAATGTTCGCAGCCGCCGTCTTGGATTTTCATTTTGACCTTACTTTCGGCTTTTGCACCCTTAAAAACCATGGAAACGATACCCATGATGAAAAATTTTAATCAGAGCCGCCATCTTGGATTTTCATTTTTACCAAATTCACACTTTCTCTCTCTCTCATATGCAGTGTACTCGAGATAAGGTGTACAATTTTATCCCACGACACTGTAATAACTTTACTCTTTTCTTTTATTCTTTCTGCCGGCGTTCTCTCTCTCTTTCTCTTTATTTCTCATTGAATTAGAAGAAGACAGTCGCAAGCATTAACACTTTTTGGCGTAACGATTTCAGAAAGTTTACAAGCCGCGTTAAAGAACTTTGTTCCAAAAAAGGAAGGTTAAATTAATCGCAAGGAGGTTGTATGGCATTGAGATGCAGGTCGAATGATATAGTGGTGTGTTCTAAATTCAAACACCAAAATATAGTGATTGAAAGTGCTTTTTATTCACTGTTTTCAGTGAATAAGCTTTTTAGAGAGGGATTGGTTTATTATAACATAACATAACTAACTATATCACGGTAAATCATAAAAATCAGTCCAAACTGAGTTCTTGCAGGTTATACAGGGTGATTTTTGTAATTATACATCAGGACTAAATCTGAAACTAAGGGTTAGTAGAGCAAGAAACCATGACCTAGAGGAAAATAAAACTGCAGTTTTAGTTTTTTGAATATTTTATTGAATCAGAAAAAGTAAAAAAAGAAACAAAAGCTGCTCATTTTAAGTTGCTATTGCATGAATAATGAAGCCTGTAAAAACTGTTGTCGCTATTGTACATTTTTATTATTGTTGTTTAGGAATACATGTTATGAAATGTACGTGTAACTGTGCGTTTGCACTGGCGAAACATTTGCAACAAAACATGTTGAAATCTCTATTTTCTGTCGTTCTTCGACAGGAAGTAAAAGGAAATTTCAACATGTTTTGTTGTGATGTTTCGCCAGTGCAAACGCACGTTAGTTTCGAGAAACAAACTTACAACCGCATCAATAAAATTAGTAGCTGGTAGCTAGTCAAATATGAACAGCAGTGATTTAGTTTTAAAATAAACTTTAATTATACTATTTACAGTAATCAGGAGGTGTGATCGGTTAGAGCGATACAGACGGAATGCTTACGAACTATTGATACATCTTTAATAAAAAAAAGGTTAATATAAAAAACATATTTCTGGAATGGTCCACAAGGCCACTTCAGATGAACGTTGACACATGTGTTAGAAAAAGGTAAAGTGTTCGAAAGAGATGCATAATAAATAACTGCAATCGGTGACATGGCAATTTAACAAAATAATTAATACAAAAGGTTAGAAACAGAGTGTCGTGATTTACTACTGCGGGAACTGATGCCTGGTATGCATAACTAGCTATCACCATCCTATCTTATATTAATTGTTGGTACAATCAGCAACAAAACACTATTATTTCAGTTTTGAAATCCTACAAAAACAGAAAGATATTATAATTAAACAAACCCGTGAAAAACGTGTTCCGAATAATTTTGTAGCTTTAATTGCTGACCGTACTACTCTGTCAGTTTAACTTACGGAAAAAAGTGACTCCACACTATAAATAGAGTCACCGCAAAGCCATACAATTTAGGGTAATCGTTTGAATAATAAATACACTGCACACTGGGGTGCCGTATCAAGGGTTCCGCAGCACACACAATAGTACATTATGATACAAGTGTGTAATGATCAATGCACACACGTTCCACACGACGTTTTTCAACCTCAGACCAACAAAAAAAGAAAGACGGCGCGCTGCGAACATCAAAACTGAAGCCACCTTTTTATCTATGTGTGAGTCGAAGGGTTGCCATTTGTAAAAAAAATACCCCATAACTTGGGTAATAATATTTTATGGGTAGGCTAATATTGTACAAGTAAGATATTGTTAAGTATGGCATTGTACCTCAATTGTTTAGAAGGACCTCTATTCCGAACAAAACAAAAAAAAATTACATCAGAAAAAAAAACAATTATAAAGTGCACCTTTAAAGCAAGAATTGTTGTGTTGGGCCTTGGAAGACTCCGCTGTTCCACTAAGGCCCGTGTTACAGAACTTCACTCAAGACTCAAGCATTACTTAAAGCTAGTTTTAACCAATCACAAGGCTTTAAACGAGTTTTATGTAATGCTTGAGTTTTGAGTAAGGTTCTGTAATACGGGCCTTAGAAATATCCATTAATTTGCAATTGAATGTAAAAAATTCAAAATATAAATAAATAGGTTAGTTTTAAACTATAGAAAAATCAAATAACTTTATCTAAATGAACGAGCTTAATACAGAGAAAAAGGCAAAAATGCGCCTAATTGTGTGACGTGTGCGAGTGTGGGTGAGAGTGCGCTAGTACGAGAGTGTGAAGTGTGTAAGGGTTAAAATTTGCATATATTTAGTTCTACTATAGTGTATATCTTTAGGTGTAAGTTAACCCTACCCGCGACAGTGTCTTGGGATTGAAATAATTCGATAACCATGCACATAGAAATTCAATTATAAGTTTGTTAAAGCGTAAATCATAACATTGTCGTAGGTATGTATGAAGTCAATATGTAAATTACTTTGAAATAATATAGGTAATTATATTGTCAATTACCTTTATTAAATACAAAAAGATCACAACAACAAAATCACTGACTCTGAAGAAAAAGTAATATCAAGATAAATCGTAACAAACAAAAAGTTTTTTTAACCATAATATAGCTTTTGGTCCACGATTAGTTGAATAAAGGTCGTTATTATCAAAATGATCGGAACAAACCACGCTGGTTTTCGACGGCAGCCATTCTGGATCATTCCGACTTTATCTTATATCTACTATCCATTTACTTTTTAATTCAGTATTAATTAGAAATCTAAAATATTAAATAAATAAAAAAGAGAACATGATTATAACTCGAAGTAAGAAATCACATTTAAATTTGTTGAATCGAATGGGAAAGATTTAAATCATATTATGGCAACCCTCGCACTTTAAGTCACTGCTTTCGTTTGTTGAGGTTATTTGTTCCAAGTAACCTAAAATTCGTTTAATAAAAAACGATGTTATTTCAAGTACATCAATGCTTAGGGGTGAAAAGTGATTCCGTGAGACTTTTTTGTGATTTGCTATTGTTTTTATAAGTTTTCACTACACAGGAAAGCATAATTATATTTTTTTAAATCAATGTTAACTAGACGACGACTCATGACGTACTAAGAGCGATGAGCATGGTTTTAGTGCAGGTGTGTGCGTGAGCGGGTGTATTTACTTGCAGGAGCACGGTTTTGTGGCTTCACTTTTAATGTTCGCGGCGCGCCGTCTTTCTTTTTTTGTTGGTCTGAGTTTTCAACAAACTGCGTCGAAAAAAGGACTTGTTGTAAGAACATACCTAGACTACAATAACGTAACTTTAGAAATTATACATTTAAATTTATAAAGTTCAACTGACTTTTGTTGCCAAGTCCTGACTATCCGGAGCTTATTTTAAAAACTTTTATACGTCAGTTGGTGACAATACTTCAGATTTCGTATTTTTGATGATAACAAAACGAAAACGATAACAAATATATATGGAAAACAGCGCGCTGCTTTTTTTTTTACCGCTAGCGATGCGCGTGCAGGTGTAACTAAAGGCACTGGCAAACCGCTGAACAGCCTATATGAAAAATATAATAACACAAACAATATTTTGAATAAGTACGCAAATTAAGATTAATATTTAGTGTAAAATATATATCTGATGATATTTTTTATTTTTTTTATTATGATATTTTCTCAAATTGTATTTATTTACACAGAATTTTTTTACAAAAAAACTCTTTTTAGTGGGTCAGTTTGTAATTTATAATAGCTTACAATAAGTTACAATAGCTTACGTATTTACAATAAAATACCAAAAGAACTAAAATTATTAAATAATCTTAACTCATTTAAAAACAAACTATATAAATGGCTTATTGGAAATAATTTTTATGACATTAATGATTTCTATAACTTGAAAATATAAAATGTGTATGTGCAGGTATTAATGAAAATGTTTGTGATGACTATTATTGTATTACTAATTAATATATATCTGAATGACTATTATTGTATTACCCGTTATTAATTATTTTGCATGCAATTAATACAACTATTCTGTATAGCTAAACATGTGCCACTGGGTCACTGAGGACCTGTGCGACGATTTGGATATCGAGAGGGAGCGTAGGGCGCTGTCTGTTCGAAGTAATATGCTGGCCCGTAGGTTTGCAGGGTGTTCTTACGATGTAAAAATGACGCTTTTTCGAGCCTACTGTCAGACTTTTTACACCTGCAGCCTTTGGGTCAAGTATGCGCAGAAGGCATACAGCGCCCTGCGTGTGCAGTATAACAATGCCTTCAGGATGCTTGTGGGGCTGCCGCGGTATTGTAGCACTTCGGGTATGTTTGCCGATGCGAGAGTGGATGATTTTTATGCCATCATTCGAAAACGATGCGCTTCTCTCCGGCACAGAACAGATATCAGCACCCACGGCATGTTGAGGGCATTGAGTGACCGGTGGGACTGCCCGATGCTTGGTCGATGGGTGAGACTGCACACACAGATCTGCTCTTGATAACTGTACGTGCATTTTATTTTATCTATTCCTATTATGTTATTATTATTATGCCTATTTGTGATTTTTATGTGTGTATTGTGTTTTTTGTATGAATTGTGATTCATTTCTATTATGATATTATTATGTAATTTGTGATGTATTTCGATTATGTTGTAATTAATGATTTTGTTTTGATGTCAATATTTACCTACTGATGTAATTCTATGGACTTCAATGTCTGCAAATAAATGATTATTTATTTATTTTATTTATTATTATCAAACCAGACTGTAACAACTTAATACCATATTTAAGGCAAATAAAGACTTATCTATCTTATCTATCTTAGTGCCAACTGCTCATCAACTTTTACAAAATATTCCTTAACCCGATGCAGGGACGTTAATCGTTGAGGAGTTCTCCTGGTACTTCACCATCAGCTCCACTTCTCCATATTCATTGTGACGAGCATAAAGGAGATGGACAATGTTGGGCCCAAATGAATGTAATAAGTTGAGATATGATCAAAAAATTAGTCATATTTTTTATCCTTGAATATCAAAAATCAGCTCAATTCTCAGCCTGGAAGCGGAGAAATATGATAAAGATAGTTTTCGTGAGATCATCGATTAAAGTAATCGATTACGCAACTACAAAAAGAAAACCTACCCACTAGGTAGCACTAGGTAATATAATTAATTCGAAGTAATTAAATGCACTATAAATATACTTTTATACAATATAGTGCATTTAATTTAAATAAAACATCATTAATTACCGAAAAACCAAAATAATGATTATCAATTTCAAATCGATTAAAATCAGTTTTATTTTTTTGCCTATGTCCCCGGCAGTACATATTCTGCACTGGCAGACTGACATTGACAATTTGACACTAGACATTAGTGGTGGGTCATTCTCGAATTTTTGGTGACCGAAACCGTTTTCCTGACGACGAAAACGGTTGCAGAAAACGGTTATAGGACGAAACTTATCCAATATAGAATAGGATTGCTTTTTCGTCAAGCGCAGTTTCTTAAAACTATCAGCGATTTGAAATGTATGAAATGGTTTTTTCGCATCACGAACGACAGCATTGACAACTGGTAATACATTACTGACTGTATTTCATTTCAAAGAGTTCACATTTTAAGAGTTCACTTTTTATTGGAAGGACTGTTTTACGAGTGTGATAGATAGTTGAATCATTGTACCCGACTGTATTTTCTTAGATGTAAAAATTGCACCAAGTAATTCAAAGACTGGTTTGTGCAATGAAGACTTTTTTTGAAAGTCGAACTCAGGTCGTAAAACGGTTTGTTTTTTTTTCATCATCACAAAACAGTCTTTATAAACGGTTCGTTGTCGCAACGCCCATCCCTACTAGAACTAGACAGCTGTCACTTATTTCGTATTTTCCGATGTGTTTTGAGTGCTTTCCCAATAATTTTTCATTTTCAACGATCACTGCTTTGATTTTTAGGGATTTTGACCCTGCCTACCTTGTACGACCCTTGTTTTCACACTGGACACCGAAGATCGCTCACACGATTGACTTGGAATTGTTATTTTGGATTTTACGCCACTTTGTGGATTGGATATTGTTGAAACTATGGATCGGTGAATTGTGGGATAGCAACTAGTCACTGCAATACACTAATGTATGTTTGAATCTATAAATTCACACCATTTACATCTTGTTACATTCAGGCCCAAGAGTGTATGTAATCGTGTCCGTCTCCTTTCTTGGCAACCATATTAAAGTAATCGAATCGCAACCAGTGAAATACTAATTATTGAGTAGTTCCAGTGGCCGTCTGTGGTCTTTATCATCAGTTCTACTTCACCAAATGGCGCTTTCCGAGAGCAATGAAATGGTGCTTTCCGAGAGCATGTATTACTGTAAAAAATTAACAAACGCAATAGCCGCCACTAATATTTTCGAAGGTTCCCCTCGATTTCTCTGGGATGCCATCATCAGGTCCTGGTTTTCTTATCATAGTACTACTCTTGGGATATGCCCATACGTCCAACGAAAAAAAAATTAGCAAAATCGGTTCATAAACTATATTTTAGTTTGACAGCACTAAGATGGTACTGAGATATTAATTTAGTGAAAATGGCAATTTAGCTATTCTGAATTTAACGTTTTTCACCTAAAATTTAGATTTTCTTACTAAATCTGTCTATTTTTAATCGCAACTAAAAAGGTGTGGAATAAAATTGGTTGTCATGAACTTTAAATTCACACCAACACCTCGACTTCAGATGCAAAAACAGTACTGATTTTTTTTTTCTTTTACTTACATCTCGAAAACGGTGTGTCCAATCGCAAAAATAATGAAAATTTAGACCCCCTTTATAGAACCCCTCAACCCTTATCACTCTACATGTAGGTAATATTTTTTCTTATTTTCCATACAAAAAGTGAATTCCATATAAAACACGTCGAGGCGAGCATTCGCTTAATTTTAATTTAGAATAAGTTCAAAAAGCTCCTGGCTGGAGACTCTAAGTGTAGAAGCTTATGGCACCCATAGGAAAATCCGGTTAAGCAGCCAAGACCTTAGTGGTCAGTACTGCGAGATGCCCTTAAAAAAAAAAAAAAACCTCCATGCGCGCCTCCGGCTCTAAAAAGATTCACGTGGTTAAATATCACGTGTGGAGTCACGATTGTCAAATTCGATTTAGATGTGTCAAAATAATTTTTAAATTTAGAGAATTTATTTTGCAGAATAGCTCTAAGATTCTTATAGTCAAAAGTAAGGAATTTTAGTGATAGTTTAGTTAGTTTAGTTCGGTGTACAAGAGAATCGGCACCAATGGCACGTAAAATTTTATAGGAGAGGCAACCGGATGGCGAGTGGTAATCTGGGTCTTGAAGTGATACCGAACCACCCCCGTACCAAATGGACGGGGGCGGAGATATGGGGAATGGGGGCCTAACATTTTTTTTTTGACATGGCATTCTAACTTTAAGTTCTATTATGTGCAAGGAACTTGTGTGTATCAATGCCCTCTGGTTTTGATAAAATTAACCCTTATTTTCCGTGATAAATCATCGGTAAGGAGTTTCAAGAATTATTTACATTATTTCAATTATAACGATGTTGGGGGGTGGCAACCGGATGGCATTGATACCCACAAATTCCTTGCACATAACAGAGCATAAATTTTGAAGGCCGGGTCAAAAAAAAAATACGTAAGCTGGGCACGAAAATGGCACGCGAAGTAGTTGCTCTTGCGTTATCTAGGTATATCTATATCTGTGCTCGTAACAAATCTAGTGTTATAGCAGTATAATATTCTAAAACTTGAGGGGCCCCATGCTACCTATAGCCCAACGACATTATTTAATAAGGAAAAAAAGACCGCATCTTTAAACGAGGGCTAGCACCAAGAGCATCTTGAAAATCCTAGCCGAAAAATACGATTGTTGTCAATATAATACAATAATTCTATAAATACATTATTGTTCCTTTTTCAATAAAGGAGTATTAAATACTCAATTAATACTGGTGTGATAAGTGATAATACGTGTATTCTATTTAGTGCATATTTAATCAGTGACACGTACGTGGATATTGCGTTCAATTTCCAGGCAAGTTCAGTGTTATTGTTTTTTGCGAGTCGTGACCAAATCCAGATTAGTTATCCGTGGCGCACATTACCCACTAGTGTGATAATATAAAGTAAAAAGCACGCGTTTAATACACTGCATTATTAAGGCCCTGTACATAGTCAAAATAAGCTTCACAAAACAGTTTTTTAGCCACATGCATAAATTTTAGAGCAGCAAAAAAAATATATGTTAATCTTGATCATATTTATGGGGGGACCATTGTGTTGAAAACACGTTTTCAGTAAATTTTCTCGATAGAAAAAAATCATAAAATAACCATTAAAATTGAAATTCTAGCAGTTGTAACTGTATTATTTATGAACAAGTCTTGATAAAATTAATAACAGTGATGTAATATATAATAATAAGTGGAACTGTTGTTTTTATTTATCGATTGAAATAAGATATTTATAGGGATTAATTATATTCAATGATAAATAACTCGAACGAGGCGAACGAAACATCGCGCCAGCGCGGCGTTATTTCGCTCTCTTTCATTTCTACGCAGAGCGACAGTGACCGTTGAGGCGCGCTGCTAGATGGACCTGTGTCATTTTTTTCCGTTCACCGCCGCCGCTCAGAAATCAGTTCGTTTTTTAAGTTGCTTTGTTGGTGTAAATTTATGATCGGTTTCGGTTCTAGGCATAAGTTGTGTGAATAAACAATTAGTTTTTTCTAAGTTGTGCTGTGAGTTGGTGTAAATTTTTGTTCGATTTCGGATTTAGTCATAAGTTGTGTAAATAAATAATTAATTATTGACATTGTAAAAAAACGGCCAACAAAAAAAATATTCGGAGGGCAGTAAAGAGATCATATTCGATGAAACAAAAACACTTGATGGAAGTTGTAAAGTAAGTACTTTCCTTTTTGTGCACACCTTATTTTGTTTATATAGATTATCTATCGATGCGTTATTTCGAGACGAAAGCTCATAGTTCGATTGGTCTAGTGGTCTCGTGCATTGGTAAACTTTACTGCAAACCCCGGGTTCAAATCCCGGAAAAAATATGTACATTTTGTTGATTTTTCTTATTTGAAATAATCGTTTTTTAAATTGTTATTTAATTTTTGTGCATTTTCTTTTTTCTTGTTGGAAATTTTTAGTATTTATTATTTATTAGGTATTTTTGTTGTTCTTCTTATTTTTTTTTTTAAATTATAATGCAATTTTATTGTTTTTTTTATAGTAAAAAGAAACGGTTGGCGAGCAATCCGTCAGCAGATGAACCATCGGAGAAAACATTTCATGAGTAAGCTTATACACGGTGTTACAGAATATTGTAGTAACTAGTATTGCGAAAGGAGGTCATTGAACTCATAATTATGAACAACTTTTACTATGGCTCCAACACTGAAATCGTGAAACAAAATCTGCCATCCTAAGAAAAATGACCATAGTTTGTTGGTAGTCATTATTATGAACAACTTTTCCTGTGGCGCCACAGTAAAAGTTGTTCATAATAATGTCTGCAATGAGTCCTTTTTGCATTTCTAGTCTTCTGTAAGACCTTGTAAATATTTGTAAATTATTAACTTTAGTAGGTATGTATAATATAACAACGGGCTAAGCACGTAAGGACCACTTCTCAAAATGACTAAGTGGGCTTAGGCGGGAAATGACAAATTTGAAATCGTCACAATATAAATTGAATAAATTGAAATTTGCAGTTTGAGACTCAAAATGCACATTGTTGATATTCCACATTTTTTCAAAAAAAAAAAATCACCAGACATGATATAAAAATAATCATGTATTTCAATTTAAAAACTTTTTTTTTTCTATTTTAGATTACAAAAAAACTAAAACCCTGGGACATCACTTTCAATTGCAACAGTTGTTACTCCAGAAGCCAATCCAAAATCAAAGTATGATGAGTAAGTATCAACAAATGGGTGAAGGTCGTCACACAAAGGATAGCCGATGACGCCGCGGTCGACTTCCAAAGAGTGGCTTGGCTTGATGAACTTCGCGACTTCCAGCCCAATTGTTCTCAATCAATATTAATAATTGTAGCACAGGGAGTCTAACACTACCGAACCGTAGGTTCTCAGCTAAGGTGTCCACCCGTCTGTCTTTCCACCCACGCGTATGTCCAGGCATTGTATTCGTACACACCGCATAATTGCCATGATTTGTTTTATTAATTTTTATAATAAAATAAAAAAATACGGTTTTTTTCTTACAGAGAAATCACTGACGATGAACCGTCGACCGAATCTCAAGAAGATAATATTTACCCACCAGTTCATGGTCGAAGAGTCGTTGACATAATGCATTTTATCCAGCAGCTGCAAACTATAACCGGCCATAGTTCTTTGTTCAATTGCAATTTCTCACAAATGTCACTCATTGGGGAAAAAAAGACTGGCTTGATCTCCAGATTCAAGTTTAGATGCAATATGTGTAAAGACGAGTTCATTGTCACAAGTGAAGATTTATCAAGTACAAATAATGTCAACGTTAACGTGGGTGCCGTTACAGGAATTACTTCTGCTGGTATCGGCTTTTCGCAATTTGAAGAAATTACAGCATGTATGAACATACCCATATTTACGAAAACAACTTATACTCAAGTTCAAAACATAGTTTATGAAAAATGGGTGTCAACATCTGTCGAATCCATGGCAGTAGCAGCTATGCGTGAGCGCAATGCAGCGATAGCTGAAGGAACATTGAGCAAAGATGGCATACCTCTATTAGACGTATATACGAATACGCCTGTTGGTCATCGCGATCCTACAGCAATAATTATAAGGCATTGTCCGGCGCTGCAGCAATCGTAGGTGGCAGATATGGTGAAGTGTTATTTTTAGGCATAAAAAACAAATACTGCCTTGTATGTGCTCGTGCAGAAAAAAAACAAATTGCTGCACCAGAACACGTTTGCTTCAAAAACTACACGGGGTCATCTAGCGGAATGGAGTCCGAAATAATTTGCCAAGGTTTTGAAATATCTGTATTGATGTACAATATTATTTATGGCAGGTTAATTGCCGACGGCGACTCGGCTACTTATGCCAAAATCTTGGCACGTAATCCTTATCAGAATCATACCGTACAAAAAGTTGAATGCCGAAACCATGTGCTGCGCAATATGTGCAATAAGTTGAGGGCTGTAGCCAAAGACACAAAATATGCATTGGTGCACAGAAAAATGCTGACTGAATCAAAAATTCTGAGTATCCGAAAGGTTGTTATTGCATCAATAAAAGAGTTCAAGCTAGAAAAAGACAAAACGGAAGCAGTAGCGGGTTTTAGGAACGAAGTACAAAATTCTGTTCTACATGCTTTCGGTAATCATGAAAATTGTAAGAACTATTACTGTTCCAAAGAAAAAACACAACAGAGTAATATGGAAATAAAAAACACAACATTTTGGTTCAGGATACAGACAATACTCCAGTCATTACTTTCAAAATCAAGGAGCATGCTTGAAGACGTGGACAGTAGAGCGCTTCAACAGTGTGATTGCAAAGATTGGGGGGGGAAAGAGAATTAATTTTTCTCTTCTCTGCCACTCCAGAATCTTTCGGCCTCATCGGCCATCTGTTCTGCGAGCAATGTGCCCTGCCCATTGCCACTTAAGTTTGGTAATTCTTCGGGCTATGTCGGTTACCTTGGTTCTCCTGCGGACCTCTTCATTTCTGAATCGATCACGCAGGAAAACTCCAAGCATAGCCATCTTCATTGCCCTTTGGGTGACTTTGAGCTTTCTAATAAGGCCCATTGTGAGCGGCCATGTTTCAGTGCCATAAGTCATTATTGGCAACACGCACTAGTCAAAGACTTTCGTCTTGCGACACTGCGGTATGCGGGACGAGATTGCGTAGCTTCCCGAACGCTGCACAACCTAGTCAGATTCGAGGATTGACCTCTTTCTCGAAGATGGACCTACCTAACTGGACAGTTTGTCCTAGGTAAACATACTCGTCCGCAACTTCGAGTATGTCGTCTCCGATCTTTATGAGAGTGGGTGTTACGTGGGCATTTGACATGACCTTTGTGTTGTCCATATTCATTTGAAGACCCACTCTTTCGGAAGCTCTACTGAGGTCGTCGAGATCGTACTGAGGTCCTCTATAGTCTCAGCCATGATAACTATTTCGTCGGCAAACCGAAGGTTAGTGATGTCCTCGCCATTGATGTTGATGCCTAGGCCTTTCCAGTCCAGAACCTTGAAGACATCCTCCAATGCAGCGATGAACAATTTAGGAGAGATAACATCTCCCTGTCTCACACCTCGCTGCAGAAGGATAGGTTTCGAGCTCTGGTCCTGAAGTCGGACTGACATAGTGGTGTTTTTGTACAGACACTTCAGCAACTGACTGCAGTACAGCCCTGTCCTTCATTTGATTTCGCTCCGTATGCTTAAATGTCAAAAATAATAAAATAAAATTAAAATAAATTAGCCTTTTTAAATTTTATGTATCCTTCCTATTCGTTTACCCCCTCCGTATGTCCACCCTTTTATTCTACTCAAATAACCCGTAAATCGTGAAAAAAAAACTGCTGTTTCATACAAAAAGGTTATTCACTCGGGAAAAATATTTGAAACGCAGAATGTTGCAGATTGAAGCAGTTTTTTTTTCGCGATTTACGGTTTATTTGAGTTGAGTTGTTCATAATAATAAGTACTTACAATGACTTCTCTTACTATACTCTTTTGTAACACACTGTATATTATTTTTCTCCAGAATCAACCAGCAAGCGTGTTAGACTTTTTTATTTTTTTATTTACTCTTGATTCTGAATAAAAATATATCTATAAGAATAAAAATGTTTTTTTTTTTACAATTTGACAATTAGCCGTTTTGAGAATAGGCCCTTTCTAGAATTGACCACTCTGAGCCTAAGCCATGTTATTTACGAATTATTTATCGAATACTTTCTAGAAAATAACAATTATTGATTAATTATTTAAAAAATAAAAAAATTAAAATATGTACATATTTTAAAAACAAGAACTCAAAAATAAATATACATAGGTAGGTACATATTTCAAAAATAAGAAAACAAAGTAACAATTATTGATTAATTATTTTAAAAAATAAGAAAATAAAAATATGTACATATTTTAAAAACAAAAACTCGAAAATAAATATATTTCAAAAATAAGAAAACAAAAATATACGTCTAACGAGATTCGAACTCGGTGATCACCGCGGAAGCGCGGTACAAAGTCGGACGCCTGGCGCGCTGGGCCAATCGTACATTAAGTTTAGGTCGTGAAATTACGCTTCGGGAAAAACGGACGTTGCGCATCGGCGAAATTGGCGCGGTGTACCCCGCAGTAGGCGGGACTACTTCATCTGCTTCACCCCCTCAAATGCCTACTACGCTCGAATATCCTGGCCTTAATAAGCGCCACATTACGAGCAAGAGTGTCGAAAATCATATTATGCAACACACTCCGAACGAATGGGCGAAAAAGATGAGAATTAAGTTCCGCTGCTGGAACTGACTGGGTCTGGTGGTTTTTGACAAAGGATTAATCCTACCTACCATGTTTTTGACATATTTAATAGGCTTTATCGATCACTATTTTGCACCCAAAACATGTGTGTTTTAAGTTATACTTAGCACTGAATGTGCACTTTTATCATTTCTAACGTGACGATATTATCGTGGACGTCCATGTCATGACATCACGATAAAACACGGAAGTAAAATGTATGGGAATAAATGAAGACGCTTTTAAATTTCCGTCCACGATTACTTTATAACGTGCACGTATTTTCTGATAATTTTTGAACGTGTTTATTTTATCCACAATAATATCGTCACTTTAAAAAATATAAAAGCGCACAATGGCAAAGATGGCGACAAGGCTTGTTAATAAGAAAACACAGATTCTCAAAATAATAATTTAATACTAGTTTATCTACTTACATCATTTTGTGAAGTTTATGGATACAATCTGTAGGTCCAAGCTGACTTTTGTTATTACGTAAGTTAATTTTTAAGTCATTTAATACTACAGATTATGTTGTAGATACCTCAACACTAGCGCTTAAAAGAAAACACCATTAAAACATTTGATTTCAAATTAGAAGTCCACTTAAAAGTGTCTGGAGTCACGTTCAACGAGTACCTGGGAAAAATTTTCAACGCTAACCCAACTTTTGATCATGAGAATCCTTCCACACTGTCCGTACTTGCCTACTCAATAATATAACAATTAATGGGTAGACTTCTCAACTTGTGTAGAAGAGTGCAAACTTAAGTTGTAACTTATAAATAAGTAGTTGGGAAAAGATTTCTAAGTCGCAAGTTGCTAAGTTACTAAGATGTTCTCTGTAAAGTTCGGAGTTGGAAGAGTCTAAGGAAATTAGTTAGAATGTAAGTTGTCGATGACTGGTGGTGTATGTGGTATAAGCTTGTTGGATTTGTTTGATAGTCTGTTTTGCACCATTTCACAGTTTTTATAAATGCGCTGATGATTTCGATTGCAGGAATAAGCATGTTTGTTTTAGGAAGTTCTTGTTCAGGATAAGGCGAGAGGAAACGCCCGGGTGTCACCATTGTGTGGATCGCCCGGAGGACACGGTGAAGCATGCGGTGGAGTTTTGCCCGGCTTGGGCGGAGCATCGCCGTGTCCTCGTGGAGGCGATTGGCGGCGGTGATCTCTCGCGTCCGGCCCTGGTTCAGGCCATGGTACGGAGTGAGAGTGGTGTGTAGAGGAAATGGGAGGCCACCACCTCCTGCGAAGCGGTAATGCTCGCGAAGGAGGAGGTGGAACGCGTGAGGGAGAGGCAAACTTCGCGCCCAATTACAGACCGATGACTATTCTACCTGTTATCGACAAAATAGTAGAAAAATATGTTTGTAATCAGATACAAGACTTTTATGTAAAAAATTACGTGTTGTAAACCGTATGTGAATATATTGCAGATCCAATAATATTCCTTTTTTTGAAGTCAGTAAAAATAGCTTTCAAATTTAATTAAAACACTAACTAAAAAAATAAATATAAAAGCGAAGCAACATGTATAATAATTTATTTGCGTTGACTAGAACCAGTCTTCTAATGAGTGACCCAATAGCGAGCAGCTCAGATTTAAAACATTACATGTATGTGACTCACGTATTTACTCATAGATGTTTACGGCTTAAAAAGTTATGTGCAAATTATTGGACATGTACCTACATTGTTTGCTTATTTATATAATAGAAGCAAATAATGTGGGTGCATGGATAATATACATGAATAATATAGAATAAGTAAATACAAGTTATATTTAAGTGATTAGGGAGTATTTGTATAGTGAATGTGAGTACCAATACAAACTATTTCAGGTTTAATGGTACAAAACAAACATGAACCTGTATCAAGACTGTATGCATAAAATAAATAAATAAAATAAATGTACAAGAATTCCTCGTTTAAAGGTATTAGATATACATACGTCTTGGTAAAATCATAATCAGAAACAAACCATACATTGTTCATATATATAAAAAAAAATATTATAAACGTCAAGGTCGTCCCGCCATCTATGCCTGGATCTTCCACGATGCCGCTGGACGTTTTCAGGGACCCATGTTGTAGTGGTCTTAGCCCACAATGCATCCGACATGTGGCAAACGTGTGCGGCCCAGTCCCACTTGAGCTTGGCTGCTTTTTGGGTAACGTCAGCGATTTGTGTCTTAGAGCGCAGTATCGTGTTCCGTATCCGGTCGATAAGTCGAACTCCAAGGATACTGCGCTCCATCGCTCGCTGGCAAATTAATTAATTCATGAAATTATACTTACTTCTGACTTTTCATTCTTCCTTTTATATTCAGTCCATTCTTCTATGGAACGCGCTTCCTCTTGATATCAGGTCGGCCACCAGTCGGTATGCATTTAAGCGGAAATTGCAGAGTTTTTTTTCAAAATAAATAGAGTAGAGTCATCTCAACACCTCTCTCCCTTGAATTTGTATATATGTATATATATGTAGGATCAGGAGTGCCGAGAGGTATTTCGTCAGGGTTTGGAGTTCCCATTTTATTGGGATAAACAAGACTGTATAAACAATTACAGGGTATTTATTATAGTAGGTACTAGTAACACTAAATAAGGTAAAACACAATACAAATGGTAATTAGTAACAAGATAAAGTAGGTGAATAGGTAATAACAATCGAACAGACTTTTAAGGTCTTATAGTTCGTATAGTGGCCAAGCCACCCAATGACAATGACAAAGTGTATTGCTCACTATCAGCAAGCCAATACAGCTATGTGAATATACAGTAGCGCTGTACCAGGTAAACCGACAGTTTTGTCGGGAACAGGGGCTCTTTATAGATTCGCATCCGAAGATCGACTGACTCCTACATTTTTTTTTTTTTTTTTTTTTTTTTTTTTTTTCTGTAGGGCATCTCACAGCTGGTTTTGAGAAACCTTCGCTGTTTAACCGGTCAATCCTGTGGCTGCCTCAAGCTACTACACTCAAAGCCTCCAGCCAGGGCACATATATAAAACTAAGCTAAAAAGCTTAGGATGAACGCGCGCTAAGGGCACCCCCTGCGGGGTTCGAGCCTCGGCTTAGGGCGTTATCCGGGGGGAGGACATCAAAAGATGGGACGGGCTGGATCAAAGGGTTTTGATCATTATTATTATTATACGGGGAATTTAAAGCTACGTGCACAGCTGCAACAACTGCTGGCACCTCGTTTTCGAGCAAGGGTCGGGGGGGAGTATCATTTACTCGGGGGCGCGGCGGTCGGGAACGCAAAGGACCTCGGCGGCGAGGTCGGAATGACGGGAGGCGTCTGTGTTTGTACACTGTGCTTGTTTCCCTATTGCTCTCCTGGAGGAGGGTTATGGGGTCATCGGGGTCTACTAGGATATGCCTTGGGCGGCGAACTTTACTTATTATACTCGGGACATAACTGGCGGCCTCGACAACCAGAGGGTTGCGATGTTTGGCCGCGGACTCAAAGAAACGCTTTGAAAGGCGTTTTAGAAATTGGTGGATTGTGGGAATCTTTAGGTCGAGGTGGAGAGCCTCGTTCCTGACGAACCATGGCGAACCTGTCGCCCTACGAAGGAATCTATTCTGCACGGTTTGCAGCCTATGTATATGACGGGGTTTTGCATGAGCAAAGACGGCACCCGCATAGGTCATGATCGGTCGAATGCACGCCGTGTAAACGCGCAATTTGCACCTAAGTGACAATTTGCTACGTGCATTCACCAGGAAAAAGAGTCTACCGAGAGCGAAAGCGGCTCGCGAACGAACCATCTTTATGTGCTCTGCGAAGGTCAAATGATGATCGATAACGACACCGAGATATTTGGCTCGCTTCTCCCAAGGGATCGGCTTGCCGAACATGGTGATCGGTCGGGGGAGGGGGTATCTAAGCCTTTTACGCAGTTTCGTAAAGAGAACCGCTTGGCTTTTACTGACTCCTACAGAGTGCACGCTCTTTTATAAGACGATGCCCCCACCTTGCAATCCCACTACGACAACTCTGTCCGATGACGCACGGAAGTGCGTCACGTGTTTACTTGACACAAAACACTAAAATGTGCTAAATCTAATAAGACTTACATTATAAAGTAATCAAATAATACAATAATAATTGTAGTAAATAAACAATAGTGAATTCACAACGTAAATCATTTTATAATTAAAGTAACATGTCATTAATTGTTTTGAACAAAACCATTAGTTACAATTATCGAAATAAGTTGCCAAAATCAATTAGTACATACACCGAGTACTTAATAAATTATATTCCGATTTATTAGACAATAATTGATAGTAAAAATCACATAAATGAATAATAATAAAAACAAATCATACCAAACTCTGTTGACTACCCACAATTGTTGTAATTGACAACCGTCTCCGACACGGCCAGAACTGACGTTCTACACGGCCTCGTGTAATCCTGAGAAAAAAATCACTTGGTGAATATCGATCGGCCTTTCTGACAAACAAAAGCCATAACAAAAGGTATATTGAAAAGAAAAATCTTGAATTAGTCAAATAAAATTATTATCAATAGCAGTTGCATCGCAACCATTCAAAATGACCAAAAGGTACGTTGAAAAGAAAAATCCTGAATTAGTCAAATAACATTATTATCAATAGCAGTTGCATCGCAACCATTAAAAATGACCATAAGGTATGTTGAAAAGAAAAATCCTGAATTAGTCAAATTAAATTATTTTCAATAGCAGTTGCATCGCAACCATTCAAAATGACCATAAGGTATGTTGAAAAGAAAAATCCTGAATTAGTCAAATTAAATTATTTTCAATAGCAGTTGCATCGCAACCATTCAAAAATGATCATACTGCTGCAGACAATACATAGCTCAATTAAAGTAGAGACATAGTCTCCCAGCCGAAATCACACCATGGGATTCGACAAGTAATTTGGAGTGAATAGACAACCCGCATAGGCGTCAACATAGACAACCCGCATAAGCGTCAAGTTCAACGTCCAAATCCAGGAGTCAACATAGACATCCAAATAAGCGTCAAGATAAACAAGAGTCAACATAGACATCTTGTCAATTCAGCTATAGTATGTGAGCAGCAGATGAATCATCATCAGTGTCAACATTGACATCATCACTAACAGTAACTGGACATTCAGGCATTTTTCGTACACGATCATGGGCATATTTCGTCGCCCTCATTAGCAATAAGTACAAAGTCTCCAATTTGAAACTTTTTCAAAATAGCTATTTGGCACTTTTAGTTCCTTTACAAGGGTCATAATCACAAATAAAAATAGACTAACTTGCCAAATGCATTAGCAAGCAGTGCAATAGCAGCACGTTGGAAAATACTAGGAGTATCTTATCTTGTAAACAAAATGGCATAGCCAAATATACAAATTGGCCATCGGTTGTAACAAAGGCAGTGGCCTCAATACCATAAGAATGAACAGGTATCTGATGAAACCCAAAAGTACAGCCAAGGCAAGTGTAAAAGTTAGCACCGCATAATCTTGCGATTTGGTCAGCTATAAGGAGCAGTAGAAACCTATCTGCTACAGTCTTATTACTGAGCTCACGGTAGTCTACGCACATAATCAACTGTGGTTTATATTAGGATGGAATATCAGTATCAACATCATGAAAATTCCGAATCTCAAGAATAGAGCATTGATCAATAATCTTAACTTTTTTAATGGTAAGATTTTTTCAGTCATATTAACAGCAAAACCTAATTTTAATATCTCACAGCCTATCATTATACTATGACTTGTATAGGCATCCGGTATCACATGAAAGAGTATCTCTAAATGGTAACCATCTATTTTTACTTCACTCAGAATTAGTTCGGTACATAATTATAATGTTAGAATTTCCTATTCCCATTATATTGACCACACAAGAAATACGTTTGCCTGACAACTTTTCAGCAAATGTTTCAGCAATAAGAGAACATTCAGCCCCAGAGTCATAACAAAATGAAAGCGACTCACCAGATTGCTGTAGAACACCAGTGGTAGGTTGTACATCACAAGTTTCAACTCGTTTCACGGATGGTTGGCTGCTGGAAGGCAGACTCCCGCAGCATCTTTACTTGGACCTCCCGGCCGCCTTCCGGCCACCTTTGGGCAGCGAGGAGCGGCATGTCCCGACTCCCCACAGCGGTAACAGACGATCTTTGGTGTCGCCTTATGTGGCGAGCTGGCTGGTCCAGGATATTTGGTTTTCCTGGCCTTCTTGCGACAGTTAGTAGATTTATGCCCCAATATACCACAAAAGTGACAAACTATTTATAGTACCTGGTTTGAACCTCTTAGGTTGAGAAGAATCGTGCTTGTCAGAGGAAATCTGGGACAAAACACTCAGTTCTTGTTGAAGTTTATGCCTAGTATGTACTTCGGTAGTAACTGCTAGTCTATGAGCACGGAAATCAAATTTGGAGACATGGGCCAGTACAGCAGAAACAACAATGTGTTCAACACTCAGGCTATTCAATTTAGATGTCAGTGAAGTGACTTGTCGACTGGCATATGCAGCTAAAGATTCTCCTTTTGGTTGACTATTATGAAGGTAGTAATGACAGTAGCGGCAACAGTTTCCGAAACGTCATAACGAGAGTGGAAGAGACTCGTAAAGTCTGTCCAGGTCATGCCTGCATACGATACTTGGGAAAGCCATACATTAGCACTGTCCTTTAAGGCTTTAGTGAGGGCAATAATAAGAGTGCTACCTTGAAGAGGTATTAACGGTTGTACTCCAAGATTGAGCATTGGAATCAGGTAGGTCTGGGTCAAAATCGGGCAAGCGAATTACAGTAGATGGAGCGGAGTGCGTATTAATCGCTTCAATTAACTGAGCCATATTATGGTTCTGAAGCTCTAACATTACTCGCCATGGATCACCAACACCTTACGATTCCTGGGCTAAACCTAATCCCACTTCTGATGTAGGATCAGGAGTGCCGAGAGGTATTTCGTCAGGGTTTGGAGTTCCCATTTTATTGGGATAAACAAGACTGTATAAACAATTACAGGGTATTTATTATAGTAGGTACTAGTAACACTAAATAAGGTAAAACACAATACAAATGGTAATTAGTAACAAGATAAAGTAGGTGAATAGGTAATAACAATCGAACAGACTTTTAAGGTCTTATAGTTCGTATAGTGGCCAAGCCACCCAATGACAATGACAAAGTGTATTGCTCACTATCAGCAAGCCAATACAGCTATGTGAATATACAGTAGCGCTGTACCAGGTAAACCGACAGTTTTGTCGGGAACAGGGGCTCTTTATAGATTCGCATCCGAAGATCGACTGACTCCTACAGAGTGCACGCTCTTTTATAAGACGATGCCCCCACCTTGCAATCCCACTACGACAACTCTGTCCGATGACGCACGGAAGTGCGTCACGTGTTTACTTGACACAAAACACTAAAATGTGCTAAATCTAATAAGACTTACATTATAAAGTAATCAAATAATACAATAATAATTGTAGTAAATAAACAATAGTGAATTCACAACGTAAATCATTTTATAATTAAAGTAACATGTCATTAATTGTTTTGAACAAAACCATTAGTTACAATTATCGAAATAAGTTGCCAAAATCAATTAGTACATACACCGAGTACTTAATAAATTATATTCCGATTTATTAGACAATAATTGATAGTAAAAATCACATAAATGAATAATAATAAAAACAAATCATACCAAACTCTGTTGACTACCCACAATTGTTGTAATTGACAACCGTCTCCGACATATATAATATATATATTATATTAAATGTATGTATGTGAATTATAAGTAATAACCTATTTATGTACCTACATTTTATTTCTGATGATATATTTTTAATATTTTTTTCTTTGTTTCTCTCAAACAGAGCACCTGCCATCTTTGACTGGTAGAGAATGCATATGGCATTAAGTCCACCTTTGTTCCTTTTTGTGTGTGAGAAGTTTAAATAAATAATTAGATGATTTCAAAAATTAACTTTGAAGGGGGCCTGTCTTTAATATTTTTCATATTATTCAATTTTTAATTTTTGATTAGCGTTTGTGACATTGCTTTACATTTTTTGCCATATATCCGATGTAATCGGCTCGATTTGGATTCTGCTTATTATTTCTAAAGGCTTATGAGTTATCTTATCGGATTAACTAACTGTTTCTTAAAATTTGTCGACTGTGATGTGATCCATATAATGATAATGATCCGTTGCATCTGTTGCATGTGATCACTTCAATAATAATTCTGTGACCACCGGGTCATAGAACACACAACCCAAGTCAGAAACAGGCGTAATGCGTTCATTACCTGCAGCCAAGTTGATGAGGAGGGTCTCACAAAAGTAGAAAGGAAGAAGAAGAAGCCCTGTTCTCGTAACCTGTGCGGCTCCGCACCGAGTGGACCCAATATGCTGCTGAGTCCTGCTGTGCCTACGCAGCTGTACTTTTCGCGTCTGCATCACTCCACTACAACTGAGGAAGTCGTGCAGTATTTAAAAGCGAAGACCAACTGGACTCTGAGGGTTGAAAGGTTGGAATCACGCCACAATATCAACTTTAAGTCATTCGTGGTACGAGTTCCAACCCACCATCTACAGAATTGCCTGAAAAAGGACTTTTGGCCGAAAGGTGTCGTATATCGACGTTTCGGAGGATGGTTACGCGACACCACGCAGCGATACACGACGCCGTCAACATTACGTGTATAGTCATAGTTATATAAGGTTTTTAATATGTATTAGTTTATTGTTGTATAAGACTATTTTGTGTATTCTATTTATAGGCCTTAGTTGCCTGATAATGAAATGATTATTATTCATTATTTATTTATTATGACCGGTCACATCAATGGTATCGTAAGTCCCGACTTTCCAGAATTAGTAGCCACTGGTACAGATCCCCGATAAGTAAAGTGGTCATAAAAGTCATCTTCAAATAAATGCCAAAATATGGCGAAATGTGTCATCGCACAAGAATACTTATATAACACCTTTGTAACCGCATTTAAAGCAAATAAATGACTTTGACTTTGACTTTGACAAATGTGTAGATTACACAAGATTCACTAAACGCATGCGAGACTAAAAGTAATAATAAAATTAATACTTTGCGAATCATCGATTACATCAATGTTGCGAATCATTTTGTTTCGCATATAGTTTATAATTTTATCGAACAAGTGTTTTCATTATAAATACGGATAAGATAGCATCTCTTAATGGATTAATATTCTGTCTGTGTATTCAAATAAAGTTTTGAAACTAAGTACTTGATGCGTATAATGCTATATCAATATGTGTTAATGAACCGCCTTCTCATTATGTTTTAACATGTACAATTTTGAAAGCATGAAAAATCCCTTCATTATCTTAGTAACAAGCCTTACAAGGCTCTAATTTTTGGATACAATTAGTACTATGGCAAAATTAAACACCAACTTCGCTCTATAACACGTATAATTGACTTTGATATAAAAAATACATCCAAACTTTGTAAAAAATATGAAATTTCAGGGTAAAGAAAAGGTAAAGGAGGAAGGGTAGAAAAGATCATCGTTATGCTAGCTTGAATTCTAAAAATAATGATGATTTGAATTAATTTAGTTATTAAATTGGGATGCGTATTTTATTACGGAAATCGATCTTTGGTTGTACAACCGCCTTCACGTTCAGCGCTCGTCAGTAAAATGTAACATGATATTAGTCGTTCGACATACCAACCCGCACTGGGCCCGCTTAGTAGATTACAGACCACTCCCTCTTACAATGAGGAGGCCTGTGTCCCAGCAGTGGGAACATTATAGGCTGATTATGCTATTATGCTTAGATACTAGTCGATTTATGAACCATAATCAAGTCCAACTTGAGGGGCTTGTGGCTAAGTAACAACAGCTGCACGGGTCGATCGATTAGGTTAAGCTACGCTTGTCGCGGTTGGTCTGTGAATGGGGGACCATCTTTACATACCAAGACACCCCTCCGTGCCTCGGAAAGCACGTTAAGCCGTTA
Source organism: Agrochola litura (assembly GCA_949152395.1). Classification (NCBI taxonomy): domain Eukaryota; kingdom Metazoa; phylum Arthropoda; class Insecta; order Lepidoptera; family Noctuidae; genus Agrochola; species Agrochola litura. Next base: position 18,506,840 of record OX424509.1, on the reverse strand, counting down.
GTCCCGGCTGTCATTTGTAGATCTTTGACGGTCGTTACGGGTAGTTAGAAGCCCAAAAAGTCTGACAACCAGTCTTACCAAGGGGTATCGTGTTACCTAGTAACTAGGTTGTGGAGGTCAGATAGGAAGTCGCTCCATGTAAAATACTGGTATTCAGCTGCATCCGGTTAGACTGGAAGCCGACCCCAACATAGCTGAGAAAAGGCTAGGCAGATGATGAATCAAGTCCAACTATGAACCAGCAATCACATATTAGGATTGTGAAAATTTAAGTACCTAGTTAAAGAATGCCAAAGACTAATTTTAAAAATAAAAGTAAAAATACGATTCTGGGATGGGACTTACCCATACGCGATCCATCCGATATTACTTTATTTGTGAGCTTTCAGTGTTATAAACTTATAATAGACTAATTTTTTGTGTGTATTATGTGTGAGTGAAATATTGTACTTTAGACTTATAATCAGTAAAAAACGATTCTGTAAAAAAAAACGTCTTTCTTATCCCTTTTGTTACACAGATCCCAAGAACCTCCGTCTTGCTGGGGCGTCGCGTCACGGCTAAACAGCCGGCGCAACCACGATTATGGGCAGCTATAGGCTGCAGTCTCGTACTCCACACGCGGGCCGTGCGCTCCAACGCAGCGACTCCGGCCGTTCTCGATACCGGACACACAGCCGGATCTTGACCGAAGGTCTTGTATTTGCTATAGATAATAGATACCTATTGTCTATAGCAAATTCAAACATGGTTAAATCCTGACGAAAGATCCAAACATTGGTCTCGAATGCAGGAAAGCGACAGATAAGGTTTCAATCGAGAGAAAAATGGAAAAATTATATTTTACGCACCCTTTAGGTAAAAACACCACAATTATTTGCTCAAACTACTTCATTTTCTCGTCAACGACAGTTTAGTTCATAGTAAAAAAAAAAATCCAACACAAAATATGCTTCAATTCTGCTATAACTGCATTTCGAAAGCGACTGACTCGTTTGACAACAAAATTTCAGACATTCGACCAATCAAATAAAATTAAAAAAAAAATACAAATATATTCGGCAAAGCAACGCAAACTCTATGCTGCCAACCATTTAGCAGTATCGACGTTTTATGCAGGGTAACGCTGCAATAAACGTTGGTACTATGTCATTGTCTACACAAAATTAGGTAGATACCTAATTCCTTTTATTTCGTAAAATCATCATCGTGATATTTACGTCAAGAACCTAATAAAAACATTAATTTATATTTTACAGATAATTATAATCATAATCAGCTTATAATGTTCCCACTGCTGGGACACATGCCTCCTCTCGGTGAGAGGGAATGGGCCGTAATCCACCACGCGGGTCTAGTGCGGGTTGGTTCTAGGCCATGCCGGTTTCCTCACGATGTTTTCTTTCACCGTTTTGAGAGCAGTGGTGATGAAATTAAATACACAAAGTAAAGCGCCTGCCTGGATACGAACCCACGACCTACAACTCGTAAGTCGGGGTCGTTACCACTGGGCCACCACTGCTCTTTAGATAATATATAATAAATTAAATTAAAAACAATTAGTATCAAATCAAAATCAGACAAGTAATTTCACTCAAAATAACATCTTGAATTACATGTAAGGAAGTTTTGTTTTTGATACTATGATCTACATATTTTTATCTTTACCTACCAAATTAACATTGAAAAGATCTTAGTACAACATTTATCAAGGTTCCTAAGATTGCGGTGGCTGCCACATACCTAATGTTCCCACAATTTCCCGTCAATTGACGTCACTGAAACGTTATTTAAGAAAGTAAGTTGGTGTTTCCTTTTTTTTTTTGTTTTGTTTTGGAAATTATCAAATAACTTTTCCCGCTCTGGGCGGAGCAGGAGGGCGTGTCAGGCTCTTCCTGACTAAAACCCACCCGTGTTCCTTCAGTTGCCATGTTGCCAGGAGCCACGGTATCCCTTTCGGGCTTTCCCGCAACCCCGACTGGCATCAGCCCTAGCAGACCCCGTCAGTTCTGCTGACATCTCTTTGAGGCGTGCGTGGAACACAACGCGCCGTCGACCCAGGCCTGGTCCTTATCGGATGGCGAGCTACCCATTGAAATCGGCCTGCGATTCCCGACACTCAGGGCGTCTCCTGCGGCGGTTAGGGGCGTGAGGGCGCGAAATTTGCCTCTCCCTCACGCGTTCCGCCTTCTCTTTCGCGAGCATTCCTGCTTCGCAGAAGGAGGTGGTGACCTCCCATGCCCTCTCGCTCCATACCATGGCCTGGACCAGGGCCGAACGCGAGAAATCACCGCCGCCGATCACCTCCACGAGGACACGGCGATGCTCCGTCCAAGCCAGGCAGACCTCCACCATAGCCTCCGGGCGATCCACACCATGGTGACACCCGAGCGTTTTCTCCCGCCTTATTCTGAACAGGAACCTCCCGAAACAAACGTGTCCGGTGAGGACCTGCGTCAGGCAGAAGGTGAGGACGCCGTGGCGCCTAGCCACTCCTCAAAGAGGGGAATTATCGCCGCAATTGTGGCGTGCCCTGCACTGGGTTGTGACAATCGCACTCTCCTTGACGCTATGAGATCCCACCGAAGCTCTGTCCGCTGTGCCGTCATTTCTCATGGCAGCGGAGTTAAGCCCCGGCATTTCGCCTCCTCGCGCCACTCATTACAGATAGCCCTGACCGTAGCTTGGCCGCTGTACCTTATATTGATAGCAAACTCAACTCTGAGCAGAAAATGAAAATATCAACCCTATGCCGTAAAATAGGATCTGAAACCTCACAAATGGCAGTCCTATATCAGTCGCTCAAGCAGAAAGCCATTCACGCATATAACGCGGAAGAAAAAAAAAAAAGAAAAGCGAGACCAGTCGTAACATATTTCGGAGCTCAAACAGACACTCTAGAGACAGAGACCACAGAGACTCTAGTTCGGGAAATGTTTCATTTTTCGATATGGTGAAGAAGGGAGCAAATGATTTCATTCGACCGAACAATTTAAGCTCTGTAGCTATTTATCCCAACGATAAATTAACGTCTAGTGACGAAACAAAAGACCTCGACCAAAAAATCATTCGCCCTGATCAAATGAAGCTGCATGTGCGTGGTGTCCGCTAGGCCAAAAATGGAGACGTTATTATTAGTACAGAGACGAAACATGACGCTGATAAACTCAAGCATGCAGTCCAGCTCTCAACATCCGGACTTACCACCGACGAACCCTACAAGGGCAAACCTCGGATCGTGATTGTAGGGTGTTCCGACTACTTTGGCTGAAACTGAAGTCTTCAGGTGCATTTACGAGCAGAACATAGCCGACAAGTTTCCAGCAATGCCTATGGAGTCCTTTTTGAGCATAGTTAAATTAAGCCACAAATCTGGGAAGAAAGATGCTTCGACCTGTAACTACGTCATTGAAGTTACAGCGAATATAGGTAAAGCCCTATTATCCCAAACAAGGCTTTTTATAAATTGGACGTCCTGCCCTATTAGGGACTTCACCCTGGTTACCAGATGCTACAAATGCCAACAATATGGTCATGCAGAAAAAACAAGCAGAGAACTGAATTCTACGTGTGGTCACTGCGGAGAAGAAGGACACTCGTTGTCAGAGTGCGCGAAGAAAGCTGACACACCGAAATGTGCAACTTGCTCACGCTTTAAAAAGCCCAATAACCACAAAACGGGAGATGCTGATTGCCCTGCTAGGAAAATAGCGCAGTACATGTACATCAACTCTATCGACTACGAGGGCGCCTAAAGCGTCATACTCAAGTCCAGACTACCGTGTTTAATGCTTATTGCTGACTCAACAAAACACTGCACTGGCCTACAAAACCTTGATTTTGTTGAAGTCTAAGCACATTTATCGTCCGCAGTAAAATCGAATATACACATAGCCTCGAACGTTATTTAATTTTGTGCAACATTGTTTTTAACCCACTTACAAATTCTGCTGACGCAAAATCATATCATGTGTTTTTAATTGGTTATAAAGTGCAAGAAACTATTTTACGCAAACTAAATAAGATTATTTTTATCTTTAAGATAAATAGTATTTAAGTAAACTAGGTATAAAATAATGGATAAGGTTATTACATTTTGTTATTAATTCAAGACTTCTAATGTTAAATATTGTTAAGAAATTTATTATCCTACAATTACTTTAAAATGTGATCTCATGCCGCCTGTGATACAGGTGTATCTTAGTACAGGCATCTAACATTATAATACCTTTATAAATTATTTCTAAGATTTTATGTTATTATTTTACCAATTTTTAATTCTGAATAAATATTTATTATTATTATTATTCACCTCGTCAACCCTAGTTCCTCGCGTCCCCAGAGGCAGTGTTTGCTGGAAATCGCCACTAAACACAACTGTGACAACACCATCAGCTTCAACTGCTTTCCTATTGGCCTATTGGCCATAATGCATTCATCTCATACGATGAAAGCGCAATCCTTAGGGATTGTACGCGCCCTTTGTCACTGTTGCGTGACATCCCACAAACAAGCGTTTCGTTGCTCTCTAAATCCATGGAATGGATCCTCTGCAAAGATGGCAGTGGTAATATCACGAGACAGGCTCGTCCTAGAATGCAGTTCATAAGCAATGAACATCCTTTGCGTCTTATTTTAATAAAGAATGTAAACCTAGCTAATAATGCAGACTATAAAGAAATGTAAAGCACTTTTTTTAGCAAAAATTAATATTAAACATTAAAAAACTTAAACACACAAATTAAAATATAAAAAAACAGTGGCACTCCGGGAGTGCCGACAGAAGTGAAAACTTGGACAATTTTACTGTGCAGGATCGTCTTGGAAGAAAAAAAATACTTGTATAGAACATTGGTTGGTCCGTAACCTTATCTAAATAAAGAACACAATCGCGTTTACAAAAATGGGGTGTCGGTAACGGTGTCGCGATTTCAATTGCTTTTTCCATCTCAAAAATGCCCAACGCGTCTAAAATAGTTTTCAATTCAATTTTTTTTTAAAGAATGGGCATCCTGAGGCATCTAACCAATGCAATGGCAATATATTCTTGAACATTGGCTACTATTTCCTGCGATTTATTTGCCAGATATCGTGTAGCTTAAACTCAGAACTTAAAGGGCTCAACATCATTTTGGTCATAGCTTTTTATTTTTGTTTTTTTTTTTTATATTAACATTATTATTTGAGTACTGCGCCTCATATGTAGGTTATGAACAATGTATGGTTTCATTCTTGTTTTGATTTTACCTAGACATACAACTTATATCAGAACCGCCTACTATTTGTAGATAAATTGTTTATTCCCCCAAGGAATCAACAAATCATTCATTATGATTGCATAATAAGTATAGGTAGTCGACATCGTAATTATTTACCACTTTTGACTACAATTCACCGTAGATTGAAATTTAAGTAAGATTGTACTAATTATACCGTTACATTTACAAAAGCACCTTGCATGACGTGCAAGTGACATTTAACCTCAGGGTTGTAAAGCAATTACGAGATCGACTATTTATACCATTAAGTTAATTAAAGTCCTTATCTGAACAGACAGACGGAAATTCAGCCGGGTGACTTCATTTTATTTTTATCTTGTTGGAGATACTATCTTTTTCGTATTGCATTATGAATAATGAAGATACGTGTTCGATTATATTATAAAAGTGACAATTAGGAGATTTTGGGTTTATTAAGCTGTGACTTGTTGCCACATGCGAAACAAAATGATTCGCAAAGTATTAATATTACTTATATTAGTGTCTTACGTAGTCAGTGATTCTTGTGTGAGGTACACGTTTGAAGAGGATTCCAATGAATTGTTTACACATCAAGGGGGGTATTGTGTCTCCAGCGATAAATTGTGGGTTGTTGGCAAGTACAATGACATTGACTTGAGTAATGAAAATGATCAACGTACTACTTTTATTACGCCCGCGCCCCCACCTGCATTTAGTTGTGTGTCGTCATTCAATTTTACAATGGCCCCCGGCGGTACGATTGAAGTGAACACTTATTTAAAAACATCGACTGGTAATAATGTAGACCAAATCTGGGCATCAGTCTTCCAGTTAGGCACAAATGACCCATTTTTAGGAGAGGCTGGGATTTGGTCTGGTCAACATAACTTCGTGTCTGGATGGCACACTCTGAAGATAATCTTATCCGCCGAAGCAGCTATTGGTGAAGGCTACGTGAGTATTAATTTACACTGTTTTAGTAGGAGTCTGTCATCCATCATAAACGATTTGCCAACCTGCGTCTTTGAAATTACAGTACTTCTTCCATCCATACCTCGTCAAATTTTTTATTACAATATGACGCAGTGTTAAACACAATAGATAAACAACTTTATCTACACCCATGCTATAAAATCACTATAAAAGTTTCTGAAACAGTTAGCTTATTGGCAACATTATAACAGCCAGTGTGTCATAGTAACCATTACCTCATCCCAATGAGTGTTACAATGTTGTACTAAAATTCATTACGCAACTCGTTTCAACGTTCAAGCGGGGGACAGCAGCACCCGCTGCACGCATGTGTGTGTGATGTGCTGCTGCAGGCGACGTACATACGTGCAGTTGTACTGAATTTCGTGCGAATTTCTTTATTCTTGATCTTGAATTACAAACACCCAATGGTTTCAGAAACTTTGATAGAGGATTCATATCATGGGTGTAGATAAAGTATTGTATGCAACTGTTATAATTAGGTATTAAAACATGTGATACTATCACTATCACATTCGTGTTTTAATACCCCTTATTATACAACAGTTGCATAAATAACTAAGACTTGCCTTAATTGTGCATTAACGCATGTCAAAGTACTAAACTTAGTTTGTTGAGAATCCATTTTGTATTTCTGTAGGAGTTTCATTTAATTTAGATAGTTACACCTACGTCTACGGTTGTGGTTGCAGTTGCCTCTGTGGCTCTATTCTAGCGATTTTTAACAGGTGTTGTCTGTAAAATAGGTACTTGAATGTCAAGTCAAGAGGTATTCCTGGTTCTAAGTCAACTACTGGACCCAATCAATTTTAATATAGATGTACCGTCGATACAAAAAAAGAGAAAGCGATCGTTGCAGGAAAACGACTTAGCAATAATGTCAAAGTAAAAATACCTACGATGAAAATTTTTATGGGAAACCCAGCATTTCTTAAGTTCAGGATATGAAAATTCAAAATTATGCTTGTGGTAAAAAATAAAGAATTACACGATTCATGTAAAATCATCGCCCAAAGGGGTATAATAGGGGATGAGTTCAAATTTCACATGCAGTAAAAAATGTTTTGTGTCTTATTTTCAAGAGATTTAAGGGATTGGAAAAACTCGTATACTTCGTATCTTGAATTAACATTTAGTCTTTGTTTCATTAAAATCGCCCCACTCTGTCAAAAGTTATTATACGTGGAAAATGGCGGTACTAGAGTAGGTATTACAAATTTAATGGTGATAATAATAGTAAAATGAGTAATTTTTTTTAGGGTTCCGTAGTAAACAAGGAACCCTTATAGTTTCATCATGTCCGTCTGTCTGTCTGTCCGTCTGTCCGTCTGTCCGTCTGTCTGTCTGTCTGTCTATCCGCGGTCTAGCTCCGAGACCCTTAGTACTAGAAAGCTGTAATTTAGCATAGGTATATTTTTAGGGTACCTCTCCTACACGTAAACTGGTGACGTAATTTTTTTTGTTTTTTTAACCCATGGTGTGAGGTATCATTGGAAAGGTCCTTTAAAAAAATTGCGAGTTTGTTTGCGATATAATAAGCTTTAAAGTGCTAATTTTTGTTAGAATCAAGTGTGTGTGCCCCCCCCCCCCCCTGCCAGCTAAATGATTGGTTTTGGATGTGTGAAAAAAATCACAGCAGTAGTTTATACCACGAAATTAAAAGGAAAACTATCACAGCTAAGTAGGCTCTACAAGTTAACGAGTAATAATCGACCAACTTAACTTTGCAGTTGCAAAAACATGTTTTCCCATATATTCCGAATGGGAGAACATATTTTTCAACTACAAAGTTTGTTTTTGGGATACATTCATCCCAACTACGGAACCCTTTATTGTGCGTGGTCCGACACGCACTTGGTCGGTTTTTTAAGTAAGGCATTTAGAATCATATAAACAATTTTTTATCACATCTATTCAAAAATTGCTAGTCCTCGTAAAAAAGTGGTTTGAATTTGGAATGTGGATATTGTTAGTAAAAGTTCCAATCACCAAAGAGATCAAACACGAACATTGTATGAACAAGTAACAGACTGGCAAGAGAGAGAGAGAGAGAGAGAAAATGTGAATTTGGTCAAAATGAAAATCCAAGATGGCGGCTGCGAAAATTTTCAAATTTTTCTACATGTGTATCGTTTTCATGGTTTTCAATGGTGCTAAAGCCGATAATGAGGTCGAAATCAAAAACCATTGTCGGTTAAAAGGCACTGTCACTATATTTTTTTGTAACACAATGCCGTTACGGGTCGTCAGAAGCCCGAAAGTTTGACAACCAGTCTTATCAAGGGGTATCGTATTACCCAGTTACTACTCAGTTGTGGAGGTCAAAAAGGCAGTCGCTCCATGTAAAATACTGATATTCAGCTGCATCCGGTTAGACTGGAAGCCGACCCCAACACAGTTGGGAAAAGGCTAGCCAGATTGAATGTAAACAACAAAAACAAAATAAACAGCACTAACAACGGACTCCACACTCGTGAAACGTTATTCGGTTTTCTTTTAATCTTGTTGTGTTTTAAATCTTAATAACTCATGCAAATGCTTAAGGAAGAGAGGAAGTACTAGGGCTGCTATGTCCAGGAGTCTTGTAAGATGCCAGTATGATATTAGCCACGTCACGGTTTACAGAATAGTGAACACCACGCCGGCGGTTTTCTACCACAGCGCAAGTAGTGGTGGAAGGTCTGTCGATTCAATAAAAATGTATCCAATACCCACGTCATGCTCCCCAGAAACCCCATTGTTTTTCCATTTATAAGTTTATAATACTTTTGTATGTACCCAATATGTACTTAATAAGTATGAAAAAGAAACCGGTACGAGGCTATCGTCATATCCCAAACTGTCTGATTACCTTTTACAAAATTGGGAAGCAATATACACAATGAAGGGAGTAAGTAAAGCTTATGCTTTTATTCGGTCGCACCTAAATCTTACAGACATCCTCACACCGGCGAATTTTCTACATCTCTAGTCTTAAAGCCTTTAGCTAAATGCTAGCCACAGCGCGAGATTATCGAATGCCGAACAGCGTGCGTATACCGCGGACTGGAGATAACTTGTCGCCCTCTGCCTGCCTGTTGCCTCTTTTTCATCCAAACCTCCTTGAACCTCGGTTTAGTTTACACAAATACCAAAAACCTTACTTTCTTTGTTTCAGATTAGCTTCCTGGGCAGTACGTTTCAAAATTCTATTGTTTTAGTCGACTCATTCCGTTACATACCTCCTGGTATGGAAGAAAGCGCTTGCCGACTTTACGAAGACAAACCGGGACCAGTGCCAACCACACTAGAGCCGACAACCCTTGACCTAACCACGCCGGCGGAGACAACGCCTGACCCAACAACGCCAGAGCTGACAACGCCTGACCAACCAACCACGCCAGAGGTTACAACTCCTGAGCCAACTACGTCAGAGATAACAACGCCTGACCCAACCACGCCAGAGGAGACAACGCCTGATCCAACCACGCCAGAGGAGACAACGCCTGACCCAACCTCGCCAGAGGAGACAACGCCTGATCCTGCCACGCCAGAGGAGACAACGCCTGACCTAACCACGCCAGAGGTTACAACGCCTGAAAATATCAATCGATTTCTCTTGACTGTTGAATCGTGGATCAAAACTCAATTAAGTACAGGTAGCAAAACAATGTAAAGTCTCGTTTTAAACTTACTGTTTCTAGCAACAAAAAAAATATTCTGATTCCTGCAACCGAAATTCATAATAAAACGCATTTATACAATTTGCGAAATGGTGCAAAACAGACCATCAAACAAATCCAACAAGCATCTAAAACCACGTGCACAACCAGTCATCGACAACTTGCATCTTAACTTATTCCCTAAGACTCTTCCAACTCCCAACTTTAGAGAGAGCATCTTAGTAACTAGTTCTCTTCTTGACAACTTAGTACACTCTTCTACACAAATTGAGGAGGCCCATTATTTGTTATATTATTGAGTAGGCAAGTACGTACAGTGTGAAAGGATTCTCATGTTTCAAAAGTTGGGTTGGCGTTGAAAACTTTGTCACAGGTACTCGTTGAACATGACTCCAGACACTTTTGAAGTGTACTTCCAATTTAAAATCAAATGTTTTAATGGAGTTTTCTTTTAGCGTTAGTGCTGAAGTGCCTACAATATTATAGATAGTATGAAATGACTTAAAAACTATCTTATGCAATAATACCTATAAATTGTATTCGTGAACTTCACAAAATGATGTAGGTAGATTTGTATTAAAATTTTTATTTTGAGAATCTGTATTTTTTTGTTGACAAGCCATTTTGCAATCTTTGCCATTGTGCGTTTTATAATTTCTTACGTGACGATGATATCGTGGATGGCCACGTCCACGTTCATAAAATGTCTGGAAATACGTGCGTGAAATTTAAAAGCGTCTTCAAATATTTCCATATATTTTACTTCCCTGTATTATCGTGATGCCGTGACGTGGACGTGGACGTCCACGATAATGTCGTTCAGTTCTAAGTGTAATTTAAAACACACGTTTTTGGTATAAAATAGTGATCGATATAGCCATAAATACGGCAAAAACACGGTAGGTAGGATTTAATCCTTTGACAAAAACCATCAGACCCAGTCAGTTCCGGTAAGGGAACTTAATTCTTGCCTATTTCGCCCATTCGTTCTAGTGTGTTGCGTTACATGATTTAATTGATTGATTTATAATTTTTTTTAATAACTCGCAAAAAAATCGAACTTGAAAAAAAAAACTTAATAAAAACTCTTAGGTATATTTTTCATGAATTAATTCTATTTTTTAAATAAATAATGTTATTAATAGGTATATTACACGTACAGTGTGTGTAGGGGTGTAACTTTTTAGGGTTCCGTACGTCCGAATGAAAAAACGGAACCCATAAACGGGTTATGTGCGTTTGTCATCGCCAATTTTGCTCCGAATCTACTATCTATTCCAACTTATGTTAGGGAACAAAGAAAATAGATGAAAATAGACTATTCACACCTTGTCTTCGAAACGAAAAAGCTTAAAATTAAAAAAAAAAATACAGAAATTTGTTTTTTGATGACTGGTTACAAACTTACAGTTACAGTCGAAATGTTAGCAAGAACATGTTTTTCAACTACAATGTAAAGTTTGTTCATGGCATAAATTATTAGTACAAAACATGGTATACAGGGTGACTGGTAATTTGACGTATTCCTTCCAGGACGTGATAGTGGGACCCATTTGCAACAATTAAGCATCCCATAAAGCCTCGGCGAAAATTTGTGGGATTCGAGACAACCCAATTTTTATATTATTTTGAAAAAAAAAACAAAATTTGTCTCTAAATATCACTTTTCTTTAAACTCTCTAATTGAATGGCCTTCATTGCTTTTCCAAGCGATACCTTATATTTTAGTAAACCTTTCGACGTAACCAAATTTTCTAAAACATCAAACAGGTAAAAGTTGAAGGAAGAAGTTTACTAACCGTTTTCAAAAATCATCAAAGTATATGAACTCTGACACCAGTTATCTCGAAATTTTATTATTGCATTAAGCGTATAAATTACGGAAAAGACATCTTCATTTAATCAGCTACCTAACGAGGTACAAAATAAAAAAAATATATTTAGAGGTGCCGATGAAACAGTCGATAGTGTTGGCAAAAGTCGAATTTGCTAATTGTTGAAATATTTAAAAATTGTGAGATAATCGAAATAATTAACTGGTTTATGCCACCCCACTACTTCCTAACCTCCCAGCAATCCAACACACGACAGGCAATAAGGTAGTCATGGCCATTCAAATTACAGTGTTGATTGTTATGGAAGGACAGTGTAGGTACAGCAAAAAGTACTAATAGAAAATGGTGAACAAATCTACAGTTTCTAAGGTCTACAACGTTATCACATTTACAAAATATAAGAGAATCTATTCATAAAATAAATAAAATAATAAAAATAAAAACCTATTTAAACCGAGTGACATGATTGTTATTAACAACTGTATTAAAACTGAATTAATATCCTGTCAACAAAGGCCACTAATTAAATTTGAAATTAGAATTGTAGGTATATAAGGAAATAATGAAAAGATTATGTCAAGGAAGTATGTAAGCAATAAAATTTAAAAAGTATATCACAATTTGGGAGCAGTTGATAAACATTTACATAGTTAAGCCGTTAATGCGGTACCAGGGAAGCCACATGTGCAGAAGGAATTATTGCCAAACTTCCTTGTCTTCAACGTAGTCTTTAATTTTACAACATACTTTTTGAAAGACTAAGTTTTTATGCTTTTTTAACTTGTTACAAAAGCGGTTACTGTTTATAAGCAATGACTTGCTTATTAAAGATAAAAAATTTGCAGTACAGTGTAGTATTGATCCTGTGGTTACGGCCCCGATTGATGAGTTGTAGGTCGTGGGTTAAAACCCAGGCGGGTCCTTTACTTTGTGTAAATAATATCATCACCACTGCTCTCAAAACGGTGAAAGAAAACATCGTGAGGAAACCGTCATGTCCTGGAACGAAAAATTCGAAGACATGTGACATCTATCAACCCGCACTGGGCCCGCGTGGCAGATTACAGTCCATTCCCCCTCAAAGAAAGGAAGCCTGTGTCCCAGTAGTGGGAACATTATAGGCTGATTATGCTTTATGTTAAACAGAATTATAAGTACTATTCTCTGAATATGTACCTACAAAACGGTGCAGAATAGCCTTACCAGAAGTGGTAATCATATTAGTGGTTCTGCAGCTTCACTATCATCAGGATTATGCCCGATTATAGCGGTTCGTCGTGAACGTGGTACGACAACGACTCTAACATCATCTGTCATCAGACGTCACGCAACCCACGATGCATCGCTATGCTGGTCTGAGAACTGTCCGGCAGTAACATCTCCTTTCAGATGAACTCTCATATTTTTGGTAAGGCTCAGTTTTGTCAATGAAGGCCACAAATGAGAAGGTTATTTTTAATTAACTGCTTGACTTAAAAAAATCATTGTTATTTTTTTAAGTCAGGCAGTTTGTTGGTCTGATCAAAATATTTATTTGGGAATCTACCGCTTTTCAGTCATATTTTGTTTAACAATTAAAACAAAATGAAAATATAAAGTAACTAATCATAGTTGTAAGAACTTCTGAGACTTATTATCGCGATCAAAGAAAGTCACTCAGCAAACAACTGAAAAAAATCCCCTTAAAACTGTAATTTAAATAACTCAACTTATGGTATAAATTACAGTTTTTTCTAGAATAATTTCTTAGTCCAGCATCGGTGACCGTCGGCGAATTTATGCGAAACACTTCACAGCTATGTGCATATTAAACTGTTAGGTTTACTGTACTAAACGTTGGATATATTTGTTTCTTTTTTAAAATTCTCGAAGGTTTGTTTGTTTCATTTTCAGTTTCATTGATAACTCGCTCTTAAACTTAAGTTCGAGAGCGAGTTATCAATAATTAGTTAGGTTCATTAACGGCGAATGGTTGTACCTATACTAATAACATTTTACTACATTATTCAATAAAAAAGTTGCAACTTAATTCACAACATTTTCAATACGCAATCAATCAAGCATAATATAAAAGTCAGTTACGTGTGTATGATTTTACGACACATTTGATCATTATACGTTACAAGCCGCAAAAATTACAAAATTCCATCCAAACTTTCATCACCTATTTAACTCCTATATAGGATGAATTTTCTAAAATCCACACTTTAACAGCCAATTATTTTAAAGGCAACTTTCCAGGGTATGCCAGCGATTTTTGCCGATATTGTTATTATTGCCTTATAAAATAAAAACTATTTGTGATCCATCTTTATTTATTTTTTTATTTATGCATTGGACTAATTTATTTTTAGGATAGGATTAAAAAACATGTGTAAATTATTTATTTTTATTACAAAATCTCAATAAAAAATGGTGTAACAGTGAAATATAAAATACTCTGACATGTACTTTTTATCATTTTGAATGTAATTTTTTTTTGTTTTAAAAATGAAAAAAACAATAAAAATTTGTGCGACGAAAAGTAAGTATATTCAAACAAAAATATACGTTTTCTCGCGTTATCAGCGTGGGAGCGATTGCGCCGCGCGACGCTTGATCGCTTGTCCCGCCCAAACCCCGCAACTCCCATCCGTGAATCTTCCATTTATGAGTAGCTTAAATTGTTACTGTACACGCCGATCACGTACCACGGATGTGGTTTTAAAACAAATACTAGCCACTCCATGCCGTACTGAGTACGTGATCGGCGTCCTGAAACGTTTTAACGATCACGTGCTCAGTACGTGATCGGCTGTTAAAGTGTGCTCACTTTCATTATTTATGGAACTCATACGCATGCAAAAGTTCATGCTTTCAAACCTAGCGGTTTAGGCTGTGCGTTGTCAGTCGGTGAATTTAAGTATTTCATTAAAAAGATTTTCTGCGATTCAAGATCTTTACTTTATCAAATCTTTTTATTGTGGGCATAAGTTATACAGACAGATTTTAGGTAAATTACAGTTCCATTATGTCCTGCCTACACAATAATTATGTCAACATGCAGTATAAAACATTTCTTAGGCATCACTTATAAAGCAAATCTTACAAAATAACAATTAGGTGTATGGTGACAGATTGTAGTAGGCACTAATTATTAAGAAAATCTTGGATCGTAAGTAAGCATTGGCAGTAAAAAAATTACGCAATTTATATTTGAATAGTGGGAGTTCCTTGGTGCTTTGTTAAAATGTTCTCGGCTATCTTATTGTAAATTTTTGATGTCATTCCAAAAACCTTTTGCCAGTTCTATGTGGTATACTAGATATTTTCAGTATATATATTTTTGATTTTATATAAGCGTACAAGCTCTCTTGTCATGTACGATAAGTTTCTTCGTACATAATACATTGACGCGAAGTTTTATTTTTCACGTCCCATTGCCAACATTCCCGCACCACGACTCGTCTCTAAGAATTTAAAATTATTTAAGTAGATACTGGATTCTTTACCACGACTAAGAAAATTCATGAAATTTTAAAAATGTCACCGTAAGCTGTCTCGACTGCAAACGATCGCCTTGTAAATAAATTATAGTGAATTTAAATATACTCGAAAAAATGCAAATGTTTACAAATATTCAGAGAAAAAGCTTTGAAGAATTTTTAAAGAATATCGAAGCTCTATAAATAATAGTGCATGCTTACGCACATACCGCTAAACGGTACATAATGGTGACTTTTTGAACCAAACCTTAGATACTAGACGATCAAAAACGCTTTTGAATAAAAATATTGAAAAAAATTTTAAAAATATTTTAATGTTTACTAAATAACAAGACGAATTTATGGAAAAAAATAAACATTGTTTACAAAAGGTGGAGTTTCAAAGAATAATAGTGTATCTGGAGTTGATCAATTGAAAATCCATCGTAACTAAGATAATTTTCCCAGATATGATACCTAGCTAGATCGATTTTTTGCCCCCGCAAACCTCTTTATTGCAATTTTCATCGAAATCGTTTGAGCCGTTATCGAGAACGTTATTACAAATATGTATATATATATACAATGTCGCCCATCGGCATGTATTTTTCACCCGCCCGTATTTAACTGAATATTCATGAAAAATTATCGTCTTTGGTAGCACATGGTAGACGAGGGGGCCTGCGTAGCACAGGCTCCGTAGTAGGTCGGACGACCCTCGTAGGCTGCTGGTAATGAGCGTCGGCAGCACGAGGAGGTCGCCTGTCAGCACAGGCGCGCGGCGGTAGGTCGCAGGTAGGCAGGCCTTCGTCAGGCCTCGGTAACGTGCATAATCAGGAAAGGGGTCCTGCCCTTAGCCCGTACAGAGAGCCCTGAAAGGCGCGGTAGGAAGCGCGTGTCAGATGGGTGCCAGTAGCAGTAGGCCGCATGAGATGTGCCAGTCTCTTCCCATCATTAGCGACCAAGGTACGGTATGGGAAGTAGTACTCTACTTCCCATACCGTACCTTGGTCGCTAATGCTTGGTGGTAGCTTAGCACGTCGCAGCAGCTTACAGACAGAGAGAGAGAGAGTGCAAAGTTAGCGTAGCACAGTGACAGATGAAAAGTTAGGTTAAGTATGTGACACAAAAGCATAAAGTACAAGGAAAATACATAACAGATGGCTCATAATTGCCTTACCTCATAAAGGATAACCATGATATAGTGTTGTTTGCGGATGACACTTCACTTCTGTTTAAACTTAAACGTCAGCAGCTGGTTACTGACGATGTAAATAGCGCGATCTCAAAAGCAGTTCACTGGTTCAATGTTAATAATTTACTTCTTAATGAAAAAAACCAAATGCATTAAGTTTACCCTACGAGTACCTCATGTTAGGCAGGTGAAAACTAGTGAATAAAGGGCGAAGAATTGAATCCTGAAGATAGCACAGTTTTCTTGGGCTTAACTTTGGATGTTATGCTTCAGTGGGGGCCACATATATATAAATTGTCAAAAAAGCTAAGCTCCGTAGCATATGCTGTTAGAAAAATTCGTAATTTGACTGACATAGAGACAGCCCGTTTAGTGTACCTACTTTAGTTATTTTCATAGTGTAATGTCGTACGGTATTCTGTTGTGGGGAAATGCCGCCGACATTCAGACTATCTTTGTGTTGCAGAAAAGAGCTGTTCGATCAATTTATAAATTAAGTCCGAGACACTCTCTCAGAGATAAATTTAAGGAGATTAATGTAATGACTGTGCTTTCTCGGTATATTTTTGATAATCTTTTGTATGCCCATAAAAATATAAAATTGTTTAAAAATACAGTGATATCCATAACATAAATACTAGAAACAAACACAAATTTGTTGTACCCACAACAAGGCTCAAGAAAATAGGTGGCTCGTTCAGATGTCAATGTATACGCTTTTTTAATAAACTTCCAAGCCACGTACAAGATCTAAGCCTTAATAAATTTAAATCATTCATTAAACGTAAGTTTTACCAGAAAGCTTTTTATACCGTTAAAAATTACTTTGAGGACAAAAAGACTTGATTGACCTGCTCCAATTATTATTTTTATTTTTTACTTTCGGAACTTTGTTTATTTTGCTAACTTTTAAATTATATACACAACGACATGAATATTTACTTCGTGAAGTATAATATTACTATTTTAATTATTGCGAATGTGAAGACTATTTGGGTCATATATATATTTATTAATTTTAGTTACTTCTAATAATTATCTGGTAGTTTTGAGTACTTTATGCGGCCTACCCAAATGTCCTTTCTTTGGTATTGTTCGTCGAATCGTTGAGCTCCTTTTAAGTTCTGAGTTAAGCTACACTATCTGTATGGTTCTTTCCTCAGAAGACCATTTCAAACACAAATCTACATGGTTCTCAAATGAAATCCTCTGGACCAAGATTATTTCCGGGTTTTTATATACACATTGACATTAATGAATTTTATTTATACAATGACATGAATATTGACTTTTAAAGTATTTTATTATTTTAACTATTGTGAATGTGAAGACTTTATGGGTCATTCCTTTTAGTTTTTATTTTTTTCTCAGTTAGTTCTAATCATGGTCTGACATTTTGAGTAATTTAAGTGGCCTACCCAAATGTCCTTTTTTTGGTATTGTTCGTCGAAACGTTGAGCTCCTTAAATTCTGAGTTGAGCTGCACGATAACTGACAAACGCGTGCACTGACTGAACAGGCTGTTTATCTGTGTGGTGCTTTCCTCAAAAGACCACTTCAGACACCAATCCACATGGCCTTCACATGATCTGACCAAGATTGTGATGTCTGGACTTTAAAAGAGACTGAGACCTCTGAGTTTGTTTCGGCCTTTCTTCTCAGAGTAGTCAGATAGGAAACGCCGACCTCATCTAGTTTTAAAATATAATTGACGTGTAAAAGTGTTTGTACAAACCTACTTACAGAAATAAAATAATTTATCATTTATAGCTTATATATTTAAACCACCACTAAAGTGGAACTCACCCTAGGTCGGGGCACAGAATCCTGAAGTTCAAGAATGCCTTCCTTTATGTGAGCGAGCAGAAGTCAAAATGGATTTAAGCGTATTATCTATGTGGCAGAGCGTCCTTAGAAAATGAGGGTTGTGCCACGTTTTTAGTGATGTGGTTATCATCATCATCATAATTTCAGCCGAAAGACGTCCACTGCTGGACATAGGCCTCCCCCAAGCACCGCCACTTCGACCGATTTTTTGCTATCCGCATCCAGCGGATTCCTACGGCCTTCACAAGGTCATCGATCCATCTTGTGGGAGTCCCTGTGGTTTCGATGTCCAAATGGCCCCACTCTCAGCTCATCAACGTTTCGTTTGCCCAGTTTCGCGTTGAAGTCCCCCATGACAACGGTGAAGTGAGTTTTAGACCCATGCATGGCTCTGGAAATATCCACATACATGGTCTCCACCTCATCGTCGGGGTGTGACGAGGTCGAGCCGTAAACCTGTACGACCTTCAGCGAATATCTTGCGGATATTCTGAGTATAAGGTACACCACCCTGGTCGACACACTCTCGATCTTCACCACGTTGCTCACAAGAGACTTATGGACGATAAACCCGACACCATCTTGGGACTGCTGATGCTGGTCGCCCTCCCGGAAATAGAGCAAGTTCCCGGATTTGAGAATTATCGAGTCCTCACCCTCTCTTCGGACTTCAGATAACCCTACTATACCCCATGGTAACCTGCTCAATTCTTCCTCGAGTTCGATGATCTTTTCGTCGGTCCGGAGTGTACGCGTGTTGTATGTTGCCAGGTCCAGTTTCCGGTGGTTATGGTAGCCAGATCTCTTTCGGGGATTCTTCGCACTTCTTGCCTCACCGTGGCCTTGACCACTACCATAGCCAAGGGCAGGTGGGCCGCCGGGCACTAAGAGCCATTTATTTCTGGTGCTTGTCATTTTTGGGGGGGTATGCCATAATCACCACGCTTGGCAGGTGGGTTGGCGATCGCAGAATGGTGTTAAAAAATGCATAGAGAACGCTGCTGCCCATTCTCTAGGAAGTCCCTTAGTCGCCTTTTACGACACCCATGGGAAGAAATAGGGTAGTGCTATTCTTTAAGTCCGGCACCACACGGACGTGATGTGGTTAGTTACTTACTAATTGTGATATTTTAATATCACTCGTCTAATTACGATTGAGACCTCACACAACGCTATATAATTAACATTTTTATTAAAAATTGTCGATTATGCAAAAAACACGGAGCAAAATTTAAAAAAGAAAAAAACATAAGTGTAAGTTCATAAAATCATAAAAATTCGAAAAAAAAAAAACATTTCAAGATATACCCCCCTTTTAAAGATATTTTTCATGAATATTCAGAAAAATGCGGGCGGGCACATACCGATGGGTGACATTGTATATATGGCAGGCATGCCGGTGCCATAATTTTCATGACGGCCGTCACTACCGCCGTTATGTGGCGGCCACTGCTGTCGTAATGATAGCCGCCCTTATGATCGCCAATGTGAGGGTTTGCGCCCCGCAGAGCTATGTATCTTCACCGACGGATCCAAAACAGGTAGTGGCACAGGTGCTGGAATCTTCTCGGAGGACTTCAACATACACATAGCCACACCATTGAGACTTCATATCGTAGTGTTCCAGGCCGAATGCATGGGTATATCTCTTGCCGCTTCAGCTGATTTTCCCAACCGTACGCAAAATACGCGCTTTGACGTAGAGTTGCGGATACCATCCCGTATTACCTATTAACCGCCCTAATAGAAAACTATTTCCTTAATAATTAGCCCGTATTGTCCCACTGCAGGGCAAAGGCCTCCCTTTCCTTTTTCCACCCAATCCGATCCTGAGCCAACATAGACCAATCCCTCCTAAAAGCGTCAAGTTCGTCCCGCCATCTACGCCTGGGTCTTTCACGATGCCGCTGGACGTTTTCAGGAACCCATGTTGTAATGGTCTTAGCCCACAATGCATCCGACATGCGGCAAACGTGTCCGGCCCAGTCCCACTTGAGCTTGGCGGCTTTTTGGGTGACGTCAGTGATTTGTGTCTTAGACCGCAGTATCGTGTTCCTCCATCGCTCGCTGGCAAACCTCGAGCCCAGCCCTCTGTTGAACTGTCAAAGACCAGGTTTGAGCGCCGTATGTAAGGATAGGGAGAATGCACATGTCCATTAATTTGCGTTTATGGCATATTGGAAGATCTCCTTTCATAAGGGTTTTCATCGACCAATAGCTCTTCCAGGCATTTTCGGTGCGGCGAGCAACTTCTTTTTCTTGTCTCGCCTGGAAGCAGATTATTTGGCCGAGGTAGATGTATTCTGGGACATATCCAATCTCCATACTCTCTACAAACTGTGTTTGTTTAACGCTATCTATTAGTCATGAGTATGAACTATTTCCTTATCGAAGAATATTTTGTCCGTAAATTCAAACAACACATGGTGCCGTCATTTTCACGACGACCTTGTGTCTTTTATGTAACTTCCACCGCTGTCTTAGGAAACCCAAGGATTGTAGGTATATAACCCGTTTTTTTATGTTATTGATACAAATAGCGTGGATTTGCATTTCCTCAAGTGGACGTGGCGCGTCTTTTGAATACCTAAAATGTTCATTTTCAATCTTTATCCGAGTATCGTTTCAGAGTTATGTTAAAATTTAGATAAATATCATCTGATTAGTTTACCTAATCTCAATCACTGCATTTAAATTGTATCATGTTCATCTTTAGTATATATGTAATCAAATTATAATTACGACAACAACATGGTATCGTAGTCTTAATAGATAACTATCAAAGTAGTCCTACTAATAACAAGCATTAATTTTATTTATTTTTTGATAAGGAAATTAGTGTAATTCAAGCAGACTGTTTCCGATAAGCATGGCAAGTTCAAAAGAAAATCTTGACTGCTGTTAGCAGTTCTTCTTTTATAAACATTTTTCTTTCTTTCAATTTGGATACATCCTAACTGCGATTCTGGGTTTTATTACATGATTTTATTATAAATAATTTATTTACATTGAACTTTCGACACGACATTACGGACAGTTTTTTTATTTGGAAATTATCAATTAACTTCTCCCGCTCTGGGCGGAGCGGGAGGGTCAGACTCTTACTGTATAAATCCCACCCGTGTTCCTTCAGTTGCCATGTTGCCAGGAGCCACTGTACCCCTTTCGGACTTTCCTGCGAACCTGGCAGGCATTGGCCTTAGCGAACCCCGTCAGTTCTGCTGACAACTCTTTGAGGCACGTGTGGAACACAACGCGCCGTCGACCCGGGCCTGGTCCTTATCTGACGGCGAGCTACCCATTGCTCACCGTCTGCAAGCCCGCGCCCACGGTGGCCGGGAATCGTCTGCGATTTCCGACACTCAGGGCGTCTCCTGCGGTGGTTAGGGGCGTGAGGGTGCGAAATTTGCCTCTCCCTCACGCATTCCGCCTTCTTTTTTGCGAGCATTACTGCTTTGCAGAAGGAGGTAGTGGCCTCCCATGCCCTCTCGCTTTGTACTGGCCTGGACCAGGGCCAGACGCGAAAGATCAACGCCGCAGATCGCATCCACGAAGACGTGGCGATGCTCCACCCAAGCCGGGCGGACCTCCAGTGTATGCTCCACCGTGTCCTGCGGGTGATCCACACAATGGTGACACCCGGGCGTTTCCTTCCGCCTTATTCTGAACAGGAACCTCCCGAAACAACCGTATCCGGTGAGGACCTGCGTCAGGCGGAAGGTGAGGACGCCGTGGCGCCTCTCTAGCCACTCCTCAAAAAGGGGACTTGGATTGCGACAATCGCACTCTCCTTGACGCCATTAGATCCCGCTGGCGCTCTGTCCGCTGTGCCGTGATTTCTCGCGGCAGCGGAGTTAAGCCCCGGCGTTTCGCCTCCTCGCGCCACTCATTACAGATAGCCCTGACCGCAGCTTGGCCGCTGTGCCCTATATTGATGGGGTAAGTATATAAATATATTAAATTATTAAGAAAACTAGTTTCTGCCCGCGACTTCGTTCACGTGGAAGTCGTAACATACCACAATATACCACAATAATAGCCACATTTTTATAAAACTTCCCTTTAAATTAAGTACGTTTGTAGTTTTGGTCTCCGCAGCCAAAATATGCAAAGAGTCAGGACTGGTGGCGCGGGACCATGCGACCTACAGTTGTCCGTGTGAGAAGAAGCTTGTCCTGAGGTCGACACCCGCAGCCTTCAGTGTCTGTCCCTGTGACTTGTTGATAATCATCGCAAAGCATACGCTCACAGGGAACTGCACGCGCTTAAACTGGAAATAAGTAATTGTGGGGAATTAGTGGTATACGTGGTATAAGCACTGTTTCGCTAACGCCACCTGTTAGAATTTCCGCCTCGATGACGTTTCGCTGCAAAGACACGACTTTAAGCCGGGTTCCGTTACACAGGTTTGGCGTAATTTATCAGAACCCTGACCTACAGCTGGATTATGTGCTTCGGAAGTCCACTTACCGGTAGCGAATTCAGAAATTCTACGGGGTGATGTGTGGCATCATCTTGCTCCACAACTGTATTAATGGAGGTGTATATCACTTCGCTACCTTCAATTTGCGAGAGAATAATGTAGTTGATCGCTGCAGTTTGATCATTTTTGGTCATTAAAATGACCCGTTCACACACCCAAGAATTCTCTTGGTACGGTATTCGACTGATGTCCTCCTACACCAGACAATCAGATCTTCTAAAGTGGCAACTACTGTACCAAGAGTCTCTAGAGTGCCTTCACCAACTTTTAGAAGAACATCGGAGAATTCTTGTGCATGTGAATTCCCGCCAAGCCGTGCTCACAAGTTGATGATTTAGCGTAGTCTATGAACTCGCGACCATATAGTCGACCTTTTCAACGAAGTATTCACTTCGTCAGCCCTAGTTCCTCGCGACCCCACAGGCAGTGTTTGCTGGAAATCGCCACTAAACACAACTGTGATACCACCATCAGCTTCAACTACTTTCTTATTGGCCATAATGCATTCATCCAATCCCTAAGCTCGCGCCCTTTGTCACTCTTGCGTGAAATCCCACAAACAAGCGTTTCGTTGCTCTCTAAATCCATGGGATGGATCCTCTGCAAGGATGCCAGTGGTAATACCACGAGGCAGGCTCGTCCTAGAGTGGAGTTCATAAGCAATGTACTTCCTTTGCGTCTTATTTCAATAAGGATGGTAAATCCAGCTATTTATGTAGACGATAAGGAAATGTAAAGCACTATTTTTAGAAAAAATAAACATTAAAAATTTAAAAACTAAAACACACATTAAAACATAAAAATAACTGTGGCACTCCGGGAATGCCGACAGAAGTGAAAACTTGAACAATTTTATTGTGCAGGATCGCCTTGGTGGAAGAAAAACACTTTTATGAACATTTGCCCGTAACCTTTTCTAAATAAAGAGCACAATCGCTTATCATAGGTATATGAACAATGTATAGTTTCATTCTTATTTTGATTTTACCTAGACATATAACTTATATCACAACCGCCTACTATTTATAGATGAATTGTTTATTCCCCCAAGGAATCAACAATTCATTATGATGTCATAATAATAAGGTATAGTCGACATCGTAATTCTTTACCACTTTTGAGTACAATTCACCGTAAATTGAAATTTAAGTAAGGTTGTAATTATTTAACCGTCACAAAAGCACCTTACATGACGTGCAAGTAAAATTTAACCTCAGGGTTGTAAAGCAATTACGAGATTGACTATCTATACCATGAACTTAATTAAAATCCTTATCTGAATAGACAGGCGGAAATTCAGCCGGGTGACTTCATTTTATTTTTATCTTGTTGGAGATACTATCTTTTCCGTATTCATTGCATTATGAATAATGAAGATAGGTGTTCGATTAAATTATAAAAGAGACAATTAGGAGATTTTGGGTTTATTAAGCTGTGACTTGCTGCCACATGCGAAACAAAATGATTCGCAAAGTATTACTATTATTTATATTAGTGTCTTACGTAGTCAGTGATTCTTGTGTGAGGTACACGTTTGAGGAGGATTTTAATGAATTGTTTACACAGCAACGGAGGTTTTGTGGCACCAGCGATAAATTGTGGGTTCTTGGCAAGTACAATGACATTGACTTGAGTAATGAAAATGATCAAAGTACTACTTTTATGACGACCGTGCCATCTGCATTTCATTGTGTGTCGTCATTCAATTTTACGATGGCCCCCCGCGGTACGATTGAAGTGAACGCTTATATAGAAACATCGACTGATAATGATGTAGACCAAATCTGGGTATCAGCCTTCTTGTTAGGCATAAGTGACCGATATTTAGGAATAAGGGGGATTTGGACTGGGCAACAAAACTTCGTGCCTGGATGGCACACTTTGAGGATAACCGTACCCGCCGATGCTATTGGTGTCGGCTACGTGAGTATTAATTTACACTGTTTTAGTAGGAGTCTGTCATTTATCATACCTAAACAATTTGTCAACCTGCGTCTATGAAATTACAGTATTTCTTTCATCCATACCTCGCCAAATTTTAACTAATAACTTTAAACGAGCAATTCTTGTATATATATTATAATCTGAAACTCGGAAACGGCTTCACGATTTTCATGATCGGTCCATTGGATTCGGAGCAAATTGTATGTGACAGACGGACAGACAGACAAACGAGTAATTCTATAAGGGTTCCGTTTTTTCCTTTTGAGTTACGGAACCCTAAAAACAAAATAAACTGAGCATTTAGCGACGGACTCGACACTCGTGAAACGTTATTCGATTTTCTTTTAATCTTGTTGTGTTTTAAATCTTAATAACTCATACAAATGCTGAACGAAGAGAGGAAATACTAGGGCTGATGTGTCCAGGAGTCTTGTAGAGTCCCAGTATGATGTTAGCCGCGTCGCGTTTTGCAGAGTAGTGAACGCCGGCGGATTTCTACCACAGCGCAAGTAGTGGTGGGAGGTCTGTTGATTTAATAAAAATATATCCAAAGCCCACGTCATGCTCCCCAGAAACCCCATCACCTGTTTTTCAATTTATAGGTATATAATACTTTGGTATGTACCCAATATGTACTAGGTAAGTGTGAAAAAGAAACTGGTACGAGGCTATCGCCATATCCCAAACTGTCTGATTACCTTTTACAAAATTGGAAAGCAATATACACAATGAAGGGAGTAAGTAAAGCTTATGCTTTTATTCGGTCGCACCTAAATCTTACAGACATTCTCACACCAGCGAATTTTCCACATCTTTAGCCTTAAAGCCTTTAGCTAAATGCTAGCCGCAGCGCGAGGTTATCGAATGCCAAACCTCCTTTCATCCATACCTCCTTGAACCTCGGTTTAGGTTTTACAAATACCAAAAACCTTACTTTCTTTGTTTCAGCTTAGCTTCGAGGGCAGGAAGTTTCCAAATTCTATTGTTTTAGTCGACTCATTCCGTTACATACCATTCGGTATGGAAGAAAGCGCTTGCCGACTCTATGAAGACAAACCGAAACCAGTACCACCCACACTAGCGCCGACAACGCCTAACCCAACCACGCCAGAGCTGACAACGCCTGAACCAACCACGACAGAGAAGACCACGTCTGAGCCAACCACGCCAGAGGTGACTACAATGCCTAACCCAACCACGCCAGAGCTGACAACGCCTGAACCAACCACGCCAGAGAAGACCACGTCTGAGCCAACCACGCCAGAGGTGACTTCGCCTGACTCAATCACGCCAGAGGTGGCAACGCCTGAACCAACCACGCCAGAGAAGACCACGTCTGAGCCAACCACGCCAGAGGTGACTACACCTGACCCAACTGCGCCAGAGGTAACAATGCCTGAGGCAACCACGCCAGAGATAACAACGCCTGACCCAACCATGCCAGAAGAGACAACGCCTGACCCAATCACGCCAGAGGTGACTACGCCTGATCCAACCACATCAGAGGTGATAACGCCTGAGCCAACCACGCCTGAGGAGACAACGCCTGACCTGACCACGCCAGAAGACACAACGCCTGATCCAACCACACCAGAGGTGACAACCCCTGAACCAACTACGCCAGAGGAGACCACGTGTGACCCAACCACGTCAGAGGTGACAACGCCTGACCCAACCACGCCAGAGGTGGCACCGCCTAATCCAACCACACCAGAGGTGATAACGCCTGAGTCAACCACAACAGAGGTGACAGCGCCTGACTCAACCACGCCAGAGGAGACAACGCCTGACTCAACCACGCCAGAGGTGACAACGCCTGACTCAACCACGCCAGAGGTGACAACGCCTGACTCAACCACGCCAGAGGTGACAACGCCTGAAAATATCCATCGATATCTCTTGACTATAGAAACGTGGATCAAAACTCAATTAATGTACAAGTAGCAAAACAATGTAAAGCCTCGTTTTAAACTTAGTGTTTCTATCAACAAAAAAAAATTAAAAAGAAAAGAAAGAAAAATTGTTTATTCTGCACAAAAAAAAAATAAAAAAAAAATTAATGAAAATGCTTATTCTTACAATCGAAATTCATAATAAAACGCATTTATACAAACTGTGAAATTGTGCAAAACAGACCATCAAACAAATCCGACAAAGCATCTAAAACCACGTACCAGTCATCGACAACTTGCAACCTAACTTATTCCCATGACTCTTCCAACTCCCAACTTTAGAGAAAGCATCTTAGTAACTAATTGTCTTCTTGACAATTAAAGTACACTCTTCTTAACAAATTGAGGAGGTCCATTATCATTATCCTTATCCTTACATCCTGCCTCGTTGGTCTAGTGGTCGCAAGCGCTACTGCTGAGCATGAGGTCCTGGGTTCGATTCCCGGGTCGGGCAAAGTGTTATTGGGTTTTTCTATCTGAAATTTCTCAGTAGCAGCTCGGAGTCTGGATTTGTGCCCGGTTGATGGCAATAGGCTCGCCCCCTATTACATGGGACTTAAACATAACTGGCGAAATGTGGGTGTACCTGCTACAGGGACACCTCTGCCCAACCCTTCGGGGAAACAAGGCGTGATGTTATGTTATGTTATGTTATCCTTACATATTATAAAACAAAGTCCCCCACTGCGGCTGTCTGAACGCGATAAAATCAAAAACTACCGAACGGATTTTCAAACGGTTTTCACCAATGGACGGAGTGATTCTTGCGAAAGGTTTTAGTATATAATTCATCAGGGTTTTGTGTAAATTGACTGAAATATTATGATGATTACTGTCGAAGATGTCGAAAAAATTATGCCAACTGGGAGTTAAACTGGCGTGCGCCGCGTAAACCGTTACAGATACTTCTGTTCTACAGGATTAAAAATATTAAAAAGGCCAACAAAAACACCCGCGATGGCATATGTCTATCTTCTAAGGATGACCTACAGTAACCATTTTCATCTTTCAGAATTTGATAAAATTTCATTGTTATTTCCGAAGCTATATTGACCGGTATCATTTAATCCTTATCCAATAAAATATCTTATTTAAATTGGGCATTTAATTTGGATTAAAATATGCCTTGTTATCATGTAATTTAAATAAATGGTTTAAAAGATATCACAGATTCAAAATAACGCGTAACAAAATAATTATGGTTGGAGCGCAGCGGTAGGAGTCAATAACCTTTTCCTGGACTATTAGGTATGCAATCCCGGTACTGCCCGGTAGTACGTTCCCGTGGTATATTTTCCGACATCCACGTGGGCGAAGCCGCGGGCAAAAGCTAGTTTGTTATATTATTGAGTAGGCAAATACGGAAATTGTGAAAATTCTCATGTATCAAAATTTGGGTTGGCGTTAAAAACTTTGTCACAGGTACTCGTTGAACATGACTCCAGACACTTTTTAAGTGTACTTTGAATTTAAAATCAAATGTTTTAATGGACTTTTCTTATAAGCGTTAGTGCTGAGGTGCCTACAATATTATTTATAGTATTAAATGACTTAAAAACTAACTTATACAATAACTAGCTTTTGCCCGCGGCTTCGCCCGCGTGGATATCGGAAAATATCCCACAGGAACATGCTACCGGAATTCAGAGTATCCTATGTCCTAACACAGCTTATGGCCTATCCGTATGCCTTTCATTTAAATCTGTTCAGTCGTTACGGCATGAAAAGGTAACAGGCAGATAATAATTCTGTTTTAGGGTTCCGTAGTCAAAATGAAAAATTGGAACTGTTAAATGATGACTTTGTTGTCTGTCAAGACCTTTTTTCCCAGAAACGCGTGGAGGCATCAAGTTGAAACATAATATCAAGAACAGATCTACGGTCCCTTGGAGCTGTAAAGAAAATCAAACTTACAAATCAACGCCATAAAAAATACGGCCATTTAATTATATCGCATATTTATGTTGACACTCGCAAATAAAACAAAGCCTATGATATGGTACTTCCCGTTGACCTAGCAGCATGAAGTTTGGCGAGAAAACTTTCATCCCCTATATATCACCCCCTTTAGGATTATTTTTGAGACAAAAAAGTAGCCAATGTCCTACCCTAAGATGCCATTTATATCCTTGCCAAATTTTATCGAAATCCGTTCATTGGTTTAGAAGTGAAAAGGTAACATACAGACAGACATTCTTGTACTCAAACCTCAGTTGGCCCGATATAGTTTTTTGACCCTAGTAATAAGAAATAGGATCGACTGGCATCAAAAAGTTTATGTGAAAATTGGCCATTTTCTTGCGGACTGTATTTCTTTTTCAAAATCTGTGATCAACATGTTTCAAAAAGTTAAGGACAGTCTTCTAAGACTGTTTTCTTGTAGCGACAACGGTTAAGGTACCTGCCCTTATTGCCCCATCTCAAAATCCACCCTGTATATGTTATGATTAACTGCTGAGCTCCATAAAGATATAGCGTGATGATAATCTTTTAAAAGGTTAAATCCGTAACTATCTGCAATATTCTAACTATTTGGCTAGTCTTTAAAATTTGTGGTAAACTGTAGAAAAATACGAACATAATGCTCATCCCCCATAGCAAATAGCGTGATAATAATTTTTGGAAAATCTATTGTGACGTTTCCATTATTTGACTTTAGATTATTTATACCAATTTTTAAGTTAATCAAGCCACACAGTAAAATCCTCCACTGTAAAAATGAATACCCTATTTCAACCCGTGAGGGGTGCATTTTCAAAAAATCCTGATATAATTTTTCATTTCTTTTCAGTTTCAATTATAAATACTGAGTTTTGAGTTAATCAGACCGCTCGTTAAAATTCTGCCATACAAACTTTGACACCCCCTAATTCTCCTTTAGGGGGTAGTCTAGATGGGCGCGCCACAATTGCGGCGATAAGACCCCTCTTTGAGGAGTGGCTTGAGAGACGCCACGGCGTCCTCACCTTCCGCCTGACGCAGGTCCTCACCGGGGTTCCTGTTTAGGATAAGGCGGGAGGAAACACCCGGGTGTCACCATTGTGTGGATCGGCCTGAGGACACGGTGGAGCATACGGTGGAGGTCTGCCCGGCTTGGGTGGAGAAACGCCGTGTCCTCGTAGAGGCGATCGGCGGCGGTGATCTCTCGCGTCCGGCCCTGGTTCAGGCCATGGTACGGAGCGAGAGGAAATGGCAGGCCGTCACCTCCTTCTGCGAAGCGGTAATGCTCGCGAAGGAGGAGGCGGAACGCGTGAGGGAGAGGCAAATTTCGCGCCCTCACGCCCCCAACCGCCGCAGGAGGAGACGCCCGGGGCGGGAATCGCGAGCCGATTTCCGGCCACCGTAGGCGCGGGCTTGCGGACGGTGAGCAATGGGTAGCTCGCCGTCCGATAAGGACCAAGCCGGGGTCGACGGCGCGTTGTGTTCCACGCGCGCCTCAAAGAGATGTCAGCAGAATTGACGGGGTCCGTTAGGGCCGATGCCTGCCGGGGGTTCGAAGAAAACCGATAGGGAAATCGTGGCCCCCGGCAACAGGGTAACCGAAGGAACACGGGTGGGTTTTAGTCAGTAAGAGTCTGACACGCGCTCCACCCAGAGCGGGAGAAGTTATTTGATAATTTCCCACCCAAAAAAAAAAAAAAGGGGGTAGTCTAGAAAAACTAAAAATGGCAAACTTTATAATTTATATAGATAAGTATTCGTGTCAAGTTTCGAGTTTATTACTCAAGGAATAAGATTTTTCAAACAAACAAAATCCCCCCTTTTTACCCCCTTAAAGGTCGAATTTCCAAAAATCCGTTCTTAATGGACGTCTACTAACTATAAACTACGTCCCTGCCAAATTTCATCTTCATCCGTCAAGCGGTTTTCGATATTTCGTGATGAGTGAGTGAGTGACCTTTCGCTTTCATACATAATATATATTACAATTATAAAAGTCAGGTTGGACCTTTTATCGTAGGCTTGGACCTACAAATTGTATCCGTAAACTTCACAAAATGATGTAAGTAGATAAAGGATAGTCACATCAAATTCAAATAATTTTATTTTCTCTTCAAAAACAATGACATCTTATAATTTAGACAGACTTGAAAAACTGTGACAATAGTTTGTGAGAGACTGGTGTCTGCACTAGGAATATCTGTATCGCATATCACCAGGGTCCCACCACACGGTAAGTAAACATGATCAATTAGTTAGTAAATGTGAAGGGATAGGTCATAACATAACATATAGACTCAGAGAATTAAACAATATAAAATAAAACAAAAAAAAAAAAAGATTTAAATGCAAAAAATATAAAAATTATTATTGAAATTATTATTATGTGTCGGGAAGTTAGAGGGATTGACTATTTTGGATGAGTTAGTAATTCTTCAGTTGCATTATAATCCAAACTAAGGAGCCATTCAACCAAAGCACTCTTACAAGCATTTGTTGTTAGGTGATAGATCGTGGTAATACGATTTATTTTATTATATAAATGGGAATCTAAGAAAGTATAAAATCCTTGAGAGAAGCTCGTTCTTAGACCTTTAGCAGTTTTGCAGACTGAGTATTTTCTGCGTTTACCTGAGATAGAGAGGGGATCAAATATTATGGAGGAGTGTTTCTTTAGAACAGTGTACATAACAAAAAGTTGCCTCACTGACAAGACTTTAAAGTGTTTGTACAGATCTACTGTAGGATACAAATATGGTAGAGAACAGGCCACCTTTAGTACCACCCGTTGGGCTCTTTCCAATGTTAAAATGTTTGATTTGGGAGCACCACCCCATGATGTTATGCAGTATGACAGAAGAGACTGACACATTGCATAATATACCTACCTAATAACCTCTACGTTAGCTACGTGGCGAAGATTTTTGAAAAGAAAGATTAATTTTCGAATTCTTGACGTCAGGCTGTCTATATGTGGTTGGAAGCTTAAATTGTTATCAATTATAATTCCAAGGTACTTAATTGAAGTAGTCTTTTGGAGAATGGGACAAAAGCAGGCGTCAGAATTAAGGTCAATACAAGAGTGCGCTTTAATGTGGAAATGGGAAACCGTATCAAAACCTTAATTGTGGGCAAAATGGGCGGCACACCCAGCTCCCCCACAGTTAAAACAACTGTAGTTTTGAAGACATTGCTTTTCCCTTTACTCAGGCCAAAGTGCATCAAAATCTGTCCCGGGGTTATCCAGTTCCGACTATGTTAGGTTAGGTTTAGTTATGTTAGGTAAGGTTAGGTTGCCCAGTGGGTGGCGCGGGCCCACTGCATGGTGGGCTTTGCGGCAGCATGTGCTCTGGCCGGCACCCCTCCTTGGAAACTCGAGGCGTGGGTGCTCGCCAGAGTATATGAATGGACGGCGGGGCGGAGGGCTGGAGGAGAACGCCCAGCCTTGGAAGAGCGGGAGGCCGTCCGGTGGGAGACGAGGGACGCCATCGTTGTCCATTGGATGGGGAAGAGGTTAGGATGAAAAAGGTTAGGTCAGGATGGACTTGTCGCAAACACGAACACGGCGTGTTGCCACATCGAGCGCTGAACACAGACGTCATCCTGAGGATACCTCGTTGAGAGGTGAAACACGAGTCGATTTCTTTCAGGAGTTTTTTTATGGCTCTTTAGAAATGCTAAGCGGAACAGGTTACTGTATCCACGTCTATTATATTTTTTTATTACAGGCACTTTTAAATTTTCAAGGGGTTGGTCAGCACTAGCACTACTTATGGAGAAGAACGGGCAAGAAACAACACGGAAACTCTTTCAAAAAAATATTAAACTTTCACTTCAACAACATAACTTTAAATACTCACACGATCCCTGTGCCGTTGCATGCACCCATAGGCACAATATTTTGAGCACTTGCGCAATGCAACGCAGGCACAACAGCTATGCTTGTTGTCAGAAAGTCCGAAAGGGATACCCTGGCCCCCTGGCAACATGGCAACTGAAGGAACATGAGTAGGTTTTAGTCAGTAAGAGTCTGACTTTATAATTTCCCACGCAAAAAAAAGGCACAACAGCAAATTTTCCCACAAAAAAATTTAATTCATTTTCCAGCAATAATTTTTGCACAAAATTCCTTAGTTAGATGTGCAAAATGTTTGTGAAAATGAGATGCACTCAGATATTAATTATCGTTGACATCTAAATACTTACTAATAATAAAGCTGAAGAGTTTGTATTTTTACCCGACTGCCCCAGAAGGAGGGTAATGTTTTTCGAGAGTTTGTATGTATGTATGTATGTATGTATGTATGTATGTATGTTTGTATGTATGTATGTATGTCTATTTCTTTGGCACGCTCTGTAGCCTAAACGGCTTGATGGATTTTAACGTATGAGGTGTCGTTAGGTTCGTCTTAATAGTAGGAGTGACATAGGCTATATAATATTTATATATTGCATCTGCAAATAAAAAAAAGGAGGGGTAGGTTTAAAAAAATACATTATTGGTATCAAATAAAAGTTAGTAATCAGTCAATTCCAAATACATATGCATAATCTAAATATATAAAAGCGAAAGGTCACTCACTCACTCACGCGACTCACACTCACTGACTTCATCACGAAGTATCGAAAACCACTTGACGTAAATTTGGTAGGGAGGTAGTTTATACTTAGTAGACGTACGCTAAGAACGAATTTTTGGAAATTCGCATATACCCCATCTCAAAATCCACCCTGATTTTGAGATGGGGCAATAAGGGCAGGTACAAAACCGTTGTCGCTACAAGAAAACAGTCTTAGGAGACTGTCCTTAACTTTTTACCCGACTGCCCCAGAAGGAGGGTAATGTTTTTCGAGAGTTTGTATGTATGTATGTATGTATGTATGTATGTATGTATGTTTGTATGTATGTATGTATGTCTATTTCTTTGGCACGCTCTGTAGCCTAAACGGCTTGATGGATTTTAACGTATGAGGTGTCGTTAGGTTCGTCTTAATAGTAGGAGTGACATAGGCTATATAATATTTATATATTGCATCTGCAAATAAAAAAAAGGAGGGGTAGGTTTAAAAAAATACATTATTGGTATCAAATAAAAGTTAGTAATCAGTCAATTCCAAATACATATGCATAATCTAAATATATAAAAGCGAAAGGTCACTCACTCACTCACGCGACTCACACTCACTGACTTCATCACGAAGTATCGAAAACCACTTGACGTAAATTTGGTAGGGAGGTAGTTTATACTTAGTAGACGTACGCTAAGAACGAATTTTTGGAAATTCGCATATACCCCATCTCAAAATCCACCCTGATTTTGAGATGGGGCAATAAGGGCAGGTACAAAACCGTTGTCGCTACAAGAAAACAGTCTTAGGAGACTGTCCTTAACTTTTTGAAACATTTTGATTTGCATTCACAGATTTTGAAAAAAATGTACAGTCAGCAAGAAAATGGCCAATTTTCACAACAACTTTTTTGATACCGGTCGATCCTATTTCTTATTACTAAGATCAAAAAACTATATTAGGCCAACTGAGGTTTAAAACTTCCCATACATTTCGTAGGAAATGAGAAGAGATAGAACACAATATACCTTTGTATGTTGAAAAATCTTTTTAATGAGGTTACCATTATTTAAATGAACACAATATACCACTATAACAGTTGAATTATTCCAATACTTCACTGGGCTGAATAAGGAACGAATGTAGCAGATAGTTAAAGATTTAGCCTTTTAAATGATTATCATCATGCTATACTTTTATAGAGCTAAGCAGTCAACCATCAATTCATCCATACTAATATTATAAATTCGAAAGTAACTGTGCCTGTATGTTTGTTATCTTTTCATGGCTAAACCACTGAACGGATTTCGATAAAATTTGGTAAAGAGATAGATGGCATCCTGGAGATGGATATAGGGTACTTTTTGTCTCAAAAATAATCCTAAAGGGCATGAGATGAGAGAACCTACAGGGGATGACAATTTGTATGGCAAATCCAGCATTTCTTAAGTTAGAGATATGAAAATTAAAATTAATGCTTTTGTTAAGAAATAAAGAAGTAGGTACACATTTCGGCGTTTTTTTTTAAATCATCCCTCAAACAGGTAAACCCCCTATTTTACCTGTTTGGGGGATGATTTTAAAATTCACATGTTATATTGATTTTTTTTGTGTCTTCTTTTTAAGAGATTTAAGGAAATTGGAAATATAGCCATAGTCTGTATCTTGAATTATATAATTTAGTCTATATTTAATTAAAATCGGCCCACTCTGTCAAAGTTATCACAATAAGTCGTAAACTAACCTTTCTAACATGTGGGTTTTACTTCGGTTCAATGGCGGCACTAGAGTAGATATTACAAATTAATGGTGGTGATAATAGTAAAATGAATAATAATTAGTATTTTAAGTAAGGCATTTAGAATCATATAAACCTGTTTCCGTCTCAAAGCTGTGCTTGATTGGCTGCCTGAATTCCCAAATCAGGATTGAAGGACAAACTTAACTTTCAATTGAAAAATAACTTTTAATAGAGTGGAGAGTACCGATTTGAATGAAATACGTACTAAATGTTACTTCAAGACACGGTCTATAATTTTTGATCCCGGATTGAAGAACAAACTTAACTTTGCAGTTCATAAATTACCAATTTTCGGATTTTCCTCTTTACTTGACCTTGCTTCTCGCCAAACTTCATGCTGCTGGGCCAACGGAAATTACCAAATAGACTAGTTTATTTGCGAGTGTCAAAATATGCGGCATAAATTGCCGTTTTTTTATTGCGTTGACTTGGAAGTTTGATTTCGTTACAGATCCAAGAGACCGTAGATCTAAGTTTTTGATATCTATTTCAACTTGATGCCTCTTCGTTCCTGAGAAAAAAGGTCTTGACAGACAACGAAGTAGAAAAAAAATAAAATAAGTCATCATATATGGGTTAAAATTTTTCATTTTGAGATACGGAACCCTAAAATAGATTTATTATGTGCCTGTTACCTTTTCCTGCCGTAAGGGCTGAACGGATTTCTAAATGAAAGGCATAGGATAGGCCATGACCTAGATAGGTTAGGGCATAGGATACTCTGAATCCCGGTAGCACGTTCCTGTGCGTTATTTTCCGACATCCACGCGGGCGAATACGCGGGCAAAAGCTAGTTATTTATATATTAATAAAACTAAAAAGTTTGAAATAAAATAAATTATTAAAAAAAACAAAAAACCCGACTGCAAAAACTCAACAGAAAAGAAAAAAACAAGCATTATAATCTATATTAGTATTGCAGGCGGGAACAAACCAATAACCTGAAATTTTGGTGAAACTTTTGTTTGTCCTCCGCCTGCAATACCAAAATCCTATAGATTATAATGCTTGTTTTTTTCTTTTCTGTTGAGTTTTTGCAGTCGGGTTTTTTGTTTTTTTTAATAATTTATTTTATTTCAAACTTTTTAGTTTTATTAATATATAAATAACTAGCTTTTGCCCGCGTATTCGCCCGCGTGGATGTCGGAAAATAACGCACAGGAACGTGCTACCGGGATTCAGAGTATCCTATGCCCTAACCTATCTAGGTCATGGCCTATCCTATGCCTTTCATTTAGAAATCCGTTCAGCCCTTACGGCAGGAAAAGGTAACAGGCACATAATAAATCTATTTTAGGGTTCCGTATCTCAAAATGAAAAATTTTAACCCATATATGATGACTTATTTTATTTTTTTTCTACTTCGTTGTCTGTCAAGACCTTTTTTCTCAGGAACGAAGAGGCATCAAGTTGAAATAGATATCAAAAACTTAGATCTACGGTCTCTTGGATCTGTAACGAAATCAAACTTCCAAGTCAACGCAATAAAAAAACGGCAATTTATGCCGCATATTTTGACACTCGCAAATAAACTAGTCTATTTGGTAATTTCCGTTGGCCCAGCAGCATGAAGTTTGGCGAGAAGCAAGGTCAAGTAAAGAGGAAAATCCGAAAATTGGTAATTTATGAACTGCAAAGTTAAGTTTGTTCTTCAATCCGGGATCAAAAATTATAGACCGTGTCTTGAAGTAACATTTAGTACGTATTTCATTCAAATCGGTACTCTCCACTCTATTAAAAGTTATTTTTCAATTGAAAGTTAAGTTTGTCCTTCAATCCTGATTTGGGAATTCAGGCAGCCAATCAAGCACAGCTTTGAGACGGAAACAGGTTTATATGATTCTAAATGCCTTACTTAAAATACTAATTATTATTCATTTTACTATTATCACCACCATTAATTTGTAATATCTACTCTAGTGCCGCCATTGAACCGAAGTAAAACCCACATGTTAGAAAGGTTAGTTTACGACTTATTGTGATAACTTTGACAGAGTGGGCCGATTTTAATTAAATATAGACTAAATTATATAA
Source organism: Agrochola litura (assembly GCA_949152395.1). Lineage (NCBI taxonomy): Eukaryota > Metazoa > Arthropoda > Insecta > Lepidoptera > Noctuidae > Agrochola > Agrochola litura. Next base: position 18,469,900 of record OX424509.1, on the reverse strand, counting down.
TTCAAGATACAGACTATGGCTATATTTCCAATTTCCTTAAATCTCTTAATAAAATAAATTATTAAAAAAAACAAAAAACCCGACTGCAAAAACTCAACAGAAAAGAAAAAAACAAGCATTATAATCTATATTAGTATTGCAGGCGGGAACAAACCAATAACCTGAAATTTTGGTGAAACTTTTGTTTGTCCCCCGCCTGCAATACCAAAATCCTATAGATTATAATGCTTGTTTTTTTCTTTTCTGTTGAGTTTTTGCAGTCGGGTTTTTTGTTTTTTTTAATAATTTATTTTATTGAAACATTTTGATTTGCATTCACAGATTTTGAAAAAAATGTACAGTCAGCAAGAAAATGGCCAATTTTCACAACAACTTTTTTGATACCGGTCGATCCTATTTCTTATTACTAAGATCAAAAAACTATATTAGGCCAACTGAGGTTTAAAACTTCCCATACATTTCGTAGGAAATGAGAAGAGATAGAACACAATATACCTTTGTATGTTGAAAAATCTTTTTAATGAGGTTACCATTATTTAAATGAACACAATATACCACAATAACAGTTGAATTATTCCAATACTTCACTGGGCTGAATAAGGAACGAATGTAGCAGATAGTTAAAGATTTAGCCTTTTAAATGATTATCATCATGCTATACTTTTATAGAGCTAAGCAGTCAACCATCAATTCATCCATACTAATATTATAAATTCGAAAGTAACTGTGCCTGTATGTTTGTTATCTTTTCATGGCTAAACCACTGAACGGATTTCGATAAAATTTGGTAAAGAGATAGATGGCATCCTGGAGATGGATATAGGGTACTTTTTGTCTCAAAAATAATCCTAAAGGGCATGAGATGAGAGAACCTACAGGGGATGACAATTTGTATGGCAAATCCAGCATTTCTTAAGTTAGAGATATGAAAATTAAAATTAATGCTTTTGTTAAGAAATAAAGAAGTAGGTACACATTTCGGCGTTTTTTTTTAAATCATCCCTCAAACAGGTAAACCCCCTATTTTACCTGTTTGGGGGATGATTTTAAAATTCACATGTTATATTGATTTTTTTTGTGTCTTCTTTTTACCCGACTGCCCCAGAAGGAGGGTAATGTTTTTCGAGAGTTTGTATGTATGTATGTATGTATGTATGTATGTATGTATGTTTGTATGTATGTATGTATGTCTATTTCTTTGGCACGCTCTGTAGCCTAAACGGCTTGATGGATTTTAACGTATGAGGTGTCGTTAGGTTCGTCTTAATAGTAGGAGTGACATAGGCTATATAATATTTATATATTGCATCTGCAAATAAAAAAAAGGAGGGGTAGGTTTAAAAAAATACATTATTGGTATCAAATAAAAGTTAGTAATCAGTCAATTCCAAATACATATGCATAATCTAAATATATAAAAGCGAAAGGTCACTCACTCACTCACGCGACTCACACTCACTGACTTCATCACGAAGTATCGAAAACCACTTGACGTAAATTTGGTAGGGAGGTAGTTTATACTTAGTAGACGTACGCTAAGAACGAATTTTTGGAAATTCGCATATACCCCATCTCAAAATCCACCCTGATTTTGAGATGGGGCAATAAGGGCAGGTACAAAACCGTTGTCGCTACAAGAAAACAGTCTTAGGAGACTGTCCTTAACTTTTTGAAACATTTTGATTTGCATTCACAGATTTTGAAAAAAATGTACAGTCAGCAAGAAAATGGCCAATTTTCACAACAACTTTTTTGATACCGGTCGATCCTATTTCTTATTACTAAGATCAAAAAACTATATTAGGCCAACTGAGGTTTAAAACTTCCCATACATTTCGTAGGAAATGAGAAGAGATAGAACACAATATACCTTTGTATGTTGAAAAATCTTTTTAATGAGGTTACCATTATTTAAATGAACACAATATACCACTATAACAGTTGAATTATTCCAATACTTCACTGGGCTGAATAAGGAACGAATGTAGCAGATAGTTAAAGATTTAGCCTTTTAAATGATTATCATCATGCTATACTTTTATAGAGCTAAGCAGTCAACCATCAATTCATCCATACTAATATTATAAATTCGAAAGTAACTGTGCCTGTATGTTTGTTATCTTTTCATGGCTAAACCACTGAACGGATTTCGATAAAATTTGGTAAAGAGATAGATGGCATCCTGGAGATGGATATAGGGTACTTTTTGTCTCAAAAATAATCCTAAAGGGCATGAGATGAGAGAACCTACAGGGGATGACAATTTGTATGGCAAATCCAGCATTTCTTAAGTTAGAGATATGAAAATTAAAATTAATGCTTTTGTTAAGAAATAAAGAAGTAGGTACACATTTCGGCGTTTTTTTTTAAATCATCCCTCAAACAGGTAAACCCCCTATTTTACCTGTTTGGGGGATGATTTTAAAATTCACATGTTATATTGATTTTTTTTGTGTCTTCTTTTTAAGAGATTTAAGGAAATTGGAAATATAGCCATAGTCTGTATCTTGAATTATATAATTTAGTCTATATTTAATTAAAATCGGCCCACTCTGTCAAAGTTATCACAATAAGTCGTAAACTAACCTTTCTAACATGTGGGTTTTACTTCGGTTCAATGGCGGCACTAGAGTAGATATTACAAATTAATGGTGGTGATAATAGTAAAATGAATAATAATTAGTATTTTAAGTAAGGCATTTAGAATCATATAAACCTGTTTCCGTCTCAAAGCTGTGCTTGATTGGCTGCCTGAATTCCCAAATCAGGATTGAAGGACAAACTTAACTTTCAATTGAAAAATAACTTTTAATAGAGTGGAGAGTACCGATTTGAATGAAATACGTACTAAATGTTACTTCAAGACACGGTCTATAATTTTTGATCCCGGATTGAAGAACAAACTTAACTTTGCAGTTCATAAATTACCAATTTTCGGATTTTCCTCTTTACTTGACCTTGCTTCTCGCCAAACTTCATGCTGCTGGGCCAACGGAAATTACCAAATAGACTAGTTTATTTGCGAGTGTCAAAATATGCGGCATAAATTGCCGTTTTTTTATTGCGTTGACTTGGAAGTTTGATTTCGTTACAGATCCAAGAGACCGTAGATCTAAGTTTTTGATATCTATTTCAACTTGATGCCTCTTCGTTCCTGAGAAAAAAGGTCTTGACAGACAACGAAGTAGAAAAAAAATAAAATAAGTCATCATATATGGGTTAAAATTTTTCATTTTGAGATACGGAACCCTAAAATAGATTTATTATGTGCCTGTTACCTTTTCCTGCCGTAAGGGCTGAACGGATTTCTAAATGAAAGGCATAGGATAGGCCATGACCTAGATAGGTTAGGGCATAGGATACTCTGAATCCCGGTAGCACGTTCCTGTGCGTTATTTTCCGACATCCACGCGGGCGAATACGCGGGCAAAAGCTAGTTATTTATATATTAATAAAACTAAAAAGTTTGAAATAAAATAAATTATTAAAAAAAACAAAAAACCCGACTGCAAAAACTCAACAGAAAAGAAAAAAACAAGCATTATAATCTATAGGATTTTGGTATTGCAGGCGGGGGACAAACAAAAGTTTCACCAAAATTTCAGGTTATTGGTTTGTTCCCGCCTGCAATACTAATATAGATTATAATGCTTGTTTTTTTCTTTTCTGTTGAGTTTTTGCAGTCGGGTTTTTTGTTTTTTTTAATAATTTATTTTATTTCAAACTTTTTAGTTTTATTAATATATAAATAACTAGCTTTTGCCCGCGTATTCGCCCGCGTGGATGTCGGAAAATAACGCACAGGAACGTGCTACCGGGATTCAGAGTATCCTATGCCCTAACCTATCTAGGTCATGGCCTATCCTATGCCTTTCATTTAGAAATCCGTTCAGCCCTTACGGCAGGAAAAGGTAACAGGCACATAATAAATCTATTTTAGGGTTCCGTATCTCAAAATGAAAAATTTTAACCCATATATGATGACTTATTTTATTTTTTTTCTACTTCGTTGTCTGTCAAGACCTTTTTTCTCAGGAACGAAGAGGCATCAAGTTGAAATAGATATCAAAAACTTAGATCTACGGTCTCTTGGATCTGTAACGAAATCAAACTTCCAAGTCAACGCAATAAAAAAACGGCAATTTATGCCGCATATTTTGACACTCGCAAATAAACTAGTCTATTTGGTAATTTCCGTTGGCCCAGCAGCATGAAGTTTGGCGAGAAGCAAGGTCAAGTAAAGAGGAAAATCCGAAAATTGGTAATTTATGAACTGCAAAGTTAAGTTTGTTCTTCAATCCGGGATCAAAAATTATAGACCGTGTCTTGAAGTAACATTTAGTACGTATTTCATTCAAATCGGTACTCTCCACTCTATTAAAAGTTATTTTTCAATTGAAAGTTAAGTTTGTCCTTCAATCCTGATTTGGGAATTCAGGCAGCCAATCAAGCACAGCTTTGAGACGGAAACAGGTTTATATGATTCTAAATGCCTTACTTAAAATACTAATTATTATTCATTTTACTATTATCACCACCATTAATTTGTAATATCTACTCTAGTGCCGCCATTGAACCGAAGTAAAACCCACATGTTAGAAAGGTTAGTTTACGACTTATTGTGATAACTTTGACAGAGTGGGCCGATTTTAATTAAATATAGACTAAATTATATAATTCAAGATACAGACTATGGCTATATTTCCAATTTCCTTAAATCTCTTAAAAAGAAGACACAAAAAAAATCAATATAACATGTGAATTTTAAAATCATCCCCCAAACAGGTAAAATAGGGGGTTTACCTGTTTGAGGGATGATTTAAAAAAAAACGCCGAAATGTGTACCTACTTCTTTATTTCTTAACAAAAGCATTAATTTTAATTTTCATATCTCTAACTTAAGAAATGCTGGATTTGCCATACAAATTGTCATCCCCTGTAGGTTCTCTCATCTCATGCCCTTTAGGATTATTTTTGAGACAAAAAGTACCCTATATCCATCTCCAGGATGCCATCTATCTCTTTACCAAATTTTATCGAAATCCGTTCAGTGGTTTAGCCATGAAAAGATAACAAACATACAGGCACAGTTACTTTCGAATTTATAATATTAGTATGGATGAATTGATGGTTGACTGCTTAGCTCTATAAAAGTATAGCATGATGATAATCATTTAAAAGGCTAAATCTTTAACTATCTGCTACATTCGTTCCTTATTCAGCCCAGTGAAGTATTGGAATAATTCAACTGTTATAGTGGTATATTGTGTTCATTTAAATAATGGTAACCTCATTAAAAAGATTTTTCAACATACAAAGGTATATTGTGTTCTATCTCTTCTCATTTCCTACGAAATGTATGGGAAGTTTTAAACCTCAGTTGGCCTAATATAGTTTTTTGATCTTAGTAATAAGAAATAGGATCGACCGGTATCAAAAAAGTTGTTGTGAAAATTGGCCATTTTCTTGCTGACTGTACATTTTTTTCAAAATCTGTGAATGCAAATCAAAATGTTTCAAAAAGTTAAGGACAGTCTCCTAAGACTGTTTTCTTGTAGCGACAACGGTTTTGTACCTGCCCTTATTGCCCCATCTCAAAATCAGGGTGGATTTTGAGATGGGGTATATGCGAATTTCCAAAAATTCGTTCTTAGCGTACGTCTACTAAGTATAAACTACCTCCCTACCAAATTTACGTCAAGTGGTTTTCGATACTTCGTGATGAAGTCAGTGAGTGTGAGTCGCGTGAGTGAGTGAGTGACCTTTCGCTTTTATATATTTAGATTATGCATATGTATTTGGAATTGACTGATTACTAACTTTTATTTGATACCAATAATGTATTTTTTTAAACCTACCCCTCCTTTTTTTTATTTGCAGATGCAATATATAAATATTATATAGCCTATGTCACTCCTACTATTAAGACGAACCTAACGACACCTCATACGTTAAAATCCATCAAGCCGTTTAGGCTACAGAGCGTGCCAAAGAAATAGACATACATACATACATACAAACATACATACATACATACATACATACATACATACATACAAACTCTCGAAAAACATTACCCTCCTTCTGGGGCAGTCGGGTAATAACAATTCCAAGTCAATTTTGTGAGCGATCTTCGGTGTCCAGTGTGAAAGCAAGGGTCGTACAAGGTAGGCAGGGTCAGAATCCACAAAAATAAAACAATGGTAGTTGAAAATGAAAAATAATCGGGAAAACACTCAAAACGCATCGGAAAACACGAAACAACTGGGAGCTGTCTAGTAGGGGTGGACGTTGCGACGACGAACCGTTTACAAATACCGTTTTGTATTTTGTTATGATCAAACCGTTTTACGTCCTGGGTTAAACTTAAAACAGTCTTCATAGACTAAAAATATAAGACTAATTTTAATCGATATGAAATTGATACTAATTATTTTGATTTTTCAGTAAATAATGATGTTTTATTTAAATTAAATGCGCTAAATTGTATAAAAGTATATCGCACCCCTAGATGAAGACTCCGGTAACTCAAAAAGTACGCATTTCAAGTAAGTGGCGGTTTCGAATTCCTGACTCGAATACCTACACATAGATATAACTCGCGTGACAATACCTTCAACTGCTGTTAAAAGATAGCTTTACTTAATTAATAAAACGCAGCTTTACTTAATTTGATTACAGCTGCAAAACTAGAGTAACTAAAAAATCTCGATATTTTACAGGGTTTTAACAGACAAAATACAAACAAGCTAATTCAACGTTACCTCTATGAATGTCTCAATAGATTTTTGATATCTTTTTTAGGAAAGATATCAAAAATACTAAAAACAGTTTTTCGTCATTTCTGAAAAATGAGGTTTTTTGAGTTACCGGAGTCTTCATCTAGGGGTGCGATATATTTTATAGTGCATTTAATTACTTTGAGTTAAATATATATTACCTAGTGCTACTTAGTAGTGGGTAGGTTTTCATTTTGTAGTTGTGTAATCGATTACTTTAATCGATAATCTCAAGAAAATTATCTTTATCATATTTCTCCGCTTCCAGATGGAGAATTGAGCTGATTTTTGATATTCAAAGACAAAAATATGACAAATTTTTTAGATCATATCTCAACTTATTACATTTGGGCCCACCGTTTCCCATTCTCCTTTCAAAATACCAGAAATATAATCGGCGAAGCAACGCAAACTCTATGCTGCCAATCATTTAGCAGCATCGAGGTTTTATGCAGGGTAACGCTGCAATATGTAGTATTATGTTGTAGGTACTATGTACACAAAACTAGGTACATACCTAATTCCTTTTACGTCGTGATAATCATCATTGTGATATTTATTTCAAGAACCTGATAAAAACATTAATTTATGTTTTACAGATAATATACTAAATTAAATTAAATACAATCACTATCAAATCAAAATCAGACAAGTAATTTCACTCAAAATAACATTTTGAATTACATGACAAGGAAGTTTCTTTATTTATCTTTACCTACCAAATTAACATTGAAAAGATTTACGAAAAAGGTACAAGCAACAAATATGCATTTCAGAAAAACAAAACATGGACACACATTAGTTAGGTATCTACATCAAATTAACTTGATAGTACCTGGACGACCAAGCTCAGCTCGGGTAAAAATAGAGAATGCTCATTTAAAAGTATAGGGTAGTTCATACTAATTCCATGTTAGGCCGTTTGTCAGGCATTATTAATCCTTGTGTGTCTTTGTATGTATTGTTTTTGATTGTATTATTTTAATTGTATAATTTTAATTGTAATAATGTCTTATTTTATTTTGAATTTTTGACATTTAATATGAATTTTATTGCTATTATTTTATTCTATTGTATTATATTATTAGTGCGATATGTTTTATAAAATAGACTTCTATGGGCCCAGTTACCCGAAATAAATGAATTTTATTTTATTTATTTATTTATTATTCTAAGGTTACCATCTTGTTCTAAACTTTGGGCGACCGAGCTCTGCTCGGGTGAAAATACGTAGAAAAAACATTTTCCCTGATATAATACCTAGCTAGATCGATTTTTCGCCCCCACAAACCTCTTTATTGCAATTTTCATCGAAATCGTTGGAGCCGTTTTCGAGAACGTTATTACAAATAGTATGTAAATACAATGTTGCCCATCAGCATGTATTTTTCACCCGCCCGTATTTTTCTAAAAATTCATGAAAAATTATAGAAAAATAAATTTAAAAGGTCTATTTTTAATATTTTTCATGTTATTACATTTTTATGTTTTGAGTAGCGTTTGCCATATCTCCGATGTTATTGGCTCGATTTGGATTCTGTTTATTATTTCTAAAAGCTTATGAGTTATTTTATCGGTTTAACTGTAAAGGCTAGGGCTGCGCAGGGTAGGCCACGCAGGCCGTTATCGGATAGGTAGGTAGTAGTAGATAATAAAAACAGCTGCTGAATAGGTTAATAGTTATATAATTAAGATAGATAGCAGAAGAACAGGGCTAGGTCATGGGTAAGGTCACTGACACAGTTCTGAGCACTCGCGCACTTAGATTAGGAAGGAAGGGTACCGTCTTTGGAAGCACATGGTAGACGAGGGGGGGCCTGCTTAGCACAGGCTCCGTAGTAGGTCGGACGGCCCTCGTAGGCTGCTGGTAATCAGCGTCGGCAGCACGAGGAGGTCGCCTGTCAGCACAGGCGCATGGCGGTAGGTCAAAGGTAGGCAGGCCTTCGTCAGACCTCGGTAACGTGCATAATCAGGCAAGGGGTCCTGCCCTTGGCCCATACAGAGAGCCCTGAAAGGCGCGGTAGGAAGCGCATGTCTGGTGCGAGTAGCAGTATATGTGCAAGTCTCTTCATATAATTAGCGACCAAGGTACGGTATGGGAAGTAGAGTAGGTGGTAGCTTAGCACATCGCAGCGGCTTACAGGCAGAGAGAGAGAGAGTGCAAAGCTAGCGTAGCACAATGACAGATGAAAAGTTAGGTTAAGTATGTGACACAAAAGCATAGAATACAAGGCAAATACATGACAGATGGCTCATAATTGCTTTACCTCATAAGGAACAAAGTTTGTTTTTCTGGAACAAATACGTGAGGGAGGCTCACGGTAAGGCTCGGCAATGTTATCAGAATTGGCTATTGTATGGGAAATCGAGCTCTGGACGGTTATACAATGAAATGACTGAGTCTAGGCGGGTATTTAAGCTGAAATTGAAATGGTGTCAAAATAACCAACAGCAAATTAAGATGGATATAATAGCACGACACCATTACGATAATAACTTTCAAAATTTTGGAAATCAACGAACAAGTTGAATCTGAAGCCGAGTCGGCCCGTGAGCGTCGAGGGTGTACACGAGTTGGATGACATCGCGAGATTATTTCAACAGCATTTCAAGGTTGAGCCGTTTCTGAGGCCCGCACAGTCTGAACTGTTGTCGGTGTCCGGTGTTGGGGCTACACCTGGAGATATAAATGTAAGGTTCACTGCAAAGGATATAGCTTTAGTTATAAAATCTATGAAAAGAGGAAAGTCTCCAGGACATGATAGCCTCAGCATTGAGCACCTGCGATATGCTGGGGTACACTTGCCCAGACTCCTAGCTTTTCTATTTAATGTGTTAGCCACTCCTACCTTCCTGACGATCTCATCTATACCATTGTTGTCCCCATTGTAAAAAACAAGACTGGCAATGTCTCGGACAGGTCAAACTATAGGCCTATCTCCTTAGCCACGGTTATAGCGAAGGTAATGGACAGTCTGCTTGACGGCCACCTAACAAAAAATATCAAACTGCACGACGGACAGTTCGGCTTTCGGACTGGTCTATCCACGGAAAGTGCGATCCTGTGCCTCAAGCAGACTGTGCACTACTACACCGCTCGTAAAACACCAGTATATGCATGTTTCCTGGACCTGTCCCGGGCATTCGATATGGTTTCGTACGACATACTGTGGACAAAAATGCGTCGAGACACTAGTCTGCCCCCTGAGATTGTATCTTATATTCCAGTACTGGTACAATATAATCAGAAAAACACGTTAGGTGGGCGAATAGTAAATCGGACGAGTACGGGCTGGAGTGTGGGGTGCGTCAGGGGGGGTTGACCTCACCGAAACTGTTTAATTTGTATATGGACCGCCTGATTGGAGAGCTGAGCAGCACTGGGATCGGATGTCATGTAGACGGAATTTGCGTTAGTAATATTAGTTACGCGGATGACATGGTGCTGCTCAGCCCATCAATCGGTGCGTTGTGCAAGCTGCTTCGTATATGTGAAGGGTATGCGGAGGCCCATGGGCTCAGATATAATGTGAAAAAAAGTGAGTTTATGGTTTCTAGAGCACCCAAAAAAGATTACTCAGAGGTACCACCCGTTTCACTCTATGGAACAGCATTAAATAGAGTCACTCACTTTAAGTATCTGGGCCACTGGGTCACCGAAGACCTTACAGATAATATGGATGTGGAAAGGGAACGTAGGGCGTTGTCTGTTCGCTGTAATGTGTTGGCTCGCAGATTCGCGCGTTGTACTGAACAAGTGAAGGTCACACTGTTTAGGGCATTCTGCCAGACCTACACGTGCAGTCTGTGGGTCAAATACACGCAGAGGACATACAACGCCCTGCGTGTACGGTATAATAACGCGTTTAGGATGTTGATGGGGCTGCCGCGGTACTGTAGCGCGAGTGGCATGTTCGCGGAGGCGCACGTGGACGGTTTCCACGCGATCATACGTAAGCGCTGTGCTTCGATGCTGGCGCGGGTGCGCGGAAGCCCCAGCGCTATCCAGGCCGCGTGTGCCAGCCGATGGGACTCGGTACTGATGTCGCATTGGATAGGCCTTCACGCGAGGGCAAGGGCCTGACCACTAAACTGGTACTTTTACTAATACTTGGTTAAGAATATTGTTACTAACAAATTTATGGACATAGTCTGAAATAAAATACTATTATTATTATTATAAAGGATAACCATGATATAGTGTTGTTTGCGGATGACACTTCACTTCTGATAATTAATTGATTCAGGCGTGACCTTGCGGAAATCCATTATGAAATACAATAGACGTGGATATATTTAGTAACTTGTTCCGCTTAGCTATTTCTAAAGAGCCATAAAAAACTCCTGAAAGAAATCGGCACGTGTATCACCTCTCAACGAGGCCTCCTCAGGATGACGATGGACTTGTTGCGAACTCGAACACGGCGTGTTGCCACACTAAGCGCTGAGTGCAGACTGAGCCTTATCGCCCGTGAAACCCACTTATATAGTGTCGCCATTATCAGTGCGACCGTTATCAGTGCGATAAGGGGCGAACAATCGCAGCAAAGGTGACCTTGGCATACTCGTATTTAATTCGTTCAACAGTGTAATGTTTCCGGTATTATTTTTGACAATTTCTAAACTCTCTAGCACTGACATTCTGAAACCTTTATCACATGTGTGTAACATTTCGAAAGTGTTACTATTATGTTACGAATGACCTGTATCTATTAAGTGTTGTGCAAAATGGGATTTTTCTGAATAATAATTCCTGTACGCTACAATATGTTCCTTATATCTAGTCTGAAACGACGGAACATAGTTCGTTCACTTTTGTATCCACTGCCTCCAGAAAGACCACATGAATATTTAGGTAGTTTGACATACTTAGGATCAATTAGTGATAGAGTTTCAAAAACATTGTTTCGAAATGGACAAGACCCCAACTTAAACTACGGTACATCATTTTCTACAGTATGCCAAGAATTCAATAAAGCATGTCCTGTAAAAACAGTAACAATCAATACCAAACCAAAATTTAGTGAATGGGCCACTCCTGGCATTAGAAAAAGCAGAGATATTTTATATAATTTATATAACGAAAAATCATTGACTTCTGATCAAGTAATTCATAATTATGTAAGAAAATATTCTAAGATATTTAAAAGAGTCTGCGCCCAAGCTAAATCTAAATTAATAAGTAACAAAATTAATATTTCTAAAAATAAAATAAAAGCTGTGTGGTAGGTAATTAACAAAGAAACTGGAAACACAAAACAGCGAGATCAGAATGAATTGTCTTTAAAAATTGATAATGAAACCATTTCAGATAAGTTAAAAGTTGCTGAGACACTAGAAAATTTCTTTACCAACATCTCAATAGAGGTTACAAAATTTCTCCCTTCATCATCTATACTAGCTGAATCTCTTTTAAAAGAACACTTCAGTAAAAACATTCCAAGTTTTGAATTCAAGCCCATTTCTATTGTCACAATTAAAAAAGCATTTAAAAGTCTTAACATAAAAAACACTGAAGACTTATGGGGGATTTCCGTTAAGGTTCTTGAAGATATCATTGACACAATTGCCCCTGTCCTAACAGGCATATTTAATCAATGTTAAGATAGCGGTACGTTTCCTGATTACGTTTAATGAAACATAGTAAAGTAGTGCCAATTTTCAAATCGGGTAGTAAGCGTGATCCCTCTAATTATAGACCAATATCTGTGCTACCAGCATTGAGTAAAATATATGAAAAAATCATGCTAGACCAGATGTTGTCACATTTTAATCCTAATGGGATTTTACATAGTCACAAGTTTGGTTTCACGAAAGGTAGGTCGACGACTGACGCAGGAGTAAAACTCATCAGTCACATCTTGGAATCCTGGGAGGAGTCCCAGGATGCAATTGGCATTTTCTGTGACCTCTCAAAAGCGTTTGACTGCGTTGACCACAATACACTGATCTGTAAATTACACCACTACGGAATTCGTGGACAAGCTGCTGATCTTGTTCTTTCCTATCTATCAAACAGGCAGCAAAAAGTAAATGTTAATGGGGCGACGTCTTCGGAGTCTCTAGTTAAAATGGGCGTGCCTCAAGGTTCAATTCTCGGCCCTTTCTTATTTCTAGTTTATATAAATGATCTTCCTTACATGATGACTAACTTATCAGATATAATTCTATTTGCTGACGACACTTCTCTGATTTTTAAAACAGACAGGAAAGATACAGATGTTTTACATGTCAACTATCGTTGGCTGTACTTTCAAAATGGTTCGCAGCTAATAATCTTTAACTTAATGCGAACAAAACTAAATGTATTAGGTTCTCATTACCAAATGTACCTCAAGTAGGTCTAAATCTAAAACTTGATGGCAAAAAACTAGATGCAATAACGGAAACAATATTCTTAGGAATTACTTTAGATTCAAAATTACAATGGGGCGCCCACATTAGAACTCTTTCAGGTAGATTAAGTTCAGCTGCATATGCAGTAAGAAAAATAAGGCAGTTGACTGATATAGCCACAGCTAGGTTAGTATACTTTGCTTATTTCCACAGTATTATGTCTTATGGCGTCCTGCTGTAGGGATCGGCAGCTGACGTAGATTCGATTTTCATTTTATAAAAGAGGGCAATCCGCGCGATCTATAAAATGGGTCCTCGCGAGTCCCTTAGAGACAAATTTAAAGAAATTGATATACTGACTTTGACTTCTCTTTATATCTTAGAAAGTATTATGTATGTTCGCAAAAACTTAGGACTTTTCAAAATACGAAGCGATTTCCATAATATAAATACACGTAGTCCACATGAAATTGTGATACCCAAATTTAGATTAACTAAAACAAGCAAGTCATTTTTTATAAACAGTGTACGCTTTTATAACAAGTTGCCAAAGTCGGTGACAGAACTTAGCGATGGGAAGTTCAAAACCCACATCAAACGTGTCCTTATCAAGAAATCATATTATAAAATTAAAGACTACATACGTTGAAGACAAGGAAGTTTGGCAATAATTCCTTCTGCACATGTGGCTTCCCTGGTACCTCATTAACGACATAAATAAGTAAGAGTCTATTAACTGCTCCCAAATTACCATGTTTATTTTAATCTTTAATTTTTATTTTTTACATTCGTCCTTGTCATATTTATTCTATTATTTGACATTGGTGTCGATTCTCTTGTCACAAATGCCTCTAAACTAGACTAAAAATCACTAAAATTTAGTTTAATCCTGTCAAACGACGATTTCCCATTCTGAAATTAGACTAAAATGACACAACTTAACTATATTTTAGTTTGGCAGCACTAAGATGGTACTGAGATATTAGTTTAGTGAAAATGGCAATTTTGCTATTCTGAATTTGACGTTTTTCACCTAAAATTTACATTTTCTAACTAAATCTGACTATTTTTAATCGCGACTAAAAACGTGTGGAATAAAATTGGTTGTCATGAACTTTTAATTCACACCAACACCTCGACTTCAGATGCAAAAACAGTACTGAATATTTTTCTTTTCTTTTGCTTATATCTCGAAAACGGTGTGTCCAATCGCAAAAATAATGAAAATTTCGACACCCTTTATAAAACCCTTAAACCCCTAACACTCTACATGTAGGTAATATTTTTTTCTTATTTTCCATACAAAAACTGAAAAAATCTATATAAAACACGTCGAGGCTGCCCCCCCTGCGCGCCTCCGGCTCTAAAAAGATTCACGTGGTTAGGTATCACGTGTGGAGTTGCGATTGTCAAATTCGATTTAGATGTGTCAAAATTATTTTTAAATTTAGAGAATTTATTTTGCAGAATAGCTTTGAGATTCTCATAGTCAAAAGTAGGAAATTTTAGTGATAGTTTAGTTAGTTTAGTTCGGTGTACAAGAGAATCGGCACCATTATATACCTACGATTTCATTTCAACTCTTTGTGACTTTTGTGGACATGATAATTATTCAGATTGATTACAACTGTAATAGCAATCATATAATAGCGTCTTATTAAAATAGGTTTTTACTTTTATTAGTTTATTTATTTTTTGTATAGATTCTTTTCTGTTTTGTGAATGTGAGACCGCTGTAGGTTTAGTGAATTGTAGACCTGTAGACCATTTTCTATTTTGTTAAGTAATTAGTACTTACTGAAAGACCTACACTGTCCTCCCATACCTAGTAACACTGTTATTTGAAAGTATTGTAAAAGCCAATTATTTTTAAAAGAGTAACCGTGGAGTTTCTTGCCGGCTCTTCTCCATAGGAAACGACCAATTGGAACCGTGCACCTAGCTTCTGACGTTTCATAAGTGCCCATGTAGGTTTATGTGAAATAAAATATTTTGAATTTGAATTTGAATTTGGATTAAGGGTAGCTTTTAAAACAAATAATTCTTTAAGACAGATTTGTAACGGAAAGATCGATTAGAAAACCACAAAAAATCAGATGTATACAAGTTACGTTGCGATGATTGTAATGGTATTTACATAGGTCAAACTGGTCGTAATTTTTAGTTACTAAATATATCCACGTCTATTGTATTTTACTTCACTTCTGTTTAAACTTAAACGTCAGCAGCTGGTTACTGACGATGTAAATAGCGCGATCTCAAAAGTAGTTCACTGGTTCAATGTTAATAATTTACTTCTTAATGAAAAAAAACCAAATGCATTAAGTTTACCCTACGAGTACCTCATGTTAGGCAGGTGAAAACTAGTGTATAAAGGGCGAAGAATTGAATCCTAGAGATAGCACAGTTTTTTTGGGCTTAACTTTGGATGCTAAGCTTCAGTGGGGGCCACACATAGATAAATTGTCAAAAAAGCTAAGCTCCGCAGAATATGCTATTAGAAAAACTCGTAATTTGACTGACATAGAGACAGCCCATTTAGTGTAATTTAGTTATTTTCATAGTGTAATGTCGTACGGTATTCTGTTGTGGGGAAATGCCGCCGACATTCAGACTATCTTTGTTTTGCAGAAAAGAGCTGTTCGATCAATTTATACATTAAGTCCGAGACACTCTCTCAGAGATAAATTTAAGGAGATTAATGTAATGACTGTGCCTTCTCAGTATATTTTTGATAATCTTTTATATGCCCATAAAAATATAAAATTGTTTAAAAATACAGTGATATCCATAACATAAATACTAGAAACAAACACAAATTTGTTGTACCTACAACAAGGCTCAAGAAAATAGGTAGCTCGTTCAGATGTCAATGTATACGCTTTTATAATAAGCCACGCCACGTACAAGATCTAAGCCTTAATAAATTTAAATCATTCATAAAACGTAAGTTGTGCCAGAAAGCTTTTTATACCGTTAAAAATTACGTTGATGACAAAAAGGCTTGAGCTGCTCCAATTATTATTTTTATTTTTTACTTTCGGAACTTTGTTTATTTTGCTAACTTTTAAATTATTTACACGATGACATGAATATTTACTTTGTGAAGTATAATATTATTATTTTTTCGTTTATTCATTCTAATTCTTATTTGATTACATTTTTAAATATTTCTTAAAATAAAAAGAATTAAAAAAAAACATTTAAAAATATAAAAAAAATAGAGTTCCGCCGCCGGTCCGGCCGGGAGCAAGGTCCAAGCTACCGGTGGTTAGGGCTGCAGAGACAGGAACCTCCTCACAATGCGAGCCGTATCGAGGAGTACTGCCTTCTGAATCAGGCGCTTGATCCAACCGCCTAACGAGAGCCTCGAGAGATGTCGAGGCTTTCGGCCATCAGGCCATTAGCCGTTACGACAATCGGCACAATGATAGCCGAGCTCACATTCCACATGTCAACAACCTCGTATGCTAAGTCGAGATATTTTATTTGTTTCTCTTTCTCAGCTTTCACGAGGTTCTCGTCATGTGGAATGGTAACATCGACTATCATTGCGCGGCGCGCTAATCGATCTATCACTACTATATCAGGCTTATTTGCTACAATAGTCCTGTCAGTAATGATAGACCGATCTCAGTACAACGTGACATGGTCATTTTCGAGAACTGGGTCGGGCACATACTTGTAATACGGTACCTCAGAGTCCACAAGTTTATATTTCAAAGCAAGTTGCTGGTGAATAATCCTAGCCACTTGGTTATGTCTGTGCAAGTACTCGCCGTTAGCTAGACGCGAGCAACCAGAAATAATATGTCTGATGGATTCACCCGGACGATGGCATGCCCGACACACGTCAACCGTACCGTCCTTCATAATATGTCTCCGGTAGTTATTCGTCAAGATAACTTCGTCCATAATTGCACAGACGAAACCTTCGGTTTCCCCGAAAAGGTCACCGAAACGTAGCCAGGATACGGACGCTAAGAAATCTACACCGGGCTCATGAATAGCCCGATAGAAGTGCCCGTGAAGCGCCTTGCTTTGCCACACCTCCTTGCGGTCATTTGTAGTAAGTACTACAGGTTTGCGCCAGTTCTCTTTAGCCATGGAGAGCGGAGTGAGCCCGTTGTCCACTGCGACCACATCACGGTGCATACCCACATCAGCTTTAAAAAAGTAGTCCCTGAGGCTGCACACCTCGCGGTTGTGGAGGGTCTTCGCATTTAAAAAGCCTCGACCCCCGCACTTCCGCGGGATGTACAGTCTCATCGCCGATGAACGTGGGTGATGCATCCGGTTTGCGGTCAGGAGTGTACAGACCCTCCTGTCCAGGGCGTCGAGTTCAGTCTGAGTCCATTTGAGTATCCCGAAAGAGTACATCAAAACCGGCATGACCTAACCGTTGAAGGCGCGCACCTTGTTTCCGCCTGAAAGAAGACTATTTAATGCCTTTTTCAGGCGACCAAATAAGCGCTCCTTCAACGATTGCTTCATGTCAGCAACGTTGATGCCTAACGCTTCCGACATACCCAAATACATATAGCTTTCGGTTGAGGAGAGGGAACTAAGGTGTATGGAGTCCGAGAGTTGGGTCCCCTCGGATTCCATAATCTCCCCTCGCTTTACATGCATGACTGCACATTTGTCCACACCAAATTCCATGCTGATGGCGCCAGTGAATGTTTCAGTTACCTTCAGTAGCTCCATCAGTCGCAATTTGTTGGGGGCAAAGAGTTTCAAGTCATCCATGTAGAGGAGGTGAGATATGACCTGACCACCTCTCCTCAACCGATAGCCTAGACCTGAATCCTCCAGCAGTGTGCTCAGAGGATTCAGAGCTAAGTAGAACCAAAGTGGACTCAAACTGTCGCCCTGGAATATTCCCCGTGTAATCCATACAGGCTCATCATTCTCCTGGATCTGTCGACATCCTGGATAGTGAAGGACCGTCCTCCATTGCCCCATACACGACATCAGGAAGGTGCGCAGAGTTGTATCTATCTTGTACAATTCTAGCACCCTCATGAGCCATGTATGTGGCACCGAGTCGTAGGCCTTCTTATAGTCTATCCAGCATGTCGACAGATCCTTGCGGGATCGACGAACCTGTTGGCTTATGGCCATGTCGATGAGGAGTAGCTCCTTAGTACCGCGGGACCCATTCCTACATCCATTTTGAGAGGCAGATATAATTGAGTTATTGTCAATGTGTGTGTTAATTTTCACTCTCAAAATGGATGTAAGAAGTTTATAAACCGTCGACAAACATGTGATCGGTCTATAATTCTTGGGTTCCGCGGGACAACCTGACTTATGGAGCAGGTGGGTAATGCCTGTTGTTAGGAACTGTGGTAGCGACCCAGACTCTAAGGATGTCTGGAACTGAGATGCCAGGCAAGTGTGTGAACTAATTAGCCATTTTAGCCAAAAGTTGTGCGGCCCGTCCGGTCCCGGTGACTTCCAATTCAGTAACGGACGGACTGCTCTGGCTACATCTAATGGCGTGATTTCAACTTTTTCCATTTCTGGTATAGTTTCACACACTTGCTCGACGTCCTGCATCCAGTCAGCTTCAGCGTGACAGACGGGCACCGACCATATGCTGCGCCAGAATGCACTTGTGGCGGCATCATCCGGGCGGCACACGTCTGTCACATTTTGTTCAGGTCTCTCCCAAGCTCTTTATTTCCACCTCTCATCGCTCTGGAACATGCGATTCTGCGTGTGTCGATCAACCCGCCGCTTATACCTCCGAATACGGCTCGCCCATGCACAAACTTTCTGCTTCAGGAAGTCGATGCAATCTGTGACACGGGACATGTATTCTCGAGGGCTGATTCCAGTCCCCGAGAATGCCCGCCTTACAAAGCGCATCACTCGTGGTCGTTTGCCCTCCCTGAAGCAGTATAGTTTGCTGATGAGTACCCTGGCCCCATCGATACGTCGCTCGATCCTGCACTGCCACGCTGGTACGGCTGGTTTTGGTCGAGTAGCGTCACAGTTTGGGAACTTAACGTTAGCTAAACGACATGCCGCAACAGCCGCGCAATACAGGATCGAGTGTGTATCAATGAGATCCTCGCTGCTCTCAAAAAAAATCGTAAGCTGCGAGTCCAAGGCACACACCAGCGCCCTATTTTTTTTGTGCATGGGTAGGCGTGGTAATCGGGGTCTAAGTTCGGTCGGAGTGTACCTATACTCGCGGAACGCATCCTCCAGTGCGTTCCTCAATCGTTCGTTACACTGGCTACTTACTGTGGCAACCCTATCATCCTCCTCTTCAACACCATGATTGAACCGCGGCGGGATTGCATCAAAATTTGACGCTTGTGCCGCGGTTTGTGCCCAAGTCGAGACGATGTGGTTGCTCAGTACCTCTGAGCGCAGCCTATCAAGTGCAGCATCGTCCAGCCTATGATTGCGCTGGATGACACACACCTGATCCGACAGTCATTGGGCCGAGACGTTGACGGCTGGCTCTAGTTCCTGGAACAGAGACAGCATCCTAACACGGTACGCAGTGAGGTTAGTTCCTCACTCTGTAGACCCGTAATATGTGCGCATGACGTTCTCGTTCATTGACTGAGTCCATCTCATGCGGTGCACACAACCACCGGCAGCGGGGACCCGGCTCGGGGCCGGTTGGCCCCTAAGTCCCAAGCTCTTCGGTGGCCGGCCTTTCCCCGGCCGACGTACAGGTGTTGGCGACGTCGGCGGGGAAAAATACTCGTCGCTCGAGCTCGACGCAACTACCGCGGCCGGTGTCGACACAGCGCTCACAGTGGGGCTGTGTACCGGTAGCGGCGAGGTTGATCTGAGCGACGAGTCCGGAGGTGGTAGGCGTGCTCGGCGAGTAGCTGATCTCGTCAACATTCCATAATTTCTATATCTTGCATAATTTATTTATATGGGAGTCCGTATTTGACACTGTCATTTTTGATTATAGTATTGGTTTTGGTTTTTTCATTGTAAATAGGTTTATTGTTTATGAATTTATTTACTGTTTATTCCAAGGAAAAATTATTGAGGTTTTGTATTAATTAATACGATATGTGGAAATAATTAAATATGCGAAATAAGAGATAAGATTTTTTTTTTTTTGTTGACGTTTCTGTGTTTGTTATTATTATTTTAATTATTGTGAATGTGAGGACTATGTGGTTCATATATATATTTATTTATTTTTTCTCAGTTACTTCTATTGATAATCTGGCAGTTTTGAGTACTTTATACGGCCTACCCAAATGTCCTTTCTTTGGTATTGTTCGTCGAATCGTTGGAGCAAGTGATTGAGTAATTTATATTGTATAACAAGATATACTTTATTGTCTTTTATAATATTAATCGACATACATATTTTTTCTCGTCAAGTGACACACGTTATATATTACTTTTTTCTATGCACTGTAATAAAAGAATATCGCTTTGAGGTTGTACTCCCGACACTCCTCCTCGATTGTATATGTAGATCTTTGGAATATATAATCGTTAAATTAAATATTAACATAGGTACACTCCTCCTAGATGAATACTTTGCATTGTTCTCTGAGCATCTTATGTCTTGCAGTCGCTAATGATTTTGTTAACATATCAGCCAAATTGTTCTCAGTTTTTATATATGATATTGATATCTTTTTTGTAAATATCAAATCTTTTATGTGATGATAGCGAATATCGATATGTTTCGATCTTTTACTATTTTCATAATCCTGTGGAATAAAAATAGCTCCTTTGTTATCGACATACAGCATTGGTGTTAGATTTATTCCAAAATCTTTTAATATTTCGTTTAAATTAATTCCTTCGCATGACGCTAATGATGCTGCTATATATTCTGCCTCTGCAGTTGACAATGCAACACAGTTTTGTTTTCTAGAGAACCATGCTACAACATTCTCATTGTATTTAACTATACATCCGCTTATACTCTTTCTGTCTCTTTTGCTATTTGCCCAATCTGCATCCGAATAAACTTTTAAGCTTATCTGTTCACACTTTTTATATTGAAGTGCGTAATCTTTAGTTGAACTAGTATATGTAATATGTGGTTGAACTAAGGTAGCGTAATATGCGCTTGCCATGTTTCCAACATTCTTCATTTGGTTTGTCCAAAAATTGACTAAGGTAAGATACAGAATAGCATATATCTGGTCTTGAGACTATACTCACAAACATTAAACTTCCTATTAGCTCTCTGTAAGGAACTTCTATAGTTTTTTTTCTGTTATGTCTATGTTTAATCCCTTCTCCATCGGTGTATCTTTTTCCTTGCATTCAGTCATATTAAATTTTATTAACATTTTTTCTATTTGTTTTGACTGTGTTATTCTTAATATTCCATGTTTTCTTTCTATCTCCATTCCGAGAAATTTCTTTATCTCTCCTAAGTTTTTGGTATCAAATTCTTTCTGTAATAACTTCATTATTCTGTCAGTTTCTTCTTTCTTTCCCATGACCAAAATATCATCAACAAAAATCAATATCCAAACATTTTTATTAAAGAATAGGCAAAAATCATTTTTTGATCTTTGTAGTCCACACTTAATCAAAAAATCTGTTAACCTTTCATTCCAGCATCTAGGACTTTGTCGTAATCCATATAAACTTTTATTTAACTTCAATACTTTCTTTCTATTTGCATTAACTCCTTGTGGTACTTTGATATAAACTTCATCTTTTAAATAACCATTTAAAAATGCTGTTGGTACGTCCATTTGATAAATTTTGTAATCTTGTTGTACAGCTTGTGCTAAATAAGTTCTTACTGTGCTCATTCTAGCTACAGGTGAATAGTTTGTGTTGAAATAGTCTTCTTTTTGTACTTGAAATCCTCTAGCAACTAATCGAGCTTTCTTTAAACCGTTTTCTTTTGTCTTAAATATCCATTTTGTATCTATCGCTTTCTTCCCTCTGGGTAAATCTATTGGTTCTGTCCATGTGTTAATTTTTTTTAATGAATTTATTTCTTTACTTATAGCTTCTAACCATTCTTTATCTTTCGCAGCTTCTTTGTACGAAGTTGGATCTTTATTTTCAGTTGTTACCAAACAATATGCACTGTATAGTTGATAATCATTCATGTGTTTAGGTTGATGTACAGTTCTGCCTGATCTTGTAGTTATTTTATTATCATCTCCATCTTGTACAATATCATCATCATCATCATCATCATCATCATCATCTGTGATGTAATTAGATTCATTCAGATCATCCGAATCATCATGTTCACTACTTCTTATTTGACTACTTTCTTGTATGTTTATCGATATATTCTTATATGTGTCTTCATCGTCGTCATTGAATATTGCTACATATTCATAGGGATAGTTTACTACCTCTTCCTGCTTTTCCGGTTGGTAAATAGTCTTTGATTCATCAAATATGACATCTGTTGAAGTTACAATTTTATTACTTTCATGATCCCATAATTTATATCCTGAACCAGTGTAGCCGACCATTATCATTGGTTTGGCTCTTGGTTGTAGCTTGCTTGGTTTTGGTATTGTTACAATCCATGCTTTGGAACCATAAACTTTTAGTTTTGACAAGTCATTATAACCGTACCATATTGAAGCTGGTGTTTGACCGTTTAATGCTTTTGTAGGACTACGGTTGAGCTCATAAGCTGATGCGCAAATTAATTCGCTCCATAATTCCTTAGGTAACTTCGTTTCTGCAAACTTGACTCTAACTTTGTCTAATAATGTTCTGTTCATCCTTTCCGATGTGCCATTTTGTTGTGGCGTATACGGGCTTGTATATTCTAATATTATGCCTTTTTGAATACATGATTCTTTAAATCTTTTTGATGTAAATTCTCCACCATTATCTAGTCTTAATCTCTTTGTTTTTAATCCAAATTGTGCTTTAATAAGCTGTATATGTTTCAAAATATTATGTTCTGCTTCGTTTTTATTTTTCAATAGATATATCATTACAAAATGTGAATAATCATCTATCAATACTTGAAAATAGTATTCGCCATTTATAGACATTGGATGGATAGGTCCACAAAAATCTGAGTGTAAAAGATCTCCTATCTCTTTGCTTTCTCTTGTATTAGATATAATGGTCTTCGTGTACTTTTCCCTTGTATACAACTCTCACATATTTATTCTGAGAATGGTAATCCAAGTATTTTTAGACCTTTTCGATTTAAATGACCTAGACGTCTATGCCATAAGTCATCTTCTTTATTTTTTGTAACATTTGCAGATTCATCTTTTTGTGATATAAAGTTAATTTCTAATGTGTACAAATTTTGGTATTTTGTACCATAAAAAAATGTTTTTTCTCTTCTTATGCTTACTGCATTATTTTTGAATAGTACTGTGTAGCCATTATTTGTTATTTTATATACTGATAATAAGTTATGTGTTATATTTTCCACAATGAGTGATTCAAAGTCTATTTTTATGTTATTACAATATCCTGTTATTGTTCCTTTTTTATTTGCTGTTAATCCTTTACCATCTGCTATAGTAACAGTTATCGGTTCATCTAATTTTTGTATTTTTGTCATATATTTTTCGACTTTTTCGGTAACCATATGGTTAGTAGCGCCGCTATCTAGTATGAATTTGTTTTCATTAATAGCTGATGCAGTCAAAGCTATAAATCCATTAAAATTTTCTTTCATTCCTCTTCTGTAATATCCTCTATTTCTAGTTCTATTTCCTCTTCCTCTAAAAGGACGTCTGGATCTTGTGTTGTTATAATTATAGTTTATTCCTGAGCCTGACGCTTTAAATATTTGTTGTGAGTGAGACTCATATGTAGGACGCTTATTTTTTATTTTTATTTCTTCATCAAGTAATCCTGATTTTACGAACTCTAATGTTATATCTGAGCTGATAGTTTCAATTGCTGTAATTACGTGTTCGTAATCTTCATTTAAGGACAATAATAAATGACAGATTTTGTCTGAATCGTCTAATTTTCTATCTATGTTTTCTATTTCGAATATAATATTATCAAATTTTTGAAAGTGTTCTTCTAACGTATCGTTCGTTAATTTAAGACTTAGTAATTTCTTTTTCAGTGTAATCTTTGTAAAAACACTTTTGCGTTGAAATACGCTGTCTAATTTTTTGAACATTTCTTTTGCATTTGTGCATTCTTGAATTATTGATAAATGTTTGTCTGATATGCATTGAATAATTATTGATTTTGCTTTTGAATTATATAATTTTAATTTTTCATCTTTGGAAATTTCTGTGTCATCATGATCTAAAATTGTTAATACCTGTTTTTCTTCTAATAGTGATTTTACTCTGAATTTCCAATTTGTATAATTTTCGCCCTTTTATATTGGCAAAAGAGAATTATTCGTATTCATCATTTTTTATATGTGTAGGTTTAATACTTACTTACTCCTTTTATTAGTGGCCCATAACCTTTGTTGGAGCAAGTGATTGAGTAATTTATATTGTATAACAAGATATACTTTATTGTCTTTTATAATATTAATCGACACACATATTTTTTCTCGTCAAGTGACACACGTTAGTACTTTTCTCTATGCACTGTAATAAAAGAATATCGCTTTGAGGTTGTACTCCCGACACTTTTAAGTTCTGAGTTAAGCTACACTATCTGTATGGTTCTTTCCTCAGAAGACCATTTCAGACACAAAGCTACATGATTCTCAAATGAAATACTCTGACCAAGATTATTTCCGGGTTTTTATTTATACACATTGACATTAATGAATTTTATTTTAACAATGACATGAATTGACTTTTAAAGTATTTTATTATTTTAATTACTGTGAATGTGAAGACTATATGGGTCATTCCTTTTAGTTTTTTTTTTTCAGTTATTTCTAATCATGGTCTGACAGTTTGAGTAATTTAAGTGGCCTACCCAAATGTCCTTTATTTGGTATTGTTCGTCGAATCGTTGAGCTCCTTAAATTCTGAGTTGAGCTGCACAATAACTGACAAATTCGTGCACTGGCTGGACAGGCCCTCTCAATCTGTGTGGTGCTTTCCTCAAAAGACCACTTCAGACACCAATCCACATGGCCTTCACATGATCTGACCAAGATTATGTCTGGACATTAAAAGAGACTGAGACCTCTGAGTTTGTTTCGGCCTTTCTTCTCAGAGTAGTCAGATAGGAAACGCCGACCTCATCTAGTTTTAAAATATGATTGACATGTAAGAGTGTTTGTACAAACCTACTTACAGAAATAAAATCATTTATCATTAATAGCTTATATTATACTACCACTAATGTGGAACTCACCCTAGGTCGGGGCACAGAATCCTGAAGTTCAAGAATGCCTTCCTTTATGTGAGCGAGCAGAAGTCGAAATGGATTTAAGCGTATTATCTATGTGGCAGAACGTCCTTATAAAATGAGTGTTGTGCCACGTTTTTAGTGATGTGGTTATCATCATCATCATTTCAGCCGAAAGACGTCCACTGCTGGACATAGGCCTCCCCCAAGCACCGCCACTTCGACCGATTTTTTGCTATCCGCATCCAGCGGATTCCTACGGCCTTCACAAGTTCATCGATCCATCTTGTGGGAGTCCAACTCCAAATGGCCCCACTCTCAGCTCATCAACGTTTCGTTTGCCCAGTTTCGCGTTGAAGTCCCCCATGACAACGGTGATGTGAGTTTTAGACCCATGCATGGCTCTGGAAATATCCTCATACATGGTCTCCGCCTCATCGTCGGGGTGTGACGAGGTCGGGCCGTAAACCTGTATGACCTTCAGCGAATATCTTGCGGATATTCTGAGTATAAGGTACACCACCCTGGTCGACACACTCTCGATCTTCACCACGTGGCTCACAAGAGACTTATGGACGATAAACCCGACACCACCTTGGGACTGCTGATGCTGGTTGCCCTCCCGGAAATAGAGTAAGTTCCCGGATTTGAGGATTATCGAGTCCTCACCCTCTCTTCGGACTTCAGATAACCCTACTATACCATATCGTAACCTGCTCAATTCTTCCTCGAGTTCGGTGATCTTTTCGTCGGTCCGGAGTGTACGCGTGTTGTATGTTGCCAGGTCCAGTTTCTGGTGGTTATGGTAGCCGGATCTCTTTCGGGGATTCTTCGCACCCCTTGCCTCATCGTGGCCTTGACCACTACCGTAGCCAAGGGCAGGTGGGCCGCCGGGCACTAGGGGCCATTTCTTTCTGGTGCTTGTCATTTTTGGGGGGGGGGGTATACCATAATCGCCACGCTTGGCAGGCGGGTTGGCGATCGCAGTATGGTGTTAAAAATGCATAGATAACGCTGTTGCCCATTCTCTAGTAAGTCCCTTAGTCGCCTTTTACGACACCCATGGGAAGAAATAGGGTAGTGCTATTCTTTAAGTCCGGCACCACACGGACGTGATGTGGTTAGTTACTTACTAATAATTGTGATATTTTAATATCACTCGACTACTTACGGTTGAGACCTCACACAACGCTATATAACTACCATTTTTATTAAAATTTCTCGATTATGCAAAAAAACACGGAGCCGAAAAGTTTAAAAAAAAAATATAAGTGTAAGTTCATAAAAATATAAAAATTCGAAAAAAAAATATTTCAAGATAAACCCCCCTTTTAAAGATATTTTTCATGAATATTCAGAAAAATGCGGGTGGGCACATACCGATAGGTGACATTGTATATATGGCAGGCATGCCGGTGCCATAATTTTCATGACGGCCGTCACTACCGCCGTTATGTGGCGGCCACTGCTGTCGTAGGAAACCTAAGCTGACGTTGAATAATAGCCGTAATGATAGCCGCCTTCATGATCGCAGATGTGAGGGTTTGCGCCCCGCAGAGCTATGTATCTTCACCGACGGATCCAAAAAAGTTAGTGGCACAGGTGCTGGAATCTTCTCGGAGGACTTCAACATACACATAGCCACACAATTGGGACTCCATATCATAGTGTTCCAGGCCGAATACATGGGTATATCTCTTGCCGCTTCAGCAGATTTTCTCAACCGTACGCAAAATACGCGCTTTGACGTGGAGTTGCGGATACCATCCCGTATTACCTATTAGCCGCCCTCATAGCAAACTATTTCCTTATCGAAGAATATTTTGTCCGTAAATTCAAACAACACATGGTGCCGTCATTTTCACGACGACCTTGTGTCTTTTATGTAACTTCCACCGCTGTTTTAGGAAACCCAAGGATTGTAGGTATATACCCGTTTTTTATGTTATTGATACAAATAGTGTGGATTTTAATTTCCTCAAGTGGACGTGGCGCGTCTTTTGAATAACTAAAATGTTCATTTCAATCTTTATCCGAGTATCGTTTCAAAGTTATGTTAAAATTTATTAATAGATAAATATCATCTGATTAGTTTACCTAATCTCGATCACTGCATTTAAATTGTATCATGTTCATCTTTAGTATAAATGTAATCAAATTATAATTACGACAACAACATGGTATCGTAGTCTTATTAAATAACTATCAAAGTAGTCCTACTAATAACATGCATTAATTTTATTTGTTTTTTGATAAGGAAATTAGTGTAATTCAAGCAGACTGTTTCCGATAAGCATGGCAAGTTCAAAAGAAAATCTTGACTGTTGTTAGCAGTTCTTCTTTTATAAAAAATTTTCTTTCTTTCAATTTGGATACATCCTTACTGCGATTCTGGGTTTCATTACATGATTTTATTATAAATAGTTAATTCACATTGAGCATCGTCGAAAGTTCAAAAAACAAAACTGTCTGTAGACATTTTTTTTTTTTTGGAAATTATCAATTAACTTCTCGCGCTCTGGGCGGAGCGGGAGAAGCCTCTTATTGTCTATAACCCACCCGTGTTCCTTCAGTTGCCATGTTACCAGGAGCCACGGTACCCCTTTTGGACTTTCCTGCGACCCCGGCAGGCATTGGCCCTAGCGGACCCCGTCAGTTCTGCTGACGTCTCTTTGAGGCATGCGTGGAACACAACGCGCCGTCAACCCGGGCCTGGTCCTTGCTGACCGTCTGCAAGCCCGCGCCTGCGGTGGCCGGGAATCGTCTGCGATTTCCGACACTCAGGGCGTCTCTTGCGGTGGTTAGGGGCGTGAGGGTGCGAAATTTGCCTCTCCCTCACGCATTCCGCTTTCTCTTTCGCGAGCATTACTGCTTTGCAGAAGGAGGTGGTGGCCTCCCATGCCCTTTCGCTCCATACCGACCTGTACCAGGGCCGGACGCGAAAGATCAACGCCGCCGATCGCCTCCACGAGGACGTGGCGATGCTCCACCCAAGCCGGGCAGACCTCCACTGTATGCTCCACCGTGTCCTCCGGGTGATCCACACAATGGTGACACCCGGGCGTTTCCTTCCGACTTATTCTGAACAGGAACTTCCCAAAACAACCGTATCCGGTGAGGACCCTGCGTCAGGTGGAAGGCGAGGACGCCGTGGCGCCTTTCTAGCCACTTCTCAAAGAGGGGACTTACTGCCGCAATTGTGGCGTGCCCAGCATTGGATTGCGACAATCGCACTCTACTTGACGCCATTAGATCCCGCCGGCGCTCTGTCCGCTGTGCCGTGATTTCTCGCGGCAGCGGAGTTAAGCCCCGGCGTTTTGCCTCCTCGCGCCACTCGTTACAGATAGCCCTGACCGCAGCTTGGCCGCTGTGCCCTATATTGATGTGGTAAGTATATAAATACAATAAATTATTAAGAAAACTAGTTTCTGCCCGCGACTTCGTTCACGTGGAAGTCGTAAGATACCACAATATACCACAATAATAGCCACATTTTTATAAAACTTCCCTTTAAATTAAGTACGTTTGTAGTTTTGGTCTCCGCAGCCAAAATATGCAAAGAGTCAGGACTGGTGGCGCGGGACCAAGCGACCTACAGTTGTCCGTGTGAGAAGAAGCTTGTCCTGAGGTCGACACCCGCAGCC
Source organism: Agrochola litura (assembly GCA_949152395.1). Classification (NCBI taxonomy): domain Eukaryota; kingdom Metazoa; phylum Arthropoda; class Insecta; order Lepidoptera; family Noctuidae; genus Agrochola; species Agrochola litura. The sequence continues at coordinate 18,440,898 of OX424509.1, read as the reverse complement.
TTCAGTGTCTGTCCCTGTGACTTGTTGATAATCATCGCAAAGCATACGCTCACAGGGAACTGCACGCGCTTAAACCGGAAATAAGTAATTGTGGGGAATTAGAAGTATACGCGGCATAAACACTGTTTTGCCAACGCCATAACCTGTTAGAATTTCTGCCTCGATGACGTTTCGCTACAAAGACACGACTTTGAGCCGGGTTCCGTTACACAGCTTCGGCGGAGTTACCAGAACCCCCTTCAGCTGGATTATGTGCTTCGGAAGTCCACTTACCGGTAGCGAATTCAGAAATTCTACGGGGTGATGTGTGGCATCATCTTGCTCCACAACTGTATTAATGGAGGTGTATATCACTTCGCTACCTTCAATTTGCGAGAGAATAATGTAGTTGATCGCTGCAGTTTGATCATTTTTGGCCATTAAAATGGCGTTCACACACCCAATAATTCTCTTGGTAAGATATTCGACTGATGTCCTCCTACACCAGATAATCAGATCTTCTAAAGTGGCAACTACTCTACCAAGAGTCTCTAGAGTGCCTTCACCAAATTTTAGAAGAACATCGGAGAATTCTTGTGCATGTGAATTCCCGCCAAGCCGTGCTCGCAAGTTGATGATTTACCGCAGTCTATGAACTCGCGACCATAGAGTCGACCTTTTCAACGAAGTATTCACCTCGTCAGCCCTAGTTCCTCGCGATCCCACAGGCAGTGTTTGCTGGAAATCGCCACTAAACACAACTGTGACACCACCATCAGCTTCAACTGCTTTTTTATTGGCCATAATGCATTCATCCCATACGATGAAAGCGCAATCCCTAAGCTCGCGCCCTTTGTCACTCTTGCGTGAAATCCCACAAACAAGCGTTTCGTTGCTCTCTAAATCCATGGGATGGATCCTCTGCAAGGATGCCAGTGGTAATACCCCGAGGCAGGCTCGTCCTAGAGTGGAATTCATAAGCAATGTACTTCCTTTGCGTCTTATTTCAATAAGGATGGTAAACCCAGCTATTTATGTAGACTATAAGGAAATGTAAAGCACTATTTTTTGAAAAAATAAACATTAAAAATAAAAAAAAACTGTGGCACACCGGGAATGCCGACAGACGTGAAAAGTTAAACAATTTTACTATGAAGGATCGCCTTGGTGGAAGAAAAATACTTGTATAGAACATTGGCCCGTAACCTTTTCTAAATAAAGAGCACAATCGCTAATTGTAGGTACATGAACAATGTATGGTTTCATTCTTATTTTGATTTTACCTAGACATATAACTTATATCACAACCACCTACTATTTATAGATGAATTGTTTATTCCCCCAAGGAATCAACAATTCATTATGATTGCATAATAAGTATAGTCGACATCGTAATTCTTTACCACTTTTGAGTACAATTCACCGTAAATTGAAATTTAAGTAAGGTTGTAATTATTTAACCGTCACAAAAGCACCTTACATGACGTGCAAGTGATATTTAACCTCAGGGTTGTAAAGCAATTACGAGATTGACTTTCTATACCATGAACTCAATTAAAATCCTTATCTGAATAGACAGGCGGAAATTCAGCCGGGTGACTTCATTTTATTTTTATCTTGTTGGAGATACTATCTTTTCCGTATTCATTGCATTATGAATAATGAAGATACGTGTTCAATTAAATTATAAAAGTGACAGTTAGGAGATTTTGGGTTTATTAAGCTGTGACTTGTTGCCACATGCGAAACAAAATGATTCGCAAAGTATTAATATTATTTATATTAGTGTCTTACGTAGTCAGTGATTCTTGTGTGAGGTACACGTTTGAGGAGAGTTTTAATGAATTGTTTACACATCAACGGGGGTCTTGTTTCTCCAGCGATAGATTTTGGGTTCTTGGCAAGTACAATGACATTGACTTGAGTAATGAAAATGATCGAAGTACTACTTTTATGACGACCGTGCCATCTGCATTTCATTGTGTGTCGTCATTCATATTTCCGATTGCCCCCCGCGGTACGATTGAAGTGAACGCTTATATAGAAACATCGACTGATAATAATGTAGACCAAATCTGGGTATCAGCCTTCTTGTTAGGCTTAAATGACCGAAATTTAAAAGTTAACGGGATTTGGACTGGGCAACAAAACTTCGTGCCTGGATGGCACACTCTGAGGCTAACCGTACCCGCCGATGCTATTGGAGACGGCTACGTGAGTATTAATTTGCACTGTTTTGGTAGGAGTCTGTTATTTATTAATCGACTTCAAAAAAAGGAGGAGGTTCTCAATTCGACTGCATTTAAAAAAAAAAAATGTATGTTTGTTACCTCAGAACTTTCTACTGGGTAAACCGATTTTGATGATTCTTTTTTATTTGAAAGCTGATGCTTCTCGTGTAGTCCCATATAAATTTTATTATCTTTGCTGGAGTCGTTTTTGAGTTAGCTTCAATAATACGAATTTTTCCCACTTAGTATGTGGATGATATGTTAAGTTCCTCTTACTGTTATTTACATAGCAGGTAGTGGTATTCGACTTTGTGTGTGGTAAATACCACAGCTAAAAAGTGAGAAATAAAAACTTTTTACATAAAAAACAGACTTCCAAAAAAAACTCTACTAAGTGAAAAATAACTTTAATTTCGGAAGTCGGTGGCAAAAAATGAAAATTCAAAACCAAAGCCACAGATTCCCGAAATTAAAGTTATTTTACACTTTTAAGTGTTTTTTTGGAAGTCGGTTTTTTTTTTGTAAATAGTTTTTCACAATTTGTCAACCTGCATCTATGAAATTACAGTATTTATTTCATCCATACCTCGCCAAATATTAATTAATAACTTTAAACGAGCAATCCTTGTATACACATATATTACTAGCTTTTGCCCGCGGCTTCGCCCGCGTAGATGTCGAAAAATATCCGACGGGAACGTACTACCGGGATTAAAAAATAACCTATAGGTTAATCCAGGTTATAAACTATCTGTGTGCCAAATATCATCCAAATCCGTTCATCCGTTTTTGTGCAAACCGGAACATACATACAAACAAACAGACCAAAATTCTAAAAACTATATTTTCGGCATCAGACTCGAATATTCAATGTAAGGTTTGACTTCGTTACTATTTTATTTTACTTGGTCTGCGTAGAATATAAATTCTTTATAATTATTATAACAATAACAATAGAGCTTTGTTCATGGCTAATTGTCCTCCACTACGTGAGATATTTGAGGAATACTGTAAAGAAATACCTACTGTAAAAGGCCGGTATCTACCTACAACCTTCACAGTATTTTTCTATATACAATTTTTTTCACTAATTCGGAAGCGGGCACTAAAACAACCAGGCTAGTTGGAGAGCTAACACGTGAGCAAGCCACATAAAATTGGCCGTGGGAGAAACAGTCTTGCCACAAATCAACTCCAGCAAATTTCAGAGTCTGTCCCTGTGACTTATTAATAGTCATCGCGAAACAAACCTTGATTGGGAACTGCAATCTTTTAAATTCAAACGGAAGGTCATTTGGTATTAATGGTATACGCGGCACTAAGACTGTTTCTCCTCTGGCAGATCCAGTTAGTATTTTGGCCTCAATAACATTGCGGCGGAGAGCTGTTACTTGGAGTCTAGTTCCATTGCACAATTTTGGAGGTCGTATATTTCGAAGCAACATGACAGGAGCACCAACACGCAACTTAAGTCTGTGACATGGAAGGATTAAGAGAGTTTAAAACTTCTATAGGATAATTAACCGACTCGTCCATATCGACCATGGTGTCAACAGAGTTGTAAATCATTTCTTCACCTTCGAATGTATTTTTCAACATTTCGTTGATCGCAGCGGCTTGGTCCTTTTTAGGAGTCAAAATGGCTCTTTCGCATAACCACTCCATCGGTTTGTCTTTAGTATTTTTAACATCAGGATAAATTTTATCTATAAGTCCCTTAACTGTTGATACCACAGTACATAATTCATTTGGTATTTGTATCAACCCATCTATTTGTGGAAAGTTTCCGTTTCCAATTTGAAGAAGAAGATCAGCAAATCTGCCGGCAGAAAATTCACCTCTGAGATGTACGAGCTCATGTTTCGAGTAAGTTTTAGCACTTTAATTGAAGGCCATAAGAAAGATCTTTTGATGCATGCTTTGATCTCATCTGCGCGCGTTCCTTTGGGCACTACCGGTAAAGTCTGGCGAAAATCTCCTGCCAGCAACACCGTCATACCACCCATTATGTTTTTATTATTTCGTATGTCCTGCAAAATTCTATTCAAGCCTTCGACCCCTCTTTTGTGTGCCATCATTATTTCATCCCATACTATTAGTTTAGTATTTTTAAGCACTTCGGCAAGATTGCTTTGCTTTGGTATATTGCATAAGGGTGTCTCTACATTTGTAAGGTTTAGAGGTAGTTTTAAGGCAGCGTGTGCAGTTCTACCTCCTTCTAATAATGTAGCAGCAATCCCGGACGACGCTACAGCTAAAGCTATGTCTCGAGTGCTTCTTACTTTTGCCAAGAACAAGTTTATAAGTCTTACCTGTGCCACCAGGGGCGTCCAGAAAGAAAAAAATTCCTTCACTTACTTCTACACTTTTTATGACTTGGTTATATACAGACGTTTGCTCGGCAGTCAACGATGGCGTATTATTATTTACAAAACTTTCCAAAGCTACTGTATCAAAATTAGTTTCTCTCGTGTACTCTCTATTACCGGCAACTTGTGGCTTGGTTGGTTTTGGCAAACCGTACATATGTATCGATTTTCCACCTAACGTTAGCACTGCTTCTTCAATTTCTGATAGACATTCATTTAAAATTTGGTCTTTGAAATTCTCTACATTGTCTCCGATCTCTTTTTGCAGCCTGTGCTTAAAATCTTCAGACAAATAGTCTTTGAAGTCTTTCCAAAGAGCTATTGGGTCTGACATTTGACAAAAAACTAACATGATTGTGAACAGTTCCCGCATTTTTGCTGGTGACTGACAAAGCCCTGCCTCCTCCAACGTCGCATGCCAGTGTAGGTCATCTTCAAGCAAACCTAACATTTTACAAGAAGCTTGGAAAGTAGGCTGCAACACACCATTTACAGTTTTTAATGTTTCAAATGAAGTTGGGCCCCGCACTTCATGTAGCAGTAAACGTATTGTTCGGGTGAACAGTATAGACTCTACCTAAGGCGTGTTCCTTCATCACACCAGGCCAACCATCAACTGTTACTCCTCTTTTTCGTCTTACAAAATTACTCTTATTCCATATGTAATATGCGGGTACCTCAGAGTAAAGTACAATTTTAGCAAAGTTATCTGATTGACATAGTTCGAAAAAAGCTAAAAGCGTCGTTTTTGGTGGATTAGCTATTTTGTTAGCGAGATTATTTGAGTTGAAGTAAACTCTCTGACCGTTTTCCAAATGAATTGCTAAATGAACAACTGTGGGGAAACGCTCATGTATGGAAAACCCAAGAATTCGCCACACTGCTTCTGAGCTACTTATGTACTTTCCGCTCTCATATATCTTCACCTCATCTTTTTCGTTTTCTAGTGCAAATGTAGCCTGGTCCGATCCTTTATTAACATACTTGCATACATATTTTATTGATTTCACAGAGTTGCAATACTCAACGTTTATACGTGCGTTAAAAGTTTTTAATAGTACAGGGTTAAAAGGAACTACCCAACGGTTATTTAGATCCACACCATGAATATTAACGGTAAAACCACCTTCGCTAGGGAAAGGAACTACCCAATGGTTATTTAGATCCACACCATGAATATTAACGGTAAAACCACCTTCGCTAGGGATCTTCTCCAATACTGTGGATAGCCATCATCACCTGTTTGTGTTTCCCTCAATAGAGGTCGGGGATATCTTTAGTGCAGCTGTTGTCCTTCATACAAGGTGATTTATGATTGAAGCTTCCACAAGGGCCATGAATCATGTTCAACTTTACTATTTCTTGAAATTTTGGGTCAAGTGCAGGGTCAGGTATTTCAGGGCAGATTACTTTGTCGATAGAGTCTGGCGTTGTGCTACTTTTCAGCCATAGAAGAATGTGGACATGTGGAAGTCCACGTTTTTGCCACTCAACCGAATACATGTAGCAACGAATTTCTCCGAATATTTGGCCTTTAATCAAAAAAATTATCAGTTTTTTTTACTTTTATATGAAACACTCGAGCAATAATATCGTGACGATCACAAGACTTTTAGCCAGGAAGTAAAACTTTGGTGATGACCTCCCAGCGAGGGTTGCATTTAAAAGTCACAAAGAGATCAGGGCGACCATAGTTGCGTTACATATGTCATCGCATCCTGGGTACGCTCGTGCATATACCTCGGACCACCAGTGAAAGAGGACGGTAGTACTACCATTTGCCCCAATTGATTGGCATCAGCATCTTGTCGTCTAACTGCATCCTTAAGATGTACGTAATTATCTGCACGTAACTTTGCCTGATTATGTCGTATATAATTGAGTATCTCGGTTTCTATTTTAGCGTATTGATCTACTAAATACTGACTAAAAAGAGTGATAAAACGCAGGAGAATGTTATCTTCACCGTCTCTTATCATTATACGGAAGGAATAGAAACTGGCTGCCGAAACCATTTTTTTTTAGAGGCAATTTTGTTTTTGGATCATGTTGAGGCAAGTTGACAGAATAACCACCGTCGCCATAACAAAATATTATGGGATATTACAAGGCATCGTATGACCGATGCAGTTCACTTATCCGACGTAAAGAAGTAGGTACTACGGCTATCCAATTAATGTCTCGTTTCTCAAATTGCTGATCAACCATCACCAAAGCAACTTCGTTAGTCGTTGGGGCGTTAAAACGTCCTCTATGACCTTCAAGAGTTTTCTTTTCGGCATGAATGACTACTTTAAACGATTCACAGGTGGGGGAATTTTATCAATGATGCTTTTGAGGTCTTTATTGAAAGGGTTAACATTGTGAAGCATTTTTTGTAACTGTTTAACCAAACTTGGTTTCAATGCTTGATAATTTGAGCACCTTAGACTTACTTCTCTATCGTCTTCTCCAATGAAATAAATCTGCAAGAATTTAGCTTTCTTACCTGGTTCCGGTAAAATGCTTCCAACCAAATGATAGACCTGACCCTGTACTTTAAATGTTGGCATAAAACCATTTTCCACCACCTGCTTTGCGCCAAAAGATGTCATTTGGAAACAATTGTTGTATTGACGAATATTACTCATAAAATGCTTATGGTCAGGGTGCAGATCCATTACCAAACTGTATAGAGGATCAGGAAGACTATGTAATGCTTCGAGTTGCACCTTTCCACTACCACAACACATTCCAAGAGTCTCGCCCTTCCATTTGAGTGCATTGCACCACTGACACTTGTTATTCATATTGCCTATACTTACCATACAATCGTTGTTGTAAGCCATTCCTGGATTATAAGACATACCTGAAAGGTACTTTGTAAGCCAGGGACTTGCCTGCGTGTTGTATTGTGACTGAGCCGCTCTATGTACTTCAGGATTTGCCTGCTGGTAATTAGCAGCAGCTCGCCTGTGCACTTCAGGATGTGCCTGCTGGTAATTAGCAGCATCTTGCCTGTGCACTTCTGAATTTTTTTTTAATATTTAGATGCCGCTTTCCGATCAGGTGTACGGTTACTTTTTGAATGCTTTTTTTGGGCCTGTTTTAGTTGACTTTTTCTCGTTGCTGCTGTGTATCTAGCTCTACGCTTCTTATGAGGTATCGAGCAAGTCGACTGAGAAATAGATACATTAACTGGCTGTTTGGAAGCAAAGTCCGTAGAAAAATCTGAATCGGTTGATGACACAGGTATAATATCAACTACTTCAACACGTCTGGAAGTAATTTTCTTAGCATTTACAGCGATTGGATTGAGTGTAGAATTTATTTTAACTTCAGAAAACTGTTCCTCATCTGAAACACAAAATTTCAAAATAACCACCAGATAGATCGCCTGAAAAGCGAAGGCGTTTAACCGGACAACCTTCAGCACCAACCTTTACATATAACTTGCAATTGCGGTAAACCTCAAAAACAAAATTATATATTCTGCCTGCTACGGTCAACTCTCATAATGTACCGTAAGTTGAAGACAGAATCATATCAGCATAGTATTTGTCTGATGTATTGTAGTTATCACCACATCCATTTTCAGAAAAACCAGAAAACTCATCCCAGTTTTGCTTTACGTGATCAACAATTTGATCACGTATTTCGAATGCCATTTCTTCATTTCCGTGCATCAAAAAGAAAGAGACCTAAAAAGGCAAGCTCCGTCCCCAATGATCAGTACGACGAACTGTACATACAAACGTACCATCTGCCCTTCAATATTTATAATTTCAACAACCATATTTACAACCAATTTTCTCAAACCTAGCTAGATCGATTTATTGATCCCGAAACCCCTGCATAATTTCAAAAAAAATCTTGTAGCCGTTTCCGAGATTCAGATTATTCTTGTATATATGATTATATACATATATACAAGAATTGCTCGTTTAAAGGTATTATATAGATTTATATTATTATTATATTAATACTGCGAATGTCAAATTTTAAACGAAAATCAGATTTTTGTTTTATTTCATTCTACACGTTCAAATAAAAAATGTCAAATTCGCGGTATTGGATACCGAGCGACGATTTGCAGTTGGAATGTATGGGAGAACATGTTTTTCAACTACAGTTTGTTCTTGGGATAAATAAATTCATCTCAACTACGGAACCTTTCATTGTGCGTAGTCCGACACGCACTTGGCCGGTTTTTTATTGCCTTGACTTGTTAAGATACATTCTAACTGAAACTGTAAGTTTGTACGTTCAATATTGAGAGATTTACCATTTTTAGGGTTCCGTACCTCAAAAGGAAAAAACGGAACCCTTATAGGATCACTCGTGTGTCTGTCTGTCTGTCTGTCTGTCCGTCTGTCACAGCCAATTTACTCCGAATCTAATGGACCGATTAAGTTGAAATTTGGTACACATATGTATTTCTATGACCCAAACACGAATGAGTAACGTAAATAAATTAATTTTGAATATAGGGGTCACTTTTGGGAGCGCAAACAAGAAAATTAAAAAAAAAAGTTTTGCTAACAGTACCGAGTGACATATCAAATGAAAGGGCTTGTTACGAGAATCTCAAATATATTTTTTTATAATTTTAAAATAAATAATTTTAAAGATATTGAATAAATTCAATGAAAATTGACCATTCCCCCCCCCCTTATCTCCGAAACTACTGGACCGAAAAATTTGAAAAAAATACATAGTATGGCTCTTTACTCATAGATTACAGGAAAACCTATAAGAAGTCTATGGTCTTAAAATAACATGGTAAATCTCTCAATATTGTGCGTAAAAACTTACATTTCGTCGCTCGGCATCAAATAGGCCCATCTCTCTAGCTACTATAATATCATAATATCAAAAGTGTTTGACCGTCTTTAATACACAAATAAATAAAACTGTAAGTGTTCATGACAACCAATTCGGGTTTCGGCGTGGTTTGTCAACAGAAAGTGCAGTGTTATGCATTAAGCATACTATCACATACTTACTATACACAGCGTGGGACGCCGATATATGCTAGCTTCCTAGATTTATTCAAGGCTTCTGATCTGGTTGCTTATGACGTATTGTGGAGAAAGATGGAGAAGGATAGGTTGCCAACGGAGCTTATAAACATTTTTAAATTGTGGTATAGTAACCAGATTAATAGTGTACGAAGGGCTGGAACTTTTTCCAGGCCATACAGGTTGGAATGCGGGGTGAGCCAGGATTGGCGAGCTCAGCAGCACCAGAGTGGGTTGCTATTTAGATGGTATTTGTGTAAATAATATTAGCTATGCAGATGATATGGTGCTTCTGAGCGCGTCAATCTGTGGTCTCAGAAAGTAATTGGTCGCCAAATGTGAGCAGTATGCCAAAACACATGGTTTGATGTATAACTCCAATAAGTCGGAGATCATGGTTTTTGAGGCTGGGGGTAGACCGGGTTATGTACCACCTGTATTACTCAATGGGACTCCACTACAAAAAGTATTTACGTTTAAATATCTTGGTCATATATTGACCCCTGACCTCAATGACGGACTCGATATTGAGCGGGAACGAAGAGCGTTGTCGGTAAGGGCAAACATGCTGGCTCGCAGGTTTGTACGCTGCTCACTTAAAAAGTCAAAATTACTCTGTTTCGAGCTTATTGTATAACGTTTTACACGTGCAGCCTGTGGGCTAGATATACCCAAAGGTCGTGCAACGCCCTTCGTGTCCAATACAACAACGCTTTCAGGGTTTTGGTGGGGCTGCCCCGTTTTTGTAGCGCATCGGGAATGTTCGCGGACGCACATATTAATTGCTTTTACGCAACGATGCGAATGAGGTGTGCATCCCTGGTGCGCAGAGTACGGGCCAGCTCCAACAATGTCCTAAAAAAGATTCACTACAGTGCCATCTCCCATGGGGTGAAATAAATTTAAACTAGATTACGTGGGGCACTCAGAAAGTTTTGTGATACTAGAAAAAAATATACTTCAGGTTATAATTTTTTTTCACTTCTGGCTCGCTTCACTTTGGTAGGCGTTGGTTCATTTTGAAACAGCCACACGGTTTACTGACGCTTAATTTCTGGATCATATTGATAAATCCAAGATTCATCACCTGTAATGATATCTTAAACGCGCCGAGACGAGCCTGCTTCAAATTTTGCTATCATGTCTCGGCACCATTCTACCCGAACCTCCTTCTCAGCCTGCGTTAGATTTTGCGGTACCAGCGTGAAACTATCTTCCATAACCGAAGATGCCTGTGTAGAATTTCATGCACACTTCCCGATCCAATCGGCAATATATGCTGAACCTCTTCATATGTAATTCGCCTATTCTCTTGAATTAAATTTTTCACAGCCAGCACGTTTTGTTATGTAACAACCGTCATAGGGCGGCCACTTCTTTCTTTGTCCGCCAATATGACTCGACCACACATAAATTCATTAAACCAGCGGAAAACAGTTGCTTTAGAAAGGCTTTTTTCTATGAACACCATTTGAAGTCTTTCAAACGATTCTTCTGGTTTTAGTCGACATTTGAAATCGTACAAAATCATCGCGCGAAAATGTTCTCGTTGTAAATCCAGTTTTCAGTAAGACAGAGTATTTTGATTTAGTTCGTAAAAAAATGTGGAGGGAATTTCGAATTTGGAATGATATGTTTTTTTGTAATAAATAGTCATAGTTTTAATTGACATCAAAACTAGCCAGTATCCTATAGACAAAAACGATTAGTCGCAAAACTTTCTGAGTGACCTGGTAAAATAAGCTAACATAGTTCATAAGTTTACTAACACGATGAGTCCTTGTTACTTGAATAAAGAAAAATATCTGGATGTCCATTTTTTTTTAAACGACTTTATCTATAAATGAAACCTAGCTGGATCGATTTATCACTCCCGAAACCCCCTGCATACTAAATTTAATAAAAATTCTTGGAGCCGTTTCCGAGATTCAGATTATATATAGGTACATAAATACAAGAATTGCTCGTTTAAAGGTATTAGATTTAGATTATTATTATATTAATACCGCGAATGTGAAATTTTTAACGAAAATCAGATTTTTGTTTTATTTCATTCTACACGTTGAAATAAGTGACCCTGCAATTTAAAAAAGAAACGTAAAAAATGTCACTTTCGCGGTATTGCATGCCGAGCGACGATTTGCAGTTGGGATGTATGGGAGAACATGTTTTTCAACTACAATGTTAAGTTTGTCTTTGGGATAAATAAATTCATCTCAACTACGGAACCCTTCATTGTGCGTAGTCGGACACGCACTTGGCCGGTTTTTTAAGACCATTGACTTCTTATACGTTCTCCTATAGTAATCTATGAGTAAAGAGCCATACTATGTATTTTTTTTTTCAATTTTAGGTCCAGTAGTTTCGGAGATAAGGGTCAATTTTCATCGAATTTCTTAAATATCTTTAAAAGTGTTTATTTTAAAATTACATTAAAAATAAAATTAAGATCCTCGCCAACAAGTCCTTTCAGTTGATAGGTATGTCACACGGTACTGTTAGTGAAACTTTTTTTTTTTCATTTTCTTGTTTTCCCCTAAAAGTGACCCCTATATTCAAAATAAATTTATTTACGTCACATATTCGTGTTTAGGTCACATAAATACATCATCATCATCATCATCAGCCTATAGCAGTCCACTGCTGGACATAGGCCTCTCCAATTGCACGCCATTCAGCTCGATTCTCAGCAACTCTCATCCAGCTACTACCAGCCACCCTACGAAGATCGTCACTCCACCTAGCCTGAGGGCGTCCTACCTTACGTTTGCCAATTCGCGGTCTCCACTCAAGAACACGTGTACCCCAACGGTCATCGGTTCTACGGCTGATATGGCCGATCCACTGCCACTTATGCTTGCTAATTCTGTGAGCTATGTCGATAACTTTGGTTCTCTGCCGGATCACTTCGTTCCGGATTCGATCCCTCAGAAATACTTATGTGTACCAAATTTCAACTTAATCAGTTTATTAGATTTGGAGCAAATTGGCTGTAACAGACGGACAAACAGACACACGAGTGATCCTATAAGGGTTCCGTTTTTCCTTTTGAGGTACGGAACCCTAAAAACAAAATAAACTGAGCAGTTAACGACGGACTCGACACTCGTGAAACGTTATTCAGTTTTCTTTTAATCTTGTTGTGTTATAAATCTTAATAACTCATACAAATGCTGAAGGAAGAGAGGAAGTACTAGGGCTCATGTGTCCAGGAGTCTTGTAGGGTGCCAGTATGATGTTAGTCGCGTCGCGTTTTGCAGAGTAGTGAACGCTGGCGGTTTTTTACCACAGCGATAGTAGTGGTGGGAGGTCTATTGATTTAATAAAAATGTATCCAATGCCCACGTCATGCTTCCCCAGAAACCCCATCACCTATTTTTCCATTTATAAGTTTTTAATACTTTTTAGGTAACCAATATGTACTTAATTTGAATAAAAAAAGTACCTTGAACCATCTCTCCAGCAATCCCAAGTCAAAATATGAGGAAACTTACGTAGATGATTATTGTATTAACAAAGAAGTGTCTGAAAATAATTGTACTGTTGTTTTTACCATTTATTTAATAAACAAGCTGTGACTAGTTACTTCAAGTTTAAATTATTATTATTTTTCAAAATGAAACCGGTACGAGGCTATTGCTAGATCCCAAACTGTCTGATTACCTTTGACAAAATTGGGAAGCGATTTACACAATGAAGGGAGTAAACAAAGCTTATGCTTTATGCTTTGTCGCACCTAAATCTTACAGACATCCTCACACCAGCGAATTTTCCACATCTTTAGCCTTAAAGCCTTTAACGTAATGCCAGCCGCAGCGCGAGGTTATCGAATGCCAAACAGCGTGGGTCTACCGCGGGCTGGAGAGGATTTGTCGCTCTCTACCTATCCGTCGCCTCCTTTTAATCCATACTGCCTTGAACCTCGGTTTAGGTTACACAAATACCAAAAACCTTTCTTTCTTTGTTTCAGATTAGCTTCCTGGGTAGAAAGTTTCCAAATTCTACTGTTTTAGTCGACTCATTCCGTTACATACCGTTCGGTATGGCGGAAAGCGCTTGCCGACTCTATGAAGACAAACCGGAACCAGTACCGACAACGCCTAACCCAACCACGCCAGAGCTGACAACGCCTGAACCAACCACGCCAGAGAAGACCACGTCTGAGCCAACTACGCCAGAGGGGTCTACGCCTGACCCAACTACGCCAGAGGTGACTACGCCTGACCCAACCACGCCAGAGGTGGCAACGCCTGAACCAACCACGCCAGAGAATACCACGTCTGAGCCAACCACGCCAGAGGTGACTACGCCTGAACCAACCACGCCAGAGGTGACAACACCTGATCCAATCACGCCAGAGGTGACTACGCCTGATCCAACTACATCAGAGGTGATAACGCCTGAGCCAACCACGCCAGAGGAGACAACGCCTGACCTAACCACGCCAGGAGAAACAACGCCTGATCCAACCACACCAGAGGTAATAACGCCTGAACCAACCACGCCAGAAGAGACCACGTCTGAGCCAACCACGCCAGAGATGATAACGTCTGACCCAACCATGCCAGACGAGACAACGCCTGACCCAACCACGCCAGAGGTGACAACGCCTAACCCAACCACGCCAGAGGTAGTAACGCCTGATCCAACCACACCAGAGGTGATAACGCCTGAGCCAACCACGCCAGAGGTGACAGCGCCTGACCCAACCACGCCAGAGGAGACAACGCCTGATTCAACCACGCCAGAGGAGACAACGCCTGACCCAACCACGCCAGAGGTGACTACGCCTGATCCAACCACACCAGAGGAGACAACGCCTGACCCAACCACGCCAGAGGTGACAACGCCTGAAAATATCAATCGATTTCTCTTGACTGTTGAAACGTGGATCAAAACTGAATTAAGTAAAGGTAGCAAAACAATGTAAAGCCTCGTTTTAAACTTACAGTTTCTAGCAACAAAAAAAAAAAATCGGTTGTCTGTAAAGTCGGTTTACTGACGATAGTTGAACGTGACAACGTCAGAAGAAAATACTGATGGAATGGTTTCATTTTTCAAAAGAAAATTTTAATTTTATTTGTTTGATAGATATTTTGTATGGATATAGAGAAGGATGTAAATGGAAATCACAATTGAATTGATCAATTTACATTTATTTGTACGCATAAATACAATTACGTCAATTTTTTATTGTTTTTTTTTTTACAATGTACATAGTTTTTACAAGTATGAATGTGCTTTGAGCAATTGTTTTACAACTTTTATTTACAACTTTTAAACATGTGTGATATTTAACTTCTTACAATAATAATAAATTTTGTATTGACATTAATTATTTCTTTCAGCAAGTAAACTGAATAAAAGTTGTTGTTCAATTAGTTACTTAATTATTTTTGCAAATTTAATTGTAATTTGTTGTAAAAAAGTAATAATTTTGAATAATTTACTATAAGAATAAACTATGATTAAATTATTGTTCATAAATCTTAAATTTGAAATAAAAAAATTTGGAAACATCATTAAAATTTTTGTAACTCTAGCTTTTAAAAAGCCCGCCTCAATGTGTTTGATATAGGAGAAAATTGTTCCCTTTGACGGCTGGCTGGTCCAACCTGTCATTTCAAACACGTTGTTATGATATGTGGAAGATTTAACATTTATGTTTTAATTTTTTTAAATAATATCTACGCTCGATAATTATTTCGATCGAATAGTAAAGCAATTGATTTTTTACTCATCGTGAAATAGTTCTGTTAACTTATTGTTATAGTTTTGTCAATTATAGCATAACCTACAATCGCTGCACTAGCGGACCGATGCTATTTATTTTAATGATGAAAGCACGAATATTCGACAATATATCACTGTACATATATTTAATATTCTTTATCGCCGCACTTATCGTTGCTATAAACAATTGACACCACATTCACTTTTCACTGCACTTCATACTTGACGAAAACATGTAAATGTATTATTGTATGACAGCTGTCCACGCGGACGCATCGCTCACTCAAGTAGGAGAGAGACAGATGTCGAACGCTGCCGAACGCGGAGGCCGATTGTGCCACTTTGTCGCTCGTTCCGCGCTCTCACTTGCACTTCAAGCCTTAAATGGAACGCCTCAGAGCGAGGTAACGCCGCATGAGTCATGTTTTTTCGTGCGTTCTGCCGGCTCCATCGAATTATAAGACGTTGTCACGTCAAAAAAAATTCTTATTCCTGCAATCGAAATTCATAATAAAACGCATTTATACAAACTGCGAAATGGTGCAAACAGACCATCAAACAAATCCAACAATCACCATCTAAAACCACGTACACAACCAGTCATCGACAACTTGCAACCTAACTTATTTCCTAAGACTCTTCCAACTCCCAACTATAGAGAGAGCATCTTAGTAATTAGTTGTCTTCTTGACAACTTAGGTACACTCTTCTACACAAATTGAGGAGGCCCATTATTTGTTATATTATTGAGTAGGCAAGTACGTACCGTGTGAAAGAATTCTCATGTTTCAAAAGTTGGGTTGGCGTTGAAAATTTTGTCACAGGTACTCGTTGAACATGACTCCTGAAGTGTACTTGTCATGACTTTTGAAGTGTACTTCCAATTTAAAATCAAACGTTTTAATGGAGTTTTCTTTTAAGCGTTGTTGCTGAGGTGCCTACAATATTATATATAGTATTAAATGACTTAAAACTAACTTATGCAATAATAAATGTCAGTTTGGACCATTTATCGTAGGCTTGGACCTTCAAATTGTATCCGTGATCTTCACAAAATGATGTAAGTAAATAAATTTGTACTAAAATTATTATTTTGAGAATCTTTATTTTTTTTGTTAACAAGCCATGTTGCCATCTTTACCATTGTCCGTTTTATAATTTCTAAAGTGACAATATTATCGTGGATGTCCACGTCCACGTCCATAAAATTTCTGAAAATACGCGCATCATCATCAGCCTATAATGTTCCCACTGCTGGGACACAGGCCTCCTCTCTGTCAGAGGGAGTGGGCCGTAATCCACCACGAGGGCCCAGTGCGGATTGGTAGATGTCACATGTTTTCGAATTTTCGGTTCAAGGACATGCCGGTTTCCTCACGAACCCCTCCGCCCCACCGCACACGCTCCCTCGGGGCCTTTGAAAGCCTGATCACCAGCCAGTTCAAGCACCTATCAGTCTGCTCAAAGTCCTCAGCAAAATCTATGAGAGGCTTATTTATAAGCGTCTCAGAGACTACGCAGAGACCAAGGGCCTCATTCCCAACGAGCAGTTCGGTTTTAGAACTCAGCACTCTAGCGTGCATCAGGTCCACCGTATCGTCGAGCTGGTCAAATATGGTTTCACCCACGGCCGACAGACATGTGCGGTTTTCTTCGATATAGCGAAAGCCTTCGACAAAGTCTGGCACAACGGCTTATTATATAAGCTTTACAAACTCGGTGTGCCAGATCGTCTCGTGCTCATCTTACGAGACTACCTGTCGAACCGCACCTTCCGCTACCGTATCAAAAGAGCCCTATCCTCCCCCCGCCCCATAAGGGCAGGAGTCCCTCAGGGCTCAGTGATAGCTCCCCTCGCATTCACGCTATTTACTAGCGATATCCCCAAACACAGTAGGACGCAGCTCGCTCTGTTCGCAGACGACACTGCGATCATCTGTAAAGGTAATTCCCCTTCGTCTCTCCTAACTCTACAAAGGGCTGTCAATAACCTTGGCGCCTGGTTTAGACGGTGGAGAATCGAAGTAAATCCCGACAAAAGTCTAGCGGTTTTATTCTCAAAACCGAGATCCAGATCCCTCCCCCTCCCCCGACCAATCACCTTGTTCGGCAAGCCAATCCCTTGGGAGAAGCGAGCCAAATACCTCGGTGTGATCCTAGACCATCATCTCTCCTTTTCAGAGAACATAAAGACGGTTCGTTCGCGAGCCACTTTCGCTCTAGGTAGACTTCACTTCATTCTAAATGCACGCAGCAAATTGTCACTTAAGTGCAAATTGCGTACCTATACAGCGTGCATTCGTCCCATCATGACTTATGCAGGAGCAGTATTTGCCCACGCCAAACCCTGTTCCATCCATTGGATGCAGACCCTACAGAACCGATTCCTTCGCAAGGCCACGGGAGCCCCCTGGTTCGTCAGAAACGAGATCCTCCATCTCGACTGTAAAATCTCAACCATTCACCAGTTTCTTAAACGCATGACCAAGCGTTACTTTGACTCCGCTCTCAGACATCGCAACCCTCTGGTTGTCGAGGCAGCCGATTATATCCCATCCCGAATTAGTCAGACCCGCCGCCCAAGGCATGTACTCTCCGACCCAGATGATCCCATTACACTCCTCCAGGAGCAGAATAGGGCCACCAGTACAGTGCACAAAAACAGACGCCTCCCGTCATTCCGACCTTGCCGCCGAGGTCCTTTGCGATCGCGACGGAATCCCCGAGTAAATGAAACTCCCCCCCGACCCTTGCTCGAAAACGAGATGCCAGCAGTTGTTGCAGCTGAGCACGTAGCTTTAAATACCCTGCATAATAATCATGATGAAAATATAAATTTGATCCAGCCTGTCCCTTCTTGCTGTCCTCCCATCAGCGTTGCCCTGAGCCGAGGTTCGTACCCCACAAGGGGTGCCCTTAGCGGGCATTAGCTTAATTTTAATTTAGAATAAGTTCAAAAAGCTCCTGGCTGGAGGCTCTAAGTGTAGAAGCTTATGGCACCCACAGGAAAATCCGGTTAAGCAGCCAAGACCTTAGTGGTCAGTACTGCGAGAAGCACTTTAAAAAAAAAAAAAAAACAGTTCAAGCAGTCAGCGTTCGGTACGGTACGGGTGCACTACTCCGCATCGACTTAGGTCGGTCACCTCCTCGCCCCCGCATCTTATCGGATACTGGCTGAACAGTGTATATTGTTTGTTGACTTCGTTAGCGAAACCGCACAGTTGACTTATAATACGGGCGACACTGAAAGTTTTTAGAACTGGCCACTTGTTAACAATATAATATAAAAAACAGTTCAAATTTTGAAAATGGAACTCTTTGCCAATATTATTGTGTATGTATTTTATTCATTTGTCATTTTGTTAACGATTTGGCGGCAAATTGAAAATTGTCTGTGTCACGTCAGCATGAATTTAACGCGAGAAAATTTTCGTACAATGATTTTTTATGACTTTCGATGTCATTTAAGTCAACAAAAAAGTTATGATAGACTTCGATTGGCCTTTCACGATGAAGCCCCGTCTCGTGCCACTGTTTACAACTGGTTTAATGAGTTTAAACGTGGTCGCACTAATCTCACCGATGATCTGCGTGAGGGACGGCCTTCTACGGCGACGACTGAAGATAACATCAGTGTTGTGCGGCGTATGATAGAGACTGACAAAAGAGTGACTTATCAGCAGATTCGGACAAGCTTAGGCATCGGTATGAGTCAAGTGCACAAAATCCTTCATGAACATTTAGCGGTCAGGAAGCTTTGTGCCCAATGGATACCTCATGATTTGACAGAGGCCCAAAAACTCCGTCGTGTTGATTGGTGTCGTGAAATGGTTCAAAGGTTTAACGGAGGTGACTCAAATGCTGTGTTCGACATACTTACTGGTGACGAAAGCTGGATTTATTGTTATGATCCTGAAACTAAGAGACAGTCTGCTGTCTGGGTGTTTCCTTCCGAGGAGTTGCCAACTAAAGTGAAGAGAGGTCGAAGCTTGGGAAAAAAGATGGTGGCCTCGTTCTTCGGAAGGACAGGTCATTACGCAACAATTGTTTTAGAGGATCGAAAAACAGTTACTGCAGAGTGGTACACTAACAATTGTTTGCCACTTGTCTTGGAAAAAGTTCGGGAGAAACGACCTCGCAGTAGGATCCTCCTTCACCACGACAACGCCTCGTCGCACACCACCAAGCAAACAATCGACTACTTGGCGACGTCAGACGTGGAATTACTGGGTCACCCGCCCTATAGCCCCGACCTCGCACCTTGCGATTTTTATTTATTTCCGAAAATAAAAGAAAAACTTCGAGGAAAACGTTTTATGGACGCCGAGGAAGCAGTGGCTGCGTTTCAAAATGCCGTCGAAGAGACCCCTAAGGACGAGTGGGTAAAGTGCTTTTCTCAGTGGTTCTATCGGATGCAGCGATGTATTGATGTAAATGGACACTATTTTGAAAAGATATAATAAAACTAATAACTTGCTAGTTTGTTCAGTTTTTGATTTTCTAAGAACTTTCAGTGTCACCCTCGTATACGTCGCTGTTAGGGATCTTTTTCTTTGATTGATCTTTTTATTACATTAGAATCAGTTAATCTATTTTCAATAAACCATTGTTACTGTTTGTTTACGCGTTTAGTTTATCTCCTCACACAATACCCCGTTACAAACTTGAAAAAAAACTTAATTAAAACTCTTTGGTATATTTTTCATGAATTAATTCTATTTTTTTAATAAATAATGTTATTAATAAGTATATTACACGTACAGTGTGCATAGGGGTGTAACATTTTAGGGTTCCGTACGTCCGAATGAAAAAACGGTACCCATAAACGGGTTATATGCGTTTGTCATCGCCAATTTGCTCCCAATCTATTCCAACTTATGTTACAAAGAAAATAGACCATTCTCACCTTTTCTTCGAACGAAAGAGACTGAAATTTAAAAAAAAAATACAGAAAATAGTTTTTTGATGATAGGTTACAAACTTACAGTTACAATAGGAATGTTAGGAAGACCCTTTTTTTTAACTACCTACAATGTAAAGTTTGTTCATGGCATAAATTATTAGTAAAAAACATGGTATATATCTCACCGTAAGATTGTGAGAACCGTTAGTTTATAATCTGTCGGAATTATTTTCGTTAGATTATAAACTGTCGAAAAATTGTGAACTGGGTGAAATAGGTTAGGTTAGGTTAGAACTGTGACCAACCGCACGCGAGCCGAGCGAGCGAACCGAGCGATGCCGCGGTAGCGGCCGACGAGCGCTACTTCCAAGTTGCTCGCAGCCAGGCAGGCTATTTAATATTAGCGCAAGGTGCGTTACGTCGCAAGCAAGTTTGATAACAGTTCACAATTTGTTAGTTTTTCATGGATACATTATAAACTATATATATATATATATATATTATTTAAAAATATAATTTAATAAGAACCAGAATGAATAAACGAAAACCTATTTAAACTGGGTGACATGATTGTCATTACAACTGTAATAAAACTGAAGTAATATCATGTCAACAAAGGCTAATAAAGTTTTGAAATTAGAATTGTTGGTATATAATGCAAAATAATGAGAAGATTATGTCAAGGAAGTAAGTAAGCAATAAAATTTAAAAAATACATCACAATTTGGGTGCAATTATTGATAAAAATTTACATAGTTAAGTTTTTAGTGTGTACATGCCGGTTAACGGTATTGAAAATTTACCTATGTTTACGGATTGCCTGAGCGTAATTAAGTCTGTAATAGAAGTTAACACGGATAGTGAAGCGGTCTATATTTTAGGGGATTTTAACGCTCATCCAAACGAACTATTTTGTGATGAACTGTTGAGCTTCTGTGTTGAACAAGACTGGTGCTGCGTTGATATGGAGAAGCTAGGTATTCAGTCTAGTACATACACTTTTACGAGTGAGGCGCATGGATGTAGGAGATGGTTGGACCACTGCATTGTCACGAAAGCTGCTCAAGAGACTGTCCATAATGTGTGGGTGCAGCATGACGTGTATTGGTCTGACCACTCTCCACTTTATGTAGAATGTGATATTGATAAGATTTCTGTTAAGTGTGCTATTGATAGTAAGCTAGTATGTGACGGTGTGATCTGGGGCAGAAGAGAGGTTGAGCAGATTGATCGATATCATAGCCTATGCCACGAGGAGCTCAAAGGGCTGGATTTCCCAATGGAATTCAGTTCGTGCGCTGATACATTCTGTTCTGACCCGGTACATACGGCCTTGTTGGATAATATGTACACTAGGATTACAAATATTTTAACGCAGGCGTCTGTAAGATCCTACAGTCGTAAATGTTTTAGAAAGGGTGGGTACATTACCGGGTGGAACAGGCATGTCGCAGGCGCTCACAGAAAGGCTAGGCTGGGGTTTCAGCTATGGGTGTTAGCTGGTAGACCATCGAATGGTACTGTTTATGAACACATGTGTGATAGTCGGAGGGTTTTTAAGTCCAAGCTGAAATGGTGTCAGAACAGGCAAGAACAAATTAAGATGGATATTCTTGCCTCAAATCTCTCAGCGGGGAATTTTTCAGCCTTCTGGAAAAATACAAACAAGATGAACCCTAAGCCAAGTATACCTGTGAGCGTCGGCGGCATCAGTGATCCTAAAGAAATTGCCAATAATTTTAGAGACCACTTTATGGTAAGATCTCCCCTAGGGCCAGCGATGACTGATGCGGGTGGTGCTGGGGCCGTCGTATCCGGGAGAAAAACTCGCTTTTCAGCAAAAGAAGTTGTCACAGAAATTTTAAGGATGAAGGGGGGTAAGTCTCCAGGATGTGACGGGCTCAGCATCGAGCATTTCAAACATGCAGGTGTACATCTGCCGCGTGTACTGGCTATGTTTTTTACGCTGTGTATCGGTCACTCATACCTGCCGGAATCGCTGATGAAAACCTTGGTTGTACCCATTCTTAAAAACAGGACAGGGGATGTATCGGATAGGGCGAATTATCGACCCATCTCACTTGCTACAACAACAGCTAAGATACTTGACAGTCTGCTTAATCAGAGTCTCAGTGGATACTTACATTTACATGACGCACAATTCGGTTTCAGGGCGGGATTATCCACTGAGAGTGCTATTTTATGCCTTAAGCATACTGTCAGGTATTACACGGAGAGAAAGACACCGATATATGCCTGTTTCCTCGATTTGTCAAAAGCTTTTGACACAGTTGCCTATGACATACTGTGGCGAAAGCTAGAGGAAACGGGTATGCCAACGGAGTATAACTCGATCCTAAAATTCTGATATAAAAACCAAATTAACCAGGTGAGATGGGGTGGTACTTTGTCTGACGAATACAGACTAGAATGCGGTGTAAGGCAGGGCGGCCTCACATCTACCGGCCTCTTTAGCCTATATGTGAACCAGTTGATCGAGGAGCTCAGCAGGACACATGTTGGATGCTACATTGACGGAACTTGTGTCAACAACATAAGCTATGCTGATGATATGGTTCTGCTGGCCCCCTCGGTCAACGCCCTGAGGACACTGGTTAAGATTTGTGAACGCTATGCATCCGAGCATGGTCTCAGGTACAACTCACTGAAAAGTGAGGTACTGATTTTCAGGGCTGGAAAACAGAGACCTAGTACAGTGCCTCCGATCATGGTCGATGGATCAGCGTTGAAAATTGTGCAAAACTTTAAGTATCTGGGTCATCTGGTCACGGAGGACTTAAAAGATGACCCAGATATAGAAAGGGAACGCAGGGCGTTGGCGGTAAGGAGCAATATGCTGGCCCGTAGGTTCGCTCGATGTACCAAAGAAGTTAAACTGACACTTTTTAGGGCATACTGTCAGTCTTTTTACTCGAGCGGCCTGTGGGTTCGGTATACGCAACGTGCCTACAACGCCCTGCGTATTCAGTATAATAATGCTTTCAGAATGCTGTTGGGGTTGCCGCGGCATTGTAGTGCGTCGCAAATGTTCGCAAATGCGCGCGTTGACGGTTTCCACGCTATAGTGCGTAAGAAAGTGGCGTCATTATTCCACAGACTGCGCGGTAGCTCCAACACCATTTTGCAAATGATTGCATCCCGACATGACTGTCCCATACAGGCACACTGGGTGGGAATAGTTACAGGGAAATTGTAAATATATATTAGATTATGTACCTACTAACATAGATCTTAAGAAAATTGTTACTAACACATTATATGGACTTTGTCCGAAATAAATGAATAATAATAATAATAATAAAATAAGTCGTTAATGAGGTACCAGGGAAGCCACATCCACATGTGCAGAAGGAATTATTGCCAAACTTCCTTGTCTTTAATGTATTCTTTAATTTTATACCATACTTTTAGAAACACTATGTTTTTACGCTTTCTTAATATGTTACAAAAGCGGATACTGTTTTATAAGAAATGACTTGCTTATTTTAGTTATAAAAAAATAAACAAAATAAATAATATTAGCTAGTAAAAAAACGGAAACAATAAAAAGTCATACGCCGCTAAACTAATTATAAACATTTGTTTTCTAAAAACGGTTGAATTATTAGCATAAACTGTTATTATGTTAATACACATTAAAGAAATTTATTGTGATTATAATTGTTTATACCGTGAAAGTTATATCCTTTTTAAATTTACTAAATATTAGCAGTACAGTGTAGTATTGGCCCTGTGGTTACGGCCCCGACTTACGAGTTGTAGGTCTTGGGTTAAAACCCAGGCAGGTGCTTACTTGACCCCCGACAACAGGGCAACCGAAGGAACACGGGTTGGTTTTAGTCAGTAAAAGTCTGACACGCCCTCCCGCTCCGCCCAGAGCGGGAGAAGTTATTTGATAATTTCCTACCCAAAAAAAAAAAAAAAAAGGCAGGTGCTTACTTTGTGTAAATAATATCATCACAACTGCTCTCAAAACGATGAAAGAAAACATCGTGAGGAAACCGTCATATTCTGGAACCAAAAATTCGAAGACATGTGACATCTACCAAACCGCACTGGGCCCGCGTGGTGGATTACAGTCCATTCCCTCTTGAAGAGAGAAGGCCTGTGTCCCAGCAGTGGGAACATTATAGGCTGATTATGCCTTATGTTAAATAGAATTATAAGTACTATTCCCTGAATATGTACTTATGAAACGGTGCAGGATGGCCTTACCAGAAGTGGTTTTGCAGTTTCAATATAATCAGGATTGTGCCGGATTATAGCAGTTCATCGTGAACGTGGTACGACAGCTGGACAACTGCTCTAATATCATCTGTTATCAGAAGACAGCCGTCGATACGACGCTAGAGTGACAGTCATCAGCCAGTGTCACTCTTATCTGACCTCTTCGGTGTTTCCTGGTAATTTCGTAATAAAACTAGACGGCGCCACTTACTGCGCCGTCATAAAGATTTAAGTGACAACCATAGATATACCTATTTTATGTACGCTAGTTCTAAATAATACATCTATGGTGATAACAATATTTTGACGATATTGCCAACGCAAATGCCATTGTGTTGGTGGCAGGTATTGGTTTAATCCGGTCGTTACGTTACAATTCTAAACTATACAGGGCGTCCCAAAATTATGGGACATGAAGGGAAAGTACCTTAAATATCGTAGATAGGGTATTTTGCTGAAAGAAGACTTTATGTTATTTTTAAAAGTTAGTAATTCTGCATTCAAAGATTTTCTAAAAATTACTTGCCTCGTCTGGGAATCGAACCGACTTAAATGTAAAAAAAACACCCCTACTTTTATGATGCCAATCGAAAGAATGACCAAAAACTAATAACTCTTCTTAAGTAACATAGTATTTTAAAAGAAACGAACAACGTAAAATGTTTGAGTGAAATTTCAAGAAATTTATTGATTGCCGACGACGACGTTCGAAAAGTAGTGAATGTTTTCCTACTTGGATTGGTACGAATGGAACGATTAGATGGCCGGCCAGATCTCCGGACCTTACACCATTAAATTTCTTCTTTTGGGGATACGTGAAAGATATGCTATACAAAAAACGATACGAGAACGGGAGAGTTACAAACAGAATTGTGCCATATCATATCGAGTATTCACCATAAAATGATAAGAAAATCAACAGGCAGCGGACTCATTAAAAGATTGGCGATTTGCGTAAGACAAGAGGATCACATTTTGAGCATTTAATTAATTAATTTACAAAAACAATACCCACTCAATTGACTACGGCAGTTTCATGTATGTTTTTAATTTGATTAAAATGATTAATTTCACGCTGTTCCTTTCTTTTAAAATACTATGTTACTTCAGAAGAGTTATTATTTTTTGGCCATTCTTTCGATTGGCATCATAAAAGTAGGGGTGTTTTTTTTTTACATTTAAGTCGGTTCGATTCCCAGACGAGGCAAGTTATTTTTAGAAAATCTTTGAATGCAGAATTACTAACTTTTAAAAATAACATAATGTCTTCTTTCAGCAAAATACCCTATCTACGATATTTAAGGTACTTTCCCTTCATGTCCCATAACTTTGGGACGCCCTGTATATGCTTCAAGCTTTTAAACGAATAAAAAAAGCAATTTTATTGAAGTGAAAACTTCTTTAGGCGCGTTGGGCATTTTTGCGATGGGAAAAAACAATTGAACTCGCGACACTGTTATCGTTACCGATACCTCATTAAAAGTATTTCCTGCACAGTGAAATTCTTCAAGTTTTCACTTCTGTCGGCACTCCCGGAATGCCACTGTTTCTTTTTTATAAACTGCTAGACTTTTAAGAAATGAAAGCTATTTGCAATGTTTTTTTTCAGTCAGGCAGTTTGTTAGTCTGATCAAAATGTTTATTTGAGAATCCACCGCTTTTCTTTAAATAGCAGTCATATTTTGTTTAACAAGTAAAACGAAATGAAAACATAAAGAAACTAATCATAGTTGTAAGAACTTCTGAAACTTACAATCGCGATCAAAGAAAGTCACTCAGCAAACAACTGAAAAAAATCCCCTTAAAACTTTGTATTTTAATTTAAATATATTACGAATCTTATGGTATAAATTACAGTGTTTCCTAGAATAATAATTCTTAGTCCAGCATCGGTGATATCGGTCACAGCTATGTGCACATCAAACTGTTAGGTTTACTGTATTAAACATTATTATATATGTCGGATCCGGTCATTAGTACGGACACGAAACGAATCGCAAGCGCGCCGCTGGCGTGACCGTGACCGTGAGGACGTGATCTACCCACACCTAAAGCGCGCACTTCTACCAGAGTCGTGACGTTTTAAGGCCACGGCGAGGAGGGATTCAGCCTCTGATCGCATCGGAGTTGAGACGTCGTGGAACTGTTCTCGATTCGTGGTGCTCAGTTATTGTGTTAGTGGTAATTTGTGATCATTGTGTTAATTGGTGAATTTAATAAACGCCGTTGCACCCAGTGTGTGTATAATTTAGCTAGTGTGATTCATTTGATAGTAAATTATAATGTGATCTGAACTGCAAACTGTTTTTCTATTGTGCATTAACCAACACTACCCACACTACGCCCACAGTAGTTAAAATATCGCTGATAATAACGAAAGAGTCACATACCCGTCTCCGACATATATATGTATTTTATTTTTATTCTTTGATATATATTTTTTTTATATTATTATATTTTATATATATATTTCATTCTTTTTTGAATTTCAAGAAGATATGTTTGTTTCATTTTCAGTTTCATTGATAACTCGCTCTTAAACTTAAGTTCGAGATCGAGTTATCAATAATTTGTTAGGTTCATTAACGTTCATCTTTATCTGCTAATGGTTGTACCTGTACTAATAAATTTTACTACATTATTCAATAAAAAAGGTTGCAACTTAGTTCACAACATTTTCAATACGCAATCAATCAAGCATAATATAAAACTCAGTTACGTGTGTATGATTTTACGACAAATTTGATCATTATACGTTACAAGCCGCAAAAATTACAAAATTCCATCCAAACTTTCATCACTTATTTAACTCTTATATAGGATGAATTTTCTAAAATCCTTAATGCTCACTTTCATTGTTTATGGAACTCGCATACAAAAGTTCATGCTTCCAAACCCAGCGGTTTAGGCTGTGCGTTGTCCGTCAGTGAATTTAAGAATTCTATTAAAAACATTTTCTGCGATTCAAGATCATTACTTTATCAAATATCAAATCTTTTTATTGTGGGCATAGGTTATACAGACAGATTATACAGCCGTTGCTTGGGATTTTAAGTCACAATAAAGCAATACCTAAAGTACTGTCACCAAGAATGATGCGATGGGCTTTGAAGCTGAATTCACATGATTATGAACTACAATATAAACGTGGCACTAGTATAGGTAATGCTGATGCTCTCAGTAGGTGGCCAATGGATACTACTGAAGATGGGAAGTCAGATACTGATGTTAAGGATATTTTATTACTGTCAGAGACACCAAGCGCCGTTCAGTATTCGGCAAAAGATATTGCAGAACAAACAGGGCGAGACGATATTTTATCTAAAGTGAAATTCTGGATATTGCATGGATGGCCTGATACCGTAAATGACAGTAATATGAAATTATATTGGCTAAAAAGAAAGGAGTTATCTGTTACTAATGACTGCATAATATGGGGCACTCGAGTGGTCATACCGCCACTGATGCGGGAACACATGTTACAGGGTCTACATGAGACTCACGATGGTATAGTAATATCAAAATCAATTGCACGAAGTTATTTTTGGTGGCCAGGACTGGATCATGAGATTGAAGCATTAGTGGCAAATTGTGATAGCTGTCAGGCAAATAAAAATATGCCAGCAAGCACGGGACATTCTTGGATCACCCCTTCTAACCCATGGCAACGTTTACATATTGACTTTGCTGGTCCAGTTGACAGAAGAATATATCTAATTGTGGTGGATCCACACTCAAAATGGCCAGAAGTAAAAATAGTTAAATCAACGTCAAGTGAATGTGCAATTAAAGCTTTAAGAGAAATTTTTGCCCAGCAAGGATTACCACAAGTATTAGTATCGGATAATGGAACGGCATTCACATCTGAACAATTCAAGAATTTTATGAAATGCAATGGCATTCAGCATATACTGACTCCACCATATACACCATCGTCAAATGGCCAAGCTGAAAGAGTTGTGCAAACAGTAAAAAAGAAGTTACATAGTTTGGCCGGAACTGACTTGGATATTAAATTACCACGTCTTTTGTTTAGTTTGAGAGCAGCGCCAAGCTCAGTTACTGGAAAGTCTCCGGCAGAATTGTTGAATAAACGTCGTTTTAGAACACGGTTTGACATCATACATCCTTTCTCTACAAAACCTATTGCTGAAAGACAAATTGAAAGTAATATAGAAGTACCGGTGAGAGCATTTAGATTGAAGGACAAGATATGGCTGCGAAACTATGCGTGAAAGGAGAAGTCTTCAGAATCAAAGGTCCTGTTCGGTTTTTGGTAAAGATAAACGATGGACCAATCGTTACGCGACACATAAACCAACTACGACGACGTGATTCTGATGAAGATCCAGGCCCAAGTAATGAAATGCGGGATATACTGGGTATACCAACAGATGCAGTAGTAACTTGTGAAGGAGGCATGTTACAAAACAATTAAATAATTAGAGTGATTTAGATATTAGGATAATTAGGTTAGAGTGATTTAGAGACTAGGATAGTTAGGTTAGAGTGATTTATATATTAGGATAGTTACGTATGTATAGTATCATAATTCGAGTGAAGTGTTTAAAGACTACGGGGGAAGGCATGTGGTGTTTGACATATAGTTGACACTTGACAGTTGACTGACAGTTTATTATTGCAAGTGAGGGTACCCCCAGTATAGTTTAAAAGCAATGAAGAACGACCTGACCAGTTCAATATGGACGCCAAGTAAGTCCATAACACTCACTTTCATTGTTTATGGAACTCGCATACAAAAGTTCATGCTTCCAAACCCAGCGGTTTAGGCTGTGCGTTGTCCGTCAGTGAATTTAAGAATTCTATTAAAAACATTTTCTGCGATTCAAGATCATTACTTTATCAAATATCAAATCTTTTTATTGTGGGCATAGGTTATACAGACAGATTTTAGGTAAATTACAGTTCCATTATGTCCTGCCTACACATGCAGTATAAAACATTTCTTAGGAATCTCTTATAAAGCAAATCTTACAAAATAACAACTAGGTGTATGGTGACAGATTGTAGTAGGCACTAATTATTAAGAAAATCTTGGATCGTGAGAAAGATTTGTCAGTTAAAAAATTACGCAATTTATATTTGAATAGTGGGAGTTCCTTGGTGCTTTATTAAAATGTCCTCGGCTATCTTATTGTAAATTTTTCATGTCATTCCAAAAAAACTTTTGCCAGTTCTATGTGGTATACTAGATATTTTCAGTATATATATTTTTGATTTTATATAAGCGTACAAGCTCTCTTGTCACAACGTGTCCATTGACGCGAAGTTTTATTTGTCGCCTCCCATTGCCAACATTCGCGCACCACGACTCGTCTCTAAAAATTTAAAATTATTTAGGTAGATACTGGATTCTTTAACACGGCTAAGAAAATTCATGAAATTTTAAAAATGTCACCGTAAGCTGTCTCGACTGCAAACGATCTCTTTGTAAATAACTGATTAAATTTAAATATACTCGAAAAAATGCAAATATTTACAAATATTCAGAGAAAAATCTTTTAAGAATATTTAAAGAATATCGAAGCTCTATAAATAATAGTGCATTCTTACGCACAGACCGCTAAACGATAGATAATGGTGACTTTTTGAACCAAACCTTTAATACTAGACGATCAAAAAGACTTTTGAATAAAAATAACTGCAAAAAAAAAATATGTTTACAAAATAAAAAGACGAATTTATGGAGAAAAATAAACATGGTTTATTAAAACTGGGGTTTCAAAGAAAAATAGTGTACAGTAAGCGCTCAAAAGTGCATGAGCACGCTAAGAGTCGTATTGCTGTGAACACGCGGTATAGCTCGTACATTTGTATGTGTAAGCAACACGATACACACACCACAGATAACGCAGTTTTGCACTACACGAAACAACAATATATTTCCGTCGCTTTAAACATGCTAGCACACACGCACTATGCGCGTGAACTTGACCAGTTAATGGCATTGCTAAAATTCGATAGTAACTTGTTAAAGTGCAGATAGCAGAAAGCGTTAAGCGTTGGTATGGAATTCAAACTGCCTCAGGTTCTAATCTCGTAAAACACAGTGCGGTTTTTTGCAAATATTATTATTTTTGTTTTCGATAATAATATTTTTTAAATATTGCTGCTTTTTTATGTTGTTATTGCAATAAAGGTTTTAGAATAAAAAATGCGTGATATATGATAACAAAATTAAAAAAAATATGTTTATTCGTTATATTTATTTTACATCAGTTAAAAAACTGCTACAATTATTTATCATTACTTCAGCTGAATAAGATGTGAAATAGTGACATTTTTAAATTATGAAATATTTTAAATTTTTAATGGATTTTTTCACCATAAATAAAGCTTTGATCATGGTCGAAGTAATTAAGTAATAAATAAGAATATTAGACTACTTAAAATGTAAAAAACTACTTACAGAATAGGTTATGTTAAGGTTAAATATGGGCAGTTTGTTTATATTTTATTTGTATTAATTATTTTACATTTTATTTGACTTTAGTAAATATGGTTGTTATTGAGGTTAAAGCTTAAGTATTCATTTTCTTTACGAAAAGAAGATTGAAACTAAACCTCAAATTTTAATCCTAAAATAATACTATTACTAAAATAATATTAAACAATTTCGGTATATCTGCAAGAAATACGACAAACACCCCATTGAAACGTGCTTAAAAAATTCGTTACCATAAATTCATGCAATAACGAATCTGTTGTTTATTAAGTTGGTACGGTCAATATTTTAAGGTCAAAAACGGTTTTCTAGCTGGTCTTCAGTGATGCAAGCCTTCAGAGTGCACGGCGAACGGTTCATAATGACGTGTTTTTAATAATTCAGCAAAATATCTCGTTGGTATGAAACCATTTGTTTCATTCACCATTTGACGTCGCTGCTACTCGATAATAAGCCCCTTTCTCATATCTCTTAACCCTCACAGTATTTCTCTAGAACAAAGAAAAACATTGTTTTATTACACATAATACCTTATTATTTATTATTCACTAATCGAATTAAACCTCACAATGAATTTAAAACTTTAAAGGCATCTTCTGTCTCAACAATACCTCTGTTCTATCAACAATACCCTTGATT
Source organism: Agrochola litura (assembly GCA_949152395.1). Lineage (NCBI taxonomy): Eukaryota > Metazoa > Arthropoda > Insecta > Lepidoptera > Noctuidae > Agrochola > Agrochola litura. Next base: position 18,409,330 of record OX424509.1, on the reverse strand, counting down.
AAGATTTATGTTTAGTAAAATATGAAATATATAAATGATAACACTCACACTTAGTCCGGTTTCATTAGATATTCACTTCACTTTTACGCAGCGCAATAATATTCTCTGATCTGATCTGATCTCTTTAATATATTTTATGCCTGCTTTTTGATAATAATAACCACAACACTGCGCTAAATACTCGTCACCAATATTATCCACGAACCAAAAAAGTTCTATGAATTAAATACTCGTAACAAACTGCATCTACCCCACTGAAATCGAAATAATTTACTTAGTTTTTTGTGGTCTACCTGCTAAACTTTAATATTTATGTGAACAAGACGAATGAAACTAAAAACGAATGATGATTATTGAACTAGTCATTGGTTGCAGACAAAGTGAGTGTGTGTGTGTAATGTGCGTGTCTACAGTATTGTAACAACTTATAGAAGAAGGTCGTAAGTCAAACCGAAGCGTCAGTCTATTGCTTTGTGAGATTGCTCATGGACTTTTGGTCGGTACTGTACCTACATATCTGAAGTTGACCAATTGAAAATCTATCGTAAGTAAGCTAAGGCAATTGACCCTTGGAGTTGCCATAGAGTTGTGCTTTCTTATAATTTACTAACTTTTGCCCGCAACTTCGAGTGGAGGTGTGAAAATAGTTCTTACCCAGGTCATGGTCTTTCAAATTTTATTCAAATCCGTTCAATCGTTAAGGCGTCAAAAGGTAACAGACAAACAATCAAACTTTCGTATTTATAGTATACTAGCAGCGCCCCGCGGTTTCACCCGCATAAGTCTCGATCCCGTGGGAATATCGGGATAAAAAGAATCCAATGTGTTAAACCATGAATTTATAGATTCATACATACATTAGTGTATTGCAGTGACTAGTTGCTATCCCACAATTCACATAGCGATCCATAGTTTTAACAATATCCAATCCAACAATTCCAAAACAATCCAATATAACAATTCCAAGTCAATCATGTGAGCAATCTTCGGTGTCCAGTGTGAAAGCAAGGGTCGTACAAAGTAGGCAGGCTCAGAATCCGTAAAAATCAAAGTAGTGATCATTGAAAATGAAAAATAATTGGGAAAGTACTCAAAACACATCCGAAAACACGAAATAAGTGACAGCTGTCTAGTTCTAGTAGGAATGGGCGTTGCGACAACAAAACGTTTACAAAGACCGTTTTGTGATGATGAAACCTTTGTACGTCCTGAGTTCAACTTCAAATAGTCTTCATTGCACAAACCAGTCTTCGAATTACTTGGTGCGATTTTTACATCTAAGAAAATACAGTCGGGTACAATGATTCAACTATCTATCACACTCATAACAGTCCTTTTAATAAAAAGTGAACTTTTTGAAATGAAATACAGTCAGTAATGTATTACCAGTTGTCAATGCTGTCGTTCGTGATGCGAAAAAACCATTTCATACATTTCAAATCGTTGATAGTTTTAAGAAACTGGGCTCGACGAATCCATGTTGGATAAGTTTCGTCCTTTAACTGTTTTGTGCAACCGTGTTCGTCGACGGGAAAACGGTTTCGGTCGCCAAAAATTACTAATGTGTCAAATTGTCAATGTCAGTCTGCCAGTGCAGAATATGTGCTGCCAGTGACATAGACAAAACTGATTTTAATCGATATGAAATTGATAATCATTATTTTGGTTTTTCAGTAATTAATGATGTTTTATTTAAAATAAATGCACTATATTGTATAAAAGTAAATATATTGCATTTAATTACTTTGAGTTAACTATATTACCTTGTGCTACCTAGTGGGTAGGTTTTCTTTTTGTAGTTGTGTAATCGAGTACTATAATCGATGATCTCACGAAAACTATCTTTATCATATTTCTCCGCTTCCAGGCAAACAATTGTGCTGATTTTTGAAATTCAAGAATAAAAAAATATGACTAATTTTTAGATCATATCTCAACTCATTACACTTGGGCCCAACATTTTCCATCTCCTTTCATTCAATGACGTTCAGTAGTTTTTGCGTGAATGAGTAACAAACATCCATCCTCACAAACTTTCGCGTTTATAATATTATTATAGTAGGATTAAGTTTAAGTATATTAAGTATGTTAAGTATTGATTATTTTATTTTATAGTGAATATTTCATGAAATCATGACATTTGACAGTTATACTAACTTATGGAGTTGTATTGCTGTTGTAATGATTATAATTATGAAAAGTCATATTTGTTACGCTCGCGAATCATATTTTAATCAACATAAAACCTGACACTGACCTACGACATGCAAAAAACCAAAGAAAATTTGAATTTCACGGGCTACCTTAGCGCATCCCGCTTAAGTATAACTCATCATCTGTTACGACGCCTCACTGAAGTGGATAACAATTAAAATTCTATTGTGTCTCGTTAATGACAGTTGAAAGGGTGTGTCGGAGACGGGTATGTGACTCTTTCGTTATTATCAGCGATATTTCAACTACTGTGGGCGTAGTGTGGGTAGTGTTGGTTAATGCGCAATAGAAAAACAGTTTGCAGTTCAGATCACATTATAATTTACTATCAAATTAATCACAATAGCTAAATTATACACGCACTGGGTGCAACGTGGTTTATTACAATCACAAATAAACACAATGATCACAAATTACAATTTACACAATAACTGAGCACCACGAATCGAGAACAGTTCTGCGACGTCTTAACTCCGATGCGATCCGAGGCTGAATCCTTCCTCGTTGTGGCCTTAAAACATCACGACTTTGTAGAAGCGCGCTTTTTGGGTGTGGTGTGGGTAGATCACGTCCTGTCGCCAGCGGCGCGCTTATGATTTGTTTTGTGTCCGTAATAATGACCGGATCCGACAAGTACATTAAGTATTAAGTACTAGTGATAGAATTTTTTAAATCGGTTAAGTAGTTTTTGAGTTAATTGATAAACAAAAATACAAATCTTATCACTTTATAATATTAGTGTAGATAAGTATATTAAGTAGGATGCATGCATGCTGACTAATAATTTAATCCGAGTCCTTATGTATATCCACACAAACCGCCGATATCCGACATCCATTATTATAAAATACAAAATGATATCAACTTTAAAATCAAAGTTCGTCGATCTTTCGATCGGATATCGACGATAAGTGTTCAAATAAAATCGGAGTGTAAGCATGGAGCGTCGCATCGGTAGCCTGGGGCTGAACCCTTGCTTCAGTCACGTAGGGCATGTATTGAGATAAACAAAGTGCATTAGATCGACTGCACGACAAATATGGCGCTGTGTTGCGGGTAATGTTTGAAGATTAAACAAGATATTATTAAAGAAATAGATTTACACACAACGCATTTTATTCCAGTTTGATTACAACCTCACTCAACAATTGTTCAACAGTGATAGTTTAGAGGTATGAGGACGGGGTGTAAAGTTCACTCATCCTCTATAGAAAAGGGAGGATCGTCCGATCAGACGGGTGTCGTGTCTGGTGGGCAGCTGCCCAACCGGTTGAAGTCGGGACCTTGTTTACAGGATTTTTTTGACGTGATAACGTCTTATAAATCGATGAACGCCGGCTGCACGCACTAAAAAGTGTCACGTTCCGCCTGAGCCGAGCGTGCAAGCGAGAGCGCGGAACAAGCAATAGAGAGGGCACGATCGGCCTAAGCGTTCGGCTTGTGACGTTATCACCTAAAACTATCGTCCGTAAACCGACTTTACAGACAACCAATTTTTTAACCAGTGCACAAACTTCAACACGTGACTTTACTTATCATTATGAACAACTTTAACTATGGGACCAAACCTGAAATCGCGAAAAAATATCTGCTGTTCCCTACATTTTTACAAGTTATGCGAACATAAATGTAGGGAACAGCTGATTTCTTTTTAACTCAATACGGTTAACTCACACGTCAAATATGGTTATCACCACATACTTTAGTGAAAAGTTTAATCTTTTCACTAAAGTATTTGATAACCATATTTGACGATATAGCTAGCTTTAGACCCATCCTATAACCATCATAAAAAAGAGCCTGCTCTCCTATTGCTTCAAACTCAAACTCAATTTTTTTTTTAATAAACACACACACAGGCATTTTTAAATAGTCAAGGGGTCAGTCACTACCTATGGAAAAGAACCGGCAAGAATCTCCACGGACACTCTTTCAAAAAAATACTAAACTTTCTCTTCAATAAAAGTTAACTAAAGGATTATGTCCAATGAACGGTCCTTCCGTGTGCCACTTAAACATACTGCAATCACGAATTCATCTCGCAAATGTGGTAAATGTATAAATAATATAATTTAAGACTGTCTAAAGCAGCCCACTGCTGGACAAAAAATATCGCTTTAATTGAGTAGTTGTGGTAAAAAAAGAAATTCTATTTAGTCCGTTTTTCAGATTATAAAAAAATATTTGATACGTATTTTTTGCTTTATTATATTAATCAAAAATAACTTAGAAAATACGCATTAAAGTTTGGAAGTGGGGGCTGGCTACGTCACAACGTCGTATAAAATCTAGCAAAGCGTGAGTGCCGTCATGCCACATTTTAACTCAATGTATCGCTGTAATTTTTTGATTAGAGAAAAAATACGTGTTCAATTTTTTTTTTGGACGCAGGCCTTTTAAATAAGACCACAATTTTCCATTACCTAACCTTGAACTGAGACCACAAAAAAAATTACCGAAAGACAAAAAAATAAACGAATTAATCTAGACAAATCTTAATGTTACCCACCCTTTCCACATTCCCTACAACATGTATCTGCATAAGATCGAAGAAATGCTAATCCGCGCTCGTGAAGGCAATGAACTGCAGTGGGAAATATTATGCCTGGATGAATACCACCCCACTTTGATGTTATGTGAATTATGTAGATACGGCCTTTGCACTAAAGAGATGGAGCTAAACTCTATGAAATATGTTATGTGAGAATCATGTTACGTTTTCTGGCTTCTTGCCGAGATGCTATTTGGTTAAAAAATACATTTTCTTTTCTTTAGTGATTAGCTCTTCTTCTATGTTCCAATGGTTTTGGAATAACTGACCAAGACCCCTTTAAAAAAAAACATCTCTCTCCGAGAAAGCGTGGTGACTACGCGGTCGTAGCACAGTGCGAGCTACGCGGGCTACGCCGTAGCTCGTAGCGTACAGAAACAGTCCTAGTATATTTCTGTCTATTGTAAACTAAGTACACAAATAATAATTATTATTTTGTTTTAACTGATTGCACTAGCAAATAAACTGTTTGATTTCTACCAAAAGTGACAAAAAAATTGTTTAAACATATACAAAATCATTTTTTAATTCGAAAACGTTCTCATTCCGTTTCAGAAAACTTCTCACTTTAAATTCTACAAAGTTTGATGTCTACAAGACGAATTTACAACAAGCTGTCATGATCATGAGCTATAAGATTATAGCGGGTGTAAAAAGACGCTTAACGAAACCGAGAGTCACTTGTTATTTCTGTCATTGTTTTATTTATTTTTTTGTACTAGACCATACCTGGGAACCATCTGGTTATGGAGATATTGAAGGTCAAAGTTCCAACTATTTTGACGTTTTCATGCGAAAACAACATAACTTTAAATACTCACACGATCCCTGTGCCGTTGCATGCACCCATAGGCAGCGGCGAGCGTTTCATAAAGACAAAAAGACACTGCCTACCCTACCTAAATCAGATAATATAAATATTTCTAATTTTGTTCTGTTATCAAATATTATTTTATCTACGAGTACTTACTATCAACAAAAAAAATCTTTAATCGTAATTCAGCTCCACCTGTCGCGTAAAATTTGAAGCAACTTCACATTGCCCTGCACTAGCGCCACTGAGTGTCTCGGGAAAGACACAAACTATTCGCGTCTAAACGTTTATATGTGTGCTCGCGTGGCTATGCGGATTTAATGGGTGTGCATTCCTATAAATACGTGACAAACAATATCACAAATAACTCACACAACCGCACAGAGTAGACACTGTCTTTTGATTTCCGAGTTCGATCCTCGCCGTGCCAACAAGTCTAGATAATAAATGATTTCGTTTTTTATTTACTTTTTATTTTATTTTACACTGTAGACCATATAATGTTGATGATATTTTTTAATTTTTAAAATCAGAAGTAGTTTCTTTTTAAAACTTGTTCCGAATTTTAGTGTTTTTCCACAAATGCTTAATTTATTTGAAAAATCCCTTTTCCTACAAAACAAAGAATTCGACTTTTCAAATCACAAATAATTTTGTTTAACTCTGTTTGAATTTTTGTATGTTTGTATGTTTGAATGTATGTTTGAATGAATGTTTGTATGTTTGAATGTTTTTATGTTTGCATGTTTGAATGTTTGAATGAATGTTTGTATGTTTGAATGTATGTTTGAATGTTTGAATGAATGTTTGTATGTTTGCATGTTTGCATGTTTGTATGTTTGTATGTATGAATGTTTGAATGTATGTTTGAATGTTTGAATGTTTGTATGTTTGAATGTTTGAATGAATGTTTGTATGTTTGAATGTATGATGTATGTTTGTATGTTTGAATGTATGTTTGAATGTCTGAATGAATGTTTGTATGTTTGAATGTTTGTATGTTGGTATGTTTGAATGTTTGAATGTTTAAATGTTGGTATGTTTGTATGTTTGTATGTATGAATGTTTGTATGTTTGTATATTTGAATGTATGTTTGAATGTTTGAATGTTTGTATGTTGTATGTTTGTATGTTTGCATGTTTGAATGTTTGAATGTTTGAATGTTTGTATGTTTGTATGTTTGAATGTATGTTTGAATGTATGTTTGCATGTTTGAATGTTTGAATGTTTGTATGTTTGTATGTTTGAATGAATGTTTGTATGTTTGCATGTTTGTATGTTTGCATGTTTGAATAAATGTTTGAATGAATGTTTGAATGAATGTTTGAATGTTTGTATGTTTGAATGAATGTTTGTATGTTTGAATATTTGAATGTTTGTATGTTTGTATGTTTGTACAGTAAGCGCTCAAAAGTGCATGAGCACGCTAAGAGTCGTATTGCTGTGAACACGCGGTATAGCTCGTACATTTGTATGTGTAAGCAACACGATACACACACCACAGATAACGCAGTTTTGCACTACACGAAACAACAATATATTTCCGTCGCTTTAAACATGCTAGCACACACGCACTATGCGCGTGAACTTGACCAGTTAATGGCATTGCTAAAATTCGATAGTAACTTAACAAGTGCAGATAGCAGAAAGCGTTAAGCGTTGGTATGGAATTCAAACTGCCTTTTTTTTTTTTTTTTTTTTTGGGTGGGAAATTATCAAATAACTTCTCCCGCTCTGGGTGGAGCGGGAGGGCGTGTCAGACTCTTACTGACTAAAACCCACCGTGTTCCTTCGGTTGCCCTGTTGCCGGGGGCCACGATTTCCCTATCGGTTTTCTTCGAACCCCCGGCGGGCATTGGCCCTAACGGACCCCGTCAATTCTGCTGACATCTCTTTGAGGCGCGCGTGGAACACAACGCGCCGTCGACCCGGGCTTGGTCCTTATCGGACGGCGAGCTACCCATTGCTCACCGTCCGCAAGCCCGCGCCTACGGTGGCCGGAAATCGGCTCGCGATTCCCGCCCCGGGCGTCTCCTCCTGCGGCGGTTAGGGGCGTGAGGGCGCGAAATTTGCCTCTCCCTCACGCGTTCCGCCTCCTCCTTCGCGAGCATTACCGCTTCGCAGAAGGAGGTGACGGCTTGCCATTTCCTCTCGCTCCGTACCATGGCCTGAACCAGGGCCGGACGCGAGAGATCACCGCCGCCGATCGCCTCCACGAGGACACGGCGTTGCTCCGCCCAAGCCAGGCAGACCTCCACCGTATGCTCCACCGTGTCCTCAGGCCGATCCACACAATGGTGACACCCGGGTGTTTCCTCCCGCCTTATCCTGAACAGGTACCTCCCGAAGCAACCGTGTCCGGTGAGGACCTGCGTCAGGCGGAAGGTGAGGACGCCGTGACGCCTCTCAAGCCACTCCTCAAAGAGGGGTCTTACCGCCGCATTTGTGGCGTGCCCAGCGCGGGGTTGCGACAATCGCACCCTCCATGACGCCATGAGATCCCGCCGGAGCTCTGTCCGCTGTGCCGCGATTTCTTGCGGCATCGGAGTTAAGCCCCGGCGTTTCGCCTCCTCGCGCCACTCACAGATGTGCGCGAGGACCTTTGCCTCCAGATCCCATGGCGGTAATCCGGCAAGGAGGCTCGCCGCCTCGCAGGAGACCGTGCGGTATCCTCGGGCCAGCCGGATGGCCATGACCCTCTGGGACGCGTTCAACCGGCGGGCTGGCCGCAGCCTCAATGAACGCGCCCACACCGGTGCCCCGTAAAGGGCCATGGACCGCACGATCCCCGCATAGAGCCTCCGGCAGGAGGCGTTTGGACCTCCCAGATTGGGCAGGAGCCGCTTCAAGGCAGCCCCGGCCCGGTCCAGTCTGGGAGCCAAACGTCGGAAATGTTCGACGAAATTCCACCGGCTGTCGAGGACGAGTCCCAGATACTTCATCGTCGACTCGACACCGATGTGAACCCCTCCCGCCATTACCTGGGAACCCGACGGTGGCGCATTCCGAGGACCATGTAAACCCATGGCCTCAGACTTGTGCAGGGCCACCTCGAGTCCCAGCTGCCGGATCCTGTCAACGATTGTCGCAACCCCGCGTGTCGCTAAATCGGCCGCCGCCTGGTACGACCTCCCCTGCGCCAGGACTAGCGTGTCGTCAGCGTAACAAACGACGCTGACGCCGCTAGGGAGGTCGGCGCGCAGCACCCAGTCGTATCCGATGTCCCACAGATGCGGCCCCAGGACTGAACCCTGTGGGACACCGCACGACATCTCTTGCCAGTTCCACTCTCCTTGGTGACCGGGGTAGATGACGGCCCTGTCCGTCAGATAGGCCTCGACCACACGACAGAGGTAGGTCGGCATCCGGTGATACCGGAGTGCCTCCCTGATGCAACTCCAGGGCAGGGTGTTGAATGCATTGGCGATGTCTAGAGCCCCGGGCCACAGCATCCCCCGTCGTGAGGGCCCGCACGCGCATGATGGCGTCTACCGTAGAGCGCCCCCTGCGGAAGGCGAACTGGCTCTCCGCCAGATCTGGCCCCACTCGCACCAGCTGCCCGACGAGGCGGTCTGCAATGACTCTTTCAAAGAGCTTGCCCACCTCATCGAGCAGCACAATGGGCCGATACGCGGACGGAGAGCCCGCGGGGCGCCCCGGCTTCTTGATGAGGACCAGTTTCCCCGTCTTCCAACGAAGTGGGAACTGGCCCCTCTCCATGCATGCGCTTAGGAGCCCCCTTAGTCGAGGCCCGAGAGCCCTCATGGCCAGGACCCAGGCTTTTCCGGGTATGCCGTCGGGTCCTGGGGCGGTATTCTTCGCACTCATCTTGCGTACCGCCACTCTCATTTCTACCTCAGTCACCTCTGGAGCATCGTCGTCGTCGGTGTGGTCCGCATCGGGCACCGCAGAAGGCGGAGCCATGGGCGGAGGGGTATGATCCCCTCTGGAAGGGAACAGAGCGCTCACCACGTCCCCCACAAGCTGGGGCCGGAGACTCTGCGTCAGCGGGGGGGCCCATGGGCGGAGTTTCTCCCGCACCATTTTGTATGGGCGCCCCCACGGGTCCCTGTTGAGAGTCTCCAGCATCTCCTCTCGGGCCAGTGCCCTGGCCTGCAGGATCTCCGCTTGGAGGGCGGTCTTCGCCGCTCTGTACCCCTCGTACAACTCCACCTGGATGGCTTCCGTATCCGGAGGGCGGATACGGAGCCTGCGGTGCCTGGCGTACCGGCGTCGCGCAGCTACGCACGCCCTGCGCAGAGCCTCCAGCTCTTGCGACCACCAGTACACCTGGCGCGAAGCACGTCTAGGATGGACCCGGGGCATTGCCATGTCACACACATTGGACATGGCCTCCCGGAACCACTCCGCCTCGTCGTTGATGTCGGCAGGCCTGTTCGGTGATGACACTCAGGCCTGCACGATCGAGGCTTCCAGGAGAAGCTCCCGGTCCAGCTGCTTCAGCGCCCACCGCGGACCACTCGGGGCCTGTCGGACCGGCGCACTCGAGGTCTGGGTGGAGACGTCAAACCGGATATACCGGTGATCGGAGTAGGTCTCCACCCCCTCCATGACGCGCCAGTCAATGACACGCGGTGACAGAGCGGGGCTGGCGAACGAAATGTCCACCACCGATTCACCCCGCATCCGCACACACGTGGGGACAGAACCCCGGATTAGGACGACCAGGCCTGTCTCCAGAGCCCAGTCCTCCACCATCCTACCCCGTGTGTCCGTATACCGGGAATCCCAAGCCAGATTCTTGGCATTGAAGTCCCCGAGTACGAGCACGGGGAGGGAACCAAACCCGACGACGACTACTCTTAACTCCGCAAGGGAGTTGTGGAACTCGGCAAGAGTTCGGCTCGGGGAGAAGTAAACACCCACCACGACAATCTCCCCGAACCATGCTGCAACGCAACCCCGTCCTCTCTTGACCGACTCGAGGGACGGAGTACCGGCGGCGGCCGACGAAATAAGGGTCACTGAGCCGCTCAGGTCCTCCACCCAGTCATCCCTGGGCGGGACAAAGTACGGCTCAGCGACCACGGCGATGTTAATCGACCACTGCGCCATGCTCTGGAGCAACAGATCCTGAGCGGCGGCGCAGTGGTTGATGTTCGCCTGGAGGAGGCGTAATGGGGCCGTTACTGGCATTCCATGTCAGCCCCCTCCTCCCCCCGAGCCCCCTGTGAGGGCCCTGCTGCGGCGGCAACGGCGGCGGCGACGACGACGGTGGACACGGCAGCGGCCCCAGTGGAAGTGGCGGCGGCTGCGGCGGTGACGGCGGTGGTGGCGGAGCGTTTGCCCCTGCCTCTGGCCTCGGCGGGTGGAGCGCAGGCCCTGCTCCCAGCCCGGTGATCGGCCGGCTTGCCAGCCGCCGCACATACGACACAGTGCGGCGTGGCGTTACACGAGCCGGCCTTGTGACCGGGCTGACCACAGCGAAAGCAGAGGTTGCTGCGGTCCACCTCTGAGGTGCATTTGGCCCCCACGTGGTGACCCACCTGGCAACGGAAGCACCTCAGAGGTCTGGGTTCCAGTAATTTGACCTGCGCCGAAACCCAGCCCACCAAAAGCCTTTGGCCCTCCCCGGCTATCTTTTTGGCCGCCGTCACGGGGCAGCTCACCCTGATGGCTTGCATCCCCGTGTGGTCAGGCTGGATGGTGCCTGCCTTAATCTGCTCGACAGAGCACCCTCCAGCCCTGGCGACGGCGGCCACCACCTTTGCCTCCGTCACGGAGTCGTCCAGGCCCTGGATGCGCAAGTCAGCGCACTTGGTGGGCCTGGAGACTCGAGCCTCGTCCGCATTTAGCGCCGCCCTTAGCTTTTCGGCCAGAGCGTCAGCGGCCGGGCCACTGGCCGCACCAGGGACCTCCAGCATCCGGGCCCCGGTTGCCGTGATTTTCACCTTTATGCCCTTTTTGGCGCCGATCTCCTCTAGGTCCATCACCTGGTCCACCGTCGCGAACACGTGCTGGTAGGACACGCCCCTTTTCTCCGCTTCCGGCTGCAGTGTGACCACCACAGCTGCGGACTTCGGGGCGCGGAGCCTAGCCGCGACGCTTCTCTCCTTGCGCCGCTGCCGCCTCGCCTTCCTTTTGGCCGCCCTTGCCGCCTTACCGGCCTGCTTCTTCTCCCCGGCTACTTGCCATCCGGCGTCGGCCGGAGGAGAAGATTTAGGAGGCGGAGGCGGCCGTTTCGCCGCCGCCTGAGCTGGAGCCCTCGCCGTCAGGGCCGGTGTCTTCGCCGCCTGCGCAGTCGCTGCGCCTTTGGTCTGCCCCTGCCTGCCTTGGCCTGACTTGACCGCGGCAGATGCGGCGGCGGCATACGACGCCGTCCTCCGCTGGTCCAAGGCCAGCTGGCTCGCCGCTAGCAGGGGGCGCAGGACGATGGCCTCTAGGGTGGAGAACCTGCTCCGCAGGGCAGCCAACTCCTGCCGCACCAGGGCCAGAACCCGGTCCTCAGCAGGCACGGGCACGGGCCCCCGCCCATGCCGCTCCCCTCCCTGTGGCACCTCCCGGGGGCCGGCTGCTCTTAGTCCCGCCAGGTCTGCTCGGAGCTTCTCGTTCTCCTTTCGGAGAAGCTCCATGGCGGCAGTCAACTTTGCGACCTCCGCCCGCATCTCGGACATACCGTCCGACGGAGGCCCAAAGTGCAGCTCCTTCGCTGCCGCCAAGATAGAGGCCGTGGCCGCGGGTATGGCCTTGTCTTTTGAGGATTGGATCCTCTTCAAGGTCACAGCCCTGATCGCGGCTGCCACGACCTCCGCAAACCTGGCTTCCTGCCCCGGATTGGCGCCGCCAGCGGCGTCCGGCTCACCACCAGAAGCCTCTGAGAGGACCGGCTCGCTGCTGGTCCCTCCAGTTTGGTGTCCCACCGTGGCGAGCCTCTCGGCTCGCGGGGAACGTTCGTCTGGGCCGGCCTGGCTCGACTCACCACCCTCCTTAGTGGTGAGCCCTCTACCCACACCTTTACTTTTAGGCCGGGCCCTACCCCGCCGACTGGTGTGGATTTTCCGCCTGTCGTCAGCGGAGGACCACTCACCATCATCCGATTTCGGGCGCTTCCGGAATAATTTGCGGATTATTCCGTCAGCACCCACCACTTCTCGCTCCGAGCTCTGTGTTGAGCCCTCTGCTCCAGATGCAGCGTCGGACTCCGACCCCGCATCACTCCCCTCCTTTTGCGTCGTTTTATTTTTATTTTTATTTTTAACCATATTGAATCCCACGAGTACAAACTTTACATATCCCAAAAATGTGTGGTTCGCACTAGTGACTAATTAAGCTACCCATTAGTCAAGCTAACAACCTCCCTCACGGTGCGCCGCCGCTTGGAGGTTTGGGGTGATTTTTTATAGAGGTTTTCTACCTCGCGGCCCGGGCGATTAAGCCAAGACCCTCGACCCCCGTCAAATGCCAGAGACATGACCTTGACACTCTTCGGGGCTACGAGACCAGCGGTGACAGGAGAAAATACTTCCTCCTGCCCGCCCGACGGCAGGGTTAGTGCACGCCGAGCCCGCTCCTCCTCTAACGCTGCTCAACGAGTGCTCCCTAGTGAGTACCCGTTAGAGCGTTCCTCCGACAGGATATTGGCATACGGACAACGAGACCCCTAACTGGGGAGTCATTGTCCGTACCCCAGGGTGCACCGTCCCGGAGACTGGCCTTCCCCCCGGACGCATCCATAAGGGAACTCCAGCCCCCAGGCACGCGGGGAGGTTTCCTGTCCAAGCACCCCAATTCAAACTGCCTCAGGTTCTAATCTCATAAAACACAGTGCGGTTTTTTGCAAATATTATTATTTTTGTTTTCGATAATAATATTTTTTAAATATTGCTGCTTTTTTATGTTGTTATTGCAATAAAGGTTTTAGAATAAAAAATGCGTGACATATGATAACAAAATTTAAAAAAATATGTTTATTCGTTATATTTATTTTACATAAGTTAAAAAACTGCTACAATTATTTATCATTACTTCAGCTGAATAAGATGTGAAATAGATGTCAAGAAACTTAGAAGCAGTTTGTATTATTTTGACATATTTAAATTACGAAATATTTTAAATTTTTAATGGATTTTTTCACCATAAATATTAAGCTTTGATCATGGTCGAAGTAATTAAGTAATAAATAAGAATATTAGACTACTTAAAATGTAAAAAACTACTTACAGAATAGGTAATTTTAAGGTTAAAAATGGGCAGTTTGTTTATATTTTATTTGTATTAATTATTTTACATTTTATTTGACTTTAGTAAATATTGGTTGTTATTGAGGTTATAGCTTAAGTATTCATTTTCTTTACGAAAAGAAGATTGAAACTAAACCTCATATTTTAATCCTAAAATAATAATATTACTAAAATAATAATAATTAAACAATTTCGGTCTATCTGCAAGAAATACGACAAACACCCTATTCAAACGTGCTTAAAAAATTCGTTACCATAAATTCATGCAATAACGAATCTGTTGTTTATTAAGTTGGTACGGTCAATATTTTAAGGTCAAAAACGGTTTTCTAGCTGGTCTTCAGTGATGCAAGCCTTCAGAGTGCACGGCGAACGGTTCATAATGACGTGTTTTTAATAATTCAGCAAAATATCTCGTTGGTATGAAACCATTTGTTTCATTCACCATTTGACGTCGCTGCAACTCGATAATAAGCCCCTTCCTCATATCTCTTAACCCTCACAGTATTTCTCTAGAACAAAGAAAAACATTGTTTTTATTACACATAATACCTTATTATTTATTATTCACTAATCGAATTAAACCTCACAATGAATTTAAAACTTTAAAGGCATCTTCTGTCTCAACAATACCTCTGTTCTATCAACAATACCCTTGATTAAGATTTATGATTAGTAAAATATGAAATATATAAATGATAACACTCACACTTAGTCCGGTTTCATTAGATATTCACTTCACTTTTACGCAGCGCAATAATATTCTCTGATCTGATCTGATCTCTTCAATATATTTTATGCCTGCTTTTTGATAATAATAACCACAACACTGCGCTAAATACTCGTCACCAATGTTATCCACGAACCAAAAAAGTTCTATTAATTAAATACTCGTAACAAACTGCATCTACCCCACAGAAATCGAAATAATTTACTTCGTTTTTTGTGGTCTACCTGCTAAACTTTAATATTTATGTGAACAAGACGAATGAAACTAAAAACGAATGATGATTATTGAACTAGTCATTGGTTGCAGACAAAGTGAGTGTGTGTGTGTAATGTGCGTGTCTACAGTATTGTAACAACTTATAGAAGAAGGTCGTAAGTCAAACCGAAGCGTCATTCTATTGCTTTGTGAGATTGCTCATGGACTTTTGGTCGGTACTGTATGTATCAATGTTTGTATGTTTGAATGTTTGAATGAATGTTTGTATGTTTGCATGTTTGAATATTTGTATGTTTGTATGTTTGTATGTATGAATGTTTGTATGTTTGAATGTATGTTTGAATGTTTGAATGAATGTTTGTATGTATGAATGTTTGTATATTTGAATGTATGTTTGAATGTTTGAATGAATGTTTGTATGTTTGCATGTTTGAATGTTTGTATGTTTGTATGTTTGAATGAATGTTTGTATGTTTGCATGTTTGTATGTTTGCATGTTTGAATAAATGTTTGAATGAATGTTTGAATGTTTGAATGAATGTTTGAATTAATGTTTGAATGTTTGAATGTTTAAATGTTTGTATGTTCGTATGTTTGTATGTATGAATGTTTGAATGTATGTTTGAATGTTTGAATGTTTGAATGAATGTTTGAATGTCTGAATGAATGTTTGTATGTTTGAATGTTTGAATATTTGAATATTTGTATGTTTGCATGTTCGAATGTTTGTATGTTTGTAAGTTTGTATGTTTGTATGTTTGAATGTTTGAATGTTTAAACAAATGAACATTCATTCAAACATTCAAACATACAAACATTCGAACATGCAAACATGCAAACATACAAACATACAAACATGAATTATATGATTCCATATTGTAGACATTCTGACTGAAAGATTAACGTGTAGATTTAATTTAAAAAACTTAAAATAACTTTACAGATCCGATCAACCAAAACAAACCTGATTTTTGGTTAGGTAATAGCTTTATTAAAAAAATCTGCCTACCCTGTCTAAAAATTCTGTGCACGCCGCTGCCCATAGGCACAATGTTTTGAGCACTTGCGCAATGCAATGCAGGCACAACAGCTATTACAGGGTTGCGAGAAAGTCTGAAAGGGATACCCTGGCCTCCTGGCAACATGGCAACTGAAGGAACACGAGTAGGTTTTAGTCAGTAAGAGTCTGACACGCCCTCCCGCTCCGCCCAGAGCGGGAGAAGTTATTTTATAATTTCCCACTCAAAAAAAAGGCACAACAGCAAATTTTCCCACAAAAACATTAAATTCGTTTCAGTATTCGAATTACTTGGTGCGATTTTTTATTTTACGTCTAAGAAAATACAGTCGGGTACAATGATTCAACTATCTATCACACTTGTAAAACAGTCCTTCCAATGAAAAGTGAACTTTTGTAAATAAAATACAGTCAATAATTTATTACCAATTGTCAGTGCTGTCGTTCGTGATGCGAAAAAACCATTTCATAAATTTCAAATCGTTGATAGTTGTAAGAAACTCCGCTCGACGAAAATGCAATTCTGTTCTGGATAAGTTGCGTCCTTTAACCGTTTTCTGCAACCGTTTTCGTCGTCGGGAAAACGGTTTCGTCCGTCAAAAATTTGACAACGACCCACCACTAATGTCTAGTGTCAATGTCACTCAGCTCATGCCAGTACAGAACAGTGACATAGACTAAAAATATAAGACTAATTTTAATCGATATGAAATTGATAATCATTATTTTGGTTTTTAAGTAATTAATGATGTTTTATTTAAATTAAATGCGCTATATTGTATAAAGGTATATACTTTATAGTTCATTTAATTACTTTGAGTTAAATATATTATCTACGTGCTACTTAGTGGGTAGGTTTTCTTTTTGTGGTTGTGTAATCGATTACTTCAATCGATAATCTCAAGAAAACTATCTTCAACATATTTCTCCAATTCCAGATGGAGAATTGAGCTGATTTTTGATATTCAAGGATAAAAAATGTGACTAATTTTTTAGATCATATCTCAACTTATTACATTTGGGCCCACGTTTCCCATTCTCCTTTCAAAATACCAGAAACATAATCGGCGAAGCAACGCAAACTCTATGCTGCCAATCATTTAGCAGCATCAAGGTTTTATGCAGGGTAACGCTGCAATATGTAGTAGGTACTATGTCATTGTCTACACAAAACTAGTAATTCCTTTTACGTCGTGATAATGATAAATGATTTTATTTCTGTAAGTAGGTTTGTACAAACACTTTTACACGTCAATCATATTTTAAAACTAGATGAGGTCGGCGTTTCCTATCTGACTACTCTGAGAAGAAAGGCCGAAACAAACTCAGAGGTCTCAGTCTCTTTTAAAGTCCAGACATAATCTTGGTCAGATCATGTGAAGGCCATGTGGATTGGTGTCTGAAGTGGTCTTTTGAGGAAAGCACCACACAGATTGAGAGGGCCTGTCCAGTCAGTGCACGCATTTGTCAGTTATCGTGTAGCTCAACTCAGAATTTAAGGAGCTCAACGATTCGACGAACAATACCAAAAAAAGGACATTTGGGTAGGCCACTCAAATTACTCAAACTGTCAGACCATGATTAGAACTAACTGAGAAAAAATTAAAAACAAAACAAAAAGGAATGACCCACATATTCTTCACATTCACAATAATTAAAATAATAAAATACTTTAAAAGTAAATATTTATGTCATTGTTTATATAAAATTCATTAATGTCAATGTGTATTTAAAAACCCAGAAATAATCTTGGTCAGAGCATTTCATTTGAGGACCATGTAGATTTGTGTCTGAAATGGTCTTCTGAGGAAAGAACCATACAGATTTGAGTGGACCTGTCCAGTCAGTGCACGCATCATCTTTGTGATATTTATTTCAAGAACCTGATAAAACTGATAAAAATTTGTTTATGTTTTACAGATAATATAATAAATTAAATTAAATACAATCACTATCAAATCAAAATCAGACAAGTAATTTCACTCAAAATAACATTTTGAATTGCATGACAAGGAAGTTTGGTTTTTGATACTATGAGGATCTTTATTTATCTTTTACCTACCAAATTAACATTGAAAAGATCTTAGTATACCATTTATCACGTTACTACATAAAAGTACAAGCGAGAAATAAGCATTTTAGAAAAACAAAACGTGGACACACATTAGTTAAGTATCTGGTCGACCGAGCTCTGCTCGTGTGAAAATAGAGAATGTTCATTTAAATGTATAGGGTAGTTCATACTAATTCTATAATACCATGTCATTATTCTAAGGTAACCATCTTGTTCTAAACTTTGGGCGACCGAGCTCTGCTCGGGTGAACGTAGAAAACACATTTTCCCAGATATGATACCTAGCTAGATCGATTTTTTGCCCCCGCAAACCTCTTTATTGCAATTTTCATCGAAATCGTTAGAGCCGTTATCGAGATCGTTATTACAAATATGTATACATATATACAGTTGCGCCCATCGGCATGTATTTTTCACCCGCCCGTATTTAACTAAATATTCATGAAAAATTATCGTCTTTGGTAGCACATGGTAGACGAGGGGCCTGCTTAGCACAGACTCCGTAGTAGGTCGGACGGCCCTCGTAGGCTGCTGGTAATCAGCGTCGGCAGCACAAGGAGGTCGCCTGTCAGCACAGGCACGCGGTGGTATGCCGCATGTAGGCAGGCCTTCGTCAGACCTCGGTAACCTGCATAATCAGGCAAGGGGTCCTGCCCTTAGCCCGTACAGAGAGCCCTGAAAGGCGCGGTAGGAAGCGCATGTCAGATGGGTGCGAGTAGCAGTAGGCCGCATGAGATGTGCCAGTCTCTTCCCATCATTAGCGACCAAGGTACGGTATGGGAAGTAGAGTAGGTGGTAGCTTAGCACGTCGCAGCGGCTTACAGACAGAGAGAGAGAGAGTGCAAAGTTAGCGTAGCACAGTGACAGATGAAAAGTTAGGTTAAGTATGTGACACAAAAGCATAGAATACAAGGCAAATAGATAACAGATGGCTCATAATTGCCTTACCTCATAAAGGATAACCATGATATAGTGTTGTTTGCGGATGACACTTCACTTTTGTTTAAACTTAAACGTCAGCAGCTGGTTACTGACGATGTAAATAGCGCGATCTCAAAAGCAGTTCACTGGTTCAATGTTAATAAATTACTTCTTAATGAAAAAAACCAAATGCATTACGAGTAAGTTTACCCTACCTCATGTTAGGCAGGTGAAAACTAGTGTATAAAGGGCGAAGAATTGAATCCTGAAGATAGCACAGTTTTCTTGGGCTTAACTTTGGATGTTATGCTTCAGTGGGGGCCACATATAGATAAATTGTCAAAAAAGCTAAGCTCCGTAGCATACTCGTATGCTGTTAGAAAAATTCGTAATTTGACTGATATAGAGACAGCCCGTTTAGTGTACTTTAGTTATTTTCATAGTGTAATGTCGTACGGTATTCTGTTGTGGGGAAATGCCGCCGACATTCAGACTATCTTTGTTTTGCAGAAAAGAGTTATTCGATCAATTTATAAATTAAGTCCGAGACACTCTCTCAGAGATAAATTTAAGGAGATTAATGTAATGACTGTGCTTTCTCGGTATATTTTTGATAATATTTTGTATGCCCATAAAAATATTAAATTGTTTAAAAATACAGTGATATCCATAACATAAATACTAGAAACAAACACAAATTTGTTGTACCTACAACAAGGCTCAAGAAAATAGGTGGCTCGTTCAGATGTCAATGTATACGCTTTTATAATAAACTTTTAACTTTTCAAGCCACGTACAAGATCTAAGCCTTAATAAATTTAAATCATTCATTAAACGTAAGTTGTGCCAGAAAGCTTTTTATACCGTTGAAAATTACATTGCTGCTCCAATTATAATTTTTTCGTTTATTCGTTCTAATTCTTATTTGATTACATTTCTAAATATTTCTTAAAAAAAAAGAATCATCAAAGAGACATCGCCAATGCCTTCAACACCCTGCCCTTTTTTTTTTTTTTTTTTTTTTTTGGGTGGGAAATTATCAAATAACTTCTCCCGCTCTGGGTGGAGCGGGAGGGCGTGTCAGACTCTTACTGACTAAAACCCACCCGTGTTCCTTCCTATGCCATGTTGCCGGGGGCCACGATTTCCCTATCGGTTTTCTTCGAACCCCCGGCATTGGCATTGGCCCTAGCGGACCCCGTCAATTCTGCTGACATCTCTTTGAGGCGCGCGTGGAACACAACGCGCCGTCGACCCGGGCTTGGTCCTTATCGGACGGCGAGCTACCCATTGCTCACCGTCCGCAAGCCCGCGCCTACGGTGGCCGGAAATCTTCCTGCGATTCCCGACGCCCAGGGCGTCTCCTGCTGCGGCGGTTAGGGGCGCGAGGGCGCGAAATTTGCCTCTCCCTCACGCGCTCCGTCTCCTCCTTCGCGAGAATTACTGCTTCGCAGAAAGAGGTGACGGCCTCCCATTTCCTCTCGCTCCGTAGCATGGCCCGAATCAGGGCCGGACGCGAGAGATCACCGCCGCCGATCGCATCCACGAGGACACGGCGATGCCCTGCCCAAGCCGGGCAGACCTCCACCGTATGCTCCACCGTGTCCTCCGGGCGATCCACACAGTGACGACACCCGGGCGTTTCCTCCCGCTTTATCCTGAACAGGTACCTCCCGAAACAGCCGTGTCCGGTGAGTACCTGCGTCAGGCGGAAGGTGAGGACGCCGTGGCGCCTCTCTAGCCACTCCTCAAAGAGGGGTCTTATCGCCTCAATTGTGGCGTGCCCAGCGCTGGGTTGCGACAATCGCAGTCTCCATTCCGCCATGAGATCCCGCCGGAGCTCTGTCCGCTGTGCCGCGACTTCTTGCGGCATCGGAGTTAAGCCCCGGCGCTTCGCCTCCTCGCGCCACTCCCAAATGTGCGCGAGGACCTTTGCCTCCAGATCCCATGGCGGTACTCCGGCAAGGAGGCTCGCCGCCTCGCAGGAGACCGTGCGGTATCCTCGGGCCAGCCGGATGGCCATGACCCTTTGGGACGCGTTCAGCCGGCGGCCTGGCTGCCGCCTCAATGAAGGCGCCCACACCGGCGCCCCGTAAAGGGCCATGGACCGCACGATCCCCGCGTAGAGCCTCCGGCAGGAGGCGTTTGGACCTCCCAGATTGGGCAGGAGCCGCTTCAAGGCAGCCCCGGCCCGGTCCAGTCTGGGAGCCAAACGTCGGAAATGCTCCACGAAGTTCCACCGGCTATCAAGGACGAGTCCCAGATATTTCATCGTCGACTCGACGCCGATGTGAACCCCTCCCGCCAATACCTGGGAACCCGACGGTGGCGCACTACGAGGACCATAGAAACCCATGGCCTCGGACTTGTGCAGGGCCACCTCGAGTCCCAGCTGCCGGATTCTGTCGACGATTGTCGCAACCCCGCGTGTCGCTAAGTCGGCCGCCGCCTGGTACGACCTCCCCTGCGCCAGGACCAGCGTGTCGTCAGCGTAACAAACGACGCTGACGCCAGTAGGGAGGTCGGCGCGCAGCACCCAGTCGTATCTGATGTCCCACAGATGCAGCCCCAGGACCGATCCCTGTGGGACACCGCACGACATCTCTCGCCGGTTCCACTCTCCTTGGTGACCGGGGTAGATGACAGCCCTGTCTGTCAAATAGGCCTCGACCACACGACAGAGGTAGGTCGGCATCCGGTGATACCGAAGTGCCTCCCTGATGCAACTCCAGGGCAGGGTGTTAAAGGCATTGGCGATGTCTAGAGACACCGCCAAGACGACCCCACCCCGGGCCACAGCATCCCCTGTCGTGAGGGCCCGCACGCGCATGATGGCGTCCACCGTAGAGCGCCCCCTGCGGAAACCGAACTGGCCGTCCGCCAGATCCGGCCCCACTCGCACCAGCTGCCCGACGAGGCGGTCTGCAATGACTCTTTCAAAGAGCTTGCCCACCTCGTCGAGCAGCACAATGGGCCGATAGGCGGACGGAGAGTCCGCTGGGCGCCCCGGCTTCCTGATGAGGACCAGTTTCCCAGTCTTCCAGCAAAGTGGGAACTGGCCCCTCTCCATACATGCGCTTAGGAGCCCTCTCAGTCGAGGCCCGAGAGTCCCCATGGCCAGGACCCAGGCCCTTCCGGGTATGCCGTCGGGTCCTGGGGCGGTATTCCTCGCACTCATCCTGCGTACCGCCACTCTCATCTCTACCTCGGTCTCAACACCCTGCCCTGGAGTTGCATCAGGGAGGCACTCCGGTACCACCGGATGCCGACCTACCTCTGTCGTGTGGTCGAGGCCTATCTGACGGACAGGGCCGTCATCTACTACGGTCACCAAGGAGAGTGGAACCGGCAAGAGATGTCGTGCGGTGTCCCACAGGGTTCGGTCCTGGGGCCGCATCTGTGGGACATCGGATACGACTGGGTGCTGCACGCCGACCTCCCTAGCGGCGTCAGCGTCGTTTGTTACGCTGACGACACGCTGGTCCTGGCGCAGGGGGGGTCGTACCAGGCGGCGGCCGACTTAGCGACACACGGGGTTGCGACAATCGTAAATAGGATCCGGCAGCTGGGACTCGAGGTGGCCCTGCACAAGTCTGAGGCCATGGGTTTTCATGGTCCTCGGAATGCGCCACCGTCGGGCTCCCAGGTAATGGCGGGAGGGGTTCACATCGATGTCGAGTCGACGATGAAGTATCTGGGACTCGTCCTCGACAGCCGGTGGAATTTCGTAGAACACTTCCGACGTTTGGCTCCCAGACTGGAGCGGGCCGGGGCTGCATTGAAGCGGCTCCTGCCCAATCAAGAGGATCCAAACGCCTCCTGCCGGAGGCTCTACGCGGGGATCGTGCGGTCCATGGCCCTTTACGGGGCGCCGGTGTGGGCGCCTTCATTGAGGCGGCAGCCAAGCCGCCGGCTGAACGCGTCCCAAAGGGTCATGGCCATCCGGCTGGCCCGAGGATACCGCACGGTCTCCTGCGAGGCGGCGAGCCTCTTTGCCGGAGCACAGTGCGAGCAAAGCGGGCTACGCCGTAGCTCGTAGCGTACAGAAACAGTCCTAGTATATTTCTGTCTATTGTAAACTAAGTACACAAATAATAATTATTATTTTGTTTTAACTGATTGCACTAGCAAATAAACTGTTTGATTTCTATCAAAAGTGACAAAAAAATTGTTTAAACATATACAAAATCATTTAAATTTATTTATGTTTCAATGGGAAACCCTCATTCGGTATAATTAATTGCCAAATTCCGAGATCGAACCAAATTTAATTGGAAAACGTTCTCATTTCGTTTCAGAAAACTTCTCACTTTAAATTCTACAAAGTTTGATGTCTACAAGACGAACTTACAACAAGCTGTCATGAGCTATAAGATTATAGCGGGTGTAAAAAGACGCTTATCGAAACCGAGAGTCACTTGTTATTTCTGTCATTGTTTCATATATTTTTTTGTACTAGACCATACCTGGGAACCATCTGGTTATGGAGATATTGAAGGTCAAAGTTCCAACTATTTTGACGTTTTCATGCGAAAACAACATAACTTTAAATACTCACACGATCTCTGTGCCGTTGCATGCACCCATAGGCAGCGGCGAGCGTTTCATAAAGACAAAAAGACACTGCCTACCCTACCTAAATCAGATAATATAAATATTTCTAATTTTGTTCTGTTATCAAATATTATTTTATCTACGAGTACTTACTGTCAACAAAAAAAATCTTCAATCGTAATTCAGCTCCACCTGTCGCGTAAACTTTGAAGCAACTTCACATTGCCCAGCACTAGCGCCGCTGAGTGTCTCGGGAAAGACATAAACTATTCGCGTCTAAACGTTTATATGTGTGCTCGCGTGGCTATGCGGATTTAATGGGTGTGCATTCCTATAAATACGTGACGCACAATATCACAAATAACTCACACAACCGCACAGAGTAGACACTGTCTTTTGATTTCCGAGTTCGATCCTCGTCGTGCCGACAAGTCTAGATAATAAATGATTTCGTTTTTTATTTACTTTTTATTTTATTTTACACTGTAGACCATATAATGTTGATGATATTTTTTAATTTTTAAAATCAGAAGTTGTTTCTTTTAACGAAACGATCAAACGTCAGACTCGCGTCAATTTTTGGAAAACTTGTTCCGAATTTTAGTGTTTTTCCACAAATGCTTAATTTATTTGAAAAATCCCTTTTCCTACAAAACAAAGAATTCGACTTTTCAAATCACAAATAATTTTAGTTTAACTCTGTTTGAATTTTTGTATGTTTGAATGTATGTTTGAATGAATGTTTGTATGTTTGAATGTTTTTATGTTTGCATGTTTGAATGTTTGAATGAATGTTTGAATGTTTGTATGTTTGAATGAATGTTTGTATGTATTTATGTTTGAATGTTTGTGTATTTGAATGTATGTTTGAATGTTTGAATGCATGTTTGAATGAATGTTTGTATGTTTGTATGTTTGAATGAATGTTTGCATGTTTGTAAGTTTGAATGTTTGTATGTTTGTATGTTTGTATGTATGATGTATGTTTGTATGTTTGAATGTCTGTTTGTATGTTTGTATATTTGAATGTATGTTTGAATGTTTGTATGTTTGTTTGTTTGAATGTATGTTTGAATGAATGTTTGTATGTTTGTATGTTTGCATGTTTGCATGTTTGTATGTTTGTATGTATGAATGTTTGAATGTATGTTTGAATGAATGTTTGAATGTTTGTTTGTCTGAATGAATGTTTGTATGTTTGAATGTATGATGTATGTTTGTATATTTGAATGTATGTTTGAATGTTTGAATGAATGTTTGAATGAATGTTTGTATGTTTGAATGTATGATGTATGTTTGTATGTTTGAATGTATGTTTGAATGTCTGAATGAATGTTTGTATGTTTGAATGTTTGTATGTTTGTATGTTTGAATGTTTGAATGTTTAAATGTTGGTATGTTTGTATGTTTGTATGTATGAATGTTTGTATGTTTGTATATTTGAATGTATGTTTGAATGTTTGTATGTTGTATGTTTGTATGTTTGCATGTTTGAATGTTTGAATGTTTGTATGTTTGTATGTTTGAATGTATGTTTGAATGTATGTTTGAATGTTTGAATGAATGTTTGTATGTTTGCATGTTTGTATGTTTGCATGTTTGCATGTTTGTATGTTTGAATGAATGTTTGTATGTTTGAATGTTTGAATGTATGTTTGAATGTTTAAATGTTTGAATGAATGTTTGAATGTTTGTATGTTTGAATGAATGTTTGTATGTTTGAATATTTGAATGTTTGTATGTTTGGATGTTTGTATGTTTGTATGTATGAATGTTTGTATGTTTGAATGTATGTTTGAATGTTTGAATGAATGTTTGTATGTTTGCATGTTTGAATGTTTGAATGTTTGTATGTTTGTATGTTTGAATGAATGTTTGTATGTTTGCATGTTTGTGTGTTTGCATGTTTGCATGTTTGAATAAATGTTTGAATGAATGTTTGAATGTTTGCATCTTTGAATAAATGTTTGAATGAATGTTTGAATGTTTGAATGAATGTTTGAATGAATGTTTGAATGTTTAAATGTTTGTATGTTCGAATGTTTGTATGTATGAATGTTTGAATGTATGTTTGAATGTTTGAATGAATGTTTGAATGTTTGAATGTCTGAATGAATGTTTGTACGTTTGAATGTTTGAATATTTTAATATTTGTATGTTTGCATGTTCGAATGTTTCTATGTTTGTAAGTTTGTATGTTTGTATGTTTGAATGTTTGAATGTTTAAACAAATGAACATTCATTCAAACATACAAACATTCGAACATGCAAACATGCAAACATACAAACATACAAACATTCAAACATACAAACATTCAACAATACAAACATGAATTATATGATTCCATATTGCAGAAATTCTGACTGAAAAATTAACGTGTAGATTTAATTTAAAAAACTTAAAATAACTTTACAGATCCGATCAACCAAAACAAACCTGACTTTTGGTTAGGTAATAGCTTTATTAAAAAAATCTGCCTACCCTGTCTAAAAATTCTGTGCACGCTGCTGCCCATAGGCACAATGTTTTGAGCACTTGCGCAATGCAACGCAGGCACAACAGCTATTACAGGGTTGCGAGAAAGTCCGAAAGGGATACCCTGGCCTCCTGGCAACATGGCAACTGAAGGAACACGAGTAGGTTTTAGTCAGTAAGAGTCTGACACGCCCTCCCGCTCCGCCCAGAGCGGGAGAAGTTATTTTATAATTTCCCACTCAAAAAAAAGGCACAACAGCAAATTTTCCCACAAAAACATTAAATTCGTTTCAGTATTCTAATTACTTGGTGCGATTTTTTATTTTACGTCTAAGAAAATACAGTCGGGTACAATGATTCAACTATCTATCACACTTGTAAAACAGCCCTTCCAATAAAAAGTGAACTTTTGTAAATAAAATACAGTCAATCATTTATTACCAATTGTCAGTGCTGTCGTTTGTGATGCGAAAAAACCATTTCATAAATTTCAAATCATTGATAGTTGTAAGAAACTCCGCTCGACGAAAATGCAATTCTGTTCTGGATAAGTTGCGTCCTTTAACCGTTTTTTGTAACCGTTTTCGTCGTCGGGAAAACGGTTTCGTCCGTCAAAAATTTGACAACGACCCACCACTAATGTCTAGTGTCAATGTCACTCAGCTCATGTCAGTGCAGAACATGCACTGCCAGTGACATAGACTAAAAATATAAGACTAATTTTAATCGATATGAAATTGATAATCATTATTTTGGTTTTTAAGTAATTAATGATGTTTTATTTAAATTAAATGCACTATATTGTATAAAGGTATATATTTTATAGTTCATTTAATTAATTTGAGTTAAATATATTATCTACGTGCTACTTAGTGGGTAGGTTTTCTTTTTGTGGTTGTGTAATCGATTACTTCAATCGATAATCTCAAGAAAACTATCTTCAACATATTTCTCCACTTCCAGATGGAGAATTGAGCTGATTTTTGATATTCAAGGATAAAAAATGTGACTAATTTTTTAGATCATATCTCAACTTATTACATTTGGGCCCACGTTTCCCATTCTCCTTTCAAAATACCAGAAATATAATCGGCGAAGCAACGCAAACTCTATGCTGCCAATCATTTAGCAGCATCAAGGTTTTATGCAGGGTAACGCTGCAATATGTAGTAGGTACTATGTCATTGTCTACACAAAACTAGTAATTCCTTTTACGTCGTGATAATGATAAATGATAAATGATTTTATTTCTGTAAGTAGGTTTGTACAAACACTTTTACACGTCAATCATATTTTAAAACTAGATGAGGTCGGCGTTTCCTATCTGAGTACTCTGAGAAGAAAGGCCGAAACAAACTCAGACGTCTCAGTCTCTTTTAAAGTCCAGACATAATCTTGGTCAGATCATGTGAAGGCCATGTGGATTGGTGTCTGAAGTGGTCTTTTGAGGAAAGCACCACACAGATTGAGAGGGCCTGTCCAGTCAGTGCACGCATTTGTCAGTTATCGTGTAGCTCAACTCAGAATTTAAGGAGCTCAACGATTCGACGAACAATACCAAAAAAAGGACATTTGGGTAGGCCACTTAAATTACTCAAACTGTCAGACCATGATTAGAACTAACTGAGAAAAAATTAAAAACAAAACAAAAAGGAATGACCCACATATTCTTCACATTCACAATAATTAAAATAATAAAATACTTTAAAAGTAAATATTCATGTCATTGTTTATATAAAATTCATTAATGTCAATGTGTATATAAAACCCAGAAATAATCTTGGTCAGAGCATTTCATTTGAGGACCATGTAGATTTGTGTCTGAAATGGTCTTCTGAGGAAAGAACCATACAGATTTGAGTAGACCTGTCCAGTCAGTGCACGCATCATCTTTGTGATATTTATTTCAAGAACCTGATAAAAATTGATAAAAATTAGTTTATGTTTTACAGATAATATAATAAATTAAATTAAATACAATCACTATCAAATCAAAATCAGACAAGTAATTTCACTCAAAATAACATTTTGAATTGCATGACAAGGAAGTTTTGTTTTTGATACTATGAGGATCTTTATTTATCTTTTACCTACCAAATTAACATTGAAAAGATCTTAGTATACCATTTATCACGTTACTACATAAAAGTACAAGCGACAAATAAGCATTTTAGGAAAACAAAACGTGGACACACATTAGTTAGGTATCTGGTCGACCGAGCTCTGCTCGTGTGAAAATAGAGAATGTTCATTTAAATGCATAGGGTAGTTCATACTAATTCTATAATACCATGTCATTATTCTAAGGTAACCATCTTGTTCTAAACTTTGGGCGACCGAGCTCTGCTCGGGTGAACGTAGAAAACACATTTTCCCAGATATGATACCTAGCTAGATCGATTTTTTGCCCCCGCAAACCTCTTTATTGCAATTTTCATCGAAATCGTTACAGCCGTTATCGAGAACGTTATTACAAATATGTATATATATATACAATGTCGCCCATCGGCATGTATTTTTCACCCGCCCGTATTTAACTGAATATTCATGAAAAATTATCGTCTTTGGTAACACATGGTAGACGAGGGGGCCTGCGTAGCACAGGCTCCGTAGTAGGTCGGACGACCCTCGTAGGCTGCTGGTAATGAGCGTCGGCAGCACGAGGAGGTCGCCTGTCAGCACAGGCGCGCGGCGGTGCCAGTAGCAGTAGGCCGCATGAGATGTGCCAGTCTCTTCCCATCATTAGCGACCAAGGTACGGTATGGGAAGTAGAGTAGGTGGTAGCTTAGCACGTCGCAGCAGCTTACAGACAGAGAGAGAGAGAGAGTGCAAAGTTAGCGTAGCACAGTGACAGATGAAAAGTTAGGTTAAGTATGTGACACAAAAGCATAGAATACAAGGCAAATAGATAACAGATGGCTCATAATTGCCTTACCTCATAAAGGATAACCATGATATAGTGTTGTTTGCGGATGACACTTCACTTCTGTTTAAACTTAAACATCAGCAGCTGGTTACTGACGATGTAAATAGCGCGATCTCAAAAG
The DNA here is from genome assembly GCA_949152395.1 of Agrochola litura. Classification (NCBI taxonomy): domain Eukaryota; kingdom Metazoa; phylum Arthropoda; class Insecta; order Lepidoptera; family Noctuidae; genus Agrochola; species Agrochola litura. The sequence goes on along the minus strand of OX424509.1, from coordinate 18,380,513 downwards.
CAGTTCACTGGTTCAATGTTAATAATTTACTTCTTAATGAAAAAAACCAAATGCATTAAGTTTACCCTACGAGTACCTCATGTTAGGCAGGTGAAAACTAGTGTATAAAGGGCGAAGAATTGAATCCTGAAGATAGCACAGTTTTCTTGGGCTTAACTTTGGATGTTATGCTTCAGTGGGGGCCACATATAGATAAATTGTCAAAAAAGCTAAGCTCCGTAGCATATGCTGTTAGAAAAATTCGTAATTTGACTGACATAGAGACAGCCCGTTTAGTGTACCTACTTTAGTTATTTTCATAGTGTAATGTCGTACGGTATTCTGTTGTGGGGAAATGCCGCCGACATTCAGACTATCTTTGTGTTGCAGAAAAGAGCTGTTCGATCAATTTATAAATTAAGTCCGAGACACTCTCTCAGAGATAAATTTAAGGAGATTAATGTAATGACTGTGCTTTATCGGTATATTTTTGATAATCTTTTGTATGCCCATAAAAATATAAAATTGTTTAAAAATACAGTGATATCCATAACATAAATACTAGAAACAAACACAAATTTGTTGTACCCACAACAAGGCTCAAGAAAATAGGTGGCTCGTTCAGATGTCAATGTATACGCTTTTTTAATAAACTTCCAAGCCACGTACAAGATCTAAGCCTTAATAAATTTAAATCATTAATTAAACGTAAGTTTTACCAGAAAGCTTTTTATACCGTTAAAAATTACTTTGAGGACAAAAAGACTTGATTGACCTGCTCCAATTATTATTTTTATTTTTTACTTTCGGAACTTTGTTTATTTTGCTAACTTTTAAATTATATACACAACGACATGAATATTTACTTCGTGAAGTATAATATTACTATTTTAATTATTGCGAATGTGAAGACTATTTGGGTCATATATATATTTATTAATTTTAGTTACTTCTAATAATAATCTGGTAGTTTTGAGTACTTTATGCGGCCTACCCAAATGTCCTTTCTTTGGTATTGGTCGTCGAATTGTTGAGCTCCTTTTAAGTTCTGAGTTAAGCTACACTATCTGTATGGTTCTTTCCTCAGAAGACCATTTCAAACACAAATCTACATGGTTCTCAAATGAAATCCTCTGGACCAAGATTATTTCCGGGTTTTTATATACACATTGACATTAATGAATTTTATTTATACAATGACATGAATATTGACTTTTAAAGTATTTTATTATTTTAACTATTGTGAATGTGAAGACTTTATGGGTTCCTTTTAGTTTTTATTTTTTTCTCAGTTAGTTCTAATCATGGTCTGACATTTTGAGTAATTTAAGTGGCCTACCCAAATGTCCTTTTTTGGTATTGTTCGTCGAAACGTTGAGCTCCTTAAATTCTGAGTTGAGCTGCACGATAACTGACAAACGCGTGCACTGACTGAACAGGCTGTTTATCTGTGTGGTGCTTTCCTCAAAAGACCACTTCAGACACCAATCCACATGGCCTTCACATGATCTGACCAAGATTGTGATGTCTGGACTTTAAAAGAGACTGAGATCTCTGAGTTTGTTTCGGCCTTTCTTCTCAGAGTAGTCAGATAGGAAACGCCGACCTGATCTAGTTTTAAAATATAATTGACGTGTAAAAGTGTTTGTACAAACCTACTTACAGAAATAAAATCATTTATCATTTATAGCTTATATATTTAAACCACCACTAAAGTGGAACTCACCCTAGGTCGGGGCACAGAATCCTGAAGTTCAAGAATGCCTTCCTTTATGTGAGCGAGCAGAAGTCAAAATGGATTTAAGCGTATTATCTATGTGGCAGAGCGTCCTTAGAAAATGAGGGTTGTGCCACGTTTTTAGTGATGTGGTTATCATCATCATCATCATTTCAGCCGAAAGACGTCCACTGCTGGACATAGGCCTCCCCCAAGCACCGCCACTTCGACCGATTTTTTGCTATCCGCATCCAGCGGATTCCTACGGCCTTCACAAGGTCATCGATCCATCTTGTGGGAGTCCCTGTGGTTTCGATGTCCAACTCCAAATGGCCCCACTCTCAGCTCATCAACGTTTCGTTTGCCCAGTTTCGCGTTGAAGTCCCCCATGACAACGGTGAAGTGAGTTTAAGACCCATGCATGGCTCTGGAAATATCCACATACATGGTCTCCACCTCATCGTCGGGGTGTGACGAGGTCGAGCCGTAAACCTGTACGACCTTCAGCTAATATCTTGCGGATATTCTGAGTATAAGGTACACCACCCTGGTCGACACACTCTCGATCTTCACCACGTTGCTCACAAGAGACTTATGGACGATAAACCCGACACCACCTTGGGACTGCTGATGCTGGTCGCCCTCCCGGAAATAGAGCAAGTTCCCGGATTTGAGAATTATCGAGTCCTCACCCTCTCTTCGGACTTCAGATAACCCTACTATACCCCATGGTAACCTGCTCAATTCTTCCTCGAGTTCGATGATCTTTTCGTCGGTCCGGAGTGTACGCGTGTTGTATGTTGCCAGGTCCAGTTTCCGGTGGTTATGGTAGCCAGATCTCTTTCGGGGATTCTTCGCACTTCTTGCCTCACTGTGGCCTTGACCACTACCATAGCCAAGGGCAGGTGGGCCGCCGGGCACTAAGGGCCATTTATTTCTGGTGCTTGTCATTTTTGGGGGGGGTATGCCATAATCACCACGCTTGGCAGGTGGGTTGGCGATCGCAGAATGGTGTTAAAAAATGCATAGAGAACGCTGCTGCCCATTCTATAGGAAGTCCCTTAGTCGCCTTTTACGACACCCATGAGAAGAAATAGGGTAGTGCTATTCTTTAAGTCCGGCACCACACGGACGTGATGTGGTTAGTTACTTACTAATTGTGATATTTTAATATCACTCGTCTAATTACGGTTGAGACCTCACACAACGCTATATAATTAACATTTTTATTAAAATTTGTCGAATATGCAAAAAACACGGAGCAAAAAAGTTAAAAAAGAAAAAAACATAAGTGTAAGTTCATAAAATCATAAAAATTCGAAAAAAAAAAAACATTTCAAGATATACCCCCCTTTTAAAGATATTTTTCATGAATATTCAGAAAAATGCGGGCGGGCACATACCGATGGGTGACATTGTATATATGGCAGGCATGCCGGTGCCATAATTTTCATGACGGCCGTCACTACCGCCGTTATGTGGCGGCCACTGCTGTCGTAATGATAGCCGCCCTTATGATCGCCAATGTGAGGGTTTGCGCCCCGCAGAGCTATGTATCTTCACCGACGGATCCAAAACAGGTAGTGGCACAGGTGCTGGAATCTTCTCGGAGGACTTCAACATACACATAGCCACACCATTGAGACTTCATATCGTAGTGTTCCAGGCCGAATGCATGGGTATATCTCTTGCCGCTTCAGCTGATTTTCCCAACCGTACGCAAAATACGCGCTTTGACGTAGAGTTGCGGATACCATACCGTATTACCTATTAGCCGCCCTCATAGAAAACTATTTCCTTAATAATTAGCCCGTATTGTCCCACTGCAGGGCAAAGGCCTCCCTTTCCTTTTTCCACCCAATCCGATCCTGAGCCAACATAGACCAATCCCTCCTAAAAGCGTCAAGTTCGTCCCGCCATCTACGCCTGGGTCTTTCACGATGCCGCTGGACGTTTCCAGGAACCCATGTTGTAATGGTCTTAGCCCACAATGCATCCGACATGCGGCAAACGTGTCCGGCCCAGTCCCACTTGAGCTTGGCTGCTTTTTGGGTGACGTCAGCGATTTGTGTCTTAGACCGCAGTATCGTGTTCCTCCATCGCTCGCTGGCAAACCTCGAGCCCAGCCCTCTGTTGAACTGTCAAAGACCAGGTTTGAGCGCCGTATGTAAGGATAGGGAGAATGCACATGTCCATTAATTTGCGTTTATGGCATATTGGAAGATCTCCTTTCATAAGGGTTTTCATCGACCAATAGCTCTTCCAGGCATTTTCGGTGCGGCGAGCAACTTCTTTTTCTTGTCTCGCCTAGAAGCAGATTATTTGGCCGAGGTAGATGTATTCTGGGACATATGCAATCTCCATACTCTCTACAAACTGTGTTTGTTTAACGCTATCTATTAGTCATGAGTATGAACTATTTCCTTATCGAAGAATATTTTGTCCGTAAATTCAAACAACACATGGTGCCGTCATTTTCACGGCGACCTTGTGTCTTTTATGTAACTTCCACCGCTGTCTTAGGAAACCCAAGGATTGTAGGTATATAACCCGTTTTTTTATGTTATTGATACAAATAGCGTGGATTTGCATTTCCTCAAGTGGACGTGGCGCGTCTTTTGAATACCTAAAATGTTCATTTTCAATCTTTATCCGAGTATCGTTTCAGAGTTATGTTAAAATTTAGATAAATATCATCTGATTAGTTTACCTAATCTCAATCACTGCATTTAAATTGTATCATGTTCATCTTTAGTATATATGTAATCAAATTATAATTACGACAACAACATGGTATCGTAGTCTTAATAGATAACTATCAAAGTAGTCCTACTAATAACAAGCATTAATTTTATTTGTTTTTTTGATAAGGAAATTAGTGTAATTCAAGCAGACTGTTTCCGATAAGCATGGCAAGTTCAAAAGAAAATCTTGACTGCTGTTAGCAGTTCTTCTTTTATAAACATTTTTCTTTCTTTCAATTTGGATACATCCTAACTGCGATTCTGGGTTTTATTACATGATTTTATTATAAATAATTTATTTACATTGAACTTTCGACACGACATTACAGACAGTTTTTTTATTTGGAAATTATCAATTAACTTCTCCCGCTCTGGGCGGAGCGGGAGGGTCAGACTCTTACTGTATAAAACCCACCCGTGTTCCTTCAGTTGCCATGTTGCCAGGAGCCACTGTACCCCTTTCGGACTTTCCTGCGAACCCGGCAGGCATTGGCCTTAGCGAACCCCGTCAGTTCTGCTGACAACTCTTTGAGGCACGTGTGGAACACAACGCGCCGTCGACCCGGGCCTGGTCCTTATCTGACGGCGAGCTACCCATTGCTCACCGTCTGCAAGCCCGCGCCCACGGTGGCCGGGAATCGTCTGCGATTTTCGACACTCAGGGCGTCTCCTGCGGTGGTTAGGGGCGTGAGGGTGCGAAATTTGCCTCTCCCTCACGCATTCCGCCTTCTTTTTGCGAGCATTACTGCTTTGCAGAAGGAGGTAGTGGCCTCCCATGCCCTCTCGCTTTGTACTGGCCTGGACCAGGGCCAGACGCGAAAGATCAACGCCGCAGATCGCATCCACGAAGACGTGGCGATGCTCCACCCAAGCCGGGCGGACCTCCAGTGTATGCTCCACCGTGTCCTGCGGGTGATCCACACAATGGTGACACCCGGGCGTTTCCTTCCGCCTTATTCTGAACAGGAACCTCCCGAAACAACCGTATCCGGTGAGGACCTGCGTCAGGCGGAAGGTGAGGACGCCGTGGCGCCTCTCTAGCCACTCCTCAAAAAGGGGACTTGGATTGCGACAATCGCACTCTCCTTGACGCCATTAGATCCCGCTGGCGCTCTGTCCGCTGTGCCGTGATTTCTCGCGGCAGCGGAGTTAAGCCCCGGCGTTTCGCCTCCTCGCGCCACTCATTACAGATAGCCCTGACCGCAGCTTGGCCGCTGTGCCCTATATTGATGGGGTAAGTATATAAATACATTAAATTATTAAGAAAACTAGTTTCTGCCCGCGACTTCGTTCACGTGGAAGTCGTAAGATACCACAATATACCACAATAATAGCCACATTTTTATAAAACTTCCCTTTAAATTAAGTACGTTTGTAGTTTTGGTCTCCGCAGCCAAAATATGCAAAGAGTCAGGACTGGTGGCGCGGGACCATGCGACCTACAGTTGTCCGTGTGAGAAGAAGCTTGTCCTGAGGTCGACACCCGCAGCCTTCAGTGTCTGTCCCTGTGACTTGTTGATAATCATCGCAAAGCATACGCTCACAGGGAACTGCACACGCTTAAACCGGAAATAAGTAATTGTGGGGAATTAGAAGTATACGCGGCATAAACACTGTTTTGCCAACGCCATAACCTGTTAGAATTTCTGCCTCGATGACGTTTCGCTGGAAAGACACGACTTTGAGCCGGGTTCCGTTACACAGCTTCGGCGGAGTTACCAGAACCACCTTCAGCTGGATTATGTGCTTCGGAAGTCCACTTACCGGAAGCGAATTCAGAAATTCTACGGGGTGATGTGTGGCATCATCTTGCTCCACAACTGTATTAATGGAGGTGTATATCACTTCGCTACCTTCAATTTGCGAGAGAATAATGTAGTTGATCGCTGCAGTTTGATCATTTTTGGCCATTAAAATGGCGTTCACACACCCAATAATTCTCTTGGTAAGATATTCGACTGATGTCCTCCTACACCAGACAATCAGATCTTCTAAAGTGGCAACTACTCTACCAAGAGTCTCTAGAGTGCCTTCACCAAATTTTAGAAGCCTCTAGAGTGCCTTCACCAAATTCCCGCCAAGCCGTGCTCGCAAGCTGATGATTTACCGCAGTCTATGAACTCGCGATCATAGAGTCGACCTTTTCAACGAAGTATTCACCTCGTCAGCCCTAGTTCCTCGCGATCCCACAGGCAGTGTTTGCTGGAAATCGCCACTAAACACAACTGTGACACCACCATCAGCTTCAACTGCTTTTTTATTGGCCATAATGCATTCATCCCATACGATGAAAGCGCAATCCCTAAGCTCGCGCCCTTTGTCACTCTTGCGTGAAATCCCACAAACAAGCGTTTCGTTGCTCTCTAAATCCATGGGATGGATCCTCTGCAAGGATGCCAGTGGTAATACCACGAGGCAGGCTCGTCCTAGAGTGGAGTTCATAAGCAATGTACTTCCTTTGCGTCTTATTTCAATAAGGATGGTAAATCCAGCTATTTATGTAGACGATAAGGAAATGTAAAGCACTATTTTTAGAAAAAATAAACATTAAAAATTCAAAAACTAAAACACACATTAAAACATAAAAATAACTGTGGCACTCCGGGAATGCCGACAGAAGTGAAAACTTGAACAATTTTAGTGTGCAGGATCGCCTTGGTGGAAGAAAAACACTTTTATAGAACATTTGCCCGTCACCTTTTCTAAATAAAGAGCACAATCGCTTATCATAGGTATATGAACAATGTATAGTTTCATTCTTATTTTGATTTTACCTAGACATATAACTTATATCACAACCGCCTACTATTTATAGATGAATTGTTTATTCCCCCAAGGAATCAACAATTCATTATGATGTCATAATAATAAGGTATAGTCGACATCGTAATTCTTTACCACTTTTGAGTACAATTCACCGTAAATTGAAATTTAAGTAAGGTTGTAATTATTTAACCGTCACAAAAGCACCTTACATGACGTGCAAGTGAAATTTAACCTCAGGGTTGTAAAGCAATTACGAGATTGACTATCTATACCATGAACTTATTTAAAATCCTTATCTGAATAGACAGGCGGAAATTCAGCCGGGTGACTTCATTTTATTTTTATCTTGTTGGAGATACTATCTTTTCCGTATTCATTGCATTATGAATAATGAAGATACGTGTTCGATTAAATTATAAAAGAGACAATTAGGAGATTTTGGGTTTATTAAGCTGTGACTTGCTGCCACATGCGAAACAAAATGATTCGCAAAGTATTACTATTATTTATATTAGTGTCTTACGTAGTCAGTGATTCTTGTGTGAGGTACACGTTTGAGGAGGATTTTAATGAATTGTTTACACAGCAACGGAGGTTTTGTGGCACCAGCGATAAATTGTGGGTTCTTGGCAAGTACAATGACATTGACTTGAGTAATGAAAATGATCAAAGTACTACTTTTATGACGACCGTGCCATCTGCATTTCATTGTGTGTCGTCATTCAATTTTACGATGGCCCCCCGCGGTACGATTGAAGTGAACGCTTATATAGAAACATCGACTGATAATGATGTAGACCAAATCTGGGTATCAGCCTTCTTGTTAGGCATAAGTGACCGATATTTAGGAATAAGGGGGATTTGGACTGGGCAACAAAACTTCGTGCCTGGATGGCACACTTTGAGGATAACCGTACCCGCCGATGCTATTGGTGTCGGCTACGTGAGTATTAATTTACACTGTTTTAGTAGGAGTCTGTCATTTATCATACCTAAACAATTTGTCAACCTGCGTCTATGAAATTACAGTATTTCTTTCATCCATACCTCGCCAAATTTTAACTAATAACTTTAAACGAGCAATTCTTGTATATATATTATAATCTGAAACTCGGAAACGGCTTCACGATTTTCATGATCGGTCCATTGGATTCGGAGCAAATTGTATGTGACAGACGGACAGACAGACAAACGAGTAATTCTATAAGGGTTCCGTTTTTTCCTTTTGAGTTACGGAACCCTAAAAACAAAATAAACTGAGCATTTAGCGACGGACTCGACACTCGTGAAACGTTTTTCGATTTTCTTTTAATCTTGTTGTGTTTTAAATCTTAATAACTCATACAAATGCTGAACGAAGAGAGGAAATACTAGGGCTGATGTGTCCAGGAGTCTTGTAGAGTCCCAGTATGATGTTAGCCGCGTCGCGTTTTGCAGAGTAGTGAACGCTGGCGGATTTCTACCACAGCGCAAGTAGTGGTGGGAGGTCTGTTGATTTAATAAAAATATATCCAAAGCCCACGTCATGCTCCCCAGAAACCCCATCACCTGTTTTTCCATTTATAGGTATATAATACTTTGGTATGTACCCAATATGTACTAGATAAGTGTGAAAAAGAAACTGGTACGAGGCTATCGCCATATCCCAAACTGTCTGATTACCTTTTACAAAATTGGAAAGCAATATACACAATGAAGGGAGTAAGTAAAGCTTATGCTTTTATTCGGTCGCACCTAAATCTTACAGACATTCTCACACCAGCGAATTTTCCACATCTTTAGCCTTAAAGCCTTTAGCTAAATGCTAGCCGCAGCGCGAGGTTATCGAATGCCAAACCTCCTTTCATCCATACCTCCTTGAACCTCGGTTTAGGTTTTACAAATACCAAAAACCTTACTTTCTTTGTTTCAGCTTAGCTTCGAGGGCAGGAAGTTTCCAAATTCTATTGTTTTAGTCGACTCATTCCGTTACATACCATTCGGTATGGAAGAAAGCGCTTGCCGACTCTATGAAGACAAACCAAAACCAGTACCACCCACACTAGCGCCGACAACGCCTAACCCAACCACGCCAGAGCTGACAACGCCTGAACCAACCACGACAGAGAAGACCACGTCTGAGCCAACCACGCCAGAGGTGACTACAATGCCTAACCCAACCACGCCAGAGCTGACAACGCCTGAACCAACCACGCCAGAGAAGACCACGTCTGAGCCAACCACGCCAGAGGTGACTTCGCCTGACTCAATCACGCCAGAGGTGGCAACGCCTGAACCAACCACGCCAGAGAAGACCACGTCTGAGCCAACCATGCCAGAGGTGACTACACCTGACCCAACTGCGCCAGAGGTAACAATGCCTGAGGCAACCACGCCAGAGATAACAACGCCTGACCCAACCACGCCAGAAGAGACAACGCCTGACCCAATCACGCCAGAGGTGACTACGCCTGATCCAACCACATCAGAGGTGATAACGCCTGAGCCAACCACGCCTGAGGAGACAACGCCTGACCTGACCACGCCAGAAGACACAACGCCTGATCCAACCACACCAGAGGTGACAACCCCTGAACCAACTACGCCAGAGGAGACCACGTGTGACCCAACCACGTCAGAGGTGACAACGCCTGACCCAACCACGCCAGAGGTGGCACCGCCTAATCCAACCACACCAGAGGTGATAACGCTTGAGTCAACCACAACAGAGGTGACAGCACCTGACTCAACCACGCCAGAGGAGACAACGCCTGACTCAACCACGCCAGAGGTGACAACGCCTGACTCAACCACGCCAGAGGTGACAACGCCTGACTCAACCACGCCAGAGGTGACAACGCCTGAAAATATCCATCGATATCTCTTGACTATAGAAACGTGGATCAAAACTCAATTAATGTACAAGTAGCAAAACAATGTAAAGCCTCGTTTTAAACTTAGTGTTTCTATCAACAAAAAAAAATTAAAAAGAAAAGAAAGAAAAGAAAGAAAAATTGTTTATTCTGCACAAAAAAAAAATGAATGAAAATGCTTATTCTTACAATCGAAATTCATAATAAAACGCATTTATACAAACTGTGAAATTGTGCAAAACAGACCATCAAACAAATCCGACAAAGCATCTAAAACCACGTACACAACCAGTCATCGACAACTTGCAACCTAACTTATTCCCTATGACTCTTCCAACTCCCAACTTTAGAGAGAGCATCTTAGTAACTAATTGTCTTCTTGACAACTAAAGTACACTCTTCTAAACAAATTGAGGAGGTCCATTATCATTATCCTTATCCTTACATCCTGCCTCGTTGGTCTAGTGGTCGCAAGCGCTACTGCTGAGCATGAGGTCCTGGGTTCGATTCCCGGGTCGGGCAAAGTGTTATTGGGTTTTTCTATCTGAAATTTCTCAGTAGCAGCTCGGAGTCTGGATTTGTGCCCGGTTGATGGCAATAGGCTCGCCCCCTATTACATGGGACTTAAACATAACTGGCGAAATGTGGGTGTACCTGCTACAGGGACACCTCTGCCCAACCCTTCGGGGAAACAAGGCGTGATGTTATGTTATCCTTACATATTATAAAACAAAGTCCCTCACCGCGGCTGTCTGAACGCGATAAAATCAAAAACTACCGAACGGATTTTCAAACGGTTTTCACCAATGGACGGAGTGATTCTTGCGAAAGGTTTAGTATATAATTCATCAGGGTTTTGTGTAAATTGACTGAAATATTATGATGATTACTGTCGAAGATGTCGAAAAAATTATGCCAACTGGGAGTTAAACTGGCGTGCGCCGCGTAAACCGTTACAGATACTTCTGTTCTACAGGATTGAAAATATTAAAAAGGCCAACAAAAACACCCTCGATGGCATATGTCTATCTTCTAAGGATGACCTACAGTAACCATTTTCATCTTTCAGAATTTGATAAAATTTCATTGTTATTTCCGAAGCTATATTGACCGGTATCATTTAATCCTTATCCAATAAAATATCTTATTTAAATTGGGCATTTAATTTGGATTAAAATATGCCTTGTTATCATGTAATTTAAATAAATGGTTTAAAAGATATCACAGATTCAAAATAACGCGTAACAAAATAATTATGGTTGGAGCGCAGCGGTAGGAGTCAATAACCTTTTCCTGGACTATTAGGTATGCAATCCCGGTACTGCCCGGTAGTACGTTCCCGTGGTATATTTTCCGACATCCACGTGGGCGAAGCCGCGGGCAAAAGCTAGTTTGTTATATTATTGAGTAGGCAAATACGGAAATTGTGAAAATTCTCATGTATCAAAATTTGGGTTGGCGTTAAAAACTTTGTCACAGGTACTCGTTGAACATGACTCCAGACACTTTTTAAGTGTACTTTGAATTTAAAATCAAATGTTTTAATGGACTTTTCTTATAAGCGTTAGTGCTGAGGTGCCTACAATATTATTTATAGTATTAAATGACTTAAAAACTAACTTATACAATAACTAGCTTTTGCCCGCGGCTTCGCCCGCGTGGATATCGGAAAATATCCCACAGGAACATGCTACCGGAATTCAGAGTATCCTATGTCCTAACACAGCTTATGGCCTATCCGTATGCCTTTCATTTAAATCTGTTCAGTCGTTACGGCATGAAAAGGTAACAGGCAGATAATAATTCTGTTTTAGGGTTCCGTAGTCAAAATGAAAAATTGGAACTGTTAAATGATGACTTTGTTGTCTGTCAAGACCTTTTTTCCCAGAAACGCGTGGAGGCATCAAGTTGAAACATAATATCAAGAACAGATCTACGGTCCCTTGGAGCTGTAAAGAAAATCAAACTTACAAATCAACGCCATAAAAAATACGGCCATTTAATTATATCGCATATTTATGTTGACACTCGCAAATAAAACAAAGCCTATGATATGGTACTTCCCGTTGACCTAGCAGCATGAAGTTTGGCGAGAAAACTTTCATCCCCTATATATCACCCCCTTTAGGATTATTTTTGAGACAAAAAAGTAGCCAATGTCCTACCCTAAGATGCCATTTATATCCTTGCCAAATTTTATCGAAATCCGTTCATTGGTTTAGAAGTGAAAAGCTAACATACAGACAGACATTCTTGTACTCAAACCTCAGTTGGCCCGATATAGTGTTTTGACCCTAGTAATAAGAAATAGGATCGACTGGCATCAAAAAGTTTATGTGAAAATTGGCCATTTTCTTGCGGACTGTATTTCTTTTTCAAAATCTGTGAATACAGATCAACATGTTTCAAAAAGTTAAGGACTGTCTTCTAAGACTGTTTTCTTGTAGCGACAACGGTTAAGGTACCTGCCCTTATTGCCCCATCTCAAAATCCACCCTGTATATGTTATGATTAACTGCTGAGCTCCATAAAGATATAGCGTGATGATAATCTTTTAAAAGGTTAAATCCGTAACTATCTGCAATATTCTAACTATTTGGCTAGTCTTTAAAATTTGTGGTAAACTGTAGAAAAATACGAACATAATGCAATATTGCTCATCCCCCATAGCAAATAGCGTGATAATAATTTTTGGAAAATCTATTGTGACGTTTCCATTATTTGACTTTAGATTATTTATACCAATTTTTAAGTTAATCAAGCCACACAGTAAAATCCTCCACTGTAAAAATGAATACCCTATTTCAACCCGTGAGGGGTGCATTTTCAAAAAATCCTGATATAATTTTTCATTTCTTTTCAGTTTCAATTATAAATACTGAGTTTTGAGTTAATCAGACCGCTCGTTAAAATTCTGCCATACAAACTTTGACACCCCCCAATTCTCCTTTAGGGGGTAGTCTAGATGGGCGCGCCACAATTGCGGCGATAAGACCCCTCTTTGAGGAGTGGCTTGAGAGACGCCACGGCGTCCTCACCTTCCGCCTGACGCAGGTCCTCACCGGGGTTCCTGTTTAGGATAAGGCGGGAGGAAACACCCGGGTGTCACCATTGTGTGGATCGGCCTGAGGACACGGTGGAGCATACGGTGGAGGTCTGCCCGGCTTGGGTGGAGAAACGCCGTGTCCTCGTAGAGGCGATCGGCGGCGGTGATCTCTCGCGCCCGGCCCTGGTTCAGACCATGGTACGGAGCGAGAGGAAATGGCAGGCCGTCACCTCCTTCTGCGAAGCGGTAATGCTCGCGAAGGAGGAGGCGGAACGCGTGAGGGAGAGGCAAATTTCGCGCCCTCACGCCCCCAACCGCCGCAGGAGGAGACGCCCGGGGCGGGAATCGCGAGCCGATTTCCGGCCACCGTAGGCGCGGGCTTGCGGACGGTGAGCAATGGGTAGCTCGCCGTCCGATAAGGACCAAGCCGGGGTCGACGGCGCGTTGTGTTCCACGCGCGCCTCAAAGAGATGTCAGCAGAATTGACGGGGTCCGTTAGGGCCAATGCCTGCCGGGGGTTCGAAGAAAACCGATAGGGAAATCGTGGCCCCCGGCAACAGGGTAACCGAAGGAACACGGGTGGGTTTTAGTCAGTAAGAGTCTGACACGCGCTCCACCCAGAGCGGGAGAAGTTATTTGATAATTTCCCACCAAAAAAAAAAAAAAAAAAGGGCGTAGTCTAGAAAAACTAAAAATGGCAAACTTTATAATTTATATAGATAAGTATTCGTGTCAAGTTTCAAGTTTATTGCTCAAGGAATAAGATTTTTCAAACAAACAAAATCCCCCCTTTTTACCCCCTTAAAGGTCGAATTTCCAAAAATCCGTTCTTAATGGACGTCTACTAACTATAAACTACGTCCCTGCCAAATTTCATCTTCATCCGTCAAGCGGTTTTCGATATTTCGTGATGAGTGAGTGAGTGACCTTTCGCTTTCATACATAATATATATTACAACTAGCTGCCCGCCCCAGTTTCACACGGGTAGCACTTAGTACTTTTCTTAACTACCTACCCTACCTACCCTACCTACCCTACCTACCCTACCTACCCTACCTACCCTACCTACCCTACCTACCCTACCTACCCTACCTACCCTACCTACCCTACCTACCCTACCTACCCTACCTACCCTACCTACCCTACCTACCCTACCTACCCTACCTACCCTACCTACCCTACCTACCCTACCTACCCTACCTACCCTACCTACCCTACCTACCCTACCTACCCTACCTACCCTACCTACCCTACCTACCCTACCTACCCTACCTACCCTACCTACCCTACCTACCCTACCTACCCTACCTACCCTACCTACCCTACCTACCCTACCTACCCTACCTACCCTACCTACCCTACCTACCCTACCTACCCTACCTACCCTACCTACCCTACCTACCCTACCTACCCTACCTACCCTACCTACCCTACCTACCCTACCTACCCTACCTACCCTACCTACCCTACCTACCCTACCTACCCTACCTACCCTACCTACCCTACCTACCCTACCTACCCTACCTACCCTACCTACCCTACCTACCCTACCTACCCTACCTACCCTACCTACCCTACCTACCCTACCTACCCTACCTACCCTACCTACCCTACCTACCCTACCTACCCTACCTACCCTACCTACCCTACCTACCCTACCTACCCTACCTACCCTACCTACCCTACCTACCCTACCTACCCTACCTACCCTACCTACCCTACCTACCCTACCTACCCTACCTACCCTACCTACCCTACCTACCCTACCTACCCTACCTACCCTACCTACCCTACCTACCCTACCTACCCTACCTACCCTACCTACCCTATCTACCCTACCTATCCTATCTCTCAAGTTGGATCGAACTGCACATGGTGTGCAAATTTTATTATAATCGGTTAAGTGGTTTAGGAGTCCATTGAGGACAAACATTGTGACACGAGATTTATATATATTAAGATTATAAAAGTCAGGTTGGACCTTTTATCGTAGGCTTGGACCTACAAATTGTATCTGTAAACTTCACAAAATGATGTAAGTAGATAAAGGATAGTTACATCAAATTCAAATAATTTTATTTTCTCTTCAAAAACAATGACATCTTATAATTTAGACAGACTTGAAAAACTGTGACAATAGTTTGTGAGAGACTGGTGTCTGCACTAGGAATATCTGTATCGCATATCACCAGGGTCCCACCACACAGTAAGTAAACATGATCAATTAGTTAGTAAATGTGAAGGGATAGGTCATAACATAACATATAGACTCAGAGAAAATAAAACAAAAAAAAAAAGATTTAAATGCA
This sequence comes from Agrochola litura, assembly GCA_949152395.1. Classification (NCBI taxonomy): domain Eukaryota; kingdom Metazoa; phylum Arthropoda; class Insecta; order Lepidoptera; family Noctuidae; genus Agrochola; species Agrochola litura. Next base: position 18,365,099 of record OX424509.1, on the reverse strand, counting down.
AAAAATATAAAAAAAATGCTTGAAATTATTATTATGTGTCGGGAAGTTAGAGGGATTGACTATTTTGGATGAGTTAGTAATTCTTCAGTTGCATTATAATCCAAACTAAGGAGCCATTCAACCAAAGCACTCTTACAAGCATTTGTTGTTAGGTGATAGATCGTGGTAATACGATTTATTTTATTATATAAATGGGAATCTAAGAAAGTATAAAATCTTTGAGAGAAGCTCGTTCTTAGACCTTTAGCAGTTTTGCAGACTGAGTATTATCTGCGTTTACCTGAGATAGAGAGGGGATCAAATATTATGGAGGAGTGTTTCTTTAGAACAGTGTACATAACAAAAAGTTGCCTAACAGACAAGACTTTGAAGTGTTTGTACAGATCTACTGTAGGATACAAATATGGTAGAGAACAGGCCACCTTTAGTACCACCCGTTGGGCTCTTTCCAATGTTAAAATGTTTGATTTGGGAGCACCACCTCATGATGTTATGCAGTATGACAGAAGATACTGACACATTACATAATATACCCACCTAATAACCTCTACGTTAGCTACGTGGCGAAGATTTTTGAAAAGAAAGATTAATTTTCGAATTCTTGACGTCAGGCTGTCTATATGTGGTTGGAAGCTTAAATTGTTATCAATTATAATTCCAAGGTACTTAATTGAAGTAGTCTTTTGGAGAATGGGACAAAAGCAGGCGTCAGAATTAAGGTCAATACAAGAGTGCGCTTTAATGTGGAAATGGGAAACCGTATCAAAACCTTAATTGTGGGCAAAATGGGCGGTACACCCAGCTCCCCCACAGTTAAAACAACTGTAGTTTTGAAGACATTGCTTTTCCCTTTACTCAGGCCAAAGTGCATCAAAATCTGTCCCGGGGTTATCCAGTTCCGACTATGTTAGGTTAGGTTTAGTTATGTTAGGTAAGGTTAGGTTGCCCAGTGGGTGGCGCGGGCCCACTGCATGGTGGGCTTTGCGGCAGCATGTGCTCTAGCCGGCACCCCTCCTTGGAAACTCGAGGCGTGGGTGCTCGCCAGAGTATATGAATGGACGGCGGGGCGGAGGGCTGGAGGAGAACGCCCAGCCTTGGAAGAGCGGGAGGCCGTCCGGTGGGAGACGAGGGACGCCATCGTTGTCCATTGGATGGGGGAGAGGTTAGGATGAAAAAGGTTAGGTCAGGATGGACTTGTCGCAAACACGAACACGGCGTGTTGCCACATCGAGCGCTGAACACAGACGTCATCCTGAGGATACCTCGTTGAGAGGTGAAACACGAGTCGATTTCTTTCAGGAGTTTTTTTATGGCTCTTTAGAAATGCTAAGCGGAACAGGTTACTGTATCCACGTCTATTATATTTTTTTATTACAGGCACTTTTAAATTTTCAAGGGGTTGGTCAGCACTAGCACTACTTATGGAGAAGAACGGGCAAAAAACAACACGGAAACTCTTTCAAAAAAATATTAAACTTTCACTTCAACAACATAACTTTAAATACTCACACGATCCCTGTGCCGTTGCATGCACCCATAGGCACAATATTTTGAGCACTTGCGCAATGCAACGCAGGCACAACAGCTATGCTTGTTGTCAGAAAGTCCGAAAGGGATACCCTGGCCCCCTGGCAACATGGCAACTGAAGGAACATGAGTAGGTTTTAGTCAGTAAGAGTCTGACTTTATAATTTCCCACGCAAAAAAAAGGCACAACAGCAAATTTTCCCACAAAAAAATTTTATTCATTTTCCAGCAATTATTTTTGCACAAAATTCCTTAGTTTGATGTGCAAAATGTTTGTGAAAATGAGATGCACTCAGATATTAATTATCGTTGACATCTAAATACTTACTAATAATAAAGCTGAAGAGTTTGTATTTTTGTTTGTTTGTTTGGAGGTGGATGGGTAACCATCTTTATATACTGAGACTCCTCCGTGTCTCGGAAAGTACGTTAAGCCGTTGGTCCCGGCTGTCATTCGCAGATCTTTGACAGTCAGCACGGGTCATCAGAAGCCCGATAGTCTGACAACCAGTCTTACCAAGGGGTGTCGTATTACCCAGTTACTGGGTTGTGGAGGTCAGATAGGCAGTCGATCCATGTAAAATACTGGTATTCAGCTGTCCGGTTAGACTCGAAGCCGACCCCAACATAGTTTGGAAAAGGCTAGGCAGATTAATTTTGTTTGAATGCGCTAATCTTAGGAACAACCAGTCGAATTTGAAAAAATATTTTTTTATTTGATAGCCCAATTCTGGAAGAAGGCTGTAAGCTATTTAACATCACGCTACGATTCTTAGGAGCCGAGCATAAATAATGTTGGTTGGGGGGACAAGAAAAGAGACCGAAACGATTACATACTCTCTTGGGTCTGAATGTAACGAGATGAAAATGGTGTGAATATATAGATTCAAACATATATTAGTTTATTGCAGTGACTAGTTGCTATCCCACAAATCACACAGCCATCCATAGTTTCAACAATATCCAATCCACAAAGCGGCGGTAAAATCCAAAATAACAATTCCAAGTCAATTTTGTGAGCGATCGTCGGTGTCCAGTGTGAAAGCAAGGGTCGTACAAGGTAGGCAGGGTCAGAATCCATAAAAATAAAACAATGGTAGTTAAAAATGAAAAATAATCGGGAAAACACTCAAAACGCATCGGAAAACACGAAACAACTGGGAGCTGTCTAGTAGGGGTGGACGTTGCGACGACGAACCGTTTACAAATACCGTTTTGTATTTTGTTATGATCAAACCGTTTTACGTCCTGGGTTAAACTTAAAACAGTCTTCATAGACTAAAAATATAAGACTAATTTTAATCGATATGAAATTGATACTAATTATTGACGTGACAACGTCTTATAAATTGGTTTGCCGGGTGACACTTCAAGAAACTGCGTTACGCTCCGCTCACGTTATGCGCTCACAATGAGAGCGAGTGAGAGGCACGCGTGCATGGTTAGCCCGCCTAAGAGCGAGAGAGACAGACATAAAAAGTGAAAGGCACGCGTCCCTTCCACTCGAGCACAGTTAGCCCGCCTAAGAGCGAGAGAGACAGAGCGAGAGAGAGAGAGTGAGAGAGATAGGCATACACACCGGTTCATGTGTATAAATAAATGTTTTAAATTGTTACTATTATTTCATCCTTCTTCCTACTATACGAATGAATATTCACATTAAAATTATTTTACCACTCAAAGTCGTTGTCACGTAACACTTTCGCCCGTATACCGACTTTACAGGCAACCAATTTTTTTTTGATTTTTCAGTAAATAATGATGTTTTATTTAAATTAAATGCGCTAAATTGTATAAAAGTATATATTTTATAGTGCATTTAATTACTTTGAGTTAAATATATATTACCTAGTGCTACTTAGTAGCGGGTAGGTTTTCAATTTGTAGTTGTGTAATCGATTACTTTAATCGATAATCTCAAGAAAATTATCTTTATCATATTTCTCCGCTTCCAGATGGAGAATTGAGCTGATTTTTGATATTCAAAGACAAAAATATGACAAATTTTTTAGATCATATCTCAACCTATTACATTTGGGCCCACCGTTTCCCATTCTCCTTTCAAAATACCAGAAATATAATCGGCGAAGCAACGCAAACTCTATGCTGCCAATAATTTAGCAACATCGAGGTTTTATGCAGGGTAACGCTGCAATATGTAGTATTATGTTGTAGGTACTATGTACACAAAACTAGGTACATACCTAATTCCTTTTACGTCGTGATAATCATCATTGTGATATTTATTTCAAGAACCTGATAAAAACATTAATTTATGTTTTACAGATAATATACTAAATTAAATTAAATACAATCACTATCAAATCAAAATCAGACAAGTAATTTCACTCAAAATAACATTTTGAATTACATGACAAGGAAGTTTCTTTATTTATCTTTACCTACCAAATTAACATTGAAAAGATTTACGAAAAAGGTACAAGCAACAAATATGCATTTCAGAAAAACAAAACATGGACACACATTAGTTAGGTATCTACATCAAATTAACTTGATAGTACCTGGACGACCAAGCTCAGCTCGGGTAAAAATAGAGAATGCTCATTTAAAAGTATAGGGTAGTTCATACTAATTCCATGTTAGGCCGTTTGTCAGGCATTATTAATCCTTGTGTGTCTTTGTATGTATTGTTTTTGATTGTATTATTTTAATTGTATAATTTTAATTGTAATAATGTCTTATTTTATTTTGAATTTTTGACATTTAATATGAATTTTATTGCTATTATTTTATTCTATTGTATTATATTATTAGTGCGATATGTTTTATAAAATTGACTTCTATGGGCCCAGTTACCCGAAATAAATGAATTTTATTTTATTTATTTATTTATTATTCTAAGGTTACCATCTTGTTCTAAACTTTGGGCGACCGAGCTCTGCTCGGGTGAAAATACGTAGAAAAAACATTTTCCCTGATATAATACCTAGCTAGATCGATTTTTCGCCCCCACAAACCTCTTTATTGCAATTTTCATCGAAATCGTTGGAGCCGTTTTCGAGAACTTTATTACAAATAGTATGTAAATACAATGTTGCCCATCAGCATGTATTTTTCACCCGCCCGTATTTTTCTAAAAATTCATGAAAAATTATAGAAAAATAAATTTAAAAGGTCTATTTTTAATATTTTTCATGTTATTACATTTTTATGTTTTGAGTAGCGTTTGCCATATCTCCGATGTTATTGGCTCGATTTGGATTCTGTTTATTATTTCTAAAAGCTTATGAGTTATTTTATCGGTTTAACTGTAATGGCTAGGGCTGCGCAGGGTAGGCCACGCAGGCCGTTATCGGATAGGTAGGTAGTAGTAGATAATAAAAACAGCTGCTGAATAGGTTAATAGTTATATAATTAAGATAGATAGCAGAAGAACAGGGCTAGGTCATGGGTAAGGTCACTGACACAGTTCTGAGCACTCGCGCACTTAGATTAGGAAGGAAGGGTACCGTCTTTGGAAGCACATGGTAGACGAGGGGGCCTGCTTAGCACAGGCTCCGTAGTAGGTCGGACGGCCCTCGTAGGCTGCTGGTAATCAGCGTCGGCAGCACGAGGAGGTCGCCTGTCAGCACAGGTGCATGGCGGTAGGTCAAAGGTAGGCAGGCCTTCGTCAGACCTCGGTAACGTGCATAATCAGGCAAGGGGTCCTGCCCTTGGCCCGTACAGAGAGCCCTGAAAGGCGCGGTAGGAAGCGCATGTCTGGTGCGAGTAGCAGTATATGTGCAAGTCTCTTCCCATAATTAGCGACCAAGGTACGGTATGGGAAGTAGAGTAGGTGGTAGCTTAGCACATCGCAGCGGCTTACAGGCAGAGAGAGAGAGAGTGCAAAGCTAGCGTAGCACAATGACAGATGAAAAGTTAGGTTAAGTATGTGACACAAAAGCATAGAATACAAGGCAAATACATGACAGATGGCTCATAATTGCTTTACCTCATAAGGAACAAAGTTTGTTTTTCTGGAACAAATACGTGAGGGAGGCTCACGGTAAGGCTCGGCAATGTTATCAGAATTGGCTATTGTATGGGAAATCGAGCTCTGGACGGTTATACAATGAAATGACTGAGTCTAGGCGGGTATTTAAGCTGAAATTGAAATGGTGTCAAAATAACCAACAGCAAATTAAGATGGATATAATAGCACGACACCATTACGATAATAACTTTCAAAATTTTGGAAATCAACGAACAAGTTGAATCTGAAGCCGAGTCGGCCCGTGAGCGTCGAGGGTGTACACGAGTTGGATGACATCGCGAGATTATTTCAACAGCATTTCAAGGTTGAGCCGTTTCTGAGGCCCGCACAGTCTGAACTGTTGTCGGTGTCCGGTGTTGGGGCTACACCTGGAGATATAAATGTAAGGTTCACTGCAAAGGATATAGCTTTAGTTATAAAATCTATGAAAAGAGGAAAGTCTCCAGGACATGATAGCCTCAGCATTGAGCACCTGCGATATGCTGGGGTACACTTGCCCAGACTCCTAGCTTTGCTATTTAATGTGTTAGCCACTCCTACCTTCCTGACGATCTCATCTATACCATTGTTGTCCCCATTGTAAAAAACAAGACTGGCAATGTCTCGGACAGGTCAAACTATAGGCCTATCTCCTTAGCCACGGTTATAGCGAAGGTAATGGACAGTCTGCTTGACGGCCACCTAACAAAAAATATCAAACTGCACGACGGACAGTTCGGCTTTCGGACTGGTCTATCCACGGAAAGTGCGATCCTGTGCCTCAAGCAGACTGTGCACTACTACACCGCTCGTAAAACACCAGTATATGCATGTTTCCTGGACCTGTCCCGGGCATTCGATATGGTTTCGTACGACATACTGTGGACAAAAATGCGTCGAGACACTAGTCTGCCCCCTGAAATTGTATCTTATATTTCAGTACTGGTACAATAATCAGAAAAACACTGTTAGGTGGGCGAATAGTAAATCGGACGAGTACGGGCTGGAGTGTGGGGTGCGTCAGGGGGGGTTGACCTCACCGAAACTGTTTAATTTGTATATGGACCGCCTGATTGGAGAGCTGAGCAGCACTGGGATCGGATGTCATGTAGACGGAATTTGCGTTAATAATATTAGTTACGCGGATGACATGGTGCTGCTCAGCCCATCAATCGGTGCGTTGTGCAAGCTGCTTCGTATATGTGAAGGGTATGCGGAGGCCCATGGGCTCAGATATAATGTGAAGAAAAGTGAGTTTATGGTTTCTAGAGCACCCAAAAAAGATTACTCAGAGGTACCACCTGTTTCACTCTATGGAACAGCATTAAATAGAGTCACTCACTTTAAGTATCTGGGCCACTGGGTCACCGAAGACCTTACAGATAATATGGATGTGGAAAGGGAACGTAGGGCGTTGTCTGTTCGCTGTAATGTATTGGCTCGCAGATTCGCGCGTTGTACTGAACAAGTGAAGGTCACACTGTTTAGGGCATTCTGCCAGACCTACACGTGCAGTTTGTGGGTCAAATACACGCAGAGGACATACAACGCCCTGCGTGTACGGTATAATAATGCGTTTAGGATGTTGATGGAGCTGCCGCGGTACTGTAGCGCAAGTGGCATGTTCGCGGAGGCGCACGTGGACGGTTTCCACGCGATCATACGTAAGCGCTGTGCTTCGATGCTGGCGCGGGTGCGCGGAAGCCCCAGCGCCATCCTGGCCGCGTGTGCCAGCCGATGGGACTCGGTACTGATGGCGCATTGGATAGGCCTTCACGCGAGGGCAAGGGCCTGACCACTAAACTGGTACTTTTACTAATACTAGGTTAAGAATATTGTTACTAACAAATTTATGGACATAGTCTGAAATAAAATACTATTATTATTATTATAAAGGATAACCATGATATAGTGTTGTTTGCGGATGACACTTCACTTCTGATAATTAATTGATTCAGGCGTGACCTTGCGGAAATCCATTATAAAATACAATAGACGTGGATATATTTAGTAACTGGTTCCGCTTAGCTATTTCTAAAGAGCCATAAAAAACTCCTGAAAGAAATCGGCACGTGTTTCACCTCTCAACGAGGCCTCACTGGTTCAATGTTAATAATTTACTTCTTAATGAAAAAAAACCAAATGCATTAAGTTTACCCTACCTCATGTTAGGCAGGTGAAAACTAGTGTATAAAGGGCGAAGAATTGAATCCTAGAGATAGCACAGTTTTTTTGGGCTTAACTTTGGATGCTAAGCTTCAGTGGGGGCCACACATAGATAAATTTTCAAAAGAGCTAAGCTCCGCAGAATATGCTATTAGAAAAATTCGTAATTTGACTGACATAGAGACAGCTCGTTTAGTGTAATTTAGTTATTTTCATAGTGTAATGTCGTACGGTATTCTGTTGTGGGGAAATGCCGCTGACATTCAGACTATCTTTGTTTTGCAGAAAAGAGCTGTTCGATCAATTTATACATTAAGTCCGAGACACTCTCTCAGAGATAAATTTAAGGAGATTAATGTAATGACTGTGCCTTCTCAGTATATTTTTGATAATCTTTTATATGCCCATAAAAATATAAAATTGTTTAAAAATACAGTGATATCCATAACATAAATACTAGAAAGAAACACAAATTTGTTGTACCTACAACAAGGCTCAAGAAAATAGGTAGCTCGTTCAGATGTCAATGTATACGCTTTTATAATAAACTTCCAAGCCACGTACAAGATCTAAGCCTTAATAAATTTAAATCATTCATTAAACGTAAGTTGTGCCAGAAAGCTTTTTATACCGTTAAAAATTACGTTGAGGACAAAAAGGCTTGGGATTGAGCTGCTCCAATTATTATTTTTATTTTTTACTTTCGGAACTTTGTTTATTTTGCTAACTTTTAAATTATTTACACGATGACATGAATATTTACTTTGTGAAGTATAATATTATTATTTTTTCGTTTATTCATTCTAATTCTTATTTGATTACATTTTTAAATATTTCTTAAAAAAATATAATAAAAAAAAACATTTAAAAATATAAAAAATAGAATTCCGTCGGTGTCGGGAGCAGGGTCCAAGCTACCGGTGGTTAGGGCTGCAGAGACAGGAACCTCCTCACAATGCGAGTCGTATCGAGGAGTACTGCCTTCTGAATCAGGCGCTTGATCCAACCGCCTAACGAGAGCCTCGAGAGATGTTGGTCGAGGCTTTCGGCCATCAGGCCATTAGCCGTTACGACAATCGGCACAATGATAGCCGAGCTCACATTCCACATGTCAACGACCTCGTATGCTAAGTCGAGATATTTTATTTGTTTCTCTTTCTCAGATTTCACGAGGTTCTCGTCATGTGGAATGGTAACATCGACTATCATTGCGCGGCGCGCTAATCGATCTATCACTACTATATCAGGCTTATTTGCTACAATAGTCCTGTCAGTAATGATAGACCGATCCCAGTACAACGTGACATGGTCATTTTCGAGAACTGGGTCGGGCACATACTTGTAATACGGTACCTCAGAGTCCACAAGTTTATATTTCAAAGCAAGTTGCTGGTGAATAATCCTAGCCACTTGGTTATGTCTGTGCAAGTACTCGCCGTTAGCTAGACGCGAGCAACCAGAGATAATATGTCTGATGGATTCACCCGGACGATGGCATGCCCGACACACGTCATCCGTACCGCTACCGTCCTTCATAATATGTCTCCGGTAGTTATTCGTCAAGATAACTTCGTCCATAATTGCACAGACGAAACCTTCGGTTTCCCCGAAAAGGTCACCAAAACGTAGCCAGGATACGGACTCTAAGAAATCTACACCGGGCTCATGAAGAGCCCGATAGAAGCGCCCGTGAAGCGCCTTGCTTTGCTACACCTCCTTGCGGTCATCTGTAGTAAGTACTACAGGTTTGCGCCAGTTATCTTTAGCCATGGAGAGCGGAGTGAGCCCGTTGTCCACTGCGACCACATCACGGTGCATACCCACATCGGCTTTAAGAAAGTAGTCCCTGAGGCTGCACACCTCGCGGTTGTGGAGGGTCTTCGCATTTAAAAAGCCTAGACCCCCGCACTTCCGCGGGATGTACAGTCTCATCACCGATGAACGTGGGTGATGCATTCGGTTTGCGGTCAGGAGTGTACGGACCCTCCTGTCCAGGGCGTCGAGTTCAGTCTGAGTCCATTTGAGTATCCCGAAAGAGTACATCAAAACCAGCATGACCTAACCGTTGAAGGCGCGCACCTTGTTTCCGCCTGAAAGAAGACTATTTAATACCTTTTTCAGGCGACCAAATAAGCGCTCCTTCAACGATTGCTTCATTTCAGCAACGTTGATGCCTAACGCTTCCGACATACCCAAATACATATAGCTTTCGGTTGAGGAGAGGGATCTAAGGTGTATGGAGTCCGAGAGTTGGGTCCCCTCGGATTCCATAATCTCCCCTCGCTTTACATGCATGACTGCACATTTGTCCACACCAAATTCCATGCTGATGGCGCCAGTAAATGTTTCAGTTACCTTCAGTAGCTCCATCAGTCGCAATTTGTTGGGGGCAAAGAGTTTCAAGTCATCCATGTAGAGGAGGTGAGATATGACCTGACCACCTCTCCTCAACCGATAGCCTAGACCTGAATCCTCCAGCAGTGTGCTCAGAGGATTCAGAGCTAAGCAGAACCAAAGTGGACTCAAACTGTCGCCCTGGAATATTCCCCGTTTAATCTATACAGGCTCATCATTCTCCTGGATCTGTCGACATCCTGGATAGCGAAGGACCGTCCTCCATTGCCCCATACACGACATCAGGAAGGTGCGCAGAGTTGTATCTATCTTGTACAATTCTAGCACCCTCATGAGCCATGTATGTGGCACCGAGTCGTAGGCCTTCTTATAGTCTATCCAGCATGTCGACAGATCCTTGCGGGATCGACAAACCTGTTGGCTTATGGCCATGTCGATGAGGAGTAGCTCCTTAGTACCGCGGGACCCATTCCTACATCCATTTTGAGAGGCAGACATAATTGAGTTATTGTCAATGTGTGTGTTAATTTTCACTCTCAAAATGGATGTAAGAAGTTTATAAACCGTCGACAAACATGTGATCGGTCTATAATTCTTGGGTTCCGCGGGACTACCTGACTTATGGAGCAGGTGGGTAATGCCTGTTGTTAGGAACTGTGGTAGCGACCCAGACTCTAAGGATGTCTGGAACTGAGATGCCAGGCAAGTGTGTGAACTAATTAGCCATTTTAGCCAAAAGTTGTGCGGCCCGTCCGGTCCCGGTGACTTCCAATTCGGTAACGGACGGACTGCTCTGGCTACATCTAATGGCGTGATTTCAACTTTTTCCATTTCTGGTATAGTTTCACACACTTGCTCGACATCCTGCATCCAGTCAGCCTCAGCGTGACAGACGGGCACCGACCATATGCTGCGCCAGAATGCACTTGTGGCGGCATCATCCGGGCGGCACACGTCTATCACATTTTGTTCAGGTCGCTCCCAAGCTCTATACGAGTATATCCACCTCTCATCGCTCTGGAACATGCGATTCTGCGTGTATCGATCAACCCGCCGCTTATACCTCCGAATTCGGCTCGCCCATGCACAAACTTTCCGCTTCAGGAAGTCGATGCAATCTGTGACACGGGACATGTATTCTCGAGGGCTGATTCCAGTCCCCGAGAATGCCCGCCTTACAAAGCGCATCACTCGTGGTCGTGTATTGCCCTCCCTGAAGCAGTATAGTTTGCCGATGAGTATCCTGGCCCCATCGCTACGTCGCTCGATCCTGCACTGCCACGCTGGTACGGCTGGTTTTGATTGAGTAGCGTCACAGTTTGGGAACTTAACGTTAGCTAAACAACATGCCGCAACAGCCACGCAATACAGGATCGAGTGTGTATCAATGAGATCCTCGCTGCTCTCAAAACAATTCGTAAGCTGCGAGTCCAAGGCACACACCAGCGCCCTATTTTTTTTGTGCATGGGTACGGGTAGGCGTGGTAATCGGGGTCTAAGTTCGGTCGGAGTGTACAGTACCGACCAAAAGTCCATAAGCAATCTCACAAAGCAATAGACTGACGCTTCGGTTTGACTTACGACCTTCTGCTATAAGTTGTTACAATACTGTAGACACGCACATTACACACACACACTCACTTTGTCTGCAACCAATGACTAGTTCGATAATCATCATTCGTTTTTAGTTTCATTCGTCTTGTTCACATAAATATTAAAGTTTAGCAGGTAGACCACAAAAAACTAAGTAAATTATTTCGATTTCTGTGGGGTAGATGCAGTTTGTTACAAGTATTCAATTAATAGAACTTTGTTGGTTCGTGCCGTGATAATATTGGTGACGAGCATTTAGCGCAGTGTTGTGGTTATTATTATCAAAAAGCAGGCATAAAATATATTGAAGAGATCAGATCAGATCAGAGAATATTATTGCGCTGCGTAAAAGTGAAGTGAATATCTAATAAAACCGGACTAAGTGTGAGTGTTATCATTTATATATTTCATATTTTACTAAACATAAATCTTAATCAAGGGTATTGTTGATAGAACAGAGGTATTGTTGAGACAGAAGATGCCTTTAAAGTTTTAAATTCATTGTGAGGTTTAATTCGATTAGTGAATAATAAATAATTAGGTATTATGTGTAATAAAAACAATGTTTTTCTTTGTTCTAGAGAAATACTGTGACGGTTATGAGATATGAGGAAGGGGCTTATTATCGAGTAGCAGCGACGTCAAATGGTGAATGAAACAAATGGTTTCATACCAACGAGATATTTTGCTGAATTATTAAAAACACGTCATTATGAACCGTTCGCCGTGCACTCTGAAGGCTTGCATCACTGAAGACCAGCTAGAAAACCGTTTTTGACCTTAAAATATTGACCGTACCAACTTAATAAACAACAGATTCGTTATTGCATGAATTTATGGTAACGAATTTTTTAAGCACGTTTCAATAGGGTGTTTGTCGTATTTCTTGCAGATATACCGAAATTGTTTAATATTATTTTAGTAATAGTATTATTTTAGGATTAAAATTTGAGGTTTAGTTTCAATCTTCTTTTCGTAAAGAAAATGAATACTTAAGCTATAACCTCAATACCAACCAATATTTACTAAAACCAAATAAAGTTTAAAATAATTAATATGAACAACTGCCTTTAACCTTAAAATCAACAATTTTGTCAGTAGATTTTTTTACACTTTAAGTAGTCTAATATTCTTATTTATTGCTTAATTACTTAGACCATGATCAAAGCTTTATATTTATGGTGCAAAAAAATCCATTTAAAATTTAAAACATTTCAAAATTTAAATATGTCAAAATAATACAAATTGCTTCTAAGTTTCTAGACATCTATTTCACATATTATTCAGGTGAAGTAATGATAAATAATTGTAGCAGTTTGATAACTATACTTAAGTAAAATAAACATAACGAATAAATATTATTTATTTTTTATTATAACATATCACGCATTTTTTATTCTAAACCCTTTATTGCAATAACAACATTAATAAATAGGCAGGATATTTAAAAATATTATTATTGCAAACAAAAATAATAATATTTGCAAAAACAGCGCTGTGATTTACGAGATTAGAACCTTAGCCATCTTGAATCTAAGACCAACGCTTAACGCCTTCTGCTATCTGCACATATAATTTACTTTCGAATTTTAGCAATGCGATACACTGGCCAAGGTCACGCGTACGAGTATGATGCGTGCTAACAAAAGTTATGGAAATATAAGTGCGGCGCCCGCGAACCGTGACGATACGATAGTGTGTAGTTCAAAACTGCGTTCTCTGTGGTGTGTGTACGGCACTCACACCACAGACGTCTGACTGTTTACACATACAAATGTACGGACTATACCGCGTGTTCACAGCAATACGACTCTTAGCATGCTCATGCACTTTTGAGCGCTTACTGTACCTATACTCGCGGAACGCATCCTCCAGTGCGTTCCTCAATCGTTCGTTACACTGGCTACTTGCTGTGGCAACCCTATCATCCTCCTCTTCAACACCATGATTGAACCGCGGCGGGATTGCATCAATATTTGACGCTTGTGCCGCGGTTTGTGCCCAAGTCGAGACGATGTGGTTGCTCAGTACCTCTGAGCGCAGCCTATCAAGTGCAGCATCGTCCAGCCTATGATTGCGCTGGATGACACGCACCTGATCCGACAGTCATTGGGCCGAGACGTTGACGGCTGGCTCTAGTTCCTGGAACAGAGACAACCTCCTAACACGGTACGCAGTGAGGTTAGTTCCTCCCTCTGTAGACCCGTAATATGCGCGCATGACGTTCTCGTTCATTGACTGAGTCCATCTCATGCGCTGCACACAACCACCGGCAGCGGGGACCCGGCTCGGGGCCGGTTGGCCCCTAAGTCCCAAGCTCTTCGGTGGCCGGCCTTTCCCCGGCCGACGTACAGGTGTTGGCGACGTCGGCGGGGAAAAATACTCGTCACTCGAGATCGACGCAACTACCGCGGCCGGTGTCGACACAGCGCTCACAGTGGGGCTGTGTACCGGCGGCGGCGAGGCGGAGCTGAGCGACGAGTCCGGAGGTGGTAGGCGTGCTCGGCGAGTAGCTGATCTCGTCAACATTCCATAATTTCTATATCTTGCATAATTTATTTATATGGGAGTCCGTATTTGACACTGTCATTTTTGATTATAGTATTGGTTTTGGTTTTTTCATTGTAAATAGGTTTATTGTTTATGAATTTATTAACTGTTTATTCCAAGGAAAAATTATTGAGCTTTTGTTTTAATACGATAAGTGGAAATAATTAAATATGCGAAATAAGAGATAAGAATTTTTTTTTGTTGTTGACGTTTCTGTGTTTGTTATTATTATTTTAATTATTGTGAATGTGAGGACTATGTGGGTCATATATATATTTATTTATTTTTTCTCAGTTACTTCTATAATCTGGCAGTTTTGAGTACTTTATACGGCCTACCCAAATGTCCTTTCTTTGGTATTGTTCGTCGAATCGTTGAGCTCCATTTAAGTTCTGAGTTAAGCTACACTATCTGTATGGTTCTTTCCTCAGAAGACCATTTCAGACACAAATCTACATGGTTCTCAAATGAAATCCTCTGACCAAGATTATTTCCGGGTTTTTATATGCACATTGACATTAATTAATTTTATTTTAACAATGACATGAATATTGACTTTTAAAGTATTTTATTATTTTAATTACTGTGAATGTGAAGACTATATGGGTCATTCCTTTTAGTATTTTTTTTTTCAGTTATTTCTAATCATGGTCTGACAGTTTGAGTAATTTAAGTGGCCTACCCAAATGTCCTTTATTTGGTATTGTTCGTCGAATCGTTGAGCTCCTTAAATTCTGAGTTGAGCTGCACAATAACTGACAAATGCGTGCACTGGCTGGACAGGCCCTCTCAATCTGTGTGTTGCTTTCCTCAAAAGACCACTTCAGACACCAATCCACATGGCCTTCACATGATCTGACCAAGATTATGTCTGGACTTTAAAAGAGACTGAGACCTCTGAGTTTGTTTCGGCCTTTCTTCTCAGAATAGTCAGATAGGAAACGCCGACCTCATCTAGTATTAAAATATGATTGACATGTAAGAGTGTTTGTACAAACCTACTTACAGAAATAAAATCATTGATCATTAATAGCTTATATTATACTACCACTAATGTGGAACTCACCCTAGGTCGGGGCACAGAATCCTGAAGTTCAAGAATGCCTTCCTTTATGTGAGCGAGCAGAAGTCGAAATGGATTTAAGCGTATTATCCATGTGGCAGAACGTCCTTAGAAAATGAGTGTTGTGCCACGTTTTTAGTGATGTGGTTATCATCATCATCATTTCAGCCGAAAGACGTCCACTGCTGGACATAGGCCTCCCCCAAGCACCGCCACTTCGACCGATTTTTTGCTTTCTGCATCCAGCGGATTCCTGCGGCCTTCACAAGGTCATCGGTCCATCTTGTGGGAGTCCCTGTGGTTTCGATGTCCAATTCCAAATGGCCCCACTCGCAGCTCATCATGGTTTCGTTTGCCCAGTTTCGCGTTGAAGTCCCCCATGACAACGGTGATGTGAGTTTTAGACCCATGCATGGCTCTGGAAATATCCTCATACATGGTCTCCGCCTGATCGTCGGGGTGTGACGAGTTCGGGCCATAAACCTGTATGACCTTCAGCGAATATCTTGCGGATATTCTGAGTTTAAGGTACACCACCCCTGGTTGACACACTCTCGATCTTCACCACGTGGCTCACAAGAGACTTATGGACGATAAACTTGGGACTGCTGATGCTGGTTGCCCTCCCGGAAATAGAGCAAGTTCCCGGATTTGAGGATTATCGAGTCCTCACCCTCTCTTCGGACTTCAGATAACCCTACTATACCATATCGTAACCTGCTCAATTCTTCCTCGAGTTCGGTGATCTTTTCGTCGGTCCGGAGTGTACGCGTGTTGTATGTTGCCAGGTCCAGTTTCTGGTGGTTATGGTAGCCGGATCTCTTTCGGGGATTCTTCGCACCCCTTGCCTAATCGTGGCCTTGACCACTACCGTAGCCAAGGGCAGGTGGGCCGCCGGGCACTAGGGGCTATTTCTTTCTGGTGCTTGTCATTTTTGAGGGGGGGGGGGGTATACCATAATCGCCACGCCACGCAGTATGGTGTTAAAAATGCATAGATAACGCTGTTGCCCATTCTCTAGTAAGTCCCTTAGTCGCCTTTTACGACACCCATGGGAAGAAATAGGGTAGTGCTATTCTTTAAGTCCGGCACCACATGGACGTGATGTGGTTACTTACTAATAATTGTGATATTTTAATATCACTCGACTACTTACGGTTGAGACCTCACACAACGCTATATAACTACCATTTTTATTAAAATTTCTCGATTATGCAAAAAAACACGGAGCAGAAAAGTTAAAAAAAAAAATATAAGTGTAAGTTCTTAAAAATATAAAAATTCGAAAAAAAAAATATTTCAAGATATACCCCCCTTTTAAAGATATTTTTCATGAATATTCAGAAAAATGCGGGTGGGCACATACCGATGGGTGACATTGTATATATGGCAGGCATGCCAGTGCCATAATTTTCATGACGGCCGTCACTACCGCCGTTATGTGGCGGCCACTGCTGTCGTAGGAAACCTAAGCTGCCGTTGAATAATAGCCGTAATGATAGCCGCCCTCACGATCGCCGATGTGAGGGTTTGCGCCCCGCAGAGCTATGTATCTTCACCGACGGATCCAAAAAAGTTAGTGGCACAGGTGCTGGAATCTTCTTGGAGGACTTCAACATACACATAGCCACACCATTGGGACTCCATATCATAGTGTTCCAGGCCGAATACATGGGTATATCTCTTGCCGCTTCAGCAGATTTTCTCAACCGTACGCAAAATACGCGCTTTGACGTGGAGTTGCGGATACCATCCCGTATTACCTATTAGCCGCCCTCATAGCAAACTATTTCCTTATCGAAGAATATTTTGTCCGTAAATTCAAACAACACATGGTGCCGTCATTTTCACGACGACCTTGTGTCTTTTATATAACTTCCACCGCTGTTTTAGGAAACCCAAGGATTGTAGGTATATACCCGTTTTTTATGTTATTGATACAAATAGTGTGGATTTTCATTTCCTCAAGTGGACGTGGCGCGTCTTTTGAATAACTAAAATGTTCATTTCAATCTTTATCCGAGTATCGTTTCAAAGTTATGTTAAAATTTATTAATTGATAAATATCATCTGATTAGTTTACCTAATCCCGATCACTGCATTTAAATTGTATCATGTTCATCTTTAGTATAAATGTAATCAAATTATAATTACGACAACAACATGGTATCGTAGTCTTAATAGATAACTATCAAAGTAGTCCTACTAATAACACGAAATTAGTGTAATTCAAGCAGACTGTTTCCGATAAGCATGGCAAGTTCAAAAGAAAATCTTGACTGCTGTTAGCAGTTCTTCTTTAAAAAAATTTTTTCTTTCTTTCAATTTGGATACATCCTTACTGCGATTCTGGGTTTCATTACATGATTTTATTATAAATAGTTTATTCACATTGAACATCGTCGAAAGTTCAAAAAAAAAAACTGTCTGTAGACCGTTTTTTTTTTTTGGAAATTATCAATTAACTTCTCGCGCTCTGGGTGGAGCGGGAGGGCATGTCAGACTCTTATTGTCTAAAACCCACCCGTGTTCCTTCAGTTGCCATGTTACCAGGAGCCACGGTACCCCTTTCGGACTTTCCTGCGACCCCGGCAGGCATTGGCCCTAGCGGACCCCGTCAGTTCTGCTGACGTCTCTTTGAGGCATGCGTGGAACACAACGCGCCGTCAACCCGGGCCTGGTCCTTACTGACCGTCTGCAAGCCCGCGCCTGCGGTGGCCGGGAATCGTCTGCGATTTCCGACACTCAGGGCGTCTCTTGCGGTGGTTAGGGGCGTGAGGGTGCGAAATTTGCCTCTCCCTCACGCATTCCGCTTTCTCTTTCGCGAGCATTACTGCTTTGCAGAAGGAGGTGGTGGCCTGCCATGCCCTTTCGCTCCGTACCGACCTGTACCAGGGCCGGACGCGAAAGATCAACGCCGCCGATCGCCTCCACGAGGACGTGGCGATGCTCCACCCAAGCCGGGCAGACCTCCACTGTATGCTCCACCGTGTCCTCCGGGTGATCCACACAATGGTGACACCCGGGCGTTTCCTTCCGACTTATTCTGAACAGGAACCTCCCAAAACAACCGTTTCCGGTGAGGACCCTGCGTCAGGTGGAAGGCGAGGACGCCGTGGCGCCTATCTAGCCACTTCTCAAAGAGGGGACTTACTGCCGCAATTGTGGCGTGCCCAGCATTGGATTGCGACAATCGCACTCTACTTGACGCCATTAGATCCCGCCGGCGCTCTGTCCGCTGTGCCGTGATTTCTCGCGGCAGCGGAGTTAAGCCCCGGCGTTTCGCCTCCTCGCGCCACTCGTTACAGATAGCCCTGACTGCAGCTTGGCCGCTGTGCCCTATATTGATGTGGTAAGTATATAAATACATTAAATTATTAAGAAAACTAGTTTCTGCCCGCGACTTCGTTCACGTGGAAGTCGTAACATACCACAATATACCACAATAATAGCCACAATTTTATAAAACTTCCCTTTAAATTAAGTACGTTTGTAGTTTTGGTCTCCGAAGCCAAAATATGCAAAGAGTCAGGACTGGTGGCGCGGGACCAAGCGACCTACAGTTGTCCGTGTGAGAAGAAGCTTGTCCTGAGGTCGACACCCGCAGCCTTCAGTGTCTGTCCCTGTGACTTGTTGATAATCATCGCAAAGCATACGCTCACAGGGAACTGCACACGCTTAAACCGGAAATAAGTAATTGTGGGGAATTAGAAGTATACGCGGCATAAACACTGTTTTGCCAACGCCATAACCTGTTAGAATTTCTGCCTCGATGACGTTTCGCTGGAAAGACACGACTTTGAGCCGGGTTCCGTTACACAGCTTCGGCGGAGTTACCAGAACCACCTTCAGCTGGATTATGTGCTTCGGAAGTCCACTTACCGGAAGCGAATTCAGAAATTCTACGGGGTGATGTGTGGCATCATCTTGCTCCACAACTGTATTAATGGAGGTGTATATCACTTCGCTACCTTCAATTTGCGAGAGAATAATGTAGTTGATCGCTGCAGTTTGATCATTTTTGGCCATTAAAATGGCGTTCACACACCCAATAATTCTCTTGGTAAGATATTCGACTGATGTCCTCCTACACCAGACAATCAGATCTTCTAAAGTGGCAACTACTCTACCAAGAGTCTCTAGAGTGCCTTCACCAAATTTTAGAAGCCTCTAGAGTGCCTTCACCAAATTCCCGCCAAGCCGTGCTCGCAAGCTGATGATTTACCGCAGTCTATGAACTCGCGATCATAGAGTCGACCTTTTCAACGAAGTATTCACCTCGTCAGCCCTAGTTCCTCGCGATCCCACAGGCAGTGTTTGCTGGAAATCGCCACTAAACACAACTGTGACACCACCATCAGCTTCAACTGCTTTTTTATTGGCCATAATGCATTCATCCCATACGATGAAAGCGCAATCCCTAAGCTCGCGCCCTTTGTCACTCTTGCGTGAAATCCCACAAACAAGCGTTTCGTTGCTTTCTAAATCCATGGGATGGATCCTCTGCAAGGATGCCAGTGGTAATACCCCGAGGCAGGCTCGTCCGAGAGTGGAGTTCATAAGCAATGTACTTCCTTTGCGTCTTATTTCAATAAGGATGGTAAACCCAGCTATTTATGTAGACTATAAGGAAATGTAAAGCACTATTTTTAGAAAAAATAAACATTAAAAATTCAAAAACTAAAACACACATTAAAACATAAAAATAACTGTGGCACTCCGAGAATGCCAACAGAAGTGAAAACTTGAACAATTTTAGTGTGCAGGATCGCCTTGGTGGAAGAAAAACACTTTTATAAAACATTTGCTCGTAACCTTTTCTAAATAAAGAGCACAATCGCTTATCATAGGTATATGAACAATGTATAGTTTCATTCTTATTTTGATTTTACCTAGACATACACCGTGAAATTTGAATCACAGTTTTGCTAGAACAAACGTTATTCAGACCATGGTCTACTACCATTCTACAGCATCCAATTTAAAAAAAACATAAATTGGTTTTTGAAAAAACACAAAAAGACAAAGTTTAAAATGTCAAGATTATCTACTGCTTACTAAATTTCATTTATGGAGGTACATTTCCCTGTAAACAATGCTGTGTCCCATGCGTGGTGTCTGTGTTGTAGGGAGTAACGATAATCTTGACATTTTAAACTTTAATAACAGCCAATAAATAGTCTTGAACGCATTGATCCAATAAGGCGACTGCAAATATCACTTCCTCTCATATAATCCCAAATTTCGTAGCAATGTTGCTCAATTGCTTGCTTTGTCCTCTCGTTTCTTTTATCCCACATTTGGACCATCAGACCCCATAAATTTTCAATTGGATTTAAGTCCGGGGATTTAGATGGCCAGGGAATTAGCGTAACTTCTGGATGCTGGCTAAACCAGCTAGACACAACTCTGGCCGTAGGCACTCTACAGTTATCGTGAACATAATAAAAGCTTGGAACTTCTTCTCGCGGGTAAACCGTTCGCACTGTCGGTAACATAGATTCTTCTAATAAATCCACATAACTTATTGCATTCGCATGAGAAGAAATCTGAACCAGCTTGCCTACACTTCCGGTTCCCATCCAGCCCCACATGTTAGCTGAGATTTGGCCAGATAATTGATTCGGCACTACGTGATCCTCAGCGTATCGTGTATTATTGTAACGCCACAAGGCTATGCGACCGTGCTGAGAAGATTTAAAAGATTTCTCGTCTGAAAAGATAACGTTAGTCCAGTCAAAGTTTAAATATTCACGTGCAAAATTTAATCTTGCAAGTTTGTGTGCATCTGTTAAGTCGACTTTCTTAGCGTGATGTCTATAGTGTAGTCCAGTGGAGTGCAAATGATTTCTTATCGTTTGTAGACAAACGTCGTATCGTGCCGCAAAATATCGAGTGGGAGTAAACGGATGTTCTTCGTAATGATGACGCATGTCGATTTTCTGTTGATTCGTGATTTGACGAACACCATGATTATATCGTCGTCTATCTTCCAGGGTACCCTCTTCTTCATATCGCCTGATCCAGGTCCTCACTGTGTTTCGAGATATATTTAACTCTCGAGAAATTTCTCGTATACCGTAGCCTTGCTCACTGAGAACTATAATCCGAGCTCTTTGTTCTGCCATTGTAAATATAAGCGAATTATTTTTTATTCTCATAGAAATTATAATTTGACACCAATTTCTGAGTGACTTTTTGACTCTGTCATTTTATAATCGAAAGAGTTCGGAACATGGTTTTGAAAAAAAAAAACATTTGTTCTGAGTTATATTTAATTCCAAAGAGTTTGGATTCAAAATATGATCATTAATGCTTTATCTAAAATATTATCTATTGCAGTGATGACAAAGGTTAAAATTGCATAAATCTCCGACCCGTATTGATATAGCTTGCTTAATATTTAAAACGTCCTAAGTGCGGCATGCACTGTAAACGAGGGAAACCTTTGTTATTTTGACGGTTTCAAACGATTTATCGTCAAAGTGGGTCATGATTCAGATTTTTCGACTGTACCACCTGTATTACTCAATGGAACTCCATTGCAAATAGTATTTACGTTTAAATATCTTGGTCATATATTGACCCCTAACCTCAATGACGGACTCGATATTGAGCGGGAGCGAAGGGCGTTGTCGGTAAGGGCGAACATGCTGGCTCGCAGGTTTGCACGCTGCTCACTTAAAAAGTCAAAATTACTCTGTTTCTAACTTATTATACAACGTTTTACACGTACAGCCTGTGGGCTAGATTCCCAAAGGTCGTGCAACACCCTTCGTGTCCAATACAACAACGCTTTCAGGGTATTGGTGGGGCTGCCCCGTTTTTGTAAAGCATCGGGAATGTTCGCGAACGCACATATTAATTGCTTTTACGCAACGATGCGAATGAGGTGTGCATCCCTGTTGCGCAGAGTGCGGGTCAGTTCCAACAATATCCTAAAAATTATCACTAGCAGGCTGGATTGCAGTACATCAATCACTGCAGTGCCATCTCCCATGGGGTGAAATAAATTTAAACAAGATTACGTGGGGCACTCAGAAAGTTTTGCGATACTAGAAAAAAATATACTACAGGTTATCATTTTTTTTATTAAATCTTTTCAAAAAACTCTCCATTGGCGTCTATACACAGTTTCATACGTCTAAACCAATTTTCATAACACATTTTCCAGTCAGACACCTCTTCAACCTCCTTCTCAAATGCAGCCAGTGCACCTTCCGATGATGAAAACTGTTTTCCTTTGAGTTAATTTTTATTTTGGGGAACAAGAAAAAGTTGCACAGAGCCAAATCGGGACTGTAAGGAGGATGACCTATAAATTTGACCGGTGTGCTGTCCAGAAAGTCCCTTGTTTTGACCGCCGAGTGAGCCAGCGCGTTGTCGTAGTGAAGCAGTAGCCCACGGAGGCCAGTGTTCGGTCGCTTGCTGCTTGCAGCAGTAAAAACTTCTGCCAAACATTTGGTAACATACTCGTACCATTCAGCATTGATGCTCCTTTGATCACGTAAGGGTACTGACACCAGATAACCCGTCAAAGAAAAAAAACTTGCGATCAAAATTTTGTCTGCACTTCTGGCTCGCTTCACTTTGGTAGGCGTTGGTTCATTTTGAAACAGCCACACGGTCGACTGACGCTTGATTTCTGGATAATATTGATAAATATCCCGTAATGATTTCTTAAACGCGCCGAGACGAGCCTGCTACAAATTTTGCTATCATGTCTCGGCACCATTCTACCCGAACCTCCTATTTTGTATTTGTAATTACTCAAATACAAATACAAAATAGTTTATTGTGCCAAATAGAAAATTACATTACATTTTAACGTATTTGGAGCCTCCTTTTAGGCAAACAATGCCTGTATTAGAAGGCTCCGCTCTTTCGCAACATTGTAACACATTTATGGGTAACTATATAATGTAAGTACATTTTTCTGTATTTAGCTTAAATTTCACTCATAGTTTTAATTGACATCAAAACCAGCCAGTATCCCATAGTCAAAAAATCTTGGAGCCGTTTCCGAGATTTAGATTACATAAATACATATATAAATGAATTGCTCGTTTAAAGGTATTAGATTTATATTATTATTATATTAATACCGCGAATGTGATTTTTTTTACGAAAATCAGATATACTATGTTTTATTTCATTCTACACGTTCAAAAAATGATCCTGAAATTAAAAAAAAAACGCAATAAATGTCACATTCGCAGTATTGGATGCCGAGCGACGATTTGCAGTTGGAATAAATGGGAGAACATTCATCTACAATGTTATGTTGGTTCTTGGGATAAATAAATTCATCTCAACTACGGAACCCTTCAATGTGCGTAGTCCGACACGAACTTGGCCGGTTTTTTATTTTTATCTTGTTGGAGATACTATCTTTTCCGTATTCATTGCATTATGAATAATGAAGATACGTGTTCGATTAAATTATAAAAGTGACAGTTATGAGATTTTGGGTGTATTAAGCTGTGACTTGTTGCCACATGCGAAACAAAATGATTCGCAAAGTATTAATATTATTTATATTAGTGTCTTACGTAGTCAGTGATGCTTGTGTGAGGTACACGTTTGAGGAGGATTTTAATGAATTGTTTACACATCAACGGGGGTCTTGTTTATCCAGCGATAGATTTTGGGTTCTTGGCAAGTACAATGACATTGACTTGAGTAATGAAAATGATCGAAGTACTACTTTTATGACGACCGTGCCATCTGCATATCATTGTGTGTCGTCATTCATATTTTCGATGGCCCCCCGCGGTACGATTGAAGTGAACGCTTATATAGAAACATCGACTGATAATAATGTAGACCAAATCTGGGTATCATCCTTCTTGTTTGGCATAAATGACCGATACTTAGGAATGAGGGGGATTTGGACTGGGCAACAAAACTTCGTGCCTGGATGGCACACTCTGAGGCTAACCGTACCCGCCGATGCTATTGGTGTCGGCTACGTGAGTATTAATTTACACTCATTTAGTAGGAGTCTGTCATTTATCATAACTAAACAATTTGTCAATCTACGTCTATGAAATTACAGTATCTCTTTCATCCATACCTCGCCAAATTTTAACTAATAACTTTAAACGAGCAATTCTTGTATATATATTATAATCTGAAACTCGGAAACGGCTTCACGATTTTCATGATCGGTCCATTGGATTCGGAGTAAATTGTATGTGACAGACGGACAGACAGATAAACGAGTAATTCTATAAGGGTTCCGTTTTTTCCTTTTGAGATACGGAACCCTAAAAACAAAATAAACTGAGCATTTAACGACGGACTCGACACTCGTGAAACGTTATTCGATTTTCTTTTATCTTATTGTGTTTTAAATCTTAATAACTTATACAAATGCTGAAGGAAGAGCGGAAATACTAGGGCTGCTGTTTCCAGGAGTCTTGTAGAGTGCCAGTATGATGTTAGCCGCGTCGCGTTTTGCAGAGTATTGAACGCGGGTTTTCTACCACAGCGCAAGTAGTGGTGGGAGGTCTGTTGATTTAATAAAAATATATCCAAAGCCCACGTCATGCTCCCCAGAAACCCCTTCACCTGTTTTTCTATTTATAGGTTTATAATACTTTTGTATGTGTAATATGTACTTAATAAGTATGAAAAAGAAACCGGTACGAGGCTATCGCCATATCCCAAACTGTCTGATTACCTTTTACAAAATTGGGAAGCAATATACACAATGAAGGGAGTAAGTAAAGCTTAAGCTTTTATTCGGTCGCACCTAAATCTTACAGACATCCTCACACCAGCGAATTTTTCATATCTTTAGCCTTAAAGCCTTTAGCTAAATGCTAGCCGTAGCGAGAGGTAATCGAATGCCAAACAGCGTGCGTCTATCGCGGGCTGGAAAGGACTTGTCGCTCTCTGCCTGTCCGTCACCTCCTTTTCATCCATAGCTCCCTGAACCTCGGTTTAGGTTACACAAATACCAAAAATCTTACTTTCTTTGTTTCAGATTAGCTTCCAGGGCAGGAAGTTTCCAAATTCTATTGTTTTAGTAGACTCATTCCGTTACATTCCATTCGGTATGGAAGAAAGCGCTTGCCGACTCTATGAAGACAAACCGAAACCAGTACCACCCACACTAGCTCCGACAACGCCTAACCCAACCACGCCAGAGCCGACAACGCCTGAACCAACCACGCCAGTGAAGACCACGTCTGAGCCAACCACGCCAGAGGTGACTACAACGCCTAACCCAACTACGCCAGAGCTGACAACGCCTGAATCAACCACGCCAGAGAAGACCACGTCTGAGCCAACCACGCCAGAGATGACTACGCCTGACCCAACCACGCCAGAGGTGGCAACGCCTGAATCAACCACGCCAGAGAAGACCACGTCTGAGCCAACCACGCCAGAGATGAGTACGCCTGACCCAACCATGCCAGAGGTGGCAACGCCTGAACCAACCACGCCAGAGAAGACCACGTTTGAGCCAACCACGCCAGAGTTGATTACGCCTGACCCAACCACGCCAGAGGTGGTAACGCCTGAACCAACCACGCCAAAAGAGACAACGCCTGACCCAATCACGCCAGAGGTGACTACGCCTGATCCAACCACATCAGAGGTGATAACGCCTGAGCCAACCACGCCTGAGGAGACAACGCCTGACCTGACCACGCCAGAAGAGACAACGCCTGATCCAACCACACCAGAGGTGATAACGCCTGAACCAACCACGCCAGAGGTGACCACGTCTGAGCCAACTACGCCAGAGGTGACAACGTTTGACCCAACCACGCCAGAAGAGACAATGCCTGACCCAACCACGCCAGAGGTGGCAACGCCTAATCCAACCACACCAGAGGTGATAACGCCAGAGCCAACCACGCCAGAGGTGACAGCGCCTGACTCAACCACGCCAGAGGAGACAACGCCTGACCCAACCACGCCAGAGGTGACAACGCCTGAAAATATCCATCGGTATCTCTTGACTATAGAAACGTGGATCAAAACTCAATTAATGTACAAGTAGCAAAACCATGTTAAGCCTCGTTTTAAACTTAGTGTTTCTGTCCACAACAAAAAAATGCTTATTCTTACAATCGAAATTCATAATAAAACGCATTTATACAAACTGAAATTCTGCAAAACAGACCATCAAACAAATCCAACAAGCATCTAAAACCACGTACACAACCAGTCATCGACAACTTGCAACCTAATTTATTCCCCAAGACTCTTCCAACTCCCAACTTTAGAGAGAGCATCTTAGTAACTAGTTGTCTTCTTGACAATTTAAGTACACTCTTCTAAACAAATTATCCTTATCCTTACATATTATAAAACAAAGTCCCCCACCGCGTTTGTCTGTCTGAACGCGATAAACTCAAAAACTACCAAACGGATTTTCAAACGGTGTTCACCAATGGACGGAGTGATTCTTGCGAAAGGTTTAAGTATGTGTAGGATCAGGAGTGCCGAGAGGCTCTTTATAGATTCGCATCAGAAGATCGACTCACTCGCCTACAGAGTACACGCTCTTTTATAAGACGATGCCCCCACCTTGCAATACCACTACGACAACTCTGTCCGATGACGCACGGAAGTGCTTCACGTGTTTACTTGACACAAAACACTAAAATGTGGTAAATCTAAAAAGACTTACATTATAAAGTAGTCAAATAATACAAGAATAATTGTCGTAAATAAACAATAGTGAATTCACAACGTAAATCATTTTATAATTAAAGTAACATGTCATTAATTGTTTTTAACAAAACCATTGGTTACAATTATCGAAATAAGTTGCCAAAAAATCAATTAGTGCATACACCGAGTACTTAATAAATTATATTCCAATTTATTAGACAATAATTGATAGTAAAATCACATAAATTAATAACAAGAAAAACAAATCATACCAAACTCTGTTGACTACCCACAATTATTGTAATTGACAACCAGGATGACCATCAGGATTTTGTGTAAATTGACTGAAATATGATGATTATTGTCGAAGATGTCGAAAAAATCATGCCGACTGGGAGCTTTACTGGCGTTCGCCGCGTAAACCGTTACAGATACTTATGTTCTACAGGATTGAAGATATAAAAAACCAACAAAAACACCCGCGATGGCATATGTTTATCTTCTAAGGATGACCCACAGTAACCATTTTTATCTTTCAGAATTTGATAAAATGTCATTGTTATAAAATGTCATGGTTCTATAGAACCCGAAACAAAAACCATAGCTCCCATTACAAATTTCCCAGTACCAAGTCCTGTAGTGGACAATAAAAACAGTTTATCTAAGTAAAGTGTAATTAGTACATAGTTTAATTACGGCCGGCGCACGGCCGGTGATTCGGTGGAAATCTTGGCTGGCTCCGTGCAATTAATGCTGGCTTTAACTGTGGCCGGTGGCACGATCCAATTACTAGGAGTTTGGCTTAAATAATGAGATGCAATGCGGTTTGAACTATGTCAATCAATTGGAGACTGCTGTGGGAATTAAGACCTTTAGTAAGGGTCTGCTGAGTGAATTAAGACATTAGTAAGGAGGCTGTCTTATGAGTATCGAAATGATAACCAAATAAATGGTTATTTCAGGCACTTTGGTCTTGGATAAGAATGTTTACTATACAATATACACTCTTTTTTAAAGGTGTTTTTATGTGATACGAGTATTTTCAGAATAAATTCGTCGGATTAAATTATGCCTTGACATAATGTCCTGTGTGCCCAGGATCTGCACGTTACAGTCACAATGGACGCTACTAGTAAGTAGCTAAGAATTGGGGCTAACACAATTTTTATAGCTATCTAAACGGTAAGAAGAATGGCACTAGCTACAAACTTGGAAAGCTTTATGTGAATATTTTGTAAGGGTTGTTTGGGTCAGCATGATTTGACATGATTCGGCACAGTCAGGCGGCAAAATATACATTCGGTTTTGCCACCCGGCCTGTGCTGAATCATGCCGACCCGTACATGTGTGTATCACCCCTTACCTGCAAACTCCATCAACAAAATTATCTCTAAAGTAACCTTTTACAAAGGAGAATGTCTACTTCAGTCATCGCTTCAGCTTATAACTTGGTTCCAAACGAAAACTGGAGCTTCGTGCTATTTGTGATGGTTCATTGTGCAGGTACGTATACAGATTGCATTCAAAAATGGCATCTGATTGTTTCTGGCCGCTCTTTTCTATTCGGCCGGTATTTCCCCACGGAGTAACGTCACGGCTGACCCATGGAACGATTGGGACGAGATTTTTGTGGATCTGTGTCGAGGAATGAAAATTTGATCGGGATTCTGATTGTAAGGTGATAGACCAATTTAAGGATTGCAACTGTCCCACTTTTCCAAAAACGGTTTAGATCTTTTTTTTCCACTACGGTGAAGATCATCAGATCGAAGGTGGAAGCGAGCGGGTGGTGGTATTGACTTTTGCATACTTTCATCAACTGACTAGAAAAGTGTTTTTTTATTTACCACTAATTTCCAAAGCGACTTAAAAATATTTTTTTCACTTTCTCTTTTTGTATTCGCTTTTTCGGTTAACTTTTCTTCATTCTTTCAGCATTCTGAAGATTTTTATGCACAAATTTGACTCGCTGATAATGAATCACTTCATGCAGGTGTTGGTTAGGCTTGAGTGATTCATTGCATCCGGTGAATGTATGTAAATATTGTTTTTCTGTGAGTTAGTACTTAGTTACAATATTGTAACACACTAACATAGCTTTTAAGTTTTCTTTTTGTATCTAACCAACTAACATATTATGGAACATTGTTGGATAAGGTAATAAATAAATTTAATTTAATTTAGTTTCTTGTTGTGTTTGTATTTTTCTATTTTTTTTTTATTTTTCGATATAAAGGCCTCGACAAAGTGACATTCTATCAGCAATAACGATGATGGAAAAGTCACAAATGTATGGGACTGACATAAGTCCCATACATTTTTGCTACCAAAAAGCTTATGTCAATCCTGTTGAAATTCGTTGGAGAAATACAAAACGCTTTAAAAACGATTGGTACTTGTCTAAGCCCTCTAGTCGTAATAGATCTTCTATTTATATTTACTTACCTATACCAATATACCGTCCCAGTGCAGTATTGAGATAATCGATATTTTACAGGGGAAGATAGTGTCAGAAAAAATATTCTATTGTGTCTCTTAATGACTGTTGAAAGGATAACTGTACACGTTTGTTCTAAATATGCATAACGAGGTTTTCTACACAACATGTTAATAAAAATAAATAAAGAGGGTGTGTGCTTATTTATGACCACACTATAGAAGTGAAAACTTACAGCAAACGTGACTGATGACGACTGGAGCCGATTATACGCGATTAAACGCCGAGCATACGCGATTCAGAGTCACCGAGCGTGACGGTTCAGTTTAGTTCACTGTTCAGAAAGAGTGCAAAGTTCACATAAAGAAGTTTTCACTTCAATAGTAGATTGTTATATGAGGGGCTAAAATAACCCATTCTATCGAGGTAGTTTTACTCCCGAGCTTCAGTGAGGGAGTAAATGGAAACCGAGTTATAATGGGTTTTAGCGCCGTGTGTTACACTCTACTTTTCATTACGATTGCGATAAAATAAAATAATCCAATACAATATAAATACTTTATTTTATTTTAAAAAATATACAGTTCGTTCAATCTGAATTTTTAAGAAAACTTTTATCCCGATATGGGTAGTAGAAAGCTAGTTTTACATATAAGAATAAAGACTTTTTCATTTTTGTAGGCTCGTTGGTTACAGACAAAAATTACTTTTTCCCCTAAAGAAAGATAAAAGAGAGAGAGAGAGAGATTAGAGAGAGAGAGAGAGAGAGTTTTCTATAGAGATTTCTATAGAAATAAGCATCACCTTTGTACGTATTTTTCTGTTCCTTTCTTCTTATCTGTTTATATGTGTGTACATAAATTGTTAAATAAATAATAAATAATTATGCAATTTTTTCCCCGCTCTGGTACGCTACAATGACGGAGTTTTTGAGCAAGAAGAGTGAAAAATCTATTAATTGTTCCTTACGAGGTTTTAACAGCACGGTGATGATACCTACTTATACAGATAGCTAGTCTCGTTAGATAGTACCTACGTACCGATGCAATGCCGGCGTCATGATGTGCCGCATACTGGCTGCCAACGAGATAACGTTCCGTCATAACACATTGTCGGGAAACGGCTGTGACAAGCGCCCGCTACAGTGGAGGCAGATATTTAAAGCTATATTTTGAGAGTTATCCTATACTATTAAACGAGCAATATTTGTATATGCGAAAAATCGATCTAGCTAGATCTCATATCTGGGAAAATTCGTTTTCTCCGTATTTTCACCCGAGCAGAGACCGGTCGTTCAAAGTTTAGAACAACATATTGAATAATGACATGAAAATAATGACATTAGAATTATGACATGGCAGCATGGAATAAGTAAGTACTATAAATGGATTAGAATGAACTTTCCTATACTATTTAATGTTCATTCTCTATTTTTACCAGAGCAGAGCTCGGTCGCCCAAGTAATAGATATAATATGACATATACTTACGTCATTGTAAGTTGGGGATGATGAGAAACTGAAGATTGTGTCGACTTTATTAAATTGTACCTACTTAAAAAACGTTCAAATTCAAGCCCCAATCTCGTCTCAACGACAAACAATATCAAAACCTTGTCAGAAATTAAAATTAATTTGTATGTAATTATTGTGTTATTTAAAATCATGTGTATGTAAATTGATTTATTTTTTCACAGATTGAGATTACAATGCTAACGTTCTTCAAAATACGGGAATTGCCTCAGTTATTGGGTCTACAATCTTTATCACTAGGGTAAACCAGGCAAACGTGCCCCAGTCGGATACGTGCCCCACTCGCGAAACTCAGTGATGCATTTTAAATTTGGCGCTTATTTGATCCTATCTGGTCAGTAACCCAAGTACGGCCGCGATGTAAACAACACTGTGCTGGTTTTTATTTAGTTTGAGATAAAGTGATTAAAAGGTTTGTATGACTATATGAACTTGTTTTATAGGTATCTATTTTCACGTTGATTAAAAGTATTTGCTCGATATTATTTCGTGTTTTTAAAGTTTTTATCGAAAACTAACCTCATTTAACTTATGCAACAATGCGGTACCAAAGAAAAAGGGAAAGGAAAAAGAACCTCTAAATGAGAGGTTTTGCTGGGGCACATAAGACGGATCTATCCTTGTAATGTGCCCCACCCTAAGTTTCACAAAATAGTTGATCTGCGTTATTTTTAATTATATTTTAGAAGATTTTTTAGTTTTTGTTATGCCAATTGAGTCAAAGGTTAAGACTGATTACTTTAATAAACATGTTCTGAACAAAAAATGATTTTTATTTCGAGTTTTCAACTAGTGGGGCACGTTTGCCTGGTTTACCCTATATTGATTCGTATGCTGTTATACACCGAACTAAACTATCACTAAAATTCCTTAAAAATAAGAATAGAAAAAGAATAAGTTCCTTTAGGAGAATTTTAAAGCGATTCTATCATTTGGTAAAGAGGTTTTGGCCAAGTGACGCCCATGAAAGAAACAAATTATAGGCATTAGGGTTGACATCATAGATGAAGAAACAACCACAATTTTGATATATAACTCGGTTAGTCCTTTTTAAATCATATATACAAATTAAAGGTTAAAAAAAAACATACCTATTTAAAGTTTTGGTATAATCCATTCAGCAATTATAGTTCTTATTTGTATGTTTCTTGTGCCTGTATTGCTTTGGTTTAGATGATGAAAGTGCTTTCTTAATACAGATTGACCACAGTTAACACAATCATATTTGTCGATGTCCAACATTTCGTTCTTGTGGTGCAGAAGACTGTTGTGCATTCCTTGCCAATATTCAACACTGGTGATACACCAGACTATTATCTGAAATATAATTGCATGCTGTGTCATATAAAGAATTTATACCTATTAATATGCTGTAGCATTAAAAGGTCTTTAAGTGTATACATTGAATGGCATTGGTCTCGTGATACCATTTTTGATGATCATACAATTAATTACTTATGTCACATAAAATATGTGGCAATAGTTTGAGACAAAACAAACTTCAATTATTTCTATGGTTTCCTTGACCAACCGAATTATTCAATTCAAACCTCATGAATTGTAGCTATGCAATAAAAGTTGCTGAGTATGTACCTTGTATGTTCATAAAGTAACTTGTTGTGGTGCAATCCATTGCTAAAAATACTCGTTTAAAGACCGAACTTCCATATTGTTTAAGGAAAATCTCTTAAGTCTTCGTGTATCCACGCCACAGTTAACACAGAGATGGCTCCTTGGTAAGCTGGTAAGGTCGTGTAAATCAGGTTCCATATTCGTGTCAGGTCTTTTGCGAGAAACAGGTACGAAACTTTTTTTTTCTCTAGATAAACGAATAAAAGCGTAACAACTGACGCTGACGAGATGCTGGAACAGTTAGACCAGATGCTGCAAAGCTTAAATGGAGCCTCTCGGCGGGTTGGCCTCGGCATGAATTTGGACAAGCCGAAAGTCATGTACAATTTGCATGTCTTGCCGAGTCCAATCCACATCGAAGGATCGCTTCTCGAAGTTATGAAGGAGTACATCTACCTAGGGCAAGTCATCCACCTCGGTAGGCACAACTTTAAGAAAGAAGCCGACAGAACGATCATAGGTTGGGCAGCCTTTAGAAAACATTATCAAGTCTTTTCGTTGCCAATTCCGCAGAGTTTGAAGACTAAGGTCTTCAATCAATGCGTCCGGCCCGTAATGACATATGGTGCCGAAACGTGGACACTGACAGTTGGGCTAGTCACAAATTCAAGGTCGCTCAGCACGCTATGGAGCGGGCTATGCTTGGAGTTTTTTTTAAGGATAAGATCAGAAATGAAGTTATCTGGAAAAGAACCGGAGTTACCGACATAGCCTGCAGAGTAAGCAAGCTGAAGTGGCAGTGGGTTCGCTATATTCGTCGAAAGACCGATGGAAGGTGAAGCAGATGAGTCCTAGAGTGGAGACTGTGTTTCAGCAAGTGTAGTGTGGGACGCCCCTCAGCTAGATGGACCAACGCGGTTAAAAAGTTGGCTAGGACAAACTGAATGTGGAAGGTGGAGGACAGGGTGTTGTGGTGCAGCCTGGGAGAGGCCTATGTCCAGCAGTGGACTACGATAGGCTGAATTTATTGTAACAACTACATAATAAAAAATCGATTTTCCAAAAGTCTATTTTTGGTAACCGATTTTGAGTGCATCGATTTTTTCAGTAAACGTTGCCATCCCTACTTCGACAGGATTGACCAACAATCGGAAGTGTTAGTTAAGGAAATAAACGATTGAGTGTTTTGATTAAATCGGCTTTTAATTCCAGAGGTTTCGTTACAAACAAGTAATAACAATATTTTAGTTACTAAATGGGTATTTTTTTTTTGTATTTACCACATTGCTGGCCAAAAATAGGCGTTTCCCAAAATAATT
Source organism: Agrochola litura (assembly GCA_949152395.1). NCBI lineage: Eukaryota > Metazoa > Arthropoda > Insecta > Lepidoptera > Noctuidae > Agrochola > Agrochola litura. The sequence continues at coordinate 18,331,379 of OX424509.1, read as the reverse complement.
TTGATACAACTAAAACCAAATTTGACAATCGCGACTCCACGTGGTACTTGTTTGCCTTACTCCGTGATTTTTTTTAGAGCCGGAGTCGCCCTTTGGGGGGCAGCCTCGACGTGTTTTATATAAAGTTTTTCACTTTTGTATGGAAGATATGAAAAAATATTACCAACATGTTGAGTTTTAGGGGTTTAAGTGATTTATTTATAAAGGGGGTTGAAATTTCCATTATTTTTGCGACAGGACACAATATTTTCGAGATATAAGCAAAAGAAAAGAAAAAAAAGAAACAGTATTGTTTTTGCACATGAAGTCGAGGTGTTGGTGTGAATTTTAGTTCATTACAACAAATTTTTATGCACACCTTTTTAATCGCGATTAGAAATAGTCAGATTTAGTTAGACATTTAAAATTTTAGGTGAAAAACGTCAAATTCAGAATAGCAAAATTGCCATTTTCAATAAATTAATAACTCAGTGACATCTTAGTGCTGTCAAACTAAAATATAGATAAGTTGTATCACTTTGGTCTATTTCAGAATGGGAAATCGTCGTTTGACAGGAATAAACAAAATTTTGGTGATTTTTAGTCTAGTTTAGAGACATTTGTGACGAGAGAATCGACACCAATGTCACCCCTAACATCCCGATTCTACGAGTACTAAGTAAATATGCTTCATATTCATGGTTAATAAAAGTTGCACATCATAGTTGCAGCGACATGATCTTTTCTTGTTAGCAATGTTGCATGCAGTGTGTGCAAGTGCACATGCTACCAACAAAACAAAATGATGTTGCTAGAACAATGTCGCGCAACTTTGGTTTACTGTGAATGCGGGCGGGACATAAGCCTGCATTTTTCGTTTCTATAAAAAATAAGAAAAGAATATGTGCCTGCTTGTCTCTCCATTTTTACTTATCCTGCAAAAAAAACATAGAACGTGGCAATGTATGTAAAACCGTTTATTTTCCGCAAGTTGCAATTCCACTAAATAAAAATAACTGGGTCGGTCCGTATTTACATAGGCAATTTAATTTCATGCATAACTGAGTTCACACAAACGCGGTATCGTTATAGATTTAGATAGTTTTTATTTGTGCTTGAAACACACGATTGACCTGTCGATTGTGCCTATGAATCCTGGTAAACCTAAATAGTTTATGACAGTCGGTTGCTGGATTCACTTCAGAATAAGGCTGCCTGTCCACTGGAGCGGAGCAAGGCAGCGGAGCGGAGAAATGTGCCAATATTAACCAATAAAATCTAAACTCCGCTTCAGAGCACCGCTCCTATTGGTTAATATTGGCACATTTCTCCGCTCCGCTGCTTCGAAGCTCCAGTAGACAGGCAGCCTAAAGGTACTATTCCGTAGCCGACGATGCAATTGCAGGCGACGTATCACCGCGACACGACTGGTTTCTATGAACCAATAGGAGCGGAACTCTGAAGCGGAGTTTAGATTCTATTAGTTAATATTGGCACATTTCTCCGCTCCGCTGTCTTGCTCCGCTCCAATGGACAGGCAGCCAAAAGGTACCATTCCGTGGCCAAAAATGCAATTGCAGGTGACGTGTCGCCGCAACACGACTGGTTTCTATAAATTTCTTTGAAATACCTTCCGAAGCTCGACACGTCGCCTTCATAGAAATATATGAGAATACATAGAAACCAGTCGTGTCGCAGCGACACGTCGCCTGCAGTTGCCGCCTGCGGTCGGCTATGGAATTGTACCTTAAAGAGGGCAACGTAAGCAGCAAAATTATTTGACAAGCAAGTATTTACCAATAACCAAACCGAGAGCGTATTAGGTAATACAGCTTTTTTATATGACATCCATTTCCTAAAACATAAGTTTTAAGCTATTGCATAGCTTTTATCGCGGGCTTTGAGTGCGGCGACCGAATCAAGAAATTCCGTAACGTAACGAAAATAAAACCTAACACCCCCCACTCCACCTACCATGTAATGACGGTTCCCATGACAACGTGATGTTGTCATGGGAACGTAATTTTTGTTTTATGTCATCACGTCATCATCCCAAGTGTAGCGTTGACAAATAGGAAGTATGGAGGTTATAAATGCTATGCAATAGCTTTACCGCGGCAGTCCCCGAGTGCCACACTTTTTTTTTATTTCCGTTGTTCCCTTGACAATCAAAAGCTGTGACCTAACCTAACCTAATCTAAGAGGGTTAGTCAGGTGAAAAATCCCAACCACAAAATATAAACACGAACTTTTTTCTCTAAACTAGTTAATTAAACTAAATTTATTTATTTTTGTTTTTCAGACTTGTTTGCGTGGTCAAAATTGTTACTTCACTTTTTTTTCAGAAAATCTATCGTTGGACCGCACTACCAATATTTGACAATCGGTTAATATATTTTTTTTTTATGTATTTTGCTCTAACTTAACTTTAAATGTGTATTTTAGCTTGATTAAAAACTTATGCGAAACTTGATCAGGTAGGAACCGGATATAAATCATTGTCATGAAGTTTGACCACAAATTGAATTGAATTATGCTTATAAAATCCGGCGGTTAGGTTCTGAATAGATCATTATTTATTTTGTGGTATACCAACAAATTGGATTTAATTTGACCACAATAACCGTAAAACCAATAATTCGATAGATACAATAATGATAATTATGGATTTAATGCCTACACTATCTTTCCATACCACTGTAATTTGAAAACATTGTAGAAACCATTTATTTTGAAAAGAGTAACCGTGGAGTTTCTTGCCGGCTCATCTCCATTGGAACCGTGCACCTAGCTTCTGAAATTTCATAAGTGCCCGTGTAGGTTTATGTGAAATAATATATTGTGAATATTGTTTTTTTTTTTTTAATAATTAATTGATGATTCGTAGAGTATGAGACGTAGGAACAAACACGTCAAAACAAAGCTGAATTTAAGTAAGCAAGTATTTAAAAACCAATACCAGCAACGTAATTCCGTAACACACTTACAGTAGCAATGGTTTTCATTTTGACAGTTCAACAATATTCATTGCGTTATTTACGTTACTAAGCAGACAATTTTTTTTAACATATGTAGCAATAGATTAACAATATCCTTCAAAATCATTCAGATTGTGATTTAAAGTGTGTTTCGCAATTAGGGTGTTGCTATAAAAAAATTTGCTTTTGTGGGAATTTCTTTTTGTACCTACTCCTACCGTGGGAGACGCGACAGTACTCAAGAGTGTCCGTGGAGTTTCTTGCCCGTTCTTCTCCATAGGAACCTACTACACTTTGGAATGGGCAACTACTAGCTTCATCTTTCTGACTGACCGACTCCTTGACAATTCCTGTAATTGGTTTAATTGAAAAATAAATGCTTTGAATTTGAATTTATGTCATGTTGAACATTTTTCAAATCGTTGTTGCTGTGTGATTATGTCATGCAACCGAAATAAAGACATGAGTAAAACCTTAATCATAAAAAGACAATAAAAAAATATATCTTTACCTAAGATAAAAATACCTTGGTAATTCTCGTATTTCCTAAACAAAATAGCGCTCATTGTAGATGACACGTGATCGCTCGGAGCGACTGTGTCTGGTGTCATCTTGTGTGGCTTTTATCAAAAGTTTCAAGTTACACCCCCAAAGGCCGCGGCCGTATACCAAGGATTATGTTTTACACTTTCATACTGAGGTAGCAAAGAGACACGAAATGAGAAGTGGTAAGATTGTGAGCGGAAGCGAGTAAAGAATTTAATAAATAATAATAATAAATTAACAGCACAGGTGTGAGCACTGTAAAGACGCCAGCACATCAAGCTACCCGAAACTGTCAAATTTTCCCAATCAACTTTGAACCTTACATTTCAGCGATAAAGTTGAAAATCTATTAAATAAATTTGACAGATTCTAGTAGCTTGATGTGCTGGCGTCTGTACTAAAGAGTTACCATTTACCGGGTAATATGTCTTGCATTGACTTGAATGTGCCCTGACCACTGTGAGTATGTCATGCTCACTCAAATGTTTCGCTGATGGTGGCGCGTGTGTTGGATCATTTAGCTCCCTTCAAAATGGTTGAGCTGAATGGTGCTAATCCATGCGTCATGTCGTAAACGGGCACCATCAGTTGGGACTGGTCATCTCTTAGCTGCCATGGCTTATTTTTTTTTTGTGTTCTTTGTTTTATCTTTTTATTACGGACGCTTCTAACGTGCACGTCTTTCTACATTGTTTTCACATGTATAATTTCAACATGAATGATGTAATCAATATTTATAACAATTTTTTATTTAAAAAGAGTGTCCGTGGAGTTTCTTGCCTGTTCTTCTCCATAGGTAACTACCTACTACGCTTTGGAATGGGCAACTAGCTTCATATTTCTGACTGACCGATTCCTTGACAATTCAAAAGTGCCTGTAAATGGTTTAATTGAAATAAATGTGTTGAGTTTGAGTTTTAAGTTTTTGAGAGAATAAAGCCTGGAAAACTTCTGCAATGGCCTAAAATAGGTACAGTAAGCGCTCAAAAGTGCATGAGCACGCTAAGAGTCATATTGCTGTGAACACGCGGTATAGCTCGTACATTTGTATGTGTAAGCAACACGATACACACACCACAGATAACGCAGTTTTGTTCTACACGAAACAACAATATATTTCCGTCGCTTTAAACATGCTAGCACACACGCACTATGCGCGTGAACTTGACCAGTTAATGGCATTGCTAAAATTCGATAGTAACTTAACAAGTGCAGATAGCAGAAAGCGTTAAGCGTTGGTATGGAATTCGAACTGCCTCAGGTTCTAATCTCGTAAAACACAGTGCGGTTTTTTGCAAATATTATTATTTTTGTTTTCGATAATAATATTTTTAAATATTGCTGCTTTTTTATGTTGTTATTGCAATAAAGGTTTTAGAATAAAAAATGCGTGATATATGATAACAAAATTAAAAAAATATGTTTATTCGTTATATTTATTTTACATAAGTTAACACACTGCTACAATTATTTATCATTACTTCAGCTGAATAAGATGTGAAATAGATGTCAAGAAACTAGAAGCAGTTTGTATTATTTTGACATATTTAAATTATGAAATATTTTAAATTTTTAATGGATTTTTTCACCATAAAAATTAAGCTTTGATCATGGTCGAACTAATTAAGTAATAAATAAGAATATTAGACTACTTAAAATGTAAAAAACTACTTACAGAATAGGTAATTTTAAGGTTAAATATGGGCAGTTTGTTTATATTTTATTTGTATTAATTATTTTACATTTTATTTGACTTTAGTAAATATTGGTTGTTATTGAGGTTAAAGCTTAAGTATTCATTTTCTTTACGAAAAGAAGATTGAAACTAAACCTCAAATTTTAATCCTAAAATAATACTATTACTAAAATAATATTAAACAATTTCGGTATATCTGCAAGAAATACGACAAACACCCTATTGAAACGTGCTTAAAAAATTCGTTACCATAAATTCATGCAATAACGAATCTGTTGTTTATTAAGTTGGTACGGTCAATATTTTAAGGTCAAAAACGGTTTTCTAGCTGGTCTTCAGTGATGCAAGCCTTCAGAGTGCACGGCGAACGGTTCATAATGACGTGTTTTTAATAATTCAGCAAAATATCTCGTTGGTATGAAACCATTTGTTTCATTCACCATTTGACGTTGCTGCTACTCGATAATAAGCCCCTTCCTCATATCTCTTAACCCTCACAGTATTTCTCTAGAACAAAGAAAAACATTGTTTTTATTACACATAATACCTTATTATTTATTATTCACTAATCGAATTAAACCTCACAATGAATTTAAAACTTTAAAGGCATCTTCTGTCTCAACAATACCTCTGTTCTATCAACAATACCCTTGATTAAGATTTATGTTTAGTAAAATATGAAATATATAAATGATAACACTCACACTTAGTCCGGTTTCATTAGATATTCACTTCACTTTTACGCAGCGCAATAATATTCTCTGATCTGATCTGATCTCTTCAATATATTTAATGCCTGCTTTTTGATAATAATAACCACAACACTGCGCTAAATACTCGTCACCAATATTATCCACGAACCAACAAAGTTCTATTAATTAAATACTCGTAACAAACTGCATCTACCCCACAGAAATCGAAATAATTTACTTAGTTTTTTGTGGTCTACCTGCTAAACTTTAATATTTATGTGAACAAGACGAATGAAACTAAAAACGAATGATGATTATTGAACTAGTCATTGGTTGCAGAGAAAGTGAGTGTGTGTGTGTAATGTGCGTGTCTACAGTATTGTAACAACTTATAGAAGAAGGTCGTAAGTCAAACCGAAGCGTCAGTCTATTGCTTTGTGAGATTGCTCATGGACTTTTGGTCGGTACTGTACCTATAGTACCATGTTACTTGCACGAGGAGCTCATGGCTAAGTACTAATAGCCGCACGGGTCGATCCATCAGGTTAAGCTACGCTTGCCGGGGTTGGTCCATGGATGGGTGACCATTTCTACATACTGAGACTCCTGCGTGCCTCGGAAAGCACTTTAAGCCGTTGGCTGTCATTCGTGGATCTTTAACAGTCGTTACGGGTCGTCAGAAGCCAGAAAGTCTGACAACCAGTCTTACCAAGGTGTCTTGTATTACCTAGTTACTGGGTTGTGGAGGTCAGATAGGCAGTCACTTCATGTAAAGTACTGGTATTCAGCTGCATCCGGTAAGGCTGGAAGCTGACCCCACCATTGTTGGGAAAAGGCTAGGCAGATTGATAGTACCATGTTGCTTACAATACCAGCCGATATAGATGTATGAGGCACAGTGTGTAAAGTTTACTCATCCTCTATAGAAAAGGGAGGATCCTCTGACCAGACGGGTGTCGTGTCTGGTGGGCTATTGCCCGACGATTGATGTCGGGACGTTGTATATATATACTCGTCACGCGGTAAACGCTGCTTGCGCGATGCAGGATTTTTGCGTTTTCCATAAGTATACGTGGTTTCCACTATGTTAAGTAAATAATAAACCCCTTATTATTTAATAGCCTTTTTTTTTTTTTTGGGTGGGAAATTATCAAATAACTTCTCCCGCTCTAGGTGGAGCGGGAGGGCGTGTCAGACTCTTACTGACTGAAACCCACCCGTGTTCCTTCGGTTGCCCTGTTACCGGGGGCCCCGATGTCCCTATCGGTTTTCTTCGCGCTCCTTTTATCTTTTGCGAGCCCGCGTGTCCTCCTTCCAGTTTAGACGGAACCTATCCTAACCTAAAACTGAAAACCTTGAAAAATGTATGGTGAAACTGAAGTTAATACTAGTGTAACTAGTTTATTAATATGAGGGTTTGGGATGGGAGACGAGGAATTAGAATCTGAAAGTCAAGAAAGAAGGAAAAGAGGTGCAAATAAAAAAAAAAGTTTAATATGCAGTAGCTACCGCCAGCGGCTTCACCCACGTGATATCGGTATAAATTATAGTCTATGTTACTCAATGATAATATAGCATTCTAGGGGTGAAAGAATTTTTAAATCAGTCTAGTAGATTTTGAGTTAAACAAACAAAAAACACACAAAAATTAAAAACTTTTCTCTTTATAATATTAAAGGAGAAAGAAAGAAAAAAATAGGTTTATTTGTGATAGAAATACGTGCATACAAAAAAGACAAGATTAATCAGAAAACAATAAAAAAGTACATAATAAATCACGAGCATAAAACAGAAATCAGTCGGCAGCTGCACGACATGACTGTGACAAGAAGGCTTCCACTCAACATGATGCAGTGCTATGGGGGACCCACAGCACAGCGCTGATTTTCAGTGGTCACCCGAAAAAGAAATATGGAAATAAAGTCAGGTTCAGTGATTTGTCTAATATCTAATCATCTAAAATAATATAGTGATTTGTATATCTATTATACAAATCACTATATTAATTTTGATGACCTTATTCACTTATGACTTATTTCATATAGATATCCCTTCAACACAGCATCTAATTAAAAAAAAACATAAATTGGTTTTTGAAAAAAACACAAAAAGACAAAGTTTAAAATGTCAAGATTATCTACCGCTTACTAAATTTCGTTTATGGAGATACATTTCCCTGTAAACAATGCTGTTTCCTATGCGTGGTGTCTGTGTTGTAGGTAGTAACGATAATCTTGACATTTTAAACTTTGTTTTTTTTTTGTGTTTTTTCAAAAACCAATTATGTTTTTTTTTCAAATTGGATACTGTAGTATGGTAGTAAACCATGGTCTGAACAACGTTTGTTCTAGCAAAACTGTGATTCAAATTTCACGGTGTATTACAATTCATATAGTTACATTTTATTAATTGACTTAGTTTTCTGTATTTTTATAAAATCAGTGTAGAGTACGAAACCTATACTGATTTTAACATAAATGAGAAAAGACTGCAACAAAAACACAGCTATTTATAAATACAACTTGTTAAAACAAACACAACATCCGCTCACACAACAACCTAATCTTTTAACCATGACAAATATAAGTAACTTCGCTAATAAAACGCATGCTTAGTTACGAAGTTTGGAACTAATCCGGAGTTGCGCACTTATTCGGGCATTAGCTGTATTTAGGTCACGACATTAGGCACATTAAACATTCACTTAATGGCCACCTTTTTGTCTGCCTTGATTACATCGTGTTAGTTGGAACTTGCATTATTGTTGATTACTTTCTTGGGTTACTCTATAATGATGTCGTGATGAACCGGGGGTTATGGAGCTCATTTCTTGAGTATAAGTTTGTGAGTTTAAACCTGGCAAGTAGCGCAACGTATCGCTACTTTATTTTATTAGGTAACTTATTACGCTTTTTGCAGGTAAAACATAAATAATAGCTAAGCGAAATGTTAGTATCTTATTCGCGACTTTAATAATATGTAAGTTAATAATTGTGCTAGCAACCGTTTTCGGGGGCCCATTATTGAGTGTGCAAGTCACCCCCTGCCATTTTATCCGTGTTCATATAAAACATTGATTAGGCAGGGGCCATAGTCATAGCCCATAGTCCAATAGATTTGTTTCCATACTCTGCAATAGTCCTACACCAATCGGGGATTATCCTTGGGTGCACTTGCATAGTGCATACTGGGATAATCGCCGGTTGGTGCCTCATTACATATAAAATTGTCTAAGGGGCCTCTGCGAGTTGGCTTCGGCCCCTCGTACGCCTTCCAAAAGACTGGGACCCTAAGGTCTTGAGATATTTAAATATATATTAAAAAAATGTAAGTTATAACTTGTTCCCAAAACAACCCACTGATCTCCTAAAACAGGGCTTCCTCTCTCCTACCCTACCCTTTTTGATGTGCCCTACAGGGTCCATAATGATCTAAATTATATAATTACTACCTAGTACACATTATGGTAAAGCAATAAAGATATTAAGTATAGGTATGGCCCACTTCTCCCTCACTTAAAGAGAAGACTTGAGTCCCTGCATTGGAAACATAACCTACAGGCTAAAGTGTTATGCTATACGAGTACTTACTAATGTAACTTTTACAATATTATATGCCTACTTTCTAATAATGTTAGATATTAATGACAAATGGTGAAGAAAAACCTGAACTTATGACAGTCTGAAAACGGCAACCCACACAGATTACTTTAATATAATCCTTACCTACATTTCGACTTCATTGCAAAATATACGGCATTATCGTGATGGACATGGATGATGCTCTACAAATAAGACTGGAATAACTCATTTTATTGGCAAATAGGGTCTATCCGCGACTTCGTACGCGCCTATAACCTTCCTCAAGAATTGGGCTATCCAATGCAAAAAGAATTTTTCAAATCTGACTGGTAATTCTGGAGATTATCCCCTACATACAAACTTACAAACAAATTTTACCGTTTTTAGGGTTCCGTAGTCAACAAGGAACCCTTATAGTTTTGCCATGTCCGTCAGTCTGTCTGTCTGTCCGCGGTCTAGCTCCAAGACTGTTAGTACTAGAAAGTTGTAATTTGGCATGGGTATACATATTAATCATGCCGACAAAGCGGTAAAATAATATAATGATTTTTTTTTAGTTTAGCTCTCCTACAAGTGAGTGTTAAAGTGGGGATGTTTTTTTTTTTATCCCTTGGTGTGGGGTATCGTTGGAAAGGTCTTTTAAAAACATTGTGAGTGTGTTAAAACCATTTTTGAATTCAGAGATCCGTTTGCGAAATATTAAGCTTTAAAGTGCAAATTTTTGTTAGTCAAGTGTCCCCCCCCCCTGCCAGCTAAATGGTTGGTTTTATATGTGAAAAAATTCACGGCAGTAGTTTTTATAATGAATTTAAAAGGAAAACTATCACAGCTGAGTAGGCTTTACAAGTTAACGAGTAATTAGATTTGCGGTTGTAAAAACATGTTCTCCCATACATTCCGTATGAAAGATTTTTTTTCAACTACAAAGTTAAGTTTGTTCTTAGGATAAATTCATCCCAACTACGGAACCCTACATTGTGCGTGGTCCGACATGCACTTAGCAGGTTTTATATATTTACTTTTATTCATTTTAATTCTTATTCGTTTACATTTTTATATATTTCTTCAAATAAAAAAACATTTAAAAATGTAAAAAAATTGAGTTCCGCCGGTGTCGGAAGCAGGGTCCAAGCTACCGGTGGTTAGGGCTGCAGAGACAGGAACCTCCTCACAATGCGAGCCGTATCGAGGAGTACTGCCTTCTGAATCAGGCCCTTGATCCAACCGCCTAACGAGAGCCTCGAGAGATGTTGGTCGAGGCTTTTGGCCATCAGGCCATTGGCCGTAACGACAATCGGCACAATAATAGCTGAGCTTACATTCCACATATCGACAACCTCGTGTGCTAAGTCGAGAATGATCTTTCAAACCGAAAAAAAAACGCTACTTTGCGGCAGCAATAGGTATGTTGGTACTAAATACCTAAATTTATTTAAAAAGCAGAATAAAAACAAAACAATTTCTCTTAATCAAAAACCTGGTTACTACACTGAACACTAATAGATTCAGTGAAGTGAACGTGATTCCAGCGTTACATTCACGAACGAATGAATATCCATTCATTCGTTCATTAAATCAGTTTCATATCAAGCGGTTCCGCTTTACCAGTAGTGAAAAGCGTCGGATTCAAGGCGAAAAAGCGTAATATGGTTTGTTTTAAAAAAGGCTGAAATGGTTATGATGGAGTGGTTAAAATGTGAGAAATATGATGGTAGTTTTCAATATGATTTCAATTAATTATGTAGGGTTTTTCGATTTGACAAAACATCGAGATTTGATTTTTTATACGTAGGTAAGTTTACTATAGAAGCATATCAAAAGCCACTGATGTTATGCTCATAATTATGCCCAGAAACTAAAATATAAATGGACGGGGTATGTAATGCAATTGACAGATGAGCGATGGAACATAAGAGTGACATCGTGGAAAGGCTCAAAAGGGAAACGCTACAGAGGAAGATCGTATAAGAGATGAGAAGACGGTATAATCGAGACGGCTGGCCCAAGCTGGATGAAAGCAGCCCAAGATAGAGATAGAGAGGTTTTCATGTAGAAATTTTACAAGGGGTGACATAATGGGTGGTCTTATCGCTAACTAAAAGCGATCTTTTAAAGACAATCTTTGGATAGATTAAGGGGAAAAGGAGCGCAGGGTGATGCTATGAGGTGAGTGACTGTTTTGTTTAGTACATATACAGGATTTTTTTTTAACCAGTTCCGTCAGAATAATCAGCTGTGTCTTACATTTATGTTCGCATAACTCGTCAAAATGTAGAGAACAGCTAATTTATTTTCGCGATTTCAGGTTTGGTCCCATAGTAAAAGTTGTTCATAATGATGAGTAAAGTCACGTGTTTAAGTTTTCGCACAGGTTAAAAAAAATCCCTGTATTATGTATCTTACGACTTCCACGCGAACCAAGTCGCGGGCATAAGCTAGTATTTTATATGCAACAACCCTTTCAGAAGCCAACACACAGACACAAACTGCTCACGACTCTTCGAAATCTTAAATCTGACATTTCCAATACTGCTAAAACTTAGCATATCTCTATATAACAGAGAGGAAATTAAATCAGTAAGACTTTCACGTCACAAGCTAAGAATTTCAATATTTTATGCGATAAAAAACTATGAAGAAAGTTCGAGTATCGAACTACAGATTTTTAGTCTTTAATTAATAGTTTTGTTTCACTTTTCAAGCTTTTGAGATACGGATCTCAACTGAAGATAGGAAAAAGGAAAAGGAAAGTGAGAGTACCTTGACAAAGAAATAAATAAAGATTTTTTTAGTCTGCACAAATAAGACGCACATTATAAAATAAACTTTACTTATAATACACGCACTAATACAAAGTAGCCAAAAGCCTAGTAATCGACAAATTAAAAAATTAAAAAATAAAGAATTAAAAAATGAAGTGTAAAAATTGTGTTCAATTTGTAACCAGAACTTGTTTATAAAATTAAACGAAGTTTACTTCACTATTATTATTTGTGTTCGCCTTCTAGTTTATAATTAAGTAAGAGGAAACTTCAACTTTCTGAGTAACTGACCGACTTCTTGACAATTCAAAAGTGCCTGTAAATGGTTTAATTAAAACAAATGGTTTGAGTTTGAGTCACGTAAATGATTTCAAAGCATGATTTAGAACCAACATGTTCTTTTCATATAAACGAACATACTTACTCATGTTAAAAGTTTAAAAACCGTTCTTCGGCAAAACAACTTTATTACACACACACAGTCATGAGTGTCTACCAACTTGCTTCGTAGCTCTAAGACAGGACTCGGTACTCCATTTTACAACAAAAACTTTAAAATTACTTATAAATATAAAATTAACGACAACAACCGTAATTTCTAGGTGTTGCTAAAGTAAAACAATACATTCAGTTGCCATAATGAAAATACATTTAAAAGTTATAAAACTTACACAAGTTTAAAAGTTACACTCATGTAAGGCGTAAAAAGTATTACTGTTTTGTTTTTATTTAAAGATTAAAGTACAGTACCTATTCACTTTAATAATTATCATTTTCACATGTGCTCTTTTTTAATTGGAAATAAGTAATTAAACTAACGTATTAATTTTAGCAACATATTCATAAGAAAAGAGGAAATTCTCCTATCAAGCATGTAAAACCAACTAACTGCAAAACGATAACTTTCTAAAAAGCACCTTCCACCAGAAAATCCTTCCGAAATCCAGGTTCAAACCGCAGAACAAAATTGAAAGCCGTCCCGACCCAAACTTATCATTCCCTCGCTTCCCCTGCAAACATTATTTACTTCCAACTAATAAACTCTATGAATATCCGAGCATAATACTCGTATTTCATCAAGAGGACTCAATGCTCGCATATGAAAGGATCCCAAGATATCTCTACGAAGATGCAACTCATTACTATGCTAATGTATACCTACCGTAGTCTGCATGAATTCTGTTGGTGCCACGAATAGTGTTATACTTGATATGGAATCAGTTCAATAATGAGACTGGTGTATCATTTTGATGAGAGTGCCGGTTGAGATAGATAGATAGAAGATAGAATATTCTTTATTATGTACACCATAAAAATTACAGACATTAATATAGAAATTTTACATTGGGTGACACAATGGGCGGTCTTATCGCTAAAAGCGATCTTTTACAGACAACCTTTGGATGGATTTAAATGGAAAAGGAGAGACAATACTGCAGGTAGTCAGTGGTGTACCATTTACATAATATACAACAGATACACAGATACATAAAGCAAAAAAGCAAAAGCAAATTAAGTTCCAGTGTTACTGACTTAGTGTTGTGATATTAAATTTTTAGTTATTGTTACTTTTTAGAGGAGCTCGTGGCTAAGTAACAACAGCGGCACGGGTTGATCCATCAGGTTAAGCTACGCTTGCCGGGGTTGGCACGTGGAAGGATGACTATCTTTACATACCGAGACTCCTCCGTGCCTCGGAAAGCACATTAAGCCGTTGGTCCCGGCTGTCATTCGTGGATCTTTGACAGTCGTTACGAGTCGTCAGAAGCTCGAAAGTCTGATAACCAGTCTTACCAAGGGTAAATACTCAGTTACTGGGTTGTGGAGGTCAGATAGGCAGTCACTCCATGTAAAATACTGGTATTCAACTGCATCTGGTTAGACTGGAAGCCGACCCCAACATAGGTGGAAAAAGGCTGGACAGATAGCAAGTTTTAAAGTCAAACATGAGCGGGAGGTTTATTATGTGCAATTTAGAATAGAATAATCTTTATACATAATCAATAATCGTTAAGTACACCATTTTGGATTCAAGATAATACTTAAATCAATGAACAAAAACAAAAGATAAAAATATTAAGAGGCATGTACTTATTTTATAAGTTGGACACACATCATTCATCATCATTGCTTTAGACTACAGACTTTATCTGTCAACGAGTAAACAAAACTACTATTTATCTATACAAAACGACTTTTCTCTATACAAAACTACTATTACCTACACAGGGACAAATAAAATTAGCTAGCAAAACTGCGCAGAGGTAATGGTTATCGAAAACAAAAAACACCAAAAAAATATGTTTTTTTTTGGCTGTAGTCTTGTTACATTAAATGTGAGTTGATAAAGTCTGTTTGATCGTTTTGAGATATCGATACCCATCACTTCTGTGAAGTTTACACGAAAAAAAAACTGATTTTGAAACTTACATTAATTACGTTGATGACGCCGGAAAAAACTTCAAATTAATTTATTTTTGTTTCATCATGTTTAGATATTGATACTCATCACATCTGCAGAGTTTCGCTAGCTGATTTAATTTGACCCTGTATATAACTTCGTCTGGACTATAAGTTTGAAACAAACTTACGAGTATATGACACCTCAGAATAGAAATTTTTAAATGCAAACTAGTTTGACAGCAATTATTTGGGTTTGGGTTCGACCTCTCAATAATAAACAATAGCTTTTAATTCAGGATAATCGGTGTGCAACCAAAACTCCACTTCTGTACAATCAGACGGACCACCTGATACCGCCTTTACTCGACTCTCAGCCCAAATCCATCACAGTCTACGAAATGATGCGATGGTGAATGATGTTAGGTATCTAGATATCCGCTACACGATCTTCGGCCACCATAAGGACTTAGGTCTGCGGGCAGCGAAATTGGAACTGGGTTGTCGCCCGAACAGACAGGCCCAAAGGGGTAGCACGGAGTATTCAATGCGCGCCTTTATGGGATCAGCCACACTTGGTGATAGGGCCCGCTAGGCATGGCGGGCTGATACCAATCGGCGAATGTAAAAGTATCTCTGGTGCCCCTTACTTGTGGTAGTAGTAGGAACAGTAGGGTTTTAGTCGGTAGGAGTCCGACATAACCCCTAAAAAGATTTCCCCAATTTATCTAGGTGTCGAGTCGTTCCTTGATTGTGCATACCTGCCGACTTATTCTATACTAAATCATCATGAAAACTCAGGTGAAGTGAGATTTCAATAGTGGCAATCCCTAGCATCAGGTTGAATGACAGCCCGCTTCACATTTCACGGGGAGATTTTTACGGAATACAGCGGCTCAATGACATGTTGCATTGTGTCGGTATTGGTGACTTAAGGTGACTTCAAAGCTTTTGGAATTTAGGAATCAACGTGATAAATATGTAAAAGTCACTGGCGAATGTAGCTTAATGATTTTTGATGAACATAATAATTATAACACAAGAAAAACAAAACTTAAAAAAGGAAACAAATAAAAAGCTTAATTATTATTTTACATAATAATTTAACAGGAAAGTGTGCTTCGCGGCTGCGCCAAATAGGCCCAGTTCAGCAAACATGCCAGACAACTAGAGGTAACTGCAGCCGTCGACAACATGCCGCTCAGTTGCCTGCCTCAGCCGTTGACGCGTGCCGCTCGTATGTACCAGAATGGTCAGTAAACTGCAACTCTAATAATTTTCACACAAAAATTTAGCAAATTTTATTTGGCTTATTTTAATAAACGAAGCTACGAAAACCCACAAACTTCTATACCCTGTACCCCAAATTAACAAACAGTCAAGATAATCAAATTGGAAATATTTCTTGCGAAAAGGAACCAGTCCTCAAGTTGGATCTTATCTCAGTCCTCAACGTCAATCAGAGAGAGCCAAGCCGCAATTGTATTGAAATTCCTCTTTAGTAAAATTCAAATTAACTGATAAGCTAAGCCAGAATCTAGACAAGCTAACCATCTAAATTAGGAAAAAATACGATTGGCTTAGAAAGAGGATTTTGTATTCTGTGAGAGCTTTTTGAAATACCAGACGTTTCTTCGTAAATTCGACAAGATAGATTGATTTAAGCACTTCAGTTGGTTTAACTTACATCGTAACTTATTTAATTCGTGGTTTTACTGAGAATCAGTAACAATATTTTATTTTTCTTCTATCTTAAAGTCTTTACAGGCATTGTTATATTCGTTATAAAGGCAGTGGGGCAATTCCCGTATTTTTAAGAACGTTCGCTTTCAATCTCAATCTGTCAAAAAACCCTCTAGTAAGGTTTTTCATGAAAATTCTCGCCAGGATTTGGCGCCAGTTTGACAAGAGGTCTTCCATTTTGACAATGAATGTAAAATATATGATGACGTTCATCATTCGTTTCATTCATTCGTTCATCATTCCGTCACGACTAAAGAAAATATAGGAGCTTTGACACTTTTAACACGTGTTTTGCCACCTAGCGAACGTCATTTCAGAATACCCTCATTTAGAGTCCGCGCTACCACTGAAGTCCAGCGGAAAATTAAAGAACAATTTTTTTAAATGCAATTTGATGCAATGACATAGACACCAGCGCCGCGTCTATCGAACTTGAGTAGTGGCGCGGACTCTACCTACAGTTTTGACAAGTTTTTGACATTAGAATTTGGCCTTCAGGTTTTCCTCTTTGTCATGTGAGCCTTTGAGTTTTCATCTTTCATCATTACTTTTGTTTACATTAATTTAGTTTTTCGTGTCTGTCTGTGTGACCGCGTTGTTCTTCTAAACAACGCAATGGATTTTGAGGTGCGTTTTTCAACATAAGAGAATTTATTCCGGAAGGTTTGTGTTTATAACGCATTAATATAAAACATACTTAAACTAAATAAATCTCGAATTTTTGTCAAGTTGTATTAACGGTACGAAATAGGGCGGGTCGCTAGTTATTTATAAATTCTTATGGTAATATTCCCCAAATTATGAATTATCGCATAATTAATTACAGGTAACTATAAAAACAACCCAAGTAGTTTTTTCTACTTAAATCTGTTTATGTTATGTTACCCGTAACAAAGCAATGGAAGTTACGAACGTGTTATAATGAATAAAAATATATTTTCTCCTTCCTATATAACTTTTATGGGTTTCAAGGAACTATTGACCACTTCAAGCCTCGTTTGAATTAATGTTAGAAGTGAGTTACTGTACTATTCCAGTTTAATATTTCACAAAATTACGAAAAAGACTAGCAATGTAATTTAGAAACCGTTTTTCGAATAATTTTAAAAAGGATGGTTAATAATAGGTTTTCTAACTTCAAAGCTCATCACACAGTTTTGAACTCCCACGAACAGTTCAAATTGAGTCGTTGCTGCTCAATTTGAACTGTCCGAGGGAGTTCAAAACTAATGGAAAACCAAAAATTCAAATTCAATTCAAATAATTTAATTCGAGTAACATAGACTCATGTTAGAATAAGCATACACATTTACAAACAAAATAGAATTGAAACAAAATAATGTAAAATTTAATCATTTAATAATCAAAATTAAAAATACAATCAAAAATTAAAACTCAAATAAACAGTAAAAAATAAATAAGATTACATTAAAAAGGCCGAGTAAAAGCTTAGCAAACAAACAGTTTTGTTTTCTGGTGTCTTAAGCCATTTTAATATAATATTTATACTAATTGTTATTTGTATTTAGATAACTGTCGTGCAAGCGGGTTTTAATCTTTTCAAGGCTAGCATTTTGTTGGCTCATTGGCAATTTTCGTTTCCAAGTTGAGCGACCTTAGTACAAAGATAGAAAAGTATGTTCCTACTTTGTCTATCTTTAACTCCCAAATTATTATCTTACTAGCTTCCGCCAGTGGCTTCGCCCGCATGATATGTTTATAAATATAGCCTATGTTACTCAGTAATAATATAGCATTCTACTGATGAAATAATTTTTAAATCGGTCTAGCAGTGTTTAGTTTATTCATTACAAACAAAAATACAAATCTATTCTCTTTATAATATTATTATTAGTGTAGACGAAAAAATTAATAGTAATAGTTCTCTCAAAGTTGCACTCTTCCACGTCCTTAGTTTTCAAGATGGCCGTCCTTTGATCCCTTCGGCTGAGGAGCGTCGTGATATTTTTACTGATTCACGAGTTCAAGTACCTATTCAACTGCCCCAACTTTCATGAATAGTCCACTAGCTCTTCACGGCGCAAACACAACTCTCAAAGTTAATTTTAATTCTCACCACAAACAGGTAGGTAAAACAAAATATTTCAAAATGGCGGCAATAAAAATAAGTACAAGCCCCCACTAAATGTACCTTTTAGAATTACAGTGCTCGCTGTTCCTTTATTTTATTTAGGTTTAGGTACTCGAAATGCGTTACGTTTGCAGAATAATAACGACCTATAAAACCAATCCTGTTTCAACGTTGAACGTTTTACTTAGTTATGTCTCTGTAGGCTTTCAAATACTTTCAATTACGGTATAAGCTGATAAGAGTATCGTACAGTTTGTTTGTACGCAGCCGGACCTGGTTCTACATTTGATTCAGCAATAAAAACGATATTAAAGTGTTTGACAAATACGATAAAAGGTTAATTCTGAATTTTATTTGGACGTTATATCAAAGTGTTTTAAATAATAAAACGTAATTTTTTTTTAATTTGTGAAATTAGAGTTTTTCCATTATAACTTGAAGGTAAAAAGGTACTATACCACAAACTGGTTCTGGACATATGTAGTTTTCCAACCGAATCGATCAATCCAAAATTTAAACTCTTTTTTTTTCATTTGAAATAAATTAAGCTAATGCTGCTGTTTTGAAACTATGTATTAGTGTTTTGCTGTTGCCGATTCAATCTTCTTTACCAAACTGCCTTCAATATAACATAATTATTATTATTCTAATCATCACATCTCAATGTTTCTCTGCCTCGTTGGTCTAGTGGTCGCCAGCGCTACTGCTCAGCGTGAGGTCCTGGGTTCGACTCCCAGGTCGGGTAATGTGTTATTTGATTTTTTCAAAAGGAATTTCTCAGAAGCAGGCCGGAGTCTGGATTTGTGCCCGGTTGATGGCTATCGGCTTGCCTCCTATTACATGGGACTTAAACATAACTGGCGAAATGTGGGTGTACTAAAGGTACACTTCTGCCTAACCCTTCGGGGATTACAGGCATGATGTTATGTGTATCTCAATTTTTCCTTCACATAGGTAGCCAGCAACTCATCGGAAGTTTCAGTACCAGCTTGTAAACGAGCCTTCAAGAGGTAACCAGTAAGACCTTTGCGTGTTCCATCAAAGGAGTATCAGCCGTTCAATAATTCATAGTTCCATAGAACAATGCGACCTTTACGACGACTCGCTTTTCCGATAGGCAACAGTATCGGTTTCGATCAAGTTGTTGTGATATTTATTTTACTTTATTTTAACTGCAGGAAAGAGTTCAAGAAGAATGAACTTAGTTTGTAATCGACGTTTTGTGGAAAGGACAATTTTTTCGATTAATGTTTTTATGTAATTTTTTTGTTTTCCCTATTTTGTTAGTTTTAATGTTCTTTTTTATTGTTGTAAATAAGATATTTTTCTTATATATATACTTATTATTTTTATCTATGCGTGTCGCAAATAAGATATTTTTCTTTCATATTTGAAGAATGCACATTTTGCTGCAAAAATAACTTTATTTTTACCTGTTTTTAATTACCTACCGAATCATTTGTAAATTGGAGTACCTATATATAGCCTTTACTATAAAACTAGCTGATCTGACAGACGTTATCCTGTCCAAATGTGCTACAAAAATCCCATAGAAAATAGGACGTCCAGTATTTTTTTTTTTCATTTGTCAATTTTCCGGGAAAAAAATTTCATTGCACCAAAACCTAATTTAGACTATTACAAACATTTTTAAACAAAAAATAGCCAAATCGGTCCAGCCGTTCTCAAGTAATGCTCTTACCAACTTACAGCATTTAATTTTTTGGGTTCCGTACCTCAAAACAAAAAAACGGCACCTTTATAGGATCACTTCGTTGTCCGTCTGTCTATCTATCTGTCTGTCAGTCTGTCAAGATTTTTTTTCTCAGGAATGCGTGAAGGTATCTAGTTGAAAGAAAATAAAAAAGTACGTCTACGGTCCTTTGGAGCCCAAAAAAAATCAAGGTTCTAAGTCTAAGGCAACGCAATAAAAACATACGGCCATTTATGCAACATATTTTGATACTCGCAAATAAATCAAAACCTATAGGGTACTTCCCATTGACCTTTTTTTTTTTTTTTGGGTGGGAAATTATCAAATAACTTCTCCCGCTCTGGGTG
The DNA here is from genome assembly GCA_949152395.1 of Agrochola litura. Lineage (NCBI taxonomy): Eukaryota > Metazoa > Arthropoda > Insecta > Lepidoptera > Noctuidae > Agrochola > Agrochola litura. The sequence goes on along the minus strand of OX424509.1, from coordinate 18,310,849 downwards.
GAGCGGGAGGGCGTGTCAGACTCTTACTGACTAAAACCCGCAAGCCCGCGCCTACGGTGGCCGGAAATCTTCCTGCGATTCCCGACGCCCAGGGCGTCTCCTGCTGCGGCGGTTAGGGGCGCGAGGGCGCGAAATTTGCCTCTCCCTCACGCGCTCCGTCTCCTCCTTCGCAAGCATTACTGCTTTGCAGAAAGAGGTGACGGCCTCCCATTTCCTCTCGCTCCGTAGCATGGCCCGAATCAGGGCCGGACGCGAGAGGTCACCGCCGCCGATCGCATCCACGAGGACACGGCGATGCCCTGCCCAAGCCGGGCAGACCTCCACCGTATGCCCCACCGTGTCCTCCGGGCGATCCACACAGTGACGACATCCGGGCGTTTCCTCCCGCTTTATCCTGAACAGGTACCTCCCGAAACAGCCGTGTCCGGTGAGTACCTGCGTCAGGCGGAAGGTGAGGACGCCGTGGCGCCTCTCTAGCCACTCCTCAAAGAGGGGTCTTATCGCCGCAATTGTGGCGTGCCCAGCGCTGGGTTGCGACAATCGCACTCTCCATTCCGCCATGAGATCCCGCCGGAGCTCTGTCCGCTGTGCCGCGACTTCTTGCGGCATCGGAGTTAAGCCCCGGCGCTTCGCCTCCTCGCGCCACTCCCAAATGTGCGCGAGGACCTTTGCCTCCAGATCCCATGGCGGTACTCCGGCAAGGAGGCTCGCCGCCTCGCAGGAGACCGTGCGGTATCCTCGGGCCAGCCGGATGGCCATGACCCTTTGGGACGCGTTCAGCCGGCGGCCTGGCTGCCGCCTCAAACTTCCCGTTGACCTAGAATCATGAAATTTGCCAAGAAGCTAGGTCTCACAGCACAAGTATAGGATAAAGTCCAAAAATCGTTACTATGTAGCTTGCAAACATATATATATTTTTTTTCGTTTAATTCCTTTCATTTTTGCAGTTGCAGAATTGACCGTGACGTATAACGGTGAAGAACATGTTTTTCAACTAGAATATTAAGTTTATTTTTGGAATAAAATCATCCCAACTAGGAACCATTCATTGTGCATGGTCCGATACGCACTTGGCCGGTTTTTATATGAATAGATAGATGATTGAATAGAATAGAGAAATACTTTTTTATACCTTTATTGGGCACTAGCTTTTGCCCGCGACTTCGTTCGCGTGGAAGTCGTAAAACATCACAATATACTACAATAATAGCCACATTTTTATAAAAATTCCCTGTATATTACGTTTGTAGTTTTATTCTCAGCAGCCAAAATATACAGAGTCAGGAATGGTAACTCGGGAGCAAGCGACGTAACAGTTGTCCGTGTGAGAAGCAGCTTGTCCTGAGGTCGACACCCGCAGCCTTCAGCCTTCGATGTCGGCCCTTGCGACTTGTTGATCGCAAAGCATACGCTCCCAGAGAACTGCACGCGCTTTAACTGGTAATGGTGGGGAATTAGTGGTATACGCGATATAAACACTGCCTTGCCATCGCCACAACCTGTTAGAATTTCCGTCTCGATGACGTTTTTCTGCAAAGACGTGACTTTGAGCCGATTTCCGTTACACAGTCCACTTGCCATTTGCGAATTGAGAAATTCTACGGGGTAATATGTGGCAATGGCATCATGTTCCTCCACGTCAGTATTAATGGAGGTGTATATCACTTCACTCCCTTCAATTTGTGAGAGAATTCTGTGGTTGATCGCTGCACCTTGATCATTTTCAGAGTTAAAATGGAAACACGCCCAAGAATTCTCTTGGTACGGTATTTGACTGATGTCCCCGAATATCAGACGAATAAGATCTTCTAAAGTGGGATCTACGCTACCAAGAGTCTCTGGTAGAGTGCCTTCACCAACTTTTAGAAGAACATCGGAGAATTCTTGAGCATTTGAATTCCCGCCAAGCCGAGCTCGCATTATGATGGGCAAGCGCAGTTTTCAACCTTTTCAACGAAGTATTCACTTTGTTTGTCAGAACTGTGACAGCACCCATCATATCTTGGTTCCTGCGGATGTCCTGCAGGGTTCTGTTTACAGCTTCCACTGCTTTTCTATTTGCCATAATGCATTCATACCATACGATGAAGCGCAATCCCTAAGCACGCATCCCTTGTTACTGTTGCGTGACACCCCACAAACAGGCGTTTTGTTGGTCTCTAAATCGATGGGAATCTTAAACATGGCGTGCGCTGTTTTGTCACCAGAAAGCAGTGTGGCAGCGATTCCAAAAGATCCACACACATACATATATTAAAATCGCTAGGACAAATCTGCTGTCAAAAGCTGTAAAAAATAATTTTATTCCTACAGTCTTTAGCTCTAAAATGATCAGAACACAACCTTGAATGTTTTGTGACTGTAAATTACTTGTAACGTAGTAGTTTCCCATAGCTTACGAAGTTTTTTTTTTTTTGTGAATTAATACATTCTATGAACTATTACATACACAATCAAAAAAAAAAAAATCGTTTTACAATATGTAAAAAAAAGAGTTTTAAAAAACAGATGGAAATCGAACTTATCAGGACTTCAAATCATTCGTCCAACCGCTTATTTATTCGCTTTGTTGAAAGTCAGCTGAAATAGCCGTTCCTATATAATTATGTCATGATTAACTGCATAGTTCCATAAAGGTGATGATAATCATTTAAAAAGTTAAATCGGTAACTATCTACAATATCCCAACCTTTTGGCGGGTCCTTTAACAATTTGCAGAGAAAAATACGAACATAATGTAATATTGCTCATCCCCTATAGTAAATAGCGTGATAGTCTATACCCTACAGTTGGAACAGACAAACATTCTAAAAACTATATTTTCCGCATAAGAATCGATCCCAGACCGCCTCGTAGCAATAACTTTCTTTCAAAAATTTTATCTTCACTACGATTTTATTATCTGTATAGATTATAGGCACATAATAAAAATAAAAAATCGTTTAACAAAACGTGAAAAAAAAGAATAACAAAAAAAAACCGTAGTTGGGAATCGAACTTACAATCCCATGTTTGTAAAGCAATTGTCCAACCGCTGAGTTAACTGCTTCGTTGAAGTTTATCTAAAATAGCCGTTCCTATATATTTCATGATTGACTGCTCAGTTCCATAAAGGTGATGATAATCATTTAAAAAGTTAAATCGATAACCATCTACAATACATTAAAGTTTTGGCGCGTTTTTTTCCAAAAATACGATCATAATATAATATTGCTCGTCCCCCATAGTAAATAGCGTGATAGTTTATACCCTACAGTTTGACCAGACTTATAGGGAACACCTATGCAAAATTTTAACAGAATCTATCCGGTAGAATTTGCATCATGCTAGAACATAAAAATACGACATATTGTAATATTGCTCATCCCCTATAGCAAATAGCGTGATAATTTATACCCTATAACTTGACGTCTGGTCAAGTTATAGGGTACACAGGAAATATCTATGCAAAATTTTAACAGAATCTGTCCGGTAGAATTTGCGCCATGCTGGAACATACATACAGACAAACAGACAAAAATCGATCCTAGACATCGTAGCAATTACTTTTTTTCAAAAATATTTAATGTACTGTTTTGACTTCGCTACGATTTTATTACATGTATAGATGATATATTTTGGTTACTCAACCAAGTCTAGTGTTTAGACTTGTTTCTGACATAGGATGCTAACGTTCATCAACTGTTTATTTTAATTGGATACAAAGTCAACATCAACAAACGTGCCAACTCCAATACAAATAGCACAGTCGAAATCCCCGCTTAGACAAATACCTAAACTAATTGACAAACAAGCAGAAAACGTGAAAAATGTCGTTAAAACTATAAAGTTTTTAACGTAAACGAAGTCACGCGCAGGCAAATAAACAAAAAAGTTGCGTAACAAAATTTTCGCAGCGCCCTGATTGGCTGAAAATTGTCTGTGTTGCTACATCGAATAATAGAATTTTGTACAGCCTGTCTGCATGGCCTTGGTTAGGTTAGGCTGTACTAATTCGGTCACGCCACGAACGCGAAAAATTGTTCAAAAACAAATGAAATAACGAATTTTCATGAAAATTATTTTTCGATCCGTGAATGGTAAAGTTTTTGGATTCTTTCTTATATTCTTAAGGTTGTTTGTAAGGAACGTAAAAAAATATTAATTGATGTTTTTGACTGCCGCACGATGAGAAGAAAAGTTCAGGAAACTCCGGAACCTTTGAAGACTTTATAAATCAAATTAATAAGGAACAACTAATTAACTTCGTTTCATTTTTTCTTCGTTAAATTATTAATTTTATAATACTGTTCAAGAGAGAGATTACCTACAAAAAACCTTCAATTACTTTCGGCCGAAATCTTCAAGTCAAAGTCATTTAGCATATAAGCTTTTAAATGCGGTTTTACAAAAGGTGGTAAACAAACATTGTGATGACACATTTCATCATATTTTGGTATGCAAATATTAATATTAAAGTAAGGTGCTAATTGCACTTATAATTAACGACCGCGACTTACGAATTGTCGTAGGTTCAAACCCTGACAGGAACCTTACTTTGTGTAAATTATTTCATCACCACTACTCTCAAAACGGTGAAGGAAAACATCATGAAGAAACCGGCATGTCCTAGAACCAAAAACTACCAACCCGCACTGGGCCAGCGTCCCAGCAGTGGGAAAATTATAGGCTGATTATGCTGATTTAAATATATAAACAACTGGAGATAATTATTAATCTCCAATTTACACAACATAAAATATTGTTAAATAAAAATACGCATTTGACACAACATAATAAACAATAGAACAAATTATATCGACAATCACAGAATTTAAGATAATATAAGTGGAATCTACAACCCACATTACCGATAGTTTATTCTCACACAACTTACTATCAACGTCATTCCTTCTTATCAAACGAGGCACCAATAAATAAAACTCTAGTAAAAACCATCAGACAAGATCAGCTTGTCTTCCTAACACTGATTGATGGAAGATAAATTCGTATAAAAAAATACAAGGGCTGTATCAAAGCGAATCGGGAGCAGTGAGACGTACACTCGGAGGTATACGTATCGAGCTATCGGATCGAAAGATACATCAGTTACAGTTTACAGTGTACAGTGTACAGGAGAATGTAGTAGGATAAGTGCAGTTCGACTAATTAATAGTGGTTTAGAATAATTTATTTGTCTGGGAATCGGAAAATACATAATGTAAGTAAAATTGCTCAGAACAACTTTTTTTTTGGGTGGAAAATTATCAAATAACTTCTCCCGTTCTGGGCGGAGCGGAAGGGCGAGTCAGACTCTTACTGACTAAAACCCACCCGTGTTCCTTCAGTTGCCTGTATGTTGCCATGGGCCACGATAACACTTTCGAACAAACCCGCACCCCCGGCAGGCATCAGCCCTATCGGACCCCTTCAATTGTGCTGACATCTCTTTGAGGCGCGCGTGGAACACAACGTGCTGTTGACCCGGGCCTGGTCCTTATCAGACGACGAGCTCCCCATTGCTCACCGTCCGCAAGCCCGCGCCTACGGTGGCCGGGAATCGGCCTGAGATTCCTAACGCCCAGGGCGTCTCCTGCGGCGGTTAGAGGCGTGAGGGCGCGAATTATAGAACTCAAATGGAGTTGGGCAGGACATCTGGCAAGGCACAGTGATGACAGGTGTAATAAAGCAGTGATCGAGTGCTGTCCAAGAACTGGAAGACGAAGTGTCGGTCGTCCGGCGGTGAGATGGGCGGACGACATTGTTACCATCGCGGGTAAAACCTGGATGAGGCTGGCACAGTAGCGTGGGGATCGGCAGAAAAAAGGAGAGGTCTATGCTTAACAGGGGGTGAAGTCGGGTTATGGACGATGATGATAATGATGTAGTGAAATTATGCAGGCTGTTGCTTTAGTTAGCACTTCGGCGTGATTTTACTTTTCACTATCGTTGTTTGATGCAATAATTCAACAGGATTATTTTTTGCAAAAAAGGTTTGGGCCGCTTCGAGGTCTCCTTGAGTCACTTTGCTTTACTTTTCATATTTTCGCATGTTATGTCCCTTAAGTTCAATCTCAAAACTCAATCTGTATAGGTCTTCTTCTACACTATGGATGCATTTTGCTATGCTGTTCAATTTACTACTAGTGAGGTCAAATTCTAGGAAACCAACCACAAAAAGAGATCATCTAATTTAAAATTGCACGCCACTCCACTAAAATAATATACAAACATTTGAAATATGTATGCAACAGAAGGGGCGATTAGACGATCTCTATCTTATCATAACTGATATCTTGTTATCAAATTCCTCTTAGGAAAGTCGTAATGACGGTTCTAAAAACTAGCCTTTACAAAGAATAAAACCTTACTGCAATAGTGCACAAACAAATAACTCATCGTTTATGCGACGAAGTTATTCACTTCACAGACCTAAGTTTTACAATTTATGCGGCAAAAAGTTACCATAACTTTTTATACGAGTAGTCTTTGAGCTTCGAAACTGGAATGTTTTACTAAGAAACCAATTTTTTTGCGTCATCATACTCATCGTTATAAGTCTAAAGGCCTGAAATAAGTGTCCAGATAGAACCTATCCACCAGGCGATTTAAAATCATCTGCTAGAAATCGGATCTTGTTCTTCAATTAGATATTTAATTTCTTGATATAACGAGTAGGTTCTCAACTTTCATTGAGGACACTGGGGCTTAAGGCCCGGACTCCACCAAAGCAGAGACGAGACGAGAGGAGATGTTTTAAATAACCAATAGAATATTGTTATTCACACATCTCGTCTCCATTCAGCTTCAGTGGAGACCACTATGCGGAGATGTATCAAAGCGGAGATGTGAGCTGTGCCTCGCAAGCTGGCAACGGCGCGCAGCGGAGACGAGAAGAAATGTGAGCTGCATGCAGTGAGTGGCGCCGTAACAGTTCCACTATAGCCAGTACACATCTCCACTATAGCCAGTACACAGCTCCACTATAGCCAGTACACGTCTCCACTGAACCCAGCACACATCTCCACTCTAGCCAGCACACATCTCCGCTCCAGTCTGTAGAGATGTTTTTCAGCTAAGGTGTATCTACCGAAGTTATGCGGAGAACCGGCATCTCCGCATAACTTCGGTAGATACACCCTAGCTGAAAAACATCTCTTCTCGTATCCGCTTCGGACATCTCCGCACATCTCCGCTTTGGTGGCGTCCGGGCTTAAACGGTGAAGTGAGTTTGATAACTGTTATTAGTGTCAATCCCTAGCATCATTGTGGAATGATAACTTCAAGCTCACTTTACCTAAGTTTACGCAGTGAGATTTTACAGAGTAGAGTCCTTTTCGGTGTTAAGTGCCTTTTTATGGATGTATCAATTCGAGATGTGTTGTTCTGCCTCTTGAACAGTTTTATTCGATCTGCTTTATTCTGTACCACTAGATGAAGTAACAGACGAATGGCCTTTTTTTGTTACAAGCCTGTGTTGTCCCACTGCAGGGCAAAGGCCCTTATTCCTCTGCCTACCGCGACTGTGGGCCAATCCTTTAAGAAGGAGTCCAGCTCATACCTCCATATCTTTCTGGGCCTGCCGCGTAATCGTTTCCTGCTATTTGGGATCCACTTGGATGGATGGCCTTTTATATAATGTTGCTGACAAGGTAGTCCCAGGCATTATGAAACAGGCCTATCAACATAATCAGAAAAAAATACAATAGACATAGATATATTTGGTAACCTATTCCGCTTAACTATGCCTAAAGAGTCATAAAAACTCTGTTAGAAATAGACACGTGTTTCACCTCTCAACAAGGCATCTTCGGGATGACGATTGACTTGTCACGACCCCGAACATGGCGTGACAATGCGCCTTTTTAAGAATAGTTATGTAGAATAGGTTATTAAATATATCTACGTCTATTGTATTTTATAATGAATTCCCGCAAGGTCACGGTCGCAAACAGACTTTATCTACACCCATGCTATAAAACCTCTATAAAAGTTTCTAATACAGTTATCTTATTGCCAACATTAAAACAGCCAGTGTCATAGTAACCATAACATCATCCAAACGAGTGTTTTAATGTTGTACTAAATATCACTATGCAACTCGAATTTCAAAAAAAGAACATTGTCATGCACGCGCGTTTCACTACCACAGCGACGTAATTAAAAAAAAAAACTTATAGGTTATACGACTTCACGTCGTATCCCGCCATTTTTGTTCGATAAGAGTATTGCAAAATTGTATTACTTTATTGTTTACAAAAATGAGTGATACAAGCTTTGATAACACACTACCAGATGTATCAAAAGCAGTAAAGGACATTTCTAACCAATTATTACCAGGAAAGTTGAGAAAACAATATTGTACAACACTCAAAGGTTTCAGAACCTTTTATAGAGTATTCATATATCATGGGTGTAGATAAAGTCTTGTATGCAACTGTACATAATTGGGTATTAAAACACTCATGTGATACTATTATCATACGAGGCTTCGCCTCGTGTGATAAACTCACATTCGTGTTTTAATACCCCTTTTATTTATTTATTTTGGGTGGGAAATTATCAAATAACTTCTCCCGCTCTGGGTGGAGCGGGAGGGCGTGTCAGATTTTTGCTGACTAAAACCCACCCGTGTGGCCCCCCGGCAACATGGTAGCTGAAGGACAGTTGCCATGTATTACTGTTTGGCAGAAGGAGGTGACGGCTTCCCATTTCCTCTCGCTCCGTAATATGGCCTGAACCATTGCCGGACGCGAGAGATCACCGCCGCCGATCGCCTCCACGAGGACACGGCGAAGCTCCGCCTCAGCCGGGCAGACCTCCACCGTATGCTCCACCGTGTCCTCCGGGCGATCCACACAATGGCGACACCCGGGCGTTTCCTCCCGCTTTATCCTGAACAAAAACCTCCCGAAACAGCCATGTCTGGTGAGGACCTGCGTCAGACGGAAGGAGAGGACGCCGTGACGCCTCTCTAGCCACTCCTCAAAGAGGGGTCTTATCGCCGCAATTGTGGCGTGCCCAGTTTACCCCTTATTGTGCAACAGTTGCACAAATAACTATTACGTAGGTACCTCTTACCTCTTTTGTTTCATAATATTCTGTGCTAAACTAAACTTCTGCTGCCACTACTACACCACTAGCAGACTATCTCTTGACATAGATATATATCAGTTACACATCCTGGTTCATTGAACTTTACATAGACGGCCGAAGCTAATCTTTCAGTAATCACGCTCATACGATACGCTCACGCCACATTTGTCTTGTTTTACGTATTTTTCATCCTCATCCCCCGTTTGTTTATATGATGCCGAAAGAAATCTTGTTACGATGAGCGCGTTTGCTAAAGAAGATGTATTTCAAGTTTTATTTTGACGGGATGAGGAAATTCTTTGTAAATATTATGGCTATTTGGAATAACATTGCTATGAGGTAAGGCGGATTACATTGAAGATGTAAAAAAAATATAATGAAAGAGATTAGAGTTAGGTATTTTTAAAACTTAATTTTAACAAATTAGTTAAAAGATTATGATATAATTAATATCAATTTAAGAAACCCTTTAAGGACAAATAACAAATTACCCAATTTCCTTATTTTCTTTAGAAGCCACACAGCTTTCCAACCTGAAAATCGATTACAAATCATGATCGGCCGGTGTAAGAAAGAGAAAGTATTAATAACACAAGAAAATTATACACGAAACAGTGAAACAGAACAAGGAAAGTAATTTATTAAACGAACAATGACGCGGTTGGGAAACCCTTAAACACCAATTAAAGTTTCCGGTAACCGTTCTATATTTAGGTTTAATTAATTAATATTTGTCGCTTAATTGTTCATGTAATAATTTATTTTCTTATCTGCACAGAGTTTCAAAATCGATTTATTACTTTGATCCAGGGAAAACATTCCTGAATCAGGTCAGTTCAATTTGAGCCTCGAAACCTAAAGGATGTCTTTAAGAAGTTTAGACTTCTTGAAGACATCCTTCTATCCGTCTATAACGTTATTATATTAAGTACCTAATTAAATAGTTTGTTAAATAATGCTAAACGGGTACCAAGTTTGTATGTGCATACATACAAACTTGGTGGGTACCAAGTTTGTATGTATGCACATACAAACTTGGTTTTTTACCGTACCCGATTATAAATACAGAAATATTAGTAATGAAATGGTGTATCATTACATAAAGAACTTGTGTATTTGTTCGGGATTCTTCAGTCTTCCTATTTTTCTATAAACCCTTACATATAAAGGAGTCTGCCCACTACACCGTATCATACCATGGCCGTGCTAGGAACGTGTCAAATTCAAATTCAAATAATGTATTTTCTCTTCACAAACAATGGCATCACAAAATTTAAAAAAGCATGAAAAACTATGTGACACTAGTTTGTGAGAGACGGATGTCTGCACTAGTAATACCTGTAGAGCAGATCACCAGGGTCCCACCACACGATATGTAAACATAATCACTTAATTAGTAAATGTGAAAGGATAGGGCATAACATAAAAATAAATTATAGACTCAGAGATTCAAAACAATAATTATAAAACAAAAAGAAAATTAAATGCAAAAAAATAAATTAGAAAATGCGTGAACTATCATGTGTTGGGAATTTAGAGGGATGGACTATTTTGGATGAGTTAGTAATTCCTCAGTTGCATTATAATCTAAGCTAAGGAGCCATTGCCAAAGCACTCTTGCAAGCCTTTGTTGTTAAAAATAATAATACCAGCCTATAATTATCCCACTGCAGGGCAAAGGCCCCTTCTCATACACAGAAAGCAAGAACATTGATCACCATGCTTGCTCAAGAACCCAAACACAAAACAAATAATTTTCACAAAACTGATAAAAAAATATTAACAAGCAATATTTAATAACATAATCTTACACAATTACACATTAATTAAAAGTTATAAAACTCTATAAGTACTAAAAAAATGTCGAAGGAAAACACGCAGTGACAAGAAAAAGGTTCAATTTTTTAACTAAATTAATTCATGGAGTTCGACAACTCGCTGTTTTCAACTTTTTAATAACTTTTTTTAATTAGTTGGCGCTCAAAGAGTTCCCTTTATGGAGTGGGACGACGAGTCCGTTTTAAATTGTTCTTGTATTCATTAAACGTCTTTCAAAGTATTGTTGACCTTTAATTTGGTCTTCAGTCGACTTTCCAATAAGTTAGCTGTGTTTTTAAATATGTCCAGGCATACTCTTGTCAGTATTTTTTTTTTTCATTGTCTATGGAATTTAAATTGAGAAATTAATTCCGATATTAATAGATACTCTTCTAATTGATTCCTCTTTAAATTATTATTTTTACCCGACTACGGCGCATCAAAGAAATGGTAATGTATTAAATTAAGTACGGTTCACAATATCGAATGACCGCAGGAACGGATAATAACCAAACCCGAACAAAGACCACAATAATAATATTGTATCCTATCTGCATATTTGTGTTACAGCCAACCTATTATTTATTTATTTATTTCCTTTGGAAGACTTACAGCTAAACAAAACAGACTAATAGCTGGAAAATATGACTGACAGCCAATTACAAGTCTTCACATATAATTAACAGAATAATAATAAAAGAAATCTGTGACATTATAATAGGGATAGTGACTGGGCCAAAAAAAAAAAAAAAATTTTGTCAGATTCAGATAAAAAATTTATTAAGTCTGATTTATTTAGTCAGAGACAAAAAAGTTTTTTCACATAAAACAGAATACGTTTACATGTCATTCTCACAACCAATAAACTTCTACGAGAAATAAAATGACCGTTAATGTCAAATTATAGATAGGTATGTCATCCATGCAAACCTACCCAAAAGCAAGTTATTAAGGCCCTAACCCTAACTCTATGCGGGTAAGACACTGCTTTATCGCCTAAGTGATTAATCTACTATTAAATTTATTTTTCTCAAAAAGACTGTCACAATCTCCAAACGCTTAAAAGAAAATTTTCAGCTTATATAACCACATAAATCTAAAATATACGTACTTAAATGCCACAGATAATCTATGAGACTCAGTAAGCACTAGTATTTTTCTTACTTGCACAATAAATTAGCGGTTCAAAGCATTAGACTAACTTATTGCATTTTTATCCAAGCTCTCTCCGCTTCACTTTAAGAGTAAACTTACGAAGAACTAAAGTTTGCACTTCAAACTGAAATTAATGAATTATTTATTGTATGTATTGTGTTTATTCAGTGCCAATTTTATTGTGAAAGATTTTCTACTTTAAAACATCTATCGATCAAATAAGAAAAGCTTTCAAATCTATCCGATTTACAAGACGCAAGTTTGTTCTCTGTGACACACATTAAAATTGAAACAACAAATTTATTTATTTAATACTTCAAGCACACAAATGTACAGAGGCGGACTTAATTTATTTATTTATCTTTAAATCAGGCACATTACCCATAATTATACTTAATGCCAAAAGCAAATGACTTGTACATCATTTATTTCTGCCGAAAGACGTCCACTGCTGGACACAGGCACCACCACTTTGACCGGTTCTGGGCTTCTCGCATCCAGCGGATTCCTGCGGCCTCCACCAGGTCATCGGTCCACCTTGTGGGTGCCCTTCAAACGCTACGTATTTCGGTACGTGGTCGCCACTCCAGAACCTTTCGACCCCATAGTTCATCTGTTCTGCGAGCAATATCGCCCTCCCCATTGCCAATTAACTTTGGCAATTCTTCGGGCTATGTCGGTTATCTTGGTTCTGCTATGGATCTTTTCATTTCTGATTCGAACACATAGGGAAACTCCAAGCATAGCCCTCTCCATTGTCCTTTGGATGACTTTAAGCCTTCTAATGAGGCCCATTGTGAGCGACCACGTTTCGGTGCCATAAGTCCATCACTGGCAACACGCACTGGTCAAAAACTTTCGTCTATGACTTGCATAGTGGAAACTTTTATTGTTGCTTCTAATAGAAGGCTATTCCCACAGGCAATTATCTATAATCGCACCGTGTCAATCAGACTTCGCTTATAAAAAGTTTAGACAAACTTAAACGCCAAAAAAATATCGTTAAGCAGACGCCAATCATTACTTTAAGCAACGTTTATAAGTATAGGAGACTACCTAATCAGGGTATCGATATTCCCACTGTTGGGACTCTGGATGCCGCTTTCTTTTCACAACAGCTTTTCAATGTTCTTACTGTAAAAAAGTCGAGCCTCCCGGTATGAAGGGACAACTTCAGGATCGACACAACGCGGATCCAGTTCTGGTCGGTGGACTGCACAATGTCTTCGAATTTTTAGATCTACTCATGTTTGCGGTAAACCATACCGATGGATTGAAGAAAATTATAAAAACAATAACAATTTCAGAAAAACATATAAAAATTTTGAAAAAATTGTGTAATCAAAAAAGAAGACATGTGCGAGGCCAAAAAGGCTCCTCTCTCAGCATAATGCTACGATATTTGAAAAAGCAAATACCGCAGCGCTGGTATTCTAATAGGGCTCGCTATGATACCACGGACACACCTATAGACACAAAATAAAATCCCAATAGAGGAGTAAAAAAAAAAACTAAATAAAATAAACAATAAAATATAATAATACATATAAAAGTCAGTTAAAACCGTATTTTTTACGATATTAATAAAATCAACCCACACGCTCATCGCTTGTCCATGCTAGTACTACATAATCTGTGTCCATGCTACAAACTATTGTCTAAGACAAACGAAGGGACGCGGACGAAGGGTATTATCTATGCTGACGGCGATGTAATCGGATGTCAATGTCAGAACACTTGTAAAGAAAATTCAAGCATTTTAGTATTGTTTGATTGTTAAGAGGGGCCTTCCCAATCCGTCTATCGTCAACGCGAGCATGGTCGAAAAGCTTGTTGTTTCATCCAGCGCAAGTGAGAACTGGTAACAAGCAAGTGAGAACGCGATAACATTGTACGAAAAATAACTGGTTTCAGGAAATACGTGTTTTTGAATACGCCTTACAAGTTTGTAAAATATTTTTTTGTAATTTAGAATCTCCATTACATGTGCGAGGTTTTTATAAAAATGTTTTTTTTACTTTTACAATTTATAAGTACATTATGAACGGTCAAAGTTGAGGTAAAATTTGTGCAAAAAAGCAGATTTTTGGAGGCTTATATTGAATTTGTTTCGCCAAATTTTTATTTTTTGATTTCATAGAAACCTAGATATAGTGCACAAGATACCCATTAGTTTAAAATAATTAAAGAAAGATGTGTTACAACGCCATAATCACGTACGAGCGTTTGTATGAAAAGTATGACGGGTTGGCCGCTCTTAAAGATAAAACGGATAAAACAGTGGACGTACAAGAAATAACAGCGACGAATAGAAACAACATATCCTATAATAGTTTCCATTTCTCATTGTCTAGTTGATGGCTAGTCTTCTCATTAATTCGTCTTTAGTATATGTTACTAACAATGGTGTTTTAAGTGCAAACTAACAATTTATGGATCTCTTAGTTGTCCGAATTAAAATTAAAAAAATAATGTAAAGATTTTATATTTATTTTTAAATGTAAGACACTCGGTTTCCATTTGGAACCACGCCAACAAAACCTTAACATACAAATAAGGTAGCATTATTTCCTAATGTCCTGAAAAAAAAAACAACAATCTACCCTCTTTTCTACCGATATTTCGTAACAGCAACCGATAATTATGGCGACGCACGCTCTAATGATCACGTTAAAGTGTTCGTGAACACATTTAACACTATTATTAAGTGTTATTTGGACTAGTTATCAAGCCACGCAGGCGGTGCCAGGGCGATCGCTAGCTCATAAAGGGGCAGTAAGGTTCTTGTGTATTATTTTTGTTTTCCGCAGTTAATAACACGTCCATGAAAAGTGTTTCAAAAGTATTGTGAGTATTCTGAAAGCGTACGATATTTTATCGTTTTGAAGTTAAAGTTTTCAGTGTTATTTTGAACGTTAGGGTCCTCAAAACGATCGGTTGCAATTGTCAATGTTTTGTGTGTTTATTTATTGTCAATCGCTCCAATTGCATTTGGTAGACGATCAATTTTCACGTAAAATTTACAATTGCAATGGATCGTTTCGGGGACCCTTTAAAATGTTTGTTTTTGGTAAAACATGAGTGAACTATGAGATTAAGATTTACCTACATTTCATTCTATGGATTTGAAGTTGATGTTATTATAGGTACTGTGGTAATATCATTGATGTTATGGTACCAATATAAACACTATAGGTAATAGTGTCCACATTCGGTTACTCTTTTGACTAAATAGGACTCTCGATAGTGGACCTGGCTCGATAATGGAGCACCTAAAACCTTTTTTGGAACGAAGTTCTTTAACGTGGCTTGCAATAGGAGTAAACTGATAGATATCGTCACGTAACGAAAAAGCGTTATGACCATGTTCCATGCGACTTTCTCTCTCTTCTTACTTTTATATATAATAGAAAGAGACAGAGAAAGAGAGAGAAAGTGTGAATTTGGTCAATAGAAAATCCAAGATGGCGGCTGCAATAATTTTGTTTTTGTTTTAAATCATACGTGAGAAGGAACTTCGTACCAGACGGGGAACCCCAACCGCACACGCACACGTTTTTTTTTTCTGTCGGGAAGTCCTCGTGGATACCCTCCGTATGGGGAGAACAGAGGATTATGTCGGACTCCTACCGATTAAAACCCTGCGGTTCCTCTCACTACCATGCTGGGGGCCCGGGAGATGCTTGTCAATTCACTGCTCCCCCTAAAACCTGTCTCCTCACTAATTGGTTTTAAACATTAGGACAGTGCTTATGATTAATTTTAAGTATTTTTTATTTATTTTGTGGACTTCAGATACAATTTGGGTACACAATTGTAAATTTTTAAAGAAAATTTTGATTGAGGTATATATTGAGCATCAAAGTCAAGGAAATAACAGACACCGTTATAAACACTAATAAAATTAACTCTGCCTGACTTAGAAATCGTTAGTGTAAGTATTCAACTGAAAGTCGTCTTAATTAATTGGTTTTTGCTTTAACAGTATTAAACTTGGAGAGATTTTAATTTATAATATCTAAAATTCAAAATTCAAAATTCAAAAGTCATTTATTCAAATTAGGCTGAGAATCAGCACTTTTCGAACGTCAAAATTACATAAGACAGTCCCCCAAAAACGCCCACCCTTCACCACTTCCTAGTGCCTTTCGCTGGGAAGAAGAAGTGGCGCAACAAACTCCCCAGCAGCACAGCTGTCTGTTCAAGTTAGAAAAAAATAATTCTATACAATAGTATGCAAAATAATTTACATTACGCAACACAAAACATAATTTAAATGATAAATTATTGGCCATATGTCAGCTAGCACACGCCAATATACCAACCAAAAACATCGAGAACTATACTCAAGCAGAAATAAAAACTAAACGTAAACAGAACTACATATCTAAATAAAAGCCTCCAGGCGTAAAGGGCGTGCCCGCTTACATAAAGCTGTAATTGGCAGTTATAAATGATAAACTAGGACCATCGAGGTAAAAAAATAAATAAATAAACAGTTAATTACTAGTTACAATAACAAAACCATGATCAGCAAGACGACCAGTCACCACAAGCAGCACCCGTTCACGAGCATAACGCAAAGATCAGCCATTACCCCCCTCGCCATATTTGAGGGAAGGAGGCAACCCGACCCCCGACGCTACCGCAAGCAGTGACATCTAAGGGAGCATGACGAACTTGCTGCCGGTTGCTCAGGCAAAAAAAAAAAAAAAAAAAAAAAAAAAAGATCAACTGTCGAGGTCGCTAGCTAACCACAAATTGCAATACAACTCATAACAAAATATTGTAATGAGTAGATTAAGTCAACAATAAAATAAAATAAAAATAAATTGAATTTAAAAAAAAATAAAAATCGACTTATAAAATCAAATAAAATAAACAATTATGTAACTGTCCGTAGGTAAACTAATTCTGGAGAAAGAACATAAGTATTGTCTTGAGTTAATCACAGCGACCAACTATTCTTATCATTTATGTAGTCGTTGATACAATAGTATGCCTTTGAACAAAGGTTAGATTTTACTTTAGTTTTAAACGAATTAAAAGGCAAATCTAGCAAAGAAGAGGGAAGCTTGTTATAAAAGTCTATACCAAGCCCAACAAATGAGTTATGAACCTTATGAAGCCGGTGAAAGGGAGCTCGTAGTTTGTCTTTATTTCTAGTGTTAACATTGTGTATATCACTGTTTTTACTGTATAAGTGTATATTTTGCCTAATATATAAAATGTTGGCGAAGATGAATTGCGATGCCACTGTAAGAATACCAATATCTTTGAAAAAATCTCTTAGTGAAACTCTGGCACCTAGCTGGTAAATTGCTCGAACAGCTCGTTTTTGAAGGACAAATATATTTTGAATATCAGCAGCTTTGCCCCACAGCAGAATACCGTAGGACATAACGCTATGAAAATAACTAAAATAGACTAACCGAGCTGTATCAACGTCAGTGTATTGTCTTACTTTCCTGACAGCGTAGGCGGCCGAACTGAGCCTTCCCGCTAGGCTCGATATATGTGGGCCCCACTGAAGTTTGGCATCTACTGTTATGCCCAGAAAAACTGCTGAGTTCACAGTTTCAAGCACCTCTTTATCTAAGACGATGTTGGGTCCTAGATTTCTAACATTTGGTAGGGTGAACTTTACACATCTCGTTTTCTTGGCATTGAGAACAAGGTTATTTGTCATAAACCAATCCGTAACCATTGAGAGTGCACTGTTTACATCGTCAAAATCTTGTCTGTTCCGGTCTACTTTAAAAATAAGAGAGGTATCATCTGCAAACAGTACAACTTCACAGATACCCTTTAAATAGAATGGTAAGTCATTAATATACACTAAGAACAAGAATGGACCCAGTATTGAGCCTTGAGGTACACCTAACTGAACTGGTAGCCCGGAAGATTTTACACCATTAACATCTACACATTGGAACCTATTATGTAAATAAGAATTTATAACGTTTAGAGCTTCGTTTTGCACACCGTAATGATGTAGTTTACGCAAAAGCGTATCATGGTGCACGCAATCAAAGGCTTTGGAGAGATCACAGAAAATTCCAATAGCATTTTGCGAATTCTCCCATGCATTAAATATGTGTTTTAGCAGAGCAACACCCGCATCTGTAGTCGAACGACCTTTTGTAAAGCCATATTGTTCATTATGAAGGAGGCTATTTAAATTAAAATGTATTAGCAACTGCTTGAGTATTAACTTTTCAAATATTTTGCTAAATGCTGGTAAGATAGAAATAGGCCTGAAATTGCCAACGTCATTTTTATTACCTGATTTAAATAATGGTATGACTTTACTACTCTTCATGAGGTCAGGAAAAGTTCCCAAATCAACACATTTATTAAAAGTAACAGCTAGATAGGGGGCTACGATGTCTATTATATTACTTAAAAGTTTAATGGAGATGCCCCAGTAATCACCAGTGTTTTTAAACTTGAGTGTGTTAAAAACATTAACTACATCACGAGGTGTTACATGCTCGAAGCTAAATAAGCTACTACATTTAGGCACACTACTATGCAAAAGGTTTTCAGTTTTAGACGGAGACGAATTTAAGGAGCGAGTCGTAGTTATAGGTATGTTGGCAAAAAACTCATTAAATGCCTCGGCTACGTCGGCTGCTATATTAACTAATTTATTGTCGACCATAATCTCAAGGTGTTTATCTTGTTTAACCGACTTACCCGTTTCATTGTTAATAATTTTCCAAGTGGTTTTTACTTTATTATTGGAATTTTTAATTGTATCGCTTAAAAATTTTGATTTAGCAAAAGCACTAACCTTTTTAAATAATTTTGAATAATTTTTGACATACTCTAGGAAAGGAGTATCAAACCTGTATTTTTTCCAACCATATAACTCGTATAGTCTCGCTCTACTTTTATAAATACCTGGAGTGGCCCACTGGTTAAAGCCAACGGAGGTGCCATTAATGTTAATAGTTTTGGTCTTGAAAGTAGATTGGTACTCTTTTTGCACAACATCAAAAAGGGCTTCATAGATTTGATTAGGATTCTCATGTTCTATTATAGATGGTGTAATTCTATGAGCTATATTATTTTTAAACTTATTGCAACGACTAGCTGTATAAGGCCTGCATTCAATTTTAAGCGGCTTTTTATGTAATGGCATGGGGAAGCTAGCTAATAAACCACAGTGGTCAGACGTTAAGTCACTTACCACTAATTTATTTTTGGCATCACAATCACTAAATATATTATCAAGACAAGTAGACGAAGATGCTGTGATCCTAGTAGGTTCAAAAAACAAGTTAATTAAATTAAAGGATCTAAACAGATTAAGAAGTCTAATACTTAATGGAGTAACATCTAAAATATTAATATTAAAATCTCCACATAAAATTATACTTTTATTACTTGATTTTAACTTATTGAGTGAATCCTCCATTACTGATTCGAAACTAGTAAAATCACCAGAGGGCGGTCGATAAACGCAAATTATAACGTATCGCTCGAGTTCAACACAAGACAACTCAATAGTGCGCTCAATAGAAAGATTAACTAAGTCTAAACGTTGTTTACATTTCAACTTGTTTGAAACAAGAACTAATGATCCACCGCGAATGGCGCTTTTTCTTACAAACGCACTGTGTACCGTAAAATTATCATCATTGATAAACACTACTTCATGTTCCTTCAACCAGTGTTCAGTCAAACATAGCACCTGAACATCATAGTTTTCCATAAATAAACTTAACTCTAGCTCTTTGCCGGACAGACCCTGCATATTTTGATGTACAACATTCAACATATGCGGCTTATCCGTTGTCGCTCCTAATAGTTTAAACTACAAGAGGTATCAAAAGTAGTGTTAGTACCACTACTAACAGTAATCGAAGGTACACTACAAGTACCAGTGTCATTGTGTATATTGAATGCTAAAAGATTAGCAATTTGTCTCCTACAACTAGGTGGCAAATACATTGTATAATTTGTCAGTTTGTAATCAGTAATAAATTGATTACAATCAAAATATAAAATAGCGTCACTGTGACGACATGTCCTATTATAAATTAACATATTTAAATTATAAATGTGCCTATTTTGCTCATCAGACAAATATTGCGAATAAGGCAAGGCACAGAAAATAAATTTACAACTATTGGTCTCATTGAGATGTAACATCAAATGGACACATTCCATTATGTCCTTTTTCCTTACAGTTAAACTATCCCCATATAATAATATAACAGTTGAACTGGGGTTTATTTTTGTCAATTTAATATTACAAATTAATTGGCTAATACTGGCACCGGGTAAACAGTTATTTATAACATATTGTTGTGAACACTGATTAAATATTCTACCAAAACCTTGACCAAATTTGTCTGAAAATACATATGTTGTGTTAATCAAATTATTCATACTATTATTAACATCATTAATACAGCTACCTACTGGCTGAGCCACTGAGGGTGTGGGAGTAACAAGTTGAGGCTGGGTTGCCTGGGAGCAGGCACAGCTAAAAGAGAGGTTATTTGTCAGAGACTCATACCTCTCTGCATTGTACTTGACCAGATCTGCCAACTCATTGGCCTCCTGCATGCGCTTATTTAGGTCTTGTTGAGAAGCCTCATATTTACTAAAGATATCCTTTAGAGCATATTCCCTAACAAACAATTCATTCTGTAGGTGCTGAGTGTCGGTATCATACATGGTATTACATAATTGTAATTCATTACTACATTTCTTTAAGTCTTGTATTAAATTTAGATTTTTTTGCCTAAGTTTTGTATTTAATTTGTTAACTTTTTGGCATTTTAATAATTTTTGAGTTTTTCTAATTAATCTATTAATTTTAATATATTTTTTAATCTTATTGTGACTAGTAAACAATTTGCTTTTATTGATAGTATCATCAGTTAAGTCTATTGTAACAATTGGCTCAATACATGTGGGTCCGGACCTGCTACCAACCAACTCATCATAAAGACTGCAGGTGATCGCAGACTCTTCACCAGCTTTGAGAGATTCCAAATGGGTTATTGAGTTGTGGGCCTTGCTTAATTCCAGTTCAAGTTCAGATATGCGTCTCAAAGCCAGTTCATGGGTGTCACTACATTGCTGGAAATTTGACACCAATTGACGGAGATGTTGATGCTGGTCAAGTATGTCCATATGCTGTATATGTAGTTCAGCCAACTGGTTCTTAAGCTCAGTGTTCTTGTTATTAATAAACTGAATTTCAACCTCACTGTCTTCCCTTTCCTGTAGCAGCTGATCGCACTGGGTTTTACTAGATTCCAATTGTTTCAAGGTAGCCCTCAGTTTTTCCTCCAAGGATGCAGCTCTACGGGTCAACATATTGACAGGGCAACCCTAGAGGCACCCTGGAATGAGAGAAGAGAAAGCTAAGTGAGTAAAAGACTAAGACAGGGATGAGATGTGGATAGTAAGTACTAGGATGAAGTGTCTAATGAAAATTCTAATTAGAAGTGAACTAAAACAAAGGAATAAAAGTTATAAACTGTGTATAATCTCAAATATCTGATGGATATTTAATTGTTTATAGATATTTCTTAATTGAGATAGTGATTCAATTTAGATTAAACACTAAAAAAATAGGGGAAAAAACAAAATTAAGTTTGCAAAAATGGTTGGGGGTACCTACTACAAAAATGTTAAGTTATTGTAAATCTAGTTACTAACATTAAATTCATAAAGGGATACTAATTCAGTAATTAAACCTAACAGTGGTATGTCTAGTAATAGAGTAAAGTGGTTTCTATGAGGTCTGTAACGTATTTCATGTTTTTATCCTACTAATGACATAAACATAATGTCCAGCACCAATAAAGAGTATTATAGGGTTATTTAGGACGTAGCTTACTTGGACAAGCAGCATTACCATTAAAGGGGAAAGGTGCAATGGGAACTAATAAGATTTGATATAATAAATAGGCATAACATTAAAACAAATACTCCCCGGGTTAGGTGGCGATTACAAATCCGTCCGTTGGATGACAGCTGGTACAAGTTTACAGATTTTTCATTGGTTTTGCAGCGAAATAACTCACAAACACAAATTTGTATTATTTATAACTAAATCTATCGAACTTAGACACGTTTTTATATAATAATACGCGAATTATATTAATTTTACAATTTATTTCTAACACGAAAATTTTTGACAACCGGCTGCCAGTGTTGCCAGTCTAAAAATGAATGAATGAATGATATCTGGATGACCTGGTTTCTTTTTGAACGACGTTTTCTTAAAACGACACCTAGGTAGATCGATTTATCGCCCCCGAAACCCCCTGCATACTAAATTTCAAGAAAATCGTTGGAGCCGTTTCCGACATTCAGATTATATAATATACAAGAATTGCTCGTTTAAAGGTATTAGATACACTCTGGCTAGTAATAATATACCTTCTATTAAACATAATCAGCCTATAATGTTCCCACTGCTGGGACACAGGCCTCCTCTCGGTGTGCGGGAGTGGGCTGTAATCCACAACGCAGGCCAAGTGCGGTTTGGTAGATGTCACTTGTTTTCGAATTTTTGGTTCTAGGACATGCCGATTTCCTCACGATGTTTTCCTTCACCGTTTTGAGAGCAGTGGTGATGAAAAAATTTACACAAAATAAAGCACCTGACTGAGTTCGAACCTACGACCTACAAATTGTAAGTCGCGATCGTTGCCACTGGGGCAACACTGCTCTTCGGCCACTACTGCTAATTAAATTGAAAATTACTAAGTCAGTTAGAATTACGCTCGAAGAAAAAATATGAACTAGAGGAAAATCCTTATTACAAGATTTATCACATTTTATTACGAAGTTGTTAATTAAAAATATATGACGTCGGATATCTACTATTTCCTTTGATCTATTTTTATTTCTTTGAGAAATAAAAATCAAAGTAACTACTATAATCTTACGTTAGATGAAAGACAAAACGCTCGATATCATTCTCTTTTTCTATGCTTCACTGCAAAACTTTTGTCTCTTTAGATTATGGTACTCATATAATTGGTATCAAATGGAAAGTCTTGCTATGAACCAGCTTTGAAGATAGTAATTTTGACAGCAGCGAGTCTAGAGTATACACCAGTACCTTGTTTTTCTTGTGCATGGGCAAATGAGATAAACGTGGTCTAAGTCCATTCAGAGTGGAGCAGTAATCCCGGAAAGCATCCTCCAAAGCGCTCCTCAATCGTGCATTGCATTGGGAACTCACGAATATAACCCCGTCATCATCCTCTTCAAGAACGTGGTCGGGTCGCGGTGAAGCACTGGATGAATTCCGTAGTTTCACCGCGACCAGTGGCGGAGCAGGTGCAACACGGTTATTCCGTGATTCGACGCGTAGTTGATAAAGTACGGCGTCATCCAGCGTCATGGTTACGCTGGATGATCCGCCACCTGATCCGACAGTCTATGCGCGTTAACAGCTGGTTCAAGAACCTGAAGCAGAGAGAGCAGTAGTTCAACTTGTAGTTCCAGAGATTAGCGCGTTCACAAATAGACAAGCTCTTCAGCTTTATTATATTATTAGTAGGTACATAGATTTCAACAAAAGTCATCACATGTATCGCTGATTAGCGTCATTAGCGTTTGAAATAAAATATTACTATTTTAATTATTTTTGCACAAAAATTAGGTGCCTACAAACAAAAGCAAAATCTAGAAGATACATTATTGCTATTACAGTAAGCAACTCAATGAAGATTTGCCGAAAAATATCGACCAATGCCATTTGCATTAACGGTTTCACCATTTAAAGAATAAATACCCCAGCATGTTTTCCATTCTGGTAGCCGTTCCGTACAGTGATATATATGAACCGTTTCTTGCAACGTGAGCGGATGACATTAAAAACCGCTTAGTGGTGCGCACAACGAAATACCGGCAATTTTGGTGGCCACTTAAAAATATACAAAGCATCCGTAGGTAGGTCGCTGTAGCAATTTAGTAACGAATCGTTTGTTGCGAGTATTTTTCAGAGTTTTCTTTTGTTTTCGTTTGTAATGATCATTTTTTGTTTTGGTTATACCTAACTTCAAATTGAACATAGGTATACAGGCTGACTTGTTATTTGACGTATTCCTTCCAGGACGTGATAGTGTGACCCATTTGCAACAATTAAGCACCCCATAAAGTCTAATCAAAAATTCATAGAATTCGAGAAAACCCAGTTTTATGTTTTTTTTTTTGAGAAAAGTGATATTAAGTGACGCATTCTGGGAAAATTTCAAAAAAATATAAAATGGGGTTTTCACGAATCCCATGAATTTTTGCCTCGACTTTATGGGGTGCTTAATTGTTGCAAATAGGTCATGACCCCTACTTACAAGTTGTAGGTCGTGGGTTCTAACGCAGGCAGGCTTTACTTTGTGCGAATAATTTCATCACCACTGCTCTCAAAACGGTTAAGGAAAACATCGTGAGGAAACCGGCATGTCCTAGAACCAAAATATCGAAGACATGTGACATTTACCAACCCGCCTGCGTGGTAGATTACAGCCCACTTTGCAGAGAGAAGGCCTGTGTCCCAGCAGTGGGAAAATTATAGGCTGATTATGCTAGCAAAAATTCACAAACCCCGAAAGCCCTAGGCGTACCTAACAGAGACAAAATATTTATATTTCATTCAACTAAACATACCAAAGCCCAAACATGCATGTCCTCTTTTCACTGTTCTTTCACTTTTAATTTCACCTCCATTTAATATATTTTACGTATAATAAAACAAAGCAATAACCGTACATCATTTTCTCCCCTTTTTTACACGCCCGAAGAAAATGCACGCGATTTCACTTGTTTACTGTTGCTAAAGACTAGTTTACACTGTGCGAGTTAGATGGATGGCGAGTGATAATTTATAAATGTCGTCATGCTATGGAGAACTTTGTCAGAAAAATATTTGGATGCACGCAATCCAAAGTTAGCTAATAGATCACAAAACTCTAAAAATTAACCAATGTACCAGTGTTATAATTACTGTGAACAATATTGTCAAACATTTTTGTTTGATTGAATACGAGGCTTTTGGCTACTTTTGTTTTGTGTGTATTTTGTCTAGTTTTTAGGGTTCCGTAGTAAACAAGGAACCATTATAGTTTCGTCATGTCCGTCTGTCTGTCTGTCTGCCTGTCCGCGGTCTAGCTCCAAGACTGTTATTACTAGAACGTTGTAATTTGGCATGAGTATACATATTTACCGACAAAGTGGTAAAATATGATTATAAAAATATATTTTTTTAGGGTACCTCCCCTACACATAAAGTGGGGATGTTTTTTTTTATCCCTTTGTGTGGGGTATCGTTGGAAAGGTCTTTTAAAAACATTGTGAGTGTGTCAAAACTATTTTTGAATTCAGAGATTCGTTTGCAAAATATTAAGCTTTAAAGTCAAGTGTCCCCCTCCCCTGCCAGCTAAATGGTTAGTTTTAGATATGTGAAAAAATTCATTGCAGTAGCTTATATAACGAATTTAAAAGGAAAACTATCACAGCTGAGTAGGCTTTACAAGTTAACGAGTAATAATCGACCAACTTAGATTTGCGGTTGTAAAAACATGTTCCCCCATACATTCTGTATGAAAGATTTTTTTTGTCAACTACGAAGTTAAGTTTGTTCTTGGGATAAATTCATTCCAACTACGGAACCCTACATTGTGCGTGGTCCGACATGCACTTGGCCGGTTTTAAAATGTGCGTTTTGTTTGTGCAGAATAAACAAGTTTTCTTTCTTTTTCTTTCTTCTTCTTTAAAAACAGAAAGTTTGAGAGATCACAAAATATTTTTCTTTTAATCTGTTAATAGTGTATACTAGTCTAGAGTCTAGTAGATAGTGCCATCCACGAAGATGCGCTCCACTCTTCTTTCTGAACGCGATTACTGTACTGTAAGCGTGGGAAGTGTAAGCCCAGGTAACTACGGGACATTTTTTCCAGCGGCGATTTGTGTTCGTGCATTGGATTTGCAACGCTCTGCTTAGCGCCGAGAGTTGAAAATCCAACAGTGTTTTTTCAACGCGCTGGGACGAGAGTGTGTCCCAGCACGTTGGATTCTCAACGTTGGGCTCAACACCGAAAGTTGAAAATCCAGTGCGTGATAAAATCTCGCCGGGATATTTTTACGTCCGTGCGAACGTGGGCTAAGAATGGGACGCGCCTTTTTGGATAACACTATCTAGGTAGACTAATTTATACTTATACGTATCTATACTATAATAATAATATTGTAAAGAGGTAAAATTTGTATGTTTGTTTGTTAGTTTGTATGTAGGGGTAATCTCCGGAACTACCGGTCGGTCCGCGTTGGTCATTTTTGAGATGGGACTAAACCATTAATTTTGCGACACTGTGACGACACCAGCTTTTGACCATTGAAAAGATATCAACGCGTTGATTACCGCGGTGCGTGGAGTAAAAGACATCAACGCGTTGATTAGCGCGGTGCAGATTTTTTTTCAAATTTTCACTTCTGTCGGCACTCCCGGAGTGTTTATTTATGTTTAGTTAGTTGTTCTAAATATGATAAGTTTAATTGGTGATCTGCTGTGCGTGTCCCATACTTATTCTTTCTTTTCTTTCTTTCTATGTATATAAAAAAAAAAACTAGATGGAGGCGACATTTCCTATCTGACTACCTCTGGGAAAATATGGCGAAATAACTTCAGGGGAAACCTTGAACAATGATAATCTAAAATGGCTCTAACGCCGTGTATTCGTTTATCAATCTATACAAGAGTAAAACTAGTGATTTTAGATAATTAATTTAATCAGGCGTGACCATGCGGAAATCCATTATAAAATACAATAGACGTGGATATATTTAGTAACTTGTTCCGCTTAGCTATTTCTAAAGAGCCATAAAAAACTCCTGAAAGAAATCGACACGTGTTTCACCTCTCAACGAGGCATCCTCAGGATGACGATGGACTTGTTGCGAACTCAAACACGACGAGTTGCCACACCGAGCGCTGAGTGCAACACGCCGTGTTCGAGTTCACAACAAGTCCTTTAGTTTTTATGGCTCTTTAGAAATAGCTAAGCGGAACAAGTTACTAAATATATCCACGTCTATTGTATTTTACTAGTGATTTTGTATGCATTATTTCACTTATGAGAAGCTACAGTAATGTCGAGTGTATTACATAGGTATTTTATCTTAAAACAAGAAATTTCACGCCGACGAAGTCGCGGGCAGTAGCTAGTTTTCTATGAAGTTCTGAAGGGAACCAGGAACGGTAACAGTACAGTACTGCAAAGCACACTACTAGGTACAGGTACCTACCCCACCAAACGCTTATTGTGAATGCAGATAGGCCATTCCGGATTACGTTTAAACGTGGATAGCAGTTTTGTTAAACGTTGCGCAATGGCAATCCAACAGTTTTATATAACGGACCTGTTTTTGAAAACAGCTAGCGGTTATGTAAAACAGCTAATTAAGCAATCCATCACTATCATAAACTGTCATTGAGAATAAACCACATTCTTGCTACTCCGCTTGTTTCTGTTCCTGCCAGGCGTCGTGTGAATTACTAAAACGTTCCACAGAAATGTCAAAAAGCAAGACACGTTAATATTTCTGACACAACTATAAGGATGCCTCAAGCGCAAACAAGACATTTCTTAGGCAAATTGCCTCTCAGCTTCCCGCGAACAAATAAGGACATTACTTTAAAACGGCGAGATCGTACATAACTTTGTAGAAACCGCTGCGTCTCTCCCCTCCAAACATTTACAAGTACAGTTTGGCAAAAAAGTCAAGAAATTTGATTCTTTATTAGAATTTGGAAGAGGTGTTAAACGGATTTGAATATTAAAATGTGTCTCAAATTCATCTATAACACTAGGGGCCAGTTTTTCGAACGAAAATTATCGCAAAATTAATGTGATAAGTTGTCAAGCCCGCGAAAACTGCTCAGATTGGGTATTAATAAATCATTCAACCAATCGCAGCAGTTATCATAATAAAATATTTTTATCTTTAGCTTTTTTTGCGCGATTAACATAAGTTTTTCGAAAATATTTGTTCGAGAAACTGGCCCTAAGAATAGTCTTAGGGCCAGTTTCTCGAACGAATATTTTCTGTTAAATAAATAAATAAATTCCTGGTATAGTCTGAGTCTGTATAGACCAGACTTTACCAGGAATTTATTTATTTATTTAACAGTTTATGTACACACATAGCTGCAAACAGACAAAAAGCAAGGAACAGAAAAATACATGCCTTTGTAGGGTTTTCGTAAAAAAAAAGCATCTCTTATGTGATACTTATTTCTAAAGAAATCTCTTCCAACATACCTGCGATAGGATTAGATAAAAACAACCGACTTCCAAAAAAAAACACTACAAAGTGAAAAATAACTTTAATTTCGGAAGTCGGTGTCTTGGGTTTTTTGTTTTCGTTTTTTGCCACCGACTTCCGAAATTAAAGTTATTTTTCACTTTGTAGTGTTTTTTTTTGGAAGTCGGTTGTTTTTTTTTTGTAAAAAGTTTTTTATTTTTTACTTTTTAGTTATGGTACCAACCCCACCCACATTCGAATACCACTACCTGCTACCAGTGACAGGAACTTATCATATCATCTACATACTAAGTGGGAAAAAAATACCTATTTTGTAGCTAACTCAAAAACTACCCAAGCAAAGTTAATAAAATTTATATGGGACCAATTTGGGAGCATACCCTTTCAAACAAAAAAAGAATTTTCAAAATCGGTCCACAATCGACGGAGAAATCGGTGGACATACATAAAAAAAAAAAAAAAAAAAAAAAAAAAAAACAAACATACGCGTCGAACATATAACCTCCTCCTTTTTGGAAGTCGGTTAAAAAAGAAATGTAGACGCAGTGCGTGAGAGCAGAAGTGAAAATAAATATAAGGACAGGGATATGTTTGGGCTAATTCACAATCACCGGGATAAGCAAATCTGCCACATAAATTAAACCAATTAATAGGATTTATATAAAATTATCTGCGAGATAGTTGATTGGACAGAGAATTTTTTGTGGCATTAAGATCATAATTTTTATTTTTTATTTTGTCAAGATAATATTTATAATATGTAAGCTAACATTCTTAAAATTATAATAATAACATGTCCAAGTATATGACAAAGGAGGCGAAAGAATAAACAAAATCATCCGCATTGCTGTCAACAGCAAAAGAGCCCAAAAGGCAGACAGCATTGCCACGTTGTATGGCAATGCTGATTCTTTGGCCAAAAAATAGGTCAGCCCTCTGGTCACGTGAAGAGTTGACCACCCAATTGGCGATGTTACGAAAAACATAAGTTAACCTATGTACAGTGCCGATTAAAAGTCCATGAGCAATCTCACAAAGCAATAGACTGACGCTTCGGTTTGACTTACGACCTTCTTCTATAAGTTGTTACAATACTGTAGACACGCACATTACACACACACACTCACTTTGTCTGCAACCAATGACTAGTTCGATAATCATCATTCGTTTTTAGTTTCATTCGTCTTGTTCACATAAATATTAAAGTTTAGCAGGTAGACCACAAAAAACTAAGTAAATTATTTCGATTTCTGTGGGGTAGATGCAGTTTGTTACAAGTATTCAATTAATAGAACTTTGTTGGTTCGTGCCGTGATAATATTGGTGACGAGCATTTAGCGCAGTGTTGCGGTTATTATTATCAAAAAGCAGGCATAAAATATATTGAAGAGATCAGATCAGATCAGAGAATATTATTGCGCTGCGTAAAAGTGAAGTGAATATCTAATAAAACCGGACTAAGTGTGAGTGTTATCATTTATATATTTCATATTTTACTAAACATAAATCTTAATCAAGGGTTTTGTTGATAGAACAGAGGTATTGCTGAGACAGAAGATGCCTTTAAAGTTTTAAATTCATTGTGAGGTTTAATTCGATTAGTGAATAATAAATAATTAGGTATTATGTGTAATAAAAACAATGATTTTCTTTGTTCTAGAGAAATACTGTGACGGTTAAGAGATATGAGGAAGGGGCTTATTATCGAGTAGCAGCGACGTCAAATGGTGAATGAAACAAATGGTTTCATACCAACGAGATATTTTGCTGAATTATTAAAAACACGTCATTATGAACCGTTCGCCGTGCACTCTGAAGGCTTGCATCACTGAAGACCAGCTAGAAAACCGTTTTTGACCTTAAAATATTGACCGTACCAACTTAATAAACAACAGATTCGTTATTGCATTTTTAAGCACGTTTCAATAGGGTGTTTGTCGTATTTCTTGCAGATATACCGAAATTGTTTAATATTATTTTAGTAATAGTATTATTTTAGGATTAAAATTTGAGGTTTAGTTTCAATCTTCTTTTCGTAAAGAAAATGAATACTTAAGCTATAACCTCAATACCAACCAATATTTACTAAAGCCAAATAAAGTTTAAAATAATTAATATGAACAACTGCCTTTAACCTTAAAATCAACAATTTTGTCAGTAGATTTTTTTACATTTTAAGTAGTCTAATATTCTTATTTATTGCTTAATTACTTAGACCATGGTCAAAGCTTTATATTTATGGTGCAAAAAAATCCATTTAAAATTTAAAACATTTCAAAATTTAAATATGTCAAAATAATACAAATTGCTTCTAAGTTTCTAGACATCTATTTCACATATTATTCAGGTGAAGTAATGATAAATAATTGTAGCTATAACTATACTTAAGTAAAATAAACATAACGAATAAATATTATTTATTTTTTATTATAACATATCACGCATTTTTTATTCTAAACCCTTTATTGCAATAACAACATTAATAAACAGGCAGGATATTTAAAAATATTATTATTGCAAACAAAAATAATAATATTTGCAAAAACAGCGCTGTGATTTACGAGATTAGAACCTTAGCCATCTTGAATCTAAGACCAACGCTTAACGCCTTCTGCTATCTGCACATATAATTTACTTTCGAATTTTAGCAATGCGATACACTGGCCAAGGTCACGCGTACGAGTATGATGCGTGCTAACAAAAGTTATGGAAATATAAGTGCGGCGCCCGCGAACCGTGACGATACGATAGTGTGCAGTGCGAAACTGCGTTCTCTGTGGTGTGTGTACGGCACTCACACCACAGACGTCTGACTGCTTACACATACAAATGTACGGACTATACCGCGTGTTCACAGCAATACGACTCTTAGCGTGCTCATGCACTTTTGAGCGCTTACTGTACAACTATAGTATATGAAGAATAAATAAATAATAAATAACAGTCCTTTGGGTATATTACCAGTCGACAGCGATGCGGATGAATTTTTAAATATTTTCATTTTAGTTTGTGGATAGTTTTAGTTAAGTTAGTATATATTCTTTTTTTATCAATTTGGTTGTAACTAAAAATATATCCATTTGGAACTAGAACTGTATTTACTGCACCTTATTCAGAGCTGGTGAAATAAACCATAAAGTTCCCTTGTCCTACTCAGGCTGCAAAACCGATAGAAGCGCCCCCATTTCAACTCTTTTTTGCCAACCCATAACAGTAAATCGGGCATCCTAAAATATTGTTTCTAAAAGGAAGTGAGC
The DNA here is from genome assembly GCA_949152395.1 of Agrochola litura. Lineage (NCBI taxonomy): Eukaryota > Metazoa > Arthropoda > Insecta > Lepidoptera > Noctuidae > Agrochola > Agrochola litura. Next base: position 18,279,242 of record OX424509.1, on the reverse strand, counting down.
ACCTATCTACTACTTCACTAGTTGTGATTTTGGCACCCTGTCCTGGCTCTAGAATCTCATAAATCTCGAAGTTGGCGATATATTTTTAGACTCGACACCAGAACCATATCGATATTAAAATCGAGTTTGCAAATGGTTTTATGAAATTAAAATTTTACAGCTTTAGCAACTGAAATCTATTTGCGGGGAAACTTTCAATGTTTTTCTCGTGATGAATTGGGTAAGTTGGACAAGTCCATTTAATACACCAAAACTTTTTTTCGCATCTCATTACTAGTTATTCTGAATCCTAAAGATAATAATATGTTCTTCTTTTTAAAAGTTAACTGCACCTTACTCGGTGGTAATAATTTGACATTGATAACGCCAATAAAGGCGATTTTCGTGGTCCAAGTATAACCACTGATGTGCGGTAGACTTTACCTAAAAATTCATACCTGTATGACAGTCAGTCTCTTGGGTTATTCCGTTTATCCACCCCAAAATATCCACCCTAAGGTGGATACCTAGAAACGTATGTGTTGTCCGAGAATTCACCCTTATTAGTTGGATAAACGGAATTAGAGTTAGGGTGGAATCTCGGACATACGTTTCCGAGTATTCACCTTAGGGTGGATTTTTTGGGGTGAATAAACGGAATAATCCAGTCTCTTTCTAAAAATCGGTGTGCCTTATAAACGCCCTAATACCTACTTTAAATACAATTTTATTATGTTAAACATTAAAGCTGATGCACATTAGGGCGCAAAAATCCTCCAACATCACTTTTGTATGAACCATGGCACTGAAATGAAATGAAATAAAATTGTTTATTCTGTTAATAGGATATCGGAATTGCTTTTACACGTCATATAAAAAAATAAGCTAGATGAGTTTGGCGTTTCCTATCTGACTATTTTGAGAAGAAAGGCCAAAACAAACTCAGAGGTCGCAGTTTCTTTTTAACCGACTTCCAAAAAGGAGGAGGTTATATGTTCGTCGCGTGTTTGTTTTTTTTTTTTTTTTATGTATGTCCACCTATTTCTCCGTCAATTGTGGACCGATTTTGAAAATTATTTTTTTGTTTGAAAGGGTATGCTCTCGAAATGGTCCCATACAAATTTTATTATCTTTGCTTTGATAGTTTTTGAGTTAGCTTCAATAATACGTACTTTTTCCCACTTAGTATGTGGATGATATGATAAGTTCCTGTCAGTGTTATTTACATAGCAGGTAGTGGTTCTCGAATTTGTGTGGGGTAGGTACCACAACTAAAAAGTGAAAAATGAAAACTTTTTACAAAAAAAAAAACAACTGACTTCCAAAAAACACTACAAAGTGAAAAATAACTTTAATTTCGGAAGTCGGTGACAAAAAAAGAAAATTCAAAACCAAAGAAAGACACCGACTTCCGAAATTAAAGTTATTTTTCACTTTGTAGTGTTTTTTGGAAGTCGGTTGCTTTTTTTTTTTTTGTAAAAAGTTTTAAAGTCCAGACATAACCTTGGTCAGGCCATATGAGGACCATGTAGATTAGTGTCTAAAATAGTATTTTGAGGAAAGAACAAAACAGATTTGAGTGGACCTGTCCTGTCAGTGCACGCATTCTTTAAAAGCTCAACTCGACGAGCAATACCAAAGAAAGGATATTTGGGTAGGCCGCATAAACTACTCAAATTGCCAGACCATCATTAAAACTAGTAGAGAAATAAAAAATAAATAATAATATCCACATAGTCCTCACATTCACAATAATTAATTAATAATTAATTATTGTAAATGTGAAGTACTCTACTGGCGGGCCGCACCGCGCTTTTATGTATTGGATAACAATGCACTGTGGCTGCTTAAATTTGAAGTAGCCCGTGTATAACTGATCAATCAATCTGCTTAGCCTTTCCCCAACTATGTTGGGGTCGGCTTCCAGTCTAACCGGATGCAGCTGAATACCAGTAATTTACTTGAAATGACTGCAAGGAGCTTAACTGACACTAACGAGACTCAATAGAATTTTTATTGTTATCGACTTTTAAAGGCAAATCGACAGTTGAACGATTATCTGACCTCCACAACCCAGTTACTGGGTAACACGATACCTGGGGGCCTGAAATGGCCGCTTTATAGAATCATAATATGATAATTTAAGAATCACACAAACTGTCACAAACTGACAATTTATAATAAATGTTATCTGCGTGCAATTCATCTGTTTGACAGTTTTGTATTATAATAACATTTGAACTGCAGAAATAAAAAATAAAAAACTCATTTGATTAATAAAAACTGTACTTAAAGAAAAATTATCCGACAAATTTACGGTCTTAATTTTTTCATGTGGCAATATTTACACCAAATATGGTTCTGATATGAATTGAATTGAATATGATTCAGCTAAAATATGTGTCATCATAGAGAAGTTTCTGGGAATTCACAAAATTAATTGCTTTTAGAGGAATTGCTTAATATGGCCGTTTTAGACCCGCTGGTAAACCGGTTGTCAGACTTTTAAGTACCCGTAACGGCTATCATAACTGATATAAATCAATAAACTATAGAAGAGCTTAGGTTGTAAATAATAAAGCCACAGTCTGTGCTATCTTGCCTATATTAGAAGTTTAGAAGGTAGCCTGACCTCTAACCAGTTGTTAAGGATAACATGAGCTATGACTACTTACTTGATATCAAGTTGGGCTTTCAAAATTACGGACACGGACGATTAATAATATAATATATTATTTATTTTGGTCTACACATACAAGTACACAATCCATATACTTAGTGTTGGTAACAATGACTTAAAAACTATGTTAGTAAACTTTTACCAACTAAAATTGACGTGGCCCAACACACGTTGGCAGGTGCCTCCGTACCCAGTGCCTTATAAAGGAACTGTCCATTTTGTATAATAATGTTTTTAGGATGCTGTTGGAGCTTCCGCACAACCTACCCATTATTGACGCTGTTCTCTTCCTCATAATACCATGAAAATCGTCAACACGGGCTTCCGCGAATATCTGCGAAGCGCTGTAGAAACGCGGAAGCCCCATCAACATCCTAAATCCATTATTATACTGTACGACTGTACGCGCAGGACGTTGTAGGCTCTCTGAGCATATTTCACCCACAAGTTGCACGTGTAGGTTTGGCAGTATGCCTTGAAAAGCGAGACTTTTACATCCTAACCACAACGCAAAGCATAAGCATAATCCGCCTATAATCCCCACTGCTGGGAAACAGCTCTGCTCTGCTATGCTCTGTGAGAGATCGCGGGCTCAGTGCGAGTATACACGATAGGATACGCGAAAGATGTGGCAAAACAAAATACTACCAAACACAATATTTTTCTAATAATTTATTATACGAAATTAGATTACATTATTTTGGAACAAAGTTCTTTAACGCGGCTTGCGGTAGGAGTTGACTAGTAGAAATCATATTGTAACGAAAAAGCGCTATGCTCCCTTCATGCGACTTTGTTTTCTTTTATTTTTTATTCTAAATGGTGTTATTATTTTTATTCTATAGTGCCACAAAAACAGTTACATGCGAAAAAAAATACAGGAAATTCTTAAACTAAAGAAACAAACATGTAAACTCACACCTTTGTTCTCGTTTTTAGGGTTCCGTAGTAAACAAGGAACCCTTATAGTTTCGTCATGTCCGTCTGTCTGTCTGTCTGTCCGCGGTCTAGCTCCAAGACTGTTAGTACTAGAAAGTTGTAATTTGGCATGGGTATACATATTAATCATGCCGACAAAGTGGTAAAATAAAAGTATGAAAAATATTTTTTTTTAGGGTACCTCCCCTACACGTAAAGTGGGGATGTTTTTTTTTTCTTTTTTCTATCCCTTTGTGTGGGGTATCGTTGGAAAGGTCGTTTAAAAACATTGTGAGTGTGTTAAAACTATTTTTGAATTCAGAGATCCGTTTGCGAAATATTAAGCTTTAAAGTGCAAATTGTTTGTTAGAGTCAAGTGTCCCCCCCCCCCCCTGCCAGCTAAATGGTTGGTTTTAGGTATGTGAAAAAATTCACGGCAGTAGCTTATATAACGAATTTAAAAGGAAAACTATCACAGCTGAGTAGGCTTTACAAGTTAACGAGTAATAATCGACCAACTTAAATTTGCGGTTGTAAAAACATGTTCACCCATACATTCTGTATGAAAGATTTTTTTTTCAACTACAAAGTTAAGTTTGTTCTTGGGATAAATTCATCCCAACTACGGAACCCTACATTGTGCGTGGTCCGACATGCACTTGGCCGGTTTTTATAAAAGAATTAATTATGAAGAGAGGGACTGTGATTTAAATAGGTATACAAAGAGAAGCTTTCTTTGATAGCTTTATTTAACTTAATTTAATTTGAAGACCTCCACTATTATTAGGTAACAAACATTATTTGAATTTGAAAACAATTGCGATTATGAGAAAGAAGGTAAAAGATTTTTTCATTTCAAAAGACAAAAAAAAGTATATTATTCTGAGATTCATAATCCTCTGTGCTTTTCGCAATTTATTTTGAGTAGGCGCAAGAGCTGTGTTCTTCTGATTTTGATTTTGGCACTTAACCCTTGGTATGGCCGGTACGTGGATCCATACGAGACACAATGGTTTTTTAATTGTTTCTGTAATTACGGCATTCGAGAGGTTAATAGGAGACATAAAAATCCCAAATATCTATTACAACGTAAAACGCAACCGCAAAAAGGTAAATAAATATCACATGTTTCCAGTCACTACCGATCCGCGCTAACTTCATGGCCCAAACATTGTGGTATTCACCCAACGGAGCCGAACGCTCCCATGACAGAGGTCTTAAAATTACTACGCACTTAGCGTAAGTTACACTAAATTGAGTTTAGGGCCCAACTTAGGAGCCGCCTTTTGCCGGTTATGGAACGATGCCAAGTTGATAAATAAAGATGTTTTATTGCTGGACTCCTGGTTTCAGAGTTATTGAAATCTCTGGTATAGTGACTGTAAAATTTAGTTGTTTGTTTGAGTTTTGAGCGAGAAAATTAATTTATGTAAGTAGGGACTATTTGACTAAAATACGGTTCTATTTAGAGTTTGACAAAGTTAGTAATATTTTGTGTAGGAAAATAGCTCTATGTTTTTGTAACCAAGTAGTATTACGTTCCGTTTTAAATAGCATCACTGTCAATTGATTGACAGTAATGACAGTACCGTGTGTCAATTTGTAGCTTATTTGTCATAGTTGCCATCAACAAATAAAATATTTGTACTTTAAATAGATAATGATTTTTCTCATAAATGGAGGGGTCTAAAAATATTATTTCAGTGGTTCCTAGGTCCACATTTTGTCGTTTTTATTTAGATGTAGTTTGATGCTGGTTAGATTTTACTCGGAATAAAAAAACCAACGTCCCTACAAAAAGCGGACATCTCCTTTGTTTTTACAGGTGGGAACCTAATACAACAATGTAGGCACAATTTCCACACTCATAGATGTCACCCAAAAACCAATTAAACACGACCAACAAACATGAAATGTTTTTAAACTGTCATATTTTGACTGACTTTTAGAGTCTGGCCACGCTAAGTCTGCAATGGAATAAATGGGCAACCCCAAAAAGTTTTCTATATGGCATACTTTTACATCAGTCAGTTATGTCAATTTCGGGGTTGTAAGTAGATCTAATAATTTTGATATTGTGCCTTTTAATTTTTGCATAATAAATTATGTGTAAATAAACTATGTCGTACCTATGCTCTACCTCCATACGATGACAAAACTGTATCAAATCCACACTGCATCGTGCTAAAATGACTATTCTTTACCAGGGATATATCATAAACAAAATAACCTATCAAAAACAAAAAGACAAACAAAGTATCAAATTCTTTTTTCGTAGGATAGGATGGTGTTGCCGTCTATAGATTTTCAAATTCCACCGTTTTTTTACTTATACAGACTTAGCGTGGCCAGACTCTAAATAGCATAATTAACCCATAATGTTCCCACTGCTGGGACACAGGCCTCCTCTCTTCGAGAGGGAGTAGGCTGTAATATGCCACGCGGGTCCAGTGCGGGTTAAATAGGTCAGTGCTAAAAGCACAAAAGAGAATTTCAATACCAACCTAATCTACCTAAAATAACAAAAAACAAATAAATACAATTATTTTTTTTGTCTATTGAATTTCTCAGTAGCAGCCCGGAGTCTGGATTTGTGCCTGGTTGTTGGCAATAGGCTCGCCCCCTATTACATGGGACTTAAACATAACTGGCGAAGTGTGGGTGTACTATAGGTACACCTCTGCCCAACCCGTTGGGGGTTACAGGCATGATGTTATGTTTTGTTTATGTGTATACTACAAAAAAATATTTGCAAAACTTCAATAACAACGTACCTACTTGAAGATCAAAGAAGTTCAATAAATTAAAACAATCGCAACCAATATCTAAAATCTGAAAAACATTCGACAGAATGGAAGTCAAAAACAATCCGACACAAATAATTCCTTTGCGAAAGTTGCCACAATATTTTATTATAAATTGTTTATTTTTCACCGAGGGCAACAGCGTAAACAGAAAATATTGCCAAAGGTCTGAGAGAAATTAAAAAGTTTTAATTGAATATTAGCCAGCTGAGCGGTTATGGAAAGTTACTTTCTTCATTGGAGCTGTTCGCTCACTGTGTTAAAACTTGCCAGATTGAAGTTATACCGAAAATATACGCGTTGGTAAAAAAGTAATTAAATCTGAAGTATCAAAAGTTCTGCCAAAGGGAAGTGGGCTGCAGGGTGGAAATGGTGTTATGCAGCTTTCATAAGATTATATATTATAAGATTATAATTTTATTATACTTGGAAATACCTTCAAGAAAACATTCATTGTCAGTCAATAGGATGTCAGATCTACACATATCACTCTTAAGTCTTAAAAACCCCATTTACACGATGCAAGTTTCTTGGTCCACACGGGCCAAGAAATCGGACCACCGTGTGGAGACCGAATAGTCTCCACATGGTAGGTGCCTGAGGATGGACGGCGCCGCCGAGGCCGGTCCTGCACGCGTAGCATGACGCTTTCTATCTCTACGAAGAATAGACATAGCTCTTTCTATACAAAGTGACGTTTCGTTACTCCATTTTTGACATCGCACCGTAGAAATCTTTCTACAATCTGTCATTTTGCCTATCGTTTCTAACGATCTTTGTCTAGGTCCTTTTACATGTAGACTATTTCAGAAGAAACTTTTCTATCCCAAACTGTCAAAATCACTAAGGTAGTGAAGACAATTTGGTTTTGTAATCCCCATGCTAAAGACAGTAGAAAACTTTTTACTCAACGGCCACAAAGTTTACACAATTACCTAAAAATTTTAAAAATGTTGGTTGTCCAATTAATTCTGACTATTTCTAATCGGATTAAAAAGGTGTGGAATAAAATATGAACTAAAATTCACAGCAACACCTCGAATTCAGGTGCAAAAACAGTACTGTCTCTTTTTTTTTCTTTTGCTTCTATCTCGAAAATGGCGTGTCCAATCGCAAAAATAATGAAAATTTCGACCCCCTTTATAAAACCCCTAAGACTTAACACGTAGGTAATCATTTTTCTTATTTTCCATACAAAAAGTGAAAAATTCCATATAAAATACTGTACCTAATTTTTTTTCTTCCAAAATACAATATTTTGACACTCTTGAGATTTTTTTTTGACGTGACTTTATATCAATAAAAATTGAGAATCAAACAGAAAAAAAAACCTGTGACAAAACAAAGAATTCTGAATCGAATTATGAAAAGAGTGAATTTCGTAAAAAGTGCAGTTGAGTCTTTCTACTTTCCTGCCGTCCTGTCTACACGGAACGTCATTTTTGTCTATTCTTCCGTCGACAAAACTCGTTTCTACGGTGGTCATGCTACGCGTGCAGGAAGAGGTGGCGAGACGACCTAGATGCATACCGCACAGGTTGGATCGAGATGGCCCTGAAAAAGGATACTTGGAAGGATTTGGGGGAGCTCTTTGCTCAGTGCAGGCTAGAAAATATTTTCATTTTTTTTATTTAAGACTCAGATATATGACAGTGACCTTGAGTGGTGCTTGCGTGTTCTGTACTGAGCTCATGCAACGCGTCGTACGTCCAGCCAGTAATAGGACTCGCCCATCAAGAAGCGCTGTCCCAAATTAGACGCATTATTAATTTATTATACATAAAACAAAAGGTATTTTAATAAAACACGTTTACTAAAAGATCAGTAATTAAATTATCTTTAAAATGGTGAAGGTTTCAGAAAAACACGTTTGGTAAATTTTGCGTGATTTCCAGTTTTTTATCCGCGTTAGACATAAACTTACAAATTAATTTCACTATGTAATATAAACATAATCTAAAATATTCCTATATTCAATTATTAAAAAATGCTCTAATTTGACGTTTTTTTTTTTTAAATCACTAACACTACTTGTAATAGACGTGATCTTCAGTATAAAATCATTAAAATTGGTTATCGTCGCCTTAACTTCAGTGTCTTGGAGCAACAAATGACATCGTCTAAACACTGTTTAGACGATGCAACTTTTAGTTTGCTTCAACTTAAGACATATCATAGGCAAGTGTAAATCAGGCTTTACTAAAATATCTACATGCTTAGGTACCTACTTACACACTCGTATTTCCGCAGATATTGAACCAAAGCCTCAGTCTAGACTTATTTTAATAACTTTCATATTATTCAGAGTATTTTCAAGTAAGATTCTCATTGTGAGTACCTACTTGAAGTTATCGCTTATACAGGATGTATCAGACAGGTGTGGTCAAAATTAAGGGTATGGTACAGAATCAAACTGAACAACTTTCTCCATGGGACCCAAACTTAAACTCAAATTCAAAGCATTTATTTCAAATTACATGTACTTTTGAATTGTCACGGGGTCGGTCAGGCAGAAAGATGAAGCTAGTTGCCCATTCCAAAGCGTAGGTACCTATGGGGAAGAAAGGGCAAGAAACTCCACGGACACTCTTTTAAATCAAAATATTGGTTACATCATTTATGTTGAAATTATACATGGGACAACAACGTTGTTCTTACAAAAACAAAAAGCGACCGTAACAAAAATAAAAACAAAACAATTAAAATAAACCGTGGCAGCTAAGAGATGACCAGTATCCTAATTGCGTAACTTATTTTCGTAAACTATTATGCATAATTTGTTTCATTTTGACAGTTCAACAACATTCATTGCGTTATTTACGTTGTTGAGCAGATTTTTTTTTCCAACCAATGAAGCAATCGACTAGCAATCTGTGACAAATCGAAACAAATTGTGATTGATCGTGTATTACGCAATTAGGGTACAGATCGTAATCGCGAAAAAATATAATCAGTCGTCCAATACAAAACTTCAATACCTACTCAAACCAAATGTAGGGATGGGAAGACTGACAATTTTTTCGCGATTACAACGTTGGTCCTAGGAGAAAGTTGTTCAGTTTGATGGCACACTTAATTTTGACGACACCTTTCTGACTATTGTTTCAAAATGCTAGGTATATGATTAATTAGTTCAACGACCCATTATTTCTTGAAATCTGGCACACCTACATGCCACATGTAAATATTTATCATCAAATCTGACGTCATTATCAGTAACCAATGAAAGGACCTTATCAGTTACTTATCATAAAAGTGGTCAACCACAATGCAGTTTTCGAGTGCCCTTATCAGCTAAATGCATTTCCTATAAATACAGGGCGCCAAAGTTTATGCAAACACTCCGCAAAAAAACGTGGTGCACTTATCATTCCAAGGGAACACCGAAATATTACCGCAGGTCAGTTATTTTAAATAAGTTTGTTTTGTTTTCTACAGCTGTTACATAGTTTTTCATAGTGTTTTCTTGTAGGTAATGGATAAATTAAGCCTCCTGAAGTTAATATACATTTTGAATATTTATACTATGTATATACAACTAACTATTATTGTATATATTATGTACAAGTATGTAAAGGAAATAAATAAATAAAAAAAGAGCTCATTGGGCGTCAAAAATATAGCAACCTTACAGGTAGCTATATTTTTGAGCCGTTTGGGGTTGAAACACTAGGGCCCGAGTGCTCACCGAGTATTCCGGGACATCGCCAAGCGGTTGGTCGATTCTTTATGTGACCAGAGGGCTGGCCAATTCTTAGGTCAAAGCATCAGCATTGCCATCCAACGTGGCAACGCTGCCAGCCTTATGGGCACTTTTCCCGCTGACAGCGATGCGGACGAATTTTTAGACGCCCAATGAGCTCCTGAAGTTAATGTTAGGTTAAGCAAGTGTTTTAAAAAGTGTGCCACTTTCTTGTCAAAGATTTAAAAAAATAAGATGGCTATTAAATAACAAAAAAAAAAAATTAAATATAATTCTATTCTATTCTATTCTAGAATAACTCAGTCATAGTGAGCAGGTTATGTGGAAATTCTTTCTATTATTTGGAATGTTGATCTCACGAGAGTTGAAATAACCAAGACTTTATGGGAAAAATACCAAAATATCAGCAATAAATTTTATTATGAATGTCATCCCATCGCACGATAATTATAACTCGTGGTATGAATAATCACGTTTATAATGACTGGTGTCATATCCTTTCAAGATAACTTTAACAATGCAATTGTGATCAATTATTTAACCCAAATTAAATTAAATAAACATCCAATATTTGTCCGTCTGTCTGTTCAGTATGTTTTTACGACTGAACTATGTAGAAATGTACTGAAGCAATTTTAATTATGTATAATATGCAGAGGTTATTATAGGGTGGGTAGGGTAGGTTGAGGTGGTTATAGGGACACCTCTGCCCAACCCTTCGGGGAAACAAGGCGTGATGTTATGTTATGTTATGTTATTATTATCATCAGTCTTTTCCCAAGTATGCTAACCGGATACAGCTCATCACATATTTCCATTTACATTTCTATATTCGGAAAAAACTACTTTGAAGAAGTAGTTTTCATCACTAAAAACAAATTAAAAGCACACGGACATAGCCAAGTGCTTAGCTTGTGTGGAAATAATATATGTAAGAGATAAAACATTATGGTACCATGATCTCGTAAAAACGCAAGGTCATCGAAGTTTGCCACAATGTCAGATTATGATGATGATAAGATATCTGACAATATCGATTAGGTTTTATCAGAACTCGGTTTTAGAATGTAGGCCAGCTGACGTAATAAATAAGTAAATAAAGCGCAAATTTAGGTAATGGGTAAAGAATGGCAATAGTGGCGATCTAATTGTATCGTAATTAGCTATTTATAATTTAACGATTGATATAGGAAATAGATGCTTTTATCAATTTATAAATAGTGTATCAGAAAAATTTAAAGGTGTGATGCTGACCATCAAACTGAACAACTTTCTCCATGAAACCAACATCTTAATCGCGGCCTGCAATAGGCCTGTGTCCAAAATGTTTTTTGTCCGTCTTTTAGATTATTAAAAAATATTGAACACGTATTTTTTCTTTTTTGACGTAATCAAAAGATAATGGCGATACATTGAGTTAAAATGTGGCATGACGTCACGCCTGCTAGATTTAATACTGCGTTGTGACATAGCGAGCCCCCACTCCCCAACTTTAATGCGTGTTTTCAAAGTTATTTTTTATTAATATGATAAAGCTAAAAATACGTGTCTAATATTTTTAATAATCTGAAAGACGAACTAAATAGAATTTCTTTTTTTTTTACATAGGCAACTACCGTATTATGAACTGTCCCATACCTACAAAACTTCAATACAAAATCAACTCAAATATACGGGAAGGCTAATTCTTTTTTTCGATTAAGATATTAGTTCGATGGAAAAAGTTGCTCAGTTTGATGATCTGTACCACACCCTTAAATTTGATCACACCTTTCAGATACAACCTGTATAGGAAATCGTTTGTAAAGATTAACTCAAATATATAAACTTTGTCACTATTCAAACAGCAAAATGGCCCGAATTCTCGACGGCAAAACTTTAGCTGCGACGGTGACGAATGAAATAAAAGACAAAATTGTAAACTGGATACACCTTGATAACAGAGCACCCTCTCTTCGATGCGTCTTATTTGAAGGAGACCCGGCCAGTGAGACTTACGTTAACAACACTATTAAAGCAGCAAAAAATATAGGCATCAATGCTGAAGTAATCAGATTTAAGAGTACAATAACAGAGGCACAGCTTATCCAGGAGATACAAACCCTCAACGCTGATGGAACCGTCGATGGTATCCTGATTCAGTTACCAGTACCTAAGACAATGAGTGAGAGGAAAGTGTGCAATGCTGTCGCTCCAGAGAAAGACGTTGATGGGTTCCATATTCTGAACATTGGACAGCTGTGTGTTGATATGCCATCATTCGTGCCTGCCACTGCTTTGGCTGTAATTGAAATTCTGAAAAGGTCAGTACTTTTCCTACATAAGCATAGCATAACTATAGAGTCAATTGTTAAAGCTGATTTAGATGCCACAACTTCCTAAATTTTCAGGTTCGAGATAGAAACTTTCGAACGCAACGCAGTAGTAGTCAGCCGATCGAAGAATATAGGTCTGCCGATTGCTATGATACTGCATAGCGACAAGAGACATGAGAACGGACTTGGAATGGACGCCACTGTTACTATCTGCCATCGTTACACGCCGAAAGAGCAACTAGAAGTCTTTTGTCAGAATGCTGATATTATTATCACTGCTACAGGTAACTCCAGGTAGTATGTAGGACGCCCTCAGGCCAGGTGGAGCGACGATCTTCGAGGGTTTTTTGTAAATGAATGGATGAGAGAGGCCTAGTATTGAGTAATTGGTAGATATTATATTATGTCCAGAGATTTTATTGGAAATAGATATCATTTATTTGCTTCAAATACAATGTGTTTTTTTATAAATAGTCCCGTCACGATACAGTTTACCTTACATGCACCATGCCGCCTCTACTACATGCTATACAGTGTAACCCTGGATAAAGTGCATAAACGAAAATGGGTGAAACTAGACCATCATTCATCGACAAAAAGATTGGAAAAAAATAATAACAAATATGTCAAAAAATAAATAAAAAGAAGTGAATTGAAGTTTGAAATTTTTGAAACAAAATTTCAAACTTCAAAGAAACGTGTTTATTTACTTGATGACTGTTTTTAAAGGGTTTCTTTGTATTTTCCATGCAGCATCAATTATTATCAGCCATCATTTTGTTATTATTCTAAAGAAATTGTGAGTTAATTTCTTTAAAATTAAAATTAATAAAAATGTATTATGTTTTCAATACAGGGGAATTCAATAGGCAGTAAAAAAGTAAAAATATCTATAATAATTATTACGTTTGTTTTAGAAAAAAAAATCTTTTTTTTTTGTCGATGTATAATGGTCTTGTTTCACTCATTTTCGTTTGTGCACTTTATCCGGGGACACACTATTATACTGATGATGACATCACTCAGCAATAAATGTCTTTTTTTAGTTTTAATAAGCAAAAAGCTAATATAACACTTTGCTCTGAAATCTTCCCTTAGAATCGGTAATTTTAAATTCAAATTTTGTAACATATATTTCTGTTTACCTATCGTTTGTCGCAGGTATTCCAAAACTGATCAAAGCGAACATGGTCAAGCCCGGGGCTACAGTCATTGATGTTGGCATGACCAGAGTTACTGATGAAAATGGAAAGTCCAGATTTGTTGGAGATGTTGATTATGACGGTAAGTGAAATCATTCAAAATTGGAGTCACTGTTACGTTTAACACAAGATATTCTGATAGACTAATTATTCCTCCAATGAAAAGCCACTTATATCACAGAAGTTGCTTTCCAATGATTATAAGGATATATAATAAATTACCAAAATCAAATAGGGAACTGCCTACCAATCGCTTTAAAACAGTTTTATTGAAATGGCTTATAGAAAAATCATTTTATTCTGTGAAACCTAAACTTTAATAATTCACACTGACCTTTTTCTATTATAATTTGACAAATGATTGACATTCTTATTCTTAGACTACCTATTAATTATGTATGTTCCAATTTTATTAGTTTATTTCATTTATTTAGGTAATGTAATTTTGCTTGCTAGTTTTACCGAATTGTTTTAGAAACTGTTCAAAAACCGGACCATCTGTAATGTTACAATTCTAGCAAATAAATTTCATTTCATTTCATTACGCATTTTCAACAGATCCTTAACGCTTGTAAAATTTGGATATTTTTTTGCACCCAAGCTTACAAGCACCGAAAAAATTTATGTATTAAACTTAGTTTTTTTTTTGTTTCTCTTTACTATCTTTCATAACACTGACTTTTCATAATCTATGAACTTTTATTGTAAGTATTAAATATTATTTTGTCTAACAGAGGTTTTTTTTCTTACATACATTACTTCTAACAGAGGTCGTGAAAGTCGCTGGTGCCGTGACCCCAGTTCCCGGTGGCGTGGGACCGATGACTGTTGCTATGTTGATGCACAACACATTTCAAGCTGCAAAGCAACTGCGAGAGAAGGCACAACCTTAGGAGTTTGAAGACTTTTCTAATTTTTGAAGCGAAAACTTCTTTAGGCGAGTTGAGCATTTTTGAGATGGGAAAAAACAATTGAACTCGCGACACTTACCGACACCTCATTTTTGTAAACGGGATTGTGCGCTTTATTTATATTACGTTACAGATCAATGTTCTTTGCAAGTATTTTTACTTTAAAGGTTTTGGAAGAATTTTTTTGTAAACGTAATTGTGTTTTTTATTTAGATAAAGTTACGGACCAATGTTCTTTCTATACAAGTATTTTTCTTCCACCAAGGCGATCTTGTTTAAGTTTTCACTTCTGTCGGCACTCCCGGAGTGCCACTGTTTTTTTTATTTTATTTTCAGGTCAACTGAAACTATGAAATAATTAATTTTTTGTTATGTCTCCACAAAAATTGCTACTTTTTTTGCCGATACAGTAAATCTACAATTCTTAGTCCTCTGACGTTTCTTGTTCTTAATATTAAATTTAGTCTGAATAAAACAGGCATCCATGAAAATATAATTTGGAAATTAATAATATTGTAAATAAAAGAATCTCTATATCCGAATACTTTGTACTGTTACCTATCTAAAAATTGATAGTTTTATCCAGTGTGCGCGTACGTACTTTATCTATGTATTATTTTATAAAGTACCTAATTTTATGTTGTTCAATGCGACTAATAAAATATCGAATAACATTATTTCCGTGTTAAACTTTTTTAATTTACCATAACCATGCCTTTTCTGTGAAAATAACTGTCACTTAATATTTAATTCTGATAATTATCAGTAGGTGCGCAAATTTAACCTAGCTATAAGTTAAATGTACTAATAATATTGCTGCGCCCTAACAGGGTTCACGTACTCTTGGGTAGCCTAGTCTGTAACTGTGTATTGTGCAAATAAATAAATATGTAGTTATTAAGTTTGGATAATCTAAAAATATTGGTGCAAAGATGAGCAAACTGACAACCACAACCACCAATCACAGCAGTTTAGATTAGTTTGACCGTCGCGCGTCTGATTTAGCGCTCTGGCCACACTGAGGACAATCTCGCGCGGGAAGCGGGACACGACTGCAAGCGTCGATTGTTTGAATGTTTTAGAAGTCACGCGACTATTTACGTCAGTTTGAAAACCTCCATAGAAGTCAGTTGGCACAATCGGCGCGAGCGAATTTTGTCGCGAATCTGCGAGGGATACGCTTCAGTTTGACCTTCTTCGTTTGATAATTTTACAAATAGCTTTCAGTTATCAATTGGTTATTGAGCCCCGCGCTTAGTTTCGATGCCGATTCCTACGCATAATAATAGTCTATTTGCGTATCTAAACCTTTCATCCTTTGAGTGTTTAATTTCCTTGAGAGTAGATCTAAACCTACGATTGATAACAACCCATTTCTTGAAATCAACCCACTCGTGCATTTCTGACATTGTCTGTGATTACTTGCTGTAATAACAACATCTTAACAGTAATTTATCATATTGTGATAAGCTACAATGCACTTCTGGACTAACTACGTTTTGCCGTACTAAATGCAGTTTATATAAATACTGGACGTGAAAGTTTGTGCAAATATTCAGATTATAAAAGGTGGTGCATCAAAGGACAACCCAACTCTAAAGTTCGTTTTTTAAATCCCAGATACTAATTTGACATTTCAAATGATTGTCGTTTGTTTTTTTTTTTTCAATTTGGAGTTTGACATTTGCAACTGTCAAATTAGTTTCTGGGGCTACAAAACGAACTTGAACGGTAAGTTTATTTTTCAATTCGTCATTCTCCTGCTTTTATCCATATTATTAGAAGCGACCCGCCCGTGCTCCGCACGCTTCTAATACTTGACAAAACATCGAAATTTATTTTTATGTAAGTTTTTATTACGGTTTTATACACAATAAACCTTCCGGCATTAAGAGCGTTTATTCTGAAAGTGGGCAACGTCGCAAATAGATGTCAAATATTTCGCTGTTTTGATTAATTTGGCAATATTACTGTATGGAAACATGAAATATGGCTAACTAGCGAACTGGAATATTAATAATGAATTGGAATTATAATACTGAATTTGACGTTGTAGCCGTTTTAGGTGTAAAAATGCATTTGGAAAGTTTCTAAATACTTTTTTTACGTCTAAGACTGAACAGGTAAATATTTGACAGCTATTTGCGACGTTTCCAACTTTTATGATAAACGCTCTTAATTGTCTACATGATGGTGAAAACCGCATCAAAATTCGTTGCGTAGTTTAGAAGAACAACGCAGTCACACAGACAGACACAAAAAGCGACTTGAATTTATAAGTAGTAGAAAAAGATTCTTAAGTTTTATCCAATTAATTTAAGGTCGCTGCAGGGGGTGTCTTTTACTTTCATACATCTCTATCAGCATTCATCACAGTATTCACTTCCTTTCTAGAATCCACCCATCTATTCAAAATCCATCTATCGTTTCTTCGGTCCCTCTCTTCTCTGATAGCCAAAAACATACTCAAAACTTTTGCATGTCATGTTCTCTTCTTGTCATATGCATAAATCAGCACCTGTAGCGTGTTGAGTACGTACTTTTTGATCCTAATGAATCTCTCAATCGAAATTAGTTTCGCTTCGAACCACCGCACGATCGTGCGCTAGTGTTGGATTCAAGAGTACCTATGAATTGGCATTGAATTCGATTGATTCAGAACTCGAAGCTGTTGGGAGTAAGGTCCCTGGTTGAGAGTTACCACATGTCAACTGCATACCATGCAGATGGCATATAGACGTATGTGCCTCTCGATCTTACGCCATTTAACTCGATCCTTGGCAACTATCATCCAAGTGCTGATATAGGCATATGCAGCAGTGGACTGCTAAAGGCTGATGATGACGGTATGCACATATCGAGAAAACTAATTAAAAAGCCAAAAAGGTTAGAGATTAAACATTCCATGACCTTTTGATAACGCAAGGTCGTGAAATGTGTGCCACAATGTCAGATTATGATATGATAAGATAGCTATAAATAGGTCAGTAATCAATAGATACAATTATATTTCAAATATGATGTCAGCTGATAACAAACAAGTGTCTAGATAACAGATATGTGTTATTGATTTGAATGCACATTGTCTGTTCTGTTTCTACTTTGAGGCTGTGTTAGTTCATTCCATTTTATGTTGGGAATATTATATCATTATATCAAAATCTGGCTTAGAAAGGCAATAGACAGGCGTGTTTGGAAATGGGACAGGGAGGCTTTTGCCCAGCTATGGGAAAATACGGATTGAATAGATAGATAGAAATCTGTATTTCAATATTTACGTAGATATTTTTCGATTGGTTTATTTCATTGAAGTCTGTCTTTCAGCATATGCAATAACCCACTTAAAAAAATCTGAGTGTTGGGCCATGTTCACACAGATTTTTTTGTAGGTAACTTACCTACTTGGTGAAACATGAGGTAGTAGCTAGACACAGAGGTCAATCTAAAATATAGCAATTTTATTTAACCCTCAATTTTCTATCTCGTATCACGTTTCCTTGTCCCTACGCTGTGTATTCTAGTGGCGTGGTTTAGGCTGAGCCTCTCAGTCCTAATTTGAAACCATTATAATCCTCTTCGATTTCTTGACAATCGAAACTTGGATATTCCCAATTCTCAGTAAATTCGCTGAAAAATTACGCCTAAAACATATCTTAATTAATATTATAAATTCGAAAATGAGTTTGTTTGTTTGTTACGCTTTCACGCTAAAACGGCTGAACGTATCTGGATGAAATTTGGCACATGGGTAGACCATGACCTAGGTTCAGACATAGGATACTTTTTATCCCGATAGTACGTTCCCGTGGAATAATTTCCGGTCTTCACGGGGGCAAAAGCAAGTAAGGAATAAATACCAAGTGAAGTAAATTACGTAATACTATGAAATATCGACAGAACATTTTGCTCCGTTATTTTTACACACAGTAATATAATTTATAGTAATATCACAATGTTTAATACGTTATATAACAGATATCAATGATAATATGCGGCGTATAGTAACAGGCACGATAACGTAAGGCCTTAGCCACATTAAACGTAGTATAAAAAGATGCGTTCGCGCAATGGCTGGTATCTTTGTTCCAGAATCATGCGAACCATATTTTAAAAAGTTTAAAATTTTAACCTTTCCATCAGCTTATATCTATGAAGTTGCACTATTTGTTAAAATAAATAAAAATCTATTCGGTGAACTGAAATCAAAAAGGTATATTCTGAAAATATCTAGTATACCACAAAGAACTGCTCTTATGGGCAAAAGTTTTTTTGGAATGGCATCTAAAATTTACAATACCTGTGGACATTTTAAGCACCAAGGAACTGCCACTATTTAAACATAAATTGCGTAATTTTTTCATTGACAAAGCTTACTACACGATTCAAGATTTTCTAAATAATTAGTGCCTACTACAATCTGTCACCATAATTGTTATTTTCTAAGATTTACTTTTTATGTGATGCCTAAGATTTTATTTTTAACTGCATGTTGATATAATTATTGTATGCCTATTAGGCAGGACATAATGGAACTGTAATTTACCTAACCTATGCCCACAATAAAAAGATTTGATTAAAATTTCCAAAGATGTCAACTGAGACAGTATTGGAGAAAAAATGGCTGTTACGTTTCATTATCTCAGCATTAAAGTAACAGTAGTAGAGGTCGTTAATATGAACCACTCAGATACACTAGTAAACTAATAAGTTTAGAATGATGCTCACCTAATCTTCGTTAGGTAAATATCTCGGCGTGCAAAGAGACAGAAGACTCATGTAAAGCCAGATTCACTTTACCGTGTTGTGTCGTGTCGTGACACCTGACGCAGTGTTATCCAATCAAAACCCATTGTGATTTGACGTAGTCCTGAACCGTACCCTAAGTTACTTACTTTGGGTACGATACAGGATTAATCACATTTTTTTTAGATTTTAAACAGATTGCTAATACTTAGCTTCATAAGTTAGAAAAAAAATCTGCTTAGCAACGTAAATAACGCAATGAATGTTGTTGAACAGTCAAAATGAAACAAATTAGTCACAATCGTTTACGAAAATAAGTAACGCAATTAGAGTACAGATTCTTTTGATTGGCAGGTATATCCCGCGTCACGACACAACACGACACAGTAATGTGTCGGTGGCTTGAGTGTTTACGTGGAAATGCTTAACGTAACCAGTCTGCGAAACTAAGACTCTAAGACTTTCTAAGACTTGTCATTTGAAAAGAAGAAAAAAAATCGGTGCTATTTTCGTTTCTCGTCCCGTCCCAATACATTTACAGCCTAAACACACTCGAAACAAGATGTTTTTATTGCGTATAACTAATTACAGTAATTTAATTATCAGCAACGTCGAGACATTGACTTAGAGCGTTATCTTATGACCCCTGCGTCACAGAACACACCCACACACGTCATTTTATCATTAAATATTTTTAGGGTTTAGTTATGCGAAGTTTTATGGAATAATGACACATCATTTTCGCTCGTGTCTAAATGATAACAGCTGCACGGGTCGATCGAAAGTTAAGCTACGTTTGCCGTGGTCGGTTCGTGGATGGGTGACCGTCTATTACCTATCGAGACCCTTCCGTGCCTAGAAAAGCACGTTAAGCCGTTGGTCCCAGCTGTCATTCGTAGATCTTTGACAGTCGTAGTCAGAAACACAAAAATCTGACAACCAGTCTTACCAAGGGGTCCTATCAACGGGCGGTTGAGGTCAGATAGGCAGTCGCTCCATGTAAAATCCCGGTATTCAGCTGCATCCGGTTAGACTGAAAGCCGACTCCAACATACATAGTAGGGAAAAGGCTAGGCAGATTAATTGACACATCAGTTTTGTGTAGTACTAAGGTTCGTGTTTTTTATTGAAGGATGATAATATGACTACCAGGATAGAACCGATTTGAAATAAGTTGGGATAAGAGCTGGAAGATAAACCTTTAAAATTTTATTGCGTTTTCGTTTGGAAATCCGGGATGAGTACAAATATTAGAGTAAATTATATCTCCTGAAGTTCCTGAGGTCACGAGGTTTTTTGTGCTTGAAATAGATAGGTAGATCTCATAATTGTAACGCGTGAATTTTACCAAGACACTATTGGATGCCTCCTTATTGTGAATCGTTCATTATCTTGTCGTACGCCACAATACAAAACCATATACCCGAATATGACGTAGGTACGGAAAGATTATCATCTGGGTATTTCGTAGCTATTGAAAACATGTTTTTGTTATTGCTTTCAAAAACAAAATATCTTCGCTGATGTTTCTTTAACAGCATCCATAAAAATATCTCACCACTTCATAGAAAAGTACACTTGACCATTAATAAAGATTACGAATACAGTGGGCCCTAGGATTGACCCCTGTCGCACGCCGTCGTGACTAGCACGCGTACAGTGGCTGATCCGAAAAGCCACTCCGTTGGCGTAGACTTCTTTATTCCCTGACTTTTATGTAACGTTTACAAACAAAACATTTTTTGATACAATACTTTTTGGGGAAAAATATACAATTATGTCAGTATTATTTTAGTAAAAAACGAGAAGAAAATCTATTATTGTGATGCTTAACGTAAACTTAGGAGATGAATACATTTTTATCTAACTATAATCTTTTAATCCAATACTATTTCAGTTAATAAGCCTTGATATCATTATCAATCTATTTAAACCAATTTGAGTGATGATGAAATTATTAGATACCTAATTGAAATTGTACCAATGTATTTCCAACGATCATTGAACCGTGAGAATAAGGTTAGAGTTATAATTAACTACACGTTTATAATCTGTTCTATTGATACATATTAAAAGTAATGAAACGGGTGATTAGTCAGTTGAGAACTTGAGTTCTTGTTCGATCTTGCATCCAGGTACTTGAATTATAAGTCCATACAATTAACTATACAAAGGATATCGTCTCTCCTAATTGCGTTGCTTTGGTTATCGTAGAGCATCAATAAATTACAATTTACAATACGTTTAGCTTAACTATCCTCGGTCTTCAAAGACTCGTCCTGTCACCAGGTCATCATCATCTTCCAGCTCCCAATTTTTTTGGGATCGGCGCAGATGTCTTCTTCTTCTAAATACATCTCTAACAACCAGCCGTAATCTTCGTAAGTATTTGCCTTTTTCTAGCCATAGTTTCATTATATATAAGAGACCCAAGTGTAAGTGTTTCTAAGATTCTTTTGTCTTCACGTTTCATCTAGAATTTACCAAATAAATTATTTTAATATACTGGGTGGCAGGGACATCGACGTGCAACCTGGGCCTCAAGTCTGCTATTACAATAGTGTCAGAATGGTCTATCATTGATTTCATAATTGTTGATTTTGACAAGTTTGGTAATCTACTAATATAATGGCGTCATTATGACTTTCCTATGGTTAGCTACTGACACTCCATTGAAAGAAATGGCACTTATTGGTAATCTCGTACATAATGACAAATGAATGACTGACTTAGGCGGTATCATTGGTCGTATTGTACGACAATGCCATTATAACACAATTCTATTACGAGACCATTGACCGACCAAAGATCGACCATTATGAATTTAGCAGATTACGAACTTTTAGCAAAATGACAATGGGATCGTGTTGGAATGATGAATTTATAAAAATAGCAGACTTGGGCCCCAGTTACCATGGCTTAAAATTTGTTGTTCCATACATTTTGACCGCGAAGGTATTGCACTTTTGAAGGAAACAGGTGTTTTTTTTCAATACCCACCGAAACATTTCAACGCAGGGGTGTTCAGGAACTGAATCCAGAGAAACAGGTTGTGCGTCGATGACTCTGCCACTATCCTCCTTTTCCTACTTTCCAACTAAATAATTGCTTCTCAGTTCTAACTAGAGATAACCTTCGAAGCTTCTTTACGTGGTAGGAGCAAAAAAATAATAGGATGTTATAAATTTAATGAGGTACTATTTGATAATATGATAACCTTTATATTTTATAAGATTATAAATATTCCATTTATAACAATGAAGCAGTGTCTAAGTGTTATCTACTTTTTTTCTAAATGGAATATTTTTTAATTAATTACCTACCAACTGTTAATTTTAAAACTGATAACACACAGACTGCCAACTTGTGCGTATTTAGTCACACCCATGACTGTGATAAATCATCTCCTTACCTACTATCTATTTATAAATGTGGAAGTCTACTGTAATAGGTAGGAGTGTGCATCGGCCTCCTACTAACTAAAACCACCATGACTACCCTGAGGCCACCTGACACCAGTGATTCTGCTCTCACCCTTGTGAAATATGCAGGACCTCCCTGAATGTGGCTGACCGACTAGCTAAGTTGGGTACCAACGTACCAAGGTAACTTTTTCTGCAGAGCCTGCGACTTCGTGTACGACAATAGTAACACATCTGCCGAAATTAGGTGCCGAAAAAGTAGACGTGTTTACGCCTACCTATACCTAATGCTTTTTCAATTACCTACCTAACTTTGACACAATCATGTGGCCGAATTGTGTCGATTTGCTTAGAACAGAACAGCAGCCTAATTTCGTAATACACGATCAATCACAATCTGAATCATTGAATATTTATACTTAGTTTGTAATAAGTATTTTTGTGTATCCTCATATTTGTTTTTTTTTTTTTTATTCCTCGCTTTTCGTAATTGCACCTACCACAGTTTGTCTCTGCATCACCCAAAGGTTGACTCTGTGCTTGAAGTATTAATAAATAAATCATTTTGAAAGACATTGCTAATCCATTGCTTCATAAGTTCAAAAAAAATATCTGCCCACCAACATAAATAACGCAATGAATGTTGTTGAACTGTCGTAATGAAATAGAACTGTGCGTTTGCAATGGTGAAACATTCACATGTTTTGCATGTAGGGGAACATGAACATGTATGTTCTTAGGGGGATTATAGATGTTCCTGATCTGCATAATGATCTCTGCAATCTATTTGTCCCAGACAATTACTGTCGTGGCAGAAAACACCGCTTACTGGCTGTTCCAACTTGCCGTACTGTTGCACACTCCAAGTCACCTATTCCTCGGACATTAGCTGCTATTAACGCTCTCCTGAACTCAAACATAAATCTTGATATGTTTGCGAATGAATGGAAGATGATACTGTCAGAATTTTTGAATTTTTGTGAGAAGAATGCATGATTGTGTTAATAAAATAAATGTTTATGTACCTAGTGTAACTGGCTTCGGCCCTTCCATAAAAAAAAGAAGGAACTAGAGATTTCAACATGTTTTGTTGTGAATGTTTCGCCAGTGCAAACGCACAGTTAATCAAACGATTAACTACCAAACCTGATATCGCGAAAAAAAAATCAGCTGTTCCCTACATTTTGACGAGTTATGCGAACATAAATGTAGGGAACAGCAGATTTTTTTTTTCGCGACATCAGGTTTGAGCCCATAGTAAAAGTTGATCATAACGATGAGTAACCAGCCCGTCCCATCCTTGATGTCCTCCCTCCGGTTGACGCCCTAAGCCGAGGTTCGTACCCCTCAAGGGGGTGCCCTTAGCGTTCACCTAGTTTTAATTAGCATAGTTGAATAACCCCTGGCTGGAGGTTTTAAGTGTAGTAGCTTAAGGCACCCACAGGAAAGCCCGGTTAAAGTAGTCATGATCTCAGAGGTCAAATACGAGATGCCCAAAAGAAAAAAGAAAAAAATTATGAGTAAAGTCACGTGTTAAAGTTTACGCACTGGTTAAAAACTTACCCTGCATCTACATATGTAGGTATTTTTTTGTATTATATTGGCGTTGTTTACTGCACATTTTTATACGTCTTATTTATCGAATTACGTCGGTTGCCGTTATCATCCATGTTCAAATGCCAAATAAACTGAGATGATTTAATAAAAACAACAATTTATAAAAAATACTTTAGGTAGATAGCACAATTTAAGTAGGTAAGTACCTACTTGACTCGACTTTTGCATAGAAACGCCGTTGGTCAATGACCACATAGCGATAATGAGTCCTGAATTCGATTCCCGGTACCTAATAAGGTCGGTTTTATATTGAGAAATTCTAAATAAGTAGTCTAGGTAGTAGCCCGGAGTACCTATCCACTTAATAAAAATCTTAAATTAATTAAATAGGTAATTCACCGACTGACAATGCAATACACAGCCTAAGCCTCTAGGTCGACAAGCTTGTGCACAAGAGTACCATAACTATGCGTTCGCACTGGTGAAACATCACAACAAAACATGTTGAAATCTCTAGTGCCTGTCAAACTTTGTATGGAAAATTGACAGAAAATAGAGATTCCAACAAGTTACGTTGTAAATGTTTCGCCAGTGCAAACGCACAGTAAGCCGGGTCTCCTGTGCGTGTTTTTACACAAAAACATCCCGACAAAGAGGCGTGGCTAAACACATTTGCTTATGACTACACGACATTTTGTATGAAAATAAATGTTTATGTGTAAGGTTTTCTGTGTAATGTTTCGAAAAAACACGCGCAGGAGACCCAGCTATAAATAATGAAAGTGAGCACCAAAGCCGGGTCTCCTGCGCATGTTTTTACACAAAAACATTGCAACAAAGAGGCGTGGCCAAACACATTTGTCTATGCAAACACGACGTTTTGTATGAAAATAAATGTTAATTTGTAAGGTTTTTGTGTAATGTTTCGAAAAAACACGCGCAGGAGCCCCGGCTTTAAGGAAGATTTTTGTTTGTTCGGTGTTTTTGCCGAAGAGAAAATCCATCGGGCGCACGACCTATATTTTATGCCCGGTTAACCACAATAAGTTCCCACACACAATGGCAACAGGAGTGCTGCAGCTATTAAAAGTTTTCATTTTGTCTTCATAGTAATTCTGGGGCCGCATCTGTGTCTATCGTGACGATGCTTCGCACAGGTAACGCCGCCCGTGTACCTACAGTTTTTTCATGCGAGGAGCTTGCGCAGGCAGAGCTGTAGTGAAGCTTGTGCGTGTGGTAGGCCCTAGGCCCACGCTAATATAACCACTGCATTAGGCTGCCTGTCCACTGAAGCGGAGCGAGCCAGCGGAGCGGAGAAATGTGCCAATAGTAACCAATAGGAGCGGAGCTCTGAAGCGGAGTTTAGATTCTATTGATTAATATTGGCATATTTCTCCGCTCCGCTGCTTCGCTCCGCTCCAGTAAACAGGCAGCCTTAGCGCGATAACTTTTTAGCGAGCAAAACATATGAAGCTTCGGCACGCATTGCTTCGTCACGATAGATGCAGAGGCGGCCCCAGCATTACACTAATAACATTAATTATTATTATAAGCGACATTTGTTCTCAATTTGTCTGCTGCGTCATAGCATTATCAAAACGAAACTAAAATGACGTTAATTGTCAATGTCAAATCCTTCCGTGATTTTGGCGCGTTCGAAAACCATAATTGGAATGTTTTTTACTAGAATACTAAAATAATAAATAATTTTAAGATGCTGTAAAATTGACGATAAGTTATGATAAGATAGCAAAATACAGAATAAATATTTTGAGTCTTTCATAAATTCTAGAATTGGTTTTCTTTGTCATTATCCTAAATGTAAGTCTGGGCTCGTTTAGAAACTCCATAAACCTAATTTCTCACTACTGCTACCCACGTGTAGCGCACCGCACGTTTTATGTACCTAAAACAACATTTATTTTTAATTTGATTCGGTTTCGGTTCATAGAAAAGTAACCAATAAAAAAAGGACAAGATTCTATGTCTGTCACTGATTAGAAACTTTCCTAGCGACAGCAAGGTTTTGTGTACGTGGTTGGCCAAGTAACTGAAAGGTACTTGAAGAATTTTGAAAAAGGAACCTAAACATTTCGGTAAGTAGGTAGGGTGTTATAATTCCATATTTAATGAAGGCTCCATATATTTTAATTCATTTGCCCTTGTATTGAAGTGATTTGGATTAAGTGTCTAAGCATCGTAGACCTAATAATTCAGTAAAACACGAAGCAATGTTTGATCTTCAGTGACTAAACATGAGGAAGTTTATAACCATTCTTTAGGATAGTTTATTCAACACGTTTCCCACTTACAATATGCACTGCTTGATGTATGCCACTATCAATGTTACTATCGCTGAAGTCTGTTCAATAAAACTTCAAGGTAACCTAATTTTTAATCTATTTCATAGTTAATTAGTGACAAATTCAGCCAGTATACAGATAAATTTGTCTCAAAATGTTCCCCATTGTCAGTTCAATCCAGTTTTGTTGATATGAACATAATAATGAGTGGTTAAAAGCAGTTTATACCTGACCTGACGTTAAGATATTGATTGAACTTCGTAACCCATTGATGTTCTCATTTTAAAACTATACTTATCTGGTTTAATTTGGATCAGTGTCTATACTTCGAATATGTGCGTTATCTGTGTAGCAAATTGTTTGGTCATATTGACCTAATGACCCATGTACGTTGGCAGTAAGCGATGAGGCAAATCCTCCGCCTCCGAGTATTCAGTTCGCTACTGACATCCACAATGAGAAGTCACACGTACATTGATTCTCTGGGCTCGGCCAGGTAAAATATATTATAGAGTTGTGTTGTGGCTTACAAACTAATTTGTTTTGACAATTTTTTCTTTTAATTGCAATTTCTTTTTTACCTTGCACTTTTTGTTTTCTTTATCTTTTGGGTTTATTGTGTTGTTTCTGTTTTGTAGTTATTCTGTGCTTGTAGTTTTCAATTAATGCAACATTTTATTTAGCATGTTTGGAACTCAGGGATTTGAAGGCTGATTAAAAACAATATCTCTGATTCTTCATTATTTTAAAATAAGTAGGCCAACTAATTGTAATGATGTGAAATTGGTTATATGTGCTTGGCCTGCCAATTTATAGTGCAATAGAATTTTGTTATTGTGATTTCATTGATGTATTGTCTGCAATTTGTTACTGGCATCTCATCAATTTGTTTATTCGATGGGAAGGTCACTGGAGAATCTGGACATACAACCAGCATTTTTGTAAATAATATTTGTATTCTTATTTCTTAACTCAATATTTAATATTTTAACTCGGAAACAATAAATCAATCCAATAAATCATTTATATACAGCCAAGTTACATTACATTTCCAATATTTTGAAGTTATGCAGGTTGTGTGAATATTTAATTGAGCATTGTCATGACTATTATCTATAAGTAGGTACTTTAATTAAACAAGTTTATGTAGGTATCAATAAACCCAAACATATTATTGTTTTGTAGTGTGCTAAATTGTTAGCAGAATAGTTTATAGCTTTGTTTTAGGAGCAAAAAATTAATTTACTTTAGTACTTATAATTTTATTTTCTTCAAACAGCATAATGGCCCGAATCCTCGATGGCAAAGCACTAGCAGGGACAGTAAAGGAAGAATTGAAAGAGCAAATTGCAAACTGGGTAAACCTTGGTCACAGAGCACCCTCCATTCGGTGCATCTTAGTAGGAGCAGACCCAGCCAGCCACACTTATGTCAACAACAAGATTATTGCAGCAAGATACGTAGGCATCAATGCGGAAGTGATCAAACATGAAAGCACAATAACCGAGGACCAGCTTATTCAGGAGATAGAAGCTCTTAATGCTGATAGTAGTGTTGATGGTATTCTAGTTCAGTTGCCAATACCCGAGACAATGAGTGAGAGGAAAGTGTGCAATGCGGTCGCTCCTGAGAAGGATGTTGACGGGTTCCATATTGTGAACATTGGACAGCTCTGTGTTGATATGCCAACGTTAGTGCCTGCTACTGCCTTAGCTGTTATCGAAATGTTGAAAAGGTGAGTCGATTTTCATTAATTCTTAGACATTGTTTGAGTGTGAGTACTGACGATAGATAATGCTTTTTAAAATAAGTATGTGTGTGATAAATCTCATTTGAATCTGCTAAATTATTATGTTGATTAATTTTTAATGATGAATGGAAATAAGTAGTTAGTAAATAATGCCATAGATAAACACAACACCGGAAATGACAATTTACAAAATTTTTAGGTTCAACATCGACACTTTTGGACGCAACGCGGTAGTAGTTGGCCGATCGAAGAATGTGGGACTACCGATTGCTATGATGCTACATAGTGACGGGAAACACGACAATGAACTCGGAATGGACGCTACAGTTACTATTTGCCATCGCTACACGCCGAAAAAACAATTAGAAGTCTTTTGCCAAAATGCCGATATTATTATCACTGCTACAGGTAATAATTTTATCTATATTTTAATATATATATATATATAAATAAATTAAGTTTAAATAAAATAAGTTTAAATATTTTTAAATTTATTTATCTTATAAGTAATTAAAAAAAAATAAGTAGTAACATTTTGTATTTCAATTGTCTTAGGTGTGCCAAAACTTATCACAGCAAATATGATCAAGCCTGGTGCCACTGTCATTGATGTGGGAATCACCAAAATTACTGATGCTAATGGAAAATCTAGATTGGTTGGAGATGTTGATTATGATGGTAAGTGTTTTTTTTTTAAGTGAAAACTTCTTTAGGCGCGCATTTTTGAGATGGGAAAAAACAATTGAACTCGCGACACCTTTACCGACGCGATTGTCCTCTTTATTTATATTACGTTACGGATCAATGTTCTATGCAAGTATTTTTACTTTAAAGGTTTCGGAAGTTTTTTTTTTTTTTTGTAAACGCGATTGTGCTCTTTATTTAGATAAGGTTGCGGACCAATGTACTATACAAGTATGTTTCTTCCACCAAGGCGATCTTGTTTAAGTTTTCACTTCTGTCGGCACTCCCGGAGTGCTACTGTTTTTTTTTTTCTTACATTTATTTCTTTTTTCCTAACAGAGGTCGTGAAAGTCGCTGGTGCCGTGACCCCAGTTCCCGGTGGCGTGGGTCCGATGACGGTTGCTATGTTGATGCACAACACATTCCAGGCCGCTAAACATCTGCGAGAGAAAGCCCTATTACAGTAAATTATTTTATTTTCAACCTAAATCGTGAAACATGTGTGTATTATCTCTCTACAAAAACAGGAAATACTTAAGATTATTGACAGTATACTTACATAAAATCCATTTATTTATTTTATGACTTATGTAGGTACACACGGCTATACATAAAGCTATACAAATCCAGTTTATGCTGATCTCGCACTGTATAGGATTTCCGTACAATGCGAGGTCAGCTTATAATAGAAATGTATAGCTTGATGTGTAGGCGTGTGTTCTAGACTAAGCATGCTCGACCTCGTAATTGCTTTACCCAATGATATTATAAGTAAAAATACATATATAGGTTACCTACACAATATTCGATCTTCAAAAACGGCGCACAATGTCACAATATTAGATGATACGTGGAAGTAGGATGGCATGTCGTAATTATCGCGAGAGAAAAAGAGACAAGACGAAGAAAACTTGGCTAATTAGCCAATTTTTGAGGTGCCACTTGCGGAGCGTGTATACCTCTTTTAACTTATAATATCATTGGTCTGCGACACTCAGGTTGCATGTCACATGTACGTCATAAAACGACATGACCTATTTTGCTCTAAAGACCAATCCAACCCAACCAACCTTAAACTCCGGCCGCCCGCCGAGAGAATATTCTACTGACGCCTCTCAATTGGAAACGATTAGAAACAAATAAAATAAAGTATACATTCGTAAACCATAAAACACGTATTCTTTTATTTTATACTCAACTGTACTCAACTGCAACTACTCATTCTCTTGGCGGCAGAAGTTTCAATTTCATATTGTCAAAATATGTGGTAATGCATTCACGAGGTCGACTGTAAAATAACAGGATTATACTATATCTACAATTATTCTTAGTCTTTGGTTGTTTCTTGTTCGTATTAATAAATTAACTTTAAAGCATTCATCCATTTAAATAGAATTTGGATCGTAAAAGAATCTCTGTTTCGAAATATTTTGAATTGTAGACTCAAATTAATAATTTATTCCAGTGTGCCTTTAAATGAATACGTTAGGTACCTACAGGTACATATCTATTAGATAAATAATTGATTAGTGTTAAGGATCATTGAGTATTATAAAGATAATTAATATTATTCTGGGTATGATGGTTGCTTGTAAGATTGTTGTATATGTCAATGTAAACATTGAGAATGCAGAATGTATTTTTCCATACCTTGATTGTATAAATATTTATATTTTCAATACATTTCTTTAAAAAAGGAATGGCTGTGAATGACTGTACTGTTTTGAGACTCACGCCATTAAAATAATTCGTCGAAATAATATGATGAACAATATTGAACTTTATTGACAACATACTAAAGTGTTATATCGTTTTAAGAGGATAATCTTCCAGTAACTGTGATTGACGTAGTTTACTAATTTAAAGCTTGGGTTAGTGTGAATAAGGTTCAATATTCTATAGCATGTTCAAATAAACTACCTAAACCATAGTGATACACAAAAACAATGTTAATGTTATCGTTTAATTTATTCCATTTTTAGAACTATAAGTATAAAAAGACGTACATTTAAATGTATTTGTAAGTTTTGTTAATTGCGTATTAACTAGTTTAATTATTATTTGTTGTTAAAATCCAACTATTTAATTATACATTATATTATTCCTATTTATAACTTGTTTCATTTGCAAAACTTAACGTATCCTACAGAGATTAAAAAGGAAAAAAAATGCATTTTTACTGACAGATAACTCTTGGAGGTACCTACCTTAGAAATAGTATCTCTATCTGACAATATTACTTTTATTGTCTGCGTAATAAGGTTTCAATCACAAATACACACAATCGACGACAACGTCTTGGCCACTTAATAATCATTTTAAGTAGTAGTTAATTATCTCCTACCGTACCTATTCCGTATTCAAATCCTCGTTTCCAATTGATATTACTTCCACTTATACAAATATCAACCTTATTCCATTGTATTTTGTTGGTGGTGGCTTGTTCGAACTCCGCCTTTCTAGCTACCACCATTTTATAAGTCAGTCGCCATAACAACAATGTTAACAGCATTGTTGTGTTTCGGCGGTTAGAGGTAAGATAGCCAGTTCCTCTGTGGTTGAGGATTCCGGGTGAAGCTCGCTTCCACCTTTGGCCTGATCATCACTTACCATCAGGTGAGATGCAGGCCATAAGCCTCGCCGTAGTGGATTAAAAAAAAAAATAAGTTGATTTCGAATGACCAGTATTCCTACCTACACTATAATAAATTTTTTTTAAATGTTGTAGTGCAAACTGAACTTTATGAGTATGATTTTAAAGTTATTTTTCCAAAAACATGTTAGTTTACTTACATGTTTGGAACCTAACTAAATTGTATGCCTCATTTAACACCCATACAAAATTACCTAATATCACTCAATTTACGACCTGTCACTGAAGACACCACATTTGAAGACAAGGCGTGTGTAAATAATTAATGAGCAAAATTAACCGACACTTACTAGCAAATTGTACCTACTATGTATATCACACGATTTTGTGGGGTTTTCTATGAAACCGCACCTCTATGTTGGTACCTACTGCTGGCAATATTAGACCAAGATAGAAGGTAAGGAGGCTCTGATTAAATTTTCATTAGTCGATTAAATTGTTTTTAGTGGTAAAGAGAGGTGTAATGACTTGAAGGTAACCATCTGTGACATCAGTATACACAACAAAATATAGAATAGGAACCTCTTTCTTGTCTCAGACAGCGGAGCTAACCTAAAACGAAAAAAATCTGATTTAGAATCAGAATCTATATGTCGCTGGTTTTTCATAAAATTAGGTTTTTGATCAAAAACCTAGGTTTTTGATGAAAAACCGGAAGATGACACATTTTAAACTCAATTTCATCATAAACCTGTTACAATCCAGATTTTTGATAAAAAACCTGAACAAGTTTGGGTTTATGATCAATCTGACATAGGTACATTTCAAATAATTACGTAAAATATAATTAAGTGAATAAATCTCATTAATATTGTGCTAGTGCTTACTACAAATGGCATCTACAGGAAACCAAGTGGATAAGCAATTTGTATGTAAAGAAGATTTTGAAAGAGCGTTTACTACTTTGAAGGCCGAAAAAATAAAGAGAAACCATTGTGGACACAAGAGAATAGAAGAAGCTATTAAAAATATTGAAAAATATAAATCTAGATCTTCATAATCAGACGGACGAGGTCTACAAAACAAAGACTACTACTTTGGAAAAAAATATAATGTTTTGGAGGCAAAATTTTTGATCTTGAGAAAGAAATCTGAATCGGAGCCTATAGTCAAAGTAGTACCTACCGATTCAGATTTCCGTCTCAAGATCAAACATTTTTGAGTGCCTGCCTCCAAAACATCATATTTTTTTCTAAAGTAGTAGTCTTTGTTTTGTAGACCTCGTCCGTCTGATTATGAAGATCTAGATTTATATTTTTCAATATTTTTAATAGCTTCTTCTATTCTCTTTTGTGTCCACAATGGTTTCTCTTTACTTTTTCGGCCTTCAAACAAAGTAGTAAACGCTCTTTCAAAATCTTCTTTACATACAAATTGCTTATCCACTTGGTTTCCTGTAGATGCCATTTGTAGTAAGCACTAGCACAATATTAATTAGATTTCTTCACTTAATTACATTTTACGTAATTATTTGAAATGTATAGGTATCAGATTGATCATAAACCCAAACTAGTTCAGGTTTTTGATAAAAAATCTGGATTGTTACAGGTTTATGATGAAATTGAGTTTAAAATGTGTCATCTTCCGGTTTTTCATCAAAAACCTAGGTTTTTGATCAAAACCCTAATTTTATGAAAAACCTACGACATATACATAGCTGACCCGGCAAACGTTGTTTTGCCATATAAATGTTTGGGGTGGACCACCCTTATCACTTAGGGGTATGAAAAATAGATTACGACCGATTCTCAGACCTACCGAATATACATATCAAATTTCATAAAAATCGATCAAGCCGTTTTTGTCATTAAAAAAAATACTTTTATCAACGGAAAAGAATTAACAATGGGTTAAATAACTCAAATAATAACATTGAATGCTGCATCATATTGAAATAAATGCTAAAAGATCAATTTTACGTTAAAAATAACATCGTTTTTTTTGTTAATCAAGGTTATTACAAAATTCACCCCGGGGAACTACCTTTTTTTATCTACTCGTCTAACAGATGCTTAGTTCACCTAAATAATGATACCAAAAAATCGAATGCGATTGCG
Organism: Agrochola litura; assembly: GCA_949152395.1. Classification (NCBI taxonomy): domain Eukaryota; kingdom Metazoa; phylum Arthropoda; class Insecta; order Lepidoptera; family Noctuidae; genus Agrochola; species Agrochola litura. The sequence goes on along the minus strand of OX424509.1, from coordinate 18,245,561 downwards.
GCTGCTATTATAACCGATGAAAATAATTATTTTGCAAAATGTAGAGACTAGGTGCTTATTAAACGTGGTGTCTTAGGAATTTAGGGGACTGAGGAATGAAGTCGAGGCAGTGGGTTTTGTATATTGTAGATACCTACTTGAGTCAGGGGTTTTCTAAAATTGCCATGTCAATCAAACACCTAAAGATCGAGAAGCTAATAACATCTTAATTTTTAGAGGTAGTATGAGAGGCAAGGGAGGATCCTCCGAGCAGACGGGTGTTGTGTCTGGCGGGCAACTGCCCAACGATTGATGTCGGGGAAGTTATAAGTAGGTACGTCGGATCGGGTCATTAGTACGGACACGAAACGAATCGCAAGCGCGCCACTGGCGACACCAAGAGAGATCTATCGACACCAGAAAAGGCGTCAGAGTTGTGATGTTTTAAGGCCAAGGCGAGGAGGGGATTCAGCCTTTCGTCGTATTGGAGAGAAGACGTCACGGAACTGTTCTCGATTCGTGGTGCTCAGTTATTGTGTTAGTTGTAATTTGTGATCATTTTGTTAATTGGTGATTTTAATAAACGGCGTCGCACCCAGTGTGTGCATAATTTAGCTAGTGTGATTAATTTGATAGTAAATTATAATGTGATCTGAACTGCATACTGTTTTTCTATTGCGCATTAACCAACACTACCCACACTACGCCCACAGTAGTTAAAATATCGCTGATAATAACGAAAGTCACATACTCGTCTCCGACAAGTATATATGGTGTACGCGAGGTAAACTCTAATTGCGCGATGCAGGATTTGTGTGACGTCTGGATTTTTTGTGACGTCAGGTGTTTGATGCGTAGTTTGCATGTGGCGATGTAGATGCTGCCACAAATTAATGGAATTTCTTATAACCAGGCACTTAATTGAGGCCTGTTATCACCTCTTATCATCGATTCACATTTGTGAAATATTATACAGAGTTCAACGGTTCAAGATTGTAGATTGCGTGTCAAATAGTAAAGTAGTGGTTACGTCGCAAACCCGACGCCCGAGCAAGATTATTATTAATGACCGTGGTTAGAGGTAATCGATTTCCTATTGTTAACCCTTGGTAGGTAGGTATATAACCTAATATAGGTTCCATTCCGTTCCACACACGCACTTGCAACTCTTATTTAGAGGAGTAGGTAGGTATAACTACCTACGTAGTTACGAAATTGCCTGAACTGTAGCCATTTGAGACAATAAGTAGGTACGGTACCTACTTATTGTAAATTTTTAATTAATTGTACTTATTTAAAACAAATCGACAGACTGTCGTTTCGAAAATAACATTTTCGATTACCTACCTACATGCCTTGAATTGCCTTGCCCGGACATGATAGCAGAATAAATACAGTATTTCTATTTTCTTAATGTCCCTGGGGAATCATTGGATTTCCGAATACAAACGAATGCTAATTTTCATTTCCATCAATTATTAGATTTATCGTGTATAATAATTTGAATTCAGAACTAAGTAGGTACCTACTTTATTTTTGTTTTGTTTTGATTTCCGTGTGAACTATAGGTATAGAGCTGTGTAACTATTTTCCTATCTATCGTGCCTGAGACTAGCAGGCTTCCTCCCATTTTTTAAATAAATTACATTTAGTTAAAAGAGTATTAACAACTCTATATACTTCCAAGTCGATTGAGAGCGTCCGGTCTGCACCAAGTGCAAAGGGCAACTGATAGAAATCCGACGACTGACGAAACACGAAGTTTGCCGAGGGATATTAAGAAAATATAAATACTGTAAGTACTTATATGACTGTTGGAAGAATAGCAGTTTTCTACTTGATTTAATTAAACAAAAATTAAACTGACAAAATTTCGGGTTTTAGATTTGTGAACAGCGTTTAGAGGATTCCTTCTGTAAAATTGATTGATGTGCGATTCGGCAGGGAAACGTATCGAATGGTTGTGAATAGGTAGGTATCTTGATGTCTACATATCATGTAACATTTACAATTGCTGACCTCATGCTGTAATAAGTTTGTAACCATTATTATTATATACTTGTAAAGGTGCTCCTAACATGTAAAAGCAGGGACTTGAAACGTTACTCAAAATAAAGTTACGTGAAGTTCCGGTAACGATAATTTGTACCGTTCCACCAGGATCGTAACAAAATTAATTCATTGACTATAACGATACTAACAAACGGAACGAAATCTTAAACTGTTTAAAAACATTATTAAAAATATATCGTTATTAATATATCGGTATAACGAAATAATAACATTATTCATTTCGATACGCAAAATTGCCAAAAAAAATTGTGAACATGACACTATCACATGAAAATAAAAGTAGGTAGGTAAGAATAACCATTCATTTAAAACACTGTCTGTAAAAAATGAGCACTTTCGTACGAACTTATGTTTGAATACGGCGGTGGCTTACCACCAACCGGCCGCTGGCCACTGTAACGGGGGTGGCCGGTGGTGGTGGTGGTGCTGAGCGACGACAGAGCGGTGGACAGCAAAAAAAGTTCTTAAGAATAACGTTATACAAATGAATCTGTAACGTTATTACAAGTGGATATAAGCATAATGTTACTGATACCTATAACGTTACTTAAAATTTTGTTCTAGAAAAATGATATTCATAACGTTTTTTTTTTGTAACGTTATTAATATTTTTAGGTTTTAGTATCGTTACAAAATTTGGAGCGTTATTAGATAACATTTTGTGTATCGGAACGAAATTAATTTCGTTTTCAAGTCCCTGTGTAAAAGTCGTGTTATTAATTTACCGTCGGACTGCCAAGTCATAGGTCTCGAGTTCGAACCCAAGGCACTCACCTCTGACTTTTCGGATTCATGTTCGTATTGTATAATTATCATTTGCTTCAAAAACGGTGAAGGAAAACATCGTGAGGAAACTGAAATGAAAATGTCTGAGAGGGATTTCTCGACGGCATCTGAAGCCAAGTAGGCCCATGGGCGGCTTTAAAACTCTGACACTATGTTAGTCACCAACCACACGAAAAGAAGAGAATAAGTATTAGTCTAACTGTTACTTTATTTTTAAGTACCTACTACAGCTATGTAAGTATATATTTATGTTAGTAAAGATTTTTTCTATACTGAACTACCTATTGCTGACCTAGGTCACCAGGTACCCTAATTACGTAATACCTACACGATCAATCACAATCTGTTTCGATTTGAAACAGATTGCTAATCCATTGCTTCATAAGTTGGAAAAAAATCTGCTCAACAACGTAAATAACGCAATGAATGTTGTTGAACTGTCAAAATGAAACAAATTAGTTATAATCGTTTATGAAAATAAGTTACTCAATACGGTAGTTGCCTAGGTATAAAAATTAATTCTATTTAGTCCGTCTTTCAGACAGTGAAAAAATATTAGACACGTATTTTTTGCTTTATCATATTAATCAAAAATAATTTAGAAAACACGCATTAAAGTTGGGGAGTGGGGGCTCGCTACGACACCACGCAGTATTAAATCTAGCAAGGCGTGACGTCGTGCCACATTTTAAGTCAATGTATCGCCGTAATCTTTTGATTGCGTCAAAAAATAAAAAATATGTGCTCAATATTTTTCAATTATCTATAAGACGGATAAAAAAAAAATTTGAACACAGGTCTATACAAGCGGCAATTGCTTTCAAAGCGTTTCGTATTTTTACCACTTTCAGCAGGATTGACATAAGCTTTTCGGTAGCATTCATGACTTTTCCATTACCGCTATTGATGTGTCACTTTGTTTAAGCCTTCAGGAAGGATGACCGTCTTATAGATTTCCTTGAAAGACCGTGTGTTGTAGTCTATCGTGGGTTTCGTACTAAATAATAAGGATGTAGGTAACGAAGGCGGAAGTGAAAAAATAAAGAAAACTTGCCAAATGCGTGTCGGAACACGTAAAATGAAGGGTTCCGTAGTTGGGATGAATATTTATGCCAAGAACAAACTTAACTTTGTAGTTGAAAAACATGTTCTCCCATACGAAATGTATGGGAAAACAAAACGTAAGTTGGTCGATTATTACTTACTCGTTAACCTGTAAAGCCTATTTAGCTGTGATAGTTTTCCTTTTAATTTCGTTATTTAAACTACTGCCGTGTTTTTTTTTACATATCCAAAACCAACCATTTAGCTGGCAGAGGGGAAGGGACACTAGACTCTAACAAAAATTTACACTTTAGAGCTTAATATTTCACAAATGGATCCCTGAATCCAAAAATAGTTTGCACTCACAATATTTTTGAACGACCTTTCCAACGACACTTCATACCATGGGATAGACGAGAAAAAACCCACTTTACGTGTAGGGGAGGTACTCAAAAAACAATATAGACCTAGACCCATGCCAAATTACAGCTTTCCAGTACTAACAGTCTCTGAGCTACACTGCGGACAGACAGACAGACATGGCGAAACTATAAGGGTTCCTTATTGACTACGGAACCCTAAAAATATTATAATTAAATATTTATTAATGAAAAAAAAACTACCTATTGGGAATCAAATTGTAGTAGGGCAAACTATAATTTATCAAAAAAACAGGTTTGTCTCCTTTTACGCGTTTTGTTATTAGTTCATAGGTAAATAAACCGACAGGGCAGTCTTTACCCGCAGGTGCAAGGGGTGCGAAACACCCGGGTGCAGGGACTTAGGGGGCGCCAACCGATCGCCTTACCTACACATACCATGAGTAATCACAATCATATTATACCTATAAAAATATAGGCACCAATATTGTTTGCAAAATACGCCTCATGCAGCTTTCGGCACATTCGCCTTACGACTTGAGATGTGCAAGCCAATTTAGATCTTATTTCTAAAAAATTAAACTTATATTCCAACAAAAACACGTAAGGGTTCCGTTTTTAGGGTTCCGTACCTCAAAAGGAAAAAACGGAACCCTTATAGGATCACTCGTGTGTCTGTCTGTCTGTCTGTCTGTCTGTCTGTCCGTCTGTCACAGCCAATTTACTCCGAATCTAATGGACCGATTAAGTTGAAATTTGGTACACATATGTATTTCTGTGACCCAAACACGAATGTGTAACGTAAATAATTTAATTTTGAATATAGGTGTCACTTTTGGGGCGCAAACAAGAAAATTAAAAAAAAAAGTTTTGCTAACAGTACCGTGTGACATATCAAATGAAAGGGCTTGTTGCGAGGATCTTAAATATATTTTTTATATAATTTTAAAATAAATACTTTTAAAGATATTTAATAAATTCAATGAAAATTGACCATTCCCCCCCCCTTATCTCCGAAACTACTGGACCAAAAATTTTGAAAAAAATACATAGTGTGGTTCTTTGCTCATAGATTACAGGAAAACCTATAAGAAGTCTATGGTCTTAGGTAATAGGTAATAGGTAATACGGGCTGGTATCCGCAACTCCACGTCAAAGCGCGTATTTTGCGTATGGGTGGGAAAATCTGTTATTCGAGCCACCCCAGCTCCTCAAAGAAGGCCAGCAACGCCTTGGTGTCACTGACAATCTCACGTAGGGTACCTGGGTTACCGAAGTACTTTGCCCTGTATGTGGCGACCGCCGGGCAGTTTAACAGCACATGGGCTGCTGTCTCGTCGTCCTCCATGCAAGCTCTGCACAGCGGACTGTCTGTGACTCCTATGACAAAGAGGTGTTTATTAAATGACCCATGGCCAGTTAGGGCAGCTGTAACTGTGCGCAGCTGCTGTTTTGTTAATCGGAGAACCTGTTTAGTGAGGCGGCCGTCGATTGTAGGGAGAGCCTCCTTGGCCTGCCTGCACTCACCGTGGTCCACCCATAGTTTGTGATGTTGTTCCCTGGTTCGTTTCCTTACCAGAGTGCGTAGGTACCCGAAGGGGAGTGGCGTGATGGGTTCAGGCCCCACTGGTGCCATGCTCGACCCCCTTCTGGCAAGTTCGTCGGCTGCGTCATTGCCCCGCGAACCGCTGTGTCCCTTGATCCATTGAATGGTTATATTATTGAGGTCACCCACCTGGTTGAGGCGCTGGTGGCACTCGTATATCAGCCCAGAATCAACAGTGTGACTGTTTAGCGCTTGCAGAACAGCCATGCTGTCTGAGAGTATTCGTATCGAGTGATCCTTAACCTCCCTGGCCATGATGGCTGAAGCGGCAAGAGATATACCCATGCATTCGGCCTGGAACACTGTGTTATGGACACCCAATGGTGTGGCTATGTGTATGTTGAAGTCCTCCGAGAAGATTCCAGCACCTGTGCCACTACCTGTTTTGGATCCGTCGGTGAAGATTCGCAGCTCTGCGGGGCGCAAACCCTCGCATCTGCGGTCCTCGTGTAGTTGGATCCTGTATTTTTTATCAAAGATAAATTGTTTGGGCACCCGGTCATTTACGGCTTTCGTAATAGGGAACTCATTGTTGAGTCCCTCAAGTAGCGCGGTGTGTTGTGTAACTCTCTTACCCCAGAGATCAATTGCATTAAGACGCACTGCCGCCATTGTCGCTTCCTGCTGTATGAACAGGTGGAGTGGGGGCAGTCCCAGCATGGCTTCGATTGCTGCAGTCGGAGTAGTCCTCATGCAGCCCGTGGTTGCCACGCAGGCTAGTCTTTGCATGCGCTGTAGTTTGTTGGAAGCTGTAACCAGCTTAGTGCGGGGCCACCAAACCACGGCCCCGTACGCGATCATAGGGCGGATCACTGCTGTGTACAGCCACAGTATGATTTTGGGGGATAGGCCCCATTTCTTACCTATCATTCTCCTGCACTGCCAGAAGGTGATGCAGGCCCTGTTTAGCTTGTTGTCTACATGACTACTCCAGTTTAACTTACTGTCTAGAATGACCCCGAGGTACTTGACTTCGTTGGCCAACTGAAGTTCAGTATCGAACAGTTTGGGTAGGCGGAAAGGGCCTAATGCTCGTTTTTGGGTAAACATGACTAGTTCAGTTTTAGTGGGGTTCACTGACAGTTCAAATTCCCTGCACCAACTTTCTACGATACGTAGTGCTTGCTGAGTGAGGTTACAGATCGTACCCGTCACTTTCCCCGATACAAGGATTGCGAGGTCATCTGCATACCCTATTGTATAATAGCGGTTGGCATTGAGTTTGGTAATGAGGTCATTAATTACCAGATTCCATAGAAGGGGGGACAGAACCCCTCCCTGGGGGCAGCCTCTGGCTATCATGGCCAGCTGCCGCTCACCCTCAAGGCGAACCACCCGTTTGCTTAACATGTTTGTAATCCAGTCCGTAAGTACCTGTTCTACTCCATGCCTGGAGAGGGCGCTGCTGATGCTGGAGAAGTTGGTTTTGTCGAAGGCTCCTTCGATGTCTATGAAAGTACCCAGGCAGGTGCCTTTTTGATGAATCGCGTCCTCTATCTGACTGACCACTAGATGGAGCGCAGATTCGGTCGACTTACCTGAGCTGTATGCGTGTTGATTACCATGTAGCGGTATGTTTTTCAGAGCGCCATCCCTCAGCTCTCTATCACATAGCCTTTCCAGAGTTTTTAGGAGAAAGGAGGTCAGGCTGATTGGTCGGTGGGATTTGGCGTTTGTGTAGTCACCCTTACCTGGCTTGGGGATGAATATTACTTTCACTTCCCTCCATCCTTTAGGAACGTATCTAAAGGCCAGGCACGCCCTCATTAAAGGCACCAGTCTTATTGCAACAGAAGCACCCCCCCACTGTAGTAAAGCGGGGAACACTCCATCAGGACCAGCTGCCTTAAAAGGATGGAAACTCCGGATGGCCCATTGGAGTTTCTCCAGCGTGATCACCCTGCGTGCGCAACTCCAATCAGTGTCAGCTGGTGTTTGGGTTTCATGTTGCCAGTCGATTACCTGCGCGAAGACGCAACCAGGGAAGTGAGTTTCAATTAGGATGCGACTTGTTTCCTCAGGTGACGACGTGAGTGTGTTATCAGGTTTGCGAAGGGTGGCGGGCCCAGGTGTATTCTGTTGCGCCAGTACTTTCCTTACCCTGTTTGCTTGCTGACAGGATTCAATGCTACCACAGAATTTGCGCCATCCCGAGGTGCTCCTGAATCTGATGCATTTTTTGTAGCTAGATTTGGCCGCGTAGTAGTTATCCCAGTCCTCATCTGCACATGTGTTCATGGCTCTATTCAGAGCTGTTCTTACCTTGCTGCGCTTGCGCTCCAGATCAGCGCCCCACCAGGGTTGTTTGCCCGGTATGTTGCGCGGCGTGGTCTCTGGGCAGGCAGTTTTGTAGCTGTCTATGATTGATTCTGTAAGATGGCTTACTTGTGCCTCAATCTGTGTCGTGTCCGCATATGTCACCGGATCGCTTATTATCGCTAGCTTGGCATCAAGGCTGCGTGTGTAGGTGGCACGATCCGTTTTACGCGGATAACGCCGTGGTGCTATCGACGGAACATAGACCTGAATGTCGAAACGGATCCACCTGTGATCGGAGCAGGAGGCCTCCTTGGAGACCTGCCACCCAGTGGTGATTTCCGCCACGCCCTCTGATGCCAAAGTAAGATCTATGATTGTGCGGCTTCGCCTGGTTACGAATGTTGGTTCGGAGCCAGTGTTTAGTAGGGATAGGTTATTCGAGAATAAGTAGTCAACCAAAGCCTTACCCCTCTCGTTTTGCGTGTCCATACCCCACAGTTGGTGGTGAGCATTAGCATCGGCCCCGACAACGACCTCCGACCCGCTGCTCTCGCAATGGTTCACGAGGCGGGCGAGTCCGTTGGGAGGCGGCGCCTCCGCCTCGGGCATATAGACCGAGGCGAAAACAATCACCATCTCTGTGGCATCGTCGCGCTGTATAAGCAGCCTAGCTGCAGAGATATCTCTGCAACAGAAGTCAGTTAAGAGCTGTGTTTTAAGGTTACCTGAGACATAGATGCACGATCTGGGATGATCATGATCTGAGGTGACTAGGAGCTTACCGCCAAGATTGGAGAGTCCTTGTATACGACCCGCCCTAATCCACGGCTCCTGGATTAAGGCAATGGCCGTGTGTTGTACCTCCAGCCACTTGCGAAGCTGAGCCGTCGCGGTTTGACTGTGGTGGAGGTTTGCTTGGAGGACTCTACAGGCTGACGAAAGGGACGCCATCGCTGGTCGAACCCTCGTCGTCCCCCCCAAGTCTGAGCCCGGCAAACAGGTCGCCCTCGTCGAAGCCGTCCTCCCCCGGGCCCGAAGCCGGAGACAGGATCATGTCGTCCAGCTCCCCGCCCGATGAGGGAACGACACCCACGGTGGCGGCGGCAGGGGCGGCTGACTCTGCAGCAGCAGATTCAGCCGCAGATGCTTCCGGGTTGTGTGAAGGGGGAGTGGACTCCCCTGCTGGTGCTTGCGGCAGCTGTTCCAGCGCCTCGCAGACGGTTCCCGTGGCGGGGTCCCATCCCTGTGGAACGTCGGTGAACCTACCGTTCCGACCCTGGAACTTCACGTACACCGCCCCTAATCCAATTGAGAGGCGGCGTCCGGCCTCCATCAGGGTCGGGATTTGGTCCACAGGGACACCGACCACCACGAACCACGCCGCGGCTTGTTTGTCAGCGTGCAGCAGTACCCACCTCTTGATGTCTACCCAAGAGTTTTGGTAGCTGAGAGTACGCCCAATCATTGTCGACTCTCCGTAGACCCCCTGCTCGTCCGGGATCACGATGCCACACCGTACACGCTTCTGGATCTCCGACTGACTCACGACGACTAGCGAGGTGCTAGTTGAAAGAGTCAAGCCGGAGACTGTCTTCCTTAGCCAGGCTAAGGTGTGGTCATTACCGCACCACAGTTTAAGGATGCCCCCGGCAAACAGCGGCTTGGCGTTGAAGGTCGGCCCTGGGGTGTCCTGTTTGGGGGAGCAGGCCTCGAGGATGATCTGCTTCTGGATAGCAGCGAGTACCTGGTCCGACGCCTCCTTGCTGAGGATCCCCGTGCGGTCGCAGGTGATAGCGACGTCTAGGGTTGCGCTGGCAGCTTGGGCGTAGCTTCGTTGGTCGACCCTATTGGATTGATCAAGACGCGGCCGCTTGTGCTCTCCCCGAGGTGTCAAGGTTTCGTTGAGAGCTCGCTTGGCCGCGGCCTGATCCTTCCAATCGGGTCGCTGTGTAATGTCACCTTTGGGTTTCACCGGAGCGCTGGTTGGCGGTTGACTGGGCGCTGGTCGGCTAGTGCCGGCCTCTGCCTGTGACCGCTTACCGGCGGAGAAGTTTAACTGACCGACTGTCGGTTTGACTGAGCCAGCGACAGTGGCCTGTTTGTTGCGGGAGCCTTTGCCCGACTTCTTTAAAGCTTGCCGGCGCTCCTTCCTCGTCAATCTGTCCCTCTTTCTGCCCTGTTCCGGGACAGCAATTGGACCTGAAGGGTCAGTGCAAGAGCAATGGCCTTGTTGAGTATGTTTACCCTTGCCCTTGCGTTTCTGCACAAATTGCCAGGCGCGTGAGAACACGTCCTCGCTGCAACTAGCCGTCTCCGCTTGACCGGTGACGACCGTCTGGTGAGGGGAGGCTAGAGGAGCCACAGGAGGAGGAGGAGGGTGTTTGGCTGGAAGCCCGGTACCAGTGTTACCTGGCGCCGGGGCCTGTGTAGAGAGGGTCAGACCGGCAGTGGTATTAGTCGTCGCCTTGGTCTTCGCCTGTGTGTCAGAAGGGTCGGTACTGGTCCCAATCAGCGCCGACGTCCTTTGTTTGTACTGGGAGTTTTTATTTTTGGTCTTGGCTGTGGTTCTCGCCACAGCCGGACCAGTGCCCGCGCTGGTACCCGCAGTGTTAGCTGCATGGCCACCAGGGGCAAGGGAAGTGCAAGCACCTCCCTTGGGAGTCTCATCGGCTTTCGCCTCCACTCCGGTGCTGTTTTTATTAAATGGCCTTGATAAATCCATATTATTTGCTATAAGAAAATTCATCTCTCTGGCTCCCACCCACCATGGAGCCCGCAACTGGGAACGTCTCACTATAAAAAAGTTTGATCGTTAGGACTACCAGAGAGATATAGGGGCGCGAGGCTGGTTTACAGTGCGACATCAGGTGCTCGATCGGGTTGGCGTTGGCCAACGAACTGATCAACCCTCACTTACACCGTCAGCATGACCTTTACCTACCGCTTTGGCTGTCCAAGGACGACCTCAGCGGACCTCACGCACCTCGCCTGTGGCCCTCTGACGGGACACTGTGGCCATTTCCCTACCCCTGGCTACTGGGTAGGGCCACCGTTTCGCTTGAAATTCGGACCAAAGGGGGCGTGTTGCCTTACGGGCACATTACAGCCAGAGCCGCTCGGCTCAACCCCCCAGGACTCCTTCATCCCCGCTCACGGCGCTCAACTGCGCAGGTCCTAGCGCAGGTGACTGCTTACTCCTACTCGACAATCAGCTGGTTTTAGTGATAGTCGAGCCCGCCACCACCCAGTCACAGGGGGTCACGGTTAGGAGTGGAAGTTGGAAAGCGGAATAGGGAGGAGTAGGGATACGGATAGGATAGAGTGGGGAGGATTTGTGAGATTTGGGACAGGAAGGCAAAAGATGGGACAGAATGAGGTTAAGGGAATTGAGGAAGGGATGCAAAGGCGCCTGGTGGTTTTAGTTACCTACGTCTATTTCTTATGGAACTAGACCAAGAACGGGGTGGCAACCTCGGGAAGGTGCATCCGCCAGACTTGTCTTGAGGATCTACACGACTGTAGCGCTCACCCTTAAGACCCCGCCAACCCTACCCCCTCTGAAGGAGGCGGTAGGGTAGGCCTGCATCTATACTACCAAGCAAAGCAAAGCAAAGCATGTCGTTGTGCAACCGCAAAAGCATAAATCCAGACCCCCCAGAGTCTATGGTCTTAAAATAACATGGTAAATCTCTCAATATTGTGCGTAAAAACTTACATTTCGTCGCTCGGCATCCAAAAGGCCCATCTCTCTAGCTACTATAATATAAAAATAAAAAAATATCAAAAGTGTTTGACCGTCTGCTTAATACACAAATAAATAAAACTGTAAATGTTCATGACAACCAATTCAGGTTTCGGCGTGGTTTGACAACAGAAAGTGCAGTGTTGTGCCTTAAGCATACTATCACATACTTACTATACACAGCGTGGGATGCCGATTTATGCTAGGTTCATCGATTTATTCAAGGTTTCTGATCTGGTTGCTTATGACGTATTGTGGAGAAAGATGGAGAAGGATAGGTTGCGAACGGAGCAAACATCTTTAAATAGTGGTATGGTAACCAGATCAATAGGTTGGAATGCGGGGTGAGGCAGGATTGGCGAGCTCAGCAGCACCAGAGTGGGTTGCTATATAGATGGTATTTGTGTAAATAATATTAGCTATGCAGATGATATGGTGCTTCTGAGCGCATCAATCTGTGGTCTCAGAAAGTAATTGGTCGCCAAATGTGAGCAGTATGCCAAAACACATGGTTTGATGTATAACTCCAATAGGTCGGAGATCATGGTCTTTGAGGCTGGGGGCAGACCGGGTTATGTACCACCTGTATTACTCAATGGGACTCCACTACAAAGAGTATTTACGTTTAAATATCTTGGTCATATATTGACCCCTGACCTCAATGACGGACTCGATATTGAGCGGGAGCGAAGGGCGTTGTCGGTAAGGGCAAACATGCTGGCTCGCAGGTTTGCACGCTGCTCACTTAAAAAGCCAAAATTACTCTGTTTCGAGCTTATTGTACAACGTTTTACACGTGCAGCCTGTGGGCTAGATATACCCAAAGGTCATGCAATGCCCTTCGAGTCCAATACAACAACGCTTTCAGGGTATTGGTGGGGCTGCCCCGTTTTTGTAGCGCATCGGGAATATTCGCGGACGCACATATTAATTGCTTTTACGTAACGATGCGAATGAGGTGTGCATCCCTGGTACGCAGAGTACGGGCCAGCTCCAACAATATCGCTAGCAGTCTGGATTGCATGTACATCAATCACTGCAGTGCCATCTCCCATGGGGTGAAATAAATTTAAACTAGATTACGTGGGGCACTCAGAAAGTTTTGTGATACTAGAAAAAAATATACTACAGGTTATATTTTTTTTTTATTATATCTTTTGAAAGAACTCTCCATTGGCGTCTATACACAGTTTTATACGTCTAAACAAATTTTCATAACACATTTTCCAGTCCGCATCAGACACCTCTCCATTCTCCTTGTCAAATGCACCCAGTGCATCTTCAGGTGATGAAAACTGTTTTCCTTTGAGTTGATTTTTTATTTTGGGGAACATGAAAAAGTCGCACGGAGCCAAATCGGGACGGTAAGGAGGATGACCTATAAATTTGACCGGTGTGCTGTCCAGAAAGTCCCTTGTTTTGAGCGCCGAGTGAGCCAGCGCGTTGTCGTGGTGAAGCAGTAGCCCACGGAGGCCAGTGTTCGGTCGCTTGCTGCTTGCAGTTGTAAAAACTTCTGGCAAACATTTGGTAACATACCATTCAGCATTGATGCTTCTTTGATCTCGTCAGGGTACTGACACCAGATAACCTGGTAGAAAAAAAAAAATCTTGAGGTCAACATTTTGCCTGCACTTCTGGCTCACTTCACTTTGGTAGGCGTTGGTTCATTTTGGTTCAACAGCCACACGGTCGACTGACGCTTCATTTCTGGATCATATTGAAAAATCCAAGATTCATCACCCGTAATGAAATCTTAAACGCGCCGAGACGAGCCTGCTACCAATTTTGCTATCATGTCTCGGCACCATTCTACCCGAACCTCCTTCTGACCCTGCGTTAGATTTTACGGTACCAGCGTGAAACTATCTTTCATAACCGAAGATGCCTGTGTAGAATTTCATGCAGTGTGCACACTTCCCAATCCAATCGGCAGTATACATCTATTTATCTTGACATTTTAAACTTTGCTTTTTTTGTGTTTTTTCAAAAACTATTTTTTTTTTTTATTATTGGATGCTGTAGAATGGTAGTAGACCATGGTCTGAACAACGTTTGTTCTAGCAAAACTGTGATTCAAATTTCACGGTGTATGCTGAACCTCTTCATATGTAATTCGCCTATTCTCTTGAATTACATTTTTCACAGCCAGCACTTTTTGTTATGTAACAACCGTCATGCCCTATGACGGTTGTTACATAACAAAAAGTGCCACTTCTTTCTTTGTCCGCCAAAATTACTAGACCACCCATAAATTCGTTGAACCAGCGAAAAACAGTCGCTTTAGAAGGGCTTTTTTCTATGAACACCATTCGAAGTCTTTCAAACGATTCTTCTGGTTTTAGTCGACATTTGAAATCGTACAAAATCATCGCGCGAAAATGTTCTCGTTATAAATCCAGTTTTCAGTAAGACAGAGTATTTTGATTTTGCTCGTAAAAAAATGTGGAGGGAATTTCGAATTTGGAATGTTATGTTTTTTTGGAATAAGTAGTCATCGTTTTAATTGACATCAAAACCAGCCAATATTCTACAAGTAGACAAAAACTGTTAGTCGCAAAACTTTCTAAGTGTCCTCGTAAAATAAGTTAACATAGTTCATAAGTTTACTAACACAATGAGTCCTTGTTACTTGAATAAAGAAAAATATCTGGATGATATTTTTTTTTTGAACGATGTTTTCTAAAAATGAAAAAAAAATCAAAAACCAAATCAAATCAAACTTTATTTGTGAACATAGGGGTACAGAAAGGTTTTAAAAATATACATTTTAGCGTGATCTCACCTAGCTAGATCGATTTATCGCTCCTGAAACCCCCCTGCATACTAAATTTAATAAAAATTCTTGGAGCCGTTTCCGAGATTCAGATTATATATACATAGGTATATACAAGAATTGCTGGTTTAAAGGTATTATTATTATATTAATACCGCGAATGTGATTTTTTTTACGAAAATCTGATTTTTGTTTTATGTCATTCTACACGTTCAAATAAGTGACACTGCAATTTAATAAAAAAAATTAATGTCACATTCGCGGTATTGGATGCCGAGCGACGATTTGCAGTTGGAATGTATGGGAGAACATGTTTTTCAACTACAATGTTAAGTTTGTTCTTGGGATAAATAAATTCATCTCAACTACGGAACCCTTCATTGTGCGTAGTCCGACACGCACTTGGCCGGTTTTTCCTTTTGAGGTAAGTACGGAACCCTAAAACAGGAACACCAAAATTAAGTTTTGTTTTTTGTTAACAAGGCGGGCGCAAGCTGATTTTTGTACCCTGCCCGGCCCAATGTGGTTAAGACGGCCCTGTAAACCGACTACACTGAACAGTTGCTTACTTGGGACTGAACCTGGTGGCGGCGGCGGCGGTGACTTGAAACTTCGAGTTATTTTATAGGTATTTCCACCACATTATCACAACTGCACCTCCATTAAAAGTTACAACTCCATTAAAATCTTGCGGAGGCGGAGATACGATTTCTTACGGAAGCAGAGGCGAGGTTCCGTTACAATAATACTTACTAAATAAATATGATGCATGCGAAAAGAAAATACTTAATTATACCTATCTACTTCCTCTATGTATTTTACTATGCGGAACCCACAGCATTCAACACGTAATTCTACTTGACCGCGTTTCTTTTTTCTTGGTATAATAAAGCAGGATAAGTCTTCGACCAAATTAATTACAAAGCTAATTGAAAAAGTTGTCGCCGCGTGTTTCAATTATAAATAAGTAATTAACTAAACGTTTTCTTAGACGTGAGATGACAAGGAAATAATTATTTTAGGTACCTAATAGGCTGGTACAGTACGACACAACTTAGATGTAGCATAAATCTGTAAACTTACATTCATTCATTTCAATATTACAAATGTATTTGGTTATATGAATTTACAAGTTATTGCGTTCACGTAAAGATCATTTTCACGTAAAGGAGTAAATAAAGATTGGTGATTTTGAAGGCGCACTCAGTTCGGATGGTTATCAGTTTGACGAATTTTGCCGATGCTACATCTAAGTTGTGTCGTACTGTACAATAGGCTGCACGTCAATGGTAGATAACACTTTGACCTTGAGCTAGCCTAGCCTGGTACGAAGTTTCAATAGAATAAAAATATTTATTAAAAATATTTATTTAGGATTTTATCGCGCACTGGATTTTCAACTCTCGGTGTTGAACCGAGCATTGAGAATCCAACGCACTGGTACGCACTCTAATCCCCGCGCTTTGAAAAAACACTGTTGGATTTTCAGCTCTCGACGCTAAGCAGAGCGTTGAAAATCTAGTACACGAAAAAAAATCGCCGCGGGAAGAAATCGCCCATGCCTACGTGGGCCAAGGGCTATAACACACTGGCGATTTGCGAGCGTGTTTCCAGGGAGGCGATTGGTTAACGTGCTCGCTGCGTTTGCGTAGCGCGCGCCACGTGTGCGCAACGAGTTCGCCGCGGCTTTGTAACGAGAGCGATTGACGTTAGTGTACAAGAGAGAGCGAGACAACCGAGAGTACAGTATTGTGAAAACACGGAGAACACGTCGCGTAGCTTGACTTCGCACTCGCGGAGAGCACGTTCACAAATCGCTGCGTTGGAAACACTGGCAAATCGTCAGTGTGATATCGCTCTAAAAGTCTTGAGCGTTATAAGTTTATAACACTGACGATTTGCCTCTTATGCCGCGCGCACTTTGGACAAGAATTTGTATCGTACGTAAACGTATGATCGTGGTCGTACGAATTGAGTTCGCACACTGAATACGTTTTTCTCCGTCAAATAGGTAGTGTTCCGGTGATATCGCATTGAACGCACAAAAATCCCAACAAGTTCGGATTGTTTTCGGACGTCAGAACTATACTTACGTAGGTATACGTACGGCGTCTTTCCATTCTATACAAGGCCAGAACGCAGCCATAGGAAACTGCTCGCGTATAGATTGGAAATCACTTTTTTTACTAAGGTCTTCCAATCTATACAAGAGTAGTACGCAAATACTCGCGTATATTTCGTAGTGACCAAATTAACTACCTCAGGTCCATAGTATACAGTGCCAGTACGCATACGGACTAATCAAGTTTAGATTGCGAGAAATTGTGAACTGGTAACCAACTTGTTTGCGACGTAATGCACCTTATATTAAATAGCCTGCCTGGCTGCGAGCAACTTGGAAGTAGCGCTCGCCGGCCGCTGCCGCGGCACCGCTCGCTTCGCTCGCTCGGCTCGCGCGCGGTTGGTTACAGTTCTAACCTAACCTAACCCATTTCACCCAGTTCACACTTTTGTTCTTTTCTTTTTTTTATAGACTATATCTTTAAAACTCTTATCAGGCGTAAGTGATGTAGTATAGTTTGAAACCAGGACGCGCTCGTCCACGTTACAAACTATACACCAGCAATACGCAAAATTTGTGTATACATTGTAATCACAGATTTAAAAATAGCATTACAATGTATACGCGAGCAGATCCTATGGCTGCGTTCTGGCCTTGTATAGATTGGAAATACACATACGTACGACTAACTCGCACTCAGTCTGCGTGCTCTCGTAGTACTTGGAAGGTCGGGATCGTTCGTGCGTGTTCGTATGTGTTCGTACGAAGAGGCGTCCAAAGTGCGCACGGCCTTTGAGTCTAACCAGCATATAGGTAGGACCTACATACTGGGTTTGTTACCACTGACGTGAACACGTGTAGGCAGCCTAGCGTACGTGCTTGTTTTTTTTTAATAAGTAATTTCTTTTGAAGGCTGTCTGCCTGTCCACTGGAGCGGAGCGAGGCAGCGGAACGGAGAAATGGTCCAATATTACCTAACCAATAGGAGCGGAGCTCTGAAGCTGAGTTTACATTCTATTGGTTAATATTGGCACATTTCTCCGCTCCACTGCCTCGCTCCGCTCCAGTGGATAGGCAGCCGAAGGGTCTCATCCGTGAAAGTTCTAACACCATAGATGTATTTCTGTTGCCAAGCTGCAGCGTTGCTAGTATTCAGAATTAAGGATACGTGGTAACCGTTGTAACGGCGGCAGTGACCCACTTACCATCAGAAGCTGGTGGTGAAGCTGGCCCGTGGGATGCTGATTGATTTTCACCAAAGAACATGTAGCGGTTACACCGCCACATACGAACTAAGCATCATAGACATGACGTCACACAAATCCTGCATCGCGCAGTTAGAGTTTACTGAGCGATCGACATACATACAAGATTTCAACTTCAAACCGATGGGTATTGGCCCGCCAGACACTACACCCGTCTGGTCGGAGGATCCTCCCTTTTCTATGGTGGATGAGTGAACTTCACACCCTGTTCCTCATGCTCCTAAATTGGTGACCCCGAGTTTGAACTTCAACGCAGCCTTCGTGCAATTACTTCGGCATGACGTCTTCATCATCACTCCCGCAAGCTTTCGTGAGGCGAGTCACACAGCCAGCACTCACGGCTTCAACGGGTATCCTGACCACCAGCATGCAGCGAACACGCATTCCTGGTCATCACCCTCAGCCTCATCACCCCGACTCACTGGGGAATCAACGCTATCAGCCTCATCACCCCGACTCACTGGGGAATCAACGCTATCAGCCTCATCACCCCGACTCACTGGGGAATCACTCCAATCACCACAGACAGTTCCGACTCTGGAACTACAGCTGGCACTGTGTGAAGCATCGCAAGATTCAGCCCACTATCGACCTCCGGTCTCCGGAGGGGAGTGATGTAGCGGTTACACCGCCACATACGAACTACGCATCATAGACATGACGTCACACAAATCCTGCATCGCGCAGTTAGAGTTTACCGAGCGATCGACATACATACATACAAGATTTCAAGTTCAAACCGATGGGCAGTTGCCCGCCAGACACAACACCCGTCTGGTCGGAGGATCCTCCCTTTTCTATGGTGGATGAGGGATATCATAAATAAACCCCAGGTTGTCATTTCGAACCATTTGCAGGTCGCAAATGGTTCAAAATTATTCATCAATCACTTAGCATCTATTGCTTCGACGATCCATGAAGAGGCCCCCATTGTTCAACAGAGAACGATTGGGGGTAGATAAAGATGATGAAAAGTTATATACCAATAACAATTTGTCTTATGTTTTCAATGATAACCTTAGAAGAATTTTACGTCTTATCTCTTACTATTGACACTTCCACAGTCCCCCGCAAGGGGTCAAATAGATAGTGTAACCTCAACCTCGTGATTGTTACGTTTTATGAACTAATCGGTAGGTATTGAATTATTTCATCATTATTGCCGATCCTAACGAATATTATAAATGCGAACATGAGTTTGTTTGTTTATTGAAGGGTGGGGTTTTTGGGGGACTGTCTTATTTAATTTTGATGTTCGAAAAGTGCTGATTCTCAGCCTAGTTTGAATAAATGACTTTTGAATTTTATTTGTAACGCTTTCAAGCTAAAACGGCTGAACGGATTTGGATGAAACTTGGCACATGGGTAGATACATACGGTTACTTTTTATCCCGAAATTCATACGGGCTCGAGACTTATGCGGGTGAACATTCATAAAAAATAAACAATGCAACGCAATATTTTATTTTTCTCTACGTAATGTCTTTGTGTTTGAAAGAGTACC
The DNA here is from genome assembly GCA_949152395.1 of Agrochola litura. Classification (NCBI taxonomy): domain Eukaryota; kingdom Metazoa; phylum Arthropoda; class Insecta; order Lepidoptera; family Noctuidae; genus Agrochola; species Agrochola litura. The sequence continues at coordinate 18,226,088 of OX424509.1, read as the reverse complement.
TACGGTTTAGTAATTATTTAGGCATTGCGTCAGCATTATGTTCTTTTGGAGACATGGTCCCTAGCAGTTCTTTCAAACTGATAAACGTGACGTTGTGGCTTTCCCGTGCAACCGTGCAACGGTCCTTGTACTAGCAACGGAGCGGCTAGATCCAGCGGCTTTGCGTCCGCATTATGCTCTTTAGGAGGCATGGTCCCTATCAGTCCTTGGACTGAATATAAGATAGATGTGGTCACCCAAACCCCTGGAAGTTCACCCTTCTCACAACAAGCATATCTGCAAGACACGTGTTCATGTCAGTCTGACTGAATTATTGGTCTGAGATGAAGAACACAACATTCATAAATTACTAGATAATAGAGTTGAGAATCGAATCTCAAAAATATTATTTAATATAATTTTTATAAATTCATCCCGATCACGGAACCGGCCGGTTTTTATTATTGTAATGTGCGTTTTGTTTGTGCAGAATAAACAATTTTTCTTTTTTTTTTTAGGTTAAGCTATCTTAACATACCAAGACCGTTGAGCCGTTGGTCCCGGCTAACATTCGTGGATCTTTGCAGTTGTTACGGGTCGTCAGAAGCCCGAAAGTCTTACAAAACAACCAGTCTTACAAGGGTTATAGTATTAACCAGTAACCAGTGGGTTGTGTGGGTCAGATAGGTAGTCACTCCATGTAAAATACTGATATTCAGCTGCATCCGGTTAGACTGGAAGCCGACCCCAACATAGTTGGGAAAAAGGCTAGGCAGATGATTATGTTGTTAGCAAAGGTATGTTGATGAATTTTCTAAATTTTTCACGGAATTAGAAATTATACACATGCCAGTTGCTTTCTCAATGGCAGTTAAGGAGGTTGCATGTCATTTTATGTAAGCGACTGGCACTGCCATAACAACTTCTGAAGATGTAGGTATTCTCATACTTAAAAAACGCTCAAATTCAAGTCGCGATCTCATTTTAGTGACAATCAATGTCAAAAAGTGTAGGAAAATTCGAGAAATTAGAGATTTTTCTGACAGATCTAGAATGAGTTTAGAATGCGAACGTTCTTAAAAATACGGGAATTGCCCCTCAGACTTTGCGTATTTAATCGTGCCTCCACGAATCCTTGCTAGCGATTGTACTAGCAAATGACACGTGTATTTCCTGCTTATGTCTCGTAGGTACATAAAATGTACCTAATTCCACATTTCCACTTCACACAGTAGTAATAAAAAGATAAGCAATTCCAGAAATAGTGTTGATTGACGCAATTATAAACAGTGAAGTAGCTACTTGGCAAAAAAAAAATGGCCCAAGTGATTGTACGATGCATACGATAACAGCCAAACGAGTCGATCGAAGGTTAAGCTACGTTTGCCGCGGTTGGTTCGTGGATGATGATCATTCATTACATATCGAGGCCTTAGACCAGGGGTCGGCAAGTAATTAATTAAATGGGGTCCGGATACTATTGAAAATTATTGTCGAGGTCCAGTAACAAAAAATCTTAATACTTTCTAGTTGTTTTTATTTTGAATAATATAAGTAAAAGATAATTATAATAAGCAGTTTTATGTTTGCACCCGCACCCCCGCACTCAAACACTCTTGCACCACACAGCACAGCATAGCGACAACTGCAGCTGTGTCTACCTACTAAAACTAAACTAACTACTAATCAAATTAGATTCTACGTTGCAGTTTTATAAAAATATTATTTAAACTGAATAGGAGGTAAGTTATTTAACAATAGTTTGGCTGTCCAAGTTACGACCTTTCGTGGCCTGGAGACAGACTGCGGTCCGCCTGTTGCCGATTGTTGCCTTTAGACCTTGCTTCGTTGGTCCCGGCTTTCATTCTTAGATCTTTGACAGTCGTTACTGGTCAGAAGCCCAAAAGTCTAACAACCAGTCTTACTAATGGGTATCGTGTTGCCCAGTAACTGGTTTGTAGAGGTCAGATAGGCGGACACTATGTAAAAAATTCAGCTGCATCCGGTTAGACTGGAATCCAAACCGACCCCAACATAGTTGAGAAAAGGCTAGGAAGATTTATTGTTCTCAGATCATGTTTTTATTATTAATTTAATATTAACAATAATTGCGTTATGTACTCGTGTACGATAAGAATAATTTGATATTGTTGTGTCCGTATTGCGTTAGACTACGTGCGTCAACATTTTTTCTAGAAAACATTCGTTTTGTTTTGGTAATCTTAAAATTCGGGACGACCGATAAAAATAACGAATTTATTCAAATTAGGCTGACAATCAGCACTTTTCGAACGTCAAAATTACATAGAGCGCTCTGTACACGAGCGCTCTATGGATTAGCTGTACCAAACGTGCCGCCAATGCGGTGCGTATTCAATACAACAACGCTTTTAGGGCGCTGTTGCGACTGCCACGATATTGCAGTGCTTCTGCAATGTTTGCGCGAGCCAGAGTGGATAGCTTCTCAGCTGTAGTGCGGAAAAATGCTTCTCTTCTCACAAGGTTGCGGGACAGTGGCAACAGCCTCCTGAAAGCTATTGCTGATGGGCCTGACGAAAGCCCAATAATGAGGCATCTTATTAAAACCACCCTGTCAGTAGTAGAATATAAGTACTAACATAGCAAGTAAGTTAAATTGATTACTAACATCTAGAATTGTGTATATAATGTTTTTGTTTTGTAATGGATCTAGTTGTCTGATAAATAAATAAATAATAATAAGACAGTCCCCCAAAACGCCCACCCTTCACCACTTCCTCTTCTTCCTCCTTTCGCTTGGAAGAAGAAGTGGCGCAACAAACTCCCCAGCAGCACAGCTGTCTGTTCAAGTTAGAAAAAAAAATATTCTATATAAATAAAAAAAAAATTAAAAAAAATCATTTAATTCAGGCAAAACCCATATTACATCAAACAAAATTTAACTAAACTGCAACACACAATAGAACAAAACCAATAGAATAAAAATAATGTCAATGCAATCTAAATAGGTACCTACACATTACAAAGTTACACAGAATTAAAATTAAAATAAAATGTCAAACTCAACCAAAACAAACAAATGAGCAATACGAATTACAGGGTCACAGAATCGAAATTAAAATGAAATGTCAAATTACACAGAATTAATTCTAAATTAAAAATTAATGATTTCATCAAACATTAACAACAATATAGGTCAGTGTCAATCGGATCAAGTGCCCCGGCTATACGAGTACATGTCTGTCACAGCATTGTCGTATGTAGGGGCAGTCAAATCGCTCAGCGATCATTTTCAGGACAGTATTAGAGCTGGCCCGCACCCTGATATAACAGTGTGCAAAATAATTTACATTACGCAACACAAAACATAATTTTAATGATAAATTATTGGCCATATGTCAGCTAGCACACGCCAATATACCAACCAAAAACATCGAGAACTATACTCAAGCAGAAATAAAAAATAAAAACTAAACGTAAACAGAACTAAATATCTAAATAAAAAGCCTCCAGGCATAAAGGGCGTGCCCGCTTACATAAAGCTATTCAAAGCTGTAATTGGAAGAAAAGCTTAACAAAAGCCGGATAGGCTGGTCTTGTATATATTAGGCTGGACACAATTGTAAAAAGCTGGACACCTGGCAACCCTAGTTCCGTATTGTATTTTCTGTACTTATTCGGGGAAGATCGGAAATCATGAAGCGTCAAACACGGGTACCTACCTACCTACTCGTCCCTACGTGTCTAAACAGACATTTGTTTTCAAAAGGCTCTTACTTAGCCAGATCGCTTTCAATGAAGGGTCAGTGTGTACCGAGTAGCCATTTCACATAATATAATAATTACGACGCGGGGCTAGACCGCTAGGGCTATAAGGTCATTTAGACGCCCATTTCATTAGTCGTTGGTACAGTTGGTAAACGGAAAGTATGTAACTAATACATTTTTGAAGTGAAAACTTCTTTATGCGCGTTGGGCATTTTTGAGATGAGAAAAAACAATTGAACTCGCGATACCGTTACCAACACCTCATTTTTAAAACGCGGTTATGCTCTTTATTTATATTATGTTATGGATCAATGTTCTATACAAGTATTTTTACTTTAAAGGTTTTGGCAGTATTTTTTTTTTTGTAAACGCGATTGTGCTCTTTATTTAGATAAGGTTACGGACCAATGTTATATACAAGTATTTTTCTTCCACCAAGGCGATCTTGTTCAAGTTTTCACTACAGCTGTCGGCACTCCCGGAGTGCCACTGTTTTTCACTAATATAGGCGTTTACTACTGCATTCTTGCATATTTTATTTTCTTCTATCTTTGTTCTGTAAAACCACAGTTGAATACGGATGGGACACTCCGCATTTCAGGTATGAAGCTACAAGTAGGTACGCGGCGGGCTCGACTTGTCGAATTCAGTGGGCGTAACGTAGTCAGAAGATTAAGAGTTACGCGATAGAAAGAGATGCAACTTCTAGTCGAATATAACTATAAGTAATTAGCGCTGCGCGGTCTGAATTTTACTTTATTGTGTCTTAGCAAGAGTAGCTTTTTATTTAAATGATTTTGCGGAGTGTCCCATCTGTAAAACGTAATCTTTTTAAAGAGTTAGCTATACTTAATATTGATTCATTATTGACCTGCCTATTATTTTTCCACTGCAGGGCAAAGGCCTCTTCAAAGGTACCTAGTTTACAAGTAAAATTCTACTAAAACTAGTGGACCCGGCAGACGTTTTCCTGTCCGAACAGCGCCACCTACCGGGTCCAATTGTATTTTCAAATCATCCAGGGACCCACTCAAATATACACACAAAATTTCATCCAAGTCGTCCAGCCATTTAGGAGGAGTTAGGTGACAAACACATTTAGAGAAGAATTATATACAAAAAGATATTTAAAAACCCCCGACACAAACATTTCCTCATTTCTCTTTCCTACTCCATTACCATACCCTGTTCATCATCTATCTATAACCTATTCATTGACACCATTCCAATGAGCCCAAACACGGTACCTACTATGTTCTTCTAATATCATTGAAGTAACAGAATACCAAATTTCATATCGATCAGACCTGTGGAAGATACTCACATCCATTCATCAACTAGAAAAGAGCTGATAATCTTCAAACGGCTGAACTGATTTTGATAAAACATATCTAAGAACAATTGCTAAAAAACCTGCTTTCAAATATAAAAAAAATCAATCAAATCGGTTCACCCGTTTAAAAGCTACGGTGCCGCAGACAGACACGCAGACACACCCATAGCGGTCAAACTTATAACTTATCCCTCTTTTACGTCGGGGGTTAAAAAAAGCGTTTTAATAATAATAATAAATTAATTTATTTCAGGTAAATAACACCCATTGCCAAACATAAATTAATATAAATTTTACAAATAAACTCAAATAATGTCAAATTAAATCAATTAAAATCAAATTAAATCAAAATAAATAACGTAATTTTTACAATAAAATCAATAATAAATTAAAATAATGTCAAATAAAACAAAATAAAATCAATTAAAATCAAATTAAATCACTTCAAATTAAATTATATTAAATAAGGTCATTTTTACAATAAAATCAATAACTTCTCACTCTCTAACTTCTTTCTCTCTTTTCTTCTTCTCTTTTGCTCACACTAAATTACCAATTACTTACACCATTGTAGCAATTGAATGAAAACCAGCCAAATGAAGATGCTCCACTCCATAACAATAGGCCTGTGTACAATTTTTTTTTTTATTTTTTTTTTTTTTTTTTTACGTAATCAAAAGATTGTGGCATGACGTCACGCCTTGCTAGATTTTATACTGAATTATGACGTAACGACCCCCACTCCCCAACTTTAATGCGGGTTTTCTAAGTTATTTTTTAATAGTATGTATAATAAAGCAAAAAATACGCGTCTAATATTTTTTTATTATCTGAAAGACGGACTAAATTGAATTTCTTTTTTTTACCTAGGCATCATCCCTATTCTAAGAAACAATGTCAGGGCAATATAACAATCTATTTAAGAAAGTGAAAATAATATTTGTCTGTGCGTTCATTGTATAAGTTTGTTGATTGCCTGTATACCGAACAGTTCTGCCGCGTGTACAAAAGTGGTGACTAGAATATTCTTAGCAAGTATTTCTATCGCGTAATGGGATATCTACTTAGTTTAAGTAACTATATTGAAGGTTAATTAGTCTAGACACTATGTAGCTGGTTATGTGTAGTAGATATTACTAAATGGTTATAATATCTAACGGTTATTAGTATTTCTTGTTGTCTTCTAATTGGCTCATAAAAAAGTGGCTAGTGGCTTAACACCCTTAGATATATTTAAAGTGTCTATAAACAAACCATTTGAGCATTTTTAAACCGGCCAAGTGCATGTCAAACCACGCACAATGAAGGTTTACGTAGTTGGGATGAATTTATCCCAAAAACTAACTTAACTTTGTAGTTGAAAAACATGTTCTCCCATACGGAATGTATGGGAAAACATGTTTTTACAACTGCAAACAAGTTGATCGATTATTACTCGTTAACTTGTAGAGCCTAATTAGCTGTGATAATTTTTCTTTTAATTTCGTTATATAAACTACTGCTGTGATTTTTTTCACCACACATTCAAAACCAACAATTTAGCTGGCAGGGGGGGGGGGGGACATTTTACTCTAACAAAAATTTGCACTTTAAAGCTTAATATTTCGCAAACAGATACCTGAATCCAAAAATAGTTTTCGCATACTCACAATATTTTTAAAGGACCTTTCCAATGATACCCCACGCCATGGGATAGAAAAAAAAACATCACTATACGTATAGGGGAGGTAACCTAAAAAAATGTTTTTTCATAATTTTGTTTAACCACTTTGTTGGCGTAATTAATATGTATACGCATGCCAAATTATAGCTTTCTAATAGTAAGAGTCTCGGAGCTAGACCGCGGACAGACAGACAGACAGACAGACAAACGGACATGACAAAACTATAAGGGTTCCTTATTTATTTATTTTATTTTATGTATTTAACCATTTATGCATACACCTTGCACAATACGTAAAAAATATAAATTTATAGTGCTGATAAGGTTATTTATCAAATATGGCAGTTGTAGCTACAAGCAAAAAAATTAGATCCTCGCAATAAGCCCTTTCATTTGATACGACACACTGAACAGCAAGCAAAACTGTGTTTTTTTCTTTTTTGCCCCCATTTTCAAATTTCAATTATTTACGTTAAACGTCCGTGTTTGGGTCAATTAAATACATATGAGTACCAAATTTCAACATAATCGGTCCATTAGATTCGGAGCAAATTGGCTGTGACAGACAGACAGACACACGAGTGATCTTATAAGGGTTCCCTTTTTTCCTTTAGAGGTACGGAACCCTAAAAAACCGATGTTACATAATTTAAGGGCACTCTGACACCAGGTTAGTCACTTATTCCGGGGTCGCGAGAAAGTCTGAAACCGTTGCCCCTGGCAACATACAGGCACCTGAAGGAACACGGGACAGTACACAAGTTTAGACAGTAAGAGTCTGACACGCCACCTCGACTCCAAATCCACAAAAAAAAATAGTGGCATTCCGGGAGTGTCGACAGAAGTGAAAACTTGAAAAAAATTGGCACCGCGGTAATCAACGCGTTGATGTCTTTTTAATGGTCAAAAGCCGGTGTCGTCACAGTGTCGTGAAATCAATGGTTTAGTCTCATCAAAAAATGCTCAACGCGCCTAAAAAAGTTTTCATAAAAAAAAAACAGTTTGTCACTTACCACACGAAAAAGAAAGACATATTAAGTACGTTCGAAATAATAAATCATAATCCTATAGTTTATTTACGTTCATACATCTGGTCACATGCACCTAGTTGACGACACAAGTAGTACTCGATCATCTGCGTAGAGAATTGAGCATTTGACAGGCAGCTCATTAATGCTCAATCAACTCTGGGTTCTTTAAAATCTATCAGACAAATTTTCATGTATAAGTTGAACAGCTATGGTGACGCTACACAACCCCGTCTAACACCCCTTGAGATGCAGAACCAGTACCCTAATTGCGTAACTTTTTTCGAAAACAATTTTCATTTTGACAGTTCAACAACATTCATTGTGTTATTTACGTTGTTGAGCAGATTTTTTTTTCCAGCTTATGAAGCAATGGATTAGCAATCTGTTTCAAATCGAAACAGATAGTGATTGTGTTGTATTACGCAATTAGGGTACTGTTCATGTATACCTCATTTATCCTAATCATCCTATCCTTCCTATCATTTATCCTAACACAAGCACTGGAATCTTAGTAAAAAGATTTCAGTGCCCATACCAAGCGCCAATCCACACTGTCCTTCCAAGTCAACGAAAGCACTGTTGGATTTTTTGTGCTTAGCCAAAGACGTGTATATCCTTTCATAGGTACCGTACTTTTCAAATAAACATTTTCCTTTTTTTTTTGTAAACATGCAGATAATCAAATTACACTAATCAGTAATCACTCTCTCAAACTCTTCATTACACAACGTCAACTAATTTATAAGGCTGGTTAAAACGAAGAGAGAATTACTCCTCAATATGTCCCTTCTGTCGGTCTTAATGAACTTAATGTAAGGATACTCAATTAGTATGCTTGGCAATCTACGTAATCTTATTGTCGGATTCGTCAGTGAATGAAGGAAGGGTGTGTTTTGTCTAATTACTCGTGTGTGTGCGGCTTAAGAACGAGTACCTTTGAGTAATTTTATGTTCACGAATTAAGTGTTTTATTTTATCTTGCATTATGTTTTTGTTTTTTTATTGTATACCGAAAGTTGCACAATACAACAGAGGGCCTTTTTTTTGGGTGGGTATTTATCACATAACTTCTGCGTAAGGGCGTGTCAGACTCTTACTGACTAAAACCCAACCGTGTTCCTTCAGTTGCCTGTATTTTGCTAGGGGCTACAGTATCCCTTTCGGACTTTCCTGCAATCCGGCAGGCATCGGCCCTTGTGGACCCCGTCAGTTCTGCTGACATCTTTTAGTGGCGCCCGTGGAACACAACGCGCCGTCGACCCAGGTCTGGTCCTTATCGGACGGCAAACTATCCATTGTTCACCGTCCGCAAACCTGCGCCTACGGGATTTCCGATGCCCAGGGCGTCTCCTGCAGCGGTTAGAAGCGTTAGAGCGCGAAATTTGCCTCTCCCTCGCGCGTTCCGCCTCCTCCTTCGTGAGCATTACTGCTTTGCAGTAGGAGGACAACAGAGGGCCTAGTGCGAGTTTTTATACGTAGTAGATCGCGTTAACGTAAAATTCAATTTATTCTGAAACTGATTAACCGCCCTCTGGTGACTTTGATGGGAAACGCAATTATTCCCTACAAGTTGACGTTAGTGAATGTTAACGAGATCGAAAAAGTATAATCAGTAATCAGTATTTGCCAAACAGCAAAACAGTTTTGGCAATTTAATTAGAAGATTTTTTGAGCTCATAAAGGTATGTTTAAACGAGGATATTTATGTGACAGTACAGTAAGTCAGTCCAGCGCTGATTTGCAACTGGACTCGCGTAGACACTAGTTTCAACCCAGTCCAGTGCTGACTTCACGACCTCTAGTCAGTCCAGTTGACTAATCTACCCGTCTATTTTCGGGCCCAGTAGCTTCCCCTGCCTGACTTACTGCCGATCTCGTCTACATGAACCCACTGACTGGGTCCGAAATTCCGAGTCACTGGGTCTTCACTGCCATCGTATAAACCAGGCATTAGGAATTATTATTCGGGTTTTCATAGCCTCTTCTCTGTGAGAGGGTCTGGGCTGTAATCTATCACGAAAGCCAGTGCAGGTGGTGAAATAGTAGATTGTTATACGAGGGGCTAAAATAACCCATTGTAACGAGGTAGTTTTACTCCCGAGCTTTAGCGAGGGAGTAAATAGAAACCGAGTTATAATGGGTTTTAGCGCCGTGACTCTACTTTTCACTACGATTGCGAGAAAATAAAATAATCCAATTCAATATTAATTTAACTTTATAAAATTCAAATCTGTAAATGCGATTATCGCCATTTTGATGACAGTCGAGGTCGAGGCTAAAAACATAAAAATTGGGGATTTCGAACATCCAAACTCCACCACAAGGGCAGTGAATACTACATCATTTAATTATTTGACGAGTTCATCCATTGTTCAAGTTAAATAAGTAGTGGTAATTAAGTTTTTGATATCCAAAGTCGAAGTTTCGCGCCAATCGTGCGAGTTTACATTTTAACTTTTCACAAATATCACACATACAATGACGGCCTTTTTGAGCAAGAGGAGTGAAAAATATATTGATATAGTTGTAGACATGATGATATATTTTTTTTTTCTTTAGCTTAAGCGAATATTTCCAAATAGATAAATAATAACTTATGCCTACTTTCCTGTTGTGACTCTAAATAGTACATAAGACCTCCTTGTACTAACACGTTTCTAATCCGTTGAATGTTCAACAAAGAGGTAGATCCTCATTTGATATGGACCCCTTTCCACGCATTATGTGCACTCCACTAGCGACAATAAACTTATTAGTAAGTACCTGCGCGGAAAAACCAACTGTGTGACATGTTAAATAGACTTAAATCCCTACCAACTTGAATTTAATAGTTGTTATCGAACCACTATTTTGCATGCCAATGAGAGTTCAGAGACCCCCCTTAAACGTTTCATAATACCAATTTTCCAAGAAGTGCATTAAATATAGACTCCCGTAGAGGCTTCCACGACAGTAGCGTATGGTCTGTTTTGAAAGTATCTAGTGAAAGTGTAAACAAACCCTGTTCAGGATTAATTCTTAGGGCTCGTGTAGACGGCATTGCAACCGCGCCGACACCGCTTCGCATAAACATATAGACTGAGCCGCCGCCGTGCCGTCGCCGCTTGGTTTTACCATATTATAACTCTACAATCCGCGGCGGCGGCGCGGCAACGGGCTGGCAACGTTGCATAGACACAGTTTAGAGGCGCGGCAGCGACGCGGAGACGGCGTCGTGTCTCTGAGCAATTACGTAATCACTCACTAAAGGAAATTAGTAACACATTCATCTGTATTTAAAAGGTTTCAACTTTATATCTCACCACTTTTCCAACAATTATGGTTTGAATAACCATTACCACAACCATACCATTACAGTTTGGTTTAAATTGTAATTGAAGAATCATCGACAAAATTGAGGCAGTAAAATTAACCTCAGTTGGCAAATGAAAAGGTGGTTTAAAATTAGAATTTCGGATTTATTTACCTATATCTAAATAATCAAATCAAAGTACTTAATTTGTAAGTGGGACTACAAATTGGATCCACAGGTACCTACCATTTCTGACCCACTTGTTTACATTTTTATCAGATACTTTTAGAACAGAACATAGGTACCGCCGCGGACACTTCTCAACCTTATTACTAAGGGCATAAGGTCCGCAGTTGTACATCTATTTACTCACCCGGGGCAGTTAGGGTTCGTTTACCATTTCGCTGACTACAATAATAATATAATTATTTGACACATATTTTCTACTACGGCTTAAGCTACTTTTGCAGTAGGTAAATGTACTCATACTGATACGAGCTTACCGACTCCAGCGAAGCCAAAATGAGGGTAATGTCTTTAATTAAAAACTTTCCTGCAACGAAATGTAAGCCCCCTTTCTTCCGGAATGAGTTGTGGTAAGGGATTAAGTTAGGATCTACCATAAAGCGAGTCGCCGGCATGCATACCGCTTGCTGACGTTTCTTCGCCGGGGAGCGGGCCGCTCGCTTGAAGCACGCGGTCAGCGCGACGTGTGATGGGCCTACCATACGCACAAGCTGCACCACAGTTTTGCCTGCGCAGGCCGATTTGTACACGGAACACCGTGCGTGGGGTTGGTAAAACTGTATCACGCACCAACCTCACAGCGCGGCCTGCGGACTTATTGACTTGCTAATGGGCCTACCACACGCACAAGTTTTACCACAGTTTTGGCTGCGCAGGCCGGTTTGAACATGGAACACCGTGCGTGTGGTTAGTGAAATTCACCGATTTGTAGTAGGCCCATTAAAGTTTTGCCTGCAAGCCCGGCCTGCGCGTACTTGCCTGCGCATGTGGTTGAGCGTTCAGTGTTCACGCCGCAGTCATGTTCGCCGTTATTCTTCATTGGAAAACATTGTTTTCACGCTGACGATTTCAACAAAAATGTGGCTTTTCGTGTATAGTTTTTTCATACGAGAAGCGTGCGCAGGCAGAACTGTGGTGAAGTTTGTGCGTGTGGTAGGCCTTTGATGGTTCGCGAGTAGCGCGCTGCCCGCGGGCTGTCCACTATTCTGTATTGTCATCGTAAAATTTTCTTTAATGCATTTGATTTAAATTCCTAACTTGAATGACAAGTTATGCTATTATAATGAGTGATGAGTGTGACCTTTTGAGGGACACTAAACAATAAAACTTTACATTGGCCCCAACCTAGGCAAGCCTGGAGCTTGGGCACCAATATGGAGGTTAAAACATGTTCGGTAATAACCGCTGAACTGATTTCTAGATAATATAGTGTCCATGGGGAAAAGGCCGTCGCTTGTTTCGCGGATACTAGAGTGTCCAACAGGTACAGTACCGACCAAAAGTCCATGAGCAATCTCACAAAGCAATAGACTGACGCTTCGGTTTGACTTACGACCTTCTTCTATTACAATACTGTAGACACGCACATTACACACACACACTCACTTTGTCTGCAACCAATGACTAGTTCAATAATCATCATTCGTTTTTAGTTTCATTCGTCTTGTTCACATAAATATTAAAGTTTAGCAGGTAGACCACAAAAAACTAAGTAAATTATTTCGATTTCTGTGGGGTAGATGCAGTTTGTTACGAGTATTTAATTAATAGAACTTTGTTGGTTCGTGGATAATATTGGTGACGAGTATTTAGCGCAGTGTTGTGGTTATTATTATCAAAAAGCAGGCATAAAATATATTGAAGAGATCAGATCAGATCAGAGAATATTATTACGCTGCGTAAAAGTGAAGTGAATATCTAATGAAACCGGACTAAATGTGAGTGTTATCATTTATATATTTCATATTTTACTAAACATAAATCTTAATCAAGGGTATTGTTGATAGAACAGAGGTATTGTTGAGACAGAAGATGCCTTTAAAGTTTTAAATTCATTGTGAGGTTTAATTCGATTAGTGAATAATAAATAATAAGGTATTGTAATAAAAACAATGTTTTTCTTTGTTCTAGAGAAATACTGTGAGGGTTAAGAGATATGAGGAAGGGGCTTATATCGAGTAGCAGCGACGTCAAATGGTGAATGAAACAAATGGTTTCATACCAACGAGATATTTTGCTGAATTATTAAAAGCACGTCATTATGAACCGTTCGCCGTGCACTCTGAAGGCTTGCATCACTGAAGACCAGCTAGAAAACCGTTTTTGACCTTAAAATATTGACCGTACCAACTTAATAAACAACAGATTCGTTATTGCATGAATTTATGGTAACGAATTTTTTAAGCACGTTTGTCGTTTGTTGTTTGTGTTTGTCGTATTTCTTGCAGATATACCGAAATTGTTTAATATTATTTTAGTAATAGTATTATTTTAGGATTAAAATTTGAGGTATAGTTTCAATCTTCTTTTCGTAAAGAAAATGAATACTTAAGCTTTAACCTCAATAACAACCAATATTTACTAAAGTCAAATAAAATGTAAAATAATTAATACAAATAAAATATAAACAAACTGCCTATATTTAACCTTAAATTACCTATTCTGTAAGTAGTTTTTTACATTTTAAGTAGTCTAATATTCTTATTTATTACTTAATTACTTCGACCATGATCAAAGCTTAATATTTATGGTGAAAAATCCATTAAAAATTTAAAATATTTCATAATTTAAATATGTCAAAATAATACAAACTGCTTCTAAGTTTCTTGACATCTATTTCACATCTTATTCAGCTGAAGTAATGATAAATAATTGTAGCAGTTTGTTAACTTAGGTAAAATAAATATAACGAATAAACATATTTTTTTAATTTTGTTATCATATATCACGCATTTTTTATTCCAAACCCTTTATTGCAATAACAACATAAAAAAGCAGCAATATTTAAAAAATATTATTATCGAAAACAAAAATAATAATATTTGCAAAAAAACCGCACTGTGTTTTTCGAGATTAGAACCTGAGGCAGTTTGAATTCCATACCAACGCTTAACGCTTTCTGCTATCTGCACTTGTTAAGTTACTATCGAATTTTAGCAATGCCATTAACTGGTCAAGTTCACGCGCATAGTGCGTGTGTGCTAGCATGTTTAAAGCGACGGAAATATATTGTTGTTTCGTGTAGTGCAAAACTGCGTTATCTGTGGTGTGTGTATCGTGTTGGTTACACATACAAATGTACGAGCTATACCGCGTGTTCACAGCAATACGACTCTTAGCGTGCTTATGCACTTTTGAGCGCTTACTGTACATGTAGAATATTATGTCTAATCCGTTCTAACCCTTACATTTACTCGCTTCGCTGTTTCTATCCTTTTCTTGATATCTTGATAAACAGCCGCTGAAGAACTAATGTTAGTGTACTATAGGTGTACAACTCTGCCCAACCATTCTGGAAATACAGGCGTGATGTTTTGTTATGTTATATTTAGCACATCTTTCAAATCTTCCAAAACAAGCCAATCTCTACCTCCTAAATCTAAAAACTCTTCGCAGAGCGAATGCCAAGTAACTCATAAAATTCTTCAGTGAAATGATTACAACTTAAACCACTTTAGTACTAAACCTACTAAGGTATAAAACCTGGAAAATGTGAAAGCTTCTTGATGTAAGGCAAGGTTCGTTTTGAAGACGTCAAAAATGAGATTTTAAAATAAATTCTTCTTTTGAGCAGAATACGTAAAATCATGTGAAAAAAGCTGTTTAGGTAGTTGTTAGTAATCTGAAAGAACTACGGTTTTTATTACAGACCCCATCTATAATAATAAAATCTTGGATAGAGAGGTAGTAAAAACAGGTAGGTAAATAATAATACCACAGTGCATGTGAGATTTGAAAATGCAACCCACGTAACTGGGGTAATTTTTTGTGATGGGATGTTTTAAGTAGATTAATGGGATAGGCATCACAACTCTACCCCTTGTCACAGTACAACAAATTAACAGTATTATATAATGGGAGTGACCTTGAAATATACCAACGGCCGCTTGGTGGATAAACCTTCCGCGTCCGTGCGTAACTGCCGCGCACTTAAGACTTGCGTACTACTAAAGTACTTACCAATATTATATCTTGATTGTGAGACAGATTGTGATTTGTTAATCTGTTTTCTTTCGTTGACAATGTGGTCACGCTTCGCGTGCTGGTATACATTGAGATTTCGAAGTGCGTCGTATCGGCCGTTTTCTATGAAGACATAATACTGTTACTTATTTATACTGAGCACATGTTGCCTATAAACACACTGCGTTCTCCAATGTATTTTACCACTGAGCACGAAATTGCCAGCAGCGTCTAGAGACGACAGTAGATAATTAATTGATTCAGGCGTGACCTTGCGGAAATCCATTATAAAATACAATAGACGTGGATATATTTAGTAACTTGTTCCGCTTAGCGGAACAAGTTACTAAATATATCCACGTCTATTGTATTTTACGACAGTAGATACTAAAAAAAACGTGTGCGGTCCGGGCACGTATCATTTTCTCACGTATGATTTAAAACAAAAAAACATTCTTTTTGCAGCCGCCATCTTGGATTTTCATTTTGACCAAATTCACATTTTCTCTTTTTTCTCTCGGCAGTGCAGTGCGTTGCAGTGTACTCGGGCCGATGTGTACAATTTCATCCCACGACACTTTAATCACTTTACTCTTTTGTTTTTTTCTGCCGGCGTTCTCTCTCTCTCTTTCTTTATGAATTAGAAGAAGACAGTTGCAGTTGCAGTTTACACTTTGTAGCGTGACGATTTCTAAAAGTTTACAAGTCACGTTAAACAACTTCGTTCTAATAAAATTCGTGGCGCCGAAAGTGCGTTGAGCACACGACTTCTGTCACGGACCGCCCTTCAAAGCCATCAGTATCTATCTATACGTCATTTGTGTCGTAGTGCGAGTAAACGGTGACACGCTTGATTTCTATGAAAAGCGTTGACAATGCCGCGTCTATACAGGGTGTCAGGGACGTCGACGCGCAACCTGTTACCATGAAAGAAAGAAAAAAAACATTGGTTTATTTGTGGCAGAAACACGTGCATACAAAAGACATTAAGACATGTGAAAACTTTGGATTCAGTTCATGATTCTGGACTACACTGCGTTGAAATTATTAAATGATTAATGATGATAAATGATTTTTATTTATTTCTGTAAGTGGGTTTGTACAAACACTTTTACACGTCAATTATATTTTAAAAACTACAATGAGGTCGGCGTTTCCTATCTGACTACTCTGAGAAGAAAGGCCGAAACAAACTCATAGGTCTCAGTCTCTTTTAAAGTCCAGACATAATCTTAGTCAGATCATGTGAAGACCATGTCGATTGGTGTCTGAAGTGGTCCTTTGAGGAAAGCACCACACAGATTGAGAGGGTTTGTTCAGTCAGTGCACGCATTTGTCAGATATCGTGCAGCTGAACACGATTCGACGAACAATACCAAAAAAAAGGATATTTGGGTACGCCACATAAATTATTCAAATTGTCAGACCATGATTAGAACAAACTGAGAAAAAAATTAAAAACAAAACAAAAAGGAATGACCCACATAGTCTTCACATTCACAATAATTAAAATAACAAACATCACGCCTTGTTTCCCCGAAGGGTTGGGCAGAGGTCTCCCTGTAGCAGATACACCCACATTTCGCCAGTTATGTTTAAGTCCCATGTAATAGGGGGCGAGCCTATTGCCATCAACCGGGCACAAATACAGACTCCGGACTGCGACTGAGAAATTCCAGATAGGAAAACCCAATAACACTTTGCCCGACCCGGGAATCGAACCCAGGACCTCATGCTCAGCAGTAGCGCTTGCGACCACTAGACCAACGAGGCAGTCATGTAATAATTCAATAATAATTCAAATATTCGTAGGTTATTTTTAAAAAAAATCTACTGTTTCCTACAAAAGTCCACGTAGGTGTTGAAGTGAAATTTTTGAAGTGAAAACTGCTTTATGCACGGTTAAGCGATTTTTGATAGACTTAGGTAAACTTTTGGATTCGCGTCACTGACGTGCCGTACCGCTTTACTGTAGAATATAAATGGCGCTAATACCAGTTTTAAGTTTTTACTTCTGTCGGCAGTCCCCTTGACTGCTTATTTCTTTTTTAAATTTCCGACAAAAAATTTCAACGTAGGGGGGCCCAGAATCATGTACTGAGTCCATGGTAATATGTTTGGTAATATGTCACCCTATATAGCAGCGGCCATCGACGCGTAGGTTCTCTGTAGGTTTGACAAATGCAAAGATTCTGGCAGTTGGTATCGGCTATGACCATTCGGTTTCGGTGCTATGACGCACATATGCAGAAGATGGCGTTAAAAAGATAAGAAAACTGATCCATCCGTCGTTAGCATAAACTTCAAGGAAGTGTTAAAATTCAAACGTCTGCCGGACCCAAACGGCGCCAGTAAAATGCAGAGATTTATGTTATGGCCCTGAAATAGGCGATTTATTGCCGATACAGATGATTTACTTACGACGGCGGGAATTTAAAATATCCCTCAATATTTTGGATCGAAAACATGGCTGCCACTTCCATTTAAAAAGTTCTTCTGTATCTTGACTTACCTTTATGACCGTTTTTCCGATGGCCTCAACAGCTAATCAATCAATCTGCCTAGCCTTTTCCCAACTATGTTAGGGTCGGCTTCCAGTCTAACAAAAAATTTTACATAGAGTGACTGCTTATCTGACCTCCACAATCCAGTAGGTAACTGGGTGATACGATAACTACTTGTTTGTTTAAAGTCCGGGGGCCACGGGGCGGTCGCTTGTTCAAGTGGTTGCCGCGGATGCCCCTTGGTAAGACTGGTTATCAGACCCCAAGAGCTAATGCCGCAGTATATTAGCTAGTCAGTAAGGTGGTATAAAAGCTGACTACCTAGGGAGTGCCTAGGGAGCGTTAAGCGATGATCAATCTAACTGCCTCTTGTGTTCTAGTAGTACCTAGGCAGAAAATATATATATACTAGCTGACCCAGCAAACTTCGTTCCGCCTAACAGTCAATGAATGTGCATGTTTAGGATTTTAAAATTTCTACCCTACCTACCCTACCTACCCAACCTACCCTACCTACCTACCGAGATATCAAAAAAGCCGATCCACACAAAATGTATGAGAACGTGAATTTTCTTCATATTTTTTTTTTCGTGAGTTTTTCCATATTTTCTCACCGTTTAAACCTTCCCTGGACTACGACAAACATTTCAAAACCAAAATCAGCTACATCGGCTCAGCAGTTCTCGAGTTTTAGTGAGACTAACGAACAGCAATTGATTTTTATATATATAGATATATATTTGAGAAAATTTTGCCCTATTAGACCTATAGGGCAAAATTTTCTGCTCGGTTTGGTTGGTGGTAGGGCTTATTCTAAGTCCGCCTGGCTAGCTGCCACCATCTTATCTCAGTCTGCAGCCATAACAACAATGTTTGTGTTTTGGCAGCTAGAGGTAAGATAGCCAGTTCCTCTGTGGTTGAAGATTCCGGGTGAAGCTCACTTCCACCTTGGGCCTGATCATCACTTACCATCAGGTGAGATGAAGGTCAAGAGCTTCATATTCAACCACCAATTGGTCTGCCCAAGAATGATTAATTTGCATGAGCATTCGAAAGCAAAGAATTTGTCCAATATCCAAACAAATATTAATCCGAATAATTAACTATTCGTATGACAATATTCGAATTTAACCATCTCTAATAACAACCTCCAATCGAACTAGCACTTTTTTAATAAAATCCGAGAGCACACTCGCCTTAACTAACGAAGGCTTTAATTTCCTTAATAAAGATTTGCATTCACTACTGCTTAATTAGTAGTTTCTCGAACTAACAAGAAAGAATTCCAAGAATTCAAGCTCTAACGAGTCAAAGAAATAAAAAAATAAGGGAAGTTTCAAATCTCTCTCTCAGTCAGATCGCTTACTTAAGGGACGTACTGCGTGGTACGTTCGCTGGCAAATCGTCGCGTTTGCAAAATGCTTAGGATTATGACGTCCGTTCGCTCGGACACTAGACAGTGTTAGAATCGTCTGGAACTATTTTTCGCTTAGTGACCGTAGATGTGTGAAAGGCTGTAAGGAAAGTTATTTTTCAATTTGTAGGGTTTTTTTGGAAGTCAGTTGTTTTTTTTTTTGGAAAAGAGTTTTTATTATTCTCTTTTTATTTATGGTACCTACCCTATACCAATTTATATACCAATACTTGCTATGTAAACAACAGTAAAAGGAAGTATTATAAGATACACAAAGTGGTTTAAATACGTATTATCAAATCTAATACAAAAATTACCAAAGCAAAATTAATCAAATTTATATGCGACCAACGCGCAAACTACTTCTACCAAATGAAAAATAATTTTCAAAATCAGTCCACAATTGACGAAAATATGGTTGAAAAAAAATTTTTTTTTAAATGCATACAGACGAACATAATTAAAACATCGTCCTTTTTTGAAGTCGGTTAAAAATGAAAGAATAATTTTGTTTGTATGGATGCCACATTGAGGGCAATCATTTAAGGTCATAAAATAACTAGATCTCGTGTTTTCCAGGAAGAAAGAAACTCAATGTTTTACTTCAGATAATTCTTTGTGAAAAAACATCAGTTTATAAATCTATAAAATTGTAACAAAATTCCAAAGCCTGACTGACGGACTCAGATTTCATTTATAACAAATGCAATATAAAGTTCCTTGCTACGCCAAGACCATACATTTTGCGAACTTTTCCTCTACTAAACTTTACAAAACTCCAACATTCCTTCCACACAAACACTCCGTATTACGTCAGAGCCTCATTTGTATCGTGAACTCCCCCACGTTTAATAGTACATCGCTCGACTAAGCTTAAGGAACGCAATTTATCCATATATTAAAGAGCCGATCGATCCTCTAGTTCGCGCGGCGACAATTGCAGAAGCCAACGAATGCAGCAACTGCGATGCGGACCGGTATTGTGTAGTATTGCTGCCTCGGGATGTGCTATGAGACGGTTGTAAGGCATAAGACGCAGCGGGAATTAAACCTCCGGGGTTTAATCCGATCCAGCCTGTCCCTTGCGGTTCTCCGCCAGCGACGCCCTAACCCTATATCCGTACCCCACAGGGGGTGCCCTTAGCATGTAGTAGCTTAGTTTCTAAGTTTTATGCCCTGGCTGGAGGCCTTAATTTATTCAGGCCACCACAGGAAAGTCCAGTTAAGCAGCCGACAACCTCCTAGGTTGACCTGCAAGATGCCACACAAAAAAAAAACCTCTAGGGTAGTTGCGTAACACACATACATTGGCCATCGAGCGTGATGCCTTTTAATTTTGACAGTTCAGCCACGTTAATTGCGTTATTTACGTTGTTGAGCAGACGATTTTTTCAAACCTATGAAGCAATAGATTTTTTTCTTTCCAAACCCTCGGATTGGTTATGAAAGTGTGTTACGCTATTAGGGTGCTGATTTGATTTCACTCAGCCAGCATATGGCCATTTCCAGGTACTCTGATCCACCTGGTACATACCAGGACGATCAGACTAGCCATCATGCGAATATCGTCACTCCACCTGGCCTGACCAGTAGTGACCACTAACCAGGCCTACCTTACATTTGCCGATGCGTGGTCTCCGCTCAAGCACACCTCTACATTAACAGACTGTGGTTGTACGCCTAATAAGGATGTCTCATTGCCACTTTAGCTTCACTTATTATGTGGGCTGTCTATCTACCTGGCTACACAAGGGGACCTTGCCTGGATCTCTTTTTTAAGTAGATTTTTTTATCTAGATTTGTAGAGAGCAAAGTTCTACTGCAGTAATAATACTTCTAGATACTTCATCAAAATCGCCGTGAAGACAGGTCGTACTTCCGCCATTTTTAAAAAAACAACCGCGATTTGTTCAAAAGTTGTACCAAACACAACATCCTACAGAAGAGCCGATACCTAACAAGCATTACGAACGCAATAAGCCAACGAACAGCACGTTATAAATGTTACACCACGCCACATTGCCGTGCACACTCCACGCCGCATCGCCGTGCAGACTTGCGGCACGCGTTCCAACGTGCATCAATATTTTCATTGCGTTTTGCATGTTGAATGAATGGTATGGGAAATGAAACGTGCAAATCTTCTTTTAACATTTGTCACACGGACAATAAAAGATCCATAAAAGTTGATTTTGACGCGAATGTTGTAGTAGTTCATTGATTCAGGCGTGACCTTGCGGAAATCACTACCAGATCACTCCTACTGCAAGTCGTGCCAATAAAAACATCGGCAGGTATTGTAATTAAAATAGGTCCTTATTTTCATTTTGGTTTAAATAAGTAGGTCCTTATTTTTATTATTTTATTTATCTTGTATATATATTCTTTTCTTTTAGATTTTGTGAACGTAAGAACGTTGTAGGATGTGACTTGTGAGACTTGTGAACCATTTTCTATTTTGCTAAGTCCTCTCATACCTACGAGTATTAACACTGTAATTTGAAAAAAAAAAAAACTGTTTTTAAAAGAGTAACCGTGGAGTTTCTGGCCGGCTCTTCTCCATAGGAAGCGACCAATTGGAACCGTGCACCTAGCTTCTGACGTTTCATAAGTGCCCTTGTAGGTTTATGTGAAATAAAATATTTTGAATATTTATTTTTTTGAAAAAAATATCTATTTGAAAATAAAAGGACAATTAGAAAACAAAAACGAAGCTAAATTGATACAAACACGATAACTATTACAGTCAATCTAATCAATATAGCACTCTAGGTACAGTCGACCTCAGATATTTATGAACCACAGGCGCACACTAATTTGTGTCGCGTTTGTGTTGTTGCAGTTGTAAATGACGCGATAACATCGTTGTTTTCATACAACGTCGATCGAAACTAACATACATTTAGAAGCGAATTGATATTTATCTAAATTTAATTCCGTGTGTTTGATTTAGGTAATGCATCACGCCTATATATACCGACGGGGCGTTCAGAGATGTAGGAACATACACTTATATCACTCATGGTCTGGCGGTTTGAGTAATTTATGCGACCTACCCAAATGTCCTTTCTTTGGTACGGTTCGTCGAATCGTTGAGCTCCTTAAGTTCTGAGTTGAACTGCACAATTACTGACAAATGCGTGTACTGACTGGACAGCTCCACTCAATCTATATGGATTTTTCCTCAAAAAACCATTTAGACACCAATCTACATGGTAAAAAATAAAATTATGTCTTGACTTAAAAAATACTGTGACATCTGAGTTTGTTTCGGCCTTTCTTCTCAGAGTAGTCAGATAGGAAAAGCCGACCTCATCTAGTTTTTATTTTAAAATATTATTGACGTGTCAAAGTGTTTGTACATCTGTTTACAGAAAATGAAATCATTTCATTTCATATTCCGCCAGACATGTTAAATCCCATAGAAGGGCCAAACCCATGACCATTAATTAACAGGGCACTAATTCTAATTGTAGACTGCTACTGACGTGGTCTAATGAAAAATCCAATAACACTTCGCTCGTTCTGAGGTTCGGATCCAGGCTCCTTGCTCTTGCATGGGTTTCATTCTCAGGTCAGGCCCAATTGTCAGCACTCTCTTCTACTGAAATGATCAGAAGATATCAATCACGCCTCTGTCGAAAATGTCGTGAGTAAAGTTTCGAGTATGACAAGAGTAGGGGAGGATCAAAGAAACTATGGATGTTTTGTGTGAAAGATAATATGGCTAGAAAGGAGGTGCCGAGATGACGACTAATAGAGAAAAAGAAGAAAAATATAGAAGTACCTATAGAAGAAAAAGATGTACAATATGGCCCATGGGCATGTGACCACCCGTATTTTTTCTGGATATTCATGAAAAATATTCAGAAAAGAAGTCGATAAATTTGAATAAATAATTTTAGTTAATCCGATAAAATAACTCATAACCTTTTAGAAATAATAAACAGAATCCAAATCAGCCAATAACATCGGAGATATGGCAAAAAATTTAACGCAAGGTCACAAACGCTACTCAAAAATTAAAAAAATAATAATATGAAAAATATTAAAGATTTCCCTTTCAAAGTTAATTTTCGATAATTTTTCATGAATATTCAAAAAAATACGGGCGGCCACATACCCATGGGCGGCATTGCATATTGTGCAGACCCTAAATACATTGGGATATTGGCAGGAGAGTCAATTACGTCTTTAAAAAAAATGACACAGTTGTCAAATAAGGTCATAGTTTTTAATACTAGGAGGTGCTACGCCAAGCAAATTATTTTTAATTGAACAATATCGTCGCTGCAGTTCTCAGAAACGATGTCGTGTCGAACGATATTAAATAGACATGAAAGCTCCGCGCGTTATTAATTGAGGACACTTTTAAAGCAAAGGGTAAATAAAAATAAAATCCAATAACGGTTTTATTTTCCAATAACACGATGTTCGTTGGTTTACTTTTGGCTTTTTTGCGAAACTACTACGGGACCTTTTAATAAGGCGTTTGTTAATTAATGAATTTTATATAAACAATGACATGAATATTTACTTTTAAAGTATTTTATTATTTTAATTATTGTGAATGTGAAGACTATGTGGGTTTTGTCATTCCTTTTTGTTTTGTTTTTAATTTTTTCTCAGTTAGTTCTAATCATGGTCTGACAGTTTGAGTAATTTATGTGGCCTACCCAAATGTCCTTTTTTTGGTATTGTTCGTCGAATCGTTGAGCTCCTTAAATTCTGAGTTGAGCTGCACGATAACTGACAAATGCGTGCACTGACTGGACAGGCCCTCTCAATCTGTGTGGTGCTTTCCTCAACAGACCACTTCAGACACCAATCCAAATGGCCTTTACATGATCTGACCAAGATTATATCTGGACTTTAAAAGAGACTGAGACCTCTGAGTTTGTTAAGGCCTTTCTTCTCAGAGTAGTCAGATAGGAAACGCCGACCTCATCTAATTTTAAAACATGATTGACGTGTAAAAGTGTTTGTACAAACCTACTTACAGAAATAAAATCATTTATCATTTAAGTTTCAAAAGCACTGGTTTCTTTGAAGAGCGGTGGCCGCCACATAACGGCTATTATAAAAATGATGGCAGCGAGGTTTGACGTTACGGTATCCAAAAACGCTCTCTAGGAAAACACACCAACTTACTTTCATAAATAAAATTTCAGTGACGTCATTCGTCGGTAAATTGCGGACGCTATGTGGGCGGCCACCGCTATTTCAGGAAACCGTAACTTAGCCGGGCTGTTGCTTTTTTTAAGGTACAAACATGGCGGCCAACCGAAAAAAATGGCAACCGTCGCTTATGCGATGCGATACCACTATGAAAGATAAAAATTTAATGTTTCATGGGCTTATGATTTCACCGGCACCGAAATACAGAAGTGCTGTTTGTCGACAAAGATAAGTGGTGTCCGTATGGATTGAGGAGCCATGTCTCATATTTAAACGCGGGTACTACCAATATTTAGTAGTAAATTAGGCGATTTTGTAGGCCCGATCCTGGAATTTGTAGTAAAACACTTTAAAAGATACACGACTTTTAAGGTGGCTCCTCAATTCAGACGTCTGAATTGAGGTGCCACCTTACAACTCTAAAACTAGCCGACGGATATTTTTGAAAATTTGGTAGGATTTAGTAGTACTTATGTGTAATCTCTACAAAAAAAAATGGGGTTTGTACGGCTGAATTTGAGATAGCTACAATGTTTTGATTTTTCATAAAAATCCATAAATTTCACCGCTCTGTTTCTCGAAAAGTAATCAACCAATTATAACATATTTTTAGTATAATTTAGTTAGTAAATACGTTCTAATTTGTAGTATAAAAATAAAATGGAAAAACTACATAATTTCGCTAATACAACACATTTTATGTGGCTCCTCAATCCTGACGGTCTGTAGAAAATATATGTGCGTAGCTACTAAAATAATTGATCAAATCGGATAAAAATAGCACCAATATTTAGTAGAAATTTCTACTAAATATTGGCGTAATCCAACATTTTGTACATTCAGCATTTCAAAAGATATTAAAAAAATAAACATTCCTTTACAATTTAGTGTGGTACAAGAGCCCACGACCAAACCCATGTCACATCGTTTTACGCCCAAAACCGTATAAAATCGTTAGTTTAGATGATTCTGAACCGATTCGATGGGAAGTACCGGTCAGAAACATTCCAGTTTTACGGGAGCCCATTGCTGCTTTAAAAAATAAACAGGCAGTTGGTTTCATCACAATATGTCTGATATTTAAAATGTATAATAGGTTTCGTATTTTATTACGAAAAAGTTTGTTTTCAGACATTTTTGCGTGTCAAATGTGGACTGAGCGCATTTTCAAAAATGTCAAAAAATTTAACCTATCTGTCTCATAGCAACCTGGTTCAATTGAAAAGTTGTCTGATTAGTAACGTATTTTTTTCTTCTTTTACGTAATCAAAAGATTACGGCAGGTCAGTGTCAGGTTGTATATTGATCAAAAATAACTTTTCCATAAGAGATATGTTCTAATGGAACAAATCTATCTTACGGAGATGTATTAATGATTCAACCTACAAACTGCAAAAAATATAAGAACATTTTAATGCCGGTGGCTACAACTGCAGAAGATTTTGAATCCAAAAATTTTTTGACATTTTCCGCGTCACGTCTGACCTAAGTGCATTTGAAATACCTATGTAAAAAATAATACTGAACTGTTTCATAGCAATCTGTCTGATTTTCAGAATGTAGTTGATTTTAGATACCGAAAACACCCTTTTTATGAAACCAGTGTATGCAGTAGCGTCACACCCAGAAGACCGTTTGAGAAAATCTAAAATGAGACAAAAAATAAAACCTATAGCAACCCGTCTGAAAATCTTGTATTCAGGTGAACATTGGCCAGTTGATGCGAATAAATCATTTTTCAAAATAAATCGTTTTTACGTACTATTAATAAAGAGCTTACCCGAAGCCATCAAACTGAAATTAGAAGGTTTTTTTAAATAAATTGGACAAAAGGAATCTGGGATAACGTCTGAAAATAACTATTTATTGAAATAAAATTCATCATTCTTTTTTCAACTGTCGGCCTCTTCATCGGTGTCGTAAGCGTAACAAGCACCGCGCGTTATCCGGGTGATTCCGAAACGTTCTTTCTGTTTTTGGAGTTATATAATACGATATTTAAAATTTCTGAAAACAGATTTTCAGTAACTATAGAAAAGATTTTAAAAAATTGAACCAGGTTGCTATGAGAAAGATAGTTTACATTTTTTGACATTTTTTGAAAATGCGCTCAGGCCACATGTGACACGCAAAATGTCTGAAAAAAAAACTTTTTTGTAGTAAAATTACTTTATTTAGGCAACCAACAGCGATACATAATAGTATGTTACAGAATATGTGTTACTTATTAGTAACACATATTCTGTAACATACTATTATGTAAACCTAAAGAAACCTATTATTATAGGTTTGTAATTGTATGGCTAATAATAGGTTTCCCTGTATAACTAGGATAAGTATAAAACATGCGAACGGACTGCTTAGAAATATTTAAATTCAAAAAGTGCAATTTTAGGTATATAAGTATATCATAAATCAAACACATGTCCATAACTTTGCGCCTTTCATTCAGTGTTAGCAGACCATGTGTTCGACAGCTATTTTCATAAGCCATCGGAGGTTTACGGAGGCAATAGTTAAGATGGTTAATAAATTTTCTTTGAACCCGTTCTAGTTGTAAATTACGAAAACTATGTACATTTTTAATATCAGGGGGCTTACAGGGGGCTCATAAACAGTATTATTTTAATATTACTTCAGTGGGAGAAAGAGATAGCTATATAGCTAAAGAGGAGCTATACGACCTGTATACCTGTAGAGCATCTCTTTCCCACACAGAAGTAATATTTAAATTCAAAAAGTGCAATTTTAGGTATATAAGTATATCATTATAATACTGCTTTATGAGCAGGTGGTAGGCCCCCAGGCATATTGTGATGAAACCGTCTGCTTATTTTTTTTTGACATAGCAGAAATAGGCTTCCGTAAAACTGGGACGTTTCTGACCGGTACTTCTAACCGAGTTGGGTTCAGGAATCATCTAAACTAATGATTTTATATGGTTTTGGCCGTGAAACGATGTGATATGGTTTTGGTCGTGGGCTCTCGTACCACACTAGATTTTGAAGGAATGTTTATTTTGTTAATAACTTTTGAAATACTGAATGTACAAAATGTTGGATTACGCCAATATTTAGTAGAAATTTCTACTAAATATTGGTGCTATTTTTATCCGATTTGATCAATTATTTTAGTAGCTACGCACATATATTTTCTACAGACCGTCAGGATTGAGGAGCCACATAAAATGTGTTGTATTAGCGAAATTATGTAGTTTTTCCATTTTATTTTTATACTACAAATTAGAACGTATTTACTAACTAAATTATACTAAAAATATGTTATAATTGGTTGATTACTTTTCGAGAAACAGAGCGGTGAAATTTATGGATTTTTATGAAAAATCAAAACATTGTAGCTATCTCAAATTCAGCCGTACAAACCCCATTTTTTTTTGTAGAGATTACACATAAGTACTACTAAATCCTACCAAATTTTCAAAAATATCCGTCGGCTAGTTTTAGAGTTGTAAGGTGGCACCTCAATTCAGACGTCTGAATTGAGGAGCCACCTTAAAAGTCGTGTATCTTTTAAAGTGTTTTACTACAAATTCCAGGATCGGGCCTACAAAATCGCCTAATTTACTACTAAATATTGGTAGTACCCGCGTTTAAATATGAGACATGGCTCCTCAATTCATACGGACACGATAAGTGTGCAGTGTGGTAGAAGAAATTACTACCTAGGTATGGATACTAGCACGCTAATTGTGTAACATACTTTTATTCACAATCCGAAATATTTTGAAGTAAAATCCTAATCCATAGCTTCATAATAATATGTTTGAACAAGTACAATTTAAAATTTTAATAGTCAAAATAAAAAAAACTCCCGACACAAACATTCCGTCATTTCTATTTTCTACTCCATCACCAAACCCGAACAGGAACCAGACCATTCCAATGAGCCCAAACACGGTACTACCTGTGCTGCAAGTTGATAAGGGAGTTGGGTATCCTACAAATTCCAGGCGATGCTGCAGCATCAGTTCAAAGTTAATATGTTCTTCTTATTAGAAGAACATAATAGCTATCTCTTTCTCCCACTGAAGTAATATTAAAATAATACTGTTTATGAGCCCCCTGTAAGCCCCCTGATATTAAAAATGTACATAGTTTTCGTAATTTACAACTAGAACGGGTTCAAAGAAAATTTATTAACCATCTTAACTATTGCCTCCGTAAACCTCCGATGGCTTATGAAAATAGCTGTCGAACACATGGTCTGCTAACACTGAATGAAAGGCGCAAAGTTATGGACATGTGTTTGATTTATGATATACTTATATACCTAAAATTGCACTTTTTGAATTTAAATATTTCTAAGCAGTCCGTTCGCATGTTTTATACTTATCCTAGTTATACAGGGAAACCTATTATTAGCCATACAATTACAAACCTATAATAATAGGTTTCTTTAGGTTTACATAATAGTATGTTACAGAATATGTGTTACTAATAAGTAACACATATTCTGTAACATACTATTATGTATCGCTGTTGGTTGCCTAAATAAAGTAATTTTACTACAAAAAAGTTTTTTTTTCAGACATTTTGCGTGTCACATGTGGCCTGAGCGCATTTT
This sequence comes from Agrochola litura, assembly GCA_949152395.1. Taxonomy (NCBI): domain Eukaryota; kingdom Metazoa; phylum Arthropoda; class Insecta; order Lepidoptera; family Noctuidae; genus Agrochola; species Agrochola litura. Next base: position 18,197,154 of record OX424509.1, on the reverse strand, counting down.
CAAAAAATGTCAAAAAATGTAAACTATCTTTCTCATAGCAACCTGGTTCAATTTTTTAAAATCTTTTCTATAGTTACTGAAAATCTGTTTTCAGAAATTTTAAATATCGTATTATATAACTCCAAAAACAGAAAGAACGTTTCGGAATCACCCGGATAACGCGCGGTGCTTGTTACGCTTACGACACCGATGAAGAGGCCGACAGTTGAAAAAAGAATGATGAATTTTATTTCAATAAATAGTTATTTTCAGACGTTATCCCAGATTCCTTTTGTCCAATTTATTTAAAAAAACCTTCTAATTTCAGTTTGATGGCTTCGGGTAAGCTCTTTATTAATAGTACGTAAAAACGATTTATTTTGAAAAATGATTTATTCGCATCAACTGGCCAATGTTCACCTGAATACAAGATTTTCAGACGGGTTGCTATAGGTTTTATTTTTTGTCTCATTTTAGATTTTCTCAAACGGTCTTCTGGGTGTGACGCTACTGCATACACTGGTTTCGACATAAAAAAAACTCCCGACACAAACATTCCGTCATTTCTATTTTCTACTCCATCACCAAACCCGAACAGGAACCAGACCATTCCAATGAGCCCAAACACGGTACTACCTGTGCTGCAAGTTGATAAGGGAGTTGGGTATCCTACAAATTCCAGGCGATGCTGCAGCATCAGTTCAAAGTTAATATGTTCTTCTTATTAGAAGAACATATTAACTTTGAACTGATGCTGCAGCATCGCCTGGAATTTCTGATCGATTTGAAATTTGGCATTCTGTTACTTCAGTGATATTTCACTGAAGTAACAGAATGCCAAATTCTGATCGATTTGAAATTTGGCATTCTGTTACTTCAGTGATATTTCACTGAAGTAACAGAATGCCAAATTTCAAATCGATCAGACCTATGGAAGATGATCAAATCGGTTCACCGGTTTAAGAGTCCGTCCGTCTCTCTTAATTTTGCTGTGCCCAACAAGGTCCATATTGATATTTTACTTTGTTATACCATCTATGTAATACATATGGAATGCAATAAAGAATTGAGTATTGAGAGCTACGGTGCCACAGACAGACACGCAGACACACACACACATAGCGGTATAACCTTCTTTTAACACCCCTCTTTTTGCGTCGGGGGTTGAAAATTTGTTTGCTCAACAACGTAAATAACGCAATTAATGTTTTTGAACTGTCAAAATTAAAGGCATTGCAATTATGTGTTTATTATCCCACAGTTTTACTAGTCATTCTAAGGCCACTACACAGAAGCACCAAAAAAAAATCAATTCAACAAAGAAACATTCCTCCACCACACTAAAATAAATAACACGATAAAATAACCACCAAAACGAGATATAATGTATTGTATTCCGGTCTCGCACAAATCTCTCGAACCGAACCCTATATATCAGACAGCAAGTACAGTCGGCGGCATATTTATAGACAGCGAGTGGTCGCAATAATCTGTGCGATGCGGGCCGATGTGTTGCGATCGCAAGCGGCGCGATATTAACGGTCTCCGATAACGTGCGATTCGCCTCGCTGCAGTTACGTGTGGCATAATATATTGAGTAGGAGTCGAAATGATCAGCTGCAAAAAAGTCGTGTTGGAAAGGAAATTAAGCCATTTTTTATGTGATATTTTATTTGATTGCTTATAATTGGACAGCCCTGAGGGACCAGTGGCTAAATATAATAGCTGCACAGGTGAATCGAAGGTTAAGCTACTCTTACCGCGGTTTGTTCGAGGATGGGTGACCATCCATTATATATTGAGACTCCTCCGTGCCTCGGAAAGCACGTTAGCCGTTGGTCCCAGCTGTGATTTGTAGATCTTTGACAGTCGTTACGGGTCGCCAGATGCCCAAAAGTCTAACAACCAGTTTTAGCAAGGGGTATCGTGTTACTCAGTAACTGGATTGTGGAGGTCAGAAAGGCAGTCGCTCCATGTAAAATACTGGTATTCAGCTGCATATAGTTAGACTGGAAGCTGACCCCAATATAGTTGGGAAAACGCTAGGCAGATTTTGGTATTGTCGCACTGCTGGGCAAAAGCCTCTTCTCTTATAGAGAAGGTACGAGCAGTGATCACCACATAAATTCAAAAGGGAAATAAATGTAACTTGAACACACCCAAATAAGAAATACTCCTGGACTACTTTGTAAAATGTTTGATCTATTTGATTATTTAATTAACACTAAAAATAAAACAATAATGTATCACCAATAATATTTTTTCGACCCGAATATATCACACATGCAGAAAAGTACAATCGACTCGCGTACATTTTATTAATGGTCGCCCGGTCACAATAATGGGTGGTGATATGAACCGATTGCAACTGGTGTGATATAAATTGATTTACGATACAATACCTTGTTATTTTTCACCAAATATGTATAGCTTTAGCTGTGTTCCTTTGGAAGAATGCCTGTAAAACTACTGAAAATAGGTTAATAAATGTAAAATTGCTATGTTGCTTCTTCTTCTTCTTGTCGTATTGATGATTCCATTTCCTTAACTATCGTTTGTTTATTGTTAATTAAAACGGTAACACCAATTACATTAATTAACAAAAAAAATCATGAACAGAAATATTTCAAATATTATCATAAAATAGAGGACAACCTAGCATACAAACAAATAGAAACAACAACAAACAAACACAACAACAACAAACAACAACAAAACAACAACAACAACTATACAAATATATAAAAATTCATATAAAAGTATCTATCTTTTCTCAAAAATATCAGGTTAAAAATCAACCTAACCAGATATTGCTTCTTCTTCTTCGTGTAGTTAGTGACTAACCTAGTGTCAGATTTTTTATGCCACCGATGGGCCTCTGACTTGGCTTCACATGCCGTCGAGAACTATCTCTGAGGCATGCCGGTTTCGTCATGATGATTTCCTTCACCATTTTAGAAGCAAGTGATAATTATACAATACGCACATAGAAAAGTCAGAGGTGCGTGCCTTGGGTTCGAACTCGAGACCTATGACTTGGCATTGGCAGTCCGACGGTCACACCACTATGCTATCACTGCTCATGCTATTAATATTTTTTCATTTTGAAGTCCAAGATAGTTAATTGATTCAGGCGTGACCTTGTGGAAATCCATTATAAAATACAATAGACGTGGATATATTTAGTAACCTGTTTCGCTTAGCTATTTCTAAAGAGCCATAAAAAACCCTGAAAGAAATCGACACGTGTTTCACCCCTCAACGAGGCATCCTCAAGATAACGATTGACTTGTCGCAAACCCGAACATGGCGTGTTGCCACACCGAGCGCTGAACGCAGTGTGAGCCTTATCGCCCGTCAAACCCACTTATAACAAGCGGAACAGGTTACTAAATATATCCACGTCTATTGTATTTTATTTTGAAGTGTGTAACCCAAACTGTACTACCTACAATATATCAAACCAGAACATAACAAACATGATACTGTGATATTATCGGTCGGTAATACGGTACAAATGCGAAGGTTTCGCGCGCAGATACGTGCCGATTCATATATTAGAAGCAAGATGTTTTCTTATTGAAATGTTATTTGTGTCTTGTAGCTATGTAACAGGATAACATAACATAACATCACGCCTCTATTCCCGAAGGGCTGGGCAGAGGTGTGCCTATATTTCACATTTCGCCAGTTTTGTTTAAGTCCCATGTAATAGGGGCATGTCCTAGAACCGAAAATTCGAAGACATGTGACATCTACCAACCCGCACTGGGCCCGCGTGGTGGATTACGGCCCACTCCCTCTCACAGAGAGGAGGCCTGTGTCCCAGCAGTGGGAACATTTATAGGCTGATGATGATGTAATAGGGGGCGAACCTATCACCATCAACCAGGCACAAATCCAGACTCCGGGCTGCTACAGAGAAATTCCAGATGGGAAAATCCAATAACACTTTGCCCGACCCAGGACTCGACCCCAGGACGTCAAGCTCAGTAGTAGCGCTTGCGACTACTACACCAAGGAGGCAGTCACAAACAGGATAATATACAGATAAAAAGGAACTGGGTGTATAACTTTAGTGGGTGAGACTGTCTATAAATAAATCTACCCAGCCTTTTCCCTTTCACTATGTTGGGGCTGGCTTCCAGTCTAACCGGATACAGCTGAATGCCAGTATTTTACATGGAGCGACAGCCTATCTGACCTCCACAACCCAGTTACTGGGTAATACGATACCCCTTGGTAAAACTGGTTGTCAGACTTTCGGGCTTCTGACGACCCGTAACAACTTTCAAAGATCCACGAATGACTGCCGAGAACAACGGCTTAACGTGCTTTCCGAGGCACGGAGGAGTCTCGGTATGTAAAGATGGTCACCCATCCACGGACCTACCCCGACAAGCGTAGCTTAACCTGATGGATCCACCTGTGCGGCTGTTATTATTTAGCCACGAGCTCCTCAGAGACTGTGTATGCTAGTTATAAGTAATTAGATTACGTACGGACATGACAATAACAAGAATCAACAATGAAACGAGATCCCTAAAGTACATTTCAAACAAAATGAAATTGACATCAAACTGAACAATATGAAACACCTTTTATATATTAATTCCGACAGAGCATTTTCATCCGTTACATGTCGGAACGAGTTTCGAAATGATTACGAAAAAGACATCTTGTTATGGATCTCATACTTGTTATGAGCCTTACCACGCATTCATCATCACATTAATATATCGTAGCCACCAACCATTACGTATTAAGCTCATTTTTATATCAACGAATAAAAATATTTATTTTGTCTCCTCGATATATCGAACGACAACACATAACCGAGGACAGGACGACGTACTCTCAAGATCTTACCACTTACACTAAAATTTTCATATCCTATCATAAAATCTTTGAGACAGTCTTTCCCTCGTCTCAAAGATAATTCTCAAGAATAAAAGCCGGCAGAATCGTAAAGAACCTTTTAAAGAACGTAGTAATAAGTCCCTTGCTACGTTTTAAATCGTTACATTTTAATTTTACTTCAATGATCGCAATGAAAATTAACCTTCTTTATCCTGAACTTTGTCTCCTCAGGGTACATTTGTAGTTTAGAATGACTTTCTAACAGATCTCGTGACCCAAATTTTGGCTGGTATATATAGCAGCACGAGAAACATGAGAAGACAATCATAGATTCTAGCAATAAGGCTGGTACCTACTATTTCGTACCAAAGTGCCACAATAGGCCTGAGTCTAATTTTTTTTTTTTATATTATGAACACGTATTTTTTATTTTTTGACGTAATCAAAAGATTACGGCGATACATTGAGTTTAAATGTAAACGTTGTGACGTAGCAAGCCCCCACTCCCCAACTTTAATACGTGTTTTCCAAGTTATTATAATTATTATGATGAAGCAAAAAATACGTATCTAATATATTTTTTATTATCTGAAAGACGGGCTAAATAGATTTTCCGTAACGAAAAACCTAACACCCCCACTCCGCCTACCATGTAATGACGGATGATGACATAAAACTAAAATTACGTTCCCATGACAACGTGATGTTGTCATGGGAACGTAATTTTTGTTTTATGTGATCATCCGTCATCATCCCAAGTGTAGCGTTGACAAATAGGAAGTATGGAGGTTACAAATGCTATGCAATAGCTTTACCGCGGCAGTCCCCGAGTGCCACACATTTTTTTTTTTGCCTAGGCAACTACCGAATTGGTTACTTTTGTCAAAAATTATTTTAGCAATACTTTAAAATTATGGTAATACAATACTTAAGTAGATAGATTTACCCGCAGGACCAACCATAAGTACAGATGTTATCAGGTCTCATAAAATACCTTTAAACCGGGCAAAGTTCCAACTTTTAGATTAAAATGTTTGCATTTTCTTCTCGACATAATAGGTATTATCTAAGGACCAAGTAGGTCTTGACCAGAAAAGTAAATTCGTTATCAGTAGACCTATGAACACAGAAGGCTGGTTTCATAGCTGTCGTACGGGCTCCCGGAACGGAGACACACGTGAGGCGCTAGACCATTGTTTCACAGCGACGCGGTTTTGTCCGTACGCGACCCGCTCCGGGTAGAGCCCGTACAACGCTAGCAACCGTATCGTACTAACTCCCTCGTTTCAAAGCACTGCGGGCACTACCCGTACGGATCTCTCATGTGCGGGCGGCCCGTGTGGGTCTCCCGGACAGCTGTGAATCCCGCCTAATAGGAATACGATCAAATGAATACGTGACAGTTGCAATTTTCACGTAGGTACGTCAAACATTCTCTGAAGCGTTTCCTAGGAAAGCGATTCCATTATAACGGCCATCATGAAAATCTGTAATTTTGACCAATATAGCATTAAGGTGTCAAAAAAGGCCCGGTATTTGGACAGCTATTATTGTGTGACGCTTTCTCACAGGCCAGATCTTGCTAGGCCGGGCCGACAGGCCGTGAGAACCGTCGCATCTGAAGTGGCCAGCGGTGGCCTGTCATCGCCCGTACGATCCGTCGGGACTCAGTAAATTCAAAGGCGGCGGGCGCGTTTCTTCTGCTTTATTTATCAAACGTTGACCACTAAAGAAAACCACAGCCATGCGCCCCGTATCACTTGATTTTGGAATAGCATCAGGCCGCGACGGGCCTCGACAGGCGTAGCAACGCCTGGCGCGGCCTGTCAGTTGACGAGCCGTGGGACCGCAGCTTTACATTAAAGAAAAAGGACCACAAAAACAAAACAAAATCACGGTCGGTAGCAATATTGTATATTTTCCCCCACAGTAAAAACAAATCAGTTACGTCAGACCTTGTCTTCAAAGTAAAAACTTCAGTCAAAATTGACAATCGCTGCAGAACTTTACGAATTACTCTCAGGAATGAAAATTGCCTGCTAATAGAAATGTCAGTCGACGAATATAGGGTACCCCTCGTCAGGAAAACTGTCGCTCTTGAAACTTCAGGATTAGAAATGTTGATTATATTTTATTTTGGAAGTTATTGTGTGTAAGATATTTGGAATTTGGATGTTATTTCCGTGCTGTCCGTGATTTTGTTAGTAATGAATCTACTCTCCTGTGTATGGTCCCTTTTCAGGATCGGTATTCAAATGAATAGTGAAGGGTTGCGTGGTTGTGATTTATATTTAAGTTTGGGATTGAATTTGAAGATACGAATGTTATGTTATTTTGAATCTTCTACGTAATGGTCAATTTTCATGAATTTTTGACGCATAATAAACTCAAATGTTTGCATGCATGTAAAGATTTATTTTTCTCAAAAATACTTGGAAATTCGAACATTATTTTGACAAAGTTTTTCGAGATAATTTAAAATTGCGGTAGGTACTGGTCGAATACATGCGAGCGCCCAACCGGCAATGTTACTATGAAAATCCACTGTCGTGTTTAGCGGCCAATTAATTATTATGAAAACTCTTATCTATCGTGTTATTTAAAAATGGAACGAACTTTTTACTTCAACACATGGCAACCAAGGAAGTAACTTATCAAAGATTTGATTTAAATTTCGAACTGGCTTAGCAAATTGACCTATAATAAAGAAGAAACAACATATTGGCGCGTGAAAAATTATCGTTGTTTGTCATTGAATCTGGAATTCATAATTAATTTACTAAGTTTGAATTTCCGCGCATTATTTGAGAAAGTTGTTTGCAACAAGCACAAGCATTGTTTGACTCACATAAGTGTATTTTCACGATCGTCCATCAATGCCCTAGTTGCAGGCCGCGACAGTAATGTATTATAAAATGTATGAAATTTTATAAACCGTATTTCTGGAAAATAATTTAGTTTGACTTTGGAAATCAGATGACGATACAACGTTACAATTTACTGAAACGGCTGCCTGACACATGTGTTGTTTGTTCCACATACAATACTAAAGACGTTCAGGTCGCCATAAAGAGGGGAAACTGAGGAAGATCAAAACTAGCAGAATTTATAGTTAACTACTAAAATATACTTCCCGAACCCTAGGTTGCACCTTTTATCTCTTTTTGTCAATGCATTTTAGAATTGTTTCCGAACGACAATTTTCCCGGTGTATCCGGGATTTGGCCTGCGCAAGCAAGGATCAAATGCAGCGGAATCCGCTCGTGTTGGATTCCCGGGATTTTTCCGGGACCCGCAGTGTTGCCATTATCAACACTTACTCTCAAAACAGGTTTGCCTTCCAATTTTAGAGGGATGTGTGGATCAACCTGTTTGTCATTTAATAATATTTGCATGAGGACTTCACTAAACTGTATGACGCAGGTACGGTCTTTGGGAGTCTTCTAGTTGTGAAAACAAAATGTATTGTTTTAGAAAACACGAACGTACAGATACAAATTTTCATTCCTTCTATTAAAAAAGGACGACTTGGTTCGCCTTTAAGTGCACACAAAGGTGGAGTTTTCTATAAGAAACTTTTAGCGGGCAGTAATGAGTTTTTAATCCTCTTTATAAGTGCGCTGCAATTATCTTTGCCGCGCACTTTTTGAATTTGGAACATCTTAGTGTTCAGCGCCAAAGAAATCGAACGCAAATATTGTTTGAATAAAGACCGGCTGGTACGACGGCCCATATTCGCACCGCCTGCTGAATAAAAAAAAGAAATCAAATTAAAAACGCGCGAACTACTAATTTGTTTTGAAAAATGAATTCTTCAAGTGACAGTGAAAGTATAGAATTAACTCCTGAAAGTATTAGAATTGACGCAAGAAATGTGATGGATAAATAATTTATTACCTGCAAAATCGCGGGAGAAATATATGAAAGCCTATGGTAATTTTATTGAATGGAGAAATGCAAGAAGCGTCAAGAATTTTTCAGAATCTGTGTTTTTGGCCTACTTCCAGTAAATAGCCAAAACTAAACAACCTTCCACTCTTTGGAGTACCTACTCAATGCTAAAATAAACAGTCCGTTCTAATAACGACGTAAAACTGGACACGTATTCGAAATTAATAGCGTATCTGAAGAGGATGTCTGATGGATTTAAACCTAAAAAATCCAAAGTGTTCTCAGTCAAAAACGTTTTCTCGTCAAAAATTTTCCTTAATGAGGCACCCGACAAAGTCTTTCTTGCCGTAAAAGTAAGTAACTATGTTTAAGGTGGATTAGTAAAGTATAACCAAAGTGTTTTAAAATGCGCATTTTATTGTAACCTGTACTTCGATAGATACTTGTCTTATTCACATTCGGTTTTGTTACAGGTGGCTTTAATTTTCGGAGTACATGGAGCTTGTCGTGGCAATGAACTTTAAAAAATTGATGATGTCGAAAATCACTCGGATGATTTACTGTTAGTAAATCTGACAGACACAAAAACAAAAATTTACCGATCCTTCGTAATCCGAGGAGAATACAAAACTATTGTACAGAAACACCTGGACCTGCGTCCTGCTGTATGAAGACCAATCGGTTTTTCATCCGTTATCATTAAATGGCAAGTGCTTCAAACAAGTTATGGGAAAAAATAAAATTTCTAACATGCTACAAGAAATCGCTACTTCAAACTCAAACAGGTATGAAGCTAGTTGTAACAAAATATTGGTTACATCATTCATGTTGAAATTAAACATACGAGAACAATGTAGAAAGACGTGCACGTTAGAAGCGTCCGTAATAAAAAGATAAAACAAAGAACAATTAAAAAAAATTAATAAATAAAAAATAAGCCCTGGCAGCTAAAAGATGACCAGTCCCAACTGATGGCGCCCGTTCACGAACATGACGCATGGATTAGCACCATTCAGCTCAACCATTTTGAAGGGAGCTAAATGATCCAACACACGCGCCACCATCAGCGAAACATTTGAGTGAGCATGACATACTCACAGCCGCCAGGGCACATTCAAGTTAATGCAAGACATATTACCCGGTAAATGGTAACTCTTTAGTACATAGTGCTCACACCTGTGCTATGCAATTATATAATACAATGGTGATTGAGTTTATACAATGCAAAGATAGTCTTACAATCTTCAGCAGCTCCAACAGTATTTGCAAATGTTAATCAATTATTTGTGGAGCAGGACCAGCATTGAGCCAAGCATTTTTATCTGCGATGTAATCCCCCAACGTATACATAATATGCCTGCCTGCATAGTGTGCGTTTTATACAAGATTTGAATTTAGTACTTATTTGAAGTTACCAGATTTCAAACTGTATACAGGACATTGTTTTCGTCGTACTTCTGCTACCCTTTTGGCAGATTCTGGAGCGGACTTAACTGTTATCAAACGACATGGAGGATGGAAGTCGAGGGCTGTAGCAGAGGGGCATATAGAAGATTCCATTAAGAACAAGGCGAAAACATGTGAACGCATCGTGGAAAACATTAAATTGCAACCTTCAGTTAATTCATCCATGCCACTGTCGCCGCGCACATCTACATCCAAACAACGAGATTCACCGTCACATTTTTCTCAAAATGAGCCAGATTTGGACATTATTTCAAACACGCAGAATATAAAATCTACAACAATCTCTATTCCTAATAAAACTGTAACAATACATTTTCATAATTGCGAAAATGTCTCAAATGTAAATATAAGTTTTTAGTTGTTTTATTATTAGATACTATTTAATTTCCTTTTAGTTGTTACTCTATGTTTTATTAAATAATAATATTACAATAAAATATGAGATGCCTTTTATTTTCTCATAGAGGGTGATGAAAAGGAGAGTGTAGGTATCAAGCGGGCGCAAAATATATTTTTGGCTCGGGCGACGTACTTTGAATCCCTCGCTACGTTCAGGATTCTACTAAAGAATCCCTCACTTCGCTCTGGATTCAAAAAAGCGCCCTCGCCGTAAAAATATTATTTTGCTCCCTTATGATACAATCTATGAATGACAGACATGACGTAATTAGGGAAATAGTCTAATAGTCTATTCCTACAGTCAGTGAAATTAATTGTTAAACAAATTGACACCCTACGTCTATTCTGCCATATTAAAGCAATTTCATAAAACTGCTAAATAATGACAGTTGTGATTTTAATATCCGGACAATTTAAGTTGGTCGTCAATTTATTTAATAATTAATTTCCCTGACTTTACTTGACAATCATTCAAAAACTATACCTAGCATTAAGTTACTGTGTTTTTCTAGTCAAATTATCCTCATATTACGGACATTACCTGAAAAATTCAAACAAAAACCGGCCAAGTGCGAGTCGGACTCACACACGAAGGGTTCCGTACCGTATTAACATTAAGCAAAAAAACGCCGAAAAAAACACGTTTCTTGTATGACTTTAATTATTAACTTTATTTAGTTTGTATCATTTGTTGTCTCAAACTCAAACTCAAACTCAAAGCATTTATTTCAAATAAACCAATTACAGGTACTTTTGAATTGTCAAGGGGTCGGTCAGTCAGAAAAATGAAGCTAGTTGCCCATTCCAAAGCGTAGTAGGTACCTATGGAGAAGAACGGGCAAGAAACTCCACGGACACTCTTTTAAATCAAAATATTGTTACAAAATATTGGTTACATCATTCGTGTTGAACTTATACATGTGAGAACAATGTAGAAAGACGTGCACGTTAAAAGCGTCCGTAATAAAAATATAATATCAATTCAAAAATTTAAATAAATTAAAATAAACCGTGGCAGCTAAGAGATGACCAGTCCCTACTGACGGCGCCCGTTCACGAACATGACGCATGGATCAGCACCATTTAGCTCAACCATTTTGAAGGGAACTTAATGATCCAACACACACGCCACCATCAGCGAGACATTTGAGTGAGCATGACATACTCTCAGCCGCCAGGGCACATTCAAGTCAATGAAAGACGTACCCAGTAAATGGTAGCTTTATGGAATGTACAACATGGTCACAGTGCTCACACATGTGATATGCAATTATACAATACAAAGAGATTGAATTTATACAAAGGAAATATAGTTTTACAATCTTCAGCAGCTGCAACAATACTTTTGAATGCTAATCAATTAGTTTATGCGCCCTTGTGGAGCTGGACCAGCGCTGAGCCAAGCATTTTTATCAGAGATGTAATCCCCCAACTTATAATATGCTTGGCAGCATAGTGTGCGTTTTATACATGATTTAAATTTCGTTTCGTTCAGTTGGAGTATGTGGGAAGGTATTTTATTATAACATTTTAAACAGCACCCCATGAAGGATGAGTCTACTTTAGCCAGTCTGAAACCCGGTTGAACTAATTGGTCCCTATTTCTAGCTTTCTAGCTATAGCGGCAATAGAAATATTTACATAATTTGTGAAAATTTCAACAGTCTATTATATTACGGTTTATGAGACCCCCGTTGACAGACGGACGAACAGCGGAGGCTTAGTAATAGGGTTTTGTTTCACACCCTTCGGGTACGTAACCCTAAAAAATGACAGTCAAAACTTTAAGTCTAGAATGCACTCCTGCAGTTTACGACACTAGACACAATCCAAGTTCTATTTACATTAAATTCAAAACTGCACTGAAGTCCTAACTGCATAAACTCAGTATAAAATGCGTTGGGACCCGTCCATAATGGAATATAAAGACAAAGTGACATAAAAACAGTACTTTACAGTTTACGTGCGGGCTACGCTAGTTACGTTAAAATATATATTATTTAGTTAAACTTTTGGAAATGTAACTTTGACGAATAAACTACGGGTTTGGCAAGCGAATGGTGAAGTTTGGTTAATTAAACTCATTTTGATACTGTTTTGTTTGAGTTTATCTGTAAATAGAGATAAGTGGATTGCCAAAGAGTGTTATTTAAAATGGGCAAATTTACTTGCGTGGTATTTGGTAAAAGCAACGCAATTTATCTATACAGTACCCGGTCGACAGAGCTCTGCTCGGGTGAAAATAGATAAATATATCGTCAAGGTATACCAACGCAACATTCCCGAGGCTGTGAAAATAGAAAACGAATTTTCCCAAAGATACCCAAGATTTTTTTTTAGATCGATTTTTGAAGTTTCAATTTACACCCCTATATTGAAACTTTCATCGAAATCGTTAGAGCCGATTTCGAGAACGTAAGTAGAAATCTATAAACAAATAAATATACAAGGTGTCCGGTAAATAATGGATAACCTTGAAATAGCAATCTTTTGACCATATGGCCGTTCTAAAAATTACAAAAATAAATATATCCCAAGTAGTGCCTATGATTTTGAACTACATTTTTTTACATTCTTCTTCACCACAACCACAAATTAATGTATTCTTTCGATTATTTGTGGTTATAATATTGTACGTTGACTATACCGACAGAGAAGCAGTAAATAATGTGACTAGAAATTGCGCAGTTTTTTTTTTAATCGTATCTTAAAAATACAAAAAAGTATATAACCCAAGTAGTATCACTTGGGATATATATTTTTTTGTATTTTTTAGAACGGCCATAAGATCTAATAAATCCTATTTCAAGGTAATCCATTATTTACCGGACATGTCAAATGACTCGAAAATTGTTGACATTTATATAGGAGTTAAAAGGGGTAATTTGGTTGTAAATGACCTCTCCTACATCTCCATAATGGATTGCTGACATATAACAACTAACCCTGTATATAATATACAAAATAACTTAGACTTAGCAAGTGGAACATTTTCAAAGAAAATTAAACTAAAATGACACTGAAGGCACATCCTGGACAGACGTGAACTGCAATACTTACTAGATTGCAGTTGTTATGTGCATTCATTGGTTAATCTCTACATATAAAATAGAAGGCAAATCTACCTATATTGTCATATGTACAGTACCGACCAAAAGTCCATAAGCAATCTCACAAAGCAATAGACTGACGCTCCGGTTTGACTTACGACCTTCTTCTATAAATTGTTACAATACTATAGACACGCACAGTACACACACACACACTCACTTTGTCTGCAACCAATGACTAGTTCGATAATCATTCGTTTTTTGTTTCATTCGTCTTGTTCACATAAATATTAAAGTTTAGCAGGTAGACCACAGAAAACTAAGTAAATTATTTCGATTTCTGTAGGGTAGACAGATACAGTTCGTTACGAGTATTCAATTAATAGAACTTTGTTGGTTCGTGGATAATATTGGTGACGAGTATTTAGCGGAGTGTTGTGGTTATTATTTTCAAAAAGCAGGCATAAAATATATTGAAGAGATCAGATCAGATCAGAGACTATTATTGCGCTGCGTAAAAGTGAAGTGAATATCTAATGAAACCGGACTAAGTGTGAGTGTTATCATTTACATATTTCATATTTTACTAAACATAAATTTTAATCAAGGGTATTGTTGATAGAGCAGAGGTATTGTGGAGACAGAAGATGCCTTGAAAGTTTTAAATTCATTATGAGGTTTAATTCGATTAGTGAATAATAAATAATTAGGTATTATGTGTAATAAAAACAATGTTTTTCTTTGTTCTAGAGAAATATTGTGAGGGTTAAGAGATATGAGGAAGGGGCTTATTTTCGAGGTGCAGCGACGTCAAATGGTGAATGAATATGAAACAAATGGTTTCATACCAACGAGATATTTTAGTAATATCCTCGACCTCGATGACTGCCTCGTTGGTCTAGTGGTCGCAAGCGCTACTGCTGAGCATGAGGTCCTAGGTTCGATTCCCGGGTCGGGCAAAGTGTTATTGGGTTTTTCTATCTGGAATTTCTCAGTAGCAGCCCGGAGTCTGGATTTGTGCCCGGTTGATGGCAATAGGCTCGCCCCCTATTACATTGGACTTAAACATAACTGGCGAAATGTGGGTGTATCTACTACAGGTACACCTCTGCCCAACCCTTCGGGGAAACAAGGCGTGATGTTATGTTATGTAATATTATTATTTTAGGATTAAAATCTGAGGTTTAGTTTCAATCTTCTTTTCGTAAAGAAAATGAATACTTAAGCTATAACCTCAATACCAACCAATATTTACTAAAGCCAAATAAAATTTAAAATAATTAATATGAACAAACTGCCTATACTTAACCTTAAAATCAACAATATTGTAAGTAGATTTTTTTACATTTTAAGTAGTCTAATATTCTTATTTATTGCTTAATTACTTCGAACATGATCAAAGCTTTATATTTATGGTGATAAAAATCAATTTAAAATTTAAAACATTTCAAAATTTAAATATGTCAAAATAATACAAATTTCTTCTAAGTTTCTAGACATCTATTTCACATATTATTCAGGTGAAGTAATGATAAATAATTGTAGCAGTTTAACGAATAAATATTATTTATTTTTTATTATCATATATCACGCATTTTTTATTCTAAACCCTTTATTGCAATAACAACATTAATAAATAGGCAGGAATATTTAAAAATATTATTATTGCAAACAAAAATAATAATATTTGCAAAAACAGCGCTGTGATTTACGAGATTAGAACCTTAGCCATCTTGAATCTAAGACCAACGCTTAACGCCTTCTGCTATCTGCACATATAATTTACTTTCGAATTTTAGCAATGCCATACACTGGCCAAGGTCACGCGTATGATGCATGCTAACAAAAGTGATGGAAATATAAGTGCGGCGCCCGCGAACCGTGACGATACGACAGTGTGTAGTGCAAAACTGCGTTCCCTGTGGTGTGTGTACGACACTCACACCACAGACGTCTGACTGTTTACACATACAAATGTACGGACTACACCGCGTGTTCACAGCAATACGACTCTTAGCGTGCTTATGCACTTTTGAGCGCTTACTGTACATACATTTCCTCCAATCATTTTAGATAAAGATAGAGATAAAGATAATTTTACTTTGCAAATATGGGTAACAGCAAATGATGACAAAAAATAAGAGTTCAACCATATTTTACCATGCAGGCATGAAAAAGATTTAAACATTTTGCAAAAGATTAGAACGGGGTGTCAACCACCACCACTTATGTATAGCAGTATTATTTTAATATTACTTCAAAATGGGAAAAAGATAGAGCTATATGTCCGGTATATCTTCATCTCCATCTCTTTTTCAAACTGAAGAAATATTAAAAATAACATTGCTCTAAGAAGTGGTGGTACAGTCACAGGTCCTAATTCCCTATCTCTAGCCCAATAATAACACCATTTACGCAAAATTCGGCCTTAATAACAAACCTTTCAGTTTATTGTAGTTAAAGCTTCCCTTGAGGGCTAGATACATTAGTCTGATGTACCACGGGACCCATTATACACAATGTATAGATTATATGTGACATAATTGCCAGCCAGCAAAAAAGTAACTTTTTTGTTAGATTAGTGTCGTAGTCAAGGGTTTGTATTGTAGATTTGGTAGAAAAAGCTCATTTTAAATATTGTTTACTTTTTGCCGTTTTTATTTGTGTATTTTCTGGTAGTAGGACTTACTGAGTTTTAATTAGGAAACTTAGGTAGGTACCTACACTGCGGGCCTTAGTAATGTTATTTGATAAGGTTTTCCTTTTTACAATGAGACTACAATGAGTTGTGCTTGTTCCCGGCTAGCTAATATCATTTTTTTTACGTGACCTGTACTGTTTTCAAATTCAAAAGTTCGTTGCTATCATATACATAATTATATATTTGCTTTGTTCTGTTCCCGTCAAAAAAGCTACGTAATAGCTTATTACAAGGATCTTTTGGCGCTTGGCCAAAATTGGAACGAATGCCGCCATCTTGTATTTCACCAGTTTCTTAGATAACTTCACAAAACACAAATGGTTACCAACAGCGCCCTCTAGTATATGTCATTCAAGCGCCAAAAGAATTTTGTATTGTAGCAATGTACTTAACTATTGTTTTTTTTTTTATTGTATATCCGAAGGTACCTAATTAATTATTTTCTATTTATTTAATTATTAATAAAG
Organism: Agrochola litura; assembly: GCA_949152395.1. NCBI lineage: Eukaryota > Metazoa > Arthropoda > Insecta > Lepidoptera > Noctuidae > Agrochola > Agrochola litura. The sequence goes on along the minus strand of OX424509.1, from coordinate 18,180,340 downwards.
GTACACCAATAGCTTCTGTATATAATATATCTTAAAAGTACTATAGCTAACAATAGCCTCGGACATAAACAGTCGCCAATAGTCCTGTGTCCAATTTTTTTTTGTCCGGCAGGATTAATAAAAAATATTGGACACGTATTTTTCTTTTTTGAAAATGATAAAAAAATTACGGCGATACATTGAGTTAAAATGTGCCATGACATCTTTTTTTTTTAGGTAGGGCGTCTCGTAGTTGACCTCTGAGATCATGACTACTTAACCGGGCTTTGCTGTGGGTGCCTTAAGCTACTACACTTAAAACCTCCAGCCAGGGGTTATTCAACTATGCGAATTAAAACTAGGTGTTAAAGGCACCCCCTGTGGGGTACGAACCTCGGCTTAGGACGTCAACCGGAGGGAGGACATCAAGGATGGGACGGGCTGAATCAAAGTTTTGATCATGATTATTAGTTAGGGAATTTAGCAAGGGTCGGGGGGAGTATCATTTACTCGGGGACGCGGTCGCGATTGCAAAGGACCTCGGCGGCGAGGTTGGAATGACGGAAGGCGTCTGTTTTTGTACACTGTGCTGGTTTCCCTACTGCTGCTTGTAATGGGTTCGTCAGGGTCGGTAACCTGGAGGAGGGTAATGGGGTCGTCAGGGTCGGTAAGTGCCATGATGCCTTGCTAGATTTTGTACTGAGTTGTGACATAGCAAGCCCACACTCCCAAACTTTAATGCATGTTATCTAAGTAATTTTTGATTAATATGATAAAGCAAAAAATACGTACATAATAAAACTAAAGGCTCTAGAATTAGGAAATTATTGAAAAATACTTCTTAAACTTTAGAATAATAACATAAGGAAAAATAAAATTACAAGACGAACAATATTGCAATTTTGCCACTGAAATAAATATGAGATCTTGATTATAGTTTGAACATGGCGTAAAGGTTCAGCAGTTCATTGGGTGTCCATTAGTAAAACAAGTGCAGTGAAAGGTGGCATAGTAATGGACTTCTCGTGTCCTTGTAAGATTCTCGATGGAATTCCAGAAAGTGCTACTCTTAATTAACTATAAGAAAACGGTTTTATTTATTCTGTTACAAAGGTCATGACTTTTCTTCGATCGAGGCATTTTTTAATTCACTTCTAATGCTTAGTTTTTATGTTTTTTTTTTTTCATAAATAAGTAACTAAGCACTTCAGCAGATTTACGATGCCGTTAAATATGCACCTAAATTGTAACATCAATCCGACTAATGCCAAGTGATTTTAGCAATAAACTCTCACAATTTTAAAAGTATTGTTTTACGCAGAAGGCACATTTATTAATTTATTTAATTTACAAAACACTTATAATTGAATTGGGCTTAGCTACACAACGAAAACCCAGGGTTTGTTTATTTTAAATAGTGAAAGAAAAAATAAGCGAAAAATAAATAGCAAAAAAAAAAAAAAAATATCATGCACCTATTTAATTTGTACCAATTTCACAACCCATTAATTCTGTGTAAAAGCATGGCATGTATAAAAGTTAAGAAGTAATAACAGTTTGCAGGCTAATCTCCGCGATCATAGCCCGGAACGGTTCCCATTAGACAGCAGGGGATGTCTGATGCTGCAACGCATTTCTCATTTCTGCTTTGGAAACCCTGCTAAGTGGCCTAAATGTTGTTTTTAATAATTTATAACACTTATAAACCACACAGCGTGACGTAAAATAACCAGGTTTGTTAGTATATTTCTTACTATGACCTTTATTATTTTGACAATGCCAGTAAAAAATAACAATAAACTGAATATTCTTATTAATAATATAAATTAAACTACTTATTAATATTATAAACCAATGCGAAATTAACGCACCGAATAGGTAGTTTCATAGGCTATTTTTCATCCTCGATCAAAATAAAAATATTTCACGTATACCTGCATGTGTACGAGTACCTACATGAAACGTCAGAAGCTAGGTGCACGGTTCCAATTTTTCGCTTCCTATGGAGAAGAGCCGGCAAGAAACTCCACGGATACTCTTTTAAAAATAAATGGCTTTGGAATGTTTTCAAATTACAGTGTTAATAGGTATTAGAGGACAGTGTAGGCCTGTCAACAAGATCTGATACTTAACAAAATAGAAAATGGTGTGTAAATCTACAGTCTGTTAAGCCTACAACGTTCTCACATTCACAAAATATAAAAGAATCTAAAAAAAAGGATAAATAGAATAGATAAATAGTTAGATATTTTTATGTAATTTTTTTTATGAAATTCAAAATCCAAGCAAACAAATTCGCTTGCAACAACTAGTTAGTCCACATAATATATAATTTTACTACAGCGAAAACTATCCTCAAATGATATTTGGGCGACCGAATTTATCTACTCTATTATTTACTAGATTTAACTTCAAGTGGAAAATTGTAGATTCCCTGTGGAAAGCCGATAATTGGTACTATTTATACAACACTAGCTTTAGCCCGTGGTTTCGCCCACGGGAAAAATAATTACGTTAAACATTGTTTTCATGTAATTGGTTTACGCGGCGCACGCCAGTAAAGCTCGGCATGATTTTTTCCGACATCTTCAACAATCATCGTCATATTTCAGCCAATTTACACAAAACCGTAATGAATTATACATTTTAACCTTCCGCATGAATCACTCCGTCTATTAGTGAAAACCGTTTGAAAATCCGTTCGGTAGTTTTTTAGTTTAACGCGTTCAAACAGACGGACACGACAGGGGACTTTGTTTTATATAATAATGTAGTGATGCACTCATAAAATGTTGAACAGTCCAGCCATTGTAGAACACAAACTAGGTACCTAACCAAGTACACAATAAGTACACCAAAGTGCTAATATTTCACACGCGGGCACAATACACAACTATAAACAGATCCCGTTCTCCCTGAACTGGTATAAATAATAACAGCTGAATCGTATATCTCGGTAGGGTGCCCGTACTTTGGCGGTACGTTAGGAGTTTAGGACCCCTGGCTAGATATACATTGTCTTTGTTGTTTGTGGTCACGACTTATTTATTTACTTAGTTTTACTGAGGTCACCCGGTACCTACCCTTACCTACGTTTTTGTGGCCCGTCTACGATTACGTCGTCTTAACAATCTCAATCTGCCTAGTCTTTTCACTACTATGTTGGGGTCGGCTTCTAGTCTAACCGAATGCAGCAAAATACCAGTATTTTACATGGAGCGACTGCCTATCTGACCTCCACAACCCAGTAACTGGGTAATACGATAGATACCCTTTGGTAAGACTGGTTGTCAGACTTTCGGGCTTCTGACGACCCATAATGACTGTCAAAGAGCCACGAATGGCAACCGGGACCAGCGGCTCAAAGTGCTTCGAATCCACGGACCAACCCCGACAAGCGTAGCTTAACCTGATGGATCGACCTCAAGTCGTCAAGTCTTATCAAACTTCGGAGGTTACCTTTCCTCATGCTCCTCCTACATAGCGGCCGTAACACGACGGGCGTAAAAGAAGTTAGATTTTATGGTGTGAAAAAGGCTCCGTAGGAAACCACACCACGTTTTTAACGTAAACCACATTTTCGTGACGTCATTCGACGCTTCGTAGCGGCACCGCTGTCCTATTTATGTCCTTTACTGCACTATACGGCATGTATTATATTTAACCTCGTAAGGCCCTAAAATGGTTGCTTGCTACCCCACATCTTAAAAATCATATGACATAGGGCCTAATTTTAGGTCGTTGGGCCTTACGAGGAGCTGGTATAGACTATCAAACTGAACAACTTTCTTCATGGGACCAACATCGTCATCACAAAAAAATAATCTGCCGTCCCATACATTTGGAACGAGTAAGTATTTAAATGTTAAAAGATGTTATTTCTGTAAGTAGGTTAGATTTGTACAATAATTATTTATGCTACAAGTGCGGAAATCATCTTACGCACGTGTATCAGACGTTTTACTATGCATTGTGCGAGGAAATAAAAAAACAAGCGAACGTTACAGTAGTCGCATATGAGGTGTAACATCTGACATCTTGGGTGACGTATATAAATAATATACCTAAACAATATTCTTCATCATCATCATCGCCATTGTCATCGTCATCATGACTTTGACTTAAACTTAGACTTTGACTTTGACCATTCGCCATCGTCACCGTCAGCGTCAGCGTCATCGCCATTGTCATCGTCATCATGACTTTGACTTAAACTTAGACTTTGACTTTGACCATTCGCCATCGTCACCGTCAGCGTCATCGCCATCGTCATCGTCATCATCATCATCATCATCATCATCATCATCATCATCTAACTTGTAAAACTTTTCTCAAATAATAAAAACTCTTTGCGGCGGGCTGACGACGGAATTAAAAATATAAAAAAAAACAGAAAAGTAAAAAGCACTAGTGAAAAAAAGTGACACTATCCGCACAGTTTGGCTGCTTGGAAAACTCTCTTTTCGAGCACGTGCATTGTAAACACTAGATGAGGTCAGCGTTTCCTATCTGACTACTCTAAGAAGAAAGGCCGAAACAAACTCAATGATTTAAGTTTTGCATGGGACGGTTGATAATTTTTTCGCGATTACAATGTTGTTCCCTAGGAGAAAGTTGTTCAGTTTGATGACCTTAAATATGACCACACCTTTTGGTTAAATATGGCTGTTGCTTATTATATTTTTTATGTCACCGAGTTTTGTACTTACCCATATTTGCAAAATAAATATCTTATCTTATCTTAAAAGAAAAGAATGAAAAAAAATTTGAACACAATACAATCCCGGTACCTATATAGCGGACTGAATGCTGCTTTTTTTCTCTCCGAAGTCAAGCTCGTCACTCCTTTGACCAGTTTCCTTTAAGACTGTGCACAGACCTAGTCAAAACAGTCTGTGGCTGACAGACCACTGTTTTATCCTCGAAACTGTTTTGTTGTTGTGTGCCATTGTTCTCATAGAGTAATAAGTGGAACTTAAGACAGTCTAGGCTAGGTCTGTGCACGACTGATTGTACAGCTACCATCATTATCTTGCCCTTATCCTTTGAATTAATTAATATGGGTACTATATTATCATATACTATTTTAGAGGTATGAAGAACAGGGTGTAAAGTTCACTCATGCTCTATAGAAAAGAGAGGATCCTCCGACCAGACGGGTATGTCTGGCGGGCAACTGCCCAACGGTTGACCGATAGTCTTATATTATGTCGTTCGCGCGGTAAACACTAATTGCGCGATGCAGGATTTGTGTGACGTCATGTCTTTTTGATGCATAGTTCGTATGTGGCGGTGTAACCGCTACACTATATTATTATCTTACAAAGAGATAAAATTTGTGAGTAATCTCCCCTCGCTTTACATGCATGACTGCACATTTATCCACATCAAATTCCATTCTGATGACGCTACTGAATGTTTCAGTTACCTTCAGTAGCTCCATCAGTCGCAATTTGTTAGGGCTAAGAGTTTCAAGTCATCCATGTACAGGAGGTGAGATATGACCTGACCACCTCTCCTCAACCTATAGCCTAGACCTGAATACTCCAGCAGTGTGCTTAGAGGATTCAGGCTAAGCAGAACCAAAGTGGACTCAAACTGTCGCCCTGAAATATTCCCCGTTTAGTCCATACAGGCTCATCATTCCCCTGGATCTGTCGACATCCTAGATAGCGAAGGACTATCCTCTATTGCCCCATGTATGATATCAGGAAGGTGCGCAAAGTTGCATCTATCTTGTAAAACTCCAGCACCCTCATGAGCCATGTATGTGGCACCGAGTCATAGGCCTTCTTATAGTCTATCCAGCACGTTGACAGATCCTTGCGAAATCAACGAACCTGTTGGCTTATGGCCATTTCGATGAGGAGTAGCTCCTTAGTACCACGGGACCCATTCCTACATCCATTTTGAGAGGCAGACATAATCGAGTTATTGTCAATGTGTGTGTTTATTTTCACTCTCAAAATGTATAGGTATAAGAAGTTTATAAACCGTCGACAAGCATGTGACCGGTCTATAATTCTTGGGTTCCGCGAGACTACCTTACTTATGAAGCAGGTGGGTAACGCCTGTTGTCAGAAACTGTGGTAGCGACCCAGACTCTAAGGATGACTGGAGCTGAGATGCCAGGCAAGTGTGTGAACTAATTAGCAATTTTAGCCAAAAGTTGTGGAGTCCGTCCGGTCCCGGTGATTTCCAATTCGGTAACGGACGGACTGTTCTGGCTACATCTAATGGCATGATTTCGACTTTTTCCATTTCTGGTAAAGTTTCACACACTTGCTCGACATCCTGCATCCAGTCAGCCTCAGCGTGACAGACGGGCACTGACCAGATGCTGTGCCAGAATGCACCCGTGGCAGCATCATCCGGGCGGCACACGTCTGTCACATTTTGTTCAGGACGCCCACCTCTCATCGCTCTTCGATGCGATTCTGCGTGTATCGATCAATCCGCCGCTTATACCGCCGAATACGGCTCGCCCACGCACAAACTTTCTTCTTCAGGACATCGATGTGCTCTGTGACACGAGACATTACGACAGTATTCTCGAAGGCTGATTCCAATCCCCGAGAATGCCCGCCTTACAAAGGCCCTCCCTGAAGCAGTATAATTTGCTGATGAGTACCCTGGCCCCATCGATACGTCGCTCGATCCTGATTATGTAATACTAATGTAATAGAGTTAGTAATAGCATTTGTGTATAAATGTATAGAAATTATATAATTATTGCTATAACCAATACGATTCCTAAGCGTATTAACTGCTATATAATGTAATATAATTTGTTCGGTCTACATTGTAACACAGCCTTTAATGATCAATTTGAGAAAGCAGATAGATATTCTAAGAATATCTAGAATTATAAAGATTATTGATTTACCAATGAAGCGATTATTTATATTTATTTATACTTTATTGTACACCGGATTATACATTACATAAAAATAAATTATAAAGTACAAAACATACAATTGGCGGCCTTATCGTTTACTACGATCTCTTCCAAGCAACCTTGGAATGGACAGTAATTTTCTGGACATATTGGCATCAATGTATTAGATGGAAAACAACAGCTAACAGGAAATCATGAAATGGAAATGGTAATAGGATATTTTATTAGTAACCTAACGATGAAAATGTGTAAGTAGGAACCTGAATGTTACTCCCAAGTCACATGGACCACAAAATTACACACGTACCTACTTCCCAACACAATATTCATTTTCAAATAAGCGCAGAAATTTTCTTACAATAAGTATCACTTATTTGCGAAATGGGGCATAAAAATGCCTCCAAAGTGTACCGCTTTCGCGATTATGTGGTACTCCAGCAAGCCATGTCACCTCTTGTAGTTAAAGCCCGGCCAAATTGCGTACATAATTACAACAGTTAAGCTGAGGTATAACCGTTAATGAAACTGAAAACGAGTTAAAGTTTTAAATGCCGCCATGACTGCAAGCTGTTTCTCAATTTCGGTAAATTTGACACATTTTTATGGTTGCGTTGCCATTTTGTTGTGGAGTGTTAAATGTTTTGTAGATTCCTATTTCTATTTTTGCTGGCGTTTCACTGTATTTTCTAACTTAGTGTATTTTATAAAAAAAAAATGTGTCTGTGACTTAGCAAGCTTGAGGCCACAGTCATTCGAATCCAGCAGATAGAACACGTTAAGTTTAACTAAAAACGTTGAAAAAATACTGAAATTTTTGCGTAGGTATATCTAGCCCACGGGCTGCTCGTGTAAAAAGACGAGCAGCCTGTGGGCTAATGATTTAATTAATTTCATCAAAGAACCATCAAAATAGTATAATGTTGCTTTCTGCAACAAGTTAAAACAAGTTAATGGCAGATGGGTATTTAATGACATCTTTAAAAGTTAAATTTCATTTATGCAACTGGCTGTAAGTTTGAATAAAACAAACCACTCTACTAACATCACAAAGAAACAAGCATAAATCACAAAAAGTACGAAAGATATACAAAGTATCATCATGTTCTTTCACATCGGTTAACAATTCGGTCGTTCAAAAGTATCGCAAGTGATCGCATACAATCGTGCGGTAATATCGTGCGAAGTTAAATTTACTTCGTATTGATGAGGTATGACGTCACAGGGGCATTAGAAACTTTTATACGATGATCAATCACTCACTGTTTCAAATTGTTTTACTTCATACTACGGAATTACGCGGTTTTGCTTGTTAATTGTTTATTTTTTAGTGTCGGATGGTGAGAGGTTGATATGGAAATAACTTTGGTAAATCAGTGGATTTTTAACTTAAAATACATACTTAGCTACGCTACACCTTTTTTTTTTTTTTTTTGGTTGGGAAATTAACAAATAACTTTTCCCGCTCTGGGTGGAGCGGGAGGGCGTGTCAGACTCTTACTGACTAAAACCCACCCGTGTTCCTTCGGACCCCGTCAATTCTGCTGACATCTCTTTGAGGCGCGCGTGGAACACAACGCGCCGTCGACCCGGGCTTGGTCCTTATCGGACGGCGAGCTACCCATTGCTCACCGTCCGCAAGACCGCGCCTACGGTGGCCGGAAATCGGCTCGCGATTCCCGCCCCGGGCGTCTCCTCCTGCGGCGGTTAGGGGCGTGAGGGCGCGAAATTTGCCTCTCCCTCACGCGTTCCGCCTCCTCCTTCGCGAGCATTACCGCTTCGCAGCTACGCTACACCTAAGCTATCGGTAATATTATTTATTTATTGTTTTTGCGTGGCTTACAGCTAACAATACAAAAGTAATAGTGAGATAATTCACGACTGTATTTCTATTTTCTTAATGTCCCTCGGGAATCATCGCATTTCCGAATATAAACGAATGCTAATTTCTATGTCCATATAATAATTATTTGAATTCAGAACTAAGTACTTTATTGTTGTTTTGATTTTCGTGTGAACTATAAAGAGCTGTAACAGTAGATTGTTATACGAGGGGCTAAAATAACCCATTGTAACGAGGTAGTTTTACTCCCGAGCTGTAGCGAGGGAGTAAATAGAAACCGAGTTATAATGGGTTTTAGCGCCGTGTGTTACACTCTACTTTTCACTGCGATTGCGAGAAAAGAAAATAATCCAATACAATAATAGTTAATAATAGTTAGTTAGTGTCAATAGTTTATTTTGTTTAAATGTACAATTTGTACAATTCTGGATATTTAACGAAATGTTTTTTTCCGGCAACTTAATTTCAGTCCTCTGTGAAGATGTTCTCACTAGATGATGGCATTTTCACTGTTGTAAATTATATTACGGTCACCAATTCAATTCGTAATTAGAGAAAAATTGTAAAGATTTCGCGCCAATGTCTTTTTATTTCTTCTGTAGCCGCAACGCAATGCACGCATTCTACCAAAGAAATAGCCGCATTTAGTTCCATTTTCAAAAATAATATGTTCTTCTTTTTTTTGTGAACCAGTAATAAGTCGAGTCCATAATCATGATTATTTTACAAAAGAATAAAGACTTTTTCGTTTTTCAAGACACGTTGGAACAGACAAAAATTAAAAAAAAAATACTTTTTCCCCTAGAGCAAGAAATGCTATTTTTTCCCCGCTCTGGTAGGTACTCTACAATGACGGCCTTTTTGAGCAAGAGGAGTGAAAAACTATCTTCCTATCTGTCATGCCTGCGACTTTAGCAGCTTTCCTACCATTTTTTAAATAACCTCCGTCTTTCCTTTTAAAGAAAAAGGATTTGTATTTTTCTTTGTAATGAATAAACTCAAAAACTGCTGGACCGATTTAAAAATTCTTTCACCAGTAGAAAATTAGTTTAACACAGAGTAAATTAGGATATAATTATTTACAAAGATATATAATTTATTAAATTACCATAGTCTTAAAATTAATTTACGCGGTTGTTTTAATTTCATACTTTATTACTTATGCCATTTAAATTCAAATTACAGGTGTAAATACAATCAAGGTTTAAATATTTCTCTACGTTTTGCCGCACAATAAGTCTTAAACACAATATTTTTCTCGTTGATATCTCAAGCAATATACATTCAAATAAAACAAAGTTTAGTCCTCCACGTTTATTATACTCTTACAATTTATTCTTCTGTTCGTCACCAAACATTGTTAAGGCTCTGAAATCGGCAAAAACATAAAATGTTTATCTCACAAACTTTTACTCTTCAACTTTTCTTATTTATGATATCAAAAAACAGACAGAAATAGGGACTAGCAAGAAATAAACAAAGCTTTGGCGTTATTTACAGCGAAATAAAACTGATATAAAAACGAATAGAACCTTATTGGTCTTTTGCAGTGTGAGATTTTCTTTCATAACGACACTAAAGAGAAAATAGATACCTAAATGTGTCTAGAGAAAGTCAAAGCTGTGAACTCGACGAGAAAAATAGCGTCCAACTGTTAGCCGCTAAATACACACACACACTATACTCCATTTGAAATAAGATTAGACATTTAAACAAACCTTTTTTACAGTCCGTTCAACCGATCTTAACTTCTATTGCGTTGGTGGCATGACAAATGACAGCTGCAGTAAACAGTTGGTATTGTAACCACCTTTTTTATCCTTATGCCTACAGTATAAAAGTGAAACTCGGTTGAACGGACTGTAAAAAAGGTTTGTTTAAATGTCTAATCTTATTTCAAATGGAGTATAGAAAAGCACAATAACGTGGCGCGAGTGTTCACGCACACCGGCATAAAAAAGTAGCGTTGTTTGTTTTAGATCTTTTGCAGCACGACACGCGATCTAGACATATAAATAATCAATGGTTCCTTTCTGCCTAGTCAACCCCCAGCTCACGCTATGTTAAAAATATTTGCCAGTCTGCTAGTTGATAGAGGGTTTATAATGCCCAGGGTGCGTCTAAAGTGCGTCTCAGTATTAAAGTATTGCCACTCGTGGAAGCTAATTTAAAGTTACATAAATGGTTGTTTTGTTAAAAACAAAATTGTAACCTTCACAGATTTTTTTTTGAGCACTACCATCACTATTTATACCACAAAACAGTAATGTTATGGTCAGTTTTAATAGCTCAAAGTATCTAGATACATATTAAACCGCCAACGAAATTACGGACACGGTCAAAATCTTAAAAAAAAATAAAAACACATAAAGAAAAGAAAGAAAATACATTAATTTAGCACAGACAAAAAGGCACAGAACACAACATAATTATAACACAAGAAAAAACAAAAAGGAAACAAAAAAAACAAAGTGTAAAATAATAATTAAACAGGAAAGTGTGCCTCGCGGCTGCGCCAAAGAGGCCCAGTTCAGCAATAATGCCAGACAACTAGTGCCTGACGCTGGTTTTCAACTGGACCTGAAGTGTGAGGTGACGTCACATTTTCCTAGGCAACTTTAGTATTGGTGGTGTCTATAAACGACAGAGACGTTTCTACCCGACAGCCTATTTCCCAACCAACTACGTAAAAATAAGATGTACACACATACAAAATAACACATTTTTATATAGAGAGATGTTCTCACGAAGAATCAAACGATTTCGAGCTTTTCCGGAACGAGAAACTTTGAATGAGATTGTATTGGCCGCATCCCAAGTTGGGAACTGTCGGTGAGGTCCATTTTGCGACCAAAATAGACCCCGGACTTGATGTAAAGGTTTGAACTGATATGGAGTGTTCTTGATCAGTTTTTGACAGAGATTGGTTTAATATTGTGGTAAAAGTTTGTTGGGAGTTCAGAAAAAGTTATTTTTATTTGACGATATTTATGGGTGGAGGCAATTTGGAATTGATGTTCAATTATTCGCATACAAGCCGGACAAATTGATGAATTTAGTTTTTTTTAAATCCTTCTTTGGTGCTAACTGCTAACCTTATTGTTCCGATCCGTGAGGCTGTTGTTAGGTATCGTACTAAGAGTCTATTTATGTGGTAGTTTTCAGGAAAAAACAAAAAATAAAACCCCAGTTTTTTTTTTTTTCAATGGAAAATTTTTGGATTAATTTTGGTACTAAAAATGTGAATTTTAAAATAGCAATAACTAAATTTTTTTTCAATAATAATTTTTACAAAAATACTTTTTGGTAATGTTATTGCAGTACCTATGAACCCCTTTCCGATCGGACAGGGTTTTTTTTACATATTGTTTATAGAACACTTGTGCAAACAAAATATCAAGGTTCTAGACCCAGCAGTTTAGGCTGTGCGTTGTCTGTTAGTGAATTTAAGATTTATGAAGTAGAAGATCGCTCGCTGCGCTTTAAAAGCTAGCTTCCATTTGTGTCTAGTGACTCAAAGTCAAATAATTTATTGGAATTAGGAACATAAAAGGCACTTTTGAACGTCAAAATTTATAAAAATAGAATAGATTCTAGTCGCCCCTTCCAAAAGGTAGTTTTCGTATGGAGAAGAATGGGCAAGAATCTCCACCGTTACTCTTTTAAAATGTTTTAAAATATTTTGTATACATTAATTATATGTAAAGATGATGCACCTGGAATAAGATTACTATACCACAATAGGTAAAAATAATTAAGGCTTGTGCAGACCAGCGCGACACGCGACGCGACACAAAGGGACCGCTCGTCGCGCGACGAGCGGTGCCTTTGTGTCGCATCGCATGTCGCGCTGGTCTGAACAAGCCTTTAAAAATTAAGCAATGACATATAAATTAATTATGTGATGGACTCGAAGCAAGTGTATGCTTTAGTATCAAGTTGGCTATTTGGCCAATATTTTAAAAACAATAAGTTTCGTTCTTCTTGGATAACTGAAACCGATATAAGAGAAAAATGGAATTGTCCTGGAGGCCCATAATTATATCCATGACAAAAATAAATTGAATTAAAACACGTAAAACCAAAAGCTTGCAACGTTTATTAATAAATACCTCGAAGCAAAAAGTTAAAACATGAAAATTCATACTTTAAATTACCGGCGCATTAATTTCATGACTCGTAGGCTAATGGAATCGGTAGGCATATTATATTTTCGTAGCAAAAAATATGAATTTCAATGTATTTTTGACAGCCTTCTTTTGCCTCTTTATTGTTTTCATTGTTGGCAATATCTACATATTAAAATCTTAGTAGTCGATCTCATAAACAGACCCTTTCACGTGAGGACGTAGTGTCAATATGGCGAAATGGCTTGCTCTGCTAAGGCGCGGGACATACTTACACAAGTGACGAGGGGCGCGGGCGAGACGCGGGCGTGGCGAGGTGTGGCGCAGGCGTTGCGCCGCCCGTTTCATATTTCATACAAAATGTATAGGAACAACATGGCACGGAACGTACTAGTTCAAGAGGCGCGTGAAGCGGGCGAGGCGATGACGGTGCAGTGCGGCGCGGGCGTAATGTGTATGTTCCGCGACACGTCATTTCTATACATTTTGTATGAAATATGAAACGGACGGCGCAACGCCCGCGCCTTACCACCACCACATCCATGCCACTCGCCATTATGTCTCGCGCCTAAGGCGTGTGGGCGTGATGACGACGCAAATTGGGAAAAAAAAATACGTTTTTTGTTCAAAAATCTGCCTACTCCACAATTTTGAACGTATCGCTGTCATTTTTTTATACACTCCTGCGATAACACACTTCGGTGTGTCACTGCCACTTTTCCAAAATCGAAATTTCTTTTTTAAAATTTTCTTTTTAAATTCGGGAAATAAATCAATTTTTGTTTTCTGGGCCTCCTTTTTGTATCCGCCATTTTGAATTTTTATAAACAGACAGTAAATTCATGACCAGGGCCTGAAAAACCCCTGGAAACTGATTTTTGTTAAAATATTTTTTTTTGAAATTGGTTTTTGCTTCATTTCCCGATTTTTTGAGGTTATAGTATTGAATTTTAAGGAAAAGTGGCAGTGACACACCAAAGTGTGATATTTTAGGAGTATATAAAAAAAATGGCAGCGATACGTCAAAAATTGTGGTGTAGACAGATTTTTGAACAAAAAAGGTCACTTTTTTCCACTGTGCGACGGTGCGGCGCGGGCGTTGCGCCGCGCCTTTCATATTTCATACAAGCGGCAGGGCGCGGGTGAGGCACGGGCGAGGTGCGGATCGTCGCTCCTATACATTTTGTATGAAATATGAAAGGAGCGGTGCAGCGCCCGTGCCGCACCGTCGCCACGCCTGCGCCCCTCGCCTCTTGTGTATGTCCCGCGCCTAGGGAAGCACACATCTTCATCATCTACTCAACTAATAGACATCCACTGCTGGACATAGAGCACCCCCAAGTATCACCACAACGACCGGTCTTGCGCTACCTGCAGCGGATTCCCGCGACCTCCATTAAGTTGCCGGTCTACCTTTTTAGGAAGCGTGCAAGCGCTGCACCTTCCAGTGTACGCGGTCGCCATTTGAGAACTCTTCAGCCCCATCGGCATCGATGAGATCATCATTATCATCATTGGCAATCTTGTTCCAACCACTGCTGAGTATAAAGGTGGTTTTACACCGGCGAGACGAGGCGTGAATGGGATGGGCGAGAATTTAAATTTATTTGGCAAAATTCCTATCTACGCCCTGCCCATCTTTGATGTAAAAGGTCTAGATGCGCGAGGATGTGCGAAGCGAGAATCGAAATATTTGTTAGCATAATATTGAACTTTATTGCTGTAAGAATAGAGTATTTATTTACATTGTAAAACTGATATGCAAATCTCGCACCGGCCATCGAGGACCCGCACGGTCTCTCTCCATCAAGAGCTGACTCGCGATGTCTCGCGCGTGCACACGCTGGCACGCGCCTACTCGCTCCGACCATCGCGAGGCATCGCTGCGTACTATATTTTCGGCTGGCTAGCGTGCGCGACATGGCTGGCGAGCCGGCGCGAGGCAGCGCTGGCCATCACGAGACGGCGCGGTATAGCGATGGACATCCTTTGGTGTAAAAGGGTAAGCGTGATTTCAATTTTCGCCCATCCCATCCACGCCTCGCCTCGCCGGAGTAAAATCACTTTAAGTCCTCCATTTTGTGCTTCCCTGGTCTGTGGGATTCATCCAGGTCTTCCCCAATGCTATGCATAAACTTAATAGCACAATCAACTAGCTTCGAATTCAAATGCCTCCATTTCCTCCAATGCAATAACCGCGTATTTATCTACGTAGTCTATAAAATAATTTGCGTCAGGGCTTCACGCCTTCTTACAGGGAGTCACTGCAGCCGATCCTTCAGTAACGAACTCTGAAATTTATTCATAGCTTCCTCGGCTCTTGTAAATACGACGCGGGAACACAATCGGGATTTCGTTTTGATTTTATAACTAATCTGCGGCTACGACGTGTCATAGCGAAATGAGTTTTCGATTACGTACCTAGATCTGTGAGGGCGTTTTCAAATGGAAATTAGGTTTGAGATCAAAAACTAACTCTGTACCTACTGAAAATATTTCCTAAAACGTTATATCAGCTACTGGTCTAAAGTGGAACTGGGCTGACCACATCTGTCGAATGGCAAGAACAACCACTTAGTGGATCCCAAATAGCAGGAAACGACTACGCGGAAGGCCCATAAGACGTGATAAGTTGGAATCCTTAAAGGATTGGCCCGCAATCGCAGTAGACTGGGAAAAGTGGAAAGAGGGAAGGAAAGCCTTTGCCCTGCAGTGGGACAACATAGGTTTATAATAATAACATATTAGTTCAGCGTTAGCCCGTGGCTTCACCCGCTTGGAGGTCGATAATTATCCCACGAGAACTTACTACCGGGATAAAAAATATCCAAAGTCCTGGTCATGGACTATTTTATTGCTCATCAAGATCCGTTCAGCCGTTATGGCGTGAAAAAATAACAAAAACACAGATAGACATGAGTTACTTTGGCATTTTTATTAATTAAGTATTTCCATACTTGAATGTATGGATATTCTTCTCGTATCGACACGACACGTTGTGAAAATAACCCAGACCGTAGTAAAACTATTAGCCAAAGTTTTAATTGAAACTAAAACTCTTTCGACGGTTACAAACACTGACGCAAAAATTCATGTTCAACAAAAATTACACGAACTGCTACATGTGTGGGAACGTCGAATACAATACCTTCAAATAGAAAATTCTTGAATGATAAAAGAACGAATGAAAATTACATCCTGTACCACCGTGATGGAAATGGAAAAGACAGAAGCTATTAATTTCCTAGGCTATACGATGGCTATACTTAGATTCAACTCGCTTCCTAATATAGACTTTACACTGGTTGTTTTCTAGCCGAGGACTAGCCGCAAATTCAAAATCGACCGTGGAAATATCACATCGACAAAGTGCAGTCCGTATGCGGCAGTCCGTATACAAAAAACGACCGAGTAGATTGTCACTTGCACAAGGAGATAAGCTCAAATCAGATCATATTCAGATCAGATCAGATCAGATTCTCAATGTTTTCAAAACCAATTGACTGATCTGATTTTGATCGACTGTATAAATACAGGGTCAAATTAGATTATCCAGCGAAACTGTATAAACGTGATGGGTATCGGTATTCCAACTCGATAAAACCAAAAAAAGTACTGATTTTCTAAACTCTTACTTCAAGTAACTAAACAACATGCGGTCGTTGACCCAAAAAATACATTGAACAATTTTTTTGTTTTATCGTGTTTAGATATTCGATACCTATTACATTTTTGGAGTCTTGCTAGCTAATTTATTTTGACATTGTATTCATGTGTCGACACCCTTGCACCATCTCATCTTCTTAGCACGGCGGGCTGCTGCAGATGCGGAAACCCTCAAACGGCACAAATACTTCGATATAATTAGGTTCGAGCCGTTTGAGGTTGAAACATTACAGCCATGGAGTCCGAGTGCCCACGTAGTTTTTCGAGACATCGCCAAGCGGTTGATCAATTCTTCACATGCTACCAGCTTTTTGGGCACTTTTCCTGTTGATATAATATCGATGCGGACGAATTTTTTGATGCCCTTTCATTATTTTCCCTCTATTTTTATATACTTGTACATATTATTATTTTAAGTCTGTAAGTTTTTAAATTATGTAAATTTTATCTTGAAAAAAGTAAATAAACTTCTAGCTCTGTGTTCTACTAGCTTGTATTCTAGCAATATTGTCTTGTGAGTCGATTCGGTAAGAAACTCGGCACAGCGAAAATCGACCCGTGTAAAAACCCCATAACTTTTCCAACCGGGAAACTGAATCATGAATAAAAGTAATAGTCATTTTGTTCTCTTTTTTAAGCTAAATGTCTGTAATTATTCAAAAAGATGAATGCTGTTTAAGATAATTCGGGTCACGTAAGAACTTATCTGTTTGACAAATTGCCGGTGAACGAAACGTTGTTCAAGTATCTTAATAATAGTATCTTACGTTTGGAGGTCAGAGAGAAATGGAGATGACCTTTTGAGACTTGGAATTATGAAATTAAAGGTTCTGTTTTCTTGTCTTACCTTGTTTTTTAGTAACAGCCCGGAGTTTGGAAGTTGGCGATGTGATAGGGTGTATCGGAAAGTATGTTAAGCCGTTGGCCTGCGCCTGATCTCTCTACGGTCGTGTCGGATTGCCATCCCATCGGAGTATGAGAGTGAGGGAAGAGAGAGTGCACCTGTGTCTGTGCACACACCTGTTCACTATTATATTTTCCGTGCCAAAGGCTGTTCTCTACTGAGATTGGTCGCCATGGCCGAAATTCAGGCTGGAGGACAAGTTTATTTTTATTTTTTGAAGTGAAAACTTCTCTAGGCGCGTTGGGCATTTTTGAGATGGGACTAAGCCATTGATTTCGCGACACTGTAACGACACCAGCTTTTGACCATTAAAAAGACATCAATGCGTTGATTACCGCGGTGCCGATTTTTTTTCAAGTTTTCACTTCTGTCGGCACTCCCAGAGTGCCACTGTTTTTTTTTTACCTTAGATTAGGTCGGACCTTAGAATCTCAAAATATTTAAAGCGATGGGTTGAAGAAATGTCGTGCTTTGAAAAAGTAACTAACAATGTGCGTATTAATAATTTCACAACCACACCACGGCAGCACAATAAGCCAAAGAATTAAAATGTATGGAAATATATGAAGACGCTTTTAAATTTCCGTCCACGATAACGTTATAACGTCCATGTATTTCTATACATTTTATACCACAAATGTATTATTAAAATATCTATGTTTTATACATAATCGTGACGTTAACAAAAGATATGCCGCTTAAAATGCCAGTTAAATACTATTGTAGAGGAACGCTGACGCACGCATTTTATATTCGATTGAAGTTGCGTGCGAACCTGTTGCCCCGTACCCCGCAATTTATAAAAATATTTCCCAAAATAACAACAAACCAGTAAACACCTACAGACTATTTTAGGCTCAAGTGATATTTTTTTGTATAAAGTATAATGAACTTTATGTCAATGGTGTAACGTACAAACTAAATACGAGGCAAAAAACAGATCGCGCGTCTTCTGGAGAATTCCCGCGCCGTCTCGGGAATTTCCGCAGTTACAAGCTCGTATCTAGTTTGTACGTTATACAATTGACATAAAGTTCATTTTGGTATGTACAATCTCGTTACAAAAACTCGCTTCCACTCCGTTCCGCGGCATTGTAAATTGAGCCTTAAACACAGGTAGCAATTTCTTTCGAGCCTTTCAGGAGACGTCTGCAAAGAATACATATGGTTTTATTCACAGCCTTTTGATATTAAAATGTTGGTAGCTTATAAATATTTAATGCAATCTCTTTTTAAGTACCGAGTGATGTAACTCATTGGGAAGCTCAAGAGTGTTTTGACCGACTGCGTAGGAAGAAGGTGAGCTATGAATTTTGTATTGTGAGCTCTTGTTTTTAGGGTTCAGTACCCGAAGGGTGCCAAACGGAACCCTATTACCAAGCCTCCGCAGTCCGTCCGTCTGTCTGTAATCAATATTTAAGTTAACTAGTTGGCAATATTTCATATTTCCAAATTAATCAAAACAGCGAGATATTTGACAGCTATTTCCGACTTTGCCCGCTTTCAGAATGCATGTTCAATGCATTTAGTGGTTTCTGGTGTGAGTGGGCCCTAATATATTTTTCTATTGGTAAATTTTCCACTAAGTTGAAATATCAAAAATATCAATCTCAATCCCATTCACCGCAACAAAATCTCTATTTTCTCTGTCGACAACAATACTAGGTTTTAAAATTTATACGAATTAGATGCTCCATAGAATAGAGTATACTATACATGCTCCGCTCCCCGGATCCAGCCGAGTTATCTTACAGTATTTATTCTGGTCTGTCTGAGTGCAGCGATTGGACCACGTGACTGGACTGCTAATGTTCGGATTGAGCTGCCATCGTCTGTGGTTAGTCTAGCATCCATTAGAGGATTTAGATAAATCTTTGATTCTTTCTTGGTTTCCTATTTATTAGGGAAGATAAATTAAACTAACTTTTTGACTGAAATCGCCCGTGTTGAGCAAGCGTCAAGCATCGTCTTCAATGCTCAAGCCTGCTCTGTATGACAAGAGGGTTTTGCTCTGCAGTGGGACAGTTAGGGATTTCGCGCACTAGACGGCCACGACTCCGTCCAGTCGTGGTCAGTGATCCGTGGCCCGGTCTGCGGTTAGTTGGCCGTTGCGACCAAGTGCCCGATTTGTATCGGTTTATATAGTTTACCTGGTCGTGGTCGTGACCGTCTTATTTTATAACCGTATTATTAGTTTTCCCAGTGCGCAACCTGGATTTCATTATTTGACTGAGCTACACCTGAAGGCCTGTAGCCTTCAATTGAAGAATTGTATTCAGTCAGGAAGGTGGTAGATGGCCGAATGACTTTATAGTTTTAAACTGTTGCTACTTAATAAATTATTATCCAGCTTTAAAAAGCCATAATAGAGGTTCTGATATAAGTTAAAATCATGTAGCACGTGAAAAATTTTATGACACAATTTTGTCTCAAATTATTATATGTAAGTAATCGTATTAGTAGTAGTATTATAAACGCGAAAGTTTGTGAGGATGGATAGCTGTTTATTACTCTTTCATGTAAAAACGACTGAACGGATTTGAATACAATTTGGCACACAGATATAACCTGGATTAACACATACGAGACTTTTATCCCAATATTCCCATGGGATCGAGACTTATGCGGGTGAAACCGCGGGGCACTGCTAGTAATGAATATTTTTTTAAATATTTTTTAAGAGTTGCTTGAAAAAATTCAAATAACAACTTTAACTCTCATGGCACCTTCAGTTTTCCTTCAAAAACTAAGATACCAGAATATTTTCGAGTCAGCAGATTCTCTCAATGGATGCAATCCTATAGAAGACAACACAAGCCACTGCCCGTGAAATAGCTTGTATACTGCAATCGTATAGCTTCCATTCTTAGATACACGCCGCGCCGAGCTTAATGCTGAAACATAATAACACAAATAGCTTGTAATAACGTACTGTATTGCTATTAGGTACTAGTGTGCGGAAAAGTTACTGTAATAGAAGTTTGGAAAAAGATAATAGAAGAAAGTAATATGGAGAAGTAACACGTTCCTTTTACACACTATGACGATGTACCTAGTCTGCGGATGGACGATGCTTTCGTTATAACGGTGTGTTACATCTAATAATGATCTAAACTCGAGGGTCTCAATAAACTGTAGAGTATTAAAATCGTCGAGATTTTCATTCGTTTATGACGCTTTAGGGTTTCGTACGTCCGAATGAAAAAACGGAATCCTTATAGGATCACTCGTGTGTTTGTCTGTCTGTCCGTTTGTCACACCCAATTTGCTCCGAATCGAATAGATCGATTAAGTTGAAATTTAGTACACATTATGTACATCTGTGACCCACACACGAACATGTAACGTAAATAAAGAAATTTTGAATATGACCACTAATATGACCACTTTAGGGGCAAAAAAAAAATAGAAAAAAACGTTTTGCAAACCGTGTGACATAATATCAAATGCTTACTGTGAGGGTCTCAAACAAATTTTTTTTTAAATTTTAAAATAAATAGTTTTATTAAGAAAATTTATGAAAATTGAACAATCCCCAAACTTTTTGAAAAAAATCCGGAAGTAGTCCTACACTTATAAATTAAAGGAAAAAATAAGAAGACAATGGTTTTAAAATAACATGGCAAATCTCTCAATATTGTGCGTACAAACTTACATATCGACGCTCGGCATCTAATACCGCAAATGTGAAATTTTTGACGAAATACAGATTTTTGTTTTATTTCATTCTACTTTATAGTTCAAATACATGATCCTGCATTTAAAAATGATTTTCGTCATAAATGTCACTTTCGCGGTATTGGATGCCGAGCGACGATATGCAGTTGGAATGTATGTTGAAGTTTTAGTCGTTTTAGTCGAGAGCAGGCCCATTGGGCAATAAATACAAACAATATTTTTTTACGCAGAATACGCGCTTTGGCGTGGATCACGTTACTAAAAGCCTTATCACGAATTTGATCAGTAAAATCATGATAATCGATCGCCAAAATATCAATAACCGATCTTAAAATTTGAATAAGCTCTCAAGCCATAATGTCAAGTGAATATGGTCGGGAATAAAATTGATCTCAATGATATCATCAGTATTGTCATCATAAATGCAATAGAGTCAGTACATTATCAGCGGGTAAGCCAATAACGAAATGTGTAAAATAAAAGAAAAAAACGAAAGAAAATTACATTACATTTATTTAGCATTACATTTATTTATAACAATAGGTCTGTGGCCAAAAAAAAAGTTTTTTTGTCCGTCTTGTAGATTATTTAAAAAAATTGAACACGTATTTATTCTTTTTTGACGCAATCAAAAGATTACGGCGATACATTGAGTTAAAAATGACGTCACGCCTTGCTAGATTTAATACTGCGTTGTGACGTAGCGAACCCCCACTCCCCAACTTTAATGCGTGTTATCTGAAAGACGGATTAAATAGAATTTCTTTTTTTTACCTACACAACTATCCTATTGTGTAAAAATAGAATATATTTATTTGCTTTAAAACATAGTGAAATCTGTAAACTCTCTGGTCGACACTTTCGCGACCGACCCGGCTAGCTTTTACCTCGGCCAGAGGCTAAGCATTGCCTTATAACGTTATAAATATTTTTTCATACTTTTCATTTGTTATTGTATTTTATTTTGTTTTTACCTCTTTAAAACTGTAATTTGTAGCACATATCTTTAACCATATCTAAACTAAATAAAATGGGAGAGGGCGCTGACTCAGGAGTCAGACTAGGTGTACCTGTATGTCAGGACATACAGGTACACCTAGTCGTCGTAGAGTCGAAGGCTTCAAACAAGTTTCTGTAACCTATTATCTTATAACGTGGCAAAGCCGCCAGTCTCTTGGGTACATTACCAGTCGACAGCGATGTGGAGGAATTTTTCGACACTATATTTAGTTTCTTAATAGTTTTAGTTAGGTTAGGATATTATATTTTTATTTTTGGAAGAAGCCTTTGTACAATTAGAAATTAAAAGTTTCTTGACTTCAAAAAAAACGTGATACTAATTATGCTCTTAAATGTTTCGCCATGGACTGGCATACAAATATTTAAAAATGTTAATGTTGAAGTGACTGACTTGTAAACAAGGTTCAATTATGATGATAAAAACATGCAATATTGGAGAATATTTCCTTACGAGATATTGAGCTGAACTAACTAAATAATGAAAGCAACACCCTTGAAAAGTTCAACTCCAAAGGATAGTGGGCAAAAATATATGGGAGCTGGTCCCACTGCCGCCACAGTTAAAAACACTGCAGTTTTGAAGACATTACTTCTCCCTTTACTCAGGCCAAGGCGCATCAAAATCTATCAGACAGAGAAAAATACTTTAGATACACGTGGCTCGGTTCCTCCCAGATAAATTTTGATGGTGTAATAATTAAAAAAATTCAGTGTTATTTGCTCTTTTAAGTAATTCATACTTAGTGGCTGGCGAAACTGGGACCACTATCGCCCATCATCCTTTAGCTATAAATAACAAACAAACAAATAAGTACCTAAGTACTAAATAACCACTCCAAAAATAAATGCAATTTACCAAGTTCCTGATCACCAAACAAAGGAATCCTGATTGTAATGTCCGCGATAATAACCGGCCGGACGCGGAAACGCGTCAGATATTCCGACCGGACCGGTTTTAATACGGGCCACAATCGAAAACAATGGTAATGTGCGTACATTGTTTTGCGACATATGTACCATTTATTTATTAAAAGGGGACGTTTGTAAAACGGTTTTTATTACGAACGCTTAAACATGAGAGGGTTTTTTGTTTTCAGTGGCGTTTTAGAGGTTGATTTTTGTCTCGTTTTGAATATTAGATGGGGAATCGATTTTTTTGAAGTGAAAACTTCTTTAAGCGCGTTGGGCATTTTTGGGATGGGAAAAAACAATTGAACTCGCGACACTGTTACCGACACCAGCTTTTAACCATTAAAAAGACATCAACGTGCGATAGATTTTCTTTGGGATTAATGACATTTCAAACATTGAGACATGACAACGACATGATTGATATTTCCCTTTTTTACCGACTTCAAAAAAGAAAAGTATTTCCTGCACAGTAAAATTGTTCAAGTTTTCACTTCTGTCGGCACTCCCGGAGGGACACTGTTTTTTTTTTTTAATTTTATGGTCATTCTCACACGAGGTGATTAAAATAAAACCAGTTTTCAATGCCAACGCAACAATCGCGTTAGCAAATACACTTCTATGGCGGTTCTCACACGACGCAACTTGTCGAAAACTAGTTATCAACGGCGACCCAACCAGTCACGCGCGACTGCCAGTGTAGGTCACTCGGTCGTTGCCAACGCAATTTTTCATAAAACTGGCGCATTATCGTGTGAACGGTGTCTGAGTGAATGCTGAAATGACTAAAATTAATAAAATTTAAAAGTCATTTATTCAAACTAGGCTAAGAATCAGCACTTTTCGAACGTCAAAATTACGACAGCCCCCCAAAACGCCCACCCTTCACCACTTCCTAGTGACTTTAGCTGGGAAGAAGAAGTGGCGCAACAAACTCCCCAGCAGCACAGCTGTCTGTTCAAGTTAGAAAAAAATATTTTATACAATAGTATGCAAAATCAGATAATCAGATACAACTTGAGTTGCGCATGTTAGAGTACAGTTGTATCACAGTTGGCACCGCCAACCAGTTGCCAACCAGTTTACGTTGAATTCCCGTCACCCCGTGTTAGAATGGCCTAATAGTTAGAGTAATGAGTTTCTTAAGGAGTTCTCAGTCTTTGTTGTCATCTGGTTGTAGCTAGTCTTTTACTTTGAATGGTAGGTAGGTACTGATATTTATTTTCATCCCTAGGAATAATAATGGACAAGAGGGGTTTGTGGCTATGTCATAACAGACATACGGGTCGATCGATCAGGTTAAACTACGCTTGCCGCGGTCAGTCCGTGGATGAGTGACCGTCTTAACAAACCTATTTTATTTTGAACTAGCTGACCCAGCAAACTTCGTTCCGCCTAACAGTCAATGAATGTGCATGTTTAGGATTTTAAAATTTCTACCCTACCTACCCTACCTACCCTACCTACCCTACCTACCCTACCTACCCTACCTACCCTACCTACCCTACCTACCCTACCTACCCTACCTACCCTACCTACCCTACCTACCCTACCTACCCTACCTACCCTACCTACCCTACCTACCCTACCTACCCTATCTACCCTACCTACCCTACCTACCCTACCTACCCTACCTACCCTACCTACCCTACCTACCCTACCTACCCTACCTACCCTACCTACCCTACCTACCCTACCTACCCTACCTACCCTACCTACCCTACCTACCCTACCTACCCTACCTACCCTACCTACCCTACCTACCCTACCTACCCTACCTACCCTACCTACCCTACCTACCCTACCTACCCTACCTACCCTACCTACCCTACCTACCCTACCTACCCTACCTACCCTACCTACCCTACCTACCCTACCTACCCTACCTACCCTACCTACCCTACCTACCCTACCTACCCTACCTACCCTACCTACCCTACCTACCCTACCTACCCTACCTACCCTACCTACCCTACCTACCCTACCTACCCTACCTACCCTACCTACCCTACCTACCCTACCTACCCTACCTACCCTACCTACCCTACCTACCCTACCTACCCTACCTACCCTACCTACCCTACCTACCCTACCTACCCTACCTACCCTACCCTACCTACCCTACCTACCCTACCTACCCTACCTACCCTACCTACCCTACCTACCCTACCTACCCTACCTACCCTACCCTACCTACCCTACCTAGATATCAAAAAAGCCGATCCACACAAAATGTATGAGACCGTGAATTTTCTACATATTTTTTTTTTCGTGAGTTTTTCCGTAATGTTCTCACCGTTTAAACCTTCCCTGGACTACGACAAACATTTCAAAACCAAAATCAGCTAAATCGGCCCAGCCGTTCTCGAGTTTTAGTGAGACCAACGAACAGTAATTGATTTTTATATATGTAGATAAGATTTCTTTTTTTTTTGGTATGTTCTGAAAATGTTAATATTATTTTATTTTATCGGACTATTATGTTATTTATCATCATAACTTTTATTTTATTTTAAATCTAAAAAATGTTAAATCTCTCCTTGATGGCTATTTTTTTTAATATTTATTATATGAGGGGTTTGGCGCTGATAGTCGAAATACAGGCTTTCGCCGAGTTCGGCTACAGATGTCTAATTAATTTGCAACAAGAAAATATAGTCTATAAGACAATATTTATCATTGTAAACAATTATTGAAATAAACTGACACTCCTCCGTGCCTCGGAAAGCACGTTAAGCCGTTGGTTACCGCTGTCATTCTTAAATCTTTGACAGTCAGTACCTCAGACCAATAAAAATATTGGTCTGAGGTCAGTACTGGGTTATGGCGGTCAGATAGGCAGTCGCTCCATGTAAAACACTGGTTCAGCTGCATCCGGCTAGACTGGAAGCTGAACCCAAGATAGTTGGGAAAAGGCAAGGCAGATTGATTGAGAATAATAATGGGCATTTCAATGAAAGCTTTTTAAAGCAGAAGGTAATGATGCTACAGCTAGACACAGAAAAAGTTCACATAAGAAAATATTAAGTACAATTTACAAACCTGTACCAACTATAATGTGATTATCTGTCACTTGCTAATTTAATAACAAAATTTTATATGTATTTTAAAACCGACAAATGGTTCGGGCCACTTAGAAACACATAAATTTTAAATCTCTATTTTATGGGAAACAAACTATTGACACGTACCGCGAAAAGGTCGGGTGCAATAATTTTATGAATTCTAAAGAAACTAGTAAAATATCCAATTTCTAATCTCAACTCACAATGCCAGTGCTAACATCTGGTGAGCATTAATTTGGGCTGAGGCAATTCAAACGGACCCTTTTAAAACAATAGAGAAATTGTACAAACATAGCCACAAATCTATTCTGCGAAACTGTGGGAAGATGAGCTGGATGTGGTGTTTTTAGGGATTTTAGGAAACTGGGGAATGAAGCCGAGGCACTTCGTTTTAGACCACGAGAGGATACGGACGTCCGAGTCTAGGCTAGGCTTGGTGAATACCAAGAGGCCATATCCCAGTGGGCTGTCGTAGTTATTAAGTTAAATATAGTTGGGTTAAAGCCCAGATTAGACTTATTTAGCACTTAATGTAATATGTGTGTGTGTGTGTTGGAGCGACTGGGTGAGTCTTTCACTATAATAATTATCCTTGGCTGGTAATACATTTAAAGTTCTTGTAACTAAACAGACAGAGACGTGTTGCTGGGGAGTTTGTTGCACCACTTCTTCTCCTCAGCTCAAACACTAGGAAGTTTGGAAGCTTTAGAACTGTATATAGACCTTCAAGAGAGTTGATCCACAACTCCATTCATTAATGATTCTTGAATTTTGATTCGCTACTGTATTATGTAGTACCTAATTCTTGATTTGATATGAATAATAGGGCTTTAAGAGTGATTATCCAAAACTATATTATCTAATGATTCTTAAATGTTGTATTCTTTATCTCAGACCAATAATTCGGTCAGACTGACATAAACACGTGTCTTGCAGATTTATATGATACATATATACTTTACATCCCGCTATTATATTTACTAGCTTTTCAAAACCACATCCAATGTGATTTAGTTAGCTTTTGAGTATTGTGAGTATGGAATTTAATAAATTATTACAATTATCTTCAGTTTTATGTGTTGTTTTCAAAATGTATGTACATTTTTTGTGTTTATTTTGTGTTATCGTGACACAAAAGTAACACAAATGAAAAGTAAGGGCAGAGTCACAACGAAGTCGACGAATCTGATCAAATTTTTGTTCGTGTACTTCCTTCCTTTTTTGTGGATGTTTTGATTTTAAAAGCTCTCGGTAACGTCTTTGTCGTTTAGAGGGCATTAACGGCATCTTTCCTAAAACGGAAATGGAATTACTATTCAAATTTAAGTAAATATACTGTGACAAGCCTTAAGTATCACAAAACAAATAATAACACTATGGTCACACAATTGAACAAAATGAACGTTTCACTAACCTTCAAAAAATTTTTTTTTTTAATTTCACCCTCGAGTTTCTCGTGAAACGTGCATATGACTTTATTATAACATTAACTACACTGACATGCTGCACTATAAAGGTACTCATCGAATTCACGTACATTGGCACTTTTAACACAATTTCTTAAAGTCTTTTTTATGACGCGCACGAATCGAAACCCACAGTTACTAAAGAAAATGGCGTAGCCGAAAGAAACTAGCACCCTCTAGTTGTAACTATTTTGATGCATAGATTTTCCATACTAAATTTGGAATTTACTTCTATTATCATAAAATATCAAAGTTACAAAAAGGAATCACACAATGGAATGGAATATGAGACACGTGTTTATGAGCAAATAAATAAATGGTTTGTTAAAATTACATTGTTTTATAGTATATTTCTAATAACTTACCCCTTCACCTAACAAAACGGTATCTGGTGCGTGCATTATTTATTATTTGCTGCATTTTTTAAATACGCGCGACTTTTGACATTGCAATTGTGTATGGGAAACAAATTATGACAGGAATTAAATTTAGGTTTTTAAAGCAATAGAACTAATTTCCATATTTAAAAAAATCTGTACTTGCTATTTTATTACTAATTAGTCTGAATGTTGATTTATATGTTTACATTTCGAAATGTATTTTATTTTATTTTACCAACAAGTTGGTGGACTCATAATTACAACAAAATGTACCGACCTAGAGTTTGTAGCTAATACTAATTACAGACTCAGTCGATCACTGGTTGACATTGCAATTGTGTATGGGAAACAAATTATGACAGGAATTAAATTTAGGTTTTTAAAGCAATCGATCCAATTTCCATATTTAAAAAAATCTGTACTTGCTATTTTATTACTAATTAGTCTGAATGTTGATTTATATGTTTACATTTCGAACTGTATTTTATTTTATTATACCAACAAGTTGATGGACTCATAATTACAACAAAATGTACCGACCTAGAGTTTGTAGCTAATACTAATTACAGACTCAGTCGATCACTGTACGAAGAACTCTGCCAGGATATGGTGCCCCTGTTACCTCGGAAGCGCGATCGCCGTGCAATTGACCCTGCTATAAAGGTATTTTTGATACACAAAACGTAGACTTTTTGTACAGTAATAACTATCATATTATTATTAGCAACGTTATTAAAATTTATCATTCTTACATTTTAGATACCTGTTGTCTTGAATTTTTACGCTCGGGGCAGCTGTCGAGACTCTGTGGGGCAGAATGACGATGCTCCAATGGCCCAGCAAACCGTCTCCCGATGTATACGAGAGGTCTCATTTGCAATGAATACACCCGAAATAGTCAGAAAGTACATTCAATTTCCACAAAATGCAAGTGAAAGGAATGTCATCAAGAGGATGTGAGTTTGAAAGTTCATTAATTCTAATAACCATAAAGGAAAATAAATTAAAACTACGATAGGAGAATTTATATCCGAGATATTATCTTAGCTGCCTTTAATGTAACTTTTGTTTCTTTTCAGATTTTATGGAAAATGTAATTTACCGGGTGTGATTGGGTGTATTGATTGCACACACGTTGCTATTGTGAAGCCCAGTGAGCATGAGGAGCGGTTTTTCAATAGAAAAAATTTCCATTCCATTAACACCCAAGTGGTACGTCATTTCGTGACAAAATTACTAGATTTTTAAGAACATGATACATTCAAAGAGTCATAAGAGTGTTTTTTCCAGATATGCGATTCTGACTGTCTTGTCCTAAATGTGGATGCTACTTTTGGTGCAGTCACGCAAGATGGGTTTATCTGCTCTCAATGTCAAGGGACATCTGGAGAGTCTCACGGATACAACATAGGCAAGTATAAATTAGATGTAAGTACATTTTTCAAATGCAATATACATACAAAAAATTAATAAAATTTAACCAATAATAATTTTACTTTGACAGGTGATTTAGGATACCCTAGAGAATATCTTATAACACCTGTAGGTAATGTTGTAGCAGGCAGGTTCAAAGCTGTGCATAAGTGTGCCCGCTCCACTATTGAACGCACATTTGGGATACTCAAGTGTCGATGGAGGTGTCTCTTGGCAGCGAGGGAGCTGCACTACGATCCAGACAGAGCAGGCAGAATAATCTTATCCTGCTGTGTTTTGCATAACATGTGTATAAGGGCCGGAGTGAGTGCTCCGGAGTTAATAAGGCAAGAGGATTTTGATTCGGAGAACGCCCGGCAGGTTACAACACATCAGCCTGCTACATCTGCCACAGATGCTTTGAGCATTTACGTTTTTTGCTTTTTTTGATCTATCATTTTTATACTCTCGATTGCAATTGCTCTATAAATATATTGTTTAACCCGTTTTGATTTTTGTTTTATTTATGAAAAAAATGAGATTAGTTCTAGCTGTAATTTTTGGGATAGGTTTAATTGACGTTAGGTTAATTTTAGTACGGAAAGAAACAGTTTACAACATAACATCACGCCTTGTTTCCCCGAAGGGATGGGCAGAGGTGTCCCTGTAGCAGGTACACACGGCTACACATCAACCTATACGATTCCAGTTTATGCTGATATCGCATTGTATAGGATTTCCGTACAATGCGAAGTCAGCTTATACTGGAAATGTATAGCTTGATGTGTAGCCGTGTGTACACCCACATTTCGGCAGTTATGTTTAAGTCCCATAAATGGGGGCGAGCCTATTGCCATCAACCGGGCACAAATCCAGACTCCGAGCTGCTACTGAGAAATTTCAGATAGAAAAAACCCAATAACAATTTGCCCGACCCAGGAATCGAACCCAGGACCTCATGCTCAGCAGCGCTTGCGACCACTAGACCAACGACAACAGTTTAATGATTAGTAAAAAATATATATAATTAACTATTTTCTAATAATTGTATTAGTCTTTCCCTCGCCCTTTGTGTCGCGGCCCATACGTAATAAATAACCGAAAATAAAATAATAAAACATCACATAAAAAAATTAAAATCGGTTGCTGAAAAAATTACCTACGTGTTATACAATATTCCTGTAGTATAAAGTACGTTAGTCAGATTGGTTGCAAACTGTCGTTAACCGCGGTTTATGCTTGTTTGTTTCATATTTATTAGGCGCATCTGACGTGTTATTAAAAAAGTTGCTCCTAATTTCTTTTTTATTGCTCGTAGGTACGGTTTTATTTCTGACGATGTATTTTGTTGGTTTGTAATAAAAATGTCTTCGCCTTTTTTCGTAACGTGCCGTCTCTAAAGCTCCATTTACATGATGCAAGTTTCTTGCAGATGGCATAAAATCAAATTGAAGCAAGAAATTAAAAACAAACAGTGTTTAGACGATGTAGCTTTTATAGTTGCTTCAACTGTCTAACTGTCTCATTATAACAGCAACAGTTTCATTTAATGCATTTGATTTAAAATCCTAACTTGAATGACAAGCTATTTGCCATGTCGGAGCGGTGCTGTAAATGAGTGAAGTCCACAGCGCAGGCACTTAAATTGCTCCGTCTGAATCGGGTTTAACACATCATTTTAAAATTCGCTGAAAAAAATGAACACGGTGTGAAAAACTTAACTTAAATTAAATCGAAAGTCCTAATTTAAATGTATGAAAAATTAATTGACTGAAAAGCTTTCTAATAACCAAAATCTCAGCGCAGGCTAGTGCAGAAAAATCCAAAGTTAAATGTTTAAAATTCGCAAAATGATTAAGAATTGAAAGGATTAAAAACGGATTTCGGACTTGGCGCGCTAACGATAATTGCTACCAAATGTTCTTTTAAAAATCTCCATCGTCCAACGGAAGGAATGATTCCCGTTTTAGGCCTGCCATTTGGTACCGTTAGGCATTAAAGCGAGTTAATTCTTTCCTACGAAAATTTAAAAAGAGAACATTGGAACGTTTTAATCGTGGCTTGATGCCCGCAGCAAACTTTATCGCCGAATTACACGGCATTCGGGCAGCCATGTTTTTTTTTATTTTTCGTTTTGCTTTATGCTTTATTTTTTTGTCATTTGTTTCTTTTCGCGCTTCTGTATGTGGCTTGCGTTGTGAGTTATAGGGATATGGAAAATTAAAAGTGTGTGGAAAGGGGTAGTGTCTTTTTTTTCGTGCATGCGGTACAACTCCACAATTCGTTATGAATGAAAACGGGGGAAATATGTTTCTACTTGAATTTCCTTTTTTGAAAACTTTATAATCATTTGCTTTCAAAGAATTGAGTCAACATAATTCAAAAGATCTTAAAATTACTTTTGTGATCGTCTGTTAAAATTGTTAGTAATCATGTTTTTCTTGGAACTTACCAATTACGTAATTAAAAGCTATTTATAACTCCATCATTATTTTAATTCAAACTAAAAGGGGTCTAACTAATTGCAATGGGGTTTTGATTAAACTTAAACGTCCGAGGACTCATAATTCTTACTAATTGGGTACGAGAATTATGGTTCCTCCGAAAATGTTACAGGCACACAAAATAGTCAGGAGAATTGATGTGTCTTTGAGCAAACCATAAAGGATGCTAAGACAGATCTCGGCGACAAGTGACAGTCCAGGAATGTGAGGCCTGCTTTGGGTGGAATCCCAATGTGTCTCTTGACACATAAGATTTTCTGCTTTGTCCTGAGAGAAAACTTTTTTAGACCTCGAATCCAAGTTGATCCGAACAAAGACAGTCTCCACAGATAGGGTTTCATGGACGACTCAGATCTCAAGTGCGTATGCGGCATCTCCTTATATCCGGAGCCGCATGCCCTATCATCTGTGTACTTGATGATCTCATGAATGTGTCAATGGTCAGAGTACACGTAGCTGTATTTTGGGCCAAACATGTTTGAACTTTTTGCCATGGATACGCTAAGAAGCAAAAGGATGCTAAGGACATTTTTGGGGCATATTGGGCAACCAGATTACAAAACAGGGTTTGTGGCCACTTCATTTGGTAAGTGGCATACGTTTGTGGTGGCGTTTGGGAAACAAAGTTGCACAACATTGTTTTAGCAACATGTGTTTATGTTACGGGAAACATGTTGCTGACAACATGGAATGTTGCTGGCAACATGCTAATATTCCGTATTGACTGGAAAACAATGTTGCGCAGCGCAGCTGCTCTATTTCAAAACCTAGTAAGGGACACTTTTTACAAAAATCGTTTTATTGCATAATCTTGCTATAAATCCCCACCAAATTAAAAAACACCAGCGTTGAAAACTCACTATTAAGCAGATATATTTAAACATCGAAACCTATTAAGTGCCCTATTCACTGCCCCGTGACCACTTTAAAACCTAGTATGTTATTTTAACTATTTCAAAACCTAGTAAGTCTCCGAGACTTGCTAGGTTTTAAAATGGTCGATGCACTAGGTTTTTTTAAATCAAGACCAAACACGAATGAAGAGAGGATAGTGCGGGGGTTCCGCAACAAGTCATAATACGTAGCGCGTTCTCGCTTCAATCGGCGTCGACCGAAAACCCCTCCAGGAATTGGATTTTCTAATTAAAATAATTGATGAAAATTGACCACACCCTCACTAATCTCCGAAAATACTGAGATTTTTTTTTTTTTTAAATCATGAAATAGTCCCATACTTATAAATTAAATAAAAACCTATAAGACGTCTATGGTCTTAAATCTCCCAATATTTTGCGTACAAACTTACATTTACAGTAGAAAAACATAGGAGAAAATCTTTTTCAACCACAATGTTAAGTTTGTTCTTGAGATAAATTCATCCCAACTACGGAACCCTTGATTGTGCGTGGTCCGACACGCACTTGGCCGGTTTTTACAAATGAATAAATTTTTGTATTCAATTAATCATTATTTTATTTACATACCCTTTCAAGTTACTAGAATTTTTTCAATGAGATTGTTCCTTAAACCATAACAAAAGTGCTTTTACTATGTTATGAAACTAAATGCTACATGAATCTAAATAACTCGTATCATTTATCAAAGTTAGTAAGGGGTTTAAAATATGTAGGTAATATACACATATATTAAAATATTGATAGTACTATGTGTTCATTATTTAGTATTTTATACAGCCAATAGCATTTTTTTACCTTACATAAATACTTTTCAAAGGCTGACCTTATTTACGTTTTTGCGCTCTCCTGTAAAATTTCGTTTTAAGTCCTTACTAGGTTTTGAAATGGGGCAGCCGGCAGCGGTCTGACCTATATTGTAACCTAGAAGTTAGAAACCAATTACTAGAGAAACACTCGTAATTTATTAGCCCATCAATTAAGCGTCGAATACCATCTAATCATAGCCCTTACTTCATCCACAATAAGAGTCATTACTACAGAACCCGATCCGCTTAGTTAACCATAATTGTAATGTCACGATAGCATTTCAAGTAATTAAATCGCAAATGTGTCGCGTAACCAAACGCCTGTAATTAGGTATTTGTTTTTGTTGCCAATTTCCAATTATCGGGCTTTGATTTATGGTGACTGTAGTATCTCTGGTATCTGTTTTGTAATTGATAACAAACCTCAAATGATGTAGTGTATTTTGTGGTTAGAGTAACTTTGTTTTATGGTATATGGTGCTCTAATGTTTGAATGTTTGTTTGAGGAGCTCGTGGCTAAATAATAACAGCCGCACGGTTCGATCCGGGTTGGTCTGTGGATGGGTTGCTTAACATACCGAGATTCCTCCGTACCTCAGAAAGCACGTTAAGCCTTTAGGTGCATGAGGAACAGGGTGTAAAGTTCACTCATCCACCATAGAAAAGGGACGATCCTCCGACCAGACGGTTGTTGTGTCTGGTGGTAATGTCTAACCGGATGCAGCTGAATACCGTATTTTACATGGAGCGACTGCCTACATAAGAGGTTACCCTCTTGATGTATTCTTAGCTTACGTAAGACCAGGTAGACATGGGCGTTTTTTCATCGCGGCGAGAATTTTTTCGCACATTGGATTTTGAACGCTCTGCATAGCGTCGGGATTTGAAAATCCAACAGTGTGTTTTTTTGACACGAAGCATGCGATCTGTTGAATTCTTCATGCTCGGCTCTATGCCGAGAGTTAAAAATACAGTGCGCGAAAAAATAATCGCCCGTGTGAACCTGTTCTTCGTCCGCTGTAGCTAAAATTTCAAATCCTCCATTTTACTAAAATGACAAAAGTATTGATAGTTCAACACTTCATTGAAAACAATTTTTTCGGGGCAGATTACCAACAAAGTATCCAGCACATCTCTCCACAAATCCTATCAACACAAACAATTCCTTTCAATAAAGCTGCCATACTGAAAACAATAACTTAACTGTCCAGCAATAAATGCCGTAAGTTGTTGAATTGAGTTTTTAAATAATAAAGTCGCGGAGAGTGTTCGCCCCCGATTCTGTCACCCCGAGCAGGATGAGTCCCGCCAAGAGATTTATTTCGCACACAGGGATCATACATGCTGCCGGATGGGGGCGAATGTCCCACTTACAGATGTACTAAGTTCAGTTTTTAAAGTCTTATGAAATAGTTTACGTTTTCTAAGCGGTCTTTTCGCGAAATAGGTGGAGATTGTCAGGTTGTTTCCAGGATTTGAAGTCATAATCGGGAATTTCGGGGACTTCCGTATATCGACTTCTCTTTTGTCATGATTATTATAAAATACAGTTGTGATGATTAGAACCACCTTTCTTGGCGAATCAATTTATATTATTTTTTTACCTTAATCAAAATATGGTGCCTTTTTTCCAATATCATTTTGTGGAAAACCTCATGAATAAAGTAGAACTTTTATTTTAGGGAAGGTTGGTGAAAAGGTGTGACGAACTTCGAACCAATAAATTTCAGTTGGTGGCCTTTATACAAAAAGAAGCATAGGTATATCCAAGGAAAGCCAACGATCCCTCTCCCTCATGTGTTACGTGTCCGGCATATTCCGAAGCATCTTGATAAAATTACCTCCACTACCATCATTAATTACTTGATTGAGCACTTGATTTTATTTTTTATTTCAGTGGCAATTTTATGAAACTGTTTACCGTCCCTATAAAAATAATTTCCAACAGTCCTTTTGCTAGCTTTCTATGCAGTTAAACCTCTAGTGAGCGGTAAGTGGTCGCCCCTGGTCACAGTTGATAAGTGGTTGTATTCCCGCGCGTTTTTACCCCTCCACACCCCCATTCTTTTGTTATTCACGCCGCGTTTCTGCACCAACTTGCATGATTGTTGTGATGTATTATTTCGTCCTAAGTTGCAGTTTTGTGTTCTGTTTTAAGAACTATGGGAAGGGGGTGAATTTTAAGATGAAGACTGGATTTATTTATTTATTTAATACTTCAAGCACACAAATGTACAGAGGCGGACTTAATGCCAAAGGCATTTTCTACCAGTCAACCTTTGGGTGATGCAGAGACAAACAATGGTAGGTGCAATAGCGAGAATTAAGGAATAAATATTTATTTAAATATAAAGATATATATATTTCCAATTATATTTAAAAATAAATAAAAATAAACACATAAAATACTATTAAAGCAAATAAGACAAACAATGGGAAATTATTTCCGCTGTGATGATACTGCCAGCTTCTTGCGAATGTGCTCGCGAACTTTAACTTTAAAAGATAATCGGTTGGTCGCCATCCTAATACTTACATTACTTTACTTTTTTACATCACATTAAATTCTAGATTTTTCACGTACAAAACTGATCACGGATTTTTCATGTACACACGGCTACACATCAAGCTATACATTTCCAGTTTATGCTGATCTCGCATTGTACGGAAATCGTATACAATGCGAGATCAGTCTATACTGGAAATGTATGGCTTGATGTGTAGCCGTGTGTACCTAACTCACAATACAGGGAATTCCCAGTGACATCGGGTTTTTGGAAAAACCTTTATAATACTCGGTAATTCAATCAATTTATCCACTCTACGTTGTTCTGTAAAGCTGCCATGAAATAATGCTCAGCGAAAAATGCGTTAAAAAAATAGTGGTAGGTGTGAGTGATGACCTACTAAAATTCTATGGAATAACCTCAATTTAATTTGTCAGTGTTGTATCAGTTATAAACGAGGGCTTTTATAAAGGCTTTTATCGAAAAATAATAATTTAAATACTTTCGTGACTGAAACATACCAGCATATTATTGTATACCACAACTACTAAGTATTATATTAAATTAATTAGTTGGAAGTTTAAACTATAAACGTTGTTTTTAAAAACGCTGCCCAATATATGCGATCGTCTGTCGTCTGTTGACCACCTCTGATGGAGCAATATCCACCAGAAATCAGCCAAGCTATTTTGTAAAATCTCACCGTGAAAATTTAGCTGAAGTGAGCTGTCATTCTACCGAATGTGAGGGATTGACACTTTTAACAGCTCACTTCAAACTTACATCACCTATACTCCATTAGAAATAAAATTAGACATTTAAACAAATCTATTTTACAGTCTGTTCAACCGATTTTGACTTCTATACAAAGGCATAAGGATGGCATTAAAAGCAAAAAAGTGGTTACAATACCAACTGTTTACTGCAGCTGCCATTTGTCATGCCAGCAACGCAATAGAAGTCAAAATCAGTTGAACGGACTGTAAAAAAGGTTTATTTAAATGTCTAATCTTATTTCAAATGGAGTATAAGTTTTCACGGTAAGATTTTATAAAATAACTCGGCTGATATCAATAACTGTGATAAAGTTTATTATTCTAGAACCGATAAATACGTTCCACTTAGTTTCACTCACCACTTTAACCGAAATCTAATTTAACTGCCAGTTTACGACAGCAGAGACAGCAAACTAACCGATTTATCGGGAGTGTACCGAAACTGTAGAACTCTTTTTACTATTTCACTTTTACTTTAGCTAAGTTCGTAGGTCACCTAACTTATTTACTAGAACTTCTGCGGGATCGAAATATATTTTGGATAATTAATTGATTCAGGCGTGACCTTGCGGAAATCCATTATAAAATACAATAGACGTGGATATATTTAGTAACTTGTTCCGCTTTGCTATTTCTAAAGAGCCATAAAAAACTCCTGAAAGAAATCGACACGTGTTTCACCTCTCAACGAGGCATCCTCAGGATGACGATGGACTTGTTGCGAACTCGAACACGGCGTGTTACCACACCAAGTGCTGAGTGCCGTGTTCGAGTTCGCAACAAGTCCATCGTCATCCTGAGGATGCCTCGTTGAGAGGTGAAACACGTGTCGATTTCTTTCAGGAGTTTTTTATGGCTCTTTAGAAATAGCAAAGCGGAACAAGTTACTAAATATATCCACGTCTATTGTATTTTATATTTTGGACTTAAGAGCGTGCATTCTGAAAATGGGCAACTTCGCAAATAGATGTTAAATATTTCGCTGTTTTGATTAATTTTATTCGGTAATAATATTACTGTATGGAAATATGAAATATGGCTAAATAGAGAACTAAAATATTGATAATGAAATGCAATAATTAATATCGTAATACTGAATATTTCGTTTTAGATATAAAAAAAAGTATTTGGAATCTTCCCAAATGCCTTTTTTACACCTAAAACTGTTACAACATCAAATTCAGTGTTATAATTGCAATTCATCCTTACATATTATAAAACAAAATCCCCCGCCGCGTCTGTCTGTCTGTTTGTCTGAACGCGATAAACTCAAAAACTACCAAACGGATTTTCAAACGGTTTTCACCAATAGACAGAGTGATTCATTAAAGTTTTTTCGTTAATTGGCTGAAATTTGATAATTATTGTTGAAGATGTCGGAAAAAATCATACCGACTGGGAGCTTTACTGGCGTGCGCCGCGGAAATGGTAAAAGTTACATTCCGCGGTAGCATATGTTTATCTTCTAAGGTTGACCAACACTAACCATTATTATCTTTCAGAATTTGATGAAAATGTAATTGTTATTTCCGAAGCTTTTTTGACCGGTATTATATTAATCCTTATCCAATAAAACATGTTATTTAAATTGGGCATTTAATTTAGAATAAAATATGCCTTACATCATAATCATTTAAATGAATAGTTTAAAAGATATCACTGTTTCAAAATTACGCGAAACTACATAATTGTGGTGGTCGACAATGCGGGCGCAGCGGTATTAGTCAATAACATTAACCTCGGCTAACTTTTAGAATAAACGCTCTTAAACAATATTTTGTGGTAGATAGCTATTTTTAGTATTCGTATACCTACGATCCTTATGGGGTGATGTTACCACCTTGCCTCTCCTACTATTTGATTTACGTAATAATATTAATTACAAAAACCCACTTTCTGTCCTTTTTAGAGTTCCGTATCCAAAGGATACCAACGGGACACTATTGCCAAGGCTCCGCAATCCGTCCGCCTGTCACAGGGCTGTATCTTTTGAACCGTAATAGGTAGACAATTGAAATTTTCACAGAGTTTGTACTACTATGGCCGCTAAAACTACAAAAAATTACAATACAAGGAACGTGTTTTTTTACTAAAATTTAAAAAAGAAATGTTGTTGAGACCGCTGTTCTCAACATCGCCGCGTGCTGGCGGCAGTGAACGACAGGGGCGAGTCAGCTGTTGCACGCCTTCATACACGGCTGCGCTTACGCGTTTTATGAACGTAAATATTTCCTTGTTTGCTTTTTTAACCGACATCGCTTGTAATTCCACTTATTTAATTCATTATACATGTCCACTCAATTTCATTGATATCCACCACGACCTATCGTCGTGTTCAACGGTGGTACGGAACCCTCTGTGTGCAAGTGCGACTCGCATCTGCCCATTTCTTTAGTCTGCACAAATGTGAGAACAACAACACAATAACAGTAACAATGCCCACAAAACGATATTTATT
The DNA here is from genome assembly GCA_949152395.1 of Agrochola litura. Taxonomy (NCBI): domain Eukaryota; kingdom Metazoa; phylum Arthropoda; class Insecta; order Lepidoptera; family Noctuidae; genus Agrochola; species Agrochola litura. Next base: position 18,141,027 of record OX424509.1, on the reverse strand, counting down.
ATGACCATGCAACGGAGAACTTATTTATCTGCAGTTTCCGCGTACTTTTCAACTAGTCTCTGATTTATACGCTCATGTTTTGAAACATCTAACCTCCTGTGTTCTTATCTTTCTACACCTTTGCTTTTAAATTCGGCGGGGCAGAAACATGGTAGAAATGAGAACGGAAATTATGACGTAAATGAATGGGTTTATGTTTTGTTTTTTGTTTGTGGGGAGTTCGCTGTAGGTTGTTTAAAAAAATTAAATGCAGAAATGTACCCATAGTACACCCACATTTCGCCAGTTATGTTTACGTCCCAAGTAATAGGGAGGGACCCTATTGGCATCAACCGGGCACAAATGCAGACGGGCTGTTACTAAGAAATTCCAGATGGAAAATCCCAACACTTTGCCCGACCTGGGAATCGAACCCACGACCACTAAACCAACGAGGACTATCAGTGTACTGTGTTCTTATCCTTATGCACCTTTACTATTTAAATCGGCGAGGCAGAAACATGGTAGAAATGAGAACGGAAATTGTGACGTAAGTTATGAATGAGTTTATGTTTTGTTTCTTTTTCGTCTCTGTAGGGTTAGTTTAAAATAAGTTTTAATGCAACCAATATTCAATTTTAATTTCATAAATGGTACCTTCTTAGCAATGGCAAATGGTTTAAACTAAAAGAACTTTAAGAGAAACTATAATATTCGGTGCACTTTTATGGATATTTTTGTGTTATCCCAAATAAAATTATTTTATTTATTTATTATTCGACGCCTTAGAGTGAAAACTTCGTAAGTTTAAAAAGAAATAATGTTTCAGAAGGAAGAAAAAATTGCGTGCTGTAAAATTTTTGTATGGCGTCTGATATGTTTTTTTATTAATTAATATGGAAATTTAATCCGCTTTTATATTCAGAACTGCGAATATAAAAGACGCCTTCCAAATATTTACAGCACGCAGTTTTTTCTTCCTCCTGAAAAGTTACTTCTTTTACACTTACGAGGTTTTCACTCTAAGGCGTCGTATTTATTTTATTCATGAAATCAAGGATCTGCCAAAAACTGGAAATTGCCGAGTTGACGCAAAGTCAAAGTCAAATAATTTATTTCAATTAGGCACAAAAAGGCACTTTTGAACGTAAAAAATAGAATTGATTCTAGTCGCCCCTTCCAAAAGGTAGTTTTCGTATGGAGAAGAATGGGCAAGAAACTCCACCGTTACTCTTTTAAAATGTTTTACAATATTTTGTATACATTAATTATATAATTATATGTGAAAACGATGCACCTGGAATAAGATTACTTACCACAATAGGTAAAAATAAAAATGAAGCAATGACAGAAAAAATAATTATGTAATGGATACATGGTGTTCACGCAACTGTCTAAGTGGTCATACACAGGAGTGGCTTGCGTCAAAGGCAGAGACAACTGAGCAGCCGCCGACGCGTCGATGGCTGCTCAAAATATCTGATGACGTTCATCATTAATTTCATTCATTCGTTCATAATTCAGTCACGACAATTGCAAATAATGAAAGACATCTGTAATGTAACACTCAAGGGTTTACCAAAGTGGAAGCGATCGGCGGCGGCGATCTCTCGCGAACGGCCCCTGGTCCAGGCCATGGTACGGAGCGAGAGGGCATGGGAAGCCGTCACCTCCTTCTGCGAAGTAAGTCTGTAATGCTCGCGAAGGAGGAGGCGGAGTGCGTGAGGGAGAGTCAAAGTTCGCGCCCTCACGCCCCTAATCACCGCAGGAGACGCCCTGAGCGTCGAGAGTCGCAAGCCGATCCCGGCCACCGTAGGCGAGGGCTTGTGGACGGTGAGGAAATGGGTAGCTCGTCATCCGATAAGGACCAGCAGTACTATTCTGTTAAAATCTCACCGTGAACACTAAGGTGAAGTAAGCTGTCATTCCACCATATGCTAGGGATTGACACTATTGACAGCTCACTTCACCTAAGCGTTCACGGTGAGATTTTTACAGAATAGCACTGCGACGGCGCGTTGTGAAAGAGATGTCAGCAGAACTGACGGGATCCGCTAGTACCGATACCTGCCGGGGTTGCGGAAAAGTCCGAAAGGGATACTGTGGCCCCTAGCAAGATGGCAACTGAAGGAACACGGGTGGGTTTTAGTCAGTAAGAGTCTGACACGCCTTCTCGCTCCAACCAGAGCGGGAGAAGTTATTTGATAACTTCCCAACCAAAAAAAAAGGGGTTTACCGAAGCGTTATCGATTTCAGAGACTAAAGTTTGCACTTTTGATGACCTCCTTTGAGAATATTTTCTGCTTGCCTTTGCCGTTGACGCATGCCGCTCGTGAGTATGAGCACAAATTATTATTATTATTATTAACTAACGAAACTGGCGAAATAAACAAACTGACGAATGAGGGAAACTGATCCGTGATACGCGGACTCGTAGGATTTCTAATAGATTTTTATTAGTCTAAGGTCTGTTATCATAATAATATAGGTATAATCCTAGTGCACTTAGCTTCTGACATTTCATAAGTGCCCAGGTTTATGTCAAAGAAAGTATTTTGAGCTTGAGTATAAACGTGAACGTTTAAAGAATCTTTAGAGCATTCAGCGAAAAACTAGTTATGTAAAAAAAAGGTACGTTTGTTTGTACCTACTTTCTTTCTTAATCGCATTATTGAGGTAACTAGTTAGGATAGCAATAAAAAAAAACGGTCCCTATTTAAAAAACCAAATCCGTCATGCTGTATGTAAAATTACATGTAAACGAACCGAGGCAGATATAGGTATACAGTATAAGCATAAGTGCAAGCAAAAAATAAAACAATGAGAGCTTTTCTTATAAAATAGAAAAGCTCTCATTGTTTTCTTTTTTGTTTTGCTAAATGCGATTGCTCTTGACCTCGATCTCATATAATGAAATTGTAGTAATATTGTCAATCGCTTCAATTGCATTTGGTATACGATCAATTTGCGCATCACGTAAAAATTTACAATAATTTGCAATTGATCGTTTCGGGGATCCTTGATGAAAAGCGATGGATGAGGTCTACGATAAGACGCGCGTGCCCAGAAGATACCTGTTCACTCTTGCTTTATAGGTAGACTGGTCATATGTAGAAGGGAACATCTAGAGGCAGAATAATATAATTATTAATTATTCAAGAAATAAGATTTTTTTATGTATAGAAATTACAGAAATTAATACTACGCAACACAGATTACTATAGATTGTTCACTCCGCAAAATCATTTAAATAAAAAGCGACTCTTGCAACGACACAATAAAGTGCATTTCAGGTCGCACGGTGCACAGCTACAACCTACAGTTATATTTACCTAGAAGTTGCCTCTCTTTCTATCGCGTAACTCATAACTTCTGAATTCGTTACGCTTCGAATTGGCCCGACAAGTCGAGCCCGCCGTGATCGTGTACCTTAATACGTAAAATGCGGAGTGCGCCTTCTGTACTATAGGCCTGTGTCCAAAAATTTTAACTGCAATTTAATTATGTCTGATATGCTGTACCAATTTATTCCTTATTTACGTTGGCCAACATTGTGGCGAATGTTGTGGCCAATACCTATGGCCATCATGTAGAGCGGGTGTATGTGCTTACCTTGGTTTGTATTAGAATGATGGCCTACAAGTTGGCGCGAGATCAGTGTGGTGTCGGTTTTTAGGGTTCCGTACCCAAAGGGTAAAACAAGACCCTATTACTAAGACTCCGCAGTCCGTCCGTCTGTCTGTCTGTCCGTCTGTCACGTCGGTTCATGAGATACAGCCTATATCTCATGATACGTGATAGTCAGACAGTTGAAATGTTCACAGATGATGTATTTCTGTTGCCACTATAACAACAAATAATAAAAAACAGAATAAAATAAATATTTAAGGGGGCTCCCATACAACAGACGTGATTTTTTGCCGTTTTTATACATAATGGTACGGAACCCTTCGTGCGCGAGTCCGACTTGCACTTGGCCGTTTTTTTTAAGAAACATCAAAGGGTTGTGGCAGAGTTATGGCCGCCGCGTCCACGCTATCTTTGCCACAACATTCGCCACAATGTTGGCCAACGTGGAAAGCATTACAGGGTATCATTCCACTTTTGAACCGACTTCCAAAAAGGAGGAGGTTATATGTTCGTCGCGTATGTTTTTTTTTTTTTTTTTTTTTTTATGTATTTCCACCGATTTCTCCGTCATTTGTGGTATTCGAATGAGTGTGGGGTAGGTACTACAACTAAAAAGTGAAAAATAAAAACTTTTTACAAAAAAAAACACTACCGACTTCCAAAAAAAACACTACAAAGTGAAAAATAACTTTAATTTCGGAAGTCGGTGGCAAAAAACGAAAATACAAAACCCAAGACACCGATTTCCGAAATTAAAGTTATTTTTCACTTTGTAGTGTTCTTTTTGGAAGTCGGTAGTTTTTTTTTTTTTGTAAAAAGTTTTATATAAGATATACACGATAAGATATCAACTAGAATAGGTTCAATCTATATGGTCACGATTCGATTCAGTCAGTGGAGTTGGCATATCAAAATTAATGTTGTATTGAAGAAATGGGACACGAAGAAAAAATCGAATTTGGTGGATCTTATAGCCCCGAAGTGAATTGTCGATGGAATACTTATAGTAATTACAGACTTATCGTATGGGCGTGGATGATGAACGAAATCACAATAATGTTCTCTCCTTCCGAGATATCACATAATGGATTCTATGCGCTTGCAGCTCTGCAAACATTGGCAGTAATTTTGGTCGGGATGCCATTGGCGTATTCAGAGATATGTTTGGCTCAGTACACGAATTGCAATATATTCACCATGTGGAATTTCTTCCCGCTGTTTCGGAATGTTGGATATGGCACATTATTTTTGATTTTCTTGAAATCATTATATTTGTTGGTGTTAACTTCTTGGTATTTGGTGTACACATTTTATGCGGCTTGGGACGTCCCGCCCTGGCTCAGTTGTGATGACTTTGGTGCGGATACCAAATGTATGGTGAAGAGGGTGAATCTTTCAGTTTTCCAACATTGTATTGAAGCTCAAGTTTTATTTGAAGACGATTGCGGCATGAACACTGCAAGCAGCTGTTTTTTTGAACGTGAAATAGGCGGTAACTGTACTGGACAAATCGGATTAAAATGCCTTATTCCTTGGAAAACAATCTTAGCGGTCCTTACAATATGCGCATCTGTTTATATTTCATCAATTAAGCAAGAAAAATTTATTCAAGTAGCAGTCAAACTAGCATCAGTTTATATTTCTGGTGTCATTATTGTTTTGTGTTGTGTTGCGCTGTCTACCAGCGGTACTTGGTATGCTACAAAGATTGATATCAATTGGACTAACTATTCATTCCTCACTTGTTATAGCACGATTACTAGAGGGTTTCTGTCGGTAGGCACTGGGTACGGTATATTAATTTTCTTAACTCGCGACGTATCATTTAGGAGCCCTGCCACGATGACTGCTATAAGTACGCCATTATTTTCACTGTTTGTATCATTTATGCTCTCACTTATTGCATTTAGTGGAATTAAAACGATGTCTTATTACCACGGCGAAGAAACAAACGTTATAGAAATCGGCAGCAGTTTATTTTTTCCAATGTTTGCTTCAATTTCCGAAATCATGACTTACTTTGATGCGTTGCCGCTTTGGGGATTTTTTTGGTTTTCCATCGTATTCTGCAGTTTATATATAAATTTTTGGATTTTGTATTTGTTTCTAAAAGAATTATTCCTTCACATGGATTTGGCAAAAGAGTACACAAAACTATCTTGTATGTTCATGTTAACATTTTTAATAATTTGTACTCTACCATTTCTATGTTCCGACTTGACAGGGATACTTACAGATGCAACAGAAATTATTCAATTACTTAATTGTTTATTTCTTTCTGTTTCATTATATTGGTTTTATGGTGTCCAAAACCATAACGTAGACATTATTTTCATGATAGGGATCAAAACGAATTATTTTTTGAAGCTGGCGTGGCTTTTAAATCCCATCTTTATTTGCTTCATTCTTTACGCTCGATGGAAAGTTATGGAAACATATCCGTTTCAGGATTCATATTTTATTGAATCTATTTCTATGAGTTTTCATTTGGTTTTACTGTATACTATATTAATCATATACCTCGTTATCATTGTGGTCGGATTAATAGCACAAGTGATAAAGTTTTATAATCGTGGTGAGTTTCTTGCGCTGTTTAGTGCTAAAGGAAGTTGGGGGCCCAGAGATAAGGTATTGTATAGAAGTAGGAAAATGTTCATGCCTGAAATAATGACGAGAGAGTTTCTGTACCGTCAAGTTCGTATGCGTGGTTTTGACAAGAAACAGAACCTGGTGTATAAAACGAAGGCAAAGACAGTTTCCAGCGTGGAGTCACTGGGTGAAGAGTTATCTTGGAGCGCTATGGAGTCAAATTAATGTATTCATTGGATTATTTAATTATTGCTTACCATACCTGACTTTTCATCGGGTCCGTATTGATCTGAAACAGGTATTGACCCCGGTCCTCCTCTTGGACATTTCTAATGTGTAAATTCCAAACGGTCTGACCGTTTTTCGACACTCCTACACGGTGATTGTTTGTTATTACGTGAAAATGTATCGCTTGAATCACTTTAGTATCTGATTTTACACATCCGACAGGCGAATTGTAATTGATTTTTTAATTAAAAGAAAATTTTAAATTTTCCAAGATTTTTTCCTTGTATTTGTAATTTACTCTGTATAAGTTCTGCACTAGACATTCTCGACCAATTAATTGGGAATGTCAAATTCAATAACGGCTCTGTGAATTCCGGTTGGAATGCTTGACCTGAAATTATTCTGAACTGTTACTAAATCTTCTTACACAGACTTACATAAGAAATAATAAAAAATATTGTCATCCAAAATGAACACGTTTATAATTTAAATTGGCGTCCCCAAATGTATTTTATAATCGTTATATTTCTCTGCAAAACAGAAAATGATTATAAGTTGTTTCAGAAGTGTAAAAACCTGTATTTTATTTACTAAGGAAGCCAATTTTAAAAAGTTTCTGTTCTAAGAAATTGTTTTTTCAAAACTACATTTTATACAACACTCACCAACGAGTTTTGAGTCCAGTCCTAGCATGAATATAGCCAGTAAGTATCCATATACTTACTGGCTATATTCATGCTGGAAATATGCAGCAGCCTTGCTGGCCCATGCCAGCAAGGCTGCTGCATATTTCCAGTCGCGCCGACCGACTCTGCTCTCAAGCAAAGCCTTTGCTAGTCATGGGACACTGTAACTAAGTAAAAGTAATCAAATTCAAAATATTTTATTTCACATAAACCTACATGGGCACTTATGAAACGTCAGAAGCTAGGTGCATGCTCCCAACTGGTTGTTTCCTATGGAGAAGAGCCGGCAAGAAACTCCACGGTTAGTCTTTTAAAAATAATTGGCTTTTACAATATTTTCAAATAACAGTGTTAATAGGTATGAGAGGACAGTGTAGGTTAAGACCTACACTGTCCTCCCATACCTATTAACACAACAAGTACCAGGTACTTAACAAAATAGAAAATGGTCAACAAATCTCTGTAGATTAAATTAATCAAATCTTTGTAAGCTTAGTGGACTGTTCCACTAAGCCTACAGCGTTCTCACATTCACAAAATAAAAAAGAATCTATGCAAAAGATGAGTAAATTTATAAAAATAAAAACCTATTTATTTAAACGGAAATATTTTAATTATTGAAATAGGTTGCATATCTACTTATGCAATTACTTTATCTGTAATATGGTGTAGACATACATAATAAATAATTCTTCTGTTAATGTATTTGTCACCTAACTCCTAAACGGCTGGACCGATTTGGATGAAATTTTGTGTGTATATTTGAGTGGGGTCCCTGAATGGTTTGAAAATACAAATTACAATTAATAAAATACAAGCTATGTTTATAAAAAGTAGCCTATGTTTGGTTCAAAGTATCCCCATACCGAATTTCATCAAAATCGGTTTAGCTGTTTAGCCGTGAAAGCGTAAATAACAAACATACAAAAAATCAAATCTTTTCTCTTTATAATATTAGTTTAGATTTCTAGAACAGGAGGAACAGAGGAGCTCGTGGCTAAGTAATAACAGCCGCACGTGTCGATCCACTAGGTTAAGCTACGCTTGCCGGGGTTATTCCGTGCATGGGTGATCATCTTTACATACCGAGACTCATCCGTGCCTCCGAAAGCACGTTAAACCGTTGGTCCCGGCTGTCATTCATGGATCTTTGACAGTCGTTACGAGTCGTCAGAAGCCCGAAAGTCTGACACCAGTCTTACCAAGGGGTATTGTATTACCCAGTTACTGGGTTGTAGAGGTCAGATAGGCAGTCATTCCATGTAAAATATTGGTATTCAGCTGCATCCGGTTAGACTGGAAGCCAACCCCAACATAGTTGGGAAAAGGCTAGGCAGATTGATTTAGATTTTAAGAACAACTTGATCTCTTAGTTCTTTTCTGTACCTTATTAATATGGTCTTCTTCCTAGCGTGTCGAAGGCATTATATATCATTCGAAAAAGGGTAAAATTGTTTGTTTGGCCCATTACTCAGCAACGCTAACACCAATCGCTGACGGCGTTTCTCAAACTCAAACTCAAAACATTTATTTCAAATAAACCAATTACAGGTAGGTACTTTTTAATTGTCAAGGGGTCAGTCAGTCAGAAATATGAAACTTGTTGCCCATTCCAAAGCGTAGTAGGTTCCTATGGAGAAGAACGGGCAAGAAACTCCACGGACAATCTTCATATTCATCATCAAAAAATTGTTACAAAATATTGAAATACCATTAATTTTGAAATTAAACAAAGCGTCCGTAATAAAAATATAAAAACAAAAACAATTCAGATATTAAAATAAACCGTGGCAGCTAAGAGATGACCAGTCCCTACTGACGGCGCCCGTTCACGAACATGACGCATGGATCAGCACCATTTAGCTCAACCATTTTGAAGGAAACTTATCTCTCATCCTCATGTGTACAGGTGACAGGGCATGCAGGTAACAGCAGGTAATGCAAGGAGACCCCGCAGACCATTAATATGGTTAGCCACCAGTGCCATCCTTGGATAGCAGGCTAACCAGGCGTTTATTAAAATTGGATAGGTACAGCCTGCGCCTGGTGACGGGGACCATCACGGGACACTGCTCGCTAAACAAACACTTCCACACAATAGGCATAACGGACAGTCCTCTATGCAGGGCGTGCATGGAGGCTGAGAAAACCGTCGCGCACGTGCTCTTCGAATGCACAAGCGTTACCCAGATTAGAACAGAAACCCTTGGGTCACCCAGATCTTTCACTGATGTTCAGGAGTTTGAATTAACTTCTGGAGGGAGGTGGGCTGGTTGGAATAACCACCAAACGGCCGCCATGGTTCACGCACAACGATCCACCTGATGGACTTAGTGCGGAACCCAATCCCCATAACATAACATAACCACCAGTATATAAATATTATGCACAAAAATTCATAATAACGTAAAAAATCTCTCCCGCGAATCTTGCACAACTTCGCCCAACTTTACGCCTTCGGAGAGGAGAAACTGTTCAATTCAGAGAACACATGTGCTTGTCAAACTGAATATGATGGATGATCATGCGTCCCCCCCTCTCCCCTCTAATTCCCCCTCCCTGGCCTACTCTTCCTGCCTAAGAAAATTGACTACGTGTCATGTGTCTAAAAAAATCTTTTCTGTTTTCGAAATTGAACTATCGAAGTGGTTCGTTACTAAAGGCTAGTCCACACTAAATGTAGGGACTGTGCGTTTGTGAAGCCAAGGTTAAAATCTAAGACAGGCTATTAACTAGACGTTTCAGATTAATGCTCCTCGTATGTGTTGAATGAGGAAGTTTGTGTAGTTCTGACTCTGTCGTGTCAAACTTCTATCAATGCCTTAACAACAATATAGCCCTTCTTCTTTCGTATTAGCTTGAGCAATACGGAAACAGTAACAACTCAATTTTTATGGTAGATTAGCTTGTCAACATGGATGTTAGTGCTAATGACTTTCCAGGTAACATAGAAAGTATTCAAGTTTTAACTTAAATATGGCCCTAATAATATTATACAAACACCGACCCCATACGAATTTACAATAAACCAAAATTAAACCATGCCAATACCGTCAAAAACCGCAAGGAAATAAATCTTGACGGTTCGCAATAAAACCGTAAAGTCTCGCCTTGCATTAATATTAATTGTGCCGCCATCACACGCGTCACCAATAATGTTTCACAAACGTAACACGTCAAACCGACCTCAGAGCATTAACTTGAGAATTTCATGAGTTTATACGAAAATTTCTTAGGACGGGGTACACATTTTCGACTTGTTAGCAATTTTGGCTATTGTTACGGTTTTACAGTAGAGTGTAGGAGTTTTGAAACTAAAATAAGGCTATGAAATAGGTCATAGTTTATTTCATGTACTTAAAAATACTAAACAAAATACGAGACTATTAATTTATTAAGCTTGTTTAAGATCTTAGACACTATCATATCGTTTCGGAGACATAATATCTTGTTTATTTCATCAACTGTTTTTTTTTTGAATAAACCATATTCAATATATTCTTAGTACAATGTCACGTTTCAACTTCAGCTGTAGATATGCGAGAGCGATTGTTTATTTCATCAACGAAAATGTATCTACTCGCATACATCAGTAGACTGATAATATTCCCTAAAACCCTCCAAATACACAAGTACTTTTCTCGTAAATAATCCTTCAATATTCATAAATTACAATGTACATTAGTTATTCAATATCGTTTCGTGTGACAGATACAGACTTAACAGAGTAAATACCAAAATGCGTAAACTAGAAACAAGATTAATAAATCGTGGCAAGTATCATGGCGCTCCACATTTATAAACTACACTAACTATTGTGATGCAAACAGCTTTTATCTGAAATGACACGAGAAATATACACGAATTTCAACAACGGGAAAATATCTAATTGTGACAGGTATGTTACATTCTGTGACATAAATGTCACGTTAATAAAACGCGTGCGATAAGTTGCTTGTCACGATTTTGGGACAACCGCATGTGTGTAACCAGTCTTACAACTCACTCTTATTAAAAGGTGTTGTGTTCATAATTCGAATAATATATGGAACGTGAAGTAACGGCGACGGTTTTCAACAGTGAAAATGCATTAATTTAACAGAAATGCGGCTATAAAGCCTAGCGGGTTATTAGGGCCCTTTGAAGTGAACACAACAGATGTTCATTGGAAAATTTTCATCTCACGCGTTCAGCTTTGTGCTTGGATGTAATTAATTCTAAAACGCCATATAATATTCTGTCTTTTAATAATCAAAGCGGTTTGAAAATTATTGTAATGGAGACGATGAAACGTTTGACTTTCGCACAGAATAATAATAATAATATTTTTTTATTTTATTATATGTTCGTATCTAACAGACGGGAAAATATAGTTGAATATGTAAGATTTTTCTTGAGTATATTTCTTTGAAATCTTTATTTCTTGCTACGGCGTAGCACTACTGAAATGACTACGAAGCTACGGTGTCGAGAATTGCTACGAAAATCGTAGCAAATTCTCACATCACCTCTTCACTGATGCTCACAGTAAGTACAAATTCTACAGAAAAAATTGGTACGTAATAAATTCTTTGCACGCACCACCGATTTTCAAGTGTCTCTCGTCTCCCAGAATTCTTATTTCATTCAGATTTAAGTTGTTACGACACATGTTTTTGGGTCTGAAGAATTTTCTTCACCCTTTTGTGTGAAATTATTTACTTGCTTAACATAGTTGTTTCGTACATTCGGATCACGTAGGGGCAGGGGAGAGGGGAGTGGGGGGGGTGTAATTCATGACGTCATACGCAGGTGTAGCGTGCAACGTGTTATATTTCATAGCTGGTTTTTGTTTTCGTTTTTAAGTGGGAGTGGTAATAACTTCTGAATTAAAATGTATCACGCCATGTCCTTGGAGATAAGCTTACGATTAATTGTTGTCTGGTTTATATTTATATATATTTTTTGTTTGAAGTCGTAAAAAGTGACTACAGTACGACACAACTTAGATGTAGCATAAATTTGAGAATTTGCATTCATTCATTTTACTTTTACGAATGTATTTGTTAAATGACTTCACAAGTTATCGCGTTTTCGTAAAGATCATTTTCACCTAAAGCAGTAATAAATATTGGTGATTTTGAAGGCGCACTCAGTTCATTTTACGAATTTTGCCGATGCTACATCTAAGTTGTGTCGTACTGTATTATATTATCTTTATTAGTTAGTCCATTAACACATTTTTGTAACAGTAGGTAGGTTACCTACCTGTGCTCTGAATGGGAACTCGGGCATACATTAGTAAAGCAGTGTATATTGATCCTACTTCTAATATTATAAATGTCAAAGTTTATATGTTTGGATGTCACTCAATCACGCAAAAACGGAAGAACGGGTTTGGATGAAACTTGGCACACAGATAGTTTTTAACACATAGAATACTTTTATCTCGCTAGTACGTCCCTTTATTAAAATAAACCTTTATTAAAACTAGAATGCCTGATCAAATCATGAGCACAATGCTCTGCAATTTTAAACCATTTTTAATCATTTTAATCCATTTTGCTCAAATTATCGGCCACGCACAATTTGTAAAGTAGGTACTCTATTTACAATAATATTCTTATACGTGCGGTGTTTTAATGTTATCAAATAAAGCGCACAGACAACCGACTAATCGGTCTAAACAAGATCGCAAAAACGTTAATTATCAGCGCTATACTGAGAGGTAAAGGACATCGCTCATTATAATACCGCTCGTCATTCAAATTAGGATTTTAAATCAAACGAATTAAAGTCTATTTTACGATGGCTATACAGAATAGTGGACGGCTCGTCGGCCGCTCACTGCTCGCGAGCCGACACACGTAAAATAATACAACATAGAGGCATAAGAAAGTAAAAAGTTATTGATAAAGTCACACTAGTGCACTAAGTACGGGCGATGTGTTCACAACTTTGCAAGTACTTACTCGCAAAGTTTCGGACACACGACCCGTGCCTTCAACACGACATGATAAGTACACAATGTAAAAAGCTCACCATATAAATGAAGGTGATTTGAGGTGAACTGTCATCCTTACTGACGCTACGAAATCTAGGGATTGTCAGCTCATTCACGGTGTGATTTGTACAGAGTAGTTGTCAGACTAAAAATATACCGATTAAAATCGCTCGCGTGTGTTAGGCCTAAGCGTGCAATCGATTTTAAAACACAAGTATCAATTTAGCCAAATTGGATTTATAACTGGGGTTTCAACAACTTTATCCATTAGGTAATCCATGGATATACATTTAATTCTATTTATCTGGAAGTCCAATTTGCGTTAAAACTTCGGTGATAACGTTCCGAGCATTTATTGTGTACGATATTTTGTATGAAAACGTTGAAGGTGATATATTTTTGTTACGAAAAACCCACATTTAAGTTAAGACATTTATAACCGTATTGATTTATTTTTTTTACGTTCTTAGCTTTTTGGTTTTAGATACTTCAGAATAATAAGTGTTTATAGTTTAATAATCACCCAAAAAAATATTAGGAATAACAATGATCTGAACTATCCGAATATTCTTTTATTTTTTTTTCTTATTATGGTACACCCAATTACTGGGTTGTGGAGGTTAGATAGGCAGTCGCTCCATGTAAAATACTGTTATTCACCTGTATAGACTGAAAGCCGATCCCAACATTGAGAAAAGGCTAGGCATATTGATTGATTGTATACTGTTACAGAGATACTTCTTTTAATTTTTACTTGCGTTATATTGTAAACTACTCTGTCGCTACCGCTGAGCATGAGGTCCTCCGGGCAAAGTGTTATTGGGTTTTTCTATCTGAAATTTCTCAGTAGTAGCCCGGAGTCTGGATTTATGCCCGGTTAATGGCAATAGGCTCGCCCCCTATTACATGGGACTTAAACATAACTGGCGAAATGTGGGTGTATCTGCTACAGGGACACCTCTGCCCAACCCTTCGGGGAAACAAGGCGTGATGTTATGTTATGTAGTCTGTACCAACAATAAATTATATTCTGTTTTATTTTGAAGTAAATTTCAGTTTCTTTTTATTGCTATATGGGCCAGCTCTTGACTTCGATCTCATCTAATGGAGAGCGATGGATGAGGTCTATGATGGAACGTGACAAGCCCAGAAGATGCCTGTTCACTCTTGCTTTAAAGGTTGACGGGTTATAAGTGAAAGGGAACACAACTGTCAGAGAGTTCCAAACTTTGGTCGTGCGTGTAATAAATGTGGAGGAGAACCGCTGAGTAACACTAGTAGGTAGTTTTGAAAATACTCTCATTGATTGATTTGATTTGATTTCATTTAATTTAATTTTACTTTATTTGACATTATTTATTTGATTTTATTTGTTTTAGTTTAATTGTATTTGATATTGGTGCCGATTCTCTTGTACACCGAACTAAACTAACTAAACTATCACTAAAATGTCCTACTTTTGACTATGAGAATCTCAAAGCTATTCTGCAAAATAAATTCTCTAAATTTAAAAATAATTTTGACACATCTAAATCGAATTTGACAATCGCAACTCCACACGTGATACCTAACCACGTGAATCTTTTTAGAGCCGGAGGCGCGCAGGGGGGGCAGTCTCGACGTGTTTTATATAGATTTTTTCAGTTTTTGTATGGAAAATAAGAAAAAATATTACCTACATGTAGAGTGTTAGGGGTTTAAGGGTTTCATTATTTTTGCGATTGGACACACCGTTTTCGAGATATAAGCAAAAGAAAAAAAAATATTCAGTACTGTTTTTGCATCTGAAGTCGAGGCAACCAACTTTATTCCACACGTTTTTAGTCGCGATTAAAAATAGTCAGATTTAGATATAAAATGTAAATTTTAGGTGAAAAACGTCTAATTCAGAATAGCAAAATTGCCATTTTCACTAAACTAATATCTCAGTACCATCTTAGTGCTGCCAAACTAAAATATAGTTAAGTTGTGTCATTTTAGTCTAATTTCAGAATGGGAAATCGTCGTTTGACAGGATTAAATTAAATTTTAGTGATTTTTAGTCTAGTTTAGAGGCATTTGTGACAAGAGAATCGACACCAGTGTTTAATTTTGTCTCGTAAATTTCTATTAATTTATGTTTGGTAATGGGTGTTATAAATAATAAATAAATTATTTATTGAACTTAAGGTGCTGTCCAAGCAGGGACACAGTAAAACGTCCACTTTTTCGTCGCCCAGTTAGCCGTATTGCTACATATTAAAAGCCCAAAAAAATACAGTGTATACTCAAGTGTATAAAAAAAGACTTATAGGTACAAAGATATTTTATAGAAATGATCTCAAAGCTTGGAAAAAAACATCGCAAGAAAGACCACGAAAAAACTCTTTCGTCTCGAAATGCTCAATATTTTGAGCGACAACTATTATTTTTTTGGAACTATAAAAAATCCACTAAAGAAATTTCTAAAAATAATTTAACTTATTGGTGTATCTTTTTTATTTATTTTTTTATTGCGGAATTACTGTCATATTATTGGCGGACCCGAGATTCAACTAAAATCAGACACATCGCCATTTTCAACCGTATTTTTACACCGCAATGTACTACGGTCACTTCACCTCCTTCAATACCTAAAGATTTGCTTCTCACCGCGCCTTATTCACAATTTCTGATGTGCAATTATAACAGGTAGGTACTGAGCAACACACTATTTTCACAACTTCACCTCACCCTCATAAACATAGGTAGTACGTAAACATACCCCTACCCAACTACGTTATAACCAAGTTATAATATGAAAGAAGAAGTGTTGCTTAATAACATGAGATGATTTATTAAGAGGAACGCATCGCGGGACGGTGCCGGTAATCGCTCTGAGAGTTCCCCCCGGCGAAGTTTCTATGAAATTGTATCGGGTACCTGGATGCAAAGATGTTTAGAAACTGGATGTGGATGTTATTTTAATTAAATATTTCTTTTTTAACCATTTATGTGCACACATATTATTATATAAACAGACAAGAAGCAAAGGTCAGAAAAATACGTACAAAGGTGACGGTGGTTGTCTTAATCTATACTAATAGGTATTATAAAGAGGAAATATTTGTATTTTTGTATGTAACGAATAAACTTAAAAACTACTGGACCGATTTGAAAAATTCTTTCAGCAATGGATAGCTGCATTATCAGCAAGTAACATAGGCTATATTTTATCCCCGTACTCCCACGGGAACGGGAACTATGCGGGTGAAACCGCGTGACGTCCGCTAGTTAATCATAAATTGTTTAACCATTTTTTAAGCCGTTTTTCAGATGCTGTTAAATGTCGGTATTATACACGGAGCGACTGCCTTCATCTGACTTTATTACTTTGAGTGTATGTTTGGTCAAGGAGCGATAATGTTAAGCAATTTTCAAACAAATTCCTTTTCCGCATAGCGGACGTATGTCACGTTTTCGAAATGTCATTGAGTGGCAATGACGATGACGTAGTCGGAAAACAAAGTGCAAGTAAAAGCGCACCAGCAGCACCTTAAGGCAATTCGCACACTGCACCGCATCACGCAGCGTATCGCGGGGCAGCAGATTTAACATTGTACCAGTTTGTACAGAAAACAGAATCTGCGCGCGCGACGCGCTCCCATGCGCAGATTGTTTGCTATGGCCGCCCCGCACCACGCTGCGCAATGCAGTGCAGTATGCAAATCGCCTTAGATTACTTAAGTTGCTTAACGGCGCCCATAACTAAGTATCCATCCACTAGGACAAAATGTCTGGGAGAATGGGTAGGTACTTAATTATGGGCACCATGCGTACATAACAATATTTATCTAGAACATCAATTTAATAAAATCCAGGTGACAAAAGCTTCAGTAACGAGCTTTAAGCTGTAGGTGTTAAACAGGAATGGGTAAAACACCGATAACTTGATAGTAGCGGATTGTATACCTAATGTAAAGATTTATTAGAGAAAATTCAAAAAAATAAAAATAAAAAATACTTATTGTTTTTTTTTTTTTTAAATAAACCGTTAACAATTTGAAGTGTAATTGGCGAGAATGAGTATGCGAATACGTTCTACGGAGGTCGAAGACGCAGTGGTGTGCCGGCCGGCGCTTGCGCGCGCTGCTCGAGCGCCCCCTCCGCGACCGCAGCTACCCACGGGCGTGATATTCTAGACAGTGTACCTACGGCTTAGATCTTTCTTCAAAGACACATTCTCCCTTTAAAATCATTTTCACCAACAAAGTCATAGTCAACTCCAGTACCTTTATACATACAACTCGGTAGTATTGTACATAAAGCTATATAGGTAAATATTGGAAGCATCAGAGCTAGCCGCCTAAGATGCCGTACTAACATACTGAAACTTGTTAGACTGTAGACATTGGACAACTATCTTAACCACTCCAACTTTGACTTTAGTTCTTGACCCACCAATCGGCTATTGGAAGAAGTTTAACATTAAGCAAGTAAGAACCTATAAATTCTATTATGCAGTCTTTATAATATGCACATATCGACGGAAAAAATATTTTACAAATCTAGTTATTCTTTTATATTTTTTATGGATTTTTTTAACAAAACGGTGTAACTTTTAAACAAAATGATCTATCGCGATGGAACAAGCTCAATAATTATTAGAATTAATTAGGCGCCCTTATAAAATGAAAATTGTGGAAAAAATACTACCCTCAATTGAAAATAAACATGTTTTATTAGCAAAAATCTGTTTTTTTTTCATAAATTTTTACAGTAATCACAAAATTTCTCAATAAGACAATTAATTACGTACCCTAAAAAAAAGTCTTTTTCCGTCGATAAAATTAAGCATAGATTCCCTCATTTCAATTTTTTTTTTTTAGTTACTTCTTCTCGTAGTTGACCTCTGAGATCATGACTACTTAACGGGGCTTTCCTGTGGGTGCCTTAAGCTACTACACTTAAAACCTCCAGTCAGGGGTTATTCAACTATGTAAATAAAAATGTTTCCGTGAAAAAAGTTCCTACTTTGACCTAGAATATCTCCGTAACCAGAAGGTTCCCAAGTTTACCAAATAACCAGCAGGATCCAGTACAAAAAAAAAATATCACACGAGAAGAACAAATGACTCACGACTTCGTCAAACATCTTTCTTTTTTTCATATGTAACTCAATTTTATTTTAAACTGCCGTTAAGTCTCGTGCTATCTCAGTCACTTTAAGGTGTACTGTAGCGATAGAAAGACTTTTAAGAGCGTTTAAAAGTGTCGTTTGAGTATTCGACTATAGTATTGTTCTTTTTTATGTCAGTGTGCCTATTTTCCTATACACTACTTCGAAATTCGAACGGGGTTGAACAAAGTATGAATTCGCAATGATTTACTTTTAAAACAAATGAGTTCGATTTCGAATTATACCCCCTCCGCTGTCAAGCGTCACGCCATTAAAGTAAATATGCAATGTTTTGTTTTTATCAACTAATGTTACTTAAAAGTTATAGCTTATATTAGCATCAGATTAAAGGTTTTTCTCAAACATTTGGAAATTCGAACATTATTTTGACAACCTTCTTCGATATAAATCGAAATTGCTGTACTGGTCAAAAACAAGCGAACACCTGACCAGCAATGTTACTATGAAAATTCATATCTTTCGTGTTATTTAAAAATGGAACGAAATTTTTACCTAACACATGGCAACCAAGAAGATAACTTATCAAAGATTTGATTTAAATCTCGAACTGGCTTAGCAAATAGAGCTGTTTAAAGTAAAGAAAAAACAAATGACCATATTGGCGAGTGAAAAATTTTCTTTGTTTGTCATTGCTTCTGGAATTTATAATGAATTTACTTAGTTTGAATTTCACGATCGTCCATCAATTGCTGGCCGCGACAATAATGTCAAAGCCACGTCTAGTTAAACAGCAGATCATAACATAGGAACACGTATTGTGAAATCTGGTAACCCTAGCACTTTCAAACACTACAACAACCTGGTTTCCTGAGATAGATAACTTGCAAGCCACCTAGGTATAATTATAATGAGCAAACTTGACTTTCCGCATATCTACCTAATTGGCATAGAAATATTGTAATATCGTTTTGAAATCTGCTTGATTCAGGGATCTTAAGTCTAATTGCTAGTAGTTTTAAAGTCTGCTTACGAACTAAATATTAACTGAACTTCACTAATATTTTAAAGAGAAAAAATTTGTATTTTTGTTTGTAATGAAAAACTCAAAAACTGCTGGACTGATTTTTAAAATTCTTTCACCAGTAGTATGCTATATTATCACTGAGTAACATAAGCTATAACTTTAGAAAGATATCACGTGACCGAAGCCGCCGGCGGAAGCTAGTCATTTGTAAAACTTTAAGGCCCTGTACATAGTCAAAATAAGCTTCACAAAACAGTTTTTTAGCCAAATGCATAAATTTTAGAGCAGCAAAAAAAATATATGTTAAACTTGATCATATTTATGGGGGGACCATTGTGTTGAAAACACGTTTTCAGTCAATTTACTCGATAGAAAAAAATCATAAAATAATCATTAAAATTGAAATTCTAGCAGTTGTAACTGTATTATTTATGAACAAATCTTGATAAAATTAATAACAGTGATGTAATTTAAAATAATAAGAGGAACTGTTGTTTTTATTTATCGATTGAAATAAGATATTTACAGGGATTAATTATATTCAATGATAAATAACTCGAACGAGGCGAACGAAACATCGCGCCAGCGCGGCGTTATTTCGCTCTCTTTCATTTCTACGCAGAGCGACAGTGACCGTTGAGGCGCGCTGCTAGATGGACCTGTATCATTTTTTCCGCTCACCGCCGCCGCTCAGAAATCAGTTCGTTTTTTAAGTTGCTTTGTTGGTGTAAATTTTTGATCGGTTTCGGTTCTAGGCATAAGTTGTGTAAATAAACAATTAGTTTTTTCTAAGTTGTGCTGTGAGTTGGTGTAAATTTTTGTTCGATTTCGGATTTAGTCATAAGTTGTGTAAATAAATAATTAATTATTGACATTGTAAAAAAATGGGCAACAAAAAAAATATTCGGAGGGCAATAAAGAGATCATATTCGATGAAACAAAAACACATGATGGAAGTTGTAAAGTAAGTACTTTCCTTTTTGTGCACACCTTATTTTGTTTATATAGATTATCTATCGATGCGTTATTTCGAGACGAAAGCTCATAGTTCGATTGGTCTAGTGGTCTCGTGCATTGGTAAACTTTACTGCAATAGTGACTAACCCCGGGTTCAAATCCCGGAAAAGATGTGTACATTTTGTTGATTTTTCTTATTTGAAATAATCGTTTTTTAAATTGTTATTTAATTTTTGTGCATTTTCTTTTTTCTTGTTGGAAATTTTCAGTATTTATTATTTATTAGGTATTTTTGTTGTTCTTCTTATTTTTTTTTTAAATTATAATGCAATTTAATTGTTTTTTTATAGTAAAAAGAAACGGTTGGCGAGCAATCCGTCAGCAGATGAACCATCGGAGAAAACATTTCATGAGTAAGCTTATACACGGTGTTACAGAATATTGTAGTAACTAGTAATGCGAAAGGAGGTCATTGAACTCATAATTATGAACAACTTTTACTATGGCTCCAACACTGAAATCGTGAAACTAAATCTGCCATCCTAAGAAAAAGGTCATTCACCCGCGACAAAATGACTATAGTTTGTTGGTAGTCATTATTATGAACAACTTTTCCTGTGGTACCACAGTAAAAGTTGTTCATAATAATGTCTGCAATGAGCCCTTTTCGCATTTCTAGTCTTCTGTAAGACCTTGTAAATATTTGTAAATTATTAACTTTAGTAGGTATGTATAATATAACACAACGGGCTAAGCACATAAGGACCACTTCTCAAAATGACTAAGTGGGCTTAGGCGGGAAATGACAAATATGAAATCGTCACAATATAAATTGAATAAATTGAAATTTGCAGTTTGAGACTCAAAATGCACATTGTGGAAATTACACATTTAAAAAAAAAAATCACAAGACATGATATAAAAAACTTTTTTTTTTCTATTTTAGATTACAAAAAAACTAAAACCCTGGGACATCACTTTCAATTGCAACAGTTGTTACTCCAGGAGCCAATCCAAAATCAAAGTATGATGAGTAAGTATCAACAAATGGGTGAAGGTCGTCACACAAAGGATAGCCGATGACGCCGCGGTCGACTTCCAAAGAGTGGCTTGGCTTGACGAACTTCGCGACTTCCAGCCCAATTGTTCTCAATCAATATTAATAATTGTAGCACAGGGAGTCTAACACTACCGAACCGTAGGTTCTCAGCTAAGGTGTCCACCCGTCTGTCTTTCCACCCACTCGTATGTCCAGGCATTGTATTCGTACACACCGCATAATTGCCATGATTTGTTTTATTAATTTTTATAATAAAATAAAAAAAATACGGTTTTTTTCTTACAGAGAAATCACTGACGATGAACCGTCGACCGAATCTCAAGAAGATAATATTTATTTAAGTTCATGGTCGAAGAGTCGTTGACATAATGCATTTTATCCAGCAGCTGCAAACTAACCGGCCATAGTTCTTTGTTCAATTGCAATTTCTCACAAATGTCAGTCATAGGGGAAAAAAAGATTGGCTTGATCTCCAGATTCAAGTTTAGATGCAATATGTGAAAACGCCTACATTACGTATAGTAAAAGTGGACCGGATGAAGACATATCATCTGCCTATACAAGACTGAAGCCAGAAAACCATCCACAGATTTTTAAGTAACTGCACTTAGGACTACGTGCGCCACTTTTTTTTTGCTCCGGCTTTCCTCTCCCATAAAACCACCCTTCGCCACTGATAGGTACATATTTCAAAAATAAGAAAACAAAGTAACAATTATTGATTAATTATTAAAGAAATAAGAAAATAAAATATGTACATATTTTAAAAACAAAAACTCGAAAATAAATATATTTCAAAAATAAAAAAACAAAAATATACGTCTAACGAGATTCGAACTCGGTGATCACCGCGTAAGCGCGGTATCAAAGTCGGACGCCTGGCGCGCTGGGCCAATCGTGCATTAAGTTTAGGTTGTGAAATTACGCTTCGGGAAAAACGGACGTTGCGCATCGGCGAAATTGGCGCGGTGTACCCCGCAGTAGGCGGGACCACTTCATCTGCTTCACCCCCTCAAATGCCTACTACGCTCGAATATCCTGGCCTTAAGATTCAGGTGAAACTCGTGGATTTCTGCTAAGTAGCCTACTTTATGGAATTAGATCTGACTTATGAGAATTTTTTATAAATCTTTAACGCGGCTTGCGCTAGGAGTAAACTGGTAGAAATCGTCACGTAACGAAAAAGCGTCATGCCCGAAAAGTCAGTATCAAGTGTCAAAGTTTTTGTTTTTTTAATACAGAGCCACCTAGTATAAGTTTTTAGCAAGCTAAAAGCTTGAGACCATACTAGATGGCTCTGTATTAATACATAATATCGACACCAGAAGTATCAATTAATGTAAGGGACAAACCACGGTTTTTCAGGAGAGGCAAGAAAAGTTTTTTTTTTAGTCTGTCTATAACTTCTTACTGTCTGCTCCAATTTTAATTGTATCTAGAGCAAAGTTTCTTAGAATTGCCTCTTCTTTTATGTTATAAACAAAGATTTAGGAATGCCCAGTGATTTAAAATTTAGCATGTCCCGTAAGGGAACATTTACATTTTTTTATGTAAATTAAAAAAAGATGTTTAGTTGTGCTGTGAATGATATATATAACTCATTTTCGCCAAAATGTCCCTTACGTTAATTGATACTTATGGTGTCGATATACAGCGAAAAGAACTTCGTTCCAACCGGGTGTCCCACGACACCTCCCGACATTTTTTTTTAATTCTTGGGGGACAAATAAGCTGGCAGCCACCAATCCCACGGATGGTACGTGGTCACTGCCACCTCCGGAAAACTGTAATACAAGAGGTATCTATTATTTAGCATCATCATCATCATTTCAGCTGAAATACGTCCACTGCTGGACATAGGCCTCCCCCAAGCACCGCCACTTCGACCGGTTCTGTGCTTCTCGCATCCAGCGGATTCTTGAGGCCTTCATCAGGTCATCTATCCACCTTGTGAGAGGCCTTCCAATGCTACGTCTTCCGGTTCGCGGTCGCAACTCCAAAACCTTTCGACCCCTTCGGCCATCTGTTCTGCGAGCCATGTGCCCTGCCCACTGTCACTTAAGTTTGGCAATTCTTCGAGCTATGTCGGTTACCTTATTTTGCGTAATCAACCTATAAAGTTATCCCACTTCTGAGACACAGGCCTCCTCTTGATGAGAGCGCGGGCCCAGTGCGGGTTGGTAGACCTCACAAAAGATGCTGTTGGAGGTATTAATTGCCAACCAAGGACTTGAAAAACACTTAATTGGTTTATCCGCGTAAAAATATCCTCAAACAAGATAAAGAAACATTCCATTACGTAACCACTCAAAATAACATTTTTTATGATACCTATAATATACAAATACTCCCATATTCTAAACAGGTAGGTATGTATATATGTGGATATATATCAATAGATATACGTAATGTTGTTCGAGTACATCATTACTGGTATATCTCGCGGCTCCTTGCCTTAAATATATACATTTTAGGCAATCCAATCTCAAAGCGTATATGTATATGTTAAGGCTGTACCTTAAAGTAAGCGGGAGCGATTTTGGGATATCGCAGTGGAATAGCGGATGCAGATGATTAAAACATTACTATTAACAAAAAAAAACCGCGGCTTCGCCCACCTTCAGGTTGGAATTTAGGCCACGGGAACTCTCGGCTCTATCTGTGTGCCTTTTATCGAAATTCGTTCAGCCTTGTGGAAATGTACCAGACAGACGGACAGGGTCATTTTCACATTTATAATATTTGAATGTATGTATTAGTATGAATGTATATATTAGTATGGAAGTATGCATTCAATGCCTCGTTGACGCAAGCGTAACTGCTAAGTGTGGGGTTTAATTAGTCAATCAAACAAAGTGTTTTTTTTATTTGGATATTTTGACTAGCTACCTGGATCCAGAAATGTGACAGGTTTGTGTAGACTCGCAGCTATTTACCTCTGTAACTTAACGGTAACGGGCAAAATGTGGATGTACTATGTAGGTACAACTCTGCCGTCCGGGAAAACAAGCGTGACGTTATGTTATGTGGTAATGGCACTGACGTCACTTTATATGTGGGTGTACACACCCTCCCCCCCCCCCCCCCCCCCCCTATAGAGCTCTACCTAGCCCTCCAGGTAATACAGAGGAGACAATATGTTATAACCAATTCTACTTACCGATTTTTATCCAGCCCTTTCCGCTAATCGCTCACAGAGAACTCAGCTTTAAGCAAAAAAGTCTTATATAAAAGGTTCAATCTAGTAGATTTTCAAAATTACTCTTTTTCCCTTTTTTTCAGTCGTTATATCCTTAAGGAAAAGTCTGGGATTTAGACTGGCTTTATTTTATCAATCCTAGCCACACAATTACCTACCACTCTTATTAGAACCTTACATTATTTCTGCCTTGTTTTACTACTCTAAAAGGATAAGCAGATTGATAATCATTTCTTTCACCTGCGCTATACTTACTTCGAATTATATTTTTTTCACTCCTCTTGCTCAAAAAGTCCGTAATTGTAGCGTACCAGAGCGGGGATAAAATAGCATATCTTGCTCTAAGGGAAAAAGTAATTTCTTTTTAATTTTTGTCTGTTACCAACGAGCCTTCAAAAATTAAAAAGTCTTTATATTTATGTAGAATAATCATGAATAAGGACTCAACTTATTACTGTTTCACAAAAAAGAAGACAATTTTATTTTTGAAAATGGAACTAAAAGCGGCGATCTCTTCGGTAGAATGCGTGTATTGCGTTGCAGCTACAGAAGAAATTAAAAGGCATTTACGGGAAATCTTTAGACACGAGGGACCCTCAAACCTGGAGCTACGTATAATTTCGACGTTTACCCCACAGACAACTCAACATTCATCTTCACAGAGGACTGAAATTACATCTCATTAAATATCCAGAATTGTACAAACTGTACATTTATTTTTTAACAAAATATACTACCTATTTAATATTGTATTAGATTATTTTATTTTCTTGCAACCGTAGTGAAAAGCAGATTGTAACACACGGCGCTAAAAACCCATTATAAATCGGTTTCTATTTACTCCCTCGCTAAAGCTCTAGAGTAAAACTACCACGTTATAATGGGTCGTTTTAGCCCCTTGTATAACAATCTACAATTTTTATCGATAATATAATTTTTTCCCAACTCTCTTATATCAGAAAACTAGATTAATTAGATGTAGATTGACGGACCTCGTTGCAATTTAACCGGATTGTCAAAGATTTCGTTTTGGAGTCATCATCATCTGCCCAGCCATATCCCAACTACATAATATGTTGGGGTCGGCTTCCAGTCTAACCGAATGCAGCTGCATACCAGTATTTTACATGGAGCGACTACCTATCAGACCTCCACAACCCAGTTACTGGGTAACTACCATAATATTCTGGCCTACTATTAAAAATAAACGTTTCCTGTTTTCCATTAGTGTCGCATCCAGTTTTTATTTCCACACGTCAAGTTCAATCAGTAAAGAATTAAAGTTTTCCGCTCCAGGTATGGAGATACTTACACTCTAATAAGTCTTGTAACTTACATACTTCGTAAATACCGCTGCCGTTAGTTGTCGATCAACTCGCGTTCAAGTGACGACAGTTTAATTAATTGAAGATTCGCTTTGTTTTGGAGATGTAGGTACTATCGAAGAAACGCATATAATTATGAACACTGTAAAGATTATTCTTGCTTATAGCGCTCAGTCGCTATAGTATCGCTTACCTCGAAAAAAAAGGGTCGTGTGCACGGGATTTTGTTTTCAAAATGCATATGCGTTACCCTGATGGTACTTGCAGTTTAAGGGTGTGTTTCACAACCTTAAACACCTGTCCCGCTGCTGAGCAAAGGCCTCCCCCATGTCGTTCCAGGCATCCTTTTCCAGAACCACCTCAATCCAACCCTTGCGGTACGCGTCTAGGTCGTCTTGCCAGCTCTTTCTGGGCTGGCCTCGGCGGCGCGGAATGAAAAAAAAAAAAAACTTTGGCACTCCGGGAGTGCCGACTGAAGTAAAAACTTGAAC
The DNA here is from genome assembly GCA_949152395.1 of Agrochola litura. Lineage (NCBI taxonomy): Eukaryota > Metazoa > Arthropoda > Insecta > Lepidoptera > Noctuidae > Agrochola > Agrochola litura. The sequence goes on along the minus strand of OX424509.1, from coordinate 18,114,778 downwards.
AATTTTATTGTGTAAGAAATACTTTTAATGAGGTGTCGGTAACAGTGTCGTGAGTTCAATCGTTTTTTCCCATCTCAAAAATGCCCAACGTGCCTAAAGAAGTTTTCACTTCAAAAATTCAAATTAAATAAAATGATAGTAATGGGCCGACCATGGAGTTTACGAATCTTTGAATAGCAATAGTGAGTAAGCTGTTCGATATATTTGATAGAATTTTCTTATGTGGACTGGACACGTCATTAGATACAAGCAGTTTAATTGAAGTGAAAACTTCTTTAAGCGCGTTGGGCATTTTTGAGATGGGACTAAACCATTGATTTCGCGACAATGTGACGACACCTCATTCTTATAAACGCGATTGTGCTCTTTATTTTTTTCTATACAAGTATTTTTCTTCCACCAAGGTGATTTTGTTCAAGTTTTCACTTCTGTCGGCACTCCCGGCGTGCCACCACTTTTTTTATTGTCGTATTGTTGTCTTTACCTTGTATTTGTTCAATTTTAAAAGTATCTCATGGTTAGTCCGAGGTCCGAAGGTGATGTAAAGTATATACATTTTCAAAAGCCTAGCAAAATAATCTAAATAATATAATAAAATAATCTATAGTAGCACCTGCCTATTTAGATTATTTTGCTAGGCTTTAGACAAGTACCTACTTGTCTTACGTGATCTGAAAGTTAAATTCTAGACATTCACGATTCTAGCCACTCGAACAACAAAATTCTATCGATATTCAAACCCATTATTTTCAAAAAAAAACAACAAATATTGTATTACTTAATTTCACCTCCTAATCCAAAGATTACCATTTCACAAGAAATTCAATTGCGAAAATTTATTCATTTAAATATTCGTTTACATAAATAACATAATCAAATATATCTAAATAAATTCCTTGTGAGAATATGCTCAAAGGGAATATACGTGACATGGCTATAAGTGAGATTCGCAGAGGATATACTTAGAGGTAATATTTTATTATGTTTTCGATAAATAATTCCACATCAATACGGTTTGAGCTTGTTTGCGAAGATGAAGAGGTATTTGGTTTAAGTAGTTAATATTTGAAGATTTTTCTCGGAATCGGTTTTGCATGGTTCTGTATTTTTCAGTGTACTTGCTTCAGCCCGCGGCTTCGCCCGTGTGCTGGTTGGAAATCATCTCACGGGAACGTATTACCGAGATAAAAACTATCCTATGTGTTAATCCAAGTTATAAACTATTTGTGTGCCAAATTCCATTCAAATCCGTTGAGCCGTTTTTGTATGATTATGTAACAAACATCCAAACAACTTTAACATAATGTATAAATATTAATATATTCTCACATCAAAATTAAGTAGGATTTCGTAAAATGGAAGACAGAATTGCGTGGAAGTGTCCTTATCACCAAGATTAGGAAATAGATTGAGAATTCTCACTCACTTTAAAGCAAGATTTTGTGACGAACCCACACATTCCTAGTAACCAGGCACAGATTAACTCCCTAGGCGAAAATTTTTGTTTCCCTATAAAAATAATAGGGTATAGCATAAAGCAGAAAAGACAACTATAATTAGGTTATTCCTTTTAAATAAACTTTCTTTAAATTAAATTACAAAAAATTTAAAAGAGCCCCCTCAAATTTTTCTCATTTCACTAAATAAGTACATTAGCTAAACGAATTTTAAACATCGTTCTATTTCTGTCAATTGTTTCGGCGATTTTTTGTTATTAATAAAAAAATTTCTTAAGGCGTTATAATAATAATACGATTTTTTGTATTTAAAAGAGTCGATTCGCCCGTTTCGGGCGAGTAAATTCGTGCGAATCAACGAATCAGCCAACGTTTGAAATTGACAGAGAGAATGATGTTTTAATTGGTTTAGCACTAAATGTATTTAGGGATTTGTGATGCAAGCGGGCCTCAATATTGTTCCCTTTCAAACAAAAGTTGTTGGGGCTTCAATGTTCTTCAATGAAACTCCCGTATCGAGGTATGGTTGTTTAATTATGGATAAACTGTATTTTACAATAAAAATATGTGGAGCGTACAAGTTCGTGATGATGGTGAAAATTTTGACTAAAATAATAATTTGTGACGGTATAAGCAAAATAAAAATCCGTACGGCGCCTGGCCTTTTAGAATAGCAAACACGACACACGCGCACACACACTGAACGTCTTCAATTAATATGCAGGCGTAAACATCCTCCCCCCGTTGAAACACAGAGGTTTCAACCCTTAAGTAGTTCCTCTTCGGTCGGTAACGGGCAGATGCGAACAAGAGCACGCCGTATAGTTCCTCTTTGCGTATTGATTTCGGCTACTCGTGCAACTCCATCCAGTCCTGGGAAGAGCCGGGTAATGCGTCCAAGTCTCCAACAAAGTGGTGGGATGCCATCTTCTTTAAGCAGGACCATGTCCCCAATTTTTACTGCGTCGGCGTTGGTCTTCCATTTACGACGAAGTTGTAATTCGGCGATGTATTCGGATTGCCAGCGCCGCCAAAAATGTTGGTATATTTGCTGCAGCCTGGCGTAGCGCTGCAAGCTGGTTGAGTGGCAATCCTCCAAGGCAGGTTCAGGCAGCGCGGTAAGAGCCCGGCCAATGAGAAAATGCCCAGGAGTAAGGCAATGGAAATCATCAGGAGAGGCGGATAAAGGACAGAGAGGTCTACTATTTAACACAGCTTCTACCTGAGTCAAAAGAGTTTGAAGTTCTTCAAAACTTAAATGAGAATTACCCATTACTCGCCTAATATGAAATTTTGCCGAACGGATACCGGCCTCAAAAATGCCGCCAAAATGAGGAGCGTAAGCTGGTGAAAAGTAAAACTTAATGCCTTCCGAACATGCAAAATCAGATAGATCGGTTTGGTAAATCTTAAAAAAATCATTCATTTCTTTAGCTCCTGCGACAAAGTTGCGTCCATTGTCGCAGAATACCTCCACTGGTCTGCCTCTACGTGACACAAACCTTCGGAATGTCATAACGAAAGCGTCCTTTGATAGATCGCTCACAGCTTCGAGGTGAGAAATTTTATATCGAAGGCATATGAAAAAACAAAGATAGCACTTGACTAACGATGCACCACGTCCCTTTCTGTTTACAATAAGGAATGGGCCAGCGAAATCAATTCCCACGGTATGAAATGGAAAGTTTGGCGTGACACGTTGTGAGGGCAAATGTCCCATTATTGGCGCAATAGTCTTGCCCTGCAAGCGTCTGCACCTGGAGCAATTATGAAAAATGCGTCTAGCTAAATTTCTGCCGTTAATCGGCCAAACGTATTCCCTAACAACGGCCAACAATAGTTGTGGACCAGCATGTAATCCGCGTTTGTGTTCGTACTCGAAAATCAATTTGGTAAAATGATGCGAAGCATGCAGGAGAACAGGGTGTTTTTTATTATAGTTATAATCAGATGAGTCTAGTCAGCCACCAACTCGAATGACCTTATCGTCACTTAAAAATGGAGTCAATGATAAGATATTTGATTTAGAACTTAAGGTCTTATTGTTGCATAGTAAATTATACTCACAGAAGAATGATTCTTGCTGTGCGAGACGACACAAATAAAGAAAAGAATTATTTAATTCATCAACAGTCAGATTGCCAAGAATTTTATCTTGATTAGTTTTTAAATTATTAATAAATCTTAGCACGTAAGCGAAAGACCGTTTTATTTTAGTTAAGCTAGAAAATCTTTAAAATTAATTATAGGTTCATTTTGAGTAGCAACATGAGTGGTAGTACAATTAGGTTTAGTTTCCGGTAAGTCATTAGTATTAATTTTATTAGGTTTTAAGATAGGCCAATCACCTTCAGGCTCGGTGAGGAATGGCGGGCCTGACCACCATAGCTGGGTACTGCCCAGCTTATCTGGACCGATTCCTCTAGATATGAGGTCTGCAGGATTGACAGATGTGGGCACATAGCGCCACGAGGAGGCGTCTGTTAGCTCACAGATCTCCGAAATCCTATTAGCTACAAACGTTTTCAAATTTATAAAACTAGTGTGGAGCCAGGCTAGCACTACTGACGAATCGCACCAGTGTACTTGATGCTGAACTTCATATCGCAGTGACTTCCTGACAGCCTTGCATAACCTTGCCGCCAGTAAGGCAGCGCATAATTCTAGACGAGGGATAGTCGTACTTTTAATCGGAGCTACTTTGGACTTGGAACAAAGCAAATTGACTGTGACCTCGTTCGCGGCATTAACCGAACGTAAATAAATGCAAGCTCCGTATGCATGTTGGGACGAATCGCTGAATGAATGTAATTCCACAGATGCGGGTTCATTACAGAGCACACGCCGTGGAACTTCTAGAGCTAACAGAGAAGGTAAAAACTGTATAAAATTGTTCCAGTCCTTTTGAACTTCATGTGGGACTGGAGAGTCCCAAGTTAAATTATGCAGCCACAGTTGTTGTAACAACATTTTCATTTTTATTACACATGGACTAATCAGTCCTAAGGGGTCAAAGATCTTAAAAAGAGACGATAGAAAAGATCTTTTGGTTAAATTATTGTTAGAGGAAAGTGGGCATTTGATAGGGAAATGTAACTGATCGGTTGATGGGTTCCATCCCATGCCTAGTGTACTAGTTGACTCGCTTAATAAAAGATTATCATCAGTTTGATTATTTGGATCGAACAATGATGGTAAATTAGTCTTAAACTTACGAAGATTAAAGCATCCTTTCTTCAATTCTTCAGTTACTGATTGGTGAATATAACGTAGGGTATCCTCACTTTCAGAACCAGTAATGAGATCGTCCACAAAGAAATCATGTTGAATTATATTCTTAACCATAGGATCAGAAGATTCTTCACCAATCTGCCATAGACACCGAGTGCTTAAGTAGCTGGAACTTGCCATTCCGTAAGTCACAGTACCTAGCTGAAGAGTTTTGATGGGCAAAGATTCATCCTCTCTCCATAAGATAAGTTGAAGATTGCGATCCCCCTCACGGACACGAATTTGACGGTACATTTTCTCGACGTCACCCGTGAGGAGGAACTTATGATGTCGAGCTCTTATTAAGATGGAGAACAGTGAGTCCTGCATATGAGGCCCGACCATGAGGATGTCATTGACAGACTGGCCTGATGAAGTAGGAGCCGAGCCGTCGAATACGACCCTAATTTTCGTAGATTCACTGCTGTCTTTGAAGACAGCGTGATGGCAGAGGAAGTAAGATGTAGAAGGTATATGTACAGAGGACTCTGAAAGGTGACCTAAGTCTGCGTACTCACGCATAAATTCTACGTATTGTGATTTCACATGTGGTTGTTTGCGAAATCGCCTTTCTATATTTAACAAGCGTTTTTTAGCCAGTGAATAAGATTCACCAAGACAATCAGGTGTAACTTTTAAGGGTAAACTAACTGAGAATCTGCCGGTTCCCAAACGAAGAGTGTGCGATAAAAAATGTGTTTCACATGCCTTCTCGCTATGACTCATATGTGGTTTAGTTTGGGGAACATTTTCTAACTCCCAGAATTTTGTTAGTTCTTGATATATTTTGTCAACAGATGACACACAAGAAACGACTGAATGATTAGAATCTATATTATTATCAATTTCCTCAAACTTATTTTTTGTAGGTAAATTAATATACATAGGACCTGAAACCAACCAACCGAATTGAGAACTTCTCAATACAGGTGAATTAAGACCGAGAGAGAGTTGATCGCGGCCAATAATGTCCCAGAAAATATCGGCACCGATGACAACATCAACAGGTGCTGGTTGGTGGAACTGAGGGTCTGCTAAAAAGTAATCACTCGGAATATTAAGTTTTTTAAAGTCAACGGGTATCCTAGGTATATTACCGGTCAACACAGGCAACACCAGAAAAGACGAAGTGACGGTGAAGTGCTTCATCAAAGATTTCAACTGAACCACGCAAGTTTCTGTAGCCTGAGTGGTGGTTTTATTTCCTATGCCAATTATATTGACATGCAAAGTGGTAGTCGGTTCTAAAAGCAGTTTTGTTTTAAGAGATTGAGTAATAAATGATGACTGACTACCGCAATCCAAAAGAGCACGAACCTTCTGTGTTTGATTATTTTTAGGATTAGCTACCTCAATATAAGCAGTAGACAATAGAACTTGATGGTTACTTTGATTTGAAAAATTTACGATAGTGTCATCAGTGAGATCGGGTGAAATGGTGACAACACTGGAAATATTTTTGTTACTAGATTGTTTATGCAAGAGTCTATTGTGCCTTATATTGCACATGCGACACGGATGCATGCGACAATTGCGTGCAGAATGGCCAGATCTTAAGCAGTTGTGACAAAGCTTCAATCTGCTTGCTTCACTGATACGGTCATCCACACTCTTAGCCAAAAAAGTGGGACAATCATAAAGGCGATGATTACCATTACACACGCCGCACGATATTTCAGAAGTATTATTATCTTCACTATTGGAAATGTATGACTGATGAGATTTTATTTTATTGTTAGAAGCTATAGGCTTTGACGTTGTCTAAGTCTTAGGTTTAGAGTATGGATGGCTGCTATTTATTGACTCAAGTACATCAGCGCGATCAATAAGAAACTTGAAAAAATGTTGCAAATTTGGTATATTAGTATCCAACGTGCCACGGTATTCTTCCCACTTGGCTTTGGTGTGGCTGTCAAGCTTGGGGCTCATTATGTGAATGAGTAAAATATCCCAGTCACGTGAACCTAGACCAAGACTAGTTAAAGCACGTAAGTTTTTATTAATATGATCCACAAGGAATCGTAATGATTTATCAGACTCACTTGTGATTGGTTTTATGTATAATAATGAATTTATATGATGAGTTATTAATTGTCGTGCATTGTCATATCTGTCACACAATAATTTCCAAGCACACGCATAATTTGCGCTGGATACCTCTAAATTAGCAATAATGCGCGCTGCATCGCCAGTCAAGTATGAAATAAGATAATGGAACTTGTGAATGGGAGCGACGCGGTCGTTATTGTGTACTATGGATAGGAATGTGTCACGAAACTCAAGCCAACGAAAGCAAGATCCGTCGAATTTAGCAACTTGAATTTGAGGTAATTTAAAACCTATATCGTGATGATCATGATTACATGGACCTGTAGGTATCTGAGTAGAATTTAAATCCTGGTAATTACTCTCATCACGACGGTTTGAGTTATGTTTTTGTGTAACACTTTGAGCAATTGCAATGTTGGATATAAATAGTTGTTCGATAGTATCACGTTCATCAATCTCATTAGATAAATTGTCAGAGTTTAATACTTCTATCTGATTTTGCAAGTCATCAAAACGGTTGTATATAGATTCAAATTTGTTTAGTTTTAAGGTTAACTCGGCTAACTCAATGTGAGTAAGCGATTCTTTAGAGGTAACATTTGATAAAAAGTTTCTAAATTTAGTGATTTGACCTTTTATGGAACTACGTTTCACTAAAAGATCCTGTAAGTCTTGAGGATTGTTTGTGCTAGATTCACCTCCATAATCCTTACCCATTGTGAACTCAATCCTTGCCAATATTGTAAATGTTAAATCGGATTGAATAAACAATTTGATTCCAAGTAGGTTTGATTATGGAAATATACAGACACAAACTAGGTGATGATAATGTATAAAACTAAAAACTTAGCTCACGCTCCTCGCCTAACGTCACCTGAGGCCGGCCCGGCGCAGCCGTGGGTAGGGCTCCGCTCCGATCACACGGTGACACGGTCGGCGGCCCGAAGTTGCGTTACACGGAGAGATCGGCCTGGAATGTTCGGCGAGTTGGGTGAAATATATGCTTATAGTAACAGCTATAAGTCTGTTGGGGAACACGGGTGAAACGATGATAATGTCATAAGAAAATAAACTATTATTTTATTCGTCTTGACAGTAAAACGTTTACCAATAGATAATGGAATTTACTTTAATGAGCTGCGTATGGTGTATTGATGTTATTATTTTAAGACACTACAATGACTACAGACACCAATGCACTCATAGTAGAAGCTATTCTAAATAGGTATTGGATAGATTTATTTAGGGTTAGGGTATAAAAGGTAAGGGTGAATAGGTAACAGGGAATTCACAAGGAATAATGGGCACTTAGCTGCATTGGCCGAGGCTGCGGTGCGATGCTGAATGCTGATCGTTAACCGGCGGTGGCTGCAATGGCTTGTACACCTCCAGGGAACCCAGGTATGATGGTTGATTTAGAAGAAAAGTAGCTGCGGCGCAATGACTGCACCGGCAGCGCGTGGTCACAATGATCGAACTTGATTTTCGCCAAAATTGCAGGTCCTGTCACGGTCGCCAGATGTTGGGGCTTCAATGTTCTTCAATGAAACTCCCGTATCGAGGTATGGTTGTTTAATTATGGATAATCTGTATTTTACAATAAAAATATGTGGAGCGTACAAGTTCGTGATGATGGTGAAAATTTTGACTAAAATAATAATTTGTGACGGTATAAGCAAAATAAAAATCCGTACGGCGCCTGGCCTTTTAGAATAGCAAACACGACACACGCGCACACACACTGAACGTCTTCAATTAATATGCAGGCGTAAACAAAAGTACTATAGGTAAAATAGCTAGCATTCACTTGTTTTGTTCAAATCCAGTAGAACAGGAACTCGTCCCTAAATGGACCACGGTTTAGGACTATAGCACATTGACGACACTACATCGATTAAACCTTAATCGGCTTGCTGTGTGCTCGAGGTTTTAATGAATCGAGTGTTGAGATGTCCCTAATATATTGAATAGGTACTTGGTGCAGGTAATAAAAGATTACAATAGGGATAATGCCTGAAAAAAATAAAATCTGTTTAGTCCGTCTGTCAGATAATAAAAGAATATTAGACACGTATTTTTTGCTTTATCATATTATTAAAAACATTACTTAGATAAAATGCATTAAAGTTGGGGAGTGGGGGTCGCCACGTCACAAGTAAGTGTAAAATATGTGACGTCATGGCACATTTTAACTCAATGTATCGCCGTAATCTATTAACGTAAAAAAATAAAAAATAGGCAAGTGTCCAGTATTTTTTTTATAATCTACAAGAACAACAAATTCTTTTTTTTGCCGTCCCTATTTGACCATAGATTAAAGGTTCGACGCAATTCCTGTAGAACAACTTCCATGAAGTTTACTTAGAAATTGTTCTACTAGAATTGCGTCACACCGCCGTGTCGCGCCTGTCTGTGAGAGCCTTTATACAAGACTGAAAGCTGCAACCACCATACCTTTATTTTGAACTCAAAAATTTCTTCAGAAACGTTAGCACGATTACCTACTTCACAAGTTGCAATGAAATTAAGTCTAGGACTGTAGGCGAATAGTGGATATCATGCAGCAAGTTGTAGCATAGCAGATAATTTCCAAATTGAATCAGATACACGACAAACTTAGTAGGAAACAGCAGAATATAACATTTCTGTTAAGAACATTAGAACATTCTTAAAAGTCTTTCCATTCATTCAACACACACACACACCCCCACACACCCCCACACGCACACACCCCCACACACGCACACGCACCCTCCACACGCACACACACCCCCACACACATAAAGTGAAAAAGATAACAATGGTACTTAACGGAGGCATAAAATTGAGTTCCGTTTGAGTTTTCGTCCATTTAAAACATCCGGATTATAAATATAACTTTTAAACAACGGCTTATTTAACTGACAGGTACATTACAAAGAACGGCCCGGACGGGATTACAATTAATGTTATCAGTATACCTACATGCGGATGCTGCCCAACCTTGCAAATAAAAGGAAATAGGTCACTCGTCATATTCATTTATCGTTTACAACATTATTAATATCTATGTTTGTTTAAATGTGCCAATTAAGTTGAATGAGCCTGTTACGTATGCCTATTGCCAGCACGATTGTAGAAGATTTTAGGTATAATAGTAATTAGGCTTTCCAATAAAACATCTTCTTTCAATTATGGTTTTCCTGAACATTCACGCCACCAGTAGGCGCCACTTTGACAAGAGGTCTTCCATTTCTACAATGAATAAACCTGGACCTGTCGTCCCAGTGCTGCCACCTAGTGATCATCGTCTCGGAAAACTTTTTTTACTTTCATAAATACCTAATGAAAAGTAACATTTTAGTTTCATTTTTACACGGGTGGCGAGCGTATACGGACTCGCGATCTTTCATCCACTGTCTGTGAGATGTGACAATAGGCCTGTGTCCAAAAATATATAATATTTTGTCAGTCTTGTAGATTATTAAAAAATATTGAACACGTATTTTTTTCTTTTCTGACGTAATCAAAAGATTACGGCGGTACATTGAGTTAAAATGTGGTATGAAGTCACGCCTTGCTAGATTTAATACGACGTTGTGACGTAGCGAGCCCCCACTCCCCAACTTTAATGCGTGTTTTCGAAGTTATTTTTGATTAATATGATAAAGCAAAAAATACGTGTCTAATGTTTTTTATTATCTGATTGACGGACTACATAGTTTTTTTTTTTTACCTGAGCAGCTACCGTATTCTCAAGTAACAATAATATGTTTTTGATCCCTACACATGGAATAGCCCCATTTGAATACTCTTTTTTGCATGAATGTCGACAAAATGTGGTCAATATGCATTAATCCTAAGTGGATCACGGCTTACAGGGTTGGTCGCTGAAAAATAAATTGCAGCATAGATGAATGAGAGCGGCGGGAATTGCATGGTAAATATTTGAAGCGAACTCCATTGTGGCTGGCAACCCCGGCCCTGCCTTGTATTTGTGTCTTGCTTGAGAATTGCTACTCTGGAGGATAACTATTTTGAGTAAAATATACCTGCGGCCTGCCAAGAAATGTGCTTGCAAATATTATGAGTAAGTAAATGTTTTATTGTACTCGTAACATAACTCTCTTGGTCTAGCTTAAATTATAGCATGTCGCACGGGTAGATCGAAGGTTAAGCTACGCTTGCCGCGGTCGGTTCGTGGATGGGTGACCCCTCCTTGGTCTTACTTTACCGGCCCGTTGTGGTAATCCGTCGTGTAGTAAGGAAGTGTATGGAAAGTTTATTGTACAAGTGATCTGTTTTTCAGTGCCTTTTTTGCTAAAATCTTGACATTTTACAGTACTAATATTATTGTTGCTAATATTTTCAACTAAGTTTCATTGTTGTGCTGAGAGTACGTTAATAGTTTAAAGGCTCCTGCAGACAGGCGTGACACGATTCTGATAGAACAATTCCATGAAGTTTTCGTAAAAATTGTTCTACAAGAGTCGCGCTTGTCTACGGGCGCTTTAACAATTAAGGTCGGAACTCAAAAACTCTCTGATAAAGCCCTAACTATTTCACTAATCCCGCTTTCAAAAATCATTTCATTAATTCCTACATACATTTACAATCTTTACGATTTAAAAATATTGCTGAAAGTCTACTCAAACGTTACATTTAATTACACCAGTACAAACATAATACAGGTGACACAAACCGGCGTAATCTACAAGAGAGACGCGCTCCGTAATCCTTAGGAGTTTAAAGCAAATTAGCGCGGACGGTAGGTAGATACTCTTGAAGATTCTCTTATCTTAAGGTAGACACCCTCTGGAAATTGGTCCTCTGAGGTACTAAGTACTTGTTGTCTGTGATTAATGAGGGCCGTTTTATATTTTGTTTGTTTACCTTTTTATTTATTAGTTTGGTTAGGAGTATCTTAAAGTACCTACGAAATACCTTGAACCTTGAAGACTGGTTTTCGGTTTTAAAATAAGGAAGAGACCATAGAAAGATATTCGGTGGCCTATTATAGATAAAAACCGACATAATCTAGTGTAATTTCTGGGGTGAATCAATCAATCAATCAATCACTTTATTCCTCACCACAATATACATATATTGTGCCCGGCTGATGGCAATAGGCTCGCCCCCTATTACATGGGACTTAAACATAACTGGGAAATGTGGGTGTATCTGATACAGGGACACCTCTGCCCAACCCTTCGGGGAAACAAGGCATGATGTTATGTTATACATAAATTATTTTACATTGGTCAGATTCGACAAAGATACACAATTCAGATCAGTATAATAATATATTGTGGGAGACTGGTGCCTAAGCTAGGCTCATGGCCTGTGTTTCAGGACACCAGGATCCCACCCCTTTACATTTTCATTTTATAAATTATGTACTCACTACTATTGTGTACTGAATCACTTTGATTTAAAAGAAAGTTATTTATTGTTTTCCAATGGTTTTCTTTATAGAATTGTTTCAAGCCCATTATATACAAAAACACCTACATTACAATTACTTAAAACCTACATATTTTGGACACTTGACGTACTTATCTTTCTTAATTTTTTTACAGTCACAGTAAGTATTTATAAACTCTAAAAAATTCACACAGCAAAATTGTTTAAACTTCACAACTAGGATTCAGTAGTTCAATCTCTTTAGCCCCTACAGTTTGAACTTCAGCTCAACCAACGCTGATCGCATAGATTTAAAACTGTACCCGCTGGAGGAAAAGTAATGTTAAATTATTTTTCTCAAGGGAACGGGGAACATGTGTGCTTGTCAAACCAAATATGATGGATGTAACCACTAAATGTACATATAGGGGTAAGTGCTGTTATATAAACATTTATAAAAGCGTTGGAAGGAGAGATTTAACCTAATTCTGTAGCAGGGAATATTTTTTTTTGTTAACGAATTGATACGAAGTTCTTGTAATTTTTAGGGTTCCGTAGTCAACAAGGAACCCTTATAGTTTCGTTATCCGTCTGTCAGTCTGTCTGTCTGTCCACGGCTTAGCTCGGAGACTCTTAGTACTAGAAAGCTGTAATTTGGCATAAGCACACTTTTTTAAGATTTAAAGAAGATAAGATTTAAAGTGCTAATTTTTGATATAGTCAAGTGTCCCCCCCGTGCCAGCTAAATGGTTGGTTTTAGATGTATGAAAAAATTCACGGCAGTAGTTAACATATCGAAATTAAAAGGATAACTATCACAGCTAAGTAGGCTCTGCAAGTTAACGAGCAATAATCGACCAACTTATATTTGCAGTCATAAAAACATGTTCCCCCATACATTCCGTATGGGAGAATGTGTTTTTTAATTACAATGTTAAGTTTTTTCTCGGGATAAATTCATCCCAACTACGGAACCCTTCATTGTGCGTGGTCTGACACGCACTTGGCCGGTTTTTAACTCTTCTTCGGCTCTTAATTTTATAAGGATCGTCTGTAGCTTCTGTCTACCCCCTTGGCAAGAAGGCGTGAGTTTATGTGTGTATGCGTCATACCCGTAAAGGAAAACTTAATTTTCTTACTTTTCCTTTTAAAATTTTGGTCTTTATTTCAAACTAATCATCGTCATCATCATCATCTGCACCTTTTCTAGGTTGGCTTCCAGTCTAACCGGACGCAGCTGAATACCAGTATTTTATACGGAGCGACTGCCTATCTGATTTCCACAATCCAGTTACCTACTGGGTAACACGATACCCCTTAGTAAAATTGATTAAAGACTTTCGGTGTTCTGTTCTGGCTAACAAGTAAAGACTATATTTTTAACTAAACTCTTTTATGGTAATCGTAGCGTATTGAAACAAGGAAAGGCTTCGAGTAGCCGGAGTGAGCACCCAGTTCGGTAATGTATTCATAGGACTCGAAGGCAAAGGCTTTTATATTGTGGGTGTTACTAATCTTTTCATTAGATTTCTCAATTCGCGTAGGAGAACAACCCACGCTTTGCTACAAAAAATAATGAGGAAAAATAAGTACCTACCGCTTTTAATCTATTACAAAGTCGTTTTAAATTCAAGCCCTAAACTTTGAAAACAAAACAAAGTACACCAAGTTACTTGAATTTATTATAAATAAATAAAGAAAATCATTTTTTTTAAATAAAGAATAATTTATAAATAAAGAAAATATTTTTTTATCTACGATTTAATTTCAACTCTTTGTTAGTGGCTGTGGACATGATAATTATTCAGATTTATTACAGTTGTAATAGCAATCATGTAATTGCGTTTAATTAAAATAGGTTTATTTTTATTTACCTTTTGTATAAACTCCTTTCTATTTTGTGAATGTGAGAACTCTGTAGACTTAGTGGACTGTAGATCTGTTGGCCATTTTCTATTTTGTTAAGTACCTGGTACTTATTGAAAGACCTACACTGTCCTCCCATACCTAGTAACACTGTTATTTGAAAGTATTGTAAAAGCCAATTATTTTTAAAAGAGTAACCGTGGAGTTTCTTGCCGGCTCTTCTCCATAGGAAACGACCAAATGGAACCGTGCACCTAGCTTCTGACGTTTCATAAGTGCCCATGTAGGTTTATGTGAAATAATTTTTATTTATTATATTAAATGGATACTTAGCTCACTACGTCTGTTAAGTTTCGCCAATTAATTTATATGACCCTTAGTGCGCAGTCCACCTCGCTCCTGGCAGTGTATATCCAATTTCGTCACTAGTCAAAGTGTTAACCGAAAAAGAGTATCCTTCGTAAACAGTAGCATAATATGGTGATATGGTATACGTGTTTAGTGTATCTGTCTATTAATAATGTCCAGCTTTTGGTTGACCTCGTGTTATCGGCTCCACGAGGCACCATTGATCTGATATCTGATAGGATTCAGGATAAAGAATACAATATTATGCTGTATTGTTACCGACACAGACCGTTACGAGATACTCGTATAGGTGGAGGTACAGTACAAGGCATGAGTCGTGAGCACTAACTGACACTGCGCAGTAGTTAATTTTTCGGTCTGTTTGGCGGAATGAAGAAGCCGGGGGGCGCCGAGCTGCACGCTATTGGTTCGTCAGTCGATGCTTGTCGTCTATTGGACCTCTCGCGTGTCATTCGGCTACTGTCATTGGCCGAAATTGTAACATGCGCGAGCTGTGCTCACGACTCGTGCCCCTACCTGTATATTTTGCTCTAAAAACGGTGAAGGAAACCGGCATGTCCTAGAACCAAAAATTCAAACCGAAAATTCTCTCACTTAGAGAAGACCTGTGTCCCAGCAGTGGGAACGATAAAGAATGATTCTGCTTATAGGTCGTTAGGTACTTGTGTAGTAGCTCGCCGTCCGATAAGGACCAAGCCCGGGTCGACAGCGCGTTGTGTTCCACGCGCGCCTCAAAGAGATGTCAGCAGAATTGACGGGGTCCGCTAGGGCCAATGCCTGCCGGGGGTTCGAAGAAAACCGATAGGGACATCGTGGCCCCCGGCAACAGGGCAACCGAAGGAACACGGGTGGGTTTTAGTCAGTAAGAGTCTGACACGCCGTCCCGCTCCGCCCAGAGCGGGAGAAGTTATTTGATAATTTAACACCCAAAAAAAAAAAAAGGTAGGTACCTGTGTAGTAAAACGTATTGCCAAACAAAATTGTTAATAAGTTACGTACGCGTGATTCTTGGCTAAGAAACGGCTCTTTCATTTATCATGAATTCGGGGAAAACACATTTGTTCGGGAAATTCGATTTGGCAGTATTTGTTAGCCTAACCTAAAAAGCCAAGCAATTACTACACATATTCGGTTTTCATTAGGCTTGTGCCGATCGGCAAACTCCGTTCGACATCAGACTACCCTCGCTGAATCATTCGGGTCTGCACAATTCGAGCTAAATTCCAATTCGTTTTTCCCGAACATATTATATCTACAAATATTATATTATATTCGATTTTGCCGCCCGCCTGTACCGAATCATGCCGTGCCGACCCAAAAAAGCCCTTAAACCGACGTTCGCACGGACGTAATAAAATCGCGGCAATTTTTTTTGGTGCACTTGATTTTAAGGCTCTGCTTAGCGCCGAGAGTTGAAAGTCCAACAGTATGTTTTTTCAACGCGCTAGGACGAGAGTGCGTCCCAGCGCTTTGGATTCTCAACGCTCGGCTTAACACCGAGAGTTGAAAATCCAGTGCGCGATAAAATCCCGCTGCAATTTTATTACGTCCGTGCGCACGTCGGCCAACTCTTTTTAGAGGCAGGTGCTCCTACACTTATTTAATAGCAAATACCATAACTGTATCTTCCATTTCAGTTCCACATATTTCAGGCGCTAATGCCATCACATGCCCAGAACTGTCTACTCTCGACTAGTCTTGACTCAAAGATGACGGCGAAAGCACTATAACATTTCTATTTCAACATGTTACTCAGGTAAAAAGATGATTCTCCACTCTAAAATGAATTTGTGGAAAAATTTATTTGGTCGGAACATAGATTTTATTTTTTGTTCTGCGAATATAGAAAATTCGTGTGATTATTGTAGAGAAAAGATCGATATTTAAAAATTGTTTTATGAGTAGGTTCATATTAGGGGGCTAGGTTGCCTAATGACATTTACGTATACCAAGAAAACCCAAAAGACAAATTATTAAGAACACGGCGACGCATGAATTGTCCATACAAACTTAATACCTAAATCATTTGCAATTTGGGCATATTTCCACCATATTATGTTGTTATTCGGAGTTAGACAGTGTTTATCTAGGCTCCTACATCTTTTTTTTCCAAAAAATGAAGTTTAAACGAAGTTAATTTCGCAAATTTTTACAGCATAAATGACATAATCATCTTGTTTTTCCTGTATTATAAACAACAATATTTATAATATTGTTTCTGCAGAAGCATAGCTTATATTATCAAGTTACAAATTATCGAAAAAAAAAGGAAAAATATTAAGTTTTCATTCATCAATTTTTGGTATTACGGAACACATCCAAATTTATCATAAATTTTCGAAAGTTAGTAGTGCTATCGCGTCAAGCAATAATTGTCAATGTGTGCGTGGTAGTATTGCTCACTGTAGATGTATATCGCTCCGACAGGCACTCGCACTAGCGCAACGTGCTTGGAATTTAATTTTGCAAACATCTCGATTTGTAGTTGCGAGCCGTGTTCGCAGGCCTCTTAATGCGACATTTGCTTATAATTACACCGGCACCCATTTATTGAATCGGCAAAAATTATCTTTACAGCCATTTGCTTCTTCGATTATACTAAAAACTACATTAGGTACCCCCACCCAATCTTCTATTTTTCTATGTATAAAACAAAGCCGCCATTTTTATTTCATTATAACGTCGGCTAAATTCGTCTTTGTTCATAAAAAGTCCTTTATCAAAACTTTACTTGTAAATGTGTTAGTATTTTCTCTTGACGGCTATTCTTGGCAATGGGTACTACTAGTCTAGATACCCAGTCGTGGGCGTAAAAGCTCCTTATATAATGACCTTTAACAATAAAAAACAAAGAAAGTTAATTAATTGTTGATTGAATAAGTTAATGTGAACAATGAAGTTGTTTTCGTAATTAGTGGAAACGCTTGGACGGAGGTAAACAATTTATTTAGCATAACCAGACTATGTTCCCACTGCTGGGACACAGGCCTCCTCTCTTCGAGAGGGTGTGGGATCTAATCTACCACGGGCGCCCAGCGCCGGTTGGTAGATGTCACACGTCTTCGAATTTTTGGTTCTAGTACACACAGCTACACATCAACCTATACATTTCCAGTTTATGCTGATCTCGCATTGTATATGATTTCCGCACAATGCGAGGTCATCTTATACTGGAAATGTATAGCTTGATGTGTAGCTGTGTGTACATGCCGGTTTCCTCACGATGTTTCCCTTCACCGTTTTGGGACCAACAACAACAATAAAAAACAAAGAATTAATTTGCTTACCTTTAAATACCTCTGCCTAAAGATTTCAACAATCAAAATATGAATCAAACGACAAAAAGTCAGATTCAATGTTTTCGTAGCATTACGTAGCCGCGTAGCTGCTACGCCGTAGCAACACAAAATAACCGAAACGCTACGCAAATCTACAAAAACAGTAAATAAGCAATCTCTAATTTGCCTCGTATCAAAGACTAATGTTACCTAGAAACCTTTATAAGGTAACATAAAATATAATTAGTAACAACCCAGCAGTCTGCGAACGTTTCAGACTCACGACAATAGTACGCGTCTCGTTTTGTTTTCATTGGAAGAGTAAATATTAGCTTAATTATACATTTTCTCTATAATTAATAATACGCTGCTCACTTCACAGGCGCTCTTTAATAAAACCCATTGTGCTGTATAATTAGAAGGTACGTACATTCATTATTCTAATTACCTGTCAACCACGCCACAGTGCTGGTGCGGTGAATCAAGTTTGTACAACAGTTAAGAGAGACTCATGGCTAAATAAGAAATAATAGCTGCAAGGGACGATTGATCAGGTTAAGCTACACTTGCCGCGGTCGATCAGTGGATGGGTGACCAAAACCATCTTTACATACTGAGACCTAGCTAGACGTCGGAAAGCACGCTAAGCCGCTGTCATTCTTGGATCTCTGACAGTCGTTACGAGTCGTCAGAAACCCGAAAGACAGACAACCAATCTTGCTAAGGGGTATCGTATTACCCAGTAACTGGGTCGTGTAGGTCAGATAGGCAGTCGCTCTATGTAAAATACTGGTATTCAGCTGTATCAGGTTAGACTGGAAGCCGACTCCAACATTGTAGGGAAAAGGCTAGGTAGATGATGGCAACAGGTCGAGTGGATTGCAGATTGTAGATGCTGCCAAAATGTAACTCCAGTTGTCATTGCAACTACGTAAACTTAAGGTGAACTGCAGAAATATCATTACGCAATTAGGGTAGGTACTGCACCCTAATTGAGTAACTTATTATCGTAAACAATTATGCCTAATTTGTTTCATTTTGACAGTTCAACAACATTCATTGCGTTATTTACGTTGTTGAGCAGATTTTTTTTCCAACTTATGAAGCAATGGATTAGCAATCTGTTTCAAATCGAAACAGATTGTGATTGTATTGTATTACGCAATTAGGGTACAGGTTAAAAGACAACGTAATTATTGTTCTTTTTTCTGGAGTCTTCGACTTTTAATCTTTAGGTCATTCGTTTGCAAGGAATTTTATTTTATTTCACACCCTCAACTTATGACACAAAATGTAGACTCATCCTATGACTTAGGTCATTTAAGAAAAGTTCCTATGACTTAGGTCCTTTCAGAAAAGTAATACCAACCTAGGTATAAACTTGTTAGATTGTTAAACCTTATAGTAAAATATAGTTATTTTTATATTTTATTTCCTAGCCTAGGAATATTTTCTTTAGTTTATTCTCATTCCATACAATATATATTTACGAAATAGCTTCGCTGTTCTCTCAGTACTGTGACCTTGCTTGCTCGTCTAATATCGGGCGGGAAATTGAACATGTTTCAACGATATCGCTTCAGTAAATCTTCGAGATTTTAATGAATTTTCTGAACAACTTAATGCCTGGCATAAACAGAAAATTGTTAATGATGTCACTCAAAGGTTTTTAATTAGAAAAATATTTCATGTTCTTGTTTGTCGTGTTTACGTTTCAATAGATATTATTTGATATTACCAGTATTATGGAAATATAAAATTGGATGAAAGTTTACGAAAAAACTACCTACTACTTAATAATTATCAAAATTATGTAAACGCTGACTCAGAAGCTTTGTATATTAGTGCTGCATTGTTCGTAAGCAGTTATATCTACTTAATTTAATGTTTACATATAAGCGCGCTTTTTTATCCCAGCAATATTGCACGTAAAAGGTGGCAAGCCTGCCTTTTAGCGCCACAAATCCAAACGGATAATTTTCCAAAAAAAAACTCAATGGAAACATATTATTTTCACTTACAATATTCTAGACAGCCACATAGTTTCGGAGCTTGCATTCCAAGTTTTAAACACGTCGTAAAGGAAAACATATTCATACATCCCTCCCGCACACACACCCCTTTATGTTCTACCATTACTAGGGATGGCCACAATAATTAAGACACCGCCCTTGATGTTGCAAGTCACTTTAATTGGAGTTGAATTTCATCCTTTTGGATAACCCTATTCGTACGACCGCTAATTAGTACGGGACGAATTTATCTTGTTTTAAGATTATTTTAGCGACTTTAAATGTGATTTATTGCAAATGATGGGATTTAGGCGTTTGTAAAGTTTTGGTGGAAGTGAAGTTTAAAGCCGTGGGAAATTATTTTTAGACATATCCACGGAAACCTATCGGTAACGGCCCCCGACTTAGGCTCTAGACAGACGTACTGCATTTCATCTGCAAATTTGCAGTTTGAATGCAGTTAGTACGACTGCAAATTTGCAGTTGAAATGCAGTCCGTCTGTCTAGAACCTTACGAGTTGTAGGTCGTGGGTTCGAACCCAAGCAGGCGCTTTACTTTGTGTAAATAACTTCATCATCACTGCTCTCAAAATGGTGAAGGAAACCAGCATGTCCTAGAACCAAAAATTCGACGACATGTGACATCTACCAACACTTATTGGGCCCGCGTGGTGGAATATGGCTCACTCCCTCTCGAAGAAAGGAGGCCTGTGTCCCAAAAGTGGGAACATTGTGGGCTGATTATATACAGGGCGTCCCAAAATTATGGGACATAAAGGGAAAGTACCTTAAATATCGTAGATAGGGTATTTTGCTGAAAGAAGACTTCATGTTATTTTTAAAAGTTAGTAATTCTGCATTCATAGATTTTCTAAAAATTACTTTCCTCGTCTGGGAATCGAACCGACTTAAATGTTAAAAAAAACACCCCTACTTTTATGATGCCAATCGAAAGAATGGCCAAAAAATAATAACTCTTCTTAAGTAACATAGTATTTTAAAAGAAAAGAACAGCGTGAAATTAATAATTTTAATCAAATTAAAAACATACATGAAACTGCCGTAGTCAATTAAGTGGGTATTTTTTTTGTAAATTCATTAATTAAATGCTCAAAATGTGATCCCTTGTCTTACGCAAATCGCCAATCTTTTAATGAGTCCGCTGCCTGTTAATTTTCTTATCATTCTATGGTGAATACTCGATATGATATGGCACAATTCTGTTTATAACTCGCCCACGTTCTCGTATCGCTTTTTGTATAGCATATCTAAAGAAGAAATCTAATGGTGTAAGGTCCGGGGATCTGACTCAAACATTTTAAGTTGTTCGTTTCTTTTAAAATACTATGTTACTTAAGAAGAGTTATTAGTTTTTGGTCATTCTTTCGATTGGCATCATAAAAGTAAGGGTGTTTTTTTTTTACATTTAAGTCGGTTCGATTCCTAGACGAGGTAAGTAATTTTTAGAAAATCTTTGAATGTAGAATTACTAACTTTTAAAAATAACATAAAGTCTTCTTTCAGCAAAATACCCTATCTACGATATTTAAGGTACTTTCCCTTCATATCACATAATTTTGGGACGCCCTGTATATAAGGATGTAGGTAATTGAGGCTGGTTTCATAGCTGACCGGGAGACCCGTCGGCCGCCCATACACGGGAGAACCGTACGAGTAGTGCCCGCAGTGCTCTGAAACGAGGGAGTTAGTGCGATATGGTTGCTAACGTTGTACGAGCTCTACCCAGAGCGGGTCGCGTACGGACCAATCCGTGTCGCTGTGAAACAATGTTCTAGCGCTTCACGTGTGTCTCCGTTCCAGGAGCCCATATGGGCGGCCCGCACGGTTCTCCCGGACAGCTGTGAAACTACAACCGAAGTCACGGGTCCATACACTTTCTTTTGATTTCTGAATACTCTTGTATTTTTTTTGAACATACCTATAGAAATAGGAATCAAATCTACAACATGTTTCAAAAGTATATAATGAAAGTGTAAACAAACTGTGTTCAGGTAAAATTCTTATACAATCACTCACTAAAGTGAATTACTAACACAGTCATGTGTATTATGGCTGTTTCAACTGTAAACTATCTCACCACTTTTTCCAAATTATTATTTTAATAACATTTAAAAAAATAAAAAATAAATCTTCGTCGTTTAGGTTATAAAAGTAACCTTATTGTTAATTAAGGTGATTTATAGTTCGAATTTCGAGTTAAAGTATTCAAATAATCAAATCGAAGCACTCAATTTGTAAGTGGCACTACAAGTTGGCAGGTTTCTTTTCTGATTCGTTTGTTTACATTTTAATCGAATACTTTTTGAACAGACAGCGTAGATACTGGCGTAAATGATCTAATAAATTAAGCTTTCGTTTTTAATATAATCACTTTTAATCATATTTTTTTATTGAACACCAAAGTCCCTTTGATCTGTGGATCTCCAATACTTTATAAAAACTTTTAGATTAAAAATAATTATGTGTCAAGTAAAATATGGACTGGGGAATAACAATAGAAGGAAAATTACTAAATGATGATAAAAAAATCCTTCTACAAGACAAAAACGAAAGATAGCATACAAGAAAGTCTTTGACTAATGGGACAGTAGAGAAATAATGCTGGTATTTTAACTAATATTATAAATACGACAGTTTGTTTGTTTGTTTGTTTGTGACGCTTTCACGCTAAAACGGTAGAACAGATTTAGATGAAATTTGGCACATGAGTAGACCATGACCTGGAGAAGGATATAGGCTACTTTTCATCCTGGATCTTAGACAAAATCTTGGGGCAACAGCTAGTAAACACTAATCCTAGAATCTACGATGAAATGTACGACAATCGATGGCCATAACACTACATACAACTAAGTTACACCGCAGTACAGTTAACTGCCGGCCACGCGGGAACAACTAACTCTCTGCTAACTTAACGAACGATTCTTTGCGTTGCACTACGATTCCCGTGCGGATGCTGACTTATAATGTGTGTTTATTGGATAATGCGCTTGTGAATTACTATTTTTTTTTTGCAAAGTGTTAATTATTTTCAACTCCTCCAGCTATAAATACAATGCGTGTGTAAGGGGATTTTTGATTTTCGATTTTTTTGTCAGCACCTCATTTGAAGTTTCAAGATCTAATAACTTACATTTTGACGATTTTCACTTTATTGCTTATCTTCTACCTACGTTTATATCCCTAAGTAACTTTTTTGATTCAAAGTTTAAAATACAGAAATAAAATAAAAAATCGCTTCCTGTAAAATCATGGTTTTGTAGTTATTAGATATTGATACTACATCGTTGATATGACGGAGAGGGTACGTGTCTCTCGTTATCATCAGCCATGTTTGTTTTTTTTTTTTTTTTTTTTATGTATGTCCACCGATTTCTCCGTCATTTGTGGACCGATTTTGAAAATTCTTTTTTTGTTTGAAAGGGTATGCTCCCAAATTGGTCCCATATAAATTTTATTAACTTTGCTTGGGTAGTTTTTGAGTTAGCTACAAAATACGTATTTTTTTTCCCACTTAGCATGTAGATGATGTGATAAGTTCCTGACACTGGTAGTAGGCAGTGGTATTCGAATGTGTGTGGGGTAGGTACCACAACTAAAAAGTGAAAAAAAAAACTTTTTCCAAAAAAAAAACTACCGACTTCCAAAAAAAAACACTACAAAGTGAAAAATAACTTTAATTTCGGAAGTCGGTGGCAAAAAACGAAAACTCAAAACCCAAGACACCGACTTCCGAAATTAAAGTTATTTTTCACTTTGTAGTGTTTTTTTTGGAAGTCGGTAGTTTTTTTTTGTAAAAAGTTTTTTTAACTACTGTGGGCATGCTATGGGTAGTGTTGGTTATTGCGCAATACAAAAACCGTTTGATTAAAGTATAATTTACGATCAATTTAATCACACTAGCAGTTCACACACTATAGGTACACGACACAAGTATACGGAACGCGCGACAGTTTCTAAATGCGTTTACCGCTTGATCGCCACCGACAAACTCTGCTTAACCCAGGTCGAGCGTCTGCTTAACCCGATTAGTCAAATCAGTGACATATTTCCGACATAAATATGTCTTATTAGCTATCGGTGAAAAACCAAGTTTAGACAATATTTAAATACCACCTTTGTAGCTTATTTGAGCTTCTTTTCAGTCATTCCAATAAAACCAATGTAAGAAATTAACAATTCGATTCTTTTTTCAGTTTAAAGGTGACATTAGAATGAAAAGTAAAGTTTTAAGTAAGAGTTTTACATAATATAATTAACATATTAATATTTACTTAGTACTTCATAAATAAATTTTAGTGCACATTCAAGGAAATTAAGTCTATCTTATCTTAGACAATAATAATTTCCTTATGTTGTCAACATAAGACAGACCACCATCTTACTTAAAGCACTAAAAACTACCACAGAATAATGAAATGCAGCAGACGGTCAGTAATCCGACAGTGCGCCATTCCGGACGAGTTCTTGCCTACTCCTTGTGAATCGCAAAGGAATATGTAGATAAGTGCATTTTGATGTAACAGGACTTTGCAAGGGCTTTGAAGTGTATTTTTTATGGTAGTTGGTTTGATAAAGTTGTAACATAGGAGCATAAATTACTAGCTGTGCCTCCGTCTTCGTTTACTTTTGTAGCGTTTACATTAAAAAACTCCGAAAGTGAAAGCTGGTGAAATGTGGGTATACTTTAGATAGGTACACCCCTGCCTTACCCTTCGGAGATTACAGGGATGTTGTTATATTGTGTAACATTAATAAACACATTTTCACAAGCATATTACAAATTAGTGGATTGTATCCAAGATAAGAATACTTGGAAACATGGTGGTCTTGCTCATAGGACAATTTTAGAGTCTAGATAAAATCAATCTGGTTGCTAATTTAATTGCATAATTTATGATTATTATAACATTGATTTTACATTCCGTGATTACTTTAACTCACACACTGACTGATTAAAATTACTTGTAAAATTTTTAGAAATATCGTATAGGTACTTTTACAATGCTTGTAAATATGTGAGCACCATGTATCCATCACATAATAAATTGTTGTGGCATAGTAATCTTATTCCAGGTGCATAGTCTTCACATATAATTATATATTTAATGAATACAAAATATTGTAGAACATTTCAAAAGTGTAACGTTAGAGTGTTTTGCCCATTCTTCTCCATTCGAAAACTACCTTTTGGAAGCGGCGACTAGAATCAATTCTATTTGTAAATTTTGACGTTCAAAAGTGCCTTTTATGTGCATAATTGAAAGAAATTATTTGACTTTGACTTTGAAACACAAACATCACTCCTGTTTTCTTCCACATTTCGCCAGTTAGTTCTATCTAAGTCATGTAATTTGTCGTCCATGTAAGTAATTTGGGATAGTTTGGTATTGGTTTCGGGATATACAGGGTGAAATTTAATTCATGGGCATGCTCTAAAGGGGTCATTGTACTCATCATTATGAACAACTTTCACTATGGGACGAACACTAAAATCGCGAAAAAAAAAATCAGCTGTTCCTTACATTTTGATGAGCTATGCTAACATAAATGTAGCGAACAGCAGATTTTTTTTTCCCGATTTACCAAAAAATCTATCCTTACCCTATAATAATTTTCTTATTATGTTTTTCCGGAGACACGATAATAAACAAGCTTGGCATCAAACCTTATTTTCTTAATTTTGTATTACTGCCTACACTGCGGCACATTTGCTGCCAAACACATAACAATCACAGCCTGCAATTTGAACTAGACCTAATATTCTGAGATGAGGATATTATGTAGTTCTAAGATCTCCACTGCAACAACTGTGTGCCATCAAACATCGTTTATATCCTACTAAGAAATTACAGTGCCAACAGTAAGTGCAGGGAGTAGGTAAGGTGAGAACAGTAGATTCATTCCACACGAATTCACACGATACATTCTCGTTCATACTTTTATCTACACCCATGCTATAAAACCTCTATAAAAGTTTCAGAAACAGTTAACTTATTGCCATCATTAAAACAGCCAGTGTCATAGTAACCATAATATCATCCAAATGAGTGCTATAATGTTGTACTAAATTTCATTATGCAACTCGTTTCATCGTTTAAGCGGGGGACAGCAGCACCCGCTGCACGCATGTGTTTAATTCTTGATCTTGAATTACAAACACCCAATGGTTTCAGAACCTTTTATAGAGGATTCATATCATGGGTGTAGATAAAGTCTTGTATGCAACTGTATATAATTAGGTATTAAAACACTCATGTGATACTATTATCCCACATTCCTGTTTTAATACCCCTTATTATACAACAGTTTTTAAATAACTATTTACCTACTTGAACTACCAATATAAAAACGCCAAACAAGCATTCATGAAATATGGGGAAATTCAGAAATATTTAATCAAAAACCCTTTTTTAAATTGAATATGTTTCGATTTTCATTCAATTTGATAGCAAATGCAAAGAACCACTGTCTGTCACTTGGTTCCGTATTTATTTAATTCAGACAACAGAATGTTTAAATTTGCCGAAAATATTTCTCTGCCAAAACGGTGTACAAAAACAATACAAAATCTACATACAAAAAATCTTCAATAGATGACAGACAACGCACAGCTTGAACTCAAGCAGAGAATTCTTTCGAAGTATGAAACTTTGCACAAGTGTTCCTTATGATGTTGAAAGTGAGCACTAAGGAACAATTTTTGAAAATTGATGCCCTAAGGTAGGGGATCAAAATTTGTATAGAAGTACGTAATTTTTCCCATCGGGCACATGACTTGTAACAAATTATTCGAGATTCGACTACAGAACCTAACAATGTAACCTCATAAATCTACCTCAAGCAATTGATATACTGTATCTATTTACCCTGTGGTGTTAACACGAACTAATAATCTGCGACCATCTTGATATTATGACGTCAGAGCCCAGGTGCACACTGAGAGACCGCAGTGTTCTCGCATAACGACGCTCCGTCGACAAAACAGTCCAGTGCAGCGCTTCGAAAGCTGATGCGCTGTTTTGTTATGAAATGCTTTGTTTCGCTGATTGTATTTATGGCTTTATTTTGGAATAGTTGCCTATTCCACAAGAATAAATTGGTCAAGTCTATATTCCTTTTATCGTATCTAACTTTTACCTTTTTGTGAAGCAGTGGTAGCCCATGGTGTCGACCCCGACTTACGAGTTGTAGGTCGTGAGTTCGAACCCATACAGGCATGACATACTTTTTCTATTTAATTTCCATTTTTTTTAAATAAGTAATAATAATAAAATTATATAATTAATGAATGTCATAAATACCCCAATAATATTATTTTCTATAGATAAATGTATGATTATTGTAATAGATATTTGCACACCTATGAAGGTAGGATATGGTTTAAAGATATTCTATTGTATGTATCACCTCATGTACTTACCCATATTCAAGCAAATAAATTATTTGAATTTGAATTTGCTGTTATAATGCGGAAGAAAATTGTCTCAGTTGTAACGGCTAGGGCTGCGTAGGGTAGGCTGCGCAGGCCGTTAACGGTTAGGTGAAAGTAGAGGTAGAATAAAACAGCTGGATAAGTTTTATCGTTATATTTAAGATAGGTTACACGGCTAGGTCGTGGGTTAGGTCCTGACACTGAGTCTGAGCACTCGCACACTTAGGATAGGTAGAAAGGATACCGTCCTTGGTAGCACATGGTAGATGTAGGGGGGCCTGTTCAGTATAGGCTCCGCAGTAGGCCGGACGGCCCTAGCACGTGGTAGTACACGTCAGTAGCCGTGGAGATCGCCTGTTAGCACAGGCGCGCGGCGGTAGGCCGCAGGTAGGCAGGCATTGGCCACACGTGGAAGGTCGCCTGTCAGCACAAGCGTGCGGCGGTAGGCCGCAGGTAGGCAGGCCTTCGTCAGCGTGCCCTTGAGCCCGTACAGAGAGCCCCTAGGTCGGGGCATAGTCCTGAGGGTCACTTCCTTCAGGTAGGCAAGCGGCAGTCGAAATGCAGAGTGTCCTTAGACAATTAGTGTTGTGCCACGTTTGTAGTGATGTGGTTACGTTACTTACTAAGTGAGAATCACTCGACTAAATGTAGTGAGACCGCTCACAACGCTACACAGTAATATCCCGAGTGAGGGGGAGCAGCAACAGCATTCTGAGGGTGTTTGCAGAGAGGCTGGATGGGTCTACAATGGGGAGGTTTACCAAGCAACAAAGCTTGTAAAACCTTCTTGTCATTATGATTTTTATTTTTTCTTTCTTTTTGTGTTCCTGCATGTTACTTATGTAGTTTTTTAAGTAAGATGTACCTAATACTAACACCATATGGGCCTTGATGTCGGCCATTTTTTTTTTTTGTCGTGATAAGATAACAGGCAGGCAGACAGACCTACTTTTGCATTTATAATATTAGTATGGATAATGTACCACGAATGTGGGTATTTCCAATTAGATTCATAGCACTTTTAGCCTTCATAGTTGTAAGCTTAATAGGTGGCTAATCTTTTCTCAGAATTTCCTTCTCTTTTCTTGTTATCTTGAGCCAATATAGAGAAAAGGATAAAGGAACGTACTAGACCAACAGCGCCTGTGGCTTCAAGGTTAAGTTTCGAAAATTGTTTGATAGCGCGCCTCCAGAACTATAAGTTTATGAAGAATAAGAAAAACGAAACTAAAGACCAAGATATCTTTCAAAATTCATTAATCTTTCCTCAATTTAGATACTTAAGGTGACGTGTTAGTAAATGTGACCTATTAGGGATAGCGACGAAATAGCGAATGTGACGAATGGTCATCATATCCGCGAGATCTATGATTATTACAAAGATTGTGGGTAAATTCTGTGTATTTATTTAGTTGCCCATACAACGCGCCGCTACAATGGCGACATTAATTTAACACACGGGTAGGGCTAGTATAGTGTCCAGTAATCATAAAAATTATAATAAGATAAAATAATTCGTAAAAAAAATTTCAAACCAACTAAATAAATAAAGCTCTCTCTTTTCTTCAATACGCCCACTCTTTGCACGTTATTCGTTTTAATTTAATTGATGCGATGCGTGATCCCAGCAAATGACCTCTGCGCAACAATTCTTACAGGATGCTCCAAGATGCTATTTTAGAAAATGGTAAATAAATAATAATGTTTAATTATTATTTATTATTATTTTTGCAGACTGCAATGGTCTATAGTGTTAGTAACAAAAAAACTTAGCCTATGTTAGTACTTAATAACTAAAACAGAACGGCTCCGGTTTGTAAGCGCCCACACTAGCAGGCTGTCTGCCCGGGTGGCTATTGATTTAATGAAATTAAAATATCTTTATAAAACGAAAACGCGAAACCGTATACGTGTGTTAAATTAATGTCGCCATTAAAGCGGCACGCTGTGTAAAGCCTTTATATAATAAATAAATAATTTGGGTGTACCTGCTACAGGGACACCTCTGCCCAACCCTTCGGGGAAACAAGGCGTGATGTTATGTTATGTAAATAATTTGCGATGAACGCGGTCAATCGGAACAGTTTCGATGAAATAAATCCAAAGCTTAAGTTCCTATAGTAAATTACAAACCAATCCTAACCAAACTAAGCAAAGTTTCATTAGTTTCCATCAAAATAACATCGGGCACAAGCTCCTGTCAGCTCGACAGTCGCAAATTAATATTTAATACAGTTATCGGTGGCATAGTACTTTGTACCGCCGAGGATTGTGACACGGAGAATACTCGCGAACTATGTAAGTAGGTACTGTTAGGAGGTCAATGACTCTGTTTTAGCATTAATTTGAAAATATAACACCTTTTGATTACAGGTTGCCATAGCGTCGCATCGTAGAGTAAATTTTGTTCAAAATTGAATTAACAATGTATCAAGGGCACTTTTCCTGTTGACAGCGATGCGGACGAATTTTTTGATGCCCTATGAATATTTCCCCTGCTTTTTTATGTACTTAAAGAAAAAAAAGAAAGAAAATTCGTTTGTTTTCGGTAAACATGACGCAAATAAAGATAAAAAAAACACGTAAATAACAAATTGGAGGAAAATATGCGTCACATCCACTCAAAACGGCCATCGCTCAGCATAATGCTGCGACCCCATGCGAAACAGAGCCGCGGCGCTGGTTTTCAGCGACAGCCACACTCACACACACACTCGCCTTATTTGTACATATTATTATTATTTTAAGTCTATAACTTTTTAAATTATGTAGGTAAATATTATATTGCAAAAATTTAATAAAGTTTACAATACTATCATTAGCATGTATGTACATTTTAGTCAATCGTCGTGTGTGCCTTCTTCAATCGTCATTAAGTCACCGAAACTTATTGAGATTATTAATTGAGAATCTTCCAGCCAGGGTGATCCAACTTCAGAAAATTGGAACCCTACTACTTCCTGTGAATGAAATACTGATACTCACCCGCAGATGTGGTTTGTATTGAAACGGATTGTCAAGGATTATGTCACAGATATTTACCGCAAGACACCAAGAATGAAAAAAGTGTAGTCAAACGTTGAACTAAATGTTCACGGATGAAAACCCAGGGATACGGATTATTTTTATTTCCTACACGTGTGAGCTATCTGAAGAATAAATAAATAAAAATACTTAGTTAAAGTTTTATTTATTTTGTTATCCCCTAGTGGGATTTATATTTATGTCCGTAGGTGTGTCCGTGGCATCACAGCGGGCCCTATCAGAATATCAGCGTTGTGATATTTGTTTTTTTTATATATCGCAGCATTATGCTGAGACAGGAGCCATTATTATTTTTTTATTTTGAAAAATATTTTAGTAATTTTGTTAGTTTTAAATGCTCCTTTTGTTAACGGTGCGTATTTTCTGTGCCTGTTCCAAATAAAATATATTTATTTCTTTCTTTCTTTCGAATGTTTGCTTGTTTTTAATTTAATTTAGTTTAACCTAAATTTAACCTAAAAGCCGCAGGAATCCGCTGGATGCGGAAAGCACAGAATCGGTCGAAGTGGCGGTGCTTGGGAGAGGCATATCGCACCTTTAAAATACGTATTTTAGATAGATGGCATTGATAACTCAATTCATGAAAATTTTCGTTTAGTAATGGTTTTACTTTAAAGGTGCGATATGTCTAGCAGTGGACGTCTTTCGTCTGAAATGATGATGATGATGAACCTAAATTTATGATTACCTACGTATATATATGTAACTACTAGTATTGACCGATAACTTATAACTGTAAAGATAAGTCGGTTATTAATAAATACCTAAATAAATAATAATGAAATAAAAAATATCTTGATCCTCAAACGATTCAATTAAACCATAATTAATGTAATATCATACAGAAATGCACCCTAAACCTATAGGTACATGGAATCAATCCGCGACACACATAGGTCCTGTACCTACCTACATATGTACACGATCCATACATATTGACAATTACCATGACCCTTGTTATTTCAATTTATACCATTTCCATTTCGTATCCGAACTCAATAATATCACCCGTTTTAACATACATTTGATCAACCGTCTCATTAACATATAAATAGGGTCCCAAAAAATTCGCTATCCAAATTGTACCTTCCTTTTTTGTCCCTCCAGGCTCTTTCAAAGATAAATTAGGGCCTTTTTTTGTTGGTCCTGTGACCACTGGGGCGGATTCGAGACATTCATTTGGTCCTGTATACATTACGCGAAGGTATTGAAGATTCTGAGTAGCTCAGGTTAATTATTTCGTTGGGAACTTGATTAGCCTTTGTAAGGGTTCCACTTTTTGTTTCGCGGTTTGAGTATGTTCGTACTTTTTGTTAATTAAACTTTGTTTCACAACGTTTTAGAATGTTTCTGAATGGTCAAGTTTTAAACGGTATTTATGTTACGTTTAATTTATGAATTATTCAGGATCTCTCTTTTTGTTTTTATTATTTTTTGTAAGATATTAAATATATATTGTGGTTGGATTGTGTCTTTGTAAGAACATTGCTTGTTGTATAATAGATAGTTCGTTTAAAATATTTTTGTATAAAGGGAATTGTCTTATGTCTCCAAACATTCGACAGTTTTTTTCCATAACTCACTCTGTCAGCTCAGCTTTCACGCATTAGCATTGTTTTATGATTATGTCCTTTTCATGCTTACGTTATCCTTTTCAAATTTTAGGTAAACAAACTATTTATTGAAAGTGCCTATCTATTTATATCCCTTTCCACCACAGTACTTATTGACAAAGGACCCACGAGGTTTAATTCAAAATATTCCTGAAAATTTATTCCCTAAACATTTCATTTTCAATTCCGCATGAAAGCACAAACAAATAATCGAATATTTCCCACTATTATTAATAATATAAGGCCATAACAAAAACGCTTCGAACACAACTACACCAAACTAAACAATACCACTCTCTGTTTGATTCGTACCGTTTCGAATTAATATGAAAATTAACTAACCCCACTGAAATTGGATCCGCGAATCAATAACGGCAAAATTTATTCAATTAATAACCCCCAAACACTGGAATAAAGTGGATAAATGTCACATAAATTAGTTTGTGGAGTGGCTGTCGATGATATAATGTGTTCACGGCAGAATTTTAGGGTTAGGTATTAATATATAATATGGACGCTTTGTTATGAATTGTTGTTATGTATTAGCGAGGAGGTTTATATTCAAATTGGAGTTAAAAACGAAGAGGAGCTAGGAATGTATGAATATAACAATAACGTATAATAATAACATCTATTTCTAACCCAGAATATTTGTGAAGGTTCCTACCTATATAGACACAGAATGTCGCCTGAAGTATACCTTAACAAGCCAATCGCCTAATCCATCAATCAACTCAACCTTTCTCAGTTCACTGTCACACATGTTGGACACGCCGCAATTTAATTGCGTATTTTTCGGACTCGATAAATATAAAAGTTTCCTTGTACAACCTCACACCCGAAACCTTATATACAAAGAAAACAACTACTTATTACTTCACAAAGACATCACACAGGAACCAAATGATTGTCCCAAAAAAATAATAATAAATCGAACGAAGAATCCGTCAGAGCGAATCCGTAAACTGTCGGACGATATCGCAAAACTTCTGTAAAAGAAATATTCTTTCCGGGAACACATACATTATTTATATTCGGTGTGATATTGTTCTATATCCTTTGTTTACGAAGACTGGTACTGTCCTAAGGGATACGTCGCGTCAATGTACTCGCATAAATTGAATTATCGAGCCCACCGAGCGATGGTTGACATTCTCGTGTCCAGGGGACCAAGTTATTGAATATATTGAATTTATTTACATAAGCGAAAAAAAGGTTTTCGAACAAAAAGTACGGGTTATCATATATCATGTCAACACGAGTTAGGTTCGTCCGCGTGTCATTCGATTTTTCGTGTCGATACGTGTCAAAGAGTGTCCACATTAATATGTATTTATTGAACGTCGGCGTAATCAATATTGGGACTTCTAAATGATGTGTGAATACGTTTGTATGTTGGTTAACATTACCATAATAGAAGCACATGTTGATACGTACATGATGAGCAACTCTAGTATAATCAAGCATTGTCAAGTGAGTGCCTTGCCTAAAACAAATAGTTCAAATGAAGAAGAGCATGAAGAATAGATTGGTCCACTGAATCTCGAAAATTAAAAACTGATTTAGGTATAAAGATGGTTTTATACCCGCGAGGCGAGGCGTGGATGGGATGGGTGAGAATTGAAATCATCTTTTACACCGAAAGATGTCCATCGTTATACCGCGCCGTATCGCGATGGCCAGCGTTGCCTCGCACCGGCTCGCGATGTCACGCGCCGGCCATCGCTACCTAGCGCCGGCTCACGCTATCATGCGCCACCCGACCAGGGCCTCAAGTCTGCTATTACAATAGTGTCAGAATGGTCTATCATTGATTTCATAATTGTTGATTTTGACAAGTTTGGTAATCTACTAATATAATGGCGTCATTATGACTTTCCAATGGTCAGCCACTGACACTCCATTGAAAGAAATGGCACTTATTGGTAATCTCGTACATAATGACAAATGAATTACTGACTTGTGCGGTATCATTGGTCGTATTGTACGACAATGCCATTATAACACAATTCTATTACGAGACCATTGTCCGACCAATGATCGACCATTATGAATTTAGCAGATTACGAACTTTTAGCAAAATGACAATGGGATCGTGTTGGAATGACGAATTTATAAAAATAGCAGACTTGGGCCCCAGGCGTGTCTCGCGCGCCGGCCAGCCGAGACATCGCGAGTCAGCGCTTGACGGAGATAGACCATGCGGTTCCTCGATGGCCGGTGCGAGATTTGTATATTCGTTGTACAATGTAAATAAATACTCTATACTAACAGCAATAAAGTTCAATATTGTACTAACAAATATTTCAATTCTATCCTCGCGCATCTAGACCTTTTACACCAAAGATGGGCAGGGCGTGGACAGAAACTTTGCCATACAAATTTGAATTCTCGCCCATCCCATCCACGCCTGGCCTCGCCGTTGTAAAACCACCTTAATAGCCGCCTCCTAAGTTCTCCTTGAGAATTAAGATGACCATGTTTGCAAGCATCCATCATTCCATTCGCTGACAATAATCGAATGATTGATAAGCCTCAAACTCAATTATATTTTTAACACGGAATGTCCAACCAAACAACAACAACATCAAACATAATAACAACATAATTACTATAAAAAAGCTAATAATTAAAAATGAACCCATGTACGTTGACAAATGATACTACGAGTATGTAAGTTCAGTGTGTATTCAAGATGGCGCCGATACCCGATGGCTGATAGCCACCACGACAAGCGACAATTAATAACCACCCTGCCATAATTTCTGCGATCCACCACCGCTTACCTTTATTATTCGATATTTTATGCTTTTATGAAGGGTTTCGGGGCCTTTCATTAGGATGTGGCTCTTTATCTTCTAAAT
Source organism: Agrochola litura (assembly GCA_949152395.1). Taxonomy (NCBI): domain Eukaryota; kingdom Metazoa; phylum Arthropoda; class Insecta; order Lepidoptera; family Noctuidae; genus Agrochola; species Agrochola litura. The sequence continues at coordinate 18,080,117 of OX424509.1, read as the reverse complement.
GGTAATTAATGATCGGTGGAAAGGTATTGCTGTATCTAATTGTTTTAAAATACGTAAGTTTTTGAGTTATTACTTTTTTTAACACTGCTCATACGCCATGCCGCCATACATATTGGAAGTGAACCCTCCGGGAGGGTCACCGGCATTACGTTTACGCTTAGGTTAACCCTCACGGACGCTCAACGGCATTAGGTTTTAAACCGTGTTAAGGCTTGTGCAGACCAGCGCGACACGCGACGCGACACAAAGGCACCGCTCGTCGCGCGACGAGCGGTGTCTTTGTGTCGCGCGACAAGTCGCGCTGGTCTGCACAAGCCTTTATAAAACACTGTAAAACGAAGTAAAATTGTGTTTTCAGGAGGTCTTGTCGCATATGTAGTATCTCTGTAGGTATTTTCATGTATGTACTAGTGGGGTGGGGACGAGGAATGTTTTTTTTTTTTAACTATTATAACTCGCTCTGATCCCGAGACAGGGGTGTCCAACGTTTTAATTTTTTAGTTAATATTTATTTGCAACCGTGAAAATGGTGTTCCACAACTGAAATACTGGCCTCCTGACACATTTTTTTTTAAATCTAGAAATGCTTGTATTTTTAAACCAACGCATATAAGTACTAATAAATCTTGTTAAAATATACAACAGTTTTATTTTCACAGTTTATAATGCTATATTCAGTAAGAAAAACCTACATAAGCCCACCGTGAGGGCTTCCAGCATCCCATATGCGACTAGAGTGAACCCTCCAGTAGGGCTCCGGGCACTGAACGTGTTAAGCAAGACTGAGGTGTTTCTTTTAAATCGATTGTAAGTTTTTTTTTTAAACTTGATTAAGGCATAGGAATTTAAATCACAAAATTGTGCCCATCCAAACAGATCACCACCCTATGTTGCATCTTTCTCGTAGAAAGAGCAACTAGAGCAAATTGGAAGCCATTTTAAAATCATCCTAAATTGAGATAAAGGCAATTAGCACAAAGATGGCTTAAGCCCATTTTAACAATAGGTGACACGTAAAAAAATTCCTAAACAAAAGCACGTTGTTAGATTTTCAACTTTTGGCGTTGAACCGAACGTTGGAAACCAAACAACATCCAAACAGACCTAAACCTCATGTAGGTGCATAGTTTCTGTTGATAGATTGGAGGTTGAATGTTCCAACTTGGGCAAATTGGAAGCCATTTTACAATTAGACTAGCAACACGGCCCCGGCTACGCACGGGTAGCAGAGCATATATGCCTGCATTTTTTGAAGTGAAAACTTCTTTAGGCGTGTTGGGCATTTTTTAGATGGGAAAAAACAATTGAACTCGCGACACTGTTACCGACACTAGCTTTTGACCATTAAAAACAAATTATTAAAAAAAACAAAAAACCTGACTGCAAAAACTCAGAACTGAAAAGAGAAAAACAAGCATTATAATCTATATATAGGATTTTGGTATTGCAGGCGGACAAACAAAAGTTTCACCAACATTTCAGGTTATTGGTTTGTCCCGCATTTCAGGTTATTTGTTTTATTTCAAACTTTTTAGTTTTATTAATATATAAATATGTATATATATTTGGAATTGACTCATTACTAACTTTTATTTGATACCAATAATGTGTGTTTTTTTACGTCTCCCTTTTTTTTTATTTGCAGATGCAATATATAAATATTATATAGCCTATGTCACTCTCACTATTAAGACGAACCTAACGACACCTCATATTAAAATCCATCAAGCCGTTTAGGTTACAGAGCGTGCCAAAGAAATAGACATACATACATACTCTCGAAAAACATTACCCTCCTTCTGGGGCAGTCGGGTAAAAAGACATCAACGCGCGATAAATTTTCTTTGGAATTAGTGACATTCCAAACAACAACGACATGCATTTCCCTTTTTTTACCGATTTCAAAAAGAAAAGTATTTCCTGCACGGTAAAATTGTTCAAGTTTTCACTTCTGTCGGCACTGTTACTGTAGTAGTGTCGTATCAGCCTGTTGCGTCGAGCATGTGGGTTAGCATAAAATGTAACTGATGAATACTTGAAGTATTTTACATCGTCATATTTCAGCTAATTTACACAAAACCGTAATAAATTATACACCTAAACCTTTCTCATTAAACACTCCGTCCATTAGTGAAAACTATATATGAAAATCCGTTCGGTAGTTTTTGAGTTTATCGCGTTCAGACAGACAGAGGCGGCGAGGGAACTCCTAAGTTGAGCTACTAAGGCAAAAAACCGAATGTTGTAGATAGATAGAAGTTCGATCTCTGCCCGCGGCACTTTTGATGGATGATTTGATCACCTTGGCATCACCAACTATTACTAAAAGGAAGTTTAACTTAGTTAAGAGGGTTTAGGAATAGGTTTATTCACGGTGGCGCAGTGATTCTGCAATCGGTTTCTGCATAGCGAGTCGCGGGTTCAATGTCAGCGTGGACCCAATATTTGTAATTTTCTGGGTTAGTAGTTATTCTGGATCTGGGCGTTTGTGCATGTGAGATTTATGCCCGTAAATAAGAACACCCACTACTTATGTTGCGGCTACATTGTCCCGATAAGGCGAACTATACTTCGCGCGCTCCCTCTCGCATACCGCTCGACGGCACGCTGTAAACAGAGACTTTATCGCGACAGTGTAGCCGTAGCATCACAACACAGCTAAAACTCACAATACAATTGGTATAGATACCATGTAGTTCCTCTCATACTATAAAATCGATGTCAACACCAAAACCTTTCCATTAATAACGCTACGGGTTAAATAAATTACTTGGGCACCTCACCTATGTAAGTAAATTACAGCCTATGGTACCTTTGACCCCATTACTTGAACCTATGGAATAATATGTCGTGTTCTCTGACCATTAGGTAAGTACTTCACTATTACTTTGGATCAAGTCGATTGAATGAAGCGACGTAAAAAATTGGTTAAATACAAGGCGAGGGTTATTATTTGGATGAATTTGTGGGAAATATTATATGCTCTGTCTCTATTATTTTTCTAGACCTCCGGTTTTTAAATGCTTCTGAAATTAATCTGTTGTTAAATCTCTACCGTTTGATCTCATTGGCAATTGTGATTATGCAATCGTTTAAAAACCATGTTAGATATTATGACAATATATTTCTTATTAAATGTCATTAAAAACCCGTCATCATCATCATCATTTCAGCCGAAAGACGTCCACTGCTGGACATAGGCCTCCCCAAGCACCGCCACTTCGACCGGTTCTGTGCTTCTCGCATCCAGCGGATTCCTGCGGCCTTCACCAGGTCATCGATCCACCTTGTGGGAGGCCTTCCAACGCTACGTCTTCCGGTTCGCGGTCGCCACTCCAGAACCTTACGGCCTCATCGGCCATCTGTTCTGTGAGCAATGTGCCCTGCCCACTGCCACCTAAGTTTGGCAATACTTCGGGCTATGTCGGTTACCTTGATAAAAACCCATGTTAAATTAAAAGGGACATTGTAAGCTGACATGGATCCTTTTCTCTAGAGGGACTATCAGTCTGCAAAAGTTCATTAAACTCCTCACCAACTTCAGCACCAACAACGATAACAACATAATAAATTGCTACTTAAAACTAGGAAACAGTAACCAAATTGTCATAATTCTCATTTCGTACTCCGAGAGCCTTGGCTAACGTTACAACAACGCATGAATGCGACACAGAGTTACAGTATCACAAACAACCAGTGCACTAACTCGCGCTCATAACTCACGAGTCACAGTTAGTTTTAATCAGTCGTTAGCCGGTTACTCCCCTTGGGATCGTTAACAAATGGCCCGCCGCCACTCCACGACGCAATCCAGATGCGTTTAATAGCTTTTTAACCCAATTACGAACGCAACTTCATGGAACATTTTGAGACATTGAAATGTTTATTATTATATACTACGTACTTAAAAAACTTTAGGTTTTGCGAGGCCGTAAATGTGCAGAAGTTTAGGTGTCTATAAAAATAAAAATTGCGTGAGAGATTTCGGCGATTATAATCTACAAAGAAAGAAAACGCTTATTTGGAAGGTCTCATGTGGATTTCTCATAAAGTTGGGACTTGAACCAACAGCTTCTTGGTTCACGACCTGTAAGCTGGACGCCAGTCTATTTTCGCTCTTTTTTTTTAACCTCAGCGAAGCTCTTGGCCTGCATCTCACCTGATGGTAAGTGACGATCAGGCCGAAGGTAGAAGCGAGCTTCACCCGGAATTCTCAACCACAGAGGAAACACATTGTTCTACTGCCCTTTTACCTACACTGTACGTTTATGACGTGCCCATAAACGTTGTTAACGCTTTACTTATGGAGGTTTTATGGTCAAAAAACTTTATATCAGTCCCATACATTTTATCAAACAATGAACTTGATTGTATTACATTTTCTTGGCACAATTACCTAAGTTCGTTTAGGTAATTTCCGGTTTTCTTTGTGGATTTTTGTAGGTAATGCTAATTACATAAGTAACAGTGGCAAAATTGATACATTTCAACTTCATTCATTATGATTTCGCTATCATATGGACTTAGCAAATGTTCCTATCAATTGGGTTAACAATAGAAAATATTTCGATTGCAGTTTTCTCTGTATCAAAAAGGTTATTTCCAGATGGTTTTTAGGCGAAGCGAGGGAGTAGGTAACGCGGAACGGAGTTGCGGACTGAGTCTGTCCATTGATGCGGAGCGAGGTAGTGCGGATCGGAGTTGCAGACTGTGCGGAGCTAGACTGAGCTCACGCGACGAGTAATTTGAACGGGCTACAATACCCCACGGCCGGTTTTTTCCGCTTCCCCGCTCCACTTTCTCGCACCGATTCCCGATTTTGTATGAATTTTTAAACTAGTTCACAAATCCCAGTCCACTGAAGCGGAGCGGAGATTTTATGCAATTCCATTGGTTAATATTGGCACAGCTCCGCTCCATTCCTCTCCTCTCTTCATTGGCTTCATTGGACAGTCAGCCTTACTATCGAGTTTGCTTTACTCAAATATACGAAATAACGCACTAGGTTACAGTCAGCGGGCCGCCTGTAACTTACTGAAACCCGTAAGTACATTACAGCAGACGTACCAAGGCAGGGTCCGTGGCTAAATAATGACAGCTTCACAGGTCGATCGAAGGTACGCTTGCCGAGGTCGGTCCGTAGATGGGTGACCATCCATTATATATCAAGACTCCTTCGTGCCTCAGAAAGCACGCCATTGGTCCCGGCTGTCATTTGTAGATCTTTGACAGTCGTTACGGGTAGTCGAAAGCCCAAAAATCTGATATCGTCTTGCCATGGGGTATCGTATTACCCAGTAACTGGGTTGTGGAGGTCAGATAGGTAGTCGCTCTATGTAAAATACGGATATTAAGTTACATCTGGTTAGACTGGAAGCCGACCCCAATACAGGGTGGCAAGGACATCGACGCGAAAACTGTTACCATGGATTCAGTACATGATTCTGAACCCCCCAACGTTGAAATTTTTCGTCGGATATTTAAAAATCTGCTGTTTCATAGAAAAGTGCAATACTTACGTGGAAAAAATTTATGGAACAGATTTTTTTTTTTTTTGTTATAACCGACGAAAATTTTCAACACAGGGGGTTCATTCAGAATCTGCCGAGGCTGCGAATATGGGCCGATAGGGATATCGTGGCCCCCCGGCAACATGGCATAGGAAGGAACACGGGTGGGTTTTAGTCAGTAAGAGTCTGACACGCCCTCCCGCTCCACCCAGAGCGGGAGAAGCTATTTGATAATTTCCCACCCAAAAAAAAAAAAAGGGGGTTCAGAATCATGTACTGAATCCATGGTAACAGTTTTCGCCTCGATGTCCCTGCCACCTGTATCGTTGGGAAAAGGCTAGGCACAGATGATCATGACGGCGACGGGGCAAACGTGTAGTGGTGGTAGATCATTCTTAGACGTACAGAATATATTGATATAGGTCTCCCAATAAAGAATTGTGATACATAATATTTACGCTCCAAATCCTATTATAAGCAGGTACGTATTGGCATCTGGTTTCTAGGGATCGGCGTGTAGTCTAAATGTTAATGCGCGGACCACGGGACAATACTATGCAAATATCATCCCCCTATATTGGGCCTATAATGTATGCGAGGGGATGACACGGACCTCCCACCGCCCAAACTAATACTTGTGATACCTGTGTACGAATATTTTCTGCTAATATCGATGTGCGCGAATTTTCGATTTGTTTTTTATTTATTTTGCATAAGCTATACTCCATTTGAAATAAGATTAGACATTTTTAAACAAACCTTCTTAAGAGTCCGTTTAACCGATTTTGACTTCTATACCGTAGTCATAAGGATGGCATTAAAAGCAAAAAAGTGGTTACAATACCAACTGTTTACTGCAGCTGCCATTTGTCATGCCACCATCGCAATAGAAGTCAAAATCGGTTGAACGGACTGTAAAAATGTTTAGTTAAATGTCTAATCTTATTTCAAATGGAGTTTAGGTGAATCTGAAAAAAAAAACGAAGAATTTTAAATAAAAAACGGACATCGTTGACACAGACTTCCTTTTTATTACAAATATTAATTGCACATAAGAACATTTCATACAAAAATATATTCTTAATTAAAAAATTCCCACTAAAACAAACTAGAAAATATAGGTTAGATCAAGGCCCCCGGGAGCGGGTCAGACAAATTAAAATCAATATTACACAAATACAATAATCAGAAAATTTTGATTATAATTAATTATGCAATCATAGTGGAAAGGCAAAAAAAATATATTATTAAATCAGATGTCAAGAGTTTTCCTAGATGTAAAACAGAAATTAAAACATTTAATATTATAAAAATTTGTTTCCTAATAAATTATTCTGAGTATATTTTAATTGACGAAACTCCAAGCCAAAGCAAATTGTGACATTCACTCATATTTAAAAGACCATAAGAATTTATTGACAATATTTTCTTTATTAACAATTCAACAATCTAGCTAACATTATATACAGTTGAGATGGTAAATGGTAACATTACATCTTTGACTTTGTTTAATTTGTCTATGACCGCCGTTTCATACGACGATATTACAATCGTGTACATTCTACAGTACTTATATCACATTATTTATAGTTATTAACATACCTGTCGAATACAAAACATGTAAATTTTGAGACTTTATATTACAATATTGAGATTGAAATTTGTGACAATTTTATTATTTAAATATAAAATCTAACTTCTAAAAATATATCTAAGGTCGCGGCAGAAATAAATGAATGATTATTTTTTAACTAATTACAATTAAAACTAAGAAGCTTTACTACTTATAAAATAACGTTAAAATTATGACGAGTCAAGGTATATTTTAGGACTATGTAAAAAAATTGCCTAATAGAATCAACATTTTAAACTATATTTTCGTCAACTTGAACAGGTTCAAAATTAAAAATTGTACAATTTTTAAAACGCTATGGTAACTTTGGGCCTATGAACTAAATTATAATTAAAATACATTTAATTACAGTTAGGGGTCGTAACGCCATACTAAGAGAGCTCACCAGATCTTAAACCAGATTCATATTACATTATAGTGTATTTGTGGCATGTCTTATGGCTTATATTTGACTTTTGATGGAATCATGTCTGCTGATATCTGTCTGATATATTAATTTGATCAATCAAAACATTGCTTTCATCTTAGTATCAAATTAGTAACAGCAAGCAATCATTTTAGACTGTCTCAAAACAATGTAATAACATTAGTAGAAACTTTATAGGTACTTAATTTTAGCATAACTGCCCATACAAAAGTTTGTATGGACCTTCACGCCAAAATAGCACCTGATAACAATGCAACACTTCACCAACAACAGATAAACATTAATGCATCAAGACAGCCCAAATTAATTTGAAAAGGGAACAAACAATGGACGGTTGATGACGTCATCGGTACTCAGTTATTTGTGTGACAGAGATAGAACATACCACAGGTTTAATGCAAATTACCTCAGCGGCTAACATCAAAGGCAGGTTTGATTAAGTCGAGTGAGCGCTAAGTCAAGATGTACCAGCAAACATGGAACCACTAATAAGGACTTGTGTTCCTAAACATAGCTACGAAACTTAGTACGAAGCTATCATAGTCTTAATCGATTAAGTCTCAATTATCAATTAAATGATAATCGATTTAAATAATTTTCCTGGACGTAATTTTTTATATTCGAGTAGTTCGAAAGTTTGAAAAATTGTACGGAATGTTACATCTATCTTTATCTATTGAATGATTGATATGGAATCGATTCTCTTGCAAACTTCCGAGAGAATATCGAAGGAACACTATTGGGAGTTATATCGTCCAAGTATCACATTGTAACAGTGTGGCGTCGAAACCATCGCTACACGAACTCTTTGTTCAACTTACAATTTTATAACTAGCTATATTACATACATACATAGTTATTTTAATTACGAGACTTTAGTACTTCGACTGGTGATGCGATTTTTATCGATACATAATACAGACAAATGGCAGAAATCCTTGAGTTTAAGTACCGATTTGTGTTACATTTTTCGTTGCGTAGTTTTATAATAATAGTACGGTTTGTTACATCATTTTAAATGGAGCTACGTATTTGTTTCGAGAATTGATCTACTATGAACGATTCTTCGTCGTTTTGTCAGTATTATGCTCGAATTTTGGACAAAATGTGGAGATGCCGATGACAGTAAGTCTTCTCCATTCTCACCAAACATTATGCAAAGGCGGTAACTGCAAACTATAGTCGAAAAACTTTTATCGATAATCGATAGATGTCTTTTATCGAACTTTTGTCTAACGAGTAAGCACGGACCTTTTATCGAGCGATAGATAATTGTCGAGTAAATAAATAATTAACGGAAGTAACTATATCATATTGACTTTATCGATAAAAAGTCCGCGCTTATATACTTCAGATATTCATTAGCTTATACAAAGCTTTAGGTGTCTTATAACAACATCCAACATAATTGTAATGGTCCTCCTTCAAAACACAATACAGAAATGAACAGTAGTCCAACAAGCGTAACAAGCTAGCGAAGTTGACTTACTGCTTATGTCTCTACAGTGTAAAAATTCGAATTGAACAACTAAAATTTTCAATAACTAGGAAGTTGTGACCATCCATCACTTACTGACTTTACCTACCGCTCGTCGCGGATCACTTGACTGATGACGTCATGACTTACTTCTACGATCACAGCGCGCGCTATGTGGAATGTTCGAGTAGTGGTTCGTGTTCGCACTCGGGTCGCTCTGTCTCGCTCTCTCTCGCGGGGAAGTTTATGCGCGAGGTGAGAACGGCGACGTCACCGTCGTCGGTGCACGCGAGTGGAGAGTACACCACGCCGCGCGTGCGTGTGCGCTTCTGCTTTTGCTCGCGTGGACTGTGTGCCTGCAGATACAAAGAAAGTTTCATGTTTTTGTATAAAAAAAAACGTTTTTAACAGCATTAATGCTTCCTTAGGGCGGCCATATACGTAACTGCATGTCGTTACAATTTATCGTTCAAATAAAACTAACTGATGTCACAGATTAGTACAGATGGGTCTCTCCGCAAAATCATTTAAATAAAAAGCGACTCTTGCTACGACATAATAAAGTGCAATTCAGATCGCACAGCGCTAATTACCTACAGTTATATTCACCTAGAAGTTGCCTCTCTTTCTATCGCGTAACTTTTATATCTTCTGACTACGTTACGCCCACTGAATTCGACAAGTCGAGCCCGCCGCGGACGGTCTACTTGTGGCTTCATATCTAAAATGCGGAGTGAACCATCTAAATTCATCTGTGCCGATGTTTCAAGCCGTGTTTGTGTTTTAAATTAGATACGGTTCTAATCGAGCCATTTCTGACAGCTTTTTCACACACACGGCTCGATCTATTAGTAGTGTCTGTGCTGAAGAAATTGAGGGGGTTTTTCCTCACATACTACTTGTGATGTCTATACAGGGTGGCAGGGACATCGACGCAAAAACTGTTACCATAGATTCAGTACATGATTCTGAACACCCCTGCGTTGAAATTTTTCGTCGATGATTTAAAAAAAAATCTGCTGTTCCATAGAAAACTGCAATACCTACGCGGTCAAAATGTATGGAACAGCAGATTTTTTTTTAAAATAACCGACGAAAATTTTCAACGCAGGGGCATTCAGAATGTACTGAATCCATGTTAACAGTTTTCGCGTCGATGTCCCTGCCACCCTGTATATTCAAAATAAACAATTCCCAGTATTGTTCGATACTAACAAAAACAATAGATTCCAGAAAGTCCTTATTTCTCTAGAGATCAAAATAAACATGAAGTGGACGTATTCTCAGTTTATTATTCCAACAAAAATAAAAGAAGTATTTATGTGACATGAAACGTCTTCATTTCGTATGCTGCTCTTACGAGAATGTCGATAGCGACATTAATGAGGTTATTCGAAGTAAAGTATGAATGTTTATGGATATACAGACCGTAATATTGTTTATTGGTACTGTGATGAGAGATGTCTACTTTATTTCACATAACCAGTAGATATTATGAAAAATTTCGACCTTCTTAGGCGTCTTCCTAATAGGCTACGATCGTACGAGCAAACAATGCGATTTCGTCGCACGACGAGAGAAACACACACATTTCTTTAGTGCCCTAATTGAAGCTTGCAAGTCATCGCGCGAGCACAGGAAACACTTAATAACGATCGTACGATGGGTTTGATCGTGCAATCGTGCAATCAAAGATACAAATTTATTTTGAGTGTCCTAACTGGTCACACGTCATCGAGCGAGCACAGAAGCGCGGCGGCATGCGGCATCGCGTGATGTCTATCGCGCGAGCTATTAGGACACCTGTGGGACCAACGCACGATCATTTTCATCGTGCGACGAAATCGCATCGTTAACTCGTACGATCGTTAGCCAATTAGGACGACGCGTTATACAAAATAGTCCAATCGGGTATATACCTTTATATAGGAAAGTCGTTTATTTTTTTTTGTTATTGGTCCTTTACTAAATATGGTTATATTTGATGGGTAGAACACCACCTTAAATTATGTCGATTGTTTTCAAAGTCATACTGTATAGTGGCTCCCGCTAGATGTCAGGACTGTATTTGACAGTAAAGTAATAGTTTGTTCAGTTACGTTGTTAATGGTTGGCGTGAGTTTGATAAAACTCGGTAACTTGCCGATTTTTATCAAACTCACGCCAATCATTCGAAGGCAATTATACGTCGATCGTGAAAGTCCTACATAATAGGTACATACAGCCCAATTAAGGCGATTATCACACTGCACCGCGCTCCGTCGCGTGCCGCGGGGTGGCCGGGCGGCCATAGCAAACGATATGCGCGCGGGAGTGTGTTTTCTATACAAACTGATACAATGTTAAATCTGCCGTTCCGCGCTACGCGACGGAGCGCGGTATGATAATCGCCTTAAGTTAAAAAATAACCCCAAAACTGTTGACACATACCTGTAATACCATCAGTACAGCGATGAACAGTCCCACGGCCGCCGCGCACACGGCGAGCGTGACGAGCGCGGCGCTGGGCGCGGAGCGAGCGTGCGGCGCCGTGTGGAGCGCGCCCCACTCGGCGATGCGACGCTTGCCCGCTACTGATGAGTTTATGCACTCGCCTGGTAGAAATTATGACAATTTAAATTATTTGTTTTTTGGCGAGAACAAGGCGGCGCGCACTTTGATTGCGTTTTCGTACGAATTTCACTCGTGCGTACACGTACGACCATGGTCGTACGAATTGAGTACGCACACTGAATATTTTTTAGAACAAATCCCAACAAATTCGGATTGTTTTCGGACGTCGGAACTACATTTACGTTCGTATACGTACGACTAAGTCGCACCCAGTCTGCGCACTCCCTTTGTACTTGGAAGGTCGGGATCGTTCGTGCGTGTTCGTACGTGTACGCACGAGTTAAATTCGTACGAAAACGCATACAAAGTGCGCGCGGCCTTATACATACATACGTACATAAACTCAAGCCTTCCCATGGTAGGCAGAAACTACAGAACGCAACCTGCTACGATCCTTACATACTCATTTTGCTTCGAGATGTTACAATAAAAAATGTTAGTCTCCTCTACTTAGACTTTCTGAATGTACTTTTGTTAACCAAGAAGTCTTTGATCTTTTATATTATGTAGGTAGAGATCTGCATTGCCAGGACACTAAAGTAATTGATGTTACTTTAGCATACATAGCAGCGTGGCCAGTAAACATCGAATATTGAACATAGCCCATATTCCTAAAAATGATACAAAGAACGACCAAAACAGTAGTTGCCATTATTGTGCATTCTCTATTCGGTTGGCTTGCTTGACTGTCTCGTTTCATTACCTACAAGAAAGCAAAGAATAAAAATATTAGAGATGGGCCGAATGTGGTTTGAACCGAATCCGAATTTCGGCCGAACATTCGGTTAAAATTTAAAGTTCGGCCGAATGTCGGCCGAACTTCGGTTCAATTTCGCGCGCTTTTTCGAGAGTGACACGTCGTGACTTGTTTACGTATTTACTTCAATAATTGCTAGATGTACCCCGCCCGCACACCGCGTGGTCTAATAAGAAGAACAGATATTCTAGACTAATAAGAAGAACTGATTTAATTTAAGGTTTACATTTTCAATGTTCCTAACTAAAATAAATGACCATGAGTAAGTAAAAGACATAATTTTATTTTACGGTAATGCTATTCTAATTCTATAAAATTTCAGTCAAAATAGTGCAAGTTAGGTATTATTTTTCTTGTGCCGAATGTTCGGCATCTGAACCGAATTTCGGCCGAATGCCGAAGTTCGGTTCAAGCTGCCGAAATTCGGTTGAACCGAATGTGAACCGAATTTCGGCCCATCCCTGAAAAATATGCAAATAACTTACCAGAATCAGGGTTACAGTGGCAGCAGTCGGTGGCTGGCGTGGAGTTGGTGGCGCCGCGCTCTGAACAGCACGGCACGCATTCGTTGTTTAGCCTTTTACAAAATAAATAGTTATTATAAGAAAACATATTATGGAAATATTATCTTTTCGTAACACAAAACTTAAAGCGCCATCTCCACGGGCAAGAAAATCGCAGCGGTAGTCTAATTCAAATTCAAAAGTCATTTATTCAAACTAGGCTGAGAATCAGCACTTTTCGAACTTCAAAATTACATAAGAACTTCTACTGCTTAAGCTGGGAAGAAGTGGCGCAACAAACTCCCCAGCAGCAGTCTCGCCATGCCATCAAAAATTGAAACTCTTTGAATCAATCTCCACGCGGCGATATCATCGCGGCGATAATTTGAAGGCACAGCGTGACTATCGCCGAGATTCTCTCATCCGTGGAGATGGTGCCTTAGTGTTTTCGAACAACTATACTGTCAAAAAGATATATAAAACATATTTGGCAAAAAATCTAATAAAATATTTCGAAGAAGTAAATAGTTATTTATGCAACTGTTGTATAATACCTAATTATGTACAGTTGCATACAAGACTTTATCTAAACCCATGATATGAATCCTCTATAAAAGGTTCTGAAACCATTGGGTGTTACAAACACCCAATGGTTTCAGAACCTTTCACACATTCAAGATCAAGAATTAAAAAAAATCCCACGAAATTCAGTACAACTGCACGTACGAGATGTCGCCTGCAGCAGTACATCACCACACATGCGTGCGGTGCTGCTGTCCCCCGCTTAAACGTTGAAACGAGTTGCATAATGAAATTTAGTACAACATTATAACACTCATTTAGATGATATTATGGTTACAATGACACTGGCTGTTTTAATGTTGGCAATAAGCTAACTGTTTCAGAAACTTTTATAGAGGATTTATAGCTTGGGTGTACATAAAAAATCATACATAACGGTACAGAAATTAACACAACCCACTGAGTTCACAAGCAATCTATCCTATCAAACGAGATTTCACAACTACCTGACATCCAAGATCCTAGACACTTAGAGCTAGGTAGGTACTCTAATATCTAGGCAACACAAAGGAACAGCTAATATGTCTCTAACACACGACATACAGGCGTTATATTGGTAGCAATTTCTGGAATTTCTCGAGTATTTTAGGAACTAGATATTCGATTATCTTGTAGATGATAATCAAACTGTACAGGATACGTCTCAGTTCCATTTAAATCCTGCTATGTGTTAAATAGATGACTGAACAGAATCTAATTCTATATCTCGATTTCTGAGATATCCTGCATCAGCAAGTCACTAGAGCAGGGAAAACACCATGCACTTATTAATGACAAAAAAACAAAAAGTGAAGTACCATGTAATTTTGAAACATGAACAGTGCAACTGCTGCTAAACCCTCAACTAAACAACCCTACAAATAATTATGGTACAGGCCAGTGAGTAGTGAACCTCTACAAGTAACGATACTTAAGGTTATGCTAGTCGATCATTCTTCCATACAAACGTAGTATGGTGATTAGTCGTCTGTTTGACCGTGTACGTTCAAAACTATGGATGATTCGCCCTGTATGGAAGCAGAAATAAAAAAAAAACTGGTTTGGAAGCTATGTGCGTCGAAACTTCCATATTTACACTCATTTTAATTCATCTCTGGGCGTAAATAAATAACTTATGTACTGTAACTTTGTTCAAATAATTTTATTTTGAGTAGATACATCCAGTAGTTCTTCCAGAATATCTATACGCCCAAAGGTCTGTTCATGAATTTTTACGCGCTCGTTTTCGTCATAAATCATCTTCAAATTCACTAAATAAATAAATAACTGTACTAAATAGCATGCATATTCACCACGCCACCAACGAGTTCGAGCCGTCGACTAGTGGAACCTTAAGTAGCTACGAGTATCTACCTACATCCTTCACACCCTAAGTAGTCACCCTTGCAAACTGGTAATCTTTTCAAACTGCCAGGTTTAAACCTGGCATGGTCTAGCTAAACCGTTCAGAAAATTGGTGACGAACCAGTACGATAGTCGACCTTAGAAATAGGGAAAAAAACTGCAGACTAAGGGTGAATTTCACCAAGCACATCTAAACCGTATTCATGAGCCGAGTGTCAATATTCCACAACAATAATGACACTGACAGCTCTTAAACGCGGTTTAAATGTGCTAATCGCGTTCAGTTCCATTGGCAAAATTCACCCAAAATTTAGATACATAGATAGAATATTCTTTATTGTGATATACAAAACAAAAAAGATCAAACAAGAATTAGAATAATACAGATAACAAAAGAATAGAATATTACAGATTTCACGACACAAAAAAGATCTTAACCCACAAAAATTGTAGCACTATGTGTCAAACACTTTGTAGGTAAAGGTAAGTCTCCACTAGCTTAAGCGTAAGACGTCACAAGTGTTTCTGGTCGACGCGTAGTACGTGTGTCAGTGTCCTTCAATCACTGAGGACTCTTAAGGCGCGCCACCTTTGCCCCAAGACGTGGAAACTAAGTGATAGTGTCGCGGTCGGGTGAAATGTTTCACTTGCGAGGAAAGGGAAATGCGACTTAAAAAGTATTTTTTTTACGCTTATACTTTTTATATTTTGAATTTACGAAGCGAAATTTTATTATTTTAATAATCTTATCTTAGAATTATTCACAATTAAAATAAGAGTAGGTTAATCTTGAAATTAAACGCATTTATTTACCTATTAGTATTTTTGGGACCTTCAGACATTGCAGTATTTTTCGACCGTGAAAGTAGTTTTGATCAATGAATATTGTGTTCTGATTTATTTTGCTTTTAATTGAGAATAGTGAAGCAAAAATAATCGAAACAACATTTGTATCGCCTGTTATCTAATATCTAGGTACGCTCACAAACGTGACCACAAAACCTACACTTAAAACGTGAACGGAAAACTGACGTGTTTTGAGCACGTGCACTCGACATTTCTCGCCGGCTGCTATTCCACGGCCCGCTCAGCCAGACTGTTTCACTCGCTATTTCATACATAACCGGCGTACTAAAGTTACCTCTAAACGTATGACCCACCTGTCGAGTCAACGTGAAGTGTAACGTGGGACAATTGAACTGTCCCGCACACAGACGAGACGCAAAAAAACGCGGAATTTGAAATTAACTTTGCGAGTTACTGCCGGTTTTAAATCAGCGCATTGTAAAATCGCATGTTAGCTTGAATATTTGGTTCTAGTTATTTTGATCAACCATGCAGAATATCTGATTGTTCACATCAGAGACGAAAGATTTATATATTTCCAGTTTATGCTGTTCTCGCATTGTATAGGATTTCCGTACAATGCGAGGTCAGCTTATACTGGAAATGTATAGCTTGATGTGTAGCCGTGTGTACGTCTCGTTATCTTTCTAATTCAAAAAACAAGTGAGGACTATTTGCATGCGTAATATTTGCCTCTAGACTACTCTTCAAGGTTTTAAAACTAGTCTTGTTTATTATCTGTAGCACATTCCACTGCTGGCATCATAGCTTTACTCATGGCAGCACTCTATACAAAACCCACAATTTATTATAAACTACAGATGTATTCACACAGCTATCTAATCTCAGCGGTTTTGCATACGTGGTACAGCTAAACTGTCCTGATCCAGAATAAGTTCGTCACATCCACGACACGTTCCACTGCTTGCGTCGTAGTACTTCCCCTCAAAAAACTCAAAACATAACCCACCTTGTTTAGTAAACTACAGTAATATCCACATACCTATCAAGTCTTAGCGGTCTTGAACACGTGGTACAACTAAACTGTCCTGATCCAGAACAAGTTCTACACGTCGCGTCACATCCACGACACGTTCCACTGGCCGCATCGTAGTACTGCGAGCCGAGACACTCCATACAAAGCCCGCCATCTAACATGAAGCGAGGTGGGCAGGATTTGCAGTGGAGCGGGCCTGAGCCGTCGCACTCGCGGCAGTAGTGGTGGCAGTGCCGGCAGCCGCCGAGGGTTTGATAGAAACCTGGAGGAAAACACAAACGTTAAATGCGATAAATGGGAAAATAGATTAAGGATTCACGGTATACTGTGTGTGTTAACTGGAACTTATGCGGAAGTGAGGAAACAGGCCATTAACAATATTATGAAAACGGTGGTAAATCCCGGACACTTAAATTATGCGTGCGGAAACCAAATTCACGGAGACGGTATTCCGGTTTTAACTTAACCAGTGAATTGATACCTTGCATAGGATATACAATATAATTGTGTTATGTCCATCATTATCTAAATTATGATTGGTCTTCTAAAACAATAGTATAAGTTTTGAAGTGAAAACTTCTTTAGGCGCGTTGGGCATTTTTGAGATGGGACTAAACAATTGAATTCGCGACACTGTTACGACACCAGCTTTTGATTATTAAAAAGACATCAACGCGCGATACATTATTTCCTGCACAGTAAAATTGTTCAAGTTTTAATTTCTGTCGGCACTCCCGGAGTGCAACTGTTTTTTTTTTTTTTTCTTTGTTTTATTCGTTCTTGCCAGTCACCGATTATAAAGGATTAGAACATAACATCTATTTCAACCCCTTGGAGGTATTACAGCGATACCATTTATAAGATTTCAGAAAACCACTTGAAATTTGAGTACACGTGCGCAGAGCAATCTCAATTCAGGAGAGACTCTTTAGTAGCTCAGTAGATACTCACAGTGATAAATCTCTTTCAGTTAAACTAAACGAAAACCTCTAGGCGATAAAGTAACAACAAATTGCGATTTTATTCATGAGGATTTATATCTTATACTGTGATATTTAATAATATATATAACTTAGATTTAATCATTTGAAATATTTCGCTTGTTTTTCCAGTGATCGCATGCATGACTGGTAAGCTTGAGGTTTCCTAAGTTACATCCCTGGTTCGGGAAAGTGTTATTCGGTGTTTCTATACAACAATAATCAGAACAGGAGCCCGAAGTTGAGCTTAGAAATAGGCTCGCCCCCCGTTACCCGCCTAAGTGTCTATCACTGAATGTCATCAACTTTTCTTTGCCAATAAAACATTTGTATTTTTGAAGTGAAAACTTCTTTAGGCGCGTTGGGCATTTTTGAGATGGGAAAAAACAATTGAACTCGCGACACCGTTACTGACACCTCATTTTTGTAATGGCGATTGTGCTCTTTATTTATATTACGTTACGGATCAATGTTCTATGCAAGTATTTTTACTTTAAAGGTTTTGTATACGCGATGGTGCACTTTATTTAGATAAGGTTACGGACCAATGTTCTATACAAGTATTTTTCTTCCACCAAGGCGATCTTGTTCAAGTTTTCACTTCTGCCGGCACTCCCGGAGTGCCACTGTTTTTTTTTTTTGTATGAAGGATAGTAACTAGCCAAAAATTGCGGGTGAGTGGGTTTATCGATGTTATACAGGGTGGCCATTTAGACACCTGCATCCGTCAAGGGGGTGACTCTACTTGTCATACTAAACAACTTTCGCTACTTTCTTTCTTTTTCATGTGGTTAGTGACTAACCTGGTGTTAACCTGTTGTTGTGAGGGGCTTGTGGCTAAGTAATAACAGCCGCACGGATCGATCGATCAGGTTAATCTACGCTTGCCGCGGTTGGTCCGTGGATGGGTGACCATCTTTACATACCGAGACCCCTCCATGCCACGGAAAGCACGTTAAGCCGTTGGTCCCGGCTGTCATTTGTAGATCTTTGACAGTCGTTACGGGTAGTTAGAAGCCCAAAAGTCTGACAACCAGTCTTACCAAGGGGTACCTATCGTGTTACGTAGTAACTAGGTTGTGGAGGTCAGATAGGCAGTCACTAAAAATACTGGTATTCAGCTGCATCCGGTTAGACTGGAAGCCGACCCCAACATAGTTGGGAAAAGGCTAGGTAGATGGTAGTGACTAACCTGGTGTCAGAGATTTTATGCCGCCCATGGCCCTCTGACTTGCCTACACATGCCGTCGAGAAATATCTCTCAGGCATGCCGGTTTCATCACGATGTTTTCCTTCAACTTCTTCAACTTTCGCTATGAAACACATACATGTACAAGATTCGTAAAAAAATCATACGAGTATCGAAATAGTCTGTCTACTGTTGTATAGTAATGTTTTTTTTTTTCACTAATTGGATTTGAGTTTCAAGGTGAAAGTTGTTTAGACGTAGAGTTGCAACGGATAGTGATTTGGCCGGATACCGAATAAGCGGCGACTGCCGAAGCCGGATAGCTGGATATCCGGCCGAAGGGAACGTCATGCATGTTAAAGAAAAAGCTGGTTTGGTATATGAGAATAAACGAAATCGCTTACTATCTTCAAAGGCCGTTTTTTTTTATCATACGTCACAATTTCCCTTTAGTAGATTTCAAATATTGATAATAATTAGCTACCATACGTGTTTACAGACCAAAAATGTATATATTTTATAAATAAACGGGATGTTTTTCGAAATTAGCCGGCACAAGATCCAGACCATCCGGCCGTGCGCCGGATATTAAAAAATGGCCGTATACCGGATAGTGGCCGGACATCCGTTACAACTCTAAATATGACGGGTAGAATTACAGACATTAACGGAGGCAAGTGTCTACATCGCCTCTCTCTACCATTAATACAATAGCACTTAATTTCAAAATCATATGCCTATATAAATGTGCCCTAGTGCAGACAAAGCTTCACATTATAAGATTACAAGTTCCTAGCCACCCTTGCGTATCCCTCTATATCCGTCCACTAACACAACAACATTATAATCCGCTTTGTTACCCTTCAGCGCAACATCTCCATTAATCTCATCAATTGTATTAGCCACACTAATCAATACTGGGCATAAACATATTTTGTTATTTTTCCTTCCGCTTCCTTCACACGATTCATTTGAAGGAATGTTGTAATAAGTAACCAGGGGAAACATTCGATTGTTATCTTCATTTTCATCGTTATTCGCTTGTGGGCAGTGGATTAATAAAGTAAATAGATAAGGTAATAAATGCGTGATAAATTCAGGTAAAATTATGAAGCGTGTTTTGTCGATGTAAGCGAGTTCTCTGGATTCCCAAATTATGGGAACTAAGACTAACTATTATACTCCAAGACTATAAAACTGAAACTATGGTGAAGTTTCAGTACAATTTCTGCTGGCACCATTACTGCAACATACAATTGGAATCCAGGTGGTTTGTTCTCGCATGAAGTAAAATACTTACGGCCTATTTAAAAATACAAATACAATACTTATAGTTTATTGTGACAAATAGAAAATTACATTACATTTAAACGTGTTTGGAGCCTCCTTTTAGGCAAACAATACCTGTATTAGAAGGCTCATTTTTTTTTAATTTCACCACCTTAAACAGTTTGGATAACTTATCTGGCAAATAATTAACCGAATTATGAATTACTTACTAGCTTCGCCCAGAGGTTTCACCCGCAGTCTCGATCCCGTGGGAATATCAGGATTAAAGTATTCTATGTTCTAACCCAGGTCATAATCTACCCATGTGCCAAATTTCTTCCAAATCCGTTCCAAAGCGTAACAAACAAACTTTCAAAGAAGCTAATCTTTTCTCTTTATAATATTAGTATACATATAAGGGATATTTAATTGATCCTCTAAAAACTTATTGTCGTTCTAGAGTCAGAGTGACCATTCATGTTTTTAGGACATCAAAAGGGGAGTTATCTGGAGTTCGACATCGTAAATACATGCCATCTAAATATATAAAAATCAATTGCCGTGCATTAGTCTCGCCAAAACTCGAAAATGGGTCGATCGATTTGTTTGCTTTTTTTTTTCGTATTGTTCGCCTTGTTACTGAGGTGGGTTAGAAAAACAGAAAATTAGAAAAAACCCGATAACGAACAGCTGAAAAATCGAAATTGAAATTTGAACAGGACAACGTTTGTATGTAGGGGGTAATCTCCGGAACTACCAGTCAGATTTGAAAAAATCTTTTTGCATTGGATAGCCCAATTCTTAAGGAAGGTTATAAGGCTAGCGGACGAAGTCGCGGGCAGAAGCTAGTAGAATATAACACGCGGTAAAAGGCAGATTATGATGACAAGGAAAATCACTAAGATATTCTTCGTACCTTGTGGACACTCCGGATGACATTCTCCTGCGGCCAGCCTCCAGCCCTCAGGACACGACGCACACTGGTCTCTTCTCGGACCGATACACGTGCGACACGACAGGTAGCACTTAGAACATGTGCCGCGATCCGCGTAGTACCTGCGATAGTAATAATATACTTGTAATCACTGAAATCTTGAAAATGTCATTTAATTCGATTTGAATAAGAATCTGTCAAGAATTTCCATATTAAGTCGGAATTTGTAAGTGAAAACTTCTTTAGGCGCGTTGGGCATTTTTGAGATGGGACTAAACCATTGATTTCGCGACACTTCAACGCAATTTACCGACACCGTGGAGTAAAAGACATCAACGCGTTGATTACCGCGGTGCCGCTTTTTTTTCTAGTTTTCACTTCTGTCGGCACTCCCGGAGTGCCAGTTTTTTTTTTATAGTTATAAGTTACCACCTACTGAAGATTCATGCAAATGCGAAAATAGTGTAACTTTCTTTAAGCTTTGAGTGTCTGGCTATTACACCAG
Organism: Agrochola litura; assembly: GCA_949152395.1. Lineage (NCBI taxonomy): Eukaryota > Metazoa > Arthropoda > Insecta > Lepidoptera > Noctuidae > Agrochola > Agrochola litura. The sequence continues at coordinate 18,058,551 of OX424509.1, read as the reverse complement.
CGAGATTGTTGCTAACCCATAGCTTATGTTTGAAAATTTAGTTTGCTCGACAACGTAAATCACACAATAAATGTTATTTAGTTGGCAATTACCGCGCAGCTCGCGGCTCATCGTCATTGTTTGATATATAGCGCGATCGCTCGCTGATCAGCCCCTTTACACCAAGCAAGAGGATTTTTTACAAGAAAAACGTTTCAGTGTTGAAATAAAGGAACATACCCATCAGCGCAGGCAGTCCTGCAAGCGACAGATTATAGACTCAACGCGCTGATATACGACGTGCAGTTCAGTCGTGACACGCATTCAGAGCAGCCGTGCATGCACCGCGCACAACGAACCGCCTCCGCGTAGTACCCTCTACATAAGACATGAGGAGAGTAGAACTTACCCGTCGGCGCAAGCCGTCCTGCATGCGCCTGACTGTAACCTTAACGCGCTGACACAAGACGTACAGTTCAGTCGCGACACGCATTCGGAACAGCCCTGCATGCATCGCGCACAACGACCCGCTTCTGCGTAGTACCCTCGACTGCATTCTGATACACATCTGTAACGAATAAGAACGGGTTAGTTTCGTTGATAAAAAGTATTTATCATAAATTTCAAATCACAAGGAACAGAACATCATAAGGAAAAAGTGTTCAAAACTTAAAAAAAAAACCAAGCCATAAAAGCTCCAATACATGAATAAATAATAACACAGTACTGATTAATATATCATCCTTAAATTAATCCAAAACATAAAAAATATTATTACTCAAAATTAAAACAAAACAAAACGAGAGGGATGCAAAATTGTATCTGCCAAAAAATACAAGTACCCAAAAATAGCCCAAGGTAGCATAATTATTCATGTTGACCTTCCTCATTAGCTTAAAATAAATATGAACCCGGGTCACGTCCACGTGCATGTGAACCGCGGTTCGTTAAGGTTTCCGCGTGAAAATTAAATAGAATCTAAAGGGCTTTAATACAACATTGAACTGGACTGAGAAGTTCTACTTTTATAATTAGTCGAGACAGTTTTCCATTCGGCTCATTCAAAGAGAGAGTTTTGCTATACAAAAGGCAGCGTTAATTAACAAAGTACTTATTACTCACCTGTAATCCTGAATTAAGTTTGGATTCTGACAAGTTAGACAATCTCCATCGTTTTCTCCATAGCATGAGTCGCAAGCCACATTACATCTCTTGCATTTCTGGTCTTCAGCAAATTCGCCTGAAGTGCACTTATCAGTTCCCACAGGCATACATTTTCCCTTTTTATTAAGTTCCCATTTCGGTTCACACGAGAGGCAAAACGCACTCGTGCATGTTAAACAACCGACGGGACACCTACAAAGAAATAAAAACATCAAAACGAGGTTAGATCAAAGCTTATATTAAAATAACACGGAAATATATGATACGAACCTCATACATTCTTTCCTCTTTTTGTCAGCGTAATATGCTGGAGGACATGACGTCACACATCGCCCCTCTAATGCATAAGTCGACGGATGACAAGTCACGCACTGCGCTTCCCCGGGCCCTTGGCAAGTGTCGCAAGATTCGTGACATTTCGCGCACATATAATCTTCAGTTTCATAGTGAGATGACGGACATGACGCCAAACATGTTCCGTCATGGAGAACTAGATGATGTTCACAAGAGGTGCAACCGTCAGCCCGTTCGGAACAAGTGGCGCAGTGGGCAGCACACGGCCGGCAAACGGAAGATTCGCTGTCTTCCCAATACCCATCTGGGCATTGTTGGAGACACACGGCTAGGTCTGCAACTAGCAAGTGTGCCGGCGCACATGTCAAACACGAGTCCTGGCCCGGACCAACGCAAGTCTCACAAGACTCGTGGCACGGCCAGCATACTCCACCTTGATTCGCGTAACTTCTTGGAGGGCATCGGGAAACACAAGAGTCATCCAGACGATAGTGTTTGCACGCGATACATTGAATTGGTCCTTTTCCATAGCATCCTTGAGAATCGCATTCGGGATCACAGTCATGCATGACACGCTTGTCATTACTATCAGCGAGGACATTCTCCCCATGCGGAGAAGGGACGTTATGTCCATCGAGCAGAGCTACCGCCTTTTCCGGGTTGGACCCGGCAGCGAATAGATTTGGAAAGTTTTGATAGTTGGCAAACGCGTCAGTGTTGTAAAAAGAATCCCCGATAGTTTCATAGCCGTCTGCGGCGGTGGGGAAAGCAAAAGGCGGTGCTACAGGCGACGGCCTCTTTGTTCTTAATCGTACCGGATCAACTGATGTTCCATAGAATATAAGCTGCCACTTTTTCAGTATACCAGCTTGGTTAACGTGTCTATTGCCGGCATTAACTATTTGTAGTGTCCATCTGCCTTCAGCGTGTTCGCCCCAGAAGTGAACACTTAGGAAAGGCCAGTCATCAAAGTTAGAACTAACTACATCGCGCGGCCTTTCGAATAATAACGTTGATACAGTGCCCATTGGAGATGTCAAAAGTATACGTAGATTACCTCTAGGGAAGAACCTTAACGATATTTTACATTGAACATGTTCAAGATAACGCACTTCGTTCACTGTAGAACTGCACCCATTAACGTCCATATGCGCTGCTAAGGTATAACCAAATGTTGATTCTATCTGCTTGTCTTCGTTTATTTCTTGCGATTTGCAAATATGTTGTGGCGGGACGGAAACCCATTGCTCTGCTAAGCTGACCATTTCGGATGCGTCCATGAGACCGTACCCAAATTTGTGACTTACTTTCCTCTTTACTCCGTTTATGATCCAACCTCCCTCTTTCTCGAGAGGCTGTGGTCGTGACGTCATTACAACTAAGTATTGCATATCTCTCCATGTGAGTTCTGCGTTTGCTTCTAGAGCTAACGCACATATACCTGCCGCGAGTGGAGCGGAGGCCGAGGTTCCTGTGTGTTCTACTGTACAAATATGATCGGCCCGCAATCGGCCGTCCATGTCAACAGTGGCGACACTTTTATCATGTCCTGGAGTCCCGGAACTGTATGTAGTAGCTAAAGTAGATGAGCATTCTTCAAGGTACCAAGGTTTGTAACCACCTTGTGTTGCACTAGAAATTGACAAAGTAAATATACTGTTCGTATAACCGTCACAGTTACAAGAGTCCGTATGTCTTCCACCATTCCCAGAAGCCCACACGAAGATTGATCCTTTACCGCGACGACCACTTGTGACTCCGTAGATGAATGCCCTGAAGAACAAAAGCAAGGATTAATTTCAACTTTAATATCTCTCTAAATAATTCACTGAAGTAGTCCAATATCCCACCTCCTAGCAAGAGGTCCTGGACCATCAACAGTTTTGCCGTCATCCTCTGGTCCCCAGGAAGCACTGTAGATATCGATGTGGTCTGGGTTGAGACCCAAGGCTCTAGCTTCGACAGCATCATTGACAACGCCGTCTAACATCCTCACGCCACCAATACTAGCGTTGTAGGCGATGCCTACTCCGCAGTACTGGTTGTAGGCGACTCCGGCAACCTCGCCGGCACAACGTGTGCCATGCTTGTTGTCACCGTTGTCTTGAGGCATCGGGTCGTCATCGTTTCCATTGATGTCTGTCGACGCGTTGGGATCCTACACAAATATAAAATAATTAATACAACCGGTATCTCGGCCAATGGTATAATTACATTAAAACAAAACAGAAACTGTATTTCAAAAATCTTGTTTTCTCGTTGAATTGAACTGATGAATTTACAAAATTCAAGGTACTTTTGGGAAATTTAATTAATTCTGATGTTGATACATTTACACTGTTTGTAATTTGGCGCGTTTTGATAATTATTTAACATAATAAATTTCAACCCTCTCCAACTCATACTTGCAATTTTCCCTAATGGAATGAATACCGTTCCAGATATTCATTTTCGCATAACTTACTGAGTATCGCCATATTGCGATTTGAAATTACTCATTTACAGAAGTTGGGAACACGCAAAATCTTGGAGAAATTAACTTAGAGCATCTAACTCTAATTAATATTAACAATAAGTAGCAGAAAAAAATTCAATCCACATTCTAGAGACAGCTGCTTATAAAACACATCTTATCGAGAACAAACACAACAAACCACTGAATGGAATCGGTTTGAGATTAATGAAGGTTTAGCCAGGTTCAGATTCAAGTTACAGGGTTTTACAAAATCATGGACACTACCTAGCTCAGTTCCAAAGCCTAACTCCGTAAGTTAATATGCGGGCAGCTTATCTTTAGTACTACTACACCAACTGTTAGTCCAACAGTTCTACTGATAGTATTATCAGGCTATATTAACGGCCCTCTATGGAACAAGTAACTGGGGTGTAACTTATCGATATGTTACAGATACAGCTCTGAAATAGTGTTGCTTTTGAATTTTGGGACGTATGTCTATGTGGTGTTCGTATCTGTTATATACATGGTAATTTTTCTTCCAAATCTACGAAATATTATGAAACAGAATGTATTTATTTTAACATAAAACGGCCAAGGCTAATTACATTAGTTAAAGACGCAAATATATTATTAAAGTACAGTAAACAAAAGTATACAACTACTCGACAGTCACACGCTCATCTCACAATACTCCAGACATACTGACAAGATCTTCCTCCATTCATCCGCGAACACATCACAGTCAGGCTTAGCGTCCAAGAGAGCGTTGAGCGCAGAGAGTGTGCGAGGGACGGGAGACTGGGCTCGAGTGACGGTTCGACTCCGAGGCACGGCGAACAATCTATGCCTCCTGCCACGGTTATAGTTTATCGGAGCAAAAAGATTAATTACTGTATCTGTGTGAATTTTTGGTCATCATTATAAACCATTTTTTATTTATTTTTGTAATGTGAAGCTTTAACAGCAACCATTCCTCCAAAAAAGTTTATCTAGAAACATGATTCATATTAGATTGTACATATGTTCGAAAATAAAAATCATTTTATTGGTACCATTTTTTGGGTTGACATTCTGGGAATTTTTGAAACAACATGCATTCGAATAAAAATTGTAGATACGAGCAATTTTCTGAAAACTAATATCTGCATTCTGCATGGTAGTTGGTCTCCACAAAAGGATAATCGGAAACCACTGGGAGTAGAGAGATTAAAAATGGAGCCATTTTTTAAAACTACTTCTCGTCCTATATTTTTGTGCGTATGAGCCTTTTAGCGTTGCCTTGTTGAGTCAGGTTTCGTTAAAAGCTCTTTAATAGCTTTAAACCGAGTCTCATGTTAATTAGATTAAATATGTTTTATGAACACTACATTTTCTGTAAATAAAACCACGCAATGAGATCAAAGTGTTTTCAAATTAACAAGGGACAATGCAATATTTTTTTCGGCTGTTCTTCCTCTATATAGCCAATAGCTTGAACTGGCCAATGGGCAGTATTGGCCAGTTCAAGCTATTGGCCTCCTCTTCGACAAGATAAGATCAATGACAAGCAAAACCGCAAAGCCCTCGTTGCCAGATTCATATTACAATCCAACAAGCAATAAATGTCAAAAAAGTTTTACTTACATAGTTCTGCGCCAAATCCGGATGGTTGGTCTGGATACCATCATCCAGGATGGACACGACTATACCCTTGCCGGTGTAGCCCTTCTGCCACGCAGGCGCCACGTTCATGTCCAACCCGTCCTTGGCACCTCCGTTCTAAATAAAACGTTAAGTATGAAAATCTTCAAACATTTTCACAACGGAAGCCGGGAGCCATGCTTCGGATGCAGTGGATATTTTACAGTTATTTCTGGCTCACCAGTTTTCAGTGATAATAAGTAGCTTATACGACAAAAATTGTGGTATATATGAAGTTGGTATTTCCCGCAGGGATAGAATGTAGTTTTGTGCAACCACATTATAGTAGATGGGGTAGGTACTATCGAACAAAAGCATATCTATACATATCTATGCATATGCATACATATACATGCTTCGATAGTACATCATGCCTGTAATCTCCGAAGAGTTAGGCAGAGGTGCACCTGTACTGCACCCACATTTCACCAGTTATGTTTAAGTCCCATGTAATAGGGGGCGAGCCTATTGCCTTCGACCGGGCACAAATCCAAACTCCGGGCTGCTACTGAGAAATTCCAGATGGAAAACCCAATAACACTTAACCGACCTGGGAATCGAACCCAGGACCACCAAGGCAGACATAAAAATTTAGAGTGTTTAAATCACTTAAGCTCTTACCGTTTTATTTACAGATGTTTTGTTTTGCTTATCCACTAGGAAAAATAATTAACCATTTAACCCGAGAATCAATGACAACACAAACTATCTTCTTGGGAATCATCATGAGATACAATTATACTTACATTGAACTAAATTAAATTGCTAGTGAAAAATAAAAAAGCTTTATATATAATTTGCAACATTTAAGTATTTTGTCTATTGATTTTTGTTTGCATAAATCAATAAAATTACAGTTTTTTTTTAGCTCATACATTCTTTGAGTTGCACTTGGGTGTTGATGACCATCTTCTTGACATGATCCTCCGTCGCTTTCAACTCAAGGGTAAGAAAAAATGGCCTAACCATCATCTTTTCTGCCAATTTACTCATATCATAATAAGCCTATAACGTTCCCAACTGCTGGGACACAGGCCTCCTCTCTGTGAAAAGGAGTGGGCCATAATCCACCACGCGGGTCCAGTGCAGGTTGGTAGATTTCGACTTCGAAATTTTCGGTTCCAGGACATGCCGGTTTCCTCGCGATGTTTTTTCCTTCACCGTTTTGAGAGCAATGGCGATGACATAATGTACACAAAGTAAAGCGACGGTCTGGGTCGAACCCAATCAATTTACTGCTTTTACCAAACTGACTGGTTAGACACGACGAGGTCAGCTCTGCTCAGTAACTCAAGCCCTTCATCTCTAAAATTCTTAAGAAACTCGAAACCTACAACATCTTTAACCAAAGTTCCAACGGATACGTACCAAGTACCATTGCTCCTTGAACAGTGGGTCGGGGAAGAATGGCGAAGAAGTGAGCGCGCGATAGTGCGGCCGGTGCGGTTGTAACCGGCGCGAGAGTTGCGAGAACGCGGCGCGGTCATACGGCGAATAGTCGCGCTTCATACGACGCTTCTCACGCTGTTGCTCGAACCATCTGACCTGTGGGAAGAAGCAGCTGGTCAATAACATGATGATTACAAAAAAATTAGGGGTGGAATATGTGCAATGTGCCAGGCCAATCAATCTGCCTAGTTTTTTCCCAACTATGTTGGGGTCGGCTTATAGTCTAACCGGATGCAGCTGAATACCAGTATTTTACATGGAGCGACTGCCTATCTGACCTCCACAATCCAGTAACTATACCCCTTGGTAAGACTGGTTGTTAGACTTTCGGGCTTCTGACGACCCGTAACGACTGTTAAAAATCCACTAATGACAGCCGGGACCAACTACTTAACGTGATTTGCGAGGTACGGAGGAGTCTCGGTATGTAAAGATGGTCACCCATCCACGGACCAACCCTGGCAAGCGTAGCTTAACCTGCGACATCGACCCGTGCGGCTGTTATTACTTAGCCACGACCTCCTCAACAATGTGCCAGACCGTAGATGAAAAATGTCTAACGATGAAAAATTTACCCTAAGTGGTTCAAGTTTTTTCTTCAGCGAAATATTAGACTGCCTAAATTATGTATCCTACAATTGAAGTAAATCAAATGAGAAAAGAAAATTATTTTTTAATTTAATATTTATTGTTTAGGTAAGTACTTAAGTCCAAGGTCTAAGACCCAATAGGTCAAAAACAAAAAAATGTATTTTCTTCAATCAACAAAATCCAGCTTTTCCACTGTTTTAAAACCAAGCTAAAACAAAGCAACAACTAGAAACATTGCAAGTGCTAGTTTGTAAACACACTAAATACTTTTCTTGGGAAATAATGAGAGATAGAGAGGAGTTGAAACAATTTCTTTCACGGCTCTTAAGACGTGTTAGATTGGATACAAAACATTTAGCCAGCAATAAGACGTAATTACAACGCTCTTAGCTCTGGATGGCGGCCAAGCAAAAAGACAAAAGTCCGGCAAACATATTCTGGATCTGGGTTTACACTTTTATAGCGAATTAATTGTGAAAGACTGGAAACTGTTTGCCAAGACTAATTAATGGATATGTAAGCTTAGTTTAAAAGAAACAAATATGTGCTCGTTAGCAGTATGATCAAAATATAACATAACAGCACGCCTGTATTCCCCGAGGGTTAGGTAGAGGTGCTCCTACAGTACACCCACATTTCACCAGTTTTGTATAAGTCCCATGTAATAAGGGAGCGAACCTATTGCCATGTCATGTGTATGCACAGAGCGGAGGTGTAGTTTTGGCATGCTTCACTGTATTGTTCGCAGCGCTCTGTCTTGGTTTTTTATTTGGTCTGAGGGTAACACAATTTAAAAAAAAAAACCTTATTACAAAAAAAAAACAATCGAATTCCAAAAAAACACAAGTCTGTAGCGAAAAACGAAAATTCAAAAGCAAAGACACTGACTTCCGAAATTAAAGTTTTTTTCACATTGTAGTATTTTTTGGAAGACGGTTGTTTTGTTTTTAGTAAAAACTTTTTATATTTTATCGTGTTGATATCGATACACGTCTAGTTTTGCTAGCTAATTTAATTTGACCCTGTGTATTACACTACCTACCTTGTTGAGTTCCACCAGAGCATGAGATTCTCGTATTATTGTGAATACGAAAAAAGTACCAAGAAATAAGCCAGTCTATTCTTAACAAAGGACAACGCTAATTAAATTAGTCTAATAATTAGAAAAGACAAATAAAGTAAGCAGATAGAAAAGTAATTAGATCTCGACTGTTATTAGATTTTATTATTAGCGCCGGCGGCGACCTGTGGTTTTTGCGTCCAAACTAATTAATGAATGAGAAACACGATAATTGGTCGGTGTGGCTTTAGTGAAGAGACTGATTGTCGGCTTGCATAGAGAAAATACTTCGGCTAAAATCGAAGAGAAATACAGGGTACATTTTTCATCAAAGTTGTTCATAATGACGAGTAAAGTCACGTGCTTTAGTTTGCGCACTGGTTAAAAAAAATCCTGTAGAAGTAATATTTCTCAAGATTAGATAGACTCTCTTAAAGTTTAGGTAATAATTCTATTGCAAAAGTGCAATCATTTAAGGTTGATCCATAAAGATAGCCCGCGAAATTCAAATTTTCTTACGTTTTCTGCAATTTGCAGGTCAGTGTCAGGTTGTATATTGATCAAAATATGATTCGCGACCGTAACAAATATTGAATTCACAAAATTATAATCATTAGAATAATTAATACATCTCTCTTAGTTAGATTTGTTCAATTTCATGATATCATAACATTTGAGAACAAATCCTGTTTTGGTGGAATAACTGTTTGTTGGATATAAATTAAAGCGAAGCTTATCATTAGTCCTTATTGTCATACTGTCAAAAACCTAGAATCTGTGTAAGTCCCCATTGGCATTTATAAATAAACAGCGATTCTTTAAAACCCAAAGAACTCTTAAAAAAATGCTAACTGTCCAAAAAAATAAAGACTATCCAAATCTAACATTTAGAAGGTGCAATTTCACAGTTGCTGGAACGCAACGGACAGGGGAGGGTTGGGCGGCTAGCACCAGCGTAGTGTATTAGCATGAGAAAGCCCGGGGCGCCGCCGGGGACCCGGTTTCATTGCTTTTTCACAAGTGCCGAGGTCGAGACGAAACGACACAATTCGTCTGACGCGAAACTTAATAGCAAAAAAGTCGAACAAAATGTACCTTTTAATAAAAACTTTTTACAAAAAAAAACAACCGACTTCAAAAAAAAAACACTACAAAGTGAAAAATAACTTTAATTTCGGAAGTCGGTGTCTTTGGTTTTGAATTTTCGTTCTTTGTCACCGACTTCCGAAATTAAAGTTATTTTTCACTTTGTAGTGTTTTTTTTTTGAAGTCGGTTGTTTTTTTTTGTAAAAAGTTTTTATTTTTCACTTTTTAGTTGTGGTACCTACCCTACACAAATTCGAATACCACTACCTGCTATGTCAATAACAGTGACAATCATATCATCTACATACTAAGTGGGAAAAAAATACGTATAATTGAAGCTAACTCAAAAACTACCCAAGCAAAGTTAATAAAATTTATATGGGACCACCTCTGAAGTATGTGCTACCAAACAAAAAAAGAATCATCAAAATCTATTCATAATTGGCGGAGTAATCGCGTAACAAACATACAAAAAAAAAAAAAAAAAAAAAAACATACAGACGAATTGAGAACCTCCTCCTTTTGGAAGTCGGTTAAAAAATATTCTCCGCTGTTGTAAATTGTGTTGTCTTAGCTGCGGTACTCTAATTTCATTAGCAACTGTGGTGAGAGCAAACGTTGGAGGAGCGGCCATAAGCCACGTAATAGTTGGAGGAAAATGGAATTACTTACGCAAGGCAAAAATTCAAATTCCAAGGAAATTTCGTTTATTTTTGTGGAATTTATTAAAATGCAGCTTGTAAACTTTTTGTGGGGGTCGTTTTATGACTCGGATATAACTTTTTCCAGAATAGTATGAATAAGAAAATCTCTATTCAGGCTCTAGATTTCATTGACAGGCACATTTTCATTACAAGGTAAAATAACTTGGTAGGAAACATTTGCATCTGCAAAATAAAACGACGAAATTCGTAAATAAACCCATCATAAAAAAGGATACAGGTACAGCTATATTGACAATTTTAATGTTTACATCCTTGTTTACTTCAAGCAAAAAACAAGGATAAAAACGTTTGCACACAATTGAAATGGTACAAAAAGCATTACTTGGTTTGTGGCTGGTCGGGAAGAGTGTGGGGCGGAATGTCACACGTATTTTATTGGCGCGGTCGCCGCAGCTCATATGAACGACTCGGGAGCAAACGTCCACTGTTTGTCACAGCACCGCAGCTCGAATAATTTAATAAAAATCTCCACTCAACTCCTTTTATAATGCATGCTTATGAAACAGAAACAACGGGATAACGTTTTTGTGGTCTTAACTGCAACGTTTTATGTCGGTGTAAAAAATTTAAATGCCCTCTTTGGGAGAAGCAATATTTGCTGACAAAGCAAACAAGTACTTATTTTTATAATCTTATCCCAGCAAACCGCAGAGAAACAAGCTCTAAATCTAATAAGAAAAGTTTATATTTTTCTTCTTTGCACATTTAGAAAAGTTTTTATCTTCATATCAACACGTCGCAGTAACACGAGATGTCTACATAGGCACGGAAACTTCTAGTCGTGAGGTAAACAATATTTTTATTCAGCTGACGTTGATAAAAATCAGTTTTTGCTTCATCCAAACATTCGTGCCTCGCATATTGTTTTTTGCGCGTACATTCAGCTGAACAAACAGCAGATGTCGCGCAAACCAAACATAGTTATCCTTCGACTTGGGACGGGCAAAAAGTCGACACGAGGGCCGAACATACCGAATGAGGTTTAATAAAGCTCCTTTGTAGTAACACACCGTAACGTAATAGGGTCCTAAACTAATAGACCAAAGGGGTCTATTACGGACGCCGCAAGTCTACGGCACGGACGGGTTTAAACAGATTTACGCCTAAAAGAAACGCACTTCATCTACGCGGTTGACCCTTGTCTTTTGTTGCGCGACCCAATTTGCGCTCCGGTGAACGTATTTGTTTTGAGTCTAATTAAAATTCTTTCTTGCAGTTCATTATGATGTAGACAGGTTTTATGAAAAGGCTCTTTTGTTGTATAATGTAAGCGGAAGCGACGTGTATGCCCAGAGGACTCGTATTTCAAGAACGGTTATTGTTTAACTCATTATTAACATTAAATCCTATTATTCTATTAAATGAGATCATATCTATTAAATGAGCAATATTCATATATAATATAATATATCACGTTCTCGAAAACGGCTCTAATGATTTCGATGAAACTTGCAATATAGAGGGCGAAAAATCGATCTAGCTAGGTCTCATATCTCGGAAAATTTGTTTTCTCCGTATTTTCACCCGAGCAGAGCTCGGTCGCCCAAAGTTTAGAACAAGATGCCTACCTTAGAATAATGACATGGCAGCATGGAAATAGTAAGTACCTACTATCATGGGCAGCATGAAATTAGTAAATACCTACTATCATGGCAGCATGGAATTGGTATGAACTTTCCTATACTATTAAATGAGCATTCTCTATTTTCACCGGAGCAGAACTCGGTCGTCCAGATACTATTTTACAACACAATTTAAGTCCTAATATATTGTATCTTGTATGTATATCCATTATCCGGTCAATATCCTAATAGCAATAAACTTCCTAAAACAAAAGCAGATGAGTCACAGCAATAAATGCGGAGCACTTTATATAACCGCATCACGCCGACAAATCATAATACAAATCTCTGTCATCTACATCTAAACGCGGTTACCCTTATAAATAAAAGCCTCGGGAGAGAAAAAAAGCCTTGGAAAAAGAGGCAGAGTCCAAACAGTGTCTTGAATAAATTGGTCCAACTTTAATTAACCGCAAACCTTATTTAAAGACGACAATAATTACCAAGAAGGACTTGGGTAAGTTCTAAGAAATTGACCAACTATATTGATAAGGGACGCTATGTAGGTTATCTATGTTGGTGTTGGTCTCATCAACATGAGAAAGGCCGGTCGCTGGGGCCGGCACGCCCCAGAGTTTTATTAGTCCACGGTCCACTCCGCCCAAGTCGACCCCAACTCCGCTTGTTATAGCCACAAAGACACAAAACCGTTACGGTACGTTGCTGAAGGAAACTTTAGTTCACAATAAATCTGACCAGTGGTACAAACAGCCCGGGCTAATATTTGCCCCATGTAAATGACACAGCTGGTCACGTATTCGGCACATGCTGAGTTAATATTGAAGTAAATGCTTTGTTGCGTTGTAATACAGACTTTTGGGCCTATTGATTTGTGTTTACGGACCGTGTGGATACAAATAGTGGATCTTAGCGAAAAATTATATTTCGCCTAGTAGGCCAGTTTGGGACGGAAAACTCTGTTCGGAACAGCCCACAATTGAAACTTGTCTTAAGAATATAAGCCAAGGAATTATAGAAACAACATGGCATGGAATCTTGAAGGTGAACCAATGCAATGTTGTGATAAATAAATAACTGACCAAATTAAAAACTTAACGTTGCAAAAATTTAAAAAACGTTTCACAGAATTACTTGTAGATAAATGTTATTATTCTGTGCAGGATTTCTTAAATGATAATTTTTTGTAATATATTATCTTTATTATCCTCTACTTTGTATTACATTTGCATGCTACAATAAGGCAGAATGTACATAGATCCTATATATATGATTTAACAACTTATTTTTATGTACCTACATCTTAAGCAAATAAAGACCTATTCTATATATATATATACTTTCTAAAATATCTCTATTTTTATCGTAATATGAAGTAAACCCAATGACAATAACCAGTATAAACTCTTAACTCCTATCAATCCTATATAATATCCTATGTTTCATAGGAGAGAATAAATAAGTTCGAGGATGTCCTCGCCTTTCCGCTGATAAGCTCAAAATAAATAAAACATAACAAAACAAATGAAAATAACATCGTTTAGGAGAAAATTTGTTCCATGCGCGTATTGCCAAAAATGTAAATGACATGTGGGTACAATTTCAACAGATTCACGGGCAAAACATACAGAAGCTTATAACAATATAAGCCATCCGACGGAATGATGTCATTTCCCCCAGAAAAAAGGTTAAAAGGGCCATTCCCGAAGAGAAATCTCGTTATTATTGCAGCTCGTTCAGCGGAAGCTAAATATGATACTGAAAATGATGTCCCACGTGTGATTGTGTAACGTTTATGTTAATACTTCATATTCTCATCAAATGGTGTATAGAACTCTTTACACCTCGCAATTGCCTTGAAAGCGTCAAGCGCTATCGAGACAATGTGAGCAGCGCTTAAAGCTCAACTTTAGCTGTAAAAGCGGTAAATGCTTGCGATACATGCATAGAAATAGTTGAAATTTGCCTTCTTATTAAGATCACAGATGGTTGGTTTTGCTCTTAGGTTTGTATTAGAGAGAACACAGAGATTCTTATTTCATCTACCTATCTATTGGTACTTCTTATGTGCACTATCGAGATATGAATGTAAATAACTTGACACATCTTTTGTTTTAGACTCAAACTGAAAGAAATCAGGGCCTAAAATACTTGGGGCAAAGTGGACCAAACACTATCAGTAATAATGACATTAAATTTAAGAAATGTCATTACTACTGACAGTGTACAGGTTGGAATGATGATGTGATCTAAATATCTTAACATTTTTACGTCAATATTGGAAGGAATTACAGTAATATTAATGTCATTATTACTCATAATGTCTAGTCCGCTTGTACATTTCAGATGTCCAAGTCTTTAAACCTAATACGTAATTCAATTCTAGGAGCTAATATGAGGAGATTGGGTACCTACAAAGAAAGATTTGAAACTTGTTTGCCCTATGAACTGTATCTTGTATCTAAGTAGATAAAGGCCACAAGGGATTGTAAATAATCAATTGGCAAAAGAACACGTTAAGAAATAAAACAAAAATGCCTGAAAGAAAATCATAGCCTCCCCTTAAAACTTCGAATAAAAATTGCTACAATGTCTTTACTTTTGCAGAAGCCGTTCTGCGCCCCGCTGTACCAACAAGGGATTGCATTAGTATTCCTGCCTCGTACCCTTAAGGATAACCCCAGTTACGGTGTAAAGTCGCAACGTACGATATGTAAAAATATCACATATACGTATGTGGGCGAAGAAAAGTACGTGTCTATCGTTTCAGTGAATGTTTTCACTTTTGCAGAGTTCAATAGCCTTTGTTTTGATGTGTTACACTGAGTGCCTCTCTACATTGATCAAGGGTCGCAACAACGTTACAAGAGCTAATATAAAAAGCCCCAGAGGTATTGATTCTGTTCCCAATACCTACATGGCCGGGACTAGAGGAGTTCACCGCCTCATTTCGGCTAATACCTTCGTATCTCCGCGTCTAATATTATCTTTATAAAAAAGAAAATAGAGCTCCTTTTGTTTCGCATTATTAGGTAGTGTTATGAGGAAAAGTAACTTTCCGGTCGGAAGGTCATCTTGTCTTATCAATGTAAGGTTCAGTGCACACAGCTTGGTCATATTTATTAAGGCATTTTTGCCACCCCGATATGCTGCAGGGTCTAAGAATTCGAACGTGTCTCTTTGAATAGATATACGATACTTTAATTCAAAAAAGAAAATGTTCATTTCTAGATACTTGTTAAAATAAATAGATTACAGACACGAAGATAGCGTAGGTGTTTTCAGAAAAAGAAAAGACGAAAATTGATACTAAGAATGAATTTATGAATAAAAGAATACTGTAGGTAAGGTGAATTTAAAAAAAGGTAAGATAAAGTAAAGAAGTTGACATTTGTTGTAAATGTAATGCCGTTAGCAACAAAAGCGGTCATTTTTCTAAGCAGCGTTGTATTTTATGTTGAACATAGACTAATTTCATACAACTGAAAAATGCTCAACTCAGTTGCAGAGCGAGCACGAAAAGGCGCCACATGCTCAAGGATATTTCGTTCAAGACATTCTTGAATACAGCTTGCATATTCTCGGAGCACTGACGGCGACATACTTACAAAAGTATAGTAGTAATAACACATTTCTTAGATGACGTCGAGAGCAAAATTTCACGAATCTAGTGGCACTGACTCGCTCGCAATGAGCACTGTGTCTCTAGAAGAAAAACAGAAACCCGGTGAAATGTGCCGCCCGCGACTAATGTAGATGGCTGATATTTCGCCCTCTTTGCTTTGTCACGCACTACGGGACTACATCAAAGAAAAAAGCCTATAATCCGAATGGGACTAAGTAATAAGTTTTTGATGCGTTATCTCCACAATCCGCTAGTTTATCTGTTACACTGTAGATTTTTTGGGTCAATACAGTTGCTTTTGGCAACTTTTGCTGATAAAAACTAAAAGTTGCAGATGTGATATCAGGGGTAAAATGACGTTTATCGGAGATATTTCTTAAATATCTGGGCCAGCTTAATAAGAGAAAATGAATAGAGGAGCAATTTATACACTCAAAGTACTGACGGGGAACAAACACAGAAAGAGAAATACTCGAAATAGGTTACGTTAGTGCCGGAATGCTTCCAAAACAGTTTAAAATTTAAATGTAGTATCCATTTCACTGAATGTAAAATTTAAGTAGTTCAGATGAAAACTAACTTTGTACCAAAGAGAGCGCGGTACGAAACGATCATAGACACGGCAGAAACACGAACAATAAGTATATTTAATTTCACTCGGAATTAATTAGTAAAACGAGACAAGAGAATCGTTATTTCGGTATCCTTTACACAAAGGATGTTTTGATTAATATTAAAAGGTATCAAGCCTAAATAAAGATCGTAGATAAACACACGAATGCTGTTAAGCGTATTAAGTGATTTTATGTTCATAATAAAATAGATTGTAACGATTCGGCTGAACACGTCGACAGCTGAATAAAATTATGTACCTAGTTTTTATAGTAACTACGTAACTTGACATGAGAATACGACAAAGCCTAAACCCTTGTTCTATTCATGTATAAAAAGTAAAAACCCGAGAAAAACACAGTTGTCTTTCACAAAGCAAATCATAAAAACGTTACGACCGTACTGAGGACATTGTGACTTTGACATTGTCGGCTAGAAATTTGATTACAAATCGTTATTATGATGTTAAGATTTCATATTTATACCCATAATGAAGATTGTGTATGTGTATTAAAATAACTTAAAAAAAAAACAGCCGACTTCCAAACAAAACACTACAAAGTATTAACTTTAATTTCGGAAGTCGGTGTCAGGAAAATGATCCTCCTCTGTGTATCTGTTAATAAAGGGAGAGACACGGATTGTGTGAGAGGAGCAAGATAAAATGAGGAGAATGCAGGAGGCGCGTGTCAGATGTCACAAAGATTAAGTGGGGACGTGGATTAAGTCGTGAACGTTCAATGATACACGAATACTTGCAATGCACATGACTATCTATACAAAAAAGAATGAAGAATGCCACTGATGCCGCGATTGGCGTGGCTACCTACTGTACCCTAATTGCGTAATTCACGATCGTGTTGTTTAGATTTGAAACAGATTGCTCCATCTATTGCTTCATAAGTTGGAAAAAAAATCTGCTCAACAACGTAAATAACGCAATGAATCTAATACCTTTAAACGAGCAATTCTTGTATATTTAAAATCTGAATCTCGGAAACGGCTCCAATGATTTTCATTAAATTTAGCATGCAGGGGGGTTTCGGGGGCGATAAATCGATCTAGCTAGGTTTCATTTTTAGAAAACGTCGTTAAAAAAAAACCGAGCAAAGCTCATCTCATGGTCATCCAAATATTGTTGTTGAACTGTCAAAATGAAACAAATTAGTCGTAATCGTTTACGAAAATAAGTTACGCAATTAGCCCACTGGGCCCAACTCGTTAAACATGTTTTAATATTGACCCGAAAAGAAAAAAATCTATTCATGAATTTACACTTCATCGCCATGAAATAAATGAATGAAGCCGGATTGCTTTTGTTTCTGGTAGGGCAACTATTGAACAACTTCTGGTATGCATGCAGCATACCAGAAGTTGTTCAATAAGCCCTATTCATTTTTTTTTTCGTTATACAAATTGGGTCGAACAAGTTAGCTGGGTAGGTTATTATGTACTTACAGTCAGAGAAATTAATGACACCATGTCAATTTGCCGTGTTATAACCATTTCATACAACTGCCAACGAATGATAGTTGTGGTTTGAATATACGGACAATTTAAGTTGCTAGTCAATTACTTTACATAGAATAAGTTAAGGTTTAAATAAATGCAACTTTCAAACATTTTGCACTCTCATTTTCACATCTCTCTTCAACAATTTCCACAGTCTACGAGACAAGCGAATTAAATAACACATTCTGTATAATTCACAAATTCGAGGAACAATGTCGCGAGTCTGTCACCAAGATTGCTCAATAAAGAAAAATCCGGATTAACACGTAAAAGGAAATGAATACTTAACACGCGGCGTGAACGGAGCTTTAATTGAAGCATTTTAGAGTAGGAAGACTCTGCTGGAGAATATTCTATGAGGTGTGGAACGAATTATGAGGTCAATGCTAATGATAAAGGTGAAAATGTGGATTTCTTAGGTAATGGAAAAACGCTGAGACCAACAATCTTGCTAGGACAACGACATACAATGATGCAGTTTTTATACGTATGATTGTTCGCGCGACTACCCTACCGTCGCTTTCATAATTATGTCACTTTATTGTTCGGAAAACCAGAAAGCGGGCTCTGTCGGTGCGACCACGCGCTCGTATCCGCCGAACAAAATGACGCGGCAGAATCCTGCAAAATGCACGTGTTCTAAAATGCCGCGTAAAGGTCTGAAGTAAAATGTTAAACAGATACAAACGGTTGGTGCGTTTACTACATCTTCTGGAAGGAACCACTTAACTATATGTTAGTTGTGCATCAACTACTGTGATTGTAGGATCACCAGGCTTTTACAGTTGACTTCAGTTTTGAAATTAAACATTTTGGCTCCTTACCTGTGGTTCGTCGTTTAACTTTTTATGGTGCTCGCGGCTCGGTTCCGCGGATCGCTTCCGAACCTCGTGATGTGACAACAAGTAGTAGTGCTTCAGTGAACCAATCTGTAACAATGAAAGAAATAAATTAGAAATTACACATGAAACAAACGAAATATTTCCAAGAACAGAAGTTGTCGGTGATGGCTCGTAAAATGTTCGGGGAAAAAGGTATTCCATAATATTCGGCAAATGTATTCTATTTCCGCTAGCCCTTCAGTATTTAGATGCCTATTTTCCACACGGCATCAAATGTGCCCGCCCTAAACGACACTTATACCAAGGCTATTAGAGTTTCCTAACGGGCTAGCCCAACTATCCGAGGCTTATCGGCAACTTTATTTTCTTCACAACAATCAGAGGCCGTTCAAAATGTTCTCGATTACGTACTATAAAAACATTAGCTACAGTAATTTATTCCTATTGCTTTCCGTGTGGAATTAGTACGTTGGCGCGAACTATTTTTTTAGTATATTTCGGTGGGCTCGAGGTCTAATAAATCGAGAGCACGCGATGCTCCGCCCTGCCCTCAATCAAGTGTTAAATTATAGAAATTGTAGTTGCGGCACCTATTGTTACGAATTTTATTTAAGTACATTTTTATTCGAGATATAAAATCTTTCAAATAAATTATTCGAATCAGCAACTGGGGATTTTGTTACGCATTTATTCATCCAATTCACTGTTGCTCTATCATAAACGTTAGATTTATTTTCGTTAGCTTTTATTTAGTTTCATCTATCTACTTATTCTTTGCCTCTAATAAACATGATTACGTTTCGCAAGGCAGCTATAACCTTAACAGAAATAAATAGACTAGATCCTAAAGCTTAGTACCCAATAAATCTCTCAGAAGCTCTAATACAAACTTATTCTACATATTATTTAGATTGAGGCAGAATCCTTCTCTAAGCAGTACCTGGCCGAAATAGAAGTGAGATTAAATTATTTGGCAGCTCACGTCCCGATGGTTTACGAGGTCGACGGTGGTGCGGCATCTAACGTTCTCCCTATTAACTAACACTGAAAGTTAACGGTGTCATCTTTAAGAACCTTTGCTGTGACTAGGGTTTATGGTTTCTCGTGGTTTTTAATTTCTCGGGTCTCGAGAATTCTCGAGAACGAACGGTTACTCGGGACTACCCAGGAAACCGAGAAATTTTCATTTATGTTTAATTTTGTTCTTTGAATAATTAAAAACGTTGTTAATACACTTAATGTTTATTTAAATTGGACAACAATCAACAAAATTTCTTATCAATATCAACAAATTACAGCATTTCTCTTCTTTAGAATGTAATCATTATCAACTTTTTGTAATCTTAAACTTACTTTCTGCTCTCTGAAAAACTCTAATTAACTACAAAAATAAAAAATATGAACTAAAAAGTAACTCGACTCAATTATTAATGACTATGTAAATAATCTCAGCACTATTTTTGGCAATTGTGAGTTAATTTAACCTGTGCTTGGACTAGTAATCACTTAAATTTCGAATTAATTCTGATAAAATATGCCTTAAGATAACCCAAAGCATTTATAGAATTGTCAAGTCGACTCTTTATATTGCTGACAACATTTCCCGACATGGAAAATAATCGTTTATTTTCTGTTATAATTTTTCCAAATTTAGAAACCTTTTGCCAGTTTTTTTGTGTTCAGAATTATTCAGATAGTTCAACAGCGATATTAGTGATGTGTTTCGGCAATCTCCAATTTTCAGTTTCAGCAAATCTATTAATTTGAGAGCCAAAGGGTCGTTGATACTTTTCAATTTTGTCAGCAACACATCGACTATAGCCTCTGCGGTTAATAAATTGGCTTCTTGCCTACTTAATGCTTCCACAGCAAGTTTAGTTGGCGCTTATATCGTCTGCAATTTTTGTACCACTAAAATATTATCTTCCTTCCATTTCTGTGAGCTATCTAAATCAATCAAGGCTAAGGAATCTTAGACAAATGATTTCTCGAGTTCTCGACTTTTCTCGATCAAAATTTCTCGGAAACGAGAACAACGGATTTCCCGGGAATTCCCGGGAATAAACCCTAGCTGAGCCTTAGTATTTTGACATAATTTTTAGCGTGATTTGGTACGAGAGTTATTTTTCCATCGCCAGTTTTTGTTTGGGATCTCGCATCTGAGTCTAACATAGGTTTTGCTGATTCCGAAACAAGATGTTCTTTTAAAAGCGTTTCAGTAACACGCAAGCCTGTCTTCAGATATCAATATCATCCATAAATAACCACAATGGTAGTCTCTCCTTTGCGATTTCTCCTTTAAATAAAATAAAAACAAAAATGGCAACGCAGACGTAACATAACAATAATTACACATGACACATATGTCCGGCCTTACCGCACTCGTGGGCTTTACCGTTTATTACGGCATTAAACTGCTTACATTTTATGCGACGGGATTTTTAATCCTGCCGACATTAACCATAAGTACCATTTACAGCAAGTTTATTAATGGCAGTAACCGTAAGCCTTTACTTGGACTAATAAAAACTGAAGTCATATTCACACTAAGACATTATAATCATGAAGAGCATATCGCACTTAACACGTTTTTTTTAATCTGCTATATTTTATATTAAGTGCCTTTTATTATGTGCTAAATAAATGTTTTTTTTTTCTTTATTAGTTTTACACCAGCACGCTTAACATAACCACATTAGAAACGGATTTTGTCGACGGAATAATAGACAAAATGACAGATAAACAATCACAATCTGTCATTTTGTATTCTTCCGTCGACAAAACCCGTCGAAAACCCGTTTCTACGCAACCATAGAAACGAGTTGTCTACGGGTTTTGCAACTGCATGACAACTCATGCTGCAGCGTGCAGTGCTGCTGTTAAAACTATGTGTTTTTGAAGTGAAAACTTCTTTAGGCGCGTTGGGCATTTTTGAGATGGGACTAAACAATTGATTTCGCGACACTGTTACGACACCAGCTTTTGACCATTAAAAAGACATCAACGCGCGATACATTATTTCCTGCATAATAAAATTGTTCAATTTTCAGTTCTGTCGCACTCCCGGAGTGGCACTGTTTTTTTTTGTCTGGACTAAACTACAAAGATGCATAAATATGATATCAACCACCTTATCACCTTAGGAAAATATACTCGTTCACTCGCAATAAAGGAGTATTTCGGTGCTGAAATTTTCCAAACAGTATGGCTTTGATAACAAAATAGGTAGAAAAATAGTTTTACCACTGTACTTCACTCATATTTACTGAGATCCAGACAACTAATCGTATGATGTACCTTTGTCCAGATTCTGAGCACTATTACCTTAGAAATCAATTTGCCTAGCCTTTTCCAAACTATGTTGGGGTCGGTTTCCAGTCTAACCGGGTGCAACTGAATACCAGTATTTTACATGGAGCGACTGCCATCTGAACTCTCACTCGACGCTCGGCACTGGTCACGGACGGTTGTGTGCTTGCGCTCTCCCGTTCATGACTCAGTGTTCTTGAGTCATATTCCGTTGCGTTTACGTAACGATTCTCGTAGTCACCCGACTACATCCGATCTCCAATCGTCAATCGATTGGACTAAGATCGAAAAACGGCCTTTTTCAAGGCTATCTTATTTCTTTAACAGAAAATACGTGTGTGTAGCTTCACTAGGCCCCTTCTGGGTAAAACCACAGTTTCGTGGTCACTCGGTGGATACCATACGGTGCCAACGAAGCCGAGTGGGGTGTTGACCCAACACACCCGCTGATCCCCTTCAGGGTGAGGCAGTGAATTGGCCGGGTCCCAGTGTTTGGCCTTGGGGGATCTCCTAGTCAACACGTGGTGACAGTATTCCCTTCACAGCTACACACCCTGTGTCGGTCGGGTGTGTCTACACCCGGCGCACTAGACTGGTTAGGACCCCGTTGCACATTAAGACAGGCAACGGGCCAAAGCAAGCTTAGGGCTCACTATCAGGCACCCATCCTCCCTGTCTACACCCGACAGGGAGGGATTACTCATCCCCGGCATACCCACCGGGGAGATAGGAATAGGGAAAATAGGAAACTAGGATTCCCTCATTATTAAATTAAAATAGTCAGTTAAAATGGAGGCTTTACAGGGTGACCTTCAGTCACTCCGAAATGACCTCACATCGCTCAGGAGCGACAACGCCAGACTCCTAGACTTACTAGGTAGAGTCCTCCTCAAGGATCCCTCTCTTATCAATGAATTCGGTCTAGAATTAAAAATCCTTTCTGCTTCACAGAATACGGACAGTGCCCCTACTGACCCCCAACCCAGTCCCAGTCCAAGTCCATGTCCCTCAGACATGGACACGGAAGTCGTGTCCGCTAGTACAGCGCGCCCCCAGACCCCCCACCCCTACTTCGTCCCTGACACAGAAGCACACGTCTCTGCTTCCTCCTCTTCCCACTCGGATGACGAAGGCTTCACCCAAGTCATAGGAAAGAGTAATAAGAGGAAGAAGAAGAGACAGAGCTCTTCCCAGGCCGCCAAAGTCGTCGCTATCGACGACTCAATTTCTCCCACCCCCCCGATAGTTAGCCTAACTGACACCGCTACGTGCGCTACAGTAGCTTCCCCTCCCACCTCCCCCCGCCCGATTGCGTCATCCTCCCAGGCTGACGCAACCATTACTAGCTCCGGCCCTAAAAAGGTCGCGCCTCCACCTCCCGTGTTCATTCAGGACAAGGAGAAGTGGACGGCAATCTCAAAGTGGTGTGTAGAGCTAAAAATAGCCTACACAAACGCTAGATCGACCCAACAGGGTATTAAAGTACAGGTCCCGTCGTCGAAAGACTACAGGGAATTAACCAGGGTCCTGAGAGACAGAGGTGTGTCATTCCACACCTACTCTCTCCCAGAAGACAGACAGACTAGAGTGGTGATCAAAAAGATCCCCAAAGAAATCCCCCCCTCCGAAATTCTAGCCGACCTTCAGTCGCAAAAAATCCCCGTCGATGAGGTGCATCGTATGCACCGTTCGCGCGGTGGAGAAGCATACGACATGGTTCTCGTCGTATGCTCCCCTACCGAGGGGCATCACCCCATCTTCAACGTCAGGACCATCTGTCACTTAACGGGCTTCACCATTGAGAAGCCCTGGAAAAATAGCGCGATCGGTCAGTGTCACCGTTGTCAATTGTATGGCCATTCGCAAAAGAATTGCCATGCAAAACCCAGGTGCGTAAAGTGCCTGGGCGACCACGGTACCACTGATTGTCCGCGCCCTAAAGACCGTAACGATTGCCAAACCCCGCCTAGTTGCGTGCTGTGCGGCCTCGAGGGTCACACAGCCAACTACCGCGGCTGTTCAAAAGCCCCTAAGGCTAACTCAGGCAAGCTGACTAAGCGTTTAGACGCTAGACAGCAAAAACAAAGGGAGTATCAACCCTTCCCCTCCTCTCAGATCCCCGAGCGGCTAAGCCCTCAGAGGCCTAGCCCTTGGTCTCTAATCAACCACCAGAAGGCCTTCCCAGCCCTGGCTACCCCGCGCCCCCCTCCCCCTCGCACCCCTCTATACACCCTCATGGACCCGCGTGTCCGTCTCCCCCCTCCCCCCGGATTCTCAGCTCCCCCCGCGTTCCCCCAGCGTTACGCCCCCCCCGCACCCCCCGCGCCTTCAGCGCCTCCCGCGAAACCCGCTACCGCTACCGCTCCTAAAGCCCCGCGCCCCGCCCCCACTCCCGTGGTCACTCCCGTGCTAGACCCCGTGAATAATGCATTCGGCATTATATCGTCGACATTTATGACCTTCTGTACCCCCAGGGCTACGCAAATGGCTTATGACATTATCGCAGCCTTAGGGTCGGGTGATATCCAGCAGATCACAAATGTATACGAAGCGTACTCGGACATTACGCAAGCCCTAAAATCTTTCTCTAGACCCCCCCATCATGTATAACGCCACTATTGAAAGGTTTAAACCCCGATCCCTCAAATTAGGTACCTTTAATGCCAATGGCTTAATAAATCAAAAAAATGAGATCGCGGAATTCCTCCGCGATCATCAGTTAGATATCCTCCTCATCCAGGAAACCTTTCTAAAGCCCCACAAACGTAGCCCCACCATAGCTAACTATCGCTTAATCCGGAACGATAGGACGCGCTGTCACGCGGGTGGCACTCTCATTTATTATAAAAAGGATCTGTACTGCATTCCTATGGACCCTCCCCCCCTCTCCCGACTAGAAGTATCAGTCTGCCGTCTAGGTATGACTGGTCACCCACCGATCACTCTAGTATCGGTCTATATCCCTCCCATTCCATCTGTAGCTTCAGAAAATTATCAACTTCTATCTGATGACCTAACATTACTCTTCGGCATGAGTGACTCCGTCATTATGGCGGGCGATCTCAATGCCAAGCACCCCTCATGGAATAGTTCCACCACCAATACCAGAGGCCGACACTTGTTCGACCTCTCCTCCTCCCTTAACTTCGACATCATCGCTCCGATGGACCCCACTCATTATCCCCATAGGATCGATCACACCCCTGACGTCCTTGACCTAACGCTCCTTAAGAACGTAAACCTACGCATTGACACTATAGAAACGGTGCACGAGCTTACCTCTGACCACCGCCCAGTCATCATCAATCTTGTCTCCCGCATAGGTCCCTCTGACCCCAACCATCCCCCCTCCACTAGAAAGGTGACGGACTGGAAGAAAGTAAGCGTTCAGCTGAAATCCAACACGTCCCCCTTATTAGACGCAATTCCAGACAAATTTGACTCAATCGCTGACACGACGGCCGCGATCGACTCACTCACGGAGCACGTACAAACCGTCCTGAGCGACTGCTCAAGGGAGGTTCCAGCAACAGAACCCTGTTACTTGAAACTCCCGGACGATGTGCGTGCTCTGATGACTGAGAAGAACGCGGCCACTCGTGCCTACAGTGTCTTTCCTTGCGCCGCCAACAAAGCCCACATGCGCTACTTACAGAGAACTGTAAGGACACGTATTGCGGAGCTGCGTGACGCGGGCTGGGACAAGATGCTGGGCGATCTCGAGCCAACCCATCTAGCCTTCTGGGAACTCCAGAGGAAACTCAGGTCCACTCAATCAGCCTCTATGCCCCCTCTAGTCCGCCCCGATAAAACCATCGCCTTCGATGACATCGACAAGGCCGAGTGCCTAGCCGACAGCCTAGAAGCTCAATGCTCTCCCAGCTCCCTACCAGTAGACAAAGCTCACCTCGACGAGGTCGACGCCGAAGTCGAACGTAGATCCTCCCTCCCTCCCGTTGAAGACCCTGATTTTCCCCTGCCCCCCATCGAACCAGATGAGGTACACGAGATTATCAAGGGTCTCCATATTCGTAAAGCCCCCGGTTCAGACGGACTCACCAATAGGGTGGTCCAACTCTTCCCAGCCCATTTAATCATGCTACTGACCACCATCTTCAATGGTGCATTAGGCAATAACATCTTCCCCCAGACGTGGAAAGAGGCCACAGTCATAGGAATCCCAAAGCCCGGCAAGCCTAAAAGCGAGCCCACTAGTTACCGCCCCATCAGTTTGCTCAAAGTCCTCGGCAAAATCTATGAGAGGCTTATCTATAAGCGTCTCAGAGACTACGCAGAGACCAAGGGCCTCATCCCCAACGAGCAGTTCGGCTTTCGAACTCAGCACTCTAGCGTGCATCAGGTCCATCGTATTGTCGAGCTGGTCAGCGGTGCTCTCACCCAAGGCCGACGGACAGGTGCGGTCTTCTTCGATATTGCGAAAGCGTTTGACAAAGTCTGGCACAACGGCTTAATATATAAGCTTTACAAACTCGGTGTGCCAGATCGTCTCGTGCTCATCATTCGAGACTACTTGTCGAACCGCACCTTCCGCTTCCGTATCGAAGGAGCCCTATCCTCTCCCCGCCCCATAAGGGCAGGAGTCCCTCAGGGCTCCGTGATAGCTCCCCTCGCATTCACCCTATTCACTAGCGATATTCCCAAACACAGATGGACGCACTTGGCTCTGTTCGCAGACGATACTGCGATCATCTGTAAAGGCAATACCGAAACGATGCTCCTAAACCTGCAAAGGGCTGTCAATAACCTTGGCGCCTGGTTCAGGAAATGGAGAATCGAGGTCAATCCCGACAAAAGTCAAGCGGTTTTATTCACAAAACCGAGATCCAGAGCCCTCCCCCTCCCCCGACCTATCACCTTGTTCGGCAAGCCGATCCCTTGGGAGAAGCGAGCCAAGTACCTCGGTGTTATACTCGACCATCACCTCTCCTTTTCAGAGCACATAAAGTCGGTTCGCTCGCGAGCCGCTTTCGCTCTCGGTAGACTTCATTTCATTCTCAATGCACGCAGCAAATTGTCACTAAAGTGCAAATTGCGAACCTACACAGCGTGCATTCGCCCCATCATGACCTATGCGGGATCAGTCTTTGCTCACGCCAAACCCCATTCCATCCATAGGATGCAGACCCTACAGAACCGTTTCCTTCGTAAGGCCACGGGAGCCCCCTTTTATGTCAGAAACGAGATCCTCCATCTCGACTGTAAGATCCCAACGATCCGCCAATTCCTAAAACGCATGTCCAAGAGTTACTTTGACTCCGCTCCCAAACATCGCAATCCTCTGATTGTCGAGTCAGCCGACTACATCCCTTCCCGTATCAGTCAGATTCGCCGACCGAGGCATACTCTTTCCGACCCAGATGACCCCATTACACTCCTCCAGGAGCAGAATAGGGCCACCAGTACAGTATACAAAAACAGACGCCTCCCGTCATTCCGACCTCGCCGCCGAGGTCCTTTGCGATCGCGACCGCGTCCCCGAGTCAATGAAACTCCTCCCCGACCCTTGCTCGAAAACGAGGTGCCAGCAGTTGTTGCAGCTGAGCACGTAGCTTTAAATACCCCGCATAATAATCATGATGTAAATATAAATTTGATTCAGCCTGTCCCTTCTTGCTGTCCTCCCCTCAGCGATGCCCTAAGCCGAGGTTCGTACCCCACAGGGGGTGCCCTTAGCGAGCACTCGCTTAATTTTAATTTAGAATAGTTTTAAAAGCTCCTGGCTGGAGGCTCTAAGTGTAGAAGCTTAAGGCCACCACAGGAAAAGTTCGGTTAAGCAGCCAAGACCTTAGTGGTCAAAACTGCGAGAGGCCATAGTTAAAAAAAAAAAAACATCTGAACTCTACAACCCAGTTACTGGGTAACATGGTACCACTTGGAAAGACTGGTTGCCAGACTTTTGGGCTTCTGGCTACCTGTAACGACTGTCAAAGATCTACGAATGACCGCCGGAACCAATGGCTTTCCAAGGCACGGAGGATTCTCGATATGTGATGGATGACAACCCATCCACGAACCGTCCGCGGCAAGCCTAGCTTAAAAGCTTCGATCGACCCGTGCAGCTGTTATTATGTAGCACACCTATGGCATGAAATTTCTAGTTATTTCGTTAGATTTTTCGCGTGGAAAAATAGTGTTGAATTACCTTTATTGGGTCATAACTATGATTATATAGTTGTCGTTTAGACGCGTGCCATGTATTGCACTTTCTTTTTTATTGCGCTTATGAATTTACAAGGGTTTTGTGGGTAACGTAGGGGCATTTTGTATGCAGACATTTGTTATTTTTAATTTAAGCAGAGCGTGGTTAATTAGGACGGCGATATCCGATGAATTGACACAAGGTATGTAGGGACCAGTGCTGGGCACGCCACAATTGCAGCAATAAGACCTCTCTTTGAAGAGTGGCTTGAGAGGTGTCACGGCGTCCTCATCTTCCGCCTGACGCAGGTCCTCACCGGACACGGCTGCTTCGGGAGGTTCCTGTTCAGGATAAAGCGGGAGGAAACGCCCGGGTTTCACCATTGTGTGGATCGCCCAGAGGACACGGTGGAGCATACGGTGGAGGTCTGCCCGGCTTGGGCGGAGTATCGCAGTGTACTCGTGGAGGCGATCGGCGGCGGTGATCTCTCGCGTCCGACCCTGGTTCAGGCCATGGTACGGAGCGACAGGAAATGACAGGCCGTCACCTCCTTCTGCGAAGCGGTAATGCTCGTGAAGTAGGAGGCGGAACGCGTGAGGGAGACGCAAAATTCGCGCCCTCACGCCCCTAACCGCCGCAGGAGGAGACGCCCTGGGCGTCGGTAATCGCGAGCCGATTTCCGGCCACCGTAGGCGCGGGCTTGCAGACGGTGAGCAATGAGTAGCTCGCCGCCCGATAAGGACCAGGCCCAGGTCGACGGCGCGTTGTGTTCCACGCGCGCCTCAAAGAGATGTCAGCAGAATTGACGGGGTCCGCTAGGGCCGATGCCTGCCGGGGTTGCGGATAAGGCCGAAAGAGAAATCGTGGCCCCGGCAACATGGCAACCGAAGGAACACGGGTGGGTTTTAGTCAGTAAGAGTCTGACACGCCCTCCCGCTCCGCCCAGAGCGGGAGAAGTTATTTGATAATTTCCCACATCAAAAAAAAAATGTATGTAGGGAAAATAAAACGGATTTTTTTCTTAAGACTCACTTGATATTGATTGGCATCGTTACGTACAAATGAACGTATAAAACACTTAAGAGGGTTTATCCTAAAAGTTGGCAACGTCGTAAATAGCTGTCAAATATCAACCTGTTTTGATTAATTTAGCAATATTACTGTATGGAATTAAGAAATGTGGCTAACTAGGGAACTAAAATATTCATTATGAAATGCAATAATTAATATCGTAATACCGAATATTTAGTTTTAAATAATAATAAATTTCCTTTTATTCAAAAAGCCAAATACAATTTCTCTATCTCAAACAAAACATACGAACGCACTATATTAAATACATCGCTAAGCATTATTTGAGGCAGAGTGAACGTCTGTGTCTGTGCTAGTATAAACTGTGTTACAGACACAGGCGCCTTCCTCTTACAATTGATTAACAATTTGCTGAACTATTGTAAGCATAAACTTAGTTTATCTTAAGTAATCATTTTTTTTTTTGCAACTACTTGTTGTTTGTGGTGTGGGTGTATGTGTGGGTGTGTGTGATGTGTGTAAAAAAAAATGTAAAAAAGTATTTGGAAACTTTCCAAATGCCTTTTTTACACCTAAAATTGTTACAACATCAAAGTTAGTGTTAAAATTGCAATTCATTATTAATATTCTAGGGAACTAATTAGCCACATTTCTAATTTTCATACAATTATATTGCCAAATTAATCAAAACAGCGAAATATTCGACATCTATTTGCGACGTTGCCCACTTTCAGAATAAACGCTCTTAACATTAGACTTTTCCGATAAAATCCAAGAAAAAACCAATATAACGAAACAAATATTACCGAGAATTTAATATCATAAGATTGAAGAAACACCTATGCAAAATTAGCTCTATCTCTTGCAAGAGAAAAATTCCCTGAAATGTATTTCCGCCGCCCGACTGAACCGACAAGGAAAACGTGTGGAAAATAAACGGTATTGATGATACGAAATATGAGGGCATAAATTCTTATTGAACTGAATATACCGGCAGGATTCCGATATCTTCTGCGAATGCGCGAAACACGGTCCCGGTAACCTTTTTACATTCCATTGCGTTTTTAGTTCGCATCCCGATGACGGTAGTTGTAGAAAAAAGGTAGTGGAGTGTGAAACGTGCTTTGTACATTTCGTCTTGCATAGTTTCGAGGTAGCGAAGGTAGTATGGTAGTAGTCGGGAGAGAGTCCGCCCGCCACGTGTTACCAGCAAGTACGCGTTCAATTCACTTTGATGTATCGCTAGCAATGAAAACAATCGTGGAATTGCTGTCATTTTTATTTTCTAATAAGTGGCTGCGATATTCAGTAAGTATTGTTTAACGCCGAGACTTATATTTTATGTTTTTTATAAACCAACTGACGTACCTAAGCAGGTTAAGCTATCTTACTTAGAAGACCTACTTGCTTACTAAAAGCAGTTGCAATTATCTGAATCTACCAATCCCTAAATAGCCCTAATAACAGAACATGAGTAGCAATATGTTCATTAAACTAAGTTTCTAAGTTTACAAGCGAATATTAGAATTTAACGATAAGATTAATTCAAGACAACCCATATACATTGTTCTAATAATATAAATCGCCCGCTCCTAGTCAACAATGGAAAGAAAATATCTAAGTGCTTCAGCTGCTTACAATTCCGCGCCAGTCGATACGGTTCATGTAATAGCGTCGGGGGCTACGATCTAGCAAACTGTCACTACTTGCACACTACTGCAATTTTTCAGCCTTATACTGTTTTTAGAATAAAGTCTAGCGATATGGGGCTACTTTTGCAGCATAATATACTGTTGCCAGATGTTAAAAGATTTGATTAGGACTTTTTAAAAGAGGCACGTCATTTTATGTAGATCATTTAAATTGATTTAGTATTATAATAAGTAACACTAGTTAATTTATGGAGAGCAACAGGTATTTATTTATTTATTAGAGCATAGAAGACATATAGAAAAAAAAAAAAACTGAACAGATAAAAACAATCAACGGGAAGCTAATCTTCACATTTAGAGATAGAGTAAAATTTATAAGTAGACAAGACATTGACCATACTCATTCAACAATAGTTTGATAGCTGGACGTTGTAATAGTACTGGCAGTAGCATCAAGACTCAAAACCCTATGTTGAAATGGCTTGAGAAAGAGGATCATGTTCGGTACTAGACCTTTACTAGGCATCATCCTTCAAGCACCTCAAGTACACCGTAAGCGATACATTTAAAAGAATATCTTGTAACCTGTCTTCACATTTACTATCTTCTGACTGTCATTCCGATCTTTACGAAAGTGTTATTATACGACGTAACATCATCTCAGGAAACGAAGCTATAACGAGCACGTCCACTTATAGATTGCTCTGGAGACAAAATTTTATGTTAACCACACCAAGATAACACAATTTTACGATTCATATTCAAACGTTTATTACTAGAAGGGAGATTCGAGCGATATTTAATATGGAACGTAACAAGCATTGTTGATATACTTTATGTACTAATAAAGTTTATGTTGGAGTTGTTAGCCAACTTAAACCAATATAATATGAGCAGTAAAACTAGGTACAATAGCTTCATGAATAAATTCGTAATTTCAACAAAAACTTTGTATGAAGAGACTCGCTAAAAAACATCAAAGGTAAAATAATTTGAATTTGTTCACAATTTAACAAATGAAGGTAAAAGAAAGGCCTTGCCTTTCAATCAATCAAATTAACTTTCCGTAATCTACTGTTAAATACATAGCGAGCCAGAATTTTGAGCCAATAAAAATAAAAATGCTAAAATGTGTTTCGAGCTCAAACTGCTGGAAACCCCGAATCGAATCGCCTGCGTACATCGTAAAATATTGAATACGCTTAGGTCTCCAACGAGTGGAGTTTATCCAATCGTATTAAAACCTACTAAATATAACATAGTTTTCGGTCTAGTTTACCTGTAAAATTCAAGATCATATATTTGTGCCGGCTCCACGCGCCGCCAGCGCCACCGCAGTCAGGTCTATTTTTCACATCGCCCACAATTTATGTCGCTCGTTTGAAAACGCCGCAGCGAATGCATGATGCAAAATTAACTTATTATCTGCTTTAAGCTGGTGTTGCGTTGTCATCTGTTCTGTGCTTAAGCGCTGCTAAAGTTTGATTACAGTTAAGTCTTTCACATAAGAGATTATATTTCGCACAAAATGGAATACAGCCAGAAACTACTTGCGGTGCCGTTATAAGAATATGCCTGTTTTTATAAAAATATGCTTTATCAAGAGAATGGCTTTGCGGCTCTTATGTTGCTAGTGATATATATTTTGTGCCGCGTCCAGGAGAGCTTTAAAGCTGAAAAATGCGTACTCCTGAATCCAAAAAGCGAGTTATTACAACACATTAACTAATAGGTCTTTGTAGCATTTGTTGGTAGTTTACGATGAAACATTAAACGATTTTCTTCTCTTAGTTGCATTAATAAACTGTAAAATTTGAAAGGTTAGATTTCATTTTCAGTAATTACTGTGACATCTGGTGTCCCTTAGCTCTAAAAGAGGTTAAAAGCTAATTAAAATCGAGGAGACCTTATAAATGTGATCGATAAACTGGAACCATATCTGAAGTGGTCGTTTCTTAGCTCAAGTACCCTCTCGTTTCAACTTGTAATGAAAATTAGAAATTAATATCGACTGTATTGAGCTGAAATATTGGACCTTTGAACTTTTGGAAGCACTTGCTACAAGGGCCAGTGTATTTATCGTAAATCATTCGCTAATAAATGGACTGTTCAAACGTTTGAGTAGCTCAGGCTCTCGATTTTGGAGGAAATTGTTTAGTATTTCGATTACATAGACGATGCTTAAGTGCTTAAGTGTAACGGTATCAGATTTTTGATTTATGAAGCTGCTCTAAGCAAAAAATTGAACACCTACCTTCTAAATGAGTTTCAGTCGACAAAAAGCTTCCATTATTCAATCAGAAAAAGTACATCACAGATTACAGGAGTTCAAGAATAAAACTTAATTAATATTCAACATTGTAATTCAAACTTTTTCACGTCCCTTTTAATCTTCCCCTCGTAAATATGTCGAAGAAATAAACCGTAGATAGTTGGCAATGAAAGCCATCAGTCACAAGTCAGGGGGCGGGGCTTTTCTTAAAACTTTTAATTAATTGTCTAAGTTCGAGACTGAAGTAGAGGGGCATTCGCATTACATTCCAAGAATTCCAAGTCACTGAGCATAACTAAAATTGTTCGCTAGCAAAACAACACGATGGAACTTTATAAAGCTTTGATGTTTGATTTAAAGAAATTATATTTCAATTAAAATGGAATATCTGATTTCGTTTGGAATAATTCTGGGATTGGAATATTTCGAGGTAGCGATTTGAATTTATAACACGGGTATTGTTAATAGCAGGTTTTTGTTTTTCTATGGAAGTGATTTTATAAATGATAACCATATTTGAGAGATGTGACGTACCTACCTACAAAAATTCGCATAAAAACCAGTTTTAATTTTAACTCCAAACAAATTTACACCACAAAATATGACCATAAATTCTTCCCTTTCCTTCCCCTTTCATAAAAATATCCGCCGCCATTCTAGGAAATTATTTCCATTAAGAAAAAAAGTACACCATAATTTAAATAAATGGTTGCACTGGGCCCCCTTAATGGTGGCATCACTGTCTAGGGTCAAATAATAACCACGATAGAAAAACATTGTCATTTCGGAAGCACAAACTGAGATACTGAGATTTAAAAGTAGGCTGAAAGTAAGATATTCCCTGAAGATCTCGACACTCAATATCTAAACATACCTATACGATGCCTTACAGGGAACACATTTACCCTTCTTAACGTCTAATCCCGCACACGTCGTAGTTAAGGGACAGGCAGCGGAAATTATTACTCGTTCACGTTACAAATTATCCCTCCCTATGTGGACTCCGGGGTAACTCGGTTACACGAACTCGCGACCGTTAATTTACAGCGCGCCCAACAAATTAATATCTCTGATTTGGACCCTTGTCAGCGGGGGCCAACGACGAAGACCCTACCCGTGTTTGGGGGATGCCGCAAGGTGCGAGCGCCATGCCTCATGCTATTATGGGGCCCAAGATCGTGGGCGAGAAGAGCTTTTTGTACAGTCGCGAAATTGTGAAGAGTAAACTCAAATAAACAAAATATAGGAGTACATTTGTAGCGGTTACACCGCCACATACGAACTACGCATCATAGACATGACGTCACACAAATCCTGCATCGCGCAATTAAATTACCACTAAATTTTAGGGGTATATGGAACAGGGTGTAAAGTTCACTCATCCACCATAGAAAAGGGAGGATCCTCCGACCAGACGGGTGTTGTGTCTGGCGGGCAACTGCCCATCGGTATGAAGTTGAAATCTTGTATATATGTCGATCGCTTGGTAAACTATAATTGCGCGATGCAGGATTTGTGTGACGTCATGTCTATGATGCGTAGTTCGTATGTGGTGTAACCGCTACACATTTTTGTCTCGGTCCGGTGTACTGGGCAATCGGCTTCACTATCAATCTTGTTAACTGGTTAATCTTTTCACCATGACACGGGATTTTGTCGTAAAGCTTGCACGATATCTTCTTAAGAAGAATCTTCTTATGCCCTTCATAAGAAGATTCAAATTATCAGCTTAGTCGATCGCAAGACTGATGAACAGTGACGAAATGACGACAAAAAATAAGCGAACATACGAATGACGATCAATAAAATAGAAGTTTTTTTTAAGGGAAAACTTCTTTACGCGCGTTGGGCATTTTTGAGATGAGAAAAAACAATGGAACTCGCGACACCGTTACCGACACCTCATTTTTGTAAACGCGATTGTGCTCTTTATTTATATTACGTTACGGATCAATGTTATATGCAAGTATTTTTACTTTAAAGGATTTGGAAGTATTTTTTTAAATTGTTCAAGTTTTCACTTCTGTTGGCACTCCCGGAGCGCCACTTTTTTTTTTTGTTAGGCCTTATTGTCTCACTGCTGGGCAATGGCCTCCCTTCTCTCTTTCCACCTCTCTCTGCCTAGAGTTGCCAAGGACCAATCTTTATTAAGGGAGTTCACCTCATTCCGTCATATTCGTCTGGGCATGCCGCGATATCACGATGTCGTTTAATAGAAGTAAACAGATTAATAAGCACGACAATTATCTCTATCTACGCAAAAATATCCAAATTCTGAAATCAATAATCGTCCTTATCAACACCAATTTCCTATACAATGTCAGTCTTATCACTTCCGCTGACGCCCGTACCGTATTCCCTCTACATTTGGCGCGTCGCATTCGTAAAGTACCAGTGACGACATATTAATCTCTGCCGGGATGTTCTAGCTTTAATATTTAGCCTGTGACGTATGGCAGCGTACGCGCTTGCTGCAAAACAAATATCAACGAATCACGAGTAATAACACAGCTATTACACTGAGATAGCTTTGAATATAAAGTCTGGAAGAAGATATAAAGCGCAGTTGTAAACAAATATAAAGAATTACTACCTTAAATACATCTACTTAGTGCCAAAGAACTATCCGTAGACTGGCGGGAACAGTTCCAGCTTTTAACAATAATATATCCATTTGATTGTTCTGTGTCACACTCACACCGTCATAATTGAAAATGTTAATTTCTGGTAATTCAGGTTTATTATCGTTTAGAGGTTAAATACTCTTTTAAAAACTTAGTACCTGGGCGACCGAGCTCTGCTCTGGTGAAAATAGAGAATGCTCATTTAATAGTATAGGATAGTTCATACTAATCCCTTGTACAGTACATATTAATTCCATACTGCCATTATAGTAGGTACTTACTAATTCCATGCTGCCATGTCATTATTCTTATGTCATTATTCATTAACTTGTTCTAAACTTTGGGCGACCGAGTTCTGCTCGGATGAAAATACAGAGAAAACGAATTTTCCCAGATATGAGACCTAGCTAGATCGATTTTTCGCCCCCTATATTGCAACTTTCATCGAAATAGTTGAGCCGTTTACACGAGAACGTGAGGACAAATATATAATATACAATTATTGCTCGTTTAATAGTATAGGATTTCAGAAGATTTTCCGCTAAGTAGCAGAACAAATACACGCTCCACTGTTCTTTTTAGCCGTCCATACTTCGGGTAGGCATACTCTGAAACTAGGCTTATTCATACTCAATTCTAAATATTTGAAAGGAATCTTGTATTTCGTCCGTGTCTGTATAGGAAGCAAGCTTGTTTTGTTCATGTTTTCTCACTTACCGCTTGAGTTTATAGCGTTAGTGTTGAATATAACGAGAACTAACGAACAGGATGACGTCATAACTGTGTCAAAACAGCTGTGTACATACCGCCGTGGTTGTGACGCAATTTTAGAAAAAAGAGTCGAAAGTAAAATTTTAATTCAAAATGCTGAGGGTTTATTTTTCTAAACGTGTAGATCAGCAAAATCAATAAAAGATTACTAACCGATTACGCCTGCAAATAATGTTAGACTCGGCACTATTTGCATAGCGAAATTGCTTTGATCAACATTTTAACGAAGCAGATGCCAATTTTTTAAAACGACTGAATTCTCTGAATTGTATTCTATTTATATTTGATGTGACTAATCGCGTAATTCATCTTGACGTACGTAAGCATCGGTGGTTCAGTGGTAGAATGCTCGCCTGCCACGCGGGCGGCCCGGGTTCGATTCCCGGCCGATGCAATAACTCTTTTTGCTTTTTTTTTCTCCAATAGGTCATAAAAAATATGTTTAAATACCATACCAAAACGCGAAAATCCACGAAGAAACCAAAATTCCTCGTTTAAAATTTGTTTTTTTTTTTTACGAGAACAACCACATAAACATAAGCTAACAAAACTGGCAGTATCAGAAGGAAGTTTTCAAAAATTACGCAACTCACATAGTCTTGTATATTCAGCATAGAAATCCGAGCAAATACGAACAGTTTCCGTAAAAAGTATGCTCATACAAGAAACGGCGATAAAACCCCGACTGTATTTGGTCGGATATCGCAAATAGTACAAATACACAACATATTCAAACACGTAGGTACTTCAGTCCGAGAGATAGTAACTATAACTAGTGGAATGTATGTACCGAGACTGAATTTGTGGTACTTTCAGTTTATGGAATCGCTATTGGTGAACACGCTCTTGTTTAGAACTTTGTACAGCCATTAACAAACTTCTGCGAAAGTCGAAGTCGTCTATAGTTATTTATTGAACATCTACATGGAAATCTTTTAAGCGAATACTTTTACATCTGCGAGTTTCAGATCCTAAATGTCGGTGATAAAATCTCTTAAAATGTTAAGTAAATTATGCATACCTACTTAGTTCATGCAAGTCCATTTGGTCATATTTTTCCAAAATTTACTACCGGACAATTTAGTCATTTGACCACAGTGGAACAACGCCTTGGACGCCGCAATGAATGTGGCCCAAACAGAATAAGAAGCACAGATGTACCTACTGTCGAAACTAAAAAAAGGAGAAGACCACAATGGAAAGGAAAAGCTTCACAACCGGACCACAAAAACACCAGTTGTCTCCGGACCCACTTCAGAAAACATTTCTACGCGAAACGGCATTATCATCCGTATTCGTATTCCAACGGCGCATTCACTTACCGGCTCAGGTGAGTGACGCAACGGGCGCGGGCGAGTAAAATAAAGAGCATGTAACACCACCTCCATATGTATGCAATTCACTCTTTAGCATCGGCGTAAGGCGACGCGACTGCAATACTTGTATGATCGCAATACTTGATGTAGACAGTGGAGTAACAAATAAAATGTATGCGGTAATTGGACGAATCATACTGATACAATAGATCGTCAATCAATTTATGAAACCTGAAAACATTGTAGCTTGCGAGAAAATCAATCAACCGAGTCAATTTTTTTAATAGATTCGTTTCAGCCATAAGAGGAACCCTATTGAAAATGGCTCTTTTATTCAAAGTAGTTTCATTATAATTATAATTAATATATAAAAATCAATTGCTGTTCGTTAGTCTCGCTAAAACTCGAGAACGGCTGGGCCGATTTAGCTGATTTTGGTTTTGAAATATTTGTCGTAGTCCAGGGAAGGTTTAAACGGTGAGAAAATATGGAAAAACTCACGAAAAAAAAAATATGAAGAAAATTCACGTTCTCATACATTTTGTGTGGATCGGTTTTTTTGACGTCTCGGTAGGTAGGTTGGGTAGGTAGGTAGGGTAGGGTAGGTAGGGTAGGTAGGGTAGGTAGGGTAGGTAGGGTAGGTAGGGTAGGGTAGGTAGGGTAGGTAGGATAGGTAGGGTAGGTAGGGTAGGTAGGGTAGGTAGGGTAGGTAGGGTAGGTAGGGTAGGTAGGGTAGGTAGGGTAGGTAGGGTAGGTAGGGTAGGTAGGGTAGGTAGGGTAGGTAGGGTAGGTAGGGTAGGTAGGGGTAAGGTAGAAATTTTAAAATCCTAAACATGCACATTCATTGACTGTAAGGCGGAACGAAGTTTGCTGGGTCAGCTAGTAATTAATAAAAACTAACTAATATAATCTATATTTCCAACTTCGACCCTGTTCCGTTGCCTAGCAACCAACATGCAAACCTAAATAGTCTTTGACAGTACGTAAAGATTGCGAGGTAAGAAATTTTACCCATATTGATGGGTAGAAAAGCAGTCACAACAAAACTAAACACAAAAAAAACAAAAGTAAACAATTTAAGTAAATTGTTTATTTTTCTGTTTTTGAATGAGCGTTATGAGTCGTGCACTTTTGAATTTTCCAAATATTTAAAATTACAGGGAACATGTGCTTATAATATACATAATAACGATAACGTCCACATACAACAGCTTCTGACCATGCGTAAAATCAGAACAAATATTAATATCCGTTCATACAAATTCGACAGTTGATTAGATGTCCAATTACCGCTGTTATAATATCAGCTGTCAAATTACAGTCAGCTGTACCACCCAAATCATGTCAAGGGTTAGACTAATTTATGTGAGAATTTGTAAACTCTCTTATCTAAACCTCATGATAGGTATCAACTGTCGAACTATCAAGAACTGAACCTGATACAGAATTACGTGGACAAAAAACCTAAAATGTGGATATGTAGAGGGTCTTAAATACCTTTAAACATTAGATAGAGATCAAGGAAATTGGTTAATGTTTTGGCTAGGTTTAATGAAGTAAAACTGAATTCTTTCAGGGGTTCTTCCAAATCTTCCAATCAACACCATTCAGAGACGAGAAACCCTCAAACCGCACTACAAAACGCAATCAACATCGAGTTATGTTCGCAGATCCGTAGTACTCGCACTCGTCCCGATGAATACATTACAAATGTGCGCCTGTATGACGCATCGCCCGATATCGGAAACCGCTCCGCGTATCCGACAACGTTTTATTTCCGATATCTGAACTCGTTTAATGCTCACTTCGATGTGATAGACGTGATACCTTACATTTTCATTGGATCGCGCCACGCTAACAAACTACTTCAAAAGCTGTACAAAAATAAACTTTTCGTTATGGACATGCACAACACATTTTCATTTCCGAATGGAACGCCAGAACTATTTCGAAATCGAGAGGCTTTTTCTGCAAAGTGCTTTTATAATGGTAGATTCTTAAATTTCATCTTCTAAAAGGATCTGTCTTTTCTATTACGGTACTCTATGCACATGATTTATTTCCTTGAAAATTGCTTACATTTTTCAACAAGAATTTTACTACATGGACGTCAACTACACAGCAGCTACTCATATCACATAGTAGATCGTTTGCAAACTACATAACACTGAAACATCTTTATTGAGAAAGTTAAAGAGCAGAATAAAAAAGGTAAAACCTTTTTTAAGAGATCACCGGAAGCATGAAATAAGAATTTAGGTGAGTAATATTTGGGGTATCACAATATTGGCATAGGATTGAAGTAAAGCAAGGTGGCTGATCCCGAGATGCGTGGAAAAAGCCAGCTGTCAATAAATAAAACGTATATATGGAATCCAACGTTTATTCCATTCAGCAATGTTGGCGACACGAGTGGTATTGACAAGCGATTCTTTAATATAAACATTGCCTGGCACCCAATGACGAATTTATGTTGAAAATATCGTGCATTAAAAACGCATTTCAGATGTTGATTGATATATACAACTTATAATTTCGTTCGATGTGATATTTTACAAAACGAAAAGATTACGTTAATCAAGGAAAGTAAACAAATTATCAAAAGCTTTTTGCTACGAATTCAACTAATGAAAAGGCTGCAGTCCAATTTGCAAAGATACTAATTAGCAAAAAGGAAAATTAAAAATTAAATCGCCACTCAAAATAACGATGCACTTAAAGTCGCCGTGCCGTCGGGTGCCATTTGAACAGATGATTGAGCCAATCAAGCTACGGAGGGAGGTGACAAAAATAGGTCGTTTGGCCCCGGCCCGTGTGAATGCACTAAGGCCTAGGCTGCACAACGTCATTTACTTTATAGTAGCAAAGAGGCCATGAGTGAGTCGAATTCAAAGGCACCCTCGCGAGGAGAGCTCTTCGCATTAGTCGACGTTGCGATGAATAACTGAAGCCATGAGGAATAAGAACGATGAAAAGACTAGCGACTTTTAGTACTGGATTCTTTAAGCAGTTGTTTTTGAATCAGCTCACTTCTAAGTTAAATGAAACTTATATTTTACTGAAAGGGAAATCGAGTGGAAAATTCAATGCCTGTTTTAAACCCGTGTTCTGAACTGAGGTTAAGTTCGGAAGAAAAATATAACTTTTCTTTTAAAGCAAAGCAAATATGGGCGTAGTCTGCCAGTTATCAAAGTTAAAATAGTAAAAATGGAATCCAATAAAGATTAAACAGAGGAATTTTTATAGGGTTTTAGAACCCTAAAAATCCACTGTTCACCTCAAAAACCAGGTGCGACAAGCTACTGGAAAAATTCGTGATATTGTAAAAATCGGTCCGCGGCGCGCGCGTAACGAAATCCGATAGTATTGGCTACAAACAGAAATAAAAGAGCAAGCTTCTCTCGTTTTATACGTAAAATCGTTAAAGCCGCTTTTTGTCCGACAGTAACGTTAGTACCCAAGTTTTTTTGCAAAACTCGAGAGCTGAAGGTGAAATGTTAGTGTATTTCGTAACTGCCAGCGTACATTTAAATATTCAGGAATATGTAGCAAATGGTGGCACTTTTACTTTTCAGGGGATAACGTTTTAATTGCAGTTACAGATTTATCCTCATATACCTACGTCAAAAATCCTATAATATTAAATGAGCAATATTTGTATCCTATACTATAAAATGAGCAATGTTTGTATATATATTTGTTTGTATATAAATTTGTACTCACGTTCTAGAAAACGGCTCTAACGATTTCGATGAAAGTTGCAATAAATCGATCTAGCTAGATCTCATATCTGGAAAAATTCTTTTTCTCTGTATTTTCACCCGAGCAGAGCTCGGTCGCCCAAAGTTTACGAGTAACACAAGATGGCTACCTTAGAATAATGACATGACAGCATGGAATTAGTATGAACTATCCTATACTACTAAATGAGCATTCTCTATTTTCATACGAGCAGACTTCGGTCTATAAGGTACTGTATGGTTAAACGCGCTAATCATTACTTAACTACAATATGCAGCATTTATGAATAACGCAGTTATAGTTTTGATAAAAAATGCGCAGAGTTCACGAAGGTTTAATTTGTTGGTTTTTGTGCTTTGTATAAAGTATCTATACAGTAAATGAAGACATTGAAGACAAGGCTTTGCCTGAATTTTTTTAATAGTTCTGAAAATGTTATGTGTAAGTAACAAAAATTATCACGAATTAGAGTTTATGAACTCTAAAATTAAAGGCTCAGTCAGGTACATAAAAGAGAAACCCTCAAAGAATAATGAATTCCAATAAACTCGTAAAATCCTAGGCGTTCGTATTCATATAATCCGTGGACCCTCGTAAATACGTTGATTTGCATAATTACGTATTTATTCACAGCTAAACACATATTCTGTCGTGCAAGCAAAACCTATCTCGTTATTCAAAACTAGCAATAAATATGTTACATCAATTTACTCAGCATGTTATGTATAATGTTACGTAAATGAAGTCCATCTAGATAATAAATTCGAATGGCTCACATAAGCATCGATGGTTCAGTGGTAGAATGCTCGCCTGCCACGCGGGCGGCCCGGGTTCGATTCCCGGTCGATGCATCTCTTTTGGTTTTGTATTTTTTATTTTTTTATTTTTTTCACATTTGTTTTTCATTTAGAACATTAAAAATTATAAAAAAAAAAAGTTAAAGAATATTTTATGATACTTTTCAATAGAAACGTAATATAGAGCTAAAAGTCGACTAGCCTGAATTCTTTCAAGATGT
This sequence comes from Agrochola litura, assembly GCA_949152395.1. Classification (NCBI taxonomy): domain Eukaryota; kingdom Metazoa; phylum Arthropoda; class Insecta; order Lepidoptera; family Noctuidae; genus Agrochola; species Agrochola litura. The sequence goes on along the minus strand of OX424509.1, from coordinate 18,015,999 downwards.
GGATCGTCTTCACTTCCTCCACTAATCCTCACCTGGCGCGACATTAACAGGGCTGTCACCTTTCACCGTAATAAATAAAACAATTATTTTATGGAATTCCAATTTAAGGTGTTACCCAGTAACCGGGTTGTGGTTCATATAGGCAGTCGCTCCATGTAAAATATTTGTATTTAGCTGCATCCGGTTAAACTGGTTAAAAGATTGTAAGGTCAAAAATCAAGCACTTCTTTTCCATTTTGATATTTTCAAACATTCAATGTCACGCCGAATATTTTGTCATTCCTCTCTACGTCCGGATTTTTGACATCGTGCATGTAATATATTTTTTATTCCAATGGTTGGCCACGAGAATTTCTCGTGGCTTAACCGCAGCCACGGGGGACGAGGGACGCAAAGTGCATTCCACACCGCTCACCCTTTATATTCACTACAATTTCGATTGCCCGTCGACAAAGAGGTAAAAGGTATATATGTCCAGCTATTGTGGTACCTGAAGGTATGTATAAAGGTACCGGGAAACATGCTCATTATCGCGAATAAGCGCAACTTTATTCAGCGAAAATTTTCCAGAAAATAATTTTGTATTTCCAGGCTGTTGATAATTGTACAATATTGACAAAGGATTCGGAAAACAAGTCACACAGTATTGTGGTAACTATATCCCAGAATCCCATTTATCTTTTACGAAGTAAACTAAATGACAAACTTAATTTCCATTATTCGTATCTTTGCTAGTGAACATAGATAATTTACAGTCCGAATTCTAGTGAAAATTATGAGCGTACTGCGGTACCATCCATCACGTAGGCAGTCTCTGAATGTGGTATTCTTTTTTCGCTTATTGCGTCGTGGTCAAAAGATTTTCTTGCCGTCGCTTGCCGCTGTGTGATCGCAGCTAACCGCAGCGCTATGAAGCGACGCACGGCGGTAGAGTGCATTTTGCACCGCATGCTTTTTATTTTCTATTAGCTTTAAACAAAAAGCGCTGGATGGTACAGTTATAGCTGAACAGCGCAATCACTGTTCGCTTTAAGCTTTAGGGGGTTGGTCTTGTTTGAGGACTTCGTGGCATCGATTCTGCGTTAGCCAAGATTAAGTGGTGTGCATTGAATTCTGACATTATGCCATCTTAAGTATTTTAATCGGATAACTTTCATGAAAGATAAAGAGCTCCCTATAAAATAGATTCTGTCGCCAACCCTAAGGACTATTGGAACAGTGAGACTTTAGGGCTTTGCCCAGATAATCTGCAGGCTTAATGTTGGAGGGCATTAGCGAACATTCCGGCGCGGCCCGCGACAATATCGCCACAAATTGCGCTAGCACCGTGCTGTATGCACTACTTGTGTTAATGGTGTGCCACTTTTGTTAATACGCTTTTTAAGGCCGCTTTTAAAATGGCGAGGGGCAAAAAGTTCTGGTTAGTGAACCGAAGAAGCTACTTAGGTGTGTTCCCACTTTAGTATGGAATTTTGGGTACGAATTGAGATTTTTAACGCATAATGAATGAGCTTGACTGGTTAAAAACAGAAAGAGCAGAAACTTTAGCAGTCAGGACGAGCTATAATGAAGCTAGTAACAAATTTAATCAGAATGGAATAACATCATAATTTCTATCTCTAATTCTGTCACATAATTTCGAAGCAGATATATTTTCATCGAGTAAATTCATTTTAACTCATATTTTAGTGCTCATTTTTGTTATTTACTTCAGTAAAACATAAAAGGGATGTTTGTATGACAAATATTATTTAAATTTTATGCGAAAATAGGATTTTGGGCAGTGAACTTTTTCGTCGGTTCGTATAAATTCGTAAAATACTTTTCTGGACGCTGGAGCTCGGGTTCAGACGTACGTAATTATGTGACACAGCGGGGAAACTGTAAATAAAAGTTCCAACAAGTTAATTACACATTTTGGTGTGTTTTGACAAAATATGAACGTGATTCTGAGAATGTAATAATATTTATACATTGCAGTGTCACAGCTACTACCAGTTCACGGAATTACAAACTCGTATCAACTTTATTGTGGCAAGTTTTACACAGATTAATTTAAAAACGTCGTTATTTTAAATAAATTCTAAACTAAATTAAAATAACGAGCGACATCATTCACTAGAACGGGACACAATAGGTATTTAAGTGATAATCACACGAGTTAAAAATGCACGCTTATTTCAGAAAATACTTTTACCTTACATAACAAACACAAGAGATAGTAAACAGTAGAGGGCAGACGACGAAACAAGATTAACTTCAGTCCGATTTCTAAAATAAAGTGCAATTATTAAATTAATGAACGCGGTGCTAACAAAGCGGGCTCAGGTACTGAGTGATATTGTGCTTGCTCGTCGCTCTGCAGTCCGCACAAATACCATATTCATTTATTTACCGTTTGCAAGTACTAACTATGCTCCGTGTTACTGTGCTCTGCTTGTTAACGCCCGTACTTACTGGAATGAAAACTATAACGATCCCGCAAAGTGCCAACTCTAATATCCTAAAACGGGCATGATTACAATACGGGAACTAAACTTGGACAATACAAAATGATGTAAACATTGCGGCGGAATAAATAACTGTTATTGCGATGTAGAGCGGTTAATAAAAATTTTGCTCGGAATAGAAACGACAATATTTGCTGTTTGCTTATAAGAAGATGCTGAGTTTTTGAAATTACTTCTGCTTAGGTAGCTGTTCTGTTTAATTCGACTGTGGTGTACCTACTAGCGTTTTGTGCTTGCACGTTCAAGATTCTAAAAAATATCACGTGTAATCTGAAAATATTTTAATACAATTTTGGTACTTACATCTTATTTTGAATCTACGGGATCATTTAGAATTTGCTATACTTAACACAAAGACGAACGGTGTTTCCGTTCGTCTGAAATTTTATCGAAAAATTCCACAAGAGTTTTCACATCAACCGTAGACAACAAGTTTTGGATGCAGTCAAATTCACAAAAACTTTAAAAGTTCTCATTAAAATCAACATACCATGGCTAGAAAACCGACAAAAAGCTTCACTTCGAAGCCACATCGCAAACAGAAACAACAATTTACCTATCACGTTTTCCAGGTTTTCAATCCCATATAAACCGCTTATTAAATTTTCAATAAAATCGCTCATTTGCATACAGGGAGCGAACACGCGTCATTCGCAGAAGCGAGGCGCGGCGTCGCGACGCTATGTCCCCAATTGGCCAGCTGCCAACGGCTCAATACATGGACGTCAGAATTCAATCAAAACGCCCTTTGACATGGCGGCCATTTACATTTGTTAATGGTTTTTCTGAGGTCTAGTGATGTAGGATCAAGCTTACATTATTTATTCAAAAATATTTTCGAATTATGTAAACACAGATTCTTTTCTCAGAAGTAAGTAGTGAAAAGCTCTAGACACTACAGAATAGGCTAAAACAGTGATGACTGAACTGAACGGAATATGAAAAATAAAAATAACACCAATCGAACAAAGAAACACCTGGTCCGCACACTTATCTTCTCCATCTTTCTCTGTGGGGCTGAGACTTGGAAGAATTGACGCCTTTGAAATGTGGTGCTGGCACTGCCATTTATGGATACCATGGACAGCTCACCGCAAAAATATCTCGATCCTAGAACAACTAAAATTAGAGAAAGCACAACAACTTTCTTCAAACTGCCTGCAACGTGTCGTGAGGTACTTAGGCCACATTGTTCGCAGAGGTACCAATAACATGGAACGTCTAATGGTAATTAGGAAAATAGATGGCAAAAGACCTAGAGGCCGAAGCCCAAAAACTTGGTCTCATCAAATATTTAAACATTTGACGATACCTATCAGCGCCGCACTCCACCAGGCCACTGATCGTAAGAGATGGAAAAAGACCGTTGCCAATTTGATACGAAGTCACGATTCTAAGCAGTGATAGAGCGATTGAAAAGAAAGAAAAGACTACTTAATAAAATATAGTCTGACTTATTCTAACTCAGGCTGTGGGCACAGTGTGTAACAAGCCTTACCGAAAAAATCCGCTGGGGTTACCATTCGTAAATTATGTATTTGGACAAAAAGCTGACGTAGTAACGACCTATGTAATATATTCGTTTGTTTTCCCCACATATGTTTGTATTCAACGGACATTAGTGTAGTGGAATACTGAGGATTAAATGTTATGCTCGAACGATGTATCGTAAATGACATAGGTACATCCTACATACATAACATCACGCCTGTAAACCCCGAAGGGCTAGGCAGAAGTGTACTTATAGTACACCCACATTTCGCCAGTTATGTTTAAGTTCCATGTAATAGGGCGCGAGCTACAGAAATAAAAAAAAGTCGTGTCTATTGCCATAGTAAATTAATTGTAGGTAAATAAATTCTGAATCATACGAAACATACATACACCAATTAGAAACTAAATTGAAGTGGTTTAATTGTTATGGTTTTTGAAGTTGGACATTTTAGAGATGGGACTAAACCATTGATTTCGCGACACTGTAACGACACCTCATTTTTGTAAACGCGATTGTGCTCTTTATTTATAATAAGTTACGGATTAATGTTCTATGCAAGTATTTTTACTTTAAAGGTTTTGTAAACGCGATTGTGCTCTTTGTTTAGATAAGGTTACGGACCAACGTTCTATACAAGTATTTTTCTTCCACCAAGGCGATTACAGTGCGCGCCACGAAAGAAGGCTCGCGGAAAATTTCGGAACTACATTTTTTTAATGCAATGTGATGCAATGGCATAGAGACTAGCGCCGCGTCAAAGGGCCTTCTTTCGTGGAGCACACTGTACCTACGCAATATTAAATAGTGTATAGTATAGTGTAAGGTTATCAATACGTGGCTACAATAAAATCATTTAGGCTGTCATTCGTAGATCTTTGACAGTCATTACGAGTAGTCAAAAGCCCAAAAGACTAACAACCAGTCATACCAATGGGTATCGTGTTACCCAGTAACTGGGTTGTGGAGGTCAGATAGGCAGTCGTTTTATGTAGAATACTGGTATTCAGCTGCATCCAGTTAGACTGGAAGCCGACCCCAACATAGTTGGGAAAAGGCTAGGCAGATTGATTTGGGTACAATAAAATCATTATTCATTAGCATGGCTACATGCACAATACTTTTTCGGATATCGTGTCATTATTATGACAGTTATTTCAATAAAATCAGCTACATTCATACGTATTTAATTTGGTATTCTATGTTTCGTGTTATTTTATGTTAAACATAATAATTATGTTCGTAGATAGCTGACGTAAATCTAGCACGTTTACAGGTATTTTTCCAGATAAAAATGTTGAGTAGACAGAAACAATATCATGAATATTTATTGATCGCAAATATAACAAATCTTTTACCCACCACATCTGTTTACTTTACGTAAAGACATCGCTTTTGTAAACGGGAACACAAAATAGCCTTAAATTGAAATGGTAATAGAGGCACCGTTTCCAAAGAATTGTAACACAATAACAAATATAATAACACCGTATTTCATCAATCATATTTTTCCCACGAACCACACAATAGGAGTGTTCAAAGCGTGAACGACGCACATCACTACAGCGCTAACATGCGCAAATATTTCCAAGTCCTGACACGTGTTTATAATAAAAACATCATCCCCGAGTTTTGGGGGCAGGAGAGAAAAAATATATAAACGCGATAAGTTCCGAACATCGCGTACTATTTGGCATACCCTCACAATATACAGAATGAGTACAATAAATATAACACCGGGGGAGAATAGCAGGTGTGTCGAAGAACCGGTCCGCGGCCTAAGAAAAGCGTGAAAAACTCATTCGTAAACAACAAAAGGAGAACCGACGTTATAACTCAAGCGGAGGGGGGCGTCAGGTGCGGAGTTGAGATAAAGTACTGGCGTTATGCTCTATCCCGTGATTTAGATATGACCTTCTGAACGCAATCTGCATTAGTAACAACCCGGGGGGCTAGGAGGTCGCCACCCGCTACCTACCGTGTTTTATTGGAACTTAACACCTGCGTGATATGAAAAAGGGATGAATGTGTGTAGAATAGTTTTGCAGAACCCGCCTTGACAGCATTAAATTTAATGTTGCTATTGTTGTAAAAATAACAATACATTTACACAGCAATGTTTTAAAACACACTGATACCAAGTATAAGTACGTATATGCTTTTGAAATGATAGCCAGAATCTATAGCAAGAACGTTCTATTGCCAGGTAGCAAAATGTGCGTCCCTAAGGTGTCGTATGACAAGTTACTTCGACAATAACAGTCTCAATAGCTTGCAGCTATATTAATCTGGAGTTCTCTATGCTAGCTCAGATGTATAACAACGTTTCGACTGCTAACATTGTAATTACATTTGACGATGGAGAAGAAGAGAGTTATCCTATACTATTAAACAAGCAATATTTTTGTTTATTTGTTTGTATATATATGTAGGAGACGGGTGTGTGATTTTCGTTATTATCAGCGATATTTTAACTACTGTGGGCGTAGTGTGGGTAGTGTTGGTTAATGCGCAATATAAAAACAGTTTGCAGTTCAGATCAAATTATAATTTACTATCAAATTAATCACACTAGCTAAATTATACACACACTGGGTGCGACGGCGTTTATTAAGATCACCAATTAACAAAATGATCACAAATTACAACTAACACAATAACTGAGCACCACGAATCGAGAACAGTTCCGTGACGTCTTGACTCCAATGCGACCAGAGGCTGAATGCCCTCCTCGCCGTAGCCTTAAAACATCACGACTCTGTAGAAGCACGCCTTTTTTAGTGTAGGTAGCTCACTCTTGATGTCGCCAGTGGCGCGCTTGCGATTCGTTTCGTGTCCGTACTAATGACCGGATCAGACATATATTTGTACTCACGTTCTCGAAATCGGCTCTAACGATTTCGATAAAAATTGCAATATAGGGGTTGCGAAAAATCGATCTAGCTAGGTCTCATATCTGGGAAAATTATTTTTCTCCGTATTTTCACCCGAGCGGAGCTCGGTCGCCCAAAGTTTAGAACAAGATAATTAATAATGACGACATTATTGACATTAGAATAATTATCATGGCAGCATGGAATTAGTAAGTACCTACTATCATGGCAGTATGGAATTAGTAAGTACTATCCTATACTATTAAATGAACATTCTCTATTTTCACCAGAGCAGAGCTTGCTCGCTCAGGTACTATTCTAAAAGCTTGCTCTATATTTCATGGCGTCGGTGGTCGTAAATCATTATAAAAGTGTCGTGACGCCTCTTCACTCGCTCACTTATCCAGCGAGTATTCAGCAATAAGGTAAACTTTAAAAGCAATATTCTCGGCCTCATCGGCGCCGCCCGCACCGACTGTGTGTCGTGTTGTGTCGCCCTGAACTAAGTTTTAATGGTGGCTGGCACTTGTTGGCTCACAAAGTTAGGTGGTTTTCAAGCACAGGGATGCGGGCACAGCGCACCGGCACTGACCGACCTCGCACTTTTATTACTCAAAATTGCGTTATTAAAGACTGTTGCACGCTCTGCGGAAGTTTTCGTACATTGTATTGATATTTCCTGAAGTTTAACGCGAGCCTATAAATTAGTTTTAATGCTTTAAAAACGTACATTGGCTTTGCTGTGCGTAAACAGTAACATGCAATCAATATTACATGAAACTCCTCACAAAAGTCAATCAAGAAGACTACATCATCATCTTCGAATTCTTCCACTTCGTTGCATGGATATTAAACCTCAGATCACACTGGCCTAAACTGACCTGCTAATTAAGCCGCAATAACACAAACAGACCGATATAATCGGCTGCGGGCAAACCGAACACCGTGGTAATCAATGAGGCCGCCAGACCCAGGCCGAACGGGAGATTATCTTAATGGTGACGACGCTGAACACAAATTATGTATGCGTGAGGCACAATCGGGCCAAATGAGAGGCCAATCAGCCGCCATCCGTGCACATGTAAACGGCACATTGACAGACGTGACGGCAAACCGAATCGATAATTTGCACACATGACCAGACCATACTAATGATCACAAGTTCACAACGCGTGCTTGTTTGGTAGTGTGTGTTGAGGACGTTGATGAATGTTCACCTTTCAACGTACTGGACGCAAGAGGTGATTCAAGGTTTGTTTATTTAGAAGAGTATTGCTTATAAGTGCACAAAGGTAAATTAAGAATGTTATGCCATCTAAATAATCATGTTATTATCATCTTGCATGACTAAATGTAAGATTACAGAAGCATTTTTGCACACTTGATTAATTATTATCATACCTTCTCTTATCATTCTGGATTCCCCAATGAATTTTGTTAATCAGTATTCCACGATAAAATTATTATACAAAATATTAACAGCCCATTCGTTATCATTGTTATGATTAACTTGAGAGCACTCATATACATTTTAATTAAGTACATTCAACTTACCGAATTTCGTTATTTCAAGAGTACCTACCTTTTTCAGTAAATGAGTACGAAGGTAACTTTAACATAACAAATGATTCGGCCATTTCTATCATTTATTGTAAATTATTTTATATGTTTCACGAACAAATTATATTTATTAGTTGCCCCATATAATGTATAAAAATACGGAGTAAAATTCTGCAACTAAAAGCAATAACCCGTCACGAGCAGAATTAAATGAAAAAAAGAAAATGTGTAAACATTTTCTTTGAGTAAGAAAAGCAGATACAGAAAAGTATTAAATCTGGGGAAAAGGAACACCACGTGCCATGTAACTGTACAGTCAGCATTAACACTTTATTGAGCTAAATATTTAAATAATAAAATTTAAAGAATGCTAACTCTTAGCTTTTATATGAAATGCTGAAATACAATGTTTCTAATAATTTTGTGTGATGTGTAAAAGTAGCAGTTTTAATCGAATTTTGTCGCTGACCACCTACACAATGTGTGGTTCATTTTCCTTCGAAAAGGTGACCAAGTCAGCATAACTACATACGTCAAGTAATCAATAACGACATTAAAAGCACAGCTAAAACAAGAATTCCCAGTATCGATACAATAAAAAATAAAAGCAAGCAAACAGACCAAGAAAACTCACGGTACACTTATTTTCTTCAGCATAAAAATGATACTACGCTGCTATACATACACAGCGCAAGAAAAACAAGGTGCGTTGTTTAGAACTGTTTATGTTAACTCGGGTCGCGCTTCCCACACGCGGCCGTCAATATGTCGGCAGTAACAACAAGCAAGCCTCCACGGGAAAACATTGGAAGAACACCAATATTTTGTTAGGCTTAAAAAGTTTTAATAGAAGCCATGGAAATAAAATTACTCTCCGTTTGTAGAGCAACAGCGCTATGACTTTGTCAGAGAGTAAAACGCGCATTATAATGCGCATTGTCTGTTAATGGTGAATATATTGATAAACTTTTGACTGGGCTTTTGGTTGCGTGTAACGGAATATGCCTTCAGGGAATCATGTTTAGAGGCTTACGGAACCAACCTTTAATCATTTTTAAAGTGGTTATTTAGAATTATTACTTAATGACCGTTTTCACATTGGACGATAAAAATAAAATAAAACGACACGATATCGTCGGACTGATAGTTTCATACAAACTACTAAGCGCTTTCACACTGTGTCGGTGTAGTCAACGGTATCGTCGCCGTCATTGATTGTCGTGCCGATATCGGCAGACGACACAGTGCACTTGTTCACTGCTGCCATTATTACTTCAAATACACTATTTATTACACTTTAGGAATCGCGCGGCGATATAAGCTTTTACTGGCGCAACGTGACTATTCGAGGCTGCTGTGGCATACCGCATGATAATAAGCTGTTGGTTATATCTTGTCACATACCGATATCGTCCCGATATCGTTGTCGTCCAAGCTGACGATATGTCGGTGTCGTAAAAACGACCATTGACTACGTTTGAAATAGAAAGAGAATTCAGATATATGGCATTATGGGTTCAGTAGACCTTCTCTAATATTATCTATCAGCAATGTTGTGTGTTTAAGTATAGTAGTTGGTGTACTTTATACGCGAGGAATGCAAAAAAGATCGATTTCAGGCAAAGGTAAACATGGAGCAATATATTAATTAATTAAAATTAATTAAAATTATGTTTATTTATCTCCACAAATTACATTTATAATATATGTAGATAATAAGTTGACAGATATTTTGACAAAATTGTATAATTTGTGGGAGATCTGAAGTCTAAACTAACGTCCTAACTAACGAAAATGTACAGTATTGAGCTTAAAACAATCTAATTCTAATTTAAGGTTAACCTGAAGTCATCATATATTAATCTCTGCCACGTTTCGCTGGAAATTTCCAACTCGTAATGGAAATAATTCAGTTACTCCGTCTCAATCCTATTAATCAATAATGTACAGGTATTCCGATGAAACCCTACGTGCGTGTAAGGTCTGTTCAAGATTCCAAGTACCTTTATCACGAAACATTAAATTCACGTGTCAAACACGCTTCACAAAATAATATGAATGAAGTTTAATATCTTCGATCTTCAAAGAAACTACGTGCCAGTTTCAAGAAATCTGCTGAAATCCAGCCATCCAGACTACGTGCTAGCAATCTGTCACTACTTGCACTACACAGACTTTGAACACTATACCTTTTACCTGCACGTGACTTCAAAAGCTTCGAATATGCGTCCTACATGCTTCAAGCTTTCCTTACTAGGAAATCATTAAACGATAGAAGTTTGACACGAAGCGCCACGTCCGGTCCATGTCTCGGAAAAATTCCTATATAAAGCCCTGGACACACTTGGACAGTCACTACACAAAAATGAATAATTCAGAGTGAACAAGCAGACTGCAACGGTAGCGATGAAATTCTCGATTCATTACCGACGCGTCGGCTCATTCAAATTCCGAAGAAGTGTAGTAATTATTCAAGAGCGGAGTGGGGCACATAATGTAAGTTTTAATGAAAGAAAGTACAGGTCCATTACGAATGGAATATTCATTTCCTACTGGCAGCCCTGCCCTGTGCGAATAATAATGATATCCAGTTATTGTTATAGCTTCTATGTAAGCTGAATTAATTCTACGAGCACAATTTGCTACATGGGTCGGCGCTGTGACGTTTAAGTTATAATACTTAATGAGCGGCGGCCATGATGTCGGAAACAATGTATTCAGATAGTAGACTTTGCCTAAATTAAATGTACTAGATTATTCGCTTATATTACAGAGTTAGTTGTGGTATACCTTAGTTATTAGGGTAACGATACACAAACAGTTTTTGATCAGTAATTAAATTCTCTGGCATAGTTGATTCTTCTGGCATAGTTGATTCTTCTGTCAATCTATTCTTATCTTGCCTTATTGAGGCATCAATTATCGTGATGAATGTTTTATATCGCGTGCGCGTGTCTTGATGGCGCTTCGTGACCGACACGACAGGTGAGACATTCATCAGCTGCACGACGCTTTTCTCTACAGTTTTCCTTCTATTGGCCCTTAAGAGACCACCTTCGTCCACCTTTATCCGGGGATCTGCCAATATACGCGCTGCCGTAAGTCCTCAAAAGTAAATAATACAAAGAACAAGCTAAGTTAAATCGGTCCAGGTGCATTCCGTATTTGGCCGAGCGCTTCGGGCAAATCCTTCGGCTTTATGCCCGGGTTTAGTTGCGAGGGACACTAGTGGCCCCATATGGGCGGGCGGGCCGCGTTATTGTCGTACACTGGAGCGACGGTAAGTGGACACAAGCGGAGCGTTACTGTTGTCTTATTGACATTCCATTTTTGAAACGGGCACGTTCCGATTGTGTGGTTTGGCCTAATTGAACTTTAAGGTTAGTTCGAGAGCACTTTGTTGGTTTCGTTTAAGATTTTCCTATTTTTGTCGATGAAACGACGTGAATTATTTCGGATTTTCTTTTGCGAACAACATAGAGCGGTTTTATATAATGAGCTGAAGTTTATTCAAGTTATTATGGAAAATGAGACTTACCGTGACGAGAAAAAGTTTATTTTATTTTATTTAACAGTTTATGTACGCACATATAAACAGACAAGAAGAAGGGAACAGAAAAATACGTACAATGGTGACGCTTGATATTTAGGTATTAGTAATTTTACTTTGGCTAGTAGGTAATAAATCAAGTCAGCAGTTGCCAGTTTATGCAAATAAAAATGAAAGAAAAAACAAGTTTCTTCTATCATAAATCACGCCACTTAAAAGCGTTATTTGCATATTGAACACGATTCAAAGACGTGAAATCGAATGCTCTTTTAACAACTCGATAAAAACTAGATTTAAATAGAAAACATCGTAACAATCTGTGATTCTTCAAGGTGTACGTACGGACGGAATGTAACGTATTTTTCCTTTTTTTTTGTTTAATAAACTATTACAATAATTACTTAACAATCAATACAGTGCGTTCGTGTTTCCCGCGGTTGTACTCATTACCTTAAATCTTAGTAAAATAGTAGTCCAAAACAACAACTTGAATAAATTACAGCAAACGCAACCGCCGCAAAACAACAGCTGCATATCATGGGGTTTTCAATGGATTATGAAAAAAGTTGTTCCATCGACCAAAGAACAACTAAGTAAACAGATATTACCTAATGCTAAGTTACAATAGAAATGGGACCGCTATTTCAGCGTCGTCTGACATGACGAGGTGGCCGAGAGGTTAAGGCGTTGGACTGCTAATCCAATGTGCTCTGCACGCGTGGGTTCGAATCCCATCCTCGTCGGATTTTTGAAGTGAAAACTTCTTTAGGCGCGTTGGGCATTTTTGAAATAGGACTAAACCATTGATTTCGCTACACTGTGACACCTCATTTTTGTAAACGCGATTGTGCTCTTTATTTATATTACGTTACGGTCTTACGGATCAATGTTCTATGCAAGTACCTATTTTTACTTTAAAGGTTTTTTAAACGCGATTGTGCTCTTTATTTATGTTACGTTACGGATCAATGTTCTATGCAAGTATTTTTACTTTAAAGGTTTCGAAAGTTGTTTTTTTTTTTTTTGTAAACGCGTTTGTGCTCTTTATTTAGATATGGTTACTTACGGACCAATGTTCTATACAAGTATTTTTCTTCCACCAAGGCGATCTTGTTCAAGTTTTCACTTCTGCCGGCACTCCCGGAGTGCCACCACTTTTTTTTTTAGACCTAAAATATTTATTCAGACAACACCCACGGTTCGTCCGCTCCCCCAGGTTATCCGACCGCGACCTTAATTAAGGCTCTGAAAATGGATTTCGTAATTAATAAATAAAGCTTCACAACCTAGATTACGGCAAAAAACACCAAATATTTTTTCATTAGGCAAGTTAATGATTCTGAATTTTCACGTGGAGCAGCGATAAAAAATCTGAGCCCCATTTTTTTAAAATTCACCTCAAAACAGAAAAACAGAATTTTCTAATAAAAAATCAAGATGCCTCTAGCGTGAATTGACTGAACATCCCGCATATAATCCGCTTTGTTCCGAATTAGATAAATTATACCACAAAAAGATTCACACAAAGGAGGCCCGCCAAATGGGGTGGCAATAAACATTGCAAATGTCAAATTCAGTCGGAATGCTAAATCGACACGTCTTAGACAGCGCATCTCTCTGTGGGAGATAATACGAATACAGGGCGAGCGACTTTTAACGTTCTAATGTAAAAAATACACATATTACATAATCTTTTGTATTTACACCATACATTTTTATTTGATATTCCTCTGTGCCGAACATTACAGCTTTGTGTGGCATTTCTAAGCATTATACGACTAACAAGCTTTTGTTACGAGAATCGAATAAGCTTGAATCTGAGATGGAAGGATGGAAGTAATCTAATGTTTGTGATGTATATCCGAAAATTCAGTAAATTTATATTATTCCTACTTGTACTTACAATAGGTACTCGACAACCGAAAATTTACAATGGGTAGGTAGGTAACATACATAATAACATATATACTTTTTTTTTGTGTGGGAAATTATCAAATAACTTCTCCCGCTCTGGGTGGAGCGGGAGTGGGCGTGTTGCTCTTACTGAACATAATAAATTACTTCATTTAATTAGTCTAAAATCGTTATCTACATTCACGTAAAGGGGAGAGCAAGGTAAAAGTCAACAATTAACATAATCTTACTACGAAATCGAATAAATTTGAAAACGAATAAAATCTGCACAGAAATCAGCTTTCTATAAAAATGGTAGCTCGCTATTTCTCTGACTTTGAATAAATACAAGCTGCGCCACATTTTCTCTTTCAATAAAAGCCAATCAATTAATCATGATGTTAAAACTCGCATAACTAATTTGAACAGCAGTTGTGAATTCAAAATGAATTTAATGTGATTATTGTTGTTTATCTGAACTCAACGTGGCCTGGGGAATATTTGAAGAAATAAGGCACATAAGCCAATTAGCTTAAACCCCAACCCGTCAAAAGCAAACAAAGAAAAAAGGCGACAAGAATAAAAGAGCGAGATTTAATAACGTGTCGTGTCAGACGTCAGTGTCAGGGCACGAGCGGGCGCGGGCCCTTCATGTGAGGCACGACGCCCTGTGGATCGAAAAAAGGCTTTCGAAGACATAAGAGCTTAAATTTTAAAGTGTCGGTTTTTTGCTTGAAATGGGTTCATAGCCAATATTATGCATAAACATATCATAGGATACAACCAGGTTCGCAAATTGGCAACTTATATTTTTTTTTGCAAAAAAAATGAATGGAGCTAATGCTTATATCTCCGAAACGGAGAGAATAACCATAATTTAATTGCACACGGTGATATACATACATGTTTTTTTTTAATGTAGTGCCGTTTTGATTTAAAAAAAGGCGCAAAATCTCGTTATATGAAGTATGTCAAAAAATCATAATTAAATAGTTACATCACCGTGTGCAAGATATAAATAAGCATTAGCTCCATTATTTTTTCTTTTTGCAAAAATTATGTATTTATGCATAATATTGGCTATTAGAAGCTATTTCAAGCAAAAAACCGACACATCAAAATTTAAGCTAATATGTCTTCGAGAGCCTTTTTTCGATCCACAGTGCGACGCGACGTATGTAGCCTCATGTCTAGTGGCCACACGAGCACGGATTGGCGACGTCTAGGAAATGGCTTTGTTTCCTCCGCCGAGCCACAGGCGCGCGCCCGTCCGCCGGGAAATAAAATAAATGAATATCACATTATAAGAACCGAAGGGAGGGGGATTGAAAATAAAAATAACCTTCTCTCATGTAACAGACGCCAAAATCTATGAAAGTCTTGTCTCGTGAAATTCAATTGAAGTTAATTTCGTTCATGTCTACGTTCCCGTGACGTAATCAGTTGTGTTGTTTAAGACTGAGTTCACAATGTTAAGTGATGCTCTTTGTGTTTAGCAGGTTTAAGTGGATTTTAAAATTGTCTGAATCTTTGAAGAAGAGAACGTAAATTAGGTGAAAGGCAATGTTCCATCCTAATCCTAACTTCCTGCGAAAGTGAGTGTTTGTTTGTTACGCTTTCACGCTAAAACGGCTGAACGGATTTGGATAAAATTTGGCACATGGGTAGACCATGACCTAGATTGGAACATAGGATACTTTTTATCCCGATATTTTTACGGAATCGAGACTTATGCGGGTGAAACCGCGGGGCGCAGCTAGTTTCTGCTTTCTACTCGCAGGTACTGCGGGCTTCCTCGAAATAGTTTCCGAACTACATAGCGTGTTGCAAATACTGACCTACAAACGTAAAACCGCAACTTTGTCTATTTGTTCACAATATTCTAGTTGTACAATCACTATTTCAATGCTCTTTTTGTTTAAAATAAAGCGCCTTCTCTGGAATGCAGAGCGCCTTACGTAAAACGCATAACAGAGAGTTGCTTGTCATTGTAACTGCAATTTATACCAGAGTTGCATAAATAATAGGAGTTTAGTCTCGAATCAAACGGTCGGCTATCTATTGTATCGTATCCCGAGCGTTTTTGCAGACCAATCGTGCGGGGTTCGTGAGACCAAATACAAAACCCGAGTTGCCTTTACAGGATGTTTACTCTGGCGTTTTCTATATTTTGAATGCAGGACATGATTTGACATTTTCTAATTGAAAACATGTCCACCTGATAAAATTTCAGACGTTGTACCAGCAGTAAGTAATTACCCTGCAAGCACGGATCAGTAACGAATCAATTTGCAAGTATTTAATACAAAGTGCACACAGAAAAAATACCAACTCTCTTATTTCCCGAGCGGCTTGTTACATACGCTACCTTATATAATCCCAAAAGTACACTTCAGACCAAACATATCAATACAGGATGGGTTCTGTGAATATTCATTGGATCGTAGGGGTGGCACTTTTTGCAGCGATAAACCAGCGCTTCTCCGAAAACCGATCACTTTCGTTTCAAAAGTGTTGCATACGTGATGGAAGCATGATGTAAAAAATTGTAAAACATGTTATATCAAAACCTGATGATTTATTAGTAAACAGTTGTCTGTTACCTAGCAATATTGATTACCATATTGCTTTAACGTTGTACAGATTGGATACAAATAAATCGAAATGTTTAGTTTTATAAACATACGAATTACGTAGTATATCGCCATTCCGCAGTTTATTATTTGTCTATACAAGTTGAAATCTAAACAAAAACATCAGACTGAAACATAGCCAACTTGCACAAATATTTAGTTTACGTTTTTCTGAAATAGCTATCGAAAACCACATAGGTATAATTTTGCAAGCATCTAATTAAAAAAATCTTGGTGAACTTGTCAGTTCATCAGGTCACCTCGCTTGTCAGTAACATTCCAGCCATCAGAAAAAAATAAAGGATGTTTTGGCAAGTTGGCACCTATCAGCAAGTCGACAACACCTGCTGACGAAAACCTGAAAGACCGAATGCAAAGACGTTTGAGACAACCTGACGTTTTGAGCTTGAAAAAAAAAACCCGAAAAATGTCAAGATGCAACCCTATGACTGATGCACATTCGACCAACCCATCGTGCGTGCAATGTAAACAGCAAACACACCAGTAAAAATATAGACCGGATTCTACAGTAAAAATAACGAATACACCCGGACCCGGTACGAATCGCGGATGAGTGCAGCCTCTCAATACATTGATTACGATTTCTGTGATAGGAAGCCGTGCAGTTTACCGTTATGAAGTTGGGGAAAAAATAAATATTCTACATTTGAGGGTAACATTTCCTTATTTTTACGATGCAGTCGTACCGTTATTTCAACTTTTTGTAACAGAAATTTTAATTTTTCTGTGCATACTGTAGGAATTATAGATGTATGAATTTATTAATCAGCATCTATGCTATTTTGCATACTATACAACAGCATGAAAGTTTGCGATTTAGTAAATACAAATTCTAACGAAAATTAACGATTGAACCAACACTTCAGCAGGCAACAAAGTTAGACGACTAAATACAGTGAAATTAATATAATCAGTCATGAATATTTTAAAACCCGCGGGTTGAATTTCATTATCAGTACAGTAAATTATAAAGATCAGTGTTCAATGGCGGATATTTACCGAAGTCCGTGTCAAATGGTTTGTGTCACGGAACATTATTTTAGGCACGCGACTTTTGTTGGTACTAAACAACGTGAAATTATAATACTAGATTTATATGATGGTATTATTTAATGTAATGAAATCTTTTGTTGTTCGGTGTGTTCGTTGGTATGAACTTCCGAGTTTTGCTGGACATTTCGTTTTTGAAGTGAAAACTTCTTTAGGCGCGTTGGGCATTTTTGAGATGCGATTAAACCATTGATTTCGCGACACTGTAACGCATTTTACCGACACCGTGGAGTAAAAGACATCAACGCGTTGGTTACCGCGGTGCGTGGAGTAAAAGACGGCACTCCCGGAGGAGTGCCTGTTTTTTTTTTCTTTTTATTAAAGAGACACAAGACAGAATAATTTTGGTTTGCACCGTGCACCTACCTTCTGACGTTTGATAAGTGCCCATATAGGTTAATGTGAAATAAAATTTTTAGATATTGGTTTTTTTGGTAGATAAATGTTTAAAAACAATTAGTTAACATTAAAAATATTACAAAATTTATAGAAATGAGACTACATTATGATTTTTGAGACTAGTTATTAGCTTAATTTATAACATTACTTTTTACAAAACACTTAATTAAGCAAAATGAACTGTGAATATTATAACTTCTAACTACGAGCATCAAATGAAAGTGCAATTAAAAGCAACACGTAAAAACTAAATAGCTATAAAAACGCTATTTCATCCAAATAGTTTTCAATCAATCAACGAATCCGTTTGTAATAAACGGCTCATTACCCACTTGTGATTATTGAACCTTTTAACATTAAACTACATATGTAACCAGGATCCACGTCTATTAAATGAGCAATATTTGTATAATATTTATTTGTAATCAGTATCACGTTCTCGAAAACGGCTCTAACGATTTCGATGAAAGTTGCAATATAGGGGGGGGGGGGGGTTTACGGGTCGAAAAATCGATATAGCTAGATCTCATATCTGGGAAAATTCGTTTTCTCCGTATTTTCACCCGAGTAGAGCTCGCTCGCCCAAAGTTTAGAACAAGATGGCTACCTTAGAATAATGACATGGCAGCATGGAATTAGTATGTACTAACATGACAGCATGGAATTAGTATGAACTTTCCTATAGGTACTATTAATTGAGCATTCTCTATTTTCACCAGAGCAGAGCTCGGTCGCCCAGGTACTAGTTGTAAAAAACACTATACCATCCAAATGGATAGTTATCAAACAGTCAATGAATCCGTTTGCAACAAACGGCTCTATTTTCACCAGAGCAGAGCTCGGTCGCCCAGGTACGAGTTGTAAAAAACACTACATCATCCAAATGGATAGTTATCAAACATCAATGAATCCGTTTGCAACAAACGGCTCATTATAAAGGTACCTACTTGTGATCATTGACCCTTTTAACATACTATGTAAACACAATTTTGTAATTCGACGAGTAGTAGCTATAAGACCAGTCTCTTATTGCGTACCACTTTCGGAATGATTATTCCTTTCATTGTAACAATACAACAAAATTCATTGCTCCCTATGTTTGAACAATTCTTCTGCCCGGCAACAAAAATAACGCAATGGATATTGTTGAATTCTCAAAATGAAACGGGTTGTCATTACCATTGTGTTACGCAAAAGATCTGCTAAAAGTTTATAATAAAAGCAAAATATTTATGTGAAATTCTGGGAAAACTTCCAAGCTCTTTTCCATTAGTAGTCAGTACATATTTAATGGTTTTTAACGAGGTCAACCTAGATACCTATTAGATTCAACGTCAGAAACAGTAATTTGTATTCGGCACACGCTGTTATATGAGGAAAATTCGCAAAAACCTGTAAATGACACCACGTTTCATCAACTTTAATATAAAGTCGCAAATAAATTGAATTTGCTCGGTAATTATTGAAAAACTGCCTCGTTACTCTAGAGGTTGCGAGCGCAACTGTTAAGCATGGAGCCGTGAGTTCAGGTGGACAAAGTGTTATGAGGGTTTAGAGGCATGAGGAACAGGGTGTAAAGTTCACTCATCCTCTATAGAAAAGGGAGGATCCTCCAACCAGACGGGTGGGTGTTGTGTCTGGCGGGCAACTGCCCAACGGTTAAAGTCGGGTAGTCTTATACATATCTCGTTCGCGCGGTAAACTCCAATTGCGCGATGCAGGATTTATGTGACGTCATATCTTTTTGATGCGTAGTTCGTATGTGGCGGTGTAATTGCTACAACGGTTTTCCATCAGAAATTTTTCGATACTAGCCCGTAGTCTGGATTTGTGTCTGTGTCAATTAGGCACTCCCGTGTTATATGAGACGCACAAGCCACAGTTAAAATGTTGATGAACTTATTCACCTCTGTCTTCTCCTCGGGGAACTACTGTCGTGATGTTCTGTTTTATGTGATTGACAAATGTACGGATCGTGGTTTCAACTCACGACAGTACAACTATACAATACGGTTTTCAATAAGACAGCTTATTATCGCGATTCTATTGTCACTGCTATAGGACACAGATTTTATCAATGTTGGGTTTTATCGCCGTCGTTCCTGGTAAAGAATGGCCCATTCTCTTCCATCTCATGGGTGTCGTAAAAGACAACTAAAGTACCGTAAGTATCTGTAATGTCAACGCGGGTGAAGAAGGCGCTGTTCTTGTTGTAACGATCACGAATGTTTGATTTGTTTTCATAGAGCGATAGTCTGACCTAAGACAGTTTTGTCGTCTATTTCCCGATGCACAATTTTGATAGATAGATAGATAGATAAATCGTTTATTTGGTGCACACAAAAGACAGCACAACATACAATAGCACGATTACATAATAACTAATTAGCTATTAGGAAATAGCAGCAAGGTGACAATATACCTGCCCGGCTTGGGCGGAGCAACGCCGTGTCCTCGTGGAGGCGATCGGCGGCGGTGATCTCTCGCGTCCGGCCCTGGTTCAGGCCATGGTATGGAGCGAGAGGAAATGGCAGGCCGTCACCTCCTTCTGCGAAGCGGTAATGCTCGCGAAGGAGGAGGCGGAACGCGTGAGGGAGAGGCAAATTTCGCGCCCTCACGCTCCTAACCGCCGCAGGAGGAGACGCCCGGGGCGGGAATCGCGAGCCGATTTCCGGCCACCGTAGGCGCGGGCTTGCGGACGGTGAGCAATGGGTAGCTCGCCGTCCGGTAAGGACCAAGCCCGGGTCGACGGCGCGTTGTGTTCCACGCGCGCCTCAAAGAGATGTCAGCAGAATTGACGGGGTCCGTTAGGGCCAATGCCTGCCGGGGGTTCGAAGAAAACCGATGGGGACATCGTGGCCCCCGGCAACAGGGCAACCGAAGGAACACGGGTGGGTTTTAGTCAGTAAGAGTCTGACACGCCCTCCCGCTCCACCCAGAGCGGGAGAAGTTATTTGATAATTTCCCACCCAAAAAAAAAAAAAAAAAGGTGACAATATACAAACAAATAGGAAGAAAACAAGACATTGTGATGACACTAAGTATTGGCTATGAGTTGACACGATGTAAAATAATAGATCAACGAACATTAACAGTGCGGTGTGCGTCTCAAGGTTGCACCAAATGGGAGTCCAGCTCAGCATGTGCCAGGCAAATATACCTGACGCTGATATTCTGCTGAATCCCTGCAGTGACATACGGACGTCGAGTAGATGAGATAAATATGCGAGTTATTGGTGTTGTGAAAAGTGGATTTTGATCTCCATACATTCCGTCTCATTTCACCAATAGTTAATTTGACGAGATTTTGTACTGTACAGGTCTGTGGACATCCTTACTGACTGATGTTTTTGGAACGAAGTTCTTTAACGCGGCTTGTAAACATTCAAAAATCATCATGCTAAAAAGTGTTCATACTTGCGACTGTCTTCTTCTAATTCAAAGAGAAAGAAAGAGATAGAGAACGCCGGCAGAAAAACCAAAGAAAAGAGTAAAGTGATTACAGTATCGTGGGATAAAATTTTACACATCGGCCCGAGTACACTGCATGCCGGAGAGAAAGAGTGAGAGAGAGAAAGTGTGAATTGGGTCAAAATTAAAATCCAAAATGGTGGCTCCGAAAATTTTCAAATTTTTCGTCATGGGTATCGTTTTTATAGTTTTCGAGGGTGCTAAAGCCGATATGAGGTGAAAATGTAAATCCAAGATAGCGACTGCAAAAAAATTGTTTTTGTTAATCATACTGTAAGAATGAACTTCGTTCCTGACGGGGGTCCCCCGACCGCACACGTTTTATTTTTTATATTTACTAAGATCTGTGAAGTCAAAAGTTACGTTTCACACCTTTGACACATTCCAACTGACAGATTCCTTTCTTTTATTCCGTGTTCAATTTTCTTTATGCCTAATAACTCAAATGCCAACATATAATGGGACCTGCAATGGCGTGCTTGTGTACCTTCACATACATATACCTACTATGCAGAGTATAAAGAACAACTGTTGGTTCACACGACGGTATGTGGTGGCTACGTATTATATTATGCCGGGTAATACAGTTTTCAATAAGGGCTCCTATACAAGAGGACTACATTGTGTCGTCATGATCGGTATATTACAAAACCCTTTCAATTTGAATCTATTCATTATTCGAAAACTATTTTATAGGTCACATCTAATATAGGTATATCGGTATATCTATTAGGTATTTATGATGTAGTACCTGGGCGACCGAGCTCTGCTCTGGTGAAAATAGAGAATGCTCATTTAATAGTATGGGATAGTACATACTAATTCCATGCTGTCATGTTACTAATTCCATGCTGCCATGTCATTATTCTAAGGTAGCCATCTTGTTCTAAACTTTTGGCGACCGAGTTCTGCTCGGGTGAAAATACGGAGAAAACGAAATTCCCAAATATGGGACCTAGCTATATCTATTTTTCGCCCTCGTAAACCCCTTTATTGCAACTTTCATCGTGATTACAAATATATTTATATCTGTTATGTTTCTGCAGTCAATAAACCGTGGGTTGTTAACAAAATATTGTATGACAGCTTTTCGAGTGAACTCCGAAGTCTCTTGAGACAACACATATCAATAAGATTCCCCACTTTTTAGGTACATACCCACTAATCACAAAGCCGAGTTCCACAAGAAGTTGAACGCACGTTTCATCAGACCCTCGACAAAGAAGGTCAAAGGAAAATTAGGTCAATTTAATTCCCGATGAACCTGAAGGAATTCCTTACAAGCCTGATGGACGTATTCTACCCCTACCGTTTGTTTACGGATTTATAAGCGTAAGGCTTTGCACATACTAGCAGTGAGTAGATAATTCCTTGAGTGAAAACTTAAAGTACGTTATTTATCGTTTTACATACCGCCATCATCTGCCGCTTTTTCCCAAGTACAAATGTTGGGGTCGGCTTCCAGTCTAACCGGACGCAGCTGAATACTAGTATTTTCCATGGAGCGACTGCCTATCTGACCTCCACAACCCAGTTACTGGGTAACACTTTCGGTTTGGTTGTCAGACTTTCGGGCTTCTGATACCCGTGTAGAGTACGCGGATTAAGTTTTTATGACCCAATATATTAATCAATTTCGAATTTATTGCTTAGGTAATTACGTTTTTTATTACTAATTAAAATGGAATTTGTAGTTTTCAGTCGTGACCATAGATATAAGAAAGAAGGAGATATGCCCGGTAGTTGAAAATGTATCGAAACCCAATGTCTCCACTTTGTCCCCACTACCTCGCCACTAGTCGCCACAACTACACATGCAGAAATAGATATGAGGCTGCGCTCACTCTTGCAATTCATAAATCAGAACGTACTACACAATCAATTATAAACCTTATCCCATCAAACACAGCGTGCATTTACCATGCACCGTACAACTCACTCACACGAAAACATCATTTCTATCGTTGTGCTGTACAGAAACAATTTATTTTACATATACGCTAGTGATTGACCAAATCGGAAAGGTATCGATTCTTCCATTTAATATTATCGACGGTGAAGTATCAATATCTAATAACTAACATTTTGGCGGTTTTCACTTACTAATTATTAGGGCTTATTTTATTTTTTTTAATTGTTCTTTGTTTTATCTTTTTATTACGGACGCTTCTAACGTGCACGTCTTTCTACATTGTTCTCACATGTATAATTTCAACATGAATGATGTAACCAATATTTTGTAACAATTTTTTATTTAAAAGAGTGTCCGTGGAGTTTCTTGCCCGTTCTTCTCCATAGGTACCTACTACGCTTTGAAATGGGCAACTAGCTTCATACCTATTTCTGACTGACCGATTCCTTGACAATTCAAAAGTGCCTGTAAATGGTTTAATTGAAATAAATGCTTTGAGTTTGAGTTTAATGTTTACTTCAAATGATCAAAAACTATGGAAATTAAACGTTTTTTTCTCCTCCTGTAAAACCATTTTTTTGTAGTTATTAGATATTGATACTTCACCGTCGTTATACTTACTTTAAAAAATTTGGTGTCCTGAAAATAAAATAAATAAAAACGATAAGTCCAGAAAATATTATAATAAAAATAAATAATAAGCAAAAAATTCAAACAATTAAAAAATCCAGTTACGTTGGTTTAACCTGTCATAGTTTATTGAAACAGTAGGTATTGTTGAACCCTGCTATGATGTTTACTCACTGTCCTGTAAAGTGGAGGTATTTGTGCAGCACTTGACGCTTTAATATTACTGGAGTGGCATTTTTTGTCAAATAGTGTAATCTTAAATTAATATATTTTTCCATGACTGCTTTAATTAGAAATATTATGTGATTATTCATCGGAGACTGCTCAAATTGGTAAAACTTAATATTATCAAAGAGATCTAATCCTATAATTCATACCCAAAACACTCCACCTAAAATTTTATTAACTTACTTTACGACCGTTGGTTACGCATTTCTCTACCACGCTGTAAAATAATCAAAATAAGTAAAACACATAATTTCACATCGATCTTCCACCCGGGTAAAACAGTTGACAAATTGAAGAATAAAGTATAATAGCAATAAATTCATTCGCCAAACGACATTGTTGTCGATAGCCTACGTTAGTGGATCTGCACAACCACATCACTAGCTCGTCGCCAGACACAGCGGCCGTACTGCGCGATGCATCCGCAGTCCATAGTATCGTTTTGTGATTTTTACATTGCTTGTTGAGTCACTGAGCGACATATTTAGGTAGTGGTTAACGAGCAATGTATGTAGTGCAAAAATAGTACAGTCGCTGTGATATTTGGAAACAAAAATAACGTAGTAAAAGCAAGAAATATTTTACAATTTGTTGTTTTTCATTATTTTAAAGACAAATATAGTAAAATACTTGTACTTACATATGGTAAGTGATTCCATGATTCACAAAGTTTTTGTTTTGACTTCGGTTTTTACAAGAAACCACTGAACAACACGGCATTCTTATAAATTGTCCCGATCACGGCCGAAAGCACACTAGTTCGCGGAGACGGCCATATTCGTATGCAATGAGCACTTTGATCATTACGCGCGGACACAGACACGCCCCCATGCCACTTCTCCTGTTTTTTATATTTCTATGGTCGTGACACTAAATAATTATATTTTACGGCCAATTCTAAACCCTGGTGGAGTATGAAATAAACGACTAATAAATTAGTGTTTCATTACACAGGTCTAGTTACAACACGCATACGAGCATTTCGTAAGTTGAGCCAAGAGAAAGGGCTACTAGGTACAAGTTGAGTTGGTGATTGGCTGAGGTATAAACCCAGCGTCCTAACCAAAAGCTATCGTCTCGCGAATACACGAGCGACGCAATCGTTTGTATGAATTTTCACGCATAAACGCATCTTGATTAATCGCGCGACCATCGCTTTGGATAGGACGCGGCCTAAATATGCATATAATTAATGTATACAAAATATTGTAAAACATTAACGGTGGAGTTTCTTGCCCATTTTTCTCCATACGAAAACTACCTTTTGGAAGGGGTGACTAGAATCAATTCTATTTTTTATAAATTTTGGCGTTCAAAAGTGCCTTTTATGTGCCTAATTGAAATAAATTATTTGACTTTGACTTTGCATCCAGTCACTTTCAAGATACCGACCAAATGAACAAGCTTTGAACTTTAAACAGGAGTTTAAAGTTCAAAGCTTGTTCATTTGTTGGCAGGAGCCAACCCTAAAAACCTATAATATTCTAGATGTACTGACTTTATCTTCATCAATCAATATAAATAACCGCGCGACCGATCCAGGAAAAATGGGTCCGTGATCGCAATAAGTCTTCGTTCCAACCAGTGCCTATACGGTAATAAATGGGCCTTTTTTCGCCCAGGGATGTCGAGGGACGTCTCGGGACAGAAGGGCCGCCTAATTCAATTAGTCACTAGTTTGTACGTAACCGATCGACTACTACTTACTTGTTGGCCGTTCGAAACGGTCCGGGTTTTGGTGTGTAAACCGACCACGGCGTTTGAGGGTTGAATTTGATGTTTTGTTGATTGTATGGATGTTTTAGTTAAATTATTGTCATAATAGTCAGGATACTTTTTTCTGGACGTTGCAGTAGGTATTGCAAACATTGCAAAGCAAAAACTTCAGGGATCTAGATTTGAGTAATTTTGATCCTCATTACTATGTTCATCATAAAGCCAAATAAGATATACAATTACATTTCAAAAACGGTCAATCAAACCACTTCAAATGAGATTTATTTGACGATAGGTTAAATTAAACAAGGCTTCAGTAACTGAGGTTAATATACAAATTGTTTGCTAACAAAAGATTCAATTTACGAAAATAGGATACATAAAATAAAGAAGTACATGTACATGTCGTAAATACAGAGATACTACGACCACCTAGTCAAAACGTTTAATAAACGCCACAATAACATTACATAACGTGTTTTCCTTTACTTAATCCCCACAGTTTCCTGGAACTGTAAGCGGTAAGGTGAAACTTTTTCTTGTTCAACTTTGTTACTAGAACTATTAACATCCAATTGGGGCCGCCATTGCTCCCCCTGAACAAAGCAAATTACTGACAAATTATAAATTAAACACTGTGTTCTGTTTGCCATGTTGTTTTCCCTGGATTCAAATTTGTACTGAAATTTGGATTCATAAACGGGAATTCCGATTAAAAAACCAGTATTATGAATCCTAAGCCAGTATAAATCTTCCTCGATCAGATCTTTATATCCTTAAGAATGAAAGGCCTACAAGTGTGCCAATTCCCGCGTAAATTGTAAGGATCAAATTGAGGGTTCCTCTCAATTCTTCACTTACAAAAGGGTTCTCCTTTGATTTAGGTAAAACTTGTACGGCGCCCCTCAATATTGTCCGCACTCGTTGGTAATACCTACTTGGGTTTTACCAAGCCCGAAAGCGAAATATTACCCATACGAAAATACTTGAGTAATTTATAGATAGGTTTTATTGAAGTGAAAACTTCTATAGGCGCGTTGGGCATTTTTGAGATGGGACTAAACTATTGATTTCGCGCCACTTTAACGCACCGTGCAGTAAAAGACATCAACGCGTTGATTACCGCGGTGCGTGGAGTAAAAGACATCAACGCGTTGAGTTTTCACTTCTATCGGCACTGCCTAGTATTCAAACCGGTTTTGGCTATTTCCACAAGTTCGCGTTCAGGGTACTGTCTAGACGAATACCGACAGTGTATGTATGGGAAACCGGGTTGAAACTGCCGGTGGGTGTGACAGCTGTCATACATATCTATAGACTATTATAACACCGTCCCCGTCAGCGTGAATGTATGAAAATAGCCTTAGGCTTATAAGCTTACATTCGTTGTGCCCAAAACAACGTCACCTGAACTCTACATCGCTCAAAACAGGGAATGAAACACAAAATAATTTTAATTGCAATAAACAACAACTGTTTGCCAAAAGCATTGTTTTGTTCCATTGTATCTAAACTTTAACATTAACCGGTAAGGGACGGCTGAGTCGCCGTGGGTGGTCCGCGCCGCGACAGTTTTACGACCGCACTTAAATAAACAAACACTCGGATTTCTTTACAACATCTCAAGTAGTATTGTTAATGTTTTTTGCTACTCGAATAGATTAGGAATACGTTTCAAATGGTTACAGTCTTTGTAAACAACGTTCACTTATCTTTATTACCCGCTTTTGTTATTATTTCTTTTGTTCTTTGTGAAAACGATTTCTGATAAAACTACCGTACCAATTCACACGAAATTTTGCAGGGTACATTATGGATAGATAAGTTATCTAACAAAAGCGTTTTTAGAGACAAACATTCAAAACAAAAAATTCAAAAAATCTAGATTTTAGATGATCTAGAATTTCTAATGCTTACGTAACTTTCTCCGTCCCAAAAAAATATTTTTTTGTATTATTTTGTTCTAAATGTTGTCTAATACGATGATTCATGTAATATAGAAAAGAAATAAAACACTTACGGATCAGATCCATACAGAAAAACCACAAAATATAACAACTTTCACTGTGACGGGAACTTTCTCTTTTTTGTTTGTTTACACTTTTTTGGTTGGGTCAAAATAGGTGTTATTTAGTGCGAATATTATCTAAAACGATGTAATATTTACTTCAAAATGAAAATATCACCACTTTCCGACGATTTACACACAAAAACCATTAAAAAACGAATTATTACAGCGGACGGGAGTGACATTTGACTGACATTTTACCGCGCGGGAACGTGATTTTCAACATTTTTTTAAAATGTTGCCTATTAATATTTTTGCTTTTAGTCGATTTATTTGACGAGAATATCTATCCGACCATAGACAGAAAAATCCACAGACGATAATAGCCATTACAACAAGTACAAATAGAGATGTAAGTCGCGTGGGTGTGCCGTCTCTCATGAGAGACGCCGGTCCTTTACCGGTTAATGTTGTTTGGCTTTCTAACAATATACGTTTTTAACTAAACTGACAAACACTGAAAGTTACCTAAAGTTAACTAAACTAGATAGTATTATTATTATAATTACCTATGTTGGATACAACGGACTCTAATCAAACTCACATAATGGTCTGATAGTCCGGTATCGGCTTTAGGTGTACTGTTTGCCAGTGTTACACGTTTGAGCACAGTCTCTCTGCGACAGCACCCGAAGTTCACGTCCGTTGACACTATATATTAATTTATGCTTACATACAGTGAAGGGAATATACCTATTCGCATTTATACGGATTTCTCATTCAATATTTACATCACCCTTTATTGTCACTAAGTTTGGTTAGGACTTTTCATGAATCTGTATCAAAATACCTCATTAAAAGTATTCCTAAATTCAACAGCATAGCTCCCATGTAAGTTAGTTCCAAACCATTGTAATATATAATTTTTAACGAAGGCCTCGTATTGTCATTTGGGTGGTCGAATATTAACCGTATTCGTGGCGATATACCGGCGGGGCCTGTCCCACAGGAAAGGTCGAGGCTTCCTTCCGTCCCTCCCCGGGACCGCCTTTATTACGACTTTATTACGTACAATGAAAATCATATTTACTGAGATAGAAGAAGTCATAATAAACACATGCGCGTGAAGTATGGCGGGCACGCTTCTCTCTTATATGAAATTTTTGGGACACCCCTCTCGCTCTTCCCTACGAGCATTCGACGTACGTCTGCCGCTTATTACGAACACAAAGAATCTCGAAACTGTATGCCGTGTCGCGTCGCGCCGCGTCGTGCCGCGTCTTTGTGCGACGCGTTGACACGTTCTTGCATTATGTAATTCAGCTGAGAGCTGGGCGCATTTTTCATAGCGAGATTTCAAGTGTACGCTCCGCACACCTGTCACAATTCCCTTTTCAGAAAGGAATATTACATTATGTCTTTCAAAGGAGCGTCGGCGATGCGATGGCGCGGCTGCGAACCGACGCAAACGACGCTGTCGCGTTCCACAAGTCGCGCTGTCAAAGTGTCGATTGTAATGACATGTCGTTGCTTGGGTAATGTGACGCTAAAATGCACATGATATCACATTTAATGGCACATTGTGTGTGCATAGCCTGGACCGTGACACGTTGCGTCAATTATGTGGTTTTTCAAATAATTACAAATTGCACAAACTCAAAAACTACATTTGGGTTCTCTTTGTTATGCATGAAATGATTTTATCCTTTTGTTGTTGCCCGACAAATGTCATTGATTAACAAACAGAGAAAGTTGCAATTAACATGATAATAATTTTGTTAATCATGACATTTTAATCAAAACCATGCCTGATAAATGTCATTGATTAACAAACAGAGAAAGCTGCAATTAACATGATAATAATTTTGTTAATCATGACATTTTAATCAAAACCATAAGGCTGGTTTCTCAGCTGTCCGGGAGACCCGTGCGGGCCACCCGTACGGGCTCCCGGAACGGAGACATGTGAGGCGCTAGAACATTGTTTCACAGCGACGCGGATTGGTCCGTACCCGACCCGCTCCAGGTAGAGCCCGTACGACGCTAGCAATCCGTATCGTACTATAGATTGTGCAATCCACGAAGACGCGCCCCACTCCGCGATTACTGTACTGTAGGCTGTACTTTAGTACGGAGCGGAGTGGGGCGCGTCTTCGTGAATTTCACTATCTATAACTCCCTCGTTTCAGAACACTGCGGGCGTTACCCCTGCGAGTCTACCGTACAGCTACCAGCCTTATAAATAAGAAGCCGCAAAAAAAAATGGTGCCTATCTTGCTCCGCACCTGGCAAAAGCAGAGTTATTCCGAAAGAACTTAAAATACAAATATCTTCGGTGCAACCATTTTCGCCATTAGTGGTGCGTTATAACGTAATTATCGCGGCAACAGCCGAGGCTAAGAGTCACTAAACGTAACTACAAATTAAGGCGACGCCACAACGGCGACCGTCCTTCGTACCTCCATTATAATTAATTCCGCACACATTGTTTTTGTGAAAATAAAAATAAATACCAACTTTGTTCATGCGGTGTTTGCTGGGAAAATATTGGAGCTCCGATGTGCTTAGGGAAACTACTAACGTAAACAGTTTCAGCAATCGTGTCTTTTTATTATTTTAACAAAATCTTATTATGAAGGAAGATACGTTTATGTCATCATCTGAAAAATGCCTGAAATCTGAGCAAACCTTATTAAACGGACGAATAGGAAACTGTGTCAG
Source organism: Agrochola litura (assembly GCA_949152395.1). Lineage (NCBI taxonomy): Eukaryota > Metazoa > Arthropoda > Insecta > Lepidoptera > Noctuidae > Agrochola > Agrochola litura. The sequence goes on along the minus strand of OX424509.1, from coordinate 17,985,332 downwards.
ATTTTGACGTTTTCATCCCCACATACCCCATTAATTAAATTAATTTACTGTTATCAAATGAAGCAAAAACTTCAACCTAATGAAAATGTAAAAACATTTTCTAAAAGTAGTTTATTTGCGGCGTTCCCATCGATCGTGCAAGTTTACCACTACATAAATAACTTGAACAACACATTAGCCCCAAGTTTTGAACGCAATTAGCGAGTATAATTAATAACTTCATAGCTTTACACTTTAGTGAGCCAAGTAATAAACCAGTCATGTTGTAGCGATAATGTGAATAAGTTACTTAATAGTTTTTGAACGACCTTGTACGCTGCATACTGCTATTCTAGAAGAGACGTTATTCCAACGTTATTTTGACGCTAAATTCTCAATGTAACTGACAGTAGCACTCCGAGAGTGCCGACAGAAGTGAAAACTTGAAAAAAAATCAGCACAGCGGTAATCAATGCGTTAATGTCTTTTACTCCGCGGTAATAATGCATTGATGTCTTTTTAATGGTCTAAAGCTGGTGTCATCACAGTGTCGCGAAATCAATGGTTTAGTCCCATCTCAAAAATGACCAACGCGCCTAAAGAAGTTTTCACTTCAATGAAATGTATATAGGTTCAGAAAAATACAATTCGGACTTTGATATATAAAAAATAACCCGCCTCTTTTTTACAACCGTTGTTATTTTTATCAGTTTTAAAGTTTTTTATTACTTACAGCCTACTTTTTAGACCGAGTACCAAACGCAATAACATTAAATCAGGCCTTCAGACGAAGTTTTCAGAAAACCTAGGCTCCACACAAGAAAAAACGGGTCTAAATCAATTTAAGCCTTTTCTCCGAGTTTCAAAGTGATAAAATCAGTTTGATAAAAGTAAGTGCCTGACCGTTTTTTCATTTTATTCTGTAATCATATCAAGATTACTTTTGAATAATATAAAAGCCATTTATTTGAAAACCAAATAAAATAATCACTTGCTGAAGGGAATCATTCCCTCAACGTCGATTCTTGTTATGTCATACTAGCTTTTGAAGTGAAAACTTCTTTAGGTGCGTTGGGCATTTTTGAGATGGGACTAAACCATTGATTTCGCGACACCCTGACGACACCTCATTTTTGTAAACGCGATTGTGCTCTTCGTTACGGATCAATGTTCAATGCAAGTATTTTTACTTTAAAGGTTTTGTAAACGCGACTGTGCTCTTTATTTATATCACGTTACGGATAAATTTTCTATGCAAGTATTTTTTACTTTAAAGGTTTCGGAAGTTTTATTTTTTGTAAACGCGATTGTACTCTTTATTTAGATAAAGTTACGGACCAATGTTCTATACAAGTATTTTTCTTCCACCAAGGCAATCTTGTTCAAGTTTTCACTTCTGTCGGCTCTCCCGGAGTCCCACCACTTTTTTCGCGCGGCTTAGCTTGCTTGGAGGAAGTCGGAAACTATCCCATGGAAACGTACTACCGGGATAAAAAGTATCCTATGTGTTAATCCAGGTTATAAACTATCAGTCTGCCTCATCTAAATCCTATTAGTAGCATGGGTAATAGGTATAATAATTGAATACTATCGTGAATTCATGCAAGCCTTTTTTTTTTTTTTGGGTGGGAAATTATTATCAAATAGAGCGGGAGGGCGTGTCAGACTCTTACCGACTAAAACCCACCCGTGTTCCTTCGGTTGCCCTGTTGCCGGGGGCCACGATTTCCCTATCGGTTTTCTTCGAACCCCCGGCAGGCATTGGCCCTAACGGACCCCGTCAATTCTGCTGACATCTCTTTGAGGCGCGCGTGGAACACAACGCGCCGTCGACCCGGGCTTGGTCCTTATCGGACGGCGAGCTACCCATTGCTCACCGTCCGCAAGCCCGCGCCTACGGTGGCCGGAAATCGGCTCGCGATTCCCGCCCCGGGCGTCTCCTCCTGCGGCGGTTAGGGGCGTGAGGGCGCGAAATTTGCCTCTCCCTCACGCGTTCAGCCTCCTCCTTTGCGAGCATTACCGCTTCGCAGAAGGAGGTGACAACCTGCCATTTCCTCTCGCTCCGTACCATGGCCTGAATCAGGGCCGGACGCGAGAGATCACCGCCGCCGATCGCCTCCACGAGGACACGGCGTTGCTCCGCCCAAGCCGGGCAGACCTCCACCGTATGCTCCACCGTGTCCTCAGGCCGATCCACACAATGGTGACACCCGGGTGTTTCCTCCCGCCTTATCCTGAACAGGTACCTCCCGAAGCACCCGTGTCCGGTGAGGACCTGCGTCAGGCGGAAGGTGAGGACGCCGTGGCGCCTCTCAAGCCACTCCTCAAAGAGGGGTCTTATCGCCGCAATTGTGGCGTGCCCAGCGCGGGGTTGCGACAATCGCACTCTCCATGACGCCATGAGATCCCGCCGGAGCTCTGTCCGCTGTGCCGCGATTTCTTGCGGCATCGGAGTTAAGCCCCGGCGTTTCGCCTCCTCGCGCCACTCCCAGATGTGCGCGAGGACCTTTGCCTCCAGATCCCATGGCGGTAATCCGGCAAGGAGGCTCGCCGCCTCGCAGGAGACCGTGCGATATCCTCGGGCCAGCCGGATGGCCATGACCCTCTGGGACGCGTTCAACCGGCGGGCTGGCCGCAGCCTCAATGAACGCGCCCACACCGGTGCCCCGTAAAGAGGCGTTTGGACCTCCCAGATTGGGCAGGAGCCGCTTCAAGGCAGCCCCGGCCCGGTCCAGTCTGGGAGCCAAACGTCGGAAGTGTTCGACGAAATTCCACCGGCAATTCATGCAAGCCTAGTAGGTACTTTTTACTATTAGGTAGGTTACTGCTCAGAAATTGTGTCCAACGTTGATATGTCAGTCAGTCAGTCAGTTTCTCCTTTTATGTCATATGTCGCCTTTTGAATTTTCTCGGTTTTAGTTTCTCGTCTTTTGGGGGACTGCTACTATATTATTTGTTGATATAAGTAGTTAAATCTATAGGAAAAACCGAAAAATTTAATTTATATTTTTTGTGCTAAATTGCCCGAACTACATAATGTAATCTTTGACCACAAAAGTGTACTGACGCGTCTCTTTTGACACCTGCCCCTGACCACAAAAAAGTATATTACTTAGTGGAATTTCCGTGCAATGCAGGCATTGAGGAAAAATACGATAGTATTCACTAATATTAAGGAAAACTACAAACCAAGTTAAATCACTATTTAGCAAGAAATGGTAAATATAAAATTAAGATCTACCATGGCTTATAAGTAATTCACAGGTATTAGGTATATTTTTTTAAATAAGGCGAATTCAGTAATTAAGAAAACAACACTTACAATTACAAGGAATTAGAATAAATATTAAAAACAGTCCTTAAAAATTAGGCGAGTAGCGACGTCGATAAAGCAGGTCAACAACACCTGATATCGATCGTTGCATTACCGACCCGATAGTCGTCTTGAAAGTATGCCTTACTTTCGTGGAAATCGACACAACTATAGTCACGATAAGCTGCATGTTTCATCAATCATCGCAGAAACGAAACTAACTAGACACACACAGACAGATTTCAGTCGCATGACAACAATATTATGAGATTCAAAGATTACCTAGAGAAAAGTTTAAAGATAAAAAGAAGTTAGTTTAAGTTTAAAAATAGAACAAACCATATTGTGGGTAAACTATCCATGATAAAAAAAAAACGGTGGCACTCCGGGAGTGCCGACAGAAGTGAAAATTTGAAAAAAAAATCGGCACCGCGGTAATCAACGCGTTAATATCTTTTACTCGACGCACCGCGGTAATCAACGCGTTGATGGTCAAAAGGACCATTAAAAAGACATCAACCATGGTGTCGTCACAGTGTCGCGAAATCAATGGTTTAGTCGCATCTCAAAAATGCCCAACGCGCCTAAAGAAGTTTTCACTTCAAAAAAGACATATCTATCTACATTTCAAAGAATTTTAAGTATCCTACTGAAAATCCCAATCGCTAAAATTTAAATACTAAAATCTACTAAGAACAACCACCAAGAAAAACGAACCAACTAAGTGGTTCAAGGTCAAAGAATTTGGAGCATCCGATCTTGAGAGTGAATAGAGCCGTGCATCTGTCACGACCCAATTTATAAGAAAGAGTGGGTAAGGGTCAACTCAATACAAACCCTCGAGAGCATACGTTCGCTAATCCAAGTGTTTATCGGTACGAAGGAGCTTCTTCAGTAACATTGTCGGAATATAAGCGTAATGAAACTAGCCAATTGGTTTTGGCCTTTTGGTATAAATTATTATGCTGAACCACATATTTCACGGTTAAAAAAGGGCGAGGATTTTCCAATGCAATCATGGGAATGTGGTGCGATTCGATATTATAATCATCATGTTAGGTAGTAACGTAAAAAATAAAAGTTATAAAACTAAAACCCAACTACGACATGGGATAACACGTGTGACTCCGGATTTTTAATTTGCGTCTGTGATGTCTTGTTTATAACTTTTTAGATGACTTTTTTGTCGTAGTTGGGTTCTAGTTTTACAACTTTTATTTTTATTTAAATTACTTTGTGGTTTTAATAACTATATATTTTTGAAATGTGCTAATTAAGCCCTTTCATTTGATATCCAACATGGCATAATAAAAAATCATGACTTAATGTATTCTAAAGTGCGCCAAATTCAATTTAATGTGACATCACATAGCTTAAAACCAGCGGACGATCAAGACGCTTCAACCGATAACTCATTTGTCACATTACGATGAGTAGTTAAGAAGTTATGGGGAAGCAGAGAACATACATGCATACATACCGGTCAAAATCATAACCCTCCTTTTTTCTTCGCCGTAGTCGGGGAAAAACGAACCGACCAAGTCATTCAGGGTCAAAGAGTATCCGATCGGCGAACAGAGCCGTGCGTCCGATCTGTCACAACCCAATATAATGTATTAGAGTATAAGGGTCAACTCGATACAAACCCTCGAGAGCATACGTTCGCTAATTCAAGTGTTTATCGGTTCGAGGGACCTTCAGTAACATATGTGATATTTCGTACTGGAATAACCATTTCCCTTACTTTCCGTCAATTTTTTACGTATAATAATATAATGGTTATTGTTGTTACAAAATAATCCAATCTTTTAGTGGGTGCAGAATAAACGACAAAGGAGTTACAGCAAGGGACAGGATACCACCGGCTATACAGAGTCTTGTAAATTGCGATATGATTTTGGAGACTTTACCCTTTATTTGGGCTACATGGAACTTCAGTAGATCATGATGTTACAACTCCAGTACCTACTTCCTGAATAAAAGGCAATAAAAATTATCTCAACACGCAATCTTCAAAACGAACATTGTAGACACGTCTGAAGCGTCGAGTAAACAACCAATCGAGTCACGAACGAAGGCGAATACGTACAAACTGTGAACACTATTGAATACTTATAAAACGAATGGGAAGAATGGGCCTCCTCTGAGAGCCATCGACGAGGAGTACGTGACGCGAAACGTAAAGTTAACCGAACGCGCAACGTTTAGCGGCGGTTTTGGGTTATGGTACGAGTTAGAAGGGGTTGCCAAAGAAATTTGGGACGGAATTAAGTCATAAATGTTCGTTTTGTGAAAATCAGCTGGGTTAAATCAATGAGGCGCCATGTAAAACTAAATCGAGAGAACACAATTTTAATTTACTATTCTCAATTTCAAAGGGCTCAGGTAACATTTTTCAGTTCTACACGTTTAAAATGATACCTACGTAGTACATGTTAGCGTCTAGACTAAATTTCAAAATAATAAAGATGTTTAGATTTACATCATCATCAAGGATCGCGAATGGGCCTTGGTCTGGTCGAATGCATTTAGATTTATATGGAGCCGTCAAAAATTGCCCTGAATGAAAATTTCAAAATTGACCATTCTTCTACAATTTAAACCAAACACGTTTACTGGAACCTCGTGTGATCTAACCTTCAAACGAATAAGTGTCTATAATAATAAAAGCGAAAAAATTGAAGTTTGTTTTTGCAATTTTGGTGCCTCCACTTTTTATAGTCCCATTTTAGTGTTCGGCAATATTGCCCCACCATTTGAATGGCAAATGGCAAGAGTTGCAAAAAATATGAATATTAATGATAGACTCTAGTTTTTGTACGTACGTTTGAAAGGATAATCGACCGCATATATAATTTAGTAAAAAAAAACTACGAACGTTCATATCAAGACTATTATTTGGTAATTGCAGACTTTGAATTTATAATCTAAATAAATTACTACCCGCAGCATACAAACTCAATGACATACAATATTCCGATCATAAACGAAACACTTGTCTTACAATAATTTGATCAGAACCTCCTTAATCATTCCTTAACTTATGACGTGTACGCGCACACGCTCCCAAGTATTCCAACTACGTAACAAAATTATGTGTCGCTTAAGAATTACGTTAGTGATGGATGACACATTACGGCACAGTGTCGTGGTGTGTCGTGAATGTAGTCGCACACACGTCGAGGGCTCTTGTGGGTCGATTTGGTGGAGCATGTCAAACACAGGCGGTTCAGGACGTCTCGCGGAATAGAGCGAGTGTTTGGCGACACTTACTCGACAATGACAGCACACTCGAGTGTTTGTGCACGCTAGACCGCGTCGAGTTTGCACACACACTTGCCTCACTAAGATTTACTCGCATAACACTGGTCTCAGTTCTTAGTCAAGGAATGAGTTTGACTCAGTTAACGTTAAGTGTATCTCAATTGTGAAAAAACACTCATTTAATGTTCTCATGTTCTGAATAATGCGATAACTCACTTCGGTACAATGAAAATATGATGGTCTTTGTCATTAGGGTCATGCACTGCACTGGGCGTACTAAACTGTCGTGCAATTTAACAACTCGAACACCAACGCAAAAAGATAGCCTCATCGTCACATTTCAGCGCGGGCGCTAATAAAAAAGCGACTAAGTGAAAACTATTATTTTCGCATCATGGACACTTTTTACGATCCAAATTAAAGTTTCTACTGAGTTTTTCCTTCGCTAACGACTTGTTCGAGTTAAGAGAGACAAGAAACGCTTTTATGTCTGGAGTAAATTAGATATCTAGGCTACGAATCTTTTTTCTTGCCATGAATAGAATTGGCTTCCCGACTCTGTTTAGGTCAGGTTATAAATCCTATGTTTTATACACGTGACAAAGTATAACAAACAGTCCTTTTGCTCAACAAAAATAGTCCTTCACAAGTAGTTTAGGCGAACACATAGATGGGCTTATTTAGAAAGTTTTTGTATACAATATAATCCTTCTTTAGACATGATACTGGTCCTAAATAATGAAACATTATTCAGTAATGGTTTGAAATGGAAACCTCTCACGGGCATGCTTATTGCCTAGAGGAAAGGAACACACAAATGAACATGGACGTGAATGATATTTTGCACATCAAACAACTTCCAGAGCTCCATCGTATACACAGTAATCAGTTTTATAGTTAAGGTACCTACTAGCCGGAAAATTAATAATGCACGTTACCGAAAATCAGAACCCTCAATAACGGCCTACATCGTTTTCCCCAGACATGTTTTTGCGTATCTCTTTATACCTATGTGTTCGTATGAGTCAAACAGTCGATAATGCGACAGGAAATGTTTCAATGTGTTTCATGGAACAGTCGCCGGTTATTCCCAGCTGAGTCCGGAGTAAGCACTCAACCTGCCCCACGATACGTTTCCCGGTTTCGAATTCAATTCCATTCGTTCCGATCATCGGCTCGCATTGGAGATAAAAATCTAATTTGGGAAAACGTTGGCGTCAACAGTTTTTGGACAGCGCATGACATTTGAGATCGGTCGGCGTGATCGCAGCGGTATAGCGCTCAAAGATTGAAACGAGTATGGACATTGAAATGGGTATACGGAAAAGTTAGTAAACCGTCCGGCTGTCATAAAAAGTTACACGATGCTGTTCATGTTGCACGAGACACGAATGAATACTTTAAATCTCCGCGGAGTTTCATTTTATATGGACAAGAAGTAAGACAAACATCAAGTAGTCTTTCGTGTATACCCTCAACTTCCAAGCTGTGGGATTCAAGTTCTGTGAATAACAGAAAGGTCTTTGAATAACCTGAATAAATAGCAGGCTGTCTAATTTTCAGCTCGAGCCCAGCAGTTTGAAGGCCCTTGTCGCAATAAATCATTAACAGATTGTCGGAATTGTGTTCGAGTCGAATTTAATTGATGGATATTACCGACGTAAATTGTGTCCTTCGAGTTAGACTTTTAGCAAACTGTGTTAGATAATGTTGCTAACCAGTTCGATTCATAGGAAATTTTGTAGTTATGTAATTTCATGCCCTTTAAATTTTCGCAGGAGAACGTTACATCTAATGACATAAAATGGAAGTAATCATAAAATAATTGTGCATTAGCGAGATCATTCATCAGCTTCCAGACACAATATGACAACACAAGGAAAAGAGAACGCTGAGGGAGAAATGTAATTTCTAATAACATCCGTACAATACAACATCGTTACCGAAAAGTACACCAAAATGTTATGAAAGTATAGCGCAAAAAATATATATTGGTACGATACCCGACTCTATAAATATAATTAAAATAAAATAAAAAGCCTTTTATTTCATGCAATAACAAGTACATTTATCTTATCCTAACATATATATATTTTTTTAATTTGCAAGAACCCCTCCACAGGTGAAGGCCTCCTCCAAAAAAATCCAACTTTCTCTGTCTTGCGCTGTCTGCATCCAGTTTGGGCCAGCCGTTTTACGGATGTCGTCCGCCCATCTCGTGAGCGGTCTTCCTCTGTGGCGTTTCCCACTTGGGCCTCTCCACCGTGTTACCCTTATGGTCCACCGCTCATCTGGCAGTCTTGCCACATGTCCCGCCCATTTCCATTTTAGTTTTTGACCCGACTCTATACAGTGTCTCAAATGATTTATCCACAAATAAAAACTTTTTACAAAAAAAAAAACAACCGACTTCAAAAAAAAAACACTACAAAGTGAAAAATAACTTTAATTTCGGAAGTCGGTGTCTTTGGTTTTGAATTTTCGTTCTTTGTCACCGACTTCCGAAATTAAAGTTATTTTTCACTTTGTAGTGTTTTTTTTTTGAAGTCGGTTGTTTTTTTTTTGTAAAAAGTTTTTATTTTTCACTTTTTAGCTGTGGTACCTACCCCACACAAATTCGAATACCACTACCTGCTATGTAAATAACAGTGACAAGACGTTATCATATCATCTACATACTAAGTGGGAAAAAATACGTATAATTGAAGCTAACTCAAAAACTACCGAAGCAAAGTTAATAAAATTTATATGGGACCACCTCTGAAGTATGATCTACCAAACAAAAAAAGAATCATCAAAATCTATTCATAATTGGCGGAGTAATTGCGTAACAAACATACAAAAAAAAAAAAAAAAAACAGACGAATTGAGAACCTCCTCCTTTTGGAAGTCGGTTAAAAATCATTGTTTTCTTTCAAATAAATTTTCAACACTAACCTTTTTCTACTTTGGTTTATAACAGAACATATAGATGTTCATAGCACCAACAAAAAAGGAACTATACAAAAAAACAAATTCGAACGAAAGTCTTAAAATGATAATACTTAAACCCCTGTCAAGATTCATCAGTATTCAAGGTACTTCGGGAAGGTACTGTCTACCAAAATTTCCTCGCAACTCTTCACCAGACATTCTATTCCCTTTCATTACGGCCGTATTTCTGCAATTTATCTCGCAATACCTGGCTAATTTCGTCAGGTCCTTTGTCACCGACCAGATTTAGAGCTCACCTAAATATTACTCGTGCCTAATTGAAACCTTACCTTGTACCGAGCTGATAAATTAGAACCAGTGGGTAGATAAAAAAACATAATTAACAGGATAGCGTTGGCAGCCACGCCATAAATAAAACCCAACTCAATATTAGAATATTACGTAAAGAATTACCTTGTACTAGTTTATTAAACATCCTAAAATACTGTTTATTACTAGAGTTATACAGCAATGTAGCGATGTAAATTTTAATTAGGATGCCTGTTTATAAAGTTTGGATGCTATAAACTTAAATGAGTTTACGATTAAAATGATTTTACGATAAAAATTTAACTTATAATTTTTAAGGGTTCCGTAGCCGAAGGGTGCCAAACTGAACCCTATTCCAGTCCATTGCCAGTCCATCCGTCCGTCCGTCCGTTTGTCTGTCAGCGGGCTGTATCTCATGAACCGTAATACATAGACAGTTTAAATTTTCACAGATTGTATATTTCTATTGCCGCTATGACAAAAAAATATTACCATTAAATTAATAATTAAAGACCCCGTACAAGAAACGTGTTTTTTTCGGCGTATTTTTGCTCGATCTTAATACGGTGCGGAACCCTTTGTGTGCGAGTCTGAATCGTACTTGGCCGGTTTTTTCACCAGACAAAGAAATGGCGTTCAAAGCCCAGAAACAATGCATAACGGCAATGTGTGGCATACAACGCACAGAAAATTGTAAGCCGGCCCTTAAAGTTATCCAACACCAATGAACACATAATTTTATACGCCAAACGACATAATAATTAACAAAATCAACCAATTATGTGGTAAAACAGTACCCTAATGAAGCGACAGCTAATCTATCTTCCAGTAATTGAACAGGACGCTTGACACCTTTGTAACACAATATAAAAACTTGAACGCAGTTTGAAGCAATAAAGGCTGGACATTACATAAAACCTTAGGTACAGAGTTAGCAGCCATTAATCACTGGAGAAAACTTAATTGGACGGCCGCGCGACAGACAGTCACGCAAAGAACTTGGGTGTTATAAGGGCAATAAAAACATAGCACACAGGGATAAAATGGTAGAAATGGTCTTGTTGACAAGTCTTGTGGTAAAATGTACAAACATTGATAGAAAGCTATTTACCTTAACCGACTTCCAAAAGGAGGAGGTTCTCAATTCGACAGTATGTTTTTTTTTTTTTGGTATGTTTGTTACGCGATTACTCCGCCAATTATGAATTGATTTTGATGATTCTTATTATTTTTCACTTTGTAGTGTTTTTTTTTGAAGTCGGTTGTTTTTTTTTTGTAAAAAGTTTATATTTTTCACTTTTTAGTTGTGGTACCTACCCCACACAAATTCGAATACCACTACCTGCTATGTGAATAACAGTGACAAGAAGTTATCATATCATCTACATACTAAGTGGGAAAACATACGTATAATTGAAGCTAACTCAAGAACTACCCAAGCAAAGTTAATAAAATTTATATGGGACCACCTCTGAAGTATGATCTACCAAACAAAAAAAGAATCATCAAAATCTATTCATAATTGGCGGAGTAATCGCTGTAACAAACATACAAAAAAAAAAAAAAAAAAAACACAAAAAAAAAAAAAACATACAGACGAATTGAGAACCTCCTCCTTTTGGAAGTCGGTTAAAAATTACGACTCAAAGTTATCGATTTTCCACCATTTTCCTCTTCAGCGCTTTTTCATTCAGTCGTGTCATGCAGTCATCACTAATTGGTTAAATACCAATTAATTAATTGACATGACAACGTCGTTGAAATAATCGTTTCACAGTCTATAATTTAAATTGTTTCTTGTAATTTATGATGAATGTGTTATTGTTTTATGAAATGTTATATTAATTGGATATGAGTGTCGTTTTAAGTCGGATTAAGTATATTAAAAAAAATAAAAACGTGTGCGGTAGGGCGACCCCCTCAGGAACGAAGTTCTTTCTCACGTATGATTTAAAACAAAAACAAAATGTTTGCAGCCTCCATCTTGGATTTATATTTTGACCTCACTGTCGGCTTTAGGACCCTCGAAAACTATGAAAACGACACCCATGACGAAAATTTTTAAAATTTTCAGATTCGCCGACTTGGATTTTCATTTTGACCAAATTCACACTTTCTTCTTTCACTTTCTTTCTTTTTTATGGTGTACATAATAAAGAATATTCTATCTATCTATCTATTTATCTACCTCTCTCTCTCCGACATGCAGTGTACTCGGGCCGATGTGTGCAATTTTATCCCACGAAACTATAATTACTTTACTCTTTTCTATTGTTTTTTCTGCCGGCGTTCTCTCGCTCTCTCTTTCTTTCTCTTTGAATTAGAAGAAGACAGTCATAAGTATTAACACTTTTTAGCGTGACAATTTCAGTCAAGTACAAGCCGCGTTAAAGAACTTCGTTCCAATAATTTGTAATCATACTTTGAACATGTGTTTACTGTAATTTAAAAAAAAAAAATCCTAACCACTACATCTGCATTAGCATTGGTACATAAACCAATGCTAATGCAGATGTAGTGGTTAGGATTTTTTTCAGGAGTCTTTTTCATGAAATCGCGAATAGTGAAAAAATACAAAATTAGCTCTTTGGTTTACTCTAGAGACCATAAGTCTCCAGACTAGAGTACGTCAAACAGTTAATTATAAAATACGTAACCAAGACAAAACTAATTATAATGAACGGTTTTTGCAACGCAGCGCCCCGTAGCGTAAGAAACTTCACGTCACCTAAATCTTATTCGCTACAGTAAAAACAAAAATGCCCAAAAAGAAACGTAATTGCGTTCTAATTGGTTACGCTCGGAAACTTTGCCATAATATGTCTTATGTAATTATATAAGAGCATTATAATATAATATACCTAATACATGCTTGCCCAGCATGACGTGTACGGAACTACGCATATTACCTACCACTTTTGGGACAATCCTTTTAAGTGTTCTACAACTTTCAATAACATTATCCAGTAGGGAATTCTGCTGGGCCCTTAACGCAATCTAAGACTGGGCATTGACGGAAAAGTAAGGTGGATAACATACCTGTCCATGGTTGACGAAGCCGTGCCTCCTGGCGATGTCATCGACGTGTTCGGGCCCAGCGGGCACGTGCACCGCGAACTGGTCGTGGTACACCGGCTCTGGGAGCGCGGCACATGCGCACAGCGCCGCCAGCAGCGCCAGCACGCGCCATGACGTCACCATGACAATGAGCACAACACCGCACAATCACAACCGCATCTGCGACCTACCCTCACAGTACCAACTAAGCGTTTCAACTGCTAACAACCCTTGACATAAGGATCACCCACACACTTCTCAAACACACTCAAACTAATATTTCCCGGTCGCCAATGTTGACCCGTTCGAACACTTTGTCATCCCACCTCGTACTACCTGCAACAAAAACGATTAAATTAGGCTTTAACGTCGAAGGACTTAATTAAAAAGATCTCTGTAATTGTAACGTGTACCCGGTCTCAAACACAAAAGGTGCTTGAGAGATATTAAATTTTAATAAAGAGTAGCTCCCGCGGCGGAGGCTCCGCTCTTCATTTAGCATTATTTTTTACGTTCGAACGAACTCCATAAACATAAAGGGGAATTTAGGGTGCGATAAACATATTTGGCGGAGCGCGGGCGGCGCCGCGGCAAATCACGCGCCAGATAAAACGCAATAAGCGGACGCACAAACGCGAACAAGTTAAAAAAAATCCGTGGGAAATCCCGAGATAATCCAGATAAGCCACGCGGGCAAAGTATGAAAAGCCTGACCGTGAATATATCAAAAATATTTATGAAATTTTATTTGGAAATTTATCTGACGTCCGCTACGAGTGAAAGTTAAACCTTTGAACAAAATTCTTTGTGTCCCCCGTCCGCCTGCGCCGGTTTGGCTTTGTCAGCCTGTCTTTTTATTTATTTTACAGCAGTCTTTGTGAATAAATTAAAGGGCGCTGCAAAGATAAAATCGAGAACCAGTTATTTGTTTAACAATCGTTTAATGAACGCCTTATTTGAGCAATTAGTTAATCCGATACGGTAGCTCGTTATGGCGATAAGTACCTACGTCCCAGTAACAGAAACTGGCTTTTCTTGAAACACTGTGAATAAGACCTTGCCAACTCAGTAATAGCTCTGTGAGGCAACAAGTAATTCCACTCAGAACTAAGCAAGCCTTTTTCTCACGTGTGTTTTCACAATTGCCCGAGGGTATAATAAAAACAATTTAACTTGTTTGCCTCCTGACTTCGTAGCAGGCTAAAAACTGTCTCGCGAGACAATCCTTGCTTTAAAATGTTCACTAAAATTATATTCAACGTAAAGTTTTTGTTTGAAGTAGGTGCTTTAAACTAAAACCTAATGTTTTAATTAGTTAATAGTTGTGTGCTTTTTAATAATTGGAGTGTTTAGTGCTCATGAAAATTCTTTGGAAAATTCTGCTTAATCAGAAATTGTTGATCAGTCCAAACTTCATAAAATCACGCTTCATTACATATTATTTTTAACCGACTTCCAAAAAGGAGGAGGTTATATGTTCGTCGCGTATGTTCGATTTCTCTATCATTTGTGGACCGATTTTGAAAATTCTTTTTTTGTTTGAAAGGGTATGCCCCCAAATTGGTCCCATATAAATTTTATAAACTTTGCTTGGGTAGTTTTTGAGTTAGCTACAAAATACTTATTTTTTTCTCACTTAGTATGTAGATGATTATGATAAGTTCCTGTCACTGGTAGCAGGTAGTGGTATTCGAATGTGTGTGGGGTAGGTACCACAACTAAAAAGTGAAAAATAAAAACTTTTTACAAAAAAAAAAAAAACAACTGACTTCCAAAAAAAACCACTACAAACTGAAAAATAACTTAAATTTCGGAAGTCGGTGGCAAAAAACGAAAACACAAAACCCAAGACACCGACTTCCGAAATATAAATTAATTTTTCAGTTTGTAGTGGTTTTTTTTGAAAGTCGGTTGTATTTTTTTTGTAAAATGTTTTTTTTATACTTAAATTCATTCCATTCGCGCAATACACAAAAATAAATATTTTTTATGCATCAATGACGTTTATGCATTTAAATTTGTAGGAGTCATCGTTGTAACTCTTTAACACCGGGTGTTATTCTGAACTACCAACGAAACAAGCAATAGAATAAGTTAACTTCAATCATTATTTTCTATGACAAATAAACCTAAACTATTTTTCTTTTTGAAGTCACATGTTAGACCACCATCATTGGTAATATTCTATTTTACATGGTCGATAAGAAGTACCTATAACAAGTGCTTAAGTTCACCAACAACGTGGTATACGTGAAATATTCAACAGACTCACCGAGTCAATCAATCATTAATTATAACATAATTATCAATAACATGCATAATTGGGAGTATATTTTGATGTCATATTATAACCGTTATAAAACATGCAAGTTATTCGCAGATCAGAGCTCCATGCACCGCAGAACATATCTCATTATTTATACATAACACGTAGGTACGCCCGCCATGTTTTAATGTAATTAAATTTGTTACCTTTGACGTGAAACGGTTGAATTTGGTAAAATTATTAATTGTGCAACATTTTTAAACAACCTCAATTCAGTGTTGTGTCCTGAAACGTGGGTTCCACGATAACGATTTTCAATTAAGTATAGAATTAATTTATGAAAGGCTCACGGGGAATGTGAAAAATACAAAATCGGAAACATGAAAGAAAACCTGCAGCCAAAAGAAATTCTTTGCTGAAAATATTGTGATTTCGTATCTTGTAAAATGCTACCTGCATACTACACCAACCTTTCGTACTTTTAAAGCAATTCAATCAAAGCAAACTTGTACTTCTTCATGCGCCTTTTACTTGCAGGAAATACTAAATAATATGTGCAGTATCGTACTTTTAGCCCCGTATCGAGCTGGTTGGGGTTTCGCAGAAAAAGAGTACCTACTAAAGATATTATCGTGAAGTTTACGATGATATGCTTGCACAGGATATTAGAATTCCCGACTGGTGTTTCAGACGATAGCAGCATAATGTCACCGCGTGGATGCAGAAAAAACATGGACACCTTTTGCACGACTGTGACAGTATATTCTTCTAGATAGTGCCAGAAATATACGGATACATAGAGAATGGTTTAAAGGTTCCTTTCGTCAGTCCTAAAAACGAATAAATTAAACACGACACAGTGATCTGAGTTTAACAGCAAAGAAATAAAGGGTATGGTATTCCAGATTGCAGTCCACAAAACCTTAAATTCCACATCAACACATCACTGGAAGGGTGTTAAGTTGTATTTTTATCGCGTCACGCGTTCACCCTTCGGGGTAATATTTAAAAGGTCTCGGGGTCGTTCGAATTAATTTCGGCTATAGCCAGGATAATTTCATTAGCCTACGTAATCGGTACATTGCGGGTCGCGGAGAACCCAGATATTTACGACTTAATATCGCACGGACGTATTTATTCAGATAATATATTTGTTCTGTTTTATAAGCTTTCTTTAAGTACAGAATGTTTTCTTGGAGTTTTGGCACATTTTGTGATGTAACCCCTAGTTTCCTATAACATTATCCTTTTTATCTCATTTTTGTGAAACTCATCTGGCCGTCTCATCTGCTATAATGACTGGTGCCATCAAGTAACGTTAACTGCGCCAAAAGCTGTAGGGGCATACTTTTACAATGCCATAACGCAGATATTTAACATTAAAAGCAAATTGCCTGATACGAAATTGTTTAACGTAACTAATTTTGGTAAATAGGTTTATGCTTTCACGGTTTCTAACGTTAAATAATAAAAGTAGAAAACGGAATTAAGTTTCACCATTTTCCTTAACCAGAAAAAGTCGTACCACTCGATTTTCGTGATCCAATTTTTCCTGCTGTATTTCTGGGGAAACCCAGTTTGAACCAAAACGAAAATTAGAGACACAACGATACTTAAAGTTACGCTTTGCGGTCATTCTTCCATACAAACGTAGTTTGATGATTACTCGTCTGTTTGACGGAGTACGTTCATAATTTAAAACTATATCAATTTGTCTCGTCATTATCTAGGCCTGTATGGAAGCAAAATGGAAAAAAAAAATTGGTTTGGAAGTTATGAGCTTCGAAACTTCCATATTTCAACACAAATTTTAACTGTTTTTTGGACGTAAATAAATAACTTAAGGAGAATGAAAATGGAAAATAAAAAGGCATAGACAATTTATTCAAAAGTTCAAATAATTTTATTTTGACTAGATACATCCAGTAGTTATTCCATAATATCTAGACGCCCAAAGGTCTGTTCATGAAATTTTACACGCTTGTTTTCGTTATAAATCATCGTGCATTTCACAAAAAAAAAAACTATATAAATAAAAACTAAATAAATAACATTACTAAATAGCATACATATTAGCCACGCCACCAACGAGTTTAGCCCGGCGGGCAGCCGGTTCTTAACTGCGCTACCGCCTTCCAGTAACGTTACCTAATAGAAATCAGATAAGTCAAAGACATTACCATAATCAATTCACTGAGAAGCAACTCCTTGAGAGAGCATATTGAAAATACATCTCGCGACTTTATTAACGTGACAAGTGAAGCGGCACATTCATAATAAGCTGTGCCGATGGATTCCTCCGGGCGCCTAAATCTTGCCGCCGAACACCTCAATAATTAGTCGGTTATTCGCAGCAGTCGAGCATCGCGGCATGAATAAAACATCGTTTGCGAAACACAAGTGCCATTATAATGTCCAATCTAACTGGAGCCCCCGCCCCCTTTCTTGTGATGGCGATGTGGAGCAAGTGAAGGCAAGGCGGGGTAATATTGGCAGGTCAGGGTAATGTGGTCTTGATTTACGGGGCCTTTGAATGCACGGGCCAAATCAAACAGGCACCGTGCAAATAAACGGTGACGTGGCTAACATCGGCCGCTATTATCGATAATGGGATTAATTACAATGCATTGCTCGTTTGTAAAGCTAATCCACAGCTGTAGGCATGATTTTTTAATGCACCTTTGGTTTATATTTAATGCAATCTGGTAGAATATTCTTCGATTATGAGTCAACATTAGATCTATTTAAAGAAGAAACCCCTGATATATTATTTGAACCACCATGTGTCTGATGTGATTAGAGATAGGTATAGGTGGGAAAGGGATTCACCGATATATAATAGTCAAACTAGTAAGTACCTGGGCGACCGAGCTCTGCTCTGGTGAAAATAGAGAATGCTCATTTAATAGTATAGGAAAGTTCATACTAATCCATGTATAGTACTTACTTATTCCATGCTGCCATGATAGTAGGTACTTACTAATTCCATGCTGCCATGTCATTATTCTTATATCATTATTCTCATGTCATTATTCATTATCTTGTTCTAAACTTTGGGCGACCGAGCTCTGCTAGGGTGAAAATACGGAGGAAACGAACTTTCCCAGATATGAGACCTAGCCAGATCGCCCCCATATATTGCAACTTTCATCGAAATCTTTAGAGCCGTTTTCGAGAACGTGAGTACAAATATATATACAAAGATTGCTCGTTTAATAGTACAGGATAGGATAGTAAAACACGCTGTGAATAACACGAGAAGGTACATTTAGTCCTGCTTTGATTCTACTAAATGTTTAGCTAAACCCAACAGTTCGCGTGCGCTAATTCTAAACTTCCTCATTTGAGCTGGTGGTATGTAAAAGCGCTGTATATTATCGATAAAGTTTCGCTGTATCGGCTCTTTCGGAGGCGAGTGCATCGCGCTCCGCAACGAACGCGAAATGCCCGCTTTTGTATATGTATGTGAAATATGCAAGTTAGTTCACTGCTTGAAGGAACTTGCGATTCGGGTGAAATTGTAATTCGTCGGCGAGTTAGACTGTTATTTTAGTATTGTGTAAAGGAACTTTTTTGTTAAAATAGCTTCAGTGATACTGTTGCGGTATCACCGCCACATACGAACTACGCATCATAGACATGACGTCCCACAAATCCTACATCGTGCAATTAGAGTTTACCGCGCGAACGACATACATACAAGATTCCGACTTCAAACAGTCGGGCAGTTGCCCGCCAGACACAACACCCGTCTGGTCGGAGGATCCTCTCTTTTCTATGGTGAATGAGTGAATTTTACACCCTGTTCCTCATACCACTAAAATACTATTATTCATAATAGTATTTTAGTGTATTGTAGTGTAGTGTATTTTAATAATCATAAGATATTTTCATGATTTTTAATTTTTGAATTCTGAAATTCATACATTCTCTAAACGAAGTCATACTGCAAATTATCACATTTGAACAAAACACCTACATATAAATGATAAAGCTTTGCATTAATATTAACCTCAACAATTCAGTACGCAGTCAGCTTTCTTCCCAGTCGGTACGGCTGAATACCTGCAGTACTTACTACCTTATTAAAAGCAAACATAATCGGCTTACATTAATTACTCCATTTACACTCATTAAAAACCATGCCTTTCTGAACATAACAGTAAACAACAAATGAAAAACCTAGTTCAGTTTAAACAATAGGAATTATCAAGTAGGCTTATTATGCCGAGGCACGTGGCACGAAGTGCGGTCGACGTAGCACAATATGCTACGAACCGGCTACGAGGCGCTACGCTCAGTTAACGCTACGGACTTCAGTCTACGACACTCAGAAGCTCTACGAAACTTTGATTCCACAACAATAAAGGTAGACGGTTAGCTTTCAATACATTTATCAGTACAAGGAAAATGGTAATGCTTTTTAATTCTGTTATTTATGATACTTTGTGGGAATTTGCTGTATTTATGTACTTACTAGCTTTTGCCCGCGGTTTCGCCCGCGTAGATGTCGAAAAATATCCCACATCTAATAACAGAGGAAAAGGTCATTGACTCCTACCGCTGCGCCCGCGTTGCTACGCATAATTTTGAAACTGTGATATCTTTTAAACTATTCATTTAAATGATATGATTTAAAGGCAATTTTTTTTGATAAGGATTAATACTATACCGGTGAAAAAAGCTTCAGAAATAATAATTAATTTTTTACCAAATTCCGAAAGATAAAAATGGTTATTGTGGGTCATCCTTAGAAGATAGATATATGCCATCGCGGACTTTTTTGTTGAACTTTTTAAGATGAACAATACCGTAGAACATAAATTTGATGTATATTTTTCGGTTAACGCAGCGCACGCCAGTAAAGCTCTCCCAGTCGGCATGATTTTTTCCGACTTCTTTAACAATAATCGTCAAATTTCAGACTATTTACACAAAACCTTAATGGATTATACACTAAAACTTTCTGCATGAGTCACTCCGTCCATTGGTGAAAACCGTTTGAAAATCCGTTCGGTAGTTTTTGAGTTTATCGCGTTCAGACAGACAGACAGGCGTTGCGGGGAACTTTGTTTTATAATATGTAAGGATTAAATATAGATACGATACAAAATATACTTCGACCTCTTTCGTAACAAAATAACAACTGAAAATCTCCTGCCGTTCCAGGTTATTTTGTTTCATCGTCAAACTGGCCATATCAACCACAAACGTTCGTACCGCAGCAGCAATAAAAAGCAGCATTAAAAATTAATAGTTCGGTCAACTATTAATGTGTGGTACAGCACTAGTGACGTGGGCAAGCACGGGATTCGTCCGGACGCGGGCTTGCGGAGAGAATCATGTTTATACGCCATTTGCAGACTTACATCGTCTTTGGTACACCCATCAGATGCAAGGCGGTCGGTAATAGAACAAACGTACGATACATGGGAACAAAAGTGATGAGGAAAAACGGGAAATAGGTGACGGGACTTTTGATGTATGATTGTGGATAGTTGACGGTTAGTTACACCTTTTTTTTTTCGACGCTTTAAAAAAAATGATTTTGGTGTTTTTTTAAGTGAAAACTTCTTTAGGCGCGTTGGGCATTTTTGAGATGGGACTAAACCATTGATTTTGCGCCACTGTGACGGAATTTAACGACACCGTGGAGTAAAAGACATCAACGCGTTGATAAGCGCGGCGCCGATTTTTTTTTTCAGTTTTCACTTCTGTCGGCACTCCCGGAGTGCAACTGTTTTTTTTTTTACAACGTAACTACCTATATAATTTGATCTGAAATGAGTATAGCAAATACTAAAAAGATGATTAAAAGTAGCCAGAAGATGATAAAATCGTCAAAGACTACCGATGTGCTCTGATTTGGTACCTACTGACCTACATGAGGACAACGATGTAGAAACAACATAGTCAGAAAAGACATAAGAACATTAAATTAATGTCAACCAACGTAATTATGTACCAATAATTAATATAAACAAGGTATTATTGCTAGAAATAATCGTTTATTATTTCTTGTGTAAGATTTGCATGAATCCCCACGTACTCACAAATTATTAATAATTTTCCTGCTAACTCGCTCGTAACTAACTATTCGAATAATTTATGGAATTATTCGTTCTTGCCAATTTCGAAGCATGCGCAGTGGATTAAGTAGCAATTACCTCATTTAATTATAAATTCATAATTGATTATATTATTTAACTAGCGGACGTTACTCGGTTTCACCCGCGTAGTTCCCGTTCCCGTGGGAGTACGGGGATAAAATATAGCCTATGTTACTCGCTGATAATGTAGCTATCCAATGCTGAAAGAATTTTTCAAATCGGTCCAGCAGTTTTTGAGTTTATTAATTATAAACATACACACACATAAAAATACAAATTTTTCTCTTTATAATATTAGTATAGATAAAGTAATTGCTACTTTAATAATAATTGTTTTGCTTTTTTAATAAATTGATTATTTCTAACATGAAAGCGTTTTTATGGTAAAGAACATCGCTGGAATTAATGACCACAGTTCATGGGAAACGTCTTAGCGAATAAATCAATTAGATGCAAAATAGAACGTTGCATTAAATATACCTAGTAATTACTTAAGACCAGTATTATTAAATTGATTACCTATTTAACATGAAAGCGTTTTTATGGTTAACAGCATCGTAGCAATTAACGACCACAGTTCATGAGAAACGTCTTAGTGAAGATTTATATAAAATAAAACTAGCTGACCCTTCAAACGTTGTCCTATCAAAATATCAATTTAAATTTTTCGGCTGTTCCTTTGGGTTATTACTAATTTTCTTTTTTTAAACCACCCCAGTATTGAGGCGAACAAAACAAAAAATATAGTATTTCGGTCGAGCTATTTTCGAGTTTTTGCAAGACTAAAGCATGACAATTGTTTTTCATTTCTCATACTCGGAAAGTAGTGTTTGTTTGATCCGAGTAGCGGGTGGAAGACGCTGCTCCGCACCCTTGGGCGGGAAAGACTCATAGTAATTGCTTCCCTCTCTAGGGCGGGACTGAATTTTAAAAATAGAACTAAATTTGGTTAGATAGTCGGCTACGAAAAAGTTTACTGAGGGGGATATTACACTGTCTTGTCTGTGATCATAGATCTGTGATCGAAGAAATAATGGAATTGTGAAATGGAAATGTACTATGGATAAGCTCACAAATTACCCATAAATATGTCTATTTTGCAATTTAGTTGTATCTTTGATCATGGATCTGTGATCGTAGATTTGATGGTGTAATACCCATAAAGAAAAATATGGATTAAAAAAATGCTGCAGTCTTGTCAGTGTATAAACAGCCAGTGTGAATTAAAAAAAAACCTATAAGCGGGACAACCCGCGGCGGTGACGCGGTGTTCCATTATTTAAAATTTAAAAAAGACTAATAGGTACTAGAATACTCATGTTATTAATATCAATAAATATTTTAGAAAAACTACAACTTTTTGTTTTCCTTAAATTCGAAATGAAAAGTAGTGTTTAACACGGGTGAAAATCATCAATTTCTTTCGACCCTTGTTTAACAATCTACTATTTTAAATGTATAGATAGATAGACGCAAAATGGAATACTGCATTCAATTTACAAATTACTTAAGACTAGTATAAGTACTTACCTACCAAATTGTTTCGATGGCAAATCCTATTACCAACTTATATTACTTGCATACTAAGTTGATACTATCGCCATTAACTATTCTTTAAAATTGAAATATGTTTTTTTTTTTTTTTTTTTTTTTTCTTTTCTTTTTTTCAATTTGCAATCGGTCGTCAGACCATAAGCGAATTCGTTGCATGACAAGTGGCGTTGTGGTGGAGCAGCCAGTGCTGCGCCTCCCACTTATAGAAGGTGGTTCCTCTTCAGCCTTTTTACCACCGCTGTCGGGTTTAACAGTTCAGCAACTAGTGGGTTTGGATGCAAGGTCAGGCGTGCCTTATGTTGTCTTTTGTACCGCTCAATTTCAGAGTTTACTGATGGCATTTGTAGAAAGTCGTGGATTTCGTCGTTCCTAGCAAACCAAGGTGCCTTTGCTATTGATCTTAGGATACCATTTTGGACTCTCTGCAGGCAGAGTATGTTGGTTTTGCTGGCAACGCCCCATAATTGGATGCCGTAGGTCCATATTGGCTTAAGGACCGAGTTATAGATGAGGAGTTTGTTGTCTACAGAGAGCACAGAGTTTCTTCCTATAAGCCAATATAGGTTGCGAAACTTGAGGTTTATCTCGTCCCTTTTATTTTTAATGTGATGCTTCCATGTTAGGCGCCTATCTAAATGGAAGCCAAGGTACTTTACACAATCTGTGTGTGGTAGGGTATCAGGACCAAGTTTAACAGGTGGGGTGTTTCCGTGTCTGAGCGCGAAGGTGATATGGTGAGACTTGGATGCACTGGCACGAATCCGCCACTTGCAAAGCCATTTTTGAGTTTTGTCTAGCTGTTTCTGGAGTCTATTGCTGGCCATTTCTGGGTTTTCATCAACTGATAAATAGGCTATGTCGTCGGCATATGTTGCTATTGTTATGCCATCCAATGTGGGTAGATCCGATGTAAATATGTTGTACAACACTGGGCCAAGAACAGATCCCTGTGGTACACCAGCTTTCACTTCAAACAATCCTGATCTTGCTTCGCCCTGTTTCACTTGGAAGCAGCGCTCGGATAAATACGACTGGATAAGTAGGAACATTGAGTGCGGAAGTTTTTCCTTTACTTTAGCCAGCAATCCTTTATGCCAGACACGGTCAAAAGCTTGTTGTACATCAAGAAATGCCGCTGAGCAATACTTTTTACACTCAAAAGCATGTCTTCCTGTTTGGTAGACTCGGTGAACCTGCTCTATTGTTGAGTGAGATTTTCGAAAGCCAAACTGGTGAGACGGAACAACACCACTGGCGTCCATGCATGGTTTTAGTCGGTTAAGAAATATCCTCTCCCACAATTTGGAGAGCACAGGTGTTAAGCTTATCGGCCGATAAGACGAAGCTTCATGTTCAGGTTTGCCTAATTTGTGGATCATGACAACTTCAGAGATTTTCCACAGGTCAGGAAAGTGAGATGTTCGAAAGATTGCGTTGAACAAACTAGCCAGAAAAGAAATGCATTTTCTGGGAAGGTTTTTAAGTATGGAAGGCGTGATCAGGTCGAAACCCGGGGCTTTTCTCGAGCTCAGCAGTCTGATTTTCTTCGCTATTTCTTTAGGCGTTGTTGGGATAATGGGCATACACATCTGCAGATCCTGGTCCAATATTGTGTCAACTTCTTGCTCATCGGCAGCGCTCTCGTTTGGTTTGAAGACAGAATTCAGATGCATTGCGAATACCTCAGCCTTTTCCAAGTCAGTTCTTGCCCAGGAAGCTTGTGATCTGATCGGAGGATAAGATTGTTGAGGCTTATCTAAGTTTTTAGTGGCCTTCCAGAGCGAGTACGCGCCAACCCCCGTTGGTGACATCTTCTGTAGGCTCGTTGTCAACGTTGAGTTAGTAGACTCCTGTACTATAGCCTTCAACTCCTTTGCTGCCTTGTTGTAATAGAGTTTATCAAGAGGATGACGAGATTGATGCCATACTCTTCTAAGTCGGCGCTTTTCTAGTATTTTGTGAATTATGTCTGGTGGATGAGAAGGGTCAATGAAGCCTTTGGGCCGAGAAGGTGTGTTGATCCAAGCAGCCACTTGAATGGCGTTAGTGAGATATCTGCAGGCGTTATCTACGTCATTTTGGTTCTTCAGTGGTATAGTAGCAGTAAAGTTGTCATTGAGGTAGGTCTTGAAACCGTCCCAATCAGTTCGGCCATTCGTCAGAGACTCGGTTATTTCCCGAGTAAGTTCACTAGTGCTAATTGTGAGGATCGCCGGTGTGTGATCTGATGACCCGTCCAGACTCGATTCGATAGTAGTGTGTAAGCCATCTATACCCTTATTTATGAAGAAATCCAAGAGATCCGGCAGTTTCTTTGGGTCGCTAGGCCAGTAGGTAGCCTCACCTGTAGATATCGGTTTTAAGTGATTTTCATCAACACAGCGTTTCAAATCGCGTCCTCGAGTGCTGGTACAGCGGGATCCCCAAAATGTATGTTTGGCGTTCCAGTCTCCACCCGCAACAAATCTATGGCCAAGGGTATTGAAGTAGGTTTTGAACATGTCTGCAGTTATTTTGTGTCTTGGTGGACAGTAAATTGAGGAAAGAATAATAGAGCCTGCTCGGTCCTCCAATCTAACAGAAGTAGCCTGTAAATGCACTGTAGAATATGGTTCCATCAGTGAATGTCTCAGGTTCGCTCGAATGGCCAGCGCTGAGCCTGCATGCGCACTACCATCGGGATGGGGGGAGTGGTAAATGTTGTAGCCATTAATGCGGAACGAGCTTCTGGACGTCCCGTGTGACTCTGAAATGAGTACTGCGTCTAGTTTGTTGGCTTTCATTAAAGTCTCCAACTCTTGGATATTGGGAGCCAATCCATTGATGTTCCAGATTGCGATTCGAAGAGGAGTCATTTATGGTGTTAGTTTAGAAATGACTGTAGTCAGTAAGCCCATTAGGGTACTGATTTGTTGCAGGAGAAGGTCAATTTTTTCATTTTGTTTAATTAAGAGTTGTTCCATAACTGTTACGTTTTGTTGAGGATTTTCTATGTGACTAGTAGTTGCGACATTATCTCTTGGAGGAACCTTGGGGCGTCCGGCGGCGATATCCGAGTATCTTTGGTCCGATCTGCGATAAGAGTTTCGTTGGGGTAGGACGGAGCTTTCTGGAATTGTATTGGTGCGGATTATCTCAGTAGGAAAGTTGGAGTTGACGGTTGGAATATTTCTTGGTTTAATTTTCCTTGACAGTATTTCTTTGTAAACTTTACAACCTTTGTAATTGGCAGGATGATCGCAGGAGCAAAGAGCGCATTTGGCGGGTGTATTTCTGTCTTTTTTGAGGCATTCTGAGGTTTTGTGGCCCTCCCCACATTTGACACATCTATATGGTCTCATGCAGTTGTTTTTGCAGTGGCCATATTGTTGGCATCTTTGACATTGTACGATTGTCTTCGTTTTGCGTGGATCTTCCATTTTGATGCGTTGGTGATGGATATATTGGATATTTTTAACTAGTTTGTTATTTGGACTAGGTTCCAAATTAACAAAAAATGTGGAGGTAGGTGTTTTGTCTGGTCCATAGCGGTGATTGATGATTTCTCCTCTGACCTTGTTACCAGATTTCTCCAGCTCCTGTATGATGGCATCATGGGGAGTAGTATGATGGAGGTCTTTTATTACTACACGGTAGCATTTCGTGTCTTTACGAGAGAAGGTGTGTCCGATTAATCCCTTCTGTCGTATAAGATCAATGACTTGCTTGTAATCACCAGTAGTGCTAACCATTACGCGTAGGAGGTTTTTATTTATTATTTTATACCGGAACTCTTCCGGGCGAATTACGGACTCAATTAGTTTGGTGAGCTCGTTCAGATCCTCAATCCCATACAGAACAATAGGGGGGGGCTTATTTGGTGGTTTAGGCTCATTGTCTGTGTCCTCTGTTAGGTCAATCGGCAAGTTAGAGAATCGGTTTTCTGACTCAATTGGTGGAGGCGAGTTGTCGCATATTTTTCTTTTCTTAGATGTAGGAACTCGTTGCCATGGTGGAGGTTGGGTTACATCTGAAGATGGCTGTGCGGGTGGCATTCGCTCTGTGGCTTCATCTGAATCTTTCTCACAGGCGAATAGGATGGGATTATTGGAAGAACAAGGCTGCTTAGAGGAAATTTCGCTTAGTGAGTTAGATCGTTGTCTATTGAAAAGGCTTTGGTGAAAGATTTGTTGAACAAGTTTCTTAGGCGAGGATTTGTTCTTTTGATTTTCATCAGTATCGTTGGTTTGACTTTGAGCCTGATTTCCCACTCTAGTCAAATTGGTAACATTTTTGTAACTCATGGTGGTAATTATTTTCTTACAATGGCAACACTTTTCCAAATGTCAGATGACATTTTGACATATTTAATTGAATTGAAAAAAATAAATAATTGGGGGTGGGTTGAAAAAACTTTAGAAATTTAGATTGTCACTTTAGTTTTCTATCACTAGTTTTTGTCACTATCACTTATTATTTTATGCTACAAGCAATAGTTCATAGTTTTCACAGTTAAAAGTTCACTTTAACAATGATTTTAGGTATAAACTCGCAGTATAACACACGAAAGTCACTTAGTTCTCCAACAGCGCACCTACGCGTGTTGACAGTTGACACTCTACTTGAATCTCAATTCTAATTGAAATATGTAATAACATAAAATGTACTTTGTTTAGATTAGCTGATCATCGTTGAATTGAATTAGAATTAAGGGTGACTTCATAGTCGCGCTTACTCCGGCGCAGATGGTACTTAAGTAGCGCGGGGTACGAGATAGATATGTGAATTGTAGCATTTTATATAGTGAAAAAAACAGTGGCACTCCGGGAGTGCCGACAGAAGTGAAAACTTGAACAAGATCGCCTTGGTGGAAGAAAAATACTTGTATAGAACATTGGTCCGTAACCTTATCTAAATAAAGTGCACAATCGCGTTCACAAAACCTTTAAAGTAAAAATACTTGCATAGAACATTGATCCGTAACGTAATATAAATAAAGAGCACAATCGCGTTTACAAAAATCAGGTGTCGGTAACGGTGTCGCGGGTTCAATATTTTTTTCCCATCTCAAAAATGCCCAACGCGCCTAAAGAAGTTTTCATTTCAAAAATGACCTGATCCAATGTGGATGTGAGCCGCGCTTTCCCCCCGCGGTGGCGGTCAGCTGATTGTGAAACTAGTGATATGAACAAGACTTTGCGTTTGTGATTTTGAAGTGTGTCGTAACCATCGATTACGTCTCCGGTAGCACAAATAGGGATAGACACACATCAGCAAGCTAACCATCAAGTCGTTATTAATCGAATATCGATCGCTCACCAACCAATGATCGGGGCTATATCACGCGAGATAGACCACAACTGCGGAGTGGGTCGTCGGTCGAGGGCCCCCATTGTATCGGCTTGAGGGGCCCCCTCTACGCTCATGCAAGTGCCCCAGGGCTCTTACATCGTCTACCGCGTATAATACATACCTGTAATCGAGGGATGCTTATGACATTTATGTACGGGGTTTACGTCAGTGGGGCTGAAGCCTATAGTGATCTAGGTTAAATACCTAGATTATACTGCTAGGTAAAGCTCTTGTTAGGTTTTGTTTTTTATTATAACTGTAAAAAATATTTTAATAATACGAAGTTACCACAAAATAATAAGCCTCTCAGGCTTAAAACCAGCCCAATACTCGTATTTTTTGTAAATTAATTGGGATAAAAGAGAAAAGAAATTAATTGCCGTTCTTGAGACTCTTGACATGCCGTATAATTGAAGAACAAACTTTTTAATCACGTTTCGTTTTAATAAAACTCTATTAAATTTGAGGTATCTGAAATTGAAACGTTTATTTTTTTGCATCTCTCATAGATACACTAAACCATTAGTGTTTAGTTAAATTTATAATTTAACAAAAAATTAATAATTTAGTAAAATATTAAATTCTGTTTTTTTTTTTTTCTACATTGAACTCTATTTGTTTGCGGTGACATTTGTCAGTCCTAAAGCCCTTGAGGTCAGTTCAAATCATTTACTCCAATCAAACTTGTTAGAAACTTTGAAATGTCATTTACAAAAAGCTTTCAAAACGACTATGATTTCGTTTATTTTATTTGAGAACTTTTAGCTCGATATTCGTAATGGCAGTTTCGTAGATTAGGAATGACGAGACTAAACTAAATCCTTTACATTAATTTACTGTTTAATATTAGTTTTGTACTGGTGAAGTAGTTATGGGTATTTTACAGTAGCTCCAACAAAAATACTTTTTAATCACTGGTGACACAAATAAACACCCTAGTAGGTACTCATGTTATGACAAGAAAAAACCGGCCATGTGCGTGTCGTACCACGCCCAATGAAGGGTTCTGTAGTTGGGATGAATTTATCCCAGGAACAAACTTAACACTGTAGTTGAAAAACATGGTCTCTCATACATTCCAACTGCAAATATAAGTTTTTACACATAATATTGAGAGACCATGTTATTTTAAATCCATAGACTTCTTATAGGTGTTCCTGTAATCTATGTGTAAAGAACCATTCTCTGTATAATGTTTTTTCAAAATTTTAATCTTAGTAGTTTCGGAGATAAGGATTGGATGGACATATGTCATCTATTTTCTAATCTTTAAAAGCATCTATATCTTTAAAAGCATTTATTTTAAAATGACACACAAGTGATCCTATAAGGATTCGGTTTTTTTGTTCTTTTGAGGTACGTAACCCTAAAAAGGCGATAGTTTTTACTGAGTCTACATGAAACTTGCAGATCCAGATTCATATTATATAATATATCTTTACGCTGAAATTACATTTTTAACAACTATCAAACACTTTAAGCCCACGTTCACAAAAACTAAATACGAAACAGAATTCAATAAGCATGGACGCAAATAAGCCAGTTCAAAACGTAAACAAGCGAACGCTATAACTTTCGTCAATAGATATTGCTCGCATTGTTAGCACAACTTTGAATTTTTGAAATGCTTCTATTTTTTTTTCGCATTTGTTGGGTAAAAAATCACAATTCAAGCTTCAATTTATTTGGTAAAGCTCCAATCTGATGTGTTGGGTTTGTGTGAGATTTGCATTTTTCTATATTAGTGTGATTTGTCCGTGTATTTTTAGCAATATGTATTTATGTAAAGTTTGTTTACATGCATTTTTAACTGGATTCGGCTAGCTTGCATATTAATACTCATGTTTGTATTCCAGCCTATACCACGGCTCTATTATGATTGTTTGTAGTATATTAGGGTTATTCGGTATAAAATATAAACAAGGTAAGGTAATAAAGCAGACAGATAAAAATAATAAAACTCAAAGAAAATATAAGCACTAACGTTCTATTAAAAACTATCCAGCTTCAAGCGTAAAGAAACTCTTTGCGAAATTGATATTGAAGAGAAAATCTCATCAAACTGATTACACAGTAATACTAGTAGTTCTAGAAAAAACAGTAGACAAAAAAATATATATTGTGCCCATTTTTTTAAACGACCAGTGTAAAAATACAACAGCGACGTGATCTTTTCGCAAATTGCTGCGATTACACCCTAATGTTCGAGCAGCGCCTTAATTTGTCTCGAGAAGACTCGATATAAGCGCTCCGCCTGACAAAATACCTGTCAGATAATGTTTGTACTGGAAAAAAATACATTCCCTTTACAAATTACCATTTAAAAGGCTAATATATCAATAGAGTGTTACTGTTTCCTTCGCTTTGGCGTTAGTAGAGCTGTTCCCAGTAGAAATAACAGTACAGTGCAGCAGTAATATTGCAGCCCACAACAGCACGTAGTAGGTACTATAAACAATCTTCTGGTCTGAGGAAATGAGAGACTATAAATAGGATGTAACAAAAACACATCTTAAGTTACTAACAGGGTTAACGAATAAATACCCTAAATGACAACCCTCCCGTAGTCGGGTCTAAATATACAAGTCTGAATAAACCCAAAGGAAAAGATTTTCCTTCAAAAACGTATTGTTTAAAAAACACACCCATAAAGAAATATACTTTCGTTATTTATTTTTCAATTAGGCTGAAATAATGGAATTAAATTTTCTCTTATTATCATAATTAAGGGATGTTCCTAGAGGGCAGAATAATAATTATTAATAGTAGCGAACATTACTTGGTAATAATCACCCCTAGGTATACAGGGTGAAACATTATCGTACGCAGTGCAAACGGGGGCTTACGACTGTGCATTGTTTGGTCCTTGGCGACTAAATTGGTTATGAATGACTAATCAGGCGGAATTCCTAGTTAAAACTAGAATGGTCTGCACGATAATAGGTCTATTACGAATGAATTTTGGAAGGTGAATTCCATTCTTCTTCATTTTAAGTCTTTGGTTCCGGACAAACAATTAAGGAACAAAGATGGCTGAATGGCATCCAATTGAAGCAGATGAGAAAGATTTTTGTTCACGTTGGTCCATTAGGTGGGCACGCGAGTAATCAAGGAGCGAATGTGGCGTCTATTGAGTTATGCAGACTATGAATCAAAATAAATGAACGAGTCACGGAACAAAATAGGCCGTTTTGGTTTACGTCCATCAGCTCATTCGGAACTACGTTTGCAACTTCTAGTATTATTTTGAAGGTGCCTCTAAAGCTAATCCTATCAGAATACCAGCGCTGTGACATTTATTTTTTAAATGTCGCAGCATATGCTGAGATAGGAGCCTTTTGGCCTCGTACAGGACTTTCTGTTTTTGGTTTTTTACCTTGTTTTTTTTTTTTTTTTATATTAATGTTTTAAGGTGAAGGTGTTTAGTTTAATTTTTTATTCCTTGTGCGAGTCTCAATAAATACTTTTTCTTTCTTTCTTTCTAATAACTGCAAAAAAGGAACGGAATCTTGCCACAATATTATGTCAAAATCGCAACCTTCAATGTTGAGACGAACCAATAGATATTAATATCAAGCTTGGCCCGAAGCACTACGCATTAGCATGATGCTGACGTGGCTGACGTCGAAGTCGAATGTGGATGTCAGTGTCTGCACTTACCGATCAATTCGAATTAGACGCTCCGACAAGACGCAGGTAACCGTGCCGCCTTTGAATACAGCCTTAGACCACTCCGCACATATACGATAATTAAGCTTGATTCTCGGTACCTCGACGGGTTTTCTTGATAGAACGAAAATTTAGGTAAAGGATGAGGAAATACATAGAAGTGTTTAATGATAAATACCAAATGGAAACCTTTGGATAGTATAATCTATAGACCCTATATTCAATAGAGGAAAAGCTGCTTAGGGTTAGACTGGAAACCGACCCCACATAGTTGGGTAAAGGCTGGGCCGATGATGAGAGGAATAATGTACTTACATAGAAAAAAAGTAAGTTCAAAAACTAAAACCCGACTACTGAAAAATCACGCTCAAAAAGTAGGAAAGAAGAAAAAAAATCAGACAGAAATCAAGACATAGGTACAAAAACGGTCAAGGTAAAGCCGTGGTCGTATGCAATAATAATTTTGTAGGTGTACAGGCATGCGACCACGGCTTTACCTTGACCATTTTTGTACCTATGTCATGAACTAAAACTTTTTTGTTGACTTTATGTCCTCTAGAGGGCACCATATTGCATTTAATGTGACGTTTTCAATGATACCTCATTTGTCAAATTATGATCGGTAATTTAGAAGTTATGAGGTAACAGATGGACATACATTCATACATACCGGTCAAAATCATAACCCTCCTTTTTGCTTCGCCTTCGCCGTAGTCGGGTAAAAACAAACGCAAACACTCCAACGCTCTTTTGAGGCTGAAAGGATTCCGAGATCATTAAAGCTATTTAATAAAACCTCGAAAATAATGTTAGTCAAAATCCAGAATAATGGAGAAGAAATGAGGGGTATCTTCCGCAAATCCTATTTCTTTACTTCGGTTACGCGAAATGGGGAGAATTTCTTGCAAATTGGACAGTGGAAAAGTTGTTACCTCACTCGCGTGAACTACACTGAAGCCAATTTTCATTCTTCAGCGTTAAACTTTGAATATAATTTACTGAATAGACTTTAAAGCTTTTATTTGCAAAATTGCAGAGAAATAGACGGAAAGTGGTACCAAATTCAAAATATATTTCGTGGAGCGAGGAGAATTCTTGTCGTAGCTATTCACGTCCGCTCATGTATCGGCTCACTTTGTGTAATGTAGGCAAAGCGAGCTAATAAAACGCGACTCTCCCCGGTGGCGCAGTAAATTCGAGAACAGTTGACATTTATCCAAAGTTACATCCGTAACAATAACAGTCGCAGTTACGATATCCGAGCGCGCTCTGGCGTCCATTTGTTCTAGTTCCGGAGGCACTGCGCTACAGGCAGCTCACTCTAATGTAATGGAAAACTTTACACAAACACGTTCCGGAGCTCCCGCGGATTAGACGTACGAATCGCGCGCCTCACCATAGCTCCACCGAGCCGCCCGAGCACCGCTCGCCTTAATACATTATTAAAATTCACAGTGCAACTCCGCTTGTTTAGTGTATACAAAAACATTTGCCGTCACAACGTATCCGAAGCGAGCGTTTATTCAAGTTTACCTGCACGCGGCAAAGCGGAGTTCATGTGCCAAATTATTTTAATTAAGGCTTTCACAACCGCTATTTATTAGCTATTCTCTCTAGGTGGCTGTTTAATGTAAGTGTGAACAAGCACCAGATACCTGAGTATGCTCCGCTAATCAACGCTTTGGAGCTTCGCCTTGCAGATATCCTGCAGCTCAATAGATCAACGACACACTCATGATTCGTCTTACACAACGTTTTACTCTACAAAGGATTACAGAGCTTTGGAAACCTTAGTGAAAAGTGTTTATCAATGAATGTTTATATCGATAGTAATTTATTATTCGGTCCACCGGGACAAACGGAAGTGCCCGTCGACGGATAAATCTGATATATTTCTGTCTATTTTAAGCGGTATAAAAATATGGCCCAATAAACGTGTAAACGGAGTGTCAGGTGAGAGATGGATAGCTTAATGCAAAGTCACGCTGTACCGTACGGCCTTTTTTGTCACGAGGGATCGAGCTTTATACGTCTAAGTAACGGTTGGTGCTGCCCGGAGGAAATGAGAAAGTTATCGGTATCTAAATCCTCGCCCTGGGGACCGTTGAGCGTTTTCCTAATAGATATAAAATCCGGGGCTTCGTATAATTCAATTTCGGTGTGTGGAATGGTAGGTAATGGTGCGAGGCCGGTGTGCGATTTATGTGTGGTCACGTTGACGGTGTGAGATGCAATCTGACGAGCGTGGAGGGCGACCGCGTCGCGCGACGTCGCCCCGTGTCGTGTGGGACTCGCCTGTCACCGTGACGTTTGCGGTCAGCTGCGGACGCCACGTCTAGCTAATATTTACATTGCTTAGTGCCGTAAACCATTTTCAAGCGCGTCTAAACCACATTTTAGCTGACTGTAATTTTAAACACCGAGTAAAAGAGGCTTTTCTGGGAAAGTGTAAGATTACCACCTTACTTAAGGCGACAATAAACGATTTTTAATGGCTTAATACTGAAGATCACATCTAAAGGAGTGGTGTTAATGATTTGGGAAAAATATATGTTAAATTAGAGCATTTTCTTAATAACATAATATTTGAATATTTTTGATTTTGTTTATATTACATAGACAAATTAATTTGTAAATTTATGTCAACACGGATAAAAAACTGAGAATCACACAAAATCTATCAAGCGTATTTTTTTTAAACCTTCACCACTTTAAAGATAATTTTATTATTAATCTTTTGGTATACGTGTTTTATTAAAATACCTTTTGTTTTATGTATAATAAATTAATAATACGTCTAATTTTGGACAGTGCTCCTTGATGGGCGAGTCCTATTACTGGCTGGACATACGACGCGTTGCGTGATCTCAGTACAGAACACGCAAGCTAACCACTCAAGGTGCATATTCTGCGTCTTAATACGTAGGTAGGTACAGCTTTTTCGCTGTACAAGAACGGTTGCTTACATTACTATTTGCTCACATTAATATGATATTTCAGCGAGTGTTTTCCAAGCTACTAGCAGTGATGGTTTTCACTTAAAACGGCTTTCCTGACAAAGCTTTTAACGAGTATTTTATAGTAAATTAACCACACTACCACCAAAGAGAATGCTTAAGCATGTAGATAGCTA
This sequence comes from Agrochola litura, assembly GCA_949152395.1. Classification (NCBI taxonomy): domain Eukaryota; kingdom Metazoa; phylum Arthropoda; class Insecta; order Lepidoptera; family Noctuidae; genus Agrochola; species Agrochola litura. The sequence goes on along the minus strand of OX424509.1, from coordinate 17,950,413 downwards.
AGTGTATTTTTAGACTCACTAATAAATTCCCGTTGTTAATTTATTAATGCTATTTCAAAGTCGCTAAAAGCAACTCAAGAAGTTCGACAACGCCGAGAAATAGAACGAAGCATTAATATTGAATCAATCAACTGGAACGACCGTCCAAATAAGCGGCCGTCAAAGTTGAACATAAATCGGGTCGAGACATAATGTGAGGCGATAAACCGTGCAGTTAACATCATAAATTATAACATCAGAGGTCGAACGGCCGTAGGTCATATCCTTAACATTAATGTTATCTGCAGTAATAAACTATCCGGGGTGTCCGCTTCCATTTGTCGTAATATTCACCGGACGAAGCGCACGTGACTGGAGGAAGCGCGATCCTGATTATATACAACTGAATTATACTAATACCAGTGCTTATTTCAAATTAGGGTGCCTATCTACGAAATACTGGCCGTTTGACCCAGAAAATTTGAAACCGGGGCGGTTTCCTCTCTGAACTGATCTGAACTAATTATTGAGTTTAAAAAACGGACATTTTAAGGATCAGCAGCTATTTCCTCCTTTACATCTTTCCTTCTGATCTGTTTTTCCTGGCCGTTTGACCCAGAAAATTTGAAACCGGGGCGGTTTCCTCTCTGAACTGATCTGAACTAATTATTGAGTTTAAAAACGGACATTTTAAGGGGATCAGCAGCAATTTCCTCCTTTACATCTTTCCTTCTGATGTTTTTCCACTCAGCAAAGTTGATAACACGGTTGACACTACAGGCCAGGGAAGGTATTCACACAAATTATATATACTACGTCACTCGTGGTAAATCAACGTGTCATGATGACCAACGCCTATAATATTGATGAACCGAACCTGGGATTTGTGGTAAAATTACTCTCGCACGAATCTGTAAAGCGGAACTATGGCGGCCGATGTCCATTACTGGGCAGTTACGGGCTGATCATGAAACGAGATATTAGCGCAACATAAAAGCGACAAGCCCACTAAACATTCACAGCTAACACAGCGGTTAATCAGCCTAACAGCCTGACTACTGTTTATATATACCCTTTAAGTAAATCGTTTAAAAAAAAAACTTTTGTTCAGCGTTTTTAATTTACGTTCGCTCAGAATTACTAAACTCGATTTTAAGTACCGCCCACGGCTGCGATTCGAACCAACTTTAATTTTATAACTTCTGTGCCTAGATGAAACAAGAGCTACAAAAATTATCGCGTTTTGTGAAAAGAAAAATTGTACCAATTTTTTTATTTCTAGAACTGTTTTTCCGCATAATTAATAGATTAAAAATGTTAACTAATCCGAACTCGCTTATCACTTTATCTCAAAACTTAAGTAATGTAAAAGATTTAATGAATATGAAAATGTTCCCCTATTCTATTCTGAACGCCTAATCAAGCCTCGTTCATCAGTAAAGCTGCCGTCAGTCTTTTGATTGCTCTTGTGATTAAGTTGACCAATACGTTAATTAAGTTAACACAACAAATCATGTAAGTTGACGAGACTAAATTGAATATGCTTTCAAAAACCTTAGTCCAGAGTAAATGTCGGGAATTTAATCACATCTTTTGCAAAGCTAATGACACCAGCGCAACAGAGTAAATATTATGTTGTGAAAGAAGTTTAATGCCAGTGTTACGTGTGAGGAGCTTTTTTCTATTTTGTCGGTAGTTAGCCGTCGCAGCGGCCAGTCGGCGTCGTATGTCACAAAGAGAAAAGTATTTCTCATTTGCTCGAGAGGAAAAACAACGAAAATACCGCACGTCCCGCCCTCAATCTCCTTTGGCTCGGAGACAAAGGAATATTATTTCAATTAAGACCTACTAAACTAACACAAAGTCTACGAGTACTTGCTCGTGATAGCCGCCATGTTGTTTAATTGGCGTAACTTGAAAACAGAATTTATTTTCTTTTCCGTTTCCTCGATAACGCAAATAAATGATTAAGGTTCTGTCACACTGGCGGTGGTGCGACTGACGCATGGAGAAGCTGTGGGTGTTTTATAGGAACATTGAACTGGTGACGACTATGAGCCCTGAGTGGATAACCTACATGATCAGTTAACTGAAAATCCACCTCCTCTTGAAAACACAACACAAACAACATTACTGAGCTACAGTTTCAAAATTTATGATCAAGTTGGCGTTACACATCAATCTATTCGAAAGAACATGAGAAAAATTTGTGTAACATTCTTTAAGAAGTCGCGCGCTATCTCCAGCGTCTTCGTGGAACTCCTGAAGCTTACGCTTAAATCGCGTAGCGTCTGTCTGAAAGACTCTTTATGTACAACCTTATTTTCGGCAATTAGACGATTCTATGACTACTAATTGGAACACGCAGAAACCTTGAGAAATTGTGATTTAATTGATTAAACAATGAAATCATATTTATTTCATTTCTATCTGCTTCAATGTTTTTGTAAACACTGTAATGACAACTCAAAATATCAATAACTAGTAGATTTTACTATAATATTTCTATTTGATCTAGCAAGCTAGAGTGTCGCAGAATAACTCCAGTCAGGCCTCGCAGGACTCTTTTATTTCCTAGGTTTAAAATGAACCCTCGACTGCATTGAAGTAAGCTGGTAATGTACGTACCATTGTAATACTGACAGGCAGAACAAACACGAACACGCCATATTTCAATAAAGCTTTCACACCGAGTGCAAAACTACAATAATTCAGTTTCGATTTGTCTTTGAAGCAACTGATCTATTGTCCGTCGCATTGGAAGTTTGCAACTGATAAAAAGTGCTTTCATTAAATATGTCGAGAAGGCCGAATTACTTTGATAAGTACCTCCTACTGCAATACACTATAATCAGCCTAAAATGTTCCCACTGCTCGGACACAGGCCTCCTCTCTCTGAAGGTTGTCACAAACTGAAGATAATATAAAATATATCATCGTACAATTCAATAGACCACCTCACACAGTGAAGATAGTATATATTTTACTTTAAAAGGATTTAGCTCGCTATAATATATAATTATCTTCAATGTGTGTGATGAGTTTGAGAGGGAGTGGGCCGTAATCCACCACGCGGGCCCAGTGCGGGTTGGCAGAACACAAACTGTTTTAAATGCATATTTTTTATCATAATGTTTCTTTGCAAAGTACTATGTTACACCCACATGCAAGTAGTTCCAACAGTCGTCCACAATTCACAGTAAACTACTGCCCCATAATTTCCTTAGCAACAATACACACGTCCTCGGTCGCGGCAGTCCGTATCGGTTGGTCGTTGTCTGTAACTAAAACTAGCTGAATACCAAGTGAAAACTTAGTCGGATTGTGACACCAGCACAATATTACATATAACGCTAAGTTCCGCCTGGCGCTACGGTAATCCCAAATGTAGCTTTTATGAACACTAGCGTCGCAACGCTTCACTAATATTTTAAGATAAGTCCAGGATATTAAAATATTCTCAACTTTGTGGAATCTCTGCGCGAGTGTACAGTGCCGACCAAAAGTCCATGAGCAATCTCACAAAGCAATAGACTGACGCTTCGGTTTGACTTACGACCTTCTTCTATAAGTTGTTACAATACTGTAGACACGCACATTACACACACACACTCACTTTGTCTGCAACCAATGACTAGTTCAATAATCATCATTCGTTTTTAGTTTCATTCGTCTTGTTCACATAAATATTAAAGTTTAGCAGGTAGACCACAAAAAACTAAGTAAATTATTTCGATTTCTGTGGGGTAGATGCAGTTTGTTACGAGTATTCAATTAATAGAACTTTTTTGGTTCGTGGATAATATTGGTGACGAGTATTTAGCGCAGTGTTGTGGTTATTATTATCAAAAAGCAGGCATAAAATATATTGAAGAGATCAGATCAGATCAGAGAATATTATTGCGCTGCGTAAAAGTGAAGTGAATATCTAATGAAACCGGACTAAGTGTGAGTGTTATCATTAATATATTTCATATTTTACTAAACATAAATCTTAATCAAGGGTATTGTTGATAGAACAGAGGTATTGTTGAGACAGAAGATGCCTTTAAAGTTTTAAATTCATTGTGAGGTTTAATTCGATTAGTGAATAATAAATAATAAGGTATTATGTGTAATAAAAACAATGTTTTTCTTTGTTCTAGAGAAATACTGTGAGGGTTAAGAGATATGAGGAAGGGGCTTATTATCGAGTAGCAGCGACGTCAAATGGTGAATGAAACAAATGGTTTCATACCAACGAGACATTTTGCTGAATTATTAAAAACACGTCATTATGAACCGTTCGCCGTGCACTCTGAAGGCTTGCATCACTGAAGACCAACTAGAAAACCGTTTTTGACCTTAAAATATTGACCGTACCAACTTAATAAACAACAGATTCGTTATTGCATGAATTTATGGTAACGAATTTTTTAAGCACGTTTCAATAGGGTGTTTGTCGTATTTCTTGCAGATATACCGAAATTGTTTAATATTATTTTAGTAATAGTATTATTTTAGGATAAAAATTTGAGGTTTAGTTTCAATCTTCTTTTTGTAAAGAAAATGAATACTTAAGCTATAACCTCAATAACAACCAATATTTACTAAAGTCAAATAAAATGTAAAATAATTAATACAAATAAAATATAAACAAACTACCCATATTTAACCTTAAAATTACCTATTCTGTAAGTAGTTTTTTACATTTTAAGTAGTCTAATATTCTTATTTATTACTTAATTACTTCGACCATGATCAAAGCTTAATATTTATGGTGAAAAAATCCATTAAAAATTTAAAATATTTCTTTTAAATATGTCTAAATAATACAAACTGCTTCTAAGTTTCTTGACATCTATTTCACATCTTATTCAGCTGAAGTAATGATAAATAATTGTAGCAGTTTATTAACTTATGTAAAATAAATATAACGAATAAACATATATTTTTTAATTTTGTTATCATATATCACGCATTTTTTATTCTAAAACCTTTATTGCAATAACAACATAAAAAAGCAGCAATATTTAAAAAATATTATTATCGAAAACAAAAATAATAATATTTGCAAAAAACCGCACTGTATTTCACGAGATTAGAACCTGAGGTAGATTGAATTCCATACCTACGCTTAACGCTTTCTGCTATCTGCGCTTGTTAAGTAACTATCGAATTTTAGCAATGCCATTAACTGGTCAAGTTCACGCGCATAGTGCGTGTGTGCTAGCATGTTTAAAGCGACGGAAATATATTGTTGTTTCGTGTAACTGCGTTATCTGTGGTGTGTGTATCGTGTTGCTTACACATACAAATGTACGAGCTATACCGCGTGTTCACAGCAATACGACTCTTAGCGTGCTCATGCACTTTTGAGCGCTTACTGTATGTGGGGAGTGATATATTACGTCTTAGCTACTCATTATCCAGCACACGTTGTCATATCGCCTCAGAAAAGGGATTACGATGGTTGTGAGTGTCAGGAAGTGCACTTTAAGTCGGAGGTCAAATGAAAATGAAGATATATGAGAGGGTAACCCATAAAAGTATAATATTAAAATCGGTCGACTTTCGGCGAATACCTACTTCATTAGAAAAACAAGCGCACACCTTTAAGCCAGTAACCCGCCACAATTCATAACATAAGTTACAGTGAACTTTACATCCAGCACTATTATTTAAGTGCGTGACTTCTATCTCGTTTTAGATCCGCTTGTGGTTTGCACTGTGGCAAACCGCAAGCTAATAAACTACAATTCTTGTAAATACACGACCACAGCTCGTATACCAAGGTACAGTTTTTATTATAAATAAGAATTTGCAAATGTACGTGTTTAATATTAATCGAATTACATTCACCTGCGCGATTGCTTCACTGGGCCTTGGACAACATTATTTATGAACGACTTGTTGACTTGATCGTATAACGTTTGACTACGATATGAAGCAAACAGCTTAATTAGATCACGTGTAATGGAACGACAGATCCTTAATTAACAAATTATGCCTACACGAAAACAAATACCTGCGAAAAAGAAAAACGAGAATGGCTCTGTAGACAAATCATTAATTGTCGACACTCGGCTCCATCGCCCACTTTTGTTTTTCTTTCATTGTCCTTTATTGCAGTCCCGGTGAAAAAAATATCTTCCGTTTACTCTGAACCTTTGCTCGAGATAAATTTGTCGAATATTTGTCCTTGTCAGCGCGACTTTGCCGTCTCCCTATTGTAAGCGACATCTCCTCGGCTGATTAAGAGAAGTTGGAGGTTGGAGCATTCCACGCCACTTGCAATATTAGTGGCTCAGCGCATCGCAGCCGACCTACACAGAACCTACTTTTGAACTCCGAAGTTTGTATTCAAAACTATTTTACAAGCGAGATAAAATTTAACAAAGGAATATCGTAAGTTTCCGAAATTTAACTAAAGAAACTGGTAATATTGTGAATATCTTTGTTGTTTCATTGTGCTCGCGGATAAGATTTATACTATGATATTTTCCTATTTATATTTGTCTTTAGTAGCCTTTAAAATTTTGTACCAGATACGCACCTCGATTATAATATTTCCTTACAGACCTACGTTAAGCTTATAAGTCTGATGTCATTATTGGACATGATCCAAGCACGAACCAATTAGCCATCTGCGTTCCCAACACACAGGCAAGTTAAGCAACCATCATCACTAATTGACGTGAAGTCTCTTACGCTGCACCACTCGCGTTCACTTGCGAAACGCATCGCGTCCTTGCAAACAGATTCGATTAACATTTGCAACATGTAACGTTCATACGAAATTAGTTTCCGGAGTCGAGCTTCGAATGAGAATTGCATTATGTGTATAAATAAAACGTTTGTTTGAGACTGGGGTTGCATCAACAGTTTGGTTTATAAACCAGAGTATTTGTCTGCAAGAGGAAAACTCCTAAATAAAAAAACGACTTATTATACTATGCACTGATGAAGATTTACGAAGACAAAATTACGTTGTTAACGTCAACAATGAAAGTCAAGCACACACAAAAAGCCACCAGAGACCTATGGCACTGAAACGTGGTCGCTCACAATAGGCTTTATTAGAAGGCTAAAAGTCACCCAAAGGGCAATGGTGATCGAATCAAAAATGAAGAGATTCGCAGGAGAACCAAGGTAACCGACATGGCCCGAAGAATTGCCAAACTTAAGTGGCAATGGACAGGGCACATTGCTCGAAGAACAGATGGCCGATGGGGCCGAAAGTTTCTGGAGTGGCGACCGCGTACCGGAAGACGTAGCGTTGGAAGGCCTCCCACAAGGTGGACCGGTGTCCTTGTGAAGGCCGCAGGAATCCGCTGGATGCGAAAAGTACAGAACCGGTCGAAGTGGCGGTGCTTGGGGGAGGACTGTGTCCAGCAGTGGACGTCTTTCGGCTAAAATGATGATGATGATGATAACACAAAAAAAAGGACTTTACTAAAAATTCTATAAATTACAAACACGTATTTGTAAAAAAAAACATGCTGTAAAACTTCCATTAGTTAAATAGTAACAACACCATCAAGTCTTGCATAATTTATAGGTACCTAGGAACGTCCAAATTACGGTCATAAAGTCATAACTTTTCCCTCCGCATACAGCACACAGGAGCATAATGAGCATGATAAAATAGCTCTCAACAAACTCGAACAGGCGTGCACGATGTATTCTCTTTCAATACTAATGAACCGAACACGTTGCGCAACGTACCGTTGGTTCAGACGCAATGAAAACTTCAATAATTCGCGCATCAGCGTGTACCTGCGAACGTGTTGCTGTAACGGGCCCCAATTAAGCGGTATCCACTAATGAGCGTGTACAGAATTCCTGTTGAATTATTACAGCAATGAGAGGGACACGATTGACAAATTAATTGTGACAAGCATTATAACAATGGACGGAAAGCTGATGTTATGGACATTTAATATGGTAATTTGATTAATATTGGAAACTTGAGAACTAACATGACATAGCATCACGCCTGATATCCCGGAAGGGTTAGGCAGAGGTCTCCCAATTGTACACCCACATTTTACCAGTTCATTATAGAGGGCGACTCAGCTAGCTTATTGCCATCAACAGGGCAGAAATCCAGACTCCGATCTGCTACAAATAAATTTGCCCGGCCTGGGAATCATGCTCAGCAGTAGCGGTCGTGACTTGCAACCACTAGACCACCGAGGCAAAATTATATATCCAAACAGGAATCTAAGTATGCTATATGTCTTAAAAATATTTTAGGAAAATAAACAGTTATCATATCAAGTTAAATAAAATGAGTTATTTTTTAAATTTCCAATTTTTCAGTGACTACACAAATAAAAATCAATTGGCACCTCCCTGCAGCTATTGAAACTGCTATAAAACAAATTTCAAAACCGCAAAAGCTGTGCCAACAAGACCGTCAAACTCCTTGGCTTCATTTCTGAAAGCAAGAAAGAAAAGGCAATAGCGAACACACAAATCATAAACACAAGCTCGAGCTAACACAATAAAGAGAACTGTAAGGTTGCCAGTACTTAGTAGCTGCTTAATCTACTAAACCACTGATATTACTCGCAACGAATTCCCTCGTCGCTGCCGCTGGCGCAACTCCGGCCCCCGTATTAATTAAAAATAACCACAAACTTTCCGTTCCATACTAATGGAATGGATGCTGTCCACTGCCAACTTTTCGAACAAACAAAAGTTCATATTGTTCGGTACAAAAGGAAATGTAAATGTACCACACGTAAGTTCGAATTCGGAACGGGTTTGCATTGAGTATGGATTAGGACTGTTGATAAAATATCGATATGTCAAAATATCGATATATTAAAATATCAAACTCAAACTCAAACTCAAAGCATTTATTTCAAATAAACCAATTACAGGTACTTTTGAATTGTCAAGGGGTCGGTCAGTCAGAAAGATGAAGCTAGTTGCCCATTCCAAAGCGTAGTAGGTACAGTACCGAGCAAAAGTCCATGAGCAATCTCACAAAGCAATAGACTGACGCTTCGGTTTGACTTACGACCTTCTTCTATAAGTTGTTACAATACTGTAGACACGCACATTACACACACACACTCACTTTGTCTGCAACCAATGACTAGTTCAATAATCATCATTCGTTTTTAGTTTCATTCGTCTTGTTCACATAAATATTAAAGTTTAGCAGGTAGACCACAAAAAACTAAGTAAATTATTTCGATTTCTGTGGGGTAGATGCAGTTTGTTACGAGTATTTAATTAATAGAACTTTGTTGGTTCGTGGATAATATTGGTGACGAGTATTTAGCGCAGTGTTGTGGTTATTATTATCAAAAAGCAGGCATAAAATATATTGAAGAGATCAGATCAGATCAGAGAATATTATTGCGCTGCGTAAAAGTGAAGTGAATATCTAATGAAACCGGACTAAGTGTGAGTGTTATCATTTATATATTTCATATTTTACTAAACATAAATCTTAATCAAGGGTATTGTTGAGACAGAAGATGCCTTTAAAGTTTTAAATTCATTGTGAGGTTTAATTCGATTAGTGAATAATAAATAATAAGGTATTATGTGTAATAAAAACATTGTTTTTCTTTGTTCTAGAGAAATACTGTGAGGGTTAAGCGATATGAGGAAGGGGCTTATTATCGAGTAGCAGCGACGTCAAATGGTGAATGAAACAAATGGTTTCATACCAACGAGATATTTTGCTGAATTATTAAAAACACGTCATTATGAACCGTTCGCCGTGCACTCTGAAGGCTTGCATCACTGAAGACCAGCTAGAAAACCGTTTTTGACCTTAAAATATTGACCGTACCAACTTAATAAACAACAGATTCGTTATTGCATGAATTTATGGTAGCGATTTTTTTAAGCACGTTTCAATAGGGTGTTTGTCGTATTTCTTGCAGTTATACCGAAATTGTTTAATATTATTTTAGTAATAGTATTATTTTAGGATTAAAATTTGAGGTTTAGTTTCAATCTTCTTTTCGTAAAGAAAATGAATACTTAAGCTTTAACCTCAATAACAACCAATATTTACTAAAGTCAAATAAAATGTAAAATAATTAATACAAATAAAATATAAACAAACTGCCCATATTTAACCTTAAAATTACCTATTCTGTAAGTAGTTTTTTACATTTTAAGTAGTCTAATATTCTTATTTATTACTTAATTACTTCGACCATGATCAAAGCTTAATATTTATGGTGAAAAAATCCATTAAAAATTTAAAATATTTCATAATTTAAATATGTCAAAATAATACAAACTGCTTCTAAGTTTCTTGACATCTATTTCACATCTTATTCAGCTGAAGTAATGATAAATAATTGTAGCAGTTTTTTAACTTATGTAAAATAAATATAACGAATAAACATATTTTTTTTAATTTTGTTATCATATCACGCATTTTTTATTCTAAAACCTTTATTGCAATAACAACATAAAAAGCAGCAATATTTAAAAAATATTATTATCGAAAACAAAAATAATAATATTTGCAAAAAACCGCACTGTGTTTTACGAGATTAGAACCTGAGGCAGTTTGAATTCCATACCAACGCTTAACGCTTTCTGCTATCTGCACTTGTTAAGTTACTATCGAATTTTAGCAATGCCATTAACTGGTCAAGTTCACGCGCATAGTGCGTGTGTGCTAGCATGTTTAAAGCGACGGAAATATATTGTTGTTTCGTGTAGCGCAAAACTGCGTTATCTGTGGTGTGTGTATCGTGTTGCTTACACATACAAATGTACGAGCTATACCGCGTGTTCACAGCAATACGACTCTTAGCGTGCTCATGCACTTTTGAGCGCTTACTGTACCTATGGAGAAGAACGGGCAAGAAACTCCACGGACACTCTTTTAAATAAAAAAAAAATTGTTACAAAATATTGGTTACATTATTCATGTTGAAATTATACATGTGAGAACAATGTAGAAAGACGTGCACGTTAAAAGCGTCCGTAACTAAAAACAAAAATAAAAACAATTCAAAAATTAAAATAAACCGTGGCAGCTAAGAGATGACCAGTCCCTACTGACGGCGCCCGTTCACGAACATGACGCATGGATCAGCACCATTTAGCTCAACCATTTTGAAGGGAACTTAATGATCCAACACACACGCCACCATCAGCGAGACATTTGAGTGAGCATGACACTCTCAGCCGCCAGGGCACATTCAAGTCAATGAAAGACGTACCCAGGTAATGGTAGCTTTATGGAATGTACGTGGTCACAATGCCCACACATGTGATATGCAATTATACAATACAAAGAGATTGAATTTATACAAAGAAAGATAGTTTTTACAATCTTCATCAGCCGCAACAACACTTTCGAATGCTCATCAATTAATTTATGTGCCCTTGTGGAGCTGGACCAGCGCTAAGCCAAGCATTTTTATCAGCGATGTAATCCCCCAACTTATAATATGCTTGGCAGCATAGTGTGCGTTTTATACAAGATTTAAATTTCGTTTCGTTCAGTTGGAGTATGTGGGGAGGTATTTTATTATAACATTTTAAACAGTACCCCATGAAGGATGAGTCTACTTTAGCCAGTCTGAAACCCGGTTGAACTAATTGGTCCCTATTTCTAGTCCTATAATTGTGTCTATCACCTCTTTTACTGAAAAGACTTAGATGTTTCCTTACATACATGATGTTTTCATAGATATATTGACAAGGTACCGTCATGATGTTAATATCTTTAAACAGTTCCCTTAGAGAATCGCGTCTGCGGAGGCCATATATTGCTCTGATGGCTCTCTTCTGCAGAATAAAAATAGACTCGATATCTGCCGCCCGTCCCCATAGTAAAATACCGTAAGACATAATACTATGGAAGTAACTGAAATAGACTAGTCTCGCGGTATCTACATCAGTAAATTGACGGATTTTTCTCACAGCATATGCTGCTGAACTTAGCCGTCCCGTAAGAGATGTTAAATGAGGACCCCATTGCAGCCTTGAATCGAGCGTGATCCCCAGGAAAACAGTTTTATCGACGAATTCTAGTTTCTCTTTATTCAATACTATGTCACAATCACTACTTTTAACATTTGGTAAAGCAAATCTTATGCATTTAGTTTTTTTCCCATTTAATACTAAATTATTAGCAGTGAACCAATTTTGGACTTGCAGTAGGGCGTTATTTACGTCGTCAAGATTTGATGCACGTCTATTTATCTTAAAAATTAGGGAAGTATCGTCAGCAAATAACACCATTTGAGGTTGGTTTTTTAATAGATGGGGTAGATCATTAATATATACTAAAAAGAGGAAAGGACCCAATATCGAGCCTTGTGGAACACCCATTTCTACTTTTAGACCGAGTGAATTGACACCATTAATTTGAACTTGCTGTTGTCTATCATTTAAATAAGATTTTACTAAACTGAGTGCAACTATCGATATTATTATTTAGAAATATCGATATTTACTACCAATATTTTTTTGGACGATATATCGATAGTTTAATATTGAAATGTAGATATCGATGGTCGAAATTTTTTTTAAATATTTTTTTTTTCGTTATTTAGTTAACTAACAAAATCATCGTAAACTTAATTTACTGCACTTCATTTACACGATATTATGTTTTTCTATATTCCTAGTTTACTTATTATCTTAAAACGAAATGTAATTTTGTATAGATATACCTGTGTGGTATAAAAAATTACTATAATCTATGATATAGAGTACCTACTTACAGTTGTTGTTTGTTGTCACTGTCTGCGTTAACAGCGCTAAGCTGTTAACGCAGACAGTGACAACAAACAACAACTTTTACTAAACTGAGTGCAACTATCGATATTATTATTTAGAAATATCGATATTTACTACCAATATTTTTTTGGACGATATATCGATAGTTTAATATTGAAATGTAGATATCGATGGTCGAAATTTTTTTTAAATATTTTTTTTTTTCGTTATTTAGTTAACTAACAAAATCATCGTAAACTTAATTTACTGCACTTCATTTACACGATATTATGTTTTTCTATATTCCTAGTTTACTTATTATCTTAAAACGAAATGTAATTTTGTATAGATATACCTGTGTGGTATAAAAAATTACTATAATCTATGATATAGAGTACCTACTTACAGTTGTTGTTTGTTGTCACTGTCTGCGTTAACAGCTTAGCATCTCTACCTCTATTTAGTCTGTGGTTAACATTGAGCGAAGTTAAAAAGAGAGGTTATGAAAAATTACTGTTTTATTGTAATGGAGCGGTAAAAGCAAGTGTTTATTCATATTAATTTATTTAATATCTAGTTATACAGAAATAGTTTAGTGCCAAAATATGTCTTCTTCGACCAATTCTTCCACTGTATGGAAGTATTTAAAAAAGTTGATGCTAGAAGTGTTTCCTGCAACTTATGCGGGAAAAATTATAACTACTGCTTTTATAAAAAAAAAATTAACCCTTCATTGTGCGTGGTCCGACACGCACTTGGCCGGTTTTTACAATTGAAACTAGTTAATGTAACTTTAAAATAATTACCTGTTTGCTTCATTTTAGTTTAAAAATAGTTAAGTTAAACTTTCAGTTGCAGTTGCAAACAAACTTATGGTTGAAAAAACTGAAAATTCATTATATTGTAAGTCGAGATGAATATGTATGAAACTGGGTCTCGGTATTTTATAAATGCGACGAGGGTAAGCTCTATTTTTCTAGAACTTGGTATGTTTATCAAGAGCTGTACATAAATAATGCTAAGTTTTTCTGTTTACCTTCGCTGTTGGGAAATTCAACCACAATTGCTAACAAAAGTCCTATATGAAGAAATGGTAGGAGTTCCAGCGAGTTAATCTTAAGTGACGATCGTGTCACGATCCTTAATGAGAAAGCTATTAAGGAAGGTTAAAAACCACAAGCCGCACTTCAACTAAACATCATCTTCAATGCTCTTAACCACTCATAAACTAAGTCTATTGAACTTAATTGAGTGCTGGTCAGTCGACTTTGGGCGAATTGTAACAGCTTTACATTAAAAAAAACTAAAACTCGTCTACTGAAAAATCACGCTCTAAAAAGTATGAAATTGTTATGTACAATCTATTCAATATTTATCGTCTATTATATAAACAACTTACACGTAATATATTTAATACATATTCATATTGATGTTCAGACGATAGCCGTGGTCATATGCCATTTTGCCCTAAAGCTTATGATCGCTTACTGCTATTACAACGTATTGTTTTGTTGGGGTAGTTTTTTTGTAACATCACAGCCAATAACCAGCGGACGATCAAGAACCTTCCAACGATACCTCGTCTGTCAAATTATGATAAGTAGTTTAGAAATAATGAGGGAAACATATAAACATACAAACATACATACCGGTCGAAATCATAAGGGTTCTTTTTTGCTTCACTGTAGTCGTTTAAAACTAGTTTTATGTTCATTGCAACTTTTCAACTTTAGGAATATTAATCTTACAATACATAACAGCAATGCGCATGGTACAAAATGTTTGAAGTGGCATGTAAAAAGTGAGCCCTCTAGCCGCGGTATGGGTGTCGAGCGAAACCTCTAACTTTAAATCAAAATGTTGGCGTATATTCTCTAAGCAAACTTTTAATTGCGGTTCTCGGTTATACAGTTCATACTGTGTGAACATTCGTGTTAGAGTTTAATGAATTTTCGCACTGAAAATTTCAGGAAACGTTTGTGTCTGCCCAATGCTTCCCATTGAGTGCTTAATACAAATATACACTATAATACTGATGCCCGAATTCATTATAGTTGATGAAACTGGTGAGTTCGAAAATTTTGCTACACTCGCTTTTATGTAGATGCATAGCCATTTAAAAGTTAATCGATTAAGCTTATCTGCCTTCAATTTGGATGGATTCACATATTGTACTCGTTAATAACTACGCTCAATATAATAAAACTATGATAAACCGACCTGAAAATCACGTAAACTTTCAATAATAATATAATAAGGTATCCCTTTCATAAAATTGGTACCGGCCCGGAGAAATTTGGAGATAGCGACAAAAGGGTTATATTAGAAGGTTTATTTATTAGAAGCATAGGGAAAGTAAAGTTTAGCGAAAAGGGTACATCTGAACCTAAAACGTAAAGACGAACAAACACTGGTGATATTATTTTAGGCAGAAATAGAACTGAGGAGGACGTACGTCGCAAATCGACTTGCTGAAATTTTAAAATGTTGGAAATAAAGCGAAGTAAGTAGAATACCAGAATAGATACTGCTAGCACTAGGAACGGCAGGTTCTTTTTCCATTTGTACAATTTGAATACTTAGTTCAAATTCTCAGTCTTCACATGAACATGTTTTTTAAATTGAATTGTTTTACTTGCACAAGAATGGAGTCGTTTTCTAAAAGAATGCTTGTTATTACACAAAGGATAGTACCTACTTCTTAAATGTATAAACAAATAACAATGGATAAACAGCAGAACGTGTAACTATATCTGCATATTGTGTTCTATAAACCCAGTCAGTTACATTCCTGGTAAATTATTGACATCAGATACGGACACAATCAAGTGTCATTGAGCGCACGATGCGGATATATTATGATTTAATACAACATGGTCGACAAAATCAGTAATTATATCAACTACATGTGTCACATTACACATGCAAGCTGATAACAATGAAATGTCTGGAGATGGCAACATTAGCGCGGGCGGTTGAATAACAATAGAGTGGAAGCCAGCTGTACCTACCCACATTATATGTTAATACATAACGTAATCGATAATGTACGATGTTTTGATAGTTGTTCAGCTAAATGTACCATGGACAAAGGAAGGAGCGGACGTCACAGAACAATTAACAAAATGAAGATATGACTGTCAATGCCAGGAATTACTTTGTGTTTAAGCATAAGCATACGCCTTTACTTCCTCGAACTATTTTGGGTGTATTTGATGGTTAATTAACCTTGTTTCTATATTATACGTAGTACCTGGGCGACCGAGCTCTGCTCTGGTGAAAATAGAGAATGCTCATTTAATAGTATATGATAGTACATACTAAATCCATGCTGCCATGATAGTAGTTTCTTACTAATTCCATGGTGTCATGTCATTATTCTAAGGTAGCCATCTTGTTCTAAACTTTGGGCGACCGAGCTGCTCTGCTCGGGTGAAAATACGGAAAAACTAATTTTCCTAGATATGAGACCTAGCTAAATCGATTTTTTGCCCCCGTAAATCCCTATATTGCAACTTTCATCGAAATCGTTAGAGCCGTTTTCGAGAACGTGATTACAAATATACATATATGTATATACAAATATTACTCATTTAATAGTATAGGATTTGTAACATCAAAACATTACATACCTTTCGCAATTTACTTACAGTGAGATTACAGAGTCAATGTTTTTAAAAAAGTAACAGAAAATGTTCCGTTAAAATGAGGCACGTGTATAAATACAGGCCACAAAAGAATTCATTGGGGTCCTAAATTAACCTCAATGGGCCTATTTATTTAGTCGTGTACCCGTGACAAATTCTACCAGTTTCTTTTATTTCTGAACATTAATTGTATTTAAGCTCCCAAAAGGCAATTTTCTATTTAGTTAGTTAAATATAAAGAATTCTAGTCCTCCTAATTAATTTTCAGTTTTTAACAAGAAACGTTGGATAAACTTTGATTTCTTTTCTGAAAAACCATTTTAGGTTGTTTATATCTGTCTGGATTACAGACAATGAGCAAAAATTTTTCACGGCTAATTAGACTCGGAACTTCTTTTAGTGAACATATTTAAAAAGATCCAACTCATAGCTTTAGTCCTATTCACGTTCATATATTGGATGCAGTGCATGCAGTGCATAATCGTATGTACTTATGTATTTTGATACATCAGTTTTGAGCCTAATCAACATTCAGGGATGCGTCACGTTTTCGAATCATCAAACCGATTATTTTGACCTGACTGGAATTCGGATATCTGGGTTACATTTGAAATATTAAACGGTTTATCGAGACGACATTCCGTATGCACTGGCGACTCAATCCGACCAATTACGATTGACACATGAGCATAAAAGGAAACACCCCGCCTCGATTTGTGCTTCAAAGTGTCGGCGGAGGAGGCACGGCTCGAAGAATGCTGGTCGGCTCACTGAGAGCAATGCATTCCGCATCAATACAAGCGCTCTACAGTTAGTGACATATGAGTATTGCAATTTCCGAATGCGGGGTCGTTAGTTGGCACAGAACGAGATAGCCGACTCGACGGACTGACTAGAGGAATGATTTACGGACCATTTGCACATCCGATGCTCGCGATGTTAGAACTAACACTGGTTCGGTTCAATTAAAAAGTGTCAATGGACGTTGACTCCCAGTTAGGCTTTTGTTTCGCGTTGCATCCATTGTACACAACTGGTATGAATTGTTCACTTCCTTTTAGTCGTGACAGGCTGTCAGTGCGCTTTGGCGAAAGGCAAACTAGACTCGATTCTGGTGGAAACGTTTGATATGGCGCGTATACGTTGTAGGAGATGATTGACTTCAACGGAAATGTACTACAGCTGATAGTGGGTTTTTATAGATATATCCGTTTGAAATTATTGTAACGAAACCATTCAACTAACAGAACTGCACAAGTTGAGCAACGATTACAACGAAGCAATTTCTAGAATAATGTAGGTAAAACTGTAAGCTAATAAATAAGGACAACAACATTGTAGTTTTATTAAGGTTAACAATTAGACATGGCGACAAGTCAATTACGTGTTGCGGATAGTCGCTTGTTTCGTTTTCGTGTCGAAATAGAGTCGCGATAACATCTCTGTAATTGTCGCCGAGAAAAAAGTCGGCAAACTTGCATTGTTTGCTGCAATACATATTTAAACATGCGAAATTGCGAAGCATTGTTGTCGGTAATCCTATTTACGTAGTGTATTATAATGTTGCCACTCAATCTTCACCTATAAGAATTCAATCAGGCAGCAGATGAAGAGGAGATAACAGCGTCTAAGAGCACATTAAGGGCTCAATAAGCGTCTAATTTTCTTCCAATATGTACCTACATTGTGAGAGAAATCTTGTTATAGAAGTGCGGTAATAGGTGTATTGTAAATGTATGTTGACATTATCGTATCTAACTACAAATTGCCAAAAGCAACGTCGTTACGATAAACAAGAAAGTAACTACTTTTCCAACTTCATGAAAATGGGAAAATCGTAATCTGAGAACATCGAATCTCGAAGCAAACCCAATGTGCGTCATTATTTACGACAATGTTCTAACAAACTGGGGTTCGTGAAAAAAAGTTGCGTAAGTATAAGTAATAGCAAAACACCAGTACTTACACGAAATGCGATAAGAAAACTCGGAACAGAATGAGCGTTGTCGTCCAACATTAATTACTGTAGCGCCCACAAAAGGAACTTGGCTTGTCAAAGAACAACTTGCACGAGAACTGGCCGAGGCAAGTTTGCACACCCGGGGAAGTACAGTTTTTATGTTCCCGCCTCTCGCGACATCGGCAGTAATACCTGTGTTATAATCCCACTCGCAACTAGCACAAAAACTCGTCAAGCGAGAGTTTATTTAGCGCTTTTGAGTCTTTGTTGTAGTGGTCGGTATAGTTGCCAACTACCGCGTTCCGAACAATGCAAAAGTTTCGACGAAAGTTGAGATTGAAAACGAGACGAAATTAAGCGCAAATTAAGACTGTTCTAGACGGAATTTCGTAATTAAACATTTAATTTATTTATTCGAAACGTGAGTCGCGAACTTAACATATAAATATCACTTTCTATTGTTTCCGCAATGCGAACGGTAAAACACGATTAATGAAAAGTATGTGTGTAAAGGTGAACGTAAAGGTAATATTTACGACCGGAAAATACATGTGCTTCCGGGAGTAATGTTTGCAGAAACGTAATAATACACTATCTTGCCCCGAACTACAAACACAACAAAACGCTGTGATAAAGGACCACGTTCATTAACTGAATTTGGTGCGACGATCTTTTGATTATAATTAAATTAATGTAGTACAACGGAACGAACAGGGACAGAGGCGAATATCTCTTTTAATCCAATAACAGTCCCCTCTAAGGAGTCGTTATCTGGCGAGACATTCCACAAAATCAGCTTTTCATTAATTGCTAGACAGCTTTATCTCGCGCCTTACGAACTCTGTCACTGACCCTAATGTAACATTGACGTTGATCCGACGCCAGATTAATTTATTAGCCGGTACCCGAATAGCCGGCTCTACTGGAAATTGACTTAGTTATTAATGTCATATTTTCCTCGACAGATGTCCGAAATGTGGCGAGGGTTTATCTACTATCGTTTGTAACTACGACGCTTATCGGATTAACTAGAACTACATTCTCTTGTTTTATCATGTTTTGAATGTACCTATTTTTGAAGTTTTGAACGGTAAGTAACATAAGCTTATCAATTCCACTCTAGCTTATAGGTATTTTATCAGCCATCTCGAAACCAATTCACCCATTTCCCAATAAAATTAACTTGATACCAGATCCATCGGGCCCAACAAAGATCGGCGAATAAAAAAATCAGCGCTAAACTGTTTACGGGAACGTGATCGAATGTAATCTCGAGCGGCGCGGTACCATTTCCGGCCAATTACGTGACTTAGTGACTTCGGAGTCCAGAATACTGCCCCCAATAGAGTACTGGCTGGCTGTTCCATACAACAATGAGAGTTAATTATTTCGTTATTGAGGTAAGGTAGGAAAACTCTGGCATTTTGTTAGGAACTGTATGTGAGTGTGAGTGTGTTTTGGTTAAGGTTTGATTACACAGAAGTCAAGGAAAAATACATAATTTGGGAACAAATGAAATCAATACTTATGATTAGGTATTACTCGTTTAGGAGCTAAACGAAATCGCAATCAAGAACTTGACTAACAAAACCATAACATTTACATCAGCACAGTAATCCCGAAAGCTTTTGCGCGCATCTGTAACATCAAAAACACTCGTTTTAGTCACCAAACTGCTTCTATTCAAAACTATCTTACACAAAACTAATATTAACTTAGCTATCAAATCTGGACTGAAATAGCAAACAGCACACAATGTCGCCGAGACGTACAATAAACTGTGTATTCAAAACAAGAGTAGCCATGAATCAGGCAGCTCTGAGCGCACATGCACTGTTTATGAGTGCAGTTGATGTCTCTCCGAAGCATAAATCCTCACGGTATGTGCCAAAAACAACCTGACCTCTATAATTCTCGGGGTTTGGGCTAGTTTCAGGCCTTGTCCAAACATATACCGTAAAATAGAACGGGGAAGTTTGTGCAAACACGTTTCATGCGCTGATCACTCACATCGATGTGGTATACAAACGTTAGTTACGAATCGAGAACAAACATTGGCGCTACAATGTATTTTTACTTAATTGGAGGAAAATTGGAGCGAATGTTCGCATTGTTACTTTATATTTTATAATGGTGTTGTATACAAATTCTATTTGAAAAAGGGATACCAATTCAACAGTTATTTTTAAATGCCCGTGCCTTCTTCTAGTGCCATTGTTTCCATGTAAAAATACACTGAGCCGAATGAAAATTGAACAGGCAATTAAAATGTTCCTAAAACTATATAAACACCAGCAAACAGTGCCAAATACGTTAGGACAAAAAAATCCGGAGCAATTTGAGAACGTACAATTTCGGAGACCTTTCCCATCAGCGTTTGCTAAAAGGGCCCGGGCCACCTGTAGAGGAATCGGAATACAGCCAGCTCAGAACGTGCCAGAACACAAAGCGCGCCTTTTTACAGAAACTGAGACTGAAAATTCGTGAGTATTTCCTTGCACGACAGCAAAGACGCCGCAAAAATGCGAAGAATGGAACCCCCCGGGCTGAGCCCGACCCACCCTCGCCCCGTACCAAAATAATGTCGGCATTTATTATTTCTCCGCTGTATCTCACATGTAGACGTGTTACGAGAAAATTTTGATGTACAAATCCATTATTAGCTATCACAAAAACACTGTACATGATTATGAAATTTTGATTGTTCTAATGAAGAAAAATCTTTAGAAGCGTTGGGCATTTTCGAGATGGGAAAAAACAATTGAACTCGCGACACCGTTACCGACACCTCATTTTTGTAAACATGATTGTGCTCTTTTTATATTACGTTACGGATCAATGTTCTATGCAAGTATTTTTTCAATGTTCTATGTAAGTTTTTTTTTTAGTTTTCACTTCTGTCGGCACTCCCGGAGTGCCACTGTTTTTTTTTTTTCTATAAGTAATGTCTGTAAATATTTCGTTCGAAGGAACTTTAATGTGATAAATACACAAATTTTGGGAAGTAACCTAAAATGTTGACGCTACAAAAGTTCTTTTCCTTAGAATAAATGCAGGAGGACCGAAAAACTTCATTTAGCGGTTTGGGATTGCGTGAACGGTACATGAGAAGAATGTTTGTTCCTTTCAGGTGCTAAGTTTTAATGAGAGAAGTTTAAGTTGAAACTAGCCGGCAACTTTTAATTATAGGTTCCAACCGCTAGGGCATCACTGTTAAGGAACTTCTGAACTTTGATAATGATGATATGCGAGAACTGAAACCTCGCGCGAAAACATTTGCAGCGCACAAAAATGTATTAATAGAACTTTACCTAACTATTATGTAACACAAAATAAAATATAACTTAGAACTACGTCATGACGATATGATACATATAATAAATAGTTATTTGTATAAGGGACACGCGATCATTCAATATAGGAAATGGCTTTATCGTTTTTGTAAAAGCTCATAACTATTTTGTCATCTATGTGCCTTATCATGGTTGTTTTATTCAAATATCTGATTTGATAACGGATCTATACTTAGGTAGGTACTTTGAAATATAATCAAACAATTGAATGGGTAGATAGCGATATTCAAAATGAAATGGTTTGTCGATATTAAGACTGTGATGTAGAATATGAGCGAATAAGTCATACATAATTTAAGGAAAATGAATGAGAAATTGTTTTTCTATATTTAGTTTTATTTGAAAGACTTAGTCTGTCACAGCTGTTTATCTTGGGAACTAGAAGTGTTTATTACTTACTGAAAGGCAGAGTTGTAACTTGTTGTTAGCAGTTGTAGAACTCGACTAGCTAAATATTGACAACTATTTTAAAGGGAAGTTAAAATTCCTCTCGCTCTTTTAGCTTCTATACGAGCATAGGAAGCTTTCAACATAGTTTATTCGTTACTTCGGTTCCTATGTCCAAACATTTCCACCATTTTCAGGTCAGCAGCCTGTTAGCTAATACATGCTCCATACAATACTTTTCGAGCATATTACAGCTTTTCTGGTTGTTTTCTGCTTTCGGGCAGTCGAAGGAAATTCATTAAATATTTTCTGTATTTATTATGTAGGTAACTAAAAAGGTATGCCTGACGGGGTTGCGAAGAAGTCCGAAAGGGAGATCGTGGCCCCCGGCAACATGGCAACAGAAGGAACACGGGTGGGTTTTAGTCAGCAAGAGTCTGACACGCCCTCCCGCTCCGCCCAGAGTGGGAGAAGTTATTTGATAATTTCCCACCCAAAAAAAAAAGAAAAAAATTAACTAAAAAGGTCAAAATATGTAGGTATAAAAAGACGCACATACCGTATAAGTATTCAAATAAAAAGAACTATTTCAACCTCCAACAATGGAATATATTCCGAATAAAAGAGAGCATTTTAATATTGAAATCAGCATAAAGGATTGATATCAAATATACCCCTTTCCGAGAGTAAACAATATATGGTATACGTACCTATATATTTTTACGAAGTATCGTCTCCAGTAATGTTGGCAGACAATTTTTGCAATATAATATGGAAAAGTGCCGATACATATGCTAATATTGAAATGTAAGTATTGCTTTCTTTCTTTTAGCGTTATTGTTATCCTTTAAAAGCGAAGGATATACACACTCAAACTCATATATACATACTCAATTACATGCGTACTAACTACTAAGGTTATTTTGTTCAAGCGTTTATTGAAGTGAAAACTTCTTTAGGCGCGTTGGGCATTTTTGAGATGGGAAAAAAACAATTGAACTCGCGAGACCGTTACCGACACCTCATTTTTGTAAACGCGATTGTGCTCTTTATTTAGATAAGGTTACGAACCAATGTTCTATACAAGTATTTTTCTTCCACCTTGGCGATCTTGTTCAAGTTTTCACTTCTGTCGGCACTCCCGGAGAGCCACTGTTTTTTTTTTTGCAAGTACAGACAGCTCCATTAAGTAGTTACCCCCCCCCCCCCCCCCAAAAGACGTGCGTTCAAATCCATGATGGGCCCAAGTTACTTTTTGTATTTTGCAAAAACATTTTATTATACTGAATGTATTGTTTTAGTGAATAGGGTTAACATTTACAATAAGTTGTTCAACGTCTAAATAGACCGGAGGTTTTAAGACCGCTTGCCGTAGGTTAAGATAGGCAGTTCAAATCCTGGGCATGAAATGTGCTTATTGTCATTAATTATATTTTTTTTAACTGTATTTTTCTATTTTGGTTTAGTTTATTATATTTATATTATTAGTTTATTATATTAGGTATATTTATGAATAATTAAAAAATCCACAAAAATAAAATACTTTAATAATCATTTAATAATATTTATTATTGCTATTAGAAGAGCCGGCAAGAAGCTCCACGGTTACTCTTTTCAAAATAAATTATTTCTACAATGTTTTCAAATTACAGTGTCAATAGGTATGAGAGGACAGTGTAGGCCTTTTTTTTTTTTTTTTGGGTGGGAAATTATCAAATAACTTCTCCCGCTCTGGGTGGAGCGGGAGGGCGTGTCAGACTCTTACTGACTAAAACCCACCCGTGTTCCTTCGGTTGCCCTGTTGCCGGGGGCCGCGATGTCCCTATCGGTTTTCTTCGAACCCCCGGCAGGCATTGGCCCTAGCGGACCCCGTCAATTCTGCTGACATCTCTTTGAGGCGCGCGTGGAACACAACGCGCCGTCGACCCGGGCTTGGTCCTTACCGGACGGCGAGCTACCCATTGCTCACCATCCGCAAGCCCGCGCCTACGGTGGCCGGAAATCGGCTCGCGATTCCCGCCCCGGGCGCACAGTGGAACGAATGTATGGGAGCGGTTGGACGTAGACATTTCCGAAAAAAAAGAGTAAAATTATGCCAAACTAATGATGCCATCTTATTCGATTACTTAATGCCTTCATAACTTGTAGTGATGAATTTCTTCATAACTCCCATATTTCGGGAGTAATTTGAGAAAATGTGAAATTTTACTATGAAAATGAGTGTATCGAGCTCTCTCCCTCCTGATTCCGGGCTTGTTTCAAGTAGCGGTCTCTAATATCATAATGCTAATACTAAGAGCTATATTTAATACTAAGACACATAGTGCGCCAAATGTGCACTTTCTGGGATAAAAGGAAATGAAAATTTAAAAAAAAAAACGTTTTTTCCCCATTTGTATTTACTTTAAACCGCAGACAGACTTATTAAGAGGTCTATAAATATATTATATATATACAGAAATATATATTAACAAAAATATTCACAAGAACTGATGAGAGTATGACTTTTAAGTAAGTTGATAATAAATTACCTAGTTTCATTAAAAGTACAATAAATAATTAAGATGTAAGCTCTAATTTACTAAGTTACACATTTTAAAACAATAACATCATTTAATTATCTTCGTCATCATCATCATCATCAATTAATTCAAATTCAGAATCGATGTCCGCTAAATCATTTATGTTAACAAATTCGATATCACTTTTCTCAGAATCCGTAAGCTCATAAAATTCCTTAAAAGAAGATTTTTTTACAAACTTATTTCCTTTTGGACGGATACTTGTAACAAGTGGATCAGAAGACAGTAAAAGATTGTGCATAATATCTTCATTGCATGAGATACTGCTATGCTTTCGAGAATGCCCCTCTCTATATTTTCTAAAATCTTTATTTCTAGCCTCAGATGCCTCTTCGGATAGAAAACCAATGGGCACAATTGACATGTTCTGAACTATGTCTGGCCCATGCATTAAAATTTTATGAAGTGAAGAAGGCATATAATACCATGGGTATAACTCCACGTAAAGCTTAGCAGTATCAAAGCAGAACTCTCGGAATTTAGTTACGTTGATCTTCTCTCCTGATGAAATACACTGCAAGATCACACAGATTTTTCTTAAAAGCATAGCATCTATTCCGGTCAGTTCAGCAGATTTAGTGTAGTTTTCAAAAAATCTCCTTGCCGAGTTGCCATTGTTGGTGGATCCACTGCCTTGTTTCACAACATCGAGAAGTAAGCCCGTTTCTCTTCTTACAGCCTCTTGAACTCTTTTCTTCCTGTCATCAACTTGCCTTTTTGCTATGTCACCCCTTACTTGCCATGATTTTATGTCTAATTTGTAGGAAATGTGTAATAAGCATTCCATTGAGCGAATCCAAGCGTGAAGGGTGCTTAAGCTATATTTATACATGTCCTCGTTTGCGTGTTTATCTTTGATTAACTCTAAATTATTCATTTCTTTAGGACAAGCCTTGCATATGTCACACACTGAAGCTGCTGTATTGGATATAATGGAATGAATTTTACCATCAATCATTGTCAACAGCAGTTGGTGTTTGACACTAATTCCATCAGTGATGGTGGATGGAGTTAAGGCTTCAATCTCTGCTTCGATTTCAGCCATCTCTCTCTGCACATTTTCTTTGGTTTCCTTTATAAACTTAAACAATATTGGCCGGCAAAATGAAGTGGAAGATGGTCGCTCGTTTTCCCAAATTGTTACACCTTTTGAGACGAGCCGCAGTGGTACAAGACTAATCATAAAATTACTAGCAAGATCGATTTGCTCATCTTCACTCGTCCTTTGATGATAAATGCTTTGGCTAGATGATCCGTCAAAACCCCATTTGCTGGTCAATACGAGCTGTTGATTGGGATCAACAGGGGTTTCTAACGACCTAATAAGTCTTCTTGAGGTTAAATCCATCAAGGCTTGTAATTTGATTTTTGCAGAGCTCTCTGTAACTGTGAGATCTTCTTTGGCCGGATAGCACTTAATTTTTTCTTTAACCAACATGTAGTAACTCGGGTATTGAAGAGCTCCTTCTTGAGTGTTGAAATCCCGAAGAGTGTTATAGCGCCATTTCGATAAGTTCATCGATACATAAAGAGCCAATGCCTTCAAAGGGGATATTTCCCGTACCTGAATTGATTTACCTTCAATGAAGGCTTTGATTTTTGAGGCCTCTTCTGGATTCTCCGTCAAGTATTTCATAACATAAGCTGTATCGCTTTGTCCTGCCTTTTGAAGCGCCCTTTCGGCCGAAAACATAATTTCAGCGCTGCTACTGCTGCATGAAAGACTATCTTCAGTGCGTCTTCTTTTTTGCCGGTTACTAAGGTCCTCAAAAGATTTACGAGGACTAGGATGTGTACAAGTTGAAGCATCAGATTTAGCAGGAGAAATTATGGGCTCGATGACGTCACTTATATTTTCTGTAGAAGGTTCCATATTTTCATTCTGTAATTCCGGCCATTGAATTGCAGCCTGTAGCCAAATCTCATGTTTCTTCCGAAACTTATCTGTGCTTCTTCCAGACTGTGTCCATTTTGCATAAATGCGGTAGCAAAATCGACGACACCAGTCTTTTAAACTTGTTTCAGCACTTTCACATAACTGAACACAACTGTTATCTTTTAAAACACTGAACAAATAGTTAAAGTCGCGTAAATCTTTATGTGCGCGTGCGCATAAAGCAACGTGAATATCAAGATTTGTATTAAAATTTGGAAAATACATTGCGAGATTAGCTTGGATACAACGAGGTGTAAATCAACACTGATTTTAAAGTTACTAATAGTGACCTATTTATATAAAATCCAGGTATCCCAGGTATCCTTTGTTAAATATTGCAAGGTAATTAGTTATTGTGATAATTAGTAAATGATGCATGCTAAATTAGTGTATTAAGAGCCATTTAGTAATTAAATAATAGCAATGTTCTTATCAGTAATCATTAGTGCATCAGTTTTATATGTAAACCTTAAGTCCCTAATTATATATCCTAATTAGCTTATATCTTCTCTAATTGGCTGCTCAGAAATGTTATTGTAATAAGGTAAACCTTTAGAAAAACGGTTTTAATCAACAAAATAAACAAAAAATAAAAAAATTGTGTTATAAAATAAACATCACTCTTTATCCCAGAAAGTGCACATTTGGCGCACTATGTGTCTTAGTATTAAATATAGCTCTTAGTATTAGCATTATGATATTAGAGACCGCTACTTGAAACAAGCCCGGAATCAGGAGGGAGAGAGCTCGATACACTCATTTTCATAGTAAAATTTCACATTTTCTCAAATTACTCCCGAAATATGGGAGTTATGAAGAAATTCATCACCACAAGTTATGAAGGCATTAAGTAATCGAATAAGATGGCATCATTAGTTTGGCATAATTTTACTCTTTTTTTTCGGAAATGTCTACGTCCAACCGCTCCCATACATTCGTTCCACTGTGGGGCGTCTCCTCCTGCGGCGGTTAGGGGCGTGAGGGCGCGAAATTTGCCTCTCCCTCACGCGTTCCGCCTCCTCCTTCGCGAGCATTACCGCTTCGCAGAAGGAGGTGACGGCCTGCCATTTCCTCTCGCTCCGTACCATGGTCTGAACCAGGGCCGGACGCGAGAGATCACCGCCGCCGATCGCCTCTACGGGGACACGGCGTTGCTCCGCCCAAGCCGGGCAGACCTCCACCGTATGCTCCACCGTGTCCTCAGGCCGATCCACACAATGGTGACACCCGGGTGTTTCCTCCCGCCTTATCCTAAACAGGAACCTCCCGAAGCAGCCGTGTCCGGTGAGGACCTGCGTCAGGCGGAAGGTGAGGACGCCGTGGCGTCTCTCAAGCCACTCCTCAAAGAGGGGTCTTATCGCCGCAATTGTGGCGTGCCCAAGGACAGTGTAGGCCTAACAACAAGTACCAGGTACTTAGTAAAATAAAAAATGGTACACAAATTTACAGCCTACAACGTTCTCACATTCACAAAATCTAAAAGAAAAGAAAAGAATCTATATAAAAAATGAACAAAATAATAAAAATAAGAACTTATTTAAACCAAATGACATGATTGCCACTACAGCTGTAGGTAACAAATCTAATTTGATTCAAAAAAATATAGAAAATTGTAGGTATATAATGTCAAATACTGAAAAGATTATGTCAGTGAAGTATGCCAAAAAAAGTAAAATAAAATAATCATCGTAATTTGAGAGCAGTTAATAGACATTTACATTGTTATGCCGTTAATGCGGTACCAGGGAAGCCATAATGTGCAGAAGGAATTATTGCCAGACTTTGTTGTCTTCAACGTAGTCTTTAATCTTATAATATGCTTTTTTGATAAGGACCCGTTTGATGTGGGTTTTGAACTTTCCTTCGCTTAGTTCTGTAATAGTATAATAGTCTTAGTTTTGCATAGGATATAGTAATTCTTGAGGAAGGTTATAGGCTCGCGGACGAAGTATTATAGTAAGTTTAAGTAAAGTATTTTATAAGTGTGCTGCAATGGTATTTAGCTTTATATTATGTAAATTAAAATGCATAAACTTGCCCTTTAACTTGAGTGGATATGTATGTAAGTTACTAGCTACAAACATACCCACTTTACTCACATCTTAGGTTCTGAGTCCATACTTTGGTTGATCAGCCTTTTCTGATTTTATTTCCAGTCTTTGCAGTATTTTACATGGAGCGCCTGCCTATCTGACCTCCACAACCCAGTTACTGGGTAATACGAATAATGAATGTATTGTTTTAGTGAATAGGGTTAACATTTACAATAAGTTGTTCAACGTCTAAATAGACCGCAGGTTTTAAGACCGCTTGCCGTAGGTTAAGATAGGCAGTTCAAATCCTGGGCATGAAATGTGCTTATTGTCATTAATTATATTTTTTTTAACTGTATTTTTCTATTTTGGTTTAGTTTATTATATTTATATTATTAGTTTATTATATTAGGTATATTTATGAATAATTAAAAAATCCACAAAAATAAAATACTTTAATAATCATTTAATAATATTTATTATTGCTATTATTTAACGAAACTTTGATCTTATTTTACTACAAAGATATAGAGTATATTTTACAATTTGATTTGATAATTTACAGTTATCTTAATATGTATACATATTTTGCCAACTAACACAAACGTGTCCCAAGACAAATGACAAATAAAATAGGAAGCGCCAGAAATAAATAATAGGTAGTTTTAAGTGAACGTATACATCATACGTTGTAGTTATAACTTGAGGGTATGTATTAATGTTACACAGAAAACTTTAATGGATACCCTCAAAATATAACATCTACCGATTAGACAGAGATGTAAAGATTAAGTGTGAGTTTCATCGCAATTCACATGAACTCGCTGGCTAGTTCGTCAAACTTATGAGTATGACGACGTTCGGTGATGCGATGGTTCGAATCCAAGTCGAAACAAAGAACTGTTTTTGAAGTATTCTTTAGATTATTCGTAACGAATTCAATGTTGTAGCAGTGTAACATTTTAAAACTTGAGGGGCTAGCACATAATGACGCTGACTGTACCAGCAATGCGTAACCCTACATCTCACCTAGAACATTCCGGAGATTCGAAGCGGTACAAATTCGTACTTAAATATTTAGAGCAACTGTGAGCAACTTCGGCAACCCTCAGCAAAGGTACACAAGTTTGTTTATCTTCGGCATACATTTGACTTGTACCAAGTGCTACCAAGGTCCGTAAACTCATAAATAAAACGACACTGAAATCTTGAACATTGTCGCACGTAGAATTTAACGAAGAAACTACAATGTTGGTGGAGGAAAATAAAAGTGCTACATGTTCAGTAAAAGTGTTGGGGGATCTCGTTTTCGTACCGACGTAGGCAAACAACCGTCACATTTGGATATTCGATTTAGGGAAATAGCAGACTCGTGCTTACATGCGTCAGTAAATATAAGATACAACTGCGCATATAAAATGTGCGGTATTTACCTTCTAAAACGTTTGGTAAGGAAAAAGTTGAAATGTGCAGATTTAATCGATAATCAGGGCGGAACGTAGATTAATTCCACTGCAATGGAAGGTGCGAACTCTCGACTATGAAGGATATAAAAGAAACAAAGTTGTGTAAGCAAATACATACAAGTTTGTAGAATTCATTTAGTGCGCTAGGTGTCCTGCCTTTATTCACCTGCAATAATAAAGCGGTGTGATTTAAAAGAAGATGTAGTGACAAAAATTGAAAAGGGTATGCTGAGATGGTTTGGGCATGTTGAGAGGATGAATGAAAGGCGACTAACAAAATGTATTTACGAGGCTGATGTGAAGGGAAAGGCCGGGCGGGGACGCCTTAGGAGGACATATACTGACCTTATTGGTGATGTTCTTCAAAAAGGCCAGGTGCGTAGTACTCGCAACCGGCGTGCGTGTATGACCAGATGTATGAACGTAAACGAGGCAAAAGGAGTATGTAAGGATCTTAGCAGGTGGCGTTCTGTAGTTTCTGCCTACCCCCATGGGAAGAAGGCGTGAGTTTATGTATGTATGTATGTAATTTATCAAAGTGATGTCCCTCACGTAATATTTTTTGTCAAACATTTCAAACCTGTCATATTAAATCCTAACTAATATTATAAATGCGAAAGTGAGTTTGTTCGTTTATTACGCTTTCACGATAAAACGACTGAACGGATTTTGATGAAATTTGGCACATGGGTAGACCATGACCTGTTAGGGCATAGGATACTTTTTATCCTGAGATTCCCACGGGATCGAGACTTATGCGGGTGAAACCACGGGGCGCAGCTAGTACTTAGTAGTTCCTACATTTTTACACTTTCTTTCTGTTTTTGTTTTAATGTTTTAAATCTGTGAGTCTACTATCATTGATTTTTCTACTATCATTGATTGGGTTCCGTAGTTGGCATAGGTATACATATTAATTACGCCGACAAAGTGGTAAAACAAAATTAAGAATTTTTTTTTTGGATTCAGGGATCCGTTTGCGAAATATTAAGCAAATTTTTGTTACAGTCAAGTGTGTGTCCTCCCCCCCCCCCCCCAGCTAAATGGTTGGTTTTGGATGTGTGAAAAAAATCAGTAAGTAAGTCAGTACCAAGTAGGCTCTACAAGTTATCGAGTAATAATCGACCAACATGCAGTTGCAAAAACATGTTTTCCCATACATTCCGTAAAGAACATATTTTTCAACTAGAAAGTTAAGTTTGTTTTTGGGATAAATTCATCCCAACTACGGAACCCTTCACCCTTACGCACTTGGCCGGTTTTTATGTTATGCCTTAATATGTTTTAAATAACTTGTTATATTTACATACCGTGTGGAGGGACTCTGGTGATGTGCTATACAGGTATTCCTAGTGTAGACACTAGTCCCTCACAAACTTACATAATATAGTTTTATAAGCTTGTCTAAATTATTAAGATGCCATTGTTTGTGAAGAGAAAAAATAAATAATTTGAATTAAACTAAATACATTTTAGAAGTTTCAAAATACTGGGCTTAATAGGATTCTGGATTCAAAGAAACACCTATTACAAATTCATGATCATCAAATATTCAGAACATCTTCAGCAGTCCAATTTATTTTACACAAAGGGCCATCAGAAACACTAAATACAAATGATGCGCACAAAAGTTTTAGTTCACAACTGAAAATTTACAAACATGCAACGGGGACCAGCGAGCATTGCACGAGGGAACATTAAAACCAGTTCAGGGAATGCATAATAGTAATAAAACAAATGTAAGACCATGATTATTTTAATATTTTAATGTCAGAACTTTGTACGTCATGGATTTTGGGCCTGTTTTAAGGACAAACCAGAGAAAAAGGCTTATCCTACAGAATATAAATATTGATGGAATACTTATTTCTCAATTTTTCGTGATAGCACCTGCCACTGTTTGTCTCTACTTCACCCAAAGGTTGACTGGTAGAAAATGCTTATGGCATTAAGTCCGCTTCTATACATTTGTGTGCTTAAAGTATTAAATAAATAAATAATATCAGTGTTCAATGCCAACAGACTAAGATTTGTCATCGACAACATTCACTGCTGAAAACGATCCTTCCAATGTTGAAAACCGAAATAACATGACTTAAAACCTTCAAAAGTTAAGAAAACTGAAGAAATACTGCCAGCATTTGTATTTACAACTTATTACAAAACAGTGGGCAGTACCAACAATAGTTGCAGAAGTAGAGGCATTCATAAATGTCTCACTAATTCATATTACTCCGAATAAATAACAAGATCGTGTTGCTACTACAATATCAAAATATCTAAGCTTATATTCAGGATAAAACTACGTAAATTATGATGGAAGGTAATGTATACTAAGAAAATAATATTGCTATTCATCTGATATTAACCACAGTTGGAGTCAGTGTACACGTCTAGACATGGCTCGGTTTTTCTGATCGCGAGTGTAATGAACGGAATGTTCAGGATTAGGTCTTAGAAGCCGCTTTGAAAGCAATTAGTGTTTTAAGGACAAAGCAAAGGAAAAGCTTTGTCCTAATACAGAATATGAATTCATCAGTCAACAGTCATCGTCAACATTCACAGCTGAAAACAATCCTTCTAATGTTAAAAACCGAAATAACATGACTTAAAACCTTAAGAACGCGGCGACGCATGAATTGTCCATACAAACGTAACACCTAAATCATTTGCAATTTGGGCATATTTCCTCCATATTATGTTGTTATTCGGATTTAGACAGTGTTTATCTAGACTCCTACATCTTTTTTTTTCCAAAAATCTTTTCTAAAATGATGTTTAAACGAATTTAATTTCGCACATTTTTACAGCGTAAATGACATGTCTTCATATTGTGTTTTCTGTATTATAAACAACAATATTTATAATATTGTTTCTGCAGAAGCATAGCTTATATTATCAAGTTACAAATTATAGAAAAAAAATTTGAAAAATATTAAGTTTTCATTCATCATTTTTGGTATTACGGAACACATCCAAATTTATCATAAATTTTCGAAAGCTAGTAGTGCTTTCGTGTCAAGGAATAATTGCCAATGTGTGCGTGGTAGTATTGCTCACTGTAGGTGTATATCGCTCTGACAGGTACTCACACTAGCGCCACATGCTTGAAATTGAATTTTGCAAACATTTCGATTTGTAATTGTGAGCCGTGTTCGCAGGCTTCTTAAGTTAAGAAGCATGAAGAAATAGTGGCAGCATTTGTATATTACAACTTATTACAGAACTGTGGGAAGTAACAACAATAGTTATAGACGTAGAGGCATAAATGTCTCACTAATTCATATTACTCTGAATAAATAACAAGATCGTGTTGCTATTGTTGCTAATACTATATTCAATATCTAAGCTAATCTTCAAGTTAAAACTACGTGCATTATGTATAATGGAAGGTAATGGATACTAAGAAAATAATAAGTATTGCTATTCATCTAATATTAACTATAGATATGGATTCACCGCCGGCGAGTAAGGGTCAACTCACACCGAAAGAGTGGCGAAGCGGAGCGCAGTTTCAGTGTCAAATGATTTTTAACTTTATTTTCATTACTATACCTAATACTTATTATCGCATGAGAAACTCGAACGAGTCGCGCGGATGCCCGCGGCGCCGCGGGAATTCCGGCGAATTCCATAAACGGGCGCCTTCTCTACCGAGCGGGTCGCTGCGCTTCGCTGCGCTTCGCTGCCCTTCGCCGCTCTTTCGGTGTGAATTGACCCTAACGAGAAGCGAGTAGAGCTAGTAACTGAAAACGAGTTGGCGAGTAACGAGCAGCGTGCGCGACGGCGACGAGCGATTACTCGCTGGCATGCGTATACATGTACCAAGGTACCAAGTGTGTCTCACAGCGAGTGTTCTGCCCGCCAAGCGAGTGTCGCTGAACGAGTACCATTTTTTTTTGTTTCTTTTTGGCGTCTTATTGATTTTACAATTATTGTAAAAAAATTATGAAAAAAAAACATTTATTTTCAATTGAGGGTAGTTTTTTTTTCCACAATTTTCATTTTATGAGGTCGCCTAATTACTTCCAATTATTATAGAGTTTGTTTCATCGTGATAGATCATTTAGTTTAAAAGTAACACCGTTTTGTAAAAACAAAAAGATTTTTTAAAATATTTTTTCCGTCTATAAAATTAAGCATAGATTCCCCCCTCATTTCGATATGTGCACATTATAAAGACACACTGTGTCTCTTTTACTTACACGGGGCCAACAAGCTTTTGTACGTTTCTTGAGCGAGAAAATCGTTGATAGCTAGTCGCTTGTTCGTCAGCGGTGGGACAGGTGCCTGAATCCAGCTATAATAGATGTAGGTACGTAAATTATTTCGAAACATATTCACGTCTAGACATGGCTTGGTTTTTGTGGTGACGAGTGTAATGAACGGTACATTGAAGATTAGACCTTAGAAGCCGCTGTGAAAGCAATTAGTAAACACGGTACCGTTAACGTTAAAGATGTGATACCGTTTTATCTGAAAACTTAATTGCAGTTTTTATAGCTTGCAATCAATCAACGTATTTTGTGCATGTCAATGACCAAAATGCAATCAATTTGAGACGACTAGATACAACGGTTCAGTTCGCTACAATTAATTCTGGCTGTCATTATTTTTGTGATAGAGATCTGAGAGGCATACACAGTTTATAATTCATATATGTAGTAAAAACAGATATTCAAACAGTTGCATTTATAAATACAATGGAAGTGAAATCAAAGGAGATTCTTATCAGTCATATTTTTTATAAATGGCCGCATATTTCATGGCCCGGTCCAACGCCCGACACTCTGACGTCACCGCTCCACTCGGCATGATTCGTGCAAACATGGATAGGTCAGGAAGAAAATGAGCTTATTTCGGCCTATTTTATTATATTTGGCATGTTCCAATTACGACCGAAATCATATGGGTCTACGAGAAAAAGGTACTCGTAATTTTAACATGTGTAATGTGTAGTCCTTTGTATTAAATAAGAGGATCACATGTGGCCCCTTCTGGGATATGAATTGGTAAAATGGTCGGACAAGAAACGTTTCATAAATCGGCATTTAAATGGTTTATTATCAGAATAAGTTCACAGAACTAGGAATGAATAAATTTAGAAAATTGTTGCTTATTTATCATACGTCCCCCAATTCCCCATTTCTCAACTGACTCATGCAAGTGTACATGCAAATAAACTGCCTGTCGAAGAAACGTATCATATCTGAACCAAACAGAATATTACAACAGCATATCCCGTACGCCACACAGAATGTATTTGACTTTCAATTCCGTCCAATCGTAACGTATCAGAGTGCAGCTTATTGGAAAACAAACGTAATTACGTCCGACCAAACACGCCGAACGAAATACAACGTCATTTGCTTACGTCACACGCGCGCCGTCAATTCTCATTCGGGGCGTCACGGGCGAACGGGCCGCGTAAACAATAGCTGCGCGCAATGTTCGCGTCGAGATACAAGTGCATATTTATAAGCGATATTCGTTCCAGTTCCGCTTCAAGAGTCGGCAGTTCGGCCAGATTGAATATCGGTACAATTATTCATGAAGCACCTGTATTTTTAACCGACTTTGAATTGAGAACCTCCTCTTTTTGGAGGTTCTCAATTCGACTGTATGTTTCTTTTTTTTGTTTTTGTTACGCGATTACTCCGTCAATTATGAATTGATTTTGATGATTCTTTTTTTGTTTAGTAGGTCATACTTCAGAGGTGGTCCCATATAAATTTTATTAAGTTTACTTGGGTAGTTTTTGAGTTAGCTTCAATAATACGTATTTTTTCCCACTTAGTATGTGGATGATATGATAAGTTCCTGTGACTGTTATTTACATAGCAGGTAGTGGTATTCGAATTTGTGTGGGGTAGGTATCACAACTAAAAAGTGAAAAATAAAAACTTTTTACAAAAAAAAAACCGACTTAAAAAAAAACACTACAAAGTGAAAAATAACTTTAATTTTGGAAGTCGGTGACAAAGAACGAAAATTCAAAACCAAAGACACCGACTTCCGAAATTAAAGTTATTTTTCAATTTGTAGTGTTTTTTTCTAAGTCGGTTGTTTTTTTTGTAAAAAGTTTTTTGCAAGCCCTTTTTATCAGGCTTCTGATTTATAACTGCCCTAACAAATATCACCGATTTTTCTGAAAACCTTCGACTGAAGATCGCAGTCTAAACGTGATTTTAGAAGTTTGAGTCTAAACTGCTGTAATCGACCATGAAAGGTGTTAAATAGACGATGGAAGGGACAAATAAACTTAACTATGTCTTAGAAGTCCTTTAACAAGTCCGCCTTTCCCCTTCTACTCTCATCTATCATATCAAATAGGAGTATATAATTATTTGGTAACAAGTATAGGTCGGATGTGCCTTGTACGTACATTGTCACGCGATGTGGCGTGTCGTCCCAGTCGCATTAATGAACATGTAATTACTTCTACTCCGCTGATTGTGGGGATCAGGGCTGGCCATATATAGGGTGTTTACTTACACTAATGTTCAAAACAGGAATAGTAGCAGTATTAAAGCAGAAATTTATCTTGCAGCACATTAGTAGTACTGTTTTACTATAAAAAGTTCTTGAAATAAAAAATGGGAATTCATTATGTAATAGGTATTCAAGAAACTTCAAGCTTCTCGTGGGAAATTATAACATTTCAGTACTGAACAAAGGTGATTGACATCTCAGTTGATTTTGCATAATGTTTGTATATTAAAGGTATATTGTAGTGCATATTAAAGGGACTAGAAAGGGCACTTATTTTTTGTAATCTGTCTCTAATGCCCGTTTTTACCGACAACTAAATGACACTTAAATGAATCCCAAAATAAAAGTGCACTGTTGGATTTACAACTCTCAGCGCTGAGCCTAGCGTTGAAAATCCAACAGTTCACTTTCATTTAGGGATTAATTTAAGTGTCACTTAGTGAAGGTGAGAACGGGTGAGTAGTTAAAATTCTTTGTAATTCCCTGTTTCGCGATAAAGTGCAGCCCTAAGTGTGAACGTATGCCGTACAATACACACCATATTAATTTACCAGCGTCATACAGATGCTCAAGTAGTATATTAACGTTGACTAGTAATTAACATAACAAGTGTCGAGTAATTGGTTTCGATGTCGCCTCGTACGGGCACGCACCGAATTACTCTTAGAACAGATTGGAACCACTTGTCTCAATCGCACGTGATTTATATCGTACATTGACTTGTGTTGCTGCTTTAAATAGCTTTGGAATTGCTGGTAAATTAGACCTTCCTTATTCTTACCGTGGGTGTTGTACTATGTGATGAGCGCTTTATATGCAAGTGCCATTAATTAGCCTTAGTAACCTTTAAGCATTAGTCTATGATTATCATGTTTAAAGCAACATTTATGCAAACCACTTGGCTCTTACTTCGGTCACAGTAATTTTTTGAATTTCATAGGCATGTATGTCTTCTACGGCAATTTTATTTTATTAGTTCAAATCAGCCATGAATTTACACAATATCGATTTATGTTTAAAAGAAGCGTAGTATCGAGTTATATAAGCAGAACTTGATTGAAACGTGCCTGAATTAGGGACGTGAGGTGACGCGTTAACGAGTCGTGACGTTTGTACCACATACCAAACCCGACGGTGTATTTCCGTACGTTATACTAAATTATATTGCTTGCTCAATTATCCATACAAAGTGAAATTGATGTCCATTAGGTTAGCATGTGAAGACATTAGCGGTTGATGTGCGGTTTCCATCTACATTTAGTTGCAGGAAGTTGAAAAGCAAATATTGAGTAAATAAGTAACATGTTTTTTACAACAAACACATTACTTTACAGGATAAGTTTTTATCCAGTGCGCAAACTTTAACACGTGACTTTACTCATCATTATGAACAACTTTTACTATGGGACCAAACATGAAATCGCGAAAACAAAATCAGCTGTTCCCTACATTTACGTTTGCATAACTCGTCAAAATGTAAGGAACAGCAGATTTTTTTTTCGAGATAATGATATTCAGGTTTGAAATTAGGCAATATTATGTAGCTCACAGATTGAGAGTAGTCCCAAATGTGCGAAAACGATATTTACAAGCAGTTTCTCTTGGTAGAATCATGTAAGCACTCTTGTACGTTACCCTATCCAATAAGCTCAGAACATCCTGCATGGTACATGTACACCAATCGGTATACTCCGAGAGGGTCCGATAAATCCCGAGGAAACCCGACGTCGTTCAATATGCACATGATAGTAATACAGCCTCAATACAACCGGCCGAGATTAGAGTCCATGCCAACCGACACAGGATCGGATTGCCTCGGAACGTACGAGAAGCGTCGAGATGAACGTGCGAAGTAAGCTACCAATACATGGGTTATTTCCATATAAATTCTGCTATATTGTATTTCATCGTAAACCCTCTTTTCCCTTTTGATATAAACAAAAAGAAGTCGAAATATTATCAGATACACACATGAAGGGTAGATGTTAGCATTAGCTTGAAGATGTCCTATAGAAATGGCCGGATGAAGCACTGCATTGGAAAGCATACAGAGATCAAAGAGGGTTTTTGTCGACTAGGAAATTACGGTTTCGAATTAGATTCAACCTATTTGTATTGAAATTCCATTCGTCCTTCATTCACATCTAATTATTGCACGGTCAGACAGGCTACTCGCTAATTCCATTCATTTGGAGCGAGTCAGTTCACTGGCACTGAAATAAAGG
Organism: Agrochola litura; assembly: GCA_949152395.1. NCBI lineage: Eukaryota > Metazoa > Arthropoda > Insecta > Lepidoptera > Noctuidae > Agrochola > Agrochola litura. The sequence continues at coordinate 17,911,654 of OX424509.1, read as the reverse complement.
GAATATCATACCGACACTGTAGTACATATTGGATTAATTCGGGAGCTCGTCAAATCCTCGTGTCACTTCACATCAGATTACATAGATTGCTATTGAGTGGCAGTGGCTGCGTCACAACTATTTGTTTTTGCGTCAGACATCCATGAGAGTTACTGACATTGGTTGTGCAATGATTTTGGAAAAAATCGATACTTGTTCGCAATTTTTTTTAATTAAAACTTCTTTAGGCACGTTGAGAATTTTTTAATGTGAAAAAAGAATTGAACTCGCGACACCATTACCGACACCTCATTTTTGTAAACGCGATTTTGCTCTTTATTCATATAAACTTACGGATCAATGTTCTATGCAAGTATTTTTACTTTAAAGGTTTTGGAAGTTTTTTTTTGTAAACGTTATTGTGCTCTTTATTTAGATAAGGTTACAGACCAATGTTCTATACGAGTATTTTTCTTCCACCAAGGCGATCTTGTTCAAGTTTTCACTTCTGTCGGCACTCCCGGAGTGCCACTGTTTTTTTTAAACGGGTTTACTATTCGTAGAATTACGCTTGCCTGATGTCAGTAAGCCCAAATTCTTTGTATCAGGCTTGGGATATTATTTGTTCAGTATTTTACCCTTTGTTTCGTTCTGAAGTAATTAATGGGCAAGTGTTGCGTTTGCTCCATTAAAAATGTAATGCCATGAATTTTAAACCAGATCCAATAATAGTCTTATTTCATACAAAAACGTACGCATTTTTAAAGATAATGAATGTAATTCCTATTGTCCTTGCCACCTCCGCGCATTAAGATCATTAATCTAGTGTGGGTGCTCTTCGATTCTCTGTCATGGTCGCTATGTATGAAGGTACATAATTAATTGTGTATAATTAATCAACTTAATGGATTTATACGTTGAGGTCAGTATTAGTAGTAACCACGTAGGTACTGTAGTTATTTAGTGGTCATCCTGCGATGATGGCATAAAAACAGAATATTTATTTGCAACAATATTTGGATTTCGGCGTTCAGATAGAGAGGTTATATTTAATTATCTATACATATAATAAAATAGTAACAAAGAATTTTCGTCCCAGTAGTCCCAATAGGGTACTTTTAGTCGCAGTACTACGTTCCCGTGGGATATTTTCCGACATCCACTTAATACAGGGTAAAAATTTATAACATAAAGACTTCTTTATTTACAGTAAAACCTAAACGGAAGTGATGGTGCAGGTACTAAAATTGACGGTGATGATTTCTATGCCGTTTGAGCACTTGATAGATAGTATGCTGACGCCGCACTGTGGGAAAAAATGACATTTTTTGTTCAAAAATCTGTCTACACCACAATTTTTAACGTATCGTTGCCATTTTTGTTTTATACACTCCTGAGATAACACACTTTGGTGTGTCACTGCCACTTTTCCTTAAAAGTCAATACTATAACCTCAAAAAATCGGGAAATGAAGCAAATTTCTAAAAAAAAATATTTTAACAAAAATCAGTTTCCAGGGGTTTTTCAGGTCCCTGGTCATGAATTTATTGTCTGTTTATAAAAATTCAAAATGGCGGATACAAACAGGCGGCATAAAAAAAATTGATTCATTTCCCGATTTTTAAAAGAAATTTTCAAAAAAAGAAATTTATATTTTGGAAAAGTGGCAGTGACACACCAAAGTGTGTTATCTCAGGAGTGTATAAAAAAAATGGCAGCGATACGTCAAAAATTGTGGTGTAGGCAGATTTTTGAACAAAAAAAGTATTTTTTTTCCCACTGTGCGCCGGGAGCAGCTAGCAAAACACTACGTTACCGTGCTTCGCGTGACAGATCTCGGTAAAAAGCATAAGTCCAGGGATGTGTGGCCGGCTTTGAGTTTCATCTTGATGGGTCTCTAGGACGCAAAGAACGGCCCTCTGACGCTAGTGATGGCGCCAAACACGTGGCCGAATTCTGGGTCCAGTCAATTTAGATTGCCATCGAAACATTAAGAAAAAGAAGTGATTCGGTAATACGCGTCAATTTTCAATCTGAAAGTTGTATTTTGTGCTGTTTTCCGCCTAATTTGCTGTGCCCGACGTAGGTCTCTAATGTTTTTTGAGGTTTTCCAGTTAATAAAACAATGCAGGACGAGAGAAACGCGAGTGTAGATTATTTTAAAAGTCTATTTTTTTTTAATTTATGCATAGTAAAATGTATTGTTATACAAATAAATTGTCCACTGCGGATGCAAAGGGTAACAAGTCGAATAAACTTTGTGAATATTAAACTGCGGTTACACAGCGACTACCTATATCTAATAAGACCATGACTGATCTTACAACAGTTCGTAAAGTTAAGCAACTAGATTATAGCTCAAAACGGTAGTAACAGTCAATCATCGACTTGTACTTGACCGATATTTTTTTCACAATCCAAATTGTTCTAACACCATTAAAATTGCAAAGTTACGCTCAAGGTAATAAAATCTAAGTAATAACAATAAAACTAACTAGGTACATACACGTGTTCCAAGAATCCATAGGTATTGTATTAGTTAGTATATTAATTATTGATTGCCTACCTTATTTGAAATTAACGTCATGGAAAATTGTCGGCGACCAGACCCCTGCAGCTCACTAGGGCGCAAGTAGCGTGCGGCCCTGCGTCATACAAGGCATAATAGTTTGTAAGTTTCTTGTAAAATGTTAATGTTTTAGATATGTTTCTAATTAGAATTTTTAATTTTCAAAATATGACCCTATCTGTGCACAATAGCACAAGTAGCGGGTAGGCCGCGATGTTAGATTCATGTAATATCGAAAGGTTTAAAGAATTTTATGTTTAACTTATAATTTAGTAATAAAATTACAGTTATTTGAGAAATCTCTATTAGATTTATATTAGATTTACGTCAAAATAGTAATCGGATGCTTGTTGAATATGTTGAATGTGTTTAAAGTAAATTTTAAGAAAAAATTCAAAGAGTTTAAAAATTGTCATAATTACGTAACTTGAAAACTCACTTTTTTGTTTATAGAGATATCTCTTTGATTTTAGTGTCGATCGAAAGGTCTAGACTCAAAACCTTTTTCCACGTTTGTTTGATAAAAATCGGTTCACGCAACAAGAAGATATGGTCATTTTTATGTATAAAATTTTACATTGCTAATAATTTTTAAATGGCTATTTAAAAGGATGTAATTATTTAGTAATTAACTTAAATTAGTGTTTTTCTATGTACATTAGCATATAAAATAAGAATTTATAAGGTTGTAACAAAAAATAAAGAAATACTCATTTCCTGGAATTCGGCATGCACTAACAAAAATAGTATAAAAGGAGGGCCATTTTTCGGGTAAAGTCAGTCGCAGCCCAGCCACCGAAGAGGAAACATCAAAATAATAGTGCAAGCCGAAGTCTCAAGAAAATTGCAAGAATAATGATGTTTCATTTCGCCACCGTATAAGTCTCTGTGTGTCGCAGTATCCTGGTACGTATTCAGGGGTACGTGGGGTGTGTGCTAGCCAGCGGAGCCACCTAGGCTCAGGGAACAGGGAGCGCACGCTAAATAATATTGGGAGATCGTCCCAGGGCGACTGGAGGTATAAGAAGCGCCTCTACCGTCCGCAACAGTTGGTCCTTCGAGTTCCGGATTCCCTGCAAGACAGAAGAGTTCAAAAATAAGAAGATAAGAAGATTTCAAGATGCCGGTTACCAGATCGCAGAAGGATGCCCCCTCACGTTCGACGTCGCGACCAACGGAAAAGGACGCGGCAAAAGAAGCATCTGCATCAGAAGGGGTCACGTCAGCGTCAGGATCATCGGGAACTGAAACTACATCGGACACGAACACTTCATCGGGAACTGCGACCACAGAAGAGACTACGACTACGGAGGCTACGGCTACAACTGCGACCACGGCGGCATCCGAGAAGAAAGGACAGAAGAAAGAAGATGCCGCACAGAAGGAAACGACCAGAAAAACCCCAGAAGAAGCTACGGAACAGGGCGTTCATGGCTCCGCCACGACCTTGAAACCGAAGGGGACTAGTCGTCAAGCTAGGTCCACGAAGACCACGAGTTCTTCAGCCAGAAGACGCGAGTTAGCAGCCAGAGAAGAAGTAGCACGTCTAGAATTGAAACAAGCACAGGCGGCGGCGAAACTTGCTCGCGTCAGATTGGAGCTGGCACAATGTGAAGATGAAGACTCCGTGGATGAAGACCAGGCAGACCAAGAAGATAGAACAGCACAGGTGCAGAACTGGATCCAGTCATCGGTGTTGGAAGACGGCAACATGGAACAACCGGAACAACGCGATCAGCACACGTCAGAAGAACCTCGTAAGGTGAAGCCAGAAGAAAGCTCCGCAACAAAGGGACCTACTATCGAGATCCAAGCGTTGGCGACAGCATTAAGAGAAGCCTTCACCACAAGAGGAGGACCAGCAGCGCAACCGAAGTACATCCACGAGTTACCCTACTTCGACGGCAGCAGCAGTGAATGGCTGGCGTTCAAGGTCGTCTACGAAGATACTGCATCGATGTTCACCGACGTCCAGAACATGGCGCGACTCAGAAGAGCGCTGAAGGGCAACGCAAGAGAAGCAATCAAGAGTCTGCTGTACTCCGAAGCCTCTCCATTGGAAGTGATGCAAGCCCTCAAGAGAAGATACGGAAGACCTGATGCGCTGGTGCTAGCCGAACTGGACAAGGTCAGGGCACTACCGAAGATATCAGAAAATCCAAGAGACATATGCATCTTCGCAAGCCAGATCAACAACAGTGTAGCAGCCATCAAGGGATTGAAGAAACCACAGTACCTGCATTCACCTGAAATGGTGAAACAAATAATAGAGAAGATACCTACAGTGCTTAAGTTCCGGTGGTACGACTTCACTGCAGCGTCAGTAGAAGGCGAGTTCTCCGACCTGACGCTGGTATCCAGATTCCTGAACACAGAAGCGGACAAATGTGGAGCCTTCGCGACTTCAGAAGAAAAAGGTGGATTCAGAAGAACCCAGCGGCAAGCGACGCATTCAACAAAAGAAAGGGACTTCAAAGAAAAAGATTCGAAAAAATCGGAAAAAACGTGCCCGGTATGTGAGGGTGAACACTTCCTAGTCGAATGTCAGAAGTTCCTGAAAGCATCGGTACAAGATCGCTGGGCAGCTGTCAAGAAGAGTCGCGTCTGTTTCAAATGTCTTCAAGGGAGACACAGGAAGGAGAGCTGCAAGAAACCACCATGCAAGGAATGCAAGAGGTGGCATCATCATTTGCTGCACGTCAAGTCGGAAGAAAAGGCATCAGAAGAAAAGAAGGAGCCGTCGGAAGAGGTGGCCAGTGTCACTGCATCAGTGAATGCGGTCAACAACGCAAGAGCATACCTGAAGATAGTTCCGGTGGAAGTTTTCGGGTCACAAGGATCACAGAAGATATTAGCCCTTATGGATGAAGGGTCAACGGTGTCGCTTCTGGATAAAAAGATAGCAGAAGAAATCGGCGCTCAAGGAGATAACCAGGAACTAGTCATCGAGACAGTGGGAGGCAAGCTGATAAGGAAGAAGGATTCTCAAGTGCTGGACCTAACAGTGAAAGGGGTCCATCAAGAAGATAAGAAGACACTGAAAAGAGTCCGGACCGTCGACGAGTTGAAGCTTACGCCGCAGTTCCTGGACAAGAGGAGGATTGAAAAATGTCAACACTTGAAGAAGATCGCCGATTCACTGTACTACGAAGGAAAGTCACCACAGCTGCTCATCGGGCAAGACAACTGGGAGCTGATCGTGACTCAAGAAATAAGAAAAGGGAAACCAGGAGAGCCAGTAGCGTCACGAACAGGACTGGGATGGGTGCTCCACGGGTCAGACATAGGAAGTGTGAAACCAGTACACTTCCTGAACACATGTCTGCATATCAACACATCAGAAGAAGAAATGCATCAAGCCATCAAGGATCATTTCGCCATTGAAGCACTCGGCGTGCAGCCCAGAAGACCTACTACAGACTCAGAAGGAAGAGCGCTCACCATCCTGGACAAGACCTGCAGAAGACTAGAAGATGGTCGATTCGAAGCTGGACTTCTGTGGAAAAATGAAGAGGACCAGATGCCGGAAAGCTACACTTCTGCCAAGAATCGACTGATAAACACTGAGAAGAAGATGGACAAGGATCCTCAGTTGAAGGCAGAATACTGCAAGCAGATCCAGCATCTAATAGACAGTCAGTACGCGGAAGAAGCACCTAATGGACAAGAAGATCCTAAGAAGACATGGTATCTCCCACACTTCTCCGTGGTTCATCCGTTGAAGAAAAAGATAAGGATCGTTTTCGACGCTGCAGCCAAGTCAAAGGGAAGAAGCCTCAACGACGCTCTGCTGCCTGGACCAGACCTGCTGCAATCGCTGTTTGGAGTACTACTGCGATTCAGAAGAGGACCTCTAGCGGTGGCGGCTGACATCAAAGAAATGTTCCTGCAAGTTCGCATCAGACCAGAAGACCGAGACAGCTTACGGTTCCTGTGGCGAGGGGAGCAACGCGACGTGCCGCCAAAGAAGTACAGGATGACATCTGTTATCTTCGGTGCAACATCATCTCCAAGCACAGCAATCTACGTGAAGAATCGTAACGCAGCTGACTACAAAGAACAGTATCCAGAGGCAGCCAGAGCGATCGAGTTGAACCACTATATGGACGACTATCTGCACAGCTTCCATTCAGAAGAAGATTTCAGAAGAGTGACAGAGCAAGTGAACTTCATACATAAGAAAGCAGGCTTCGAACTCAGAGGATGGGCATCAAATCAACCTGAGCTGCTACAGAACGTGAAGACTGAAACAACCGAGAAGACAGAAGTGGACCTTGGCGAGAAGGAAGAGAAGACATTGGGACTACGCTGGTTCACTGAAAAGGACTCCATTGGCTTCAGGGCAAACCTCCGAAATACACCAGAAGAAATAGCAAGAGGACTACAGGTGCCTACCAAGAGAGAAGTCACCAGCGCTGTCATGTCGACTTTCGATCCACTAGGATTGGCGTCACCAGTTCTCGTCCAGGGCAAGAAGCTGCTTCAAGACACATGGCGAAGTGGTGTCGGTTGGGATGAAGAAATAGAAGAAAAAGAGTATGAATCATGGAAAACATACTTAGAGAAGATGAAGCTACTTCAAGGTCTGCAAATTCCAAGATGCCTCGCGCCACATAGCACCGAGGGGGAGCTACACACGTTCACCGATGCCAGCGAGACAGCGTACGCAGCTACGGTTTACTGGAGAACAGAAAATCAAGAAGGAGCTTACCACGTCAGCTTAGTAGCAGCAAAGGTGCGAGTGACCCCGTTGAAGCCGGTATCAATCCCTAGACTCGAACTACAAGCAGCTCTCCTGGGAAGCAGACTGGCGCATTCGGTAGAAAAGGAAATGGATCTGAAGGTGGTAAAGAAAACATACTGGACAGACTCCAGCATCGTACTTTCTTGGATCAAAACAGACCCGAGAACATTCAAGACGTTCGTGGCCCATCGCTTGGCCGAGATAGAAGACCTCACCAAGCCTCAAGAATGGAGATGGGTCCCCACGGCACAAAACCCTGCAGATGATGCGACGCGCAGCGTGCCAGAAGATTTCGACTGCAATCACCGATGGTATACAGGACCGAGCTTCCTGAGAAGAAAAGAAGTTCACTGGCCTGCAGCAAGAACCTTCAAGAAGGAGACCACCGGCGAAGAAAGGACAGCAGACGTCGTGGCAGCAGCGAGCATCACGCATCCGTCGCCAGATCCAGAGAGGTTCTCGTCATGGAAGAGACTTTGGCGAGCCACAGCAAGAGCACTGCAGTTCATACAAATCTGCAGGCGCAAAGAGAAAGTCAACGTCAGCAAAGGAGACCCCACCTGGAAAACGACGCGAGAAAAAAAGAAGACAGTCGAGAAGCAACAACGGCCTTCAAAAGCAACCGAAAGAAAACTCAAACCGCTGGACACAGGCCTACTGGAGCAAGCTGAAACTCTACTGTTAAGAAGAAGCCAAGAAAGAAGCTTTAAAGAAGACATCAGGCGACTACAACAAGGAAAACAAGTAGAAAACAGCAGCAAATTAAAGAAGCTCGACGTAGTGCTGGAAGATGGTCTCCTGCGGCTAAAAGGAAGAATCGACGCTATACAAGGCGTAACCAGAGACTACAAGCGACCAGTCGTGCTCGACAGTAAGGAAAAGATAACACGACTCATCTTGGAGGATTTCCATTGCCGCTTCAATCACGGTAATCACGCAACGGTCATGAACGAGATAAGGCAACGCTTCTGGGTACTGGGACTACGGTCGGCGATCAAGACAGTTCGACATCAATGTCAGTGGTGCAAGACGAAGAAGGCGAAACCTCAAGCACTACCGACGGGCAACCTACCGGCTGAGAGGCTGATGCACAACACTCATCCTTTTACGTGTGCCGGCATTGATTATTTCGGCCCTATGACAATCACCGTGGGAAGACGCTACGAGAAAAGATGGGGAGCCCTGTTTACATGCCTAACCACAAGGGCTGTACACATTGAGCTCACACCGTCGCTCTCCACTGATAGTATGATTATGACGCTGAGGAGGTTCGCTGCCAGAAGAGGAATGCCGAAGATAATCTACACTGATAATGGAACAAACTTCGTCGGCGCGAATAAAGAATTGAAAGAAGCCATAGAAACAATGAAACAAGAAGACCTTGCATCAGAAGCTGAGAAGATTGGCGTGCAGTGGAAATTCATCCCTCCTGGAGCGCCTAATATGGGCGGCGCATGGGAGCGTCTGGTGCGATCAATAAAAACCGCCCTAGACGCCACACTCAACGAAAAACAACCAAGAGAGGAGGTACTCCACACTCTCCTGCTGGAGGCCGAACATATGGTTAACTCTCGGCCCCTCACCCATATCTCCGAGAGCCTTGAGGAGGAAGCACTCACCCCAAACCACTTCCTCCTCGGGCGGTCATGCGGCGCGGCAAGAATTGGCAGCTTCACGGACAGCGAGCTCGTGGGCAAACACACCTGGAAGGCCACGCAGCGACTCGCCGACCACTTCTGGCAACGTTGGCTGCGAGAGTACCTACCCACCCTACTACCAAGGAAGACTGCGAGCAGCGACAGCGCTTCAAACCTTAACGTCGGGGACATCGTGTTGATCGTCGACCACAGCCTGCCGAGATGTACTTGGCCACGCGGCAGAATCCAGCAAGTATACCCAGGACCAGATGGCCGAGTCCGGATCGTCGACGTCGAGACCAGAGGAGGAGTGCTGCGGCGACCCAGTACGAGAGTGGTGTTGTTGGTGCCGGGAGTATCGCCGAGTCCAGAAGAAAGGTGCAACGCACGAGGGGGAGAATGTCGGCGACCAGACCCCTGCAGCTCACTAGGGCGCAAGTAGCGTGCGGCCCTGCGTCATACAAGGCATAATAGTTTGTAAGTTTCTTGTAAAATGTTAATGTTTTAGATATGTTTCTAATTAGAATTTTTAATTTTCAAAATATGACCCTATCTGTGCACAATAGCACAAGTAGCGGGTAGGCCGCGATGTTAGATTCATGTAATATCGAAAGGTTTAAAGAATTTTATGTTTAACTTATAATTTAGTAATAAAATTACAGTTATTTGAGAAATCTCTATTAGATTTATATTAGATTTACGTCAAAATAGTAATCGGATGCTTGTTGAATATGTTGAATGTGTTTAAAGTAAATTTTAAGAAAAAATTCAAAGAGTTTAAAAATTGTCATAATTACGTAACTTGAAAACTCACTTTTTTGTTTATAGAGATATCTCTTTGATTTTAGTGTCGATCGAAAGGTCTAGACTCAAAACCTTTTTCCACGTTTGTTTGATAAAAATCGGTTCACGCAACAAGAAGATATGGTCATTTTTATGTATAAAATTTTACATTGCTAATAATTTTTAAATGGCTATTTAAAAGGATGTAATTATTTAGTAATTAACTTAAATTAGTGTTTTTCTATGTACATTAGCATATAAAATAAGAATTTATAAGGTTGTAACAAAAAATAAAGAAATACTCATTTCCTGGAATTCGGCATGCACTAACAAAAATAGTATAAAAGGAGGGCCATTTTTCGGGTAAAGTCAGTCGCAGCCCAGCCACCGAAGAGGAAACATCAAAATAATAGTGCAAGCCGAAGTCTCAAGAAAATTGCAAGAATAATGATGTTTCATTTCGCCACCGTATAAGTCTCTGTGTGTCGCAGTATCCTGGTACGTATTCAGGGGTACGTGGGGTGTGTGCTAGCCAGCGGAGCCACCTAGGCTCAGGGAACAGGGAGCGCACGCTAAATAATATTGGGAGATCGTCCCAGGGCGACTGGAGGTATAAGAAGCGCCTCTACCGTCCGCAACAAAAATGTTATGTTTTAAAAATACGATTGGCTACTTTAGGGAAGGCTTCTCTTGTCAAATTAAATTATTTACTAGCTGCGCCCCGCGGTTTCACCCACATAAGTCTCGATCCCGTGGGAATATCGGGATAAAAAGCATCCTATGCCCTAACTCAAACTATAGTCTGCCCATGTGCCAAATTTCATCAAAATCCTTTCAGCCATTTTAGAGCAAAAGCGAAACAAACAAATTCACTTTTGCATTAATGATATTAGTTATAGGATGTTATCTGAAATTTTTAAGTATATAGGTATGTAAGGAACGTAGCAGGTACCGTTCAGTACTTTCTGCCTACCCCCATACGAAGAAGGCGTGAGTATATGTATGTATGTAAATATTATCTGACAATGTTTGTACAAACTTATTTAAAGAAATTAGTTCGTAGTACTTATTTACATTATCAAAAACGCAGTTAAATCAAGTGCGAGCAACAGAGTCAGCGTATTTTACAACCACATAAACTGTTTATTTACTTCTTATATCTTCGTCATGTGATGGAAAAAGATAACATTATCGGGAAAACCTTGTTCTACCAATACATTTTAACATGAGTAATATTCTAAAAATGGCTGTGAGAAAACCCACCTGTATTGCTATAAGTACCTAACCTAGCTATATATCTACTGAGTGCTGCAAGATCTAAATTTTTTTTAAATACATATTTTCAAAATGCAACGCCCGCACAACATTAAGTTACCAAAAACGTCTTTGACTTCCTTCCTACTTGCTAAATAGTTACACTAGCTTAACAAGATTTTTAGTAACTGTCTACGAATGATAAAGCAAGAATACCTTTCTTGCTTCACGTCATCAACTTTCTAGCCTTTTCCCAACTATGTTGGGGTCAGCTTCCAGTCTAACCGAATGCAACTGAATACCAGTACTTTACATGGAGCGACTGCCTATCCGACCTACACAACCCAGTTACTTTGTAATACGATACCCCTTCGTAAGACTGGTTGCCAAACTTTCGGACTTCTGACGACCCGTAACAACTGTCAAAGATCCACAAATGACAGCTGACCAACGGCTTAACGTGCTTTCCGAGGCACGGAGGGGACTCGGTATGTAAAAATTGTCACCGACCGCAGCAAGCGTAACTTAACCTGATCGATCGACCCGTGCGACTGTTATTACTTAGCCACGAGAAAGGTCTTTTTCTGTAAGAACATTATCACTGGCACTCAGCAAAAACGATGAACGCCATAAATAATTGTATGATTCGATGAGTGCGACAGACGCTCTAGTCAGAGGAACAGGCCACTTCATTTATCTAATACTAGCTCCAAGGCGTTCAGACGTCTGCATTCCTTCTGCAAAAAGGTGGGTGACTTGCTAACTAATGGGAAAGCCAGGCTACAAATAGAAGAAAACGTCTGGCATTTCAAAGGATAATGGACCCTGTAATCTCTTCGTTCTTATAATATAGCTCATATATGATATGACTTGAATTTGTGTACAAATAATATGAAAGAAACAAAGGAAAATTCCTAATAAAATGTTCAATTTGGGACACTGAAATTGAATTTGTGTTGAGTTTGCATGCGCACGTTTTCATTACAGATTGTACTGAAACTAGTTTTCGTATTTCTTTAAGAACATAAAAGTATAGTGGTAGCTATGACCATTGTTTAACATCATAATTTGGAATGAGTAGAATTTGCGATGGCCGTACATCCAAAATTTATTTTCTGTAATTGATTCGTGGAAGTGCAAAGCGAAGATGGCGGAACAATCGTAAATTGACTCCTTCCAAAATGTCTGGCCCGTATAATTATACAGGGTAAGTTTTTATCCAGTGCGCAAACTTTAACACGTGACTTTACTCATCATTATGAACAACTTTTACTATGGGACCGAACCTGAAATCGCGAAAAAAAAATCTGCTGTTCCCTACATTTACGTTCGCATAACTCGTCAAAATGTAGGGAACATCTGATTTTTTTTTCGCAAAAGTTGTTCATAATGATGAGTAAAGTCACTTGTTAAAGTTTGCGCACTGGATAAAAACTTATCCTGAAGAACAGGAGTGTGTGGAGAAAGGTCTTCGCTCTGCAGTAGCACAAAACAGTAAATAGATAGATATTTATAATGTGTTTCCTTTTGGAGAAAAAGAAAATAATACATATTTAAGAGACAGCTAAGCAAAGGCCGAAGACCTAAAAGCAAATCAGCCACATCTAAGCTTCAAAGGAGACAAAGCTGTCCTGATAACGGGAGGTATCTGAATAAACGAGAATACACGAAGGTCTCACAAGTTGCATGTTATTACGAGCTCACAATCCCGCGGCTACCACTCGTGATGTATGAAAACTTGAATATGTATGGGCACGCAATTGCATCGCAGGAACATACAGATTGACTTAAGTTTTGCTCGGCAACAGTGAATGGTTTATGGAAAACTGTGTTTGATTTATGCAATATCGTTGTTATTCTAACAAACACGTTTGTATTGTATGTAGTTGATAAAGTTTGGGCAAGACTTGCTTGAGGGAGACAAAGCTTTTCAGTAAAATGGGATTTCTGTTGATATAGCACGCAGCAGTAAACTGACGAATACTTCAGTTAACTTACAGAGCTGTCAATATATTCAATTAATATTACGTCGAAGAAGTTAAGCTGAGAATTTACTAGTCTTGATGAACTATCTTGAAAATGTTCTTTGAGCAGGTTATTATCAAACTATTATTAGCATCGCAGCGTCTAGCTTATTATGTTCAAGCTTGAATAGGAAGCACCTGAAGTAGTCTGACAGTAAAGCAAGTTGTGAACCTCTGTCGAAGTATCGACGTCGGTTATAATGACAGCGCACATTACAATAAACAAAGAGACACGACCTCGATCGCAGCACGCTGTTGTCGTTGAGCAAGCTATTTTAATTATAATTGCCCCCTGACGTGCCTGCTGCAGACACGAGCAGGATATACCAACCATAATAGCATTGAAAACAATAGTTGGCAATAATTCTGGCACGACTTTTAATTGGAGGTAAATATAGGATAGTTTTTAATTGTAATGTGCCAGCAATTTGTGTTCGTGTGTTCAATTTCGTTGTAAACTGTTTGTTTTTTTTTTGTAATGGTTGGTTTAAACTATGATACATGACTTAAACCTACTCGTAGCTAGGGATGTGACGATACATAATTTTCTCGATACGATACCGATGCCGATATCGATGGCTTAGTAGATAATAAATCAAATAAATAATAAAGAATGTACCTCGGGCGTTTGTATGTCTTCTGTATTTTGTATTTCGGGCACAACTGTTTAATAGTGCGTTAAAGTCCTTACTTCGCTGTGTGAATAAACAGAATCACAAAAAGCGGTTATGTGAAACAGGCACGAAAAAATACATCGCTCAGCCAACGCTCAGCAAACTGCAAACACTGCCGTTTGTCGTGTTGCCATGTCACTAAGCATGCGCTGCGCGGCTCTTCGGCCAGTCCCACCTGTGACGGAGCGACAATGTTGCACGTGCGTCGTCATTTCACGCACTTTTCGATATGTTTGATATCGATTGTATATAATCGGCATCGGAATCGTTACATCCCTATTTCAGAGTATATTTCTCAGTCAAACCACATATTTGTTTAATAAATTTCTTAACTTCCTACAAGTCACTCAAATTCTATTAAGTACGTCTTTCAGATAATAAAAAATATTAGACACGTATTTTTTGCTTTATCGTATTAAAAAAAAATAACTTAGAAAACACGCATTAAAGTAGAGGCTCGCTACGTCACAACTCAGTAGGTATTAAATCTAGCAAGGCGTGACGTCATGCCACATTTTAACTCAATGTATCGCCGTCTTCTTTTGATTACATCAAAAAAGAAAAAATACGTGTTCAATATTTTTTAATAATATACAAGGTGGACAAAAAAAAATTTTTGGACACAAGCCTATTGGTTTAACCTGTAAAAAGCTGTTAATAAAGTTTTTTCAAGAGGATTTTACAAAGTACATATCCATCAATACCTTTTCTGTGCTTACTAATTATGGCAATAACCCCTTACGAGCCGTTAATCGTAACAATTTATTAAGAAACCCTTGTTCAGCGCTGAACCTTTCAGAGTCTATGCATATGTGTGTGTAAAACAAACAGCCACAAATTAAAGGAACACTGTTCAGTTAAGATGACAAATCCTCTTGTCATGTCTCAAAAGGTACGGTAAGATGTCGGTCCCTATTAAAATCCTTGGCTTCCGCTAGTAATTAGGACAAGAAAATGGAGCTCTAAGGTACCAAGATAACTAAATTACAATGTTGACTAAAGGGATCAGAAGCTCTATCATTGTCTTCACTTCTTCAATCTTTGTCAAAGAGAACTGAGTACACCAAGACTCTAGATGGTTTTAAGTTAAGGCTCCTGCAAAAAGGCGTGACGTGTCGACGCAACACGACACCGATATGACAATTTCCGATAAGTTTTAATGGATTTTTTTTAAAGTGAAAAGTTCTAGGCGCATTGGGCATTTTTGAGATGGGAAAAACAATTGAACTCGCGACACCGTTACCGACACCTCATTTTTGGAAACGCGATTGTGCTATCTATTTGTATTACGTTACGGATCAATATTCTATGCAAGTATTTTTACTTTAAAGGTTTTGGAAGTATTTTTTTTTAAATTGTTCAAGTTTTCACTTGTGTCGGCACTCCCGGAATGCCACTGTTCTTTTTATTTATTTTTACCAGAGTCGCGTCGCGCTTGTCTGCGGGAGGGAGGCCTTTAAATATTTGTTTAGGTAAATGAATAGTGATTTCCTTTATCTGTTTCTGGCCATCTTTACCACCGATTTGAATTAGGTATATTCAGTGAAGTTAGGAAAATTGAAGCAAACTGACGAAGCCGCAAGCGCAGCTAGTATTAAACATAAATAATATAATAAATGGTATAGTTATGTACATAAATAAGTGAATGCATTAGCATTAAATGCAGATAGTATCGAGTTAACGATGCCCATAAAGCATTTTTCGCGTGCACGACCGAATACCAGGAATAATGCGTACTAACGTTAATAATGAATATTCAACATGGCTAATAATAAATGTAAATTACATCCGCAGTGACAGCGAAATATATCTAATTTCAAAGGTAATTTAAGATCCTACAGTAAATTAACTTGATGTTCACATTTGAATATGGAAATTTCTATGGATAGTGCTGCTGATGTGGCGCTTGTAAATATTACCCAAGAAATGTATTCTTCAAAATTTTTTAAAACATTTTTTACAATAAAAATATATTCGATGGAAATAGGTACTAAATTACTAAGCTAAATTGAACTGTCAACAAGCCTCTACATATTATTTGAACATCCCTCACCCTCATCACTTACATTTTAATTTTCTTTCAAGAAAAAAAATATATATAAGTAGGTACCCACCAAATGCCCAAAAAAATTGCGAGTTTCGTTAATTATCTAGGAAACCTTGTGTAATGATGGATGAACAAGATAACAGCTGCGACGCGCTCGTTTAACCAAGAATTTCGATTACACAGACGAGAAAATCCCTCTAATACTGCTAATGTCCGTCTAAACCGTCGCAGTGGTGTGACAGTGGAAAAATTCATCCAGGCAGACCAGTAATCAGTCAAGTTTTAGCTCCACATTACTGTAATGGGACGCCCAAAGCGAATGCCGCTTTGTCTCCGTACACAGCGGTTTATGTAAAGGAGGCCACGCAGTCAACGTTTGTAACCCAAGTAATGTATGTTATGTGTGAAATTGCTTCCGTTGCCTCTAATTCAATTTGGTAACAACTGGGTGTGTAAATTGAGGGGTGATTTGAGTGCAACACTTTCGTTAAATTGATGACTACTTTTATCGTTGTACACGTAATGCACCGAGTTTTACTTTTAATCAGCAAGTTAGAACACAGCACCATAGTGATTAAACTTTTTATCATGTACCTACCTATATCGAGTTGTATCTATATATTAATACGTGAAGCAAAAACTTTGTAACCCTTTTTACGAAAATTACGCGGGTGGACGAGTATGTTAAAGTTTATATGGAGAAGGAGTGCAGAAAGCTAATATTATTATTAAATAACAATTTCATTAAATTAAAAAAAAAAATATTACACCCACTACCATGCGTTTAACACAAGATGGCTACCTTAGAATAATTACATGGCAGCATGGAATTTGTATGGACCTACTATCATGGCAGTATGGAATTAGTATGTACTCTACAACTTAAATTTTTTATGAATTATTGTCGAATTTCGACCAACTAGTTTAAATAATTCGTTAATTTATTTGCATTTACTCAAATATAACATATACGCGGCAAACAACGTAAATTGTTATAGCAAGATCATTCAAAAGTTCTTCTACGTAAATCGCTAACTTCGCAGCTCGAAACTAATGCCGTCGTCCACGCTTTTTGCCATCAGATAATTCAACGCTATTTCACGACGCACTTTTTCGTCTTACAGTGATCACTACACACGGATTTACAGGGATTCAGTCTGAGTGCCAACAAACCTTTAATGATTGTACCCATTAAGAGCAACGCTTGATAAACAGTGCGCACGTTTACGCCAAAGCTAAAAATAATTAGAAGGATATTGATGGGCTCACATTCTGAAAATCCACAAGAATAAGAATAACGGGTTACTTTTCCGCAAGACGTAGGCTTATTCGACGAAGTAATTTCAAGAGTAATGCAATGTAATTGAACAGATTTACTCTTCGAGGAAAAAATATATATTGGAGGATGTATTTCGTTCAAGTAACGAGGGATTTGTAGAGCAGCTTTGACATCAATAGGTTTGTTTGTAAGAGAAAACTTACTCCGGATAATGATTCCGCTTCTAAGAAACGAAATGTCGCACTAACGACTGCGCTGCTTACCTGAAATAAAGAAAAATCTGTTAGTGAAGGAAAACAAGGTTATTGTTACAATTCTTAGAAGGGTTTCTAAAGGTTAACAAATAAGTTTAATATGCAAGCAAGAAGTAAATTTCTTTACATTACGCAAGCAATTTTAATAATTACTTTACGTAGGATTTTGAAACATAAGTACAGGCTGACTATATTCTTAATGTCCCTCGGGCATCATAGTATTTTCGAATACAAACGAATGCTAATTTCCATGTCAATCAATTATTAGATTTATCGTGTATAATAATTTGAATTCAGAACTAGGCTTTATTGTTATTTTGTTCTGATTTCCGTGTGAACTATGTAGGACTGTAAAACTATTTTCGTGCCTTAGACTTTAGCAGCGTTCCTCCCATTTTTTAAATAAATTACATTTTGTTAAAAGAGTATTAACAACTCTGTATACTTCCAAGTCGATTGAGAGCGTCCGGTCTGCACCAAGTGCAAAGGGCAACTGATAGAAATCCGACGACTGCCGAAACACGAAGTTTTCCGAGGGACATTAAGAAAAAAGTTCGTTAATGACGTATTTAGCTCCCACTTATCATCCTTTTCTTAACGATATGTTCATCAGAACATATTAGAATAACAATCTCTCCTTCAAAATTGAACACAGAAAATATATTTGATTTCTGTACAGCTCAGACTTTCTTGGAAACCAAATATTTAGCATAACTACGTGAGTCGGGACCTTCTTTGAATTTTGTCACGCCAACATTAGTAAGCGCTAACGTCTACGTGACATAACGCCATTTGATTTTCAGCATATTTTATGCAGTAAAAGATAATTTTGATGAGAAAGGCCTGACACTTATTATTTTTTCATTTTATGTCGCGAAGAATGGGTTATTTATATACTTAAATAGTTAAATAAGTAACAGTTTTGATATAAAAAAGAAAAGAAAGAAAAATACGTTTATTCGCATACAGCAAAAAAACCGGTCAAGAGCGACTCGGACTCGCGCACCGAGGGTTCCGTACCTACCCAATAAACCGCCATAAAACTGGTATCATTTTTATTGGTAAAAAGATATGGGTAAATTTGGATTTTCGCGAAAACTTGTAAGTACCAAAACTTACCATATTTTTTTTTCTGAATTTATCCTTTATTTGTGCTCTAAGACCTTGCTTTTTGCCAAATTTCGTGACTAGGTCAGCGGGAACTACCAGACAACCTGTCAAGGACATCGACGCGAAAACTGAAACCATGGATTCAATACATGATTCTGAACACCCCTTTTTTTTTTTTTTTTTTTTTTGGGAAATTATCAAATAACTTCTCCCGCTCTGGGTGGAGCGGGAGGGCGTGTCAGACTCTTACTGACTAAAACCCACCCGTGTTCCTTCCTATGCCATGTTGCCGGGGGCCACGATTTCCCTATCGGTTTTCTTCGAACCCCCGGCATTGGCATTGGCCCTAGCGGACCCCGTCAATTCTGCTGACATCTCTTTGAGGCGCGCGTGGAACACAACGCGCCGTCGATTCTGAACACCCCTTTTTTTTTTTTTTGGGTGGGAAATTATCAAATAACTTCTCCCGCTCTGGGTGGAGCGGGAGGGCGTGTCAGACTCTTACTGACTAAAACCCACCCGTGTTCCTTCCTATGCTATGTTGCCGGGGGCCACGATTTCCCCATCGGTTTTCTTCGAACCCCCGGCAGGCATTGGCCCTAGCGGACCCCGTCAATTCTGCTGACATCTCTTTGAGGCGCGCGTGGAACACAACGCGCCGTCGACCCGGGCTTGGTCCTTATCGGACGGCGAGCTACCCATTGCTCACCGACCGCAAGCCCGCGTCTACGGTGGCCGGAAATCTTCCTGCGATTCCCGACGCCCAGGGCGTCTCCTGCTGCGGCGGTTAGGGGCGCGAGGGCGCGAAATTTGCCTCTCCCTCACGCGCTCCGTCTCCTCCTTCGCGAGCATTATAAGAGGTGACGGCCTCCCATTTCCTCTCGCTCCGTAGCATGGCCCGAATCAGGGCCGGACGCGAGAGATCACCGCCGCCGATCGCATCCACGAGGACACGGCGATGCCCTGCCCAAGCCGGGCAGACCTCCACCGTGTGCTCCACCGTGTCCTCCGGGCGATCCACACAGTGACGACACCCGGGCGTTTCCTCCCGCTTTATCCTGAACAGGTACCTCCCGAAACTGCCGTGTCCGGTGAGTACCTGCGTCAGGCGGAAGGTGAGGACGCCGTGGCGCCTCTCTAGCCACTCCTCAAAGAGGGGTCTTATCGCCGCAATTGTGGCGTGCCCAGCGCTGGGTTGCGACAATCGCACTCTCCATTCCGCCATGAGATCCCGCCGGAGCTCTGTCCGCTGTGCCGCGACTTCTTGCGGCATCGGAGTTAAGCCCCGGCGCTTCGCCTCCTCGCGCCACTCCCAAATGTGCGCGAGGACCTTTGCCTCCAGATCCCATGGCGGTACTCCGGCAAGGAGGCTCGCCGCCTCGCAGGAGACCGTGCGGTATCCTCGGGCCAGCCGGATGGCCATGACCCTTTGGGACGCGTTCAGCCGGCGGCCTGGCTGCCGCCTCAATGAAGGCGCCCACACCGGCGCCCCGTAAAGGGCCATGGACCGCACGATCCCCACGTAGAGCCTCCGGCAGGAGGCGTTTGGACCTCCCAGATTGGGCAGGAGCCGCTTCAAGGCAGCCCCGGCCCGGATTCTGAACACCCCTGCGTTGAAATTTTTCGTCGGTTATTAAAAAAAAATCTCCTGTTCCATACACTTTGATCGCGTAGGTATTGCACTTTTCTATGAAACAGCTGTTTTTTTTTTAATAACCGTCGAAAAATTGTCCCTGCCACCCCGTATAGGTTTTCGACCCAAAACCTATAGGGTACTTCCGGTTGACCTAGGATTGTCAATTTTGGTTAAAAGCAAGGTCTTACAGCACAACTGAAGGGAAAATTCCGAAAAATAAAAAAAGTTGATAATTAAGGTAAATTTTGGTACTTACAAGTTTTCGCGAAAATCTAAATTTGAATTTTGATTTTTATACACCTAATAGGGACTATAGACCTCAGTACCTGGTATAAATTTCAACTTGCTAGGTCCACCCATTCCTGAGAAAATCGGTGGTGACACACGGACAAGAGAGTGATCTTATAAGGGTTCCGTTTTTTACCTTTTAAGGTACGGAACCATAAAAATACACCTTAAAATTATAAAAACAGAAAACGATGATTATAATGCCAAAAGGGCCTCAGCTCAGCATAATGGCAGATGACAACACAAAGTGTACCACCTGACGGGGATTTTCAGCTGCAACCCACGACTGCCATTTGCTAAAATAATAAACACTTCAGGAAGTGTGTGTGAATAAATTGAAGGTGTGTGAAAAAATGAGTCATGGTGTGTGGATAAAATAAAAAAGCCATCACTAAATCAAATAAAATGTTATGACATACGTGTGTGTGTACGTTGTGTTGTGATTCATGAGAAACTAAAATAAATATCAAATATCAAATTTAAATTCAAATAATAAATCTATAAATAGAAAAACCTCAAACAATACAAATCAGAAATGATAAATAATGATGAATCGGAGTGATATTGGGTCAAATGGGGACAAAATCAGAACCTATTTAGAGAAGGTACCTTTATATTTGACCCAAGCAACAGCTTAATAGCTCATTTCCACATAAAACATTGTCTCCAAAAGACCTTCTAAAATCCCGATAAATGTGTTGAGAAGCAACTGTGTATCAATGACAAAAACTGTGGATGGACAGACACATGTCGACCCTCGTCTCAATAATTTTCAGGATTCGCCACTCCTGATATAGGCACGTATAAATTTTGAAACACCTGCTTCTTGTATATTAGTCTTGCTATGACTGTTTTCTCAATGCAAACACTGCTTAAGAGTGGTTCTACATGAACATTTAATAGTTTAAAAAACACTAGAAAAACATGCTTTTATAAATGCACGTAAAAACAAAAACTCATGGTCATGATCGTGTTCAAAGTCCATTACGTGGCCTTTCTCACAAGTGCAAACACGACTATGATACGATATTCCATCATGGAATGCCTTCATCATCAGACCTTGAAACCTAATCGTGGTCAAAGTTCATTACAAGACTTTTCTAGGAAATCCAAAACAGCTATGATACGTTTTTCCATCATGAAGTTCCAGTTCATGTCTTCCGGCTCCATCATCAGATCAGTTCGACAGTAGCATATTATTGTATTGTCATCAGAACTACATACAGCTGCCAATTTTCATTACGCTACGACCCTTGGAAGATGGTTAAATTAGTTACCTACCTTAGATTCCATTACATAGTTACATACAGGTCGACCTAATAAAAGCGTGTTAAAATCGACTTTATTCAGATATTAAGTAAAAAGAAGCACACGCGTGGTAAACTGGTCACAACGGCAGAAAAAATAATGAAAATTATATTATGGAAGTGTCGGTAGTACACAAAATAAAAAAAAATCGCCTGAAATACCAGCGTTAATTTTATTTTGATTTATTCAGTTAGTCAGTTTATAGGAAAGCCGATAGAGCGAAATGCACTTCACAATAAAATAGAGAAAAAAACAGTGGCACTCGGGAGTGCCGACAGAAGTGAAAACTTGAAAAAAATCGGCACCGCGGTAATCAACGCGTTGATGTCTTTTAATGGTCAAAAGCTGGTGTCGTAATAGTGTCGAGAAATCAATGGTTTAGTCCCATCTCAAAAATGCCCAACGCGCCTGTGAAGGTTTCACTTCCAAAATATTTTAACGTGCAAAAAAAAAACAGTTGTCTCAAATCTCGAATAATGTTTTGCACGCATCCTCTTACTCTCACTATCTACATTAAATACACATATAAATCGATTCTGGCCTAATTAATCACGAGTGTGTATCTGTTTCAAGTGTATCTGTATCTAAATGGTAATGAATTTTAAAAGCTTTGTAATATAATAATAGCATCTCGTCCGGAATCCGGACGGGCACTTGAAGCGACTCTCGGATGGCCAGCATCTTGTACAGCTATTTTCGATCTTGAAGCCCGCTTGAATATATTAAAAATATACGTACCTTTTGTATGTAAGTCTTTGTATTTATTTCACCATAATTCTTATAAATATTCGAGTTTCCAGTAGTATGTCTTTTTACTAAGTAACGGTTTGGGTGAATTATCTCTTCATTATATATGTTGCGATAACCTACCCATTGAAAACCTAATCATCAAATATGTCAATATTTCTAATTACTGTTCTGAGTTTGTGTTTAGTAAAACCCACATAATTATAGATATTGCAATCCAAGAAGACGCGCACCACTCCGCGATTACTGTACTGTAAGCCGAACTCTAGTACGGCGATGAACGGAGTGGGGCGCGTCTTCGTGGCTTGCACTATCTATAGTTATGATGACATTGAATCTAGAAATTGCGGTAGATACCTATTTGTTTTACAAAACGCACCATTATCTAATTTTCTGAGTGCGTTAGGCAAAAGTCATGTCAATATTGACTTATCGCCATTACACGTGTTGGTTCTACAAATAATGAGTAAACAAAGATTATAACTAATCAATCTCTAGTTAAATACATTCCGACCTCCTCGTGCTAAACTCAATACGTAACCTTTGCATTAATCTTTCCATAAACATACACAAATAGTATAACATCACGCCTGTAATCCCTGAAGGGCTAGGCAAAGGTGAACCTATAGTAGACCCATAGTATGCCAGTTTTGTTTAAGTCCCATGTAATATGGGGCAAGCCTGTTGCCATCAAATTTATTAGCAAACGAATCACTATTTTACAATAAATTTTGTTCATTTATCTCATCACCTGTTAAGCAGCCTTATAAAGGCGGATAACAATTAAAATTCTATTGTGTCTCGTTAATGACAGTGGAAGACATCGGTAAGTTTGTTTTGCTTTCCAGCATAGGCTTCCCCCTTTTTCCTTTCTTCTTCTTCTTTTCGTGTAGTTAGTGCCTAACCTGGTGTCAGAATTTTTCTGACTTGGCTTCACATGCCGTCGAGAAATATCTCTTTCGGGCCGAAAGGGAAATCGTGGCCCCCCGGCAACATGGCAACTGAAGGAACACGGGTGGGTTTTAGTCAATAAGAGTCTGACACGCTCTCCCGCTCCACCCAGAGCGGGAGAAGTTATTTGATAATTTCCAAGCCAAAAAAAAAAAAAGGCATGCCGGTTTCCCCACGAGGTTTTCCTTCACCGTTTTTGAAGCTAGTGATAATTATACAATACGCACATGAATCCGAAAAGTCAGAGGTGCGTGCCTTGTTTCCTTAACGACTTGTTGTTGTAACTCTTTGCGTACAAATAACGCATATTTTGAAAAATTCATTTTCTATTTTATTTATTTATTTATTTAAACAAACAAAATAGAGCTATTGATAGAGATATCGATAGCAACATCACGTTTTGCAATCGATCGTTGGAAAATCTTTTGTACGTGATTCGGTAATTCACAGACTAAGAATATTTATGATATGAACGATAATTACTTTTAAATGTAAGCACAGTGTTGTTATCTTTTCTACTTGTTGTTTTCCTTGTTACTAAACTTAATCATGTATTATTTGTTTGTGTAGCAGTGATAGCTTACTGGTGTGACCTTCATTGGTCTCGAGTTCGAACCCAAGGCACGTACCTCTGACTTTTCGGATTCATGTGCGTATTGTATAATTATTACTTGCTTCAAAAACGGTGAAGGAAAACATCTTGTGGAAACCGGCATGCCTGAGAGATATTTCTCGACGGCATGTGAAGCCAAGTAAAGAGGCCCATGGGCGGATTTAAAACTTTGACACCAGGTTAGTCACTAACCACACGAAAAGAAGAAGAAGGATGTATTATTTGTAGGTTTTTTAGACCTGAAGAAGGCGTTTGACACCGTATCTGTTCCTATCCTTGTGCAGAGACTTGAGGCTATAGGGATTAGAGGCAAGGCTCTTTCTCTTTTTGACAGTTATCTCCGGGGTAGGAAACAACAGGTTAAGCTGGGTAACTCGTGCAGTAGTGAGGAAAATGTTGTTTTTGGTGTTCCGCAGGGCTCCGTGCTCGGCCCACCACTGTTTCTAGTGTATATTAATGAGCTCTGTAACCTACGAAGCAGTGGTGGAAAAATCATCTCATATGTGGACGATACGGCTATTGTCTACTTTGGTGACACTTGGGAAATGGTACGTAGTAAGGCCGAACAAGGGTTAGTGGTCATAGACAGATGGCTCAAAGCTAACTTGCTAACTCTTAATATTGCTAAAACAAATTACATTTGTCTCTCTCCAAGTGCAAGGTCTAAAGCATCTACTAACTTCAATATTCGTATACATATGTGTGCAAACAGCATAGAACAGAGCTGTGACTGCAAACCCATCAAACAATTACCGTCTGCAAGATATCTGGGAGTTATAGTCGATGAATGTCTGACGTGGCACTCGCATGTCGAGGTTATTATGTCGCGTGTTCGAAAATTTATATGCATTTTTAAAAATCTACGACATGTGATGCCTCAAAAGATACTCAACAACGTTTATATAGCACTCGCGCAGTCAGTAATCACTTACTGCCTACCTGTCTGGGGAGGGGCCACCAAAATTAAGTTTCTAGAGTTAGAAAGATCCCAAAGGTCACTTTTAAAAGTGATCTATTCTAAGCCATATAGATATCCCACACTCGATCTATATAAAATTGGTGGTCTACTATCAGTCAGGAAACTATACCTTTTAAACATTATCCTATATTGACATAAATACCTTCCAGTTAACTCAGAAAGACAAGCTAGGAGGAGAAAAGATATTGTGGCTTCATCTACACCGGTACGTACGGTTTTTGCAAGGCGTCAGTATGTATGCCAATCAGCCTACATATACAACAAAATTAACGCTAAACTTAAGTTCCACCATGAGGTCTCGCATCAATGCAAAAAAGTTATAACAGAGTGGTTAAAAACTCTAAATTATGAAGAAACAGAGCATATTCTAGTCAGACTAACATGAACCCTTCTCTTCTTTATCATAATGTTATACATTGTGATCACCTAATTGTATATTTATCTTCGATTTATAATGGCACTATCAGCAAACACGTAAACTCATACATAAACACACACTAAAACACACAAACATAAACACACACACACAAAACACACACAGACAAACCCACGATCACACACTACTACAGTCACACTAACACATACTCACAATTGCACAATACACAAAGCTGCTAATTACTTTTTATCATTGTTTTCTCTTTGTTCCTAAATTAGTTTTATTAGTTTAATTTTAATTGTTACAGAGTCTCAATAGTGTATAAGCTATCAATTAAGGGAAAGAGCGAGATAACCCCAACACAAGTATTATTAATTACTTACTGGGGCTGTCTCAATCACATCTGCAAATGTAACTGTTTGAGACCCAATAAACAATTTTTTTTATTTTCAATTATTTGTAGGTACATTGTGTCTCTTTTTAAATTAATTAAACCTGTAACTGTTACCATAGTAGGGAAAACTGTCTAACACGTTAAGCCAACGACAGTCACACATCAATTATTGGAACGAAGTTCTTTAAAGCGGCTTGTAAACTTTCAAAAATCGTCACGCTAAAAAGTGTTAATACGAAAGAAAGAGATAGAGAGAGAGAACACCGGCAGAAAAAAACAAAAGAAAAGGGTAAAGTGATTACAGTGTCGTGGGATAAAATTGTACACATCGGCCCGAGTACACTGCATGCCGGAGAGAGAGAGAGAGAAAGTGTGAATTTGGTCAAAATGAAAATCCATGATGGCGGCTCTGAAAACTTTCCAATTTTTCATCATTCGTATCGTTTATATGGTTTTCAAGGGTGTTAAAGCCGATAGTGGGGTCGAAATGTAAATTCAAGATGGCGGCTGCGAAAATTTTCAAAATTTTCGTCATGGGTGCCGTTTTTATAGTTTTCGAGGGTGCTAAAGCCGATAGTGAGGTCAAAATGTAAATCCAAGATGGCGGCTGCAAAAACGCTGTTTTTGTTTTAAATCATAATTATGCGGGAAAGAACTCGTTCCCGACGACACACGTTTTTATTTTTCTTTTCCCAATAACTCGAAATATAGTTAAAATACAGGACAATATTCAGATAGGTACAACATTTCTAACTACCCACTCGTTAACGGAAAATGAACATTAATTAGTATAATAAACTAATTGGAGAGCAATGTTATGAACACTAGCTAAAGCCGATGCATTTAATTTGTATTAGATAATAATTGTAATTAAATAATTTTCATACTAAACACGCATTATGTAATAGTTAATGATCACCATTATGATAATAATGCAACACTTTCCCTCATAATAGGGTTTTAACATAATTCAAATACATAATGTTACCATAATTATGTTTAATTTTCCATATTGACGTAATCGTAGCAGATTCTTGCTAATAAATTCACATATAACATAACGCCTATTAGCCCGAAAGGATTAGTCAGAGGTGTACCTAATAATAGTACACCCACATTTCGCCAATTATGTTAAAGTTCCATGTAATAGGCGGCGACCTTACTGCTACCAACCGAAAAAAATCTAGACTCCGGGCTGCTACTGAGAAATTCCTGATAGAAAAAAACAGTGGCACTCCGGAAGAGCTGACAGAAGTGAAAACTTGAACAAGATCGCCTTGGTGGAAAAAAAATACTTGTATAGAACATTGGTCCGTAACCTTATCTAAATAAAGAGCAAAATCGCGTTTACAAAAAATAAAACTTCCGAAACCTTTAAAGTAAAAATACTTGCATAGAACACTGATCAGTAAAGTAATATAAATAAAGAGCATAATTGCGTTTACAAAACCTTTAAAGTAAAAATATTTGCATAGAACATTGATCCGTAACGTAATATAAATAAAGAGCACAATCGCATTTACAAAACCTTTAAAGTGAAAATACTTGCATTGAAAATTAATCCTTAACGTAATATAAATAAAGAGCACAATCGCATTTACAAAACCTTTAAAGTAAAAATACTTGCATAGAACATTGATCCGTAACATAATATAAATAAAGAGCACAATCGCGTTTACAAAAATGAGGTGTCATCATGGTGTCGCGAAATCAATGGTAATCCATCCCAAAAATGCCCAACGCGCCTAAAGAAGTTTTCACTTCAAAACTCAATAACACTGCGCCCGACCTGGGAATCAAACACAGGACCTTAGGTTCCGCAGTTGCGCTTGCGGCCACTTAAAAAATGATTCAAAAAATTTTTTTGCTAATGAATTCGTTTAACTTTAAAATGATACTTAAGTATTAGATTGTAAATACAATACCTAAGAGAATAGAAGGAAACCGCTCAATAGCACTTATTATTGAAAAATATTAAACAGCAGCCGTCTCAATTTAAAAGAAAAAAATAATAATTAAAAGAACAAACTTTAAATTAAAAAGTTAGCTCTTTTTAAATCAAACCCAAGATCTACAGCAGTCATAAAGGCAAGAAAGGGCCCACAAAAGATGTATCTCCACAATAGTAAAGTGACGGTACACAGAATGCACTTCGAAACTACTAAAGACTGGAAGCGAAGTAGGTACTCTTTGTATTGAGGAATGGAATGGTCGCGTCATCATGTGGGAAATATAAAGAATATGTCTTCGTTGCACAACAATAAGAACGGTCTATTTTCGTTTTATTTCTTCTTTACGAGAGAGACTTCTGGCCTTAAATGGAGCCTTGGAGAACTAAACTTCGCTCTATTAAACATAGCCTCGTCCACGCTCACTACTCATTTTGCGTTAGTACCTATTGAAATTGTACGCACACACAAGCAAAATCTACGCCTATTTCAGTTTACGCACACATTGATAGGCCTCCTAGACCCTAATTAGTAACAAGACTCAGTTAATAAACGCGCATGTCCCGGATTGGGAGATCGGGCCTTTGGGCCGCTTGATCCTACATACACCAACCAACCGTACTAATTGTACACGTCGTCGCGTTGACCCCCAACTGATGGCATACCCGTATGCAAATGAATAACTTGGGTACTATAGAGGTGTAATGTAGGAAAGGACGCATAATTAAAAGGTAACTTAATTGTGCGATGTTCTCGGCGGTTAGTTAACCAGTAATTTGTAACGTTATAAATGGTCTCTTTTCTAACCCAATTTGTTTACATGAGAGGTCTTTATGTATATAATTAATTAATTATGTTTTATGTAACAGTTTTATTAAAAACCCAAAGGAGCATTTTTGGGAATTCAGAATTTATGGAAAAATTTTGTTTGAACATCGATTACTCGACGAAGACATAACCGGTTGAATACAAATGAAATATCAATTCAAAGGTAACAAAAACTAACAACGAATTTTTCGGTTCTAATTTGGGAATAAAATATCTAGGTATCGAATGTTTTTGATTGTCATTCATATCCTGGCGACTTTTAAACGTTACCCAAAAATACAAAGTTTAAATTACATCACAGAAGTTATTAAGAATGTGAATTTTTGTGAAATTGTTCCACAAAATATATGAAATTACATGTCGAATGAGATTTTTCTCATATTTCTACGTAGCCTGGTTATTAAAGTTCGTTCCACTTCAACCTAAATAGCACGGTACGGAGGGGATTTAATCACGGTCGCGGGCATTGGTAGTGTTTCATAAAATTCAACGTTTCGCTTATAACGCGGGAACCATTGAACCGATTCTGATCGGATTTTTAATATACTCGGATGCAGCTATTGCTTATAGACCATTTACCTTTACACTGAATGAGGTACCTACACGACGAATTGGTACGCCAGAGTGGATAAACAGTTCAGTATTTTGGAGTGTTTTAAGTTGTCGCTTCAACTGACGATACGGAATAGAGCTGCCAGGATCAGCCTCTTCAAACTAGGAAGCTTTAGCCATAAACTGGCGAATCTCTTAAATAAGGAAATTTCGAGATAATGCTTTAAGATCCTGTTACTCTCCTAGAAGCACGTTTTCTTGGAATATTATTAGTGAGAGGCGAGGTTAAGGAAATCTAATGCTTTGTTAAAATTCGCTATCTTGTTAACTTACCCAAAAACTGAGATGCTCAAGAACTTAATTAAATAATTATCGTCCACTCAGAAAAATACACGGGAAATCCTGGTGAAAGGAAAAACATTAACAGAAATGTTAAGAACATAAAAAAGATATATTCGTTGCTCCCGTCATTCAGGGTGCGAATAGTCAGAATTATCTCCACAGTCGAATGGATGAATGGGTACTCAAGTGGCAGGGCCGCTCAAGGGCCATAAGCCAAGCATCTCTGAACATACTAATTGAAAACGTGACAAGTACAACGAGTCCAATTCATGGACAGGGTTGGCGGAAAAATTACGACAGGCATTTTAATATTGGAAAATATCGAGAATTGACATAACATTATAAATGTAGAATAGAATACTCTTTATTATCTATGCCATACGAATTGCAGATATAAATGTAGAAATTTTATATAAGGTGACACAATGGGCTGTCTTATCGCTACAAGATTGAATCTTTTAAAGAAAACCTTTGGATGTATGACTGAAGAAAATATTAATTTATTGATGGAGATGCGTGTAGGTGCAAAATGAGCATGTATTACAAGAATAAGTTTAAAAATTCAGCTAGAACTAACTTGTGCATTATCACAATTGTTATGAACTGTTATTTTCATCTTGAATTTTTAGCAATTTATTGCGGCAATCTTTCTAAATAATCATCTTCTAGCGCAACTTATGTAGGTACTTTGTTCTGTAATTCTCATATGTGCTTCAACATCCGAAAGAAAGGATAGACGCCATCTTGAATACAAACTTACAGTCAACGAATGCATTTGAATTTCAAAATCTTCAACTTAAAGCTCTACATATGCTTGGCAAAAATGTTAAAACAGCTACGAGAAATATGCTTTTGTATAAAACATCAAAATGAGTTTGTTATTTCTACACATACAATCGCAAGCATTGAACTATAATTATTTGATGAACCTTTAGATACAGGGTATTTAAGTCCAGTAGGTACTTACAGCAAGTTTAATATGTTATTGATAGAGCTGTTCGAAAATAAATTGAAGTAGAAATTTTTATTACGTAACAGCCCTGAGACGAAGCCAATATTATTGATCGCAACGTAATAGGTACTATTGCTTGAGGAAGTCCTTAGCTGTAATGAAAATGTTGCCTTTTCCGTGACTAGCAGTTATTAATTTGAACAATTTCAAGTATCCAACATTACGATTACTTATTCAGTGACAGCGAAGGTTCCTAATTTAATAAAGTATTATTGTAGTCTCGCATGACTTGGAAAGTATTTGGGACACGTAAGATTATTCGATCGTTCGGAAAATTGATTACGAAGGAAGTGAATCTATCTACAATAGACGACCCACTAAAAGTTTGAGGCGATTAATTTCTCCTCAGCTCACGTAAAGCTTAGTTAATTTGTTAAACATTAGTTGACATACTGATGAATTCTGATAGATGAATTCCACGTAACGATAAGATTTGCTGTGGCTTCGCCCGCATTTATGTCAGAAAATATCCCTCGGGAACGTACTACCGGTATTAAAAGTACCCTATGTATTCATCAAGGTAAATAATGTATTAATTCCGTAATAGATTGTTTTCATACAACTCTTTATTGGTTTACGCGGCGCACGCCGGTAAAACTCCCAGTCGGCATGACTTTTTCCGACATCTTCAACAATCATTCGTCATATTGTAGCCAATTTACACTAAACCTTTAATGAATTATAGGTACACTTAAACCTTCTTCATGAATCACTCCGTCCATTGGTGAAAACTGTTTGAAAATCCGTTCGGTAGTTTTTGAGTTTATCGCGTTCAGACATACAGACAAACAAACGCGGCGGGGGACTTTGTTTTATAATTATGTAGTGATTTAACCATGTATGTCGCACATATAAACAGACAAAAAGAAAGGAACAGTTAAATACGTACGAAGGTGATGCTTATTTCTAAAGAAATTTCTTCCAGCATACCTTACTATATACCTTATCATAATATTATGACAATAAATTACTCACGACACGTGTACTGACATAAGTTTCATAGAAGACATTCATCAATCAGAAATACTCAATTAGAAACAAATGTCAAGGAATTACAAATGTCATATAATTAAAACAATAACCCTCTTCAAACAATACGAACAAACACCATTAAGGTAGATTATTCAAAATCCACTTATTTAACACCTGACCTCAATGATTGTCATTCTACATTCAGGCCCAAATGTATTAACATTAAGGCTGTAACTATGAAAGGTCGTAATGACTTAACATATTAGAACTTGTCTGAATTAAACAGAACGTGTCTCCAAATGTCTGAGGTGATTACTTTAAAGACCGCCGTTAGCTGGCGGGATCACGAAATCCGTAGACATTAAGACCTAACTGACATGATCCGGCTTGCTTATTTGGTATAAGCAATGACCATTTCCTCTCCAGCGCATCGTAGACTGGAAGTAATTTCAACAGAAAACATTAAGACATTAAGGAGCACAGTGACGATGTTTACTTGATGCCTGCCTCGTTTAATGACTTCCAACACGAACATAAAACATCAAAGTCTCGTCTGATACAAAAGGACATCACAAGTTTACTTAATGCGGCTTTGTATCAATGAACTAAATTAAAGCATTAGCGTTTGAAATGAGATAATTAAAACATAAATCACAATGGAATTGGACCCGGCCCGTACGATAGAGGCTACATATCAAATAAATAGACTTTATTAACGGGCTATTGTAATATAATCTAGAAAAATCCTGTGCGCGATCCATCATAGGCACGTCAACAGAAACAAAACGTCACACCGACACGTGTCGCAGTTTGCGCCGAACGAAACAAACACACGAAGAGCAAAAACGAACCGACGCGATGCGATTAAATATGATGGACGATCGATGGTAAATAACGAAACGACCTAACCGTTCCACTAACGATCCCGATACGAGCCATCGCATGTTTCATACGCTGAATTTTATTGAGCAGATAAGTGTTAAAAATTATGTTTCGAAAAAAACAAACGATGACAAACACAATTCTCCTGAGGATAAAGTTTAACAAAACTTCGCAAAGGAAGTCGTTAGATCGTATCAATCACTTTGTAATCGGTACGTAAAAGCAGCAATCGAAAGAAACAACGATCGAAGGGATCGAATAAACAAAAAAGCGTCGGAAATCGAGAGACTGTATCACAATAGCACAAAGGAAAAGGAGCGGACGCCGGAACGAAAGAAAAACATGAAGGTGGAAACATCAACGAGAATATTTTTCTTCTCAACATTAAACTTCTTAATGAGGTTGGGAAAATAATTGCTGTAACACAAGGAAGGTACGTGGAATGGGTAGCATTAATTAAAAACAGCACCGCAGTCGAGAGGCTGCGGTCAGACGAAAATGTAACATAAATAATAACACAAGGCCAAAACAGAGTAGAATGTATAAAATGTAAAAGGGCGGACGCTACTAAAACTTTTGGATCTCCCTTTCATAACTTTTTCGAGGAACCTTTTTTCGTACCATTATTTTATTATGCCTCATTTGACTAAAAGAAAGTCCGGACGAAGCGTCCGTGTTATATGTCGGTCCCTTCATTTAAAATATGTATGTGCATACGCCACACCACACCCAAATAACCCTAAAGTTGAGTTTCTGTCTACAAAGTGGATTGATTCACACAAATTGAATTCTGCATGAGGCCATTTACATAAAACCATTTTATATGTTGCCGATCGTTAGTGCGTCAAAGTGTTCCGGTCTGTTTTGCCGTTAAAACTCAATGTTATAAAGCAAATATTTTTAAATCTGGTTACGCGAAAGCAGAACTGCCTTCCTAAGCTGAAGTCAAATTACGTAGATAATTCATAAGCGGGAAGTTTTTCCTCGCGGCTTTCAAGATCCTTTATCTCGATCACTTTTCCGAGGTGAACCACCGCGTCCCGTCTGTCTTGAGCTTTTTAGTTAAGATAAAAGTAACAGGCGTCGCTGTAAGCGCCAACGGTACGACTGTATCCATCAAGTTTAGTCGCGCATTACCGTAACGAGCGGAGCCCCCGCCTTTCTTACCATCCCGGCTTTGGTACTAGATTCTGTTTGCTGTTAAACTGTTATTGTGTCCTTTTATAGGCAACAAATTCTTTCTGAATTGTCAAAACTTATTTTGCTATTTTATTGGCCCGTTGTCAATGAGGAATCTGCTAAGCAAGAGCAGCTAGTTTTCTACTGCTATTCATATAATTTCTGTAGAATCTTTAGCATTTTTTTTTCGTTTTACGTCTACGTTTCCAAGTACATTTTAGACCAAGTCTTTCATTAGCTCTGAAACGTTCTTTTTTTTGTACAAAACATCATTAGTGATTTCATATGAATACTTTTTTCGTTTCGTAAGTCCTCTGTGGCTGTGTGTGGTTTCGTATTTTATTTTTATACTTGCGTTGATTATTAAAAATGTAGAGCAGTGGTGGTCCAGTGGTAACGGCCGCGACTTACAGGTGGTAGGTTCGAACCCCAACAGGAGCTTCACTATGTGTAAATTATTTAATCACTACTACCTACTCTCAAAACGGTAAAGGAAAACATCGTGAGGAAACTGGTATGTCCTAGAATCAAAAATTTTAAGACATGTGACATCCACCAACCCGCACTGGGCCCGCGTGGTAGATAAAGCCCACTCCCTCTCATCGAGAGGAGACCTATGTCCCACCAGTGGGAGCATTATAGGCTGATTATGCGGTTAATAATATCCAATCTCCATACTTGTCTGCAAACTGCCGTGTTTTTACCCAGGAAATTTTTTTCTAGAATCATTTGCTGAAAGTAATTAGCGATGTAGAAAGATAAAAACTAATATAAATGATCATTGCCGCCACAATGTTTTCGGTCTACCACATTAACATCTAATAGTCTTATTAAAAGTATACAAAGCTTTTTATTGCCACTATAATTAACTAGCAAATGATAACGCGAAAATACAGACAATTTTTTTACGGATTGAATACGAGGCTTTTGTTTTGTGTGTATTTTATCCAGTTTTTAAAATGTGCGGTTGATTTGTTTACGTGAATTTCAAATCTTAATTACCGGGAGTACACTTAAGGTTACACTAGTCTAGTCGGTCATTA
The DNA here is from genome assembly GCA_949152395.1 of Agrochola litura. Taxonomy (NCBI): domain Eukaryota; kingdom Metazoa; phylum Arthropoda; class Insecta; order Lepidoptera; family Noctuidae; genus Agrochola; species Agrochola litura. The sequence continues at coordinate 17,877,249 of OX424509.1, read as the reverse complement.
TTTTGGTAATTACTCGTCTGTTTAACGATGTACGTTAAAAACTAAACATTATATTCATTTGTCTTGTCAGCCCTGTATGGAAGCAGAATTGGAAAAAAATTGGTTTGGAAGTTATGAGCTTCGAAAATTCCATAGGTATATTAACAATAACTTTAACACATCTTTGGGCGTAAATAAATAACTTATGTCGTATGAAAATGGCAAAATAGAAACCGTACAGGGATAGATAATTTATTTAAAATAATTTGAGTAGACACATTCAGTAGTTTTTCTATAATATCTATACGCCCAAAGGTCTGTTCATGACATTTTACGCGCTCGTTTTCGTTATAAATCATCGTCAATTTCACTAAATAAATAAAAACTAGATAAATAAATAACTGTACTAAATAGCATGCATATTAGCCAAGCCACCAAAGAGTTCGAGCCGTCGACTAGTGGAACCTTAAGTGTAAAATATTAATTACTTAGAAGAAACTCGTCTTAGTAAATACGATCTTTGATGTATTTTGCGGTTCCTATACCCACTACCCTTACATCAAGATTAAGCTAAGTACTAGACAAATTACAAATTAGCAAAGCTTTTAACGTTCAATATTAATCTGGTATAGAGACATCGGGTAAAGAAGCAAGTCATCCGAAGTCTTGAAGGCTTCATGTCCTAAGTAACCCGATGGCGGTCAATTTATAAAGCTTCTCAGACTGGATTCAAGTAATGGAGTGGCCGGGATGGGATTAGTAATGGCGCAAACGACTGGCTCCGAGGGGTTAAGAACAAACACATATAGTGAGAGTGAATGTACTTTTTATGTGTTCGTGTATCCCTTAATATTGTCTTGGGAAAATCTTTTACATAACATAACATCACGCTTTATTCCCCTAAGAGTTAGGCAAAGTTGTACCATTATATAGTACACCCACATTTCGCCAGTCATGTAAAGTCCCGTGTAATGGGGGGGGGGGGAGGCCATTGGCATCAACCGAGCCTACATTCAGACTTCGGGCTGCTACTGAGAAATTCCAGATGGAAAAACCCAATAACACTTTCCCGACCCGGGAATCGAACCCAGGACCTCATGCGCAGCAGTAACAAAGCAGTCTTTTATTAGTTGATTTAAATCCAAACATAACATTTTTCTTGTAAACATTCTGCTGGTTAAAACATTTTAGCAGTGTCTTGACATTTTTATCAAGTACCATTTAAGTACATTTTGATATTGATTATTTAAAAGCAATATCAATTAGACTTAAAGATCATAAGTAAAACCCTTTTAGGACAACCAAGTTGTCTAAAAAATTTACCTCATAAACGGTTAAAAACTTTTTAGTCTTTAAAAACTTGTCTTTCCAAAAAAAAGCGATTCGCAAATCGTAAATTTGATTTAAGAAATAGATTTAGTTATACCGTTGATTTAAAAGTATACTTATGCAAAAAACATTTTAAAATATGTATAAAAAATAGAGATCCGCCGGTGTCGGGAGCAGGGTCCAAGCTACCGGTGGTTAGGGCTGCAGATACAGGAACCTCCTCACAATGCGAGCCGTATCGAGGAGTACTGCCTTTTGAATCAGGCCCTTGATCCAACCGCCTAACGAGATCCTCGAGAGTATTATTTTAAGTCTGTTAGTTTTTAAATTGTATCCTATTAAAAAGTTGGTAGTTAATACTTAATTATGATAAAGTTACAACAATTCAATCAAATCTCTTAGAATATTGTCATAAAAATTGACAATAACTAAAAATCTTCAAAAAATCTTTTGCCGTACAAAGAATAAGAGAACTTAGTAATTTCCTTTACAAAAGTTCGTACGAATTGACGGACAGAATACAAAAGAGTATAAAAGAAGAGCCATTATTTATTGGAGTTTATCCATGCATAATAAAGCCTATAAACTCTATTGCCACTTCTAGCACAGTAAATAGTAAAGGGGACGAACGTAAGTGAATCATTGGTGTGGTTTGAAAAATGCGGTCCCTAGGTTCGACGGATAAAATTGCTTTAGCCAGATCAAGTAAAACGAATGGGAGAATTGAAAAAAAAATGAGGTGATTCACGACTAGGGTTGAAGTGTTGGGAATTGTTACTGGAAATTGAGACTTTGGGTCCTATTTGAATTGTCTGTGGCTTGCCAGACTGATTAATTATTGTCAGTTTATTGTTTTTTTTTTCTAATTGGTGTATTTACCTGATGTAATTAATTGTAGACACTCTTTTTGAGTCCGGGGTTAAACATGCATATCAATGGCAAACAAAACGTGACAAACAAAAGAAGTTACTAAATTACTTCTCTTTCTTACGTGTCAATTCTCTCATCATCATCATAAATGTTTATAGGTACTTTGAATTAAAATGGGCAGTTGTAAATTGTTTTTCCATAGCAGGTAAAAATAAGATTAAGAGCAAAATCTTTTTGTTTTTGAACCCCCGACGCAAAAAGAGGGGTGTTATATATAAGTTTGACCGCTATATGTGTATCTGTCTGTGGCACCGTAGCTCTTAAACGGATGAACCGATTTAAATGCGGTTTTTTATTTGAAAACAGGTTTTCTAGCGATGGTTTTTAGATATGTTTTATCAAAATCGGTTCAGCCGTTTGAAGATTATCAGCTCATTTTTAGTTGTTGAATAGATGTGAGTATCTTCCACAGGTCTGATCGATTTGAAATTTGGTATTCTGTTACTTCAATGATATTAGAAGAACATAGTAATCTTGAACTGATGCTGCAGCATCACCTGGAATTTGCAGCATACCCAACTCCCTTACGAACTTAAAGCACAGGTATCGTGGTTGGGCTCATTGGAATGGTCTCAATGAATAGGTTATAGATAGATGTTGAACAGGGTCTGGTGATGGAGTAGAAAAGAGAAATGAGTGTCGGGGGTTTTATAAATTTTAACTGTTAAAATTTTACTTGTTAACCATCCATCAAACTATCAAATTGCGTAAGATAGATTTCAAATGTGATTCAAATTCAGTGCCATTGGTTCATCCTTTCACTTTCAAACAACATTCCTAAGAGGCATCCAAAGAAATGGCTTCAAAAGCAAAACTTATTTAATGAAAGGCAATTTGTACCGAGTAGGTACTTAAACTGTAATAACATCAATTTTAAACGTAATGACAGTTGGCGAAACTAGTTAAAGAGCCCACACTATCGTTATGCAAATTTTAAACGAAACTTAATTTCGGTTTGTTTGAATTTCGGTTTCCAACATTGGGCTTAATTGTACTATGACTTTTACCTCAGTAAGTTTATTTAGCAAATGAATACTAGTTTTTGTTAATTGTTACTGTCGGTACAGGGACCTACATCGTATTTTATTAAGAAGCCAGGAAATTCTGATGAATTAACATTCAAAGCCTCGACAATATCACGTCCTAACGTGAGTACCTACTAAGTACTTAATACTATAGTAAATCCAAACAATGACTTATCTAATCTAGAGGCCTCACTCAACCATCCCAACAGATAATAATTCTGTTCAATCCTGCAGCACTAACAGGCCAAGTCAACCGTTCAACAATGGCGTTATACGCTAACAGGCAGGTGGGACCTAAATTTAGTTCAGGTACCCGATGTCCATTGCTTACTACACGGTCGGTCCATTACTGGTATATGTGCATCATGAACTAATTAGGGCACCGGCTGGCACAATGCACCGAGTCAGGCCTCGTTCACACTGTAGCCCTAAGGCTACGGTGTGAAGACAAGACTGATTGACTGTTCCATAATGCAACCACATTTCTAACCTAATATCATAGAGGCGTTGACAGAAGTTTGTCGTTTGTTCGCACTGCGTGAGCCGAGGTCTCTTATTTGTTTTTTATCGCTTGGCAATTGAGGATTTACACGCGATCGCAATAAAATAAGTTATTCGTTTAGTTCAGATAGTTCTGCCTGTGGCACATTCCGCGTTGCGGGATCGAATGGCAAATCGGTTTTAAAGCATGTGAAACAATGGAAAAATCAAGCTTAACTAAATGTGTTAGAAGTTTTTCCACTCCAACTAACATATTATTACGATGTTCGAGGCAACATTGTAGTAATATAAAACTCCGACGTCTAACTAAAATTAAGGTCTTAAGAAAACATGGAAGATTACATTTCAGCTATAAAATTAAATTAGTCGGACGCTACGTGCCCAAGAAACTTCTTCGGCTTCTAGGGTTGAAAGGTGATATTCGTGCTCACTCGAAATTCGGTTCTGAATTCATTTTAAACGTGTGGAAACGTTAAACCTAGATTTAATACCCATTCGTTTTAAATGTCAGAGGATTGAATAGTGAGAGAAAATTACTGCGCAATGTTCTACGAGCCAAAAATACCTTTAGTCTGAAATATTTTATCCACATAATTTTCTAATAAAGACAAAGGATGTCAATCTTGATTCGGGTTGTGTTTTTGCACGAGATGTAACGTGCCTCATTTGTCGGCGGTTACCGAAATGAATTGGAGTGTGTAACACGTTTTAGAGCTTGTTCACGGAGACAGCAACAGAGATCCAACTGATCCAAGTAGCAGAATCAACGATTTTCGTAGAGCGCGGGATCATCAATCAAGTTTAGTCTCGCATTAACGTAATGACCGTCGGCCCAGGCGGATGTCGCCTTATTTTCCCTTTTTTCAGAGCTTCCTTCGAGGCAATTTCGTACACGATACTTTAGCACGGACGTTTCCGCCCTGATGGAAATCTATGAAGGATAACCACTCCTATAACTTCTTAGAAATCTTACCATTTCCATTTCTACTAGGTTATCAATCTTCGTACTATCTTGAAACAACTCGGAAGAAATTTATTTACCTAGAGGCATTTAACAGGTACTCTTTGCTGAGCTTAAATAGATTAAGATAGATAAAGCTTGGGCAATGAAGGTAAGCTTCACAAACAGTTGTTTAAGTCCTTACTAAGTCCCGAGGAACGAGTTCTAATTAAATAGGAATGCAACGGGTTAACGCAAACGTTGTGATCGCTTCTTTTTGAAATAGTTTTCTAAATAGCTTGAGGACATAAATCGTAGATCCAAATACTCGAAATTGGGAAATATTTTGTTGAAATACCCGTTAAATCAATATGTAGGTGACTCGTGAGAATCAGGAGCCCCATATGAACGCGGCCCAAGAAAGCAAGTCAAGAAGCTTCAACTAAATTCCTCCGTGGAATGTGGATTCCACTGATGCTTGGCCCATGTAATAAGCGTAGTTATAACAATCAATGTGCATGGTGGTTACGCTAACTTTGAACTCTAAATTAACTTCTTCAAAGGCAAACAAATTGCTTATTAGCTTTGTGATGTTGATATTAGAATTTGGGCCTATTTTGGAGCACACTTCCAAATTAAGACGAAATAATCTAATGTGCCTTTAATTGGATAAGTGCCGTCAACTTGAAACGTTAACAAGTCCTCTAGTGTAAGAGAATCAAATTAATAATGCTGCTGACTTAACTACTAATTACGGAATATTCCCACAGATCAAAGAAAAAACGGAATCAACAGTATGAACATCTAAATACAACGGAATAAGAGCGTGTTACGCAGCACGCACCACTTCGCTCACTAGTTTGATCTATCCATTGAAGGATGGGTAATACAATTTGCAGGCAATTCGATTAGGGACGCTCTAGCCACAACTGAGTGCGAGCTCACCGCGCCCGCTCGCACAGTAGCCTCGCCTACTCAGGTGAGCTTTATCTCTCCCCGGGCCACCGACCATTTTCACTCGCAACGAGGAAATTTCAACCGGGAATTCATTGCATAATTTACTGCTATATTATAAATTAGGTTTACCCGGTCCCGGGGCGTATTTTAAACTGTTAGCCCAGCAGCACTGTTTGTTAAAGACCAATTTGTGAGTTTTAAGTAAAGCCGATGAAGAAAGACTGCTCATAATGTTGTATTGCGAACTGTACTTTCGAGATTTTATCGCAGATTTTATTGGTAATAAATTTCGAAGTTATGACGGCTATGGCTGGCTATGGTTAAATATAGCTTATTAATTAAAGAAAGTAAGAAATTTAAAGTAAGTAACCATGGCAGATTGGGATAACCACCCTTTACTACGAACCTAGGTTATCAATCCCTTTGATCAATCTGTAAGTTAAGTTACAGACCAGAAGATGGCGATGGCTTATAAATGCTTAAATATGGAGATGATAGGCAATAAATTCACATAACATACAATTTTGGTAACAACACTATTTAGCTTTAAATTTAGACTATATCAACAGACAAACAGTATCAAACACAACCACAATTTGTAATTACCGTAGTCACGCGCTCACAAACAAATAAGCGGCGCGGTCGCCATACATTACGCCGATCATTATGGATTAGCCCACTAAAACAACTCTCATGTATTTTGGTCATATTAATGTCATGGTATTAAATCATGAATTAAAACTGTCGCGAATAGGATTATATCCCGCGATCCTATCCGGAAAATGTTTTGGAAGATAACAATTGAACCCGCCAAATTACAGTGTAATAGAACCTGCATTTATTTCATATTTTTTTTTTTATAAATAAAAACACTGTAAATGACGCACGTTCAGCTGAAAACACAATAGCGAACGTTATCCGACGAACAAAAACAACGAATGACGAATAAAATTGCGAACCGCGAGCGTTGTCACACATAACGTATTATTTATTTGCAATCCGCCATACGTCATATTGCAGATACAGAAAAAGTGACACGCACACAAGAACGCAACAGTGGAAACTCGTTTCGCTGTCAGTGGTGACACATTTCCGAAAACCGGGACATGACCAGTCATGCAGTTACGCAATGCAACCGACAAAATCATGCCCACCACCACCAGTTTAAAATTGCCATCGACTATACTCAATACTCCGTAGATAGATATGAAAATCGCCAAGCGACAATATTTTGCAATATTTGAGTGTGGACATAGCCTTAAAAGGATTTATGTGAAGGCAACCAACTACAAGTCTACCTGGTATTGTTTAAAGAACAGACGTCGGACAGAATAGAAAGCTGTACGAAATCTAGTACACACCAAATACGAACGAAGCTATACCTTCATAGTTACCACTATATTTCATCAAAATTAATTCGTATCGAAGTAACCTAATATACAATCTATTGGAATCCCCACAGTTATCGTACGATATAACAACGTTTTAGAGTGGCATGACACACGTATAGTTTGTTTCTTTTGTGTCAATTCCAAGGCAGATTTTCCTTTCAAACGTTTGAAAGAGAACCGACGATGGTACTTTATTTCCAACCTGCATGTAATACTACAAAACCACAAACGGAAAATCGGACTCCGTTTAACACTCCATCGGGTTTTCTCAACGAGTGATTCGCATCGTTCGTCGATCACGTAGCGCAGTAGATACAACGCTTTGAACATCGGAACGAAGTCCGAAACTTAGGTGATACACCACTGCTTATATCAAAGGCTCTGCTTTTATTGCATTAGTCCCGTGCAGCTGTTATTCTTAACATAGTGCGCTTGATTTAGTACAAGGACTTACGCACAGCGTAATGTCCTCGCATTGTCGTTGCGCTAATTCAGATGGATTTATACCAGTGGAGCGTAGCCGAGTGCAGCCAACCGTTAGCGTTAATGTCTTGTATTAATAAAAACGTACAAAGAACACACATTGGTTTGTCGAGCCTGAAATATTCATGTCGCTTAGATTTAATGGTCCGGCGCTTGACAGATGGGCTGTAATCCGGAACATATTCGACAGTGAAAAATAAATTTTATTTTACATAATTTATTGACGCGTACATTTTCTAACGTAGCGTAGGCTCGATGAAAATGTATGATATACGAGTAGGTACACCATGCATTTTTAAAGCGGATTTTGATTTGATTCGGTTTGTAGCCACGAATTGATATTCGGACACACCATTTATGTAGCAACAATAAAGAGATAACGCATTGTGTCGAACTTCCACTAAATCGGTATAAAAAACGACATATTGTATAGAATGGCATAGGTATCCACGTTCGGTCCAATAAAGCGTTTGCATTATTCAAAAGGCCGGATGAATTTCGCAAGCTACGGGCCGAGTTTAATTTCACTCGTAATTCACCCGTGACCAACTCGTGAGATACCATTGTAAAAATATGAAAAAAAGACTCAATTATTTTTAAACCAAGTGTAACTATCGGTGACGAACTCACAACTAATAGACTGATTAATGCAGATATGAATAACAACTCCGAATTCATAACAAAAATGCTACTCATGTCTTATTTCTTGTTACCACAACATTTTCCAATCCCACAACTCGATTTCCAACAGTGTAAATAAAATAGAGTCACTTATTAAATTACCTATCTACACAGCCGCCACTGAACCTTAAGGCCCGCCAATCAAATTATCCCACACAATATCACCTTACACTATCGCACATGATACTGGAGCGGGTGCGGGCAAGGCTTCAATTTTCAAAGGAGACCGGTAACGAAAGACTTCTATATCGTATGATAAGGTACGTGTACTATACGTAGGATATTTGCGTAACTTGTGAATTCCGCTGCGACCGCTTGCCCAAGCCTAACCACTGAGCTGATAAACGCGCACGATCTCTTCGGGACATTCGCTTATTACGAAACTTGCACCCCAATTTATTCACTACTGTTATTGCTGACTGTTAGTAACTTTGTTTATGAATGCCTCGTTAACGTTTATGAGGTACAGCAGTTGTGTTTTGTTCTTCCTAACATCATCTTCGGTGCGTCTATATACCTACTAATAAATATTTCATTCAAAAAAGCAATAATATACAATTTAGAGCCACTCGAAGATGCATAATATCAATCCGCTTTGTAGCAGCAATAAAAAAGTTAGTGTAAAATTGCCTGAAGATCCATCGCACGTTTTATTCCTCCTTTTCGAACAATTGTTACATGTCAAGTTACATAAAACCAAGAAAATACAACCTTAAATTAAAAATCCAAGACCATTGTCCGTTGTTGCACAACACAAGCAACGAAAGAGAAATGCATCCGTTCTAATTGCATTTCTCGAAGAAAAATGGCGTACATTTCTTTGTCGAGGTGCCATTGAGAACGCAAGATCGCGGGCGGGGTTGGGCCAATTGACATTGAGCGATTGAAGCCGCTCGCGCCGGTCGAGCTCGTCCGAGCGTGAATTATAGACTGGGGACTGGCATGTTTTAGACAGCTTCCCCTACATACACGCGACTACACACGACATCGGGGGAATATATATTCCCGGACGGAACGCAAGCTGAGTGCGAACCCGTCCACCATTCCGTGGTAACAATCCCTAACAAAAATTGGGTCCCTTTTTGAAATCAGAACTATTGATCCCCATTCAAATTTGCGTACCTATCAAGTAGATGATATAGGTAATTTCAATTAAGTAGGTGTCCCATTTGACCGTCCAACATTGAATGAGACATGTTTGAAACAGAATCCAGACGACCCATCTCAACACAATGAAGGCAAGATTCAAAAGGGACGACCTCTCTAACAAGGTGTCAGCTACCTGACACTATTATGTGATATCCTGCTTTGAAGGACGAATATTCCTGTCTCAATAAACGTGGAGGCACAAGACCAGAGGCTCAAACGGTATCAAACTATAGGGATCTATTTATTCGACACCAGTACTGTAAATAGTTAGATTGTATTACATTATCCTTGGGAAATCTACCGTGATTTGAACACAACCCGACGTGTAAGTAACAGTCGTAACAGACGACACAATTACACAATGAACATTAATATTAAATGTATGTGTTACGACTGGGTGCTCTACTTTATTTATTTATGTTCAATGTTACAAAGGAAAACCTTGACTTTCTTGAAGTAACTTCCATCGACAAAAAAACATATTAAAACAAGAGCAAGTTGTTAAGGCCCTCGGCTAAAACCAGGCCAAGTTCTATAACTTTTGAATATCAAGCCTTAGTAAACCCCATTAGATATTAAACAGTAACCTTTATCCCTGGAGCATCTTCGATACCATAAATAAAATTGAGACATTCGAACTATTTGCATTTAAACTTCATGGAGATTGGAGGCAAGTTAAATCGTGACTTGTCTCAAATGCCAGCAATGTATTACAAAGTCCCCGCAAACAATAAAGACACCTTAGTATCCCAGCGCCTCTAAACTTTACAGACATTCTCTTACGCAAATCGCAATTAAAGGTTATGATGTATTGGAAACATCAAAGACTTGCAACATAGAAAGACGAAATTCAGTCAAAGTTCAGAGTACAAAACAATAAATTAATTACTTTAGTCGTAAATAATTACCAAAACGCATAATGATACAAAACAACATTAAATAGGCTCATTAATTCTGAACTGACAGATAGGTACTAACAATTTTGTCAGAAGCAGTAATGTTCATTGTCGTGTCATGCAGACCGCAGAAGTTATTAAAAATTCATTATTACCTATTTCAACAATAGGTCATGGAAATACATATAATTATTTTAATTGATTCGCCGTTTCAAATGCAGTGAGCGGATGTTAATGGTATTGCTTAGTTAAAGCAATGGCACGTAAAACTTTATCGAAGAGGCAACGGGATGGCGAATGGTAATCTGGTTCTTGAAGTGATACTGAACCCTCCCGTACCGTCCGAATGGACCCCAAATGGACAGGGGGGAGATATGGGGGATGGTGACCGAACATTTTTTTTTTGACATGGCGTTCAAAATTGAAGCTCTATTATATGCAAGGAATTTGTGTGTATCAATGCTATCCGGTTGCAACCCCCCAACATCGTTATAATTGAAATAATGTATATAATTCTTGAAACTCCTTACCAATGATTTATCACCGAAAATGGGGGTTAATTTTATCAAAACCAGAGAGCATTGATAAACACAAAATAACTTTAGAAAAATAATAATAACAGTGATAAGGTTCTCACCTGAAACTAACCATATAGCACTAACTACATACACTAACACTCTCAGAACACAGTTTGTCCTATTAACACTTACTTAGATTATACAAGTTCAACACTGTCGTCAGTCGGGTCAACTTATCATAGAATCTGCAATTCATGTAAGCACCGCATACAGAGTTAACTAATTTTCTCGGTAAGTTTCGCAAGAACCACATCACTCACCCTACGTCAGTCGGGCGACGGTCGCCACTTACCCCGGTGGTAATTGGCCACAAAACGAAACGTCAAAAACAGAGTCGGTAAGCTAATAAGATAACACTAACAACGGGCCTTTGTCGCAGTGAAAGTGAACGGGCGGCCAGTTTGGTCGGACTCTCGATTTCGCACGCGTCGAGGTCTCGTGCCCAGCTACTAAGGCAATGCGTGTTTCTTTCTTATTTAGTAATACGTGTGACGGAGTGAGAAATAAATAAAAAATACCTCACGTACAATCTCCGAATGTTTTATAACACTACATTAGTAAGGGAAACGGGTTAACGACGCGGTTAAGTACGAACAAAAACATGAGCACCATAACGACTTTTTAAAGTCCTATGTAATTATGCAAATGGTATTGCATAGCAACTGGTTGTATCGCATTGATAAATAAAAGAATGCATTCCCACACTTGCATATTTCCTTGGTTCTCTATTCTACCCTTCATCAATTTAGATACAAACACGTCTTAAGACGTAACCGACCGCGACGTCTTGTTCTAACCGGTTTCTATTTTTATCCTTCTACCGCTCACACTAGTTATGGAAACCGGTATAAAATTAAATCACTGTTCGACATCATCGATCTCATATAATCATCTGGTTACCTACCGTTTTTTTTATAAATCTGTAGTCTACATAGTAATAAAGTAATTTTCCGTTCAACAGACGGTCATAACAACATTAATTAAGCCCAGTAATCATTCGGGATCAACGCGTGAGGATTTAATGGAATTAACACGTCCAGGAAATAAAGCGGGTTGACGTCACAGGCCAGCACAGCTTAACTTACGGTCACGGCAACGCACTACGTAAATAATGTTAATGTCACGTACGTAATTATGTAAAACTTTAAATTAACACGTTCACGTAACATCTCGATTCTTGATACAGTTACATTTTTGCAAACGCGTCAGGATAAGTGAACTGAAGAGTGTTTGCATACGATGCAGTATGCAACGAAATGTCTATTTGTTGCATAAATACATTCCTCAGATTCTAGTATTTGTAAGTTCCAAGTTTTGCTTTCTTTTGCATCTTATTGTATGCAATCACGATCTTCTCGGATATCATCAGAAATACAGAAAACAATTTTAAGACATCCATCAAGCTTATTAATTAAATTGGCATTCATTCGATTTCTTATTCAGCGAACTCTTTTTTACTCTATGTTCATAAAAACAACTTTCCAAACAAATTAGAAATATGAAAAGACCTTTCATAAAAATAAAGACTGAAGGCGCTTACTTTCATAATCAAATTAATATAAATTCTTTAACGTGTTCATCGGCATCCTTCGTTTTATAAACGGTTCTCGCGATTTTGAGAGAGCTAATGGAACAAGGAAACAATAATAAAAAAGCAATTCGACTGCACCCACAGACGGGGCGTTCGTATCGTGCGAGACCTCTCGAGTCTCGGTCTCGAACGTCAGAGGTAGAGCCGGCGACTTTTCCAAAGCCAATTGACTTTCTATTTTATTGTGTTGGCACTAACGCGACATTGATGGCGGCACTTATTGCACTTCGCGCGACTTTTTATTCGAGCCCGGTGCCCAACGGAATTGCCCGCAACTACGTCCGACAAAATTGAACGCCGATCTGCGGTGACAACTCAGACGTCTAATACTTTACCAGCTAAGAAAGAAGTCGATTTGTTCGATGGCTTTTGTACGTACCTGAAAAAAGAGAAAAGAAAGAAATAAATAAACGTTTCAAACAGATTACATAGGGCTTCACGGTATTATATCTTCTGCAAATCACACACACAAACATCCGGATACGGAACAAATACCGGTAGGTCATACCAATATTTATACAGAAGCCGCATCGGCAACCCAACGGTAGGCGGATACAACCACTGCAACATCCGGGTCACTAAAAGTAAAATAAAGGCCCAAAGCATTTAAATTTTCAAAAGCGGAAAACGTTAACAGCTGACATTTGCAAACGTAACAGCGATACCATTTACGACCGTAATTCTGTTTATTGCCAATCATTGTAACGATCATATTGAAATGAGATTCAGTCAGCCACCCAGCCAGCCAGCACCCTACACGCGAACGGTGGAGATTCAATCTAAACAAACAAATCAAAACAAAACGGTCGTATTCTATATTCAAATGTCGAGTAAATAGCTCCGGTCCGGTCCGGCGGAGATGACGCGACAGTTGATACGTTTAATCGAAAAACAAACAGACCATAAATATTGTCGTGGACGTGTATGGAGCTATTGTCAATTAACTTTGAATGTCGAAACTTCCAATTTTAAAAGGTTAAACGTTCGAGATTCTATTAAATAGTATTATAGAGTTCGTTACTATTTAGGGTTCGACACTGGATTGGTATTTGTGCATTTCTAATTATTAGAAAATGTACAAATGAACACCTTTGTTTTGTCTGTAAAGTCGCATTAACTATCCATTAACCTTAGAAGCAAATGGAAGTTAAATAAATTATTGAACCTACGTATTTCTAACAGAAACTCTCTGTAGGTTTTAGGTTTACGTGATGGCATTTAAACACTGCTTGTAAGATTAACTTATTTTATCAGTAAAACTCATTAATATTCACTGAAATGAGTAACTTTCTCGTCGATAATAAGCTGGCAACATTCGCGTTTCACTAGCAGGCCAAGGCTGTTTGGCGATATGCATTTAAGTTAATTAACGATATAGCAGACAACTAAAACCTTGAGCTCAGGATTACGGTAGAGCTGAGCTCGCGGCGCAACCGAGGAGAATGTTCATAGTTTTCTATATTACAAAAAAAAACTTTTTTACAAAAAATACAACCGACTTCCAAACTACAAAGTGAAAAATAACTTTAATTTCGAAAGTCGGTGTCTTTGGATCAGTATTTTAGTTTTTTGACACCGACTTCCGAAATTAAAGTAATTTTTCACTTTGTAGTTCGGAAGTCAGTTGTATTTTTTGGAGAAAAGGTTTTTTTTTTTCACTTTTTAGTGATTTGGTTTGTAATTTATCTAAGTTACAATAGCCTTATGTCAACTGCTCATCAAAAATACCCAAATCGCTATAGATATAGATGTGCCTATAATATTTGAAGAGTTTCCTCGATTTCTCCAAGATCCCATCATCAGATCATGACCAAATGACAATGGGACCAACTTGAAAGTATACCCTTTCAAACAAAAAAAGAATTTTCAAATCGGTCCGTCTTCGAGTAATCGGAACATAAATAAAAAAAAAAAAATGCTCTCCTCCTTTTTTTGGAGTCGGTTAGACTTCCACCTATCTAATAGCGTAACACACTCCTAATATCAATAACTTTCATTTTGGCAATTCAACCACTGCGTCTACTGTTTTAAAAGCGATGTCCACATTTCCACAATCACTAACGTAATGGATGTTGTTGAACCGTTCAAAATGAAAGCGATTGTCATTAGGAGTTTGTTACGTAATAAGGCTAAAGAGTTGCCTTCCAACTTCTACCAAAATATAATTTAAAGTCGTTCATATACAACTTGAGCTGCGTGCATAATAATTCGTAGTACCTACTTATAAGTGAGTTGAGATAGTGAGAAAGTTTCAAGCGACAAATTACCGTATTCAAAGTAAATATAACTAACATTAGTCACAACTTGTCATTAAGTTGCCTCGAAATTAAGTTACGTCAGACAAGAGGATTCAATGTCAAAGTTTATAACATCGTTACATTGTAATTAATGATATTAAATAATTGTCTATTACGAACTTTACTAACGACACAGGTGAGGATAATGTGTTAGTTAAAAGCGAGTCAAAACAATCAACATTTAGCTACACAATTGCCATTCATTAAAGTTCAACGGTTCACCAGTACCTAATTGCGTAATACATAATCAATCAAAATTTGTTTCGATTTGAAACAGATTGCTAATCCATTGCTTCATAAGTTGGAAAAAAAATTTGCTGTATCAAGAGCTCTCCTGGAGATCGATAACAATTAAAATTCTATTGTGTCGCATTAATGACAGTTGAGCTCATAACGAAATGAATGTTGTTGTACTGTCAAAATGAAACAAATTAGTCTTAATCGTTTACGAAAATAAGATACGCAATTAGGGTTTCAATCATGGCAGCAGTGATAGCTTAGTGGGGTGACCGTCGGACTGCCAAGACATAGGCCTCGAGTTCGAACCCAAGGCACGCAACTCGTAGACTTTTCGATTTCATGTGCGTGTATTATATAATTATCACTAGCTTCAAAAACGGTGAAGGAAAACATCATGAGGATGCCTGAGGGATATTTCTCGATGGCATGTGAAGCCAAGGCCAAGGAGAGGGCGGCAAAAAACTGACACCAAGGTAGTCACTAACCACACGACAATGATGATGATGATGATGAAGGTTCACTGGTGAAGCACTACTACTGATACTATGTTAAATGGTTTGGGTTCCGCATTTAGTCCGTCAGATGGACCATTGTGCGTGAGCCATGGCGGCCGTTTGGTGGTTATTCCAACCAGCCCACCTCCCTTCAGAAGATAATTAAATCTTCTGGTCTGTTCAAAACATCTGTATAGGATCTGGGTGACCCGATGGTTTCTGTTATACAGTACTGATACCTCTCATTTGTTTGAATAAGTATCCAGTTCGTTTATCCAACAACGTTCCAAAAACATATTGGTATGTTAAAAAAGTATTTGTATTTGTTTAAAACGTCGCCAATCATAAATGTAAATTTCACACGAACGCAAATATGTATCGATAGGATCGTTTATTCATCAATTCATTTATGCATCATCAATAATATTTATTCATGGATTTTATGGGATAGTTGTGAGTAGTAAAGCATGGATGGAATGGATTGCATCGAAATGCAAAGAGCACTGCGCCGCGCGTAGCGACCTCATTCAAGCTACTCAGTACATATTTGATCAAAGCAGAGAACTCACAATGCAGTAAATTCAAATAATAGTTGAGTCGATGACACAATATGCCTTTGTGATGCTCGTATCGCGGCATGTTAGCAGAAACCGCAACCGCGATCATTACGTCGTCGCCGGCGCTGCTCTAAAGCCGAGCACAAACTTGGTGCACACGCGCATTTAGCATGACTGTATTTTATTACAGATATTATGCACGGCCGACGCAGATGCTGAGCACGGAAACGGTTTTATGACGTCATTGGAGTACGCATGACTGCAACCGGACGCATTTTGCATGAGGCATTCTAATCTTGGCGCCCTAACGTAGCTTAAAAGTAAAGGTGTTTCCAGTAATTTCGGTTTCGGTTTCGGCTTTCTTAAAGAGAAGAGGCCTGAGTCCCAGCAGTGGAAACGTTATAAGCTGCAAAGTTTTGTCATCGAAACTGTTTAAAACAATTTAACGAATGAACTACCCTATAAATACAAAATTCCGCAAATCGCAAATAACACGACCAACCGTTTCTGCTTCCAAGAAGAATCAAATGCGAAACATTTCAATACACTTATAAAAATGTTAAAAATTGCAGTGAATAAACCAAGCAAACTAAAGCTGAAGCACTTTTGAGGTATACTTTTAGAAATGTCGTATTTCCAAAGCTTTCAATGTCTGGATCAATGTAAAGAATACTAGTAAAGAGATACGTGTAAGAAGGCACTGGCAACTTCTTTAAACTGAACGTTATTTAATTTGCCACAGTCATGTTATAAATTAACAGCGTGCAAACATTTCGTAGCTAGTAAATCTTGGCAGGAAACCCTCCGGATCGTATATCAACAGTAGTTCATGAACATCAAATTGGATTAAAGCCGCAATCTAACTAGTCAGAAGTCTGATCACAAGTTACTGCGGCCGGGGGCCGTGCCTTCGAATCAAGCTACCGTTTCGTCTCACACATATTCCGAGAACCAATAGCTGTATTGCCCTGTAAGAGCGGTTTCGCACTAGGTCCGATCCGAATCCGAGAAATGTCAGTCCGAAGTAGCCAAAGTACTATTTGTATGAGAGGTTGTGCACTAGATCCGATCTTTGTCCGTCCGAATTTAGAACATCCCAATTCGGATTGAATTCGGATTCAGATCGGACGTAGTGCGTAACCGCTCTGAAGCTCACTAAACGTTCCACGAGGACAAATCCCCAGAACGGTTTGTAGGTTATCTGCTTCAAATACTTTTTGTGTAAGTAATAATTCATCTTAATTCTTTTAACAGAACATCACATTCAACGCATATTTTGAAAACATTATGTTCATTATGACACTAACTTGTTATATTTCTCGTAAAACTTTTCTGCATAATAATCTCATTGCTTAGGCATTACTTACTTCATTATTATTCACTTCCTTTCACTGCTTCTGCCAGAAAAGTTCATTAGTTTTCCACAAAATACTTCGTGAACAACATAACAGATTTCTGAAAGAAACCTCCTATGAAGCCCACATTTGTCTAGACGTACCTATTTGTCTACACAAAACAAGCTGTCTGTACGTCAAAAAGTTTTTAAATTGACCCGGTGATTCCGCAGGAAATCCCGTACGAACTTTATCTCTTTGCTTATAGATTCGGGTATACGCCATAATAGCACGTAGTTGTGCACACACCTTTCCAGTTCGGAAAGTAAATCGTGTACGAGAAAAGTTTCTCATCTAGTTCCTGTGTTCACAACGAAGATGGAGGAAGAATATGATTTCGGCGATGGCGACTATTCCAGGTATTGGCTAAGTTACATCACGAGAGAACAAGTTAAAGAATAGTTCTTTCTCGATTTTTCTTTAAATGAAACGGCATTTTTTTCAGCCGGAAATTTCTACTTTTCGTCGACGCCATGTAGAAAAAATACAAGTACCAGCGCCCTTGGCGTGGTTGTGTTGCTTCAAACACGTAGGTATATGGTACAATATCCGGGCGAGATTCCAGGCTTTTGTGCCAATACACGAGTCAAATTCTAACTACCGTCGTTTCAACGAACACTGATTTATTCGTATGCTGTCATTGTAGGTACTAAGTTACCTTTGTTTGTATTTTGTTAAGAACAGTTAGGAGTTTTTGAAGTGAAAACTTCTTTAGGCGCATTGGGCATTTTTGATATGAGACTAAACCATTGATTTCACGACACTGTAACGGAATTTACCGACACCGTGGAGGTAAAAGACATCAACGCGTTGATTACCGAAGTGCTACTCTTTTTTTTTTTGTTTCTGTACGTTGCATCTTTTCAGAAACGAGTAGGTAGATACTTATTCTAATGCCTTTACCCCATGTATATTTAACATGTACGGTTTTTGAAAAACTAAACTTAGACCATTACTGAAATCATTAAAGTCTTTGTGATATGTAGTTTGGTTTCATTAGCTCATACAGTTATGAAACAAAGTAGGTTTACAACGAGAGGTATATCATCAGTGCAAACATAAAAACAAAAGCAATCGTGCAATGGAACATACAAAATTCAGTATAAAACGCGATTTTATTTCCAAAACTTTTTATTTATGAAAACATCTAAAGTAACTTTCAGCAGTTTCAGCAAACAGATAGAGTCTAAATAACATAACATTACATCACACCTTCTTACCCCAAAGGGTTGGGTAGAGGTAAATAATGACGATTAAACGTTATTAACTAAAAATCAAACATATCAAATCGACAGTTAAAAAAAAAATTGTGATTTGGTACGAAGCAGGAACTTAGCCGCTATCAAGCATTGATCTATTTTCGAAACTTTCAAGACCCGTTTAATTATTATGTAAGTGTTCTAGCTTGTTTCAGATTATATCAAAGTACTAAACTAGCCATTCTAAGTCCTACATAGCTAGCGACTGTAGCCTTTGCGGATACAAGACATTCACGCGTTTCGAAATTGTGTTACTAAAATATCAAATGAACTAAAATGTATTGAGAAAGGTAGTATGGGGGAGTTAGATTTGTGCAACCGCTTATTATGTAAGTGAGCAAATATTGAGCTGTCAAAACTGTAATTGCTATCCTCACTATCTACACATGTTATGTAAATAGAGATACCAAACTCAGTACAAAAAAAAAACGGGAGCGTGTATCTGTGCAGTGGTGAGTAATGATGACACAACAATTTTCGAGTCATTAGACATTTTATATTTTTATTTCATTCATTTTAAAATATAAAATGTCAAATTACTCGAAATGGTTGACATTGGCATAAGGATCACATGGGGTCATTTGGTTGCAAATGACCTCTCCTACACCCCCTTAACGGATTGCCGACGTATAACCAATAACCCTGTATATCGAGTTTTAATTTTGAAATACCTTATTTCACACTTGTTGAAGTATGAAATGCAGTCTAGTTACGAACGGCTTTAGTTTTTTGCTACCAATTCTAGTTACAGTCAAAGAGAACGCAAAGCTTTCGAATATTCAAATAAAACTAACGTTTTAAAATAATAAAAAAATGTGTGACCAACAAACCCACTCAGTTTAATCGATTCGCATTTAAACCAATCAGATTGAGTGATATGATTTGATTGATTGATTGATAACAATCAAATTAAACGTAGTAAGTACAACAAATTAACGATCCAATAAATTGGTAAAGTAAAGCGGCCTGCTTCCAATCCAACAGTCACGCGAGTAAAACTTTTTATTTCAACAGAGATTATGAACAGTCCCAGAGGCTTATGCTAGTACAATAAACACACGCAACGCGGAAACTCCCAAGTACTGGTGGGCACAAGGGGGATAAGTGATTTTCCTATCGATTGAGCGGAAGGTACACTCGTTAAGTAAAACGGATGTAGGTCGAGCAAACAACTTCATGCGTGATTACTTAAGCCTAGATCTTTCCATTCCCATTTAGGCTTAACAATAGTACGTGTTTGGAATAGTTTTGTGGCATGATAAAATCGTACCGCTAACAATTCCCATTCTGCGCTCCTAAAAATATTATTGAACACTGTAGCATAATGATTGCGCCTCTTTTTGTGAACCTCAAAGAATTCCTATTTTGGCGACCTAAAAATACTAAATAACCAAGAACATAAGTTTTTAGAGGTTCGTTAATTTAAACAAGTGTCCATCATTAGAAGGTCAATTAGTTTTTTGAGGATCAGTTAAATATTTCCCTAGTTTTATTTTATTGTGCCATTTGGTTCTTTATTAGGTACCAAATATATTAATGGTAACGTCTGAATAACATTTATTTACTAAACCAAAATAAGATTGCAGTATTAAAGTTGATGCGTCTATTCACGAGTGATCGTGATGAACGCAACCCAAATCGACGACATGTGATTGACAATGAACCGCCTTTATATGATCTGAGCACGCAACTATATCTCAATGTTTATATCTACGAGTACATACTTCTTATGACGCACATGACAACTAAACGTGCCAAGAATTTTATTAATGTCTGTTAAGGAGGCTAACTAAAAACTTCAATTATCTTTACTGTTTGTAGGCAAACCATAATTACAGATATCCCATAATGACTGAAATCTACATATACAGGGCTACTGGTAAAATGTCTGTAATCCATTATGGGGATGTAGGAGAGGTGATTTGCAACCAAATGACCTCATAATGAACCCTATGCAAATGTCAACCATTTTCGAGAAATTTTATTTTTATTCAAAAGGAACAACAAACAGCTACAATATTAAACATATGAACAAGAAATACATAAAAAAATACAGACAATATTGCAGCCCACAACGCTGTTCACGGAATTTGAAATTTTAACGAAATAAAAATATAAAGTGCCAAATTATTCGAAAATTGTTGATGCTTGCATAGGGGTCATTTGATTGCAAATGACCTCTGCTATTTTTTGTTGTTGGACCGAATTAGGTTTTGAAGGAAAGAAAAATTGGAAAAGTTTTCCGGAAAATTTTCAATTTCGGTAATTACTTTACGTCCTTTTTTTTAACAAATGTATTTATTGGTACTGACCAATCAATACTAGGCTCCCGAGACTAGGGACCCGACAGACGTTGTCAGTACAGAGTCCCTAGTCTCAATTAAAAATAATCAATACTTAACTTTTGAAGGAGTCAGTCCAATTCGTCGACGCTTCCTTACTGACTTGGCAACAAAGCATTACCAACATAACTCGTAATTGATCTTAATTAAAGCCTGTCCCAACAATCCTGAACATGACAGTATGATTACATTACTATCAGTACCTACAATAACCATGACGGCTGCTGGCAGATACAGCGAATTTAACATGTGAATAGGATTATTAGTGACACGGAGTAAATAACAAATGGGAAGCGCGAAAGGCATCAACGCTAACACCGCATAGATGGCAACCGGAAATCGCGGTGCCCGTCCAGCAACAGATCAGCCCTTTTTCACTTTAACGTTACCTACTTCAGTGACGGGGATTCGATAGGAAAATGGGTATGAGCAATCCATTTACTAACTACTCCGTAATTAGTGATGAGATCGTTTAATGACCACACAGACGGCACTA
The DNA here is from genome assembly GCA_949152395.1 of Agrochola litura. Lineage (NCBI taxonomy): Eukaryota > Metazoa > Arthropoda > Insecta > Lepidoptera > Noctuidae > Agrochola > Agrochola litura. The sequence goes on along the minus strand of OX424509.1, from coordinate 17,855,740 downwards.
CTCAATCACTCGTAATTGGAAGTTGGCACATCGCCTTTTACGATCAAATTGTTCAGAGGCCGAGCGTTCACTACTATCTATCGATTTGCCGCCTAATCGCGGTTTGATATGACGTCATTGACGCACAGCATTAACACATCGAGCATAAAAGCTTATTGATTGCTCGCCAGTAATTCAACAGTCACTATGTAGTGCGATGATTGGACGAGTGCGGACTAATATTTAAATGCTTTTTTGTTACGTTTCTCTTTGACGATTTAACTATTTGCCTAATTTGCAGTTTCGTGGGAGGATTATTCTTTTTCCGTTGTTTTCTTATCATCATCAGCCTATAAATGTTCCCACTGCTGGGACACAGGCCTCCTCTTTGTGAGAGTGAGTGGACCGTAATCCACCACGCGGGCCCATTGCGGGTTGGTAGATGTCACATGTCTTCGAATTTTTGGTTCTAGGACATGCCAGTTTTTTATACCTAAATTATACCAGTGAAGAGCAGTTCTAACGGTCATGAACGCGATAATGACGTTTACTACAACCAAAGTAATAAAATTTGCAATTTATTAAGCTCATTTCCGTAATCATTACAACTTTTTTATGAATACTTTAATTTTATAGTCATTGCAAATTGTACAATAAAACATTACGATAGTTGTTCCAAGGAATCGTTACAAAGTAATGATTGCTTTATTAAACATCGTTTTATTAATGTATATATATTAATAGTATTTAATCAATTCGCTATTCACGAATTTAATGCAATATCATTATGTGCAATATAAAACTATGTGAAATAAGTAAATCTCTGGGGAAGATTTAAAAGAAGTAAATTTTGTAAGAAGCCTTTCAATAAATACAACATGAAAACAACAGAATATAAAAGACCACAACCAACACAGCTAATCCAACAAATGACCAAAAAAAACCGGCTATAGGTAAAGTCGGTTTATACATATAAAAAACAGCAAATACAACATCCTAATACCGCTGATTCCAAAAGCTTCCACTCGATTAATTGAAATAGGTAAAAGTAGCAATCTAACAATACATTTTACTGTTATTGAAAACCGAACGCAAAACGACAAATAGAAATAAAATATTTGGAACATTTAACAATTGTTTGGGCTGGGCAATAGCATGAACGGCACAACACGATTTTAAATTGTTTCAAGTATTTTCAATATAAAAACCTACCCACAAAAAACTCACGACCATCATCATGGCAAAATACCAATTCTAGCTGATATGGCCTTACCATATCAATCTGCCTAGCCTTTTCCAACTATGTTAGGGTCGGCATCCAGTCTAACCGGATGCAGCTGAATACCAGCAATTTACATGGAGCAACTGCCTATCTGACCTCTACAACCCAGTTACTGGCGGTACCCCTTGGTAAATCTGGTTGTCAGACTTTCGGGCTTCTGACTACCCGTAACTACTGTCAAAGATCTATGAATGACAGCCGGCACCAACAGCTTAACGTGCTTTCCGACCCATCCACGAAGCGACCGGAGCAAACACAGCTTGACTTTCGATCCACCCGTATGGTTGTTATAATTTAGCTACGAGCTGACTTTTACGCTTACCTAATAAATTGCTCAAATAGTCACAATTCCGAGGCACCATCTTTAACCTATCCGTAACAAAGAACAGAGATCCGATAACACGAACGAAATCAATCTCCATACATTTCACCGTTGAGTGAATGATAAAAGGGGGTGAGACCGAACGGTTCCTTACAATGGCACCCACTGTGTAATTGCCGAGGTACAATGCATTGTCATAATACAATTGACGTCTATTGGCACAGATATTTCTTCGAAGAAGGTCTACTCTAGTTATTAATCTCTTACAGTCGGTCGGACGTCGACTATGTCCGAGCTGTCTATTGCGATTATCCGATTGAAACTTCCACTATTTCATTTGTTGCAGCTCTATTTATTAAATGGCCATTTGTGAAGCTGCAATCTATTGTAGGATCGTGAGCGAATAAAGTTTCAAAAGCTTTTAATCTAGACTATTTATAGGTTTCAAATCCATGTTTTCGCTAAAGCCTGTTTGTATTGCAGCTGTTTTTTGTGTCTGGTTATTTCAATTATACTTAAAGTTGCAACGTGTTTGTATTACCATTTTGTAATTAATTGTGTCTGAAACCGAGTGCATTAGTTATTTTCGTGTTCAAAAAACTATCACGAACCAGTTGTTCTACCGTGAAGTTTTCTTAGAAATTGTTTTGTTAGTCGCGTCGCGCCAATCTGCACGAGGCTTTAAATTCAACGTCACAATCGCAACCCACGAATCTGCAGGAGAAAGTGCGAATTAAAAGAATGGCGTCACACGCGTAACCGCTGGAAATAAGGAAAATGAAAAGCATCAAAGTTTTAAAACTTTACCTGCGGTCAGTAATAAAATTCTACTTAATTGTGAATCACGATAGTGTACATTTACTGAGAATAAAACACTCACACTTAAACTCTAAGTTCATGTAGTACCTAATAATAATATTGCTATTACATCACTTGATCTTGGTTATAACAATATTATATTTACTTAAGCAAATAAATTTCAATCTGATGAAACAGCGCCGTACACAAACAAACCCTTGTACACGTACAAGGTACACCCATGTTTGTGTGATAACACGACTAGCTAATTAATACTCAGAGCGTACTCCTAAAACGGTTAACCCAATTGGCACCAAAATTAACAGGCTTCACAGAGATTACCAAATGTGAAATTAATAGAATATTCATAGGAAGTCGAGAGTGTTTTAAAGACATCACGTCTTCGGGAAATCAATTGAATAGGGCTGTAAGCAAATTACACGGTATATCTATAAGAGATTGTATTTAGGTATACTGAAGACAGGTGTGGATGCTAAAGATGAATATGTGATTAATTCGTATCTTAGCTTTCCATGAGAAATGTGACTCGAATATAAATCAGTTGAGGACATAGAAGTATCTGTTGATTCTGCTTAACACTTCACAATAAAACACAAAAGATGATGCATAATTATCATCACAATGACACAAAAAATCGGCAAACCGGAGTCGGACTCACACACGAAGCCGTATTAAGATCGAGCAAAAAACGCCCAAAAAACACCATTCTTGTATGAGTCCGTTTAATTATTAACTATATTTAATTTGTATTATTTGTTGTTATAGCAGTAATACACAATCTGTAAAAATGTCAACTGTCTATCTATTACGGTTCATGAGATACAGCCCACTGACAGACAGACGGACGGACGGACAGCGGAGGCTTAGTAATTGGGTTCCGTTTGGCACCCTTCGGATACGGAACCCTAAAACGCAAACTGATTGAAAGTTCAAACAACAAAGTAAATATAACTAACGAGCACACGAAAATGACATACAATGCAAAATTAGCAAATTCACTCAAGAAGTCTCTACGTCTTGCATACGAAAGTGCATCCATTGTAATGCAACACGGCACAAAGTTACTTGTGAAGTGAATAACGCAGAAGCTGAGAACTGTCATTGACACTCTAAACAAGTTCCGCCCTAACTTGCAACACTACTCCGCTACACACTTCGAGTTATTCAAGCGAGGAACAACTTAAATGAGACAATAAGTAACTAACTAATTGTTGCTGACTTGAAGTACTTAGATAGCGTAAGGGAAAACTAGTTCGGTACGCCGATGGGAATTCGGTGACAGATGGCGGTGACAAAGTCCCGCTATCACACGAAACTCACTTAGAAAATCTTTAGTTTCAATGAAGTGAATTGGATTTGGAATATCTGTCACGAAAAAGATTGATTTTAAGAAGTTCTTTTTTCAAATCTTATTACAAGTCTCGCGGTATTTACAACTATGTACCTACATTACATAATAATTACAGAAATGACATCACAATTTGGAAATAAGAAGTACCCAAGAATGCTTGAGAATAAAGAACAAAAGACGATCAAACTATCTAATGCCACAGTTATGGCGAAATACGTCGCTGCTAAAAGGTTCGGCTATAATATTACAAAATGTTTACAGGCTACGTAAAACATGGCGCGTTTTCCCGCCAATTCGTTGCTAGGTGGTCTTAGAAAGCTTCCCGGTTTGAAGGTTAAAAATAGGGGATGACTGGACAAGCGGACAATGGGCGCCTTCCGGGCATTCTCAGAGTCTTGCAGACGTGACGTTGACAAACGACGCCTCAGCGGTTGAGACACTTGGACAGGTGATCCGACGCGAACTGTCCATTCATTGTCCTCCTAGATATTTGGGTTCAAGGAAAGTTGGGTAGACGGACTCAACTAATCTTTTATTTATTTCTTTATTAACATTTTATGTGAAACTTTAATGTCCGTCTTGCGAGATTTTGCTGAATATTTTATGTCCTAAATTAAGCAAGTACTTATTTAAATAATGATAGCAATAAATCAAACTGTTATTAGTCCCAAACTGAAGACAAGGAAATCCTCTGCAATCCGTAAATTATTATTAATAATAATAAATTACCATGATTGATGGTACACTTCGTCTAGAGGGAGGTGAAACACTTCGCCAATGCAGCTTTTAACAACATAAGCATCATCCAATTTGTCGTGAACAATGTTTATACGATTAATGTTTTCCTCAATTTAGTCACAAAATCGTTCAAATCCACCACAGAGCAATCTCGAGCAGACGATAGCAGTTTCGCCAGTGTTTACATAATAGCCACACGCGAGGAGAAAGCGAATCAGACTCGACTCGTGATCAGATTTTCTATAATGTCAAGTCAATAAGCACCTACCTGACATTCGGGGTTAAGTAACAGAGAAATTTGATCATCCTTTCGAGTATCGTCGTAACATCACGTATTATATTGTGCTAAGATTCGCTGTTCATTCATTTGTATCACTGACTTCTTTAAATTCTTGAATCTAAAGAGAATAGTTGAACAGTGATCATGTTCGAAACTTATTTTGGAGTCACGGACAGCATGAAATCACTACAACGTAACATTGTTAGATTTTTGGTCAGTTTTTGTTCAACTGTAATTTTTTTGTACTTTTATAGTTTTGCTTGGCGTCAGTTCCATGGCCGTATCAACCAAATGGCTACCGGTCATTGAACGTGCAAATAAAATAATTAAGTAAAATAGGTTTTTTTTTACAATTTTACATAATCAATTTCTATATTGGTTCAAGAATCTGGAGGCTATGTTAATTTAGAATCCATATGATTCTAGACAACCTGATCTCAAAACTATAGCACGTCGTGTTGATAGAATTAAGGTAGGTAGGTACGTCTCAAGTTTTACAAGCTTAGCCATGTTTTTAAGCCGCAAATTAAATTTCTAGTCAGGCTTTTACGTCCATTACTTGAAAATCTCTTGGCAATTCTGTGCACATTCGTATTCCTCGCACCTTAGACAAGCCGAAATATTTCTTATCACTGGCAACTTGTGAAACTTGTGCGGCAGTGTGCGTGAAGTATTCGACGGGCAGAACAACTTCGCCACATTACTCGATAATTAATAAAGTTTAACACATAACGTCGGTGTGGAGTTGTGGAGCAAATATTGGTAAAACTGTTGGCCGCAGTTGGTTGCCACGTTTGACTTCCGACGGAGTTAAACGAGCTTAATGGCTCGCCCTACAGATTGCTGATTAAACATTGGCCATTACAAATTGTTCGACTCAATGTGCTGAAAGTAAACTATGTGGTAAACAGTTCGTTTTTCAGCGAGGAGATGGTGAATACAAAGGTATAGATTGAGTCTAACTTTAGATGTTCAAGACGTCGTTTTGAATGAAAATTTTCTTGATTTTTCTTTAAAAATGGCTTCATTATTTTTAATGATTGAAGAACTTTGAGCGGTACCGCAATTTTTTTATTATTAGGATTATTTGGGTATAACTTAAGAGTACCTACTTTGCCTAGCAAAATAATAAAGACTCAAATTCACCGTATCGTAAACTTCTAATTAAAGACTAACCAAAATACCTTTGAATCTTTGTTAACATTCGCAATTCTCCACACAGAATTAACTTTTATGATATTCGAGTTCTCTAACAACGTGATTATACATTATACCGTTATACGCTTACAAAACACTTTCCGTATAACCACAACCTTTATGCACTTTGAAGCCTGTGACCTTAATCACCGAAACATCGCGGTTGCCAAGTACCTACATACGGGATCAAATGTCAACTGCAATTTACAACCATCTATGTAACACAAGGTAACTTCTAAGTTAATGTTAAGCCAACCTTCACCCGCGGCTTCGTTCAGTTCTAAACAGGCAGACATTTATTTTTCAATTTCCGTACGACGACGAGCGTCTAGGCAAAAATCAATGGCGTTCTACTTTATACCCTGGGTTCAGCTCAAACCTAAGCTTTTATGTAAATCGTGGTTTTAAAGTTACTTCTTAAATTATTTTATGCTGTACAGGCAAGCTCACGAAACGTTATTGTATTCAAAACGACCTGCACCGATAGGTACACCTCGAAAGGTTCTTCTGTTATCATGTAAGAACGTCTATTCTCAACACTTCTACAAAACCAGCAGCAGATTTACATGACAACCACTGTCCACCGACCACTGACCAATCGACCTTGAATGGTTGCGTGGTGGTCGCGCTCCAGTTACCGGCACCGGGCACGCGAGCCGCGTCGCCGTCGTCACGTGTGCTCTATGCGCATGCACACACGTGACAACCACTCGTAAACTCAAGAACACCACTTACCCAATGTGACGGTACCTTAATTCGTCCGTATTGAAGGTACGTTGGCTCTTATGTAGGTAACTGGCTCATAAAGCCGATCATATTTTTTTTTAGACAGCAGTGTATTGCGTTGGGCTGAGTTGAGTGATTGACACAAAAGCAATTCGGCTTTGCTGTCCGTACAATTCAGGCCAGCAAAACGGGGCACCTGCTCAAAACTATAAAGTGAATCAATTAATATGGGCTGACTAATATAATATTACCTATAATTTGGTTCTAGGCAATTTAAACAGAAAATAAATAGCCTGCAGTTACAAACCGCAACAGGAGTCAATTAAAAGAAAACAAACAAACAAGGCAAATTATGAAACAGAACACCGCGTTTCCACTTCATTGAACAACCGCATTTCCACGTAATTTAAAGTTCCTTCTCTAATAATGTTCTATCGCTTAATCACAGTTATTTTCATTACCTATCTAAAAGCATGCTTGAAAGTTGAATGTGTTTCTTCAATAAAATTGGCTTAGCACCTCTGTTTTAATTTTACTATCTTAATCTTGCCGCATTGATCTATGCATTCGTAGGGATATTACAACTTTGGTGTACTATGCCTTCTTCTTACATACAATGCGATTTAATCCTATCCTATAGGTACTATTAAACGAGCAATATTTGTTTACGTGTATATACATTTCTACTCACGTTCTGGAAAACGGCTCTAACGATTTCGATGAAAGTAGCATTATAGGTGTCTACGGAAGTGAAAAATCGATCTAGCTAGGTCTCATATCTGGGAAAATTCATTTTCTCCGTATTTTCGGCCGAGCAGAGCTCGGTCGCCCAAAGTTTAGAACAAGATTAATGACATAGAATAATGACATGGCAGCATGGAATTAGTAAGTACCTACCCACTATCATGGCAATATGGAATTAGTAGATACTATTCTATAATAATACATGAGCATTCTCTATTTTCACCAAAGCAGAGCTCGATCGCCCAGGTACTATTATTGAAACATGTTACCAATATTATAATACAAATAGGTACTTGTTACCTATTATACCAATAGGTGTTACAAAACTTTACGACCAGATTTATACATTTCCATACACTGCCTACACTGCCTATAGCTTGTAGACAAACTCCTACAAGTAAAAAATAATTTCCCAGTATTTTCTTGAAAAAAATTACCAAATATTTTTACACAGACGCAAATTCAATAAACAATAGGAATAAAAAAGTGTGCCAACTACCAAAGCCCTATCGCACAATCAAAGGTTACTGCTTAGTACTAATAACACAGAACATTTGTGCCCCTACCCCGCTAATTATTATTCAATGGGTGTCAAGAACACAAAGACAGCCTTGAAATCTTCGATTTCAACAATCGCCGGGCGATTGCCGACCCGGCCAGACCAACCTTTTTATTATTTAGTCATAGATTTAACGTTTCAGTTAACAGGCGCCGCGCTGTTCGGTCTCCCTCCTCTCAATTATTTATTGGCAAACTGTAATTGCTTTAATTATACTTATGCATAAACGATTATAGTATCTGCCAAATGCTATCTTATAAATCTAATATTGTTAGCAGTGTTACCTTATCGTATACAGGGTGGCCGGGACATCGACGCGAAAACTGATTCAGTACATGATTCTAAACCACCCTGCGTTGAAATTTTTCGTCGTATTTTAATAAAAAATCAGCTGTTCCATACATTTTGACAGCGTAGGTATTGCACTTTTCTATGAAACAGCAGACTTTTTTGCAGTGGGGTTCAGAATCATGTACTGAATCCATGATTTCAGTTTTCGCGTCGATGTCCCTGCCATACTTTACAAGTCAAAATATTCGAATTCTTGTTCAAAAATATTTACCATTTAACAGCAGGTAATTATACTTTTGCTTTAATTAGAGAGGTAAGTACCTAGACAAAAATGTATTTAGAGAAAGTCGAATTAAATTGTACCTACATTTAATTGGCCTAGCTAGTCTCGTAACTCGCCCCCCTCACGCCCCTTACCCGTTCCAAAGTGATACTTACATAAATTGATAAACATAGCAAGTCTGAAACACACCGACTGAAAGTACACATGACCATAAACAAAATCAACACTAAGCCACCCCACGACAGTGTTGCAACCAGCCTGTGTGTCAGAGCAGGACATGACTAACTCAACAATTATTCACACTTCTTGTATACATTACGAGATAGCACAAGTTAAAGACATCTGTTATTGTTTATTACGTAAGTAGAAAATCTGTTAAAAAATCCAACATAATCGAGTTTATCGAAAGTGAAATGAGTCATGACTTCATGCTTATAAGCGTATTAATAAGCCGTTACATCATTGTACATGTTTATTCATTTTACCATGCATAATAGTGAAACCATAAAAGTTAGCAGCGTCATAGAACGTCGACGGTCGACCGGAGATCAGTCGGTGTATAAAAAGCAACTGGAAATAATCTCAACTCCTTTGTGCTTATCTCCGCAAAGGTTTCTCCAAGACTTTTTGTTAGACTTTGGACATCAAACGAAAATGAATGTTTTAGTAAGTATTTATCTGTTTAATAAATTGAACAAAAAAATAACGAGATTATCTTTCAAACATCACACATCATGCCTTAGGACTAAGGAATAGGGATGATACACCATTTGGCTATGTTCAAATCGTAACGTGATTACATACTCTGTAAATGCACACTAGAACGGCCCATAAAGACGCCGTGTTATCTATGGTAACCCTACGGAAGTCGATGAAAATTGCCGTGTGGAGTGCAGCTCTATTGGTGATATTAATTTACTGACATGGCAGGCCAACAATGCACTGACTACTGGCAAAACTCCAACGATCGCCGCCTTCAGTCCACGCCGATCCCAAATTCCACCGGAATTTATTCCAACATTTGATAAGAAACAAGGTCTTCCTCGTGCCTTTTTAACTTTGATCCGAAGGGGATATCAGAATGTCAATAACGTCGTTTGGCGATGGTATGAAGGCCACTAAAAGGACGCAGCAAAAATGCTTTGATTTTTCTACCTGTGCCGCGGTTAGTACGAGAGCTATATATTTAGAAATAAAAGCATTCCAATGTTGGTTTTGCTTCCGTTGTCATTTTGAGTTACAGCTTTGTAAAAGCTTTTCGTGGAAATAAATAAGTCAAAAAAATAAGAACACGAAACTCCCTACTTCCGTAAATCCCGTACAAATATAGTTCCAAATTAAAATTTTCCATCCATAAACTTTAAAGAGAGATGTAGAAAGTAACTAAAGCTCCGTAGAGGCAACTTTAGACGATTACTAAATCCCCGACTCGACATCGAATTAACTTTCCTTCGATTGGTTCGGAATAGACAACTAGGAAGTTACGCTAGATACAGGTAAAACCCGTTTCACTTAGCCAACATTTCTAAGGAGTTTGAGATAACTATTCGAGTAAACGACAACAATTGGCGAACGTTTCATAATCTCTGTTGGAAGGTGCAACGTCGCCATGCAGCGAAACCAATTTGCAATTTATATTAAGTTGGACGTTTGCATCGTCTTGAGAAGTTCTTACCTTCTCACAATGTTTTTGTCAGCATTATTTAATGTTCAATTGGCTCGGCAACTCGGCATGTAAGTTGTGGCACACGAGCATGTCATCACGAGACGACTTGCGTAACCTGCACTGAGCCGTGACCTTTCTTGCACTGTGCTACATACGATAACTGCTAGTTAGTCATGCAGTGTTTCAATATTGGTTTTGGTAATGACTAGTGTGATTACACTTTTAGTTCGCAGCAACTTAAGCATTCTGGTTTGAATCCTGATGAAGTCTTTTTTCTGCTCAGTCATGAAATGACAAATAATCCGAATGTTCGACTTGAGTATATAAAACACCACCGTCTCATTTATAATGCTGTGATTTTTAAAACGTATTGGAGTAAACTTTGCTTTGTTCAACGTTTCCTATTGTAGTATAACAAAGTTCTAGATCTTCATCCGATATAGATACCAAGTGTCAAAAGTTGAAAGTTTTACAACATGATCGGCGACAACGAGAGCCGCGCTAAGTGCCAATATCAATTTAACGTGTGGGAGACGTCATCAGGAAGCGTTGGCCCAGTGCCAAGTCCCAGGGGAGCCAAGTAGGGGCGGCCAGGAAAACAAGCCCAGCCTGCTACATCCAGCGGGCAAATAATTTTTCGACGAGTTACCTAAAGCCGATTGCCCAATGTAACCAAGATTTAGAAAGTAAAAATGTTTTTATATAAAAATGAAACAAGAAAGTGCCAACAAATGACGTGCGACAACGAAATCCTTGTTCGGTTGTTGTGTCGCCGAGTGCATTTTAACTAGGTTATAACATTACAAGACTGTCGTTACACCAACCGGTTTACGAGGAACGCGCCTTGATACTGATTTTACTGCAATTTTGTCAAACTGATTTTACTGCAATTTTGTCAAACTGATTTTACTGCAGTTTTGTCAAACTGATTTTACTTCAGTTTTGTCAAACTGATTTTACTTCAGTTTTGTCAAATAAATAGTTTCACAAACGTAATGGAAACGCACGAGGTTTCTATGATTAAAAAGACTCCGCCACAAAGTGGCTATATAGCGGGACGGAAGTGAGTCTAATCGTGTGTGGCAGTGGCAGAAGCTTTCCCGGTTTCAGACCTAATATTGTAACCGCAGCTTTACACTATAAAACTTGATAACTAAAGCATTTCTTTGTAGTTAACTAATGACTGAAACAACATTTCTTCAGTCTCAAAAAACAAGGTAATGTTTTAGATGACCTTGCCAACAAGGTAAGATAAAATAACGGTTAAAAGCAAGGTCGATATGCCTTTTATTTTGCAAAAGATTTTTCCTGCATTCATAATCCCTACTATGCAGAAAACAAGAATTTTAATTTGGTTCGAGTAGAACAGTGGACTGCAATGTGCTGAGTTGATTGATACTAACAGGTATCACTGTTTTAATCAATCAAACATGATTGAACGCATGTACAGTGCCGACCAAAAGTCCATGAGCAATCTCACAAAGCAATAGACTGACGCTTCGGTTTGACTTACGACCTTCTTCTATAAGTTGTTACAATACTGTAGACACGCACATTACACACACACACTCACTTTGTCTGCAACCAATGACTAGTTCAATAATCATCATTCGTTTTTAGTTTCATTCGTCTTGTTCACATAAATATTAAAGTTTAGCAGGTAGACCACAAAAAACTCAGTAAATTATTTCGATTTCTGTGGGGTAGATGCAGTTTGTTACGAGTATTCAATTAATAGAACTTTTTTGGTTCGTGGATAATATTGGTGACGAGTATTTAGCGCAGTGTTGTGGTTATTATTATCAAAAAGCAGGCATAAAATATATTGAAGAGATCAGATCAGATCAGAGAATATTATTGCGCTGCGTAAAAGTGAAGTGAATATCTAATGAAACCGGACTAAGTGTGAGTGTTATCATTAATATATTTCATATTTTACTAAACATAAATCTTAATCAAGGGTATTGTTGATAGAACAGAGGTATTGTTGAGACAGAAGATGCCTTTAAAGTTTTAAATTCATTGTGAGGTTTAATTCGATTAGTGAATAATAAATACTAGGGTATTATGTGTAATAAAAACAATGTTTTTCTTTGTTCTAGAGAAATACTGTGAGGGTTAAGAGATATGAGGAAGGGGCTTATTATCGAGTAGCAGCGACGTCAAATGGTGAATGAAACAAATGGTTTCATACCAACGAGACATTTTGCTGAATTATTAAAAACACGTCATTATGAACCGTTCGCCGTGCACTCTGAAGGCTTGCATCACTGAAGACCAGCTAGAAAACCGTTTTTGACCTTAAAATATTGACCGTACCAACTTAATAAACAACAGATTCGTTATTGCATGAATTTATGGTAACGAATTTTTTAAGCACGTTTCAATAGGGTGTTTGTCGTATTTCTTGCAGATATACCGAAATTGTTTAATATTATTTTAGTAATAGTATTATTTTAGGATAAAAATTTGAGGTTTAGTTTCAATCTTCTTTTCGTAAAGAAAATGAATACTTAAGCTTTAACCTCAATAACAACCAATATTTACTAAAGTCAAATAAAATGTAAAATAATTAATACAAATAAAATATAAACAAACTGCCCATATTTAACCTTAAAATTACCTATTCTGTAAGTAGTTTTTTACATTTTAAGTAGTCTAATATTCTTATTTATTACTTAATTACTTCGACCATGATCAAAGCTTAATATTTATGGTGAAAAAATCCATTAAAAATTTAAAATATTTCATAATTTAAATATGTCTAAATAATACAAACTGCTTCTAAGTTTCTTGACATCTATTTCACATCTTATTCAGCTGAAGTAATGATAAATAATTGTAGCAGTTTATTAACTTATGTAAAATAAATATAACGAATAAACATATATTTTTTAATTTAGTTATCATATATCACGCATTTTTTATTCTAAAACCTTTATTGCAATAACAACATAAAAAAGCAGCAATATTTAAAAAATATTATTATCGAAAACAAAAATAATAATATTTGCAAAAAACCGCACTGTGTTTCACGAGATTAGAACCTGAGGCAGATTGAATTCCATACCAACGCTTAACGCTTTCTGCTATCTGCGCTTGTTAAGTAACTATCGAATTTTAGCAATGCCATTAACTGGTCAAGTTCACGCGCATAGTGCGTGTGTGCTAGCATGTTTAAAGCGACGGAAATATATTGTTGTTTCGTGTAACTGCGTTATCTGTGGTGTGTGTATCGTGTTGCTTACACATACAAATGTACGAGCTATACCGCGTGTTCACAGCAATACGACTCTTAGCGTGCTCATGCACTTTTGAGCGCTTACTGTACACGTTCGTTTTCACGAGGTCTATCGAGCCACGGTTGGTTCAACACTTTTATTTTTCACGAAATAAAATATGTTGTCGTCAATTTTCTGAAGCAGTGATGACGCCTATGGCACATGTTCATTATTCACGATAATAAAGTTAACATCTCTCAATTATAATTATCTTTCTGGCGAAATTCAAAGTACGTTAAAATCTCCGACAAACGAGAAGTAATCATGTTGTAGCTCGCATTTCGTCTGAGCACTAACGTGATTATATCGGTCTTAATTAAAACATGTGGAAGGTTCCGACCTCAGCGACGTACTACCGTTGAAAGAGAAATTCGCACATCTGTGAACTTTAATTCCTTGGATTTCTAACCGAGTAATAGCTTACTCAAGTGGAAATAGGCTTTCCGTAAAGATGACTATAGTATATTATTAGGCGCGGCGCCCACTATCGGTGGGAATCGGTGCGGCTCGGTACAGCTCGGGCGCTTTACAGAAGCTTCGAGCGCTTTACGGCGGCTTCGGGCGCCTGAGGGCTGCTTGGGACGGCTTCGGGCGCCTCAGAGCTGCCTCAGCAGTCGTAAGCATACCTACGGACGCCGAGGCTGGTTTCGGACAGCTCGGGTGGCATTTTCGTGGCCAAAAAAGTCGCAGAACAGTCATAACGTTCACCGAGCGCGCCTCCATTAGCTTGGAAACACCCAGAGGAAAATAAAAGACAATAGCCTCATTAATTACACGTATAGGTTCGTTTTAGGCAGCTCTCAGGCGCCCGAAGCTGGCCGAAGCAGCCCTCAGGCGCCCGAAGCCGCCGTAAAGCGCCCGAGCTGTACCGAGCTGTACCGATGCCCACCGGTAATGGGCGCCGCGCCTTATTTTACCTATATTTTTTTTAATAAAAGAGCCCCATCAAGACCCTATTTCATCACCACTGTTCTCCAAACGATGAAGGAAAACATCGTGAGGAAACCAGCACGTCCGAGAACCAAAACTTCGAAGACGTGACATATCTACGAACTTGCTCTGGGTCCGCGTGGTGAATTACGGCCCACTCTTCACAGAGAGGAGGCCTGCCTCCCAGCAGTGGAAACATTATAGGTCGATTATGCAAGACCCTGTTTATGTAGTAGACTCAGACCAACAAAAAAAGAAAGACGGCGCGCCGCGAACATTAAAAGTGAAGCCACAAAACCGTGCTCCTGCAAGTAAATACACCCGCTCACGCACACACCTACAATAAAACCATGCTCATCGCTCTTAGTACGTCATGAGTCGTCGTCTAGTTAACATTGATTAAAAAAATATTATTATGCTTTCCTGTGTAGTGAAAACTTATAAAAACAATAGCAAATCACAAAAAAAGTCTCACGGAATCACTTTTCACCCCTTAGCATTGATGTACTTGAAATAACATCGTTTTTTATTAAACGAATTTTAGGTTACTTGGAACAAATAACCTCAACAAACGAAAGCAGTGACTTAAAGTGCGAGGGTTGCCACAATATGATTTAAATCTTTCCCATGCGATTCAACAAATTTAAATGTGATTTCTTACTTCGAGTTATATTCATGTTCTCTTTTTTATTTATTTAATATTTTAGATTTCTAATTAATACTGAATTAAAAAGTAAATGGATAGTAGATATAAGATAAAGTCGGAATGATCCAGAATGGCTGCCGTCGAAAACCAGCGTGGTTTGTTCCGATCATTTTGATAATAACGACCTTTTTATCACATCTATTCAAAAAGAGCTAATTCGTTCTTCGTAAACAGGGACTAAAATAGCTTTTTAATCCCTAGGGATTAAAAGTGATTTGAATTTGGAATGTGGATTGTTAGTAAAAGTTCCAATTACCAAAGAGATCAAACACGAACATTGTATGAACAAGTAACAGGCTGGCAAGAGAGAGAAAGTGTGAATTCGGTCAAAAATGAAAATCCAAGATGGCGGCTTAGAAAATTTTCATATTTTTTGTCTTTGGTGTCGTTTTCATAGTTTTCGAGGGTGCTAAAGCCGATAGTGAGGTCAAAATGTAAATTCAAGATAGCGGCTCTGAAGATTTTCAAATTTATCATCATGGGTATCGTTTTCACGGTTTTTAAGGGTGCTAAAGCCGATGGTGAGATTAAAATGAAAATCCAAGATGGCGGATACAAAAATTTTAAAATTTTTCGTCATGGGTATCGTTTTCATGGTTTTTAAGGGTGCTAAAGCCGGCGGTGAGGTCAAAATGAAAATCCACGATGGCGGCGGCAAAAAAATTCAAATTTTTCGTCATGGGTATCGCTTTCATGGTTTTTAAGGGTGCTAAAGCCGATGGTGAGGTCAAAATAAAAATCCAAGATGGCGGATGCAAAAAAATTCAATTTTTTGTCATGGGTATCGTTTTCATGGTTTTTAAGGGTGCTAAAACCGATAGTGAGGTCAAAATGAAAATCCAAGATGGTGGCAGTGAAAAATTTAAAGTTTTTCGTCATGGGTGTCGTTTTCATAGTTTTCGAGGGTGCTAAAACTGATAGTGAGGTCAAAATGTAAATCCAAGATGGCAGCTGCGAATAATTTAAAAATTTTCATCATGGGTATCGTTTTCATAGTTTTCGAAGGTGCTTAAGTCTATGTGAGGTCACAATGTAAATCCACGATGGTGGCAGTGATTTTTTTTTAATTTTACTTGTGAAGGAACTTTGTTCCTGACGGGGGTTGGATCATACACGTTTTTTTTTCTCATAGAGGGTGATAAAAAGTAGAGTGTTCACCTCGGGAGCAACACTATTTTAAGCTCGAGTGGCGTACTTTGAATCCCTCGCTGCGCTCAGGATTCTACTTTAGAATCCCTCGCTACGCTCGGGATTCTACTCTAGAATCCTTCGCTCCGCTCTGGATTCAAAGAAACACTCTCGCCTTAAAAATAGTTCTTTGCTCCCTTGGTAAACAATCTACTATTATTCAACTAATCGTGGACCAAAGGCTATATTATGGTTAAAAAAACTTTTTGTTTGTTACGATTTATCTTGATATTACTTTTTCTTCAGAGTCAGTGATTTTGTTGTTGTGATCTTTTTGTATTTAATAAAGGTAATTGACAATATAATTACCTATATTATTTCAAAGTAATTTACATAATGACTTCATACATACCTACGACAATGTTATGATTTACGCTTCAACAAACTTATAATTGAATTTCTATGTGCATGGTTATCGAAAGAAGCTGTATTTCACTTCTTTCAATCCCAAGACACTGTCGCGGGTAGGGTTAACTTACACCTAAAGATATACCCTATAGTAGAACTAAATATATGCAAATTTTAACCCTTACACACTTCACACTCTCGTACTAGCGCACTCTCACCCACACTCGCACACGTCACACAATTAAGCGCATTTTTGCCTTTTTCTCTGTATTAAGCTCGTTCATTTATATAAATTTATTTGATTTTTCTATAGTTTAAAACTAACCTATTTATTTATATTTGTATTTTGAATTTTTTACATTCAATTGCAAATTAATGGATATTTCTAAGGCCCGTATTACAGAACCTCACTCAAAACTCAAGCATTACATAAAACTCGTTTAAAGCCTTGTGATTGGTTAAAACTAGCTTTAAGTAATGCTTGAGTCTTGAGTGAGGTTCTGTAACACGGGCCTAAGTGGAACAGCGGAGTCTTCCAAGGCCCAACACAACAATTCTTGCTTTAAAGGTGCACTTTATAATTGTTTTTTTTTTCTGATGTATTTTTTTTTGTTTTGTTCGGAATAGAGGTCCTTCTAAACAATTGAGGTACAATGCCATACTTAACAATATCTTACTTGTACAATATTAGCCTACCCATAAAATATTATTACCCAAGTTATGGGGTATTTTTTTTACAAATGGCAACCCTTCGACTCACACATAGATAAAAAGGTGGCTTCAGTTTTGATGTTCGCAGCGCGCCGTCTTTCTT
Source organism: Agrochola litura (assembly GCA_949152395.1). Lineage (NCBI taxonomy): Eukaryota > Metazoa > Arthropoda > Insecta > Lepidoptera > Noctuidae > Agrochola > Agrochola litura. The sequence goes on along the minus strand of OX424509.1, from coordinate 17,838,236 downwards.
TTTTTGGTGGTCTGAGGTAGTAGATGATGTTGAGGATGATACCTGTGGAGACCATGGCGAAAGTTTCTCATCAATCACATAAGCGGTTGAACGTAAATCCTTAATGATCAAATGAACTCGTCTTAATTAGCACAATATCAATACATACATTAATCTAACAAACTGCACATTTTTTTGTCATTTTAGTAATAAAATTAGTGCCATTATTCCCTAGGACACAGGATCGCCTGTAGCAGTAGACACTCGTGATGAATGAACTATCCTCACTATATTTCGTGATTTAACTGTCCACTTTATAAACGATATCGTCGAAACGTAGATAATATTTTATGGAGGAGCGACAGTACGTAGCTTTAGATTTTACACATGGACTAATTATCATGATGATCGAGCACGGCCATTTTTGGAGTTGGAGGAAAATTACATCCGACTCGCCACACGCAAATCTGCAGCCACGCAAGCATTCAATATTATGCTAAATATTTTAACCAGCCGTTGCTATAGGTACTTATTAGATTAGTCACAATTGGCTTAGCCTTTTCACAACACAGTTGGGGTCGTCATCGTCTAACCGAATGGATGCAGCTGAATAATAGTATTTTACATGGAGCGACTGCCTATAATATCTGACCTCCATAACCCAGTTACTGGGTAACAGGACGACTGTCAAAGATCTGCGAATGACAGCCAAGACCAACGGCGTAACGTGTTTTCCTGAGCACGGAGGGCTTTTGATACATAAAGGACGGTCACCCATCCACGAATCGACCGCGGCAAGCGTAGCTTTACCTTAGAACGACCAGTTCGGCTGTTACTATTTAGTCACGAGTGTCTATTAGATTAGTCTATAGTTCAAATTAAAACATGTTGTTATCACACAGCCTGAAGGCCATCGCGTTGAATATGCATTTTGCATTTTAAACATTATTAACTCTATTAACCTCAGTAAAATTATAAAACCTTACTGAATTGTATCATATAATAATTTTTAGTCATGAAATACACGATAAAACCGAAAAAAAATCGACATGGTTAAATCAAATAGCATAAAGTAGGTACCTACGTGCGTAATTCCTAAAATATTCCGTAATCTAGGATGACGTATCAGATTTTATACACCTAGATTTCATAAAAACATAATTGCCTCGTTGGTCTAGTGGTCACAAGTGCTACTGCTGAGCATGAGGCCCTGGGTTCGATTCCCGGGTCGGGCAAAGTGTTATTGTGTTTTTCTATCTGAAATTTCTCAGTAGCAGCTTGGAGTCTGGATTTGTGCCCGGTTGATGGCAATAGGCTCGCCCCCTATTACATGGGACTTAAACATAACTGGCGAAATGTGGGTGTACCTGCTACAGGGACACCTCTGCCCAACCCTTCGGGGAAACAAGGCGTGATGTTATGTTATGTTATAATTGCCAGATGGTTTGACTGACGAAAAACGAGCTAGCACCGAGAAAAATATAAAACATTTTTCATGTTTTTCGTTGAAAACTCATGATTCACTGAATTACTGCAAACAGCTGACCATTCCACCAATGTTTGAGAATTTTTACATTTTGCTGGTCCATAAGATGTATGACGAGACACATAATATGCATATGAGGTACGTGCCTATGCCTACAATTCGTGGCTTTAAATAACAAGGAGCAAACGTCACATCCTACAATTTGGAGATGGCAGAAATGGCTGACCTATTACTGAAATAGAAATTATTCAACTTTGACACATTAACTTCCAGCACGCATAGTATGACAACCAAAGAAACGGGTTTTATCGACGGAAGAATAGACAAAATGACAGATAAACAATCACAATCTGTAATTTTCTCTATTCTTCCGTCGACAAAACCCGTTTCTATTGTCGTCATGAGCGTGCTGAAACCATCCTTAGCCTTACGAACTCTGTATCAGACTTTCCTGAAAAGAATTAGATTAATAAACTGAGCTAGACTGGCTGGTGTTATATTAATCTTCGTATAATCTAGTTTAGCCTAGGCCGAACTAGTTTATTGGGAAATCAGGTTTTCCCACATACACTTAGACTCTTACTTATTGGTATCATATAGTTACTTAACCACCCTTGCGCTAAACACCCTGGCTGCTGCTATACCTACATGACTGTTCGCCCTATATGGCCTAACACTGTCTCCTAAGATACAGGACTACCTAGTTTAGGAGACAGGGTTACATAACCTGTGTAGATTTATGTAGACATACCTTGCTATATTGTAAGTCTGTTTTTTGTGTATCATGAATCTTGTGTGTATCGTAATAAAGATTATTATTATTACTAGTAAACAACTTTGCTTTTTCGTAGCCGGTGGCGTTCTGTAGTTTCTGCCTACCCACATGGAAAGAAGGCGAGAGTTTATGTATGTATTTATTACCATTTTGGTATTCGTATCTTAGCGATAAATACAAGAGCAAAGGTTTCCTTTTATGCGAAGCTGGGTTTTATATAAATTTTGTTTTGCTGCCCATATTTAAATGTATTTCAATGGACTAAATTGGCTGCAAAGTTTGGAGAATCAATATACTAAACGTGTTATTTTATTTTCAATCGTTTTTATTTAGCACTCAAAATACGTTTTTTAACTGAATGTATGTTTTTATAATGTGAATTGTATGTTTCTCTATAAGCACTTGTCAAATGAAATTGGCAATTTAACAAGTCGGCATTTTTACAAGTGCCTAAATAACCACCTTACCATCTCGCAAACCTCCAATTACCGAACACAAGTCACACAACCTCCACTCAATGAACAAACGCTATATACGCAAACCATTATATTGCAATAAAACCTTAATTAACACCTCGTAAACGATTTCTAAACGCAACAAAATTTCTAAATATAATAAAACTCTCGTCAATTAACTTGGCCATGTCCAATAATAATTACTTGCAGACCTTGCAGTATGAAGTATTCTCTAGAGGAGGACAGAGCCCATTTCGAGGCGCAATATCTAGTCCCCCAGGCGGCTGGCGTGGCGGGCAGGCCGTCCTCAATTGTTTAATCGGCGAAGTTCCTCGATACAGGCCCGGCGACGCGGAAAGTTCAGCTACAGATGATAGGGCATGCTCGTTTCGCTTAATGTTCTATCTACGTTCCTCCAGTGCACTCCGTGTGTAATTACTGCACACATTAAGACTCAATGCATTACATGAATAGAACCGTTACTTCTCACGGATTTGTTCGATTTTAGTTGTAGTGCGGCTCCCAGGCAGGTCATATCCGCATGCCATGAAATGCACAGTTACTTGACATATCGCCGTGAAACACTTAACCGTTATAGATTAAATCGATTACATGGTCGATTAATTTATATTTTTCTTTTCTTTTCGTCAAAGAAACGGGGCTTCAGAAAAAATACTCAAAAGCTGCCGCGATGACGTCAACCGCAACAGAGTTGCAGCCGGATTTAATCCAGATGCCCAAAAGTTTATTTGTTAACTGTTAGGTTAATTTGTAACCATTCAAACTGCTCCGAGCTGCTTACTATGAGTTATTTTAAGATCAAGAAGACTTCAATGATTAATTGAATCATTTATAAATACTTTTTTATATCCAGAGATTTGGGGCAAACTCCAAATTATTTGGGAAGGATTAAGATTACGTACCGTTTTTTAGAAGACAAATATCTCATTTTAACGCACCAGCACTTACGTTATTCGATTGTCTTATTTAATTTCCGAACCGCATCAACTAACTTATTGAACTATAGGATCATAATAGACACAGCAAACAAATCGATCATGATATAGACGAACAATAGAATAAACAACAATGGGTGCCTAGATTTAAGATGCTTGTTAATAACCGGTGCACCGTGTCCTGCTTCGCGACGCACGTCAGTGTAAACAAAGGGTACGTCTAAACAACATGGCGCGTAATCGACACTAGTTACAAGTTCACCAACTAGCTAATACTAACAGATCACAGGAATATAGACTTTAGTGTTTATAAGTTAAGGGTTACGGGGACTGTAAAGCAGCTGTGGCCGGTACAGCTCGGTGAATGGAGCGCGGCGCTGCGACGGCTGCACGCTTCCGACGGTGACGGCTGCCATGGCTGGCGAAGACGTTTATATCGGCGACACGTTGTAGGAGGAAACGGGCTGCTTATCTTTCGCACCCGTTGACTAGAGGATTACTCTAGTCTGTTATGGAAGCGGTGACAACACCGTATACACCGTTTAAAGTAAGGATTTTAATAACCCAAAAGAAGTACTGTTAAAAGGGTATCTCTGATCATAAATCTGAAGATACTACCAAACTTCGGTGCTACATCAAACATTACAATCATAGTCGTATTTCCGAAGCACCCAGTGGATTCAAATTGACGTGTAAAAGTGCCAATTGTGGGTCATTTCCGTAACGAATCCAATTTCAGTTGATTGCTCTTCCAAATTGATGAATCGTAAAGAACAAAAACAATTTCGTAAAATATCAAATCAAGGAAAATACGACTGTTTATTGCGAAAATGTGTAAGAGCAGACCTTACTTGACAGGTTTCTTGAAAAGCAATCCTATTTAAAGAGAATTAACGTCATAAAACAAGCTGCAGTAAACGTTTGATCTTAGGTTGGAGATTAGATGAAACGAAAACCAAGGAGTAGAGACTGAAATCTTTTGACAAATTCGTCACAAAGTTTCTCCGAGATTTAATTGTTCGGTTAATCGACTTTGCCTTGCAGTGTATTACTTTACTGCGATCGACATTTCAATAGTGAGTGGACAGTTGCATGTCGACGTAGCAATGAAACTGCATAGTAACGTCAGCAGCTAGGGCATATCCGATGCGGTGTCAAACGCACGTATCCGGTACTTCCGCAATTGACATTACGAATTTATGTAAACCAACCTTCAGTATGCATACCTAATTATGTCTAAATTGTGTATTGTTAATGTTATTCATGTTAGTAACAAGGTAGGTAGGTACCTAATAGGTATATTTTACTTTTCCTTAATAAAAATGTTTATAACAATGTGTGTTCTGTTCATTATTCGTGTTTTTATGTAAGAATCATAGGGATATAGCCATAATTATCATATTATTACGCCGGTGGTTAAGGAAATGTTGTGTAATACTTATATTTTATTTAAAAATATGCGTATTATTATGTAACTAATGTGCCCTTTCACATTTTAGTTTAAATCTTACTTTCTGGTCTCTATCTAGTCAGCATTTTTAAAGTGAAAACTTTTTTAGGCGCGTTGGGCATTTTTGAGATCGGAAAAAACAATTGAACTCGCAACACCGTTACCGACACCAATTTTTGTAAACGCGATTGTGCTCTTTATTTATATTATTACGTTACGGATCAATGTTCTATGCAAGTATTTTTACTTTAACCTCTCGAATGCGGAATTACAGAAACAATTAAAAAACCATTGTGTCTCGCGTGGATCCACGTATACGAAAGTTTTCACTTCTGTCGGCACTCCCGGAGTGCCACAGATTTTTTTCAGATTTTATAAGCACCTATTATTTATTTTGTCTCACGTGTTCCTAACGCATTTCCTTTAAAAAAGTTACTATAGTAAGTTATCAAGAATTCCATGCCCGTAATAGCTTTATATCACGAGTCATCTACGTAAAGTTGCATCGTACAAATATTTGCAATGTGGCACAATGGCTGCTATGAACCGTGAAAATTCTCACGGCTCATCTCTCATCTAATAAACCTTTATATGCAAACACATAGTTTATCCTATCAACCTTGTTTACATTGACAATACAGTAGAGCGGTGACCTCGTGTTGGAGAAAAACGTTTCTGGTCTTTGATGAGAAATGTGTCCTACCTGTGACAAAAGTAATAGATCTATTAGAGACATGTTATTTTTTCCGAAGAGAAGAGTGTTCTAGTTTTTTCAGGTGAATAAATAATTTGAACGTTGTTTTTCGTAAAAAAAAAGTTATAAAAACTAAAACACAACTACGACAAAAAAGTTCAACTAAAAAGGTATAAAGTAAAGGTAAGACAACACAGACAGACAAATTAAAAATCCGTAGACACACGTGTTAGGGGTAGGGCATAAATCAAACAGATTACGTGTGACTCCGGATTCTTAATTTGTCTGTCTGTCATGTCTGTGTGTTATCTTGTTTATACCTTTTTAGTTTTACTTCAAATATTTTATTATATATATTTTATTTTATTTTATATTTGAAATGTTCTAATTAACACCTTTCATTTGATACCCAACATAGCATCATAATAATTTTTTCTTGTTCATTACTTTATGGCCTCTAGATGGAGCATATTCAATTTAATGTGACGTCACATAGCCTATAACCAGCGGACGATCAAGACGCTTCCAACGATACTTCATTGATCAAATTATGATGTGCAGTTTGGAAGTTACGAGGTAACAGATGAAGATACATACATGTCAAAATCATAACCCTCCTTTTTGCTTCGCCGTTATCGGGTACAAATAAGTTTGAAATATCAAGTTGTACCGATCTTCAATAAATATTGCGAAAGCAGAAAACTCTTTAAGTATGGATAATATTTTGACATAATATGGGTAAGATTCTGAAAAACTTTTCAATTCTAGCTCTGAACCAGTAACAACATAATACAGTCATTTCCGTCGAATGGGGTTAACAGTTGAAATAGCATTTTGGTGTGAATATAATTCAAAGGAAACTTTTATACGCTTTTCACTTTCAGGAACACCAATTTTAATTTTCCTCGTATTTTTCATGACGTGATAAGATAAAACCACGTGCCAGAACATTTTTTCATATTACAGGGGTACTAAATGTTGTAACGTCAGGAAGTCAATCATAAAGATAAAACGGTTACACACAAACGGTCCTGCGGACAAGCCGCACCGTCCACACAGTGCCCACGCACACGTCATCAAGCCAATCCGACAACTTTATCACCTCGTAAACCGACCGGTATACGTCACATGTTAATTACCGTATTTCAAGCTAAATGTACGAATTAATTTAATATTCATTGAGTCTCATATCCGTGGCTATCAAATCCCAGCGCAGTTACCAATGCACGGGTATCATGAAAGTGGTCGTCACAACCGCAGACACGTTTAAACTCTAACGTCGCTTAATTGTAATTACTATACAAACTCAGCAAAATGCAAACCAAATACTAGTTCCACTACTAGTAGTTCTCACTTTTAGTTTCACAGGATTAAATTCACCTGTTATTTCTGAATACCGCACGAATATCTTTCGAGCAAACAAGCTCCCCAAAATCCGTCACAAGATAATATTCAAATGTTATTGATATAGTAGGGTGACATCCCTATTTAAGTGGTATTTATGTAAATATGTCAAAGTAGACTAGACTCGCAGCGTCACGAGATTAACGATGTTCCCGCCTCGGGCGACGTGTAACCCTCAACATGATACTACAAATATATTAAACGTTCATTTTATATCAAGAATGGCTGCCTGCATGTGCACATTGGGGTTACAACTAGTTCATTCTCTTTAACACAATGTAGAAAACTTGGAAATATTGAGAACTTTCCAAGTTACGACACCATATTTAATCAACGATGGGAAACCCATTTTCCTATTTCCAGAAAACATGTTAAGTACTAACGGAAGTGAGTCATTTTTTTTTGCAATGCAAAGTTTCGAAATGAAATTAGGGTTGTAACCGGTTCCGTCCATTCTATTTCAGATTCTCCAAACGTTCTATTAATCACTGTAATTTCCTGGATGACCGGTCTGGTTCCGGTATTGGTTTCTACTATTTTTGGATTATCGCTTTCAGAAGTTAACTCCAGACGAATATTCATAGATATGTATATTTTGAACGGTTCCGTTTAGACCGAATGTTTTTTTAACTAAAGACGGACAGTTGGTTGGATAAAGACAGATGAATACTGCTATAATGAGTCACACTGTTTTCTATTGTAGGTCGCGTCATCGTTACACAATGCGAGCTTGTCTAATCCATAGCTTAATGTCGCTACTCTCCTAGTATCTACTTAAGCTCTTAATAATCGCGTGACGTCACGTCTAAGACGTCCTTCGTCTTAAACAAGAAATTATAGGATGAGTCTGCAGTAACGAACAACTATACCATCAGGGATGCAAATGGTTAAGCTTAATGAAAACAAATTACCTACTACCCACTTTACAATTACCGCTGTTGTGTTTAGGGTTTTTGGGAGTAACCAATTTAATAAAGGATTTATTTGTGAAGTGGGTAATTTGTTTATATTCATCAGGTGTTTTGTTTCCCGTGCTTGAAGTAAGCGACAAAAATCGATCCAAACATTACGTTGAGTATTAGTAGTAGGTATCCCCGTTATTTTTGTCATGTAACGCTAAGGAAGATAAGGCTTTGGGACCTATCATAATTTAGGCTTTAACTGAGCTATAAATGACACCAACATATAGTCTGACTTGAGAACGGGCTGCGGGATAAGAAAGTAAAACACAGTGAGCTCTGTCGAAACTGCCGCATCCTATCCACTTTATAGCTCATTTCATTTATTTCATTCACTTATTTCCGTGGAAGGGATCTCTGTTACGACCGAATGGGTTTCACAAATAAACCTAATTCTATTTGAACAATACGATGTTTCTTTTCAATTTAACGAATTAAACGGTTGGCCCGAAGAACCCGGATAATCCGTGAAAGATGGCGTACCGACGAAAAAGTGTGCACTTGACAGCCAAAACTTTGTGAGTTCGTATTCCGATCATGGTTATTTTCACTTAATTTCGTATTCCGCAAATAATTACCCGGCACTTTGGATCCTATGGCCATTTCGTACGTGATTATTTTAGCATAATATGTGCTAAAGGTACGTTGTATAACAACTTAGTCATTTGAACGTGTCGTTATACAAAACACCAACGGCTTTATCCAATAAAATATGCAGATGACAGTGAAAATATAAATTAATTTAAATTTCCACGGAATCGAACGAAAATAACGTATTTAATATTTTCTGTGCTGCGTTTAAACTGAAATATTTGATAAGGCATCATTTACCGTGCATTTTATGAAGTTCCGTGTGAAAGGCCATGATTACAGCGCGCCCTCATTATCGACGCCATTTTATATATTTTAATTTAAATAAAAGTTGTGCAGCAGTTGAATTAAGCAAACACCTTAAAGGTAATTGACGCATCTAATTAAGATTTTTCCTGTATTTCAAATGAACTTCTCATGCGCATATTAAATGAAGACAATTAAGTAGACAGAACATGAAGTAGTTGAAGAGAAAGTCAAAATTACGCTAGTGCTAGTGCGGGCCTTCTCGTTGATTTATTTATTATTATTGTAATAAAACTATCCTATCTCTAAAATAACTAACCGAGTATAATTATTTAACCTCCAATGGATACTAATCCCCAATTGAATCTTAAAGTCGTTACCCCAATATCATAATCTAAAACTGTTTAATAAGACCTACATATTTACAGTATTTCAGGGATAAGGAAGTAATATGAAACACCAAGATATTTGTCAGTCATTTATATTTCTTTGCCAACATCAAATTCAATATTCCCATCACATCTCCTATTCCCCACATAATATCACAATTCATTTCACCATCAAATCAGTATTCTTATATTTACCATAAAACTAATAGGTTACCTTAATTTACAGTAGATCTCCAACCAATTCTATGCCAATCTGTATTTTTACCGACACCGCCATGGGCACGTCCTACCGTCACGAGCGCCCAACCCAGAAGGCCACATCGAATCTTTCGGTGCTGCCAGTATAATAAATTGAAACCTAACATTATAAACTATATAATTAAGAATAACAATTATGATTGATGATAATCAATAAATCATTATTAATCAGCGGCTGCAGCAAACTGTGTTAGGTAATTAATTGTCACGCTAATATTCAGCTGGTGATCAAAATAATATACGAAATTATAATTAATTTTGTACAGATTCTTCTAAATGTAGCGAGAAAATGTGGCGTGGTCTATCATAGACACAGGATATACTGCAGTAAAGTGATAGTCAAAGCGTTCTGGTACTCCAGGAAACTGCAGTCAAAGCATTGCAAGCTTGCTACAAGACAAAAACCAAGATCACTTTGTAGATTGTAAAGATTTAAAAGCAGAAAAGATAGATATCCTACTTTCTACTTATTTAAATATACATACAGGGTGTCAGGGACATCGACGCGAAAACTGAAACCATGGATTCAGTACATGATTCTGAACCCCCCTGCGTTGAAATTTTCCGTCAGGTATTTAAAAAAAAAACAGCTGTTTTATAGAAAAGTGCAATACCTACGCGGTCAAAATGTATGGAACAGCTGATTTTTTTTTAAATAACCGACGAACATTTTTAACACATAGGGATTCAGAATCATGTACTACATCCATGGTTTCAGTTTTAGCGTGTCCCTGACACCCCGTATTATTATATTATAAATGTGAAAGTCTGTGAGGATGGATGGATGTTTGTTACTCTTTCACGCAAAAACTACTGAACGGATTTACATGAAATTTTGCATACACTTAGTTTATAACCTGGATTAACATATAGAATACTTTTTATCCCGATATTCCCTCGGGATCGAGACTTATGCGGGTGAAACCGCAGGGCGCAGCTAGTGAGTTCTAAATTATAGTAAATTAATTGATACATCAGATAGATACCGTATATAGTACACCTACGTTAATCTTAGACTGCTTATTTCACAGAACTATTGGTGTGGCTTTGGTGATTTCTCACCGAACCAAATAACAAGCGTATTAACAATTTACAATACGTTCCGATTTCAATATTGTACTTGCTTAATTAGTCACAGCCGTCGATATACAAACCGCGTAATAAATCATTTGCCAGTCAATTAACGGTAATTTGGGTTTTGTGACACGACGTCGATAGATTTGTACGTATTATGTTATAATTTAGGTACATAATGTAGGTACATACACATGTCATGGAAGCGCGTGTGGAAAACATTAATTGTTGAAGTGAAAACTTTTTTAGGAGCGTTGAGCGATTTTTGGTATGAATGAATGAATGAATGAAATGAATGAATGAAATGCACCGATCCCAGCGTGGTTTAACCAGACTCGATAAATCGAATGAACCCCAAGATTTGCACCAGCCGCTGGAGCCTCATGCTTCATGGGGTTACAGAGGCCATTGCATATCAAGGAGTAGACCGGGGGGCGCGGTAATGGTAGGGAAGACGTGCCCTTAGGATAAGGAGGGATTTGCGAGCCGTACCGGATATGCATCCTTGAGTAAGCAATGGAATAGTGGAGAGACAGGTGATATTTATCTATGGATGGGCATCTTTTTACGACAGCGCTGTTAGGTTGGTTCCGTTTCAGGTTTCTTGAAAATCTCACTAGCAGTCTTCTAGATCTTATCTTGGTCTTCAGCCATGTCCATCCAAAAGTGATTTCCTTGTCGAAGTAAGTCATGCCCTGTTTTAGGATATAATTTCAGGTGTAAATAGGTAGGCCAGCTTTCTTGGATTTGGTATTGTATGTACGGGTGTAGATTGCGGCGACTGTGAACATGTGCGAGATAGCCCATCCTGTGTTTCTTGATGATGGTTACGGTTTTTCCGTCTAACATTTCATGAATTTGGGGATAAATTATTTATAGTTAATTACAGGTACAATTTTAACAGTTACAATTTAAAAAATCCCCGACAGAAACATTGCCTCATTTCTCTTTCCTATTCCATCACCAGACCCTGTTCACCGTCTATCTATAACCTATTCATCGAGAGCATTCCATTGAGCCCAAACACGATACCTGTGCTGCAAGTTGGTAAGGGAGTTAGGTGTCCTGCAAATTCCAGGTGATGCTGCAGCATCAGTTCAAGGTTAAACAGAATACCTTCAAATCGATCAGACCTGTGGAAGATACTCAAATCCATTCATAAACAAGAAAAGAGCTGATAATCTTCAAACGGTTGAACCGATTTTGATAAAACATGTCGAAGAACCTACTTTCAAAGAAAAAAAACCGCATTCATATCGGTTCATTCGTTTAAGAGCTACGGTGCCACAGACAGACACACATAGCGGTCAAACTTATAACACCCCACTTTTTGCGTCGGTGATTAAAAACGGTACAACACCAATTACATTAATTAACATAGAAACAATTATAACATTGACAATAATTTAATTTAAAACTTACATGGAACAGTGGATTTCCTAGCATACTTTCTCTCACAGAACACCAGACTTATACGCACAATTTTATTCCATTCGTTTTTTTCGTGCTGTTTAGGCCCCCGTCTACAAAGCACATTTAAGCAGCAATGACGAGCGTTGACGAATCAGCGGATTTCACTGCCCCCCGTCTCACCGCGCACATACCTAAGGCGCAGTACAGTACACCGGCCTCGATCAAACTTTAGCAGTAAGTTTGAAGGTCGCGAGTGCGTGCTGCTGAGAATTTTATTGATAACCAAGTGTTTTGTGTGGTATCGACAGTAAGTAGATGAATATTCGTTAATAAGTCATCATGTTTTTATTAATAAATAAACAATATGAAAATGTTTATAATTATTGCTCGGATTGCCAATAGATGTGAAAACCAGACTAATGTTAATAATTTCAATTAGCGAGGCAACATATTTCTCACGAAATAATTTGCCAAAATTATTATAATCATTATAACTTCGCTACTCAAATGTTATTCAAAACTTTATAATTACTCTATGTTTTATAAGACCTCAAAACATCTAAGTACTCCCAGAATATAAACCATATTTCGCGAATAATGAACGAAGTTTGAGAAAATAAGCCAAGCTTCAAAAGTCTAATGGGTGAGCTTGGGGATTGAAAACATTAAGTTAATACTCGTTCAAGTATCTCAACTTAAAAACAACATTGATGTACCGCCTAGTTTAATAAATCACTAACGTCAGATCTGCCGAACCTGCTTCGGAGCTGGTAGTTCTAGCTTAACTTCAACTAAGTAGGTTATTAATTTTTCTTCAACTACATTCTATCTTACAAAACCGTATTCAGAAAGTACACATTTCTATAACTTAGCAACTGCAACCCGCTAAACAAGCGAATATGTTGAAAAAACAACAACTTTCGAGTGACACAATCACTATTACGGTTTCCATTTCCAAATAATATATTGCGTCACATGTGAAATAACATGATTCGTATGGTTTTATATTCACCGTGGCTAACATTTGAACACATAATAGATTCTATATCCAGTAGAACTTGAAAGTGTCATTGTGTAATTTGTATGCAGAGGATAATGCTCTGGCGTCATAAAGAGAAGACTCTTACTGCATTGTAAACGTTACCTCAGGAGCGAGAAATTGTTTTATTGTTAAGTTTAGGAAGCAGCTGGGACTAGAGGAAGACACTGGCGGTGCCTCTCCTTCATTAACAAAGTAACGTGTTGCATAAATTGATTTACGACTTCGCATTCAAATCAATTACTACTTAGCTTATACTTCAAAATAAAGAAAGTTTTCCATCTTCAGAAACGATATAAAAAGCGCGATTAATATAAGAAAAAAATAACTAGATGGGTTCCAGTACTTTTAGTTAGTCGTTAGCGTATCGCAAAACAAAAGAGAACAGCTGCCGAAACGAGAAACAGAAAGTTTCTTTGCTTAAATAATTACTGCATTTATCCACAAACGGTGATAACGAACACTACGACAGCGACGTACTTTTACAAATGAACCGAGTTCCTTTTTCCGACGTGCAAACTACAGTGCTAAGTTGGAGCAGTCCTGTTTCTAAAAGAAAAGTTTTGAAATAATCACCGTCAGTCGAGAGCGAGAGAACTTCTGAATTAACAGAAACTGTTGCCAAAAATCTTGCAACGACATCTGATTCGTAGTCTCTTGCAAGGTAAGCAATATTCCAGGTGGTTGTGACATTCATGCTTTATGCTTTCACTACTAAGTACTCAAGTTTTGACTAATGACTAACGAGTCACATGTGCCATAGAATTAGATTACGAGTCATTACGCAGAGAAAATCAAGCAACTTTCGAACAACATTAACTCTATAAGTATTTTTTTCTATCAAACCAGCACCAAAAATCCAAAAGCAAAGCATAAATCCTGACACAAACAAGCACCAAGTCTTAAAGAGTAGAAGAACGCATTCGGAAGCACACGTAAAGGTCACAGTTGCATAAAAGACGTCGTCGAATGGCCGCCACGTGTGTTAGTTTCCTGACCACGGAAAAACAGTCAGGCGGTCGCCGTGACAGCTCCGAACGTGCCGCGCCTCCTAACAAGGTAGCTCGTCGACATCGCAAACTGCCTAACTGACTGACTTTAATGAAGTTTGACTCTGCACTGCCGATGTACGGAGGAAAGGTGCAACTTTACCTTAATGTTTTACACTTCTGTTTTTGGTAATGCTTGTCTGAGTGTGTCTTGCACACAATTGGTTTTAAAATGAATGACAGTCACCTGTGCTAGCGTAGGTATATAGGTACTTGACTTTTTGCAAATTGTTTAACGTACACTTGGCAAAAAAGTCTCTCTCTTCAACACGACTTTGATGTGATTAGAGTTTTGTCCAGTTTTGTCTTACTTTCTACTTAAAAAGCTTTAGCCACTTTTAATATCTTAACACGATCTCAACTTTGCATTTCAGGCTGAAGATAATATTATGATAATTCATTCATTTCAGCTAGCAGACCGAAACAGGAAAATCGTTATTATAATAATTATGAGTTTCCTTACGAATTAATCTTCAAATACCCTTGAATTTTGTGAACTTGAGGCAGGTACTTACCTAATCATTCATTAGAACAACCCGCTGCCTCTCGTTTTTCTGAAGAACACCAATTAAATCGTATTTTTTTCTGGAAAAAACCAAATTGCTTGAACTTGACTCTACTTAGAGACATTATATTTAACGATAACCTGGATTCAAATAATACATAAACTAAGTTTATAGCCGAAATAGAATGTTCTTGATGTAATGATGGACTTTTAATGAAGGAGGAAGAAGATATTATACTGACAACTCCCTCACGTTAACCCATGAATATCTGCGGTGGTAGAGCTGTGAGCTTCGTGAACTAGAGCGCAGCTTACAAAACCACACCGTTATTATTGTACAATTTACAACCTGAACCGGTAAACAAAGGAAGGTGCCGCGTATTTACGGAGGAAGTTTCAGAACGGATAGCCCCCACCAAGAATACACGAATTCTTAAGGGGGAATCGTCAGGGTAGCCCGCGAAATTCAAATTTTCTTACGTTTTTTTGCATTTTGTAGGTCAGTGTCAGGTTTTATGTTGATTAAAATATGATTCGCGGCCGTAACAAATATGGCTTTACTTAATTATAATCATTATTAGAAGTTAGCAAAGGTGGTAAATGTCATAATTTCATGAAATCAAGACATTTGACACCTTTGCTAACTTATGGAGTTGTGTTGCTGATTGTAATGATTATAATTGAGTAAAGCCATATTTGTTACGGCCGCGAATCATAATTAGATCAATATACAACATGATACTGACCTGCAAATTGCAAAAAACCTAAGAAAATTTGAATTTCGCGGGCTACCCTGACGCTTTCGCCTTAAGGTAAATACATGAGTCTTTCCGATTTCACGCTAAAGGGCACACGACGTTTGTTGATTGTTTATCGGGAATTCCGCGCTAATAGAAAATAGCTAAGTTTGTTCCGTACCGTTTCACATACGACGCGACACACCCGCGTTTCTAAGAACTTCTTTCAAGTTGCCAAGGAAACACTGACAGGAATGCCTCGACTGCCTTTGTTTTGTTCTTTACAAAGAGGGTAGGATATTTATTTATGTCACCGTAAGATTGTGAGAACCGTAAGTTTATAATCTATCGGTATTATTTTCGTTTGATTATAAATTATCAAAAAATTGTGAACTGGGTGAAATGGGTTAGGTTAGGTTAGAACTGTGATCAACCGCTACTTCCAAGTTGCTCGCAGCCACGCAGTGACGCAGGCTATTTAATATTATATTAGTGCAAGGTGGATTACGTCGCAAACAAGTTGGTTACCAGTTCCCAATTTGTCAGTTTTTCATGGATACATTATAAACTATCGAAAAATTATGCTTAAATTGTAAATGATTTGTCACAGTTCACAATTTTTCGACAGTTTTGTAATCTAATGGCAATAATATTGATCGATTATAAACTAACAAAGTTCATAATTAGGGTGACATTTATATATCGTTTAAACTCTAATAAAGTAGATTGGATCACGTGCACACTTAGACATTTAAAATAAACGCTCCGTGTCTCACATTAAAATATATTTTTTTGCAAAATCTCATAACTATGTAAGGAGTTAAGGAGTAAGTTGCGGACTGGCGCTCGCCGTCCGCCTCGCGGTGCAACGGGCGCTGGCTACTGTTTTTCTCATACAATTTACAACTGTTAAACTGGCAAACAAAATGCCGGCAGCTTATTTACTCGGCGCCGCCAAAAGGAAGTCCGTACGAACGGATGCTATGCTAGTAAAGGAAACAGACATAAATCACCGAATTTACAACAAGTTTCTGAAATGTTATTATTATTTAAAAAGAAAAACAGGTTTTCCCAAACAAGCTGGTCGCGCCTCGAAAGGTTCTCTCCCTAATAGGCAATTTGGAAAATTAAGCTTTGTTTACGAAACAAACGCCCCGAACTTTTAACTCGGGAAACGTCGGCGTCGAAGCTATATTGGAATAACAAACGATAAGTAACAAATGTTGTCTTTGACTCATATTGTGCCAATAAGCAAATTACTTTAGCAGAACACAAAAACCGCGGGAGAGGCCGGAATCCGAAGAGATCCCGTGTTTATGTTGACCTAGCAACTTAGGAGTTGTGTAATCCGACAATTTGCCGTTCCTAACTCCCTAACACAACAAAACAAAGCGAACATATTCCCGGAGCTGAAAGGAAGTTCACTCGAAAAGGCAACTAGCTGCGGGGAAACCTTATATTGTTGAATTTATGATATGTTCCTACGCTGCGTTCCAGTTTCTGGGGTCATTCGCGCAGCTATCTCCGTAATATTTCGTTGAAAATAATAACAATACAGATGCGGCCGGATCACAAGTTCACAACATATCTCGGGTGCAATTTCATATCTCCCACGTCCGCAAATAAGTTCCAATGGATATATAAACTGATTGGGATTATAGGCCAATAACTCTGAGTTGTTCGCTATTTGGCTCGGAGCAGCAATGAGGACGGGACGGAATGTCCCAGATAAGTGTTTATGAGCCAATTAGTGGCAAACGAAATGAGGCCTATCGAGCTCAGCGTAAACCTGATAATGGTTAAGATACGATCACGCGCCGAGAGCGTACTAACTACGCACACACTGTTAAAGAGACATTTCAAAAGCATCCAATCATCCAAGTTATTTATTAGTTTAGCCTAGTTCCATAACACTCATTTGTGATTAATGACTTGTATCGTTTCAATATCGGTTCAAATTGACTTTAACGATGCCCGCAATCGGTGATTACATATAAAACTAAGTAATAAGAACGATTAAATCGAAACTCTATGTTATTATGATACTCGACTGTCTACTATCTGCTTTCTATTTAATAAACGAAAGTAAAAACTATCGAATATGCAGTGCACAGTGTGTTACACGGCCACTCGCGAGCACAAATATTATAGTTATAATTACATAGAAATATTAGAATGATCTTCCTTATCTAATATTGAGGCGAAATTGTGTAAATGTGGCCTGACTAGTGACTAGATCGCGTGGCGTCTTCGAGTCGTGATTGCAAGTTGTTAACTAGGCAAGTTGTTAGATTACTCGTGATCCGTTTACAGTGCTCTACTATACTTGACGGATACAGTTACGACCGAGTTAAGTAATTGTAACTTAGACTACATCTATTTCGAATTCAGGGACTAAACTAAAGGCAACTTCGACATGAATGTGGAGCTATTTATTATAATTTGAGGAGCTGTATGTAGCCGCGGTTGTACTCGTGTTTTTTTTAAATTTCCAGGTGGTGAATACTGAGGAGACGGCTAAAAGAGATGTATGGAAGGAGTAATGCTGCACTGACCAGAAAATAATGAGAAAAGGGCAGGCGGATGGTGATGAACCATTGTGCATTTCCTGATACTCAACTCTGCGAAATCCTAAAATTAGTTAAGTACTTTATTCATTCCAAAGAACCCAACTGACAAGAATTTTAAAACGTCTATCGATATAATTTATTACGAATCCTTCATGCTCTTCTCTGTTTCATAGTTGGTGCGTTTCGAGGAATAAAATTATAATATTTTTAATGTGATTTTGTTAGCACACCTGAATGGTGTGTTTCGAGATGGTGTGTTTCGAAAAGGTACTTTTGGTGCGCTTCATTGGTGCGTTTCAAAGTTGGTGCGCTTTGAGGAATACCCCAACTTGTCAGTTGGGATTTTTAATTCGTTCGTTCCATTTAAATCAAGATATATATCTCCTTATCAGTGACAAGGAGATATACAATATATCGATTTAAACCAGATTTGGCCTCATAACATCTAATAATAATACCAGCCTATTTTTTTCCCACTGCAGGGCAAAGGCCTCTCCTCATTGTAGAGAACGCACGAACACAAGCATTGATAACTACACTTGCTCAGGATATGATTTGGCGTTAGTATATTCGATACACGAACATGCACCACACATCCATAATTGATTTTCTACGCAACAACACCACGAAAAAATCCGGCCAAGCATGAGTTGGGCCTCGTATGATTAATGTTCCCGTAGCCGTCAAAGCTAATCTGGATCTGGCAACCTTATAAAGGTGTAATGAAGGTGCCTTGCAATTTCAGGGGCTTTCGGATATGGGAGCATGCATTTTTTATGCTTTTTGAAAGAATTTTGGGTGGAAATAAATTCAAAAGGAAATTTTTCATCAACGTCACTCATCAGTCCTCAAAGACTTATCCATGACGGTATGTTTTTCATTCAATAGATCTTATTTGTAATAAAATTATTCTTCCGGAAATGTTCTGGTTTATTTATGTAAACAAATGGCCGTTTGTGTTTAGCCAAAACGCAATAGAGTTTTGCTGCAGCATTAATGTTTACACATCCTACGTCGTCGCACACTAGGTACTTAATTTCATTAAAAGGCACTTTGTTATTTTCGTTTTTCTAAAGATTAAACAAGTTCTCACAATTTTGTAGTCAGTCTATTTTTAAAAACTAATTCAGATGTAAAGCGTTGGATATCTTACGTATCTTTTTGTTCATGTGGTGTTGATAAATTTGAAACCAAACTTCTAATAACCTGCATCATTTGGTTAAAAAAAGTGTATCTACTTAACCTTCCATTGAAAACGAAATCCGATGTTCATAAAGCATCACATTACCAGTTTAGAAGTTCGAAACATAAAGTACATTTGAATAAAAGCCAACTATCATCACAAACAAGCTGAATAAAGACTTAATTAATCTGAGTCGGGAGCGGTAAGCCGCGGCGCGCGAGCACACAGTTGTGTATTCATTAGCATTAAAGACGGTTTCATGGCAACTAAGGTTAGTTGAATCAAAGCAGACATTCAAATTAGATTACACTTAAAGTTCATTGCAGGCGTAAAGGACGCGGCTAACTTAGGCGGTGGCGGTGGCGGTGACTCGGCTACGACTGCAGAATCAGCCGCAACGGATACGAACTTAACTCTCGAAGTTAAAGCAAATTGATATACACTTAAAAACAACATAATGACGACCACTTCCACACTAATGCTAAGCATCGGTTCGCGTGCTCGCCTTCTATATTTATGACTCTGTTCACAACTAAGAGTTAAAGATCAGTATTTACTAACGAATTTACCATCAAGCGTTGACCTTTCGTTAAACAAATACACACAGGAAAGATTGTAACTTCTGTAATAGTGCAACTGTGAGTCAGCATTAAACAGCTATCCTTTGTAACAGAACTATTTATTTACAGATAACTTCGGATAAGTTTCTTTCTCTACAGTCTTTTCATTGTCTTCGTGAGATTTCGAGTTTACAAGAGTTAACTCGTCCGTGCTGTCCTTCTTTCATCCATGCAATGTCTCATCTTAAAAAATAAGGTTTAGTAAGTTAAGCTTTTTTTTAATTTTATAAGCAACACAATAGGTCATTTAAAATCCTAGACATGAGGAAATATGGTTGTCAAATATAGCCATTGTGATTTGTCAGATTTTTTATCGTGATCTCACAGGAAGGTCGCGTTTAGCATGCAACGACCTCCGTGACACGAGTCCAAATTGCGGGTTTAGCATAGTTTAGCGTAGATTAGTCAGTTCCGTGAGATAACTGCTATGTACCTACATCGTCGGCAAACCGAAAATACACAGACATAACCTAACTTCCGACTAATTGATGAACGATGCACGCTGGATAAATAAATTACATTTTATTTTAAGGAAGAAATTAAACTACACTTCACGTAGGTAATAAAAATCAAACGAACGGACACATTAATCAGAGTCTAGTCGACTTAATTTGTGGATATGATTAGGTCAATTAGATTATATTTCGAAAAGCCAGATTAAATTTTAAATGGTTTTATTAAATATTTAACGCTTCCTTATCAAATGTCACGCAGGTGCTAATATGTATCAAAAGTAGAATAAACTACCAAAATAGCGGCCACACAAATAACTTTTATTGGGCAATTTGCAACGGAGTTATGTCATCAGAAAACTCCATAAATCGGTGAGAGAAACGTAAACGGCCAGCGATTACCGGCCGGTAGACATCTACCGAGACAATAAAACCAAAATATGACAGCTGACAATTTATCACCATTACGATGTAATACTTACTTCAGCAGAGAATTTATTATCTGTTGAAGAGCTGAGGAGATTTGCGGAAGCAGATATTACTCAATGTCAAGGCTCTATTCTGATAATAACAAGTTCTTTGTCCACTGACATCAAAGATAGGGTATTTTATTGAAATGATTTGAACAGTGAGCTCTTTGTAGATTTTTTAAATAAAGTTAGTACATTTTAGGAGGGAGTAGAGGGAAGCCTGCCCTGGAGTGGAACAGAGCAGGCTAAGAGAAAAATAAAGCTAATTTTAACGATGAAGTTAGGTTAGTTAGGATAGCGATGATTTTGTATTAGTCAATCTTTAATCTAATATTAGTTTTATGGACTTATACATGGTAAACTACTTACCATGTTCAAATATCTTGTTCATAAGGTCAACTACCTACAAAGGTTATCCATCCATAATATGAATAAAGTATTTGACAGTTACGACTTTTACATTTTAATTGCCTCATTTTGTGAATGTATGTTGTAGTTCTGAGCAGTGACAAAAATTCTGCCTTTGTGGGATATGTGTACCGGTAGGTGTTAAACTTTAGAAACGTGCCGCCTCGCTAAAAAGAATGTGAGGTTTTTTGGGGGGATCCTGAACCCTCTACAACAATTTTTTTTTACCCCGCCGCACAGTGGAACGAATGTATGGGAGCGGTTGGACGTAGACATTTCCGAAAAAAAAGAGTAAAATTATGCCAAACTAATGATGCCATCTTATTCGATTACTTAATGCCTTCATAACTTGTGGTGATGAATTTCTTCATAACTCCCATATTTCGGGAGTAATTTGAGAAAATGTGAAATTTTACTATGAAAATGAGTGTATCGAGCTCTCTCCCTCCTGATTCCGGGCTTGTTTCAAGTAGCGGTCTCTAATATCATAATGCTAATACTAAGAGCTATATTTAATACTAAGACACATAGTGCGCCAAATGTGCACTTTCTGGGATAAAGAGTGATGTTTATTTTATAACACAATTTTTTTATTTTTTGTTTATTTTGTTGATTAAAACCGTTTTTCTAAAGGTTTACCTTATTACAATAACATTTCTGAGCAGCCAATTAGAGAAGATATAAGCTAATTAGGATATATAATTAGGGACTTAAGGTTTACATATAAAACTGATGCACTAATGATTACTGATAAGAACATTGCTATTATTTAATTACTAAATGGCTCTTAATACACTAATTTAGCATGCATCATTTACTAATTATCACAATAACTAATTACCTTGCAATATTTAACAAAGGATACCTGGGATACCTGGATTTTATATAAATAGGTCACTATTAGTAACTTTAAAATCAGTGTTGATTTACACCTCGTTGTATCCAAGCTAATCTCGCAATGTATTTTCCAAATTTTAATACAAATCTTGATATTCACGTTGCTTTATGCGCACGCGCACATAAAGATTTACGCGACTTTAACTATTTGTTCAGTGTTTTAAAAGATAACAGTTGTGTTCAGTTATGTGAAAGTGCTGAAACAAGTTTAAAAGACTGGTGTCGTCGATTTTGCTACCGCATTTATGCAAAATGGACACAGTCTGGAAGAAGCACAGATAAGTTTCGGAAGAAACATGAGATTTGGCTACAGGCTGCAATTCAATGGCCGGAATTACAGAATGAAAATATGGAACCTTCTACAGAAAATATAAGTGACGTCATCGAGCCCATAATTTCTCCTGCTAAATCTGATGCTTCAACTTGTACACATCCTAGTCCTCGTAAATCTTTTGAGGACCTTAGTAACCGGCAAAAAAGAAGACGCACTGAAGATAGTCTTTCATGCAGCAGTAGCAGCGCTGAAATTATGTTTTCGGCCGAAAGGGCGCTTCAAAAGGCAGGACAAAGCGATACAGCTTATGTTATGAAATACTTGATGGAGAATCCAGAAGAGGCCTCAAAAATCAAAGCCTTCATTGAAGGTAAATCAATTCAGGTACGGGAAATATCCCCTTTGAAGGCATTGGCTCTTTATGTATCGATGAACTTATCGAAATGGCGCTATAACACTCTTCGGGATTTCAACACTCAAGAAGGAGCTCTTCAATACCCGAGTTACTACATGTTGGTTAAAGAAAAAATTAAGTGCTATCCGGCCAAAGAAGATCTCACAGTTACAGAGAGCTCTGCAAAAATCAAATTACAAGCCTTGATGGATTTAACCTCAAGAAGACTTATTAGGTCGTTAGAAACCCCTGTTGATCCCAATCAACAGCTCGTATTGACCAGCAAATGGGGTTTTGACGGATCATCTAGCCAAAGCATTTATCATCAAAGGACGAGTGAAGATGAGCAAATCGATCTTGCTAGTA
Organism: Agrochola litura; assembly: GCA_949152395.1. Lineage (NCBI taxonomy): Eukaryota > Metazoa > Arthropoda > Insecta > Lepidoptera > Noctuidae > Agrochola > Agrochola litura. The sequence goes on along the minus strand of OX424509.1, from coordinate 17,815,143 downwards.
ATTTTATGATTAGTCTTGTACCACTGCGGCTCGTCTCAAAAGGTGTAACAATTTGGGAAAACGAGCGACCATCTTCCACTTCATTTTGCCGGCCAATATTGTTTAAGTTTATAAAGGAAACCAAAGAAAATGTGCAGAGAGAGATGGCTGAAATCGAAGCAGAGATTGAAGCCTTAACTCCATCCACCATCACTGATGGAATTAGTGTCAAACACCAACTGCTGTTGACAATGATTGATGGTAAAATTCATTCCATTATATCCAATACAGCAGCTTCAGTGTGTGACATATGCAAGGCTTGTCCTAAAGAAATGAATAATTTAGAGTTAATCAAAGATAAACACGCAAACGAGGACATGTATAAATATAGCTTAAGCACCCTTCACGCTTGGATTCGCTCAATGGAATGCTTATTACACATTTCCTACAAATTAGACATAAAATCATGGCAAGTAAGGGGTGATATAGCAAAAAGGCAAGTTGATGACAGGAAGAAAAGAGTTCAAGAGGCTGTAAGAAGAGAAACGGGCTTACTTCTCGATGTTGTGAAACAAGGCAGTGGATCCACCAACAATGGCAACTCGGCAAGGAGATTTTTTGAAAACTACACTAAATCTGCTGAACTGACCGGAATAGATGCTATGCTTTTAAGAAAAATCTGTGTGATCTTGCAGTGTATTTCATCAGGAGAGAAGATCAACGTAACTAAATTCCGAGAGTTCTGCTTTGATACTGCTAAGCTTTACGTGGAGTTATACCCATGGTATTATATGCCTTCTTCACTTCATAAAATTTTAATGCATGGGCCAGACATAGTTCAGAACATGTCAATTGTGCCCATTGGTTTTCTATCCGAAGAGGCATCTGAGGCTAGAAATAAAGATTTTAGAAAATATAGAGAGGGGCATTCTCGAAAGCATAGCAGTATCTCATGCAATGAAGATATTATGCACAATCTTTTACTGTCTTCTGATCCACTTGTTGCAAGTATCCGTCCAAAAGGAAATAAGTTTGTAAAAAAATCTTCTTTTAAGGAATTTTATGAGCTTACGGATTCTGAGAAAAGTGATATCGAATTTGTTAACATAAATGATTTAGCGGACATCGATTCTGAATTTGAATTAATTGATGATGATGATGATGACGAAGATAATTAAATGATGTTATTGTTTTAAAATGTGTAACTTAGTAAATTAGAGCTTACATCTTAATTATTTATTGTACTTTTAATGAAACTAGGTAATTTATTATCAACTTACTTAAAAGTCATACTCTCATCAGTTCTTGTGAATATTTTTGTTAATATATATTTCTGTATATATATAATATATTTATAGACCTCTTAATAAGTCTGTCTGCGGTTTAAAGTAAATACAAATGGGGAAAAAACGTTTTTTTTTTTAAATTTTCATTTCCTTTTATCCCAGAAAGTGCACATTTGGCGCACTATGTGTCTTAGTATTAAATATAGCTCTTAGTATTAGCATTATGATATTAGAGACCGCTACTTGAAACAAGCCCGGAATCAGGAGGGAGAGAGCTCGATACACTCATTTTCATAGTAAAATTTCACATTTTCTCAAATTACTCCCGAAATATGGGAGTTATGAAGAAATTCATCACCACAAGTTATGAAGGCATTAAGTAATCGAATAAGATGGCATCATTAGTTTGGCATAATTTTACTCTTTTTTTTCGGAAATGTCTACGTCCAACCGCTCCCATACATTCGTTCCACTGTGCGCCGTCCCCTTCGAACTTAACCTGTCCGAGTCGGGGTGCCCCAAGTCCCGAGCTCGCTTCGCTCGCTCTTGCATTCGTAAATAAGTCGATTTTTTTAAACTTAAGTACCTACCTAAAAAAATATTTTTATTAAAAAAACAACATCTCCGGCAAAAATATTGTTGCGGTGGGCTTAGGAGACCTTCTAGAGCCCCTTAATAACCTCATATTCTTTCTAGCGAGGCGGTGCGTTTCTAAACCCAACCCCCGGTAGGTACCCATGTTTTTGTAGAGTCAAGCAAGAGTTTTCTGCAATAAGGTAGTTACTTAGGAAAACCCCAGCAGATAAGGCAAGAACAGGTTTTGGTGAATAACGTCATACATATGACAGTCAAGTACCTAATTGATAATAAATTAATCGTCCGAAAACCCAATGTTAAATATGTTTGAAATTAAATTCTAAGATAATTATAATCATTCTTAAATTGCAGGGTAATGTTTGTTACCAGATACGACGACTGTGTGACCGATGCCGTAATTCCCGAAAGGTTATCAAGTTTACATCAACGACACAAAGTCTTTAACCATCGCAAAACCACACCACACAGAACAGATGACCGAAAAGAACTCTTTATATGTCTGTGAAGAGAACAGAGCGGTTTTTATAGTAATCCTGTCCAATAGCAAGATCACGTGTCTCTTTGTATCGTGCCTGCCGATAAGAGGCGTAAATGATAAAAAGAGTATTAGTTCATGTGGCCTCATTGGCTCATTGCTATGCTACTAACTAACATTCGATTGTATTTGTACCCGCAAATAGGCGCGACGCGACACCGCTAGACCAATAAACCGTGAAGTTTTCATAGAAATTGTTCCAAGTCGCGTCGGCTTGTCTGAAGGAGCCTTTAGGCAGGTACCATTTATTAGAATTTTATGCGAGACTTTAACATTCGTCTTAAAATAATACTGTTTGATATTTTACCAATAACAACATGGCATTTGACAGCAGACTTGAACAGACTTTCAAAAACTATTGGTCATGATAGGGTAACTTTTCGTAAAGGTGACACTTAAGTAGGTAGCTATTTCATACTGTCTAAAACTTAGGTTCCTTACTTAGTTTCAAAGACTTTCAGATTTCCTGCCGGATATTAAGACAGATTTAATTTCGAGGTCAAAACTATAAGGACAAAATCTGCTTATAGATACACAAAAAAAACATGAATTACATAGGTAATATTATATTCTAATTGTAAGAATTGTAAGTGAGTGGCTGACAACTCTGACAAGGTAAGGTCAACCGTTCACTATTTATTTATTAAGCACGTAGATATTTTTATTTCCGCCTTTTAGTTCTCTACTAGTCAAAAAATCAGAGAAATTGCTACATCATACTCGTCATACATTACAGGTTTAATCGTGATATTTCTATTCTAACATACCAAAAGTGGAGAACCCACAATCTGAGAATTTTTGGAGCAATCCCTATAAAGATTACACTTAAAACGTCACGTTTTAACACGGAGAGGTCTCAGAAATGTTATTCACATCGCAATTGGACATTCGACAGCGTCAGGATGACGCCGGACCGGACCGTTTATCGACAAAGTTTGGCTATACAAGTGCACCCGCCCAGAAAGTTCGAGCTTCTTTTACGTAATGCGGCCCACATAACGCATTTACGCGTCGATTCATTACGCCCCAGCGGACCGTAAAACTGACCTCTTCCAAATTGTGACCGTCTTCTACGAGTGGGATGTCGTAGTGATAGAAATAGTTTACTTGTATCTTAAGATTTTATATTTTATTATTGGACGTAATGAATGAACCTACGCACCAGTCCGCGCCACCCACTTGGTTCTTTGTCTATATAATATTTTTTCTCATTAATAGAACTAAGAATTATCACTTATTAGTATTTTGACTTAGTATGTAGTACTTAGGAACCTACTATGTTTTTGTTTATCAAAGAAAAAAAGAATTAAGTACGTAGGTACTTAGTTGATAATTTGCTAAGAATAAAGGCTTGTGCAGACCAGCGCGACTTGTCGCGCGACACAAAGACACCGCTCGTCGCGCGACGAGCGGTGCCTTTGTGTCGCGTCGCGTGTCGCGCTGGTCTGCACGAGCCTTAAGAGAGTAATGAAAAACAAACTTATCGAGTCAGACAGAATAGGGAGAAAAAGAAACACAAGATAACGCGTCTTTGTATCCTTAACAAGAAACTGGGTACTTATGTAAGTACCTACATTTCTCAAACAAAACGTTAGTCTGTTGTCCGTACTCCGTACCTTGGCTATGTTTCACTAATCATTTTACGCAACGCGAAACAAAAAAGCAAAAAACCCGACCCTGACCAAAAGTTCGGGCATGTAGGCACAACATGTTGAATGACCGTACATCGCCGCTCACTGATAATAACTCTACAGATAAACCTGTTACGAAAACATTTACTCGTGGGGTCTCAGCTCAGTACGAAAGTAAATATGGTTTTTCTTTTGTAAGTAACGTGACAATCTCCGAATTACACAAAGAAATGTTTTACGAAATTTTACTGGTTCGTTATTGGACATCCTTATCTCGCCGCAAAATTGTTCTTCAAGGTCAAACATACAATTTTAAAGCAGTCGTACGATGAAAGGTCAGGTCAATAGTTAGTCTAGTCGTGCTGATCATAGTTTGAAAATGCCAAATATTGCCAAAGCGTCTATACGTTTCATGCTCGGGCCACATCAACGGGAAACGCCGTTAATTATCACGATGATGGACCTTAACCCGTCGGAATAAAGTCTATCATCGCGATAATTAACGGCGTTTCCCGTTGGTGTGGCCCCAGCATAACAGGGCAAAATTTTTAATCCTAGTTTACCTTTCTTTTTACGTGAAAAAGCAATAATCTTCTGTGCTGTGTAGTAAAACATGTCGAATAGTGTTTGTGGAATTTGAACATTCGACAACGCTGTTTGTGCTCTGCGAAAAATAGGCGACGCACGAAATACGTTGTTAAAATTTTAACACCTAGTAGGTAGGATGTCTAGCATACAAACAAATCACATAGGTAATTCAATTTTATCTTTAATTTTCCAACTAAGTAATGGTTCCATTTCAAAATTCTATAAATCAAAAATACTCTTAACAATTCGGTAGGTAATTTGAGATCGTCATTGCCGAAACTATTAAAATAATCACCATATAATATACGGTAATTAGTACCTATTATACACATACAGTCATTCACAGCATATTACATGTGCAGGAATTTACTCAGTATTGCTTACTTTTTTTTTATTACAAACACCTAATAACTAAAGTCAGTTATGAGAATCAAACCAAGCCATCAGGGCATAATTCAAGCTTCGAATTTGCTTCTAGAGATTTTATACTCAGTGCAGAGACTATTTAATGTCCATTTATGTAAAACCTTAATACAAGTCTTATCTCTGAGCAGTAAAGGTCAAAATCGAGTGTCACAGAGATTAACTAGGATGGTGCTACATGTTTTGTTTTTCCACACATGCCTGTGTTTTGATTAGCATGCGAAGTGTTGAATAGTTGCAGATAGTATGCTAGCATTGAGCACACATTGTTTCATTGATGTGAAGTTCACAGCATCCATTGAATTAACTTCTCTCATTAGTCTACTTAGTGATTGATAACTTTATAATAGACTAGCTTCTGCCCGCGACTTCGTCCGTGTGGACTAGTTACTTTGGTGCTCCGCTTCTATTGGTCTTGGCATGCCTATAGCCTTCCTCGATAAATGGGCTATCTAACACTGAAAGATTTTTTCAAATCGGACCAGTTTTTCCTGAGATTAGCGTGTTCAAGCAAACAAACAAACTCTTCAGCTTTATATATTAGTATAGATATCTAATGAATAGTTAGTTTGCTTCCTGTTGAACTTTAAACATGACAAGTATTATAATTACTGTTTAAATTAAATAAGAATAAAAAGGCAGAAAAAAAAATTATAGCTCATATTTGTTTTAATATTTATAAGGAGTAATTGGTTTGTCTTATTCATAGACCTTCATTTAGTTTATTGAGCAATTAATTAAGTAAGTCAGGAGCCATTCCCCGTCAAAACTATATTGTATTTTTATAGATGTTTCCTTACAAAATTTAAAATTTAAATGAATACATAAACTGTGTGTATATTTCTTCAGATATCATAACAATTTTGAGCTTATAATATTTATATTCTTTATTAACAAAAAAAGATTTGAAAAAATTTTTAGTTTTTAAATTATGAGATTTATGAGTGCAATGGCATTGCTTTAATTTATTAACATACCAAGAAATAGTCAGTGAACTTAACTTCTGTATAATTAACTAACACTTAATATTCTAAGAAAACCAGGGTCAAGTTAAACAATGATAATTAGATGTGCTATATTGGCCTCTGACATTATTATCAGTAGCTAGCGTCGCTATTCTATCCTTATTCAGGAGAATGAAATAATATATTATTTTGTTTTACTGCTTAGTTAATGCATTATTATTTTATTTGTACTACTAACAGGAAATAGTCAAGTGCTTTGTGGGTTACCATAAAATTTAATAAATAATAATGTGAGGTAGTAAGACTGAAAAAAGTTACCAAGATAGAATAAAAATTAAATTGTAAAATGGTATCAGTTTCATTCAAATGATTGCATAAATTATGTTATTCATAAATAAATAGCTAATATGCAATCAAAATCTCCACCTGTTTTCTGTGGTTCTTATGAATAAAAGAAAAGAATTCATATTATGTACGGTGTTGTAAGACCGGTATTCTGTTACTCTAGCGTTACTTCCTTGATGCCAAGAGCAAACAACTTTCGCTGCGTGCGGCTGCGCGCGCGCTGCCCGCCTGCTCCAGCTGGCGCACGCGCCTCCATACGCACCTCACCCATCTAACTGCTTCCCAAATGTACCACCAGCAAGCCAATTACACCTACTGCAACATTACGCAAGCCTAACACTACCAGAACCCGGTCAATCACTCAAACCAGCCTACGCTCCGACATCACTGTACACGTAACACCTGAAACATTTCTCTGTTTACGAGTACCTTGCTCATGAATAAAAGAGGAAATACTCACCGATATGTTTATCGCTCCAAATCCCAAACAATATAAAAACTGTCACTCACACGTTAGAACACAAAACACAGACTATTCACCTCTTGACATCTGACATTGTTCATAAAACGCAAAGAAATATCACATTTATATTTCACCATAAACACGTAGGGATAAAGCGTTATCATAAAAACAATAAGATATAACAAAAGTTGTGCAAAACGATCGCAAAATAATCCGATACAAAACGTAAACAGCTCCTACTTTGACAGAATCATCCAATAAACTGACACTTGTTTTGCAGTTGCCAACTGCAATACCACTTTCGCCTTCTACAAATGCGAAGTTACCAACATTCAGACAATAAAAATATGCAAAAATATTTTTCTTTACCTATACGTTACAAGGTTAGATACAAAAAGTTTGTATTTAGAAAGTGTTAATAGATTCTATAGAAACTAGAGTATGAGAATTAACCATTGTAACCATCAAATACTCAACCAAACAGGAACAGCTCGCAGATCTCAGTATACAAAAATAATGAAGTTCGAAATGTGTCTTGTAAATCTAATCCATAAGTAATTGATGATAAAAAATATACTTCTTTACATTGAAAACATTTTTGTTGCACACAATTTGTTAGAAAGACAGACTAATCAAGAATAATATTCGTATTCTTTTCCGATTCTAATTCTTGTTGGGGAATATGAGGTTGATTTTTCTTACTGATAACCCTATTCACATTCCCAAGCAGCTGCTTGGCAACCCTATCATATCAGCTGTCATTTTCGTCGTCATCAGTAATCTGTCATTTCAGTTGACTGTTATCTCTATTTTTGTGCTAAAAATATATAATTAGGAGTGTGAAAAAGTTTCCTTTGTGTTTACAGTACATAACAAATTCTAAGGTGGCGTGAATAAGTTTACTACAATGTCCAAATTCGAGGATAATCCGTTTAGTGATCCAACCATAGACAACCCATTCGCAGTATGTAGCCCTTCGCTGATACGAAAAATATATTGTTTTTATACTTTCGATGATATATTGTCAATTTTTTTCAGGATCCTGCAGTCCAGCAAGTTGCCAGAAGTACTAATAATGCCACACGAGGGCTCGACGACTACAATCCCTTCGATGGGCAACAAAATGCAAATCAAGCTACGGTAACATGTTCATATTAGTCATTAGTGGGATTTTTGTAGGTGTCGATACGACCAACGGTATCTTTGATAGATATCGGTGTAGCGGAACGAACTTGCTTTAATTAATGGCTTTTGTTTCGTCTTTGCTTTTATCTTTCCTGTGTAATGCTATGCTTTTTTTTTGAGTTCCAGCCATAATAGACTATTTCAAATAAAGACGACTTGTTTATAAACTCCTTTAATGTCATATCAAATAACCCTACATCCTCAGATTAAAAAACTGGAAACAAAGGGAATGAATAAACCATTTGTTTATTTTAAAGGCACAGCCTACTCCCCAGCAGCCATCGCAGCCAGCAATCATGCAGGCCGTATCCCCCCCGGTGAGCGGGCAGTACACGCGGCCTGCTCAACCCCAGGCACAGGCCCAACCACCACCCAACTTCACCACGGCTGACTTTCAGGTACATATCTAAAACTACATTGTAATAAACAGTGTATGTTTTCCAACATGCACTTTCTTATCATAATTATTATCTCTAATAAGGAAAGTTTTCAAATAACTATGTTCTCATAATAACAATTCCAACTAGTTGTTCCGAATTAACTTAATTTAGGAATTTTATTATGGACAAGGAAAACCATGTTTTCATAATTTTGTACTTACTATTGTATTGCAATTAAAAGTAATAAAATTACAATTGCCAATTTCACCAGTTTTTATCCTACCACAGGGAAAAAGCAGTGAAGGAACAAGCATGTTCAAAGCTAAATATTACAGTTTATAATAACAGTAATTTATATTGCATTAAAAAATAAATAGAATATTCTGCCATTTCAATAACTTTTATAAGCTGAACACCATTAGATTATTTTATGAATATGTATATATTTATAATTACTTTAACAATATTTTTGTGCCATTGCCTCACAGAATAATAAAATAATAGTAATGTACCTAGTAAATATTAGTAAGTATAATACCTTGTCAGTCAGACAGTTCTTACTTTTTCAGTATTTATTTATACCAATAATAATTTCAGGCATGAATTAAGAAGAGTATGCTCTATTAAGAATTTATAATTCTAACTGATTATATTTCTAGTACAATTGAGAAAAATTAAGAGCAATAATGACTACTGTTAATTCAATGCATTGCAATGTTGATAAAAAAAAAATACGACTTTTCAATAAAATCTCTAATAATATAACATGAACTCTCATATTCATAAACAATACTTAACTTTAAGACTCTATTTACCAGTCCTCTTGCTACGAAACACTGTAAAGTGACAGCATAACCCGCGTCCTAACCAAAATGATCGTCTGCGTGACCACGCGTTTGGGATCGCCGAACATAAAGTCACATGAACTCGACGTTTGCTGTTGGTTAGGTGACAAATAAACCTACTTTTCTTTCTTTCTAATGGCAACTTAAAATTAACTTGTGTTTGAGAACCCGGCCGATAGCGTAGACAACACCTGCACATGTTTAAGTTTAATGCATGTCAACTAATACGCACTTTGCTTTTTTTCAAAACGCACAAAAGGAGTTGAAGGTAAACACTTGTTAAAATTATGAATCATTTTAGTAATATTATCTGTAATCATTTTATCAGTATGAGTCAATAATACCATTCTATATACTTAATTTGTTTCTTAATAGATACTAAAATAGGTATATACAAATGTTTCTGCATAGTTTGTACATCTTAAATAGTCACTCGCCTTGATAGCTGTATCATAATTATTACATAATGCATCTTATTGTGTCACTTATGTCGAAACACTGGCTCTGTATTGGGGCAGTTAATATATTTTCTGGAAAGGCTTATGCAATACATTATAGTCCGGCCGTTGAGAGAATGTTCCTGTCGTTGAATTGAGCTCCTTAAGTTCTGAGTTGAGCTCCACGATTACTGACAAATGCTTGCACTGACTGGACAGGTCCACTCAAATCTTGGTTCTTTCCTCAAAAGACCATTTCAGACACTAATCTACATAGTCCTCATATGGCCTGACCAAGATTATGTCTGGACTTTAAAAGAGACTGTGATCTCTGAATTTGTTTCGGCCTTTCTTCTCAGAGTAGTCAGATAGGAAACGCCAAACTCATTTAGCTTATTTTTAATATGACGTGTAAAAGTGATTCCGATATCCTATTTACAGAATAAACAATTTCATTTCATTTTGTCAGTTGGACAATTTCTAGTAGTACTAAGAATTAAATTCGCAAAACACAATATTCGTTAGTATGAATGAAACTGACATGTGTCAAGAACGCATGCTCTCGGCCGGACTGTAACCAGGTAAATGCAGAGATATCACAATTCACAATGTAACAACATTATCATGTTTCTATTAGAAAATCACAAATTGCACTTGAAAATATGTATGATTTTATATGTTAATATACAGAAAAAATAATTAACCAGTGCGCAAACTTAAAGACGTGACTTTACTCATCATTATGAACAACTTTTACTATGGGACCAAACCTGAAATCGCGAAAAAAAATCAGCTGTTCCCTACATTTTGACGAGTTATGCGAACATAAATAGTTTTGGTATAAGAGGGAACATCTTAAAGTTAATAAAATCATACCTGAGTAATAGGCAGCAATGCACGAAAATTTCTAGGATATGTCCCAAAACTAAATTAGAAACCATATATGTATCAAAACGAAGACATGTAAAATATGTCGAGGTAGTGTATTGGGTGCGCCACTTTTTTGATATATATAAATGATCTCCCGAAAGTAACAACCAACAAAATGGTTCTTTTTGCAGATGACAGAACAGCTATAATAAAAATGTACTACTCCAAATATTATAAGAATGACATTAATACATGCTTAAGTGACATTATAAATTGGTTAGTTAATAATAATTTGGTTATAAACCTGAGTAAAACAAAAATGCATGACGCATTTTTATCAACGCCGTGAAAACCCAAATGTTAGCATTTACTACAAGGGCTGTGATATTGAATAAGCTAATAAGGCTAAGTTCTTAGGCATTATAATTGATAGCCAACTTACATGGAAACCTCATGTTGAAGAACTATGTAAAAAACTTAGCAAATCCGCATATGCTCTTTTTCAACTCTCAAAGAAAGTTAACAGTCAGGCTCTTTTAACAGCGTACCATAGACTGGTTGCTTCTGTTTTGCGGTATGGCATTATTTTCTGGGGGCAGTCTACTGATAGGGAGCTGGTATTTAGGTTGCAGAAGCGATGCATCAGGTCAATGTGCGGTCTTAAGACAACTGATAGCTGTATTCCCTATTTTAAATCGTTAAATTTTTTAACCAACTTTGCCTTGTTTATATATAATGGAAACGGCTTTGTTTGTGAAATGTAACCCACATCTATTTAAAAAAACCGGCCAAGTGCGTGTCGGACTACGCACAATGAAGGGTTCCGTAGTTGAAATGAATTTATTTATCCCAAGAACAAACTTAACATTGTAGTTGAAAAACATGTTCTCCCATACATTCCAACTGCAAATCGTCACTCGGCATCCAATACCGCGAATGTGAATTTTTTTACGTTTTTTTTTTAATTTCAGGATCACTTGTTTGAACGTGTCGAATGAAATAAAACAAAAATCTGATTTTCCTAAAAAATTTCACATTCGCGGTATTAATATAATAATAATCTAAATCTAATACCTTTAAACGAGCAATTCTTGTATATATATAATCTGAAACTCGGAAACGGCTCCAAGAATTTTTATTAAATTTAGTATGCAGGGGGTTTCGGGAGCGATAAATCGATCTAGCTAGGTTTAATGTTTAGAAAACGTCGTTAAAAAAAAATGGTCATCCAGATATTTTTGTTTATTCAAGTAACAATAAACTTATGAACTATGTTAGCTTATTTTACCAGGTCACTCAGAAAGTTTTGCGACTAACAGTTTTTGTCTAAAGGATACTGGCTGGTTTTGATGTCAATTAAAACTATGACTATTTATTACATAAAAACAACATTCCAAATTCGAAATTCCCTCCACATTTTTTTACGAGCAAAATCAAAATACTCTGTCTTACTGAAAATTGGATTCACAACGAGAACATTTTCGCGCGATGATTTTGTACGATTTCAAATGTTGTTCATAGAAAAAAAAAGCCCTTCTAAAGCGACTGTTTTCCTCTGGTTCAACGAATGTATGGGTAATCGAGTAATTTTGGCGGACAAAGAAAGAAGTGGCCGCCCTATGACGGTTGTTACATAACAAAACGTGCTGGCTGTGAAAAATTTAATTCAAGAGAATAGGCGAATTACATATGAAGAGGTTTAGCATATACTGCCGATTGGATCGGGAAGTGTGCATGAAATTCTACACAGGCATCTTCGGTTATGGAAGATAGTTTCACGCTGGTACCGTAAAATCTAACGCAGGCTCAGAAGGAGGTTCGGGTAGAATGGTGCCGAGACATGATAGCAAAATTTGTAGCAGGCTCGTCTCGGCGCGTTTAAGATATCATTACGGGATATTTATCAATATGATCCAGAAATGAAGCGTCAGTCGACCGTGTGGCTGTTTCAAAATGAACCAACGCCTACCAAAGTGAAGCGAGCCAGAAGTGCAGGCAAAATTTTGATCGCAAGTTTTTTTCTTTGCCGGGTTATCTGGTGTCAGTACCCTGACGAGATCAAAGGAGCATCAATGCTGAATGGTATGTTACCAAATGTTTGCCAGGAGTTTTTACTACTGCAAGCAGCAAGCGACCGAACACTGGCCACTTCATCACGACAACGCGCTGGCTCACTCGGCGCTCAAAACAAGGGACTTTCTGGACAGCACACCGGTCAAATTTATAGGTCATCCTCCTTACAGTCCCGATTTGGCTCCGTGCGACTTTTTCTTGTTCCCCAAAATAAAAAATCAACTCAAAGGAAAACAGTTTTCATCACCTGAAGATACACTGGCTGCATTTGAGAAGGAGATTGGAGAGGTGTCTGATGCGGACTGGAAAATGTGTTTAGACGTATAAAACTGTGTATAGACGCCAATGGAGAGTTCTTTCAAAAGATATAATAAAAAAAATTATAACCTGTAGTATATTTTTTTCTAGTATCACAAAACTTTCTGATTGCCCCACGTAATCTAGTTTAAATTTATTTCACCCCATGGGAGATGGCACTGCAGTGATTGATGTACATGCAATCCAGCCTGCTAGCGATCTTTTTTAGGATATTGTTAGAGCTGGCCCGTACTCTGCGCACCAGGGATGCACACCTCATTCGCATCGTTGCGTAAAAGCAATTAATATGTGCGTCTACGAACATTCCCGATGCGCTACAAAAACGGGGCAGCCCCACTAATATCCTGAAAGCATTGTTGTATTGGACACGAAGGGCCTTGCACGACATTTGGGTATATCTAGCGCACAGGCTGCACGTGTAAAACATTGTACAATAAGCTCGAAACAGAGTAATTTTGACTTTTTAAGTGAGCAGCGTGCAAACCTGCGAGCCAGCATGTTCGCCCTTACCGACAACGCCCTTCGTTCCCGCTCAATATCGAGTCCGTCATTGACGTCAGGGGTCAATATATGACCAAGATATTTAAACGTAAATATTTTTTGTAGTGGAGTCCTATTGAGTAATACAGGTGGTACATAACCCGGTTTACCCCCAGCCTCAAAGACCATGATCACCGACTTATTGGAGTTATACATTAAACCATGTGTTTTGGCATACTGCTCACATTTTTGGCGACTAACTTTCTGAGACCACAGATTGACGCGCTCAGAAGCACCATATCATCTGCATAGCTAATATTATTTACACAAATACCATCTATATAGCAACCCACTCTGGTGCTGCTAAGCTCGCCAATCCTGCCTCACCCCGCATTCCAACCTGTACGGTCTGGAAAAAGTTCAAGCCCATCGTACGAGGGTCATTCAATAAATACTTAGCCTACAAAAAGTAAACGAAAATTTTGGAAAAGTGGCAATTTATTTTTCAACATAGTCTCCTTTTAGTTCCATACACTTAGCCCAGCGATGGTCCAACTTTTTTAACCCGTCCGAAAAATAGTTTTTGTCAAACTCTGCAAAATAGGCCTCCGTGGCGGCGATTAATTTTGAATATAGGGATCACTTTTGGGGCGCAAACAAGAAAATTAAAAAAAAAAGTTTTGCTAACTGTACCGTGTGACATATCAAATGAAAGGGCTTGTTACGAGGATCTTAAATATAATTTTTAGATAATTTTAAAATAAATACTTTTAAAGATATTTAATAAATTCAATGAAAATTGACCAATTTTTGGTCCAGTAGTTTCGGAGATAAGGGGGATACTTATTACACGATTGATGATTTTCTTAATGATGATTTACTAACTAATTGACATACTATTACCCTGATTGACATAATTATTGTGAACCTGGTTCGCTTACTTAGTCTTATTATATATATTTTTTATTGCTGTGACCACACTCACATTTTTATAATTTTTTTTGTAATTCCAATAATCTGCATATTTCTAAATTTTTTATTTGGAATTGTAAACCTTTGCATGCCCATGCCCACGTGACGGTAAAATATGGAGAACTTTACTATAAAAACACCTATGTACTATACCCATTTTTTGCAAAGAAATAAATGATTTGTTATATGTAGGGAACAGCTGATTCTTTTTTTCGCGATTTCAGGTTTGGTCCCATAGTAAAAAATGTTGTTCATAATTATGAGTAAAGTCACGTGTTGAAGTTTGCGCACTGATTAAAAACTTACCCTGTATATGTCAATAATCTACATGTTTATCAAAATTATTAATTACGGTGCATCCGCAATTTTGATAAACATGTGGATTAGACTAGCCAATTCTATTCAAACTGTTGTAACAAAAAATAATCCGCTTATCTCGTTTAAAAATAGACACAGTTGTGCACATTCTAAAATTGCTCAATTAACTGACGAGCAACAACAACTCACACTAAACGCGATTGGAACACCCACACAATCTTTATTAACTCCAAATTGCATATGTAGGCGTAACTTTCCGCTTTAGATTAAATGTAAACTCAGATCAGTTTGAAATGTTGTTTGAGCCCTGTGCGTAATACTAACGTTATGAGTATGAATGATCTGCAGAGAAGACAGGAGGAGTTGGAACGTAAGGCGGAGGAATTAGCGCGAAGGGAAGCGGAGTTACGGGCTGGCTCGGCCGGGCGGCGGAACAACTGGCCTCCGCTGCCGGCCTTCTGTCCGATACAGCCATGTTTCTACCAAGACATCAATGTTGATATACCGCTGGAGTTCCAGAGGATTGTTCGTCACCTTTACCACTTGTGGATGTGTAAGTACACGTGATTATGTCATTTCATTTCACATCCTTGTCTTAATTAGTCTTGATACTTACTTAAATACCTACACTAATTTGACACAGCTGTTGTAACAAACAATAACTTGTTGAGAGATCAATATTTTTTGAAGTACTTTTCTACAACGTGTATCTATTTGTTTCCAGTCCACGCTCTGGTACTGTCCCTCAACATAATCGGCGCGATGTCGCTGATGTTCGCCGGGAACGGTTTCACGACTTTCGGCCTAGCAATCCTGTACTTCATACTGCTGACGCCCTTCAGCTTCGTCTGCTGGTACCGGCCTATCTACAAAGCGTTTAGAAGCGACTCTTCATTCAACTTCATGGTGTTCTTCTTCATATTTTTGTTCCAAATCATCATTACTGTCGTGCAGTCGGTTGGATTCAGCGGTGGAGGTTCCTGGTGAGTTATCTTACTAATAAATAATAAACGCGAAATTTTTTGATTATGGATGGATGTTTGTTACTCTCACGCAAAAACTACTGAACGGATTTGTATGAATTTTGGCACACAGATAGTTTATAGCCTGGATGGATAGTTTCTATCCCGATCGATATTCCCACGGGATCGTGACTAATGCGAATGAAACCGCGGGGCGCTGCTAGTCTATTATACATTGAAACAGCGAATCAATTTTCACGCCTCCCCCTTATGATCTAAGCTAAATATTTTTTGATATTTGGCTAGCTCATACACATGACCATACATGATAAAGAATATGAATTTAAAAATCTCGACTAATTAAAAAGTTATGCAACAACGCGAAATTTCTTGGGTATTGTGGTTTGCAACAATATTAAAAAAACAGTAAGTTGTGGTCACTTTTACTGTATGAATTTATCTACAACAAAGAAAAGATAACAGGAATGCACAAAGTACAAGGGTACTGTATGCATGTATGTGTACTCTTATCTTTACACCTTTTAATATTAAGTCATAAGTCATTTATTCATTTGTTTAACATAGGTGTACAATAGTAATGGTATGTAAAGATAAAGAGTTCGCTATGTTATACCAGAGGGCGTACAAATGTTTGTTTTTGAGTAATTATTGAAATAAATAAGCCTGAACAATAAAAAACAAAAAACAATTATAAAAATCACACATTTCATAATACAAATTAATTCATAATAAATAGCAATAGAAATCAATGTCAATATAAAAAAAATATAAATGTCAATACAGTGCATGACAACACACAGACTGAAAACAAATAATAAGGCTATGTCATTAAACAATAATAAAGTTAATATAAAAAAACTAAAAAAAAAAAAAACTAAATAAATAACAAAGAAATGGCTATAACCATTAGGGTAATAATTAATTGGTTTCTTTGAAACAGTTGTATTTGCACTACAGCTGTAGTGGCAATCATGTCATTTGGTTTAAATAGGTCCTTATTTTTATTATTTTGTTTATCTTTTATATAGATTATTTTCTTTTAAATTTTGTGAATGTGAGAACGTTGTAGGCTGTAGACTTGTGGACCATTTTCTATTTTATTAAGTACCTGGCACTTGTTGATAGGCCTACACTGTCCTCCCATACCTATTAACACTGTAATTTGAAAACATTGTAGAAACCATTTATTTTTAAAAGAGTAACTGTGAAGTTTTTTGCCGGCTCTTCTCCATAGGAAGCGACCAATTGGAATCGTGCACCTAGCTTCTGACGTTTCATAAGTGCCCTTGTAGGTTTATGTGAGATAAAATATTTTGAATTTTGAGTTAACAATGAATACGTTTGTCATTACAGCGGGCTGATCACCAGCATTGGTGCGTTCAAGACGAACATTGCAGTCGGCATCATTACTTTGATGGTGACCATTGGATTCATCATGTGTGTTGTCGTTGATGTCATGTTAATGGCGAAGGTGAGAAACTCAGAACATTATTATAATAAAACTGGTTTAATAAAAATGGGTGGTCAAGGCTAATTCGCGAGCCGTGGCATGGCGACTCACATTATAGATTCGAAAGTATCACTTGTCTGTCTATTAGTTACGTCAGACGCTTAACCTTTGAATCAATTTCGATATTTGGTTATAGATATCTTGAATTCTTGAAGAAAGATGAGGCTTTCTTTAATTCTCTTAAGGGACTAGGGACTGAACTGTAGAAATTTGAATGGGGAAGTCTACACGGACGGGGGCAAAGCGCTAGTCCACACTTCTACACAAATTTTATAAAGAGAAAAGATAAGTATTTTTGTTTGTAATGAATAAACTCAATAACTACTGGACCAACTTAAAACATTCTTTCACCAGTAGAATGCTATATTTTTACTAAGTAACATAGGCTATAATTTATAAAGATATCACGCGAGCGAAGCCGCTGGCAGAAGCTAGTTTTGAATAAAACTGTACTGTTTAATGTAATTTACGCTACACGCTACTTGCACTGAACGCTTCACGGATGAGCTAAAATGTACAAAGCTTAACGCATCGTGCATATGCTTGGACCACGGTCACGCAAAAATATGCTTTTTTATTCTGACTGTTAGCCTGCTATATTTGGGAGTCAGTCACCCAGGGGTGTAAGGACAAATTCAAAATTTGTGCATAATTTTTAATTCTTTTTACCTATTGTTGTATAGTAATTTTATTCTAGGGGCATCGTCTTCACATATAATTATTTAATTAATGAAGGTACCTATACAAAATATTGTAAAACATTATAAAAGAGTAACGATAGAGTTTCTTGCCCATTCTTCTCCATACGAAAACTACCTTTTGGAAGGGGCGACTAGAATCAATTCTATTATTTTGTAAATTTAACGTTCAAAAGTGCCACAAGTAGACCCTACCATTTAGAAATTTGAAAAGTCCTGACAAAAAGCCTGACATTTCAATAAAAGTCTGGACATTTTAGTCACAAAATTCAATTATTGTTTGATCTTGTTATGTTGATTGTTAAAGATTTATGTTTTGTTTTTAGAAGAATGAGAAGTTAATAAATATTAAAGACTTATTTAGTATTACTTAAATAAGTTTTATTACTCGTATTCCATCTAAGCCAAAAATCCGGACTAATTATAGAGTCGGACAAAGTCCGGACAAAAGTCTAGAAGTCCGGACGGATGGTAACCCTACATACAAGGGCCTATTTGAAATAAATGATTTGACTTTAAAAATTTCAAGTCAAATATTTGCAGTGAAAAAACGTCAATTTGATTTATTGATGTTTATGTTATTTACATTTAATTAATATGCATTGGCACGTATAGTGCATAAATAAAGTAGAATTAATAAAGGTCAAAATATAAATTGAAGCTATTGACTGGTGGCTTTGACAATAATAAATGAATTTTTGTGATAAGGAAATTTATAAAAATAATGTTTTTATTAAAGCTTTGAATGTGTAACTAAATAATATTGCAGTGTTTATTTTAAAATTTATAACCTAACCTAACTAAACTTTATTTAAATGTATAATCCCGTGCTTATCAGCATAATCCATATTAATTTATGGATAGTAAACTGCGATGTCGACGCATATACTGTCTTATCTATCTACAAGGCGTATATGCCTGATGGGTTTTCCCATCGGCAAAAATGATATAATGTCATACAAACTTTCATTGATTCCCTAAGAACCGTGTCTACCGCAGGACCACCAACGCCAATCGCTTCCATATTTAGTAAATAATTAGTACTCAATTGGTACTAATTAGTGCTCGAACGACAAAATTGGTACCTTAGTAGTTTTCGAGAAACTCGACTTTGAAGGTGGTCCGGCGGTAGTCACGCTCCCTTCAGCAGGACCACCATAAGCGCCGAAAAAGGGGGCATGCTGCAGCTATTCTAAGCATACAAATAATTAATACCCTTAAATGTGATTCATTGCGTAAAAAAAAAAACAGAACTGTAACATTTGTATTTACCGAGAAATCAACGATGATAACTTTCGCGCGCTCGTTCAGCAGGACCACGACTTTGAATGTTGATTCTAAGTTTGAGAAGCTTGTCGCTTTCCTCAAACCTATATAGAAAATAAGTACCCTGCAAGATAAAATTAGTGCCCAAAATTCAAAATTAGTTCTTCAGTAGTTTACGAGATTATACCATGCCATTGGGTGGGGTGGCGGTAGTCACGGTGTAAAATTTTCATTTCAAGATTTCCCTATTAAAAACTCTGTGATTTCTTCCCAAATTTATACAAAAAATAGTGCTCCGAAAGAAGTTATAGCGACCAAAAATTCAGATTCCTAAGTGTTGTATTTTAAGAGAAATTAGTTTTCATTACTTTTCCATACTAAATCTCCGCGTATAACCCGACCAAATTAAGTTGTCAATGGTATTGAGCAGTCTATCTATTCTGTAATAATCACATTTTGTCACTTTTTATTTTTCTCTTACTTTTTAATTAAAATGTGTTTTTATGATGTGTATAGAGGTAAAATAAAGTTATTTGTTATGTGTCGCCTACAACAGGGGAGAGCGCCAATGTCTGAAATACAGATATTTTATATCTAGTTCAGACACAGATGTTCAAAATCAGTTCATAAAAACAAGTGTCATATATGTATCACCATAATAATTAAGTTGTTGTATATTTTTGAAAAATAAATTATACTTATACTCTATAGGTCCACCGTATCTACCGATCAACGGGCGCGTCTATGGCGAAGGCGCAGGCTGAGTTCACGACAGAGATCCTTCGTAACCAACACGTTCAGACCGCTGCCTCGAACGCCGCCGCCGCTGCGGTCAACGCGCAGATCGCTAACGCTAACCGGTATTAGACAACGTACAGCATGTGAGTAACACACTATATAGTTCACGACAGAGTTCCTGCGCAACCAGGTCGTTCAGACCGTTGCCTCAAGCGCCGCCGCAGCTGCGGTCAACGCGCAGGTCGACAACGCTACGACAATCTCCCCGAACCGTGCTGCAACGCAACCCCGTCCTTTTCCCCGTCCGTTAGGGCCAATGCCTGCCGGGGGTTCGAAGAAAACCGATAGGGAAATCGTGGCCCCCGGCAACAGGGCAACCGAAGGAACACGGGTGGGTTTTAGTCAGTAAGAGTCTGACACGCCCTCCCACTCCACCCAGAGCGGGAGAAGTTATTTGATAATTTCCCACCCCAAAAAAAAAAAAAAAACAAAAAAAAAGGTCGACAACGCTAACCAGTATTAGATAACAACATGTAACAAAATAAAGAATTTTTTTTAATCACCGTCCAAATTTAAATGATAAGATCAATAGTGAAAACAATAAATTACGTGTTTTTTTATTGATACTCACTGAGTACTAAAATATTGAGATCATAACAACAGAAATTGGTATCACAATGTCGCGTTGTCTAAGAAAAGTTTACGTTTGTGGATACACATCCCCTGCACCCGCACGTCGCCCCTTGCTCGCATTCAGAATAGTGTTCAACGTTAGACTTTGTAACCACACGCTGAATTGATAATACTTTCGGGAAAAATATTATATTGTATAAAATCTACCAGTTTTTTTTTTTTCATGAATGCCCATGTAAAATTTGGATGGGGATTAAAAAATCTGCTGTAGTTCACGAAAAGTTACGTATGTGATGTGGAGGAGTCACTTATCAATGCAGTTAGCTTATCGCAATCCATTGCTGGCCATATACCTCATCCAGATTGTGCCACAATACTGTCTGTTCCAGCCTACTCTTTATGGTCGCCTATCTATTTCGCCGGGTCATCACGTCATTATTGACGTAAAACCAATAAACTGTGACAGTCTTCAGGACTTAACTTCGCATCGTCGGGAAAAGGTTATGTCAGGGAGAGAAACCGATTATTACGAAAATGCATTGAGGTGATGAACAAATGGATCTCATGGCGATTGTCGCAACCCAGCGCTGGGCACGCCACAATTGCGGCGATAAGACCCCTCTTTGAGGAGTGGCTAGAGAGGCGCCACGGCGTCCTCACCTTCCGCCTGACACAGGTCCTTCACCGGACACGGCTGTTTCGGGAGGTTCCTGTTCAGGATAAGGCGGGAGGAAACGCCCGGGTGTCACCATTGTGGATCGCCCGGAGGACACGATGGAGCATACGGTGGAGGTCTGCCCGGCTTGGGCGGAGCATCGCCGTGTCCTCGTGGAGGTGATCGGCGGCGGTGATCTCTCGCGTCCGGCCCTAATTCGGGCCATGGTACGGAGCGAGAGGAAATCGGAGGCCGTCACCTCCTTCTGCGAAGCAGTAATGCTCGCGAAGGAGGAGGCGGAACGTGTGAGGGAGAGGCAAAATTCGCGTCCTCACGCCCCTAACCGCCGCAGGAGGAGACGCCCTGGGCGTCGGGAATCGCGAGCCGATTTCCGGCCACCGTAGGCGCGGGCTTGCGGATGGTGAGCAATGGGTAGCTCGCTGTCCGATAAGGACCAGGCCCGGGTCGACGGCGCGTTGTGTTACACGCGCGCCTCAAAGAGATGTCAGCAGAATTGACGGGGTCCGCTAGGGTCGATGTCTGCCGGGGTTGCGAATAAAACTGAAAGGGAAATCGTGGCCCCCGGCAACATGGCAACTGAAGGAACACGGGTGGGTTTTAGTCAGTAAGAGTCTGTCAGCAAGTTATTTGATAATTTCCCACCCAAAAACAAAAAAAGGTGATGAACAAATTTTAACTACCTACTTAGAACAATTTTTTTTTTCACCTCAATGCGTTTTCCTAATAATGATAATGATACTGAACTTACTGATAATGATAACCTTTCAAAATATTGTGAAATTCACTGTTCCAGTGTGGGTTATTGATAGCCAATCATATTGATAAGCTATAATTGGGTAATTTTCACGAAATTCCGAAATTCGGCTATCTTAAAATGACAAAAAATATTAAAATTATTTGATATTTATTTTAAGTGAATTTGATAGTACTAATGTTACTAGAATTTAATTATGTAGTGGTCCCAAAAATTGTCGCGTTTTATGAAAGTTATGAGGACATTAAAAAAAAATCAAAGTGAGGGAATGACAATTAAAGTGAGGGAATGATTATTACAGAGTACAAGTCATGAAGCTTTTTAAATAAAATTAGTTTTCTTTCAATAAAATCTTTTTATTAAATGAAATTTTTTTCTGAAACAATAAGTAAGATTAATAAGTAATTCTAGCAAATCACAAAATCATTGCAGCACTTTGGCATAACTCTAATTTAAACTTATTTGTATCTATTATGGCACTTAATTAAGGCTTTTAATTAAATAACAATGACAACAAAATCCTTGCTAACTTAAAGATTCATCTAACAGCATTTTTAATAACAGAAAAACTTCTTATTTTAAACTTTAATCTCATAGATAAAATGAATGTTTAGTATCAAAATCAACAAAACAAAATATCTTTTAGCTGTTTAGTAATAACTTCTGATAGAAGAAGCTTCTTCTTCACAATTTCAGAAACTCGGACGTTCTTTAAGAGAGCTGATATTTTAGCTTCCGGTGAAGTCTGATTATTTTTGTTTTGTCTTTGACATCTCTTACGGAATCTCTCTTTTCTTCTTATTTCTTGTTTCAGTCTTTCCTGTAATCTAGATATTCTTGCATAAAGTATTCCTCTACGTCTTCTGAGTTGCTGCCTTCTCCGATTAACTGCCAGATTTCTTAATTCATCATTATTTTGTCCAGGTCCTGGGCTAGAAGGTGGTGTCTCATCTAACAGTCTTGCTAAATTCCTTCGCTTTTTCACTGCTTTGTCTCTATATAATTGGCTATTTTTCTTCCAGTTTTTCCTTTTTTGCCTTCTTTCTCGGGAACTCATTGCGGATATAGGTTTTACTTGACCTTTTTCTTTTTTTTTTAGGTATTTAATTCTTTCTTTTTCGCGAAGTATTTCAAGTGTTACAGGATCAGCTTTCATTTTTTCCCTGCGCTTTCGGTCATATTCTCGCTTTTTTAATTTAGCTTCTTCTTTGCTTATCTTCTTCTTTCTTGACATTTTTTAACCTACAACAATATTGCAGCAATGAATTCAAGTATTAATAAAAGCAAACAATAAAAAAAAGCCAGTTAGCCCACCGAAAAATCATTCCCTCATATATTATCATTCCCTCACCATAAATTTTTAGGAGGGAATGATGGTGAGGGAATGACGAAATAAAGAATAACCGTAAAGAACTCGTAACATAACCTTACTTTTAAAACGATTTTTCTGCTTGAGGAAATTACTCCCAAAAGCCATCTTATCTGTGCAACTTATAATCAGTTATAGTACTTACCTTTTGTTTTTTTAGAATGTGATGAAATGACGATCAAAAAGTTTATTTAATAATAAAATTAATAAAATCTTTTTGGAGCGCACACCCGAACTAGGCGTGTGTAACTCTTTACGGAACCGACTCACTGATCCGGATCATTGAGGTGATTCAAAAGATTGGTTCAGTAACAACGTTTCAAACGCATCATTTGGATCTGAAACATTACTTTGCTCTGGCTCATTCCGCGCGACGCGTCGCTCGCGAGGCGACTGAGCAGTGAGCGAGCGAGAGAGGGAGACTGAGACACAACCAGTTTTTTGACTCGCGAGTCGCGAGTGAGCGGGCGACATAATTACAATCTATACAAGTCAGAAAGAGATACCAAATGAGATGTGTATCACTCATACAATCACAGATTTAACGTAATGTATACGTAACATTCTGTATTATATATCCTTTGAGTCGATGATCCAAATGAGCCAAATGAAACATATCAGTGTTTCGGATCATTTCAGTGATCCAGATGCAAATGATCCAATCGCAAAAATGATACACTTTGCCCACCTCTAACCCGAACACAATCACAGAAAATTCGCCATTTTGATAAATTGACATTAGTGCCAACTTTCAAAAACTAATGGTAGCGTTCGTATTCTATTTAAAATGCGTTCATAATTCAACTGCCAGTAATAGTGTGAGGGAATGATTTATTTTTGTGAGACGCATATGAATATTCAAATTTTTAACGCGTTTATCACTTTCTAACGCTAATTTCGGTTTTTCCCATAAATTTATAATATTTTTAAACAATCCAACCTACTCGAATATGATTCGAATGATTTTTGTGTTTTTTTGGTAAATAAAAATAAATAAAATTGGTACTCGGGACACAGTGAGGGAATGATATTAGGAACATTATGGTTGTGCATTTTTATTTATTTATTTATACGGCTCTAAAATCTTATGTGAAACTTTTAGGTATAGTTATGGTGATTGTATAGAAACATTAGTAACATCCATTTCTTTGTTGGATTTTTCTATAAACTCCAAGGACAAGAATTTCGGAATTTCGTGAAAATTACCCAATTACAGACTACAGTGTGTCCCTGGATAAAGTGCACAAACTTAAATGGGTGAAACTAGATAATTATTCATCGACAAAAAAAATTGAAAAAAGAAAATCGTATGAATTATTATCGACTTTTTTACTATGAGTTGCCTATGGCACTGAAACACAGGCTCATGGACATGTGTATTCTTCCCGTCTTAACCTATGGTGCACAGACTTGGTCTTTGACTAATATCCAGAAGTCCAAACTCAAGGTCTGCCAACGAGCAATGGAGCGCAGTATACCAGGCGTTAAATTAACGGATCGTGTTCGAAACACAATGCTGCGCTCCAAAACAAAAATAGCTGACGTGGCTCAAAAGGCTGCTCAACTTAAATGGGACTGTGCAGGACATGTCTGCCGCATGCTGGACAAACTGTGGGCCCAAATAGCACAGCACTGGTGCCCTGAGACAGTGAGGCGGGGTCGCGGCAGACCACGTAGGAGATGGCGGGACGAGCTGGATAAGTTCCGTCAAACCTGGAAAGAGGACGCGCGGGCTCGCGAAAGGTGGAAGGAGTTGAGGGAGGCCTTTGCCCAAGAGTGGGACACCGTAGGATAGCAAAAAAAAAAAAAAACTGTTTATCCCTGTATTGAAAACATATTAACTTTTTATTGAGTCAAGTTCGTTAAAATAAAAACAATAATGATGGCTGATTTGTTGCTGCATGGCAAATACAAAGAAACCCTTTAAAGTTATCAAGTAAAAAATACGTTTTTTTTAGCTTTTTAGATTTTGTTATTAATGTATTCTTTTATTATTGTTTTTAATATATATATTTTTTTATTATTGTTTTTAATATATATATTTTTTTATTATTGTTTTTAATATATATTTTTTTTATTTTTCGTTTATTCATTTTAGTTCTTATTCAATTACATTTTTAAATATTTCTTAAAATAAAAAGAATAAAAATAAAAAAATATTATTGTTTTAATTTATATTATTTTCTTTACTTTTTTTTGTGGATGAATAATAGTCTAGTTTCACCCATTTTCGTTTGTACACTTTATCCAGGGACACACTGTATTTCTACTATTTAATTAGCAGTATAAATAATGATAAATACAGAATGAAACTCTACTGTTTATTTAAATTTTATTATTTTGTTTACAGATGTGACCATATGGAATAAATGAGTAGCTCTGAGTGTGCATATCGGGAAAGTACGCAATAACTTCATCAGTCACTTGATACCGAAAGGCTTTCATATTAAATATGGATATGTTAACATTTTTCTCGGACAGACATTTCATCGCGCATTATTGTAATGTCGATCGCGTTTTTATCACATGTATTCCTCTTATTACCTCGAGTATGATCAAATTAAATGATAGCTTGGGGAATAGAAAATGTTCTCGTTACTTATCTAACGACTACTCGCATTATCAATTAACATACACCATAAATATCAAATATGATGTGATTGTGTTGTAAGCTTGATTCATTCATCATAATATACTGTATTTGATCACTTTAACGTGACGCTGGACAAAGCGCTGCCTAATGCTGTTGTACACCCTCGCGTTAAAGTGAGGTAGCTGTTGTAACGGCCAAAATGTCATATGGCTGTGTATGAAATGTTATTTAACAATTAATTGAACTTATTTATGCAAGTTTTGGCGTTTCAATTAATATAATTAAATGTATAGTGCAACATATAATAGTCAAATCAATTTTTTTTCGTTGTCCAGTTGTTTTTTTTTACGGCCGATTTTCACTGTACGATGTACGATTTCTAATCATAAAACGTATTCAAATCAGTAGTAAAACCATTCTTCATCTCTATTCTATGTCGCACTGTACTTATTAAACAGCATTTGAGTATTTTATTATAATAATGATTACGATATTTATGAAACTAAGTTAATTATTACGCCACGACTTAGTTCTTTTGCTAGCTGTAACGATTATTTTTAATCGACATGAGCTTACAAACGCTTTAAGATCTACGTACCTACTAAAAAATTGTGGAGTCTTCATATAAATAAATAGTATTTTATCAGGGTTTTATTATTGCGCTAAATATTTTATTACATATTTATGAAGCGGTTTATATTTTTATATAAAAATAGGTTTCGATTCACGATTTTATTTATTTTTCAAATTATTAATTTTTGCGTAGAGAAAACTTGCATGTATCTTAATTAATGTCGATATATAAAACCTACTATTCTCGACATCGGGTAATCACTCAAAATTATCGTTTGGTTGCAAATAAACTATGTTGTTTATTTCTTTAATAATTATGAATTTATTATCTTTTATTAACATTCCAAAAACAAGTGTAAATATCCTTTAAATGTTCAAATTTGAAAACTAAATGTATATTAAAATTTGAATAACTGTTTAAAATTTTATGAATATTTAAAATTTCATGTAACGTCGCTAATAAATAAATGTATGTATTTGGACCATTTACTTAATCGTTAGTATTTCCAAGTGTGTGACTCCCTCTTGCCCTGCGTTGAGACTATCTATTAGATGCACAAGACTTCGATTTTAGTATTTATCATTGTATAAATAAAATAGTGTAAGTTGATAAACATTTAAGCATATTATTAACTAGTCAATGGACTAAACAGCTTTGGAAACTGACTAAACAAATACATAGACCGCTTACGAAATTGTATCTAAACTAATACGTGACGCGCCCAGTATCGGGGCGCAAACAATGTAGGTATGTATGTATAATCTGGGCCTAGCATAATGTAAATTATTTACAAGACCGTCCTTACCCCAGATAAATGGTAAGCGAAGGCGTGTAGATTTATCTAAATGTTTAAACTGTTTTGTAACGATTAAGTCATGTTATAAACTTATGATTAATAATAAATATAGTTTCAGACATTATTCTTTTATTTATGTGCGAATCAATTGACTTTACATTTGTTAAAATCTATTACACAATAAAGGTAAAGGAAAAACTGTTCTGTACATAACTCATTTTAATAAGAAAATTTCACAATTTATCCTAATCTAGCTTCAACTGACTACCTACCCCTTAATAATTACCTATGCCTATAATTAAATGCACGCAACTCTCACACTATCACCTACTTTAGGAGCGGTGCAGCACTGACTTTACCTCGCACAACCACATATTTTACAGTGTCGCATGGTGTCGGGTAAATAATGTACTTTAGAATGCATTTAAAAGATCCACGCAAATCGTCCGCAGTTAACAATCGTTGGATACCGCGAGTCGTGACTACTCAACTTATCAGTCTACTGTGAACATAATACCCTCCCACTCACCGAGCGGGGTGAGCGGGCTGGTGACTGACGAGGCGTGCTGTTAGCTAGGCAGATACTAAGTTTGAGGTTGATTGGCGTGCGCGTGTGCGCCAAGCCGCGCGGGGTCCTGGCTCGGGTAGTGCAGCGCGAGCGGCGCGGGGGGCGGGGGCACGCCCGGGACCCCCGGGACCCCTGGGACCCCTGGCACGCCCGGCACGCCGCTGCCCCACGCCGGCCAGCCGCCGCCGCCGTAGTGGTGCAAGTTGAAGAAGTCGTTTGGCCGGTTCGGTGGCGGCGGCATCTGGAAACAAAAACAATTAAATTATATTGTGTATCCCAATGTTTACGGGGTCGGCGCTGTAAAGTAAAAAGTCTTATTTTTAATTTATCTCTATTAACTGTCATCTGGGTTCCCTTCCTTTCTTGTCACATGTTCTTCATATCTCTGCATCATAACGTCGCCCTCCCCGCTAACTGTCGTATGTCGTATCTGCACTGACATTACCTACATGTTCAGAACTTTGTTTCGAAAAAGTTCTCTCTAATCGTCATGTCTGTGTCGTTTACCGTTTAGAAGATAATCACGTATTTTGTTTTGCGTGAGTTTTGTTTGAGGGAAAAAATATTCTCACCACCTGTCGTATATGCACACATCTACAGTTAGTGAGTTAAAGATTAAGTCGAGAGCTATTTATAAAAAGTTAATAATCTATACTAATATTATAAAGAGGTAACATTGTTTGTATGTTTGTAAGTTTGTATGTAGGGGGTAATCTCCGGAAGTAATGAACTAATTTAAAAAATTGTTTCACTGGTAGAAAGTTACATTATTCGAGAGTGCTATAGGCTATAAATTATAAAGATATCATGCATATTAGCCGAACTATCACAATTTTTGTCTATCCAGGCGGAAAAAAATAGCTCTTACAACAGAGTTATTTGCATGCGCTGCCTTAACAGTTGTATATAATTGAAAATAATTTATACTGGTCCGCTTTGAATAGTTCTACAAAAAAGTCAGCGACACCATATTTCTATCTTTTATATTTTAGCAGATATAGTAGCTTTTATGTGTTAAAAAAAGTATTTTTCGACGTACTTACCTTTGGACGATTTTTTAAACAACAAAATATTAAACCTAATAGAAAAAAATATTATGATCACAAGAACATCATAGAGATACGATTTTCCCAAAACAGTATTGTCAATTGGTTAAATAGTTTCGAAGATAATATAAAATTACTAAATTGCAAAATGCCGCCGTCCATTCACGAACCGCATTAGAACATGCTTTGTAAGGACGTTTTATCCATTTAGCCATAGATGGCGTTGTGCAATTACGTATTTTTTCTGAATCGCGGTGTTAAGATTTTCCGCGGCTTAATGACCCTCTCCAGTTATTATTTGAAAGTTTCGTCGTTGGGTAGGTGAGTTGAACGCAGTTGATTGTAGAGATGGGCTGAGTGATGATTTTTATGTATTGACTGCATGACAATGACAAAAAAATATCGATGACGGGAACAATGACAAAATCATCAATGATTTTTATTTGAGATTAAGATCACGTCACTTCAAATGATTGTGGAACGGCTTTGTGAAATTATCATTATTTAGTAGGCATTGGTCGTACTTGTCCACTTAAAGGGTTATTATCCTCTAAGTTAGATTACGAAATTAAATGGTAGTGTATTTAGAATAGTATTGATAATTAAAAATTAATAATCATGGAAATTTTCAATATGTTTCTATTAGCGATATTTGCTCTTTTTTTTTAGTTCATGGCAATCTGGCGTTCTTGCAAGTAAATACCTGGTGTGAAAACTTGATCGCGTAAATACGCACCTTCATAATATTTCAATCTTAACTTCAAACTTTTTGTATGTGTGGTCGTCCTCGTTTAATCAAAACAATGATTTACGAAACACAAAATGCTAGATAACACTTGCCGCGCATAAACAACGCAAGTGACAGCATTGTTGCAGTGACGTGCGCCTAGCACCGGGCATTTTATCGAAACTGTGAATTCTGTGACTTAAAGTATCACCGATCATGCAGCCTCGCAACGTAGCATCCGAATCACCGAAGTTCTCGTTCATTCATGAAATGATTTAAAAGCATTGATGATTTTGTCGTTGTCATTGCATGATGAAATGATTTTAAAATATCGATAATTTTTACATGTGACATGATATCGGACCCAACTCTAGTTGATTGGTTGTTGGTCTTTAAAATTGATTTGGTTGCTCGGTTTCTTAAAACACAAATACTACTTCGTTCTCATTCTTCGAGTTCGAAGCTGTGGTATTTCTGTTTTTGGGATATCGGACAGTTTCAGCGATTGTTTATCATGCCTAAAAGGAAATTCACAACTTTCCCGTCGAGACATCCCAGACAAGAGCAAGAAGAGCAGCTCGAGTACGCCATACGGAAGTCTGCTCTTGAAAATCATCAGCACCTCTCGAGGAATAGAGAAAATATTTCGCAAGCACGCGCTGGGGAATCTAGCTCCGAGCGTTCACAGCGGCTTGCTAACCAAAGCTGGAGAACGTCGCAGGCCCGTGCTCGGGAATCTAGCGCTGAACGTGCGCAGCGTCTCAAGTTATTTAAGGCAGCATGTCTCTGCAACAAGGGCTAGGGAGTCTAGCGCTGAGCGCTCGCAGAGGCTCGCTTGCCAAAGCGCGAGAACATGGCAGGCCCGTGCTTGAGAATCTAGCGCTGAACGTGCGCAGCGTCTTTTTGATTTAAGGCAGCATGTCTCAGCAACAAGGGATAAGGAGACTAGCGCTCAGTACTAACCGAACCACACTCATAATTTCATCACAAGTTAATATGTTTACCGCCCAACGAAGTGGGCACGGGTCAGCTAGTTCGTTAATAAAGCCACAGCTAACGCAACTACCTATATTAAAATGATTGTAGCGCCCGACCGAAAAAGTGTTGCTCTGGAAAAATATCAATTGCTAGTTACGACCGTTAGTGGGGAGGGCGATGATGTGTTCATACCAGGTTAATCAGCTAAATACTACTCAGCTTTTCTGGCAAAAGGGTTAATTTTAACGATAGATTTTGCCATTCAGCTGTGCACTATCATGCCGATCCAACCAAGTGTGTAACACCTTTGAAATGTTTTTAATAATGAGACATTTAAAATTACATACCTGTGGTGGGAATGGATGCAAGTAAGCAGGTGGAGGAGGCAACGTTCCTGGGAGGCCAGGTACTGGTTCCAACACAGGTGTCGTTTCGTTCTTCTCGTTAGCGCCCTGGCGACCTGGTAACACATTTGTTATATCAATAAAGGGTCATAAATGTAAAACTTGATCCAGATTAATTAAAATTGGTGGCAAGCGCCATTCACCACAAATTTTATTTAAAAAAAAAACCGGCCAAGTGCGTGTCGGACCACGCACAATTAAGGGTTCCATAGTTGGGATGAATGTATCCCAAAAACAAACTTAATTTTGTAGTTGAAAAACATGTTCTCCCCTCATGTTTTTGTAACTGCAAATATAAGTTGGTCGATTATTACTCGTTAACTTGTAGAGCCTACTTAGCTGTGATAGTTTTCCTTTTAATTTCGTTATATAACTTATTGCCGTGATTTTTTTCACATACCCAAAACCAACTATTTAGCTGGCAGGGGTCGGGTGGGACACTTGACTCTAAAAACTTTTTACAAAAAAAAAAACAACCGACTTCAAAAAAAACACTACAAAGTGAAAAATAACTTTAATTTCGGAAGTCGGTGTCTTTGGTTTTGAATTTTCGTTCTTTGTCACCGACTTCCCAAATTAAAGTTATTTTTCACTTGGTAGTGTTTTTTTTGAAGTTGGTTGTTTTTTTTTTGTAAAAAGTTTTTATTTTTCACTTTTTAGTTGTGGTACCTACCCCACACAAATTCGAATACCACTACCTGCTATGTAAATAACAGTGACAAGAAGTTATCATATCATCTACATACTAAGTGGGAAAAAATACGTATAATTGAAGCTAACTCAAAAACTACCCAAGCAAAGTCAATAAAATTTATATGGGACCACCTCTGAAGTATGATCTACCAAACAAAAAAAGAATCATCAAAATCTATTCATAATTGGCGGAGTAATCGCGTAACAAACATACAAAAAAAAAAAAAAAAACATACAGACGAATTGAGAACCTCCTTTTGGAAGTCGGTTAAAAAATTAGCACTAAAGCTTAATATTTCGCAA
The DNA here is from genome assembly GCA_949152395.1 of Agrochola litura. NCBI lineage: Eukaryota > Metazoa > Arthropoda > Insecta > Lepidoptera > Noctuidae > Agrochola > Agrochola litura. The sequence continues at coordinate 17,783,144 of OX424509.1, read as the reverse complement.
ACGGATCCCTGAATCCAAAAATGGTTTTCACACACTCACAATGTTTTTGAAAGACGTTTCCAACGATACCTTACCTGATACGATTTCCACACCATGGAATAGAAAAAAAATTGTGTAGGGGCCTCCCCCTACACAAAATTCCCCCTAAAAAAAATTTTGTGTAGGGGGAGGTACCATAAAGAAAAACTCAATTTTATTTTACCACTTTGTCGGCGTAATTAATATGTATACCCATGCCAAATTACAGCTTTCTAGTACTAAGAGTCTCGGAGCTAGACCGCGGACAGACAGACAGACATAGCAAAACTAGAGGGGTTCCTTCTTCCTTGTTTACTACGAAACCCTAAAAATGGTGGGTATAAGACTGTATGATTAAAAACAATAATTGTTTTTGCAAAAGTCATTGTTTAAATAATATGAGATAATTATTAAGTTAAAATCCTCTAAATACAGATAGATGAATGTGTTACGGATTGCAAATGATTGATTTATCCTGAACAAAGGTTTGTTTACACTTTTATTAGAGACTTTTGGAACAGTGAGTATTTTATTAATTGTAAGACTAAATTTTAAATAATTCTTGAATTTGTAAAATACCAACCTTGAGATTTGCCCCACTTGATAGTGAGTCTCTTGCCACCTATCACCAGTCTGTTGAACGTCTTCTCAGCAGCATGTTCAGAAGCACTCCTCGTTGTATACTGTACAAAGGCGCATTGTGCTCTAGGCACTAGAGTCAAAGATCTGAAATAAGAAAGAACATTATTTATGAACAAAGTACAATCAGACAAGGATACTGGATAAAAAACCCCCCACTGGACTTGCATGGTAGATTATGGTATACTTTCCTCTCACAGAAAGGAAAATTCAATAATACTTACGCCAATTATGTCAGATAGCTGGTTCTATAATAATAATAAAAAAAGTGTTGCCCCCTTGTCGCTACGACACTATGTGCTAGCAACCGTTTTCGGGGGCCCATTATTGAGTGTGCAAGTCACCCCCTGCCATTTTATCCGTGTGCATATAAAACATAGATCAGGCAGGGGCCATAGTCCCGCCATAGTTCCTAGTGACCAGTCCACTTTAGCAACCTAAACCCATAGTCTGATTTCTTTGTTTCCATATCTTACAATAGTCCTACACCAATCGGGGGTTGTCCTTGGCTGCACTTGCATAGTGCGAACAGGTACAATCGTCGGTTGGTACCTCATTTCATTAAAAACGTCTAAGGGGCCTCTGCGAGTTGGCTTCGGCCCCTCATAGGCCTTCCAAAGGTCCGGGACTCCTGGGTCCCCAATCCTGGATCATCAATTCTCGCTATTGCACCTACCACTGTTTCTCTCTGCATCACCCAAAGGTTGACTGGTAGAAAATGCCTTTGGCATTAAGTCCGCCTCTGTACATTTGTGTGCTTGAAGTATTAAATAAATAAATAAATAAATAAATCAATTTTTTTAAGTAAAACCCACCTTATTTCACCATACTGGTAGAAATGACCTCTTAGTTCATCTTCTGTAATGTTGTCAGGTAGATTGCCAATGTACAATGTGGTGACAGTTTTGTCCTCAGGCGGAGGCAGGGCCGGCATGGCAGCCGCACGACGCATCAACTTCTCAGCTACTGGGTCATTAACTCCATAATATCTGGGAATGAAGAACATTCATGATGTTTAGCACATCAACTAGATAGCATAGTAAAATTAATTAATTGCACAGTTAATGACTAATTTTGAGTATTTTGATTCTACACAAAGAGAATTCATAAAGTTTACTGCTTCTTTACAGAACAACAAAACAATTGACTCTTACCTGTCCTTGATGTTTTGGTCAGCGAGGGGATCATCAGGGTCAGTTGGCTTCTCGTGGCGATAAGGACATTCTTCACCACGCCTACATTCCCCTTTCACCCAGAATGAGCACACATGGGGTCTATTACGTTTATAGTACGGAGCCGTTCTCGCCAAACGTAACAACAAATCAGAAGCACCTTTAGATTTTAAAGCAGAGTTACTTGGTTGTGTTGCATCAAACTTGGACATTTGACTATCTAAATTCTGGATATAATATTCTTTATTAACTTCGTTACGAGGTAGATCATCTTGTATTTTGAGCGCAGCATCTCTAACTTGGATTGGTAACCCATATTCGAGATCCAAAAGGCACGTTTGACAAACGTTCTTCAGTTTAGAGCATGTCTGACATATTTCTGTCTTCTTGAAACGCATTCTGGCGCCAGGACACCAACGGAAGACGGTGAAGGGCCTTGCACAAATTTTGCACTCCTTGCCATATTTCTCTTTGGTCTGAAATTTACGAAGAAATCTTTATTAGCAACTGAGGCCTGAATCAGGTATGTCGTAACACATTAAAAAAGTACTAAAATATCGTACATACCATTCGAATGTAGGGGTTATCGCCAAGACATGTTTGACACAGAATTGGAAAGTCCTAAAGATGAAAAGAAACCAAATATTAAAAGAGATGAACAACAATTTTTATAAATATTATGTATCTGCAAGTGATCTTACCGAATCTTCCCAATTTTGACGATTGTACGTGTTTGTTGATTTTGAAACAGCCATTGCAAATCAACAAGATTTAGAGTGCCAACCAATTTATTAATAGCTAAAGATACTATGATAGCAAATTAACATATCACACAATTATTACTTCATAGAGATAATAAAGTTAACCAAAATTCACTAAAAAATAATCAACAACGCTAACAGGAAACAGTCCGTGAGTCGTTCAACGTGACGCCATTTTTATTTTATTTTTTAAATTCAAAAGAACATGCTTGCTTCATAGTTTAGCACCAGATCTTTTCATTTGTAACTGACATTCTCGCATTGGCATTCCTAAAATACCGTTATTTAAAGTCCAAAGTCTCGGGATTACAAAAGCTATGTTCAAAGATTGGTTGCACGACAATGTCATCTGTCATGTCAATTAAATTGTCAAACTGTCAATGATCGATTTGTCTATGTCTATCTATAAGTGTTTAGAATTATCTAGTTATTGTGTGAAATAGTAAAAATAAAGCAGTTAATTTGTTTTTTTGTTTATTTGATATAATAAAAGAGCTAAATTATGTCGATAACAACATTGGTACGTATTGCAGTTCAGTAAGAAATGCAGTTTATTTGATCGGCATAATGATGGTATTTCTGTTATTTTCAGTATTATATGCAATTGAAAAGAGAAAATGCTCATGAGGACTCCATTTGGTGTTGTGGTTGGAGTAAAATTGACAATGAGAAACCTAAAGAACCTGAAGGCGAGAATATTGAACCTTCACAGTAAGCATAACCTAGCTGTAATATTTTAAGTACTAAAACTTCTATGCTATTTTAATTTACATCACAGTTGCATCTTAATAAGTTGTTTGGATATCTACCCGGACAACTACAACTACATTCAAAGTAGGTAGACATTTTTTTAAGCAGGTGCATCTGCATCTGCTTAGAATAAGGATAAATGTACTTTGATTTGTATTGGTAACATAACTATGTTTTATTCTATCACAAGCATCAGTCGTATACCAATTTTTATGGTGTACATAATAAAGAGTATTCTATCTAACTATAAATTCTAAGACTTACACTTTTATTGCAGAGACTCAAACCATGAAGTCAGTTCTGAAAACTACTTGATCACTGGAGGAATTGATGACTTGATCAAAGTGTGGCAGTTTGAGAATGGTAAACTAGAGGAGAAGCATCAGTTGGAGGGACACTCACTGGGAGTCATCTCAGTGGCTGTCAGCCCTGATGGAAAGAGTAAGTAGCAAGTTATAATTTATGTTTCTTTATTCATCATCAGCTCCTATCTACATAGACAGCAGTATCATTAGTATGCTACTCCTGATACTATTTTCTCCATACCCTCATAACACTTTCTCAGCCATTCTTATAATGTCGGAACATCAGCCATTTCTGCATTATGACACAATATAAATTATCCAATATACACTACTCATTTATAACTTTTATAAATTAACCGGTAATGCTTATTAATTATGTCCACTGGGTACTAAATTAAATGACTAACTAACTAACTCGAGAAATAAATATAAAAACAAAAGTTAAATTGTAAAACAAAATATGAGGTATGAGGGAAGTCAATGACAGTATCAAAACATTTTGCTGAGGCCACACAGCAAAATAGTTTTTATTACAAGTGACATACACACAAAAAAGGTAAATACAGTATAGGTATTGTATTACTAAAATTATTTTTCCTCATTACAGCACTAGCTAGCAGTTCTCAAGACTCCTCCCTAATACTTTGGGACTTGACAAATGGTGAGAAAATAAAGACTATGGAGACTGGTCCCACTGACGTGTGGACATTGGACTTCTCTCCTGATGGCAAACATATCATATCTGGAAGCAACTCTGGCAAGATTCTCATATTTGAAGTTGAAAGCGGGAAACAAGAGCAGACATTAGACACAAGAGGGAAATTCACATTGAGCGTTGCTTATGTAAGAATTTCACACTGTATAATAATTATATTATGGTCGCATGCTCGCCACCACTGCAACTTGAATGCAAAAAAAATTGTACTATCATATGTTTGATCCCATGATGCTGTATAAACAAAAGTTGTTATAAATGAGTAATATACCCAGTGCCAATATTTTTGTAACACTTTCAAGCTTGCTTAATAGCAAAATGTGACATTCTTGATTGTGGCACCATTAATTTGTAGTTATAAAACATCTTGACTTAGATATTTGTCTTCTCATTCCAGAGTCCAGATGGTAAATACATAGCAAGTGGAGCTCTGGATGGTATCATTAACATATTTGATGTGGCTCAAGGGAAGCTAGTCCACACATTAGAAGGGCACGCTATGCCAATCAGAAGTCTGTGCTTCTCACCAGATTCACAGCTGCTGCTCACAGCTTCAGATGATGGGCATATGAAACTCTATGATGTGTAAGTTTTTCTATTATTATTCACCTTTCCCTAAATGTTCCACATGTTCTAACTTTGTTGCTAAAGAGTTTTTTGTGCCACATCTTAATCTCAGCTTAACACAAGCTAGAAAGTAGAGAAGGTCTTTTGGGGTCCATTGTGGACATTCAGAAAATGCTCATTGGGTTTTTGAATAAATGATATATCTAAATTGCAATTGCAGCATTGATGAATACTAAATGTCCCCAGGTGTAATAACAATAAAACATACTTACACAGACACAATCTAGTAGCTAGGATTATTCACCAGCAACTTGCCTTGCAGTACAACCTTGTGGATTCCGAAGTACCATACTACATGTATGTGCCCGACCCAGTTCTCGAGAATGGTCACGCCACATTGTACTGGGATCGATCTATCATCACTGACAGGACTATTGCAGCCAATAAGCCTGATATTGTGGTGATAGATCGACGAGAGCGCCGTGCAATAATTGTTGATATCGCTGTCCCTCATGACCAGAATCTCATGAAAGCTGAGAAAGATAAAAAAATCAAGTATCTTGACTTAGCACACGAGGTTGTCGACATGTGGGATGTGGACTCTGCAATCATTGTACCGATAATTGTTACGGTTAATGACTTAATAGCGAAGAGCCTCGACCAACACCTCAGGAGGCTCTCATTGCGCGGCTGGGTCAAGGGCTTGATTCAGAAAGCAGTACTCCTAGACACGGCACGCATGAGGTGGTTCCTCTTTCTAGAGCCCTGACCACCGGCAGCTTGGACCCTGTTCCTGATGCCGATGGGCCACAATTTTTTATATTTTTAAATGTTTTTTTAATGATTTTTATAGAAATATTTAAAAATGTATTTAATATGTAAAAAAAATGAATGAATAAAAAAGAAAAAAAAAACATACTTAATTTATTGTGCCTTGTCCAATGTCCTTTAACAGATTAATTTTAATGTTTCAGAGTTCACGCGAACTTAGCTGGAACATTATCAGGACACGCATCATGGGTTCTCTCAGTAGCATTCTCCCCTGATGGCAAACGGTTCGCATCTGGCAGTGCTGACAGAACAGTGCGAGTCTGGGATTTAGATAGCATGCAATGCCAACATGTGTTTAAGGAACATACTGATCAGGTAAATCAAGACCTGCAGCAGCAGGTCAGATAAAATTAAGGGAATAATACATATCATAGTATATTTTATACCCACATGCAGCCAAAGGCCTGCACTGGGCCCGCGTACCCCGAGAAGGCATGTGTCCCAGCAGTGGGAACATTAGAAGCTGATTATGATGATGATGCAGTCAATGTGAAAACCCACGTTCGCGAGGGCACTTTATTTTCGCGTTAAGTGTCTATGCAAACATGATAGCCCAAAGAATGATTGCTTAATTAATTTATTTCCTTCTTGTTTTCTAGGTCTGGGGTGTGAAGTTTAATGCAGAAAGTAATAAAATTATGTCTGTATCAGAAGATAAAAGTTTAAATATTTATGACTGCCCATTATAATGTACACTATTGTTATTTTTATTATACCATACCATCTTGTACGGTTTTTGTTTCATTGACTGTCTTTAATGCTAATGTTAACCAACCGGAAACGCTGTTAATTATCGTGATGATGGACGTTAACTCGTGGGAATAAAGTCCATCATCGCGATAATCAACGGTGTTTCCCGTTGGCGTGGCCCCGGCATAATGATAAGAACGGCGTTCAACCGAGACGAGACTGCGAAATATATGAATGGTAACTGAATAGCCTGGCTAGCACAATCGGGTTAGTTAGGCGATGTAACTGACATAATTTTCATAAGTACTTATCATAATGCGATTTTACTGTAGCTGTTTTCAATTCGGTATAAAATGGGATTCCCCTAGCATACACACGTAATATGTTCTGTGTACACACAGAACATACAATGATTATGATCTCTACTAGTCTATAGTTGGGCCTTTTTGCAATCTTATACAATGTAACTGCAGGCTGCAGCTACATTGTTTATGATTGCAAAAAGCAAGGTATTCCGTAGGTTAAATAGTTTCTGAACGAAGGAGAAGCTGTCAAGTCAATGTCATTGACGTTCAGGAAGAAAAGTTTTAGTTATTTGAGCATTTTTTTTTTACTTCTTCTTTTTCTAACTTGGATTGAGATTTGTATATTTTTGTCTCCTTCAATAATTGAATGTTTACAAAAGTCAAAGAGAAAGACACGACGATTTTGAAGTTCCCCGATTAGAAAGAAAAAACAGTAAACGAAAAGTTTACGTGAAGGCATAAACTCGGAAGGTTATTAGATTGATTTACGTCCTGCAAAAATGCCGGTTAGTACCATAGTAAGTACTCCTGGACTTCTAAAGCAAATTTTATCCCTCAGTAATTTTTTTGAAGTCTGAAATGTAGTTTTTGGTTTCAGTTTTCCATATTGATAAAAAAAGAAAATGCACACAATGATCCAATTTACTGCTGTGCGTGGGCCAAAATAAACACTTCAGGAGATTCTGCGTAAGTTTACTTCATACTCAACCAAATAAATGATTACTATAAAGCGATCATTACAAAAAGTAAACAAGGGCCTTTTTAGAGGCATAATATTTTTCTAGTACCTATCGTGTTTGGTATCATCGAGTTTTCCGACTCTGGATAATAGAAAAAACCATAAATAAATTGAATTGTTTAACTTTCTCTCTCATTATTACTTGTTTTAGGAATGTCTCGAAGGATTTCGTAGTGACTGGAGGTCTGGACTGCTTGGTTAAAGTATGGATCCTGGAAAATAACAGACTAGAGCTACTTCACACTCTGGAAGGTCACTCAATGGCTGTTGTGTCTGTAGCTGTAAGCCCTTCTGCTCCAAGTAGGTTTCATGCATTTTACCATATTACCAGTTTTACACAGTAACCGGGTGGTGGAGGTCAGATAGGCAGTTGTTCCACGTCAAATACTGATATTCAACTGCATCTGGTAAGACTGGACGCTGACCCCAACATGGTTGGAAAAAGGCTAGGCAGATGATGATTACTGAAATTATGATATAAAATGAAATAATATCATTTTAATATGTGTGTAATTTCAATTCACCAGATTTAAAAATATATTTCATTATTTTGATAATAAACATAACATCACACCTTCTTTCCCCGAAGGGTTGGGCAGAGGTGTCCCTGTAGCTAGCAGGTACACCCACATTTCACCAGTTATGTTTAAGTCCCATGTATGTCCTATTATCTAATTCAAGATAACTTGCTTTTACAACCTAAAAACTCAAGTTTTATTTTAACTCAAAATGATCCAGAATAATACAATAATTTCATCCATTAAAACTGTGGACTCGTGTAGTAGGTAATTTCACATTATGTTAATCTCCCAAAAAAAGAAAAGAATTCTAAATTATTTTTGTTGTTTTCTAGTCATTGTAAGCTCATCACTAGACTCCACCCTAATATTCTGGGACCTATGCTCTGGGAAGAAGCTAGCGGAGATACCAACCGGTGTTACCGATGTGTGGAAAATAGCATTTTCTCCAGATGGAGAGCATATTGCTACTGGAGGTCATACAGGCAAGATATATGTGTACCAAGTCCAGAGTGGATTGATTGCAAAAATTTTGGATACCAGAGGAAAGTTCATACTTAGTATTTCTTATGTAAGTTTTTTTACCATTTATTAAGTGTTATATGGTATTGTAAGTGTATTATTGTATATTATTTTTCTGCTTCTTTTTCGTGAGGTTGAGCCTGGTGTTAGAGTTTTTAGGCCGCTTGGGCTTCTGACTTGACTTCACATGCTACTTTGATACTTCTTTGTCCCATTGGAGTAAGTAAGCAAAGAAATTACAGAATGCAGCCACATGAATTATATCCTTAGATATTGCAAAAAAAATAAGAAAATTTAAATTTTTCGCTTTTTAACATAATCCTACTTTCCCAGAGTCCCAACGGCAGATACGTAGCGACAGGCTCAGAGGACGGTATCCTGTGCATAGTGGACGTGGCTCAAGGCAAGGTGGTGCACACAGTGGAGGCACATGCGGGACCCGTCAGGAGCGTCGCGTTCTCGCCGTGCAGCCGCCGACTAGCCACCGCCTCGAATGACGGACTTGTCAAGATTTATGATGTGTGAGTTACAAGGATTGGAACACGAGGATTAGCCCACAGAGTTAAATACAAGGATTGGTCCACAATTGCATTAGATCGTGAAAAGTGGAAAGAGGGAGGGACAACATAGGCAGGCATATAATAGTAATAAAAAAGAGCAACTTTTTTATGTTATTGGTTGACAAACAAACAGGAGGTATGTTTATGTACTACTGGCAGTGTGCATCTAAATAATAAAGTTAAAAACATTTTTTCCGGCCCCAACATACAGAAAGAAACCCTAAGTTGGGTTGCCAACCGTACTATAATATACAGGGTGGCAGGGACATCGACGCCAAAACTGTTACCATGGATTCAGTACATGATTCTGAACCCCCTGTGTTGAAATTTTTCGTTGGTATGTTGCAAAATGAATACACTTATTCAGCTCAGAATATAGTAAGGTATCGAATTTTGTTTATTAGCTCCAGGTATGCACTTTAAAATATTTCAGTTCAAATACGATCATAATAGAGTCGTAAATGGTAGTTCTTGAGATTTTACTATTCATCTAAATATATTTGGTTCCTTTGAGAATTTTTAGCTATTCAATTATTTTGTATTTTTTTTTCCTATATAAATATTACTAGACAAATTCCCAAGCGAGACCCGTAAGGAGTTCAGTTCCTTAGCATGATTCTGACATCCACTACTTGAAGAACATAGCCACTGACGTCACCATTTTCTCTCACAGTGCCAGCGCAGGTGTTCAACACTCGTTGAACCACAAATGCTGGGCGGTCGGCGTATGTTTCACTACTGAAGGGTCGCGCGTAGCGACGGCAGCCGCCGACGGAACTGTGCGGGTAGCAATGACTGATGGGCTTACAGTACTAAACACTTTTCAAGAACATAGTGATGTGGTAAGTACCTTAGTTTACGTTTTAGTTTGCAAACAAACAGTATAAGTCACAACAACAGCAATACGAGTACAATAGTACAATAGTATACGAGTACAATAGTACAATAGTATACGAGTACAATAGTACAATAGTATACTGCACTGAAAATTTCAGGAATCAAGGAAGTGACACAACATTACCATGGGGTCTCAACTCGAACAAATTATAGTTAGTCATGATAAAAATTTCATAGATGGCAGCATAGGTAACAATCATGAACAATGACTAAAAAGCGTTAAACGGCAGATTTTGGCTGAATTTAGATTAGTAAAAATCTAAAATTCCTTGTTTAATGTTGATTTATCTATTTACACTCCTAAATCACGTATTTTCAACAAAAAGGATAATTCAAATTCGAACCCATAGAGTGATTAAAGTAGTGAAAAGTAGCCATCTGTTAATCATTTTGCTTAGATGTATTTGCAATAGATGGCGCTTTACTCAATTTGTCTTGTTATAATGTGTATGCGTGTGTAGCAAGGAACTTAAATCCTGCCTGTGTACCTAGTCGGTGTAGTCACAATCGTTGCAAATTTTACGTTTAGTTGTTTCATTAAAATATTTAAGTATTGAAAAAATCTATTAGCATGTTTTTGGTACATAATTAGCATTATTTATTCTTTAAATTCATCTATAAACATATAATTTACGTTTTTAAATATTCTTATAAAAAATAGTAGCCCACCGGTGTCGGGAACAGGGTCCAAGCCACCGGTGGTCAGGGCTCCTGAGAGAGGAACCTCCTAACAATACGCGCCGTGTCCAGGAGTACCGCTTTCTGGATCAAGCCCTTGATCCAGCTGCCTAACGAGAGCCTCCTCAGGTGTTGGTCGAGGCTCTTGGCATTATTTATTTATTATTAATTAAATGCGTATATTAAATTTTGTGTCTGTGCTGTTTGTTGATCGCTGAGAAGTTCCCTCTTCTGAAACCAATCCTGGGTGCAGCAGCCAGGTCATGGTGGAGTTTAGAACGGATTATCATATTAAAATTCGTATATTAAATTTCTTGTATGTACTGTTGATTATTGTGGAGTTCCCTCTTCTGGAGCCAACCCTGGGTGCAGCAGCCAGATCATGGTGAACTTTAGAACGGGCTATCATAATTTAATGCGTATATAAAATTGAGTGTCTCAGTTGTTGATCGCTGAGGAGTTTCCTCGTGTGGAGCCAATCCTGGATGTTGTAGCCAGGTCATGGTAGACTTTAGAACGGACTATCATAATTAAATGCGTATATAAAATTTCGTGTTTGTACCGTTAACTGTTGTGGAGTTCCTCCGTCTGGAGCCTATCCTGGAGGATAGAATCAGGTCATACATCATAAAGAAATGTCTTCAAAACTGAACCAACATGTAAAATTTCAACTCCGTAGGATAAGAGGAAGTGGTTTTAATTCAGCTTGCAAGATTTGCTAACTAACACGGCAAGTTGAATAAAAAAACTTGAGAGGTGTCAAGGGACACCCGGATGGAACGAAGTTCTTTTCGATTAATTAGTGAAGCAATTGTAATAAAATGAGTAGGTAAGTGAGTGCATACGCCACACACAGCGTACACCGCAGCACCACACAATACCAAAATAGGGAATAATGCGGCGTTTTCTCGTGATTTTAATGGAGCCAAAAGAGAGGTCTTTTTCTCCTGATTTCGGGGACCCCAAACTTGATAGGTCTACGACCTCTGGCTCCAAAGTTAAGACCCGGAGGGGGTGAGCTAACCCTGAAGGGGCACGGGGGAGGGGGGGAGAAGAGGAGGGAAGGGGGGAGGTATGCACGGGTGTATCAGGATCAGGGGGTCGCGGGAGGATATCGAGGGGAGGTTCAGGGGGAGGTTATATTTATATGTTATGTATGTTTGTTAGTATGTTTGTTTGTATTTTTGTTTGTATGTTTGTTTGTATGTTTGTTTGTATGTTTGTTTGTATGTTTGTTTGTTTGTATGTATGTTTGTTTATTTGTTTGTTTGTTTGTATGTTTATTACTATGTTTGTTTATATGTTTGTTTGTATGTTTGTATTTTTGTTTGTTTGTATATTTGTTTGTATTTTTGTGTGTGTTTGTTTGTATGTTTGTTTGTATGTTTGCTTGTTTGTTTGCTTGTATGTTTGTTTGTTTGTTTGTATTTTTGTTTGTTTGTATGTTTGTTTGTATGTTTGTATTTTTGTTTGTTTGTATTTATGTTTGTTTGTTTGTATGTTTATTACTATGTTTGTTTGTATGTTTGTATTTATGTTTGTTTATATGTTTGTTTGTATGTTTGTATTTTTGTTTTTTTTCTATGTTTGTTAGTATGTTTGTATTTTTGTTTGTTTGTATGTTTTTATGTTTGTTAGTATGTATGTTTGTTTGTTTGTTTGTATTTTTGTTTGTTTGTATATTTGTTTGTATGTTTATTACTGTGTTTGTTTGTATATTTGTTTGTATGTTTGTTTGTTTGTTTATTTGTTTGTATTTTTGTTTGTTTGTTTGTGTGTTTATTACTATGTTTGTTTATATGTTTGTTTGTATTTTTGTTTGTTTGTATGTTTGTTTGTATTTTTGTTTGTTTGTATGTTTGTTAGTATGTTTGTATTTTTGTTTGTTTGAACGTTTGTTTGTATGTTTGTTTGTATGTTTGATTGTATGTATGTTTGTTTATTTGTTTGCTTGTTTGTATGTTTATTACTATGTTTGTTTATATGTTTGTTTGTATGTTTGTATTTTTGTTTGTTTGTATGTTTGTTTGTATTTTTGTGTATGTTTGTTTGTATGTTTATTACTATGTTTGTTTGCATGTTTGTATTTATGTTTGTTTGTATGTTTATTACTCTGTTTGTTTGTATGTTTGTATTTATGTTTATTTGTATGTTTGTATTTTTGTTTGTTTGTGTGTTTATTACTATGTTTGTTTGTATATTTGTTTGTATGTTTGTTTGTTTATATGTTAGTTTGTATGTTTGTATTTTTGTTTGTATGTTTGTTTGTAAGCTTGTATGTTTGCTTGTATGTTTGTTAGTATGTATGTTTGTTTGCATGTTTGTATTTTTGTTTGTTTGTTTGTATGTTTGTGTATATTTGTTTGTATGTTTGTTTGTATGTTTGCTTGTATGTTTGTTTGTATGTTTGTTTGTTTGTTTGTATGTTTTTTTGTAAGTTAGTTTGTATGTTTGCTTGTGTTTGTTAGTATGTTTGCTTGTATGTTTGCTTGTATATTTGTTTGTTTGTATGTTTGTTTGTATGTTTGTATTTTTTTTTGTATGTTTGTTTGTATGTAAGTATTTTTGTGTATGTTTGTTTGTATGTTTGTATTTTTGTTTGTTTGTACGTTTGTTTGTATGTTTGTATTTTTGTGTATATTTGTTTGTATGTTTGTTTGTATGTTTGCTTGTATGTTTGTTAGTATGTATGTTTGTTTGCATGTTTGTATTTTTGTTTGTTTGTTTGTTTTTTGTATGTTTGTTTGCATGTTTGTTTTTTGTATGTTTGTTTGTATGTTTGTTTGTATTTTTGTTTGTATGTTTGCTTGTATGTTTGTTAGCATGTTTGTTTGTTTGTTTGTTTGTATGTTTATTTGTTTGTTTGTTTGTATTTTTGTTTGCTTGTATGTTTGCTTGTATGTTTGTTTGTATTTTTGTTTGTATGTTTGCTTGTATGTTTGTTAGCATGTGTGTTTGTTTGTTTGTATGTTTGTTTGTTTGTATGTTTGTTTGTTTGTATGTTTGTATGTTTGTTTGTTTGTATGTTTGTTTGTTTGTTTGTTTGTATTTTTGTTTGCTTGTATGTTTGCTTGTATGTTTGTTTGTTAGTATGTTTGTTTGAACGTTTGTTTGTATTTTTGTTTGTATGTTTTTATGTTAGTATGTTTGTATTTTTGTTTGTTTGTATGTTTGTATTTTTGTTTGTTTGAACGTTTGTTTGTATTTTTGTGTATGTTTTTATGTTAGTATGTTTGTATTTTTGTTTGTTTGAACGTTTGTTTGTATTTTTGTGTATGTTTGTTTGTATGTTAGTATGTTTGTTAGTATGTTTGTATTTTTGTTAGTATGTTTTTATTTTTGTTTGTTTGTATGTTTGTATTTTTGTGTATGTTTGTTTGTATGTTTGTTTGTATGTATGTTTGTTTATTTGTTTGTTTGTTTGTATGTTTATTACTATGTTTGTTTATATGTTTGTTTGTATTTTTGTGTATGTTTGTTTGTATGTTTCCTTGTATGTTTGCTTGTATGTTTGTTTGTATTTTTTTTTGTTTGTATGTTTATCTTTTATTTCATTTAAATACTTATAAATTATATTTTTAAATATTAGAATAAAGAAAGTATAAAAACATTTTAAAATATAAAAAATAGTAGCCCACCGGTATCGGGAACAGGGTCCAAGCTACCGGTGGTCAGGGCTCCAGAGAGAGGAACCTCCTGACAATGCGAGCCGTGTCCAGGAGTACCGCCTTCTGAATCAAGCCCTTGATCCAGCTGCCCAACGCGAGCCTCCTTAGGTGTTGGTCGAGGCTCTTGGCAATTAAGCCATTGGCTGATACGACTATCGGCACAATGATCTATTATTACTATGTTTGTTTATATGTTTGTTTGTATGTTTGTATTTTTGTTTGTTTGTATGTTTGTTTGCATGTTTGTATTTATGTTTGTTTGTATGTTTATTACTATGTTTGTTTGTATGTTTGTATTTATGTTTGTTTGTATGTTTGTTTGTATGTTTGTATTTTTGTTTTTTTCTATGTGTGTTAGTATGTTTGTATTTTTGTTTGTTTGTATGTTTTTATGTTTGTTTGTATGTTTATTACTATGTTTGTTTGTATATTTGTTGGTATGTTTGTTTGTTTATTTGTTTGTATTCTTGTTTGTTTGTGTGTTTATTACTATTTTTGTTTATATGTTAGTTTGTATGTTTGTATTTTTGTTAGTTTGTATGTTTGTTTATATGTTTGTATGTTTGCTTGTTTGTTTGTTTGTCAGTATGTTTGCTTGTATGTTTGCTTGTATGTTTGTTAGTATGATTGTTAGTGTGTTTGTTTGTATGTTTGTTTGTATGTTTATTACTATGCTTGTTTATATGTTTGTATTTTTGTTTGTTTGAACGTTTGTTTGTATGTTTGTATTTTTGTTTGTTTGTATGTTTGTATTTTTGTTTGTTTGTATGCTTGTATTTTTGTTTGTATGTTTGTTTGTTTATATGTTTGTTTGTATATATATAAGAGAGTTGTAAGATATACTTAATTACAGATATTGGGGGTCAAAAGAAAAGGGGGTCAAAAATGGGGTCTAAGGGGTCTAACTGAATGTAGGTTCTAGCTGAGAGGGGAGTACTAGGGGGGGAGGTAATTTTATCAAAACTTAGATATTCCCAGCCGTTTCCGAGATATTTAAAATTAAAAAGAAAAGTGTCGTTTACAATAAAAAACTGTTGTTACAAGTTTTGGTCTTAATTTTTTCCGTCCTTAACGAAGTTCGACTTCTTAACTTCGTTCCAAAACAAATTTCCCACCCAAAAAAAAAAAAAAAAAAAGGGGGGGACACTTGACTCTTACAAAAATTACCACTTTAAAGCTTAATATTTCGCAAACGGATCCCTGAATCCAAAAATGGTTTTCACAAACTCATAATGTTTTTGAAACACCTTTCCAATGATACCCCACACCAAGGGATAAAAAAAAGAAAACGTCACGACTTTACGTGTTGGGAGGAAAAAACTCCTGAAAGAAATCGACACGTGTTTCACCTCTCAACGAGGCATGGCCACACCAAGCGCTTGGTGTGGTGTTCGAGTTCGCAACAAGTCCATCGTCATCCTGAGAATGCTTCGTTGAGAAGTGAAACACGTGTCGATTTCTTTCAGGAGTTTTTTATGGCTCTTTAGAAATAGCTAAGCGGAACAAGTTACTAAATATATCCACGTCTATTGTATTTTATAATGGATTTCCGCAAGGTCACGCCTGAATCAATTAATTATGAAAAATTCACCTTAAAATGCGACTTAGGCGTGTTTTCAGTTTTTGAGTTTTAGCAATAGTAGATTTTGGTATCGAGGAGAAGAAATCTAGATTTAAGCATTGATTGATAAATAAATGGTATTCGATTTTTAAAACCAAGGAGTTTTCAATTAAAAAGATTTTAATATGACAAGAATAGTGGAAATATTCCATTCCCGATACTTTTAGTGCAGCCCTCGTATTATTTTTCTGTATCCGATAGGGTCCATAATGATCTCATTAAATTTTAAGTTACCACCTAAGTATCTTTCTGGAATGCAATAAATGATTGAGTATGGAACTTTGCGTGAATGAACGCGTGAAACCCGCCCGCGGGACCGCTGACGGTACTATTAATTAACAGCGAACGATTTCGTTTAGGGAGAAAATCAGACCAAAAAGGTTATCGATATTTAACAAAAAAAACTAGTGAAACTTCAGACGTAACGGGTATCTAACCGTATATGAAGCTTTGCCAGATAATTCAAAGTCAAATTATTTATTTCAAACTGGCACTTTTGAACGTTAATTTAATTTCAACCTGTATAACATTGGCTTGTTCAAACTTACAGTTCAAATTTTAGACTATACTAGCATTGGCCTGGCTTCACCCACGTGGAGATCCGAAATAAAAACCTATTAAAACCTTCTCCATAATAAAAAAAATACATACCTAATCTGCGTTGCGTCTTTCCATTCTATACAAGGCTAAAACGCAGCCATAGAAAACTGCTCGCGTATAGATTGGAAATCACTTTTTTACTAAGGTCTTCCAATCTATACAAGAGTAGTACGCAAATACTCGCGTATACTTCGTAGTGACCAAATTAACTACCTCATTCCATATTATACAGTGCCAGTACGCATACGGACTAATCGAGTTTAGATTGCGAGAAATATTGAACAGGTAACCAACTTGTTTGCGAGGTAATGCACCTTGCGCTAATATTAAATAGCCTGCCTGGCTGCAAGCAACTTGGAAGTAGCGCTCGCCGGCCGCTGCCGCGGCACCGGTCGCTTCGCTCGCTCGGCTCGCGCGCGGTTGTTCACAGTTCTAACCTAACCTAACCCATTTCACCCAGTTCACACTTTTGTTCTTTTCTTTTTTTTTATAGACTATATCTTTAAAACTCTTATCAAGCGTAAGTGATGTAGTATAGTTTGGAACCAGGACGCGCTCGTCCACCTTACAAACTATACACCAGCAATACGCAAAATTCGTGTATACATTGTAATCACAGATTTAAAAATAGCATTACAATGTATACGTGAGCAGTTTCTTATGGCTGCGTTCTGGCCTTGTATAGATTGGAAATACGCATCTGCGTTCGCAATTTATTTGCCAAACATGTAGGTAAACAAACACGAGTTTTAGGAAAAACAACTAACACATAAGGTTCAGTTTGCGCTACAACTTCATATTTTTTATGAATTTTTCAACAGGATTGATTAGTCAGTCTAAAATCAACTTTATTTACACTGTTGTAAAGTTAATGTTTGCTTAGTGGAAATAACATTAATTGGAAACAAGGTTATAATAATAGACCTTACATACAGGGATTTTTTCAACCAGTGCGCAAACTTAAACACGTGACTTTACTCATCATTATGAACAACTTTTACTATGGGACCAAACAAAAAATTGCGAAAAAAAATCTGCTGTTCCCTACATTTATGTTCGCATCACTCTTTAAAATCGTCTTTGCGCACTGGTTAATTTTTTTTCCTGTATATGTTTCATGGTGATCGGTCCAACGGGGTTGGAGTTTATAAATCTCATATATACCAACATCCATTTTTATATAGATTTCCATAACAACAAAATAAGTAATGGGACTATTTTTCCACAGGTCTGGGGTGTAAACTTCAGCAATAATAATAAGAGAATACTATCGGTGTCCAAAGACAGATGTATCAATATTTACGAATGCCCGCCACTGCCGCCGAAGATTGACAAAAAGGAAACAACAATGGTTAAATGAAAGTATGTTGTAAGTACCTATAATGTAGCCATATTTAATAAAATTATATTGTTTATGCTGTCAGTGTGATTTAAAAAGCAGCATGTTTTTGCTAAACTATGAAATGTCCTCCAAAGAATATAAAATCTATCATATTTATTTAGCCGTTTTGTAAGCTGTCGAAAATTGTAAAAGCCATAACCACGTTTTAAATAAAATTTTGTTAACTTTTATACGCTCTTTTTTTTTAATTATTCCTAGACACTGAACCAATTTGCAATTTCAAACTTTTCGTGAAGACACAGTTTACAAACTCCACTTTTAAAACTCCATTTGTACAAAACTTTTCACAAAAAGATAAACACTATTTAAAAAAACACGCATTTTTTTAAAACAAACCCAATCGAAGCTCATAAACCAACATTACTAAGTCTTCAATTTCATAAGTATCTACAGATTAATATGTATCTAAATAGAGGTGAATACTGCCATAACTGGGGTTCGCAGTCCCCTACACTAAGGGGTCTGAGGCGGCTTGATTAATTTTCGGCAGTAAGAGGATTTCGCCCACCGCACCGCCATATTACAGCCGTTCTTTGCCTAGGATTTACACTCTTATAACTAGGTAAGACCAGTAAAAAATACCCTTTTCGGGATTATTAATGTGGCTACACTGGCTTTCTGGGTATCAGGGATTTTCAGTTCTGTGGGGCCAGTTTTAGAAAACGAGGAAATTATCATTACGCAGTAGCGGCTAGCTATGTCTGCGAATTTTTAGTTCTTATGCCAGTTCCCTCACGATGTTTATGTTTTCTTTCACCGTTTTGAACCGTGATGAAATAATTTACACCAAGTAAAGTGCCTGCGTGGGTTCTAGAACCCACGACCTACTCGTTAGTCGCGGCCGATACCACTGGACCTATGTTTTGGATCATTCGTTATTATTGTTTGGAAGTTGAAGATGAAAATTGTATGGGGTAATTTTTTAACAAGCTTTTAGTTGTAAGCTAATTTTGGACAACACCTGTGTCTTCTTTGTACGCAGGTAGGGAGTTGAAGTTAGCTACTTTCCTGCTTCACTGTCATAATGATTCCTGATAAGTGCAAAGAGCACCGACATTAAAGCTTAGGCTATAACAAACATAATGTGTGTATTTTTGTTCAGCAAAAAGTAACCCTTTCCTGATCTCGCCTAAAACCCGACAAAAATGATTTCAAAGACACAAAAGCGTATTGAAATTATACGGCTTTTTGTTATACTTAAGTATCAACACATTATCGAGCTGTTGTCAAGCTAAATACATAAAGGGGAGGCATTTATCAAAAATATTTACATTGGTAGCAAGTCAATTGGTTTCGGCTTAATTTGTGGGGAATTATGCGGTGCGGCCCGCCGGGAAATCAACTTTACATTCAATTTACCGCCGTGCACAGATAAAAACCAATCTCTTCATTTTTACCTGTCGCGGTGAGAGAATAAACCCTCTTCGATGTTCATGAATATTTTTTCTTAAGAAGTTTAAAACTTTAGAGCATTTCTTCTCGACTTCATCTATGTATTGTATCGTTGTTTCATTAAATATCTACCTCTAATTTAAGATGCAGATATGCCAGTGACCTTGAGTGGTTACCTTGCGTGTTCTGTACTGAGCAACGCGTCGTACGACCAGCCAATAATAGGACTCGCCCATCAAGGAGCGCTGTCCCAAATTAGACGCATTATTAATTTATTATACATAAAACAAAAGGTGTTTTAATAAAACACGTACACTAAAAGATAAATAATTAAATTGTCTTTAAAATGGCGAAGGTTTCCTTGCGTGTTCTGTACTGAGCAACGCGTCGTACGACCAGCCAATAATAGGACTCGCCCATCAAGGAGCGCTGTCCCAAATTAGACGCATTATTAATTTATTATACATAAAACAAAAGGTGTTTTAATAAAACACGTACACTAAAAGATAAATAATTAAATTGTCTTTAAAATGGCGAAGGTTTCAGAAAAATACGCTTGAAAGTTTTTGCGTGATTCTCAGTTTTTTAACTGTACGTGCATTTTATTTTATCTATTTCTGTTATGTTATTATTATTATGCCTATTTGTGATTTTTATGTGTGTATTGTGTTTTTTGTATGAATTATGATTGATTTCTATTATGATATTATTATGTAATTTGTGGTGTATTTCGATTATGTTGTAATTAATGATTTTGTTTTGATGTCAATATTGTAACTACAGATGTAATTCTATGGACTTCAATGTCTGCAAATAAATGATTATTTATTTATTTATTTATTAGACATAATTTTACAAATTAATTACACTATGTAATATAAACATAATCTAAAATATTAGATTAAGTAATTAAAAAAAAAAACTAATTGATCTTCAGTAAAATCATCAAAAGTCGGTTAGTGTCGCCATAAGTGCATATTTCTTCTGCAACCTTTAAAAACCAAACCATTATGATCACCTACACATAAAAAAGTATAAATATCCTGATTCCTGCCTTGTTTAGACGTAGGCATATAGTGTAAAACATTTGCTAAGTATTATTACATTGCATATTTCTAAACTGGTAGGTAACATTTGCTAAGTATTTTTACTGATAGTTAGGATCGAAAGGTAGATAATATTTAGAGCTTTAGCAATTCTACAGTGATATTAATAGGCGGTTGACAAGGTATTGTGCAGTCCACATACGAGTCGGTGGTGGCCGGCAGCGGAGGTATCGATGTCGTAATCACGGCCGCGCCGCCGGCAGCGCCATTCAATGAGATGAAATCACTATGCGGCGCTATGAATAATTCAAGTGCGGTCCGACGACGCCTCCTCCCTCACCTCGCCGCGCATTGCACCCCCCTATCGATATTGATATAAAGTTGACAGAATATGTATGTCCAATACCGTACCTACGGTCGATTTCTGTAATTTGACGACGATGTGTGCTTGCAGTTTGTGTCCTCTGCAATTGCAAAAAAAATATTTCTCGTAAATGATACATCTACAGATTCGACTTCAGACTTTACTGTAGCTTGAATTCACAGCTTTATTGACCCAATGATTTTCAGGTCGGTTAAAATTTCGGTAAAATAAAATCAGTTTCCATTCAATTCAATAATTTAATAGCACATTTCAATAAATACAACAGTATTGTCTAACTATGGTAACAGTAACAATAGTAAGTATTTAGTGGTGGTAGGAGATGGCGGGAGAAGAGTAAGTGACGTGCGCTACGGGAGCGGCGTAGGCGAGCTTGGCGACGGGGGCGGCGTAGGCGACTGGAGCGTGAGAGTAGGAGACCGGAGCGTGAGCGTAGGAGACGGCGGCAGGCGCGTAGGCTACTTTGGCTACGGGAGCGGCGTAGGCGAGCTTTGCTACGGGAGCGGCGTAGGCGATCTTGGCGGGAGCTTGCTGGACGGGGGTACCCTCGTACCTCACCACAGCGTTGAAGCCATGTTCCTCATCAGCGGTGTAGTCGACGATGCGGTGCACACCGTCGGGCTGCACAAGCGAGTACGAGCCGTGCACGGCGTCGCCTTGGCGAGACTCCTGCTGCTGCTTCACGTCGCCGCTGTGGTCGTCATGGACGGAGTACGAGAAGTCGTAGTGAGCGGGGGCTTCGGGCTGGGCGTACACCACTTTGGAGACGGGGACCAGGCCAGCGCAAGCCGCCGCAGCGAGGGACAGGACGATGACGTACTGCAAGTAAAATAGGTAAATATTTTTAATACAAACTAAGAACTATAAACTGGGATAAACGCAGAATAATAAAAACGGATTAAACATTGATCAGATACCATTAAATAAATAATTTAAATAACTCACTTTGGCAACCATTATTGCTGATTGTTTTTTGATATGTTGTTTCTGATAAGAGTGTCAGTAGTGGACTATGATAATGTGTGACCTGCTACAGTTTTTATACAGGCTAGTCGCCTGTAGGTCTTGTTGGTGACACACGACGGGCGCGCCCGCGGCGTCGTGCACAGTTATTGAGAGGCGAAGGCCGACATTTGCATTGCTGAGCCAAAATTCTAAATATTACTAAACGATTAGCACCTGTTTGTACATTCCTAATTAGATTAACGACGTTTTAAATATGAAAGTAATCTTGAAATTCATGTTTTGGAATAGGTGCAGCATTAAATTAAAGAAACTTGTGGGCTAGTACTAATTCATTCGGTTTTGGTGTTACGGGGAACATGATTGAGCAAAAAATATAATTCTCACAGCTGTTTGATTGGATTTATTTGGACTTTATTGCTTAAGATTAACATAGGTATACTACATGTACTTCATATTCATATGAAATTGACGAGATTTTCCCCTTGACTTAGTTCAATTTAGTGTTTCCGCAAAAAACTTGTTGCGAATCAAGTTCACGACCTTATTTTATTAATATTACAAAGCTTCACATTTATCTATGAAAAGTAATACATACCTAATCTTTCCATGCACACAACTCATTCACTATGTTATGGAGTCGACAGACAGACTAGAATACTAACTAGATCATAGAAGATTTGCTCTATAGTGGTTCTTGTGGATACAATGTTAATCTTACGAACTAGAGGCGTCCTATGAGCTTGAACTTCCTTTCAACTTGGTGTCTGCGTGAAGTTTCTGAATTCTACCTGTGTAGGTACCTACTCTAGGTGATAACATAACATAACAAAACATCACGCCAGTATTGCCCGATCGGTCAGACAGAAGTGTGTACCTAGTACGAATCCGTATCATAGCTGCGACAAACAAATAAGCGACAAATGTTAGGGTAACAGTACGATATGTCGACCATCAGTGGTGCGACAGCACATCAGCTCGACGTACGTTAGTGCGACTGATTGTTTTCTCGACAAATGACAGGACGACACAACTTTCGCTCGTTTCTATATTTTGCCATATTTCCCTAATAGTGTGTGTAAGTAGTAATTAAATTATTCCATATTTTACATTTCAATCATTGAATTGCACTCTTGTCATCAATATATTTTTGTTGATAATTTAGTTCTGAGTTGATATAAAATAGTTTTATTTTCTAAAATATAGGTTTAGCTATTTGGGTCTTAAAAGTCGACATAGGTAACTAGTTAAGAAGGCTGCTAATGACCGATTTCCATAAATTACGGATCGTTATTGGTTAAAATGGAGACTTTTGTATATTCA
Source organism: Agrochola litura (assembly GCA_949152395.1). Lineage (NCBI taxonomy): Eukaryota > Metazoa > Arthropoda > Insecta > Lepidoptera > Noctuidae > Agrochola > Agrochola litura. The sequence goes on along the minus strand of OX424509.1, from coordinate 17,760,080 downwards.
CTAACATTGAAGCAAAGACCTCATAGCTTTGTATAGTAGACCCTCCCATATGGAAGTAGCTATCACAGGTAAAATTAGCTTATAAATCTATTTATTTCATGCCCAGTTTGGCATAAAAAATATTACCAGTGGTAAGGTAAACGATTCGTTTTTAACCGAGTTCAAAAAAAGGAGGTTCTCAATTCGACTGTTTTTTTATATTCGTTAACGCAGAACTTTCGACTGGATGAACCGATTTTGATGAATCTTTTTTTATTTGAAAGCTGGTGCTTCCCGTGTGGTCCAGTTCTGACAATAGCATCCATGGGAAAACCATATAAGTTAAATTTGCATTAAGTATGTACGCGACAAATGGACGAATAACTCAATATCGCCAACCGATTTCGATGATTCTTTTTTAACCGACTTCCAAGTACCACAACTAAAAAGCGTCTTTGGTTTTGAATTTTCGTATTTTGCCACCGACTTCCGAAACGAAAGTTATTTTTCACTTTGTAGTGTTTTTTTTTTTGGAAGTCGGTCGTTTTTTTTTTTTGTTTAAAGTAACCAAGCACGAGGGGATGATCACAAGAATTACCGAGGACACATAAGTACTTACAGCATACCTAAATCTAGGTATAACCAATCAGTTTCCCTATTATATTTCCCGACGAGGAACCGACTAGCTATCGACTATTTTCTCGCTCAAGAAACGTATAATAGATATAGGTTCCGAATCGGTAAAACAGATACATATACTTATTAATAGTTGATCGCTGACTGTCCACACTGCCACTCTGACAACAGCTTTCATAGAAAAAACTCGCTCAGCGACGCTCGCTTAGCGGGCAGAACACTCGTTGAGAAACTCTCGCTTGGTACTTACGCATACTAGCAAGTGACTAGGCAGTAATTCTACTCGTCGCAGTCACGCACTCGCTTATTAGCCCAGCGACAAAACTATCCGAACTATATACACTCGCTGCTCGTTGGTCGCCAACTCGATTCTAGTTGCTAGCTCAGTAGAGCTACCGCCGACGATAAGCGAGAAGCCTAATCGGCGGTGGGACGTGTGCCTAACGAATGTTTATAACACTTACGCATCTCTACCACCTGAGTCTACCTCTCGTTAAGCCTTGCTCAGACTGGCGCTACTTGACACCGGTCATTGTTCTACCGTGAAGTTTTCTAAGACATTGTTTTGTGAGAGTCGCGTCGCGCTAGTCTACACGAGGCTTTACTGCGTGTGCGTACCGTTGTGACCTGTCGAGTAACATGTGATGCAGGTATTTAACTTAATTGTGTTATTATCTTTGAACGTTGATGAATAAGTTCGTGAGGAAATCCTGAACTTACAGTTGTCAGCAATCGTAAACAAACAAGTGTGGTCATTAAACTTTGTTCATTTTTAATCACTTTTCAATTAATCACAAGCTGATTAGTACCTACCTAGATATTTAAGAATAAAGATGTCTGGATCCTCTACATAAAAACATCAATTTGACAAAGGAAGTTTTTTGCAGACGGCTTTTAATCATGTTTTAGTGTGGGGTTACTTAGCTGCCCCTCGTGCAGGCAGTGAGAACAGAGAACGTAAGGTTATTTTGAGCTGTACGGACTTAACTAATGTTCGTTTTTTGTTTGAATTTTCAAATTGGAGTTTGACATTTGCAGCTGTCAAATTAGCCTACGGGATTAAAAAACTAACTTTAATTGAGGCACATTACTTTTAATTAGCAAAGTATTAGTACGGTGCCTCAAATTTTAATAATGTGACTTGTAATGAAAATTATACAAGAAGTCGTGTTTTTAGGGAGATTTGACGTAAAGTCATGGTTTTGCATACGGCGGGTAAAATGTAATAGATTGAATAAATAGATAGAACTACACTCTTTATTATCTCCACCTTATAAAGAGAAATTTGGAAGTACATCATACTTTTGCAAATGTAGTGTAGCTCGTATGAAATGGGTTATTTAATTATGTAAAGAATATAGAAAAATATTCAATTCAATAATAATTTATTAGTATCTATTCATTTCTAAAAAAATACAACAGTATTGTCTAACTATGTAACAATAACAATAGTAAGTATCTAGTGGTGGTAGGAGATGGCGGGAGAAGAGTAAGTGACGTGCGCTACGGGAGCGGCGTAGGCGAGCTTGGCGACGGGGGCGGCGTAGGCGACTGGAGCGTGGGAGTAGGAGACCGGAGCGTGAGAGTAGGAGACCGGAGCGTGAGCGTAGGAGACGGCGGCAGGCGCGTAGGCTACTTTGGCTACGGGAGCGGCGTAGGCGAGCTTGGCGACGGGGGCGGCGTAGGCGACTGGAGCGTGGGAGTAGGAGACCGGAGCGTGAGAGTAGGAGACCGGAGCGTGAGCGTAGGAGACGGCGGCAGGCGCGTAGGCTACTTTGGCTACGGGAGCGGCGTAGGCGAGCTTTGCTACGGGAGCGGCGTAGGCGATCTTGGTAGGAGCTTGCTGGACGGGGGTACCCTCGTACCTCACCACAGCGTTGAAACCGTGTTCCTCATCAGCGGTGTAGTCGACGATGCGGTGCACGCCGTCGGGCTGCACGAGCGAGTACGAGCCGTGCACGGCGTCGCCTTGGCGAGACTCCTGCTGCTGCTTCACGTCGCCGCTGTGGTCGTCATGGACGGAGTACGAGAAGTCGTAGTGAGCGGGTGCTTCGGGCTGGGCGTACACCACTTTGGAGACGGGGACCAGGCCAGCGTAAGCCGCCGCAGCGAGGGACAGGACGATGACGAACTGCAAAACAAGGTTTTTGAATTAGATTTTAAAAATACCTATGAATAAAACAATTTCTTTAAACTTTAAATAATAACTATGAGACATCCTCTCATAGTTATTATTTTTTATAAATTCGGAAAAAGCACTCCTTCCAATTAAAACTCGTAAAACGCCAGTCTTCAATTAATTTAGAGAACTCACTTTGGCAACCATTTTTGCAAGTAGGTAGGTATGTTGTTGCTGATTTGAGTATCAGTAGGTGACTGTAATAATGTATGACTTGTTACACTTTTTATACAGGATTGTCGGTCGCACACATGTTTCGCCGGTGACACGGCCCTCAGGGTCGTTCGTTAAACTTCACAATAATTGAGAGTTGAAGGCAGACTACTGCATTGCTGAGCTAAACTTCACGACACTACAGTTTTAAAACCTGTCGAGACATTCCTTGATAAAGCAGTATTCAGAAGTATACCTAATCGTTTGTAGCGATAAGACCGCCCAATCCCCACTGACATCCTCATTATGGATTACAATGATTACAAAATATATATTTTTTAATTACAATTGTAATGAGTAATCTATGTATTCCAAATGTTTTCTAAATGTTTTAGAATGGGTGCTCATTCTTTTTCCAATTCACAATGTAACGGTGGTAGACAATGTGTCTACCCTTAGGGCTTTTAATCGATTATTGCATCATATTTCACGCATTCCAAATGCCAAGATGAAATTGGCGAGATTTTCTCCTTGACTTAGTTTATCTAAATGTTTCCGCAATAAACTTGTCACGAGTCAAGTTCACGACCTTCTTTATTTATAATTAGGTACTTAAATCCAACATTACATTAAATTCAGCTTCCATAAACGTTTCTCAATTTGCTCAGGATTTACAAGTTCATCTTTCGGGGTTTACAAATCCTGGAAAATCTCCGTTTTCACAAGTCGCCAAGTTCCGTAGTCGGCCGCGTTCATGTCATTGCGATAACGTCCTACGCTGAACAAAGCCCGCTGTAAAGATCGATGTTAGGTTAGTGCTTATTGGGAGCTTCTCAATCCCTCAGTACCATTTAGCTGCTGCTGAAAACATCGAGAGGAAACCGGCATGCCTGAGAGATATTTCTCGGCGGCATGTGAAGCCAAGTCAGAGGCCCATGGCGGCTTTATAACTCTGACACTAGGTTAGTCACTAACCACACGAAAAGAAGATTTAACTGCATTTATTAACAATTATAAAATGAATTATCTAATATGAAAAATGACTGCCTCGTCGGTCTAGTGGTCGCTAATGCCGAACATTAGGTCCTGGATTCGATACCCAGGTCGGGAAAAGTGTTATTGGGTTTTTCCATCAGGAATTTCTCAGTAGCAGCCTGGAATCTGGATTTGTGCCAGTTGTAATTAGACTACCGTGCGGTTGGTCCTCGGGTTCCTTCCCCTGACTTCGTTACTGCTATTGCTAGGATTTTGAAATACGCAAATTATGCAACCTACATCAGAAGGTAAGCTAAGCGTAGATTCGGTGAATAGTGAAGTCTCGTCATTTCTCTCATAGAAAGACACTTACCTCATCCTCATTATGTGCAATACTGTATTTTGATTAAAAGCTACAGATGCGAATGACAAAATTACAGGCACGTTACAATCTTTGTTCTGTTTTGACTATTTATAACCAACTCCAAGAAAAGGAGGAGGATTTCTCCGTGATTACTGGTCCTATTTACGTGATTCCCATATAAATTGTGTTAATTTTGCTGGGGTAGTTTTTAGTTAACTTTCTTAACACATATGTCGGGACAAGGGGCCTATTGGAGCTGAAATCTTCACCGTTGAACATTTTACTGGGTGTAGAGTAGATGTGCGTTGCGGGCGAGAAGGAAAACTCTAAAGTTGATTATTGATTTTAGATTATAGCTATTTAAACTTGATATAATTTACAAAACGAAACGTTGCGTTGGACAGTTTCTAGACACTTGTTGTTCGTACGATTTCCGATGGTAAAGTAATCACTTAGCGGGCAGAACACTCGCTAAGAGACTCTCGCTTGGTACTTACGCATACCAGCAAGTGACTAGGCAGTAATTCTACTCGTCGCAGTCACGCACTCGCCCATAGCCCAGCGACAAAACTATCCGAACTATATACGCGCTTCGTCAACTCGAGTCTAGTTGCTAGCTCAGTAGAGCTACCGCCGTCGATTAGCGAGAATGTTTATAATACTTACGCATCTCTACCACGTGAGTCTACCACTCGTTAAGCCTTGCGCAGACTGTCGCAACTCGACACCGATAATTGTTCTACCGTGAAGTTTTCTAAGAAATTGTTTTGTTAGAGCCGCGTCGCGCTAGTCTGCACGAGGCTTCACTGCGTGTGCGTACCGTTGGGACCTGTCGAGTAACATGTGACGCAGGTATCTATGAACATAATTATGTTATTATCTCTGAACGTTGATGAAAAATTTCGTGAGGAAATCCTGAACTTACAGTTGTCAGGAATCGTAAACCAACAAGTGTTGTTAGATACGAAGAAGAAGATAAGATAAGATCATTTATAAAAGCAGCAGCAGTTTAAAAAAAAAATCACTTTTCAATTAATCACAAGCTGATTAGAATAGTCAGCTTATATAATGTTCCCACTGCTGGGACTTAGGCCTCCTCTCGATGAAAGGGAATGAACCGTAATCCACCGCGCGGGCTCAGTGCGGGTTGGTAGATGCCACATGTCTTACGATTTTTCCTCACGATGTTTTCCTTCACCGTTTTGAGAGCAGTGGTGACGAAATAATTTACAAAAAGTATAGCGCCCGTCAGGGTTCGAACCTCCGACCCACAAATCCTAAGTTGTGGCTGTTCCCCCTGAGCCACCACTAATCTCAAGCTGATTAGTACCTAAATATTTAAGAATAAAGATGTCTGGATCCGCTACATATAAATATCAATTTGATAAAGGAAGTTTTGTGCAGACGGCTTTTAATCATGTTTTAGTGAAGAGTCACTTAGCTGCCTCTCGTGCAGTAAAGGCAGTGAGAACTGAAAATGTAAGGTTAAATTGAGCTGTACGTAGCTACCTAAAGTTCGTTTTTTAATCCCGTAGACTAATTTGAAATTTCAAATTATTGTTGTTTGTTTTTTCACACTGAAGTTTGATATTTGCAGCTGTCAAATTAGTCTACGAGATAGAAAACGAACTTTAATTGAGGCACAGTGCTTTTAATTAGTAAGTATTCGTTCTGTGCCTCAACTTTTATTAGTGTGTCTTGTAATGGAAATTATATAAGAAGTCGTGTTTTTGGGGATATTTGTCGTTAAGTCATTGTGGTTTGGCATAGGGCGCGTGTAATAGATTGAATAGATAGATAGAACTACACTCTTTATTATGTCCACCTTATAAAGAGAGATTGGTAAGTACATCGTATTTTTTGGAAATGTAGTGTAGCTCGTAAGAAATGGGTTATGTAATAAAGAAAAAATATAGAAGAATATTCAATTCAATAATAATTTATTAGTATCTATTCATTTCTAAAAAAATACAACAGTATTGTCTGACTATGTAACAATAACAATAGTAAGTATCTAGTGGTGGTAGGAGATGGCGGGAGAAGAGTAAGTGACGTGCGCTACGGGAGCGGCGTAGGCGAGCTTGGCGACGGGGGCGGCGTAGGCGACTGGAGCGTGAGAGTAGGAGACCGGAGAGTGAGAGTAAGAGACGGCGGCGGGCGCGTAGGCTACTTTGGCTACGGGAGCGGCGTAGGCGAGCTTGGCTACAGGAGCGGCGTAGGCGATCTTGGCTACGGGAGCGGCGTAGGCGATCTTGGCGGGAGCTTGCTGGACGGGGGTACCCTCGTACCTCACCACAGCGTTGAAACCGTGTTCCTCATCAGCGGTGTAGTCGACGATGCGGTGCACGCCGTCGGGCTGCACGAGTGAGTACGAGCCGTGCACGGCGTCGCCTTGGCGAGACTCCTGCTGCTGCTTCACGTCACCGCTGTGGTTGTCATGGATGGAGTACGAGAAGTCGTAGTGAGCGGGGGCTTCGGGCTGGGCGTACACCACTTTGGAGACGGGGACCAGGCCAGCGTAAGCCGCAGCAGCGAGGGACAGGACGATGACGAACTGCAAAACAAGGTTTGTGAATTAGATTTTGAAAATACCTAAGAATAAAACAATTTCTTTAAACTTGAAATCATAACTATGAGACATCCTCTCATAGTTATTATTTTTTATAAATTCGGAAAAAGCACTCCTTCCAATTAAAACTCGTTAGACGTCAGTCTTCAATTAATTTAGAGAACTCACTTTGGCAACCATTTTTGCAAGTATGTTGTTGCTGATTTGAGTATCAGTAGGTGACTGTAATAATGTATGACTGTTACACTTTTTATACAGGATTGTCGCTCGCACACATGTTTCGCTGGTGACACGGCCCTCAGGGTCGTTCGTTAAACTTCACAATAATTGAGAGTTGAAGGCCGACTACTGCATTGCTGAGCTGAACTTCACGATACTACATATTTAAAACCTGTCGAGACATTCCTTGATAAAGCAGTATTCAGAAGTAGGTATTATATACCTAATCGTTTGTAGCGATAAGACCGCCCAATACCCACTGACATCCTGTTTAGTTTAAAAAAAAGGGATAATTGTAATCCTTATTAAACCATTATGGATTACAATGATTACAAAATATATATTTTTTAATTACAATTATAATGAATAGGTAATCTATGTATTCCAAATGTATTCTAAAAGTTTTAGAATGGGTGCTCATTCTTTTTCCATCTCGCAATGAAATGGTGGTGGACAATGTGTCTACCCTTAGGGCTTTTAATCGATTATTGCATCAGATTTCACGCATGCCAAATGCCAATATGAAATTGGCGAGATTTTCTCCTTGATTTAGTTTATCTAAATGTTTCCGCAACAAACTTGTCACGAGTCAAGTTCACGACCTTCTTTATTTATAATTACTTATATCCTTCATTACATCTTCGAGGTTTTTTAATTTATATATGAATTAATTGATTAAGGGACTGAGCAGCATGCATGTCGGATGCCGCCTAGATGGCGTTAGTGTTAACAATATAAGTTATGTGGACGACATGGTGCTGCTGAGTCCATCAATTAGTCGGTTGAGAAAACTATTGGGTATGTGTGAAGCTTATGCTGAGAAGCACGGTTTAAAATATAACAGTAAAAAAGTGAGTGTATGGTTTTTTGTTGGAAATAACAAGACCAAATAGTGTGCCACCCCTTTCTTTAAATGGAGAACAGTTGAACCGTGTTTCTCAGTTCAAGTATCTAGGGCACATTGTGACTGACACCTTGAAAGATGATCTCGATGTGGAGAGGGAGCGGAGGGCACTGTTGGTACTGGGAAACATGCTGGCACATAGATTCGTTCGTTGTACGATAGACGTTAAATTGACGCTATATTAGCGTACTGTCAAAATTTCTACACGAGTGGTCTATGGGTTAAGTACTCAGAAAGTGCCTACAATGCCCTCAGAATACAATATAATAACATTTTCAGGGCACTATTGCGGATCCCGCGTTCTTGTAGTGCTTCAGGTATGTTTACTGACGCGCATTTAGATGATTTCTATGCAATTATGCAGAAGAAAACCGCGTCAGTTTGGAAAAATGTGCGGGGGGTAGCAACAGCATCCTGAAAATGATAGCAGATAGTTTGGACGCGGTTGTGTTCAAACGATTCATCAATCTGCATGGGACAGGTGCGGGTTGATGAATCTTGGGGCCTTGGTTGTCTGAAAATAAAATATAATTATATATATATTTTTTTATTAGGTACCTAAGAAGCTTCCATAAATGTTTCTCAATTTGCTCAGGACCTACAAGTTCATTTTTCGGTGTTTACGAATCCTGGAAAATCTCCGTTTTGACAAGTCGCCAAATTCCGTAGTCGGCCGCGTTCATGTCATGGCGATAACGTGCTACGCTGAACAAATACCGCTGTGAAAATCGGTGTTAGGTTAGTGCTTATTAGTAGATTCTCAATCCCTCAATGCCATTTAGCTGCTGACATGCCTGAGAGATATTTCTCGGCGGCATATGAAGCCAAATCAGAGGCCCATGGCGGCTTTATAACTCTGACACCAGGTTAATCACTAACCACACGAAAAGAAGATTTAGCTGCATTTATTAACAAATATAAAATGAAATATGTATTATGAAAAATGACTGCCTCCTCGGTCTAGTGGTCGCTAATGCCGAACATGAGGTCCTGGATTCGATACACAGGTCGGGAAAAGTGTTATTGGGTTTTTCCATCAGGAATTTCTCAGTAGCAGCCCGGAATCTGGATTTGTGCCCGGGCTTTAACATAGCTGGCGAATATGGGTGTACTATAGGTACACCTCTGCCTGCTTTGCCTCCGCCCTGTGGGGTTACCGGTGTAATGTTATCGCACCCCTAGATGAAGACTCCGGTAACTCAAAAAGTACGCATTTCAAGTAAGTGGCGGTTTCGAATTCCTGACTCGAATACCTACACATAGATATAACTCGCGTGACAATACCTTCAACTGCTGTTAAAAGATAGCTTTACTTAATTAATAAAACGCAGCTTTACTTAATTTGATTACAGCTGCAAAACTAGAGTAACTAAAAAATCTCGATATTTTCCAGGGTTTTAACAGACAAAATACAAACAAGCTAATTCAACGTTACCTCTATGAATGTCTCAATAGATTTTTGATATCTTTTTTAGGAAAGATATCAAAAATACTAAAAACAGTTTTTCGTCATTTCTGAAAAATGAGGTTTTTTGAGTTACCGGAGTCTTCATCTAGGGGTGCGTTATGTTTAATGAGTGAATGAATAATGTAGCTTTTTGTCATTAAATGAAGCACAAATGCTTTATTTTTGCTACTTGTGTAGTGTGAGAATAGTTCAGAACGATTTCCGATATTCACGACACAATTGAATTTTAAAACTTCGGCCTTTTTTAAACTTCGGTCAAAATCGCAGAACCTTAGTGTAAGTGTTGTTTTAGAAGTTGTTAGACAACCGATCGGTCGGTCCTCAGGTTCCTTCCCTGGCTTCGTTACTGCTTATGCTAGGATTTTGAAATATTTAAATTATACAACCTACATCAGAAGGTGGATCTAAGTTTGGGTACGGTGAATAGTAAAAGTCTCAAAATTTTTTTCATAGGATGATTCTTACCTCATCTGTTCTGTTTTTTGACTATATATAACGGACTTCAAGAAAAGGAGGACAATTTCTTCGTGATTACTGGTCCGATTTACGTGATTCCCATATAAATTGTATTCATTTTGCTGGGGTAGTTTTTGGTTAACTTCAATAACACATATGTCGAAGAGGCCTATTGGAGCTGAAATCTTCACCGTTGAACATTTTACTGAGCGTAGATGTGTGTTGCGGGCAAGAAGGAAAACTCTAAAGTTAATTATAGATTTTTAGGTTAGGTGTATTTAAACTTGAAAAAATTCACAAAACGAAATGTTGGACAGTTTCTAGGCACTTGTTGTTCGTTCGATTTCCAATGATAAAGTGAGCTGCGCCACGCTACCGCAGCGCCCTCGTCGACTCGTACGGACGTCAGGCTAGACTCTGTCGAAGCGCGCCAACTTTACCCCGATAGTCCACCGCCAGCTAAACTAACTTAGTTTGCACTTAGTTTAGTTTAGCTCGTCAGTTTTTCATACATGGTGCGTCCACCCACATGTATGAAAAACTGGCAAACTAAACTAACTGCAAACTAAGTTAGTTTAGCTCGCGGTGGCCGGCTCGCGTTACATTTGCGTTTCGTTGTCAATTAACATCCCGTACTCATCACCCTTCCGATACGTAATTTTACATATCAACTAGTGGTATATGAATTTATGTGATGTAGGTCAATACATTTTTAAATTGGTTATTTTTGGTTAAAAAACAACTAAAACTTCATGACGTTTTAGTTGTTTTTAACCCCCGACGCAAAAAGACGGGTGTTATAAGTTCGACCGCTATGTGTGTCTGTCTGTGGCACCGTAGCTCTTAAACGGGTGAACCGATTTGAATGCGGTTTTATTTGTATGCTATGTCCCATTTCTTTTTCTCTGTCATACTTCAGTTTCGAGTTTGTAAGATACCCAGCTGCTTCCAAGTTTCGATGCGTTTGTGTAACTGTTGACTTTTGACAACTTACATCTGAGTTGGGTTTTTGGTTTTATTGTTAAACCGTCTATCACAAAATGTATGAAAAAACAACTGCAGTCTCCAACCGTGACTATCCGTTGTTTTTGTCATACTTAACGCTCAAATTCTGCGGCTGACTATACGTTTGGTGATAATAATAAAGAAGGACTTTCAATTCATAATAATTTATTAGCACCTATTTATTTCAATATATAACAGCTTGCCTAACTATTCAACAATAGTATCTAGTGGTGGTAGGAGATGGCTGGAGAGGAGTAAGCGACGTGCGCTACGGGAGCGGCGTAGGCAAGCTTGGCGACGGGGGCGGCGTAGGCGACTGGAGCGTGAGAGTAGGAGACCGGAGCGTGAGAGTAGGAGACTGCGGCAGGCGCGTAGGCTACTTTGGCAACGGGAGCGGCGTAGGCGAGCTTTGCTACGGGAGCGGCGTAGGCGATCTTGGCGGGAGCTTGCTGGACGGGGGTACCCTCGTACCTCACCACAGCGTTGAAGCCGTGTTCCTCATCAGCGGTGTAGTCGACGATGCGGTGCACACCGTCGGGCTGCACAAGCGAGTATGAACCGTGCACGGCGTCGCCTTGGCGAGACTCCTGCTGCTGCTTCACGTCGCCGCTGTGGTCGTCATGGACGGAGTACGAGAAGTCGTAGTGAGCGGGTGCTTCAGGTTGGGCGTAAACCACTTTGGAGACGGGGACCAGGCCAGCGCAAGCTGCCGCAGCGAGGGACAGGACGATGACGAACTGCAATTAAAATAAATGTTTTTAGATTGAACTAAGAACTATAAAATGGGATAAATGCGGAATAAATGGATAGATCTAAATGCCGGTTAAAAAAATCAGAAACGATTAAATGTTAATTTAAGTAACTCACTTTGGCAACCATTATTGCTGATTGTTTGATATGTTGTTGCTGATTTGAGCGACAGTAGTAGACTATGGTAATGTGTGACCTGCTACAGTTTTTATACAGGTTAGTCCCCTGTAGGTCTCGCTGGTGACACACGGCGCGCCTGCGGCGTCGTTTACAATGATTGAGATGCGAAGGTCGACATGCTGCATTGCTGAACCGAACTTCAAAATATTGCAAACTGATTAGCACCTGTTTGTGCATTTTTAACTTGATTAGCGATTTTATAAAATGTGAGAGTGGTCTTGAAATGCCTAAGTCATATTTTGAAATGGGCGGCAGGGTGCTGCATTAAATTAAATAGTTGTGGGCTAATTCATTCGTGTTGCAAGGACCATAATTGAGCAAAAAATATTATTCTGAGCTTTTTGATTGACTTTATTGCTTCAGATTAACATAGGAATGGGTTAGAATTCAGTATATTACATGTACTTTACATATATATGACTAGGACGAGATTTTTTCATTGACTTAGATTAATTAATATATGTACATAGGTATCTGCAAAAGACTTGTTCGAATCAAGTTCGCGGCCTTCTTTTAATTGATCTTTTATCATCATACAAAACTTCACATAACTTTGTTATTATATAGTTTTGCATTACTTTGTGTAGTAATAATACTCTAAGAGTACCTAACACACATCTAATATTTCCATGCACACTCATTTACCATGTTTGATGTTACGAACTACTTGTGGACGCCTTAGGCCTGGGCTCCACCAAAGCGAAGATGTGCGGAGATGTCCGAAGCGGAGACGAGAAGAGATGTTTTTCAGCTAGGGTGTATCCACCGAAGCTGTGCGGAGATGCGTACTGGCTAGAGAGTTATTGCTACGGTGCCGCTCACATCTCTTCTCGTCTCCGCTGCGTGCCGTCTTGCGAGGCACAGCTCATATCTCCGCTTCGATCGCGCCATACAAATATACAACATCTCCGCTCAGTGGTCCCCACTGAAGCTGAGAGGAGACGAGATGTGTGAATAACGAAATTCTATTGGTTGTCTAAAACACATCTCTTCTCCGCTTTGGTGGAGTCCGGGCCTAGCATTGTCAGACAGACTAGATCATAGAGAATTTTTAAAAATCTTGTGTATCCCGTGAATATAGAGACCGGGCCACCACTGAAGTCCGGCGGAAAATTGTTGAACTATATTTTTTTAAATACAATTTGATGCAATGAGTTATATCTGTCGCAGAGATATTGTCAAACCGGTATGGGCGCGTTAATTGAGGCTGTGAACAGCCTGCCGGTTGAACGCGTCCCAGAGGGTCACGGCCATCCGGCTGGCCCGAGGATACCGCACGGTCTCCTGCGAGGCAGCGAGCCTCCTTGCCGGATTACCGCCATGGGATCTGGAGGCAAAGGTCCTCGCGCACATCTGGGAGTGGCGCGAGGAGGCGAAACGCCAGGGCTTAACTCCGATGCCACAAGAAATCGCGGCACAGCGGACTGAGCTCCGGCGGGATCTCATGGCGTCATGGAGAGTGCGATTGTCGCTGGGCACGCCACAATTGCGGCGATAAGACCCCTTTTTGAGGAGTGGCTTGAGAGCTCGCCACGGCGTCCTCACCTTCTGCCTAACGCAGGTCCTCACCGGACACGGCTACTTCGGGAGGTTCCTGTTCAGGATAAGGCGGAAGGAAACGCCCGGGTGTCACCATTGCGTGGATCGCCCGGAGGACACGGTGGAGCATACGGTGGAGGTCTGCCCGGCTTGGGTGGAGCATTCCCGTGTCCTCGTGGAGGCGATCGGCGGTGGTGATCTCTCGCGTCCGGCCCTGGTTCGGAGCGAGAGGAAAAGGCAGGCTGTCACCTCCGTCTGCGAAGCGGTAATGCTCGCGAAGGAGGAGGCGGAACGCTTTAGGAAGAGGTAAACTTCGCGCCCCTAACCGCCCCAGGAGGAGACGCCCTGAGCGTCGGGAATCGCGAGCCGATTTCCAACCACCGCAAGCGCGGGCTTGCGAACGGTGAGCAATGGGTAGCTCGCCGTCAGATAAGGACCAGGCCCGGTTCGACGGCGCGTTGTGTTCCACGCGCGCCTCAAAGAGTTGTCAGCGGAATTGACGGGGTCCGCTAGGGCCGATGCCTGCCTGGGTTGCAAATAAGGCCGAAAGAGAAATCGTGGCCCCCGGAAACAAGGCAACCGAAGGAACACGGGTGGGTTTTATTCAGTAAGAGTCTGACACGCCCTCCCGCTCCGCCCAGAGCGGGAGAAGTTATTTGATAATTTCCTACCCAAAAAAAAAAGGTATATTGTAAAACCATTGATATTATAATTTCACTAGTGAAATTATAATTGCACGAAACTTTGTCAACCGCATCCATATCTCACAATTTAACGGACTTTTTTGTGTTATTGTGATTTCACGGGAATGCTGTAGTGATTTTATAATAACCCTAGGTATATTATGAGTCAAGTTTGTAGTGGGGTCTTCGTGCGTTTTGATTGGTCAACTCTTCTTCGTCCGCCTTTAAGATCCGCATAATAACGTTAGAAGTTTATTCATTTTATGTTAAAAGTAAGGCATGAAATTGGAAACGGACCAATCATTGACCGTCTCACAATTTAACGGGCTTGCACATACAGTGAAATCGTCAAAAAATTACTGCCTTGCAATATCACTGCTTGGGTCCAGTGGAATTATAATGTCACTGAAATGAGCTCGTTAAATTGTGAGAAATTAAGGCAGTTGACAAAGTTTCGTGCAATTATAAATTGGATAAGCAGTTTTTGAGTTTATCCATTATAAACAAACAAATAGTTTCAATGTTCTAGTACAAATACTTTGCGTTGACTAAATGTTCGTTAACAGCGATTTACAAACCAAGAAAAAAAAACATTATTAGTTTGGTAATAAAAGAGAAACGATTTGATTTCTCGTATATTTGTATGTTTGTTTGTAATGGATAAACTCAAAAACTGCTTAACCAATTTCAAAAATTCTTTCACCTATAGAAAGCTACATTATCAGCGAGTAACAATATATTTGTGTTGATTATTTAGTTCTGAGTTGATATTATTTAGTTTTAAATTCTAAAATATACGTTTAGCTATTTGGTTGGTAAAAAGTCGACATAGGTAACTAGTTATGAAAGCTGCTTAGGGGATGATCACGAGATTTACTGAGGACCCACTTACCTACCTACAGCATACCTATACAGCTACATATCACCAAGATATTACCTTCATTACCTGAAATTACCTGATAGTACCTACATATTTAAGAATAAAGATGTCCGTATCCTCTACCTACAAACATCAATTTGATAAAGGTTTTTATTTTGCAGACTGAACTTAATCAGGTTTTGGTGTTCACTTAGCTGCCTTTTGTATAGTAAAAGCATTGAGAATCTAGGGTTATTTTGAGCTGTACGAACCTAAGAAATCGTGTTTTCAGGGAGATTTGTCGTTAAGGCATAATCAATTAACATAAGGCGGGCAAGATGTGGTATGTACACCATACAAAGAGAGATTGGTAAGTTCATCATATTTTTTTGGAAATGTAGTGTAGCTCGTAAGAAATGAGATAAATAATTATGTAAAAAATATAGTAGAATATTCAATTCAATAATAATTTATTAGTATCTATTCATTTCTAAAAAAATACAACAGTATTGTCTGACTATGTAACAATAACAATAGTAAGTATCTAGTGGTGGTAGGAGATGGCGGGAGAGGAGTAAGTGACGTGCGCTACGGGAGCGGCGTAGGCGAGCTTGGCGGCGGGGGCGGCGTAGGCGACTGGAGCGTGAGAGTAGGAGACCGGAGCGTGAGAGTAGGAGACCGGAGCGTGAGCGTAGGACACGGGGGCAGGCGCGTAGGCTACTTTGGCAACGGGAGCGGCGTAGGCGATCTTGGCTACGGGAGCGGCGTAGGCGATCTTGGCTACGGGGGCGGCGTAGGCGATCTTGGCAGGAGCTTGCTGAACGGGAGTACCTTCGTACCTCACCACAGCGTTGAAGCCATGTTCCTCGTCAGCGGTGTAGTCAACGATGCGGTGCACACCGTCGGGCTGTACAAGCGAGTACGAGCCGTGCACGGCGTCGCCTTGGCGAGACTCCTGCTGCTGCTTCACGTCGCCGCTGTGGTCGTCATGGACGGAGTACGAGAAGTCGTAGTGAGCGGGTGCTTCGGGCTGGGCGTACACCACTTTGGAGACGGGTACCAGGCCAGCGTAAGCCGCCGCAGCGAGGGACAGGACGATGACGAACTGCAAAAATAAAGTTTTCTAAATAATTTTTTGGAAATACCTTTGTAGGTAGGCATTTTACAAAACAAGTTTTTCTAAGTTAAAATTTAAGCTTTTTTTATTAAATATTTGGAAAAGCTAGATTGAAATTGTTAAAGCACAGTCTTCATTTAATTTAAATAAATAACTCACTTTGGCAACCATTTTTGCGAGTTGTTGCTGATTTGAGTATCAATAAGTGACTGTAATAATCTTTGACTTGCTACAGTTTTTATACAGGACTGCCGGAGTCGCCCGCTTGTATTAAGTCTCGTCTGTGACACACGGCGCGCCCGCGGCTTCACATTGATTGAGAGTTGAAGGTCGACGGCTGCATTGCTGAACCGACTCACGATTCTGCAGATTTACAACCTGTCGACACAATCCTTTAAAAGCAGTAACTAAGTAGGTATGAAGTGCTTTTGATATTTTAAGAATGGGTGCTTCGAATTGTTTTAAAACTTGTTTATTTTATCAATTTCGATTTTATTAGCAGACTCTGTCGTTACTCTTTGTAAATACTATTATTGCATCAGATTTCATTTAGGTACTTATGCCAATATGAAATGGGCAAGTTTTTCTCCTTGACTTAGTTCAACTAGTGTTTCCGCAAAAAAACTTGTAACGAGTCAAGTTCATGACCTTCTTTGTTTATTTTGGCTTCCCCAAGCAAATTTCAATTTACAGGGCACTAAAGACCCCAATTATCACATTTTCAACGTTCAAATAACAATGTTACAGCGAGGAAGCTCTACACTGACTAATATTAAAAACTCGTATAGAAAACTGTATTACGGTTACGTATATTACGTTGTTGGGGTAACCACTTATCGGCTTCAATCTCTCCGCTCTTGAACACTAATACTATAGTTTGACCAATACCGCTGTACCGCGCCTTAGGAATACGCGGCGAGGCGGGGGGCAGTGTTGACCAATGAGCGGCGGGCGGGACGCTGTGCGCCGAGAGCTTTGACGAATTAGCGGCCTGCACTGCTCCCCCGTCTCGCCGCGCGCCTTCCAAAGGCGCGGTACAGCGGTATTGGTCAAACTATATCTGCGATGCCACTTTAACTTATCTATGCAAAACTGAAAGGTTTTGATTTTGCTTTAAATCCTACTTGTTCATCTAATGTAACCGATAACTAAGGAAAAAAGTTCGGGACTACTCAGACGGTACTTATAGTATAGGTATGTACGTGAGTTATACGGTGCTACGTTATTGCTATGATTTTAGCTATGTAGGCGGAATATTTATACATTTATGTCGAAATATATACCCTACGCTATCTTGCCTTTCCCAAATTAGTCAGAACCATTCCACCCTGGAATTTATTTTTTCAGGTATTTTACTATTTAGCTTTAAGACTTCGGTGCGGATATGCCTTCGTAAGTGATGGTTTAGTTTACTTACTTCGACTAGGTAGTAGGTAAGGTACCGAACGTTTGGCCCTGAATGTTTATTTTTCAGGTGTTCTGTCAGTGATCTGTTTCATTACTGCCAGCTGAAGTTTAACTTTGGGTCTGGGGAATAGCCACAGTCTTGTCATTTATGGCATAGGATGTGTCTTATACGGGAAAAGGTGAGCTAGCCTCCGTATTACTGTGTTGGGATTTGAAAGGTAGGTATGCCTATCTATATGTCTTAGGAAATGTACAAGCATAATCTACATATAATCTGTGGCCCTTTTTCTACTCCTGTTTTTAGAGTTCCGTACGTACGAATGAAAAAACGGAACCCTTATAGGATCACTCGTGTGTCTGTCTTTCCGTCCTTCACAGCTAATTTGATCCGAATCTAATAGACCGATGATACACATATAGATTTCTGTGACCCAAACCCGGACTTGTAACGTAAATAAATGAATTGTGAATATGGGGGTCACTTTTAAATGTCAAATAAGAAAAAAATAAATGCAAAATGCACTGTGTGGCATATCGAAAAAAAGGGCTACGTGGGTCAGTTTTCTTTTTCTTTTCAAAAGATTTAATTTTTTTTTTTTTTTTAAGAAAATAATTTGAAATCCACCCCGAAATTATCTCCGAAACTACTGAACACAAAATTTTGAAAAATTTACAGAATATGGTTCTATACTTATAAAAACCAAAATCAGTCTATGGTCTTAAAATAACATGGTTTTCTTAGTATTGTGCGTACAAACTAACATTTGCAATTGGACTGTTTGGGAGAATAATTATGTTTTTCAACAACAATGTCAAGTTTAGTTTTGGGATAAATTCATCCCAACTACGGAACCCTTCATTGTGCGTGGTCCATATCGTACGCACTTGGCCTGTTTTTTTTTAAGATCAGATTGCATTTTTTATGATGCTTAAATGATCATTAGTCACTTGCAATACAGTGTGGCAGTTTAATTATCAAAAGCTTTATTAAAGATGTACCTACGTACACCCGGTTTCTGAACTGAGAAAGTGAGAATTTTATGTTGAAAACTTGACAAACTCTATTTTCTTCTTACATTTTTTTGCAAAGAAATATTGTAAATTCGCGGGATGTCACCGTAAGTAATGCTAAAAGAAGAGGTGTTACTAATATTTTATTTTTGTTAAATCTGATGAGGTCAAGCCCGATATTGCATCACTAAAGATTTGGCAAACTTCATGAAGTTGGACAGTAGATGTGTGGTGGTATGCGGCATGGCAAACAAAGTTATGAAGAGAAAAAATGGGGCGTAGCCTGCATTTTTAAGTTTCCAGTTTGCAAGATACTTTGCACAATCCAATTTAGCATTTGTGCATTTGTGTTACTTACGGTGGATTTATAAATTACTTTTTCGTCCATTGACCTGTAATTTATTAGGTTTTGGGTTTCTGTAGGTGTTAAGGAGATAATAATCAAATAGGACATTGAATTTATAATAATTTAATATCACCTATTTATTTCAGTACATAACAGCTTGCCTACGATGTCACTATAATTTTTAGTGGTGGTAGGAGATGGCGGGAGAAGAGTAAGTGACGTGCGCTACGGGAGCGGCGTAGGCGAGCTTGGCGGCGGGGGCGGCGTAGGCGACTGGAGCGTGAGAGTAGGAGACCGGAGCGTGAGCGTAGGAGACGGCGGCAGGCGCGTAGGCTACTTTGGCTACGGGAGCGGCGTAGGCGAGCTTTGCTACGGGAGCGGCGTAGGCGATCTTGGTAGGAGCTTGCTGGACGGGGGTACCCTCGTACCTCACCACAGCGTTGAAGCCGTGTTCCTCATTAGCGGTGTAGTCGACGATGCGGTGCACGCCGTCGGGCTGCACAAGCGAGTACGAGCCGTGCACGGCGTCGCCTTGGCGAGACTCCTGCTGCTGCTTCACGTCGCCGCTGTGGTCGTCATGGACGGAGTACGAGAAGTCGTAGTGAGCGGGTGCTTCAGGCTGGGCGTACACCACTTTGGAGACGGGGACCAGGCCAGCGCAAGCCGCCGCAGCGAGGGACAGGACGATGACGAACTGCAAAAATAAAGTTTTCTAAATAATTTTTTGGAAATACTTTTGTAGGTAATTACAAAACAAGTTTTTCTAAGTTAAAATTTAAGCTTTTTTTTATTAAATATTTGGAAAAGCTAGATTGAAAGTCGCCGCAGCGAGGGACAGGACGATGACGAACTGTAAGTAAAATCGGTAAATATTTTTAGAATGAACATAGAACCTTAAACTGGGATAAACGCAGAATAATGAATGTGGATAAAAGATAAAAACACACAAAAAAAAATTGACTTACTTTGGCAACCATTATTGATGATTGTTTGATAAGTTGTTGCTGATTTGAGTGTCAGTAGTGGACTATGATAATGTGTGACCTGCTACAGTTTTTATTCAGGCTGGTCGCCTGTAGGTTTCGTTAGTGACACACGCCCGCGGCTTCGTGCACAATGATTGAGAGTCGAAGGTCTACATGCTGCATTGCTGAGCCGAACTTCAAAATATTACAAACAGATTAACACCTGTTTGTACATTCATAATAGATTATCGACTTTATGGAATGTGAGAGTATAGTAATTGTACAAGGATCTTTTGGCGCGTTGTCAAAATATGAACTAATGTAGCCATCTTGTTTTTAGGGTTCCGTACCTCCAAAGGAAAAAACGGAACCCTCATAGGATCACTTTGTTGTCCGTGTATCTGTCAAGACCCTTTATCTTGGGAACGCGTGGAGGTATCGAGTTAAAGTTAAAACCATATACTCAGGTTTACAGACCCTTGAAGCTGTGACTAAAACAAACTTCTAAATTAACGTTAAAAAAGATACGGCCGTTTATGCCGCAAAAAACGTATATTTCGACACTCTCAAGGGAATCAAAGTTTATAGGATACTTTCCGTTGACCTAAAACTATGAAATTTGGCAAGTAATATCGTCTTATACTAAAAGTACAGGGAAAAGTCTGAAAACTATACATTTGTAATTAAATCCTAAAAAATATAGTCTCTATTTAAAGTACTACGTAAAAAACGGGTGTGTAATGTATGATATAATAACAAATGCTCTAATTTCACTTGAAATAACGTTCATATAATATAATTTTCATATGCTATAAAATCATATAACCTAATTTCATATGACCTAATGTTTCATATGATATAATTTTCATTTAATATAAAACATTTAGTATAACGTTCATTTTATATAATTTTCAATATGTATAATATTCTTTTTACATAACATTCATTTGACCTAATGTTTTTTTGACCTAATTTTCATGTTTAATGGTCACAGTTCTATCCTAACTCAAATGGCACCTAACCAAATCTTAAAATATTCAATGCATGGTCGAAGGTGGGCTTGGTCGACGGAGCCCCGCTTCGCGGGGCTCCTACTTCTGGATGGTTTATAAAAAAATAACCACGAAGGGGATGGCGGGGTCTATTCGCTCGCTTCGCTCGCTCACACGACCCCGCCATCCCCTTCTAACCTAACCTGTCCGAGTCGGGGTGCCCTAAAGTCCAGATTGCATCCAATTTCTACTGGTTACAATAGTTGAGGGTGGTAGGTGTATAGGGTATAAAGCGAAGAAAAAAAAAACAGTACAATATTTTTTTACCATACTAGCAGGCGTTTAAAATCGTATCAGATTTTCTAAATTATATTAAAAGTTATTAGAGATTATGAATATTATAGTAAATGAATAATATACTACATGAATATTATGTTAAATGTGCATTATAGGAAATGTTTAATTTATCATAAGAAATTAGATAATATGAAATTATATCAACAATTCATTATCTCAACTGATCGTTATATTAAACAAAAGTATAATAACTGAAATTAGGTCAAGTGAACGTTAGATTTTTTGTTATTATATCAACCGTTACACACCCGTAAAAACAACTTTAATTAGGTTACCTAACTAATTTAGGTATGAACTGTTAGTATTATCACAATTTCACTTATAAAACATAATAATATACTTAAGTAAAGGTTTTGGAAACTGAATTTCGGGAAAAGCTCGGAAAAAACTGAGAGACTCGATTCCTGAACTATTTATAATATGTAGGTACCTACAAATTTGTACGGAACCCTCGGTGGGCGAGTCCGACTCGTACTTGTCCGGTTTTTTAATAAATTTCACATTGAACAAATGTTTACCAACAGCGCCCTTTTTTTTTGGGTGGGAAATTATCAAATAACTTCTCTGGGCGGAGCGGAAGGGCGTGTCAGACTCTTGCTGACTAAAACCCACCCGTGTTCCTTCAGTTGCCATGTTGCTGGGGGCCACGATATCCCTTTCGGACTTCCTCGCAACCCCGGCAGGAACAGCGTCCACTGTGAAGTTCAATTGAACGAAAAAATATACTATTAGCACTGTAGTCTAGAACTGCCTAAGTCATATTTTAGAATGGGTGCTGCATTTAATTTAAAAAGTTGTGGTCTTGTTTAGTAATTCATTCGATTTAAATATTGCAAGGACAATAATACAGCGATTGCAAAAAATACTTGAAGTAGGTAACTGGTGTTGCAATAAAGATAGGTACCTATTCATATGAAATGGGCGAGATTATCTCCATGACTTAGTTCAATATTTAGTTCTTGATAAAAAAAAACTTGTTCTGAATCAAGTTTATCGCCTTTGTTATCATTTATATTTTAAAATAACATTAAGGTTCCCATATCGCGGTCTCCTTGCCATGAATTTAGGAACCCTAAGCAAGGGGAGGCTAGATCGGATATGCCTTTTCTTTTCTGAATGGCTGTCATTCGTGTGTTTTTCTTGTAGGCCGGTATGATGGAGGATGACTGGAGACAAATTGCTGATCTTATAAGAGGTGTCCTATGAGCTTAATTAATTATAATGTGCTTTTCAAGTTGCTAGGTATCTCTGAGTTTTATGATCACCAGACAGAAATGCGCCAATGAGAACATACGTAAAGCTATCACCAATCGGTTTCCCAGACGCGGCGAATATAATAATGACTACAAGCTGTGAGCCCGATGGGATTTCTCATCGGTAAAAATGAGTATCTTCCATCTCCTAATGAACCCATTTAGGGTGTGAATTTTCGAACATCCTACCTTACAGCTACCAGGGTCTAGAAGCATAAAATTAACCTCAGGAGGGGAGCACCTTACTGTGCCTAAAGTCATACTTTGTTCCAATACCGGGTAGAAAATCATAATATTTGTGTTTTTTATTTATTTTTATGATCAATAATGTGAAATAATAAGTTTAATTTGATTGAATATTTTGTATATTTGTATTGTTATTTAAATTGTGTGTATAATAATATTAGTAGGAGTCTATTGTTACTTGATTATGAATAAGAAATTATAAAAATAAATTAGTGTGTCTTTGTCTTATGTGGAAAAGCATTTTAAAATCGTGTTTTCAGGGAGAGACGTCGTAACGTTGTTTTGGTTTTGCATACGGTGCATAAGATACCGGTAGGTTAGGTACCATCAAAGAAACTCATGTCTTACCAGTTTGAAAACAAAATCCCGTGCACACGATGAACACATTTGTTAACGCCCCGGTTCTATAGCGGCCGAGCGCTGCAAGCAGAAATACTAGTCCTTACGGTGTATACTCGTAGATATGAAATTATTTGATAGTACATAGCTCATCTTTTTGCAAATGTAGACAAAACCGACTTACAGATTATGTCATTAGGTAAAAAATTTCATAGAATATTCAATTCAATAATAATTGAATAGTATCTATTCATTTTTTTTTTAAATGTGGTAGGTGGGTTAATTATACTACTTACATACTTTGTTCTTAGTCGACTGTACGACTTATAACTAAGTTGGTATAATTAACCCACCTTTTAGTGGCTAGGGTATTTGTATTTTCTCAATTTTCGTTATGTATTAGCCTTACAACCGTTGTTTACTTTTATCTGGGTTGGGCCTTTGTTTTTGATGTTTAGGTCGCGTTCACACTAAATATTCAGCCGGGGACAGCGAAGCGTCCAGTAAAAAAAAAAAAATAAAATTCAACGGATCGGTAGGTGAGTATATGTTCCTTGCCGGTTAGTCGGCAGCTGAAGTTGTTTAATCATACATTTTGTACTAGACATCTCACAATCGGTGGCCGAGTTACGGTACATTTGGTGTGAACAGGACATGGGAGGCTGTCACCTCCTTCTGCGAAGCTGTAATGCTCTAATGCTCGCGAAGGAAGAGACAGATCGCGTGAGGGAGAGGCAAATTTCGCGCCCTCACGCCCTTAACCACCGCAGGAGACGCTCTGGGCGTCGGGAATCTCAGGCTGATTCCTGGCCACCGTAGGCGCGGGCTTGCGGACGGTGAGCAATGGGTAGCTCGCCGTCCGATAAGGACCAGGCCCGAGTCGACGGCGCGTTGTGTTCCACGCGCGCCTCAAAGATATGTCAGCAGAACTGACGGGGTCCGCTAGGGCCAATGCATGCCGGGTCACGGGAATGTCCGAAAGGGATACCGTGGCCGTGGCAACATGGCAATTGAAGGAACACGGGTGGGTATTAGTCAGTAAGAGTCTGACACACCCTCCCGCTCTGCCCAGAGTGGGAAAAGTTATTTGATAATTTCCCACTAAAAAAAAAGACATCCAGCAGCCGTAATGAGGTGTAAGTTTACGCGAAATTAATAATAATTAAGACGGAAATTCCATTCGTAATAATTTAATAGCACCTATTTATTTTAAGTTATAACAGCTTGCCTAAGTATGTAACAATACTATCTAGTGGTGGTAGGAGATGGCGGGAGAGGAGTAAGTGACGTGCGCTACGGGAGCGGCGTAGGCAAGCTTGGCGACGGGGGCGGCGTAGGCGACTGGAGCGTGGGAGTAGGAGACCGGAGCGTGAGAGTAGGAGACCGGAGAGTGAGAGTAGGAGACCGGAGCGTGAGCGTAGGAGACGGGGGCAGACGCGTAGGCTACTTTGGCAACAGGAGCGGCGTAGGCGATCTTGGCTACAGGAGCGGCGTAGGCGATCTTAGCGGGTGCTTGCTGCACGGGGGTGCCCTCGTAGCGCACGTTAGCGTTGAATCCGTGCACCTTGTCGGCGGTGTATTCAACGATGCGGTGCACGCCATCGGGTTGCACAAGCGAGTACGAGCCGTGCACGGCGTCGCCTTCGCGAGACTCCTGCTGCTGCTTCACGTCGCCGCTGTGGTCGTCATGGACGGAGTACGAGAAGTCGTAGTGAGCGGGTGCTTCGGGTTGGGCGTACACCACTTTGGAGACGGGGACCAGGCCAGCGTAAGCCGCCGCAGCGAGGGACAGGACGATGACGAACTGCAAAAAATTTAATTTGTAAATTAGTTTTTGAAAATTCCTATATAAAATACGCAATAATAAAAGTTAAGATGTAAACCCTTTTCTGTGACATATTTGGAAAGGCCAGATTAAAATTGAATGTAACTCACTTTGGCGACCATTTTTGCAAGTTGTTGCTGATTTGAGTATCAGTAGGTGACTGTAATAATGTATGACTTGCTACACTTTTTATACAGGGTGTCGCCCGCCTGTACCTCTTGTCGGTGACACACGGTGCGCCCGCGGCGTCGTTCATTAAACTTCACAATGATAATGAGAGTTGAAGGTTGACTGCTGCATTGCTGAACCGACCCACGATTTTGCAGATTTACAACTTATTGACACATTCCTTAAAAAGCAGTATGTAGGAATGAGAGCTCCGAATTGTTTTAAAACATGTTTATTTTATTTTTACTTTCAAGAAGACTCTGTCGTTACTCTTAGTAGGTACTATTATTGCATTAGATTTCATGTATGCCAATATGAAAAGTGCAAGGTTTTCTCCTTGACTTAGTTCGACTTTGTGTTTCCGCAAAAATCTTGTAACAAGTCAAGTTCATGTCAAGTTCGTTCCCTTCTATGTTTATTAATAAATCTTTTACGTATATTTGGCTTCCCCAAGCCATACAGTGGACTATCAACCTCATTTTGCAGGCTTAGTAAACGCTGGAAAACCCCCTTTTTCACAGATTTACAACATTCAAATATCCACGTTACAGCGAGGAAGTTCTTCGCTAAATAATAGTAAAACTCGCATAGAAAACTGTATCCTACTACGGTGTTGGCGTGAATACTTAAGTATCGGTTTCTCTTATTTGATAATACAAACGGTGTGAGCTTACTTAGTTACACCTTACACCGAATATTAAATGCATTGCTATTTAAACAAATATATGCAAAAATGCAATGTTTTGATTTACTTTAAATATAACTACAAGATTTTTTTTTCAAAATTTCTGTAACTATGGGAAAGAGTTGGAAACTACTCAGAAGTCGAATCAGATATGTGTTTAGTTATATAGATATACATATATGATGCGGTGATAATGTTTAAATTTGTTACAGCTATGATTTTAGGTGATCCCTCAGTAGTCTCTTTCAATACCGCTGGGGTTTTTTGCAATTGCCAGCTGCAGTCAAAATTTAAAGAAGAATATTATTGGTCCGCACCAACTTGCGAGGAGCAGGTCACAACTAAAAGTAGTTCATAAAAGTACTCCTATTTTTTTATTGAGATTTACGTATAAATTATGAAAAAAATCTCTGACATCTTGAAAAAAAGTAGTTTTGTATCATTATTTCCCACTGATACGTCATACCATAGACAGCGCGTCACCACTCAAGTTCGATAGATGTGATATGTCTATGGATAGACGCGGCGGCGACGCTAGTGTCTATGTCATTGCATCAAATTGCATTTAAAAAAAATGTAGTTCCACAATTTTCCGGTGGGCTTCAGTGTTGGCATGGACTCTACGTCGTGCCATTCACCATTTTCATAGATTTCAGTACCCTAATTGCGTAATACACGATCAATCACGATTTGTTTCGATTTGAAACAGGTTGCTAATCCAGTGCTACACAAGTTGAAAAAAAAATCTGCTCTGCAACGTAAATAACGCAATGAATGTTGTTGAACTGTCAAAATGAAACAAATTAGGCATAATCGTTTACGAAAATAAGTTACGCAATTAGGATACAGTTACAAATGTTGCTACGTAAAAATAAGACATATTTAAGTAGGTATATAGTCCGGTCAAATTAGACCAAAAAATAGGAGTGAAGGTACAAAAATTCGCACCCAGCTCAAAGTTGATAGGATTGTTTAAAACACCATCATAAATGAAATCTGAAAAGTCCTCATAGATCCGATACCAGGAAAAAAAATTACTCGTGGTCACAAAAACGGGTTTTTCGCGATTTTCAGCAAAACGGTATGTTTTATCATAAAACTAGTTAAAATGTCTTAATATTTTTTTCGTAAGAGCCACCGTTTCTGAGATATAACGATTCAAAAAGTTGGAAGAATTGTAATCGTCGTTATGGTGGCGTGGAAACGTGTGCATGTTATGACGATTACAACCCTTCCAACTTTTTGAATCTTTACATCTCAGAAACGGTGGCTCTTAGGTAAAAACTATTTCGGCATTTTATAAAGATAATTATTTGATCTACAATTTTGTCTTCTCTAATTTTATGATAAAACTTACCGTTTTGCTGAAAATCGTGAAAAACCCGTTTTTGGGTCCTTTGATCCCGAGTAATTTTTTTTCCAGGTATCGGATCGATGAGAACTTTTTAGATATCATTTATGATGGTGTTTTGAATAATCTTACCAACTTTGAGCTGGGTGCGAATTTTTGTACCCTCGGATGTCTAAATTGACCGGACTAATAGTGATATCTACCAGACATCAAGCAAGAAAAAGTAAGTACGTACCTATTTGCTGTTAACATATAATATACACAAACAAAATGTTAACATGGTAAACAATAAAGTATCCATAGTTATATAAAAAAAAAAAAAAAATTAAAGTTATGTCTAACGCGGATAAAAAAACTGAGAATCACGCAAAATTTGTTGTTTAAAAATAGGAAAACTACTTATTTGCGATATATGGTTTTATTGCATAAAAAAATTGCAGACGGTATGACAGCTGTGAAAGAGAATAATGACCTAGTTTCTTTTTATTAATTGAATGGTAAACATAAACGCGTTAGAGAACGTAATCCTGAATACGAGTTGGAGCTCACTTCTCTCTTGTGGTGCGCCAAGTTACTGTAATCTCCTGAGAGTTCTCAGCTACTCGTATTGATAATTTTTTAACTTTAGCAGCAGGTATCTCCGCTTCACCCTCGGCATCCTCATAGTGATCTTCGGATTCTGATTGATCACTCTAGCGACGGCAGGAAAAGGTGCTAGCTGTCTGCTCGATATGGTGGTTTCACGGCCATCCGGCCGTCCATGAGAATAAGATGAATTTGCTTCCAAATTTCCACTTCTTGCACCTCGGAATCGTATTTTGATGTTCAATTATTTTTGCGCATCAATATAAGTCCTGGCTCCAAAAGTTATGTGGGAATCGATTCCCCATTTGCAGATCGTCGTGTGGGTATGTCTAATAAAAATTTCATGGCGTGTGGCGTTAGTGGCCGTGCACAGCAATGAACGGATTGAATGGTAATCGTATGGTAAGACAAGCTCCCAGCTAGCTGTTTCAAGATTCATATGAATATAAGAAGAATAATCAAAATCATATCATTTATCGCATAAGACGTGTATCATACAGGAAAAGCTGAGTCAGTCACAGGATTGCTGTGTTAACAATGTATCGAATAATTTCGTGTCAATTTAAATGATGCGTTTTAGAAGTACCAATTAATCGACTTTTGTTGCTAACCTTACTTATATTTATTAGGTTTGGGGTTTCTGTAGCTGTAAATGGGGTAAGTTAATGAGATAATAATAATATTGTACATTCAATTCATAATAATTTAATAGCACCTATTTATTTCAATATATAACAGCTTGCCTAAGTATGTAATAATAGTATCTAGTGGTGGTAGGAGATGGCGGGAGAGGAGTAAGTGACGTGCGCTACGGGAGCGGCGTAGGCGAGCTTGGCGACGGGGGCGGCGTAGGCGACTGGAGCGTGAGAGTAGGAGACCGGGGCGTGAGCGTAGGACGCGGGAGCGGCGTAGGCTACTTTGGCAACGGGAGTGGCGTAGGCGAGCTTGGCTACGGGAGCAGCGTAGGCGATCTTGGCTACGGGGGCGGCGTAGGCGATCTTGGCAGGAGCTTGCTGGACGGGGGTACCTTCGTACCTCACCACAGCGTTGAAGCCATGTTCCTCGTCAGCGGTGTAGTCAACGATGCGGTGCACGCCGTCGGGCTGCACGAGCGAGTACGAGCCGTGCACGGCGTCGCCTTCGCGAGACTCCTGCTGCTGCTTCACGTCTCCGCTGTGGTCGTCATGGACGGAGTACGAGAAGTCGTAGTGAGCGGGTGCTTCGGGCTCGGCGTAGACCACTTTGGAGACGGGGACCAGGCCAGCGTAAGCCGCCGCAGCGAGGGACAAGACGATGACGAACTAGAATAAAATTGGTATTGTTAATAAAAAAAATTGAGAAGATTCGTTTAATAGTAAAGATAGAGAAAGAAGAAAAAAAAAAGGAGATCGATTCCTATTGAGTTTTCCATGTGGAATTTTTCAGTAACAGCCTCGGCTTGACGCAACATGGGACTTAAACGTAACTGGCGTAATGTGGGTGAACTATATAGGTTCTCCTCTGCCCAACCTTTCGGGGATTATAGGCGTGATGATAATGTTAATTGACAACATGAATTAATTTATGCTTCATAATAATAACGCATAAAGTGAGATTTTTTTTTAATTAAATTATTTTGATTAAACTCATTAATAGAAACATAAACTTACCTTGGCGACCATTTTTGAATTGGTGTTGCTGATATGAATATCAATACTGAACTGTGACAATGTGTGACCTGAGACAGTTTTTATACTATGTTGACGTCTATCGCTGGTATCTTTGGTGACACACTATAAGCCTGCGGCGCCGCTGTGTAGATAAGTTACAATGATTGAGAGGTGAAGGTCAGTGCACTGCGTTGCCTAATCCTAATTGCTCAGTATGTGACCACATTCTACAGAATTCACAAATTGTACCAACAGAGTTTCTTTTTTTTTGTGCCTTATCATTCATACTTGCCTCGATGCGCAGGAATGAACCCTTGGCTGCTTTCTTTAAACGCAGTTTTTGTCCGGGCCCGAAAAACACTGCTTCAATCTATCTTAAATAATTCTTATTCTTTTTATTTATAATTATTCTTTAACTTTTTATTGATTTGTCTCAATTAAAAATACCAATCGAAGACAACCATGATCTTCACAACTCGTATTTTTATTTGCGGAAAAAGGTGCGCCATCTTTTTAGGGTTCCGTAGGTAAGTAGCAAAAACTTCTGCTCTCTTATAATTTCGTCATGTCCGTCTGTCTGCAAGTCACACCACTTTTTTTGCTTATAGACTATTTGCATTTGCATAGTGAAAATAGTCTCCGATTGAAAGTGGTAAAATAAAATCAAATTTGTTTAACGGTAGGTACATACCTCCTCTACACATAAATTGAGGATAAAAAAAACTCGTCTATTCCATGGTGTGGGATGTAGTTGGAAAGGTTGTTCAAAATATTTTGGGTGTGTGAAAACTATTTTTTAATTCAGGGATTCATTTGCGAAATATTAAGCTTTAAAGTGCAAATTTTTGTTAGAGTCAAGTGTCCCTCCCCCTTGCCAGCTAAATGGTTGTTTTTGAATATGTGAAAAAATTCACGGCAGTAGTATACAGGATGTCGCTGGAAGTATGGATCAAATCGAATAGGGGTGTGGACAAGATCATTTCCAAACTTTTTAAACCGGAGAATGTCGGTGCAATTTTTTACGGTTCAAATATTATGACCAATTTTTGTTTCTATCCAATTCTTGTATCCATACTTCCAGGGACACCCTGTATAACAAAGTTAAAAGGAAAACTATCACAGCTAGGCTTTACAAGTTATCGAGTAATAATCGACCAACTTACATTTGCAGTTGGAATGTACGGGAGAACATGTTTTTCTAAGATAAGATAAGATAAGATAAGATGTAATTTATTTCCAAGTACATGGTACATTAAGATCTTATTAAAAAGTTTCACATATACTACCATTGTCGGTGCAGAAATATTAAAATTAAAGTACAGTTTATTACATAATTATAAATTAGTTTGAAATGAAAATAGTTAATTTTCAATACAATGTTAATTACAATTTTTTCTTATTATTTATGAATGAAATGTCAAATATACCTACCAATCATAACAATGTCAAAGATAAAAAAAAAATATCAAAAGTCAGTAAACACAAAATATTGATAAAATGTAATGTCAAAATTTATAATTAAAAAATTCATTAACCGAATAGAAACATTTGAGGCATATAAAAACAAACCTGGCAATCTCCACAATTTGTCAAAATCGAACTGTGAATGCAGGATGTTTTATCTGTGATTTACAATTCTAATGAAAACACCATAACACAGCAAAGTCGGCAATGTCCCATAGAAATAAGCTGCTAAAATTATGATTCCAGTACAAACAAGGCAATCTCCAATGTCATGCGTTTCAATGTTGGCAATCTCCAAGACAGCCAATCAGAGCACGGCATGTGGACGCCATTTTAGTATCGTTTGCATGGTGACGAGGATGGTCTTGTCGTGTAATGTGTTGTGGTTTTCATAAGGTTTTAATTGTTTTTCGCTAGTTATTTTATAAATCAGCATATGCAAATCATATTATGGAGCAGACAGCATCTCCCTGTACTACCAAACATACCAGAAAACGTAAGGCTGAGCCAGAAAAGTGGAAGAAAAATTTAGCAAAAACAGCCCGGTAAGTATGCAATGATTAAACCATTTTGATATTTTTTGTAACCTCCGATTAAAAAGTGCAAAAGTTTGTGAGTGAGTATTGTTTGGGTGGAAATTGAAATACACATAGCTGCGGTTAAAAAGCGTGTGTTATTCCATAGCCCATCTGGGTAACACAGGCTTTTTAACCGTGTAGGTACGACGCGAGTGGAGCCGCGAGCGATGCTAGTTTTTTTTTATATAAACTTGATCTATACTTGGGAGCTTTAAGTTTAGTTAAATTAACTGATTTACATACTTTATTTTCAAATATGTTTAGAATTAAAGTTTAACGGATTCTCATCTCATTTTGTTTCAGTTACTCTCCTCGGACTTTGCCAACTAAACCGAAATGTAAACATAATAAAAACGCATATCAGTGCGACTCATTGACTATGCGTGATTTACAAGCTTTTCATGAATCATTTTATAAATATAAAGACAAGGAAACCCAAGATGCATTCTTGCTCAAATGCTGCCATGCAGAACCCACAAAAAGAAAAAGACCAAAAAATAAAAAACACACAGAAAAGAAATTTCAAACCAAATTTACTATCTACAGTAAATCAACGAAGACCCGTGTACGGGTATGTCAAAAAGCCTTTCTGCAAATTCTGAACATAACCAAACATAGAATTCAGTATGTTATGAGGAAGTTTTTGGAAACAGGAGAACCAGTAAAGGAAAAAAGAGGAGGAGATCATAAATCGCACTTATTTATGCGTAAAAAGGAAGCAGTCATGACTTTTATCAACTTGTTTCATGTAGATGAAGCACACTATTGTCGCGGGAAATCCCAAAGACATTACCTGGCAGCTGAACTAAGCATAAACAAAATGTTCAAACAATACAATGCCCAACAAACAGATGAAGGTTTAAAAGTTAAACGTGGCTTTTTTAGAAGAGTTTTCAACAGAAACTATTCGCTTGGATTTGGAAGTCCTAGAACAGATGTCTGTTCAACATGCCTACAACTTCTCGAAAAAATTAAATTAGAGACAGATCTATCAAAACGGCAATCACTTATAATCGAAAAAAGAGTACACAGCCTCAAGGCAAAAGCATTTTTTGCATTGGTGAAAGAGGAAAGTCCAGATTTAAAGACTCTGTCATTTGATTGCGAGAAAAATATGCCGTTACCCAAGATACCCGACCAGAGCACTTATTACTCCCGCCAGATATATTTGTACAACTGTACAGTCGTTGAAGGGAGCTCTAAGTCCCAACTTACACAGAACAACGTTTTTGCATACTGCTGGACGGAAAACGAGTTTAACAAAGGTGCAAATGAGATATCATCAATTGTATATCACAGACTTATGAACACCGACTTAACTGGAGTTCAAACAGTAAGATTAATAGCAGATGGATGCGGAGGGCAGAACAAAAATTCAATTATGTTAGCAATGTGCTCCAAGTGGTTGGTAGAATCTGCACCTAGCAATGTGAAAATTCTGGAACTTGTGTTCCCGGTTGTAGGACATTCTTTCATTCCTCCAGATCGTGTCTTTGCTCAAATTGAGAAAGAAGTTCGAAAACGAGAAACTATAGTGCTGCCTGAAGAGTACTTAGACATTATAAGCCAGTGGAGTACAGTTGTTAGAATGGGTACTGAATGTCAAGTATATGACTTTAAAAGTGCTATGTCTTCTATTATAAAAGACGTTGGAACGTGGCATTTTCAATTTAAAAAATGCAAAAGATTTTATATAGCGCGGTCCAAAAATGACGGAAACGTTATCATTAAAGGTGACGTGAATTACAGAATCAGTGATGGAGTATATAAGAAGGTGACACGAAAAAACAAGTTGGCCAAAGACATAAGCCCAAATGTTATTGCTAAGTGTCAGATAAAAACAAACATAAACAAAATTAATGACGTCAAAAAACTTCTTAATACTCATTATGGTGACGAATGGCAACAAGTGGAGCGGCTGGTTTTTTATAAAACCGTATTTGCTCAAAACTCTGAAGGTGCAGAAAGTTCATCGGACGACATCATTTGTGAACCCCAAGAAGAAGACCAAAATCTTAGAATATAAGTTATCTTTCGACTATAATAAAATAATTAATTTCAGATTTTAATTTGCATATTTTTTTATTTCCCAATCTTATAAGTATCAAAACTGTTTGGCAATGTAGTGTAGCGAATTAGCCATAACAAAGTAGGCTTTCTCCAAAGGTAATCATTTCAAAAACGGCAATGTCCTTGTAAGCAAAACAAAGACGGCAATCTCCAAACATTTTGTGCATTTTAAGACAGGTTTTTCAAGTAAATGTCTACAAATAGTGGTCAATAATAGTCTACATTAGAGCTGTTCATGTAAATAATTAGAAATTACATTAATAATACCTTCATGCTATTTTTGATTACATTTTTCTATTTCCCCAACAATTCGACGCAATGGAGATTGCCAGGTTTGATTTTATATGACTCATTTGTCTAAAAGCCAGGCAAATATTGTTTTCCTGAATTTATTAGTGGGCAACACTCTGATGCCTGAGGGTAAATTGTTAAAGATTTTGATTGCCATGCAATTGGAATTCCTGCTATACAAATGTAGTCTCTGCCTAGGTGCGAGTAATTTATTTGGGCTTCTCTCATTAACTCTTTTAGAAATGTGTTCATACAATTGGCCCATGCGGATACCTTTTATAAATAAACAAATTTAAAAAATGTAAAGGCAAGGAAGTGGAAGAATTTTTAGTGCTATAAATAATGGCTTACAATGCTCTAAATATGCTGCCCCATACACATCTCTGACACATTTTTTTTTGTGCAATGAATGCTCTGTTTACGTCTATTGAATTTCCCCATATAACAAGGCCATAACGCAGCACTGACGAAACATAGCCATGATATGCATTAAGGGCTGTTTCTTTACTGGCTATTCGTCTCAGTTTTCGAAGAGTTTTCAACTACAATGTTAAGTTAGTTCTTGGGATAAATTCATCCCAACTACGGAACGCTGCATTGTGCGTGATCCGACACTTAGCTGGTTTTTTATTGAATAACTAGGTACTTAGTTACATATTTATCGATCAATGATAAAACAGAAGTAAATACCGTGATCGAAGTCAAATCGTAGTGAGCAAATCTAAGTTAGATTCTTATTGTAAGTTCGTCTATAACCCTTTTATGCAAATATTAGTATTTTTTGCGGTTTCACACACGTTGAGGTCAGATATTATCACACGGGAACGTACCTACTCAATCTGCTCAATCTGCCTAGCCTTTTCCCAACTATGTTGGGGTCGGCTTCCAGTCTAACCGGATGCAGCTGAATATCAGTTTTACATGGAGCGACTGCCTATCTGACCTCCACAACCCAGTAACTGGGTAATACGATACTCCTTGATAACAACACTGGTTGTCAAACTTTCTGACGACCCGTAACGACTGTCAAAGATCCACGAATGACAGCCGGGAGCTACGGCTTAACGTACTTTCCTAGGCACGGAGGAGTCTCCGTATATAAAGATGGTGTCACCCATCCACGGATCAAACCCAGCAAGTGTAGGTTAACCTGATGGATCGACCCGTGCGCCTGTTATTC
The DNA here is from genome assembly GCA_949152395.1 of Agrochola litura. Classification (NCBI taxonomy): domain Eukaryota; kingdom Metazoa; phylum Arthropoda; class Insecta; order Lepidoptera; family Noctuidae; genus Agrochola; species Agrochola litura. The sequence goes on along the minus strand of OX424509.1, from coordinate 17,725,283 downwards.
TTTAGCCATGAGCTCCTCCCACGGTAACGTACCTACTACCGGAATAAAAAAAATCTATGTCCTAACCCAGGTCATGGTCTGCAAGTGTGTCATAAAGTAACAGAGAGACAGAGTTACTTTCATAGTTATAATATTTGAATGGAATATGAATGGATAATACAGAATCAATAGACACGATATGTAAAATTAGAAGAAGTTTGTAAAGCATTAAGTTTCAGTTAAAAAAACAGGTACTTTTTCAGTATCAATCCAGAAACCAGATAAGAGAATGTATTGACCTACATATTTAACATGTTTCATGTCAATTCATATGTGGGATCATGCAGTTCGGCCGCGTGCGCAACCTTCACCTCTAAATTATTATACAACGCCCCGGGGCTTGTCACCGTCGATACACTGAAGGCGATAATTTAAGTATAAAAAGTGCACCAGATCACACATTGTCACAGTTAAGTACTGATATCCAAATCAGCAACACAAAACTAAAAATGGTCGCCAAAGTAAGTTTAACAATCTTATTCATAGAAAAGAAAATTTTAACGACATAGCAGCACATAGAAAATTAACTCAACATTATTAACACTGTGAGGGACTATACTATTAACAATAAAACTTCTGTTGTGTCTCGTTCAGTGTCCTTGATTGCGTTAAAAAACAACTAAATAACAAAATACGTAGTGTAAGATACATTTGATTTATTATTAAAATATGTTTTGTTTCTAGTTCGTCATCGTCCTGTCCCTCGCTGCGGCGGCTTACGCTGGCCTGGTCCCAGTCTCCAAAGTAGTGTACGCCGAGCCCGAAGCACCCGCTCACTACGATTTCTCGTACTCCGTCCATGACGACCACAATGGCGACGTCAAGCAGCAGCAGGAGTCCCGCGAAGGCGACGCCGTGCACGGCTCGTACTCGCTCGTGCAACCCGACGGCGTGCACCGCATCGTTGAATACACCGCCGACAAGGTGCATGGATTCAACGCTAACGTGCGCTACGAGGGCACCCCAGTGCACCCCGCACCCGCCAAGATCGCCTACGCTGCTCCCGTAGCCAAGCTCGCCTACGCCGCTCCCGTTGCCAAAGTAGCCTACGCGCCTGCCGCCGTCTCCTACGCTCACGCCCCGGTCTCCTACTCTCACGCCCCGGTCTCCTACTCTCACGCTCCAGTCGCCTACGCCGCCCCCGTCGCCAAGCTCGCCTACGCCGCTCCTGTAGCGCACGTCACTTACTCTTCTCCCGCCATCTCCTACCACCACTAGATATTATTGTTATATACATTGTGCAAGCTGTTGTATTTATTGAAATGAATAGGTGATATTAAATTATTATGAAAATAATGTTTGTTTTTATTTTGTTGCTACACAAACTTACTGCTATTTCAGTTTTCTAAACTCGCTCATTACAGTAACAGATCCCGGATCACAAACAGCAACATCTACTTTCTTGATCAGAAATATGTAATGTTTCAGTACATTACAGATATACCTACAGAATCAGCAGAGAAGACGTGACTTGATCATAATTGACTACATAATTAACATGACACAATAGGTCCATGATAATAGATTTTATTTATTTATGTAGCTATATAATAAACACACACACACTTTTACACGTCAATAATATTTTATAAATTAGATGAGGTCAGATTGACCTATTTCTATGTCACAAATATGCTATTTCTTTAATCGCATAATTGCTACATTGCGCTTAGAGTATTTAATCACACGGAGGCTGTAAATCCATTAACATAATAACATGCTCAGATAAATGTATATTACAAATTAAATAAGACACTTAATTAGTTTATAAATAAATTGCTACAATAATTTTAAGCCATGCATTAAAATATTTGAAGAAACAAGTGATCACCATTTTAAGATGACCTGTCGCTTTCTACATTCCTTCGTGCGAATGAAACATAAAGGTAGCTCTGTAGGTCTGAATAAACTGGTGGGTCCAATAGAGAAATTAAAAGTAGTTTGGTGACTGTTGACCAAGGCCTTGACCGAATTGTTTTGGGTGTGGTCCAATTGAAATAATATAATATGTGTAACGTTCTAAGTACTCGTTCGCTGATTGATCGGGCGTCAAGCATATGAAATTGTTTAGTACCTACTTACTTAGGAGCGTGACCATACCTGCTGATATGATATGTGATAGATGTATTATTATCTGTGTTGTATGGTGTAAGGGTCAGCCTGTCACTTCTAATTTTCGATACAATGGGTCAGTGGGTTTTGACAAGGCCCTGATTAGTCTTTGTTGTCGATTAATCGAAGTACCTAAGTTTAATGATTGAGTAAGCAAATTAGTGTTAATTGAAGTATATTCATTAGGTAATTGTTCTTGAGTTAATTTTTGGGATACTTCCTATGGATAACGTAGGTACAATAAAATAATAATATTTCCTATTTAATCAGAAGTTGATATACAATTGCCAAAAGCAGGAAAATTATACTTAAATATTAATGAAATTAAAAGTTCACCTCACGATTAAACGATTGGTTCCAAAAATAAGTAAACCTTACGCCATCAGTTATCAAAGGACAGCAACATTTGGTCAATAAAAATAAAAACTTCCGCTTTTAAATCGTTATCGTTAAGGACAGTCATTATTTTAACTGGTTTCCGAAAAAACCTGATTTTGATACCGCTACTGTGTTTTGATTTGATGTCAAGATTAACGATGATTCTTCCAATTTTGTAAAAGTCATTGTTCTTTTTATGGTTTTAAAGTTTTTGAAATGAAAACTTCTTTAGGCGCGTTGGTCATTTTTGAGATTAGACTAAACCATAAATTTCGCGACACTGTGACGACATCAGCGTTGATGTTTTTTTAATTGTCAAAAGGATCATTAAAAAGACATCAACGCGTTGATTACCGCGGTGCCGATTTTTTTTCAAGTTTTCACTTCTATCGGCACTCCCGAAGTGCCACTGATTTTTTTTTTAATTTACAACAAAAGTCAATTTTGGCTTTGGCAAAATATTCGAAACGTAAAAAAGTTCGATTATTATAACATCTATAACCCTTTATGACTACAGAAACGAAATGCACAATCACGATCAAGTTTCATAGCTGCATTCGTTATCAAATTCGTCAATGACTGATTCGCCACCATTGGACATGGTGTAGTAGGGTTGTACTATATAGTACATACTAATTCCATGGTAGTAGGTACCTACTAAAGCCATTTTATGAAAATCCAGTTTTGGAATAAAATAAGTTTGGGATGCCATTAGGTCTTTCTTTTTATTTTCATTTTGTCATGGAATATGGCTTATGTTACTAGTTTTTCATCTAAACTGGCCAGATTTTTCCTAACTTTATTACTGAAACCTCTTCAATGAGATCTACAATATTTAAATAATTCCCCATACAATAGACAAAATATACACGTGAAAAACATAACATCGTATTTGCTGTGTAAAAAGTTTGAAAATGCAAGAGTGACTGGCCGTTTCCGAATAAAATAAGTTTGGGATGCCATTAGGTCTTTCTTTTTATTATTTTTTTAATTTTTCATGGAATATGACTTGTCTTACTAGTTTTTCATCTAAACTGGCCAGATTTTTCCTGACGTTTATTAGTGAAACCTCTTTGATGAGATCTACATTATTTTAATCCATTTTAATCCCACATACAAAGACAAAATATACAGGGCGTCCCAAAATTATGGGACATGAAGGGAAAGTACCTTAAATATCGTAGATAGGGTATTTTGCTGAAAGAAGACTTTATGTTATTTTTAAAAGTTAGTAATTCTACATTCAAAGATTTTCTAAAAATTACTTGCCTCGTCTGTGAATCGAACCGACTTAAATGTAAAAAAAACACCCCTACTTTTATGATGCCAATCGAAAGAATGACCAAAAACTAATAACTCTTCTTAAGTAACATAGTATTTTAAAAGAAACGAACAACGTAAAATGTTTGAGTCAAATTTCAAGAAAGTTATTGATTGCCGACGACGACGTTCGAAAAGTAGCGATATTATCATTCCATAGATAGCATTGATTATTCGTAAGTAAGTATTCACCATAAAATGATAAGAAAATCAACAGGCAGCGGACTCATTAAAAGATTGGCGATTTGCGTAAGACAAGAGGGATCACATTTTGAGCATTTCATTAAAGAATTTACAAAAAAATACCCACTTAATTGACTACGGCAGTTTCATGTATGTTTTTAATTTGATTAAAATGATTAATTTCACGTTGTTCCTTTCTTTTAAAATACTATGTTACTTAAGAAGAGTTATTATTTTTTGGCCATTCTTTCGATTGGCATCATAAAAGTAGGGGTGTTTTTTTTTTACATTTAAGTCGGTTCGATTCCCAGACGAGGCAAGTAATTTTTTGAAAATCTTTGAATGCAGAATTACTAACTTTTAAAAATAACATAAAGTCTTCTTTCAGCAAAATACCCTATCTACGATATTTAAGGTACTTTCCCTTCAAGTCCCATAATTTTGGGACGCTCTGTATACGCGTGAAAAACATAACCCTGTCTTTGTTGTGTAAAAAGTTTTATAGGAACATGATTAAAAGTTCTAATTACTTAATATTATTTCTATGAATTAAACATATTCAAATTAAGGAAGAAAGAAATCGTAATGGCATTGATAAATTAATAAGTAAGTAGTTTTGCCTTCGTTTGGCATGCCCCCGAGGGACAATAAAATACATTTAGCCAATGTGTAACAAAGATCTTGTTACCCAAGTGCGTATTTATGTTACGTAAATAAATAGTTTAGCAATTGAGAAAAATTGGAGCGATCGCTTCTTAGTAATATCAATGGGTAATGACGCTGTTTAACCTGTTCTAGTGTTAACTATTGCGCTTACGTTTTAGAGTTCCGTAAGAAAGAAATGAATTGTTTTGGCGTTACAATTTATGTTTTGAATATAAAATCAAAAGAGTTCCTGGAAGGACTTGAGGGAGGCCTTTGCCCAGCAGTGGGACAGGATATGCTAAGTAAAAAAAAACATATATTATATTTTGTATTATTTCAGTAAGTAGGGACTCTCAAGTTAAGCGTCATAATTTCGTATACTACGGCCACATCATTTTGCTACTCCGTGTTTAGAACTAGACCATACCACAATAGGTACGTACCTACACCGATGCATATTAACCGTCATTCAAAATAGGTCACCTGCAGGGCGACCAGTTATGCCAATAGCCAGGATTCCAAACCACAAAGCACAGACATTCAACCAACTTTTATCGCATTGCGGTAATGCGATCTTGATGATGTCAGAGAGGATTGGCCCAACATCCAACTTTTTTCGTTTATACAGAACCCATGACGAATTATTTCAACTTATACTCAATCGTCACATTAAAATGCCATGAATTAATTTATTCGTGAGAAAAATCACAAGTACTATTCATAATTTACGTAAATTCAGTGGCATTTAAAGCCTCAAAAATTAAGCGCCATTTACGGCAAGGTTAGAGGTCCGGTACTTCTTTTCCTATAAAGTAGCGTAAAATCTGTAAACCGGAATTATTTTCGTTCAACACTTAATTAATCTTGCTACAGTCTTCAACGGGTTTTTAACCAAGGTTTTTAACCTTCATTCCGGGGTGATTTATTGTGGGAGAGTTTTATGAAAACCGGTGTTTGTATGATATTGGTGTTTTTTTAAACAATGTCAAGCAAACTAATCGTAAATAGGTTGTTTTCAAGTGATTACAATTTAGTCATTTCAAGTAACATCAGCGGGTAACTGCGTTACACACATAAAATGACAATTGATCACATTTTCTTTAATTTTGACAGTTCAGCTACGTTCATTGCATTATTTACGTTGTTGAGCTGACGCATTTATTAAACCTACGATGAAGTGGATTAGAAACATCCTTCAAAACTCTCGGATGGTGATTGAAACTATGTTACGCAATTAGCGTACGGGTTGTTAGTAGTGTTGCCCAAATTCAGTCTTGGTCTTGCAGTCTTGGTCTTGTTCTTGCGTTTTTGCAAGACCAAGACCAAGAACAAGACCGCGTATTTTTAGCAAGACCAAGACCAAGACTGACCGTGCAAGACTTGAGCAAGAACAAGACATAGCCTGCAAGACTCTTGCGTCTTGCAGCTAGGACTTAGCGCTATTTCACTGAGTAGTTAGGTGTAACAGTTCGGTGTATAGGTAGGTACGCTTAGGAATTCTATGAGACGCAAAAAACTGTATCAAAGAATATGAAAAACTGGACCTATGCGCATTACGACTAATACCATAAACATAGCGAATAAAAAAATATCTATTAAAATCAAACTGAGTGCATGCATAGTTATGTTTTAACCATCGGCACTTTGATAATGCGGCATCAAAGGTTTTGTACTTACTTTTCAAAGAAATTTGCCGCTTTTCGGAAGTACATGGTTATGATACACGCGCCGGGGCTTCTTTTGAAATCTAAAACAATCGTTGCCGCCACGCCGAAATCATAACATTTGTGACACTATTTGATTGCCGCCATAGGGCGTAGGTATACTCATGCAAAATAATTTCGAATTTTTTTAAGAGTACCTACAGGTGTTCCAAAGAATAAATAAGTTTCAGAGTGCTTAGAATGAAAATGAATACATTATACTGATCACGCAAGTAGTATTATGATTAGGATAAAATGGTAAGGATAGGTAGTAGATGTCATATTAATTCATTCTAGTAAGTATATATTATAATATTGATTACTTATATGGTTTTAAACTAATTACTTAGGTACTATTATTGTACATTTAGTCATTATATTTCTTAAGTTTTTACAAGAAAAAATAGCAAAAAAGTGTTCAAATATCACCCGTTTAATAAATATTGTAGCCACTTTTAAATATACTTGAAACGTGTAAAAAAATTCTACAAAACTAATAAAATAATATAAAAAGCGTAGGTACTTACCTACTAATAAAATAAAAAGCCTGCGATAAGAGTTTTGTATTACTTACCAGCCCGAATATCTCTGAGAGAGATGATGAGAGTAAGTATTTACTAGCTGTGCCCGCGACTTCGTCCACGAGGAATAGTAACTTTGGAGGTAGGTATAGTGACGTTCAGGACTTATTTATTTATTTTAAAACTTCTGTCATCAAACATACAAACGAACTCTTCAGCTTTATAATATTAGTATAGATGTACGCCAAAACATTCACTTATATGTAAAGAATAGTGATTGGCACTAATTCTATTTTATTCAGGCGTCGCGTCTGTACAAGTAGGTAATATTTAGTGTGTGTTTGTACGCCGCACGCGGCATTGTTTGATTTGCGGCGGCATCCTTTTCATAGAGCCGGCACGTGGCGAGGCGGCGCGGTAGAAAGCAAGGAAACGTACTATAAATAAAGGAATTATTTTAATTCCAGTCATTTCCAATTGAGCTGTGCTTCGAGTCTAACTTAATAATTGTTTTTACTAATTCTCGTTGTTTTCTAAAAACGTATCACGTGTACAATTTAATATGAGTGACGAAGATTCAAATTATTCTAGTCCGAGTAACGAGAGTTTGAGTCACAGATCTAAAAGACCCAAAAGCAAATTTGAGGAGTTTTTCGAAATAATTCATGCATCCCAAACTGCCTTCTGTAAATTGTGCCAACATAAAAAGATTGAAATAAAAATGAAAAACAGAAACACTTCAGGCTTAAGGAAACATCTAATATCTTTCCACAAAAAGGAATCAGAAATATTTCTTCCTGTTAAACCAAAATTAAGTGGAGATATCACAAGCTTTTTAGTAACCGCTGGAAGAAGTGGACAGGTAAGAATATTTTTTTAACAGTTAAAAGAATTTTAACTCCGCGTAGCTATTCATGCGATACTTTCAAAAACGCCATTAACTTACGTAAGTATTTTTGAGTTAGTGGTGTTTTCATCTAGGGGTGCGACATATTAAGTATGTAATTATCGTCTTAAATATTTTTTATAAACACCCATATTTTCATTTAATCGGCCAGTAACAACTAAGTACTTTATTTTGGTAAATTACAGTACAGTGCAACCTTAATATAACAAATATCAATTTAACGATTTTCTCGATTTAACAACAACAAACCTCCTCCTCTTATACGCTCAAACCTAGTATGTTTTAAATAATAACACAAGATTTATTGTTTTGTTTCAGTCGGAAAACAGCAGTGATAACATCACGACAGCTACAGTTGATTGGGTGGTGAAAAAATATCTTCCCTTCTCATTTTTCGATGACGAAGCTACACAAGTATATTTTCGACGTATTTGCCCTAATATGGTGTTTCCTAAAAGGTCTACACTTAGAAGGAAAGTCAAAGAGCGATTTGAAGAGCTCCAATTGAATCTCAAGGAACGACTTCAACAATTATCATCTAAAATGTCTTTTACCATTGATGGGTGGACGTCAATTGCTGGTAGGAGTTACTACGGGGTTACTATTCATTATATAGACAACGAATGGAAGTATCAATCTGTAGTTCTTGATTTTATACCATCACGCGGTCGACATACTGGGGAAGATATTGCAACGATTTTCCATGAATGTTTATTGGAATATGGCATAATTGATAAAATACAAGGTATCACGGTCGACAACGCAACTGCAAATACCAAATTTATGTATGAACTGGGCAAACAGCTGCCGCCACACTTTGATTCAGACAATCAACATTTCCGGTGCTTTGCTCACATTTTAAACCTTGGTGTACAAGATTTATTAAAGACCTTAGCATTACACTGTGAGTCTGACACTAACGCGCAAGATCAGCAGTACGAAGACTATGCAGACGAAACTGAGGATGAGGAAGATGAAGAATCTGCACCAAATATTGCTGACTCGCGTACATCTGTAACAAAGTTACGCAGTATTTCCAGTAAAATAAAAAGAAGTGAGATAGTGAAGAAGAAGTTTCAGTCTGCTTGTGAAGCAGCTGGCGTGCCATCAAATCTAAATGCCATTATTGACTGTCCAACGAGATGGAATTCCACACATGATATGATTGGATTTGGTTTAAAAGTGAGAGCGGGCATTGACATATTGTGCAGTTCTGTCACCGAATTAAATGATTTTCAAATCACAGCTAATGAATGGCAGGTACTCGAAAAATTACATAAATTTCTAATAAACTTTAAACTTTTAAGTACAAAACTTGGTGGAGACAAATATGTTACATTACCGCTAGTCATTGTATCATTCAATCTCTTGCTAGATAAAATTGAATCCATGGTAAAACAGTTAGATGAGAAACCTAATCGATCTGAAGTGGATGAAAGGCTCATTCTAGCTTTCCAAGCAGCTCGAGACAAAATGCTTAAACATTACAAGAAGAGCAACTGGATTTATTGTACTTCTTTAATTTTAGACCCAAGGCATAAGGCTCAGACTTTTGACCTGACAATGTGGGGGAAGCAACTTAAAACAGAAAGTCTGCGCAAGTTCAATGAACTTTATGAAGAATATAAAAGTCTACACTCACTGAACAAATCTCTGGAATTACCAGAAAAAGAAAATAAAGTATGTGATGAAGATGAAGACGTAATAGACTTTGATAAACTCTATGAATGTCCCTCGACGTCATCTGGATCTTGTCTTCAAGGCTTAGTGATAGACGAGTTGGAGGAGTACCTGAGAAAACCAAGAACTGCCAGCTCGGAAGACATTTTAGATTGGTGGAGGACGCATGAGACAGAGTATCCGATTTTATCGAAAATGGCCCGTGATTTTCTCTCAATACCTGCAACTTCAGTACCTGCTGAGAGGTTATTTTCTAAAGCATCATTAGTAATTAGAAAACATAGAAATAGGTTAAGTGATGAGTCAGCCAGATGGTTACTTTGTATTAATTCTTGGTCAAAAAAATTGATATAAAGTATCATAACCTAATGATAAAGCTGTTGATTTGTGTTGTATTTTATTTTTTATTCAAATAAATGATAAATCGTAAAACTCTTTTATTAAATTTCTTATAAGTTGAGGGTTCAATCTCTTTCTAGACAGATAAGTATTGTTCTTTAAAATACAGTCAAGTTATTGTAATTAATTTGTTTTTTTACATGTTTTAGCAAATGTAAGCTTATAAATCATAAATGTTTATTAAGAAACAGTTACTTCCATGGAAAACGACATATAGGTCAGTTGATTTTTCGAATTTCTTATCAAATCTTCAGTTATTTATTAATCTGCTTGATCTTTACTATGGCTATGTTAATTCAAGCTCACAATGTTCCAATTCTAATACGTTTTTCTAAGATTTAAAGTAAACTTTAATAAATAGTAATAGACTAATAGGTAATTGCAAGACTTGCAAGACTCTTGCTGCAAGACCAAGACCAAGACCAAGACTGGGAGCGCAAGACCAAGACCAAGACCAAGACCAGGTGTATTGGCGCAAGACCAAGACCAAGACTGGCTAAGTCTCGTCTTGTTCTTGCATTTGGGCAACACTAGTTGTTAGTACCTATTGTACTTTTGTATGGAACAGCTATTTTCTTTTTATAATATTTCAGTTGATCCCATAGCAAAAGTTGTTCAATTCATGAATACTACACTACCGTAAAGTAATAGCCCTTTTTACCATAGATTTTTTCTTTTGCGATACCTAAGCGTGTGACAATCTAATCCAACTATATAAATAAATAAAAACCGGTTAAGTGCGTGTCGGATCACGCGCAATGAAGGGTTCCGTAGTTGGGATGAATTTATACCAAATACATCGATATACATTACGGTCAATTCTCCAACTGCAAATGTAAGTTTGTAATCACAAAAAACTTTTTCCTTTACATGTGCTGTGGGACCTTGCTTCCTGCCAAATTTCTTTATTCTAGGTCAACGGGAAGTACCCTGTTGGTTTTGATTTACTTGCGAGTATCAAAATATGTCACATAAAGGTTCGTGTTTTTTTGCGTTCCAAGGGAACATAGATTAGTTTTAATTTCAACTTGATACCTCCACGCGTTCCTGCAAAAAAGGGTCTTGACAGACTGACGGACGGACAACGAAGTGATCCTATAAGGGTTCCGTTTTTCCTTTTGAAGTAAAGAACCCTAAAAATGAAATGTTGTTCGCTGGTCAGCGCACCATTTGAGAACGGCTGAACCGTTTGGCAATTTTTTAAATAAAATGTTCGTCATAGTCCGAATTAGGTTTTTATGGAAAGAAAAATTGGAATTCGGGAAAAATGGAACGTCCTTTTTCTATAGAATTTCTGTGTGAATGATTGAAAGTTGGACAGGACAATATCTGTTGGATCAGCTAGTTTCAGATAAATTTCACAATGCTGTTATGTAAAATCGATACCCAGCCAAAATATTTCATTGTGTCATTAGTGTGTGATGGCTGGCTACTTACAGTGTTACTTAACTGCAATATATAGCTATTTATAACAAGAGTGCCGAAACTGCTCCAATTGTGGTACCTAGCAAACTATGTGATTAATATGCACTATTGTGGAGTACTCGGTAGCCGTTAGATAACATCATAATAATATCACTGTATTCATTGTGGATAATCCTAATTAGTTACATGATGGCTACATATGGCTGTGGATTTAGTAATCTTGATACTTTGAATATTTGGTTATAATTTCAAATTTTAACATTTTTGGGTGTAGGTACACACGGCTACACATCAAGCTATACATTTCCAGTATAAGCTGACCTCGCATTGTACGGAAATCATATACAATGCGAGATCAGCATAAACTGGAAATTATATAGAATTCTTTGTAACCTGAAATATTTTGATGTTGTTTTAATGAAGTAAAAAATACAACATTTTTTCTTTTTCGAAAAAAATATGAAAAGTATAACATTAGGTATCCAACTGTAGCAATCAGTGTACAATAACCATATAATCATATTCTTAGATTTCTAAAGAGAACAATATTTAAAAAAAAGTTGGTTACCCACCTATTATTGATTTATTTAGAGTAGGTACCTACTGCCTCATCACATATGTACATTTATCATGTTCAAAGAATTGTTCCGTAAAGAACAGACACTCACCATCGCTCATCACCACTTCTCAGTAAAATATTTTTATCATACAAATTATTTGTACCTACTTGTTATAATAGCAAGTATCAAAACTGGTTGCGTAGTGTTAATAATTCACTCCTATAAAGAGATGGTAAAAGATAAATGAATAGAATTTGGTTCGTGACTCCTGTTACATTGTTGTGTTATTGATACTGATATGTTCCATTTAACTGATTTACATTCAGATAAAGAACTTAGTTAAATATGCCTGCCCTTGACCTAGTCTTTACAAACCCATTAGGCTGCCGCTTTCCTTAGCTATAGTAAAAAGATGAATACCTATGTTAGTGCATTATTCTTGACAAGAGGATACAGAGATATGCTGTCAATAATTTGTTACATTGGAATTTTACAGCTTGATTTATGTGCGAAAGCTCTTAGTCACCGGAAAAACTCTTGTGAAAGTGATGGCGATCATGCTATCCAGTATCCAAGGCCTTCAAGATAAATCACGCAATAAGAAAAATACTATACCCATACAATATAGGTCGGAGGAATAAATGCGGAAAGCACAGAATCGGTCGAAGTGGCGGTGCTTGGGGGAGGCCTATGCCCAGCAGTGGACGTCTTTCGGCTGAAATGATGATGACAATATAGGTACATACTTGTTAGCTTCATAACAATAATCAAGAACCTATTATATGACAAACATGTTTAGAAGCGTGGACCAACCTCGTGGTTGCTTTTTCGATCTTCAAAACAATCTAAATAAAGAATCATTTCCCTCGCAATAAAAACTTAAAAGCAGGTGATAACAATCAAAAGCAAGATCAATATTTAATAGTATGTAAACAAAATAATTGAACTTGAAAAGCGTTACATAATCATTTATCGTGTCTCAGCCATCGATCCAGTTTTTGACTCCGCCGCGGGCATCCAGTAGGCGCAAGTACACATGTTTAATATATGTATGTAGGTATGTGCATACGCAATAGTTGTGTCTAGTATAAAAGCTCCGAGCTACAGAACAGAAGCACATTCGTCCACAATAAACAAACCAGTCAAGATGGTTGCCAGAGTAAGTTGTTGATCTTGTTTATCAGAAGATTGGGTAATTAGATCGATTGCAAAGTTTTATTTAAATATTATTATTGAATTGGACAAAGTACCTTGTTATTTAATCAGAAAAAAGTCTGACCCTAGTACAGTCAACTTCAGGATTATGGGTTCTGAAAAAAACGTAAAGTTGAAACACCTGTGCCTTACCCTTTAGAATCATAGGCGTGATAGTATTTCCACCACAACTGTCAATGTCGTCTCAAAATAGACTAACCTTATTATTCAGATAGTTACTTACCAATATTTTTCTTTACAGTTCCTGACTTTCTCCGCCCTGGTGGCCGCCGCCACCGCCGTGGCTATTCCAGTGGTGCCCGTCGCCAAGCTGGCGTACGCTCACGCTCAGCCCGAAGCACCCGCTCACTACGACTTCTCGTACTCCGTCCACGACAGCCAGAGCGGCGACGTGAAGCAGCAGCAGGAGACGCGCTCCGGCGACAACGTGCAAGGATCCTACTCCCTTGTGCAGCCCGACGGCGTGCACCGCATCGTCGACTACACCGCTGATGAGGAACACGGCTTCAACGCTGTCGTCAGATACGAGGGTACCGCCGTCCAGCAAGCTCCTGCCAAGATCGCATACGCTGCCCCTGTTGCCAAGATCGCCTACGCCGCTCCCGTCGCTAAGGTCGCGTACGCACCAGCTCAGGTCTCATACTCCCACGCCCCTGCTCAGGTCCAATACTCTCAAGCCCCTGCCCAGGTCCAATACTCCCACGCCCCTGCCCAGATCCAATACTCCCACGCTCCTTCTCAGATCTCCTATTCCCAAGCCCCTGCCCAGCTCTCTTACTCCCACGCCCCTGCCCAGGTCTCCTACCAACACGCTCCCGCCCAGGTCTCCTACCAACACGCTCCCGCCCAGGTCTCCTACCAACACGCCCCCGTCTCCTACGCCTCAGCTCCCGTCGCCAAGGTAGCATACGCACAAAACGTTGGCCACGTCACCTTCTCCTCCCCCGCCGTCTCTTACCACCACTAAGTCATAAGAACCATTGTTGTTAAACTTATTTATTTTGTTAAATACAAGATAGTCAATCTAATTTCGCAGCTTTTATTTTTTTACCGAGGGTCAGTGAGAAGAATTGTACAAGGAGGCGTCAAAGCGACGTATCCGATATCAAAACGTTCTAAACGAAGTTAGAAGGAAGCGTGCGGGTAGTGTCGGGGAATCAATTGAATTATGTAGCATTATGATGCGAGTGCGGGTCCGGTTACGCGGCACGTCCGCGCCCCCGGCGGGACGCTCTGACGCATTGCTTCTGACACCTATTCATTCGGCTAATTTACTCTACGACCAACAAGGCACTTTGAGGACAGGGAACTTTTCCCCTCCGTTGCCTGCCACACATCCAGGCGCGGGGGGCAGGGTGTGTCTACGTTCTATGGAGATGTTCAGCGCCCGCTTTGCAAAAACAGAGGAACGTGTCGACGCCTACATTAAGGATTGCAGGCAAATATAAATTGACAGAGTTGATGGTGAAAGTAGTTGTTAGGACGCACCAGAGGGGCTTTAGACGTGTGATGTGAATATTATATTAAGTTACTCTTGGGTGCTATTACAAAATGTTGTAAGGGGTTGTCTTGTTTTGTAACCAAACATTTTTATAGTGTGGCTTAAGCAGCCGCTCGGGACAAAAGGGAATTGAGTTGTCTGCAAGTTCTTCTCCTTTATAGAATAGGTACATATTTGCTTTATTAAAATTTGTTAGTCGATATGTGAAGGAAGGTACCCCAAGAATGCAGGCAATATTGAGACTGATTAATTAGTAGGTCACTACTGGAACCTGAGGAATTACTGCCTCGTTGTTCTAGTGGTTGCAAGCGCTACTGCTGAGTATGAGGTCCCGGGTTCGATTCCCGGATCGGGCAAAGTGTTATTGAGTTTTTCCATCTGGAATTTCTTAGTAGCAGCCCGGAGTCTGGATTTGTGCCCGGTTGATGGCAATAGGCTCACATATTACATGGGACTTAAACATAACTGGCGAAATGTGGGTGTACTATAGGTACACCTCTGCCTAACCCTTCGGGGATTACAGGCGTGATGTTATGTTATGCGTGAGTAATTAGAAGGTTATGTACCTATGGGTAACTTTAAATGTAGGTGCATGGTTGGTAGGTCAGAGCATTTAATACCAAATAAAAAACGTAACAGAATAAACTAACAAATAAATTGAAACAAAAAAAATATATAAACACGAATCAACAACATCCAAAAGCAAAGCTCAAATACTATATTTAAATGTTAAAATCACACATTTTGTGGATAAAGAGCGGCAATAACGTATTCACAGTGCGAATATTTAATGTAGGATGAATAAATAATTAATAATCAGTGCGGACAAATGTTTTGGTGAAGTTTTACAAGCCGCCCACAAAGGGTTGGATCGCGTTAATCCCGCTATTATCGGATGATGAACTATTACCCCACTCCCCTCACCCCCTTACTTGCCCCTCTCACGCCCGGAAGCCTCCCTTACTCGCTCATAGTTTGTATTACGGTGATATTACACCGAATGTTCGTGATATTAAGCAATCTCTGGAGATTCGATGTAGGATAATTAGGGCTGATGAAAGGGTTGTGTGTTTTATAAAAAAAAATTGGCAATAATCACAGGTTAGTGTGTTATTTAGGTTTTATCTCAGTTTTGTTAAGTCTCCCCTCTTGTTTGGTACGTGTAAGTAGTTGGATTTCATTCACAATTCATTGACGCTTTGGTCGCGATTTTCTACTTGATGTGTCAAATGCTACAATTAAAGTTGGTACATAGTACCTAAATGTAGTTTCTATATTGTTCTGTATTTTAAAATCAATTGCCCTTAAAAAAAACGTATTTATTATCACTGGCCCACACATGACACAGTGCACCCTTATTTTAAATTTAGATATTAAAAGTTCGATAATAAATAGAGACACAATTCTTGCATAAATAGTGTTAATTTATTATGTATTTGTCTAAAGTTGTTGGAGCTATCACTGCAGACAAAAGAGGCGGCCGCACTGAGCTACTTGCAATGAAATCAAAGAGCATTATTAATGGCACTTTCAACAGTCGTTCAATTATACAACCATTGTGTTTTTGCTTTTAATCACTAACACAAAGCTACTTACAGAGCTCAATTTTGCACATGTTTTTGTTGGTTTTTGTGAAGCATATAGGTATGATCTGTTCAAAAATAATCTGATGAACATGTAAACAAATTGATCAGAAAACTTCAAGAGCCTGGATTTGCACCCGGTTGATGCTCGCTCCCTCTATAAAATCCTATACTATTAAACGAGTAATATTTGTATACAAATATTTTTTTTTTTGTACCTATATAGATTTCTACTCACGTTCTCGAAATCGGCTTTAACAATTTCGATGAAAGTTACAATATAGGGGTTTACGGGAGCGAAAAATTGATCTAGCTAGGTCTCATACCTGGGAAAATTAGTTTTCTCTATTTTCACAGCCTCGGGAATGTGATACAACGTAGGAATAACTGGACGATATGTTTATCTATTTTCGCCCGAGCAGAGCTCGGTCGACCAGGTACTGGGACTTAAACATAACTGGCGAATTGTGGGTGTACCTGCTACAGGGACACCTCTGCCCAACCCTTCGGGGAAACAAGGCGTGATGTTATGTTATGTGTTATGTCGAGGACCTGAAATAAATGTTTTATTAAAATTTTTTATAGTATATATTAATATACTTTTTTTTTTGCGTAATTTTTGGTGACGTACCTACTAGAAATTTATATTATAGGTCCGTCTGAGGTCGCTCGAAGATTACTATGGAAAATATATCGTAATATGTCTTGCTATAATATATATTATTATAGCTACGTCTGTGATGGGCTTTAACATCTAAATACCTATAATATCTAACAAAGACTGAAACCCAACTATTTACCAGCAATTCATTAGACAAGCAGGGATTATCTTGGTACACAAATACACACAAAGATTACAAGTACCCATTACTCAGAAGATAATTAATTGAGGCCTAACAAGCGTAAATCATCAGCAGACAACTATAATAGAGACGTCACTAATTCTGCACGCATTTGTACTTCTCTTTGGCACAAATCGCGGACACGAGGCCGCACGTGCCGCGTACAATTGCGTGCATTTAGAGCATTGTGCACGATTGCTTCCGGATGACCCGAGTGTCAAGTTGCATCGTCGAAAAAATTTTATATTTGTGTGGCTTCCAGTGTACACTGATATGGTGAAGCGCACATTTAGGGAACAGTGTAGTTGAACGTATGTGTAATATATTGGAAGTGCATTCGATTATATTTTTGAGTGAAATTAGTTTATGTTGCACTTTGTGTAGGGTTTCGTAAATAAAAAATCTTGTTTAATTTCGTACATACTTTAATTAAATATGTTTTTTCAGTTGGGTTTTAAACTATAATGAACACTACAGTCCGGCCGTCGCGTTCCTGACACCTGTCAGTTGGACAATTTCTAGTAGTAACAAGCATCAAATTCGCAAAACCCATATTCGTTAGTATGAAACTGATATATATTGTGTCAAGAACGCATGCTCTCGACGGCCGGACTGTTATTACGTTAAAAGGCTTGGCTTTGGCTTGTGTACTTCTCTAATGCCTCAAAATTTGCGATGTTACTTAAATTCGGTCGTCATTCAACATAGTAGGTACAGATAGTGCCATCCACGAAGACGCGCCCAACTCCGCGATCACTGTACTGTAAAGCCGAGTCTCCTGCGCGTGTTTTTACACAAAAACATCGAAACAAAGACGTCTGGCCATACACATTTGTGTATGCAAACAAGATGTTTTTGTTTTCCGAGCTGCATGGAAGACATTCCCCGCGCGGGTGAAGAGGGGAAGGGTTTGTTTCATTTTCAACCACTGCGCGCACCGCGGACATCTGTCACCGTCATTCAACACAGGTTTTGAGGTTATATTGTCTTGTGAATAGTTGTGAACAAGTTGTGATAAATTGACGATGAATTTGAATAGAGGTACTTTTTAAGTTCGTCTTCCTCGTCGGAACTCATAACAACATCTAAACAAAGTGTGTAGATGTATCTGTAGATGTATAACCTCAAAATATTTTAATACGCAGGAGACAACTGTGTATGAAAACAAATGTTTATGTGTAAGATTTTTGGGTAATGTTTCGAAAAAACACGCGCATGATACGCGGTTTTTGCTGTACTTCAGTACGGAGCGGAGCGGAGTGAGGCGCGTCTTCATGGATGGCACTATCTATATTCGTAATATGAACATCATTCCTAAACGATTAGTATCGTATAAGAAAATTAGGTATAATAATTCTGCGGAATTACTTCAATTAAAAATGTTTCTTTACTTGAAAATAGTCAACTATAAAATATGCTCAGACAATACATAAACCTCTTAAATTCGGTACTCCATACGTATTGCATTATTATTCAACGTACCTTGTACTAGGTAGGTATATATATGAAATTCAGACTTTAAAAGTCGTTTTACTGGGAACAGACACTCAACTCGATAGAAAGAACCATAGAAATATAAACAACAGGAGAAGTGGCATGGAGGCGTGTCTGTGTCCGCGCGTAATGATCGAAGTGCTCATTGCATACGAAAATGGCCGTCTCCGCGAACTAGTGTGCTTTCGGCCGTGATCGGGACAATTTATAAGAATGCCGTGTTGTTCAGTGGTTTCTTGTAAAAACCGAAGTCGAAACAAAAACTTTGTGAATCATGGAATCACTTACCATATGTAATTACAAGTATTTTACTATATTTGTCTTTAAAATAATGAAAAACAACAAATCGTAAAATATTTCTTGCTTTTACTACGTTATTTTTGTTTCCAAATATCACAGCGACTGTACTATTTTTGCACTACATACATTGCTCGTTAACCACTACCTAAATATGTCGCTCAGTGACTCAACAAGCAATGTAAAAATCACAAAACGATACTGTGGACTGCGGATGCATCGCGCAGTACGGCCGCTGTGTCTGGCGACAAGCTAGTGATGTGGTTGTGCAGATCAGATCCACTAACGTAGGCTATCGACAACAATGTCGTTTGGCGAATGAATTTATTGCTATTATACTTTATTCTTCAATTTGTCAACTGTTTTACCCGGGTGGAAGATCGATGTGAAATAATGTGTTTTACTTATTTTGATTATTTTACAGCGTGGTAGAGAAATGCGTAACCAACGGTCGTAAAGTTAATAAAATTTTAGGTGGAGTGTTTTGGGTTTGAATTATAGGATTAGATCTCTTTGATAATATTAAGTTTCACCAATTTGAGCAGTCTCCGATGAATAATCACATAATATTTCTAATTAAAGCAGTCATGAAAAAATATATTAATTTAAGATTACACTATTTGACAAAAAATGCCACTCCAGTAATATTAAAGCGTTTGGTCAAGTGCTGCACAAATACCTCCACTTTACAGGACAGTGAGTAAACATCATAGCAGGGTTCAACAATACCTACTGTTTCAATAAACTGTGATAGGTTAAACCAACGTAACTGGATTTTTTAATTGTTTGAATTTTTTGCTTATTATTTATTTTTATTATAATATTTTCTGGACTTATCGTTTTTATTTATTTTATTTTCAGGACACCAAATTTTTTAAAGTATAATGACGGTGAAGTATCAATATCTAATAACTACAAAAACATGGTTTTACAGGAGGAGAAAAAAACGTTTAATTTCCATAGTTTTTGATCATTTGAAGTAAACATTAAACTCAAACTCAAAGCATTTATTTCAATTAAACCATTTACAGGCACTTTTGAATTGTCAAGGAATCGGTCAGTCAGAAATAGGTATGAAGCTAGTTGCCCATTTCAAAGCGTAGTAGGTACCTATGGAGAAGAACGGGCAAGAAACTCCACGGACACTCTTTTAAATAAAAAATTGTTACAAAATATTGGTTACATCATTCATGTTGAAATTATACATGTGAGAACAATGTAGAAAGACGTGCACGTTAGAAGCGTCCGTAATAAAAAGAGAAAACAAAGAACAATTCAAAAAAAATAAAATAAGCCCTAATAATTAGTAAGTGAAAACCGCCAAAATATTAGTTTTTTTTTTTTTATTCTATTTTAATTTGGGACTTTTATAATCGCAATGCGTATGACAGTCCCATCATACCCTAAACAAATAGTAACAAATCACACTGTTATGGATTACATTTGGGCCATAAACCTGAACAGACTCTTCGCATCATCACCATTTGGTTGAGATAGAATTTTATGAAATGTGCCTAAATCAAGTCGGTTCAACCTCAATGCCCCAAACACATCATTTCTATCAGACTCATATCGAACACAGTCCATCAATAAGTGATGTAAGTCTTCCACAACTCCACACTCCACACAAAATGTTAGTTATTAGATATTGATACTTCACCGTCGATAATATTAAATGGAAGAATCGATACCTTTCCGATTTGGTCAATCACTAGCGTATATGTAAAATAAATTGTTTCTGTACAGCACAACGATAGAAATGATTTTTTCGTGTGAGTGAGTTGTACGGTGCATGGTAAATGCACGCTGTGTTTGATGGGATAAGGTTTATAATTGATTGTGCAGTACGTTCTGATTTATGAATTGCAAGAGTGAGCGCAGCCTCATATCTATTTCTGCATGTGTAGTTGTGGCGACTAGTGGCGAGGTAGTGGGGACAAAGTGGAGACATTGGGTTTCGATACATTTTCAACTACCGGGCATATCTCCTTCTTTCTTATATCTATGGAAAGAACAGATTCCAATTCTCAGAAATTCAATTGGTCGGTATGGCAGAGCAAATCCGATGGCGGTGCAGTAGTAGTTGTACAGTTGTACTTAAAGCGTACTGTCAAAACATTGTGCAGTTCCAGCTTTACGCTCTGATATTCCTTTCCTTGTTATCGCCCGGAGCTACGGGTGGCGGGTGGGGCGGCTGATGTTGCAGATATACTATAGAAGATCCAGTTGGAACTTATTTATTTGGGTACCTACTTATTTATGATAGATAGCTTCATATTTCTGACTGACCTATTCCTTGACAATTCAAAAGTGCCTATAAATGGTTTAATACGGTAGTTGCCTAGGTAAAAAAATGAAATTATATTTAGTCCGTCTTTCAGATAATAAAAAAATATTAGACACGTATTTTTTGCTTTATCGTATTAATAAAAATTACCTAGAAAACACGCATTAAAGTTGGGGAGTGGGGGCTCGCTACGTCACCACGCAGTATTCAATCTAGCAAGGCGTGACGTCATGCCACATTTTAACTCAATATATCGCCGTAATCTTTTGATTACGTCAAAAAAGGAAAAATACGAGTTCAATATTTTTTAATAATCAACAAGACGGACAAATAGTATATAATATACTAGGACACAGGCCTATTAAAATAAATGCTTTGAGTTTGAGTTTTTGATAGCTTCTGCCCACGGCTTCGTTCGCGTGGAAGTCGATAGAATACAGCCCATGTTACTCGCTGATAATGTAGCTTTCTATAGTCGAAATATTTTTTTAAATCGGCTAAGTGTTTTTTGAGTTTATCAATTACAAACAAACATACAAAAATCAAATCTTTTCTCTATATAATATTAGTTTCTATAAAAACTTTTTACAAAAAAAAATACAACCGACTTCCAAAAAAAGCACTACAAACACTTTCGTTTTTTGCCACCGACTTCCGAAATTATTTTTCACTTTGTAGTGTTTTTTTTTTGGAAGTCGGTTCTATTTTATTTTTACGAACAAACATACATAAATCAAATCTTTTCTCTATATAATATTAGTTTCGATAAAAACTTTTTACAAAAAAAAATACAACCGACTTCCAAAAAAAACACTACAAACACTTTCGTTTTTTTGCCACTGACTTCCGAAATTATTTTTCACTTTGTAGTGTTTTTTTTGGAAGTCGGTTCTATTTTATTTTTGTAAAAACTTTTTATTTTTCACTTTTTAGTTATGGTACCTACCCCACACAAATTCGAATACCACTACCTGCTATGTAAATAACTGTGACAGGAACTTATCATATCATCCACGTACTAAGTGGGAAAAAATACGTATTATTGAAGCTAACTCAAAAACTACCCAAGCAAACTTTATAAAATTTATATGGGACCACCTCTAAAGTATGACCTACCAAACAAAAAAAGAATGATCAAAATCAATTCATAATTGGCGGAAAAATCGCGTAACAAACATACAAAAAAAAAAAATGTTGTTTAATCTCTAATCCCTTCGTTTATACAAAACTTACTGTCGCAAGTAGCCAGCAGAATAGTTTCACAAAAGAGTTTTTGAAAAGTGTAACATGTGTGCCGTAGTTAACCCTGACCGCCGAAGTTCTGACCACAGTGATAATGACAACGTTCAAGATGGACTGGTCACAGACGCATTAAGGGGGGGGGCGGCAGGTGCGGTCCGCCCCGAGCCCCGGGGGGCCCCCAAATCTTTAGTCAAATCCCAAACAAGGCCAATATATGTTCAATAAGTTAAAGCTGCCTTTGTTGGGGACCCCTACGTATGCTAATTATATAAACGTAGATTGCAAAAATTTTCGAGCTGACTTCGCTCACTCTTGCATTCTACGTTCTCAAACTATTCTGAATAGATCGACAAAGTAATTCCTATTTCTATATAATTTACCTAATTTTCGTGCTCGTTTTGCTCGCTCTAATAAGCTATAATCGTTTAGTGCTCCAACTTTTCATTATAGGTCGACAAAGTATCTCCTATTTCTGTATGAATGGTCAGTACAATACCTAACCTTTTCGAAGTAGTGTGCTAATATATCTTATTAAATAATCTACGTTCTTCTAGTTCTCAGAGTTTTCTGCATACCTAGGCCCCGGTGGGGCCTATTTAGTTTGCCGCCCCGGTCGGATAGGCTTAGTACTGGTGTTTCTGTTATTAATTATGCACTGCCTCTGTGTATCATACCCAAGACTTATGTGACTTAAAGAATGTACCAGCAGAATTGATCGCGCATGACGTTACTTACTCCACTCAAAGTGGACCTTTTGAGTCTTGTTCTGTTATTCACAAGGGTGGAAGTGGGTGGCAAGACTATGTCGGAAACAATTAGGGTGTGCGCACGCGCGGCAGCTTCCTGAACCTCGCCTAATTGGCGTATCTCTGCGCCGCTCAATGTATCTCTGTTATAATTGACGTGGCTGCAACAATGAGATTAGATTGCTATCTGTTTATGTTAGTTACTCCATTAATGTTGGAGCGATCATTATGTGGTTGGGAGCGTGACATGTGACTGTTATCATATGTTTATCAATACAATACATAGCTGGGAACTACTGGGAAGGCGTAATTCTGCATCAGTTATGGATGTTTTTACCCTGTCTGATACCCGTAATCGATAGGTGATGTTTTTTCTCTACCGAACGTAACTTGGCTACTTTTATTGTATGCTTCATTAAGTTTTCAGCACGATGAAAAACTACCTCCTGTTTTCAATTTTAATTAGGTATCAGTGAAAAAGATTTTTAGTAAGACCTTTCAATAAGAGCTTTTCCGTTTTTCTTATCTTGGAATCAATATAGCTTTTTCGGCAAATACATCTTATAGTTTCGTTTTAAAAAAGCAACTAAAATCCTAACTAATATTATAAATGCGAAAGTGAGTTTGTTTGTTACGATTTGGCACATGGATAGACCATGACCTGGGTTAGAATAAAGTACACTTTTTATCCCGATATTTCTACAGGATCGAGATGTATGCGTATGAAACCGCGGGGTGTAGCTAGTCAATTATATTTTCTTGTTTGACGTTCAAAAGTGCCTTTATATACTGCTTAAAAACAATGATTTTACGTTAACTTTGTCTAAAAAAAGCACTGCATCGAACATGTTTAAACAAAACTTTGATCAGTAAACTGCATTGTACAATGTTACCCCATTTCGAATGACACAGGAATATTTGACGCAGCCCTTCATTAGCAAAACTAATGATTGGCTAAACACCGCTGTCCCCTACTCCGTATTCCCAGGACTCCTGCTTTGTTCGACCAAAATCTATTTATTCATATCGTATTGCTAATTTGAGGATTAGGCGGCGCGTTCCGTCGGTTATTGAATTATCCATTCCGTTTGCGGGGAGTCCGGAGTCCGGGCTGAGTCCCGGGTCCCGGGGGAGTTCGCTACGACTTGCGTAGTCGGTTGATCTTTGATGTATTTTGAGTTTTGAATGTTGTTTTTTTGGTGAATGACTGTCGAATGAATTTTATGATACCAACAAAAATTCAAATAATTTTCGCCTTTGTCATCAGAAACCATTGAAGAAAATCATTCTTTTAAAAGAAAAACTTCGTCAATTTATAAAAAATTGGTTTCAGTCGTTCATATGAAATTCAATAAATATTTTATTTCATATAAACCTACATGGAATGAAACTTAGAAGCTATGTGCACGGTTCCAATTTATTGGTCGTTTCTCTTTCTCTTTAAAAAATAATTGACTTTTAAACAAAATGTTTTTAAATTACAGGAATAACAGGTATGAGAGGACCATTAATAAATGGTCATCTATGGGGAGGACAGTGTAGACCTGTCATCAAGTACCAGGTACTGGATAAAAAGTGCTTTGATTGAACCATTCTCGTAGCAAGGTTTCTTGATCTCTTCCGTTGAACTTGACTATATGTATACTTGGCCTTACATAAAAATAAGTCACATTTGAAAAAAAACAGCGGTTACGAGTCTGTAACTTCCCCGTACATTAGTAGGGGCTGTCGGCAAGGCACACAGTATGTCGGCGAACGTACAGCGCGCCGTGAATACGTTATTATGATTAGTTTACGAGATAATGTTTAGCGCGCGCTGCGGCCAATTAGCGCTGCGGTAAACATCCACTAACTTGGGATAACTTGTTTTAAATAGATATACTTACTTGACGGGTGTACAATAGGTACACCTCTGCCTTACCCTAAGGGGAAATACAGGCGTGATGTTATGTTATGTTACGTGATGTTGTGTTATGTTACTTGTAAATAGGGGTAAAAAGTGAATGTAGTCTTATTCTTCTTCTCGTGTGGTACCGTTATCGAGAGTACACTCATTTAAGTACCTTGGGCATGTTTTGTCCACTAGCCTTAAAGACGATGACGATATTGAGCGAGAGCGGAGGGCGCTGTCGGTCAGAGCGAATATGATTGCTCGCAGGTTTAAGCGTGCTTCTACGGAGGTTAAAAAAACACTTTTTAGAGCCTTCTGTTCCTCGTTTTACACCTGTGGCCTGTGGGTACATTTTACTCAGAGATCGTACAGCGCCCTTCGCGTGCAGTATAATAATGCGTTCAGGGTGTTGATGGGGCTGCCTCGCTTCTGTAGCGCATCAGGGATGTTTGCGGAATTGCGTGTTGATTGCTTTTATGCATTAATGCGTAAAAGATGTGCGTCCTTGGTGCGCAGGGTGCGAGGCAGTTCTAACAGCATCCTGAGAGTTATTGCTGACAGGCTGGACTCCTGTGTTGTAAGTCGTTGCTCCAGTATCTCAGCTGGAATACTGAAGCAGTGACTAATTTGTTGAGTGTGTGTGTTTGTGTGTGTGTGTGTGGGAGGGTGTGTGTGTGTGTGTGTTTGTGTGTTTTTGTAGATAATTTTTGTTGTAATTGTATCACTAACATAGTTGTAAGTTTATTTCATTGTTACTAACATTGTATGAGTCTCATTGTTACTCGAAATAAAGAATTTAATTTAATTTAATTTTAGTGACTAACTTGTACCATAATTGCGAAATACACGATCAATCAATCTGTTTCGATTTGAAACAGATTGCTAATCCATCCATTGTTTCATAAGTTGGAAAAAAAATGTGCTCAACAACGTAAATAATGGAATAAATGTTGTTGAACTGTCAAAATGAAACAATTTAGTCATAATCGTTTACGAAAATAAGTTACGCAATTAGGGGACTAGTGTCAGAGTTTTAAAGCCTCCCATGGGCCTCTGACTTGACTTCACATGCCGTCGAGAAATATCTCTCAGGCATGCCGTTTCCTCACGATGTTTTCCTTCACCGTTTTTGAAGCAAGTGATAATTATACAATACGCACAAGAATCTGAAAAGTGGTGAGGTGCGTGCCTTGGGTTGGAATCGAGACCTAATTTAGTCACACCACTAGGCTATCACTGCTGATGTAAAGTTAGGAATTAAGTGCAGTAACGTTCACTTTGCTCATAAGCAGTGTATCTAGGAAATAGAGGGAAACTTGACGATAACTTATTTGCACATCCTATTAGGTGCAGTCGCTAGCACTATAATACCTCTGTATACACAGTCAAATTCAAAAGTGATTTCTCGTGGTTTATCGATTGCTACTTTATGACTGACCACCAATTTCTAACCTATTTCATAATAGTATAGGTTCCGAATACTAACAAAATAAAATAACAATTAATACAGTGGGAGAAAATCACTTTTAAATGTTGCCAAGTGTATATGTCGCAGTAATGTGAATGTAGTTAAATGAAAGCGGTTTATAAATGATCCGTCGCGAGGCACACAATACTGTTTCTCTATTTTTTTTTTGTTTTTTTGGTTGAATATTGTGTGCCTGGGTCATATAAATTTATTTTCTTTCTTTCTTTTTCTTTTAACTGTCGTGTAATGTAACTATTAGGGCACTCCGACCAAATAGGTTAGGTTAGAACTGTGACCAACAACGCGCGAGCCGAGTAAGCAAAATTAGGGCACTCCGACATTTATGTACCGCTTTCATATAACTATACTACGGTATATAGCTATATCCCTAGGGATATAACTATCACGGCTTTAACCATCTTACTGCGATATATACATATTAGTGTTCGTGGCTGTACTTATTTGCTATTCTTGTTCTTATCTAGTCCATAACCATCTGCAGAAAACTTTCTAAAACAATTCCTCCGTAACTTAGCCCCAACTCAAAAGACGTGCTTCCAAGCGTAAAACATCTATAAAACCATAATTAATTCGCGAGCATTTATCACATAATTGCGTTTAATGGCGTTGACAATGGATCAGTGGAGCGAAGTCGAGGAGCCACTCAATTATGTGGCATTCAGGATCGCTGCTGTTTGCGCTGGTACTTGCAGCCGCGGCCTCTGATTGGCTGGTGAGGGGACCGACCACCCCTAGCGCTGAACAGTCAGCCTTTGTAGACATCACCATTATTTTTGCACACCACCAATATTTGGATTGTTGAGATTTTGTCGATGAGTTCTTAAGGATTTTTGTGGTGGTGATAAATGAATTAGCTATACGTTTTGTTGACATGGCTTTACTATATTTATAGTTTTTGATGTAGGAATATCTTTTAGCCCAAGAAATACAATTTCCAGCATTTATTGAAAGTAGACTCAGACTGTGAGTATGTACAATATGCAAACAACTTTAAACCGACAATGCGTGACCCCTATTGGAAAAGTCTGACTTTTTGGGTCACCTATTTGGTAATTTACTGGCGTAAGAAACATCGTGTGTCCTATTTAATAGTATATCCACAATATTTAGGTAGGTACTAAAAAGCTTCCCAGCTCCATACCAACGTACCTAAACGCTACCCGTGCTCATTCAACTGCGTGCCAACCAACGGGTCCTACTTCTAACTGCGTGGCAGCGCCCCTCGTACGCATTAATATTATTATTTGGCAACATTTACTAAATAATTTGCTCGTTAAACGTCCGCCGATCGCGCCCCGCGCCCGTCCCTAACTACCGTATTGTGTCGCCGGACGATTTGCCCGCGTCCCCCGGGACTAACGACGGGATTCAACCAATACGACTCTAACATTAATTACTGCCCCGTCTTTTGTGGTAATATTTGTAGCAACATGCTCTTTTGTTAGCGATATGAAATTAATAACGGCTTGTTATTGTGTAGGGATTACAAAACTATCGGTGATGCTTAATATGAACTCTTATAGGTGCCTCCCTTTGGAGTTGATGAGGTTTCGCTAAGCTCTCGCTGGGAAATTAAGCCATATAGTTGTAACACAAGAAGCAGCTCTAGACGTCTTACAAGAAAAGTTTTTTTACAAAAAAATACAACCGACTTCCAAACTACAAAATGGAAAATAACTTTAATTTCGGAAGTCGGTGTCTTTGGATCAGTATTTTAGTTTTTTGCCTCCGACTTCCGAAATTAATTTCCACTTTACAGTTTGGAAGTCGGTTGTATTTTTTGTAAAAAAGTTTCTTTTTTCACTTTTTTTTGATTTTTGATTTTTTAAAATCGGTTAATTTGTTTTTGAGTTACACACATTACAAACAAACATACAAAAAATATTTTTACTCTTTATAATATTAGGTTCGATAAATAATTATAATCAAGTTGTACCATAATGCTATTAATTAAGTTAAAATACAAACTTGAATATAAAAAAAGTAAAAAAATAAACATAATTTAATACATTTCGAAAGCAGGAATGTTCTCCACATGAATAAGTGACATTTCGGTCCAGTATTCCTGCGACAAACACCTATATGAGCCATTTCGTCCGTTCCACCAGAGCCTAAACTGCTTGTGCGTCTGTTGGTGTCGTTCATTGATGTTCAAGGCTTCGCAGAGGTGGCAAAGCGGGTGAAACCCTGGCAACTCTTTTAGATCATCTATGGTGTAGTAGTTGGTCCATTCAAAAAATTCATAATACTTTGATAGGTTCTTTACCACCTGGTACATCATGTAGGCTAAGTTGTATGGATTTATTTCGCGAGCGTTTATGTATGATCCGGGAGGGAGAAATCTGGGGAAATATAAGATGAATATGACTCATCGTGTTACTAGTAAAAAATCTGATAACTTCCGTAGCAATAGTAAGGATTTATAAATGATACTAGCTGACCGGAAAACACGTTAAGCCGTTGGTCCCGGCTGTCATTTGTAGATCTTTGACAGTCTTTACGGGTAGTCAGAAGCTCAAAAGTCTGACAACCAGTCTTACCAAGGGGTATCGTGTTACCTAGTAACTAGGTTATAGAGGTCAGATAGGCAGTCGCTCCATGTAAAATACTGGTATTCAGCTGCATCCGGTTAGATTGGAAGCAGGGAGGAACTCAAACACATATAAATCATTTCATCAAAATCAGTCCACCCGTTTAGGAGTTCAGTGACATACACACGTACAGAAGAATTTATTTATTTTATTTTTATTTAGTTTAGTTTATTTATTTCACCTAAAAAAAAATTACAATAATACAATTACACATACTTATAGGCTAGTACTTGGGAGTATATAACATGGGAGCATCTGTAACCGAACTAGGACGAGTCCTGTATCTCGGCATACAGCGCCAAACCCCTCAATTCATATTAGCCCAAAAGACATGCGAAAAGATGCATCAATGAATGATGTTAAAAAAAAAAAATGTTAAATTATATGTATAAAGAGAAAATTTATCTTCCCCTAATTACTCCAAAACAATATACCTATACCGCTCCTAAACTGTGACAACCAGTCACACTAATATTATAAAGGCGAAAGTTTGTGAGTGAGTGTGTGGGGGTGTGTGTATGTGTGTATGTTTGTATCTTCTTCACGCTCAAACGGTTGAACGGATTTGGATGAAATTTGGTACACAGATAGTTTATAACCTGGATTAACACATAGAATACTTTTTATTCCGATATTCCCACGTGATCGAGACTTCTGCGGGTGACACCGCGGGGCGCAGCTAGTATCAAATATTCTTGAGCAATACTGAGTATCTCCTTTTACCAAGAGCTCGATATTGATTCAAATTAGGTTCCCAGAGCTTTAAACGTTCTTAGTGAATTACGTAGAATATCCAGAACTTCCATCGAACACAAAATTGTAATCTAACTGTATATGTGTGTAAAACAAGAATTACCTGTGGGAACCTCTACAGACTCTAGATACATCTTACCTGGTGTAATTAGCACCACCGTAGACAATGGGCACCACGTAATTATTATACCCATGGAGAACCTTCTCCGTGACGTAATCTTCTGAGAAAGAGTTCTCAAACGCCATATAGAAATAATAATCATTCCTTAACATTTCTTCACAGTTGTCGTTTGAGCATTTTCGTTTAGAACAGCGACCATACACGTCGATTTGTAAAGAGAAATGGTACAGATGATCCTGGAGCCTCGTCAAGTAAAAATCTCTTAAATTGTCGGCCCAGCAGTTGCTCACCAACCAGGCGGCAGTTTTTTTTCTACCATGTAAGACGTGTTTTACCTCCTTAGGGATACTTAATCTTTTGTCATATACTTGCCACTTCACATGTTTACTTGGAGCGACGATGTGGCGCGTTACATTCCGCACAACAAAGAAAGGCCACAGCAAATCAGAATCCATTCTATACGTTAACGTCCAGTTGAAGAAGTTATCGTAGTTCACTTCACAAGCAGGAAAGTTGTATGAAGACTCTGACGTAGTGAAAACATATATCTGCGCCTTGGACCTGTTCTCTGGCAGTGTGTCAATTCGTTTCAAAAGATTTTCAGTAAAAAGTAAAGCATCGAACCGCGTGTAGCCTCCATCTAATAAATTCTTGTCTTCAGTGAATATACAGTTATTTACTCGACATTGTAAACTTGGGAATATCTGTTCCTTTTTGTCATTTACGGTATTGAAGTTATTATCCCACACAAGTATGTATTTATGCTCTTTATCTGATAAATTCGCACCGCGGTATGAGAACAATCTATAAACTAGGTCGTAACGAATCGACAATATATATAGAAGGGCAAAGATATACATAAACAATAGTGCGTAGGCCCCACATTTTATAGTGGTTCTAGAGTTATAACGAAACAGTAATTTCTTTAATAATCCCATTGATATAATATGTTTAAGCCTAAGCTTGAATTAAAAATGTCATGTTGATACGCTGACAACCAATAGTTTTTGTTTTTTTTTGCAGTTTGTCTGACACATACTGCAAAAAAAAAAAAAAACTGAAATAAAGATAAGAAGAAAGAAGAAGAAGAGAACGGACGGAAGATCTGTAAGAAGTACGGACAAGGAAATCAGAAATACTTTTCTTTTAAACTTTTTTTTTTAAACAAAGAGTCATATACAGCGGCCATATTACTCATTAAACCCAGGTTCTTATTGGTTTTATTTCGCAAAGCAAGCGAGAACAAAAACGGACCAAGTGCGTGTCGGACCACGCACAAATAAGGGTTCCGTAGTTGCGATAAATTTATACCAAAAACAAAAATAACATTGTAGTTGATAAACATGTTCTCCTTTACATTCCAACTGCAAATGTAAATTTGTACGCACAATATTGAGAGATTTCCCATGTTATTTACAAGAAGATATACCTACAAGAAGTCTATTCTTATAGGTATATCTTCTTGTAATCTATAATTATAGAATTACACATAAGTGTATTATTAAAAGTAGTGTATAATACATAAGTGTATTATTTTCAAAATTGTAGACTCAGTAGTTTTGGAGATAACGGGGGAATGGTCAATTAACATCGATTTTCTTAAATAACTATAAAACTATTTATATTAAAATGTTAAAATTTTTGAGACCCTCACAGTAAGCCCTTTCATTTGATACCGGTCACAAAATACAGTTTGAAAACTAAAGAAACTTTTTTGCCTCCCAAAAGTGACCCACATATTTAAAATTTTACGTTACACGTCCGTGTTTGGATCACAGAAATTCATAAATGTACCATTTCAACTTAATCTTGTATTGTAATTGTATTCGGAACAAATTGGCTGTGACAGACGGATAGACAGACACACAAGTGATCCAATAAGGGTTCCGTTTTTTCATTCGGACGTACGGAACCCTAAAAATTACTTAGGTACATTTAGTCAAATTTTATAATACCGAATACAGAAAAATACCAATATGTATTAACAAATAAGGCCGGATGCACGACGGCTGGCAAAGATTACACCAACCGTCATTATGACTCGTGGGAGTATCTTGACCACTGAATGGCACCATTGTCCCGCATAGGTGGCACCATCACTTAACTGGCGTTAACAATGCGTCCTCACTAATCCGAGATTAAGATCGTATCTGGAACAGGACATGATAAACACTTCACATATAAATACAATTCATGTTTCATGAACAGTTAGTTTTGAGTGTTAAAAAAATATTGACAACTGTCGTTATGCAGGAATTATAGAAGTTTAACATTAAAAATTTCTGCTCGGCGTGATATTGATCCAGCGTCAAATTCATAGATCTTCTTCTTTTCGTGTGGTTAGTGACTAACCTGGTGTCAGAGTTTTTTTAAAGCCGCCCATGGGCCTCTGACTTGGCTTCACATGCTGTCGAGAAATATCTCACGATGTTTTCTTTCATCGTTTTTAAAGCAAGTGATAATTATACAATACGCACATGAATTCGAAAAGTCAGAGGTGCGTGCCTTGGGTTTGAACTCGAGACCTATGACTTGGTAGTCCGACGGTCACTCCACTAGGCTATCACTGCTATAATCATTCATAGACTTTAAGTTTTTATATGAGGATCTTACAGATCATTTTAATGTAACAAAAATTGACCGTTTTTCAGTTTTTCTTTATCCGTCTGAACGAGCACGTCAAGTAGTCGACAGAAGTAGTCGTGATGAGATCAACGACAGACGTCTCGTGCTGTCAGAACTCCGCAAATCAGATGTGTAAACCACCGACAAAGTGAATATTGGGGATTTTGAAGTTAGGCTAACAATGGCTGTGTTGAAATTGAAATGCAAATGACTAGTAGCATCTGTAAACTAGAAGGCAACTCTCACTGAGGTAAAAATCTTAGTTGATACAATTTATTTTGCAAAGCTAACACATGTACCTGAACAAGAAACACTTTGTACCGAGTTAAACTTCTGTAGTCATTACTGCATTACTGGTCCGTCATCGTGTCCGAGTGTCGACAGTATTGACCGTCGAATACAGTTATTGTTGGCAAAATAACTCTATTGTTAATGTGTAAAATGTTGGAGAGCAAAAACTTTGGGACAATGGCTCAGTAATTGAATTAGAAGGTCTTGAAGGCGTGTTGTTGTGTACTTTCTCGGAAACTACATGTGTGACTTATATAATGTGATATTTGCAGTTGATTTGCAGCTGGTTCGGACGGATATTAAGAACTTACAGTACAATGTCGAGATGAGTTTGATTATGGAAATTTAATATTTATGCTTATACTTTTACATAAGCATGGGTGACAAGTTGAGAGAATGAAAAGTTATCAGTGACCAGACTACGGTTTTTCAGTACAGTTTATGTTTAAATTAATATCTACTAATAGACCTATGCCTCAATAAAACAGTATATCTAATAAGTACCTTTAAACGAGCAACGAGCAATTCTTATTTATTTATTTAACAATTTATGTACACACATATAAACAGATAAGAAGAAAGGAACAGAAAAATACATACAAAGGTGATGCTTATTTCTATAGAAATCTCTTCCAGCATACCTGCGATAGGAAAGTAGTTAAAGAGATGTAGACAACGTGTGTAAGAGTAGAAGAGAAAGCAGAATACATAAAATAAAAAACTTAACTATACACTAATTCTATATTCTATTTCTATTCTTATATATATATTATCTGAATCTCGGAAACAGCTCCAACGTTTTTCATGAAATTTAGTATGCAGGGGGTTTCGGGGGGCGATAAATCGATCTAGCAAGGTTTCATTTTTAGAAAACGTCGTTAAAAAAAACGGTCATCCAGATATTAAAACATTTATGTGGACTGATATAGTATATCACTTCATCTGTTCAAATTATGATAATGATATCAGAAAAAAATACTTAATTCACAATTCTTTATTGCATTCCATAATATTGTTAGAACAGACCCTGTCAAGCACAGCATAGTAGGAGAGGGGAGGAAGAGCGCTATTATTTGCGTTTATATTATTTATGTAAGTTTTCTAGAAATTGTATTTTTATTGAAGTGAAAAATTATTTTGGGAAAAAACAATTGAACTCTCGACACCGTTACCGTCACCTCGTTTCTGTAAACGCGATTGTGCTCTTTATTTATATTAAGTTACGGATCAATGTTCTATGCAAGTATTTTTCTTCCACCAAGGCGATGTTGTTCAAGTTTTCACTTCTGTCGGCACTCCCGGAGTGCCACTGTTTTTTTTTTATTACTAGTTTTTCTTCGTCACGTTTTCTTTACTTAAGTAGGTCTATGTTGGAACCAAATAAACTAAACTGATAGATTTACAAAGACAATCAATATCACCCATATCTAGTTCTACCTTATCTACATCCTATACTATTAAACGAGCAATATTTGTATATTTGTTTGTATAAATATTTGTAGTCACGTTCTAGAAATCGGCTTTAACGATTTCGATGAAAGTTGCAATATAGGGGTTTACGGGGGCGAAAAATCGATCTAGCTAGGTCTCATATCCGGTAAAATTAGTTTTCTCTATTTTCACAGCCTCGGGAATGTGATACAACGCTAGCATACCTGGACGATATGTTTATTTATATTAATGTGATGTTAAACATAATATTGGGCAAACATGTCTGAAGCTGTACTTTTTTTAATGTTATCTTGCATGCACGTTTTTATTTCTGTATGTGTACATATGTTTGAGCAAATAAATATATCTTATCTTATCTTAATTTAACCGACGAATGATCAAATTAAAGAGAGAAACAGAACAAAACATTGCTATCAACAAAAACAGTTTTATGATCTGCATTGTACAGCTTCATTATGATGCGATTTTGAATATGTTATAAAATGCTGAATCACAGTCACAAAAACTAACCAAACCGCGGTTGAAGTTTTATAACAATTGAATTTATACGAGTCTGTGAAATTGTAAATAAAACATTAATCAAATAGAAAATTACAAATATTACTAAGTACTACTTAGGTACTGTAGTTTTAGACTTTTTATGTTATTTATTTAATGATATAACTAAGTACTAATTTGGTTAAGATTTTCTACAACGCTGAAAGCTATTATTATATTTCAGATATTAGTGTAAACTGTTGACAGGTTCTCTAAGATCAATAATTCTTTGCTTAAAACGTTGGAAATCCACAATTTAAATGTAAAATCAACCTTACCACTGAGAACAATGATTGATATACGAAGAAAGCAAAAAATAGCAACAGCAGTTACAGAAAAAACCTGAACCAAGCATTTACAATTCAAATCGTTTAAATATTTATGAAGTATTTCGTTATTGTCAAAACAGTGGCGTGTCACAATGGTGGTATTGTCAGGATTGTTCCCGTGTGCTAATGTTGTCAATGGTGTGAGTGGAGTATGCTCTGTTGACCACTCGAGAACTTCCGTCTTTTGTAGGGCGAAGTGAGAGCATGGGGTGCTCTTGTGGTGTGTGCTTAATTTTGTGGGTGTTGATGTTAGAATATATAGGTTTGATGGCGATATATATGTAACATTGATCGTGTTGACTACATTTATATTTTGAACATCCAAAGTGGTATAGGGTAACAAAGGCAAAACTTACAAAACTTGTAAATTTGCGATTCGTCAAAATCTGTGCATTTTCTCGTGATTTTGACAGATCGAAGCGTAAGTTTCGTCTGTTCCTCTACGTTAAAAAGACAATACACGAGCGAATTATGTTTCACTTACCTAAATCATAAACCACTGATTGACAGAAACATCTAATTGACCATGGTGACAACAGACGCTATGGGTTCGTGACCGGCTATTTTGACATGCCAAAAATTATATCAATTACGGCCATACGTTTCCTGTCCAACCACTACCTACGCAAAAAAGTGGCAAAGCATCATATTAATAGATTCCCGATTTCGCGAATCAGTTCTCGGTAGGCATAAGCTCAAGTGTCCCCACAATGCGTGGCGGTCGGAAGGGCCGGGCGCACCATGTGCTAATCCACTTAACGGCGGTTAATCCCCGCTTAGTTACCGCCACACTATTGTCCGCGCGGAAAGTGCGCTCGACTGTAGTTAATTCAATCACAACAGTTGTAGCACATTCATTATGGATTGTACCTCTTACCTTTGGATTCGGAGTAAAAGATTTGAAAGCTATTATTTCTAATCTAATCAGGTTTGCTTGAAATGAACTAATACGACATACCTACCTAATGACTTGCCTATTCTTGAATAATAATGGAGCTCAGTTGGAAAGTGCCCTAATTCTCAAAACACACACACACACACAGGCCTTTTCTTTTCGAGAGGGAGTGGGCTGTAATCCACCACGCGGGCCAAGTGCGGGTTGGTAGATGTCACATGTCTTCGAATTTTTGGTTCTAGGACATGTCGATTTCCATCACCGTTTTGAGAGCAGTGGTGATGAAATAATTTACACAAAGTAAAGCGCCTGTCTGGATACGAACCCACGACACACACTCGTAAGTCGGTGCCGATACCACTGAGCCAAAAACGGACCGCCCCATAATTTACTATAAATAATACAAAAAGGAAATAAGTACCTATTATTATAGTTTATTAATCTTGGAAAAAGTGGTATCTAAATGCTTACTAGTATTATTATAGTTAGATTATCCATAGGACTTCTCAAGCTCATTAGGGTAAGTTTTCTTGAAATCTCTATTAGCTTGGTTAATAACAGGCTACGGAATCTGTTATAGATCAATAGAATTGGGTAAAAGCTGTGTCCGCGGCTTAAATCAAATGACTGTAGATTCTATTGTTGGCCTTATAAGGCAATGGGAACGTGAAGCCATAATACATTCGTAATATCTTCTGCAACATTGGTTAATTTTATTCCTACTTAATTATAAATTCCAAATCGGTACTTGCTTACAAACACAGCTTGGTACCAAAATTCCAGGTTCTACATCGGTACTTAGCGGTTCTTGCCATTTCGGTACCTGGGTACCGGTTCCAGACGGGTACCGGTACTCCACCTAACATCTACCGGTACCAAATTCAGGTATCCTGCGAGAACCACCAAGTTCATACTTGTACGAGGAACCTCAGTACGGTACCTTGAATTATTTTTCTAATGCCTATTAACTATCCATTATTTTACTTACCATAACTTACGGAAATATTTGTTTGGCATCTGTTTTGGTACCGGTACAGGACCAATACTGATTAGAAATACCAATAGTACAGATACTACTCTGGTACCGGTATTACTCCAAGGCCAATGGCACCGGTTTCCAAAATACCGGTCTTTCAAGCCCTAATTAAAATTATTTCTGGAACCTATATTTAAATTACATACAGCTTTAACAATTCCAATTCCACGAGTGAAAAGCTGGAAGCCCCATCAATCAAATGTGATTAAATCATGTTGCAACATAATATCTACTACATTTATAATTTCTCCGAAGTTCTACGTGGGTGAAGCCATGAACAGTTTAGTACAAAGTTTGCAAAGTTATGCTTATCATGACTCAAATATCCTCTTCCTGCTTTCAAACTAAATTATTGTTCTGAGACCTTTATCTTCGCATGTATCTTAAACACTGACGAATATCTCTCGATCTGCACTTAGCAGATAAAGGGAGAACCCAAAAAATATTTATTGTGTTTACACAAATACGTAGGTGGTAATCCGAGTTACCATTACCTATTCACAAGTCATAAGGAAGGGGAACGTGTATTGTGTCGTTTAAAAAAACTTTTAATAATATTATTGGGTTCTAATTTCGTTTGACTGTTAATCGTGGTTATATAAAAGTGTCAACCGGCCTCAATGGAGGTGCCAATTTGTATAGAGTTACAGTAGGTACTTGAATGGAGCTTCACGTTTTTGGTTACACAATTGGTACAACAAAAAATGCGAATAATATCTTGCCCTAATAAAATAAGTGATTATTCAAGTGTTGCGTCTCAATTTATTATTTTTTACGTTTGTATCTCTGTAAAGGCTGTGTTGGTTCTTAGAAAATATTATTAGCTTGAGTGAGGTTTTCAAGTGGCTATTATGTTTGATTTTACGTAATTTTGTTGTTACAGTATTTTATTGGCTGATATTATGATAAAGAATACCATTTAAGCAGGCCTTGTATGACATGTGAACTTCGTGATAACAGCTGCTTAAGACGCAGATATATGACGGTGACCTTGAGTAGTTAGCTTGCGTGTTCTGTACTGAGCTCACGCAAGGCATCGTACGTCCAGCCAGTAATAGGACTCGCCCATCAAGGAGCGCTGTCCCAAATTAGACGCATTATTAATTTATTATACATAAAACAAAAGCCGTCTTATTCCAAAACACGGTCTAAATTTGGTACTGGGATTAGTACTAGCTTTAGTACCATGACTAAATAAAACGTTATTACAAAATGAAGTTTATCAATAGTTCCTGAACTATCTATGGTACTAAAGTTGGTCCGCCGAGTCCCCTAGTTTATCTTTGGTACTAATTTATTTGACGTTTGCGTTGATTATTGTTGTGTGTCAATTTATACAAAAATTGTTAAAAATGGATATTTAATATGATTATCTTGATGGATTTTAAAGATTTGGATATGCTGGGACGTCTCGGCGATCTTACAAACGTCGTCGTCGTGTGAGTCCTTTTGAATTGAGTGACGAAGATTTTAGAATAAGTGTAGGTTCACAAAACGTTTTGGAGAAAAACTAGTGGTTGTTTTACGCAGTGTTTTACGTGAGATTTATCCCACGACCCTCGAGGATGCCCATTGAGTCCTGAAATGCAAGTGGTTTGCGCATTACGCAACTGGGCTCGCCATTAAGTATGTAAGTACCTAACCTTGGTCAATGCAAACCTAACAGTAGACAAAATCCAAATAATTTACTAATATTATTGTTTTATTCGTAGATTCAAGACGATACAGCTGATTAACATGGTGTGTCTCAACTAGTTTTCAGCAAAACATGTAAAAACTCGTCACGGATGTCCCGAAGATTTATAAAAATGCCTATTACTCCAAAGGAACACGAGGAAAGCATTAGGAAATTCCGCAGTATTGCTTATTTTCCTACAGTAATTGGGCCAATAGAATAGACACATATTCAAACACACACATTTCCTACATAAATAATGTAAAGTATCTAAAATCGATCAATTTTAATTAAATGTTATATGAACTGTATATGAAATTTTATTTACCAATGCATTGCTATCGTAGTCATTTAACATCACCCCTGTTTTCCCCGAAGGGTTAGGCAGAGGTGTACCATTTAAGTAGTACACCCATATTTCGCCAGTTATGTTTAAGTCTCATGTAATAGGAGGCGAGCCTACTGCCATCAACCGAGCACAAATCCAGGATCCATGACAACTTCAATGACAATGTCGTGAGGAGCAATCATCATTATTTCCAAGTCCTCAGGAGGTGATGGTGGACGCCACAGGCGTCTGTTTGTTCTCTTCTTTACGTAGATAAGTTGGATTCAACTCGCGAACAAACCATGTCACAGTAAAGTTTAACACACACACAAGGCGGGTTTGTCGGGCGCGGGTCAGAACGGCAGTACGGCGGGCTTGTATATATTGTAATTCCTTGTATTATATGGATGTCAGCACACGAATTTTGGCCAGCCGGCCAAAATCGAAGCATGACCAAAACTAAACTAATACCTTTTTGTTGTTTATACTTGGGTGTATACCTACTGAATTTATTTATGAGTCTGTAAGGTATTTATATAAAGGTTCTTTTATCACTAGAAACAAATGATATACCTACTCGCCTATTATTATTGTACCACCAACATGATGTACTGTTTCAAAAGCATTAAAAAAAAACGAAAGATTTCAAATGTTTTTATTTTAATTTTTTTTAATGTAGATCTTAAATAACTAAAAAAATACTACATGTAAACAATACATTATCACAATATTCACAAGTTTACACGAATAGTCGGCGTCATGTATCGCGCGCTATCCGCGACCTTAGGAATCACCATTTCACCTCTCGCCCAAAGTCTTCATGAATTTCGATAGATGTTTGTATGTAAGTACAGCAGCGTTGGTGCAGTACCCAGTACCTACCGCACTTTTTACGAAAACCACACTTCTTCTTGATATCTTGATAACCCGTGATGTTATTGTGATAGTCATCAGTTCACTTATAAAAGCATTGTTATTTTAGTCATTCTGTTTTTATAAAATTTAATTTGTTCTGATAGCCAAAGCAAACAAACAATAAAATTATGACTTTAATTTGACGTGACATCTAATCATTGACATTGGCAATTAATCAGCCATGTATTCCGTTGTAAGAAATATGTACCTACCAAGGAGAACTTATTTCAATGTTAATAATAATAAAATATAAGTTGGATAGGTATATTAAACAAAACATCTTGTTTTAAACAAAAAACATGGTAAATATCCCGTTGTAAATAACTTTAGTGGTAGGTATATTAATTGTTGTAAAAAGTTTGTGCTCGCGAGGTCTACTGTTCGCAGAAATACCACTATTATCAATATTTAGAGAAACAGAACGTTGCTTCAAATAAAACCTGCGTGAATGAATGAAAGAATGCCATTTTTGGTTCTTATCTGTGGATATTATTTAAACCATGAACCTTCTTTGGTACTAACTGATCCTCGAAAAGTCTTCGTTTTGTAATAAGAACACTTTTTGAGTCTGGTACTAGCTTTATTACCGTAACAATCCTAGACCTTTAAGTCTTGGTTTAAACCAGTACCTAAGCAGTTTTTTGTAATAAGACGGAATGTGTTTTAATAAAACACGTATACTAAAAGATCAATAATTAAATTATCTTTAAAATGGTGAGTTTCAGAAAAATACGCTTGATAGATTTTGCGTGATTCTCAGTTTTTCATCCGCGTTAGCCATAACTTTACAAATTAATTTCACTATGTAATATAAATATAATCCAAAATATAGCTATACTAAAATATTAACAAAATGCTCTAACTTAACAATTTTTTTTTTTTTTTAATCATTAGCCCTACTCGTTTAGACGTCATCTTCTGTATAAAATCATTAAAAGTCGGTTATCGTCGCCTTAAATAGTGCCAGTAAAGTAGTGATACTTGTGAGTAACAGCAAAAAATAATTTCCAAATTATTTATCTTATTAAATCAAACCACACATTTCCTAATCACACGATAAATAAACACGTCTCAAGAAATATACAACACGATATCCACCTACAAAACAGAGAGCTTTCGTAAAGATTTACAACAGTATACACACCCACGTATACGTACGTAGATATCACTCGATATCTAGGCAGACGGGAGTCAGGCGTCCCCCCTCGCCCCCCACCCCCGGGGATGGCTCGTAATTAGCCCCCTTCATCCTCCGCACTTCGGCATGCCTCCTCCCAAAACACAGACACAACCGAAAACAACAAGCTATTTGTATGTAGTAACGTTTTTGTATTGTTATTCGTACTTGTGTAGGTGTAACCAGACTCGAAAGAGAGGTACCTAGTTATTCGCAGCATGAAAAAGCTTGCTCATTGTATTATGACAAGGTATTTTTTCTTTCAGGACGCTTAACCAAATTACGTCAGCATCTTAGTATTTTCAGATGATCGTCCTTCGGTTTTTATTTTATCCTTACTGAAAAAGTACTTAGTCTCTTTGTGTTCAACCTTCAAATAAATAAAGTAAAGTAAAAGAAGCAGAAAACTAACCAAATTACTGATTCAAAACATTCATTTGTCCAATTATAACTTACGTGTACAAAAGTACAAAATATTAAAATTGCGTAACCGGCTACGCCGTAGCCGTCGTAGCACGCCTACGTAGCGATTTCGCGACATTACGCAAAATTTAGATTTTTACACAAAATTGATTTAAATGATGGTCTGCCATTTCAATTCCATACCTATAAAAGTACCTAAGAGTGGTGTAATATTCAATCAAATATGTGTACATAAAATAGAAGCTAAAAATAAAATGTAATATTGATATTACAAGATGGTTAATGAAACATGTCTGTAAACGGAACACAAAATCGCCGAGGTATTCTGCGAGGGGACGGGGATTATCTTCAAATAAGCGTATTAAATCGACTCGTGCGTCCGTGCTTTGTGATCCAAATATGTACGGCTTCGCCACAGAACGCCGAACGTCTACGAAAATATCTTCAACCACTACATGTTTAGAACATTTTCTTCTTACAAATATTGTAGTCTGTGACAATAAGTATGGGTATCTATGAATGTGTACAAAGACTCAGATAAAATCCCTTTGGGACTAGTCTGAGGTAGGATAGGGCTTTATTTGCAGATTTAGACATGACTAAGGATTCGTGATATGTTTTATTTTGTGGAGTACGATCATTTAGGATTAGGGTGGCATTCAATAGGTTTGTGAGAGCTACCATAATAATATGTGGAAGACTTTGTGAGCGCAAACAGAGAATGATTTACTTATTACAAAGGATTTATTTATGATTACAGTCAAGGTCATCTCGGAAGTGCTTCCTTATTCTTTTTATTTTTAATAATCAGAAATTTTTCATTAGGTACTCTGCATTTTAAATAACAATTAACAATAAAATATGCAAGATAAAAATTCAACGTGACAATGACAACTATTGTTTCAATTTGTTTTTAATTGTGGAACTTCATAGTGTATTCACACTTCAGTAAAGCTAAGTAGGTACTCCATGAAGTTCCTATACTAATGCCACTTTTAGATAGGTACGTCATATCGATAATAAGTTATTTTGATAACAGGACGTATGCATATATGCAGTCACACAGCTAATTAGTCTTACAGCGATCTAGTCATATCGAGATTAAATCCTATAGAGAACTAGTCATATCGAGATTAGGTCCTATAGCGAACTAGTCATATCGAGATTAAGTCCTATAGTGAACTAGTCATATCGAGATTAAGTGCTATAGCGAACTAGTCATATCGAGATTAAGTGCTATAGAGAACTAGTCATATCGAGATTAAGTCCAATAGAGAACTAGTCATTTCGAGATTAAGTCCTGTAGAGAACTAGTCATATCGAGATTAAGTCCTATAGAGAACTAGTCATATCGAGATTAAGTCCTATAGAGAACTAGTCATATCGAGATTAAGTCCTATAGCGATCTAGTCATATCGAGATTAAGTCCTATAGCGAACTAGTCATATCGAGATTATATCCTATAGAGAACTAGTCATATCGAGATTAAGTCCTATAGCGAACTAGTCATATCGACATTAAGTCCTATAGCGAACTAGTCATATCGAGATTAAGTCCTATAGCGAACCAGTCATATCTGCTATTTAGTCGTATCGAGAGGTAGTCATAACGCTTCTAACCCGTCACAACGGCTGCAAAAATATTTGACTGAAAAAAATCATAACTATCGTGAATGATGTCTGTTTAACAGAATGTTGACTGTGGGGACAGAATGATCCCAAACCCAGACGACAGCGCTACCACCCCTGGAGGTACCAACCCAGGTGTGACCAACCCAGCAGTTACCACCCCAGGAAGTTCCACCCCAGGTAATAACTGCGATCCCAGCGAAGCCCCTGCCTTCTGCACAGCAGATGATTCGGAAGGAGTTTTGGTAGCACACGAGAATTGTAACCAGTTCTACGTCTGTTCTGAAGGCAAACCAGTTGTATTAACATGTCCACCCAACCTTTTGTTCAACCCTGCTAAGGACCAATGTATCTGGCCATTTAACGTGGACTGCGGAGACAGAGTCATCCCTG
Organism: Agrochola litura; assembly: GCA_949152395.1. NCBI lineage: Eukaryota > Metazoa > Arthropoda > Insecta > Lepidoptera > Noctuidae > Agrochola > Agrochola litura. The sequence continues at coordinate 17,681,655 of OX424509.1, read as the reverse complement.
ACCCTGAATCCTCTGACAGTGACAGCTCTGAGATCCGTGCTGAATCCACTTACGTAGATATCATACCAGATGCTTGGAAAGATTTTTACAAACTAAGTACCTTAGGGGTCGTACAAAGCAAACCTCCACGATCACCGTACCTAAAGTCGTGTATGCACGAACGATCAAAACACGGTGAACACGAACCTCGAACACGGAACATTTGATTCGTACGTGTGGACGTAAATTAGCAAAGCGAACACGAACACCGAACACAGTTCGCGCTCAACCCTGCTCTCTTTAGTAGCCATCGATTCGAAATTGGATCGACAGTGTTTGATGTCAGTCCCGGATCTAGGGGGGAGCAAGCCGGGGCGACAAATTCAAGCGTAGCAGACAAGTGCACCACCCAACACACAGCAACTTTGCAATAAATGAGACGCGCAGCACGTTTATAATCTTTAAAAAAAAAAACTGTTTTTACAATAGTTTTGGCGCCCCTGTTGAATTGGCGCATTATCGATCGATACAAATTGATTAAAATGTTACTGCCAAAATGTTAATTTTAAAACATGAGTATACACACACATGGCATGCATGATGTTACAATTAAATTATATCACAGTCATGTTTTGCCTTAACGGCGTACAAATATAAGTAGGTAGGTTATTACATTTAATCAATTAATTATAAACTTATCCATTATTATTAACAGTCCAACTTAGCGCATCCCCATAAAAAAGACTGGCGGGGGGCGGCAGACGGCAGTTTTTGCCCCGCTTCAAAAAAAATCTAGATCCGGGGCTGTTTGATGTTCGTTAGTGGTACGCACATACGAACAAAGTGTTTGATGTTCGTGTTCGGCATGTTTTTGTTCGTTCGTGCGTACACGCCTTTAGACTTCTTTCCACAAAAACTTTTACATTGCCCTGTACCTTTATAGATATAGATTATACTTTCGTACACCAGTCACATCGATCGAGGCGACAAAAGCCAAGTAGGTACGTGGCTTGTTTCCCGGTAGATATAAACAAATTCCGTACCAGCGCGAAAGTCAGTCGGCGGCGGCGGTGGCGGTGCCGATTTACATAAAATTATATTCCCCCCTTGTCGCCTAATACCTCCTTTGTGAAGCCAAAATATTTTGTGAACAGTTTTGCACACAAAGTCTCTAATTCAATACCGAAGTTATTTTACATGGAAACTCTGTAAACATAACGGTCCCTTTGATTCTTGTTTTATGTATATTTTTTCTGAGAATATTTTTTTTTTGTGTTATGTTTTTCCGTAGAAATTTGGAAGAGTGTGGTCACGTTTTCTGAAGTATTTTTGGTAGGAAATGTTTGTTTAGTTGGTTGTATTTTCATAACTTTCAGTTAGGCACGTAGTGAAATTTCATTACATCATCTTCGCTTATAACAATAACGAATTCAGTTCATTCTTTTGGTGCTAGAGTTCAACGTTCACGATGCCTCATTGAGGTGGATAACAATTAAAATTCTATTGTGTCTAATTACTGAGTCAAATGTCAGTTATTTTGTCACTTCGAGTCCTATACTGTTTGATAAGTTGGTAGGCAGTAGTGTTACTCATTTACTATTTCGTCAATGTGCTTTTAATTGCTTACAATAATAAAATAGACAGCTGGGATCGAAACCAATAGAGAACAAGGGTAACTAAATTAAAGTAGGTACCTATGTATTATGTTTGTCAACACAAATTCAAATTAAATAAATAATTTCTCCACATACAACAAACACAAACTAAGGACACGCCTTCAACTGGGTACAGTTAGACAGACAATGCAAACATAAAATAAACTGCAGGGCGTAAGTACAATGAGCGTGAAAAATAAATGAATTTACACAAGTACAGTCGGGCACAAAGAGTTTTGGGAGCGGTGGGCGGGGCGACACGCCTCCGTCTTGCCCGCGGACGGTCGTCGGCAATTAGAACAACAATGGGAAACAGCCAGGTATGAATAAATCAATCTGCATAAATTACTGAAATGTTACACAAACTGTCTGAAGTAGCTTTTATTTCAGTTTTCCTGCGAATTGTTTGCATTGCAAGTACAATATTTTTAACATGAAGGTAACTTCAATTGGGTAATGAATTCCATTTATGATTTTGCTTCAGTCGTAACAAAATATTTGTTTTTGTTGCTGAGTGGAAGCCTTCTTGTCACAGTCATGATGTGTCAGCAGCTGCCGCACATTTCTGTTTTGTGCTCATGATTATATTTAAATCTATTGTATTATTTTATTTTATTGTTCTCTTCTTTTATGCACGTGTTCCTGTGACAAATAAACTTATTTTTCTTTATTTTCTTAATACCTACAGTTCTAGGCCTGTATTCAACATATTTGAAGTGAGCTATCAATTATGTCAATCCCTAGCATCTGAATGACAGTTCACTTTAAGCTCACTTTTCCACTTTTTTTGCGGTGAGATTTTCACAGAATAGATCGGAAGTAATTTATAATATTTTCTTTAAAATTTCTTAAGATTGTTTCATAATAAATTGTCAGATGACTAATGTATTTATTAATTTATAAATTTACTTCCATTTTTCTCACCCAGTGTCCTTACCTGTTTATTTAAAGAGTATATTTATTTATTGTGTCGTAATTACAAAGTGAAATTGAATGCACTTTACAGTACAATCGCGTTCACAATAATTAAAATGAATGTTTGTTGTGTGCTGGATGGCCGCCAATTGTTTTCGCGGCAATCGCTTGTTTAAAACTGCCCCGAACGTGACGCGGATTTAAAATTAAATCTACCCTACAGACAACACACGTTTGGAATGGAATGGGAATCGAAATAAAATGTTTTTCGTTTTGCTTTGTATTATTTTAACTCTACAACTATTGTTTTACTATGGATGAAAAACAATATCTAAATCGTTGACTATGCTTTGTTAAGTTTTTAGTTGCCGACCGTACTTTCAATTAAACGGAATTTAAAGGTACTCCCTTAATTTAAATATCTTTCGTTTTTATAACCAGTTTTTTTTTACAAAAAAATCTGTAAATTCTGGAATAATGACAAAAACGTCAAATAAATTGAAGAATGAAAAAAAAATACCTAAAAGTAAATCGACGGGGGAAATTAGGTATCATTTAGCAACGTTTTTTTTATTGACAAACAGCTACACTTATCCAATTTGTTCCAAATCGTATTAGACTTAACAACGCTTCAAATTTTTATTTAGCTATTCAATAAATGTTTATCTAAATAAAAATAAAGTAAAAAATACAGGATATTATGAAAAGAAAGTAAAAGGCATTATCAACACCAAACAAAATCGATTAGCAAATCGACAGCGTCTACGGCGCAGCACCCGTATCCATTGTCTACGCTGAAACAAGTAAATATTTCCTGTAATTTACTTATTCCACAAAACACTGCTTTCTGTATAAAACACAAAAGCACAAGCCGTGGAGACAGTAAACAAAATGGCGTATTTAAATGGGCGGCAACTGCATTGTCGGAACGTTGCGTTACACCGATATCGCTCGCTGCCCCGCTCGCACTCGCCGCCACGCTTGCTCTTCGAGCCTCTTTATTTTCATTGCCTATTCACTACTACAACAACGCCGTAATTACCCAATTCTAACACTATAACTTCAACCTTATTCGAGTGAAATAAGGTAAGTTTTCAGCTGTAAGTTCGTGTGAACACAAGTCGCCGCGTTCACATCATAGTGACATGTGAAACTGTTGCACGATCCTCTGTCCCTATCCGACGCAGAGGGGTGGAGTATTTTTATATCTGCATCTCTTTCTCGCTCGCCTCCTGAGAAGTAATGTGTTGTTGCGTGTTGTGATATCTCTGAAATAACAGGGAAGCACTCGCTACGAAGTTGTCATTTGTAACGGTTTTGCTGCGTACCGACAGCAAATTTGTCGAATCTTCATAGCAATTTTTTTGTGATCTTTATAATTTGTTTTCAGGAAATGTATGATATAAATAATGCTGTTCTAATGGATCATAAACTGTTAATTAATCAAGAAAAGTTATTTCTTTATCAGTTTTATAAATCGGCAGTTTTTAAGTCAACATCTTAATAGTATTTTTAATAGTACCACATAAAGAAGACTCGACCATGACTTTTAAGAGATCCATCACATTTCTGACGTTCAGAACGACACGAGCAGTGTACCTAATACTGATGTTGACATGAGTTGATAGACATGAGTAGTGTATGATGGAGAAATTGCGGGTTATCTAGCCCATTTCATCATAGGTACGCCAAATAGCATTTGGCAACTAAGCTTAACGAAATGCCATTGATCATAATACCTAATAATAATGGTATACGTGTATCAAGTATTGTTGGAAACAAGAAAGTAACGTCACACCTAAGCATTTTGTTGCAGCCAGTACTCGTAGCCTCAAGGCAGGGCGCGTGGAGTTGCAAAGCCACTGGAGTGGGGCGTCGCTAAACAAAAACACGTATACAAGTAGCGGCGACGCGCTGATTGGCCAGCGCGGCATGTTCCCCGCCCCCTGCCGGCCGGGGCCCGCGCCCGCCAGCCGCCGCCGGCACTCCGCGCCACGCTCTCCGCTTGGCAACATGTGTAGCGGTGCCGAAGGAGGCCCCTGGCCGCTCGGGAAGGACGCGCCAACAGTGACCGCCGCGGCTCTCGACCACTATCGCTTGCAATTGTATAACTATGCAGTCGCCGAGCGACTTCGCCTGTACCCACCATCCGTGGCGCCGTGTTACGGGCCCTACGGGCCCCGGCTCGCGCTCTCCATGTCACTGCTGCAGCAACGAGTCCTGCAGCCCGAGGAGCCGAAGCCGCAGCACAGCTACATCGGCTTAATCGCCATGGCTATCCTCAGCTCGCCAGACCGGAAACTAGTCCTCTCCGATATCTACCAGCACATCCTGGATAACTATCCGTACTTTCGCTCCCGTGGACCTGGCTGGCGCAACTCAATACGACACAACTTGTCCCTTAACGACTGCTTTGTTAAAGCTGGAAGGTCGGCCAACGGGAAAGGCCACTATTGGGCTATTCATCCAGCTAACATCGAAGACTTCCGCAAAGGAGACTTCAGAAGACGTAAAGCTCAAAGGAAAGTGAGAAAACACATGGGATTGGCTGTTGACGATGATGGTGAGGACTCACCGTCACCGCCGCCGCAATCGCCGCCGCCGACTGCGCTGCCGCTGCCATTCTGGGGAGCGGGCCGGCTGCCCGGCGGAGCACAGGCACGCAAGAGGCAATTCGATGTGGCGTCACTGCTGGCGCCAGACGACGCACCCGAGAAACGTCAGCGACGTGACAGTAGTTGTGAGGAGGAGCCGGAAGAAGACATCGATGTGGTGGCGAGTGACCAGGAGGAGCGCGGTGAGGAGGAGGCGCGCGAGGGAGGGCGCGCGCTTCCGGCGCCGGCCGCACAGTACCCGCTGCTGGGCGGCTGGTGGCCGGCGCTGGATCCCGCACTGCTGCAGCAGCTGCGCCGCTCCGCGCTGGCGCCGGCGCCCCCCAGCCCCGACCAGCAGCGCCCGCCCGACACCTAAGCGACTGTGCGTATTGTACAAACATGTGAATAACCAGTATTAAGTATTCCGTCGGTACGTTATCGTTGCCTAGTGATATCCTCGTGTAAATCTTCGTTTATCTGTACTTCATCTCCCCGTGTAGGCGCGTTGAACTCTTTTCTTTCTAATATTTCCGTTCTTTCCATTCTCTCCTTTAGTTCTTCTTTCATCGTCTATAAACATAGATCTATGGCCTATACTCTAAGTGTAAATTATTGTAAAAAATTGAATTTATAAGTATTATTTCTACTTAAAACTGTTTATGTAGAACAGTGATAGTTGGTATATTAAGCGATTTATTGATAAAGTCTGAGAACGACCAAGCTATGTAGATAGTCTCCTAGTTCTATTGTAAATACGTAAAGTGATGTTGTCTACTCCGTTGTTAATATAACATGTAAACATACTGTTGTTTATTTACTAGATGACATTAATCAATTAAAATAATAATAACAATTCTATGAAATCTCCGAATAAATAGAAATTATAATTTAACTACATGTTTTATTTTATAAATGGACATCAAGCCGCTACAGCTAGTTCTAATTCATTCAAACGTCAATATTTTTTACATTCACCCACATGCGAATGTTTTACTTCGAGTAATCAATGAGATACAAAAGTTTTATCTATGTACCGACATCTATACAAAACAAAAGTTGGGGATCTATCAAAACAAGGATAACATCATAGACTAATTGATATAAATGAGGATAACATATTGTCAAAACTCCATTAATTTCACACGTTTAGGTTTTATTAAAAGTACAAATACACAAAGAAATGAACTGTGAATAGTTTAGTAGAATTGCTATTTTGTCAGAAAAAATTAAAGGACATATTTGTTGTGATATGTAAGTAATAGACGCCAATTTATTAGAAGGTAATTTTTTTACAGAATAACTAAGTACCCATAGGTAAAATGTAGAACCTAAAGAATCATTATATTGAAAAACCATCTAATAAAATTATGATTTCCATTATTATAACGACGAATTTAGGTATGACCTGAATTATTCATAAGCGAAGAAGGTCTATTGACAGGCAATAAAAATGATTAGATATATTGCTTGCCGTATAAATCCACAATATAAGTAAGAACTAGGTATATAAACCTCTGGATTATTTAATTCAGGGTAAGTCTTAACTGGTCTATAAAGTTTACGGTCCATCTGAATAAGATAGGAATTCATCCTTTTTAACTCGCATTAGGTCAACCTTATTATGTGTATAATTTTTTTTTTTTAAGAAATTTATGTAATTTCTATGAGATACAATACTATGGTACTTTAACAATGATCTGGTCTGGTGACAGCTGGAAGCATGTAAACTAAATAAACCTATTGAGCTTGGGTTCATTAGATTTGTCTTACGGAGTCCTATTCACCTCTAGTCTACAAAGAAAAGAGTGTTTCTTAGTTTTGAGGGTTAACTCTATTACTAAGTCTTCGCTGTCCGTCTGTCTGTCAGCGGGCTGTATCTCATGAGCCGTAATAGATAGACAGTTGAAATTTTCACAGATTTTTATTTCTATTGCCGCTTTAACAAAAATTGTCATTTATAAAACGTGTTTTTTCGGCGTTTTTTGATAAATATTTTACGGTGGTACGGAACCCTTGATGTGCGAGTTCGAGTGGCACTTGGCCGGTTCTCTCGAACTAATTACTTAAATTATTATTAAGTTAAGAAATAGGCATTTACTAACTTTACAACCCAGGTATACATAACTTGGAATCGCGAGCCGATTTCCGGCCACCGTAGGCGCGGGTTTGCGGACGGTTAGCAATGGGTAGCTCGCCGCCCGATAAGGACCAGTCCCGGTTCGACGGCGCGTTGTGTTCCACGCGCGCCTCAAAGAGATGTCAGCAGAATTTACGGGGTCCGCTAGATGGGCCGAAGGGACATCGTGGCCCCCCGGCAACAGGGCAACCGAAGGTACACGGGTGGGTTTTAGTCAGTAAGAGTCTGACACGCCCTCCCGCTCCGCCCAGAGCGGGAGAAGTTATTTGATAATTTCCCACCCAAAAAAAAAAGGTATACATAACTTCCCAGATCGCCTAGCTTGTAAATATATTTAAATTCCAATTGTTTACAATTTCTATAGACATTGTTTCCCACACCAGTGTCCATTGTTTAGTGGCTAAGTATCCAGTAGGTAATACTTAAAGCTGTCGGTCTACCAGCACTATTCGGAATTAGGATGATTCACGGTTTTAACACAAATTTTCGCGTGTGAACTTTGTATTTGAAAGATAAGTGCCTAACTAAGTTTAACTAGAAAAGAATACTTATTTGAATTGACAAAGACATTTTTTCGTTTAGGTTTTTTGTTATGTTCGTAGTATCAAGAAAATTTTGCTGTTTAGCCGAACAAATTTATTTACAAACAAAGTTGCATACAATTTTAAATATTAGCTTCAGAACATCGTAGATATTTTTTTAAAATAATCAGTTACAAATTCTTCCAAGAATATCATCATTAAATGCAAGTTTAAAAATAATAGTTAGATATTTTTAACTATTATTGACGTGTAAAAGTGTTTGTATAAACAATAAATATATATTTTTTTGCACAAATATTAATTACTTATTAAAGTTATAGAAATAATAGCAGCGCCCCGCGGTTTCACCCGCATAAGTATCGATTCCGTGTTAATATCGGGATAAAAAGTATGTTATGTGTTAATCCAGGCTATAGACTATCGGTGTCCCAAATTTCATTCAAATCCATTCAGCGGTTTTTGCGTAAAATAGTGACAAACTTCCATCCATCCCTCCATCCCCACAAACTTTCGCGTTTATTTCTCTGCGTGATTTTTATATTTTTTAAAAGATTATGTTTTCAGAACAGAACATACAAACAATATGAAAATTATGAAGTTGTGAAGTAATTCACAGGCATAACTTATTACCAAGCTGGTTTTAATACGAAATAAGGAAGTGAAGAGATTTGAAGATAACAATTGTAGCTTGGATTACAAAAGTAACATTTCAAAAGGGTGATCTTTGGTGTCACATTCCGTTCCGATTAGACTCAACATCTTGATGTTATCATAAACGTTTTGCTCAAATTACCAATTTCTGCTTTCTCACACTTAACCCGCATAGCCTCACCTGGATTGGCTGATACGCGAGTAAAATGAATGGATTAAAAGAATACCACAATCCAGAATAAACTTATTAAAACACGGGAGTTTACATGTTAAATATATTTTTGTTACATAAATATTATTTATTATATTATTATGTCCTTTATTTCATGTTCATATAATTACATTTTTAAATATTTTTATAAAAATAATAATACACATATTATTATTATACAAATATTTTGTGAGGTTATCTTTCACTTAACTTCGGCGCGTAATTTCTCTGATTTGTACCTGGAGAATATAGGGGGTGATACCATGCTTATTTCCAACAATCTCACTCATAGTTGTTGTCTTGAAATATATCCTATAAATTCAAAATGCCATAGCAAGCTACAGTATGTATTTTATTAGATTAAGCTTCAATTTGTTACTGAAAACGAATGAAAAATATACATAGTCATATATTAAATTAGTAAAATAGCGATGATACATCTTGTACCTACTTTTACCTAAATAGAGAAGGAGCAGACATCACAAATACAAATATTGAAGGAGGAGACATCTCGGGAGGACAATTGCGACAAAGGATTTTTGAAATCCAACTGTCAGATAAAAAATATACATCTAGATTGGCAAATAAGTGTATTCCCGAGGCACTGTCTGCGCTCAAAATGATTAGGTTATTCGCTCATCCAGAATACATTTGTAATCTGCACCAAATTAAATCACCCGTCCTACTTCTCTGAATACTAAAATAATAAAATCCATACACAAATTCATACGTGATTTCATATACCTAACCTTTCTTACGTCCTTTTTCAAATAATTATTGTAAGTAGCTGCCCCTATAGGAAAAGGCTTGAATTAATTATTTAAATCACATTATAACATCTTTACAGACTCATCCAAGGTGACGTTATAAGTCACAAAGTCTACACAAATTTCCAAAAAAAATTATAACCTGTAAGCAGAATTACAAAGAATCATATAATATTAAGTAATATAACAATTATTCTAAACATGACAACTTTTATTCTATCAAACCTTTTTCAATTATTATTAGTGCCATTTGAATGAATTGCGGCAGATTTTGCCCAAATATATCCTCCAATACCGTAATAACATTAATAATACGTGTAGCTCGTGACAGGGGTAAATTTGAGTAGGTTAGTCCTAGAAGCTGGCATGTATGAATGTATGTTTATGTATGTATGAAGGTGTATGTCTAGGTAGGGTACGTAAATTTTTACAAAACATCGGCAACGTCAACTTAGTAGTTTAGCCCAAAAATATTAACAAATACACACATCAAAAAAAGTTTGTGATCACTAGCAAAAGCTGATATATTTTGAAAATTTAACTTTATCATGAAAAAGTGTTTACGTATTCTTAGATAGAAATACACCGTTTGAAATTAAAAAATAAAACTTTTTTTTATTTTTAATAACATAAATTGAGTAATTCAAACCTAAAGTAATTGTAACAGAAATTTTATGGAAAGAAAAAGACCGTTTAACCAAACTTATACAACAATTTATTAATAGAAGGTTTTTATTTAATACAACATAACTGCCAGGGGAGCCTGGCTTGCACACATGCGGAGATCCTCCTGGGCATGCTGAGGATCAAGTTATCCAGCATTTCTTGCGGTAACCTATCCCATTCTTAATAGGGGCTTCCCTGATCTCTGGCACTGTCTGGGGAGGTGGCTGACGGGTCCAAACAGCTCGCTTAAGAGCATCCCATGCGTTTTCTAAGGGGTTTAAGTCAGGCGAGCCGGCAGGCCAGTCTAACCTCGTGATGTCGTATTCTCGAAGAGCAGCATTGACTCGTTGAGCTCGATGTGCGGGCGCATTATCATCGACCCGTACGAATTGGTGCCCATGGTTTACTCGGAATGGTCTGACAATTCCATCAGTAGCGGCTGTTTTGTATGTGTCTGCCGACATGGAGCCTCGATACGGGATCAAAGGCGTTTTAGCTCCAATCATAATTCCACCCCAAAAGGACACTGATTTCCCGCCTTGCTTAACGGTTTCAGTGGCAGTTCTTTGCCTTTTAGAGTTCTCAAGTCTTCTCCAGACACGGACACGTCGGTTATCTGGATGAGTACGGATTCGCGATTCGTCAACGAAGAGACAGTTTTGCCAAATGTTTTCCTTTTCATCTTCTTCTTTTTGCTGGAGCCTGGCCTACTGCAATCTCCGTCGCTGACGTTGCCATGAATTCGGAGGTGCTCGCCAAGACCTCCGTGCTCGTTGTCCAGCCTGGTGTAAGCAATTCCGAATGGTCTGAGTGCTAACTTCAAGTCCAGAGGCGGCCCGCACTTCAGCTTTTATTGTAGTTGCGTTGATTGTTGGGTCACGGGCTGCCAGCAATCTGATGTAGCGCTTTTGAGCAGCAGTCAGAAAAGTTGGGCAACCACTGCGGGGGCGGTCAGCTGAATTATCCATGCCGTGGTATCTTTGCAACGTGGCCACGACACAGGATTGAGATACAGCAACTCTGCATGCTATTAATCTCGTGGAATATCCTTCTTCCCTCAAAGTTACAATTCTTGCTCGTAAAACTTCTGATAATCCTCTTGGCATTTTATCAATAACAATTTTCCTCGAAAAATATTATAAATCCGTTAAAATTGACTAAGTCAGATTTCTGAATGAGCGTAAGCTTGGATTGAATTTCTTTTTATATGGAAAAAAATATAAATTTGTTTTTTGTTTTATGTTGTAATTCTATATTATTAAGTAAATAATCTAAAAAAAGAAGAAATTATAATACAGTCTACCGTAACCAAATTAATTCGATTTTTCAAACTTATCGCAAACTTTTTTTGATGTATAAGGCTCCAATGCTCCAACACACGGATACTACTCGCTCCTCTCTGTAAGTGGTACTTAGTTATTTAATTAAGCCAGCGTCGGTTCTGATTCGGTGTCAATCAAACTGGACGGACGTGCAGCCACAGCCTGTAATTTGCCGCCGATATCTTGACACCGCCGCCGCCGCCGCGCCGCTCATACAACGAATTTGCGATTCTGCTGCTCTGTGGTTAGCCAAACAAACTGTGTGCTATGCAAACGAAAATCGGCTGTAGCTGTAAGTGTTGTTCTTTTATTTTACTACAAATAGTTATCGATAATAAGTATCAATAGGAAGTAAATAGTACATTAGTGTTTTAGTTTGAATTCGAAGTTATACTCAGTCCTAATTTATTTAAAATTGCTTCCTTCTTAAGTGGACCTTTAAAATCGTGTGATTTTCAAAACATGTTCTGAAGTCTATGTGTCTTTTAATACATATATAACATTATGCCTGTTTTCCCAGAAGGGTTAGGCAGTGGCGTACTTACTTATAGTACAGCCACATTTCGCCAGTTAAGTGTGTTTAAGTTCCATGTAAGCAAAACCAGTAGTCAGGCGAATCCTGAAAAAAATACTGATAGAAAAACCCAAGAACACTTTGCCTGTCCTGGGAATTGAACCTCGTTTAAAATTACGTTACAGCTACCTATACAGGCTGGCCAAATAGCGACTTCAATAAAAAAAAAATTGATTCCTCATACCTAGAGGTATCCAAAAATACCCGCCGTATGTTCCGCGATTCTTGATAGTTTTCGAGTTATAATTTTTATTTCTTGAAAAATTATTTTCAGCGATTCCGGCGTTTAAGTCGATTAAGTACCAACTTTTATATGATAGTGTGCAAGCCTACATTCTGCCTAGGTTTTCAAAATGATTTAGGAACCAGGAAATAATTAAAAACATTACTCTCGTTCTGGAGCAGTCGGGTAAAAAAATGTTGTATGACTCTGTATTACTCGAACGTAATGATAGGAAGATGATTATTTATTTCTGAAAGATTATTCCATAACAATGAAAATTTAAAAAAAAATATATGTGAAAAAGCCGTGTAAAATAAAGATAGATTTTTTAGGCGGAACATCCATAGGGTATTTTCGGATACCCCAGGACACGAAGATTTTTTTTTTATGGCGTCACTATTTGGACCATTCTGTATAGTCTGATTTATCTTGAATCTGATGTTACGTTACACGTTCCATTGTGGTTAATTTCCTTCATTTCACTATTACATTTACCTTACTCAACACAATCACACAACCAATCTGTTTCCTATACTTACCTCCTTATCGCCTTACTTAAGCCTCTGACACCAGGTTAGTCACTAACCACACGAAAAGAAGCAGACTTTCTTATGAATCTTGTACAGCGTGAAATATTCTCATCCCTGACTTAAGTTATTTTGAGGCAAGGTAACTACAATCTCTGTTTCCTCAAAAACAAATTCTTATCACATGTTATCCGGGTAACAAAAGCATTAGAGCCAGAACAGGTTGTAGGTGTGCAAGGGAAGGGACCAATGCGTCAACTTCCTGAATAATTTCTTCTAAGTCCATTGTTGAGTTGTAAGCTGGGATTAGCCAGAGATAAAATCATTGATAAATAATTTTATGACGATGTTTTCCTTTGCATTGTTGCTGTCAATGTTAAAATTTAATTCTTTAGTGTTTACACAATGAGAATTGTCTTGAGGTTTTTTTGTTTAGCAAGTTTTTGAATTGCGTATTTTGAGTTATTCTTGGGATTGTATGTCAGCAAAATTTTTTGCAAAAATGTTAGACTGTACAAATAAAAGTATTTGAAATGATTTATAACATTACTCGAAAGTCAGATTCAATTGTCATTAACATAAAAAATAAAAAAAACCAGTGATAGCCTAGTGGTGTGACCGTCAGACTGCCAAGTCATAGGTCTTGAGTTTGAACCCAAGGCACGCACCTCTGTCTTTTCGGATTCATGTGCGTATTGTATAATTATCACTTGCTTCAAAAACGGAGAAAGAAAACATTGTGAGGAAACCGGCAATCCGAGAGCTTTCAATCCGCTGCCAAGAGATATTTCTCGACGGCATGTGAAGCCAAGTCAGAGGCCCATGGGCGGCTTTAAAACTCTGACACCAGGTTAGTCACTAACCACACGAAAAAAGAAGAAGAACATTATATCCACCTGTACCTTACCTTACTTTACGTTTTGGCTAGCGAATAAGAAATCTATAAATACATATTTGGAATACATTTATGTCGATTGTCGAGTGGCTACGAGAATCGTAGCAAGTTAAGATAAATAAACCTATATTTTTATCAAATTTGCTTTGTCTTCAAGAGAAAATAAAAGCGGTTTGAAGACTTAACTTACAGAATATTAAATGGACATTTATAGTAGACAGTAAGAGTTGTTTTTGCTAGCCAAACGATAAGTTGTAATAGACTGCGGTTCACTCATGATAATAATTTTTTTACGGCCTTTTTTTTAAGTGAAACTGTGGAATTGGCCTCTATACCCGGTATGGGGGGGTATAAAGGGCACAAAAGGCTGATAAATAATAAGGCATATTTAGGTGGAAGACCACAGAAGTAACAGCAATTCTAACGTCAAATTACGTAGACATTACTCGCATTGCTACGTCAGTTATCTATCAATTTTCATTTAGCATCAAATAACTGCATAGTTTGACAACGTTCTTCCAGTAATCAAGTCTAATCGGGCAGCGTCGATACAAGTAATCCAATGAGCGGGAGAGGGGCCGTCGGAGCCGGTAAACGCATGTAAATGGGACGTAATGGCCCCCGGGCGTCGGGCGTAGGGGCCCACGGCGGGCGTCGGGCCCCGGCGTCGGGCACGCTAATGAACGTGCCACCATGTACTGATGCCTTTATTGTTTTATATTGACACGATGTGATGCCTAAACATGGAATGGTATTTTGTGTTTGTGCATTTGGCTGGCTCTAAGATTTACAATTTGTTGATAACTATATTAATAGAACTAGAAATACCTACCTAACTAAAGCTTTTAAAAGAATAACAAATAATTGAAGTCATTATATGCTCTTTTACATGGAATTAATAAGCTTTACGACTTAAAAGTGCCCGAGACTAACTTTGGAATTGATTAAATACGTGATAGGTACTGTGGAAGTCCCTTGAGAGTTTTCCCTCATGTTACGTTTAACTGCTAACTAATTTTCATTTCTGCAGCACTTTTTAACGGGATTGACATAAGCTTTTCACATGCTTTTTGGTATCTTGTCAGTCCCATAAATTTTTAACTCCATCATTGTTATCGCATAGAATGTCGCTCTAAACATTAATCAAAATTCATAGAAAACGTTTATATTTCTATATTATATTAAAAACTCGTTTTTGAAGAAAATTTAATATTCTTTGTCATATGTATTTTATCTAAAACAGACGTAACCATTGTAGTAAGTATATGAATAGGTACGTTATTTAAAAGAGAAAAAACCTTTTCAAACACGAGCTGAAAGCTTCCATTAGGCAGCCATTGAGGTGAGAGAGGGTAGAGTGACCGGGATGTTCGGCTGACGATAAAACGCGTCCACTCTCCGCGAATTGCCCGCTCGAATCTAAACGCTCCCAATTCCGTCAAGTGTCGACAAAGGCCGACTTTTAGCGTCAACAATGAGCGAATGAAGCAAATTACCGCTTTTGGACACTTGAAAGCGTTTACCGAGCCGTGTCGGCGGGCACATTGTGCGCGGACGGTTTGCGAGTCGAAACAAACGATAACAATAAACAGTAAAAAGGAAAGTGTAGTATTTTGCGTGGCAGTGCGCCGGGATAAAGGGCGCGGGCCTAATAGGTGTTAATGCGTGTGATTCGCTGAGCAAGGTGAATGGGTGCGTCTGCGCCGCCGGCGGGCCCCGTGCCCCCCGCGCTCTCACACTATTTTTATAACAAATCATCGACTCGTTGATTGACAACATTGTGTTTTGTGTTGGATTTTTAATGAATGAACGCTTTTATAAGTAACAATATCGACTAAATTAAAGAAATATGTGAAAAATGTTTCTTCGATTGTAGTAAACTGCTTGCTTTTTATTGAAATAACTCCAGATGATAATCTGAAAAGACCTGTAAGCTATACAGGAACTTAACTCTCGTCCAATTTCAACTTATTGATATGATTCACGCACGGATAAAACTTAGGGGTGAAGCTATCGAAAGATAATGATCAAGAGGTACGTTCTTATAAACGTATTTAAATCTTACAATCCGTTGCCGTTGATAACAAAATTGAATATTTTCTTTCGCTGCTTTAATGACAATGTAGGCCCTCTCGGTAACTTCCCCACCAGGACCACCTATTTCCTTACATAGACCAAACCAAACAAGACATAACACATGACACGGGCATCAGCGCGATATAGGGCGGTCAACATCTTGTACAAACACGCAGAGGGCGCCACTCGTCAGTTTAAAGTTAAACACCAGCAATACAAACAGTTTGGAGTGGACCGCCCGCGGATTCGCACTCGTGTGCTGTTGGCAACGCAGGGAACCAGGGCAAACGACACCACGGCAGATGTATTTGCCGTACAAATAAAATGTGTAACTTTTGTAATTTGTTGTAGTGAGACGGTTGAGACTTGAGAGTGGTCATGGGAAACATTGTAATCGTTTAGTTAGTCGGTACGGGTTGGCGATGTGAAAGGGTGATCTACGACAGACAACGCACAGTCTAAACCGCTAGAAGCGGTTGATTTTGCACATCAATTCCTTATATAGGTAACGAAAGTGAGCAATAAGGGAGGTTTGAAAATTCATCCCCCAAAGGGATGAAATGGGGGTGAAAGTTTGTTTGGAAGTTCGTTATGTTTATAAGTAAAAGTTAGTTATTTCGTCGTTTTTTGGAAACTCATCCATTAAGGCTCCTGAGAAGTTGCAGATGATCGGGCACACGGCTTGTAACTTAATGAAATTGAATTGAAATCAAACAAGGTTGCTGAAAACAACATTGGACTCATGCATAAGAATTAAGAGGCTAGCTGTTCTTAAATAATGTTTACAGGGATGTTTCCATCTTTCATAATGACAAACCTGCTGCAGAGCTATCTAAGCAAAATGGTCAAAGTATAATCCTTTAATCATTGCCTATTTAAGAGGCACAAGAAAAAAAAAAAATCTGCCCAATTATTCCATTCACTGACCATAATATCCCAAGATTGCCAAGGGAACTAATTTCATTGCTACCTATATCCCGAGGTAGGTTAGGTTCTATCACAGATAATATAATACTAAGTTCTACAGAATATTTAAGAGGTTAACAGCCAGTTGCAGAAACGAACTTTAACTTTTGTCTTTAACTTAAAGCTAAATACTAATCCTCCATTAACTTGTTGCAAAAAGCAACATTAGACTCTATTTTAATGGTCCTTTGATGAAATTAATGAAATCATTAGCGTTGATGATCCATTACGAAATGGGTCATTAATGTTTGTCTTTGTGCAACTGGGTGTTAGGTTAATTATACCTATATTCTGTTCCCAAGAGTATCTGGAGAAAATGTAAACAAATAGATCAGAATATGTACCTGGATGCCAATTTGTAGTGCCACTTACGAATTGATTACTTTGATTTGATCATTTAAATTCTAATTTTAAATCGCCTAAAAGATTTTTTTCATTTGACAATTGAAATTTATTTTATAACCTCAATTTCATCTATGATTTTTTCAATTACAATTTAATAATGTTATTCAAACAATAATTGCGGCATAAAGTGGTGACATACGAGTTAAAATCATCTAAATACAGATGAATATATTACTAATTCCTTTTAGTGAGTGATTGCGTAAGAATTTACCCTGAACAAGGTTTGTGTTCACTTCCATCTGATTATTTTTGAACAAACCATAAACTTAGTATGCTGGATTCCGTGCAGTTGAGATTGAACCTTGGTTGGTTGATCCTTTGACCTAATATTATAAGACGCAAGACGAACATGTAGTACAGTCAAATGCATGTCTTATTTCCGCGGGTGGAGTTGTTCTCCTTCGAGATCTTGACCTAATATTATAATAAGCAGGACGGACATGAACCGCCAAATTGAATTCTTTTTACCTATTGTGGTATAGTAATTTTATTCTAGGTGCATCGTCTTCACATATAATTATTTAACTAATGTACGTATACAAACTACTAAAACGTATCTTGCCCATTCTTCTCCATATGAAAACTACCTTTTGGAAGGGGCGACTAGAATCAATTCTATTATTTTGTAAATTTTGACGTTCAAAAGTGTGATACATGGGCCTATATTTGAAATACATGATTTGACTTTGACTTTGAAATGCAAGACTTACGAGTATTTCCGTTTAAAATGCACGCGTGCAGTTGTCGAGATCTTTCCTTAGCTCCTCAGTATTGAACAAATAAATTATAGGGTTGTCTTTTAGGTTTTTTTCTACTGAAAAGGGATTATTCTGTGATTTTGGGATTAACACGGCTTAGTAAAAACAGAAATAGTTAAGTCATCTTGAGTCTTTCTGTAGCTTACCTAATCTTCAGATTTAGAATCGTGTTGAAATTAGGGTCTTCAAATTAGTTCTAATTGGTATGAAATTAATAAGAATTTTATCGTTATTTGGATAACTAAATTAACTCAGCTTTTCTATAGCATATTTGCATTCTCATTTACCTACATTCAAAGCAATAAAAATGTGAATGAAAACTTCCTACCGATAAATTTTCCAATACGCAGTTACCAATATAAATAAATCTAACAAAATATTACCCCATAACTTTATTACCGTGCACAAAATATTCGACAATATGGACTGAAATACGTCACGCGTTTTCCGGCTCAACGGCTCCGGAACGAAATAACGAATCAAATACAAATCGCGTACGAGTCGCATAAAATAAAATGTTAGTGAATAAAATAGCGTGGCGTGGCGTGCACTGATGTGTGTGCGGTGCATTGAGAGCCGGTGGCGTGGACACATTTAATTGTGGCGGGACGCAACTGATGCGGTGTGCGACCGATGCGGGCGGCGCGAGCGCTGCGGCAGGATGTAGGCAACAGATGCTGATTATGATGAGGCCTTCGTTGTGGGGCGTGCTGTTGCAATTTTTGTTTTGATTGGTCTTGGGAATGTTGGTGTGATTTATATTTACTGAAACGTGTCTACAGAACGTAGACAATTAGGAAAATTATGACCACAAAATATGTGTTTTATGGAGGAGGTTCTCAATTCAACTGTTTTTTTTTTGTATCTTTGTTACGCGATAACTCGGCCAATTATAAATTGATTTTAACGATTCTTTTTTTTTGTTTGGTAGGTAATACTTCAGAGGTGGTCCCATATAAATTTTAATAACTTTGCTTGGGTAGTTTTTGAGTTAGCTTCAATAATACGTTTTTTATCCCACTTTGTATGTGGATGATATCTTAAGTTCCTCTCACTGTTATTTACATAACAAGTAGTATTCGAATTTGTGTGGGGTAAATACCACAATTAAAAAGTGAAAACTAAAAACTTTTTACAAAAAAAAACAGCCGACTTCCAAAAAAACACTACAAAGTGAAAAATTACTTTAATTTCGGAAGTCGGTGGCAAGAAACGAAAATTCAATACCAAAGACACCGACTTCCGAAATTAAAGTAATTTTTCACTTTGTAGTGTTTTTTTTGGAAGTCGGTTGTTTTTTATCATCTACATTTCCGGCTAAGCTACAGACCTGCATATCGGACTTAATATCATGTTTCTCAATCCGTCTTGTGTGTGTTGTGTACAACTTAAGTCTTGTTTAACTTAAATTATATGTATACCTACCGTATGAATTCATAGTGGATATATATCGTGTCCTTTCCATAGGGAAAGAGAAAAACTAATTAATAACTTTAATTTACGACAGTTACAAAGGAACATTATTTTGTTTTTGCAATGACTACGGTATTCTAACACTTATAAATACAAACCATAATTATCCAACATCAAAATGTTTATCGACAACAAGAGACCACCGAGGCGGTAACAAAGCCTTACGATTAAAATATCCACAGAGGTTTCTATGACACCGATGTTATTAAGTTAAACATGAGCTTTTTATACGGCGATCATTGTCGAGTGGCGACCAGCACAGCGCGACGACTGTTTGTGTTACTATGAATACCAAATACTGGACTCGAGATGGAGATACAGAGGGTGTTTCGTATTATTAGTGGGGCCTCTGCAATTACTTCTTCGCATACGTCAAATAATCACACTACTAGCAGTCTTTGAAAATTGGTGAGTTTTCAGAGGCTAACTTGTTTTAGATGATATTGCTATAATAGATACCATTAGGTACCTACTTATCTAGGTATGGTATTTATGACAAAACATGTTACTGGCTAGAACTATAGAGATATAAGTAGCTACTTATGTTCTAAGGTTCATCAGCATTCTCTATCCCTTAACCCAATTTATTTGAGGTCCGAGCAACATGTTTTTGAAGTAAAAACTTCTTTAGGCGCGTTGGGCATTTTTGAGATGGGATTAAACCATTGATTTCGCGACACTGTTACCGAGTCTACCGATACCATGGAGTAAAAGACATCAACGTGTTGATTACCGCGGTGCGTGGAGTAAAAGACATCAACGCGTTGATTACCGCGGTGCCGATTTTATTTTCAAGTTTTCACTTCTGTCGGCACTCCCGGAGTGCCACAATTTTTTTTTTCTTCCCTACTCTCTTAGTCTCATCCCCTTTAAAGCCATATCATCTTTCACACAGTACATCTATCGTTTCTTTGGTCTCCCTCTTATGTTTTATGGTTGCAGTCCTGAAATTGGTAAAACCACAAATTGATTTGAGCAATTCATTTTCCAAGTTCTCACAATCTAAGACTTAAATAATTCAACCCTGTGATGTTATAGTTACACAATAATAAAGAAAACACCTGAATTGATTACTTACAATAAATTCTATATCGGATATTATTATTGTTGAAGTAGTGTCACGTTTCGGTCACCAAAACCGTGAAGTTTTGAAACGAAGCTGGTACAAAGCCCTTCGAGGAAGGCCCCTGAAGTGTTTACTCGGGATCCATCACAATAGGAGTAAACTCTTCTCAACAGATTATTTTTAAAGGCGACCCATCTAAAGTTTGTCCAGATGACTCTTTATAATTCGATCGTTTTGTGAGGTGTGACCTGTTATGTGATTTTGAACTAATAAATTTTATGTTCGTGTTTATAAATATGCAGCGTAGATTAATTTTAGTTTTTAAGGTTTTTAGTATTTTTTATAAAATCTCGTGGCTACAACGAAATAAGTGGTAGGGAGTTGTAAATCACGTGCGCTAAGAAGGAACTACGAAGGAAGTGGTGGCCCAGTGGTAACTGCCGCAATTTACGAGTTGTAAGGTGTAAATTATTTCATCACCACTGCGCTCAAAACGGTGAAGGAAAACATTGTGAAGAAACCGGCATGTCCTAAAACCAAAATTCGAAGACATGTGATATCTACCAACCCGCACTGGGCCCGCGTGCTAAACTACGGCCCACCTCTTTCATAAAGAAGAGGCCTACGTCCCAGCAGTGGGAACGTTATAGGCTGATTGTGTTTATGCTTATATCATTAAATAGATTCATAGGTTGGTGTCCAATTTTATTGTATTTTCCACATGCCAAGCGTTACGAAGCAAACTATTTATAAACATTACCAATTTAATATGCGGAACTTATGCAATTATTTACTTATCGTATACTCCGACAAACAATTATTGTCATTCACAAGCAACTATTTAGCTCGTTATTTAAATATGACGTATTTTTAATTTGCGATGTTTGAATCCTTTAAATATTTAAATAAAATGTTTATTTAATTTCGCTGTAGTCACACAGAGGGACATTTGTCTGGGTACCGCATACCAGCATCAATATACATAGTTGGGCCGGGGTATGTTTACTTTCCCAGCGATGTTATTGTTGGTGAATTCTCATAAATTCCAGGTAAATCCACCGTATCCAAACGACGCGCAATAACAAACATGATTTCTAAATACGACGGACGCAAACACGGCAAACACATTATTTTGTTAGTATAAGATTTTTTCTTAATTGCTTTGTGAGACACGTTTTCCACTCGAATATTACGTAAACATAGTTCAAAAAACTCCACGGTGGACAATATCGGTAGCTCATTAATGGACGAAAGTTTTGACCAAATATTTGAGCGTTGGGGCACAATCGTAATTACCGAGTTGTGGTCGCAGGCAGCACAAAGACTGGTAGTTGATATAACAGAGCATTTATTTATCGACGGTGCGACGGGCTCATTAGATACACATCGAGCAACATGTGTAAATAAATACGCGCGGGACGACGCGACCAAACATCTTCAGCGGTCGACGCTTCATGCTTGCACTCGAACATGGAGATTGATTGAATATATTCAATGATCACACAAGTACGTATTATACACGACAAATGTATCGATTGTATTTGTTTAGTTCACTTATAACGGTTAGGTATGCAGGTCTGGTTGATCAAATGATTCGTTTTGTGATGTCGGAAATATTTTTGCAGGAAATGTTTTACTTGTGATTTTGTTACTATGGAATCAAAATATTCAGGATGCTTGTGCCGTATTGGACAAGTAATCTTTATTTAATTGATCTGAAACCTTATTTCATATGCCTGTATCGACAATTAAGTTTCATTATGTAGCTCATTTTGCAACGCCAAAAACACTTTTGTGAAAAACCGAACCGAATAATTTACACGCAAAACAGAATGTATATTTGCGCAAAACACGGATAATATTCTTCTGTATTCTCAGTATAATTTACACGTACCTCGAAGGTATTTGTCTGTGATGTTTTCTATTTTCTATGCGCGTCGAGTGGCGAGCGCGAGAGCATAGACAACAGAACGCTACGGAGGGAAGCTGTCTCCGGTTACATCTCGAGACAGGGCAAACATGCCGCCATACGCCGCGTATATGATATCTGGTACTTAGCTATTGTTTTCACAGCCCACGCCTATACCTTATTGAAGGATATTGTGTAATATCAGAGTTGAGAATTAGTTTTTGATTACTACATATTTTTTATTGGGTCGTAGAAACGTTTTAGTGATTCATGTCATAGGCTGGTTCCAAATCTTGAACCGTTTTAGTGTTTTCGCTACCAAAATCGTATTTGAATTTGACCTTATTCGTACAAACTCGAAGTGTGGTCAACCTCTGAAGAAGTGAATGCTTAACTTATCTATTTTCCTAACTAGCCCGAAAATTTTATAGAAAGAAATAGACATCAGCACCCGTTACTTACCTTTAAATTACCTTACGTAGTTATAGTACGTACCTGAAACTGAAATTGTAATGTAATTTTTGAGTTTAAAAAAATAAATGTTCTGGAAGAATTTGAGGGACGGCTTTGCACCGCAGTGGGACAGTGTCGGCAAAATAAAAATAGCCTTTTCAATAACCACTCAACTAAAAGTAATACCAATCGTGTCTTTTTTTATGTAAATGGGCGTAATTATATAGTAATTTAAAAGCAAACAAGTGGCGTCATGACTGTTTGCGTTCACATTGCTACTTTGTTGAACAGCGTGGTTGTCAAACGCATCGCAAACTACTCGGCGACTCAAGTACTGGCTTCATGTCAAGAAGAAGATGCTGAAGAGACGTACTTAACAGTAACCGAACCCATCGGATATCCGAAAAAAATATGCTTTTTTTCTATGAAATTCCCGTGTGCCCGATGAGATTTCCCATCGACATAAATTACGAACTTGCAAAATTCATCCCCTAAAGAAGTTAAATATGGATATTTAACTTCATTAAGAGATGAATTTTCAAAAAAATCCTTTTTAAGGCCACACGAGGTGACCAAAATAAAACCAGTTTTCAACGCCGACGCAACCAACTGCGTTAGCACATACATTTCTATGGCGGTTTTCACACGACGCAACTTCTTAAAAACTAGTTTTCAACGGCGCAGCGACGCAACCAGTCACGCGCGCCAACGCAATTTTTTCATAAAATTTGCGCGTAATCGTGTGTCATGTCGTAAAAATTAATGCAACTTGAGTTGCGTCATATTGATCGATAGTATCTGCATCAGCAAATATTTGGAATAATAACCAAATATCTGTAGATCTAGGTAAGTTATAGCCACTTCAAACTTTTAATATCTTCCAAAAAGTCTCTAAGGTTCTGCAGTGAAGATTGGGAGTTTTTGAAGTGAAACCTTCTTTAGGCGCGTTGAGCATTTTTGAGATGGGACTAAACCATTGATTTCGCGACACCATGACACCTCATTTTTGTAAACGCGATTGTGCTCTTTATTTATAATATCTGGATGACCGACGTTTTCTAAAAATGAAACCTAGCTAGATCGATTATCGCCCCCGAAACCCCTGCATACTAAATTTCATGAAAATCGTTGGAGCCGATTCCGAGATTCAGATTATATATACAGGGTGACAGGGATATCGACGCGAAAACTGAAACCATGGATTTAGTACATGATTCTGAACCGTTGAAATTTTTCGTCAGTTATTTAAAAAAAAATCAGCTGTTCCATACATTTTGACCGCGTAGGTATTGCACTTTTCTATGTTGTGTGCAAGTATTTTTCTTTCACCAAGGCGATCTTTTTCAAATTTTCACTTCTGTCGCCACTCCCGGAGTGCCACCACTTTTTTTTTCTTATGTTTTTAACCCAGAACATTTTGTCGTTACAACTCTAAAAAGTCCCAAACGATTCGTCTTCATCGACTTATGTGTTTGTTGCCTCCTTGACACATGCTGTTTGCTTTCACATTCTTTTGCTTGAAGCTTCGATCTCGAACATGACCCCTCTGCCCACAAACATTAGAGTTCAGTACGAGTTCTATAAGACCACTATATGTTTTTAAAGAACTAGCTTCGTTAACCCTGGATTAGAACCATAACGTCGCCGTGTAGTGAAAATCTCGTAAAGAAAAATTATTTATATATTTGTTGTGTGGAAAACCTCGTTATGCGTATTTAATCAAAACAGCTCTAAGATGCTTCAAATTTCATCTATTAATGAGACCTTTGGAGAACGTAAGAGACGGCCATTTTTCAGACAGTTTATATCTTCCTCTGTAATAGCTTTTATTGCAATCACGAGGTTTTCACTGCACGGCGACGATAAGGAATTTGTAACTAATTGCGCCCCGCAGTTTCATCCGCATAAGTCTCATCCAGAGCCGTTTTATTGTGAAAGCGTAACAAACAAAGAAACCAACATATAAAAATAAAATCTTTTCTCTTTATAATATTAGTTTTTTTTAAATATCATTATTTCATCTTAGGCAGCAACAGTTTTGTACCGAGATTCATAAAACTCAGGAAGATTATAAAAACACCAGTTTATAGCTAATTGGTCTTACCTACACAGACTATTTCCATGCAGGTTGTTCTGTGAGCAATTTCCAACACGTACAGGAGTCCACGTCTGGCATACGTCGTATTAGGTTAGCCGGCGCTCAAAGTGGAGGGTGAATGGTAATGTGGCGCCACTCGACGCCTCGGGGTGCCTCACCGGTCCGAGCAGGCTGCAAGTGCATGGCAGAAGGAGCAAAGGATAAGTAACATTTTGTTGTCTTAAGTCACATTTTTTGAGCAGACTAATTTTTCAAACCTATGAAGCGATGGATTTGGAATTTCCTTCAATACCCTTGGATTATGATTTTCAATCATACGTCACGCAATTAGGGTGCAGGCCGAAGCAGGTGGAAGGAAAGTACTGTATTTTTTTTCATTCGGTAGTGTCTTTTAGGACTTGGCCTATGACAGTAACACGATTGAAACGGTCTTAAAACTTAGACAATACGTGGGTAATTTAGAATGCAATCAGCCTATAATGTTCTCACTGCTGGAACACAGGCCTCCTCTCGGTGAGTGGGAGTGGGCCGTAATCCACCACGCGAGCCCAGTGCGGGTTGGTAGATGTCACATGTCTTCAAATTTTTGGATCTAGGACATGCCGGTTTCCTCACGATGTTTTCCTTCACCATTTTGAGAGCCTGAGTGATGATATAATTTACAAAGTAAAGCACCTGCCTGAGTTCGAACCTACGACCAACTCTTGTAGGTATTTATCCACTGGATACGAAATAACATTTAAACTCGTGTATGTATTTTTTTACGTGGACGGCTACGAAGATGCCATTATGACAAGGTTTGAATCCTTTGCATCAAAACTACAATATGAAAATGTTTGCAACCGTAACCGACTCAACTTTTGGTCCTAACTTTACTCGTTCTCAAAAGACTTCACGATCTCTTCCGGAACAAAGTTGCACTTCTGTCTCACTGCAGGCTGTACGTGGTGGCGGAGGCGCTCTGTTTGTGTGGTAATGTTTGTTATGTACAGTGTCTACGAAGCTTTACATACCCCGCGCCCGCGCCGCCCCCGGCCCCCGCCGCCCCCGCACTCGCGCGAATGTGTTCCTTTCCTTTATTGGGGTGAATACATTTCATGGTTTGCTTTTAAACGTGCATAAACGTCCCTACCCACCTAAATAGTAGTGCTGTCTACGTAGACCGTGGTAAATTATTATGTAACTATTTAGGTCCACTAGGTATTAAATAACTAACCATACAAATATACAAAAACAAAAGGATCTTTAGGCGACGAAGTACTTACTCCTCCACATCGATGTCATCTGGAAACATGCCCAGGAGACTGGCAGCATTGTCACGTTGAATGGCAATGCTAATTCTTTGGCCAGACGAAACATATTTGATTATACATATATATATAATTTTATTCAATCCGTGTACATATCGATGGATTACCGGAATAAAAGTTAATAATGTTGGTAAATTTAAAAATAAATCCATGTACGTTATAAAACTAACAAACATAAAGGTTATGTATTATGTTTTCTAACTTGATAGGTCAAGAGCTGTTTATAATAAAACATGTTTGTAAAATATTATGATGCCATTCTAGACGTAATTAAATAAGTGCTATTTGAATAAGAAATTAGTATTTGTGTATGGTTACGGAGGTAAATACATACTTAGTTGTGTAATCGTAAATATTATGTAGATATGTAATTGAGAAACTTGGGTTTGTTTCGTATCTAACGCTTTTGTGTTACGAGTAAACTTACTATGGAATACTAGAAACCTGAAAAATATTGAAAAAAAAACAGTGGCGCTCCGGGAGTGCCGGCAGAAGTGCAAACTTGAAAAAAAAGCGGCACCGCGGTTTTCAACGCGTTGATGTCTTTTACTCCACGCACCGCGGTAATCAACGCGTTGATGTCTTTTACTCCACGGTGTCGGTAACAGGTCGCGAAATCAATGGTTTAGTCCCACCTCAAAAATACTCAACGCGCCTAAAGAAGTTTTCACTTCAAAACTTTGAAAGCACATAGGTACTTTACATTTCCATAGGTGTGGTCATATTTAAGGATGGGTTGTTCATTTCCATGTGGTAC
The DNA here is from genome assembly GCA_949152395.1 of Agrochola litura. NCBI lineage: Eukaryota > Metazoa > Arthropoda > Insecta > Lepidoptera > Noctuidae > Agrochola > Agrochola litura. The sequence goes on along the minus strand of OX424509.1, from coordinate 17,654,726 downwards.
AGAACATCAAACTGAACAACTTTCTACGTGGAACCAACATCGTGATCGTGAAAAATAATCAGCTGTTCCATAAATTTGGGTCGAGTAGGTTTTAAAGTTTTATAGAGTGACAGTTGATAAATATTTTTTGTCTTCAAAAAAGTTTCGCAGACAAGAAATAGTTATGAATCCAATATATTGATATGTATGAAAAATCACTGCAGCCTAATTTCATATCTCTATTATTTTACTTGTATGCTTACTTTGTCACTAAACAAAGAAAACCGTTTAAAATAAAATAGACATAATGGTTATTGTCTACGTAAAGTCAGACGCCTGTCTAGTCAAACAGCATGGCGTTGATTGGTGGACCTTTGTGTCCACATCTGTACACTGCAACACATCTTGAAACACACGAATACCGACTAGACAACACCCCTGTCAAGCAACAATTATAACAGACTTATAGTTCTTAATAAACTGGTTGATATCTATTGTTAATTTGATTTGATTGAGTTCTTACAGAAAGCGATACCGCTCGCATTGTTTGGCCGATTTTACATAACGAGGCGGCAAACGTGGCCCGCTTTGTGGCCTGCCCATTGTGGGGGAGTATCCAAACGTTTGAGATGTGAATTGAAAGGCGCCGCGAGATGACGAGGCGCGAGCCAAGCGGCGGTGCAAGTTGTAAGAGATGTGTTTATGATTAGCAAAAAGGCAAAATGCTTAGCTAGATCTTCACCTGTAAACTAAAAAATTTAATCTTTGGCTTCATAGTACTTATTGACAATTTTGTGAAAAAAATAACTAATTACGTACATATAGTAGGCATTACATTCCTGAAACAGTTATTTTACTTTGTATTGTTAACTGTAAATATAACAAAACCGCTACTAAAAAGAGTAAAATTGAACTATAGAAGAAGAAATTCTATCGGACCTTTTCTCGTAACTAATAATATTACTATACTGGGTCTATCCGTCTACGTTTCTCAGATAACTCTCCTGCCGCAGAAAAGAAATTTCTAATAAAATAAGCAGTACCTTTGTACGCTTATATCTTTATGTATTTTTCTATCAAGTGTTTTGTTTCGTGAATCTAAACAGACAACGCACAGCATAAACCATTGGGTCTATAAGCAAGAAATTTAGTTCGTTTTATAACAAAAGAGAGTGGCTCCGATTCATAAAATGAAAAAGAGACGAAAGTTTGTTTCGAATTTTGTCATTTTGGAAACGGTAAATAAGTAAATAAAAGCTGGATGACCTTGCTCGGTTTTTTTTTAACGACGTTTTCTAAAATATTAAACCTAGCTAGATCGATTTATCGCCCCCGAAACCCCCTGCATACTAAATTTCATGAAAATCGTTGGAGCCGTTTCTGAGATGATTTAGATTATACATATTTATACAAGAATTGCTCGTTTAAAGGTATTAGATTTAATTCCGCTCTCTCACCGCCGATAACTCGCACCACACACTAACATTGCGCTACACGGCACCGCTCTTTGAACTGTCCAAATGATTGTTTTATATTTGTAAGCGTCGAACAGTGCCCCTATTCGGCGCTGCGCTGACGTAATGTAGCATTTCAATTAGTCTCACTGGCGTTTTATTTTCAACAAAGCAATATGTCGACTAACGCCGGGCATTGATTCCTGTCCAATTGTTAGAGAATGCACAACAATATTAAGTATTCCTATTGACTTTGTTACCCTTTTCTTAATAATAATTGTAAGGAACTGAACCCTTTTGTTGTTATTGAAAGTTTTTGGAATAAGAGGTGTTAATGAAAGTTAAAGCTCCGTACTCATATACGGTTTTATTCGATCGAGCAAACACGTCGAGTAAAAATCATGATCAAAATCAGCCTTCAAATTATGAGTTTTGCGGTCCAAAAGTTGATTTTTACTTGTTTTCGAGTAATACCGACTGACAAATAAAAATTAATGTTATAAATAAAATGCCATCCACTTAAAAGTAAAAAGTAAAATAGATCCCAATTTAAATTTCGTAGCACATAGTCTTTTGAAGGACAGTTTATCTCGTAGCCGCGTAGGCGTCGCGTAGCAGGGGTCTACGCCTACGTTACGACAGGCTAATTACCGTCAACCGCAGAGTTTACACTATGTAATACGTATTATTGTATAAATTATGTCTTTTAGTTTTAACGTAATATTAGGGTTCCTAATCATATACGTTATTTAATTTACGTAAAATGAGTATTATAATCGCAACGAGTTCTCTCTGCTCGAATTTGCTGTATTTTTCTTTAAACTCAAACTCAAAGCACTTATTTCAAATAAATAAATTACAGGTACTTTTGAATTGTCAAGGGATTGGTCATTCAGAAAAATGAAGCTAGTTGCCCATTCCAAAGCAGACAAGAAATTCCACGGACCCTTTTTTATTTAAATCAAAACATTGTTACAAAATTATATACAAGGCTGTTTCACAGTCTCCATATAATCACTATCCACCAGATACTTTAAACAACGGAACAAGGATTGTTTATTTATCTGCCAGATAACTTAACCGGCACTTGAAATAGGTAGTAAAACTCAAATATTGACCTTATTTTATGAGTGATTTGATACAAAGCCCCAATTTTAACCTGTATCTACATCCAATAGCCAAAAGCTCAGATCATGATGTGAAAACGCCGGCGTTCGGCGTGCATTAGGCGGCCTGTAATCAGGCGGCGCTCGCCTCTAATCACGGCCGGCCGGTTTTAGGAGCATGCATCGCTAGCGCTAATGTCCGGAAGCACACACTATGTCTGACATAATAACACTAACACATGGAATGGTGTAGTAGTTAATGACTAGTAGAGACTGCCTCGTTGGTCTAGTGGTCGCGCTACTGCTGAGCATGAGGTCCTGGGTTCGATTCCTAGATCGAGCAAGGTGTTATTGGGTTTTTCTATCTGGAATTTCTCAGTAGCAGCCCGGAGTCTGGATTTGTGCACGGTTGATGGCAATAGGCTCGCCCCCTTTTACATGGGACCTAAACATAACTGGCGAAATGTGGGTGTACACACGGCTACACTTCAAGCTATACATTTCCAGTTTACGCTGATCGCGCATTGTATAGGATTTCCGTACAATGCGAGGTCAGCTTATACTGGAAATGTATAGCTTGATGTGTAGCCGTGTGTACCTGCTACAGGTACACCTCTGCCCAACCCTTCGGGGAAACAAGGCATGATGTTATGTACATACGGGAATGTCTCTTCTGTTTGTTTTTGTTAGAGATTGAAGTAATACTTGGATTATTTGATGTTAGGTCCTAACTACGAGATGAGGATCACTTTGATTGTTGATCTCTTGGTTCTAAAAGTTAGCTTGTGGATCATTTTGGTTTCCTGTTTCTACGAGCTAGACCTTTTTTTGGTTGGGAATTTATCAAAAAACTTCTCCCGCTCTGGGCGGAGGGCGTGTTAGACTCCTACTGACTAAAACCCACCCGTGTTCTTCAGTTGCTATGTTGCCGGGGGCCACGGTGTCTCTTTCGGACTTTCCCGCGGCAGTCTACGAGCTAGACTGCTAGCCGATTCAACTTCAAGGTTTCAGTAACATGAGTTGAGTAATTATTATACATGCAATAAAATCGCAAAGAGCTGTATTGTTTCAAAATCCATCTAGTCGAATTATTGAAATTCTTTTCTAGTGAATAGCTATTTTTCCCTTTTTATAAATAAATTCATGCCTTCTTCTCATGGGGGTAGGCAGACATAGAACGCTACCTGCTACGATCCTTTACTCCTTTTGCATCGTTTAGGTTCATACATCTGGTCATACACACACGCCGTTTACGAGTACTACGCACCTGACCTTTCTGAAGAAATTCACCAATAAGGTCATATATGTCCTCCTAGGGCGTCCTCTCTCGGCCTTTCTATTTACATCTGCCTTGTAAATACCTTTTGTTAGTTGCCTTTCATTCATCCTCTCAACATGACCAAATCATCTAAGCATACTCTTTTTAATTTTTATAAGTACGCTAGCTGACCCGGCAAACGTTGTTTTGCCATTTAAATTATTTATATTTGGGGTGGACCACCCTTATCACTTAGGGGTATGAAAAATAGATTACGACCGATTCTCAGACCTACCGAATATACATATAAAATTTCATAAAAATCGATCAAGCCGTTTCGGAGGAGTATGGCAACTAACATTGTGACACGAGAATTTTACATATTATATATATATAGATATTGTTTTAAACCACAACGTTGCCTTATCACATTATTTAAAAATCCAATCTATCGCCAGATGTAGTTCTAAACAAAAATATTAATATTGTGTAAGAACGTAGCACATCAGAAACAAGGTGTTAGCTCCGACGCTGACGGCTTAACCCGCGCTGCGCCGGCGCAACCTCTGATGAAATAATTGACACTCCACACATCCACACAAAAACTCATAGTGATCTTTTTGTTTTAAAGTGAAATGTTTTTTAGGTATAATTGATTTGTTTCCATAAAAAGAAAAAACGTTCTCACCATTAGGTGTGTTTTAAGTGCTAATAACTTTAGGTAGTGGGATTCATTATCTTCCGGTTTTTTGTATTAGATGTTTAAGTTATCTTTACCCGTTAATAGGGATGATGACTAATTTTTTTATTTTAGTCCGTCAGGTACATTATTAAAAAATATTGGACACGTATTTTTTCTTATTTTACGTTAACAAAAGATTACGGCAATACATTGAGTAAAAATGTGCCATGACGTTTTTTTTTTTTTTTTTTGTATGGCCGGTATCTTGCAGGTCAACCTAGGAGGTTGTCGGCTGCTTAACCGGACTTTCCTGTGGCTGAATCAATAAATTAAGCTCTCCAGCCAGAGCATAAAACTTAGGAACTAAGCGACTACATGCTAAGGGCACCCTCTGCGGGGTACGGACCTCGGCTTAGGGCATCGCTGGTGGAGGACAGCAAGGGACAGGCTGGATCGGAAGTGCCATGACGTCACGAGTATGTAGATTTTATACTTACTTGTATAAAATCGAACCCCATTCCCAACTTTAATGCATTTTATCTAAGTATTTTTTTATTATTATGATAAAGCAAAACATACGTATCTAATATTTTTTATTATCTGATTGACGGACAACATTTTTTTTTTTTTGGATTGTTTGTATGAAAAATCTTATTCCTTAAGTTTATAAACTTGGAATCCTCCAATAGAGGTTTAGGGGGTGTTAAAGTTTGTATGGAAGGATCTTAACGCGCGGTCCGGTGAATTTGAAACTCAGCATTAGTAAACTTAATAAAAAAATAAGAATTACGTCTTATTAGATTTCGAAATTCAACCCTGAATTGAGTGAAAAAAGGAAATCAAGTTTTAAGGGGAGGATTTTACAGCTTCGATTAACACGAAAATTGCTATAAATAAATAATACAAACGTCAACAATGGAAACATATTAAACGATTTATCAAAAATCAACCCTGTCGGTGTGAAAAAAACTTAAACAAAAAACTAACTGTAATGTTTAATACATGAAAAGAACGTTACCTACAGAATGTACGGTCTATACTTTCTTACCAACTTAAATATAATAAAATTAATGACATAAATTCGACCAAACACCAATCCCAAAAAAATTACATAAACTTCAGAGCCCAAGCGCATGTTTTAACACTTTTTTATGAAATGTGCTAGCACCAGTCAATTTCCTTTCACCTCAAAAGTATAGAATCACGTTAAAACTTCGCGTCCATATTGGCTCTATTATCTATAGAAAGTGTGAAATTAAGTGGTATTCTAGTGCGGCAACGTGTCAATTAGCCGACATCGGCGACAGACGGCATCACAACCGCCGACGTTTCCTAAAACATTTGTACACAAAAGTGGCGAATCATTGTTTCCATTTACGTCAAAATATTGTGAGGTTGTCAACATTTGGTCTTGGTTATTTTCTTCGTCTAATTTGCTTTCATTTTACCAATTGTGTAAAGGTATTTTAGGAAAGCTTAGGTACTTATTTACAAACAGTTGGTACGTATTTTGTATTCTCATCACCAAAACCGCTACGACTGGGCAGGCAGAAATTATGATTTGGAGATCTTACGATTGCTGTGTCTGTAAAAACACGTACCAGAACTTCATCACGCATTGTTGACTGTAACAGCAAAATGTTTCCAACCCCCGTGAGCTCCGTAATGTTTGGTTGTTTACGCCACTCGGCGTCAACGCACGCACGGCACGATACCGATCTCTCACACAATCTCCAACACCGATGTTGTTTCTAGTTTGTCGATAAGAAACAACGAGAAATCGTTTTTTGATAGAATCATTTTAGAATCGGTAAAAGCTTTGCCTATGAAAGGATTAGGTAAGTATGTAATTCTCAATGAAATGTGTTTTTCCTTATAGCAAGCTAGCCAAATATCTGTTACCATTTTTCAGGCTAAAACTTCGTAATGAATATGACTGTTTTCATAAATTCGGACTAAATAATATAAGATCATATCAGTACTTATAGCCCATACCTACATACCCAATCCCATGCCATATCAGCCAACTCACTCGGAACAAAATAATTTAAATTCACATTAAAATTAAATAAATTCAGGCGAAAACGTATTATATGTACAAAAGAATCAGCTGACATTCTTGTAAAACTCCCGAGTCATGATTCCTTGCTTCCTATGATAAGTGACACTTAAGTGGAGTGCAAGCGAACTTTGACCGTTAAAACATTCGCCTCACGTGTGCCCAACATTAATGCACATGTAATTTGCAATTAACTTTGTCCGATACTGTATTATTAAGTTTTTTCGCCGTCTTCCTGAATATTTATAGGGTAATTTTACTAAAAGCAATGGATCAGGTACTAAGATTAGGGAAGAATGAGCACTTTATTTTACATATTAACATTTCTTTTGAAACTGACCTATGTTAGCTTAAAATGTGATTAGTTTTCGTTAGTTTCGTTATGACACAAACGTACGTCAAGTTCCTTCCGGCAGGTATCAAAATAGAAGCCTGAAGCATTCAACTACCTAATTAATCGTGAGTAGGTAGTTCATCATTTTAATATTTTACCTTTTAAAGCATTACCTATTCTATAACTAACTTTTCAGAATAAGTAAATGATTGAATAGACTACATAGTATAGGTAATAGTTACTGGCTACTTTTACTCACCCTGGTATTTTTATGAACATAAGTAGTTACTTATGTTCATAAAAATACCAGGGTGACTAAAAGTAGTCAGTCATGTTGCCACATTTCTAGAGTTACAGTACATAATAAGATAATGTCGTATACCTAGAAGGCGGTGTAGTTTTAAGTGGCATGCAAGGAAGAGTCGTCGGCGTCTGCGCAGGCAGCGGCCCCTCTAATTACCGCTCAGATCCGACCTCGATAGCGCAAGCTTTTATCTTGAACACTCTTCCATTAAGCAAATATACAGCTTTGTAGCGCGTTAATCATATACTACAGTATTTTCCAACTCTAAAACCAATTAAAAATATTTTGATAGACAAAAATAAATTGTAATTGTACGTTACGTCCGTCCGCCATCTTGTATTGGTCTAGCTTCTCAGGGACCGCTAATGGATGGTTTGTCAAACATTTTTGCTTCCGCGGCAAACTTGTTTTATCTGTGTTATATTATTTAATTTATTCACAAGACTACATTGTTGTTTTAAAACAAAGGCGGAAACAAGCAATCTATTTGGAGCGTAATTTTGACATCAGCAGATAAGATTATCAAGTGGTGGTTTACGGAGCAATTACAGCATTACATAGGCAAGAAGGTATCTAAGGAACTTGTGATAGGTAGTTATACCTATTGTCCGAATTGTACTCTTACATTTGTAACCTGGTATAATTAAATAGCCAGGCACTAATCAAGTACGATAAATCATTAGCAATATCTGCTCAATAATCCAAATCAACTAGAAATTAAGTGAAATATCTATATAGAGTTGAAACACGTCAGGGCTGTAATGGAGCGAATAAAAGCCCGCTTTGTCGGCGGCTAATTTGCGAATTAGCGTTGTGCAATGAGTGCCCGGCCACTCAAGCGCAGCGTAATGTAATTAATTAACCTTTGTCGCGCGTACGGGGCGTGATACTCGCGCGTTTCTCACACCCGCGTCGAACTGTTTATTGTGCAGGGATGCTTACAGTTAAAATTCTTAAATTATTATTTTATTACAGAAATCTGTGGTAAGTAAATTGATGGTTAATGATTTACAAAATCCACTCTTACGTCCGAAACAACCCTATTAAAAACACTTCGGAAATCTACCTATCTATCCTTTTCAAAATGAAAAAAAAATGGTGACTTTGAAAATTAACCTACTTGGGCCAAACGTACCTATAATAGCGTAAGTACTAGGTAACTAGGAAAACAATTTTATTTTGTCAAAATTAAATTATCTATGTAAACTTTAGTGCAAGGTTCATCCCTTCGACACCTACATTTCCTAACACCGCACTAAGGTAACGTTATTTGGACGCTCCTAATGGAGTAAGTGCTTTGGCAAATGGCCCGCGCCACGGAGCTTTTAATGCAATTTCGTCTCCCTTTGTAGCCGGGAATTGGCGCAATCAATCCATTTACACTTTGTTTCGCCAACAGTGGCACTACTCGCCGCTGCCGCACATAAGACAGGGCTTTTAGCTTCAACTAAATTGCTTTCCTGGATTTTTGCACTATGGGACAATGTTACCTACTTTTTGATATTTTTTACGGACGATTTTTAGGTAGGTACCTACCTACGTAGGTGTGATTAATAAGTAGAGCATTAAACTTATGAATAATTGATCTTAGTCGTCTTTCTTCTTCAAGCCGATAGTACGGTTTATTGGCCCAATACTTCGCGACTTCCACGTCGTTGGTGGGAGCGCAGAGGACGCTTTGATTGCAGTTTTTGGGGCACAAAAGGCAGGAAAGAATATGAAAAATAGTCAGCGATGAAGTTCCACATCCGAAACCCATCGGCGGTTTCGCCGACTTCCAAGTAGACTACGGAAGATTTGACTCGGCAGGAAGATGCTCACTAGGTTGTAGGACTTGTAGGAGAGTGGGAGGGAGAAATATCTCCTGCCCTAGTTTGCAATGAGCCTTAGCCTGAACACAGATAGGGCCTGAAGATTCTTAAACGCGACGGCTGAACATGGAATTCGGGTTCAATCCTCTGGTCGGGCCATATTACTAGGTTTTTATTTTATTAAAAAATTCTCAGTAGCAACCCAGTGTCGTCTGGGTTTGTGTCCGGGTAACAGCAACGTGCTCTATTACATCGGCCTAAATATGAAACACTGAAATGTGGGTCTATTGAAAACCAATAAAAATAACAACGTTTGGATCTTCCAGAAAATATTCATATATCTTTATACACTGCGAACCTGGTTTTCGAGAAAAAAAACGTGTGCGTTCGGGGAAACCCGTCAGGAAGGAAGTTTTATTGAGGTTATACCTACAAGGCTACAACCGGCCGGGTACAATGCTCGTCTGCTCAAATCTCGATACTCGCAAGCACAGCCACACTTGTATATATGTAGTAGACTAGCTGTGCCCCGCGGTTTCAACCGCATAAGTCTCAATCCCGTAGAATATCGGGATAAAAAGTATCCTAACCCAGATCATAGTCTACCCACGTGCCAAATTTCATCCAAATCCGTTCAGCCATTATAGCGTGAAAGCGTAATAAACAGACACACAAAAAAATCAAATCTTTTCTCTTTTTATTATAATATTCGTTTAGATAGAGAGAGAGAGAGAGAGAAAGTCGCATGGAGATGATGACGATTTCTACCAGTCAACTCCTACCGCAAGCCGCGTTAAAGAACTTCGTTCCAAAAAAATGTGTGATCATCTCAGCTGGCAAGTTCTACCTAGATTGATTCAGATTTCAGAATGAGGCTTTTTCGTCTAGGTAGATAAAGCTTAATTTTAAATTTAAAAGCACCTTCAGTATCAGGATTTTCAAAGAACTTTCAGACGTAGGCGTCTGCTGTTTACCTATAATACCTGGTATTCCTGCTACTTATGGGGTTATAGCTAACATAGGCTGGCAGAATCCATATCTGAGCATGAATAAATAGAATAAATATCACGCACTGTGGTCCTGCCGATAAGACATAGGTATAGGTAGATACTCTATTCTTCAGGTCCAAGATTGGTTTACGGTAAATAATTTGGTACTAAATGAGAAAAAAACCAAATGCATTAGATTTAAATTACCGAATGTTAGAAGTAGCGAATGTGACATCATATTGAATGGAGAAAAACTGAAATTTATTAATCAAACAGTTTTCCTAGGAATCACGCTAGACGAGAAATTACAATGGGGACATCATATAACATTTCTTGCGGGGCGGCTAAGCTCGGCCGCTTATGCTGTTAGAAAGATAAGACAGTTAACAGATGTAGAAACCGCGCGTTTGGTATATTTTAGCTACTTTCACAGCATTATGTCATATGGCATTTTACTGTGGGGTCGGGCTGCTGACATTGAATCCATCTTTATTTCACAAAAGAGAGCTGTCAGAGCCATTTATAATAATCAATGTCGTCGCGAATATCTCAGGGAACTATTTAAAAAGATTAATATTATGACGGTACCTTGCCAATTCATCTATGAAAATATTATGTATGTAAGGAAAAATCTACATCTTTTTAATAAAATAAGTGATAGACATAATTTTAATACTAGAAATAAAGATAAAATAGATCAACCATTTTTCAGATTATCTAAAGTACCTACAAACATCTTTTATGGGGTACTGTGTTAAATGGTACAACGAGATACCTTGTGATATATTACAGTTAACTGAAAGAAAATTTAAAACTCATTTATATCCTAGATAAGAATGCTTGGAAGCATGCTGGTCTAGCTCCATAGGACAATTTAGAGTCTAGACAAAATCAAACTGGTTGCTAATTTAATTGTGTAATTAATTATTAAGTATTAAGTACATTTATTTTACATTCTGTGATTACTTGAACTCACACACTGACTTATTAGTATTACTTGTAATTTTTTTAGGAATCTCGTATAGGTACCTACTTTTACAATGCTTGTAAATATGTGAACACCATGTATCCATTACATAATTATTTTTTCTGTCATTGCTTCATTTTTAATTATTTTTACCTATTGTGGTATAGTAATCATATTCCAGGTGCATCGTCTTCACATATAATTATATAATTAATGTATACAAAATACTTATTGTAAAACATTTTAAAAGAGTAACGGTGGAGTTTCTTGCCCATTCTTCTCCATACGAAAACTACCTTTTGGAAGGGGCGACTAGAATCAATTCTATTTTTTGTACATTTTGACAAGTACCAAAGTCAAAGTCAAATAATTTATTTCAATTAGGCACAAAAAGGCACTTTTGAAGTGCCTAATTGAAATAAATTATTTAACTTTGACTTTGGTACTCGTAGTTATCTACAGCAAGTTCGAAGGAAAAAGGTCAAGCGACATTTATGGGATCTACCTTACACTGCTTGCGAACTGAATTGAATCCGATCAGAATCTAAGAAATGACGCTCCGAAGACCGAAGTGCCCATAGTAGGTAGGTACCTACATAAGCATTACTTGCATGACGAGTTACGCACTAAATCCGAACTCCGTCCGTCCTAGTTTACAACATTTTAAGTCATTTTGTTCGGACCAGCATTTCTCGGATCAGGTCTACTCCGTAAGCACGGAATCCGTAGTTTCGGCCGAAGGAAGTTGCGGATGACTCCTACTCCGTATCATCTACGGACATAATGATTGGTTTGGGGCTCAACCTAAGAACCCGATGTGTTTTTGCCCGTCCTAAAAAGTTAATTAAATCGGGTGTAGTGATCACTCCGTAGTTTCGAACTTCTTTCGGACGACCCCGTATCTACGTTTACGGACTTAGAGAGTAGGCCCCCTGATGCGGTGCTCAAGCAGAGTATTATTCTAGACATTTTCCTTATACGTACCATCCAAGAAACGCATACCTAAGCAGTTTGGAAACAAAATCCCGTGCACACGACCCTTTTTTTTCGTAGATAAGCGTTACTATATCGGCCGAGCGCTGCAAGCAGAAATAGTCCTTACGGTGTATAGTGGTCTGTACGAGCCTTTATGCGTTTCTTCGATGGTACCTACTGCATTTCGCCATAGGTGGCTGGTAAGCAAGAGTAGGTAAGCTCTCCTGCGCGCTTAACATGACCATATTCAGTGTACTCTGTGATGACCACAATAGAAACGGGTTTTGTCGACAGAAGAATAGACAAAATGACAGATAAACAATCACAATCTGTCATTTTGTCTATTCTTCCGTCGACAAAACCCGGAGAAAACCCGTTTCTATGGTTGTCATGCTACACGTGCTGTAATGTAGTTACTTACCTCTTTTGTGTGTAGGTACCCTTACCCTACCCCACTGACAGTTCTACCATAAAAAGGAAAAATAAAAAATTGACAATAGGTAAGTTGAATGTCAAAATAAACTTATTGATAATGATCTGTTTATAGTAATACGAATGAATAATTCGGGAACAATTATGAAAAGAATTCAGATGTGTAAAAATGTTAATGCTAACAACTCTTTCAATCGTAAGCCGTTTTTTTGCGTCATTTTCATCATCGCTTTCCCCCTAAGTAGGTAGCCTGGCTTCAGGCGTTAATAATGCAGTCTGCTGGGACTCATGTGGTACATACCTACCTACTTAATAACCTACAAGCCTTTTTAAAGACTAGACTGGAGATTGGACTCTACGAGAATATTTAGTGCTGCAATGCTCGCATTTCAATTCATTTTGCATAGTTCTATTGCGTTTGATATTAGGTAGATACTCTTTAAATAAATGTTTCTACATAAAAAATGTTCTACAAGGCCCTTTAGAACTGTATACCTTGGTACGAACAAATACTTACGATAAAGTAAATAGGTATATCGTGAACTGATAAGTAATGCTGTTCTTACCGCTGCACTTACCTTAGTGTTGTTTTTCTTATATTTTCAGATGTGAACCGCAAGCTTACCCATTTAAACGCTGTAAGCCCGGAGATTGTTGTTGGTCAAATATGGCTACAAGATGAGCCCACGGCTGTAGAGATCATTGAACTTAATTCTTCCGATGAGTTTGATCCTTCAACAGCCGAAACCTTGGACACTCCTTTGAACCATGCCTGGAGCTTCACTAACAATGAGAAGCTTCAACAGATAGAAGATAATTATAAAATAAATAATAGAGCAAGAGAAAAACGACGCTTGAACCATTTTCAAACTACAAACACTGCAACAAACACGAGCAATCAATTCATTAATAATAATTTTTACTCCGATATCGTAGAAAATCAGTATATTGAGGACAGTCAAATATTTAATCATCAAGTAAATTGCTTTACCATGATTAACAAAAAATTTACTAATTCCGATACTTCGTCAGACGCAGACATTGAATTAATAACTTCCGAGGATATAAACATGGAATCAAATAACTTGGACGCAAGTAAACATTCTGCCGAAGAAGAAATCATCACTTATGACCCTGAATTAGACAAAGAAACACGTACAATTTGGATTTATTCGTTCAAAAATAAACATTTACTTGCAGAAGATGATTATGACTTAAACGACACAGCCACAAAAGAAATGTCATTTTATTCAACTTCCAGTTCTACAGAGAGAGATGAAGAAAAAACTAAGGATAAAAATACAAATATGCATCGATTAGGATCGCCGATCCCTCCTACTTACATACCTAGACTGAATCTAACGCTGGGTCCAACTTTGTCGACAGTTAGTGAAGTTTCTGAACCCAACAAGCAAACTTCGCCTATTATGTCGTATAGATCACCTAAAACTAGGTTTCAAAAACAAAGAAATAGTTGGTTTATGACTGAAATTGAGAAATTAGATACGACATCCGCTCGTAAACTTGAAAAGTCTACGAACATCATTAATTGGATGGCGTTATCACCTAGAGAAAAAAGACGAAGATCGAATGAAAAGGGCGATCAATGGGTGGGAAGCCTTCTCAACCTAGAGACACTCCCAATTGAACAAATTAACCAACAGCAGACACAAGACAGGTCTGAGCAAGACAAGGCTTTAAGATTACAAGTTGACGTCGATGTCCATGTAAGCGTTAATAAAAAAACTCCAGAAAAAAGGTCAAACAGCGCAAATGTAATCTTAAAATCAAACACTGACAAAAAAAGTCCAATTGCTTTATTAGATTATGGCCCAATGGACATTAAAGGTGATGCGCTAGATCGGGGAGACCATATGAAATTTGGACAATCCCAGCAAGTTCTATGCTTGGGCGGACCTCATACATATGAATACATTGATCGTAATCAACGCATACACATGCGTAGTACTGGAAACAAAACCGTTATTGAACAACCTAGTAAAGAACGACCTATCGAAGTTTGGGAACGTGAACAAAAGGTAGAGAAAGAAACTGCTTCGTACGATTATGACACTGACGAATTAAAATTGGCTAAAGAAAATGCCGATAGAACGTGGCTGAAAAATAACGCGCCGTTGCTAGTACCATCCTCGTGGGCTGATTATGCAGAAACAGCTGAGCGTCCATCATCAATACGAATCTCGAATCCCAATAATGCAACAAATCGCAAGCCGTGGTACAAACGGTTCTTTAACAGTATAAACTGTTTTAAATAGAATCAAATAAAAATGAAATAAAACTACGCGATTGCTTTCAATTGGCGAATTTATTAAATTCAATCACTATCAACTTCCAGTAATTGAAGTACTTATATAAAACAAACCTGCTATTTAAAGGTACTTTGCAAAAGAGAGTTCACGACACAATAATAAATCAGCAGTTTTCATACATACATAAGATTATACTATCACAATGTTTTACACACAAACGACCATGCCCTATTCTAATAGCGCATACTAAGTTTCGTTTTTTTCTGTCAAGTGTGAGTGATCGTAAGATGAATGAATCAAATGATATAAGGTTTATACTGGGTGATTTTTTTTACATTCTCCAAATTTTTACAGGGTGTTCTACCCATGCATATAAACAACTTTCAAAATAAAAAATCTGCTGTTTATACAAAAGTTCAATACCTACTTCACCAAAATGTATGAAACAGCTGATTTTTTTTCGTGATATCAGAGTTGCTCCCATAGTGAAAGTTGTTTATATTATTATATTCTTGGTTAGAACAGCCTGTAAAAATTTGGAGACTAAAAAAAACATTCAGTATATGTCACCGTATAATTATGAACTTCGTTAGTTTATAATCTATCGGTATTATTTCCGTTAAATTATAATAAACTGTCGAAAAATTGTGAACTGCAACGAACCATTTACAATTTAACGCATAATTTTTCGCTAGTTTATAATCTTTCCATGGGAAACCGACAAATTGTGAACTGGTATCAAATTTGCTTGCGACGTAACGCACCTTGCGCTAATACTAAATAGTCAGCCTAGCTGCGAGCAACTTGGAAGTACCGCTCGCCGGCCGCTGCCGCGGCACCGCTCGCTCCGCTCGCTCGGTTCGCGCGCGTTTGGTCACAGTTCTAACCTAACCCATTCACCCAGTTCACAATTTTTTGAGTTTATAATCTAACGGAAAAAATACCGATAGATTATAAACTAACGGTTCTCACAATCTTACGGTGAAATATATATTTAACGTAGCATATTTAACCTGAACAACGTACCAACCCTCAAAACGTCACGACTCACGCACTATTAAAATAAATGTCATTTTATAAAAAAAAACTTACAATCCATTAGTGTGACCACACCCGCTCAGTATACGTCGATCGATAAGATTTGACAAAACGCAAGTGAAATTGGTTGGCATTGAAAATGCTTTTTCGATCGGTTCAGTAACCCGGTACCCATTTTCAAGAAAAGTACGACCGGGGCATAGTCATTATTATTATTATTATACTATAAAGAGAGGTAGTAAGCTATCTTCATAGAAACGCACCGCGCGCGGCTTGTATGTGTGGGGCCATAGTATCTATGCGTCGCCGCACGCACACTTAACAAAATCTCGACCGGTTTCGGCGGTTTCTCACGAAATTACTAAGATAGAGACGAATTATTAAGATAGAGAAATGAAAATGGTATCAAAAGATGCGTTATTGAAAGGGCTACAATAGTGCAATTTTTTTTTTTGTAAAATGTTTCTTTTTTATTTATTTATTTATAATAACGCCAATTGTTTAGTTTCTTTTGGGACTTTTTCTTCAAAGAATCATAAACTTCTCAAAAATGAAAAGAGATATCGAAAAAATAAAAATTAATAATCCTGGAGAATTTAAAGGGCTTCAAAATTATACCATTCTGGTTTCGATAAGATTATAATAAGGGTTATGTTTACACCTTTCGGATACACCTTTTTTTCACTCCTCTGAATTTTTTCTTTTCAATATCGATAAATTCGAACTTTACTATAGATAGATGTAGATTAAGCGGATGTGTAATAAGGAATGTACAGTATTATACAAATTGGAACTGCTAACGGACAGTCTTAACTAAACAAAAATCCCAGTATCATAAACTAATCATAATGTGAAATGCATCGTCACTATGGCATTCACTTCGGTACCCGTCGTAAGGTCAGCAAAACATTATAACACCTTTACGTTAAATACATAATTATTTTATTCAGAAATTCATCCCATCATACATTTTGCATGACAAGCTCAAATTCTATATTATATAAATTCATCAACAATGCATAAACTATTTAATTTGTATGAGTATTTATTATATTTTTAACGCAATATTTGTATCAACTATAGGAGGCAAGGATAGTGCTACATTATACGTAGTTACATCGAAACTTTACTAATGTCACAGATAATACTGAGGGTTCACTTCGCAAAATCATTTAAATAAAAAGCTACTCTTGCAACGACACAATAAAGTGCAATTCAGGTCGCACAGCGCTAATTACCTACAGTTATATTCACCTAGAAGTTGCCTCTCTTTCTATCGCGTAACTCTTATTTATTCTGACTACGTTACACTCACTGAATTGGCCCGACAAGACGAGCCCGCCGGATACTTGTAGCTTACATAAAATGCGGAGTGAACCATCTTATTCATCAGTGCTAATGTCTAGTATTAACTAGAACGAAAAAAACATTGACGAACATTTTTCTTTTATTATTGAAAAATGTATATTGATGCACTGTTTAGCAGAAACGTGAAACACTATTAGAGCCAAAAGTATAGTGCTTCAGGTAAATGAGACGTTTATGCGCCATATTACATTTATATATTTAAAAAGTTGATGAAATACATTAGAAAAACTGCAGTGGTAGTGAAAAAGATCGCAACTAGCAAATACATTGCTGTGCTATTTATTTCATTTCAGATGACAACCACACTAATTTGACTTCACTACACGTAGGGCACGCCCTTTTTCTTAAAATACCTATAATATTATTTTAAAGAAAGTAATATTAAACGTACAAAATCACTGAGACCTGCTCAATCATACACACAGGAATGCCGCCATAATATGGACTTTAAAGTGTATTGTAAATTTTATATATCAATAATTTAAATAATCGAGGGTAAATATATAATTACATGATTTAATTTTAAAATGCTCAAATGTTAAACTTTAAGACCACTACGATCATACTTGATCGCAGCTGTTTGGTGATCACACAATGTTGTCTACTAACTCGGTATTTGTATCTTACAGACAATAAATATAACTCCATGGTTTGTTGATTTATTGACCTAGTTACAGCTACAATAAGGCCTATGTTTTCCGTGTCAATTTGTATTATTGCAGGCGAAAAATAAGGTTTTATTAACTTTTCTAAACTATTTTTAGTTGTACAGTCCATTAATTATAACTTGACGCATGACGCGATTGGTAGCACTGAATTTTGCAGTCATGTGATTGGTAGTACTGTTCTGTCAGTTACCATTTTGAACTGTATTGGGCTGGTTTCACAGCTGTCCGGGAGACCCGCACGGGCCACCCGCACACGGGAGACCCGTACGAGTAGTGCCCGAGTTAGTACGGTGCGGTTGCTAGCGTTGTACGGGCTCTCCCCTGAGCGGGTTGCGTACGGACCAATCCGCATCGCTGTGAAACAATGTTCTAGCGCCTCACGTGTGTCTCCGTCCCGGGAGCTCCTCACGGGTCTCCCGCACAACTGTGAAACCAGCCTTAGTATTGAAACTACAGCGCCAGCTACAAGGCCGCGGTGCTGGACGTAGCATACACACTATCGTGCGCGCATTCAACGCAAATCCATCAAGATGGTCGTACACAAATCCAGTAAGCAATTAATAATTATTATCGACGTACGTCGAAACTATTCTTCTTTCTAATAGAATAAAAATAAATGGCAGAGATCCTGGTGTACTGAAATACAGACCTCCAGCCTAGTTTAAGCACCAGTCTCCCACAATATTAAATAACAAATATGTATTTATACAACTGTGAATGTTCTGTTTTTTTTTTTTGTTATATTGTGGCGAGAGAAAAAAATGATTTACTGTCGTTTTTCGTCGTGCATCGTTCGTGACCTTGGCGGGACGTACAGCAAGATGGATCGTGAATAAGGCGCTTTAGACTGCAAAATTCAGTGCTACCAATCGCGTCACAGGCCACAGCTCAAGTTATAATGAACGCACTGTAAGGACTTTTGCGTTGTCACGCGAGTTTCACGCAATGCAAGCACACAGGCATGATCTGTTCCTTGTATTGTGTCGGAACGTTCAAACCGTTGCTTGTGTGTTGCTGACGATAGTACCGCGCGTCAAGCTATTATCAAAAAATAATTATGATACGCGGAGTGCAACTCTAACCAGTGTCAGTTCGTACGACAACCATACGAAAGCACACAGATCGTCACCGTCATTGGTTATTCAAATATAGTAACTGGCCCTGAATACCCAGTGACGAACGAGTGTCGATACATACTTTGCATGAGAGGAGGGGGCGCGCAATTTTAAATTAGACAATCTATATTTTTGTATTATGACCTTGTTCAAACGGTAAAAATTGAGGATACCGTAGTAATTAGTTATCAACTTCGCCCTTTTAAACGTGGTATCGTGTGTGAGGCCCGCGTGTCACGTCACGAGGCGGGCAGGGCGAGGTCCCGGCGGATGTAGAACAGGATGTAGGGCTTGCACCCGCCCACCGCCGCCGCGTCGGCCGCGCGCACAGTCTGGTCGTTGAAGTGGAACCACTGCTCTTCGTTGATCGCGAACGCCGTGTAGTGACCCGAGCCGGCGCTGTGGAGAGAAAAGGTTAGTGATGATTCTGACTCTTAAATGTCGGGCATAGAAACCATATCAGATTCAACTCATTAATATGCTAACATTTGCTGCATATTTTTTATAACATTAAAAACTTCGTATGGTTTAAAATAAGACGTTATTGAATGTGTCAATAATGTCTAAAAGTCCAACACTACTAACTGTATGCGGTTGACTTTCCTAATTGCTTTTGTTTGTCCATGGAAGTTATCTCTGTTGAGAATAAATCTCGTGTTCTGCTAACAATCGGCATATTACTTCTTTATAACCCAACAATTCCTTCCTTCAAAAACATTTATTTAATTTCCCGAACAATATAAATTATTTCCTCTTCTGTGACAGCTCTATAGATATCACAATCGCGTCTTCGCATTTCCGAAGACAGACGATGATTGCCGAGGCACAATAGTTAACTAGTAGTAGTGTAGTGCTTACCCCGAGCCGTGGTGCACGATGACGGCGGCGAGGTCGTACAGATTGTTGCCGAGGCCGGAGCGGCGCGTGTCGGGCACGTTGCTCAGCACGAAGCGGGACATGTCCAGCGAGCGCAGCGGAAACGATATGCTCGTGTCCACCTTAGTTCTAAAAACAAAAATTAATACAGTGTGTAAAAAGACCCATCACACAGCCGTTATCTATGCGTTCTATACATCAAACTAAGTAACAATGAGCAAAAATTATTGCTGGGAAACGACTTTTATTTTGGTGTGAAACATCGCTGTCTATGGCAGCGCGCAATGTAACGTATGCAAAACATTGAGTTTACGGGTACATGCGGTACAAGAGTTATGGGGCTATTATAAAGATAATTTATAACATTTAAAACTGGTTTTCGTGTAAAAAGGTTTAAAAAAAGTTGGAACGTTGACCTT
Organism: Agrochola litura; assembly: GCA_949152395.1. Lineage (NCBI taxonomy): Eukaryota > Metazoa > Arthropoda > Insecta > Lepidoptera > Noctuidae > Agrochola > Agrochola litura. Next base: position 17,634,622 of record OX424509.1, on the reverse strand, counting down.
CAATTCAATATCTCCGTAGCAAAAAGGTTCGAAGGTACAAACAAACCCAGAACAAAAAAAAACAGTGACGGGGAGTATAAATGACTCTCGGCAAGCATCTTTTTACACCCGTTATTTAAGTCGAAAAAATAAGTTGTCTATGGACCTGAACTATGGCAACACTCTTTTGTCGTTCTCGCCAGACAATTTGTTCCATTTTTTTTTTGTTTTTTTTTAAATTATTTATGTTTACCTGAAGTAGTTATGCCATCTGAATCTCTTGAGATGTAGGCACAGTACGTTAGGTAGTCGGCGTATCCAGAACTGTTTGGTTGACTTCTGTTTGCTTTTACAACTGCTGCAGAAATAACGTTCCGTGTCTGCTAATTCTTCTACCTGAAAACAAAAATTAAATAATAAATAACTGACTTGTAAGCAAACATTTGACTTCTTGGAGGGGAAAAAGGAAAGGACTTTGTCCTGTAGGTCAGGATGAAATATTATTATGGACTTTAAACTTACATGAAATCATTTTTTTTATAACTGCCCAAGTATTTTGGGGTTAGCCTTCAAGAACGGTACAACCAAAAACGTTTACATTTCCTTATTTAAAATAATCGAATATACATGTCTTTTTAAACAAATTCACAAAAAAACAACGTATTTACCTGTACGAAGCTCGATAGACAGTCGGCAAGAGCGACGGGTGCGTCGTGCCGCCCGGTTTCCGGCAACTCCAGCGAAAGATCCAAGAATGGATCGAACTTTTTGCTTTCCGTGCCACATGCTAAACAGCGCACCTAGAAATAAAAGCAGAACAGTTATTATTATGAAAGTTAGTTCATTTTTGTCATTGGTAGATAATACTATTTACGAAAATGCATCGGCCCAGCCCTGTAGTTGTGTAATTTGCACCGGCCCTGTAGGGTTGGAAGGTGGCACACATCCGCCGATCATCAACACGAGGGATATCGAGGGATACTGGTGCGCCGTTTATTGGAGAAATTTCGTATGTGAGAGTGTCGGGCACTTAAAGAGTGGCAGGCTACGCGGTCAAAATGTATGATATAGCTGATAAAAAAAATAACCGACGAAAAATTTCAACGCAGGCGGGTTCAGAATCATGAACTGAATCCATGGTAACAGATTTCGCGTCAATGTCCCTGCCACCCTGTATAACAGGGATGTAACGGATATCCGTATCGGCATCCGCAACGGCGGAGCCTCCGCATAAATTTTGATATCCGCAAAACATCCGCTTCCTCAAGTTTTGATTTTAAAAGCTCCGCATCCTCATAATTTCTATGGGGATGTTGTTAGCTCAAATTGTGTTTTTTTTACCCACGTTGTTTGCTCAAATTGTGTTTTTTTTTTAAACTCGCTCCAAGCTAAATGTGCGGGCCGGAGTGTGAGTGACGCGTTTCTGTTGCCTGAATTCAGTGTCCCTGACCTATGACAGATGATCGGACACACGTGACAGTGGTGGCATAATTGTGGTGTCAGGTGTCAAAACAAGGGCTATTTTTCATACGACATCTGCATCCGCACCCTCATTCGCATCCTCAATAAGGAATTTTCTAATATCCATATCCTCATCCGCATCCTCAAACCCGATTATCTCGATATCCTCATCCGCATCCTCATCCGTTATATGACATCCGTTACAACCCTGCTGTATAATAACATGTAATAAAAAAACAGTGGTACTCCGGGAGTGCCGAAAGAAGTGAAAACTTGAAAAAAAAAATTGCGCTCGGTAATCAACGCGTTGATGTCTTTTTAATGGTCCTTTTGATCATTAAAAAGACATCAACGCTGGTGTCGTCACAGTGTCGCAAAATCAATGGTTTAGTCCCATCTCAAAAATGCTCAACGTGCCTAAAGAAGTTTTCACTTCAAAATCCCTGTCCGATCCGTGAAGGTGTTGTTAAGTATCGTACTGAGTCTATTTATGTGGTAAATTTCATAGTTCAAATGATACTTCTGACTCACTGGTGCTGTTGTGAACATCATCTATTGAAAATACCCATTTGGTACGTAGGTACAAGAGCAGGTCTAAACTAGTCTTAAGCAGAAAACGAACATCGTCAATCATAACCACACACTGCTATTTTACTTTTAAAATAAGATCAACGTCACGAGGTACACTATAACGTTACAACAAATCTCTTCTTAATAAAAATCTTAAATTCATTCATTCACTGACAAACAACGCATAGCCTAAATCACTGAGCTTAGAAGCTTTTATGCACAAGAACTTTGAGCACCTTTTATAGCTGAAAGTGAGCAGTAAGGAAGGAGTTGTCATACTTCACTCTGCAGCGTGCCCCCAAACACGGCCGTGACGATGGAGGCGGAGGGCGCGCGCGGCAGGAAGCTGGCGTCCGAGCGCTCCGCCGGCAGCAGCTGTTGTAGCTCCGTGTGTAGCCTGCAAATCATAGACAATTATATAAAACTAGCTGGGCCCAAGGCTCTGCTCACACGGGATAATATTTAATAAAAACCTAGCCAGAAAACATCTACACACATAATTATCATCTACACACATATTATCTACATGTTTTACACTAGTAGCGCCCCGCAGTTTCACCCACATAAGTCTCGATCCCGTGGGAATATCGGGATAAAAACTATCCTATGTCCTCTAACCCAGGTCATCGTCTACTCATGCGCCAAATTTCACCCAAATCCGTTCAGCCGTTTTAGCGTGAAAGCGTAACAAACAAACATACAAAAAATCTAATATTTTCTCTTTATAGTAATAGTTTAGATTAAAGTCACATTTCGTCTGTCTGTGTGATTTCAGTCAGAAATCGAATCGTAATGATAATCCGAACTGGACAAACCGATTTCACAAAACTACGGCAAGAGTAGATTTGCGTAAGCAAGTATTTGCTTGTTTGGATAGTTTTGATCGATGCACTTACAACCGAATAATATTACTAGAGACAATCGAAACTGCGAGCCCGAGTCATTGCTGAAATCGATTTCTAAAAACGGATTATGAAAAACGATTTCTAAATCTGAAATCGGATATTTAACCGTTTGCGTAAAAATCCAAAAACGCCCATGTCTACCTGCTATTATATATTATATTTGAGCTTAATTTATGCACTTTAGGTATATTATAATTTAAGAATTTAATAAACACATACATCGGATAAGTGGTTCTGAAGTTGCGTTATTAACACACTAACGTTATTCTCCGAAAGGTAGAAGCATACAAGATTTTTTTCATCAAAAATATATTATGTTTCAACGCTGTATAGTTTTTTTCTTTTATAAGGGTAATAAAACCTCACCTGTCAAGCATATAACGCAGGAACTCATGCGCATCCTGCTGTTGGTAGCCTCTGAACCGGGGCACGACCTTCCAGATGACCAGGAACAAGCATTCCGGGGAGATCGCGCCTTTAGAACCGCACCCACTGTTAAGGTTTATCAACACCTGGAAGAGTTACATGGTTTGTTTAGATTGCAGCTAAAAGTTTTTGAAGTGAAAACTTCTTTAGGCGCGTTGGGCATTTTTGAGATGGGACTAAACAACCATTGATTTCGCGACACTGTGACGACACCTCATTTTTGTAAACGCGATTGTGCTCTTTATTCTTATTACGTTACGGATCAATGTTCTATGCAAGTATTTTTACTGTAATAGTTTTGTAAACGCGATTGTGCTCTTTATTTATATTACGTTACGGATCAATGTTCTATGCAAGTATTTTTACTTTAAAGGTTTTGGAAGTTTTTTTTTTTTTGTAAACGCGATTGTGCTCTTTATTTAAATAAGGTTACGGACCAATGTTCTATACAAGTATTTTTCTTCCACCAAGGCGACTCTTATTTGCAATGGGAGTTTCTATACTATATTTTCCAAATAATAAATAAGGGATTATACCTTTAGCACAGTATAATAAAGTAATAGTATTGTTTCGGCAGTGACCTTGACATAATTACCTACGGCCACTCGGTAGATAAACCTTCCGCGTCTGGCCGTAACTGGCGCGCACTCGATACTGTTGCGTACTGATTACACACTGAGATTTCGAAGCGCGTCGTTTCGGCCGTTTTCTATGAAGACATAATACTGTTTCTTATTTATACTGTGCCTACACACCCTTTATTCATTTACTTTCCTTGAATGCAACTCTAATTCTAATAGTACAACCAGTTTTGATTTTAATTCATTTTACAACAATGACTGATGTTAGACAAGATTTAATATTCCAATGAACAATAATAATAATTGTAGTCATTTATCTGGCTGCCTCGTCGGTCTATTGTGTCAAGCGCTACTGCTGAGCATGAGGTCCTAGGTTCGATTCCCGGGTCGGGCAGTGTTATTGAGTTTTATCCATCTGGAAAATTGTGGTTGTACTATAGGTACACCTCTGCCTAACCCTTTAGGAAATATAGGTGTGATGTTATGTTATGCCTGAATCAGTTAACTGTGATGTTATGTTATTTATCTGAACTTTGTTCAGTGATTCATATTTGATTGCCTAGCCTGCTTTTACTAGCCATCCACAATAAAACACACAATACATTGTTTTACTAATATTACCTTTCTCAGTTCCTCGGCCATGACAACATCATGCATCTCCTGCCTTGTGTAACTCCTCGAGTGATACACTTTACGTCCATTTGTCTTCATTTCTAGCGAAGGCAGTTGACTAAAATAGCAACTAAACTCCTGTATATTGTTAAGACTTTGTAGTACCGCATTCATAAAACAAGTATTGCCTAAATTTTTTAATCCTACAATTTTTTTCTCTCGTTGACTCTTTCCATTACATGATGATGTTTTCTTTTCCTTATTTCTAGACGATTGTGTAGTGCTGTTCTCTGTAGAACTGCTGTCATCAGAGTGAGTTCGTTTACGTGAACGTGGCCTTAGACTTCTCACTGGTTCCTCGGAATTCTGTAAGATAACATAGTATCATATCTTTATAAATATCATTCTTCTGTACGTCTGTATGTCACTGTGTCGTCTGTGTGTCCTAAACATATTACATTTTACTTTTAGTTTATAAGCAGTTTCTGTCCAATGTTTTTTTTTTCTTTAAATGTTATGTACATAGGGAATGCAATCCGGACTATCCGTAATCCGAAAAATCCGGATTTCCGCACATTTTTATCAGACTTCCAAATCCGGATCTGAAAATCGAATCCGGATTTTTTGAATAATAAGAAACGAGCCAGTTCGCTGTTCGCGCGTCTCGCGAGTTTCGAGTCTATCGGGTCTGTGCAGAGGCGGCGTAAGGCGCGGGTGACGTGGGCCACCGCCTGTGGCCTCGCGGACGAGGGGCCCCGCACCTCGAAGGTTTATGAGGATCAGTGGTCTCAAATATCATAGTGCGAAATCGGTAGAGCTGCCCACTAAAATCTGTATATTTGTACCCAAAATCGGTATACCTATGACAAAAAAAACAATATTCAATCAGATTCGTTTATTTGTTTAATAATTTGACAAGGAGTATATTTGTCTTTATTTTTGTTATTCAATTAAATTCGTTTATTTGTTTAATAATTTGGCAAGGAGTTTATTTGTCTTTATTTTTGTTCTTCAGAGTTTCTTTTAATTTTAACCTATTAATTATTTTCTGACGTTACTCAGCACGCGAGTCAAAGACTGATTATTTTAATAAAAATAAGTACATATTATGGCAATATCACCATAATTATGGTATTTAATGATGTTAGTTTTAATAATTCCAAAAAACAAAAAAAAAAAAAATCATAAGCGCTACTACTGAGCATGAGGTCCTGGGTTCGATTCCCGGGTCGGGCAAAGTGTTATTGGGTTTTTCTATCTGGAATTTCCCAGTAGCAGCTCAGAGTCTGGATTTGTGTCCGGTTGATGGCAATAGGCTCGCCCCCTATTACATGGGACTTAAAACATAACTGGCGAAATGTGTGTGTACCTGCTACAGGGTCACCTCTGCCCAATCCTTCGGGGAAACAAGGCGTTACGTTATGTTTTTCATGTTTAAAAATTCATTTGATTTGATTTTCATGTGCTTTTATTTTAATCCATTTACACAAAGGAGACGGAAACGATTACATACACTCTTGGGCCTGAATGTAACGAGATGAAAATGGTGTGAATTTATAGATTCAAACATACATTAGTGTATTGCAGTGACTAGTTGCTATCCCACAATTCACACAGCGATCCATAGTTTCAACAATATCCAATCCACAAAGCGGCGGTAAAATCCAAAATAACATGTGAGCGATCTTCGGTGTCCAGTGAGAAATCAAGGGTCATACAAGGTAGGCAGGGTCAGAATCCGTAAAAATACAAAGCAAACAAAAACCGTTTTGTGATGATGAAATCATTTTACGTCCTGGGTTCAACTTCAAACAGTCTTCATTGCACAAACCAGTCTTCGAATTACTTGGTGCAATTTTTACATCTAAGAAAATACAGTCGAGTACAATGATTCAACTATCTATCACACTCGTAAAACAAATACAGTCAGTATTAATGTATTACCAGTTGTCAATGCTGTCGTTCGTGATGCGAAAAACCATTTCATACATTTCAAATCGTTGATAGTTTTAAGAAACTGCGCTCGACGAAAACGCAATTCTATTCCCTGTTGGATAAGTTTCGTCCTTTAACCGTTTTCTGCAACCGTTTTCGTCGTCGGGAAAACGATTTCGGCCGTCAAAAATTCGAGAACGACCCACCACTAATGTCTAGTGTCAAATTGTTAATGTCAGTCAGCTCATACCAGTGCAGAATATGCACTGCTAGTGACATAGACAAAAAAAATTAAAACTGATTTTAATTGATATGAAATTGATAATCATTATTTTGGTTTTTCAGTAATTAATGATGTTTTATTTAAATTAAATGCACTGTATTGTATAAAAGTATTTATAGTGCATTTAATTACTTTGAGTTAATTACATTACCTAGTGCTACCTTGTAGGTAGGTGTTCTTTTTGTAGTTGTGTAATCGATTACTTTAATCGATAATCTCACGAAAACTATCTTTATCATATTTCTCCGCTTCCAGACTTAAGAATTGAGCAGATTTTTGATATTCAAGAATAAAAAATAAGACAAATTTTTAGATCATATCTCAACTTATTACATTTGGGCCCAACATTTTCCATCTCCTTTATTAAACATCATATTAACAAACTAAAATGGGTAGATTTGTTAATTTTTATGAAAAATTCGTAAAATCCGGATAATCCGGATTGAACAAAAAATCCGTTCTTTAAAATCCGGATTTTAATCCAGAACGGATTTGCATTCCCTATATGTACACCTATAATTTGTGTATACATTAGCAGTAATACCTACCTATTCTAAATACTTTTGTAAATCAATCTATATGCTGTTGGTGTTCTTTAATAAATAAAACTATTGTTTGTTACACTTTTATAAACTCTGGACCAAATTCGTTTAGATTTTACTCTTTATTTGTGCAAAAAAATCCACTAAATGTTTATATATTTTTGAAGAGGAACCACCTTCTATAAGTGGGAGGCGCAGCACTGGCTGCTCCACCATAACGCCACTTGTCATGCAACGAATTCGCTTATGGTCTGACGACCGATTGCAAATTGAAAAAAAAAAAAAAAAAATGTTTATATATGCCAGTAAGAACAACACAGTGTTCTGTAAAACAATAGTTCTAATAAGGAAAGAACACTTGAAACTGTTTGGAATGACTCACCAATATTTACAACTGTATATAATGAAATACTATGTATTGTCGTGGCTAGATGTAATTTCTTCACATAAGTAATTTTTTGAAGATAAATATTGAATACTTAACCGGTTCACGGTTCACAGTCCATTGAACCATATGTGGTCTGTTCAATTGTTTTAACTATTGTGTCTGCATATGGGACAGTGAACCTGTTAAGAAAATGTTTAACAAGCAATCACACATACTTTCAGTGATTCATCAATTTTTAACATAAAAATGTGTGATACAGGTTTGTGATGAGTGATAACCACAAAGAGAAAATGTTACCTTAATACTTTTTGAAGGTTTACTGTCACTGGTTTCTGTAGCAATATTCGGTCCATCACCAAAAGAGACAGTAGATATAACTTCAACAGTTCTAGAGTCATCCCCACTCCCATTTGGGGATGCTGGTTTATCTGATACTGAAGTACTGGACCCCAGACTATTGCCCCCCTCACTGCCATCCTTGCTGTTATCCTCACTTTGTTCCAGATTACCATTTGTTTCTACATCATGTTGCCTCCGAAGTTGCATAATACTTTGTCTTATTTTATCTATTGGGTTGTAATCCAAATCATTTGATACATAATCATCACATTTGTAACTGAAAACAATAAAGAAATTTAATAAATTATTAACAAATTTGAGAAAGGAAAGTTGTATCTATTTATAACCTCTACATTTATAAACCAATTTAAAACCAGTTTTTATGCACAATAAAATCAAGATTTAAACCTTTACAGTTATGACAAAAAAACCTGCTAGCCAGTGAAGACAAAAATAAAATTAGCGTATTAGTTTTAAACTGGTAAATATTAAAGATTAGTTTACCAGTAAACAGAATAGACCTCACAGCTCATACAGAGCTGGTGGTCCAGTGCCTCTGCATGAAGTTTTGCATGACCGTTGACGTAGCGACCACAGTTGATCACCCCACATTGCAGGCACAACCAGTTTTGATCCTCTACAGCACATTCTACACAAAAAAAAAAACATTTTGTAAATAGTATGCAAAACAATGCAACCAGCCAAGTTTAACTTTTAATTAATTATTTTGGTCAGTGAGAATGTTAATTGCTGTTTTATTTTTTTCATAATTTTCAATGCTATGTTGTCTGAATCTCCAATGTTTTGCCTAAATCAAAACTGAATACAGATGGACAAATGAGGTTCTAACCAAATTTAGCCTGCTTCCTTGTTACACGTTACAATAGTAGGTAGGTACTCTATTTTATAGTCTGGAAAACAAACTGATAACAGTGTTATTGTATCTGTTTATTTTGGTAACATGTATGTCATAGAGATATTAAAGATAGCAGTTTGATAAAATGCTTCAAACTTCGCCCATGGTCTGAGGCTGAAACACACAAGAAACCAAACAAATCTAGTACGAAATGCAAACCAGTTCAAGAAGATTACAACAAGATTATTTTTTATGGGTCATTAGGCGTGATAATTCTCTTAGTGGAGCTCATAGACTACGGTCTATCGGAAGCGGTGACGGAAGCATTAACATAATCTTAAACGACGCCATGGTGGACGACTAGTTTCGAGTTCGAAATAGCCCGGCATGATGCGGATAGCATTATTAAATCCATCGCGTCAGAAATGCGACATCGTCAGTCACGGTCACCCATACCGCGCCCCCCTCCCGTACCCCTCGAACAGCTGATTATTAAAGTTCGTTGTATTGATTTTTCTAAGCTAACCTTCCGATATGAGTACAATGCGGTAACTTTTCACAGATACCCAATATAGGAAACTGGCTAGAGTATTTTGCCTACAAGAAAATGAATCTATTTACCTGAACAATTGAAGTTCTTTGTGATCGTCGTGTCTTCAACGTTGAAATTATCTACCTTGACGTTATCTAATAAATGTGTACATTCCATTCTTCATAATACGATAGAATCGAAATAGTTACACATAGATTTAATTCATAGAAAATTAAATAAAATTGATTTTTAACGCAGCTATGCGCCTCAAGCTCAATTTACTCGAAGCAAGCAAGCCCAAAACGAATGAACGAGAGCGACATATTTATTTCCTTCATTTCATTGGCCAAATCCTAGAGAGAGAACGAGAACGCATGTTCGTTTGAAAAACACAACAATTACGCTTCGTTTGGATACACACCACGGAAATTGGTTTTGGTTTGGCATGACAGCAGTTCGGAAATTATTAGAAACAAGAAAATAATAGGTATTCTGAACAATATACTGAAGAAGACGAAATTATAAAAAAGAGCCCATCACTGGCTAGGGTTTGAAATCTACCATTCACCAGATCTGTAAAAAAAGTGTACCCTCCAGTAAGTATGTTCCTTGGTATGTATATTTGCTTCACTTGGCCATTCGAATATCGTACGGAATGCAATTATTTTAGGACGCGTACAAATCAGGGGGCTTTGGATCAGTTATACTGGGGCTACATTGTCGCGTTATCGCGAACTATTGAGACGTCGAGCAGTGTGCGAGAGAGAGCGCGCGAAGTTTATTTTCAAAAAGTCCTTGGACACATACACTAAAGGGCTTGCTACACGGCTGCCAACCGCGTCTCAACGAAGGTGACCTTGGTGTTTTACATCCGTGTAGTTAGTGGTTTACGACCAAATTTCAAACAGCTTTGCCTGTCACCAACCAAGGTCACCTCTATCGGGGATGCGGTTGGCAGCCGTGTTGCAAGCCCTTTAGTGTATGTGTCCAAGGACTTTTTGTTGATCAGCAGAGTGACATTCCTACAATTGCACCTACATATATACAAAATACCACATTTAAGTGCCTGCTACACGGCTACCAACCGCGTCCCCGACAGAGGTGACCTTGGTTGGCGACAGGCAGAGCTGGGGCGTACTACGACATGTTAATAAAAGCCATCATTGTCACAATGATGACTTTAATTGGAGCTATACAGCATAAATAGCACTGTTCCATTTTCACAGCGGAACAATAATGGCTTTAACACGTCACATTAAAGGTAAGGTGTTTGAAATTTGGTCCTAAACCACCATCTACACGGTTGTAAACCATCAAGGTCACCTCTGTTGGGACGCGGTTGGCGACCGTGTAGCAGGCACTTTAGCTACCGCAGAGGCCTTGCCTCTCATGCACGAGGTTGCAGGGTCAAATCCGGTCAAGTAGGTACCAATGTCACTTTTAAATTCATAAGTACTTTTTTTTTTCTTGTTCATCCCTGATATCAGGGAAGGAAAACATCGTCAGGAAACCTGGACTTATAATTTTATTAAGTTACATGCTCTGTGATTATTAGTGTCTAATGAGCAAGTGTGGTGATCAATGCTCATGCCTCCTGTGTATAAGAGGCCTTTGAACTTTGAGGCAATGGGACACTTAAGGGTCTGGTCACACGTATCACATCCAAACCATGTGGACAGGCGCTAATTTATTTTGAAAATGAATACATATTTTATTCACACAAATATTTGGCAATTTGGCCGTTACAATCTACTTATGGGCGATATCGACCACATGAAAGCCACGTCGCAGCCGCAACGCAACAACCACCGGCGAGACCGCGCACTAGTCACCAGCCACATCACAAACACAATGTTGCATCGATCATTTGATTTGAGTTACCACAACTAAGTAGGTACAGAAAGCTGCAACAACACTGTTCACATGTGCCACTGCTTGCCAATATTTTGTCAGTGATGTGGTAGGTACATGTAATCAGACCCTAATAGGCTGGTAGTGATCGATTATTGTGTATCACCATGCTTTGCTTACCTATATCTACGTTTGCCAAAATAAATATTGGGGGAGCTCCTGTCAGTCCTGTGTTACCAGACATTACTAAATGGCAAGTAATAATTAAAAGAGATAAATAGATATTAATTATTTATTATCCTTAATTACGTCTGCCACCATAGCCACCTTGTGTGGCAGGCTGCGTCAATTGCAGACCATTGATGTTATTGAAGTCGAGCATCTTCAACATGTCCTTGGTGTCAGGGTCAACTTCAATGATGTCATGCTCCAGGGCGGATACCTCGGGCACGTAGTTGTCACGCCTCTCACGCTCCTCTTCTTGCAGCTTGATGGAGATGCCTCTGACCTGAGAGTGCCTGAGACGCCTCATCAAATGGGTAGCAAACCTGGAATAAAACGTAAAGATGAGTTCTTCCTGTATTACTTTTTACTAGAAACTTTTGTTTCCATTCCAGTCAGTCTAGTATTAACTCAGGATCTCATAATTTATTTAAATTGTGAATTTGCAGTTTGTTTACATGGACGAAACTTAAAAATACAGGTCAATGCACTTTATTATGAACCATGCCCTATTGAATATTTTGATGATAAAATGTATGATTATGAATGCTATTTATTAGGGTAAGGGATGAATGCATCTAAAGGTGATCTGTGTTTCGACCTACTTTGCAAGTTTCAATTAACAATTAATATTGGCAGTACCAAGATAATTAAATAAATAATTATCAATTAAGTTTGATTTGAAGGTGAACCCAGAACAAATTATACCAAAATTAAATGAAAACATGATGTTGAAATTCATATTATAGAAGATTAATAAAATAAATACTCACCCAGCGATTTTGTTACGGAGGGGCTTGGTGGGAATGATAGCGATTTCCTCACATATTCTCTTGTTTGTGTCGAAGTCAAGAGTCAGTCTAGTGTAGTATTTCTCAATGATAATCTTCGCCGCCTTCTTGACGGTCTTAGTCCTGACACGACCCTGAAATCGAAGAGGTTATTCAGTAAATAAACTTCTCAAATGATCGTTCACTTTAAAGAAACATAATTCCAAAATCGATACACTACATTTTCACATGATCACTAAGATTTTTCAAGATTTAGATCAAAATAAATTATTTACCATGGCTGAAACACTGCAGCAATCTTCACTGACAGATACGAAAGAAAGGTTTTATTTTCTGCAATGCTAATGTCAAACTTTACTTGTCTATGATTCGAGGGCTCTGATGATATTCTAGTCTACCTTATTCACCCTTTTGATTTTGATTTATTGGATAGAAAAAGTAAAAAAATATCTAACTAAATATCTTCATTTTTATTAAAATATGGTAAATTAAGTTGACAACCCTGATTGCCCTCTGCCTCCCGTCACCCTTGACGAAATGCATGACATTATATTATCAAAGGTCTTAAAGTCCACCTATTGAATAATAACTCCCAGCTGACTTAATAATGCTCTTGACCACCATCTTCAATGGTGCCCTGATTAATAACATCTTCCCACAAGCATGGAAAGATGCCACTGTCATCGGTATCCCTAAGCCCGGCAAGCCCAAGTCCGAGCCTGGGAGTTACCGTCCCATAAGTCTGCTCAAAGTCCTAGGCGAAGTCTATGAGAGGCTTATTTATAAACGTCTCAGAGACTACGCCGAGACCAAGGGCCTCATGCCCAACGAACAGTTTGAGTTTCGTTCCCAGCACTCTAGCGTGCACCAGGCCCACCGGATCACCGAACACATAAACGCTGGTGTCCAGCGTGGTTTGTTGACCGGTGCAGTATTCTTCGACATAGCAAAAGCATTTGACAAAGTCTGGCACAACGGCTTAATATACACCGTGAAATTTGAATCACAGTTTTGCTAGAACAAACTTTGTTCAGACCATAGTCTACTACCATTCTACAGCATCCAATAAAAAAAAAACATAATTGGTTTTTGAAAAAACACAAAAAAACAATGTTTAAAATGTCAAGATTATCGTTACTCCCTACAACACAGACACCACGCATGGGACACAGATTGTTCTAGCAAAACTGTGATTCAAATTTCACGGTGTATAAGCTTTACAAACTCGGTGTGCTCGCCGTCTCGTGCTCATCTTACGAGACTTTTTGGCAAATCGCACCTTCCGCTATTGAATCGAAGGTGCTCTATCCTCCCCCCGTCCTATTCGTGCTGAGTTCCCCGTAGTGTCCCCTCTCATTTTTACGCAATTCACCAGCGAAATCCCCATAAGTAAAAAGGCGCAGTTGGCTCTGTTCGCAGACGATACGGCTATTTACTACAGAGGCTTCGACCCCGACTCGATAGCCGCCATTCTCCACACCGCAGTCGATAAATTCGGCGGGTCGTTTAGGAAATAGAGGATTGAAGTCAATCCCGCCAAAAGTCAAGCGGTTCTTTTTTCGAAACCGTATAAAAAGACCCAACCCCATCTCCCCCGACCCATCACCATGCTAGGCAAGCCTATCCCTTGGGAGAAGCGAGCCAAGTACCTAGGTGTAGTCCTTGACCACCTTCAAAGAGCACATAAGGCAAGCCCGCGCGCGAGCCACTTGGACTCTTGGAAAGCTTCACTCAATCCTAAATGCACGTAGCAAATTGTCTTCTTTCATTACGGTGAAAAATTGCGTATTTACACAACGTGCATTCGCCCGATCATGACATATGCGGGGGCTGTCTTTGCATAAGCAAGACCCAGTCACATCCATAAGATGCAGACCTTACAGAACCGTTGCTTTCGGAAGGCCTCGGGAGCCCCCTGGTTTGTTAGGAATGAGATCCTCTATCTCGATCTAAAAATCCCCACCATCCACCAATTTCTCAAATGCTCTTCCAAGCGTTATTTCGATACTGCCGCCAAACATCGCAACCCTCTGGTTGTCGAGGCCGCTAGTTACACTGCTTCTAGTATCAATCGAACCCGCTGCCCTAAGCGAATCCTTATCGACTCAGACGACCCCATTACCCTCCTCCGGGAGAGCAGTAGGAAAACCAGCTCAGTGTACAAAATCAGACGCCCCCCGTCATTCCAACCTCGCCGCCGAGGTCCTTTGCGATCGCGACCGCGTCCCCGAGTAAATGATACCCCCCGACCCTTGCTCGATAACGAAATGCCAGCAGTTGTTGCAGCTGAGCACGTAGCTTTAAATTCCCCGACAAATAATCATGATCAAAACTTTGATCCAGCCCGTCCCATCCTTGATGTCCTCCCTCCGGTTGACGCCCTAAGCCGAGGTTCGTACCCCACAGGGGGTGCCTTTAGCGAGCGTTCACCTAATTTGAATAACCCCTGGCTGGAGGTTTTCTGTTTTTTCTGTTCTGTGGAGCTTTTAAGTGTAGTAGCTTAAGGCACCCACACGAAAGCCCGGTTAGGTAGTCATGATCTCAGAGGTCAACTACGAGATGCCCTACCTAAAAAAAATGTTTTCGAGCTGGAACGAGAGTGCGTTCCAGCGCGTTGGATTCTCAACGCTCGGCTTAATAATGAGAGTTGAAAATCCAGTGCGCAATAAAATCCCGCCGCGATTTTATTGAGTCCATGCGAACGTCGGCTAACAAATGAAAAAAGAATCACATAAATCGGCCAAATCGATGTAAAGCAAAAAAAAGGAATAGCTAGTTTGACGTTTTTCTGGTGTTGTTTTCTGTGTAAGCAGTTGACACATAGAATTAGTAAGTACGTACTCTAAGAAAAACATCAACTTAATTTTTACTTTGGGTAACTCTAAAAGCAAATGTCAATATATAATTTTGATTGTCTTCAGTCTTTGGGTTACTCCATTTCGGATTTCATTCATTGATAGTGTAGATAATTTGCCGCGTTTACAGTGATCCACGTGTTGGTTGAATTAAAAAAGATAGACTTAAGAAGCCGGCAAATCTAGTCTAAACTTTAGTTATACATTCATTTACTTTAGAAATACTAAGGTCAAAATGTTTTGGGGTAAGTAAAATTGCCGGTTAGATTGCCACCACGTGTTGGTACCACACTGTTTAAACAATATAACTATGAATTTTTTGCGTATAATATACTATCTAGAATCAATATAAATGTTTCAGAATGTAACGGACATACTATTCTACAAAGACAAAACTGGTTTCTAGGCTTTTCCACTGTGTCTCTTCTTTACACGAAACCTGTGTCGGTCAGCTTAGCTTCGGTACTTCTTTTCAAAAGATCAACAACAATTTACGATATTTGATGTATTTTTCTGTTCTACTGCTAAACATTATGTTTTAAAACTGACAACAGCACATGTGACTGTTTGGAATGTTCTTGGTTAAAACTAAAATAAAAAATGAGCTTTGTAGGAGGGCTACCTTGCAGCTGTTAGCATTCAATGGTCTATTATTTATCATATTATTTAACTGCAACACTTCATGATACCTATTGTCAAATTTATGCAAGGAAAGTGAACATTTTAACAATGTTTGTATCATGAAATCTAAATCAAGATGTTTAAGATAGACTATTTGTGCAGGACTTATCATGGAACCGAACAAGCGGTACACCCAAGTGGTGGAGAAGCCGTTCCACATCTCACAGGCAGCTATGGATATCTCAACAGGAGACAATGATCCTTGCCAAGTCATGGTTGTAGTTGATGGCAAGAACTTCCTTGTGTGCACGTTACAGAAGGGCAAGGTCATTCAGGTGCCCTTAGACCTTTACTTCAAGACAGGGGACTCAATATCTTTCCTAACAAATGGTAAGTGAAAATATTCATCATTTTGTAACTAAGTATTTAACAACCAACATTTTAAAGCAAACATAGATATGTCCATAGAACTATTTAATCAACTGACTTTTATAATGTAGGTACCTATATCTAGATATTTACACCAGATGAATACATAATGTTCTGGTGTTAGACCAGAATGAACCGACAACAAATTGATTACTTTTGGCTGTAATACTGCTGATTGTTAACTTTCTAAAGGTCAATTTGTAATTTAAATGGTGTAATATAATGATGAGTAACTATTCCATCTCATCTTCTCTTAGACTTCTATCTATCTAATCTTCTTCTTAGCTAATCAATGGAAATCTAAATTGAGCCTTTATTGTTATAAATACATCATAATCTTATGCAATAGGTAAATGCAATGTCCACTTAACTGGTTACCTGGACCCTGAATTTGAGGAAGATCTTGAGGAAGAAGAGGCTGACGATGAAGAAGATGAGGAAGAAGTCCCAGTTCTAGTGCCTGCCAAGAACAAGAGGAAACTGGAGATCGCCAATGAAGCTGCTGCTAACAAGAAAGCTAAGGTGAGAACAGTTACATGAATCTGACGACTTTGATGACTTTGATCTGGACAATTTTTAAAAGGATATTCAGGGCGAATAAAATAAAAGTAAAAGTAGCATTTTGGCTCCCCTACCACTAAGCTGTAAAAATAATTAACAAAATTGCAGTGCATGGATAATTCTAACTTAAACTTACATTTCATACTTGTTACAATAAAATTATTTTAATTATCAGCCTGAAAAGAAAGGCAAGAAGGCTGTTGCTGCAAGTGCCGAGAGTGATTCAGATGAAGATGCAGATGAGGACCAGCTGCAGAAGTTCCTTGATGGAGAGGATATTGACACCGATGACAATGATGACTCATTCAAGCTGAACGCATCTGCTACAGATGACAGGTATATAAATATGTACTTCTTTTCATATTTTGTATGAAACTGTACAATTTCGTCTTTATTCGCGAATGACAGGTAATAGGTAATACGGGCTGGTATACGCAACTCCATGTCAAAGCGCGTATTTAGCGTATGGGTGGGAAAAGCGATTATTCAATACACCCCAGCTCCTCAAAGAAGGCCAGCAACGCCTTGGTGTCATTGACAATCTCACGTAGGGTACCTGGATTACCGAAGTACTTTGCTCTGTATTTGGCGACCACCGGGCTGTTTAACAGCACATGAGCTGCTGTCTCGTCTTCCTCCATACAGGCTTTTCACAGCAGACTGTCTGTAACTCCTATGACAAAGAGGTCTTTATTAAATGACCGCAAATTATGTACTTGCTGTTTGCAGTCTAGCTCACAAAATCGACCTGGGAAAGGTAATTGGGTGAGCTATTCTATGTACACTATAGGTAATTGCAGTTTTGTAACAACAACTAGTTATCTCTTCAAATAAGTCTCGTTTACTTACTGCAAATCACTCAAGCAGATATCAGATGCTTCACTTTTTGTTAATTTTTGTCTTTCATTCAGCACCCTTCACTCAAAGTAAAATGTCTGATAGCTTCACCTAATTCCGATAACTGGTTATTATAAACTGTAAAATAGAGTAGGTAGCAAGTATTTTAGTAAAATGCTTGCATTGTTACTCCAAAAAACCAAACTAAACATGCATTATTTCATCCAAATCCTTATTACAGCGATGAGGAAGATGATGATGAAGATGAGGTAGAGGAAGAAGAAGACGATGATGACGACGATGAGGTGGAAGAAGTAGCTCCCAAGAAGAAGAAGAAGGTAGCAGCTCCCGAGGTAGACTCCACGCTCGACACCAGCAAGGAGGATGCAACCGATGTGTCCAAACTGTCTAAGTCAGCGAAGAGACGGCTGAAGAAGAAGCAACAACAGCAAGCTAAGCAAGCCAACGGAGCTGCAGCTCAAGTGAATGGAGTAGAAAAGGCTAAGGTATTTTTTTTATATATTGTAAGGTCAGAATCGCACAAGATTAGAAGGACCATGAAAAAAATCGTGAAACAAATTATTATTATTTAAAAGAGATTGTCAAAGCAATTCTGAATACAAAATTTTCAAGTTCAGTATAAAGGCTCCGCAGACAGGCGCGACGCGACACCGGTAGAACAATTTCTGTGAAGTTTTCATAGAAATTGTTCCAACAGAGTCATGTGGCACCTGTCTGTGAAAGCCTAAGGGTTTACTGTCATTGAATATTCTATTTAGCTTAAGGATCCCAGATTCATCTTGTACTGTAAAGCCAATTTTACAAAATATAGTTAAATAAGAATATCACCACTGTTCATTGAAAACATAAGCAACTACTCTTTTTACAAGTACTTTTCCTTGTTTGCTTACTTAGTTTTGTTCATTTTAGAAAGAAGAACCCAAGGCAAAGGCTGAAAAGAAAAAGCCTGAAACCAAGAAAGAAGCAGATTCTCCTGCAGAGAAGAAAGAGAAAAAGCAGATCAGTGGAGGTGTCGCTATTGAGGACTTGAAGGTTGGCAGTGGACCCGTCGCCAAGGCTGGCAAAGTTGTCATGGTAAGTTAACTGTAGATTACAATTTGTGGTTATGTCTATATTATCTAGGATGTTAATACACTTTTCCTTCGGCTTTCGCTGATTCAAATGAGTCACAATGCAATTCTGGAACTGCATCTCAATCTCCTATCGGGCTCTCTGTGCCACAAGACCTGCACTATGAAAGACCTTTGAGGGGCCAATGCTAGCATGGTAGACGTGGCTCAGTTTTGGCCTTTAACTTATATAGATTGCAGAATCATCAATCCAATGATGAACTGTAGATTGACATAAGCAGCTGGTGTAGCGAAAACACTCTGAAGACTGGGTGTGTATCTCAAATATCTTCACAAATTTTACTGTAATTTTACTTTGCAAATGAGAATAATGTTTCATTACATAGTAAAAGATCTCTAGTACTCAATAATAAATAAATAAAAAAGCCTTTATTATTCCATTGGCATGTACATTTAAATGAATAGTAATGGGTATATTTAGTCCATTAAACATGCCATCTGGACCCCTCTTCGGGTGAAGGCCTCCTCCGGAGAGTGCCACTCGTCCCGATTCCTTGCGAGGTTGGACCAATTAATTGTTCCTACAGTATCTATCTCGTCCTTCCACCTTGTCTTTGGTCTCCCTCTTGTTCTGTGCCTGTGAGGTCCTCTCCACATAGTCACGGTCTTCGTCCACCTGTTGTCAGTGTAGTGAGCCACGTGACTCGCCCACCTCCATTTCAGACCTCGTGCGAAGGACAAGGCTTCTATCACTCCAGTCTGCTTTCTTATTGCCCTGTGACGGACTCTGTCCTTCAATTTTACTCTTAAGGCTTTTTGACATGACGTGACTAGTACTCAATAGAAGTATTAAATAAGTTCCAGTTATATTTAATTTATCCATTTAAATATTTGCTATAATTACTCTAGCTTACATTACAGATTACAGCATTTATTATCTTGTTGTAATCATTACTGAAATAGTAGAATTATTTATAATTTTGTTATATTTTTCTTAGGTTTACTACGAAGGTAAGCTTAAGCAAAACAACAAGATGTTCGACAACTGCGTGAAAGGACCCGGCTTCAAGTTCCGGCTAGGATCCAAGGAGGTCATCTCTGGCTGGGATGTAGGCATCGCTGGCATGAAGGTCGGAGGCAAGAGGAGGATTGTGTGCCCACCCGCGATGGCGTAAGTGAAATTATTAAATACTATATCAGAAAACAGTAAAATGATGTAATGAAAATAAATGTAGATGACTGCCAGTCTGAAGTTAGCGCTGATTGAAATTTTGGCAACTGCATTTGCACAGTTATCCATGTGCACACGACGCACATAGATATATTCAGTGATTTAGATGAATCATGTACATGGCACCCTACGGCACCTGTAAATTACGCGCTACTGATGAATAGGCAATAATATTTGGAGAAATATCACTTTCTCAAATATTACATTGGTGACTTTCATTGATATAAGGTTTAAATTAGAATTAATGACATGCACTCATGCTACTTATAAGTTAACTGAGCGCTTAAAGAGTCTTTTCTGTTACAGGTATGGAGCAAAAGGCTCACCTCCAGTCATCCCACCAAACTCGACTCTAGTATTCGAAGTTGAATTGAAGAATGTTAAATAAGTCTTATTTTGACTGAATGTGCCAGAATGTTGAGGACATTGTTGTTTTGCTTTAATTGAATGTTTATTGAAAGGTGACATTGAATGAATGTTGCAAAGCATGTTTGTTTGAAACTGTTCCATATGACCTATCTGCAATAAAATTATTTTTAAAACATACTGATTGAGAGCTCATAAAATAAGGTGCTTCAATTTATATGCAGATGTGTACATAAATTTTGGATCTGCTGCTGCACAATATTAATTTTAAAAACTACTTATCCTATCGAGTTTGTTGTATGCTTGCTTGATTATTGAAAATGAAGCATAAGTTTGTCCATTTTCAATTCCTGGCCTTTTTATTTTAATATTAAATTCGGCAACTATATTGCAAAAGCTCTCCTTTAAAACAGAACTTTATATATTTTTTAGTTTCTTTAATAATAATGTTGCAGATGCATCATATTTGTGGTTTACAATGTAAGTTCACTATTAAGTTAGTTTGTAAGGATTCAACTGGACATAATAACTTGACACTTTCAAGTGCTGAAAATATATAAACATAAACTGTTTTTTGGGTGAATTAAAATATCTGATTATGTCCAATTTCCCTCAATTCAGCACAAAATCCTCATCTAAAATATTTTAAAAGTTTTAAAGAGATTGTGGCTATTATGTGTCGTCGTTTACTTGATAAAACTAGCAGAACTGTAACAATAGCATAGTTAATGTGAAACATTGTTTATTCCTATACTTAAATACACAATATTTTTTAATTCCGACTATTACTTATAAGAATATTCTTTATTTTTTAATTTTTGATGCAACTCTTTACTAAGCCTGTAGTTTTATTCTATACATTAGTATGCAGTTAACATGAAAGGAAAGGATTTTCGGTTTTAAATAGTTTCATGTTATAACCTGAATTTTAATTCTTATCCAGTGAGAATAACTGTACTGATTATAAGACCCTACCAGTTCTATGATGAAAATCTCCTACATACTACTGTTATGACTATGGTTATGTATGACCATGTTATGTCTAAGGTAACAAGTTTGTTCAAAATATTGAAATAAATAAAAGTTTAAAAGTCCAGTAAGTGTTTTATTACTCACAATGTTTCCAACTTAACTGCTTGTTATAACATGACTATAAACAGACTATTAAATATAATAATAATAACAGTGTTTCCAACGTAATAATAACAATGCAAACTAAAGTGCTGTTTCTAACTCGTAGTCTTAGAATAATTATGTGTTACCATTACCATCAATAAAATTCCATTTCACAGCCACCCTTCAAAACAGCTGTTAACTCGGCTGTCTATAGATTACAATGTTCTAACTAAAATTATCATAATTATTTTAATTATACATTGGTAACACAAAATGCAAAATGGAATAGATTTTACCATTAACCTGATAAAAAAAGAAGTAAGTATTAATATTACTTAGGGATGTATTATAACTAATAAATTAAAGTTGTAATAATTAACTAGTCTGCTTTGATCCTGTTTCGGTCGCAGGTCGTGTTGAGGTTGGTTTCTTCGGTGTCCTTGATTTCTTTTTTGTCATTTGTCTTCTTGCTAAATGCGCACACACCGCCCTCGCATTTAAATGGAAATTCAGTTTTTACATTGCCATCAGCGTCTTTGACAGCCCATGGATTCCAAAAACGAAGAACATACGGTTGGATAAACTTGTGCCATAGAAACAACAAAACAGGAATGACGAAGCAAGGTACACAAACCATGTTGATGGAATAAAATGAACGGGAACCACAAAACTTGATGGATTTAATTCGTTAACTTGAGACTTGTTCAGATTACAAGCTATTGTCAGTTTAGTATTACTCTTACTGTATTTTTTTATATTTTGTTAAAAATTGTAACCACAGAAATGTTGTGTTACTTTTGACTTGACTTGACGTTTGTCTTTCTTTGACGTTGTTTTGACTTAGACAATAATTACCGCATTCCGAGTTACGTTAAAACTGATAATATCGCGAATCCGACCAAAGTCCAAAGTCACTAACCCTTACATTTTGTGACTATTGGTCCGATTCGCAATATTATCACTTTTAGCATTACTCGGAATGCGGCCTATATTTCAAGTCAAAAAGAAAGAAAATGGCGGCCACTGCCATGGAAGTAGTACTTACGGTTTGGACTGTGGTATAGTCCGACATAGATATAAATGAACGTGTCGAAACAGAGAATAAGTACTAGATTTAAAAGGTTTTTGCTGATTTTTGATCTCCATCCTGAAAACTCCTGTGTGTAAGAAATCTTGGGCCCAATGAGCCCTGAAACGACTGGGTATTCAGGTTTATTTGAGGAGATTCTGGCACCACCTTCCTATCATCATTTCTTTATCATTGAAACCTGGATTACATCTAGGGTTACAGACAGTTACAATACTTTTCAAGGCAAATGCAACGAGACCAAACACTGCGGCGTTATCATGCTTATTTGCGGAATACCTATGACCACCTCCTCTGCTGCATCATCAGACCAGCTCCATGGTAGGTACAGACGCCAGCACATCAAGCTACCCGAAACTGTAAAATTTTCCTAATCAACTTTGAACCGTATAATTCAGCAATAAGTTGAAAATCTATTAAATAAATTTGACAGATTGTAGTAGCCTGATGTGCTGGCGTCTGTACCCATCGTAATTTTTGCTTTGTCATCATAGTTACATATGTAGGTATGCCACCGCCTAATCGGATGGTAGTAAGTCCATGAAAAAAATATTAATTATGCCAACCGGAAACACAGGTACCTACTTCGATAGTTCAGTACCTAGTAGAAAATGTTCTGTTTTTCACCGTATCTAGGTCGGTACCTACGATATTCGAACTCCTATGGCACCAAATAATGTCCCGAAAAGTAGATAAGTACAAGTTATTTGTAATTTTGTGGAAGACTGAGGGCGCATGGGAGCTTTTAAAACTACTAACTAAGTTGATTAGATAGACAGTATTTTTATCTATCGGACACTGTAACCTAAAGATTTATTAAATACATAAAAATTAAAAAAAAACGAGAGGAAAGATGTTACACATAAAAAAACAGAATTTCCCAAAAAACTCATAAAAAGGTCTAGCTCCTAAACTATACCTAATTATAATCGCTGAATGGAGGGAGGGTGTTTCGAGAAACCCTCGGGAGAGGCTTATGTTTTTGAACGTCGTTGCTTTGGCCATCCTGTATTATTTCTCCCTTATATCGGATTTTTCCAAAGAGATTCAAAGAATATGGCTTAAGGCTTGTGCAGACCAGCGCGACTTGTCGCGCTGGTCTGCACAAGCCTTTAATGTTTTTAGCTTTTCCACATTTGAGCATTAGGTTATGTTGGGGCCGCACCTGCGTCTATCGAGTATCGACATAATGAAATGCGTGCCGAAGCTTCGCATGTTTTGCTCGCAAAAAAGTTAATCGTGCTAATGCGGTGACCACAATAACGTATGGGCGGTACCTATGGGCGGTGGCCATAATAAGTAGGTATCACCCTTGCGGTAACTGTGACGGAGCCCTATCTTTCGGTACAATGGTTGCTACTGCTAGTGGTATGAAATGAAACGTACACTTAACGTAGGTATTTATACTTTGAAACGAACATGTCATCGAAATAATATGCAATGCAACATGAAATGCAATAGGTACAACAACAAGGCGAATTTGTTTCAACGGTTGCACTGCATAGATTTGGAAGCATGATCGTTTCAACGTATGTTACATTTCATGTTACATTTCACTTAATACAGGGCGTCCCAAAATTATGGGACATGAAGGGAAAGTACCTTAAATATCGTGGATAGGGTATTTTGCTGAAAGAAGACATTATGTTATTTTTAAAAGTTAGTAATTCTGCATTCAAAGATTTTCTAAAAATTACTTGCGTCGTCTGGGAATCGAACCAACTTAAATGTAAAAAAAAACAGCCCTTCTTTTATGATGCCAATCGAAAGAATGACCAAAAACTAATAACTCTTCTTAAGTAACATAGTATTTTAAAAGAAACGAACAACGTAAAATGTTTGAGTGAAATTTCAAGAAAGTTATTGATTGCCGACGACGACGTTCGAAAAGTAGTGAATGTTTTCCTACTTGGATTGGTACGAATGGACCGATTAGATGGCCGGCCAGATCCCTGGACCTTACACCATTAGATTTCTTCTTTTGGGGATACGTGAAAGATATGCTATTAATGCTATACAAAAAACAATACGAGAACGGGCGAGTTACAAACAGAATTGTGCCATATCATATCGAGTATTCACCATAAAATGATAAGAAAATCAACAGGCAGCGGACTCATTAAAAGATTGGCGATTTACGTAAGACAAGAGGGATCACATTTTGAGCATTTAATTAATTAATTTACAAAAAAAATACCCACTTAATTGACTACGGCAGTTTCATGTATGTTTTTAATTTGATTAAAATGATTAATTTCACGCTGTTCCTTTCTTTTAAAATACTATGTTACTTAAGAAGAGTTATTATTTTTTGGCCATTCTTTCGATTGGCATCATAAAAGTAGGGGTGTTTTTTTTACATTTAAGTCGGTTCGATTCCCAGACGAGGCAAGTAATTTTTAGAAAATCTTTGAATGCAGAATTACTAACTTTTAAAATTAACATAATGTCTTCTTTCAGCAAAATACCCTATCTACGATATTTAAGGTACTTTCCCTTCATGTCCCATAACTTTGGGACGCCCTGTATATGTGTACCACCATATTGTAATGCCGGGCACAGATTGGTGAAACGTAACATGAAATGTAAGTAACACAAATTAGGTATTGTGTTACGTTTCATGTTGCATTGCATAAGTCAGGTCCGGCCCCAGCATTACATTACCTACAATCTGTTTGGGCAAGGCTATGAAAAGGGTGCCAAGAAGGGTTTATAGAAATATGAGGAACAGGGTGTAAAGTTCACTTGTGGCGAACCAACTAATTACCTATCTAGGGTTCCCACTGTTGAGATATAACCTGACAACACTAGTTGGTCTAGAGCAGTTAGTCTATGGTTCAAGGAAAACCAGAGGAGTTTGAATCCCAATACAAAACTCCGGGTACCTCAATATTATGACTAGACTCCACATAACGTGTTTAACTAACAAGTTTGTTATCCTGTGTCTGTGTATACAATTGTTCCGTTGTCGCTTGGACACTGTGTTATGTGATATAAATACACACCTATTACAACTGGATCGAGTTTCACTGAAATAAACAAGGCGCCGTGACGCACCTAAACACTCATCGTCCATAGAAAGGGGAGTATCCGCCGACTAGACGGGTGTCGTGTCTGGTGGGCAACTCTCTGAAGATTGATGTCGGGACGTTGTATATATACTCGTCGCGCGGTAAACTCTGCTTGCGCGATGCAGGATTTTGTGTGACGTCAGTGTGATGCGCAGTTCGCATGTGGCGTTGTAGATGCCGCCACATCACTCCCCTCCGGAGACCGGAGGTCGATAGTGGGCTGAATCGCTTATCTTGCGATGCTTGCCAGTGCCAGTTGTTGAGGTGTCAGTGAGTCGGAACCGGTCGCTGCATAGTTCACGGTGAGTCGGAACTGTCTGCGGTGATTCCCCAGTAAGTCGGGGTGGCGCTGTGTTATGCTCCAGTGCGTCAGATGTGGTACAGCGCCGGGTTGAGGCCGACTGCTGGCGTCGACCAGGGAGAGGTATTAATACGCACATGAATCCGAAAGATCACAGGTGCGTGCCTTGGGTTCGGACTCGAGACCTATGATCGGGCAGTCCGACTGTGACACCACTAGGCTATCACTGCTCGAAAGCTTGAAGAAGTGATGTGATATTGGTCGTACACACTTTAAATATTTAGTATGACAACAGGTTGTTGTGATTTGTATGGGTTGAACGAAAAACATTAAATCTTTCACAGTTTATATTATAATTATTTGCATAGGGAATTTAACCAATCATAAAACACTTTCAAATAATTTACAACGATCATGGATAATATTATTTATGTAACAAAAAATTGTTGTGTTCATATTCTACCTACTATAATTTTATTTTATAAAGTATATATTACGTAGGGACAGTAAAACTGTACACCTAGCACTAATAACGACTTACACAACTATTTTCCTGAAATTAATATTAACAATAGTCTCGACAAACAGTGGAAACGTTGCTGTGTATAATTAATTAACCCTTTATTAGATGTCTAGTTATGTCTAATACCCTGTCACTCAACAAGCATAAATCTAACGATAGAGGCACCTTTCCTTTGTGCGATAACAAAACACAAAATGAACACAATACAGCTTACATGACATAACTCACAACCCCCACTATTAAAACTATCTCATACTTAAATTATAAATGTAATTTTAAAAAACATATTAAAATAAAATATTCAAGTAAAAACAGATACACCTCTTACGTTATTGAGATCTTACTCACAGCACACGTATTTCGTATTCTTATTATGTACTAGATAATGTTATGGTAGTGTACCATTACGTTACTCTAATTAATTTATGACCAACATACGAACAACCAAAGTAAATAAGTCTTTATGAAATAAATAATATTATGCTCACTAAACAATTGTGTCTAGTCTAACTATAACGTTTGCGTTGTATGCATAAGTCTCTCATGGCACCAGGTAATATCACGACACAGCACTGAATCTACAGAAGGCACGTCTTGGCTCGAGGCACTCACGGCAGCGTGAAGTCTTCTTCAACTTCTTTGAGGGCTCGTCTCAACGAAGCCGGCAGCTCGGGGACTCTATATATGGAGTCTGAAATCGGCGGCAGTATTAAAGATCCAACAGATTTCTCGTAGTTAGTGAAGGACCAGTACAATTGCGACACACAAGTTATCTCGTCGTCAGTCATGGCTACTGATCTCAGCTGTTTTCTGAAGTCTACGTAAATGGAATTTCCACATTTTGAGCAAATCTCTTCGAATATGTAGGACTTGGTCCGCTTCTTGGGGCCGTGCTTGCATTGCACGGGCTCGACGAACTTGTACTTCTTGGTCTTCATGTGCCTGGCGGGGCGCTCGTCGCCGTCGGACAGCACCACCACCAGTCTCTTGGAGCAGTCGGGAGCGCCGGTGCGCGGCATGAGCTCGCCGCCGCCGCTCATCAGCGCCTCGCACAGCTGCTCCGACGGGTTCACAAAGTCGTAATAGATGCACCGCGACTCTGAATTGCTCTTGCTATTGTTCTCGATCTGAAGACTGTATCTCAGACTAATTTTCTTTGGCCTGTTGCTGTATTTCAGGTACACATGTATCGGTATATCAATAGACGCGCAGCCAGACTCTTGGATTTCGTATGGCGGCTCCTGAAGCACTGCAAAAATAAAGCTGATGTTATTGCTCCATAAAAAACAGTTAAACAGTAAACATAACAGGGGGCAAAGTCGCCGAGATAAAACTATAGGTAGAGAGCGGACTATCTGCGGGGGTGATTATGATGATGAGAGTTTAAACATGTAATCATTAGTGTACTTATGTGAGGGCGCAATAAAATACAAGTAGATGTTAAGCGTTTCTAAACAGTCGTCTTAATTCAAAATGATAATTTATGCAAAGCCGCATACTTAGCATAATCAGCCTATAATGTTTCTACTGCGGGGACACAAGATTGTCTTTGAGAAGGGGTGGGCCGTAATCCACCACGCGGACCCAGTGCGAGTTGGTGGATGTCACATATTCGAATTTTTGGATCTAGGACATGCCAGTTTCCTCACGATGTTTTCCTTCCGCTAGTTTATCAAAATATTGTGATAAGATGCACAAACAATACTAATAAAAAGCTTCTGCTTGCCTCTTTTAGGATACACGAAGGCGGCAGCAGGATGTAAATGGAAGACGACTTTGTGGACGAAGGTGCTGATGTCTCGGCCGCTGACACCGCGCACCCACACTCTCCAGTCGAGCGCAAGAGCGCGGCCCGACGCGGTCCGGCGCGGCTCGCACGCGTGCCCCACCTCTAGCCATATGCGCACGCACATCTGCCACATAAAAAATTATTAACACGTGATTACACATATCATAAAACAACATATAGGTATATATAAGTTCACGCTTGTAGAACGTGACGTGCATCAAACAGAATTTTAAATTATAATTCGAACTGAATTTTATTTAAATTTTTCAAGGGTTTTAGAAATAAACAACTTTTACTATGAGATATAGGACCAACTTTGGAATATCAGAAAATAAAACAGCCTGCATTAGAATACTTCCGTCTAGGCTCTGGGAAAACTAAATTGGGTACGAACCGAAAGGAAACATTCCAATGAGAGTGGAGCAGAACAAAATCTTTGTTACTGATGCTGAAGCTCTGTGTGTGACGATGAGTTGAGCGACTAGTGCGAGTGGAATCAGGAGTTATAGTCATACTAAAATTGGTATGCTATGCCTCAAAAAGTCCGACCGACAGAGCCTGGGGATCCTCAGGGCATCGCCATGAGCTTGTTTTGGTTTACGCCGGTTTGATGTACAAATGAACGTTTGTCGTTGTTGTTGTTTGTCGTGTTAGTTTATTCGTCGTAGTCACGTCATAGTAGGATCTTCGGGTGGTGCAAACCCATGTTCTCATAGCAAAACAACGTAAGGAGGCTAAAGTAGAAATCATGGAAATTCAATTTAAACATTGTTGCCCTATCTAAAATTCTTGCCTACGCATAATTACAATGCGTTTATCAATATTGCACGGATTTACTAAACCGATTAAACAATACATTACAAATTAAACAGTAAAAAAAAATTACAACTTTTCAGGTAGGTGGTTAGCTCAATAAGCGGTTAATGTTTTTACCTAGCAGTACACCTACCTAACTGTGCCTATATGTATAGTTCGGAGTAAGGTAAGTCGGTACAGACGTCAGCACTTCAAGCTACTACAATCTGTCAAATTTATTTAATGGATTTTCAACTTTATCGCTGAAGTTTAAGGTTCAAAGTTGATTGGGAAAATTTGACAGTTTCGGGTAGCTTGACGTGCTGGCGTCTGTACAGCCGCGTTGGCAAGTTTCTTTCAGAAAACTCTTCTGAAATTTACTCATAATGTGAATGAATGAACTAACAGAATGTGAAACACCAAACTACGCTTCAAAACGGGGATCTTAGGCAAAAAGGCTGCCAAGCGAAAATGGGATTGGGCGGGTCATGTCAGCCGCATGCATCGTGACCGTTGAGCAATAGTCTCCACACGGTGGGTGCATGAGGACAGACGGCGGTGCCGAGGCCGGGCCAGGAAGAGGTGGCGAGACGACCTAGACGCGTACCGCAAGGGTTGGATGGAGGTGGCCCTGGAAAAGGATGCCTGGAAGAATTTAAGGGAGGCTTTTGCTTAGCAGTGGGACAGTGTA
Source organism: Agrochola litura (assembly GCA_949152395.1). NCBI lineage: Eukaryota > Metazoa > Arthropoda > Insecta > Lepidoptera > Noctuidae > Agrochola > Agrochola litura. The sequence goes on along the minus strand of OX424509.1, from coordinate 17,604,985 downwards.
GGCTAACATTAATAAAAAAGAAGAGAAACTGTGAGATGTTAGCGTTTGTGAATGACTGCGCATAATTCTTATGGAACACTTGGTGTGCGAGTATGGCTCTCATTTGATTTTTCAATACCAGCTATGTATTTAGTAGGATAGCCGAAACATTGAAGATAAAATTGATTATTGAAAACAATCAATTAACCAATCTGTAAAGATGCCTACGTGAAAGATACGTATTATTTATAAAATATTATAAAGCGCTAATTATATTCCGATATTGTTTTCGATATGATTCTAATCAGAAAATTACTTAATAACGATCTGATTTAGATTTACTCCATAATGAGGTAGGTACCTACTTACTTAATCAAAAATATTACTGGGTTTTTCCATTTGGACATTCGTAGTAACAGCCTGACTATGTTAACGAGATTCAGTCCTATGGGCTTAGGGTTTCTCATCGAGAAGTCTCGACGCAGGAATTCCCGGGAAATTTGGCCTTAGTCGAGACGGGAAAAAAAGGGTTGAGTACCCGGGAAGTCGAGAAAAAAAAAACTAAAAAAATAGCAATTTGATGTTAATTCCTATGTTACTCATAACAAAAATTATATCCTCTATCTCCTCTCCCCTTTAACATCCTTTTACTAACCAATAAGGCACCCACATCCCGCCCGCCCGCCCCACCCCGTGATCTCTGTTTGTTTAGTTCAGTCAGTCACTCGCAAACATTTGACGGCGTAGCTTGTGTCGGTGCGCCTATCTAGAGTCGCCGGAGACTTGTGTCATAGTATAAAGAGAGGTAGTAAGCTATCTTCATAGAAACGCACCGCGCGCGGCTTATATGTGTGCGCGGCTTGTATCTATGCGTCGCCGCACGCACACTTAACAAAATCTCGACCCGTTTTCTCGTGAGAAACCAGCCGAGATTTTGTTAAGTGTGCGTGCGGCGACGCATAGATACTATGGCGGGACACATACAAGCCGCGCGCGGTGCGTTTCTATGAAGATAGCTTACTACCTCTCTTTATACTATGCTTGTGTCGTCTACGGGTACAAATACTACTGAAGCCCAGTTAACCAAAAGCCTGATAAAAAAAAGAATTTCATTTATTTGAATCTACCGGAAAACGAACGCCAAATCTAGAAAATTTATATAATGCCGTTATGTCTGTGAAGCCTACGTCAACTGAAAATGAACGAGTATTCTCTTTATCTGGTTACATCGTTACAAAGATTAGGATCCGTCTATCAGACAAATTAATTAATGATTTGGTATTTTTTAAATCTTATTTTAATAGAACCTGCTAGCAAATTTGTCAGAGCTGCTATTAACAGAAAATTGTTGCTCTAATTTAAATGTCGTTAGTTATTTATTACAAAAGTTTTATATAGGTATATTTCATAAACATCATTATTTATTTTAATGAAACATTTTGACTTTTACATTAGGTAGGTATATAAGTGATCATATTTGTCAGTAACAGCTAATTATTAAAAAAAAAATGTCTGTGATTGATATTTTGTTAATTTTAAAGATTTTACTTAATATTTTCTTCTAGTTTTAAAACTCTGTGATTATAAAGGAAATTAAGAAGGCATATTTTTTAGTTAATTGACAATGACTGATTAAAATGAATATATTTTTGATTACGAAAATGTGTATTTTATTTTAAAACCTTTTTCATACATGTTTATTGAGGTTAATCAAATTCCCGACTTCTCGGGAATTCCGAGGAAATAGTGCTCGAGAAGTCTCGGTATCCGGGAACATAAAAAAGTTGGGAAATGAGAAACCCTATATGGGCTACAAAAGCACTGTAGACAAGCTTTTCCTTTTTCTGTAGCGCATCTTGCAGGTCAACCTAAGAAGTTGTGGGCTGCTTAAGAGGGAACAGGGCCTGCGATTCTCCATAAAAATGTATTCCCCTTTTTTCTTCCTGAATTATGCCTGTAGAGCAAACATTTTTTTTTTCATAAAATAAAGGTCTGCTGTAGACATGTCCCTGTTATTTCCTTTTTCAGCAACTAATTAAGTAGTAAGTAAAATATACCCCTCCAAAAATTACAAAAATTCTCCATTTTTACCGCCGTGATTCAAGGACTGCCAGACAAATTCGAAAGTTTTTAACATAGAAGAAAATGATAAGAACCTAAACATACTCTTTCTTAAATTTTAATGTGAAAATTATTGAATCGGCTCAGTTTTCGAGGAGAAAAAAGGGGAATACGAAACGTCGATCTCGTCGAAATTTGTGTGATATAATCGGTCAGAGCTGCAGCTGTCCCTATCACACTCTACAGGGCAGACTTGAGGTAAGACGACGCAATAGTTTCTTCAAATACCTATTTTTCAAATTCCTCGCAGGCCCTGTTCCCTCTTAAGCGGGCTATCCTGTTGTATAAATAAGGCCTCCAGCCAGGACACTAATGACTGTGATGGACAGTACTTTTTGTTTATCTACCTACGACCATCTCTTATTCCTGCGTGATGATAATGTAGCTAGATACTTCTTTACGATGAATTAGGTACAGACTCCAGCACATCAAGGTACCCAAAACTGTCAAATTTTCCCAATCAACTTTGAACCTTATATTTCAGCGATAAAGTTGAAAATCTATTAAATTTGACAGATTGTAGTAACCTGATGTGCTGGCGTCTGTACCTAAGTTACTACGTAATTTTCACTTTTGGGTCATTGGCCTGTTTTATAGACCTTATATTACTATATATACTAGATCTACTGGCTTTTGGCTATTTTTGTATTGTGTGTATTTTATGTTTAGTTTTTTTAAATGTGCGTTTTGTTTGTGCAGAGTAAACAAGTTTTCTTTCTTTATTTTTCTTTCTGTCTGCAGCATTAGACTGCAATAGACTGTGCTCACAGATACCGTAACATAAAAAAATGATTGTACTAATATACAAAATTTTGCCTTTAAGAAAGCATTAGAACAAGATACACTCGTCAAACAATTATTTCAATAAATACTCATAGGACACATTACTTCGCCCTTGTCCTTTATAGATAAACGGCCAAGAAATAGACGCGACGGCCATTATCAGTCACATTCACAATGAGTTTCTATTAACTCCATTAAGAACATGTCCTGACTACTTGTGAACATTGCAATTGTAATCAATACCTATTAATTTTATTGACTTTGCAGTGATTTTTAAAGACGCAATAGTTTTTGTTGATGTCAACAGCGAAGTCACCGAACGGTTAGAAGAAAATAAGAACTAATTACTTTGTTATTAGGTATTCTTTTGTTCGGACAATGCCCTGTCCTAGTGATCTCTTGGGTTCACTTAAGATTGTATATATTTCTATTATTAGCTGAGTGTAGGTATTTACAGATTGGCACAATTAAAATGACCTACCTACGTATCAAACAAATTCTATGACAAAAACGAATTTAAATGCAAAGAAGACGCTTTAGTCAGTAATGCCTCTACATCCTAAATAAAGGTACAATTCGATTAACCGCCAGAAGCTAGCTCGGGGCTAAATCAATTGAAAAGAAATGTTAGTTAATTAGTTAAAAGAATTAGCTGACAATGGTGCCGATTCTCTTGTCACAAATGCCTCGTAAACTAGACAAAAAATCACCAAAATTAAATTTATTCCTGTGAAACGACGATTTCCCATTTTGAAATAAACTAAAGTGACACAACTTATCTATATTTTAATTTGACAGCAATATGATGGCACTGAGATATTAGTTTAGTGAAAATGGCAGTTTTGCTATTCTGAATTTGACGTTTTTCACCTAAAATTTTGATTTTCTAACTAAATCTGACTATTTTTAATCGCTACTAAAAACATGTGGAATAAAATTGGTTGTCATGAACTTTAAATTCACCCTCGACTTCAGATGCAAAAACAGTACTGAATATTTTTTTTCTTTTGCTTGTATCTCGAAAACGGTGTGCCCAATCGCAAAAGTAATTAAAATTTCGACCCCCTTTATAAAATCCTTAAACCCCTAACACTCTACATGTAGGTCATAATTTTTCTTATTTTCCATATAAAAAGTGAAAAATTCCATATAAAACACGTCGAGGCTGCCCCCCCTGCGCGCCTCGTCCTCTAAAAAGATTCACGTGGTTAGGTATCACGTGTGGAGTCACGATTGTCAAATTCGATTTAGATGTGACAAAATTATTTTTAAATTTAGAGAATTTATTTTGCAGAATAGCTTTGAGATTCTCGTAGTCAAAAGTAAGGAATTTTAGTGATAGTTTAGTTCGGTGTACAAGAGAATCGGCACCAATACCTATGTACAGACCCGGTGAGCATCAATCCACACATGTTTCGTACCCACTCAGGCGCAGCATAGACCGCGAAAACCTCAACCGCACTGCGCTAGTTTTTACTGGGTCTTCCGTCTTTATATCCAAGAACGGTTGCCCAGAGACAGTGAAATAAGAGGGCGAACAATCATCTTAGGATCTCGGTTAGACCAGCCATTACATGCTATCTTTTAAAAGGTATTCTTTAAATTCGTAATGATTTATTTTAAAATATCGATTTTCTGCCTGACCGTACAAATCACCGTAATCGGGAGTGAAATATCTAGTATTATTATTCGGGTTGAGTTGACTTGGGCCCAGCTATCACTGACCCATAATTTCGGCCACTGAAATGAAAATCCTTGGCAACTAAGCACTTGGTAACAATGACAAAATTTGTTTAAAAAATATGTTAATTTCTAGCCTGCATCTGTTGAGCGGAAACAAACAAGGACATGATATGGACACCTAAACTACAAAAATAAATCGTATAATTAATTTAGCGCGTAAAAAGGACGGTCAAAACAGGAAAAAAATAACAAACCCAACCGTGCCGTTCTATTGGCGAAGACAAAAACTAAGTATGGCATGTGAATTGTGCCAAAAACAACGAAGATTACGTCAAGTTAGCACTGAGGCGGCCTTGGCCATGAATAGAGACAGGTTCGCCGCCGCGCCGACTGTAGCACGCTGTAACTAGGTAACGTTCATCTGTATAACATTTACTACTGACGATCCAGAAGCATTCATCTGTGAATCATAGTAAATAGTTGAGCTAAATAATTGCGACTCATATCGCTGAACAGATCTACAAATAATAAAAACGTCGACGTTTCTCTCGATATTTTCCGGTGGAACATTTCAAAAGTCAAATCTATCCGTGTCACTGTTTTGGTTTTAAAATATCCAAGCAGACACAAATCACTCTTTTTAGGAAAATTATTCTGTAAATTGCCAAACCGATCAGGGGGCCTACCACCAGCTCATAAGCAGTATTATTTTAATATTAGTTCAGTGGGAAAAAGAGATGGAGCTATACGTCCTGTAGAGCTTCATCTCGTTCCCACACTGAAGTAATATTAAAATAATACTGCTTTATGAGCTGGTGGTAGGCCCCCTGGGCTTGCGTGAGGGATGACAGCCCACCTCTAGAGAGGAGGTCTGTGTCCCAGTAGTGGGAAGGTTATATAGGCTGATACTCTGGCTATTGGGAATAAAATGTTGTCTTGAATGAATGATGGTTCACTAACACTATACAGCTAACACAATAAAGTCATCACTTAAGCCACAATACTTGACCTGGTTGTCAAAAAGTAATTTATTAACAGCTCTGGCTTTTACAATATCTAAATAGAGCACTCAAACAATTTGTCAGTTGGAATAAATTATTAGGTAGTATATTCATTTAGCGCCGAATTCTAGCTATTACAGGTAGAGGCAGGGAGAGGTAAGATATCTACGTAATTTTAATTCTGAAATTGTACCAAGTTTTTGTTTCAGAAATTGTATAGCAATCTATTCAAGAAAATGCCTGGTGACTTTCCGTTTTAAAGTTTTTTCAGAAGCTATTGCAGAGATGAAAATGGAAATGATTTCTTGATGTTTCTTTCATTTCCGATCTGGATATGATAAGAAAGAGGAACCCATATTTTTGTATACAGCAGAAAAACAACAACAACATGATAACATAATAATCTAACTGAATATCTGAGCTGAGCACGTCGTTCAAGCTGACGATCAATATAATCTTAAAGGCATACGATTATTCCTATCCAATTTTCTGATGAGGATGTTAGATTCTTATCACTAGAGCACAATAACTATTATTTATACCATACCTTATAAAAATAATAAAATTGTCACTTTATTTACGCTGTCAAGAAAGTCAAACACAACCGCAACAACAAGAAAAATAATAAAATGGTTACGGTGACCACGACACAATCGAAAATTAAATTGTATATTTCATATTTGCGCCATATTTTAGTGTTGATGTAGATATTTCGCAATTCCTGATATTGTAAGTTCAATGTTCTGGCGATGAGTAACCCTAACATAATGAGATCAGCAGAAAGTATTTTGATATTGTATTCGTAGAGTTGCACATACAGTTTCTAATTACATTGATCAATGAAGGTTGGCCAAAAGGAGTCTTGTTTCAGTGTCACGTTCAAATAAATAAATTGAGGAAAGTCTTGAAGCCAGTAAAATATTAAGGGAAAGCAGATTTATTTTTCTGCATTTATTTTGAATTTAATTTTTCTGAATTCCTATTATATAATAGGAAAAGGCTTTGATTTTTTGGGTTCTGTAGTCAACAAGGAAGCCTTATAGTTTTACCATGTCCGTCTGTCTATCCGCGCCTTAGCTCAGAGACTTAGTTTTAGAAAGCTCTAATTTGGCATATTAATCACACCGACAAAGTGGTAAAATAAAATCATGAAGCAAATTTTTTTTTAGGGTAGGCACCCCACTTTACGTGTAGAGAGGTAAAGTGGGGATGTTTTTTTTCTCCACCTTTTTAACTACAATGTTAATTTTGTTTATTTATTTTTTATTTATTGATTTATTTTATTTTTTGGAAAACTTACAGCTAAACAGACACAATAAGTAATAGTTTAAACAAAATATGGCCAATTACAAGTTTCCACATGTAGTAAAGTGTTTTCCACATTTCAATGATTCGTGTCTCCGTTGAAATATTTTTATATCATTTTGTTCCTAATATGCTCATTTTTCATAGCGTTCATAAATTTCGAATTCGAGAATTATATCTATTGATAATATTTTCAGGGGGCATTTTCATAATGCATACAATACTTATTAGTTATATGTACAATCTAATCAAGTAATGTAGGTACATTCTTGCTACATACAAATGTAATTAAAATAGCTATCAATAACGCGATATCACAGGTTATTTTTAAAGTATTTAATATTCTGTTTAGATAACTTATAGTTTTATGTTTAATTTTCTGCGCATTTAGCTTACCTATGTGCAAAAATAATAATAATAACCCCACCGCCATACCTGAACGTTGACGCCGTGGGGCTTGCGCGGTCCTGAACTTTGGGTTTGTACTGGTAGAGTTTACTTTGCCGAAATAGGTCTAGGGTGAGGAGTCAGACCAAGAGAGATACAAAAACCCGCAGGGCAGCATGTGGCGAGCTGTTGGCCAGTAGCGACCCCACGGACCCTGCCTCCCGGGAGAAGTCTTGTTCCTCACCTCTGGCTTGCCTTTATTGGTCGGCTGGAGTAAACACTGACGAGGAATAGAACTCCCACCTCTTTCTTGTCTTTATTGGCCGGCTTGAGAAGATTCGCAAGAGCAAACGTGCTCGAAGGAAGTATTCCAGTAAGATGCTGGTAGGGATCTTGACCGTACTTCCGGGATTGTCCTGATAGCCGTGAAATATCCCTCCACTCCTTAGAATAGAATAGAATAATATTTATAAGCACCTCAGGACATATTGCCCCCTTGTCGCTACGAAATTGTGTGCTAGCAACAGTTTTAGGGGGCCCATTATTGAGTGTGCAAGTTTTTTTTTTTTTTGGGTGGGAAATTATCAAATAACTTCTCCCGCTCTGGGTGGAGCGGGAGGGCGTGTCAGACTCTTACTGACTAAAACCCACCCGTGTTCCTTCGGTTGCCCTGTTGCCGGGGGCCGCGATGTCCCTATCGGTTTTCTTCGAACCCCCGGCAGGCATTGGCCCTAGCGGACCCCGTCAATTCTGCTGACATCTCTTTGAGGCGCGCGTGGAACACAACGCGCCGTCGACCCGGGCTTGGTCCTTACCGGACGGCGAGCTACCCATTGCTCACCGTCCGCAAGCCCGCGTCTACGGTGGCCGGAAATCGGCTCGCGATTCCCGCCCCGGGCGTCTCCTCCTGCGGCGGTTGGGGGCGTGAGGGCGCGAAATTTGCCTCTCCCTCACGCGTTCCGCCTCCTCCTTCGCGAGCATTACCGCTTCGCAGAAGGAGGTGACGGCCTGCCATTTCCTCTCGCTCCGTACCATGGCCTGAACCAGGGCCGGACGCGAGAGATCACCGCCGCCGATCGCCTCTACGAGGACACGGCGTTGGTCCGCCCAAGCCGGGCAGACCTCCACCGTATGCTCCACCGTGTCCTCAGGCCGATCCACACAATGGTGACACCCGGGTGTTTCCTCCCGCCTTATCCTAAACAGGAACCTCCCGAAGCAGCCGTGTCCGGTGAGGACCTGCGTCAGGCGGAAGGTGAGGACGCCGTGGCGTCTCTCAAGCCACTCCTCAAAGAGGGGTCTTATCGCCGCAATTGTGGCGTGCCCAGTGCAAGTCACCCCCTGCCATTTTATCTGTGTATTTTATATAAAACATTGGTCAGGCAGGGGTCATAGTCTTTCCATAGTTCTAGATAACCAGTCCACTTTATCCACCCAAATCCACAATCCAATATCTTTGTTTCCATATCCTGCAATAGTCCTACACCAGCCGGGGGTTGTCCTTGGGTGCAGTTCCAAAATGCGAACAATGATAATCATCAGTTGGTGCATCATTTCATTAACACTTTTGACTCCACCCACTTTTCATAGAAATCATACGCCATGCCGCCATACATATTGGAAGTGAACCCTCCGGGAGGGCTGCTGGAATTACGTTTGCGCTAAAGTTAACCATCGCGGACGGTCAACGACATTAGGTTTAAAACCGTGTTATAAAACACTGTAAAACGAAGTAAAATATTTCAGGGGGTCTTGTCGCTATAAGTAGTTTCCAACCTTTTTTATGAATATTTGTAACCGTAAACAGTTTTTGAAGTGAAAAGTTCTTTAGGCGCGTTGGGCATTTTTGAGATGGGACTAAACCATTGATTTCGCGACACTGAGACGACACCAGCGTTGATGTCTTTTTAATGGTCTTTTTGACCATTAAGAAGACATCAACGCATTGATTACCGCGGTGCCGATTTTTTTCAAGTTCTCACTTCTGTCGGCACTCCCGGAGTGCCACTGTTTTTTTTTTTTGTAACACTTATTCACACTTTTTTTAAACAATTTTGCTTACCAAGTATTATTTATTTGCTTATGGATAAACCGATAGGGAGTAGGAAACGGCCGTGCAATATCAATCAAATCGTGACATAATCGCTAACATAACATTGAATACCATACATTTTTATTTCGTATTGTCCTTCACGGCTTTGCTTGAAGATAAGATTAAAATAGTGAACAATTTGCGGTTTATTCACAATTTGATTTCTTAACTTGCAGAAGTAAGAAAATACCAAAAACACAACTACACGGTCAGCGGTAACAGGGTATGTAATATTAATAATTATGTAGGTACACTACTTGTATAAAGTAAAATTAATATAAATAGTAACTCACAAAAGCATTTGGTGATTGGATGACTCATTTAATCATCATATGGCTTGATAATATCAAAATACAAACATTGGATATATAGTATTACATAGGTAGGTAGGCATAAAATAACACACATGAATCATTTCCATCTGGCATTTAAAAGCAATAGGGAATGTAGGTATGAAAATTTTAATCATTTCAATATATTTTTCTATTTAACTATAACATTAATAATTCTTACTTAGTTTAATTATAATCCTATACTATATTAAACGAGCAATATTTGTATAAATATATTTATATGTATATATTTCTAATCACGTTGTCGAAAACGGCTCTAACGATTTCGATGAAAGTTGCAATATAGGGGTTTACTGGGCGAAAAATCATATCTGGGAAAATTCGTTTTCTCTATTTTCACAGCCTCGGAAATGTGATACAACGTTGGTATACCTGGACGATATGTTTATTTCTATTTTCACCCGAGCAGAACGCGGTGGACCAGGTACTTAGAAATGAAAAGATGTATGAACGCAACGAAGCAAAAGGAGTAGGTATGCTAGAATCGTAGCGGGTGCTGTTTTGTAGTTTCTGTCTACCCTCATGGGAAGAAGGCTTGAGTTCATGTTTGCATGTAGTTTAATTAATCCCAGTCTTAAACGGTGAAGGAAAATATCGTGAGGAAACCGGCATGCCTGAGAGATATTCTCAACGGCATTTGAAGCCAAGTCAGTGGCCCATGGGCGGCTTTAAAACTCTGACACCAGGTTATTCACTAACCACACGAAAAGAAGAAGAATCCGAGTCTTATTTATGAGCATAGATTTATAGATTTTTATATATATTTATAAATTTTTATATATTTATAGATTTTTATATATTTATAATTTTTATATATTTATAGATTTGTATATATTTTTACAGAAAAAGTCTCACCGTGTTAACTTAGGTGAAGTGTTTGCTTTTAATGCCATCCTTATGCCTACGGTATAGAAGTCAAAATCGGTTGAACGCATTGTAAAAAAGTTTTGTTAAAATGTCTAATCTTATTTCAAATGTAGTATAGATACTATTCTAAATAATTCGACAACGCACCGATCCATTTCAAACTGGCTCATTAATAAGCAGTTTCTTTCGTGCATATACATAGCTCTTTGTTTTATATTTTCCTGTATATATTCTAGGTCACCGTATGTTCGGTCGGAAAATGAGCATTTATTTGTAAACGTTTTAGTTAAAATACTATACTTAGGTATTTAATTACTTATATATTATGGTAGCCTACATAACTTCCGCTTAGGAGTTATTTAAAAACATCTATGTATTTTTATTTTCTACGAATTATACAGGGTTTATAAGACTAGGCAAATAATACTTTAAAAGAATAAAATAAGCAAGAATTTTTTTTTTTTCAAAAATCAGGCTGCTGAAAACATCTGATTAATTTTACATTTACAAAAGTAATAAATAGAGAGAGAAAAAATAAATTCTGTAGGTACCGAAAAGGTTAACTTGTTAATAAGTCAGATGCCTTCATCTTACCGATATGATGATAATGTCATGATCATTCCACTTCTTAGAAAGTTAATTTTAAGAAGCGTTGTGGAGTAAAAGAGGATAGGAGTTTTAGGGATTCAAAAAAGTGCATTGATACAGTTTGGACACACAGAAGGGATTGACTCTTTCTTACAAGAAATCTTTTATCGTTCGTTATAGTATTGATATTTGGCTCTATTAACTAATGAGTTTGCTGAACTCTGGGTTAGGATAATAATAATAATGAAGTCTAGTGGTCGCAAGCGCTACTGCTGAGCATGAGGTCCTGGGTTCGATTCCCGGGTCGGGCAAAGTGTTATTGGGTTTTTCTATCTGAAATTTCTCAGTAGCAGCTCGGAGTCTGGATTTGTGCCCGGTTGATGGCAATAGGCTCGCCCCCTATTACATGGGACTTAAACATAACTGGCGAAATGTGGGTGTACCTGGACACCTCTGCCCAACCCTTCGGGGAAACAAGGCGTGATGTTATGTTATGTGTAATAATGAAGTGTACCTGCAATAATATCAAATTAGTAATGTGTCCGATTTAAAACATAAGTTTATTTATGTCTACTTTTGAGTTAAGACACAACATTCAAACATTTCAATGTTTATTAATGCTAATTCGACATTCTAAGCTTCGTTTTATTTTACTTATTATTTATTCATAAGTTGCTTCTGCAGACAAGTCATTTGTTGCTGGTTATATATACAGGTATCTGTTACGATTCTAAGTATATTAAACTTGAAAAACTACTTTTTAATCAAATTATATAAGTAGTTAAGATATAATTAAGTAAATGGTTTTTATATCGAGTTTCAAGGTTGTTAAACTAATAGGTACCTATTGAAAGTTCTTAAATCTTCTTCGAGATCAGTACCCTGATTGCGTAACTTATTTTCGTAAACAATTTTGCCTAATTTGTTTCATTTTGACAGTTCAACAACATTCATTGCGTTATTTACGTTGTTGAACAGATTTTTTTTTTACTTATGAAGCAGTGTATTTCAAATCGAAACAGATTGTGATTGTGTTGTATTATTAGTATTACGCAATTGGAGTACAGGTGGGCATGTAAGTAAATCCAGACAGGAAAGTGGTATCATTGCACTGAAAGTATTTGGAGCTTTACATATAAATATTATATCTACAGCTACACACATCTCGTACCTACTCATTTTAACAGTATAGTTAGTAATCGGAAGTGAAACATTCGGGTTCAGTTGACTCGGGCCAAGCTGTCACTGCGGCAATTTAGAGCTATAACGACATATTTCAAAAGTGCTACGAGAAATCGGTCTGTGTGACCTATTAGTACCTATTTGTGGATGATGGGTCTTATTTAATACGTAATTATTGAATCAATATACCCTTTCAGTATATAAACCCTTATTGATTTAGGTAAAAATGGTACAATGATAATTCTCGACAGTACCTAAACCATTATGTATTTAAAATGTGTACGATACAAATTTGCATATAAATTGGCAAGCCATTAACTCTGCTGCGCCACTGGGTAAGTATAAGAATCCATAACAGTTGATATTTGAAGTATTATCTCCTCATTACTAACACTAGTTATTAAGTTATTTTGTTAATACTAACACTATGGACTCATGTCTCACATAAAGAATTTGAATTGAATTAAATCCAAGAAAATCATTTTTCACAATTTATTATGTAAACAGTCGTCCTTTCTATGAGGCTCTCAAGTTTAGTACGAGCAGAAAAAGTAATGTCAGTACGGTCACTGACGGTCAGCCTCATAAGTTGTATATACACCAACAATAATTCATTTAATTGTCTTTGTTCCAAATTATTGTAACATGTACCCACAAAACATATAACACATTGGGTACCTACTTACTTATTTGTAGCTACACATTCATACAATATTATGGAACACAGATTGTAGACAATGAAATGAGTTCTTGTCGATGTTTACATATTTATGAGTCTTACTGTACCTATACCTACTTATGTGAATGTCAATGAACATTTTTTTGTACCAGCTACGTATTGAGCCAATCACTGGACCAATCGACGTTCACGCACTTGTCCAAACGGTACCGCATGTCGACCTTGGTAGTTTTTTTACAATGTTTTGACGGGTTTCATTTTTATTTACTTTATACTTTCGGTACGGAACAACATAATTATCTCCTTTTAGAGAGAAACGTGTACTACATCGAGTCGTAAATATTATCATTTTTGCAACTAGCTTCAACTTTGTGGCTAACTGACCGACTCTTTGACAATTCATAAGTGCCAGTAAATGGTTATATTAAATAGTTATAGTTGGGAGGGTTTTTAATTTTTTAACCGAAAAACTCAGACCTAATAAAAAACCAAGACATAGCGCTATCAACAGAGACGTGAGGCCGGTGTCGTAAACATGTGTGCACTTAGTGAGGTGTAGTTTGATTGTAAATGGTAGTAAATGTGTGCGTGTGAGCATGTATGCACAGAGCGGAGGTGTAGTTTTATCATGCTTCACTGTATTGTTCGCAGCGCTATGTCTTGGTGTTTTATTAGGTCTGAGCCGTAAAAGGGTAAATTCATGTACCTAACGTCTTCGGGATGATCCTGTTTAGGATAAGGCGGGAGGAAACGCCTGGGTATCACCATTGTGTGGATCGCCCGGAGGACACGGTGGAGCATACGGTGGAGGTTTGCCCGGCTTGGGCGGAGCATCGCCGTGTCCTCGTGGAGGCGATCGGCGGCGGTGATCTCTCGCGTCCGACCCTGGTTCAGGCCATGGTACGGAGCGAGAGGAAATGGCAGGCCGTCACCTCCTTCTGCGAAGCGGTAATGCTCGCGAAGGAGGAGGCGGAATACATGAGGGAGAGGCAAATTTCGCGCCCTCACGCCCTTAACAGCCGCAGGAGGAGACACCCTGGGCGTCCGGAATCGCGAACCGATTTCCGGCCACCGTAGGCGCGGGCTTGCGGACGGTGAGCAATGGGTAGGTCGCCGTCCGACAAGGACCAGGCCCGGGTCGACGGCGCTTTGTATTCCACGCGCGCCTCAAAGAGATGTCAGCAGAATTGACGGGGTCCGCTAGGACCGATGCCTGCCGGGGTTGCGAATAAGGCCGAAAGGGAAATCGTGGCCCCCAGCAACAGGGCAACGAAGGAACACGGGTGGGTTTTAGTCAGTAAGAGTCTGACACGCCCTCCCGCTCCGCCCAGAGAGGGAGAAGTTATTTGATAATTCCCCACCGAAAAAAAAAAAGTACCTAAAGTACCCGTAGCAAAGCTAATATTCCAGCATAATCTGGATAGTACATTAATAGATGGGTACTAAAAATGTATATAATGGAATTCATGAATCACGGGTACTCATGAGCAAGGTTGAGTACTAGACGGGGAAAAACCCGTGTGAAGAAGTAAAAGTACAGATATAAGTAAGTACCTATTTTAAGTACACGATACACTTGCCACCTTGCCACAATCAACACCCATAGTAGGTAGGTTAGGTTAGGTTAGGTTAGAATCACTGCACCCACTGTCGGGAGGACACGGCGCAGCATACACTAGCAGAGTGTACCGCATGGGAGGAGTCGCGCCGTGCCCTCGTATCTGAAGTCGGAGCCGACCTGGCGCTGCCGGCTGTCGCTTGTTCGATGGTTGGGAGCGCCGAGTCGTGGGATGCGGTGATCTCCTTCTGTGAAACCGTAGTTTCGCAGAAGGAGGCTGCGGAAAGGGAGAGGGAGATTGAGACCACTCTCCTGATCCGTAGCAGGCGGACTGGGCGTCGGCGGAGGGCGGACAACGCCCTCTTCCAGCCCCCGTAAACAGATCCGGAGGGACGGCGGACTCGGGGACGTCCGCCGCCCCCCCATCCAGCAGGACCCGAGGTGGCGGTGCGTAGTGTTCCGCGCGCGCCCCTTTTTGACGTCGCGGGGGGAGTCTCACCTCACTCCCCCCGCGGGCATGAAGTGGCCCGCAAATGCGGGCCGGCACCAGTCGGGGATCATGGAAGGCGCACTAGTTCTCATGATCCCCGGTCCAAGTGTGGGAAGGGAACACCGGGGTGGTTTTTAGTCAGTAGGAGTCTGACAGACCCCTTCGCCTGCCCCAGGGCGGAGGACATCCATGAGGATTTTCCACCCCGGAACAAAAAAAAAAAGGTTAGGTTAGAATAGGTAAAAATTTTTCCTCTAATGTTACAAGTACATATTCTGGTACATAATCTAAACTATTTATGGTTTATAACTTCATATAACAGTTTTGGTGTAAAGTTACTTTATACATGATGCAATTTAATGTGTTTACCAATATTAATTGCAAATCGAATACCTATATTCAGAAATTACTTCCCATTGTTTAATTCCCGAGAGTTATTTAACCATGACCATTGTAGTAACAGGCTAGCAGATTTACTAAAGAATTTAACTAATTTAACCATAGAATAGAACAGTGGTTCCTAACCTTTTCAATATTGTTACCCCTGTGACCTATTAGGAAAACTGATTTTACCCCGACCTTAAAATGTTAACAATACAAGCAAATACAAATATCTTTATTAATCACAAATTGCACATTAGTCTTACAATTTTAACGTATTTTTTTTAATATATACAATGTCGCCCATGGGCATGTGCCCCCCGCCCGCATTTTTATGTATATTCATGAAAAATTTTGAAATTCGAAGACATGTGACATCTACCAACCCGCACTGGGTCCGCGTGGTGGATTACGGCCCACTCCCTCTCACAGAGAGGAGACCTGTGTCCCAGCAGTGGGAATATTTATAGGCTGATGATGATGATGAAAAATTATCGAAAAATAACTTTATTAAAAGTTATTTTTCTTTTAAAAATTGAAAATATGAAAAAAATAAAGAACTTTTTTTACATTTTTTCAATTTTATTTTACTTTTTTTCAACATCCCCCTATAATTTTATGAACTTACACACGTGTTTTTTTTAAGAAAAAAAATTTTCATCTCCGTTTTATTGTACATAGTCGACAAATTTTAATAAAAATGTTAGTTAATCCGATAAAATAACTCATAAGCTTTTAGGAATAATAAAAAGAATCCAACTCGAGCCAAGAACATCGGAGATATGGCAAACGCTACTCAAAATATAAAAAAAATGAATAACATGAAAAATATTAAAGATGGACCCTTCTTTTAAAGTTATTTTTCGATAATTTTTCATGAATATTCAGGAAAATACGGGCGAGTACATGCCGATGGGCGACATTGTATATTTACACAATAAATAAAGTAAAAATAGTTAGTGTGATGGTTGCCCTTTTTAGATAAAACTGGATATTCGGCAACAGCTTTTCGCCAAAATTTGTTGAGATCATAATTTTTGAAATTCTACTCTGCAAGTAATATTATTTTATTAGATTAAGTCTTAATTATTAGGTACTTTGTTACCCCCACAGAATAGCTGATTTACCCCCGTGGGGATAATTACCCCCAGGTTCGGAATAGAAGACTATTTCTTTATCCTGTGCTGCAGCCTTGCTAAATTACCTTAGGTCTTAGGATGTTTATTGAAGAATCGCATCGCATTAAGTTTAATGCGATGCGAATAATAATTGTATGTACATATATTTGTTTGTACATATATTGATTTCTACTCACGTTCTCGAAATCGGCTTTTACGATTTCGATGAAAGTTGCAATATATCGATCTAGCTAGGTCTCATATCTGGGAAAATTTGTTTTCTCCGTATTTTCACCCGAGCAGAGTTCGGTCGCCCAAAGTTTAGAACAAGATAATGAATAATGACATGACATTATTGACATTAGAATCATGATCATGGCAGTATGGAATTAGTAAGTACTATCCTATTCTATTAAATGAGCATTCTCTATTTTCACCAGAGCAGAGCTCGGTCGCCCAGCTACTAATACTGATATAACCAAAGACTCTGTTTTTATGTATCTAACTCACGTGATTTAACACGTGCTACTTATTCACGGCGATAACTGAAACAAAATCATTTTTGAAGGTGAGTACTTTACATTTTAATTAAGCGACACTGCATCCGCCACTGCAATAATAATATGATTTAACGTAGGCAAGTACAGAACCACAATACCACGCAATTAACCTAGGTAATGACCGATAATACATAGCATCCACTGTACAATAAAAGTTACACAATTATTTCATGTATGTCGATAATAGAAGTAATGCTAAACAGTGGGCTTATAGTTATCTATATTACTTTGTTAACCGACTTCCAAAAAGGAGGAGATTTTATGTTCGTAGCGTAAGTTTTTTTTTAAATGTATGTTACCGATTTACACCTCTGCCCCGTGTTGCCAACCCCAAATAATGGATTACGGTGTTCCCAGTTTATAAATACGGTAGATTTCAATAAAATACGGTAGATTTTAAAAAGTGGTGTAGGTAAATTAAATTGTAGTTTGAAAAAAATAAAAAAAAGAAGCTTATTCCATATTTTAATTAGTCTGAATATGACAAAATAACTGTGTGATCATGATCATTTCTATACATTTCAGTATTATGTCTCCTAAGGAACGACCTGCACCCTAATGTCTTTCAACGCAATTACGCAAAGAATTAACTGAATGAAGAAAGTTGGTAATAAATACGGAACCCTAAAAAGGTTAAGAAGTCTGTCAAATTAGGCAACTCTATAGTTTTTACGTATTACATTGGTTCAAACTTTTATCTATGGTTTGGGAATTCCCCTTAATCCACTGCTATTTAAAATGTTACCAGTTATGACATAAAACAACGCTCAATAATCCATCTGCCCCATTACGGTGTTTTTTGACACCGTAATTACATTGTTACGGTAGGTGGTAGATCTATGCTGATTACGGTGTTTTTACCGTAATTACGGTGCAGTTGGCAACACTGCCTCTGCCCAACCCTTCGGGGAAACAAGGCGTGATGTTATGTTATGTTATGTGTTACCGATTTCTCCGTCAATTGTGGACCGATTTTGAAAATTATTTTTTGTTTGGAAGGGTATGCTCTCCAGATGGTCCCATATAAATTTTATTAACTTGGATAGTTTTTGAGTTAGCTTCAATAATACGTATTTTTTTCCCACAGTGTGGATGATACATGATAAGTTCCTGTCACTGTTATTTACATAGCATGTAGTGGTATCCGAATTTTTGTGGGGTAGGTACCACAACTAAAAAATTAAAAACAAAAACATTTTACAAAAAAAAAAAAAAATCCGTCTGTTATATTAATAGCATTAACATTGTGGTGTTGCGTGGCACTGTGCTACGAATCCCCCAACTTCATGGGGCTGTAGCATCTTTAGGAATTTAGTTCCCCGAGTTTCCCTATGGCATTCAATCTGTCATCATCATCTTCCTTGCCTTTTCCCAACTACATTGGGATCGGCTTGGCTTCCAGTCTAACCGGATGCAGCTGAATACCAGTATTTTACATGGAGCGACTGCCTATCTGACCTCCACAACCCATTCAATGTGTAACACGATACTCCATGGTTGTCAGACTGTCAAAGATCTACGTATGACAGCCGGGATCAACAACTAAACGTGCTTTCCGAGGCATGGAGTAGTCTCGGTATGTTATCGATGGACACCCATCCACGGACCGACTTCAGCAAGCGTTGCTTAACCTTGAAGATCGACCCGTGCTTTTGTTATTATGTAGCCACAAGTCGCTCAGAGTTTCAAGTTTATCTAAAATCTAGGTCAACCAGACACACAATCCATGTTCTTATTGAGTTTTTTCCTATTTTAGCCATTTGTTGTTAGGCCGCAGTGCCACAACATAATATTGTAACTATAGTAAGTAGGTGCTCAGCCACAAATATTTTTAAAATAAAACTTTCCGATGAGTCTATTAATATATATTATAATTAGTTAATGTATACATTAAAGTTGGTATGTGGTTTTGTTAAATGAATAATTTGTTTGGAAACTAAGTATTTTTCCTTATACTTAGTATGGAGTCACATGAGGTTATACGTCAGCCCTCAGTGGTCTCCGATAAGTGTCCTAAGTACCTATTTCCTCTTTATTTTCCCCGTAGGTAAATTGTAACAATGTCCTTTCCTTTACCAAATCCCCCAGATTTTTAACCATTTTCTTTCCTTGTTTTTTGCTAACTACATTTCAACTGGGTTTTGCTGAATAAGTACTGGCTATTAGCAATCGTATGCTGCTTTGCCAACTCAGCTTCAATCTGGTTTTTCAGCTGCATCCAAGTTACTTACAGCTAAGTATTCCCGGTGAGATTTGTACCGAATAAGTCGGCAGTTTTCAAATCCCATTTTAGAAGGAGGCCAATCAAATCTTGACATGAGGTTTATCAACAGATTTAATCGAATTTAACCGAGGGTTATTGTTTCATTGATTTACGATGCAATCTATCCTAAGGTTCGGACTACTTTGAACATGGAGCGGTGTCGTAACTAAGTATTATAACTTTACGAGTTAATATTTTTATCACAGGATGTTAGGCAATGCCTAGACTAGTTAAAAGAGTTTTTATAGGTAGGTTTACAATATAGTATAATAGTTATATACTGGAGCGTATAGCTCTAGTTACTATCTATTAAATATAAGTAAATAATTGTTTTATAATTTACTCTATTTAATACATAATAAAGCTGAAGAGTTTGTTTTTTGTTTGAACGCGCTAATCTCTGGAACTAATAGTCGGATTATAAAAATATTTTTGCATTTGTTAACCCAATTCTTGAGGAAGATTTTAAGCTATTTAACAACATGCTACAACCCTGACGAGCTGAGCGAAAAGAAAAAAGTCAGAAAGTACGCTAAGCGAAAATAAAGTAATAGCGCGGGCGATGCGATGCGACCTGGGTTGGGGAACAAGAAGTTTCACGTAGACGAAGTCGCGGGCAGAAGCTAGTAAATGATAAAAAGACGACCTAGTAAAAAAAACAGTGGCACTCCAGGAGTGCCGACAGAAGTGAAAACTTGAACAATTTTATTGTGCAGGAAATACTTTTCTTTTTTGAAGTCGGTAAAAAAAAGGAAATGTCAATCATGGCGCTGTCGTTGTCATGTCTCAATGTTTGGAATGTCATTAATCCCAAAGAAAATGTATCGCGCCTTGATGTCTTTGTAATGGTCAAAAGCTGGTGTCGGTAACGGTGTCGCGAGCTCAATTGTTTTTCCCCATCTTAAAAATGCCCAACGCGCCTAAAGAAGTTTTCACTTCAAAAATATTCTGAGTATTGATCCCTCCCAGCTGTCTAACCGGTTTTAGAATAGTGATGGATATAATATTGTAATCTGATGACAGAAGCTTCCGAATGTCGCCGAACCCACGCACTTTAAAATACGTCATTTGAATACTTTAAATTGTTAAATTCTCACTGTTTAGGTAATTCTTAGAAGTGGTCGCTTATTCGAATCACGTTCGGTGTCGGTAAGACGAACATCAGTAAATACTGTCAGACGGAATAATTTATTTCAAGCAATAATATTAATTGTTGCATACATACTAAGTAGACAGCTTTTAAAAAACAATTCATATTGTATACCATTTTTCCATAAAATGCAATCGCCACTTGCATATCTTATTGTTTGTATAAGTACTGAAAAACATCTGTAATAATAAATTAGTCGGTAATAAGTACAAGGCGACTGAGATGATCAAGCACCATGTTTTTTTAAGTAATGTTATATCTACCTAAGCTGGTTTTTTTACTCAGTTTAAATCTTTAGAATAACTCTGTGCTCAAAACATTAGAGTCGAGGTTTGATATTGCGTGTGTACGGGAATTATTAAGTGCCTACATGGTAATAAACTCATAATTATATCCGGATTTAATATCTGAGATATGTTTCCAGATAATTGTATTTAATCTTCAATTGCCTGTTTACACTGGGACTGGTAAATCCCCTGAAGTCTAGCTTGGATACAAAATAACTGAAGATGGCAGTCCCAATTTACTCCTACCACTAACCTACAACCAATTCAAATTGTAAATATTTCGGGAGATCTTGCCAATAACCAAATAAAAGTTTTGGCGTTTTGTTGCAATCTATCCCCATTAGTTTTATTTATCAAGTCATTACCAGAATGCTATTGGTGTGTGTTGTGAGCTACAGTGTTGCTCGGATGTCCATAAGAACCTCTGGTGCTGCAGTCATTGTCGAAAGCACGACTACGTGGAGTTCCCAGCATGCCTTTTGGACCAGTCAGATGTCTGCTATCAAAATGGCCCTTATCTATACTAATAAATATAAATACTAACAATAAAGCTGAAGAGTTTTTTTGTTTATTTGTTTGAACGCGCTAATCTCTGGAACTGCCAGTCGGATTTAAAAAGATCTTTTTGCATTTGATAGCCAATTCTTGGGGAATGTTATAGCCTATTTAACATCAGGCTAGGACCCTTAGGAGATGAACAAAACGAAATAAAAGTCAGAAATAACGCTAAGTGAAAATTAAGTACGTGCAGGCGATGCGATGCGATAGGGGTGGGTTGCGAGAGAAGAAATTTCACACGGACGAAGTCGCGGGTAGAAGCTAGTCTTTAATAAAGTGTCACACCTATAGCATTCGACAGCGACCAAAACACAGAAGTACTTTTCTTAATGTGTACATGACTGAAATGATTACAAGTGGCGAGGTCAAGCGACGAGGAAGGCACGGCCATATTAAAAACCTGTTCGATTTCGGTACTCGCCCGAGCAGCGGTTTTCTGGTTTTATGGATTGATTAACATTGAATTATTGTGACTTTTATTATAATGTACGCCCTTTAGTACCTTGAGATCGTCTATGAGTCTATAACAAGTTACAAAAGGCAAGTTAATAAAGTTTGAAGTAGCCCTGTCAATGAACAGCGTGTGAGTAACCTTTCTTGATTTTTGAATTGTTTTATGAATGTGTTGTATTTTAAGCTGCCCCAACCGCAGAGTTATTGAGAAAAATTACATCCGTTTTCTTGTATTTAGATACCTACATATTTTTTACGCAATCACTATTAACATGTGGGTAACTGGGTATGCTTCTCGAGTACCCTCGACTATATTTTGCTTTGTATTTTTGGTATTTTTCAACCATATATTCCAATGTAGCCTACTTTATTAGTTGTATTTCATTGGAATCAATCCAAAAAGATGAAATGAGAGACGATGTTAAATAACTAGCTAGTTTGGACTGAACAATATTGCTACATATTAGTCTCATCTTCGATGTCCTTAACATAAAAGTCACTACCCGCAGAGAAATTGGGTCAAACCGTTTCATAAAGGTTAAAATTTACATGTTTTGCTGTATACCCACAATCACGGATCCCACGATTATCGCAGATATAATATTTCTTAAATACACACTTGTTGTGCATACAGACACAGATTACAATAAATTATTGTACTTACGTAGGTACCGAACTAACGTACCCAACGATAAGCAAGATAAGAAAATGCCAATATACGATACACACGACCGTCTTGGAATACTAATCAACATCGTACACGCTAATGATTTTCTAATGATCTATGATAGTGCTGTACTAAAAATACCCGTCTATTTTAGTAGAACAAATAAAAATAATGTTCTATGTCGAAATATCAAGAGCCACTACATAATTCGTTTAAATCATGTCATGTTTTGGAGAGGAAAAACAAGTTCGAAAATGTCCCACCGTGATATGTGTGACGTGTGATTCATGCTGCAGGCAGCACCCATCAGGCCTGTCGAGACCAGCGTCGGACCACTACCACTTGTGTCATACAAGGCGAATTTGCGATTTTCATGGCAATCCGCGATTTCACGGTCAATAAACGCTCTGAACGATACTTCTAATTCCGTAGAAGATCTGCAATACATAGCACAAGCGATTATCAACTCTCCGTGTGGGTAACTCAGTTCATAATGGCGCGACGTAAGTTCATTTGCGACAGTGGTACAGATGCAGCGTGCATTGGCTGTCTTGCGGGTCATCGTGCACTAACTGTTATCCGAACACTCACCGGCTTGTCATGATGTAAGGGGTCTTCAGTCATTTTCTAAAATGTGATAAAACCGCCGTAGTCCGTGCGGCGGCGGCTGACATCTGCAACAAGAGGCCATCGAGGTCATATGATTGGGGCTCACTTTGGCAGGCGACGGTACACACGTTACAAAAACACTAGGGCTCACTTGTGCTGTGTTGTACGTAAACAAAGATGCATGAAGGCAGATCTAGGTTCCCGGGCGGGAAGTCAAACTCGCAGCATGTCTGACAAGGAGGCACCGGTAAGGTTTGTTTATCACTGAATCAGCGAACGCGCGCGGCGGCGGGGGTGCGGGGGGCCCCGCGGGCGCCTGCGCGGCGAGTGACGCCGCCAGTGTCGTGACGTGAGCGCGCGCGCCTGCGCACACGACTCGGCGCGCGCCTAAACATCTCCATATTTTCTTGACGTGTATCGAATAACGTTCCATTTCACAGAACGTTAAGTATTCAGCGCAATATGTACACGCAGCGCATGCAATAAATTAATTACGAAACAGAAAACGCACGAGAGACTAGCATTTGCTCAGAAATTAAATACCTATCATTTTGTTTTTATACAAAATGAGACATAATTTCTTATGAAAATTTTGAGGAAAAATTAAAAACCAACCTGTATATGCATATATACTGCTGAAAAAAGAAACACTTTTCTTAGCCAACCTACTGGAATTCCATTTTCTGTGGGTATAATAGGTAATTTATTCAATTTTCAATTTCAATTTATTTATTTAAGTAACCATGACTCACTTGTTAGTAAACTTATCCTATGTTAGTAACTGTGACAAACTACATCCTAAACAAATCACTGTAGGTACACTATACACAGCGGCAGTACTATCCGGTTCTTTACTGAGATTTAAAATAAATTGCTCATCTCTGATGTACCTACTTTCCCGCTTATGTACGGTGCGGGAATGCAAAGTAAAAAGCACGCGTGTTTAATTTGTGAACCTAAAAGCGGGCCAATAAGAGCTACTTTTTAAGTAAGTGTGTTGAAAAAAAATTTGTTTTTCTGCTCCCAGTCACGCCAATTTTCTCAATTTGCGATGATTCAACTTTTCTTTTTTCGAAAGGTTAGGAAAGAGTTTTAAAAGGATATTATGATGAGCCGCAGTCATTAGAGTATTCATTTCTACCCTACTGCCCTTAGAAGAAGACTTTTTCCAAGGGTTCCTGCAAGAAAATCTACCTACTGGAGTTTTGTATGAAGTCCATTTATTTATAGTAGTTTATTTCCACAAAACGGCACGGGAGTGCATACTTCAAAGACAAGCATTGGAGAGGTCGGTGCGCCATCTTCGACGGAGACACCATGGCTTTGTCTGCGTGAAGTGGCGCAACTCCGTGCCACTAGCAAATCTTCGTACAGCAGGTGTAGATCGTGATGCAAGGGCAGCAGCATCCACCACAACAGCCACAGCCTCCGCACATTTTTTCCTATAGAAGGTAAAGAGTAGCTTAAAATAAGAGCCTAAAAATAGGTCGAAAATAGACTAAAGAAGTTGTGGAAAGTCACTATTTTTCGAATGAATTTTTAAAAAGATTTGCAATGTTTTTTTGGGACTTTATATTATATTTGAAATTCCTGTTAAGCGTGGAGAAGTATGGCACTTGGGCGCCTGATATCTTTTCATAAGCAACTGTTGTTGGAGTGTAACCTACTGCACTGCAGTTCAATCAGTAAACCAAGTTTTAAAAATAGGCATATTATTAGGTTCGTTTAGTGCAGTGGTCGGCAAACTGCAGCTCGCGAGCCGCATGCGGCTCTTTGAACTATAGAGTGCAGCTCTGTACAAAATATCGATAAGTGCATAGATACGCACGGGGTCGGGGATTTGGTCATTAAGCAAGATATCAAGTTTTATTCAAAATTCAAACAATATTTCAAAGATTTATTTCCGAATAAAATTGAGAGTACATCGAAAATTAATCATTTACGTTCCTTTCAAAGTTTTCCAAGGTTAACTTGTTAATAATTAAGATGCCTTCATCATATTATTATCAGCTGATGGCATCCTACTTCTTAGCAAGTTAATTTTAGGAAGCGTTGTGGAGTGAAAGAAGTGTATTGAGACAGTTTAAACACACAGAAAGGATTGGCTCTCATAACAAATCGTATTTTTTTATATGTTTATTTAATGATATTATAATACAGAGGTGTTACTTAATTCTAAACTCGCCAAACTTTTACATTTGATGGCGAGAGGCGCTCTTTTACATAACAATGCACCACCTTATTGATATTTGGCTTTATTGACCACTGGTTTTGTGGATATATAGGACTCAGTCCATTTAAAAATAGGTATCTCAAAACTGTTGGTAATATCTGTAATGCTCGTGGGTTTTTCCCAGAGCGGGACGAATAAAAAGATTCTGAAATTAACTTTGCCTGTTATCAATTCCAACAGTTTTCGAAAATGCAAATCTTAATTTTGGAATAATCCCAAGTTCCAAGAAATTATCTTATCAACGATATCTGTTTAGCGTAGTGCGCACGTCATCAATAATTTGATTATTATCGTTCCATCTGAATTATAATCTATTCATATTATTGCCGAAATTATCAGTGGACAAGTAATGAAAAAATCAAATGAACTAATTTTAGAAATTACACATTTATAATCCCACTAGCTGCCCGTATTCGCACGGGTACCACGAAGTACTTATCTATGGTGCACCTACCTTCCTACCCTACCTACCTACCTACCTACCCTACCTACCTACCCTACCTACCTACCCTACCTACCTACCCTACCTACCTACCCTACCTACCTACCCTACCTACCTACCCTACCTATCTACCCTACCTACCCGACCTACCCTACCTACCTACCCTACCTACCTACCTACCTACCTTACCTACCCTACCTACCCTACCTACCCTACCTACCTACCTTACCTACCTACCTACCCTACCTACCTACCTACCCTACCTACCTACCTACCCTACCTACCTACCCTACCTACCTACCCTACCTACCTACCCTACTCACCTACCCTACCCACCTACCCTACCCACCTACCCTACCTACCTACCCTACCTACCTACCCTACCTACCTACCCTACCTACCTACACCTACCTATCTACAACTACCTACCTACAACTACCTACCTACCCTACTTACCTACCCTACCTACCTACCTACCCTACCTAACTACCCTACCTACCTACCCTACCTACCTACCCTACCCACCTACCCTACCTACCTACCCTACCTACCCACCTACCCTACCTACCTACCCTACCCACCTACCGTACCTACCTACCCTACCTACCTACCCTACCTACCTACCTACCCTACCTACCTACCTACCCTACCTACCTACCCTACCTACCTACCCTACCTACCTACCCTACCCACCTACCCTATCTACCTACCCTACCTACCTACCCTACCGACCTACCCTACCGACCTACCCTACCTACCCACCTACCCTACCTACCTACCCTACCCACCTACCGTACCTACCTACCCTACCTACCTACCCTACCTACCTACCCTACCTACCTACTCTACCTACCTACCGACCTATCTACAACTACCTACCTACCCTACCTACCTACTCTACCTACCTACCGACCTATCTACAACTACCTACCTACCCTACCTACATACCTACGTTGTCCTGTCGAAATTTCAATTTCGATTTTCCGGCTGTTCCTTTGGGGTTTCCCAAAAAAGTTGTTTTCTTAATCACCCCTGTATCGAGGTGACCAAAACAAAAATGTAATTATTTAAATTGGTCGAGCCATTTTCGAGTTTTTGCGAGACTAATGCACAGCAATTTTTTTTATATACAGACAGATACATAATTATGACCGTTTGAAGACGGATGCTTTGAAACGGATATTTGATTCAGATTCAGATTCGTTTATTTGCAAAAACATGTGTAGATAATATACATGGTATGATGCTTATTATAGGTGTAACAAAGTATTTTTTGGCTCAACATGTTTGACCATGGCTGGTGTACAAATTTGGTCGAAAGACAATAGGATTTTAAAATTAAGATAGGTACAATGAACAATAATATAAATAAATCAACAATTAACAATAATATTAAATTAAATAACGTCAATGGAAGGAATATCTCTTTTGTCATATTAACTTACTCACAGTTACGCAATTGACTGGTCCGTAAGCCCGCACCCTAATTGCGTAACACACTTTCAATCACAATCTGAATGATTTTGAAGGATATTCCTAATCCATTGCTTCAAATGTTCGAAAATTTTGTCTATTCAACAACGATGAATGTCGTTGAACTGTCAAAATGAAAGCCATTGCTACTGTTAGTGTGTTACGCAATTACCGCACTGGATAGTATACCACCAATTTAAACATTGGGGTTGTCCAAATTAATTACCTACTTCCCCCGTTCTTGGTGATAAATCTTACGAGGTACCCCAAGACTACCTAAATGTTAGCCTTGGGGTACCTCGTAAGATTAGCTTGCTTTACGAAGACCTGCTTTTATATACTAAACTTCTATTGATCGAATTACGGCTCGCATAATATGGCAGACGAATATGGAAATCAAGACACACGGGCAGCGTAGTAAAGTCACACGACAAAACAAAAAGAAGTTTCAAAATCGGTCCACAATTGAAGGAGAAATCGATAGACAAACATAAAAAAGTACGCTAGAAAAACATAGAACCTTTTCCTTTTTTGAAATCGGTTAACAAAAGGTGGAACGACAACGCCGATTGAAGATCATAAAAATGCGGTCTGAACCGGTCGATATCTGGCGATTATTGGGGAGGCCTATGTCCAGCAGTGGTCGACTTCCAGCTGAAATTATGATGTCAAATAAGCTACCTGTAGTGATTGTGCAAATATCGTTTTAATCGTGATAATTTAATGCGTGGGGTGCAATTTGATTTCGTAATGATTTTCTTTGTTATAATCATTATCATGATCACATTTAACACAGTCATTCAAATATGTTAATTGCACTGATTTGATGTGATAAACTTGACCTAACGATTTTAATCGGAGATAGGTAAATTAAATTAAATTCTCTACTTAGTGAGTGCCTCGAAAACGGAAATGAATTTACGTAGTTATTATTTTATTTTTTCAGTTTCATGGTCATTAGAGAGCAGTGGTGGGCTGGTGGTAACGACTTGCCAATTGTAGGTCGTAGGTTCGAATTCGAACCTAATCAGGCGGTTTACTTTGTGTAAATTATTTCATCATCACATGCTCTTAAAACGGTAAAGGAAACATCGTGATGAAACCGACCTATCCTAGAACCAAAAATTCGAAGACATGTGACATCTACCAACCCGCGAGGCCCGCGTGGTGGATTACGGCACACTCCCTCTCACAGAGAGGAGGACTGTGTCCCAGCAGTGGAAACATTATCGGCTGATTATGCTATGATCAATACATTTTTCAAACAGATCTGAGAGAAAATATAAAAACACACCAATGTCTACAACTCATTTTTTTAAAGTAATGAATGACTTTCATCAGGGAGAGTCAGCAGAGAAGTAAGCTCTCTGCTGCCTGTAGGCATATGAAAGGGTAGGGTCTGTGGAGGCGGTCACACACCTGTTGCGACTGTCTACAATGACGAAGCTCTACATATAATCGAGGTACTTACACACAAACCTACCTGTAAACATGCTACTACACTTTTTTTTTTTTTTTATGTATGTCCACCGATTTCTCCGTCATTTGTGGACCGACTTTGAAAATTTTTTTTTTGTTTGAAAGGGTATGCTCCCAAATTGGTCCCATATAAATTTTATTAACTTTGCTCGGGTAGTTTTTGAGTTAGCTACAAAATACGTATTTTTTTCCCACTTAGTATGTAGATGATATGATAAGTTCCTGTCACTGGTAGCAGGTAGTGGTATTTGAATGTGTGTGGGGTAGGTACTCGTACCACAACTAAAAAGTGAAAAATAAAAACTTTTTACAAAAAAAAACAAGATATTTAAATAATATGAAAGAAACAAGAATATTATTGGAATTGGAACACACACAGGAAATATGAAAAGTACAAACCGGCCAAGTGCGAGTCGGACTCGCACACGAAGGGTTCCGTACCACCGTACAATATTTAACAAATAAATGAAAATACTAAACGAAGAATATCTTTCATCAATTTTTTTTTAACTCGCAAAGATAAATTAGTATTTCATAATGATACTGTGAATTACAAAGTTATTTTTTGCAGTTGCAGAAAAGGAGATGGAAAATGTTGGGCCCAAATGTAATAAGTTGAGATATGATCTAAAAATTAGTCATATTTTTTATCCTTGAATATCAAAAATCAGCTCAATTCTTTGTCTGGAAGCGGAGAAATATGATAAATATAGTTTTCGTGAGATCATCGATTATAGTAATCGATTACACAACTACAAAAAGAAAACCTACCCACTAGGTAGCACTAGGTAATATAGTTAACTCAAAGTAATTAAATGCACTATATATACTTTTATACAATATAGTGCATTTAATTTAAATAAAACATAATAAATTACTGAAAAACCAAAATAATGATTATCAATTTCATATCGATTAAAATCAGTTTTATTTTTTTGTCTATGTCACTGGCAGTACATATTCTGCACTGGCAGACTGACATAGACAATTTGACACATTAGTGGTGCGTCATTCTCGAATTTTTGGCGACCGAAACCGTTTTCCCGACGACGAAAACGGTTGCAGAAAACGGTTAAAGGACGAAACTTATCCAACATGGAATAGAATTGCCTTTTTGTCGAGCGCAGTTTCTTAAAACTATCAACGATTTGAAATGTATGAAATGGTTTTTTCGCATCGCGAACAACAGCATTAGGGTTTGGGAATTTCCGACAATTTCAAAGTCCCGGGACACGAGACTGCCTACAATCAAAGTCCCGGGAATTCCCGGGACTTCGAGACTTTTAAGAAAAATATTTTAGTTGTTTTTTTTTTTAAGAGGGTAAGCTTATTGAAGAATTTTAATTAAGTTAATTTTTGGTGAAACGTATTAAAAAGGGCAATTTTTTTGTAAAAATTAACATTTATTAAACAGAAAATTAAATCTTAATAACTTTAACGTCAATTTCAGTCTTAATAATTGCTTTGTTTATTTCTGTTAATCATACACAGATTCACTTTTAAGCAGTTAAATCTTATAAAACGAACTTAGTTAAAAATCATACTAATTCTTAATAACTTTACTATTTCTAGTAATTCTAGTATCTAATCATTAGTCATAATCACAACATAGTTAATTCTCGTAATCACAGATTTGTTTCATAATTAAACAATGTAAATATAAATAATCAACTAACACATTAATTAGACTTCTTTGCTGATTTAATAAAATAGGCTTTTAAAAAAATCAGAGCGTCAACAGCTTTGTCCGACAATCTGTTTCTGATTTTTGTAATAATGCCACCGGACAAGGAGAACACTCTCGTTTTCAACAGATGTCGGTTTAATTGTGTTTAAGGCTTCATACAGTAACAATTTCGACAATCTTGTCTCGTCTCGAGTCTCGAACCGAAAGTCCCGGGACTCGAGACAACTAAAATTACGAAAAGTCCCGGGACTTCGAGACACGAGACGTCCCGGGACCCAAAACCTAAACAGCATTGACAACTGGTAATACATAACTGACTGTATTTCATTTCAAAGAGTTCACTTTTTAAGAGTTAAATTTTTTATTGGAAGGACTGTTTTACGAGTGTGATAGATAGTTGAATCATTGTACCCGACTGTATTTTCTTAGATGTAAAAATCGCACCAAATAATTCGAAGACTGGTTTGTGCAATGAAGACTGTTTGAAGTTGAACTCAGGACGTATAACGGTTTCATCATCACAAAACGGTCTTTGTAAACGGTTCGTTGCAATGCCCATCCTTACTAGAACTAGACAGCTGTCACTTATTTCGTGTTTTCGGATGTGTGCTTTCCCAATAATTTTTCATTTTCAACGATCACTGCTTCGATTTTTACGGATTCTGACCCTACCTTCCTTGTACGACACTTGTTTTCACACTGGACACCGAAGATTGCTCACACGATTGACTTGGAATTGTTATTATGTATTTTTGTGGATTGGATATTGTTGAAACTATGGATCGCTATGTGAATTGTGGGATAGCAACTAGTCACTGCAATACACTAATGTATGTATGAATCTATAAATTCACACCATTTACATCTCGTTACTATTCAGGCCCAAGAGTGCATAATCGTTTCAGTCTCTTTTCCCATATTTAAATAAAATACCTTATGAATCGGCGTTTTTAATATTTAGTGCATGATATACAGAAGTTTCAAATTCCAAACTTGTTAAGTTGTAGCGATAGAGCTCGTACAAAACTGGTCTAAGACTAACAACTTTTATGGCCAACTATTACTTCACAGACGAAGAAAAAAAAATTACGTTTGTACTTGAGGAACTCTCTACTCGATGAGCTCTTGACAATGACACCCCTCATGGCTGGGTAAGAAAGACTTTTTCAAAATCAAAAGTTTATTGTATGAGGATTGGAGAGGTCCCTTTAATTTTCATTTCATTTTTATTAATTGTTTTTATAGTGACAATAGAAATATACAATCTGTGAAAATTTCAATTGTCTACCTATTACGGTTCATGAGATAGGTACAGCCCGCTTACAGACAGATGGACAGCGGAGGCTATTAATAGGGTTTGACACCCTTCGGGTACGGGACCCTAAAAAGGAACATTTAAAACGAACAAAATAACGAATACATAAAAAGATCTGTGCGAGGCCAAAAAGGGTCCAATCTTAGAATAATACTGCGATATATAAAAATAAATACCTACCGTAGCGCTAGTGTTCTGGTATCCGCTATATAAGCTAACAGTCTTAAAAATAATATAGTCCCGGACTCCTTAATAATAATAAATAAATAATAAATTCATTTATTTCAGACATAATTACAAAATTGTCCATATAGTGTTAGTAACAGAGGTCTTAAAAACTATGTTAGTATACTAGTATTAATTCACATTATAAAAATCCAACGTGCATTATTATATTATGTTTACTCAAAGGCCTAAAACATCAAAATAATGATAAGTCAGAGAAAAAGTTCGTGCGCCGTCCAGGAGGACCACGAAACCGAGTCACTACAGCACGACAAGATCGGTTGATCTTTACCACCAGCCTACGTAATCGTTGCCTCACCTCGGTACAGGTCCAAGAACAGCTTCGAGGCTTTCATGGACTGACTCTTAGCGCTTGAACTGTTAGAAGGAGACTCGAAGAACATGGCCTGAAACTTCATAAGCCAGCCAATGGTTCCAAACTGACACGAGCTCATATAATAGCACGCCAACAGTTTACACGCGAACATTTGCATTGGACTCAACATCAATGGAGCTAGGATCTTGGCAATGATGGACGTCAGAAAGTCTACCAAAGACAGGAAGAACGTTTTCAGCAATGTTGCATTGAAGAGAAGGTGAGTTATAGCGGTGGGACATGGACAGTCTGGGGCAGAATTTCCACCAAAGGAAAAACTGGCCTTGGGGTTTTGACAGGACCACAGTTGCCACCACTAAACCACCCTGTAGGGTGGCTCGATTAAGGTGTCCGGGAATGTATGTACAGTGGGCTGCATCAATTGGGTACCCTAGTTGTATAAAGATTTTAATACAACTGGGGTACCCAATTGATGTATATAAAAAAAGAGGAGAAGGAACTGAAGGGCATAAAAAAATTCGTCCGCAACGATGTCAACAGGAAAAGTGCTCAAAGGGCTGGCAGCATTGCCATGTTGAATGGTAACTTATGTGATTTAATACGTTGATGCCTACCGGACACTGTTTTAACTTTGATACTACAAAGTTTCGATCGAATGAATAAAGTTTTTTTGGTCTGCGTCGTTGGTCTAGTGGTCGCAAGCGCAGTCCAGAAATACGTTGGCTGGTTCTCAGATATACGTTGCCGGTTCAGATCTTCGTCATTTAGGATTCTGGGTAGAGCAATAAAAAAAAACATGGTAGCGTTAGCCATGTTGGTTTTTTCTTAACATTAATTTTAAGCGCGTTAATTCAATGTCCAGCGCCGTTTAATGCTATGCAGGAGGAATAATGTGCGATTAAAGTTAACAAGTACAATTTTAATACGTAAAATTTAAAAAATCCCCATAAAAAACATTTCCTCATTTATCTTTCCTACTCCATCACCAGATCCTGTTCACCATCTATCTCTAACCTACTCATTGAGACCATTCCAATGAGCCCAAATAAGATACCTGTGCTGTAAGTTGGTAAGGGAGTTGGGTATCCTGCAAATTCCAGGTGATGCTGCAGCATCAGTTCAAGGTTACTAAGTTCTTCTAATATCATTGAAGTTACAGAATACCAAATCGATCAGACCTGTGGAAGATAATTACATCCATTCATCAACTAGAACAGAGCTGATAATCTTCAAACGGCTGAACCGATTTTGATAAAACATGTCCAAGAACTTTCGCTATAAAAACTGCTTTCAAATAAAAAAACGGCATTCAAATCGGTTCACCCGTTTAAGAGCTACGGTGCCACAGACAGATACACACATAGCGGTCAAACTTATAACACCCCTCTTTTTGCGTCGGGGTTTAAAAAAACATATATATTTATGTATACTTTGGAGAATACTTTGACTATCAGTGATATAGATTTATCCTATCAATTATCTTGATATCTGCTAAAAGAGAGTGGTTGTTCTATTACAATCTTTTAACACGTGCAAACCTGTTTACTAATAAAAATCAATTAGTCAAAATCGAAGCTTTTCCGATATCATTTCCGATTAAGATTTTGTTAGTTAAAAATAGTTGATGGTATCTTTAAATATTTCACAAGATTCCGAAAAATTACACCCACAATGTCGCTCATGTGACAGAAAATGTACTACACCGATATAAAGTTAGGTAAAATATTTCAAAGATACCTATCCTACCACTACACCTTTTTAACCGGCTTCAAAAAAGGAGGTTTCTCAATTCAACCGTATATTTTTTTTAATGTGTTTTCGCGGACAGCTTCGTCGCTTATGAACCGATTTTGATGGTTTTTCTTTTTTGTTGGAAAGGAGATATCCGAAGAGTGGTACCATGATAAGGAAACCAGGATCTGATGATGTCATTCCAGAGAAATCGAGGGGAACCTTCGAAAATCGTAGTGGCGACTAGTGCGTTTGTTAATTTTTTAATTAGTATTTTAAAGCACTACTATTTAATGAAGGTCTGGAGTCAATCTGATGATGGAGCCGAAAGACAGACGAGGGAACTCCTCAACGATTTACAGCAATTACCTGGTGTTTGGGCTTGATTAATTTGTATTGATGAGAACTTTACAACTGGACGTCGCTTACTTCGACTTTAAGAAGGCATTTGATAGCGTAGATATGACATTCTGTTAAGTAAATTTGCAAAGGCTGGTTTCACTCCAGCCCTTCTAAAGTTCTTTTCCAGCTACTTAGGCAATCGGAAACCAATTGTAGAATACGCTGGCTTCTCTTCGGACTCGTATTGCACCCTTACAGGGGTAAGCCAGGGTACTAATTTAGGACCGTTGGAATTTAGTATAATGGTTGATCTTCCTGAAATTGTGAAAGATGCTGGTTGCTTACTATTTGCTGACGATCTGAAGTTGTTCATGCAAATTACCAATCCGTCGCACTGTGAACTGCTGCAGCGGGACATTGATCGTGTAGTACGGTGGAGTATTGAAAACAAACTACTCTTTAATGTGGCAAAGTGTAGCGTGATGTCTTTTACGCGGGCTGTGACCCCCCGACATCACGAATATAGCATGGACGGGCATGCCATACCGCGGGTAGTGACGGTGCAAGATCTTGGGGTCACTTTCTCCGAAGATTTATCGTTTCGCACACATATCGTACAGGTGTGTAAGAAAGCCTTCAAAAATCTTGGATTTGTAATGCGTGAAACCCGGGAGTTTACTGACACAACAGCTGTGAAATCACTTTATAATACTCTAGTAAGAAGTAACTTGGAAACGAGTGCTATCATCTGGAATCCATTTGAAACAAAGAATTGCCTTATCCGGTTCCTTTATATGAAGCAATTTGGCGTCTACCCATTTTATCCACTTACGTATCCAACCCTCTTTGTAATAGGGATGGTTGGTTACTATAAGTTGGAGGTAAGGCGCAATTTTGCACTAGTTAAATATGTTTTTATAGTTTTTCGTGGTATACTGAATAACCCTCAAATACTAGAATCTTTGGGATTGCTCGTTCCAAACGTAGGCTGCGACAAGGGCCGAGAGAGAGTCTGTTTAAAGTCCCGGTGGCCCGAACAAACCTGTTAAAGTTTGCACCAGTGGGGCGGGCAATAAAGATACTCAACAGCGTCTCTCTTTACATGCTCATTGGCGGAATTCCAGAGGGTGACACTTAACATATTGTCCTCTGTATGACTTGTGCCATACAGTGGACATTGTGACTACATTGCTGTATTGGGTTGAACCTGTTAAAACAAATGTAAGTGTAAATAGTAAATAAATAAATAAATAGATGGGTTGTGACTGTTATTAGGGGTCTGATGATGAAGACGAAGGACAGTCAAGAGAACTCCTCAACGTTTTACAGTAGCTACCTTGTTTATAGTAACTCGTGCAGTTGCAATCGGAAAGCACCATTTGGTGAAGTGGAACTGATGATGAAGACCACAAATGGCCACCGGAACTACTCAATAATTAGTATTTCATTCGATTACTTAATATGGTTGCCAAGAAATTTATGCTCGTCACAATGCATATGGAGAAATAGAGCTGATGGTGAAGTACCAGGAGAACTCTTCAACGAATAAAGTCCCTGCATCGGGATAGGCACTATTTTGTAAAAGGTGATGAGTAGTTGACATAAAGCTATTGTAACTGAGATAAATTACAAACCAATCCACTAAAAAGCGAGAAATAAAAACTTTTTTACAAAAAAAAACAACCGAATTTTAAAAAAACACTACAAAGTGAAAAATAACTTATATTTCGGAAGTCGGTGGCAAATAACGAATATACAAAACCAAAGACACCGACTTCCGAAATAACTTAGAAGTCGGTTGTTATTTTTTTTTTTGTAAAAAACTTTTATTATGCATGTTCTTAGGAATAAGGGAAAACAGGGCCGTGAGCCCTCGAAATACTGAGCACCACTCTGGTAGGACAGCGACCGTAACCGTTTGCCATACATGCATACTTTTATTATATTGACTAAATGTATTCAGGATTTCCTGATGGATACCTTTTCTTTCCGCCGTCGTGTACAAATATTTGCGCAAACACAGGTACAGAGTGCACACGTTACTTTACTATTACAGTCAGATGGGAGGACGGCAATCTGGCATGACCGGGGCGAGATCCGGCGCAAGACCAACGGCTTAACGTGGTCTTCAAGACGTGTGTGCGATGGAACAAAGCTTTGGTGCACATCACTAACTGACCCGTAGTTACAGAAACCAGCTGAAATGTTGAATCTGCAGAGAGCCTGCCTCATGGCCCACCAATAAATCTTAAAACCGACTGCGAAGCCAAGTGCTCATATTCAATTGACACATTTATTTTTGTTTTCTGTTTACTAAAAGTGTGGACATAATTTTACAACACAGAGGAAGTGTGAACGGTGAATTCTGATATTTAATCAATCGGATCGGATCGTTCAAAGATATTACCCTGAACAATGATAAATTAAATCAGCAAACTTGCCAAAAGTCTGTAATGAGTCGTTATCACATCCTCTATACTTTTTATTATCAAAGACAACGATTTATTTCCTAATAATCTTAGTCGGATCATGGTTTTAATAAAAAAGGTTCACTTTATCATTTTTCCTTAAAATACTGCGTATGTTTTCATAATTAACTATTAATACTTATTGTGCTTTCCAAATGAAAAAAAAAAACTTTTTATCTACGCAACTGAAGCATTGCCTGAAATATTCCAGCACCTGCCTACTTACTAATTCCATGCTGAAATATCATTTGATTGCAATACTTACGCGATTTCAAGACCTTATGAAACCGTCACTTTCTTACATTAGTGCTAAAGGCGGCGGGGACCACCCCGACTGCCGTGGCTCTGACCACTTACAATGGAAGACTTGAATGGTCCAAATGCAAGGAACCTACAGTCCGGCCGTCGAGATAATGAGTTCTTGACAGCTGTCAGTTGGACAATTGCTAATAGTAATAAGGATCAAATTGGCAAAACGAATTCGTATGTAAACAATTTTTAATTGAATATTGTGACTAATTGTAATTTATGATTATATATTTATACATTGACTGTAGAAATTATTCCATATTGTTCTTATTTCGCATGCAACCATATTTGAACGCCTCTTGGCATGGCATAGGGACCTATGAACTTTAATTTAAGAACTGTATTCACTACCAAAATACAAAAAAAAATATATTATGATTATGAAACTGACAGGTGACAAGAACGCATTTCATTTCATTTCACTTCTTTGGTCCATCGTCCTTTAGACAGAATCATACCCAGTATTATAACAGTTAATAACTTGTTTTAGGAATGTACCTAATCTATCATTGCTTTATCAGTCACAACTCGGTTCATTAGAATTTTGTCCTAGGCATATCCACGGTGCGGTCATTGAAAACACCTAATCGTTGAAAGGTAGCGGCACTACCGACAGTTCAAAGACTGCTAGGCACTGATTGTATCAACCTTTATTTTTGATAGGTAATCTGTGATCATTATCTTATCTTGTTAGTCATTTCCACAAATACTAATTCATCATACGTAGTAGGAATGATTAATTATTATTTTTGTTGTTTGTTTTATTTAACATAACATAACATTACGCCTTGTTTCCCCGAAAGGATGGGCAGAGGTGTCTTTGTAGCAGGTACACCCACATTTCGCCAGTTATATTTAAGTCCCATGTAATAGGGGGCGAGCCTATTATTTGAGCCTTTAGGTAATATGGATAAGTTTTTAATAGCCCCACCGTTTTTAACAAAAAGGGGCCTCAAGTTTTCAAGGGACTTCTTCAATGCATTAATGTCAATGCATAAATTATATCAGCATGATTGTGTCAGGGCGAGTTAAATCATATAGAAATCTGACATCATACCATAACCGTCGTAATCGAGAGTTACTCTCACAGAATGCGGATAGGTATTTGATTCGAATAACCTGTGCATCCCCGCGACCTATCTTCATCATACGCAGACTATATAGCAGTCACTTGCGGACATGGGACATCACAGCTGGACATAGGGCTCTTTTTAGGGTTCCGTAGCTGTGACTGTCCCTAAACTACCCTTGGCTGATAAAATTTTCGTTTTTCCTAAATATGCTAACATTAGTGTTTAAGTCGGTTCCCCCCTTAGGGGGAAGAACAGTGCCCCTCCTTTCCGCACAGTTCTGTAGGGTTCGTCCCAGACTGGTCACCCTCCCACCGATATAAGAAAGAAATGAATTCCCTTACCCTAAACTGCCTTGTCCCGGCTTATAAAAAGTTCAGGGACAAGGATTGGATACTAGGTGAAGTTAATATTGGGAATTCACAGTTAGTAAACATAAGTATTATAATATGAAGCTAAGAAGACAAGAGGGTATGCAAAAGTATATAATATAATATTATGTTTAGTATTATAAAACAGCAGCGTCTCCCCTCTCGCAGTTGAGCACCGATAACTGTAATATAACCTTTATAAAGTGAAGGGGTAAAGGAATCGTTACGCTTGCGCTTCAAATTACTATTTATAGCTACGTTAATTTGTCTGTTTACAATGTACCCACTTCAGTGAGACCGGGAACCGTTTTACAACGTTTTGTCTCAATGTACGTGTTCTGCTAGACCTAACGCATAGAACCTCTGAGGCACTAATACGATTCTAACGGAACACGTTTCCTAAGCATTAAATAAATGTCTTACTCAATCCTAAGACAGGGTACTGCGAAGTCCATCTGTTATTGAGGAAGGCAAGTATTGGATAGTTCTAATCGCGTACTTGTGTGAAAGACACCCTTACGGCGGCCTAGCCCCTTTTTACTAAGATAATACAAAACTAGCACAAGCGCACCGTAGACTCAGTCTCTAGCAGAATACATTACGATCGAACTTGGTGAACGCCGAAGTGGTGGTTCGTCACTTCTCATTTCGTTAATCTGCCCCATTTAGAGGATGCTTTGCGGCATTTAGCGGCTTAGCGTCCCAATAGCGTGTCTCGATAAATAGTGACGATTTAGTAATAGTCCTACAGAACGGACGGGTTATTTATCGAGATACGGTCCCTAGCGTTCATTGAACGTCTACCAATTCAGTTTGGGGTACTTGGTGAAGCCTAACCCCTCTCCCGGAAATGTACGGCAACAAGTCTCACGCAAACTATTCTGTGGCGAGACCTTTTTGGATACAGATATCATCACTAACATTTGGTTGTTTTGTAATGCAATTGCACATTGGCTTTAAAGCCTAGTTCAGCTTTAAATGAGCTGCGAGTATTTATGGTTCTGCCTTCCAAATGTAGTGTGTCAGTTCAAGATCAAGAGTCGTCAAAAGTCAGGAGCATCAGTGCTCAGTGTCAAGTATGGTGGAAGGCTTTCGCCATTTCCCTATAACCAAAAGCAAGTGACTACCCTGCCAAGGGGTGGATTAGGATAGGGACACGTAATACACGGGAATATAGCGTTAATTATAAACCACTATACTAAATAAGAGTTATATCGCCATTCTGGAATAAACGATCATTAATAGTTAATTAAAGTTGACACTTACCAATTCCTTAGAGAGGATTAGGTTACAACTCACACAATACAACACGTACCAGCTTCGCCTCAGACACTCCTCAATCGCGACTCGTCTCCGACGCACCTCAAACTAACTCTAGCTTAGACTACGTCATCCGCTACCTAACGTGGTCTTAAATTCCCGATCAACTTAATAAGTAATGACAGCCCACAGATATCACCCCTTGGTATTCACCAAGACAGGCCAAGACTCCTAATTTAACTAGCCTGGACTATTACGTCAGTAGCCTATCGCGACTCAAAACCAACTGCCATGACTTTATTCCTTGGTCCCCTAAAAATCCTAAAAACACCACGTTTGGCCCATCTTCCCACACTTTTGCAGAATAGACTTATGGATGTTTTTTTGTGCAATTTCTCAATTGTTTTAAAAGGGTCCATTTGAATTGCCGGGGCGAACTTAATGCTCACCAGATGTGGCTCTAATAATGTCCACTGCTTTGGTTCAGGGATTACCAACCTTTTGAGACGGGATAGCCAAAAGTAACAATTTATATAATTGTATTATAAACATTCAATTATGTTTTAGCACAAAATTGATTAGAGCAGCTATTATTCTAGCTAGCTGCTAGAATAATAATATAATTAATCCAATAATATAATTACAGTTATTGGATAATATATAGTTACTTTTGAAAGTTTGGTTAAATCTAGCTAATAAGTTGTTGTTTTAAATTTCAAGCATGACTCTAAATTTATATTCGTTAGTTGGTTTCTTTCCCTTACTTTTTATTATATTCATATAATACCACACTTTCTCACACGCATTTCAAGGGCCGCGTGTTGTTTACCCCTGCCTTAGTTTCAGTTCTTAGAATTAGTAAAGCTTGCATCCCATAAAATATAAACGTAAAGTGGTTTGAAAGAGGTTCAATATTGTTTCACAATTTTAAAGAAATAGGATATTTTGTAATTAATTATGGTAACGTGTCGAACTGTCAGCCCATAAAATAGAGATTTAATGTATTTCTAGGAAGCCCGAGCTATGTGCCGATTTTAAAATAAATATAATATTTTGTTATTAAAATAGGAGCAAATGGCAGACAGTCACATTCCCCCCTCTGAAAATCAGACGCGTGACGCAGTACAGCGAATGAGCTTTCACAATATGATAAGCTCTGCCTTTCCATGAAAGCATTATAGATCCATCTGCTATGATCAACTAATCAACTAATAATTATCATTCTAGTTCGAACATGAATCTAATAAGATCACAATCAGATGCGATATCTGCTATAATTTAATGCTGTTTCGCAGAATCATCTTCAATCGATATAAATATAATTACTCTTTATTATTTGAACTATTATTCTTCTTGCAAATACTCTTTTCATGATAAACACATGAACATTATCGCGCCTCAGTTAAGTTCAGAAAACCTGTGCATGCTTATAATGTAGTTTTACATACCAGGGTCCCTTTTAAGAGTATTTGTGTTAATGTGGCACACTACCTACAGTGCTCCCTCGTTCTAAACTCAGCTAATCGCAGTTGCCGGTGGACAGAGGCCTTTCCTTATGCGCCTCGATGCTGAGTCAGCTTAGTCAGCTGCCCGCATTCGTATCCAGGAATAGCTGAAATAGTCCGCACATGAACATATTAGATTTTATTCCAATTGGTCGCCCCCCTCTGATTCTAAGAGGTTAGAGTCGTTTTAAAATCTAATAAGGGTTGGAAAGTTATACTGATTAGAAAATATAGGCATCCTAGATTGTCCAAACAATTGTTGGCTTATTAGCACACAATGCTATTAACTATCCCCTCAGATTATATAATGTTGACAAGAACAATCTCTGGTATATTTGAACTGATAACTGTAGTACCATAGCCCTAAAACATAAACTTATAATATTAGATGACATAACAAAAATTATACCGTGTAGTAACGGGTAACTGAAGTGTCTAATAAAAGTAAAACTTAGCTTCGTAACAGGAGCTACGCTACAGCCATTGCTGTTGAAGTCAGCCGATGTCAGCTGATTTTGAGGAAACTTTAAACCAAACGCTCTCATAAACCAATGGTTTAGAAATAGCGTAGGCGCAGCCAAGTGAAGACTTAAATATCCTGGAATTTGAAATAAGGCCACACGAGTATTTGTTCATTTATATGACATACGCCACCAACTGAAGAGTTGGAAAGATTTATGTTTACTTTAATGATGATAGTTAATGTACCTTCCTGGTAAATTAATTGTCATTTTATAAGGTTTACGCTTCGTAGGTACACTTCGTAGGTTCACTTACTAATAATATTACGTTTACCCATAAAATAGGGTGTGTCTTATACCTAAGCTCACTTCACACACACATAAATCTCGAACGCACAAACACATTTCGTATTCACAAACTGTCAGATACAAAACTCACGTTTGCAGGGAGTCGAACCCATTATTACAGTAGCATAAGAACCCAAGCAACAACCATACCATAACTCACTTAAAAATATGTCCGTGCATCTGGGAATTAAACCCACTATCAGTAGCATCGGAACCAATACCCTACATGAACTATTCGTGCGGGAATTGAACCCACAAGCCGTGACACAGGAGTCCAAGCACTTATAAACAAATACATATGACGGGAATCGTACTCAAGATTCGTTTACACAAATCTAATTACATCAACTAACAAATTATGTAGGAATTGAACCCACTACCTGTAGTTCAAGAATTCAACCACATTATCAAACTGTAACTTAATTAAACATAAGTTATTGTAGCAGTTGTAACTCTTGCCGTTTCTAATATTTAATAGGACCATAAAATTACGTTGTGTTTTTATTGTAGTAACCCATAAGTTCTTTCTCGTTGTACTGAAGTGAATCAGTACATTTAATGACGAGAATCCTGGTCACGCTGCACCACATGTGACTGTCCCTAAACTACCCTTGGCTGATAAAATTTTCGTTTTTCCTAAATATGCTAACATTAGTGTTTAAGTCGGTTCCC
Organism: Agrochola litura; assembly: GCA_949152395.1. Lineage (NCBI taxonomy): Eukaryota > Metazoa > Arthropoda > Insecta > Lepidoptera > Noctuidae > Agrochola > Agrochola litura. Next base: position 17,562,143 of record OX424509.1, on the reverse strand, counting down.
CCCTTAGGGGGAAGAACAGTGCCCCTCCTTTCCGCACAGTTCTGTAGGGCTCGTCCCAGACTGGTCACCCTCCCACCGATATAAGAAAGAAATGAATTCCCTTACCCTAAACTGCCTTGTCCCGGCTTATAAAAAGTTCAGGGACAAGGATTGGATACTAGGTGAAGTTAATATTGGGAATTCACAGTTAGTAAACATAAGTATTATAATATGAAGCTAAGAAGACAAGAGGGTATGCAAAAGTATATAATATAATATTATGTTTAGTATTATAAAACAGCAGCGTCTCCCCTCTCGCAGTTGAGCACCGATAACTGTAATATAACCTTTATAAAGTGAAGGGGTAAAGGAATCGTTACGCTTGCGCTTCAAATTACTATTTATAGCTACGTTAATTTGTCTGTTTACAATGTACCCACTTCAGTGAGACCGGGAACCGTTTTACAACGTTTTGTCTCAATGTACGTGTTCTGCTAGACCTAACGCATAGAACCTCTGAGGCACTAATACGATTCTAACGGAACACGTTTCCTAAGCATTAAATAAATGTCTTACTCAATCCTAAGACAGGGTACTGCGAAGTCCATCTGTTATTGAGGAAGGCAAGTATTGGATAGTTCTAATCGCGTACTTGTGTGAAAGACACCCTTACGGCGGCCTAGCCCCTTTTTACTAAGATAATACAAAACTAGCACAAGCGCACCGTAGACTCAGTCTCTAGCAGAATACATTACGATCGAACTTGGTGAACGCCGAAGTGGTGGTTCGTCACTTCTCATTTCGTTAATCTGCCCCATTTAGAGGATGCTTTGCGGCATTTAGCGGCTTAGCGTCCCAATAGCGTGTCTCGATAAATAGTGACGATTTAGTAATAGTCCTACAGAACGGACGGGTTATTTATCGAGATACGGTCCCTAGCGTTCATTGAACGTCTACCAATTCAGTTTGGGGTACTTGGTGAAGCCTAACCCCTCTCCCGGAAATGTACGGCAACAAGTCTCACGCAAACTATTCTGTGGCGAGACCTTTTTGGATACAGATATCATCACTAACATTTGGTTGTTTTGTAATGCAATTGCACATTGGCTTTAAAGCCTAGTTCAGCTTTAAATGAGCTGCGAGTATTTATGGTTCTGCCTTCCAAATGTAGTGTGTCAGTTCAAGATCAAGAGTCGTCAAAAGTCAGGAGCATCAGTGCTCAGTGTCAAGTATGGTGGAAGGCTTTCGCCATTTCCCTATAACCAAAAGCAAGTGACTACCCTGCCAAGGGGTGGATTAGGATAGGGACACGTAATACACGGGAATATAGCGTTAATTATAAACCACTATACTAAATAAGAGTTATATCGCCATTCTGGAATAAACGATCATTAATAGTTAATTAAAGTTGACACTTACCAATTCCTTAGAGAGGATTAGGTTACAACTCACACAATACAACACGTACCAGCTTCGCCTCAGACACTCCTCAATCGCGACTCGTCTCCGACGCACCTCAAACTAACTCTAGCTTAGACTACGTCATCCGCTACCTAACGTGGTCTTAAATTCCCGATCAACTTAATAAGTAATGACAGCCCACAGATATCACCCCTTGGTATTCACCAAGACAGGCCAAGACTCCTAATTTAACTAGCCTGGACTATTACGTCAGTAGCCTATCGCGACTCAAAACCAACTGCCATGACTTTATTCCTTGGTCCCCTAAAAATCCTAAAAACACCACGTTTGGCCCATCTTCCCACACTTTTGCAGAATAGACTTATGGATGTTTTTTTGTGCAATTTCTCAATTGTTTTAAAAGGGTCCATTTGAATTGCCGGGGCGAACTTAATGCTCACCAGATGTGGCTCTAATAATGTCCACTGCTTTGGTTCAGGGATTACCAACCTTTTGAGACGGGATAGCCAAAAGTAACAATTTATATAATTGTATTATAAACATTCAATTATGTTTTAGCACAAAATTGATTAGAGCAGCTATTATTCTAGCTAGCTGCTAGAATAATAATATAATTAATCCAATAATATAATTACAGTTATTGGATAATATATAGTTACTTTTGAAAGTTTGGTTAAATCTAGCTAATAAGTTGTTGTTTTAAATTTCAAGCATGACTCTAAATTTATATTCGTTAGTTGGTTTCTTTCCCTTACTTTTTATTATATTCATATAATACCACACTTTCTCACACGCATTTCAAGGGCCGCGTGTTGTTTACCCCTGCCTTAGTTTCAGTTCTTAGAATTAGTAAAGCTTGCATCCCATAAAATATAAACGTAAAGTGGTTTGAAAGAGGTTCAATATTGTTTCACAATTTTAAAGAAATAGGATATTTTGTAATTAATTATGGTAACGTGTCGAACTGTCAGCCCATAAAATAGAGATTTAATGTATTTCTAGGAAGCCCGAGCTATGTGCCGATTTTAAAATAAATATAATATTTTGTTATTAAAATAGGAGCAAATGGCAGACAGTCACATAGCCAAATGGCAAAAGCGGTACTCTTATAATTTCGTCATGTCGGTCTATCCGTCCATCTAGATGTCACACAGCCATTTTACTCGGAGACTAGTGGCACTATATCGATGAAAATTGGGAAGAAGGTGTATTCAGTGCAACACTAAACGTAAAATAACAAAAGAAATAATTAGGGCACTACCTATTTATGTAAACGAGAGATGATTTTTTTAAATCAATGCACATAAACGTATGGAGCATCGTTGGATCCCATAATTAAAAAGATTATGATATTTCCAAGTTACTTTTTTATTTAAGTCAGAAGTTAACTCATATGGGATGTTTTCGGTAACAAGTAACTTTGTTTTTCATAGTTTTTTCTATGAATACTTTGAAATACATACTTATTTTTGCAGTCGATATTATAAATACTGAGCTTGCGTATATAAATATTCATATTAACTACGGAACTCTTCATTGTGCGTGGTCCGACACGCTCTTGGCCGGTTTATTTTTTTGAATGAGATGAGAGTGCCCGAGTATCGAGTCTAGTGAGACTCGATACTCTGGCACTCTCATCTCATCCATTAATTATCACCCTTGCTGCCGGGTATAATGTTTTTACCACTCAATGAACTGCTGTCGAACAAGCAGTCATCGCCGACGACAAGACGATATACCTATCTCAGAAATGGTGATCACTTTAGACTTTTTAAAACCTTTCCGAATGCTTCACTATATTAATAACTAGCTTCTGCCCGCGACTTCGTTCGCGTGGAAGTCGTAAGACACCACCATATACTATACTACAATAACAGCCACATTTTTATAAAACTTCCCTGTATACTACGTTTGTAGTTTTGTTCTCAAGAGCCAAAATTTACAGAGAGTCAGAAATGGTGACTTAGGAGCAAGCGACGTACAGTTGTCCGTGTGAGAAGCAGCTTGTCCTGAGGTCGACACCCGCAGCCTCCAGGCTTCAGTGTCGGCCCCTGTGACTTGTTGATAATCATCGCAAAGCATACGCATATTAATTATATGGGTACTTTCCAAAGCATAGCAGCTCGCAGCGACATGTAGAGCGCATATCGTCGATCTAATTAATGATAACATCAAGATTTACTTGATATTGAGGAATTATTTTGTTGCTAATTTTAAGAATTCCCAAACGCATGAAAACTCTAAAATGTTGACTTTCCTTGTCAACAAGGTGAGAGATTTAACAAAGTAGATTTTTCTTCGACTTACGAATTCTCAAAGAAGTTTATATAATAATACTGATTTTATTTCGTAACAGAGTCCATAGTGTGTTAGTAACATAATATAAAATAACTTATTATCTAGTGTTAGTACCAATCACCCTCTGCACAAACAGCTTTACAATTGGAGAGCTAAAGCTCTCCGCTGTTGTGACTGTCCCTCACTCTTCTCAGTAGTGAAGCTGTTTTTTTGCGAACAATCGCATGGAAACCGTCAGTACGGGCTTGCGCAAACATTTCCGAAGCGCTGCAGTAGCGAGGAAGTCCTAACAACATCCTGAAACCATTGTTGTACTGGACGCGCAGGACATCCAGCGACCTTTTGGTGTAATTGACCCATAGATTGCTCGTGTACAGACTCTGACAATAAGCCTTGAAAATTGTGATTTTTACTAGATCCGTACATCGAGCAAATCTACGGGTCAACATGTTGCACCGGACGGCGAGTGCCCTACGCTCCCTCTCTATATCGACATGGTCCTTCAGGTCAGCGGAAAGAAAGTGACCTGGGTATTTAAAAGAGCATACCCTTTTAATTACTGACCCGTTTATTAGTAGCTCGGGTCCCACTTCACGGCATTTGCCGCCATCCTCAAAGACCATGTACTCACACTTTTTGACATTATAAGTTAATCCATGTGCGGCAGCGTAGGCTTCACAAGTCTTAAGCAACTCTCCGATTTTATGCATACTGCAGAATTAATAGCTGATCCACCGACTCCGCACACTAAAGCCAGAGAAACCAAAAACAAAAATATCGGAAAAGTAGAGCAGCAGAAAGCAGAGGTGGCCCAGTGGTAGAGGCCGCGTCTTACGATTTGTAGGTCGTAGTTTCGATCCCAGACAGGCGCTTTACTTTGTGTGAGTTATTTCATTTAAGCCCGTCGTTGACGTTGCTTTTTATAATTTGAAAATCGTAAAACATCTGTACCAAATAATATTTCACAATATTTATTTTAATAAGATGTTAAAGAAATAATGTGTCAACGTCAAGCATGACCTTGCACGTTGCACTTGTTTACTGATTAACAATAAATTGATTGCGATCGTTTTTACAAATAATTCTGATTAATCTATGAGCCATCAGTTTTTGATTCCGTCGAAGGAGCTAGATTTATCTACAAAAATTACTTGATTGAAATGTTTATTTCTGAAAGTAGATCCAATAAAACACATTTTCTACAAAAATTACTTGTATTATAAATTGACCTTTAGAATGTGAGGTGTCCTAAGTCCAATTTGTGGACAATGAGTCGGTTGACACTGAACGAGACGCAATAGAAGTTTTCTTGTTATTACTTATTATTAGGTTTAGTGTCCAGCAAAGTGAGAAAGGAGGCAATTAAAACCATACTATGCAATCCGATCTAAGTGAAAAGAAAATTCATGATGACATTTTTATAATTTCCTAATTACATAAGGAACAAAAAAACGGTATCTCCAAACTACACTAAACGATATAGAGGTCACGTTGATTTAAAAGAATCCTGATAACAGATATCACGTGCACCAAGTTTTATGTTTTATCATAACGTTTATGAAAAGCCGTGACACACCTGTATAACATACCTAACATGCAGTAGTGACTTAGTGACGTCATATAATGCCAAAATAAATCACGTTTTAATTTTTGTATGATTATAAGCGTACGACGAACAAAGTAGGGCTCGTAGCAAAAATGGATACCGCGTAGGCGTAGGCGTAGACCAGCCTACGAAATTGTGCTACGAATCTACGGCTTTAGCATTCCCACGCGCAACGGCGCAAGCCGCCCTTTTGGGGAATGTAGGTGATGATTTTGTTGATTTATTTTGCTGATACACTGATTTAATTAATTATCTGTTATTTCGTCGCTGTAAATAACCTTTTGGGCGAGCTAAGTAGGCTAAACACCTGTAGGTATTTGCTACCTCCAGTCGACATTTCGATAGCAGATAAAGGGGTGAATATTTCAAACAATAATATAATCCGTAGTCATAACAATAAAACAATAAAGTTTATTTGATTTCAATAAAGATTAAAAATAGGACATTAACAATTTATTGTCTACTTTTTAGTAAATATTTTTATGATCGGTATTATATCCTTATCTAATCCTTGAGAATAGTATTAACATATAATCTCTGAATTGTAAATACCTACCAATTTTATTGTGTTAAGAGAGTATTTTTCCGATTTTACAGGGGAACTACCGAATACTGATAGTGTTTTAGTGATATATGAGCATTATGTAATGAATCAGTTTCTAAGCTTAAACCTATAATATTAAGCAGCAAAAATCAGCGGTTAGATTAGCGACCCAAAGCTGATCAATTTGAACTGCGCCTTTAAATTATTACGGGGATGGTTCGTGATTAAGGCAAAAGCGCCAGGGTAGCCCGTTCATCCTTAAATGAAGATGCACAGAATCGGCTTACGGCCGGGCCATGTAGGTAGATGGGCCAGCCGCAAACTCGGCGTACACCCTGCATCGCCGCGAATATGCTGAGCCGGTTCGGTTACGTGCCTACTTTAAGTTGACGCCTGATTTACAACGAGCCGATAAGACGAGGTGATGCTGATCAAATTCCAAGCTGATACATGTGCGATGACCACCAACCAACGACCAACTTAACCAAAAACTCCTAGCACCAGTAAAACAAAGCTATTGTCAAATATCGCTTCGCTATTCAAACTGAACTGGCACAAAGACGATACAGCTACTAGAACTCGATTGCAGCGCCACATACCTGGTCCAATTGTGAATCTAAACCATCCAGGGACCCACTTAAACACACAAAAAATTTAATCATAATCGGTCCAGCCGTTTAGAAGGAGTTCAGTGACATACAGACGTGCAGAAGAATTATATATATAAAGATATAAGTAAGTATAGTATGTATAAAATAAAGGAAATATTTAATTAATCGCCTTGTAATGGTGTACGCAATTTTTTAACTTTCCGGCCTTTTCTCAAACTTAGTAGGTAACTAAGCTAGGGCACCCCGACCAAATGGGTTAGGTTAGGCTTGAACTGTGACCAACCCCTGGCGAACCGAGCACGTGACGCGAGCGGTGCCACGGCAGTGGCCGGCGAGTGCTACATCCAAGTTGATCTCAGTTACTTGGCTATTTAGTATTAGCGCAAGGTGCGTTTGTCGCATGCAAGTTTGTTACCAGTTCATAATTTTTTTGGTTTGCCATGGATAAATTATAAAGTATTGAAAATTAAGGCGTTAAATTCATTTACGTTAAATTGTAAATGGTTCACAATTTTTCGATAGTTTATTATATAATCTCGCTAGATTATAAACTAACGATGTTCATAATCATACGGTGATTTTTACGCGTTATTTTTTAAATCAGCACGCTAAGACGAAGATCGGGAATAGGAAGTGAAATGTTAACTAGTGTTGACTCTTGTTGTTATTTGTTATTTGACTGCTAAAACAAACGTTAGGGTTTCTTTGCCTTATTAAATAGGAAGTAAGGAAGAGGAAGTTAATCAAGAAATAGCTTTAATCGCATTAATCTATTGCACTTCACATAGGCAACGTTCGAATTCAAGGGAATGATATCATCATTGTTATCTCTTTGTTACTACATCAGCCCATGAATGATTCTTTTGTCATTTTTGATAATTATCTTTAAAAAAAACATTCAAGTTAATCGATATTTAAATCAGTGTTTACTTTAATCGAACTGATAATCTAACGTGAATTATATTCAAAACAGGGAGATACGTATAAATAATAGTGCAATCAATTATTTCATATCAGTTTTAGTGCAACGCTCACGAAAAAACCAGAGTCTCATTGGATCTATTAAATGAAAGGTAAGTGTTCTGTGGAATGTCGAACCTACTTCTGCATTTGTTAATCTATGCAATTAAAAGTGTTAGCCTAGCTTTAAAGTTTTAAAAGTGTAAGATTTTCAAACGTTCTAGGGATGAACAACTCCGAATCTGTGAAAGTTCCATTCAGTGAAATATTAAAATAGTGCTTTTATTTTTTTCATTTTTTGGAAATACCTAAATAAGAAGTGAGAACAAGGGCGAATCTAGATTTATTTTCGGATTAATTGTAAAATAACGACATAGGTATAAAATCTATTGGGATTCTACAACTGCATGAATTACTAAAGTTTTAATGACTAACCAGAAAGAACTTTTAAATTTTAAAAGTTCGTTAGAATTCGATGTATCCTTTTTATCAATAATTTATATTATTAAACAATTTTTGCTTTCCTTGGTGCGTTCCACTGCCAGGGCTTATTTTTAATCTTATATTTTCAATTGCTTTGATTATTTTTTTGTACATGTTCTCACATATAGAAGCAACAAGAATAATGTACCCAGAATTTTGTAATATCTATATTTAAAAGAGTGGCCTTGGAGTTTCTTGCCCGTTCTTCTCCATAGAGATCTACGTTTTGGAATGGGCAACTAGCTTCAACTTTCTGACTAACTGACCGATTATTTGACAATTCAAAAGTGCCTGTAAATGGTTTAATAGAAATAAATGATTTGAGTTTGAGTTCCATCTAACATTCTCTTTCGCTCAAATGCGGAACAAGTATAATGGTTTTTATATTAAAACTTAGCTGACGTAATTAGTTAGTGTAATTACATCTCTATTTATAGGTACCTGAGATGCTGACCGCGGCATTATTTTAAATTATTAAACACATATATTTCTGAGGAAAATTTGCTTTTGGTAAAAATAAAACAGATTAGAAGCGGCGCGCTGACATTTCATATATCTGTTTTAGATAATTAATAGACGTATTTTACAGGATTACTTTATGATCAGTGCGTAATTCTTTATCTATATTACAGTCATGTTAATAGCAAAAATAAAAAAGACTTACCAAAACTAGATTGACCTCAGCTTTTCAGAAAATATGAACCTTATAGCTGTACATTACTTCGTTTTCACTCGTGGTCCTTTGATTTATTGTAGTGTCATTTTGAACAAGAATTTAAAAATATTTTCTTTTAAATTGTAAAACATACCTACTACAAAAAATACGTACCGATTAAAACGCGTTTGATTGCAGAGATACGCATGAACCATGAGTAGATTAGGAGAACGTGAAACATTTTAAAATGTGTAAATAGAATATAGAACGCTTTGCATAAATTATTAAAAAGAACTTCGATTAATGACCATAACATATCTCTACTAGACCCAAAAAATATGTTTTTTACCTATCGGAGAAATTAATGTTGCATCTCTTTTAAATAATTGATAGAGTACGCATATGATTGTATCGTTATGCTTATCATTCCACCTAAGGTAGTCAACAAGTCACATATTTTATTTCTAATTACTGATAAGACATGAAACATGAAGAGATTAGCCATTGATTAATTAATAATATATTAAATTATTATTTTCAGACGCCGTATTACTACTGCTATGTGCAGTTGCACTAGCACAAGGGATCAACCAAGACCCAGAACAACGACCACGCTCTTGCAACTGCGACCCGTCTGAAGCGGCGCAGATCTGCCAGGCTAACTACGATAACGATGATGTATTAATAGCACACGAATATTGCGACAAGTTCTACAAATGTGCAAATGGAAAACCAGTAGCGTACAATTGCCCAAATAACCTTCTGTACGACCCATTTACTGAAACATGTGAGTGGCCCTACGACGTTGAGTGCGGCAATAGGCCTATCTCAGAGGGCCTTGGTGAAAATGAGGACAGTGACAGCGGTAGCAATGACGTTAGTGACATCGACAATGATTGGACTTGTAATTGCAACCCTGGTGAAGCGCCATCTATTTGTGCAGCTGAAGGCTCAAACGGAATCCTCGTGGCACACCAAAACTGTAATCAATTCTACAAGTGTGCTGAAGGCAGGCCAGTGACTTTCGATTGTGCCCCGACTCTATTATACAATCCTTACAAAGAAGAGTGCGATTGGCCGCAAAATGTTGAATGTGGCGACAGAGTCATTCCAGAGCCTGAAGAGGATAACGGCAGTGATGATGAAGACAAAGAAAACGATGGTACTTGCAATTGCAACCCTGAAGAAGCTCCAGCCATCTGTGCAGCTCCTGGTTCAGAAAGTGTACTGATAGCACATCAGAACTGCAACAAGTACTACATTTGCAACCATGGCATACCAGTTGCTGTTTCTTGTTTCGGAACGTTACTATTCAATCCCTACACTAAGCAATGTGATTGGCCAACAAATGTTGACTGTGGCGACAGACTTGTTCCTGAAACTGAATGTACAGGTTGTAATGACAATGAGGACACTAGCTGTGATGGTGATGATGTATCTCCACCTGTAGACGGTAGTGATCCTGCAGATAGTGACAGCTCTGACATTCGTCCACCGAGTGATGATGTTGTGATCCCCACGCGACCACCCGGTACATGCAACTGTAATCCCGAGGAGGCACCTTCCATCTGCGCAGCTGAAGATTCTAGTGGCATTCTAGTCGCTCATGAAAATTGCAACCAATTCTACAAATGCGACCACGGGAAACCTGTCGTTCTCACTTGCCATGGTGACTTACTATACAATCCCTACACTGAAGAATGTGACTGGCCGGAGAATGTTGACTGTGGGGACAGAGTGATCCCAGACCCAGACGACAGTGCTACCACTCCGGGAGGGACCAACCCAGGTGTGACCAACCCAGCAGTAACCACACCAGGAAGTTCCACGCCAGGTAATAACTGCGATCCCAGCGAAGCCCCTGCAATCTGCGCAGCAGATGACTCAGAAGGAGTTTTGGTTGCACACGAGAATTGTAACCAGTTCTACAAGTGTTCCGGAGGCAAACCAGTAGCATTAACATGTCCACCCAATCTTCTGTTCAACCCTGCTAATGACCAATGTGACTGGCCATTTAACGTGGACTGTGGAGACAGAGTCATCCCTGACCCTGAATCCTCTGACAGTGACAGCTCCGATATTCGCCCACCAGGTGATGATGTTGTGGTCCCCACGCGACCACCCGGCACATGTAACTGTAATCCCGAAGAGGCACCTTCCATTTGCGCAGCTGAAGATTCTAGTGGCGTTCTAGTCGCTCATGAAAATTGCAACCAATTCTACAAATGCGACCACGGGAAACCTGTCGTACTCAATTGCCACGGAGACTTACTATACAATCCCTACACTGAGCAATGTGACTGGCCGGAGAATGTTGACTGTGGGGACAGAGTGACCCCACACCCAGACGACAGTGCTACCACCCCTGGAGGTACCAACCCAGGTGTGACTAACCCAGCAGTTACTACCCCAGGAAGTTCCACCCCAGGTAATAACTGTGATCCCAGCGAAGCCCCTGCAATCTGCGCAGCAGATGATTCAGAAGGAGTTTTGGTTGCACACGAGAATTGTAACCAGTTCTACAAGTGTTCCGGAGGCAAACCAGTAGCATTAACATGTCCACCGAATCTTCTGTTCAACCCTGCTAAGGACCAATGTGATTGGCCATTTAACGTGGACTGCGGAGACAGAGTCATCCCTGACCCTGAATCCTCTGACAGTGACAGCTCCGATATTCGCCCACCAGGTGATGATGTTGTGGTCCCCACGCGACCACCCGGCACATGCAACTGTAATCCCGAGGAAGCACCTTCCATCTGCGCAGCTGAAGATTCTAGTGGCGTTCTAATCGCTCATGAAAATTGTAACCAATTCTACAAATGCGATCACGGGAAACCTGTCGTTTTCACTTGCCACGGAGACTTACTATACAATCCCTACACTGAGCAATGTGACTGGCCGGAGAATGTTGACTGTGGGGACAGAGTAACCCCAGACCCAGACGACAGCGCTACCACCCCAGGAGGGACCAACCCAGGTGTGACCAACCCAGCAGTAACCACACCAGGAAGTTCCACCCCAGGTAATAACTGCGATCCCAGCGAAGCCCCTGCCATCTGCGCAGCAGATGATTCGGAAGGAGTTTTGGTAGCACACGAGAATTGTAACCAGTTCTATGTGTGTTCTGGAGGCAAACCAGTAGTATTAACATGTCCACCCAATCTTCTGTTCAACCCTGCTAAGGACCAATGTGACTGGCCATTTAACGTGGACTGTGGAGACAGAGTCATCCCTGACCCTGAATCCTCTGACAGTGACAGCTCCGACATTCGCCCACCAGGTGATGATGTTGTGGTCCCCACGCGACCACCCGGCACATGCAACTGTAATCCCGAGGAAGCACCTTCCATCTGCGCAGCTGAAGATTCTAGTGGCGTTCTAATCGCTCATGAAAATTGCAACCAATTCTATAAATGCGACCACGGGAAACCTGTCGTTTTCACTTGCCATGGAGACTTACTATACAATCCCTACACTGAGCAATGTGACTGGCCGGAGAATGTTGACTGTGGAGACAGAGTGATCCCAGACCCAGACGACAGCGCTACCACCCCAGGAGGGACCAACCCAGGTGTGACCAACCCAGCAGTAACCACACCAGGAAGTTCCACCCCAGGTAATAACTGCGATCCCAGCGAAGCCCCTGCCATCTGCGCAGCAGATGATTCGGAAGGAGTTTTGGTAGCACACGAGAATTGTAACCAGTTCTATGTGTGTTCTGGAGGCAAACCAGTAGTATTAACATGTCCACCCAATCTTCTGTTCAACCCTGCTAAGGACCAATGTGACTGGCCATTTAATGTGGACTGCGGAGACAGAGTCATCCCTAACCCTGAATCTTCTGACAGTGACAGCTCCGATATTCGCCCACCAGGTGATGATGTTGTGGTCCCCACGCGACCACCCGGCACATGTAACTGTAATCCCGAAGAGGCACCTTCCATTTGCGCAGCTGAAGATTCTAGTGGCGTTCTAATCGCTCATGAAAATTGTAACCAATTCTACAAATGCGATCACGGGAAACCTGTCGTTTTCACTTGCCACGGAGACTTACTATACAATCCCTACACTGAGCAATGTGACTGGCCGGAGAATGTTGACTGTGGGGACAGAGTAACCCCAGACCCAGACGACAGCGCTACCACCCCAGGAGGGACCAACCCAGGTGTGACCAACCCAGCAGTAACCACACCAGGAAGTTCCACCCCAGGTAATAACTGCGATCCCAGCGAAGCCCCTGCCATCTGCGCAGCAGATGATTCGGAAGGAGTTTTGGTAGCACACGAGAATTGTAACCAGTTCTATGTGTGTTCTGGAGGCAAACCAGTAGTATTAACATGTCCGCCCAATCTTCTGTTTAACCCTGCTAAGGACCAATGTGACTGGCCATTTAATGTGGACTGCGGAGACAGAGTCATCCCTGACCCTGAATCTTCTGACAGTGACAGCTCTGACATTCGCCCACCAGGTGATGATGTTGTGGTCCCCACGCGACCACCCGGCACATGCAACTGTAATCCCGAAGAGGCACCTTCCATCTGCGCAGCTGAAGATTCTAATGGCATTCTAATCGCTCATGAAAATTGCAACCAGTTCTACAAATGCGATCACGGAAAACCCGTAGTTTTCACTTGCCACGGAGACTTACTATACAATCCCTATACTGAGCAATGTGACTGGCCGGAGAATGTTGACTGTGGGGACAGAGTGACCTCAAACCCAGACGACAGCGCTACCACCCCAGGAGGGACTAACCCAGGTGTGACCAACCCAGCAGTTACCACCCCAGGAAGTTCCACCCCAGGTAATAACTGCGATCCCAGCGAAGCCCCTGCAATCTGCGCAGCAGATGATTCAGAAGGAGTTTTGGTAGCACACGAGAATTGTAACCAGTTCTACGTCTGTTCTGGAGGCAAACCAGTAGTATTAACATGTCCACCCAATCTTCTGTTCAACCCTGCTAAGGACCAATGTGACTGGCCATTTAACGTGGACTGCGGAGACAGAGTCATTCCTGACCCTGAATCCTCTGACAGTGACAGCTCTGAAATTCGCCCACCGGGTGATGATGTCAACCCACAACCACCCGTTGATGATGTCACCTCGCAACCACCCGTTGATGATGTCACCCCGCAACCACCCGTTGAAGACAACAACGAATCGGAAGATTGTTCAGGAAACAATGACGAAGACGGTGGCACATGCAACTGTGACCCTGATCAAGCTCCTTCTATTTGCGCTGTAGATAATTCTGATGGTGTGTTAATAGCTCATGAAAACTGTAATCAGTTCTACAAATGCGATAACGGTAGGCCGGTTCCATTCAAATGCCCTTCAAATACTTTGTATAATCCTGTTTTACAGGGATGTGACTGGCCATTCAGTGTTGATTGTGGTGATAGAATAATTCCAGACCCTGAAGATAATGTTAGCGAGAGTAAAGAAGTTGAAAGCGAAGAAGATGAAATCGTCGGACCGTGCAACTGCAACCCTGAAGAAGCTCCCGTAATTTGTGCAGTCGATGGTTCTAATGGTGTACAAATTGCTCATCAAAATTGCAACCAATTCTACGTTTGCGACCATGGCAGACCAGTGGCTTTTACTTGCAATGGATTCCTTTTATACAACCCCTACACTCAAAACTGTGACTGGCCAGCAAATGTTGAATGTGGTGACAGAGTGATACCAGAACCTGTAAGTGATGAGAACGATAGTGACTCGAACGAAGACAATAACAGCAATATTGGTAATGACGATCCTAGTCAAGCTCCCACGATCTGCGCAGGCTATGGCTCAGAAGGAGTGCTAGTAGCACATGAAAACTGCGACCAATATTACATTTGCTCTGGAGGTGTACCTGTACCGCGACCATGTTACGGAGGTCTTTTATTCAATCCGAATAATGAACAGTGTGACTGGCCAAGTAATGTTATTTGCGGTGACAGAATTGTCCCTGATGATTGCGCTTGCAATTTCAGAAACGCGCCGGCTCTGTGCGCTAAACCAGAATCTGAAGGAAAACTGGTTGCCCACGAGAATTGTAACCAGTTTTATATTTGCTCCCACTCAGTTCCCGTAGCGCAAACCTGCCCAGCCAGCTTGCTCTATAATACAGACAGCGAGTTCTGCGATTGGCCACAAAACGTTAACTGTGACAACAGAGTACTATCACGTGCTTCTCTCAACAAACATCGGCAGTAACGCCAAACTCTTAGAGACTAATATTTGTATGTAATAAGTTTGTACTAAAACTGTGTTGTTAATATTATATGCTATATCAGTATTTATAGTCTTTAGACTAGATATTTAAAATTTAACAGTATTGTTTTCTGTTTACCTTGTCTTCATTTTGGATTTGGATCAAAAATATATAATTTAATTATGAGAAATAAATACATTGGTTTTATTGATAAATGTATAACTGTCTAGTTACTGGTACCTAGACGTATTCCCGGCAGGACATGATTAAGTAAATAATCAACTTGTTAATTATTTACTTATTTATTCGTTTGAAGTTTTAGAACATTTCCCAAAGTGGAAAGTGTTATAAGTAATAGTATCACCTACCAAGTGCTATAGCTATAGCAATAAAGACCTCATCAGTTTAGAGAAAAATTACGAATTCTAAGTAATTTTCAGAGGAACTTATTAGGTACTTATATTTTCTCGAAAATCATGAATTTCTGCTTAGGCTTTATAGGGTGCTTAATTGTTGCAAATAGCTCAGACGTCTCGCCGGGAATACGCCTAGTTACCAGATACCCTCTATAACTATCTGAATCTATAACAGACTTATTAATGACATTTAACCTTTGGGGTAACCTTAGGGGCTTGTGGCTAAGTAATAACAGCCGCACGGGTCGATAGATCAGGTTATGTTACGCTTGCCGTGGTTGGTCCGTGGATGGGTGACCATCTTTACATACCAAGAGCCCTCCGTGCCTCGGGAAGTACGTTAAGCCGTTGGTCCCGGCCGTCATTTCGCTGTCCCCGGCGAATAAAATGGCAATCGTAAAAAACAAAATTTATATGAAAAATAAAAAACATTTTTTTGTGAAATCTTACGAGTATTAACTAATATAACTAATATAAAAATAAAGTGATTTTTTACATTCATTACAAAATTACAATACACCTTAAAATCTTGTATAACTTCTGAAATAACCGTAGGAAATTAATGAAAAAAATTTACAGAGTGTAATCGGACCTCTTAATATCGAATATGCAATAACCTTAAAACTATCGTTGTAGCACATTACCATTTTATTCGCCGGGGACAGCGATTTGTAGATCTCTAACAGGTGTTACGGGTCGTTAGAAACCCGAAAGTCTGGCAACCAGTCTTACCAAGGGGTATCGTATTACCCAGTAACTGTGGAGGTCGAGGAGTAGAGGAGCTCGTGGCTAAGTAATAACAGCCACACGGGTCGATCCACCAGGTTAAGCTATGCTTGCCGGTGTTGGTCTGTGGATGGGTGACCATCTTTACATACCGAGACTCCTCCGTGCCTCAGAAAGCACGTTAAGCCATTGGTCTCGGCCGTCATTTGTAGATCTTTAACAGGTGTTACGGGTCGTTAGAAGTCCGAAAGTCTGGCAACCAGTCTTACCAAGGGGGATCGTATTACACAGTAACTGGTTGTGGAGGTCAGATAGGCAGTCACACCATGTAAAATACTGGTTATCAGCTGCATCCGGTTAGACTGGAAGCCACCCCAATATAGTTGGGAAAAGGCTTGGCATGAATCTACAGAATACGATGTGGGTCTTGTTTTGTCATGCGCCCCAATCTATTAACACTTTCCAATCACTTATTAGGTAAATAGGTGATTAGAAAGTGAAAATAGATTGAATGAATACTTTAATATCTGCTACTAATTGACCGATTTCATTGACTTTGACTTATTAAAAGATTATCCCGGCTATTGCCGAAAATTCTCTTCATATTTACGTTTTATTACTTCTATCACTCTTTTTAATCTTGACCTCTAACGTTTACGAGACTTCATACATTTTTTTAGTGGGGAAATCCCCATTATATCCCAAAGATCTGATCCCTGTGGTACACCAGCTCTCACGTCAAACAATCTTGATCTTGCTTCGCCCTGTTATAAATGGAAGCAGCGGTCCGATAAATATGACTGGATGAGCACTGAACATTGAGTGCGGAGGTTTTTCCTTCACTTTAGCTAGCAATCATTTGTGCCAGACACGACCATACGCTTGTTGTTAAAAATTAAATCGGAGATACTGCTACGAACTACAACGGTCGAAATACGAAACCGGTGCCGAGCATGCATATCAAGTCAAGGGCGTCAATTTGAACAATTTTTAAAAATAAATGATGAAAATTGATTATCATCCTGAGTGTTTTCTTTATTTATCCTAGTGGATAACTTTAACTTTGAATGCATCATTTATTTTTAATAACTTTACGTGTGTTTATTTGGCTATGAACTTTACGCAATAGTAGATTCCATCACACCTTTGCGAAAAGTAAAATTAATTACATGCAAAATGGTTTAAGAAGTGTGTCCTTAAACCATTTCTACAATTTTGCATGCAATTTATCTAACTTTTCGCAAACGTTTTTGTTCCGTGAAAAAAGGCCCAGGCAATTAAATATGTTATGTGTTGTAGTCTTGTTATTTTTTTATGAAATTATTGATATTTGAAGTTTGAGCAACGACGAATGTCGAATAAAATTAAAAAAAGTAATTTATTAAATCCGTGTGGCTTGGGTTGTGTTACTTATTTGGCCTAAACACGTAATAGCCGACGGCCCTACGGAACCGCCATTTTCGTATGTTCAACCGTCTGCCTAACACCCTGTACACCTATATAGGCACTTACTACTACCGTTATTTTTTTTACATATTCAAAAACAACTATTTAGCTGGCAGGGGGAGACCCTTGACTGTAACAAAAATAAGCACTTAAAAGCTTAATATTTCGCAAATCCGTTTGCGAATTCAACAATTGAAATTAAATTCAGTAAACGGTGATGAATTAAATGACACTTATTAAAATTTATTGTTAAAAATAATTGTTTTTAGTAAAAGCTCGGGACGTCGTTTTCACTGAAAGAATGAGCGAGCGAGCATTCTATTGTCGAGTCCAACCGATCATGGCTAAATAAACATGTGCGCTCGCTCAAGTGTTTTCATTTAGCGCACTAACGCTTGTCGCACAGAACTGTTCAGAATGCTAAGTTAAAACGCAACTTTAGAAGAACAACGCTCAGACAAACATAAAATACGACTATGTTTTATAATATTTAGATATTAGAGATTAGAGAAGACAAGAGATTAGAGAATATAGAGTAGAGATAGAGATAATATTGAGAGATTAGAGATTTAAACAGTTACAATTTTAACAGTCAAAATTTAAAATACCACACCAACACAAACATTTCCTCATTTCTCTTTCCTACTCCATCACCAGACCCTGTTCACCATCTATCTATAACCTATTCATTGAGACCATTCCAATGAGCTCAAACACGATACCTGTGCTGTAAGTTGGTAAGGGAGTTGGGTATCCTGCAAATTCCAGGTGATGCTGCAGCATCAGTACAAGATTACTCTGTTCTTCTAAGAATAATTTTTGGTAATTTTTGGTATTCTGAAGTAACAGAATACCAAATTTTAAATCGAGACCAGTGGAAGATACTCAAATCCATTCATCAACTAGAAAAGAGCTGATAATCTTCAAACGGCTGAACTGATTTTGATAAAACATGTCTTAGAACTATCGTCAGAAAACCTGCTTTCAAATAAAACAAAAACCGCATTCAAATCGGTTCACCCGTTTAAGAGCTACGGTGTCACAGACACACACACACATAGCGGTCAAACTTATGACACACCTCTTTTTGCGTCCGGGATTAAAAAGGCCATTTGGGATAATCCTCTGTTAGTTAATTTTACTTTTTTTATTCTTTGTGTATAATATGTGTTCATTATTTAAAAAAGCACGCTGTATCACCTGGCATCGTGTCCGACAGAGATAGTATCAGTGATGAGCAGTTAGACGCTAGTCTACACGCACAACGCGAACGTCTAGTTTGTACTTTGCACGCACAAAAACACCATTCCGAACTATTTTAGTAAACAAACGATAAAAAATTACGAAAAGTCCTTTGGAAAATCAAGTTTTATAAAAAAACACAGCATAAATCAATTACAAATAAAGTTTTTTGGACTCTTCGATATTGAGCTATGTCGGTTCCGACTTTGTTTTGAAGATTTTACATTTCTTTTATTACTTATTTACGTCCAAAGTTGCGTTAAAATTCGCAAGAAAAACGAATCTTTGTTGGCTTATAACTTTTAAATGGCTTTTTTGGGTTCCGTACCTCAAAAGGAAAACGGAACCCTTATAGGATCACTCGTGTGTCTGTCTGTCTGTACGTCTGTCACAGCCAACTTGCTCCGAATCTAATGGACCGATTAAGTTGAAATTTGGTACACACTTGTATAACCTTTTATAACCTTTTATAACAAGCTACCCTCTTCTTTGCTAGATTTGCCTTTTAATGCGTTTAAAACTAAAGTAAAATCCAACCTTTGTTCAAAGGCATACTATTGTATCAATGACTACTTAAATGATAAGAATAGTTGGTCGCTGTGATTAACTCAAGACCATGTTTATGTTCTTTCTCCAGAATTAGCTTACCTATTGACAGTTTATATGAGTTTATATAATTGTTTATTTTATTTGAATTTATGATTAAATTTTTTATATATTTTTTACGAGTCAATTTATTTTTATTTTATTTTATTGTTGACATAATCTACTCATTACAATGTTTTTGTAATAAGTTGTATTGCAATTTGTGGTTAGCTAGCGACCTCGACAATTGATCATATTATTTTTTGCCTGAGCAACCGGCAGCAAGTTCGTCATGCTCCCTTAGATGTCACTGCTTGCGGTAGCGTCGGGGGTTGGGTTGCCTCCTTCCCTCAAATATGGCGAGGCGGGTAATGGCTGATCTTTGCGTTATGCTCGTGAACGGGTGCTGCTTGTGGTGACTGGTCGTCTTGCTGATCATGGTTTTGTTATTGTTACTAGTAATTAACTGTTTATTTATTTTATCTCGATGGTCCTAGTTTATTATTTATAACTGCCAATTACAGCTTTATGTAAGCGGGCACGCCCTTTATGACTGGAGGCTTTCATTTAGATATTTAGTTCTGTTTACGTTTAGTTTTATTTTATTTTTTAAATAATGCTTGAGTATAGTTCTCGATGTTTTTGGTTGGTATATTGGCGTGTGCTAGCTGACATATGGCCTATAACTTATCATTTGAATTATGTTTTGTGTTGCATAATGTAAGTTATTTTGTATACTATTGTATAGAATCATTCTCTAACTTGAACAGACAGCTGTGCTGCTGGGGAGTTTGTTGCGCCACTTCTTCTTCCCAGCTAAAGGCACTAGGAAGTGGTGAAGGGTGGGCGTTTTTGGGGGACTGTCTTATGTAATTTTGACGTTCAAAAAGTGCTGATTCTCAGCCTAGTTTGAATAAATGACTTTTGAATTTTGAATTCTTTTGAATTTTATGTCTGTGATCCAAACACGAACGTTATGCTAACAATACCGTGTGACATATCAAATGAAAGGGCTTGTTGCGAGGATAAATATTTTTTATATAATTTTAACATAAATATTTTTAAAGATATTTAAGAAATTCGATGAAAATTTACCATTTTCGATGAGATTTTACCTTGTGGATTGGATATTGTTGAAACTATGGACCGCTGTGTGAACTGTGGGATAGCAACTAGTCACTGTACACTAATGTATGTTTGAAACTTTGAATCTATAAATTCACACCAATATGACTCAATATACTCTTGGGTCTGAATGTAACGAGATGAATATCATCTCATTACATTCAGGCCCAAGAGTGTATGTAATCGTTTCCGTCTCCTTTGTACGGAAAAAATTTCAACTAGTTCCACCAAACTGATTGGTGAAGAATTCATGTACAGACGCCAGCACATCAAGCTACCCGAAACTGTCAAATTTTCCCAATCAACTTTGAACCTTAAACTTCAGCGATAAAATTGAAAATCTATTAAATAAATTTGACAGTTTGTAGTAGCTTGAAGTGCTGGCGTCTGTACCTACAAAATAAACCGTAGTTTTTCACGGCAGGAAAAACGTGTGTGTAGAAAGGGCCTTACGGAGTAAAAGCTCGTTCGTGAATGAATAATAAGTCCCTAATGATTCTGAAAAAATTGTGTATGTGAGTGTATATATCGATTTGTATCTAAGAAATATACACACATAATATTACGCTTGTTTTCCCCGAAGTGCAGGCTCGTTCAAATTGTGAACGAACCTGCACTTATTGACAGGGTTCATAATCTGACCGATTTTATCACCAGTAAAATTGTGAACCGTCCCTGATTGGTGGTAGTCAATTCGGTCGCAGTAACTAAACCAGGGCACCCCGACCAAATGGGTTAGATTAGAACTGTGACCAACCGCGCCCGAGCCGAGCGAGCAAACCGAGCGGTGCCACGGCAGCGGCAGGCGAGCGCTTCTTCTAACTTGGTCGCAGTTACTAGGATATTTAGTATTAGCGCAAGGTTTGTCGCATGCAAGTTTGATATCAATTCACAATTTGTAGGTTTGCCATGGATAGATTATAAACTATCGCAAAATATCGTTAAATTGTAAATGATTTGTTGCAGGTCACAGTTTTTCGAATAGTTTATAATCTCGCTAGATGGATTATAAACTAACAATGTTCATAATCATAATTATGACTTTATTATAGCACTGACATGCTGCACTGTAAAGTATAGTACTTACCGAATTCACGTAATTTGGCACTTTTAACACAACTTCTTAAAGTACTTCTTACGACGCGCACGAATCGAAACCCACAGTTACTAAACAAAATGTCGTAACCGAAAGAAACTAGCACCCTCTCGTTGTAACTATTTTGACGCATAGATTTCCCATACTGAATTTGGAATTTACTTCTATTATTATAAAATATCAACGTTACAAAAAGGAGTTACACAATGGACTGGAATATAAGACACGAATTTATGAGAAAAAAAATTATGGTTTATTAAAATTACATTGTTTTATAGTATATTTCTAATAACTTACCCCTTCACTCACCTGACAAAACATTGTTGAATCTAACCAGATTCAAAAATGTTTTGCACTATGTGGTTACAAAGTGCGTGCATTCAAAAATGCACGCACTATGTAACCACATAGTGCGTGTATTTTTGAAATACGCGCGACTGTGGACATAGCAATTTTGTATAGGAAACAAATTAGGGAGAGCCTCCGCTACCGGCGCCGGCTCCAAAAAATAACGCCCTTGGGAACTGGCATGACATTACTACCGGTAGCCGAGATTAAAAACATCGGCTGCCGGCACATTACATACTCTGTGGCCGGCACCGCCGGCTTCAATAATGGATATTGGCGGCGCGGCGTTTATGGAAACCCTTCCAGTATTCAGAACTCCAACTAACTAAGCCTATCTAAAGTATTTTTCTCTATATATTCTAGTTATTGTTGCCACTTGCCGGCCGCTGTCGCGGCACCGCTCGCTTCGCTCGCTCGGCTAGTGCGTAGAAGGTCTCAGTTCTAACCTTTTTTTTTTTTTGTTCCGTGGTGGAAAATCCTCCACCCTGGATGTCCTCCACCCTGGGGCGGACGAAGGGGTCTGTCAGACTCCTACTGACTAACCGCCACCTCGGGTCCTGTTGGATGGGGGCGGCGGACGTCCCCGAGTCCGCCGTCTCTCCGGATCTGTTTACGGGGGCTGGAAGAGGGCGTTGTCCGCCCTCCGCCGACACCCAGTCCGCCTGCTACGGATCAGGAGACTGGTCTCAATCTCCCTCTCCCTTTCCGCAGCCTCCTTTTGCGAAACTACGGTTTCACAGAAGGAGATTGCCGCATCCCACGACTCGGCGCTCCCGACCATCGAACAAGCGACAACCGGTATCGCCAGGTCGGCTCCGACTTCAGATACGAGGGCACGGCGCGGCTCCTCCCATGCAGTACACTCTGCTAGTGTATGCTCCGCCGTGTCCTCCCGACAGTGGGTGCAGTGATGGCACCGAGCTTCCGGCTCCCTGTTTATGCGACACAGGTACTTTCCGAAGCAGCCATGCTCCGAGAGCACCTGCGTCGCCCGAAACGACAGGGAACCGTGCCTCCTCCCAAGCCATTCGTCGAGCACTGGTCGGATCAAAATTCAAAATTCAAAAGTCATTTATTCAAATTAAGCTGAGAATCTGCACTTTTCGAACGTCAAAATTACATAAGACAGTCCCCCAAAACGCCCACCCTTCACCACTTCCTAGTGCCTTTCGCTGGGAAGAAGAAGTGGCGCAACAAACTCCCCAGCAGCACAGCTGTCTGTTCAAGTTAGAAAAAAATTATTCTCTACAATAGTAAGCAAAATAATTTACATTACGTAACACAAAACATAATTTAAATGATAAATTATTGGCCATTTATGTCTGCTTGCACACGCCAATATACCAACCAAAAACATCGAAAACTATACTCAAGCAGAAAACTAAACGTAAACAGAACTAAATATCTAAATAAAAGCCTCCAGGCATAAAGGGCGTGCCCGCTTACATAAAGCTATTTAAAGCTGTAATTGGAAGTTATAAATGATAAACTAGGACCATCGAGGTAAAAATAAATAAACAGTTAATTACTAGTTACAATAACAAAACCATGATCAGCAAGACGACCAGTCACCACAAGCAGCACCCGTTCACGAGCATAACGCAAAGATCAGCCATTACCCCCCTCGCCATATTTGAGGGAAGGAGGCAACCCGACTCCCGACGCTACCGCAAGCAGTGACATCTAAGGGAGCATGACGAACTTGCTGCCGGTTGCTCAGGCAAAAAATAATATGATCAATTGTCGAGGTCGCTAGCTAACCACAAATTGCAATACAACTCATAACAAAACATTGTAATGAGTAGATTAAGTCAACAATAAAATAAAATAAAAATAAATTGACTCATTAAAAATAAAAATTTACTTATAAATTCAAATAAAATAAACAATTATATAACTGTCAGTAGGTAAACTAATTCTGGAGAAAGAACATAAGTATTGTCTTGAGTTAGTCACAGCGACCAACTATTCTTATCATCGCGTCGACAGTAGCGAGGCCGTCGGTAGGGCGCAGAAGCCTGTCCCACCATTCCGTCACCAGGATCTCGCGGAGCTGAGACCGACGAAGCTCGATCTCACGCTGCATCGGTCCACCACCCCGCGTTCGCGCCTCCTCACGCCACCGGTGCAGTGAAGCGAGGGCTCTCGCTTCTAGGTCCCAGGGCGGGGATCCGGCCAGTGCACAAGCCACCACGTAGGAGATCGTGCGATACCCCCTGATAGCCCTGTCGGCCATCGCCCTCTGCGGTTTTCGCAGTATTGCGATGCTGCCGGCCGTCAGGTCAGAAGTCCACACCGGAGCCTCGTACAGGGCCATGGATCGCATGATCCCCAAGTATAACCGCCTACAGGCGGTGCTCGGGCCCCCCAGATTGGGAAGCAGCGTCGACAACGCACCCACGGCGCCCATCAACTTGGGCGTCAGTTGTCGAAAGTGGGGGCCGAAGTCCCACCGGCTGTCGAGCATCAGTCCCAGGTACTTCATGGTGGACTCGACAGCAATTTGGACCCCCCCGACCACGACATGTGATCCCGGCGGTGGCGCTCGCCAAGGGCCGTGAATGACCACGGCCTCCGACTTATTGAGAGCCACCTCCAGGCCCAGGCGTCGTATGTGACCCACCACCTGTGAGACCGCAGCCGTCGCAAGCAACGCTGCTTCCCTATACGAGCTCCCCCGGGCCGTAACCAGCGTGTCGTCCGCATAACACGTCAGGTCCACTCCCGGATGGAGCTCGCCCCTCAGCACCCAGTCGTAACCGATGTTCCACAGGAGCGGGCCCACGACCGAGCCCTGTGGAACACCGCACGACATATCGCGCCGGCCCCCGCCGTCGCGTCCCCTGTAGGTGACACACTTTTCCGCTAAATAAGCCCCAACGATGTGGCGGAGATAGCGGGGCACCCTATGGTACCGCAATGCCTCCCGAATACAACTCTAGGGCAGGGTATTGAATGCGATGGAGATGTCCAAGGTCACCGCCAATATAACCCTGCCCCGGGATACCGCTTCCTCCACCAGGACTCTCATGTTTTGAGATGGCATGTTTCGGCATGGGCGCTCCATTGTGTCGACAGTGGAGCGCCCATGCCGAAAGCCGAACTGACTGTCGTCCAGATCCGGCCAATCTCTGTGTAAGTGACCGACGAGGCGGGCTGCAATTATCCGTTCATATCAGTTCTAACTTAACCTCACCTAACTAGTTCGGTTCCGGGTACTTAATATTATTATCACTGGAATATGGAAATCGTTGATTAAGGAAACATATTACTGAAAAAAGTAATGCTTTATTACATGTCTTTTTAACTATGCCTACCCCGCCTATCTACTCCAATATGTCAAATTGTTTTTCCAAACTCAGCGCCGGCAGCCAATTTACTCACAACAAATTAAACAGGAATTAAATTTAGTTTTTTTAAAGCAATAGAACCAATTTCCATATTAAAAAAAATCTATACTTGCAATTTCATTACTAATATTAGTCTGAATGTAGATTTATGTGTTTACATTTCGAACTGTATTTTATTTTAATTTACCAACAAGTTGTTGGACACTTATTTACAACAAAATGTACATAAATTCTGAAAACGACCAATATATATTTTTTCGCGATATTTTTTTTAAATCGACACGCTAAGAAGATTGGGAATAAGAAGTAAAATGTTAAGTAATGTTTAGTCTTGTTGTTATTTGTCTGCTGAAACAAACGTAAGGGTTTTTTGCCTTTTAGGTACCTAAGTAAGGAAGAGGAAGTTAATCAAAAAATAGCTTTAATCTTTTGCACATCACATATGCAACGTTCGAATTCAAGGAAACGTTATCATCATTATCTTTTTGTTGCTATCATCAGCCCATTAATGGTTCTTTTGTCAGTTTTGATAATAATCTTAAAATATACATTCGAGTTAATGCATACTACTTATCCTTACATATTATAAAACAAAGTCCCCCGCCGCGTATATCTATCTGTCTGTCTGAACGCAATAAACTCCAAAACTACCAAACGGATTTTCAAACGGTTTTCACCCATAGACGGAGTGATTCATGAAGAGGGTTTTGGTAATAAGGTTTTGTGTAAATTGGCTTAAATATGTCGATTATTGTTGAAGAAGTTGAAAAAAAAACGCTGACTGGGAGCTTACTGGTGTGCGCCGTGTAAACAGCAAAAGATACAAAAAATTGGTCATACAGTATTATTATCATCTTGAAAAGTTCAACAAAAAAGTCCGCAGTGACATATGTCTACCTTCTAAGGATGACCCACAGTAACCATTATCTTTCAGAATTTATTTATTTTAGATAAAATTTCATTATTAGTTCCGAAGCTATTTTGACTGGTATTATATTAATCCTTATCCAATAAAATATGCTATTTAAATTGGACATTTAATTTAGATTAAGATATGCCTTGACATCATATCATTTTAAATGGGAACACCCAAATACTCCGAAATATTTTATTCGGAATTTCGATGTTCCGATTTTCAAAAGTCCGAATTTCATAATACCTAAGAATTATAATTTCTATTATTAAAAATCACGAAATTTATTTTACCAAAAGTCGTAAATGCGATTTGTTTGTTTTCCGATTTTCATACGTTCGAAGAATCAAATGCTCGATGGGTTCTCCGTCCGAAAAACAATATTCCGAATTTCAAAACTTCGAATAAACTGCTAAAATCAGGATTCTGATTATAATTCAATTAGTATAATATTCAGTTACGGCACTCCCTTTCTTCTTCTAAAATTGTTTGTTCGAAAATCATAACACGATTGCTATAAACTTCAGTAACCATAATATTCACAAATTCGAAATTTTGTTTTACATAATTATCTTTACTTCTAAAACTATTGTCTTTATCGAGGACTATAATAGTTGAATCTCCTAATTTTGCATGAAATAAAGTCATATGTCCTACGTATAATGTGTGTTATTCATAATGTTCATTTATAACAAAATTGTTAGTCCTAAAATATTTGCAGAAAATTTGATCTTAGTGACAGAAACGAATCGCTGTAAATCCGACTCCACGCAGTCTTGTCTGCCCTACCCCTAGAGTGTAATTTAGAATTGCGTGTGCGCGGAGTGGCAAGGCGGCCTGCGAGTTGAGGAGCAGGCGGTGAGCGTTAAACCATCTGCGACGATAAGCTCGCGTGGGGCCGCCGGAGCCCCGCAGTGCCGGAGCCGTGACAGAAACCATGCCTGCTGCATGTTGCATGCTCGCTTGCATGCTGCATGCTTGCTTGCATGCTACATGTTTTAATCTCGCTTGCATGCTGAAAGCTTGCTTGCATGCGGCCATCCTCAGCCACGGCGGCGAGCGTTACAACCACCTGCTCCTCAACTCGCAGGCCGCCTCGCCCCTACACGACTACGCGATTCTAAATTACACTCTAGGGGTAGGGCAGACAAGACTGCGTGGAGTCGGATTTACAGCGATTCGTTTCTGTCACTAAAACCAAATTTTTAGCAATTTTTTTAGGCCTAACAATTTTGTTATAAATGGACATTCTGAATAATACACATTATAAAAAATAAATAAAATAAAAATGTTTATTTCTCCAACTTATGTATATAATACAATACTTAGGACATATGACTTTATTTCATGCAAAATCCTAATTTTAGCAGTTTATTCGAAGTATTGAAAATCGGAATATCGTTTTTCGGACGGAGAACCCGTCGAGCATTTGACGTATGAAAATCGGAAAACAAACAAATCGCATTTACGACTTTCGGTAAAATAAATTTTGTGATTTTTAATAATAGACATTATAAATTCTTAGGTAAGATGAAATTCGGACTTTTGAAAATCGGAACATCAAAATTCGGAATAAAATATTTCGGAGTATTTGGGTGTTCCCTTAAAAGATATCACAGATTCAAAATTACGCGTAACTACATAATTATGGTTGACGGCAACGCGGGCGCAGCGGTATTAGTCAATGACTTTCCTCAGCTATTAGGTATGTAATCCCGGTAGTACGTTCCCGTGGGATATTTTTCGAGATCCACGCGATTGAAGCCGTGGGCAAAACCTAGTATTATATCATTCGAAAGTAACTCTGTCTGTCTGTCTGTCTGTATGTTAACTTTTTATGCCTAAACCACTGAACGGATTTCGATTTTTGGCAAGGAGATAGATGGCATCCTGGAGAAGGACATAGGCTAAGGGATTTCAAATATAGTCATAGTACGTATCTTGAGGTAACATTGGTACCTCGAGAAGTTAGTCTCTATTAAATTAAAATCCAGACCAAGGTGGCCGACCTTGGTCAAAAATTCTAACAATTTAAAGTCACAAAATAACTTGGCTAACATGTAATAAATGTTACGTGGTCAAAGGCGACGCTAGAATATTTTAAAATGGTGAAAATATTAAAATAAATAATTATTATTTTTTAGTTTGACATGTAGCCCAGGTGTCAATCAATCTGCCTAGCCTTTTCTCAACAATGTTAGGGTCGGCTTCTAGTCTAACCGGATGCAGTTGAATACCAGTATTTTACATGGAGCGACTGCCTATCTGACCTCCACAACCCAGTAACTGGGTAATACGTAGCGTTGCCAGACGTCCCATATTTCAGGCGTAATTATGAACGTCCCGCCGGGACAGATACTGTCCCGTATTTAAACCTCATTTGATTTATTATTAAGAAATCTATAGCACTACGGTTGATTGACCTTGAGAAGTGGAATGGTTTTCCAAGAATGAAATCCCAAAAAAAAAATTTTTGATCGTTTATCTACAGTAGGTATCCCTAGTTTCAACTGTTTTGTAGAAAGGACTTTTTCGCAGATGGTTTTGAAATGGACTGATGTGCGCAACAAATGTACTACCGATTTGATAAAGAGTGAATTAATGACCATTTTCGACTATGTTAAATCAAACAAAGATATATTGAAACTTACATGATCTTCTGTAAATTATAAGTAGCAATAAATAAATATTAAGAACGTAAAATACATGTTTTTTATTTGTCCCAGGAAAAATTTGAAATCCCGTTTTTTTAAACTACACAGTGCTCTAGGGCCTAGAGCACTGTGTAGTGTCTGTGTACACTAGAGTCTAGGCGATAGGTAGTGTGCGAAAAAAATCGCCTACGCGAGGGCTTAGAATCATGAAAACCAGTGTTATTTCAATTGATTGTCTGTCTGCAACCTTGTATGCCTTAATGGCTGGTAGTTCCCAAGGGATAATTTCCAACCACCACGCGGGCAAAGCTGCGGGCAAAAACTAATCGTTATATAAATCAGTGTTTTACATTAATCGAAATGATAATCTGTCGTGAACAATATTGAAAGCATGGGGAAACGTATAAATAATAGTGCAATTAATTATTTTATATCAGTTTTAGTGCAACATTCACGAACAAAACAGAGTCTCATTAGATCTATTAAATGAAAGGTAAGTGTTCTGTGGAATGTGGAACCTACTTCTGCATTTGTTAATCTATGCAATTAAAAGTGTTAGCCTAGCATTTAAGTTTCAAAAGTGTGAAATTTTTAACGTTCTCGAGATGAACAACTCCGAATCTTGAGTTAAAGTTCCATTTACAACTGGCTCACGTCATGTTCCGCTACTCGCATCTGCTTTGAGTAGCGGAACTTGACGCGAGCCAGTTTAATTGAACTACTGTGGTTTCGCTGCTATGGTTTCACGGCCCTGCGGTGTGCTACCGGCGTTGGAGAAATATTAATAATGCCTTTTAATTATTTCATTTGTTGGAAATACCTAAATGAGAACTGAGAACAAGGGCGAATATAGATTTATTTTCAAGAAGCATAATTGGTTTACTCGGTAAAATAAAGACATTAGGTATAAATCAATTGATATTACAAACTGCATTCATATGCATTCATCTGCATTCATATATTCCCCTAACTCTGTTCTGGTCTATAAAAAAATCATGAATTACTAAGTGCGAATTTCACCAATAAAACTGAACGCGATCAGCACCGTATGTCTAAACTGAGTTCAAGAGCTGTCATTGTCAATATTCCAAAGAAAATAATGACACTGACAGCTCTTAAACGTGGTTTATGTGCTGATCGAGTTCAGTTTCGTTTCCGGTTAATAGGTAAAATTCGCCCTAAATTATTAAGTTTTAATGACTAACCTGATATTTTATTCAAGGTCAAATTAAATCACCTAGC
Organism: Agrochola litura; assembly: GCA_949152395.1. NCBI lineage: Eukaryota > Metazoa > Arthropoda > Insecta > Lepidoptera > Noctuidae > Agrochola > Agrochola litura. Next base: position 17,532,243 of record OX424509.1, on the reverse strand, counting down.
GAACCTAGGCAGGCGTAATGGGTATCTTAAAATGATAAAACAAAAAAAACAAATTTTATGGGGGTCATCCACCACAGTTAGTTAGTGGTCATTTGAAATATCAGTTCAAAAATCTTATTTTTTTTTGTGTACAAACTTCACAGACGTGATACAAGGATATCTAAACACGATAAAATAAAAGAAAACAGGATTTCTCCTCTCAAATCTTAAAAACTTTACTGTACTTTTCAAAAAATTATTTACTGCAGCAGAAACGAAAAACATCAATTTTTTTTTTTAAATCCACCGAAAAAATCAATTAATTGAGTCAATTTTTTTTATAGATTCGTTTCAGCCATAGGAGGAACCCTATTGAAAATGGCTCTTTGATTCAAAGTAGTTTAACTATAATTAAGTAATAAAAAACTAACTAATATAAATATCTATAAGTATTATTACAAATTCAACTCGATTCTTCCGTTGCCTAGCAACCAACAAAGCAAACCTAAATAGTCTTTGGCAGTACGTAAAGATTGCGAGGTGACAAATTTTACCCTTAATGATGGGTTAAAAAGCAGTCAAAACATACTTCATGAAAAGTCGGTTAATTATGTTACTGTTTTTGAATGAGTCTTATGAGGCGTGCACTTTTGGATTTTGCATTTTTATTTTTATTGTTTTGTGTTAAGTTATCGATACCGATCATATCTGCAGAGTTTCATGAGCTATTTAATTTGACCTTGTATATACATAAGTTCATTAGAATTCGATGTATCCTTTTTATCAATTTATATTTTTAAATAACTTTTGCTTTTCTTGGTGCGTTCATCTAACTTGCTCCTTCGCTCAAATGCGGAACAAGTATAACGTTTTTTTATTTGAAACTTAACTGATGTAATTAGTCAGTGTTGTGAAATCTCTATTTATTGTTAACCTGAGATGCGGACCGCGGCATTAATTTAAATTATTATACACAAATACTTTTTCCGAGGAAAATATGCTTTTGATGAAAATAAAATAGACAGGTAGAAACGCGATTGATTGCAGAGATACGCGTGAACCATGTAAATAGAATATTATAGAACGCTTTGCATAAATCCGAACAGTATCAACCCAAGAGAACTTCGATTAATGATCATAACAGTTAATATCTACTACACCCAAAAAAAACATGTTTTTACAAGTAGGTACTTATCGGAGAAAAAAAATTTGCATGTCTTTTAATTTATTGGTAGAGTACACACACGATTGTATCGATATACTTATCATTCCACCTAAGGTAGTCAACAAGTCACATATTTTTATTTCTAATTACTGATAAGACATGTAAGATGAAGAGATTATCCATTGATTAGTGAATAGTACATTAAATTATTATTTTCAGACGCTGTATTACTACTGCTATGTGCAGTTGCACTAGCACAAGGGGCACTGTCAGACCCTGAATTCTCTGACAGTGGCAGCTCTTGGTTGGTCCCTGCAGTTACCACCCCAGGAAGTACCATCCCAGGTAATAACTGTGATCCCAGCGAAGCCCCTGCCATCTGCGCAGCAGATTATTCAGAAGGAGTTTTGGTAGCACACCAGAATTGTAACCAGTTCTTCGTGTGTTCTGGGGGCAAACCAGTAGCATTAACATGTCCACCCAATCTTCTGTTCAACCCTGCTAAGGACCAATGTGACTGGTCGGAAAATGTTGACTGTGGGGACAGAGTGATCCCTGACCCAGACGAGAGCGTTACCACCCCAGGAGGGACCAACCCAGCAGTTACCACCCCAGGAAGTACCATCCCAGGTAATAACTGCGATCCCAGCCAAGCCCCTGCCATTTGTGCAGCAGATAATTCAGAAGGAGTTTTGGTAGCACACGAGAATTGTAACCAGTTTTACGTATGTTCTGGAGGCAAACCAGTAGCATTAACATGTCCACCCAATCTTCTGTTCAACCCTGCTAATGACCAATGTGACTGGCCATTTAACGTGGACTGTGGAGAAAGAGTGATTCCAGACCCTGAATCCTCTGACAGTGACAACTCCGATATTCGCCCACTAGGAGATGGTGTTGTGGTCCCCGCGCAACCATCCGGCGCATGCAACTGTCATCCCGAGGAGGCACCTTCCATCTGCGCAGCTGAAGATTCTGATGGCGTTCTAGTCGCTCATGAAAATTGCAACCAATTCTATAAATGCGACCACGGAAAACCTGTCGTGCTCAATTGCTACGGCAACTTACTATACAATCCCTACACTGAACAGTGTGACTGGCCAGAGAATGTTGACTGTGGAGACAGAGTGATCCCAGACCCAGACGAGAGCGCTACCACCCCTGGAGGGACCAACCCAGCAGTTACCACCCCAGAAAGTACGATCCCAGGTAATAACTGCGATCCCAGCGAAGCTCCTACCATCTGCGCAGCAGATAATTCAGAAGGAGTTTTGGTAGCACACGAGAATTGTAACCAGTTTTACGTGTGTTCTGGAGGCAAACCAGTAGCATTAATATGTCCACCCAATCTTCTGTTCAACCCTGCTAAGGACCAATGTGACTGGTCGGAAAATGTTGATTGTGGGGACAGAGTGATCCCTGACCCAGACGAGAGCGTTACCACCGCAGGAGGGACCAACCCAGCAGTTACCACCCCAGGAAGTACTATCCCAGGTAATAACTGCGATCCCAGCGAAGCCCCTGCCATCTGCGCAGCAGATTATTCAGAAGGAGTTTTGGTAGCACACCAGAATTGTAACCAGTTCTTCGTGTGTTCTGGAGGCAAACCAGTAGCATTAACATGTCCACCCAATCTTCTGTTCAACCCTGCTAAGGACCAATGTGACTGGTCGGAAAATGTTGACTGTGGGAACAGAGTGATCCCTGACCCAGACGAGAGCGTTACCACCCCAGGAGGGACCAACCCAGCAGTTACCACCCCAGGAAGTACCATCCCAGGTAATAACTGCGATCCCAGCCAAGCCCCTGCCATCTGTGCAGCAGATAATTCAGAAGGAGTTTTGGTAGCACACGAGAATTGTAACCAGTTCTACAAGTGTTCCGGAGGCAAACCAGTAGCATTAACATGTCCACCCAATCTTCTGTTCAACCCTGCTAATGACCAATGTGACTGGCCATTTAACGTGGACTGTGGAGACAGAGTCATCCCTGACCCTGAATCCTCTGACAGTGGCAGCTCTGAGATTCGCCCACCAGGAGATGGTGTCAACACGCGACCAGTCGGCACATGCAACTGTAATCCCCAGGAGGCAACTTCCATCTGTGCAACTGAAGATTCTGATGGCGTTCTAGTCGCTCATGAAAACTGCAACCAATTCTATAAATGCGACCACGGAAAACCTGTCGTGCTCAATTGCTACGGCAACTTACTATACAATCCCTACACTGAACAGTGTGACTGGCCAGAGAATGTTGACTGTGGAGACAGAGTGATCCCAGACCCAGACGAGAGCGCTACCACCCCAGGAGGGACCAACCCAGCAGTTACCACCCCAGAAAGTACGATCCCAGGTAATAACTGCGATCCCAGCGAAGCTCCTGCCATCTGCGCAGCAGATTATTCAGAAGGAGTTTTGGTAGCACACGAGAATTGTAACCAGTTTTACGTGTGTTCTGGAGGCAAACCAGTAGCATTAACATGTCCACCCAATCTTCTGTTCAACCCTGCTAAGGACCAATGTGACTGGCCGGCAAATGTTGACTGCGGGGACAGAGTATTTAAAATGTAACAGTATTGTTTTCTTTAGCCTTGTCTTAATGGATTCGGATTAAAAAAATATAATTTAATTATGAGAAATATACATTGGTTTTATTGATAAAAGTACTAGATTTAATTCAAATAAAAAAAAATCGTTGACTGGCTTGGAAGAAAAAGTTATAACAGCAAAGGTTAAATATTTTAGATAGCTTAGAAAGTGGCAATAGATTGAATAACCTGAGTTTATACTAAAGTTAGTATTACTTTAATTTATACCACTTATTAATCATTTTCATTGACTTTGATTAGGTATAAGATTATCCCGGCTATTGCCGAAAATTATTATGTTTTATTACTCCTATCACTATCCTATCGCTTTACTTTGTGTAAATTATTTCATCACCACTGCTCTCAAAACGGTGAAGGAAAACATCGTAAGGAAACCGGCATGTCCTAGAACCAAAAATTCGAAAACATGTGACATTTACCAGATATAATGCGAATATTACGGGCCCAGCCCACTCCCTCTTACAGAGAGGAGGCGTGTGCGAGGTGTCGCAGCAGTGGGAACATTATAGGCTGACTATGTTGCTCCTATTACTATTGTTAATCTTAACCTCTAACTTTTACAAGACTCCATACAATTTTTAGAGTGAATATCCCAACTCCAAAGTCAATATCCGAATCCTACCAATTACCGACTAACTATAGTGACTCCAACAACCGTGGTAAAACTATCCAATAATTTTATTATAAATTTAGGGGTTAGGGTTCTTGTTGAATAAAAAAATTGGCTATGTCACTCTCCGGCCCGTAAACTACCTCTATGCATCAAACCGACCCAAGTGCATGTAACCGCTCAAGTCGGACCACGCACAAAGGGTTTCGTAGTAGGGATGAATTTATCCCAAGAACAAACTTAACTTTGTAGTTAATATACACAAACATATTTACAACTTACTACCATATATATTTTGTATAAGTATGTAAAAAAATTTAGCGTCAAAAAATTCGTCCGCATCGCTGTCAGCGGGAAAATTGCCCAAAAGGCTGGCAGCGTTGCTACGTTGGATGGCAATGCTGATTCTTTGGCCTAAGAATTGGCCAGCCCTCTGGTCGCGTAAAGAGTCGCAACCGCTTGGCGATGTCCCGGAATACTCGGTGAGCACTCGGACCCCATGGCCCTATAGTGTTTCAACCCCAAACGGCTCAAAAATATAGCTACCAGTAAGGTTGCTATATTTGCACCGTTTGAGGTTTTCTGCACCTGCAGCAGCCGCCCCGGCACAGTCCGCAGTGCTAGGAAGATGGGATGGCGCAAGGGTGTCGACACAGGTATATGTGTATATTAAATATTTGAGACTTTTTAAGTAATAAAATAAAAGTCACATTTTAGTATCAAAAAAATTACTAAGTAATTAAAAATGTACATTGTAGTTTAGTTGAATAACATGTTCTCCCATACATTCCAACTGCAAATGTAAGTTGGTGAACTATTACTCGTTTACTTCTAAAGCCTACTTTAGCTATGACAGTTTTATTTTAACTTCGTTATACAGCGTATAAGAAAAACCCTGTCCGATCCGTGAGGGTGTTGTTAAGAATCATACTGAGAGACTATTTATGTGGTAATTATCTGGAAAAAAAAAAAATCGCCGCATTTTTTTCAATGGGGATTTTTACCGGGTAAGGACGGACGGACATGGCGAAACTATAAGGGTTCCTACTTGTTGACTACGGTACTATAAAACGAGGATCAGTTACTGCTTTGCTGCGTAAAATAAGGGCAAACCAATTAACATCCTTTAGCATTCATTATAATACTCAATCATTACTACTACTAGTGATTGTACAGATATGTATTATACATACATACAAAAACCAGGGCTCGGATAACGGTATATTTTTCGAAACGGTTTCGTCTTAAAAACGTAAAAAACGATTTGTTTCGGTTACGTTCGAACGGAACATTATAAAAACGTTTTTGTAGAAGAACAAAATTTAAATCGTTCTCGGTTAATAAAACGTTTTTTTTTTCCATAACTCGCAACACAACCCTAATCAATACGTAAGCGGCAAGCGCATTGGAATCAATGATGTTTTAGTGGTATGAGGAACAGGGTGTAAAGTTCACTCATCCACCATAGAAAAGGGAGGATCCTCCGACCAGACGGGTGTTGTGCCTGGCGGGCAACTGCCCCTCGGTTTGAAGTTGAAATCTTGAATGTATGTCGATCGCTCGATAAACTCTAACTGCGCGATGCAGGATTTGTATGACGTCATGTCTATGATGCGTAGTTCGTATGTGGCGGTGTAACCGCTACAATGTAATGAAATGAAGATAAGGTACAATTTAACCATACAAGTTCATGCTTGTCGGCGCACGCCCCGTGCGCGGCCGCGACCTGCGGGATAAACCGGTTTTTGAACACGTTCTCTTTTCGTTTTCATTCCGAACAAAATGTTGTATAAAGAAGAACGAGAACAGACTGTTAGAAACGTTTTAAAAACGTTTCCGAGCCCTGACAAAAACTAAACTAAACTCACGCCTGTTTCGGATGGGGTTCGGCAGAAACGACAAAACGTCACCTGTTCCGATCCTTATATACTCTTTGATATATGTATCTATACATTAAAATAATAACGAAGATTTTTTTTCTGTCTTTTTGTATGTATGTTCCGGATTGGCGCAAAAACGGCTGAACGGATTTTGATGAAATTTGCCACAACAGTTTATAACTTTATTTTTTTTGGGTGGGATATTATCAAGCGGGAGGGCGTGTCAGACTCTTACTGACTAAAACCCACCCGTGTTCCTTCAGTTACCATGTTGCCGGGGGGCCACGATTTCCCTTTCGACCTTATTCGCAACCCCGGATTGTTTATAACCTGGATTAACACATAGTACGTTCCCATGGGATATATTCCGACAACCACGCGGGTGAAGCTGCGGGCAAAAGCTAGTAGGTACTTATTTATTATAATAAATATACCTATGTTAGACTCCTTTAAAAGATTTAAAAAATTAAGATCTATCCAGCAGCAGTGGTTCTACTCTTGTGAAGCGAAGAGTTCAACTTCGTATACAAAAAAAAACAGCCAGCACAGTGGTGATAACACTTATGTCCAGAAACCCTCAGCAGTCAGCATCGCTGCCAACCTTGCTGACTGGCTAATGTTTTTCCACGGTAAGACATTAGTAAGGATCTTTCATTTTAAATCTAATCAGTAGGTACTTAGTGACCGCGCGCACAGGGTGACCACGACCGAGACCATGGTCACAGCAACCACAGTTTTACCAATAAGTATAAAATAAAACGGTGGTCACTGCGACCAGAGTTTACAAGGATCAGTTTGCGCCTGAATTACATTGACAGATAACTTCCCAGCCAAAAAAAAAAAAAAAGGGATACGAGGTTAACATTTGTGAAATTGTTTTTTGAAATGTCATTTGAAAGAACAAAATGGCGACGTTTGTTCCAATTTTCGTCACGCGTACTTGTTGCGCTATTATGGCCCATTTAGATGGGGCCAATCCTCGAGACAATCTACTGAGCCAATCTAGTAATAGCATCGTGTAAATAGAGACAGTTCACTGCATCCTCAAGCCATTGATGAAGCAAATTAATGGATTGTCTCGGGGATTGGCCCGGTCTAAATGGTCCATAAGACCCCAAGTAGGATCATCGACATTCAGTATTTTCTTCAGTATTTTTTATTTTATTTCACTGACTTGTTTACCAAAAGAATTAGATTCCAATTGAACGTTCATTTTGGACGTGGGGCTAATTCAAAACATTTTAGCAAACCCTAGATCAGCGATTGCAAAGAGGTTATGTGGTCTGGTGAAAATAGTGTCTAGTCATTGAATGATTATTATTCTGTTACAGTTTATAGTTGTTGTGTTATATTTTAATGAATGTTAAATAGTTGATAAGGTACGATGGGGTTGGCATATCCGTATAGACAAAAATCCTCTGTTACTAATAAAGAATAAAAAAATAAAAAAATTAACGTTTGAAGCATACAGAACATGTAACAGTAGGTTGCCTACCTTTTCCTGGTCCCTATTACCACCTGGGCTTGTTATCAGATTACCAGGTATAAACAGGTGAGTTAGGTTAGGACCAGAAAAATTACTACAACAGAGCCCGCAGAGGTGGACTGGCACCAGTTGGGGGCTGCGTTGAAAAGTGCCCCGTAATCCCCGGTGCAAGTGTGCGAGGGAACAAGGGGTAGTTTTAGTCAGTAGAAGCACAAGGAAGCTTCAACGTTTTAAAAAATCAAAAGCAAAAAGATTTTATTTAAAACACAGCTGTTTGTATTTATAGAGATAGGTACAAAAAGATTTTATTCCATATTTAGCTGTATAGTTCCAATTACAACTGTAAAAAAAAAAACAAAGAAGTAACAAAAGCGCGGTTCAGCGAAAATTTTATTTTTATTTAGTGACTTTTTTGCGTAATAAATGAAGAAATAATACAGCAGTCAAACACCGCATTAAAATTATCGCAAACTATTAGTAATATCAAACCGGGAAAGTCGGTGTTGAATTTTAGTAATTGTACTTTTCATAATTGTCATTTTAATTAAATTTCTAGTTAATTAATTTATATTTTATTGAAATTACTTGCTGGTTTTATTTAGATTAGGTACTTGCATTTTTGAGTAAAGCACTATACAAGCCTTGGCCCACTATGACTGCTTCGCTGGTCATGCTATGATTGCCTCGAGCTAGCCTAGCTACGCTCTAGGCCTTCCAGGTTGGCCATCATTGCAGCTCTTGCTGTCCTCGCTGTAAAAGCCTCGACCTACGGCCTCGGCCTTTATCTCAGCTCGTCCATCAAGTGCTGCACGCTGACCGCGCTGTGTCGGCCTGGAGCTGCGCTACGCTGCGCTGTCGGCCATCATCAGCGCGACCAGCAAAGTAGTCATTATAGACCGCGTCAGTAATGTACTAATTCAATAATATATGGTCGCGATCGTAGTCGACCAGTGCATGACAAGACAACATCGATAACATCGATTCCTGGCTGAAACATTAAATGTAGTTCTAGATCAGATAACATTTACTTTCCGAAAGCGAGTTCATGACTCCTTCGACCACTTCGGTATGTCATCTTGGTTTTATAACGGCATATGTTTGCGCTTTATCGCTTTGTTTTTCAATGCTATTCACTGGAAGACGTGTCGATAAAATGCAGTAATATTATACGTGACGTTGGCAAAGCACAGAGGCAGAAGGGTACGGGACAGACGGGACTATGTCTGATGGGAGTGAGAACGATAGCGCGAGCATTCCTGCCACGCCTCCCGCTCCTGGCCTGAGTAGTTAGAGGAACACCGTGGGCTTAAGTCAGTAAAAATCTAACAAAGCCTTCCACCCGCAACAGGGTGGCGGACATTAGTCGTAGTATAAAAGTTGTACTTAAATAAAGTAGTTCTTGGTCAAAGCAACTCCAAAAATAACAGATTTTTTAAGCCAATACGTTAAATATCCCGTGTTTAAGTCCTATGTGCGAGCCTATTTTCATTAATTGGGGACAAACTCAGACTCCGGACTCTTAACCCAAATATTTAACACTCTGCCCGACTGTAGAATCGAATCTGATGCCTTTGAGGAACTGTGCCTAACCCTTCTGGGAACACAGGCATGTCGGGAACGCAGCATATTATGTTGTGTATGTATATCTTACTCGTAAATGTATCTTGTACTTAGGCAAATATTTTAAACTAGCATTCCGCATTGATACTCTTTTGGATTTGTAAAATATGTGGAATGCACGACAATGTCAGTGCTATTGTCTACTGGCAGGCTACTTACGTCCATAATAGATAAATGTAATGTAAAATTATACAATTCAATGCCCGAAGCTGAACCACGGACTGACCTGCACTAGCCCCTGCACTTAAACCTTACCTGCACATTAAACTTTTCTAAGAACCACCAGTTTACATCTACGCCTGATTTATTTTAAAATAACACACATAACATCACGCCTTGTTTCCCCGAAGGGTTGGGCAGAGGTTTGGTACAGGTACACCCACATTTCGCCAGTTATGTTTTAAGTCCCATGTAATAGGGGGCGAGCCTATTGACATCAATCGGGCACAAATCCAGACTCCGGGCTGCTACTGAGAAATTTCAGATAGAAAAACCCAATAACACTTTGCCCGATCCGGGAATCGAACCCAGGACCTCATGCTCAGCAATAGTGCTCGCGACCATTAGACCAACGAGGAAAATACAATGCAATAATATATATAGGTACTCTTAATAAGTTCACCTTTAAATTTTTTCGATGATCACAGGATTCACAGGTAATTAAGTTTCTTATTTGTTGATTAGTCAACTAAGAAATTTGTTCCAAGTTTCCGACTGATTGAGTAATAGTCAAGGGTCATTTTCCTCTCTCAAATCAGATGTTAGTTATGAACTATTTTAAGTATTGGGTAAAAGACTCATATTTTATTTATTCAAGGATAATATCAAAACATCGTTGATGAATTTCGACACCTAAACTACATCCGTTATTTACATCACTGCTAGATTTTTTATAAGTTTCTGTACGAAATTTTGAAGTTCATTTACCTTTTAGTACACACGGTTACACATCAAGCTATACATTTCCAGTTTATGCTGATCTCGCATTGCATAGGATTTCCGTAAAATGCGAGGTCAGCTTATACTGGAAATATAAAGCTTGATGTGTAGCTGTGTGTACAAGTAATGTTAACTTTTCACGAATACACAAAACTTTGCTCATCTTACAACTACTGTAACCTGTGAAGCTCTAAGTTCACAGCACAGATCACGGATGTGAGTGATCAAGTTTGTTAGTCTCGAAAGGTCAAGTCAGATATTTATGAAAGTTGCTGGTTTGAATGGTTCCGCATGGTTCTGCAGCCAGTAAGTCGTTTTGTAACAGTAAGCGCCTGACGGAGGAGGTCGCCAACTATACCAGGACAATGAAACTCCGGTGAAAGGTTTATTATTATCTGAACCATTGACAGAATGATGATATAAAACCAGGAATGTAAGAGAGTTTAGTGGTATGAGGAACAGGGTGTAAAGTGCACTCATCCACCATAGAAAAGGAAGGATCCTCCGACCAGACGGGTGTTGTGTCTGGCGGGCAACTGCCCGACGGTTGAAGTCAGAATCTTGTATATATGTGGATCGCGCGGCAAACTGTAATTGCGCGATGCAGGATTTGTGTGACGTCATGTCTTTGATGCGTAGTTCGTATGTGACGGTGTAACCGCTACGAGAGCTTAAGCCAGTGGTGTCATATAGTAAGTAAAAAACCAAAATACTGCATAAGTTACCCCTATCAATATTAGATGGTTACGATATCATGAGTGTTTTTTGCTTATATAAATTGTTCAGGAACTCCAAGTGCCTACTGAAAAAATTACAGCAAATTAAAGATACAAATATATCTAAATCTAATGATAAACAAAATCCATCGTAAATTGTCGTCATTAGTTTTGTCTCATCTTCTTTATTAAGTAGGTAAGTCATAGAACAGGAGACCGAAGCAGATTGGGCATAAACCCAATCCCAATTCTAACGTTAGAATGCTTGAATAATACAAATTCTATAATTTGTATTATTCAAGCATGATAAAGCACGTTAGGTGATTTATCACATTTACACTATAGGCCAGTCATTTAAAACATCGCAGGACCATCTTCGGGCTCCATCATCAGACCAGCTCCATGGTATCATATTTTTTAAATGTCTGCGTAGTTGTATATATAAATATATCAAGATTCTGCTCAATCGGATGCCAGGAAGTGCTTGAACAATGGATTACAATTGGAAACACACACGAACGGAGCAAGCTATTATAAAGCTTGTTAAAATATGATGTTTTTATGACACTTTTGCTATTATAACACATTAAGTTGTCTTCAAAAGCAACTGCCCTCTCAAGCTTCCAACTTACTGAACCCAGCTTACATTCATGAATATTCAATATTTGTCGATTTCATTGATCCTCTTGCCTAGTATGGAGGCGATGCGGAGTTGAAATTACATAACATAGCCTGATAATATCAGCTAAATAACTTCTGTGTAATGTCAATTTCAATGAACACACCAACTTCCATTTAATATTTCATTCCATATAGCAACGAAACGTAGATCTACCGCTGTGGACTAGATGGCAACATTTTCGCATCGCAGCCTACGGCGTAGCTTCGTAGCTTCGTAGCACCGTCGTAGCATTAGCAGGGATTGTAGTGCAGTGCTCAGACCAACGGTCACATACACAATGACTATATCCCATCAAGCTGAAGTTGATGTTAATGCATTATACTACATTACTTCTAAATTATATTGTTTCCTCTTTACCCAGGTAAGGGCTCCTACTCTGAGGGAACTCGACGAATGTAAATGTAGCTTTTCTAATGCAGAAAAAATGCCTAAGCACAATCTCCGGTATCAGTCCCTTCACATTCTGCAGAAATCTCTTTAAAAAAAAAAACTTTTACTCAAAAATGCATGTAATATGGTCATTATTTTGACAACCGAACACCAACAACCGTTTCAAGGAGCGGCCGGCAAAGTTTGGCTGGTCGCTCTAACAGGCCGGCAAAACATTGCCGGCCGCTATTTTGACGTTTCAACGTTTTACTCAAAAATGCATGTAATGTGGTCATTATTTTGACAACCTTGTTTGAGCAAAGTCGACCTTGCCGTTCTGTTTCAAGGAGCGGCCGGCAAAGTTTTGCTGGTCGCTCTAACAGGCCGGCAAAACATTGCAGGCCGCTATTTTGACGTTTCAACGTTTTAAAAAAGCAAATGCAAAAAGATTTTATTTAAAACACAGCTGTTTGTATTTATAGAGATAGGTACAAAAAGATTTTATTCCATATTTGGCTGTATAGTTCCAACTACCATTGTTAAAAAAAAAAACAAAGAAGTAACAAAAGCGCGGTTCAGCGAAAATTTTATTTTTATTTAGTGTTTTTTTGCGTAATAAATGAAGAAATAATACAGCAGTCAAACACCGCATTAAAATTATCGCAAACTATTAGTAATATCAAACCGGGAAAGTCGGTGTTGACTTTTAGTAACTGTACTTTTCATAATTGTCATTTTAATTAAATTTCTAGTTAATTAATACATATTTTATTGAAATTACTTGCTGGTTTTATTTAGATTAGGTACTTGCATTTTTGAGTAAAGTACTATACAAGCCTTGGCCCACTATGACTGCTTCGCTGGTCACGCTATGATTGCCTCGAGCTAGCCTAGCTACGCTCTAGGCCTTCCAGCTTGGCCATCATTGCAGCCCTTGCTGTCCTCGCTGTAAAGGCCTCGACCTACGGCCTCGGCCTTTATCTCAGCTCGTCCATCAAGTGCTGCACGCTGACCGCGCTGTGTCGGCCTGGAGCTGCGCTGTCGGCCATCATCAGCGCGACCAGCAAAGTAGTCATTATAGACCGCGGCAGTAATGTACTATAACCTTAACAGGTCTTCTTAAAGTGCAATCTGGTGTATTTTTGGAAGAGGACTCAAACTTTTACATAGCGTGCGACTTGGATTCAAAATGTATCCTTTGAGACCCTACAGGATTAAGAATTTCAACATATCAAAGCACATTATGCCATAAAAATAGCTTTATCAAAGCAATTAAAAACTTCAAGAATATTCCGTAAGAAATAAGGCAATTACCTCTGAACACTTTAAATCAAAACTACATAAATATCTTATTGGTACCTAATTGTTTTACAGTGTTAAATAATATATTGATAAAAAAGTAACTTTTATAAGGTTACTGAGTTTTCATTATTTTGTTTGAATGACAGTTTAGATGTTGCTTAATTTCAGAAGCGTTCATGAATTAACTGGGCTTTACTTTGTATGCATTAACTTTTTTATTAAACGACATAGAAAAAAATTATAACAAATAGGTGCTTTATTAAATCTGACTACCAAAACGCAATTATTTGCAATTTCTAAACGCAGAACTTGGGACGGTAGCTATGGAATTACCATGCTCACCAAAATATGGTATATCTATTCCTATATTTATGCTAATCTGTAGGATTTTAGAGTAAGCGGTTTCATCTTTACCAAATAAATGTTTTATTTTTACTTAATGCATAATACGTAGGAATAAACTGACCAAGTAAGACAACATGATGGCATGCACGACCTCCCCAGCCTTCCTAGGTCTTAAATTCTAAAGGATAGTAATAAAACCTCCGAAAAAAAATCAGAATATGAGCATTCTCAAAATATGAAATTGACTGCTTAATATACTAATTTTCCGACAACTTTTAAGCGAATACAAATAAAGAAACGACCGAATAAAATACTGAAAATTCTGTAAAATTAATACAGCATTTGCTGACGTAATATTCATTTAGTCATTTTTATCGTAACTCACCTATTATGAATTTAGAATTAACCTTACACATTTTATAAACTGTGGCGCAAACAAAGACCAGGTTCGTTTAGGTACAAGAGAATGTAATGTTTTGTAAATGTGGTGTTTTACATTCTCTTGTGCCGAAACGGACCCTGGCACTCGCCGGCCGCTGCCGCGGCACCGCTCGCTACGCTCGCTCGGCTCGTGCGTTTTGTGGTTTCACAGTTCTAACCTAACCTAACCTACCTTTCAAAGCAAAACGTAAACAAAAACATGAACGAACGTATTATTTTAGCAGAACATACGTTTTCGGAAACTTAGTATTTTTTTCGGAAATTTAGTTTATTATTTGAAAGTACAGATAATTTTTCGTAGAATTGTATTTTGAATAAGCTCATGTTTGTTTTTTAAATACAACATTTTTTGTCGATTAATTTTGTAATAATTTTTCGGTAAGTAATTCATTTTAACACATCGTATTACAGTCAACCACAGATCGTCGGAAGTTAATTTGTTTTTCGGAAGCTTTATTATTTTCCAATTCTAAATTCGACTTTGAACCTTACATAAAATAATAAGATATTAGGTATAGGCCTAGCCATAAGCAGACATATAAGTATGTATCTAGTAATGTTGAAAATATTTGTAAATGTCATCACAACTGACAGCTGTCCCAATTAACCCACTGACAAGTATTGTCAGTAATAAAACCTTGTATTCACTGGTCATTCACAGTCGAGCGATGTCGCCCAACGTCTCTAGATTGGGTCACGACCTTTTTCATCGTTTTCGATGTTGCCTAACATGACGTGTGACATCGCCCGACATCGCTCTATTTCGCCCGACATATCTAGAGACACGTGTCGTGGCCGGAGGAGTTTTGTGCGTCGGAGTCTGTCCGGCCGTCTACGATGGACGACGCAAAGCGATAGCCCGTTGATTTGCAGTTGCAGGGCAACAAACCATTGTGCATTTTTGAAATTAGAGAGAGCTCAGAGAGCAGTTCTCAAAGTTATGTTCTTCAAGCCCTATAGATACCCCACTTTGGAACTTTTTAGGGAAGGCGGGGTTTTGACAGTGAGAGGCTTATATGTGCTACAGTGTGTATTAAGGAAACATCGGCTGCCGTTCACAGAAAGTACTAAACGTCGCGCAGACATTGCCTTTCCTCCAGTTAGACATAAAACCACCTTCGCAAAGCACCAATTCACCTACCTCAGCTATATTCTATATAATAAAATCAATAAATTTCTCCATATCCACAGTTTAAATTATCACAAATGCAAAAACATAGTTATGAAATGGCTGCTTGAGAAATCATATGAAGTGACCGAAAAACTTCTCTTCCCATATGCTTAAGTCAGATCTACTCCTATTCAAGTATTTTTATACACAAACACTTATACACAACCCCCACTTTCACACACCTACCAAGACACGTTCACACCTAACACCCTCCGCACTCACATTACTTACTCATTCACAACACACCTACTACACCTACCACGACTAACTCACTCTCACTCAATTACGTACCTATTACTTTTATTATAAATTATTTTTACTTTATCTTGTTTCAAAACACATAAAAATAATTGTATTGTTATGTTACTAAAATAATTGTTTAATTGTACTGGTGAAAGCAGTTTTTTGTTTGTTTTAAAACATTTTGATCATCTATGTGTATACCTTTATGGCATCACTGGTCCCCAAGTCACAGGCTATTAACCTAGTTTGGGAGCCAGGAGATAATACCCAATGCACTTTATGTTGTTCCATACTACTAGTATTTGTAACATATGTAATCATTTTTTATGGCAATAAACATTATTATTTATAATCTTTATTTCATTTATAAACATATAATTTACATTTTTGAATATTCTTATAAAATGATTAAAAAAACATTTTTATTTTTTTAATCATTTTTATTATTATTATTTAAACGTCTTTGACATTTCTCGGGACCCAGGGGCCCCGGACCTTTGGAAGGCGTACGAGGGGCCGAAGCCAACTCGCAGAGGCCCCTTAGACGTTTTTAATGAAATGAGGTACCAACCGACGATTATCCCTGTTCGCACTATGCAAGTGCAGCCAAGGACAACCCCCGGTTGGTGTCGGACTATTGTAAGATATGGAAACAAAGATATCGGACTATGGGTTTGGGTTGCTAAAGTGGACTGGTCACCTGGAACTATGGAAGGACTATGGCCCCTGCCTGATCTATGTTTTATATGCACACGGATAAAATGGCAGGGGGTGCACTTACACACTCAATAATGGGCCCCCGAAAACGGTCGCTAGCACATAGTGTCGTAGCGACAAGGGGGCAACACGTCCTGAGGTGCTTATGAGGAGTGGAGAGGTATTCCACGGCTATCAGGACAATCCCGGAAGTACGGTCAAGATCCCTACCAGCATCTTACTGGAATACTTCCTTCCTCCGAGCACGTTTGCTCTAGCGAATCTCCACTCAAGCCGGCCAATAAAGGCAAGAATGAGGTGGGAGCTCTGTTCCTCGTCAGTGTTCACTCCAGCCGGCCAATAAAGGCAAGCCAGAGGTGAGGAACAAGACTTCTCCCGGAAGATAGGGTCCGTGGGGTCGCTACTGCCCAACAGCTCGCCACATGCTGCCCCCGGGTTTTTGTATCTCTCTTGGTCTGGCTCCTCACCCTAGACCTGTTTCGGCAAAGTAAACGTTTGTAAAAGTTTGTACATATGTGTGTAAAATTATAAAACCTATTACGGCTATTTGCTTATTTTAAACTTAATTTGTTCCTTATTGTCTCTGATCATCTAATATAGAGAATTGTACTATATTTCGCGTGGGCGTAATTTATAATCTATAAAAACAATACTCTATTTTATTTATTCTAATTTTGAATTGAATTAATTCCTGCAATTACAGCAGACTAATTAGAATTCTGAATGAGAAGGTCTAAGATAGAAAAATGATTGATTTACAATAAATAGGAGGTATTTTTTTTAATTGGCAACCCCAACCCCCCGCCCCCGCGCCGGAATTAATTATTAAAAAAATCAGGAATTAATTATTTAAATAAATAATTAATTCCTGGCCCTGACTGTGATATGTGAGATGAGAAAAGCTACTAAATTGTTTTTACTTTTATTAACTACATTGTCTGACGGTCTATCGGCTTATGGCAGCATAAGTCCTTGCAACGAATTGGATTATGATTACTTTTGGAGCGATGGTAGTAGTACTTAGTGGTTTTTTTTTTCGTTATAATTGTTTTGATAAGGAATCATACGGAGACATTTCTATATAACAATACTCAATTAAATATGTTTTGGAAAAAATAATAAATACAACAAAATGAAATGTGCTTAGTTTTTAATCGTAAAAAATACTTTTAGGTATAAAATAAAAACTATAATAAAACAGTTCCTCTTTATCTAGATTCCAATTCGTTCTATTTTATAAATAGTTTTGTAGTTATCTCATCAATTGTCTGGAGTCCAAATGTTTGTTCAGAGAGACCGGACATCCTGCATCCCAAGGCCAATCACAGACCTAAACGAGAAAAAAACACAAATTATTATTTTATTATCATTAAATTATCATAATATATTAGTTAGTACAAATCAACCCACTAAAAAGTGAAAAAAAAACTTTTTTACAAAAAATACAACCGACTTCCAAACTACAAAGTGAAAAATAACTTTAATTTCGGAAGTCGGTGTCAAAAAACTAAAATACTGATCCAAAGACACCGACTTCCGAAATTAAAGTTATTTTTCACTTTGTAGTTTGGAAGTCGGTTATATTTTTTGTAAAAAAGTTTTTTTGTAAGGAGCAAAATATGATTTTAGAGCCTGTTACTTTATATCGAATTCTGTCAATATTGACGCTTTTATATTTTGACGAAAGTCTGTTGACTTTTTAAACACAGAAATGGGAAGTACATAATAGAAAACATAACATTATATAAATTACTTTTAATGTTAGGTTTGTTATTCACATAGTAATAAATTCATAATATTTATATTTACGATTACAAAATATGATCGCTTTTGAACAATCTCATATTGATAATATTTTGATTGCTCTGTAGATTTTTGACTAATGTTAATGTTTTATGTAAATAAACCGTTATAAAGATATTATCCTCACTTATTAAATTGTATTTTTTGGCACAGTTATATTTTTTGAATTCACACTCACAAAATTTTCAACTTATATTACACTACTAAATTGTTAAATTATTTGCAAACAAATAAAAATAACCCGACTAAATGTAAAGATTTTGATAAAAAGAAAAGTTAAGTCTTGTAAAGGGCACAAAGCAACTCAGTCTCTCAATATTTTTTATGTCAAGTTTCACATATAAACCACTTCTTATACTATTATAGTAAACATTAAAAAACTTTGACTCACCTGAATAACTCTGTTGAAGTGTAAAGTACTGGGGCACTCTCTCAGAACCAGCTGTCCCCAAACACAGTAATAGAAGGCGTTACAGTCACTCTCGTGGGGCAGGAGCCAATGAATGTGGGGGTTTGTGGGGCAACCATTAGGCAAGAAAGTTATCGGTGCTGCCGTTGTAGAAGTAGTGGTGGTGGGTGCAGAAGTAGTGGTGGTGGTTGCAGGAGTTGTGGTGGTGGGTGCAGGAGTCGTGGTAGTCGTAGAGGTGGTTGTGGGAACAGGAGTGGTTGTGGTAGTAGTTGTTGGTTCAGGAGTTGTTGTTGTTGTTGATGTGGTAGTTGTTGGTGCAGGAGTTGTTGTTGTGGTTGTAGTAGTTGTTGGTGCAGGGGTGGTGGTAGTAGTCGTAGATGTGGTTGTTGTGGGTGCAGGAGTTGTGGTTGTAGTTGTAGTAGTTGTTGGTGCAGGGGTAGTGGTTGTAGTCGTAGATGTGGTTGTTGTGGGTGCAGGAGTTGTTGTGGTAGTTGTTGTTGTGGGTTCAGGAGTTGTGGTAGTAGTTGTTGGTGCAGGTGTGGTCGTCGTAGTCGTAGATGTGGTTGTTGTAGGTGCTGGAGTTGTTGTGGTAGTTGTGGGCTCAGGGGTTGTGGTGGTTGTTGTTGGTGTGGTTGTGGGTTCAGGAGTAGTAGTCGGGTCTTCACCAGGTACATAACGGTCCGTACAATCTACATTGTGCCTCCAGTCGCACTGCTGTGTTTCTAAATTGAACCAAAGATCTGCAGGACATTTGTATTCCACGGGTTTGCCGAACGTACACTTGTAAAACTTGTTACAATCGTCGTGTTTGATCAACAATTCGATGGTCCAGTCTGTTTCCTGCTCTTCAGGGCACTTGTCTACGAGTAATGTATTTTGGGCGCGCCCAACGGCCGCATATACGACGAACAATAATATTATAATACCTGAAAACAGTAACGAATTATTAATCTTACTTTATTTTCTACTATCTTAAAACAGTTTATTAACATTATTTTTTTCACGTCTATAATAAACTGAATTATTAGAAAAATTTATAAACACATTTTCTAAATGACGTAATTTTCGACCACAATATAACTTAAATTAAAACTCAGTCACTAACCTTTCATTGTGAATTTCAGATCAGAATGTACACTCGACCACCGTTTCAAATAAGTTTTATACCGTAACTAAAGTAGGAAACCGTGTTCTTTTAATCTGTGAGATGAGTAGATGATCAATTAATGTATTATCAACGTTCAGCGGTGGCAGACTATCAATTATAATTTTTATCACCTGCAATCTGATAAACTATAATACCTACTAAATGTTTTGATACAATATCGTAATATAGGGATATTCAAGATTGGCATTCCTAGACTGTTGTTTCACAAAAAAAACGTCAAAAGTAAGCTCGCAAAAAAATGTAACCTCAAAAAATTGTTGTGGTTCAACTAATTGCAGTTGGACTACCACAACTTTTTCATAGAAATACCTATATGTCATAAATGTTCAGGTGATAGAGACCGTATTATGACCAATTGTACCTTTAGCTCCACATTACGATTTTTTTGTAAGATGGCGATAAATTGTTTGAAGACTTATCCAGGTACCCTTATTGCGTAACTGATTTTCGTAAACAATTATGCCTAATTTGTTTCATTTTGACAGTTCAACAACATTCATTGCATTATTTACGTTGTTGAGCAGATTTTTTTTCCAACTTATGAAGCAATGGATTAGCAATCTGTTTCAAATCGAAACAGATTGTGATTGTGTTGTATTACGCAATTAGGGTACAGATTTTATTGTATTATTTGAAGATGCATTTGAATTGGTAAGTTACCTAGAAGTAACTATACAAAAGACTAATGCATTTGATTCGTCATGAACTTGAACATACTTAGCTGGTGGAAAATTGACGGTCGGTTTAAAAATTCGTTCAGTGAACTGGTATGCTCTATTGAATCGAATACCTTCTGGCATTTTTTGGCATCATAT
Organism: Agrochola litura; assembly: GCA_949152395.1. Lineage (NCBI taxonomy): Eukaryota > Metazoa > Arthropoda > Insecta > Lepidoptera > Noctuidae > Agrochola > Agrochola litura. Next base: position 17,511,775 of record OX424509.1, on the reverse strand, counting down.
CATAGGCCCCTATGGCAATAGATATGCCATCTTAGCCGTAGTACCGATGGCTATTATTGCCCTATAATGGCCACCGGTTCTACGGCTAAGTGTTCTTGAGTGCAGAGTGGAACTGGCGGTAAATGTAGTGTAGGAGTTAGATGAACAAAAACTTCGATGGGAAGTTGCTGGAAATTTATGGATAAGAGTGACCGATGCTGCAACTAAAGAGGCTATATTCACCAGTTGACTGCTTTTCAATCTCTTTTTTAAATTAATTGTAAATTAAAAAATCAAAATTGTAAATAAAAAAATTGCTGATAAAATGAAAATGAGAGAATAACGAGATTTTCATGTACTTTATAGTATCTTTCTAATAACGATCAGCTTTGTCGACTAAACACAATGACATTATAGTTATTAGAGGTATTACTAGGTATTACTAACCACAGGTCAAGCAGGAATCGACCTACTCAACCCTATATAGCATAGAAATGTATAAAGCAAAGATACGTTTCAAAAGGCTTCTTGGAATTACGGTATTTACCTTCCTAAAAATATATTACTTACCTATAATATGACGAAATATATAATTATTCGCGACAGTATTAATGCATTAGTCATAGTAGAGGATTAAGGCTAATTCGCTATATCATGAGTAACTAAAAATGTAAAACCTAAAGATGAGGAAAACGTTGATCTTATTTATCTGAATGCTATAATTGACATGATTAATTAAGAACCTGAGGCTTAAAATCAAGTCCTCTTAAACCGCAGAGATGGCAAAAGAAACGGGTGAAGACGAATTAAAGCTCACAGCGGGTCCAAATTGGAGAAGAGTTGCTAGAAATTGGATACAGTGGAAGTTGTTAGAGGCCTTTGCCAAGAGGCAGACTGAACTAAGAGACATTCTATAAACTACTACTGAAAATACCAAAACGCAAATGTTCAGAATTAAAGGGCTTATCTTTGAACGATTAATTATTTATGCATATAATCATACAGAGACGTTTCTATTTGAAAACACCTATTTGAGTATGGTTTGAAAGGAAATCTAAATAATTAATACATAATCAAATGTGCTTAGTTTTTAATCGTAAAAAATAGTGATAAGTATAAAATAAAAAGTATAATAAAACAGTTCCTTTTATCTAGATTCCAATTCGTTGATTTTATAAATAGTTTTGTAGTTATCTCGTCAATTGTCTGGAGTCCAAATGTTTGTTCAGAGAGACCGGACATCCTGCGTCCCAAGGCCAATCGCAGACCTAAACGAGAAATAAACACAAATTATTATTTTATTGTCATTAAGTTATCATAATTATATTAGTTAGTCCATTTTATGAAACATATTTTATGTATAATATTACGCCTGTATTACCCGAATGAATAGGCAGCGGTGTATGAATTCACCCACATTTTGCCAGTTCGGTGTAATATGTGGCTCATAATAAAAAGCGAATATATTGTTATCGTATGATATGTCTTTTTTAACCGATTTTCAAAAGAAGGTGATTCTTAATTTGACTGTATGTTTTTTACGCGATTACTCCGCCAATAGGCCTGTGTCCAAAATTTTTTTTTGTCCTTCGTGCATATTATAAAAAAAAATATTGAACACGTATTTTTTATTTTTTGACGTAATCATAAGATTACGGCGATACGTTGAGTTAAAATGTGGCGTCACGCCTTGCTAGATTTAATACGACGTTGTGACGTAGCTAGCCCCCACTCCCCAACTTAAAGTGTGTTTTCTAAGTTATTTTTGATTAATATGATAAAGCAAAAAATACGTGTCTAATATTTTTTTATTATTTGAAAAACGGACGAAATAGTTTTTTTTTTACCTATGTATCTACCGTATTACGAATTCATTTTGATAATTCTTTTATTGTTGGAAAATTTATATGGGACCACCTCTGAAGTATGACCTACTCATACTTCAGAGGTGGTCCCATATAAATTTTATTAACTTTGCTTGGATAGTTTTTGAGTTAACTTCAATAATACGAATTTTTTCTCACTTAGTATGTGGATGATATGAGTAAATAGTAATATCCTGTCACTATTATTTACATAGCAGGTAGTGGTATTCGAATTTGTGTGGGGTAGGTACCACAATTGAAAAGTGAAAAATAAAAACTTTTTACAAAATAATCAACATTATTCCAATAAAAACACTTAAATAGGAAAAATTACTTTAATTTCGGAAGTCGGTGGCAAAAAACGAAAATTCAAAACCAAAGACACCGACTTCCGAAATTAAAGTTATTTTTCACTTTGTAGTGTTTTTATGGTGTAACCATATGTTTTATTGTCTGTTACTCCACATCAAACAAATAAGAATTCTGTGAATATTAACCCTATAACATTTTTTCCGAAATACCTACATAACATCTAGGTATTATTTTCTAAAAACAAACTTTTGATTTGTTAAACTCAGAAATGGAGAGTAAATAATAGGGAAGATAAGACTCATAAATTACTTTTAAATTAAGGTGTTATTCCCATAATTAATAATAATATTTATATTTACGATGACTAAATATGATCGTTTTTGAACAATCTTACATTGATAATCTTTTGATATAATCAGTAAGTTTTTAACGAATGTATTATGTAAATACACGGTTTTGAAGATATAATCCAGACTTATTAAATTGTTATACTTTATAAGTGACACAATCATATTTTTAGAATTCATACTCCCAAACATTTCATCTTATTTTACACTGTTAAATTATTACATTATTGGCAAACAAATCAAAATAACCCGACCGACATATAAAGGCACATACCAACTCAGTCTCTCATTATTTTTTGTCTACTTTTAAATTCTTATATTACACCACTTCTTATACTATATCAAAATCAAAAGTCATTTATTCAAACTAGGCTGAGAATCAGCACTTTTTGAACGTCAAAATTACATGAGACAGTCCCCAAAACCCCCTACTCTTCACCACTTCCTAGCACTATAGTAAACATTAAAAAAGTTTGACTCACCTGAATAACTCTGTTGAAGTGTAAAGTACCGGGGCACTCTCTCAGAACCAGCTGTCCCCAAACACAGTAATAGAAGGCGTTACAGTCACTCTCGTGGGGCAAGAGCCAGTGAATGTGGGGGTTTGTGGGGCAACCATTAGGCAAGAAAGTTATCGGTGCTGCCGTTGTAGAAGTAGTGGTGGTGGGTGCAGAAGTAGTGGTGGTGGGTGCAGGAGTCGTGGTGGTGGGTGCAGGAGTCGTGGTGGTAGGTGCAGGAGTCGTGGTGGTGGGTGCAGGAGTCGTGGTAGTCGTAGATGTGGTTGTGGGAACAGGTGTGGTTGTAGTAGTTGTTGTTGGTGCAGGAGTTGTTGTTGTGGTTGTAGTAGTTGTTGGTGCAGGAGTTGTTGTTGTGGTTGTAGTAGTTGTTGGTGCAGGTGTGGTCGTCGTAGTCGTAGATGTGGTTGTTGTAGGTGCTGGAGTTGTTGTGGTAGTTGTGGGCTCAGGGGTTGTGGTGGTTGTTGTTGGTGTGGTTGTGGGTTCAGGAGTAGTAGTCGGGTCTTCACCAGGTACATAACGGTCTGTACAATCTACATTGTTCCTCCAGTCACACTGCTGTGTTTCTAAATTGAACCAAAGATTTGCAGCACACGTGTATTCCACGGGTTTGCCAAACGTACACTTGTAAAACTTGTTACAATCCTCGTGTTTGATCAACAATTCGATGGTCCAGTCTATTTCCTGCTCTTCAGGGCACTTGTCTACGAGTAAAGTATTTTGGGCGCGCCCAACGGCCGCATATACGACGAACAATAATACAATAATACCTGAAAATAATAACGAATTATTAATTTTCTTCTATCTTAAAACACTTGATTTTTTTTTTGTGCCTAATTTAATCTCTCAAATAATTTAAAAATAAATAAATACAATTTCTAAATGACATAATTTTGACCACAATGTAACTTTTAAATAAAAACGTTATTCAGTCACTATTTTACTAACCTTTCATTATGAGTTTCAGATCAGAATATACACTTGAGCACCGTTTCAAAGAAGTTTTATACCTTAAGTAAAGTAGGAAACCATGTTCTTTTAATCTTTGTGATGAGCAGATGTTCAATTAATGCATTATCAGACAGACTATCCTACTTCCTACTTATACTACTTAGGTAGGTGACATGTATTTGTGTGGAACTAATTTAATCCTGTGTAACTTGTTATTATTTGAATTATACGGGTTTTATTGTTATTATTTAAATATTTGTGTTTTATTGTTATTATTTAAATTATTTGTTTTTTATTGTTATTATTTAAATTATTTGTTTTTTTTGGTTATTATTTAAATTATTTGTGTTTTATTGTAATTATTTAAATTATTATTTTTCAATTATCTTTGTAAAACATTCAGATACAATGTAAATTGTTATTGAATAAATGAAATGAATGAAACTATCCTACTTATAATATAATATCTAAACATATGGAAACAGAAAGTTTACTTTGCTGCACATGTTAATACATACTATTTGAAAGAATATATACCCTCACTTACACTCACACCACACACTTACTCACCTTAACTGTTTTTGTATGCATAATTTATGTTATTTGTCTTTTTGTACTTAAATTGTTGTAAATTTTATATGAACTATGAATAATAATATTGCGCTAGCAGAACGCATTAAGTTGTTAACTTTGTGTAGTGTTTGGGTCACCAAGATACAGGCTGTGCCTAGTTTGGGACCCGCTGTCAAATCTAAGTCTTCTGTTAGTGAGAATTTCATACCATGCTACTTAGGTTGTATATTTAAGAACTTTGTGTGAGCTAAATAAATGAATTTGAATTTGAATATAATAAAATGGTACCAAAGTCAAAACTGTACATTGAACATTTTTGAAAAAAAGTAATTGCTACGAGGTGTACGAGTCTAATGTCGAAAATATAGTTTGTAGATTTTTTTGTTTGTCTTGATGTATGTTCGGATTGGCGCTAAAACGGCACAGAGATAGTTTATAACCTTGGTTAACACATAGGATAGGTATCCCGGTAGTACGATCCTAAGCCGTGGGCAATTATAATTTTTCACCTGCAAACTGATAAACTGCAATACCTACTTAATGTTTTGATACAATGTAATATCACATTCCAAGACTGTTGTTTTACAACAAGATTGCCAAAAGGTACTAACGCAGCAGAACGTCAAATGTAACCTCAAAAAAAGTTGTATGTAATCGTCATGAACTGCAGGTATTTTGTACAGTGAGCTATGAAAAAGGTTATGGTTTGTGGTAAATACATAATAAAAACTATTGTATTTATGCACTCATGTTTTATTGAATCGACACAGGAAAATTTTTTTGGCATCATAGTATATGCCATATCCTGATGCTCGGGCCACACCAACGGGAAACGCCGTTAATTATCACGATGATGGACCTTAACCCGTCGGAATAAAGTCTATCATCGCGATAATTAACAGCGTTTCCCGTTGGTGTGGCCCCAGCATGATAAAGGCTCTTTCAAACAGGCGCGACACGCGACACTACACAAAAGCACCGCTCGTCGCGCTACGAGCCGTGTCTTTGTGTCGCGTCGCGTGTCGCGCTGGTCTGCACAAGCCTTAATAGTCTTAGAACCGATGGTCATTATAGGGTATAAGTGTTCCTAAGTGGAAAATGGAACCTGCGAATCGGCGAAAGGTAGAGAAGGAAGTTAGATGAACAAGACCTTCGGAAGAAAGTTGCTGGAAATTAATGAATAAGAGTGACCGATGCTGCAAAAAAGACGTCCATGTTCAGCAGTTGATTGCTGATAAGTTAAACATGAGAGAATAACGACATTTCAATTATTTGCTTTACTAATAACGGCTAATTTAATTGAAAAATAAAACTAAAACCAAATAAAAGTCATTTATTTAAATAAAGCTGAGAATCAGCAATTTTTGAACGTCAAAATTACATCACAGTCCCCCAAAACGCTCACCCTTCACCACTTCCTAGTGTTTTAGCTGGGAGGGAAGAAGAAGTGGCGCAACAAACTCCCCAGTAGCACAGCTGTCTGTTCTGTTAGAAAAACTTGATTCTATACAATAGTACTTATGCAAAATAATTTACATGACGCAACACAAAACATTAAATTATTTACCATACATCAGTTTTAAAACATTAAGAAAACACTATGACATAATTGTTATAAAGAGGTCAAAACCCCAACTAACCACAGGTCAAACAGGAATCGACTTACGTAACCCTATTCAGCTATGTTACCTATAAAGTATTAAAGAATTTCGATGCATAAAGCGAAGAAATATTGTTTTAAAAGGCTTCTTGGAGTTAGGGTACCTACCTAAAAATATACTACTTAGGTAACTATTATTTGTTATTTGCGATTGTATTGTGGTTGTGTTAGTCATAGTAGGTAGGGATTAAGACTAATTCGCAATTTATGACTGATTAAAAACGTAAAACCTTAAACTTAAGGGAAGGAAAACGTTGAACTTACTTATAAGTATTTATTTCTGGCATTATGTAGGTGACTGCCTATTGGGATGATTTATGAAACTGAAACTTAAGATTAATTCCTCTTATAGAGGTCAATAGTCAACATCCACGGAGGGTAAGCTAAGAATTTCTATGAGCGGATCGCGCCAAATAGGGTGCGTGGCGCCAGGATGTCGGGAGCCGTCGCGACGCCCGCCGCCGACGGAGGCTGGGCAGTCCACGCGCCGCGCGCGACCCGTACACCGCGCGTGTCGCCAGACTCATCAACACACCCACTTACAACTTACTCCTGCCCAATCCACGTCCAAACCACTTCAATCATTATGAAAATAACATCACTAATTATCATCTCTTTAATTAATATATCGTATGGTGTAAAAACAAAGTCAAAAAACTCGACATTAAATAAATCAGATGCCATTAAAAAATACCTAGAAAAACATGAGGAGGTTCTATTGGAAGTTACAAAAAATAAAAGTGAAGTTAAACCTGTTACAATCACAAATGTTGTTAACACAAAGATCGTGCCTGTGGCCACCAAGAAAGTCAAAGCTCCTCCTAAGATGATACCACCTGACATGTAAGTAATAAGCTAACAACATACACTGTATGTATGTTTAGATGCACTTATTCATGTATTTCTTACCTCTAGCACTCATATGTACACACGGCTACACATCAAGCTATACATTTCCAGTATAAGCTGACCTCTCATTGTACGGAAACCCTATATAATGCGAGATCAGCATAAACTGGAAATGTATAGCTTGATGTGTAGCCGTGTGTACATACCCAAAAATGTCGTAATAGGCCTGTGACCAAAAATTTTTTTTGTTTGTCTTGTAGATTATTAAAAAATATTAAACACGTATTTTTTCATTTTTGACGTAATCGAAAGATTACGGCGATACATTGAGTTAAAATGTGGCATGACGTCACGCCTTGCTAGATTTAATACTGCGTTGTGACGTAGCGAGCCCCCACTCCCCAACTTTAATGCGTGTTTACTAAGTTATTTTTGATTAATATGATAAAGCAAAAAATACGTGTACGTTATTATCTGAAAGACGGACTAAATAGAATTTCTTTTTTTTTACCTAGGATACTACCCTATTACTGTCCTGCACATTAGGTAATTTTTAGGGTTTCGTACCCGAAGGGTGCCAAACGGAAGGTGGTCAGCGGGCTGTATCTTATGTAACAGGTAGCCAGTTGAAATTTTAACAGATTGTGTATTTCTATTGCCGCTATAACAAAAATAAAAGTTAAAAATTAAAGGGATCCCCAGACAAGAAACGTGTTTTTTTCGGCGTTTTTTGCTAAATATTGTACGGTGGTACGGAACCCTTCCTGTGCGAGTCCGATTCGCACTAAGCCGATTTTTTCTGTTTTGTAACTAAATGCTATAAAGAATTGAATATTCAATAAATTCTAATAGGCACACGTTTCACAAATTTCTAAATGTTTCTGTTTGTTGATTCACGAAGCTCAATAAGCGAATTTCTCGTATAAATAAGTACTTAAATCTTAAAGCGTTAACATGATCTTTCTATAAACAGAATACAGGTCTGGGCCAATCAGATCTCGCAAAGTTTATACGATAACGATGACATCGTGGTGCGAAGAAAAGTTCTTCTGAAAAGTTTCTCTGACATAAAGATAGAGGTTCGCAATGGTACAGCTATCGTTTCCAAGATGGCGGACGCACTGGAGGAGCTGCTGACGAGGCGAGCTCACGCCGCTGAGGAGATCATGCGCCGAGCAGAAGAACTGGCCACCACGGAACAGGAACCAGATAACAGTTACACCTTTGACTACAGTGTTGTTAGTATTCAATATTTAAAATACAAAATTTATTTAAATTTTTTTTTTTTTCATTATTATTTTAAATACATAAAATTGAGCACAAATTTTAATATCATAATAACGTAACATGCATTGTATTTCTTCTTTTTGCTAAATAAATTATTTATATTTCTATTACATAGGAAAAAAAAGTTAGCCTTTTGCTCCCTGTTACTCGTTTATATTAATTAATAGCATTTTGAGGTTGTGCTTTGTGAGATTATAACGGCATCATAAATAATATGGTAATTTCGTTTTAAATCTAACTTTTAAATTAAGTTTTGAACGTTGACTTGATTGCGGACTTGTATCAAAACAAATGTAATAGGTAAATTAATAAAAACAATTTTTCCCAGGATTTAGACCAAGTAAAGAAGATAATAAACTTAAAAGAATTGGAAGACAACCAGAAACCTCTGAGCTGCAGAAGTTTACGTAAGATTAAGCTGAAGAAAAGCAAACATTTTGACTCCGATGTGTCGCTAGACTACACTAGCGTACATGTAGCAGCTGAGGTCTTTGACTGTGGTAAGCATTAATAGTAAGGACATAATAATTATGATCGATTGCCCATTGGCAAAGCGGAGTCCTCGAATGAAGACCACAAATCCAGACAGATAGACCGTGCTTAGGATCAGCCTGCTGAAGACAGAAATTCCGGCGTTTTTATGGCGTAACTTGAGAAAAGCCCATGTCCATGTGTAGCGTGGACTGCGATAAACTGACTGTATTGGTGATAAAACTTAAGACATTCGTGTTTTACTTCTTTGTTTATCCTCATGTGCGGGGTTATTTTTATTTTTTGGAGGAGCTCGTGGCTAAGTAATAGCAGCCGCACGGGTCGATTCATCCGGGCTACGCTGGCCGTGGTTGGTCTGTGGATGTGTGACCATTTGACCATCTTCATCCATATTTCATCATCATCTTTACATACCAAGACTCCTCCGTGACACGGAAAGCACGTTAAGCCGTTGGTCCTGGCTGTCATTCGTGGATCTTTGACAGTCTTTACGGGTCGTCAGAAGTCCGAAAGTCTGACAACCAGTCTTACCAAGGAGTTTCATATTACCTAGGTACTGAATTGTGGAGGTCAGATAGGCCGTCGCTCCATGTAAAATACTGGTATTCAGCTGCATCCGGTTAGACTGGAAGCCGACCCCAATATAGTTGGGAAAAGGCTAGGCAGATTGATTGCTTCGTTTTGTTTATCCATTTAAAATAAATATATTAGACATTTATTCAGCACATTGTTTGGTTTATATTTCCCTGTCTTATTAAGATAATTTTCTTTCAGCGCCCAAGGTCAAGGAACATCTTTACTGGTCTGAAGGTTTACTGTCAACCTTCAAAAAAAACTATGCTCAAGATTCTTCTCTGGACTTTCAATATTTTTGCAGTGCCCATGGATTTCTCAGACATTATCCTGGCAAGTATTTTATGTAAAAGTTACTGGTTTATCAATATAAACGTAATAGATTACAACTATAAATCCCATCCTGCTTATAAACCTCATTCCTTTCCTTAAACAGATTCACCATGGTATTTTTCACTTACGATTTTTTTTTTTGTTTTTAATTCTTTCAGTTTTTTTAAACAATTTGTTTTTTTTCCAGCGGCATTATGGGAAAGCATGTTTAAACTCAAATACACAGAGGATGATTCCGATAAAGTGTATGACTGTCGGCTGCGGCCTTGGTACGTGAGTGCCGGAGGCGCTCCCCGCGACGTTTTGATACTCCTCGACGCATCAGGCTCCATGGAGAACTCTTCCAACCAGGTCATCGCTGAAAAGTTCACCCTAGCGCTTCTCAGCGCCCTCACCGATGACGACAGAGTCAATGTGTTGCGTTTCAACGTCGAAATACAATCTCCCATTAATTGTTTCAACGAAAAGCTTGTTGCTGTAAGTATTGATTTGGTGTGATCTTCTTCTTTTCGTGTACTGACTAACCTGTAGCCTAATTTCGTAAACGATTATGACTAATTTGTTTCATTTTGACAGTTCAACAACATTCATTGCGTTATTTACGTTGTTGAGCAGATTTTTTTTTCAACTTATGAAGCAATGGTTTAGCAGTCTGTTCCAAATCGAAACATTTTTGCGTAATACACGATCAATCACAATTCGGGTACTGGTGTTAGAGTTATAAAGCCACCCATAGGCCTCTGACTTAGCTTCACATGCCGTCGAGAAATATCTCTCAGGCATGCCGATTTCCTTACCATGTTTTCCTTCACCGTTTTTGAAGCAAGTGATAATTATACAATACGCACATTAATCCGAAAAGTCAGAGGTACGTGCCTTGGTTTCGAACTCGAGACCTATGACTTGGCAGTCTGACGGTCACACAACTAGGCCATCGCTGCGGTGTAATTATAAATTGTGTATTTTTTTTCATGTAGAGTTCGATAATTTTCTAGCTACAACAACATCATAACATCACGCCTGTTTTTCCCGAAGGGTTAGGTAGGGGTGTTCCTAGTTCCTTTGTGCTTTCTAAATCATACTTACATTTTTTTAACCGACTTCCAAAAGGTTCTCAATTCAACTGAATGTTTTTTTTTTTTTGTATGTTTGTTACGCGATAACTCAGCCAATTATGAATTGATTTTAATTATTCTTTTTTTGTTTGGTTGAGGGTGGTCCCATATAAATTTAATTAACATTGCTGGGTGGTTTTTGAGTTAGCTTCAATAATACGTATTTTTTCCCACTTAGTATGTTCCTGTCACTGTTATTTACATAGCAGGTAGTGGTATTCGTTTGTGTGTGGGGTAAATACGAACTTGATACATAATTTGTATTGGTTCAGGCAAACCACGTGAACGCAGCAGCTATGATGGCCGCTATGGACAACTACAACATGACGAATGAGACTTGGATGGGCGACGTGTTGGAGTACTCAGTTCGGTTGCTACAGCGGCAGCGGAGTACACCTGAACGGCCGAAAGCTTGTCAGCAAGCTATAGTGTTACTTACCGACAGCCTCTACGACAACTATACGCATCTTATGAAACAACTCGACCCTCATGGACATATCAGGTACTTAGCTTTTTTTTTTTTGAATTGCAATTATTCGTTATACCGTAACGAAACTAAACAAATGTACAACATCACATGCTGCAATCAGGAGAAGCTACCAATATCGGTATTTAGGAGCTAAACTTGAACGAGCTGATCAATATCAAGTTTTTAGCATTACGTTTTCTTTTCAAATTGATAAAAAGTTTATGACTACACTTACAGTTTTATGTAGGCTGGAGGCTTTTATTTAGATATTTAGTTTGGTTTACGTTTAGTTTTTTTTTTTTAAATTCTGCTTGAGTATGTTCTCGATGTTTTTGGTTGGTATATTGGCGTGTGCTAGCTGACATTTTTTCTAACTTGAACAGACAGCTGTGCTGCTGGGGAGTTTGTTGCGCCACTTCTTCTTCCCAACTAAAGGCACTAGGAAGTGGTGAAGGGTGGGCGTTTTTGGGGGACTGTCTTGGGATTTTGACGTTCGAAAAGTGCTGATTCTCAGCCTAGTTTGAATAAATGACGTTTGAATTTGGCTATTTGTTTATGATTGTAACACTATCACCTGTGCTGTCAAGTTCCAGACGTAGTAAAATTAACAGCTGATTCCCTAATTGCCAATAACAACATGCTGTTGGGACATTTACTTGTAACATAGAATCGTTACTGGTGCGAAGCTCACTCGCATCATTAACTATTTTTGCTTCTCACTTCTTCGTTGTAGGTAAAACGGTCCATAAGTAATGCAATAAAATAATAACCAAAATTGTGGCAATTAAGCAGGCGACGTGTAATGGTAATTGGTCTTTATCTCCCTAGATACAAAGTTAAAATGAAAAGAAATTATTTACATAATATAAACTGCGACTGCTGCAGGTGCGGAAAACCTAGCCCAAACGACGCAAATACTTCACCGTATTTTGAGTTTTACATATGTTCGAGCCGTTTATGGTTGAAACACTTGGGCCTTGGGGTCCGAGTTCCCACTTAGTTTTTCGAGACATCACCAAGTGGTTGGTCGACTCTTCAGCATTGCCATACAACGTTGCGATACTGCCACCCTTTGGGCACTTTTCTTGTTAACAGCGATTTGGACGAGTTTTTTTTATGCCCATGCCATTTGTTTCTAGAGTATTCGTGATGTGGCTGCACGACGTGTTTGGTCTCCGTGATAACACTCGTACGTACGGTGAGAGTCTGAGCTGCGACCGCGACGGGTACTTCGCAGAACTCATCACACCCTTCGACGTGACGCAGCAAGTCCTGAGGATCCTACAGGTCATGGAGCGTCCGCTAGTGTCCCAGAGAAACCAACGAGTGACGGTCTTTAGTGATGTTTACGCACATATCGAGGTACGCACGAATATACCCCGAATTCTCTACTCCATTTGGCAGTAATTTAAAACCACACTTATATCCTAACTATATTTATATAATATTATAAATGCGAAAGTGAGTTTGTCTGTTTACATACAAACAAACACGTTTGACACTTTCACGGTAAAACGGATGAACGGATTTGGATGTTTGGCACGTGACTATGACCTGGAGAAAGACATAGGCTACTTTTCATGCTGGATCTGGAGCTAGTAATGTTATAAATGCGAAAGTAACTACTGTCTCTTTGTCTGTTATCTATTCACACCTTAATGACCGAACAAATTTGGATTAAATTTGGTGCACGGATAGACCATGATGCGGGTTAAGACAAAAAATACTCTGTGTCCCGATAGTAAGTATGATCCCGTGGCATCATTTCTGACCTCCACTCGCGCTAAGCCGCGGGCAAAAGCTAATCTACACTAATATTATAAAGAAAAAAGATTTGTAATTAATAAACTCAAAAACTACTGGACCGATTTTAAAAATTATTTCTCCAGTAGAATGCTATATTATCACTGAGTAGGTACTCGTAACATAGGCTATAATTTATAAAGATATCACCGGGCGAAGCCGCTGGCGGAAGCTAGTAATAGATAATAAAGTTGTGGAGTACATTGTTTTTGTTGGTCACCAGTTTTATGAAGTGTTTAACCATCACGGTGGTTTGACATTTGCAAGTTTATTCTCAAGATAGCTAATTGATTCAGGCGTGACCTTGCGGAAATTCATTATAAAATACAATAGACGTTGATATATTTAGTAACCTGTTAAGGAGTCATAAAAATCCCTGTAAGAAATCGACACGTGTTTCACCTCTCAACGAGGCATCGTCAGGATGGCGATTACTTGTCGTGAACCCGAACACGGCGTGTTGCCACACCGAGCGCTGTACGCAGAGTGGTTTATTCTCAACTTTGGAACAGAATAGAAAAAAAAATTGTATTTTAACTTCGACTCTTCATTCAAGGCTTTTGTGGAAGAGATATCACAATTTTGACAATATCACGTATGGTAGATCATCAAACGCTACAGATGGTGAAGTTATATGTAAGTTATATGAAGTTAAGTATGTAACACCAAAAAGAAAAACTTCTTGTATGTTGAGGAAAGTCTCTAAGTATATAAAATGATATTATTAAAATGGTATTTGAAATGATTTCAGCTTACACTCTAATCAGTTTTTCCCGGATATCATAAGTCTGTTGTAGATTAAACGATTGTATTATCGACTAATGTAAATGCTAAATATTGCATCGTCAACAAAGATAAGCAGATTACTAAAAACACTTTTTGAAATAGTTATTCAATTAAACAAGTCATTGCTGTTTTTTTACTTAAAGGAAAATATGGTTGAAATACATAAGGTTCTTTCTCTTACATCTGCCTAGCCTATTCTTACCTAACCTGCTTATAATAATAATAATATAATAATGTTTATTTATCCAAAATAATACATAGACACAGGTTGAGCACAGTAGTAGTTATACTAAAAATTATACATAATTGTTTGTACAGATGTTAAAGGGCTACAAAAATCTATATGACAAAAATATAAACCCTGTCTCTCAAACTAGGAGGTCTGTATCTTGAGAAAACAGTGTTCGGCCAGAAGGTTGCGTAAATTAAGAAAATTTATAAAATATACCTTGCATGTTTGTCTGTTTATACTATAATACTCAAGAGCAGTGATAGTAGTGGTGTGACCGTCAGACTGCCAATTCATAGGTCTCGAGTTCAAACCCAAGGCACGCACCTCTGACTTTTCGAATTCATGTGCGTATTGTATAATTATTACTTGCTTCAAAAACGGTGAGGGAAAACATTCGTAGGAAACCGCCATGTTTGAGAGATATTTCTCGACGGCATGTGAAGCCAAGTCAGAGGCCCATGGGCGACTTTAAAACTCTGACACCAGGTTAGTCAGTAACCACACGAAAAAAAATTTTTTTTATTTTTATTCTGCTATTGTTTTTAACAATCTTAAGCTAATGCATCAAGTGAGCATATTAACTCATTTGCTGCTTACCGATGCAGTAGACGATGATGACGGTGCTTACATGTGTAAAGTAATATTTTACTAATTTTAGGACCCCAGGAGAGGCGAACTATATTGGAAAAGTAAAGAAAACACGGAGCAGTTCAATAGATACAAAGATCTAAGACGAAACAAGAAGGCGTTGCTCAACGATACCCAGCTTTATAAGGACTGGATGTACCAAGTCAATTATGTGTGTATCTATTTATTTAATAAGTCTTGTATCACAATGTTGATAGAGGTACTGGAAAACCATTCCTTGCAAGTCAGAATTATAGATAGTGCAATCCACGAAGACGCGCCCCACTCCGCTCCGCGCCGTACTAGAGTTCAGCTTACAGTAATCGCGGAGTGGGGCGTGTCTTCGTGGATTGCACTATCTATATTGACTAGTATTGTGATAATGCATTGTTTTAGAACAAATACGGACATTACTACGAAGGAGAGGAGTTGAATTATAGATTACAAATAAGCGTTTCGGTACCAGTGTTTGACCATGTCACAAGCGAGGTAAGAGAAATTTAAAACATTAAAATCCGCAACTCAAATTGCTAATGTACTCTTTATTGTTATCAAACTGCATTTAACATGTCTCTGTTTTCAGGAAATTACGAAAAAACTTGACGAGGTAAGTGTGATTGCATCAACCAATCAATCTGCCTAGCTTTTTCCCAACTGTGTTAGGGTCGGCTTCCAGTCTAACCGGATGCAGCTGATTTCCAGTATTTTACATGGAGCGACTGCCTATCTGACCTCCACAACCCAGTAAATGGGTAATACGATACCCCTTGGTAAGACTGGTTGTCAGACAAGACGGTAAGTGTGATTGCATCAAAAGGCAAATTAATCTAAACAAGTACCGTATTTCTAAAATGGTAGCAAATTTAAAACTGTACCTTGAATTTTATTATTAATTTCTTCGAGCTCTGGGAACGATTCTAATGCCGAAAATATAGTTTTAATTAGAATTTTTCTCTGTTTGTCTGAGTGTATGTTCCAGAACCACGCTAATACTACCTTCTAATAGATTATGCAAAAAATTTGCATAGATATTCGCTATAGGTCTGGTCAGTCTGTAGGCTATAAATTATCACGCTAATTCCTATGGGGGTTGAGCTATGTTGCATTATGTTCATATTCTTCTATAGTTTACCGCAAATTGTAAAAATAAGAGCCAAAAGGTTCTTATACACTGTGAAATTTGAATCACAGTTTTGCTAGAACAAACGTTATTCAGACCATGGTCTACTACCATTCTACAGCATCCAATTTAAAAAAAACATTAATTGGTTTTTAAAAAACACAAAAAGACAAAGTTTAAAATGTTAAGATTATCTACTGCTTACTAAATTTCGTTTATGGAGGTACATTTCCCTGTAAACAATGCTGTGTCCCATGCGTGGTGTCTGTGTTATAGGGAGTAACGATAATCTTGACATTTTAAACCTTGTTTATTTTTGTGTTTTTTTCAAAAACCAATTTTTATTTGGATACTGTAGTATGGTAGTAGACCATGGTCTGAACAACGTTTGTTCTAGCAAAACTGTGATTCAAATTTCACGGTGTATAGTTACAGATTCCACCTTTTAAATGATTATCATTATGGAGCTAAGCATTCAATCATGACAAATACAGGGTGGGTGGATTTTTGAGATGGGACAATAAGGGCAGGTAGGTGCTTTAACTGTTGTCACTACAAGAAAATTTCGTCCGTAACTTTTTGAAACATTTGAATCTGCTTTTACAGATTTAAAAAAATGTGGTCATTAAGAAAATGGACAATTTAAAAAAAAAATGTTTTTTGCCTATCCATCCTGTTTCTTATAAAGATCAAAAAACTCTAAATGGACTAACTGAGGTTTGAGTACTACAACAGTCAGAAATCGCAAAAAAACTATTCCCATACATTTCGTAGGAAATGAGACTGAACATTGGTATGTTCAGTCTCACACTGGTGTGTCAGCAGTAACAACAATACTTCACTGGGCTGAATAGAGAACGAATATAGCACTGTATAGTTACAGATTTAAATATTTCTTTCCGCTATACCTTTATGGACCTAAGCAGTCAATCATCACCTACTCTAAGCACGGCTATTTTAGGCAAATAACTTAGCGGTTCGACGACTGCTTTGCTAGGTTCGATTCCCAACAATTTATATTTATTGTGCTTCTATTTTAATTTTTTACTATTTTATGATAGTTCTTATAACGTACACAGAAAAACATGAAGTTTAGATCTCTCTGTCATCTATGGTCATAATAAAAATTCATATCTTTAATCAGGAGACTGTTAATGAGAAATTCCATGTGTTAACAATCTCCTGTTATATTATTTTTAAGAATGCATCAGTCCACAGACTATATAGAAATACTTAATATCATCATTCACTGTATCAATGTTGTGCCATTAGCATGACACAGGCGTTCATTAATTCACTAAAAACAAAAAACTTCGCAAGCAATGGGAAATTGCTACAGAAAGCTGCGGGTGTCGACCTTAGGATGACTTGCTTCTCACATGGACAACTGTACGTCCCTTGTTCCCGCGTCACCAATCCTGACTCCCTTTATATTCTAGCTGCTGAGACCAAAAAAGGCGTATGACACAAACTAAACAGATAAAAATGCACAATAAAATATGATGTTCGTAATTACACTGATAACTGACTTATCTAGATTCTCATAATCATAATACTTAATTATTTGTTTACAGGAAAACCAAAGGAACTCTACCAGGACGGTATGTAATGAGGAGATTATAATGTTTATTTTGATATATTCAATCACATATTAACATAATTCCTATCCAATCTCTAGGCATTGTCTGCGACTAAGTTCGCATTTTACAGACTTGAATGCTCAATTTGATCCGCTCAGAGGTTGAGTTAAAAAATCTCCTCTATCTTTGCACCACTACAGCTTTCAAGGAACATACTTAGGTATATCTTCCAAACAAGTTTATTTCATGAAAGGTGGACTCTTGAGAAGAGTTTCGTCCGTTGCTTAGGCTTGAATTCCTCTTACGCTGATGTCGGTCGCGCACGTCGGTCGCGCGTGCGGATGTACATTGTGTTCTATATAGCACCATACTGCGACGCTGGCGTCAGCGGCGCGTACGTACGTACAGACGCCAGCACATCAAGCTACTACAATCTGTCAAATTTATTTAATCGATTTTCAACTTTATTACTAAAGTGTAAGGTTCAAAGTTGATTGGGAAAATTTGACAGTTTCGGGTAGCTTGATGTGCTGGCGTCTGTACATTGCATACGTGACCGACATCAGCATAAGAGGAATTCAGGCCTTAGGTGGCCACAGATCTTTGTCTGATTGTATAGACAGAAGATAACAGACAAACGGATTGCGGAACTCCGTCGTAAATTGCATGTGATTAGAATAATGCGGAAGACAGAAACATCGAATGATTTATTGCAAATAATAAATATAGATCATTGACCGTAATTATAAGTTTATTGACTGATAGAATGTAAGTCTTTCCGCAGTACCCAGTCAACCGACTATTAGGAGTGGCTGGCGTGGACATCCCCATCGATCATTTGAAATTGGTGCTGCCTTATCATCAGGTAAACATTTTAGAATTATAAAATCAATAACATCGTGCCATATGCTTATGCAAGTAGAATTATACATTTTTATCACGTAGACGTTACGTAGCAGTCGTCTCGTAGGCGTTACATAACAATTGTCTCGTAGGCGTTACATAGTAATCGTCTCAAAGGCGTTACGTAGCAGTAGTCTCGGAGGCGTTACGTAGCACGCGTCTCATAGGCGTTATGTAACACAGTCGTCTCGTAGGCGCTACGTAACAGTCGTCACGTAGGCGTCACGTAGCAGTCGTCTCGTAGGCGTTACGTAGCACGCCTCACGTAGCAGTCATCTCGTAGGCGTTACATAGCAGTCGTGTCGTAGGGGTCAAGTAGCAGTCGTCACGTAGGCATCACGTAGCACTCGTCTCGTAGGCGTTACGTAGC
Source organism: Agrochola litura (assembly GCA_949152395.1). Lineage (NCBI taxonomy): Eukaryota > Metazoa > Arthropoda > Insecta > Lepidoptera > Noctuidae > Agrochola > Agrochola litura. The sequence goes on along the minus strand of OX424509.1, from coordinate 17,493,034 downwards.
AGGTAGTTTAATTATAAAAGGGGCGAGTGGTTGCCACAACTTAACCATAGATACAGTATTTGTGTTCGTTAATATTATTAAACAAATTGACAAAGAAAGCTTGTATTCTATGTATAATGACGTATTCCAGTTAGTATTATGTAGTACGTAGAATTCGATAATTAATTATCATTACTTTATAGTCTGCTCTGAGAAATTAGAGTTCCATGAATATTAATAACTTACTTAAGTCTAGTTAGGGTGTACGCTTCAGAATTTACAAGCTGCTGTAAATTTTCTTTAAAAACTTGAATGAGAAGTCCAAGGTTTTGGTGTGTTTCATAGTACATATTTACTGTCTAGAACCTTTATTATCCTACCTTTAGAACTACCTGATAGTGTAAATCAGCAGATAACGCATGTATTACACGCTCATGTATCTATATCTTGTAGTTTTATTACCATTACAACTATTGTTGTTACTATTTCATATTCGCATGACGTCACACATTTTTCAAAGCATAGATGTATTTATATCTATGCTTCAGAGCATCTTGTATATTGCCATCTCATTGGTCTTGAAGCTTAGCCATTTTAAATACGCTTTTGATGGCACCATGAGAAGCACTACTTGAATAAACATTTGAATACATACAAGCAGGTTGTGATGAAAGTAAAACTCGTTGCATCTTTCAGATTGGTGCTGGAGGATCTTTAATCCTCGCCGACCATCGTGGCAATATCGTATTACATGAGAACATAAAACACACGGTGAACTATTTATTTATATAGCTAATTATTTATGCAATCTAAAATCAAATCAGGTTTTTACTATCCCTTAATGTTAAAACCCAAATGCGTTATCTGCGCATAATTTAAGTGGATTGCTTTCAATATCTTCTTTGATTTTCCTAATAATAAACATTCTAATACTACTTTTGATAAAAGAATAGGTATAATGTTTGACATGCGTCATTTTAAAACACATTACATGACTCATGATAATTATATTATTTGCTATCAGTTCGACGGCGATATTTTAAAACCCGGATATCGGACAGTTGACCTCCTGGATTTGGAACAGCCGGCTGAGAATCATAAGCCGCGATATTATCCCGAAGAATGGATGAAGGTAACAGCTTAGACTTGTTATTCTTTAATATTCTTTATCTGTCCACGAACTCTCACCTAAATTAAATTAATCTACTTTTAGCTCCGAAAAATTATGATAATAGATAAAGACGAAGGTAATATAACGATGTATGCGAAAGGCATCTACGACGACGGAATGAGAGCCATTCTGGAAAAGCGGCAGTATTTTTGGAAGAGAGTGCTGAACCATTATACAGCGGTGGTGGTACTGCCCCTAAGCAACAGAGTACATGCGGTCCCTGAAGCTGCCTTCACGAGAGCAATAGCTGGCGCGGCGTGGACATCACTGTCTAGAACTGAATACGCCGTCAACCCTGATTGGTAATCCTCTTATCAGACCTATTCGTAAAGTCAATAAAGATCGTACAGATATGACGAAAATGTGTCGCAATTCATAAAATTTCTTGGAACCGGATGTAAATAATCCGTTAAAAGAAAAACATTTAAGCGGAAAAATTTAATACCAAGCAAAAACTGGAAATGGGGATTTTGAAATAAGCTATCTGATAGACAACACTTTTAGTGTATCACGTTTTCAATGCTTATTCCCATCATTATCAACATTATTAGGTCTAGTAGTCCAAAATTGGACATTAAACTTTCAGTTAGAATGTTTCTTGCCCCTGAGCTCATCCATCTATCATATCTAAGTTCCGCATTATTATGACTATGATTCATTTTCTTGTTTCCCCAATTCTCAGGTTGTATTGCCGTCACATAGAACCGTACTTCGAGACGCGCGAGGCTGAGGTACGACATTTCATCAAACGTCGCAGTGACGAGGGTGACTTCTCCATGCAGAAGCTCGAGTATCTCTTCAGTCCAATCCCGCCTTCGTTGTTTGAGAAGACTTATCAATGTTCGTCGATATTTCTTACTAGTTTAGTGTTTTACTACGCCATGCAGTATAGTTTTACTCCTTTACTCCATTTTTAATGCCTAACCGAAACATAACTTCGGTTTATTTTGGTATTACATTAGTAGTTATGGAAACAATTAACAAAATTCCATTCACTGGGAAAAATTACAGACTTTTGCTGTATTTAAAAGGCTGTGTCATTTTCCTCCAGTCACCTGCCCGGGTAATACCTGCACTAGCAGCCTACACTCCCGATAGGTATCCAAAAGCACACCCAATTTAAGATAATAAATAAAATAGTATGACGCTAGTACGACGTCATAAATCGCAAGATGTGAGTCGTAACCCTGTGTTTATTTTCAGTATGCTCACTTATTTACTGCAATCCGTAAGGTAAACACAGTAGATAATCCTTACCAATAAGTAGTTATGAATATACCTATTGTGTTTCGATAGCTGGTCGGGGAAACTGTGGGTTAAAACTGTGGGTTGGAGCAATAAATATGATTGTTGAATACTCAAAATGAAAGCCCAAATAATTCGAAAAAGTAGTTTAAGTAATTTGCTAGGCTGTACCAGCTTAGTAAAACATCTCGATATCACTTTTTAAGCGGCGTCTCTCAAGTACGAACGCCTGTTTCGATGTTAGTTACTAGTAGAATTCAAGTTAGTACATAGCAACATTATTGATCCGTGGCATGTTAACGTGAGTGTAAGTTATCAGCTTATCAACTTTTATCTACAGGTGGTCAGCCTGATAAACCACTTTCCAATAAGTACCATGCTTTTAGGTTCATGTAAACAACATAGTATTTAATTTAATCACGAAACTTTCCGAAAACTATGCTTCGGTCCAACTCAACCAATCACACAATTATTGTTCTTTTGAACCACTTCTTACTGATATCACTATTTAAAACTTTACACTCTCGGAACATTACTCTATTGCATTTTTGACTCCAGTTCTTGACTTTGACCATAACTCATGAAAACACAAACACGGAAGTATTTATTCCCTTGAGTAACTTTCATAACTTTTTCAATTTTTAACACTGGACATATAAAACAGGCAGGCTTTCCATGCATTTGCATGCAAATAAGTACATGAAACTGCCTAGGTCGCTAACATTACGCATTATTACACAGGTAACGAGGACCTAATGGCGAAGTTCTGCAAGGAGGCCGTCGCAACGGATCAGTGGGCGCGGGAGCATGAGGTCCCCGGCACTGACAGGGACTGTTCCACGTGCGAACTGGGGTCTACCACCGCATTCTTTGCCAGTGGTAACTTTAATCAACTCTTCTAAACACTCCATCTATCAGTTACTAGTTTTACGTAGAACGGGCTTTAGAGCTGTCTACTCCGTGCACCCATGAGGCAGTTTTAACTGACGCATCATGTAGAAATTACTGTCTATGCGGTATACATATACTAATCTTTGAGTTCTCAAGCTTTATTGGTCCAACGTGGATAAAGCAGTTTAGAAATTAAATCGCGAAGCTCTAATCAATTTACTGCGGTGTAGGATGTAGGGATGCAAGAAGTGCCAAAAAGCATCGATTTTTAAAAAAAAAATCATTTTCGAATTATCGAAAAAAATATCGTTATATCGATATTTTTTGGCACTTCTTGCATTCCTACCTTAAAAACACCTTGAAAATGGGAAATTTAAAAAAAAATGTTTCTTTCTTTATGAACTTCTATTATGTTTTTTTTTTACTATGTTAGCTTATTTATTTATGTATTGTGGATACATAAATAAATAAGCTTGAGAATTTTTTTTCCGAGCAAAACAAGCAAAGTCACGCCACAGATAATAAAAAAGTCTACTTTTTTTTACGGCTCTGATTCCCAACGGTTTTAGTCAGTGGCGATTTATCGAATTTGATACATTTTCGATACTCTATTTTTTATATCGATATATCGAAATAATAAATATCGATATATAGATATTTTTTCTGCAAGCCTAGTAGGATGTGCAATGTACATTGTAAAGAAAGATGTCTATATAGGATCAACATCTACAGGTAGATTCAAAACTAACCTATCCTGTTTGTCCAAGTGCGGATTTTACCAATGAAAGTAAGTATGTGTTCAGCACATTGTGTCAATAGTGTCAATAGTCCATAACGATTTTGACACTGACGGCTCTTGAACGCGGTTTAGAAGTCTACTGATAACGTTCACTTTCTTTGGTGAAATTCGCCCTTAGTGACAAAAATCAAAATCTTCCCTCGCAACCGGCAAAAATTGATGCTGAACATTTTGAAACCGCCAATGACGCGAAAGTGCGAAAAATTATCACTAGCTAGCTACTAGCACTATAGAACAATATGGCATTTCCGCAAAAAAAAAAAGATTAGTACTCGATTGGCCTCAAGTCAAGGTTTCTCAAGCAAGATACAGGGTCGCATTCCTTGAAACCTGATTACGTGATAACAAATCTACAGGAGAATACAGCAAGAGCTATTATATCAGCGATAAACAGTGTAGGTATAACATTTAAAGGAATCTAATAGAAATGACTATGAAACAACACATTTCAGTCGAAGACCATCCAAAATATTCCTTTGCTGCAATGCATATTACCGCAATCGGAAGTACCTAAATGGCGTGATAATTTTTATCTTGCTCGTTACAATCTGATCTACCCGGTAATTTGAGGTAATACTACAAAATATCAAAGAGCCGAGAGCAGTCGACAAGAATCAGTTACTTCAATCGAGCCATCGATCATATTATTACATCGTTATCTTCCGGATACAAATCAAATTGCGTCATTTTCAAAAGTTCTGTGCGACCTCACCAACCTTATGACTTAGCTACTGAAAATGCGACTTTTATCTTTACTTAATGCTGAAAGTAACGAAATATGTTGATATTTTCCAGCGGATCTTGCAAACGATCATATACTACTATAATATCCATTATAAAGTCTACGTCCACGTGGTGTTCTGTAGCTGCCTATCCCCGTGAGGAACCGGCGCGACGTTTATTATATTACCCTTGTCTCTAAAAGTAAGAAATTGAACTTGAGACTTTGCAAAACTCCACTTTAAAATGACTTGAGGTAATTCCCTCAATGTAGCCCGCGAAAATCTACATTCCTTTTGTTTTTTGGAAAGTAATTTTGAATTTTGCGATTATAGCAATGCAAAAGTAGAGTTTGACAAGTTTTCAACTTCAAATTGTCAAATCATCAAAATGATATTCGGGGACATAGGGGAAGGTCCTGTCCCCTCTTAAGCGTATTAGAGATGAAGTGAAACTCCAACATGCAGTTAATATTATTATAATTGTCACATACGTATTATGTTTAAAGTTAACTTAACTAATTAATTAAACTAGTAGGGACAAAAGAAACGAATTACCTACTTAAAATGTAGTCCGTCTCCCGCGATGGTTGCCAAGCAAAAGAGGGGACGCTATGGGTAGTACCCCGAATCGTAGCTTAGTGTTGCCACTTAAAAAGGGAGCGTTCCTGACTAACTTATAAATACTTATATAAACATAATACAGACGACGACACCATGTATTCTAAGGTGCGTTCACAAATGCACAATACGTGGCGCCACATATGTTGGTTTGTTGGCAGAGAGTGGTTTAACCCGCTGGCAACAGTACCATGCGACCAGCGCACACGCCGACCCTCCAGCGGGTTCGTGGTGGCCGGGCGGGCCAACAGAGTCGTGGTACCGCCGCGCCGCCGCTGCACCCGACACCCTCATCGTTCACGTTCCCGTCGAACCCATCGGCAAGATGCGCATCAGCAAGACAAAGCCGCCTCCTGTGAGTATGTCTTCTTCTTCATTGCATGTCGAAGGCATAAAAAATATAAAAATTGCCTTAAAATTCAGCAACGCGAATACCGTTTGCTGACACAGCCATTAGGACCTCCCGTGTGCAGGTGACACGGCTTGTAGCGTAAGATGGAAGATGGGCCATTGTTTGTGGAAAGACGCCGCATACGCACCAGAGATCTGAGCCGTCCAGAGCAGCCGACTTGGGTAGAAAGTGTATTTAGTCAGCCATCGTATCACCCCTCACTATCACACTGATTATATCATATTGTCCATAAATCATAACAAGGTGACGCATAGTACCTATCACATAATCTTGATAGAGAGATAGTTGCTATGTGTCATCGTTTTGATTTATAAAATTGCATGCTAGAATCTTATCGGTAAAAAAGAAGCTCTATATTTGGGATACTTATTGTGGATATTATGGTTCTGTATTAATTTAAAACGCGCTACAAACGTCATTTAGTAAGTAAGTTATGTTAAAGTTAATTCAGGAAGTATCATCCTAAAGTCTGAATCAGACATCCATGCCTCTAGAGTCTAGTGTTTTTCATTGGTAGAAAACATTATTTCACACAATGCTATTTATGGAACTATATGTAATGATGATGTTTAAGGAGAGCGAAAGTGTTTCTTTAACCAGAATTTTAAAAATGGACAAAGTTTGAGTACGAGAGGAAAGGCAAGATGGACGGTATTTGGAAAAGGAAGTAGGACTAGATTTTTTAGGTAAAGGAATGATTTTTACCTCTTTTCACATCGTTGGAAAAACACCATAGGATATAGAATAGTTTAGGATTTAACATAGGATTGGAAGAATTTCATCGAAGACGGAGTATCATTTTCCGACGTATACATTCACTACCAGCTGCGTTAGATGCGAAACTACGCTCTTCTTAACATCACTATCAGAGAATTGATTAAAAATAAATAGGGGATGGTCAGGAGTTGGAAGGTTTGAAATATAGTTTATTGTGGCTGTCTTCATAATGGTCTCATTACAGTGGGATGAAGATGAGAAGTGTGGATTCAGTAGATCAACATCTAACTTTTTAAGAATCGATTCTGGGCGCGATTTGCCAGCTCCCAAAGATTTAAGTTTCCAGACTTTCGCTGGATCTCCGTTTTCAACTGAGGTGTGGATATGGCAGCGTTGGTCATCTCTACACACCTTACTGCAGCGATTGCAACCATCTACAAGGATCTCCCGGTTCGACGGCGAGTCAGACACTTAAATTTCGTTTAGGTTACAGCCTTTAGGTAAATTACCAAAGCTGAGGTAAGCAGATCAGAATTTTCGTGTTTTAAGGTTCCCATGCGGGATATATCGCGTGATGTAGGTATACATGGATTACAACATCCTCTTACATAAAACCGTCTTTTTCCTTATTTAGAGGAAATAATTACGTCGGTAACACGGATATACGCACTTTCTTTGAATAATTTAATCAACAAATCATCGCTAATGGTCAAGATTGTATCAGTATATCAGATTTGTAGATAAGCATTTAATTCGCGATAAGTGATCAAATGATGATTAATATTTCGCGGAGGCGTAAAAATGTGATGAAACAATTTAGGTTCTTACTTATTTCCTCATTCTGCTGTATATTGAGAATTGTTTAGGAATCATGAAAAGCTTTACAGAGATCGTATTTTGTCATGAACATAAGCTTGTTTTTAGTCAAGTCGAATATACTCTACAGTCTATGGTATGTTCTGAAATCTTAGAAAATCCTTATTTATCTCGAAAGGGAGACAGGTGGCTTTAATTATTGCTTCCACAGCTCAATTTTGGCAAAGTTGTAGATTAATAAATGAAAATAGAAATGTATTTTTGTAAATTACTTGTTTCCTACGAGTACTAACCAACTATTTTGAGAAGAAACTTCTTTTAAAGTCCAGGCATTATCTTGACCAGATCATGTGCGGACCATGCAGATTAGTGTCTGCGATAGTCTTTTGAGGAAAGAACCACACAGATTTTGAATACATTTAACACTTAGGTAGGTAATGTTATGTTCCAGTACACCACTCGTCAGGAATGGCTGACGGCGGCAAAGACGCTCGGCTCGGCTGAACATGGCATCATTGGCGTGGCAGGCTACCACTTCCACCCACGACATCTAGTCGACCTGCTGGAATCTATCACCAACTTCCCTGTGAGTATACCTACTATGAACCTGGCATCAACCAACCAATCAAATAAAACGTACGTTCAGGCCACATTGATACAACTCTACCGGTAAATCAATATGGTAACAATAATATATAAAACATCAAAGTTGCTACGCAATTTTATGCATTGAAAATTACGGAGTTTTAAAAAATTTGGGAATTTTCAAATTAGGAAATTGTAACCACTAAAAGTCGCAACCACAAAGTCACAACTCGAAGCCCCACGGCCTAGCCCTCATTTTTGCAAAATGTTTCAAAAACAACAAATTTACCTATAAAGGAAAATGTAACACGATTTCCGGATTGTATAAAATAGAATAATCATCAAAATTAATATACTATACGGTTTGCTCATCAGTCAATCTAATCTTTGCAATCTATACCGATCTCACCACTATGTGATGACAAATTATTTTAATAAACAACTAGCCACCAAGCTCCTGTTTTGCATAGTTTTTACGACTTGACAAAACTTCCCGATTTCTTTATTATTATTATGCAAGTTTAAAACTAATTTTCGTAACAAATAAACCCTCCGAAATAAATTCTCTAAATGATGATGATAGCCGCATCAAAATTCGTTGCGAAGACACGAATAGAGACTTTAATTTATAATAATTGTATACCGTATAGTATAGATAAAGAAGACACACAAAATAGCAGGTTTCCATAGAAAGCCTCAATCTTATAGCCCCAAAATGTTATTCGTTGTTTTCTCTTCGTAGGCATCGTAGCAGTGCTACACTGCTACAACTCTGCTACGTTGAGTGCTACGCACACTACGCAGTCTTGCGTAGAGGGACCTACGAAACTCGTAGACGATGAACTAATAACTTGAAATATAAAATATATATTTTTGTTTCGTATGTCTCCAGGATTCTATTACTCATCATTTTTTATTATAAAATGCTCCATACCAACTGCAACATTTCTTTTTACCAATTCTATTATACCAATTCTAGTGTCCTGAAGGCGAAGAGTGCCGTCCCCGATGCGACGGCACAATCTGGTCGTGCGTGTTGATTGACGAGTATGGCTGGATAGTCGCGCGGGAAGGCCGCAACGTCACCGGCGACCCGGACGAGCCCCTGACCGAGCACTTCGCGTCCGTCTACCCCACGGCAATGAAGGCACTGCTCAATGCCAGCGTGTTTGAGATGAACTGGATACATGACTATCAGGGAGTGTGCTTTCCACCGGTGGATGAGCCGCAGAGTTCGGCTATTACTGTAAGTTGCTTTCTTTCAAATCCTTCCACATAAGGAGCCTACATATAATTTCATGCAGTGTTTTGTATTTTTTCATCATTAATTTTGCAGGCGGTGCCGTCCATACTCATATCGCTGTGGCGATCATTAAGCCTTATACTTCGAGTTACACAGGAGATGGTAACGTTCATTACAATTCTTAGTTCTGGTGAGTTGGCGACAAAAATGACTCAATATTCGACATACCTATTAGAAACAATGAATCGACAACAAATGGTCCTCCATAACTTAAATTATTATATGATGATCGAATACTGCGAGGCCAGTGCGTGTTGCCCGTGATGACCTATGGCATTGAAACGTGGTCGCTAAAAATGGGCCTCATTAGAAGGCTGAATTTCACCTAAAGGGCAATGGACAGGGCTATGCTTGGAGTTTCCCTACTTGATCAAACCAGAAATGAAGAGATCCGCAGGAGAACCAAGACAACCAACAGAGTCCGAAGAATTGCCAAACTTAAGTGGCAATGGGCAGGGCACATTGTTCGCAGAACAGATGGCCGATGGGGCCGAAAGGTCCTGGAGTGGCGACCGCGTACCGGAAGACGTAGCGTTGGAAGGCCTCCCACAAGGTGGACCGATGACCTGGTGAAGGCCGCGGAATACCCTGGATGCGAGAAATACAGAATCGGTCGAAGTGGCGGTGCTTTGGGGAGGCCTATGTCCAGCAGTGGACGTCTTTCGGCTGAAATGATGATGATGATGATAATGATTGAATACTGATGCGAGCACAAATGTTTTGTTACAGGTTGTATAACACTAGTGTCTGGTGACACGGAACAAGAGAAACAGAAACGAAAGAAGCGACTGTGGCGTGACTACGAACGAGAGAAGTACGAAGCTTTGTACGACGACCGCGTGCTCGTCAACAGGACGAGGTTCGCAGCGTGCGACAGATCTAGAGTTCTCTACGTATTACAGGTATTACTAGCATATATTATACCATAGGTTTTTCCATCCGGCACTTCTAAGAAGTAGCTGTTTTTTTTTTTCTTCACGCGTTCCGCCTCCTCCTTCGCGAGCATTACCGCTTCGCAGAGGGAGGTGACGGCCTGCCATTTCCTCTCGCTCCGTACCATGGCCTGAACCAGGGCCGGACGCGAGAGATCACCGCCGCCGATCGCCTCCACGAGGACACGGTGATGCTCCTCCCAAGCCAGGCAGACCTCCACCGTATGTACCGATTCCCGAGTCGCGCAAAGTGTTATTGGGTTTTTCTATTTGGAATTTCTCAGTAGCAACCCTGAGTCTGAATTTGTGCCCGGTTGATGACAATAGGCTCGCCCCTTATTACATGGGACTTAAACATAACTGGCGAAATGTGGGTGTACTATAGGTATCAAACACCTCTGCCTAACACTTCAGGGATTGTAGACGTGATTTTATGTTATTTATTTATTAACTACTAGCTTTTGCCCGCGGCTTCGCCCGCGTAGATGACGGAAAATATCCCAGGGGAACGTACTACCGAGATTTCATACCTAATAACAGAGGAAAACGCCATTGACTCCTACCGCTGCGCCCGCGTTGCTCCGCGTAATTTTGAAACTATGATATCTTTTAAACTATTCATTTAAATTAAATGATATGATTTAAAGGCATATTTTAAAAACCTTCCGCATTAATCGCTCCGTCCATTGGTGAAAACCGTGTGAAAATCTGTTCGGTAGTTTTTGAGCTTATCGCGTTCAGACAGACAGACAGACAGACAGACGCGGCGGGGGACTTTATTTTATTATTAACTATGGATGACTTACAGCTAAAACAAACAGAATAAAAAATGATATGTGAGATTGACAGCCAATTAAAAATCTTCACTTCTGAAAACAGATTGGAAATAAAAACAGTATAACATTCAACCATAAACTAAATTCATATTTCATATTCAATACGTACAAGAATAAAAACCTGAACATACTAAATCTTAATTTTTTTTAAACTTTTTTACAAAAATAACAACAGACTTCCAAAAAAACACTACAAACTGAAAAATAACATTAATTTCAGAAGTCGGTGTCTTTGGTTTTGTATTTTAGTTTTTTGCCACCGACTTCCGACATTAAATACCACTACCTGCTACCAGTGACAGGAACTTATCATATCATCTACATACTAAGTGAGAAAAAAATACGTATTATTGTAGCTAACTCAAAAACCACCCAAGCAAAGTTAATAAAATTTATATGAAGCCAATTTCAGAGTATATTCTTTCAAATGAAAAAAGAATTTTCAAAATCGGTCCACAAATGACGGAGAAATCGGCGGACATAAATAAAAAAATGAAAAAATATATAATAAACAAACACGCTACGAACATATAACCTCCTCCTTTTTGGAAGTCGGTTAAAAAAACAATGGCACTCCGGGAGTGCCGACAGAAGTGAAAACTTGAAAAAATCGGCACCGCGGTAATCAACGCGTTGATGTCTTTTTAATGGTCAAAAGCTGGTGTCGTCACAGCGTCGCGAAATCGATGGTTTAGTCCCATGTCAAAAATGCCCAACGCGCCCAAAGAAGTTTTCACTTCAAAAAGCCAAGGCTCATTGTTATGTTTATATTATACATGTTATAGCAATACAAGTAATCAACGTTAATCAAGAGCTCTACATAAGTATAATTCTCAGACATAGGTTACGTAATAGTATTGGCATTACTTGTTTTGACGGCACATGGCTAATAATGAGAGCACATTTTTAGGGTTCCGTAGTAAACAAGGAACCCTTATAGTTTCATCATGTCCGTCTATCTGTCTGTCTGTCTGTCCGCGGTCTAGCTCCGAGACCCTTAGTACTAGAAAGCTGTAATTGGGTATGGGTGTATATATTAATTACGCCGACAAAATGGTAAAATAAAATTAAGCAAAAAAATTTTTTTAAGGTACCTCCCCTACTCGTAAAGTGGTGACTTTTTTTCTGTCCCATTTTGTGGGGTATCATTGGAAAGGTCCTTCAAAAACATTATGAGTATGCGACTACCATTTTTGGATTTAGGGATCCGTTTGCGAAATATTAAGCTTTAAAGTGCTTATTTTTTTTAGGGTCAAGTGTCCCCCCCCCCCCCCCTGCCGGCTAAATGGTTGATTTTGGATATGTGAAAAAAATCATAGCAGTAGTTTATATAACGAAATTAAAAGAAAAACTATCACAGCTAAGTAGGCTTTACAAGTTAACGAGTAATAATCGACCAATTTAACTTTGCAGTTGCAAAAACATGTTTTCCCACACATCCCGTATGGGAGAACATCTTTTTTAACTACAAAGTTAAGTTTGTTTTTGGGACAAATTCATCCCAACTACGGAACCCTTCATTGTGCGTGGTCCGACACGCACTTGACCGGTTTTTTTGTTAATAAACCATGTAGTCAAAATTAACAAAGCTTGTATTTTAATTATGTACAATAAGTAGGAAGTACATCCCAGTTATTAAATAATGTATTATTCATGTTCTGATGCTATCTACTAACATTTAAATACTTGTTAGCTATATGTAAAAAAATTGTTTAGATAAATGTAATTGATTCGATAAGAAATTACTAAGTATTCAAATTACAAGTAGGTTTTCCTAATCGTTGATCAACCTTTGGATTTTGTTGACCCCATAACTTTTCAACTTTATAACAGAACATCACGCCCGAATTCCCCGACGGGTTAGGCAGCACCATATTTCATGTATGGTTAAATCCCATGTAATAGGGGGCGAGCCTATTGCCATCAACCGGGCACAAATCCAGACTCCGGGCTGCTACTGAGAAATTCCAGATGGAAAAACCCAATAACACTTTGCCCGACTCGGGAATTGAACCCAGGACCTCATGCTCGGCAGTAACGCTTCCAATTTTACAATTAAAAATTGTAAGTAGATATCGATAAGCAGGAAAACGGGCAGAAAATTGGTGTCTTGAAAAAAAAGTTGTACAAAGAATAAGAAAATTTTGAACACATGATTTTAATTTAGTAGAGTACATTCCTACAACAAAAATAATAATTTCAGGATTTTTTAAAGCCTTATCTAAATACCTACCTACTTCTAAGATTTACAATCGATTCATCGATGGCATCGGTCGCCATGAGTTTCTTGACGACTCATTTTATCGAATCACAATTCACTGACAGCTAGCTGCATTTATCCAGAGCTCCGTCCAGACCATTACTCGAATCTTAATGAAGCTTAATATTCATTTGCCCTAACTCCCCGATCTTAATTTATATTTTGAATTATCCTTGTGTCTTTCAGGACACGCCAAAAGCTCAAGAGGCTCTAAAGAGATATCCGAAGCCGTGCACTTGGCCGCTCGTCGCGGCGCGGGTGCCGCAGACCAACCTACTGCTCGTGGCCGTGTACAACCCCTGCAAGATCAAGGGAAAGCCTGTCAATGATCCATTGATCAATGAGCAAGTAAGTTCAGCATAGCCACCGTGGCTTGCATGCATGATTCGGTGGATCGGACAAATTAAGCGACGACGTCTGTAAGTACATTTCTGTTGTCCTCGGAAAACCCGATGATTGTATTAGGTACCGTGACGAGCATAAGTACAGACGCCAGCACATCAAGCTACTACAATCTGTCAAATTTATTTAATAGATTTTCAACTTCATCGCTGAAGAGTAAGGTTCAAAGTTGATTGGGAAAATTTGACAGTTTCGGGTAGCTTGATGTGCTGGCGTCTGTACCTAACAGTTATGCAAATTAAATAAAATTTTCAACTTGGAGAAAAGACCCATTTCATAATAGTATGGTTTTGATAATATTATGTTGTTGGTACATTTCCTGAAGGCACAAGAAGGCATCTTTGTACAGCTGTGTGTATTAAACACGAGAAAGTTACTCCGATGAGTCACGAACTGTGACGAATGAGGAAATGATTCGAAGCATGGTGAGGGCGAATCCTTGATTTACATCAATGGTCGAAGGTAAATTGCCAACTCGTTCAATTGTTATAATTTCGACATTGATTATTGTAGGTTCAGTTGGAACTGTGACCAACTTGAAAATAAATAGTAGTTTGATGGGAAACTTATCTGAACCAGTAGGAAAAAGTGGAACTAACGAAATAACTGACCGCAATTTGAAAATGTTAGGGCTTTGGCTAAGCATTATTCTTGTCACTGTCGCACAACTGTCATACTAAAAGTGCATGATAAAGACGGAAACATATCTAAGAAAAAAGTGCGTACTAAGTAACGATAATTTATCTCGGTCTATAAACGAACTATAGAGTAGACAAATAATACAAAATATTTAATTATCAGCAAGAATATTTATGAAGTTTACAGGGTGACATTCCCACACACAAAATGTATGGGAAAAGTTTTTTGCGATTTCTGACTTTTCTAGTAGGTACTCAAACCTCAGTTGGTCCACTAAAGTTTTTGTTCCATAAAAGAAACAGAATCGATCAGAAACAGGACAACAGAAACAGGATCGATAGGCATCAAAAAAAGTTTTTGTGAAAACTGCCCATTTTCTTGCTGACTGTAATATATTTTTCAAAATCTGTGAATGCAGATCAAAATGTCTCAAAAAGTTAAGGACAGTCTTCTAAGACCGTTTTCCTGTAAGCACGCTACAACAGTTAAGGTCGTTGCCCTTAGCCGTTGTAGCGTGTTTGAGATGGGGGTACAACTCAAAAATCCACCTTGTATACAGGTTGTCTCAAACGTAGTGATCCAAAGGCAAATGCAGTAAAGTGGAGGTGGCCACCTATAATTTAAAAAAATTAAAGTTAGGGTATTCTCAACAATTTAGAAAATTTCGCAAAATTTACAATTTTCAAGAAACTTTACACTTTCACTTGGATTTTAGACCCTGTGAACAAAATTTTTGACGTAGCGAGTTCAATGGCTGGAAGATGTCTTGATAGTGTTACCTACACTATCAAGACATCTTCCAGCCATTAAGCCACAAGATTACGTTCCCATTTACATTCAGTGTGGCTCTGCAACGCTTCAGATTTTATTTTTACTTGTCTTTTCTAACTTTTTATTAAACTTTACCGCAACTTTCTAAGCCCAGATTTAAAAAAAGTGTACGACCAAGTACGTGCACATAAACTAACCTAGCTGTGGCTATATCAGTCAACTGCCTTATTTTTCTTACTCTACCTGAAAGAGTTCTAACGTGGGCGCCCCATTGCAATTTTGAATCTAAAGTAATTCCTACAAACACAGTTTTCGTTATAGCATCTAGTTTATTGCCATCAAGTTTTTCCGTATTAGGTTTATCCATTTTTCAGAGTCAATCAAATGATAAAGCCTATATCAACGTTTTATTTTTGATTACATCTTAATCCTAAGTAGTACCTACCTACCTAATCATAGATTATAATCCTATCGTCAATTGGAGTAATTGATTGTTCTTGGAATAACATGAAAAAATATCTTGCGTGTCCGTGCCGCCAAAATCGAGAGTCACTGTTATGTGAAATTAATTCATAATTTCAAATCAGTTTACCTATTGCAAACGTGTTCTAGGTACACACGGCTACATATCAAGCTATACATTTCTAGTACGTGTGTGTTCTAGCCGTGTGTACAGTAAGCGCTCAAAAGTGCATGAGCACGCTAAGAGTCGTATTGCTGTGAACACGCGGTATAGCTCGTACATTTGTATGTGTAAGCAACACGATACACACACCACAGATAACGCAGTTACACGAAACAACAATATATTTCCGTCGCTTTAAACATGCTAGCACACACGCACTATGCGCGTGAACTTGACCAGTTAATGGCATTGCTAAAATTCGATAGTAACTTAACAAGCGCAGATAGCAGAAAGCGTTAAGCGTTGGTATGGAATTCAATCTGCCTCAGGTTCTAATCTCGTGAAACACAGTGCGGTTTTTTGCAAATATTATTATTTTTGTTTTCGATAATAATATTTTTTAAATATTGCTGCTTTTTTATGTTGTTATTGCAATAAAGGTTTTAGAATAAAAAATGCGTGATATATGATAACAAAATTAAAAAATATATGTTTATTCGTTATATTTATTTTACATAAGTTAATAAACTGCTACAATTATTTATCATTACTTCAGCTGAATAAGATGTGAAATAGATGTCAAGAAACTTAGAAGCAGTTTGTATTATTTAGACATATTTAAATTATGAAATATTTTAAATTTTTAATGGATTTTTTCACCATAAATATTAAGCTTTGATCATGGTCGAAGTAATTAAGTAATAAATAAGAATATTAGACTACTTAAAATGTAAAAAACTACTTACAGAATAGGTAATTTTAAGGTTAAATATGGGCAGTTTGTTTATATTTTATTTGTATTAATTATTTTACATTTTATTTGACTTTAGTAAATATTGGTTGTTATTGAGGTTAAAGCTTAAGTATTCATTTTCTTTACGAAAAGAAGATTGAAACTAAACCTCAAATTTTTATCCTAAAATAATACTATTACTAAAATAATATTAAACAATTTCGGTATATCTGCAAGAAATACGACAAACACCCTATTGAAACGTGCTTAAAAAATTCGTTACCATAAATTCATGCAATAACGAATCTGTTGTTTATTAAGTTGGTACGGTCAATATTTTAAGGTCAAAAACGGTTTTCTAGCTGGTCTTCAGTGATGCAAGCCTTCAGAGTGCACGGCGAACGGTTCATAATGACGTGTTTTTAATAATTCAGCAAAATGTCTCGTTGGTATGAAACCATTTGTTTCATTCACCATTTGACGTCGCTGCTACTCGATAATAATCCCCTTCCTCATATCTCTTAACCCTCACAGTATTTCTCTAGAACAAAGAAAAACATTGTTTTTATTACACATAATACCTTATTATTTATTATTCACTAATCGAATTAAACCTCACAATGAATTTAAAACTTTAAAGGCATCTTCTGTCTCAACAATACCTCTGTTCTATCAACAATACCCTTGATTAAGATTTATGTTTAGTAAAATATGAAATATATTAATGATAACACTCACACTTAGTCCGGTTTCATTAGATATTCACTTCACTTTTACGCAGCGCAATAATATTCTCTGATCTGATCTGATCTCTTCAATATATTTTATGCCTGCTTTTTGATAATAATAACCACAACACTGCGCTAAATACTCGTCACCAATATTATCCACGAACCAAAAAAGTTCTATTAATTGAATACTCGTAACAAACTGCATCTACCCCACAGAAATTGAAATAATTTACTTAGTTTTTTGTGGTCTACCTGCTAAACTTTAATATTTATGTGAACAAGACGAATGAAACTAAAAACGAATGATGATTATTGAACTAGTCATTGGTTGCAGACAAAGTGAGTGTGTGTGTGTAATATGCGTGTCTACAGTATTGTAACAACTTATAGAAGAAGGTCGTAAGTCAAACCGAAGCGTCAGTCTATTGCTTTGTGAGATTGCTCATGGACTTTTGGTCGGCACTGTACAGAGGTTGGAAGATAATGTTACATTAATGCCCTAACAGGGATTGTAACTGTGTGTACTTACTCGCAAATAAATAAATAAAATTAAAAGTTTCAAACATGCACTCTGTAAGAGCACCCCAAAACTAAAATAAATAACATTACATTCAATACATTTTATTACAATTATTTTCTGTTTAATAATTGTAATTTAATAAACTGTCTCGTTGGTCTAGTCTTCCAAGTGATTGCATGCGCTATTACTGAGCGTGGGGTCCTGGATCCGAATCCCTGGTCGGCCAAAGGGTGTAGGGCTTCAATTAGGATTTAGGAGAACGCCCTGAATTTGGATATAAATCACACTAATATTTTAAAGGCGAAAGTTTGTGAGTGTGTGTGTATGTTTGTCTCTTCTTCACGCTCAAATGGCTGGACCAATTTGGCTGAAATTTCGCACACAGATAGTTTATAACCTGGATTAACACATAGGATTTTTAGGAACACTTTTTATCCCAATATTCCTACAGGATCGAGACTTACGCGGGTGAAACCGTGGGACATACAATTTACGAAATGTTGGTTTACTGACTATACAATCTGCCTAATCCTTCGGGACATTTATGCATGATGTTATGTTATACTGCCTCCTTTGTTAAAGTATTGGGTATGTAGGTACCTACTATTTACATGCTGCTAAAATCTTTCCTTATTCTTTTCCTCCTCTTTTTATCTTTTATCAATTAGTTTTATATTTATATTTAATAAATTGCCTCAATATTAAAAAAAAAATACCCATTTAAATGTCAATCAAAATCAAATCAATTAACAAAGCTGCTGTTGGATAAAAATGAAAATGCTAATAATATTTCCTACCTACTTTCTTTTTGTTTTTGCTAATTACTTAAAATTGCGAGTTTTTGACAAAACTCAATTAAATGTTGTTAGCTTGTAGGTAAATTTATAAATTGTAATTATTGTTTTCATAGTCGTAATTCTAAATGTTTCTATTAGATATTGTTATTCTTATTGTATTTCTTGTGTTGGGACTATCTGAAAAAAAAACTCCTCACCTGTTTACATACAGTGCCGACCAAAAGTCCATGAGCAATCTCACAAAGCAATAGACTGACGCTTCGGTTTGACTTACGACCTTCTTCTATAAGTTGTTACAATACTGTAGACACGCACATTACACACACACACTCACTTTGTCTGCAACCAATGACTAGTTCAATAATCATCATTCGTTTTTAGTTTCATTCGTCTTGTTCACATAAATATTAAAGTTTAGCAGGTAGACCACAAAAAACTAAGTAAATTATTTCAATTTCTGTGGGGTAGATGCAGTTTGTTACGAGTATTCAATTAATAGAACTTTTTTGGTTCGTGGATAATATTGGTGACGAGTATTTAGCGCAGTGTTGTGGTTATTATTATCAAAAAGCAGGCATAAAATATATTGAAGAGATCAGATCAGATCAGAGAATATTATTGCGCTGCGTAAAAGTGAAGTGAATATCTAATGAAACCGGACTAAGTGTGAGTGTTATCATTAATATATTTCATATTTTACTAAACATAAATCTTAATCAAGGGTATTGTTGATAGAACAGAGGTATTGTTGAGACAGAAGATGCCTTTAAAGTTTTAAATTCATTGTGAGGTTTAATTCGATTAGTGAATAATAAATAATAAGGTATTATGTGTAATAAAAACAATGTTTTTCTTTGTTCTAGAGAAATACTGTGAGGGTTAAGAGATATGAGGAAGGGGCTTATTATCGAGTAGCAGCGACGTCAAATGGTGAATGAAACAAATGGTTTCATACCAACGAGACATTTTGCTGAATTATTAAAAACACGTCATTATGAACCGTTCGCCGTGCACTCTGAAGGCTTGCATCACTGAAGACCAGCTAGAAAACCGTTTTTGACCTTAAAATATTGACCGTACCAACTTAATAAACAACAGATTCGTTATTGCATGAATTTATGGTAACGAATTTTTTAAGCACGTTTCAATAGGGTGTTTGTCGTATTTCTTGCAGATATACCGAAATTGTTTAATATTATTTTAGTAATAGTATTATTTTAGGATAAAAATTTGAGGTTTAGTTTCAATCTTCTTTTCGTAAAGAAAATGAATACTTAAGCTTTAACCTCAATAACAACCAATATTTACTAAAGTCAAATAAAATGTAAAATAATTAATACAAATAAAATATAAACAAATATTTAACCTTAAAATTACCTATTCTGTAAGTAGTTTTTTACATTTTAAGTAGTCTAATATTCTTATTTATTACTTATTTACTTCGACCATGATCAAAGCTTAATATTTATGGTGAAAAAATCCATTAAAAATTTAAAATATTTCATAATTTAAATATGTCTAAATAATAGAAACTGCTTCTAAGTTTCTTGACATCTATTTCACATCTTATTCAGCTGAAGTAATGATAAATAATTGTAGCAGTTTATTAACTTATGTAAAATAAATATAACGAATAAACATTATATTTTTTAATTTTGTTATCATATATCACGCATTTTTTATTCTAAAACCTTTATTGCAATAACAACATAAAAAAGCAGCAATATTTAAAAAATATTATTATCGAAAACAAAAATAATAATATTTGCAAAAAACCGCACTGTGTTTCACGAGATTAGAACCTGAGGCAGATTGAATTCCATACCAACGCTTAACGCTTTCTGCTATCTGCGCTTGTTAAGTTACTATCGAATTTTAGCAATGCCATTAACTGGTCAAGTTCACGCGCATAGTGCGTGTGTGCTAGCATGTTTAAAGCGACGGAAATATATTGTTGTTTCGTGTAACTGCGTTATCTGTGGTGTGTGTATCGTGTTGCTTACACATACAAATGTACGAGCTATACCGCGTGTTCACAGCAATACGACTCTTAGCGTGCTCATGCACTTTTGAGCGCTTACTGTACATTACCTATAGCGAATTAATAATTTATAATCCTACTTATGACTTAATCTGCAGTACCTGGAAGTGGAGCCGGACGTGCAGGGCTTCCGCCAGAGCTCTGCGAGCAAGCTGGCGTGCTGGCGCAACCGCGTGCCCCTGCCCGCGCGCCCGCCGCACGTCAAGTGCTACCCACACAACTATGCGCAGGTCAGCTGAGTATAGTTGTACAAGGATCTTTTGGCGCATGGCCAAAATCGGAACTAACCTCGCCACCTTGTTTGACACAATTGTGTAAATTGTTTTTGATACTATCCGTTTTATGAAAACTTTTCATCAAATTAGTAGTTTGATTGACAGATTACCTAATTTATATGTAAAATATATTTTTATGAAGTGTATGATAGCATATATATTACTTTCCTCTATGATGATAGCGATTAGCGGCACTGTATGATGGTTTGTGACGTTTGCATGTATTTCCGTTAAATTGACTGCTAAATGTACGGTAGCAAATGCTTTATGTACTACATTATTGTATGGACCGGCGAGCGCAATAATGACGTACCTACCTCTGGAATTATAAATTTATAAATTATCGATTGTTGTCACAGGCGCCATCATACAGTGCCGCTGGTTAAGTACCAACCTAGTTATAATTTTAAAGTGAAACTTTTATTACATCGTCTATTTTTCAAACTTCCAAATAACATTCCCACATTTTTTTTACAGGAAGTGGGGTACAGACAGTGCGGGCCCTGGTTACCAAACGCTGAGGAAGAAGACGCTTCATCACACGTTACCGTGTCAAACTCGCTACTCTCTATAATCATTGTTATGTTCCTAATTAAACATTACATGTTGTAAAGCTTCAAAGGTGTTAAATAAAACAAAATTCCACATTTCCATTAACTTGTTTATTTCAATAATATCTAAACAAAGATATTTGGTTCGGAAATGATTGTAATACTGCACTGCTACCCGCAAATATTAGAAAATTACTAACGTCACATTTCTTTGCAAACGTTCAATACATTGATACCTAAGTTCAAAATGTAAAATCGGAAACAATGAGTAATTAATTGAAAATAGAATTAATGGAATGTAAGTAAACCGGTAATTTCGTTGTGCACTGAAGCGTCGCGCCGACATTAAGCATAAGGCTCATTATTAAGTAATATCGAGTTAATCGATATCGATTTAATGAATCACAACATCAACAGAAGCTCAACGCATCAGTGGACAGAGAGCGAAACAAGAACAACTTGAAAGAAAACAATAAGATAGAAATTCTACACTAACACTACGCGTACCTAATATAAATTAAAATGCTTGAATTAAACAGTATTCCTCTCATTAAAGTTAATTGCTTATGGTCGGCAGTGTAACATTGAATATCACTTGGTGCTTGTGATTCTCGGCTCTTTATCCTCATGATAAAAACTCTAGTAATATATTATAGTCTGTAATCGGCATTGTTTGTGGGATAGGTTGGGTTGCTGTCCTTTTTTTTTTGGGTGGGGAATTATCAAATAACTTCTTCCGCTCTGGGCGGAGCGGGAGGGCGTGTCAGACTCTTACTGACTAAAACCCACCCGTGTTCCTGCAGTTGCCATGTTGCCGGGGGCCACGATCTCCCTTTCGGTCTTCTTCGCAAACCCCGGCAGGCATCGGCCCTAGCGGATCCCGTCAGTTCTGCTGACATCGCTCGTGGAACACAACGCGCCGTCGACCCGGGCCTGGTCCTTATCGGACGGCGAGCTACCCATTGCTCACCGTCCGCAAGCCCGCGCCTACGGTGTCCGGAAATTGGCTCGCGATTCCCGACGGCCTGGGCGTCTCTCCTGCGGCGGTTAGGGGCGTGACGGCGCAAATTTTGCCTCTCCCTCACACGTTCCGCCTCCTTCTTCGCGAGCATTACTGCTTCGCAGAAGGAGGTGACGGCCTCCCATTTCCTCTCGCTCCGTACCATGGCCTGAACCAGGGCCGGACGCGAGAGATCACCGCCGCCGATCGCCTCCACGAGGACACGGCGATGCTCCGCCCAAGCCGGGCAGACCTCCACCGTGTCCTCTGGGCGATCCACACAATGGTGACACCCGGGCTGGGTTGATGTTTTGACTTTGAATTTGACTTATACGCTGCCTCAAGTTGCCTCAATACTCTACCCCAAGTTGCCTAACTTGCCTTTAGCTGCCTTCATGTCTGCTATTCAAGGCTGGCACGGGGACGAAACAAAATTGACAATGGAGAGGTTAGAGATAATATATTTTATTTAAAATTATTTATAAAGATTTGATTATTTTGATGTGGGAGATTCTTTAATTCGTAAAATTAGCTACCAAAATAATAGAGACCAATCGTTGAAGTAAGTAATTTTTGAACATCCTAACTACAGGTACATTGTCATACGCTTTCTAGAGCTTGTCTAAGTTGAAATGACGCGTCCCAATACTTAATTTGTATACGTACACTGTAAATGCGGTAGTGGGGCGCGTCCTTTCAGCTTAGACGAGCTTCTACTTCACTCCAACTAAGAAGTTAACATAACCAATGATCAAGCACTGCTGCAGTATGTTCCGTTATTATATCACTAAATATTTATACACGTGCTATTTATTACATACAACCCTGAAAGTCAGACTATTAAATGTTCTATTTTCTTTCATTTCGAACTGCCTACAGATTTTATTGACGTAACAGAAAATTGTAATACGACGATGTAAGAAAAAAAGAGAAAATATTAATTACTTATTAATATTCTAAAGATTCCTTATTTTAATTTATAATCTTACGCCTCCATATTAATCTTATTAGACAAAAATATATAACTAGATATTTTTGTATTACACTTCTTTATATCATGAATAAACTTTAAAAATAAATAAATATCAATGTTGTAAGTCAACTGATTCTATTAATTATATTATTGAGCCTGAGCAACTACGATGCAAATTCTATAAGACTAAAATGATATCAATCACATTTTTATTTAACAATCTTTGGTTCGACTTGCATTATAATCATCAGATGGACTGAAAGTTCCGAGATATCATGATATATTTTATTATGAAAAGAACCAATTCATGTTAGTTTGTTATGTACAGTCGACATCGTAATTGCTTTACCACTTTTGACAACAATAACCAGTATCCTGAAACTTCACTAAGGCGCCATCGCTACGGACGACAGAATCGCGGCGTACCTTCAAATTATCGCCGTGTGGAGATTGATTCATAGTTTTTATTGAATTTGATGGCACGGGGAGACAATCGCCGCGATTTTCTTGCCCGTGGAGATGGCGCCAAATATTGAAACTATCTACCGTCACATAGACAAATAGACCTTGTCGTTTTATGACGTGCAAGAGCAATAACGAGGTCGACTATCCATAAAATAAAATCTTTCTGTCGAGACGTTAGAATCGAGCGTCTTTCAGACCATTTGACGCAGTTCCAAAGAAACGTTACTCTGTAAGAAATACAATTCGATGATAATAAAATATACTGCGTTAGATCTGCATCGCCGTTAAACATACATAGTTTGTCACAATTACGACGAATGCAGACCTAATGCAACAATCCTTAAGTGATTAAAGTTTCGCCGACATTTTCTTATGTTTAACATCAAATGTTAACTGTATTGCACTGTAAGGCGTTTGATTATATCAGGACAATTTATTTGCGCACTTGTATCATTATCTTAATCCATACAGACGACCTCTGCTATTTTCGAAAAACCTTAAGTCAGAGTCATACATACAATATTATGTAAAAAAAAAACCGGCCCAAACCGAAAGGGGGCACCATAGGTACTACAATAACATTACCAAAAAGTTTATTTTTTTAATTATCATTGAAAAAAAAAATTGCTATTTAAAATTCACTATGACTTGCAGACAGCCATTAAAATACGCGGTAAATTACCCCCATTGAAAAAAAATGTGGCAATTTTTTTTTACTTTTTCCTTCTAATTTACCACATAAATAGACTCTCAGTAAAATACCTAACAACACCCTCACGGATCGGACAGGGTTTTTTTCATGTTGTATAATGCTATTTGGTAAATAATCGACCATCAATCATAATCATCTTGAAAACCAACTGTCATTGCGGCTACATCTTTCGTAAATCTTCAATAGCAAGAGTAATCCGTGTATGGAGTAGATAGTAACTTTGCTTACGATACAATATACAACACTACTAACTCATCAATATTTCCGTTGTCAGTTCTTTTTTGGCACTATGTAATCTATGAAAATATTCAAAACTAGAGCTTTGATTTATCTTTGAACAGGAATTTCATTAATTTGTGACAACGCTATTAATAAAATACTGTCATTATTTCATAGGTTCTTATAACTATCATAGACTTATTTTGTATCCTATATTGTAGCATAAATAAACAACAAATAACTAAAGCTTAAGTATTCTGTCTTTGCCGTGCAGTTTTTATTATGGTTTAGCCCGCACCGCGATAAAAAATCGCGCGAATTTTTTATCGCAGTTCTGTAACACATGGCGAGCTACCAATTGCTCATCGTCCGCAAGGCCACGCCTACGGTGGCCGGAAATCGACCCGCGATTCCCGACGCCCAGGGCGTCTCCTCCTGCGGCGGTTAGGGGCGTGAGGGCGCGAAGTTTGCCTCTCCCTCACGCGTTCCGCCTCCTTCTTCGCGAGCATTACCGCTTCGCAGAAGGAGGTGACGGCCTCCCATTTCCTTTCCATGGCCTGAACCAGGACCGGACGCGAGAGATCATCGCCGCCGATCGACTCCACGAGGACACGGCGATGCTCCGCCCAAGCCGGGCAGACCTCCACCGTATGCTCCACCGTGTCCTCCGGGCAATCCACACAATGGTGACCCCCGGGCGTTTCCTCCCGCCTTATCCTGAACAGGAACCTCCCGAAACAGCCGTGTCCGGTGAGGACCTGTGTCAGGCGGAAGATGAGGACGCCGTGGCGCCTCTCTAGCCACTCCTCAAAGAGGGGTCTTATTGCCGCAATTGTGGCGTGCCCAGCGCTAGGTTGCGACAATCGCACTCTCCATGCCGCCATGAGATCCCGCCAGAACTCTGACCGCTGTGCCGTGATTTCCCCCGGCGCTTCGCCTCCTCGCGCCGCTCCCAGATGTGCGCGAGGACCTTTACCTCCAGATCCCATGGCGGGCGTTTAATGTCCCTCGAAGTTTTAATAGCTTGAATATTTTGTTGGCCCAAAATTACCACATTTACCACCAGGGAATTCATAAATCAGCAGCTGCCATGATTTTATCCGTATATTAACCCCACGGCCAAGACAGTTCACATAGAAATAAATAATACAACATAACATACATAAAACGTAACAAATCTTTGGTATTTAATACATAGGCGAAGTGCATTGTGCAACAAATAATTATTATTATCAACATAAGAACACATCAAATGTGCAAAATAAAGTAAATCTAGTGAAGATTTTTGTGTATAATAAAATCAAAATCTTAATATCATCAACGGAATGTCAATAAATATAATAAGGTACTGTCGAAGGGCATACAGAATCAGACGAAAATTATCTTGCTTCATAAGCAAATAAGAATAAGAGAAGTCTAAATTGTAACTAGCACTAACTATCAAACAAATTAGCCATCTTTAAAAAAATATTGGCATATTACTTTTACTTCATCAAAAATAAAGGAGTGACGAATTTAATAAAATCTAATAATACGCTTTAAACTTACAATTTAAACTGACGTTTATGTAAAGCCGCACACGATACTTCTAACAGCTGTGATCAACGATTTTACATTACCTATATTATTAGAAGCTCGTAAATATCGACCGTCCACCTTAAGAAAACGCAACCAGGGTCGGTTACAGGATTTAGTTGAATGCATCAGCAATGCATTCAACCTGTAACTAGCTAACAATCCGCAATGCTAGAAGTATCTTGTATGCTTCAGACAAAGAGTAGTAAACAAATGGAGAGACATCGCAATTTTTTTTTTTATTAACGTCTGCACTACCCAGAAGCCAATTCATGACACCGTTGGAGACAGAAATACAAATTACAAACCCTATTTTTCTTTTTTCTGCGGCCTTCACAAATTATACTTGCACTGATGTTGGCAAACTTGGGCACTCCATTTGCTAACTATTCTGTGACTTTACACTTAAATCCTTTTTCAGACGGTCTAGCTGCCAGGTACCGCAGTGGTATATGGATACGTATATTACGTATTAAAGCTTTTTACACCTAAAATTCACCCGGTTTGCGTAATCTTTCGCGCTACCGAGTACCAGGCAGACAGAACGTGTGAGAGGATGCTAACTTGTCACGTGTGTGTGCGTTGTTGAGCGAGCGCGAGCGTGCGTTTACTCTTCTTCGGACTCGGAGTCTGAATCCGGGATTGTGTTGAACCAGTTCTCCCAGTTCGACGGCGGACCCATCACGGTTCGACTGTAATACACGTACATCTGTTTTTAGCTAATTGTTTTTTTGCTAATCAAATTTATGGAATCGGTACAATACAGCATGTAACAAATACCCTGTCCGATCTGAAAGGGGAACATAATAGATACTGCAATAAAATAACCAATTAGGCTCTAACCAATCTGTTCCACCGTTGACGAGGAAGCGACTAGCTATCGACTATTTTTTTGCTCAAGAAACAAAAGATTGTAGGTCCCGTGTTGGTAAAAGAGATACACTTAATAGTGGATCGCTAACTGTTCCCACAGCGCCGGCGAAAACTCTGTCAAACAAACAACTTGTGTCGAGTTGTTAGCTCTACTCGCTTCTCGCTAATAGTCAGCGATGGGACAGGTGTTCAAATAAAAAACTATTGCTATTTAAAATTCACGTTTAAAATACCAAAATTATCTCAATTTCATTAGAAATTAGCAAATTTTCAACAGTTATGACTTGTAGATACCCACTACACGACGACTGTCCGCGCTACATTATTATTCCCAATAAATAAAATGCAGGGGTTTTTTTTTTCGAAAGTTTTAGAACTACACCTAACAACACTCTCAAGGTTTTTGTTACATGTTGTACAGTGGAAGTAGGAACACTGTGGATTTAGTTGAAAGAAGTCAAAAACAAAAGTGTACGCACGTCTGCTTGGTGACGGGCTGCGGCAGCGTGGCGGTGGCGGGCGGCGGCTGCGGCGCGGGCGGCGCGCGACGCTGCAGGGTCTGCGTGCCGCCCGCGCCGCCCGCGTCGCCCTCCCAGCCCGAGTCCAGCACCCATCTGCACATACAATGCGTTTTTAACCATTCGTTCCACCTGCTGAAAATCTCCCACCTGAACATGAGTTCCGGACCCAGCTTCACCGAAGCAAGGAAAACCTGCTCAGGTGGAGATTCACAGATGACTCCACCCGGAGCGTTAGGCTGACTGTCTACTGGAGCGGAGCTGTGCCAATATTAACCAATGAAATTGCATAAAATCTCTGCTCCGCTTCAGTGGACAGGGATTTGCGAACTAGTTTAAAAATTAATACAAAACCGGTAAACGGTGCGAGGAAGCGGAACGAGAAAGCGGAAAAAAACCGGCCGCGGGGAATTGCATAAATCTCGTCGCGTGAACTCGACCTAGTTCCGCACAGTCCGCAACTCCGCTCCGCACTACCTCGCTCCGCATCAATGAACTGACACAGTCCGCAACTCCGCTTCGCATTACTCCCTCATTCCGCTCCGGTGCCTCGATCCGCGTCAAAACGGTGCTGTTCCACAAACAACGAATCACGTAACATCGTGTCCAGCGTGTCCTGTTGTCTGCACGTTACAGGAACTGATGGACGTTACTTAAGATGCGAAACTCGTAGCCAAATTCTGGGCAGACTCTATTTATATTGCCGTCGACATGCTAAGAAAAAGATCTTATAAACGCCACCGTGGGTTATACATTCTCCAGGTTCCCCCGCTGTCTTCCTTAATTGAGATTTTTGTCCAGCAGGAGTTGTATAAAGACGTTACCGGGAAGCGCGACTAAAACCAAACTCTGTTATGTTTTTTCATGGTTTTTATAATTATGTATGCTAGTATATAAAAAAATTATAATATGAGTATTTTTACCTAAATTAAATAATTTATTATTACTATCGCTGACCAACGAGTGAGCCAACGACCGCGACGGCAAGATAAGTTCTTGCCGTCGCGGTCGTTGGTAGTACACTTTCCAACATCCTTACATATTATAAAACAAAGTTCCCCCACCGCATCTGTCTGTCTGTCTGAACGCGATAACTCAAAAACTTCCGAATATATTTTCATACAGTTTTCACCAATGGACGTAGAGATTCATGAGGAAGTTTTAGGTATATAATTCATTAAAGATTTGTGTAAATTGGCTGAAATATGACGATGATTGTTGAAAAAGTCGGAAAAAAAACACGCTGACTTAGCTTTACTGGCGTGTGCCGCGTAAACCGTAAGAGATACATTAAATTAATGTTCTTCAGTATTGTACTTTTTTAAAGTTCAACAAAAAAGTCCGCGATAGCATATTAGCGATGGCTTTTAAGGATAACCCACAGTAACACACATACAACAAACACATATCATCAAACTGTAAATTCACTGACAGGTACAGAAGTGGTGTGCGCTTCGGTAATCTTCGTGTTTCCCAATTAGCGTCGCGCCACAGAGTAACGCCATAGAGGCAATGCTTCTATGTTTTGTACTACCGTGGTTTTTCGTAGTGCACCTATTATTGCGCGTTTGAATGAAGTTTTCTCTCTGTCGAGCTACATACTCCAATCTCAGATCGTCATTTGTAACTCAATAGTTGTTAATATATCATTTCGTGAACATGGTCATACAAAATAGACAAATACTTCCATGTTTGCAACAGCTCCCATAGTTGCAGATCTCATCAGGACGCGTTCGTATTTCTGAAGATAAATGATGATTCCCGAAGCGCATACTTTTTTTTTTAAATCTGTACAACTTGACAATTTGACACATTGGCTCTTGATATATTTGGGAACTAAAAAAGAAGATAATTAAAAAGAAATACAAAGGTATTCTGATCTCATACCTAGAGCTGCTGGCAGACTTGCAGTTCTCGCACTCGCTGCGATAGTCGTCGGCGTCTTCCGCGCCCGGCGCCGAGCCCGAGTAACTACACACGCATGACGGCTGGAAACGGTCTCACTGTTCAAACTACTGGCGGTGCGTTAGGCAACATGGCGAATCACAGGAATAAGAAAGGAAATATCATGATATGTACTTGCGTACCTAATTTATTTATAATTAATCATAATTATAAATAAAAATAGGCACACATGTACATACAGTGATTTGTGTACAAATAATGCATCTGCCATGTTATCTCTCCACCACCCTTGGTTGACTGGTAGAGAAAATTCAAAGGCACAAAGTTTAATAAGTAAATAATAGTTTTGATTTAAACAAATAGCTGTTGATTGGACGTTGATGTCGAAGTGCCCTTTGATCACTGTTGCCATAATCAAAGTAGCATCAAAGCATTATGACTTTTACCGCCATATACATCGCTGATATCCAAATCTACCTACTTTAAATCTTTTCAACTCTAGTATATTAGAATGTGGCGGTAGTAGGTACGTTTCCTATCAATCACCTTCCTTCCTATTCATTCCTGCAGCGTCTACCATAGGTCAGAGCGAGACAACAATACAAGGCTGGAAGAAGATTGACCGTAACGGACGCCATTTTTGAAAGGAGTTCAAGTTCGTTCTAATCCGCTGCCGCGAAAGCATCTCTCCAGAGCTTTTACCGCTAATATATCCGGATTTCGTGATAAATCCAGGTTTTCGGGTCTTTATATGAAACTAGACGTACCTACTTATCAAGTTACACTGATTTTGAAGTGCTGTGTAAGAAATAGGAATCGTTTATCCGTGAAACCACGCTGGCTTGCCGCGTGGTTAACCTACACATCCAGAACATACGAAGTCCTAGCATCAGGAAGGCGATTCCAGACTTCTAGAAAGGTACCTAAGGCGCTGCATCCTGTGTCCTTCTCTTATTCCTGTTTCTCCATACAAAAAATAGCCTCATTTCAAGTCAATGTATACTAAGTTTATTACAGTCCACAAACCGCTCTCATAGCAAGGCTTTGAATCACCGCTCCAGTTTTTTAGAAGCCTGGAAAGAGCTGTTTAGACAGTTCTATCCCGCTCCCCCTCATGTTAGCGTTTAAAGGTTTTACAGTTAGTTCAAGGCGCTAACAATGACCTTTGGCGTAGCTGACTAAGACCGTGTCAACGCGGGTTTAACTGTGAAGCTTCGGGTCAACCGAGTGACTATATTTCCTTACTTATCCAAGTAATTGGTTAATTTTAGTTTAGTCCTGTCTAATTAATCAGCGCCTGTCACTACTCCATACAAGTTTAGACGTGATTAAAAACTTGCCTACTAAAACTACGTCAATTTACGTCAAGCGCTGATTAATTTGACAGGACTAAACTAAAATTTATCTTCTGTCCTTTTCTTAATGAAATAGAAAGAAAAAGATGCACTGAACTTAAATTTAGTTTAGTTTGTGAACAAGGGAATCGGCACCAATATCTAAAGAGATGCATTTTGCTTGTTTATTTGTGTTATTTTTGACGACTAAAAGAAAAGTTTGGACGAAAAAGACATGTAGCGTCGACCGCAAATAAATTAGGATAAGGACAGAAGAATGATGATTATTGTGTTATTATTTTTTTTTTCTTTTGCGAGCACAATACCTTATCGACGGTAAGCGGCAACGTTGGTTGCGGCGCCGGCGGCGCGGGCGTGGCGTGCGACACGTGCGTGGCGTGAGGCCCGTGTGCGGCGTGCGGCACGTGCGCGGCGTGTGGCGCGTGTGGCGCGTGTGGCGCGTGCGAGGCGTGTGGCGGCACGAGCGGCGCGGGCGAGGGCACGACGTCGGGCGCGCGCTCGGCGCCCACGTTCTGTTCCTCGCTGTGCGTGCGACCCCGCCAACCATTGCCGCCATTTAGGCGTGCATGGTTACTAGAATTAAACAAAATAAGATAAGCAAACTAGGTATCTTCCATGTTCATGTTATATCACGTTTATAGTTTTGAGCAGTTTATTACATGGAAAAAGGAAAAAAATGTTATTGAGCCCGGCAAAAAAAAAATACTCAGCTCGTCTCATTATGATGCTGCAACATTGACTGCACATTCAAAACACGAGTAGCAGTGACCTTAGGTGATTTTTCAATGGTTTTATCACAAAATAGATTACGTTTGTTAAGTGTCACCATTCATGCAAAGTAACGTTCACAAGTAACTTACGCTTCTGCATCCAGAACCGGCTCAATATTTCTAGTAATATCATTAGCGGACGCCAAGTTGAGGTTCCTCGGCATGCTTCGTCCGGTGTCGGCGTTGTGTCGGTTGTTGTCGCTCGGCTTGTGGAACGAGCGCCGGATCTCGTTGTGCAGCGAGCGGTCGGCGCGGTTGAAGCCGGAGATCGGCGTGTCGAGGAGTGTGGCGTCTACAGCCGTCGATATGCGCGGGATTGTGCGGTGGCTGGAATTAATTATTAATATACTTAATAAAAATCTTAAATTCACAGACAGACAACGCACAGCCGAAACCGCTGCGTCTAGAAGCATTAAAAGGTCGCACAAGAGTCCCTTAGCTGAGATAGGAGTCCTTTGCCCTTGTACAGGACATTCTGTTTTTTTTATTTTTATTATTTTAATATGCTTTTGTTTTATATTTTTATGATTGTTTCATTCTATCTAGTTCTTCCTGTACGAGTCAAAACAAATACTTTTTCTTTCATAGGTTAAAAAAGAAAATTCATCTCCTAGGCGGTTAAATAGGTTATGAAAGTTCGTAATTTTTAAGAATTGAACAAACAGTGTTGTTTGTCATGTTATAAAGAGGTAAAGTTGAGAGATTTTATGTTTGTAAAAGATAATCTGTTGAAATACAAAACCGATTACAAAAAAAAAAACAGATTAAAAACCACACTATTCTGTGACAGGATACTTTTGATGCCAGAAAAGCGCAGCTAGTTGTTTACAATAACAGAGTTGTATCTGCAAAAAATCAGTATTTATAGAACGTGTATTCATAATAATAGGCTTGTTGTGGTCGCATCGTAACGTTACAATATTACTAACAGTGAGGTGTGTACGTTGGCATTGTTGGTGTAGAAGCCGGGCACGTTGTGTGGTCGCTCGTGGTCGGGCTCGCGCTGCAGTACTGACAGTAACCCGCGGTTACTGATAGCACCCAGGGAACCCGTCAGACGGATGGCACTCGGGAATCCAACCACTGAAGCAATACAAACAAGATGTTACTAAAACATAATAAGCAGTGATAGCCTAGTGATGTGACAGTCGGACTGCCAAGTCATAGGTCTCGAGTTCGAACCCAAGGCACCTCTGACTTTTCGGAGTCATGTGCGTATTGTATAATTATCACTTGCTTAAAAAACGGTGAAGGAAAACATCACGAGGAAACCGGCATGCCTGAGAGATATTTCTCGACGGCATGTAAAGCCAAGTCAGAGGCCTATAGGCGGCATAAAAACTCTGACACCAGGTTAGTCACTAACCACACGAAGAAGAAGAGGACTAACACATAGTCATTATTAGGGTGAAACCAGAACACGGTCGAATTACGTCGCCCGTCGCGCGTCGCCCCATAATATAATTTGCACCTTTTAAGTAAATTGAAGAAAAAGAGCTGTTACAGCACGTCTGATGCAGAAATGTCGTATGAGTCGGAAACTGGGTGAACGCTACACTCACATCGCTACCAAGAAGCTTATAGATAAAAGTGGAGGCAACACTCTAAATACCTAAGTGAAGACG
Organism: Agrochola litura; assembly: GCA_949152395.1. Taxonomy (NCBI): domain Eukaryota; kingdom Metazoa; phylum Arthropoda; class Insecta; order Lepidoptera; family Noctuidae; genus Agrochola; species Agrochola litura. The sequence continues at coordinate 17,459,673 of OX424509.1, read as the reverse complement.
ACTGTGGTCGGACACTCTCTTTCTGAATACATACATAAGATAAAGAAAACACATATCACTGTCTCGTTCTTATGTGTGTATTTAGAAAGAGAGTGTCCGACCACAGTCGTCTTCACTTAGGTATTCAGAGTGTTGCCTCCACTTTTATCTATAAGTTTCTTGATCGCTACGTAGCGTCATTATGAAACTCACATTATCATTGACGCCGATCCTTAACCTCTGGAATGTCGTAATTACAGAAACAATTAAAAAACCATTGTGTCTCGCGTGGATCCACGTTCCCCGTATACCGTATCCCCGTATACCAAGGGTTAAAGGATGCTGATACGATATAATGACCCTTAAAATCAACCGACTGGCACCTCATAGATCGCCACAGTAAACACGATCACCCATATTCTATAAGGTTGGCCAAAAGCAGTCTGGATAAGTGCCCGGTTGATGGCAATAGGCTCGCCGTCTATTACAAAGAACATAACTGGCGAAATGTGGGTGTACTATATACCTCTGCCCAACCCTTCGGGGATTAAAGGCATTATGTTCAGGACTCGGATAACGGTAAAATTTTCGAAACGGTTTCATCTTAAAAACCTAAGAAGCGATTTGGTTCGGTTACGTTCGAACGGAACGTTATAAAAACGTTTTTGAAGAAGAACAAAATTTCAATCGTTCTCGATCAATAAAACGTTTTTTACCCCTTTTTTTTTCATTTTTGGGTTGATCGATAGGAAGCTCGCACCACAACCCTAACCAATACGTAAGTGGCAAGCGCATTGAAATCAATGATTTAATTAAATGTAGATAAGGTATAATTTAACTAAACAAGTTCATGCTTGTTGGCGCAAGCCCCGTCCTGCGGAATAAAGCGGTTTTTGAAAACGTTCTCATTTCGTTTTCGTTCCGAACAAAATGTTGTACAGAGAACTGTTAGAAACGTTTTAATAACGTTTCCGAGCCCTAGTTATGTTGTCAAAATATTGGTGATTTCAATATTGTTTGTAGCACCGAGTTTGACGGAACGAACCAATACTTTGTATTTGAAAGGCACTTGTTATTATTATGGTTAGCATAGCCACCACTCTAAATATACACAAAGGGAAACAATAGCACATTGATAATAATGACGACCTATTATTACCGCATACGAAATCGGCTTCGCTCTCAAAGCCGTACGTTTTCTAAAAGTCGATCCTGCCATATTAAATAACTTCAATTCAAATTCAAAATATTTTATTTCCCATTAACCTACATAGGTACTTATGAAACGTCAGAAGTTAAGTGCACGGTTCCAATTGGTCGTTAGAATCAATTCTATTTTTTTGTAAATTTTACGTTCAAAAATGCCTTATAAGGGCCTATTTGAAATAAATGATTTGACTTTGGTTACTCTTTAAAAAACAATTGGCTTTTAAAATGTGTAACGGTCGTACACTTTATTGTACTTACTGTTAGGTGCAAGAGGGTGGTGCGGCATAGATGGCGGCTCCCTACTGTCTTGCTGATGTACTGGCTGCAGTAGCGGCGCATTATAGCAGTTCTGAGTGTTGGCGATCTGTGGACATTTACGGGATAATACTTAGGATTCTTGCGTGAAAATAACGCTGTATAGACGTAGATTGTTCTTTTGAGTTTACCCAAAGTTTTACCGATTCAAAGACATACCTCAGAATATTATGTTGCTATTAAATACTAAGTCTGAAATACTACGCTCCCGACATATTGAAGACTGAATCAAATAAAATGAGAATGAGATTTTCGAAATTGACCTTATTTCGATACAAATAAGTTCCAAATTGACAAATCAAATTCGATATCATTGAAACGGGAGTAAGACAGATTTTCAAAGAAGCTCGCTAGCAAATGATATTATTCTCGATCACAAAAAATAAGTTCATTCAGGCCAGATTACTTCGAAGTTCATAGGACCGTTTTCACCCTTTGTGATTACGCATTGACATTTACATGTCTGTCGAGTAAGATAACACCTCCCACGCGTTTATAAGGCTGATCACAGATCAGCGGCTTCGCTTGTGTAGGCGGTAACAGGCGTAACATACGACTAAGTATAACTTAGTATTGTTTTATTATCACGCTATGTGGTTTTACTGGAATTGATTTTGTTCGCTATCGGTCAGTGTATTGAATGCACGGCTGATTGCGCGTGTCTGAAACTAGAATTACTTACAACGTAGTGGAAGAATTTAATCATTTGAGCAGGTAATAATAATAATAAAATTGAAGTTTTTCAATGGCCATCGTGTACACAGCGGCGACGATGGCTCGTTTGATACTTAAAGCCTCGTATCCACTAGGCAACATATGGCGCGCGGAATGTTGTACAACATATTGCTCAACTTTTGTTTAGCAACGTTGTCTGTCTACGCATGATCAGTCGTCGACAACGTGTCACCAGTGGTATAATTTTATCGAAAAACGCATCGAAAAGAAAAAAAACGCGTTGGTGGGTTAGAAATGACTTACAAAATAAAGAAAATGTATTCAGTGATCTCCGTGTGGTTGGTAGATTTGATGCTCAACTGCATGTTGCACGGAAACAAACACCAAGCCGCGTGTCAAATTGCGCGCTAGCTGACAACGTCGCGCGCTGTTGTGCAACGTTGCCGAAACATGTTGAGCGTCACGAGTTGCGCGTCAACGATCGCCTAGTGGATACGAGGCTTTAGTAAGAGTGTTAGTAAGAACCCAACATGGGCTAGTTAAACAAGCTCATACATAATATGTGACCTGTGTGACGGGGCGCGGTATGTTGACGTAGCCGTGTCCGCCGCACTGCAGGTCGTCGGGCCGCGCCATCGTGTCGACACTGGCGGGGTATGTGCGGTGGTAGGAAGGCTCATTTGACACTCTGCAAACGGTATGATTGATATAGGAAATGTGACAATATCTGTATTCTTCTATCTTCTCGACAGACGTGCTGGGAATCGATATCTATAATTAGAATAATATGAAAAAAAAAGATAATAAGTTTTTTTCTGGACCGACGGTTGTGTAGTTATTTACTTGAAGTCAATAAATCTGCCTAGCCTTTTCTCAACTATGTTGTTGTCGGCTTCCAGTCTAACCGGATGCAGCTGAATACCAGTTTTTTACTCGGAGCGATGGCCTATCTGACCTCAAAAACCCAGTAACTGGGTAATACGATAGGGTCGTCAGAAGCCCGAAAGTCTGACAAACAAACCAAGGGGTGGTTTGGTTGTCAGACTTTCGGGCTTCTGACGACCCGTAACGACTGAATTAGTTACTTGAAGTACGAGCAGAAAATATTTTTTTTGACCATTTGATTTTTTTGACACCCATGAAGTTTGTGAAGTTTACACAAAAACACAGATTTTCTAAACGCATACTAGTAGCTCTAAAAAACCTGTGTTCGTTGACCCCCCAAAAAAAAACATCAAATCATATTTTTTTCGCTTTATCGTGTTATGATATCGATACTTACCCATCATGTCTGCAGAATCTCGCTAGTTAATTTAATTTGAATCTGTATTATAAAAGGAGACACTGAATGACTGACATAATATGAACAGGCACAGCCGAAATTACTGGGAATAGGAACGTGAAATTTTGCACAAGACTTTCTTTTATATAACTTAGGGGAGCACTAAGGAGGTATTGGAAATTCGACTTAAAAGACGGTGAAAAGGGGGATTTCGTTTGTATGAAAAATCTTATTCCTTAGGTCAGGGATGGCGAACCAATGTCACGCATGCCTTTGGTGGCATGCGACAAAATAATTTAGGCACGGCATCAATTGAAAAGTGTAGGTACAACAGCAACAATGGCGCTCGATCACTTTTCGCCCTTATGCCCTTAATAATAAGGTTGAAAAGTGGTCCCCCGCCAGTGTCCGCGATGGTACACACGGCTACACATCGAGCTATACATTTCCAGTATAAGGTGATCTCGCATTGTATAGGATTTCCGTACAATGCGAGCTCAGCTTATACTGGAATTGTATAGCTTGATGTGTAGCCGTGTGTACATAGGTCACAGTCCAGTAACAAACAAAGAAATATTAGCGCGATATTTTTTTACATCTACCTATGGGCGTTATTTTCAGGAAGAATAACATTAAAGACTCGCTTAGAAACCGTTTGTCAGACGATTGCAGTTCAGCTTGCATTCAGCTAAAAGTAACAAAATATAAACTTCATATGAATTATTTGGCATTTCGTTTGTAACAGCAGAGGTTGCACTACTTCATTCTTTCATTTAAATAAATATAACAGTATTAATTTTAACATTACTGTTTAATAGTAAACGTCTATTTCTGTTTGCAAATAAAGAGTAGGTTTTATTGTGAAACTATTTTTTTTTTCCAGTAGTCACTTAGTCAAGTTTGTTGGTTGGCACGTCCAAGCCACCTTATTTTTTTTTTTTTTTGGAAACATGGCACGTCGATGTACAGATGTTTGCCATCCTTGCGTTAGGTTAATAAACTTGAAATTTGGCTCGAATACTTGCCTTAGTAAATAATAAAGTTTGTCATTATTAGTTTTACAAAACTACCCCAAAGGCAGTTTGGGTGTTAAAGTTTGTATGGACGAATCTTAACAGGCGATTCAATTAACTCGAAACTCAGTATTAAAACCTTTGATAGAAAAAAACTACCCTAGTTTTTCGAAATTCAAACCCCTAACAGGGTAAATAGGGGTGTTAAGTTGTTATGGGATGAATTTACTGCTTGGGTTGATTCACAAAAAATTGGTATACATAATTTTTAAGTCAAGTAATGGAAACGTCGCAACGACGACGTAGGTAAGTAGACATACCTCATGGATTCAGGGCGACACTGTGCAATAGCCTCGTCGTACGGCGGCGGTGCTTCCCCGCGCGGCAGGTAGTTGCTGGGCGGCTTCCACGCGGCCAGGGCCGTCTCACACGTACCTCCCATGTAGCCCATACTGCCGCTTATGTACCTAGGCAAACGATTCGTTGCTGTGAAAAATACATGAACTTTGCCAAAGGCAGACTGTGGCTGTGGAGCCATTTATCGATGACGTGAAAACGGAGGAGAACATTTAAAATTATTGAAGTGAAAACTTCCTTAGGCGGGTCGAGCGATTTTTGGTAGGGGGTAAACTTTTGGATTCGCGTAGTGCTGAACTATAGAATATAGATGGCGCTAATACCAGTTTTAAGTTTTCATTTCTGTCGTCTGTCCACGTAACTTTTTCATCTCACAGATAAAATACATAAAATCTGCTTATAGGTACTCGTTCTCGCAGTGCTGCGTGATAATCTAGTAACTTTCTTGGCACGGCTCGAGTCAAATATCTCGGTACTTCTGGGCCATTATTGTGTCATGAAATACGATTTATTCATTAAGAATTTAACTCCACTACTCTACACCCAAGTAAGGTGCAATTCATTAGTGTCATTGAATTGCATCGAACGAAACCGTCGTCGATATGAGACACTGTGCCTCCATATAGGTAGCTATACTAGCTATTTATCACAATTACTTGCCTCTCCTTGAATTTTATTACATATTTCTTAGGAAATTACAATGATCGAATTCCTAAGGAATCCATACCTACATGCATATTATATAATGCATATTAAATGGAAATGTTTACCACAGCCGAGTCGCAAGCCGCGTAATTCAATCGTGATTTGTTTTATAATCTGATGTATTAAAGGGACTCTAAATGCATTCAGGTGGGTTACCCAGTTTATTGTTTAAGACCTTGGTAGGTGTTATCGCTCTGAATAGCTTATGCCGAGATATAAATATTCAGCAAGGAGTCTACCCCAGTCACCAAGTTAGTAGGTTTACGGTACGGTTTTCATTTAAGTCTCCACTCGCAAGGAGGCACCCCCAAAATAACCACCGCACAAACTTGTAATTCACCAGTTTTCAGTCACCCTGTATAAAAAATTATATCACTTTGCTCTCCATAAACGCAGTTTTATTAGAATCAAAGGAATGTATGACGATATGATGAGTAACCAAGCGCGCAATTCAAACTGTAGGTCAATGGAACGGTATCATCACACAATAAGTTGACTGACGAAACCGCGCGTCTGTCTTTGTTATGTTTGTATCTTGGTTTGAGTTTGAGTTGTATCATAACATGAAGTGTTTAGTCCACCACATTGCTCCAGTTATTATAAGAACCAACAAATATGGGGCGAGCAAGACGATTGTCATCAATCGGTCACAAATTCAGACTTCGGGCTACTAATGAGAATTTCGTAGTGGAAGGGATCACCCACGCAGTTTTCGTACTGATAACGAACAACACTCCATTCAGTTATTAGTTCATGATTCACTGTTTCATAATTACATTTAACTGCTTTACTTTACATTTAGTTAAACGGTACTCGGTAACATCAACTACATTATTAATTAGCAACAAGGACGGCAAGCGATGTGTAACTCAACTGTAGAGCAATCTGCGACATCCGGTATAAGCCGTAATCAAGTGTAAAACGTACCTTGGTAGGTACATACATATTTATAGCGAGAGATGCGGTTTTAACCAGATATCAGCGCGAGATTGTTTGTTATATATCATTGTGTATTACCGCCTCTGTGGTTGAAAGAGCGCGGTAGTACATTCTGGAGACTTGCTTATCCTTGGTGGAATCCAGATTTTTGGAACTGTTTCTAGAAAACACGACCAATTAAGTCCATAAGACGCAATTAACTTGGTTCGCATTTCGGTATAGCCGAACAACTTCGCGAGTTCGGACATCCAACACGTTATTTACACAGCCAACCTTGCTAATTCACATGGAACTCTATAACTAAGGTTTCAAAACATACACGACATTGGCATAATACGACTTACTGCCAATTGCACCAACGAAACTGACGCATCAGCACATCTAAACTGCATTCGAAATTCGCTCTAAGTTGCCAAAAAAAAACATACCCAATGCTAGTCAAGCTCCTCTGATCGTCGGCATGGGGGGGCCGGCGTCGCTTCTGCTTCCGCACGCGGTACACCACGAGCGCGACCGTCAGCAACACCACACCGGCCGCGCCGCCGGCCGCCAGCCGCACGTTGGCTTCTGCGCCCTCCGCTGGCTTCACCACGTCGTCCAGACAGATGAACTCGCAGCATGTGTTCCCGACGCGGAATGATCGACAATCCTGGGTTTTTTAAATATTTATTATCATACAAGCCGTGTGCCCGATGAGAATTTCAACGTCATAAATGATGATCTTCAATTCAAACTTTTATACACTATTCAACCCCTTTAGGGGATAATTTTCAAAAATCCTTACTGCTCACTTTCTTTATACATGTAAGAAACTCCTGTGCAACATTTCATGCTTTTAGACCCAGCAGTTTAGGCTGTGCGTTGTCTATCGGTGAATGAATGAATTTAAGATTTTTGCTAAGTAGATTATCCATTGCATTTCCTTACATATTATAAAACAAAGTCCCCCGCCGCGTCTATCTGTCTGTCTGTCTGAACGCGATAAACTCAAAAACTACCGAACGGATTTTCAAACGGTTTTCACCAATGGACGGAGTGATTTATGCGGAAGAAGAATTAATTAAAGTTTTGTGTAGATTGGCTGAAATATGACGACGATTGTTGAGGATGTCGCATAAATCATGCCAATTGGGAGCTTTAATGGCGTGCGCCGCGTAAACCGTAAGAGATAAGTAAAATTAATGTTTTACAGGATTGTACATCTTAAAAATTTCAACAAAACAGTCCGCGATAGCATATGTCTATCTTCTAAGGATTACCCACATAACCATTTTCATCTTTCAGAAGTTGATATAAATTTAATTGTTATTTCCGAAGCTATTTTGGCCGGTATCATATTAATTCTTATCTAATAAAATATGTTATTTAAATTGGGCATTTAATTATGAAAAAATCACAGGAGACAGGAGACAGACAGGAGTCAATGACCTTTTGCCCGGCTATTAGGTATGCGATCATTACTTCGTTTCCTTTTAATCCCGGTAGTACGTTCCCGTGGGATATTTTCCGACATCCATGCAGGCGAAGCCGCGGGCAAAAACTAGTTATAAATAAATCAAAGTTGCTTCTCGTGTCTGTCTGTTTGACTGTGTTATTATTCTAAACTACGCAACTAACTTTAATGCGGTTTTCGCCATCATTTAGAGAAATGATTCCAGAAGGTTTATGTGTATAAAACATTAATATTAAAGTTAATATTAAGGTTAATATTAATGTTAGTATTAATATATTAGAATTAATGTTAGTATTAACATATTAATGTTTGTATTAATATATTAATGTTATAGTTAATATGTACATATTGTGATAAAATAGTTAATATTAACATTAATATTTAATTTGATTCTAAAATACCTAAATAATATTTTGTTTGTGTCACATGCATAAAGTTCTCATTAGAAGAAGACCTTGAAGATTATGCCTCCTGATCTTGGTATTGGTTGGCATAGCTCAGATTAAAAAGATATATAGAAGCATAGCCAGCTGCTTTGTCCATTAATTGACTGTCATAAGCTAGGTAGATTAATTTGCAACAATGTGTAAACTGTCACTATGCAATAGAGCCAATAGACTATCACAAGACAAAAGGCAGGAAGTAGTCAATTACAGACACCCTTTGCTTGTTAATAAGTGATTGTAAAATGTATTGTTAGTATTGTTACAGGCCACAGTACTACATTTCATAACAGAGATACAATTGATAAATAGCTGTTTCGAAAATGGAGAAAGTGATGGTGGCGGAAATCCTATGATACCATTATGTTATAGATTACAATATGAAATACCTTATTATTGATTTTTATATTTTGTTCCTTTAATTTAAATAATATTAACATACAGCACACCTTTTGCTATAGGGGTGGTTAAAAATATTTTTTGTATACCTATTATTTTGCATACATTTTTGTTAAATTTTAAGACTACATAGTCATAACAAGTATGATGTAACTGTCCATTGCTATAGAAATAAAACTCTCAGCAACTTGGACTGTAAATTATATATAATTTCATTAATAAATATTAGGTACTTTGTGTAAATGATAGTGAATAGTATCAGGCTTTGGACATTAAAACAATAATAACTATCAGGTTTAATTTAGAAAGGGGACACAGCTTGTATTGTAAGGTTTCTGTCAGCAACCCTGATCTCTTAGCTTGGACCCTGTTATGGATTCAAATATTTAAAAATGTAATTTATAATTATTTTCTTAATGTATTGTTGATCATTTTCTTTGATTAATAAAACAAAACATGTTTTTGTGAGATTTTTCTGTGTACTATTGAATACTCTAATTATTGTGAAAGTTATAAATACCACGTAACATTAGCTTACCTGGGGAGGTGAACATAGTACCGCCTTACAAACTTTAGGCAATCCATTGTCACAAACGCAAAGAGAACAAGTATCTGGGCCAGGCACGTAATGAAGGCCGTGGGAAATCAACCGACCGCGCAAATCCGTGCATTGCTCTTGTGCCGCTATACCTGCAATTAACATCACACAATACATCCAGGACACTGGCTCCACACATAAATGGCATAGTTCACCACTAATATTTAAATAAAATAATTACAGTAAAACTGTAAAGTCGATAAACACAGCACAGCCTTGCCTAGCATTATGAATTTTTAATTCAATCAAATGCCATTTAAAAATGTAAGACACATTTTTGTTGGAGAACTTTTGTCCTATTTTATAATCGATATTCACTCGTCGGGCTAGCCGTTTAAAATCTTTTTGATCATGCGTCTTGGCTGTTTTGCTCCGCTTTGAGTTTGCGTGCATGACATCTGTCAAATCATTAAATGAATGTCAATGTCAAACAAATGATAGGACCTAGACACATTAGGCCTGTTTCGGATACCACTGTTGCATGTGGGATATTTGAATAGACCCTCAAGTAAGAAATTCTAACTCGACTAAGGTATTGCAACACTTGAAAGTCTCTATGACATCATTTGACATTTAAGTTCGAATACTTTCTCGATTCCCAAAACATGTAAAAGATTAATCAATTAAAACAATGTGCTGTGATTGGCGCTTCATAGCACTGGTTTTGTATTCCAAAATATATGATTGGTTAGTATTTACGCCATATTCATTCGTTGCGTATTTGAAACCTTTAGAGAAATTCGTAAAAGAAAACAGTGGTATTCTTGTAATTCCTTGATTTTTGTATTTTATTTTACAGGGCAAAATATTACATTTTCGCTGAAAAGAATGATCTGAGACGTTAAAAATGGCTGGTTTTGGTGATTTTTCCGGCTATAATAGGCCATACGGCTTGGATCCTAACAGGGAAACGAATGACTTGTACGACACTCGCTATCAGCAGATATATGGTTATCATACTCCTGTAACTGAGGAGTTTCAGGGCCCACCTTTGGTTATGGATGATGTTTCTGAAGACGGTATGTTAATATTATTGCACCCACAAAGTTTACACATAAATCGCAATAATATGGTCATAAAAATTATAGGCCCATATGACGACCTACTGACCAGAAATCGTAATGCAATTAATTACCTGCCCAAAAAAGTGGTATCATCATGCTCACGTCTGTAAAACTATAGTAGAAACTGAAAGAAATGACAGTATTGATAAATTTAAATAATCCTCGCCTCAACTCATTTTCACCTGCTATTGTGTAACAGGTAATTATTAAAAGTTGTGCTATACAATTACTGACACAAGTGCGCACTGACCTGACTGTATAGCTCCACCTAAATCTGTGCAGTTCTTTCCTCAAAAGACCATATCAGACACTAATCTGCATGGTCCTCACATGAACAGACCAAGATAATGTCTGGACTTTAAAAGAGACAGTGAGTTTGTTTTAGTGTTTCTTCTCAGAGTAGTCAGTTAGGAAACACCAACCTAATCTAGTTTTAAAATATTATTTTGTTTGACATGTAAAAGCTTTTTTTTTTACAAACAAAGCAATTTACAGAAATTAAACATCATTTATCAATAAATCTAGTGAATGATGATCTCGAGTTTCTATAATGGTTAAGTACAATCAATAGATAACATCTTATTTATTGCGTTAACTAAACACATTGATTGTTTCAGATACCAATTCCTATGTTACAACAGCTATAAGTGTTGCAAGTCTTATCACTGAAAACTTATTAAGTCACCCATTTATTGTGTTGAGAAGACAGTGCCAGGTTAGTTTTTAACAAATCTTTTGCTTTAGTCAAACACAAAAGAGACAATAAGTTTAAAGTAAGGGTTCAATGAGGAAAGTGAGATATCAGAGAAGTTCAGTTTAATTTCAAGCAGTGCTTCAATAAAAAACTTTTTACAAAAAAAAACAACCAACTTCCAAAAAAAAAACACTACAAAGTGAAAAATAACTTTAATTTCGGGAGTTGGTGTCTTTGGTTTTGAATTTTCGTTTTTTTCCACCAACTTCCGAAATTAAAGTTATTTTTCACTTTGTAGTGTTTTTTTCTTTTTGTAAGCTGGTTGTTTTTTTTTTTTTGTAAAAAGTTTTATTTTGCACTTTTTTGTTGTAGTATTTACCCCACACAAATTCGAATACCACTACTTGCTATGTAAATATAACAGTGAGAGGAACTTAACATATCATCCACATACTTAAGTGGGAAAAAATACGTATTATTGAAGCTAACTCAAAAACTACTCAAGCAAAGTTATTAAAATTTATATGGGACCACCTCTAAAGTATTACCTACCAAACAAAAAAAGAATCATTAAAATCAATTCATAATTGGCCGAGTTATCGCGTAACAAACATACAAAAAAAAACATACAGTTGAATTGAGAACCTCCTCCTTTTGGAAGTCGGTTAAAAAGTAGACCACTATATAAGGAAATAAATATACATATAGAACGATGCCTACCCCAAAAAGAACTAATAATTGGCTGGAAAACAAGCACTAGATTAGAATCAATCTTGCCTTACATATCTATTGCATCTATCACAGCTATCACAAATTATATTACTGTACCTGGGTGACCAAGCTCTGTTCTGGTGAAAATAGAGAATGCTCATTTAATAGTATAGGAAACTTCATACTAATCCATGTAAAGTACCTAGTTATACCATGCTGCCATGTCATTATTCATTTGTTGTGTAAGCCGACGTTCGCACGGACGTAATAAAATCGCGGCGGGATTTTATCGCGCACTGGATTTTCAACTCTCGGTGTTAAGCCGGGAGTTGAGAATCCAACGCGCTGGGACGCACTCTCGTCCCAGCGTATTGAAAAAACACAGTTGGATTTTCAACTCTCTGCGCTAAGCAGAGCATTGAAAATCAAGTGCACGAAAAAATATAGCGTTTTTATTACTTCCGTGCGAACATGGGCTTAAAGTATTAAAAAATACTTAGCACAGAATGTCACATTATTAACATGTTCACAGGTCCACAATGGTCTGAAGAACTACCACATAGTACCTTACACCCTACTGCCTGTGGTCGCGCGACTGCACCGGCGGCAAGATGTCACCACACTGTGGAAGGGCATCGGCTCTACTTGTATAGTGAAAGGTCTAAACTTGGCAGTGGAGGATGTGGTCTGCAAAGGCACTGGCTGGCCTAAGTGAGGATCCTGAATATATAGCATTTTGGAATTTTAATAGACAACTAATGTAATATTTTTCTGGAACAACGTACTAACTATTTTCTTTTGTTACCAGGGAAATAGGAAAATGTCAGTCCATCTTGCAGTTCCTACAACATGTAACATTAAAATGGTAAGAATAATTTATTATTTCATTTTAATAATTGATTAATTCAAGTAAACTTTGCAGCACTTAACCTATTGACTGCCCCAGTCGGATTTATACGACAAATGTTTACGTGCCCGCACCGCCTCACCTATGTTCGTTTTTTCGATACATTTCATTGCACATCGCTATTCGTCGTAGGTTTATTTATCGATTTATGTGTTGGGCGCTTCATCATCATCAGTCTATAATGTTCCCACTGCTGGGACACATGCCTCCTCTCTATGAGAGGGAGTGGGCCGTAATCCACCACGCGGGCCCGGTGCGGGTTGGTTGATGTCACATGTCTTCGAATTTTCGGTTCTAGGACATACCGGTTTCCTCACGATGTTTTCCTTCACCGTTTTGAGAACAGTGGTGATGAAATAATTTACACAAAGTAAAGCGCCTGTCTGGGTTTGAACCTACGACCTACATACAACTCTTAAGTCGCGGCCGTTACCACTGGGCCACCAATCCACTATTGCTCTCTGTTGGGCGCTTGGGGCACGGCAATTATTGATGAAAACCCAGTGGTCTATTGGCATCAAACAGTAAAAGTAAACAATCTCCAAGTGACTTTATCCTATTCCCATAAAATAAAACTTTTAAATTTTCAGTGTAAGTTTAGCAATCATCACTCCATTCTACTCCGCAAGCTTAGTAGAGACTGTGCAGAGTGACATAGCAAGTGATAAGCCAGCACTCCTGGATGTGTTCAGGGAAGGTTTTATGCGCATCTTGGAGTGGGGCACGCCGAGTAGAGGTCGGATGCTGCCTATATGGGCCATTGTCTTCCCAACAGTTAGCCTCGGCATCACTAAGTATCTGGCTCAGTAAGTATCATGTCATTATCATTTGGAGAATTTTTAGCCAGTTCAAAAATCTTGAAAAATATCCTGCTATGTTTTTATTGAGTCACAAATTTCCATCTGATTAATGGAAACCTACCCCAAGGTTCATATAATATAAATTCAGCCTTTATAAAATTAGATTTTTGTTACCTAAGAACAAAATAATATCCTAAAGATATTAAATGTAGATACATACCTCATTTCAGTATAATTTTGAACTTATCGTATTTCTTTTCCAGCATAACCTTGAAGAAAGTCACTGAAAAAGTTCTCCGCTTCCAACAGAGGCACAGACATGAACTGAGTGACTCCTACAATGTGGAATACAGTAAAAACTCTGCAAACCCTTTGATTGAAGATATCAGCTTAAAAGCCAATATAGTATCTTTCATTGCAATGGAAATTTTATTTTTCCCAGTGGAAACTATAATACATAGGCTTCATATACAGGTAAAAATAATACTACTATTATTATCACAATTATCTTAAAAAAATTATGAGTATCCAACATACAACAATCATTGTCTTGAAGGGGAAGCTAATAGGCCATCCTGTAGTAGGTTGAAAAATATTTATTAGTAGTAATAGTGTGCATCAATATCAAGATAAAGTAATGTTTTGTGTAGTAGTTTAGTGTGTACCTATTTATGCATTATTTCATTTCAGGGGACAAGAACAATAGTAGATAACTTGGATACTGGCACATCTGTTATACCAATACTGACTGGTTATGAAGGATTCATGGATTGCTACAACTCAACCATAGCTAAGGAGGGAGTTTCTGGGTTGTACAAGGGCTTTGGTGCATTAGTGTTACAGTTGGCTGCTCACTTGGCAATTATCAAACTGACCACTTTGGTTGTGTCTGAAATATCAAACCTGTTAAAACCTGCTAAATCTCCAACTTCTGAAGACTCTGTTCAGTCTCAAAAATATTTATTCAACTAATCTGTAATAAATATCTAATGCAGTATAATTTCATAGCTAAGTTCTAGGCCGACTCAATATACAGAGATTAAATTGCCATTGACACACTAAGAAGACCTATAAAATTATATTTTAAGTGTAATTTATGAAAGCATTGTCCTGTGAGGCTATTGAAATAATATTAAAGTAAACACAAATATGGCTGGCATATTCGTTTTTGAAACCTAAAACTATTTTGAGTATTTATGTGAACATCCCCCTCCCTAGTTCTTATGATTTCCTATTCAATGCCAACAGAAGTTGAAATTAAATTAAGGATCTCTTAGGACATTGCTAGAGTAGTTGATAATAATTATTTATGAGTGTTGACTAACAACAATTTATTTATTCAAAACAAAAAGAGAAAGCTGCACAATCAGTACCTAATATTGTTTTTGTTACTTTTTGTAAAGTTGAATTAGCAAATAAGAGAAATGTATAGCTTGTTAGAAAAAGAGGTGTGTTAACAAAAATCAGGCTGTTTTAAATAAAGATTTGATTATAAGCACATTTATTTATTTTTATTGTACAACATGCCTTGAATGCTATAATAATCTACTGTTTTTATCTAAATCTTAGGATAGCTTATTTAGTAACTACTGCACTAGTAGGTGTTTTAACTTAATGAGTCAATATGAATCTTCCTTTGAGTAATCTTCGCATGATGACTTTACGACCATTCGGTGTAGATATTCTAGTTTTCCAGCCATGACGATTCACTCTACGAACTTCGTTTGGTCGTGGGAAATAGCAACGCACTTTAGTTCTAACTGATGAGAGCAAAAAACAATCTGGCTTTGTTAAACTTGTAGCAGGCGACATCGTTGAAGCAACTTGTAGGGTTTGCCTGATGAGCCTGCAAACAGTCACACGAATTATTGCAATAAAGTAAAAAGTTGTGGCAAATGAGAGCATTCACAAGCTTGTTGATTGTTACACGAAGATATAACCTTCTTAGTGTGTTGATGACTAAAATAATATACAAAATATTTTAATTTGTTTGGCACAAAATTCAGCAACGCGAAAACCGTTTGCTGACAGCCTTTAGGTCCTCACGTGCAGATGGAAGGTGAACACCGGAGACATGAGCTCTATGAACTAGGTACTTGTGGACATTATAACTGCTGCAAGACATTGAAATACATTGTATATAGTGAGATAAAACTTATTTACTTAAGTGGTTGAAGTATTGCTGACATTATTCCTGACATGGCAATCACAGAACAATAATACTTTCTGTTTTATTAGATATATTTTATCCATTCATTAACTGCCTCGAAGTCTTAGGTTAACTATCACAGAACATATAAACTTTAACTATCCTGTGTATCCGATTTATATTACTTTCCTCTATGGTATCTTCAAAAATCAACAAGACTTCAAGAAAATGACATTACTGACATTACTCAAAACAAATGTTACCAACCATTTTAATCTACCCCTTGATATGTCTATGATCTACCCCAGCGAGCGTGCGTGTCAAATAAGCATACTTTATACTGGCAGAATATCCGACGAAAAATAATAAAAGTTACTAAACTAAAACCCAACTACGACAAAAAAATCAAACGGTTTAGACAAGACATCACAGACAGACAAATAAAAAATCTGAAGTCACCATCGATCACTAATAAGTTCTTTATTAGTGATCGATGGAAGTCACACGTAAAATCGAACAGAATAAAGGGCTACACGGCTGCCAACCGGGTCCCCGACAGAGATGACCTTGGTTGGCGACGTAGTATTGTATTATCTGTGGCGACAGGCAGAAATGTTTGAAATGTAGACTTAAACACGGTTGTAAACCACCAAGGTCACCCCTGTCGGGACGCGGTTAGCGACCGCTTAGCAGGCACTATATTCGTCCTCGGTGCCGTACGGACGCGCATTCGGAGGCCAGCAGATGACTTTTTTGTCTTAGTTGGGTTTTGGTTTAACTTATATTTTCGGGATTATAATATACAGAATATGAATTGTAATTTGACGTATTCCTTCCAGGACGTGATACCCATGACCCATTTGCAACTTATTAAGCACCCCTTAAAGGCTAGGCGAAAATACTTGGGAAAAGAGAAAATTTAATTTTTATGATATTTAAAAAGAATCCCAGAATTCGTTACTAAATATCACTTTTCTCCAAACTCTCAAACTAAATGGCCTTCATTGCTATTGCATTGGATACTAATACTTGTAACCAAATTTTTTTATATATTAAACACTTAAAAGTTGCAAGTAGAAATGTATAAACCATTTTCAAAAATTATCTACATAAAAGAACTTTGACACCAGTTATTTCAAAATTTTACTGTCACCATTTCAATTTACGCGGAAGATATCTTCATTTAATCAGCTATCTAATGATGTACAAAAGTTGAAAAAATATTTAGACGTGCCGATGAAACAGTCGATAATGTTGGCTAAGGTCGATAGATATCATGAGGGAACAGATGAAATCAGAAAGAAGTCAGAAAGCTTTATTTGTGAACATAGGTCAAGTTACACATAGTGTGAGGTGTTATAAATAGGTAGATCCTCCATGTTTTGCCCAGAGGCGTACAAATATAATTGTATAAGTTTTAAAATAACAAAATGATGAAATTATGTCAACTTTCACGTCAGTAATAAAATCAGTATAAATAGGCATAGCATATCAAAAAGAAATATATATATATATATGTCGGATCTGGTCATTAGTACGAACACGAAACGAATCGCAAGTGCGCCGCTGGCGACAGGACGTGATCTACCCACACCTAAAACGCGCGCTTCTACAGAGTCGTGATGTTCTAAGGCCATGGTGAAGAGGGATTCAGCCTCGGATCGCATCGGAGTCAAGACGTCGCGGAACTGTTCTCGATTCGTTGTGCTCAGTTATTGTGTTAGTTGTAATTTGTGATCATTGTGTTAATTGGTGATTTTATTAAACGTCGTCACACCCAGAGTGTGTATAATTTAGCTAGTGTGATTAATTTGATAGTAAATTAAAATGTGATCTGAACTGCAAACGGTTTTTCTATTGCGCATTAACCAACACTACCCACACTACGCCTACAGTAGTTAAAATATCACTGATAGTAACGAAAGAATCACATACCCGTCTCCGACATTTAAATACAATCAATTTCAAAATAGATGTCAAATGGTTAAGTTACAAACATGTCATAATTAGTAATGATACATACATACATACCGGTCAAAATCATAATCCTCCTTTTTGCTTCGCCTTGTCGGGTAAAAATAAATCGCATATCTGTCAAACAGTCAACATTTTTATTGGGATATCACATTTTTTTGCATGTGGCACCAGGCGGCACTGCAGCACTGATCTAGAAGAAAACTTGAAACATTATTCTGTCAGTGTCTGTGTCTGTCTGTTTGTACATTTTAGTCGATTTTGCTAAAGGGATTTTTAAAAAAAATGACTTTATGGTTTACGTCTCGGTCTCGTCGAAGTCTCGCTCGCTCAGTGTTGCCAATTTAGCATTTTTATGCTAAATTTGGCAGAATTTATTTCTGTTTAGCACACTTTTTCATCGTTTAGCATATTGCATATTATTTAGCATATTGCATATTATTTCAAACAAAAAACACGAGCACCTTATGTGCTGTGCGATCTTACGAAATTCGTGTTTTTTCACTTTCCACTTTCATCATTAAAAATAAATACCTAATGAATGAAGCTGCTCTCTTCCCTCTATTCCTACAGAGGAGAGGGAGAGACGTAATGTTGTTTGGAAGTGTAGAAAGTGCCGCTAGTGGCATTCTATCACTATCGGATAAAGTGCTGCAGTTTGCGGTATAATAGTGACGCTACCCAGACCCATTTTAAGTGCCGTAAGCACTATATCACTGATTTGACAATATCCCTGGGACTTAAATACCTCAACATGTCTCCTTTATACTTAGAAGACTCTTCTTAGCTCTCAATCTTCCACATCCACAGCAGCTGTTGATGAAGTTCAAGATATCGACTGTTTATTTCAATAGAGTAATCCTATTTAAAGCCAATGGTGCCGATTCTCTTGTCACAAATGCCTCTAAACTAAACTAAAAATCACCAAAATTTAGTTTATTCCTGTCAAACGACGATTTCCCATTCTGAAATAGACTAAAGTGACACAACTTAACTATATTTTAGTTTGACAGCACTAAGATGGCAACGAGATATTAGTTTAGTGAAAATAGCAATTTTGCTATTCTGAATTTGACGTTTTTCACCTAAAATTTAGATTTTCTAACTAAATCTGACTATTTTTAATCGCGACTAAAAACGTGTGGAATAAAATTGGTTGTCATGAACTATAAATTCACACCAAACACCTCGACTTCAAATGCAAAAACAGTACTGAATCTTTTTTTTTTCTTTTGCTTATATCTCGAAAACGGTGTGTCCAATCGCAAAAATAATGAAAATTTCGACCCCCTTTATAAAACCCTTAAACCCCTGACACTCTACATGTAGGTAATAATTTTTCTTATTTTCCATACAAAAAGTGAAAAATTCCATATAAAACACGACGAGGCTGCCCCCCTGCGCGCCCCCGGCTCTAAAAAGATCACGTGGTTAGGTATCACGTGTAGAGTCGCGATTGTCAAATTCGATTTAGATGTGTCAAAATTATTTTTAAATTTAGAGAATTTATTTTGCAGAATAGCTATAAGATTCTCATAGTGAAAAGTAAGGAATTTTAGTGATAGTTTAGTTAGTTTAGTTCGGTGTACAAGAGAATCGGCACCAATGTTTATATTTTTGACTGCCTCGTTGGTCTAGTGGTCACAAGCGCTACTGCTGAGCATGAGGTCCTGGGTTCGATTCCCGGGTCGGGCAAAGTGTTATTGGGTTTTTCTTTCTGACGTTTCTCAGTGGCAGCTCGGAGTCTAGATTTGTGCCCGGTTGATGGCAATAGACTCGCCCACTATATTACATGGAACTTAAACATAACTGGCGAAATGTGGGTGTACCTGCTACAGGGGCACCTCTGCCCAATCCTTCGGGGAAACAAGGCGTGATGTTATGTTATATATTTTTTAATAATTTTGATTAAGATATGAATTTAGTTTGGTATTTTATTTTAGCACTTTTTTAGAAAACTAGCATGGTTTGGCATTTTTTTACAGCACTTTAGCATATTTCGTATGAGTCTAGGTGGCAACACTGCTCGCTCGTCTACTAGTCGAGAATAATATGGCGGACCAAAATAACAAGGGCGCTAAAAGATTATTTTGGATAACTGTGATTTCCATCAAATCAGTGACTGGTTAAGACTTTGCATTGCACTTGTTATGTTTTAACTTTATTTTTTATTTAAAATAACGCATGAAAGTGAGTACTCGAAGCAAGAAATGTATTTTTAAGTTTGATGTTATTTTTCTAGCGTAGTACCGTGCATTTAGAAATCCATTACAAATTAGTATTTAATGCCATTTCAGATTCAGAATGTCAGCAATCAAAGTAAATTTCGAAATCGGACATATAGCATCTTTAAGATCGAAAAAGACTCCAGAAGGATTTACTCATGATTGGGAAGTGTTTGTGCGCGGCCAAGAAGGAGCTGATATAAGTCACTTTGTCGACAAAGTGGTTTTTATTTTACACGACACCTTTAAAAAGCCTAGAAGAGGTAAATATTATTTAAAATTATACACTTGTATGCTTAGATTTTGAATCAAACAGCTTATGTAAATTATGTTGGTGATCAGCTTTCCATAAACTATGTTGTTTATTTATTTAGTAATAATGTTTGACAAATATCTTGCTTTTTCTGTTTTACACTATCAAAATTGTTTGATGATCTTCTTATCCTAATTTTTTTGTATTGTTTATTTTTACAGTTGTAAAAGAACCACCTTTTTGCGTCAACGAGTCTGGCTATGCAGGTTTCATTTTCCCCATAGAAATATATTTGAAAAATAAAGATGAACCCAAGAAGATAAAGTTCTCTTATGATTTTACTCTACAGCAAAGTGGTTTTCTCAAAGACCGTTACATTTTTCAAAATCCAAATGAAGAGTTTAGAAAAAAGCTTTTAAAAGGTGGTGGAATACCTATTAGCAATAATGCATTTTACACTAATCCTGATCAAGAAAGTAGAAGTAGAGATTCATTCACGGAAGAAAAACAGCAGCTTGTTAGTAAGCCAAAACTATCATTTGAAAATATTAAGAAACACAAATCTAAGGAACACAAAGAGGAACTACCACATAAAACTAGTACTAATAGTTTTGAAAACTTATTTGGACCTCCTTTGCAAAAACCACCTAAAGTATCCCCAGATCCCAAAAAGATTGAAAAAAGTGCACCTCCTGTAAAGTCAGATAAAAAAGAAAAGGAAAGATCTAGCTCTGACAAAAAGCAGAAACATGAGCACAAAGAAATTAAGCTAGATAAAGTAAAAGTGAAAGAAGAAAAAGATAAAGTAAGGCCAGATAAGGTAAAGAATCACAACAAGGAAGGAGAAAAACCAAAAGATAAAACCAATAAGAGGCCAAATGACAGACCTCCATCACCAGATGTTGCAAAGAAGCGTTGCTTGAGTCCAATTAGGAGACCACCTAGCCCTCCTCGCTCCAGTAGTGCTTCTAGTATTAAAGAAGAATATAAACCAACAAAACACAGCTCTGACAATTCAGAACAAAAGAAACCCAAAATAGAAGAAAAATCACTTGATATCAAAATCGAAAAAGATTTAAAAGAAAAGAAAAAAAAGGAAAAGAAGAGTCACGACAGAGATAAAGAAAGAAAAGAAAAGAAAGAACACAAAAAGGAAAGCCATAAATTAAAAGAGTCACCAAAAGAGCCTCCAAAGGAAATTCCTAAAGAGGTGCCCAAAATAAGAGAAGTTCCAAAAGAAAAAGACTCTGTGAAAGATTCTCCAACAGTCAAAGAAAAACCTACAAAGCCTGATAAGACTGTTAATAAATTTTCTTTGGAAAACCTCAGAAAAACCCCTCCTGCAGATAATGAAGATCGTCCAGAAACTCCCAAATCAAAAGAAAAAAGTGACCCAGAAAGGAAACACAAACACAAGAAGAAAGATAAAAAACGAGATGAGTCGAGAGAGAAACATAAAGAATCAAGTAAAGAAAAGAAACATAAGCATGAGAAGGTACGGGACATACCTCCAGAAAAAATTGAAATAATTGAACGCAGAGAAACTCCTGTACCTAAGGAACGCCCTCTGCCTGAACCAGCATCTCCCATATCTGTAGATACAGCATCTCAATGTAGTTCTAAAAGTGGTCTGGCTAAATCATCTCATATTGGAAATGAAGATGTTAACAGTAGTCATTCGGATTCGGAGAGTTCCATTATAGCAGAAGAAGAGAATACCAAAGTAAAAATTGAAAACCCATCACCAGAACCTATCAAACATGAGCCATCCCCTGAACCAGAACCAGAACCAGAAATCGAACCTGAACCAGAGTTGGAACCAGAACCAGAACCATTGGTGGAGCCCCCACCACCACATAAAGAGAAAAAACAAAAGCACAAAGATAAGTCCGCAAAAAAAGAAGAAAAACGGCGCAAGCGGAAAGCAGCAGAAGAAGAAAGAGAAAGTTTAGAAAGCATAGAACACAGGAAAGTAGCAAAGACTTCAGAAACAGCACCACCATTCAATGATACAGAACGTGGTGAGAGCAGTGGCTCAACATCTGCAGAGACAAAGGTCCAAGATAATGGAGTCTCTAGTAGTCTTGGGGAGGATGCCGAGCCTGGTGACCTGTCTCCTGATTACATGGTGCAGCTACGAGATTTACAGCAACGAATCATGAAAATAAAAAATAACGAAGATTTGGAGAGAGTGGTCAACCTCATTGCAGAAACTGGCCGTTATGAAGTGACGACACAGACATTCGATTTTGACCTTTGTTTGTTAGACCGCTCCACAGTACAACAGCTTATACAATTAGTGGGTTGTTAGTTAGCAGTATGTTACTGAAGTTTTTTTTTTAAGTTGTAAATATTGCCTCAACAGATTGCACTAAGGCATTTTGTACAGGTACTTGTTATATCTTTTGTGACAAAGATTGCAGCGAAGCAGGATTCAACTCGCTTTTATTTACGGCGTTGCATAAATTAATTTAGAAATAATCTCATAAAGTTTTATCTATTGATATCTTCACATTACTCGACACTTGAGTTTTAAGTGCAATACTGTATAGATATATAAAGTTATAAGACTGTTGAAAGATTGTTAAAAATAATGTATATTTTGTACATTATTGTATTGATGCATTATTAAGTAAGTTAATAAACTTAAAGTTTTTGATTAACCTCCAGTGGCCCAGGAAGGGATCAGAGAGGCTATGTTAATAATATTGTATAATAGTTATCATTTCAAGTCTAATGTTTTAAATTTTATTTATAAGAATTTTATTTTGTGCACTTTTAACATTAAGTTCACATTCTATTTGCCGTATAGGGTTAAAATTGGCATTGCAATATTGCATAATTTTTTATTCTAAGGTATCTCCTGTAATTTAAAACATCACTATTTTAGACAATACGGAACTTGCTATTGATTTGATGCTAAACCTGAATTTCAAGGTTTCTTGAAAATTTCTGAAAATTGTTTTAGTGCTCATATTATCTTGTACATTATATTTGTTACATAACTTATTTTTTTATTTATCGTATTTTAGGAATATTATAAAGAATAATAAATAGAGTGTACACTAATAATACATTGTTTTGTTCCTTATATTCATCAGCGAGTGTAGTTTGTAAATAAGCTTTTAAAGTTATTTTAAATTGAATGATAAAAGCATGTGCTTAATTTAAAGTGAAACTTAGCCTGCATTTAATACATCATTTTTAACTAGCATTTCTTCTGTAACAGCAATCTACTTGCATTACTTCAAATGTTCTTGTAAAAATAGGTAAATTAATTTCAAATAAATCATGCTCTCACAATGTATAAGAGTATGTCATGAGATGAGTAACTCAAAATCAACAATTTGTTATGTTATTATTTACTTTTGTATTACACTGTTATGCAGATGGAAAGGATTAAAAGAAAATACAAGTTTTTGCAATGATAACACTTTTATTCCAATGAAAAATGAAAAATCATACTTTAGAACAAGAAAAATTGTCAGGTAAAAGTAATTTAAAGTGAACAGTAACGATAAATGAACTATAACATCAGAATCGCATCTGAAATAATTAAAATAAACGAATGTCTATGAATAGTGGTAATGTATAATAAGTATTCCCAAATGTAGGTATAATGATGGAGTAAAAATATTATGATTAATGAAAATGTGAAAAATGTTATTATCTTAACTCTGTAGTAAAGACAGTATGTAATAGCAAAGAGAAATAATAGCCCGCCATGGGTGTCCCTTGGATAGTTAATCGAGAACGATTTCCTTATGACATAACATTGATTTTAGCCGTTTTAGCGTTCGTAACGCGCATAATGCATCAATCTATCTTTCTCAATAGAGATGTTTCAATACTTTTTACCGAAACCGAAGAACATCTATGTCCATCCTTTCGCTGCAGTCGAGTCCTGAGTTCAATGACAACATGTTCATCTCTTTTTTCCATTTTTATGAACAGTTTGGCGCCACTTAGTGTAAAAGTCTCCAATGTATTCAATAGAAATCCCAGCAGAGTGTGCGGCTCCCGTCACACTAAATTCTTTATACTGTTCCTCTTCACTGCCGGGTTCATTGCCAACCAGTAAAATCAGTAAAGGTGTAGATTTTCCTTGCAAAGAACTATCAGGATCACCATTTCCCCCTTGAATTTGTTTTTCATCAGCTATAAAGTGGTTGCAAAATTCCATAATTTGTATGAAGCTGTGAATATGCGGCGGAGCTTTGCGCGGATATTTCAGGAGGGGTAATGGTTTCGATTGTCCCGGGCGTTGTGCTCGTAAGAATCTAGACCCGCTGCGCAACTGAACTTCAAGCCAACGAATCGCGTCACGAGCAGTGCTTTCATCACGCTTTAGGTTATCCAACTCCTGTAGCACTGAAAGTTACATACAAGGCATAAATAAACAGGAATAAAAACAAAATACAAAAATAAAATAATTTATTTTAGATTCTTACCAACAGTAGGGATAAGGAGTATGAAGTTTCTTGCGCGAAGCAGTTGTTTGACGCGGCGCAGGTGTTTGTGTAGGGCATTTGTGTCAAGAGCCAGTAGCGCAGGCACGGGTGACTGGCCACTGCGTTCTAGCTCCCGGACCTGTGATGCCAGCCAAAGGCGTCCGAGTCGACGCAATAGCCCTCCTTCACTTGATTCAACCTATATAGCCGAAAACATAATATAAAAATGTGAGTATCATCTTTAGAATTTCATTAGAATTAAGACATTAGGTACACATAATCAACTTACATGTGGTTTCTTAGAGTTATGCCACTCTTTGCTTCTCTTGTGATTAATTTTTGTAGTCACTTTAGGAGGAGGAACTTTTTTTAAGTAAAATATTTTTAATGACCTGTTGAATCTAATTCGAGGTATTATTTTGGCAATCTGATTTCCAAAATCTACAAAATTCAATATTCTTACTATATTTTCCTCATAGAATGACAGTTTGTATCTATCTAACATTTGCCACTCAGCGGCATCCTTGTCATATTTGCAGATATTAGTTCCACGTAGATTAATATCTTCAGGTAAAGGAATGGTTTTATATTCCAGTTTCAATTTTTTTGCCACACTACGGGCATATTCCAAAATATGGCATTCTCTGTTTTGATTTGTTTTTGGATTGAAATAGAACGTCAAAATATTTAGCAAATCTACAACACATTGAAAAAGTGACTCTCCACTGTCCCCACAGGATAAAATTAAATCTTTTTCATTGAGAGCCCAATCCTGTAGTAATTTGATACTTGACAGAAAGTTATCACCAAGTAAAAAGTTCTGTAACCCCTGAACATCTAGAACATTGTTGTTGTAACTATTGTGTTGAAAATCATTTTCAGTGTTGTTTGGTTTAGCATCCAAGTCACCATTCAAAGCTGTTTCTTTAGTCACTTCTTTGTTGTTTTCATTTTCAGTTTGACCATTATTTTTTACAGTAAGTTCTTCATTATCAGAAACATCAAAGCAAGAGTCCTCACTGATAGATCCATCTGTGTGTCCAGTAGAATCTGATAAATCCTCCTCCTCGGAACATGACTCTTCCGTGAGTTCATGAGCCTCTATATCACTACTTTCGGTATCAACATCACTCATATCAGAGCTGTCAGTTGAAGCTACACGCCTGCGTCGGCGGCGTTTTGTTAATGGTTTCTTAGCATTACTTTTAGCATCTCCATTTGTCATTAACTCTTTGTTCTCTTCCAATACAGTATCTTTTGATGTGCTATCAAGACTGTCCTGGATGTCATCATTTACGTTTACTGGGGGTTCATCTAACACAGGGGATTTATTAGTTTCAACTGCTTCTAAAATTTTATCATTTCTTGGAATTTGCAGTGTTGCACTTTTTGATTTATATTTATAAGCTGGATTTTTAAGACCTAGGGATTGCAGCTGTTGTAACAATTTTTGTAGAAGTTGTGACAAAAGTGCTAATGTGAAAGCTTTACATGCAAATGCTTTCACTTCATCCATTTCTGAAACTTTTGTTATAGTAAACAAACAAATTAGTACAATTTTATGCACAAGATTTGCATTTAAACAAGATGGGTTTGAGCCTTCCTCATCAACTGCCTGTGTGTAGTCATTGTAATTTTTATCGACATCAGGCAATGGAGGTTTAATAAAATCCATTGCAACTTTTAACTCATGAGCAATAGTGCTGCATCTCTGAGGAATATTGGTATCATTCTTATTAAGATACCAAATTTCTATTAAAGAGAGAAAGTTGGTTATTGCATTTTGAATGTGTTCTGTTTGAGTCAGTGATTCAGGATTATTAAGAGAATCAAAAAATTGCACATTTTTTTCAAATATTTTTGTCAAGTTTCCAAGTGCTCCTTCAAATGGTGTTGTACAACTCAAACAGTGAATATAGTAGCAAACTGAGTCTAAGTTGTAGTTTTTATCATTGTATAAATTGCCCAGTTGGTTATATGGCATGCCTAAAGACATATCAACATGTGCAGCTTGGAGATAATATCGAGCTGCTATAGATGGTTCAAAAGCATGAAATATTTCCACCTGGTAGCGACTTAGATCTCCAAGGTAAATGAGACACGAGTGCAAAGCTGAACGACTGAACTGGATTTCCTCATCCGTAGGCGTCTCATTTTTATCAAGATATTCACCATCTAGATGGAAAGATGTATAATCCAGCTCTTTAATTTGTACCTTCATTTCTGATTCCATCCTTGAAATGAAATGGTGAAAGTGGCCGATTCCACAAACAATATGGGTAAATAGATAGCTATCATTATCACTGTCTGTTTCTCTTAATTTCTTGGCTGAAGATACAGTTTCATAGTATACTTTTCTCCAGAGTAATTCAAGTGATTTTTTGCCATAATTGATAGGATCAAGAAATACAAGTTTCTCACAATTGTCTCTTAGTTTTTGCCTTTGAACTTCAAGATGGGTAGAGAAAAGGTCAGTGATGGACCGACTCGCAGTTGTCATATCACTTACGCGTCTTGCGACATCGCTGACATAGCTGAAACATGTAGGAATCATACATATTAATGTGTATAATTGAAGAGAACTCCTGGTGATGGAAGATTACATCTAAATTGTTGCATGCTTATGAATAGGAAAAATTGTAAAATGGACTGGAAAGTAGTTCCATAGTCCATGCGTACACTGGAGAATCATAACTAATTTTACCCACACTTAGCCGTGTTTAATTATTAAGTCGCCTTCTTTTCTGATTGTTTCTGATTGTTAGACATAATGTACTTAAGGGAATGTAATATAAAGTGAATTTCTCACCGATATAGTTTTTTGGCACGTTCAGTGCGCTCGGCAACTTTAGCCTCCAAAATTTCATTAGATTCCTCCTTCATTTTCAAGTCATTTTATAAACTTTTGAACATGTAGATTTCAAAAATACTTCTTTTGCTTTTCCCACGTTACCAGTACTTACAGAAATCATTTCGATAACACCATTTTTCACATTGATAAAGTATTTTTTTTAGATATCTGCGCATTAATGACAGTGACATGACATATGGGTCATGACATGAATGATAGGAGACGTCATGAAGAGGAAAATATTTTGAAGACGTTATAGTTTGAAGTGTGTTTTGAAGAAATCATAGAGGAAAGTAATATATATCTGGAAGAAATTAAATGGAAATCAGAAAAATGAATGCCTGATTTCTGTTCATGCAGTAGTATAAGATACTATAGGCTTGCAGAAAAAATATCGATATTTTTTGGCGATATTTATTATTATATCGATATAAAACATCAAGTATCGAAAATGTATCAAATTCAATATATTTCCAATAGCAACATCGTTGTTACTACTGACTAAAACCGCTGGGATTCAGAACCGTAAAAAGGTAGATTTTTTTTATTTTCTGTGGCGTGACTACTTGCTTTGCTCGGAAAAAGAAAGAAAATATCAACAAGTGACAAAACAAACACAAACAAAAACACACACATAAATAAATAAATAAGCTAACATAGTAAAAAAAACTACTACAAACTGAAAAATAACTAGAATTTCGGAAGTCGGTGTCTTTGGTTTTGTATTTTCGTTATTTGTCACCGACTTCCGAAATAAGTATTTTTCACTTTGTAGTAGTTTTTTGAAAGTTGGTTGTTTTTTTTTGTGAAAAAGTTTTTATTTCTCGCATTTGTGGGTCAATTTGTAATTTATGTTACATTAGCCTAATGCCAACTGCTCATCACCATTTACAAAATATTGCTTTTCCCGATGCAGGGACGTTCATCGTTGAGGAGTTCTCCTGGTACTTCACCATCAGCTCCACTTCTCCATATGCATTGTGACGAGCATAAATTGCATTGCAACCATATTAAAGTGATCGAATCGCAACCCGTGAAATACTTACTATTGAGTAGTTCCGGTGGCTATTTGTGATCTTCATCATCAGTTCCACTTAACCAAATGATACTTTCCAAGAGCAACTACACGAGTTACTATAAAAAATACCCAAATCATTATAGGTTTGCCTATAATATTTGAAGAGTTCCCTCGATTTCTCTGGGATGCCATCATCAGATCCTGGTTTCCTTATCATGGTACCACCCTTGGGATATTTCCTTTCCAACAAAAAAAGAATCAACAAAATCGGTTCATAAACGACGAAGTTATCCGCGAACACACACAAAAAAAATATATAATACGGTTGAATTGAGAAACCTTTTTTTGAAGTCGGTTAAAACTAACACAATAGAAGTTCTTAGACTTCGATCAACAATATTGTTGATCGAAGTTCTTAGAGAAAGAAAAGATTTTTTTTTTCATTTTCCATTTTCAAAGTGATTAGTGGTGATAGGAATACAAGAAGTACCAAAAAATATCGGTTTTTTTTTCGATATTTCGAAATCGATATTTTTTTTTTTAAGTATCGCTAGCATCCTTCGTACTAGTCATGGACTTATATCCAATTATCTGATGAAAAAAAAAACGTGTGGCACTCGGGGACTGCCAAGGTAAAGCTATTGCATAGCATTTGTAACCTCCATACTTCCTATTTGTCAACGCTACACTTGGGATGATGACGAATGATGACAGTTTATGTCATCATCCGTCATTACATGGTAAGCGGAGTGGGAGGTGTTAGGTTTTTTTCGTTACGGAATTTCTTGATTCGGTCGCCGTGCTCAAAGCCCGCGATAAAAGCTATGCAATAGCTTAAAAAATTGGCTGTCTGTAAAGTCAGTTTACGGACGATAATTTTACGTGATAACGTCACAAGCTCCGACCTTGTTGGTCTGAGGTCACAAGCCGAACGCTCTCTATCGCTTGTTCCGCGCTCTCGCTTGCACGCTCGGCTCAGGCGGAACGTGACAATTTTTCGTGCGTGCAGCCGGCGTTCATCGATTTAATAAGACGTTATTACGTCAGATTTTTGACGTGCTATTCCTAGCCTAAGCTGTAAAGTGTAAAATTGTACTAAACTTTAAACCACAGGCATAATTATGTCAATGCCGCAGGCTCTATTCGTCTTTGGTAAATCTCTTGGCATTTTCAATAATACTTTATTGCATTCCACAATTTATGTGCTAAGGTAGTAAACATTTCGTGGACCTTGTTGGGCACAGCAAAAGAAAGATAGTGGAGATGAGGACTTATCGTTTATCTTATAATCTAACATAAATTTAAAAAAAACGTTTATTATGTATATTTATGAGTTTTAGTTTTAGAGATTTATCATTGAATATTCATTTACACTGTAATAACATTTACTTTAATAATAGATTTTTTTATTTATTCGTGAATAGATGGAGTTTTTTTTCTTTTCTGATTGATTCAGGTTTTTTCTGTTCCGTGGGTAATTTGTTGTTTATTTTTATTGACATAACCAGAGGACTTGTATTTTCTCTTTCTCTTCACTCTTGTCTGTTCTTGTCTATGCTTTACTCTTGTCTGTGGTTGGTGCACTTTGGTGTAATGATGACGGGCGAAAAATCCAATCAAAATACCCAAAATACAAAAGTAGACGGCTGAATTATCTAGAAATAGTAATAAATACATCGCGAATAGTTTACCAAGTGGAAATATAAACGTAATATTAAAAAGCAGGCCAAAAACATCCGACAAGACGTGTAAGTATTATTTCGAAGACTCGGAGTTTTCTGTATTGTATACCATTCAAACTCACGAAACTTAGTAAAATACAGAAATATGTCGGCCTTCGTCGGTATCAAAGATGAAAGAAATGGGTTAAATACATACTATTATGGAAAACGAAGACTACAGTGTGGTTACCTTCAGTGTTGTTGATTGGCCACTATATTATCCAGTACCATAATCGTAGTCACCAGTTGCAGCATAATGAACTCACCCTTCAATATTTAACCATCTCAATTTTTCAGGCTACTTCATTGTTTCAAAAATGTTTGAATGAATATATACGCGGCCCTAAATAAATTACTGTTTTTCAGGTTGTTTTCTAAATTTCTCAGCCATGGACAGTCAGCCTTGCATATTTCTGGGAATCAAAATAAAACCTGGGCCAATAGAGCGCCACAAAATTGAAAATTTTGCATTAGATAATACTGTGGATAGTCTTAAGTCTGAAGCAGAAAAAAAGACAAATGTTCCATCAGCATCCTTGGGTAAGAATTATCTAGAATAATCTGATATAATTGAATAAATATTTAGTAACTTTTGTCTTGTTTCCATATTTACATTGATTCACACAGCAATTCTTATAACTTTCTGTTACTTTAACCTTAGAACTTGTTCCATAGAAAGGAAAAACAACTTATTCTTTCGGAATATATCTAGCTAGGCTGTGCATAAGATTTGTATATTCTTTTACAAATTATGTTTACAGAACTAATACACCATGGGAAGATCTTGAAGGATGACCTCACTCTTCAAGACAGTGGTGTTAAAAGTGGGGAGATGGTGCATGTGGTCAAGAAGAAGGTGCACACAGCACCCGCTCCCGCACCTTCATACTCAGATGCTGAGCTGCAGCAACTTAATACCTCTCTGAGGACACTGGGTTGCACTCCTAATGCTCCTGGGTGGACCAGGGCGATGCAGGTAGCCAGTATTACTCATGTGTTCATTAAATACTATTTTATATACATAAAATAAAGCTTGCCTTTTTCTGGATTTTGGCTATGGAAGTGAAGTGAAATAGCTATAGAATGACTTTTAGTTCAGTATCTCATGGTTGAATAATATATTATGTTGTGAAATATTTGCTTAGGACAACAGGTAGAGTATCAAGACAAATTTCCTAGGACCTGATATGTCTGCTTTCTCAGTTAGGACTATTCAACATGGTGTAACTTTATTTTTAGCTGTTAAATGATGAGTCTGCAATGGCTGAGATTGTGGAACAAGCACCCTGCATTGGAGAGGACTGTGTGGCTCTGTCTATTCTACACGAGGTAGAGTTGCTTGCTGCACTGGGAGCCAACATACACACTATGAGACGAGGAGCTAACGCTCATCCTGAGCTGCCAGCGGCCCTGAGACATCTGACGCGGCTTGTGCGTTCGCGCTCTAATACTACATCATCTACTGAGAGTGGTTAGTAATTGCTGCAGACAACCAATATTTTTTATTATAACCACTTTAAACACATACGAGGTCTGTACTAATAACACATAAGAAATCAGCACTAATAAAAAAAAGTTTGGATGTAGAAGGTAAACTCCGAAAGTCCTCATCCAATTAAAATTTAAAAAAATTCAAAAGTCATTTATTCAAACTAGGCTGAGAATCAGCACTTTTCGAACGTCAAAATTACATAAGACAGTCCCCCAAAAAAACTTTTTACAAAAAAAAAACAACCGACTTCAAAAAAAAAACACTACAAAGTGAAAAATAACTTTAATTTCGGAAGTCGGTGTCTCTGGTTTTGAATTTTCGTTCTTTGTCACTGACTTCCGAAATTAAAGTTATTTTTCACTTAGTAGTGTTTTTTTTTTGAAGTCGGTTGTTTTTTTTTTGTAAAAAGTTTTTATTTTTCACTTTTTAGTTGTGGTACCTACCCCACACAAATTCGAATACCACTACCTGCTATGTAAATAACAGTGACAAGAAGTTATCATATCATCTACATACTAAGTGGGAAAAAATACGTATAATTGAAGCTAACTCAAAAACTACCCAAGCAAAGTTAATAAAATTTATATGGGACCACCTCTGAAGTATGATCTACCAAACAAAAAAAGAATCATCAAAATCTATTCATAATTGGCGGAGTAATCGCGTAACAAACATACAAAAAAAACAAAAAAAAAAAAAAAAACATACAGACGAATTGAGAACCTCCTCCTTTTGGAAGTCGGTTAAAAACGCCCACCCTTCACCACTTCCTAGTGCCTTTAGCTGGGAAGAAGAAGTGGCGCAACAAACTCCCCAGCAGCACAGCTGCTGTCTGTTCAAGTTAGAAAAATGTTGTCACCAATATTTAGAATGGAGCAATGTATTTTGAATGGATAATAAATACCCTATGTCAACCCTGAAGGGTAGACATAGGCTGTCACAAGGTATTTTCGTGGAGACCAATTTCGCAAAGCAAGTAGACGAAAAAACGATCGAGCGTATGCGTAAAAAAGTCCACGACGACATAGTCTAGCAAAATCAATCTGCCTAGCCTGCTCTTTAACATGGGCATGTTACCAACGGCTTAACGTGCTTTCGGGGTCTCGATATAAAATGGATGGTCACCCATCCACTAGTCGACCGCGGCAAGCGTAACTTAACCTTATGATCGGCCCGTGCGGCTGTTATCATTTAGCCACGGAAAAAATATGGGTTGCATGAGACATATCTTTTAAGGATGACCCACAATAACCATTTTTATCTTTCAGAATTTGATAAAAATTTAATTGTTATTTCCGAAGCTATTTTGACCGGTATTATATTTATCCATATCCAATAAAATATCATATTTAAATTGGGCAATTAATTTAGATTAAAATATGCCTTGACATCATATCATTAAAATGAATACTTTAAAATATATCACAGATTCAAAACTACGCGGAAAAAGCGCAGTGCTTTCCTCGGCCATATTTTCCGACATCCACGCGGGCTAAGCCGCGGGTAAAAGCTAGTTAATTATATAATGAGAGGTCATCAATGAGAATCATCATTTCATCCTTCAGGCGCTGGGTAATATCTACTTGTACCAACATGAAAATCTAAAATCCACTGACAAATGAATTCTGTTTCAGTTCCAACTTCAGGATTCGCGTATTCATTAGAAGCTTTGTCGGAAGATGAAGACGCTGATGAGGAAGAGACCGAGGATGGTGAGAGGAACCCCATCACTCATGAGCAGTTTGCTGCTGCCTTGCAGGTCAGTTGTAGAAACTATTGATGAAAGAACAACATAACATGACGCCAGTAATACCCGAAGGGTTAGACAGAGTTTTAACTACAGTACACCCAGATTTACATAAACTCACGCCTTCTTCCCATGGGGGTAGGCAGAAACTACAGAACGCCACCTGCTACGATCCTTACATAATCCTTTTGCCTCGTTTACGTTCATACATCTGGTCATACACGCACGTCGGTAGCGAGTACTACGTACCTGGCCTTTCTGAAGAACATCACCAATAAGGTCAGTATATGTCCTCCTAGGGGATGTGTATGTACACCCACATTTTGCCAGTTATAAGAAATAAGTCTTAAGTGCTAAGTACCCCAAACCTCGATGCAAATCGAAAATCATAACTTTCTTGGTCCCTCTTCAGCTAATAATGAATTTAGATAATCACAAACTCCTACTACCACTATATTCAGATTTTCCCGGATAGTAGTGTATGCCCTGGGACTGAATAAGATACCAACGGAATGAATACGTGTAAAATTTCTAGATTGTTTTGGTTACAAAAAATACTAAACTCTTTACCAAAAAAAAAAATTACAGCTTCTTTTTTGTTTTCCAATAATATTATTTAGCTATTGTAAACAATGTTTTTTCTGAGAAATATTGTTAGTAAGCCGTCATTCAGTAATAATGGACATAACTAAAGACACCCTTTTAAAAAAATGATCGCAAGTGTGTGTTCTATGTTAGTATACAATACGTCTAACTTCAGCAAACACTAAGTTTGACTCGAATCGTCGCTCGTCTCTTCGATTTATTTTATATCTAGAATACCTACCGAATTGAATGGCCCTGATTTCTATTGTAACTGGTAGCTAACACTTTTTCGAGGGTATCTAGGTTGCCAAATGTTCAAGAACACCAAAATAAATTTGTTAGAAATCGTCGACATAAGTCACACTCACAGTGTCTCTCAGAGTGACTCTGCGTTTAGCGCTCGGTGTGGCAACACGCAGTGTTCAGGTTCGCGACAAGTCAATCGTCATCGTGACTGTACGT
This sequence comes from Agrochola litura, assembly GCA_949152395.1. NCBI lineage: Eukaryota > Metazoa > Arthropoda > Insecta > Lepidoptera > Noctuidae > Agrochola > Agrochola litura. Next base: position 17,425,202 of record OX424509.1, on the reverse strand, counting down.
TTGCACTGGCGAAACATTCACATAAAAACATTTTTTTTTTTTTTCTTCTTCTTTGGCAACTGAGCCGATGTCGACTATTCTGCCAGCGTCATGTGGTGACGGCAATGAAGCAAGGTGAGCCGTCGAACTTTGCACTTTGTGGTAGTTATGTTAGTAGCTGAAACGACAGGACAATTTTTGTTAGTAAATCTAGCTAAATAAATAAAATAAGTAGGTACATATATTCAAAACACTACAATTCGACATAATATATATTTACAAAAAGTTATTATTACTACACACCAGACTACATTTTAATATCATTTAAATTTAAAAATTTTGATAGGACTTGGATTAGCTTGGGGGAAAAGTTAGTCAAGAGGGAGTGGAAGTTAGTAGGAAGAGGAATTTTAATTTTGGAAAGCTTAAGTCAAAGGATTGGGAATTCAAAGGACATGAGAAGAAGATATGGTCCAGAGTACCATCATCGAGACCGCATTCGCATAAGGAACTATCACGAACCCGAATCTTGTTCAGGAATACTGGACTGCAGCAGTGACCAAGTCTGAGTCTGCACAAGGATGTAACAGTTCTCTTAGACAGTTTGGGGCATTTAAAAAACCAAGGTTTCCGCTGGATGTCAGGTTGAACACTGGCGTAATACGCCCCCTTAAGTTTCGAACTTACCTGCCACACTTCTGACCACGACTTGTACAACTTGCGTTTGGTGTCAGTTCGTAAGTCGTAACTTTGTACCATGTAATGCTTCCGATCCACCGGGTTAATAAAGATGAAGCAAATTTAGCCAGTGAGTCGGCGCACTCGTTGCCACCTATTCCCGAGTGACTGGGAACCCAAGCTATTTCAATGCTTAAACCGGTATTCGAACAAGTGAATAGTAAATTTAGAATGTCGAAAATGATTTTACTGTGAATTTTGGATTTTAGTTGACATTGGTTTAAGGCTTGAATACTACTGCGAGAATCTGTAAAAATTACCGAATTTTGAATATTCTGGGTTAAAATGAAATTAATGGCTTCTAGGATACCGATGCATTCGCCTGTAAATACTGAAGCCTCCGGTGGGCATTGGAATAAAAGGGCAATTCTAGAGTTCTGGAAATATGTTGAAACACCTGTACATCCTGTTGACGATAATTTGGATGCGTCCGTATAAAATAAGTTCCAACCCTCCCAGTATCTCGTAATAGTCCGGTCGAAGTCACCTTTTACGTCCTGGGAGTTTTTTGAGATGCCAAGTCCCAAAACGACCTTTGGCCTGAATTGGATCACCTCATAGGCGGAAGAAAAGACAGGAAGAGAGGGGTATTGACAAACAGGTGAGGAGAGGTGTTTAAGCTCTCTGTACCTATTCATCAATGGAATAGATTTATTATTCCAGTAGGATGACGCGTTAAGAGAGAGGTAGATTTGTTCTAAAATGGGGAGTAAAGGATGGGACGAAAGGGAGAAAACTTTTGACAAGAAACGATCTGCTAAGTATTGTCTTCGAAGGTTAAGAGGGGGTTCTGCACATTCAACCTGGAGAGCATTTATGGGGGAGGATTTCATAGCACCAATAACGATCCTCAAGCATTTGGACTGGACAGAGTCTAGTCTACGCAGAGCTTCCTTATTACATGGCTCAATTAGGTAACAGCAGTAATCTAACACGCTTCTGACCAGCGCATTATATATCAGCTTTAAGGTGTATGGGTGAGCTCCCCACCAGACACCCGCCAAAGCCTTGAGGACCGAAACCGAGCGCTCACATTTTTTTACTGTATTATCTATGTGATCCACTCCCGACAATTTGCAATCTAGGGTTACCCCAAGAAACCTGGCCTTCTCCTTAATGGGGATGGCTTGGCCGTCAATATTAATTTCAACCTGCGGGATAAGGCGTCTACGAGTGAAGATAACGGCGGTACTCTTTGGAGCACTTAACGATAACCCGTGATCTAAGAGCCATTGGTTTAATGAGGACAAAGAGATATTAATGGATTGAGCGGCATCATCGACGGAACTGCCACAGACCAATAGTGCAATATCGTCAGCATACTGAAGTATATTACAGTTAAGATTTAAACAAGAGGGAAGATCACAAGTATAAATATTATATAAAAGGGGACTAAGCACGGATCCCTGAGGTAGACCTCTCCAAACCGACCTCGGCTCAGAGTTTTCCCCGGGAATCCTGAGTTTAACGCTACGGTCTGAAAAAATGCTGCCTATGATTTGACAAATCCTAGCCGGGATTCTCAGCTTTTGCATCTTCTGCCTGAGAAGTGGGAGGAGGACAGAATCATAAGCAGCTGAAATGTCTAAGAAAACGGCTGCCACAGACTCATTTCTGCTAAGGGCCAGTCGGATCACTGATGTGAGGGTACCCACACTATCAGCTGTACCCAGACCTTTCCTGAAGCCGAACTGAGTCGTTGGGAGCAGTTTCCTGCTTTCTACGAACCATTCTAAACGGTTTTTAATCAAATGCTCTAAAAGCTTAATAAGTATGGACGATAGAGCAATTGGCCTGTAAGAACAATGATCACTAGGATCTTTACCAGGTTTTAATATAGGGATGACGACTTGAACCTTCCAATCAGGAGGAATATAACCGGAAGTAAAACAATAGTTTGACTAAGTCCAGATAATACTGATGAGTCTTATCACCCGCTTTAGTAATGAAGGAGTAAGGGAATCCATCCACTCCTGGAGCAGAATCCTTTACATGGGCAAGGACCGATTTAAGTTCACCAAGAGTAAACGGCCCATCCAGAGGATCATCTGAAATCAGCTGAGAGTCCGAAGCGGCACACTCCTCCATACCGGGAACATACACTGGAGCGAGCTTAGAAAAAAACTGGTTACCCAGTTCCGCAGATAGTATGCTGCCGGAGGGAGGCTTCTGAAAGACCTCTGAAAGATTTCAATTTACGCCACACAGCTGACGCTGGAGTGGATGGACTCAGTGAGCCACAATACTTCCGCCAACCTTCTCGTTTCTTATTTTTGAGCAATTTCTTGGACTTAGCCAAAGTATGTTGAAAAGCAATGATGTTATCCAGGTTCATGTCGGAGTTGAAATTCAATTCGGCCTCATTCCTGGCCCTGATCACGGCAGAGCAGTCCCTATCCCACCATGGCGGGGATGGAATTTTGCCAGTTGGCGGTTTTTTTGGAGGGAAGCAATCATCTGCTGTAGAGGATATTGTGCTGGAAAATGAGGAAAAACATTCCTGAGCAGACTCAGGACTAATGGATGGAAGGGAAGAGACCCGTAAGTCTATAATTTTGGAGTAGAGGTCCCAATCCACTGAGTTCAGCTGGTATTTTAACAATGGAGGGGAAATTTTGTCAGGGATAGTCTTGGAAGGGATTTCAACCATGATGGGATAGTGATCACTCCCATAAGTCATATTCAAGCGACTCCAATTAAAAAGGCTGGCTATACCAGACGAACAGAATGTTAAATCAACACAGCTGCTGTTCTGCCCTGGCGCAGACCTACGTGTGGAACTGCCATAATTAATTACACATAGGTTAAGTTCATCTAATATATCCACTAAACCTATACCAAAGCTGTCACAAGTTTCAGACCCCCATCTATAATGATGGCCATTAAAATCACCCATAATTAGTAATGGACCTTGTACATTACTCAGCAAACTTTTTATTGTAATAAGATCTTCAATTTGTGGGTGTGCAATATATAAACTAAATATATTTATATCCTCAGCCTTAACAGCAACAACATTGATGTTGTCACCAACAAAGGGTAGAGGAATCGGGGAGAATGACACTTTGTTATTAATAAACAAAGCACATCCTCCATATCCATCTGATCTGTCATGGCGAACACTACTGAAACATGGAATCCTGAAATTACTTTCAGAACGAAGCCACGTCTCAGCGATGCCGCAGATCAGAGGTTTAAACTTATTAATTAGGAAGAGTAGGTCAGGTTTCCTGGGAGTAACACTCCTCACGTTCCATTGAAGGAATGTCAGGGGATGGAACATTGTGAATGTAATTAACAATAGATGTCAGTTTGTTGGCAACGTGGTCAGGTAGAGATTGTTTTGGATTTGCTAATACAGTCATTAGCATACTGGAAATAATGTTCAGAATATTTTCTGTATTGTCAGGACTTGTTGCACCTTCCCTAGGATAAGCGCAACCGTTTTGGGAAGGAGAGAAGGAGTAGTTCTGAGTGAGGGCATGATGAGCCTGCTTATCGTAGCTAGGTGAAAGTGGGGCATGGGATTTTGGTTTTAGGACAACCGTTTTGCGGTAAGATCTTTGATTTTGAGGAGGTGGACTGAGTGAATGAGATGGGCTAGCTACTGGTTTAGTATTTTGAGATAGTTTCGACACTTCAGCATATGATCTTGAAACCGGAGGAAAGACCTGACTTGCCTCCACATATGAGACCGACTTCTCTGCCATAAGAGCTTTAATGCCCTTCTGTCGACCCAATTCAGGACAAGCCTTATCGTTAGCATAATGATTGCCAGAACAAGAAATACAAAACGCACCATCAAAAGAAACTTGGCATCAATCTCCTGGGTGGTCTTGACCACATTTAAAACAGCGGGGTTTCGAGCGACATACTGTGCGTGTGTGACCATACCGACAACAATTGAAGCATTGGATAGTTGGGTACATGTATCTCTCGACCGAAAGAGCAGAGTAAAAGCAAAAAACACGTTTAGGTAGAACTTGGCCATCAAAGGTTAGAACAACCGTTTGAGTGGGTTTCCATTCGGACACACCCAGAGAAGTTACCTTACGGTTCATTCTCCTAGCCTTAATTACAGGGCCGCATCCAGTAGGAACCTTGATGTTCTCTATGACTTCTTCCTCAGTCCATTCAATGGGAACGTCTCTGACAAGACCTAAGCGAGTGATGTTAAATTGGGGGATAGAGGCAACGAAATTATTTTTATCTAGAATAGGACTGATCAAAAAACTGTTAGCATCTTGATGTGACTTGAACTCAATTGAAATCCTGTTTCTTCCTAAGCGCTTCACACTGCCTAGGAGTATGTTGCTAAAATTGTTTTGTGTCAAGAACATACCAAATTTCACAGGGTGCAGAACAGTACCTGGGGTCTGACCGTCTTTTAAAGATGCGTGTACTATAAACGGGGGGTAATCTCTCATCGTGTATATTTGTCTTCCAATTGTGTTTTTAGCTAGCTTAGGAGGGTTGATTAAAGTAGCCGGGGGGGAAACAGCCGATCTTTTCCTGTTTGCGGATTCGGAGTCCATAATCTCCAATTGCAAATTGTCGTCGGGGAGGGTAACTGTTAAAACCGGAGTGAGGTCAAACGGATTAGGCGGGTCAGGAGGTTTTTTGATATCCATAGTGGATGCCGGGTAAAATCTTTAAAAATAAAGTAAATTTATGTTAAAACGAACCTTACGCTACAACACAAACACAGAGAATAATCTCGATTGAAGTTCACAGTATTTAAAACCACTAAAATCGAAAAAATTCGTAACACAGACAAAAGCACTTGTTAAGCCTTCACCACTACCCACGAAAGTCTCCACATAAAAACATGTTGAAAACTCTGTTTTCTGTCAATGTATCGACTCGCGTTCGCATTGTCACGTAAGTTGTTGACGCGAAACATGTTTGACATTTCATATCACTTGACATGTTTCGCCACATATTTTTACAAACCAATTTCCTACCAAAGTGTATCTGTGTGAATCTAGCAACATGTTGTAAGATTTGTTTCGACATTTCATTGCATTTTGCCGACTTTTATGTTCTGTGAATCTTGGCATTAATTTGTGGCCAAATCTTAGCAGAGTCAAAATTACTATTAACAAAACTAAACAAAGTCAAAAATATTGTAACGTTTATTAACTGGTTAATATCAAAAGTAGGTAATAAAATGGATTGTTTGTAGCTGCCAGTATTACCTAGGTACTGGTTGCGCGACTTTCTAAAAAAACTTGTGTCTACTTTGGACCACTCCATGTTTCGATATAAAAACGGGATGTTTACCGCCATACTCGGATAACACAAAACATCAAGCAATAGACAAGTCGCGAGACATAATTTGACCTAACAAACAACAGTGTGAACGCAAACGAGACAAATCTCTAAACAAAACATGTCTATTGTGTATGTATCTAGACCAGAGGTCCCCAATCTTTTTTTCTCGTAGACTACTTTCAAAATTTTCCTGGACAAAAATTTTCGGTGGACCCCCGCTGCTACATATTTACCATATTCCAAAAATTCGTTAAAAATGTGAAGATTAGACCAAACGATGGAAATTGAGAAAAAACATTCACGCCAACGTAGACCCTGTCGTGTCTCCCGTGGACCCCTGGGGGTCCACTTGGACCACTTTGGGAATCACTGATCTAGACTGTGCGAACGCAGATAACAACAAATTTTGACATCTGTTTTATGACTTACTCATGTTTCGTGCAGTGCAAACGCAAGTTCAACAAAACAAGTAATGAGATTTGTTTTGTTGAAAAGTAACAGTTTTACATCTGTGGTACATCGTGCGAATCTGCGGGCCAACATAATGCAGCAGACTGCCAGCGACACTGCTTCATCCCCTTAGTGAATGATGTACTTTTATATTTTAGGCAGCAACAGAAGCCGTGTCATCTTCGAGCAGTCGTGGCGCGGGCAGCAACGACAGCTTGCTGAGGCTGCTGCAGTCCGCCGGCGAGTCCAGCAGGACCACGTCCTCAGCCACAGAGTCCGGCACGCCTACTGGAGGTGCGTTCACAGTTCACACACTACTTATAATATACTAGCAGCGCCCTGCAGACTCGATCACGTGAGAATATCGGGATAAAAAGTATCCTATGTGTTAATCCAGGTTATAAACTATCTATGTGCCATATTTAATTTAAATCCGTTCAGTCGTTTTTGTGTGAAAGAGTAACAAACATCCATCCATCCTCACAAACTTTCACATTTATAATATTAGTAGGATAGGACTAGCGAACCGCCCCTGCTTCGCAAGAGTTTTACAAAACATCGAGATTTCTTAATTATCTGTATGTTATGTTAATGTAATACATAATATAAACCTTCCGGAATACATTCTCTAAATTATGTTGAAAACCTCGTCAAAATCCGTTGCGTATTTTAAAAACCGACTTTGTTTTATGTTATGTGTAGATAACACCAGCCTATTATTGTCCCACTGCAGGAGAAAAGGCCTCTTCTCATACAGAGAAGACACGAGCAATGATCACCATGATGATTTAATGATTATTCTTCGGCAAATACATATTTGTTACGGGCGCATCTAACTTTTTATTATTACAATAAACCCTGATACTGACCTGCTAATTGCAAAAAAACAAGAAAATTTTAATTCTTCCGGGCCCTCCGACTAGCGACCCTAGTACTTTCGCCTTATGAGAGTCGAGATAATAATATTATAAAACACGCAGGTCCATCACGCTCCTTAATAACTCCGGAGATGTTCAGCGAAGCCATATCTGAAGCTATGAACAGAGCTGGCAGCACCAGAAACACTGCTGGCACTCCTATGGAACAGAGCACGGCTGGTAAATACCATCGCATCGCTTTCTATATCTAGAAAATTTTTACTAATCCCACCCAAGTAGACCAAGACCCAGAACAAATGTAACAATGTGCTGGACTTGACCCAGTGCAAAAACTATAGTTGTGCCATTTTGAACCGAGTCATAAACGTCAGTAACAAAACAATCGCTACTATTACCCACATGACAAGTGCACACTGTAAGCCTAACGAGTGCGAGCGAGACGAATCCACCACAAAGTCGAACTTCAGGCGGTTTTGATACCATAACCATTTGAATGCATTAGTACAGCGTAGTAATGAAATTGTAAACTTGCAGCATCATCATCGCAAAGTCCAGTGGCCAGGGAGGGTAGCGAAGATTTCTCAACGCAGCTGAATCACATGCACGAAATGGGCTTACTGGATGACGCTCTCAACATACGCGCTCTACTTATTTGTTCAGGTGAGGATATAACATGAATTAACTTAACCCCGTTTGCACGCCATGCCTAGTTTTTGTATGTCGCTATTCAGTTGCGTTGGCAGGCGAGCATTCCGTAGTGCCATCTGTTCGTGCAAGCTCAAACCTCAAACCACGACCACACTTTCAACCCTTTGAACGAGCAAACAATGAGCACGTGAGTAAACTTCTCAAGGATTGCATCTCAGTGGCTCAGCGCTAAATAACAGTTGCATACTCTCATTTCCAGGATCGCTTTACAAACGCCTCGAATCTTTAAACCCTAGTTGCGACTTTGAAAGTCGGCTGCTAGTGTGGCGATAAAAGCAGCGGTGTTTCGCTCTTACGACTGACGTGTAGTCGCTATATTAACGCTTACCTACTAAAAAAGGGTCGTGTGCACGGGATTTTGTTTTCAAATTGTTTAGATATGCGTTACCGCTATGGTACCTATAGTACACCCACATTTCCACACTTCGCCAATTAAGCTACGGTTTCGTAGAAGAGCGGTGACCGCTTACGTAGCATCCGCAATTTAACGGCGAAAGACGTCACTGAAACGTGGATTATGAAAGTAAGTTGGTGTGTTTTCCTAGAGAGTGTTATTGACACCATAAAACAAACTCCGCCACCCCAAAGATTTAAATCGCTAGATTTGCCCTCATCGTACTCATTCACAATTACCATGTGTCCATACTGAGCTCACACATTTTAAATAGCAAACAAGTGTAGTCAATGCGTCATTGTGTGTCAGAAGTGTCAAAACGAAACGGAAACGCGACTATCTTTTGACGCGGAAGGGCGAATCTAACTATTTAAATATTTGCCGCTGTTATCATTTCATGACAGCCGTCACTGCGGCCACCACTTTTCAAGGAAACCGTAACTTTGTTGGCGTAGGCTAGTATGTACTACCGTTTTATATAAAAATGTGTTGCTTTGGCACCTCCATCGATCCCGCTCTGCAGCCACCTTCGCACCTCGCAGGAAGATGCCACGACCATGTGTCAACATCAGTCACTATTGGTGACAGACAGAGGTTGCAATTTTATTTCGTATTCAAGTAATAGGTTGAGCACATTTATATAGCGTCTTTTAACTGTGAGTATATAATGTAGGTAGATATTATTATTCTATTGTAAATTTATTTCTGTCACACTCAAATTATAAAAATAAGTTATTCCCTGATTATAATTCACTCTTATTGGAAAGATTAGCACTTACTCTCTTGTTTCAGGTGATGTCAATGCGGCTATAAACTTGGTTTTTAGCGGCGCGATCGGTGATGATTAGATATTTCTATCAATTTGAATGAATCACTGAAGTGTAGCGCGTCATTCTTTATGAAAGGTGATATTTTTCTCAAGTGTACCTAGTTATTTTTCTAGTTTGTGTTTGCAAAGACTGAGAAATCAACAATTTTCTCTTAAAAATATTATTCTTTATCCTTATTGTTGTATGTATGTGATCACTGTAATAAATATTAAAACAATCATTTTTTTTTTATTTATTTATTGTAATACCTGCTAATTTTGAAAATACTGCATTAAATTATCACGGGATGCGAAATCCATAAGGGCAAGTATAATAAAAAATAGAATGTAACTAGAATAACATGAAAGAATGTTCCTAACAGTTACTTAAAAATAAATTCTAAATCTTAGAATGTCGATTTATCAAGCAAATGCATGTTTTCAGGATAGAAAAAATTGCAACGCTTAAGTTATCAAATAAGATTGTAACTTGACGAAAAGATAGAAATAAATTCTACACATGTCATAAACATCAATACAATAATGTATCTAAAATAAGAATTATAAGGTAGAGAATTGACAAATCCTAAAGTTCGGTGTTGAGCACCAATAAAGCTATACATCTTTGTAACAAACTATGCAAGAACACAGTAAATTTTAAAACTACCATGTTTGCATGTGTAGTTAGTGGCGCAACCTATGTCTGCCGCATAAATAACGCTGGTACGCGATCAAACATTCAATAAACCTATAAAATGAAAGCTTAGAAAAGTTGAATATAGTCAATAAATATAATCTCTATTATAATAATGTGCAGATATATTATTGGATCACATGCCAGTGATAAATTGAAACCAGGTTTAGGCCACTTTCTATTCTAGACAACTAATGGTGAGTGTTCAAATTTTCTAAATGTTTGCACAACATGAATTATAAATAACAATAGTATAAACTAATGTTTCATTTTAAAATTCAAATTTCTCCTAGAGTACTTCTTGTGAGTGCTGTTGTCTGCCTTAGCGCGGCATTGTTCTCGTCTTTGCATTCGTCGGAAGTACCAACCAGCATTATTGGGACTGGTGTCACCAAATAGTTCATGTTCCAGTCTCTTTCTAGCTTCTGTTCTGAGGATGGCTCTCTTGTCATACCAGTTTACGTCTTCATTTTTTTTAGTCTTTCCACCAGCTTTTTCGTCTTTTGAAGACTGCTTTTCCTTTGTCTTCTCATTGTTATTTTGACTGTCATTCACATCTAAAAACTGATTAATATAGTTCTTCTTCTCAAAGTCTCTACTAAGGACATTACGATCAGGTTTTTTCAGCATGTACTCATTTTCTTGAGATGAAGTTACAGAGAATTCATCATAGTCTTTTAAGTAACCACCCTTCATTTCCCATTGTTCATACTTATTTCTCCTCTTCTGTTTCTTGTGTAATTTTTGTCTATCATGTTTTTTCTTGTCTTGTTTCATCTTTGGTCCAACATATCTATCATCTTTTTTAAATTCTTCTTCACTTAAGATGTCAAATGTTGCATCATGCTCTTTTTTATTCTTTCTCTTTATCACATGATCCTTGTTGTCCATGAGGGTGCCTAAATTTGTATCTGTATCTCTCTTTTGTATGTTGTGAGCAGATTTCAAAGAATCAGCATATGTAATTTTCTGAACAGGTGGTGATTCATTCAGGGTGACATCATTAGAAGGATTTAATTCTAACTGAACCACTTCGGCATCAGCTTCAGATTTCAATTTATTAAAATGGCTATCTGGCTGATCTTTTATATTTTCATCTTGTAATACTTTTTGTTCTTCAATTATACTAGATAGTGGTGTTTTAATTTTTTTTAATGTTTGTTCTTCAGCTTTCATTCTTTTCGCAACTTCATCATCAAGCCAACTTTTATTTTGTTGATAAATATTCTTTAATTTCTCAATGTCACTCAGAAATTCTTTTTCATATTCGGGTTGTATTACATGACTATTAACAATTTGTTCAACGTTGGTATTTTCATCATCTATGCACTTTGTAATCCTTTCTGTATTTTTACTGTTGAGTGGCTCCTCATATACCTTTTTGCACCTCTGTTGTTTAAATGGTATCTTTTCTACATTCAGTTTTCTTTGTTGCATTTGTATACTGCTCACAAGTGTAAGTTCTTTTAATTTGTTTCGTAGATAAGCATTCTCTTCTTGCAATTTATATAAATTGGACAATACTTTGTTAATTGATGGTGATGTGTGCATTGAGCACTCATTTCTAGCACCCCACATATGGCCAATAGCCACACCTGCAGCTGTGATGACACTTCCTAACATAATAATGTTGAGTACTGTGCTGAGCCTTTTATTTCTTCTGTGCACATAAGTTTTGTGTTTGCCAGTATTTTCTCCAAGAAAGTCATCCTCACTCCTTATGGATTCATGGTGATTATTAATATTAGGAGGCAATGGATTAATTGAAATAAATTGGGGATTGGATAGTTCTGTTGGACGGCTCTCTACTACAAGACATTTCTCATAGTTCATTTCACAGGAAGTCGGTGATTCAGGTTCACTGTCACTTATGACAGATATCCCATCTGTGTCTTCATCTTTATCAAGATGTGCCTCAGTTGTTACTCTGTCAACAAATTGAATTTCTAATGAACATGTTTTATTTCAAAACAATAGAAAAGTTGTTAACAATCACACTAATTAACCATGAAACGTTATACTATTTAATGTTATCAACAAATGTTCCACAGAGCTAATGAAACAAGTATTCAATTTAATGGAAAGAATTTTATGCAAGCTAATTTACCTACAATTAGTGATATAGTATGTAATAGAATTACAAGAAATTGCCTGGCAATAGGGCAAGGTCAGAAATACCAACTGATGATATATTTCAAAAGAATTAGTGTTTTATGCTGTTTAAGACCTTGTGAGCCTTACTTTTCGAGTGTTGGATTATTTTCTGCAATCTCAGGGGCATCCTCTGCATTTCCAGGACTATGTTCCAAAAGGGTCCAACTCTCTCCTGAATCTGAATCGCTGTGGTCCACCGTCGACCCGTCCATTTAAATGATCTATTAAATAATAAAACACATCTAAGTAACTATAGCTAATCAAGATTGTGCGCACTGGAGAAATGAAAAATTATGCCGATAACGAAGTAAGCCTAAATAACAATTTGCGCATCAGAATGTTAGCATACCTTTGTGCAACACTCCAAACAAAAATTTTGCGTATCAAATATGCTTGGAACGGTCCAGTTACACTGAAATTCAGCTTTTTCAAAAACTATGAATTTTGTGACATGTTTTATATTTTGTTTTTTTCTATAAATATGTCAGCGTCACGAAAGCGACTATGTTTTGTTTTGATCTACAGCGGTCCGAAGTGAGCAACTGAGCAACAAAACACAAAATGATCAGTCATTTAATGACATTAGTCGACAGTGTTGCCATCGTCACAGGAGAAAATTAAAACGTTCAACTTTCAAAGTTTAAATTTTTTGGTAGGTATTCTGCTTGTCAGCGATTCAGCTCTCAGCTAACACGGGCGCGGGCGCACGGGCGATTTTCACCATTGTAACTGAACGCGTTCAGCACGTTCAGCTTAGCTAAACCGCGTTCAAGAGCTGTCAGTGTCAAAATTGTTGTAGAATATTTCAGTTTCATTGGTGAAATCCGCACTTTTTAGGGTACTAGCTTCGCCCGCGAATGTATTTCTTCTAGAATTGGGCTATCCGGAGATTACCCCCTACATACAAACAAATTTTACCTCTTTATAGTATTAATATCATATATAAATAATATATTATAATCGAGCTATTCGCGGGAGGTTCAAATGCTTACCTACTTGCGACATTGTAAAACGGTTTTTCGTAAAATATAATCTTCAATCAATATTAAACGATTAAAATACTCCATCGCCTTATTTATCACAATACCTTCACGCCAGATTTTCCTGCTGATACAAGCAGTATAGTTTTATAGCTGATGTCTTATAAAATGCCTGATCTATCTAGGTATATATATAAAAATCAATTGCTGTTCGTTAGTTTCACTAAAACTCGAGAACGGCTGGGCCGATTTGGTTTTGAAATGTTTGTCGTAGTCCAAGGAAGGTTGAACGGTGAGAATATGGGAAATCTCACGAAAAAAAAAATATGAAGAAAATTCACGTTCTCATACATTTTGTGTGGATCGGCTTTTTTGATATCTCGGTAGGTAGGTAGGGTAGAAATTTTAAAATCCTAAACATGTGCATTCATTGACTGTTAGGCGGAACGAAGTTTGCTGGGTCAGCTAGTTTGAAATATTTATCACTACTTGACCGATTGTTTGACTAGTACTTGGATTTATTTACTCTTTCAGGAGGATGTTAGTTTCTACAAAAATAAAGTAAAAGTAAACACAGGAAACAAAGTGAATGGTGCTATACATGCGATTGTGACCAGCCAGTCGATGTCTAAAAAGGCTCGATTGGCTGTTCACAATGGTGTGCTGGTGCCCACGCTTATGTATGGAAGTGAATGTTGGGTGTGGCAAAAACAACATGAAAGTAGAATAAATGCTGTGGAAATGCGTTCCTTGCGAAGCATGTGTGGTCTGACTATGAATGATAGGCTGAGGAATGATGTGATAAGACAACGGTGTGATTTAAAAAAAGATGTAGTGACAAAAATTGAAAAGGGTATGCTGAGATGGTTTGGGCATGTTGAGAGGATGAATGAAAGGCGACTAACAAAATGTATTTACGAGGCTGATGTGAAGGAAAAGGCCAGGCGGGGACGCCCTAGGAGGACATATACTGACCTTATTGGTGATGTTCTTCAGAAAGGCCAGGTGCGTAGTACTCGCAACCGGCGTGCGTGTATGACCAGATGTATGAACGTAAACGAGGCAAAAGGAGTATGTAAGGATCGTAGCAGGTGGCGTTCTGTAGTTTCTGCCTACCCCCATGGGAAGAAGGCGTGAGTTTATGTATGTATGTAAAGTAAAAGTATGGTCTGCATGTAAAAAACATGAAAATAAAACAACATCTAAGATTGGAATGTTAGTTTATATATTTTTTATACTAGGATCCTCAATAGCATACTGCTTATCACAAGTAAATGAAATTGTCATAGCATATCTAATGCCAGATGTTACTTTTTCCACATAGTGAAAGTTTTCACCGCCACTCGTAAACATGCTCAGGCGGGCTTTCCTTGGTTCTACAGTCCTGTTGAACTTCTCATCAACAAATACAAATCTTCCACCTTTGAAGTCAATGTTGTAATCGCCAAGATACAGTAGTGTTGTGTAGTGAAATGATTTATATGTTTCCTGAAACAAGCAGTTGTGGTGTTAAATAATTTAATAGTGATGCAGAGCTTGCAACTCCTTGCCTAGTTAGTGTGGTGTATTTAAAAGATGCCACATTATCATATGTTATCAAATTATGAATAGAGATAAAAATATACCTCTACAATTTCTAAGAGTGATCATGAGATGCTACTGAATAAAATTTCGTTTAACGGTATACGTGGTGATTTACTCCGATGGTTCTCTTCATATGTCTCGAACAGAACTCAAAGAGTCGTAGTTAATGGTTTCAGTTCTGCTACAGCTATTAGGGTGACTTCCGGTGTACCTCAGGGTTCGATTTTGGGACCTCTTTTATTTATCTTATATATAAACGACATTGACACTTGTTTTCGAAATTCTAAAGTCTTGCTTTACGCTGACGATCTCAAAATTTATAGGCCCATCAAAAATTTGCAAGACTGTAGATTTTTACAGGAAGATCTGGATCGCTTCAGTGAATATTGCAGGTACAATAAATTGCAACTGAGTCTGTTTAAATGCTGTTGTATCAGTTTCACGAAGAATAAGAATGTTTTCGAGTACCCTTATTCTTTGGATAATACTACATTATCAAGAGTGTCCCTTATTCGTGATCTTGGTATTCTCCTCGACGCAAAACTTCACCTTGATGCCCACATTAACAAAGTTGTAAATAATGCCTATCGGATGTACGGTTTTGTGATGAGATCTGCGAAGGAATTTGTGCGCCCCTCTACCTATTTATATCTGTATAAGTCTCTGATCAGATCACAGGTCGAGTACGCAGTGCCAGTGTGGAATCCCTTTTACAATAAGTATTCAGAACAGATTGAAAAGGTTCAAAGGAAGTTCCTAAAAGCCATGCATTATCGTTGCTTCCACACAGTTTTATCATATGATGATTTACTTAAGAAGTATAAATTACTTGGTCTAAAATCAAGACGCACTCTCCTAGAGACGGTATTTTTGTTTGATTTGTGTAGCAATGTATATGACTGTATTGATATCCGTAATAAAATAAGTTACATAGTTCCTAGAACGACAGTATGCCGCGGGGTGCGCGCACGGCCACTGTTTGCTGTTACCTCTTGTCGCAGTAACGCAGGTATGCGGGCACCTCTGCGTCGACTAACTGATAACTACAACAAGCAATTCCATCATATTGATATGTTTGCTCTTTCAGCTGGTAATTTCAAAAATATTGTACTCAAAACACTTAGTCATTAACTCATTAACTTAGTAATTTCTATTAAGATTTGCATGCCTTGATAAGTTTTTATTTGTTTGCTAAATTTACATTTGTTTTACTATTTAGCACAAAAAAAAAATTCTAATTAAATTATTGTAGTTTGTTAGTTTTAGTTTTATAGCATGGTTTGTAAAGTTTAATTTTTATTTGTATTCCGTGGAAAATGTTGTTGGTTGCACATTTGACCGTATTTTTTATTTTTATTTATTCGTATAAAATGTAATGTGTCACTGTTTGTTTTCCCAAATAAATAAAATAAAATAAAAATAAGATTTTAAAGCTATTTACTTTTTTTGTACATACTTTGTCAACATGAGGATGCCAATATTCATCATGTACAGTGACTGGTTTTTTGGATGTGATTTCAGAGAAAAATGTTGGATGTGTCAGATATATTTTGTTTGGTTTCACTCCAAAGTGATGAGCTACAGCATATTTAATTTTCTCCTTTACCACCTGTAATCAATAAACTTTTTTATAAAAATTGTATGTATGTATCTCAGATCAAATAAAAAACCAAGAAATAGTGCTGTCACAGAGACGTGAAGCCAGTTTTGTGTATGCACTTAGTGAGGTGTAGTTTGATTGTAAGTGGTTGTAAATGTGTGCGTGTGAGCATGTATACACAGAGTGAAAGTGTACTTTTGGCATGCTTTACTGTACTGTTTGCAGTGCTATGACTCGGTTTTTAATTTGCCCTGAGGTATAAGTAATTTTTATTTCTACTTAAAAATGGACTTACTCTATATACATTAAAATCAGCTTCACTGAATATGTTTTTAGCATCTTCACGTTTGTATATATTGACAAAGTGTTGTTCCAGAGAAAGTGCGCCACTGTGTAGGTCTAGAATTGAGGCTCCACCTGATGATCCACCTAACTTTAAACCTTTCTTAGCTATAGCCAATAGTTCTTCTGCTTCTCTTACCGATATCACTTTATCAGTGACAAATCTTTTACATTCCTTAGGGACACATCCCTCATATTTGTCTACTTCTTCTTTGTATGATTGAGAACACTCTACAACTAAGCCTTTGCCAGGCAATAATTCCGATTGTTTAGCAAAAGTTTTTAACTTATCATTTTTTGTCGAAAAGTACACTACTATTAGGAGTGAAAATATAACGACCACGCGAGAAATTATTCTTAGTGATATGTTTCTCTTTGAAGTCCTGGAAACACAATAAAATTAATTTTAGTATAAACATACGAGCCACCTTATATTCTATTAAATCGTAACCTTAAAAATGTGTTCAGAATTTCACTCACGGTCCTTTGTTATTCACAACATTATTTTCATTGATTTTGATATTGTCTCTTTCAGACGTATTGTTATCCGTACTTTTGCCTCTTCTCCTGACTTCTTGCATGATTGTTGATGTTTAGTTTGGATCGATATTGTTTTATCGTTGTATATTAAGGAGTTGGGTGTTGTTTTTAGTATTTATGTACATAAAATTTAATAGTTGATAATTTTTTTACGAAATGCCGAATTTTGCAATCGTCAATCGCTTGCCAATGTCAAGTTAACGGCCGTCCGTCTGTCACGTCAGTGTCAGTCTGTGTCAGTTGGTGACATGACTTTTCGTGTTCTTTACGATCTGATTCCACAGATTGGATTTTCTAGTGTATATTCTTATACCCAGCGAAATTTCTTATGCCTGCTCTATAATTCGGCGATGATCGTTAATCGTGTGTTCGTCTGTAATCGGCACGATCATCGTGCAGTCACTTGTTAAGCGGCAAGCATTCAAGATGGAAGTGGAGTCTATTGCTGCTATTCTACCATTTATTTTCCGGTATACAACCATTATCTAAATGTGATTGAACGAATAGTCGTAAAAAAAAGGAAGAAAATATTTTTAATGAAATGTCTTTAATTGACTACCCAGCAGCCATTATTAATTTATTACCGATAACGAAGCCCAGGTGCGCACGGGCGATTTTTTCCCGCAGCGATTTTTTTTCGCACATTGGTTTTTCAACGCTCTGTTTGCCAAGAGTTGAAAATCCTACAGTATGTTTTATGACGCGCCGAATTGCACTCTATTGGATTCTCAACGCTCGGCTCATATCGAGAGTTGAAAATCCAATGCGCGATAAAATCCCGCCGCGATATTTTTACGTCCGTGCGAGCGCACGCACGTATTTCACGGTTCTCTGTCCTCCGGTGAATGAATGATCGGCGATCGTGTGGGCCGATATAACCAACTACACGACTACTATTTTTCCGTCGTTAACTGTTTGCTGTCGGGGACCTGGCAAATCAGGTTAAGCTACGGTTTCCTAGAAGAGTGGTGACCGTAACGTTACTTTGAATGACGTCACTGAGACGTTTTCTGTAGAAAACAAGGTGAAGGTTATACGTTACGACGCGACGACGTGACGAGCGGTCACCGCTCTTCAAGGAAACTTTGATTCGGAAGCCTGTCGAATGATTGTGAATTATAAGTGAAAAGCTGTGCTAATTCTATCCCGTAGAAAGCTCACATTTCTAGATAATGTCGTTCAAGCACGTATTATTAGATCTCTGTTCATGCACAGATTGTTCATGGTAGTATTGGTAGTGCTATAAATTGTCAATTAGTAAGTACTATTAGATCTGTCTGATTGAGACAACGATTATAATAATTATTGATTATTTTAATGATTATTCCTTTTTCCTAAATAATCTAATCTAAATATCTAATATTATTTACATAATAAAAGTTACGATCGCAAACCATATTTTCATCATCATACAACCTGACTGGCACTGGCCTGCAAATTTCAAAAACATTTTTTGTTCAGGGACTACCTTAACGCATCTCCCAATGTCAAAGTCAAATCATCATCATCATTTCAGCTGAAAGACGTCCATTGCTGGACATAGGCCTCCCCCATGCACCGCCACTTCGACCGATTCTGTGCTTTCCGCATCCAGCGGATTCCTGCGGCCTTCACAAGGTCATCGGTCCATCTTGTGGGAGGCCTTCCAACGCTACGTCTTACGGTACGCGGAAAGTCAAAATAAGCCCTTGTATGGCACTTTTGAACGTCAAAATTTACAAAATAATAGAATTGATAAATAAAAGGTAGTTTTCGTATGGAGAAGAATGGGCAAAAAATTCCACCGTTACTCGTTTGAAATGTTTTACAATAGTTTGTATAGGTACCTATACTTACATTAGCCCATTTCCATAAGCTACGGTTTCCTAGAAGAGCGGTGGCCGCAGTTAACGGCTGCAGTGACGGCTGCCATGAAAATGATGACCACAATGATAACAGCGGCAAAGATTTAAATCGATATATTCGCCCTACCGCGTCAAAAGATCTCAATGAAAGATTTAAACCAGCTCTGTGATCTAGTGGTTAGACCACTTGTCTCAGACCCAGAAGTCCCGGGTTCGATTCCCAGTGGGAGCAAAATTTTCTGCTCGGTTTGGTTGGTGGTAGAGCTTGTTCTAAGTCTGCCTGGCTAGCTACCACCATCTTATCTAAGTCTATCGCCATAAGAACCATGTTAGCAGCATTGTTGTGTTTCGGCAGTTAGAGGTCAGATAGCCAGTTCCTCTGTGGTTGATGATTTCGGGTGAAGCTCACTTCCACCTTCGGCCTGATCATCACTTACCATGCAAATCTGATCTGAATCTGATCCACACACAGATTTTGATAGTAGATTTGTTGCTAGCGATTTCAAAATCAGTCGTCGTCAGATTTTGAAAACGCTAGCAATGAATCTGCTATCAGCCAGCAAGTCGCCGGCGACTAAAGTTGCTGTGTGTGTCATAAAAGGGGTGAAAAAGGGGTTCGCATGTCTTTCACCCGCTTTTTCAAAGATAGTTGCATCACGAGAAGATGATATTCTCAGCATGGTAGATTCTCTGTCTCAAATATCGAGTGAAAGAAAAATAATAAAATGGCAACATTGTTTGTTAAAAAATAACACGGCCGTTGTATGTTGACTGCGTTTGCAATTATCAATTTTATTTTGAGTATTTACTCCAAATTTTCTGTTTCTATATATTTTGATGATATCATGTTCGATTATTAATTGTTGTTAACAGACAGGTTGCAGCTGCTGTTCGAAATAGTAAGATAACGCCATGTACTACGAAGGAGAGGAGAGATTTCTCAATCCGGATTTACTTCACGTTGTTCGTCGCGAACTGTGTATGTATTTATTTGCACTTATTACCTTGTTATCAATAAGTGTATGCCTCGGGCGATAATCAACGTTTTCTAGAATTCAAAACTAACTTCAGCCCTGGTGGGTGACCTGTGTAACATTTGTCAATTATAAAGATTGGAATTTTTCCTTGGTATTCCATCAAATTTGTGTAGCACACCTGCTGGGTATCCAGGAGTTACCTAAAGGCCATTGAGGCAGACGGATCGTTTTTACTGTGTGTGTTATAATGGGGTTACATTTTGACAGCTGTTTAAAAGCTGTCTAAGCACTATATTATAAAAAATTATATCTTTCAGATGCCATTAATTCGAACCTTGAAGTCACACCCTTCGGCTTGAAGTATGTCCCTACTCATACTGAAGATGGAATACCTATCAGAAAGTTATATGTGTCAAATTTACCCCCAAAGGTAAGTTATTATTTTCAATGGAACATTATAAAGATAAAAGTCTTAAAGGCATCTTACTTTTTTTCTTAATTTTTTTTTATTTGTATGTGTGTGCAAACTAACCAATCCAATAAACTTGTCATCACATTTTATTTTTGTTTGTATGTAATAAGTAAGTTAATGCTTAGTTTATAATTATAGAAATAATAAATATGATAGTTTTAAAAAGCTTATGGTCTTATGCCATGACTATTACCTGTTCCAAAGGTGGTTATAGTTTTAAAAGTACTTACTAGAAGCTAATGATAGAAATTGATTGTTTCAGACAACCAGATCTGAGCTGTTTGGTGTATTTGCTCCGTATGGCTTCATCAAGAGTTGTTGGCTAAGAATGGGGGACAAAGGTCCCAACAGAACACCAACTCCTACATATGCCTTTGTCACCTACAGCAATCCAGCTGACGCACACAAGTAAGTTATTTTACATGAGCCTAAGTACCCTAAATCTGAGGGGCGATTCTCGTAATTTTTAAGAATGTTCGCATTCTAATCTCATTCGCAATCTGCCAAAAATACAATCAATTTACCAACATTTTTCACAAGTTTGACAGATTGTGACAAATGTTCAAGTACGAGAATTGGCCTTCTGGTATTAACTGTTGCAGCAGTCTTTTTACTCTAGCAAAGGTGTCTAACTAATGTATTTTTAAGAGATTTAATAGTATTTACATAAATAGGTTCTACACTCTTGGCATGATATTATGTTTTGCTGGTACAAACCATAACTCATACATACTCATAAACTCTTTAGCACTCCCTAATATTTATCTAACTCCTTAGAATACTACACTATGTCTTGAACTGACACTCATTTTAACAATATTTGTGATATTCTAGCTAGAACAAAGGTTCCCAATCTTTCAACATATGCACTGACCTGAGTTACTTTGTCAACTCATGCTTAATAATGTCCAAAAACTCTTGTAACTGTGCGCTTGGAGCTGTTAGAGGTTGTTGAGGTTGTGTCGGAGGTTGTTAGTATTGAATTCACCCGCCCAGTTACATCATCAGTACCCCGACGCCTCTTAAGGCCGCTTTCACATTAGGACGTTAGCAGCACGACAGTAGCGCGGCAGAAGCACATGCCTTCACATTATAAGAACAGCCACGCGTTAGCAGCTTGGCTGCAGCGCCGCAGTTTAGATCAGTGTGGTGCACTTAATTTAAAAAATGGACTATAATGCCTAATCACGTGCGCTTGCTGTTGGGGCAGGTAATAATAATAACTTTGTTTACTGTATGGCTATAATTATATTTCAATGTCCAATTTTTTTTTTCTTCAATTAATAGTATTAATCTTTATTTCTCTGTTTACAAAGGTTCATATAGTAATAAACATAGACAAGAAATATAGGGTTTTGACAAAAATGCGTAAAATATGATCCTTTGCGAGAGGCTGGCGTCCATACTAGGAAACCCTGTGTCACAGATCACCAGGCTCTCGCCTCGAATTCAATCTAATTAACATTGCAATGGTCAATTTTCTAACTCTAAACAAATTAATTAAGCCCGTCACAGACGTAGCTATAATATATATTAATATAAGTCATAGCTAGGCAAATTACGATATATTTTTTTCCATAGTAATCTTCAAGCGACTGCAGATGGAGCTATAATAATAATAATATATATTTCAATTACGTCACCATAATATGTGAACAGATTATAGCAAGACATATTAATATATATTATATTATGGTATATTAAGGCATGTTAATATATATTTTGACATATTTTAAGGATACAGAATGTTCTATTTTTGATGTAAAAACTTCTTTAGGCGCGTTAGACATTTTTGAGATGGGGAAAAACAATTGAACTCGCGACACCGTTACCGACACCTCATTTTTGTAAACGCGACTGACATAGCTCTTTATTTACATTACGTTACGGATCAATGTTCTATGCAAGTGTTTTTACTATAGTTTTGGAAGTTTTTTTTTTTTAATTGTAAACGCGATTGTTCTCTTTATTTAGATAAGGTTACGGACCAATGTTCTATACAAGTATTTTTCTTCCACCAAGGCGATCTTGTTCAAGTTTTCACTTCTGTCGGCACTCCCGGAGCGCCACTGTTTTTTTTTTTAAATAGGGAGCAATGCACGTTATTTCTCCCTCTCCGCCCGCTCACTTCACCCCGACGACGGACGCCTCGCCCACCTATTGTACCTGTGAGTGAGCCGTTCTTTGTCTGTGGAAGCTCGCATTCTCGATAAACGCTGATCTTGAACATCTATAATATTGTGCAATTTTTTTAAAGATAAATCATGGTTCTTTTGCTTTATATGCGACTAGTTTTTGCCCGCGGCTTCGCCCGCGTGGATGTCTCAAAATATCCCACAGGAACATGCTACCGGAATTAAGGTAATAGGCAGATAATAATAAATCTGTTTGAGGGTTCCATACTCAAAATGCAAAATTGAAACAGTTAAAGGATGACTTCGTTGTCTGTTCTGTGTACCCTTTTTCTCAGAAACACCTGGAGGCATCAAGTTCAAATAGATATCAAAAACTTAGATCTACGGTCCCTTAGAGCTGTAAAGAAAATCAAACTTCCAAGTCAATGCAATAACAAAATACGGCCATTCAATTATACCGCATATTTATGTTGACACTCGCTAATAAAACAAACCCTATATGGTACTTCAAAAATTTGATCGAAATCCGTTCAGTGGTTTAGGCGTGAAAAGTTAACATACAGACAGACATTATTGTACTCAAACCTCAGTTTGCTCGATTTAGTTTTTTGACCCTAGTAATAAAAAATAGAATCGACTGGCACCAAAAAAGTTTTATGAAAATTGGCAATTTTCGTGCTGACTGTACATTTTTTTCAAAATCTATGAGTCTCGTAAGACTGTTTTCTTGTACCGTCAATGGTTAAAGTACCTTCCCTTATTGCCCCATCTCAAAATCCATCCTGTATATGTTTTGATTAATTGCTTAAATCCATAAAGCTATAGCGTGATGATAATCTTTAAAAAAGTTAAATCCGTAACTTTCTGCAATATTCTAACCTTTTGGCTAGCCTTTTTACAATTTGCGGTATACTATAGAAGAATATAACTTATTGTAATATTGCTCATCCCACATAACAAATAGCATGATAATAATTTTTGAAAAGTCTATTGTGAAGTTTCCATTATTTGACTTATTGATTATTTATTTATATCAATTTTCAATAGAATCCTCCCCTATAAAAATGAATACCCCTTTTCACCCCGTTAGGGGTAGATTTTCAAAAATCCGTGATATAAATTTTTATTTATTTTCAATTTTAAGTATAAATACTGAGTTTCGAGTTGATCAGAACGCGCGTTAAAATTATTCCATACAAACTTTGACAGCCCCCAATCCTCCTTTAGAGGGTAGTTTAGAAAAACTAAAAATGACAAATTTTATAATTTACATAAATAAGTATTCGTGCCAAGTTTCAAGTTTATTAACTCAAGGAATATGATTTTCATACAAACAAAATTCCCCCTTTTCACCCCCTTAAAGGTTGAATTTCCAAAAATCCGTTCTTAGCGGACGTCTACTAACTATGAACTACCTAACTACCAAATTTCATCTTTCTACTTCAAGCGGTTTTCGAGATTTCGTGATGAATGAGTGAGTGAGTGAGTGATTTTTCACTTTTATATATTTAGGTTCAATCCAGATAGTTCTTATTTTTTGCCTGACAAGGCAACACGCGTATCAAAGTCACCATCGGAATCATCTTCCGAAGAACTATTAATTTAATCCAATAGTAGTGCACTTGTCAAATCCATATTACAGTGCCTATTTCAAAATTAGAACACCCTTTATCATAGATATGCTTAAAAAACGTGCACTTGCGACGACGACCGCGGACCAAATGAGGGCAAAAATATATATTATAGTAAAGCTACTTAGCTACGTCTGTGACGGGCTTTATTGACGAAAGGAAAAAAAACAGACATGACATTAAATTAATTAACCAAAAATTACAAGTAACAATAAAAAGAACATCGACAATGTCAATAGACAAAAGTCGCATAGACAATCAAATCGAGTTTGTATTCCGACACTTGCAACACTGGCTCATCGCCGATTGAGCGAAAGCGGTGGCCGCGCCGGCCGCGCGCTGCATGCCGCCGCGCTTCTGTTTATGATGAAATTCTGACTGCGCAACGGACGCGCGTCTGTCGCCTTAAGGGCTTGCTACACGGCAGCCAACCACGTCCCAACAGAGGTGACCTTGGTGGTTTACAACCGTGGAGTTGGTGGTTTACGACCAAATTTCAAACAGCTCTGCCTGTCGCCAACTAAGGTAAATGATAAATGATTTTATTTCTGTAAGTAGGTTTGTACAAACACTTTTACACGTCAATCATATTTTAAAACTAGATGAGGTCGGCGTTTCCTATCTGACTACTCTGAGAAGAAAGGCCGAAACAAACTCAGAGGTATCAGTCTCTTTTAAAGTCCAGACATCATTTTGGTCAGATCATGTGGATTGGTGTCTGAAGTGGTCTTTTGAGGAAAGCACCACACAGATTGAGAGGGCCTGTCCAGTTTCAGTGCACGAATTTGTCAGTTATCGTGCAGCTCAACTCAGAATTTAAGGAGCTCAACGATTCGACGAACAATACCAAAAAAAGGACATTTGGGTAGGCCACTTAAATTACTCAAACTGTCAGACCATGATTAGAACTAACTGAGAAAAAATTAAAAACAAAACAAAAAGGCGACCCACATAGTCTTCACATTCACAATAATTTAAAAAAACTTTTTACAAAAAAAAACAACCGACTTCCAAAAAAAAAACACTACAAAGTGAAAAATAACTTTAATTTCGGAAGTCGGTGTCTTGGGTTTTGTGTTTTCGTTTTTTGCCACCGACTTCCGAAATTAAAGTTATTTTTCACTTTGTAGTGTTTTTTTTTTGGAAGTCGGTTGTTTTTTTTTGTAAAAAGTTTTTATTTTTCACTTTTTAGTTGTGGTACCTACCCCACACACATTCGAATACCACTACCTGCTACCAGTGACAGGAACTTATCATATCATCTACATATTAAGTGGGAAAAAAATACGTATTTTGTAGCTAACTCAAAAACTACCCAAGCAAAGTTAATAAAATTGATATGGGACCAATTTGGGAGCATACCCTTTCAAACAAAAAAATAATTTTCAAAATCGGTCCACAAATGACGCAGAAATCGGTGGACATACATAAAAAAAAAAAAAAACATACGCGACGAACATATAACCTCCTCCTTTTTGGAAGTCGGTTAATAATAAAATACTTTAAAAGTAAATATTCATGTCATCACGGGTCACCTCTGTCGGGGACGCGGTTGGCTGCCGTGTAGCAAGCCCTTTAATGTGAAAGCGGTCTAATACGGTCTACATAACTTGTGTCGTCTCCACAGTTCCATCATATTATTTGTTAAGTTGTTAATTATTTATTATTATAACACCTTTACAGACTCATCCAAGGCGATGTTATAAGTCAAAGTCCACACAAATTTACAAAAAAAATAAATAACCTGTAAGCAGAATTACAAAGAATTATATAAAATTAATAGGTAATAAATATAACAATTATTCTAAACAATTTTTATTCTATAAAACCTTTTTCAATTATTATTTATACTACATACACTGTAATATTTTGAAATTGACAGGCGCACAGTTATAAAAACCGGGTTATAAAAGCAAGCTCGACATTTTTTGCATTCCCTCAGATGGGTTAGATTTTCTCTTGATCATTCAAATAGAAAAAGTAGTTACTTTGTCGAGACTTTTGCTTTGCTCGAAAATGTTTGTATCCTGCTTCAGATACTTTTGGTTTTCTTTTGACCCTTCATACGGAAATAAAACTTGAACTTGAGCAGAAAAGTTCAAACTTATTTTAAAGCAGCTTTTTACTATTTTGGAACCTTTGGGTTTTGGAATTTAGCCTAATGCTTTTCTAAGAAAATAAACATAATTTTTGGAGCCGTCACGCCCCGTCGGCCATTGTACACACGGCTACACATCAAGCTACACATTTCCAGTATAAGCTGACCTCGCATTGTACAGACGCCAGCACATCAAGCTACCCGAAACTGTCAAATTTTCCCAATCAACTTTGAACCTTATGCTTCAGCGATAAAGTTGAAAATCTATTAAATAAATTTGACAGATTGTAGTAGCCTGATGTGCTGGCGTCTGTACAGAAATCTTATATATATTAGCGGCTACACGCCGTGTGTACGCCGCCCATGGGGACCGCGCCGCACCGTTTCGGATTGTGTGCCATGTCCTAGAGCCACAAGAACGCTGGTTCATTATCTCTAGTCTTTTTCACTCGTGATTAATATTTATTTATCCATATCCTAGCCCACTTTACACCATTCTAAAAATATAAATTGCACAGAGCACTTCAAGCCCCAGTTCACGAGAAGACTCTGAGAGGTCGCAATCTGCGGATATCGCCGGCTGACAGTTGGCATCAGCCCGCCGAGGACGCGGACGGCAGGGCACGCTGGAAGCCCCGCGGTCAGCGCCGTCTCGATGGAAACACCGCTGCCGCCGAAGATGGAATCCCTGAACTAGGTATCAAAGTCACTAATTCATAAAAGATGATGCAGATTTCTGTATAATAAAATGTTGAATCTATTGTCATTGCAAATCATGAGTGCACGTCCTGTGGCATATGGTAGTGATCGGAATAGTTAAGAGTGACGTATTCTATGTTAATATGGTCATGCCCCTAGTCTCGGGATTTTCAATTTATCGAAAAGTTTAATAGAGTAAATTGGATTTGTTAAAATTCAAACAAAATCTTGTTAGATATTCAAACAAAATTATCGGAAGTATAGGTATAAACGAGCGCACAGTCAACTTCACAAGATGGCGAACGAAAGACTGCGCAGTGCGCGCATGGACGCTAAGTCACGTGCCACTTGGTCAGAGACAAGCCATTCTATAGAAACCAGTGTCGCCAATTAAAAATTTTATTTACGGCTTTGAGCGCCAAGATCATTCTTTTCAGTAAAGATCACAATATTAAATTACTATTAAAATCGAATGAAGCTGGTGAAATTCAGTGATTAATTGGTTACAACACTAGTATTAAAAAAAAGACTGAGAACGTAACTGTTTTTGAGACGTTTCGTAATAATTAGAAATTGCGCGCGAATATAAAGTAAGCGCGAAAAGAATACTCGCAATATATTCCATCATATTATTTAACGCGCCAAAAAATGTATTTTTTAAAAACTTTTATGTAATTAATTATTATTTTATTGTTTCTTTCAGTTTCGTTCCAAGTTACATTCTAGGGTATTTGTGAAATGTCAAAACGGGCCGTTTATTTTTTGAAAACTTTAATTTGTTTTATTTACAGAAGTCAACAGCTTAGAATTTTTTGTTTCGGGCAACGGAGATGGCGCTGAGGCAACTACAAGTGCTCCAGACGTACCAATGGTGAGTAATTTTCAATTAAACAATAATGGCATTCCTATTTTTTTTTCTGGTATTAACACCAAACTTTTATTTGTTCAAAAAGGAAAACGTTGAACCACAAGAAGAAGAGAAAGATGCAGAAATGGAGTCTTGCTATACCATACTGGATGTTTTGAACAGAGATTGTTTAACACACATACTGGCTTACGTTCCTATTAGAGACCTCATCAGATCAGAAAGAGTCAGCAAAACTTGGCAGAATATGGTCCGTGAATATCTTCAAGGTAAACAAGTATAATTATTATTTACATACACATTAATTTTATCCATTGTAGGGGTTGACAGTAACTGCATAACGGTTAAACCTTGTTATCGTAAAAAAAACCGGCCAAGTGCGAGGCGGACGCGCACATGAAGGGTTCCGCAACAAAACGCCGAAAAAAAAACACGTTTCTTCCTTTGTTTTTTAACTTTATTTTTATTATTTGTTGTTATAGCGGCAATAGAAATACACAATCTGTGAAAATGTCTATTACAGTTCATGAGATACAGCCGCGTGACAGACAGATGGACAGGGGAGGCTTAGTAATACCACAGATTATCACGCGGCGGCGCACACCTACAAAGCAAAACTCACTTTACGCTTGTAAGGTTAGGTACATTTTCGTTCGCAGCGTCTAGCAACTCGAAGGTGTAGGCTATTATAGCAGTATTGAAAATTTTGTATGGAGTGATTTATCTGGTAATCTGTGGTAATACAGTTCCGTTTGGCACCCTTCGGATACGGCACCCTAAAAACGTAAAAAGTTGGAACTTTGACCTTTTATATCTCCGTAACCTGATGGTTCCTATGTATGGTCCCATACAAAAAAATTATGACAATAACAGGGAGAACAATTGACTCTGCTTCGTTAAGAGTATTTTTAGACCCGTTATTTGAGCACATGTCAGAAATAAGATGTACTTACTGTCAGGTATTAATAGTTTGACCAATACCGCTGTACCGCGCCTTAGGAATACGCGGCGAGGCGCGGGGCAGTGTTGACCAATGAGCGGCGGGCGGGACGCCGTGCGCCGAGAGCTTTGACGAATTAGCGGCCTGCACTGCTCCTCCATCTCGCCGCGCGCCTTCCTAAGGCGCGGTACAGCGGTATTGGTCAAACTATAACTGACTCGACTCGGCGACCGCCTCGTTGGTCTAGTGGTCGCAAGCGCTACTGCTGAGCATAACGTCCTGGGTTCGATTCCCGGACTGGCAAAGTGTTATTGAGTTGTTCAATCTGTAATTTCTCTGTAGCAGCCCGGAGTCTGGATTTATGCACGGTTGATGGCAATAAGCATGGACACAACATGAGACATGGGACTTAAACACAACTGGCGAAATGTGGGTGGCACCTTTGCCTAACCGTTCGAGGAATACAGCGTGATGTTATGTTTTGTGGCAGGCATCCGCATGTTCAAGACGTCGTGGTGGCAGCACGTGCCGGTGATGTTGACGACGGCCGTGCTGCGCCGCATCGTGCAGCGCGTGGGCGCGTCTCTGGCGCGCCTGCACATCGACCATCACTGGTCCGCCCTCAACGACCGCACCGCGCACATCGTCGGCAAGTTCTGTCCCAACCTCGAGGAGCTTAAGGTATACACACCTATGACAACTTACCATACCACAGTATAAATAAGTAACAGTAC
This sequence comes from Agrochola litura, assembly GCA_949152395.1. Classification (NCBI taxonomy): domain Eukaryota; kingdom Metazoa; phylum Arthropoda; class Insecta; order Lepidoptera; family Noctuidae; genus Agrochola; species Agrochola litura. The sequence continues at coordinate 17,395,684 of OX424509.1, read as the reverse complement.
TATATCTTCATAGAAAACGGCCGAAACGACGCGCTTCGAAATCTCAGTATACAGGGTGAAATTTAATTCATGGGCATCCTCTTAAGTTGCCATTATACTCATCATTATGAACAACTTTCACTATGGGACCAACCATGAAATCGCGAAAAACAAAATCTGTTCTCTACATTGTATGTTCGCATAGGTCGTCAAAATATAGGTAACAGCCATCGATCACTAATTAGTGATCGATGACTGTTACCTATATTTTTCGCGACCATCAATCACTAATTAGTGATCGATGGTAACAGCTTAATTTTTTTTGAAGTGTTTTTTTGTAGTTTTTGCAGTAGCTTAGTTCTTTGTTCGCGTTGGGCATTTTTGAGATGGGGAAAAACAATTAACTCGCGACACCGTTACCGACACCTCATTTTTGTAAACGCGATTTTGCTCTTTATTTATATTGTGTTACGGATCAATGTTCTATGCAAGTATTTTTTACTTTAAGGTTTTGGAAGTATTTTGTAAATTTTTTACTTTTTAGTTCATTAAAAGCTTGTTTTTAAAAACGTTTTTACTAAAATTTTTGAAAGAAAGAGAAACTTTACCCAGAACTATATACAGAAACGACATTTAACGTACAGTACGCTTTGATCTGCCAAAATGTGTATATTTGTGTGATTTTACGAAGTTTTGTCACTTTATCTTACCCTGAGAACGTTGTACGATGCTAATGGCGACGTCAGAACTAACACACACCAGCTTCAACGAGCGTCAATGATGCCATACACAAGCGTTATATATGTAGAACGCGCCTCTCGGTGCCGACAAGCGCTGGTTGTCAACGCTGATCGGCGTACGCAGTTTTCATACTTTTTGCCAAATCAGCGCGAACCGCCGGCGTGGCGTCGCCGTGTATTCATGTAGTGCATCGGTTACCAGCATTCTACTTAAATAAACCCTAATATCCACAGTACCCGGACGATATTAGGCACATCGACTTTTATGAAAGTCTTTCACACTATTTTATCAGAAGAGATAACTCTGTAAAGCCGGCCTTATTCTTAAGCTCGACGCAAGCTCGAACGCGCACTGTAGGTACAGACGCCAGCACATCAAGCTACCCGAAACTGTCAAATTTTCCCAATCAACTTTGAACCTTAAGCTTAAGCGATAAAGTTGAAAATCTATTAAATAAATCTGACAGATTGTAGTAGCTTGAAGTGCTGGCGTCTGTACATGAATTGACAAGTAACAAGTTCAATATAATAAAATCCAAAAATGATCAACGTTTTCGTTAGGCTTCCTGTACATGACGCCGGAGCCACACCGACGCGCGGCGCCAGACCGCATGTTTCGTTTACTCGGGATCAATGCCAGTGTACACGCAATTCGGGTGTGGCGCATGCGTGATATATTCATTCGTATACACAAACTTGCGGTCCGGCGCCGCTCCGGTGCGGCTCCGGCGTCATGTACAGAAGCCTAAGGTGTGTATAAACTTTGTGTTTTGCACTTGTATCATTAAAAGTTATTTCGTCACTTTCAGATTGTTGGCATGCACACACGGAATTGGAATCCATTAATTTATGGCTGTAAACAACTGAAAAGTTTGTCCTTTGTATCATGCAATAAGGTATTCTCTTCTTTAATTATCTTTATTTTCAATTTTGTCATAATCTTCACAAAAAATAATTTTTATGTTTTACCTTGCAGCTGACCGATTCGAGTTTAGTACATCTAGTCAAAAGTGAATCGTGCATAGAAAGCCTTACGGTCGCTAATAACACACATGTGACCGGGCTGTTTCTCACTGGATCGAATCCACAAAAACTAAACTCGCTCGCGTTTTACAATTGCTACAGTCTTCAAGGCACAGTACTTAGCGCTGCTATAGACACACTTCCTGGATTAACTACTCTAAAATTGGATGTGTGTCCTCACACTATGTGGAAGATCATACCATTGATTTTGTGCAAACTGCCCAAGCTAGAAGAGCTTTCGTTGAGCGAGTATATTTCGGTAGAGATGTGCTTCTCTCCGCAATTCAACGATACTTTTTGTGATGCTCTCGCAACTCTAACTGAACTGAAAACCCTGAACCTGAGTCGTAACATCTACATCACGAATGCAGTCCTCAAACGAGTCGCACAGTCTTGCCCTAAACTGGAATCATTGAACATTTCTAGCTGTAACTCGCGGAGAATCTTCCCACACCCAGGTAAGTTCCCATACATATTATGATTGTGTATTCACACAGTGTCCCTATACTTACAGTGGTTCATACAATTGACAGGACAAATGTTAAAATTAATGTGTTACTAAATAATGTAGACAGTGCTGTCCAAGATTCATTGTGAGAAAGATGATTTTTTTAAAGGGTACCTCGATGGATTTAAAAATCAAAGTAAATCAAGTCCTAAAGAGAATTGAGAAAAATTACTTAAGACTTCACACAGTCGCTATCTTGGATGTATGAACTGACCTCTGCAGTTTAAACTATTTTAATCACTTAAAGAAAGCTAAAGGCTAAAATTATACACCAAGCTGCAGTGTCGGACATACTCTACGTTCGCAATATCGTTTGCAAACATGTAAACAAATAATATGTTTGTGAAGAAATAATTTTTAACACCCAATAACAATGACCTTGTGAAGGCCGCAGGAATCCACTGGATGCGGAAAGCACAGAATCGGTTGAAGTGACGGTGCTTGGGGGAGGCCTATGTCCAGCAGTGGACGTCTTTCGGCTGAAATGATGATGATGACGACCCAGTAAAGTTCAGTCTGCAACACAATTAAAAAAGAAATGACTTCCATAGTTCTAGTCATCCTGTAATCATTTTATTTTATAATAGTATGAAGTTCTTGTTTGTTTATGTGGAAATATCATTGATCGTAAACAAGATTTGGAATATGGAATAGACAGTTTAGAACTTAGGCTCCGCCCACTTCTCCGTCACGGTTTCTCAAACACACACACATAACACAGTAAGAAGTTCATATAGGTCGACTGTGGTATTACATTAATTGGAACTAATTATTCAGTGAATAGTCAGCGGATTCTATACAAGTTCTTAAAAGATAAATAAATTTTCCAATTCAAGCAATAGTTTACTAAGAAATCATGTCTCATCAAGCGTGGCTCGACGTCTCGTACTGGACAGCTTTTATTAAAATTCTTTGATTCCATTTCTACTTTGTCTTGTCATGCACGCAAATCTATCAGTGCATGTTATTTACGTGTTGAGTTCTGACAACAAACTAGTAGTGACTAAAGCTTATCATACATATTATTTACAATAAGTAGGTAATTCACTTTGATAACTAAGCGAATTACTCTTGTTTTAATTTATTTCTTTGCTACGTTCAAGTTTTGTTTGAAGCTCGATATTAATATTTTGCCTGTATGCGCTGAATTTATTACATAATTGTTAATTTTGGTTTTTTATGTTCTCTGTTATGTAATTATTTGTTGTTCCAAACAAAATAAAATAAAACATTATAAGGGTGAATTATAACGTGTGTCGCGTTTAATTTACCAGTGCCCCAGGGGCTCGAAGAGGCAGGTTGTAAAGCGCGTGTCTCGACAGGCGTCGGCGACGACGGCGTGATTGCGGTGTGTCGCGGATGTCGCGCGCTGGAGCGGCTGGACGTGTCGTACCTCGGCGCGCTGTCGGACCACGGCCTGCGTGCCGCGGCCGGCCTGGCGCGCCTCTCGCACCTCACCGCGCGTGGCAACCCCGCGCTCTCCGCCGACTCGCTGGCCGCCTGTCTGGCCGCCTGCCCACTGCTGCAGGTAAGCACTGTGTATGTTATGCGCCGCGGCCGGCCTGGCGCGCCTCCCGCACATCACCACGCGTGGCAACCCCGCTCTCTTCGCCGCCTCGCTTGCCGCCTGCCCGCTGCTGCAGGTACGCACTGTGTATGTTATGCGCCGCGGCCGGCCTGGCGCGCCTCCCGCACATCACCACGCGTGGCAACCCCGCTCTCTTCGCCGCCTCGCTGGCCGCCTGCCCGCTGCTGCAGGTACGCACTGTGTATGTTATGCGCCGCGGCCGGCCTGGCGCGCCTCTCGCACCTCACCGCGCGTGGCAACCCCGCTCTCTTCGCCGCCTCGCTTGCCGCCTGCCCGCTGCTGCAGGTACGCACTGTGTATGTTATGCGCCGCGGCCGGCCTGGCGCGCCTCCCGCACATCACCACGCGTGGCAACCCCGCTCTCTTTGCCGCCTCGCTGGCCGCCTGCCCGCTGCTGCAGGTACGCACTGTGTATGTTATGCGCCGCGGCCGGCCTGGCGCGCCTCCCGCACATCACCACGCGTGGCAACCCTGCTCTCTTTGCCGCCTCGCTGGCCGCCTGCCCGCTGCTGCAGGTACGCACTGTGTATGTTATGCGCCGCGGCCGGCCTGGCGCGCCTCCCGCACATCACCACGCGTGGCAACCCCGCTCTCTTTGCCGCCTCGCTGGCCGCCTGCCCGCTGCTGCAGGTACGCACTGTGTATGTTATGCGCCGCGGCCGGCCTGGCGCGCCTCCCGCACATCACCACGCGTGGCAACCCCGCTCTCTTTGCCGCCTCGCTGGCCGCCTGCCCGCTGCTGCAGGTACGCACTGTGTATGTTATGCGCCGCGGCCGGCCTGGCGCGCCTCCCGCACATCACCACGCGTGGCAACCCCGCTCTCTTTGCCGCCTCGCTGGCCGCCTGCCCGCTGCTGCAGGTACGCACTGTGTATGTTATGCGCCGCGGCCGGCCTGGCGCGCCTCCCGCACATCACCACGCGTGGCAACCCCGCTCTCTTTGCCGCCTCGCTGGCCGCCTGCCCGCTGCTGCAGGTACGCACTGTGTATGTTATGCGCCGCGGCCGGCCTGGCGCGCCTCCCGCACATCACCACGCGTGGCAACCCCGCTCTCTTTGCCGCCTCGCTGGCCGCCTGCCCGCTGCTGCAGGTACGCACTGTGTATGTTATGCGCCGCGGCCGGCCTGGCGCGCCTCTCGCACCTCACCGAGCGTGGCAACCCCGCGCTCTCCGCCGCCTCGCTGGCTGCCTGCCTGGCCGCCAGCCCGCTGCTGCAGGTACGCACTGTGTATGCTATGCGCCGCGGCGGAGAATATTAATTATTATCTTCCGTAACACGCTATGATGCGCGGTGAGTGTTATCTCGCAACGCGCTGTTCACGAAATAAATAATAAATATCATGAAGCGTAAAAGATCGATGAGAACTTTCCTACAAACTTTCTAGGCTTAGGACTGTCTGTCTATAAGTAAAAAAATTGTTAAATGTTATTTTAAAAGTTTTGTAACACAATTATTATCTACTAGCTTCTGCCCGCGACTTCGTCCGCGTGGAAGTCGTATAATACACAATGTAGTAAAATAATAAGTCACTTTTATAAAACTCCGGCCCACCGCGTCGCATCGCCCGCCCGCGCTGTCTTTTTGCTCGGCTCCTAAGGGTCGTAGCGTGATGTTAGATAGCCTATAACCTTCCTCATGAATCATAATTAAAATCCGTTATGTAGTTTTTGTGTGTATCGCGTTCAGACAGACAGACGCGGCGAAGGGCTTGGTTTCATAATATGTAGTGATTATAGCCCGTATTTAATATTCATTGATTGTATGATTTGAATGTACAAAAATTAAACATTATGAATTTAAGATATTATGTTAAACTCATTTATAATAGCACGACGAACATACCACATGATAATTATTATATCCTTACACTAGCTTACGACCGCGGCTTCGCCTGCGTGGATAGCGGAAAATATCCCACGGGAACGTTCGCTACATATCTAATAGCCGAGGAAAAGGTCATTGACTCCTGTCATAGCGCTGCGCCGCTGTCAACCATAATTATTTTGTAACGCGGAATTTCGAGTCTGTTATATCTTTAAAAGTATTCATTTAAATGATATAGGTATAAGTCCAAGCATATTTGAATCTAAACTTGCAGTGCGCACGGCCTAGGCCGAGCTCGCAGATTTTTGCAATGCGATGCGAATTCGCAGTTTTGTGTGGGAGCCCATAATCGTTATCCAATAAAATATGTTGTTTAAATGGGCATTTAATTTGTGTGGGAGCCCTAATACAATACCGGTCAAAATAGCTTTGGAAATAACAATGATATTTTTATCAAATTCAGAAAGATAAAAATGGTTACTGTGGGTCATCCTTAGAAGATAAAAATATGCTATCGCTGACTATTTTTGGCCAGCCAAAGCTAATTTATAATAAAATTATAAAACTACTGCGCGTTTAGAACTTAGTTTGTTCAGGCTTTATCTTCGATCAATATTATTGATCGAAGGGCTTTATAGTATAAAGCCGATATAACAAATGCTAAACGTTTAGTACACATATCGTGTTATGTTTTAGCGCTATACGCTTTACTAACCAACCACTGTGTGTGCAGGAGGTGGACGTGTGCGGCTGTGACGGCGTGTCGGAGGAGGTGGTGTGTGCGGCCGTGCGCGCGCTCTCCGAGCGGCCGCGCGCGCTCACGCTGCGCTTGGCCGGCACCGCCACCACGCCCATCGAGGTAACACTTATTACACCAGAAGACCAATTACCGTGTTTGTTCAAAAACTTCAAAATCTAGTTGCAATCTCATCTCAGCATCAAACAATGTCAAAAAGTGTCAAAAATGTAGGCAAATTCTAATAAGCCATTGAACATTTAAGTTTCACGTTCTAATGTAAAGACTCGGCTAGATGGCGCCTTTGTAGTCGTTATGCGGGATAGAAGTTGAATTGATTTATAATAGATTATCTTGTCATAATAGGTTAGTTGACAGTAAGAAAATACCTTACGAATTTTGCATTGTAGAATGGTTGTGAGCTAAAGATATAAAAAATCAACTTCGTTTTGTAAATGATTTTTGATTAATTTATATGTTTAGTAACAATTGCGTAAAAATAAAACCATTGGTCACGTAACATTGAACGCGAGTCAGAACGCGACAGGTCTTTCAGACGACAATTTCAAATTGAAAATATAAACAAACTTTATACGTAAGACATAAAGTTTCTTTTGCAATACCAATTATGGTATTGCAAAAGAAACTTTGTTTTATTTACTATTATTACTACTTTATTTATTACTTTATTTTATACCAATTATGGTATTGCAAAAGAAACTTTATGTCTTACGTATAAAGTTTGTTTATATTTAAAGGAACAACACTGATTGGTACTGAGTATGTCCCTCTCGCACAATGTGGCAGTGTCCTACTATCCTTCTTTATATTATAAATGTGAAAGTTTGTGAGGATGGATGGATGTTTGTTACTCTTTCACGCAAAAATGACTGAACGGATTTGGATGAAATTTGGCACACAGATGGTTTATAACCTGTATTAACACATAGGATACTTTTTATCCCGATATTCCCACGTGATCAAGACCTATGCGAGTGAAACCGCGGAGCGCAACTAGTTGTTCCTAAACTTAATTAGTAGTATTAAGCCATATTTTGTGAAGACACATAAAAAAATAGGAAATGGTAAAGGTCTGCCGACGTTTAACAAAATAGACATTAACACAAATAATTATTTGTCTGCACTGACATATTATTTTTTTAATATTTAAAAACGTTGTTAATAAATTCTATCGATTATTTTTAATATTCCGACAAAAGCAAAAACTAAAGTTTGTGTGCGAGCAACACTTAAAAAAACTCCTAGATTTGATAGAATGAAAGTCTTGAAGTCTCGCGCACGGCCACGACCAGTGGTTGCAGCGACCAGGTATACTATAGGAACTGATACGAATCGCGCACTTGGTCCCAATGGCCAACTAGCTGACCAAATGTGCGATTCGGTCGTGGTCATGGTCGTCTTGTGCGGGATCCCTAAACCACCATGACTGAATGCCCCGTGCATACAGTCATGGCGGCTCAAGTGACTTCAAGTCAATGTCTCGTCAAGTGTACGGGCGATGAACTGCACCACGCCATGTAACTACTCGTATATTATCTAGGCTATAATATAAATGCTAAGTGACTTCAAGACTTTCATTCTGTCAAATCAGAATCAAGATAAAAATTACGATAAAAAATAGTTCTTTTAATGTAATTTTTTCATTGAAATATTCATATTCTGAGGTAAATGAACCACTAGGAACATTACTAATTGGTTTTTCAAAATCCGTCAACTATCCTATTATGTTCTGGTTGATGCATAAAATATTGGAAAGGTATAATGTAATATTATTTTTCGTCACCCACGCGGTCGCATTCAGCAAATCTAGTAGAGTCACAGATGAATAAGTACAGATAGAACACTCCCCATTTTAGATCTGAAGCTACAAGTAGGTACGCGGCGGGCTCAACTTGTCGAATTCACTGGGCGTAACGTAATATATAAGAGTTACGCGATATAAAGAGAGGCAACTTCTAGGTGAATATAACTGTCGGTAATTAGCGCTGTGCTATTGCACTTTATTGTGTCGTAGCAAGAGTCGCTTTTTATTTAAATGATTTTGCGGAGTATCCCATCTGTACTAATCTGTGGTAAAGTGTACATTACACCCTACAGTAGAGGCTTACACGCTGCAGTATTCTTAGGGTGAGTATCTAATGTTATTTTTTATATTTTTTCGGCAGCACGAGCAAGAATTCCCCACGCATAAATTGTTAACGGTGGATGTTCACGACGATCGCAGCAACCCACATCTCAGGCCCGATTTTGTAGATCGCATCTTCGACGATAGTTCCGACGATTCCCTTGGAGATCTCTACGACCATGATGACTTCGACGACTTCTTTGGACCAGGTATGGATGGAGATTGTTTTTTTTTTGTCATGTTGTTTTACATCACTGTTTCAAACTTAGCATAGTTTATAATATACAAGTAGTTAACTAGTTACGTGGCATAGTTCATCATCCGTACACTCGACGAGACTTTTTATGACGTCTAAACAGAGGCGGCGTAAGGCGTGGGCGACGTGGGCCACCGCCTACGGCCTCGCGGTCCGAGTGGCCTCGCACCTCGAAGGTTAATGCATTACATAAAAGCCGTGAAGGCGTCGAAAAAAATTTACTCGTCCTAAAACGATAAATATAATGATATGAGCCCTCCAGGAGGGTTCCCGGCACTGAACGTGTTAAAGCTAAACGGATCCCTGAATAGAAAAATGTTTTTCACATACCCGCAATATTTTTGAATGGCCTACCCTATAACTCGACCTATACCTACCAAAAATTTAACAACTGTTCAATTGTTTTTTTTTTCGTCTTCTTGCGGCACCAGAGGGCCTCGCAAAATGTACCTCGCCCACATTAAATTTTGATCTTGCCCCGCCACTGCGTCTAAATTATGTTCATAACTGCAGTATTGGTAGTGTAAACGAGCTCTAAGGAGTTAATAGAGGTAGCTGTGGTATGAGTGTGTGTGTAGTGATTGTAATTGCACGTTTGAATGATGCAGACGACGAGCTGTTCCTGGACGATGACCTGGACGACTTCGACGGCCTGTACCAGTTTGGACTGCACGCGCCGGACATCATCCTGCTGTAGGAAACGTTCGCACTCCCGCCGCTTTCGTCGCAGTACTCCCGCCATATCGCAACCTTTACAAACCAGTTCATTGCAACCAACAACACTTGCAATGCAATCCAATAAGATTTATGTTACAACATACAATTATTGAAGAAAATATTTTAGAATTAGTTGTTTTGTTCCAGTGATTTGTTTATATTTCTTGTAAAAAGTAAATCAAGGTTATACATAAGGCCTATTTAATTTTTGTTTCTAATTTTGCATATTTGTATGTACATTATCGTAAAAGTTGTTCATAATGCGGATGGTAGCATCAATTTTTATTTGCAAAGCTAATGTTTGGCATGTTTCAAAATGTGGTTCTAATTTTAAGAGGTGAAATAAATTATATATACTACAAGTCGCTATGCCTAACTTGGAACTGAATTTAAAACACTACTAAATAGCTCTGATTCGTAGTCAATAGTAATATAAGCAGTTTGACGTAGTATAACAACTGTTTTGCTTGTGCTATGAACCAACCACTTTTGGACTAAACTCATTGGTATGGATGCAACGCAATGGACGGCTTAACATATTCTGGTTCTAGCCGGTTATACTGTACCGCAACAACCAAAACTAAAAAGCGTCTAGTTGGAATAGTTTTCGTCAAGTCTTCTTATACCACATGCCCACCTTCACCCTACATATTTATAGATCCTTTGGATTGTATGATCGACCTGTGCGCAAGCTCACTCCTAGGTAATAACATGGACGAGGAGACTGATACATTTTATATTGTATAAATTAATATTATTACGTTTTTTTTTTCGTCCCTAATGTAGGGGCATTGCCCATTCCTTACAAATGAGCTTAGTCAGCAATACTACATAATAACGGGTTGAAGAATATGGTGTCTTTGGAGCAATACTGTATTAACAAACATGTAATCTTGTAATATATTATAGCATATTTATATTTAAATAGCCAATTTAGCCAATAACAACAATTTTAATTAATATCTCTTACAATGTAGACATACATATATACCAGTCGCCCCTTGAAATTATGAATAATATTTTACCATGATACAAGCGCCATTAAATCGCTCGTATTCAATATACAGACATGATTATTAGGCTGTTGTAACTGAAATCTATTATTGTAAGACTTTAATTGTTATAATTTATCTGTGATGAAACATTATTTTCGCAACACGGAAGTCCCACACCTCATGTAGCTGTAGCCATTATTGTTTTTTTTATGTATAAAAAGTTTTGATGTATTGTATTATAACTATAAGCAAAGTCTGAAATATTGTGATAAAAATAAATTATTCAAACCTCATTTCTGATTTTTATGGATTATCTCAATTACTTAATTGATAATAACTGCAGTGATAAATTCAAGTTTATATAGTTACTGTCGGAGAGTTTGTTGCTTATTATCTACAGCTTCAAGTTTATAAGGAAGATTGTTCTTGGTCGTTAATGTATCTATGTAATGAATATACTACCTATATAAAGGGAAATAGTAAAGCAAATTTTTCTTTAAATTGTACTTCCATTATTGTTAGAAGTATTTTAATAAACAAAAATCCCTTTTGTTCTTACCTCATAGGAAATAAATGAAGTACTAAATTCAAATACATTAATATGTAGTAGAATTACCATTGACAATCAACTAATTGAAATGTGATATTGTGATTTATAAAAATTTATGTGTCCATATTTCTTTACCAGCTTAATATGATTCCATGTTATGGGCCTAATATTTTCTATGGCAATATTATTAGTTGTGCAATGTTTGTACTTATTTATGTTGTGTTTGTTAATTTTCATTGAAGTTAATCTCATAGATGATCATATTGAGCTGGACTACTTTATAGATAAGTTGTTATTTCAAGTATAGAAGCAGTGAACTTAGAGGTGTTGCGAGTTTTTTTTTTTGCTCTTAATTTAGACAGGAAGTTTTAAGTTTAGAGTCTTTTTTCAGGTGTTTTTATTACATTACTGTAACTTTATGACGTTTTCACTTTATAAGAACTTAATAACCTAATCAAAGTGGTGATTTTTATTTGTTTTTTTTATTAAAGAATGATTTTTGTTTTAATCACAGTTGGAAAATCAATTACTATTTATATTTTTTAAGACTTTATTAGACCCTAGCTGATAACGCTTTTAATTTTCTGGGCATTAGAGAAAAGTTTTTGTTAATTGTGCCAATCTTAGTTATGATGGAAGCTATTAGTACAAAACAAAAATTTTCTCTATTATGTTTGTGGAGTGGAAGTTTTCTGTCACTTATTTATTTTGTTGAAGCTTGCATGTTTTTAATCCATATCAGAGAGCTGCCACTATGTTATAAGCGTATATTTTATACGTTTTTATTTTTGTTAAACTAGATTATTTTTCAATTATCTTTGCCCAATATAAAAACATGTGAGCTATTATCTTAACTTCTTTTACTTGTATCAGTGATGTTAATTCAATTTTACATTAGTCACCCTCTAATAACTAGAATGTGAAAAAGTTTTGTTTGTTTTCAATTATATAACATCATCACTCATTTCTGAATGTGTTCAATGTTGTAATGTTTATAGAAGAATATATTATTATGTATATTTGCAGGGTTCACTTAGTGGTGATTTATGTTTTTAGAGTTGCATTTTGGTCAAAAACCTAAAGCATGAGATGATTTGTGAAACTTAATAGTTTTTATACATTAATTGTTTTAACATATTAGTAAGAACTGAAATACAAAAAAATTCTTCAACACTAAATGATTTTCATTACATAAAACCAACCCACCATTGTGTACCATTTTCAAGCTTTCTTTTCTCTCTAAATAATAGAATAGGCATTGCATTTTGCATACTAGCGACCCGCCCCTGCCTCACCAGACGTCTACTGATGTAGCGACATGTCAAAATATCAAGGTTTCTGTGCAAAAGTTTATTACCTATATTAAACTTTCTGACTAAATGTCTAAAAGATGACTGTAGTTTAAAAGAACAAAGTGCACACATGAAAAGTGACTGCTTTTTGCTATTGAGAGATATCTGTCTTTGTGCAATTCATTTCCTAAAATCAAAAATTAATTATCTGGTGCAAAAAGCTAAGTTCACACAAAATGCCGCTCTTGTTGATAATTAAAACTCATTGAAGACAGGAATAAATTATATTTACAAATAAAACAGATAAGGCAATTATATTTGAAATTATATTAACAAACTAAAACATGATATAGCAATATACAAAGACACTAAATGTCATTATTAACATCATAATTATGGGTTTTAATGTAAAGGTTCCACCATCGGCCCATTATTCCTACATCAATAATCCTTGAAGGTAAGCTTGCATAGGTCGGCTGTAAATAGGAACACTTTGCCTTATATAAGTCACAGGAGTCATTTAGGTCTGTTGTGTACATGATGGACAAAACTCCTAAGCTTTTATATTTAATAATGCCTTGGTTATAACATGTATCCAGATACCATAAATGATTCGCTGTGTGTCGATTGAGGCAATCTGGGCTTATCATAACAATATCATTGTTTATTCGTTTAAGGTAGTCTTTAAAATCGAGTTCGCTCGGATTTTCCAAGGATAGATAAGTTAAAGCCCCAATTGCTGTGGTCCACTTCATAGCTTTAAGAGGTTCATCTTGAATATCAGTTCTCAGGTCAACCAGCATTTGACGATAGTCACTAATTATATTTTTCCAGTAATCTGCCCACTTTTTAAGTATCGTTCCTTGAAACTTTTCAGGGAACCTAATTTTATTTTTGAGGTTTGATATAATGTTTGGAGCTTTAGTGAAACTTCTAATCATTTTGGGAGTAACTAATTCACACACTAAAATACTAAATTCAAAAATATACACAAGTTTTTTTTGTAGGTTATCTATTTGTCAGTGTCAGTGTCAAACAAACCATAGATCAACACTGTACAGGCATTGACAATCTAACAGAGTTTCAGACCAGATTCAACGGGTAACAACGCCCGCCCGATCCGTAAAAAACCGGCTTCCAACATGGATTCAAACATTAATGTGGCAGCATCTACATCACATGCGAACTACTATTCAAAGACCTGGAGCGGGCAACTGCCCGACGACTGATGTCGACTGGTGTCATTACGCCAGCTGTTTGCTGTGGGTTCACTGTTGTGTTTTACACTAACTGCACGGCACTGGCGGACAGTCTTATCATTATATATATTTTTTATCGTTTCTCATTCCAAATGACCTTTTAACATATTTATAATATGTATAAATATTTATAATCACCTTATAAAAGCCTTCAAATTTTATTTTTTGTTTTTAAATACATTTTTGTGTAAATAATACGCCATTTTGATTTTTTATAATTTTAATATACCCAATGACATTCGCGCAATAAAGACGAATCTAACGATAGATCATTTATCAAAATCGGTTTAGCCGTTTAGTAGTTACGAGGGAACATAGAGACGGACATACATACATACACATAACCCATAACCCTCCTTTTTTGGCTTCGCTGTAGTCGGCTAGAAACGAAATGCTGTTCGTTAGTAAGCGTATCAGTTCGAACGGCTGGACCGATGAAAATGTTCGTAAAATTTGAAAAATTTACGAGAACATTGGAATATTCAGGAAAACTGAACATCCTTTTTCTTTGGGATTTTTGTAAGAACTATTGTTTGGATAGTACAACGTCTGTCGGGTCAGCTAGTTTGAAATAGAAACCATTTTGTTGCTTGAAATGTAGGTAAATATACAGATAACACAGATTTAAAAACAATAAGAGACAGACAGACGGTTATTGACGGTAAAATACTGTACTATCAGTTACTCTTATCTAATACCTCTAAGAGCAATTCTTGTATATATATGTATAATCTGAATCTCGGAAACGGCTCCGACGATTTTCATGAAATTTAGTATGCAGGGGTTTCGGGGCCAATAAATCTAGGTTTCATTTTAAGAAAACGTCGTCATTCAAAAAAACAAAATCATCCAGATATTCAGACATTATATCAGTTATTCTGGTTGCCTGCACGTTTAACAGGAATTGGATGTGCGGATCATTTGCTCGTCCTACGTCAAAGGTATTATAATAAGAAAATCATGGAAGAAGCAATGAGTAGTCGTTTAACTTGCCATTAGTTTATTATTATTACTCACAAACGGTGATATTTTACGGGGGATCGCCATAGTCATGTTTATACAATATTTTTGATATCTTCGGTAATTACATTATCCTTTTCTCGTTGGCATAGAACCTCCGCCTTTAGCTTCTCTCTTTTGCCGTGAAATGTTTTCCATAAACATTTCTGGCGGAGGTGGTGGCGGTGGTTGCATGAGGTCTGAAGGAGCTTGCCTGACAATCTGCAAGGAACCAATGCACGTGTAAACTTATTAATATATTTCTCATCTTTGATATCCGATTTTGTATGTGCTTAGGTTTCTATAAATACTACCCTCCTGCTCCTGTCCCTACCGCCTGTCGGTGTCATAAAATGGAAGACGGTTGGAAGAAAGAGATGAATATAGAAGTGTAAAGTCTTGGCGGAATAATGACAAGACTAGCCTAACTTTATTGATATGACACTTTCGATGACTAACTCATTAGATCATACACAACTAAAGCTGGGGCCGCACCTGCGCCTGCGCCTATCGTGACGAAGCTTCGCACAGTGATACCTACTATAAACGCAGATGTGACCAACCATTATCGGCTATCGTCGCGATAGTTCGGGCTGCGTAGCACTTATCGCCCGAGTGGCGATACATCAAAGGGTTTTAGAGAAGATGTCAATGCTATTGGTTTGTTTATCGATTTTATTATCTATAATTTTCCAATATACGGGTCATGGGTGCGGTGCTACCAAGGTTAGTACGAGTTGCAGTTGTGGCAAAGGAAATGGTTTCGGGAACAGTCTTGGCTTTCTGTCGAACTTTTGGCGGAATTAAGATTGTATAGCTGTACCTGTCACAGCTATACATTCTTAATTGCGCCAAAAGTTCGAGAACATTAATTTTGTAAACCGTAAACGATTTTATAAGGAAGTATTTTGTCTGTTACGTCTCTTCGGTGTTCAAGTGAAAAAAAATTAAAATGACTGAGCCTTTGGCCATAAGAAGAATCTCGTGGACAGCTAGGGCTGCGAAAACGAAGATATCTACTTACTAAAGCTTCTTTGGATACGCTTATTCCAGTTTACGTGAACATGGTAAGTAGGGTTCCAAACTGGAGATGCATAGTCCGATAGAATTCTTACAAGAGTATTTAAGAGTACCTATAGCTATAGGGTAGGAGATGGTACTGTCTGGAACTCCCGACAAATTCTTTTTATAAAGCCAGACATTTTGCAGTTTTGGCAATGATATTCTCACTCAATGTTGTTTGACGAATATGAGTTTAGAGTCGAGCTGGATTTCACGGTCACGAATCACGTCCACTTTATGTAATATTATCCCATTTATTGAGTAAGACGTAGGTACCTAATGGTTTCCGTTTTTTGGTAAATGTGACCTGGTGGCATTTTTCACATTGAGGAACATGCGGTTCTTAAAGCATAAATACTTTTTCTTTCTTTCTTTCTAGTAAATGGATGTCGACGGATAAGGTTATCTCTTAATAGATTCAGATCATCAGCAAAAATAGAGCAATTGCTGTATTTGACTGAGAGAACTATGTCATTGACGAACATTAGAAAGAGAATTGGGCCCAGGTGCGAACCTTGGGGACTCCAGATGTAGAGAAATATACTAGTGACTCCCTTTACAACCACTCTTTCTTTTCTTTTTGTGCGATACGATTAAAAACCAAAGGAGTAACTGACCAAATATGCCGCCGAAACCTTGAAGCTTCTTTAGCACTTTCAGTGCTGGGAGTTCTCCTAGAGGGTTCACTCAAGTCGCATATAGGATGTCGGGCCCGAGAGCCCTCGCGGAGGGCTCAATTTAAATGTACATTTTTCTTAGCGAATATAGCATTATAAACTGTGAAAATCAAATCTATTATAGATATATTTTAACAAGATTTATTAATATTCATAATATAGATTGTTGGTTTTCAAATACAAACATATTAATAAAATTAAAAAAAACCGGCCAAGTGCATGTCGGACCACGCACAATGTAGGGTTCCGTAGTTGGGATGATTTATCCCAAGAACAAACTCAACTTTGTAGTTGAAAAAAAAATCTTTCATACAGAATGTATGGGAGAACATGTTTTTACAACCGCAAATCTAAATTGGTCAATTATTACTCGTTAACTTGTAAAGCCTACTCAGCTGTGATAGTTTTCCTTTTAAATTCGTTTTATAAGCTACTGCCGTGAATTTTTTCACATATCTAAAACCAACCATTTAGCTGGCAGGGGGACACACACTTGACTCTAACAAAAATTTGCTCTAAATTCAAAAATGGTTTTAACACACTCGCAATGTTTTTGAAAGACCTTTCCAACGATACCCCACACCAAGGGATAGAAAAAAAAACATCCCCACTTTACGTGTAGGGGAGGTAACCTAAAAAAAATATTTTTTTCATAATTTTATTTCACCACTTTGTCGACTTGATTAATATGTATACCCATGCCAAATTACAACTTTCTAGTACTAACAGTCTTTGAGCTAGACCGCGGACAGGCAGACAGACAGACGGACATGACGAAACTATAAGGGTTCCTTGTTTACTACGGAACCCTAAAAAGTGGGTTTCTGAACTGGTCCACTTGCGCGAAAGACATTTCCGCGAAAGGTACTTGTTGGAAAAGACATTTCCGCAAATGTACTTTTGCGCGAGTCCCTTCGCGCAAAAGTCCGTTCGTGCAAAAGTCCATTTGCGCGAAACACACTTGCCCGAAAAAGTTACGGAAATGATATTTCTTCATAATCACGCCTGTATTCTTTCTAAGGATTAGGGCAGGGATGTAGGTATGCAGGGATCATCAGGGGTGTATGCAGTCGGTGAGACTTCGGCCCCCACTTTCGGTAGCTGACGCCCAAGTTGACAGGCTCCGCGGGCGCGCTCGCAACGCTGCTTTCTAATCTGGGGGGCCCGAGCACCACCTGTAGGCGGTTGTACTTGGGGATCGTGCGATACATGGCCCAGTACGGGACCCCGGTGTGGGTTTCTGACCTGACGGCCGGCAGCATCGTAATACTGCGAAAATTGCAGAGGGCGATGGCCGACAGAGTTATCACGGAATACGCACGATCTCCTACGAGGCGGCTTGTGTACTTGCCGGATCCCCGCCCTGGGACCTAGAGGCGAGAGCCCTCATTTCATTGTACCAGTGGCGTGAGGAGGTGCCAACGCAGAGCAGTGGACTAATGCAGTGAGATATTGAGCTTTGTCGGTTAAAACTCCGCGAGGTCCTAGTGACGGAATGGTGGGCCAGGTTTCTGCGCCCTACCACCCGGCGGCCTCGCTACCGTCGACGCTTTTCGACCATTGCAGTGCTCGATGAATGGCTCGGGAGGAGGCACGGCTTCCTGTCTTTTCAAGCGACGCAGGTGCTTTCGGGGCATGGCTGCTTCGGGAAGTATCTGTGTCGCATAAACAGGGAGCCGGACGGTCGGTGTCATCACTGCGTCCACTGTCGGGCATTCACTGGCAGAGTGTGCCGCATGGGAGGAGCCTCGTATCGAGCCAACCTGTCGCTGCCGGACGTAACTCGTTCGATGGTCGGAAGCGCCGAGTCGTGGGATGTGGTGATCTCTTTCTGTGAAACCGTCATTTCGCAGGAGGCTGCGGAAAGGGAGAGGGAGATCGAGACCACTCTCCCGACCCGCAGCCGGCGGACCGGGTGTCAGCGGAGGGCGGACAATGCCCTCTTCCAGCCCCCGTAAACAGGTCCGGAAGAACGGCGGACTCGGATTTTTTTTATGTAGGTACCTTTTTTTGGGTGTCATTTTCATGATTTTCGAAGTCTTAGCGACTGGTGTCAAAATAAAAATTCAACATGGCGCCAACGAACATTAGCAAATTTTTCGTAATGGGTGTTGTTTTCATGGTTTTCAAGATTACTGATAATGAAAATGTGATCATAATCAAAATTCAAGATGGCGCCACCGAAATTTGCAAATTTATTCTTCATGGGTGTCGTTTGCGTCGATCTATTGAAGTAATATCTAAAAGTACGATTATAATTTATACTCCATCACAAATTCTCCCGACTCGGACCCCTTAGTATTTGGTGTCGTTGTACGCTAGTTTTAAATAATTAATTTAGGGTCGGTATAATCTTGCTGAGCCCTTAGCTGGAAGACTGTTGCTGAGCACGTGATAATGAATAAACTCAAAATTTTCGTAAAGTACTCACCCGACTGGATGAATGGAAAGAATTGCCCAAAATATTTTTTGGTGCAGCAGATAATGCTTCTGCGGGCGCTGCCGAAATCAATCCATAATTTGCCGCAAGGCAAATAGCAAAGATCATTAAATAAAACGAGCGGTTCATCTTCACTGATCACTACTATTGACATCTCACACGTTGGACACATTTTTATAGCCTCTAAGATCGCATGTTACCTTGTTAACGGAAACCTTTGACAAACAATGCAACAACTTCCTGTGCGATATACGTGAGAGATAAAAGTTAATATGTTGATTTTTATAGCAGCGATAAAGTTAATTGTGCTTCACTAACATGTTAGGCCACATTACAGATGTCAATCCTAGGGCAATTATGACAATTACTAAGTTATTATAAAAGTAAAGTAAGCCGCAAGTCTTATTTATGCATTGTTGGTATAGATCCTAATCTTTCTAATGATATCGTGCGTGAAGTTAAATTTGCCCTGCGGTAACACTAAGTTCATAGTCAAGATTTTGCATTGTACAGACGCCAGCACATCAAGCGACCCGAAACTGTCAAATTTTCCCAATCAACTTTGAACCTTACACTTCAGCGATAAAGTTGATAATCTATTAAATAAATTTAACAGATTGTAGTAGCTTGAAGTGCTGGCGTCTGTACAAACCGAACCACTTCTTTGTGGCCTTGCATGTCACTAGCGGTCGCCACCAATGGTGGCGAGGACGAGACTGTATTAGCTTGTGTTCATTTGAATTTCGCGGGAAACGTTAGCGCGTTCCATCATATTTTTTACGATTTTTGCAATTTGCAGGTCAGTATCAGGTTATATATTGATCAAAATACGATCGCGACTGTGTTTTTACAGAATTATGATCATACTCGTTTATTTAAAATTAAATGTCATGATTTCATGAAATAGTCATTCAATAGGGGGGGAAGTTGTATCGACGATTTTTATGATTTTAATTCTGCTAATACACTGTTTGTTACGGTCGCGAATCATATTTTAATCAACATAGAACATACTGACCTGCAAATTACAAAAAACTTAAGGAAATTTGAATTTCGCGGGCTACTCTGGCGCTTTCATCTTAAACTTTGTTAATTTTTTTATTTAGTTCAGGCACAGATTACATATACTATATTGGTTACATCATTCATGTTGAAATTATACATGTGAGAACAATGTAGAAAGACGTGCACGTTAGAAGTGTCCGTAATAAAAAGATAAAACAAAGAACAATTCAAAAATTAAAATAAATTAAAAATAAGCCATGGTAACTAAGAGATGACCAGTCCCAACTGAAGGCGCCCGTTCACGAACATGACGCATGGATTAGCACCATTCAGCTCAACCATTTTGAAGGGAGCTAAATGATTCAAAACATGCGCCACCATCAGCGAAACATCTGAGTGAGCATGACATACTCACAGCCGCCAGATCACATTCAAGTCAATGCAAGACATATTATCCGGTAAATGGTAACTATTTAGTACATAGGAGTGCTCACACCTGTGCTATGCAATTATATAATACAAAGGAAATTGAGTTTATACAATGCAAAGATGGTCTTACAATCTTCAGCAGCTCCAACAGTATTTGCAAATGTTAATCAATTAGTTGTGGTTGTGGAACAGCACCCTAATTGCGTAATACAACACAATCATAATTTGTTTCGATTTGAAACAGATTTCTAATCCATTGCTTCATAAGTTGGAAAAAAAAATCTGTTCAACAACGTAAATAACGCAATGAATGTTGCTGAAATGTCAAAATGAAAAAAAAATCGCGAAATTGTTAGGCAAACGCAATTAGGGTACAGGACCAGCATTGAGCCAAGCGTTTTTATCAGCGATGTAATCCCCCAACTAATAATATACCTTTTTTTTTTTTTGGGTTGTAAATTATCAAATAACTTCTCCCGCTCTGGGTGGAGCGGAAGGGCGTCTCAGACTCTTACTGACTAAAACCCACCCGTGTTCCTTCGGTTGCCCTGTTGCCGGGGGCCACGATGTCCCTTTCGGCCCATCTAGCGGACCCCGTCAATTCTGCTGACATCTCTTTGAGGCGCGCGTGGAACACAACGCGCCGTCGACCCGGGCTTGGTCCTTATTGGACGGCGAGCTACCCATTGCTCACCGTCCGCAAGCCCACGCCTACGGTGGCCAGAAATCGGCTCGCAATTCCCGCTCCGGGCGTCTCCTCCTGCGGCGGTTAGGGGCGTGAGGGTGAGAAATTTGCCTCTCCCTCACGCGTTCCGCCTCCTCCTTCGCGAGCATTACCGCTTCAGCAATAGTGATTAAGATGAATGATTTTAATTGCGTAAAGCCATATTTGTTACGACCGCGAATCATATTTTAATCAACATAAAACCTGACACTGACCTGCAAAATGCAAAAAACGTAAGAAAATTTTAATTTCGCGGGCTACCCTGACGCTTCTCCCTTAAGCTGACGCCAGACATAGCAACAATATTTATTGAGCACTTGTGTGAACACTTGTTTGATCACATGTAAGGCACGGGTATTTGATCAAAGTTTGATCACTTATTTCAACATTTCCATTCCGTGTCGGTTTTTCGAGTGCACAACAAAGCGTTGAAAGCACAAATGTGTGCGTTGAAAGTACAGTGTCTCGTCAATCACTGGTTTTTTTTTTGGAACGAAGTTTCTTATCGCGCGTTGCGAAAGGGGGCTAGACGGAAAAAATTAAGACCAAAAGTTGTAACGACACTTTTTTATTGTGTAACGACACTTTTTTTTTTTTTTTTTAAATGTCTCGGAAACGGCTGGGAATATCAAAGTTTTGATAAAATTTACCCCCCCCCCCCCTAGTACCTCCCTCTCAGCTAGAACCTACATTCAGTTAGTCCCCTTAGACCCCATTTTTGACCCCCAATATCTGTAATTAAGTATATCTTACAACTCTTATATATAACCTCCCCCCGAACCCCCCTCGATATCCTCCCGCGACCCCCTTATCCCGACACCCTCTGCGCACCTCCCCCCTTCCCTCCTCTTCTCCCCCTCCCCCTTGCCCCTTCAGGGTTACCTACCTCCCCCCGGGTCTTAACTTTGGAGCCAGAGGTCGTAGACCTATCAAGTTTGGGGTCCCCGAAATCGTGAGAAAAAGACCTCTCTTTTGGCTCTATTAAAATCACGGTAAAACGCCGCATTATTCCCTATTTTGGTATTGTGTGGTGCTGCGGTGTACGCTGTGTGTGTGGCGTATGCACTCACTTACCTACTCATTTTATTACAATTCCTTCACTAATTAATCGAAAAGAACTTCGTTTCATCCGGGTGTCCCTTGACACCTCTCATGTTTTTTTTTTTTAGTTAAGGCATCTCGTAAGTCATCTGAGCTCATGACTACTTAACCGAGCTTACTTAAAACCTCCAGCCAGGGGTTATTCAACTATGCTAATTAAAACTAGGTGAACGCTCGCTAAGGGCACCCCCTGTGGGGTACGAACTTCGGCTTAGGGCGTCAAACAAGCAAGTCATTTCTTATAAACAGTATCCGCTTTTATAACAAGTTGCCAAAGTCTGTGACAGAACTTAGCGATGGGAAGTTCAAAACCCACATCAAACGTGTCCTTATCAAGAAATCATATTATAAAATTAAAGACTACGTTGAAGACAAGGAAATTTGGCAATAATTCCTTCTGCACATGTGGCTTCCCTGGTACCTCATTAACGGCATAAATAAGTAAGAGTCTATTAACTGCTCCCAAATTACCATGTTTATTTAAATTTTTATTTATTTTTACATTCGCCCTTGACATATTTCTATTATTTGACATTACCTACGATTTAATTTCAACTTTTTTTTTGTTTGTTACTATTGTGGACATGATAATTATCAGATTGACTACAGTTGCAATAGCAATCATATAATTGCGTTTATTTAAAATAGGTTTTTTACTTTTATTAATTTATTAATTTTTTGTATAGATTTATTTCTACATATTTTGTGAATGTGAGAAGGCTGTAGGCTTAGTGGATTGTACACCTGTTGACCATTTTCTATTTTGTTAAGTACTTGGTACTTATTGAAAGACCTACACTGTCCTCCCATACCTAGAAACACTGTTATTTGAAAGTATTGTAAAAGCCAATTATTTTTAAAAGAGTAACCGTGGAGTTTCTTGCCGGCTCTTCTCCATAGGAAACGACCAATTGGAACCGTGCACCTAGCTTCTGACGTTTCATAAGTGATGTAGGTTTATGTGAAATAAAATATTTTGATTTTGATTTTGATTTTGAACCGGAGGGAGGACATCAAGGATGGGACGGGCTGGATCAAAGTTTTGATCATGATTATTAGTCGGGGAATTTAAAGCTACATGCTCAGCTGCAACAACTGCTGGCACCTCAGAGCAAGGGTCGGGGAGGAGTATCATTTACTCGGGGACGCGGTCGCGATCGCAAAGGACCTAGGCGGCCGGGTCGGAATGACGGGAGGCGTCTGTTTTTGTGCACTGTGCTGGTTTCCC
This sequence comes from Agrochola litura, assembly GCA_949152395.1. Lineage (NCBI taxonomy): Eukaryota > Metazoa > Arthropoda > Insecta > Lepidoptera > Noctuidae > Agrochola > Agrochola litura. The sequence goes on along the minus strand of OX424509.1, from coordinate 17,372,405 downwards.
TACTGCTCTCCTGGAGGAGGGTAATGGGGTCGTCAGGGTTGGTAAGGATTCGCTTAGGGTAGGTAGCGAGTTCGATTGATACTAGAGGGAGTGTAACTAGCGGCCTCGACAACCAGAGGGTTGCGATGTTTGGCGGCAGTATCGATGTAAAGCTTGGAAGAGCGTTTGAGAAATTTGTGGATGGTGGGGATTTTAAGGTCGAGATGGAGGATCTCATTTCTAACAAACCAGGGGGCTCCCGAGGCCTTCCGAAGGCAACGGTTCTGTAATGTCTGAATCTTATGGATGTGACTGCCGTGACTGGGTCTTGCTTGTGCAAAAACAGCACCCACATAGGGCATGATTGGGCGAATGCACGTTGTATAAATACGCAATTTGCACCGTAGTGACAATTTGCAACGTGCATTTAGGATAGAGTGAAGCCTTCCAAGAGCCCATGCGGCTCGCGCGGGCTTGGGTTATGTGCTCTTTAAAGGAGAGATGGTGATCAAGGACTACGCCTAGGTACTTGGCTCGCTTCTCCCAAAGGATAGGCTTGCATAACATGGTGATGGGTCGGGGGAAACGCACTGAGCGGAACGGTCGCTTTGTTCAGTTTACCTACTTTTAGGGTTCCATATAGGTACCTACCTACATGGTTCTCCTTCAAGCAACTCAATAAATTTCAACCAAAAAATTCCTTGGTTTAGGGAATTTTTATTTCCAAAAGTTTAATAGCATTAAGTACCTACAAAACATTAATTAATTGACGAGATTACAAAACAGTAAATAATAATAGAGTTCGAGAGTGACGAAACAAACCAACTCTAGGTATAGTGCGACTTAGTTCCGATGTCCTCTTAGCCACGGTAATAGCACAGTTAAAGGCTCTTTCAAACAGGCGCGACACGCGACGCGACACAAAGGCACCGCTCGTCGCGCGACGAGCGGTGTCTTTGTGTCGCGCGACAAGTCGCGTTGGTCTGCACAAGCCTTAACACGGTAAACTAAAATTAGACGTATTACATTAATTACGAGTTTGAGGGAATCCCCTTTTATAAATCGATGGTGCCATAGAGTAAAATAATATATTGGGTGCTGCCCATAGACATATTATTTCTATTTCAATGGTGCTGCCTACCTACTATTAACAATAGGGTTACCAATTGAAGTTCAACTTTTCCCCAAAATTCCCTAAATCCGTGTCAAAATAAAATATCCCTAAACTATGCATAGTACAGACGCCAGCACATCAAGCTACCCGAAACTGTCAAATTTTCCCAATCAACTTTGAACCTTATCTTTCAGCAATAAAGTTGAAAATCTATTAAATAAATTTGACAGATTGTAGTAGCTTGATGTACTGGCGTCTGTACATAGACGTATAAAGAGTAGCAGACCAAACATTCGCTAAAAATTGCGTAGCCATTACGCACACATAGGGAATGTTGTCAATACAGGGTCGGACTAGGGCCGATTGCCGGTATTATCTAACGATATTGAAACAACCGATATAGGTACTTACTGAAAATCCGCGAAAATTGATATTCTCTGGGTGTAAGAAGTGTAAATTACTTAGCAATAAAGTCAATCGATCAATTATTACCTGCCAAATGAAATTTCAAAGTTATGTGAGTAGCCTATTTATGTATACTTATGCCTATGTTCATGTTTTCCACACAGATACAGGGTAATATAATTAATTTTATAATTTATTACAAAAGCATGTGTGTACACTGACAATCTGCACTTTGCAGTATTCTGGAACAATGTCACCAAAAATATTTAAAAAATCGTAGAGTAAACTGAGGCTCTGTTTGATAATTCAATGGTAAATATTTTTCAAAAAAAATCGTCTTTGTTGCCAAATCCGTCCCTGACTAAATAACGCGGTTGAAACAAGGTTTGCGATGCAGATGATGTTGCTTAGCAACAAATTTTGTCTATGTGTGACAACAGGTGACAGAACGAGATACAATTTACGACTTGTCGCTTGGCAAAAAAAGGATAGAGAATCATGTCCATAAATATAATTATAACTATGGATTAATGTTTGGTCTGCTACTCTTTATATGTCTGTGGCATAGTATTGGTAATTTTTCCCTAAAATGGGAGAAATCCAATAAAGTGGAAACAATGCGAGACCTGGCCACTAGGCCGTTTTAGCGACTTTGTCACTAGATCTAGCGGACTTTGGATGTATTTAGAGACTTCTTTTTTCGATCTAGCGACTCGAAAAAAATTTGCGACTTTTAACAACTTTTTGACACTCAGGGTAAGCGACTTTTTCAGGAATAAAAATCATGACTTGCATCCAGTGTTGCCAACAAGGTGAATCTAAAACTTGCTAAACTGATGTTAAAATTTTGCCAAAATTATGCTAATTGCTTTATAATATTGCCAGAAAATAAGCTAACATTTTTCAATGTCAAATACAACGTCATTTAATTTTAAATGTTTATTAATCAACAAAATTTTGATTTATTCTACGTTTTAATCGACTATGTTACTAAATAAAATGTTAATATCTTCGTCTTCATCGGCAGGCTCGGCAGCTGATGTGCATGTAGACGTGGAAGCCTTATTCTCAAGACTATAACTCTCCTTGGTACCTATAGAGCGCAGTACGTTATCCGGAACTGTGTAAGAATAGCAGCATTTCCCTGCCCTCTTTAGGCCGAATCTGACGTATAGAATGGCATTTAAAGTTTTTATCGACAAACGGTTGCGAAGTTTAGTTTTGACTATATTCATTTGGCTGAAAACGCGTTCAATTTCTGCGTTGGAATGAGGTAGATCAAATATCAGACAGTGATGCCCTATCCAACTATAAAGAAGTACATCAACAATAAAAAACAAATGATAATTACAGTATATTTTATATATATTTTTGAAGTATTTGGACTTAAAAAAGGAAAGTAAACTTGTTATTCATAATTATTTTATATGCCAAAAAATATGCTATATGCTAAACGACGAAAAATTGTGCTAAACGGAAAGAAAATCTGCCAAATTTAGCACAAAAAATGCCAAAATGGCAACACTGCTTGCATCCGTATTTTGATTTTTAAGTCTAGCGCTGGTATTACTAACATAGAATCAGACTGAACGGGAAATCCCCTGCTATAAAAGAACTATAGCGTCAATCAAAATTTGTTCGTAGGTAAGTTGCCTTTCTCGCTCATCAAAATCAAGAATTAGTGAGACCAAAATACGGATTGACAGATATTACGAATACAATAATTTTACATCTTCTAAGTGAAAGTGAATTAGTGTTAGTTAGTGGTTAGTGTGATTACTGTGCGTGAAATAAACTCAATTTTCATGGTCAGCAAGGCATTTCTGATGAAAACAAGTACACACAGAATTATATAACCGAGTGGGAAAATTATAAAGAGATCAAACATTGGTTAAAACCCGTGCCAGGTGACTGAACTAAATCATTTTATAGTTATTGCCACTCTGAAATGTACGCAAAACTTAAAGAAAAAGCATTTGGAAACGAAAAAACGTATGAAAAATATTCTAAAAAATCTAGGGACTTCTACCGGATTCCTAGAAAATATTTTTTCCCATATCTGGCGGAATTTTTCAGATCATCTAGGGAGTAGGGACTTAAAATTTTGTAGAACGGCAACACTGCTGGAGTGCTGGCCGCGCTTCCACACCTCTGAAGGTTTAGCTCCGTTAGGAGTATATATGTTCTGTGGTTTAGCTAAGTTGATAAGTTCAGTGTCTGAAGTCCTTTTGGCGCGGCGCTGGTGTCTATGGTAGTTTCTTCTTTCGTGGCGTGGGTATTTACATGTCCATAGAGTTTATATTATCAACACAAACGAAACGTCTTTTTATCTGAAGTACCCATTAACGGAATGCGTGACAATTGATAATTAAATACCTAATTACAAACAACATTGGGTATAGCATGTTTTAGTATTGCTAACAGTCATTGATCGAAGGCTAACAGGAATAGAACTGATTCTCACGTGACCTAAGTCTGTTTCAGCCATAGACATAAGTTTCAGCCTTCTTACCTATCTCCGCTACGAGCGTAGACAGAGACTTCGTTCGTCTGTCATCCATGCCATCAATCAAACAAAAGTTGTTGAAGTTCAAGTTCATCCGACCGACAGGCCAGGCAAAGCTACCCGCCATTTTTTATACTGTTGTGTAGTCGACTTTTAGTCAGTTAAAAGTAAAAGCGAACTAGTCATATAATTCAATAACATTTACGCTCTCAGACCAACAAAAAAAGAAAGACGGCGCGCCGCAAACATTAAAAGTGAAGCCACAAAACCGTGCTCCTGCAAGTAAATACACCCGCTCACGCACACACCTACACTAAAACCATGCTCATCGCTCTTAGTACGTCATGAGTCGTCGTCTAGTTAACATTGATTTAAAAAAATATAATTATGCTTTCCTGTGTAGTGAAAACTTATAAAAACAATAGCAAATCACAAAAAAAGTCTCACGGAATCACTTTTCACCCCTAAGCATTGATGTACTTGAAATAACATCGTTTTTTATTAAACGAATTTTAGGTTACTTGGAACAAATAACCTCAACAAACGAAAGCAGTGACTTAAAGTGCGAGGGTTGCCATAATATGATTTAAATCTTTCCCATTCGATTCAACAAATTTAAATGTGATTTCTTACTTCGAGTTAAATTCATGTTCTCTTTTTTATTTATTAAATATTTTAGATTTCTAATTAATACTGAATTAAAAAGTAAATGGATAGTAGATATAAGATAAAGTCGGAATGATCCAGAATGGCTGCCGTCGAAAACCAGCGTGGTTTGTTCCGATCATTTTGATAATAACGACCTTTATTCAACTAATCGTGGACCAAAGGCTATAATTATGGTTAAACAAACTTTTTGTTTGTTACGATTTATCTTGATATTACTTTTTCTTCAGAGTCAGTGATTTTGTTGTTGTGATCTTTTTGTATTTAATAAAGGTAATTGACAATATAATTACCTATATTATTTCAAAGTAATTTACATAATGACTTCATACATACCTACGACAATGTTATGATTTACGCTTCAACAAACTTATAATTGAATTTCTATGTGCATGGTTATCGAAAGAAGCTGTATTTCACTTCTTTCAATCCCAAGACAATGTCGCGGGTAGGGTTAACTTACACCTAAAGATATACCCTATTATAGAACTAAATATATGCAAATTTTAACCCTTACACCGTAGACAGAGAATGCTACACACTTCACACTCTCGTACTAGCGCACTCTCACCCACACTCGCACACGTCACACAATTAGGCGCATTTTTGCCTTTTTCTCTGTATTAAGCTCGTTCATTTATATAAAGTAATTTGATTTTTCTATAGTTTAAAACTAACCTATTTATTTATATTTGTATTTTGAATTTTTTACATTCAATTGCAAATTAATGGATATTTCTAAGGTCCGTATTACAGAACCTCACTCAAAACTCAAGCATTACATAAAACTCGTTTAAAGCCTTGTGATTGGTTAAAACTAGCTTTAAGTAATGCGTAACACGGGCCTAAGTGGAACAGCGGAGTCTTCCAAGGCCCAACACAACAATTCTTGCTTTAAAGGTGCACTTTATAATTGTTTTTTTTTTTTTTGATGTAATTTTTTTTGTTTTGTTCGGAATAGAGGTCCTTCTAAACAATTGACGTACCATGCCATACTTAACAATATCTTACTTGTACAATATTAGCCTACCCATAAAATATTATTACCCAAGTTATGGGGTATTTTTTTTACAAATGGCAACCCTTCGTCTCACACATAGATAAAAAGGTGGCTTCAGTTTTGATGTTCGCAGCGCGCCGTCTTTCTTTTTTTGTTGGTCTGAGATTTACGCTATAGAAAAATGGATACTAAATCTCAGTCTACGCCGGTGGTAGCGTCAGCTGCAGGCAAAGTTTACAAAGTTCCAAATCGCTTGGGACGCGGTGTACCCGAAGTTACAGATGTCTACACGAAGCAATGTTCCTGCAACAGAGACAAAACTATTGTCTTCTGTCGATCATGTGGCTACTATTGCAATGGAAGAATCCGCTTGAAATGTGAAATACACCCTCGTGTAAGTTGTTTTTAATTGCAATTATTATTTTGGATAGTCCCCTCACGCCCCTAAGATGACCCTCTGAACCAGTCCCATATTATATTTATGTTGTTTATACTGCCCATAATTAAGTATCCATACACCTTAACAAAGTGGGTTCCACAGAGCATGGTGGGTTCTTTGGGACTTAAACTATGGGCACACGCGCACGAAAGCGTTTGAGTATGATTTTGCTGTAACTAACAAGCTAGCAGCTTGCTCTGACCCAGCAAATCGGACATTAAGCAATCATCATACCAGCATAAAGTTTAGCTGGCTGGTTCTAAGCTGTTCTACTAGGTTATCAGTCTAACTTCTAGGAAAGAAGCCTCCTCATACTGTCCCATTGGGTATGCCAAGTCATCAATCTAGAAATTTGGCCCATTGGCCAATGCTAAAGCCTATTAATTCTTATAAAAGGCCTAGCCTTCTTCCACTTTTATTTTGTAGCTTTGTCCTGTCAGACAGAAAGTCTTACTTGGAATTATTTGTTTACAGGTAACTTTCCTCTTGGATATAGCAGAATGTCCCCGTTGCCACTCTGCAGTGTTTCTGGACGAATATTTTGGGAGCCCTTAGTTTAGTATGACAATTTTTTTCTAAATATTTGTATTTTATGATTTGTTATTTTTCTCTTAAGTAATGTGATATTGTAGCTTCATAATAAGTTATTCTATTACTTTATTATAAATATCATTATTGATATAATGGATAGTAATAAACCCAACTAATAGTATATCTTATTGTGTGGCTACTTAAAGTACAGAATAAGTTTGTTTTTAACCATTTAAATATTAATTTAGATGAGTAAAAAAGGTTTGTTTAGTTGAAAATGGCATTGATTGCCAATTTTTAAGAGTAATACTAAACTTGAGTTTGATATTGTCTTGGTGAATGAAACTTGATGATTTTTTAAGTAAAATTACGTTTCTCAATTATGGATATTTTCACATTTAAGTTGTTTTTGTTTTTAAATGTAAGAAACTTAGATACTTAATAAACTAGATTTAAAGACTCTATTATAATGCACCTCTCATTGTTTAAACTTGATAAGTACCTACCAACAAAATAACAATCAAAATCTTAACCTTTAGTATCACAGAAGCAGGACTATAAGCTATTGTGTTACCAGTAATATTGCTTTAAGATGTTAAAGTTTTTCCTTGACTCTTCATTTGATTGCAGCTTATGTCCTTATAATTTTTAGTCATAGTTGCAGTAGATTCGCCTTATTGAAATATTACCTTGGGTTAGTTATAGATACCAGTATGCACCTAATTAAGAGCGTTTATTCTGAAAGTGGGCAACGTCACAAATAGATGTCAAATATTTTGCTGTTTTGATTAATTTGGCAATATTACTGTATATAGATAAAAATGTAGCTAACTAGTTACCTAGAATATTAATAATGAATTGTAATTATAACACTGAATTTGATGTTTTAACAATTTTAGGTGTAAAAAAGGATTTTGAAAAGTTTCCAAAAATTTTTTTTTATCTCAAACTTAATATTCGGTATAACAATATTAATATTATTGCATTTCATTTTTAATATTCTAGGGAACTAGTTAGCCACATTTCTTATTTCCATACAATAATATTGCTATATTAATCAAAACAGGTAAATATTTGACAGCTATTTACAACGTTGCCAACTTTTAGGACAAACCCTTTTTTAAGTAGGTACGTAATTTCTTGTTGTCATAATATTACTTATAGTAGAAATTGTTGGGCAGTGCATTAAAAGAGCCTTCAAAATAGATAGTATTTAAATGATCATAGCACATCCTAGACAGACAGCCCCCCACAATCATGTGCATCTGAATTGAGTGATTTACCTACTGATTGGCTAATGGCTAATCTTTTATAGCATCAGGAACTTTAATATTGCATAGCCCATGCCAACACATAACTATTAGTGTTACACCTGTTGGACCATAACCAACCCATTATTTTTTACTAATGTCCATGAATATCACTACAAACATACTATTTTCAAATATTTCAAATCAAGGGTTTTCATTGCCCATTTTAGTCTTGAAGAAAAAAGACAACATAAATATATTCAGGAGAATCTTATTTTTATTACTAATTATATCTACATAACACTTTAACAATAACTTTGGACTAATTTAAAACTAATTATTCATATTGTGAACCAACTGGGAACATCTGTTCTGTGCTTATTGCGGTCAATATAGTTTTGAAAGTTTTTCTTAGATTCGCTTAAAGCTTTTTCTTCTTCTTCTCCATCATCTTTTGTGGAGCTAAATATATCTGGATATTCAAATTTCAAATCTTTTGGCTACAACAGAAAAAAAATTGATATTTGAGGCATTACTAGTTAACTAGGATTAGAACTATTCAATCATGGTGCCATGATTTAATTATTCAATCATTAGTCTTCATTGAAACCAAATTTTGCCCACCTCTGGTTACACTAAACAATAATTCACTGATTGATTCAATAATGATGGACATAGCAAACAAAAGGCACATGGAAAATAGTTCAGAGTGGGGATTGGCACAAGTAAATAAAGGCCTTTGCCCCGCAGTGGGTGGAATTGGTCTGTAGATGATGATGAGTATTTTTCATAATTAACTCTTTTTTTTTCGTACAGATTTTAGCAATTTGAACATGGATCTAGTAAGTGCTCAGGAATCCGGGCAGTTTTAATTCATATCTACATTGTTATAGAGAGAAGAGTAACATTATGTTCTATTTCATACTACTCTTCTGGCTAAGATAAGTGGGACCGACAGAAAGAACCATAGCAACTTACCAATACAACATAAGCACTCTTTACATCATCATCCTTGATAATATATCCTTTACCAACATCTCTCCGGAATTTTCCTAAAGCGATTCTGGTCCTCACATCAACAACTGGGATGTTGTATATTTTTTCCAAGTAATTTTTTATGTCAAATTTGGTCATTTCCATGGAGCAGTGAAACTGCACTATATTAGGCAATTGTTTTGATTCAGGTCGCACTATTTTCATCCAGAAATTGGGCAAGAAAACCCTCAACTGTGGGTTGCCCCTTTGGTATAAAGGATACCTGGAATTAAAAACATACTGTATTATTTTGTTGAAAAGTCTAATTATTCGCCTCGATCTTATTTAAGTTTATAAAAAAAGATACTATTGTAACTGAAGATGAAGATCAATACATACCAGCGAGTAGACATTTTCGCTTATATATACCTGCGAAACAATTATTTACGTAAATAATTTTAGAAAAAATAACGTTCCTAATTTCCTAACCTTAAATTACAAATGTCAGTGTCACAATTGACAATATCACCTACAGATAAAACCATAGACATATTTCTATTTCAATTGTGATTTCAATGGATAAAACCATGATATAACTCATACTTAGCGGAGATGTCACCCACAACACAACACAGATAAGTATAATAACTATGGCCGCATTCCGAGTTACGTTAAAAGTGATAATATCGCGAATCCAAAAAAAATGAAAATGTTTGAGCATGTGCCAATAGCGCTCTTTCTTAAGACCCCCATTCAGTCCCTGTTGCAAAACAAATATAAACATTTTTATTTCATTCTTATTTGCAAAATAGTTTGGCAAACGTCACCTAAAACTATTCCAAATTTCAAGTTGATAGTAATAGTAGTTCTTGATATATTCAGCTGTGACAGACAGACAGAGTCGCACCATAAGGGTTCCTTTTTACCATTTTGGTACGGAACCCTAAAAAGACAAAATGGAAAGGAGCTCCTTTTGAATTTGATAAATTTTTGCTACTTAGACTGTCACCGTGGACAGTTTTTTTTTTTCTAGGTAGCTTATCTTGTAGTTGAACTCTGAGATCATGACTACTTAATCGGGCTTTCCTGAGGGTGCCTTAAGCTACTACACTTAAAACCTCCAGCCAGGGGTACCGTGGTTAGTGGTGTCTACATAGATATAATACTAGGCCTGAACTGCTTGACAAAAAGATGGTATGGCCAGTGGAGGGGCAAGATCAAAATTTGATGTGGGCGAGGAACATTTCGCGAGGCCCTCTGGTGCCGCAAGAAGACGAAAAAAAAAATACAGTTGAACAGTTGTCAAATTTTTAGGCAGGTATAGGTCGATTTATAGGATATGCTATTCAAAAATATTGCGGGTATGTAAACACCATTTTTCTATTCAGGGATCCGTTTGCGTAATATTAAGCTTTAACACGTTCAGTGCCGGGAACCTTCCTGGAGAGCTCATGTCAATATATTTATCGTTTTGAGACGAATAAAATTTTTTCGACGAGTTCACGGCTTTTACGTAATGCATAAACCTTCGAGGTGCGAGGCCCCTCGGACCGCGAGACCGTAGGCGGTGGCCCACGTCGCCCACGCCTTACGCCGCCTCTGGGTACGGCCCCGGCCGCTTTTATTTGCTCGACTTGGTGGGGGCACTGCCGTGCCCCCTGATCTCAATGGGTGTCTACCGTGCCTGTCCTAGATAATAATACGGTGGTGGTGACTGGTGGTTCGACAGTACCAGCCAACCGCGCGCCGCGCTGCTGTCGGATTTGCTAGAAAATCAAAACACCCAGTGAGAGTACGAGAATGCAAGCTTAAAAAAAAAACACTTTTGATTAGAATAGCAATACAGCAATACTCTGTCTGTCTGTCAATTTGTCAGTTTATTGCAAAGATGGCGGTGGCTCTGTCACCCGATCAAGAGTTGGTGAGTAATTTACGTTAAAATAATGTTAATATTGTATAAGAATGAGTATTTAACATGAATAATCTCATTTCGAGTAATATGCCATGTCAGGCAACATCTAAAAAATATTTCTTTTACGAACTACTGAAAGGATGTGGGCTGTAACTTGTTTCGTTTACCATGTCATCAATGTTTGTTTTGATTACTTCGTGTCTTGTTGTTACAGTTTTAAAGTTTCCATTTGATCAAATCGGCGTTGCATCCCTTTAATATTGTATCGCTAGGCAAAAACACGTTTTTAGAACTAGTGTTAGTATGCATTTACATCCTGTGATAAATGATTCTACGTACCTACATAAACGATTCTGAGTACCGTACTCGATATGACAATATATGCGTAGCTCCTCCTATTTCCGCTCCAATCTTTTTTTAGATCAATCTCGTATTTGAAACTGTTTTTGAGGTTGATATAATGTATATGAACTCCATTATGAATCCCTTTCTAGAAAATTTTCCATAAACCATTGAGCTAATGGTACCTACCTTTCTATGATAAAGTTAATTGGAATTTATCAACTGGATGTCACTCCTCTTGATAATGTAAACAAATTAAACCATTTTGTTAATTTTTAGCATTTCACTCATCTCTTACATTTAAGTGCACACTATTTCATCATATCTGTAACATCCCACTGCTGGGCAAAGGCCTCTCCCTTGATTTACAAACTGTGTGGTGTTACACTAAACATTACTGGCTTTATTGTATCTGTCCAGCTTCAACTTGTCCCACCAACTGCACTCACCGTTTGAAGTTATGCATGTTATTAACAGTATCAAATAATACTTTCTCTAGCTCATCTCTCTGATTGTACAAAAGTGTGGGTCATTTTTATAATCAGCGAATATATTACAAATGCAAAAAAATATTGATTAACAGAAGATAGTTTATAGATACTTTTTTTTTTCTAATTATCTATGCCCCAATGGGTTTGTGACTTACTGATAGACTCTAGACTTCAACTGACTTGTGTAACCAATACCCTTTATGCCTAATTTGTGGTAAACGACCAGTTTTTTGCCTACAAACAGATACCACAATGCCATGAAACAGGATCTATTTGTTTCAATTTAATTGTTTTGAAGGGAAATTGCTAGCAACACTGCTGGTTAAAATCCTCCCCATCAGTAGTAGCTCTATGTGGTGGCAGTCTCTGACAGTTAATTTAGTAAATGTTTAATAAAATTATGAATTCATCACTTGCATAGTCTTTTTCCAATTAAGTATGTTGGAGTCGGCACCCAGTCTGCTGATGCAGCTGAATACCAGTATTTTCAGACTGGGTAACACAATACCCTTAGAAATACTGGTTGTCAGGTTTGGGTTTTTGAAGACTAGGCAAAAAAATAAAACTAAACATTCATAGGGACTGCCGAAAGAAGTGGAAACTTAATAATTGGTATTAGCGCCATCTATATTTGACGTTACAGCACTACGGCGCGCGTTGTCGCGAATCCATAAGTTTACCCCATAGATATCCGGTTTACCCCCTATCAAAAATCGCTCAACGCGCCGAAAGAAGTTTTCACTTTAAAAAAATCTGCTTGCAGCCTTATTAATAACTGTTTAAGTTTCAGTATCATCTACTTCCCAAATAGAATAGTCTATCGATCCCAACCCACGGTCGACGACCGATCGCAGCTTCCGCCTCCGTCGCAACTTTGTCACACTCAATTGGTGCACGATACTCTTCGCGCGTACAGTCGACCGCATGTCATTGGCAACAAAACCAGTATAAGCTGGCCTCACATTCTATTGAAACTTCGTACTACGTACATCAGGCCAGCTCAAGGTGTTACCACCGACCGACGTGTGGTCGACTGTACATGAATAGATTTCCCAGCCCGTAAGTTACGTATGGACTACCAACCCGTACTGGGCCCATGTGGTGGATTAGGGTTAAGGCCCAGTCCCACTCCCACTCCCAGCAGTGGGAACATTACAATTTGTTTATTTGTCATGGTTATGTTATGGCTACGGTCCACATATTATAATACGCATCTATGAGGCTTCAATGTTGAGTATTCATAAAATCCGGCTTATTTGTTTACAGCTGTGAATATATTTAGCTACTTGGTACACCGGCGTTAGCGAACGGTACCTACGTACGTAACGTAAGTACATCAAATATACTAACCATCGACCGCTCGAAACGTTTATTATTAGAATGTAGATTTCTGAATAGGTAGGTATGTGTGGATTGCATTGCAATAGGTATTTTGCAATTTCATATGCACTCCCATCATAAAAGATTTTTTGTGAATCAAAAATGTCTAGGTAGATATTATTTAGAAGGAAAGAAAGAAAAAAGAATTGGGTTTAATGGCCCAAAAACAAATAAAAATAATAATTGAAATGACATGCTTGTCCAGTCAGCGTCAAATAGTTAGTGACACTCAGGGTATTCAAATAAATAGATGCAAGCAAAAAGTCAATAATATCGGTACAAACAAAGTTTCCTTATTGTTGTCAACAATATAGTCGCTCAAAAGGTCGAGACGTTTAAAATGTCATATAGATCGGTTCAGTCAAACCGCCATAAATATAGTTACAGTCATCCCGCCAATGGTATCCAAGCATTATAAGTGTTCAAAAATATGGAACACATTAGAAAAATAAACTTTACTGCGTTATATATTAAATAAATTATTTCTCACGTCAACATTTCACAAAATGAAAGGGATAGAAACTTCTGCTGTCCTTTTCATTTTAAGCATGACGTCATAGACATGTCTTTTGTTTTGTAAATAATTTCGTGCATAGCCGTTTACGATACTAATATTGTAAGCAATAAATAGCTGACTGGAAATAGATGTAAACCTCATTGATAATGAGTATGAGTATATATCTCATAGAGCAAGAGTGCTTATCTATGATTCAATAACATTTTCATGTCACAAATTAATAATACGAAATTATTTCGTATTGAATTTAACTTTTGTACATAGTTAAAATGATCACATTCCGTATTAACGACAAAATAAGCACTTTCGATCAAGTCACTTTCGAACGTACAGAACACTAAAAACTCTCATCTGGTGTAAAAATAAACAAAAACATTTTTGCTCTAATTATCTTTATTTTTTTAACTAAAATCGTGTATAGCCACCGTCTGCTAGAATTACGTCAGAAAGACGTCTTCGCATGGATTGTACCGCGTTATAGCAAAAATTGTCTCCTCTCATGGACTCCCAAACTTCTTCGACGTGAGTCCTTAAATTTGCGGTGGTTCGTGCTCGAGTACTGTCCCATACCTGAACCATTTTGCTCCACAAATTTTCGATTGGATTTAGGTCGGTTACTCCTTAACTCCAGGTCCATGTTACCATCCAAGTAATTTTAAACAACTCTGGAGTTGTGCACGGAACTGTTATCTTGGACAAACCTAATCCTTTCATGGGGAAAAAAAATCTTGGCTGTTGGAAGCAAAACGTTTTCGAGGATGTCTTTGTATCGGGGGCCATTCATTCTTCCTCCCACTTCAACTAGCTCTCCTGGTCCGCTTTGGGTCATCCATCCCCAAAATCCTAAGGTGATTCGGCCACTGCGGTTGTTAGGGAGGACATTTCTTTCATCATACCTTGTGTTTGATGTTCGGTATAGAGATAAGCGTTCCTGGGCAGACGAACAAAAAACTTTTTCATCTACAAAGATCACATGATCAAAACTGAAATTTAAATAATATCGTGTGAATTGTAAACGCTGCGCTTTAAGCTTCGGTGTTAATATAGGCTTTTTAGCAGGAATACGATGGCGTAACCCATGTTCTCGCAGGCGTCGTCTTATTGTGCTCTGTGATGTACCAAATTCCATAGACATACTCCTGGAGTTTATAAAACGATTGCTAATAGCTCGCTGCACTATATTTCTGTCTTGATTTCTACTCGTTTGACGTGGACGACCAAATGAAACTTGGTTTTGCAATGCACCATCACTTTGCCATCTCTCTAGCCAACGGTATACGGTGTTTCTCTAAATAAAAGAAAGAAGAAGAATCTGAAGAGATGCGAATAATTCTATATTCCCAGTTCTTTTGAAATATCTGTTACGGGGACACCTTCCTCCCTCAAATATATAATCCGATGTTTTGGGGTGTCACTAATGCGATAAGTAGCCATATTTAAGCATGAAACACTATTATTGCTTCAATAGATATTATTTCTAGCTTGCTTTAGTAGTGCACTTAACATTGATATGACTGATAGATAATATAATGACATGCAAACAACACAAGATTGCCTAAAGAGGTTTTCATCTTTGGGAAACCGTTTCTTTCTAAAAGGGCGGCCGCACACGTCAGGTTTTTGCGTCGGGTTCCCAGAATGCATCGGCTTTCATAGACTTAGGGATTTCAATTTGCAAGTGCTTGATTTTTTGCCGGATATCGCTTCTATTAGTCATTACTATGTACAAAAATGACACCCGAGTTAATTCTGCCCAAAAATGAAGGAAATATAATTTTTTTACGAAAAATTTGTATGAAGCTAGTATGAAAAATCGAATTATCTCCTAAACGGCATGTTTAACCGTAATATCCTTGGAGGTGGTCATAGTGCTAATTATTTATGATTTTGTGGTTGCCGATTTGACGAAAAATTTAATGCCGTTTTTTTTTAAAAAATCGTCAAAATATTTTTATTTATTTTTACATGTAAAACGATCCCTTTTAGTGTCCAAGTTAAAAAGTTCGATATGTTATTAACCCAAATATTAAGAACACACAAAACAAGAAAAATTAAATAAAAAAAAATCTGTTTTTGACACATTTTTATTAATTTAAATAAAAAAAGATTATCAAACTCTTATTTAAGTAACATATAAAGTTATATTATATACAAAATAATTTAATTTAAGGAATTAATACTACGCATTTGTAAAATAAATAAAAAAAAGACAAAATATCATTAAATATTACAAAAAAAAAACCCAAACACACTCAAATACAAATTTACAGATATGTACAGTACCGACCAAAAGTCCATGAGCAATCTCACAAAGCAATAGACTGACGCTTCGGTTTGACTTACGACCTTCTTCTATAAGTTGTTACAATACTGTAGACACGCACATTACACACACACACTCACTTTGTCTGCAACCAATGACTAGTTCAACAATCATCATTCGTTTTTAGTTTCATTCGTCTTGTTCACATAAATATTAAAGTTTAGCAGGTAGACCACAAAAAACTAAGTAAATTATTTCGATTTCTGTGGGGTAGATGCAGTTTGTTACGAGTATTTAATTAATAGAACTTTTTTGGTTCGTGGATAATATTGGTGACGAGTATTTAGCGCAGTGTTGTGGTTATTATTATCAAAAAGCAGGCATAAAATATATTGAAGAGATCAGATCAGATCAGAGAATATTATTGCGCTGCGTAAAAGTGAAGTGAATATCTAATGAAACCGGACTAAGTGTGAGTGTTATCATTTATATATTTCATATTTTACTAAACATAAATCTTAATCAAGGGTATTGTTGATAGAACAGAGGTATTGTTGAGACAGAAGATGCCTTTAAAGTTTTAAATTCATTGTGAGGTTTAATTCGATTAGTGAATAATAAATAATAAGGTATTATGTGTAATAAAAACAATGTTTTTCTTTGTTCTAGAGAAATACTGTGAGGGTTAAGAGATATGAGGAAGGGGCTTATTATCGAGTAGCAGCGACGTCAAATGGTGAATGAAACAAATGGTTTCATACCAACGAGACATTTTGCTGAATTATTAAAAACACGTCATTATGAACCGTTCGCCGTGCACTCTGAAGGCTTGCATCACTGAAGACCAGCTAGAAAACCGTTTTTGACCTTAAAATATTGACCGTACCAACTTAATAAACAACAGATTCGTTATTGCATGAATTTATGGTAACGAATTTTTTAAGCACGTTTCAATAGGGTGTTTGTCGTATTTCTTGCAGATATACCGAAATTGTTTAATATTATTTTAGTAATAGTATTATTTTAGGATAAAAATTTGAGGTTTAGTTTCAATCTTCTTTTCGTAAAGAAAATGAATACTTAAGCTTTAACCTCAATAACAACCAATATTTACTAAAGTCAAATAAAATGTAAAATAATTAATACAAATAAAATATAAACAAACTGCCCATATTTAACCTTAAAATTACCTATTCTGTAAGTAGTTTTTTACATTTTAAGTAGTCTAATATTCTTATTTATTACTTAATTACTTCGACCATGATCAAAGCTTAATATTTATGGTGAAAAAATCCATTAAAAATTTAAAATATTTCATAATTTAAATATGTCTAAATAATACAAACTGCTTCTAAGTTTCTTGACATCTATTTCACATCTTATTCAGCTGAAGTAATGATAAATAATTGTAGCAGTTTATTAACTTATGTAAAATAAATATAACGAATAAACATATTTTTTTTAATTTTGTTATCATATATCACGCATTTTTTATTCTAAAACCTTTATTGCAATAACAACATAAAAAAGCAGCAATATTAAAAAAATATTATTATCGAAAACAAAAATAATAATATTTCCAAAAAACCGCACTGTGTTTCACGAGATTAGAACCTGAGGCAGTTTGAATTCCATACCAACGCTTAACGCTTTCTGCTATCTGCACTTGTTGAGTTACTATCGAATTTTAGCAATGCCATTAACTGGTCAAGTTCACGCGCATAGTGCGTGTGTGCTAGCATGTTTAAAGCGACGGAAATATATTGTTGTTTCGTGTAACTGCGTTATCTGTGGTGTGTGTATCGTGTTGCTTACACATACAAATGTACGAGCTATACCGCGTGTTCACAGCAATACGACTCTTAGCGTGCTCATGCACTTTTGAGCGCTTACTGTACATTTATAATTTTTTTACAAATTTTCCTTATCACTCTCGTTGTCAGACTCCAATTCTGAGTCAGCATCTAGATTGGATATATCCAAAAACTCGAACTCAGTTTCCTGAAATTGAATTAAGTCGAGAGTTTCAGCAAAAAAGCTCTGCTTTTTCTTGGCATCTAACTTAGGCCTTTGTGCACTTAGCAAAGGATCCGAAGAAACAACAAGCATATTTAAAATGTCTTGATTGGAATCCTGCCTGCTTCTTTTCCGCGAATGATGTTCTCGAAACCTCCTAAAATCTTTGTTTCGAGACTCTGAGGCTTCTTCCGAGAGAGTCTCAATCGGCACAATATTATTTTTCTCGATTATGTCAGCCCCATGGATTAATAATTTATGAACGGTTGACGACATGTAGTACCAGTCGTATAATAATACGTACTTTTCTGCTGTTTTGCGGGCATAATCTCTAAATTTTATTATATCGACCTGCGCTCCAGATGTAATTGCTTGTAAAATTACGGCAAATCTTTTGATGAGGTCTTCATCCAAACCGGTTATAGCTGCGGTTTTATTAGGAAACTCAAAGAATTTTCTTGCAGTATTCCCGTCATTGGTGGTTCCCGAGCCTTGTTTTACTATATCAATCAACAGATTGAGCTCATCTTTGAATTTATTTTGAATTATTTTCTTTACAAAAGTAAAGTGAACTTGACGACAATACAAAACTGAGCATGGTTTTGGGTTCGTCCATAAGATGTTGTCTCCATCTGTCAGTTTTAGTGGCACCAAGGAGGTCATGAAAATGCTCGAGTCATCTTCCTCACCCTCCATTTTCTGCTTGTATCGGCTTTGGTTAGAAGCACTATCAAATCCCCACTTGGATATCAGCTTCAACTGCTTGTTATGCTCTTCCTTAGAAAGGCTTTGAAGGATTCTTGTAACTGTGAAATCTAGTAAAGCTTGAAGTGTAATCCTAGCCGATGAATCAGTAACTGTCACTGATTGCTTCGGAGGGTAGCAATCAAGCTTAGTTTGTTGCACTTTATAGTAAGATGGATAAATATCCTTAGCACCTTCCCGAATGGCAGCCTCTCGCAACGTAATATATTGCCACTTTGAGAGTTTTAGCGAAAGAAGCAATTCAAGCGCCTTTTCTGGCGTAAATATGATTGTTTTCGCTGGTTTCTTAAGCGTTTCATTTAATTTAGCGGCTGCTTCAGGATTTTTCATCATGTATTCGATGACAGAGGCGATATCTCCATGCCCTTCTTCTTTTAAACGTGCTGCAGCTGCATATGCCAATTCACTGGAATCTTCGCCTGTGTGTTCATCAGATCTTCTCTTTTTTTGTTTACTTCCCAGATCTTTGAATGGTTTACGGGATCTTTTCGTCATTGTTCCAATGGACGTTGATGTCGACGGTTCTGGAGAGACTGAGGGCGCTCTTGGTATCTCATCAACACTTGGTTCTTGATTAACTAAAGTTTGCACAAAACTCGGCCAATCAATATTTGCTCCCAACCAATTCTCGTACTTTCTCCTGAAATTATCAAGGAATCGGTTGGATTTCTGCCACCTTTGTAAAGCGGCTCGCGTAAATCTCCGACAAAATTCTTTGAGAACAACACGATCTTCGTCAGATAGGCAATCGCCTATGCGGGATACAACTGCACTGAACAATACTTCATGATCAAATGAAGTACTCTCACTTCGTAGAAGAACAAACAAGTCTAAATTGGTGATTAAACTTTCCATTCTAAGATTTTATAGTCGCAGATTTAGTGTTAGCAGTTACACAGTTGTGAACAAACTAAATTATAAAACAAAACTTTAGCCCTTTTATTGCAAAACGCCAATTATTAGATAACTACCCTCACTAGTTATCTCCTCATTAGCTAATGAAAATTTATAATTGTCACTAACTATTCTTAGAACTCATAGCACTGCTAATTAACAAATTAGCTTACTTATCAGGAAAAGTTGAATGTAATCCATAGTTGGCATTGTCGTGAGATATTGAAAATCAT
Organism: Agrochola litura; assembly: GCA_949152395.1. Classification (NCBI taxonomy): domain Eukaryota; kingdom Metazoa; phylum Arthropoda; class Insecta; order Lepidoptera; family Noctuidae; genus Agrochola; species Agrochola litura. The sequence goes on along the minus strand of OX424509.1, from coordinate 17,352,727 downwards.
TAAATCACCTATAAAGACTCATTAGAAGACCTAATCAGTGTAGTTACTTAATCACTTCTTTTCGGACTCATTAGAAGAGTAAACAATTGGTAATTTGGTTGTATGAAAAGTTTTAAAACTCATGATGTGTTGATAAATATCTAGCTCAAACATAGTTGTCTACGTGTGGGTGTACTATAAACCTCTGCCAACTCCTTCGGAAATATAGGAGTGATGCTATTTTATGTTACGTGTAGTTAAAAGTCCGTGTTCTTCAACATAAACACTAAAAGGAATCGTTTCATATGTAAAAACAAATAAAAATATTTTGACGATTTAAAAAAAAAAAACGGCTTGAAATTTTTCGTCTCATCGGCAACCAAAAATCATAAATAATTAGCACTATGACCACCTCCAAGGATATTACGGTTAAACATGCTGTTTAGGAGATAATTCGATTTTTATAGGTTTAAAGATATTTATTTCCCTTATGAACTAAATAACAGTTCACTTATAATGAGATACAGAGTTACTTTTAAATAATAGTAAATAATATTTGCCTCTGGGGCGTTGGTGACGTTATAGGGTACATACATGTTTTTTTAGTTTTCTCTTAAATATACTAATACTATCACATCTCTTTATATTTTCCGGTAAATCATTGAACAGTCGTGTTCCCTCCACTAATACTGTTTTTCTGCCGTAATTAGTCCGTGCTCGTGCGGTTATTAGTTGGAATTTGTTTTTACTTCTTGTGTTGTAGGTTACTGTTTTTTTATGTATTTGTATGTTTGATTGTACGGAATTCGTGGTGATTTTTTTTATGAGAATGCAGGTGTAATATTTGTAAATTTGTTTGATATTTAGTAGTTTAGTTTTTTCGTATAATTTTTTTGTTGGATATAGATAGTGGTAGTGGAATAATACTTTAATGATTTTGTTTTGTATTCTTTGTAATGAGTTTAGGTTAGATTTAGCGGCTGATCCCCATACTTCGATTAGGTATTCAAGGTTCGATTTTACTAGGGAGTTATACATAATTAGTCGTACTTTTTTCGGGATACATTTTGTAATTCTTCGTAACGCTCCTAATAGCGATATTAATTTCGTTTTAATATGATCGATGTGCAGTTTCCAAGTAAGTTTGTCATCTACCCACAGTCCGAGATATTTTTCGTGATTAGACCGCTCGTAGATCGTAAGAGGTGGGACCTCCGGTAATGGTTTATTTTTCGCGGCGAAAATCATAAATGATGTTTTTGAGGTGTTAGTGAGTAAGTTATATTTTAACCATTCACTGAGCAGGTCAAGGTCCTTTTGCGCATCGGTTATAATGTTTTGCAGAGATCTATCGAAGTAAAAAACAAATTATTAAAAAAACAAAAATCCCGACTGCAAAAACTCAACAGAAAAGAAAAAAACAAGCATTATAATCTATAGGATTTTGGTATTGCAGGCGGGGACAAACCAATAACCTGAAATTTTGGTGAAACTTTTGTTTGCCCCGCCTGCAATACCAAAATCCTATAGATTATAATGCTTGTTTTTCTCTTTTCTGTTGAGTTTTTGCAGTCGGGTTTTTTGTTTTTTTAATAATTTGTTTTATTTAAAACTTTTTAGTTTTATTAATATATAAATAACTAGCTTTTGCCCGCGTATTCGCCCGCGTGGATGTCGGAAAATAACGCACAGGAACGTGCTACCGGGATTCAGAGTATCCTATGCCCTAACCTATCTAGGTCATGGCCTATCCTATGCCTTTCATTTAGAAATCCGTTCAGCCCTTACGGCAGGAAAAGGTAACAGGCACATAATAAATCTATTTTAGGGTTCCGTATCTCAAAATGAAAAATTTTAACCCTTAAATGATGACCCTTTTTCTCAGGAACGAAGAGGCATCAAGTTGAAATAGATATCAAAAACTTAGATCTACGGTCTCTTGGATCTGTAACGGAATCAAACTTCCAAGTCAACGCAATAAAAAAATATGGCCATTTATGCCGCATATTTTGACACTCGCAAATAAACCAGTCTATTTGGTAATTTCCGTTGGCCCAGCAGCATGAAGTTTGGCGAGAAGCAAGGTCAAGTAAAGAGGAAAATCCGAAAATTGGTAATTTATGAACTACAAAGTTAAGTTTGTTCTTCAATCCGGGATCAAAAATGTATAGACCGTGTCTTGAAGTAACATTTAGTACGTATTTCATTCAAATCGGTACTCTCCACTCTATTAAAAGTTCTTTTTCAATTGAAAAGTTAAGTTTGTCCTTCAATCCTGATTTGGGAATTCAGGCTGCCAATCAAGCACAGCTTTGAGACGGAACCTTTAGGGCGTAAATCCTACTCATATTTGTCCGGCTTAATAATATAAATAAAACAGGTTTATATGATTCTAAATGCCTTACTTAAAATACTAATTATTATTTATTTTACTATTATCACCACCATTAATTTGTAATATCTACTCTAGTGCCGCCATTGAACCGAAGTAAAACCCACATGTTAGAAAGGTTAGTTTACGACTAATTGTGATAACTTTGACAGAGTGGGCCGATTTTAATTAAATATAGACTAAATTATATAATTCAAGATACTGACTATGGCTATATTTCCAATTTCCTTAAATCTCTTAAAAAGAAGACACAAAAAATCAATATTACATGTGAATTTTAAAATCATCCCCCAAACAGGTAAAATAGAGGTTTTACCTGTTTGGGGGATGATTTAAAAAAAAACGCCGAAATTCCGCCGAATTCTTTATTTCTTAACAAAAGCATAAATTTTAATTTTCATATCTCTAACTTAAGAAATGCTGGATTTGCCATACATACTGTCATCCCCTGTAGGATCTCTCATCTCATGCCCTTTAGGATTATTTTTTGAGACAAAAAGTACCCTATATCCTTCTCCAGGATGGCATCTATCTCTTTACCAAATTTTATCGAAATCCGTTCAGTGGTTTAGCCGTGAAAAGGTAACAAACATACATACAGGCACAGTTACTTTCGAATTTATAATATTTAGTATGGATGAATTGATGATTGACTGCTTAGCTCTATAAAAGTATAGCATGATGATAATCATTTAAAAGGTTAAATCTGTAACTATCTGCTACATTCGTTCCTTATTCAGCCCAGTGAAGTATTGAAATAATTCAACTGTTGTATAGTGGTATATTGTGTTCATTTATATAATGGTAGCCTCATTAAAAAGATTTTTCAACATACAGAGGTATATTGTGTTCTATCTCTTCTCATTGCCTATGTATGGGAAGTTTTTTTTGCAATTTCTGACTTTTTTCGTACTCAAACCTCAGTTGGCCTAATATAGTTTTTTGATCTTAGTAATAAGAAATAGGCTCGACCGGTATCAAAAAATTTTTTGTGAAAACTGGCCATTTTCTTGCTGACTGTACAATTTTTTCAAAATCTGTGAATGTAAATCAAAAAGTTAAGGACAGTCTCCTAAGACTGTTTTCTTGTAGCGACAACGGTTTTGTACCTGCCCTTATTGCCCCATCTCAAAATCCACCCTGTATATGCTGTGATTGACTGCTTAGCTCATAAAGGTATAGCGTGATGATAATCTTTTAAAAGGTTAAATCCGTAACTATCTGCAATATTCTAACCTTTTGGCTAGTCTTTTTACAATTTGCGGTAAACTATAGAAGAATACGAACATAATGCTACATTGCTCATTCCCCATAGCAAATAGTGTGACAATAATTTTTGAAAAATCTATTGTGATGTTTCCATTATTTGACTTATAGATTATTTATACCAACTTTGAAGTTAATTAAGCGACACAGTAAAATCCTCCACTGTGTAAAAATGACGTTTCACCCCGTAAGGGGTTGATTTTCAAAAAACCCTGATATACGTTTTTATTTATTTTCAGTTTTAATTATAAATACTGAGTTTCGAGTTAATCAGACCATTCGTTAAAATTCTTCCATACAAACTTTGACATCCCCCAATCCTCCTTTAAAGGGGGTACTTTAGAAAAACGAAAAATGGCAAACTTTATAATTTACAAAGATAAGTATTCGTGCCAAGTTTCAAGTTTACTAACTCAAGGAAAAACATTTTTCATACAAACTAAATCCCCCCTTTTCACCCCCTTAAAGGTCGAATTTCCAAAAATCCGTTCTTAGCGAACGTCTACTAAGTATAAACTACCTCCCTACCAAAGGAGATTGCCACGGAGCAGGTCCCTTTTGTGGTATCGTGTGCCTGATTTTAATAATAACCTAAAAATATTATTCATTTTTTTGTGTACAGGGTATTTTTTATACAATTTCTTTCACCCTGGGAATAAAGTTAAAGTTAATTAACTAGTTAAACATTACGTCGACGTCCGTTTGATTGGTATGCAAAAAAAAAGTTGTCAGGTATCAAAGAATTAAATAACTAATGCCATCTTTTAATCAATTGATTAATCGATATCAAAATAAAACGATTATGAAACAATAAAAAACAATTATTTTTAATTAAGTATATATCGCATCTTTACTTCAATAACGTGATAAGTCCGACAATAATATTGTCAGATTTTTCACGTTATTGAAGCAATAATAACGTGGGAAGTCCGACAATAATATTGTCGGACTTATCACGTTATAGAAGTAAAGAAATAACCTATGGGCGGTTTACATCTCAATGGAGTTAAAAACTGAAAGCTCATAGCAGATGGCAGCACAGTTCTACGTCTTTATAAACCGCCATTGTTGTGTTTGTTTACTTTTGTGTCGATCACAAATTATACGAAAACTAGATAAATATGTATGAGACTTGGAGTGTAGTCACTATTAATAGACGAGGTAAGGACAGAGGAAGCGTCTACCAATGGTAAAAAAGCAGCTTTAGGGGAAAGGTCAATAAATTATGAACGTTTTATTTATTTATATGTTATTTTATGTTTGTCGGCTTTAAGTTCGTTTTTTTTTAAAGACTGGAGGCGTGCGATAGAACTAACCTGATCAGAGTTGAAAACCAACTCGGCCTTGATGTTCTTGACTGAAAAACCTTAGAGATAGCACTTCTAGCACTGATCTAATATGATATTATAAACACACATATACTTTACTATAATTTACATAATATCACATCACAAGTGCCTGTAGGTATGTAATGAAAACAGACTTAGTTCTCTTGGAAACATCACCTATAAACCACTTTCTCCCATAAAAGGCTTAAAGGATAGCACATTGTCTCGACAAAATATTGGATTCCAATTTTTTTCGGAGAGCTTTCTCCCACAGTTTTCTTCTTATAACATCTTTGGCAAATACATGGGGCCCATATTTTTGCAGTAAACAGCTGTGCAACTGGGCTCAATAATTAATTATGCGTAAAAGAAGTCGCTTGTTTACGTAAAATGTATGGCTAGCTGTCTTCGATCAATATTATTGATCGAAGCTAGCTGTCAAATTATAAGACGCTGGAATCAGCGCCATCTGAAGTGAGCAAGTGGCAGTTTTTATCCCCATTAGATCTCAACATTCGATCGACAACTTCAACGCTACTGTGTTAGCATTTTGTTTTACGACGATGAGGTAGAATAATGGTATCCGTGTCCTTTTTATACGTATTATTGCACCATAATCTGAAATGAACAACAATAGGTGTTCACCAAAAAATATGAGTTTGTAAAGTATTCTTGATGACGAAAACTATTGGATAAATAAACACTGCTCATAGTCGATGCGAGTAAAACCGATGGAACGATGACAATAATAGGTTGTATAAATTCATAAGGCCTACATTGATAAATGTTCACAAAAGCAATAGACACAAAAGTAATAGCAAACCCCTAACAAAGTAGTTTTTAACGATTGATCTATAACGATTTATTAATCGATTATAAAAAAAAAATATCTGGCAACATTTACTTGCGCATGTCACAGAACTCGCTGACTTCTGTGGTTCGTTACGTGCGTGATTGCTTTGTTTAGATATCTACATTGAGTTTTGAATTCCGTAATCTTTTAATTAGTAATTCCCATCCCCATAGTCCATGAGACAGGCTCGACCTAGTATGGAATCCACAAGTTAAAATATTAAAATTAGGTTTCCTTTATGTCAATAATTTTTGAAATAGTTTATTTGTATTACTTTTAAGGAAATGTAAAAATTCTTTTTTTGGTCAATAAACGATTTTATTATTATTATTATCTTAGTAGATAGGTAGTAGAAGTAGGTACTCAATCTAAATAGAATAAGGAGGAAATGTCAATGTCAATTTCTAATTATAACCTAGATTTTTACAACAGAAAAACAATGATATCTCTTGAACCAGGGTGAATAAATGAAAAATAGTTTCTGATTAAGAAAATACTATGTTTTAACTATTATTTAAAATAAAAATCTTCAGGGCACAACCATTTTCCACTGGGACCCAACTTTCCTAACAAATCGGGCAATCTCCTTTCATCTTTTTACGTCAAGTGGTTTTCGATACTTCGTGATGAAGTCAGTGAGTGTGAGTCGCGTGAGTGAGTGAGTGACCTTTCGCTTTTATTTATTTAGATTATGCATATATATTTGGAATTGACTCATTACTAACTTTTATTTGATACCAATAATGTATTTTTATTTAACCTACCCCTCCTGTTTTGTATTTGCAGATGCAATATATAAATATTATGTAGCCTATGTCACTCCCACTATTAAGACGAACCTAACGACACCTCATATGTTAAAATCCATCAAGCCGTTTAGGCTACAGAGCGTGCCAAAGAAATAGACATACATACATAGTACATTCAAACATACATACATACATACATACAAACTCTCGAAAAACATTACCCTCCTTCTGGGGCAGTCGGGTAAAAAAGGCAGGTATCATCCGCATATAACGTTAGGTGTCCTGTCAGCCCTATTTTATCAATGTTATTTATGTAAATTAGAAATAGTAATGAGCTAATAATTGAGCCTTGTGGACAGCCGTATGTTATGTTTTGTATCGAGCTGATGAAGCTATCTATCTTAACGACTTGTTTCCTATTTTGCAAATATGAAGTGAATATACTGAGGGCGCTGCCTGAAATACCTAAGTTGTATAATTTCTGTAGTAGCTTTTGATGGCTTACAGTATCGTATGCCTTTTTCAGGTCAATGAAAATACCTACAGCAACGTTTTTTTGATCAATATGTGTTTTTATTTTCGTTATTAAATCTACCGAGGCTGTGAGAGTACTTGATTTAGGGCGGAAACCATATTGTTGATCAATTAGGAACTTTTTCTTTGTCAAATATTCGATTAGACGGCTGTATAACACTCGTTCGAATATTTTAGAAATAACGGGTAAGACCGATACCGGCCGAGAGTTACCGGGGTCAGTTCTACTTCCAGATTTGTAAATTGGACTGACCCTTGCAACTTTAAGTGAGTCGGGAAAAGTGCCGCGCGCTAAACAAACATTTATACAGTTAGTTAAACTTTCCACAATTATATTTTTAAGGCATTTGATAGCTTTTGTGCTGACACCGTCCAAGCCTGTACTAGTGTTGGAGTCAAGATTGTCAATAATTTTTGATATTTCGTCAGTGTTACAGGGAGAAAGTTCGTCCAAAGTTATGTCATGTGTGTAGTTGTTGTCGTACATGAGAATATTACCTGTGTTTATGTGATACATGTTAGGTATTTCGTTAGCTAAGTCCGCGCCTATTGATGCAAAGAATGAGTTAAGTAAGCCGGTTTTTAAAATCTTTGGAAGAAAGATGATTTTGTAGGTCTTTTTGGATGATTCCAAATTTAAATTTGAAAAAATAAATTAAATACAAAAGATTTGCGCGGCATAACTTGAGCGAAGTTGGAAGGTTTCAATTTACTTACCTATCATAGTTTTTGGTAATTTTTGGTGCCAAATTAAAGTTTTAAAACAAGTTAGCAGTTAATTTCAAATTTCTGCTACTGTATGCATCAGCAGCGGCGCCAATGAACAAGAGAGGAAATGTTAAGGGCAGTAGGCATGCTCCAAGCTGGGGCTACTCAACGGAGTATTGCTGAGGAGATTGAAACAAAACAAAACGTGATATCAAGGTTATGGTCACGTTATCGTGCTACTGATGAAGTGGCTGAAAGATACCCAGGCGGGAAGCGCATAACCACCCAACGACAAGACCGATTTTTGCAAGTTAACGCGAGAAGACAACCAAATGTTACGGCCATGCAGTTAGTTCAAAGGCTCCAGTCAGAGCACCAGTTGCTTGTGAGTGACCAAACTGTGAGGAGAAGACTGCATGAAGCTAACCTTCATGCCCGTAGACCCCTTCGTACTCCAGCACTAGGGCGAGGAAATCGTGCACGAAGATTACAGTGGGCTTGTGAACATTTGCTCTGGGAAGATAACCAGTGGTCTGTAGTGCTGTTTACCGATGAGTCCCGATTCGGTTTCCATCCCGATTCGCGAAGAGTACGCGTATGGCGAGTTCCTGGTCGTGAGAGTTGTCTGCAACACTGAGGAAGTTCATCCATACCAAGGCGCGACAATTATGGTTTGGGTGGGAATTCATGTTGGTGGAAGAATAGACCTCGTTTGGATCAGAAACACCATGACCGCTGAAAAATACCGTTACCAGGTGCTAGTACCAATAGTCTACCCCCATCGACTACAAATGGGCCAAGAATTCACGCTCATGCACGACAACGCTCGCCCGCACACAGCGCGAGTGGTGACCAGCTGACTGCAGGAGCACGACGTATAGGTCTTAGGCTGGCCCGCGCAATCACCAGACCTAATTGAGCACGCGTGGGACATGCTCCAAAGAAGGGCTTTGAAGAATTTTCCTGCAAACATTGCGACTGAAGAACAATTTTTTTTTGCATCTTAGCAGGACCTGGGACAATATCCCGCAGCAAGACTTTGATAACTTGATTCAAAGCATGAAAAATCGTTGCAGGACCGTTGTTAACGTCATAGGTGGTTTTAACGACTACAAATTTTTCGCATAATTGCAAAAAACTGGATAATTACGCTTTATTTTTCACATTTTCTTGAAAAACACATTCATCGCTAGTTTTACCATTTTTTTAATTTTTCGTCTTTATATAAATAAAATTTTATTTACGCAATTATTTTTTTATTATTAGTATTCTGAAATCTAGTCTGATAAATGGGCTTTATAAAAATATACCCATGTTGTATGTTATTTGTAACAAATTTTGAGTAAATTGAGAAAATCTGAACCCAAGGATGCCATGCTCGAATGGAACGTGCAGTACCAAATGTAGGACATTTATGTACTTACTAGCTGCGCCCCGCGGCATCACCCGCATAAGTCTCGATCCCGTGGAAATATCCGGATAAAAAGTATGTCCTAATCCAGGTCATGGTCTACCCATGTGCCAAATTTGATCCAAATCCGTTTAGTCGTTTTAGCGTTAAAGCGTAACAAACTCAGTTTCGCATATAAAATATTAGTATAGTATACAAACATAACATCACGCCTCGTTTCCCCGAAGGGTTGGGCAGAGGTGTCCCTGTAGCAGGTACACCCACATTTCGCCAGTTATGTTTTACGTCGCATGTAATAGGGGGCATGCCTATATAGTATAATAATAGTATATACTTTTATGTATAAATCTAGAATCAACCGGTAAAAAAGCAATAGTTCGGAACGCCTTAGATTCTAGCAAATTTTTCCTGCTGAATCTGCTGATACGGTAGTTAGCCAGACGGGAACTGGATGCGAAAAGTCACTACAAGTCTACAATTCGGCCAACCGATCTCAACAACTACTATTTTATAAAGAAAGAAAGAAAGAAAAATATTTTATTTGGGACACGCACAGGAAATACAAACAGTAATAACAACTAAAAAGGAGCATCTAAAACTAAAAATTTTTTTTCGAATTACTGAAAAGAATTATCGATCTGAAACAAGTATCACGCATGAGTATGCGCCCCTTGCGTAAAATGTTTGCTCAATATTGAATTATGAGGATCGTACGTAAAAGGAAGTCAACGTAATAAAGTGTGAGTGAGGAGACCGGACGCCTACGCATCGCGACGACAGTGCCTGATAGGGCTTGCTATGTTCATTCAATTCTGGTTTTCACATCTTCCATGTAATGTAATATTTGATTAGGAAAGTGAAACAGCATGGACTTCTTTTTTTTGGGTTGCTTGAACTGCTTTTTGTCGTTGAGTAAACTATCAACGTGCTTTAGAAGAAACCTGAGCATATTGCAATTGGAGACACATCCCATGATCACATCCATTGCTGTTTTTGGTCGTCTCAAATGAAGGAAGGTAAAGGTCGTTCCGTGTTATACTTGGGGATGACGCAAAAGATTCTCGACGATTCTTACCTGTCAGCCGTCACGTTATGACTGCACACTGCGTTTTCCTCCATATCATCCCACACACAAAGTATCTATTTTCTTTGGTACCTTTTCCTCTTCATCCATAAGCGATGAAACTAAATATTTTATGTATGAGAAAGGATGAAACGTATTAGGTACTCGAAGAGTGATGACTCTTCGAGTACCTAATACGTTTCATCCTTTCTCATCCATAAAATATTTAGTTTTATACTTATTCAGATAAATATTTGAAGTGCAAGCCCTATTGAGGGCACTCTATTGTTTACGGTTTACTGTACTGTTTGACTTGATAGAAATAATTATTAATTGAATTAATACGTGATTTCTATCTTCAAAATGCCCTTTGGTCAGTTTGTTAACTTTCTGTTTCTTATATTTATTGTTACGTGACTGTCTGTCGGCAATGGCTTTTCCGCTGTGACCATATTTGTTAGTCACTATACAATGTGACTAACAAATCAGAAAAATCAGAAAAAAAAACTAAAGCCGCTAAGTCACAAATATAAATGTAATTATTAATAATTTTGTACAAATATTCAAAAAACGCCGGGCGGTCACTTATCCCTGGGACACATTGTATAAAACTAGTTTCCAAGCTATCGCTTTTGTGTAGGAAATGAATTGTCTTCCGAAAAGGTGTTGCGTTTTGTTCCTATGTAACGAAATTAGAGCACATGTTTGTATACTTTGTATGTGCTCACTGGTAAATCTCTGCCTACAATGTGTTCAAGGAACCGTGCCCGTTGTCAGTTATATGGTTCAGAGCCTTACTATTCTCGTTGTCCGGGGACATAGGATCTTTTATCCTGACAGTGTCATTGACACAAAGTCCGCATGTTTCCACACTTACATATTTATTTGTGTAGTATTCATTTTACATGACTCACTTCGTTTCTCAATAAACAATTACTACCCACCCTCATTTGTATCGTATTAAGGTATATTATAATGGGTAAACACTATTTGTCTATTTATACTTTACTTGTAGTCTGTTTGCTAAAAAGACGATTGTCCGCCAAACTTTTAGAGAAAGTTTGTTAATTTTGACGAACTTTACAACAATACATAATAAACAATATTTAAAAAAAAACTGCTTGTTTATCAATAGGTCGTGGCTCAGCTGTCATATCAGTTCAGTATGAATCAGAAGTCAGAATGGGTAATTAGGTATCTTTTATCCGTATACTTTTTATTTTATTCCCGATATTTGGAGGCGGGTTTTACCAGAGTATACATTTTCTTAGATTCTTGATGTAAATAGTGGAATCTGATAGCAATATACTAACGCAGAGACTGTTAGATTAAGGTATAAGTTTGTGTTCATAATATGAAATTGTCACGCAGTTCTAGGACTTTACTCCGCTAAGAAAAGTTAGCATCTCGTACGAATATAAACATATATATTCATATTTGTTTGAAACACTTACTTTACTTAACAAAGTTAAAGTGCGAACTGTGAATCTTGCCCCTATATTGCTCGAATAGTCAATTATACATCTTCCCCGTAGATGAGTGTTTTTCTCAGTAAAACTACTTGAGTGATGAAGATACTTGTACTGCGCAGGTATCACGCAGCGGTGTTGGGTTTATGTTCATATTATAATGTGCTCATGTAATCGGAGGTTTGCTCAGGTGTGACTTGTTCCAAGAATTGGCATTTTAGGAACGTATAACGCGGAGAGGATTGTGAGCGTTGAGTTCGCGGTAGCCATTATTTAGACACGCATTATGTCATCATCTTATTCATTATGAACAGCTTTGATAGATCGATTTGAAACTTCATTTACAGGTAAACGAAATTGTACTTTGGATTTAACCATAATTTTGTTAAGTAATCATTGATTCTAAGCACCTACCTCATATTATATTTCTCGACGGCATGTGAAGTCTTATCAGAGGCCCATCGGCGGTTTTAAAAAACTCTGACACCAGGTTAGTCACTAACCACACGAAAAGAAGAAGAAGCACCTCATAATAATTATGCCCTGACTTATAAGCAAATCAGCAAAATTTTCCACAATGCTCACTCATTCTCCATAGTAAACGAACGAATGAATGAGATTTTGATGATATTTTGTGCCGACCGTAACAGAGAATAAACTGACTAATGTTCGCTTAATAAATACATAGAAATCTGGAATCTGGATCTGGATCGGGCTGGAAGATATGCCAGAAGACGAAAGCAGATAATCAAAATGTTAAATGAATGCTTTCGATTCGGCTGTATGCACAGATGCCTTGAAGCAGAAAAACAACAATAAAACAATAGCTTTTAGGTTTGCCACGCTTCGTGTAAAATACTTTGTCGTTGTTTGTTTTCACTTTCCACCTATTATTGGTACACCATGCACAATACACACCTCTTCTGGGTTCCCTTCCGTAGTTAAATAAGTAGTCCATCTAAAAAAGGCGAGGAAATTCTCCGGGACAATCGATTGTGACTGCCCGGACTGTGTTTCCAAAGTGTTCCTTTTTGCAAATTTTAACACCGCAATAAAACTAGGGTTCTTTTCGCTAACCGGATAGAAAATATTGTATAATTTTCCTTTGATTAGTTAGTTATACACTGCAGAGCTGCTGCTTTTACAAAATAATAAAAATTAATACCTACTCCGTTAGGTATCAGGTGTCATTTATTTGAGACAACTAACTGATCATTTGGGTCGCATGGTTTTTTTTCTGTTATAACTTTAGTGATCGGAGAATCGTTTAGGAAGCACCTATACAGTTCGTGTTCTTCATCTGACGTTCACATGACTAGACGAAAGAGCAAAAGAGCAAACTAAACAAATGGTTTTAAGAAATTAATCTTTTCGGCTTAACATAGTTTTCCTAAATCGTGTTCATCGTAGGCATCGTTATTTTGATAATTGACCAACATCGAGTACTCGTGTCGGGGCTTGGCTTCTGACGTGGAGGTACCGTCTGCTCCCTGCAAAGTACTGAGGTAAAACATCCGCCGCTGGTAAGAGATATCAGTCAGACAGTCTGTCAGTAAGTCGATTGAGTAAGAGATACTTGGTTCTTCATAATCTTATGACAAACGGAATCTTTGGGACACGGAATGGTTTTGATTGTCTATACGTGTTATGTTCAGCAGCAAAATAGTCACTGACAATTTAGGTTATTTACTTAAACCTGGATCTGCGAGGTTGTCTTTTAACAATAGGATTGTTATATTATTTTTGTTCGACGCCCAGTCGTCAGTCACTTGTTCTCTGTTATCATTGGGTCGGGACGGTTTTGCTTTATTCATTCCATTCAATTACCTATAGCAGTCGGTTTGACAGTTGCAAGTCGGGGCCGCCTTCGTGCGATCGTGCGTGCGATCCTACGCTACAGGCGAAGTTTTATTTCCATTACGCGATCCATGTATGTACGTAATATCAGTTAGTCGACTAGTGTGTTACGAATATAAGTTATTGTGAGAATTTGTGAATTGAATAAGTGCGAAATATGATTACTAAATTTCATTATAAATGAATTCATTGAATTTGTGCTGCGAACCCTGATGTCAGTCGCATGATCCTTTTGTTCCAAGTTGTTGTTTGAGTCTCCCCAATTGCCCAATGAATTAAGTAATTGAGGAAGACCTGAATTTGAAACTGTGGGTTAATTTATAGGATCTTTATTGCAACAAAGATAATTCTGCACTTCTGCACTTATCACGAATCGATTTTCGAGAAGGTTGCCTACTTTTTTCAATCTTTCTTCAAAAATAGGTACTTTTGGATTTCTAATTTTCCAATAGTTTGCACATGAGTACTATTCCCGGTACTATTCCCGAACCCTCCCACTATGTTGACAAGTGTACTTTATTTATAACCCTAAAATTCCAGGTATAGTCTCTCTAACAAATGTTTGCATGAAAATAATATTTTCAAATGTTTTGCTTTTTAATTCGGATTCAATTTAGACTATACTAAAGTGATCTTGTCTTAGTGGTCCACTTGCCAGTGGTGGAGGTACTCGAGCCTGAACAATTCGGCTGGAAATACGAGCAGCATGTGACTGTTCTTAATTTACATACCTGTATTTGTATGTATGTTCTGTATGTTAAATACCTGTTTGTGTTTGGATCGCAGGAACATCGTATAACGCTTGTGACTTGTCGAATGAAGGAATATCCCGACGGTAAACTACCTAGTATTTTCTAAAATTATCCGTTTGAAAATTGTCCCTGTGTTACCTCACAAGGGCCACACAATTCTGATTCTGAATATTAACTTCCTTGCTGTTCATTTTATGTAGTAAGCGCATAGAAAACGTGTTACGGTCATAGTTAAACGAGCATGTGTTAAGTGCGCGTGTTTGGCAATAGGCCTGTTGTGTATTGTGGTTGTGTGTGACTACTTGTGACGTAAGGTGGAGGCCCCCAAGTCAGTTGGTGTTGTGCGCGTGCCCGCTCATACTAATGTTTGGGGCCCGGGTTCATCCGCGCCCGCACAGGAAACACATCCCGGAAGAATTAACCCGCCTCGTCCCACCCGTCTTATTTGCATCGATATACATATGCAACGGTCGCACCGCATCCTATCCGCTTTGTGCTCCAGTGTCCCCTATTGCCTCTTGTTCCCGACGTTCGCCTCACACTTGCACCGGTGATGTGCTAATTAGTGCGCTCTTCTTTTGACGAATGCAAAGACGAGAATAGAACACGGCGTATCGATTATCTAATCGTTTTACCATCCCACTATAAGTGTATACTTGATTGTTTATTTTCATGCAGCCGCTTACAATTCGTACTATTGTTAATAACAACCTCATTCACAGTTGGAAATAATTCTATTACTCACTCGTGGATAAACAGCCTCATTAAGTCCAGTGCTAGTAAAAATGGTCATGTTACTGATATTCCAATTTCAAGTAATTTTTGGGATTTGATTAATTTAAAAGGCTTCATTAAACAATGATTGCGCTCACCCATGACGGTAACGACGATTTTCTCTCCAGGAAATCCCTTTTTGCTGAGCATGATTGATTCAGATTAGCGACTCACTTGATTCGCCCCGAGTCGAGGCCCTATAAACGTCGCGATGAAAGTGTGACGAAGTAGTGAAATCCAAGTGCTATTTAATAAAATATGAACCGTGCGTAAAAACAAGAATGAATCAACAGTTTAACACATCAAAGATGCAGGAGGCGATCATCCAGAGTTTTCTTACATTCCTACGGGTATATTCTTATTATTTGTTTTTATTATAATATAAATTTATTTTGTGTATTAGTATGCCAAATATGTGCCGATATTGATACCGTAGTGACTACGGTGCAGACAAATATTTCAATTCTTATGTCGAGAACTCATAATAATATTGTTTACTTTTGTTTCGATAAATATTTGTGTATTATGATACCAATTATTATTATTATATCATTTATTTCGGGCTACGCCCATAGTGTTAGTAACAAGGGTCTTATAAACTAGTGTTAGTTAGTAGACATACAACTTTTAATAAGTGTGGAGTTTCATCCAATGTCGCAACATTGGAGACTCCCATCTATCTGCGAATAAACTTAAGATAGTGTTGGTGCCGCCACGAAGACGAGCAAGCAGAGAGGCACTTCTTTTACGTATGATGGCCGCAAAACCATCTATATGCCTTTCCGCAAACATCTTTGACGCGCTGCATCGCCATGGCAGCCTCAACAGTATCCTGAGTGCGTTATTATACTGGACACGCAGATCGCTATATGCACGCAAACTATAACTAGTCCACAGGCTGCACGTGTAAAATGACGAGCAACTAGATTTAAACAGAGTCTTCTTGACCGCCTCTGTACATCGCGCAAACCTGCGGGCCAGCATGTTACAACGTACCGACAGCGATCTACGTTCCCTGTCAATGTCCATGTTGTCTTTCAAATCGTCGGTAACCCAATGACCCAAGTAAATAATAAATAACATATTGAAATTGGCGTATTGTTTACAGGCGACGAAGGCGTTTTTAGACGCGTTGAGCGAATCGGGAGCGGCATGCGTGTCGCGCGCCACAGCGATCAAATTCTTGCTCGCGCGCAAGTTTGATGTGGCGCGTGCGCATGCGCTGTGGCGGCAACACGAGGCGACGCGACGCCGCGAGGGTCTCAACAAATTCGAGCCATTCGAAGACCCACTCAAGTCCGAACTAGAAACTGGAAAATTTACTATATTGGTAAGTTTCATTTGAGAGAATCTTTATTTTTACACACCTATGTCTGAACTGATGCTGAACATAAACCAATAAAATAAAACGGACTTTGATTTTTTCAGCCACACTAGTTATAGCGGGGTACAATAATACAGGCTGGTTACTTTTTTCAACAAAGCAACAAAGAAAAATATATCCTTTTAAATCTATGTGTGTAGGTACCTATCTACTTAATAAAAATATCAATAGCAGTTGGGTCATTACCATGCTTTAATTGTATAACAATTACCTCTATACCAAAATAGAAAATGATGAAGGAAAACTCAAATGATATTTTATTTTTGCAGCCAACGCGAGACGCGACTGGCGCTGCGATCGCAGTTTTCACAGCAAACAAACATTATCCTACGTTGACAACACATCAGATAACATTACAGGTAAATATGATATTAAACACTAGTAGTTCTGCGAACAGTAGACCTCGCGAGAACAAACTTTTTGCAACAATTAAGGGCCTATAGGTACTACCTCAAATTGCTTAGCATGATCCTCCGTTATATCGAAAATACTGCAGCATTAATTTTGAAATAAAAAGTTAAGGATTAATGTTAAGTACTATGCTAGACAAAACACGATTCCATAAAATTTTCTCGATAGAAAAAAAATGAAATGAAATGAAATTGTTTATTCTGTAAATAGGATATTAAAATCACTTTTACACGTCATATATATATATAAAAAAAAAAAACTAGATTTTCGGCGTTTCCTATCTGACTACTCTGAGAATAAAGGCCGAAACAAACTCAGAGGTCGCAGTCTCTTTTAAAGTCCAGACATAATCTTGGTCAGGCCATACGAGGACCATGTAGATTAGTCTCTGAAAAGGTCTTTTGAGGAAAGAACCACACAGATTTGAGTGGACCTGTCCAGTCAGTGCAGCAAGCATTTGTCAGTAATCGTGAAGCTCAACTCAGAACATCAAAATCCAAAGTTACCTCCAAACCGAACAATAAACCGCTGGTATTAAAAAAATACTTCAAATTAGATCATGAAACTTTGCATAATAACTGAACTAACTATAAAGAAGCGACTGTTTTTTTAAATTATCATTATTTTCGCCGTAAAAAGCAATTACCTAAATTATTGGCGCCTCGGAGCCGCTAGCACCCGACTGTCTCGCACTCAGTCCGCGAGCAATATGGTGCGAGCGAGATAAAAAGTGAATTTGAGCTGAGGTAGTATGGGCTTTTAATATACCACTAAAGTTATTGAAAACGGGATATGTACTAGGTTTTTTGTTTTTAAACATGGTAAATATCCCATTTTAAATAACTTGACTGGACTTGACTTATGTCTGTCCAACTTTTAAAAAAACCCGACTGCGGCTGTAGTTTAAAAAAAAGTTTAAGTGTTAAGAAAGTCAAAGCTGGCGGGAGGGACGGAGTCGGTTGGCAGGGTAACAGCAGTACCACCTATTTTATGAATTCCAGGGGTTAGAGATAGCTTTTTTGTTCGGCGATTAGGCCCACCAAAAATTGTGGCGTCTATTAAGAAACTGGATGTTGATTTGTTCCTTATGATCTCCAGATTACAGTGGTAGTAATAATTATACTTCATCTAACGAGAATACTGAGAAATACGATCATAACCTAAATAAAAACCGGCCAAGTGCGAGTCGGACTTGCACACGAAGGATTCCGTACAATATTTAGCAAAAAACGCAGAAAAAAACTTAGGTCTAAGATAGTTCTACAATTAGGTATTGGAAAATATACTTTACAACAAAAAAACATTATTGACTAATGAATGACTCGACTACCTATGTTATACCTGCGTCAATTTCCAATCACAAAAATTATAGAGGTTTTGCACAATAACTTTATTCATAGTAGTGAACTACAAAAGACCACATATTATCAAACTATACACAATACATATATTTCCAGTATAACCCAACCTCGGTTTTCCGTACAATTGAATGGTCAACGTATACTGAAAATGTATAGCTTGATGATAATTTATCGCAATACTTTTAATATATTTCAATAAACCCATCAATACAATAAGTCATAATGCAAAAAAACCTAATGGGAAGTTACTTAATTTTTATTCAAGCACTTTCAACGGCGAAAATCGCAGGTTCACGATTGATTCCTCCATCAATGTGGATATTTTGATTCCTTTGCCTTGCCGATACCGACCTTTTTTTTTTTTTGGGTGGGAAATTATCAAATAACTTCTCCCGCTCTGGGCGGAGCGGAAGGGCGTGTCAGACTCTTACTGACTAAAACCCACCCGTGTTCCTTCAGTTGCCATGTTGCCGGGGGCGACGATTTCCCTTTCGGACTTCTTCGCAATCCCGGCAGGCATCAGCCCTAGCGGACCCCGTAATTTCTGCTGACATCTCTTTGAGGCGCGCGTGGAACACAACGCGCCGTCGACACAGGCCTGGTCCTTACGGCGAGCTACACATTGCTCACCGTCCGCAAGCCCGCGCCTTCGGTGGCCGGAAATGGCCTGCGATTCCCGACGCCCAGGGGGTCTCCTGCGGCGGTTAGGGGCGTGAGGGCGCGAAATTTGCCTCTCGCTCACGCGTTCAGCCTCCTCCTTCGCGAGCATTACTGCTTCGCAGAAGGAGGTGACGGCCTCCCATGCCCTCTCGTTCCGTACCATGGCCTGAACTATGGCTGGACGCGAGAGATCGCCGCCGCCGATCGCCTCCACGAGGACACGGCGATGCTCCGCCCAAGCCGGGCAGACCTCCACCGTATGTTCCACCTTGTTCCCCGGGCGATCCACACAATGGTGACACCCGGGTGTTTCCTCCCACCTTATCCTGAACAGGAACCTCCCGAAACAACCGTGTCCGGTGAGGACCTGCGTCAGGCGGAATGCTGATACCGACCTAAGTTTTAATTTATTTACATAAAATTCATACCATATTTCTCGATTTCTTTTAACAACAACCAACAAACCGTCTAGTACACACAAACACATCACAGTGATTTAAAAAATATTTCTTCTATACAGGTGGCAGGGACATCGACGCGAAAACTGTTACCATAGATTCAGTACATGATTCTGAAGACCCCTGAAAATTTTAGCCAGGAAAAAAAAAGCAATTTGCTCTTCCATAGAAAAGTGCAATACCTACGCGGTCAAAATGTATGGAACTGCTGATTTTTTTTTAATAACCGACGAACATTTTCAACGCTTTTTTCTTGCAACGCGGGTTCATAAACATGTACTGAATCCATGGTAACAGTTTTCGCGTCGATGTCCCTGCCACCCTATCGTACGATACGCTTCAAACGTATGAAGCTGGTGGGAACCTCCTCGTACATATACCTTAGTTACAACTGCAATTGACTTTTCGAATAATTAATCGTACCATCGAGTCCTGACCGTTAAAAACTGAGTAACAAAACTAGAGTCACACTGACAAGCATTACTAAAAAGACATTTCATTTCAAGTTGGTCTTTAAACCACTTTACACGAGAATAAGGCACCTTAAAATAAGATTTAAATCAGGAGTGAACCTGCTGCAGCTTCAATGGTATATTTTTTATTTAATAAAAGCTGTTTCGATTACCACTACGAACTGAAGTTATATAATTTGTTTTTTTTCTTCATATAAACGTTATGAATGCTTCAATACATGCATTTACTTTGCATAAGACATTGACGACCATAACTGGAACTGAATCAATTCAGTGGATTATCAAAACATTCTCTTTTTATTACGATTTCGTGATTCCGTTTACACTTTATTATAAAAATCAACCAATTGATAAATAGGTTATTTTTTTTTGTGATAATGCGAGTAATATACTACCTATACATATCTCATAAGGCGAAGATATCCAGTAGCTTTTTGCAGGAAGTTCCAATCAAAAAATCCCAAATGTCAAAAAAAAAAAATCTAAAAAGTCGTAAAACCTGGATACTAAGTTTCGTCCAGATCGGTTGTAAAATACGATCTGTAGAAGAGTACGTAAAAACTGACACACGAAAGCAAATTTTGCCAGACTTGACGCAGAGACACTTCGCTCGCTCGGTCAATTAAAAATGGGCTTTATATTAGATCGTACAACACATTGATGTGCCAGCGCATTCTTTAAAAATATGACCTAAAGCTGCCCAAATAAAATGATACTGGATAGCAATGTCTGCCGAACAAACTAGGCCCAAATCGTACCCTAGGGCAGTAATACTGGGTCAGGGTAGGCCACAAAGGACATGGTGGAATGAATTGGATAGATTCAACTTAACTGGCAAGAAAAACCAAAGGGGTCGCAAGAAATGGAGGAAAGCCTTTGCCCAGGAGTAGGACAGAATACTAACAAAAAAATCTTGGTTAAGAAGACTTAGTCTGACTGACGCCTATATCTTATGCCCAACTAATTGAGTCAGCTATTATAATATGTGTAATATGTAACACTAATGACGGCACCACGGAGTACTGAAAGAAGCGGAGATGCCACAAGGCAAGTAGGCCTTGCGCCTTCAATTA
Organism: Agrochola litura; assembly: GCA_949152395.1. Taxonomy (NCBI): domain Eukaryota; kingdom Metazoa; phylum Arthropoda; class Insecta; order Lepidoptera; family Noctuidae; genus Agrochola; species Agrochola litura. The sequence continues at coordinate 17,331,772 of OX424509.1, read as the reverse complement.
GGCTCTGACGTCATAGTGGGCGGGGCCGCAAACCTTAGTTGCGAGTGAATCTTCATCGCGTTTGGGTGCGTTGTATTCTAATCGTTTTTTAATAGTTAAATTGTTTTAATAATGAAGTGCGCTGTTGTTGGATGCAAAAATTATTCAGGATCAAAATTGAAACATATTGATGGCATAACATTTCATGTGTAAGTCCCTAAAATTTATATTTTCATTTTAAAACACATTTTCTCGTTTGATCGCCAGATTGTAGCTAGAGACATCTGTTGTCGAGGAGGTGCATTCTAACCTATTCTCACCGATTTCGTATTTTTATCATTATCAATGCATATTATTGTGACTAATTTGCGACTCAAATTACTTGCTTAAGTTTTATTTTGCTCTCTATAAGTTAATTCATAAATAAATACGTTCTTTGATACAAGAAATAAGAAGAATTTAAAATAAGAAAAATGCGCCATCTGTCGGTAAGTTGCCGGTCCTAACTGTAAATAAAAATGTGTGCATCATGCTAGAAAGACCCTATTTTTTACCCGACTACGGCGAAGCAAAAAGGAGGGTTATGATTTTGACCGGTATGTATGTATGTATGTTCATCTGTTACCTCACAACTTCTAAACTGCCGATCATAATTTGACAAATGAGGTATCATTGGAAGCGTTTTGATTGTCCGCTGGTTATAGAATATGTGACGTCACATTAAATGTAATATGGCGCCCTCTAGAGGACATAAAGTAACGAAATAAAAAATAAAAATAATTGAATTGTGCCATGTTGGGTATCAAATGAAAGGGCTTGATGAGCACATTACAAATATGTATATTATATCATATTGTCCAAGTATTCTATTCTATTCTATTTTTATTAAATGGCAAGCAAAGCCGATGTCGACTATTCTGCCAATGTCTAAAGTGCATTGGAAATTGTCCAAGTAAATAAATATGTTTAAATTGTTAAAAACAAGCAAAAGTGAGACTGTGCTACGTACGGCGCGGCTGTAAAATTAATACCTATTTTACCATAAATGCCGTGATGGTCCAGTGGTTAAGGCCTCGCCTCTCATGCACGAGGTTGTGGATTCAAATCCGGGCAGGTACTTTTCAATTCAAATGTACCTACTTTCTGAGTTTATCTTGGACATTACCAACATCGGTGAAGGAAAAACTTCTGTCTGAAATATTTTCTTGTTTCATACCTTTTAGTCGGGTTTTACTTTTTGAACTTACTTTTTATTTATCGAATTTGTAATCTTCATTTATTTGTTTTTTAATCCTATTTTGTTATCATTTTAGATTCCCTGTCAATACAGATATTAGAAATGCATGGATACGTATTATAAATAAACCTAACAACTGGACACCAACAAAGTATTCCAAAATCTGTTCACTTCATTTCGATGAAAATGATTTCTATAAAACAAAAAACGGATATAAGAAATTGCACCAAGGAGTGTTACCTAAATTGTTTATACCTAATCAGGTAATGATAATGATAAACATTTAAAATTAAATTATAACTGTCTTATAAGTGCATTCTGCCTCACGGAATAATAGTCGTTGATCAAGAAAACGCATTATTTACCTATAACTAGCCAATCGGGCATAATACATTATTATTCTATAGTAATATTGCAAAGCAGTCATCTTTTTTTTTCTGTTTTTTTTATTGGAATTTATCATATGACTTGGGGAGGGCGTGTCAGACTCTTACTGACTAAAACCCACCCGTGTTCTTTCGGTTGCCCTGTTGCCGGGGGACACGATGTCCCTTTCGGCCCATATTCGCAGCCCCGGCAGGCATTGGCCCTAGCGGACCCCGTCAATTCTGCTGACATCTCTTTAAGGCGCGCGTGGGACACAACGCGCCGTCGACCCAGACTTGGTCCTTATCGGACGTCGAGCTACCCATTGCTCACCGTCCGCAAGCCCGTACCTACGGTGGCTGGAAATCGGCTCGCAATTCCCGACGCCCAGGGCGTCTCCTCCTGCGGCGGTTAGGGGCGTGAGGGCGCGAAATTTGCCTCTCCCTCACGCGTTCCGCCTCCTTCGCGAGCATTACCGCTTCGCAGAAGGAGGTGACGGCCTGCCATTTCCTCTCGCTCCGTACCATGGCCTGAACCAGGGCCGGACGCGAGAGGTCACCGCCGCCGATCGCCTCCACGAGGACACGGCGTTGCTCCGCCCAAGCCGGGCAGACCTCCACCGTATGCTCCACCGTGTCCTCCGGACGATCCACACAATGGTGACACCCGGGCGTTTCCTCCCGCCTTATCCTGAACAGGAACCTCCCGAAGCAGCCGTGTCCGGTGAGGACCTGCGTCAGGCGGAAGGTGAGGGCGCCGTGGCGCCTCTAAAGCCACTCCTCAAAGAGGGGTCTTATCGCCGAAAGCAGTCATCTAAGTTAATGATTTAACTTACAGCACGAAACACAACACGTGCACGTAACATGGCAAGTTTTTGGCGTATTGGGAGTAAGTTTGCGCATGTACACATAGTGCAACAAAAAAATTCACACTTGTATTGCATGGCATTATTCTATGGTTATTGCCATAATTTATTTTATGTCTATTAAGAAAAACTAGCGAAAACGATTCTGCGAATCTACGATTCTTGCCAAGTTACGTACGGCAACTATACATAAATATCTTTACAGGAATTTGAAACACAGCATTTAGATAAGGTTCCTCTACATAATCCTGCTCCAAATACTGAAAAAGACTTGGAACCGTTTTTAAAACTAAACGATACACCAAGAAAAAAAGCATTGAAACGGGAAATGAACATACTAAAAATTGAAAATATCAGAAAAAATAAAAAAATTAAACAGCTGCAAGCAAAAAATAGACGATTAAAGAAAAAGGTTAGATTTTTTCGATATCATGTAGGTAAATGCTACTTGCTACGTCTACGCGTGGGCTTCAATACGAACCAATTATTTTACAATCTGAATTTTTTGTTTGGATTATTGCAAGTTATACAGTATAATTATAAACTAATGTGTTACAGAGCTAAAGCCTGATTTTTCAGTGGCAATCTTACTATTAATTTGGGATTTATCAGAGAAATAGCAATTTAACATAATCAATCAACCCTTAAGAAATAATATAAATACAGTATTTTTTTTATATAAAGTTTTTTAAATATGATTTTTTCAGATAACATCAGTAGAAATCCTTTTAAATGATCTCCAGCAAAAAAATATGGTATTGTCATGTGATGCGGATCTTCTTAAAAGCATTAACATAAAAGCAAGAGAGCTTGTGCAACGACAAATACATAAAAAAACACCTGGCAAGACAGTAAAAAAAAAATACTCCGTTAATTTGCGAACTTTTGCGCTAACACTGAATTTCTATTCGCCCAAGGCATATGATTACGTGAGGCGTACTTTTGATACATGTTTACCACACCAGCGAACCATAGCAAAATGGTATCAAACGGTGAATGGTAAACCAGGATTCACAGAAGAGTCTTTTAAAGTGTTAAAACAGAAAACAGAACAATTTGAACATCCCCTTATTTGCAATTTAGTATTAGATGAAATGGCGATTAAACGACACGTAGAGTGGGATGGGTCTAAATACTATGGATATGTTGACACTGGCACGTCTTTAGATATAGACACTTTAAACAAAGCCACTCAGGCCCTTGTTTTAATGCTGGTTGGCGTAAATGATTCATGGAAATTACCCGTAGGATTCTTTTTCATTGATAGTGTTACAGGTATATTTTTTTATTCAAATTTAATATAACTGATTACTTCATTTTAAATTGAGGAGCAATTACCATGTTATAGCTCAAGCTGACACCACAGAAGAAGAAATTTAAACATAAATGTTAATATTTCAGGTGAACAACGTGCTTCTCTAGTGCAACAATGCTTAATTAACGCTCATGATACCGGAGTAAAAGTAGTAGGACTAACTATGGATGGATGTCCCTCGAATGTAAGCATGGCAAAAATTCTCGGCTGTTCATTTGACATTGGTCATATTGAAACGTCTTTTAAGCATCCATGTTCTGACGAATTGGTTTATGTGTTTTTGGATGCATGTCACATGGTGAAATTGATACGAAATGCTTTTGAGTTTAATAAAATATTATATGATTATCAAGGCAATGCGATAGAATGGCGATATTTAGTCGAATTAAATAAGTTACAGAAAAAGGAAACTCTAAATTTGGGAAACAAACTAACGGATAGACATATCAACTTTCATCGAGAAAAGATGAAAGTTAAATTGGCAAGTCAACTTTTTAGCACAAGTGTTGCCAAAGCCTTAGAATCATGCCAAGAACGACATAATTATTTTAAAGATGCTTTTGGAACAATTTTATTTATACAACTAATTAATGACTTGTTTGACATATTAAATTCGAAAAATTTAAAACAATACGGAACCAAAAAAGCACTATTCGAACGCAATTATTCCAAAACTTTATCTTTTTTAATATTTTCAAAAAATTACATCTTGCACTTAGCAACATGTTCCCAAAAAATTGTTCAGTCAAGAAGAAAAACTGGTTTCATTGGCATCATTGTCTGCATAGACAGTGCGATAGGTTTGTATAAAAGTTTAGTACAAGAAAAAAAGGAACTTATATACTTACCTTTGTATAAGTTTAGCCAGGATCACCTCGAATTATTCTTTGGCAATATTAGAGCACATGGAAGGACTAATAATAACCCTACGGCACGACAGTTCCAGGCGGCGTACAAAAAAACTCTTATCAACACTGAGTTAAAGGATTCCTTTAGAGGAAATTGCATTCCCCTTGAGCACATTGGAATCCTATCTTGTTCTTCGCGTCTTAGCGCTGTTGATTTGATTAACAGCACAAGTGAAAGGTACAGAATATCCGACGAGAGTCCAAATACTGATGATGACAATTTTCTTCATGACGCGATGATCGAAAGTAATAGGATTTTGCACAGTGAATACTCTGACACTCATCAAATTGTCTCTTATATAGCGGGTTACATAGTACGAGTATTGCAGAAAAAAATAAAATGCGAAGAATGTGTTCTCGCCCTTCACTCTTTACAAATAAAGACAGGACATAGATTTATTTCACTAAAAAGCCGTGGACAACTTATTTTCCCGTCTGATGATGTTGTCAAAATCTGCTTACGCACAGAATTAATCATAAGAAGAATGAAAAAAGAAAGTTTAAATGTTTATAATTTTAAGCCTCGTAATATTGTTCATGCTACACTTAAGAGTCTCATAGGAGAAAATTACTTCATATCATTAAATGCACATGCACATGATCAAGATCCCATTTTCAACCATGTCACCTTGTTAACCAAAGCTATAAGCCACAACTATTGTAATACGAGACTTAATTATTACAGTAAGCTCGAAAACATTGTTTTGTCTAAAAGGCAGCATTTAAATAAAACTGTGTTGTTTAGTGGCCAATAATAAGCAATGTCCAATAAAGATTGATGATTTTATTTTTTTATTTTACTACCTACAGGGCGGCAGGGACATCGACGCGAATACTGTTACCATGGATTCAGTAGGTACATGATTCTAAAACGCCCTGCGTTGAAATTTTTCGTCAGTTTTTTTTTATTTTTATTTGCTGTTTCATAGAAAAGTGCAATACCTACGCGGTCAAAATGTATGGAACAGCAGATATTTACAAAAATAACCGACGAGAAATTTCTACGCAGGGGAGTTCAGAATCATGTACTGAATCCATGATAGCAATTTTCGCGTCGATGTCCCTGCTATCCTGTATACTAAATGACTATAAAAAATGTTAACCCATGTTACCCATCTTTTGGGCTTTGCCCACAGTTGGGTATAAATAATGTGTTCCCACCATACTAACGCACTAGAATGTTCTGGAACAAAATGTCATGCTTTGTTACGCCATAGTGGCCAGTAGACGAACTAAAATGAAAAATTGTTAGTTCAGTTTCACTGTAATAATTCCTTTCACCGCTAGATGGATTTACAAAAAATGGGCAGGGTTTCCATCGTGGGGTGTGGCCATCGCCGTACCTCGTCCCCCGAACACCCGCATTCAGGCGACGCTTCATTCTTAGGTGATTTTGGCTTGTGGCATCTCCGCTGCTTTCAGTACTCCGTGGACGGCACATTATCGTCAATGCTACTATTAGAACAGGCTCCACCATAAAATGTAAAACCGACTACCGTACCTATGTATTCTATTACACGTAACTTTAACAATGAAATCTTAACGTATTATGTATTGGATGAAGAATTAAATTAAATCCAATTATTGTGGTTTACTTAAAACAATTGACAAATTTTTGCGCAATAAAATCATGTACTACGAGTAATTTGTTGAGAAGCACACAACCGGTCGAAGTGGCGATGGTGGTGCCTCCTCGTCTATGTCCAGCAGTGGGACGTCTTTCGGTTGAAGTAATAATGATGATAACTAATTTGTTATACTTAATAATTACTCATTTTATAACGCTTTTATTTAGAAATAATTGGTGATAAATTGATGATTTTATTTGCTTTCACCTCTTCATCAAATCAGCCTTGAAATTGTCACGGAAAAAATTATAAATTTGATGCCAAATTATTAAAATTTCGTTCCAGTTCCGGTATTTAAATGAGAGAAAGTATCGTTCAAAATGTAGTTTTGTATTTCTAAATATAAATTCCAAATCTAGTTCTCTAACGTTGGACCTAGCTTAGGACTTGAGAGTTTGTAATCCCACGGGAAATTGGTAGACGTGATAACGGAACTGAAATTGACGATCCTGGCTGTAGGATGTCGATGTTTGCGTTCTCCTACATAGTCCCGAGGGGGACTGATCTCAATTGTGGTCCCGTAAAGTTAAAAAGTCTCGGGATCTCGACATTTCTAAAGGACAAAAATTGGATACGTGTCCTCTCGAACATTTTTAATGGTTGATGGTTTTTGTTTTGTGAATATAATAAATTAAATTTTTAAGGTTCCATACCTGAAAGGTGTAAAGGGAAGTAGTGTAATGTGTTGTAATCAAAGTATACATATGACTATGGCCCCGGTCACGGCAAATAATTAAAAGTTTTGGACCGGATTCTTAGTGTTCGAATCCTTTTCTGGTGGTTTTTCCTTTGTTATAGTTCTACTTATCCGGATGGGAAAAATCGTGAGTTTATGGATGTAAATAAATCCATTAGCCTATTTTAATAACTATGTTCGGTATTTATGTGAAATTTTTATGTTCTGACTTTTAAATAATGTATTTCTAACGGGAAAAAAAGTCTCAAATTGAATTAAAGGATATTCTACAAAATTACTAGAATAGTTTATTTCCCTTGGAAATGAATCATAATTATTCTCTTGTATTGCGTAAATTATGCGTTTTGAGATGACGTTAAACGGCTTTTCCAAATGTCGGTGGTTCCTCGAAGACCCCCATACCTATAATATTAGTCACCAACCACGATTACAAACTGCAGAGGTTTAAAATATATTAAAGGAACATTTTCCTCGCGCCTCGGAACTTTCACTGCGGTCACATCCACATGTTTCTAATTCTAATTCGCAAAAAGAAATTTCTTTTTTGTAAAAAGTTTTTATTTTTTTTACTTTTTAGCTGTGGTACCTACCCTACACAAATTTGAACACCACTACCTACCTGCTATGTAAATAACAGTGACAGAAACTTATCATATCATCCACATACTAAGTGGGAAAAAATACGTATTATTGAAGCTAACTCAAAACTACCCAAAAAAAGTTCATAAAATTTATATGGGACCACCTCTGAAGCATGACCTACCAAACAAAAAAGAATCATCAAAATCAATTCATAATTGGCGGAGTAATAGGGTAACAAAAAAAAAAAAAAAAACAGTCTAGTTGAGAACCTCCTCCTTTTGGAAGTTGGTTAAAAAAAACGCACCTACCAACAATCTGGGTTTTTCTATGCGTTCCATCAGACAAAGCTTTCTCTTTCTCTCTATTTGTTTCGAATGGTGTGGGCTCCCTTCTCCTTTAGGGACGAAAGTCAAAAAAAAATTTCAAATAAAAATTTGTGTTATCCAGGGCGTGGTGTACCAGTTGGACGTGGCGTTGCAGTCGGTGGAGACGCAGCGCGCCGGCCTGGTCTTCATTTACGACATGACTGACTCCAAGTACACCAACTTTGACTACGAGCTCTCGCAGAAGATACTCACTATGTTGAAGGTCAGTCAAATTATACTTACTAAGCGAACAAGTTACTGAAATGGAGGACCATGTAGGTCCGCCATACAAGGTCGAATAAAATTAGAAACTTCATAAACGTAAATAAAAATAACGAGCGAGCCTTACCGTAGTCCCATAATGATGTGTAACATCTGAGATATCACCTTGGTAATAAGCAAAAGCAACATTAATGGAGCGGGTCAAGGTCGTTTCTGACGGTCAACTCTAGCACCGCGCGCGCTAATTGGTCAAATCAAATAGCGCGCGCTTCCTCGGCTTCCTGTTATACACTTTCGTCCCTTTGCACGAAATCACTCCCACAGATTTTTAGGGTATACAACCTTAGTTTGCCAATGCTGAAATCGCGAAAAAAAATCTGCTGTTCCCTTCATTTATGTACGCATATCTCGTTAAAATGTAGGGAGCAGCTGTTTTTTTTTTCGCGATTTCAGCGTTGGTCCCATAGTGAAAGTTGTTCATAATGATGAGTACAATGACCCCTTTAGAGGTTTAGGGTCAACAAAAACTAAACTTGTAAATGTTCTGTGCACAAATTGCAGGAAAGCGAGAATCAAAAAATAAAAACCAATTTTCTCAACACATACTTCAAGTAAACATAGGTACTACCAGCGGTCGTTGACCCTAAAAACACGAAAACTTATCGTTTTTGTTTTTTCGTGTTTAGATATCGATACCCATCACGTCTGAAGAGTTTCGCTAGCTATTTTAATTTGAACTTGTACGAAGCACAAGCTGGACTTGAAGTGGTCACCACTGGCCTACCGTGCCATTGCAGTGGTCACTTGAAGTGGTCACCACTGGCATATCGTACCATTGAAGTGGTCACTTGAAGTGGTCACTTGAAGTGGTCACCATTGGCCTACCGTGCCATTGATCCGATCAATCCTGTCGGTAGTTAACAGCTTGTAAAATGCCTACACACTCGTATCGCCTAATGTCCGCATCACTCGACTTTTCGAGACGAGGCGACATTCTGGCATTAGGCAATTCCAAAATAAACAATGACATATCACGTATCTCCGAGACATCCCGTGACGGACTGTTACCTACTGAATAAGAGGCAAAATATCTTTATGTATCCTGAATTCCTGACTCTTCGGTGGTTGTGGTAATATGACACTATTGAATTATGTTACGAGGATGGTTAAGTCATAGTAAGTCTGGTTTTTCCACATCACGATTTTTAATAGTCAACGGCATTATCACTTACACTGTTTGTCCACCGCACCGTGAACGGGACGTCAACGAGAAAGGAGATTGTGCAACCGTAGTAAAGGTACAATTCCGTAGCCGCCCGCAGGCGGCAATTGCAGGCGACGTCTCGCTGCGACACGTTGTTGGCAGCTACGGGTGAGTGACAGGCGACACGTGCTGCCCGACCGCAGACCAGTAGTGCCGCCAACGCTCGAGCGATAGTCACGTTTTTCTATCTTCTATCTACCGACTGGAGTACGGGCAGTTGCCGCCTGCGGTCGGGTTTCGGAATCATGGCAGCGACATGACGCCGCGTCGTGTTGCCACATCACCTGCAGTTGCCTCCTGCGGTCGGCTACGGAATGGTACCTTTAATGTACTGTCGCTACTTCGGCGTCGTCATCTCGTTCTCGTTGATGTCCCGTTCACGGTGCGGTGGACAAACGGCCTTTGGCCTGCTGTAAACACAATATTTACGTGCACACTCTTTTAAAACTTTTCAATGGTATTCTGAATTGTCTGCAACTGCAAGTGAGTTGGACATAATATAAGAAGGAAGGATGCTACCCTAAAACTATAAAAAAAAAAAAAAAAATTCAACCCTTTTGTATACCATGTTTACGAAAATAAATAATTATGTTATTACTCATTTGAATATTGCACAAAACTTCAAATGTTTTGTAGCAGATGGCAGCACCTGTGTTTTAATTTACAAAGCTTCCGTAGCAGATGGCAGCACTTGTGTTCTAATTTATAAAACAAAGTCAGTCAAATAATTTATTTCAAATAGGCACATAAAAGGCACGTTTGAACGTAAAAATTAAAAAAAAAAATAGAATTGATTCTAGTCGCCCCTTTAAAAAGGTAGTTTTCGTATGGAGAAGAATGGGCAAGAAACTCCACCGTTACTCTTTAAAAATGTTAACAATATTTTGTATACATTAATTATATAATTATATTTGAAGACGATGCGATGCACCTAGAATAAAATTACTATTCCACAATAGGTAAAAATAAAGCAATGACAGTTAAATTAATTATGTGATAGATACATGGTGCTCACATATTTACAAACATTGTAAAAGTGTACGATATTCCTAAAATTTTAACATTTAAGTAATACTAATAAGTCAGTGTGTGGGTTAAAGTAATCACAGCATCATCTGCTTAGTCTTTTTCCAACTATTTGGGGTTGGCTTCCAGTCTAACTGGATGCAGCTGAATACCATTATACCAGTATTTTACATGGAGTGACTGCCTATCTGACCTCCACAACCCAGTAACTGGATAACACGATCCCCCGTGATAGACCGGTTGTCAGACTTTTGGGCTTCTGACTACCCATAACGACTGTCAAAGATCTACGAATGACAGCCGGGACCAACGGCTTAACGTGCATTCCGAGGCACGGAGGGGTCTTGGTATGTAAAGATGGTCACCCATCCATGGACCAACCGCGGCAAGCATAGCTTAACTTGACCGATCGACCCGAGCGGCTAGTATTACTGAGCCACAAGCCCCTCTAAAGTAATCAGAATGCACATGCAGAATGTAAAATCAATGTCATTAAAAATAATAAATTAAACAATTAAATTAGCAACCAGTTTGATTTAGACGCTAGATTGTCCTATGGAGGACCAGCATTTTTCCAAGCATTCTTATCTTGGAAAAACAGGTAATAAATTGCCAATACAATGTTAGAAGTTGAAATGTCCACTCTAATCAATGGACTTTCGTTGAAATAAATATGAATATTTAGTTTAAAATAAATTTTATTACTGCCCCCTACTACATCCACAACTAGTGCGAAAACAACATAGAGTCGAAGTTATAAAGAAATAAAGATGTTATCACAAAATGGCCGTTCGCAAATGTTTACCCTTGTTCATAAAAACTTGACATTTATAACACTATGAACCATTTTCATGTCTGTGACGTGAGAAGGCAATGTACTAAATTGCTATTTTAGATATCAAGGCTTTTATGAAGAAGGGGTTACTACGAGCTAGCGTGTGTTTTGGGCATTAAAAGCGGGTAGTTTGATTTAGAATAATTTATTGCTTAGAAGAACTGCCCTTTGGGTCGATGCATAGTTCTTTCCACTCGGTTTTATGACCAGCACCCTAACTGCGTAACACACTGCGTATCATAATCCGACAGTTTTGAAGTTTATTGCTAATCCATTGCTTTATAGGTTTGAAAAAAACCTCCGTTCGTCTGCTCAGCAACGTAAATAACGCAATGAACGTGGGTGAACTGTCGAAATGAAAGTCATTGCGATCGATAGGATAGTTAGTTGCCTAGGTAAAAAAAAAAAAAAATATTTAGTCCGTCTTTCAGATAATAAAATAAATTAGACACGTATTTTTTGCTTTATCATATTAACGTGTCAAATGTCATGATTTCATGCAATCATGACATTTGACACCTTTAACTAACTTATGGAGTTGTATTGCTGATTGTAATGATTATAATTGAGTAAAGCCATATTTGTTACGGCCGCGAATCATATTTAGATCAACATAAAACCTGACATTGACCTGCAAAATGCAAAAAACGTAGGGAAATTTGAATTTCGCGGGCTACCCTGACGCTTCCCCCTTATGTAGATTGTATTCTATAAAAGGTTTTGTATGTACCGCTATTGGTGCACCAAATAAATAAAAGCTTTAAAATCCAATTAAAGTGAAACATTTCAGTGTCTCCTAATAGGGATGATGCCTGGGCTGTGGCCTGGGTCAAAAGAAAGACATTCTATTTAATCCGTCAGTCAGTAAGTAAAAAAAATGTTAGACACATATTTTTTGCTTATCGTAACCATAAAAATGACTTAAGTAAAACGCATTAAAGTTCGGGAGTGGAGGTCGATACGTCACAAGTATAAAATCTACATACTCGTGACGTCATGGCATATTTTAACTCCAATGTATCGCCTAACTAAATCTTTTGTTAACGTAAAAACACGTGACAACTAGTCTTATCAAGGGGTATCGTGTCACCTAGTAACTAGGTTGTGGAGGTCAGATAGGCAGTCGCTCCATGTAAAATACTGGTATTCAGCTGCATCTGGTTAGACTGGAAGCCGACCCCAACAAAGTTGGGAAAAGGCTAGATTCTAATTAATTTATTAATAATATCGCCTGTGTTTTAGTTTCTAAAGAAAACCTGAGTTAAAATCGCGAAGCTATAGCAATTGCAAAGTTTCGCTATTAATTGACTTATAGTTCAACTTCTTTCAATTAAGTCGAGTTAGCTTTTGCTGGCGCATTTTCAGGTTGGATTTCTCAAGGGAATCTACATTGCAATAAGTTGAATGGGTTTCATTAATAATGTGTGAGATATCATTTTTAGGGTTCCGTACCCAAAGGGTGAAACGGGACTCTATTACTAAGACTCCGCTGTCCGTCCGTCTGTTACCAAGCTGTATCTCATGAACCGTGATTGTTAGACAGTTGAAATTTTCACAGATGATGTATTTCTGTTGCCGCTGTAACAACAAATACTAAAAAACAGAATAAAATAAATATTTAAGACGGCTCCCATTTAACAGACATGTTTTTTTTTTTGCCGTTGCTATCGATAATGGTACGGAACGGAACCCTTTGTGCTTGAGTCCGACTCGCATTTGGCCGGTTTTGTTTTAAATGTAGTGTATGATTACATAAACCATACCATATTTATTTATTAGCAGCCACTATTGATATGACCTACGCGGGCATCTATTTTCCTTCACCATTTTTGATGTAGGTATCTATTTTCGTATGTATGTATGCGCAGAACTTAAAAAAAAGGTAAATTGTAAAAAGTCTTTTGTCTTCAAGTTTTTCATTTACCCCTTGTTGATTTACCTTAATGAACTTTATCTTCATTTCATAAGACAATCAATCTGCCTAGCCTTTTCCCAACTATGCTGGGGTCGGCTTCCAGTCTAACCGGATGCAGCTGAATACCAGTATTTTATGTGGAGTGACTGCCTATCTGACCTCCACAACCCAGTAACTGGATAACACGATCCCCCTTGATAGACCGGTTGTCCGTCCTGAGCGACTGCTCAAGGGAGGTTCCAGCAACAGAACCCTGTTACTTGAAACTCCCGGACGATGTGCGTGCTCTGATGACTGAGAAGAACGCGGCCACTCGTGCCTACAGTGTCTTTCCTTGCGCCGCCAACAAAGCCCACATGCGCTACTTACAGAGAACTGTAAGGACACGTATTGCGGAGCTGCGTGACGCGGGCTGGGACAAGATGCTGGGCGATCTCGAGCCAACCCATCTAGCCTTCTGGGAACTCCAGAGGAAACTCAGGTCCACTCAATCAGCCTCTATGCCCCCTCTAGTCCGCCCCGATAAAACCATCGCCTTCGATGACATCGACAAGGCCGAGTGCCTAGCCGACAGCCTAGAAGCTCAATGCTCTCCCAGCTCCCTACCAGTAGACAAAGCTCACCTCGACGAGGTCGACGCCGAAGTCGAACGTAGATCCTCTCTCCCTCCCGTTGAAGACCCTGATTTTCCCCTGCCCCCCATCGAACCAGATGAGGTACACGAGATTATCAAGGGTCTCCATATTCGTAAAGCCCCCGGTTCAGACGGACTCACCAATAGGGTGGTCCAGCTCTTCCCAGCCCATTTAATTATGCTACTGACCACCATCTTCAATGGTGCATTAGGTAATAACATCTTCCCCCAGACGTGGAAAGAGGCCACGGTCATAGGAATCCCAAAGCCCGGCAAGCCTAAAAGCGAGCCCACTAGTTACCGCCCCATCAGTTTGCTCAAAGTCCTCGGCAAAATCTATGAGAGGCTTATTTATAAGCGTCTCAGAGACTACGCAGAGACCAAGGGCCTCATCCCCAACGAGCAGTTCGGCTTTCGAACTCAGCACTCTAGCGTGCATCAGGTCCACCGTATTGTCGAGCTGGTCAGCGGTGCTCTCACCCAAGGCCGACGGACAGGTGCGGTCTTCTTCGATATTGCGAAAGCGTTTGACAAAGTCTGGCACAACGGCTTAATATATAAGCTTTACAAACTCGGTGTGCCAGATCGTCTCGTGCTCATCATTCGAGACTACTTGTCGAACCGCACCTTCCGCTTCCGTATCGAAGGAGCCCTATCCTCTCCCCGCCCCATAAGGGCAGGAGTCCCTCAGGGCTCCGTGATAGCTCCCCTCGCATTCACCCTATTCACTAGCGATATTCCCAAACACAGATGGACGCACTTGGCTCTGTTCGCAGACGATACTGCGATCATCTGTAAAGGCAATACCGAAACGATGCTCCTAAACCTGCAAAGGGCTGTCAATAACCTTGGCGCCTGGTTCAGGAAATGGAGAATCGAGGTCAATCCCGACAAAAGTCAAGCGGTTTTATTCACAAAACCGAGATCCAGAGCCCTCCCCCTCCCCCGACCTATCACCTTGTTCGGCAAGCCGATCCCTTGGGAGAAGCGAGCCAAGTACCTCGGTGTCATACTCGACCATCACCTCTCCTTTTCAGAGCACATAAAGTCGGTTCGCTCGCGAGCCGCTTTCGCTCTCGGTAGACTTCATTTCATTCTCAATGCACGCAGCAAATTGTCACTAAAGTGCAAATTGCGAACCTACACAGCGTGCATCCGCCCCATCATGACCTATGCGGGATCAGTCTTTGCTCACGCCAAACCCCATTCCATCCATAGGATGCAGACCCTACAGAACCGTTTCCTTCGTAAGGCCACGGGAGCCCCCTTTTATGTCAGAAACGAGATCCTCCATCTCGACTGTAAGATCCCAACGATCCGCCAATTCCTAAAACGCATGTCCAAGAGTTACTTTGACTCCGCTCCCAAACATCGCAATCCTCTGATTGTCGAGTCAGCCGACTACATCCCTTCCCGTATCAGTCAGATTCGCCGACCGAGGCATACTCTTTCCGACCCAGATGACCCCATTACACTCCTCCAGGAGCAGAATAGGGCCACCAGTACAGTATACAAAAACAGACGCCTCCCGTCATTCCGACCTCGCCGCCGAGGTCCTTTGCGATCGCGACCGCGTCCCCGAGTCAATGAAACTCCTCCCCGACCCTTGCTCGAAAACGAGGTGCCAGCAGTTGTTGCAGCTGAGCACGTAGCTTTAAATACCCCGCATAATAATCATGATGAAAATATAAATTTGATCCAGCCTGTCCCTTCTTGCTGTCCTCCCCTCAGCGATGACCTAAGCCGAGGTTCGTACCCCACAGGGGGTGCCCTTAGCGAGCATTCGCTTAGTTTTAATTTAGAATAGTTAAAAGCTCCTGGCTGGAGGCTCTAAGTGTAGAAGCTTAAGGCCACCACAGGAAAAGTTCGGTTAAGCAGCCATGACCTTAGTGGTCAAAACTGCGAGAGGCCATTAAAAAAAAAAAAAAAAAAAAAAAAAAAAAGACCGGTTGTCAGACTTTTGGGCTTCTGACTACCCATAACGACTGTCAAAGATCTACGAATGACAGCCGGGACCAACGGCTTAACGTGCTTTCAGAGGCATGGAGAAGTCTCGATATATGTAATAGATGGTCACCCATTCACGAATTGACCGCGGCAAGCGTAGCTTAACCTTCGACGGAACTGTGCGGCTGTTATTATTTAGCCACGAGTCTCTACTTCATTTCATAAGACATGAAACCATAAACGTGTAGCGCAACTTTCGAAGAAACCTCGAGAACGTAGATTGACTAGTTAATGTAGGAAAGTACCTATTTAAATTGACGCTTCCCTTTCCTCCGCTTCCGTTGCAATGCAAAAAAGTCTAACAAAACTCATCGTCGCTGATTTAGTTTGCAAGCCAACGTTCAGGTTGCCGGTGTAAATTTTCTTCCACGATGATTTGTACCTCTTACCTAGCAACATTACGAGAAGATTGAAAATATATTTTTAATATCTCTTGCAGAAATAAAGTCAAAGTACTTCAGAAAATCAATACTTTCCATCCTACGCTTCAAGTTTTTATAGTTTATTGGAATTATTATATAAGTACACACATAAACTCACGTTTTTTTCCCGTGGGGACGGGCAAAAACTAATTAACGGCACCTGCTATTATTGTAATATCAATTTTATTATTTTAAGTACCTTATGATTCTTCAGTGTTCCTTAAAAAATCGCAACATTACTGAAAAAACCAAGAAACTTTCGAATAAAGAACTTTTTACTCCGGAAAACCTTACATCTTGGCGAACAAAATATGTCTTTTAAATATCGCAGAAAAGTAAATGTTCACTGTATATAAGGATCGCAAATTTTATAAAGAGCACTGAATTCCATGCCATAGTGTCTACAACTTGTAGTAGTTCTGCTTACTCCGTTGCTAACCGGCAGTGAAGCTCTATACTTTATAGCTCACGTCATAAATAAAATATAACTCCAGTACGTCCGTGTTGTATCTTCGCTATACGATACTCGCACAGGATTATATTTTTATGAACTTTATAGTATAAACACTTGTGTTGCGAGTTTCGACGCGACGGCTGGAAATGTTCCGACTGCGTATTCTGTAGATTTACTGTCTTCGTATAATATATCATTATTGCTTCAAAGCTTACACGGCACGACAGTACTTACTGGAGCGGAACACACTTACGTTTGTACAAGATGAAAATGTTTTGTATTGTCACCTTGTTTTAATACCATGGTTATTCGGATAAGGAGGAAAGCTTGGTTAATGAGACTTAGATCTTTCTATGTTAATATTAAAAAGAAATATTTGTCCCCAAAGTACACATCTTTTTCGTACTCAGTTCGTTTTCATAATTTGTTTATAAGGTTAAGTAATGTCTCAGTACCTCTGTGCCCAAGTAAACGGTTTCTTTCATTATTCTTGCATGCAAACTTCGAATTGGTGCGCTCTTCGCTGTTGCAAAATTTGGATTAGACATGAAATGGCCAGGAAAATGGTTGCAATTGCCACTGCAGTCTGCATGTAAATGGAAAATGGTATGCCGTAGAAGTCATGTTCAGTTTGGAAAAAATGTATATATACATATACTATTCTAATAAATTCTATGCATTCACGTTTCTACGAGTAGCCTTTCTAGTACAAAGACAAATAAATTGATTCATCGCCTTACGCTTATTGTAAAATGTCTGTGCTAGAATACAGAATCATGTTGTGTGCCACTGTTGTTTTTTTTTCGTCATTGTGTCATACGTCTCGTCTCTTTCTACTCGTTACCCGCAGTATTCAATGTTTCAACTTTGTTCACGGCAAATAGTTTACGTACGTATACGTTTAAATCCGTCGTGGGTTTTCCATTTTTTGTTTTTAAGTGAAAACTTCTTTAGGCACGTTGGGCATTTTTGAGATGGGACTAAACCATTGATTTCGCGAAATCGTGACACCATGACGACACGTCATTTTTGTAAACGCGATTATGCTCTTTATTTATATTACATTACGGATCAATGTTCTATGCAAGTATTTTACTTTAAAGGTTTTGTAAACGCGATTATGCTCTTTATTTATATTACGTTACGGATCAATGTTCTATGCAAGTATTTTACTTTAAAGGTTTTGTAAACGCGATTATGCTCTTTATTTATATTACGTTACGGATCAATGTTCTATGCAAGTATTTTTACTTTAAAGGTTTCCGAAGTATTATTTTTTGTAAACGCGATTGTGCTCTGTATTTAGATAAGGTTACGGACCAATGTTCCATACAAGTATTTTTCTTCCACCAAGGCGATCTTGTTCAAGTTTTCACTTCTGGCGGCAGTCCCGGAGTGCCACTGTTTTTTTTCTTTTGCAGAATATACTTTTGAATAGTATAATATGAGACTAAGTAAGAGGTCAAAAATCAAAACACGCAAAAGTACTGGAAACTAAGCAAGATGTAAAGACTGACTTGTAAGATTTAAATGGAACATTACCTTTATTAGTCTATCTTCTTTTCTGTGTTGCGAAGTTGGAGGCATTATCGTAAAGTTCGTACAGCTTGGTGTGGGTGTATATTGTAGCTGTATACTATGAGATAGTCTGTATAGGTGAGAATCCCAGAGTACTACAAAAATAGCGTTAAATCAGAGTATTATTTTAGTTAACTGCCTGGGGACTGACATGAGGATTGAAATCCTATTTCGAACGTGAGAGCTATAATTAGAACGGTAATCGTATTTCGGTGTTCACTGAATATAGTTCAATGCCAGATGCGGTAGCGGCTTGTGTATATTACGAACGACAACATTTAATTTACCATAATGTAGGTATTAACAGTTGTGGTTGTGGCTTCCCTTAAAAGCTACCGCTGCGTAGCTTTTTGAGGGTAGCCGTCCGATAATACAACCGAAGTCGTTCGGAATCCATAACCGAGAGCTGGCCACGTGCCATTGCGTACCATGATTCAGATGAGATGAACGTGTTTTTAAAAGCCGTACAAACTCTCAAACATCAATTTCGCTCAGGAAAGTTATCACGAAAATGGCGAAGCACTTCCACAAATTGACTAATATTTAACAACGGACTCCTCGTTTTTGCTTCTCAAAGCTATAAAATGATGAAGTATTTTTTTATAATTTATGGCAGATTTATGGTTCTCATAATATTTTAAGAAACGTTGAGGTAGATAATTTGTTCATCAATTTTATTACTAGAAACGTTCGAACGGCGTAAATTCTTATTAACGACTTCTGAAACAGGCTCTTATCGTAATTTCGGTTGCGCCAGGTCCCGAAGCGACGGCTGAAAGTACTGAAACTCTGCTGACCTTGAAACTTTACGAGGGGATGCCAACATTGTTAATCCTTTTTATTTCACTTACGAACGATTTGTTCCAGCCGTATGTTCGTGAATAAGTTGACAAGAATCAATGGTATATCGGCTCAATTATGCGAAAATCAATAGAAGACACATAAAGTGTTGGCGGCACACGGTTGTGTGTGCATAAACGTTTGAATAAAAGGTGTTCATCAGGCACCTATTTACAAAAAAAATATTTTCAGGTACCTACCGTAGTATTAGAGTTATATCATATTGACGAAAGTAAATTTACCCTTACATGCTTTACATGTTATTTATTTCATCGAAAAAAAATTATACATTTATTGGCCAATTTCACACAATACGTTTTAATTGAAAACGTAATCAAAGAACTTGGTAGGACGCACGTGCTGGGTCATGTTTCCAGTTAAAAGTTTCCGTTTGGGAACTGTTTTTCTTGTTTGAGCGGACTCATCGCGTATATTGAAATTCGTAGCTTCATTTTGGCGTAGCTCGTTGGGCGGATGCGAGCCGTAGTTCTCTCGTAGCCGCCGCCCGCCCCTACGCCGCCGGCCTCCCGACGCCCGAGCGCCCGACCGCACGAGCCTGACGTCAGTCGAGCTCGCACCGGCGACGTGCACGTACGTGCTCGTCACGCTTATTGCGCGCCTAATTTACGCCGACACCGGGTTACACATCTTGTGTTTGCATGCTAAATAAATAAATACAAACAATCTCATCCGGATTTCTTTACTTGAGAGTGCATTGTGATTTGAACGACGCAGTAAGAGCGTTAATGAGTGCGGGGTAACAGGTGGCGATTGCATATCAGTGCTATTATTGGTTGTTGTTGCCCTCGAGTGGTGTTCGGTGCCAGTGCTATTAGCTGTGGTGGAGGTGCAGAGTTGCAGAGCTCGGCTGGTCATAACGACAGTTTACTGTGAAGTAACTACGGATCGATAGTAACAGCTGAGCCGATTGTATTCGCTGCCCGCATTGCTTATCTAAGGTAGGCTGATAATACTGTCTCATTGACCTATTTTATCCACATAATTGTCTAACGCTAAATGATATATGTATATTGTTAATCTTAATTATGACTATAGACCGTTTTGGTTATATGTTTTTTTCGCCTGTTTAAATAGGACAAAATAAGTTAAATAGGTCATTAATCTTTTGCGTTTTGAGCCCTGCGTAGGTTAACAGGAAGGTTTATGTTTCAGTTCGGGTAATTTTCCAAACAACCGGATTTGTTCAACAAACATGTTATCGCTAATCATAGCCAAGGCGTTAATATTATGATAACTATTTGATAGTCGTCTCTTGACTTAAAATACAATGACAACATTTAGCCTTGCCAACCGTTTGTTTTACTGACGAAAGGTCAAGTAAACGGAAAAAGTCAGCCGTGGAAAAATTCTACGACTCTATTTGGAATCATTAACTTGAGATGGAATTGGATCCTGATATGCTGGGGCCACACCAACGGGAAACGCCGTTAATTATCGCGATGGTGGACGTTAACCCGTAGGAATAAAGTTCACCATCGCGATAATCAACGGCGTTTCCCGTTGGTGTGGCCCCGGCAATAGTGATGACACTAAATCCGATTGTATCACGTAACAAATTAAACAATATTTACGATTTTTATCGTTGACTTGTTGATAATGTAATTTCGGACCTAAAACTTGGCTTCTAAATCTGTATCATTCTTAGCAAATTATTTTCAGTACCATCTGTTTCTTCATGCGGTACAGTGCCTATCTCAAATCTGTCGCAATACGTCTTTAACCCTTTCCCGCATAAGAAGACTGAATGTTTGAAGAAAAACATACATTAAAGGAAGGAAAACACAGTAGAGAAAAAGAAAAATCATTTACAAAACACAAAATAGAAAACACACACACAAAATAGATAATATACAACAATATCTATTAGCATGATGATATACGTTGTATGCTTTGACAAAACTGTCTGAATGATACATAATACCGTACTAACAACCACATAACAGTTACTACAATAAACCATTTATCGTATAATTTACGATTATTGTGCGGAAATATAAAGGTCCGGTATACAATAATACAACACAACATAATATATTATGTTTAATACATCTGTGTATTACATAAACCTTGAGGCTAATGTAAATAAAGGAATACACAATTGATACTTCTGTTTTTGCCATTGTTGACAAAAGGGTTGTTCTGTTTGCTTTGAAGGCTGGCCAGGAAAGCGACGTCAACAATAACAATATAAAGCCTTAAGGCGAATACCCGCGAATTTCAATTTTACTTACGTTTATTTGCAATTTGCAGGTCAGTATCAGGTTGTGTACCTATGTTGATCAAAATATGATTCACGACCGTACCAAATATGTATTTACAGAATTATAATACCTAATTGAAATCATCAATAATCTAAGTTAGAATTGACCTCAAATGTCATGATTTCATGAAATGTCATTCAACAGGGTAATTCGAACTTGGAGAGTTGTATTGTATTAATGATTTTAATGATTGTAATTTTGTGAAAAAAATTGTTACTGTCGCGAATCTTATGGTAATCTTATTTTGATCAATATACAACCTCATTCTGACCTGCAAATTGCAAAAAAACGTCAGAAAATTTGAATTTCGTGGGCTACATTAGCGCATCCCCCATAAATAAAGGGATATCCACTGATAGACAAAATTAAAATAAATCTTATGGCAAGGGTTAAATGCTAAGGTAAATAATAAAATCTATTTAATCAGAGAACATACCTGGGAGTGTTTCAGTTCGCCCTTTATGCATGGCTTCAAGATTTTCTTCCATGACTTAACTTAAAAAAAAACACCCTCAAACTTTTATAGCCAGCCTGTATTTTACCTATAGCTCTAATTTAAAAGACATCCTTGATTCAACGTCTTGATGTGACAACCCAGTTGTTTTTTATCATCCTGCTGTTGCAGACGTTTTGAGATTAGTCCATTTACATAAATTGTAGAAATCGCCTTAACTGACAGTCAAAAATTTGGACGTCTCCTGATCACTAATTCTGTTATTTCGGCTTCAGAAACCATCCATTTCCACCCGGAAATGGTTTCTGAAGTAAGACCGAAACATCAACTTATAAACCCACATAAGTTGATGTGTATGTCTTGCTAATAATAATGATCTTAAGGGGGAAGCGCCAGGGTAGCCCGCGAAATTCAAATTTTCTTACGTTTTTTGCAATTTGCAGGCCAGGATCATGTTGTATGTTGATCTAAATAATATGATTTCATGAAATCATGACATTTGACACCTTTGCGCTAACTTATGGAGTTGTATTTCTGATTGTAATGATTATAATTGAGGAAAGCCATATTTGTTACGGCTGCGAATCATATTTTAATCAACATAAAACCTGACACTGACCTGCAAAATGCAAAAAACGTAACAAAATTAGAATTTCGCGGGCTACCCTGACGCTTTCGCCTTAATTTGGAGTATCTTAAAAATGACGTAAATTTAAACGGTCATTAGAGTTGTTCCTTAGAATTGTGAAATGTTCGCAGAGGAAAACGAACCACAACAATATGTATCCTTTTTACAACAATCTGAGTTTGAAAATACATTTGCATTTGAATAAAATTCCTCTAATTAAAAATGGACATATGCAGGCAACCCTTGCTTTAAAAGCAATTTGCATAATTATTCAATATTGCAGATTGTAGAGAGTAAGTGGTGTGGTCGTTACTGTTCGTGTTTGATTTGTTCTAGATATGATTAAAATCTGAATATTCTAAAGCTTTCATGCAGCATTGAGCGGCTTCTCATCGTTTCGCAGAACCGCGTGAAAATAAAAACGAATATTGAATTAGATTGTCAAAGCGGGTCGTCGAGTGGCACTTATTGCTTGTGAAAGCGTTATTGCGTCGTATTATCGAAGCCATTAATCGATGAGTTGGTGTCATCAACTCATCAGTGTCAGGCGCGCTCCGTGGCGGAAGTTACGTCACGTCAACGCTTTTCACACCGCTAATTGGATAATCGCGTACAGTTATTGAAATCTATAGTAACCCAGTATTTAGAGCTATTGTTTTGTCCGCTATTGTATATTTAAATTCAAGCGAAGCCCCTAACAGTTTCGTGAAACGCAACAAGGTCATTTACGGGGATTTCTATCCAGTATTAAATGGCATATTATTTCTGAACAAAACGCTGTGGTTATTATGAAACAATTTTCATTTTTAACCGACTTCCAAAAGGAGGAGGTTCTCAATTCGTCTGTATGTTTTTTTTTTTTTAGTTTGTTTGTTACGCGATTACTCCGCCAATTATGAATAGATTTTGATGATTCTTTTTTTGTTTGGTAGATCATACTTCAGAGGTGGTCCCAATTTTATTAACTTTGCTTGGGTAGTTTTTGAGTTAGCTTCAATTATACGTATTTTTTCCCACTTAGTATGCAGATGATATGATAACTTCTTGTCACTGTTATTTACATAGCAGGTAGTGGTATTCGAATTTGTGTGGGGTAGGTACCACAACTAAAAAGTGAAAAATAAAAACTTTTTACAAAAAAAAAACAACCGACTTCAAAAAAAAAAACACTACAAAGTGAAAAATAACTTTAATTTCGGAAGTCGGTGACAAAGAACGAAAATTCAAAACCAAAGACACCGACTTCCGAAATTAAAGTTATTTTTCACTTTGTAGTGTTTTTTTTTGAAGTCGGTTGTTTTTTTTTTGTAAAAAGTTTTTTAATAATTAAGTAGGGGAAGGACACACTACAGCAATAGCCTATTTTACTCCTGTACAGTTATCTCATACATAATTTTATGGTATTGACATTGTTTTTTAAGGCGGGACTGTCTTGAATAAAATAATAGACTCCTGATATTCTACCTACAATACCTACTTGCGTTTTACGTTTCAAGAAAGGCAAGCGTGATATAGCTTGATTTTGTACAGGATTATTAAATAACCACCTTGATCGATATATTTCTTGAATAACGACTATGACGTTCTGTGGTAGTTGTAACGCTCTATAAATATTTCATCTTGCGTACTGGGAAAGCGCCATCAATTGCCAAAGAGCTGCATCTTCGCCAATCCTGCCAAAATACATGTTTGAAAATCTTGACCTACATTTTAAATTCAAGCTTTTTCGCGAATTTGATCCAGAATCAGTTCTACGATCATCACATTCATGTTTAAGTGGGATGGCTTGTTGATGCATTCACACGCACACAGTAGAATGTTTGTGCGGCAAGGGACACATGGCGCACTGTCCGTGATTTGCGCTCTCGATCGCGATCAATGTTGATACGAGTATGAGACAGAATCGCGGAGGCCGTTGTGGGCTCGCCGAGCAGTCGTCAAGAGCAAGGTCATGTCGGCGCGAGACGCCGGTTGCCGGTCGCCGCTTCACATAGCCTCTTTATCGCCTTTGTAACATTCCTCACAAGCTTATACTGTTTATGGCTTTACCGACCTTAAGTATTACTTTAATTCGTCCCTGATATCTTAGTAAAATATTTGATGGAAATAATTTTAAGTGATGTCGAGTGTAGTGGCGATGTTTGTCTTTTTATAGTCAATCCTTATTATTTTTTTCCGAGAAAATAAAATCATTATCCTCCAACAAACAGCAATTTGATTTATTACGTAGTCTGTTATTGTTTACGTTTTTTTCATATCTTTGCCAAATCGTAGGAGTACCTACTGCGTCTTTTATAACTTTATTACTCCTACACTGATATAATAGTAGTCAATATTAGCTTGGCCTGTGGCTTGGCTAACATTTTATGTATTTGCTATTTATAAAGTTGTATACATATCTACCAACTGAAGTATCAACCTCTACGCTTGCATCTGGCTGTGAAAACAAAACATTGAATGAATCACCTGGTCATCCCTCGTCGACAAAGTACAAGTACGACAATTTAATTAAAGTTTCGACGTATGTGCTATATTAGGAGTTGGCTGGAAACCTACCCCAATATCAACAAATTTTCTCCTTTGAATCGACCACATCAATACCAAACGTTGCGTAGGCACTTAATAACTCACTCATAATAAGCGCGGTGTGTTTGCGTGGAATAAAACACATGGAATACAAACATCGCTAACTAAAAGTGTATCTGATTGCTTGAAGGTCGATTGTTCATTCACGAATTTTTATTGACTCGCGTCGGCGAAATGTTTCCTCTTTATACTAAAATGTGGAAACTGTGGGATGTTTTTGTGTCATGTCGATATCTTTCGATCTTCACCTTGAAGTCACGTGTCCTTGCTGACTCACGTCTTCTCGTGTGCTAGTAAACACAACTCATCTATTGCGTAGTTTCTTTGACTTGTACAATCATCTCATTTGATTACGGATGTCGACGCTAGTTCGCGTGTTTATTAGATTCCACAGTGACGTTTCATGTTGTTGATATTGCGAATTGTGATACGTTTGTTTATGGTTAAATTAAACGAACCCACAAAAGCCTTTCTATTCTTCAATATTTTATATTGCATACTCACCATGTCCACGTTTTCTCACAGGTTTGCTCCTAATTACGCCACAAAACCTTAAAAACCCTTCGCTTATGTTTGTGACTGCAAATAACCATATTATTATAACGTCGTAATGTTTGTGAACCTTTACTGTTATCGTCGGTTTTTCCTGTAAGGTAGGTGTGACTCGAAGACGAGATACGATCAATTATGAAGGTAGCGAGGTCTTGTTTTCAATTAGCCGATGTTCGCCGATGTAAGTACGTGGAATTGGGCATCGGCACCGGGCTGATTAATATCCGGCGGGAGAAGGTCGCGGGCGCGCGGGCGCCGGGCGGAGCTTGACGTCACCTCCGCAAGCGCTCCACTTCCGCTCGCCATACGTGGACTTAATTATAAAGGCTTAGCAATATCAGTGCACGCCCGATATTCACATAATAATATGACTTAGCTATGTTATATATAATACCTTAAAGTTATGATCATAATTCGTGCTGTTTCATAATTCTTAATCGTGTTGATGTTTTCGTGTACGCACGTTACATTCTGGTTATCTAAATCCCAGTCAATGATTATTTTTATTTTTAAGCTACCAAGAAAAGTATCACTGAAGACGGATTAAAATGTAAACTATCGATATTTATGTTAGTAACATACTTATCGGGAATATTATCTTATATTACATACACTACTGGGAACTATATCGTTCTATTGACATTGTGGCCTACGATAAATATAAATCCTCACAGATTATTATTACGAAAGAAAAACCTGTGTAGGTAGGTACTAAGATTAAAATCCTAATATTTGAAAGAAAATACTGAGCGATCTGTATTGAATATTATTGAGAAAAGTACGCTTCAAAGTAATCCCGCAGCCTTCTTCGTAATGGCGTTTCTGAAGATTAATTTTTGTAATCTATTACTAGGGCTATCTTTTTCAAATAAATATTTCGCCTCAGGTAACGAATGGAAAATTAATGGAATATTCGAATCTGTACCAACTCCATACTTACCCTTAATGGATGAAGAATATAATATTAATAACTTTTAAATCCTTGAATGTTCTTGATCTTTATAATAGAACAAACATAAATCTATGTAGATAAATGTGAAACACATTTCACAAAAATGCGATCACTACTCGCGTAAGTCGTTAGACCCCAAGCTGGTTACTGCAATGGGGAAAAGGAATCTCCAATTTGTCCACTTCTACAAATCCACAGTCCCTTTCCAAAAGTACACGCCTATTTGGGAGCGGCTGTTTATCTCCAGATCGTTTGCCACACAATAGGATATGGTCCAGTGAGACAATAGGATTGCCCCATTTATCAAGTGCAGTTTGTTCCCGGCTGGCGTGCGCTTTTCATCGCTCGACCGGTATAATGAGATCGGCGTATATTCATCTTTGTGCTTATGCAAGCGAGCTAGTTCATTGTACCGGGGCTTGCTAACGAGCGCTGAGAGCACGTCTGAGTCTCACACTTTCCTCGCATATATAATTATTTGTATACGTCAACGTGTCACTTTATTAATAAAAAATAAGTTGTCCTGTTTCTGGTCCCGACATGGTCTGCATAGCCCCATGGCTATGCAGACCATGTCGGGACCAGAAATGTATACATGTTTGTGTCTATGACTTCTAACCTCTTGTCTACCTGCAGGCATCTTATGTTTTTTTTTCATTCAACCATAATGTGAATTGGTCCTCAGGTCCCCAGTCCAGTGTAGTACTGTAGTATCTCCTATCATAAAATATTTGTTTGCATTCAGAATGCGTTGCTCAAATCAAATATTTGCGGAAGTCAAACTGATTCGCTTCCGGCGTTCGCATGACAATGGCCCGTCATGTTCGATCGAATTTCGATTATTGGAAATACCGTAACTTATGAAAAGTGGACTTCTTTTAAGTTTCTAACGGTTTTGCACTATTGTTGTTCGATTAAATCATTGCATCATAGATTAAAAAATAAATCTAAGGGTTCGCACCTGGCTAATGTCAAATAGAGAGCAACAGCTGTTCATGCGCTGCCGTCGCCGCCAGTTTTTTTTGTCATTAGGAATGTTATACTTATTGTATCACGACTGTAGATGCATCTGTCAAGCAAGCGGCTACTGTTGTTTATTGCAGGCATTTTAAATTGAAAGTGAAATCAATAACCTTCGCTTAAACGCTTTATGCCAAGATTAATTCCGCGGTAGCTTGCCGTTATATGTCAGTTAACTCATCATGTTGCGGCATAAGCCTCCGTGTGAAGTAAGCGATAGGGGTGTGCGGTCGATGTTACGTCAGTCGTGTCAAATTGGTTTATAACCGATGGTTCCTGTCGCGGAGGCTCGGTCTGTGTGTTACACTCGAACGAACTTTACCGTATTTGTTGTCGGCGCCCCCGGTGCCGGAGCGCTCGTCAGGTTCGTACTGCAAAATGGGGACGCCATTCCTGACCTACATCACAACGGGGTTGTCTGGGACATAGCCAAGTCCCATCCCTGGAACATAATGTTGGAACAAATAGGACATGCAGTGAAAATATCTTCTTTCGAAATTGCTGCATTTGCTTTTATAAAACAGCATCGGTTAGAGAAACTAGGTCAGAGAGGGCAATTATTTTACAACTTGGCATCGATAAAAATATTACCTTCACGTTGACATAATGAGTTAATGGATGCTGTATTGAGATGCAGAGTCTGATAAAAACTAAAAATGTTAAGGTTATGACGGAGCGTGATGCAATGGAATCTATTTAAAGTATTTGCGGCAAAAGCGTTTTGAATGCAAATGTTCAACGCGCTGAATGTCGATAAAGTTTATTCTCTGTCGTTCGTTATGACGTACAACCGCACCGCATTGTTATGAAAACAGTTTATTTGCACTTTAAAAGCATCACTTATTTCAAGACGTGGTTACTGGTTGATAAATTTGAATACCGTCCTTATCATAGCACGATAAACTATGCTTTCTCTCAGTGGATTATACGTTGAACATTACCCTTGAAATATTATCCTCATTATTGTTCAACTTGGGTAGATATAACTTGGGTTTATTAGTCTAAATATCTGAAACATCTTTGTTATTCAAATCCAAACTTTGGAATATATCCGGCGGAATATTTTAGACTAACCTTGTAACATTATTACAGGCTGGGTGTTATTTATTACTTGTAATATTTGCGCTGTAATTGCAAATTAGAATGTCATGTGATACTTTAACAATAAATTATAACCTAATATTGAAAAGAGCAGTAGCAAGTCTGAAATGATTTCAGTTTTAACTTCAGAGTCTAGAGTCAGAGCCTGATATGTTTTCAGCTTCAGAGCATGGCTCTTAATAATCATGGGTAATATTGTTAATCACTGAAATATTACTTCGAGATGAGTTCGATTAGGAAGCAATTTACTACCGGCCTCAATAGAAGTTATTACGGGGAGCTGTATGAATTACAGCTACTTACTATAATAAGAATTTCTTGCGCCAATAGATATGGCGATTTAGCGTCGTATTGGGAAATCTATCTGATAGCAATTTTATTACGTTTTATGTCCAATATTTAGTATTACTCTTTGTACCAAAATTGAGCTTTTTAAGGGTTCTATACCTCAGAAAGAAAAAACGGAACCCTTAAAGGATCACTCGTGTGTCAGTCTGTCTGTCACAGCCATAGAAATATAAAAATCTATGGTCACAGCCAATTTGCTCCGAATCTAATGGACCGATTAAGTTGAAATTTGGTACACATATGTATTTCTGTGACCCGAACACGGAAGTGTAATGTAAACAAACGAATTTTGAATATGGGGGCACTTTTTGGGTGGCAAATAAGAAAATTAAAAAAAAAGTTTTCAAACTGCATCGTGTGACTTAACAAATGAAAGGGCTTGTTACGAGGATTTCAAATACATATATTTTTTTTATAATTTTGAAATAAATACATTTAAAGATATTTAAGAAAATAGATGAAATCCCCCCTTATCTCCGAAACTACTGAGACTAAAAATAAAAAAAAAATACTACAGAAAATAGTTCTATACTTATCTATAGATTACAGGAAAATCTATAAGAAGTTTATGGTCTTAAAATACGAGTAACATGGTAAATCTATCAATATTGTGCGTACAAACTTATATTTATAGTTGGAATGTATGGGAGAACATGTTTTTCAACTACAATGTTAAGTTTATATTAGGAATAAATTTATCCCAACTACAGAACCCTTCATTGTGCGTAGTCCGACACGCACTTGGCCGGTTTTTTTAATCGGCATTATTATTATTAGCATCATCGAATAAACAGATGTTGTGGTGTATGATCGGATTGGTTTCGCGTGTCGTCGTGCGTGGCGTGAATGCGCGATGTTCACGCATGTTTGTCGCTAGTTGTGATAAGGAATTATTTATGCATCGGGGACAGGCTCGCTGCTCAGCACTCGACGCGGGCGCTTGCCTCCGGTGCATCATTGCCATAACACCGATACGCTTCACTGCCTATCACACGATATCATTCACTCTTATGTCACTTTACAACGTCCTCTATTGGGTGTGCCTAGACATTCCGCTTTATTGTATGCAAATTAACTAGAAACTAAGTATATAGTCGAAATTCTATTAGATAAAGCGAGTAAATGTGACATAAATTTTAATGAAGTTGTTAAAAAACAAGTTTTATTTTGTTATCACGTTAATTAGTTAGTTAAAATGCTAAATCGTCCAAAGTTGAAGCCTTTATGAAATCAGTTCCAGCGACTAATTACTAGATGCTATTTTTAGGGTTCCTTATGTTCGATTGAAAAAACGGAACCGTTATGCCTGATAGGATCACTCGTGTGTCTGTCCGTCTGTCACAGGCTGTGATCGATTAAGTTGAAAATTTGTACACATCAATTTCTGTGACCCAAACGCAGACGTTTTATGTAAAAAAAATGTTTTGAATACACAAATAAGAAAAAAGTAAAGCGTTTTGCATACTGTACCGTGACATATTAAATGATTCACAATCACTGAGTCTCAAATTTTTTTTTTTTAATGTATTAATAAATAGTTAATAGTTTTTAAGCCTTGATGGTCTAGTGGTCGTAGGCGCTACGGCTGAGCATGAGGTCTTGGGTTCAATTCCCGGGTCGGGTAAAGTGTTATTGGGTTTTTCTCTCTGAAATTTCTCAGTAGCAGCTCGGAATCTGGATTTGTGCCTGGTTGATGGCAATAGGCTCGCCCGTTATGTTTAAGTCCCATTTCGCCAGTTATGTAATAGGTTACATGGGACTTAAACATAACTGGCGAAATGTGGGTGTACCTGCTACAGGGGACGCCTCTGCCCAACCCTTCGGGGAAACAAGGCGTGATGTTGTTATGTAGTTTTTAAGAAAACGATGAAAATTGACCATTCCCCCTTATCTCCGAAACTACAGACGCACTTAAAAAAAAAACATATACAGAAAATAGTTCTATACTTATAGATTAGAGCAAGCCTATTCAACAATAAAATAAAAATAAAAAAAAGATTACAGGCAAACTTATAAGATGTATATGGTCTTAAAATAACATGGTAAATGTCCCAATATTGTGCGAACAAACTTACTTTTGCAGGTGGACTGTATGGAAGAACTTGTTTTTCAACTACATTGCTAAGTTTGTTCTTGGGACAAACTACGGAACCCTTCATTGTGCGTAATCCGACACGTTTTTGGCCGGTTTTAAATTGATCTTTTCCTAGTGACGTTAATAACTTTCAGTTTTAATGCAATTTCCTTCGTAGTTATTCTACGTAGGATATTTCTAGAAATAGATATGCCTAGGTGAAACATGTTTCGCAGAATTTATAGCAATGATGAGATTAAAAACGCCGGTGACATTTATGTTCAAAGGTCAAACGTAGACGACGGGTAGCCTAGCTATAAGTAGTAGCTACGTGCATTGTGTATGTAACCAACGATGTATGTGAGTGAAGGAAATTGAGTAAACGTTCGCTCGGCTAGACGAGCCACCGCCACCGGTGAAAATAATAACACTGTAAAGGTCGCTGAGCATTTTCCATCTTCGCATGTATAACAAATTCTGTTAACGGTAATTGGACTTAGATACGATATTTTTGAAGTGATCACTTCTTTAGGCGCGTTGGGCATTTTTGAGATGGAAAAAACGATTGAACTCGCGACACCGTTACCGACACCTCATTTTTGTAAACGCGATTGTGCTCTTTATTTATATTACGCTACGGATCAATGTTCTATGCAAGTATTTTTACTTTAAAGGTTTTGGAAGTTTTTTTTTTTCAAGTTTTCACTTCTGTCGGCACTCCCGGAGTGCCACGGTTTTTTTTTATGGTATAACGATAATAATGAATATTTTATGAGGATTGCTAAAACTAGAAGCTCCCAACAATGTTTTTAATACCAAGTTTCTACTTTTAGGTTTTACGTGTTAGTTATTCCATTATCAAACCGATTTTCGTTATGATGAAGAAGTCAAAACGTTTCATCTTTTGCAGGTTTCAGCTATTTTTACACGAATACGCCTACCTCAAAGCTGCTATGGTCTGTCAAACTTTTTTCCACGTCACTTCTCGTGTTCAGGGCCAGAGTTCACCACATACATTGTGTCAACGTGCCTTTTGTCCTTAAATTTTATTAGAACTTAACGCGCATAAAAATTCTGCAACAAATTGTAGCTACCTAAAAGCCTCCATAAAACATCATCAGCTTTATGGTGAAGTGGGCAACAGTCGGACAGAAGGTAGAAGAACCAACAAGAGGGTTAGCAATTGGGATAGAACATGTATCGTGTACCTATTGGGATTTCGTTTTTGCCTTCGCATTAGGCGTTGGTCCACCGTAGGCGTTGACCCCTACCTACGCCACGTTTTCTCATCGACAATATACAATCCATATAGTCAAGTCCAGTTGACCGAAAGCTAATTGTCCCTATACCCGCAATTTGTCCGCGTGGTGAATTATGGCCCTCTCACAGAGAGGAGGCCTGTGTTCCAGCAGTGGGAATGTGCTACTATGCTAGTTAATTTCGATTCTTCTGTTTTCATAATTTTTTATTCTTTTAAGAACAACTACAAAAGTTGGTAGTGTTTTCTCGTCGGAATCCATTTTGGTATAATGACTATAAAATTATGAAGGGTTGGATCGAGGTGGTTCTGGAAAAGGATGTCTGGAAGGATTTGTGGGAGGCCTTTGTTCAGTCGTGGGACAAAATAGGATAACATAAAAAAAAAGTGGCACTCGGGGAGTGCCGACAGAAGTGAAAACTTGAATAATTTAAAAAATACTTTCAAAACGTTTAAAGTAAAAATACTTGGGTAGAACATTGATCCGTAACGTAATATGAATAAAGAGCACAATCGCGTTTACAAAAATGAGGTGTCGGTAACGGTGTCGCGAGTTCAATTGTTTTTCCCGTCTCAAAAATGCCCAACGCGCCTAAAGAAGTTTTTACTTAAAAAATGTTAAGCGTTCGCACGACGTCCACGCGGTGTCTACGTTATATCAACACCTTCGCCGAACAAACGTCTCGTGCACACACTTTTAAGTTCAGTAAAACAGGCAAAGCACTTCTTTTGTGAATTGTTGATTTAGGCACTGCAGTATTTCGATACCCTCATGCGTCACAGAGATTAACGAAGAGAACCGTTCCAGTTGGACGCTCGTAGCTTTATTTTGCGACGGAAAATTCTTGCGAAGTGAAGAAATGAAAACACTGAAGAAAAGATAATTTTAATATAGGATCTTAATGAACACAAATTACATTTGAATATTCATGGCAGTGTAGAGAGAAAGATGAGTAGTTTTGACTGCGATCGTTGTAGCTAATGTGGTGTTTTAACCATAGAATATTCCAGTATATTCCTACGTAATGCTACGTGGGTGTTTGAGGTTATTTGTTAATATATTATGTTTGAGAATGACGTATATACGTATTTGATAAATTATGTTGACGTAAATTACGTGCTTGCCATCATATTAAGACGAGGACGTACAAATAGTGATGTTACTTTGAAAACTAAACTTTCCCCTATTAGACGTCTTATACAACGGAAACCCGAATATACCTTTGCATAGTTAGAAAGTAGTGTTAAGAGATGATCAGTGTTATTTATGTCTGGCGCTGTGCCAGCGACAGCCGACGTAGCAGCGACACCCGTGTTGTTTGCGAAATCGTTCCATCAATTCTGACGAAATATCGTTGACACAATGTCGCTGGCAATGTGCTCTTTATTTTATCTGTCTTTCAAACTTCACCGCACATCCTGCCTGAACTTCCTATTGTCTTGGTTTCCATGGAAAAAAAGTAATTTCCATTATTTCACGATAAGGCTTTACATTATATTGGTGTAGTAAGGTTATTCATTTACCCAAATCCACTATAAAATTTATCATATTACTTACTTTATTCAGGGTTTTCCCATGCTTTAATTATATGTAGGTACGTGCTTTCCACAAATCTGTAATCTGAGAATTTTATAAAACAATGCAGCCCAATGTAATATTAATGGCTAGTTTTCTTAAAATTTATTCCGTAGAGATGTGAGTTGCACCCGAGACGCTTCTCATTTACAGCCTGAATGCGGTCCATTTTCTTCGCTGAAATGGAAAACGCCTCCTTTGAACCTTTGATGCTTTTGAAACGGTTCGACTCTATGGAACATAAGTACATGACACTGCTCTAAGGTAAAAGCACTTAGAAAGGACAGCATACGCTTTGATTGGCGACACTTTGACCTTTGGCTATCTTGTGAGTGCTTGAAAAATAAACGATGTTTCGCATTTGTAGGCATTATTTCACCGTGAAATTGTAGAGTTGCTTCCTAAGTTTTACGTAACTGATAAAATTGCATGTTCAAATTCAAGCAATTGTAAGTACTACTACACACATTCCGTGAACGTTAAGGCGACATTAAGCGACTTTGAATGATTTTATACTGAATATTACATCTAAAAGAGTAGTGTTAATGATTTGGAAAAAAATATATGTTAAATAAGAGCATTTTCTTAATAACTTAGTCTGTGAATATTTTAGATTATGTTTATATTACATAGTGTAATTAATTTGTAAAGTTATGTCTAACGCGGATAAAAAACAGAATCACGCAAAAACTATCAAGTGTATGTTTCTGAAACCTTCACCATTTTAAAGATAATTGAATTATTTATCTTTTAGTATACGTGTTTTATTAAAATACCTTTTGATTTATGTATAATAAATTAATAATGCGTCTAATTTGGGACGGCACTCCTTGATGGGCGAGTCCTAATGCTGGCTGGACGTACGACGCGTTGCTTAGCAAAGAACACGCAAGCTAAACCGTTACTAAGCAGAGTCCGGGGTAGCACTAACAGCATCCTACAGGTCATTGCGGATAAACAGGATTCAAATATCCTGAAAACATTTATTCGTGTTCACATTTTGTAACCCTGGACTTGCAATTATTGTGGACATGGTCTGAAATAAAGGATTAAAAAAAAAATTAAACCACTCAAGTCCACTGGCACATATCGGCGTCTTAAGCGGAAGCTATCCTAGGGAGTGCAAGTAGTTAGGAAAAACATCATTTCTATAGAGGCGCAGCTGTGACGGCTCGTCTGAATGTAGGCAGTTAAAGTGCAACCCTTTTGTGATTGCGAGAGCTCTCCTTTTTACTCAAACTGACATGTACACCTGGCTCATACGGACTGCGGTACTCATTCGTGATGGCCGTTTACAAAGATTAAATCCCCTGTACATCACCGTGTTCTCGCTATTAATAAAAACGGGTCACGAGGGTTGATTAACGCTTTTGTATTTTTTTCAGATAAAAATGTATATGACGCGTTGAATTTAAAAACATCACGCGCAGACCTGGCCCCAAAACGTTTAATTAATCGGTTCGATGTGGTACTACAGTATTTTTATTTTGGCTGAATAAAAGAAAGAAAGAAAGAAAAATATTTTATTAGGGACACAAAAGACAAAAAACCGGCCAAGTGCGAGTCGGACTCGCGCACGAATGGTTCCGTACCATTATCTATAAAAACGGCAAAAAATCATATCTGTTGTATGGGAGCCCCATTAAATATTTATTTTATTCTGTTTTTTAGTATTTGTTGTTATAGCGGCAACAGAAATACATCATCTGTGAAAATTTCAACTGTCTAACTATCACGGTTCATAATTCAGCCTGGTGATAGACGGACAGACAGACAGACGGACGGATAGCGGAGTCTTAGTAATAGGGTCCCATTTTACCCTTTGGGTACGGAACCCTAAAAATAAACATTTATGTAAATTATTGTTTGTTTAAAATAATTTCTGATTGGTATGTAAGTTATTTTGTTAATAAACTTGAAGTCTAAGTTTTAATTCTATAAACTCGTGCTGGTAAAATGTTACGTACGATGCGAGGTTCAGTAATACTAACACATAATAACAAATTAATGCGTTCTGGGATAGAGAGGACAGTAGTTGATTAGCTCTACTTGAAATATCTTGAATCTTCGCTGAGAAACTTCGAGGGCCAGATGCGAATTAATACACTTTTAAACTTTTCCTTTTCATCGGATTAGTATGGAAATTACTAGCTTGACAAACTAGTGTGTTAGTTAAGTGTTCGGTTTTATGCAGTTGGTTTGCATCAGTCTTATCGGCATCGCGCTGACTTCAGAGATTCTCGGAGTTAGCATGATTCACTTATTAAACTACAGTTAAATGTATAGGAAGTTGGGTTTATAAATCACAATCAACAATATAAATTATGAGTAAACTAAGTTAGTCACAATAGACGGTGTAGTTTGCTGTAGGTACGTACAGCGTACACGCAGCGTAGAGTGCTAGGCGTCAACTTGAGTGCTTCTGGCGTAGTCTCAAAGAGGAGGTTTATCTTGCCCGTCCACACGACCCGCGAGTCGCGACCTACTTCCTACAATAATACCTTAGCTGGGTTGACAAGCTATTGTTGAACTTTACACCGGGGCGCTGCGTCGCGTCGTTCGCTTGATAAATTCGGTTGCCTTAGCTCTCCGTCAAATAAAGGATCGAAAGTCTAGACAGGGGTACATAATAATTTCTGGGGTTTTTCGTAGATAAGCTTCGATTGCCTTAACTTGCACGGTTCTAAGATTTTTAGCTTTATAACGTGCATATTATTTCTCCACGTAAAATAGTACAATCATGCAAAATATAAACACAGTGAACCAACAAAAGAATACTTTTAACATTACCTAATCGAAAACTTAAAACTATTTGCTTAGAATATAAATGATGCGTGATATTCCAGCGGCCTACATTTAAAAAGGGAGGTGTAATGCGCACACGTTTCCATATACGTATGTACCAGTAGAAAGCAGGCATCTACTTGTCTTATATTTTTCCTAGGAATTGTATGTAATGAGGACTTTTGACTGAGATATACATTTTGTTTTGTTCGAGAATGCTATAATGTGAGACTGGGTTGTGTACTTTGGAATCCTTAGAACTCTCCGGTTCCTGAAATATGTCTATTGTTAGTCCAAATTATTATTCACCAGAATATCGGCAGGGATTGGAGGTCCATGTACTTAACATTGAAATGTCTGCTTTGAAACTGAAATTTTTCAAGAAGATCCTAGTACTTGTCACCGACATTTTACATTTTGTGTTCAAAAATCGTATTATATTATTGGACTTTGTTTGATCCTTGGTTTTCAATAAAGCTACGCTATATTTAGCTAAACTCAATTTTCGTTCCAACCTTTTGGAGTTTCATTTTCAACTTGATGAAGAAAATTCCCTTGACGAACGCCATCAAGACTTTTATCTCGAGCTTTCCTACTTAACTGACAAGGCCCTGTATCTAATTATAAAATATTTTAAGGCTTTGGTTAAAGGTCGCGCACATTTAATTTATTTATTCTATCTAAATGAGCAGTCTATCGCTTTAATTTAGGCTTCTTTAATCAAGTGAGGTGAGTTTGTAAACAATCGATTTATGTTGTTTATTGCTAAAGTTGTTGATGGGCGTCTGGAACTTTCGTCTAGGATTTGAACCCCTCTGTCTGACGTCACAGGACTTGTCTAGACTATAAAGGTTAAAGGTTTCGAGGAAGATCCCGCACAATACACTTAATCTATTCTATATAATGTTTAATTTATTTGGTTATGGCTGTGACTAGTTATTTCGTTTTATTTATTTTCTCGACCAACATAATTTAAACTGTAAATCAGTTCCCACTGTTTAGAAATGCTTGTATTTTTTCTGCGGAGTTCAAAATAAAAGTTGATGACAGACACGTGGTAAAAATTAACGGTATGCGTCGCATTTATTTGAGTTTTAAACGAATCTACTAGAAGCAGGGGCATTCGGTGCCAGGTATATGATTTCATGAGTGAAGGGAGCCAAAAACCGGGGGGCAATGACCTCTCACCCTTAGTTTTCTTAGCGTTCATAAGCGAGCCTGTGCACTACGCTCCTCCCTACAATTTACCTTTCAAATGTTTCGATCTTTACTTATTCATTCCCGGGTAACTTAACACTGAAACAGTATAACTTGCCTTGAAACAATACCTAGATCCAAGATGAAAAGTTATACGAACTGTTTATACACTACACAGTGAGTAGTTAGTCAAGCGTTCAGATGTAAAAAAAAGTGCCCACAGCAGCAGCACCTACGTATTCATTTTTTTTTATGAAAGAAATAAACTTTAACAAACAATGAGTCGGTCAAATAATAAATACACGGGTTTAACAATAAGTATAGCGAGCGAGACGAAAATAAATATTTTTATATTTGTATTCGTAGATAAGTGACGCAGTTTCCATTTTACTTGGTACTGGTGTTCTGCCGCAGAAATGGAAACATTTGAGAAAGCTTGTTACTTTTCTTAGCACAGGTCGTAAAATATATTGGAAGATGAATTGTAGCCCCCGCATGGGCTGTATACGCTCCTGGGTTTTATGATATATACGAAAATATACCTAAATCGAGTCCAAGCCCGCTTGCAAATTGCCGTATATGGTAGCCTACCTGACCCGCCGGACTCCGGACCTATAAATTGCCTCACGTAATGATAACAATCAACAAAACACTCACGATTTTCCTATTTCCTCGCTAAGGACTTTTCGTCGTAAAACTGTGACCTTTTTTCAACAACTTCGAAGAGGATTGCCGAACTGAAAAAACAGATGTTTTTTTGTTCTTACAGTTTGTTATATTAAGTTTCATGAATGTGCAAATCTTGAGATGATTTTTTTAAATACATACAGTTTTCGTTAGTTGGATATTGATGATCATATTGATCTTTTCAAAGTACGATGTGATTTGAAAAATAAGTTTTATGTATAGCAGTGCTAAAAATTATCCCTATAAAGTACCTACGTAGTTGGATGTGGATCAGAGTGTGACAGTGACGTAGATTACTGTTCAGCTAAGATTTTTGTGTCTTGCCTTTACAGTAGACCTCATTTTACCCTCGAACGCTTTCAGATCGTCCCAGTCCTGAATATTTATGAGGCCAGCTTCCATTCCGGTCGGATTTATTATCAAGTTTTGTCATTTCTCCGTAGAGATTCGTTAGGAGAAATCCATTTAAGATTGACTGTAGCATTTAACGTATTCCAAGTGATAAATTAATGGACTTGACCTTTATGAATGCTGGTCGTTTCATTGTTGTACCTATGCATAATACAAACAGGCGATGTGAAATTTAAATTAGTTTGGATTAATTTATATTAAAGGTGGACTTCTATGTCGGTAGGTGATTACGTCACAGCGCTGTGTCGACTATTTGGACAGCGTCGTTTCGGCTCGTGCGACGTAATGCTCGCGAAGCCGGTGTGCCCCTAATAACCCGGCTTGCCTACAAAGTATTATTTGGCTTCAAATACGCTAAAGACGCTGTATTTTTCCCACGGATTCTGGGTTCTCGGCATTGTGGCTAATTATAAAGATGTTGGGTTTTCTGCGGTGTGGGTATTTACCTGGCCTGTAGATGTAAGTATCCTGCGTAATTAGTAATTACAGTTGGA
This sequence comes from Agrochola litura, assembly GCA_949152395.1. Classification (NCBI taxonomy): domain Eukaryota; kingdom Metazoa; phylum Arthropoda; class Insecta; order Lepidoptera; family Noctuidae; genus Agrochola; species Agrochola litura. Next base: position 17,292,229 of record OX424509.1, on the reverse strand, counting down.
ACACCGCCTCATTGTTTAGGATTCCGTAGCCAAACGGCAAAACGGAACCCTTATAATTTAGTCATGTCCGTCGTCTATCGGTTCGACTGTCCGTCCGTCCGGATGTCACACAGCCATTTTACTCGGAGACTATTTGCACTATGTCGATGAAAACTGGAAACCTACTTTGTGCACCGCTAAACAACAGTGTAGTGAAATTAAGAAAAAAAATAATATTAGGAGTGACCCCATACATGAAACTGGAGCATGAAAAAAATATATCAATGCACATATAATAAGCATGTATTATGCCGGGGTTATTGTTGAAATCCGTAATTGAAAAGGTTATGTTTCTAAGTGACTTTGCTATTCAAGTCAATAAATAGTTCTGAGATATGGCATATTTTCGGTTACAACCGCAGAAATGACTTTGTTTTTCATAGTTTTTTTGGGAAATACTATGAAATAGAAAATTATTTTTGCGGTCGATAAAATAAATACTGTGCATGCGTAAATATTCATCCCAACTACAGAACCCTTCACTGTGTTTCTTACTGTTTTGGAGTATTCATGAATACAGCTGGCACTATAGCATAGGGATCTTTCCTTGAAATGCATGATGAAAATCTGGATCCTCTTTGAGTGGAGTTGTTGTATAAAGTATGATAATAATTTATCTATAGTGACATTAATAAAATTTCAATAACTTTCCTGTTAACCACTCATCTCCCGGCTGTACTGCTGACACGAATATTTAATTCGTTCAGATTGTGGATTTCGTTTCGAAATGTCGTCGAAACCTTGTTTGTCATTGATATTTTCGCACATATTTCAATACATAATTTATGAGCGCTCGTTGCTTCTTATAAAATATGTATCGGGAATTTATTGTAGCAAAATGTATTCGATTTATAAAATTGGAATATTTTTTTAATGAAATATCTGGCAATTGCTCTGAAAATACGTTAAATTCACACACCTACCTACTCACAAAATAACATGGAAAGTAAAATGATAATGTGACCTTTTTTATTTTTTTTGGGTGGGAAATTATCAAATAACTTCTCCTGCTCTGGGCGGAGCGGGAGGCCGTGTCAGACTCTTACTGACTCAAACCCACCCGTGTTCCTTCAGTTGCCTGTATGTTGCCAGGAGCCGCGGACAAACCCGCAAATGAAAATATGACCTGCCTCGCTTACCCATTAACATTACAGTCAGGAAGGGTGAACGATTTTCGACACATGCGCAAAATGCTCTCCATTTTCACTTGTTAAGTACTTAGTTAGGCACATTATAATAACCGTTCTTCCCTTTATAAATAAGCGGCCCCCATTTCGCGAGTAATTCATTTATTTATTGAATCTCCAGCAGAGAGTACACAATTACATGCAAGTGTATGTAAAATCGGAACTAATATTAGTGTGCGCTTTGAATTATAGGAGACCACGTTGTTCGTTATAAATGTTATAATCTAGGTACATTGTACCTAAACCTAACTTATTGAAGTTTGAAATAGACGAAAATATTAAAATTTATCAAAATATTTTACTCACACAAAATCATACAAAGGATGAAATTCAAAACAATACAAAAAATAATTGTTTTTTTTAATAACCATAAAAGAAAACGACAAAAATAACAAAATATTATGATTTGGATACTATAACTAGAGCTAGACTACTATGATTTTATAATAGCAAGAAACCCATTGATGTGCCCATAAAATATCTAATAGAAACTGTTTATTTGTTCTAGGGCGGCTACCCAGCAAAATTAAAGAAGGTGCTGATAGTGACAGCGCCGCTGTGGTTTAAGGCGCCATTCCGCATCTTGCGGCTGTTCGTGCGGGAGAAGCTGCGTGAGCGCGTGCACACGGTGAACGCGCCACAACTGGGGCTGCACGTGCCGCGCTCCAGCCTGCCCAAGCAGCTGGGGGGGCTGCTCGAGCCTGACCACGCAGCCTGGTGTGTATTGATCTTCATTTGTGTAATGTTATTGACCTGTCGGTCTATTTTGTAAAAATCAGACAGTGGAAATTCAGGTGAAGTGAGTTGTCATTCCACCAGAACTCTAGGGATTGACACCAGGGTTGTAATGGATGAGGATGCGGATGAGGTTGTCGACATAATCGGGTTTGAGGATGCGGATGAGGGTACGGATATTGGAAAATTCCTTATTGAGGATGCGGATGAGGGTGCGGATGCAGATGTCGTATGAAAAATAACCCTTGTTTTTGACACCTGACACCACAATCATGCCAGCACTGCGACGTGCAGCCGATCGTCTGTCATAGGACAGGGACACTGCGAATTCAGGCAATAGGAACGCGTCACTCACACATTTGGCTCGGAGCGAGTTTAACAAAATTCACTATTTGAGCGAACAATGTGGGGTCACATCCCCATAGAAATTATGAGGATGCGGATGAGGGTGCGGAGCTTTTAAAATCAAAAGTTGAGGAAGCGGATGTTTTGCGGATATCAAAATGTATGCGGATGCTCCGCAGTTGCGGATGCGGATATGGATATCCGTAACATCCCTGATTGACACTATTAGGAGCTCATTTCAAGCTCACTTCACTTAAGTTTTCACTATGAGATTTTTATAGAATAGGGCGGCTGGTAGTAAGAGAGCCTGCACAAGGTAAACGGGGCGCAACTGGGCCTGCACGTGCCGCCCTCCAGCGGTTTAAGGCGCCATTCCGCATCTTGCGGCTATTCGTGCGGGAGAAGAGGCGTGAGCGCGTGCACACGGTGAACGGAGCCACAACTGGCTGCACGTGCCGCGCTCCAGCCTGCCCAACCAGCTGGGGGACTGCTCGAGCCTGACCACGCAGCGTGTTGTGTATTCATCTTCGTTTGTTTATGATATTGGTGGTCAGCCTGATTTCGTTTTTACCGCAGCATGAACTATTGGTACTTTTGGTAGTTTATGTAGACCGATGCAAGATGCAGTGGGTGAGAATCGATCTCACAACCTCTCGACCTCTCGATTGCTAGTTTGTTATCGCTAGCCTTAATGAAACTATCCATCAAACTTTAGGTACTAAGTTCATGTTGGTGAAACTATTTAAGAAACTTCTGTTTCGCTGCCATCCGTCTCAAGTGATCAAGGTAACGAAGTTGCAGCGGCCACAACTTCGTGCTATCTTGCAGGTTGTCGAGCCATGCTTGCTTCCTAAGACTTAGTTTCCTTTTGTCAGCGACTTATCTGTTATGTCACATCTGTAACGGTTACACCGCCACATACGAACTACGCATTATAGACATGACGTCACACAAATCCTGCATCGCGCAGTTAGAGTTTACCGAGCGATCGACATACATACAAGATTTCAACTTCAAACCGATGGGCAGTTGCCCGCCAGACACAACACCCGTCTGGTCGGAGGATCCTCCCTTTTCTATGGTGGATGAGTGAACTTTACACCCTGTTCCTCATACCACTAAACATCTAAGTACTAACGCGTTTGCTTTGTTAGTTTCAACCGGCTTATATGGCTCTACTGCGTAATATATAGATTTTGTCTGTTCATAGCATTCTCGGAATTGGTAAGGAAGGGCCGCGACTTACGAGTCGTAGATTCGAACCGACAGGTGCTTCCGTTTGTGTAAATTATTTCATCACCACTGCTCTCAAAACGGTGAAGGAAAACATCATGAGGAAACCGGCATATCCTAGAACCAAAAATTCGAAGACTTGTGGTAGATACCAACCCGCACTGGGCCCGCGTGGTGGATTATGGCCCACTACCTTTTACAGAGTGGAGGCCTGTGTCTCAGCAGTGGGAACATTATAGGCTGATGATGATGATTAAGGCATTCTCTGGTGCATTTCAGTAGTAGGTAGGTACCTAAAGTGTTGAAACTTTGAAAGGACAGCCTGAGGCGCTTGTATTATGTTCGATTTGATTTGTATCGTTCCTTACAAATTAACAATAGTACTGCAATGTAGGCACTACGCTACACGATATAATTATATTTCACGGTGTACTGTAATGATCGCTTGTCGTCAACGCTTGAACCTCAATTAACGTGTTCAGCGACGTTGAGCGACAATATACCAAGTCATAATTACTGTCTTGAATCCGGCTTATGAGGTAAAACGCATTTAGAACATCAACGCTAAGACAATTTCACGATTCTCGGAATTAGGAATTAATACGAACTCTCACCACACGCAAGTTTCCCTTTGTGGCAAAGTTGACGAAGCGACTTACAGGAAAATCTATAACTATCTCTGTTTGTCTAATGACAAGCGTGATATATGATCTCTAACAATTCCCTCTAGACGTGGGTAATTTGCCCGACTACCCACGCATTGACCGTACGTGCATAGTACAGGGTGTTTACGTAAATCCTGCGAGACCGTCGTCTGCTGAATCGATTTTAAGTCTATAAAATTGTGCACCTGAAACGCGAAGGCTCGTATTACATAATGTACCGTGATGATTTATAGACCACGTAATGAAGCGGTTCATTTCTATACCAATGATAAATGGAGCTGAATTTCAGCGACGACGTTATTATAGAGCTCATTAACTTCACCGACTTCAGGTGATCGCTACGAAATATGAGGTCGCGTCATATATCTATGTGATTCATATCATTATCGTAGAAATAACAATACAAGATAAGATTACTGGAGCCATCCTAGCCACTTATTTCTCTGAATTATTTATTGAAAGAGTTCACAACTTGTAAATCCTACAGATCCCAAATAAGCCGTGTACGTTATGTGGGTGTAAGTTACTGTTTTGTCTGCATTTCTTTTTCTTTAGACAGATTTGTAGCAGTTTTCTATTTGTCTACAGGTTGGAGCATTGCAAGAACTGTTACACGAACAATCTGCAGAACGCCAAACTAGACGGTGTCATTGATGAATATGTAATCAGTAATCACATCAAGCCGCAAAATGGTGAGTTCTACAAACGTGATTTATGGAACATTTTGAGAGACCATCTTCTTGGAAAATATTACACGCGTATGAAACGCAACCATTGTACCAATTTCAGTATTTTCCTAGGATTCAGATTTCACACATCGTCGATTCAGATAACATAATAATACAAGGGGAACATAGGAGTGTTATTCGATTCTTACATTTCTAGCAAGCGACGAATGTTTGTGTGGCTTCTAAACAAGATGACGTAAAATAACTTTTGGCGAGTTAATAATAATTTTTGCCGACTTCAGATAGGACTTTTAATTAATGTATGAACTCTAAATTTAAGATGGTTAGCTGAATTCAGTGTTTCTCATACAATAATTGATAACCAAGACATTAATGTCAGGTTTTGATAACTCACGCCTTTCTCCTATTTTGGGGTAAGTAGACACTACAGAATGCCACGTTCTACGATCCTCCCTTTTTGGCTCGACCATGTTCGTAAATCTGCATCTGCCCAAACTTTTTTTGCTAAAATATATATTTTCGTACAGGTATTATAGAGCACGAGGGTGCATGTGACATGACCAGTGACCGCGTGATGCGACTGGGTGACAACAAGACAGACATGCACATCAGCGGTGACCCCCCGTACACCTGCGACCCCAGTCCGCTCAGGTACATGCCGCCATTATTATTAACATAACATCATAACAATAATATCATGCCTGTATTCCCCGAAGGGTTAGGCAAAGACGTATCTATAGTACTACACCCACATTTCGCCGGGTATGTTTAAGTCTGATGTAAAGGGGGCGAGCCTATTGCCATCAATTGGGCACAAATCTAGACTCCCGGCTGCTACTGAGAAATTCATAAGTAAAAGAAAACCCAGTAACCATTGGTCAGTACCAGTGACCTTGGCACCCAAGACCTTATGCTCAGCAATAGCGCTTGCGAACACTAAACCAACGAGCTATTACTCAATACTGACCCTTGGTCAAGGTGGCCGCAGTGATAACGTAGGTTCGAACCCAGACAAGCGCCTTACTATGTGTAAATTATTTCATCACCACTGCTCTCAAAACAGTGAAGGAAAACACCGTGAGGAAACCGGTATGTCTTAGGTAATCAAACATTCGAAGACATGTGACATCTACCAACCCGCACTGGGCCCGCGTGGACCTTCCCTCACCCAGTGGAGGTCCAAGGAGTGTGTCCCAGCAGTGGGAATATTATGGGCTGATTATGCTACTGACCCTTGGGTAGGTAGTCCTCGGGTTAATATGACACATTGAGTTTTAGAAAGCAACTGTCGCACAGCAATCGTAGCATGACAACCATAAAAACTCATTTTCTACTTATTTTGTTGACGGAAGAAAAACCAGTTTCTATGGTGGTCATGCTTCGTGTGCAGGTATGACTGACAGAGACAACGCTCTACAAAGCCGAACATTTTCTAAAACCCGAAGTGCCATGTTTACCGTCGGACACAGAGGCCTAGCATGAACGCGCGACGTGAATGTAACGTAAACTCGGTAATTTTTTTAATCGAAAATACAATGTATTTTTAAATAGCAGTTTTAAAATCAAATTTTGCGACAAGCGCAATTAGTCACCCCTAGTACAGTATTTTTATCTCATGAAGCGACGCGCGCTTTACTTGTGGTAACCAAGTGTACAAACACACTGTGAATTTGTGCGTGAAGGCGAGCACATAACATACACGTGCAAATACACCCCACACAAAATAAACGCATACACACACACACTCTTCCGACTCCGCCATTGTTTTGAACGGTACCGAGAGCTCCTGCGCTTGCACACACGTTCAAAGCGTGTTTGTACACTTGTAACCACAAGTAAAGCGCACGTCGCGTTGCTTCGTGAGATAAATATTATATAATATCGATATGGTTAAATTCTTAAAACTAGGAAACTATTTTAAGTGTAACGAATATTTTCAATTTTAAAGTCGTTCAAATTAACGTTACGTTTACTCCGCTTGTTCATTCTAGACCCACAGTACAGCATAAAGGCCTATTCAGACATAAGCGATATCGCGCTCGGTAGCGATGCTGGTCCAAAGTGACTAACCAGAAGGCGGACCAGTATCGCTACCGAGCGCGACAGCGATATCTCTTATATCTGAATAGGCCTACTGTGGGTCTAGAATGAACAAGCGGTATTCTAAAGTTGCATCTTGCTTTCTCGAAACAGGAAGCTGATGAAACTTTTATGTAAATTAAAATAATAAGTATGAAATCGATTTATTCTTTTTAACCGACTTCAAAAAAAAGGAGGCGGTTCTCAGTTCGTCGGGATATATATATATTTAATTTTTTTGTTTGTTCCCCGATTACTCGAAGACGGCTGGACCGATTTGAAAAATATTTTTTTTTGTTTTAAAGTCTGAATGAAACTTTCAAGTTGGTCCCATTGTCATTTGGTCACGATCTGATGATGGGATCTTGGAGAAATCGAGGATACTCTTCAAATATTATAGGCAAATCTATAGCGATTTGGGTATTTTTGAAGTTGACATTAGGCTATTGTAACTTAGATAAATTACAAACCAACCCACTAAAAAGGGAAAAAAAAACTTTTTTACAAAAAATACAACCGACTTCCAAACTGCAAAGTGAAAAATAATTTTAATTTCGGAAGTCGGTGTCTTTGGATCAGTATTTTAGTTTTTTGACACCGACTCATCAAAAATACCTAAATCGCTATAGATGTGCCTATAATATTTGAAGAGTTCCCTCGATTTCTCCAAGATCTCATCATCAGATCGTGACCAAATGACAATGGGACCAACTTGAAAGTATACCCTTTCCAACAAAAATATAATTTTTCAAATCGGTCCAGCTGTCTTCGAGTAATCGGGGAACAAACAAAAAAAAATTAAATGTATATATATCCCGACGAACTGAGAACCTCCTCCTTTTTTTTGAAGTCTGTTAAAAATAATAGATCGATTTCATACTTATTATTTTTATTTACATAAAAGTTTCATCAGCTTCCTGTTTTGAGAAAGCAAGGTACAACTTTTGAATACCGTTTTGTTCAATTTAAATTTTTAAATGAATGAATATTATTATAATTTTTATAGACTCGTGTTAAGAATGGTCTGGCTGCATTATTCCGCTTGATTTTATATTGTATTGTGTAAAGAATCTCGCCGCGCAGACCTGTTATGCAAATAAACCGTATTAATTGTGTATTTTATATGATATAACATTGCGACTCTTATAATAAATAATGCAGGATGGCTCATTGGGCTGGTATTTATAACGGCTAGACACATTATTCGATTTAAAAGATGATCCTATATGGCGTGGAAATTAGATCTTGTTAGAAATTAACTCATGCATTCTGGATTTTGCATTGATAACCGTTTATTGTTCTAGGCACACGCATGGTTATAATGGTGACATGAAGGGCAGGCATATAAATTCAGGAGACGAAGATGATATAGACATAAGCAGTGAGTATACTTTTAAAATCTTTTCTTAAATAAAAACTTTTTTCTTTCCATAAACTCTTTATAGCTGTCAAAACTTTTTCGAACGCTGAAAAATAATATCTGTCACTGTGACTGATTTTGATGATTGTTTACCCATTTTTATTTATAATTTTAACAACAAAAAAAAATCATTCGCATAAAAATAATTAATGTTTTCCGGTCAAAAAGCAGCGGGTATGTTTTTGTATTAGTAAATTGGTTAGTGATAAATAGCTCTCGCGCCACAATGGGCCAAAATTCAAAGCGGTTCGGTAAGTTTTGTTGTGGCTCGTGTTTGGTCATTATTATTTTGTGTATTCGAGAAAAGGTTCACAGGAAATGCAAAAATCGGACAATACGTGGTACTTTTTTAACCTTTTTCTCTGATAAACCATATTTTACGATCGTTTCCATCAGAGTAAAATCCAACGCCTGAAGTTGGTGCTCGTAAAAATAAATTGGTGTGTATCGAGCGATAGCTTACAGCGATATATGATACGAGAATGCAACACGCATTCGATTGTTGCACTATATCGATTATCCTCAATCCGTTTCATTTGCAGTCGATTCGTTGGTTCGTTCTCTCTGCACTACGTAAAGCGAGTATTCAAATCATACTACTGTTGTCTCGATACTTGTTGGTATCGTTCGTTTGGAATTAGTCGCGTTTGCATATTTTGTATTGCATTCGTTCATCCGAATCCGTTGATTCAGAGAAGCATGCGATTGCTTCTCTCAGAACAAACGGAAAACGCTTGATTGTTGGATCCTCTACATTCTGCAGTGGAGACTCGCATTTGGGCGATAAACTACCTGGAATATCTTGTAATAACGCATCGTGTGATTGACAAAGATATGAAGTGTAAATTTTTCTCGTCTGTGTATGTAATATTGACATTATTTTTAGTGTATGTGATAAACACAAAAAGTGAGTTTATAAAGATTGCGTTTACTGATATAAGATGACGTATTGAAACCAATACGTTACAATAATTGAAACTTTTCGAGTTACCATATAATGAAAGATACAGGTGCCGATTCCCTTGTTCACAAACTAATCTAAATTTAAGTTCAGTGCATCTTTTTCTTTCTATTTCATTAAGAAAAGGACAGAAGATAAATTTTAGTTTAGTCCTGTCAAATTAATCAGCGCCTGTCACTTCTCCATACAAGTTTAGACGTGATTTAAAACTTGCCTACTAAAATTACGTCAATTTACGTCAAGCGCTGATTAATTTGATAGGACTAAACTAAAATGTATCGTCTGTCCTTTTCTTAATGAAATAGAAAGAAAAAGATGCACTGAACTTAAATTTAGTTTAGTTTGTGAACAAGGGAATCGGCACCAATGTATATTATTAAAATTTACACTTGTGCTTGTCCAGCTCGCGAATTAGGACGGGCTAAATAGATTACTCTTCTAAGAGGTCGTTCTAAAGGTTCGTCCACATGATTGAACCGCGCGGCGATTGGGTTCGATGGCTAAATTTGGAGCCTCTGTCCTTTCCCCGCTGCACATCGTTGCCCGGATTCGTATCGCTTGATTTGTTTATGCAAAGATATAGTTTTTTCTTTTATTTACGGAGCATTTGAAGTGTTAGAGCTAAATATAAATTATGCGGCATTTGATCTGTGTAGGGCTATCAGGTCATAGTCAAATATTATCGTTTACTTTAATTTTGCTTATTGTAAGCGGCGTGCTTTACTAAGTAATTAATTAGCCGTATAAAAGTATGACAGAATCAACTAAGCCCCTAAATATCCACTGTAGTAGTAGGTCTTCCTGCAAACCTTCGAAACTGTTGAGTAACCATTTTTTTTTGTATTGATTTATTTAACTAAACTGTAATCAGTTTAATTTGCTTTAAACGATCATCTGTCGATTTGACTTTAGAAGGCCATAACAATTAAAAATTCTATTGTGTTGTTAGTGACAGTTGAAGGTACTTTAGGTAGGTACATAATATCTTAAAAAACTTGACATAACATAGGTAACGCAATAGTACCTATAAAGTATTAACCTTTTCGCTCGTGCAGTAACGATCGCCGAACTTGGTCATAATGATCAGTTTGGTTTCTTCACTCTCATTTTCTGGAAAGCGAGAGTTTATAAAAGACGCGTGACCAAAGCATAACCGCCGCGTAGTCAGCGCGTAGCCGACGTGTATATGTCACCGTATAATTATGAACTTCGTTAGTTTATAATCTATCGGTATTATTTCCGTTAAATTATAAAATGTCGAAAAATTGTGAACTGCAACAATCCATTTACAATTGAACGCATTATTTTTCGCTAGTTTATAATCTTTCCATGGGAAACCGACAAATTATGAACTGGTATCAAACTTGCTTGTGACGTAACGCACCTTGCGCTAATATTAAATAGCCTGTCTGGCTGCGAGCAACTTGGAAGTAGCGCTCGCCGGCCGCTGCCGCGGCACCGCTCGCTTCGCTCGCTCGGCTCGCGCGCGGTTGGTCACAATTCTAACCTAACCTAACCCATTTCACCCAGTTTACAATTTTTCGACAGTTTATGATCTAACGGAAATAATTCCGACAGATTATAAACTAACGGTTCTCACAATATTACGGTGACATATACACCGCATAGATGTTAGTAAACGCTAATTTTAGATAGTATCGTTAAAGAAAAATATTTCTATAATGGTTTTTTCCAAGAAATTTAAAATACTAGAAAAAACCATTATCGGAATGGGTGTGAAAAACCAAAGACATTTGAATTTAATGTTTTTGGTTTTTTCACACCATCTGCTCGATAATGTCAAATTATTGTCATGTGTATTATTATCTATGTATGTCATGCAAATCTAACATAATTTACAGCGTTTCATCTATGAATCTTACCTAAAGACAACTCAACCCGCTGGTCATTCATATGATTTGAATTTGAAAACTAAATCTGAAGAAAAATTTAACAGAAAAAAAAAACATAGGCAGTCCATGGCTGGGGACTGCCGATAGAAGCGGAAACTTCATAATTTGTAAATTTTAATTAAAATATATACGCTTTCACTGCTCGCTAAGCGCAATACGTCATACTCTTAGTTGCAGATATTGTTAGCATGTCGGTGACGCGAACTCATAAAAATTTTCCCCTTCCAAAAATAGATTCACTTAACAAAAAAAGCCTTTTTATTATTACCTCGCATACGGTATGAAAAGTAATCTCCTCGGGGATAAAGGTGTCTCTCTATTTTGGGTGAGCTTGAATCCCTCGCCGCACTTAGAATTCTAGACTTACTTGCTTCGCGCAGGAGTTAACTCTGAACTCGCTGCGCTCGGGACCACTAGAATCCTTCGTTATTGCGCTCTGGATTCAACATAGCGCCCGTGATATAAGACTGCATTATCCCCTTAGTGAATAAATCTATTATTTAAGACAAATCGAAGGAGACCTATCGACACTTAGCGATCAGCTGTGATATGTTATCCTCCCAGCGCGCGGCACGTGGTCATCAGGCGAGGTATCTCCTGGACTGTCGGATGAGGAGGCGGGTGGCGGCGGCGCGGGCGAGGCGCCGGGCGCGCTGCTGGCGCGCGTGCGGGCGCTGGGCCGGCGCGGCCTGGCCTCCGAGTACGACGACATACGGGCCCGCCCGCCGCTCGGCACCTTCCACCACGCCAAGTGAGTGAAATCCTATAAAAAAAATTAACCTATGCTCTGTTGCAAAAGTATCTAATCAAAATGTAAACAAATGGTTTAGAAAACGTATCTGTGGATACTGTGGTGCAGTGCCTCTTACAAATTGGGTGCTTTCATTTAATTATTTGAATACTTAAAACCCGTTAAAAGTTCTAATTTGAAGTCACCTGAAATAATGTTTTTCATTTAACATTTGAGGTTAGTTTTATAACCTCAATTTTCGTCGATGATTTTCAATTACATTTTAATACTGTTATTCAAACAATAATTGTCGAAAAAGTGGGGCCACATAAACTTGGAACCGTCTAAACACAGATGAACGTGGTACTAATTCCCTTTAGTGAGTGATTGCGTAAGAAATTTACCTAATCAGGGGTTGTTTACACAATCATCAGATTTTTTTCAAAGAGACTGTACATACAGACATCATCAGCTTATGTTCCTACCGCTATCTCATCCTTGAGGAATTAGTAAGCGCAAAAAATCCAGAGACGACCTGTTTTCGCTTGACACTTGTTTCAACCAGAGATCAATTAATTATACAGCAGTTAATTACATTTCCTGGAAACGACTTCTACGTAATAAAAAATCTTATTTATTCTATGTAGTTCTTTTACCCCAGATGGACGCTGAAGATATTAAAAAATAATACTATGCCCACGTTATCACACGATACATTTATACACATAACAAACTAAGACGATAAAAATGGCCAAAGCAAATTATAATTTATTCGCAGCGCGATGACTTAACTATCAAAAATAAACTGTAAATCTGAGCTGATAAGGTGTATATTTGTTTTCCAGATTGCCGAGCAATCTAGCCAAGAACCGTTACACGGACGTGTTGTGTTACGACCACTCGCGCGTGTTGCTGTCTCAGACGGACCCCGACGACCCCTCCACAGACTATATCAACGCCAATTACGTTGACGGATACAAACAAAAAAATGCATATATTTGTACACAAGGTAAGGCTTTAGAATTTTACTTTACTTTACAAACGAATACTGACAAACTTCAATCTATTGATCGTTATTAACGTTTTCACTTTTATATTCCGGATTCGTCATGACTCCGGATAAAAAGTGATGCATTTAAGCTCTGTGTATCCAACCAAGTATAGTTGAAATCGGTTCAGTATGAAGTAACAAACAAACAGACACTCATTTGGATTAATTTTTGTATGTACTATCAAAGAAATGCATATCTGTACAATAAGGACTATTCTTGCTTGCAGCGCTCGGCCGCTATAGTATCGCTTACCTACGAAAAAAAGGTCGTGTGCACGGGATTTTGTTTTTAAATTGTTTAGATATGCGTTACCCCGATGGTACTTACTAGCTTCTGCCGTCGACTTCATCCGCGTGAAATTTCAGCAACCGATCCATGAGCATCGCTCGCCCGCGCTCTTGCTTAGCGTTCTTTCTGCCTTTTTTCTTTTTGCTCGGCTCCTAATAGTCATAGCGTAATATTAAATAGCCTATAACCATCCTCAAAAATAGGGCTATCAAATGCAAAAAGACTTTTTTAAATCCGACAGGTAATTCCAGAGATTAGCGCGTTCCGACAGACAGACGCGGCGGGGGGGACTTTGATTTATAATATTTGTAACTATCGAGCACTTGCAAATGATCAAGATCTAATGCAGTAAACAATATGATGATAACGGATAAAACGAATACAATGTTAATTGTACGTGTTTGAAACTGAGCGATTAAGTTGTTATCAGCATACATTGATGATAAACAAAAAACACGTGTTGGTTCACACAACTTTGTTTTTATTGCGTCTAACATTTTACGCATATTACTCGCGAACGGAAGTAATGTAAATGTAAAATAGCCTACATGTATTATGTTCAATTTGTCATGGACAAACAAATACTTATTTAAAAGTCATGGACTCCCGCCAAAAGTGAAAACTGGTATTAGCGCCATCTGGATTCTATAGTCAGCACTACAGCGTGAGCATGTCGGTGACGCGAATTCATAAGTTTATGCCCTGCTAAAAGTCGCTCAATGCGCCTAAGAAGTTTTCACTTCAAAAATATTATCGTCAAAAAACACAAATCTAGCGATCGATAGTCCGACATAACCCTCCGTTCCTCCCAGACGAAGGTCAACCAAGAATATTTCCACAAAAAAAAAAACCTGAGTGTTGACACCACCTAATGAATTTATTGACCTGAACTTGCACGAGCATATTGTGCTTAGTTTGGGCACAGTATAATTAAGTACAGTATTCTATCTTCATAGAAAACGGCCGAAACGACGCGCTTCGAAATCTCAGTGTATTCGAGACGTGGAAGGTTTATCTACCGAGCGGTCGTAGGTAATTAATTGCCGAGATATAATATTGTTACTTATTTATTATGTGGTTTGAGCGGTTAAGAATAACAATTGATATTCAAAGAACATAGCAAGTTCACTGAAAGTAACCTTCCTTTTAAAAAAAAATTAAATGTTTGTGAGCATTTCTCGTCAGTTCTCAATTTGGCTGCGCTCCCACTATACCTGGAAGTATTCGCGAAAATTGTTTACGATGGAAATACGTTTTCTGTGAATTATTTATACTAAAGCCCTCATAGCGCGAATTAGAAATAAACGCGGGGGAAATCCTCTCTTCGTAGAATTCGCTCGGCAAATAATAGCAAACGGCATTCTTTTCACAGAAGTAATTTTTTTTTTTTCTACTTTATTGTAAGCGACCTTGAATGACACGTTAATCGGCCAATTAATGTGTTTACTTGGAAACATTTGTTCGGACATTTCTATTTAACGTTTAGTGGAAAATAAACTATTCAGGGTTTGAATGAGGAGCATAAAATATACTAAGGAGAACTTACCAATTTATGGTGAACCAATTAAAACGTTATACCAGTCTCTTTGTTGAAATACATTATTTAGAAACTAAATACCCGTTAGCGCTTCAAAAGCATTTCTACGAAAAATAAAATCATAGGATTAAGTTTGTTCTCCCCGAAGGGTTAGGCAGAGTTGTACCTAGTACACCCTCATTTTTCTAGTTATGTTAAGGTCGAATGAAATAGGGGACGATGCTATTGCAATCAAAACTACGCTCGAAAAACTTGAATAAATAACTGTGCTTATAGAAAGAAAAATCGGTTTATTTGTCACAGAAACACGTGCATACAAAAAGATAAGTTAACTAAAATAGAAAAAATAAACGGTCAAGTGCGTGGTCCGACACACGCACAATGAAGGGTTCCGTAATTGGGATGAATTTATACCAATAACAAACTTAACATTGTAGTTGAAAAACATGTTCTCCTATACATTCCAACTACAAATCTAAGTTTGTATGCACAATATTGAGAGATTTACCACGTTATTTTAAGACCATAGACTTCTTATAGGTTTTCAGTTTTTTTTTTAATGTTAATCTTTGTAGTTTTGGAGATAAGGGGGGGAAGGTTAATTTTTATCTATTTTCTTAAATATCTTTAAATGTATTTATTCTAAAATGATAAAAAAACAAAAAAAAATTAATCCATTTGATATGTCACACGGTAGGTACAGTTTGCAGAACTTTTTTTTAAATTTTCTCTTTTGCCCCCAAATGAAAGGGGCAAATATATATTTTTATTTTTCGTTATTAAATATTTTGATTACTCAATTCATAATAATATACATGAATTGAATATTCATTATTTTGAATAAATATTCAAAATTCATTTATTTACACGTCCGTGTTTGGGTCACACAAATACATATCGCCTCTTTACTTCAATAACGTGAAAAATCCGACAATATTATTGTCGGACTTATCACGTTATTGAAGTAAAGAGGCAATACTCGTATGTGTACCAAATTTCAACTTAATCGGTCTATTAGATTCAGAGCAAAGTGGGTGTGACAGACAGACAGACAGCCAGACACACGAGTGATCCTATAAGGGTTCCGTTTTTCCTTTTGAGGTACGGAACCCTAATTAAATAAAAGCTTATAAAAACATAACAGATCTATAATCACGAGTACAGAACGGAAATAATCGGCAGCTGCACATCGTGACTGTGACAAAAAGGCTTCCACTAAGCAAAATTAAAATGATGGTTTTCAGTGGTCATCAGAAAACGACGTCGGAAACCAAGTCACGTTTAAAGATTTGTACAGATTAAACAAATAGGTAAAAAAACTTTTTACAAAAAAATAACAACCGACTTCCAAAAAACACTACAAAGTGAAAAATAACTTTAATTTCGGAAGTCGGTGTCTTTGGTTTGTTATTTTTTTGTAAAAAGTTTTTATTTTTCACTTTTTAGGTGTGGTACCTACCCCACACACCACTACCTGCTATGTAAATAACAGTGACAGGAACTTATCATATCATCCACATACTAAGTGGGAAAAAGTACGTATTATTGAAGCTAACTCAAAAACTATCGAAGCAAAGTTAATAAAATTTATATGGGACCTCTTCGAGAGCATACTCTTTCAAACAAAAAAATAATTTTCAAAATCGGTCCACAATTGGCGGAGAAATCGGTGGACATATATAAAAAAAAAGAAAAAAAAAAAAAAACAAACATACGTGACGACCATATAACCTCCTCCTTTTTGGAAGTCGGTTAAAAAATAAAACAAACAGTACTGAATATAATGTATGTGTTACAAACATTACAGGTCCCCTACCGAAGACGTTCGGCGACTTCTGGCGCATGGTGTGGGAGCAGGGCACGCTGGTCGTGGTGATGACGACGCGCGCCGTGGAGCGCGGCCGCGTCAAGTGCGGCCAGTACTGGCCGCTCGGCGACAGCGCGCGCGTCGTGTACGGGGACTTCGCCGTCACCACGCAGGCCGTCGAGCACGAGGACGACTACACCGTCTCGCACCTGCTGCTGACCGACCTCAGGGTGAGCATAGAGCCATTTCAGACACTAATCTACATGGTCCTCATATGGCCTGACCAAGTTTATGTTTGGACTTTAAAAGAGACTGCGATCTCGAGTTTATTTCGCCCTTTCTTCTCAGAGTAGTCAGATAAGAAACGCTGAACTCATCTAGCTTATTTTTAATATTTTTTTAATATGACGTGTAAAAGCCGATATCCTATTTACAGAATAAACAATTTCATTTCATACCATACCATGATAGGGACGGTCCTAACACTACCACCACAGCACAGTATAAAGATGACCAGTATATCAACAATGCCCTTTTGGGCTGGGAAAACATTTTTTCGATAGTTTGATCCGGCTATCAGAACAATGCAAACTATCCGACTATAGGATCGGACGTCTGTTGAATGTTCAAACAAAATAATGGCTCCAACGCCTTCCGATAGCCGGATCAGACTATCGGATCCAACTATCTGATGAAAAAATCGGACATGTATTCCCAGCCTTAATGGTGAAAACAAACGCGAGTGTTAGGGATGTCAATCAAAACTTTTGCTTAAGAAACTGAAAGTTTATTATTGCTAACAGTAAATGCACTAGTACTTGCCCACGGCTTCGCGCGGATAAACGATCCACTGCTTTTAATTAAGTACCGAACCCACTGCTTTCAAAACCGATTTATGAGTATCCGCGCGTATTCCAAACACACAATTAATTCAGTGATTTTGAAGCAACAGGAAACAAAAAAAAAAAACAAAACAACATGTTAACCACTTTTTTCAATTTTGAAAATAGCTTGTTACTTGGGATACGGGCGGATGGATACCCAGGAATCGGTTTTAAAAGCAATGGGTCCACAAAAAAATAGTGGCCGCTTTTTTCAATTTTTAAAACAGATTCTCGTTTGGGTTAAGGGCGGATACTCAAGAATCGATTTTGAAAGCAATCGGCCCAGAAATAAAAATAAACAAAATGGCAGCAACTTTTCTCAATTTATTCTGTCAAAACATTCGTATTTGAAAAACACGCATCATTAATGACTAAACACAAAAAAAAAAAAAAAAAATATACATTCGTGGACATCGGCGATCAAAATCGGCGAATTATATTTTTTTAAATGCACTTCACATTAAAAGGAAACCACTTATCTCGATGCGACAGGCTGTGTTCCACAACTGCGATCATTATAGGCTCATTATGCTTATGCTATAGTATTTTTATCTCACGAAGCGACGCTCGGTTTACTTATGGTAACCAAGTGTACAATTTCTAAATTTATGTCTGTAATTTGTATGGTGTACATAATAAAGAATATTCTATCTCTCTATCTATCTACAAAAACGCTGTGAATGTGCGCGTGAGGACGAGTAGCGTCAGCACATAACACACACACACTTTCGTTCGACCTCGCCTTTGTCTCGGACAGTACAGTGTGTACTTCAATGTACTAATATGTCTACTGTGACCAGGGTTTATATTTTTGAAGAGTTTTCCATATTCTCCTGTGAAATGTAAGCTATAATAATATAAATTGTGTTTCCAGCGCGAGCAGTCCCGTCGCATCTGGCACGGACAGTACACGCGCTGGCCGGACTACGGCGTGCCGGGCGGCGGCAGCGCGCAGCCGGTGTTGCGCTTCCTGGCGCTAGTGCGGCGGGCGCAGCAGCTCGCGCTACAAGAGTACGTATACATACTGTAGTAACATCTGGCACTACAGTACACGCGCAGCCGGTGTTGCGCTTCCTGGCGCTAGTGCGGCGGGCGCAGCAGCTCGCGCTACAAGAGTACGTATACATACTGTAGTAACATCTGGCACTACAGTACACGCGCAGCCGGTGTTGCGCTTCCTGGCGCTAGTGCGGCGGGCGCAGCAGCTCGCGCTACAAGAGTACGTATACATACTGTAGTAACATCTGGCACTACAGTACACGCGCAGCCGGTGTTGCGCTTCCTGGCGCTAGTGCGGCGGGCGCAGCAGCTCGCGCTACAAGAGTACGTATACATACTGTAGTAACATCTGGCACTACAGTACACGCGCAGCCGGTGTTGCGCTTCCTGGCGCTAGTGCGGCGGGCGCAGCAGCTCGCGCTACAAGAGTACGTATACATACTGTAGTAACATCTGGCACTACAGTACACGCGCAGCCGGTGTTGCGCTTCCTGGCGCTAGTGCGGCGGGCGCAGCAGCTCGCGCTACAAGAGTACGTATACATACTGTAGTAACATCTGGCACTACAGTACACGCGCAGCCGGTGTTGCGCTTCCTGGCGCTAGTGCGGCGGGCGCAGCAGCTCGCGCTACAAGAGTACGTATACATACTGTAGTAACATCTGGCACTACAGTACACGCGCAGCCGGTGTTGCGCTTCCTGGCGCTAGTGCGGCGGGCGCAGCAGCTCGCGCTACAAGAGTACGTATACATACTGTAGTAACATCTGGCACTACAGTACACGCGCAGCCGGTGTTGCGCTTCCTGGCGCTAGTGCGGCGGGCGCAGCAGCTCGCGCTACAAGAGTACGTATACATACTGTAGTAACATCTGGCACTACAGTACACGCGCAGCCGGTGTTGCGCTTCCTGGCGCTAGTGCGGCGGGCGCAGCAGCTCGCGCTACAAGAGTACGTATACATACTGTAGTAACATCTGGCACTACAGTACACGCGCAGCCGGTGTTGCGCTTCCTGGCGCTAGTGCGGCGGGCGCAGCAGCTCGCGCTACAAGAGTACGTATACATACTGTAGTAACATCTGGCACTACAGTACACGCGCAGCCGGTGTTGCGCTTCCTGGCGCTAGTGCGGCGGGCGCAGCAGCTCGCGCTACAAGAGTACGTATACATACTGTAGTAACATCTGGCACTACAGTACACGCGCAGCCGGTGTTGCGCTTCCTGGCGCTAGTGCGGCGGGCGCAGCAGCTCGCGCTACAAGAGTACGTATACATACTGTAGTAACATCTGGCACTACAGTACACGCGCAGCCGGTGTTGCGCTTCCTGGCGCTAGTGCGGCGGGCGCAGCAGCTCGCGCTACAAGAGTACGTATACATACTGTAGTAACATCTGGCACTACAGTACACGCGCAGCCGGTGTTGCGCTTCCTGGCGCTAGTGCGGCGGGCGCAGCAGCTCGCGCTACAAGAGTACGTATACATACTGTAGTAACATCTGGCACTACAGTACACGCGCAGCCGGTGTTGCGCTTCCTGGCGCTAGTGCGGCGGGCGCAGCAGCTCGCGCTACAAGAGTACGTATACATACTGTAGTAACATCTGGCACTACAGTACACGCGCAGCCGGTGTTGCGCTTCCTGGCGCTAGTGCGGCGGGCGCAGCAGCTCGCGCTACAAGAGTACGTATACATACTGTAGTAACATCTGGCACTACAGTACACGCGCAGCCGGTGTTGCGCTTCCTGGCGCTAGTGCGGCGGGCGCAGCAGCTCGCGCTACAAGAGTACGTATACATACTGTAGTAACATCTGGCACTACAGTACACGCGCAGCCGGTGTTGCGCTTCCTGGCGCTAGTGCGGCGGGCGCAGCAGCTCGCGCTACAAGAGTACGTATACATACTGTAGTAACATCTGGCACTACAGTACACGCGCAGCCGGTGTTGCGCTTCCTGGCGCTAGTGCGGCGGGCGCAGCAGCTCGCGCTACAAGAGTACGTATACATACTGTAGTAACATCTGGCACTACAGTACACGCGCAGCCGGTGTTGCGCTTCCTGGCGCTAGTGCGGCGGGCGCAGCAGCTCGCGCTACAAGAGTACGTATACATACTGTAGTAACATCTGGCACTACAGTACACGCGCAGCCGGTGTTGCGCTTCCTGGCGCTAGTGCGGCGGGCGCAGCAGCTCGCGCTACAAGAGTACGTATACATACTGTAGTAACATCTGGCACTACAGTACACGCGCAGCCGGTGTTGCGCTTCCTGGCGCTAGTGCGGCGGGCGCAGCAGCTCGCGCTACAAGAGTACGTATACATACTGTAGTAACATCTGGCACTACAGTACACGCGCAGCCGGTGTTGCGCTTCCTGGCGCTAGTGCGGCGGGCGCAGCAGCTCGCGCTACAAGAGTACGTATACATACTGTAGTAACATCTGGCACTACAGTACACGCGCAGCCGGTGTTGCGCTTCCTGGCGATAGTGCGGCGGGCGCAGCAGCTCGCAATTTTCCAAATTCACTTTATTGACCTGCGGGTTAAATTGAAATTCTGTACAATATTATATCCCGGGTAGATCCCAGGAATATTATGAGTTACTTTAGGTTAGGTTTGCATGACATAATTTTACATTATCGAGGAGCAAGTGGTGCGTAAACTTCATTTTTATTGTTGAAACTTCTGATTATTAATAAAGATTTATTATGTTTTCAGATTAGGCGATGCGTGGGCGGGACATAATAGGGGGCCGCCGATAGTCGTCCATTGTTCGGCTGGCATAGGCAGAACAGGTAAACATACTTTTATATTTCACATCTTATAATAATTGTGCATTCGAATTTATACAAACCGAATGAACATAAAAACTAGACTTCCGATAAATGAAAACTACCCTAAGTCCTTTCACAAATTGCCTTATTATGGCGGAGGAAGTATCTGTCGCCCTAACCTACAAGAGGCATATTACAACTATAGACGATTTCTCTAACATTTTAGCAAAAATAATGAATAAGTGTGTGACATTAATTCTACGTTCTGTGATTACGTTATAATCAGAGAATGTGGAATTAATGTCATACAAATAGTAAATTATATTCTAAATTAGCTAGTTTGATTTTGTCTAGGTTCTAGTAGCAGGACTAGCATGTTTCCAAGCATTCTTATATTGAATATAATTCTCTTATCCTTACATATTATAAAACAAAGTCCCCCGCCGCGTCTGTCTGTCTGTCTGAACGCGATAAACTCGAAAACTACCGAACGGATGTTCACCAATGGACAGAGTGATTCATGCGGAAGGTTTTAGTGTATAATTCATTACGGTTTTGTGTAAATTTGCTGAAATATGACGATTATTGTTGAAGAAGTCATGCCGAGTGGGAGCTTTACTGGCGTGCGCTGCGTTAACCGAAAAAGATACATCAAATTTATGTTCTACGGTATTGTTCATCTTAAAAAGTTAAACAAAAAAGTCCGCGATAGCATATGTCTATCTTCTAAAGATGACCCACAATAACCATTTTCATCTTTCAGAATTTGATAAAATTTTTATTGTTATTTCCGAAGCTTTTTTGACCGGTATAGTATTAATCCTTACCAAAAAAACAAAATCATATCAGTAGTGATTAATAAGAAGATAAACTTATGGAGTTATATTGCTGATTGTAATGATTATAATTGAGTAAAGCCATATTTGTTACGACCGCGAATCATATTTTAATCAACATAAAACTTGACAATTACCTGCAAAATGCAAAAACGTAAGAAAATTTGAATTTCGCGGGCTACCCTGACGCTTTCCCTTTAAATGAATAGTTTAAAAGATATCAGAGGCGAGTGCAGCGGTAGGAGTTAATGACCTTTTCCTATGTTATTAGGTATGAAATCTTGGTATAATAATAATAACGCAATCGCAAAATCAAAAAACAGAAATCTTCATTGCACCTATATTGATTACAAAAAAGCTTTTGACAGTGTTCCTCACTCTTGGTTAATACAAATATTAGAGATTTATAGAATAAACCCGAAAATAATTGATTTCATGCGCCATATAATGCTACAGTGGAAAACTACTCTACAAGTAAATAGCAACCACGGCACTGTCATAACGCGACAGATATCTATAAAAAAAGGTATCTACCAAGGTGACTCCCTAAGCCCCCTGTGGTTCTGTCTCGCCCTAAATCCTCTGTCTCATTTACTACAGGCCAGTAGGGCCGGATATGGCCTCAAACACGCTACAGAGGAAACAACAATATCACATCTTATTTACATGGATGACATCAAATTATATGCCAAAACAGAAAAAGATATGAAAAAATTTGTAGAAGTTCAGCAAAGTTCAGTCAGGATATTAATATGCAATTTGGTTTAGAAAAATGTAAAACACTTCACATTATAAGAGGAAAGGTGCGGCCAGGCGACTACGCAGTGAATGACACGGACACTATAACAGCAATGGAACCGACTGACTTGTATAAATATTTAGGGTACGTGCAGCTAAAGGGACTCGATCACGTAAGAATTAAAAATACACTAACTACAGAGTACAAAAGGAGACTAAACGCTATCTGTAAGACCCAACTTTCAAGTAAACATCTCATTAAAGCCCTAAATACCTTCGCCATCCCTGTATTAACGTACTCATTCGGAGTTATAAAATGGACCGAAACAGACACAGAAAATCTAGAGCGAACTACACGAACAACACTTACGAAACACAACAATTTACACCCTAAATCTGCCATAGAAAGATTAACTATTAAACGACAGCATGGAGGGAGAGGCCTAATCGACATTCAGCACCTTTGCCGGAAACAAGTCAGTCGACTTAAAACATTCTTTCACACAAAATCCCGCACCAGTAATATACATAAAGCCATAGTGATAAACGATCTCAACTACACTCCACTTAATTTAAATGACCAGATAGAAACACAAAACACTACCAATGATGACCCGGAGAAGCAAAAAATTGAAGAATGGAAGAAGAAAGTACTTCATGGCCGGCACCCTCATGACCTAGAGCAGCAGTCCCATATAAATAAATTAGCATCAAATAAGTGGCTTAAGAAACCTGTTCCCTGAAACAGAAGGCTTTATCATAGCTATACAAGATCAAATCATCAACACCAGAAACTACAGAAAATTTATCATTAAAGACCCTACCATCACAAACGACAAATTCCGCAGATGCCACATTCAATCAGAAACCATACAACACATAACCGGAGCATGCACAACCCTCACACAGACAGACTATACTCACAGACACAACCAGGTTGCAAACATCATTCACCAAAAACTAGCACTCAAACACAGTCTCATACAAAACTCTAACACTCCTTACTACAATACAAGTACACACCACAAACTATACTAGAAAATAATACGCACAAAATGTACTACGATCGCGGAATACTTACAGATAGGACTATCCACTACAATAGACCAGACATAACCCTACAAGATAAAATAAGAAAAATCACTTACCTTATAGACATTGCAGTTCCTAATACCCATAACCTACAAAAAACCATAACTGAAAAAATAAGTAAATATGCTGAACTTAAGGAAGAAGTTACAAGAATCTGGAGACAAGAAAAAGTGTACGTTATCCCTATAGTTCTCTCCACGACAGGTGTTATCCCCAACCATCTTCTCCGTAGCCTGAAACTAATAGATTTAGAAGACTCCATTTATATCAATCTACAGAAAGCTGCCATCTTAAACACCTGCAGAATAGTTAGAAAATTCATGCAGTTAGAGGAAGAAAACACACCCTCATCTTAAATACACACCACACGCTGCATTTACTTGGCTTTGGCCCGTAAATGTAGCTAAACCCAGCCTACGAGCTGAGAAAAAAAAACACTCTAAATAATAATAATAATAAGTATTATATTATTATATTCTTACATCCATTTTGAGAACGAAAATTAACACACACATTGACAGTAATTCAATCATGTCAGCCTCTCAAAATGGATGTAGGAACGGGTCCCGCGGTACTAAGGAGCTTCTCCTCATCGACATGGCCATAAGCCAACAGGTTCGTCGATCCCGCAAGGATCTGTCGACATGCTGGATAGACTATAAGAAGGCCTACGACTCGGTGCCACATACATGGCTCATGAGGGTGCTGGAGCTGTACAAGATAGATGCAACTCTGCGCACCTTCCTGATGTCGTGTATGGGGCAATGGAGGACGGTCCTTCGCTACCCAGGATGTCGACAGATCCAGAAGAATGACGAGCCTGTATGGATTAAACGGGGAATATTCCAGGGCGACAGTTTAAGTCCACTTTGGTTCTGCTTAGCCCTGAACCCTCTAAGCACACTGCTGGAGGATTCAGGTCTGGGCTATAGATTGAGGAGAGGAGGTCAGGTCATATCTCACCTCCTATACATGGATGACTTGAAACTCTTTGCCCCCAACAAATTGCGACTGATGGAGCTACTGAAGGTAACTGAAACATTCAGTAGCGCCATTAGTATGGAATTTGGTGTGGACAAATGTGCAGTCATGCATGTAAAGCGAGTGGAGATTATGGAATCCGAGGGGACCCAACTCTCGGACTCCATACACCTTAGATCCCTCTCCTCAACCGAAAGCTATATGTATTTGGGTATGTCGGAAGCGTTAGGCATCAACGTTGCTGACATGAAGCAATCGTTGAAGGAGCGCTTCTTTGGTCGTCTGAAAAAGGTATTAAATAGTCTTCTTTCAGGCGGAAACAAGGTGCGCGCCTTCAACGGTTGGGTCATGCCGGTTTTGATGTACTCTTTCGGCATACTCAAATGGACTCAGACTGAACTCGACGCCCTGGACAGGAGGGTCCGTACACTCCTGACCGCAAACCGGATGCATCACCCACGTTCATCGGTGATGAGACTGTACATCCCGCGGAAGTGCGGGGGTCGAGGCTTTTTAAATGCGAAGACCCTCCACAACCGCGAGGTGTGCAGCCTCAGGGACTACTTTCTTAAAGCCGATGTGGGTATGCACCGTGATGTGGTCGCAGTGGACAACGGGCTCACCCCGCTTTCCATGGCTAAAGAGAACTGGCGCAAACCTGTAGTACTTACTACAGATGACCGCAAGGAGATATGGCAAAGCAAGGCGCTTCACGGGCGCTTCTATCGAGCTCTCCATGAGCCCGGTGTAGATTTCCTAGCGTCCGTATCCTGGCTACGTTTCGGTGACCTTTTCGGGGAAACCGAAGGTTTCGTCTGTGCAATTATGGATGAAGTTATCTTGACGAATAACTACCGGAGACATATTATGAAGGACGGTACGGTTGACGTGTGTCGGGCATGCCATCGTCCGGGTGAGTCCATCAGACATATTATCTCTGGTTGCTCGCGTCTAGCTAACGGCGAGTACTTGCACAGACATAACCAAGTGGCTAGGATTATTCACCAGCAACTTGCTTTGAAATATAAACTTGTGGACTCTGAGGTACCGTATTACAAGTATGTGCCCGACCCAGTTCTCGAAAATGACCATGTCACGTTGTACTGGGATCGGTCTATCATTACTGACAGGACTATTGTAGCAAATAAGCCTGATATAGTAGTGATAGATCGATTAGCGCGCCGCGCAATGATAGTCGATGTTACCATTCCACATGACGAGAACCTCGTGAAAGCTGAGAAAGAGAAACAAATAAAATATCTCGACTTAGCACACGAGGTGGTTGACATGTGGAATGTGAGCTCGGCTATCATTGTGCCGATTGTCGTAACGGCTAATGGCCTGATGGCCGAAAGCCTCGACCAACATCTCTCGAGGCTCTCGTTAGGCGGTTGGATCAAGCGCCTGATTCAGAAGGCAGTACTCCTCGATACGGCTCGCATTGTGAGGAGGTTCCTGTCTCTGCAGCCCTAACCACCGGTAGCTTGGACCCTGCTCCCGACACCGGCGGAACTCTATTTTTTTATATTTTTAAATGTTTTTTTATCCTTTTTATTTTAAGAAATATTTAAAAATGTAATAGAATAAGAACTAAAATGAATAAACGAAACAAATAATAAGTATAATTTATTTTCAAAAATATACATCAGTTTAATTATGGTAATACACTCTAAGACACTTGTTTGTACGAACAGATTTTGAACATCTGTGTCTGAACTAGATATATAATATCTGTATTTCAGACATCAGCGCTCTCCCCTGTTGTAGGCGACACTTAGCAAATAACTTTGTTTGACCTCTATTTACATCTTATAAAACACATAATTTTTGATTAAAAAGTAAGACAAAAATAATAAAAATAAAAAAAAGAAGAAAGTGACAAAAAGAGGGGGAATAATCTTAAAATAATAATTAACAGGTTCACTGTCCACAGAGGTAGTACGTTTCCGTGGGATATTTTCCGACATCCACGCGGGCGAAGCTGCGGGCAAAAGCTAGTTTTTAATAATTATGCTAAAATACAATAGACGTCGAAATATTTAGTAACCTGTTCTACTTAGCTATTTATAAAGAGCCATAAAAAACTTCTGAAAGAAATCGACACGTGTTTCACCTCTCAACGATGCATCCTCAGGATGACGATTGACTTGTCGCGAACCCGAACACGGCGTGTTGCCACACCGAGCGCTGAACGCAGACTGGAAAATTAATAATTATAACGCAATTATGCTAGTTTGCAAAGTGTACTTTTAATGACTTAAATTTTGTTTCATTTTGTATAAATAGCTATTTCATAGCACAACGTATTTCATTGTAACGTTTAACACAGTACCCATTAAAGATGTATGTACATACTTTAGAAAATCTAAAAAATGGTTGATAAATTTTATCTTTATTTAACACTACCGACAGACGTTGTCCTGCCAAAATTTCAATAATTCATACAAAAATCCCACTGAAAAAGCCGTTCAGTTTTTACCGAATCTGTTAATTTGACGGGAAGCTTTTCCAATTCAAGTTCAAACGGTTTTCACCAATGCACGGAGTGATTCATGCGGAAGGTTTAAGTGTATAAGTCATTAAAGTTTTATGGAAATTGGCTAAAATTTTACGATTATTTTGTTGAAGATGTCGGAAAAAATCATGCCGACTGGGAGCTTTATTGGCGTGCGCCGCGGAAATCGTAAAAGTTATACAAAATTTATGTTCTACAGTATTGTTCAACAAAAAAGTCCGCGATGGCATATATTTTCTAAGGATGACCCAAAATAACCATTTTAATCTTTCAGAATTTGATAAAAAATTTAATGTTATTTCTGAAGCTATTTTGACCAGTATTATATTAAACCTCACCAAATAAACTATGTCACTTAAATTCAGCATTTAATTTAGATTAAAATAGGCCTTGACATTTCATTTAAATTAATGGTTTAAAAGTATCACAGATTCCAAATTACGCGTAACAAAATAATTATGGTTGACGGCACCGCGGGCTCAGCGTTAGGAGTCAATGACCTTTTCCTCGGCTATTAGGTATGTAATCCCGGTATCGGCAGTACGTTCCCGTAGCATATTTTCCGACATCCATGCGGGCGAAGCCGTGGGCAAAAAATTGTCGAACTAATATTTCGAACGATCGTATGGTTGCGCGACGATCACTTTTTGATAGGACTCGGGGTCATGCTCAGGTAGCGCTCGCGATCACTACACCAACGAAGCAGTCAATCACAGAGTCAGTTTACCTTTATTCCCAGTATCAAAATGATGTGTTTATTTGCTTGTGGCAGGCACATTCCTGACGCTGGACATCTGCGCGACGCGTCTGGCGGCGGAGGGCGCGCTGGACGTGCGCGGCACCGTGGAGCGCATCCGTGCGCAGCGCGCGCACTCCATACAGATGCCCGACCAGTACGTGTTCTGTCACCTGGCGCTGCTGGAGTACGCGGTCGGTATCTACACACTATACTATTCTGTTTGTTATACATCCGTGCGCAGCGCGCGCACTCCATACAGATGCCCGACCAGTACGTGTTCTGTCACCTGGCGCTGCTGGAGTACGCGGTCGGTATCTACACACTATACTATTCTGTTTGTTATACATCCGTGCGCAGCGCGCGCACTCCATACAGATGCCCGACCAGTACGTGTTCTGTCACCTGGCGCTGCTGGAGTACGCGGTCGGTATCTACACACTATACTATTCTGTTTGTTATACATCCGTGCGCAGCGCGCGCACTCCATACAGATGCCCGACCAGTACGTGTTCTGTCACCTGGCGCTGCTGGAGTACGCGGTCGGTATCTACACACTATACTATTCTGTTTGTTATACATCCGTGCGCAGCGCGCGCACTCCATACAGATGCCCGACCAGTACGTGTTCTGTCACCTGGCGCTGCTGGAGTACGCGGTCGGTATCTACACACTATACTATTCTGTTTGTTATACATCCGTGCGCAGCGCGCGCACTCCATACAGATGCCCGACCAGTACGTGTTCTGTCACCTGGCGCTGCTGGAGTACGCGGTCGGTATCTACACACTATACTATTCTGTTTGTTATACATCCGTGCGCAGCGCGCGCACTCCATACAGATGCCCGACCAGTACGTGTTCTGTCACCTGGCGCTGCTGGAGTACGCGGTCGGTATCTACACACTATACTATTCTGTTTGTTATACATCCGTGCGCAGCGCGCGCACTCCATACAGATGCCCGACCAGTACGTGTTCTGTCACCTGGCGCTGCTGGAGTACGCGGTCGGTATCTACACACTATACTATTCTGTTTGTTATACATCCGTGCGCAGCGCGCGCACTCCATACAGATGCCCGACCAGTACGTGTTCTGTCACCTGGCGCTGCTGGAGTACGCGGTCGGTATCTACACACTATACTATTCTGTTTGTTATACATCCGTGCGCAGCGCGCGCACTCCATACAGATGCCCGACCAGTACGTGTTCTGTCACCTGGCGCTGCTGGAGTACGCGGTCGGTATCTACACACTATACTATTCTGTTTGTTATACATCCGTGCGCAGCGCGCGCACTCCATACAGATGCCCGACCAGTACGTGTTCTGTCACCTGGCGCTGCTGGAGTACGCGGTCGGTATCTACACACTATACTATTCTGTTTGTTATACATCCGTGCGCAGCGCGCGCACTCCATACAGATGCCCGACCAGTACGTGTTCTGTCACCTGGCGCTGCTGGAGTACGCGGTCGGTATCTACACACTATACTATTCTGTTTGTTATACATCCGTGCGCAGCGCGCGCACTCCATACAGATGCCCGACCAGTACGTGTTCTGTCACCTGGCGCTGCTGGAGTACGCGGTCGGTATCTACACACTATACTATTCTGTTTGTTATACATCCGTGCGCAGCGCGCGCACTCCATACAGATGCCCGACCAGTACGTGTTCTGTCACCTGGCGCTGCTGGAGTACGCGGTCGGTATCTACACACTATACTATTCTGTTTGTTATACATCCGTGCGCAGCGCGCGCACTCCATACAGATGCCCGACCAGTACGTGTTCTGTCACCTGGCGCTGCTGGAGTACGCGGTCGGTATCTACACACTATACTATTCTGTTTGTTATACATCCGTGCGCAGCGCGCGCACTCCATACAGATGCCCGACCAGTACGTGTTCTGTCACCTGGCGCTGCTGGAGTACGCGGTCGGTATCTACACACTATACTATTCTGTTTGTTATACATCCGTGCGCAGCGCGCGCACTCCATACAGATGCCCGACCAGTACGTGTTCTGTCACCTGGCGCTGCTGGAGTACGCGGTCGGTATCTACACACTATACTATTCTGTTTGTTATACATCCGTGCGCAGCGCGCGCACTCCATACAGATGCCCGACCAGTACGTGTTCTGTCACCTGGCGCTGCTGGAGTACGCGGTCGGTATCTACACACTATACTATTCTGTTTGTTATACATCCGTGCGCAGCGCGCGCACTCCATACAGATGCCCGACCAGTACGTGTTCTGTCACCTGGCGCTGCTGGAGTACGCGGTCGGTATCTACACACTATACTATTCTGTTTGTTATACATCCGTGCGCAGCGCGCGCACTCCATACAGATGCCCGACCAGTACGTGTTCTGTCACCTGGCGCTGCTGGAGTACGCGGTCGGTATCTACACACTATACTATTCTGTTTGTTATACATCCGTGCGCAGCGCGCGCACTCCATACAGATGCCCGACCAGTACGTGTTCTGTCACCTGGCGCTGCTGGAGTACGCGGTCGGTATCTACACACTATACTATTCTGTTTGTTATACATCCGTGCGCAGCGCGCGCACTCCATACAGATGCCCGACCAGTACGTGTTCTGTCACCTGGCGCTGCTGGAGTACGCGGTCGGTATCTACACACTATACTATTCTGTTTGTTATACATCCGTGCGCAGCGCGCGCACTCCATACAGATGCCCGACCAGTACGTGTTCTGTCACCTGGCGCTGCTGGAGTACGCGGTCGGTATCTACACACTATACTATTCTGTTTGTTATACATCCGTGCGCAGCGCGCGCACTCCATACAGATGCCCGACCAGTACGTGTTCTGTCACCTGGCGCTGCTGGAGTACGCGGTCGGTATCTACACACTATACTATTCTGTTTGTTATACATCCGTGCGCAGCGCGCGCACTCCATACAGATGCCCGACCAGTACGTGTTCTGTCACCTGGCGCTGCTGGAGTACGCGGTCGGTATCTACACACTATACTATTCTGTTTGTTATACATCCGTGCGCAGCGCGCGCACTCCATACAGATGCCCGACCAGTACGTGTTCTGTCACCTGGCGCTGCTGGAGTACGCGGTCGGTATCTACACACTATACTATTCTGTTTGTTATACATCCGTGCGCAGCGCGCGCACTCCATACAGATGCCCGACCAGTACGTGTTCTGTCACCTGGCGCTGCTGGAGTACGCGGTCGGTATCTACACACTATACTATTCTGTTTGTTATACATCCGTGCGCAGCGCGCGCACTCCATACAGATGCCCGACCAGTACGTGTTCTGTCACCTGGCGCTGCTGGAGTACGCGGTCGGTATCTACACACTATACTATTCTGTTTGTTATACATCCGTGCGCAGCGCGCGCACTCCATACAGATGCCCGACCAGTACGTGTTCTGTCACCTGGCGCTGCTGGAGTACGCGGTCGGTATCTACACACTATACTATTCTGTTTGTTATACATCCGTGCGCAGCGCGCGCACTCCATACAGATGCCCGACCAGTACGTGTTCTGTCACCTGGCGCTGCTGGAGTACGCGGTCGGTATCTACACACTATACTATTCTGTTTGTTATACATCCGTGCGCAGCGCGCGCACTCCATACAGATGCCCGACCAGTACGTGTTCTGTCACCTGGCGCTGCTGGAGTACGCGGTCGGTATCTACACACTATACTATTCTGTTTGTTATACATCCGTGCGCAGCGCGCGCACTCCATACAGATGCCCGACCAGTACGTGTTCTGTCACCTGGCGCTGCTGGAGTACGCGGTCGGTATCTACACACTATACTATTCTGTTTGTTATACATCCGTGCGCAGCGCGCGCACTCCATACAGATGCCCGACCAGTACGTGTTCTGTCACCTGGCGCTGCTGGAGTACGCGGTCGGTATCTACACACTATACTATTCTGTTTGTTATACATCCGTGCGCAGCGCGCGCACTCCATACAGATGCCCGACCAGTACGTGTTCTGTCACCTGGCGCTGCTGGAGTACGCGGTCGGTATCTACACACTATACTATTCTGTTTGTTATACATCCGTGCGCAGCGCGCGCACTCCATACAGATGCCCGACCAGTACGTGTTCTGTCACCTGGCGCTGCTGGAGTACGCGGTCGGTATCTACACACTATACTATTCTGTTTGTTATACATCCGTGCGCAGCGCGCGCACTCCATACAGATGCCCGACCAGTACGTGTTCTGTCACCTGGCGCTGCTGGAGTACGCGGTCGGTATCTACACACTATACTATTCTGTTTGTTATACATCCGTGCGCAGCGCGCGCACTCCATACAGATGCCCGACCAGTACGTGTTCTGTCACCTGGCGCTGCTGGAGTACGCGGTCGGTATCTACACACTATACTATTCTGTTTGTTATACATCCGTGCGCAGCGCGCGCACTCCATACAGATGCCCGACCAGTACGTGTTCTGTCACCTGGCGCTGCTGGAGTACGCGGTCGGTATCTACACACTATACTATTCTGTTTGTTATACATCCGTGCGCAGCGCGCGCACTCCATACAGATGCCCGACCAGTACGTGTTCTGTCACCTGGCGCTGCTGGAGTACGCGGTCGGTATCTACACACTATACTATTCTGTTTGTTATACATCCGTGCGCAGCGCGCGCACTCCATACAGATGCCCGACCAGTACGTGTTCTGTCACCTGGCGCTGCTGGAGTACGCGGTCGGTATCTACACACTATACTATTCTGTTTGTTATACATCCGTGCGCAGCGCGCGCACTCCATACAGATGCCCGACCAGTACGTGTTCTGTCACCTGGCGCTGCTGGAGTACGCGGTCGGTATCTACACACTATACTATTCTGTTTGTTATACATCCGTGCGCAGCGCGCGCACTCCATACAGATGCCCGACCAGTACGTGTTCTGTCACCTGGCGCTGCTGGAGTACGCGGTCGGTATCTACACACTATACTATTCTGTTTGTTATACATCCGTGCGCAGCGCGCGCACTCCATACAGATGCCCGACCAGTACGTGTTCTGTCACCTGGCGCTGCTGGAGTACGCGGTCGGTATCTACACACTATACTATTCTGTTTGTTATACATCCGTGCGCAGCGCGCGCACTCCATACAGATGCCCGACCAGTACGTGTTCTGTCACCTGGCGCTGCTGGAGTACGCGGTCGGTATCTACACACTATACTATTCTGTTTGTTATACATCCGTGCGCAGCGCGCGCACTCCATACAGATGCCCGACCAGTACGTGTTCTGTCACCTGGCGCTGCTGGAGTACGCGGTCGGTATCTACACACTATACTATTCTGTTTGTTATACATCCGTGCGCAGCGCGCGCACTCCATACAGATGCCCGACCAGTACGTGTTCTGTCACCTGGCGCTGCTGGAGTACGCGGTCGGTATCTACACACTATACTATTCTGTTTGTTATACATCCGTGCGCAGCGCGCGCACTCCATACAGATGCCCGACCAGTACGTGTTCTGTCACCTGGCGCTGCTGGAGTACGCGGTCGGTATCTACACACTATACTATTCTGTTTGTTATACATCCGTGCGCAGCGCGCGCACTCCATACAGATGCCCGACCAGTACGTGTTCTGTCACCTGGCGCTGCTGGAGTACGCGGTCGGTATCTACACACTATACTATTCTGTTTGTTATACATCCGTGCGCAGCGCGCGCACTCCATACAGATGCCCGACCAGTACGTGTTCTGTCACCTGGCGCTGCTGGAGTACGCGGTCGGTATCTACACACTATACTATTCTGTTTGTTATACATCCGTGCGCAGCGCGCGCACTCCATACAGATGCCCGACCAGTACGTGTTCTGTCACCTGGCGCTGCTGGAGTACGCGGTCGGTATCTACACACTATACTATTCTGTTTGTTATACATCCGTGCGCAGCGCGCGCACTCCATACAGATGCCCGACCAGTACGTGTTCTGTCACCTGGCGCTGCTGGAGTACGCGGTCGGTATCTACACACTATACTATTCTGTTTGTTATACATCCGTGCGCAGCGCGCGCACTCCATACAGATGCCCGACCAGTACGTGTTCTGTCACCTGGCGCTGCTGGAGTACGCGGTCGGTATCTACACACTATACTATTCTGTTTGTTATACATCCGTGCGCAGCGCGCGCACTCCATACAGATGCCCGACCAGTACGTGTTCTGTCACCTGGCGCTGCTGGAGTACGCGGTCGGTATCTACACACTATACTATTCTGTTTGTTATACATCCGTGCGCAGCGCGCGCACTCCATACAGATGCCCGACCAGTACGTGTTCTGTCACCTGGCGCTGCTGGAGTACGCGGTCGGTATCTACACACTATACTATTCTGTTTGTTATACATCCGTGCGCAGCGCGCGCACTCCATACAGATGCCCGACCAGTACGTGTTCTGTCACCTGGCGCTGCTGGAGTACGCGGTCGGTATCTACACACTATACTATTCTGTTTGTTATACATCCGTGCGCAGCGCGCGCACTCCATACAGATGCCCGACCAGTACGTGTTCTGTCACCTGGCGCTGCTGGAGTACGCGGTCGGTATCTACACACTATACTATTCTGTTTGTTATACATCCGTGCGCAGCGCGCGCACTCCATACAGATGCCCGACCAGTACGTGTTCTGTCACCTGGCGCTGCTGGAGTACGCGGTCGGTATCTACACACTATACTATTCTGTTTGTTATACATCCGTGCGCAGCGCGCGCACTCCATACAGATGCCCGACCAGTACGTGTTCTGTCACCTGGCGCTGCTGGAGTACGCGGTCGGTATCTACACACTATACTATTCTGTTTGTTATACATCCGTGCGCAGCGCGCGCACTCCATACAGATGCCCGACCAGTACGTGTTCTGTCACCTGGCGCTGCTGGAGTACGCGGTCGGTA
This sequence comes from Agrochola litura, assembly GCA_949152395.1. Taxonomy (NCBI): domain Eukaryota; kingdom Metazoa; phylum Arthropoda; class Insecta; order Lepidoptera; family Noctuidae; genus Agrochola; species Agrochola litura. The sequence continues at coordinate 17,257,077 of OX424509.1, read as the reverse complement.
TCTACACACTATACTATTCTGTTTGTTATACATCCGTGCGCAGCGCGCGCACTCCATACAGATGCCCGACCAGTACGTGTTCTGTCACCTGGCGCTGCTGGAGTACGCGGTCGGTATCTACACACTATACTATTCTGTTTGTTATACATCCGTGCGCAGCGCGCGCACTCCATACAGATGCCCGACCAGTACGTGTTCTGTCACCTGGCGCTGCTGGAGTACGCGGTCGGTATCTACACACTATACTATTCTGTTTGTTATACATCCGTGCGCAGCGCGCGCACTCCATACAGATGCCCGACCAGTACGTGTTCTGTCACCTGGCGCTGCTGGAGTACGCGGTCGGTATCTACACACTATACTATTCTGTTTGTTATACATCCGTGCGCAGCGCGCGCACTCCATACAGATGCCCGACCAGTACGTGTTCTGTCACCTGGCGCTGCTGGAGTACGCGGTCGGTATCTACACACTATACTATTCTGTTTGTTATACATCCGTGCGCAGCGCGCGCACTCCATACAGATGCCCGACCAGTACGTGTTCTGTCACCTGGCGCTGCTGGAGTACGCGGTCGGTATCTACACACTATACTATTCTGTTTGTTATACATCCGTGCGCAGCGCGCGCACTCCATACAGATGCCCGACCAGTACGTGTTCTGTCACCTGGCGCTGCTGGAGTACGCGGTCGGTATCTACACACTATACTATTCTGTTTGTTATACATCCGTGCGCAGCGCGCGCACTCCATACAGATGCCCGACCAGTACGTGTTCTGTCACCTGGCGCTGCTGGAGTACGCGGTCGGTATCTACACACTATACTATTCTGTTTGTTATACATCCGTGCGCAGCGCGCGCACTCCATACAGATGCCCGACCAGTACGTGTTCTGTCACCTGGCGCTGCTGGAGTACGCGGTCGGTATCTACACACTATACTATTCTGTTTGTTATACATCCGTGCGCAGCGCGCGCACTCCATACAGATGCCCGACCAGTACGTGTTCTGTCACCTGGCGCTGCTGGAGTACGCGGTCGGTATCTACACACTATACTATTCTGTTTGTTATACATCCGTGCGCAGCGCGCGCACTCCATACAGATGCCCGACCAGTACGTGTTCTGTCACCTGGCGCTGCTGGAGTACGCGGTCGGTATCTACACACTATACTATTCTGTTTGTTATACATCCGTGCGCAGCGCGCGCACTCCATACAGATGCCCGACCAGTACGTGTTCTGTCACCTGGCGCTGCTGGAGTACGCGGTCGGTATCTACACACTATACTATTCTGTTTGTTATACATCCGTGCGCAGCGCGCGCACTCCATACAGATGCCCGACCAGTACGTGTTCTGTCACCTGGCGCTGCTGGAGTACGCGGTCGGTATCTACACACTATACTATTCTGTTTGTTATACATCCGTGCGCAGCGCGCGCACTCCATACAGATGCCCGACCAGTACGTGTTCTGTCACCTGGCGCTGCTGGAGTACGCGGTCGGTATCTACACACTATACTATTCTGTTTGTTATACATCCGTGCGCAGCGCGCGCACTCCATACAGATGCCCGACCAGTACGTGTTCTGTCACCTGGCGCTGCTGGAGTACGCGGTCGGTATCTACACACTATACTATTCTGTTTGTTATACATCCGTGCGCAGCGCGCGCACTCCATACAGATGCCCGACCAGTACGTGTTCTGTCACCTGGCGCTGCTGGAGTACGCGGTCGGTATCTACACACTATACTATTCTGTTTGTTATACATCCGTGCGCAGCGCGCGCACTCCATACAGATGCCCGACCAGTACGTGTTCTGTCACCTGGCGCTGCTGGAGTACGCGGTCGGTATCTACACACTATACTATTCTGTTTGTTATACATCCGTGCGCAGCGCGCGCACTCCATACAGATGCCCGACCAGTACGTGTTCTGTCACCTGGCGCTGCTGGAGTACGCGGTCGGTATCTACACACTATACTATTCTGTTTGTTATACATCCGTGCGCAGCGCGCGCACTCCATACAGATGCCCGACCAGTACGTGTTCTGTCACCTGGCGCTGCTGGAGTACGCGGTCGGTATCTACACACTATACTATTCTGTTTGTTATACATCCGTGCGCAGCGCGCGCACTCCATACAGATGCCCGACCAGTACGTGTTCTGTCACCTGGCGCTGCTGGAGTACGCGGTCGGTATCTACACACTATACTATTCTGTTTGTTATACATCCGTGCGCAGCGCGCGCACTCCATACAGATGCCCGACCAGTACGTGTTCTGTCACCTGGCGCTGCTGGAGTACGCGGTCGGTATCTACACACTATACTATTCTGTTTGTTATACATCCGTGCGCAGCGCGCGCACTCCATACAGATGCCCGACCAGTACGTGTTCTGTCACCTGGCGCTGCTGGAGTACGCGGTCGGTATCTACACACTATACTATTCTGTTTGTTATACATCCGTGCGCAGCGCGCGCACTCCATACAGATGCCCGACCAGTACGTGTTCTGTCACCTGGCGCTGCTGGAGTACGCGGTCGGTATCTACACACTATACTATTCTGTTTGTTATACATCCGTGCGCAGCGCGCGCACTCCATACAGATGCCCGACCAGTACGTGTTCTGTCACCTGGCGCTGCTGGAGTACGCGGTCGGTATCTACACACTATACTATTCTGTTTGTTATACATCCGTGCGCAGCGCGCGCACTCCATACAGATGCCCGACCAGTACGTGTTCTGTCACCTGGCGCTGCTGGAGTACGCGGTCGGTATCTACACACTATACTATTCTGTTTGTTATACATCCGTGCGCAGCGCGCGCACTCCATACAGATGCCCGACCAGTACGTGTTCTGTCACCTGGCGCTGCTGGAGTACGCGGTCGGTATCTACACACTATACTATTCTGTTTGTTATACATCCGTGCGCAGCGCGCGCACTCCATACAGATGCCCGACCAGTACGTGTTCTGTCACCTGGCGCTGCTGGAGTACGCGGTCGGTATCTACACACTATACTATTCTGTTTGTTATACATCCGTGCGCAGCGCGCGCACTCCATACAGATGCCCGACCAGTACGTGTTCTGTCACCTGGCGCTGCTGGAGTACGCGGTCGGTATCTACACACTATACTATTCTGTTTGTTATACATCCGTGCGCAGCGCGCGCACTCCATACAGATGCCCGACCAGTACGTGTTCTGTCACCTGGCGCTGCTGGAGTACGCGGTCGGTATCTACACACTATACTATTCTGTTTGTTATACATCCGTGCGCAGCGCGCGCACTCCATACAGATGCCCGACCAGTACGTGTTCTGTCACCTGGCGCTGCTGGAGTACGCGGTCGGTATCTACACACTATACTATTCTGTTTGTTATACATCCGTGCGCAGCGCGCGCACTCCATACAGATGCCCGACCAGTACGTGTTCTGTCACCTGGCGCTGCTGGAGTACGCGGTCGGTATCTACACACTATACTATTCTGTTTGTTATACATCCGTGCGCAGCGCGCGCACTCCATACAGATGCCCGACCAGTACGTGTTCTGTCACCTGGCGCTGCTGGAGTACGCGGTCGGTATCTACACACTATACTATTCTGTTTGTTATACATCCGTGCGCAGCGCGCGCACTCCATACAGATGCCCGACCAGTACGTGTTCTGTCACCTGGCGCTGCTGGAGTACGCGGTCGGTATCTACACACTATACTATTCTGTTTGTTATACATCCGTGCGCAGCGCGCGCACTCCATACAGATGCCCGACCAGTACGTGTTCTGTCACCTGGCGCTGCTGGAGTACGCGGTCGGTATCTACACACTATACTATTCTGTTTGTTATACATCTGCTCGTTCACTTATGCTGGTTGCGAGTACTACGCACCTGATGTTTCTGAAGAACATCACCAATAAGGTCACACATATGTCCTTCTAGGGTGTGTCCCACTTACATCAGCCTTCTAAGTACTTTTGTTAGCCGCCTTTCATTCATCATTTTAATATGGCCAAACCAGTTTTTGTTTTTGGTAAATGGCATCTCGTAGGTCAACCTAGGAGGTTGTCAGGTACTTACCCGAACTTTCCTGTGCGTGCCTCAATAAATTAAGGCCTCTTGCAGCCAGGGCATAAAATTTATAAACTAGGCGACTACACGCAGATTACAGTTGTGACGCTGCGAGGTCATTTATTTACTTTTATTTGCATCTGGAAACAATTTCGTGGCCATATTTACATTTATGTTGTGTTTGTTGTTTCTGTTTATCCCCTTAGGAATGGCTTTCTTTGAACATCAGAATGAGATGATGAATATTTGTTACCGCTATTCAAAAAAAAATTACCATAATTTAAGTGTACAAAATAATGCTCAATTGACAGTTAATCATTGCATTAGAGGCACCCCCATGTGGGGTACGGACCTCAGCTTAGGGCGGCGCTGGGGGAGGGCAGCATGGGACAGTTGGGACAGGCTGGATCAAATTAATGACCAAACGATATAAGCATACTTAATTTAATTCCGCCCCCCCCCCCACACCCTCCTAATACTACTACTGCTTGTTTCGTACACATCTAAAGTAAAAAAAAATGTGGAGGGGCACACTGATTAGGCGTTTTAACCGCAACTAAGCGCGTAATACTGAACGTAACTATGCTACTCTATACGCGGGTACAGAATTGCGCAAAATGCCTTATCTGGAGTTTCTCTTTGCAGCACGCGCTGTGTTGATACAGCACACTTTAATATTTTACACAGAAAATACGTGAACTTAACACATTATTATGGCCTTCCAGGTGATGCACGGCTACCTAGACTCCGCAGACTTGACCGGATTCGACGAAGATAACGAGGATGAGTCCGAATGAAGACTGTCTCGTCCGTCCTGCGCCATGCTGTAGCGGCGCCGCGCCCGCTGTACAGTGACAGTGTACAGTGACCCTTAGCCAAGTGACTGCTCTTACAAACTATACAGTGTTTATATCGCTACGTCACCCACCCACGTGTACGTGTGATCTCAGGCCGACTGACCAAAGATCGCGCGCGAACCCACAGTGAAATAGCATGGAACCCTTTGTGACTCTGCCACTGAACTGCACAAAGAGATGTGTTCATTAGAATAGTAGCAGAAGGACAGCATGTCTCGCGTGACCTCGTGGCCACGTGACCACGGGATCGCGGGACCACGGAGACCTGCTAGTGCTGGAACAAGACGTGAGGAATGTTTTGTGTACGACGTTGCGCCACATTCGGCCGAATCAACACGCTATCCGCTCATAGCTCAAGAAGATATACATTGAAATGAAAACGTTCCTGTAGCATGAATAAGAACTGAAATATAAATCAGGTAATGGGAAGGAAGCCTCCTAACACAAGTATTTATTTGCATATTATAAATCTTTGTAACCAAAAAATATTTCCACGATTATTTAGGATTTTAATATTTATTTATACCTATGATGTAAGGAGTTATGGCTGTGTGAAGTTTTTTGTCTGTAACTTATGTAGTTATGTTTATTTCAATAAATTAATTTTATGTAAATGCCATGAAATCATTATAATATCTACATGTGACCGCTGAATTCGAAGTTTCGCACGATTTAATATACGTTGAGGTGCTGGTAGGCTTAAAAAGTTAATTCATGTTAATCATTTTATATATTTCATTCGCGCAGTGTCGCATAATGACGTGTATTATACATTTTTATAATCGTCAACGCTCACGTCGAGCTATTATATGAATTTATGATAATGCACTGAGGCATCTAGACGTTACGAATTATTATAAATTATTATATTATAAATAGTTTAGTCACAGAATGTCCAATTCTCTAAATGTCTCATCAGCAGAATGTCCAATTTGCAAGAATAACGCGGCAACGCGAGATTCGACACCATGTATTATCCAGAAAGCTATATTGGTTACTAGACATATTAATCTCAGTGGAGAAAGTGTTAATATAGAAATATAAGTAAATGAGTATGACCTCTAATTAGACATTCTGCGAACAGGAGAATACCGGGTACTGAATTTTTCGGAACCTCGACACGTTTTGCAAATTGAACATTCTGCGACTGAACATGATAAATTTAACATAGACTGAGTAATGTTAATATGTTCTAAAAGTTTACATGCGGCCCGTCGTACTAGCGTAAATTTACTATAACCCTCATGTTAAAATCAATCTTTATTTCTAATGTATTCTTATGAAAGATGTATAAAACGTATAATAACAATAAATGTGAAAGTAAGTAAAATATTTTGATGTGACAACATATTTATTTTTCATAGAAAGCATAGCGACATATCTAATGACAGATCTATATATTTTGAATCGCCGTCCTGTTACGTAACGTACATATCGCAGTAGACGTGTTTGTTTGCTCTCCGCCGTGTTCCGTCGTGGACAGCGTTTCCTTCCTGCATCGTGAATCTCTTGTACAGTGTGACTATGACACCCCTTCCGTGCCCAGTAAGCAGTATGTTACTCGAACGTATGATTATGTTAACTATCGTGTTCAATACCCGTCTAGTGTCTTTTTAGACTTACTTATTTTCGATCGCAGAAAGTGAGGGTTTATCCTAAAAGTTGGCAACGTCGTAAATAGCTGTCAAATATTTACCTGTTTTGATTAATTTAGCAATATTACTGTATTGAATTAAGAAATGTGGCTAACTAGGGAAAAAAATATTGATTATGAAATGCTATAATGTATTATTATTTATTTATAACATACATACGCTACCATTCCAGTCTCCCAATGCGGTAGTGTGGAGTTAATTATCAATTTATGAAATAATATAACATAAGATTAAAGATTTACAAATTAAAAACAACGCGTATAACGTTACCCTTGCGAACTCGCTCAGTGAACATGAGAAAAGATCTATTCTGTTGGCAACTAAATTTAGTCTGAGCATTGTTCGCGTCAGAGAGACAATGGTACCGATTCCCTTGTTCACAAACTAAACTAAATTTAAGTTCAGTGCATCTTTTTCTTTGTATTTCATTCAAGAAGAGGACAGAAGATAAATTTTAGTTTAGTCCCGTCAAATTAATCAGCGCAGATGTAAAAAAAGTATTTGGAAACTTTCCAAATGCCTTTTTTACACCTAAAATTATTACAACATCAAATTCAGTGTTATAAATTGCTATTCATTATTAATATTCTAGCCCACTAGTTAGCCACATTTCTTATTTCCATTCAGTAATATTGCCAAATTAATCAAAACAGCGAAATATTTGACATCTATTTGCGACGTTGCTCACTTTCAGAATAAACGCTTTTAATTAAACAATATCGAATTTTATTTGGCACTTGGTGTAAATATTTGTTAAGCAATTCTGCGAACGATAGTACGTCCGTCTGGCACTACACTAATAACGATGCATCAAAACATGTTCTCTTAGGACATTGTTTCTTATTAAGTAAATTGTTAATCTGGAACGTCTGTTGATTATTGTATCTGTAAATATTTTATAATTATTTTCTGTTCTAAATTAAAACCCTTGTGAAATATGTGTGAAATAAAAAAATCTTGTAATATATTTACACGAAAAGTTTTATTTACCATCATTTATAGACATCGCAGATAGCAACGGAATATAATCTTACACTAATACAGTAGGACTTTACACAAATACCACAAAGTTTACACTGTTGAGTACATCAACAGTGTAAACTTTATTTATATTTTTTTATTAAATATAAAAAAAATATAAATAGTAGATGGGCGTCAAGAAATTGTCACCCAACGATGAGGGCTTACGCTAAAACTGAATGTGCAAAATAAAAGGCCACGTTCTGTAGAACTAGTTAGGGAATGCAATCTCTCTCTCTTTGAAAGAATGCGTTCTTTTTAATTAAAAAAATCTTGAACTTTATTAAAATGTAAACTATACCTACTTAGGGTAATCGTGTTGTATAACAATAGTCTAATCTCCAACCAAAAAAATAAACGTTATAATCATGAGCAACTATGCATACAGAACGCAACAAATCAGCAGACACATCACGGACATTAGAATTTTTCGTTATTATTATAAGTATTGAAAGTGATTTCTCAAGAAGCATAGTGTGCTAAGTTCGCTCAATCTCGAAATCTCGTTTGAGGTGGAGATCGATTTCAAGAATGAGATTGTCTTCCCACGAGAATCAAAATCAATCTGCCTAGCCTTTTCCCAACTATGTTGGGGTCGGCTTCCAGTCTAACCGGATGCAGCTGAATACCAGTATTTTACATGGATCGACTGCCTATCTGACCACAACCCAGTAACTGGGTAATACGATACCCGTTGGTAAGACTGGTTGTCAGACTTTTGGGCTTCTGACGACCCGTAACGACTGTCAAAGATCCACGATCGACAGCCGGGACCAACGGCTTAACGTGCTTTCTGAGGCACGGAGGAGTCTTGGTATGGAAAGATGGTCACCCATCCACGGACCAACCCCGGCAAGCGTAGCTTAACCTGTCGGATCGACCCGTGCGGCTGTTATTATTTTCCCACGAGAATGAATCTCGAAAAAAGGCTCGAGATCGACATCTCGAATCTCGAAATAGCATTGCCTAGAACTAGTGTTGTAAATGATTAAGTTACTCGATGACCACGGTGGTGTTGCCGTGTACGAACATTATCGGCGGCATGTCCTTGCTCATGACATTCAACCACGCCATATACATGGCCGCCGATATGCCCTGGAAAGTAAGAAGAGATTGTGCTGACCTTCACGAAACTGGTCTGTCGTGTCGCAAATCCTTTCTATGAATGTGATGGTATAATTTAGTGGCCATGCCTTTTAAGAACGGGTTAGTTATGGAATAATATCTAGGTATGTCCAAGGGCGGATCCAGCCTTCGAGTCAGGTCACATAGTCAGAGTCCAGTCAGGGAATGCTCCAATAGGCCTGTGTCCAATGTTTTTTTGTCCGTCTTGTAGATTATTAAAAATATTGAACACGTATTTTTTTTTTTTTGACGCAATCAAAAGATTACGGCGACACATTGAGTTAAAATATGGCATGACGTCACACCTTGCTAGATTTATTACTGCGTTGTGACCACAAATTTACTAAATCTGTGGTTGTGACGTAGCGAGCCCCCACTCCCCAACTTTAATGCGTATTTTCCAAGTTATTTTTGATTAATATGATAAAGCAAAAAATACGTGTCTAATATTTTTTTGAAGTGAAAACTTCTTTAGGCGCGTTGGGCATTTTTGAGATGGGACTAAACCATTGACTTCGCGATACCATGACGACACCTCATTTTTGTAAACGCGATTGTGCTCTCTATTTATATTACGTTACGGATCAGTGTTTAATGCAAGTATTTTTACTTTTAGGTTCCGGTTTTTTTTTTTAAACTCTTTTGTGATCTTTATTTATGTAGGTATATAAGGTTACGGACCAATGATCTATACAAGTATTTTTCTTCCACCAAGGCGATCTTGTTAAAGGTTTTACTTCTGTCGGCACTCCCGGAGTACAACCACTTTTCTTTTTTTTACCTATGCAGCTACCTTATTAACGACGGATTAAGCCTGTCGGGGGCCCGGGCGGCAAAACAAAATGAGGCCCCCCGGTCTTCTCAGTATATGTAGGTATTTCTAGTAACATTAAAAAAAAAAAAAAATAGCGACAGCAAAAAGATGTGCGTAATTACCTACACCATGGACCTCGCAACCCGCAACCGGCAGGTTTTTTTTCAGGGAGGTGCACTTTCATCTCCTTATTAGTTTATTTTTACGAAAAGCAAGAATGTATGGAAGCGAGCAAGGCGAGCTCGAAATTTTTTGCTCCTCGGCTCGGAATTTCCGGTTAGATTTCATCCATCATCATCCTTACGGAAATAGGAGTTGTTTTGTCGACTTATGCAGAAAGTTTGAGAATGTACATTGTAGCGAGCGAAGCGAGCCCGAAAATTTTCTTCCTCAGCCTCCAACTAAACTGTTTTAGCTGAATGTATTTTGACCGTGTTTGGAATATCATTAAAAAGTAGTACCTACTTCTTAAGATTTGGGGGGTCGCCAGGATCGGCGGTGGCCCGGGGCGGGAAAGCGGCAACAACTGATTCCTGTTTGGAAAACGCCAAGCGGATATCCCGGCAGTAAATCTCTCGACTCGACTATCCATTCCAGTCGGTTTTTAATTAGGTGGTTGTTAATTGCTTTGTCCACAGTTTTGGCCAAATTACTGGAAAGTAATTTGGCAAAAAAAATAATATCAAGAAAGTCGGCATCAACATCAAGAAGGATGGCTGGGACAGGAAGAACTTGGACTACTTCAAACGGCGTATGCAAATACTGGAAAACCTATGGAGTGAATTCCAGTTCAACCATGATCGTCTGTCTACAGAAGTAAGTGCGGGCATCCTTACTTTACAAGTGATTTGTATAACACAGCATTGAAGTGTTATAAAGAAGTCAAGGAGTTAATTCTCCAACAAAATCAGGAACTGCTCCTCTTTACCATTCTCCAGAAACTAATGACGCGACCCACCACCGCATTTACCGTAATGTACGATAGAGGGATATTACGGAAGTCGTTTTACCGAAACCGGAATCAGAGGTATTAAATTTGATTGATCGGCATCGGAATCGGAATCGTAGTCGAAGGTGGAAGTAGAAGAAAGATGTGCTATGGGAAAGCTTAATAAAACAATTGAAATATAAATTCAGTCTCTTTAATCAGTCAAATATTAGCGATAACATCCACAAACAAAACCATAAACTGAGACTTCAAGCGCAAGCATGTATAAAATAAACTAAAATTACACTGGTAACAAGTTGAAACTTGTTAGTACGCACTCTAGTCACGTGCATCGCTGCAATTTGAACTTCGGTATAACTCCGATTCAAAATTATCGGAACCGAAATCGGAATCGAGGTATAAAATTAATCGGTTGTTCCGAACTTTCGGAACCGGAACCGAAACGTCATTTCAGCTTAGACGAGCTCTACCCTATTTCGACTAGCTTTTTTTTTATTATTATTATTCTCAAACACAGGTACATTATTTATTGCTTCTACAGTGTTACTCGCCAAACTTTCCAGTTTGATGGCGAGAAGCGCTTGTAGCTAGGACGCCGAGACAAATTACTAACCCTCTTAAGGCTTGTGCAGACCAGCGCGACACGCGACGCGACACAAAGACACCGCTCGTCGCGCGACGAGCGGTGCCTTTGTGTCGCGTCGCGTGTCGCGCCTGTTTGAAAGAGCCTTTATTCATAAACGTTGCTTAAAGTTAAGAGACGTTTAAACGTCAAAAATGTATGGTTAAAAAACCGTTCGTGTGCGAGTCCAACATGCACTTGGCCGAGTTTTTCAATTTTGACCAACCATATTTTTGATAGACAGACAATATTCTATTCGATGCTTAACTCTTACCTACCATGGTCCTCCTTTGATACATGATGACGCGCGGATAACGCTGATGTCTTGCTAACAGATGCTGACTTGACATGATTACTTTCCTCTATGGGTGACAATGTAGTGAAGACTGATGCCGTGCTGATGCCGAAATTTGGATTCTCGCCACAGTGTTTTTGGCATAGAGGAAAGTAATATATATGTTCTTGGTTAGCACATGTGTTTAGAATTTTTCGTTGTTTTTTTGACTGATTGTTGATACTTTTGTCACTTGTTATTGTTAAAGTGTATTGTCCTTGTGTTCGTAATTAGGTTTGTACTGTGATTGTCATATTTTTTACTCTTTTTATCCAAGATGGATGGAAATAAACCCCCCGATCCTGACCCCCCGCGGCGCGCAGAGGAGACGAGAAGAGATGAGCGGCGTGAAGTTAGTGGCACCGTAATAGTTCCGCTCTAGCCAGCATACATCTCCGCTCTAGCCAGCACACATTTCCGCTCCAGTCTAGCCAGTACGCATCTCCGCACAGCTTTGGTGGATACACCCTAGTTGAAAAACATCTCTGCTCGTCTCCGCTTCGGACATCTCCGCACATTTCCGCTTTGGTGGAGTCCGGGCCTTACTCTCTACGGCGCACCAGCGCGCCGCCCGCTTCGCACACTTTGGGAACCCCTGGTCAATGGTATCTAAAAGAACACTTGTTTGTTGATTTTCCGGGTTTTCCTGTTTTCCTAAGGGGTTTTCGTTGCTTGAATCCGAGCAGCTTGGGATTTAAGGAGAGCTTTATTAGCAAATACGTTTGCGAAGTTTGACGCATATACAATGTGTAGGTAACTGAATTAATGAATTTGCACATTATGAAAGTAATATCTGGTTTTTTTAACGACTTTTTCTAAAAATGAAACCTAGCTAGATCGATTTATCGCATCCGAAACTCCCTGCATACTTTTCATGAAAATCGTTGGAGCCGTTTCCGAGATTCAGATTATATACAGTATGATTCTTTATAATGTGCACATATCGAAATGATCATCTATGCATAATTTAATAGACGGAAAAAAAAGTTTAAAAAATATATATTAATTTAAAAAAATCTCTTTGGTACCTTATTGATAAATTTTACAACTATTGTAAAAATGTATGAAAAAAATACAGATTTTTGCTAAAATAACATGTTTATTTTCAATTGAGGGTAGTATTTTTTCACAATTTTAATTTTATGGGGACGCCTAATTACTTCCAATCATTACGGAGTTTGTTTCATCGCTATAGATGATTTAGTTTAAGTTACACTGTTTCGTTACAATTTTTTTAAATAAAAACTAAAAGTAGGTAAAAAAAAATATTTAGATTTTTTTAAATATTTTTCTGTGTTTAAAATTAAGCATAGATTCCCTCATTTCGATATGTGCACATTATAAAGAATCACACTGTATATACAAGAATTGGTCGTTTAAAAGGTAATAGATAACATAATATTCTATAAATATGGAGTGTTTGGTGGTGTGGGTTAATTCCCGGACATGTTGTTTAAGTAGTAGGATATACCTATTCCATTTCGGTATTTTGACGTTCCCTACGTCCTTCTTTTTTATTAATATATTTAAGTGTATTCGATAGAAAAATAAATCAAACTCTTTCATGTACTGATACATAATTTATTGCAAAAAAGTGTTTTTGTCTTTCCTCTTGATTTTTAACAAGTTATTTATAAATACAACTAAAATAAATTCAAGTAAAGGTAAAAATAAAACCAAATTTCATACATTTTAGGTACAAATGTGAAAGTAAATCCAAGGCCAATGGCCCCACTGGTGCTGTAATAAAAAAAACGGAATAAGTAACTGAATGTAAAAAAAAAGTGTGTGTGTCAGCTCCGACGCACAACTGGAGTTTACTCCTTAAAATACGATTGTCTTTGAATCTGCAATAGGCAAAGAGGGTAAATAAACACGACTCTTAAAAAAACCCTTCCTCCCCCCTATACAAGTATACACATACATGATTTTAAAGTGAAAGGTGCGCAAGGTACGTTGCACAGAAAAACGTAACGCTTTTGAGTTAACGTTTGTATAAATTTCACTCATAAAATTTCCATAACGGGGATATGAAAATCGCCTCTTAGGGAGTAAACTCCCTGCCCGGGTTGCGGAAGAGTCCGAAAGGGATACCGTGGCCCCTGGCAACATGGCAACTGAAGGAACACGGGTGGGTTTTAGTCAGTAAGAGTCTCCACCCAGAGCGGGCGAAGTTATTTGATAATTTCCCACCCAAAAAAAAGGGAGTAAACTCCAAAATGTCTTTGGTCGGCACTTTCACATTTGGACCAATACGGATGAGTCCTTTAGCGAGCCACAGTTTTAAAAGGAGACAAGGTAAAAATAATAAAAATAAACAGGATTCAGCGTAAATAACAAGTAATATCTACTACCTAATACTTCTTAAAAATGATTTCCAAATAAATCGCTTACAACATGTAAAAAATAACCCTGTCCGTGAGGGTGTTGTTAAGTATCGTACTGAGAGTACTATTAAGAGATAATTTACAGGAAAAAAAAAACATTCGCCACATTTTTTTTATGGGGAATTTTATCGGGTTATTTATTACACGGGGCCGGGCCGTCCGTCGTTTAGCGGGTGTCTACAAGTCATAACTTATGACCCCTGTTGAAATTTGCTAGTTTTTAATGGATTTTGGGTAATTTTGGTACTAAAAATGTGAATTTTAAATAGCATTAAATTTTATTTTAATAAGTTTATTTTTATTTTTGGTAATGCTATTGCAGTAGGCTATGTATCCCTTTCGGGTCGCATTGGGTTTTTTTTACACATTGTATAATAAGAGTGACTACTTTATATCTTATACTGAACGAATTACGATTACCAATCAGTTATTCAAGCGCACAGTTCGCTATCCTCTGGATTGCAAACAGTGTTTCCCCAGGCATCGATCCTGGGCCCGCTCTTGTGAAACCTTGGATACGAAGACTGGTCCTTCGTCAACCTTACACCTTAAAAATGTATCCGTCTTATAGACGTAGTTAAATAAAATACACGTAGTTTAACTTCTAAATTCTTGTATAAATAATTACATAATACTTTTATTGTGCTTTGGTAAGAGATTTTGTTCATTTTATTGGTTCATTAAAACCTTAATACAAACTACTTATATTTTACTGTCTTAATATTACTTAATAATAAAATGCTGTAAGTGTTCTTGATAATAAGTACATAATTGTTCATGATTGTAAAACTTACTGTAAGTATCTAATGGTTCCTTAAATATTGTACAGTTGGTAATTACAATATAACAGTCTCCATGCATTGAATAACACATATTTTCTATTACTCTATGATGTATAAATTAAAACTACTTTCATCTTACTAAAAATAATCTGTAACCTTAGCGTCTTCTCGTCTTTTCGTTAAAAACCTGTTTTAATTATTCGTCAACTCTCTGGAGTTCTTGTTTTTTTTTAACAGTTACCTATTTTATTTATGAAATAACTTAAACGATTGCATCTCTTCAGCATAATATAGGTACTACAATAATATCAAATATGACATGGAGTCACTGGTACTCAAACGTTATTGTTGAAAAAACCTTCAGTAAGCCTTTAATTAACTACAGTCCGGCCGTCGAGAGTATGCATTCCTGATACCTTGTCAGTTGGATAATTTCTAGTACTAATAAGAATCGAATCCGCAAAACAAATTTTCGTTAGTATGAGACTGACAGGTGTCAAGAACGCATTCTCTCGGCCGACTTTAATTAATGAAAAACTCATGATAACAGTGTACTCTTTAGTGTACTGCAGCAATACTATAATTAAATCGTACCTATTAGCCGACGTTCGCACGAACGTAATAAAATCGCGGCGATTTTTTTTCCTGCACTGGATTTTCAACGCTCTGCTTAGCGCCGAGAGTTGAAAATCCAAGAGTGTGTGCGCGTGGAAACGCTGGGACGAGAGTGCGTCTCAGCGCATTGGATTCTCAACGCTCGGCTTTACTTTAACACCGACAGTTGAAAATCTAGTGCGCGATAAAATCCCACCGCGATTTTATTACGTCCATGCGGACGTTGGCTTAGAGTGCTACAAAGATATTTTGGCGCCTGAATGACATTGTCAGGGGGCGTGGTTGGTAACATTAGTGAAATTGTGTCACAGAAATTGTATTGACAAAACAAAATGGCGACGTTTTTTCTGATTTAGGCCACGCGCCACTACAGCCTTGTGGCGTTTTTTCCGCCGGACTTCAGTGGTGGCGCGGACTCTACTTATATAATTTTGTGACAGAATAATTATACAACATGTAAAAAAAACCCTGTCTGATCCGTGAGGGTGTTGTTAGGTGTCGTACTGAGAGTCTATGTAGGCGGTAATTTTCAGGAAAAAAGAAAAAAAATTCGCCTCATTTTTTTCAATGGGGAATTTCATCGGGCTATGACATGGGGCGCGGGCGACCGTCGTTTAGCGGGTGTCTACAATAGTCATAATTTATGATCCCAGTTGAATATTTTCTAATTTTTAATGATATTGGAGTAATTTTGGTACTAAAAATGTGAATTTTAAAATAGCAATAACTTTTTTATTTTCAATAAAGATTTAAAAAAAAATTGTAATGTTATTGCAGTATCTATACATATACCCCTTTCGGATCGGACAGGATTTCTTTTTACATATTGTTTTCTGACAGAGCAATTATTTTTTGACAGAATAATGCTATTCAGACAGAACATTGATAATATAAACAATGATTTTTAGGAGAAATATTGGTATTTAACAATATAACTAGGAGTAGAAGGTGAGCACAGAGGTATGGTTGCCGCGCACGAACATCATCGGCGGCATGTCGCGACTCATCATCTCCAGCCACGCCATGTACAGTGGAGCGGAGACCGAACCCTGCAGCAAAGTGTACAAGTAAGTAGTAAGTATATATTTGTAATAAAAATATTTGGAAAATCCAAAAGAGCACGCCTCATAACGCTCATTCAAAAACAGAAAAATATTTATATAAGTATGTTTTGACTGCTTTTTAGGGTACACGGAACCCTTATAGTTTCGTCATGTCCGTCTGTCTGTCTGTCCGCGGTCTAGCTCCAAGACTGTTAGTACTAGAAAGTTGTAATTTGGCATGGGTATACATATTAATCATGCCGACAAAGTGGTAAAATAAAATTATGAAAAATATTTTTTTTTAGGGTACCTCCGCTACACGTAAAGTGGGGATGTTTTTTTTTTTCTTTTTATCCCTTAGTGTGGGCTATCGTTGAAAAGGTCTTTTAAAAACATTGTGAGTATGTTAAAACCATTTTTGAAGCAAATTTTTGTTAGAGTCAAGTGTCCCCCCCCTCGATTTTTTTTTTCAACTACAAGGTTAAGTTTGTTCTTGGGATAAATTCATCCCAACTACGGAACCCTACATTGTGCGTGGTCCGACATGCACTTGGCCGGTTTTTTACCCATCAATATGGGTAAAATTTCTCACCTCGAAATCTTTACGTACTGTCAAAGATTATTTAGGTTTACTTTGTTGGTTGCTAGGCAACGGAAGAGGGTCGAAGTTGGAAATATATAGATATAGATATTATATTAGTTAGTTTTTTATAAATTATAATTAAACTACTTTGAATAAAAGAGCCATTTTCAAAAGGGTTCCTCCTACGGAAGAATGAATCTATTTAAAAAAAAAATACTCAATTAATTGATTTTCTCGCAAGCTACAATGTTTTCAGGTTTCATAATTTTTTTAAAACTATTTTGATGTATTTTTCGTTTCTGCTGCATTAAATAAATTTTTGAAAAGTACATTATTAATCTCCAAAATAATCTAAACAATGGTATATAAATTAAGTAGGTTTAGTGGACTACCAGGAGTGTAACAATAAAAACAGTTGCAGAAAGGAGACAAAACAAAATCGAACACAGAGCACTCACTAATGCTTCGCAAAATGAGTCGTGCAATATACTTAACACGTTAAATCAGAAAGCATAGCATAATCAGCACACTGCTGGAACATAGACGTTATCTCTGAGGGAGTGGGCCATAATCCACCGCGGGCTCAGTGCGGATTAGTGGATTAAATCAGTTAATTTTGTTAAAAGCTTGTAATTTCAATAAACTTCTTTAAAATACCGTACCGACTGCAAGGACCACCAGGACAGCAAAAACAAAAGAAAGAAATTGTCAGAATAATACCAAGTAACGTGAAGAATATTTAAGAATTTGAATCATGAAAATGAAAAGAAATATCGCAGTGTTATGTCTACGTACCTTCCTAGGCATGGGCAGCGACATGACGATGAGTCGAGCCTCTTTCGAGTTAGCCAGCAACAGTTCCCTTAGCCTCAGCTGGCGTTTGGTCTTCTCAGATAAAGTCAGCAGTTCTGTCTCACTGATGCAACATTCTGTAGGAAAAGGTGACATTTAATATTCTGTTAAATTGTAGTCATTTAGAGGTATGAGGAATAGGGTGTAAAGTTCACTTATCCTTATTAGAAAAGGGAGGATCCTCCGACCAGACGGGTGTTGAGTCTGGCGGGCAACTGCCCTACGATTGGGAAGTTATTATAGATTGGGTGGTTGGTGGTTGATACTGGTGCCGATTCCCTTGTTCACAAACTAAACTAAATTTAAGTTCAGTGCATCTTTTTCTTTCTATTTTATTACGAAAAGGACAGAAGATAAATTTTAGTTTAGTCCTGTCAAATTAATCAGCGCTTGACGTAAATTGACGTAATTTTAGTAGGCAAGTTTTTAATCACGTCTAAACTTGTATGGAGTAGTGACAGGCGCTGATTAATTTGACAGGACTAAACTAAAATTTATCTTCTGTCCTTTTCTTAATGAAATAGAAAGAAAAAGATGCACTAAACTTAAATTTAGTTTAGTTTGTAAACAAGGGAATCAGCACCTTTATGGTGTTTGCGCGGTAAACTCTAATTGCGCGATGCAGGTTTTGTGTGACGTAAGGTCTTTGATGCGTAGTTCGCATGTGGCAATGTAGATGCCGCCACAGTCACATTGGAAAGTGGAGATTGACTATACAGAAAAAAACAAAGACACTTAATTGGTAAGCAACATCATAAAAGCAAAATTTCAAGCTTCTAGACCAAGTGATTTAGGTTGTGTGTTGTCTGTCAGTGAGTGAATTTAACATTTTGAATTATGAGGCAGTCTTACCCGGATTAGCGGATTCGTCAGTGAACTTTTTGGTAACGTCTTCGAAGAGTTTCATGGTCTCTGGTTGCGGCGGCTCCGTGATGTCCTGCACCATTTTCAACGAAGAGTAGTCGATGCGGAACTTCGCTAGCAGGTTGGCCATACTGAAGGTAAGGGTTTCGGATCAGAATACGTAGCAGAGAAAGAAAACCATTAGCAATTCATGAAATCAAACTTCTACTGTTTATGACTAGCTGGGATTTGTATTTTTTAAATGAGAAAATGAGCGCACCACGTGTTCACATTGCGAAGTGTTTACAACCACACCACGTGGACGGGCGCTAATTTGTATGTAAATGAATAGTCTGTTCACACGGACCCCATTTGGCTATCAAAATCAACCGTGTGGGCGATACCGACCACAACGCAACCACAACAGTTGATCTGCCTGCAAACACTAGCCACAATGTAACCACATCGCCACTACTATAGCGACAACGCAACTACAACGCTGCAAAAAGTTGCAGCGACATTATTCACACGTAACCACTGCTTCCCCACATTTAGTCGCTGCGATGTGATGTGGTTGTGGTGTGGTACGTGGGAACGGGCTCTTATCCTATACCTATCTTAATATCACAATGTAAACGTTGTGCTATTAACATCTGAATATTGTTTCAAGTAACCCAAGAAGTAATTTTTGAAGTGAAAACTTCTTTAGGCGCGTTGGGCATTTTTGAAATGGGACTAAACCATTGATTTGGCGACACTAACGCAATTTACCGACACCGTGGAGTAAAAGACATCAACGCGTTGATTACCGCGATGCCGATTTTTTTTCAAGTTTTCTCTTCTGTCGGCACTCCCGGAGTGCCACTGTTTTTTTTTTCTAGCAGAAGTACAACAGTTAACACTCCGCAATAGGAACACGTGGCGCACTCATTTTCTCAGTTTAAAAATACATATCGAGTCAATGTCAAATTGACCCTAAACCAGTATTTTGTTCCTTGTATCCAAACACCGAGAGTTCATTTAAGTTAAACGTTTCTTACTTCCTCTCCTCGAGTTCCATCTCGTGCAGCCTGTTGGCGAGCGCGAAGATCCGGAGCTTGCAGTTGCCCCACGCGGAGCGCTGCGAGATGATGTAGGGCAGCAGGATCGTCAGCCCGCCGTCGTCGTACAGCCACCACACGTCTAATGTTCCTGCCTCCTAAACACACAGAGACACTATATAAATATATGCCTTTTCTCATATGGGTAGGTAGGTTGAAACTACTGAACGCTGCAACGATCCTGACTAGTTTCTCATAATGCTTGAAGCTTTCTTTTGGTAAATATCAACTCTTTCATACTTTTGCTTGACATGGTTTACGAATTAGGTGTTTTTCAACATCAAGCAGGCAAAATGTATTAAGCCTCGTGCAGACAGGCGCGACGCGACTCCGGTAATTGTTCTACCGTGAAGTTTTCTTCGAAATTGTTTTATTAGAGTCGTGTCACGCTAGTCTGTACGAGGCTTTAGACTGACAAAATATACCACAGTATTCCGTTGCTTGAATCGAGTGAAAAAAACGAGCGAGCCTTACAATAGTCGCATATGATGACATCTTGGCTGAAAGTACCAACCTCTCGGAAAATGGGTTAGTATTAGTACACACGGCTACACATCAAGATATACATTTCCAGTTTATGCTGATCTCGCATCGTATAGGATTTCCGTACAATGCGAGGTCAGCTTATACTGGAAATGTATAGCTTGATGTGTAGCCGTGTGTACTATCTGACGGCCAACACTAGCGCCGCGCGCGCTCATTAGTTAAATCAAATAGCGCGCGCTTCCCCGGCTTCCTGTTACACACTTCCGTCCCTTTTCACAAAATCACTCCCACAGATTGCAGGAAAGCGAGAGGAAGGATGTTACACATCAAAAATGTTTAATAAAAATATATAAGTAAATAATGGTTTTTATTTTAACACAAACAACACACTTGTTGTTAAGGTTACTTGTGTTCCCACTGGATGTCTCAATTAACTGAATAATAACATAATGCTTGCATGACACAGGATTTGCACAGTAAATATTCTATTTTCTTTAGTCCCTATATTGTCCCACTGCTGGACAAGAGCCAAGTCTGTTTTATTATTATTAAAAGATAATTTAAAAATACGCGTTTTGACGTGGAGTTGCGGATACCAGCCCGTATTACCTAAGATAATTTAAACATGTTTTACTTGTTTATTCTGGAATATCGACATCTGCGACAGTTGGTCCTTCGACAGCTCCAGCCCGGTGGACGAGTTGTACACAATCTGCCGATGCATGTCATTCTTCTTGTCTTTCTTCTTCCGTTCCTTCGTACTGTTGCACTCGGATATCGTGAACGAACGAGACGTCGACAACGTCAGTATACCTGGGGAAAACCTTTAATGAGGAAAATGACTTGATGCGGAAGTGTGTGCGACCTTCTTTGGTAATGTAATGAATAGCACGTCCTTGAATCTTGTACTGATTTATCATTGTTTTGGGTTTGCCGGATACATTGTTGAAAATGACTTAATATTTTTTTTAGGCGTCTAGCTATCTGCGATATTGTTTGGTGAATATGATGTCTTGTGACTTGTTAAGCCAACCTTTTAAAGACGAGATGACTTTGGTGGGAGGATAAAGTCGTGTATGATGTTCATAAGTATGAGATAATGGATAATGCCACCACCAAACTAGTCTCATAATGAGTGCATATGTTTATTACTTTAGTGGTATAGTGAAAACCGTTTATAACGACTTCGCTTAAAACGTCGTACCGTTTATTACGTCGAAATTTTGAGGTCCCAACATTTTTGTTTACTTAAGAGCGGTTAGCCTAAAAGTTGGCAACGTCGTAAATAACTGTCAAATATTTATCTGTTTTGATTAATTTGGCAATACTACTGTACGGAAATATGAAATGTGGCTAATTTGCGAACTAAAATATTGATTTTGAAATGCACTAACTATCGTAACACTGAATATTCAGATTTAGATGTAAAAAAGTATTTGGAAACTTTCCAAATGCCTTTTTTACACCTAAAACGGTTACAACATCAAATTCAATGTTATAAGTATTGCAATTCATTATTATTAATATTCTAGTTCGCTAGTTAGCCACATTTCTTTTTTCCATAATATTGCCAAATTAATCAAAAAAGTGATTTATTTGACCTCTATTTGCAACGTTGCCCACTTTCAGAATATACGCTCGTACAGTACGACACAACTGAGATGTAGCATGAATTAGAAAATTTGCATTCATTCGTTTCAATTTTACGAATGTATTTGGTTATATGACTTTACAAGTTATTGCGTTTGCATAAAGATCATTTTTACCTAATGTAGTAATAAAGATTGATGATTTTGAAGGCGCATTCAGTACGGATGGTGATCGGTTTTACGAATTTTTCCGATGCTACATCTAAATTGTGTCGTACTTTACAACCGTACGTCGCTAACTCGCTACAACCGTAATCCGACGGTTTATAAACGGTTTTCTCTGTAGTTTCATGTAAGGTTCTGGGTTCTTGCATGAATGTTGGTCCAGCAAGCGGCTGTTGATATTAGAGGCTATGATAATGATCACTATGAGTTACGCTAAGACTGTTAGCTCAAGCAGTAAAGCTAGTACCACCACCAACCTTTAGGTGTGTAGTACTTACTATCATCTAAGGGTAACGTACTGGATAGGTTATGTCTCGGCTGATGATCAGCTCCGCGGATATCAAGATCGGAGTCTGCGTGCAGCATGAGAGGAGCTCTTCGTACTCTCAGCTCGTCCGCACTTCCACTGGAGGTGCCGGTCAGCGAGCTGGTGGCTGCAGTCTCGGAACTGAGCACGCCGAAGTCCAGCCCATCAGCCACGCGCAATATTGCTACGGCGAGGCGACTCTCGAAAGCAGTACTGGGGAAGGATGGGTTGTTAATATTAACATGTTGAGGGAGGTATTGTGATTCTGCAAGGTCATTTCCTAGTTTGGCTGTGATCGTCCACAGTGCTGTAATAGGAAGTGATATAACTTGTTAATGTTTATTTTATCTAAGTTAATCTTTGGTGCTACAATAATTATAGTCTTGCTTGTATGGTAAAAAGTTTATCACAGTACCTAATAATAATCTAACTTATATGGAGGTGCTACCTATGTCAGAATTGATGACTTCCCATTTCAGGAGGCGCAAATTAATAGGTGAGTTTACATAGATGGACTAGAAAAACTAACATCATACACGGAAAACTTTAATATAATCGACGCTGTAGTTGTGAAGCCGTATTGAAGTCTATGAAGGAGGTACCTACGCAGCATCATATACTAAATCATGGAGGTAAACAAAAGCTTAAACAAGTAGGAATACTTACTGCAACACATTAAAGTAAGATACCAAGTCCTCCGAGGGACAAGTTGTCCAGTCCTGCTTGAAGCCCATGAGCAGCACATTAGGAGCCAACTTCCCCACCCCGGCGGCCTGCACGAGTGCACGTGCACCAGCCTCGAAGCCGAAGCCGTGGACGCGTGAACAGAACGCGCGAACTTTGCGGAGACGTAGCCATTCTGCATCCGTGCGGGCGCGGGTGGAGCGTTCCTTGTAGGAGACTTTTTCCTAAAAGATAACTATAAAATTACGCCAGTATTCCTTGAAGGGTTAGACAAAGGTGTGCCTATAATAGAGCCACATTTCACCGGTTATTTTGAAGTCCTATGTAACAGGTGGAAAACTCCAATAAAACATTGCCCCACTCGATAATCGCACCCAAGTCCTCATGCTCAGCAATAGCGCTTGCGATGACTAGACCATAGACCAACGAGGCAGTCTTGGAATGTGTTATTATTAATTTAATCTATTGGATTAGTTTGCTGAAGCCATTGACCGTAATGCAGACGATTCAATTACAGAAAAACATTTTTTGCTTGATCTTCCGTCAGTGCATGAATTATGCAATGGGATATCTACCATTAGATGAGTTAGACTGACTGTGTGTTTCCAGGCTCATATTTTAAGGGTTAATACGACCTCGCCTTGGAACTCCCAATATGTTCATCGCATTATAATATAATTCAAAATCATTGATGATTGATGTGATTTGTATCACCCCTATCTTATTTTTGTGGTTTCTTTTCCTTTATTTCTTGTGCAATTAGGAGTAAAAATTCGATCTATCCATTGATGTCATATTTAGGGGTCTATTGGAACTCCTAATGTTGCAAAAACACATTGGTAGACGGATTTATCAAAACATGTGATGTCCTTACCTGTGATATATCACCAACAATCATCAGCGATCCAGCCTTAGTGATGAGGTTTCCGAGGTCAACGAGCGCAGGCCTGTTTTGCGGCCGTCCAGCCAACACCAATATTTGCGGCCAATAGTTCTTCACATGCTCTCCAGTCTTGGCCAAGTTGTAGGCACTCGATAGAGCTGTCTTGTATATCTGGGCTTGAGTACTGCTGCCCCAGTTTACGTCTGTAAATAACGATGTAAACATGTTTATTTTGTGACCTATATCCTTAAGAGCTTTTTGATCGGATATTATATCTGTGGACTAAACATTGATATTTTGTTTTATAATTGAAGGAATATCTTGAACGGTGGCGTTTTAAAGCTCCAAATTAATTCCGCAATTTCTATTGCATTTGTCAATCAACAATAAAATAATAAGGAGTAATCTTCAAAAGATATGTTAAGATTTGTATAGGTATAATGATGTATCCATTACCTTACTGCCTTACTGTTTTTATTAGGTACTAGAATCCATGCCAACGAAGACAATTCGATTATTTGATGAATTTTAATGGATATAATGTTCTTATTCAAGTGTTAACAGTACCCATCAACGAAACCTTTCAAGAAATCTCAACTGAGTAATTCTTAATATAGCGCTGCGTGCCAATAATCTGAAGAATTTCATTTATAATAACTTTCGGAAATGGGATTATAGACAAACGAACGGTTCAGTAATATGAATCAAATCTGAGCGAGTAACGGAGTAAGGAGCAAGTGATGCAATCATATATGAGTTCAAACGGATTTAGATTGGGTCAACAACGGCTATTCTCGTTACACCCAGAAGCACTTGACTTGGTCAAAGATGTTATATGATTTTACGCTGCTTTTTTGCTTTGAGGTATTTTTGGCTTTAAAGCCTAAGGACTGAGTTCTAAATTTCACTTTTGGAATAATCAGATTTGTTATTCTTTTTTCCTGATATGTCTATTACGATTAGCTGATGTCTGCCATAGATGCTTTACAGACATCAGCTGGATTTAGTCATCTAAGCTCGTTTCAGAAAAACGTCCAGAGCTAAAAAGGCTAGGCTTCTGAAAAGCTTCACCACAACGACCAATCCTGTGCTTCTCACATCTAGCGGGTCCCCGCGTTTTTCGCCAAGTCTCCAGTTCATCTTTTGGGAGCTTAGGTACTCACACTGCTTCTTCCAATATTCTTGTTTAAGATAGGCCAATACTAACCAGGGTCTCTGTAGTGCACGATGAGGTAAAGCGTAAAGAAGATGGCAAAGGTGACGAGCGACATGACCCAGCTGATGAGCAGCATGATCGCCACACAGCTCAGGAAGCCAATCAGAGACAACCACACGTTGTAGTACTGGAATAAGAACCAAGAGTTAATTTGGGAGAGGTCATAACAGAAATAGGAATAGGCTAGTGATTGAACAAATAAGGTTGAAATCAATAACGGTAGCTTACTCGTAGATAGTAATAATTCGGCTCCAAGGACCAATGTTAGAATGAAAAAAAACTATATTTAAATGAAAATAATCGTGAGGAGCTCGTGGCTAAGTAATAACAGACGCACGGGTCGATCCACCAGGTTAAGTTACGCTTGCCGGGGTTGGTCCGTGGAAGGGTGTCCATCTTTACATACCGAAACTCCTCCGTGCCTAGGAAAGGACGTTAAATTCACGGATCTTTGACAGTAGTTATGAGTCGTCAGAAGCCCGAAAATCTGACACCAGTCTTACCAAGGGTATCGTATTACCAAGTTACTGGATTGTGGAGGTCAGATAGGCAGTCGCTCCATGTACTGGTAATTAGCTGCATCCGGTTAGACTGGAAGCTGACCCCAACATAGTTAAGAAAAGGCTAGGCAATTGAATCGTGCCAAATAAAAAAAAAATGATATATAGAGACAATTTTTTTTTTCTTTGATGCAAAAATATATTTTTGCATCAAAGAAAAAAAAAATTGTCTCTTTATGACCCACTGAAAAATTCGTCATAATATCATCGCAAAATAAATTATCTTAAATCAAATCAGATTTTGCCGCAAACGATCATACCGTGACGGACAATGACGAATAACGATGCGATGGTACAGATATATTTTTGTCTGCATGACTCATTGGTATTCAATTACATTGTATAGATATTTATATGGTGCTACAAACTTACTCTGAAAGTGGGTCGCCATCCTAGCGGTCGCACGACGGCCGCGTGGAAGGTGCAGAAATTAATGAGGGCGTACGACGCGAGGTAGAAGTTGGATATCAGTGGCGCTATTGTGTTCAGGTCAGCTGTGAAAGAAAATAATTGATGCTGACTTACAATTACAGATTCACTCGTTTAGAAGGTTTGGCTTCATCACGTGCCAAAACAAAACCATTAGGAACTTGGTATAGTCTGGCCACGCTAAGTCTGCATAAGCAAAAAATCGGTGGAATTTGAAAATCTATAGACGGCAACACCATCCTGTCCTACGAAAAAAAGAATTTGATACTTTGTTTGTCTTTTTGTATTTGATAGGTTATTTTATTTATTTTCTGATTTATTCCTGGTAATGAATAATTACTTTAGCACAATGCAGTGTGGATTTGATACAGTTTTGTCACCGTATGGAGGTAGAGCATAGGTACGATATAGTCTATTACACATAAACTATTAAACAAAAATCAAAAGGCAAAATATCAAAATCATTAGATCTACTTATAACCCCGAAACTGACTGATGTAAAAGCATACCATTTATGAAACTTTTCGGGGTTGCCCATTTATTCCATTGCAGACTTAGCGTGGCCAGACTCTATTGTCCTGTCTTTCGAAAGAGTTTCAAAGTAACTTGTACAAACACAAGAGATATTTTTTGAAAAACTTACAGCCAACTCAAAAGAGTACAAATAGTTTCCTAAAACAAATTGAAAGTACTTACCAATAAGTAAAAACAGCAATGAAACGAAGAATGTAAGCACATATCCTCTATACGGCTCTCCGTGTCTTCCATAAGGCTTGGAGAAGAAGATGAGTCCAGGATAGATGCGGTCAGTGCCAAGTGCTTGAATTAGTCGAGGTACTGACAGCAGGTTGGTCAGCGCTGTGGAGAGGGTCGCCGCCCAACAGCCGCCGTAGATGAACGGACCCCAAGCTGACATCAGCTGCATCACCTGGTGGAGACGAAGTCATTGATTTGATTTTGCTGACCATGCCAATAAAAATATTTTGCAACTTTTAACTACAGGTTTTATTGTTGATAATTTTGAGTTCCCTGCTTGCACATGAACCTGCGAAAGCTTTTCGAATTGAACGCTCAGAAAAACAAAAACTAAAGGATTTCTCATCGATGATGATTAAATCTTTAACTGTAAGGGAAAGTTACTGTTTAAGGGACTAACGTATCCCTAAACGCAGAGGCGGCTCTAGCCCATGTAGCGCCCGTGTGCAATCAATACCTTGGCGCCCTCTAGCAGTGGCGGACTAAGCCTGTCAGGGGCCCGGGGCGGCGAAACTAAACGGGCCCCCGCCCAGGAATCATACGTTGAAATATTTAGCACACTGCCTCGAAAAGATTAGGTTTTCTTTTGACACAGGAATTACTTTGTTAACCTATACAAAATAGTTTGAAAATGTACAATGCGAGAGCGAGCGAATCGAGCTCGAAAATTTAACACCTCTCTGTTTTTCTCTCCAGGAGGGACTTGAATGCTATGTTAATGTAGGTAGCGAGTGATTTAACTTACCGAATAGCTGTTATGCAGCCCATATTTGCACGTATTATTAGCGACGCAGCTGGCGAGTCCACTGTAGTCAAGAGTACCGTTTACCAAGACCAGGTCAGTCAGGTTTCCACTAGCATCCCTCAAGGCGCTTCCACCAGAGAACAGCACCATAGCCGCATAGCTCACCATGGATATAGACAGCGCGAGTAATGTACCCTTCGGGATTGCTGATGCAGGGTCCTGAAAAATTATTGAATTAACTAATTGTTGCTTTGATTTGAAGATAAGTTTGCAATCTCGTGGGGGGTAATAATACTCGAACAAGTAGGTACTAAATAGTACACCTATCTTATACATATTAAAAATCTTCAATTCAATCATTCACTGACAGACAACGCAGAGTGTAAACCGGTGGGTCACCATGTAATTTTGCACACGAGTTCCTCATACACATAATGAAGGTGAGCACTTAGGAAGGTTCTATGTTATCTATGTTATGGGGTTTGGTTTCCGCACTTAGTCCCTCAGGTGGACCATTATGCGTGGGCCATGGCGGCCGTTGGTGGTTATTCCAACCAGCCCACCTCCCTCCAGAAGTTAATTAAATCTCCTGGTCTATTCAGAACATCTGTGAAAGATCTGGGTGACCCGACGGTTTCTGTTCTAGTCTGGGTGACGCCCGTTCATTCAAAGAGCACGTGCGCGACGGTTTCCTCAGCCTCCATGCACGCCCTGCACAGAGGACTGTTCGTTACGCCTATTGTGTGGAAGTGTCTGTTTAGCGAGTAGTGTCCCGTGATGGGCCCCATCACCAGCCGCAGGCCGTTCCTGTCCAAGCGTAATAAACGCCTGGTTACCCTGCTATCCAAGGATGGCATAGCTTCCTTGGACTGCCTGCAGCCCGGTGTCGAGGTCCACCAGTTCTCCGCTTGTGTGTGGGTGAATTCCTGTAGCCACCTGCGTATTTGGTTGAAGGGGATTGGTACGATTGGCTCGGGTCCACAGACTACCGTGCTGAATGTAGGAAGGTTTTTTATAATTCATCGTTGAAAGTTTGTATGAAAGTTGCCGATGAGAAATCCCATCGTGCGCACGAGTTGTTTCATCATAAAACACCAGCAGCTGCTGAATCTTGCTTGATAGGTATTTCTTGGGGATGCTAACATTTCTTTCCTCATCTCATGACTCTACGTCACATTTACGGTAATTACTTCCGAAGTTTTAGTGACTTAGCATTCATTACGAAGAAGAGGATCTTATTCATATAGTAAATTGATAGGTATAAGAAATTTCCCATAAATAAAGTAAAATAATCGACATATTTCGAACGAAATGAACTTCCTTTCCCAGAAGTATCTTGTTTATCATTTACTGTTTTGCGGGAATAGAGATGACTCAGAACCACTATATCAATTGATTTTAATGAATCGATGAGTGTCGGAGCTAAGAAACATGAAACCGAAAAATAGCGAGGTTAATTAAATTGATCCCCATGTTGAGCTCGTTTCATTCGATTTGTGCCACGCGAAATGTTATACATTAATTTGGCATTCAAATAATATTGTGACTCGCCGCACCACCTATTTGTATGATTCGATTTGTTTGATATCACTGTTGACTTATACACCCGATGCTGCATCAGAATCAGGCTAGATTCGGTTTAGACAATCTAGCTGTTTAGATCATTCAAATTGTATGTCTCAATTCAATCATTTGGGATATCCCGAATTATCAAATTGATTCGAACGCATTGCTATATTCTTTCTTACTAAAGTGAATATACAGTATAATTTTGTGTTATTTAGCGTGAAAAAAACACCCTATCAAAATTCAGTATACCTCTTCCACTGCCTAGCCTTTTTCCAACTATGTTGGGGTCGGCTTCCAGTCTAACCGGATGCAGCTGAATACCAGTATTTTTCATGGAGCGACTGCTGAAGTTTCAATACATAGTGTAGACTTACTCGTAGTGGACTGTAAATTTACTGACCATTTTCTATTTTGATAAGTACCTGGTACTTGTTGAAAGGCCTACACTGTCCTCCCATACCTAATAATACCGTTATTTGAAAATATTGTAAAAGCCAATTATTTTATGAAGAGTAACCGTAAAGTTTTTTGCCGGCTCTTGTCCATAGGAACGACCAATTGGAACCGTGCACCTAGCTTCTGACGTTTCATAAGTGCCCTTGTAGGTTTTTTTTTTCTTTGCCTTTTTATCATTTGGAAAAAAGTTCACAGACGATAATAACTATAAAACAAAAAGAAAAGATGGACTGATGACCTTGTGAAGGCCGCAGGAATCCGCTGGATGCGGAAAGCACAGAATCGGTCGAAGTGGCGGTACTCGGGGGAGGCCTATGTCCAGCAGTGGACGTCTTTCGGCTGAAATGATTACGATGAAAAAGAAAACCATCCAAAAGGGGGAAGTTCTTCCGATCAATTAAAAGGCCTTCTATTAAGTTATTAATGCTGAAGCATTATGAAAAAAAAAATACGAAGACGAAAGCATTGCTGTTTCACAAAGTAAGTTTGCAAACAAAAGCTCCGATTTCTCGGTAATCTGTAAGTTTATTTTCTCTTCAGACCAGTGTTGTCACGTTTCAGAACAGCTCTGACGTCATGCTGCGCTGTCAAAAACACACAACACGTGCGTGACATACCTATGTCACGCACGTGTTGTGTGTCTTTGAATTTTTGCACGGTGAAGCACGTGTAGGTTCACCGTGCAAACAATTCTCACGGAAAGCAACCACGAATAACCCACTATTTTCAGTTTTATAGTCTAAAATGTATGAATGAACTCAGGAGATACTTGACGTAGTTTTAGCTAATGATTCATTTGTTTTGCGATTCCGTGACGTGTGTAAAGTGTGACGTCCCGTTGCGCTGTCATTGACACTCATTACACGTGCAAAGAGAGTAGGTAGACGTAGAGCGCGCGTGCTCTCCCGTGCAAACATTACTCTTGGATCGATTGCAGTACCACGTGTAGGCACAGTATCTTTGCTTTAAATAGTACCTAATTAATAATAGCTACATATGAATGAACTTGCCTAGCATCAACGCCCATCAGCAATCCTGGCTGTGTCATCATTATTATGCGGAAACCATAAAGAAGAATCATTTTCAGGGTTGTCATAGTTGAGAAAAAAATTGCATTAGCAATATCGGCCTGCCCCTGTGCCTCACACGACTTGATGAAATTATTAACATGTAAGTTTTAATGTATGTGTGTATTTAAGTATCGTACTGAGAGTCTATTTATGGGGATATTTTCAGGAAAAAACATCGCTTCTGTTTTTTTCAGTGGGGTATTTTACCGGGTTATTATAATGGGGCGCGGGCGGCCGGTGTTTAGCGGGTGTCTACAAGTCATAATTTATGACCCCTGTTGAAAATTTACTAATTTTTAATGGATAAGTCAATAACTTTATTATTTTAAATAATATGTATTCTTAATCTTTTTATCGTGCTTGTTAGTGATCCTAAGATTTCTACTACTTTTCTGTTTTTACCCGTGAGAACCTGTAATTGGCTCTTTGTTTCTTAAACAACTGTTATCCATTTGATAAAGCTGTTGGTTCTCCTATTAATAAATTATTTTTTTAAATTTTAAATAATAATAAGGTTTTTATTTTTAGGTAGGTAATGTTTTTGCAGTACCTATGAGCCCCTTTCAGATCGGACTGGATTTTTTTACATACTCGTATTGTACACATAAACCTTCCGGAATAAATTCTCTAAATTATGGTGAAAACCGCATCGAAATCCGTCGCGTAGTTTAGAAGAACAACGTGTTTACACAGACAGACACGAAAAACGACTTTAATTTGTGATATGTACAGATAGCTTCCAGCAGACTAGCTGTTTTATGAGCTTAGGTTGTAAGGAGACTGTGTAAAGTTCCTGTCATATCATATTATGCTCATTTACATCACGTATGACGTACCTACTATAACTAGGGTTTTTTTTTTTTTTTTTGGGTGGGAAATTATCAAATAACTTCTCCCGCTCTGGGTGGAGCGGGAGGGCGTGTCAGACTCTTACTGACTAAAACCCACCCGTGTTCCTTCCTATGCCATGTTGTTGCCGGGGGCCACGATTTCCCCATCGGTTTTCTTCGAACCCCCGGCAGGCATTGGCCCTAGCGGACCCCGTCAATTCTGCTGACATCTCTTTGAGGCGCGCGTGGAACACAACGCGCCGTCGACCCGGGCTTGGTCCTTATCGGACGGCGAGCTACCCATTGCTCACCGTCCGCAAGCCCGCGCTTACGGTGGCCGGAAATCTTCCTGCGAATCCCGACGCCCAGGGCGTCTCCTGCTGCGGCGGTTAGGGGCGCGAGGGCGCGAAATTTGCCTCTCCCTCACGCGCTCCGTCTCCTCCTTCGCGAGCATTACTGCTTCGCAGAAAGAGGTGACGGCCTCCCATTTCCTCTCGCTCCGTAGCATGGCCCGAATCAGGGCCGGACGCGAGAGATCACCGCCGCCGATCGCATCCACGAGGACACGGCGATGCCCTGCCCAAGCCGGGCAGACCTCCACCGTATGCTCCACCGTGTCCTCCGGGCGATCTACACGGTGACGACACCCGGGCGTTTCCTCCCGCTTTATCCTGAACAGGTACCTCCCGAAACAGCCGTGTCCGGTGAGTACCTGCGTCAGGCGGAAGGTGAGGACGCCGTGGCGCCTCTCTAGCCACTCCTCAAAGAGGGGTCTTATCGCCGCAATTGTGGCGTGCCCAATAACTAGGGTTACCATCCGTCCAGATTTGCCCGGACATGTCCGGCTTTTTGACCCCCTGTCCGGACTATGTCCGGCCTTCTCATTTGTCTGGTATTTTCAATTTAAGGAAATTTTCTTTAAAAAAAACCGGCCAAGTGCGTGTCGGACTACGCACAATGTAGGGTTCCGTAGTTGAGATGAATTTATTTATCCCAAACACAAACTTAACACTGTAGTTGAAAAACATGTTCTCCCATACATTCCAACTGCAAATCGTCGTTCGGCATCAAATACCGCGAATGTGACATTTTTACGTTTTTTTTTTAATTGCAGTATCACTTATTTGAACGTGTAGAATGAAATAAAACAAAAATCTGATTTTCGTTAAAAATTTCACATTCGCGGTATTAATATAATAATACATACATACATACATAATCTCACGCCTTCTTCCCATGGGAGTAGGCAGAAACTACAGAACGCCACCTGCTACGATCCTTACATACTCCTTTTGCCTCGTTTACGTTCATACATCTGGTCATACACGCACGCCGGTTGCGAGTACCTACTACGCACCGGGCCTTTCTGAAGAACATCACCAATAAGGTCAGTATTATGTCCTCCTAGGGCGTCTCCGCCCGGCCGTTCCCTTCACATTAGCCTCGTAAATACATTTTGTTGGTAGCCTTTCATTCATCCTCTCAACATGCCCAAACCATCTCAGCATACCCTTTTCAATTTTTGTCACTACTTCTTAATAATCTAAATCTAATACCTTTAAACGGGCAATTCTCGTATGTATGTATATATAATCTGAATCTCGGAAACAGCTCCAAGAATTTTTATTAAATTTAGTATGCAGGGGGTTTCGGGAGCGATAAATCGATCTAGCTAGGTGTCATATTTAGAAAACGTCGTTAAAAAAAAATGGTCATCCAGATATTTTTCTTTATTCAAGTAAAAAGGACTAATTCTGTTTAAAATAAGCTAACATAGTTCATAAGTTTACTTATGAACTATGTTAGCTTATTTTACCAGGTCACTCAGAAAGTTTTGCGACTAACAGTTTTTGTCTATAGGATACTGGCTGGCTTTGATGTCAATTAAAACTATGACTATTTATTACAAAAAAACAACATTCCAAATTTGAAATTACCTCCACATTTTTTTACGAGCAAAATCAAAATACTCTGTCTTACTGAAAACTGGATTTAAAACGAGAACATTTTCGCGCGATGATTTTGTCCGATTTCAAATGTCGACTAAAACCAGAAGAATCGTTTGAAAGACTTCGAATGGTGTTCATAGAAAAAAGCCCTGCTAAAGCGACTGTTTTCCACTGGTTCAACGAATTTATGGGTGGTCGAGTAATTTTGGCGGACAAAGAAAGAAGTATGACGGTTGTTACATAACAAAACGTGCTGGCTGTGAAAATTTTAATTCAAGAGAATAGGCGAATTACATATGAAGAGGTTCAGCATATACTGCTGATTGGATCGGGAAGTGTGTATGAAATTCTACACAGGCATCTTCGGTTATGGAAGATAGTTTCACGCTGGTACCGTAAAATCTACCGCAGGCTCAGAAGGAGGTTCGGGTAGAATGGTGCCGAGACATGATAGCAACATTTGAAGCAGGCTCGTCTCGTATCATTACGGGTGATGAATCTTGGATTTATCAATATGATACAGAAATGAAGCGTCAGTCGACCGTGTGGCTGTTTCAAAATGAACCAACGCCTACCAAAGTGAAACGAGCCAGAAGTGCAGGCAAAATTTTGACGCAAGTTTTTTTTCTTTGCCGGGTTATCTGGTGTCAGTACCCTGACAAGATCAAAAGAGCATCAATACTGAATGGTATGTTACCAAATGTTTGCCAGAAGTTTTTACTACTGCAAGCAGCAAGCGACCGAACACTGGCCTCCGTGGGCTACTGCTTTACCACGACAACGCACTGGCTCACTCGGCGCTCAAAACAAGGGTCTTTCTGGACAGCACACCGGTCAAATTTATAGCTCATCCTCTTTACAGTCCCGATTTGGCTCCGTGCGACTTTTTCTTGTTCCCCAAAATAAAAAATCAACTCAAAGGAAAACAGTTTTCATCACCTGAAGATGCACTGGCTGCATTTGAGAAGGAGATTGGAGAGGTGTCTAATGCGGACTGGATAATGTGTTATAAAAATTGGTTTAGACGTATAAAACTGTGTATAGACGCCAATGGAGAGTTCTTTGAAAAGATATAATAAAAAAATTATTACGTGTATTATATTTTTTTTTAGTATCACAAAACTTTCTGAGTGCCCCACGTAATCTAGTTTAAATTTATTTCACCCCATGGGAGATGGCACTACAGTGATTGATGTACATGCAATCCAACCTGCTAGCGATCTTTTTTAGGATATTGTTGGAGCTGGCCCGCACTCTGCGCACCAGGGATGCACACCTCATTCGCATCGTTGCGTAAAAGCAATTAATATGTGAAAGAAAGAAAGATAGAAAAATAAGTTTAATTGTCACAGAAACAAGTGCATAAAAGAAAAGAATAATAAAAAAAAATAAAAAAATAGATTTAAATATAATCACGAGCACAAAACAGAAATATGCGGCAGCTGCTGGCACGTCATGACTGTGACAAGAAGGCTTCCACTCAGCATGATGCTGTGCTATGGGTACCCAC
Source organism: Agrochola litura (assembly GCA_949152395.1). NCBI lineage: Eukaryota > Metazoa > Arthropoda > Insecta > Lepidoptera > Noctuidae > Agrochola > Agrochola litura. The sequence goes on along the minus strand of OX424509.1, from coordinate 17,222,153 downwards.
AGCACAGCGCTGATTTTCAGTGGTCACCCATGTGCGTCCGCGAACATTCCCGATGCGCTACAAAAACGGGGCAGCCCCACCTATACCCTGAAAGCGTTGTTGTATTGGACACGAAGGGCGTTGCACGACCTTTGGGTATATCTAGCCCAAATCCTGCCTCACCCCGCATTCCAATCCGTATGGCCTGGAAAAAGTTCCAGCCCATCGTACACTATTGATCTGGTTACCATACCACTATTTAAAGATGTTTATAAGCTCCATTGGCAACCTATCCTTCTCCATCTTTCTCCAAAATACGTCATAAGCAACCAGATCAGAAGCCTTGAATAAGTCGAGGAAGCTAGCATAAATTGGCGTCCCACGCTGTGTATAGTAAGTATGTGATAGTATGCTTAAGACACAACACTGCATTTTCAGTTGACAAACCACGCTGAAACCCAAATTGGTTGTCATGAACATATACAGTTTTATTTATTTGTGTATTAAGCAGACGGTCAAACACTTTTGATATTATATTAGCTAGAGAGATAGGCCTATTGGATGCCGAGCGACGAAATGTAAGTTTGTACGCACAATATTGATAGATTCACCATGTTATTTTAAGACCATAGACTTCTTATAGGTTTTCCTGTAATCTATGAGTAAAGAGCTATACTATGTATTTTTTTCAAAATTTTTGGTCCAGTAGTTTCGGAGATAAGGGGGGGGGAATGGTCAATTTTCATTGAATTTATTAAATATCTTTAAAAGTATTTATTTTAAAATTATATAAAAAATATATTTAAGATCCTCGCAACAAGCCCTTTCATTTGATATGTCACACGGTACTGCTAGCAAATCTTTTTTTTTTAATTTTCTTGTTTGCGCCCCAATAGTGACCCCTATATTCAAAATTTATTTATTTACGTTACACTTTCGTGTTTGGGTCACAGAAATACATATGTGTACCAAATTTCAACTTAATCGGTTTATTAGATTCGGAGTAAATTGGCTGTGACAGACGGACAGACAGACAGACAGACAGACAGACAGACACACGAGTGATCCTATAAGGGTTCCGTTTTTCCTTTTGAGGTACGGAACCCTAAAAAGATAAATTATTACTAAGAAGAAGAAAAAAATAAGGTTAAAAGTTAAATATCCGGACTTTTTTGCAAATGTCAGGCTTTTTAACCGACTTCCAAAAGGAGGAGGTTCTCAATTCGTCTGTATGTTTTTTTTTTTTTTTTTGTATGTTTGTTACGCGATTACTCCGCCAATTATGAATAGATTTTGATGATTCTTTTTTTGTTTGGTAGACCATACTTCAGAGGTGGTTCCATATAAATTTTATTAACTTTGCTTGGGTAGTTTTTGAGTTAGCTTCAATTATACGTATTTTTTCCCACTTAGTATGTACGAGTAGATGATATGATAACTTCTTGTCACTGTTATTTACATAGCAGTTAGTGGTATTCGAATTTGTGTGGGGTAGGTACCACAACTAAAAAGTGAAAAATAAAAACTTTTTACAAAAAAAAAAACAACCGACTTAAAAAAAAAACACTACAAAGTGAAAAATAACTTTAATTTCGGAAGTCGGTGACAAAGAACGAAAATTCAAAACCAAAGAAAGACACCGACTTCCGAAATTAAAGTTATTTTTCACTTTGTAGTGTTTTTTTTTTGAAGTCGGTTGTTTTTTTTTTGTAAAAAGTTTTTTGTCAGGACTTTTCAAATTTCGAAATGATAACCCTAACTATAACACATTTTGTAGGTAAGTATTATGTATTTGAGGTTGAGGCAAATCCGATTATGGTGTAGATCTTGGTTTAAGATATTCCCATGGAGTATATACTCCGTGGGTATTCCTAACTGATATCACTACGCCCCTGAGTTACTTTGTCGACTTCAGCAGAAAACCATAAGAATGTAAAGCGAGCTAAAGTGAGTGAGAGTTCTTTTGATCATTCAAACAGAAATAGAAATTACTTTGTCGAGTTTTGCAGGAAAACCCAAGAATTATAAGAATTGTAAGAGTAAGCAGAGTGAGTTCGAACAATTTGTACGAGTTCGAATTAGTTACATTTTTCTTTTGACCAGTTTTACAGAAAAAGGAGTTACTTTGTCGACTTATGCAGAAAAGTTGAAGAATCAAGAGAATGTAGAATGGAAGAGCGAGCAAAGTGTGCACACAAATTGTAACACGCCGCCTCGGATAGAAAAATTTAAAAAATCTAAAGATTATTATTAGAGCCGACGCCGCGTCGCGCCCCCCCATTGGTCACTCTATGCCCTCCGAGAGGGCGCGCCCCACCGGTTGGAAATCCCTGACTTAAAATAACAATAAAAATATCCTATACCTTCAGATCTCCAGAAATATTAGCACCAGCCTGGATGCCGGTGACAGACGGGAAGAAGATGGCGAACACACTGAAGAAGTCCTGCTCCAATCCTTCACTGAAACGGTAGTCTGTCTTGAAGTTCGCCGAAAATGTGGCCGCTAGAATTGAAAGGGAACTCTCATAAATGTGTACTATTCGTATAAACAAAATAAAATTGTTTAAACGGGACATTACGTTAGGAAATTAAAAATTAACACAACATCTAAAAATTTAAGAAGAAAAAGAGAGCAGAAAAAAAAAACCGGCTCGCACTCGAAGGGTTCCGTATCGAGCAAAGAAACGCCGAAAAAACACGTTTCTTGTATAATTATTAAGTTTATAAAAAAATATTATTTGTTGTTACAGCGGCAAAAGAAATACACAATCTGTAAAAAAATCCACTGTCTATCTATTACGGTTCATAAGATACAGCCCGCTGACAGACAGACGGACGACGGACGGACATTGAAGGCTTAGTAATAGGGTTCCGTTTGGCATCCTTCGGGTACCTACAGAACCCTAAAAATGAAAGAAAAGAGAGCAAAAAATACAGACATAAATAGTAATTTGCAGTTCATACATAGATTGGGTTGTTTTGCAATACTATAGACAGGTCTTGTCCTCCAAGACCAAGATGTAGCACACGTTTCCAAAACGCATTTTAAACTTTTTGGAGACAGGGTGCCTAAGTTAAAAAAGAATTATGGTCAAGGCCATAGGAAGTACGCATAATTATGTCCTTCATATGTCACGATCTTAATAACAAAACGATAATCAACCTAGATAAATCGTCCATCAGTAACGTTCGCTGACATTATACCTCTGTACACAATGATGTCATCAACTTCAACCATTTTCCTTTTTAAACTTTATCCGTAACTTACTGCTCAGTCCGACGAATCCATTGGCTTTTTCCTGTTCGCTACTCGGGCCCATTATAGTTCCGACTACGAAGTCCACCATAGCTCCTACGATAATCGCGACCAGGAAATTCTGTGGACAATTAACATGAATTATTTGGACATTATGTATATTTTGGTAATCTTTAGATGATTGTTATAATATTGGCTTGTCGAATTCTGTTTTGGCTCTTTTTGCTTTAGTCTTTAGTTAACAGGCAGCAAACTTAAAGAGATGTCTAGGTAATAACTTTTTTGGCATCGAAGAAATGGGCAACTGGCCAGAGACTATTCGTCTACCAAGCGTGGTTATGGCAATTACCCCTTCTGAAATCCTTGAAAATGTCGCTGAGAAGCCCATGCTTAGCTTAGCAGAAACCGTGATTAAATACAAAGTTGAAAAGTTTTTTCATTTTGCAAAATGAATGAACACACCTTTACAGAAACAAAATAGGTATATGTGCATTAGTAATTCTTGTAAATCATTAAATCTGTATTTATTGAGTAAAGTTGTATGTTTGTTATTATAATGGCGGCCATATTTGTTTACGCAGCGATGGTAACCGTGTTTACTATTCAACCGCTTATGAAACATGCGGTATACGAAATCAATTACAGTAGGTACCCGGTCGTCAATGTAACGCGTAAAAGTTTTTGTTAATCGTCTCTGGTACTCAAATACCTGTGTCACAAATTCATAATGCTTTTCTAAAGCTCTATATTCACGCCCAATTACATTCAGGCTAAAATAGAAAGTAATTTAAAAAAGGAAGCACGGTTTTCTCGACTTCTTCCTTCCCACAAAAAAAAACGATTTTGCATCGTTTAACATTCACATCTGCACTTACCAACGTCTTATTATTTTATTTTGTTTTTTTCTTTCTTTTCACTAGTACATAATCTTATCTTTGACTATTCTCTAACTTAAATCAACTTGTATGCTCATAATAATCGCTCGACCTTATTGTATCTACGCGAAGACACTGCCGCCCAAGATACAGGATTTTCCTAGTTTGGGGGCAGGATACATACTTTTCCTAGTTTGGGGGCAGGGTACATTTGTTCTTCGACTTTCGACCTCATTTTTGTATAATAATACTTAAGTTTGCTTACCTTTCTGTATACCTATCTATTGTCAAAGTTTACGTTTTTTGTGAATAAAGAATTATTATTATTATCGTATTACATATTTGTCAAAAGGCCAGCTTTACTTACATTGAGACCACCCTTTATGCCGCAGCTATTTATAAATTGGACTTTGAATTGGGAAAGGTCACTGCTAGTTTTCCGACTGTAGTAAGTCCTGTTTCCGGGAAATGTTCTCTGAATAGATCCCGCTGCCAGAAGCGTCTTGGTTTACATTACAAATCTTGTACAACTCCGTTAGAACTTGAACCTTCGAGGCATATTATTTTAAGTTGTAGGTTTAGACGATTCCGATCGAAAGGATCCGCAAAGGAACGACCTTCACACATCTGTTTAATGGATGAAAATTATTTAAATAAAATTTAGTATGTTAGAAAATATATTACAAGTGGGTTGGCAAAAAAATTCCTGGCCGGTGATTAAAAAAAACACGATGTGATGAACAATTAACTAAAATTTTGCGTGAAATTCCCCATGGCATTCATATTACGCAGAACATCACTAAACCCATTCAAATAAAAGGCAATCAGACAAAAAGCTACGCCAACAGTTGATTAACTACTTTTAATATAATTCGTCGGAGAGTTCCACAACACTTGCCTTTATACTGAAAATTAAAGCTATTAACTTAATATGAGTATGACGTAGCAACCCGCCATTCTGTATAATCCGTCATTAGTAAAATAATTTCTTGCCTTACACAGACAGCGAACAGCCAAACCCCAGAAAACGCAAGACACTTGAAGAAACGCAAAAAAAAAACAGTGGCGATAGAAGTGAAAAAAAAATCGGCACCGCGGGAATCAACGCGTTGATGTCTTTTACTCCACGCACCGCGGTAATCAACGCGTTGATGTCTTTTACTCCACGGTGTCGGTAACAGGTCGCGAAATCAATGGTTCAGTCCCATCTCAAAAATACCCAACGCGCCTAAAGAAGTTTTCACTTCAATAATTTCCTAAAATTTCCTAAGTGGATAAAATGGTATCGTATTACCCAGTAACTGGGTTGTGGAGGCCAGATGGGCAGTCGCTCCATGTAAAATACTGGTATTCAGCTGCATCCGGGTAGACTGGAAGCCGACAGGCTAGGTAGATGAAGTGGATGAAATGGTGAAGTGACCTTCGAGATAACTGCAGCGACGTAGTGATCATGTGCTGCCGTTAGCTATCAAGATTTACGGAGGAGACTATGGTGAGCTTTTTCGGCGTAGCACATCCACGAAACTGAGAACTATCTTGATGGTTTTAGCCGGTAAGATTCTAGTATAATAAACTCAACTCAAAGCGTTTACCTATTTCAACTAAACAATAATTAAGAGGCGCTTTTGAAATGTCAAGGAGTCGGACAGTTAGTCAGAAATTTGAAGCTAGTAGCTAATCCATCTCCTTCTCCTCGCTGTGGAAAACCAGGAAGATTTTCACACAAAAAATCTGTATCTCCTTTAAACCTGTATTTGAGAAACCTACAGAGGAAGTCGGGAATAAAAGCTAGTATCAAAATAACAAACGTTTCTACCATATTACAGTTATTTGCAGCGTGTAATAGTCCATGTGTTTGCTGAAAGACTTCGCTCGGTGCTAACAGTGCACTGCGACGCAACTATTGTACAGAAACATTCCATAAAATAGAAATGCATGCATCAGTTATTATTAAACAAACCAGATGCGTCATGATTTGATGATTTGTATGCTATATTGTTAGTAGATATTCTAATAATGCTCTGATTGACACTTTAGTTTTGCTGCCTGTTGCTCTGAAAAACCAGCATCCTAATTGCGTAACACACGATCAATTACAATCTGTTTCATTTTGACAGTTCAACAACATTCATTGCGTTATTTACGTTGTTGAGCAGACAATTTTTTCGAACATAAATGAAGCAATGGATTAGCAATAGCCTTCAAAATGATTCAGATTGTGATTGATCGTGTGCTAAACAATTAGGGTGCTGTTTTGGCGAATTTCAGCCCACTTTTGTTTGTTAAACTTTGCTGTTGTTTGCCTTTTCGTTTAATGATGGTGATAAAAAATACTTAATCATGATTGGAGAGCTTAAAATACCTGTTGCCGGACGCCTTACTTAAATGAATACATCGTGTCCTGAATGTCGTATTGAAAGTGGCGAGAAACCTGTATCCTAATTGCGTAATACACAATCAATCACAATTTGTTTCGATTTAAAACAGATTGCTAATCCATTGCTTGATAAGTTGGAAAAAAAAACTGTTCAACAACGTAAATAACGCAATGAATGTTGTTGAACTGTCAAAATAAAACAAATTTGTCATAATCGTTTACGAAAATAAATTACGCAATTAGGGTACAGTTCTTATAATAATTCGGGCCATAATTTTTGCTTATAAATGCATAACATCAATATTATCGCACACGTTTTAAGATTGACAGTAGTAGATAGAGTCTTCATGCAAAGTCTTCTGGCATACATTCAAACCACATTACAATGTTGTTTATTGTTTACCTTTTTTTCATTTCCAAGGTACAGACATTACTCGTAGTTACGAGAATGAAATAAAAATAACCCTTTCATAACCCGATTACTACGTACAGACCTACACTAACAAAACATCGCGTAAAAACGATGTTTATTTTCAAAGTTCTATGTTGTTAGCAGCTTTTACGCCGTAATGGAATAACAAGCGATGCTCCCCACATTTCATCCAATTTCGCGACGCTCGCAGGGAGTAAATGAATACTCTATTGATTGTCAGTGGGTTGAAGGACGGTTTGTTTACATCGAGAGAGGTCAATTGGGGCGGAATGGCTAGTGGACAAGCCACGGTGGTCGATCGAGCTGGCTGGACAGTTACAGAACTGCTCTGTTGCGTGTTTGGTTAGTAACTATACCCTTGTGAATGGATATTATAGCTTCACAAAATTATTATAGAGAGGAAAGTTTTGTTTGTTGGTAAGATAGGTACATAAGGGTTACATATGTTAATGTTTTCTTAAGACTTCCTTAGTTTAGTTAAAGGAACTTCATGGAAATTGTTCTACCGGAGTCGCGTCGCGTCTTTCTGCGAAAGCCTTACCTAACTTGGAAATAGACTATTCGTCAGAAGTGGTGATTATTTTCACTTCCTTACAACCACTGCTACTTATTTTGTGGGTGCTAAAACACGGATCATGCCTTATGTAAAATTTTGGAAAGTAGGTATATATTTCCTGCTTCCAAAAGTTCTACGAGTTTATTCTTCTAGCAGTTTATATTATTCTTCTTATATCCTTAAAGGTTTTTATTGTAACAAAACACACAATTTTCACTCCGGGGCGGGCGATGCAAATAAAACTCAAGCACGTGTTACAAAGCGTACGTATGATTGTCGAATCGATGTAAATCATATCAGGAAATCTATTTCTGGCAATTGCTAATACTCAAGCTCGTGACCTGAGAACCAATTTTAGACTGATTTATAGCCTAGCAATGGGACATTTATGTAAAACATTGATTAACGCCAACGTCAAAATTAATTAGTTTTAGTTGGTTATTAATTAAGAAAAACACGAACAAATATTATAAGAACCTATTATGTCAGTCTTATTAAAATTAACACACGTCCATACACGTCCTAGAAAATAGACAGGCATCAACTTTGTTAACATTAAATGGTGGAATTTGTGTGGATGATAAAAATAGATGAAGTATCATAAAGTAACCTGTGCTTTACTCTCCCAGTCCATCCCAACAGCGCAGATGAAGCACATGACGACAAGCGCCACAGCTCCCACGATCCTGACGTCATTTAGTCCACCATCGATGATCTTCAAGTCATAGCTCTTTAGAAGATCGTTCAGTGAGTCGCAGAAGCCGATAGTGTTCATACTGGCGGCGACCGCGTTAGCAAAGGCAAAGATAATGCCCACGGAAGCACCAAATTCAGGACCCAGTGATCTTGAGATGATGTAGTATATCCCACCTAGAAAATTGAGCAAGTATAAGAAATCGCGGAATGGCGAAAATGTGTTCAGTCATCAATGTTAGATTTTACAAATAATTTCTATTAAAACAAACTTGATATTAACATTGTCAAAAGCCTAACTGAGCTTCACAAAAGGAGTACCCAAGGGTTTACTGATTACTATTAAAATCAAAATACTGGAGATCATACGAGACTGCCTTAAAGAGATGCAAAGATAATGATGACAGTTAAAGGTATTTTACTTTGTCCTGAAGGACAATAAAAAAATAAAAATAAAATGCATTTTCAGTTTCTTTTTATACAATTTGGTTGAACCTGACTCATATGACCTAGTACCTGCGTCACTTCATTTAAAACTGGTTCTGGTTTCACATGATTATCCTCAGGTAGTGTATGTTCTGTACACCATTGTATAAGATTATATGCATTCCGCGATCATACGTTACAGATGGTAATCTTAATAGAGATTACTCTGTAGCCTATTGTGTGAATACCGTCATTTTAGTTAGTAGCACTGTGTTATTAAGTCGTACGTTGCTTTTCCCTGATCTGCACAAAAGGCAAGAGGAAATGTAACGAATGACAGGGGCGCATTGTTCACATCGTGTTCTGTTCTCGCTTTGCTAATTATATTGTCAGATAAAAATGTTCTAGCTATTGTATTTAAAATACTTATAAGATTTTATTAAAATGCTACTAAATCTTTTCAAGATATTTCTAACACAACAACATGCTGCTAGTTGTAAAAGTATCATTGCGTTTAAACCATCCTTGTTTTCTTAGTTAGTTTGATTAATTGCACTTTACCTGCATATTTAAATCTAACACAAAAACAGAATAAATTTAAGCTATCAGAGCCTATTCGAAATGCAAACTCGTAAGAAAATGATTCTAGACCGGTTTGGTGTGAGGACGTTAGCCTCAGCAATTTAAATAGCTGCTTTATGAGGATAAACTTTAAGGCTCGGGCTGACGACATCAATCTAAATGGTGCAGTGTTCGGAATTCGAAAATGAATTCCCACGTATCATTTGTTCTCATCCGCAGTTGATGAGAGTCATGACTTGATATCATTACACATACCTACAATTGTTGTACATATAGTGTTCGCAAGTCAATAAATTTAGCTTTTGCCTGTTCAGTTTAGAAAAACTTGATTCATTTTTAAGCGAAATTGAATCATCAGCTCATCGTCAGCAGCAGATTTTTTTATTATTTTAATGATTCTTCAGTCATCGGACTGCAATCATTTCTTGTTTTTACATGAGACAATGATCATATGAGTGCAGCGAAATCTTTATAAATCAATTCAAGAAAGTAGTTCGATTGTTTAATTGGCGAACAACCGGTTGACAAATGATTTGGTCGGATAAAAAAAGTTAGATATCAAGATAAACCAACCTCCTTTTACTTCTCCATTGGTACATATGGCGCTCATCGAGAGTGTTGTTATGACACACACGAAGGCTGATATGGCGATGATGATGAGAGAAAATCCGATGCCTGCCTGTGAAACCACCCACGATATACGCAGGAACAGCATCACACCCCAGATGTTCAGCAGACATGGTATCAGCACGCCCTACAATATAATTTAAGCTAGAGCATCATCATAAAATTAGACTCACGAAAGCATCTTCTTTCGAGTCTCAAACCATATCCATGAATATTGTGCTAACATTTTTTGATCTGTCCAACAATAGTTGGTCCTTTTGAACTTAAAGCAAATAAATGGTTCGTTTGATAATATAATATCGGATACATTTTTATGTGTCAATCTATTTTAATTGACATCACAAACACCTTGTTTATATTCCTTCTCAGATATCATAAAACATTTCTTGTTTTTAAAAAACTTACCTGAATCCATCCTAACTTAATTCCAACAGCAGGAGTTGGAGATTTTGTTTCTCTTGTCTGTTGTACTTTCTCGTCCTGAAACCAAACACAACATTCTAATTCTCGTTTATTTCCTTGACTATAATAGCAAAATACAGGTGCATGAAATCAGATTGAATATGTCCAAACACAATTACATTAGTTTATTGTCTCTGTCGTGTGTGATGCACGTGATTATCATGGCTGTAATGAGTCCAGTGAGTGACAGGTGACTGCGTTTGCCGCCATTCCGCCATGATGGACACCGTCTGTCCCGCGCTCTGTTGATCCATGCCATAGCTCTGCGCTTGTGTATTGTTCCCAGACGGCAATGGATCAACGTTTCTCGTGACGGTCGTTTTTATTATGTTTATGTGAGCGCATTAAACATGTTTTATTTGCATGGTCGCTAGGAAAATTAGGGCCAGCATTTTCCGAAAATCTGAAAATTTTCCTTATATGGCCCTAGTTATAACAGGCGCCCGAGGTCTTGTACGCTGCGTTTTGGGAATTTCATGAATTTTATGGATTTCTATGTAACGAATTACATGACGCGCGCTCTTGGACGTCAGCGCTTACATAGAAATTCATAAAACTTTATTGAGCGTCCAAAACGCAGCGTACAAGACGCGCGCCTCGGGCGCCTGTTATAATGTGTCACATTTCCCCACAGTTCTATTTACTTTTGTTTATTTTCGAAATTGTATTTTTTTTTTCGGCCGGGCTCTATTCGGTAGGAAAGGTTTGCTTATCGCTATCTAGAAAACGAGAGCGTAAGTAGGTATGCTAATGAAGAATATTTGTTTTTCTCCTAACTAAAGTACATTAAAAAAAACCTGTAAGTGTTTTTTTAACCTTTAAAATCTTAAACACTTTTTATTTAAATAGTTTAAATAGTGCATATCGATTGTTAGTAAGTAGGTAACCAGTACCTCTGTAGGTACGTACCTACGAGGCTACATCCGTCTACCGTCAAGCTCTCGAGTGTGAAGTGCCGCTGCCGGCTCGCTCATGGCAGCTAGCGCCGGATCGCACCGGTCCGATCCACTTTTTCTATTCCACACGCAAAACATTAGAGGACTGATCGATGCTTTGTCTCTACTTCAAAAGTCACCTTTGCTCAATGAAAATGACCAAATGTAAGACATTTTTACCCGATTTCTGAATTGAGAATTGAGAACTTGTCTTGAATAGAACATTAAACCAGTAAGTAATTAATCAGCCATTAGGCTGTATCAAACATTTATTTATAGAATTATAATTATAAAAATCATCAAAACAACTCTCATAATTCCTTCATATTAACGTATTGAATGACTCTTTCATGCAATCATGACATTGAGGCCAATTCTAACTTAAGGAGTTACTTGTATTGCTGATTCTAATTATGTAAAGCCATATTTGTTACGGTCGCGAATCATATTAAGATCAACATACAACCTGTCACTGACCTGCAAATTGCAAAAAAACGTAAGAAAATTAGAATTTTGCGGGCTACCCTGACGCTTTTGCTTTAAGGCGATTCCTGCAATGTAGCCCATGAAATTAAAAACATTGTTATTTTAATAAAACAACGTACTAGCTTTATACAATGCAGCATGTTCTCCAAAATCAGAAAATTCTCTGCGGCGAAGCACCATTCGTTGTAGTTTTCGCGCCCTTTCAACTTGGGTACGTTGATTAAATCGTTTCTCGACGACATGTTTCATGACAACTATCGGATAATAATCAACCCTGACCTAATGTGACCTAAACTCACAACTTAAAGCTAATATGGGACTGGGCCCATAACCTATTGTTGTGTCCATTGCGAAAGCTAGCACGTTATTTTATTAAAATAAAAATAAAAATCCTTACGATCTTTGCAAATAAATTTGAATTTCGAGGGTTTGACAATGTCTCATCTTCAAATTCCCAATTCAGAAAACGGGCGTGTAACCCACTAATGAGTTTTCTGAAAGCGCGTAATTGTCATTGAGATAAAAAGACAATAATTTTAGTGATTTGCAACATATTGTGTCCACGTCTGCCTTATTTCATTTTTGCATATTGTAGTTATAGTTGCGATTCTATGAATCTTTGTATATGAAACATAAATTGTTTGTTTACTATCGACAGTTTGTGTAGATTAAATCAGCACATAAACCTACTTGTTATGTTTGCACGATTAATCAGGAGAAAATAACTCAGTCTGTATTGTATGCGTTGATCTTGAAAGGGCGAAACGACGACGCTTTGGTCGATGAAATTGTTTAAAGTAGAACGAATTAATTTAATATTAATTCTAAGTAATTGTACATTTTATTTACTCAGATGAAAACCTTCACTACAATTTACAAGATAACACTACGATATATATAGATGTACAAGTATATAATAAAACTTTAAAAAAGGGGAAGAGCTAATGTGCTTAAAAAAAAAAAGTTTCTTTTAATTTCAGAGCTCTGCTGAAATAATTTTTAACCAGAAAGATCGTAGACATATGTAATTAAGTACCTGTACAGGGTGTTAGGGATACCGACGCGAAAACTGTTACCATGGATTCAGTGCATGATTCTGAACGCCCATGCGTTGAAATTTTACGTCGGTTATTATAAAAAACATTGCTGTTTCATAGAAAAGTGCAATACCTACGCGGTCAAAATGTATGGAACAGCTGATTTATTTTTAAATAACCGACGAAAAATTTCAATGGGTTCAGAATCATGAACTGAATCCATGGTAACAGTTTTCGCGTCGATGTCCCTACCACCCTGTATAAAATTTTATTTTTAATATCATCATCAATAAAATGTCAATACATTTGTCATCCAGCCGTTCGCTCATATGTTAAATAACCGTATTTCCAATACCTACTAATTAATACCGGCTGATTTACTTTATAGTCTCGTTGGCTCGTTAGCAACAATTATTTTAAAAGTGCAATTTTTATTTATTGCCAAGCATTGAGTGCAGTTTCATTAAGTGTTATCTTTATGTCCTAATCATGCAAGACCATAAAACTTTATCGTAATACACTCAAAGAAACAGATCACTAAGTGTATGGCTATAATAAAGTCAGGGAAGATTATTGTAAAGCAAAATGAATACCAACCTAAAATGTCTGTCTGTCTCAGACCAAATAAAAAAAAACCGGCCCAGTACGAGCCGGACTCGTGCACGAAGGTAGTATATGTAATCTGTGACGAAGGGTTCCGTGCTATTATCTATAAAAACGGCAAAAAAATCACGTTTGTTGTATGGAGCCCCCTAAAATATTTATTTTATTCTGTTTTTTAGTATTTGTTGTTATAGCGGCAACAGAAATACATCATCTGTGAAAATTTCAACTGTCTAACTATCACGGTTCATGAGATACAGCCTGGTGACAGACGGACAGACAGACAGACAGAGTCTTAATAATAGGGTCCCGTTTTACCCGCTAGGTACAGAACCCTAAAAACCATGACAGTGAGCCGTCAACAGTGACGTGAGGCTGGTTTCGACATGTGTGCACTTAGTGAGGTGTAGTTTGATCGTAAATGTGTGCGTGTTAGCGTGAATACACAGGTGTAGTTTTGGCATGCTTCACTGTATTGTTCGCAGCGCTCTGTCTTGGTTTTTTATTTGGTCTGAGGTCTGTGTAGTCAAAAACCGGTCAAGAGCGAGTCGGACTCGCACACGACGGCTTCCGTACCGTATTAAGATCGAGCAAAAGACGCTAACTGTCTAACTATTACGGTCCATGAGATACAGCCCGTTGACAGACAGACGGACGGACAGCGGAGGCTTCGTAATAGGTAGGTTTCCGTTTGCCACCCTTCAGGTACGGAAGCCTAAAAAAAAACTGTCATTGTCAACTGTTGTTGTTGTTGTTATACACCGTGAAATTTGAATCACAGTTTTGCCAGAACAAACGTTGTTCAGACCATGGTCTACTACCATTCCACAGCATCCAATAAAAAAAAAACATAATTGGTTTTTGAAAAAACACAAAAAAAAACAAAGTTTAAAATGTCAAGATTATCGTTACTCCCTACAACACAGACACCACGCATGGGACACAGCATTGTTTACAGGGAAATGTACCTCCATAAACGAAATTTAGTAAGCAGTAGATAATCTTAACATTTTAAACGTTGTCTTTTTGTGTTTTTTGAAAAACCAATTTATGTTTTTTTTTATTTGATTCTGTAGAATGGTAGTAGACCATGGTCTGAATAAAGTTTGTTCTAGCAAAACTGTGATTCAAATTTCATGGTGTATACTTGTATAACGGCAAATTGACGTAGAGTTTCAATTTACTAACTGTGTATCGCCACTACTATCACTAAAACAGAAAAACCTGTTTTAGGTTCTGTTTTGAGAACCCATCTTTATACCTGTACCCTAATTACGTAACACGACACAATCACAATCTGTTTCGATTTGAAACAGATTTCTAATCCATTGCTTCATGAGTTGGAAAAAAAAATATGCTCAACAACGTAAATAACGCAATGAATGTTGTTGAACTGTCAAAATGAAACAAATTAGGCATAATCGTTTACGAAAATAAGTTACGCAATTAGGGTACTGGGTACTGGTAACCGTACATAAGGTAATCCCACTGTTGGTAATAATACCTACATAATTCCACGCTCTCCTCCAAAACACATATTTTAATGTTGTCTAACGACACTTTAATTATAGGAGATCAATAATGATGAGTATTGCGAGATGACATTGGATTTTTGGTGAGAATTTACGTGAATCGTTTTAAACTTGGATGATGTGCTTATGAGCATTATTAACCGGTTAAATGCCGTAATTACAGAAATAATTAAAAAGCCATTGTGTATCGCGTGGATCCACTGATCCACGTTTTGAAGTTAAAACGCACGTGTAAATTATGCGCATAGGGAGGGATGATGCCTGGTTAAAAAAAAAGAAATTCTATTCAGTCCGTCAGTCAGATGATAAAAAATATTAGACACGCATTTTTTGATTTGCTATATGAATAAAAAAATACTTAGATAAAACGCATTAAACTTGGGGAGTGAGGGGTCGCTACGTCACAAGTATAAAATCTACATACAAGTGACGTCATGGCACATTTTAACTCAATGTACCGCCGTAATTTTTTGTTTACGTAAAAAAAGAAAAAATACGTGTCCAATATTTTATATAATCTTACTGAAGGAGAAAAAAAAATTGTCATCATCCCTATTGCAATTACATTTTCCTGTGAATTTCGAACTTTATTCTCACTGCTGTAAAGTTCTTAATACAAAACTGTATTTTAATCATATCTAGGTAGGTACGTTCTTATTACAAAAACTGTCTCGATGGTTGGAACCATGTCAAAAAAAAAACCATGATTGTATTGATCGTTATTGATAATAGCGCAAAACTAAACTCACCTCTTCTGTAATAAGATGGTCCCCGTGTAGCTCTCCAAGACTCGGCCTTTTTAGAGCTCTTTTCGAATTTCTGTAGTTGTCCAACCTCGGTAGAGCTTCCCTGGTTAGCTGGGCCAGCGACCTCTTTCGTCTCCATCCAGCGTCGTGTAGCCAGGTGTCTGGTTGAGCATTGGGGGCCACGACTGCGACCCCTCGTTCTGCCGTCTCGGCTGAAGACCGAAGAGGCCTCATGATGATGTTGGCCCCCATATGGATGCCGTTCTTCTTGGATTCTGCCTCCACGGTGGAGACTTTGAACCTGGTTATGGTAATTGATAAAGTTTTAATTGGGGGAAACCCAGCTTTTCTTGCAAAATTCTATGAGAATTTATGAGATCATCAAGTGTGATCAAGACTAGTATCCTCATAAATAGCATATCAGCCTTATGGAAAAGGATAAACAAAAATATTATTAGTGAAGGGTGGGCGTTTTGGGGGACTGTCATGTAATTTTGACGTTCGAAAAGTGCTGATTCTCAGCCTTAGTTTGAATAAAAGAATTTTAAAAAAAATTGGCGTACGTAATGGATTCCCTTCTCACCTGTTTTCTTCCATGTTATATGAGGTCGGTGGACTACCGGAAGCTACACTTGTATGAAACTACCTCTCGTAGCTTTATTGTGACGTAATACTTCTTTGAAGTAGCACCCAACCACATAATTTTCTTTGCGCGGTATCTGGAACAAAAAGGATAAATAACTGAATTTCATGTGCGAGTGTAGCATTAGTTATGAAGCCTTATTTTCGAAATAAATATTATTTATGACTATCTTTTGGCCGCAGTTTCGCTCGCGTGGATGTCGGAAAATATCCCAAGGGAATGTAATTACTACCGGGATTAAAAGAACCAGTTATAAACTATCTATGTGCAAATTTCATTAGCCGTTTTTACGTCAATTCGGAACATACCTACATTCAGACAAACAGACGAACCGAGAAAAATTCTTCGTTTTTTTTAAAGAAAACGTCGAAAATTAGTTTGTAGGTATCTAGTATTATTACAGGCAATATCAAGGAAAAACAGACTTGTGAAGTAGACTGTAGTGTTTTATTTTGCCAATATAGAGTTCTAAGCACAGTAATTACAGTAATTACTTAATTCAGTATTTTATTATCCCCATGTGTATGCTAATGTGTGCTTTCATAATTTTTCACAATGGAATATACGATAAATTTTCCGTGTGTCGTATATGGTCAAGAAGCACGACATTCGTTTGTTACCAAGGACGTTAAATTAACAGCGTCTTCCTGTTCTAAAGTGACGTCATAAAATATTGAATACACTGCTTCAAGCATCTTTTGGCGCACAGATGACGTTGTCGATGTGTTGAAAAAACAAGATGGCGGCCTTGGTTCCGATTTTGGCCATGCGCGCGCCGAAAGATCCTTTGCACAGTTAGAGCATCGTAATGGATGACATTCTAAACTTGAACCTGCTTCAACAGTACACGTGCTTGCCAACTGCTTATCACCATCACAATAATCTCATATGTCCTCAGTGCACTCAAGTGCTCCATCCAGACAGTCCACTTGAGGAGTGATGTTGAAACTACATATTTACTATCTATTAAATTAATTTCAGCACTGTAGTAGGTAATATGCGACATAGTAGGTACATACGGCTACACATCAAGCTATACATTTCCAGTTTATTCTGATCTCGCATTGCATAGGATTTCCGTACAATGCGAGATCAGCTTATACTGGAAATGTAAAGCTTGATGTGTAGCCGTGTGTACAATTCAGGTTTCAATAGTTTCCTCAAACCACGCGTGATATTTATCTTATAAGGGCTAATTATACCAGTCTTATATCGTATCTTTTATCCGTGGGATATTTACGAAAAACTGATGGAAAAACAGTTGAAAATTCAAAATGTATTTTGCTTGATAAGACTTATAAAACATTGGTCAAATTCACTCTTATTAGATGTTTCAGTCCACGTTCATACGACACCGACAAAATTACATAGAAATGAACTTTCATTTAATTTTTTGATGTGCCGAAATCTAACATCCTTGTTTGTTGGATCGGTTCACTAATGAATTTAACGACGCAGCAAGTGGCGCCGCCTCGTTTTGTTACGAAGTTACTAGAATCACTGAAAAGGTCGGATAAGAGGTCACTCTTATCGTCACGCCAGTATCAACTAGCTGGTGACAGTCACTCTTTGTCCCGACCCTTGCTCGAGCCAGCCCACGCCACTGAGACTGTAGCTTTAAATTCATCCCTAAATAATCTGAATCCGATCCAGCATGTCCCTTGTTGTCCTCCCCCAGCGACGCCCTTATCCGAGGTCCGTACCCCACAGCATGTAGTCGCTTAATTTTAAGTTTTATGCCCTGGCTGGAGGCCTTAATTTATTGAGGCACCCACAGGAAAGTCCGGTTAAGCAGCCGACAACCTCCTAGGTTGACCTGCGAGATTCCATTGCCAAAAAAAATAATTGGTTGTCTGTAAAGTCGGTTTACGGACGATTATTTTACGTGATAACGTCACAAGCCGAACGCTTAGTCCGATCGTGTCTCTCTATCGCTTGTTTCGCGCTCTCGCTTGCACGCTCGGCTCAGGCGGAACGTGACACTTTTTCGTGCGTGCAGCCGGTGTTCATCAATTTATAATACGTTATCACGTCAAAAAAATGGCTGTCATTCTAGCAGAGCGTCGTATTGCGTGGCGGCTGTCTTCTGATGACCGAGATAATGTCAGGGCAACCGCGGTTGTACCACGTCCACGACGAACTGCTACATTCCGGCACAATCCTGATGACATTGAAGTTGCTGAAATACTAATACAATGACCACTTCTGGTAAAGGCTATCCTGCGCTGTCAAATTAATTTATATCTTTCGATTCATTTTGTTTTCAGACATTTCATTTCGAGTGAAAAATGCCGAATGAAAAACAAAAATGAACGTAAAGTCGAGCAGTAAATACTTATTGAAGAAGTTTGATCTAAGATGGCCAACTATTTCGTTTTACTACTGATATATCAGTCTACTTCCAACGTTGCTGAGTTATTTTGTAGCTCTACGGCCGGATATCAAGTTGTGAGACGTTTACTTACTTACTGAGATATTGTTGCAAAGTGCCAAGTATTATCGAAACGGAGAATGCTTTAATCAACAGTAATTTTATTTATTAACTAACGATCTTTTAACCATCTAATGACGATAAGAATCACTCATTAATCTTAGTAATCTTGATCATCGTCGAGATGTCGACCGGTCAATGCAGTGTCAGTGATGTCATCACTTTTTATGATAATTCGTTTTTTTTTGCGAACAAATTAATAACAAAAAAATCCTCCCGTATCTGAGTGAATATGCATATAAACAGAATGTTTGCAAGCAATTAAAACTGTTCTACATTACGTAATATTGTTATTTTAATTTTACTGCCAAAATACAGCAGAGCGATTTAAATTAAATCCTTCAGCATCAAGTTCTGAGTTCATTAAAAGAATCTCCGTGTTGTGCAATTAAAACCCTGACAAGTTCGGTCGAAGGCTTTAGCGCCGGTTTTGGCCGGTTCCGGCCGGTTCTGGGGGAAACACATTCTACAGCCACGCCAGCCACAAAGGTCCGAGAGTCGAGTCAAACGCGCGGACATCACATGACGAGCACATACCTACCTATCCGCCTTGATGAGACACTACACGTGAGAGAAAACGTATCGAAGGACCACTATGAACAATTCAAGTTAGTGGGTTAATTTGGAACAATTAAATTAAATTAATTGGAAACTAGAAAGGCAGTTCTAAGATCAAAGATATTCAAAGTTTTGTCTTCTTGAGTGAAATAGTTAGTGATTCTCGTACAGTTTTCTTTGCAAACCACAACTTACAAGTCAGTAAATAGAAGAAATTAAGGAATTGAATATTAATTGAAAAGACATTTCTAAGACCAAAGGAAATGTCAGCTTTGCCTTCTTTCGTGAAATAGTAAGTGTATCTCGTGCAGTAATCTTCGCAAACTAGCGATGCCTTTTGTAAGTCAGACATAGTGGTAGACCCCGCCTTGGTGGGAGATAGTTCAGCTGGATTATCAGCACTTTGAAGCATCAGTCACACGCTGTACTATAATAAAAATACTTAAGTCTCAGACCAAATAAAACACTAACTAAGACATAGAGCTGCGAACAATACAGTGAATCAATCCAAAACAATACCTCCGCTCTGTGCATGAACGCTCACACGCACACATTTACAATCAAATTACACCTCGCTAAGTGCACACATGTTTACGACACCGGCCTCACTGCACTGTTGACAGCGCTATGTCTTGGTTTTTTATTTGGTCTTTAGGAGTATGAGGAACAGGGTGTAAAGTTCACTCATCCACCATAGAAAAGGGAGGATTCTCCGACCAGACGGGTGTTGTGTCTGGCGGGCAACTGCCCATCGGTTTGAAGTTGAAATCTTGTATGTATGTCGATCGCTCGGTAAACTCTAACAGCGCGATGCAGGATTTGTGTGACATCATGTCTATGATGCGAAGTTCGTATGTGGCGGTGTAACCGCTATAGATCTGAGACTTAAGTACTGGTCCTTCTGTTCATATACTGCGCTTGACATTAACACGAGCTTCTTGTTTTGCAAGTGGTTAATCATGCAGATTAATTATTATCGCTACAAATTAGCAATTTTAGTAGAACGTCGGACGGCAACTGGACTGGTTTAAATTTCTGTTACTCTCAGTGATGTATTAGGGCGACGATAACCGACTTTTAATGATTTTATACTGAAGAAATCATGTCTAAAAGTGAAATTAATTTGTAAAGTTATGTCTAACGCGAATAAAATACTGAGAATCACGCAAAATCTATCAAGCTTATTTTTCTAAAACCTTCACCAGTTTAAAGATAATTTAATTATTGATCTTTTAGTATATGTGTTTTTATAAAAACACCTTTTGTTTTATGTATAATAAATTAATAAAGCGTCTAAATTGGGACAGCGCTCTTTGATAGGCGAGTCTTATTACTGGCTGGACGTACGACGCGTTGCGTGAGCTCAGTACAGAACACGCAAACAAACCACTCAAGGTCACTGGCATATATCTGCATCTTAAAACCAGCAAAATGCGAATCGAACTCGCACACGAAGGAGATCGATCAAGATCGAGCAAAAAAACACGTTTCTTATTGGGGACCCCTTTAATTAGGTTTTAACTTAATTCAATTTTCATCATTTCTTGTTTTTGTATTTCAACTGTCTACCTATTACGGCTCATGAGATACAGCCCGCTGACAGACAGATGGACGGACGGACAGCGGAGGCTTAGTAACAGGGTTCCGTTTGGCACCCTTCGGTTACGGAACCTTAACAACGGAGACATCTGTTGGTTATTTCAAGGCTTTTTGCTTTTGCAAAGTTTCAGACTTTTTTGCTTTCATAACCATTGACATTATTAAAGCAGGTGAGTGTCTAAGGCTATGATGAAATATGATAAGTGGCACCGGTGACTGAAAAGTTGTGATACGGAAGAATGAGGAAAATGTCGTGAGGAAAGTTTTGAATATGAATGTGGATACGAGTAGGGGAAGACCAAAAAAACGATGGATGGACTGTGTGGAAAATATGGCTATAGAAAAGGGGGTGATTATTGAGATGACGATTAATAAAGAAATATGGAGGAAGGGGGGAGATATTGCGCCGACCACAAATAAATTGGGATAAGAGGGTTCATCCTAAAAGTTGGCAACGTCGTAAATAGCTGTCAAATATTTACTACTTTTGATTAATTTGGCAATATTACTGTATGGAATTAAGAAATGTGGCTAACTAGGCCACTAAAATATTGATTATGGAATGCAATAATATCGAAATACCGAATATTTAGTTTTAGATGTAAAAAAAGTATTTGAAAACTTTCCAAATGCCTTTTTTACACCTAAAATTGATACGTATAGGTTATAGGTTTACCTTACCATAAACGCTACCTTAGCAAGTTCAACAACTATCAAAGTTATTCAGATTGTGATTGAAAAAGTGCTACCTACACAATTACCCCGCAGAATTCAAGTTAGGTACTGAACCAGTTTATGATTACGTGAAGAAGACGTATTTGCCTGGGTGCTATGCGTCTTGTAAAGGAATCTACGTAACGTAAACTTCATGAAAATAAAATTAATGACTCGACAATGTGTAAGCTTATTCGAGCTTAGATGGACACCTTGACAATAAAAAAATAAATAATAATATAAATAAAAAATAATATTTATATATTTTTTTAAATATTTATTCGTTTTTTTAATAATAATTATGTTTTATCATTTTCTCGTTGGTAATCCTTAAATAAATAAACAAAATTGTAATAAGATAATTCTCCTACGGCTATCTGATATCAAGTTTTTTTCCAATAGTTATTTTGTTAAGACAGATCAGTTCCATTCAAGGTCTTAACTAATACGTAAAAAAAACTGGCCAAGTGCGGGTCCGACCACGTACAGTGAAGGGTTCCGTAGTTGGAATGAATATTTACTTGTGCACAGTATTCATTTTACCGGCCTCAAAAATAAGTTTGTATTTCATAGTATTTTTCGAAAAAACTATGAAAATCAAAGTTTGTAAAAATCTATTTTCTCCAAATTAATTTCCCTTTTTCCCTTTACTTGTACTGTGAGAGTGAGACCTTGCTTCTTGCCTTTCATAATTTTAGGTTAACGAAAAGTAGGTACTTACCCTATAAGTTTTGATTTATTTGCGAGTGTACAAAAAATGCGGCATAAATGACCGTATTTTTTATTATGTTGCCTTAGAAGCTTGTTTTTTACAGCTCTAAGGGACCGTAGATCTAAGTATTTGACATCAATTTCAACTTGAAACCTCCGCGCGCTCTTGAGAAAAAGGGTCTTAATAGACGGAAAACAAAGTGAGACTATGAGGGTTCCGTTTATTCCTTTTGAGGTGCGGAACGCTAAAAACAAGTCAGTCATCAAACCAGTTCACTTATGAAACGAAATCGGCCAATATTACGATGTTAATCTATTTAAAAAAATATACTTTACAAAGTGTTTCTTAGATATCACTGATGATAATAATAAATATTAAGTCGAAATATAAAGCGGCGACCTTTTAACTTTTAACTTTATTTATTTGGTGCCAAGGAGCAAACCCAACCGACGGCGACGTTGTCCTGTACTCCTATCCAAATTTAAAATATTGTCACAAAAATCCCATTGAAAAAAAACACCTTCAGTTTTTCCTGAATTTTATAATTTTCCGGGCATCTTTCCCGATTTTTCTTTTCCTTAAAACTGAATTCGGACTAATACGAACATTTCAAAACAAAAAAATTGCCAAATCGGTTCAGCCGTTCTCAAGTGATGCTACCATCGAACAGCATTTCATTTTTATAATTATTGATGCTTAAAATGTAATGGAGTCTGGATTTGTGCCCGATTGGTGGCTCGCCCCCTATTCGAAATGTGGGTGAACTATAGGTGCACTTCTGCCCAATCCTTCGGGGAAATGTAGGCGTGATGTTTGGTTATGTTAAATTTATGGATTGTAGTTACAAACATTAAGCAAGGGCCTATAATTCACACCAACATCCCTTATTGCCTACGTCACGGCTTGATGCCTCTATGGAATATAAAGAATAAATAAAAACTAAAAAAAAGTTTAATAGGAACAACTTAAGTTTACAATTTACAAAGGAAAACGAAGATAACCACAAAAGTGAAATACTGTGGCGCAGCTATCAACGCCCAACCCAAAAAATATATATAGACAAAGCAAAGACATTATTCCAGACTTCCCAAAGAAAGTTAATTAATAAATTACAAAATTAAAAAAAAGAAATAAAAAAGAGAATATACTCTATGTGGGTATTATCAGTGTAGAGGTGGGGTGAAGTGTGTGTGTATGTATGTGTGTGTGTGTGTAGGGGTATGTTTACCGTGTTTATGATGCCATAAGTTGCTTAGTTTCTTCATAAGACAAGGATTTAAGCCAGTCAGTAACTTTTGTCTTGAGTAGACTTTTAGTCATAGGGTAAATTTAAATCTTATATTTATGTCATTGTAAAGTTTAGAGGTGATAATGGTTGAATCTGCTAAGAACGGTTTCGCACTACATCCGAGCCGAATCCGAATTTAACTTTCGAATTCAATCCGAATTGGGAATGTTCTATATTCGAACGGACCAAGATCGGATGTAGTGCGCAACGCCTCATACAAATAGTACTATGGCTACTTCGGACTGACATTTCTCGGATTCGGATCGGACGTAGTACAAAACCGCTCTGACTGACTCAAAAGACCAATAAAGAGAATTTTTGGGATTCGATAATTCCAAAACAAATATTGAAGTCAACTTATGTTATTTAATGACCTTTGCAGCAAGAATACAATACTTATATTAGCCAAAAGGGATCGGTTTTTACACCTTGTTTTTATGTAGTTAGTCTAAACCTACGCAGTGTCCATGTTATCATTGTTTATTCAATTAGATGACAATATCAAACAGTGGTCTTTGATGTCAGCATTCTTGGAGATCACAGCTTACTGCTAAATTAAACACGTAGATAAAGGTGATACCTACTCGTTTTGTGTTCTGGTAAATACAGGGTCATATGAAATTAGGTAGCGAAACATGATAAAATAAAAAGAAGTTAATTTGATTAATTTTTTTTTTGGGGTCATCAACCGTATGCAGAGCAGTCACTTGAAATAACAATTGAAAAAAAAACAGTATTTTTGTATAAACTTCAGAGACGTGAATCTAAACAAATTAAAAGGATTTTTTTTAACTCATACTTCAAGTAACAACACTACCAGCGCTCGTTGACATAAAAAAAAACATCGAATACTTTTTAATTTGATCTTGTTTAGATTATATCGATACATTCGATACCCACGATGTTTGCGGAGTTTTGCTAGTTAATAAAATGTTACCCTGTATTCACGTAAACACTACAAAACATTACCTCTTTATGGCATAACGTTTACGTTAAGGTTATTTGATATAACCAATTTTTTGTAACCATATTTTGATATAAAAGAGTGTCCGTGGAGTTTCATGCCCGTTCTTCTCCATAGGTACCTACTACGCTTTGAAATGGGCAACTAGCTTCATCTTTCTGACTGACCGACCCCTTGACAATTCAAAAGTGCCTGTAATTTATTTGAAATAAATGCTTTGAGTTTGAGTTAATCTAGTACGAATCAGGAGATGCACAAGTTTTTCTTTACTTTATTTTTACTTCAAAAAGCTGAAAAATAGTAATTAAAGAGATTTTCTAGCTTTCCATCCTTCTGCATGCCTGCCACGATGACTGAAGATCATATTCATATATTCATATTCATTTATTTGCGTTCCACAAGGTAAAAACAAGATGTTAACAAAAGGCTTAAAGCTAAAAGCCGTTGTAGACCCTGTCAGGGCACACCAAAGTTTATTACTAAATTTGGATACATAGCTATTACTTAAAGTTAAAAATGCAAGTCGCAGAAAACTAAAAATTAAAACAAAACTACAAATGAAAACTGAATTATCACATTCGCATAAAAGTCAATAACATTAATAATTACATTTTTGGTAAGTAGGAAGCTATTTTCTTAAAATACCATAATATAAAAATACTATAATATATCATTTAGCTACATACACATTATTATTACCTACCTAATGTCATTTGGTAGGTCGTAATGTCTTCAGCTAATATAGGTACACCGTAAACAAACTGTTCACGTGTCAGTGACGTCACGTTTCAAGGGATATTTTTGGCGGCAACCCAAAGGTTACGAGAACTTCCGCCATCTTGGAACATTCACTGTTTACAAGACGACGACGTCCATCGTGCTTGATGGTGAATATTAATTATATGCATATTTCTATGATTATATGAGTACATTACTTATTAGTCGATGAAGCATAAAATAATAATATAAAAAGTCCGAATCTGCTTCAGTATTTAGTTTTCCGAAGGGTGCCAATCGGAACCCTATTACTAACTGTCCGTCCGTCCGTCTGTCTGTCAGCGGGCTGTATCTCATGAACCGTAATAGGTAGACAGTTGAAATTTTCACAGATTGTGTATTTCTATTGCCGCTAAAACAATAAAAAATCTATAAAGGGGTGTTTTTTTGGGCGTTTTTTGCTCGATCTTAATACGGTAGGTACGGAGCCCTTCGTGTGCGAGTTCGACTCGCACTTTGTCGGTTTTGAACTTTTGATACATCACTAGAGAGTAGTAGTTTGATTTTCACAGATTGTGTATTTTTATAGCCGCTATAATAACGAATAATAAAAATTAAAAATAAAGTGAACAATTACAGGGGTTCCCATTTTTAAAGGCGTTTTTTGCTAAATCTTAATAAGGTACGGAACCCTTCGTGTGCGAGTCACACTTGGCCGGTTTCTGTGAGCACTTTTTTGCGGGCGAACTGAAAATCACAAGTGATGCGCTACGAAGTTTTCACGCGTAGCACTCGCTACGCAAGAACTACGACTAATAGGCGTGTCCAATTAAAATATTTTTTGTACCTCTTGTAGATTATTAAAAAATATTGAACACGTATTGTTTCTTTTTTGGCGTAATCAAAAGATTACAGCGACACATTGAGTTAAAATGTGGCATGACGTCACGCCTTGCTAGATTTAATACTGCGTTGTGAAGTAGCGAGCCCATACTCCCCAACTTTAATGCGTGTTTTCTAAGTTATTTTTGATTAATATGAATTAGGAAAAAATACGTGTCTAATATTTTTTTATTATCTGAAAGACAGACTAAATAGAGTTTCTTTTTAGGGTTCCGTAGTAAACAAGGAACCCTTATAGTTTCGTCAAGTCCGTCTGTCTGTCTGTCTGCCTGTCCGCGGTCTAGCTCCGAGACCCTTAGTACTAGAAAGCTGTAATTTGGCATAGGTATACCTACATATTAATTACGCCGACAAAGTGGTAAAACAAAATGATGAAAAACTTTTTTTTTAAGGTACCTCTCCTACACGTAAAGTGGTGAAGTTCTTTTTTTTAACCCATGGCGTGGGGGTATCATGGAAAAGGTCCTTTAAAAACATCATTTTTGGATTCAAGGATCCGTTTGCGAAATATTAAGCTTTAAAGTGCTAATTTTTGTTAGAGTCAAGTGTCCCCCCCCCTGCCAGCTAAATGTGTGAAAAAAATCACAGCAGTAGTTTATATTACGAAATTAAAAGGAAAACTATCACAGCTAAGTAGGCTCGACAAGTTAACGAGTAATAATCGACCAACTTAACTTTGCAGTTGCAAAAACATGTTTTCCCATACATTCCGTATGGGAGAACATATTTTTCAACTGCAAAGTTAAGTTTGTTTCTGGGATAAATTCATCCCAACTACGGAACCCTTCATTGTACGTGGTCCGACACGCACTTGGCCGGTTTTTTTACTTAGGCAACTACCCTATTGTGTCTAGTACTTTATTTAGGGCAGGTCGTCAAAATCGTGAAACTGAATTTAAATACCTTTAGGTTCACAACTGTTGATTCTTTTTTTATTTTTTATAATATAACATCACGCCTGTTTTCCACGGTGGGTTAGGCAGAGACCTTAGTACACCCACATTTCGCCAGTTATGTTTAAATTCTATGTTTTAGGGGGCGAGCCTATTGCTTTCAACCGGGCACAAATCCAGACTGCGGGTTGCTACTGAGAAATTCCTTATAGAAAATGACACTTTGCCCGACCCGGGAATCGAACCCAAGACTTCATGTTCAACAGTAGCGCTTGGGACCACTATGCTATTATAATAATATACTACGGCAAAATAAGATTTGCACTGAAAAATATAACAATGATGAATTAGAGGTAGGTACCTAATTTAATGACTTAATGAGGTATTAAGCAAATGATTTTATGTTAGAAGATTACTCAACAACAATGCATCTAAGTAATTAGTTTTATGTGTGGTCGCAAATACTATTGTCAAAGACAAAGGTAAACTTGGAAAAAAAAATTGTTCGAAACTAAACCTATTTATTTCATCATCATCATCATTTCAGCCGAAAGACATCCACTGCTGGACATAGGCCTCCCCCAAGCACCGCCACTTCGACCGATTCTGTGCTTTCCGCATCCAGCGGATTCCTGCGGTCTTCACAAGGTCATCGGTCCATCTTGTGGAAGGCCTTCCAACGCTACGTCTTCCGGTACGCGGTCGCCACTCCAGAACCTTTCGACCCCATCGGCCATCTGTTCTGCGAGCAATGTGCCCTGCCCATTGCCACTTAAGTTTGGCAATTCTTCGGGCTATGTCGGTTACCTTGGTTCTCCTGCGAGTCTCTTCATTTCTGATTCGATCACGCAAGGAAACTCCAAGCATAGCCCTCTCTTTTTTTGCCCTTTGGATGACTTTTAGCCTTCTGATAAGGCCCATTGTGAACGACCACGTTTCAGTACCATAGGTCATCACTGGCAACACGCACTGGTCAAAGACTTTCGTCTTGAGACACTGGTATGTGGGACGAAAAGATATTGCGTACCCGAACGCCGCCCAGAACCGCCGAACCTATTTATTTATGTACACATAAATAAATAGTCAAAAAGAAATGAACATAAAAATACGTACAAGGGCTTATTTCTTAAGAAATCTCTTCCAGCATAACTGCGATAGTACAGAGGATAAAAAGAGATGTAGAACACTGTGTGTAAGATTAGAAGACAAAATAAAATACAAAAAATAAAATGAAACTATGAAATTATTTAATAAAACATAATTATAATAAATATACTTGAATGCATACATACTTCTAAAATAAATATCACTAAAATAACTAACAACTATGACGAAGTGAAAATATACACCGTGACATTTTAGTCGTCTTACAAAAGCAGCCCACTTCATGTATCCAATGACTACAAAAAATTCATACAAAAAAATTTTTATATTGTACAGCCAATTTTTTTATTATTCCTTGAGGTATTTTATGTCGGGTACATTAAGTGGCCCTTTGTAAGACGACTCTAAGATGTCACTGTATTCAATTATTTTTTTAATAAATGTTTGGTAGTCATTGGATACATGAAGTGGGCTGCTTTTGTAAGACGACTAAAATGTCACAGTGTATAATACCTATATATATTTTGTACATATCATAGAGCCTGATACTTACCTGGTCTACAAGAGTGGTTTCAAAGCATATGAATATTATAATATAAAAAATAATGACCGATCGTTTGACAATAGTTATCTCGCGGCCGCGCAGTTTTTGTACAGACGATTTTAAAAATGACACTATTTACATAAATTATAGCAACGTAAGTGTAGAGCCGTTGCGGAAATGATGCTAGATATTAAGTTCATTTGTCTGAGGCTATTAATAACAAATGATTTTAAGTATTTTATTATTTTGGCCCTAGCGTAGTTAGTTAGTTACGTTGAGTCAAGAAGAAACAATAAAGAGATTTACAAATAACCAATTTATAAATAAAAGTATTTATTTAAGTAATTGGTTACATTATCATGACCAACCAACGCCTTTTTGGCTAACTCTGAAGGTTTTTAAAAAGACAAGAAATTCTATTTAGTCCGTCTTTCAGATAATAAAAAAATATTAAACACGTATTTTTTGCTTCATTATATTAATTAAAAATAACTTAGAAAACACGCATTAAAGTTGGGGAGTGGGGGCTTGCTACGTCACAACGCAGTATTAAATCTAGCAAGGCGTGACGTCATGCCACATTTTA
Source organism: Agrochola litura (assembly GCA_949152395.1). Lineage (NCBI taxonomy): Eukaryota > Metazoa > Arthropoda > Insecta > Lepidoptera > Noctuidae > Agrochola > Agrochola litura. The sequence goes on along the minus strand of OX424509.1, from coordinate 17,192,832 downwards.
ACTCAATGTATCGCCGTAATCGTTTGATTAAGTCAAAAAAGAAAAAATACGTGTTCAATATTTTTTTATAATCTACAAGACGGACAAATTTTTTTTTTGGACGCTGGCCTATTGTCCCCGTCGATTTAACAACTTCCTTAAATGATCAGTCACTTCAATTATTTATTTTTTACCAGAAAATGACAACTTTTGATGACCCTGAAGATCAACCTTTAATTTAAAAAATGTACCAAATAAAATAATCTCAGTAAACAAAATATAATCATAAAAAGATCACGGAGTCACTACTAATGGTAGCTGGTCTGTGTTATCTCAGATTTTTTTATTCATGCACATAAATATTGAGACAGTGATAACATTGAGTGATAGTATCATTCAGTCGGCAACTGTAGCAGTTTGAGGAGACAGCTGTTTTATAACTCTTTCGAATATCTACGTACTCGTACACTACAAACAAACTCACCTTGCGATAGGAAACCTAATAATTGTGCCACTGTGTATAAAATACCTATAATCTGCCTAGACTTTTCCCAACTATGTTGGGGTCGGCTTCCAGTCTAACCGGATTAGGGTGACCAGATCTGTTTTCCGGTTTTACGGGACAACTGCATTGAAAACACGGGATTCGAGGTTAAAATACGGGACAGGCCGTTTTTATATTAAAAATCAACATTCATTTTTTATTACTAAAATTTGGAATAATTAATTAAATAACCATAATATTACAACATTTCTTAATGAAAGACTTAACAAAAAAAATGTAATCAACAATTTTTATGTTATCTGGAAAGGAAATAATCCTAACCTATAGGTACAATGTATAGGTTATTTAATTCCCCTTAAAACTTAACAAAAACAAACTCGGACTTTTTTAATGATAGATAATAAAATAAATATTTTAAAATACTATTTGTAAATTAGTTGGATAAGAAAATGTGGTGGTGGTATCACTATCACACTCACTCACTCTCACCCACGTCATTCGATCGAATGTGCGTTCGCGCGGATCGCGCGTTGTTCACCACTTTGTGTGAGAAAATAAATATTGTTCGAATAGGTATTTTTATCATTAAATGCCATTGAATCATAAAATTACGGGACAATGTACTGTCCCGTATTGGTTTCGCCGAATTACGGGACAGTAAAAAATTCGACCTACACAACCCAGTTACTGCCGGGACCAACGGCTTAACGTGCTTTCCTAGGCACCGAGGGGTCTTGGTATGTTAAGATGGTCACCCATCCATGGAGCAATCGCGGCAAGCGTAGCTTAACCTAAACGATCGACCCGTGCGGCGTTTATTAAGTACTTACCTACAAGCCCAAACCTAAAATACCCATCCTGCTGCTAAAATTAGTGATTTATTAGTAACCATCCGTAGTTTCCTCAATATTGGAATAATGTATCCTATTTGCGTGCAGTTACAACTTGGGGCTTCCCAGAAACGATAACGTATCTTACCGGTCTACCCATCTACCTTAATTGTTGGTACTCGATGGTAGGCACCTTTAGAAAAAAACCTTGATTCTTTCTTCTTGGTCTTAACAGATGGACTTAGGTTTTTTATAAAAACATCAGTTACATTAGAAGGAGCAAAAGCTTATCTCAGCTAGGAGAGAGCAGGAGATATACATTTTGGCAAAAACAGCATCATTTTTCTTCTTGAGTAATCAAATCAAATCACACTTGTATTCCCCGAAGGGTTAGGCAGAGGTGCATCTATGTACACCCACATTTCGCCAGTTATTTTTAAGTCCCATGTAATAGTGGGCGAGCCTATTACCATCAACCGAGCACATATCCAGACAAACAACGAAATAAAAGTATATTACAATGCTACAAAACAAACCAGTTAGTTTGGCATGCCACCTGTTGATGTGACAACGTGCTTGATAAGGACAGTCGTCCAGTCGAACAATAATAACTACTGCCCATTACGATGCAACCATAATAATTATTGTTGTTTAGATTCGAGGGAAAATATGCATATTGTGATGACATTGACAAGGGTGCGTAAATGCAACAATACGTTATGTATTGTATTGTTTAAATCTTAGGGCTGGCAATACTAACCCAGGGCTCAGAGAATCTCGTGGAGGCGATCGGCGGCGGTGATCTCTCGCGTCCGGCCCCGGTTCTTCAGGCCATGGTACGGAGCGAGAGGTAATGGGAATGCTCGCGAAGGAGAAGGCGGAACGTGTGAGGGAGAGGCAAATTTCGCGCCCTCACGCCCCTAACCGCCGCAGGAGGAGACGCACTGGGCGTCGGCAATCGCAAGCCGATTTCCGGCCACCGTTGGCGCGGGCTTGCGGACGGTGAGCAATGGGTAGCTCGCCGTCCGATAAGGACTAGGCCCGGGTCGATGGCGCGTTGTGTTCTACGCGCGCCTCAAAGAGATGGCAGCAGAACTGACGGGGTCCGCTAGGGCCGATGCCTGCCGGGGTTGCGAAGAAGTCCGAAAGGGAGATCGTGGCCCCGGCAACATGGCAACTGAAGGAACACGGGTGGGTTTTAATCAGTAAGAGTTTGACACGCCCTCCCGCTCCGCCCAGAGCGGGAAAAGTTATTTGATAATTTACCAACCCAAACAAAAAGGCTCAGAGAATCGACTAAAATTAAAGCTGATAAACATCAACAGTGGATGAATCTGTGCTGAATGTTCTTTTGAATCGGGTCTGGTTCATAATATCGACAGTCACTACATCGACGGTCGCTGTATCGAAAATGTTCCATCGACGGGTTAATGAATCGACAGTACCCCAAATCGATGGCACGCTACATCGACAGTACACCAAATCGATAGTACGCTTTTTGTCCTTAGATACGCAAAAAGGTAGGTACATGGAAAAGTGCTCCCTCACCGCGAGCATTCGCCTGTGATGTAACAGTTCAGATTCGAGCATTACATCAGTGAGGGAGGAGAACCGAGCATTACAGTTCCCAACATGTAATGATACAATTCGAGCATTACATCAGTGAGGGAGGCCAACTGAATGCTCGCATTACAGCTCGAAATCGAATCTGAAATGTTACATCAGAGGCGGCGTAAAGCGTGGGCGACGTGGGCCACCGCCTACGGCCATTACATAAAAAATGTGAAGGCGTCGAAAAAAATTTACTCGTCCTAAAACGATAAATATAATGACATGAGCCCTCCAGGAGGGTTCCCGGCACTGAACGTGTTAAAGCTAAACGGATCCCTGAATAGAAAAATGTTTTTCACATACCCGCAATATTTTTGAATGGCCTACCCTATAACTCGACTCGAAATTTAACAAATGTTCAATTGTTTTTTTTTTCGTCTTCTTGCGGCAACAGAGGGCCTCGCAAAATGTACAGACGCCAGCACTTCAAGCTACTTCAATCTGTCAAATTTATTTAATAGATTTTCAACTTTATCGCGGAACAGTAAGGTTCAAAGTTGATTGGGAAAATTTTACAGTTTCGAGTAGCTTGATGTGCTGGCGTCTGTACCTCGCCCACATCAAATTTTGATCTTGCCCCGCCACTGTGTTACATTACAGGCGAATGCTCGTCAGTCAGGGAGGCAGTATTGTAACGTACCTAATGCTCAAAATCGAATCTGAAATGTTATTTATTACAGTACAAGAGAATGCTTCCGGTGATGAGCACCTTAAGGTTCAACTAAGAAAAGATCCTGTTTTTATAGTACTCTCAAATAGAAAAGTACCTACCCTCTTAAATGATATCTACATAGATCTAATATTTAAACTAGGTGACACAGTACAAGGTCATATGCAACTCTATGTCATTATTGTATAGTGGTGACTGGTGACGTGGGCGGGGTGCGGCCGTGCTTCGAGGGTAATCAAGTAATAGGGCGTCTGATGAAGACAATCATACCCATAGCATGTATATCAACGTATCGATTGGGTAACTGTACGCCTGTTGCATTGTAGGTCACGCGCGAACATTAATGAGCGTGGTGGCGCTTTTCGCAGATTTTGAGTGCATTTACTGTCTTATTTCTCAGTAGCAGCCCGAAGTCTGGATTTGTGCCCGGTTGATGGCAATAGCCTACATGGGACTTAAACATAACTGGCGAAACGTGGGTGTACTATAGGTACACCTCTGCCTAACCCTTCGGGGATTACAAGCGTGAGGTTATGTATGTAGGTATGTTATTGTCTTGCTTTTGGTCTTTTTTTAATGAAGTCACTTGGTCTTTTCAATTTTTGAAGTGAAAATTTATTTAGGCTCGTTGGGCATTTTTGAGATGGGAAAAACAATTGAACTCGCGACACCGTTACCGACACCTCATTTTTGTAAACGCGATGGTGCTCTTTATTTATATTACGTTACGGAAATTGTTCTTTTTTCACTTCTGTCGGCACTCCCGGAGCGTCACTGTTTTTTTTCACAGGAGTTTTTCCTACTATAGGTATATTCCATGGGTTTGACAACATTTGTAAAAAATATTTCTTATTTTGTAGTCTCCCGTTAAACGAAAGAAAAGCATACACACCGCATCCGGTGTAAGCACGTCACAATTACAAATTAACAAATTATTCGCTGAAAAACAATAGACATTTAAATAAACCTTTTTTACAGTCCGTTCAACCGATTTTGACTTCTATTGCGTTGGTGGCATGACAAATGGCAGCTGCAGTAAACTGTTGGTTTTATAACCACTTTTTTGCTTTTAATGCCATCCTTGTAACTAAGGTATAGAAGTCAAAATCGGTTGAACGGACGTAACAAAGGTTTGTTAAAATGTCTAATCTTATTTCAAAAGGAGTATTAGGTACTTAGAGTCATGCTCGCCGTCCGATAAGGACCAGGCCCGGGTTGACGGCGCGTTGTGTTCCACGCGCGCCTCAAAGAGATGTCAGCAGAATTGACGGGGTCCGCAATGCCTGCCGGGGCTGCGAATATGGGCCGAAAGGGACATCGTGGCCCCCGGCAACAGGGCAACCGAAGGAACACGGGTGGGTTTTAGTCAGTAAGAGTCTGACACGCCCTCCCGCTCCACCCAGAGCGGGAGAAGTTATTTGATAGTTTCCCACCCAAAAAAAAAAAGAAAAAAAAAGGCAAGTTATCATATCATCCACATACTAAGTGGGAAAAAATACGTATTATTGAAGCAGAACTCAAAAACTACCCAAGCAAAGTTAATAAAATTAATATGGGACCACCTCTGAAGTATGATCTACCAAACAAAAAAAGAAAAAAAAACATACACACGGATTGAGAACCTCCTCCTTTTGGAAGTCGGTTAAAAAGGTACTTAGAGTCATAGATACTTAATACTACACCACTTGGAAATTATGAGCAGTTTCCTCCTACTTTTAATTACTCAAGATACAAGCTGGCATGGTAACTGAGACTGAAGTAGGTATTACATATTGTCCTGAAATTTGCAGGCAAGAACACAATACCTACCTACATCGTTATTCGTGTCATGTCTTCAGTAATGGCGGAAGAAGCTCGGATTCCTGTTGTATGTATCAAAAGATTAAATCATTTCCATGATTAATACCAACTGTGTTTAAAATGAACTGGTAATCTCAATATACTAGTATTTCATCTATCTAGTGATCTTTGATTATATTAGGAGGCGGAATATGGATACCTTATTTATTATTTTTGCACACATCCTCGGATGTTCATGATTTGTTACAATTTTACAGATCAAACGAGCTTGAAAGGTCTGATAAGTATCATCTCGCTTTATGTAATGCAGATCGCAGACTGACAGACAAATTTATGTAATGCAGATCGCAGACTGACAGACAGATTTATCTAAACTAATATTATAAAGAGAAAAGATTTGATTTTTTGTGTGTAAAAAATTCTTTCACCAGTAGAATGCTATATTATCAATGAGTAACATAGGCTAAAATTTGTAAAGATATATATCATAATTTTACTAGCGACCCGCCCCTCTGCTTCGCAGGTTTTTTTACATCTTTACAGCGACATTTCTTTATTATATGCTAGTTTAATATTCATATTAATTTATATAAAATAAACATATAAACCTTTCGGAATAAATTCTCTAAATGATGGTAAAAACTGCATCAAAATACGTTGCGTAGTTTAGAAGAACAACGCGGTCACACAGACAGAGAAAAGCGACTTTTATTTTTATTCTTTATTTATTATTACGTAAATAGATTATTTTAAGATTTACAGATATTTCGCACTGGATAGTACATGAATGTCTATATATATTTTTTCCCTTGTCCTAGGGCCTAGGGTTCAACAATAGGATGGACCCTAATCTTATTACAATCTAGCCTTATAGACTAATAATTATAAGTAATTTAATTATAACCTAAACTATTAAATTGTCTTTACTAAGAATGTGTCCAATAGCACTTTTCTTATAGTCTCTATTAAGGCGAATACACTTCGTTCTTTTGTTACATACACAAGAACATGACATATACCTAAAGTTTATTTTGACTGTGTCGCCGTAGGGAAGCCAAAACTTCATCAGAACCGTAGTTAATTGTCGTTTTTCTACATGTTTTCTCTATTTAATTACATTTTTATAATAATTATAAGAGAGCCCTATGTTTGTTCTCACAAGAACATTAAAACAATACCACTGCATATTTTTGACACGATTGAAGCTGATGATTATGAATCACTGATCAACCCGTGTCCCACGTACGACGCCATTTCTGTCATAGACAACCTCTCGCTTTTTAAAAACAATACCTATTTCTGCTTACGTCAACAGAGTAATGAATCAACGGTATTCTCAAATAGCGGTCGACTACGTAGCTACGCGGTTTATTGGATATTTTCAGGATAGCATAGTGACGTAGACCAAATCGACCTTTGAAACAATGGTATTTCCTATTTAAATAATCATTTATTTGCTTATAATGTTGGTATACAGATTGGTTGAAACTGAGCCTATGAGGAAGTACCTTATCATTTTGTATTTATCTGTGGGGGCTTGTAATTAGCAATTTAGTCATATATTATTGTTATTATAATGTTATTAGTCTGTAAGCCTTCCGAAAAAAATATAAATAAATAAATGAATGCAATTTCTCTTCAGACGGAGATGGCGGGATGAGCTGGACTCCTTTAAGAAAGATTGGTCCTTGGAAGCTCTGGACAGAGAGAGGTGGAAAGAGGGTAGGGCTTTTGCCCAGCAGTGGGACAATAATGGCTAAGAAAAATAAAAATCTCTTACTGATTCACTGTTTATTAAAAACAGCAAGTTTGATATTATACGTAAGTCTGTGTTACTTAATTTGAAATAGAGAAACGATTTGTATTTTTTGTTTATCCAACTAAACTAATAATATTATAAAGAGAAAAATATTTTTTGTATGATTGTTTTTTTGTTATGAACAAACTCAAAAACGATTGGACTGATTGTAAAAATTCTGAATCACCAGTACAATCTACGAGTAGTACAATGCTATATATTATCACTGAGTATTATAGGCTATAATTTATAAAGATGTCAAAGTGGTAATGTTTTCAGCTTCTATACTCCATTCGAAATAAGATTAGACATTTAGATACAGTGGCGTAGCGAGGGGGGGGCGGAGGGGCGGACCGCCCCGGGCGCCACCATTAGAAGGGCGGCAGGGCGGCAAAAAAACAAAAATTGTGCCCTCACTGGCGGTCAGTCAAACAATTGGTTTTTCAAGAAGTGTTTAGACGTGTACATGCACGGTGTTAAGGTGTGCGAGGCTTCTGCGGGCACGCACACTGTCACACCATGCGTGACGTGCTCGTGATTTCCAAGAACTTGTACCTACCAGTAACTTCTTCGACTGCCGCGCTGCCGTTTTAATAGTAATTAAGTTTTAGTTTGTTTTTTATTATAAGTACTTAATTAATTTATTTCATTTTTTAATTATTTTTATGACGTCAAAAGGGCGGCAAATTATGACTCCGCCCCGGGCGACAGTGACTCACGCTACGCCACTGTTTAGATAAACCTTTTTTACAGTCCGTTCAACCGATTTTGACTTCTATTACATTGGTTTCATGACAAATGGCAGCTACAGTAAACAGTTGGTATTTTAACCACTTTTTTAGGGTTCCGTAGTAAACAAGAAACCCTTATAGTTTCATCATGTCCGTCTGTCTGTCTGTCTGTCTGTCCGCGGTCTAGCTCCAAGACTGTTAGTACTAGAAAGTTGTAATTTGGCATGGATATACATATCAATCATGCCGACAAAGTGGTAAAATAAAATTATGAAAAATATTTTTTTTTGGTGTACCTCCCCTACACATAAAGTGGGGATGGTTTTTTTTTCTATCCCTTGGTGTGCGGTATCGTTGAAAAGGTCTTTCAAAAACATTGTGAGTGTGTTGAAACCATTTTTTAATTCAGAGATCCGTTTGCGAAATATTAAGCTTTAAAGTGCAAAATTTTGTTAGAGTCAAGTGTCCCCCCCCACCCCTGCCAGCTAAATGGTTGGTTTTAGATATGTGAAAAAATTCACGGCAGTAGCTTATATAACGAATTTAAAAGGAAAACTATCACAGCTGAGTAGGCTTTATAAGTTAACGAGTAATAATCGACCAACTTAGATTTGCGGTTGTAAAAACATGTTCTCCCATACATTCCGTATGAAAGATTTTTTTTTCAACTACAAAGTTAAGTTTGTTCTTGGGATAAATTCATCCCAATTACGGAACCCTACATTGTGCGTGGTCCGACATGCACTTCGCCGGTTTTTTGCTTTTAATGCCATCCTTATGTAAGCATAAGGATGGCATTAAAAGCAAAAAACCGGCGAAGTGCATGTGCGGTATAGAAGTCAAAATCGGTTGAACAAAGGTTTGTTTAAATGTCTAATCTTATTTCAAATGGAGTATAGGTACTTATATATATTATAATGTATCACAGATGCTTTTATTTTTAATATAGTACATTCTCGTGGTTCTCGTTTCCCGCCATTTTCGCAGTTTGATGCTGGCACACTAAAAGCCATACATAGAGGGTAGTTGTAAGCTTGTAACACACGTGATGTAGCCAATTATTCATTAGTTTTATGTTTTTTTCCATTTACGTCTTATGATGTGAGAGAAACCGGTACATTTTTAAGCGTTCATTAATTCGTTACCTACTGTTTTTACTATATTATAACATTAATAAAAAACCGGCCAAGTGCATGTCGGACCACGCACAATGAAGGGTTCCGTAGTTGGGATGAATTTATCCCAAAACAAACTTTGTAGTTGAAAAACATGTTCTCCCATACGGAATGCAACTGCAAATTTAAATTTGTCTATTATTACTCGTTAACTTGTAGAGCCTACTTAGCTGTGATAGTTTTCCTTTTAATTTCGTTATATAAACTACTGCTTTGATTTTTTTCACACATCCAAAACCAACCATTTAGCTAGCAGCGGGGGGGACACTTGACTCTAACAAAAATTATAATATTTCGCAAACGAATCCCTAAATCCAAAAATGGTTTTAACATACTAACTATGTTTTTGAAGGACCTTTCCAATGATACCCACATCATGGGATAGAAAGAAAAAAAAAAGGTACCCTAAACAAACCCCGTCTGCAATCTTTAGAGCAGGCGGGAATTAGGGATCACGGGCGCTTAGAGTGGGGACTCTGTCCGCCCACTGAGTGACCTCAGGGTAGACGGTGCATAGTGGTCACGTGCTGCCTTGCACACTTGTAGTTAGGTTTCGGGGAGATTCCTTTACAGTCTCCCCAGAGATGTGCCCTAACAATCGCTGCACAGAGGGGTTCCGGATTGGTCTTTTCAGAGGTAACGGTGCCCCTACCATGTGCAGATGGTGACCACCGGGGTGGTTTTAGTGAGGTAAAAATCCCACACTCCTCGGTCTTATCCCCAAAGCCCGGACGCCTTTTGAAGGTTTCCCCCCGAAAACAAAAAAAAAAAAAAAGGTACCCTAAACAAAAATTTTATTCATAATTTTGTTTTACCATTTTGTCGGCGTAGTTAATTTATGTATGTATACCCATGCCAAATTACAGCTTTCTAGTACTAAGAGTCTCAGAGCTAGACCGCGGACAGACAGACAGACGGAACGGATACTACGGAACCATAAAAAGAGGTTAAATTTGTGAGTTTATTTGAAGGGGGTTTTTTATTTATTATTATTTTATTTAATACTTTAAGCACATACATGTACAGAGGCGGACTTAATGCCAAAGGCATTTTCTACCAGTCAACCTTTGGGTGATGCAGAGACAAACAATGGTAGGTGCAATATCGAAAATTGTGGAATAAATATTTATTTAAATATAAGGATATAATATATATATACCTATTAAAACAAAATATATAATATAACTATATATATAAATATAATTATAAAACAAATAAGACAAACAATGGGAAACATTACCGCTGTGATGATACTGCCAGCTTCTTACGAATCTACTGATCAGATTCCGGAAATACTTTCACTAATGGGAAGCTACACTATTGTCGAGTGGCATAGGCAGGATATAAAACTTCATGTGGATGAAGTCGCGGGCAGAAGCTAGGACTTCAAAAAAAAAACACTACAAAGTGAAAAATTACTTTAATTTCGGAAGTCGGTGTCTTGATTTTGAATTTTCGTTCTTTGTCACCGACTTCCCAAATTAAAGTTATTCACTCTGTAGTGTTTTTTTTTTGAAGTCGGTTGTTTTTCTTTTTTTTTAAGTTTTTATTTTTCACTTTTTAGTGTTGTGGCACCTACCCCACACAAATTCGAATACCACTACCTGCTATGTAAATAACAGTGACAGGAAGTTATCATATCATCCACATACTAAGTGGGAAAAAATACGTATTATTGAAGCTAACTCAAAAACTGCCCAAGCAAAGTTAATAAAATTTATATGGGACCACCTCTGAAGTATGATCTACCAAACAAAAAAGAATCATCAAAATCAATTCAAAATTGGCGGAGTAATCGCGTAACAAACATAAAAAAAAACCTATTCGAATTGAGAACCTCCTCCTTTTGGAAGTCGGTTAAAAATTAGAATACTGCTGAACAACACCTAAGTAAGCCATCATTCCACTCGAAAAGTTTCTGTGTATACTTACTGATAAATTTATTTTAGATCATATGTTTTTACGAGCCTATTTCTTCATTTGGATCGTTTTTTTTTCAAATAGGGTATTTGCTTTTTAGTTAACAAGGATCAACAGTTGATGGACATTGAAATTAGCATTCGTTTGTATTCGGAAATGCGATGATACCCGAGGGACATTAAGGGGGGAGCGTCAGGGTAGCCCGCAAAATTCAAATTTTCTTACGTTTTTTGCATAATTGAGTAAAGCCATATTTGTTACGACCGCGAATCATATTTTAATCAACATAAAACCTGACACTGACCTGCAAAATTCAAAAAACGCAAGACAATTTGAATTTCGCGGGCTACCCTGACGCTTCCCCCTTAAGAAAATAGTCGGACTATAATCGTAACTGAATCGACTGTGGCAGAACCTACCTTAAATACCATTAATTTGTTGAGGCAATATTGATGCGGCTACTTCAAGGGCGAGCTCTATGAAAATTGTTTTTCAGACGATTAATAGCCAACATAAAGATACTCTCTCTACATTACTATTCTAGAGAAGACCATCACCACACTACGTTCGGAAAATTAGTTTAGGTTTGAAGTTTTCAGCACGTAAGGTCATGTTTTCAGCACTTAACGATAAGTTTTCAGCAATTACTCGTTGGTCTAGTGGTCGCAAGCGCTACTGCTGAGCATGAGGTCCTGGGTTCGATTCCCGGGTCAGGCAAAGTGTTATTGGGTTTTTCTATCTGAAATTTCCCAATCGCAGCTTGGAGTCTGGATTTGTGCCCGGTTGATGGCAATAGGCTCGCCCCCTATTACATGGGACTTAAACATAACTGGCGAAATGTGGGTGTAGGTACCTACTACAGGGACACCTCTGCCCAACCTTTCGGGGAAACAAGGCGTGATGTTATGTTATGTTATGTTTTCAGCAATTAAAGTAATTTTTAAACATTTATGCTTAATTATAAGTTTGCAGTTGGTCTAATGTTAAGTTTTCACAAAAAGTGAAGTTCCGTAAACAGCTTTATGTAAGGTGTCACCTAATATTTGGAGATTTAGTTATTTCCATGAAAACTATTCGGAGTCCTAATGCTTGGGCTACATTGTCGCGTTATCGCAAACTTTACTTCGCACGCTCTCTGTTGCTCAGCGAGACGTCGAGCGGTGAGCGAGAGAGAGCGCGCGAATTTTAGAAGAATGAAAGAGCTACATGAGCGAAGCTAAACGAACTTAGCTTCGTACAGCTTCGTTCTCAGTGTAACCTGCACTTGATACTTACCTGCCTCGTAATCAGTCGAGTGTCTTTTATCTATGTAGAAACAATTATAATAGGGCTTTAGTTTGTTATCAATCCTTACAAACATAAAGGAAATTGTTGAAATTTAAGGCTATTTACCTCTCTCCTATTGCCAAATATTTATAATATTACATGTATTTACTTCGTGGACGTAAGGACCAGCAGATTTTTTTCGCATTGTGTCACTCACGTACCTTATGTCAGGGCTTACGTAGACATTTACCTACCTAGATGTAGATTTATGTTTGTATGCGGGCTTAAATACCTACTTTAATTATTATTTAATGGTTTTTTAACGATGAGGCACCTGAAGAAAACCGGTTGAATTACTTGGTCCTTTTTGACTTTGTATTAATTTATAACCAATTATTTGTCACTCTAGCTAATTAAATCACCGAACGTAGAGTATTTAAAAAAATTATAATCTATTAGATATGGCACATGACTTCGATTTTGTCTGAATGAAGTAAAGCTTGTCCAGTTTGAAATAACGCGCCCTACTACCGCATTTTACGTACGCCACGAGTCACGAGCGCCAATATGTATCCACTTACCAAAATTCAAAAGCGATTTTCTCGTGGAATATTGACTGCAACTTTGTAATAAGACTTATTTCATAGTAGTGTGGGTAGGTACAACATAATATTACAATCAACACAGTAGGAGAAAATCACTTTTTAAAGTTGCTAAGTGTAAACATATTATTGCTCGTGACTGTACACGGTTCCGCGGCATGTACGTAAGCGGTAGTGGGGGCGCGTCATTTTAGACAGGATAAGCTATACCTTCCTAATTATATACCTACTTAGTAGAACGCACTCTACGTCCTCCACCGTTATCAACGACACTATGTTTATAGCCGCTAATTATTTGTCTAATTAATCTACGCAATTAACACTGCGATTATTATCGCCCATCATATTCCCGTTTAGCGTCCCATACAATTAACTTAATGTGACAATTTCCTTCGTAACAGCAACAGTTTTGAGTTAGGTAGACAAGGTGTGTACCTACATAATGATGATAGCGTTGAGTAAATAATCACTAAATACTTTTAAGTGATTATTAACGTAACGTACGTTACGTACGTTTTACTGAAGGAAAGGAAACATTTGTATTTTTGTTTGTAATGACTACTGAACCGATTTAAAAATTCTTTCACCAATAGAATAATAGATTAGCCTATTTCACGATGTCCGAATAGCCACTACTTACCGAATAAATTCAAAAATGGAACAGAATTTGTAGTATATTATCTGCTAAGCTTGGTCTGAGCTGCCAAGTAGGTAAATTAACGAGAACCTAATCGGAGGTGGTGAAACAGGCCCTTAATATTATAAATGTGAAAGTAAGTTTGTTTGGTTGTTTTTTACGCTTTCACGCCAAAACGGCAGAACGCCTGTATCTGGAAAAGGACATAAGATACCTTTTATCCCGATAGTCCCACGGAATCGAGACTTACCTATGCGGATGAAGCCGTAGGGCGCAGCTAGTAATTTATAAAGAAAGATATCACGCGGGCGAAGCCGCTGGCGAGGGCTAGTAGTTAAATAAATGGAGTGTGATTGCAGAGGAAAAATGGTAGTCCACTGCTGGACATAGGTATAGTAGTGGACTCGATTTTTATAGGCTGACTAGCTGACCCGACAGATGTTGTCTATGTTTGCAGCGCGCATTCTGTCAATCGCGTCAACTGTCAAACGACTGACAGTTATGTCAAAAGTGCTACGGTTACATTAGAAAAGTTAAGGACGTTAAGTTTTCTTTTAAATTTTCAAATTTTCTTAATTTTTTTCTTTCATAAGAATCTTCTGACAATAACAAACACAAAAAAAAAGAATTACCGAAATCGGTCCAGAGGTTCACTCGTGATGCCGTGACCAAGGGAAATAGGGATTCATTTTTTTAAAGATGATGATTAATAAGAAAGGAATGTTCAAAATAAAGTTAAGTCGGATAGTCGGTTCTTTTCTTATCGTTTTTTTTTCAGGATTTTTTTGTGAAAACTACCGGCATGACATAATTATGACAGCGGTGACACGAAGTCTTAGAATGTTTCCGGAATTGTGACATTATTGTTTTACTCCCTGAATAATTAAAAAACATTTTACAAGAAATACAACCGACTTCCAAACTACAAAGTGAAAAATAACTTCAATTTCGGAAGTCGGTGTCTTTGGATCAGTATTTTAGTTTTTTGACATTGAAGATTTCCCTCGATTTCTCCAAGATTCCATCATCTGATCGTGACCAAATGACAATGGGATCAACTTGAAAGTATGCCCTTTCAAACAAAAAAAGATTTTTTCAAATCGGTTTAGCCGTCTTCGAGTAATCGGGGAAAATACATAAAAAAAATAAAAAATATTGACGAACTGAAAACCTCCTGCTTTTTAAGTCGGTTGAAAATTAAATGGACATAGAAGTTAGTTCTAATTTTAAGTATATATATGTGGCTGCTCTTAATTCTCTGCAAGTAACAGGAAAATGATTTATTTGGGTTGACACCTTAATCTGAATTAAATTATTTTAATTAAACACGTTTCGCTTCAAATCAAATGTTTTGCTTATCACTTCAATTGCTGAAGTGAACAGAAAATAATAACGATATTATTTATGATAACAATAGTTATTACGAGAACCAAACGCAACAGCTGTTTCCTCAAGGTGTGTTTGATGGTGAGTAGACTTAACAAATAATGAAATAGGTACTTGAACGTTCCTAATGCCTAGTTACCTTACTGATAAAAATACTCAAGTATATAGCACTTAAATATATATTCAGATTTTTCCTGATACATTTAGTTTTTGGTTTTTTCCTTACCTTAAAATATTTGCAGTGAAGAAAACGTCCTTTAAAAACTACAAGATAATAAAATATTAATCACTGTTTTATTCACTAAAACACACAAGTTTAAAGTCACTAACTTGTTAAGTTATGTAAATAAATTACTATACGATAAAAAGTTTATATTATTTCTATGTTAATTTATTGTTTTTATAAAACAATGTTGTAAAAACTCCACCGATGAAAAAATTCGCGTCGTGTTTCGCGAGGCGGAAAATCGCGCGACGCGTGCGGCCTGTGTCGCGGTACCAGTCGACCAGAGCCCGCGAAGCCTCTGCCCCGACTCTTTATAAACACATCAACACCAAGCGCCCTTACAAACGGCAGATTTTAATTACAACAATTATTCGTTCTAGTTAAGACGAGATTTCTGCCAGTTCCAGCGAACGCTTGCGGAGCCGAACTTCCATTCCATTTGCTTTGTTTATATGTGTTTTATTTTTAGTCAATATCGAATATTATTTACATTGGAGCAGCAAAGTGAATCGACTATAAAATAAACTCATGTCTTCACGGACATCCATAACGCACGAATACTCGCGCTTTATCCCGGTCGTAAATCTTGTGCTCAACAAATTTTCGGTAATCCACATAACACAAGGTCATGAAAGCCAATAAACATTGAGAAGTAATAAAGCACGTAAGTATCTCTCTCAGTAGATACGTCCAGCATCTGCAATCTGTTCAAATTGTTCGAAAACGATACGATCCCAGTTATAAAGATTAGGCTAATAAATATTTGCTCAACAACAACAATTATAGCAGAACAGACTAAGACAGGGTAAGCAGTAGATTCAAAGCTGCTTTGATGATTGCAAACCTGCGCAGCGGGCCTAAATATCTGCGTTCAATTCAATATTACGCATTTCATTTGTTTGAAAGTTTTGTATTATAATGAAATAACATTTAAACTGTAGGAATAAAAAACAAAAATCTAATTTGATTAATAAAAACTGTAAAGAAAAATTATCCGGTAAACTTACGGACTTAATTTTTTCATGCGGCAATATTTACACCAAATATGATTCTGATATGAATTGAATTGAACATGATTCAGCTAAAATATGTGTCACCATAGAGGAATTGCTGGGAATTCAAAAAATGAATTGTTTTTAGAGGAATTGCTTATTATTGTTTTACTAAAAAATCCAGCGGGTCTAAAACGGTACCTATCAGCATATGCTGATAGGTACCTAGATGGCTTGATATTTAGCTAAATATGAACTTTACAGTTAAAAGAATACAATAGTTAGTTCAAGGGCCTTGACCTACCTACTCCAGTATGTATCCATCATAACATGGGCGCTTTTACTCTTCAAGAGCTGCTTCAAGTCCACAACAAACGTTTGTGCTCGAGTTGCCAAATTTCAAAATTTTTTCAAATTCAAATTATTTTATTTCACATAAACCTACATGGGCACTTATGAAACGTCAGAAGCTAGGTGCACGGTTCCAATTGGTCGCAACTGTGGAGTTTCTTGCCGGCTCTTCTCCATAGAAGAGCCGGCAAGAAACTCCACAGTTACCCTTTTAAAAATAATTGGCTTTTACAATACTTTCAAATAACAGTGTTTCTAGGTATGGGAGGACAGTGTAGGTCTTTCAATAAGTACCAGGTACTTAACAAAACAGAAAATGGTCAACAGATCTACAGTCCACTAAGCCTACAGCGTTCTCACATTCACAAAATAGAAAAGAATCTATACAAAAGATAAATAAATTAATAAAAATAAAAACCTATTTTAATTAAACGCAATTACATGATTGCTATTACAACTGTAATAAATCTGAATAATTATCATGTCCACAAAAGCCACTAATAAAGAGTTGAAATTAAATTGTAGTTATTAGAGTTGACATAGGCGTAGCTAATTTGACAAGAAACAGTACCTACACACCTGTAGAGTTATGTATATCCCAGTTGTTTAAGGCCTCTACTAATGTCTTGTTCTAATATATTATTAACAAAGGGTAAAAAATAATTGTGATTTTACACGAAGTATCTGAAAGTAAAACGTTTACAAACTGCAATACCTCAGGAGCTAGAGTGCCAGATTAGCGAACGAAATGTCGTGAGTTCGATGTCAAACCCTTCTCGATCCTGTGTTTTAATGACGGAAATTAACAGAAGCCGTCAGAAGTGAAAACTTGAACAAGATCGCCTTGGTGAAAGAAAAAATACTTGTATAGAACATTGGTCCGTAACCTTATCTAAATAAAAAAAATACTTCCAAAACATATAATGTAAAAATACTTGCCATTGATCCGTAACGTAATATAAATAAAGAGCACAATCGCGTTTACAAAAATGAGGTGTCGGTAACGGTATCGCGAGTTAATTTTTTTTTCCCCATCTCAAAAATGCTCAACGCGCATAAAGAAGTTTTCACTTCAAAAAGGGAATAAAACTGAGAAAAAGCCCAATCTATCCATCCACTGTCGGATAGATACAATATCCGACAGTGGATGGATAGATTGGGCATACTACATTAATGAAACCAAGATTTTTTTTTTTTTTCCCCTTGTCCTAGGGTTCAACAATGGGATGAACCCTAATCTTATTACAATCTAGCCTTATAATAGACTAATAAGTAATTTAATTATAACCTAAACTATTAAATTGTCTTTACTAAGAATGTGTCCAGTAGCACTTTTCTTATTGTCTCTATTAAGGCGAATACACTTCGTTCTTGTTTGTTTGGCACTTTTGTACTTTACACTATTCACTAACACTAAACATTAGCTCGAACGGTTTTGTTCTTTTTAGTCTTCTAACAACTAGGTTTGTGTGGTCGAGAAGCTGGATTGCCTCGACGTTCACATGCTGATGAAGTCTCTTTTCGTGAGCTTCTGCAAGTTTCTGGATCACTTTTTCGATGAACTCAACTTTTAGGTCCCGGTGGAGGTCATCATTTCGTATGTACCAAGGTGCATTTACAATTTCCCTTAGCACTTTGTTCTGGAATCGTTGTATTATTAATATATTGGTCTGTTTGGTGCAGCCCCATAGCTGAATACCATAAGTCCAAACTGGCATCAGGACTTGTTTGTATAACAACAATTTGTTTTGCACGGACAGCGTAGAGTTCTTCCAAGCAGCCAATGCATTCTTTTGAATCGGAGGTCGAGTTCATCTTTTTTCTTCTTGACGTGGGCTTTCCAGCGTAGCTTTGCGTCAAGGGTCATACCGAGGTACTTGGGTGTATTCTCGTATGGGACTTGTTTATTATTTATGTAAACTGGGAAATACTGTTGTTTTTTGTTGGTGAAATCTATGTGAACAGATTTGGATTCATTAAGTTTAATCCTCCATTTTTTGGTCCAGTCATAAACTTGATTTACAGCCATTTGAACCTTTTCTACTGCTTCTTCGTGGCTGTTTCCTACAGCCATTATGGCTGTATCATCAGCAAAGGTCCCAATTGTGTTTTGCTCTAATTCAGGGATATCGCAGGTGTATAGTAGGTACCGGACCAGACCTAATGCACTTCCTTGCGGGCGTCTTCTTGTCTTATTCGAAAGACTCTGTTCAGAATGTAGGATTCTAATATATCTGCAAACTGCTTTGGTAAGAGGCTCTTTAGTTTATGTATAAGGCCTTCATGCCATACTTTGTCAAATGCTTGCGCTACGTCTAGGAATACAGTAGAGCATACTTTCTTGTCTTCAAGGGCATTTTCTATTACGTTTGTGATCCTATACACTTGATCGATGGTAGAGTGTTTTTCTCGAAAACCAAATTGGTGCTCTGGTATTATGTTTCTGCTATATATTATTGGTTTATGCTGTTTGAGTAAGAGCTTTCAAATAGCTTGGACATGATTGGTAGCAAGGAAATAGGCCTGTAAGATGATGTTTCGTGAGCCGGTTTCCCTGGCTTAGCTATCATTATTACTTCGGCCACCTTCCATAAGTCTGGTACATATTTAAGCCTTAGTGCAGCATTGATAAGGGTCGTTAACTTAACCAGACCCTTTCTTGGGAGGTTATGAAGTACTTCTCCTGTTATTAAATCATAACCTGGTGATTTTCGTGTACTTATGTTACGTTTTATTTCTCGTTCGACTTCTTTCGGTGTTACCTACTAGTTTTATGGTAACTTCATTTTCTGATGTTACCATATTAGCCAAAACCAAGATGACCGAAAAAATCCATATTTTTAGGGTTCCGTTCCCCAAAAGGAAAAAAACAAACCACTTATAGGATCACTTCGTTCTCCGTTTGTCTTTCTCTCAGTCTGTCAAGACCCTTTTTCTCAAGAACGCGTGGAGGTATTAAATTGAAATAAATATTAATATCAAATACGTAGGTCCCTTGAAACTCTAAAAATTCAAGCTTCTAAGTCAACGTTAAAAAAAATACAGCTATTTAGGCGACATATTTTTATACTCGCAAATAAATCAAAATCTTCCCGTTGACCTAGAATAAATTCATCCCAATTAAAGGACCTTTCATTGTGCGTGGTCCCACACGCACTTGGCCAGTAGTCACTATGGAACGCCCGGATGTCACTATGGTATGGATCGCCCGGAGGACACGGTGGAGCATACGGTGGAGGTCTGCCCGGCTTGGGCGGAGCATCGCCGTGTCCTCGTGGAGGCGATCGGCGGCGGTGATCTGAGCGTCCGGCCCTGGTTCAGGCCATGGTATGGAGCGAGAGGAAATGGCAGGCCGTCACCTCCTTCTGCGAAGCGGTAATGCTCGCAAAGGAGGAAGCGGAACGCGTGAGGGAGAGGCAAATTTCGCGCCCTCACGCCCCTAACCGGGCGGGAATCGCGAGCCGATTTCTGGCCACCGTAGGCGCGGTCTGGCAGACGGTGAGCAATGAGTAGCTCGCCGTCCAATAAGGACCAGGCCCGGGTCAACGGCGCGTTGTGTTCCACGCGCGCTTCAAAGAGATGTCAGCAGAGTTGACGGGGTCCGCTAGGGCCAATGCTTGCCGGGGCTGCGAATA
Organism: Agrochola litura; assembly: GCA_949152395.1. Classification (NCBI taxonomy): domain Eukaryota; kingdom Metazoa; phylum Arthropoda; class Insecta; order Lepidoptera; family Noctuidae; genus Agrochola; species Agrochola litura. The sequence goes on along the minus strand of OX424509.1, from coordinate 17,172,718 downwards.
AGGCTGAAAGGGACATCGTGGTCCCCGGCAACAGGGCAACCGAAGGAACACGGGTGAGCGGGAGAAGTTATTTGATAATTTCGCAACCAAAAAAAAAATAAAAAGGTAGAGCCACACAGCCACACTTCTTTCTTTAAGAATACTTTTTCAGTTCTTCTATCTGCCAAATTGTTTTATAGCTTGACCACTCTGAAATGACGCGCCCCACTACCGCATTTACGCATACGGTAATGCGGATTTCTATGAGTAATGCGGTAGTGGGGCGCGTCATTTCAGAGTGAACAAGCTATACGCCTAATCAGTGACTAACATTCGGAGCTTCCCGCCCGGGATTCGAAGTGAGACTAAGTAGAGCCTAATCAGTGACTAACATTCGGAGCTTCCCGTCCGGGATTCGAATTGAGACTAAGTAAAGTGTTTTACCATTTAATTCAACTCTATCCGAATGTTAGAATTTAGTTTTTAATTTAGTAACCGCGAAGAGATCAAATTCCTGAAGATTGAGGATTCAGGTTTTTCTACTAAGTAGGTACCTCTGGGGTGGATAACTCTAGTCAAAACTACTTAACTCTTTTAAACTATTGTGTTGCGTAATGTAAATTATTTTGCATACTATACAGGGCGTCCCAAAATTATGGGACATGAAGGGAAAGTACCTTAAATATCGTAGATAGGGTATTTTGCTGAAAGAAGACTTTATGTTATTTTTAAAAGTTAGTAATTCTGCATTCAAAGATTTTCTTAAAATTACTTTCTTCGTCTGGGAATAGAACCGACTTAAATTTAAAAAAATACCCCTACTTTTATGATGCCAATCGAAAGAATGACCAAAAACTAATAACTCTTCTTAAGTAACATAGTATTTTAAAAGAAACGAAAAACGTAAAATGTTTGAGTCAAATTTCAAGAAAGTTATATCGTCGTCGCCAATCAATGGCGACGACGACGTTCGAAAAGTAGCGATATTATCATTCCATAGATAGCATTGATTATTCGTAAATAAGTATTCACCATAAAATGATAAGAAAAGCAACAGGCAGCGGACTCATTAAAAGATTGGCGATTTGCGTAAGACAAGAGGGATCACATTTTGAGCATTTCATTAATTAATTTTCAAAAAACTACCCACTAAATTGACTACGGCAGTTTCATGTATGTTTTTAATTTGATTAAAATGATTAATTTCACGCTGTTCCTTTCTTTTAAAATACTACGTTACTTAAGAAGAGTTATTATTTTTTGGCCATTCTTTCGATTGGCATCATAAAAGTAGGGGTGTTTTTTTTTTTTCATTTAAGTCGGTTCGATTCCCAGACGAGGCAAGTAATTTTTAGAAATTCTTTGAATGCAGAATTACTAACTTTTAAAAATAACATAAAGTCTTCTTTCAGCAAAATACCCTATCTACGATATTTAAGGTACTTTCCCTTCATGTCCCATAATTTTGGGACGTCCTGTATACGTATAATCAAGTTTGTTTTACTGAACAGGAGTTTGTTGCGCCACTTCTTCTTCCCAGCTAAAGCCCTAAGAAGTGGTGGAGCGCGCGTTTTGGGGGACTGTTTTTGTCTTATGTAATTTTGGCATTGGAAAAGTGCTGATTTATCAGCCTAGTTTGAATAAATTACTTTGATATTGATTTTGAACGAAAAGTAGTAAAAAGATATTGAATACTTACTATTATTTATTCAAACAAAAATCCGTGACCGATTTATGTTTGAATATGCTGAAACCAAGCTATGAAAAGTGTGGCGACGCACGGTGGGCTGAAAATCAGCTTTCATTTACCAAAAAATGGTCGGTATAATTTGGTATGTCAATAAATCATAAATAATTAGTTCTAAAACCTCCTGTAAGGATATTACGGTTCAACTAATGGTTCCAAAGATAAGCGTATTTTTCATACGAGGTTCATACAAATTTTTCGTAAAAAATGTACAAATCATCCATTTATATGATAAATTAACCTTGTCTGAATATTTGAGCATAGTAATAGTTAACAAAAGCCAAGAAAAAATTACACAAAAAATTGAAATTCCTATGTCTATGAAAGCTGATTTTCAGTCCACCGTGCGACGGTGGCGTAGCGCCGCCCAAAGGAAAATTACTTACAACCTCTTTAGAGGCAAGTGGAAGTAATGATTGGAAGACCCTCCTGAACCTGTTATAAGTTGTTCACAGAGGTACAATGATGAGCAGAGACATGACTAATTAAGATATACGACATACAAATTAATTGCAAGATCATTTCACTGGCGTGCTTCAGCGATGAAGTCAGTGTTCTAGCTGAACTGCCGTCAACTGGAAATTAATAATTAATGACGGTATTGTCATATGACTTGGAATGAGAACATGGCATTTTTCGGTTAGTGCGTTTTTAGTACAAACGAATGATTCAATTAATTTAAATTTTAAAACCTTACCTATCTACGTCCGATAGTTTTGATTTTCTGCAAGTATGTTGAGGAATAGTAGATTGTTATACAAGGGTCGAAAGGAATCAATTCTCAAGTCCGAGTAGGAATTGATGACTTTCACCCGTGTTAAACACTACTTTTCATTTCGAATTTAAGGAAAGTAAAAGTTGTAGTTTTTCTAAAATATTAATTGATAATAATAATATGAGAATTCTAGTACCTTTTTAAAATTTTAAATAATGGAACACACCGCGTCACCGCTGCGGGACGTCCTGCTTACAGGTATTTTTTTTAATTCACACTTGCTGTTTATACAAGACAATAGCATTTTTTTATCGGTATTTTTCTATAAGGGGGTTTTACACCATCATATCTACGATCACAGATCCATGATCAAAGACACAACTAAATTGCAAAATAGACATATTATGGGTAATTTGTGAGTTTCGTAGTTAGATATTATGTGATATAATATGATAGTGTAATATCCCCCTTAAGGGGGATATTCCCATAATAAATGACCATTTCACAATTATTCCATTATATCTTCGATGACAGACATGACAGTGACTACCTAAGCAAATTTAGTTCTATTTTTTAAATTCATTCCCGCCCTAGAGAGGGAAGCAATTACTATGAGTCTTTCCCGCCCAAGGGTGCGGAGCAGCGTCTTCCACCCGCTACTACTCGGATCAAACAAACACTACTTTCCGAGTATGAGAAATGAAAACGATATTCTCAGCTATCGGGAAAACTAGGTTTGATAAATACTGATCCAAAAAGATAAATCATCTGCTACGTAGTCACTTTTCGTCTACAAAGTAATCAGCAGTAATCGTTAATACTTACACTAACGTGGTTTATTTTATTGGTACAAAACTCGTAAACTGTTTAAATACTTATAGTTACTTGTACATAGTTTGGATCACTTATATATCGAGGAGAATATTTCCAAACGAAACTGAGTATTATGTGTTTAAATGATTCGTAAGACCATTTAGGGTATTGAGTCGAGACAAAAAGGGTCAGTCGTCAAACAAACGGTTGTGGCGACGCCGATATGGTGGCGTGGCGCGACCGGGCTCGGCCGGCACGCGGTAGCGCGCTCCGGTTTCAGCTGGTTACTTGATGTCCACCAACCACGATGTGCCAAGCTGATGGGTAATGCACTTCTATTAACCCCAACGATGTGGTTACACAGTCGTTCCTCATCACAGGCAGACTTTTAATTGATACGAAGAATTATAAAATATTTAATAAGTTGACATTTAATGTTAGTCACTTTGGAACATTTAGTTCTGCGACTTCACGTGCTTGTATATCGACACGCGACCACTTATTGTTTGGGAATCATAATCTTGTAGCATGTAATATGTTACAATAAGCACTTTTCAATATTTAATACTTCTTTTATGTGAACCTGCATTAAGGGGGAAGCGTCAGGGTAGCCCACGAAATTCAAAGTTTTCTTACGTTTTTTGCATTTTGCAGGTCAGTGTCAGGTTTTATGTTGATTAAAATATGATTTGTGGTCGTAACAAATATGGCTTTACTCAATTATAACCATTACAATCAGCTTCCCCCTTAACTACATAGCCTCGGCGGCGATCGGCATGCGTACCCCTTACCCATGGCAGGGGATTCACCTCTCTTCGTAGAGAAGTGCCATGACCACGAGCACCATTTTTACAGTAGTTGGACTGTGCTAGTAGGTACCCACAAACGCGCTGTTTGTAGAGATCTACGTAGAAAACTGATAACGGTGCCACTACCAATAAAATTACACCCAAGAAAATCACTCAAGACTCAAGGAAATTAGTTTCAACCAATCAAAAGGCAAAAAAATCTCAAAAGCTCAAAAATGCCCAACGCGCGTAAAGAAGTTTTCACTTCAAAAAACATACATGCCGCGGTGCGGCGCCGTGTACAGACGCTAGCACTTCAAGCTACTACAATCTGTCAAATTTATTTAATAGATTTTCAACTTTATTTTTGAATCATAAGGTTCAAAGTTGATTGGGAAAATTTGACAGTTTCGGGTAGCTTGATGTGCTGGCGTCTGTACGTAAAATGCGGTAATGGGGTGCATCATTTCAGTCTGGAAAAGCTGTACCTACAGGAAATTTGGATTGGACTGAAAATTCCTCGTATGCCTACGTACGCTGACATCTAAATTGATCTTCACGGTTGCTTAGGTACGTGAGTCATGAAGCATACGTCAGCGACACTTACTTACGTGCCATTTAGGCAATTGGGGGTATGTAGGTACACTTGTACAGGATAATTAACAATAGTATGATCGACTAAAAGAATAGTATATGTAGAAAGCTTATTTACCGCATAATGAGTGGACAAATGACCAGCTGACGCCAATAAATTGGTAATACCTGATAAAAACATAATGAATAATTTTTATTCGATCTTTTCCTCCACGTGGATATCATTAATATATACTTGTTCCAACTGCATCGCTGCCCTCATGAACCTACCTAATATTGACGGAAGGTTACGTAGGCTACCGTTGGCGCAGAGATTGATCGATGGCTGCTAGCTGCATTTCGTGTCGCGGGTTCTGTTCCGAGACGGAACAATTATCTACGCTGGAGAACAATAAAATCGCACACCTTGATTTTTTCAATTCTGCCTAGCCTTTTCCCAACTATGTTGGGGTCGGCTTTCCAGTCTAAACGGATGCAGCTGAATACCGTATTTTACATAGAGCGACTGCCTATCTGACCTCCACAACCCAGTTACTGGATAATACCCCTTGGCAAGACTGGTTATCAGACTTTCGGACTTCGAACGACCCGTAACGACTGTCAAAGATACACGAATGACAGCCGGGACCAACGGCTTAAAACGCGATTTCCGAGGCACGGAGGAGCCTCGGTATGTTAAGATGGTCACCCATCCACAGCCCAACCCCGGCAAGCGTAGCTTACCCTGCTGGATCAAACCGTGCGACTGTTATTACTTAGCCTCGAGCTCCTCCAGTTAAGGCTGTTTTTTTCATGAATATTAAATAACATTGAAATTTTTTTAATGCTAATTGAAAGTTTCTAAAGTTACAGTATTAAAAAAATTGTAAAATACTCATATAAAAAATATCAAATTTCGCTTAAAATCAAACATTAAATAATTGTTAAAATTTTTAATGTGTTCGCTTATGCAGCATTGCGCAAATTCCATCATGACTATGTAGTCATCCTGCACTCATCAGAGAATATAACAGCCCGCCACTGTTCATCATCATCAGCCTGTAATGTTCCCACTGCTGGGACACAGGCCTCCTCTCTGTGAGAGGGAGTGGGCCGTAATCTACCACGCGGGCCCAGTGCAGGTTGGTAGATGTCACATGTCTTGTAATTTTCGGTTCTAGGACATGCCGGTTTCCTCACGATGTTTTCCTTCACCGTTTTGAGAGCAGTGGTGATGAAATAATTTACACAAAGTAAAGCGCCTGTCTGGGTTCGAACCTACGACCTACAACTCGTAAGTCGCGGCCGTTACCACTGGGCCACCACTGCTCGTACGTCTAATTTAAATGTTCCCTGGCAAACTGTGGTCGGTGACCGGTGGCCTGTCGGTGAGCTGTGATCAATTTTGGACCATTTGCTGGTCGATGTCCAGTCAGTCCTGCTTCAGCCAATATTCTTCTAACTGTCCACGGACTTACACTGACATTGCGAACTTCTTGAAGCTGGTGTCCCAGCCACCGGTCTCTTGGAATCTCTGGTATACTCGTCGAACGGAGTAGCGACTAGAGAGTAGAGCAGTGGTGGCCCAGTGGTAACGGCTGCGACTTACGAGTTATAGTTCGTAGGTTCGAACCCAGACAGGCGCTTTACTTTGTGTAAATTATTTCATCACCACTGCTGTCAAAACGGTGAAGGAAAACATCGTTAGGAAACCGGCATATCCTAGAACCAAAAATTTGAAGACATGTGACATCTACCAACCCGCGTAAAATTTAAAAAGCTAAGCTTGTATGCTTTTATTTTGCCAAATGATTTTTAGTCAATATCTTTAGATCTAAGAATTTATCAGTAATAAACCAAACAACGGGTTTGCGATTTTATTGCTCTCAAGTGTATGACTATGGTATAATATCTAGGTACTGTCAACGTGTCACGTAACAGTTGACTCGGCTCTGGCTGCTTGTGTAACCGCATAGCATAATCAGCCTATAATGTTCCTACTGCTGGGACACAGGCCTCCTCTTTCTGAGAGGAACTGGGCCATACATAACCCACCACGCGGGCCCAGTGCGGGTTGGCGGATATCACAAGTCTGTGTAACCGCACTCACTCATAAGTTCATAACATTATAGATTTTCATAAAAGGATTAAAAACCATAATCTAGCCTGTGAGTATTTTAAAAAGCGTAAAAGGTATAATAGTAGATTGTTATACGAGGGGCTAAAATAACCCATTGTAACGAGGTAGTTTTACTCCCGAGCTTTAGCGAGGGAGTAAATAGAAACCGAGTTATAATGGGTTTTAGCGCCGTGTGTTACACTCTACTTTTCACTACGATTGCGAGAAAATAAAATAATCCAATACAATATTAATTTACCTTTATAAAATTCAAATCTGTAAATGCGATTATCGCCATTTTGATGACAGTCGAGGTCGAGACTAAAAACATAAAAATTGGGGATTTCGAACATCCAAACTCCACCACAGGGGCAGTGAATACTACATCATTTAATTATTTGACGAGTTCATCCATTGTTTAAGTTAAATAAGTAGTGGTAATTAACTTTTTGATATCCAAAGTCGAAGTTTCGCGCCAATCGTGCGAGTTTACATTTTAACTTTTCACAAATATCACACATACACATGTAGATACGATTTAAAATGTGACAAACATTATTAAAAATATTATACACAACTAGAAAATGCCCAGATCTTAACGTAATATACGAACACAGGTCCAATAACACGTAATATTCATTACCACTACTCAATTTGTGTTAAAAATCGCCGACCATTTTTTTTTATTATTGTGATGATGTGCGAAAACGATTATGCCAAACGATTTTTTTTTCAATTTTGATCGACTCGATTAATTAATATGTCGAATATCAGAAATCGAAAAATTAAATAGAATTGTTTTAAGCATTAAATTAGAGATTTTTTTTTAAAGATTTCGCGCCAATGCCTTTTTTATTTCTTCTGTAGCCGCAACGCAATGCTCGCATTCTACCGAAGAGATAGCCGCATTTAGTTCCATTTTCAGAAATAAAATGTTCTTCTTTTTTTTGTGAACAAGTAATAAGTCGAGTCCATATTCATGATTATTCTACAAAAGAATAAAGACTTTTTAATTTTTCAAGGCTCGTTGGAAAACACAAAAATTAAAAAAAAAATACTTTTTCCCCTAGAGCAAGAAATGCAACTTTTTCCCCGCTCTGGTACCCTACAATGACGGCCTTTTTGAGCAAGAGGAGTGAAAAGCATATTTTGGCATTCAAAATGATGATATCGTCCCAAGTGTTCAAGTCGCAAGCACTATTACGGGGAGCAGGTACAGTCAACCAAACGTCAGTAATGAATCTTGAATACGCTGTCAATGTCATATTGGTACCGAACGCGCGGTTAACATAGTACAGTCAGCCTCAAAAAGATGATCGATCGACAAGAATTAATTTATCTACTAACAATTTATGTTCTATTAAAGTGAAAACTTCTTTAGGCGTGTTGGGCATTTTTGAGATGGGACTAAACCATTGATTTCGCGACACTGTAACGACACCAGCTTTTGACCATTAAAAAGACATCACCGCATTGATTACCGCGGTGCGAGAAGTAAAAGAATCAACGCGTTGATTACCGCAGTGCCGATTTTTTTGTTTTCACTTCTGTCGGCACTCCCGGAGTACCACTGTTTTTTTTATTATAATATTACTGTATCAATGTATAGCTCCGCAATGAAGATCCGCAGGAGAACCAAGGTAACCGACATAGCCCGAAAAATTGCCAAACTTAAAGTGGCAATGGGCAGGGCACATTGCTCGCAGAACAGATGGCCGATGGGGCCGCGACCGCGTACCGGAAGACGTAGCGTTGGAAGGCCCCACAAGATGGACCGATGACCTTCTGAAGGCCGCAGGAATCCGCTGGATGCGGAAAACACAGTGGCGGTACTTAGGTGAGGCCTATATCCATCAGTGGACGTCTTTTGGCTGAAATGATGCTGATGAATGTATAGCTACAATAAAGGACCATAAGTGTAAAAATATGTTTTGTGGCTACACATTGATACCTACAATATTATAGAACAAGTTAATTAGGCAACATAGAATAAACTAAATCTATGGTCGACAATTATTACATGAATAAAATTCTTGTCCCTCTTTTATTTTATAAACATTTCGAAAGAAACCTCAGTCCGCGCAAAAGACTACTGCCGCTGTGGTGAGTGGTCCCTGTATGTATTGCCTGTTTGCAGCGGCGCGTGTGGAAAATAATAACGAAAATACGATAGAGAACTAAAATAAATTTCGAATTAGCGTGCAATACATGATTTCTTGTGGCGTGTTGCGCACACGCATATTTAAAAAAAAAAAAACGAAATTTTGTTGCTGTCTGCACTGACCCTTATTAAACTGAAGACATGTTTAGTATTTTGCTGATTAGCACTCGTATTTTCTTTCTTTACCATTCTAAAGCTATTTTATAAGGTCACTAATAAGGTTTGAAGCTAATAAAAAAACAGTAATTGCCACACAAGATACTTTATTGTACTCCTGTGCACATTTTTTGTTTTAGACTTAAGCCTAGGTGTTTGTCAGCACACTACTTCAGTGGGATGAACCTGGAGCTGTGAGTGGCACCGATACCGGGCCTACCGTGCTTCACGGGCTTGTATGTGACTGAGAACTCGCCGAGGTAGTGGCCGATCATCTCAGGCTTGATTTCAACCTGGAAAGAGAACATTTGAAACTTTTAGAACAGAAATTTGTTTTGTTTATCAGGAATACTGGTTTGTCAAGTCATACAAGGTAGCCAGAATTATTATAAATAATTAATTAATATATATTTTATTTTTATTAATTATTATACACAGATATAAACATTTACAGTTGAAGGTTAGACCTACATCAATGACAAATCTATTTGTTTAGATTGATTATGGCTTAATATTTTTTTCTGCCTCAGTGCTACTGCCGAGCATGAGGTCCCGGGTTCGAATCCCGGATCAGGCAACGTGTCATTGGTACACCTCTGCCTAACCCTTCAGGGAAATACAGGTGTTATGTTATATTTGTTTCAGTAGAAATGTGCAGGTTCATCACAAACAAAATCAGTCTAATACATACATAAAGGGTGGCAGAATTAGCGACGCGAAAATTGTTACCATGGATTCAGTACATGATTCTGGATCACCCTGCATTGAAATTATTCATCGATTATTGCAGGGTTTTTTAATGCAGGGTTGTTCAGAATCATATACTGTATCCATGTTAACTCGATGTCCCTGCCACCTTGTATGTTGTAGGCAAAGAATTCACAAAGTGTTCAACCATTTCATGAAATGGCAACAGTTTTCACGTCGATGTCCCTGCTACTGTGGTGATTTTTTAATCACCACATGGTCATGGTGGTGGTCGTCAGCAAGAGTCCTTTGCTTTTACAAAGGACACTTGCTGACTATGAGTTACAGTGGGTACATACATACTTATAACATCACACACATTAGTGTATGTGTGCACTAACACAACCATCATACCTGTACTTCTGTATTGTTTGATGGAATTTTGAATATCTTTACTGTTGTTCAAGATATAAGAAGGTGCCTAGTGTTTACTATTATGTTATTGTTCTGAAGAGACAAGTTCAAAACATTACAATTAGCCCTAAATTGTAAAAATGAAAGAAACCCACCTGGTTAAATGTCTTTCCGTTGTAGATACCAACAATGGATCCAACCATCTCGGGGACAATGATCATGTTCCTCAAATGTGTCTTTACAATCTCGGGCTTCTCATTTGGCGGGGCTTCCTTCTTTGCGCGGCGCAGTTTCTTCACCAGCGCCATCGGCTTGCGCTTCAGGCCACGGGCGAACCGCCTGCGCGCACGGGCGTGCATCAGCTCCATGAGTTGCTCACTGGAAAATACATTTTGAGGTTAGGTTAGCCAATCAGACACCGGACAAATTGAAGACCCAATCTAATAAATGGAAACGTATAAATCAGGACAAGATGAATTTAAGCAATCTGAGCATTGTTTATACTCTTAAAATACAGAAAATTTTGATTAATCGCAGGAAACACGGAGTTAATGACAGTTTGCCTCTCAACTTTGATTGCACAAATTACTTTGCCGATGTAGAAGAAACTGATAGGTACTTACTTGGGCATGTCAAGAAGCTGGTCGAGATCGACACCTCGGAAGGTAAACTTCCTGAAGGTACGCTTTTTCTTGAGAGTTTCATCGACCTGTAAAACGTAAACATTGTATCTCACTTCAGGAAAATAGCACTTGGGCACAATCCTTTATTAACACTAATATATAGCACCGTCACTAATACTTTCTTTTTTACAATGATTGCTGATATAATTGTCGATAATATACATAAAATAATTTACGAACCTCAGCCATGTTTCCGATTTGTTTGACAGAACCGAAAGAAAAGGAAAGAAATAGGAACACGTCAAAGTGACAGCACCAAAATGTTGCTATAAAATAAAATTAAAAATAATTATAAAACCTAGTTAGGTACGTGGCTTTTAATCTTATTTGATGCGTCCTAATACAAAATGTTCTTAGAAAGAACACATTTATCGGAATATTGCAGGACGGAGGAACGCAAGCGTTCTACTTCTATTGCGTCGTTATTATCGCAGCAGTGTGTAACTATGCGTTCGCACTGGCGAAACATCACAACAAAATATGTTGAAATCTCCAGTGCCTGTCAAACTTTGTATGGAAAATTGACAGAAAGTAGAGATTCCAACATGTTTCGTTGTAAATGTTTCGCCAGTGCAAACGCACAGTAACTTCGTGGCTGTCCTAATACAAATGTACTGAAAACAGATATCTCAATAACGCTTGTGTTGTTATCGCGCGATAAAAACGCGCCTGTGGGGGAATGGCTTAAGAGGCCTGCGAACACGGCTCGCAACTACAAATCGAGATGTTTGCAAAATTCCAAGCACGTTGCGCTAGTGTGAGTGCCTGTCAGAGCGAAATACACCTACAGTGAGCAATACGCACCTATTTACAATTATTGCTTGACGCGATAGCACTACTAGCTTTCGAAAATTTATGATAAATTTGGATGTGTTCCATAATACCAAAAATGATGAATGAAAACCGATAATTTGTAACTTGATAATTATAAGCTATGCATCTGCAGAAACAATATCATAAATATTGTTGTTTATAATACAGAAAAACCAATAGGAAGACATGTCATTTACGCTGTAAAAATGTGCAAAATTTAAATTCGTTTAAACTTCATTTTAGAATAGTTTTTTGGAAACAAAAAGATGTAGGAGCCTAGATAAACACTGTCTAAATCCGAATAACAACATAATATGGTGGAAATATGCCCAAATTGCAAATGATTTAGGTGTTACGTTTGTATGGACAATTCATGCGTCGCCGCGTTCTTAATGGGTGCGGATGGGACAGAATTACTTATTCGTTTAAAAAATTAAGTGGAGGGGCGCACTATTTTATCTAACAAAAATTAAAGAATAGCGACACATAAAATACCAGAGTATACGAGTCAGGATCTGCGAGGCAAACGGTTAATTATTTAGAGAATTAGAAACTGCTAAAATAGGTAAGTATAGTAAACAATCCAGGGACTTGAAAACGAAATTAATTTCGTTCCGTTACATTAAATGTTATCTTATAACGCTCCAAAGGTAACGATACTAAAACCTAAAAATATCAATAACGTTACAAAAAAAAAAACGTTATAGAATATCATTTTTGTAGAACAACATTTTAAAGGAACGATAAAGGTATCAGTAGCATTATGCTTGTTGTTGTGTTTTTCATTTTTTTTTTTTTATTCAAACATTTAAGTTCGTTCGAGAGTGCGCATCTTTTACAGTGTTGTGAATGAATAGTTTTGGTTACCTACCTACTTTTAAATTTATGTGATAGCTCAGACCAACAAAATGTGATAGTGACATCTTCATAATTTTTTTTGGCTATTCTGCGAATTGAAATGGATAACGTTATTATTTCGTTATACCGATATATTAATAACGATATATACTGTGTAAGATTTCGTTCCGTGTGTTAGTTTATGGCTAAGGAATTAATTTTGTTACGATACTGGTGGAACGGTACAGATTATCGTTGCCGGAACTTCGTGTAACGTTATTTTGAGTATCGTTTCAAGTCCCTGATACAATCTTACAGGTGTATGCATGATGAGATCAATAATGAAACAAGCAGACCAAATACTGTTATTAAAAATATTTATTATCATGTTTGCTCAACTATTTCTTCATGTGTAGATCTTAGTAACTTTGATAATCGCTTACCAATCAATTTGGGGTATGTTCTTGTTTTAAGGAGAAACTCTTTAGATTGGTGAGTCACTGCCCCATTCTCTAACTGATACTTACATAAAGCGTGCAATGGTTGTAACAACAGTTCAGAGTACTTTGGATCCTTTTCTAATTGAGACAAAGCTTCTGCAGCTGTCTCAAGTGTGCTTAAACATCCTTCCGTTGGCTGTGTCCTTATAATATAACTACTAGTATTGCTTGTCATTAATTTAACTTGCTTAATATTATGAAGAATAGAGCAGGATGCATATATTGCTTTAGCCTGAGGCCATGTTCCATCTATCAGTACAAGATTGTAACTGTCAGTATCATTCTCCAGGTTTCTTATATCTATGGCAGTTTTACTTGGATAAAGTAGGAGTGTGTTTGGTTGCTTGAGTAAATTTTCTAAATCTTTATGCTTGGGTTGTGGAAACCTTTTCCCTTTGAAAATAAGGCACTTCTCAGCAACTAAACCTAATTGTAGCATTGGGGCAGTTCGTAGACACCTCTTTTCTTCTGCTGGGTGTTGTAGCAGTATGACAGTGCTGCGAGGAGTCAACTTTTCAGGTGGTAATGCTGAACACCAACAAACCACTGCAGGTCTCCTGGAAATAAATGGATTTATTGTAAGCTTTAAGCATGTTATCCAGATCTTGGCACTTCTGAACTAAATTGTGATCCTTTCACTTTAAAAGTGTTTCTAACTAATCTAATGCATGCATTTGAATTTTAAATCAAGGACTTTAATTAAAAATCATTATCAAACACTCTTACATCACTTTAATACACTTTCTCTGGTTACTCAGACACACTCTGGTATTTCCACAAACTTTTTATTTTTTATTTATGTTGAGCATTCATTTAAAAGTTGGCAACATTGCAAATAGCTGTTAGCATCGCTAACTGTAACTAGTGAACTAGAATGAATTGCAAATTATAACACTGAATTTGATGTTGTAACCGTTTTAGGTACAAAAAAAGAATTTGGAAAGTTTAAAACTAAATATTCGATGATAAGATATTAATTATTGCATTTCAATATCAAAAACTGTCTGGTTCGGCAAAGTAAATTCTACTGTCACAGACCCAGAGTACACAGGAGCGCGTAAGCCCCACCATGAGGTCAATGTAGAAATACGGCAGCGTATTATTATCATTTCAGCCCGGAATCGCCCACTGCTGGTACTATAAATCATAATCCTAACAAATATTGTGCAAAAGTGAGTTTGTTTATTTATTGTTTTCACTCTAACATGGCTGCACGAATTTGGATGAAATTTGGCACATAGGTAGACCATGATCTGGGTTAGGACCTAGGATACTTTTTATCCCGATATTCCTTTGGGATCAAGACTTATGCGGGTGAAACTGAGGGGCGTAGCTAGTACATTTATTATCTGAAGACTGATACTATTAACATAAATAGTATTTATTCTACATAACTAACTACATAATATACAAAGATACTTACTTGCAGTTTGCACAAAGTTGGCGCATAACTGGAGGATCAGCTGGTATGTTGGAAAGGTCCTCCCAGACATCCAGTTCCTCCATCTTTCAAAAATAAAAGATATAAATATTAGTCAGTTCATTAATAAATCATTTATAATTCATTTTTTACTGATTGTATTACCTTTATTACAAACGCTGGACTACAATTAATAAAGTCTCTGTCAGAAAACCAAAAGACATCCTTCCATTTTATATTACTTGTTCAGTTTGTACCTGATAATTACTTCGATCTTACTATTGAGTTTTAATTATAATTACGGTGCTGTTTTTTTTCTATTAAGCTTCGATCAAGAATTAAATACAATAAATTGAATGAGTTTGCATTGCCCGGAGTTTTACTAGTCTAGTATGGATGCTGTCACTGTCAGTGTCATTCTTTGTGTCAACAAGCTGTTTATGTCAGTCAAAGAAAAAGCCATGGAATTAGTACATAGAAAGATGAAATGAGCATTGGTGTGAGTTTTTTGTAACACTCCCTGTGTTACAAAAAATTTGCGAACATATTGGTCTCCGACAACTAGCTGGGAGCTTGGGGCCTGGGACAGACACAGGTTCTCTCAGAAGAAATAGGCGGGGGCATTGGCCACCCCGCGGCCGCGGTCCTAATGCAAGTTGGTGGGTGAAACAAGTCTTTGAATTTTTGGTTCAAAGGTTCAAAGCCAGTTTCCTCACGATATTTCCGTTTAGAAAGCAGAGTGGAGATGAAGAAAAAAAAAATTGCACTTGCAAGGGCTATTTATTTTTAGGTAGTAAGTAAGTATAAGTAGTTAACAGTAAGTTCAAACCCACAACCTTCAGGTCGTAAGTCGGGATTGGTAACATTACTTACTGGGCCACCATAGCCTACGTCAGCACTGCGAGTTCGGTGGCGGCGGCGGCGGACAGTTGTAATGCACTTTCATTCGGATAAATAAGGAGCTATTCACACACGAGGAACACACGCGGACTACATTACAGCTGTCTGCCATAAAACTACGCAGACTACCGCACAGATATTTATACGTCTGTGGTCTACCACCGCTATGCCACCGCGTGCCTTGTGGAAGTGTAAATTTTCTATTCTATTTTTCCCATCAAGCTATGGTTTTCTAGATTAGCGGTGACCGCTCACGTGGCGTCCGCAATTTACGGGCGAATGACGTCACTGAAACGTTGATTATGAATGTAAGTTGGTGTGTTTTCCAAGGATTTAAAATCGGTAGAATTTACCTCACCGTGTTCAGTCACAAGAAAAAGAGTCCTTATTGAGAAAATTGATTTCACACATTATTAAACAGCGTTTACAAAACAAGCAAATGTAGTTACTGCGTCATTGTGTGTCAGAGATGTCAAAACGAAACAGAAATGTGACTATCTTTTGACGCTGTAGCGCATAGCGGCGAATCTAATGATTTAAATATTTATCGCTGTCATAATTTTCATGACAGCCGTAACTACAGCCGTCATGTGTGGCCACCATTTTTCTAGGAAACCATAGCTTTAGTATTAGTAAAGGTCATAAAAGAGTTTGACATGGTGACATTTGAAACTAATTTTTTTCCGTAATGCAGACCTATGATGATGGCACTACTTTGCCGGCAAGTGCTAGTAGGTTTTGATTTGAGTCACCCAAAAGCAGTGTTTTTTGTTGGACATTTATTTTAACACTTTATTTCCCATTTGAAGTGACCTAGTGCGAAAGTGGTGCCCTCATTTTTTTCAGACTCTATTTTGCCAAGCTGTATGTATGTACGTACATACAATCAAGCTATCTTCCGCATGATCACCCTAAAAGCGATAATCGCGTAGCATGGCATATTATGACTCGATCGCCCAATGCATGCGTTATGCCCAATAGGATGCACGAAAGTAGTAGTACGAAATTACCGGTTAGGAAAAATTATGACGTGATAATTTGGCGCGTTGACACGCCTCGCAAGTTCGTGCCCACTCTTTGCAATCCCTGTTTACAGAAGGCCAAACGTAGCTTCAGTTACTAAGCGGGTCCACGGTCCAGGGCGTTACCTACAGCGAGCGACGCTACTGGTAAGGCACGTTGTAGGTAACGCCCCGGACCGTGGCTTCATGTTGCCACTTACAAGGATGCGTTCCTGACTACTTATAATTAACTAAACATAACACAGGCGACGCCACGTATACTAATGTGCGTTCACAAATTCACAATACGTGACGTCACAATCTTTTGACGCGTTACTGTGCGTTTGGCAAAACATTGGAATCTCTATTTTCTGTCAATTTTCCATACAATGTTTGACAGGAACTAGAGATTTCAACATGTTTTGTTGTGATGTTTCGCCAGTGCGAACGCAAAATTAGGGTGAATCTACTGATTTAAAACTTTGCCACTGTCATCATTTTCAATCATGACGACGACCGTCATTATAGTGGTCAAATGCGGCCACTGCTTTTCTAGGAAACCGTAGCTTTATCGCACAATAAAATTGCATAATGCTTTAGCTATCAACGCAATAAAAAAATTTAAAACATTTTTTTATGTAAAAAAAGTTATTCAATCAGTAAATTTTATTAGAATTTCAGGAAAGTTTGAGTTGAGTGTGTGACAAAAGATGGCGTGGCTATCAATATTTGTTTTTATACTATTCAAATTAGCTTTTATTTATCAGTTTCGGTAATTACAAATAATATGTTTGCGGTAGAAAGCCTCCCTAGCCATTGAAATTAGCAAAATGCTTTGTTGTTAACTATTAGGTTACAATCGAGATTAATTGGAACCGTTTCTTGATAATATACGACGCCATTTTGCGCCGCATTTCATATAGATATAATGGTAATAAGTCTCATTCTTTCATACGTGCAAAAGAATAAGATGCAAAATTCACTGACTTTCTCTTGAGTTACGTAGGTATGTACATTTTTATACGAATGATTTGTAAACATGGAGGCCAAGTGTTATGCTAGTGTGAAGTAATTTCATCGTTTTGCCGAGTATTATTTGTGTTACAAAGTTTTCGGATGTGGTTAGTATGACATGTAGTTTATTATTGCTCTAAAATCAAAATAATATAGTGTAACCTATCAACATTAGGCATTATATTTCCACTTATGAATGTAAACGTATGCACTTATTTGGCGCCAATGTCCTAAAAGACCGTTATTCTCGCATAATATGATTTATCTCACGATATTTAACATGTTTTTATGTAACATCATAGTTTTTTAGCGATATTTCTAGAGTCCGTTGTACAACATCACCAAGTTTCATCGTGAATAAAACTGGTCTTACGAGTGTCGTCAGATCTGTCATTTCAACAAATTATGTGGAGTGGAAATAAGATATTTCTCAAAATAACGCTTTAGAACGTCTACTTTCATTGATTTCGGTGTCTTATTCCAGATTATTATAATACTATGGGCAATTTGCGACTGAAATGAAGACAATCACACTGTTGTATTTGGAAACATCTTGACCAACCTTGAAGTAAGTACCCTAACCATTTGGAACCAGCATTCAGCGTCATTACTAATTATTATATAGTTCGATAACAGTTTAGACCAGTGAATTTTCTCATGATTGTCTAAAATTGCCCTTAATAATGTTCGTCATAATCAATAATAACATAATTATTCTTACCTTACTTTGTGCTATCACTCAGGAGTAGTTTGCATATCTCTATTTTACAATGTTTTTGTTGGTTTCGAGTTCATGGTTACATCTAGATCAAAATTCTGTAACTAATTATCTATTGAGATTTAAAATTAATTGTTTTGAGTAATTGTATTTTTTATTTATGTTCCAGAAATGGGCACAGAGTTGCCAAAAACTCATGATTCAAGTGGTGATTCAGACTCTAATAGTGATTCTGAGGTTTGTATTATCTTTTTTTCATATTGCTTTAAACAATCATTGTTCTAGTAAGTTTCTATTCAAGTGTGTTGAAATTTTATGCATTAGGTAGGTAATGTTTTGCCTTGTTAATTTGACTAAGAAGTGATTTTAGTGTCGAAAATAATGTATGTTGGATAGTCCAACTTCTCCTAGCCTCTCAAGGTAGTTGCTATTACTTTTTGGAAGTGCATTGTTTGAAAATAACCTACTATTGTAATATTCAGCTGTTCATTTTTTGTTTAGATTTGGCAATACATGCTATATCATCTACTTATACAATCATACTCATTTTTACCTTTGTTATTTGGTATTACAGAACAGTAGCTCCAGTGATTCATCAAGAAGTGAGTGGGAGTGTTCTGATGCTAAGCAGAGTGCTTCTCGAAAGGCACACTTCTCAGTAACTTCATGTGATACTGGGTTAAAACTAAAGATTGCTGCTATACCACCAAGAAAAGTATCCCCAAAAAGAACCAGTAAACCATCAGTGAAAAAGAAATTGACTAATAATAAAAATCAAAGCAAAGAAAGAACACCTGTGAAGAAGAAATCTCAGCTCTCCGACACCACTTCAAGTTCAGAATCATGTAGTAAATGCTCATCAGATTCTTCTAGTGATGATGATTTGCCACTTGCAAAATCTTTACCATCAAAGTGTTCAGCTAAAACAGCCACGAAGGTAAAGAGTACTGCTAAGAGTGATAATGAAGAGGGTCGAAAACCATGTGACTCTAAGGATAATGGGGCAAAAATTAATAACAAGGATAAACAATGTGCTTCTAAGACCAACATTAATGTGAAAAAGACCAAAAGTGATGAATCTTCTCATGACATACCTTTGAAGAGAGGAAGAGGGCGGCCCAGAACAAAGGTAAGCTTAGCATAGTTTTATATTGGACGAATATTAATAAAAAAATTGTTAAAAGATGAACAATAGTAGTACTGAACAATTCCAATGAGATTAACATTTGAATTTGAATTTTGAAACAATTAAATATTAATTTCTGATAGAGATTTGTGGTAGAAAGTGAAATTCTGTTTCTTGGATTAGTTTGAAAATATTTTAAGGTAAGTTTTTACAAGGACTTATTTTGTTTATTTAAAAAAACAATGGTATTGGCTTAGTAAGTAGTCGCTTTAAATATGTCAAAATTTATTGGCCTCACAAAGTTCTGAAGTTATGTTTTCAACTTCTTTTTATTATTTGTTGGTATGGTGTCTGTCCCAGAAAGTGACTGAGAGTGCGCTGAGTCTATTACCTGCATCCATCATAAACCAAGAAGTACTAATTGGATAGGTAGAGGACCTGAGGTTAGAGAATACATTCAAGATCTTGCAAGATGTTGAGCCATTCGACATTCAGTATATCTGAGATGAGAATGCTAAAAGGGTTGTGTGGTATTATACAAATGGATAGAATAAGAAGTGAATGTATAAGAGGAATTCTGGAAGTGGCACTAGTGACTGAAAAGTTGTGTAGAAATTACTTGTTACTACGTTTTTCACAGATTAGAATATGAAGTATTTAAAAACTAGCTAGTAACACAGATACAATACCTATACAACCGGCATTATCCTGGAATTCATATCTGGATTTTTTAATTTATAAAAGAAACAAAAAAATTTAAATAAAAAGTAAGTTTGTGTGCGTACATTATCAAACATTACGTCATTATACAATACTTTGCTGATCCTTTAGGGTTGCTTGGATTTGCTTCTTAAATGCATTTTTACCAAGAAAAATAATGTCGATTGAATTAAACTCATTGTTATATGTGTCAATTAAACGATGAAGTGGTGAATGCGAGCCAGCGTTGGATTAACAAAGGCGAGTAGCAAATAGACGTCGAGAGTGTACCTCTCATACATGAACTGTTTGAGGAACTAGGTAACACAGACTCCTAACCAAGTCCGGACAGTCAAAATGATTGCGGCAAACATTGAACAGAGTCATAACCTCCAGAAGTTTCTGTCTTGATTTTAAGGTCAGAAGATCATACTTTTTAAGAAGTAAGTGGTATGACATTTTATTCCTATAACATCTAAAATTCATTGCACGAAGGTATTTACGTTGTACTAGTTCTAATTGTTCACTATGGCGCACAATGGGGCCAAAATCGACGTTGGTGGAAATTTGATTTTTGACAAGTCAGTTTCATCTCTGTAGTCCCGATAGGAACTGAGAAAAATAATAATTTCCATATTCAATGTATGAATTGGAAACGGACCTTTCGGGTCGTTTTTCCCTATATCTGAAACATAATAGGTATTATGACTGGGCCTACCACCAGCACATAGATACGAATATTACGCTCCCGGACCCTGGATTAGACCCCGTTTAGGAGATATGGAACTTTTAAAAACCACCTAAAAGTCGTCCAAACAAAATTGGCTGTATGGATAAGTATGTAGTTTCTTTACATTAAAATGCCTTGTATTTACTTAATTTTTTAATCACTGGGGTGGCAGCTGCCCCCTTTGCCCCCCTTGGCGACGCCCTTGGTTGTCATGGTACGGGGATATAATGTAGAGGAGTGAGAAAAATGTTGTGAGGAAGAGTTGGGTAGGAGAAGACCAAAGAAACGATGGTAGATTTGTGAGAAAGATGATAATGCTAGAAAGGAAGGGGTACCGAGATGACGACTAATAGGAGAAGTATTGTAGATAAAGACATGTTGAGGCGACCACAAATAAATTGGGACAAGGGGAAGATAATGATGATGGGAAGACAATCTCATTCTCGTGAGTCTCGTTTCGAGACCGAACATGCCATTTTCAATAATAATTAATGGATTTATATAGTGTGTGTGATGTATAGAATCTTTTTTTTTTTTTCTAACTTGAACAGAAAGCTGCTGGGGAGTTTGTTGCGCCACTTTTTCTTCCCAGCTAAAAGTACTAGAAAGTGGTGAAAGGTGGGCGTTTTGGGGGACTGTCTTATGTAATTTTGACGTTCGAAAAGTGCTGATTCTCAGTCTAGTTTGAATAAATGAATTTTGATTTTGTGTGTACACATCGGTGCTCGGTCGGCTGATTTATTACGTTATGTATGAAGATTATTACTTAAACATTGAATTTTTTGTTCCAAGATTCGATTATTGTTTTCTTGAAGTGAAAACTTCTTTAGGCGCGTTGGGCAGTTTTGAGATGGGACTAAACCATTGATTTCGCGACACTGTAACGCAATTTACAAACGCGTTGATTACCGCGGTGCCGATTTTTTTTCAAGTATTCACTTCTGTCGGCACTCCTGGAGTGCCACTGTTTTTTTATTTACAAAATATAACACGATTACCCGAAATTCTGACACCCAATCTTACTATATCTTACTGGGGTATCGTATTACCCAGGTCAGATAGCAGTCACTCCATGCAAAATACTGGTATTCAGCTGCATTCTGGTATTTTCATTTGAATAAAGTTTTTGATAAACAAACGCATTATTTAAAAAAGTAGGCAGGATCTTGATTGCCGGTTGAGATCTCGAATGGCCAATCTCTACACCATACTTAAATTATCAAATAACTTCTCCCGCTCTGGGCGGAGCGGGAGGGCGTGTCGGACTCTTACTGACTAAAACCCACCCGTGTTCCTTCGGTTGCACGGCCACGATTTCCCTCCCTATCGGTTTTCTTCGAACCCTCGGCAGGCATTGGCCCTAGCGGACCCCGTCAATTCTGCTGACATCTCTTTGAGGCGCGCGTGAAACACACCGAGCCGTCGACCCGGGCCTGGTCCTTATCGGACGGCAAGCTACCCATTGCTCACCGTCCGCAAGCCCGCGCCTACGGCGGCCGGAAATCGGCTCTCGATTCCCGACGCCCTGGGCGTCTCCTCCTGCGGCGGTTAGGTGCGTGAGGGCTCGAAGTTTGCCTCTCCCTCACGCGTTCCGCCTCCTCCTTCGCGAGCATTACCGCTTCGCAGAAGGAGGTGACGGCCTGCCATTTCCTCTCGCTCCGTACCATGGCCTGAACTAGGGCCGGACGCGAGAGATCACCGCCGCCGATCGCCTCCACGAGGACACGGCGATGCTCCGCCCAAGCCGGGCAGACCTCCACCGTATGCTCCACCGTGTCCTCAGGCCGATCCACACAATGGTGACACCCGGGCGTTTCATCCCGCCTTATCCTGAACAGGAACCTCCCGAAGCAGCCGTGTCCGGTGAGGACCTGCGTCAGGCGGAAGGTGAGGACGCCGTGGCGCCTCTCAAGCCACTCCTCAAAGAGGGGTCTTATCGCCGCAATTGTGGCGTGCCCAGAGTTGCAGCCGCTGCGGTATCCGATCTGAAGTAAACAGACTGAATTTATTAGGGGTTGGATAAATTGGCTTGAGGTTCAGAAATAAGAGTCAGGTGCTCAGCCTACCAATTTCCAAGAAGCAAAATAAATAAAACTGATTGATTCTGACTGCTCCATATTACAATAGGAACAAGTCCTTACAGTCCAAGACAAAAGCAATCTGCCTTGCTATAAACAACAGGGTTGAAATTTCTAGGAATAGTCGGGCAATTATTTTCCCCCCAGCATGGAAGTGTTGTGTCCAAGATTAACCAGGAGTCGTTCTTGTGAGGAAGAGACATAAAATCTCGTTTACACAGGCGCCTTCGTCAGTCAAAGGGTTATTAATCCTTCCGAACAGAACAATGATTATTCACAGTTTCTATTCACATTGCACATGGCAGATTTTTCACCTCTGACTTAAAAATTCTGGCAATTCCCAAAATAATGGCATCCAGTCGACCACAGCCCAGATTACGTGGTAATGAAAGCACTTATTGACTTTGAGATTTGTGTTTTTCTCAAATCATTCTGATCTTAAGAAAATAACTTTATCTCACTGCTAGTTTGTGTTAATAATGCTAGAAAAGTCGCCATTTCAAATTGGTTCGCCTGAAGATGGAACCCGTGGGTGTTCCGACGGAGTCATCTGGGAGTCGAAATAAGTCGTAGAAGAATAAATAACATATCTGCTGTGTGAATCTTCCGATCAGCTTTCTGGCGTTTAGATTCTGAAAGCCCAATTCACAGAATCTCCAGTTCGCAAAATGCCCAATTCCCAAATGCAAAATTCCATATCGTAGACAGACATTTTGGAACCGTTGGATATTTTTCAGATTGTATGCATTTTAAAAACCATAATGCTTTTAGCGAATTATTGGTTTGCTTACATTGGTTTTAAATGTGCCCAATTCCCAAATGCAAAAATCCATATCGTACCATCAGTAAGATTTTTTAACGTTCATTCTGACAACCTAAAAAATACGTATTCTAATTTTGGCATCAAGTAAAAAATAATTATTAAGTATTTCTACAAATATGAAAACATCTCTGATTGACTGTTCGGAATTGATAATTCCAGGAACTAGACGTTTTAGAAGCATTGGATATTTTGCAGGTTGGACGCATTTTAAAACCATAATGCTTTTAGTGAATGATTGGTTTGCTTACATTGGCTTAAAATGTGCTATTTTTGTAGTTTGCTAAGTATTCCTTATTATCATAATAACATTTTGATAGTGAAATAATTTAAGTATGTTGGCGAAGAGAAGAGGTCTCAAAACTGAGCCTTGGGGTAGCCCTGTCGTCGCTGTTGTGAGAAGATTTGTGGAACTTTCCTAATTGAGCATTTTAAAGTTTTTATTCTAAGTTAAGAAGAAAAACCAATTTAAGAAGTTAGCATTGATGTCATCAGTGCAGTTTTACTTGGACGCCAACTCCATCAATAATGAAACTTATTTAAAGCTTTTAAACAATTGGGGATTAATGTTTTTTTTTACGCAATAAAAAACGCGATATGTATGCTCATGCTGAATTTTTTTTAACCATCACCGATTTTCTATAAAAATATTTAATTTCACATAAATTCCAATTAAATGATCAACTGGAATCGTGCACCTATGCACGGTTCCAATTGGTAATCTATGGAGAAGAGGCGGCAAGAAAGTATTTTTTTTATTTTTATTTAAATGACTTTTGCAATGTATACAAATTACAGTGATATTTATTAGGTATAGGAGGACAGTGTTGGCCTGTCAACAAGTACCATGTACTTAACAAATGATCTACAGTCTATTAAGTCTACAACGTGCTCACATTCACAAAATATAAAAGAATCTATATAAAAGATAAATAAAATAAAAACCTATTTACACCATTACAGCTGTAACAAAATCTGTAAAAAATCTGAATTAATATCCTGTCCACAAAGGCGAAATAGTTTAAATTAGATTGTTTATACTGTCTAATAATGAAAAGATTATGTCAAGGAAGCATGTAAAAAAACTTCCTTGTCTTCAACTTCTGTCTTTGCCGTAGGCTTAGATCGACGTATCGATCTATCCATGCATCAAATCATAATATTGGCCTTAACTGTCTTGGCATTGGGAAGACCCCTTCTTATACATAAAAGGAACGAACTAATTAATGCTCTTTATGTGCGTTGTCGCATTATGAGGGCAATACCTATTTTACGACAAAAAAAAAACAATTCCATAATCAATTACTGAAAGTTTTATGTCGCTATATGTTATAATGTTTAACTTCACGGTTTTAGTACTGTTCCTATTTAATTCTAAAATAAATTATAAATATTACATTAGTCTGAAAAGTACTTACGACACCTATATTTATAGACGATAGTTTTTGTTAATTATAAAAAGTTGTGTTTTTCCTCGTCATGACAACGTTTCTGCAACAAAAAAGAACAAAGCTTCGAATGTAATTCTGTTTTTAATACATCTAACCCATTTGAATTGACTCTTTATTCTGCCATAAGGCAAATATTCAGAGTTATCGGCATAAGCGGATTGCTCGAAATGCTCAATGCCGGGAGAGCATGTTGTCATTACGACAATAACCGGAATGATCAGGGGGTAATCTGATTGTGTCTGGCAGTGAAGATGTCTTAGTTTTTCTAATTCGGTCTTTCATCATTCGTAAAAAAACACGTTTTTTTTACCAATGGCCAGATCAGATCAAGTGGTACTTGGAACTTATCCAGGGTTTAGCAAAAAATGTAGGGTTTTTATTACAAATAAATAAACAAAATTAATTTAAAAAAATAACTTTTACTTTAGCTTTATTGTGTATAATTATTATTTTATTTTTATATCAACTTCATGTTTTCATTTAAATTTAATGTAATGTTATTATTGACTTTGTATGAAAAGTTAATGAATTATTATTATTTAAATAATTTCATTGGGAGTTTCTTGAACATAAATTATAATATCTACAAGTTTGTATGCTTTAGTTTTTAAGCAAAAAATGCATGATCTCTGAATGTAATAATTATACCACCTTTGTATACTATGTTGTACGTAAATATTTATTTATTAGTCTTCGTGACAAAGAAATTCTTGCTATAGTTTACATTAATTGAACGAGCTTTCATAGCAACATGTCAGGTTAACACGCAAATGCCTGTAGGTCTTGAAGTATGCCGATTGGCGCCCTCTAATCTACCTACCTACATCCATAGTCATTTGCTAGCCACATTCGGGCTTAATGAATTATTATCAATCTTTGTTGTGCTATATTTAAAACGAATTATCTATAAACAGTCTTCATAAATGGTCCTTACGAATAAATGCGTAAAAGCTGCTAGTAACTGTTTAACTTGTTTGTATATCGGAGGGTTCTAAAGGAGTTTAGTTAGGGGGGCTTTTAATGTATGGATGAATTACTAGTGAAATCAAAAGGGACCTTTTGTGGCGCTTTAATCTGGTCCAGTTTTTTCTCCACCTTTTATTATTCTTGTTTACCACGTGAGTACGTTCGGGTTATGAAAAGGTGCCAGTGGCTTGAGCAATAATTTCCCCTTTTAATCGTAGTTTGTCGACACAGATGTGTCATGTGATCTTATTATTTGTATTTTAATAGCTATGTTTAATTATGTATATGAAATTAAATTCGTCTGCCTCCGATAAAGTTATCTGTCTCACAATAACTGAGTTACAATTATTTTTTATTGTGACAGTTTGAGGTATGGAAATAATCTTTATGAAGTTTACGTTAAATGGATTAATTTCATCATTGGTATTCAAGGAATATCGCGTTCTTAGTTTATGCATTCTTTTACATGCATTTGATATGAAAAACCAGGCATAAGATTGTTGTGAAATTCAGGCTAGTGAAACAGCTCTCTATAATAAAATGTGTTTAATTTTCTTGGCATACGTCCAACACATTCTGAACGTAGTACTTTTTGAATAGCTTGAATTTTCATTTGCACGAACAATATTATCAAATTCGATCTTTGATTAATTTCATTAATGTATTGATGACAAGAAAGTGACTTAAAAACATTTAGAAGGCTGAAAATAAGAAATTGCATAGTTTGTCGAATTGATTTGTGAGTTTGCAGCGTGAATCATGTGATGTTGGTGGATGCGTGAAAGTATCTAGATCGATGTTCACATCATAACACTGCGCCTGTAGAGCGGTTATTCACTCGTGACCGAATTAATTTCTACTGCTAATCATTACCGCTAGTCTCACTAGAAATGGTTATTAAACACGTCTTTGCTGACAGAACTGTCTTAAATATTCATGTAAATTGGAGGCCTCTCTTCTACAAATTCTCTCGTAAATTTTAACCATTCATGCATTCTTAATGGCTAGGTATCTGGCCAAAATTAAAAGAAACTTACAAAGTTTACTCTATCATTGTAAATATAAAGTAATTTGTGATAGTAATAGAAATTGTAGGTGGTGGATAGGGGCAGTGACGCTACGAAGGGGTAGGTGTGCAGCGTGCAGCATTTAATTAAGGCGGTGGGTGCGCTTGGTTCGCGTGCCGGCCGCGGTGCACTTCCGGCTCGCCCCCGGGGCGCTGCGCTTTTTCCTCGTGGCCGGGGGAGGCCGCGCCGTGCGAGGAAAGCGCGACCGGTCGTCACCCGCGCTGAGGAATTAAAATTTTTCACGTAAACTGGTTTGATAGCGCGTACGGTGGTGGAGTGGGGGTCGCGAATACGCGCCACGCCGGTCATTAGCTGGATCGCGGCGAGACGCGCGCGCGCGTTCCGACCTCTTGCGTACGCGGTGCTTCGAACGCGTATACACCGCACACAACCGTCAGATGTGTACACACGCGCGATGTCGTCTTCGATTGATTGGCTGATGTGATCATGTGTTTTAGTGTGAATCAAGCGTTCATATTATAAATATTATAATTAAAACTAACTGAAGTGTTTACAAGATTTCATTATAGTGTAAATGTGTTGAGTTTTGTGGTTAGTTCGGTAACATTTTTGATGTTTTTGGGATTAAAATTATTACAAAAAGTGATTAATTATACCAAGATGAAAAGACAATTACACTTTAATTAATTGCTATACAAAATACAAATTCTGCTATTGTATAAAAAAATTACATTATATTGTGAGAATCATCTTGAATATTTGTTATCACAAAGCAACAGTTCATTAATTCGTGATCATGTCACCGCATTATAATGTGGACCGCGACACTAATTTCATGCAAAACAAACACGGCGTGCGATAAGCGGCTGAGAGCGGCGCGGGGGCGGTCGCCGAATTTCCCTTATCAAACGTTTAGCGCAGCTCAAGGTCACGCGTTATCACTGGCTCGCGCGTCGCCGATGAATTCGTTCCGTGATTGCGCGCATCGCTGCACTAATGATATCGGTGCATTTATGATTTTTGGACCATAAATTGTTTATTATAAACTGGCTTTATGAAAATAACTACAGCTAATTGAGAACTGCTAATTGAAAGTAGCTACAGCTAAATGAAAATAAAATAAAATCTTACTTATTGTACATCTTTAATTGAATAATAAAATAACAGTACGTCAACAATGGAAAAGGAATATATCTAGATTTTTTGTTCAGAAGTTTGTTTCTTATAATTTATCGTCCATAAAAAAGTTTAAACCATCATAAAACATGTTCTGAATGAAATGATTCATATAAAATGGTGCATAAACTGCGTCAGGTATTGGTTTTAATCCCAAGAGCAAGCAAGAAGTTTATTATGGGTAATTGTTTACAATAAGGTGTGTTAAGGTTCGTACCGACGTAAATCTGTTTCAGCGTGTGTGATGTAGATCGCGA
The DNA here is from genome assembly GCA_949152395.1 of Agrochola litura. NCBI lineage: Eukaryota > Metazoa > Arthropoda > Insecta > Lepidoptera > Noctuidae > Agrochola > Agrochola litura. Next base: position 17,144,349 of record OX424509.1, on the reverse strand, counting down.
CCTAGTTGCGCGTGATTGAGGATAAAACAATATTTATAAATAGCTCGTCAACGCTAGTGGACGTGAGCGGCGAGAACTAACCGCCCGCGTAGCACTAACTAGTGCGTTACGGACAGTGTTTGTGAAGTGCTCACAGGATTGGATTAGAAGTTCAGTGCGCAAGATTAGGAGGTGTCGCGTAATGCGGGCATGATGCGACACGCGGCGAACGCGACATCGGCTTGGACGGCGCCCGGAGAAGTCTGGGAGTACGTCAGCCAACTCGTCAGCTCGTACCACGACCAACATCAACGTGATTGCCAGGTGCTCTAACCCTCTAGCTTCACATAGCGCGCCCATACATGAGCACTCGAGCGCATCGATAATAACACAACACACGTGTGACTCACGGCTCACGTCGCCTATTAACGCCTCTTGTAATTCACATGTTAGCATTATACATGCACAAGACCTGGTTAGCGGCATGACTGATAGACAATCTATAAATGTGTACCTACCTTTTTCGTTAGCTCTAAGGAACTGGAGGCTTATTCTTCAAACTAATTCCAATCTAAATCCAATACGATTCCGACTTGAATTTCACTTTAAGTGTTTTCGCCTCAGCTGTAAACCCGTTATAAAATATAGTGGTCACAAGTGCTACTGCTGAGCATGAGGTCCTGGGTTCGATTCCCGGGTCGGGCAAAGTGTTCAATAGCAGCTCGGAGTCTGGATTTGTGCCCGGTTGATGGCAATAGGCTCGCCCCCTATTACATGGGACTTAAACATAACTGGCGAAATGTGGGTGTTCCTGCTACAGGGACAACTCTGCCCAACCCTTCAAGGAAACAAGGCGTGATGTTATGTGTATACTTAAAAAATATGGGAATCTGAAAGAGCTATTTTTTTTGAAGATCCTGAATATTGATTTTACTTTGATTTTCATCATTCGCTAACTGTTCTTTACGATGCGTATGTAAAACATCTATCAGAAATGCGCATGAATCCAGTATTATTCTAAACTGACGTAGATTATGTAATTACAAAAAAAAAAAAACATGTTTACGTTACGCATACTCACTTTTCGAAAAAAACTTTGTGAAGTTATCAATTCTACCAAGGTTTATTTAACTACTGTGAACTAAGATCGGTAAAACTACATCACCAAGACGCGTAATAAAAAAAATCGGTCTTGCCCAAATCGCTTTTGCAAACGTAATCATAAATTAATGACCAGTTGATAGCTACACGAAAGTTTAACATTTATTTCGGCTTCTGTACGTTGAACTTGTTTGTCCAAATGGATGCGATAAAGTGCCACGTAATAGATAAATCAAGCTCGGTCTATTTGACCGTGAAATTGTGATCGACCGAGCGTGACCACTTCGCGTACTTTACTATGGAACGCACTCACATCCACTATAAATGGCCGTCATCATCAGAGATAAAGAGATTCTCATTGCAGCCGTTAAGACTTACAATATAATCTTTAAATTTTAACGTCCAATCATCTTGTTTAATCAATAGTACCTGGTCGACCGAACTCTGCTCGCGTGAAAATAAATAAACATATCGTCCAGGTATACCAACGTTGTATCATATTCCCGAGGCTGTGAAAATATAGAAAACGAATTTTCCCAGATATGAGACCTAGCTAAATCGATTTTTCAGCCTCGTAAACCCCTGTATTGCAACTTTCATTGAAATCGTTAAAGCCGTTTTCGAGAACGCGATTACAAATATATTTGTATACAAATATTGCTCATTTAATAGTATAGGATACTATAATGTTTTCACTAGATTATCGTAATGATTTAAGTGTCGCTGACATTACATAAAGCAGTTTGATACTAATTTGTCAAAACTAGATAAATTTAACATTAGAACCTGTTTTTTTGTTATCAGAAGAATTTTATTTGAATATTCAGTTGCTATCTTTTATGATCTTTTTGATGTAGAAATGTGATCGCGACCAAGGCCGCCACAGTTATTACCATTTTAGTTACCATTGTAACGATTAAAATAACATAATCAGAGGATATGATGCCGCCGGAGTAGAAACCAGTATCAAAATAGCAGTTACTGTTTAATAGCAGAGTGAAGGCAATCCTGATTGATGTCGTTCGCCGTTAAAGCCCTGCTTGATCTTATCTTAGCTATCTAATGGGTTTAACGAGATTACGGTACCCATCGAAGAATTTACATATTATTTCCTTGATCGGTGTGCAGCTGGTGATATTTCTGTAGACAAGAAAACCGACAATCATATTGTAACTTGTAACTGGTTAGTTATTTACGAAATACGGTCTTAAGTAAATACCTATGTCGAGTAACACGGATTTTCAATAATTTCTAACTAGTTTTGCGAACCAGGCCCTTGAATTGCCGCCATGCCATAGATGTAGAGTACGCAACTCGTTGCGTTATATGCCAAGCACTACACAGTGAGTTTTCATTATGCATACTTCAATATTCTTTTGTTCGATGGAGTTGTTGTTTGTCATTGAGAGCGATTCCGCCGTTATTATAACGATCTGCTATAATGACCGATTACGCAACCTATACAGTTTCATCTAATCTAGGCGATGATTCAATGCAGTTTATTCAAGTGTACGTATATTCTTGCCATTGCATGCTTGTAGTGACGTATATTCATTAATTGTCTATCATCTAATGTTGTTGATACAATTTGACTCAATAGAGATAATTTTTACCCGACTACGGCGAAGCAAAAAGGAGGGTTATGATTTTGACCGGTATGTATGTATGTATGTATGTATGTATGTATGTATGTATGTATGTATGTATGTATGTATGTATGTATGTATGTATGTTCATCTGTTACCTCATAACTTCTAAACTGCCGATCATAATTTGACAAATGAGGTATCATTGGAAGCGTTTTGATTGTCCGCTGGTTATAGGCTATGTGACGTCACATTAAATGCAATATGGCGCCCTCTAGAGGACATAAAGTAACGAAATAAAAAATAAAAATAATTGAATTGTGCTATGTTGGGTATCAAATGAAAGGGCTTGACAAGTACATTACAAAAATGTATATATATATTATTGTCCAAGTAAATAAATAAGTTTAAATTGTTAAAAACAAGCAAAAGTGAAACTGTCTTACGTACGGCGTGGCTGTAAAATTAATACCTATTTTATATCATAAATGCCGTGATGGTCCTGTGGTTAAGGCCTCGCCTCTCATGCACAAGGTTGTGGATTCAAATCCGGGCAAGTGCCAATGTAACTTTTTCAATTCAAATGTACTTTCTGAGTTTATCTTGGACATTACTAACATCGTTGAAGGAAAAACATCGTGAGGAAACCTATACCCTAATTGCGTAATACAACACAACCACAACCTGTTTCGATTTGAAATAGTTTGCTAATCCATTGATTCATAAGTTGTAAAAAATATCTGCTCAACGACGTAAATAACGCAATGAATGTTGTTGAACTGTCAAATGAAACAAATTAGGCAAAATTGTTTACGAAAATAAGTTACGCAATTAGGGTACTGGACTTATATAGTTCACACTAGCTTCTGCCCGCGACTTCGTCCGCGTGGAATAGTTACTTTGGTGCTCCGCTCCTATTGGTCTTAGCGTGATGATATATAGCCTATAGCCTTCCTCGATAAATGGGCTATCTAAACCTGAAAGAATTTTTCAAATCGGACCAGTAGTTCCTGAGATTAGCGCATTCAAGCAAACAAACTCTTCAGCTTTATATATAGATGTATAAGTCTGAAATCGCCAACATGTCTTGAGCAAGCGTGATGATCAATACTCGTGCCTTCTCTGTATGAGAAGAGGCCTTTGCCCTGCAGAGGGATAATAATAGGCTGGTGTTATTATGCCATATATAACCCAAAAAATAATGTTTTTAAGCTGCTCTGCAAATACTTTATCACGAAACTATAACCCCAAAATAATTTAAATAAAAAGTAAGTTCAAAAACTAAAACCCGACTAAAAGATGTGAAACAAGAAAATATTTCAGACAGAAGTCAAGACATAGGTACAAAAATGATCAAGGTAAAGCCGTGGTCGCATGCCATTATAATTTTGTAGGTGTTCAAGCATGCGACCACGGCTTTACCTTGATCATTTTTGTACCTATGTCTTGACTTCTGTCTGAAATATTTTCTTGTTTCACATCTTTTAGTCGGGTTTTAGTTTTTGAACTTACTTTTTATCCTCCCTGATAATGATAAAGAAGGCGTTGGTTGTATTTTGTAACTCGAGAAATACAAAATATACATTAAAAAAAACCGCCTCGTCTGCCTCGTTGGTTAAGTGGTCGCAAGCGCTACTGCTGAGCATGAGGTCCTGGGTTCGATCCCCGGGTCGGGCAAAGTGTTATTGGGTTTTTCTATCTGGAATTTCTCAGTAGCAGCCCGGAGTCTGGATTTGTGCCCGGTTGATGGCAATAGGCTCACCCCCTATTACATGGGACTTAAACATAACTGGCGAAATGTGGGTGTACCTACTACAGGTACACCTCTGCCCAACCCTTCGGGGAAACAAGGCGTGATGTTATGTGTAAAAAAACAAAATATTTTATTTCACATAAACCTACAAGGGCACTTATGAAACGTCAGAAGCTAGGTGCACGGTTCCAATTGGTCCGCTTCCTATGGAGAAGAGCCGGCAAGAAACTCCACGGTTACTCTTTTCAAAATAAACTGTTTCTACAATGTTTTCAAATTACAGTGTTAATAGGTTATGGGAGGACAGTGTAGGCCTATTAACAAGTACGTAGTTAGTATCGTATTTCATAAATAAACGATCATCAATAAAGGTTATAATTAATAAAGATTGTTTAGCAAATTAAGAGATAATCAATTAATGTTATTATGGCCGATTATAAACACATTAACGTTTGTTTTATAATACAATAAATCATGAGTATAAATATGATTAGGGCGACAGGTTATAGGCGATATTTGGACGAAGGATGCTTGAAATAATGCCGCAACGACATACATAGCGGTTGAATTGCATTTTGCGGTATTTGACGAGTGTTGAATTTGCAGACGCGCTTATGACGACGGCGGGAGGCGGCGGTAACGTAAACCGGTTGGACACCTTTGTCGCCGCGCAACCACCGGCTTTTGGTGATATCCGCAAAAAGTGCGCAATGGCATGTGAAGTGAGTTTGGTTGGCTCTTAATCGATGCGCAGATACCGCAGTTAACGACCACAGTCGCTTGCTATAGTCGGTCTCATTATACAAGGCATTGATTTGCTGGAATTGGTATTTGAACCGGTTGGATCCCTGTCTATTCCATGTACCTATATATACACGAACGCGTTGTGTTTGTACTTTCCGCCACGCGCATTGGTAAATGATTTTATTGAAATTAACAACTTCGATCGATAAAAAATGATCGAAATGTTGAATTGACTATTACCTATTTGACGCCGATTTACGACTTGACTATTTTAATAACCGAGGTTTTGAATAAGTCTTATTCAAACTGAAATGGAATAAAAACTTGATCTTTAAACCTTTTATTACGACTTGTTGACGTAGACAATTAAATATTGCCATGAAATGATGGTATTGGTTTTATTTTACTTAATAATTAGTTGACAGCGTGTAATGTGCTAAGCAAACTGGAATAAAAGTCTAAGGTTGAATGAATTTTATTAATGGGCGTCTGCGTTCTTGGTGAGTTCGTCACGTGTTGGTCTCGCAGTCCCGGTCACATCGATTATATGCACCATTGCCGCATACTCATATTCAATCGTCCTCTTTATAAATAATTCGCCGACCCTCATAGGGGCCTGTTGTATTAATAATAAATGCGTTCAATCAGGCTCGTCCTCATGTGCCAATTAAATATTTATAAGGGTATTCCTCACTGTATTTCTTTTAAACATTATCTCAGAATGTTTATGATTTTGTGTGTCATCATAAGATGGCTTTCTCTTATTATTTTCGAAACCCTTTTTTATCTTGTTTCAAGATAATTTAAATTATGCAATAAGTATTAATTTTACATGACTGTGGTCCTGCTGGCTGCGAATAGTTCATGTACTTAGTATACATATTATCCATAATTGCTTTTAATTTATTATATTTGAGGTGTGCATGTAATCGGCGTAAGGGATGTTCTGTTCTACTAAAATATAATTATTGCAACTGTATGACCTTTTATTCAAATCTTAAGCCTAATTCTTCGGTGGACGTGTGGCGTGGAATAAATAAAAATATTTATTTAACGCTAATGAAAATAGTCACAGGTTCAATCAACCTGATTTCTATTAGAAAATAATAAAAAATATAGCAACACATATGTAGAGTATTAATAGCTGTCATTGCACAAAACTTGTTTTCATGCGATTAGATAAATAAACAAGTATTAAACAAGCATTGCGTATTGAGAACAGTAAGAAGGGTGCATCGGGCATCGGGATAAGCCGGTCCAACGGCCATCTTACCAATGGCATCGTCGTTTAATAAAGCCTCCGCGACAACTGCATGCTTTATCAGGGCTGTCTTAAAGCCAAGCTCACATCAGCGACCATGAAGTCCACTCTGTATAGAAAGCAAGTTTTGATCAATGGATTTAATATGATATTAAGCAACATTCACACGTTTTTATTTAAATGTGAGACTATCATTCATTCTCAATTTAATGTTGAAAGATTCGAAGGGAAGTTGGAATAATAATTGAATATACATTTCAATGTAATTTATGCAATAAAAGCACCTGCAATACGGAGCTTTGTGACGGTGATCCAGCCCTGGCTTCCGATCGGGTAATGCAAAACGAGACTCGGGAATAAATCGTTTACATGGTTGTCGGCGTAAACTGGTCCTGCTGGTCGCAGCGCGACTCGGCGCGATACCACACGGACGTAGGAAATCACACTCGATTATCAATAGTCATCGTAGATGTGTTTTTGTGATAAAATTGTAGTATAAGAAAGACGATTAATTGAGCTAAGTATTAAAAAGTACATTTCACTTGAATAGACAACAAGTTGTGAAATTATGGGAAGTATTAAAAGAGCAGATGAAGCTTTACTATTTACCTGTAACTAATAATCAGTCAGGATTTGATTGTAGCCCACCACGAATACTCGATGCCACATCTGAATGTTGCGTACGCACAACGTTGGAATACATTTGTGTGGTCGGTACGGCATGTATCCGCGGCAGTGGCGGTCTTATCTCGCCATTAGAGTTATTACCGGCTGGTATCTCGCCCATCGCACCGCTTCGATTGTTTCTGAACGCGCCATAGAGCCGGGCGCTACCACAGTAATTGACCACTGTTTACTTCCACGACAAGGTCTTATTTTATACATTATTTTGCGGTTTTTGTTGGCTTTTAGATATTCCAAGCTAATAGGGAAGTATTGTTAAAGAGGTTCGCGTTCATCTTTGGTTTTTATTGCGGTTGAGTATTCAGATTTATCTCCACTTAATGCTATGCCCATATTATTTTGTACTTTGTAGGTAAGTGCTCATTTACCCGATTGCGAATTGCGGATTTGAGAATATGCAATTTACTCGGAGATTTCCCTAATATGAAAAAATATTGCATTTGTATGAGTTGATGGTTAGCTAAAAACAGCATCAACGTAACTACATCGAGCAGTGAGGAGCAATGGAACCGATAACATCGGATAATCGTCACCCACGCAGCCTTTTCCCGATTGCCGCTGTCTCGTTACTTATGATCAGTGGAACAATAAGATGTTTTTATTTATATCTCATGACTTTTATTTCACAATTTCAGGCACTTTCAAAAGCCAATTCTTACTAACTTCATTATCGAGGTTTTATCAAATTTTCATTCCTTATTTGTTATTGTTTTCTACTTTATTTACGTGATACAAAGTATATTTTTTACTAAAGAAACTGTAAACATGTGGAGCTAGCATCTGTTACTCTTGTAACCCCACCTTGTCATATCTTTATTGAGATGAGGGTCGCTTGTTCAACTTCTTAAAATATTTAGGTATCGGACGCGGTGGAACCATTATAAAGTTTGTTGCCCTGACTTCAAAAGGTTGATAATAATTAATGCAAGTTTAAAGAAAAACAAAGAACGATAGGTCGATAAAATCCGTTCTTAAATCCATAAAAACTGAATAAAGGTTTTGGCAATGAATTAAACTATTTAACGAAATATTATTATCTCAGCCTTTTTCTGATTTTGGGTCGGCTTCCAGTTTAACGAATTCAAATTTGTTTTACCTGCGTAGTTATTCATACTGTGTTAAACTGTGGTCCTAATAATCCAGATGATCTTGTTACCGACACAGGTCGGTTTTGCGTCCTTGATAGTCGCGCATAGCATCGTCTACTCAATTAGTGCGGGCGGTGATCGGAACCGGCGTATCCGCGTGTGTCGGCCTGTATGCGTGGGAATGCCTTAGTAGCATTGCTCCACACCCTTTTTACACACCACAAACAGGGCGTTGCGAAGAACCTTTATGGCTCCATTTGTAAACCAGTAGGAGTCGTAAACGAAAAGGTTAAAGGACAGAACATAAATATCGTTGGGCTATAAACTGCTGAAAAGATTTCTTTGCCGAAACAAATCTTCGTTGAGCTTTCCACGGAAGTCAACCAATATTTTCTTAGAAAGTTAATGCTATTACATGCATCATAATATTTGATGGTTGACGCCAAAAGACTTACTGTAGCTCAAGTAGGTATTCCGATTACACCGTTCCCCTTCCCAGAGTTCATTGGCAGTTGGCAGTCTATGAAAACTTAAGTGTCATTTGTCGTGTCTTAGTCATTTTGTTTAGTTTTTGATTGGTATTTACTAAATCATGATTCTATGTGTAAAGCTTAACTCTTATATTAGTGTAGCCTTCTTAATTCTCGTTTGTGTACACGTGTTAAATTCTCAAAGAATTTGGGATCTTTGCCAAATATTTATGAGGAATTTGTGCTATTTTCAATTTAAAAAATTAGCATCTCATTTTGATGAGAATTCAAGATTTCAAATTCTAGTACTGACACATATTTATGTTGAAAGAATTTTATGTCGTTGTTGATTTATTACAGACACTTAATGTTACAAACAAAAATACTTGTATGAAAAATCATCGTTTTCTCAGTAATTTTCTTTGATTTAACGCTCTTAAATCACTTGGCAAACTATATGTTTGTTTCTTTATCGTTTTGTCTTCAGAAGAGTAATCAATAAACATGCAGTCCAGAGGAGGTCGTGTGAACGAAGTTACGTACAAAAGCTGGTAATGAAATGTTCGTGTAATGTCAAGTTAAACCAGAGCTCAGTGAAAGCCGCCGAAGAATCGCGGCGCTAAGTTGGGGCAGGTCGGGTATTCTTACGGCTTCGCGCTGATTGTAGGTGTAAGTTTATGATCGCACGCTTCTTGCGCGCTACTATTGTTCTAATGGGCCCTCAGCCCTCGCTCGCGCCTCTCATACTAACACCCGTCTCGTTACTCGACTTAAGGTCACGCGTTCAACTTGATCTTGCCGATTTTCTACGCTTATATGGGAACTGTTTGAACGAATACTTTGTCGGTTATTTCATGCTGCCAGATTTGAATATAAAAAAAAACTCACTCCGGGAGTGCCGACAGAAGTGAAAACTTGAAAAAAAAATCGGCACCGCGGTAATCAACGCGTTGATGTCTTTTACTTCATGCGCCGCGGTAATCAACACGTTGATGTCTTTTTAATGGTCAAAAGCTGGTGTCGTTACAGTGTCGCGAAATTAATGGTTTAGTCCCATCTCAAAAATGCCCAACGCGCCTAAAGAAGTTTTCACTTCAAAAAGACACTGCTGCTTTAAAGATTTTTCTGAGTTAGTTTTCGAGTAAGCTTCTAATTAGAAAGAAAATATGTTTATTTGCGGTAAAGATGACGCGAAGAAAGAACGAACGGATCTTTAAGAAAAAAAGGACATACATTAATTGTAAATAATATTATTTTGGTAGTTTTATTTGAGTAAAAACCTGCACCACAACGTCCAGAACTTTAATTGGCGCTTTTAAAGCAATCTTAATCTTCTTCATAAATTGCCGCTTACCCCAGCTTTAAAATCAGGAGTTAAGTAAAAAAAAAGTAAGCCCATAAATATTAAGCGATCAGAAGCTTTTTGTGTAAACATAATCTTAAAGCGACGAGTGTCGACGACCTTAATCGTGATGCAGCTATCGTATTCAATTAATCTTGCACTTCTGTGACTTTTGACGTGCCGTCCTGATTCCGTGTTGCAGTGACGAGGCACGGCAATATTTTACACATGATTAGAGCGGCGCACACTGGCACTGTATGGGTAAGCAAATTGCGCCGACGCGACGCGCAGTCACGACCTGAACCTCGCGGGAACCCGGGAGAGTTTCTAGAGAATTCCAACGTAAATGCTACACAGATATTAATGGCGGTATCTCCACCGATACACGCCGGCTCGACTGTTTTAACGACTCAACGTTTCCATGACTTGATTCCCTTTTATAAACTTTCTAATCAAGAATGAAATAAAAATTATGCTGTCGCCTTCACATTACCTATTTTAAATTCATATTTATAATCCATTAATTAAATTCTCACTGCGTTTATAATGAGCTCTACCCGTGCGGGGTTATTTTTTTTCATCAAGGATGTCAGTTATTTTCTTAGGTAATAAATGCAGGTCGGTAGTTATTCAAATGAGACGTCGTTCTTAAGCAGATTGTATCGCGTAACGGATAAGGAAGTCGCGGGCTGCTATCATGTCATCGGCAAGTATACTGCCACTGTGCCTTTGGGTAGCAAGTGAAGTCGAGGTAGTTATAATTTATGAAACCCTTTTGAGTGGCAGTTTTGCATGACATTCAGAGACAAAGAAAACTCAAGTTTGATATTTTACTTCTTTACATTAAATGTTCCTAAATTCCTTATGAGTTTGGTTCACACGAATTTGTTCAGGATTCTGATAAAAACCTTCAATTCCAATTAAAGTAATATAAAATCAGCCCATGGATTAGAAACTTGCTTAGCAAATTCACAGCGTAATAAACTTTAATGTAATTACGATTTCCTCGCGGAGCTTATCGCTGTTCCGTTACTGAGTAGGTAGTCTCATGTTAAATAGGAATGTAGTATTTTACATAAATGAGAATTAACATCGTCCTGAGTCTCGGTTTATAGTCCGACACGCGTCAAATAATAATGAAAGTTTATTAAAACAGCTTTCTTGACTCTGAATCGCACACTCAAGCATAACAAACACGCCTTCACCTAATGCACGAGTGTTATTAAATGTTGGGGTATTATTATATGAGGTTTTTCGTTCGTTTCGCACCCTAAATGTGTATGCGTTAATTAAGTGCAGCCGGGATCCGTGGCGGTAGATTGTGATTGCAGGTATGGTAATGCGCCTAATTCCGAGTCACGGACGGACCGTCGCCGGCGCGGCTCACACCGCGTACTGTGTTGTGCGACCGTCTGGAACGGGCCAACCCTCGGATCATCGTACAAAAAGTAAAACAAAGCCACAGAAAACCCACGTGGGTCTTAACAATACAGTTTACTGTTTATAGGGCTTTATCAATACACCATTAATAAAATTGTGGTAACCTACCGAAGAATTGTATTGGTCATGGTATGTTTTGTAGCACTAACGGCCGGCGCGGCAGTTTCGTCTCGTTATGTTCGTCGATTTTTGTTATGATGGTGTTTGTTTTACTAGGCGCCTGTTATGGCATGGATAGTTCTTTCATTATCTTCAGGGCGAAAACAGCAACTATGAGATATCAGTTAAAAGAAAAATCGCTGAAAGTAAGCTCACCATCATGAATTCAAACTTCTGCGTCACAGAAGTTGTCATCGTCTATCATAGCGAAGCAATAAGAACATTTCTCTTGTAAATTACTTGGATTGCTAATCAACGCGTTGATGTCTTTTTAATGGTCAAAAGCTGGTGTCGTAACAGTGTCGCGAAATCAATGGTTTAGTCCCATCTCAAAAATGCCCAACGCGCCTAAAGAAGTTTTCACTTAAAAATTCAAATAACTCTAAAATTTTTGACATTTGCATGGAAGTTTAAAAGGGTAATTTGGTTGTAAATAACCTCTCCTACATTCTTTTTAATGGATTGCCGACATACAAACAATAATCCTGTATAAACTAGGCGCGATTTAAGTAAGCAGATTTTGCTGAAATGAAATACTTACCTGTTTTGACGATTATAAATTATGGAGACCTTCAGGAAAACCAGTTGGTTTTATCCTTATAGTAACTGAAAATAATACATTAATAACGTAACTCAATTGAATTGATAAATCTAACATTAAATTCTCAAATATACCTACGAGTCAGTTTATGAATGAGTATTCAGAATTTAACTTTCCTGTTAGTCATCTTTTTTTTGATCGTTTAAATACATTAATTTTAAAGTGTATCCGATGAACCCACAAACAGTGTCGTGTTTTTATTTTGGCGCATCGCAGGCTCCCAGCACTTGTGTGCACAAATAATGTGACAAAGCGAATGAGTGACATCACGTCTCACGAATGTCTGTCATCGTGAATGACTGACTAAAATGTACCTTTTATTAACGTTTAGTACCTGGGCGACCGAGTTCTGCTCTGTGAAAATAAAGAATGCTCATTAAATAGTACAGGATAGTTCATACTAATCCCATGCACAGTACATACTAATTCCACGCTGCCATTATAGTAGGTACTTACAAATTCCGTGCTGCCATGTCATTATTATCTTGTTCGGGTGAAAATACGGAGAAAACGAATTTTCCCAGATATGAGACCTAGCTAGATCGATTTTTCGCCCCCGTAAACCCCTATATTGCAACTAACATCGAAATCATTAGAGCCGTTTTCGAGAACGTGATCACATATATTTACAAATATTGCTCGTTTAATAGTATAGTATATGAAACAAAGATGAACTATATAGCTCCACATGAGATTTACTTGACGGTTTCCCTCGCCTGTAATAGAATCCATAATAAACTTTGATTGGTTCAATTACTTAATTCCCTAACAAGCCTTGAGCTCACAACACAACCCACGCCTGGACGTAACGTTTTTCTGGACTTGTTTTACGACAGCATTAAATAATGGCCCAATAAATCTTATAGCAATAGTATATTTCTATATGATGCGATATAAGGATATTATGTTATTGTTACTTAGAAGAGTACCGATTAATTAGGAATCTGTATTGGCTGCTAACGCCACCTCTGGCACGGGCTTTCCCGCCCGCAACGTGATTTATTTGTTAGATTTCTAACCGCACCCGTTTGCCAGCCCCATTCAATTAATCTCTTTATTCCGGTCGCTAGGTCAATGAGATGTCAGATGTTTAGCGTATGTTTCCAAATTTGTGCTATCGCAACAGTTGCATTACTCTATTAAATCGTCGTACTGGTACTTTTTATTCATGTCTTCGTCATTTTCAACGTACGTGCTTTTTTTTTACCCATTGCTGTTGCACATATTGTTCTCATAGGATCTCTAATGGGTCCCGGTTTCGGTCTGGTTGTTCAGTTACATGGACACTTTTCATTATAAGAGGTTCAGTGAATTATTTTAATTCATACAAAGGTCTTGCTCAAAACTCTAAAAAGCATAATCTTAGTAAGTTAGTACATACTGGTGTAAGATGTGTACATTTGTACGTTTACCTATTTGATTTTATGTCATGAACTGTTGCGCACACTTCGTATTAAATTAGTCTTGCGGTTTCTTCACTTGGCACACCATGTACCGCATGGTTATACATACCGATACTTACCTAATCAAAGTAAGTACCTATCTCTGAAAAATAATGATGTCATTATTCGTTGCGTCCCGTCTGAGTTCCAGTGAGTCGTGTAGATGACCTTCACGCTAAACGGCACATGTGGTCGGTAATATTATAATAATACTTTTTTCTCAGTCGATAATGTTGAGAACATCAAATTATAACAACATGATGTCATTTTAATAAAATTTGAAACCATTTTGACATTGACATCAATTAGGCTTTTTATTACAGTTAAATCTGAACGTCGATAACCAATACTAAAGCTGAACTGACTACATTTTGAAGATAATGGTTTACACTTCAATCGATTAACGATTTGTCGGAAGCCAAACCGAGTCATTGGTTTCATTCATTATAAAAGAAGCGCGAAATTCTGATTTCAAAACAAGCGTCCATTTTTACTAACATAACACCATAATTAATAGTTATATCATATTATGTATTACTAACGAATGTAATAGGTGCTATGATTTTATTTATTTCTAGTAAGAAAACAGGTTTAGCGTTTAAGCGGTTTAGATGTTTTATTTGTATAGTTACCATGTTTGTGTAGCGTCATTAATTTAGACGGACGGCTAGGAAGTTCTGACGGAGCTAACGCCGTAATAAAACTCGTACGTTACGTGTGTCCGGGTTTAAATAACACGAAATTCGCGTTTAATGTAAGCAGCAGATGGACAACTATAAATTATTGCCTCTGTGTACACGCCGAGAATGCCTTGCTAACTGATGAAAGTTTTGAACGTGTCGGTCATTTAAATAAGCTCGAAAACTTTCAGTATATTACGTTTCTTCATAATATTGTAGACTAAACGAACATCGGTGCCGATTCCCTTGTTCACAAACTAAACTAAATTTAAGTTCAGTGCATCTTTTTCTTTCTATTTCATTAAGAAAAGGACAGAAGATAAATTTTAGTTTAGTCCTGTCAAATTAATCAGCGCTTGACGTAAATTGACGTAATTTTAGTTGGCAAGTTTTTAATCACGTCTAAACTTGTATGCAGTAGTGACAGGCGCTGATTAATTTGACAGTACTAAACTAAAATTTATCTTCTGTCCTTTTCTTAATGAAATAGAAATAAAAAGATGCACTGAACTTAAATTTAGTTTAGTTGGTGAACAAGGGAATCGGCACCAATGTCAACGTAATAAAGTACACTCAGAATATTTGGGGTGATTAAAGAGCCACCGTTCTCTGCTACTAAAGAAGGTTGTTGGGTCGAATCAATTATTTTCTTTACTCATCATGCTTGAAGATATCCGGTACAAATTTAAGTGGTCGTAATTGTGGTGGTATTTATTTTTATACATATCGCGTGGGTTCCTTGTTGAATTATATGGCGTATGCAAGTGCACTGCAAATTACTCTTATTTACTTACGCGGGTTTACCAGGACGTATCCATTAACCGCGTCGGTACGTCATCTTGTTTGTAAAATGTGCACGTCTTACGTCTGTACGATATGTTTTGGGTAATGTTCTGAATAAAATCAGAGAATTTATCAATTTTGATACCATCACCGGCCTATTCACGTTTTCGTAAATCAATATTCATTTTAGATTCATAAATATAAAAGAACAAGGTAGATTACACGGGGTCATTTAACGGCCGTACCCAATAACCTATCTATCACCAGTTTTGGCAAACTGGAGATAGAAAAAGCCATCTATCTATGGTTTTAACGTCTCAATAATCTGTCAGAGAATAAGGAATCTTACGGAATGACATCAATGACAGATGAATTATACTGTCTATCATCAATAGGATCTGTCTCTTTACTGAAAATAGGTTATTGGGTTCGATATTTTCCTTAAAATAAATATTTGAAATAATAAGCTTCCAAAAAGGTAATACTTCCAACTACTTAAGTATGTGCTGCGTTATAATTAACAGTTCATTATATTCTGCGATCACCAAATTAACCCAATGACTGAGTTAACTCCTACGTGTACCGGATGACGAGCAGCTGATGCATACCTATCTTTTTTGCCCTACTCCATCATTATATTTTTATAAAATTTCAGTTTTCATTTTACACACACAATACCTCTGATCTTTTAATTAAAACTTCACACATGTTCCTGTCTTTAATAAATTGGATCCATAAAGATAAGGTAATATTCTAATTATATTCTCTTGTGTTGATATAGTTAGCCGATATAAGAAACAAAACAAACAAAAAATGCTTTTATCTGGTTGGACCCATGGACATGCAAACCTTACTTACGATTTGTTTGGTAGTCCTTTTGTCCTTATGTTATGCTTATTTTATTTTTTTGGGTCTGCCGAGCAATGCGCTTTGTTAACGTGATGTGTATTTGCATATACCCTTGACTCGACGACTGCCTTGTCAAATGTAACTGCATTGTTAACTTGATGATATGTTCATAACATATCATTGCTAAGCTTGAACAAAATCTAATGTAAGACAGCAAAGTTTGCAGTCATTATTACAAATCCACGGGCGTAATATTTAGCATCTGCTATTGCCATGAACTAGCCATATGCCACAAAAAATAGTAGCAGACAATGAGGTTCGCACATTCGAAAATATCGAGGTGACTGAACCCGTGAACAGAACGTAGTCAATCGTTTTTGTTGATTTACAAAAACTACTTTAAATAAATTGCCCTGAGCAATGAGATATATCTCCACGAGCGCTCGCTTGTTTGTACTCAATATCATTTGAACTCAAATAGGTGGCTAATGGCATCGAAGTAGCAGCCGCTAATTACAGAGGTTTCACAGCAATTGAAATATGGACTGAGAAATTGTGCCACGTCATAAATTATTATTTGAAGGACGTGGAGGTTCCATGATACGTAATTTAGTGTTGGTTTGGATGGACTTCTAGGTCTTGTTTGGGAAATTAAAATTAACAACTGGTGCATTCACATCCACATACGGTTTAGGGAAGTCTTAATTACGGAATTGTATCATGAGATTCCTGTAATATTTACACACCGTTATTTTAAAAAAAACGTTAAATCCCTTACAACTATCATTACATGTTTTTTGTGCCTTGATACAAAAAATACCTACGACGAGAAAATTAGAAATACAAAACTTTTAACGCGGCTACTGAGTTGCTAACGACGCCCAAGATTAACATGATCTATCTATAGCAGTCTTAACGAATATTCAAGTATTTTGCTCTATAGATTTCCATCAGAGGCGAATGGAAATATTTTAATTTATAGAGATAACCGTCGATACGTATCATGAATATAAATGAGTCGAGACAAAAACAAGATGTGTCTGAAGAGAAATAATAAGAGGCGTTCGACAGCCACGATCGTCTAGCCGCCATCGTCCTTGAGTGCAGAAATCCTTGATGAGTACAATCAACCGCCACCGGATAGTCGTCTCCGTTCAGGGCTGCCAATTAATATTTTAACTACATGTAAGGCGAGTTGCGGATTCTATTTCAATTCAACTTGCTTGATGCCTACTTGTTGCGTAAACTAGTTATGTTTATCTATCAGTCATTATGACTTGCTTTCCTGGCGCGGTTTTGCAGTGATTCTCGCAATACTGATATAGCTCCGTGACTCAGAAATTGAATTAAGTAAGGAGTATTTATGAAATCCTAGGCATTATGCAGCCCTAGATTATCGATATAGCGTAGTTGCTAGCAAGTGAGACGATAAAAACTAAAACTGAAAATAAATGTGTGCGAAACGCCTATTAGCGCTGTGGTCGCTGGCAATGCGGACCACTAGCCGTATTTGTAAAAAGGGTGATTATACGCACCTCGGCGAAGTCATTAAATATCTTAACTGTGTTCTATACGTGTTGTTTGGCTGTTAACGTACATCGTTAATACGGTCGGTACTCAATGTATGGTGCTCAAACGGGAATACTTCATATATTTCTTATTCTTTAGCAAACAATTATAAAACCGTTTTGACGACAAAAAAAACGCATTACCGAAAGCGACTTAATTTTGAAGTATTCAATACTAGATTTTCGTATCTAAAAGCTTATAATTATTAAAATATCAAAGCACCATATATAATGTAACATATTTAATGCAAATAATCATAAATTATTCCAATGTAGATAACGCCAGCAGAGATTTCCGGTAGTCAGTATTTATCTCCCCATACATCCATCCAGTCATCTATGTAATACGTTTTAATCGAAACGAGTACGTAAACATGTCACGTGTAAAATCCAACCGCTGCTTAAATTGAATTTAACTCGAGCCACGACCTGTCAACTTATCGAATATAAATTCTCTTAATAATCGTTACCAATTACGTGAGCGTTCGGCCTCGTACCTCACCATCAATCTTTGCAGAAATGCTGTAACGACCGATTACTACGAAGGATTAAGATCTTTTTGCGGTGGCATGTAAGGGGGAAAATGAATTGTCGAATGGGACTTTGATTGGTCTTTTTGGTCCGTAGCGACGTCGTCGTGAGCCGTAAGCCGGTCCGCCGCGCCGGCACCGCGAGAAATGCTGGACGTTATGAAACCATCGCTGACAAACTGCAAATAAGAGTGGCCCTAACTCTAAACATTAGACAAGCTCGCTCTTTGTCGCCAATTGCATAAATATGTACTAATATAATTAAATGGAATTTAAATCAACCGCACAATCGTGCAATAGCTAAACAGAAGTTTGTCAACAGTTAATTTTCATACAATGCATTTGTTCGTCTTGTCTCTAGATGACGAAACATTTTTTTATAGGTATGATTTCGATCCCCGCTGCACGCGGCAGTGCTGCAGCGGAGTTCGGAATCATACATTTATTGCCGCGACGTTGCTGCTGTGCTCGGAATGTAATCTCATGCAAACCTATAGAAAATTTATGAGGATCAGTAGTGACGCTGCAGAACTGCTGCGGCAGCACTGGCGCGTGAAGCGGGGATCAAAATCATACCTCAATAATGAAAATAGATCAAACTTGTACACACATCATGTGATTCATACGAGGAAAACTAGTTATGTCTTTAAGGAGACACTCATTAGTGCTGTGTAATACGATGTTTAAGACTATTGTTTGACGATAATTGTGGATAATTGATAAAAAGGTTTCACTACAGTCCACGCGACGTAATTGCAGACGTTCCCCATTGCTCATCAATTAATGCAAATCTGTAGTAGGTAGAAGTGCATAATTTTTGTTTTAACTTTTCTGTGTTACAATAAAATGTTTTTGGTATTTGAATTTGATGCAACACGACCCAGCAAAAGCTAGAATTCAAAATCATGACGAGACAGAGACATGGAAATACTACAAGAAGTATCTAGCTTCATAACGTTTAAATAAAAAAATGCTATTTTTTAAACTTTGAATTTCAACAGTAGGTGGTTTTTATAATAAGCAAAAAATATCATGTATAGATAGTTTGATTAATTCCACAGCGTCATTTTTACTATTTGAAACTAATTTGTCCAATGACATCAGCCTCAGCTTTTGCATATTTGGAAGAATTTGTGGCAATGTACCTCGTCTTTCAGTATTTGTGAGTTGCGTGTTGTTTTATTATATTATTCATGCTTTTATTAATTAGGGACCTAGCCAATGGTAGCAGGCCTTTTGATAACGTTAGAATAATGTCTTCTTAGTTTAGTTCACGTCCTATCCTTCCATTGACATCGTGAGAACGTGTATTTTTTGGTGAAGTGAA
This sequence comes from Agrochola litura, assembly GCA_949152395.1. Taxonomy (NCBI): domain Eukaryota; kingdom Metazoa; phylum Arthropoda; class Insecta; order Lepidoptera; family Noctuidae; genus Agrochola; species Agrochola litura. The sequence goes on along the minus strand of OX424509.1, from coordinate 17,124,962 downwards.
GCTTACTCTCGCCACGCGACAATCTCTGACAGCGAATCTCGGAGGCGGTGACACTCGACAGTCTGTCACAGTCAAGTTCACGGCCTCCTCGGCCAACGTTCCGCAACATTTCCTTGTTCTGTCTCGTTACTCTATATTTATCATCGCGATATATTGAAAAGCATTGCATTTGATAGCCTTGTCTCGCAGCTTACTTACGACACTCAATTACTTTATTGTTTTCAGATCTTCTTCAATTACTGTGGGTAATTTATTTAAGTAAGACCGCTTTATAGTTCCTTGTTACGATTGTAGTAACACGTTCCATCACGGAACGCTTGACAACGAGGTCCTTTTTTATGTTACGTCCATTATAAATTATAGTCGATTAAATTAGAGGTATGTCTCGATGTGATACAACCATTTTGAAGCGCTCCACGTGTATTGTTCTTAACATTAGCGCGGGGTCGACGACCATATCTAGCAAATGTTTGCCGATCTCATGGCGAAAATGGATTTGACATAAAGTTGCATTATTGATCGCTAAACATTTCTGGCAACATATCTTTTCTGCGTCACTTGTAATTGCGTTTGAGTTCGGCTGGTGAATTTCACTAATAATTTTACTACCTATACAATTTACAATTTATGGCTTTGTAACTATATCATCGTTTCAAGAAAATTTTGCTCGTTTTAACCGACTTCCAAAAAGGAGGAGGTTATTATGTTCGTCGCGTATGTTTTTTTTTTTTTTTTCTCCTTCATTTGTGGACCGATTTTGAAAATTCTTTTTTTGTTTAAAAGGGTATGCTCCCAAATTGATCCCATATAAATTTTATTAACTTTGCTTGGGTAGTTTTTAAGTTAGCTACAAAATACGTATTTTTTTTCCACTTAGTATGTAGATCTGATGATATGATAAGTTCCTGTCACTGGTAGCAGGTAGTGGTATTCGAATGTGTGTGGGGTAGGTACCACAACTAAAAAGTGAAAAATATAAACTTTAAATTTTTTTTTTTTACGTTTATATTTTAATACGTAACGGCATCTATATAAGAAGAAGTAAGTACCTACAAAAAAACAACCGACTTCCAAAAAAAAACACTACAAAGTGAAAAATAACTTTAATTTCGGAAGTCGGTGGCAAAAAACGAAAACACAAAACCCAAGACACCGACTTCCGAAATTAAAGTTATTTTTCACTTTGTAGTGTTTTTTTTTGGAAGTCGGTTGTTTTTTTGTAGGTACTTACTTCTTCTTATATAGATGCCGTTACGTATTTAGATATCCGTTCATAGAGTTGACTCGTAAGGTTCTATACAAAAAGTTGTTTACCAGTTTGCTCTTCACAGTGCTTTTTTTACTCACTTATTAATTGGTGCTCTATTCACGAATAGTATGCCTGTTAACAATAGCGATAGAATTTGATGTGATTCACAATTTAAATCTTTAATCAATTATTGTAAATATACAAAACATTATCGACGCGGTGCCACATTTTCCTTTTGTTTGGCGTTGGCTGTCAGATATAAATCTCCGTAGATCACGAGGTCGTTAATGTGATATTCGTGTCGGCGCCGTCTGAGATAGGTACTGTTATCCCATTGTCGATTCAAATGTTCCGCGCTATCATATTTGTCTATGTACAGCTATTGTAAGATTTAGTTCCGTGCAAGTCAACAGATCGATATCTTTCCAATACATGTACTTATATGTAGCATTACGAAGCTTTAAAACCTATTGGAAAACTTGCGCGATAGAGATCTTGGCGTGATAGTGCGAGTTAATCTGAATCAATTATTATAATCTTCGTTTTAAACAGAAATCATTATTGTTAATGTCCGTTATCTTAAGACATGACTCACAATAGTAGCTGTTGTGTGTTAACGGTAGTTTTTTCGATAGCCTCACGCAATGAGCAGTTGCAAATTAAGGTATTTTTGTTTTAAGTCGGTATAAGTACTTAGGGGTAATTCTTACTTGTGTTGTCTACACGGGCTGTGGGCCTGAGGGTCGGTAGTTTCCGCTGTATTTGATATGCTAGCCGTGATAAGACCCGGCGGCCACGCGACACTTGCTCAACCCCTTCTAGTGCCGAGGGTTGGTCGGTCGCCCTTCCGCCTTATTGATTAGCACCCTCGGAGAATTAACTTAATGGTGAAAACAACACACACGTCGTCATACTCGTATCGTATACAACTATAGGTAGGTGCAAAACTATCTCCTAATTACAAGCTTTCGTTTGTTGAAAATTCTACCTGAATCTGATTATTTTGTAAAAATTTAAAAATGTCAGTAAACACCATCAGAATTTGTTTCAGCAAAAACAAAAGAATAAAAACTCGACTTGTTTGTTTTTCCGCATTTTAAATAATGAATTAAGTACAAGAAGTTTACATTTGTAGCTCTTCTGTCGGCTGAAAAGTTTACTAAAGAGACATAGAAAACTTGCCAGGGCTTCTTAAAAGTTTCATTAGAAATATTTTCCTCTTAAGGTAAATTATGAAATTGCTACCGGTTCATTAGACTCTAACAGATTCAAATGCTTATTGAATTTCTGTGAACCAAGCAAATGTTGTTTGATAGAGATTAGTTTATTTTATAGTAAACCGTGCGAGCGCGAACCAGTTACACCGATCGAGCCGTGTTAGTTAAGTTAAATAAATACGAGTGTTGTAAATCCCTTGCTTTCATTGTACTATCGAGAATCGTGAGTTGTACATTCATTCTTGAAAAGGCAATCTGGGAATAGAAGGACAAATACATGCACGGTCCACATAATCGTTGCTGCATGCCTATGGCTCAACTCCAGACTAATTAAGTGCATTATGGCCGAAGTCACGTTTATATTACAGAACATGTCAAATTAAAGTTAACTTTACAAATGTATGTGTTTATAAGGCTCGATTGGTGATCGTTAAATTTTATGCAGCTGTGTATGAGATCTGAATGGGTACTTAGGAGTGTTAAGGTGTGTATTGCGGTCAGCGAGGAACTTACTCGCAGCGTTGCGTCACCCTGCTGTCGGTACTGGTTGCGCCAAATCAGTCTTGAGCGCTAATCGCACTTCTCGCCGTCCCGTTGAAATAGTTTGCAATATCAAACTACCACAATTATTACGTTCGATTCAACCAAAACAAGTACAACTAAGTGCGTAATACATAATTGAAATAATTTCGTGATTAGCCTATTTGGTTACATAAACCAATATGTAGTTGGAAATTAAAGATGCATTTGATTTGTACACAACTGCGCAACAATAGATTGTTAAGAATGTGATACAATATTATTTAAGTACGTTTTTCATGAAACACATGGACTGACTAAGAATGGTTTTTGTTTGTTATAGTTCACGTCGGGTGCGGCGGAGAGCGTGGCGTGTGGAACTAGTTCGTCATCGTCAAGCTCCTCATCATCATCGTCGTCATCTTCTTCATCATCATCGTCATCGGACTCGGACACAGCGGACGCCGCCGGCGGCTCTGCGCACGCCTCGCCTGATGAATCTAACGCTGCCCTTGTGGCTGACTGTCCACTACAGGTGAAGAACACGCCTTACAATAATTATCTTTGTCTTGTTTTATTATTTGTGTCAGTAATACACAAGGTTTAATCAACTCGACTACATTGTCTGACTTTTTAGCAGGTTCAGAGAGCTAGTAGCTAATAGGTCGTCGGGCATGACCCGCGCTTATTGTTAACAGTGCATAGATAGGTATAATAGCAACGGTAGTCTGTGTTTACTGTGTCTATTTGGGGCAGTATACTGAAATATATTTTGCAGCTCATCGACGATGCAGACCTTGCGGAACTATTTCCAGAACAAACACCGAGCGCGCCGACGCAACAGCCCAATTTCTCGACCTTTACTGTCCACAACGCCGCGCCGGATAACGACGACAAGTCCATTGCTGATAATGGTGAGCGATCTTTACTATGTTTTAACACTACCTAATGTTTTTATTAAATCTTTAATTTCATCAAGACGTCAATATTCCAGGTGATGGATCCAGTAGTGAAATGGAACTTACGCCCCAGCTGGTGACAGCTGCAATACAAAGAGCAACAGCTGATTCCTCAGGGTCGGAAAATGAGTGTTCTAACTCTGATACTGGGCATCAGAACACTACACACTACGCTTCTAGCTTACTACAGCAGTTCGTTCATCAAACTCAGCTGCTGAGCAGTACGGCGCCTTTAACGTCTATTAGTACGGCAGCGACAACTTCCTTATCGTGTGGATTAAATCCTACTACGATAGACGGTGTCGGGACCATCAGTGATTGTGTACTCGGACAAATAAATACTTTGCCTGAAATACCACCCATAGCGCCAAACTTCTTATCATCAAGTCAGCATCTGAGTCCGCAACAAACAGAAGAGCTTTCGCAAAATTATAAAGATCTTGAAGAAATTACTTCTGTAACGGATTCTGTGGATATATCGATAACTAACCCACCGAGCCTAGAAGACTGTGTCGATAATAATGACTTCATGACATTGGATATCACTCAAGGAGGCTCCGAGCTAGGAAGTGCCAGTGATTTGTTAAAAAGTTCTCCTATTACCGTAGTTGGTACTGATTTAAATCACATTGATTCTCAAAAGTTAGATACAATCAGCACGAATTCAGTTGAATCTCAAGAAGACGTTAAAAATGTTATCGTAGAATCTAGAAGGAAAAGAGGCAGGCCTCGGAAAGTTCGAAAAGCAGATGAATTTGACAACAAAGGTATTGAATCTCACAAAGAAGCGAAATCGGTAGTTAACGTAATTAATTTTCACAACAATAACGACCCTCCGAATGTTTCTCCAGATTCTGGCATTCTGTCGAATCACAACTCTCCCACACATTCTCCGTTGCGGCGGCATGACGTAGATGAAGGCCACAGTAGATTAGGTAGGAAATCTATTCAAAAAGAAAACACCACAAGAAGAGCAATGCGATCGAAATCCAAAAGCAGAAGCCGTGCCCAGAACAGATCAGATTCAAGTGATTGTGACTACCAGAAGAAAAGAATAGAGAATGAAATTAAACAAATTAAAACAGAAGCACCATCACCAGTTCCACTGAAACAGGAACAAAATAAATTTGAAAAGAATAAGAAAAATGATCACAAACTGGATATAGCTGCATTAGATAGAATGTTATACGCCACGGATAGGGTATTATATCCACCTAGAAAGAAAGTGGGCCGTAAACCGCAAAGTAAAGCGAAATCTACTAAGAATACTCCCAAAACTTTAAAAGACAAGAATCAGTATGACTCTGGTGATAGTGACGAAGACTCTGTACCAACCAACAGGTCAGTGTTGTCAGGAGTGTATGCCAAACGTAAAGAACTAAATAGTAAACTCGCTAGTTTACCGAAAAAGAATAATAAAACATTTGGTAACACTTGGAGGGATAATCAAAGTGAAAATGAAGCAGCTGCAGATGATCCGTTGGATCCAACTTGGAAACAAATCGATCTGAATCCTAAATATAAGGACATCTTATCGGGTTATAAAAGTGACCACGAATTCAAACCATATAAAAGCTGTAGTCGCCTCATAGAGTCGGGCTACAAGAGTGATTATGGGTGTCGATCTGGATATAAAAGCGATTACTACCGTTCGGGCTATAAAAGTGACCACAAGTCAGGTTATAAAAGTGATAAATCGGGATATAAAACAGACAACAGTGTTCGGAGCATGCGAAGGCGTATGAGAAAACTGAAGAAGACTAGGTCAGTAAGAGATAGGTCATACTATAAAAATCAAAAACATTTTGTTTCAGACCAAGAGATACTGGTATTAACAAATAAAACATTCAGCAGCTTAACTTTAGGTCACAGTTCAAGTGATTCTGAATGTGAAACTTACTTGAGAAAACCTAGTGCTAGTCCAAAGTACATAAGTGTTTGCACGAAATATCCATTGCCCTCAAAGTACGACTTTGGATTCTCAAAAATGAGTAAAAAGCATGTGTTAAGACTGAATTCATCAGACCCGTTCGCCCCAGGCCCAGTATTTAGTGGTTTACAGCGCCCCGTAACTACTTGCAATATATTTAAAGTGAGTAACAACAACAACAATAATACTTTACTGAAGTCTCCAAGTAAAGCTAGCCACGTCGGGAATTCATTGCCAGCACTAAAACCTGCATTTACGCACACGTTTGGATCGTCACCGATTTGCATAGCTGCCAAAACTTCGGGATCAAAAAAAGAAAATGATAACAGTTTCAAATATTTCCCGAGAACACCATCACCGAAAAACCGTAAACAGCTAAAAAATGGAAATACTTCCCTTTCAAGTGGATCGAAAAAAGAGGTTTCACCTAAACCACTGCCTAGTATTTTTGAAAAAGCTAAAAACAGTTATGTTCCAAACAAGTCCTTGTCGAGGAATGTTTTTCTGAATTTTAAGAAACCGCACATAAGGCCGTCTTTCCACATCAAAAAACATAGGAGAACAGTAGTGTTAGCTCCACCCAAGATCAATTTAAAACCTACGGAAAGACTTTCAAGAGTCACTGTTAAAACCGAAAACAAACATCATCGACACAGAAGTAAAAGGCGACATCGATCAAGATCCGTTTCCAAATGTCGAGAAACTTACACAAAAGCGATAGAACTTGTAGATCAAAAGTTTAGCCAGGATATGGATAATCTGATTTCCAATTTTATAAAATTGTGTCAAATAGCGCCTAAATTAATGCCAAAATTAACAAATGTCGCACAAAATCCTCTTAAGACAACGGAGAAACCATCCGCCGAGTCAGTGCCTACTAAAGTGGTCAAAAGGGGATCAAAGAAACGTAAAACATCAGATAATCAAGAAATCGCTACACCTACTTCTAAACGGAGGCACAAAAAACAATTAGCAGAATCTCAGAACAAAGGCGGTAAGGATACCAATGAGCATAAATTGCCTCTTAAAAAGCGACATTATCACATTAATTCCTCTACAGGTAATTCATTGAGTCTAAGCTTAGTACCAGCAGAATTTGATGAGAACTCAAAGAACGGCACAAGCCCGGAAAAGTTCTTATGTACTGAAACTGGTTGTACGGGAGATGTCCAAAGCAATACACCTGAAGATTCTCCTAAACTTAAAACTCCACCAGAAAAGGGTAAAAAAAATAGTGATAATTCAAAAACTGGTCAGATCACTAGCATTCAAGACAACAAAAATCAGAATGCTGACACTACATTGAAAAATGCTAAAGTAAGCGGTGGTGCAGTTGGAGATAACGGTTCATTGAAAGTTGATGATAATAATCATACACCAACAAAGAATCATTCTCCAAATTCCTTAAATGCAACAGATGATGAACTTTCCATCAAAAAACCTACTGCCGAACAATCGGAACTTTCGAAGAAGATATATGAAACATCTGAGAAACTGAAGGCGGTACATAAAATGGTTCATGATTTAGAGAAAAGTCTACCTAAACCTAAAGATCCTGAAGTGAAACCAGAATCCAATAAACAAGAAACGAATAAAGTTTCATCACCAAGATCTGAAAATAAATCTTCACCTACACGCCATTCCGCACCGATCGTAACACCAAAGAAGCGACATAGACTTGAAGCAGAAAAGGTTATATCACACTCGAGTCTGGATCAAGTTGTGCAGTCTTTGTCTAAGAAGCTATCAGAAGAAAAATCTGTTACATCATCAGACGCAAAGGAAACCAAGGATGTCAATCAGAATAACTCCAAGGAAGATTCTAAAGAGACTGAAAAGTCTGATGTTGTGACACCTAATAGTAACACGCCTTCAGCAAACAACGCAACTATTGATCCATTGAAGAGTATGTCTGCTCGTTCTCTGTACAAAAGCTCCATCCCACCAGCACAAAAGTCTGAAATAATGACACGAAAGAAAAATAGACTGGAAGGTTTAACTAGTAATTTAGTTTCTAAAATAAATCCAAGTGCAGCTACTAAAGTTTTAGATACTTTGTTAAATAATAATATACGTAAATCTATAGAATCTCGTATTTTAGAAAAAGAGAAAAACAGTACAGATCCTTCTTCTAAAGTGACTGATGAAAAGAGTAAAAATAAGGAACCATCACAAATTAACACAAGAGCTACAGTTATCAAGTCTCCTGTGTCAAAGGGCAAAGTTATTGACACGAAGAAGTCGAAGGCGCCAGAACCTCATGTTGAACAATTACCTGTCGTCAATATCGATAAACCAACAGGCATATTTGAATCATCGATTGATTTAGAAGATCAGATTCCAAAATCTTCAATATGTGTGAGCAATGTTCTAGCCGATGCCAATAAAGCTAAATCGAAAGCAAAAAATAGTGATGGGAAAGCTACGAATTCCTTACTAGCCCCTATTGATACCGAATCCGAGATACCGCTGGCATTAATTGCAGAAACAGCAGACCCTATTATTAGGCCAAAAAGAGGAGAATCAATCGCTGCAGTGATATCGGATAAACTTCAGGAAACTGGTGGTCATAATTTGCGACAGACTAAAAGAAATTTGAATACCGAGACTGAAGATCCAAATGATAACAAGAAAAAGAAGAAAACTAATAATATCCTAAGAGAGAGCAAACTTGTTTTGCCTGCCAGGGTTTTGGTTCCAAAAGTTCAAGCAGAACGCCTAGCGATAACAGATACTACGAAGAAGATTACTTTGACCACTAAAAAGTCAGAAGCAAATGACTCTAGTGACAACAGAACAGTTGAAACTTCTAAAAAGAAAACTAGAAGGCGTAAAGCAATCAATAGAACTGGCTTCCCTAATATTAAAAGAAAGAAGAAAAAAGTTGAAAGTAGCAATATTACATCAGACAGTCATTTCACCTCCGACACTGATAATAATTCTTCTGCTTTCGAGCGAGTGCCAAAAGATGGTGAAGCAATGAGTAGTTTCTTGGAACGTACCACTAGCAAGAAACCTGAACTAAAAGTAGTGCTAAATAAAGACGAATGTCCTAAACAAGGCAGATTGACAGTTGTTGCTCTTGAGAAATTACAAGGCAAAGAAGTCCCAAGTGATAACAATAATAAAGTAACCAAGAATACTGAGACTGTAGTTAGCGAGAAGAAAGTAATGAATTCATCTATTCTGAGAGCACCAGCCCTTCAGCTAAAGAGCAAGACTGAGAAAGAGGTTAAAAATCATATCAATAAATGGGAAGTGCTCAGTGAGACGGACAGCATTCCATCTCTAGCCAGTTCCCTGAGTAATGATCCCGAAGACAGCATACCCTTGAGCCTTTTGAATTTAAAACCCGACAGGCCTGTCAGTCGTCTCGATAATTTAGAGAGGTTGAAACGCAAGACGAGGGCAATGTCACCTTCACATGAAATTGAAGAAATATTTTCTAAGAGAAAAGTGGTCGAGAGGAATTGCAAAATCGGTCTGAGGCCAAAATCAAGTCTTGCAGTTTTATGTCCAAGTGAAAGAAGACAGACCAGGAGTTCAGATAATACAACTGAAGAGCCGAAACCAACCAAGACAAAGAAAACTGAAGCTAAGAAAATAGTAGTTGAAATCGAGAAAGTTACTGAGAAAGTTTCTGAGAAAGTTGCTGAGAAAGAAACTAAACCTGTTGCTATAGCTCATAGAAGAAAGTCAAGGTCTTGTCAAGTAAATAAGAAAAGAGAAGTACAGTCGAGTTCTCGCGAGAGTTCCGTAGATACCATTGTGAGTCGTAAAATTGATTCAAAATCTCGGGAGCACTCACTAGACACTCTCGAAAATGATCCTCTGCCGCTCAATGAAAAAGAAATTGATTTCGAAAAGAGTATTGACGTATTATCTAAGAATATAATTTGTAAGAAACGAGTGGCGTCATCTCGCGACGACAGTCCGGCTAGCAGTGTGGACAACAGAGACAAACCTGTTATATCGAAAAGGAATCCGCGGCTACGGAAGAAATTCTTGGCTGCTGGATTATTTTCCGATTACTACAAAGAAGAGTAAGTAGAATTCTTCTTAATATTTACCATATTTTCTACAACTTTCTTTGTACTTATCTTTCTGTTACATTTCAGTCCAAGACCGGAAGGGAAAGGAAAGAATTTGGTGACACAAACTGAATTCCCACCCGGGCTCCTGGCTCCGCCGCCATACTGCGAGCGTTGGGTCCGCCGAAGATTGCAACATTTCTCTCTGCCTTATGATATTTGGTGGCAACAGCATTACAATCAGCCAGTACCATCATGGAACTATAAAAAGATTCGCACAAGTAAGTCAAGACTACTAACTTCTATGAAATTTGTAGGTAAAATAAAGAGCAACAAGTTGCAAGCGAATTTATTTTTACATTTTATTTTGTCATTATTTTTCTTGTTGAGACAGATTTATTTATAGATAGTGGTGGAAGTTGCTGTCATTGTTGAATTAGTAAAAACAATTAAATTACATAGTAACTTGTCAGGTGTTATGAATTGCACTATTGAAATTATCACATCAACTTTTTCTAGTCTTAACGGAAATGCTTGTTATTTCAGATGTATATTACGATGTGAAACCATCGGCGGAGGAATGTGAGAGCGTAGCATGCAACTGCGCTCCATCGTCGGGATGCAACGAGGACTGTATTAACAGATTAGTGTACTCAGAGTGTTCGTCACAGCTGTGTCCTGGCGGGTAAATACATACAAACTAACTTTTGTGCCCGGTTGATGGCAATAGGCTCGACCTTTATTACATGGGACCTCTGCCTAACCCTTCGGGAAAAACAGGCGTGATGTTATGCTAAAAACGAATTTAAATGAGTATAAAATAATTACTCTTGACTGCTTTTGCGTTCGTCTAGCGGTCGCAAGCGCGAACGTTGATCTGCTGACTGGATTCTTGTTCGATTCCGGGTCAGCTGAAGTGTAATTATGTTTTTCAAAGAGAAATTCTCAGTAGCATTCCCGGACTTTGCATTTATTTATCGAATAGGGTCACCCCGTATTACTTGGGAATTATAATAAACATAATAGATGAAATATGATGAACATTAACAAATTGGCATATCCCAAAGACGGATGTTATGTTCTTTTTCACCTAAATCACACATTGTGCTTTCAGTAAAACTTTCGCGAACGGTATAAAATTATTGTTTGTTATTTGCAGTGATAGGTGTAAGAATCAACGCATACAGAGACACGAATGGGCGTCGGGCTTGGAGAAATTTATGACTGAGAACAAGGGGTGGGGTGTGCGAACTAAACACAGCATTACTTCCGGAGACTTTATCCTGGAGTATGTTGGAGAGGTCGTTTCTGATAAGGAGTTTAAGGTAAGACTTAGAAATCCGTTAAATTATTATGACACTAAGTTGTTATGAAAGTTTTTTTATAAAGTTAGAAACGATTATCTTACAAGTAGTTCTGTATTGTTTATTTACGTGGTTGAATTATTTGATTCCGTGCCCTTACACCAGGTTTACAAAAGCTTTAGCAACAGAATTTGCTAACAGACTGTCTAGTACATGTTCACAGCAGTTAAAACAAGTTTAACAGTATGTTAGCAATTTTTTTGTAATAGCCATTTTGAAACTAGGTGTTAAAGTATCAATTTATGTTTAGTTTTAATTCAAAACGAGTCTAAACGTGGTTCTGTGATTCCAGGAGCGCATGGCCACCCGTTACGCCCGCGACACGCATCACTACTGCCTGCACCTCGACGGCGGGCTCGTCATTGACGGACACCGAATGGGCGGCGACGGACGATTCGTCAACCACTCCTGCAGACCTAACTGTGAGATGCAGAAGTGGACCTCTAACGGTAAGTACTATAAGGCTCGTAAGCTCTTCTAAACTACTAGAATGAAACGCATATTTCTGAAGATAGCATGATTATACTTCCTATAGTTTGACCGACACCGCTGTACCGCGCCTTAGGTATGTGTGCGGCGAGACGGGCGACCAGTGCAGGCTGCTCATTCGTCAACGCTCACGGCGTCCCGCCCCCCGCCTCATCGCGCTTTCCTATGGCGTGGTATCGGTCAAACTTAATAAAAAAATTCTTGCTACTTGTTTGGGGCTGTCTAGCGTAGGGTCGCAGCATTATGCTGACCAATGACGGTTTTACGTGGATGTGACGCATAATTTCCCCCAAATTGTTCTTTTTAACCGACTTCAAAAAAAAGAGGAGGTTCTCAATTTGACTGTATTTTTTTCTTTTGTTTTTTTTTATGTTTGTTACCTCAGAACTTTCAACGGGGTGAACTGATTTTAATGATTCTTTTGATTTTATTTGGAAGCTGGTGCTTCCCGTGTGGTCCCATATAAATTTTATTAACTTTGCTTGGATGGTTTTTGAGTTGGGTTCAATAATACGTATTTTTTTCCCACTTAGTATATGGATGATATCTTAAGTTCCTGTCACTGTTATTTACATAGCAGGTAGTGGTATTCAAATTTGTGTGGGGTGGGTACCACGAATAAAAACTGAAAAATAAAAACAAAAAAAATCAACCGACTTCCAAAAAAAATATTACAAAGCTAAAAATAACTTTAATTTCGGAAGTCGGTGGCAAAAAACGAAAATTCAAAACCAAAGACACCAACTTCCGAAATTAAAGTTATTTTTCGCTTTGTAGTGTTTTTTTTGGAAGTCGGTGGATTTTTTTTGTAAAAAGTTTTTTCGTTTATTTGTTCTTTCTTTGCATCAAGACGGGCGATTCTTTTAAAACGAAATAATGTTTATATCGTAATATTATGCCATTAACTTAAAACGTTCTTGGAGGTTGGTTGGCAAAGCCATGCAAACAAAACCTCTACAGTACTGAACTGCTGATACCTAACAGTAGCCGGGCAAAAATATGGCATATCGAGCTTTATGGTAGCCACACACGTCACGATATACTTGCGCAAGTTTAGACTTCCTCAAGTCTGCGTGACACCGAATGGCTCAGATACTTGTGCTGATTCATCCCACACACGCCAACCAAAATTGGAATTCCAATTTTGCGCAAGTAAATCGTAACGTGTATGACCTGTATTAGAAAGAGACTATCACAGGTGCGAGTGACAGAGACGACGCTATACATAGCTGAACTGTGCCCTGACAGGGTTCATGTACAAAATCCGAAAATTTATCTATTGTAAAATGTGTGATGTGCATGAAAGCAAATAAATAAGTAAACTTTTCCTAAAACTTGATATGCATTATTTAGTACTCTGCATGGTTTTTAAACTGGAAAACTAATGACACACCTCTAAACCCAACACCAAAACATAATTGAGGCATTTTGATTAGAAAACCTTTTAAAGAGTAGTGGTTTTGGTGTGATCAAAAAATAATAAGTCTTAATTTCCATTACAGGCACCTTCAGAATGGCCCTCTTTGCTCTTCGAGACATTGATCCTGGCGAGGAACTCACTTATGATTACAACTTTTCACTATTTAATCCTGCTGTGGGCCAGGTGTGTATTTATTTTTTGTTGTTTATTTATCCATAAACTCGATTAAAGCGAATTATCTAATGTTTTATCAATTTTACAGCCCTGCAAATGCGACTCTGAAGACTGTCGCGGCGTTATCGGAGGCAAATCTCAGAGAATTACCAAACAACCCGTTAAAACTCAATCACGCACACCTTCAAATGCATCCAATCAGTCTCAAGGTTCGACTGGCCACCAACCGCGTGTCGGTCGGCCACGTAAAGCAGTCAAATGTAACAAGAAATCTGAACAGCAGGCTGTTAGTACTTGTGACATCAAGACCATGACGATACTGAAGTACCAGCAACATCTGAATAAGTTGTGGCAGGAACCGCAGATGAAACCACTCACTGCTAAGGAGAAGAATATCGTGAAAGAGCGACATTGCTTCCTTCTGAGGAATTTGGATAATGTAAGTGCATATTATTTTTTCACTATATAAATCGATATGTGCAACTAAACTATGTTAGGTGTAAAGCCTTATGATTTACTATACTCTGAATTTAAGAATCTAAAGTAGCCGCAAGCCAAATCGGTTGCGTATACCAAATGCAAATAAAATGAAATATACGACAACGAAGATCGGTGACGTAGGCACCAACGATGCCGATTTTACTGATAAATAAAAAAGGGGTTTTAAAGTTTTATTTTTTATTTAAAAGTCTTTTTATTCCAGTAGCTTATACATTGAAAATTACAAAATAATACAATTTTAAAAGTCCTTTGAAATAATTACATTATGCCAGTTACACCAGTTTACAATTTTATTTTTTTTATTTTGTTCATGAAATAAAACATTATATAGGCTATGGAAGGTAATAAAAAAAATTATATATATATTTTTCGTAGCACGTCACAATTCTGAGATATAGAGGTCTTTGTTTTTTTATCTACCCACAATTTTTTAAATACGTTTATTGTTCTATTTTGTAAACGACTGCGTGATTTAAAAGTCTTATTTTCAAATAAAAATGCCATCTAGAGTGTGTTAACAACATCCAAATCGATTATGTTATGTTTGTGGGAAAATTGTTCAGTTAAATCGTGGTTTCCCTATAACAAAACCATTGCAAGAAGCCTATTTACATTATTTTGGATTTCCGGTATCAAATCAAGATAAAAATTGGGTTCCTCTTGTGATTTGCACTAATTATAGATTGGTCCTCAGCTACTGGTATTCAGGTAAAAATAGATCTCTGAAATTTGGTAAAACAATGATATGGAGAGAGCCAACTAACCATGTAATCGATTGTTACTTTTGTTTAACAAAAATTATGGTTTTAACTAAAAAAATAAAGATAGTATAAAATATGTAGATGATCCATCAGTTACTAAGCAGGTCCTTCATTCAGAGGATTTACCAGTTCCCACAGAGCGTTTTAACCGAGGTAGAAAAAGCAGCCTGGGACTCTTTCAAAAGTGTAGTTAAAATTTTTTTAGGCAATAAAAAAAGTTATAGTTACAAAGAATTGTTGAAAATCGATTGCAAAATTATGACCATATGGGTGTAAATATGTCACTAAAAATTCACATTTTGCATTCTCATTTAGATTTTTTTCCAGAATATCTTGGTAGTGTGAGTGATGAACATGTTGAGCGATTTCACCAAGATTTAAAATCATTTGAGCAAAATTATCAAGGTTTTTGGGATCAAAATATGCTAGGTGACTATTGTTGGTCTGTTGTGAGAGATACAGATGAAAATTTTATAAAAAAAGAGCAAAAATTACCCAATTTTAACTTTTTATTGTTTATTTAGATGCATTTTTTTGTAAAAATATTCTTAATGAATATTTTAAAAACTGACGTGTTGGATTTAAAAAAAAAAAAAATCCGAGGTGTAGATACCCAAAGTAACGTAACCGTATATATTCAATTTCATGAACAAAAGTCATGTAAACTAGTGTTATCGGTTTTCAAATACGGAGTTAATATCTCAGCCTTTTGTTCTGCCAGGTGCGCCGCATACGCGAGCGCCTCAACCTCGCGATGCCGGGCTCCCCGCCGCCCGGCCCCGCCCCCGGCCCCGCCCCCGCCCCGCCCGCGCCCTCCCCGCCGCCCGCGCCGCCCGCGCCCGGCGCCGCGTGCACGGTGGACCCGCTGGCGCCGGCCAGCGGCGTGGACGAGGCGGGCGCACTGGCTAGACTACGGGCGCTGCGTGACGTCACCAGGCCGCCCAAGCCGAAGGACGATCCTACGCAGCCGCGCGCGCAACGACTCAATAATGTCTTGAAGGCTATTTGTCGTACCCTAAAAGAGCTCAAGGGTAAGTTAATAAGGCTTATATTGTTTTTATATGTTCAAACAATGAGTTTCCGCACTAATGCTATAGCATCAAAACTTTCCGAATTCGTTTAAAAAACGTTTATCGTTTGATTTCAGACTAACATTAATTAAGAATTTGTTTCTGTTTGAAATTTAAGTGTCCTACCTACCACCACCACTTCTGCTTAACCCTTCGGGAATTACAGGCGTGATGTTATGATATTTACGTTATGTTGTTTGTTATTTAAACAGTAAAGACAAGCATATAATTTAAAATAAAACTATGATAAAATATAAACCACTTATAGTATTTCATTTAACAATGTTTATGTATTTTGCAGATGAAAAGGACCGACCATTGAGTGCACAACTACTACGGGCGAAAGCCGAACGTGGTAAGGTCCAAGAGGCTGGTCCAGCCGACTTAGCGGCCATTGATAGCGAAGTGGAAGCGGGTCACTACGACACACTTGCCAAGTTCGATGCAGACGTCAACTCGCTACTAAGCGCAGTCTTACGAGAAAATGGCCGCCTGTCCACGATGGGTGCTGCAGCCGCACAGATCAAGAAGGTAATATTATTGAAAGACAATTTTAAAACTAATAAACCGTGCGCCCGATGGGTTCCCATCGATAAAAATGACCTTCCATTCCATATTTTTGAAGTGAACACTTCTTTAGGCGCATTGGGTATTTTAGAGATGGGACTAAACAATTGATTTCGCGACACTGTTACGACACCAGCTTTTGAGCATTAAAAAGACATCGACGCGCGATACATTATTTCCTCCACAAAACTTGAAAAACGCAGTGAAAACTTGAACAATTTTATGTTCAAGTTTTCACTTCTATCGGCACTCCTGGAGTGCCACTGTTTTTATATACTTTTATCCCTTAAGGACAGAATTTTCAAAAATACTTTCTTTGTGCTCACCTTCGTTATAAAAGGTATTCTTGTTCTTATGCATTGAAAGACAACGCACGAATTATTATTGACCGCGGTTTTGTAACCGTTCGGGAGTTTTAAAAACAATTTACTTACTTTCCGACCTATAAACTATATCTAGGCGTTGCGTTGTGTAAAAGAAAGACAAACCAATAAAACATACTTTCGGATTTATAATATATTTTAGTAGCAATTTATAATTGCTGAATGCTAATAATATAAACATTCTTGCAGGTATACAATTCAGCGAAGTCGGATTATGCAGATATGCTAACTAAAATACTTGGACCAGAAGAGCCCCTGCCCCCCGGGTTCTTGCAGAAAACTAAGACTGGTAAGTTAAGTGTCGTTTTATACAGTAAAACAGGCGTTTCGTACCCCTCCCGACCCTTTTGCTCGATAACGAGGTGCCAGCAGTTGTTGCAGCTGAGCACGTAGCTTTAAATTCCCCGATATCACCGGATGCCGACCTACCTCTGTCGTGTGGTCGAGGCCTATCTATATATCTGACGGACAGAGCCGTCATCTACCCCGGTCACCAAGGAGAGTGGAACCGGCAAGAGATGTCGTGCGGTGTCCCACAGGGTTCGGTCCTGGGGCCGCATCTGTGGGACATCGGATACGACTGGGTGCTGCGCGCCTACCTCCCTACTGGCGTCAGCGTCGTTTGTTACGCTGACGACACGCTGGTCCTGGCGCAGGGGAGGTCGTACCAGGCGGCGGCCGATTTAGCGACACGCGGGGTTGCGACAATCGTAAATAGGATCCGGCAGCTGGGACTCGAGGTGGCCCTGCACAAGTCCGAGTCCATGGGTTTTCATGGTCCTCGGAATGCGCCACCGTCGGGTTCCCAGGTAATGGCGGGAGGGGTTCACATCGGTGTCGAGTCGACGATGAAGTATCTGGGACTCGTCCTCGACAGCCGGTGGAATTTCGTAGAACACTTCCGACGTTTGGCTCCCAGACTGGAGCGGGCCGGGGCTGCATTGAAGCGGCTCCTGCCCAATCAAGGGGATCCAAACGCCTCCTGCCAGAGGCTCTATGCGGGGATCGTGCGGTCCATGGCCCTCTACGGGGCGCCGGTGTGGGCGCGTTCATTGAGGCTGCGGCCAGCCCGCCGGTTGAACGCGTCCCAGAGGGTCATGGCCATTCGGCTGGCCCGAGGATACCGCACGGTCTCCTGCGAGGCGGCGAGCCTCCTTGCCGGATTACCGCCATGGGATCTGGAGGCAAAGGTCCTCGCGCACATCTGGGAGTGGCGCGAGGAGGCGAAACGCCGGGGCTTAACTCCGATGCCGCAAGAAATCGCCGCACAGCGGACAGAGCTCCGGCGGGATCTCATGGCGTCATGGAGGGTGAGATTGTCGCAACCCCGCGCTGGGCACGCCACAATTGCGGCGATAAGACCCCTCTTTGAGGAGTGGCTTGAGAGACGCCACGGCGTCCTCACCTTCCGCCTGACGCAGGTCCTCACCGGACACGGCTGCTTCGGGAGGTTCCTGTTTAGGATAAGGCGGGAGGAAACACCCGGGTGTCACCATTGTGTGGATCGGCCTGAGGACACGGTGGAGCATACGGTGGAGGTCTGCCCGGCTTGGGCGGAGCAACGCCGTGTCCTCGTAGAGGCGATCGGCGGCGGTGATCTCTCGCGTCCGGCCCTGGTTCAGGCCATGGTACGGAGCGAGAGGAAATGGCAGGCCGTCACCTCCTTCTGCGAAGCGGTAATGCTCGCGAAGGAGGAGGCGGAACGCGTGAGGGAGAGGCAAATTTCGCGCCCTCACGCCCCTAACCGCCGCAGGAGGAGACGCCCGGGGCGGGAATCGCGAGCCGATTTCCGGCCACCGTAGGCGCGGGCTTGCGGACAGTGAGCAATGGGTAGCTCGCCGTCCGATAAGGACCAAGCCCGGGTCGACGGCGCGTTGTGTTCCACGCGCGCCTCAAAGAGATGTCAGCAGAATTGACGGGGTCCGTTAGGACCAATGCCTGCCGGGGGTTCGAAGAAAACCGATAGGGAAATCGTGGCCCCCGGCAACAGGGCAACCGAAGGAACACAGGTGGGTTTTAGTCAGTAAGAGTCTGACACGCCCTCCCGCTCCACCCAGAGCGGGAGAAGTTATTTGATAATTTCCCACCCAAAAAAAAAAAAAAAGTGTCGTTTTATACAGTAAAACAGGCGTTTCGTACCCCCCCGACCCTTGCTCGATAACAAGGTGCCAGTAGTTGTTGCAGCTGAGCACGTAGCTTTAAATTCCCCGATTAATAATCATGATCAAAACTTTGACCCGCCTCACGCAGCGCTATTCTAAGGCCTCTGCCTCGAATCTTGCGGGCAGCGCGGCACTACAGCGGCGTAGTGTTGTGTTCGTGGTTGTGTCGAGGAGATATTTGTTTTTATTCGCGAACGAAATGTCTGAAAAACGGCGATAACATCTTTTTGATTCAAATTTATTCTTAACGCTCGATTTTAAATTGTGCAACACTGCAATGCAGACGCGCGGGCGGTCACCGCTTGAGTAGAGTGCATCGCTCGTTGCCTGCCCCCGCCACGCTGTTTTCGGAGGCCGGTCGCCGCAGCCGCCCCGCTGCCCGCAAGATTCGAGGCAGAGGCCTTAGGATGATAATAGAAAACAGCACGCCGCGCGGGGCGCCCGCTCCGCACCCGCTTAACGCTGCGGACGGCCTAAGGCGCGGAACAGGGGTTCCGGTCAAACTATAGGAAAAGGCTAGGCAGATGATGGCCGTGATTTCTTTTCTCAGTCTGTGTCTCGTGTTTGGTTCATGCACGTGTTATGAAAAGTCTTCATTCAGTTGATTAGATTGGCGTATTGGTATGTGCGATTTAAGGTTGCACTAGTCGATATTTTTCCCATACTAATTTCGGGAGGGTATTACTCCACTGTTTAACATTTACATCCAAAGATAAACATGATATAGACATAGACATGATAATTTTGTCTTTGCGGAAACAATAAAAGCCATTAAAAAGTTATGAGCAAACAAAGATTCGTTTTTCTTGCTAATATTAACGCAACTGGGCGTAATAAAAAAATAAAAAAAATAAAAATCGTTTATTTTCAGGCGTCGACGGCCCATAGCGTGTTAGTAATCAGTACAAACTTAAAAAATATGTTAGTAGTAACACTTAGACACACATGAGTACAAAAATAAAAACACAAATACACACTAAAAATACAGCCAAGATTAGAGAAAGAAGATTTACGAGTATCAAGTCCCATGTCTGACATGCCGCTTGATAAATGTATCCATTGTAGGCCCTTCTAGTCTTTCTGCAAACACCTTCAGAATACTATTGCTGCTTCCCCTCAATCTGCGTATCACTGATGCCACTTTTTTGCGCATGATCGCGAAATAATCGTCAGTGCGCGCATCCGCGAACATCCCTGACGCACTACAGTAAGGTGGAAGCCTCAACAGCGCCCTGAAGGCGTTATTATATTGAATGCGCAGTGCGCTTTCTGCTTTTTGGGTATGATTAGCCCACAGACTGCTGGTGTAAAATATTTGACAAAATGCCTTAAAAAGTGTTATTTTAACCGGTACTGAACAACCAGCAAACCTGCGTGCTAGCATGTTTCCCCTCACAGCCAGCGCCCTGCGCTCCCTTTCCATATCTAAGTCATCTTTTAGATCCTCGGTAACAATATGGCCTAAATATTTAAATTGTGACACCCTGTTCAAGGGTAAACCGTTCAGTTCTACGGGTGGGACATTTGAGGGACATTTATTTCTTCCTCTAAAAACCAATAACTCACTTTTCGTGGGATTATACTTTAGCCCATGCTGTTCAGCGTATCTTTCACACATAGTGAGTAACTTTCTGATTCCCCCGATTGTGGGGCTCAGCAGCACCATATCGTCGGCATAACTTAAATTATTTAAACTAACTCCGTCTACATGGCAACCAACATGAGTGCTGCTGAGCTCAACAAGCAAGTTGTTAACATAAATATTAAATATTCTCGGGGAAGTCAGACCCCCCTGCCTTACACCACATTTCAGTTTATATGGGTCTGATAATGAATTGGACCATTTTACAAAGTTCCTCTGCTTTTCATACCAGATAGATAATATTGACACCAATGCAGCCGGAACTCCCGCCTTCCGAAGCTTCTCCCATAAAACCTTATATGAAACCAGGTCGAACGCCTTGGAAAGGTCTAGGAAACAGCCATACACTGGTGTCTTCCTGTCCGTATAATATTTGACAGTGTGCTTTAACGCAAGTATTGCAGTCTCTGTAGACAGCCCCGCACGAAAACCGAACTGTGTGTCGTGTAGTTTTGTAAAGTTACTTAGGTGCGCATCAAGCACACTGTCAAACACTTTGGCTGTCACGGTTGCCAATGATATTGGCCTGTAGTTCCCTTTGTCAGCTATGTCTCCCGTGCGATTCTTTACAATAGGTACAACTATGGTATTTATGTGATAAAAGAAGTATAAAATCTCCAAAACAAAGTCGACAAAGCTCAAATATCGAAGAGTTCAATAAATTTGCCTCAACTGTTTACTGCCTCGTTGGTCTAGTGGTAGCAAGCGCTACTGCTGAGTATGAGGTCATGGGTTCGATTCCCGGGTCGGGCAAAGTGTTATTGGGTTTTTCTATCTGGAATTTCTCAGTAGCAGCCCGGAGTCTCAAACTCAAACTCAAAGAATTTATTTCAAATAAACCAATTACAGGCACTTTTGAATTGTCAAGGGGTCGGTCAGTCAGAAAGATGAAGCTAGTTGCCCATTCCAAAGCATAGTAGGTACCTATGGAGAAGAACGGGCAAGAAACTCCACGGACACTCTTTTAAATCAGAATATGGTTACAAAATATTGGTTACATCATTCATGTTGAAGTTATACAAGTGAGAACGATGCAGAACGTTAAAAGCGTCCGTAATAGAAAATAAAACAAATAAAACAATTCAAAAATTAAATTAAAATAAGCCATGGCAGCTAAGAGATGACCAGTCCCTACTGACAGCGCCCGTTCACGAACATGACGCATGGATTAGCACCATTCAGCTCAACCATTTTGAAGGGAGCTAAATGATCCAACACACACGCCACCGTCAGCGAGACATTAGAGTGAGCATGACATACTCTCAGCCGCCAGGGCACATTCAAGTCAATGAAAGACGTACCTAGTAAATGGTAGCTTTATAGTAGGTACATAGTACTCACACGTGTTATGCAATTATACAATGCTAAGGGATTGAATCTATACAATGCAAATAGTTTTTAAAATCTTCAGCAGTTCCAACAGTATTTTCAAATGCTAATCAATTAGTTTATGCGCCCTTGTGGAGCAGGACCAGCGTTCGGCCAAGCACTTATATCAGCGATGTAATCCCCCAACTTATAATATGCTTGGCTGCATAGTGTGCGTTTTATATAAGATTTAAATTTCGTTTCATTCAGCTGAAGTATGTGAGGAGGTATTTTATTGTAACATTTTAAACAGTACCCCATGAAAGATGAGTCCACTTTTGCCAGTCTGAAACCCGGTTGAACTAATTGATCCCTATTTCTAGTGATATAATTGTGTCTTGCACCTCTTTTACTAAAAAGATGTAGATTTTTCCTTCTGGATTTGTTCATAGTTGTTGAACTAATTGATCCCTATTTCTAGTGATATAATTGTGTCTTGCACCTCTTTTCCTAAAAAGATGTAGATTTTTTCGTCTGGATTTGTGCCCGGTTGATGGCAATAGGCTCGCCCCCTATTACATGGGACTTAAACATAACTGGCGAAATGTGGGTGTATCTACTACAGGTACACCTCTGCCCAACCCTTCGGGGAAACAAGGCGTGATGTTATGTTATGTTCAATAAATTTTATTTGTAATTCATTTATGTAGTTTTTTTTTTTTCATAAAACGCGGTATTTCAAAGGACCTTTCCTTTTTTTTACGCGCTCGTTTTTACTAAAATAGTTGGAAGGGTGTTTGTGTGCGTATGACCTAGACGTTGAGAGTGTAGACTAGCGTCTAACTGCTCATTACTGATACTATCTCTGTCGGACACGATGCCAGGTGAGGCAGAGTGCTTTTTGGCCACGTCCATGTGTGTGTGTGAGTTTGAGTCCGCGACTAGTTCAACCTTAACGTGATATTACGTTTGCTTGCAGAAGAGGTGATCATGTGTATCTGTGGGCTGCACGTGGAGGAGGGCCTCATGGTGCAGTGTGGCGGCGCGGCCTGCGGCGTGTGGCAGCACGCGCGCTGCATGCGCGTCACCGACACCAGCGTGCCGCACTACTGTCACCACTGCCATCACAACAAGGTACACACACACACCCTCACACGATCAGGTGATCATGTGTATCTGCGGCGTGTGGCAGCACGCGCGCTGCATGCGCGTCACCGACACCAGCGTGCCGCACTACTGTCACCACTGCCATCACAACAAGGTACACACACACACCCTCACACGATCAGGTGATCATGTGTATCTGCGGCGTGTGGCAGCACGCGCGCTGCATGCGCGTCACCGACACCAGCGTGCCGCACTACTGTCACCACTGCCATCACAACAAGGTACACACACACACCCTCACACGATCAGGTGATCATGTGTATCTGCGGCGTGTGGCAGCACGCGCGCTGCATGCGCGTCACCGACACCAGCGTGCCGCACTACTGTCACCACTGCCATCACAACAAGGTACACACACACACCCTCACACGATCAGGTGATCATGTGTATCTGCGGCGTGTGGCAGCACGCGCGCTGCATGCGCGTCACCGACACCAGCGTGCCGCACTACTGTCACCACTGCCATCACAACAAGGTACACACACACACCCTCACACGATCAGGTGATCATGTGTATCTGCGGCGTGTGGCAGCACGCGCGCTGCATGCGCGTCACCGACACCAGCGTGCCGCACTACTGTCACCACTGCCATCACAACAAGGTACACACACACACCCTCACACGATCAGGTGATCATGTGTATCTGCGGCGTGTGGCAGCACGCGCGCTGCATGCGCGTCACCGACACCAGCGTGCCGCACTACTGTCACCACTGCCATCACAACAAGGTACACACACACACCCTCACACGATCAGGTGATCATGTGTATCTGCGGCGTGTGGCAGCACGCGCGCTGCATGCGCGTCACCGACACCAGCGTGCCGCACTACTGTCACCACTGCCATCACAACAAGGTACACACACACACCCTCACACGATCAGGTGATCATGTGTATCTGCGGCGTGTGGCAGCACGCGCGCTGCATGCGCGTCACCGACACCAGCGTGCCGCACTACTGTCACCACTGCCATCACAACAAGGTACACACCCACACCCTCACACGATCAGGTGATCATGTGTATCTGCGGCGTGTGGCAGCACGCGCGCTGCATGCGCGTCACCGACACCAGCGTGCCGCACTACTGTCACCACTGCCATCACAACAAGGTACACACCCACACCCTCACACGATCAGGTGATCATGTGTATCTGCGGCGTGTGGCAGCACGCGCGCTGCATGCGCGTCACCGACACCAGCGTGCCGCACTACTGTCACCACTGCCATCACAACAAGGTACACACCCACACCCTCACACGATCAGGTGATCATGTGTATCTGCGGCGTGTGGCAGCACGCGCGCTGCATGCGCGTCACCGACACCAGCGTGCCGCACTACTGTCACCACTGCCATCACAACAAGGTACACACCCACACCCTCACACGATCAGGTGATCATGTGTATCTGCGGCGTGTGGCAGCACGCGCGCTGCATGCGCGTCACCGACACCAGCGTGCCGCACTACTGTCACCACTGCCATCACAACAAGGTACACACACACACCCTCACACGATCAGGTGATCATGTGTATCTGCGGCGTGTGGCAGCACGCGCGCTGCATGCGCGTCACCGACACCAGCGTGCCGCACTACTGTCACCACTGCCATCACAACAAGGTACACACACACACCCTCACACGATCAGGTGATCATGTGTATCTGCGGCGTGTGGCAGCACGCTAAAATGTCAATAATATCAAGAAAATAATGCTATTGCTCTTTTCTTGGTTCAATGTTCGTTTTCTCCTCAACCCACCAAACAAACTATGGTGTATTCCAGTAAATAACAAAATAACCTTGTTTGATTAACAAAATAACCTTTTTCATTCTCACAGGTGGACCGCGAAATACCTTTAGACGAGTACACCGAAGAAGGTCACCAATTCTACCTATCTTTAATGCGAGGCGACCTGCAAGTGCGACAAGGCGACACCGTATACGTTCTTCGCGACATTCCCATCGACGACAAGAATCCCGACGTCAGCCAGAAAAATGGCGACAAAGCTGACAAACCGGACTCGTCTAAGACCAAACGCGTGGATAGAAAGAAAGTCAAGAATATGGCTAAAGGGAAAGATAAGACTGAGGATACTACACAGAATAAGGTTAGTGTGGAAATGCTGCAGTTGATGTCGCTCGCGTTTTTGAAGTAAACACTTCTTTAGGCGCGTTGGGCATTTTTGAGATGGGACTAAACCATTGATTTCGCGACACTGTAACCGACATCGTGGAGTGAAAGACATCAACGCGTTGATTACTTCGGTCAAGTTTTCACTTCTGTCGGCACTCCCGGAGTGCTACTGTTTTTTTGTTACCGTAACAATAAAGTCATTAATTAAGCAAAAAGGCAATAAGCGAAATAGGCAATAAGTCGAAAATCTTATCGTTTTGTGCTAATAATTAATTTCATCAATGCTTTTCAAAAGAAAGCACAATTGATGATACTAAACTGTCGAATTTGCGCTTACTGGGTTCCGTATAGACCATGGGCCGTACTACGACGTGTTAAAGCCATCATTGTTCCAGTGTGAGAGAGAGATGGAGCTATACAGCATAAAACGCACTGTCCCATTTTCACAGCGGAACAATAATGGCTTTAACATGTCACAGTAAGCCGACAGGAAGATGTTTTCTTGTATCGACCCCTCTAGTTTTTATTGATTTAATAATACTCGCCATGGTAAAGGCCATAGCAACACATTCTGTAAAATAAGCTAATACAAACAGACGTGCCGTAGATTTCTTGCCATACAATAAAGTTAAAGCAACAAATGACTTGCTTTGTCTAAACACTGTTTAAACAGTGCAACTTCTTGTTGATTCTATCTATGATATGCCACAGACAATTTAATCGCACCGTGAATATCAGGCTTTAGTACTGTTACTAAGGGTGCGTTTTGGTGAAGCAGAGATGTGCAGGAATCGTCCAATCACAGACGAGACGAGAGGCGCTATGAGAATTTCAACCATTGTAATTGGTTAAGGCTGATTGATAAAATTTTGCGGTTCAACGGACCATAGGGTCCAGTTGAAACCCTTGGGCTAACACCCGTAAAAAGCTATGTCCTTACTCATACAACTTATTTCCTCAGGAGGGTGAAGTCCGTAAGCACACTTACCAGACCATCGGTGAGATCTCCGTGTCGGAGCTGGACATCTTCCGCGTGGAGCGCCTGTGGAAGCACAAGGACACACAGGAACGCTACGTGTACGGCCATCATTACCTGCGCCCGCACGAGACGTTCCACGAGCCCACGAGGAAGTGAGTATCATCGTCATCTGCCTAGCCAGAAAGATAATTTGTTTGTCATAACACGCGTTTACATACAAATAAAGCGTGCCGCACATTTTTTGAGATGCGAAAAAACAATTGAACTCGCGACACCGTTACCGACACCTCATTTTTATGAACGTGATTGTGCTCTTTATTTATATTACGTTACGGATCAATGTTCTATGCAAGTATTTTTACTTGTTCTATACAAGTATTTCTGTTCCACCAAGGCGATCTTGTTCAAGTTTTCAATTCTGTGGGCACTCCCGGAGTGCCACTATTTTTGCCTAGCGAGCTGTAAAAATGTATACATATTACAAGATAAAATAAAACAGTTTCCGTCGTAAGTAGCTAGCATACATAATTGATTAGACACAGCTTCCAGTTTAACCGGATTCAGCCGAATACCAACGCCCTGCCATTATGATATTTATTTATACTAATAAAATATTTTCCTTCCAGGTTCTTCCACAATGAGGTGATGCGGGTGCCGTTGTATGAAGCGGTACCTATAGAACTTGTGATGTCACAGTGTTGGGTTATGGACCTTAACACTTATTGCAAGGTAATAATATCCATTATTAGTTATCATTATTAAAGTTATGAGGAACAGGGTGTAAAGTGCACTCATCTCCTATAGAAAAGGGAGGATCCTCCGACCAGACGGGTGTTGTGTCTGGTGAGAAACTGCTTGACTATTGACTTGTTGTAAACTTTGTTTGCGCGATGCAGGATTTTGTGTGACGTCAGTCTTTAATGCGTAGTTCACATGTGGCAATGTAGATGCCGCCACATCATCATTAACCAGCTTTATTACCGACTCGCACGGGGCTGGCGTACCATCCAGCACTGGGTCGGCGTTGTAGATTACGGTCCACTTCTTTTTGAAGAGAGGTCTGGGTCCCAGCAGTGGGAACATTATAGGCATGCTTAGCATTAGACTCACAGAGAGGTCTCAAGAGAAGACAAAAAGACTGCGAGAAAATATTTCCATTTAGATTTCTGGGGGCTTCTCGGCGAAAGTTTGGATTGGAGACATTCACATTGTCTATGTAAAATTAAAATCGCAATCTTACACCGAAAGCATTTAATTTCATGTTCTAACAGTTTTTTAAATGTTTAGTGTTAAAAATACAAAGGTATCCCATTAGAATTTCGCAAAAATTACAAACACCATGAGTTATCAAAAATCGTTCCTTCGTGCTCATTTTCATTATACATACGAGTATAAGGAACTTTAGTGTAAGATTTCATGCTTCTCGACCTAGCGCTTTAGGCTAAGTCAGTCTGTCAGTGAATGCGAGATAGTAACCGCATGTCCCCGTCGGCACAGGGCCGGCCGGTGGGCGCGGCGGAGGCGCACGTGTACATCTGCGAGCTGCGCGTGGACCGCGGCGCGCGCCTGTTCACCAAGGTGTCGCGCCCCAAGTATCCCATCTGCACAAGGCCCTACGCCTTCGACCACTTCCCGCACAGACTCAAGATCACGCGCACCTATGCGGTATGTATACACAACACTTACCCTTATGCTGCCACTTACTTCGCTTATTTGTCAGAATATTCGTGTCACTAAGGTATTTCAAAATCTACTTTATTCATACTGATACAAAGTTCATTTTGTATTTACGATGTAACGCGAATATTCTGACAAATACGCGAAGTCACCATTCAATATATCACAGATGTTTTACCGTAGAACAGATAAAAAGCTCTTTTGATGACGTACAAAACTTTAAGCGCTCTATAGGATTTTCAACGGTCAGCACCGAACGTTAAAAATCGAACAACTCCGTATGAGAATGCGATTCCTGGCAATTTATTAGATAACAACTAAAGGTGCAGTGCCATATTTATAGTAATATCTCTATTGAGTGAAGACTTGATTCTAATGTTTTCAATATCATTGCAGCCACATGAAGTGTCTCCTGAGTATCTGAAAGGAAAAGCAGCTAAGAACGCTGCTGCAACTACCGACAAAAACAATAAAACTACGTCTAAGGAAGTGAAAAAGAAAGTGCCTGTCGTTGCTCTTACAGATGCTGCTGCAAAGGTACGCTGTTTATTTTCCCTAGTTTTTTTTGCATTAGTAAATTTACATAATTTACATTGTTTGCTTTTACGCTGATCAGAATGATTTTTAGTCGCGATCATTGATAAGTACTCGTATTAGGCGTCATCTTCATGGACGAGAGAATCGCGGCGATAGTCAGTCAGTAGTTATTGCTGGATGAGTTGAATGGATTGGATAGGCCTATCATCAACATTGATATACACTTCCTTTTTTAATTATTGTTTTTCCATGTTCATGTTAATCTTTTATTTCTAAACTGAACTGATTGAAATGTGAAAATGGGAAAATATTATGTTTTCATTCATCATTTTTGGTATTACGCAACACATCTAAATTTATCATAAATTTTCGAAAGCACTACTAGTGCCATCGCGTCAAGCAATAATTGTCAATGTGTGCGTGGTAGTATTGCTCACTGTAGGTGTATATCACTCCGACAGGCACTCACACTAGCGCAACGTGCTTGCGAGCCGTGTTCGCAGGCCTCTTAATTAACTAGCGCAAATTACTTGTCACTAGATAAATTCGGTTAGTCCCTCTATACTCTAGTCCCGCTATGCATGACTCGTAAAATACCTACTAAAAAGTTTCGCTATGCACGAAATCACATTCGCGGGCAGTGATGAAGAAAACTGTTAGTGTCGATGTAAATCGATGGTTAGTGTAATATTTTATTTAACCATTTAAAAGTAAATTAAGTAAACCTAAGTAAATAATGTTATCCTATTCTTAATCATCATTAAATATATTAAAACAGGTCAAGCTTTGCGCTTGTTTATGAGAAGCATGTGTCGAACTGGTTTTTTTAGGGTAAAATTCGAAATTAAACGATTTAAAAGCGGTATTAAAACCAAACTTTGTTACAAAGGGTACTATAAAATTTCAGATTATTTAGAAGATAAAAAACTTGTGATTGAATTACTCGCTCTGCTAAGCCTTGTGATAAAACCATACAACTTGACAATTTAATTATTGTTTAAAATTATCAAAATATTTCAGTTTTATAAACACATTGACATTGTTCAAAATTATATACAAAATGACAGGATTACTTTGTAAAGTTATATTACTAGCTTTTGCCCGCGGCTTCGCCCGCATGGATGTCGGAAAATATACCACGGGAACGTACTACCGGGTAGTACCGGGATTACATACCTAATAGTTCAGGAAAAGGTTATTGACTCCTACCGCTGCACTCCAACCATAATTATTTTGTTACGCGTAATTTTGAATCTGTGATATCTTTTAAGCCACTCAATTAAATTACATGTCAAGTCATATTTTAATCTCAATTAAATGCCCAATTTAAATAACATATTTTATTAAGGATTAATATGATACCGGTCAATATAGCTTCGGAAATAACAATGGAATTTTTATCAAATTCTGAAAGATAAAAATTGTTACTGTGGGTCATCCTTAGAAGATAGACATATGCCATCGCGGACTTTTTTGTTGAACTTTTTAAGATCTCAATCCTGTAGAACATAAATTTGATGTATCTGTAATGGTTCACGCGGCGCACGCCAGTAAAGCTCCCAGTCGGCATGATTTTTTCCGACATCTTCGACAATAAACGTCATATTTCAGCCAATTTACACAAAACTTTAATGAATTATTATACACTAAATAAAACCTTCCGCAAGAATCACTCCGTCTATTGGTGAAAACCGTTGGCAAATCCTTTCGGTAGTTTGTGTTTATCGCGTTCAGACAGACAGACAGACGCGGCGGGGGACTTTGTTTTATATGTAAGGATTTTAGTTATTTTGAATGTGGTTATTATTTCTCAGCTAGTTTTAAATTTTAATGATGGTCTGGCAGTTTGAGTAGTTTATGCGGCCTACCCAAATGTCCTTTCTTTGGTATGGTTCGTCAAGTTGACCTCCTTAAGTTCTGATTTGAGCTTCCACGATTACTGACAAATGCTTGCACTGACTGGACAGGTCCACTTAAATCTGTGTGGTTCTTTCCTCAAAAGACCTTTTCAGACACCAATATGGCCCTCATATGGCCTGACCAAGATTATGTCTGGACTTTAAAAGAGATTGCGACCTTTGAGTTTGTTTCGGCCTTTCTTCTCAGAGTAGTCAGATAGGAAACGCCGAATTTATCTTTAATATTTTTTTAATATGACCTGTGAAAGTGATTTCAATATTCTATTTTCAGAATAAACAATTTCATTTCATGTCATTTTGACTTTTTTGATTGTCAGAACGAGACAAAACAAATTTTAACTTACAGACACTTACGCATAAACGAATAGCGCTATAAAAAAAAAAACTTAGATTCAAACACTTTCTTTCCAATTGTACTCTCCATTGTTTACGTAGAATCAAAGAAGTGCGTGCATAACGAAACTTTTTATTAGGTATTTTTCGAGTCGAGCATAGCGTAACTAGATCATAGGGGGACTAACCGGATAAATTTCCCTATCTATGCTCGATATTCAAGTTTGTTCTCAGTCTGTAAGCTTTCTTTAATCATCATCATAACATCACTCTAGGATTCGCCGGTTAGGCAGAGGTGTATGTACACCTACATTTAGCCAGTTATGTTTAAGTCCCACGTTATAGGGGGTATCGAGCCTATTGACAAAAATAGAATCTATTATGATGTTGATGATAGAGTGCCCGATGTGATATTTGGTTACGGGTCTGGTAAACTATGTGGTTGTCTCGCAGAGTTGCGGCAGCAGTGCGGGCGCGGGCGCGGGCGGGGCGCGCGCCGTGCGCTCGGCGCAGAAGGAGCGCGTGAACGGCATCGCGCGGCGCCTGCTGGCGCGCCTGGGCTCGCGCGGCGCGCCGCTGGACGCCAGCTACCTGCTGGCGCCGCGCCGCGCCCGCCGCGCACAGTCCTGACGCTGCGTCTGCTGCGCCGCCGCCTACTGACGGACATGCGAACTGGACCAGACTACATCCTGAAAAATCTGTAACCCTGGTATTGAGTGCGGTATTTTTGTAAGTTTTGGGTTCCGCGTTAGCCCACAGGTGATTGCGTAACACACGCAAAACTGCAACTGATCGCCTTTCAGTTTGACAGTTCAGACACGTTATTTACGTTGTTGAGCCGACAAATTATTCAAACCTATGAAGCAATGGATTAGAACCTTCGAAACCCTCGGATAGAGATTGAAAGTGTGTTACGCAATTAGAGTGCTGACTAGATCCTAAAAAGTCAGTAATCATCGGTATTGAGTGCGGTATTTTTTGTAAGTTTCGAGTTCCGCGGTGGCCCGGTCTATATCACGAGCGCGCTCGGAAGCGGTCGGCTCCACTCGGGAGCCCTCGGATATAATCTCCAATTTATGTTATGTTACTTATAATTTAAAAGCTTCTTTTTATTTAAGTTTCGTGCTCCGCCACGATGTTGTAGTGCAGCATAATTTAATTATTATTTGACCCAATTCCCCCACTTAGACTTAGTGTACTGCGAATAGTTCTATTTTTACATAAGAGAAGCTAAAGGAGTATTGTTGTAGTTATTTATACATGTAACTGTACGAGATAAAGTGTAGGTTAATGAAATTATTAGTTAACGACCACTGGTGCGAACTGATGTTGAACGTTGAAGAGTTTTAATAGAGGTTAGATACAGAAGTGTTGTTTGGGAGGTTGTTAATTTAATATTAGTGTTTAATTATTATTATTCTTTTTTCTAATCATCTTCCGCTAGATTAAGAGTTAGAGGAAGTAGATTATGTTTCAATCGTCTGGTCATTTATATACGTGCTCGCAGCAGCAAGGCAGGACGCACACTCATGCCTTACATCATGCACTAAAATCTCTCTAATTTTTATACCTTTGGTTAAAATAAGTTGTACATATATTAGTGTTTAAGGTGGTTGGTTGTTTTATGTTTAAATCAAGATGATAATATATTGCTTACTGTATGGACCCATGTTAGTCCTCTATGAAGTGTCTGCTTATTTATCTGACGCACGTCGTACCTCCGCGTACGTCTCTCACGCTAAGCCTTGAAATTGTGATCACGGAGAACAAAGTTGTTTTTGTTTCTAATTTATTTGTAAATTACTGTTAGTTATTATTCTTTTTTTAGTAACTTAACATTTCAGTGATTTTTGTATTATTAAGAATACATTTATAGTATTTACCTTTATTTTGGTTTATAATACTAATTAATCTTATTACTTGTAGCAGCATATGTTGAGGTCATTTGGTCCCAAAATCTAGTACAAATGTTCAGCATAATCATTCTCACACGATATCAAGATCTGTACGCTTGATTATATCGACATCGAAATGAATTTACAGTTTTGTTTTCTACAAAATGGTATAGTATCTTACTGTTACACTTCTTTGTTATTAAGACTCAAAATAGAGTGCACTTTTAGGCAATATCTTAGATCAGTAAACACTTAAACCAGATAATTACTAAAAGTATTTTAAAATATGTTTGTTTTCGCTTGCACTTGCACCTGTATCTCATGAAATCTTCGCCTTATAGTTAAGACACAATCAGTCTACCATTTTTACCACAAATAGACATTATTCC
The DNA here is from genome assembly GCA_949152395.1 of Agrochola litura. Taxonomy (NCBI): domain Eukaryota; kingdom Metazoa; phylum Arthropoda; class Insecta; order Lepidoptera; family Noctuidae; genus Agrochola; species Agrochola litura. The sequence goes on along the minus strand of OX424509.1, from coordinate 17,092,188 downwards.
CGTTAAAATATCCGTGAATTTATATAATAGTAACAGTTAGTTAATTCAGGAAATTCAAATATGTACTTAACTAGTGAAATAAATAGTTTACAATAGTCAATAATAGTTTAGGAATAAGACTTACATTTTGATTGCCTTTTTTTGTGTATTATGTACTACACATAGACTAAATTGTCGGATGAGTAACATCCGTTCAATAGCAAAACCTGAGCCAACTTCAATTAATCGAATTTTGGGATCAAAATTATATATTTTTTTCCAATTGAATTCAAAATTTATTGATTCTCTTATGTACGTGTAAATAGTTTGATTTTTAGCTAATTTATGACTTAAACAATTTTATAATTGTAAAGTATTTTTTTGTATAAACTTATTAATTTAAATGTATTTTTGGTCACAGTTAAACTTTGTTAACTTAAAAATTGAAATGAATTCAAACTATTTACACATAAATCAGGGATATTGAAGTGTTATAATAAATTACTTATTTGATATAACGAGCAGCTTTACTATTTATATGTTTTAAGATGCCATTTGTTGTAACTCATGTTTAAATAATAAATTAAATTGGATCAAATATTAGTCTTTCACTTTTTGCTCCCTAGCCCTATTAGACCAGTCATTTAAAACATCGGAGTTCGCAAAAAATTACACTGTATTGATTTTTGAGATGTTGTTAGGATAAATATCAATAGTGTAAGAGAACGTAGAGTTTAGGTTTCAGCATACAAACCCCCAGGCTGTTATAAAAGCATAAAAGCTTTTAAGGATCTTAAAATTAAATCAACAGATGATCTATGGGGAATGTCTGTAAAAGTCTGTAAATCTATCATGGAAACCATTGCGCCCTATTTAGCTTTCATATTTAACACCAGTGCAGACCAAGGAGTCTTTCCGGATCTCATGAAACAGTAAAGTAGTTCCTTTGTTCAAATCCGGTGTTAGTAAGGAACCCAACAATTATAGGCTAAAAGTTAATGCTCAATCAAATTATACGTCACTAATAAAAAATCCATCTTTCATGAATTTCACCAAAGGGCGTTGTACCACTGACGGTGTCACCCTAATAAAGAACACTTTTAATGCCTGGGAAGAAGCACAAGATGCCATTGGAATCTTTTGCGATTTCTCGAAGGCGTTCGATTGCGTAAACCATGAAACAATTCTGCTGAAACTAGAACACTGGGATTAGGAATACAGCACTTGATTAACTAAGATCATACCTGAGAGATAGAAAGTTTAAAGTTCAAGTAAACGGCGTAAACTCTTAAGGGTCTGAAATAGCAATGGGCGTTCCTCAAGGTTCGATATAGGGTCCATTCTTCTTTTTAGTTTGCATTAATGATTTACCCCAATTACTTCAAAATGAACCGAAGATGGTGTTATTTGCAGATGACACATCATTGATCTTTAAAGTAGACCGACGGTCACAAAATTTTGACGACGTGAATAAATCTATTCTTCAGGTCCAAGATTGGTTCACGGTAAATAATTTGGTACTAAATGAAAAAAAAACCAAATGCATTAGATTTAAATTACCGAATGTTAGAAGTAGCGAATGTGACATCATATTGAATGGAGAAAAACTGGAATTTTTTAATCAAACGATTTTCCTAGGAATCACGCTAGATGAGAAATTACAATGGGGAACTCATATCCTCATATAATTATATAGTCGGTGTCTTTGGATCAGTAGGTATTTTATTTCTTTGACACCGACTTCCGAAATTAAAGTTATTTTTCACTTTGTAGTTTGGAAGTCGGTTGTATGTTTTGTAAAAAAGTTTTTTTTTCACTTTTTTGTGGGTTGGTTTGTAATTTATTTAAGTTACCATAGCCTAATCAAAAATACCCAAATCGCTATAGGTGTGTCTATAATATTTGAAGAGTTCCCTCGATTTCTCCAAGATCTCATCATCAGATCGTGACCAAATGACAATGGGACAACTTGAAAGTATACCCTTTCAAAAAAAAAAAAGATTTTTTCAAATCAGTCCAGCCGTCTTCGAGTAATCGGGTAGGATAAATAAAAAAATTGTGCGACGAACTGATAACCTCCTCCTTTTTTGAAGTCGGTTAAAAAGAGAGCTGTCAGAGCCATTTAAATCTACATCGTCGCGAATCTCTCAGGCAACTATTTAAAAAGATTAATATTATGACGGTATCTTGTCAATTCATCTATAAAATATTAAGTAGGTACCTATGCAAAAAAAAATCTACATCTTTTTAATAAGTGATAGACATAATTTTAATACTAGAAATAAAGATAAATAAAATAGATCAACTATTTTCAGATTGTCTAAAGTACATACATCTTTTATGGGGTACTGTGTTAAATTTTACAACAAAATACCTTGTGATATATTACAATTAACTGAAAGAAAATTTAAAACTCATATTATAAGTACTCTTTGTAAACAAGCATATTAGAAATTAGAGGATTAAATTCAAGATAAGAATGCTTGGAAACATGCTGGTCTAGCTCCATAGGACAATTTAGACTAGAGTCTAAACAAAATCAAACTGGTTGCTAATTTAATTGTATAATTTATTATTATTATAACATTGATTTCACATTCTGTGATTACTTGAATTCACACACTGACTTAATGTTACTTGTTATAAAATTAGGAATATAGTATAGGTGCTTTTACAATGCTTGCACCATGAGCACCATGTATCCATCACATAAATACTTTTTCCGCGTCATTGCTTCATTTTTAATTATTTTTACCTATTCTGGTATAGTAATCTTATTCCAGGTGCACAGTCTTCACATTATAATTAGGTATATATTCAATGTCTAAAAAATATTGTAAAACATTTTAAAAGAGTAGGTACCGATGGAGTTTCTTGCCCATTCTTCTCCATACGAAAACTACCTTTTGGAAGGGGCGACTAGAAACAATTCTATTTTTTTGTAAATTTTGACGTTCAAAAGTGCCTTTTATGTGCCTAATTTAAATAAATTATTTGACTTTGGCTTTGTAAAACCAAGTTTGTAGAATAAACTGCAGTGGCTGGCCTGCGTTGCAATCACTAGCAGTATGAGAACCACACCCACTGCCGCCCTACAGGCAATGCTTGGACTGCACCTCATCGTGCGATTAGAGGCGGCCCTGGCCGTCTTTAGGCTCAAGCACACACGTATAAAGGAAGATGCGATCGAACGACAACCAATGATAAAGCTCGTCGATAAAGCCCCGAACTGCATTACTTTCAAAAGTATCACTACAGCATAGTACTCACAAAAGAAAAGTGTGACTACTCAGGCCCGAAGGAGATGAGAGTATACACCGACGGATCGAAGACTGAGAGTCTTCTCACACGACTTTAATATAAATATATTTAGCTCGCTGGGAATGTTCAACACCTTCTATCAGGCGGTAGAGTGTGTGAAACCTACAAGCGGTCTATGCGGCTTTGTCATAGAAGTCAAGGGCATCGCCAGCCGTTGGCCCAGGGGGGGGCAAGACCTACCTATAGAGGATGGGAAAAGTATGATTTGTAGATACAGTCAAGCACATGGAGCTTTACACTTGTAGTGCGAGTCTTATTACCTCTACGGCGCACAATAGAGCTAAAATTATAATTTCCATATTCAATGTATGAATTGGAAACATCGTTTTTCCCAAAACTGTTCAGAACTGTAGAGCTGAAACATAATACTTAGGTATTATGACTGGGCCTACTACCAGCACATAGATATGAATATCACGTCCCGGGACCCCGGATTAGGCCCCGTTTAGGAGATATGGAACTTTAAAAAAAATTTTTACAAAAAGAAAAAACTGACTTCTAAAAAACACTACAAAGTGAAAAATAACTTATATATTTCGGAAGTCGGTGTCTTTGGTTTTGTATACTCGTTTTTTGTAAAAAAGTTTTTATGTCTAGCTTTTAAGTGGGTTGATTTGTAATTTATCTCATTTACAATAGCTTAATGTCAACTGCTCATCACTACATCAACCTTTTACCAAATATTGCTTATCCCGATGCACGGACTTTAATCGTTGAGGAGTTCTCCTGGTACTTCACCATCAGCTCTATTTTTCCATAATGCATTGTGACGAGCATACATTTCTTGGCAACCATATTAAGTAATCGAATCGCAATCGGTGAAATACTAATTATTGAGTAGTTCCGGTGGCCATTTGTGGTCTTCATAATCAGTTCCACTTCACCAAATGGTGCTTTACTAGAGCAACTGCACGAGTAACAGGGTAGCAGAAGGAGTTTCCTTGGCTGTCCTTCGTCTTCATCATCAGACCCCTAATGACAGTCACAACCCACCTAGGTGTAAAGTTCTCATCAATACAAATGAATCAAGCCCAAACACCAGGTAATTGTTGTAAATCGTTGAGGAGTTTTTTAAAGTTGGTTGAAAAACCAAATAAAAGTCGTCCAAATAAACAAAATTGGCTTTGTAGATAATTATGTAGCTTTACATTAAAATGCATTGTATTTACAAAAATTTTGAATCTCTAGGGGGGCAGCTGCCCCCTTTGCCCCCCCCTTGGCGAAGCCCTTGCATAGAAGTCAGGAGAGTTACGGACACCTACCCTCAGACCGCCAGTGTCTCAGTTTTCGTAAAAAAATCCTTTTTAAACACAGTTAAAGTTACGTCGTTTCCACTGTCATCAACACACGTGGGCAAAATTCAGTTACTAGAAAGGTAGGTAATATGCGCGTCATAACACATTATGCTACCTGTCATACCTTCCCACGGATGCTTGCTTACATCAGCAGTTTCTAACGTTTGAGTCGTGTCAGGCATTTCATTGACTTGATAGTAAACAAATGGCTATACATTGCAGCCACATGCCGTAGTACTGTAGGTCAATCACCTTGTTGGCTAGATTATAAGTATGGCCAATAGTTGCGTTATTCACTCAACAATTGGATAAGTTCATTGTGATAAATCTACAATTGGAAGGAAGTCTAGTGCGGTGCATAGGCTAGATATTCGTAAGTATGCACCAACGGAGCCAGCTCTTTTAAAGGAATTCGGGAAACCGGATTCGGAATATGATTTCGGAGATTGTGGACGCGACGATAAGCGACTTTTAATGATTTTATACTGAAGATGACGTCTAAACGAGTAGTTTTAATGATTTGGAAAAAATATAATTATGTTAAATTACAGCATTTCTTAATCATTTAATATGGGCATATTTTGGATTATGTTTATATTACATAGTGAAATTAATTTGAAAAGTTATGTCTAACGCGGATGAAAAACTGAGAATCACGCTAAATCTATCAAGCGTATTTTTCTGAAACCTTCACCATTTTAAAGCTAAATTAATTATTGATCTTTTAGTATACGTGTTTTATTAAAATAGGTACTTATATTAATGAACACGCAAGCTAACCACTCGACCTGGAGGTCGAGTGGTTAGCTTGCGTGTTCATTAATACCGAAATTCATCTACTTATTAAATCTTAAATTCATTCATTCAGACAACGCACAGCTAAACTGCTGGGTCTAGAAGAATTACATTTTGCGCAAGAGTTCGTTTTGTAACGAAGGTGAGCACTGAGCAATAAGAAAAGATTTTTGAAAATAGGGGGATAGAAGTTCGACATTTTGCCGATGGAAAATCTGATCGGGCGTACGGCTTGTCATTACAATAAAAGGATGTCGCTGTGCCGCTGTGGGATGTCAACATGTTTTCACAAGCAACTATCGTCCATAGGCCTTTGTTCGTCGCACTACCGACCAAATGTATGGATTAACATTGACCTTAAATAACAATTTACGTTTACGATTTGTCCCAGGGCTGCGATGGCCACTCCTCTACGTGACTGGGGTCACTCGCAATGAGAAGATTGGGCGTAGCGTCCGCCCGCATGAGACATAGGTACGCAACCTTACATTACTTACCTACTTTATGCCTTGTTTCACGTACGCGAGAAATCCTGCAAATCCTTATAAACCTACCTTCACAAACATAAATAGACGACTAAAAGACATCTTAAGCTCAACTCATCGACATAATGTATAGGTACCTCTACCCTGAAAATAAGGGGGCTTTACCCGACTACAGGTAGGTACTATAGGTACCTAAGTACAATTATTTATCTTAACCTGTTGAGTCCCGCAAAAAATGCGCGCAAACTAGATGACCCGGTGAACTTCGTACCACGTGAGACAAAATTTAAAAAAAAACTTTGAACTAGATGATCCGAAAATTTCCAAAAAATTAAATTTAAACTAGATGACTAAAGGTGGAGGTGCTTGGGGGAGGCCTATGTCCAGCAGTGGACGTCTTTCGGCTGAAATGATGATGATGACTAAAATTATAAACAAAAAAAAAAATATGCCAAAAAAAGTAAAATTAAAAAAAAAAACAAATCAAATTCATTCATTAATTATTTCAACAAATTAATTAATTTAAAAACAATAATTCAACCAAAATGAAATAACCAAAATTTTCAACTAGATGACCCGTACCCTAATTGCGTAATACAACACAATCACAATTTGTTTCGATTTGAAACAGATTGCTAATCCATTGCTTCTTATGTTGGAAAAAAAATCTGCTCAACAACGTAAATAACGCAATGAATGTTGTTGAACTGTCAAAATGAAACAAATTAGGCTTAGTTGTTTACGAAAATAAGTTACGCAATTAGGGTAGATACCGGTGAACTTTGTACTACGTAAAACAAAATTTGATTTTTTTGCTTTGGGTTTTCCGTAATTTTCTTTTATCCTAAACCACCCCAGTACCTACTGAGCCGAACAAAACGAAAAAAAAAGACAGCGATCTAGCAATTTTCGAGTTTTTGCGAGATACGTTAATAGATTTTTATATAAGTAATTACAGGTATAGAAGAAGATAGATGAACCTGAAACAGATGAACCTGAAATATACCTACTTATCGCCATATGAATATGAACCTGAAACAATGAACAGATGAACGCCTGATGAACAGATGAACCTGAAATATACCTACTTATCGCCATATTTATCACACACTAAACAATCAATTAAGTAATTGATGATCATTACAAACATAACATAACATAACATCACGCCTTGTTTCCCCGAAGGGTTGGGCAGAGGTGTCCCTGTAGCAGGTACACCCACATTTCGCCAGTTATGTTTAAGTCCCATGTAATAGGGGGCGAGCCTATTGCCATCAACCGGGCACAAATCCAGACTCCGAGCTGCTACTGAGAAATTTCAGATAGAAAAACCCAATTACACTTTGCCCGACCCGGGAATCGAACCCAGGACCTCATGCTCAGCAGTAGCGCTTGCGACCACTAGCTTGCTACAATACGCTGCTATTTCCAGAAATGCAGAATCCGTGGCTTATTGTCAGTGTCAGCGCTATCGATTAGTTTCATCACTTTTAGCTGGTCAAGCGCACGTCTAGTAGGTGTAGATATCCTCTGTCTGTACTTGCGGCACTCGACTTAAAGAGAATAAAAGCGAGGAAGGAATCATATGCTCGAAGTAGAGGGAATAAAAGCGAGATAAAAACATGTATGTACCCTATAACGTCACCAAAAACGTGCATTAGGCCCTTTCCGCCTACCCAAACTGTTCGATACTGAACTTCAGTTGGCCAACGAAGTCAAGTACCTCGGGGTCATTCTAGACAGTAAGTTAAACTGGAGTAGTCATGTAGACAACAAGCTAAACAGGGCCTGCATCACCTTCTGGCAGTGCAGGAGAATGATAGGTAAGAAATGGGGCCTATCCCCCAAAATCATACTGTGGCTGTACACAGCAGTGATCCGCCCTATGATCGCGTACGGGGCCGTGGTTTGGTGGCCCCGCACTCAGCTGGTTACAGCTTCCAACAAACTACAGCGCATGCAAAGACTAGCCTGCGTGGCAACCACGGGCTGCATGAGGACTACTCCGACTGCAGCAATCGAAGCCATGCTGGGACTGCCCCCACTCCACCTGTTCATACAGCAGGAAGCGACAATGGCGGCGGTGCGTCTTAATGCAATTGATCTCTGGGGTAAGAGAGTCACACAACACACCGCGCTACTTGAGGGACTTAACAATGAGTTCCCTATTACGAAAGCCGTAAACGACCGGGTGCCCAAACAATTTATCTTCGATAAAAAATACAGGATCCAACTACACGAGGACCGCAGATGCGAGGGTTTGCGCCCCGCAGAGCTGCGAATCTTCACCGACGGATCCAAAACAGGTAGTGGCACAGGTGCTGGAATCTTCTCGGAGGACTTCAACATACACATAGCCACACCATTGGGTGTCCATAACACAGTGTTCCAGGCCGAATGCATGGGTATATCTCTTGCCGCTTCAGCCATCATGGCCAGGGAGGTTAAGGACCACTCGATACGAATACTCTCAGACAGCATGGCTGTTCTGCAAGCGCTAAACAGTCACACTGTTGATTCTGGGCTAATATACGAGTGCCACCAGCGCCTCAACCAGGTGGGTGACCTCAATAATATAACCATTCAATGGATTAAGGGACACAGCGGTTCGCGGGGCAATGACGCAGCCGACGAACTTGCCAGAAGGGGGTCGAGCATGGCACCAGTGGGGCCTGAACCCATCACCCCACTCCCCTTCGGGTACCTACGCACTCTGGTAAGGAAACGAACCAGGGAACAACATCACAAACTATGGGTGGACCACGGTGAGTGCAGGCAGGCCAAGGAGGCTCTCCCTACAATCGACGGCCGCCTCACGAAACAGGTTCTCCGATTAACAAAACAGCAGCTGCGCACAGTTACAGCTGCCCTAACTGGCCATGGGTCATTTAATAAACACCTCTTTGTCATAGGAGTCACAGACAGTCCGCTGTGCAGAGCTTGCATGGAGGACGACGAGACAGCAGCCCATGTGCTGTTAAACTGCCCGGCGGTCGCCACATACAGGGCAAAGTACTTCGGTAACCCAGGTACCCTACGTGAGATTGTCAGTGACACCAAGGCGTTGCTGGCCTTCTTTGAGGAGCTGGGGTGGATCGAATAACAGATTTTCCCACCCATACGCAAAATACGCGCTTTGACGTGGAGTTGCGGATACCAGCCCGTATTACCTATTACCTATTATAACGTCACCAACGCACCAGAGGCAAATATTATTATTTAAAAGTAACTCTGTATCTCATTATAAGTGAACTGTTATTTAGTTCTTATGGGAAATAAATATCTTTAAACCTTTTTTTTATGATTCTCATCGCTCGACGTAGAGGGAATAAAAGCGAGATTATTCTTACCGCTCGACGTAGAGGGAATAAAAGCGAGATGACTCTCACCGCTCGACGTAGAGGTACTCGACGTAAAGGGAACAATTCTGTTATCCAACCTATAGGCACTGACTCTCAGATTCCGTTTTTAACCTAATCGTTACTACATCCATCTCTAAACTAAAATAGGTACAAGGCAATAAGTCGGTAAAGGAAAACACTGCACGAAAGTTTAATTTCAGCAGTCCTTCCTTTATACAACTCCGGAAACCAAACTTCAGTCCCAAGACAAGTTCCGAAAAAACGAGTTCTGTAACGATAATGGCATATAATATGATAGGCTGCGATACCATGAACCAGAACTATAAAGAATGCATTTGGGGATGTTTATCAAGATGGAAATATTTAAGAAATGTGTCCGCCGGTTAGCAGGACTGTGTGAGCGGAAGCGGACGATTGCTTGAGTCAAGTTGCGCTCTTATTATCATAATAAATTCTCTCTCAATCTAAAACACGACTCTAACTAATGTGGGAATATATTGCAACACTACCGAAATTGTCGAGTGTGTATCGGTGTACTTACATTGTTTGAAGCAACATTGTTACAGCAATATAATGAACATATTGAACACGTCTGCGATGCGATTAGAGACGAGTACAAAATAAACACGAGAATTCAAATAAGTCACAATTTTACAATTTTCAACAAAAAAATAGCACGGAGCCAAGTTGTTTATCTATATTTTGATTAGATAAACCTTCTTCCTACTCGCATCGGCCTTTTCATCTGCAGGAGGTAATCACTGCAGAGGATAATCAAATAACGCTAGAGGGTAGGAAAAACCAAGATAATTAAACACTAACGGCTGCTGCTTGTAAAGCCATTTATCATAAAAGGCCACGAAGTTACAACAACACGAGGAGACATTCAATATTTATCTAAGAAATTATATTATTGTGTAAAAGTGGCGCGTTGGTCTTTTCCCATTTTACACAAAAATGTATTAAATAATAGGTACCTATTTCTTCTTTGTCAGTTTCAAACTCAGCAGCAGAAATCCACACACATCCAGAAGATGAGTCAGTCAGTCATAAAAAATACGTCCTAGGCTGTAATTGATTGATTGACCATAATTACGTATGAGTAATGTAGTTGTAATAATAAAATTATTTCATAAAATGAAATGATGTAGGGTCGGCGTGGCAGGACGTGCAATCCTGCGCTATTATTCAGTCAACGAGAGCTGGCCCACTGGTTAGCGGCACACGACGACTGCCACACTCTTGTGATCAAGTACCACGGCACGAACACGCGTATTTACAAAATACAACGAATTGTATTAAGTGTAAAATAAAAGAGTTAATTTCCGTAGTACGCGGCATGAAAACAATTGTGAAGGTGTATTGGGACTATCGGTATCCGAGTGCAATATTATCTTCAACCCCTGGAAGTGAAAGAATGATCTCGTAAGTTTCTGCTTGCGCTACGTGTCATCTTGCATGTTTACAATTCAATCACAGGAGCGGACAAATAATGTTTCACGTGTTTTGCAGACTTCGGTAATTTACATTATCTGTGGTTTTGTTGTTTATTTTAATGAGCTATGTATCTAGAAGGCTGCTATCTTATTACGTACGTATTTGAATATAACTGTTCTATTTTTGCTAATTTGGGTTAAATACGTTCAGTGTCGGGAGCTCTCTTGGAGGGCTTACTCTATTCACATATGGGATGCTGGGAGCCCTCGTGGAGGGCTCATTTTAAGAGTAGGTTTTTCTTAGCGAATCCAGCATTATAGAATGTGAAAATAAAATCTGTTGTGTATTTTAACAAGATTTATTAGTATACTAGCTGCACCTCGCGGTTTCACCCGCATAAGTCTCGATCCCGTTGGAATATTGGGATAAAAGTATCCTATGTCCTAACTCAAGTCATGGTCTACCCATGTGAAAATTTTCATCCAAATCCGTTCAGCCATTTTAGCCTGAAAGCGTAACAAACAAACTCACTCTCGCATTTATAATATTAGGTGATCATCATTTACAGTGTTAGGATAGTGAGGATGCGTTGGTGTTAAAATACAAACATATTAGGTACTATTTATATTTAAAAAAAAAGTATTTCGGGTGTGAAAAAAACCATTTTCACGGTTACAAATATTCACAAAAAAAAAGTTTAGACACCCCTATCTGGGGATCGGAGCGATTTTTATACTTTTCTTAATTTTAATATTTTTTATTATTTCACGTCCCCACTCTGATGGTATTTTCATGTACGAGGGGTGGCCACGTACATGAAAATACCATCAGAGACACTACGTACAGCGACAAGACCCCCTGAAGACATTATTTTACTTCGTTTTACAGTGTTTTATAACACGGTCTCAAACCTAATGCCGTTGACCGTCGGCGAGGGTTAACTTTAGCGCAAACGTAATGCTGGTGACCCTCCCGGAGGGTTCACTTCCAATATGTATGGCGGCACGGCGTATGAGCTCTATGAAAAGTGGGTGGAGTTGAAAAAAATTAAGGAGGAGGAGCTCATGGCTAAGTAATAACAGCCGCATCACGGGTGGATCCGACAGGTTAAGCTACGCTTGCCGGGGTTAGCCCGTCGATGGGTGACCATCTTTACATACCGAGACTCCTCCGTACCTCGGAAAGTACGTTAATAAACCGTTGGTCCCGGCTGTCATTCGTGGATCTTTGACAGTCATTACGGGTCGTCAGAAGCCAGAAAGTTTGACAATCAGTCGTATCGTATTACCCAGTTACTGGGTTGTGGAGGTCAGATAGGCAGTGGCTCCATTTAAAACACTGGTATTTAGCTGCATCCGGTTAGACTGAAAGCTGACCCCAACATAGTTGGGAAAATGCTAGGCAGATTTTTTTTTTTACAGAATGAATACTCTGAGTAGAGCAAACAATATTAGTAATGTAATGTGCATGCGAGTTATACGATCGGTGCAGGGGTTGTCAATTTGTTCCACGCGCGCCTCAAAGAGATGTCAGCAGAATTGACAGGGTCCGCTACGGCCAATGCCTGCCGGGGCCGAAAGGGACATCGTGGCCCTCGGCAACAGGGTAACCGAAGGAACACGGGTGGGTTTTAGTCAGTAAGAGTCCGAAGTTATTTGATCAATTAATTAATTTAATCAAATAACAGTGTTATCATTTTTTTTTTCGAAAAGCAAGCGACTTTATTAAGGAAAATAATAAAGCTTCCGAAAAACAAATTAACTTCCGACGATCTGTGGTTGACTGTAATACGATGTGTTAAAATGAATTACTTACCGAAAAATTATTACAAAATTAATCGACAAAAAATGTTGTATTTAAAAAACAAACATGAGCTTATTCAAAATACAATTCTACGAAAAATAATCTGTACTTTCAAATAATAAACTAAATCTCCGAAAAAAATACAAAGTTTCCGAAAACGTATGTTCTGCTAAAATAATACGGTCGTTCATGTTTTTGTTTACGTTTTGCTTTGAAAGGTAGGTTAGGTTAGGTTAGAACTGTGAAACCACAAAACGCACGAGCCGAGCGAGCGTAGCGAGCGGTGCCGCGGCAGCGGCCGGCGAGTGCCAGGGTCCGTTTCGGCACAAGAGAATGTAAAACACCACATTTCCAAAACATTACATTCTCTTGTACCTAAACGAACCTGGTCTTTGTTTGCGCCACAGTTTATAAAATGTGTAAGGTTAATTCTAAATTCATAATAGGTGAGTTACGATAAAAATGACTAAATGAATATTACGTCAGCAAATGCTGTATTGATTGTACAGAATTTTCAGTATTTTATTCGGTCGTTTCTTTATTTGTATTCGCTTAAAAGTTGTCGGAAAATTAGTATATTAAGCAGTCAATTTCATATTTTGAGAATGCTCATATTCTGATTTTTTTTCGGAGGTTTTATTAGGTACTATCCCTTTATTAAATGTATAGATATAGCTATAGATTTCTGGTTTTATTTAATTAGTAATATGTAATGTAAGTACCTACCACTTATATATTTCACAAAATTCAATTACAAAGGTATTTACATTATTTAAAAACTATCAGATTTAAAAAAAAATATCATTAAATAGTATCATCTGTAAGTACATTTGACTTATGCTAGTTAACAAAACAGGTAGGTGTTGCAATCAGCATCCTGACTAAGTTATAAAATAAAGGCAGTGGTATACACGGCTACACATCAAGCTATACATTTCCAGTATAAGCTGATCTCGCATTGTATAGGATTTCCGTACAATGCGAGGCCAGCGTATACTGGACATGTATAGCTTGATAGATGTGTAGCCGTGTGTACAAGCCCATAGATATTTAAGTTTCCCAAAAGAAATTGGAGCAAGAACAAGTGTTTTTTTTTTAAGTGAAAACTTCTTTTGTCGCTTTGAGCATTTTTGAGATGGAACTAAACCATTGATTTCGCGACCTGTTACCGACACCGTAGAGTAAAAGACATCAACGCGTTGATTACTGCGGTGGCGATTTTTTTTCAGGTTTTCACTTCTGTCGGCACTCCCGGAGTGCCAGTTTTTTTTTTAAAACTAGTTAACGTAAAACTATAATTATTATTGCAGAAATCAGAAATAACAATCTATCTATTTGACATTTGGATTTGATAAGGTACCCCCTACTATAGTTAGATACGTTTAATGTGTTATATTTGTCAACGGTAATGAATTAAGTAGGTAGTAAATAAACTAGTCGTTATCGTATTTATAAGGTAGACTACGTTCACATGACATTATGTTCGTTTGATAAGTCTTGGGAATGTTGTTTATGTACGAAATCATGGCACCTATTTTAATGAATAGCCTTATTGCATGAGTCACGGGAGTGATACATAAGATTTTGTATCTACTCTCATAGCGTAATATTCGAATTATGAACTTCAAAACGAGTTTATATTGACATGCTTTATAAACAGAATACCGAAATTTAAAAATAGAATCATTTTATAACACTTTTTCTCTAACAAAATAATACTATAAAACAATTTTTTTTCTATTACGATACAGCGCTAATCCAAGAAGTTAATATCACCAAAGAGTTTCCATCAACTTTTGGCGGGGGACAGCAGCACCCGCTGTAGCGCATGTGCGGTGATGTGCTGGTGCAGGCGACATTCATTTGTTTTGTAGTATTTACTGAATTTCGTGGGATTTTTAAATTTATTCTTAATCTTTTACTTTGATTTTTTATTTAGTATTTGTTTCAATCCCAATGTTTGAGAGTAGATAAAGTAGTGTGAAACTGCACATAACTAGGTATTAAAACATTCGTGTGATACTATTAAAAACCTCGCCTACGGCTCGTTTTGAAACACACTCATGTTTTAAAACCTCTCATTATGCAACAGTTTCATAAACTACTATTAAATAGGCTATATGGGTTTATTCATAAAGTCATAATATTCCTACAGTTGTTACGGAGCTTTCTTCAATTATTATTGCGGTTGTAGTAGTAGATAATTTCAAAGCCTTTATATTGTTATCCGCCTTAATAAGGCTGCTTAACAGGTGATGAGATAAGTAGGCTTATCAGGATAGCCTGCTAATCAATCAAATTTTCCCACGTTTTTTTGCAATTTGCAGGTCAGGTTGTATGTTGATCTAAATATGATTCGCGACCGCGACAGATTCGCATCTTGTTCCGCGAGTCTGTTGAATTGAACTAAGCATGTAGGTACTGCGTTTTCGCTGCTATAGTTTCGCGGCGGAGGTGTACTATGGCCCTAAGATAGCGTTGTTATTGTTACGGCATTCCACGATTTTTCTTTTCGGAAAATACGTCAGGCATCTCATTGCCGTAAGTATCACAAAATACGGCAATTCACTATAGGTTAAACGAAACGTTTTTTTTTCACTAGCGTAATGAATAAAAAGAAAATTAAGCTCAAATATCTGTCACCTGAAGAGGCTGTGCACTACAATATTAGAGAAAAAAAATCGTCAATGTTGCCACTAATACAGAAACTACCACGTATTGTATGACAACTGATTCAAAATCAAGGATACAGTACCAAGTTTAAGGTGTCGCGCGACATGTGTGGGAAGCAAGGATAAGTACACAGTATACAGGGCGTCCCAAAATTATGGGACATAAAGGGAAAGTACCTTAAATATCGTAGATAGGGTATTTTGCTGAAAGAAGACTTTATGTTATTTTTAAAAGTTAGTAATTCTGCATTCAAAGATTTTCTAAAAATTACTTGCCTCGTCTGGGAATCGAACCGACTTAAATGTAAAAAAAAAACACCCCTACTTTTATGATGCCAATCGAAAGAATGACCAAAAACTAATAACTCTTCTTAAGTAACATAGTATTTTAAAAGAAACGAAAAACGTAAAATGTTTGAGTGAAATTTCAAGAAAGTTATTGTTTGCCGACGACGACGTTCGAAAAGTAGTGAATGTTTTCCTACTTGGATTGGTACGAATGGACCGATTAGATGGCCGGCCAGATCCCCGGACCTTACACCATTCGATTTTTTCTTTTGGGGATACGTGAAAGATATGCTATACAAAAAACGATACGAGAACGGGCGAGTTACAAACAGAATTGTGCCATATCATATCGAGTATTCACCATAAAATGATAAGAAAATCAACAGACAGCGGACTCATTAAAAGATTGGCGATTTGCGTAAGACAAGAGGGATCACATTTTGAGCATTTAATTAATTAATTTACAAAAAAAAAAAAAAAACCCACTTAATTGACTACGGCAGTTTCATGTGTGTTTTTAATTTGATTAAAATGATTAATTTCACGCTGTTCCTTTCTTTTAAAATACTATGTTACTTAAGAAGAGTTATTATTTTTTGGCCATTCTTTCGATTGGCATCATAAAAGTAGGGATGTTTTTTTTTTACATTTAAGTCGGTTCGATTCCCAGACGAGGCAAGAAATTTTTAGAAAATCTTTGAATGCAGAATTACTAACTTTTAAAAATAACATAATGTCTTCTTTCAGCAAAATATTATAATATCTACGATATTTAAGGTACTTTCCCTTCATGTCCCATAACTTTGGGACGCCCTGTATAAACATGAATCTAAAGTAATAGAAATCATAAGAAACCTTCATGGAGAAGAACAAATGAGAAATAATTATTTTTTAAATAAATACGGCAATTTAGTATTTTTTCCCTTAAAATACGGCAAACCAGACTGATATAACGGCAGCTCAGATTTTAACGAGAACAACAGCCCTAATGAATGGGAACGGGTAATAAATAGTTCAATCATTAAGACGCAGATATATGACAGTGACCTTGAGTGGTTAGCTTGCGTGTTCTGTACTGAGCTCATGCAACGCGTTGTAAGTCCAGCCAGTAATAGGACTCGCCCATCAAGGAACGCTGTTCCTAATTAGACGCATTATTAATTTATTATACGTAAAAAAAAAGGTATTTGAATAAAACACGTATACTAAAAAATCAATAGCTAAATTATCTTTAAAATGGTGAAGGTTTCAGAAAAATAAGTTTGATAGATTTTGCGTCATTCTCAGTTTTTTATCTGCGTTAGACATAACTTTACAAATTAATTTCACTATGTAATATAAACATAATCGAAAACATGCTTATATTAAAATATTAAAAAAATGCTCTAATTTAACATATATTTTTTCCAAATCATTAACACTACTCGTTTAGACGTCATCTCCAGTATAAAATCATTAAAAGGTGGTTATTGTCGCCTTAAGTACCTAAATCAACTAAGGCCCTCACTCTCTCCCTCTACATAACAATCCTTGAAAAATGAAAGTTATGTAATTATTGGTCTCGATTTTCTTACTTTCAGTTATACATGATAAATCTCCGTTTGTTGATTAAGACTTCTAATACTTATCACGTTCATAATAATAGTTACTTACCTATCTTCAAAGGAAGCCATTGTAAACTCTTGATCTTCAACGTGATTGTTGTTTGATTAATTTAATTTTAATTATTTAAATCAACACTGTTTGTCATTATACGTCATATCATATCAATTAATCTGTTTCAGTTATAACTCGATTTAAATATAACTATAATATTATATGATCGTCCTTTTTTCATTTAAATTGAATTGTCTACCTACTTTTGTTGGAATTTGGAAATGAATCCTTGGGCTTCCATATCCAATATACCCAATATACTATAGTTCCTACTGACTTATTATAACTGTCTCGTTAGCCTATATTTGTTTTTGATCAATGAGGTGTCAGTGCACCGGGTCGTCAGAAGCTCGAAAGTCTGACAACCAGTCTTATCAAGGGGTATCGTATTACCCAGTTACTGGGTTGTGGAGGTCAGTTAGGCAGTCGCTCCATCTAAAATACTGGTATTCAGCTGCACCCGGTGAGACTGGAATCCGACCCCAACATAGTTGGGAAAAGGCTAGGCAGATTGATTGAGGTGTCAGTGCACCGAATTCTTAGGAACCGTGAAAGTACCTAACACTCACTTCCTTTTTGTGGTTGTACAAACATAAAAACAGACTAAATAAATTGAGACATAAATTATCACCCGGCTTTTTTTATTCTCAATAACGACCTCATAACTCAAACTCAAACTCAACTCAAAGCATTTATTTCAAATAAACCAATTACAGGTACTTTTGAATTGTCAAGGGGTCGGTCAGTCAGAAAAATGAAGCTAGTTGCCCATTGCAAAGCGTAGTAGGTACCTATGGAGAAGAACGGGCAAGAAACTCCACGGACACTATTTTAAATCAAAATATTGTTACAAAATATTGGTTACATCATTCGTGTTGAACTTATACATGTGAGAACAATGTAGAAAGACGTGCACGTTAAAAGCGTCCGTAATAAAAATATAATATCAATTCAAAAATTTAAATAAATTAAAATAAACCGTGGCAGCTAAGAGATGTCCCTACTGACGGCGCCCGTTCACGAACATGACGCATGGATCAGCACCATTTAGCTCAACCATTTTGAAGGGAACTTAATGATCCAACACACACGCCACTATCAGCAAGACATTTGAGTGAGCATGACATACTCTCAGCCGCCAGGGCACATTCAAGTCAATGAAAGACGTACCCAGTAAATGGTAGCTTTATGGAATGTACAACATGGTCACAGTGCTCACACATGTGATATGCAATTATACAATACAAAGAGATTGAATTTATACAAAGGAAAGATAATTTTACAATCTTCAGCAGCTGCAACAATACTTTCGTATGCTAATCAATTAGTTTATGCGCCCTTGTGGAGCTGGACCAGCGCTGAGCCAAGCATTTTTATCAGAGATGTAATCCCCCAACTTATAATATGCTTGGCAGCATAGTGTGCGTTTTATAAATGATTTAAATTTCGTTTCGTTCAGTTGGAGTATGTGGGAAGGTATTTTATTATAACATTTTAAACACCACCCCATGAAGGATGAGTCTACTTTAGCCAGTCTGAAACCTGGTTGAACTAATTGGTTCCTATTTCTAGTCCCATAATTGTGTTTATCACCTCTTTTACTGAAAAGACTTAGATTTTTCCTCACGTACATGATGTTTTCATAGATATATTGACAAGGTACCGTCATGATGTTAATATCTTTAAACAGTTCCCTTAGAGAATCGCGTCTGCGGAGGCCATATATTGCTCTGATGGCTCTCTTCTGCAGAATAAAAATAGACTCGATATCTGCAGCCCGTCCCCATAGTAAAATACCGTAAGACATGATACTATGAAAGTAACTGAAATAGACTAGCCTCGCGGTATCTACATCGGTAAATTGACGGATTTTTCTCACAGCATAATTATGCTGCTGAACTTAGCCGTCCTGCAAGAGATGTTAAATGAGGACCCCATTGCAGCTTTGAATCGAGCGTGATCCCCAAGAAAACAGTTTTATCGACAAATTCTAGTTTCTCCTTATTCAATACTATGTCACAATCACTACTTTTAACTCATTATGATTAATGGGGACGGGTAAGGCTACATTAGTACTACTGTTTTTGCTCCACTTCTGCTGCTTCTGCTTGTTTCTGTCAAAAGCTATTGTTTTGAAAGCTAGAAAATGGTACAGACGCCAGCACTTTAAGCTACTACAATCTGTCAAATTTATTTAATAGATTTTCAACTTTATCGTTGAAGTTTAAGGTTCAAAGTTGATTGGGAAAATTTGACAGTTTCGGGTAGCTTGATGTGCTGGTGTCTGTACATCAAGATTCATCAAGATCTCTTATATCCCCCATAATTGGATGAGGTTGAGGCTCCTCTGCTTCAATTCAAATAAAAGTACCTAGTTACAGTTCAAAACAACAGGAAAAACAATCTTATCAACTTCCCACTACACTTGTTATTCCCAGAATATAGATCGCAACTCCAAGAACACACGCTAACACTATTTGTATGTGATCGCGTGATCGTAGCACGGAGCGGACGCAGCAGATGATGATGGCCGAAATCGGCGCACACGCAGCCGGAACACTTGACACTGTCGTTATTGATAAATTGCCGCGCCGTCAATTTGCTGCTTAATCTGTGGCTTGTCGCGTCAAATGCAGCCTCACAGCAGCAACACTTCTCGCTAATTTTCCAATGTCACTTTATCAAGATAACCAATGGCTGTAACTAGAAACGCGCTGCGTGATATTTTTAGACAAGATTTTAAATTATATCCATCCATAGAAATATAAAATATCTATGTATCCATCTAAGAAAATTTTGTAGAATTTGTTGTAACAATAAAGGTGAAGCAAGCTGGTTAAATCCTCCTTTTCTTGGAAACAATCTATCCTGGAAACAAAGTAGTACACTGCGGAACAAACGACCTGGGGGCCTACCACCAGCTGATTATTTTAGTATTATTTTAATATTACTTCAGTGGGAGAAAGAGATGGAGCTATACGACCTGTAGAGCTTCATCTCTTTCCTACACTGAAGTAATATTAAAATAATACTGCTTTATGAGCTGGTGGTAGGCCCCTTGTATTCTGCCGGGGCTGCGAATATGGGCCGATAGGGATATCGTGGCCCCCCGGCAACATGGCAACCGAAGGAACACGGGTGGGTTTTAGTCAGTAAGAGTCTGACACGCCCTCCCGCTCCACCCAGAGCGGGAGAAGTTATTTGATAATTTCCCACTCAAAAAAAAAAGAAAAGAAAGGCCCCTTGTATTATGTAGATACTTATTAGTACGAGTAGGTACCTCAATAACATTATTATGTTACGACGCCGTTCCTGTTCAGCTCAATTTAAAATAAGTAAGTCGTTAGACGTCTCTCTGTCACTCGTAGACATGCATCCTGTGGCAACAGGTCGCAGGATCTTCCATTGTATATTGTGTATTAGCATAAAATTGAAGGAAATGACATGCAGGAAGACTTATAACGAAATGGGTCATGACTTGGTTGAGCTAGCCGGGAAACATGAATAATATTAGCGGAAAAGTAGGGAAGATTGGCATTTTAAGGGCTGGGCGGTTTTAATCTGCAAGTGGTTGACATTTTGCCAATGATGATGGTTCTTTAGGGGCATGAGGAACAGGGTGTAAAGTTCACTCATCCACCATAGAAAAGGGAGGATCCTCCGACCAGACGGGTGTTGTGTCTGGCGGGCAACTGCCCATCGGTTGGAAGTTGAAATCTTGTATGTATGTCGATCGCTCGGTAAACTCTAACTGCGCGATGCAGGATTTGTGTGACGTCATGTCTTTGATGCGTAGCTTGTATATGGCGGTGTAACCGCTACAGTTCAATTACACATGAACTGTCTTAGAAAGCAGCAGGTCAGGCAGGACTTTAGATAGAGCTAGCTCCATATGTGAAGAAACTGAGAGTAGTACTTTGGTATTTTACAGGATAAGTTTTTATTCAGAGCACAAATCGCGAAAAAAAAATCTGCTGTTCCCTACATTTACGTTCGCATAACTCGTCAAAATGTAGGGAACAGCTGATTTTTTTTTCGCGATTTCAGGTTTGGTCCCATAGCAAAAGTTGTTCATAATGATGAGTAAAGTCACGTGTTAAAGTTTGCGCACTGGATAAAAACTTACTCTGAATAGGGAGAGGCACCCTTAAGTGGGCCCTTCCCGATCCGTCTATCGTCAACGCGAGCATGGTCGAAAAGCTTGTTGTTTCATCCAGCGCAAGTGAGAACTGCTAACAAGCAAGTGAGAACGCGATAATATTTTACGAAAAATAACTGGTTTCAAGAAATACGTGTTTTTCAATACGCCTTACAAGTTTTTAAAATATTTTTTTGTAATTTAGAATCTCCATTACATGTGAGAGGTTTCTATACAGATGTTTTCTTTACTTTTACAATTTATAAGTACATTATGAACGGTCAAAGTTGAGGTAAAATTTGTGCAAAAAAGCAGATTTTTGGAGGCTTATATTGAATTTGTTTCGCCAAATTTGTATTTTTTGATTTCATAGAAACCTAGATATAGTGCACAAGATACCCATTAATTTAAAAGAATTAAAGAAATATGTGTTACAACCCCATAATCACGTACGAGCGTTTGTATGAAAAGTATGACGGGTTGGCCGCTCTTAAGCGCTGACAATAATTAAGGCACGCTTGCACTACAATCACTAAATACTTTTAACGCTAAACCAATTCAAAAACATCGTTCTATTACTGTCAATCGTCGGAAGATTTTAACTTGCTCACAGCGCTGGCTCCGGAATAGAGCGAGTGGAGCGGTCGCTCTAGGCGCCGGAAGGCAAGGGGCCCCAGACAGCCAAATTGGAAAAACAATTTCCAGCGCAAAATGAAATTTTGATCAAATTTTGACTCATTCGTTTATTTTAATTGAATTTTGAATTCTGTGAACTTTATAATGTGTAGGTACCTATTTTAATTGCATTGACATTATTTTTATTCTATTGGTTTTGTTCTATTGTGTGTTGCAGTATAGTTAAATTTTATTTAATGTAATATGGGTTTTGCCTGAATTAAATGATTTTTTAATTTTTTTTATTGCACCTTTTTAGGGTCTCGGGAGCATTTTATTATTTAGTGCCTGATTGAAATTAACACCAAATACTAATGTAATTATACATATAGTAGCAGTAAAAGCTTTCTTAGGGGTAGGTATACTAATTAGAGCTACATAAATTAGCAATAAAAGTGGATTTTTGAAAATTTGGTAATTATTATTTATTTAACATGAAACCGATGTAGAAATTACGTGAAGTGAAAGTCTCGATCAAAGAGCGCCGAAAGACAATCTTATTCTATCCTGATCAAGTGTTATAAGGCCAATTGAGCATGCTGTGTTCACATTTTAGTCTTTTAGGGCATGCAGTATTATGTTGTGTATTTCTCGAAGGCATGTGAACCTAAGTCAGAGGCCCATGGGCGGCTTTAAAACTGACACCAGTACCCTAATTGCGTAACTTGTATTCGTAAACAATTTTGCCTAATTTGTTTCATTTTGACAGTTCAGCAACATTCATTGCGTTATTTACGTTGTTGGGCATATTTTTTTTTCAACCTATTAAGCAATGGAATAGCAATCTGTTTCAAATCGAAACAAATTGTGATTGTGTTGTATTACGCAATTAGGGTACAGGTTATATAGTCACTAACCACACGAAAAGAAGAAGTATTATGAGTATCTTTAAGTTTACCTTGTATTTAAGTTATATTGTAATGCAAATGTCAAAGTTCTAACTTTTTACGTTTTTAGGGTGCCAAACGGAACCATATTACTAAACCACTGCTGTCCATCTGTCTGTCACGCGGCTGTATCTCATGAACCGTAATAGATAGACAGTTGACAATTTCACAGATTATGTATTTCTATTGCCGCTATAACAACAAATAATAAAAACCGACCAAGTGCGTGTTGGACTACGCACAATGAAGGGTTCCGTAGTTGGGATGAATTTATCCCAAATACAAACTTAACATTGTAGTTGAAATCCATGTTCTCCCATACATTCCAACTGCAAATACAAGTTTGTACGCACAACATTGATAGATTTACCATGTTATTTTAAGACCATAGACTTCTTACAGGTTTTCCTGTATTCTATGAGTGAAGAACCATTCTCTGTATTTTTTCAAAATTTTAAGCGCAGTAGTTTCGGAGATTAGTGGGGGATAGCCAATTTTCATCTATTTTCTTAAACATCTTTAAATGTGTTCATTTTAAAATGATAAAAAATACATATTAGAGATCCTTGTAACAAGCCCTTTCATTTGATATGGTCACACGATACAGTTTGAAAAACTTAAAAAAAAATTAAGAAATTGCCCACCAAAAGTGACCCCCATATTCAAAATTAATTTTTACGTTACACATCCGTGTTTGGGTCACAGAAATACATAAATGTGTACCAAATTTCAACTTGGAGCAATTTGGAGCAAATTGGCTTTGACAGACGGACAGACAGACACACACACGAGTGATCCTATAAGGGTTCCGTTTTTTCTTTTGAGGTACGGAACCCTAAAAAAGAGACAGAATGATGTTTTAAATATGTTTAGTGCTAAACTCATTTAGTAATTTCTAGTGCAAGTGGGACTAAATATTTATAGGTATATAAAATGTTACCTAAGCTAAATATAATAAGACAAATAAAGTTGAAGGCTGGTCGAGTGCTTGCGTAATTAATAACCTTTTAAAAACAAACGTATTCGTGTTTTGTTATTGAATTTTATGTAAAAACAATGTGAGGTCAGGGGACTGCATAAAATTGTATACATTTTAGTTTTTTAACCGTCTGCTATGCCTACACATTATCTGTTATTAGGGTTCCGTACCCGAAGAGTACCAAACTGAGCCTGTTCAACCGGAACCTGTTCAACCGTGAACAAGCAACAACAGCATCGCACCGTCAGCGCTAAGAAGTGACCTACTGAGATCTTCGCTTCATCGGCTCGATACATACAAACACACATCTAAATAAGTATCAATGTGTATGGACCATACAATTTGTATTTATTTAAGTTAATTACTGTAATAAACTAGTCATGAAGCTGGAGTCGAGTGTGATTTATCTCCTATACTTTCTTCCTCTTACTGTGGCCAAGACAAACGTATTTGCAAAAAAATATTTATTTAATCGTTTGCTCAATTAAAAGTTTACACATTAAGAAGTATCAGCGGGGGTGTCGTCGATCTCGTTGACGATCTCGGTGGGCTGGAAACATCGATCACTAATAAAGAACTAGATACACAATCAGCGTCAAAAAATGTCCTCACCGAATGAGCACCCAATTGAACATTTGGGTGCTCTTTTCATTTAGTAGCATTCGGACGCTCCAACTGTAAACAACTCGTAAAAAAATTGTAAAAATCACACATCCAGGACGCTAAAAAAGGATGGAGTTTCATATTTTCGATAAGTATTAATATTATTATTATATATTTGTTATCACTGTACCGTAAATGCTGATATTTTGCCAAGAAATCATCGTAAAATCTTTTTTTAAATTAATTCTTATTAAACAGCAGGAGTTATAAAGCATCTCAATTATAAAGACTCTTACTAAACCTATTAATCATACTATCGCATGCTCACTTAAATTGTTCAGGTTATGTGCGTTGACTCTGTTCTATTTGTTGGAGACGCTATTATTATTATTTTTTTTATTATTAAATAATGATTGTTTTTTTTAAGTGAAATCTTCTTTAGGCGCGTTGCGCATTTTTGAGATGCGAAAAACAATTGAACTCACGACACCGTTACCAACACCTCATTAAAAGTATTTCCTGCACAATAAAATTGTTCAAGTTTTCACTTCTGTCGGCACTCCCAGAGTGCCACTGTTTTTTTTTAGTTTAATGAGACTTCTTTGCTGTTTCTATAAATATTATAGTCAGATTTTATACAGTTAATTTTGACTAAGTGAAAATTGTTGTTATATATTTGTTCCTATATATATTTTTTTTTATTCCTCTGTATATAGTTAGTTCTATTTACTTGGACACTAATATTAAGGTGGAGGTCGAGATCCAGTGAGGTATGGAAAATGAATATCAATTATAGCACGTCAAAGATGTTGTGTGTGAGACGATGTCCCTGCCGCCCTGTATACACCATGGAATAGAATGCTTTCACAATGTTTTTATACATTAAACTTAACGAAATTAAAAAATAGATCATTTATAATTACAGTATGAACAAAAAAAATATTGGACAGTTCGACTCCACTCATTTCTTGTCCTAGCGGCGAGCCTGGGTCGTAAAACTTTATTGCTTTTTTTGGCACTTTATAATTCTAACTTTAAAACATGCATCTAAGGTTGAATTTAATTTGATGTATGTTGACCAGTGAGTATCGGTCGTAAAAATTTATTGCTTTTTGTACATAGCTTAGTGAAAACAACTTTAAAATTTGGGTTTAAGGTTGATTTTACATGAATGTATATTTGTTTCAACTAGAATTACCTAAACACAATTTGATGACAGTTTTAAGAGAACTTTTGCTTGGCATTGTGTATCTAGTTCTATATTAGTGATCGATGGCTGGAAAGCGTCGTCGCTGTCGTTGGCGCCGGGGTGCGCGTGCGCAGGCCGGGGGGCGCGGGCCGAGCCCGGCGCTGACCACACAGCTTGTGAGCGCTGTAACAAGAACAATTAAGTTAGTTGATTAAAAGTCCTGTCACTCAATATAGAATTGGTACCTAACCTAAGTTTGAACGACACACTGAATGTCAAAAAAAATAATTGTCAAACAAACATTTGTTTGAAGAAAATAGCCATCGCGTGCTTTAATCACGTTCGTAACTTAGCACAATGGATTAATTGCCCGCCTTATGCGCGATATTAAACTGTCCACACATTTTAATCGATAGCCTTAATCGTGCTGCGGGTTTTTCGTAGAATCAGTATTAGGCATTCTAGGGTCAGGCTACTAATTTTTCCTTGATATATTTCTCATGTAACTGGATGGCAAACAAACCGATAGCCCACCAATTTTTAATACCAGAGGCAACACACATGCGCTGTCAACCCAGAGATATACCTGAAATCTCTCATAAGCCTGTATTAACCCATCATACTGTAACAACGCTGCTTGGTGATAGAAATAGGTATACTGGTAGTACTTCCCCGGAAAAGTTCATTCGCAAGGCGCTCTAGTATTACTACAAGAATCAAACCTCATCTTATCTTTTCGCATAATGGTGCCGATTCCCTTGTTCACAAACTAAACTAAATTTAAGTTCAGTGCATCTTTTTCTTTCTATTTCATTAAGAAAAGGACAGAAGATAAATTTTAGTTTAGTCCTGTCAAATTAATCAGCGCCTGTCACTACTCCATACAAGTTTAGACGTGATTAAAAACTTGCCTACTAAAATTACGTCAATTTACGTCAACCGCTGATTAATTTGACAGGACTAAACTAAAATTTATCTTCTGTCCTTTTCTTAATGAAATAGAAAGAAAAAGATGCACTGAACTCAAATTTAGTTTAGTTTGTGAACAAGGGAATCGGCACCACTGATTCTTGCACTGAGCAGCGCTGCTTTGCGGCACAAATATGAATGCTTCGCAAAGCACACTACTACTGCTAAAAGCATCAAACCTCATATCTTACCTCATACTGGTCCTTGCAATGAGCAAGCAACTCTGCTTTATTAAGCCTCCGCTGATCGTGCGTCCGTCCGTCCGTCTGTGTATCAGCGGGCTGTATCTCATGAACCGTAATGAGTAGGTAGACAGTTGAAATTTTCACAGATTGTGTATTTCTATTGCCGCATCAACAACAAATAATAAAAATAAAATAAAGTAAAAAATTAAAGAGTGCCATACAAGAAACGTGTTTTATTTCTTTCAGGAGTTTTTTATGGCTCTTTAGAAATAGCTAAGCGGAACAGGTTACTAAATATATCTACGTCTATTGTTTTTTTTTTTTTTAAGTAGATAGTGTTAAATATTGCACGGTAGTACAGAACCCTTCGTGTGCGAGTCCGACTCGCGCTTAACCAATTTTTTTAACCTAATTCGTGAGAACTTGATCGATTATTAAGTATGGCTGTTTTACTAGAAAAACAACTATGATTTATTCCTTATGTAAGGAGATAATGCTGATGTGACTGAAAAAAAGAAACAAAACAACAACATTTAACCTACAATCTCAAAGGATCAGAACTCTACATAAGTAAATAGGTACTTACAAGATGTTCTGAGTTACGTATAGCTTGATTGATACATTTTCTCGGTCTGATAACCTATACCTAGTCTATACCCCATAGGTTTAGGTAGTCAAATAAAAGTAAACAAATCGTAAAAAGGGTTTTTATAGATGACACTTTAACGTTGCTAAATTAAAGAGTAGAACTGTCACGTAGCATGACAACTGAAGTGACAGGTATTACGTTTAGTCGGTTACTTGACAGATGTTTCGTTACGTGGTTCTGTTTTGATTACCTTTATGTAAACTAAACCTAAACCTTTTTACCTAAACTATGGAGTATAGGTAGGGTTGCCAACCGTACTATAATATAGTATTGTACCATATTTAGTCTGCGTACTATATACTATTAAATAAATATGTATTACGCAAAAATACTATATTTTCAACACCGAAATCTAACAAAAAAATATTTCAGTAACAAAAAAAATGCTGCTCTATTACTCTGAAATAACAATAGCAAATGAAATATTTGCAAAAGTAAAAGAATGTAAGTACTGAGTTTACTGACAAAACTACAGGCCAAAAATGGCAGCATATTTTAAAAATACTGAAAATAATTTATCATGTTTATCCCGCCACTTCGGCATTCACAGAAAGGATATTTTCGGTTATAAATTCGAAATGGCGAGAAGAAAGAAATAGAAGAGTAGGTGTCTCATTAATAAAAAATAAGCTTTTGATTTACATTAATTTAAACATTTAATGTAATAAAGCATTACGACACTTGAATTTTAGGCATACTTTTTTTAATGCAAGAAGTGCAAAAAAATTACTTTTATAAAAATAAATAAGTAACAAATATATCTTTGTCTATTTTTAGCTTTTTCAATAAAATACTATATTTTTTTGAAGTGTACTATATTTTTTATTTATTGCTTATTTTGAAAAATACTATATTTCGCCGAAGAAATGTTGGCAACCCTAGTATAGATATCTGTAGGTGAAAATAATCCAAATTAGAACCAACTATTAGTTTTCGAACATTGGGGATAAAGTTGAAAAGTTGGTCTAAATTATTCATTGGCATTTTTCATGTTTTGCCGCTTCACGGCAGAGACCTAGAAACTGTAACAGTAATTCTCTAACCGATCCAGCCTGTCCCTTGCTGTCCTCCAGCGACGCCCTAAGCCGAGGTCTGTACCCCTTAGGGGGTGCTCTTAGCGTGTAGTCGCTTAGTTTATAAATTTTATGCCCTGGCTGGAGGCCTTAATTTATTGAGCCACCCACAGGAAAGTTCGGTGAAGCAGCCGACAATCTCCTAGGTTAACCTACAAGATAGCACTTCTAAAAAAAAAACTCCAAACGAGCTTTTTCACGAAAATCACTTCTGGGTTGCAAAGCAGGCAGAGATTTTTTTAGTGTAGGTCCTTACATTCAAATTGGTATTTATTGTATAACCATTAACAAACTTTTAAACAATTGAAAATTGCAACGCCATTCATTTCGACAATTCAACAGCATTCATTGCGTTATAAAACGTTATCGAGCAGACGAATTTTTCAAGCAATAGATTAAGAATTTAGGGTGCCGTTCTCATACGTATCATATTTTTTCCCAGCCAAAAAATTAAGCCATGTCGACCTGATGCTCAACATCCGCTATTCTGACAAATGAGTCGTTTCGAAGTTTCACGACACTATAGCAGGAAGGTGCGAATTGCGATCTGTATCACCTGTTTATGTTTCATGTTTTCGGGGCATTGTTTATACTTTGTAAGATAAGCGGAAACTTAAGTGCTTGATTCTCTTGAAATGCATACGTAGAGGTTTAGTAGGGGAGACCGAGGGGAGTTGAAACAATTTTGACATTATTCGTCGTACACAAAAATCTATTAGCTAGAATTATACGATATTAGTACCAATCGATAGCACATTTCGTTCACTATTATATGAGACCAACAAAAAAAGCGTAAGTATGAATGCTACCGCGAAAATTTAACTTAAACGTGACAAGTCATTCTGTTTCAAATCCCCTAATACCGAGGTAAGTTGAAACAAGGGTCGAGGGGAGTTGCAACAGGTATTAGTTTTGGAGAACTAGGGTTATATATTAGAAAAAAACTATGAAATTCAAAGGGTTTTATTAAAAAATAAAAATCTAAAATGAACATACATATTTTTAAGTAATTTCTACTCAATTTAAACGAAAAAAACTAACCCTATTTTAATTTACATTAAAATAGGGTATTAATAGATATTCGCAGAGTATCTTTTCCTCTGAAGATGTAAAAACGGTCTTTTCTGGGTATCCTACAGTCGGAAGAACAGTCGTTTCATGAGCGTCATAAGCCTTTTTTTTCTTAATTTACCTGTACAGACGCCAGCACTTCAAGCTACTACAATCTGTTAAATTTATTAAATAGATTTTCAACTTTATCGATGAAGTGTAAGGTTCAAATTTGATTGGGAAAATTTTACAGTTTCGGGTAGCTTGATGTGCTGGCGTCTGTACAATGACGTATGGTTGAAGTTATAGCTGGAGGCAGCATCCTGAAGACTTTTTTGGCGCAATATCACCTCATCTGCCGCGAGATCATACATTTCTCGGCTCGCCGTACCTCTGTCAGTTTTTCTTTCGTAGTCCGTAAGCATGCTAAAACAAGAAAAAGCGAAACAAAAAGTTAACTACCTACACCATATGAGTATTAGCAAATCAGTCATACAAAATAGCACCGAGGAGAGTTGAAACAAGGTGTTTCAAATCCCCTCAGTAACAAAAATCGTTCCACCCGTTAGAAAATTACAACCTAAAAGCAAACCACAAAACAATGACTTGCACCATCACTAATAATTCGATCCTTAGTTAATGAGCTTTCGAAACATACATAACACAAGCCAAAACACTAACACATTATCAAACTATAGGTAGCTAAAAAAAACGAACAAAACTTACTTTTCGTGTTTTTTTTGACATGGGTGTCAGATCTCCACAACCGCGCGCCTTGAGGCGTGGACGCATACTGAGGGGCCCGAGGGCGGTGGGGCACGGCTAAACAGCGCTGTTGCCAACTCGATAACGGTTATAGATTCTGCGCAATTGACGTTGTTTCAACTCCCCTCTGTTTCAAAACCCCTCGGTCTCCCCTACCGCTTCCGTCACGCCACCATCTGCCGAATTGTTTGATAAGGCAAGCTACGTTATTCTTTTAGGTAATTAGGTACCCGGATGTTGTTTCAGCTGTATCTGTGTATTGTGTTGTACTTAAACATACAGGGTATCCAGTGCGCAAACTTTAACGCGTGACTTATCATTATGAACAACTTTTACTATGGGACCAAACCTGAAATCGCGAAAAAAAATCAGCTGTTACCTACATTTTTGACGAGTTTCGCGAACATAAGTGTAGAGAACAGCTGATTTGACGGGGTCCGCTAGGGCCAATGCCTGCCGGGGGTTCGAAGAAAACCGATAGGGACATCGTGGCCCCCGGCAACAGGGCAACCGAAGGAACACGGGTGGGTTTTAATCAGTAAGAGTCT
This sequence comes from Agrochola litura, assembly GCA_949152395.1. Lineage (NCBI taxonomy): Eukaryota > Metazoa > Arthropoda > Insecta > Lepidoptera > Noctuidae > Agrochola > Agrochola litura. Next base: position 17,061,385 of record OX424509.1, on the reverse strand, counting down.
GACACGCCCTCCCGCTCCACCCAGAGCGGGAGAAGTTATTTAATAATTTCCCACCCAAAAAAAAAAACGGAACAGCTGATATTTTTTTTCCAATTTGCTGTTTTGTTTTGTTTTTTTTTACATATTTTATATAGCGGTTTGGTGCTTTTACCCTGAATTTCAGATTCTGATTTTAGACAAATTTTTCGTTGGTTATTTTAAAAACATCTGCCGTTTCATACAAAAGTGCAGTACCTTCACAATCTGGATCAGCAGTTTTTTTTTTCAGACAAAAAATTTCAATGCATTTATCCGGTGCAGTGGTAAACTGTAGTTAGGACCATTCAAGGCCTCCAAGCGATTAGTTTTATATAGTTTATTGCATTCGATTACTTACGACGTCATTAAGCCCTCCTACCCATGCTTTGTTTTTAGGGTTCCGTAGCCAAATGGCAAAAACGGAGCCTTGTAATTGCGTCTTGTCCATATGTCTTTCTATCCGTCTGTCCGGATGTGACATAGGCACTATACTCGGAGTCTAATTGCACTGAATCGGTGAAAATTGGAAAGCAGATGTACCTATTCTGTACACCGCTAAACAAAGGGGTAGTAAAAGAATCTAACTAGCCTGTATTGTCCCACTGTAGGGCAAATGCCTCCCTCTCCCTTTTCCACACAATTCTGTCTATTGCTAGTGTCGGCCAGTCCTTTCGGTAGGAGTCAAGCTCCCGCCATCTTCGTCTCGGCCCGCCGCGATGTCGTCGTGCATTTAGTGGGGCCCAATCAGTGGTTCTTTTAGCCCATTTTTCATCTGACATGCGGCAGACGTGTCCGGCCTATTCCTACTTAAGCTTAGCGGCTTTCTGGGCTACGTCCGTGACCTTGGTTTTGGCGCGCAGTGTTGTGTTCCTTATACTGTCCAAAATTCGAACCCCCAGTATACTGCGTTCCATGGCTCGCTGGCAAATCTTTAGCTTGGACCTCTGCTGAAGTGTCAAAGACCAGGTTTGAGCACCATATGTGAGAATGGGGAGAATACACATGTCCATAATTATCCGTTTATTTATTAAAGAACACCAGCAGCCTCGAGATTGGGCTTAAGATGAACATGTCAAAGACCAAACTCATGACAAACAGCATCAAAAGGAGACTATACATTGGGGTTGAGGAGATTGCATAATATATGTCCAAGACTATATCAATCTGGGCCAAGTAGTCTCTTTCCAGGCGCGACAAGACAAATAAGTTGCTCGACGCACCGAAAGCGTCTGGAGGAGCTATTGGTCAATGAAAGATCTTCTAAAAGGAGATCTACCACTATGTCTCAAACGGAGACATAGTGGTAGATCTCCTTTTGGAGGATCTTGCTTTGTTTAAGTCTCCGAGCATGTTACCCAACTCAGCCGCTGATGAGGAAACAAGTACAATGTCAAATGTCAAGAAAAAAGTATAATGTTAGAACGTGGACAGTACCTAAAAGAAACTACAGAACAAAAATTGTGGTGGCACTTCCCATACACGTAACCAAGGAATGAAAAATAAATCACATAGACATGTCAGGAATTGTCGGAAGTGTCTTTGCTATTTATAATAGTTTTTTCACTCCTCTTGCTCAAAAAGGCCGTCATTGTAGAGTACCAGAGCGGGGAAAAAATTGCATTTCTTGCTCTAGGGGAAAAGTATTTTTTTTTAATTTTTGTCTTTTCCAACAAACCTTGAAAAACGAAAAAGTCTTTATTCTTTTAAAGAATAATCATGAGTATGGACTCGCCTTATTACTTGTTCACGAAAAAAAGAAGAACATTTTATTTTTGAAAATGGAACTAAATGCGGCTATCTTTTCGGTAGAATGCGAGCATTGCGTTGCGGCTACAGAAGAAATAAAAAAGGTATTGACGCGAAATCTTTAGAATTTTTCTCTAATTTAACGCTTAAAACAATTTTATTTCAATCTTCGATTTCTGACATTCGACAAACGAGTCGATCAAAATTGAAAAAAAAAAAATCGTTTGGCATAATTGTTTTCGCACATCATTACAATAAAAAAATAATAATGGTCGGCGATTTTTAACACAAATTGAGTAGTGGTAATGAATATTACGTGTTATTGGACCTGTGTTCGTATATTACGTTAAGATCTGGGCATTTTCTAGTTGTGTATAATATTTTTAATAATATTTGTCACATTTTAAATCGTATCTACATGTGTATGTGTGATATTTGTGAAAAATTAAAATGTAAACTCGCACGATTGGCGCGAAACTTCGACTTTGGATATCAAAAACTCAATTACCACTACTCATTTAACTTGAACAATGGATGAACTCGTCAAATAATTAAATTATGTAAGTATTCACTGCCCCTGTGGTGGAGTTTGGATGTTCGAAATCCTCAATTTTTATGTTTTTAGCCTCGACCTCGACTGTCATCAAAATGGCGATAGTCGCATTTACAGATTTGAATTTTATAAAGGTAAATTAATATTGTATTGGATTATTTTATTTTCTCGCAATCGTAGTGAAACGTAGAGTGTAACACACGGCGCTAAAACCCATTATAACTCGGTTTCTATTTACTCCCTCGCTAAAGCTCGGGAGTAAAACTACCTCGTTACAATGGGTTATTTTAGCCCCTCGTATAACAATCTACAATTTTTTAAGATATAGGATATTTTCTTTTACAACCGTAGCAATAACTTTGCTTTTCTTGGTTTTTCGAAATACTTACAAACTTATTTTTGTGGCCGATAAAATCAATACTGTGCATGCATAAAAATTCATCCCGAATACGGAACCTTTCACTGTGCGTGGTGCGACACGCACTTGGCCGGTTGTTTTTCCTATATTTTTTGACAATGGACTAATTTGTGGGCAGGGGTTATCGTGTTAAACATTTATAATTTCTTCTTTCTTGCTTGAGTTTATTCACGAATTAATAATGTCAACCATGTCAACTGAGTAAGAAATCTACAATTTCCATTAAAGGTAATTCTGCAAAAACAGTATTAATTTCTCATTTTTAATTAACGTTTTGCCGTTGTTTCTAATGCTCAACAACTCATAAAAAATTATCTTGATATAAAAACTTGATTCTGTGTTCGTTTGTGCAAGACATAGAGATACGAATCTTTGACAAACTACTGATTTAGATAGCTTTCCTTTTCATCCATCTAAGTTTGAATAATGTCATCCTAACTTATAATATTATAAGTTAGGATACATATTATAATTTTCATTACCCTAACTAATACGGGGTGTCAGGGACATCGACGCGAAAACTGAAACCATGGATTCAGTACATGATTCTGAACCCCCTGCGTTGAATTTTTCGTCGGTTATTTTAAAAAAAATCTGCTGTTTCATAGAAAAGTGTAATACCTACGCGGTCAAAATGTATGGAACAGCTGATTAAAAAAAAAATATCCGACGAATAATTTCAACGTAGGGGGGTTCAGAATCATGTACTGAATCCATGGTTTCAGTTTTCGCGTCGATGTCCCTGCCACCCCGTATTATAAATACGAAAGTGAGTTTGTTTGTTTGTCACGCTTTCAGACTTAAACGGCTGAACGGATTTGAATGAAATTTGGCACTTTTTATCCCAATATTCTTACGGGATCGAGACTTCTGTGACGTGTGAATCCAAAACACTGTATCTCAGAAATACCTATTTCGTGAAAAGGGCTTTTAAAACTTTTTAAAACCATACATATACTTAATTAAAATAAATATTAATATAGGGATATGTAACTGCCTCGATATAATCGAACGAGCGCTATTAAAGCAAAACACTGTAATTCGAGTTCGGTGTTCGTCAGTTCTGCGGGTGAAACTGTGGGGCGCAGCAAGTATTCAGATACTTTTTAAAATAACTAAGTACTTACGCATCAAAGAAAATCTTTATTTTCATGAGCGTCATCATCATCATTTCATGAGATAACAAGAAAAAGATACCAACGTTTTTTTAATGATATCGTTTTCATTCTTTACAACTTATCGAAACTATGTTTTTTTGTTTTGGTAGCGAACTCTTATCTTTAAATTTAGGGCTACTTAAATAGATTTAAAACGGTGTTCATAATCATTAAACAAATATTTTATTTGTTTAAAGTATGATGAAGATTTTTATCACCAAAATAATACTGTTGTCAAATTCTTTGATTTATGAATAGCGTGCTAGCTTTCTTAGGTGTGCCGTTCTTTAAAATCATTTAAAATCTAAGGCCACACTTTGGACACGAATTTGTATCGTACGTAAACGTTCAACCGTGGTCGTACGAATTGAGTGCGCAGACTGAATATGTTTTTCTCCGTCAAATAGGTAGTGTTCCGGTGATATCGCATTGAACGCACGAAAAATCCTAACAAGTTCGGATTGTTTTGTCGGAAATAAACGTACGTATACGTACGACTAACTCGCACTCAGTCTGCACACTCCCTTAGTACTTGGGGTAGGGATCGTTGGTACGTGTTCGTATGTGTTCAGGTTCGCACGAATAAAATTCGTACGAAAACGCGTCCGTGAAAGTGCGCGCGGCCTAAGTCATGTGACCGCACACAATCTATGGCGAAGTCATTTGATTTCAGATACTTACCTTAAACAAATGAACAACATCAGGTATCAAAGTTATCGATACTATTCGTAATAAGTACCTACTTACCTCGACACCGTTGAATATTCGAAGTAATGTTTACAAACACATTTTCAAAATCGATCGATCTTAGGTTTGGTTCGTCACCTAACTATTAGTTATTGAATTCTTTAATCTAAGATTCATTCATACCCATACAAATTTCGGGGGGGTTTTACTCCACTGTTACACATTGTACATCCAAAGTAAAACATGAAATCGTTTTTAATTATTATTAATTTTGCCTGTACAGAAGCAGAATACCTAGTAAAAAAAAAGCAATTCAAAAGTTATGAGCCAACAAAGATTCGTTTTTCCTGCTAATTTTAACGCAACTTTGGGAGTAAATAAGTAATAAAAGAAGTATAAAATCTCCAAAACAAAGCTCGTTCCGACAAAGCTCAATTGTCGAAGATTATAATAAACTTTATTTGTAATTGATTTATGCAGCAGTTTTTTCATAAAACTCCACCTTCCAAAGGACTTTTCGTAATTTTTTACGCGCTCGTTTTACTAAAATCGTTCTGAACGGTGTTTGTGTGCGTGCGAACTAGAGTTTGTGCATGTAGACCAGCGTCTAACTGCTCATCACTGATACTATCTCTGTCAGACACGATGCCAGGTGAGATAGCGTGCTTTTTGACCAAGCCCACCAATGAGTTCGTATCCTAAAAGTTGGCAACGTCGTAGATAGCTGTCAAATATTTAACTGTTTCGATTAATTTGGCACTATGAATGAAGAAATGTGGCTAGCTAGGGAACTAAAATATGGATTATGAAATGCAATATTTTATATCGTAACACCGAATATTTAGACACGGTTACAATATCAAATTCAGTGTTATAATTGCAATTCATTATTAATATTCTAGTTCGCTAATTGCTAGTTAGTAGTAGTTAGCCACATTTCTTATTTCCATACAGTAATATTGCCAAATTAATCAAAACAGCGAAATATTTGACATCTATTTGCGACGTTGCCCACTTTCAGAATAAACGCTCTTAAGTTATGTAATAAGTTCTAAGTACTTAAGTACCTGCACATTTTCACTTGCCAAGCGTGATAAAAGCGTTTAGATTATGATAGCTAAGGTCTCAATCCCAAACAAGAACAGCGATTGCTCAAGCGCACGAATGAAGTTGTTTTCCCTTGAAATAATAGATCTATTAAGCAAAATTACAAATTAATAATTGTTTCAGCAGCTTACCTAACAATGACTGCCATTGAGTAAGTTTTAATTAATGTTCATGGGCTGTTATCGTCACTTTGTAGGTTAACATTAAATTATAAACTATCAAGTTTCTTCTGGTCCTATTTTTCTATTGAAGCCTCCTGCTTGAAGTTATTTATCACTTTTTAGTTATGGTACCACTATCTGCTATGTAAATAACAGTGACAGGAAGTTATTAAATATCATCCACATATATATTAAGTGTGAAAAATACTTATTATTGAAGCTAACTCGGAAACCACCCAATCAAGTTAATAAAAAAATTATGGGACCACCTCGCAAGCTTCCTCTACCTAATGATACAGAGTTTTAATTAAAAATAGCTCCTCATCATCATCATCATCATCAGCCTATAATGTTCCCACTGCTGGGACACAGGCCTCCTCTCTGTGAGAGGGAGTGGGCCGTAATCCACCACGCGGGCCCAGTGCGGGTTGGTAGATGTCACATGTCTTCGAATTTTTCGGTTCTAGGACATGCCGGTTTCCTCACGATGTTTTCCTTCACCGTTTTGAGAGCAGTGGTGATGCAATAATTTACACAAAGTAAAGCGTCTGTCTGGGTTCTAACCTACGACGTACAACTCGTAAGTCGCGGCCGTTACCACTGGGCCACCACTGCTCCAGATAGAAATAGCTCCTCAATTGACAAAAATATCGATGGATATACATAAAAAATAACAGTGGCACTCCAGGAGTGCCGACAGAAGTGAAAACATGAAAAAAAAATCGGCACCGCGGTAATCAACGCGTTGATGTCTTTTTAATGGTCAAAAGCTGGTGTCGTTACAGCGTCGCGAAATCAATGGTTTAGTCCCATCTCAAAAATGCCCAACGCGCCTAAAGAAGTTTTCACTTCAAAAACATAGAACCTCCTCCTTTATGGAAGTGGGTAAAAAAAACATGCAGACAGTTAAAAATACACGGTGAAATTACATCTACGTGCAAACTCAATAAAACCAATCTAGGCAGATTGGTTGGCTAGGCAGCCTTAGTAGCCTTTTCCCAACTATTTTAAGGTCGGCTTCCAGTCCAACCGGATGCAGCTGAACCAGTATTTTACATGGAGCGACTGTCTATATGACCTCTACAACCCAGTTACTGGGTATTTGGGTAACACGATACCCCTTGGTATGGTAAGACTGGTTGTCAGAATTTTGGCTTCTGAATACCCGTGAGCGTAACGACTGTCAAAGATCTACGAATGATAGCCGGGACCAACAGCAACGTGCTTTCCGAGGCGCGAAGGGGTCTCGATATGTAATAGATGGTCACCCATCCATAAACCGACCGCGGCAACGGTAGCTTAACCTTCGATCGACTCGTGCAGTTGCTATAATTTAGTCACGAGCCCCTCTAATCGACATGTAAACTGTTACTATGAATTCTCTCTTAGAAAATTTCGTCTATTATTTAAGAGCATTTTCAAGTTCAGTCCCCTCTCGGTCCCTCAACCGTGAAGGAAGACCATTCTGAGCCCAGCAGTCGTGGAGTGAAACCTCTGATGCGTTTCTCAGTTAAGCAGGTAAGTGCAATCATAAACGGTATGAGCCGAGGCAAATCTCCAGGATATAATGGGCTCAGTATTGAGCACTTGAAGCACGCAGGTACGCATTTGCCGCGAGTCCTGTCTATGTTTTTCACAATGTGTATTAGCCACGCGTATTTACCTGCTAATCTGATGAAGACCATCGTGACTCCTATTGTGAAGAACAAGATGGGTGATATCTCAGACAAGAGCAACTACCGTCCCATTTCACTTGCAACCATAATAGCAAAAGTGTTGGACGGTATGCTTGACACTTGTTTAAATGATTATATACATCTTCATGATGCGCAGTTCGGGTTTCGTCCCGGACTTTCAACTGAAAGCGCTATCTTGAGTGTCAAGCATACAGTTCAATACTATATAGATCGAAAGACGCCGTTCCTTGATCTTTCCAGGGCCTTCAATCTTGTCTCGTATGATGTGCTCTGGGAAAAGATGGTAAGCAGGGGTATACCCGCGGAAATATGTGGACTATTGCAGCATTGGTATGGTAATCAGACCAATCATGTGAAGTGGGACGGTTCGCTCTCCGAACCGTATAGGTTGGACTGTGGGGTGAGACAAGGAGGTCTGACATCTCTCAGCTCTTCAACCTCTACGTAAATGACCTCATAGAGGGACTCAGCAACATGCGTGTCGGATGCAGTGTTGATGCTGTTAGCATTAACAACATCAGCTATGCTGATGACATGGTGCTGCTGGGTCCGTCTGCGGGGGCAATCGGAGAGTTGCTTAAGACTTGTGAAGCCTACGCTGCCGCACATGGATTAACTTATAATGTCAAAAAGTGTGAGTACATGGTCTTTGAGGATGGCGGCAAATGCCGTGAAGTGGGACCCGAGCTACTAATAAACGGGTCAGTAATTAAAAGGGTATGCTCTTTTAAATACCCAGGTCACTTTCTTTCCGCTGACCTGAAGGACCATGTCGATATAGAGAGGGAGCGTAGGGCACTCGCCGTCCGGTGCAACATGTTGACCCGTAGATTTGCTCGATGTACGGATCTAGTAAAAATCACAATTTTCAAGGCTTATTGCCAGAGTCTGTACACGAGCAATCTATGGGTCAATTACACCAAAAAGTCGCTGGATGTCCTGCGCGTCCAGTACAACAATGGTTTCAGGATGTTGTTGGGACTTCCTCGCTACTGCAGCGCTTCGGAAATGTTTGCGCAAGCCCGTACTGACGGTTTCCATGCGATTGTTCGCAAAAAAACAGCTTCACTACTGAGAAGAGTGAGAGACAGTCACAACAGCATCCTGAGAACTGTAGCGGAGAGCTTTAGCTCTCCAATTGTAAAGCTGTTTGTGCAGAGGGTAATTGGTACTAACACTAGATAATAAGTTTTATCAATATTATTATTATTATAAAAAAAATCTGATGTTTCGTACCAAAGTGCAGTAGCTTACACGGTCAAAATGCATGGAACAGGCTGTTTTTTTATGTGTAACATGTTTCTTCAATCTTTCCTGCAATCTAAATCTAAATAATTAAATCTGTGGGAGTGATTTCGTGAAAAAGGACGGATGTGTGTCACAAGAAGCCGGGGAAGCACGCGCTATTGATTTGACCAACGAGCGCACGCGGTGCTAGAGTTGGCCGTCAGAAACGACCTTGACGATTCCCCGATCCTTAACTTAATGCGTTGCCTATTACCACGGTGACATGACTACTGTAAGGCTCGCTCGTATAATAACCCACGAATATTTTTAATAACTCACGAAAATTTTCAGCGCGCTCTCGAAACATTAATTCAACTATTGAATTCATGGTAAAAGTTTGCGCGTCGGTGGTTCATTTTACCGTGTACACACGGCTACACATCAAGCTATACATTTCCAGTTTATGCTGATCTCGCATTGTATAGGATTTCCGTACAATGCGAGGTCAGCTTATACTGGAAATGTATAGCTTGATGTGTAGCCGTGTGTACCTTACCATCCTACCATTACCTTTGGTGTTCTTTCTTCTTGATTCAATATGCTTACAGAATTTATTACTTATTTCACGAAGACAAGTTTCTTATCCGAAACCATTAAAAAAGAATAAAATGTACGCAACTCGCTGTTAATTAACATACGCAGTAAACCTTAAATAAAAACATTTTGCTACATTTTGTGCACATTTGGGAAACTCCATGTTTGTTTAGTTATTTATTTCCGATGGTGCTAAATGCTTGATTTGTTTTTAAATTAGTGCGGACTATCGATTTTCTCGATTTCTCATAAGTGCGACATACCTACTTCCTCGAATTTGAGGAAATTAGACGACATCTAAAAAAATAAAAACAAAATCATTTATTGAAATTGGGCTGAGTATCAGCACTTTTTGAACGTCAAAATTACATGAGACAGTCCCCCAAAAACGCCAACCCTTCACCACTTCCTAGTGCTTTAGCTGGGAAGCAGTGACGGAAAACCTAAACTCCCCAATCAATCCAATCTGCCTAGCCTTTTCCCAACTATGTTGGGGTCGGCTTCCAGTCTAACCGGATGCAGCTGAATACCGTATTTTTACATGGAGCGACTGCCTATCTGACCTCCACAATCCAGTAACTGGATAATACGATACCCCTTGGTAAGACTGGTTGTCAGACTTTCGGGCTTCTGACGACCCGTAACGACTGTCAAAGATTTACAAATGACAGCCGGGACCAACGGCTTAATGTGCTTTATTCCGAGGCACGGCAGAGTTTTGGTATGTTAAGATGGTCACCCATCCACAGACCTACCCTGGCAAGCGTAGCATAACCTGATGGATCGAACCGTGCGGCTGTTATTACTAAGCCACGAGCTCCTCCCTAATCAATATCTGTTTAATAAACTGTATTGTCAGTAGCAACTTATATAGCACTTTGTCTTACTTAAGTATTTAGAGATACCAAGTATTTTCATTTAAAAAACTGTCATCGATAAGTAGTCGATAATTATTATTAATCTAACTAACTGTAGACCTGCGCAATTTATTAATTAACCGAACGAGGTAGGTACTATAGAAGAAATGCATTTCTGCACACTGTAAGGACTACTATTCTTGCTTGTAGTGCTCGGCCGCTATAGTATCGCTTAGGTACCTACGAAAAAAAAGGGTCGTGCGCACGGGACTTTGTTTTCAAAATGCTTAGATATGCGTTACCCCGATGGTACCTATTATTTAATTGTCTAAACTGCAAATAATGCTCCGAGCATTTTGAGGAAATGTCATGACTCCCTGCCTACTCTCTGTGCCCCATATGGACCTGAACAAACATGACGCCTCGCCATACTTCAACAAGTTTTCATCAAATCCCCGGTAAACTACGGCTTAGAAACTTTTCGCTGAACGTCGACGTAACAAATCTTTATACAAATAGTATTTAGGTGTTTTGCGTAGTATTTGCCTTAGGATCGTCGATGTTGATTGCTCGAGGCCTGTCGCTCGATATATAGAGGAGATACCGACGTGTGCCCTCACACTCCTTCGAGAGTGTTCTCTGAGAAGACCACTCTAGCCCTAAGTTCACCATTTTCATCCTTCATCCAAGTATTTGTTCATAGCCACCTCAGTGGCGGAACACCTTCATCTCACGAAGCAGCAGGAGAGGCACTACAGACCGACCGGTAAGTGAACTATGATAATTACCTCCTCACGACACAGACCTCTGCTTTATCATTAGCATCGATTTAGTCACACGCCAAATTTTACACAAACTTGTCAACGGTTCGTGTTGTATCTTCGTCATGATATAATACAACGTTTAAAAATTTTCCCCTCAATTGTAATCAAGTGAAAATCTTTATTTTCGGTACATGTTTTCCCCAATTCTTTTACAATGAGATACTTTTAAGCCCTACGTTTGTGAGACCACATATAATGTACAGTTACGAGTAGTCAGTGCGTTCTATTTCAACAAGTGATCATTCTTTATTATCCATCATTACTTACTTAGTGAGATGAATCAGATGAATGTAGCACAGGACCTTATAGTTCCTTCTCGAAACTAGATAAATCATCTTCGTTTGACTTTGAGTTATTTATATCATTCAATTACTAACATGACGACAAAGATTTAAAAAATAACAAGATGATATCAATATTTTGTGAGATTCATGTAAAATGACGCATATTTGCAATGAGTAAATTTTAACAAGTTAACCCGTGTTTTACGGAGGTGTAAAGTGTTCCTTAACAGGTTATTACACGCATTTACTACGAGAACAACTAAACCAACAGTTCTAACAATACTGAATGACCTGATTCTGATACTGTCTCGTCTCGAGACGCAGTTTGTCTGCGAGCATATTAGTTTTGCAATGATGCCTATCTAGTTCTTTTTCATTGACGAGTATGTACACCGTCAAACAAATTAATCTTCAAGTTCGCAAAAAGTATGTTGAATTCCCATGACGAAACCGACTAATTAAAACTTGTAAGTGGAAAAACATAGGTACACGTGGCTACACATCAAGCTATACATTCCAGTATAAGCTGACCTCGCATTGTAGGTGGAAATCCTATACAATGCGAGATCATTATAAACTGGAAATGTATAGCTTGATGTGTAGCCGTGAGTACCTAATTATCAAAAATGTTAACACGTTTCAAGAAACGCTCAAGATCAAATTGAAGGGACTGATAAGGTGATAAACAATGTATATTTCTAATATGTACTTGTTTATGCATATTTCTGTGAACTTCTTCTATTTTTGCACGTTTATCTCATGTTGATTCATCTTGAAGTGGCAGTTCGGTAGCTGACAGGCGACAGCATCCTGTGCGCTATCTCTGATCAACAATCTTGAGCTCAAACAAGAGAATTAGGGCAAACAATGATAAATCACTGCGGCATACAACGCTTAGTCAATATTCTCGTTTCCACTGACGACATAAATATTATGATAATAATCGATGTTTTTAGCAAGCCCAACAGGGTCAATAATTGTTTCTATAATTTTAAGCCTACCAACTGTTTTACCAACATTATAGAATGCAATAAAGAATTGAGAATTGAGAATTGAGGCTCGGATACCGGTTAAATTTTCAAACCGTTATTAAGCTCTTGACGCAAAAATCTTTACATTCGGTTTCGTTCGTGAAAAACGGTTTTTTTAACCAGTACCCTAATTGCGTAGTACAACACAATCTGTTTCGATTTGAAACAGATTGTTAATCCAATGCTTCACAAGATGGAAAAAAAAATCTGCTCAACAACGTAAATAACGCAATGAATGTTGTTGAACTGTCAAAATGAAACAAATTAGGCATAATTGTTAACGAAAATAAGTTACGCTATTAGGGTATTGTTTTGGAGGAGTCTTTACATTAAAGGCTTTTTCGGATTTAACGGTTTAAAGCAATACTATCCGGTTTTTGTTTAGTTTTTATTTAGCGCGGCATCCTCACAAGTAGTTACAAGTTGCAACGCGTTTACCGACATGCCGCTCGTTGAATAAACCGGTTAATTTAGGTTAAAATAAAGTTCTTAAAACGTTCACGTTCTTAAGAAAAGTGCGGAGGAAAACCGAAATAAACCGGTGCTAACCGGTATTTTTTAAACTGTTTGCGTGCCAAGGTTTTTAGTAACTAAAATTAGTCATTGCTCGCGTCATCATTCGTATGCAAAAAATTTGTTAAAATTTGTAAAAAAAAAGTTTGTAAAAATCTACAATCTTTAGATGTATCCTGTTTTAACAGTGATATTTTGACATTGAGGTAGGCTTAAACTAGATCTTCTATCATTTATAAATATTTAAAATTAAAGTTGCTTTTCGTGTTTGACCGCGTTGTTCTGCTAAACTAGTTACGAAACGGATTATGATGCGGTTTTAAACATCATTTAGATAATTTATTCTGGAAGGTTTATTAAATGTGTAAAATACCTAAATAATATTAATATTACATGTAATAAAGAAATCTCTATGTTTTGTCAAGTGGTGAAAACCGTGCGAAATAGGGGCCGGTCGCCACCTACAGTTCATTTTTAATCCCAGAGACTAATTTGACAGGAGCAAATGTCAAATTCCATATTGAAAAAACAAACAACAATCACTTGAAATGTCAAGTCAGTCTCTGAGATTAAAAAACGAACTTTAGTTGATAATAAATCATAAACATAGGATTTACGTCAGAGTGATGTGGAGCTAACTTCAGAGCAAGATTTAAAAGCGAAAAATTTAAAGTCAAAGTCGAATCATTTATTTCAAATAGGCACATAAAAGGCACTTTTGGACGTCAAAAGGCACTTTTGAACGTCAAAAGGCACTTTTGAACGTCAAAGGTACTTTTGAACGTCAAATGTCAAACGTATAAAAAGTTGACAAACCAATGGCTACATATGTTTCAAGTAACTCATTATTGCCCAATTCAAACTGAAACCAAGTCTTTAGAAATCGTTTTTCATAAAATATTATCTGCGGCTGTCTCACTCGGATACGGTGTCACTGACACTTAAATGAGTGTAATGCTAAAAAAATGCAACAGTATTTATTACAAATTTCTATTTTTGTTCACCTGTAAAAAAATACCACTGTGTATTATAAACTTTATATAAATAGGTACAATATTACATGCGTGAGTCATAATCATAAAGTTTGTAATATCTGACGTCAAAAATCATATTTAATTATAATACTAGCTTTTACTGTTCCACTGCAGGGCAAAAGCCTCTTCTCAAACAGAGAAGGCACGAGCTTTTATCACCACGCTTGCTCAAGACGGGTTGGCAATTTAAAAAAAAAAAAAAAATATAAGTATAAACAACGTGTTAATTTTGATGTCCCATATCTCTAACGTTATATGCTATGTAAAAATAAAACAAAAAGTCCTAGAAAAAATGTACCAAAAATACACAGTTTTGAATATAACACACTATACACTCGATTAAGTTTCATTTTTATGTACGATTAAATCATTTTCATTCAAACCAATCATTCTTAGTTTAAGCTAGAAAAATGCGACGTTGTCTTTTTTATGGACAAAAATAGTCCTAATTACATAAATGTTTTTTTTTTAAACTTTGTCGAATTATTTTGTACGAAAAACGCAAACTAAAAAAAAATGCATATGCCAGTTGATTCTTTGACATTAACGTAGAGTTATGAGTGCGTTGTATATAAAAAATCATACTTCCTCAAAATAATTGACACGTTCATACATTATTTTCGAAATTATTAAGATGAATATCGTGAGATTTACCTGTTGCTAAAAATAAAAACAAAAACAAGTAAGTAAGTAGAGTGTAAGGCCGTCCAGTCAAGTTAAAGAGACCCGTAAGGTTAAAAAGTGAAGCATAAAAACGATAAATCGCATTGGCAAGGTACAAGTTCGTGTATCATTATGATAATTTAATAGATCAACACTAAACCGCCATCTTGGAACGCAACTTTGTGTGGCCTACCATTTGCTCTGAAAGCGTGTCTAGGTGTCTACTGATCTATTTAATTAACTAGCTGTTGCCCGCGGCTTCGCCCGCGTGGTCTCTTATTCTTTTTCTAAAATAAAAGGAAACTTAGTTACTCCTTATAACATCAGCTATCTATCCGTGAAAGTCCCGTCAAAATCGGTCCAGCCGTTTCGGAGATTATCCGGAAAAACAGAAAGGCAAAAAATTTAAAAATGTTTTTTTGTTATAATTACCGTACATTTTATTATTTATTTCTAAAACACTTAACCGATATGACATTTTGGTTTTAGCCACACAACGAAAACCTCTCAGGGTTATACTTTCATAATGTATTGAGTAAAAAGCTGTTATTTTGACATTACAAACAGCCACTTAAATTTTATTTATTTGTATAGATATTATCGCGATCACGTGACCATATTGCAAATAATTGACCTAATAAGATTCTAGTTAGTCGTTGCATAAACACACGATGCGCTAAGCATTCGCAATGCTATCGTCGATCGCAATGAAAATAAGAAAATTGTTCCATTTAGAACAATAGGCTAGACCATTATGATCCTGCGTAATAAGTAGTAATTACTAACTAATAGCTGTGTAAAGCTAAACGCGCATTATAGCGGCCGCGGGCCGCACCGCAATCATTGTTTCAGACATTTAAATTTCGAACTAGAATTTGAACTGTGTCCGGCACCCTAATTGCGTAATCACAATCCTGAATGATTCTGATGGATATTGCTAATCCATTGCTTTATTTGTTCGAAAAATTTGTCTGTTCAGCAACGGAGGAGAGCTCGTGACAGTCAAGGGGTGACTGTCACGAGCTCTCCTGGAGATCGATAACAATTAAAATTCTATTGTGTCTCATTAATGACAGTTGGGCTCACGCAATAAATGTTGTTTAACTGTCAAAATGAAAACCGTTGCTACTGTAAGTGGGTTATACAATTACCCCGCAGTCTAATGCGATGAGGCTGCGCACATATGGGTGGACAACGCCGCAAAGCAACGTGTTGCAAAAATCCTCCTTCGTTACTTTCTTACATTTTAGGCGAGCCGCATCGCGTCGCATAACAGCGGCTGTAAAAATACGCCTGGCAAGTTTTTTTTTTTAAATTCTTTATTTGTTTGTGGGGTTTTAATCTAGTCTTTAAGGTTGTATAGCATAGTTGCACGATGGTTAATAAATGGTCAAGTTAATAAAAAATGGAACGCAATTACGTTCTTATGAAATTCGCAACGGCAAAGACATGACTTGTCTTTGTACCTTTGACTTCTGGTATTGAAAGACATGTTACAGAACTTACTTCCATGTCCTTGTTTTCATTGACACATAAAAAAACAGGAAATTATAGCCTACCTAGAAAAAAGTCTTTGTTTAGTAAGTCAAATATAATTAAAAATGTTTTAGGTACGGTAGGTACCTAAAACATTTTTACATTATAAGTTATGTAGTAAAATGTAGGTAGACGTCAAAGATCTTAAAACATCGATGAAAAAACTATGTGAATGAAATAAAAGTGCTAATTAGATAGGTAACGATTTAACACTGCTGTGAAAATATCCCAAAACGATGGAGGATCGCAAATCCACGACAATTTTTTACTTTGAAGATGGTTCAATAGAGCAAAATGTAGAGTGGTGTAGTCTTTGTCACTCATTTCCTAATTTAAAGAAAGAATTGCGTTTATTTGGACAAAGAACGCAAAACACAAAATACTTATAAATTAAAAAAACCGACGAAGTGCAAGTCGGACTCGCACACGAAGGGCTCCGTACCGTATTAAGATCGAGCCAAAAACGCCGAAAAAAACACGTTTCTTGTGGGGACAAGAAACGTGTTTTTTTCGGCGTCCTTTAATTATTATTACTTATTGTTATAGCGGCAATAGAAGTACACAATCTGTATAAATTTCAACTATTTACCTATATTACGGTTCATGAGACCGCCCGCTGGCAGACAGACGGACGGACGGACAGCGGGGGCTTACTAATAGGGTTCCGTACCCAAAGGGAACCAAACGGAACCCAAAAAAAATAAAATAGCGTTTTAACAATAAAAAAAAAAAATTGTGGATTGGTCTATGTTGGCTCAGGATCGGGTTGGGTGGAAAAAGGAAAGGGAGGCCTTTGCCCTGCAGTGGGACAATACGGGCAAATTTTTTTTTTTTTTTTTTAACAACAATAGTGTGTGCCTCACGGCTGCGCCAAAAGTGTCCATTTCAGCATGAATGCCAGACAGATGCTGTCTGACGCTGGTTTTCTAATGAACCTTTAAAATTTACTTATAATGTAATCTGTGCTTATAGCTATTAAAAGAAAGAAAGAAAATACATTTATTTAGCACATACAAAAAGGCACACAACACAACATAATTATAACACAAGTAAAAAAAAAACGACAGACTTCAAAAAAACACTACAAAGTGAAAAATAACTTTAATTTCGGAAGTCGGTGACAAAGAACGAAAATTCAAAACTAGACACCGACTTCCGAAATTAAACTTATTTTTCCCTTTTTAGTTGTGGTACCTACCCCACAGAAATTCGAATACCACTACCTGCTATGTAAATAACAGTGACAAGAAGTTATCATATCATCTACATACTAAGTGGGAAAAAAAATACGTATTATTGGAGCTAACTCAAAAACTACCCAAGCAAAGTTAATCAAGTTTGTATGGAACCACCTCTGAAGTATGATCTACCAAACAAAAAAAGAATCATCAAAATCAATTCATAGTTGGCGGATTAATCGCGTAACAAACATACAAAAAAAAACATACAGTCGAATTGAGTACCCCCTCCTTTTGGAACTCGGTTAAAAAAAGAAACAAATAAAAAATATGAAATAATTATTTAATAGGAAAGTGTGCCTCACGGCTGCGCCAAATAAGCCCAGTTCAGCAAAAAATGCCAGACAACTAGTGCCTGACGCGGGTTTTCAACTGAACCTGTTTGTGATTTGTGCATCTTGTATATTTTAAATGGAGTTATTAGTTGGATATAATTCGACACGTTCTTGTCAATTGGCGCCGGCGCCAGTGAGCTAGACATGCAAATACTATCCTCAGATTTGCATACTTGTTTTATGAATCAATCATTATTTGAAATTGTCACCTTACTACCTATTAAAATGACCCAAAATTTATCTTATCTATCTTGGTAGAGAAAGTGTAGTTCCTAAACAGCTTTCTAGTTAAATATTTTAGAATTAACCGACGTTCGCACGGACGTAATAGAATCGCGGCTGGATTTTATCGCACACTGGATTTTCAACTCTCGGTGTTAAGCCGAGTGTTGAGAATCCAACGCGCTGGGACGCACCCTCGTCTTACTGCGTTGAAAAAACACACTGTTGGATTTTCAACTCTCGGCGCTAAGCAGAGCGTTGAAAATCCAGTGCACGAAAAAAAATCGCCACGATTTTATTACGTCCGTGCGAACGTCGCACAGTATTCATATCTCATGTCACTCACACTACTTACATATGTAAAGATGGTACTTGAGATGTATAACAAATACCCACATATTATATGAACAATAGTTGTGGAATGTATTGGATGTTTGTCTCGTTGACAAACTTGATGGTAATTATCAGTTTCAGCTAGTATTAATGTCTTTCTAACGGTACTTATTGAATCTTTTTTTAGACCAAGCTCTTGCTTGGTCTAAGTCTGAAAATGCACACTCCTATTCCCCAACCCAATATTCTTTTAAAGCTACGCGAGTACTACTTAAGCTCCACACGAGTGCTACGCGAGCTCAACGCGAGTACTACGCGAGCTCTACGCGAGTACTACGCGAGCTCAACGCGAGTACTATGCGAGCTCTACGCGGGTGCTACGTGAACTCTACGCGAGTGCTACGCGAGCGCCAAGCGATAATTATTTACGATACATGCTAAGGAAGTCTATTTTATTGGTAATTCCCAAGCACATTAGAAGTAAAATAAAACCCACTATAAATAATGTATTGAAATATTGTTTGTTTAACATTAATGTTGCTAATGATTAAGTAAACGAACGACCACGAGGCGTATGTTATTAAACGAATGATAATTTATTATCTTTAACTAGTTTAGATTGTCTCATAACACGGTAAAATTTGAAATACTTAGGTAAACCTCGTGTAAGTTTGACGAAGATAATTGCTGTTAAAAAAGCGATGGAAATATTATTATTTTTATTACTAATATTTCCTATGAGTCAAAATAGACCATAGTCATAGTCGTCTTTCTTATAGTAACCTTATTGGTGAGGTTCTTCAGAAAGGTCATGTGCGTAGTACTGGATACCGGCGTGCGTGTATATACGAACTTAAATGAAGCAAATGGAGTATTTGTTTATTTAATACTTCAAGCACAGAAATACGGACTGAATGCCATAGGCATTTTCTACCAGTCAACCTTTGGGTGATGCAGAGACAAACAGTGGTAGGTGTAATTACAAAAAAAAATGAAGAAAAAAAAAATACAAATATGTATTTTTTTTTTTTACAATAAGTATATACTTATTACAAACTATAAATATAATATATAGGTCTAATAATAAATATAAAAATAAGCATAAATAAATATACATAAATACATAAAAATACTAAATCAAATAAGACAAACAATGGGAAAACATTAACGTTGTGATGATGACGTTAGTATAGAGTATGTAAGGAAAGGATTGTAGCAGGTTCTGCCTACCCCCATGGGAAGAAGGCGTGAGTTTATATGAGTAAACATAAAAACCTCATGTCGGAGGAAGATTAATTCAGTTTACTTCGTCATTCATTCATGGTGTAGCGGTTACACCGCCTCATACGAACTACGCATCATAGACAACATGACGTCACACAAATCCTGCATCGCGCAGTTAGAGTTTACCGAGCGATCGACATACATACAAGATTTCAACTTCAAACCGATGGGCAGTTGCCCTCCAGACACAACACCCGTCTAGTTGGAGGATCCTCCCTTTTCTATGGTGGATGAGTGAACTTTACACCCTGTTCCTCATGCCACTAAATAATAAATACACTGAATAAAAAAAAAAAAAATTACATAAGGAAAAAACACGTAAAATATTACAACAATGTATAAATAAGAAACATAAATAGGAATTTCGTTATAGATTTTCAACATAAATACACTTATTCAACAGGAAACTTTTAAGTTGATTTTTAAAAGAGCTTGAGTAGATACTGCTTTTTATATCTAGAGGCAACTTATTAAATGATATCTAATCTTACTAGCCTGTATTGTCCCACTGTAGGGCAAAGGCCTCCCTCTCCCTTTTCCACACAATTCTGTCTATTTGCTGGTGTCGGCCAGTCCTTTCGGTAGGAGTCAAGCTCGTCCCGCCATCTTCGTCTTGGCCTGCCGCGATGTCGTCCTGCGTTTAGTGGGACCCAATCAGTGGTTATTTTAGCCCATTAATAAGTCAAATAATATAACCGATTGATATCTGGGACTGTGCTTCACAATATTCGAATTAGGCTATACCTTGTAACGTTTAATGTCTTGTGTCTTAATGTCTTGTGTGCCAAATATATTAACTTGGCACTTGAAATGTTACATGTCTTTGATGCAGAACATGAGTCTACCTTTTTTTATTTCACGTGTCTAGTTTGTAGTACATCTAAGACTTTTGGCATGTAAGCCGTGTCTAAAAACTTACAAACAAAGGTACCAACTAATAAACTTACTTATTATAAACAATAAGGTAGAACGCAGTGGCACCTACGTGTCAAGCAATGTAAATACAGAACTGTGGTGGCGATGTGGTTTCATTGTAATGACCTGAAAACAGTGAGTGACGTAAATGACAGACAAAACGGTGGTATTGACAATCCACTTGGTTAGGAAAGGATAGCTTATTGGAAAGGCAACCTAATAGGAATGATGATTTTTTTTTTTTGTCAGTCCCTAGATAAAAAAATAATATTGAACACGTATTTTTGTTCTTTTTTTACGTAATCAAAAGATTACGGCGATACATTGAGTTAAAATGTGCCATGACGTCACGAGTATGTAGATTTTATAGTTACTTGTGACGTAGCGACCCCCACTTCCTAACTTTAATGCGTTTTATCTAAGTCATTTTTTATTAATATGATTTTTTTTAAAAATACGTGTCTAATTTTTTTTTTATTATCTGACTGCCGGACTAAATAGGATTTTTGATTTTTTACCCAGGCATCATCCCTATTGCGTAACACACTTTCAATCACAATCCGACAGTTTTGAAGGATATCGCTAATCCATTGCTTCATAATTTTAAAAATACGTCTGCTTAACAACGTAAATAAAACAATGAACGTGGGTGAACTGTTAAAATTAAACCCATTGAGATCAATTGTCATTTTATGTGTGTTACGCAATTACCCCGCGGGTCAAAAATGACCCTTAAGAGTGGCCAACCCGTCATACTTTTCATACAAACGCTCGTACGTGATTATGGCGTTGTAACACATCTTTCTTTAATTCTTTTAAACTAATGGGTATCTTGTGCACTATATCTAGGTTTCTATGAAATCAAAAAATAAAAATTTAGCGAAACAAATTCAATATAAGCCTCCAAAAATCTGCTTTTTTGCACAAATTTTACCTCAACTTTGACCGTTCATAATGTACTTATAAATTGTAAAAGTAAAGAAAACATCTTTATAGAAACCTCGCCCATGTAATGGAGATTCTAAATTACAAAAAAATATTTTACAAACTTGTAAGGCGTATTCAAAAACACGTATTTCCTGAAACCAGTTATTTTTCGTACAATGTTATCGCGTTCTCACTTGCTTGTTAGCGGTTCTCACTTGCGCTGGATGAAACAACAAGCTTTTCGACCATGCTCGCGTTGACGATAGACGGATCGGGAAGGGCCCCCTTAACTTTATCTATGGGTATTTTCCTGTTATATACATACATAGATTTACCTACTACATAGTTTCTTTATTTCTCATTCTGGATAGCCCGAGAACAAAATAAAAGGCATAAATTACTTGATGACTATTTTAACTCCAGTTTTATCCATCCAATTTACTGCGACAAAGAGAAGTTAAGTTAAAAGAGATTGCGTATTGGGATCGGTAAACAATCTCTTGAGAAGAGATTCAACACTTTTCAAACCAACAAGCGACAAGTCAATCGTCATCCCGAGGATGCCTCGTTGAAAGGTGAAACACGTGTCGATTTCTTACAGAGTTTTTTTATGGCTCTTTAGGAATAGTTAAGCGGAACAGTTACTAAATATATCAACGTCTATTGTATTTTACTTTTCAAACCTTAAAAATGATAAAAGACAGCCCCCAAAACGTCAACCCTTCACCGCTTCCCAGTTTTCAAACTGCTGATCGCTTCAAAAACCTAAACTCCAGCTTATGTCATCGAGTCACGTACGAGTATTATCTAATAGCATCACAGCGATAGCCTTCACCTTGTTGTACCGTTCCCGACGTGGTCAGGAGCACGTTGTTGCGGCCTTGCTGGGCCATTCCCGACGTGTTCTGGAGCACGTGCGGGACATGTGAGGTCGAGCTTGATCGATAGGGGCTTGTTACAGTTGATATGCTAGTGGTGACGGAACGGACCCGTACGATTAACTCGCCCCTTGCTTGATTGATCAGGAACGTTAAGAGACAATATTTCGATTTAAAAGAGTGTCCATGGAGTTTCTTGCCCGTTCTTCTCCATAGGCACCTGCTACGCTTTGAAATGGGTATCTGGCTTCATCTTTGTGACTGACCGACTCCTTGACAATCCAAAAGTGCCTGTAAATGGTTTAATTCAAATAAATGCTTATAAGTTTGAGT
The DNA here is from genome assembly GCA_949152395.1 of Agrochola litura. Taxonomy (NCBI): domain Eukaryota; kingdom Metazoa; phylum Arthropoda; class Insecta; order Lepidoptera; family Noctuidae; genus Agrochola; species Agrochola litura. Next base: position 17,038,813 of record OX424509.1, on the reverse strand, counting down.
TTCAGTGGGAGACGAATATACCCCTTATATTTACTAACCCTAAGTGTTATTTGTAAACTGAATATTGGCGTGAAATTATCTTTGATTGTAGAGTCAACAAAAGAAGAAACAGGCAATCGTTGTTCGTAAAAAAACCCTGTACGATCCGAAAGGGGCTCATAGGTACACACGGCTACACATCAAGCCTATATATTTCCAGTATAAGCTGACCTCGCATTGTACGGAAATCCTATGCAATGCGAGATCAGCATAAACTGGAAATGTATAGCTTGATGTGTAGCCGTGCGTACTGCAATAACATTACCAAAAAGCAATAAAAAACTAAGTATTATTAAATAAAATAAAGTTATCGCTATTTAAAAATCAAATTTTTTTTAGTACCAAAATTACCCCAAATTTATTAAAAATGAGCAAATTTTCAACAGGGGTCATAAGTTATGACTTGTGGACACCCGCTAAACGTAGGCCGCCCGCGCCCCATGTAATAACCCGGTAAAATTCCCCATTGAAAACGACGATTAATTTTTTTTCGTTTTTCCTGAAAATTACTTCTTATATAGATTTTCAGTACGATACCTAACGTATTGGACAGGTTTTTTTTACATGTTGTATAGGAAAAAACGATGTACATAAATTTAGAAAATATATTTAAAGTCTTCCAGCTTTTAAAATGATTGGTTATTGAGTTGATAAAACAATTTAAAGAAATGGAATGAAATTAATTCGTTTATTCTTCGGAACACTTTTACACGACATATTAAAAAAAAAAGCGAGATGGAGTTGACATTTCCTGTCTGACAACCCCTGAGAAGCAATGGCGAAATACATTCAGGGGTCAAATTTTCTTTTGAATATATCTTTAGCTTTTGGATTTGAGTCAATACTTTAGGGTTACGGGGAAGCACCAGTCGATAGGCTCGACAAACAAAACTATGTGTCGGTAAATAGTAAATATTATTCTAGTGGCTACATTTTTATCATCGCTCGATATACGAGCACACAAGTTGAAATAAAGTGTTTGCTTTTTTTTTGTAGGTACATAGATATTTTTGGAAATTTCTTGGTACACAAAATAAATAACGACTTTTGTTTAAAGACGAGAAAACCCCCTTCTTAGGTATTTTATTATTTACCTATGCATCTTGCTAAAATACATTTTAACTGTATTCAGTTTTTTTTTAATGCTTTATTAGCTAATGAATTTATTTACAACGTCTATAAGCCGTTAAATAATTAGATAATGTCAAACCGACAGCTAATTATTTATCTTTGTAACAATTCCGAACTAAAACAATTATAGGTATAATTAATCGTTTCAAATAATGTAAATAAAAGCATTGCAAACATTTACATTCACAAACTCATGAATCCATTTTATACTAAACATGGAGGTTCTAGTTTAAGAGACAGTGAGAGATTTTTTATTTGAATGCTCATAGTTATATTTAATAACAAAAAAACTAATTAACATCACATAATATCATGCTTGTTTTACCCAAAAGGTTAGGCAGAGGTGTACCCACACAGTAACTACACCCACAATACACCGACACAATTTATATTTTTTTCTTAAAATCGTTGTAAAATCGATAATGTATACGTAAGTAAATGTTTTTGTATTTATCGTTAGTTGAAGTACCTACTTGCCTTACCCCACCAAATTCACTTTTTTCTTCACATGTACGACAAACATCGACAAAGTATGCTAATAAACTCTGCGGTTGCGATTTCATGTTTTCTTATTTCTATGAGATCATGCCACCATCTTGCTTACATAATGGGAAACTTTCCATGTTTTTATTTTATGTTTAAGTAACGTAACATTACTAACATTTGTATTCCCCAAACGCACTTTTACCGACCTAGGAATCAAACCCAACATAGTCGCGTTACAATTAATAAGTATACCAGTAAAAAAAAAAACATGATACAGGTTGTTAAAATTATAATAATTGTTTAGTTTACTAAAGTTTACACAACTTTGTACAAAAAAAAGTAAAAAAAAAAAATATTCTCCTCAATAAAGATACTTCGCCATTATTATGGAAATAGATCCAATATAATGAGATAAAATAAGGCTAATGTCTCATTAATAAATCAAAAGGTCAGATTGAACACAACCAGAAAATCTTTATCTAGTCAATTAATGCCATAGCGTGACAAAAGGTGGGACAGTTGTATTTAATGGTTTATCTGTTATTAATCTCAATAACACACAGCTTAGACTGAAAGGCTTTCCACCAGAGATGTGCTATGCTATGTTGCTATGGAGGCGTTTGATATCCACCAATCATATTCATTGGTTCACATAGCATAGCACTGTTTTTTTTATGGAAGGATGCGTGCTATAGATGCGTGCTATGGATGAGAGTTATGGATGCGCAAGTGGTGTAGCTATGTGCAGAACAGAGTGCCTTCCTTACTGTCGATGCATCGCATAGCTCGAGCTGCGCATCTATCAATGGTAAAAAACTTCAATACTAAACTGTTGATTAGGTTTCCTTTAAGCCATCCATTATTTATCACCTCCTGTCAGTTAATTACGTTGATTGCAAGGTTGATTAGGAAATATTGAGATCATTAAAACTGTCAATCGTTTTATTTTTAATCTGTTAATCGAGTAAATAATTTTATTCAGTTGTCACTGTAGTGAAAGAATTACGACGTATAAAATTACCAATGACGACATCTTTAATACCTTCAATGGGAGGCTAATTAATACCTTATTGATTTGCATTTACCTAGATTTTTTTATACATCTATGTTACGGTCGCGAATCTTATTTTGATCAACATACAACCTGTCACTGACCTCCAAATTGCAAAAAAAAACGCAAGAAAATATAAGTTTCACGGGCTACCCTGGCACTTTCTCCTAGAACAAGTTTATGCGAGCAAATCTGTGGGTTTGGGCACAGCTAAGGAAAATTTCAGTAAAGTTCATGTTCGATTGATTCTTCACGATCACGATAAAAATACTGTTTTCGAAAGACATAGGTACAAAGTTTTGAGACAAAAACGTCCACTTCTGGACATAGGCCTCCCCCAAGCACAGCCACTTCGACCGGTTCTGTGCTTCTTACAGCCACCTGATTCCTGCGGCCTCCACAAGGTCATTGGTCCACCTTTTGGTAGGCCTTCCAACGCTACGTCTACCTCTTCCAGTACTCGGTCACCACTCCAGAACCATTCGGCCCCATCGGCCTTTTTCTCTGCGAGCAATGTGCCCTGCCCACTGCCCCTTAAGTTTGGCAATTCTTCGGGCTATGTCGGTTACCTTGGTTCTCCTGCGGATATCTTCATTTCGGATTCGATCACGTAGGGAAACTCCAAGCTTGTTTAAAAAAAAAATAAAATAAAATTGTTTATTTATCCCAATAAATAATACACACAGACACAGTTCATTACAATGCGACAGAGTACAGAGAGCATAAAAACATAACTTGTGTACAGATTTAGGATTACAAAAATAAAAAAGTATATGCATACAGGAAATAATGAACCCTGTCTCTTAAACTAGGAAACCTGTATCTTAAGAGACAGTGCTCGGCCAAAATTTAAATTTATAAAACTAAGTATACAAGAGTGAAGGTGTGATGATCTACCAGTACAAATGAATATTAATATTAATCAAATATGTGAGAGTATTGAGGTGCGTGTGTTTGTGAGACGGGAAAGGGAGAGTGTAAAATGTTTATGTGTGTGTGAGTGTGAGTGTGAGTATTATGTCAAGCGAAATATGATGCTAGTAAAGACTCTGTTTTAATATAGTCCTGTTGTTTGAGCCACTCAGAGGTTTTTGATTTGACATTAAATTTATTTAGGTCTATTATGTCTAGTTCTTTCTGTATTCTTTTGAAAACATGATGGCTTAAGACATAGTATTGACGTCTTGCAAATGAGGTTTTGTACTGTACACCTGGGGGAACATATGTACGCTTTCTTGGATTAGATGGAGGTAAGCGGGCATGTATCCTCAGGACAGATTGGAGGATAAACAGCTGCCGTACCGTTAGCACTTTGCAATCAGCGTAAAGTTGTGCTGTAGGGTATCTGTAGGGTTTCCTTAACATAACTTTAAGTACAGCCCTTTGGGACCTTTCTGCTCTCATAAGATAGGTCTTCGCGGCTCCACCCCATACAGTTATACAGTAACTAATAATAGACTGGCATAGACTCAAGTACACCATTTTTAGAATGTCAAAACTGGCGGATTCTCGGAGAGATTTGAAAATATGAATAAGACGAAGTGTTCGAGAAGTTAAGGTATCTAGTTGTTTGTCCCATTTTAGTCCATCGTCTATATGCACACCCAAGTATTTGACACTGTTTGCTCTGGGAATGGGAGGGCATGAACACGAGACTAGCTGATTCTGGCATGAGTGAGCCATTATTGTGAAACTAATGGGAGGTTTGGAGTTGGACCGGATCGCAAATGGTATGTAATACGTCTTTTTTAGGTTTAATGTCAGCAAGTTAAGGTCAAGCCAGTTCATGATTGAAGACATTGCAAATTCGGCCTTTCGTTTCACATCCTCCCATGAGGGCCCATCAACCAGAATCGCTGTGTCATCTGCATACGCATAGATTTTACAGGCTGGTATTGACATTCTACAAAGGTCATCTATGTAAATTTGAAAAAGGGTGGGGCCTAGAATGCTTCCCTGGGGGACACCGTACTGCACAAACTCTTCATCACTGAAACTAGAGCCAATCTTTACGAGTTGAGTGCGATTCCTCAGGTAATCTTTGAAGATTTCCAAAGCTATACCACGTACACCCAAAAACTCCAACTTGGATATTAGTTTGGGAACAGAAACTGTGTCGAAGGCTTTTGACAGGTCCAAAAATATACCAAGGCACTTTTTTCTACTGTCCAGAGTCTTGGCAATAGATTGAGTTAGATCCAAAACTGCATCTTCAGTGGAGACTCCTGACCGGAAGCCGTACTGATTGTCCGCTATAATATTGTATTTATCGAGAAAGCTTCTAAGATTTTGATTAAGAATCTTCTCGAGAATTTTAGAGAGCGACGACAGTACTGATATCGGCCTATAATTATCGACACAGCCTCTGTTCCCACCCTTAAAAATTGGGTGGACTATGGCTCTCTTCAGAGAATCTGGAAAAACTCCTGTCTCAATGCAGAGATTGCAGATGTATGTTATCGGCGATACAAGTATATGACGACATGACTTAAGAAGTGAGGAAGATATTCCATCCCAGCCTACGGCACAGTCATGGCGCATCTGTAATATAATAGTGTCTATATCACATTCGTCAACTTTTTGTATAGCAAGTGAATTGACAGGCGGGTTCAGAGTTATGTTATTACCATCTCGAATGGTCTCGCGGTTTAATTGCCCTTTAGATGGGTCGTTAATTATTTTTGCAGCCATATTTTTGCCTATATTGCTAAAGAAAGAGCAGACGTTGTTGAGGGAAGATGCAGGACTGTCGCATATTTTGAGCAGTTCAACAGGACTAGAGCATATTTTACCTGTATTGGTTATTTCCTTAATAGTTTTCCACAATGCTTTAGGATTATTCCTAGATTTTTCTAGCTCACTCTTCTCATAAGTTCTCTTTAATTTACGCAGTAGCATATTACAGTAATTCCTATAACGCGTATAGGTAACACGTAGTATTAAATTGTTAGGTGATATCTTAGATTTTACGTGCAGCTTATCTCGGTGCTTGATACATTTTAGAAGTCCCGGAGTTATCCACGGTTTAATTGTTCTTTGTTTTCTAGGTACATTGATGTATTTTGTATGTTTAGTTATTGCTGTTGATATCCTTGTAATTAGCGAACTCATAGCAGTATTTGCGTCTTTGATGTTGTAGATATCTGAAAAGTCCGTACTTTCTAGCTCTGTCTTAACTGCTTCATGATTTAATCGAGATATAGTGAGACTTTTGTTTCGTGTCGGATTTGTATTTGAAATCGATAAAATAATCGGTTTGTGGTCAGTAATATGTGACTCCAATACCAAAGTGGTGGCCACTGATTTTGTTTTTAATAAGACGTGATCTAGGCAATTTTCCATTCTAGTTGGAAGGAGGTGGGTTGGTACTAGTCCATGGGACGCGTTTAGAATTAGGTATTCTAGCGCACGGTCATTCCTATTGCCTAGTTTTATGTCAATATTAAGATCGCCCACAGTAGAGATATTGGGGAAGTTTGACAATTTATCATAGATATTATTTAAACTAGACAGAAAGCTGTCGAAGTGATCTTTGGTGTTATTCGATGGAGAGCGATATATTGCTACCACAGTAAGCTTATTATCAATTTGACATACAAGACTATTTGCATACATAATGTTAGGTTCCCATACCTTGACATTTAGCCCAATTTTGGTGAAGGTTATAACCCCATCATTCTGGTTTGAAATGTTTCGTACATTAGTACCTATGTTTTTATAATGAGTACCTAATTTACCGTCAAATTTACGTCATAAATCTTTATTTGACAGTTGCTAATATCCACTTGAAATTGAAACCACACTACTTACATACGCCATATGGCCTTTCCAAGACTTTATTTAGTTAGAACTATTAGCGCAAACATAACTATTAGTAGAACTTGGAAGCGCTTCTTTGAAGCGGGCGGGGCGAGTCAAATACCTACTTATCATATTCTAAACACTAGTGATCCGCCCCTGCTCCGTCCGGTTTTAACAACTTGACAAAACATCGAGATTTCTTTATTGTAAGTTAAACATAAATGTTTTGTAAATATTCCGGAATAAAATATATAAATGATAGTGAAAACAGCATTAAAATCAGTTACGCAGTTTAAAAGAACAACGCGGTCACACAGACAGACACGAAAAGGAGCTTTAATTAATAAAATATATTGATTATCAAACTGGAATAGACTTTTGAGTCTACTGCTACTGCACCGTCGCCGTCGTGTGAATATTACTGTATTTAGCCACGTCTGGCAAAAAAATAAATGTAAAAAACCAAAAATCCATCTGTTTAAAAAGTGAACTTTAAAAAAGATGGAAACAAGATGATCTATTCCTGTCTCCAATCCCACTTAATACTATAAACAATCTCACGCAGTCGGAGGCTTCTTCTTAAATTCAACAATAAATACCTATTGCCGCCGCCTTAATTTTTAATAATTTGAATTATATAGTGACACTCGCGCAATAAAGACGAATCTAACGACATCATCATAATATAATTCATCAAAATCGGTTCAGCCGTTTAGTACTTACGAAGGAACATAGGGACGGACATACAAGTCAACCACATAACTCTCCTTTTTTGACTTCGCCGAAGTCGGGTAATAAAACTTTTTTGGACTACCTTCTTTTTGTCGCAATAGGAGATGTAATTTTTGTTTGACGAGGTTTTGCAAGGAAAAAAAAGCTTGCCTATTTTTTTGGAAATAACAATGCAAATGCAAAATCACAGTTGATAAATCACTTGGGATAAAAAAAACTCGCTCGACTCCTGAACTATTAAGAATCATCTGCTACGGTTTGGGAAAACTTAGATCACTAACGTATTTGTACATTTGCATTGACCTTACAACGAACTTGGCAATATTACGCTAGCAAATATATTATTTAGAATCTAGCACAGTCGTGAAATGCTTCCTAATTATTTGCTCTCCACCAACGTATTTTGAACAAAAACACCGACAGAACTTGCGGTTAGGAGAGACGAATGTATGTATAAAAACCATTTAATTTTAGCTATAAGTAGTGTTATGTAAATAGGTATGTTTAAAGACCACTTATATGTTCGCACGAGAGCACCATTTTGCGCACATCTTTTAGGTACATCAAAAAAAAAATACTTTTTACATATTTTTAGGTACCTACCTACTAACATAGATCTTAAGAAAATTGTTACCACTAACACTTAAATTGGATTCTGTCCGAAATAAATGGCTTTAATAATAATTATAATAATGGGCTACCTACTTACAATTATTTACATTTTTAAAAGTTTTTTTTTTAATTTATGAAATTATTTAAAAATGTAAACAATATGCATTTAAAAACAAATAAAGAAAATAATAATAAAGCCCCATATACACGGTGCAAGTTTCTGTTCAAGAGCAATAATCGCATGTCATAAAGCACGTTAAATTATTGCCATTCAAGAATTGCACGCAAGTGTTTACACGCGTGCGATTTCCATAAAATGTCATACAATAATTGAACGCAAGTTTTGCCATTCAATAATTGCATGCGACTTTTGTTTACAACTAGGCAATTATTACATGCAAGTTTTGCCTCGTCTAAACACAGAGTTGCTCATCCTTGTATAATTAATTCAAGTGTTGCCTGTATTTACGCTGCCAAATATTTCATTCAATTTTATTGAACGTCTTCTCAAGATTTTTTACTTGTTTCGTTCGCTCATGTTTGAATGATAGAAAATTAAATGCGATTTTATTGCACGTGCAATTTTATTGTACGTGCTATTTACACCTATACCAGTTTTGAACGGCTACTAACTTGCCCGTATCGTGCAACAATTATACGTGTTGTTTGGATGGTGCCAGTCAATTGTTGCTTCAATAGGGATGATGCCTGGGTCAAAAAAAAAACTATTTAGTTCGTTAGTCAGATAATAAAAAAAAAAATTAGACACGTTTTGTTTGCTTTATCATATTAATTAAAAATGACTTGTATAAAACGCATTAAAGATGGGGAGTGGGGGTCGCTACGTCACCAGTAAGTATAAAATCTACATACTTGTGACGTCGTGGCACATTTTAACTCAATGTATCGCCGTAATCTTTTGATAAGGTAAAAAAAGAAAAAATATGTTTCCAATATTTTTTTTATAATGTACCTACAAGACGGATAAAATTATTTTTTTTGACATCATCCGTATTGTATGGTATACCTACCACAGGCAGTAAAGTTGCACTGCATAACAAAACGCCTGTAAGAACCGAGAGATTTATTAATCTACCTATCCTAAACTAAAATTATTCAAAATTTGATTGCACATTAGATCTACGTTTTGGGACTAGCTTTAACTTTCTGACTAACTGACCGACTCTTTGTCAATTGCCTGTAAATGGTTTAATTGAAATAATTGCTTTGAGTTTGAGTTTGAAGTCCTGAAACATACAGCAGACAGGAGCCTGAGGAACTTCCTGAAATATACAATTTTCGCACAAGGCTTAACTCTATATACTTACACAATCCAAGCCATGCGCCCAATGGGATTCCACATCGAAAAATAATGTCTAACGTCTATACAAACTTAGATATAACTACTGGGTAGGAGATTAAGATGAAAAATTTAGCCCAGATGTGACAAAAGAAAGTAAAGATAGTCGATTTGAAGAAACATAGAGACGAAGCGAGTTTTAAAAGTAGCGCCAGACATCGATGCAAATATCTACCTTACATTTTTTTTTTGAACATGACAGGTAATCGCTAAATACCTAGGATATAATTTTATTTAATATTATTAAAACCTGAAATAAGATTTAATATTTTTTTTAAATTATATTGAATGTAGGCTCCGCCTTAACAAAGTTTATTTTTGACACTAACACTGAAATTCCTATTAAGCAAAATATTTGGATGAAAATTGTATTAATATTGTCTTTCATTTTAGTCTTCGGTACCTACTTAGAGTTGCAAAATATTTACGTTGAAAAAAACAGCAGCGTGTTCGTTTTTTTTTGGGAAACCCTTTATATCGACTGTTTTTTTGGAGCTTAAATTATTTATTGTTATCGTCTTATTGAATGCATGAATACATATCATGTTTGAAATAAAAGATTACATAAACATGTTCATAAAATAATATTAATTAGTTGTTTATTTTTTAAATAAATAAATGAATATAATCTGAGATATGGTGGTTGATCTGAGATTATCTTACATGCTATATATACATTACATTATAACATCACGCCTTGTTTCCCCGAAGGGTTGGGCAGAGGTGTCCCTGTAGCAGGTACACCCACATTTCGCCAGTTATGTTTAAGTCCCATGTAATAGGGGGCGAGCCTATTGCCATCAACCGGGCACAAATCCAGACTCCGAGCTGCTACTGAGAAATTTCAGATAGAAAAACCCAATAACACTTTGCCCGACCCGGGAATCGAACCCAGGACCTCATGCTCAGCAGTAGCGCTTGCGACCACTAGACCAACGATCATTACATTATATAAATTGTTTCTCTCCTTTTTGTGAACTACGTAGTAATGGCTACTATGTAGTATCAAATGAAGGGTAATGAATATATAGTATATTCTGTATAATTCATCAATTATTATTCTTAACCAAAATGTCAATGACAGAGTCGAGTTAATCGTGTTTACCCTACGTCATGTTTTTTATTTGATTTGATAATTTTCAAGCTTCGATCAACAATTCGAAGTTTTCAAGAGTTAAAAACAGGTTGAACGTTGAAGACACGTTGAATCACTACATTATTATCATCAATCATTATAAAACAAAGTCCCCGCGCCGCGTATGTCTGTCTCTTTGTCTGAACGCGATAAACTCAAAAACTATCGAACGGATTTTCATAAAATTTTCACCAATGAACGGAGTGATTTATGAGGAAAGTTTATAGAAAATTTAGTTGTATAATTCATTTAAGTTTTGTAATTCATGTAAATTGGCTGATATATGACAATGATTGTTTAAGATGTCGGAAAAATCATGCCGATTTAGCTTTACTGGCGTGCGTCGCATAAACCAATAGAGTTACATGAAAACAATTTAGGTATATTCCTCTTAAAATTTACGTTATCATGGAATAATTTCCGACATCTACACGAGCGAAGCCACGGGCAAAACAAAACTGTTTTATAAATTAAACAAAAACAAATAATTAAGAATTATACAACTCCTTTAAACGTTGAGCCATAGCCAATAGTTTTAAAATTCATAACTAATTGGTGGATAAACGTTACTTGTTTGTCCTTGAAATTATTTAACATACTATTAATTAAAATATTATAAACAACTACAATATCGAGTTACGTTTAGACATGAATAGCTAGCAGGTATCCGATTAATATTAAGAAATTATCTATTTCCTGAAGACGCAATGAAATGATGGCACCTTGAATCATAACGTTTTTCCTATTTGCGAGACACTAAATCAGTTATTAGCTCACGGAACTAAACTATTGCAACCTTAAAATAAGTAATTATCACAAACAATATGAGAGTGGGGCGGTGGTCACCAGGAGGTGCAAAACTGTAGTCGCGAGGCTCCGAACATCATAATCCCGCGCCGCTTCTGTCCGAGCACACGCCTCGCCGCCTCTCGCCTCGCGCCTCTACACGACCACAACAAACAGTGCATACTGCGTACAGCCTCCCGAGCACTCGGCACTAGGCTCCTTGTGAACCCCGGAAACACATTTCCCCTATGAGGACGATCAAAACCGGAAGTGTCGTGAAATGTTTCTCAAAAGTGTTATTTGACGCGAGTTTTTACCACTGTTTGTGACGTTCATCATTTCTGCTCTAGACTTCACGGAAACATGCTCAAATGTGGAACTTTTGACTGAAAACTAAATTTTATATTTTGTTCCTGCATCTCTGTTTTGGTAAGCAAACTAATTGTTTTTTTCGAAAACTTCACATCCGTTCTAACTACCTAACACCTATGCCTGAAAAATTAAAACTTGATGGTTCAGTGGTCAGCTTCACAGACATGTAAAACGCAGTAGGAAACTAACAAAAATTACGAATTTATGCAATGGATCTGAATAGTTGTATGCGCACTATAATTATAGTAACCGCAACAATTACGTACTTAATAAGAAACTGCAATAGCAACAAAAAACTGAGTGTAAACAATATAAACATACAAAAACATAAGTCATAAAAAAACTAAGTTAGTATGGTTTGTATTCATCATCAATAATATCCCATCGCACTTTGGACTTGACTTCCCCAAGCTGTCAATGCATATCACCTCACATTCAAGGGACACAGACGGCCACAGAAAAAAATACTTTTCCAAAAAAGAACACCCTATAGTTTAACTTATGATCAAAAATGACCTAAAAATCACTGGAAATCACATTGCAAAGTGACCTATTATAGTAAAACAACGTAATAAACAGCATCACGTAACAAGGTAACAACTGAGGCACATGTTGCTCCTGTTACGATACCCACGTTGTACGGCAGTGGCCACTCCACGTCCGACACTAGTAAGAACATCTAACTACCTAGTGCCTAGCTATTCATACTTAGACAACATACTGTACATGCCTACGTCACAGTTTGTTATGAACGAAGTAGCGTGTAAAGCAGTGGAAGTAAACAGAGACATGGGGCCATAGACAGCAAACATTGAGTCAGGACTTTTTAGCAGCTGTGAATGTTGATGTTTTTCAAACGATTAGGCGTGTTTTTTAAGGGCATAAACAATGAGAAATTAGGTTTTTTACAGTCAACAGGTTTAGGAGAAGACCGGGTCAGTGGATCGTCTTAGGGGACCATCAATCATAATATGTGCAAATTTATTTATCTTAACATAAATAAGACCCAGTAAAGTGAAAATTCAATTGTGTGTCTGAAAAATATAATCGTCGAAAAATAGTTTTATTTGACACAGAAACACGTGCACATTAAAAGATAGTATTAGTATCTTAGGGCTAATTTCATCATTGAAACTGAAACCAGTGGACCTCTACACTAAACCGTGATCAGGAGCTGTCAGTGGTGCCGATTCCCTTTTTCACAAATTAAACTAAATTTAAGTTCAGTGCATATTTTTCTTTCTATTTCATTAAGAAAAGGACAGAAGATAAATTTTAGTTTAGTCCTGTCAAATTAATCAGCGCCTGTCACTACTCCATACAAGTTTAGACGTGATTAAAAACTTGCCTACTAAACTTTTTACTCGAGCGGGTTGACTTTTTGTTGAGCATTTCATAAAACAGCATCCCGTTTTCTTTATAATTTATGTAAAATATGGCGGTAATTTTAATCCCTTTTATTATTATTCAATAAGTACTGATAGTTTGCCGATGTTCAGCGCTTGCGATTTATCTTAATAAAAAATGCTCTTGATAATCTAAGCGACATTGATGGCTGATAATAATAATCGCATCGACTCTAATGGTTTTGTCCTAATTTCTGCACTAATTATAAAAAACTAAGTCACCGTAATAAAAACATAATTGATTCAGTTTTAACACAGTTCTCGGTGCTTGTCGTCTGATTTCCATAGAACCTCATCATCTTCCTGGGTCAGTGGGTCGTCTTAGGGGCGGATTTGTTAGGTACGTGGGGTAGGCGCAACCCGTTTTCTTCATACAGTCTCCCCTGTCAACCGACACGCTATCGTTCACTCCCTTCCAATTTCCATCGAACCTTATTATTATAAGCTAGGGTTGTCCCACTGCAGGGCAAATGCCTCCCTTCCCTCTTTCCACTTTTCCCGGTCTACTGCGATTGCGGGCCAATCCTTTAAGAAAGAGTCCAGCTCATCCCGCCATCTCTTTCTGGGCCTGATGCGTAGTCGTTTCATGCTTTTTGGGATCCACTGAGTGATGGTTTTTGCATATTGCTGCATTGACATGCGACAGATGTGGCCAGCGAATTGTATAACAAAAAAACGAGTGAGTCTTATAGTAATCGCATACTATGATGTGTAACATCTGACATCTCAAAAGTAGTAACCTCTCGGAATGTGGGTTGGTACCATTTGACGACCATTTCTAGCACTGCGTGTGATCATTGGTCAAATCAAATAGCGCGCGCTTCCCCGGCTTCCTGTTACACACTTCCGTCCCTTTTCCCGAAATCACACACAGATTGCAGGAAATCGAGAGGAAAAATGTTACACATAAAAAAGTGAAAAATCTTATCTACAACGCAGGTGCTAAGAAAACATTCTTCTTCTTCCTTTTTATCTTGTTTATATTCATCATCGTACGATCAAAACTATAAATAACTTTTGAGAACAACTTTCGGAAATATCTTTTGGCGTAGCTAGAGCCAGTGACCTTTCTTTAGGGCCTGTAGGTCGCCTAGTGACCTACGCCTACTGAGTAGGAAGTATCGTAGTAATTATAGCACTATAGAAAATGTATGTATGTATGTACATACGCTAGAGGCCACGCATGTACACACCTATAAGTTATTCGTATGAAAAGACCAGCTTAACGGCTTTCTAAAATATAAATTTAATTCTCACAGTTATTATTATTTTTTATCGTCTGTAGAGTGAGTAATGAATATTTTAATTACTTACATCGTTTTTTGTTTCATTTAAAATGACTTGTAATTTTTTTGCTTAGGTAGGTACCTGCATAGTATTGCATTATACCTTCATGCAAATATTTAATTTTTTGCTAACCAATTATCAATCAGACTTTTAGAACGTCAAAAAAAAAGAGATAAATAAATATCAAAAACAAATTCAGCGGGTAATTGCGTAACATACAATATGTACAACAGTAGCAATGGCTTTCATTTTGACAGTTCGACAACATTCATTGCGTTATTTAAAAGTTGTTGAGCTGACAAATTTTTCGCACATAGGATCAATGGATTATTCTTCAAAATCATTTAGATTGTGATTGAAAGTAAAGGGAAGTCGGCGGTGTCTTTGGTTTTGAATTTTCGTTTTTTGCCACCGACTTCCAAAATTAAAGTAATTTTTGCGTATTTTTTTTTTTTTAATTTATTTTGTTTTTTGTAAAAAGTTTTTATTTTCAACTTTTTAGTTGTGGTACCTACCCTACAAAAATTCGAATACCACTACCTGCTATGTAAATAACAGTGATAGGAACTTAATATAACATCATTACATCATCCATATAGACTAGGTGGGAAAAAAACGTATTATTGAAGCTAACTTAAAAAGTACCCAAGCAAAGTTAATAAAATTTATATGGGACTACCTCTGAAGTATGACCTACCAAACAAAAAAAGAATCATCAAAATCAATTCATAATTGGCGGAGTAATCGCGTAACAAACAAACAAAAAATAAAAAGATACAGTCGAATTGAGACCCTTTTTGAAGTCGGTATTTTTTTTTACAAAAAAACATCAAATTCAATTTTTACAATACTAATCAAGTTATCACGTGCAAGTTTCAAGTTTATTCCAATTCGTTGATATTCCAGTTTTCGCTGATTACATTTAAACATCAGCGGTATTGAATTAATTGTAATACGCACCAGCCTTATTTCCATAAAGCGTGGCTGATAAACAATACAAGGTATAAAATGCGTGAAGTTTGTAAATAAAACCCGTATTAAGTCATTAGAGCAAAATTACTCAAAGAAGGACATATTGTTCGTTAGTTCAATAATTGTAATACCTACATTCATATTAGTCATTAGGAGCCTGTTTCCAGATTTCCCATTTTTTTTTCTTGCCTTTTTGTTTTCTTTTCTTTCTTTATTTCACGCCAGCCTAATTTATCTTTTACGGTTGGTTTGTTTATGTATGGCTGGTATAGTCTTCTTTGGTTTTGAGAACCATAGAGAAAGGGGAACAAATATAAAACAGATGATAATTTCAGAGCTATGCAAAGTAATCACTGCCTCAGGTTGCGAACCCTACTATACAGGGTGGCAGGGACATCGACGCAAAAACGGTAACCATGGATTCAGTACATGATTCTGAACCCCCCTGAGTATACATTTTTGTCGGTTATTTAAAAAAAAATCGACTGTTTCATACATTTTGACCGCGTAGATATTGCACTTTTCTATGAAACAGCATATTTTTCAGGCTGGTTGAGGACCATATATTGAATCCTTGGTAACCGTTTTCGCGTCGATGTCCCTGCCAACCTGTATAGTAGGGTTCGCAACCCTACCTGTGACAGTGATTACTTTACATAGATCAGAAATTATCATCAATTTTATATTTGTTCCCCTTTCTCTATGGTTCTCTATGGTTGTCAAAACCATAGAAGACTACACCAGCTCTACTATCCCTTTTTTTTTTCTTCTTTTTTTTTTTTCGGGTGGGAAATTAAGACCCACCCGTGTTCCTTCGGTTGCCCTGTTGCCGGGGGCCACGTTGTCCCTAGCTCTTCTATCCCTGCCACCCTGTTTATTACAGTAGGTTCTAAAGGAAAATATAGTAAGCGAAAGTAATTACTACATTTTTATTTGAATACAAAATGGCGATATGATCGCAATAGGGCCAGTATTAATTTCATATACCTAAGCTGAATTGATGGTATTTTTATAACCTTGATTTCTTGATATAGAGCGTATTTTTTTTTTGAGACAGCAAAAAAAACCCGTTAGTAAAGGTTAAATGGCAAAAAATATGCATTTAAAAAATAAAAATGTTTTTGAAACATAGGTACCTACAATATTTTTTTTTTGGGGCTTGTGGCTAAGTAATAACAACCGCACGCGCAGGTCGATCGTTCAGGTTAAGCTACGCTTGCCGCGGTTGGTCCGTGGATGGGTGACCATCTTTACATACCAAGACGCCGTTGGTCCCGGCTGTCATTTGTAGATCTTTGACAGTCGTTACGGGTAGTCAGAAGCCCGATCCGATAGTCTGACAACTAGTCTTACCAAGGGGTATCGTATTACTCAGTACCTGGGTTGTGGAGGTCAGATAGACAGTTGCTCCACTCCATATAAAATACTGGTATTCAGCTGCATACGGTTAGACTGGAAGCCGACCCCAACATATTTGGGAAAAGGCTAGGCAGATGATGATGACCTAATATGTTTTTTTTTTTTTGCCATCTACTATATTTTACAGGCAATAGCTTCGAAAATACGTATTTGATATTAAAAAAGTTGGCAATCCTCCACAGGGGTGCACTGCCCCTGGATCGAGGTTCCACATTGATACTATGTGTTAGGCCGGCCAGACACTACCAGATAATTACAAACATGGATGGTGCCCAGAAGACTGGCAGCATTGCCACGTTGAATGGCAATGCTAATTCTTTGGCCAAAGAACGAGACGAGAAATTTCCTTAAAAAGGAGACGCGCACTCGGGCCCCATGATCCGTTATAAATTAAATTAAGTAAATTAATTAAGTAGCTATATTTATCTCTTATTAACTAGGCTGTAAATGCGGAATAAGTTTTCTAGATCTGTCGTTAGTTTTCCGAGGTTATCCTACTAGTAGATACATGTTTAAGTAGGTACATAAAAAATGTATGCGGCTGCCTACCATTGTTTACGATTCACAATATTAATGTGACTAGGTTTATAAATAAGAGTTCTATTCTTAGTAAATATGGTGTTGGTAGGTAAGGTACTTTGTTTTTTAATGATATCCTCACAACAAGCCCTTTTATTTGATACGTCATACGGTACAGTTTTCAGAACTTACAAAAAAAAAACAATTTACCCCTAAAAGTGACCACCATATTGAAAATTCATTCATTTACGTTACACGTCGGTGTTTGGGTCACAGAAATTCATATGTGTATCAAATTTTAACTAAATTGATCCAGTAAATTCGGAGCAAATTGGCTGTGATCCTATAAGGGTTCCGCTTTTCCTTTTGAGGTACGGAACCCTAAAAATAGAACTTCATCACAAGTTTTCTTGGTCCTTATAGTCAAAAAACTACCCAAGCAAAGTTAATAAAATTTATAACATAACATAACATAACATCACGCCTTGTTTCCCCGAAGGGTTGGGCAGAGGTGTCCCTGTAGCAGGTACACCCACATTTCGCCAGTTATGTTTAAGTCCCATGTAATAGGGGGCGAGCCTATTGCCATCAACCGGGCACAAATCCAGACTCCGAGCTGCTACTGAGAAATTTCAGATAGAAAAACCCAATAACACTTTGCCCGACCCGGGAATCGAACCCAGGACCTCATGCTCAGCAGTAGCGCTTGCGACCACTAGACCAACGAGGCAGTCAAAATTTATATGGGACCAATTTGAGAGCAAACACTTACAAAAAAAAAAAAAAATCAAAATCGGTCCACAAATGACGGAGAAATCGGTGGACACACATAAAAAAAAAAAAAAACAAACATTCGCGATGAACCTCCTCCTTTTTGGAAGTCGGTTAAAAATATCTACACAAAATATCTACAAATCTTACTGTAGATTCTGTAATTATGGAAGTGTAATGTACTCAATATGTTAACCCATTTTTTTTTTTTTATAATTGATGTTTACCGCACTGGCGTCACATTTGCGTAGTAATTATTATAAAATATAGATATATCTAACACACGTGCAAATAATTAATCGATTTACTGTATGTGGCCATTAAATTGTTCTTATTCTACGAAGATAAATGTTTGAGTGGTAATATTGTGATAAATGTGATAATATAGTTTAGACAGCATAATGGCTGGCTACGAAGGGCTGTTTATTCGTAGATCTTTGACGTCGTTACAGCCTATTGGTAGTCAGAAGCCCAAAAAGTCTGACAACCAGTCTTACCAAAGGCTGTCGTGTTACCCAGACTGGGTTGTGTTATGAAGGTTAGATAGGCACTTAGTAGGCAGTCGCTATATGTAAAATAGCTTTCTTTAGCTGCATTCAGTTAGACTGGAAGCCGACTCCAACATAATTGGGAAAAAGCTAGGAAGATTTTTTTAAAGTGTAATATAAACCTATAAGGCGAAGTGGAGACGTCATTACGTATAAATTGTAAGCGTAGTTGTTACCGAATTGGCTAGAAATATTTTTGCAGTTCTTTTTTTGCGTAGCGTGGTAACCATAATCTGTTACTCACTACGCGCTTAGTTTATGGTTAGCTTAGATAATCTTTTTTTTTTTTTAAAAAAAAAAAAAAAAAAAAAGCTTAGATAATCTACTTTACATGTTTTATTAAAAATAAAAATAAATTACGTGTTATTGTCATTCAATGTGTAAAATTACAAAGCATTGAAAATTGTAATAGATGCCATTTTCATAACTTTATGTTTGGATTAAAAAAAAAAAATATGCTTGATCTTTTAACACTTTAGTCTTCACCCACTTTTCATAGAACTTATATGCCATGCCGACATACCTACATATTGGAAATGAACCCTCCGGGAGGGTTACCGGCATTACGTTTGCGCTAAATAAAGCTAACCATCGCGGACGGTCAACGGCATTAGGTTTAAAATCGTGTTATAAAACACTGTAAAAAGAAGTGTTTTCAGGGGCTGTCGCTATATGTAGTTTCCAACCTTTAAATTTTATTGTGAATATTAGTAAACGTGAACAAAAAACAATAAAAATGCTTGGACTAATAAATCTTGTTAAAATATCCAACAGATTTTATTTTCAAGGTTTATAATGCTGTATTCGCTAAGAAAAATCTACATTTAAAATTAGCCCTCCGCGATGGCTCCCGGCATCCCATATGCGACTAGGTGAACCCTCCAGGAGGGCTCCCGGTACTGAACTTGTTAAAACGCTTGCCTGAACTATTTTACGCGTAGGATTCAAAATCACTACTGGTAAAGTTTGTTTTTTAATCCCAGATAATAATAAGAAATTTCAAATCTTGGTTGTTTTTCTTTTTCAATTTAGAGTTTGACATTTGCACCTGTCATATTACTATCTGGGAATAAAAAACTAATTTTAGAAAAAAAAAACATGCTGACTTTAACTCATAAAATTTCGCAAACTACACATTAAGCTAATTATGAAAAGAGACAAAAATATGTAAATCAAAGCTTACATAAATAGCCAAGCCTTAATCTGTGCGCAATGTCGCGTGTGACAGTAACCCTGAACTAGTAAGCACGACAACTAGACAAACCAGTAACTCTTGACACCGGCGGAATATGGAACTAAACCTAAATATACTGATTTTGACGTTTATTTGATATTTGTCTTTAGAACTAGCGCCACTGTGAACTGTCAAGTTATACTGGCGCCTTATTTTAGTAACTGTTCTTACATGAAAGTTGCCGGTAGGACAGCAGCCAGACCAAATACACGTGTAGCCAGTCCTATTATAAAAAACAGGTGTGACGAGCTGCCGACGTGTATTAGATAATACCTCAGTTAATTAGTTACTTGCGAAGAAACCAGTTAAACATTACTTTATGATGGTCCTTTCAGTCCTTTTGGCTAATGAGGACCAAAAATGGCAAAGACAAATAATATTAATGAAAAACAAATTGTTTAGAAAAACTTTTTTAGATAAAATAAGTAGGTAATTAATAGTTAGGTTATTAGTAGATACCTACATACCTAGTTAATTTTCTTTCGAGTTTTTAAGGAATTAATCATTTACTGTAAGTACTTTTAGATTAGGTAATTTTTCGTTTAAGATAAGTTAGCGTGAAAAGAACAGAGCTTACGAGCTTAGTCTTTTAAGCCTTTTTTCATTTAGAAGGCAGTTTTAAGGTTTTGCACTTTGCATTTGCCGTTAATCACTGCCAATAGTAGTTAACCTTTGAATGCTTTTGTTAATAAAATTATCGTAAAACAGAGGTCATTTAGAAACATTTATGAAATACACTATTGCGATTTAAATTTTAAACTTCTTTTAATATTTATATAAAATAACGTAATATATGTTAATAATTCAATAAATACAAGCAATGATAGAAAAAAAATATAGTTCTGATTTAAATCGTTATTTAATAACAAAATGACAGCTTACGTGACTTATTGATTGCATTACCTTCACTTTTCTGTCAAGTTTCGAAATTGTAAGAAATCTTAACTAACTTTGTCTACTAATATTAAATTATTTATTTACCTATAGATGTAACTTGATACGCTTCCGTTTTACGCAGTAATGACGTAAACTATTTGATTTAAAACAGTTCCGTTTTTGATAAGTATGTTAAAATATGCGACAAACATAATAACTGTTATATTATTCTTTAAACAGTGAAGAAAAACATCGTGAGGAAACCGGCATGTCCTAGAACCAAAAATTCGAAGACATGTGACATCTACCAATCCGCTGCCCGCGTGGTAGATTACAGACCACTCCCTCTCAAAGAGAGGAGGCCTGTGTCCCAGCAGTGGGAACATTATAATTATGCTGATTATGCTTATGCTATTATTGTTTTACTTGTATAGAGTCTTCGTCCATATGATTCATTAGCGGATATATCACTTCGTCTGTTTGTATCAAACAGCCTTGTGTCACATGTCCAATCACTTCAAGATTACCAGTTCATTCATCATAAATATTCTTTACATTATTATATATGTTATTTATCGACACATTCTGTACCTTTATGGCGTTAAAGGATCTCTCCAACTTACTTTTAAACATCATTCCCAAGAATTAGCACCAAAGGACCAAGTAGAATGACCTCTTTGTACAAATTCGCAAAAAAAGTCTTCTATTTTTAAACTCAATTGTTGGGTTTGGTCCTATCTAATTTTAAGAAAATATAAAAGGAAAATATCAAAAATTTGGTGGGTAGTTACTTAATATTTAGGCATAAAATTAGCTGCATGACTGACGCTACAGCCGGCCGAGCATTCGACCAGCCCACCAATAAGTAAATACGATCGTTCACGAAACTAGAACGAGCACAATGAACGGTCGGTTCAATGCAACGTTGAATAGAACAAACTTTTCAAATTCTCGCTCAATGGCGGCCGAATGCATCGTAACCTTTTAACCTTCAAATCAATTTATCCTTCTAAGTACATAGATAAACTCACGCCTTCTTCCCATGGGGGAAACTACAGAACGCCACATGCTACGATCCTTATATATTACATACTCCTTTTGATTTGTACTCATAATAGCAGTTACATAATGCGACAATTAAAATTGTAAGTTACTGCATCAACATTAGATCACTTTTCCTGATAAATTTTCCTGTATTATTTTCCGTAGGTATTAAGTAAAGAACACTGGTTCCAATCGTTTGAACGTTATTCTTAGATCTATGATTGTTTTTTAATGTTTGTTCGTATAAATTTACCTATGGTTTTCTCAATACCTACAACAATAAGCTCTTGTCCATTAACCACATTATCCTGAGGTGTTTTACACTCGGTAATTTGTGGTTTGTTCTCAGAATTGTTAGGCACTCGTTTCATTTCAATTTTTGCATTTGATGTAAAAACGTGTAATGTGATTAATCGTATAAGTCGTGAAGTTGGAGATCCATTCTTTATTTGGTTTGCTCCATTCAGCGAAATTAATTGGATATTCTTATTCATACTATTCATACAACTCTCAAAGAATGTCAGTTGCAGTGACTCAGTGATTTGAATGTACGGATAATTTAATTTGGTAGTGAATTTGATAATCAATTAATTCCCTTTACTAAAGTGCTGGCTGAAATCGGAAGGTCGGATGCAAAAATTAGCTAAGCAAATCTGATATGGTTCTACGTTCAGAATTCCAAGCTGATGAACACAATCGCATGATGCGTGCAATGCCAAGGACTGCTGCCACTGAGTACTTCCAGCCAGTCTGTTGTAACATCACCAGACAATCAACTAACAGGCTACACTATGCTAATTAAACAATTACGTACACTTTAAATGCCGAATGGAATTAATTTACTTTATACTAGTTTATTTTCTTAAACAACAGATTTATGGAGTCTGGCAGAAAACTAGTTTGAGAGAACAAAGAACTTCTTCTGACATTGAAAAATTCTTATTATTCTTTTTCAACTCTAAGGTCATACAGCCTGTTTTAATAACGAGACGCATGGTAATTAAAAAAACAATATATGTATTACCTAATGCATAAACTAATAACAGTTTTTTTCTACTATGTCCTTATAGACTTGTCATTAAGAAAAGGACAGAAGATAAATTTTAGTTTAGTCCTGTCAAATTAATCAGCGCTTGACGTAAAATGACGTAATTTTAGTAGGCAAAATTTTAATCACGTCTAAACTTGTATGGAGTAGTGACAGGCGCTGATTAATTTGACAGGACTAAACTAAAATTTATCTTCTGTCCTTTTCTTAATGAAATAGAAAGAAAAAGATGCACTGAACTTAAATTTAGTTTAGTTTGTGAACAAGGGAACCGGCACCATTATCTAACTATTATAATTTACTTTAATAAACAAGTGTTATGGCAATGAAAGGTCAGTTAAATAATGGTATAACTGTTCATTTAGCATTGGATGGTCGTCTGGGTTGCTCGATGTTGACCGCGCGCTGACGGTGTTGACGGCTGCTTCCCGTCTTTTGTTATGTATCATGACTCGTCATGGTAATGTAAAAACTACTATATCATCTTAGTTTTATGTAACATGACGTATAACACACGCAGTACGTACGCAACTAATAGGCTTACTTTTAAAATTTTCTTTCAAATTGTTTGACTTTCATTAACTTCAGTTACGCACTTAGGCGCCATTTTACCAATGATTGTTTTAATTTTTTTCCTCATTTTATAGTTATCATATTAGCTGTTTATTACTCTTCTATAACCGGACATTTATCCCGCACCCTAATTGCGTAACACACGATCAATCACAATCAGTTTCATTTTGACAGTTCAACAACATTTTAATTGCGTTCATTACGTTGTTGAGCAGATTTTTTTTTCGAACATATGAAACAATGGATTAGCAATATCCTTCAAAATATTTCAGATTGCGATTGATCGTGTCTTAATTATTTTAACTTAACAAACTTTTTATGCTAATACTTATGTGTTGCTCATTAGTCATTAGGCAATACGTGTTTTTATCGTTATGCTCTTTCAACACATCAAACCGATAATATTATTATCAAAACACAGTTTTTTAATTTTTAATTTATGTAGTTATTATAAGAAGACCCAGTTCGGTTCAATTAAAAAACCTCGTTTTTTACCTGAAAGATACGCGAAGAATTAACCCACTTTTTCGAAGTTGTCTAATTGCAATTTACTAATTTGAATTTACGATCGAAGAAGTTTACTCTTTTCAAATAGCTCTTATTATTATTTTTTATTATTGTTCAGCCAGTATTATTGTACAACCGGGGTTGCGGGTTTGTCCGAAAGGGTTACCGTGGCCTCTGGCAACATACAGGCAACTGAAGGAACACGGGTGGGCTTTAGTCAGTAAGAATCCGCGAGAGCTCCGCCCAGAGTGGGAGAACTTATTTGATAATTTCCCACCCAAAAAAAAAAGAAAAAAGCCTATCTGCAGTACCTACAAGCTGTACCTACTTGGTAAAATTCGTGTAGCAAAATCAAGAGTAGGTGTAGGTAGATACTGCATATGTAATTTGCGTCAGAGGGGAATGATGAGCAAATAGATACAACCCATAAAAACATAATCCTATAAAATGTTTAAAAACACAGTTATAAACAGCATCATCTTTCACAGGAAAAGCTCCAGTGCGCATTTTGGCAGATTTAAATATAAACAAGAAGCTTATTTGCAGGATTTATTTATAAGGGGTGTCTGGTAAAAAGATATGTATGCTCAGAAAAATCCATTATTTTTACGATCGACGTTCCTCGTCAAAATTACATTGTGAAGGCTATAAAACTCGATTGATGTTCCGAGTTTAGAACTATTTCACATCAAGGAAACGGGCGAGTGTTTGCAAAGTTTTTGCACACAATGTGAGACCGACAGTGTTGCGGAAAATAATAATCAATGAAACGATAACCTGTAAGGTTACATGCACTAGCTCGTTACGATTGATGTATGAAACTATGAACCGTGGAATTTGCGCCAGCGCAGCGCCGCGCAACCGCGCCAAAGAATCGCACATTGCTCGGCACCGGCACTCGGCACAAGGCTCGGATACCGGTAAAATTTCCAAACCGTTATTATGTACTTGCCGCAAAAACCATTACATTCAGTTTCGTTCGTATAAACCGGTTTTGGTGGAGTCTTTACATAAAAGTTGTTTCGGATTAAACGGTTTAGAGCAATATTAACCGGTTTTTGTTTAGTTTTTATTCAGCGCGGCATCCACACAAGTAGTCACAAGTCGCAACGGACATGCCGCTCGTCGAATAAACCGAGTAATTTAGGTTAAACTAAAGTTCTTAAAACGTTCACGTTCTCAAGGAAAGTACGGAGTAAAACCCAAATAAACCGGTATTAACCGGTATTTATTAAACCGGTTCCGAGCCTTAGTTCCATATTTCTTTTAAATTAATCATTCTGATTGATAGTTCAGCCACAAACTGTAATTATGTTAATGTTTTTGTTGGGCTATAACTAGGGAATGCCTGTCACTGAGCCAAAGTTTAGTAACCGTTCGTCTCGAAGGACCAACATTTATTTTTTTGTACTAATAATTACCTAATCTTAGCTGATTAATTGATGTTTAGGAAGCAATAAATGTAATAAATAACATTTCCAATATCAAAAGAATGTTGTAAAGCAAAAAGCTACACAAGGCAAGGCTCTACATTTTATGATACACTTCATCAAGGCTATAGGTAGTAGGCAATAAAGGTGTTTTCTGTTTACACATAACTACTGCGGGGATTAGGAAATAGGGCCTTGTAATGTATTGTCATGAAATACTAAATAAACTAGGGCTAGGAGTGTCGCTTTTCAAAATGATTTGAGGTCACTCAACCGTGACTTTTTGTATCACTTACAAGGGAATGTTAGTAACTTTACGAGATTTGACCTATTAATAGCACACATAATCATAACATTACCTAAATCACGCCTGTAATCCCCGAAGGGTTAGGTTAGATTAGGGTTTCCAACCGTCCTGTTTTCTCAGGACATGTCCTGCTTTTTGGGATGTCCTGGGGTGTCCTGGATAGTTTTTAAGTAACGTCCTACGTTTTTACGTCCGTGTAAGTAAAAATATAAGATGTACCATACACTCTGCTTGTTGTCTCTTTCTCACTACTATTTTCGCGCACTAGCGCTATCTCTATCTAACTGTTAGATAGAGAGAGCTCTAGTGCGGGAAAATTGAGTTTCATTGAACCTGTTTTCATTGCGTGTTGCTATCTGCTCTTATACTGCGTCCTGTTTATGTCCTGGTATTTTATTTCTTTATTTGCTCTCATGCACATCACACATTTTACAATATTTTATCGTCGGTTTTTGTACATGAACCCTGTCAAGGCACTGCAAAGAACAATGTTGGTTTGCTGTTGAGTTTGTGAACATTAAGTTGACATAAATTGAGTCAAAACTTATGAAAATACAATTAAATACATTTCAGAAATAAAAATAAATAGTAACAGTAATAAACAATATCCAATCTCCAATTAATAGAAATCAAACACAATAACACACATAGTCATATTTAGTCAGATGGCATTAGTAATTTAGAATAAAATAATAATAAGGAATAGGTTAATTACAATCATTTCATTTCAAGTTATCGTTAATAATGAAATAAGGTAAGTCATTTTACAATACAATACAAAATAAAACACACCTTCTAATACTGGTTTTCAATATTTGGGGTTGGCAACCCTAGGTTAGATAACCTAAAGTACGCGTCAAACTTTATGGCGACTCTGAAGTGCGTTAGGTACTCGCTGCGCAGTACCCCACCCCTCACCCCCGCTGACACGGGAATTTGTTACTGCGCAGCGACTCGCCTCATGTTCCGAGTCGCCATAAAGTTTGAATCGGGATGTAATGTAACTTTAATAACACCCACATTTTACCAGTTATGACTTAAAGCCACATGTAATAATAGGGGACGAGCCTGGGACCTGAGAATCGAAACCAGATCTCATGCTCAACAGTAGCGCTTGCGACCACCTCACCAACGGTCAATCAAGTAGGAAAATATTCAAACTAGGTTGATAAATACCTGTAATAACTAAATGAATGATCACCGTAAAGGCTTCCGTAGCTAAAGACTATGTAGTTCGGATTTTCCAAGTTACACTTTATACAGTGTGACGTGATCATTCCATCTGTATTGTGATATAAGTTATTGACAACTTTGTTTACAAATCATTTATAATTTATATGGCTATTTAATAAGAACTCGATAAATCAACTGTGCAAGTAAGCAGTGATTTTGCTTGTCTATTTAGTCATCGGGAACTGAATTGGCTATCACAATTTTCTCATAGGAAGATTATGCTGCTATGCTCTTAACATAACTGATACTTACTGAATTGATACTATCGCAGTCCACTGCTGGACATGGGCCTCTCCCAGGCTGCGCCACAACACCTGTCCTCCACCTTCCGCATTTAGTCTGTCCTAGATTCCCAGACACTTTTTTAAGGTCGTCGATCATCTAGTTAGGAGGCGTCCCACACTACGCTTGCCAATACGCGTTCTCCACTCCGGGACCGGGACTCGTCTGCTCCACCGGCCATCGGCCCTTCGACAAAGACCTGCCCACATAACTCTTAGTTACCTCAATTAATGTATTTTATTTTATGTACTAATGACAGTAATTTGTATTGTTACAGACGAGCCGTGCGCCGTTGTAAGCGACCCACAGCCCAGTAAGAGTAGTTCAGTCCGCGCGACCGCCGACATACCTAGCAACCCGCCCGCATAGGATGGTAGAAACTGACCCCGGGCCCAAGAAATCTCACAGTAAGTACCTAGAGAGCTACGCAGTAACGGTACGAGAATCTTTTGGCGCCTGAATGGAAGAAAAGGCTTTGTTGTAAAAAAATTGTGAGATTGTCACAGAAAATCCGCTCCTAAGACGACCCACTCACCAGAAATTGTATTTAAAAAAACAAAATAGCGGCGCGGTGTGAGTTCCGATTTTGGCCACCAAAAGATTCTTGTACCATTGCAAATCAATGAATTTCAGCTGAGGACAAGGAGAATGAGTAGAGGAACGAGGTAACATGTTCCTGCAACGTAAAGGGAGGATCCTCGTAACAATATGATTGATGGTGCTTGGCATGGAAAGTGTTAACACACTGATACCTTACAAGTTCTAGTATGGCAAACTAGAAAAAAAACCAGGTGGAGTGAAGGAAAAGCTGCACCCTAATTGTGTAACACACGATCAATCATAATCTGTACCATAATTTAATGCTTCTTACGTTCGAAATAATGCAATGAATGTTGTTGAACTGTCAAAATGAAAGATTGTGATTGATCGTGTTTTACGCAATTAGGGTGCTAGTCATAGTCATAGGGCATGGTTAAACCTAAGCTTCCGATTAAGTAATGCATCAGTTAGGACATTACTGCTCTACCAGCGTCACCAATGGCAAAAACTGCAAAAGATGGCTAGTAACCTAATTAATCATTAATTTTGACAGTTCAATTATAATCATTACCTACGCTCGCGTTGATTTTCTCGTCAAACTTTAGAAGAAAGCTTATAGAAACGTAACTGTCAAATGTAATGATTTCATGAAATCAAGACATTTGACAGTTATGCTAACATAAGGAGTTGTATTGCTGATTGTAATGATTATAATTATGAAAAGCCATATTTGTTACGGTCGCGAATCATATTTTAATCAACATAAGACCTGACACTGACCTACAAAATGCAAAAAACTAAAGAAAATTTGAATTTCGCGGGCTACCTTAGCGTATGGCCTTAACGTACAGCGTGTGCGACAGTCGATTTGTGAATGAACACTTGAACAGGTTTCGATTCAATTGTTCTGTGGAAAAAAAAAACAATTGCAGGTAGCTTGCCCGAACCCTTGGCTAGTTCGAGGAATTCTCTCATAGGGTAAATACGTGGTTTGAAAAAAGACCCTTCCGAGGCGGCGCGGCGGCGGCGCTCGGGAATTTGGGTCTCGTATTGTATCTGGTCTCGTATTGTATTTGCTTATTGCCGAGCGTCGCAGTAAAACTCATAGTTTATTATTCTCAAAATCTCTTGTTAACTGCTTACTACATGGTTGCCAACCGCGTTCCCAAACAGAAATGGTCTTTTTTGGCGACAGGCAGAGCTGTTTGAAATTTGGTCGAAAACCACCAACTGCACGGTTGTAAACCACCAAGGTCACCTCTGTCGGGACGCGGTTGGCAGCCGTGTAGCAAGCCCTTGCGAAATTTGAGGTGCGAAAATTGTTATCCTGGTTTGTCCAAATAGAGTAAACCCAGATCTTTAAAGTTAGGTTATTTCAATACCAATAGCATAAAAGGTCAACGCGATGAGGTCGCGGCTTTCCTCCGCGACCATAAAATTGACATCTTCCTCTTTTAAGAGTCATTGCTAAAGCCCTGCAACCGAGACCCGTCAATCGCCAACTATCGTATAGTTCGCAATGACAGGTCGCGATGCCACAGAGGCGGCACCTTAATCTATTATAAACAGAACCTATACTGCATCCCTATGGACCCTCCTCCCCTCTCATGATTAGAAGTTTCAGTCTGCCGCTTAGGCATGTCCGGCCATCAGCCAATCACGCTAATATCGATCTACCTCCCGTCCTCCCCAACAGTTTTCGGAAAACTTCCAACTCCTCTCTGACGACCTCTCTATCCTATCAGGTATGAGTGACTCCGTCATTATAGCGGGCGATCTCAACGCCAAGCATCCCTCCTGGAATAGTACCAGAACCTCCATCAGAAGGCGACACTTCTTCGACCTCACAAATACCTCAGAAATTTGCCTCTCCCTCACGCGTTCCGCCTCCTCCTTCGCGAGCATGACTGCTTCGCAGAAGGAGGTGATGGCCTTCCATGCCCTCTCGCTCCGTACCATGGCCTGGCCCAGGGTCGGACGCGAGATATTATCGCCGCCGATCGCCTCCACGAGGACACGGCGGTGCACCGCCCGAGCCGGGTAGACCTCCACTGTATGCTCCACCGTGTCCTCCGGGCGATCCACACAATGGTGACACCTGGGCGTTTCCTCCCGCCTTATCCGGAACAGGAACCTCCCGCAACAACCGTGTCCGATGAGGACCTGTGTCAAGCGGAAGATTACAGAGAGGAGGCCTGTGTCAACGCAGTGGGCCGATTATGCCATCAATTTTAGAGTTACCGTTCTGTTACATTTTAGTGATGATTAATGTTGAATAGAATGAATAATCAATACTTCAGATATTGTAAAATGTTTGTTCTATTTAACGTTTTCATTGTTCTTTATTAAATTACACAATAACTGTCATACACTTGTATTGTTTCATAAGTTGAGTGGTTTGTAAAGGCGCACCAAATTGACAAACAAAGGATTATTTTCATTAGACTGCGTGAATATCAATCGAGCTCTGCACTCTAATTGCGTAACACGCTTTCAATTACAATCTGAATGATTTTGAAGAATATTGCTAATCCATTGCTTCATATGATCGAAAAATTTAGATAAGATAAGATTTATTGTTTAACTAGGACTAGATTACAAGGCAAGGTAATATATAAAGCACAAGCATAAAGTTTCATAATCTAGTTAGTGGATGCCATACTGTTCTCCTAGATAAGTTACAAAATAACCTGTGTTTAGGAGAAACAGTTCCGATCCCCGTCATAAAAGGTTGACTTAAAAATAGCACGTGTTAAATATTATATAAATAGTAATCATTACAGCAAGCTACAAAATGAGACAAATTAAGGTTATTAAACAACAAAAAATAAAAATAATAAAAATAAAAATGAAACTTATAAAATTTTAAATCTAAAAATAGCAAATTTAGGAAAAAAAACAAAGTTATGAATTAAAATGTTTAGATGGTGTGTAACCACACTATTTAGTTAGAGTTGTGAGTGTTTTGTTAATTTATGTGGTGTGTGATGCATGTATGTGTTTGAGTGATCACTTCTTTAGGAATTCTTCGGTTTCGTCGTAGTTAAGGTTAAGAAAGAAGGAGCGAACCGTCTTTTTGCATTTAAAATTTGGTAAGCCGTAAATCGAGATATTTGCGTTAATTTTATTGTAGAGTGAAGGGCCGAGGTAAGGGGGCAAACTTTTTTATAAAAGCTGTACGTGCTTGTGGTATTGTGCAGATTAGGTCTTTGTGGCGTGTGGAGATTTGTCTGCTCAACAACGTAAATAACGCAATGAATGTTGTTGAACTGTCAAAATGAGAGCCATTGCTACTGTAAGTGTGTTATGCAATAGGGATGATACCTAGGTAAAAAAAAAGAAATTCTTTTTAGTCCGTCAGTCAGATAATAAAAAAATATTAGACACGTATTTTTTGCTTTAT
Organism: Agrochola litura; assembly: GCA_949152395.1. Lineage (NCBI taxonomy): Eukaryota > Metazoa > Arthropoda > Insecta > Lepidoptera > Noctuidae > Agrochola > Agrochola litura. The sequence goes on along the minus strand of OX424509.1, from coordinate 17,007,909 downwards.
CATATTAATAAAAAACTACTTAGATAAAACGCTTTAAAGTTGGGGGAGGGAATATTTTGTTTAATTTAAAAAAAAAATACGTGTTCAATATTTTTAAATAATCTACCTGACGGAAAAAAAAGTCATCATCCCTCGCTGTAACTTGAGCCATTCAAACATGTGGAATTGTGATACTCCTTACCCGAAATGCAGGTAACTACAACTTCTCTAAAAATACGCCATGTCCCCGATTGGACTTCCCATCGGCAAAAATGACGATGGGAAATCCAAACTCCCAAACACACTTTCATTTACTTTTTAACCGGTTTAGGGGATGGATTTTCAAAAATTCTTCCTTAGTGCGCACTTTCGTTATAAAATGAACTAAGTATTGTGCAAATATCAAGCTTCTCTAGACCCAGCGGTTTAGGCTGTGTGATGTCTGTAAGCGAATGAATTTATTTTTATTAATAAAAATCTTAAATTATATTAAAAAATATATATATTATTAGATTATTAGATGATTATATTATTAGATTATAACTCAAATACCAACCAAATAGGTCAAAGAGGCCATCTGAGGCTTTTATAAAATAAATAAAAATGGTTTTTATAGTCACAGAAATAGATACACGTGCAATCGAAAAAGATCTAAGTACAACGTGTTCCTTTTGATGTCCCATAACACTAAGGTTATGTTCTATAATTAAAAATAATACAAAAGTTCTAGAACACGTGTTCTAAAAATACTTGGTTTGAAAGATAACATAACTATCGATGTGTGTAGGTATTTAAGTTTTATTGATAAGTACGAGTAGGTAAATCATTTTTATTCAAACCAATCATTCATACTTGAAAATGCGACGTTGTCTTTTTTTATGGACAATATAAGTCAGTTTTTTTTTTATATTTCACGTATAGGTGTTTTACAAAAATAATCGTGACTATCGAATTTATTTTCAATTTATTGAACAATTATTCATATGCCAGTTGATTCTTTGACATGGTGTCATTAGTACCTTAGAGTTATGGAATATCAAAAGGAAAACATTGTATAAAACATGTAAAAAACCCTGTCCGATCCGTGAGGGTGTTGTTAGGTATCGTACTGAGAGTCTATTAATGTGGAATTTAAAAAAAGTTTTTTTTTTAAATCGGCACATTTTTTTTTCAATGGGGGAGTTTTACCGCGTTTTTACATGGGCGGCCGTCCGTCGTTTAGCGGGTGTCTTTAGGATATCTATGCTCATAACACTCATAAGTTCATAACTTATGAGTTATGACCCCTGTTGAAAATTTGAGAATTGTTTATAGATTTGGGGTAATTTTGGTACAAAAAAATGTGAATGGCAATTTCGGGATCGGACAGGGTTTTTTTACATATTGTTTAAATTACGTTAAAAGTTCCTACTGCAGGAAGCATCTTCATCTTTTTGATCATAAAAAATTTCCACCTCACTACTACTTGTCTTACTTATCTATTTACTTCTTGCATGTCACATGAAACTCATGAAATTAGGGCTTTGCTAAGTAACGTGAGCGTTACATATGAATATAAACCTTATTCTTATGCAGGTAATGTTCATATTGGTATCAGCGAATGTGAAACACCTACACAAATAAAATTCACATTCGTATGAGACGCTTACTGTACTTGGCAAAGTTATACTCAAGGTGTGGTATGTAAATCTAGCCCTTAAAGTCACCATCCTGTAAAACCCACCATGACTCACAATTAGGAATGTCCAAGTATTATTTGTTTAACACTCGTCACAATGAGCACTTATTGAAGTCATGCCACCTGTCCATTTCGTAACCTCATATGGAGATTATGCACATCTCAAGGTAACAATGCTACTGACTTACTGTTTAACGTTAGAACGTTAATAAAAAGACGTATTCTGGTCATGTTACAGTGGGTATGGATGGCAAAACAGTCGCCGAAAATGTCAGAAAACAACTGTCATGGCGTGTACGCACGAACGAACAAGAACATGGTGAACACGAACATCGAACACTTTGTTCGCATGTGCGTCCCACTAACGAACATCAAATCAAAATCAAATCAAATCATTTATTACTTTGCAAACATGGGTAATTATTACATTGATGTTTTATTAAGAAAGTCCTCCATGTTCTACCGTCACATGAGCATGCAAATCATGTTAATTTACACAAATTTAAAGACATTATAAATTTAAATAACAAGTAGGAAATTTTAACAATACATAAAAAAACACTGAGAAACATTGTGTTCGTCAAAAAAGTTCGTGGCAATCCAATTTCAAATCCAGTACCCTAATTGCGTAATACACGATCAATCACAATCTGTTTCGATTTGAAACAGATTGCTAATCCATTGATAAGTTGAAAAACGATAAGTTCAACAACGTAAATAACGCAATGAATGTTGTTGAACTGTCAAAATGAAACAAATTAGTCATAATCGTTTACGAAAATAAGTTACGCAATTAGGGTACAGGGCAGGGCTACTAAAGAGAGCGGGGCGGTTGAGCACGAACTGTGTTCGTATGGTGTTCGTGTTGCTAATTTACGTCTACACGTACGAACCAAATGTTCCGTGTTTGATGTTCATGTTCACCATATTTTGTTCGTTCGTGCGTACACGCCTTAAGCATTAAGGCTTTCAATATTTTCCAATCGATACGCTAAGATAAAACATAGAATCTGTATTTCCAGACTCTAGACTACCCATTATGGACCTCATTGGAAAAGTGCGTAAAAATAGCGGTGACAACATTATTTTGTATTGGTTGTGTCCTGAACATACTTTTACATAATAGCCTTACTTAGCAGCTAGCCATATCCTACGAATAAACATCTTTGCCATTTTCTTTATGTTTTGAAAATCGTGTTTAGAAAATGCGACTCTGCCCAGCAGCTTATGTTGCTACCCGTACATTGTGTCCTGTCCTGACTGACATATTGTGTCCGCAGCTGCGCCAAATATTGTTGCGAGACCTTGCCGAACTGCCGGTCACCTACAAATAACGATGCGTTATGTATTATACCAACTTAGATATCGAGATGGCTTTTGTATCATTTATTGTATCTAATGGTCTAGACTCTACAGTTCTGATGAGAGCTACGTTATACACAAGCTAAATGTCGAAAATCCTAATAGAGATAATAATGATAATGGCTCAAGTTGTCGGAAAAAAAATATAAAGAATAAATTTTTAATTCATTTATTGGGAATATCGGGATAAAAAGTATCATAAGTCCTTCTCTAGGTCTACCCATGTGCCAAATTTCCAAATTTCATCCAAATCCGTTCAGCCGTTTTAGCGTGAAAGCGTAACAAACAAATAAACAAACAAACTCACTTTCACATTTATAATATTAGTGAGGAAGAGGAGAATCAAGTACAGTATACAGTAGCAGTTTGGACGGCGCTCCCCAAACTAGACCTGGGGGCCTGCCACCAGCTCATAAAGCTGTATTATTTTGATATTACTTCAGTGTGGGAAAGAGATGAAGGTCTTATAGCTCCATCTCTTTCTCCCACTGAAGTAATATTAAAATAATACTGTTTATGAGCTGGTGGTAGGCCCCCTGCACTCTAATTGCGTAACACAATGCGAAAGATTTTCAAGGAAAATGCGAATCCATTGCTTCATAAGTTCAAAAACGTTCTGCTCAACAACGTAAATAACGCAATGAATGTTGTTGAACTGTCAAAATTAAAGGCATTGCCATTTTAAATATTACGTAATTTCCCCACTGCTTTACCGCTTCTATCTTGGGGATCAGAGTTGCACATTTTTTAAAAATAATGTAGTATGAATGGGAGAAAAATAGAACAATTAAAACTTACACAAAGATATGCGATTGTTTACTTTTCTTGTGAGTTTTGCTAAAATCACAGATCTTAGCACGAGTTACACGTGTAATTGTTGAGATGTATGCATCTGTCTAGTTGATGAATATAACGTTACACATAAGATGTACCTACACCTAAAATATTTATAGTTGCTTTTCTTAAACACTAACTGCACTGTGCCTGTGTCACTATACCGTATTTCTTTAAAGGGTAACTTATCTAGAGTGCAAAACTTTAGTAGGAACACAGCACGACATCGAAAGATTAGGGCGACGATAACCGACTTTTAATGATTTCATACTGAAAATCACGTCTAAATTAGTAGTGTTATTGATTTCGAAAAAAATATATGTTAAATTAGAGCATCTTCTTAATATATGAATATTTTAGGTCATGCATATATTACACAGTGAAATTAATTTGTAAAGTTATGCCTAACGCGGAAAAATAACTGAGAATCACGCAAAATCTATCAAGCATGTTTTTCTGAAACCTTCACCATTTTGAAGATAATTTAATTACTGATCTTTTAATATACGTGTTTTATTAAAATACCTTTTGTTTTATGTATAATAAATTAATAATGCGTCTAATTTGGGACAGCGCTCCTTGATGGACGAGACCTATTACTGACTGGACGTACGACGCGCTGCGTGAGCTCAGTACAGAACACGCAAATTAACCACTCAAGGTCACTGGCATATATCTGCGTCTTAAAATGAAAAAAAAAAAACAGACTTAAAAAACAGACTTCGGATTCATGGCAGCAATAGTGGTAATTGCGTAACTCACTGTAGCAAGGCCTTCATTTTGACAGTTCAACAACATTCATTGCGTTATTTACGTTGTTGAGCAGACAACATTTTCAAACATATGAAGCAATGTATTAGCAATATCCATCAAAATCATTCAGATTTAGATGCGCAATTAGGGTACCCAAAAATCGCCTTGCTAATTTTTCTCGGAAATATTAATGGATTTCTTGTTTGTTTCAGGTTGTGATGTAAAAAGGGACCTGCAACTAAACGGCCCAGGTTCCAAAACCGCCGAGCTTGGTAAGTTAACTCTAGCAGAACACAAAATAAACTGCAATATTTATTTACTGGTTCACCATCATTCTCCTGCCCAATGTATTTGGGGTCGACGCAAAATGTATTTTTCTTCTATTTCTTATTAGTCGTCACGTCGTCGTCGTAAGTAACAACAGCTGCACGGGTCGATCGATCAGGTTAAGCTACGCTTGCCGCGGTTGGTCTGTGGATGGGTGACCATCTTTACATACCAAGACCCCTCCTTGTCATTGGTCCCGGCTGTCATTTGTAGATCTTTGACAGTTGTTACGGGTAGTTAGAAGTCCAAAAAGTCTGACAACCGGTCTTACCAAGGGGTTTCGTGTTACCTAGTAACTAGGTTGTGGAGGTCAGATAGGCAGTCGCTCCATGTAAAATACTGGTATTCAGCTGCATCCGGTTAGACTGGAAGCTGACCCCAACATAGTTGGGAAAAGGCTGGTCATCTCGGTAGTCACCTCCTTTCTAGCCATACCATCTTCCACACAGTTCATCCATCGTTTCTTTGTGATCGAAGGTCTTCCCCTACTCGTATAGCCATCCATATTCATACTCAAAACTTTCCTGAAGACATTTCCTTCATTCCTCTGCATCACATGCCCATACCACGACAACCTATTAGGTACCACACAACTGTTCAGTCACCATTGTCACTTTCAAACTTTGCCTTATCTACCGCTCTACTACTCCTATTTATTTACTGGTTATCAGAATCAAAACGGTGAAGGAAAACATCGTAAGCAAGACATATGACATTACCAAACCGCACAGGGCCTTATTTTTTATTTATTTTTTTGGGTGGGAAGTTATCAAATAACTTCAAATAACTTCGTGTCAGACTCTTACTGACTAAAACCCACCAGTGTTCCTTCAGTTGCCATGTTACCGGGGGCCACGATATTCCTTTCGGACTTCTGCGTGGTGAATTACGGTTCACTCGGTCTCACCCAGAGGAGGCCTGCGTCTCAGCAGTGGGAATATTATAGGCTGATTATGCTATCAGAATCAGACTGTTAGGCTCTAAGGCAAAGAATTGGCTTCAGATATATAATTATCATATCAGACGACCTGGAGCTGGCTTTAATTAATTTAATGATTATCTGCACATTTATTTAAATACACACAATTAACAGAACCTGTTCAGACACTTTATATAATAAAGGATAAGGTAGATATTTTGTTGGTAACTCCCACAACTACAGCAACAATAATTGTACCTACCTACTTCACATATTTATTTATAAAGCTTTACATACATTAACTGGCAATATCTTACTGATGCAATAACAAAGAACGGTTGGATACGATATTTTCCAGTTGATAACTTTGTGGTCTTTAGTCTCTATGCCAACGATCCGATTAATGAATCATTATTCTATCGAATAGGATAATATAATTGAGCTATACTGAGTGCAGCACTAAGGCATAGTATAAAGAGAGGTAGTAAGCTATCTTCATAGAAACGCATGGCTGGTTTCTCACGAGAAACGGGTCGAGATTTTGTTAAGTGTGCGTGCGGCGACGCATAGATACAAGCCGCGCACACATACAAGCCGTGCGCGGTGCGTTTCTATGAAGATAGCTTACTACCTCTCTTTATACTATGACTAAGGTATATTGAAACTAGCAGGGTAAAAATGGTCCTTTGGATTTTGTCCATTACGACCAAAAAAATCGTGACTGTATCATTTTTAAAGTGATAACTTCTTTAGACGCGTTGAGCGATTTTTGGTAGGGGGTAAACTAATGGATTCGCGTCACCGATGCGCCGTAGTGCTTTACTATAGAATATAGATGGCGCTAATACCAGTTTGAAGCTTTCGCTTCTGTCGGCAATCCCCATGACTGCCTATTTTTTTGATTGGATTTTCTGGACTTGTCGACATCTCGTAGTCGTCTATTTTTAGAGCGTTTTCGCACTACATCCAATCTGAATTGGGAATGTTCTAAATTCGGACAGACAAAGATCGGATCTAGCGCACAACCCCTCATACAAATAGTACCTACTATGGCTACTTCGGACCTACATTTCTCGGATACGGTTCGGACGTATTGCGAAACCGCTCTCACTATAATATTAAAGTAACATGTTATTTGATTGATTTTTTTATGTTTTATTTATTTTGTTATAGGCGTCGTACCGTCATTAAAGACACAAGTCAAGCTCGACCCCGAGAAGGGCCCCAACTCGGAAAAAGCTGACTTCGAAAGGGCTATCGAATTAACCGGTAAGTGTTAAATAGGTTTTACCTATCTACGAGGTGTAACTAAAATGGTGTTTCTCCTGAAAGGGGGTCATTGTACTCATTATTATAAACAATTTTTATTATGGGGAAAACAAAAAAAATATCTGCTGCTTTATGTTCACATAACTCGATAAATTGTAGGGAAAGGATTTTTTTTCGCGTTTACAATTTGAGGTAATTTCATGTTTATTTCATGATAAGTACAATGATCCAGGTCAAAACTATTTGAATTACCTACACCTTGTAGGTACCTATAACTTTAAAAATCTGCAATCACCAAAACACCTATGTGATAAACCTTTTCTTAGATTATAGGTTGGTACCTACCTAATCAGATTTAGGTAGGTACTGCCAAAGTTTTAAATATTCTTATTCCATTAATGAAATTGAAGTGTAGATTAAAAGAGGAGAGATAAATAAATAAAAACAAAGGCAATATTAACAATAATAAATATTGGGCAATATTGGCAATATTATCATAATGGCAGACAATCACGGACAAGCAATAAATTAAAATAACAATTACTTAGCTAATGATTTAACAGACTCATTGAGGAATGTCAACGTCAACACCTGTTCTAGATGGGTAATATTTTTCAGTTAACAATGCAAGTTATTAGCTCTGAAACCTCATTACCTACCTAAACATTTATATATTTATAAATACCTATTCGATTTTCACACTGTACGTGTTTTGAAAATAACTACAAGTATATGGTTATTATACAAAATAAAGATTTAAAGACATCTTCCTTTTACACGTCGGAAATGTATTTAGGATAAGCATAAGTTTGTTGATTAAACAATTATAATCAATCACATATTTTGAAAATCTAAATTACAGTGTATTTATTTGTTCCGCTGAAAACAAAAGTCAGCTAACATTTTACTAAATAAACATAAATAAATACAAAGTAATGGAACAACGAAGGTCAAGATTTCAAGAACTATATCAAATTAAAAGGATGTCACTTCATGTGTTGTAAATCGATCCGTCGTCGTCGACCTACAAAACTAAAATCATAATGCGCACTTACAATGCATTGTTGACATTTAATTACGTAATAAAAATAATATGAAACCGTACACGGCTTCGTTGGTAAATAAAACAGTAACTCGAACGAACTTTTATGAATGGAGAGTGCTCGAATTGCATTCCTCGCGCGACGTGCAGCGGTATAAACATGCCTTTACTAAGAACCACATCGTACGATCATTCCTTGATTGAAACTTGACCCCTTACACGAGCTTTAACGTGTTCTTCTGTTATTATCACTTCCTTACTTGTAAACAACAAAGGATAATTAACTTCTGGTATTTAGGACCTTGTACAAACCCTTGTTTATGGGACCTATTTTAACCCACTTAACGAGATAGGTACCTACTAGAATTTCGGATGTCGAAATGAGTCAACAAAACCTGTGCCTGCCAAAAGTGACAATAATCTCAATGAAATCGTTAAACAATCATTGGATAATGATTGTTTTGAAACAGTCCACACAATCGATCTACCGGAAATGTATAACCGGAGGTGGACAGCCCTAGGAAGCCACGAGCTGTATCTGTTTACGTTTGCGCAGGATATGGACGGTTCCACTACCTGCTCCTGGCGGTGTGCGGCCTGGTCAGCACCTCCGAGGAGATGGACGTCATCGCCATGTCCTTCATCCTCCCATCGGCACAGTGCGACCTAGACCTCACCACACAGACTAAGGTAAGAGTTCTTAACTAAGTATCACCCATAGAGTAAATATTATGAATACTTTAAGCGCATAGATTAGAGTATTCATAATAAGTATTTATCACTCTAACTTCTCTGCCTATAAACTTTTTCTAGGGAAGGAGGCGACACAGTTTTTCTAAACCATGTGCAATGTCTACTTATGCTCCTTTCGATAAATCAATGTGTTTTTTTTTTTTTACTAACAATTTAATTCATTATTCTGGAATAAACAGAGTTTAGCCGATTTTTTTTCTTTTTTGTTGACATTTATTTCTTTTTCTATTTATTATTAATTAATTTGCATTATGAAATGTGTGATTCTTTATACTTGTTTTTTTATAGTCCAGGCTTATTAAATTTAATTATTGACGCTTGATTACTAAATTTCAAACATTTGTACGCTCTCTGGCGAACTCTTTATTATCTACTAGCTTCTGCTCGCGACTTCGTCCGCGACCCTATAACCTTCCTCAAGAATTGGGCTACCCAATGCAAAAATATTTTTTCAAATCTGATTGGTAGTTTCGGAGATTACCCCCTACATACAAACTTACAAGCAAACACACAAACAAACAAATACCTCTTTATAATCTTTGCATAGATAAATACCATTTATATTGTACTATGAAAGAAACGCATATCTAAGAAAACAAAATCCCGTGCACAGGACCCTTTTTTTACACGTAAGCTTTACTAAACTGCCGTCCTTGACTAGAAAGCCGTTAACCCTCAAATGGCCAATTTTTACTTTTAATTGAAAGTGATAGAGTTAAAAATTCTATAACGTTCTGTCTAAGAAACATTTTTACAATATAAATAGTTCCAGAGATATGAAAATTTTGTAGGCCGTTAAGTAACACAATTTATGATGATTCCATCGCTAGAAAGCGTCTAACCCACACTTCTTCTTTAAGAGTTTCTGGATAGAAAGGATTCTTTAGGTCCTTAGGATAAACGGAAAAGAATATCAATTGATGTGTCCAACAATCATAGTTTTTAAGAAACGACGATTCCCCCGTTTTTTGTTTTTTGCCATTTTCTCAGAAATATCTTTGGGCTTAACGGCCTTCTAGTTAAAGGACGGCAGTATAGCAGCCGAGCGCTGCAAGCAGAAATAGTCCTTACGGTGTATAGATAATGTGTTTCTTCGATGGTACTTATGTTAAACAAATGAATAAATAACTTAGCCGAGGGGTGATTTTTTGCTCAGTTTATTTCTGGTTTTTGGCTGGCCAAACCCTTGAAGACATTGTTGGGAAAAGCCCATTTACAAAATCAAAATTAACTAAACATATCTGCAGACTACTAAGCTACTCTAATGTTTTTCTTTCTGTCGTTGAATAAAGTCACATGGATACCAAAGCAAATAGGTATATTATTATCATATAACAAAAGTTGTTTTCGAAAACTAACTACTGCATAGCTGATGAATGTTTCTATTTTGTTCTAAGTCGCAAACTCTTTTAAAACTAATTTTACAGTTTACTGAAACTCATTTTACAGAAGCAGTTGTAGTAGAAGAGTTGTAAATCTTAGGTTCGAAACCAAGCAGGCGCATTACTTTGTGTAAATAATTTCATCACCACTGCTCTCAAAACGGTGGAGGAAAACATCGCTGCATCGTGAGGAAACCGGCATGTCCTAGAACCAAAAATTCGAAGACATGTGACATCTACCAACCCTCAGCGATGGGTCCGCGTGTTAGATTACAGCCCACTCCCTCTCGAATAGAGGAGGCCTGTGTCCCAGCAGTGGGAACATTATCGGCTGATTATGTAATTTTACAGTTGAATTGACTGCAACGTGTATAGTTATTTTTGGACAGATAAAATTAAATATGGATTCTTTCGTATTGACTCTCATTACATAAGTATAACGATCTATTTGCAGACATCGTTCACTTTTCATAAAACTCTTGCATCATTTTTAAAACGATTTTATTTTTGGAAAAGATATTGATTGATCCTCGTACCTAATGTTTTATTCGTTGCATTTGTATTGAGCAAAATATAGAATGATCTCTTTTAAAAGACTTCTCTAGATGATTAATTAAAATCAATTAACGGTAAAACTGTGGGTACCTAAGTAATTTAACATTCAGAATCACTCTTGAGATTCCCCATATTCACGGCGACGGCGACAGTAGGATACGGTAAGAATTTCGCACCGATCTGCTGAAATAATCCTTCTTTGTTTAACAAGACACTATATTTGATGATGTCCGACTGTAATATGTTTTGTCCCCTCTACAATTTAGCTGTGGTTCCACTCCTAAAGGAACTATTTAAACTAAACTGCGTTAGTCTCGATTTGACCAGTGACGAGTGTTTATCACTGGTTTCCTACTGACCCATGGACTTGCTGACATCTATCCTGCAGTCTAGTTATTCACGTGATGCCCCAGTTTGAAAAAACACGTGTATGCAAGTTGTGATTTTAATTAATATCTTAGTTCAAACCAATTAGCATTGCAGTCTTATGTATTTTACGGGAATACCGCTCGTAATTTTCCGGTGTTACCTACCTTTTTCATCAATGAGCCTATTCATTTAGCAAGTCGCTCCTTTAGACCTAAATCTAGTGCAAGATGACCGTGATCATCAAATGACTTTTCATCTTGATTTCCGTAACTGCCATACAAGTCGAAGGTTGCTCGATCTTTGGCAATTCCAGAAGTGATGTACAGTTCAGTTCCTGTCATCTCTAATACAATAAATACTTCAGTAAACAATAGATAAACAGAACACAATCGTACTGTCATAATTATTAATAAACGTTGGCATTTAAATTCTCCATAAATCTTATAGAATCATGAGGAAAACCGAATGCCCGACAGTAAATAAGATTCTCAATTGATAAACGTTTGTACCTGTACTAGATAAAGACTGATGTAATTCAGTAGGATGTCGAATTCACACAGTGCGAATTATTTGCAAACAATCAAACATGTGTGTACTGGTAACGATCATTGTTAAATGTTTGTATTCGTTTAGAAGGCAGAAAAAAACACTGTCCTGCATATGGGTTCGATTCCCAGTTCAAGCAAACTGCTATTGGCTTTTCCCATAAGGAATTTATCAGTAGCAGTCCGTGGTTTATCTTGTGTCCGGTTAATGGCAAAAGTCTCACCCCCTATTAGGTAGGTACATTGGACTTAGGTAAACCCTTTTGGGATTACAGGTTATACGTGTTTGTATACAGCATTTGAAATCCATGCGTTCTTCTAAGTAAAACCTTCGGAATGATTAAGTTGGCAGCTTTCTTCAAGGCTTTTCGTGTGTTCCTATGATCTGGCGTGTGATATTGGCTTTGTAGTTAGAACATATTGTCATGTCATGGGCCTCTTAAATTGTTTGGACACTTCATTATACAGGTAGGGATCATTAGGCATAGCTTAGCATTTGAAACGGTTATTGAATCTATTACGATGCCTCTTTTTAGTTCGGTTTTTAATAGGGTAATGAATTGATAGTGGATGGCAGATTCTTTTCTAGAGATTTGTATGGTTTCTAGAGTTCTATCAAGTCAGGTTCAATTTCACACAGACACACTTGGTATAGTACCTAAAAGACCAAAGGTTTTATTTGTAGGCACCTACCTTCAAATCGACCCTAGGTCCTTTGAATCAATTGACGCGCGAACCGTGTGACGATTTTAACCAATCAATCAGCCGTTGTGATATTGCCGTCGCCGCCGCCGTTGTGATGAATATTAAGGGTACCTTCCTGAATATTCATAGTTTGCAAAATCTATCAACGGTGAACTAACGACGTGATTTCTTACAGGGATGGCTGAACAGCATAATCTTCATCGGCATGATGGTGGGCGCTTACGCGTGGGGCTCTGTGGCCGACTCCGTGGGCCGCAAACGAGTTCTCATCGCCATCTCCATCGTCAACGCGCTTGCCATCGTCGCCTCCTCATTCAGCCAGAACTACGAACTCTTCATGGTCTTCCGCTTTATCAATGGTGCCGCGTAAGTACCAACTTAAAATTTTTGCTGAATTAAGAGCCTGTTGCAATGGTCGATTTCAAGCATGTTTCATCTAGCGAAATGAGGAATTATGGACACCACTGTGAATGCGGCGTGCTCCTGACGTTAGAATGTCCAAAGTATCCATATACCTGCATTTGTGAGGACATAAAAAACGCTCCTGATGCCACAGATGAATAGGTACAGATGGTTCACAAGTAGGCACGCGGTGGGCTCGACTTGTCAAATTCAGTGGGCGTAACGTAGTCAGAACAGAGGCAACTTCTAGGTGAATATAACTGTAGGTAATTAGCGCTGTGCGACCTGAATTGCACTTTATTATGTCGTAGCAAGAGTCGCTTTTTTTGTGATGTTGTGTACTAGTAATCTGTACTGAAACCAAGATTAGCGTGGCCTAGCTCCTACTGGCCCCAACTCATCTAACATAAAAATATATTAAAATTCACCATCGAGTCGAAAAGAATAAGTGGTAGGAATGGTAGGATAGACAATTTTGAAAATCGAAAAGGATTTGTATTCAAGAATCTGCCAGATAAGAAAACTTATCCGGATTATCGAGGTGGCAACAGACACCGCAAAAATAGATCTTGTACTCGGTATCCTTAAAAAATAAGTAGTTATGTTCCGGAGTTCTGTTCTTAATATAAGACCTAATAAGACAATACGACAATAAGACAGTACAATGGACGTAGGTAGGTACCTACGTTCGCCTCTTTACCCCTTTCAGAAATATGAGCGCCTGCCTTTGTTGTCATAGCAATGTATATCTACAAATTAGTTACAATGTAGGGTAGGTAACTGTTTCAGTAGGTCATGGATGAAATCCTTGAAATAAAAGCTGAAATTGTATCGGTTTTCAGCTCGTTACAAATGCATATTATTACTTAATTACCCGATAAAGAAACGATAAAATTGTACAACTGTGTCCTGACGCAGCCCGTATTCATAGTTTTATGACTAGGTAAATTAACAATACTTAGGTAAAACTTAACTAGGCTAGTCAGCAACCAGAGTACCGCTAAGCTAAGCTGCTAAATATGGGTGTTCAATCACAGAACATGGACTGATAGGTAGGAAGAACAATAATAATTGCTCAGGGGCAAACGAAACATTTTTATTGTTTTAGACCTTAAGGCCCTTACCAGACGGCGGACATTTTGACCGCGAATGACCGTGAGAGAGCTCATCTACCAAGCATCAGCGGAACTGTTGTTTTTTCTTCCGTGTGCGTTACCGCAAAGATTTCCATACGTTCTATCGTTGTGGACAAATTGTCCGCAGACAAGTTGTCCTTCGTCTGCTCAACGCCTAAGATTGAATTCCTTAGTTAAATCATTCCCGCATCCTGGTGAGATCAATCATAATTGTGTAGGTACGTACGTATCTAGGTATAGTTTTCATTTAGGTAACTTGACTTTCCTACTAAAATTTGTATCGGTTGCATCAAGCAGGATATCTCGTAACGAACAGTTGTTGTGTACCTCAGGATATGATTAAGTTAACAAGCCAGAAATACTTTTCAGCCAACCTTGGCTAACTAGAGACGTTTTTTATGAAAGCGGACTAATTGAAAATATTTATGAGGACGTAGGTAAGGACTAGTATTGTTAACAATATCGATAGCATACATAACGGATCTTTTGCATTAGCGATACCAATATCTAGATTACACTTTCTTTGTGTAAAATTACAATAAGAGTAATACCTACCCAAACAAATGAGTAGGTAGGAATTACTACCTCCCTGTCCTGTAGACCAAGTGCTATCCATTCACGTGAAGACTGCCTGATTTTCACCACCACGTACAGACAGTCACTATGTGGGGATCCCACACGTTTCCAACTGACGCATCGCCCACCGTCACCATTAAATATAAGTAGTTTTGAGCAACCAGCCAGCGCGAGCTCGTAGCGATTGTGATGAATTTGTAATCTACTTTGAGGTTTAGAAACCTACAATTGATGACGCTGTTGTTACCTACCTGTGAACACCTATTTCACTTATTTATAACGATATTAGGGGAGACCGAGGGGTTTTGAAACAGAGGTGAGTTGAAACAACGTCAATTGCGCGGAATCTATAACCGTTATCGAGTTGGCAACAACGCTGTTTAGCCGTGCCCCACCGCCCGCGGGCCCCTCAGTATGCGTCTACGCCTCAAGGCTTGCGGTTGTGGAGATCTGACACCCATGTCAAAAAAAACACGAAAAGTAAGTTTTGTTCGTTTTTTTTAGCTACCTATAGTTTGATAATGTGTTAGTGTTTTGGCTTGTGTTATGTATGTTTCGAAATCTCATTAACTAAGGATTGAATGAATAGTGATGGTGCAAGTCATTGTTTTGTGGTTTGCTTTCAGGTTGTAATTTTCTAACGGGTGGAACGATTTTTGTTACTGAGGGGATTTGAAACAGCTTGTTTCAACTCTCCTCGGTGCTCTTTTGTATGACTGATTTGCTAATATGGTGTAGGTAGTTCACTTTTTGTTTCGCTTTTTCTTGTTTTAGCATACCTACGGACTACGAAAGAAAAACTGACAGAGGTACGGCGAGCCGAGAAATATATGATCTCGCGGCAGATGGGGTGATATTGCGCCAAAAAAGTCTTCGGGATGCTGCCTCCAACTATAACCTCAACCATACGTCATTGTACAGACAAAACTGTAAAATTTCCCCAATCAAATTTGAACCTTACATTTCAGCGATAAAGTTGAAAATCTATTAAATAAATTTGACAGATTGTAGTAGCTTGAAGTGCTGGCGTCTGTACAGGTACATTAAGAAAAAAAAGGCTTATGACCCTCATGAAACGACTGCTCCTCCGACTGTAGGATACCCAGAAAAGACCGTTTTTACATCTTCAGAGGAAAAGATACCTACTCTGCGAATATCTATTAATACCTTATTTTAATGTAAATTAAAATAGGGTTAGTTTCGTTATAAATTGAGTAGAAATTACTTAAAAATATGTATGTTCATTTTAGATTTTTATTTTTTAATAAAACCCTTTAAATTTCATAGTTTTTTTCTAATATACAACCCTAGTTCTCCAAAATTAATACCTGTTTCAACTCCCCTCGACCCTTGTTTCAACTTACCTCGGTATTAGGGGATTTGAAACAGAATGACTTGTCACGTTTAAGTTAAATTTTCGCGGTAGCATTCATACTTACGCTTTTTTTGTTGGTCTCATATAATAGTGAAAGAAATGTGCTATCGATTGGTACTAATATCGTATAATTCTAGCTAATAGATTTTTGTGTACGACGAATAATGTCAAAATTGTTTCAACTCCCCTCGGTCTCCCCTAATTTCCTTTCTCTTAATTGTCAACAGTTTAGGTGGATCCGGTCCTGTGATCTGGTCGTACTTCGCGGAGTTCCAGCCGAAGAGTAAGCGAGGAGCCATGTTGAGTTTTATGGCGGCTTTCTGGACTCTCGGCAATTTGTTCGTCGCCGGATTGGCGTGGGTCATCATCCCTGCTGGTAATTATTATCAGTTCTCTTAGGCAACCGCACTAATTCTGGGCGTAGTTTTTACAAAAGGTGACATCTAAAGTTTACCTTTTATGCCTAAGTTGTCGACCGTTTTAAACAGAGTTTTCTTGATTCCAGAAATCGGAGGTGTCACAAATGGATTCGTATACAACTCATGGCGAATCTTCTTACTGGTTATGTCACTACCTTCGTTCTTGGTAGCGGCATTACTATTCTTGTTGCCCGAGTCTCCCAAGTTCTTGATATCAACTGGTCGCCACGACGAAGCCTTGGAAGTGTTCAAAGGCATCTATATGATGAACACCGGTCGTAGCAAGGAGGAGTACCCAGTCAAACAGCTGCTGATCGAAGAACCCTATCACTCAAAACCAGAGAAACAAATTGAAGCTAATAAGGAGCCTAAATCTAAGTTAAGGAAAATGTTTAGCGACATCTTGGAACACAGCAAACAGTTATTCGTGCCGCCTATACTCAAGTTTACTACGATCTCTATCACAATTAATTTCACATTCCATATTGGGTGAGTAACATGAACTTTTTACCATACCAAAGTCATTTAAGAAAACATTTTTATGGTCAACATTATCTCTAAACAGAACTCATTTAGGTACCTACTTACTCCCTAATTCTTCTGACATTATAACACGTGCATAAACTAACGGGGCAAATATTTATGGGCAGGTATTACGGCCTCATGATGTGGTTCCCCGAGATGTTCAACCGTTTCGACGAGTGGTCCAGGACACACGACAACGCGGAGGCGGACATATGCATGGTAACAGCATATGTCACGCAGTACGGAACGCATTCGACGGCAGCGCAGTGCGACGCTCATATAAACTCTGATGTATTCATGGAGTCGCTCATCACCGTGGCTGCTGCCATTCCATCTAATATCTTTGCTGTACTCGGCATGGATAGACTCGGAAGGAAGTTCTTCCTTGGTAAGTGTTTTTATATTTTGTATTTAAGTAGTCCACTAACGGACTAACTCCTTCAGCGCTTCTCCTTCTTAAAGATAATCGCTAGCTAATTCCACGTTTGCACGGACGTAAAATAATCACGGCGGGATTTTATCGCGCACTGGATTTTCAACTCGTGGTGTTAAGCCGAGCATCAGAAATCCAACAGAGTGCATCCAGCGCGTCGAAAAAAGACAGTTGGATTTTCAACTCTCTGCGCTAAGTAGAGCGTTGAAAATCCACGGTGCGAAAAAAAAATCGCCCGTGCGTACCTAGGCTAATGGTTTTGAAGACTGATTACTTTTTCCTATCTTTTCAGTGTTCGCAACATTCTCCGCTGGCTTATGTTCAGCAGCTATGTACTTTGTGTACAATAAGACTAACAACTTAATCGTAAGCGCCATCTTCAGTTCCGTGATATCCTGCGGTAACGCATCGCTCGACTGCCTCATCACAGAAGTCTTCCCTACCAACTTACGGTAAGATATATGAATGAACTGTCAAATATCAAAGTAATTTGTGCTTTAACACAACTAAGCAGGTTGCACAATGGCTTGCACCTACTAAATAGTCAACTGACTGACAAACCAAGGAGTTCCAACTTCAGGGGACGACAAATTCAAGCGTAGCAGACAAGTGCACCACCCAGCACACAGCAACTTTGCAATAAATGAGACGCGCAGGCGCAGTACATCTATAATCTTTCTATTTTTTTTTCTTTTTTACAACTGTTTAGGCACCCCTGTTGCGCATTATCGATCGATACAATTTGATTAAATGTTGCTGCCAAAATTTTCATTTTGAGAAAATTTTAATTTCACGGGGGCTAACTTAGCGCATCCTCATAAAAAATTGGCGGGGGGCGCCAGATGACAGTTTTTGCCCCGCCTCAAAAAAACTCTAGATCCGGGGCTGACCAATATTTGCATAGAAAAATAGGTACCATAAACAGGTGCCATAACTGGCGAAATGTGGGTGTACTTAACTTATAATTATGGTACATCTCTGCCTTCCCTTCGAGGAAAATAGGCATGATTTAATGTGCTATGTAAGAATAGGTTTTAACTGAAGTATTTTGATTACAGCGCTACCGGTGTAGCGGTGTCGATGGTGGCGGCGCGGCTGGGCGGTATCATCGGCAACGTGGTAATAGCAGCTCTGCTGGACACGTACTGCCCCGCGCCCACCTTCATCGTCGCCGTCCTCTTGGCCAGCGGCGGTCTCATGTGCCTCTTCCTGCCCAACACCACGCGGCAGGCCCTGTCCTAACATCGCCACTACTCACACAAACTGCCTCACTCACACGACCTTTTTCTTGCCGTACAAAAATATTTATTTGTAATGTCAATTTCGAAGAAGACTAAATTACGGCATTTTGTCTGAGTACCCTGGCCTGCCATGTGATATATAACATTATTTTAAGATTTAAGCGTTAATCTCATCGAAAGATTCATTGATGTAACTAGTTTTTTTTTACATATTTGTACAATCGTTTTATATTAATTTAAAATGTTTTTATTTATGAACTAAACTAAATGAAAGTACGAACGATACATATTCCTAGTAAATAAAACAGACTGTTGTAGGTTGTTATAACTACGTTATACATTTGTTTGAAATTGTAAACCAGATTAAAATTTTCGATAAAGTATTATATAGGATAAGAATCATTTCATTATCATGTTGTATATTGCAACTATTTTAATATTACGAATTTATAAATTACCATTGTTATCGTAGTTTGTAGTTGTGTAGTACGTAGTCAAATTATAAAAACACGAGTTGTGATATAATAAAGTTTGCATCAAATCTTTGCATTGTATATACTTAAGTGCATTTTTCAAAACCATGAAGCACCTAATTAATTACAATGCAATATTTTTCTAAATTCATTTCAGTGCCTTAGTTTTATTTAAGTAAGTGTCACCTGAAAACAAATGAGTAAATCATCAAAGATAATGTTTGTTGTTTCATTTTGTTACTTTGCTATAAAGCATGAGTATCAGCTCGACTATAAATAATAACAAGATATTGATTAAATTTATTTAATAAAACTACACAGAGGTTATTACTAAAGACTCCATTTTATAGTCTGACCTAGATTTTACATAGATCATTCAAATAAACCAATAAGTGCTTTTGACAGTATGTTTAAAAATTACTTCAACAATATTGTACTTAATATTAACCCTACATTATTGATATAAGAAATGTATCGTTTTAAACTGACGGTAGACAGCCGCATTCACATATCTCTCTTTACTTCAACAGTACTTGTCCACAAGTGAACATAATTCTCGATAACTTAACAGCACTTTCCATGTACAAGTCAGCGACGGCAACACGTACCCCTCCGCAAGACGTTATAAAAATAATATATAACTACTTTTTTATATATTACACATACAATCCAACAAATATCATAATTCAATTTAAATTTACAATCGTAAATCCTTAACCCTAAATATTGGATGCAGTAATGCATTATACTTAATTGTTTTTATGACAAGTCCAACTGAGACATGTTTCACTTTCCTCAGGTTTGCATTCTATAACTAGATCTATTTACAATCATGTCTCTGTACGCGTTTCAAACGCTCACAATCATTCTCAGATAATAGCGGCACCATTTATAATTAAACTCGGTCCATAAGGTTCCACAACAGATAAAAATATTCCTGACATAAAATATAGACTTGAAACGCCAAGATCGAACAAAGAAACAAGTTTAAACAATCTATTGCACTAGTAACATATTGAAAGTTATGAAATAGCCACAAATAAATAAAAACTCTAAGAACATCAAATACGACAGCCACGTTAATTAGGTGATGTTAGTCTTCAACTGGTCTACAGGTTACGCCTTTCATCATCTCTTCTTCAAAATAAACAATATTTCTCAGATCTATTTAATACCTATTATTATTAAAATATTTTAAATTCGCTATAATATATGAATGACAATTGTAAAGTAAAGTATAGTCATTTTTATTAATATCTTGATATGAAGTAAAAATATTGACACAATAAATGTCCAATATTTTTAATAAATGCCACTAGTTGTATTTATCATCAATATTTGCTACAAAAGATTCATGAGAGTAAAAGCACGTAGTGATATTAAAAGAAATTGTGTAGTTACGATCCCGCTTTGCATGCCAAATACTTCCGACGTATTTTGAAGAATATCACTTTTACACACAAATTTTTGATCACGACTGCAGAGATTCGAGAAATATTATTTACAAAAGAGAAGAGACGAGAGCGTCCCTTTTAACTGTGGCGAGATAGTTCGCTCACGGAGAGCTGAATGGCCGGCTGCAGCGGGATCTCGGCCGAAGCTTCAGACGTGTCGGAGCCAGGAGTAAGAAGCCGGCGAGTCCACTGACCACCGTCCTCAGTTTCCGACTCCCGCACGTCAATAGACGATGGAGATCCAACTGCCGAATCCACTGAAGAAACAGTCCTCTCAGCTATGTCATCTGTCAATATTGGCATAGATTTCCCAACAGATTCCTCTTCCGTGAGAAGTGGCATTGAGATAGGTCCGCCCATTGGCACGTCCTCAGTGGTGACGTAACTCATTTCAGTACTATGTGACTGTAGCAGAGATACTCCAGTCCCATAGTTGTTATTGCTAAGTGGGTCTGTCGTTTTAGCAGGTGCTATCCTTGGGTCTGTCACAGTGATAGGTAATTCTAGTGAGGTCGGGACTGTCGGAGGAGTGACACCAATTACTGCAAGACCGTCCTCTAAATTAGATGGAACGGGCGGTTCGCTGTCCACTTTCGAGGGCACTTCCACTGGCGTCATGATAGGCTGGTTTAATGTCGTACTAGTCTCAGACACTCGACAATGCACAGACACATTTGCGTTCAAATCACGGAAATCAGGGGCTTCGTCTCGCATCGAATCCGCTTGGAAAACATCACTATTGGCTAACGCCGCCTCTAGAATATCTCTACGCTCTGGTTGCGTCGATGGTACAGGTACAGGTTCCGGCATTGGAACTAGCTGATTATTCTCTAGGATTAGAGGTCGGTTGTCAACAGGAGTCAAAGTGCCGTTATCTTCAATGCAAAGGTAAAAACAGCCATTAGGACCACCAAAGTGTTCTCCGGGCACCGCTAGCAACTGGCTGTCGGCCAGGCCGGCGGGCGGCGCGGCGGCGGGCTCGGGCGCGACCACGGGCTCCGGCTGCTGCCGCACGATGGCCGTTGACGGCAACAACTCTTCAAAGTTCTCAAATTCGGGAAAGGCATTTGTTGTGGCAACAGATACTGTGTTTGACACGGATGGCACAGTGGATAGATTGGTATTAGTCAAAGGAGAAAGGGCTGGGGGTATATGTGACAAAGGCGCAGGTGCTATAGCTATTTCTTGTTTCATTTTCTTCGCTGGTGTTGGCGATTCAGATATTGTCTTACGTACCCTTGGTTTATGTATTGTAGGCATGCCCGCCTCGTTCGGTGAAATAGTTATAGTGTTTTGAACAACAACTTTCTCTTTCACGGGCGGAGCACTTGTCTTCTGTACAATTTGTCCGGTCCTCTGTAAATGTTCAAATTGCGCTGCCGTGAGTTGCATTACTGCACCAGATTTCTGTTGTAAAAATATTAACGGTTCTGAAGAAGTCTTTTGAATTGTCTGTACTAGTTTTTTTGGCTCTGATGCCATTATCCGCTTCGGAACTGGTCTTATTTCAGGCATCGGCGCTATGTTCTGCGTAGTTGTAGTTACTCTTCCACCTACAATCAGTTGGCCCTTAGATGTAATTATTGCACTTTTTTGCTTAGGTACAATCCTCGTCTGAGTCTTTACTGGTGCGACGTTTTGCGTTTTTGCATGTGCCATTGAAGTTACCATAGTTTTCTGTGATGCACCTGGATTAGTTGATATTCTATGAGCTATGGTTTTCAGTTGAGATACGTTGGGCTGTTGTTTCTTTGGAAATAGCATCTTCTCATGCTCTGGAGTGAGGACTATTCTAGACTGCGCACCTTGAGCGTTAGTTATGATCATTACGGTATTTCCGGGAGAGCTGGTTTCAGTTGAAGACGGAATTAGTTTTGCCGAAACAGGCTTGTTGTCTGTTGAAGTGATCTGCGGCTCCGATCCCTTGGTGACGAGAACATGAGCCTTTCCAGTTTGCGGATCGATGACAATCTTTTGTGTCCGGCCAGGTCGCGGTGAACTTGGTGTGGGTAAGATTATAAACTTCTCTGATTTGCCTTTGCTCTGGGGAACTGGCTGTATCAATGTTGGTGCTTGTTGGACTTCTTTAACATTAGTCTCGCCTTTTGTCATAATAATTTTCTGCTTCCCTGTAGTTTTGTCAATAACTAACATAGGTTTGGCCCCTCGTAATTTTGACGATTTGGAAAGAATATTTGGGGTACTAACCTTACTACTGTCACTGACTGGATTCATTAGCAAAGTTTTCATTTCAGATTTATTTGGGGTTGCACTTATGGCAACTTTTTCATTTTCTATGGCTTGCTTTGTTTTTACGAGTTTGGGAGGATTGGGTGTATGAGTTATAATGTTTCCGTCGGACATCACAATCGGCATCTTCTCAATATTTTCAGGAGTTAACAGATCTTCAGATAATACGATAGGCATTGAATTGATATCAAACATAGCATCAACAGCAGCCGAGTCGTTGATTATCTTTGACGTTTCGTTTAGGGGAGGTATAAGGGAATTCGGGGGCTTAATTTTCTGTATTTTACCCGGCGGTTTTGCTATTTTCCTTATTTTCTGCTGTATTATAATAGTATTGGCATCGGAAGGCGCTTCTGGTGTTGTCTGTATAGTGTAAGTTTGTACAGAACCGTCCTGTGCGGGGTTGTTACTACGTGACAAAATAATTTTGTCGGGTGTAGTTATTTCACTCATATTGTTGATAATATTTTTGTTTGGTGTAGTACGTCTAATTATTATTTTCTGTTTAGGTGATTCGGGTTTACTCTTGAACGACGTTTTGGCAACGTCGAAGTTTAAAATTTTCTCTTTTCCAGTCATAATTGATGTCTTAGTAGCCGATGGTTTATTCGCAAATTTAGGAATGCACGGCTCTTCTAAAATCTTTAATAGTCTTGATGACGAAGTTTCTACTTTAGAGCTTTTCCCGTTTTTATGTTCACTATTATTGTCATTAGACATGCTTGCCAATTTTTGTTCCACTGTATGTAGGCTATCTAAGCCATTATTTTGTTTTACATTAAATAGACCTTTATCGGATATTTTCTTATTATTATTTACAGTACTAGATAAACTAAGATCAATATTAATTTTGTGGTCAATTGATTCCGACATTTGAACAAGGGATTGAGCAGCATTTAAATTTTCACTTTTTTCTTGTTCCGTTTCAAACCGGATAATGTTTTCATTATTTGAAATTAAAAGAGATTTAGGTTGATGAGTTATTGGTTCTGGGTCTATAATTATTGGTTCTGGTTCTATGATTATTTCTTGAGGCTTTTCTTCTATAACCATTTCTTCCACGGGATGAGTCTCAGGAACTTCTTCTTCGATCATTTCCTCAGGTATTGGTACATTTAATTGTTCAGACTGTAGATCGCTAGATGTTTTATTTTGAATAGCTGTCGACGGCAAGTTAATAAGTGTTTCTGCTATTTGAAGATCTGATTCCGACGGAACATTTTCGATAACATTGTTCGTCACGTTGTCAATGACACAGGTCGATACATTATCATCAAGGTTGCTAGAAACAGTTTCTGTTTGATCACTTAGTATAATATTCATTTCATTAATAGTTGGTATGTTCGTTTCTTCTGATGAGATTACAGTATCTTCCACAACTTCGGTATGATCCTCGGTAGTAATAATATTCAAGTCATTGTTGATCTCTGCAATATCTTTATCTTCTAGATATTTCTCTGGGTCTGGGTATTGTATACCATTAGCGTTATTGTCTACATTGACGCTTTCATTGAAATCATTATCGATGCTCGTCCCACTGTTATCTTTATTATCATCTTCAAACAAATCTTCGGGTGGGTCGTCACTGATGATTCTCGTGACTCTGTCAGCTTCTCTGGACACGCTCAATAAAGCGTCTACGGCCGACGCGGTAGATTCATTCATATATGGCTCATACGATTTTTGAACAATGGTTTCAGGGAATTTGACGACGGGAACTGAAGTATCTATTTCATCAACAAGTCCTTGAGAAATATCCATTTTTTCGCCTTCGACTTGTTTAATTTTGTTATCTAAAACTTCTTCCATTTTTTCATCTACAACCTCTTCTTCCATTTTTTCATCTACAACCTCTTCTTCTATTTTTTCATCTACAACCTCTTCTTCCATTTTATCGTATACGACTTCTTCTACAGCTGTTACCTCTATATTTTCAGTTACAATTGGTATATCTTCTACTTCTTCAACTTTATCAATTGTTACTTCCATATTTTGATCTTCACTTGTTTCTTGTACTATTTCTACCACTGTGTTTGTATGTTCCTTTTCAAGTTGAGATGTGACTGTTGTATCTTCTATTATGTCTGTTTTATCTTCTGTATCATCAACATGTTCAGTTTTGTTCGCTACGTCAATTATAATTTCGGTATTGTTTGATGCACTCACTACCATTTCTGTGTTTGTCATATCTTCCACAACTTCAGTTTCGTTTATATTATCTTTCAAATGACTCTTTACGTTGTTTAATCGGTCATCTATGTTTTCGGGTTTATGAGTAGTGAAGGGTTCACTAGTTTCTGCTTTGTGTGTTGTGTCCTCTATTACTTCTGCTCTATTTATAGTAACTTTAATTGGATCAGGTATATCTGTATTCACAGGTTTTATTTCTTGTGTTGGATACAATACATCTTGGAGTATTCTACTTCCTTTTTCTTTCACTTTGGGTGAAGTAATTGATTGTGTACATATTTTACTTGGTTCAGCCATATCAGTAAATTGACTGAAATCTGGAATATCTCCAAAATTGTCGAAATTACTTTTCTCACGTAGCTCAGCTTTCATCTTTTTGAGTTGAATTTTTGGCGCCAGACGAGCAACCTTTACTTGTTCAATGGGCGGAGATTCTCTAGCTTCTGGCGAAGAAACGACTTCTGAACCATTAATTTCACTCTCAGTTATGTCCATTCTTTCAACTGCATTAGCATTCAATTGTTCAGCGACATACTTACCGATTGCATCTTGGCTTCTAGAATGTCGGCTTCGAAAAAATGTTTTCGTCTTAAAAATTGCTTTAGTCGGTGGTGTGTCAGCGGGAGTCCTATCAGACTTTTCAGGCGAATTTTCCTGTTTATCCGGAGATTTTACGATGGAGGGCTCAGGAAAATTTTCCTCAACTTTTAATGGTTCTGGTGCTGACGGTAACTCAGGAACAGTAGTCTTATTGAGTAATTCTGCGACTTCCCTCGCCATATCATCGTCATCTAGACTTAGGCTCTTTGTATCTTCCTTGCGTTTCGGGTTCTTGACTCGAGGTATTTTTCTACCACCATCAGCTTCCAGTGGCCAGTCTTCATCTTCACAAAACTCATATTTGGAATCACTGGATGATTCTGGTTTTTCACTTGTAGGTGAACTATTGGATTTCTTTTCAGTAGGTGATGATATTTCAGGCAGTAACTGCACAGTGGATAGTTCCGCTGATGTTGGCACTGCAGGAGATTCTGTAGCTTCCGGTACTTCTGGCGACCCAGCCATAACAGTAGTTGAGGATTCGTCATTAGATTCTTCATCTCCATCATCCCAGTCAGCAAGAAGGCTGCTTTTGATTTCTTCATCTGTTTTGATCTTTTTCATTTCAGTATGATTGTTTTCACCATCTGCTTGGCGCTTTTTATTGCTTTGTGGGGTCTTCTTGGGTTCTTTCACTACTTTTACTATTTTGTCTTTCTTTTCTCGTGGCTTACGAACCTTTGGCGTTTTGTTCGGCGTATCTGGAGTTGATTTTGTTGCTGCCTTCGTTGTAACTTTTTTCCTTACTGGCGATGGTGTATATGGTGTAAATGAAACACTATGTGTTTTGCTGTGTAGAATTAAAACATTGAGACGCACTGTAGTAAATGGACACGCGTGGCAGGAATAGATTCCAGAGTTAGACGCTGCTGGTGTGGATGCCGAGGATGTGGAAGCCGCGGATGTAGAAGCAGTAGGAGTAGAACACGATGGTACTGGATCATCTACTTTTTCTTTTTCTTCACTGCCCAGTCGTACTTCGTCTTTATTATCTGATCCTGGCTCAGCACTTGTGGATGGTGTAGGGGCTGTAGTTTCCCCAGATGGATTGTCAGTGCTAGGTCTATTACCTTGCACCAGTATGTGTACTTTATAATCGACTTTTTCTTTACCCTGGAACAGTAGAAATAAAAATAATATAACCACACAATACATACATAAAACATTTTTAGTAAAAAAAAATGTAAATTCATTCATAAATTTATATATTTTCCTTAAACATTTAACACAATATGTTAAGTGGGAAAGGAACGAAACATTATTTACTCTAAAAAAAAAAATACCTTTCTGAATGGAGTTGAAATTCTCGATGGTTCAGCAGATTTTCCTCGTCCTGCAAGCCTACCTAAAATCAAATTAATAAAGTCAAATATATTCATTGATTTTGCCATTTTAACATTTTCATTATTACTCATTAAAAATCTTATTAGAAATGTTACCTTTTTTACCAGAGCCTGGAGTTTTCTTCAGAGGATCGCCAAAAATGCCAGCATAGCTTTCCTTCTTCTTTTCTTGAAACTCATCTCTTGTTAGGATTTCTATATCACCTCCAACAGCAGTCTCAGCTCGGATCACATCTTCCGGGAACTTTTCCATGTGACCACGTTTTGTTCTGAAAGCATCTGGAACAAAATTAGAAAATGAATAAGCTGGAGTAATAATAATTAAAAGTATTCTTGTTCCAGAATAAATATACGAAACATTTTAATAATAAATTAAAGAGAACAAAATAATACTTACATAGTCCTTTATTGATAAATTCATTCTTACGACTGCATTCATATTTGCATATTGAACTGGCATTTTTGACATATTCACTGAAAGTAGAAAAACAAAATATTTTGATAAGATAAGAATTTGAGATGTTACGATGACCTTAACTCCTTCTAAATAGACTGGTTCAAAGTAGCCATAAATAGAAAGAAATTTTACCCTTTGGCATTTGCATTGCAAGAACACACTTCCAAGCTTACAATAATAATATTTCATGGAAACATAAACAGGCATGATTTACTACAAGTTAATATTTTAGGAATTCATTTATAAACATTGCTTACAGTTAAGTAATGATTAGCAATGTTTAACCATAAATTTTTGATGTTTAAACGTCTCATAGCCATAAGCAATGCTAAAACTTTAAAACGTTTATAAATCAAGATTTAAATCTTGATTTCTAAACGTTGCTTTAAAGTTAAGAGACACTGGTGCCGATTCCCTTGTTCTCAAACTAAGCTAAATTTAAGTTCAGTGCATCTTTTTCTTTCTATTTAATTAAGAAAAGGACAGAAGATAAATTTTAGTTTAGTCCTGTCAAATTAATCAGCGATTGACGTAAATTTACGTAATTTTAGTAGGCAAGTTTTTAATCACGTCTAAACTTGTATGGAGTAGTGACAGGCGCTGATTAATTTGACAGGACTAAACTAAAATGTGTCATCTGTCCTTTTCTTAATGAAATAGAAAGAAAAAGATGCACTGAACTTAAATTTAGTTTAGTTTGTGAACAAGGGAATCGGCACCATTGAGAGAGAAATTCAACTAAAAAACTTTTAGTGAGTTAGCTATAGCCCGAAACAGAACCGTCTAGCTGCTGTTTCACGACACTAGTTTCATAATGTAAACCCCGCTTAATAGATGATACAAGTAAGAATTTGTTTTGCCTGCCATTTGTGACTGTCTGAAGTTTATTTTACGGTTACAAAGCCTCATACTGCCTTTTATGACAAAAAGCTAATCCAGAATCATGGAAATAAGGTACAGGAGACCATAGTAACCATCATTGTGTTGGTCAAACAATAATACACTTCATTTGCATAGCATTTTGTGCAAAAGTTAGTAGAGATGTAATTTATGATGTTGTAACATACCTAGCAAAACCTTTTAGATCTAGATTTTTCATACATAAATACAGAATATGAGAAGTGTATTCAAATGCATCTGGTTAGACTGGAAGCCGACCCCAACATGTTGGGAAAGGATAGGCAGTTTGAAATACAAAATATGAGAAGCACTTTCGGTTTGTATCTATACATTGGTTTTTAATAACAACATCATCTAAGTTTTCAAACACCACAAGAGCATGCAGCAGAGCAATATGATAATGTGTTCCTATTTGACTTTTATAACTTACGAACATGGAACAGGAGGTTTTTTTACCTATTTTTTAAATATTTAAATACAGATGTATAAATATTTAAAGCATGTGAAGCTAAATGTGGATGGTAAGGTCATGTTCGGTAGTTCTATGTATGTTTTATAACTAGAAAGGTTCTTCCAGTCCTTCTACATTATAGACATGAAAATGACAAGGATAGACAATTAAACGACAAGGACAGACAATTAAACGACAGACAGTTAAACACGAGGGGGTTTATTTACAAACGTTGCTTAAAGTTGAGTGACATTCAAACCTCAAAAAATGTATAGTTAAACAGTCACTAAGCATTACTTAACTTTAATTAACGTTTATAAATAAACCCCATTATAAATAAATGATTGAAATATTATATAATATAATATTTGAAATGATTTATGATAAATTATTGATTGTTTTTATTAATGAAACTGGCATGATTACATATAGTTAGTCACTGTGTATTTAGCAAGTGTTGAGCTATGCTAGACTCTAATTTTGCTACGTGAACTTCAACCATCATTAATTTCAGGAAAGCACAACTGATTGAAAAAATTGTAGGTACAGAACCAAACCTCATTTTTATACACTTTGCCATAATCATTGTAGAAAACTAAATGTTTTTAGACAAATTGATGACAAGAAAATTCTAGTCAAAGGATCATCTATTCGGCAATTTATTTCTTTTGATATTAGCTAAATGACAAGTTTGGAGCTTATTTATATGCATTTTGTTTATTTATTTTCAAATTGTGGGGTCCATCTTTGCAATATTACTAGTAGGAAAACGCTAATTATTTCAGGAATAATAAGAATACCAAGACTGACAAAATTATTAATAGAAAATATGCAACTCGGTTATTAATGTTTGTTCAACATACCATTTTCAACATCACAAAATTTATTTTCTAAAATGTTAAAAATAATTATCTTTCAGGATGCCTGGAATGCGCCATAGCTCGTATAATTATGTAAATATTCATCCTGGCAAACTTTTGGAACAAAGAAATTACAATCCTCATGGAATTAATAGATATAACAGACAATAATTTTAGATCGCCACATCACTCCAGGATATACTTGCAAACTTACTATGTATCCTCCTGGAAGAACTTGACAACAGCTATAGGTGGTTTCCGAAACGAAGGCAGGACATCTGGTGGTAGCTTCTCCGGACCGACCACCTCACCTGGCCAAAAGCAGGACCCAAGCTTCACCCATACCACCTCCCCATCCAAATAACTAGCTTCAGAGTTTTCACACATCACCACTAATATGTTCAGACAAAACGCACGACCATATTTTGTCAAGTAGTCACTGGATGCCGAGTGCAACAGTTATTACAACATTTCCTTCAAATCAAGTTATATATCAATCTCTAGTCACTGAAACAATCAAGCGTGTCTTCAATTATAAGAAAATGAAACAATTTGTCTTATATTTGTCAAAACAGTAGCAAAATATTACTTGTAAATATCACCGACTGCGTACGAAATTATTTTATTTCATACGTATGTTGGTAGCATTGACTGAATGGGAAAATGCAATAGGGTTATTTACGAATAGAAGTAAAAACAGTATATTTTTAAAATAGATATTTTTTTAATAAAACACGTAATAATTAATCATATTTAATAAATAATCATATTTTATATTAAAAGAATATGAAAGTTAGTACCGGAAATGTACAAAATGGTCGGCGTCAGCAGATACCAATATACCCAAATTAATATCAAAGTTGCCAGTAACATAGCCCATAGAGAATTTGTGATTTTTAAAGAGAATTACACACTTATAATTTCAAATAGTACTAAAAGTTGGCTTAGGTTTTCCTTCCAACTGGCATTATTTGGCGATAATACATTATGGTGTTTCCCTTCTGTATGTTTTTTATTCGATTTGTTCTGTGCATCTCAGCAGCAGAATGTTATCACTCTATCG
Source organism: Agrochola litura (assembly GCA_949152395.1). Lineage (NCBI taxonomy): Eukaryota > Metazoa > Arthropoda > Insecta > Lepidoptera > Noctuidae > Agrochola > Agrochola litura. The sequence continues at coordinate 16,977,289 of OX424509.1, read as the reverse complement.
TCAAAAAAATGTGAGTGTAAAAAATTTCTTTACGAAACAGACCTCAGTCCCAGGCCATAGTTAGCCGTGAGTTAGCCAATGATGGTGTCATGTTCCCGTGATCTAATAATATTTCGCCTGACACGAGCGTCATTTACATGACTTTAGTTAGGTTAATTGTGGGTAAATTGTAAGGGTAAATTAAGTTTTACTAAGGTTTTTTAATACAAATAATTTATACATCTTTTGTATTTTTTTTATTCAGAAACATAATTTACATAACAAAAATATAATTTAGGTAGATCACTAACTTAATCGTGATAAGGGAAGTACCACTTTAGTAGGTACCATATACCCATTTTACATTTAATAATTACACTGAACACTATTCACTAACTAAATAAAGAAAACAAATATACACTTTGTACTTAAAACTAAAATTGTGATGGTTATAAAAAAATACTGCTTGAAGAAAATACAAACTTATTCATTCGCAATGTGTAATAAGATTGACGTGTGTACAGTGTTTTTTTTTAAATTCATAAATATTAAAATAGCAATAGCATCAAACATTTTTGGAATAACATTTGGTGATTTGTGTCATGCATATTTTCATAAGATTTAATTTAAATAAAATTTACATCATCAATAAATTTAATAACATGCACAAATCCCAATCAAAATCACAATTTTTAATGTTTTTATCCGATCATGTTTTTTATACATGTAACTTTTATTCAAATTATCCCGCGTATTGGCGGACTATTTTGGCCCACTGTTGAGGGAAGTTTCGTTGAACGTACGATAGAGTGCGCTGTATCTGTTTGGTCTCTTGTGGCGTGCACTGAGGACAGGCTCCTCTAAGTACCAATGGCGCAAGAGCTGAAAAAGACAGAGGGTAAATTGGTTACTTAAATTATTTTGCAATGAAAATTAATCATCGATTAGTATTACTACAGTGCATTTCATCAAATAGTTCCTATTCCGTAATGTGGGCTCCACTGTTGTAGGACGAACACGAATATGCTACGGCGCGCGGCGCTACTTACGACAAAGGAAACTATTTGATGAAACACACAGTTCCCTCTGGACATCACAATAGGTGTACAGTATATTAGGTTAATCGTGTTTTCACTAGTTTTGTTTAACCGGGCTCATTTACAGACTTCTGGCTGCTACTGAGAAAATTCTAATGAAACCAAAAACACTGCCCACCTGGGTATTTGCGTAACACACTTCAATAGCAATGGCTTTTATTTTGACAGTTCAACAACATTCATTGCGTTAATTACGTTGATGAGCAGGCAAATTTTTCGAACTTACAAAGCAATGGATTAGCGTTCAGATTGTGGTTGAAGGTGTGTTACGCAATTAGGGTTCAGGGCCTCCTGTGCTTGCGAGTTGCGATAAGAGGCTGTTGTAAGATTACCAACTGGTTAAAAAAAGAAAGTTAGAAAGTTTAGAAATAGGTAAAATAAAATAGGGAACTATTCAATAAGTTATCAACTTACTCTTGAGCCGTTTTCCGATGGGGTCGCAGGGTGCTTCACCAAGCGCGCACTTGAGCTGTCTCTGAATGAAGCGCTTGTCTTGAAGAGCGTCGTCAAGTGCGGTGTCGGACACGGGGGGTCGCTGCGTCTGTGCAACGGACGCCGCTGCCACGCAACATAATAATACCGCGTATTTGAGCTGGAAACAAAAGCATTCAGTGTTAGATGGGTGAATTTAAAAAAAATATAAAGTTTGCTGGTCCGTACGATATTTTCTATGTAGAGCTACATTTTATCTGATTTTTTCTACAATTTGACGAAATAAATGACTTCAAGTTATCTGTTGTTTTGTTTGATTTTTTAATTGCCTTCTACACAACCTCACTACATAGGCTTCGCATTTGAATCACAAGTAGCCTTAAAGGTAAGTAGGTAGGAGTCACCAGTCTGAAAAATTGGTTAGAAATGTTACAATTCCTTGTGTCTTTCAACACTGAATAGGTCAGGTATAGTGCGAGCCACGAAGAAGGCCCTTTGACGCGGCGCTAGTGTCTATGCCATTGTGTCACATTGCATTCGATAAATATAGTTCCACAATTTTCCGCAGGCCTTCTTTCGTGGCGCGCACTGTACAGACGCCAGCACATCAAGCTACTCGAAACTGTCAAATTTTCCCAATCAACTTTAAACCTTAAACTTCATTGATAAAGTTGAAAATGTATTAAATAAATTTGAGAGATTGTTGTAGCTTGAAGTGCTGGCGTCTGTACCTACCCGTAAGCCAGAGCTTTCGATTTATTTCTTTAAAATTTCGATAAATACTATTAATTAAACAACTTCAGCAACCAGCTGAATCAACAAATCCTTTCAAAAACGAAAGAGAGAAGTGGAACATATCTACTTACTTTCGTCTAAAATAAGTAATACATGTCAATATTAACAAAAGGACTCGCAATAAGGAAAAAGTGTCGTTATTCCTCTTTCTTTACTTACCTACTATGTTGAAACATACTTACGTCTTATGATATACTTACTAACCTACCTAATTATGTAACTAGTACTTTACTAACGCCTTCATCAGCCTTATAATATGGGCTATCCCGTCAGAATTTCAAAGAATCCGGCCATATTCTTTGTACTTACATTCTAAAGGAAACCTCTGTGCATTTCAGCTTTCTAGGTCCAAGGGTTTGGGCTGGGAGTTGACATTGATAAATCATTCAGTGAGTGAGCTTTTTAAGACGGTGAAAATTTTAATCAGGCCTTGAAGGAAAACTACCTAAGTTGGTAGGTATACCTGCGGCGGTAAACACAGCCGCGCGCGCGCGCGCACGAGTTGAGCACGCCGCGCGCTGCTCATATTGATGCTGCTAAAAGATTTTTTTAAATCCGACAGGTGGTTCCGGAGATTACCCCCTACATACAAACTTACAAACAAACAAACAAATTTTACCAATTTATAATATTACTAGCTTCTGCCCGCGACTTCGTCTGCGAACCTTTCTCAAGAATTGGGCTAATATGTACAATGCAAAAATAATTTCTCAAATCCATCTGGTGGTTTCGGAGATTACCCCGTACAATACAATGTTACAAACAAACAAATAACCAAACAAACAAATGTTACCTCTATACAGGGTGATTGGAAGATGGGTGCAAAGCTTTAAGGTGAAGATAGTATAGACAATTTAGAACCATTTAAGCCATGGTTGTCTTAGACGAAGTCTTACCAAATTTTTTAATTTTTAATAAGGTTTAAAAGACGTATTGTACAATTTTTTTATTTTTTCTGTCTGTAAAAAAAATGTCTAATGACACAGAAGCCTAAAACATGTTTTGCTTGATTGCTTACACATTACTTTAATTAAATAAATAAAAAATGAATTCATTTATCATTCAATTTGGCCATAATTATGCAGTTTACATTAAATTTTGAGAATTTCCGAAAAAAAACTTAAAAATTTGGTTAAAAATATTTGGTAAGACTTCGTCTTAGACAACCATGGCTTAAATGGTTCTAAATTGTCTGTACTATCTTCGCCTTAAAGCTTTGCACCCATCTTCCAATCACCCTGTATAATATTAGTATAACTATTAGAGTATTATAGTATACATATCGTGACTCTAACTAAATATTTAAATGATTAAGAATACTGTGAAATAGTTTTATCATGTTACACTATTATCAGAGCACTACTTGTTTATCAATGTAGTATGGTCATGTGGTGTGGTCGAGCAGACCAGCACACCTCTGATGACACATTTGAATTTACAGAACATAACATCACTCCTGTATTCCATGAAGGGGCGTGCAGAGATGTATGGTACTACACTCATATTTCGCTAGTTGTTTTTTTTTTGTATTAGTAGTTATTATTTATTAGTAGGTATTTAAGTTAGTTAATTACTCTTATAAAGTGCGCTTGTAACTTTGTTCTCATAAATATTTTGTAAGGATTCCTTTTGAAGAGAAAAATTCTTTAGGCGCGTTGGGCATTTTTGAGATGGGGAAAAACCATTGAACTCGCGATACCGTTACCGACACCTCATTTTTGTAAACGCGATGGTGCTCTTTATTTAAATTATGTTACGGATCAATGTTCTTTGGAAGTAATTTTACTTTAGAGGTTTTGGACGTTTTTTTTTTAACGCGATTCTGCTCTTTATTTAGATAAGGTTTACGGACCAATGGTCTATATTCGTTTTTGTTTACCCTAAACCTCTTAAGGGGTCAATGTACTCATCATTATAAACAACTTTCACTATGGCACCAAGGCTGAAATCGCAAAAAAAAATCAGCTGTTCCCTTCATTTATGTTCGCATATCTCATACAACATACGTAGATATATTTAGTAACCTGTTCCGCTTAACTATTTCTAAAGAGCCATAAAAAAACCCTGAAATAAATCGACACGTGTTTCACCTCTCAACGAGGCATCCTCAGGATGACGATTGACTTGTCGCGAACTCGAACACGGCGTGTTGCCACACCAAGCGCTGAACGAAGATGCGAGATCTGCGTTCAGTGCTTTTTAATCTTTCAGGGTTTTTTATGGCTCTTTAGAAATAGCTAAGCGGAACAAGTTACTAAATATATCCACGTCTATTGTATTTTATAATGGATTTCCGCAAGGTCACGCCTGAATCAATTAACTATCTTCGCATATCTCGTCAAAATATAGGGAACAGTAGATTTTTTTTTCGCGATTTCAGCGTTGGTCTTAAAGTAAAAGTTGTTCATAATTATGAGTACAACGACTTAAGGCTCGTGCAGACCAGCGCGACACGCGACGCGACACAAAGGCACCGCTCGTCGCGCAACGAGCGGTGCCTTTTTGTCGCGTCGCGTGTCGCGCCTGTTTGAAGGAGCCTTTATGGGGTCATTGTACTTATCATTATTGGACAACTTGAGGTTTAGGGTAAACAAAAACTAAGGTTGTTTATTTTGATAGAAGTGTGAATGCTTTTCAGCTCAAAATGTCTTATAACATGCCAGGCCATTTAAAATTATGGCTGTGATACAGTAGACCATCAAACTGAACAACTTTCTCAATGGGACCAAAAACTTAATCACGAAAAAATAATCAATCGTCCCATACAAAACTTCAATACTCGACCCAAATGTATAGGACGTTTGATAATTTTTTCGCGAAATGATTACGATAACTATAATGCTTTAATTAAATCTCACAAAAGTTAGACTCTGATAATTTTGCTAGCTGAGGGGGGCGAGCTTATTAATAAGCCCCCTACCTATGATTGAATTATAATGGTATAACACGTGCGCGATAAGTTGGGACCTGAGCGCGGTGACGTCGAATTCCAAGCAGCGGGCAATTATTATTTTAATATTACTTCAGTGGGAGAAAGAGATGGAGCTATACGTCCTGTAGAGCTTCATCTCTTTCCCACACTGAAGTTATATTAAAATAATACTGCTTTATGAGCTTGTGGTAGGCCTCCAGGTCCCAACTTATCGCGCATGGGTTATACCTACCTATACTATAGTGAAAAAGCAGTGATAGCCTAGTGGTGTGACCATAGAAATATAAAAAATCTTACATCAATGGGATACCGTCAGACTGCCAAGTCATAGATCTCGAGTTCGAACCCAAGGCACGCACCTCTGGGCGTCGGGAATCGCAGGAAGATTTCCGGCCACCGTAGGCGCGGGCTTGCGGACGGTGAGCAATGGGTAGCTCGCCGTCCGATAAGGACCAAGCCCGGGTCGACGGCGCGTTGTGTTCCACGCGCGCCTCAAAGAGATGTCAGCAGAATTGACGGGGTCCGCTAGGGCCAATGCCAATGCCGGGGGTTCGAAGAAAACCGATAGGGAAATCGTGGCCCCCGGCAACATGGCATAGGAAGGAACACGGGTGGGTTTTAGTCAGTAAAAGTCTGACACGCCCTCCCGCTCCACCCAGAGCGGGAGAAGTTATTTGATAATTTCCCACCCAAAAAAAAAAAAAAAAAAAAAAGGCACGCACCTCTGACTTTTTGGATTCTCATGTGCGTATTGTATAATTATTACTTGCTTCAAAAAACGGTTAAGGAAAACATCGCGAGTAAATCATGCCAGAGAGATATTTCTCGACGGCATGTGAAGCCAAGTCACTTCAAGTCAGAGACCCATGGGCGGCTTTCAAACTATGATACTTACCAGCCTAATTGCGTAATACACGATCAATCACATTTTTTTTCGATTTGAAACAGATTGTTTATCCATTGCTTCATAAGTTGGAAAAAAAAATCTGCTCGACAACGTAATTAGCGCAATGAATGTTGTTGAACTGTTAAAGTGAAACTAATTAGTCATAATCATTTACGAAAATAAGTTACACAATTAGTGTACTGGTTAGTCACTAACCACACGAAAATAATAGGTGTAGTAAAATCGACTTTGGAATAAAATTGACAAAATAAATCGATTCTGATTTTGAGTGTGCTACGCAATTGGGTTGCTGATTTTAATTTAGCTCTTTCGACTCCACCCACTTTTCATAGAACTCATGTATCGCCATGCAGCATGCCGCCATACATATTGGCAGTGAACCCTCCGGGAGGGTTACCGGCATTACGTTTGCGCCAAAGTTAACCATCGCGGACGGTCAACGGCATTAGGTTTTAAACCGTGTTTAAAACACTGTAAAACGAAGTAAAATAGTGTTTTCAAGGGGTCTTGCTTGTCGCTATGCGTAGTTTAAAATTTTTAGTGAATATTTGTAACCGTGAACAAAAAATTCCAAAAAAGATTTTAAAACCAACTCATGTACTAATAAATCTTGTTAAAATATACATCAGATTTTATTTGCGGTTTATAATGCTGTATTCGTTAAGAAAAACCTACATTTAAAATGAGCCCTCCGCGAGGGCTCCCGGCATCCCAGATGCGACTAGGTGAACCCTCCAGGAGGGTTCCCGGCACTGAACGTGTTAAGATACCTACTTATCTATTACTGAATTATTCTTTTCACGAGCACGACCCTTGCACTCGACGTGTTATTAATTTACAAGAGTTTGACTTGGATCGATGCCTGTCCATGTCCGTCAATCGGTGACACAGCATCGATCTGTTATTCATTGGCTGTGCGCTACGACACTCAAAATGTTGCAAGATTTAGGAAATTTACGTGCTTCGAAATTAAACATATAGCCTTGAAATTTCAAATCGTGTACAATTTATAGAGCTAAAAAGTACAACGCAGACAGAAGTAATATTCATAAATTTTAGACAGATACCCATTGCACATATAAGTAGGAACATAATCTACATAATATGTCTATAAAACAAAGTCGGTTTAGTTACACCATTTGTAACTCAAGAACAGCTGGCCCGATTTTTTTAAATCTTTGATTTGTTGGATTTGTCTCCGCCCCGATAGGTAGGTAGGAAGATAGGTAGGTAGTTAGGAATATAAATCTTCAGAACCTACTCAATTTGCCAACATAAAATAAATTCGCATAGATCTATTGGTTAACGCCAAAACAGCCACAAAACAGGTTTCCACTTTAAACTCGTAAACTTGTAATTAACAAGATTAGATACCTCCCTATGAGGCACGAATTTTATTAAATTGATACGTCAAGCTTGATTGTTAGCTAAAACAATGATTGCATAAGGATCATGTTGTCACAAGAGGGACAAAGTCATTTAGTTGGGACTTGGGACTGTCCGCAAGAGTGTGGGTACAGTCGTAAACAAAAGAGTTAAGCAAATTATGGTCTTGCCGGTCGCCCCCCCTGTTAGGTCCATGGGATGAGACAATATTACCTATGTGGCTGGTGAAAAGTCGTGTCTATACTTTGCCTAACACTTTGGGGTATGAGGCGTGATGTTGTTATGTGATGAGTTGCTGACTTATATGAGCAAACAATGTGTTGATATTTCGCTGTCCCCGGCGAATAAAATGGTAATGTGCTATTACGATAGTTTTAACTTTATTGTATATTCGATATTTAGAGGTCCGATTACACTCTGTAATTTTTTTTCATTCATTTCCTACGGTTATTTCAGAAGTTACGAGATTTTAAGGTGTATTGTAATGAATGTAAAAAATCACTTTTCTTTTGGTATTTGAACAATTGTATATTGGTTAATAAGATTTTTTATTTTTCCTGTGGTTTTTACGATTACGATTTTATTCGTCGGGGACAGCGATTTCTTTTACCTTTTAGCATTTTTTTAAATTGTTTTTATGGGAAAGGAAGCTAATTCAAGTAACTGAAGTGAATCAATAAATATTAAATACACATTCTGCATTATAAAGGTCGCAGGTTCAATCACCTCGTGGAACAAGACTTCTGCTTGTAATTGGGATTCGGTAAAATGTATAGAATTTCCGGGGTCAGCCACACGTGTAAATACCTACCTACCTAAGAAATGAAAGATGCAGTCTGTTAATTACTGTCCATGATAAGAAAATTAATAGATAATCTCAACTTTAAAATTTTCAAGAATTCCTTTACATAATAATGATTTGTGAAGTCTTGCAAAATACACTCCGTGGCAAAATACAACAATAATATGCGCCAGACATAATAAAAAAATGCTTATGCATAACTTTAACATTTATGCAAATGTAAGTAGTAAAAGTAATCCTAAAAGGAAAAATTAAAAACATCACTTTCTAAAGTTTCCATTTCGAAAAACAAATGAGTTTCGTTAACTTTTTGACTAGAACTATTTCGTCTGAGGTTGTACAAAAGAGTCACTATCATGTGCTATCGAGAGGCACGTGCTCGGAAAACAAATGAATTTGTAATCAAAATGATCTATGGTTCAGCAATATACTATGGGTACGTTTGTAGTACTTATTAGTACGTAGAGCGTGGACTGATGCTACCCTATTGTTTAGTAGTCTTCCTACATTACATCCTTATCTTTCGTTTGTATTATGGACACCACGCGAGATTTGACCTATGGCACACCACGTGTCATGACGTGACATGGAAACTTTAACGTGTAACATTTTGACGGACACTTGACAAAAAGGTAAATAAAATAAATCACCAATGCCCGACCTAGTGTTCAAACCTCCGGGGTAATTGCGTACCACACTATCAATCAGAATCTGAATGATTTTGACGGATATTGCTAATCCATTGCTGCATATGTTCGAAAAATTTGTCTGCTCAACAACGTAAATAACGCAATGAATGTTGTTGAACTGTCAAAATGACACCTATTGCTACTGTAGGTAAGTGTGTTACGCAATTAGACCGCTGACACCTGAAAGACCTTAAGTTTTGTTTTCTATAAACTGTATTAATTAATTCAGGAACCTGAGTTTTCATAATTCTTAAAATCAGCAACCTTATAATTTTGTAGAAATTAAATTATATTAAAAAATTACACGTTTCCATAATTAGTAGGTATTTAGCATTAGGTTAATTTAAAAAAAATCGTGGCAATTATAATTGGCATGGTAATTTAGAATTGCAATTATGTTGTAATCAGTCTTTTAATTAACGCACTATTAAGTTCATTATGTACACCTTCATTATTATAAGCGTGCGAATGTTAACACGTGTTCCTAATATGTATTTGATGTATAATTTCATCACTTATCATTCTTACCTACTTTAGATAATTATTGCATCATATCCTGGGTCCTTAGGAAGATATGCAAGTTTAATTATTTTTGTTACCTATTGTGGTATACAGGGTATTTGGCAGAACGTTGAACATACGAAAATGGTGGATAGGTGGGGTCATCTGCTACTTACTCAGGGGACGGAAGTTTGTATGAGACTTCCGCAAATGTTGATAGAGGTCTGAAAATTGATATAGGGACTCCTTGTTATAAATAATAAAATACATATTTAAAGATTTTTAGTAAATCACCCCTTACCCTTTAAATTAGGGGATGGAAGTTTGTATGGGTTTTCCATACAAACTTAATTTCATGCTAGAGATCTGAAAAATGATGTACAAAGAAAAAAGGCAAAGATACTTAGAGAGTGGGCTATGAAAAAAGGCACCTCTTATGTGCAAGAAATACACCCCAAAAAAAGGAAGAAAAAATTTAATAAACAAAATAAAAAATATTGTCATAAGCAACTGACAAAGCGAAGAGAACACTTCTCTACATCTATTATTTTGATCTTTTCCCAATTGAGCTACTTATCAAATTATCACAATGAAGCACCTACTTAACGCAAAAACTGTTACCATGGATTTAGGACATGATTCTGATCCCTCTTTTTTAACCGACTTCCAAAAGGAGGAGGTTCTCAATTCGTCTGTATGTTGTTTTTTTTTTTATGTTTGTTACGCGGTTACTCCGCCAATTATGAATAGATTTTGATGATTCTTTTTTTGTTTGGTAGATCATACTTTAGAGGTGGTCCCATATAAATTTTATTAACTTTGCTTGGGTACTTTTTGAGTTAGCTTCAATTATACGTATTTTTTCCCACTTAGTATGTAGATGATATGATAACTTCCTGTCACTGTTATTTACATAGCAGGTAGTGGTATTCGAATTTGTGTGGGGTAGGTACCACAACTAAAAAATGAAAAATAAAAACTTTTTACAAAAAAAAAAACAACCGACTTCAAAAAAAACACTACAAAGTGAAAAATAACTTTAATTTCGGAAGTCGGTGACAAAGAACGAAAATTCAAAACCAAAGACACCAACTTCCGAAATTAAAGTTATTTTTCACTTTGTAGTGTTTTTTTTGAAGACGGTTGTTTTTTTTTTTGTAAAAAGTTTTTATTTGGGTTGGAAATTATCAAATAACTTTTCCCGCTCTGGGTGGAGCGGGAGGGCGTGAAAACCCACCCGTGTTCCTTCAGTGGCCTGTATTGCCAGGGGCCACGGTAACCCTTTCGGACAAAACCGCAACCCCGGCAGGCATCGGCCCTATCGGACCCCGTCGATTCCCCCTGCGTAAAAACATTGCGTCGGGTATTTTAAAAAATCTGCTGTTTCATAGAAAAATGCAAAATGTATGGAACAGCAGTTTATTTTTTGTACTGAATCCATGGTAAAAGTTTTCGCGTTGATGGTGCCACCCTGTATAGATACAGATTGTCGAAGATAATTAAGATGTTAGCTTAACCAGAAATTAAGACGTATAGGTATGAACATAAATATGGGGTTTAAAACTAACGATTTATCCTGTAAAAATCTCACCGTGAAAACTTACTTAGATGAAGTGAACTTGAAGTGAACTGTCATCCTACCTAATGTTAGGGAATTCTTCAAACTCACTTCACCAAAATTTTCACGGCGAGGGTTTTACAGACCGGCTGAACTTTACCAAAGATAACTCATGTCGGTGAAACTTTTGCTGCAAGAACAGACATTTCCATATGAAATAAGTTTGTTAACTGTTCCATTAAAATGTTTGCGATGAACTAACGGAATGTTGACAGAAAATATACCTAACTGAATTTCTTTGTTATTTTTTTTAAGTGCTTGTTAAAGTTTAAACCCGTTACATTTTCGTTTTACTTATACTGACCGCAATCAATCATGTGGTTTGACGAGGAATTAAAATAATCTAAAAGAATATTTACTATGTTACAAGAGAGGATTAAAACCACAAACTCTATAATTCCAATTAAATAAGTAAATGAAAATATGAAAAAAATTGCTAATTGATGAGTTTGTGGTTTTACATTTTATTTAATAACAGCATGGAATATCCACTAATTTACTTTATATATTACCAATGGGTTTCGTATTACTTAGTTATTGGGCTGTGGAGGTCAGATAGGCAGTCGCTCCATGTAAAATACTGGTATTCAGCTGCATCCTGTTAGACTGGAAGCCGACCCCAACATAGTTGGGAAAAGGCTAGGCAGATTGATTTTTATTGAACAACATGGAATAAAAAGATCATCTTAAAAAAAACAACATCGAAGATTTAGTACCTTGTGGACTTATCATTGAATTGATCAATGACCTAACATTTCTTTAACTTTTTACCCGACTACGGCAAAACCAAATGAGGGTTATGATTTTTTGTCTAGATAACCAGTCGATAGTAACGCCCACTCAACCATCTCACAAGCATACAGATAAAGCCTTGAATTATTCTGTAAATGCTCATTTTTTGTAAGCGGCGACCATGTAATACATTCTAAACAATCCTATAATAGGACCCATCATTCTAACGTTCTCACAAATGACGTAAAATTGCACCGAAGACGTGATAAATCAACAAAATTGTCGCCCTTCGCCTACTTCCAAATGACAGAAGAATTTAAATGGGAGGATTATGATATAATCTCGAATACTCAAACCTCAAACTACGTAACTAGTGCAGGTACTGGTAATCGAGACTTGTTTACTGAAATTGTGGCTTCTCTATTTGTGTGACGTGACTGGTAAATTTTTTGTGACGAAGTGACAAACTAGCAAATTGCAACATGACAACAAATACAGTTGCGTGACATTAATTTGTTCTAAGTACATACCTGGTTGACTATAGTAAGTAAGGGTCCGAGTATAAACCCTGTAGGACGCCGAAGAATAACCTGCCGTACATTTAAGTCACCATCGGTTTTTGAGGAAAGTAGAACCAGGATAGCACTGACATAGTGACGATATGATAACAACATTCAATTGCATTACATTTCTTATTAACAGTAGTAAAGGTCTGAGTATCGACCCTATGGAACGCTTTAGTAGGAGCTTGCAGCTTGTAAGTTGAAAAAGGTTTCGAGGAAAGAAGAACCAGGAAGACACCGTTAAGAATAGTAGGTTAATAAAAAGGCTTGTTTGCGGGAAAGAGTACCTCTATCTACGAATATGAATTTCTATATCCCAATTAGAAAGTAATGATTTTATGAAGAAGTGACATAAAAATTACCTACACGACAACAATTACAAATTCAAATTATTTATTGTTGTTTTTTTGTAAGGTAATCGAAAAAGGTAATATCTGGAAGTACTGATACGATTACAAAAAAACACTGTTATCAAGTGTCATACAAATAGAATGCGTGAAAAGAAGTTAGTTTTATGATATTTGGAGTAGTTGTAATTTTGGTCCAAGTGTAGACCCTGTGGGACGCTTAAGCAGAGCTTGCATAATCTCTGAGCTCAAAAGGTTCTTGAAAAAAGTATTAAAGCAAGAAGTCAGCAAGAAGTACGAAGCTAACATGGCAATTAGATACAAACATAATAGATATTGAATCTAGAATAGTACATATCATCATGATTTAAGAAATATAATATGTAAATAAAGCATAAAAAGTCTACACGTAAGGATGTGTAAGTAAACAATGATGAAAGGTAAAGTTTATCAAACAATAAGAGAGCAGCCAACATGATGAAGCAAAGGAAAGTTTGCTGTTAAAATCTAACAGGTGTTAAAGTCGGTTTCGCAAGGATTGACCTTCGAATCGAATAAGGATCAATGAAACCGAACAAGTTTTGGAAACACATAAAACAAGGAAGGTTTTAAATAAATAAATAAAAGTTGTTTTGGATCATTTACAACGTTTTAAATTGCATGCACCGACTACTTTACAGCTATTCATAGTAATCACTTAAAACTTAAGAACATGTTTATGTTTAGGAAAAACATTATGAAGATTACTGAGAAACTTATAATTAACTGTGTAAAGGCCTAATTATTATGTCATGTACCTACCTTATCGAATCTTATAGCTAGTAAACAATAGTCGAATTTTCTAAGAACGAACGCGCCAATTTCCACATGTAAGTTATGTTGACATACCTACGAAGCGCGTAGTATATGTAGTTGTAAGCGTAACAACTGCCGCCCGACTAATCTGCACATGTTACGCAAATATTAAGAAAAATAAGCGACAAAGTAGACCATAAGTCCTTAATATGATTTTAACTAGAACACCTTCGACTTATGTAACCGGTCATTAAGCTGACCAATACAAACATGCCGCGTGCATAAGATTGCTATAATTGTACCGCAAATTATTTAGGGAATTAGATAACTGCTGACTGCAAACTTATTCCAATCAGTTTTCCTCCATCGCGAATTACTAACAGAAAACATATTTTCCAGATACAGATCAACATTCAACATCTTACTTTGTAAGTTATTATGAATCTTTGTGCCAAAAGACCACGACAAACATTAAGTAGCGAAAATATCAACAGAAACCTGTACTCATTTATAAAGTCAAAGTGTGTAGACCTTAACAGGTAGTAAAATCGAGAAACCGACTGTCCTTCGACAGCCTACCAACATTATTAAAAGCTCGAAACGTGTCGCTAACAGGAAAACAGATATTATAGAGAAATTGCACCTTACCTGCATGTTGGGAGTGACGTAGATAGTGTGTAGCTCGAAGAATCAAAACACTTTTACTTTCGTTGCACTAGTGAGCCGTTTAGTTAGCGATTGACCCGGATCTTGGTATTATGATTTCTACAGTATTTCACGATATTTTCTCGTAGCCAGTGAAGCGTTTAAGCGTACGTCTGGTTGGAGAATGCTGGAGCGAGCAGTGGTGCCGTAACCTCTTACTTAACTCGACAATCCCCCCTTTTCGACTTGCTGTACATAGGTACTGGTGGTCTGCACCGAGATTGTGCGTCAACGACTCATCGTTACGTGAGCGCGGAGTTCGAATAAAACACTAATTATTGTATTCATATATTATTTTATTTTAGGCATATAATGAGAACAGGAAACGGATCATGTTATAATGTTTGGAAATAAAAAAGTTGCAAAAATTATTGTTACATAGATTGTACGGAGACGGATTACGGATGTATTTGTTTTCTTTTTTCCTCTTACTAAAAGTTTAGTAGGTATTACTGCAATGTGTAAGATCAATGAAATATTTACAAACACTAGGATATAGGTACAGTATATACTTACGTAGATATACATATGTAGATACAAACGATACTTAATTAAATAATTTAGTTGTAGACACAGAAAATTGTAGGTCAAATACTGATAATAATTAGGTAAACCAAAAATTAATTAATATTTGCTAATCCAAATAACAACATTCGTTTATTTGTGACGAATTCTAATCTATTGTTGCCAATTTATTTATTCAATTAACAAATATGTAATTAACCTAAATAGGATTGGTCAAAAATAATTTACATAAAATGAGCTTATTTTAACAGTTCACTCTGATAATTAATCAATGTAATTAACGAATTTAATAGTCTTGTTAGTTTTGTACGATTCGTAATTTCATAAAAATACAGTACATAAGTATGATTTTTTCACTTTTCTAAAAACGGTGGAGCTCTATTCTCACACAATCACTATATTAGTTGCTATGTCAAAAGCAAAATGATGAATTCTATCCCAATAATTTGTTTTGTCTAAGTAAAAAATAAACAATAATTAAAGGTGTAAAATTTTCCTATAATTGTTCGTTTCTTATAATTATCAGTATGAAATATCGCCTTTTGAAACTGGGGCAGACGCGTATAAATATAATTCCCAGGTAATACACACGCTCAAACCGTCAAACGCATGCTTAACTATTCGGGTTGAGTTGACTCGGGCCGAGCTGTAACCGACCCACAATTTTCCCAGTCACATTTACAAAAAATACCAAGTAAGTAGTTAGGTATTTTTGTAGTTTTTTGCGGGCAAAAGAAGTCTATCTACCTACTTCAGACAACCATCATAGTCAAACTAGGGCAACAGATTTTTACCGGATTTACCTCATGATGCAACTTTAGTTGACATCTCATGTTTGTGTAATAATAAACATAATAAAAAAATAAAAATTGCTGTAATGTTTCTAAAAAGTCTGTATTTATGATACCATGTTCCATCTTCCATCCTATCAATAAGCTTCAATTCCATTACAATACTTCTTTCATTATAAAAATAAAGTTAATTTATGTTTGGTTGGTAGTACTGATTAAGTGATTAAATTCTTAATTTAAATTCAGCCGTATTGGCGCACTATTTTCGCCCACTCCCAAGGGTAGTTGCGTTGGACGAACGCAAGAGTTCGTCGAATTTGGCGCGTTTCTTGCGTCGAACACTGCGGGCAGGCCCCTCGCAGTACCAACGGAGCCAGAGCTGGAAGAAAAGGGTGTGGTGTTATCCAAAAAGTCAGGTAGGTAGAGGTAGAGTCCTAAAAATATATTTTAGCGCCTGAATTACATTGACAGGGGTTGAATTACATCTTTGTGAAATTGTGTCACAGAAATTGTATTGACAAAACAAAAGGATCTTGTCTTGTGAGTGTGACATATTTTTTTTTTCTTGTGACATAACGAAGTGACAAATGACAATATGAAGAGACATTACGACCCTATTGACATGCTATTGAACTGGAGAATACAGGGTGGCAGGGACATCGACGCGAAAACTGAAACCATGGATTTAGTACATGATTCTGAACCCCCTGCGTTGAAATTTTTCGTCGGTTATTAAAGAAAAGAATCAGCTGTTTCATAGAAAAGTGCCGCGGTTAAAATGTATGGAACAGCTGATTTTTTTAAATTACCGACGAAAAATTTCAACGCAGGGGGTTCAGAATCATGTACTGAATCCATGGTTTCAGTTTCTCGTCGATGTCCCTGACACCCCGTATGTAGTCTTCTATCATGGAATGAGATGGTCCTTTTGCAATTTAGCGTTGCCAGAAGTCCCGTATTTCCCGGGATGTCCCGTATTTCAGGCATAATTTTAACGTCCCGCCGATGGGACAGACTGTCCCGTATTTAATTATTGGATTTATTATTAAGAAATCTATCGAACTACGGTTGATTGACATTGAGAAGTGGAAAAAATCATGGAAGGGTTTTCCAAGAATAAAACCCCTAAATTTTTCAGTATCCCTAGTTCCAACTGCTTTGTGGAAAAGTCTTTTTCGCAAATGATATTGAAATGGACTGGGGCCCTACCACCAGCTCATAAAGCAGTATTATTTTAATATTACTTCAGTGTGGGAAAGAGATGAAGCTCTACAGGACGTATAGCTCCGTCTCTTTCTCCCACTGAAGTAATATTAAAATAATACTGCTTTTGAGCTGGTGGTAGGCCCCCTGATGTGTGCAACAAATGTACCCCCGATTTGATCAAGAGTGAATTAATAACCATTTTCAACTATGACTGCATTGAATTTTACAAATACGTTAAATCAAACAATAGTAGATTATACTTACAACAAGTGAAAAAAAAGGGAATTTAATTCAAGGGATTCAAGGACCGAGATGAATTTTATTTTTGCACGAGTTGTGTACTCTACTTTTTACCATTAACTGCGAGAAAATAAATAGTGGTAGGGTATTTATAATTGCTGCTTTAGAACAAAATTATTCAGGAGTCAGTGGTGCCGATTCCCTTGTTCACAAACTAAACTAATAAGTTCAGTGCATCTTTTTCTTTCTATTTCATTAAGAAAAGGACAGAAGATAAATTTTAATTTAGGCCTGTCAAATTAATCAGCGCCTGTCACTACTCCATACAAGTTTAGACGTGATTAAAAACTTGCCTACTAAAATTACGTCAATTTACGTCAAGCGCTGATTAATTTGACAGGACTAAACTAAAATTTATCTTCTGTCCTTTTCTTAATGAAATAGAAAGAAAAGTGAACAAGGGAATCGGCACCAGTGTCTCATTTTCGGCACTGGAAGAACTCATACTCGTACCAACTTAATATTCTTAATGCGAAAGTGAGTTTCTTTGTTTGTTACGCTTTCAGGCTAAAACGGCTGAATGGATTTGGATGAAATTTGACACATGGGTAGACCATGATCTGTAAAAGGACCTAGGCTACTTTTCATCCTGAATCGCAGACGAAGCCGCGGGCAACAGCTAGTTTTATTATAATTATGTTTTTTATTCGATTTTTCAACTAAGTACCTTCCTAAAACAACCACGATAGCAGATAGAAAAGGACCTAACAAAAATTGGCGGGATAAAAAAAAAGTGGCGCTCCGGGAGCGCCGACAGACGTAAAAACTTGAAAAAAAATCGGCACCGCGGTAATCAATGCGTTGATGTCTTTTTAATGGTCAAAAGCTGGTGTGGTAACAGTGTCGCGAAATCAATGGTTTAATCCCATCTCAAAAATGCCAAACGCGCCTAAAGAAGGATTCTCTAAAAAAAATAATCACTGTATAGCTTTATGGAATAGCTCCATTTAGCCAGCCAGCAGGTACTTTCAGCACGTTTTATTTATTTTTTGTTTATGTAATTCGTGCTTGTTCCATATTCAAAATGTTTTTTCACTCCTCTTGCTCAAAAAGGCCGTCATTGTAGAGTACCAGAGCGGGGAAAAAATAGCATTTCTTGCTCTAGGGGAAAAGTTTTTTTTTTAAATTTTTGCTTGTTCCAACGAGCCTTGAAAAATGAAAAAGTCTTTATTCTTATGTAGAATAATCATGATTACTCGACTCACAAAAAAGAACATTTTATTTTTGAAAATACTAAATGCAGCTATCTCTTCGGTAGAATGCGTGCATTGCGTTGCGGCTACAGAAGAAATAAAAAAGGCATTGGCGCGAAATCTTTAGAATGTTTCTCTAATTACGAATTGAATTGTTGACCGTAATATAATTTACAACAGTGAAAATGTCATCATCTAGTGAGAACATCTTCACAGAGGATTGAAATTAAGTTGCGTCAATTGAAATTAAGTTGATCAACTATTTAATATTGTATTGGATTATTTTATTTTCTCGCAATAATAGTGAAAAGTAGAGTGTAACACACGGCG
This sequence comes from Agrochola litura, assembly GCA_949152395.1. Classification (NCBI taxonomy): domain Eukaryota; kingdom Metazoa; phylum Arthropoda; class Insecta; order Lepidoptera; family Noctuidae; genus Agrochola; species Agrochola litura. The sequence continues at coordinate 16,958,664 of OX424509.1, read as the reverse complement.
CTAAAACCCATTATAACTCGGTTTCTATTTACTCCCTCGCTAAAGCTCGGGAGTAAAACTACCTCGTTACAATGGGTTATTTTAGCCCCTCGTATAACAATCTACTATTATTCACTCAGTGACTAAAAGAGAGTTTTATTCACTGTTATCGATGAATCAAATGCTCTTTTTCGAGTGGTAATAGTAATTTAATTTAGAAATTTAAAATATAAAAAGGAAAAAAAAAACAACGTAAAATACATGTTTTTCATTTGTCCCGTACAGAAATTTGAAATTCCGTTTTTTTAAACCAAATAAGATTATTATTTTGTGGGATTACAGGATAAAAAAAACTGGCAACCCTAATTTGCATAGAAGCCTGTTTCGGACTGTTCTGTAATGAGATCATTACAGAACAGTCCAAAACAGGCTTCTATCTAACTTATTTTCGTAAACAATTATGCCTAATTTGTTTCATTTTGACAGTTCAACAACATTCATTGCATTATTTACGTTGTTGCGCAGATATTTTTTCCAACTTATGAAGCAATGGATTAGCAATCTGTTTCAAATCGAAACTGATCGTGATTGTGTTGTATTACGCAATTAGGGTACAGAGAACACATTAAGCTATACATTTCCAGTTAATGTTGATCTCGCATTGTGTAGGATTTCCGTACAATGCGAGGTCAGCTTATTCTGGAAATGTATAACTTGATGTGTAGCTGTGTGTACCTACTTGCTTGGTCTATGCAGGCAAATGAGTACAAGCGAATCAACCACGGCTAATAGCGGTTTCTTCTAAAAAAAACATATCAGGAAAGCAACTAATTTTGTGACCTTAAACTAGTTTGGTAGGTATTTCATAGAGAGTCAAATTCTGCAATCAGTCAGGCTTGTCTGTATCCGAAACTGTAGCATTTCTCAATACAAACGAAAAGAACGAAAAATAAGTACCTAATTTAAATTTACTAGCTGTTTTGTGTGAATCGACATATTAACAAAACAAACAAATTCGCGCATTTCCAAACATTATAGCTGTTACTGCGTTTCTTAATAGAAAAACCCAGTAACACTTTCAAATGAGCAAGGAATCAAACCTAGAACCAAGTAGCCGCGCTTGCGCAAGATCCGTTTATATGTGACAATAATGACATTTGAAATACCTTGTCCAACTTTTCAATTCCGTAGCTATATACATGGTAGCTACGGGTTTTAAATTATGATTCAGTATTGGAATGCAATTAATGTACCCTAATTGCGTAATACACGATCAATCACAATTTGTTTCGATTTGAAACAGATTGCTAATCCATTGCTTCATAAATTGGAAAAAAAATCTGCTCAACGTAAATAACGCAATGAATGTTGTTGAACTGTCAAAATGAAACAAATTAGTCATAATCGTTTACGAAAATAAGTTACGCAATTAGGGTACAGGACACTAATTTCGTAGATAACACACGATCAATAACAATCAGTTTCATTTTTACAGATCAACAACATTCAGTGCGTTATTTACGTTGTTGAGCAGACTTTGTGGAACATTTATGAAGCAATGAATTGGCAATATCCGTCAAAATGATTCAAATTATGATTGATCGTGTGTTACGCAATTAAGGTGCTGGTCGAATGCAGCCCCGGATCTAGATTTTTTTTGAGGCCGGGCAGAAACTGCCTTCTGCCGCCCCCCGCCAATCTTTTGCGCTAAGTTAGTCAACGAAATGAAAATTTTGACAGCACGATAATGCGCCAGTCCAATAGAGGCGCCAAAACTGTTGTAAAAAAACTTTTTGCAAAAAAAAAAACTTCCGACTTCCAAAAAAAACACTACAAAGTGAAAAATAACTTTAATTTCGGAAGTCGGTATCTTGGGTTTTGCGTTTTCGTTTTTTGCCACCGACCGCGACTTCCGAAATTAAAGTTATTTTTCACTTTGTAGTGTTTTTTTTGGAAGTCGGTAGTTTTTTTTTTGTAAAAAGTTTTTATTTTTCACTTTTTAATTGTGGTACCTACCCCACACACATTCGAATACAACTACCTACTACCAGTGTCAGGAACTTATCATATCATCTACATTCTAAGTGGGAAAAAAAATACGTATTTTGTAGCTAACTCAAAAACCACCCAAGTAAAGTTAATAAAATTTATATGGGACCAATTTGGGAGCATACCCTTTGAAACAAAAAAAGAATTTTCAAAATCGGTCCACAAATGACGGAGAAATCGGTGGACATACTTACAAAAAAAAAAAAAAAAAATCTGTAGCAAGATCTCTTTTGTCAACATAGGTAATTTGTTTTTGGTTCTATGGTGCAGATTGATGCATAGGTACATGCAGCGAAAACACATAGTTAACAAAACTAATTTGTGTGTTCATATTATTTTTGTAATAAAATAAAATTAAGTTAGTCACATTGTCCGTAAATCATTCAATAAAAAAAGTTATGACTATTGTGGGGACAATAAATTACCATAATAAAATAACCACGATGAATGACCATTATGATTAACCACGGTATAATGATAATAGCATTAAGGTTGTCGCAGACAGGGGCGACGCGACTCTAGTAGAACAATTTCTATGAAAACTTCTTGGAAAATGTTCTACCGAAATCGCATCGCTTTGTCGCGTCGCGCCTTTTTGCTGATAGCCTTCACAGACAAGAGTGGTACCTACACTACCTGCAGAGGAGGTATACACCGTCACCTACATCGGTTACATTGTTTATTTACCTAGTCTCATTTCAAATAAAAAACCAAGAAATAGCGCTGCGAACAATACAGTGAAGCATACTAAAACTGCACTGCGGCTCCGTGCATATACGCTCACACGCAAACATTTAGAATCAAACTACACCTCACTGAGTGCACACATGTTTACGAAACCGGCCTCGGTTTGGCTTGGTTTTTTATTTGGTCTGAGTACCTAGCTAGTTATATTAATTAGGTGAGTACTACAGTATATGTAATCTGTGGTACTACTATTGGCCCTATAAATATTATTTATTGGTCGTCTTATTTCGATCGTCTCTAATTGAATTTGGGTTTTTTCTACTTGCAAACCTAATTTTGTTGTTCTCTAAATTAACGCTTTCGACACTAAACGCCCATAGACGTGATAACATTTTTATAGAGTCCTGGAAAGTGCAGTTAAGTATAGGTATTCAGTCGATATTTGAATGAATCCTATCCTATAAACTATTAAACGAGCAATATTTGTATATATCATTATTTGTTTGTTTATAGATTTCCACTCACGTTCTCGAAATCGGCTCTAAAGATTTCGATGAAAGTTGCAATATAGGGGTTTAGGGGGCGTAAAATCGATTTAGCTAGGTCTCATATCTGGGAAAATTAGTTTTCTCCGTTTTTTCATCCGAGCAGAGCTCGGTCGCCCAAAGTTTAGAACAAGATAATGAATAATGACATGACATTATTTGATATTACAATAATGATCATGGCAGCATGGAATTAGTAAGTACCTACTATCATGCCAGTATGGATTTAGTAGATACTATCCTATACTATTAAATGAGCATTCTCTATTTTCACCAGAGAAGAGCTCGGTCGCCCAGGTATTGAATTATAATATGTGCATATCATATGGTGATCATTTAATCTCTAAACTTTGAAGGTGAGAATTGGGTGTATCAAAGGATCTCCACTACAAGGAGCCCCGCTACCACCGACTATAGAGACACGGTAATCTGGACTTTCCGGATGAAAGTCAACGACCTAACGCGCGCATGCCAAATGATCCGATTGGCTGTTGATATTTATGTTTACCAATCTCAGCAGTTGTCACGCGCGTGTATAGTTTGCAAATTTTTAGGGTTCCGTACCTAACTAAGCCTCCGCTGTCCGTCCGTCTGTCAGCGGGCTGTATCTCATGAACCGTAATAGGTAGACAGGTGAATTTTTCACAGATTGTGTATTTCTATTGCCGCTATAACAACAAATAATAAAAATAAAATAAAGTTAAAAATGAAACGAAGTTTATAAAAGTTAGTTTATAAAACACGTTTTTATAAACTTAAGTACCTGTTAAAAAAGAAATGTGTTAAATATTGTACGGTGGTATGAAACCCTTCGTGAAATGAAATGAAATTGTTTATTCTGTAAATAGGATATCGAAATCACTTTTACACGTCATATAAAAAAAAAAAAGTAGCTCTCTAACTCCGATACGAGAGTAGCCCTTACATTTTTATTAGAACCAAAAATAACCTAATGCCTGTCGGTATAGTAATACGGTATGATATATTTTTGTCGCCATATTTTTTTGTTTTGGAGGGCTGCATTCTGCATCCAAGCCTGGATCCAGAATTATTATTATTATTGCGGAATTAAAACTAAATAAAATACGTAACATTTTAAAGCGGGGCGCGAAGCGACGACAGACGACATTGAAATAGTTCTACTAGTCGCGTCGCGCTGTGGCGTCGCGCCTGTCTGCGGGAGCCTTTACGGTCTGATGTAAGTATTATAGTAACGGTACTGTTTTTTAACTCACTTCGAAGCCGCCTCCCAACTAGATCACAAGGTCCTTCACCGAGTGCGCATTTGATGTGTCGCTGCATCGTGTTCTTATCGGCCAGGGTCTGATCTAATTGCGCATCAGTCATTTGAGGCCCGGCCTGCACATGCAAGCCCGCCACAATACCGACGCAGGCGACACATAAAAATACGACGATCTGTAAAAGAGGTTAACGGTCTTTAGAGGTTTATTATGTTTGAGGATGAATGAAGACAGGTTTATTTTTTTATTTTTAAAGACTTTAGAGCCGCAAAAAGGTTGGGTCAATATTTTTGGTCGGTGCCTGCGCTCCGTTTACTTAATTGACGTGTGTTTGTAATTGATTTTTATCAAAAATTCATAAACTCTTTAAGGATTTTAATTGATTAATTTGCAGTACGACACAACTTAGATGCAGCATCGGCAAAATTCGTAAAACCAATCACCATCTGAACAGAGGGCGGGCGCCTTCAAAATCACCAATATTTATTACTGCTGAAAATGATCTTTAAGCAAACGCAATAACTTGTGGTGTCATATTATATAACCAAATATATTCGTAAAATTTAAATGAATGAATGCAAATTTTCAAATTTATTCTACATCTAAGTTGTGTCGTACTGCACATGATTTTGATTGATTTACAACTTAACTATCCTTAGATCTGTAAGTGTAACTCGGTACCTACTTTATAACTATTAGAAATCAAGGGGAGAATTATATCTTTGATATCGTGACAACTGTGACAAGCAATCGCTTTTTCGTGATTCCTAAAATGAGTTGATTAGTAAATAGAGTATACCTACCTACAATTTTATTCATAACTAGCTAAGTACTGCCTGCGGCTTCGCCCCTGTGGACCCAAATTCATTTTCTAAAATAATTTACTCTTAAAATACAATAGACGTTGATATATTTAGTAACCAGTACCCTAATTGTGTAATACAACACAATCTGTTTCGATATGAAACAGATTGCTAATCCATTGCTTCATAAGTTGGAAAAAATAATCTGCTCAACAACGTAAATAACGCAATGAATGTCGTTGAACTGTCAAAATGAAACAAATTAGGCATAATTGTTTACGAAAATAAGTTACACAATTAGGGTACTGTTCCGCTTAACTATTCCTAAGGAGCTATAAAAACCCTGTAAGTATCAGTAAAAAATAATTATAATCAACAATATATATATTATGTTGTCGTCTCGTGTAAAGTCTATTGTATTTTATAATAAATTTCCGCAAGGTCACGCCTGAATCAATTAACTATCTAAACTCCATAGAACATCAGATAGCTGTCAGTGAAAGTTCCGTCAAAATCGTTCCAGCCGTTTCGGATATTAGCCGGAACAAACAGAGAGACAGACAATTATTTTTTTTTACAGTTTTTTTTATAATTCCTTATATCCTACTTACTTTACTTTTTTATTTAGTAAACAGCTATTATTTTGACATTAAAAACAGACACTTCGATTTTATTTTTACTAAAAAAAAAAAATATTTAAAAATACATTAAATCGTGACCGTGAGTAGTACACAAAAGTAGGTACACAAAAGGGGATAATTTGAGGTATTTTTTTATCCCCAATTTTTTTTCTAAAGCTAACCAAGGGCAGAGACGGCGCGGGCGGCGGCGGCGCGGCGGCGGCGGACGGCGGCGGCGGCGGCGGCGCCGATGACTCACTCACACAGTCACACAGCAGATTTGTATTTTAAATGAATACGATTACAAAGTTCCGTTGAAAACGATTGAATAACAACCACGCAACGTTTTCGTAACACGAGGGACGTGAAATCGGGAATTCCACTATTTTAATGAAATATCTAGTTAAAATTAAAAATATTTAATGAATTATTTATAGAAGTAATAAAGGAAAAGTATTTTATTTCATTGAATTCCTACCTGCATATTGGTAACGCCCACTTTTCCACAGATTTTATTAAAATTATCACTGAACTTGAAGTACAGAACGGTGTCAAATATTTGGGTTACGCCAGACCAACGATTAGGGAGCGACTGACTACTATCATCGTCGTGTTAATATTGTGACCGGGAATGCGGTCCTCCCCTCTTTGTGTGTTGATTATCTCGTTAGGGCTCTCTGCTTTTTGTACTTCAATGTTTTGGGTTTCATAAATTCAATTAACTATGAATGAGGTACCTACTTAGTTAAGGCGACGATAACCGACTTTTAATGATTTAATACTGAGGATCACGTCTAAACGAGTACCTAGCGTTAATGATTTTGAAAAAATATATTTGTTAAATTAGATCATTTTCTTAATAACTAATATAGGAATATTTTAGATTATGTTTATATTACATAGTGAAATTAATTTGTAAAGTTATGTCTAACGCGGTTAAAAAACTGAGAATCAAGCAAAATCTATCAAGCGTTTTTTCTGAAACCTTCCCCATTTTAAAGTTAATTGAATTGTTGATCTTTACGTGTTTTTATTAAAATACCTTTTGTTTTATGTATAATAAATTAATAATGTGTCTAATTTGGGACAGTGCTGCTTGATGGGCGAGTCCTATTGGCTGGACGTACGACGCGTTGCGTGAGCTCAGTACAGAACACGCAAGCTAACCACTCGAGGTCACTGGCAAATATCTGCGTTTTAATGATGAAGCTACTAATTTACTTATTACGATTTAATTATTAGGTAACGCTAGGTGGTAAGTACGATATGTACATATAAAGTAGATATAAGTAGCTACCTATCTATGTACCTAAAAAAAAAAAATACTCTTTACTTAGGTAAGTTCATCAGGTACCTATCTACTAAATTCTTGCTATTACTATCAGAACACTAAAGAACGAAAAAGAAAGAAAATACGTTTATTTGGGGTAGGTAAACATGACGCAAAGAAAAAACACAAACACAAAAAAGAACAAGTAAGGGGAAAATATGCGTCACATCCACGCAAAACGGCCATCGCTCAGCATAATGCTGCGACACTAGCAGCTGTTGCCTGCGAATTCGTCTGCGTGTGTTTTGTATTTGATTAAAATCTTCAGGATGAAAAGATAGAATTGTAGCCTATTAACTATATCCTTCCTAGTAGTAGCCTATATCCTTCTGCAGGTTCCAGGCCATGGATGCAAGGAGGGGGGTGCAAGAGGGTGCACTTGCACCTCCCCGGCTTCAAAATAAAATATTATGTAAAAACATTCAGAACTAAATAAATGCCTAACACAATAATAGAGAACTTAACCTATTCAAGGCTAGACCTAAAATTCTGGAATCTCTGAGTTCTAAAGCTTCTGTGCATTAGTCGAGCAAGTACCGAACTCCTATTTCCGAAAATCGAATCGGCCCTAAGCGGGGTGTTAATAATAAAGAGCTTGCTTCGCTCGCTCTTGGATGCAAGAGCGAGTGAAGCAACTACTTTTGAAATTGAAAATTAAAAAATATCATCAACATCATTATAATGGTCTACTTGTAAATAGAGGAACCACTTTTTCAACTTCTATACAAAATATAGCAGAAAAAAAATGATGAAATAACCATTTTTACCCTGTCAGTAATGTGTTTTTTCCTATTATTTAGAAAACTACTTATATCAAGAAATTTTAAATCACACATTAGTCTTCAGCTATCCTTGAAATAAAATCAAAATTTTATTTTATGATTATACCATATCTTCATAAATCTTCGTAAATCAAAGGCGAAATAAACCATATTTTCGAGAGCGCAAAAGTGATGCAACTATTAATTATACAGGTGCTGTGACTGACACGAATGGTTTAGCACCACGAAAACTGTACTTTTATACTTACACAGACTTAATGTTTCAATTATTTCAAGCTTTCTCACAATCACAAACTTATTGATGAAAAAAGGTTTTCTTCGTGCACGGAGCCTTAAATATGAAAAAGAAATCATGATATTTCGTCATTTATACAAACATTCTAGAATAAGGTACTCAGGAGTATTGTTAATGCGCCCTGGGGGCCTACAACCAGCTCAAAAGCAGTATTATTTTAATATTACTTCAGTGGGAGAAAGAGATGTAGCTATACGTCCTGTAGAGCTTCATCTCTTTCCCACACTGAAGTAATATTAAAATAATACTGCTTTATGAGCTGGTGGTAGGCCCCCTGTACCATAATTGCGTAATACAACACAATCTGTTTCGATTGGAAAGTTTGCTAATCCATTGCTTCATAAGGTGGAAAAAATCTGCTCAACAACGTAAATAGATAGAATATTCTTTATTATGTACCTACACCATAAAAATTACAGACTTAATAATAGTTTTTTTTTTTTTTTGTAAATAACCCAATGAATGTTATTGAACTGTCAAAATTAAACAAATTATGCAAAATTGTTTACGAAAATAGTGATTGTGTTGTATTACACAATTGGGGTATTGGTTCTTTATAATAAAGGATTTAAAAAAAAAGATGTTTCGTCAAGTCGTAAAAAACCGTGCGAAGCGGGCAGGTCTTTAGTTTAAAAGTAGTTTAAAATATTAAAAAAAGTGATGAATATTAAAAAATGAAATGAAATGAAATTATTATATTGTTTTACAATATTATGTAAGTACCGATATAAACTCCTGTACCGAATAAGACGCATACAAGGAAAAATTGCTTGCCTTAGTCGGGAATCGAACCAAGTCGAGTGCGATGCTCTTTCGATTGTTGCTATAAAAACAATGGATGTTCTTTTTACACATTTGTGAAAAATAGAGAGATGGAAGAGGCAAGCAACTTTAAAAAAAAAGAAGGAATTTTTGTACCTACTATCATTGATGTTAAATCGATGCCTACTATAACAAGAAATACAGTAAGTGATATCAACAGCATGTTTACAAATGAATGAAGTTTGAGTATTCGGACATAAAAAGAGAATAGAGGCCAATTCAAATGATTATGAGGAATTCACGTCTTTCTTCTTTATTTGTATTTTGGCGGGTTTCGTCATTTTGTCATATCCATAGACACTAAAAATGTGAACAAAGCGCCCAGGCTTTGGTACAGCATATTAACAGTGGTGATATTTAGTCTGTGGTGGTGATAGTGCGCCTTCTGCGCCTTGGACAGCAAAAATGGCGCTAGTTGTTACGAAAGTATTGCCATATGTTAAACAATAATTTTAGCAAACTTGCGCAGCTTTCAGCATCTTAGAATGAAAAAATAAATATTTAAACAACATTTTGATTACCACCTATATATCTTAATTGCGCAAGTATTTAAATCAAGATTTATTGCAACTTAGCTACAGAGAAAGTTGTCGAGGTCAAACTTTTTCGCAATATTTGCCATTTACACAGTGCCACAGATTATACATTTAAAACTAGTGAACTGCTCACTTTTTTACATATTGTCTACAATTTCTTCTAATACGATATTGATTGTACATTTTTGTACAATGACAGTAAAACAACAGTAATTTCTTGTAAATTATTACTTCACTAATAATGATAAACGTATAAATAAACAAACAATAGAGTTCTTATGTGATTTCATTTAGAAGTGCCCCAAAAAAAGGAAAGCTAGGAACAGTAGATACCGTGTAATTACCGACTTGTCACTCAATCATATGTTTGTAATTAGCGATGTCAGTTTGTTTACTAATGAAACATTAGAAGATCGCAGATTTTTTGAGTTTTCGTTATGAACTTAGAAGAACCGTCAGGAGGTTCGTCGTGTAATGGACAAGAAAATGGCGACGGATTCAATGGTTCCGAGCGCCCACTCAAGAAAGCACGTTTTGCGTGGCAAGTTAAAGGGAAATATCACTTGAAGAATGGAAATAATGATCCAGCTAAAATATCTACTACAGAATCCACCGTTCCTGAAATGGCTGGTCCTTCAGGCAGTGGAAGTGATTCAAGTAATAGTAACAACATAGGCACAGAACAAGACATAAAGAAAATTGGTGGTTACTTATTGAATAAAGAGTTCAATACTTTGGACTCTGTGGTTGATGAGCCTGATATATCTGTTCTCAAGCCAAGTACAAGAAATCTTAGCACTGGAAACAATCCTGTACATAACATATTCACACCAAGGGCAACAGTAGCAGAAGAAATAATAAATCATACAAGAAATTTTAGCTCTCAAGACAATACTGAATCTAGTGTTCTCCAACCAATAGATGCACAAATTGGTACCTCTCAATATTTTCTATCTAAATATTTGTTGCCCAATAATGACCAGAGTGATGAATTGGAGTTTGTCCCAATATCAATGGTGGAATCGGAGAATTATACAGAAGACGAGTGCATAGCAAGATGGCAGGCCAGACAGGTAGCTATATCAATATTTGCTTTGTTTTTACCACCTATTTCAATATTTCAAACACCTCTTTTAATTTTCTAATTATTTTTCTAATTTCCTTGCCTTCCCTAATGTACAAAAGATTAAATCAATAAATTATATTATGGCATTCTTTTTCAGATGGCAAAAGGATCTCTTGACAACACAATAAACCGTATCTTGGATTACATTAAACAAAACCCATTAGAAGAGGAAAACTCTACATTGGAGGCTTTTGATGTAGCAGACTTCATTAACAATCTCCCAGGAGTCAACAGTGTTGAAAACGAAGGAATATTGATGGCAATCTCTGCACATGGATTACAAAACACTTCAAATTCATCTTCTTCTTTTAATTCTTTTTCTTCATCTTATACGAGTCTGGACTTTGAAGAAATATGCCTGCCTGGTATTAGGTCTCCCAGTCTAAGAATTAGTTTTTCACCGATTCACTCAGATGATGAATCTCATGAACAAGGTCAACATGAATTTGAATATGCTTTGGATAACGTGCAATGGTCATACTCAGATGAACTGAAAAACGAGGATGATGAGACAATACCATCTCCAACATTCCATGGCACATCTAACTTAACTTTCCAAAATCTTTACGAGAATCTCCACAATGCTGATGCAGCATCTAATGATGTGGCAATTGAGAATGATAATCACCGTGATTTCCTTGATGCAGCAGTTTTATTTGCCATACAAAGTAAAGGATTGACTACATTTGGAACTGATTATGGCTAATATTGCTCTCACTTTGAAATTTTAATTAAGAATTGAATAATATTTCTATAGGTATAATATACATATTATATGTTGCTTATAAAGACTTATGAGGCACAAATAGTTTTTAACTATAAAGCGGTGCAGTTCTGCCATAAAATCAGTATTCTAACATAACTAATAGTGTCCCCAAGTTTATGTATGTTACATTACAGTCTCATGTAAATAAAATGTATTATTAGGTATGATAATTTTATAAAATTCTGAGAGAAACTGGTGGCGAATGTTGTAGTAAAGTACAAGAGTTTCAAAATTTTGAAACATATCAAGTGACTGATTTGAAAATGTACACTTCAATTTTTTACATTACCAATGCATGTTTTATAATAACGGACTGTCCAATATTATCATTTAAGTGTAATCTGTCCAATATATTTAAACATTAGATTTAATTTTATAATTTGGTATATTTTGGTTATTATTTCTATGAAAGGTTTTGTGTATAAGGTCAATGCATTTTAGATGTCATTTATTTAAAAATTATTTCAGTTTAAACTGGTACCTACTTAGTAGATTAATTTGTTGTATTCATGCAGATATTTTTAGCAAGATTTAGAAACTTTATAACATAGTGATAGGATAAATGTATGCCATACTGACATTACAGTCAATAAAATGATACTCAACCAAGTTTTGCTATTACTATTTGTTATTGCCTATATTCTAATAACAATAAAACACCAGTCACTAATCAATCTGCCTAGTCTTTTCCCAACTATGTTGGGGTCGGCTTCCAGTCTAACCGGATGCAGCTCAAAACCAGTATTTTATTTGGAGCGACTGCGAACACGATACCCCACGGTAAGACTGGTTCTCAGACTTCGACTTCTGACTACCCGTAACGACAGTCAAAGATCTACGAATGACAGCCGGGACCTCTGACATAACGAGCTTTCCGCGGCACTTCTTGATATCAATATTAAACAATGACATACGGAGCCTAAACATGCACATTCGTGGTCATGGTAAGGATAGTCCACAGATTCTAAGTAGCTATGCTTGCAGTATCTTTGAGAGACAGAAATTGCAATAATGTAATCGGATTTGGTATCAGGCTCTTTTATCTGTAGGTAGGTATGCGTAACCCCAGCAAAATGTTGCGCCTTATAGAAATGAGAGTATTACAGATAATTAGTTCATAGTTAGTTGCAATTTGTTCAAGTTGTATTTTCGAAGTTATTCGAGAAAAACTGATTTTGCTGGAGTGACGTTACCCCAGCAAAATGTTTTTCAAAAAAGACAGCCTGGAACCGAGTACTTACATGAAAAGATAGCTATTGACGAGTTGTGAGTGTGTACCAATAGCAAAATTTGTTCATCTTATAGTTTTTGAGATATTCAAGATTTTGCTGGGGTAACACTTACCTTTTATCTACCTAGGTACCGTAGGTTCAAAACAAAAATATAAACTTTTGAAATTAGATTCGCTAAAACAAAAGATGAATGTCATTTTTGAACCATAGGAGCATTGCGATGTCTCCATATCGTGTTCTGAGTGACATCAGTCATGATGCCATTTATACCTACCAGCAAAAAGAAAACTCCATTACCAGTCTAGAAAAAGATCGACTCATTTTCATATTTGTTTTTACTATTTGGTCTCCCCACTAAGGAGAAACTGCAAGATATGCACGGAGCACGAAGCTTTCCGAGGGGCATACACCGGACTCATCAATCGTCCCAAAACAAACACGAAGCAGGTACATTTATTTACCTACATTGTAAACCTTGTATCATGAATTCATGAAGGTTCAATGTAAACCTCAATACTTTGCAATCCACTTGTACTATTTTCTTCTAAAATCATTGCTGCGTGAGCACGTTTAAAGTTAAACCTTTAGGCTGCACAGTTCAAATTCCGTGCGTGCGGGAATCGAACCCGAACCCACGACTCAATTGACAAAGTCAGTCGCTAGACTGCAGTGACTTAACTTGGAATTTGGATCTATTTTCATTCATTGGGCAGGTAGGTAGGTAACTAATCTTATTTAAATAGCCTTCATAACAATATTTCTTCACTGCAGGGCCAGCAGCCCTACCCTTCTCCTCTCAGTATGCCCATTTTATGATATTCACTTTTGAAGCCGAGTGAGTCAGGGTAGGCTCCTGACTTATGGAGGCTGTGTAGTGTTTAAGTAATTAAAATAAAATTCCTCAATAACAATTTTATTATTGCTTGTTATTATTCACATAATACAAAATAAACTATGCACAAGTTTAAGACCACTGATATTCTATTTTAGACTTCATAAAATATTCTGAATTACAACTCTGTCATTCACAACTGTTGTGTTGCACATAATATTATAGTGTAACACGTAAGTAACATTTACAAGTGAAATTAATATACAATAGCAGCAGTCCTTCGTCAACTAATTGTGATGTGCTCACCGCGTTAAAATTATTATTACATTCATGGCCGAATATCCTATGTAAAGTTCTAAAATATAAGTAACTGTACAATTATCAGCAATTATTCGTCGAGTCATATTAAATATATTTACACAATCATAAATACTTATGTATTTCTCTCGTTTGCCAATCGTTTTAGAACGATAATATTATTATTTTTAGCACGTAGCATGCGATAGTAATACATTTTGCGTACGAAACAGAAATAAGTTTAATGTTCATACACGAGACATAAATGATTACAGAAAATAGTAGAATTTGGAAGATCTTTCACAAATTAATTATGTACCTACTTAAATCAATGTCATGGTTGTGAAAGTAAATCAAGAAATTGCATAAAATATAAGCAAGAGTAGCAATTAAAAAAAATGCTAAGTACATATTTTGATTCTACTGCATTCACAAACATAAAAAAAACAATCTGTTACATTTGTACACAAATACATAGTTTATCAAATCAATATTATTATTTATAAAAAATATTACACAAATATAAGTTAATAAAAATTGAAAACAAAGTTTTCCACAAGCAATAGTGTAATGAGAGGAAAAATAGGTATGTGCTTTGTATTGTCTTTATAAAATAATATGATTGCAAGTTTATGGAACATTAATCATTTGTAGTATTTTAACTCAGGCATATATTTTGCGCCATTCAGATATCATCTGCCTAGCCTTTTCCCAACTATGTTGGGGTCGGCTTCCAGTCTAACCGGATGCAGCTGAATACCAGTATTTTACATGGAGCGACTGCCTATCTGACCTCCACAACCTAGTTACTAGGTAACACGATACCCCTTGGTAAGACTGGTTGTCAGACTTTTTGGGCTTCTAATTACCCGTAAGGACTGTCAAAGATCTACAAATGACAGCCGGGACCAACGGCTTAGCGTGCTTTCCGAGGCACGAAGGGGTCTTGGTATGTAAAGATGGTCACCCATCCACAGACCAACCGCGGCAAGCGTAGCTTAACCTGATCGATCGACCCGTGCAGCTGTTGTTACTTAGCCACAAGCCCCTTGCGCCATTCAGAAACATTATCATGTTATTTAACTATTCTCAGAGCTGAAATTGAAAATATAAATAATTAAAAGAATTTGTTAAAAATAAACTAAACGTAGATGATTAAAAAAATAACAGTGTATACTGTCGTAAATACAGACATAAAATGTATGAAAGTATTGCATGCTTCGCACAACCTAAGTAAATAATAATAGCATTAAGTGTGCATCAAAGTTTTAAAACTGAATGTTTGTAAACACATTTATTATGAACGTATAATATTCAAATTGATAGCCAATGGGAAAGTACATAGTCGGCTATTTGTACTTAACAAAATATTGTACCTAAGGACTATTCCTTCTAAAATTATCCATTTACATAAGAGTTGTAAAAATAATGTACTTTAAAGTTGGAACAGATGCAGTTTGTGATATTTTGATTACACAGGCTTTCCCTTAGGTCGGCCACATAAAGCCACAAATCTCTCTGGATTCAGAAAGCACATAATCGCATACAATTGAATACATTTCCACTCATTTTTTCCAATGAATCTGGAGTAAAATTCCGGCTGTTTGTAAGCCAGCCTGTGTCCTGATCCATTTTTAATTATATTTTTGATAAGTACATACGTAGCGACATTTAACTGCCAAAAAATATATAATGTTTGATACATAACAATCAAACTTCACATTTGTTGTGAATAAGTAGTTCTGTTTTTATATTGTTTAATAATCTGTATAAATTAATTCAATAGTCACCATTTCCTATTAACAATAATAATAATATTAACATTGTTGGATGAGGAAAATAGCAATGTACAGTTACATATCGAAAAGAACAGCAACTGACAAAATGATATTGATTTTATTTATGTGAGTAATGACTTCTGATATTTAATTTTAGTTATAACAGTATGATTCTGGTGTATATTTGGTTATTAAAATAATTCTTAAGTATACTAAAAAAAATATGGATCACTGTCTGAATTAAATAAATAAATAAAATTAAGTAAGGTCACAAGTCGCGATTGTGGATAGTATGCATGTTAACAGTTCTATCATTTTGAAAACTCTTTAGTAAATACTAAGAATTTTGTAGATTAAATAATCTACATTCACGATTCAGAGCAGGTTTCCTGTAAAATTGCTATCTTACAGATTCAATGTGTTAATAGGGCAGTGTGGCATTTTCGTGCAAAAATAGATGTTAGACCTGATTTTGGTGTGCACTAACTAAACAAAATTATGCTATTTCTAACTAGCAAATAAAACGAAAATGAGATTCGACAACATTATCGTCTAAATATACTTATTGTTAGGACAAGATAGCAAAACTTTTATTTCGTTTAGTTGGTGAACAACAGAATCAGCGCCTTTGAACTATATTATTCTTCATTTATTTCTCGGGTTCACATTGTTTAATTATAATTTAACAATAAGGGTATGTAACATGATTTAATTAAAGTAAGCATTTGTAAAGTAAGTCATGCAGTTGTATTTTCTATACAAATCTGTGACTCCTATGATTGATTGTTGTTACTTTGATTAACTAATCACATCATCAGTTAAAGTAAGATTAGACAGCAATTTTTTCTGAAACTTTACGAGGCTTTTAGTCTACAATGACTGGTCCACCATGATGGGGTATGAAGTGTATGAACCTTCAATTGATTTCTTAATATTCCATATATGTTATTATATTAAATTAAAATTGTAATGACTGGAACAAGGATTCGCAATATGTTTATACACTGGCTCCAAAATGTGAATAATTAAAATTAAAATGAAGCTGCACGCGATTACCATTCTACGCGATCACGTGACATCACAACCACGCGTGTGTTGGAGCCAGCATCCCCGGTTTAATCTCAGTTCACTATTAAGCTACTTGTATATTTACACAACTTATATTACAAGTTAATTATTATTAAAAAAAATCTCCAAAAGTTAAAAAATTGACAAACACATTTAACACCCTTATACTTAACAAAGCGTATGGATTCATCATATTTACAAGTACATAAAGTTAACGCGCGTAATATTACATGCAAACTAGGGCACCAAAATAATAAGTACAATATTATCATTATCAATATAGTGAAATTAGGATCGCCTAAGGTGTCTTACAAATTGTACTGACATAGTCAGCCTGACATCTCAAGCCTGACAACGATAATACAGTGTGTAAAAGACCAAATAACGGATCTGATGTGCACATCATTCAAAATTGAATGCATACATTTAGGTCACCATTTTCATAAGGCGGAGAATGTTTATAACTTATTTATCTAAAAAATATTTACAATATGCACAGAGACTAAAGCAACACGGATAACAGGCATCAAAAACTTCTCGGGCAGACATTTTTATTGCTTATACTTTGGAGTTCTGTATCCATTTATGTGCTACCAATACTTTAACATTTATTTGCTTCAACAGATATGCGTTATGAGGAACACATGTTATATATATTCCATACAAGGCTTAACCACAATTTCTTAGATTTAGGTTAAAAATAAATAAAATGACAATCATAACAGACTAGACATATCAGGACCGTCTGCACTTTCATCAATAACCTATTCACCAACCATTCTGTGGAGTTACTAGCAATCAAATTGTATATTGATTTAACATAATATAAAAAACGATTTTAAGTCTTCAATACATTTAGTTTTCTTAATTTAATGTAACTATCCAACATGAGATCTTCCTTAGCTAGGGTACCAACAGACCAATTCTTAAGTTGATCAGACAGACCAACTTCATGCCCAAGCCTACTTACTTGTGTTCACATTCAGTGTCCAACTTATTTGATGAAGTGAAATAAATATCTTGTGATGTTAGGAGAGGGTTTGACTCAAATGGGAGGCAGGAGGGGGGGCGAGGGGGGCTCGGCGCATCGCTATGGTTTAAACTTCACCAGAGGTATATTCTTGGACTGCAGGCACTTGTCACAAACCCATTCCGCATAGACTTCCGCCGTCAGCAACTGAAACGCTGGCTCTGTTAGCCCTGTGCAGCCCCTGGAATGTTGCAACATTACAATTATTAGTATAGCAGGCTGGTACCCGCAACTGTAGACTTGGCTACGTCAAAGCACATATTTTGCATATAAAATATTAATAATAATTCATCTGTACCAATGTTTTAAATTTAAAGTTTTATGTGAGAAGAGTTCACATTAACATTTCAGTAGAATAAACATTGTTTTTTATAATAGTAGTTGTTTATTTGGTTTTACCGCAGTGATGTGTCACTGGTTTTACTTATCTTTTAAACATATTCACTACTGTTAATTTAATATGTTAGGTTTTGGGTTTTGTAACATCTTATCATCAAGATTTTGTAATGTATTTCCAAATTAAGACATACTGATTTTATGTTGGTTTTTTCTTTATTTGTATTGAACCATACATGATTGTTTAATAAGCAAAGCAGAATCTTTGTCCAAATTAATAACGATTTAGTTTAAGTGGAACATACCTGTGAAACCAAAAGTTGCACCCAGATTCACATAATATAGCTTGATCATTGTCATGTACTTCTTTATGACACACTCCACATGGATATATGGGTGGAGCGTTAGGGTTCTGAGGATTAAACACCATTGGTTGATCAGGAGGGTACACTTTACCAGCACTCACTGGCATAGGTTTCGGTCCAAACATACCCATGCTCTGGCCCATGGGACCCACTCCCTGCCCTCCAGGACCACCCATCGCCATTCCACTCATTCCAGCCAATGGGCCACAATTACCCATGTTTCCTGGACCTGGACCCATCCCCATAGATCCATTTCCTCCCATCCCCATTGGTCCACCATGTCCCATATGACTGCTTGAATAAGGTGGGCCTGGGCCCATAGAGGACATTGGTCCATTGCCACCCATAGGACCACTCCCCATGCCTGATGGCATCGGACTACCATGTCTCATGGGGCCACAATGTCCTGGTCCCATACCACCACCTTGCATTGGATTAGAAGACATTATAGAATTACTAGGTCCCATTGAGCCATTAGAGCAACTAGGTCCCATTGGTCCATTCATGCGAGGAACATTCATGCCAGGTCCTCCACCACCCATTGGACCATTCATGGGCCCATTCATTGATCCTGCACCAAGAGGACTGTGCATAGGAGGCCCCATAGGACTGTTACTCATGTGACTACCAGCCATTGAACCCATATTCATAGGGCTTCCCATAGGTCCTGATGACATTGGTGAGCCCATTGGCATAGAATTCATGGGACTCATTGGACTGCCCATTGACCTTGAATTGGGGCCCATTCCTGGACCCATGTTGTGATTACTCATACTCATATTGGGGCCTCCCATAGGGGACATGCCACCCATATGTCCCATAGGACTCATATTGCCCATTGGACTAATCCCACCTCTTGGAGGCATTTGTTGGCTCATGGGGCTCATACCATGTGGGCTCATGAGTCTCATCGATGGGCCACCCATACTATGCATTGGTCCCATCATTCCCATTGGACCGTTTTGACTCATCATTGATCCATTTTGACTCATCATAGGGCCATTATGTGATACGGTGGATGGAGAGTCATCAAACGGGTTTGAGGCAACAATAGTGTCTCCATATCCTGTTAATGGGGGAGGCAGGAGATCTTGTGCCGTGGGTGGCGGTTGGGGAGGTGTTAATGCATTGTTAGCATTGGAAGTTTTCCTCCGCTTCTTAGGGTTGCTTGGTGCTGGCGCCGGCGGGGTCGGCGTGTCCATCGGAGGCTTGAAGTCTGGAGGCCCTAGTCCTGGGCCTGGCAGCCTGTAGGATGGCATTCCAGCCAGATTGTGACTCATTCTGATATTATTCAGTTTCAGCTCTAACAACCATCATCATGAATCAATGACATGAACATTTTAGAAACTGTATTCGCACATAAGGCACCGCATTGTCATGAGAAAGCGCAATAACGTGCCGGAAGACTGATTGTGTCTATTTCTGTAACAAAAAAATATTACAGTTGAAATCATTTTACTGCAAGTACAAATTGTAACTAGTATCGATACTGTACAATGCTGCAGTGTTTCATTTCATTGATCGCCAAAATTCTGTAGACGATGATGGTTACGAATTTACGATTCTCAAGACTGACACTAACGTAAGTAACCTGCCAATAGTAAATGTAGAAAAACACAGTTTCAGATGGAAATCTTATTAATTCTACATATTTTGAGAAAGATAGATCAAAAATAATAATAAAAAACTTACTGCATTATCAATTTAGCATCGGAATTACTGATTATTTTTTTTTGTCTTCATTGAAATCCCAAGGCAGGCGTGCAACATATGACAAAATACCAAAAGTAAATCACTTTATAGCGCCAGATTTTGTTATTCACAGAAGGCTTCCTGATTGTTTAATGTTCTAACACACACGAAGTTCACTTATAACAAGATTTAGTAATGCATCAAAAGCATTTTTATTTACGACTCACAGTATTCCAAACAACACACGCCACATTCACGATGTATTTTCATGAAGAAATTCCCGCTAGAGGGCGCTTTGGTCACTCAACTACTTTTTTAATGCGCAAAGGTCTTCATAATGCCTCTTTTTGTTCACCTAAAAATCTATAATATTATGTATTAGCAGTAAAATACGACAAATAACCACTTATATTTTAGATAGGAAGGAATTGGTTTATAATGTAGTATATTGAATTTAATTAAAGGTAAACATAAAAAAAAAATATTCAACTCATTGAAGAAATTAAATGTTGCCATTACCATTAATTAAAAACAAAAATAACAGACAAAATTATTTTGGTTTTTTTAGCACCTTTTTGCTTTGTTACAACCGATAATTAATAATTTTAAACGTTTCAAAGAGCACGAAACTCATAGTAAATACAGTGCTCTAAGGATCTTTTGGCGCAAGAATGACATTGACAGAGGGGCGTTGTTGGTTGACAACACGATAGCGGCGTAAGTTCCGATTTAAGTCATGGCCCAAAAGATCCTTGTATAGTTAAAGTAAAGAACGCCCGTGGGATGGGAGCGCGGTTTGTCAAGTAAAGGATTTTTTTTGTAAAGTACAGACGCCAGCACATCAAGCTACCCGAAACTGTCAAATTTTCCCAATCAACTTTGAACCTTATGTTTCAATGGTAAAGTAGAAAATCTGTTAAATAAATTTGATAGATTGTAGTAGCTTGATGTGCTGGCGTCTGTACAAGGGTTAAACTGGTCTGACTATATCCCTTTTTACCAACTGTTTGAATAAGCACTATAATAAAATAATAAAAGATGAAACTATGTTGATAGTCTGCAGACGCGAGGTACTTATTTGCTCAGAAATATGATGACATAGAGAATGCCTAGTAATCTAAGTAAAGTAAAACGCCAGAAAAATCAGAAAGGCCAGGTGCGTAGTACTCGCAACCGGCGTGCGTGTATGACCAGATGTATGAACGTAAACGAGGCAAAAGAAGTATGTAAGGATCGTAGCAGGTGGCGTTCTGTAGTTTCTGCCTACCCCCATGGGAAGAAGGCGTGAGTTTGTGTATGTATGTATGTAAAACGCTTTTTTTTTTTAATTTTTCGCGCCACGGAGCTGTACAATTCTATCTCTGCCAATGTTTAGTTGCAACCTTTAGTTATTGATCTCCGAAGCCGTGATCTGTCGAAATATACTGGGCGATCTGTATATAACACTGACTTTCTAAAGATAGATGTCACTGTGGCGCGGTTGCACACAGTTGTACCATTTAGTTATTCGATAGAGTAATAGATGTCGTTACGAAAAGATGATGATGATGTTGATAAATAGTAATTTAGTCTACCATTTTTTATTAGTTGAGGCGGGTTTGAGGTAAATTATTACACTAGGTATTTAATTAATTATTACCTATGTGTTTGTACATACTTCCCGTTCCTAGACTAACTTGTAGATATGAGTAGATAGGTAGTAAAATACATAGGTAAGTACCATAATTTTGCACTCTGCTTTAATAGGTACTGTGCTATTCTGTGATTGATTTGATGAAATCTCACACCTCTCTATGAATTGACATAAATGTCACACCCAATGGTAGGCAAACACCTAATTACTCTACTTACCTACTACCTACTAATAAATCTAATACGAATAAGTGCATTCAGTTATTACGCTGCTATACAATTAAAAAAACCCTCATTAGGTAGGTACTATACTTTTAGAATAAAACCTCAGTGTGTTTGGCAAGAATGCTAAATAGACAAACATTTAATTTATAATAGGAACAGGAGAAAAGTTAAGACGGTCCACAGTAGGCTAAAAAACTTATTACTTACAAAAAAAAAAAAACAACCTATTAAAAAAAAACACTGCAAAGTGAAAAATAACTTTAATTTTAGAAGTTGGTATCGTTGGTTATGAATTTTCGTTTTTTGCCACCAACTTCCGAAATAAAAGTTATTTTTCACTTTGTAGTGTTTTTTTTGAAGTTGGTTGTTTTTTTTTTTTGTAAAATGTTTTTATTTTTTACTTTTTAGTTGAGGTACCCACCTCACACAAACTCGAATACCATTACCTGCTATTTAAATACAGTGACAGGAACTTATCATATCATCCACATACTAAATGGGAAAAATACGTATATTGAAGCTAACTCAAAAACTACCCAAACTCAATTAGTAAAATTTATATGGGACCACCTCTGAAGTATGACCAACCAAACAAAAAAACAATCATCAAAATCAATTCATAATTGGCGGAGTAATCGCGTAACAAACAATAAAATAAATATTAAAAAACGTGTGGCACTCGGGGACTGCCGCGGTAAAGATAATGCATAGCATTTGTAACCTCCATACTTACTATTTGTCAACGCTACACTTGGGATGATGACATGAAACAAAAATTACGTTCCCATGACAACATCACGTTGTCATGGGAACTTAATTTTTGTTTCATGTCATCATCCGTCATTACGATATAAGTATATTACTTTCCTCTATGGTCATTACATGGTAGGCGGAGTGCGGGGTGTTAGGTTTTTTTCGTTACGGAATTTCTTGATTCGGTCGCCGCGCTCAAAGCCCGCGATAAAAGCTATGCAATAGCTTAAAAAAAACATACAGTTGAATTGAGAACCTCCTCCTTTTGGAAGTCGGTTAAAAATGGTTAAAAATCTCGCACGAACACAAATGTATGTTACCTACCCATTAATTTTTGTTTTGAACTACTCAGGACTACAGGAGGACTACTTTAACCACAGATTACCAGATAAATCACTCCATACAAAATTTTCAATACCTACTGCTATATAATATAATAGCCTACATTTTCAAGCCACTAGACGCTGCGGACGAAAATGTACCTAACCTAACAAGCGTAAACTGAGTTTTGCTTTGTAGCTGCGCGCCGCCGCGCCGCGTGGTTATTGTGAATTGCCAGGGCTGCATCTTTCGATAAAGATGTCAGTAGGTATCTGTAGTGCACTATAAGAAATAAAATAAAATGATTTTTAATGTTTAAGCATGTGCACGTCATGTACGCTTGCACGCCTTTGAATAAACAATACCTAATCATATGAAAATAACAAACAAGATAATAACGTTAAATATGATTGAAAATTAAATTTGCACAAAGTAGATTTTTGCTAAACGTAATTTTCAAATGACAGTTGACAAATGGAGGTCATTGCACTTTCTATTCTTCTCTCAGACGCATAGGTAGTAGAAGCACAGATTACGTGGTAGAAGTAATTACGTACGTACAGACGTCAGCACATCAAGCTACCCGAAACTGTCAAATTTTTTCAATCAACTTTGAACCTTATTGTTCAGCAATAAAGTTGAAAATCTATTAAATAAATTTGACAGATTGTAGTAGCTTGATGTGCTGGCGTCTGTACCAATAAAATACAAAACACGAAACATGCAAGTTTAAACAATTTGCCTATTTAAAAACCGATAGTAAAACAAATTAGATAGGTACTCGCATTTCTGTATCAGCAGGTAAACTGGATAAAGATAAGTTTTTATCTCTTCTCTTGGTGGATCTACATCCATCAACTGCATATAATACACCAGAATCAGCCATATCGCTCATTTGGTGCAACAATGACGTAATTACACTTTTTTTCAAAAACAAGATAAATATTATGTCAAAATGTGCGGAAAGACTATTTACACCGGGAGAAACATCGACAGAATTGAATTTCTGGTAATTTGCCGCGAGATGGCGTGAGTGTCGTTGTAGAATTGAGTGAAATGGCGCCATTTCTATTGCTACAACGACTGAATGGCCAGTTGCGCGGGGTGTCTGTAGGTCTCAGTATATTCAATGTACTCTGTGTCTGTAGGTCTGGTTGTGTTTGGGAGCTACAACGACGTAAAGGTATTTACGACATCTAAGCAGATAATTTTTGGTGCAACAATGTCGTAATTGAGCAATTGCGGCGTTGTTGTTCAAAAAATTTGTATGTTATTGTTGAAAAAACGACGGAATTTTGTAAATGATGTCATTGTAGTTCCTAATATGGTATTTTTTTGACGTTTTATATTACAATTGTGGCGGACCACAAAAAAACAGGTTCGTTTTATTTGTATAGAACTATTTTTATAGTTTTATGCAGTGTCTAATATTTTCTATTATTTTTTCACATTTACATATTCCATGTCATTGTCAAAGATGTGGATCCCAACACCATAAAAACCGCAGATTTCATAGCAATAGAATTTACGAAAGACGATGCAGTATACAAGTACAAACTTAAACTTAACGACGACTAGAGTGAAGCTGAATTGATAAAAAAGAAACGAATAACTAAGGCTATAGAAGATATCAATGTGGTTCCAGCGTTTACTTCAAAACGAGAAATTTCCGCAAACAAGAAAAATGTTTGAATAGAACTGTTACAAAAAACATTTATTCCTCGGTATTACTCTGCTTTTTATTAAAGTAAGTATTTTCTAAAGGTTTTTCTATTGCTTAAGTATTTTTGACAGTTTTTTCTTGTTGGCTATACCCAATTACCCATAGTCATGCATACTGGCGCATATCGCTTATTTAAAAGTACCTAGTGTAAGTAATTAATCTGTGATTATTTGTGCCAACCAATATTCTTAATTGGTACAGACGCCAGCACATCAAGCTACTACAATCTGTCAAATTTATTTAATAGATTTTCAACTTTATCGCTGAATGTTAAGGTTCAAATTTGATTGGGAAAATTTGACAGTTTCGGGTAGCTTGTTGTGCTGGCGTCTGTACAAATTAAGACTTACAAATTATTATTATACTTAAGTTTAAGATGTTTCCACTATTAATCTTTAGATGCACCTATTTTGTTAAACATTCAAAAAAACCATCGCAATGCAGCGCATTAACAAGTTTATAATAAAATCCAAGTTGAAATGAATACCGAAGCAACCGAAGTTGCTCACATCGAGAAGGCTGAGCTCGACTTAAATGCGCAGCTTAAAAAGACAGATGGAGGTCCATTATGCCAACTTGCGAATGCACCAAGCTAACTCCTTTAGCTCCTGACTGCCTTTAAAATGATTTAAACCGACACTTCTTTAAATATGCTGTATTACTGCTGTAGGTCGTAGAAAAGTGGATATTTATGAAGATTAACCTGGAGTGGTTGCTGTCAAATTGTTAGGTATTCCATTTTTGAACTCAACTTTTTTCTTACTTATGTCTTTTCGCCGTTGTGCCTACTTCACCGGTGTTTTTAATAAAAACTTAACATTTACCTTCCTATCACTCTTACATCACCGTTTCGTTCTTATACAATGCGATTCAAATTAGAATAGGAATGACCTATCCCGAACTCATAAAACAGCAAAGAATATGTTTTAAAAACCCTATATTCTATTAACAACTGCAATCTATGAAAAGTAAACACGGGAACAATACATTTTATTAAATTTACGACTGCCAGTCACTCATTCATATTTATCGTAATGGGAAACATTAAAATGTTTGAACGAACCATCGCGGCGAAACTTAACCTTGAAAAGCATGTTTCTTCACAAAGTAATTGTCAAACGACATTCTAAAACTATAAATGCCGCCATCCTAATAAGATCGTACTAATTCTTTTCAAATCTACTCTAAATAAGTAATTTCAGCTTATTAAACTATCTACTTACCCCAATACCTAATTACAACGTACTTTATTTTCACATCCAATATACTCAAAACACTATGTGTTAATCACTGTCCTATAACTACAAACAAATATTAATACTACTAGTAATGATAAACTAATGAATTCAATAAATACTGTGCGAAAGAAATGCAAATTAATATGGTTCTAATGCGATTACGTCAAAAAGCAACCACACATTGTCATACGAATAATGAAATGTTTACGAACTCCGAACTCCTACCCAGTATTACGAAATTCAACGAAAACTACCGAATCAAATGCATGTGCCAGAAAGAGGTGGTGCAATAGCAATAATTCCTTCACGCTCCCGCGCGCACGTTTCTACTACTCTGTGCCTACAATAACTCGCTACAGACTGGCTTACCCGGCTCATAGAAACCGCGGTATCACGTGACCGAAGTGACGTCATGATGACTTTATTTTTTGTAAGGAAATTGAATTTAGCATAAGCCGGACGCGCCTACGAGTTATTTTAGCGCAGTGTTTTGTTGTTGGGTTATTAAGAAATTTTTTTATGTATGTAGGCGTTTTGTAATAGGTATTTTAATTTTATGGTGTATCAAATACTTATAGTTTCATTATTCAATGACGATAGAGTGGTTGTGTTCCGAATTTCCAAAGGGAAGCCGGTAGGAATTGGCTTATATGGACGTTTCGCCCCTGATATTTATGAAGATAAGCCTGGAGTGGTTGCTGTCAAATTGTTAGGTATTCCATTTTTGAATTTTACTTTAAATGTCTTTTTGCCGCTGTGGCCGGTGTTTTTAATAAAACCTTAATATTTACCTCCCTATCGTTCTTATCACCATTTCGTTCTTATATAATGCGATTCAACTAAGAATAGGAATGACCTTGCGCCATATTGTAAAGTTTTAGAAAAACAGCACCTCGCCAAAACAGCTTTTTAAAGTATGTCGTTCCAGTAACTGGCGAACGATCAAAAGAAATACTGAAGCTGTGGCGAGACAGTGCTTCCTAACCTATACCATTTGTACCATCTGCTGAGGATCTCCCACCAGGGACACGAGTTACCTTGGCTAACCTAGAAGTCTTTAAACATACTCCGGAAAGGTTGGTCGAAGCAAAAAAACTGGTCAAGTGCGTGTCGGACTACGCACAATGAAGAGTTCCATAGTTGGATGAATTTAACCCAAATACAAACTTAACATTGTAGTTGAAATACATGTCGTCCCATATATTCAAACTGCTAATATAAGTTTGTACGTACAATATTGATAGATTTACGATGTAATTTGAAGCTCACAGACTTCTTATAGATTTTCCTGTAATCTGAGAGTGAAAAGCCATCCTCTGTATTTTATTCAAAATTTAGGCTCTGTAGTTTCGCAGATGAGGGTAGGTAATGGTAAATTTTCATCCATTTTCTTAAATATCTTTAAAAGCGTTTATTTAAAAATTATATTTAAAAAAATTGAGATCTTCATAAGAAGCCCTTTATTTTATATGTTACACGATACAGTTTGAAAAACTTTTTTTTAAATTTTCTTATTTGCCCCCCAAAAGTGACCCCATATTCAAAATTCATTTATTTACGTTACACGTCCGTGTTTGGGTCACCGAAATACATATGCGTACCTAATCGGTCCATTGGATTCGGAGCAAATTGGCTGTGACAGACGGACAGACAGACACACGAGTGATCCTATAAGGGTTCCGTTTTTTCCTTTTGAGGTATGAAACCATAAAAAACCTGTTCAGATGGAGATTCATAGATGGCTCCGCCTTAGAGTGCAAATGCCGTGCTGTTCCACAAACGATGAGACACTTAATGTCGTGTCCTGCGTGTCCTGTCAGCTGCACGTTACAGGAACTGATGGATGCTAGTGATGGCGCCAAAAACGTAACCGAATTCTGGGCCGAGTCCATTTAGATTGCCATCGATACGCTAAGAGAAGAAGCACTTCATTTACTCATTTTGGAGCAAAGTAAGTGAGATATAGCAAAAACAAATTACATAAACAGATAACAACGAAGGAGACCATTCACGTTTCATACAAAGTTGGGCCCAAAGCCCAAAGTGCAACAGCGGACTTTCGGAGTGTACAACAGTGGAGATTCGGCGCCATAGTAAAAATGATTAGGAGGACTTCCCCAACCGATCAATCACAATTTGTTTCGATTTGAAACAGATTGCTAATTCATTGCTTTGAAGTTGGAAAAAAAATCTGAATGTTGTTGAACTGTCAAAATTAAACAAATTTTTCATAATCGTTTACGAAAATAAGTTATCTACGCAATTAGGGTACTCGGTAACAATTTTTTTTTTCACTTGGTTTTTGGCCCAATATAGATGACCTCCATTAAGGGGGAAGCGTCAGGGTAGCCCGCGAAATTCAAATTTTCTTACGTTTTTTGCATTTTGCAGGTCAGTATCAAGTTTTATGTTGATTAAAATATGATTCGCGGTCGTTAAAAATATGGCTTTACTCAATTATAATCCTTACAATCAGCAATAGTGATTAAGAAGAAGATAACTAACTTACGGAGCTACTTTGCTAACTTATGGAGTTGTATTGCTGATTGTAATGATTATAATTGAGTAAAGCCATATTTGTTACGACCGTGAATCATATTTTAATCAACATAAAACCTGACACTGACCTGCAAAATGCAAAAAACGTAAGAAAATTTGAATTTCGCGGGCTACCCTGACGCTTCTCCCTCTAAAACGGATGATAATTTTTTATTTATGAAATTTATTTGCTAGCCGTATATTTCAAGTTTCAGTTGATGGAACTAGGTCATTGATTTTCCTATTTTTAATTAAATCGCATTGTACCACTAGGTAGGTATTTAAAGTTTCATATTAACCCATCTATGAATTACCCTACTGGCCTACTTGTCTTTTAGAATATCTTTAGACATGTGTATAGCCTTTTTAACTGGTCAGCAGTAGTCAGCACCCTAATTGCTTAACATACTCAATCACAATCGGAATCATTTTGAAGGATATTGCTAATCCATTGCTTGATATGTTCGAAAAAATTGTCTACTGAACAACGTAAATAACGCAATGAATGTTGTTGCACTGTCAAAATGAAACAGATTGATCGTGCGATACGCAATTAGGGTGCAGGTAGAACTATAAAACCTTGTACAGACGCCAGCACATCAAGCTACTACAATCTGTCAAATTTATTTATACATTTTCAACTGTATCGCCGAAGTTTAAGGTTCAGAGTTGATTGGGAAAATTTGACAGTTTCGGGTAGCTTGATGTGCTGGCGTCTATACACACGGCTAGACATCAAGCTATGCATTTCCAGTAACTAATGACTGTGTAACTCAATTACCCTAACTATTGTAAATTACTGTCTTGTTGTTTTTTTATAAAATTGTGTAACAATCATGTGTCATTTCTGTACTTATACACCTATTGTTTTTTTAATAATGTTTCTGTGTCTATCGCTTGATATTGTGCACTTGGCTTGTAAGTATGTTGGCTTGTGTTTGCAATTGGTTGAACAGTGTAACATCAATAAATAAATAGCTGACCTCGCATTGTAGGGTAATCCTTTACAATGCGAGATCAGCATAAATTGGAAATTTACCTATAGCTCTTGATATGTAGCCGTGTGTAAACGGCACGGCTTCTTTACGGTACGGCGTATTAACCGCGCCGTAGAAAAAACTTGTCTGTCATCAAGCTTCCATACTGATCCATACAACACTGATGACCGTGCCTACACACGGTGTATAGACCGGCAAGAAAAACGTGTGTGTACACGGCTACACATCAATCTACACATGTCCACTATAAGCTGACCTCGCATTGTACCGAAATTCTATGCAATGCGAGATCAGCATAAACTGGAAATGTATAGCTTGATGTGTAGCTATGTGTACCTGGCCTTACAGTTTGCCAGAAAACTACACGAAACCGCGTAAAAGTCCTGTCTTTCAACTTGATAAAATTTAGTGTTTATTCTACGTCTAACAGTTACAAATTCACCCATACATACTAAACTTTGAGTGGAACATTTTCACAGATTTTGCTCTACGCAAGCACAAGCCGGCAAAAGCGTACCTACACCGTCTTTTTACTTACAAAACTTTGCTTTGCGGTACACCTTGCGCTGTCAAAAATGCATACATTGCAAATTCCCATTTCTCTTCGTTTCGCTTCAGGAAATAAATAGAAAGCAGATTTCTTTATGCTCAGGTGCGATTCTGATTTCATAAATTCTTTTTTTCGTAGGATTAGGTAACACTCGGTTTTACATAGCTTATTCAATTAGGTACAGTATTTAAACATAACTTCACGCCTTGTTTCCCCGAAGGGTTGGGCAGAGGTGTAACCTGTAGTAGGTACACCCACACTTCGCCAGTTATGTTTAAGTCCCATGTAATAGGGGGTTTTTTTTTTTTTTTTTTTGGGTGGGAAATTATCAAATAACTTCTCCCGCTCTGGGTGGAGCGGGAGGGCGTGTCAGACTCTTACTGACTAAAACCCACCCGTGTTCCTTCCTATGCCATGTTGCCGGGGGCCACGATTTCCCCATCGGTTTTCTTCGAACCCCCGGCAGGTCTTCGAACCCCCGGCAGGTCTTCGAACCCCCGGCAGGATGTAATAGGGGGTGAGCCTATTGCCATTAACCGGGCACAAATCCAGACTCCAAGCTGCTACTGAGACATTCCAGATAGAAAAACCCAATAACACTTTGCTCGACCTGGGGATCGAACCCAGGACCTCATGCTCAGCAGCAGCGCTTGCGACCACTAGACTAACGAGGCAGTCGCCCTACTGTTCTTTGCTCTCGTTATCTCATCTCAGCTTAGGTTACCTATGTACCTACCTACTTAATACAGGGTGTAAAAAACCATCACTTAGGTAGCCATTATCTATACATTTTGTACATCAAACAAAGTAACATTGAAACAATATTATTGCTGGAAGTCTTTTATTTTTGGTGTGAAAAACGGTCTTGACGCAGAACGCCACAATTTCAAAAAAAAAAAAAAAACGTGTGGCACTGGGGGACTGCCGCGGTAAAGCTATTGCATAGCATTTGTAACCTCCATACTTCCTATTTGTCAACGCTACACTTGGGATGATGACGCGTGACGTGATGACATAAAACAAAAATTACGTTCCCATGACAACCGTCATAACATGGTAGTCATGGGATCCGTCATTACATGGTAGGCGGAGTGGGGGGTGTTAGGTTTTATTTTCGTTACGTTATTTTCGTTTCGTTACGAAACGTTACGTTACGTTCGGTCGCCGCGCTCAAAGCCCGCGATAAAAGCTATGCAATAGCTTAAAAATTGCATTCGTAGATCTATGACAGTCGTTACGGGTAGTCAGGAGCCCAAGAAGTCTAATAACCAGTCTGACCAAGGGCTATCGTGTTACCCAGTAACTGGGTTGTGGAGGTCAGATAGGCAGTCGTTCCATGTAAAATACTGGTATTCAGCTGCATCCGGCTAGACTGGAAGCCGACCCGAACATACTTAGTTGGGAAAAAGTTAGGCAGATTGATTGAAAGCTTGTAAACCTATCCAATTAAAAAAAAACCTTTTTTACTGGCGAAGCTCTGAACACCGAAGTGCATACCTGCTTGACCTAGATAAACGAAGCCTAGCACTTGGCCATTTTACCTAGAGAAAAACATTCAGCTTTTGCGAGACAAACGACGAGACACAATAATTATACGTTTCAATGTATATGAAAGGTTTAAAGTCGTTTAGTTTCTCGGAATCTGTTGAAGAATTTGTCCCTATCAAGTAATATTCCAATTAAGTACGCAATAAAATAGTGCATGTAATAGGCTCGCCCCCTATTACATGTGACTTAAAAAACATAACTGGCGAAATGTGGGTGTACCTGCTACAGGGACACCTCTGCCCAACCCTTCGGGGAAACAAGGCGTGATGTTATGTTATGTTATATGTAAAATAGTAACGAAGTCAAAACTGTACATTTTATATTTTTGAAAAAAAGTAATTGCTACGAGATGTGGGAACGAGTCTGGTGTCGAAAATATAGTTTTTATTAGAATTTCTGTCTGTTTGCATGTTTGTCTGGATGTATGTTTTGGATTGGTGCAAAAACAGCTGAACGGATTTGGATCAAATTCCTGGATTGACACATAGTGTATTTTTAATACAGGTAGTACGTTCTTGTGGGATATTTTCCGATATCCACGCAGGCAAAGCCGTGGGAAAAGCTAGTTCCATATAAATGTCAACATCACACCACTTTTGTCAGACCTACTTACCTACTCATTTCAAAGGAACCAAAGTTGTTACCAACAATATTATTACCCAGAAACATTTGTATAAATAAGTAGGTAGTATTATTAAAAATATGTAGGTAGTCGCTCAATGTAAAATACTGGCATTCAGCTGCATCCGATCAGACTGGAAGCCGACCCCAACATAGTTGGGAAAAGTCAGGCAGATGTATCGTAATGGGGATAAAAACTGCCATTTGCTCACTTCAGATGTCGCTATCATTGTCCGTCTTTAAATTCGACAGCTAGCTGTCAATATCCATACATTTTTTGTAAACAATCAACTTATTTTACGCCTAATTAAATAATATGCCCCCTTGCGCAGCTGTTGACTGCAAAAATCCGGGGACCCATGTATTCCCCTAAGATCTTAAAAGAAGAAAAGTGTGAGAGAGAGCTCTCCGAAGAAAAAATTGGAAACCAAATAATTCGTCGAGGTTATGTACTATATTTTAAACCTGAAGACTTCTATCAGACGAATGCGTGTACAGGTGATGCTCTTTTTCATAATACAGTGAACTTAAGTGTTTTCATTATAGGCATTTGTGGATATTTATTTATATACATTATACTAAGGTTCTCTTGTTAAGATTATCTTTTAATCAACCAAAATACTCGTATGTCTAAGTAGCAAGCATCTATGCAGCATTCGCTTTATTGCATTGTATTTAATATCTTCATACCAAACTACCTACTGCCTAATATTAACACATATCCTGCACTGAATCCTACCGAAAGGACTGACCCGCAGCAACTGTGGACAAACCTGTGTGGAAAAGGAAATGGGAGGCCTTTGCCTAGCTGTGGGACTTTATGGGCTAAATAGATAAATATATCTTCCACTCATCATATTTGTATTGAATGTTTCGCACATAGATAAGTAGATCATAAATCCTTTTTGTCTGTTCTAGGTGATGAAAATATATAAAAAAGGCTCAGGAAGACTGCTGTACCCTCTATTTTTTCTTTTACTAAAGTCAAACCAGTCCACCCCTTAGCTGAAGACAGAGCAAATAGACTGTTACAGAGAAATGAGAAAAAACAATGTTTTGATACATATAGTGATCAAATTGCTGGACCTAGCCATGTTCAAACCCATGATAGTTATGAAGAGCCATATAAAGACGAGGAATTTACAATGTTTAACGAAATAGAATTTTTTCCTAGCACACCATTAGAGCCAGATGATGGGCCAGAGCGGGACCAACATACTGTATCATCAAGGCATACTCAAGTGAATTGTGTGTACATTTATGGATCTATAAAGAACTGTAGAAACAATGACAGTATCATTGCTTTCTACACAGGTTTTGAAACCTATCAAAAGTTCTATTTTGTGGGTTCGACTTAAGTGTAATGGCTCACAAAATAAAGTATTATGGAAGTCATGTGAAGAATATTACTATTGAAAATGTTATTTATTTCAATGTAATTTAATTTTTAATTTATTATTTAATGTAAACCAAATATTTGATCCTAGTTTATTGCATTATTGCTTTGTTTTTACATAATTCTAAATCAGCCATTATTAGAAATTAATTGCAGTCATAAAAATGTTAAATTCAAATATAGTGCATGTGGTGTTAGCTTTAAGTAATTGTTGCACTTATAAATGTATATCGTGTAGTTTTAAAAGAAATGTACTTAATGTGTAAACAATTGTAGGCTAACCTATTAATTAATAAATAAATAAATAAGTCAACGCGTTCACATTGAACGTTTGTTATATTTGACAAAACATCACAATTTTGTGCCCCTCGCATCAAAGATATTTTTTGTTTGTCTTATGTGCTGTAACTTTAGGGAATGTATTATGTAATATGCATTGTGTATAAGGAGATAAATAAAACATTGTATATAATATTAATTTGGTTTTATTACAGTATCATAGTATTTATCGTAAATTGCTGGTTGGAGATACTCGGTATAAAATGATGTTGTTTGAACATCATTAATTTTTCTGTGCATACTTTATGCATAGGTAATTGTAATCTTTGTACATACTATATCCTCTATACCATGGAGGACTGTGAAGATATGTTTACAGTGTGCTTCCAAGCCACTTCCAGCTGCACATTCACAATGACTTTCACATAATTATCATACCAGTCTTATTCATTAATCTTTTCATTTGTGCCTTGCATTGTGCATGAAAATAAGCATGATTACGATCATTAGCTTGATCAAGCTCCTATTTTCATAGAGGATTTTCACTTTAGGAGATATTTGAAACCTGAAATAATATTAACATTAAATTAAGTATATTACACGTTTTTTTTAATAGTTGAACTCACAAAGGAAGTAGTGAATGCATCATAAGTTGATCACTGTATGAAAACTTACCTTTCAGCAAACGTTTGAATGTGGGTTTTAGATAGCGCTGGAAGATCAGTGCTAGAATTGACATCCCTGAACTTTTCCAGGGCAGGAATGTTAGGGTTATCATCCTCAAGCTCTTATTCAACTCTGATCAAGTTATTCCCGTCGTATGCCTCCAGTCTTCAACAAAAAAAGGAGTTTTAAATAATGTAAACAAAACAATCTATCAATTAAAAAATGGTCATTATTTATTTACCTTTCCACTAAAGCTGCTTTTTTACCCGTGGTAGACGCATCTCTTTTCCATAACTCCGCTTTTAGTTGTACTACACTCCAAATCGCATACATTTTTGTCTAGTTTTCGTATATACAATATCGACACAACAGTGAAAACATAAACAACAATGGCGGACTAAAGACGCACAACCGTGCTGCCATCTGCTATGAGCTTTCAGTTTTTAACCCCATTCATTACATATGACGGCGTAGCAAGTGGCGCCGTTGCGTTTTGTTCCGAAGTTACTAGAATCACCGAAAAGGTCGGATAAGATTGATACTGGCTGATCTGTCAATCTAGCAAAGCGTCGCATCCATAGATGTATTATTAAAACTAGCGTTTAGCTATGGTCGCATCCACAGAACAGAAAATTTCTGTTCTGTGGTCGCATCGATGATTGCGTGGTGGCTGTCACCATAGACATCTGTCACAGAGTACTTTGTTTTGTGGCTGTCTTCTGATGACAGATGAAATTAGGAGAGCCTCTGTCATAGAGGAAAGTATGGCCTCTGTCGTTTAACCCGATTTTTATAACTGTGCGCCTGTCAACGTCAAAATATTAGTGAATGTGGTTTAAATAATAACAATAACAACTAAACGAATAATAAGATAGAACTGTGGAAACGACACGAGTTGTGTAGACCGTAATAAGAGGCGTCAGGGCACTGAGAAGGTAAGGGCGGGTGAATTCAATACTAACAACCTACGATTTTGACAGCTCTAAGCGCACAGTTATAAAAATCGAGCTATAATACTGCATGTCCACGACGAACTGATATTCCGGCACAATCCTGATTATATTGAAGCTGGTGAACGATGAACACTTCTGGTAAATGCTATTCTGCGCCGTAAAATAAAATTATGTACCATAATATACTTACTTACCTAATTATTTTATTTACTTATACGGATCCCACAGTCGACAGTCTTTGTTGTTATTACGTCAGTAAATTGTTAGAGTAAGATGTTACGGGTGGGTTTTAGTCAGTAAGAGTCTGACACGCCCTCCCGCTCCACCCAGAGCGGGAGAAGTTATTTGATAATTTCCCACCCAAAAAAAAAAAAAAAAAAAAAAAAAAAAGATGTGCGTATAAAGGTGATTTGCCAAAAATATAATGAACGTTACTTACGATAATATCATGTAGGTAAGCACCTTACGCTCAAAACGAGTTATTATGAAAAAATAGAGCAGAAAAAATCACTGGAAAAAGCTATCGCGGCTTTTTCTCGTTCATATTTCTCGAAGTAATGGCCAGTTATATCTAACGTCAATTTGTGTTGGGTATTATTTTGTATGTCTTTTATATTTTGTCGCAAAAGGCGATGGTTTAGGTAATGTAGAAGCAGTCTGAGGTAAGTCGTCTACTTAAAAGAAAGCATTTTCATTTGGTAGTCTTGAAAAGGTTTTTGTATTTGTTCTCATCGTTTGCTAATTTTCTTATATCGTTGATGTAGATGGGTAATATTAAAAGCAAATACACACATCAAAAGTGTCTAGGGATCAAGTACGTTTTAGAGTATCGCCGCAGTTGAGGATTATTGAAGTGAAAACTTCTTTAGGAACGTTGGGCATTTTTGAGATGGGACTAAACCATTGATTTCGCGACACTGTAACGCAATTTACCGACACCGTGGAGTAAAAGACATCAACGTGTTGATTACCGCGGTGCGTGTAGTAAAAGTCATCAACGCGTTGGTTACCGCGGTGCCGATTTTTTTTCAAGTTTTCACTTCTGTCGGCATTCCCGGAGTGCCACTGTTTTTATTTTAACTTTTTGGATCGTTATTCTTTTTAGTAAATTTTACTATTTGAGTAAAAAAAAATCTTTAAATTTTGATTAAAATTAGAAAATCAACTGTAAATCCTATAAAAGTATGTAATAGCGTTTTTACAAAACCATTCCAATTTCTGCGTCGGAACTGTAAAAAATTGCATCGAAATGGACCGACTCCATGTCGATGCTTGATTCCTAGACACTTTTGTTGTGTGTAGTTTACCTCACCTTTATAGGTAGATACTATATTATACTTAACGTTTATTTAAAACCTCGACCGACTAATAACATGATTTTAATGACGTCAAAGATCTAAGAGCAGATTATACTCCACAGAATTTAGGAATCTGCCAGATAAAAAGGCGTATAAAATTAGTTGACAAAGGCGAACGACGGAGTCGAATGTCAAGAGACTAATAATGTCTGAGTTTCCTTACTGAGTTTCCACAATTCGTCAAGAATAGATTATAATCTGGCATGAACTAGATCTCTTCTTCCCACTATACAAAACAATTAGGATTTTTTTTATTAATAGGACTTCACAATTTCAACAACTAAATTTTTTCTTCGATCATCTTTTTGTCTTTGATCATGCTCCGAAGAAACTCAAGACGTAAGGCGAAACTCATAAAACTTGATCTAAAATCAAAATTTCAAAGCTTCAAGTATTTTCGGGTGCCAAACGGAACTCTACTACTAAGCCTCCGCTGTCCGTCTGTCTGTAACCGGGCTGTATCTCATGAACCGTAATAGGCAAACAGTTGAAATTTTCACAAACTGTATTTATATCGCCGTTATAACAACAAATAATAAAAAATTAATAAAGTTAATAATTAAACCTATTAAACCCTTACAAGAAACGTGCTTTTTCTGCGTTTTTTGCTGGACCATAATACTGTACAGAACCCCTTGAGTGTGAGTCCGACTCGCATTTGGCCGGTTTTTTTGTTACGGTTTACACTTGAAAACAAGTTAACAACAATGTGATATAATTGTTTACACTTCAACTTACAAGCCGTAAGCCTTTTGTGTTCCTAACACTAGGAAAACACGGAACATAAATATTCATTAGGTAGTCATTAACGTTGGTGCTTAAAACTTAGCTAGATTCTACCGTAACTTAGTTGCAGCTTAGCTAACAAAAATAGCATACATTTTATAAGGTTTCCTCAAGTATAACCTTGGTTTAAGTTCTTTACGCTCGTCGTAAAATTTATAACGAAGACGAACTTATATGAAGGTAGAATAGTTTGTTAGATACGCCTGGGAACATTTAAGTGTTTCTTTGAATACCTACTTTCTTGTCATAGAGGAAAACTTTTGACGTTGTAAAACTGCCTGTTACAAAGTTGGTTCTGAGGATTTATTTTTAAGATTTTATGAGACAGTGATGAGTTGTGGAAATTAGAAGCGTCACTTTCTTCACAGTGTTATTAATTTCGACTTGCTGACGACTCGGATACAATATATTCGGACACAGTGTCCGAATTGACACATTTTAATGTTATTATTTTTTTCACTGACAATTCGGACACCATCAAGTTATTGATGCTGTTTAGTACAGTCATATACTAAAAAAAGCTATCGCATAGCATTTGTAACCTCCATACTTACTTCATATTTGTCAACGCTACACTTGGGATGATGACGTGATGACATAAAACAAAAATTACGTTCCCATGACAACATCACGTTGTCATGGGAACCGTCATTACATGGTAGGCGGAGTGGGGGGTGTTAGGTTTTATTTTCGTTACGTTACGGAATTTCTTGATTCGGTCGCCGCGCTCAAAGCCCGCGATAAAAGCTATGCAATAGCTTAAAAAAAATGTGGGAAAATTTTAAGTACCAAAACTATTTAACTATTTTAGGGTCGCTTTAAAGCGGCATCTTTTGGTAATTAATTACTTTGTGGACGTGTATCACTGTAAGTCACCACATTAGACTATATGTATTAAATACATGTTGAAAAAAAAAAGAACAGAAATAATTCAAAACGTATATTTACTATAAAAATCAACATCTTATAAATATTGGTTTACATTAATCTACAATATAATCACATAAAAATATTTCGACGACAGACACATTGATTGATTTGGTATTTATGTAAATGAGTTTGCAATATTATTTATTAAAAACGGCTGGTAACGTAAGGTTAAAATCCGGTTAAAAACTGTTTTTACAACTACAGGCTGGGTGTAGGTCGGATGGTATCGTTGGAAGTTTTTTATCTGACTGTACAAACCGCTTTTTTATTGGTGTCCGAATCATCAGTGAAAAAAAATTGGATTCGGACAGTGTGTCCGAATATATTGTGTCCGAGTCGTCAGCAAGTCTTAATTTGGCTTGCTTAATTTCCCCGTCTGAAATTCAGTAGCTTATTGAAACTTAAGACGAGAGTAACGTCAAGCAAAACTATAGTCTAACATATTTCTCTTAAACCGAAAACCTCTTAGCAAACACCACATCTCTTGCTCGCAATCTGAAAAAAAAGAAGAAAATAAAATAAAAAGCGTACGCGCAAGAACACGAGGCAATATCTCACAAAGAACGCTATTATTCTTGCCACGTCCGTCTTGCAATTAGCTCGGGCGCTTCGTTTTATGTTGCCACAATAACTGCTGGTTCTCGAAGCTGGCTTAATGCAGGAGGCGTGTCGAATTCTACATCAAAGTGTTGCTTTAAAGCGAATGCTATAAGATAGCCCCCGAAATTCGTGATAGTAATCAGTGTACTTCTGATAATACTTTCTCATCTTATCAGTAAATAAACAGGGTCAAACTAAAACAGCTAGCAAAATTCTGTAGATGAGATGGGTATTGAAATCATTATAAAGTAAAAAATAAATTTATTTCATGATTTTTTTGGAGTTATTAACAGCAGTTTAGTGGAGGAGCTCGTGGCTAAGTAATAACAGCCGCACGGGTCGATCCGACAGGTTAAGCTACGGTTGCCGGGGTTGGTCCGTAGATGGGTGACCATCTTTACATACCGAGACTCCTCCGTGCCTAGGAA
Source organism: Agrochola litura (assembly GCA_949152395.1). Taxonomy (NCBI): domain Eukaryota; kingdom Metazoa; phylum Arthropoda; class Insecta; order Lepidoptera; family Noctuidae; genus Agrochola; species Agrochola litura. The sequence goes on along the minus strand of OX424509.1, from coordinate 16,918,910 downwards.
AAAACGTTAAGCCGTTGGTCCCGGCTGTCATTCGTGGATCTTTGACAGTCGTTACGGGTCGTCAGAAGCCCGCAAGTCTGACAACCACTCTTACCAAAGGGTATCGTATTACCCAGTTACTGCGTTGTGGAGGTCAGATAGGCAGTCGCTCCATGTAAAATACCGGTATTTAGCTACATCCGGTTAGACGGCAAGTCGACTCCAACATAATCGGGAAAAGGCTAGGCAGATTGATTGTATATGAAAATCTAAATGTCACGGGGCAATTCGGAGCACTCGCCCTGAAGGCGCGTTTACACGAGCAGATTTTCTCGTCCATCAAAAGGCGAGAATAGCTATAGAGGAGACTCGTAGACATGAAAAGTCAGAAAATCACACATGTGTTTAAGAATCGTTTACACGACGAGTTCAGTGTAAGCAAGGGAGTGCAATAAATCCTCATGTAAACTCGCCTTAATGCAGGAGGCGTGTAGTACAGTGGTTAGCGGTTAGCTGCTTACGAAAGTGATATGCTAATGTGTAACACAGTCTACCTCTTGTCTGAGAAATTGTTTATTATTCAGAGAAATTGCAGACAGTGTTTATATGACCTTTGTTTTATTTTGCTGAGAAAATAATAGAGAGTTGTTTGTTAAGCATGTGTACTCTGAAATGACGCGCCCCACTACCGCATTTTACGCACACTGTAAGCCCACGTACGCAGGGACGTAAAAATATCGCGGCGGGATTTTATCGCGCACTGGATTTTCAACTCTCTGTGTTAAGCCGAGCGTTGAGAATTCAACAGAGTGCATCCCAACGCGTCAAAAAAACACACTGTTAGATTTTCAACTCTCCGTGCTAAGCAGAGCGTTGAATATCCAGTGTGCGAAAAAATCCTGCCGCGATATTTTTACGTCCTAATGCGGTAGTGGGGCGCGTCATTTCAAAGTGGACAAGCTATCATCCTTTCAGCCGAAAGACATCCACTGCTGAACATAGGCCCCCCCCAAGCACCGCCACTTCGACCGATTCTGTGCTTTCCGCATCCAGCGGATTCCTGCGGCCTTCACAAGGTCATCGGCCCAACTTGTGGGAGGCCTTCCAACGCTACGTCTTTAGGTACGTGGTCGCCACTCCAGAACTTTTCGACCCCATCGGTCATCCGTTCTGCGAGCAATGTGCCCTGCCTATTGCCACTTAAGTTTGGCAATTTTGCGGGCTATGTCGGTTAACTTGGTTCTCCTGCGGATCTCTTCATTTCTGATTCGATCACGTAGGACAACTCCAAGCGATATCTTTAATCAGTGCGTGTTGCCAGTGATGACCTATGGTACTGAAACGTGGTCGCTCACAATGGGCCTTATCAGAAGGCTAAAAGTCACCCAAAGGGCAATGGAGAGGGCTATGCTTGAAAGTTTCCCTACGGACAAGCTATACCTTCTGCTAATTGTTTTTGCAATGTACTTAGTAGAGAAGGGACTGGTTTTTATTTGGAAATGGAAGAAAAGAAATAAAGTATTCTTCAAAGTCTTCTTCAAATCTTCAAGATCAGTAGTTCTCGTTAACGTTTTAATACATAAACCAACTTGTGAATAATCAAGAAGCTATATAAGTCTGAAACGCGATGTTGCTATGTTGTCTCCCCACAAAACACGCTGAACGTTCACTCAATCTCCCGCCTAGTCAAGGCTCCGCAGACAGGCACGACGCGATTCTGGTGGAACAATTTCTATGAAAACTTCTCGGAAATTGTTCCATCGGTGTAGCGTCGCGCCTGTTTGCGGCAATCTTAACGCGTATCGCTTTCTGTGAGACCTACCGTTGAAACTAATATTTATCAAAACTTTATTTACTAAAACCTGTCAGTGCAGTTTCAAAGCCTTGGCCTAAAAGCATCGCTGGCCAAGGAGACGAGGACTAAGGAGAATTGAATAAATGGTCCTTAGAGATCGCCCGTTGCGATTCCCGTCTTTGTACCGGCCTCAAGAGGGCTCAACGCTGACTCCTACCTATTGAAAAGCATTCCTTCATTTACCCTTACTTAATCTTTCCCGTGAACGAATAAACAAAGTTGACGGACTAAGTTTAAGTGATAAAGTGGGATAGTTAGTGAGAGATTTTAGAGTTTCTCTCCTTGAAGCGATGTAGACTTTAGTACGTTCTCGTATGTGGAGTGAACGTCTCTGTCGATAGAAGTTATCATCAATTAATTATCTTATTTTATCTAATAACTTTCTTGTATTTTATTTTATTACTCGAGTTAAGTAATTATCTTTTTGTATGCACGTGTTTCTCGTTGTTTTTTTTTCATAAAACTCATGTTTTTACTACAAAAAGCACATATCGAAGGGATTATTGACTGTTTGGCAGACGGATTAGTTCAGTACCAAATTGCGGTGTCTAATTATGTGATGTTGACGACACAAATGTAACTTTTATTTAGATTTCTGTGGTTCAGACACATGTCGCCGTCTATTATGCAGATAATAATTAATTTTAACGAACTTGTCATGTATAAAATGAGCTGTAATTTAACTTTTACTTCCACCAGAGTCATGCGGTTCGTATAGTATAATTAATTTTAGTTCATTTAGCTCTCGGGAATGGCACGTTAGCGAATACCTATTATAATGTCTAATTTACTTTATTAAAGTTTCAACATTATTCGAAACTGGCTTCTGCCAGCGGCTTCGTCCGCGTGATATCTTTACAAATTATAGCGTATGATCATCATCATCATTTCAGCCGAAAGACGTCCACTGCTGGACATAGGCCTCTCCCAAGCACCGTCACTTCGACCGGTTCTGTGCTTATCGCATCCAGCGGATTCCTGCGGCCTTCATCAGGTCATCGGTCCACCTTCTGGGCTGCCAACGTCTACATCTTCTGGTATACGGTCGCTACTCCAGAACCAATGTTACCATGGATTCAGTACATGATTCTGAACTCCACCTTTGAAATTTTTCCTCGGTTATTAAAAAAAAATCTGCTGCTTGATAGAAAAGTGCAATAGCTACGCGGTCAAAATGTATGGAACAGCAGATTAAAAAAAAACAATCGACGAACAATTTCAACGCTGGGGTGTTCAGAATCATGTACTGAATCCATGGTAACAGTTTTCGCGTTGATGTCCTACCACCCTCTATAGCATTCGACTGGTAAAAGTATTTTTTAAATCGGTCTAGTAGTTTTTGAGTTTACATATTTTTTACAAACCAAATATAATTTTTTTTTTTATATTATATGAGTACGTTCATATGTTGTACAACATTAGTAGTAGCAAATTTCCCTGGGAAAATCCATTTGGTTGGGAAAGTATAGTTGGTTACCTCCACTTTATCTATTTCTGTCGCCAAAAGGCACTGCTGTTTGGAGCTGGTAGAATTATTAACACATGGGAGATTTAAACTTTACCTCTGAGCTTTAACTCCTTGATGTTAACTGCTTTCCATCATTTATTTTCGGCCTATTAGTCTATTCTATAAACTAGGCAGAAATAGGCCTGCGTCCAAATTTTTTTTTGTCCGTCTTGTCGATTATTAAAAAATATTGAACACGTATTTTTTCTTTTTTGACGTAATCAAAAGACTACGGCGATACATTGAGTTAAAATGTGGCATGATGTCACGCCTTGCTAGATTTAATACTAAGTTGTGACGTAGCGAGCCCCCACTTTTTATTATCTGAAAGACGGACTTCATTTCATTTCATTTCATTTATTCATAAACAATATACATTGTGTTGAATCCAGGCATAACATGCAATTTACATACAAATACAAAAAACAAAATACAACTACTTACTTACTATTAATTATTAGTTAACATTCAAATAAAGTGTCAAAAAGTTTCAAACGTAATGTCAAGTGTTTGTAATATTACAATGACAAAAGATATATTAAATGTCGGCAAATGAGTTTCTTTTTTTTTACCTAGGCAAACCAAACGCAAACAAACCAAATTGCCAAACTTAAGTGGCAGTGGGCAGGGCACATTACTCGCAGAACAGATGACCGATTGGTTCTGGAGTGGCGACCGCGTACCGGAACACGTAGCGTTAGAAGGCTCTTCACAAGGTGGACTGATAGCCTGGTGAAGGCCGCAGGAATCCGCTGGATGCGAGAAGCACAGAACCGGTCGAAGTGACGGTGCTTGGGGGAGGCCTATGTCCAGCAGTGGACATCTTTCGGTTGAAATGATGATATACAGGGTAGATTTTTGAGATGGGGCAGTAAGGGCAGGTACCATAACCATTGCAGCCACAGGAAAACGGTCTTAGGAGACTGTCTTTATCTTTTTTTGAAATTTTAATCCTCATTCCCAAAAAACTTTGAAAAAAAAATTACAGTCAGCAAGAAAATGGGGCATTTTTGATGCCAATCGATCCTGTTTCTTTTAGGGATCAAAAAACTCCATCGGTCTAACTAAAATTTGAGTACTAGAAAAGTCAGTAATCGCAACAAACTTTTCCCTTACATTTCGTAGGAAATGGGACTCCTAACTTACTTTTTAGGGTTCCGTACCTCAAAAGGAAAAAACGGAACCCTTATAGGATCACTCGTGTGTCTGTCTGTCTGTCTGTCGGTCTGTCTGTCTGTCTGTCTGTCTGTCTGTCCGTCTGTCACAGCCAATTTACTCCGAATCTAATGGACCGATTAAGTTGAAATTTGGTACACATATGTATTTCTGTGACCCAAATACGAATAAGTAACGTAAATTAATTAATTTTGAATATAGGGGTCACTTTTGGGACGCAAACAAGAAAATTAAAAAAAAAGTTTTGCTAACAGTACCGTGTGACATATCAAATGAAAGGGCTTGTTGCGAGGATCTTAAATATATTTTTTATATAATTTTAAAATAAATACTTTTAAAGATATTTAATAAATTCAATGAAAATTGACCATTCCCCCCCCCTTATCTCCGAAACTACTGGACCAAAAATTTTGAAAAAAATACATAGTGTGGCTCTTTACTCATAGATTACAGGAAAACCTATAAGAAGTCCATGGTCTTAAAATAACATGGTAAATCTCTCAATATTGTGCGTACAAACTTACATTTTGTCGCTCGGCAGCCAATAGGCCCATCTCTCTAGCTACTATAATATCAAAATATCAAAAGTGTTTGACCGTCTGCTTAATACACAAATAAATAAAACTGTAAATGTTCATGAAAACCAATTCGGATTTCGGCGTGGTTTGTCAACAGAAAGTGCAGTGTTGTGTCTTGAGCATACTATCACATACTTACTATACACAGCGTGGGACGCCGATTAATGCTAGCTTCCTCGATTTGTTCAAGGCTTCTGATCTGATTGCTTATGACGTATTGTGGAGAAAGATAGAGAAGGATAGGTTGCCAACGGAGCTTATAAACATTTTTAAATAGTGGTATGGTAACCAGATCAATAGTGTACGATGGGCTCGAACTTTTTCCAGGCCATACAGGTTGGAATGCGGGTGAGGCAGGATTGGCGAGCTCAGCAGCACCAGAGTGGGTTGCTATATAGATGGTATTTGTGTAAATAATATTAGCTATGCAGATGATATGATGCTTCTGAGCGCGTCAATCTGTAGTCTCAGAAAGTAATTGGTCGCCAAATGTGAGCAGTATGCCAAAACAAATGGGTTTATGTATAACTCCAATAAGTTGGAGATCATGGCCTTTGAGGCTGGGGGTAGACCGGGTTATGTACCACCTGTATTACTCAATGGGACTCCACTACAAAGAGTATTTACGTTTAAATATCTTGGTCATATATTGACCCCTGACCTCAATGACGGACTCGATATTGAGCGGGAACCTCCGAGTTTGTTTCGGCCTTTCTTCTCAGAGTAGTCAGATAGGAAACGCCGACCTCATCTAGTTTTAAAATATGATTGACGTGTAAAAGTGTTTGTACAAACCTACTTACAGAAATAAAATCATTTATCAACGAAGGGCGTTGTCGGTAAGGACAAACATGCTGGCTCGCAGGTTTGCACGCTGCTCACTTAAAAAGTCAAAATTACTCTGTTTCGAGCTTATTGTACAACGTTTTACACGTGCAACCAGTGGGCTAGATATACCCAAAGGTCGTGCAACGCCTTTCGTGTCCAATACAATAACGCTTTCAGCAGTGGCGTAGCGAGGGGGGGGGGGCGGAGGGGCGGCCCGCCCCGGGCGCCACAATTAGAAGGGCGGCAAAAAAAAAATTGTGCAGTCACTGGCGGTCAGTCAGACAATTAATTTTTAAGAAGTTAGCTTTTACCCACTTGCACATATTAAATGTCCCTCCCGCCCAAAACAATTGTTGCAAATCACGAGTGGCGGTCGGCCCTTGTTTGTGTTTGTTTAGACGTGTCCATCGAAGAAACCTATAACTAAGCAATTTGAAAACAAAATCCCGTGCACACGACCCTTTTTTTTTCGTAGGTAACCGTTACTATAGTGGCCGAGCGCTGCAAGCAGAAATAGTCCTTACGGTGTATAGGTATGGGTTTCTTCGATGGTACATGTATGGTGGTAAGGGTGCGCGCGAGGCGTATGCGGGCACGCACACTGTCATACCATGCGTGTACACGTCTAAACACAACCACGGGCCGACCGCGATCGTGATTTCCAAGAACTTGTACCAGTAACTTCTTCGTCTGCCGCGCTGCCGTTTTAATTTGTTTTTTATTATAAGTAATTTTTTTTTTACGACGGCAAAAGGGCGGCAAATTATGACTCCGCCCCGAGCGACAGTGACTCACGTTACGCCACTGGCTTTCAGGGTATTGGTGGGTCTGCCCCGTTTTTGTAGCGCATCGGGAATGTTCGCGGACGTAAATATTAATTGCTTTTACGCAACGATGCGAATGAGGTGTGCATCCCTGGTGCGCAGAGTGCGGGCCAGCTCCAACAATATCGCTAGCAGTCTGGATTGCATGTACATCAATCACTGCAGTGCCATCTCTCATGGGGTGAAATAAATTTAAACTAGATTACGTGGGGCACTCAGAAAGTTTTGTAATACTAGAAAAAAATATACTACAGGTTATATATATTTTTTATTATGTCTTTTCAAAGAACTCTCCATTGGCGTTTATACACAGTGTTATACGTCTAAACCAATTTTCATAACATATTTTCCAGTTCGCATCAGACACCTCTCCAATCTCCTTCTCAAATGCAGCCAGTGCATCTTCAGGTGATGAAAACTGTTTTCCTTTGAGTTGATTTTTTATTTTGGGGAACAAGAAAAAGTCGCACGGAGCCAAATCGGGACTGTAAGGAGGATGACCTATAAATTTGACCGGTGTGCTGTCCAGAAAGTCCCTTGTTTTGAGTGCCGAGTGAGCCAGCGCGTTGTCGTGGTGAAGCAGTAGTCCACGGAGGCCAGTGTTCGGTCGCTTGCTGCTTGCAGTAGTAAAAACTTCTGGCAAACATTTGGTAACATACCATTCAGCATTGATACTCCTTTGATCTCGTCAGGGTACTGACACCAGATAAACCGGCAAAAAAAAACCTTGCGATCAAAATTTTGCCTGCACTTCTGGCTCGCTTCACTTTGGTAGGCGTTGGTTTATTTTGAAACAGCCACACGGTCGACTGACGCTTCATTTCTGGATCATATTGATAAATTCAAGATTCATCACCCGTAATGATATCTTAAACGCGCCGAGACGAGCCTGCTACAAATTTTGCTATCATGTCTCGTCACCATTCTACCCGAACCTCCTTCTGAGCCTGTGTTAGATTTTACGGTACCAGCGTGAAACTATCTTCCATAACCGAAGATGCCTGTGTAGAATTTCATGCACACTTCCCGATCCAATCGGCAGTATATGCTGAACCTCTTCATGTGTAATTCGCCTATTCTCTTGAATCAAATTTTTCACAGCCGACATGACAAAACCAGCCAGTATACTATAGACAAAAACTGTTAGTCGCAAAACTTTCTAAGTGACCTGGTAAAATAAGTTAACATAGTTCATAAGTTTACTAACACAATGAGTCCTTGTTACTTGAATAAAGAAAAATATCTGGATGACCATTTTTTTTTAACAACGTTTTCTAAAAATGAAACCTAGCTAGATCGATTTATCGCTTCCGAAACCCCCTGCATACTGAATTTAATAAAAATTCTTGGAGCCGTTTCCGAGATTCAGATTAAATATACATATATACAAGAATTGTTCGTTTAAAGGTATTAGATTTAGATTTATTATTATATTAATACCGCGAATGTGAATTTTTTACGAAAATCAGATTTTTGTTTTATTTCATTCAATACGTTCAAATAAGTGATCCTGCAATTGCAATTGAAAAAAAACGTAAAAGTGTCACATTCGCGGTATTGGATGCCGAGCGACGTTTTGCATTTGGAATGTATGGGAGAACATGTTTTTCAACTACAATGTTAAGTTTGTTCTTGGGATAAATAAATTCATCTCAACTACGGAACCCTTCATTGTGCGTAGTCCGACACGCACTTGGCCGGTTTTTTACTACGGATAGACTATCCCTATTGCCCCGTTTCAAAAGTCCAACCTGTACAAACAATCATTAGGAATAGAAAATGTAAAAAACACAATGACAGCAACACTAACGAAACACTTCACCTTAATTTTCCCGGAGAGTGTCATTTTACAGAACAGAATAACACTGCTGTTACCTATTACATAAAAACAGAAATCCTTTCGGTTTTACTACAAAACAAGTGGTTCAAACTATCGAGCCAGTTTTTGAAATAAGAATCTGACAGTGTAATCGAAACTCTTTTTACAAAACTGACATCCGGGAGCTACTAAGTTGTCAGTTCTGTATTAAGAATTTTATTGAGGTCGAAATAAAATTCGAAATACAAAGATTGGCTTGAAGGATCGGGTTAAAATTAGATATTGATTTGTAATATGTTTTTTTTTTGCAATAAGAAGGTTTGAGGTTGTATTAGTTTTCGTAAACCGTCACTAAAATAGTCAGGGGTGCCCTACATTTCTGAATGATCACGTAAACATATCGGTAAAGTAAAATAGTTGCAAAGATATCAAAGAAAATGTTTTTCACAGGATTTTATTCTCTATTTACCTACGCATAGATGTTAAACATGTCACTAAGGTTAAAGACAGGATTGATTTGACAAAGAAATGTATTTATTGGCTGCCGAAAGCAAGTGTCGGATTTACATATTTCTTTTGGGAATATAAAGCGTTTTCTTACGGGCGCTCTGCGAGTAGCTATAAACATATAAATGCTATGTGTTTAGGCTTACCAGATGAAAAAATCAAAAGTCCGGAGAAAAGTCCTGATGTCCATAGAAAAATCCTGAGATTTTTTACAGTTCGAGAATTTTCTTTCAAACGTACTTAATAATTTAAAAAAGTCGCAATATTAGCGTTTTTATACACTGCGGATCTCGCTTACGCACCGCCATAAAAGGTATCTAAAACTGATTAAGTAGGTACCTACTTGGATAAATAAGTATTGATTTTAATTATGCAATTATCAAATTATTACCAAATTAAAATTATTTCTATTATTTTAGTTTGTTTAACTTTTTACTAAAGAGATCTTTAAAATGTAGGTAAGCTGTATTTTATTGAAAATTCTAAAAATGCTGAGATTTCATGAGATTTGCAAAATCCAACCGCAGTCTGAGAAGAGTCCAAAAATCCTGAAATCTTAGGACAAATCCTGAGATATGGTAACCCCTGTTTTTTATATTTCTATGGGTAACCCTATCTGTGTTAGAAAATGTTTTTTATGCAGGATAAGTACGCCTATTACACTTCTTATATCTCCGAAGGAGCTGGAGTCATGTGGCGACATACAACCTTTGTAACTAATGATTACCAACATTCAATTGCATGTTATAAATATATATGTATTATATGTCACTGCTGGGACACAGGCCTCCTCTCGGTAAGACTGAGTGGGCCATAATCTACCACGCGGGCCCTGTGCGGGTTGGTAGATGTCACTTGGCTTCGAATTTTTGCTTCTTGGTCATGCCGGTTTCCTCACGTTGTCAATGTCAATGTCGAAGTCAATTGCATAATGTCGGTGTAATCCTAACTGAGACTGACAATTTTCGTAACTGAAAACCGTAGAGCCATTTGTTTTTCCTCAAACCAAAACCAGTACCCTAATTGCGTAATGCACGATCAATCACAATTTGTTTCGATTTTAAACAGATTGCTAATCCATTGATTCATAAGTTGGAAAAAAAATCTACTCAACAACATAAATAACGCAATGAATGTTGTTGAACTGTCAAAATGAAACAAATTTGTCATAATTGTTTACGAAAATAAGTTACGCAAGTAGGGTACAGGACACGTTATGTAGGGGACTAAAGTAAAATTGGGCTTAGATGTTGATTTGTAGACTTGACAACTCCAGGATACATTTGCACCTTCATAAAAAGCTGAAAAAAGATGGAGGTCAAGAATTTATTCCTTACTAGCTGCGCCCCGTAGTTTCACCCGCGTAAGTCCCGATCCTGTGGGAATATCGGGATAAAAAGTTTTCTATGTGTTAATCCAGGTTATAAACTATCTGTGTGCCAAATTTCATCTAAATTGGTCCAGCCGTTTGAGCGTAAAGAAGAGACAAACACACACACTTTCACCTTTATAATATAAGTGTGATTCTTTCAACTATATAGCCCACGTAGCACTTTAACGCCATCATTTTACGAATACAAGACCTTCAAGTAGTTAGAATCACAATGGAATAGAAGTGCCCATTGTCCACAGGAACCGGGTGAGTCGAGTGGGCGAAGTGAGTTATTAAGTTGCTCAACTAATTATATATAACTAGCGTTTATTCGCGACTTCATCTTATTTATGTTTTGCCCCTTTACGGGGTGTTATTGAACCAGTTTACTAATTATAACCCTTCTTGTTTTGGCCCCAAAGCTAAGTATACCAATCTATCAATTTGACAATCTCCTTTCGTTCTAATAATAATCTGTTCTAATTATCTTATACCTACAGAGAGTCATACCATTGAACTTTCAGATTTATTCATGCTCGGAAAACAAACGTTTTCTCATTATGCTCAAGGAGCCCTTCAATGTAATGAGACCGAAGCGTAGAAAACTTTCCAATTTAATTGTCCATAAGGTTTAATATCAGTTCTAATTTTAGCAAGCAAAGTTCAAGTTTAATTATCTTTTATGTACTTAATACAACAAACACGCAACATCAATGAATATTAGAAAAGTTTGCCGTGTTCCGAGTTGGTAGCGATAACTCAAATCTGTCGTAAGAAGGTAACACCTCGATTCGTTCCGTAACCTGTTTTATGACTAATTGGAGTTAAAGTTGTTCAAAGTTTGCTACAAACCGCACGACCGCATTACGAGCTGAACTAACCACAGTGAACTACGAATTTATTCACAGCGTGCTTCTGTCCTGACGAATGAAAGACACTAGCTCTTTTTGCTCACGACGCCGAGCTCTGCCATTTGGTAAAGTTTGGCGCATTAATTTTATAGTTGGAACAAAAAACAAGCTTCTCGCTCGTGATTCTAGTAATTGAGAGAAGTGTAAAACTAGACTAGACTGTAATGTATGACTGTCGGAGATTTTGTGTTATCGTCACAGTTAGTCTGGTCTCGTCGGTTTTTATGTAAGTGTTCATTTAGCAGTACTTGTCGTGGCTCATAAAGCAACAGCATATTTATGTTTGTTGAACGAATAATTGGAGTAGCCTAGAGAAACTTGTCGCGATCAAATAGAACATTGTACTCGTTTAGAGCGCTGCTCTCAGAAGTTCGAGTGACGAATCGATTACTTGGGAGAATTCTTGGAGTGGCGAGTGGGGAAGTGGAAGTGCACGCTGTTGCTGGTTCGTTGAGTGTTCGGAGAAAAGGAACATTATTCGTTTACGTTTCACGGAATTTTAGTTTTGTTTAAGTTGGATATGCGGATAGGAAACTGTTGACCAGTTGCGTTATCTTTATTGGGTTGCTAATTTACATCAACAGACTTAACCAACAAGATGATGATGTTTCGAACTTAATCGCTTCTTAGAAAATCTGCGGCTGTTTCCTCAAATCAAAGGTACTAGAACAGCTACCGGGTAAAGACTGCATTCCTTCCACGAACCACCTTTAAAGGGACACAAACTGCCGTAACAAGTGAACATGCGTTAACAACACTTTAAAACAACAAGCTGGAACTTTTAGAATACTCTTTATCCCTCGCGTTTCACGGCACATAGTCTGCATTGGCTCCCAAACATTCCCTGGCATTACCCCCCTCAGTTTGGGTATTTATCATAAAAATTACTTCACTTCGCACCGCGGAACTACATTTTCGCGGGAAGGGTTTTGATATAAAGATGGAGTCGTTATGCAAATTTCTTTTAGGTCTTTGAGCTACCCACGCGAATGTGGAATATACGAATTGGGTTTTCCGGTAGTGTGGTAGATAAATCTAGGCGTTCTTATGATTGGTGTGCCGTGCGAAAATGTTACGTCTCGCTGCAGAGTTTAAGTGGTTTTATTGCAATAAAGTGCAGACGATCTCCGACAAGGAAATTGAAAATTTCTACTTTGATATAGTTGTGAGAATAAAGAAAACTGGCTACGAAATTACTTTAACAATTTTATTGAGCTCTATAAAATGTAGAAATGAGGGTCTCTGTCGAATAGGTCACAAAATCTATAAAAATGTTAATTTTTACGTTCACTTTCCTGGAGGTGTCATAAAGGCGATGGGATTCCATCAGGTGGTTGGACAGTATCATCCATTGCATACTGATAAGTGATAACATTTGATTACAAGCCTTAATTTGGCGATTATGGCCCAAAGGATGGAATGGCGAGCGAACATTCGTAAATTCGAGCTCACTATCTTTGTACTACTGACACGAATCAATTGCACGCGTATTATAAGCATATATACGAAAGAACAAGGAATTTGCACCCTTAACATATTCAATGCCCGGAGCCCTCCTGGAGGGATCACTATAGTCGCATATGGGATGCCGGGAGCCCTCACGGAGTGCTCATTTTAAATGTAGGTTTTTCTTAGCGAATACAGCATTATAGAATAGAATAGAATTTTTCTTTATTTGAGTAACCAAGACTCATTAAGATTGTTAGTAAAACTTATGACTATGTTAGTAAGCACAGACACTAAACAAAAACAAAGAAAACAATACAGTAACAGTACAACAATACAATAACAGTAACAATACAATAACAGTTGGTCACCGCTGCGACATCCCATGAGAGAGGGCACAACAGTGACCTACGTATGCACAGTCCAGGCGACTCGCAACCATGCTTAAGACACTGTTGGAGCTGCTCCACACCCTGCGCACCATGGAAGCGCACCTTTTACGCATTGTTGCGTAAAAGCAATCTACATGCGCATCTGCGAACATCCCTGATGCACTACAGAAACGGGGCAGCCCCACCAGTATCCTAAACGCATTGTTATATTGAACGCGGAGAGCGCTATACGATCTTTGCGTATATCTAGCCCACAGGCTGCACGTGTAAAAACTAGTACAGTAAGCTCGAAAGAGCGTGATCTTTACAGAAAGTGAGCATCGTGCAAACCTGCGAGCTAGCATGTTCGCTCTAACCGACAACGCCCTCCGCTCCCGTTCAATGTCATCATCGTCAAACTGTGAAAATAAAATCAGTTGTATATTTTTACAAGATTTATATACTCTTTATTTCGATTAATGAGGGTCGTGTCAATCAACAGCCTTGAACCAAGATGTTGTTTTTTGATTATCGACTTACTCGTAGACTAACTGATGCTAATGAATCGGTTTACTAAGTATATGTATTATGTTGTTGGTTAAATGATTGTAAAGTAATAATGTGTAAATATTATTATATTAAATTGTTATTTATTGATACATATGTGCAGGATCGTCTTTTCCATTGGTCACTCTGGGAAACTTGACAAAGACTGGCCACACGGATCGCGGGGACTTGGGCACTTGGCCCAAGGTCCCGCGTTCCGTGTGGCCAGTCACACTTGTGTAACTCTTGATGCTCAAACTTTTCTGCATAAGTCGACAGAATACCTCCAATATCTTTATGGATGGTCAATAAAAAACCAAAACTACCCGCGGCGGGGTTATAAAATTTTGGAGCTCGCTTCGCTCGCTCCTGCGTTCTAAATTTTTCAGTTCTCTAAGTACTTTATCTAGATAAAGTAATAGTCTAGTCAATAACAACATCAAACATCGAAAACGCGCATGTAATTACGATTTTTTCACTGAAGAAGGAAAGCACACGGGTACGAAATCTTCCTTCTATTCAACTACAGCACTATAAGAACTACAACTTTCTCTAGGACCATTAGTTCAGCCGGTTACAACTACCGGGTACAACTTTCTCTACGACAATTTAGCTTGCTTCACAAAAATTTACAACAAAGATAACAAAAAAAAAAAATGGACGTGGATATACCTATTTCGTAACCTGTTCCGCTTAGCTATTTCTAAAGACTCATAAAAACCTCCTAAAAGAAATCAACACGTGTTTCACCTCTCAACGAGGCATCCTCAGGATGACGATGGACTTGTCGCGAACTCGAACACAGCGTGTTGCCTCACCAAGCGCTGAGTGCAGATTATGCCTCGTTGAGAGGCGAAACACGTGTCATTTTCTTTCAGGAGTTTTTTTATGGCTCTTTAGAAATAGCTAAGCGGAACAGGTTACTAAATATATTCACGTCTATTGTATTTTATAATAGATTTCCGCAAGGTCACGTCTGAATTAATTAACTAACAAAGATACCTAAAAACGCCTCCTTAAGGTATATTTTTCAAAAAAACTGAACAAGTGCCAGAATTTCACAGTTTTTCGAGTACCATGGGAGTAGCATAAGGTTTTTAGGGTTGTAAACTTGAGTATAAACTACTCTCAGGGGACCTAACAATATATAAAAAAATCGTAGTTACATGCGCGTTTGCGACGTTTGCATATTTTTTTGTCTATATTGACTGGGCTTATTACTTCTACTTTTGAATGAAAGGCCATAAGATCGCTCTTTTATCGTATGTATTATCTTAAAGTGCCCAGGGCATCCCAATAGGTTAAAGTCGTCCCTGGGTATGTGTACAGTGGAGTGTTATATTGCAATTCGATACTTGAACGAATACTATTAATTACGAATTAAAAAATACAATAGACGTGAATAGGCATCAGGCATCCTCAGGATGACGATTGACTTGTCACGGCGTGTTGCCACACCAAGCGCTGAACGTAGAGACTCTGCGTTCAGCGAGGATGCCTCGTTGAGAGGTGAAACACGTGTCGATTTTTTTCAGGGTTTTTTATAGCTCTTTAGAAATAGCTAAGCAGAACAGGTTACTAAATATATCCACGTCTATTGTATTTAATAATGGATTTCCGCAAGGTCACGCCTGAATTAATTAACTATCAATTACGAATTATATAAATATGATAAATAATATAAGGGTAGCCCATGATAATGTTTTCAAATTCTATATCAACATCTAGATTACAATATTAAATGTCCCCTTGTGTAATAATCATAACTCAACAGCAATAGTTTTGAGTTCAGTTGGGACCTTAAAGTGTCATTGGACCAATACGCAGAAGCCTTTAGAAAATTGAATCTAAAATTCGATGTGACACATGGCTGGGGATTATTGGCACAGGGGAATACCTATTTAGTTGAATGACAGAGCTTCTAACATGTCTTGAGATAGGTCGTTTATCTTTCTTTTTTTAAATTATTCTGTAAAAAGACTTAAGTATGAAAACGCTAGAAAATTGTGCCCTCCAAAAAAGTTTTTTTTGTCGATGTAGGTTCTACATGGGCACATAAGAAACGTCAGAAGCCAGGTGCACGGTTTCAATTGGTCGCTTACTATGGAGAAGAGCCGGCAAGAAACTCTACGGTTACTCTGTAAAAAATAATAGGCTTTACAATTTCTTACAAACTACAGTGTTAATAGAACAGTGTAGGCCTGTCAGTAAGTACCAGGTACTTAAAAAATTAGAAAATGATCTACAAATCCATCAATCTATCCAATTTAAACCAAGGACATAATTGCCATGGAGGAACTCAACGATTCGACGAATACCATAGAAAGGACATTTGGGTCACGAGCGTGCTTTCTGAAAGTGGGCAACGTCGCAAATACTCGTATATGTCAAATATTTCGCTGTTTTGATTAATTTGGCGCCAGTTAGCCATAAATAGAAAAAAATAAACCAAATATTGATTATGAAATGCAATTTCGATTTTATTATTATTTGCTACACATATTTATTTATTCTTTATTTAAATATTTACACAGATTATAAAACTGATTTACATCCGTAAGACGTACTCGTAACATAAGGTTCAGTTGAAAACCAGCGTCAGGCACTAGTTGTCTGGCATTTATGCTGAACTGGGCCTATTTGTCGCAGTCGTGAGGCACACAATACTGTTTTAAACTTTCTTTGTTTTTTGTTTTTGAAAACTGTGTGCCTTAACCTGTGTCAAATAAATTTATTTTCTTTCTTCTTCTTTCTTCTTTCTTTCAATAATTAATATCGTAACATAGAATATTTAGTTTTAGATGTATTTGGAAACTTTCCAAATCCCTTTTTTAAACCTAAAACGATTAAATCATCAAATTCAGTGTTATAATTGCAATTCATTATTAATAAATATTCTAGTTCACTAGTTAGCGATCCTACTAATATTATAAAGGCAAAAATTTGTGAGTGTGCGTGTGTATGTTTGTCTCTTCTTCACGCTCAAACGGCTGGACCAATTTGGATGAAATTTGGCACACAGATAGTTTATAACCTGAATTAACACATAGGGTGTTATCCCGACATTCCCACAGGATCGAGAATTACGCGTGTGAAACCACGGGGTGCAGCTAGTATTTTATATTTTCCTAGTCATATTGCTAAATTAATCGAAACAGGTAAATATTTGACAGCTATTTGCGACGTTGCCAACTTTTAGAATAAACGCAGTTAAGAACTGAGAAAATAAAGTGCCTGCTACACGGCAGCCGACCGCGTCCCCGACAGAGGTGACCTTGGTTGGCGACAGGCAGAGCTGTTTGAAATTTGATCGTAAACAACCATCTACACGGTTGTAAACTACAAAGGTCACCTCTGGCGGGATGCGGTTGGCGACCGTGTAGGCACTTTTAACATAAATCACATGTAAATCCTCATTATACGTAGAAATATCACCATGTGGCTGAAACAAGTACCTAGGTAGGTATAGGTAAGCAGGTATTTTTATTTGCTGTGCTCTCCACAACATCTCCATGCAATGAACTTACTCTCACAATCATAATCACCCGTGCTTTCATTCTGCTCAGTAAAGAAATACTCCCAGCGGCATCCATTCAACCTTTGTAGTCGTGTAACTAAACGTGTTGGTTAAAAGCATTGCTAAGGTGCATTAGATAATGACGTAGAGTTCATTCCACTTTAATCTCTTAATTGACTCTTTTGTCTCGATTGGAAAGATGAAAAAAACGAGCGAGACTTACAGTAGTCGCTGTATGATGTGTATCTCACCTTGGTAATAAGCAACATTAAAGGGGCAGGGCCTTGTCAAGGTCGTTTCTGACAGCCAACTCGAATAGCGCGCGCTTTCCCGGCTTCCTCTGAGGCTCTGACACACTTGCGTCTCTTTTCACGAAATCACTCTCACAGATTTGATTATTTAGATTTTGATTGCAGGAAAGATGTTACACATCAAAATAATAAGTTAGATATTTCTCGACGGTTTATGAAGCCAAGTCAGAGGCCTATGGGCGGCTTTAAAAGTCTGACACTAGGTTAGTCACTAACCACACGGAAAGAGGAATAATTTTGTAGGTAGGTAGTCTTTGCGTAAGTCGTTTGAAACCTGAAGAAGTAACCCTAACTTTGGTAAACGTCATTGGCATTGGTCTTCGGGGACATGTTTTTTTACTCATTTTAAATCCCCACCAAAAATCCTGATCAAATAGAAAAATATGTTCATGACAATAATACAATTTTTTTAGGAGGATTTTTGTTATTTACTCAAGTTACACGACTCATACACAACATTTAATACATTACACACACAATAGACAATATACTAACATTACAATACAATACAAAACAAAACAAAAACCACAGAACTTTCAAGGTTGTCGCAATGAATAATGTTGAATTGTCAAAACATCTGGTCATACACGCACGCCGGTTGCGAGTACTACGCACCTGGCCTTTCTGAAGAACATCACCAATAAGGTCAGTATATGTCCTCCTAGGGCGTCCCCGCCCGGCCTTTCCCTTCACATCAGCCTCGTAAATACATTTTGTTAGTCGCCTTTCATTCATCCTCTCAACATGCCCAAACCATCTCAGCATACCCTTTTCAATTTTTGTCACTACATCTTCTTTTAAATCACACCGCTGTCTTATCACATCATTCCTCAGCCTATCATTCATAGTCAGACCACACATGCATATTTTTATGTTAATATAAATTGTAAATTTATTACTTGCTGTCGATCTAAGGTGAAAAGTAGCCTATTTGGTCATGGTCTACCCATGTGACAAATTTCATTCAAATCCGTTTAACCGTTTTAGCGTAACAAACAAATAAACAAGCAAACAAACTCACTTTCGTATTTATAATATTAATTATATACATATATATATTAAGTTAGGATTCTTTATAATCCACTGTATAAGTCATTGAACTTTCAGGTTTCTAATTAGGCTTCGGATTTTCATAGTTGGATAAACCAATATGTGTGTGGCAAGGTCCTCCGAAGGCACGGTGGAGTTTCTTGCCCATTCTTCTCCATACGAAAACTACCTTTTGGAAGGGGTGACTAGAATCAATTCTATTTTTTTGTTGTCGTTCAAAAGTGCCTTTTTGTGCCTAATTGAAATAAATTATTTGACTTTGCACGGCCGATATTATTAAGGCTCCCGAAGACAGGCGCGATGCGACTCTGGAGGAACAATTGAGTATGAAAATTTCATGGAAATTGTTCCACAGGAGTCGCGTCGCGCCTGTCTATGAAAGCCTCAATATCAATGTCAGTAAGCCCTCTTTTTCTGGTGTCCCGAAGTAGGTGAAGATAGTTTCGTTTCTTACGGCCATCCATCACACGTTTACGTTCGGGAAAAGATAAGGCGTTTTCTTTTATTAGCACTATCTTTCGATACCTATCTAATTGTGGGTAGTTTTGAAGTAGTGTGGGTATGTGTTGGTTCTATAATTAAACTAGCGACCTCTATTTTGCATAGTTTTTACGACTCGAAAAAACATGGAGATTTCTTTATTATTTGTAAGTTAAATATGAATGTTTTATACATATAAACCTTCCGGAATAAATTATCTAAATGATAGTGAAAACCGCATCAAAATCCATAGCGCAGTTTAGAAGAACAACGCGGTCACACAGACAGACATGATGAGCGACTTTAAAGAAAGAAAGAAAGAAAAACGTTTATTTGGACACAGTTCGTGAAACACAAAACACAAATAACACTGTGAAAAAAAAAATATGATTTTAAAAACAATAGTGTGTGCCTCACGGCTGCGCCAGAAAGGTCCATTTCAGCATTAATGCCAGACAGATGCTGTCTGACGCTGGTTTTCTAACGAACCCTCAAGGACAAGTGACGGAGAGTACAAACAGTTTCAACATACCTAATACATAATTTAATCAAATACATAACGTAATCAAATATAATACAAAAACAAAAAAAACATACGAACACAACAAAAACAGTCCCAGCAAAAAACTGTTCTTGACGAGCAGAATCGGTGCACCGGTGCACTCACAAAGCGCTACAGGCCACCGACCGCAGCGGACAGATACACCGACAGTTTTACGATAAGAAAAATCACTGTGGGTTGTTTGAATAAAAAATATGAATAGTTATTAATAATAATAAAAACGAAAATAAAAAAAAGAAAAGATTTGTTATAAATATACTTAAATTTTTAATATGTTTAGATTCATAATCAATAATAATCATTATCATTAAATTCCCCGGTGGGATATACAGAGGTGTTCAATGTATTTTTAAGTACTTATAGGGTAGGTAGGTTTCGCTTGAGGTTATGTAACGAGTCAC
This sequence comes from Agrochola litura, assembly GCA_949152395.1. NCBI lineage: Eukaryota > Metazoa > Arthropoda > Insecta > Lepidoptera > Noctuidae > Agrochola > Agrochola litura. The sequence continues at coordinate 16,898,870 of OX424509.1, read as the reverse complement.
ATGTAACAGGGAAAATAAATACACTAAAGTTATCATCATTTATTTACTTGTTTCATCAAATTCACAAAAGCTGCGTAACGAGGGTGATTGACGTGAGTGTACAAGAGCGAGTGAGACAAGCGATTTTGTGAAAACGCGTAGAACACGTCGCGTAGTCGCGGCTTTGCGTCGCGGTCGCTTCGTACCCGCGGAGAGCACGCTCACAAAACGCCTCACTGGAAACATGCTGGAAAATCGTCAGTGGGATAACGCTCTAAGTGTCTTGAATTGCGTAACTTATTTTCGTAAATAATTTTGCCTAATTTGTTTCATTTTGACAGTTCAACAACATTCATTGCGTTATTTACGTTGTTGAGCAGATTTTTTTTTTTCAACTTATGAAGCAATGGGTTAGCAATCTGTTTCAAATCGAATCAGATTATGATTGTGTTGTATTACGCAATTAGGGTACTGGTCCGACCAATGAATAGGGGAACGCCCGCGTGGTCTTTTCCCGTCAACTTTCCGCTCACTTCAATCAGTTTTTCTAAGTTATCTGGTTGTCTTCGGGCGATATACAATACAATAAACATTTATTTCTCTTCCACAAAGTAACCTTAAAAAAAAAAAATACAATGCCTGTATATGACCAAACAACCCCTACCTGTCATAAGGAGGTCTAAAAGAAAAATGTGTTTAATATGTTTGTTTTAATTTATAATAACTAACCAAATGATTTAAAATTATTATAGGGCAATGTGTTCAAGACAAAATTGACAGAATGGCTTCTAAAGTGTTGTTTTTACAGTTTTAAGCAGGGACTCAAACTGTAACCGTAATAAGTGTTTTTAACACTGTTTTTTAAAACAGTTTGAAAAGAAAAACATTTTAAAATGTAACAGATACAATAATGTTACAGAATCAAACTGTAACCTATTATATATGTTAATAACTGTTCATATGTGTAACTGAAATAGATAGTTTTAGCATAGTTTTAGGTATAATTGCACAGTACGGCAACAACGCGCGGCGCGACGACGCGCGACGTCAACGCCGACGACGATCTTCAGTACACATACACATACTAACGCATTCAAAATAACATATTTGTTCAGTTCCGATTCCGACTTCCGACCGCGCTCGCCCCCGTCATTTTTAACCGACTTCAAAAAAAAGAGGAGGTTCTCAGTACGACGGAACCCTTTTTTTTTAAATAGGTATATGTTCTCCGTTTACTCGAAGACGGCTGAACTGATTTGAAAAATAGATTTTTTGTTTGAAAGAATATACTTTCAAGTTGGTCCCATTGTCATTTGGTCACGATCTTATGATGGGATCTTGGAGAAATCGAGGGAACTCTTCAAATATTATAGGCACACCTATAGCGATTTGGGTATTTTTTATAGCAACTCGTGCATTTGCTCTCAGAAAACACCATTTGGTAAAGTGGAACTGATGCTGAAGGACACAGATGGCCATCGGAACTACTCAATAACATGTATTTCACGGGTTGCGATTCGATTACTTTAATATGATTGGTAAGCAATTGATGCTCATCACAATTCATATGGTGCAGTGGAGCTGATGGTGAAGTACCTGGAGAACTCCTCAACAATTAAAGTCTCTGCATCGGGAAAAGCAATATTTTGTAAAAGGTTATGAGCAATTGACACACGGCTATTGTAACTTAGATAAATTACAAACAAAACCACAAAAAAGTGAAAAAAAACTTTTTACTATAAATATAACCGACTTCCAAACTACAAAGTGAAAAATAACTTTAATTTCGGAAGTCGGTGGCAAAATACTAAAATACTGATCCAAAGACACCGACTTCCGAAATTAAAGTTATTTTTCACTTTGTAGTTTGGAAGTCGGTTGTATTTTTTGTAAAAAAGTTTTTTCATCTCAAGTCGCCATCTTGCTTACAATGTTACAATAACGGTGTTATATGCTTTACTCTTTGAGCATTTTGATATGTTTAAATTTTAGCTGGTGCAGTATTTAATATGTGTGAGTAAGCATAAGTACGCCTGCACGGTTTTACATGTTGAAGCTCCTGTGCAATGAATTTACCAAAATGTTTGTTTCTTGGATCCATTCGTTCAACTAAACCGTCACTATGCAACGCACACTCCGAACGGAACCATACTTCTCTGCAGTCGAACTTTTCGTTTCCGAATCCGAAGATTTAGGATATTATAGTTTTCGTGCACATCCAGACGTGGTTTTTTCTTCTAAGAAAGGACTCATTGAGAATAATCCTCCGAATCCAGCCAGCTTGCGAAACTGAAGACCGATGATGGCAGAATCGTATCCGCCAAACTTGAACTATTGAGAGAGATCGAGAGTTTCTATGGACAGTTATACACGTCAACCAGTAACCCCGTTACGAATCTGACAAACGACCGAAACGACGCTAGATTGACATTATACCGAAGACATCCCAGACGTCAGCTTGTACGAGATTAGGATGGCTCTGAAGCAGCTTAAAAACAACAAGGCGCCGGGTGATGACGGAATTACGGCCGAACTCCTGAAAGCCGGTGGAAAACCCGTCCTTAAGGCCCTCCAGAAGCTTTTCGATTCCGTTATTCTCGAGGGTCAAACGCCACAGGCATGGAACAGAGGTGTGGTGGTACTCTTCTATAAAAAGGGCGACAATTCTCTGCTTAAGAACTATAGGCCCATCACACTTCTGAGCCATGTCTACAAGCTGTTTTCAATATTCATCACGAACCGTCTCGCGCGCAGGTTTGAAAATTTCCAGCCTCCCGAACAAGTTGGATTCCGTAAAGGCTCCGCAGACCACATATATACGCTGCGGCAGATTATACAGAAGACCGAAGAAAAAGCCTACGATTCGATCGAGACATGGGCTATATACACTGCAGTCTCTTCAACGGTGCCAGATCGACTATCGCTACATAGAGGTGCTAAAATGTATGTAGGTACGAAAACGCCACTATGACAGTCCGACTCCAGGACCGGAACTAGAAACCTATCCTTCAGCAGCGAGTTGTGACACAGAGAGACGTTATCTCTCCGAAACTGTTCACCGCTGCAATCTTCTTCTTCGCTGCACTGAAGGATATTCAAGTACAAGTTTCTGGACTGTAAAGGGCTAGGCATCAACATCAATGGAGAGTATATCACTAACCTTCGGTTTGGAGGACCTCAGTACAAGGCTCGATGACCTCAGTGGAGCCTCCGAAAGAGTGGGTCTTAAAATGAACATGGACAAGACAAAGGTTATGTCAAATGTAACACTCACTCTCAATGAAGATCGGAGACGTTACGCTCGCAGTTGTGGACGAGTATGTTTACCTAGGACAAACTGTCCGTCCAGCTAGGTAGGTCTAACTTCGATAAAGAGGTTAATCGTCGAATCTGACTCGTAAGGGCAGCGTTCGGGAAGCTACGCAATATCTTCTCGTCCCACTTACCACAGTGTCTCAAGACGAAAGTCTTTGACCAGTGCGTGTTGCCAGTGATGACCTATGGCACTGAAACGTGGTCGCTCACAATGGGCCTTATCAGAAGGCTAAAAGTCACCCAAAATACAACCGAGAGGGCTATGCTTGGAGTTTCCTTACGTGATCTAATCAGAAATGAAGAGATCCGCAGGAGAACTAAGATTACCGACATAGCTCGAAGAATTGCCAAACTTAAGTGGCAATGGGCAGGGCACATTCCTCGTAGAACGGATGGCTGATGAGGCCGAAAAGTTCTGAAGTGGCGACCGCGTACTGAAAGACGTAGCGTTGGAAGGCCTCCCACTAGATGGACCGATGATCTTGTGAAAGCCGCAGGAATCCGCTGGATGCGGGAAGCACAGAATCGGCTGAAGTGGCGGTGCTTGGGGGAAGCCTATGTCCAGGAGTGGACGTCTTTCGGCTGAAATGATGATGATGATGAATCCTCCGAATATACTTCCGGATCTATCAAGATATCGGGACTATCAGGACGCACAACTTCTTGTTGAAGTGGTAAGCAGTTGTTTTTAGGATGGTTGTCATCCTCATCCAGACAAGGTTTTTTTAAAGAAAGGATTGTTTGATCCATTGCAGTCAACAAAAGTGTTCAAATAAGCTTGAATTTTAAATCACAAATATTTTAAATATTTCGGAGGACGTGTTTTTGCACGGATATAACACACGACGCGCGGCTATCTAATACTTAAAATTTGGCAACGCCGCATTTCACTGTTACACTTATTTACACTGTTAACACTTTTATATCTGTTACAGATATATTACGGTTACACTTTTGTAAGTGTTTTGGGTTAACACATTGAAAAACACATTTATAAGTGTTACATATTTGATTCTGTTATCAATTCAAAATGTAACACTTTTAATTATGTAACCTTTATGAATGTGTTTTTAAGTCCCTGGTTTTAAGGAATTTATGGAACACAAAATTAAAAATTAGTTGGTACCTATGATTATAAGAATATTAACCATATGAATTAAATAGTGAATAAATACATGGTAATAGTATATAATATTAATAAAATAAGAATTAAAAAAAGAATAAGAAAAACTTAAAATACAATAGACATGGATATATTTAGTAACCTGTTCCGCTTGGCTATTTCTAAAGAGCCATAAAAAACTCCTGAAAGAAAGCTACATGTGTTTCACCTCTCAACGAGGCATCCTCAGGATGACGATTGACTTGTCGCGAACCCGAACATACATTGTTGCCACACCGAGCCCTGTAGTGCTATTCTGTAAAAATCTCACCGTGATATCTTAGGTGAAGTGAGCTGCCAATAGTGTCAATCCTTAGCAACTGACAGCTCACTCCACGCTCACTTCACCTAAGATACACGGTGAGATGGTTACAGAATAGCACTACTGAACGCAGAGTGAATGTGTTCTTTACAAATAGCTAAGCGGAACAGGTTACTAAATATACCCAAGTCTATTGTATTTTATAATGGATTTCCGCAAGGTCACGTCTGAATCAATGAACTATTAGAAAAACTTAATAAAAATTTGCACACTTGCTTACAGGCAGAATACAATGATACTTTGGTTATCTCATCATCTGTTACGACGCCTCATTGAGGTGGATAACAATTAAAATTCTATTGTGTCTCGTTAATGACAGTTGAAAGGTTAAAAGATCTCACCTGTACAATAACAATGTATTTCTGGCAAATAAACATTTGATTTGAAAGTAGCTGGACCCGTCTTGGAAACAAATCGTGGATGTCTAGTTTTGATGTTCAGCTGATCAAGAACGGATTTGAGTATTAGTTCACTTTGCTGTCCAACACTTTGCTGGTATGAGCAACAATCTCCATCGTCACTACTTCAAAATCCCAAATTCTTCACTAGGAGCAGTTATTTTCTGTCATTCTGCTTTAAATTTATAATGACCCGTATAGACGAGACGACTTGTCGTAAAAAGTTTTTTTTTATAGACGCCAGCCTGTTGTCACGGAAATTTGATTTTACGAATGAGTGATTTTAATACCTGTGCCTACCTTTGTCGCAATAAGCTTTTAAAAAGTGATTCTGGCAACACCTGTTTTGGCCCATGGCCCGCGTTGACGTATTTTTAATATCTATTGATAAATTACTATGGTACTTTCTATTTTGTTAGATGAATAAAGCAGTTTGATGGATGTTTTTTCTTGTTTATTTATGAAAAGCTGAAGTATTTTCGAGGCCTTTTTATGACGACGCTGATCTATCTGATAGAAAATTCTTGACTTTTAATGAGACTAGCAACATCAAGAAGATTGCTGATGCGATGTCCGATTAGAGGCAAAGTTGTAAAGTTTCCTCAAAAGGCGAAAGTGTAACGTTACAGGTGTCATCTTGCTAATTAAAATGGATTAACTTTTATTATACTCTTTTACAAGGAATCAAAGTTTAAAAACTGAACAAACAAGAAGGTTTCAAAGTTTTCCAAAATGGTGGTGATCCATTTCTTTTTTCGAAAAATACTTTTTTATATTTTAATCATAAATCAGCAACATTGGCACCTGCGGCGTCATTGCGTAACACTCAAAAAATTGCAATTTCTTTTATTTTGACAGTTCGACAACATTCATTGCGTTATTTACGCTGTCGAGCAGACGAATTTTTCAAACATAAGACGCAATGGATTAGGAATTTCTATCAAAATCCGTTGGATGAAATGAGAAAGTGTGTTTAATAATTGTGATGCTGGTCGATCTATCTTTATCAGTGCAATCCCATGATACCAAACCCACAGTACCACAAAATCCACGACTCAAACAGGACATTATAACTTTAACATCGTTAATACATCACAATTAAATTAATAGTGTCCCGTTTAGTTGCAAGTTAAACGCAATTCCCCGAACTTAGTTATATAGGGCCAAGAGATGGTCTATGGGGGCCCAGGCCCGTAAATATTTCACCGGTTATGAATATTCAGTCCCCCATCCGTTGGGGGCTTGGGGGAGGCGGGAATTGTCGTGAAAGGAATAAGCACCTAACTTGCTAAGTTCAGGATCCGTGTTTGTAATTAGTTGTACCGTCGAGTCTGTTGGCTATCGAATTGAAACTGTTTGCTGAAGTGATTGTATTGAACTCCGAGAGGGAAGAGTTCGAGACAATTGATATTGTTTTAGTTTCGTTGTGGAGAGGTCGAAGTATTCCGACCTATTGTTTGATGTTGCTGACATTATTTTTGTTATTGGTAGAGAATTTTTGTGAAGGTTTATATTAAATTGTAATGTAGATATTCTGAAAGTATGTGATGAAAAATGAAAATGTACCTAAATTAATTAATCAGAAATCGTATCTGTGGATGACAATTTGTAGTGTTATTATTGAGTGATGTGCTTTGGTTAGGTTATTTGAATATTTCAACCAGGCGTTATAATAAATTTTAAAACACTTTAAAAAGATAAAGCAAAAAAAAAAAAACTGACTGCAAAAATACATAACTGAAAAGAGAAAAACAAGCATTATAATCTATAGAATTTTGGTATCGCAGGCGGGGATATTTTTTTAATAATTTTAACATACCCAGTGACACTCGCGCAATAAAGACGAATCTAACGACATAAATCATTCATCAAAATCGGTTCAACCGTTTAGTAGTTACGAGGGAACATAGAGACGGACATACACACATAGTTAGTTTTTCAAAGCTTTCAAGTGTTCGTCATTCCATTTCCATTCGAAATTGGACCTGAGCAACATACAGGTCAAACACATAACCCTCTTTTTTTGGCTTCGCCGCAGTCGGTTAAAAACCTCAATTTTCGTCGATGTTTTTTTAATTACAATTTAATTATGGTATTTAAACAATAATTGCTGAATAAGTGGTGAGGTATAAAGTCGAAATCTTCTAAATACAGATTAATGGTTTACTAATACCCTTTAGTGAGTGATTGCGTAAGAATTTAACCTGAATAGAGTTTGTTTACACTTTTATCAGACAGGTAATTTTAGAAATAGAATAGAATAGATTTTAGATGAGAAAATATGGGATGTACAGGCAGGATTTAGAGAGGGAACGGGCTGTATGGATCAGATCTTCTCCCTGAGGTGCTTAATCAAAAAACATCTGGCAAAGCACAAGAACGTCTATTGTGCTTTTGTTGATTTGGAGAAGGCCTATGACAGTGTGTGGAGGGAAGAACTGTGATCGACACTACGAGTATCCATGTACGGTGTGGACTGGCGCTTGGTACGGGCACTGAAATCTTTATACAAGGATTCCAGTGCTTGTGTTGGGATACATGGGCATACACGAACTGGTTCTGCATCTCGAGGGGTGTTAGACAGGGTTGTGTAGCGTCACCGTGGCACTTCAAGTTGTACATGGATAGTTGTCTGACAGATTTGAAAGAGGGTGAATGCGGATTGAGGATGAATGAGTTGCCTGTTAAATGCCTTATCTACGCAGATGATCAAGTTCTACTTGCATCGTCAGCAGAACAGTTGCAAGACATGGTGACTGTGATGGATGAAGCATATAAGATGAAAGGGATGAATATAAATGTGAATAAAGACGAAGGTCATGGTGTTTGAAAGAGGAGAGGATGTATCGGTGTGTGAACTACCTACCCTACCTACCCTACCTACCCTACCTACCCTACCTACCCTACCTACCCTACCTACCCTACCTACCCTACCTACCCTACCTACCCTACCTACCCTACCTACCCTACCTACCCTACCTACCCTACCTACCCTACCTACCCTACCTACCCTACCTACCCTACCTACCCTACCTACCCTACCTACCCTACCTACCCTACCTACCCTACCTACCCTACCTACCCTACCTACCCTACCTACCCTACCTACCCTACCTACCCTACCTACCCTACCTACCCTACCTACCCTACCTACCCTACCTACCCTACCTACCCTACCTACCCTACCTACCCTACCTACCCTACCTACCCTACCTACCCTACCTACCCTACCTACCCTACCTACCCTACCTACCCTACCTACCCTACCTACCCTACCCTACCCACCTATCTACACCTACCCCATTATTCGGTATAGCAGATTCCGGATTGGACAAATTCGAAATGAGGCAGATTCGCTGCTCGACAGTTTCCTAGATTGGGCAGATTGCTGGATTCAACGGATTAGCTATACGCCTACCTACCCTATCTATATACCCACGTTGTCCTGTCAAAATGTCAGTTTAGATTTTCTGGCTGTTCCTTTGGGTTTTTCAATTTTTTTTTTCTAAACCACTCCTGTGTTGAAGCGAACAAAGCAAAAAAATAATTATTGAAATTGGTCAAGCCATTTTCGAATTTTTACGAGACTAATGCACGGCAATTGATTTTTGTATATATGTTACGGCTAAAACCCGAAGTGCGGCTACACCTAGTTTTAGCCGGCTACAATTAGGTGCGGCTACATTTGGTTAAACTTGCCTAAATGGACCCTGGCACTCGCCGGCCGCTGCCGCGGCACCGCTCGCTTCGCTCGCTCGGCTCGTGCGGTGTGTTATGTGGTCACAGTTCTAACCTAACCTAACCTTCAGCCATTTTCATTTGCTACAACTAAATTTAACCAACTGCTACCGGCCGCACCTAGTTGTAGCCGGCTAAAACTAAGTGTAGCCGCACTTCGGGTTTTAGCCGTGACATATATATAGATACATACACTACAGATTATATTGTATTGTATTGGGTTGGTAATAGGTACGCACCTATTACCAAACCAATACGAAAGTTCCCAGAGAGTGACCCAGGTGCGTTTGCGATAATTAAAAAAATATTTGTGCGTAATAAACATGTTTCCGACGTAAGTGCATCGTGCCTGCCATTCCACTGTAATTTTTAAACATGGCACACATGTTGTTTTTACTTGACCGTAATTTAATTAACGCTCTGAATAAATAAATGAATTTTTAAACATTGAATATCCAGGTTGTAGGGACATCGACGCGCAACCTGTTACCATGGATTCAGTACATGATTCTGAACCCTCTGCGTTTAAATTTTTATTATTTTTAAAGTGAAAACTTCTTTAGCCGTGTTGGGCTTTTTTGAGATAGGAAAAAACAATTGAACTTGCGACACCGTTACCGACACCTCATTTTTGTAAACACGATTGTGCTCTTTTTTATATGACGTTATGAATCAATGTGCTATGCAAGTATTTTTAATTTAAAGGTTTTGGAAGTATTTTTTTTGTAAACGCGATTGTGCTCTTTATTTAGATGATGTTACGGACCAATGTTCAATACAACTATAAGTATTTTTCTTCCACCAAGGCGATCTTGTTCAAGTTCTCACTTCTGTCGTCACTCCCGAAGTGCCACTGTTTTATTTTTTAACTTATTTTTTTTTACCAGCGAGCCTTACTTTCGTCGCATATTCATCATCATCACCCTCACCGTCACCGTCACCGTTATCGTCAACGTCATCGTCATCATCATCATCCTGTTTATAACCTCTCGGAAAATGGGTTGGTACCATCTGAGGGCCAACTCTAGCACCGCGCACGTTCATTGGTCAAAACAAACAGCGCGCGTTTCCCCGGCTTCCTGTTACACACTTCCGTCCCTTTTCACGAAATCACTCCCACAGATTTGATTATTTAGATTTAGATTTTTATTGCAGGAAACCAAGAGGAAGATGTTATCAAAAATTGCTGTTCCGTGTATTTACCGCGTTGTATTATTTCTATGGAACGGCCGGTTTTTTTTTTTGGACGCCCAACGAAAAAAAAAGAAATCGACCACAACCCCCCTGTATACTGTCATTCAATGTTTATTCGCTTATATAATTAAAGTATCAACTAGGTATTCTAATAAAAAGGTAAGGCTATGTTTACATTTTTTCACAAAAAATCCAGATTGTGTTCGGCCTTAATACCATTTAAAAAATCTTTGGGAGCCCAAATCCATTAGGCTGATTTTATTGCAACAGATTGGACTTACACAACATAAAGTTCTAATCTTTATCTCGATAAAAAAGGAAAGCGAGGCAAGACTAAACGAAATTAATGTTCGCATCGACGACAGAATTTTGCCCATGTATCTCTATATTATTGTAACTCTGAGATTTAGAACTATCTGAGCTGGGCACGGATTTAGGGCACGGTTCAATAGTAAGCGGGTTAGTCACCCGCTGTACACTCCGCATACTCCGTTCGCGATTTAGATTTAGACAGTCGACTGAGAAGTATGACTCGGCAGTCATGAAGGCTTTCGTTCGGATTCTGGTCAGATAGCGTGGCTAGCTATAGTAGCTATAGGCGTAGCTATCCTGAACTCGAGCGGGAGGTTTCGTGACTGCTTACACCTTTTATGTACTTACCTTTTTGTAATTTATGTCTGTACTAACATAGCTTGTAAGATAATTCATGTGACTAACAATTATGGACTTTGTCTGAATTAATAAATAAATAATAATAATAATAAAGTTCAGATTACGCTACAACTTCAAAAAAAATTATGACTACATTAGTACCTACTACTAGTAAAATAACATCACGCCAGTAATCCCCGAAGGGTAAGGCAGAGATGTACAGTAAGCGCTCAAAAGTGCATAAGCACGCTAAGAGTCGTATTGCTGTGAACACGCGGTATAGTCCGTACATTTGTATGTGTAAACAGTCAGACGTCTGTGGTGTGAGTGCCGTACACACACAACAGAGAACGCATATTTGCACTACACACTGTCGTATCGTCACGGTTCGCGGGCGCCGCACTTATATTTCCATCACTTTTGTTAGCATGCATCATACGCGTGACCTTGGCCAGTGTATGGCATTGCTAAAATTCGAAAGTAAATTTATAAGTGCAGATAGCAGAAGGCGTTAAGCGTTGGTCTTAGATTCAAGATGGCTAAGGTTCTAATCTCGTAAATCACAGCGCTGTTTTTTCAAATATTATTATTTTTGTTTGCAATAATAATATTTTTAAATATTCCTGCCTATTTATTAATGTTGTTATTGCAATAAAGGGTTTAGAATAAAAATGCGTGATATGTGATAATAAAAAATAAATAATATTTATTCGTTATATTTATTTTACTTAAGTATAGTTAATAAACTGCTACAATTATTTATCATTACTTCACCTGAATACTATGTGAAATAGATGTCTAGAAACTTAGAAGCAATTTGTATTATTTTGACATATTTAAATTTTGAAATATTTTAAATTTTAAATGGATTTTTTTCACCATATATATAAAGCTTTGATCATGTTCGAAGTAATTAAGCAATAAATAAGAATATTAGTCTACTTAAAATGTAAAAAAATCTACTGACAATATTGTTGATTTTAAGGTTAAGTATTATTTTAAATTTTATTTGGCTTTAGTAAATATTGGTTGGTATTGAGGTTATAGCTTAAGTATTCATTTTCTTTACGAAAAGAAGATTGTAACTAAACCTCAAATTTTAATCCTAAAATAATAATATTACTAAAATAATATTAATTAAACAATTTCGGTCTATCTGCAAGAAATACGACAAACACCCTATTGAAACGTGCTTAAAAAATTCGTTACCATAAATTCATGCAATAATGAATCTGTTGTTTATTAAGTTGGTACGGTCAATATTTTAAGGTCAAAAACGGTTTTCTAGCTGGTCTTCAGTGATGCAAGCCTTCAGAGTGCACGGCGAACGGTTCATAATGACGTGTTTTTAATAATTCAGCAAAATATCTCGTTGGTATGAAACCATTTGTTTCATATTCATTCATCATTTGACGTCGCTGCACCTCGATAATAAGCCCCTTCCTCATATCTCTTAACCCTCACAGTATTTCTCTAGAACAAAGAAAAACATTGTTTTTATTACACATAATACCTAATTATTTAGTATTCACTAATCGAATTAAACCTCATAATGAATTTAAATCTTTAAAGGCATCTTCTGTCTCAACAATACCTCTGTTCTATCAACAATATCCTTGATTAAGATTTATGTTTACTAAAATATGAAATATATAAATGATAACACTCACACTTAGTCCGGTTTCATTAGATATTCACTTCACTTTTACGCAGCGCAATAATATTCTCTGATCTGATCTGATCTCTTCAATATATTTTATGCCTGCTTTTTGAAAATAATAACCACAACACTGCGCTAAATACTCGTCACCAATATTATCCACGAGCCAACAAAGTTCTATTAATTGAATACTCGTAACGAACTGTATCTGTCTACCCTACAGAAATCGAAATAATTTACTTAGTTTTCTGTGGTCTACCTGCTAAACTTTAATATTTATGTGAACAAGACGAATGAAACAAAAAAGGAATGATTATCGAACTAGTCATTGGTTGCAGACAAAGTGAGTGTGTGTGTGTACTGTGCGTGTCTATAGTATTGTAACAATTTATAGAAGAAGGTCGTAAGTCAAACCGAAGTGTCAGTCTATTGCTTTGTGAGATTGCTTATGGACTTTTGGTCGGTACTGTACCTAATAGTACACCCACATTTCATCAGTTATGTTTAAGTCCCATGTAATATGGGGCGAGCCTATTGCCATCAACCGGGCACAAATCCAGTCTCCGGGCTGCCACTGAGAAATTTCTCATGGAAAAACTCAATAACATTTTACACGACCCGGGAATCGAACCCAGAATCTCATGCTCAGCAGTAGCCATAGATATAAGAAAGAAGGAGATATGCCCGGTAGTTGAAAATGTATCGAAACCCAATGTCTCCACTTTGTCCCCACTACCTCGCCACAATTACACATGCAGATCAGTAAACCAAATAGAAACGAGGCTGCGCTCACTCGTGCAATTCATAAATCAGAACGTACTACACAATCAATTATGAACCTTATCCCATCAAACACAGCGTGCATTTACCATGCACCGTACAACTCACTCACACGAAAACATCTTTTCTATCGTTGTGCTGTACAGAAACAATTTATTTTACATTATACGCTAGTGATTGACTAAATCGGAAAGGTATCGATTCTTCCATTTAATATTATCGACGGTGAAGTAGCAATATCTAATAACTAACATTTTGGCGGTTTTTACTTACTAATGTTTTCTTCAAATGGTCAAAAACTATAGAAATTAAACGTTTTTTTCTCCTCCTGTAAAACCATGTTTTTGTAGTTATTAGATATTAATACTTCACCGTCGTTGTACTTTAAAAAATTTGGTGTTCTGAAAATAAAATAAATAAAAACGATAAGTCCAGAAAATACTATAATAAAAATAAATAATAAGCAAAAAATTCAAACAATAAAAATCCAGTTACGTTGGTTTAACCTGTCATAGTTTATTTGAAACAGTAGATATTGTTGAACCCTGCTATGATGTTTACTCACTGACCTGTAAAGTGGAGGTATTTGTGCAGCACTTGACGCTTTGATATTACTGGAGTGGCATTTTTTGTCAAATAGTGTAATCTTAAATTAATATATTTTTCCATGACTTCTTTAATTTGAAATATTATGTGATTATTCATCGGAGAAAGCTCAAATTGGTGAAACTTAGTATTTTCAAAGAAATCTAATCCTATGAAGTGAGGCAAAGCCTTTGCCATGAGTTCCTGTTTGACATTTTTAGTTTTAACTGTTAATTTATTATTGGTGAGACAAGCTGTTTTTATGATTATTTCCACTATCTTACAAATCATGACGACATCAGGAGATGGGTACATAAGCCCACCTTTGTCCTTATACTTTATAAAATGATGTGTTTCTTCATATTTGTAATTATCTGAACCATGCCGATTACTATAACGCATTCGAAGCTTTTGAAGACTTTAACGGAAGTAAAATACCAAAACCATAAAAAAGTAAGGAAATAGCACGAGTATAAGGCATAATAGACCAGCGATAATTCAAACCCAAAACACTCAACCAAAAATTTTATTAACTTTACGACCGTTGGTTACGCATTTCTCTATCACGCTGTAAAATAATCAAAATAAGTAAAACACATTATTTCACATCGATCTTCCACCCGGGTAAAAGAGTTGACAAATTGAAGAATAAAGTATAATAGCAATAAATTCATTCGCCAAACGACATTGTTGTCGATAGCCTACGTTAGTGGATCTGCACAACCACATCACTAGCTCGTCGCCAGACACAGCGGCCGTACTGCGCGATGCATCCGCAGTCCACAGTATCGTTTTGTGATTTTTAAATTGCTTGTTGAGTCACTGAGCGACATATTTAGGTAGTGGTTAACGAGCAATGTATGTAGTGCAAAAATAGTACAGTCGCTGTGATATTTGGAAACAAAAATAACGTAGTAAAAGCAAGAAATATTTTACGATTTGTTGTTTTTCATTATTTTAAAGACAAATATAGTAAAATACTTGTAATTACATATGGTAAGTGATTCCATGATTCACAAAGTTTTTGTTTTGACTTCGGTTTTTACAAGAAACCACTGAACAACACGGCATTCTTATAAATTGTCCCGATCACGGCCGAAAGCACACTAGTTCGCGGAGACGGCCATTTTCGTATGCAATGATCACTTTGATCATTACGCGCGGACACAGACACGCCCCCATGCCACTTCTCCTATTTTTTATATTTCTATGGCAGTAGCGCTTGCGACCACTAGACCAACGAAGCAGTGATTTACACTAACATCACCATCTGCCTAGCCCTTTCACAACTATGTTGGGATCCGATTCCAGTCTAACCGTTTGCAGCGTTTGCCTATCTGACCTCCACAGCCCAGTAACTTAGTAATATGATACCCCTTGGTAAGACTGGTTGTCAGATTTTTAATTTACACTACATAAAGTTGAAATAACATCAAATGGAAAAAAGGACTTTAAATACAAGGATTCGAGCCATGACACGCTGATAGCGTAGCGACTGCACTGCTACAAATGCTACAATACGCTGAACGCGTAGCGATCCGCACTGCTACGCCTCTCAGCGTTGCGTAGCCGTCGCGTTGTCGACTTTGTACCTGGAGATATCGCCGATTGTAATGAGAGATATACGGTGAGTTATGATCGAACTTAAGCTGTTATAATTTTTTCCTATCGGTGGTCACTATAAAGTATTCTACATATAAGATCGAATATTACATTTTTCACAATAAACTTAAAAATCGAAGAGTAAACGATAGATGCAAATCATGCAACCTTAGAAGACGAACAGCGGTCTGTTGTTGAAGAGACAATGTAAAAGAGTACAAAGCAATCAATCAATCACAATCAAACCAATCAACATACATCAATCAAACAATCATCATAAATTTTTCTGTTACTTTTATTTTTCAAATCAACCGTCCGTCCAAAATGCGTTCTCGTCTCGTGTTGAAAAGAGTAGTCGCTTGCTCCGCACCCGCTCATACCAACTCGCTTTCTCTATGACCACTGACCAAAGCTTAACTTAGTGCGACGAAATCAGTTTGCTAACCTTTTAAATATTCAAAGTAATCTTATTCGCTTTCAGAGGACATTGTTGATATTAAAGTGAATGAAGATTTATTAGATTTGAGTTTTTAGATTTTCTAGAAATTCTTAATTAAAAGTGATCTATTTAAATGTCAGCTTTTTAATAGCCCTTTGACACCGACAAAGGTATTCGGTCAAAGTACCTCTAGTAAGATTTTTACCACAAGTACTTTAGCGTGGTTAGTTTAAGGTAAGTGGTCTCAAGTGTTATTGTATTGACTTTTGCAGGTATTCATTTTTCCACATCGAATTGAGAAGCTTTTAAAGTCTAATTTACATTACGAAACTAGTTGCTTAATATTAGTTATAATTTCATCGTGCTGGACCGTGAAGAAGAAGGATGAAAGAAGATTGTATGTTGAGATGGATGTCATCATCATCATCATCATCTGCCTAGCCTTTTCCCGACTATCTTGGGGTCGGCTTCCAGTCTAACCAGATGCAGCTGAATATCAGTATTTTACATGGAGTGACTGCCTATCTGACCTCCACAACCCTGGGTAACACGATACCCCTTGTAAAGACTGGTTGTCAGATTTTTATTTACACTACATAAAGTTGAAATAACATCAAATGGTCATCATCAAAAGATTCGAGCTACGATACGCTACGAATGCGTAGCGAATACGCTGAACGCGTAGCGATCCGCACTGCTACGCCTCTCAGCGTTGCGTAGACGTCGCGTCGTCGACTTTGTACGTGGAGATATCGCCGATTGTAATGAGAGATATACGGTGAGTTATGATCGAACTTAAGCTGTTATAATTTTTTCCTATCTGTGTAATACCAGTATTTTACATGGAGCGACTGCCTATCAGACCTCCACAACCCAGTTACTAGGTAACACGATACCCCTTGGTAAGACTGGTTGTCAGACTTTTGGGCTTCTAATGTAACGACTGACTAATGACAGCCGGGACCAACGGCTTAACGTGTTTTTCGAGGCACGGACGGGTCTTGGTATGTAAAGATGGTCACCGATCCACGGACCAACTGTGGCAAGCGTAGCTTAACTTGATCGATCGACCCGTGCGGTTGTTATTACTTAGCCACAAACCAGTCAGCCAGTCAGCTTAGTCAGTTGCTGCTGAGATGGATGTGTGGAGTGAAAATAAAGTACCTAATCAAAAGTTTCTTACTTACAGTGCCACAATGCAGAAAAGGTAAAAATACCTAAAAATGCCAATGTTATGCAAAAGTTTTCTTCAAATCTATATATATACTCGGCAATTTATAATAAAGCTGAATTACCCACTTCCAGTTTAAGCACGTGCAGTTCCCTGTGAGCGTATGCTTTGCGATGATTATCAACAAGTCACAGGGGCAGACGCTGAAGGCTGCGGGTGTCGACCTCAGGACAAGCTGCTTCTCACACGAACAACTGTATGTCTCTTGCTCCCGCGTCACCTAAGTCTCTGCATATTCTCGCTGCTGAGACAAAAACTATAAACGTCCGAAGTATACAGGAAAGTTTTATAAAAATGTGGCTATTATTGTAGTATATTGTGGTATCTTACGACTTCCACGTGAACGAAGTCGCGGGCCGAAGCTAGTTTTTAATAAAGCTGAATAGTTTGTATGTTTGTTAGTTTGAACGCGCTAATCCGTGGAACCTGTCGGATTTCAATACGATCGTTGCCTAGGTAAAAAAAAAGAAATTCTATTTAGTCCGTCTTTCAGATAACAAAAAAATATTAGACACGTATTTTTTGCTTTATCATATTAATCAAAAATAACTTAGAAAAAACGCATTACAGTTGGGGAGTGGGGACTCGCTACGTCACAACGTCGTATTAAATCTAGCAAGGCGTGATGTCATGCCACATTTTAACTCAATGAATCGCCGTAATCTTTTGATTACGTCAAAAAAGAAAAAATACGTGTTCAACATTTTTTAATCTATAAGACGGACAAAAAAAATGTACACAGGTCTATTGAATGCTTTTGATAGCCCAATTCTTGAGGAAGGTTAAAGACTATTTAACATCACGCTACGACCCTTTGGAGCCGAGTAAGAACGCTAAGTGAAAACGCAGTAATAACGCGGGCAAACGATGCGACTCGATACGGTTGGTCGAGTGCCGAAATTAGACGAAGATGAAGTGGCAGACAGCAGCTAGTACTTTATAACCAAAATTCAAAATTTAAAAGTCATTTATTCAAACAAGGCTGAGAATCTGCACTTTTCGAACGTCAAAATTACATAAGACAGTCCCCCAAAAACGCCCACCCTTCACCACTTCCTAGTGCCTTTAGCTGGGAAGAAGAAGTGGCGCAACAAACTCCCCAGCAGCACAGCTGTCTGTTCAAGATAGAAAAAAAAAAATCTATACAATAGTATGCAAAATAACTTACATTATGTAACCAAACAATGCGACGTCACAAGCATCAGCACGAACAAAATCCCTTTCTAAATTGCGGTTGTTTTGAATGTGTGACCACCGTGTTAATTTGTGGCGTGGGATTAAAAACAAAAGCCCGTTGATTGGCACAGCACAGAACAAATGGTCAGCGCTGAAAAACATTGTGCCATTGTGCTAACCTCACTGTCAAATATATTTTTAGGGATCCGTATCCAAATGTACCTACCCTATTAATATAATGATTATACGCTGCGCCGTCTGTCTGTATGTAACAGGCCTATACCTCTAAAACCGAAATTGCAAGGCAGTTGAAATTGACAAAGCATACGAGACAATCCGCTATCATTGTAAATAATAATAAAAAGTCGAAACCCGTAGAGAATATAAAGAAAGCTCGCAGTATGCATTTTTAAACGATTTTTCTTCCTGCTTTAAAAAAAAACGAAAATACCATCCAGTGCCAACTTTACATTATAACAACCAATTTATTTATTTATTTTAGGCCAATTTGATTAGTTCAATCAAATCAATCTGCCTAGCCTTGTCCCAACTACGATGGGGTCGGCTTCCAGTCTAACCGGATGGAGCGACTGCCTATCTGACTTCCACAACCCAGTTACCGGGTAACACGATACCCCTTGGTAAGACTGGTTGTCAGACTTTCGGGCTTCTGACGACCCGTAACTACTGTCAAAGATTCAAGAATGACAGCCGGGACCAACAGCTTGACGTGCTTTCCGAGGCACGGAGGGGTCGCGGTATGTTATGATGGTCACTCATCCACGGACAGACCGCGGCAAGCGTAGCTGTGACCTGATCGATTGACCCGTGCGGCTGTTATTGCTTAGCCACGAGCCCCTCCAGTTAGATTAGTTAAAGACACAAAAACATTATTATCCAGACGTTATTTTACAGATATTTATGTGGTGTGACGGAACTCTCAGTGCGCGAGTCTGCTCGCTCTTGGCCGGCTTTTTATTTATAAATGATTAAGCATGAGGAATTCTCTAGAGTGTCTGGGACCTGGGTTTAGAAAGCATTGACCGTAACAAACAAACACATACATTTTTTGATCCATGCCGATGATACATGTCCCAAAAGTTTAGGACTAACTCGTTTTCACAATTCTAACTAGATTACTTTGTAACTCCGACCACTTAAAAAAGTTAAAACGGTTTTATTGTTGAACTTATTTAAAATAGCGTTAAGGGAATTTAGGGAATTAAATAAAACTAGTTAAAATACTCATGTTCATCAGTTTTTTGGTTAGATTTGAGAAGTTTTCGAAAATAGTCTTTAGTAATGAGTGAATAAATATAAAGAGTAGAGTTGGACTCGCACACAAAGGGTTCCGTATCACCGTACAATATTTAGCAAAAAACATGTTTCTTGCCCACCCCCCCTTCAAGTTTTAACTTTATTTTATTTTTATTTTCAGTTGTTATAGCGGCAATAGAAATAGGTACACAATTTGTGAAAATTGTAACTGGTGCCGATTTCCTTGTTCACAAACTAAACTAAATTTAAGTTCAGTGCATCTTTTTCTTTCTATTTCATTAAGAAAAGAACAGAAGATAAGTTTTAGTTTAGTCCTGTCAAATTAATCAGCGCTTGACGTAAATTGACGTAATTTTAGTAGGCAAGTTTTTAATCACGTCTAAATTTGTATGGAGTAGTGACAGGCGCTGATTAATTTGACAGGACTAAACTGAAATTTATCTTCTGTCCTTTTCTTAATGAAATAGAAAGAAAAGGATGCACTGAACTTAAATTTAGTTTAGTTTGTGAACAAGGGAATCGGCACCATTGTCTACCTCAGGGGCGAAACGTCCATATAAGCCGATTCCTACCGGCTTCCCTTTGGAAATTCGGAACACAACCACTCTATCGTCATTGAATAATCAAACTATAAGTATTTGATACACCATAAAATTAAAATACCTATTACAAAACGCCTACATACATTAAAAATTGTCTTAATAACCCAACAACAAAACACTGCGCTAAAATAACTCGTAGGCGCGTCCGGCTTATGCTAAATTCAATTTCCTTACAAAAAATAAAGTCATCATGACGTCACTTCGGTCACGTGATACCGCGGTTTCTATGAGCCGGGTAAGCCGGTCTGTAGCGAGTTATTGTAGGCACAGAGTAGCAGAAACGTGCGCGCGGGAGCGAGAAGGAATTATTGCTATTGCACCACCTCTTTCTGGCACACGCATTTGATTCGGTAGTTTTCGTTGAATTTCGTAATACTGGGTAGGAGTTCGGAGTTTGTAAACATTTCATTATTCGTATGACAATGTGTGGTTGCTTTTTGACGTAATCGCATTAGAACCATATTAATTTGCTTTTTTTTCGCACAGTATTTATTGAATTCATTAGTTTATCATTACTAGTAGTATTAATATTTGTTTGTAGTCATAGAACAGTGATTAACATAGTGTTTTGAGTTTATTGGATGTGAAAATAAAGTACGTTGTAATTAGGTATTGGGGTAAGTAGATAGTTTAATAAGCTGAAATTACTTATTTAGAGTAGATTTGAAAATAATTAGTACGATCTTATTAGGATGGCGGCATTCATAGTTTTAGAATGTCGTTTGACAATTACTTTGTGAAGAAACATGCTTTTCAAGGTTTAAGTTTTGAAAATACGTGCTCGCCCAGATGTGACTATAAATTACAAACGCCGCGATGGTTCGTTCAAACATTTTGATGTTTCCCTTTACGATGAATATCAATGAGTGACTGGCAGTCTTAAATTTAGTAAAATGTATTGTTCCCGTGTTTACTTTTCATAGATTGTAGTTGTTTATAGAATATAGGGTTTTTTTTGCTGCTCCGGCTTCCCTCCTCCATAACGTGAGCCTTCGCTACTGGTCTTTGCTTTTTCTTTTTATTACAGTTCTTGAGATTTAGCCCGCTGACATACAGACGGATGGACTGCGGAGGCTTAGTAATAGGGTTCCGTTTAGCATTCGGGTACGGAACCCTATAAAATACGAGACCAATGTTGTTATTCGATTTTGAAATTGAAACGGTACAAACTGAAAAATTTGTCCAGTTTCTCAATTGCTCTTCTCTTCCTCAAACGTTAATCAGTACAAAGCAATAATTTTAGACAAGATTGGGCAGTAAAATTGCTAATGTAATCTTTTTAACGATTATTTTGTAGTCCCGGGATTTCAGGGATATAAAATGGGAAATTCATGAAGTTAATCACGAGTAACGCTAATGCTTGACTTTATCCTTCCACGTTCTAGTTCAACATTTTCTCAATAAATGAAAGGAATACACTGAGTCCCAAGGCATAAAATCGACTGACGGAAATAGGTCACTCGCTATACCGGACTGCCAACGATCGGTTTTGCAATCTGTCACTTAATGCATGATATCAATCTGTGGAACCGACGATATCTCGTCCAAAACCGGCCTAATGAAATGTCCTTTTCACTAAACCTACCTATGACCTGTTCTTGCACAGATGCGACGCACAGCTTAATTTTTCTGGTTATTTCTGGACTTCCGAAATAAAAGTTATTTTTCACTTTGTAGTGTTTTTTTTGGAAGTCGGTTGTTTATTTAAAAAAAAAAAGCTTTGGAACAAATAACCAGAAAAATTAAATTAAAACTTAAACTTTAAAATTAAAACTTTTACTTTTAAAACTTAAACTTTAAAATTAAAGTTTTTTTTTTTCGCTTTTTAGTTGTGGTACTTGGAAGTCGGTTAAAAAAAGAATCATCGAAATCGGTTGGCGTGACATTGAGTTTATAATAGAACTACATATTTACAGTATTTCAGGGATAAGGAAGTAATATGAAACACCAAGATATTTGTCAGTCATTTATATTTCATCACATCTCCTATTCCCCACATAATATCACAATTCATTTCACCACCAAATCAGTATTCTTATATTTACCATAAAACTAATAGGTTACCTTAATTTACAGTAGATCTCCAACCAATTCTATGCCAATCTGTATTTTTACCGACACCGCCACTAAGCACGTCCTACCGTCACGAGCGCCCAACCCAGAAGGACACATCGAATCTTTCGGTGCTGCCAGTATAATAAATTGAAACCTAACACTCGACCATCCTGACATCGTGCATGTCCTCATGCACGCAAGTGAATTAGCATCTAGAACCTAACACTCGGCTTACAACTATTTATACGTTATTTCTAAAACTTAAACTGAGAACCGTTCTTCTAGCCAGAATATAAAACATAATGCAAATGAGAGAAAAATTATTGAAATTTCCACTAGTCGTGATATGATGGTATGACGTAGACTAAAACTCAAAACATTTATTTCTATTAAAACCATTTACAGGCACTTTAAAATTTTCAAAGGGTTGTCAGTTATTCAGAGAGTTGAAGCTAGTCGCCCATTCCAAAACATAGGTAGATCTCTATGGAGAAGAACGGGCAAGAAACTCCAATGATACTCTTTTAAATAAAGATATTACAAAATCCTGGGTACATTATTATTGTTGATTCTATATGTGAGAACAATGTAAAAAAAAACAATATCAAACAACTCAAAACACACGATTAAAGATAAGCGCTGGCAGTTCAGTCTGAATTGACGGCTCCCGTTCATGAACATGACGCATGGCTATGCACCATTTAACTCAACCATTTGAGTGTGCATGACATACTCACTTTCAAGTCTAACAACATCATAATAACATTATAAATGGATACATGGTACTCACATTTACATTTCTTTATTCTGCACGGAACTTACTATAAAATGCACTGACATTTGCTTTTATACCTTTCTACATCTAAAAACTGCAACTAGGTGGCGTGCCAAGCAACTTCCAAAATAAAACATTAAATATTATTTCAATCAAGTTTGTAATCGACTTCCATTCGCTAACCTAAGGTCTATTACGCATATTAAATAGCAATCAGCAATTATCGACACTAGCGCCAAAACAAATAAGTAGCAATCTTCGAAACTAACGTGATAAGAAATTCAACTTTCAAACACATGTAACAAAATCTTTGTCATGAAAAAACAAAGAATCCATTTTCTACTTGAAATTTACCAAATAGCTTAGCGTCGGCTACAAGATGGATAAGTGGATGAAATCAGTGTTTACTTGAACTACAAACAATATTCGACTGTTCTCAACAAGTTAAAATAAGTTTTAAAACATTAATAATATGAGAAACAAAGAGTTATACGTAATATTAATAAATTTAAGACTGAAGAATTTATTTTAACTTAGATATTTTTATGAATGTCTATATATTTTTTATGTCGACATTTTTAATTTATTATTGTTTGCTAAATTCACATTAAATGAATGTTTGACTTAAAATTAATTATTAATAATCATAACTATTCATATTTGCACGCATAGCATGTGGCAAACATGACTTGCATTTTTTTTTTGTTATCCTTCACGCACGTTTTTATTATTGTACGTGTACACATGTTTGAGCAAATGAATATGTCTTATCTTAAAAAGTTAACTTTAAAATTTACAGTACCTAATCCTGTTTCAGTGTAAAATGGCAAATAGAGTATCCAATGATCAATTAGATGAACTTTTAGAGTTTCTTAGCCATCCTTACCCAATACATCAATAGAGACGCAAACATAACTAAATGAATAGTCTTTTACGCTACACACAGTTTATTCTAATGAACACGCGACGTAGTTAAATTTAATGTAGGTACACAATTTTAGTTAAAATTCTTCGAATTATAAGACCAATTTACATTTTTCAATCAGCGAGCGACAGGCAAGCGATCAACAACACGGGAAAAGGTTATCGCAATTTGACAGCCAAATATGCTCGCCAATGGCTGTCTCTCGGCTACCAAAAACTATGCTTATCCTTTCAACTGTCATTAACGAGACACAATAGAATTTTAATTGTTATCCACCTTAATGAGGCGTCATAACAGATGATGAGATAATACGAAATAATCGCGATCACCATGCGACCACTGCACACTTCAGTTGACTGATTGTTCTCTAGAGGCAGCACTATCGCTAGTTTGCTATGGTGTGGCTATCGCCGATACATAATACGGATTTGCAATTTAAGAGATTCGCAAATTTCGCAATCGCTAGGCTTCTGCAAGATACGTAATAAACCCGCGGAGACTGTAATTACAGCACCGGAAGTCGGTTTCAGAAAGTGTCAAATAATTAAATAAAACATTTACAAAATAATCTGCATCCTATCAACAAGATTTAGTTACGATTCTAACATTCGACCTTCCTGACATCAAGTTTGTCCGTAAGCTTTATATTATAAAATAAACGTTATGTTGTTTGTTTGTTCAATCAATGTTATAGAAGACCTGAATATTTAGCGTTAAATATTACAAGCATGAGCTACCAATATTCTCAAAAACTATGAAATTCATTAGTCAGTGACAATTTACTCCAAAAACGCTTTCGCTTTCGCTTTCGCATTTCTCAGTTTGATTAGTTCATACAGACTTTTCAATATTAATTTACATCCGTCACTCATTGCACCGCAAGCTTCACTGATCAAGCACTCTCACCTGTCAGCCACTGTACGACTTACAATGAATGGCCTATGCTTCGACTTCGACCTAATATGTTAACATTACATTCTGTATATGCCACACATTGCACCGCAAGCTTCACTGGACAAGCACTCTCACTTGCCAGCCACTGTACGATTTCCAATAAGTGACATAACATCCTGCACGTGCCAAACATTGCACCGCAAGCTTTACTGGTTAAGCACTCTCACTTGCCAGCCACTGTACGACTTCCAATGAATGGCCTATGCTTCGACTTCCATCTCTCAATCATATATAAGTATGTATTTTCATTTTAGCTTAACTTACGTAATATCGATATTTTCCCTTAAAAGTTTCAGTTTCATTAAAATCATAACATTTGCCTCTATTATTTTTAACACAGCATGACTTTTTCAACAAAACAGCATAATAATATTTAATTCACACTTCCTCTTCACTTTCAAACAATAACTTAATCATAAAATTCATAGATTAATTAACATACATTATTTGTTACTATTTCCTTATTAATCATTATTTTTATTCTTTCAGGTCAACCGTATCATATGAAGAAACGTAAATCATAAACTTCTGATGCAACACAATTATTCTGTTTTTAAAACCTATGACCAATTACATACTCCACAATTTAGGCGTATTTCATTCATCACCTGCCTAATCAACTTAATCATTATTTTTCAGATAACCGTCTTGTATCTAAAAATATTTCAGTCATAATATTCTCACTACCAAGGATTAAATTACGACCAAACAAGCTTCTGTTGGGGTTTAAACACTTCCTCTCTCCCTAAACATCATCATTACATGTAGTTCCTTGCTCTTGTTTCATGTTTATAATTTTATATAGGTGTATCTGTTATTTATCTAATATATATGTATATTTATATAGGTAAATATGTGCTTTATGTATCTGTGTATCTGTTGTATATGTAAATGGTACACCACTGACTACCTGCAGTATTGTCTCTCCTTTGCCATTTAAATCCATCCAAAAGTTGTCTGTAAAAGATCGCTTTTAGCGATAAGACCGCCCATTGTGACACCCAATGTAAAATTTCTGAATATAATGTCTGTAATTTTTATGGTGTACATAATAAAGAATATTCTATCTAACTGTCTATCTATCTTATAATCTGATTCTAAACTAAAACAATTCAATTCCTTGATATTATTATCAGAACTAACTGTATATGTTCTAACGAGTAGCTTCTTACTAACCATATTTAACTAAATACCCGATGTAATAAAAATGAGACATTTCCACTTTTCAAAAATAAATTGTCAGATCAATTAATTAATAAATGTTATTACTCAAGTAACAACAATATGCATCATTTGTGTTCGAGTTAAATAAGAAAATAAAATAAAATAAATAGGCGATTTTTTTTTTTTTTTTTTTTTTATGAGAATGTAAATTGTTATTATATATCTAATAATAATAAATAAATCTCTGTACTCTTGATGAATTTATGATCCCATTTTAGTAAACTTGACATTATGTATTGTAGGTATTGCTTATTTCAAATTATTTACTAAATTTCATCTTGACATAGTAAACTTGTATTGTTTTGATTGAAAGTTTTAATAATATTATATTAAGGGAGTCTTTATCATAGCTTAAACTGTTTGCATGCCTTAATTGAGGTAGTTAGTATAAGGATCAATTTTAAACTTAACATCTGTAACTTGTACCTACTTTCTGTGCAACTAAAGAGCTATTCTATACTTTTCATAATTTCTTGAACCCTCCTTCTCATATTAAATACATAAAAGTAATTATTAAGTCGCGGTGGCAATGTACGCTCTCTCGAACTATGGTGACATAACTTGTGACCGCTCTCACAAGTATAAATACATAATTATAATCATGAAGTCACGGTGGTAGCAAACGCTCTCGCCAACCACGGTGACATAACTTGTGACCGCTCGCATAAGCATAAATACATAAATATAATCATAAAGTCATGATAGTAGTGAACGCTCTCACCAATCATGGCGACATAACTTGTGACCGCTCTCACAAGCATAAGTACATAAATACATATAATCATAAAGTCACGGTAGTAGCGAACGCTCTCGCCAATAGTGCTCATAACTTGTGAACGCTCTCACAAGCATAAATATATAAATATAATCATAAAGTCACGGTGGTAGCGAACGCTCTCGCCAACCGTGTTCATAACTTGTGAACGCTCTCACAAGCATAAATACATAAGTATATACTGATTGTTCGAAATTATAATTTTGATATTCACAGAAGTATCACAAAATAACAGTTACACACATATAAATACATGTGTGCTACATATGTGTCATATTCACATACATATTCTCATCCTTATCGTTCCAGATATAATTAATCAAATCTCAAACCAGTCAATCTACACATTATAATTAACTAGGAATACTAATAACTTTAGACACAATAAAATTGTACATAAACTTATCCGGATTGATTTCTCCTATTTGTCCTCATTAAAACTTAGTTAGTTTACCTTATGACATCTGGGAAGTACTATTAATCAAATGTAAGAAACTAACAGCAGGCAACAAGCTACTATATGCCCCTTGATGCCCGACTTGATGCCCCCTTGAGGTCCATATTGATATTTTACTTTGTTATGTTTTCTATGTAATACATATGGAACGCAATAAAGAATTGAGTATTGATCTCGTAATACTTACTAGTTATATCAATCCAAGACGAAACTCACACTCAGATCCAAACACAGCTTTATCATGTGTATCGAATTGTATAACTGAATCCCAAGTACAATAAGTTATAAGTTGTAAATTGTAGTATTTTGATGCCATTTATGAATAAGGATTTAATTTAATATTATTTACTAATCGCATCCATTATATAACTTAATTAATTAATTTCTCAAAATAATAATCCAGTATGTGCACTCCGTAATTAAAGGCATAATATAAGATAGAAATAATTTTCTTAAAAACTTTCTGTACCTTATTTGCAAATAAATGGTTTTGAATAAATTCGTAACTAAAATGATATAATGAAAAGATATTGAAGCAATAGCACCGATTATCAGCACCAAGTGCGACTGCACTAGCATCCAGCTATACAGGCGTCCAGCTTCACTGGCATCCAGTTGCACTGGCATCTAGCTGTACAGGCGTCCAGCTGCACTGGCGTCTAGCTGCACTGGCGTCCAGCTGCACTGGCATACAGCTGCACTGGCGTCCAGCTGCACTGGCGTCCAGCTGCACTGGCGTCCAGCTGCACTGGCGTCCAGCTGCAGCAGCGTAACCGCTTTTGCCGGCTCTCGCTCGCACATCCTGCGGTCCGCTCACAATAGACGCTGCACACGAGACTCCGACCACGGTGGCTGCGACCTCCATGGCGTCGGCTATGACTGCGACTAGTTCCCAGTTCTACCCCTGAATGGATACCACCTCGGGCCGGGGTCGTCAGCCGGTGCCCAGTGAGGACGCTTCACTGTCGCGAAACATTATCTGAAACTCATAACAACGGGTTTGACTCCTTTTCGAACAAGCCGTGAAAAAGTTAAAATGTCTAATATCTTCTAAACGGTAGGTCGTAGCTCAAAAATAACAAGATTTTACTTCCCCTTGCACCCCGTGAACTTATCCAGGAGATAAATTTAGAGAAAGAAAAATGTGACCTTCACATAACCTTCATAAAGTGGTACTATACGGATCACAGTCTATTTAATTTTTGTAACCGAAAATTCGAATATACCAAAAGAGATGTGATGTAGGTAGGTTAGGTATTTCTACAATTCAATTTTAACCGTTAATAATACTTTTAAATGAATTCTATTATAATGCAAAAGAAATAAGCGGGCCACATACCACTTCTGAAATATAATAGAACTACATATTTACAGTATTTCAGGGATAAGGAAGTAATATGAAACACCAAGATATTTGTCAGTCATTTATATTTCATCACATCTCCTATTCCCCACATAATATCACAATTCATTTCACCACCAAATCAGTATTCTTATATTTACCATAAAACTAATAGGTTACCTTAATTTACAGTAGATCTCCAACCAATTCTATGCCAATCTGTATTTTTACCGACACCGCCACTAAGCACGTCCTACCGTCACGAGCGCCCAACCCAGAAGGACACATCGAATCTTTCGGTGCTGCCAGTATAATAAATTGAAACCTAACAAGTTATTCGTCCATTAGTCGCGCACATACTAAATACAAATTTAAGACTTGTATGGTTTTCTCATGGATACCATTGTCAGAACTGGAACAAATTGAAATGGGACCACACGAGAAGCACCAGCTTTCAAATAAAAAAATAATCATCAAAATCGGTTCACCCAGTCGAAAGTTCTGAGGTAACAAACATAAAAAAAAAAATACAGTCGAATTGAGAAAATCCTCCTTTTTTTGAAGTCGATTAAAAGTAGTTAACTCTGGAATCGGTATTTTATTTTTGTTTTACGCAATATTGTCTGTTTAATTAATAAAATGACTTTAATCAGTGTTTTTTTTTTGGTTGGATATCTTTGCATAGATGTACTGAATGCTGTGTTAAAATTTGTCCATCTATTTTAATGGGACCTTATATATATAAGCTATGAACAACAATGTCAAACTTTTTTTGGATTGAATACGAGGCTTTTGGCTATTTTTGGATTGTGTGTATTTTATGTCTAGTTTTTTTAAATGTGCGTTTTGTTTGTGCAGAATAAACAAATTTTCTTTCTTTTCTTTCTTTAAACCCTGACAAAAAAGCAATATTTCAAAAAGGGAATAAAGTACCGTTCGTGACAGACGTTTCGAGACAGTTGATGTAGTGACGCCGCGACTACTAGAGCGGAGCAATCTCATTAAACTGGAAGCAAATAAACAAGATTATTCGCAGAGTACAAGTCCCGTCTCCGCCGAGATTAAGGGCCCGTCGGTCAGTATTTTTAAGTCAATTTCTTTTATGAAGCCTTAGAAAATGTATTACTTTGTCTAAGAGCCCATTTTGGACGAGCTCCGTTCAAAAATACTACCTGCCGTCTGTGGAAAAAAATGTCGGGTCGGGTGTGTTAAGAAAATGAAGAGAAAGTTGTAGTTGTAAATCGTAGGCCTCTCTGGCTTGTCAGCAAGGATTATTACGTAGATAAAATACCCTTCGCAGTGTTTCAAGGTTGTTTTTTTTACCAGACGAAATGGTTTTCATTTAATTCTATCTTTCTCAAATATTGAAAGAACTTTTCCAATAATCTGCGTTTCCACTTTATTAAGTTAGAAGGTTAGCTAAGCTGGATTATCGAGATTAAAACAAGTTATTGGACGCGCTAGGTTTTACTTTATCTATAAAAGTTCATTGATAATATAATTAATAATGTACCTACAGTATTTCTATTTTCTTAATGTACCCCGGGAATCATCGCATTTTCGAATACAAACCAATGCTAATTTCCATGTCCATCAATTATTGGATTTATCGTGTATAATTATTTGAATTCAGAACTAAATTCTTTATTGTTGTTTTGTTTTGATTTTCGTGTGAACTATATAGAGCTGTAAAACCATTTACCTATCTGTTGTGCCTGCCAATTTAGCAGCTTTCCTACCATTTTTTAAATAAATAACATTAAGTTAAAAGAGTATTAACTTCTATATACTTCCAAGTCGATTGAGAGCTGGGCACGCCACAATTGCGGCGATAAGACCCCTCTTTGAGGAGTGGCTAGAGAGGCGCCACGGCGTCCTCACCTTCCGCCTGACGCAGGTACTCACCGGACACGGCTGTTTCGGGAGGTACCTGTTCAGGATAAAGCGGGAGGAAACGCCCGGGTGTCGTCACTGTGTGGATCGCCCGGAGGACACGGTGGAGCATACGGTGGAGGTCTGCCCGGCTTGGGCAGGGCATCGCCGTGTCCTCGTGGATGCGATCGGCGGCGGTGATCTCTCGCGTCCGGCCCTGATTCGGGCCATGCTACGGAGCGAGAGGAAATGGGAGGCCGTCACCTCTTTCTGCGAAGCAGTAATGCTTGCGAAGGAGGAGACGGAGCGCGTGAGGGAGAGGCAAATTTCGCGCCCTCGCGCCCCTAACCGCCGCAGCAGGAGACGCCCTGGGCGTCGGGAATCGCAGGAAGATTTCCGGCCACCGTAGGCGCGGGCTTGCGGACGGTGAGCAATGGGTAGCTCGCCGTCCGATAAGGACCAAGCCCGGGTCGACGGCGCGTTGTGTTCCACGCGCGCCTCAAAGAGATGTCAGCAGAATTGACGGGGTCCGCTAGGGCTAATGCCTGCCGGGGGTTCGAAGAAAACCGATGGGGAAATCGTGGCCCCCGGCAACATGGCATAGGAAGGAACACGGGTGGGTTTTAGTCAGTAAGAGTCTGACACGCCCTCCCGCTCCACCCAGAGCGGGAGAAGTTATTTGATAATTTCCAACCCAAAAAAAAAAAAAAAAGTCGATTGAGAGCGTCCGGTCTGCATCAAGTGCAAAGGGCAACTGATAGAAATCCGACGACTGACGAAACACGAGGTTTGCCGAGGAACATATTTGTACTGTAGGTATATAAAAAAAATACACTTACAACTATATTACAAAAACAAGTAGTAGTGTATCACCGCTGTGACAACCCATGCGATGGTACAACAGCGACCCACGAAAACACAGTCTAGGCGACTTGAAATCATACTTAGGATACTGTTAGAGCTGCTCCACACCCTGCGCACCATGGAACCGCACCTTTTGCGCATGGTTGTGTAGAAACAATCTACATGCGCATCCGCGAACATCCCCGACGCACTACAGCCCCACCAGCATCCTAAACGCGTTATTGTACTGAACGCGGAGAGCGTTGTACGATCTTTGCGTATATCTAGCCCACAGGTTGCTCGTGTAAAAAGATGTACAGTAGGCTCGAAAGAGAGTTATCTTAACAGGTAGTGAGCATCGTGCAAACCTGCGCGCCAGCATATTCGCTCTAACCGACAACGCTCTCCGCTCCCGTTCAATGTCGTCATCGTCTTTGAGATTGGGGGTTAATATGTGACCTAGATACTTAAACTTATAGACCCTTTTTAAAGGCGTGCTATAAAGTAAAACAGGTGGTACCTTATTAGGGATCTTACCCCCAGCCTCAAAGACCATGATCTCTGACTTCTTGACGTTATATGCTAAGCCATGCAACCTAGCATACGCCTCACACTGGGCAACCAGTTTTCTCAACCCACAGATTGACGCGCTCAGCAGCACCATGTCGTCCGCGTAACTAATATTATTAACGCAGATACCGTCTACGTAACATCCAACCCTGGTACTGCTGAGCTCAGCAAGCCGTCTAATTTATGTTCGGGAAGATTCTCTATTTCTACAGGGTCAAAATAAATTAGCTAGCGAAACTCCATAGAAGTTAAAGGTATCAATATCTAAACACGACAAAATAAAGATTGATGTTTTTTTTGAGGTCAATGACCGCTGGTAGTGTTGTTACTTGAAGTATGAGCTGAGAAATATTTTTTTTTTGTTTTATCGAGTTTATATATCGATATCCATTACGTCAGGGAAGTTTAAAAAAAAAAAAAAACTGTGGCACTCCGGGAGTGCCGACAGAAGTGAAAACTTGAACAATTTAACTGTGCAGCAGGGCTGCTAACATGACAAATGCGAGAACGCTCTTTTTCTCGTTTTATCGTAATTTGTCTACGATTCTGACGTCATTCTAATCCCTAACATGAACGCAAACGACGAGTAAACTCGAAAAAGGCACTTTGACACTTCTTTATCGCGCGACGATAAACCGATGTTGCAAATTATTAAAAACAAATTATTTTTATGATAGCAACATCGGCTTGAAGTTCTGTTTCATTCATTCAATTTTATGCATGGAATTATGTACTTTATTGAATAAACGTCTCTCTCTCTTAATTATTCTCTCTTTTAATTATTTATGATTACTTTTTTTTGTAACCGACTTTTTGATTAAAATTAAATGATTTCTTTGGCATGCTGAAATTAAAATACAAAATGACGGAAATTTAAATTAGTGGCATCTATACTCATTAGATAATCAGCACAAATGTAACATATATTTCGTTAATTAATTAATTAATTAATTTAATCACCATAATTGGCAAAGCGACTGGTTATTACTGAAAGTAATAGTCATCTACGTGATAGTGCTTCCCTCCACTACAGTAAAAAAATTGCCTACATTAAGTACGACTATGAATCTGCCATCTTTTTTTCAAGTTTTTATGTATCATAATTTTGTCTACTCTTTATCGTCGTCAAAATCGACGACGACTAAATACGACAAAATGACTGATTATATCGTGTTGAACTGTCAAAAATCGAGATAAAAAACGTGTCATGTTAGGGTTTGTCGACAAAACATCAAGTTTGACAGACCGAGTCGAGTATTTTGTATGGCGTAGCTATCAGAAAACGATAAAACTACAGAAATAGACAAAAAAATTTCGCGCGAGAGTGGATATATGTCGCGTGTGTCATGTTAGGCCTGCAAGAAACACTTTAAATGAGGTGTCGGTAACGGTAACAGTGTCGCGAGTTCAATTGTTTTTTCCCATCTCAAAAATGCCCAACGCGCCTAAAGAAGTTTTCACTTAAAAAAAAGACTTTAAACTGATATTTCACCTACACTGAGGTTTTATGACCCAAAAAAAAAAAAGTTTTTTGAAGGCGACGTGTCGGTAGCTACGGAAGGTATTTCATACAAATACATAGAAACCAGTATTGTCGCGGCGATACGTCGCCTGCTGCTGCCGTCTGCAGTCGGCTACGGAAATGTAAAAAATCAGAAATCAGAAATCAGAAAGCTTTATTTGTGAACATAGGTCAAGTTACACATAGTGTCAGGTGTTATAAATAGGTAAGTAGATCCTCCATGTTTTGCCCAGAGGCGTACAAATATAAATAACAAATTGGTGAAACATTTACAATCCATTTCCAAATAGATGTCAAATGGTTAAGTTACATGTCATAATTAAGTTAATATTAAGTTAATGATAATGTCGAACAAAATTCAAGGTCATTAAAACAGGTCAGGTAGGGTGTTCTAAGGCAGTAATTATAGAATTGTCGTCGAAATAGTCCTTTATTGAGTAATAGCATTTATTAGTCAAAATTCTAAATAGTTCTTTCTTAAATTTGTCCAGATTTAACATTTTAATTTTTTCGGGTAGTCTATTAAATATTTTTTTGGCCGTATAGAATGTGCTTTTATTCATTAGTGCAGTTTTGCCATAAGTCACTTCGAGTTCTGACTTATTTTTGTCGCGTAATTGAAATATCAGAAAACAACTCCCGTACCTACTAACTGATATCTTAAATCTTTTCTGTGTAGCTTAAACATTGTGGACTGCGGTGCTTGTATTATAAAAATACTTCATTAAAACTTTATATGGCCATCTAAGTTTATAATTTCCTCGTGAGATGCGGCAAGCACTTTACATTGAAGTTTTGGACTGCACTTTAACTTAAGCTTGAAGTTGAATGTTAAAGTGTCTTTGGATCTG
Organism: Agrochola litura; assembly: GCA_949152395.1. Taxonomy (NCBI): domain Eukaryota; kingdom Metazoa; phylum Arthropoda; class Insecta; order Lepidoptera; family Noctuidae; genus Agrochola; species Agrochola litura. Next base: position 16,864,593 of record OX424509.1, on the reverse strand, counting down.
TATTTTAGTTTTTTGCCACCGACTTCCGAAATTAAAGTTATTTATCGCTTTGTAGGCCAATAACCTGAAATATTGTGTAATTTTTGTTTGTCCTGCTTGCGATACCATAATTCTATTAATTATAATGCTTGTTTTTCTCTTTTCAGTTATTTATTTTTGCAGTCGGGTTTTTTTGTTTTTTTTATAACTTTTTTTATTTTCAGCTTAAATTTTTTATCATTTCTTATTTCAAATTACATTTAAACATATAATTTGTATATTTTTGTAATCACCTTTTAAAAGCCTTTATTTTTATACCCTAGTCGATAGGTATGAAAGTTTTTTTTTTATCATACATTTTGGCGCCGAAAATCCGCCATTTTGTTTTTTTTTTCATTTTAATATATCCAGTGACGCTCGTGCTCATCCAAATCGATTTAGCTGTTTAGTAGTTACGAAGGAACATAGAGACGGACATACACACACGCATACATACAGGTCAAATACATAACCCTCCGTTTTTGGCTTCGCCGCAGTCAGGTAAAAAGACACATGCGCGTGATTGTCATAGTGTGGTTGTTTACTAAAAAACACGAAGGAAAGTTAAAACATTTGACTTTGCGGTTTGTTTTGTATAACTTGTGCACATACAGTGTGTATTTAAGTTCGTAATCCGCTGGATGCGAAAAGCCCAGAACCGGTCGAAGTGGCGATGCTTGGGGGAGGCCTATGTCCAGCAGTGGACATCTTTCGGCTAAAATGATGATGATGAAGTCGTGTGTAATGGAAGTACTGAGTGTATTTGTACAGAGTAGGTTATTAAGATGAGATTGCAGTTCAATGACTGAAATGAAAAATTGTCATTTGCTTTCCTTTACAGACCTACTTCTTGATATTTTTCAGTATTTTATCCTTTCATTGCAAGCACCCCAATTACGTCACACTTTTAATCACAATCTGTCGGATTTTGAAGGAAATTGAAAATTCATTGCTTTGTATGTTTGAAAAATTCGTCTGCTCGACAACGTAAATCACGCGATGAATGTTGTTGAATTGTCAAAATGAAAGGCATTGCAATAGGGGTGATGACTAAAAAATATTTTTTGTCCGTCTTGTAAATTATTAAAAAATATTGGACACATATTTTTTCTTTTTTTACGTTGTGAAAAGATTACGGCAATACATTGAGTTAAAATGTGCCGTGACGTCACTTGTATGTAGATTTTAATACTTACTTGTGACGTAGCGACCCCCACTCCCCAACTTTAATGCGTTTTATCTAAGTCATTTTTTATTAATATGATAAAGCAAAAAATACGTGTCTAATATTTTTTTATTATCTGACTGACGGGCTAAATAGAATTTCTTTTTTTTGACCCAGGCATCATGCCTATTGTAAGGGGTCTACGCAATGACCTCACTGGTTATGTTTTATTGTAACGAGTAAAATATGGATTTAAAATAAAAACGATGTCACTGCTGTTAATAAAGTCAAGGCGATTAATTTATTTATTATGTTGACCACCGACTTATATTGGCCGTATACTCATACTACAACTGTCAATCTTTGACAGTTGTATGAAATGGTTTTAACACGGTAAATGGACGCATTGATAAAGATAAATTTTATACCATATTGGGAGTTCACAACACTAGGATCGTGGTGTCCGATTGCTCATCGAGTATTTCGGGACATCGCCAAGCGGTTGGACTCTTTACGTGACCAGAGGGCTGGCCTAATTTTAGGCCTAAGAAACAGCCTGCACTTTTCCTATTGACAGCAATGCGGACAAATTTTTTGATGCCCATATAATTTGATAAGCAATCAATTTTCGTCTGTTTCTCCTAGGTTTCGTTTCTGTTAGTTTTTTAAAGGTATGCAACCTTTAGAAAAACTTTGCATTAACTTCAGTATACATTTTGCCAACTTGACTGGCGCAGTTGCTAAGCAATCAACGCTTGGCTTCCTTCGCCAAGGGTCGCGGTTTAGACTTTGACCTTAACAAACATTTGTCTGGCTTACGTATATTTGTTCACATTTGGGTTCCTTTTAGAGCCTGTGCATACGATGTATTGCGGCGATAGCGCGGCACCGGAGCGGTGTCGCTGCGGCGTTCTACATGCAAATATCCATTATGTGCCACATGGTGCGTTCCGGCGTCGCACCGCATGTACACTGGACTTGACGCGGGATGAGGCAGCGAGGGGTGTACACATTGTGACACCGGAGCGGCATCGCTCAGTTGTTTGTGCGTTGAATGTTTGACAGATGACAATTTACGCGCTATTCGGCGCCTCATCGCTGCGGCGTAACAACGTTACGGCGCCGCAGCACCCGTGTGACCGCCAATGCAGCGAAAAAATTGCGGTGCGTTGCCGCAACGCATCGTGTGCACAGGCTCCTTAGCTGTTTCATCAACTTCAAAATAGGTAATATTCTTAAAAGAGTTACGTACTGGTATATCTTCGCGGTTACATATTTTTTTAATTTTTTTTGCCTTCGAGCTAACACTTAATAAACACAATGTCTGTTTTCATTATTTTTTATCATTAGAAGCATTTGGAATTCAAATCATAGGTATAACGAAAGTCTAACTGTATACAAATGCGCGTTTATCAAATTAAATTGCCTTTTATAGTATCAAATAAACTACCTATACGTCTTTGCAGTCCCTTTTTCCCTTTTTTACAGGGTATTAAGACGTTGATCCTGTTGATGCCTCCGAATAATATGGGTCTTTAGCGTACCCAAGAGAGTAGAACCATTTAAAGGGCCGTAAAAAGTCACACTGGTGACGTAGGGAAGTTCGGACAACTGGCCATCGCAGCCGCCATATTGGTAAACGTCACAACAAAATGGCCGACCTGAGAATAACGTTACTTTTTATTTAGTTATTTCTTTTTACAATTTTTGGCATTTGAAATATGTATAAGTAAAACGAGAGAAGCAACCATTTAGCTTCGTTTTTATTAACTACAGAGTTAGGTATAATAGATAAAAAATGTCAAAGGGAGTCTTTTTGCATATTGAATTAATTGATTTTCACGGACCTGATTTCGAAGAAATATTTGAGTGAGGCTTAATATCTTGAAAAGAAACCTTCCTTCCCGGAAAAGCGAAAACTTTACACGGGGCGAGAGCCGCAGGGCACAGCTAGTAATTATGAGACACGGTGATCTTCAAGTATTCAACCATTTTCCTTACCTATTATATGATGTAGGCTTGCTTCATAATCCTGAATAAATTAAAATCATGAATACGTCTTTGATATCTATGATATGAGTTAAGAATGTCGTATTAATGTTTGCAAAGGAATTATATTTCTTAGATATTAAAATGAAATGAATAACCTTATAGGTATACCTTATAGTAAATACTCATATGCGGTTCTCCGCAATATTATTTTCTCAGACTGTGTTTGATAACATCATGCTTAGAGAAAAAACCGGCGAAGAGCATGTACAATGAAGGGTTTCGTAGTTGGGATCAATTCATCCCAAACAAATTTAACATTGTAGTTGAAAAACATGTTCTCCTATACATTCCAACTGCAAATGTAGCTTTGTACGCACAATATTGAGAGATTTAATATGTTAATTTAATTTAATTTCTTATAGGTTTTCCTGTAATCTATAAGTATATCATTATTTTCAGTATTTTTTTTAAATTTACGGCTCAGCAATTTCGGAGATAAGGGAGGAATGGTCAATTTTCGTCAATTTTCTGAAATATCTTTAAAAGTATTTATGTTAAAATTATTTAAAAAAAAATGGAAATCCTCAAAACAAGCCCTTTCATTTGATATGTCAAAACAACAAAACATTTTTTTATAATTTTTCAATTTGACCTCAAAAAGTCCGTGTTTGGGTCATAGAAATTAATATGTGTACAAATTTCAATTTAATCGGTCCATTAGATTCGGAGTACATTAGCTGTGACAGACGGATAGACAGACACACGACTTCACACGAGACATCCTATAAGGGTTCCGTTTTTCCTTTTGAGGTACGGAACCCAAAAAATGGAGGCTGACTTTTTGTTTTCTTAATACAATTTTATAGAGAAGTCGCGAGTTATCAAGAAAGAGACACTCGAAGAGCTTTTAAGTATCCGACCTACATTAGCAATTTCATTCCCTATTTGCTTGCTCGCTTTTTAATAAACGTTTTTCCAAGTGAGAAATATACCGGTATCAAAGGTTTCCTTTCTCAATAAAATCTGTGTTTATGCCACCTTTCAATTCATCAGTGTTGCTAAAAAATGGCGTCAAATAAAAGTACTCACGGTGTAAAAATTTAAGTTGATTGAAGCAAAGTCGATGCGGACATCTCCCGGATAAAAGGGTGCAGTTTCATTTAAAATTTTACACCGAGTTGTTGGCAGGGTTCCGAAGATCAAAGAGAATTTTATTTTGTTGTTTCATACATACTTACGTAGTAGCTACGACTATGTTGGGTCCCCTATAAACTTTGAATAGGGTCATTCAGATGGATGAGTCAATGTATTTTATTTTTGAACAATCCTTAGGTACAGTCAATTCAATTCATTTAGAAATTTTGTGAAAATAGGGTAAAAATTATAAAGATTAAGAAATATTGTTCCATACTATGTTCCGCCAGAAGGTATACAAAATTGATGAGGTAATCAAATGTCGCATTAACAAAATAAAATATAAAGTCAAGAAAATTACATTTCACAATTTCATGCCAAACACTAATGGTTTACAATAATAATAAAATGTCAATATATTAAGACGGCACATAAACAAATAGGTAATATTTAGTCACAATTTCGTATACAATAGTAAATTATATAGGACCATTTCACCTATACAGACGGATATAAAATTATATAAATATTATTATAATTTGTCATTAAGATATTGAGTCGACAGTACATCGGTGGTAGCACTGGCTTTGAGCTGACCTAACGTAGTGGGTACGGAGTTTTAATAGAAGTACTTTACCTGGTCGACCGAGTATTGCTCTGGTGAAAATAGATAAACATATCGTCCAGGTATACCAACGTTGTATCACATTTCCGAGGCTGTGAAAATAAAGAAAAATAATTTTCCTAGCTAGATAAATTTTTCACCCCCGTAAGTCCCTATAACTGCAAGTTTCATCAAAATCGTTAGAGCCGTTTTCAAGAACGTGATTCTGATTACAAATATACAGGGTGGCAGGGATATCGACGCGAAAACCATAGACTCAGTACATAATTCTGAACCTCACTGCGTTGAAAATTTTGAAAATTTCAACGCGAGTTTCAGAATCATGTACTGAATTGGATTTGAATTTTGACTAAATTGACACTTTCTCTCATAGTCGCATGGGGTGTAACCCTTTTTCGTTACGTGACGATTTCTATCTGTTTACTCCTACTGCAAGCCGCGTTAAAGAACTTCGTTCGAATAAATACAAATAAAGTTAGTTCGACTTAAACGTCACAAAAAAGAAAAGGTCCCAAGATATTGTACGCTAAAAAGTCGGGATCCCACGTCAACACACTCACACTGTTCAAACGGTAAAAAACAAATGCAGTACGAAACTGCCATGTGATCTCAAAATTATACAGTAAAATATCATACTGAGCATCGCCGTGTAAACGGGACCGTAATATTCTTCTTATTACTATTTTGTGTTTGCTGTTGAAACCTCTACGTTTCAAACAACAATGAGGTGAAGAGTTAAAAGAGCTGTCAAATTTGACAGAAAACCGATGACTCTTCAAAAATTTCGCTAGTTTGTATAATACTGACATGACGTAAAAATAGAATTATATTGCCGAGTCTATGAGCGAGTTATCTATGTACTTAGGTACTATACCTGTTACTTAACCCTTGATACTGAGAATACTTTGCTGATGTAGAATTCTCGAATGGTTATATAAAGCGACAGGCTTCTGCCCGCGAGTTCACCCGCGTGGACCCAAATTCTTTTTCTAAAATAAAAGTAGCCTAAGTTACTCCTTATAACATCAGTTATTTTCCAGTAAAAGTCCCGTCAAAATAAGTCCAACCGTTTCGATTAGCTGGATCAAACAGACAAACAGAAAGACAAAAAAAAATTGTTTTTGTTAAAAGTGCCATAATATAAACTTTCATATGCATTTAGTAGAAAGTTGTTGTTTTCACATTTCAGACACTTCAATTTTATTTATTTGTATAGCTATAGATGGAGGGAGACAGGCCTTCAGTGAAACAGTAGACTACATGTTCTTAATTACAGGTAATTAATTAGACCTATAGTCTGAATAGCATATAGGTTACTTAGTTTAGAATTTCATTAATGGTAATTAATTGATGAAGTATGTTGGTATGATATTAATTTGATATCGTAATTAAAATGAGATACACAGTTATAACAATATCGCCTATAATGTAATGGAATATGTGACCTACGTTTACATTTGTATAGATTCTGTGTTACACGAAACAAAAATATTGTGTTCATACATTTTGTATCGTAACTACACAGTCATTCCAATTTCAATAACATGCAATGAAACATTTCAAAACATGACAGTTGACAGCTCAACGGTTTCCCGCCAATCCAACATGGCGTCCGTCAAAACAATAGATACAGAATCGAGTCATAACTTAAAACGTACGTTTAACACAGTTTAAATCTGCTTTTTCGGACGGGCGAACGCGAAAATTAAACTATTATGAAATTTTCAACGAAGCACCTGGTACCCATTTCGTACAGACGTGGATATATGGCGCGAATATCGTCGTTTGTTATTTGTTTCCAGGTATGTTTGCATTTGTCAGCGGGAACACGACTCGTGATATATGAATTATTTTGAATGTCATGCACGGTGAATATTTTTGTTTACACATTGGGATGATATATGAAAATTCAAGATTCGAAAATAAAACATATATTTGGTAGGTATGCGAAAAAACAGGTCTACAATCTTAGAAGGGGTAAACAACAGATCTTGTTTCTGTTAACAAAATTTAGCATATATATAATAGCTCTTGAAATTCACAAGCCAAATCTTGTTGTAATAAAAAGACCACATCCCATTCTAGAATTTCTCCTGCATCTAGGTGCGTTTACGAACATAAATCTCACATGCACAAACACTCAGACCGGAAGCAGGCCATTTCGGAATTGTGGTTTCGCAGTAACTAAATTCTATTGTTCTAGAACCTTCACGCCATACCAACCTTATTTTGCAAAGAAAAAGAGGTCATAAAAAGAATATTTTCAACAAAATAAATGAACATAAAAACAGCGCAGACAAATTTATCATTTCATTCGGTATCGACCAAATTCCAGTAAACGGCTCGTTTAAATTCACCTCAACCGTTTTCATTCGAATTGAAACACACCCCTTCTTCATATCTGAAGTACTATAATAATAATAAACTTACCGAAATTGAATAGTACAAAATGGAGGGTCTAGAATGGTCTATTTGTTTGAACGATATCCTTTACACGTTTTCATTTGAAGAGATCAGCAGAGTTAAACTGAATATTAAGACCAGGCACTCCAAAGACAATTTCCACGCAAACTCCGCCCTCATGCACCCCACGCTAACACAGCAGTAATAAAGTTGAATATCGCGTGCGCTCTTTGGTCGTGTTCGAGCACGGAACTAAATGTCGTAAGTCTCAATTCTAATTTCGTTTAAAACTAAAGTAATAATTGATCTTGAAAAAAAAATCTTATATTTTGGATAATAAACGGTATTTTCTTACTGTCAATAATTATTTTAGACATAAAAGTCGAGTAATCTTGTTTTTGTTTCAAATAATCTTTAAAAAAGACATGATTTTCGAATAAAAAATGAATTGAGCGAAAATGTTCCAATCACGTAACTGTCTTACATATGGAAAGAAAAAGATTCAATAAATCATATGCTTAAGTTCCATTTTGATTGTATGAAGTTCTTGACATCTGTCAGTTTCATATTACCGAATATGTGTTTTGCGAATTTGATCCTTATTAGGTAGTACTAGAAATTGTCCATCTGACAGGTGTCAGGAACATATTTTCTCTATGGTCGGACTGTAGTTCCACCAACAAATTATAGGTAACTTCATAACTATCCATTTGTATCTGCAAATACCTACTCACTATTAAAGATAGGTACGCCTACTTACTAATAATCAGAAAAAATAATAAAAAAAAAAAAAAAAATATGAAGCATTCAATAAATAACTTACCTTAGGGATAATAAATATTAATTACGTAATAAATAAAAATAATAATAAGTAAATAAAACAATAATGAATAATTAAAAAAAATGGTTATTATAATGTTATTAAATAAATAAACGTATATAATTTATAAAACAATAATTATAATTATTAAATTGAATTTTGTATTAATAAATATAAAACTTACTTTAAACGACCAGTGCTCTTCCTCTTCTCTCCTACTTGATCTATGCTGTGTCCGACAGGGTCCATAATTGTGATTAATATAATTATTTCCCTACCAACAATATACAGTATGGCACGCAATAAAGAATTTGAGATTTGAACAAAACGTTACGAACATGAGGATATGACATTACAGATAGATCATTCGATAGGAAATTTTCTGTCTATAAAAATCTACGATTTTGAGCGCGTTCATCTAACATTGATGTTAAAATACCTAACTAAAACTTTATTTAAGATCAACATCAGGCTCTTCTGTTGTCCCGTTTAAATCTAATTTCCGTGCAAATATTTGTTTGTAAGACAACTGCTTGATTTTCCTGGCGAAGTTAAAAGCTAACATAGGGGGTAAGGGGGTCAGGGGAGGGGTAAATTAATGGTGTTCACAGGCACTGAGCCAACAATCTGTCACTATTTACGCACTATTGCGGTCTTTGGATATTAAACGTTAGAAAACGTGCTTCAAACGTGCTTCACTGGAAACTAGCATATTTTAGACTTTAAGAGGATTACCTATGTAGAAACCTCGTCCTTTAAAAGTTAGAATTTTGTATCAAAAGAGCTTCTGCGAGCACTATACGAAAGTACCTCAAGTGCTTTCTAGGAAGTCAACTATGCTACTTACTTGCTTTGCCGACATCATTTCGTGAGCTCTTTTAGAGGCCAAGATATGACAGTATAAAAAATCTCAAAAATCTTGTCGCGTGTCTTTAATACCCCTCATTATGCAACAGTTTCATAAACTACTATTTTTATATAAGTAGTTAATTTGTGATATTATCCAAGCAAGAATTATGTATTTGTTTGGGTTAATTGTAACTTTATAGTAAAAAAAATTAAAAAATTACTACTGATCAATTAATTTTTTTCTATATTTGGCCGCGAAACTGTGAGGAGCCTAAAAATCCTGATTTCAGGATTTTTACAGGTAACTCTATTTAGGCATGAAAAGGTCACAGACAGACAAAGTTCATTTCGCATAATATTCTATACTATCAAATGAGCAATATTTGTATATCCTATAAATATATTTGTAATCATGTTCTCGAAAACGGCTCTAACGATTTCGATGAAAGTTGCATTATAGGGATTTACGGTGGCGAAAAATCTATCTAGCTAGGTCTCATATCTAGGAAAATTCGTTTTCTTTCTTTTCACAGCCTCGGGAATGTGATAAAACATTGGTATACTTAGACGATATGTTTATCTATTTTCACCCGAGCAGAGCTCGGTCGACCAGGTACTAAAGTTAGCATGGAGTATGGGTAGGGCATAGTATATCTTTCGATAGATCAATCTCTGTAGAAGAGGAGCAAACGAGTAAGCAGACCGTTGAAAGATCACGAACGACGTACCACGTGACACACGAACCGACAGCGATAAATGTCCAGCGTTGAAGTGGAGAAGCATTAAGTTGATTGATAGGGCTTCAGAAATGACACCTATGTCCTACATGTAAGTCTGAAACGTAGGCTTGGGTTTTTTAGGCTTGGCTTTTGGGCATTTTTGAGATGGTATAAAACAATTGAACTCGCGACACCGTTATTAACACCTCATTTTAGTAAACGCGATTGTGCTCTTTATTTATATTACGTTACGGATCAATGTTCTATGCAAGTATTTTTTTACTTAAGTTTTCACTTCTGTCGGCACTCCTGGAGTCCAACTGTATTTTTTTTTTCAGCTAGGCACGGCTTTTTATAAGATTAATACCAGCCTGTAACTGTTTCACTGCGGGGCAAAGGCCTATTTCATTCATGCAGAGAAGTCACTTATCACCACGATTGGTCAAAGTGGATTGGCGAGCGGTTTATAAGCTGTCAGTCAGCATGGTTGTGGATTAATGACACTGACAGATCTTAAACGCAGTTTAGATTTACTGATCGCGTTCAGTATCATTGGTGAAATTGACACTTAATAAGTTTTCTAAAAGGTCATGATTTTCAGTTTACTTTGTTTGGAAAGAACTGCGAGTTCACCGTTATTAATTGGCCCTGATTGTAAGTGCAGAGTACATTGCTGGCATGTAATTGGAATTTTCTGTTTGAATATTCTGTAATTTTTCTAACAAAAAACTCATTTAAACTTTCTGCTTACAAATTGTTTCAACACCTATTGTCTTGGGCTTGTGGAAGGCAAATTAGTTACTAAACCAATGCTCTAGTGATTTTTTATTTTTGTATAGTAGTATTCAGCACTTGACATATAATGGACAGTACTCACCGCGAGCATTCGCTTCACTAGTGTGTTTGGTCAACATTCGTGAGCGAGCTTTAGTTACTAGACGAACATTAATTCGTAAAACGAACATTCGTTCGCAAACTCAGCTACTAGAGCCCTTTAGGCCTTGAAATACCACCAAAGGAGGTGGTGGTCCACAAATTAGAAAGTTAGTTTTTAGGTACTTTTGTAATTAAGCAGGTAATTTTAAGGTTGTCTGGCAAATATATCAGTGATTGCAATAAGACTACCCATTGTATCACTCTATGCCAGTGATACTCAAAGTGGAGCAGAGCGCTAGCGCTCCGCAAAGCCTCTGTAGGGGGGCTCCGCAAAAATATAAGCCTATGGCCTATGTCCAGCAGTGGACGTCATTGCTCTGTAGTATTTTAGCTGCTTCTGAATCATCCTAATCTCGTACGAATAGTTTATATTTTTTATTCTTAAAGCTGTTTTTATTTTCGCAATAATATTTTATTAAATGTAACAGTGCCAACCTTAGTGGGAAACAGTGAACAAAGAGTTTATGCGAGTGTTATTTGTCCCACCTCAATCAATTTTTGGGATACAGTGGACAACAAAATATGAACAATCCACTATGTCCCACTCGTGGAACAGATTCGTGGGGCAAAGTGGAATAATCCATAAAACGCAGTTTTGGATTTTTTAGGGCTCCGTCAAATATCGTTTTCCAAAAGGGTTCCGTCGCCAAAAAAGTTTGAGAACCACTGCTCTATGCAATCAATTTGCTTATCTTATTCCCAACTATGTTGGGGTCGGCTTCCAGTCTAACCGGATGCAGCTGATTACTAGTATTTTACATGGATATTTTTTTGTGATAATTATTCATTTGTTTTTTTTTTTACCTTTTTGGTTTGCAATTTAAATATTCTATTTTTTTATAAAGATGTCAGGTGGAACAAAGTTTGCTTAAGCCTAGTTTTGTACAATGCCATTTTCACCCTAGCTCAAATTTCATATTATGCAACAATATGTCACCCAGGATTTTGTCACGCTAAACACTGGCGAGCGGGGTTCACGTATATTGTCCTCAAGAGCTTATGCTCCTGCCATAGGTTCATTTTGATGTTAAATGGTTTCCACTTATTAATGAAACTTCAGATAGACCTTCACAAAAAACAACCGGCCAAGTGCGTGTCGGACCACGCACAACAATGAAGGGTTCCGTAGTTGGGGTGAATTTGTCCCAAGAACATACTAAACTTAGTAGTTCAGGAACATGTTCTCTCATACATCGATATACGTCACGGTCAATTCTCCAACTGCAAATGTAAGATAGAGTAATCGTAAAAAAAAAAAAAAATACTGCAAATTATCATTTTTTGGACTTTTTCTTTTCTAGTGCTGTGAGACCTTGCTTCCTGCCAAATTTCATCAATCTAGGTCAATGGGAAGTTCCCTGTAGATTTTGATTTATTAGCGAGTATCAAAATTTGTCACATAAATGGCCGTATTTTCATTGCGTTGACGTTAGAAGCTTGATTTTGTTTTAGAACTCCAAGAGAACATAGATCTACGCATTTGATATTAATTTCAACTTGATACCTCCACGCGTCCTTGAGAAAATGGGTCTTGACAGACTGACGGACGGACAACGTGTGTTGAGTGAGTGATTCTATAAGGGTTCCGTTTTTTTCTTTTTAGGTACGCAACCCTAAAAATTTAATGTGGGTGTAAAGCTTGTCCAGTCCGAAATGACGCGCCCCACTACCGCATTTACGCATACGGTAATGCTAGCTATACTATAGTTGCACCTCTGCCTAACCCTTCGGAGAATACAGGCGTGATGTATGTTCACGAACAAGTACAACTTTAGTTATCACTTCACAAACAATTTCAATAACAGCTATTTCAGTTCATCCAAGGACAACAAAAGTAGGTCCCAGACGAAGATCGACATTAGCCTCATTTCAACAGCCATTGTTTTATTTTATTATTGGTCTTTTGTTACTAAAGTATCTATGTTGACGTGGGAGTAAAACTAGTCTTTATAAATGCAGACATTAAAATATTATGACATTCATATGATCTTTTCTTTTTCGTGTGGTAAGGACTAACCTGTACCCTAATTGCGTAATACAAGATTAATCACAATCTGTTTCGATTTGAAATAAATTGCTAATCCATTGCTTCAAAAGTTAGAAAAAAAATCTGCTCAATAACGTAAATAACGCAATGAATGTTGTTGAACTGTCAAAATGAAACAAATTAGTCATAATCGTTTACGAAAATAAGTTTCGCAATTAGGGTACTGATGTCAGAATTTTTATACCGCCCATGGGCCTCTGACTTGACTACACATGCCGTCGAGAAATATCTCTGAGTCATGTCGGTTTCCTCACGATGTTTTCCTGCACCGTTTTTGAAGCAAGTGATAATTATACAATACGCACATGAATCCGAATAGTCAGAGGTGCGTGCCTTAGGTTCGAACTCAAGACCTGGCAGTTAGACGGTCACATCACTAGCCTATCACTGTTTCAATTCACATGATAGATTCATCTCATTCTTGTAAAATATGTCCACAAAAATCTTTCATCACAAAATGCAGAACGTATTTCCTCTAGACGTAAAAATGCAAATGTGGAGCATATATGCATAGGTATTATAATTCTACCTTCATTTCGATGAAGACTGTAATGGCACAATAACGCAGGGGAAGACGGCAGATTAAAATATGTTTTCAATACCATTGACGTAGGTATAGTTATGAAGGCATCATTACTTTCAGGGGACTGAAGCGAACGACGTTTGAATGGAATTCAAGATGGCTGACGTAAGCATAAGTAGAGAAGTAGATGAAAATTTGCTCAAGGAATAATGTGGAGTTTATTTTGCTTTGCAAACAGCGTTGCCAGATTTTTTATTCAGGCAAAGAGGGATTATGAAAAATTTTCAGTAAAAAAAGTGGGATTGTTTTGTCGAAAGTGTTGCATAATTAAATAAAAACGTAAATAGTCAGTAAATTATTTTAATTTTTAAAACTTATCCTTTTGATTTAGTTTAAAATTAAGTTTAAATAATATAGTGATAGATGGCCATAGAAAATGTATTTAAATGAAAGTATCTAGAAGTCGTGCCATTAAAGTTGAGACTTGACGCACCACGTGGTTTGACTTTTGCGCAGTAGACGATTTATGGAACGGGTCTCCTTAGAGGTATGAGGTCCCCGCCGGGGCGTCATCGGGACGGGGGAAAGAGCGGCAGGAGGTGCGGTCAAGTCTCAACTTTAATGGCACGACTTGTGCGTTACTTTACTATACTAATAACAATAACTGTCTGGTACGGCAGATAAGTCTTCAGATGAATATAATATAAATAAGTAATACGTTACTGAATTACTTATTTATTTTTCTAACCCCCGAAAAATATTTAATTTTGGGAAAAAAATCGGGACGTTCCACCAAAATCGGGATGTCTGGCAACGCTGTTTGAAAATGTAACAGTGTATCCCGATAAATAATGCTACTTTAAAGCTAGTAGTGACCAGCACCCTAATCGCGTAATACACGATCAATCACAATTTGTTTCATTTTGACAATTCAACAACATTCATTGCGTTATTTACGTTGTTGAGCAGACAAATTTTTCGAACCTATGAAGCAATGGATTAGTATAGCCTTCAAAATCAAACTGTTGTTTTACTGAGATGAAGTCAACTCTGGTTGTGTCATTTGCGAAATCCGCCCTAAATCGGAATCCATCCTAACAAACTTTTCAACTATTTTTTTACAGGGGCGACGCGACGGCTCTAATCAACCTCGATTGCTACCGGCTTCCCTTCGGAAATTTGGAACACAACCATTCTATCGTCATTGAATAATGACACTATAAGTATTTGATACACCATCAAATTAAAACATTACAAAACGCCTACATACTCCGTACTTTGTATTACACTTATCAAACCTACAAACTGGCAATTTGACTATTTTTTCATTCTTTAAACTTAATATAAACGTGACTAGTACTTTGTATTGTCCGCGCAATCCATGAAGACGCGCCCCACTCCGCTCCGCGCCGTACTAGAGTTCAGCTTACAGTACAGTAATCGCGGAGTGGGGCGCGTCGTCGTGGATTGCACGGGCTATAAAAGTTTTTCTGCAAGTGCGTACAGTATGGCCGATGAGTCATGGTCAGTCTGAACATAGGCACTACGAACTTTTCGCGAATGTTCTCTCACTCACACTCGCCTCAACCTTTAGGAACCAAATGGTGACACCATTTGGTTCCTAAAATATGTTATTGCGCAGCCTTCTGCGCTAAGTCCGGACTGGCCATGATTCATCTGCCGTACTGTACCTAAGGCCGTGTATGCACGAATGAATGCAAGAACATGGTGAACATAAACATGGAACACTTTGTTCGTGTGCGTACCGCTAACGAACATCAAACATTGTGCTCGCCAAAAACGATCGTGGCGATCCAATTTCGTTAATCTGTGTGGACGGTGTTCGGAGAAAGGACAATGCCGATTTTAGATGTCTTTTTTTGAAGTGAAAACTTCTTTAGGCGCGTTGGACATTTTTGAGATGGGAAAAAGCAATTGAACTCGCGACACCGTTACCGACACCTCATTTTTGTAAACGTGATTGTTCTCTTTATTTATATTACGTTACGGATCAATGTTCTATGCAAGTATTTTTATTTTAAAGGTTTTGGATGTATTTTTTTTTTTGTAAACGCGATTGTGCTCTTTATTTAGATAAGGTTACGGACCAATGTTCTATACAAGTATTTTTCTGCCACCAAGGCGATCTTGTTCAAGTTTTCACTGTTGTCGGCACTCCCGAAGTGCCACTGCCACCACAACCTGACTCTTGTATCTCATTTCGGACTGAGTTTAGAGATATGCATGTCAAATAAGTTTCGTTTGTTACACTATTCTGTAGTAGAAAAACGAGATTCGGTTGACGGCCGCGAGAAAACAAAAAGACGCCAATTTCAGGCTTGGCCTTTGATGCAATATTGCGAACATTGGCAAATCCATGTCTTCAGTGGCGGATCCAGGATGGTTGTTTGGGAGCGGGAATCACGAGCCGATTTCCGGCTACTGTAGACGCGGGCTTGCGGACGGTGAGCAATGGGTAGCTCGCCGTCCGATAAGGACCAGGCCCGGGTCAACGGCGCGTTGTGTTCCACGCGCGCCTCAAAGAGATGTCAGCAGAATTGACGGGGTCCGCTAGGGCCAATGCCTGCCGGGGCTGCGAATAAGGGCCGAAAGGAAAATCGTGGCCCCCCGGCAACAGGGCAACCGAAGGAACACGGGTGGGTTTTAGTCAGTAAGAGTCTGACACGCCCTCCCGCTTCACCCAGAGCAGGAGAAGTTATTTGATAATTTCCCACCCAAAAAAAGGATGGTTGTTTGGGAGGGGCTTGACCCCGCTACGGGTAGGTTTTAGCAAAGTAAATACTAAAAAAGCACACAACATTTTATTTTGCTTACTCGCATAATAAAATGTGGTCCGCTTCGGATTACTTTTCGCAAATTCCTCAATGACTTCGTTAGTTTGTAGACTACTAGAGATATATCAGTGAATATACATGGCGGCCAAACCGGACAGCGTGAATAGCAGAATGAGAGGCGCTTGGATTCAAAGTTTGTCACGTAAACAAAATACTTTATAGAAAACAAAACTCGAAAACAAAATACCTATTAAATTTAGGAATTGATGACAATTCAATTGTACCTTAGGAAGAGTAATGCTTGCTAAAAAGTTTAATAAAAATTATATCAGGTTCACTTTAAGATTTGTCACAGAAGAACTCAGATGCTTTTGGTGGGGGCTTGAGCCCCTTAGTCCCAGCCTGGATCCGCTACTGTATGACTTCTAAAGAGAGCAGGGCAGTTAAGCATGAACACAAGTCGAACTCTGTTCATATGGTGTTCATATACGCTTTGCTAATTTACGTCCACACGTACGAACCAAATGTTCCGTGTTTGATGTTCATGTTCACCAAGTTTTGTTCGTTTGCGTACACGCCTTAAAGGCAGTTACAAACACCTCTCAGATTTCCTGAACATATACTTTCACATCGATCTTAGTAAAAAGGTGTTTTGTCTATACCACTTAAGACTTATCGTGTTGCAAAAGCCATTATCGGAAATAGGTCACGTAAATCAACCGGTCGAAGACAAACTAATAAATTGTAACTTTCTCCGTGGGGAAGAGTTTCATTACCGTATCACTAGCAATTAATTATACCATCCCGATAGCAGTAAAAAGGACAATCTGAAGAAGATTTAACAAAGATTTTTCAATAATTTTGTTTTGACTGTGTCCTTTTTTAACCGACTTCTAAAAGGAGGAGGCCTCCGTCGTATTATATAGACGGATTTTCAAAATTATTTTTTTGTTTGAAAGGGTATACTTTCGAGATAGTCCCATTGTCATCAGGTCAGGATCTGATGATGGGATCCTGGAGAAATCGAGGGAACTCTTCAAATATTATAGGCACATCTATAACGATTTGGATATTTTTTATAGTAATTCCTGCAGTTGCTCTCGGAAAGCACCATTTGGAAAAGTGGAAGTAAAGCGAGAAATTAAAACTTTTTTCCAAAAAAAAAACAACCGACATCCAAAAAAACACTACAAAGTAAAAATATCTTAAATTTAAAATACAAAAACAAAGACACTGACTTCCGACAAAGTTATTTTTCACTTTGTAGTGTTTTTGTTTTTTTTGTAAACAAGTTTTATGAGGTTTTATTTATTAGTATGACATGGTCAAATTTTGCAAGTTTATGCACAGAACCGTCTTTGTGGTCTACCACATGTCTCAAACCCTGGTTCGATTCCCAGTGGGGTCTAAATTTTCTGCTTGGTTTGGTTGGTGGTAGGGCTTGTTCTAAGTCCGCCTGGCTAGCTACCACCATCTTATCTAAGTTTGTAGCCATAGCAACAATTTAACAACATTGTTGTGTTTCGGCAGTTAGAGGTAAGAAGCCAATTCCTCTGTGGTTGAGGATTCCGGGTGAAGCTCGCTTCCACCTTCGGCCTGATCATCACTTGCCATCAGGTGAGATGTAGGCCAAGAGCTTCCCCGTTGTGAATAAAAATAAAAAACCAGTTGAAGTGGCGGTGCTTGGGAGAGGCTTATGTCCAGCAGTGGATGTCTTTCGTCTGTAATAATGATGATATTTCAAACAGTAGCTGTAAGTTAATGGTTTCATTTTATTTGCGTAATTAACTTTTACGTGCCCTTAATTCTATTAAGGGCCCATTTTGAACGAAGATATACAAAGCAGGACTGTTGGGGTTTCTGCGTCAGGTCGTCGTCGTGTCAGCGTCGTGGAATTAAATCAGAAACAAGGCTCCTTAATGATTACGTGTAATTATCGTTTTACAATATATAGAAGTCTTTTTCACAATTTAAATAGGTTTGCGGTTATAATTTGCGTGAGTACGTTAGCGTGTCACCAAGACAGTGAAAATCCGTAGCGCGTCGCTAGTGTCGCGCCGTGGTGTCTGCCCTTTCCCTGTGCACCGCCTTCGTCTCATCGATTGGTTCTATGTGTTGCCAGTAGATGGTGCTGTGGTCGTCAACACTGGACAGTGTTTTGCGATAATATCTTATTTTCACTTTTTTTTTTGCCATTAGCTTAGGTTTTGGTTTTGGCAAAAGAATTTTTCTGTAGTGTCCATAGTTTATCAGGTACAGGTGGGCCCTCAATCCTCTATGTGAGAACTGAGGGCCCAACTTTACAGTCCAAAGCTCGCTTATTTGACTTTCACAAAATCTGATTCCAACTTTTACAATTCTTTGGGAATGTTCACTGATTTCTACGCATATTTTTAAAGAGTTTTAACAAAGTGGCCCTTTTTTTTTTTTTTTTTTTTTTTTTTTTTTTTTTTTTTTTTTTTTTTTTTTTTTTTTTTTTTTTTTTTTTTTTGGGTGGGAAATTATCAAATAACTTCTCCCGCTCTGGGTGGAGCGGGAGGGCGTGTCAGACTCTTACTGACTAAAACCCACCCGTGTTCCTTCGGTTGCCCTGTTGCCGGGGGCCACGATTTCCCTATCGGTTTTCTTCGAACCCCCGGCGGGCATTGGCCCTAACGGACCCCGTCAATTCTGCTGACATCTCTTTGAGGCGCGCGTGGAACACAACGCGCCGTCGACCCGGGCTTGGTCCTTATCGGACGGCGAACTACCCATTGCTCACCGTCCGCAAGCCCGCGCCTACGGTGGCCGGAAATCGGCTCGCGATTCCCGCCCCGGGCGTCTCCTCCTGCGGCGGTTAGGGGCGTGAGGGCGCGAAATTTGCCTCTCCCTCACGCGTTCCGCCTCCTCCTTCGCGAGCATTACCGCTTCGCAGAAGGAGGTGACGGCCTGCCATTTCCTCTCGCTCCGTACCATGGCCTGAACCAGGGCCGGACGCGAGAGATCACCGCCGCCGATCGCCTCCACGAGGACACGGCGTTGCCCCGCCCAAGCCGGGCAGACCTCCACCGTATGCTCCACCGTGTCCTCAGGCCGATCCACACAATGGTGACACCCGGGTGTTTCCTCCCGCCTTATCCTGAACAGGTACCTCCCGAAGCACCCGTGTCCGGTGAGGACCTGCGTCAGGCGGAAGGTGAGGACGCCGTGACGCCTCTCAAGCCACTCCTCAAAGAGGGGTCTTATCGCCGCAATTGTGGCGTGCCCAGCGCGGGGTTGCGACAATCGCACCCTCCATGACGCCATGAGATCCCGCCGGAGCTCTGTCCGCTGTGCCGCGATTTCTTGCGGCATCGGAGTTAAGCCCCGGCGTTTCGCCTCCTCGCGCCACTCCCAGATGTGCGCGAGGACCTTTGCCTCCAGATCCCATGGCGGTAATCCGGCAAGGAGGCTCGCCGCCTCGCAGGAGACCGTGCGGTATCCTCGGGCCAGCCGGATGGCCATGACCCTCTGGGACGCGTTCAACCGGTGGGCTGGCCGCAGCCTCAATGAACGCGCCCACACCGGTGCCCCGTAAAGGGCCATGGACCGCACGATCCCCGCATAGAGCCTCCGGCAGGAGGCGTTTGGACCTCCCAGATTGGGCAGGAGCCGCTTCAAGGCAGCCCCGGCCCGGTCCAGTCTGGGAGCCAAACGTCGGAAATGTTCGACGAAATTCCACCGGCTGTCGAGGACGAGTCCCAGATACTTCATCGTCGACTCGACACCGATGTGAACCCCTCCCGCCATTACCTGGGAACCCGACGGTGGCGCATTCCGAGGACCATGAAAACCCATGGCCTCAGACTTGTGCAGGGCCACCTCGAGTCCCAGCTGCCGGATCCTGTCAACGATTGTCGCAACCCCGCGTGTCGCTAAATCGGCCGCCGCCTGGTACGACCTCCCCTGCGCCAGGACTAGCGTGTCGTCAGCGTAACAAATGACGCTGACGCCGCTAGGGAGGTCGGCGCGCAGCACCCAGTCGTATCCGATGTCCCACAGATGCGGCCCCAGGACCGAACCCTGTGGGACACCGCACGACATCTCTTGCCGGTTCCACTCTCCTTGGTGACCGGGGTAGATGACGGCCCTGTCCGTCAGATAGGCCTCGACCACACGACAGAGGTAGGTCGGCATCCGGTGATACCGGAGTGCCTCCCTGATGCAACTCCAGGGCAGGGTGTTGAATGCATTGGCGATGTCTAGAGACACCGCCAAGACGACCCCACCCCGGGCCACAGCATCCCCCGTCGTGAGGGCCCGCACGCGCATGATGGCGTCTACCGTAGAGCGCCCCCTGCGGAAGCCGAACTGGCTCTCCGCCAGATCCGGCCCCACTCTCACCAGCTGCCCGACGAGGCGGTCTGCAATGACTCTTTCAAAGAGCTTGCCCACCTCATCGAGCAGCACAATGGGCCGATACGCGGACGGAGAGTCCGCTGGGCGCCCCGGCTTCTTGATGAGGACCAGTTTCCCCGTCTTCCAACGAAGTGGGAACTGGCCCCTCTCCATGCATGCGCTTAGGAGCCCCCTTAGTCGAGGCCCGAGAGCCCCCATGGCCAGGACCCAGGCTTTTCCGGGTATGCCGTCGGGTCCTGGGGCGGTATTCTTCGCACTCATCTTGCGTACCGCCACTCTCATTTCTACCTCAGTCACCTCTGGAG
This sequence comes from Agrochola litura, assembly GCA_949152395.1. Taxonomy (NCBI): domain Eukaryota; kingdom Metazoa; phylum Arthropoda; class Insecta; order Lepidoptera; family Noctuidae; genus Agrochola; species Agrochola litura. Next base: position 16,843,885 of record OX424509.1, on the reverse strand, counting down.
CATCGTCGTCGTCGGTGTGGTCCGCATCGGGCACCGCAGAAGGCGGAGCCATGGGCGGAGGGGTATGATCCCCTCTGGAAGGGAACAGAGCGCTCACCACGTCCCCCACAAGCTGGGGCCGGAGACTCTGCGTCAGCGGGGGGGCCCATGGGCGGAGTTTCTCCCGCACCATTTTGTATGGGCGCCCCCACGGGTCCCTGTTGAGAGTCTCCAGCATCTCCTCTCGGGCCAGTGCCCTGGCCTGCAGGATCTCCGCTTGGAGGGCGGTCTTCGCCGCTCTGTACCCCTCGTACAACTCCGCCTGGATGGCTTCCGTATCCGGAGGGCGGATACGGAGCCTGCGGTGCCTGGCGTACCGGCGTCGCGCAGCTACGCACGCCCTGCGCAGAGCCTCCAGCTCTTGCGACCACCAGTACACCTGGCGCGAAGCACGTCTAGGATGGACCCGGGGCATTGCCATGTCACACACATTGGACATGGCCTCCCGGAACCACTCCGCCTCGTCGTTGATGTCGGCAGGCCTGTTCGGTGATGACACCCAGGCCTGCACGATTGAAGCTTCCAGGAGAAGCTCCCGGTCCAGCTGCTTCAGCGCCCACCGCGGACCACTCGGGGTCTGTCGGACCGGCGCACTCGAGGTCTGGGTGGAGACGTCAAACCGGATATACCGGTGATCGGAGTAGGTCTCCACCCCCTCCATGACGCGCCAGTCAATGACACGCGGTGACAGAGCGGGGCTGGCGAACGAAATGTCCACCACCGATTCACCCCGCATCCGCACACACGTGGGGACAGAACCCCGGTTTAGGACGACCAGGCCTGTCTCCAGAGCCCAGTCCTCCACCATCCTACCCCGTGTGTCCGTATACCGGGAACCCCAAGCCAGATTCTTGGCATTGAAGTCCCCGAGTACGAGCACGGGGAGGGAACCAAACCCGACGACGACTACTCTTAACTCCGCAAGGGAGTTGTGGAACTCGGCAAGAGTTCGGCTCGGGGAGAAGTAAACACCCACCACGACAATCTCCCCGAACCGTGCTGCAACGCAACCCCGTCCTCTCTTGACCGACTCGAGGGACGGAGTACCGGCGGCGGCCGACGAAATAAGGGTCACTGAGCCGCTCAGGTCCTCCACCCAGTCATCCCTGGGCGGGACAAAGTACGGCTCAGCGACCACGGCGATGTTAATCGACCACTGCGCCATGCTCTGGAGCAACAGATCCTGAGCGGCGGCGCAGTGGTTGATGTTCGCCTGGAGGAGGCGTAATGGGGCCGTTACTGGCATTCCATGTCAGCCCCCTCCTCCCCCCGAGCCCCCTGTGAGGGCCCTGCTGCGGCGGCAACGGCGGCGGCGACGACGACGGTGGACACGGCAGCGGCCCCGGTGGAAGTGGCGGCGGCTGCGGCGGTGACGGCGGTGGTGGCGGAGCGTTTGCCCCTGCCTCTGGCCTCGGCGGGTGGAGCGCAGGCCCTGCTCCCAGCCCGGTGATCGGCCGGCTTGCCAGCCGCCGCACATACGACACAGTGCGGCGTGGCGTTACACGAGCCGGCCTTGTGACCGGGCTGACCACAGCGGAAGCAGAGGTCGCTGCGGTCTACCTCCGAGGTGAACAAAGTGGCCCTCACACCATACGCACATTAATTTTGGACTAGCCTGTGCCTGCGGTTTGACCCCCGTGGATATCAGAACATATCCCACGGGAACGTACTACCGGGATTAAAAGTACCCTATGTAATAATCCAGGTAATAAACTATCTGTGTGTCAAATTTCATCCAAATCCGTTCAGCTGTTTTAACGCCAATCCGGAACTTATATAATCTAGACAAACGAACAAAAATTCTAAGTTACTATTTTGTTAGGCATATGTATATACATAACTTTCTTTTGGCCTATAAAATTGGATTTTTTTATTTGAAAACATTAATCTAGGGGATTGTTAATGCGTTGCGTCATCATAGAGACGAGTTATAGTTGTTTACAACTTTTTATTTATGATCATGAAAGCGAATCGTAGTTCTTTATTTTATCGTCGAAGGTATGATAATAAATTAATTAATTAGCAAAGTATTGGATATCGAAAGTTCTAATAACTGCAGTATCCATACTAATAAAATAAATGCAAAAGTAACTCGGTCCGTCTATCTGTTTGTATGTCCGTCTTTCTTTTACACACCTTAACGGCTGAACGGATTTCAATGTTTTTTTTTTCTCAGCGTAGGTACGTTCCTGAGGGATAATTTCAAACATCCACTAGGGCAAAGTCGGAGGCAAAATTTAGTTTCAATATAAAACATGCAAAGGTAGTTAAAAAAACCGGCCAAACTCGCACACAAACGGTTCCGTACCACCGTACAATATTTAGCAAAAAAACAGTGGCACTCCGGGAGTGCCGACAGCAGTGAAAACTTGAAAAAAAATCGGCACCACGGTAATTAACACGTTGATTTTTTTACTCCACGCACCGCGTTAATCAACGCGTTGATGTCTTTTACTCCACGGTGTTGGTAAATTCCGTTACAGTGTCGCGAAATCAATGGTTTAGTCCCATCTTAAAAATGCCCAACGCGTCTAAAGAAGTTTTTAGTTCAAAACGCCGAAAAACACGTTTCTTGTATTTATTGTGTGGACACCCTTTAATTTTTTACCTTATTTTATTTGCATTATTTGTTGCGGCAAATGATATATACAACCTGCGATCAACGGTCTACTACGGTTCATGAGACGGATAGCGGAGGCTTAGTAAAAAGGGTCCATTTGGCACCCTTCGGGTACGGAATCCTAAAAACTACGTGTAACAAAAAGTGTACAATACTTAATAAAAATATTTATAAGCAATACTGTACCAGTATTTGACCCTCAATTGCATTGCTTCAAACTTTATCTTTTTATAAAGTTTGCAAGTAGCCAACAATGCGTACCAAATTCGATCCGTAGATCTAACTGAGTTACTAAGATTGTTGGGCATCGGTAAGTGAGATTCTCACGCCAATATCCAGTACCGTATTCAGGACGAACATCTTGAGCGAACCTAAGGCACAGAAGTAGGATCACCCTCCACATGTTTCGTGCATATTGGAACGAAGTTCTTTAACGCGGCTTGCGGTAGGAGTAAACTGGCAGAGAACGTCACTCAATGAAATAGTAATGTCTGAAAGTTGTGGTTTTTTGTTTTTTTTATACTACATTACTCTGTACATAAAAACAAAAACAAAAACTTTTGACACTTGAAACTTGAGACCATATTAGATGACTCTGTATCCTATCCTATACTATTAAACGAGCAATATTTGTATATATATTCATATATTTGTAGTCACGTTCTGGAAAACGGCTCTAAAGATTTCGATGAATGTTGCAATATAGGGGTTTACGAGGGCGAAAAATCTATCTGGCTAGGTCACATATCTGGGAAAATTAGTTTTCTCCGTATTTTCACCTGAGCAGAGCTCAGTCGCCCAAAGTTTAAAAGAGGGTTAATGACATAGAATAATGACATGGCAGCATGGAATTAGTAAGTACCTACTATCATGGCTGTATGGAATTAGTATGTACTATCCTATACTATTAAATGAGCATTCTCTATTTTCACCAGAGCAGAGTTCGGTCGCCAGCGAAAGGAACTTTGTTCCAACTTTTTTATTAAATAAAGTTTACAGTTAGTCTAGTGGTCGCAAGTGCCAATGCTGAGCATAAGTCCTAGGTTCGGTTCCCGGGTCGGGAAAAGTGTTATTTGGTTTTCTGCCTGGAATTTCTCAGTAGTAGCCCGGAGTCTGAATTTGTGCCTCCTTGATGGCAATAGGCTCGCTCCCTATTACATGGGACTTAAATATAACTGGCGAAATGTGGGTGTGCTTTAGTAGCATCTCTGCTAAACCCTTTGGACAGTGTTGTTATGTTACGTAAACCTTAAAAAGAAAACAGAACATCACTATGCACAAACATCACAGTTAAAGTGAAGGTTCATGAATTCTGAAAAAACCATTATTTTCATGAATTTTAGACATACTTTAGTAACCAAAGTCTCGTTCATTCGCAGGTTCATTTGATTTTATCATTTGACCTACTTAAAGATAATATCTATTACGTCCCTTGGGAATAAGATTGTCCAGACGACTAAGTATAATAGTAAGTAGTTCAAAGAAAAAGCAACATTACCGGCAGATAAGTGAGGAAATGACATTATAGCTCGGATCTGACCTACTATCATAAATGAAAAAGTTTCTGACCTTAATTCAGAAGTTTGGTCACAGAACTGTACAGAAGGTCGGGTACAGAAGCTCCATACGACGAGAGAAAACAGACGCATGCACACATTTATGGTTCGTTCAAAAAGTATCTGAGGTAAGCAAAACTTGTTATCAGTATGTAAAAACTTGCCGTTTTATTGACAAATAGTTTTCTGACAGCTGCGGGTACAGATTCCTTTATGACAGTGCGTGGCGGCGCGTGAGTCGATGCCGATTGAACAGAATGTTGCATTTAATTTTTTTAAATATATTTTATAAGCATTTAGAATTAATTGTTGTCATTGTATGCTGCACCGGTCGATGTCATAACGTCAACGCCGGCTGTCGCTGAAAACCAGCGCTGTGGCTCTGTCTCGCATAGGATCGTAGCATTATGCTGAGCGATGGCCGTTTTGCGTGGATGTGACGCATATTTTACCCGACTCGTTCTTTTTTGTTTTGTGTTCTTTCTCGGCGTCATGTTTACCGCAAAGAAATGAATTTTCTTTCCTTTTTCTTTCTATTTGGATTGAATTCTTACGCAAAAATTAATCATTGGGGTCGGCTTTCAGTCTAACCGGACGTAGCTGAATACCAGTATTTTACATGAAGCGACTGCCTATCTGACCTCCACAACCCAGTAACTGGGTAATACGATACCCCTTGGTAAGACTGGTTGTCAGACTTTTCAGGCTTCTGACGACACGTAACGACTGTCAAAGATCCACGAATGACAGCCGGGACCAACGGCTTAGCGTGCTTTCCAAAGCACAGAGGAGTCTCGGTATGTAAAGATGGTCACCCATCCACGGACCAACCCTGGCAAGCTTACCCTGATGGATCGTCCCGTGCGGCTGTTATTACTTAGCCAGCGGCTTTATTAAATTCTTACGCAATTACTCACTAAACTTAATTAGGATCACATTCATCTGTAGGTATTTAGAAGGTTTCATCTGTATAAGCACCAGTTTTCCCAACAATCAAGTATTGCTTGAATATCATTATTAAATTCTTATTGAAAAATCATCGACAAAAATTTAGGTCAAAACCTAAAAACAAAAATTTTGGTTATAACCTAAATTTTTGTCGATGAAATTAATCTAAATTGTTAAATGAAAAACTTCTTTAAGGTGATTTAAAATGAGAATTTCCGGTTTGAGTATTATTCAAATCAAAGCACTCAGTTTGTAATGGGTACTACAAATTATAGAGCATTGGTGGCCCAGTGGTAACGGCCGCGACTTACGAGTACCTGGTCCTAGGTTCGAACGCAAGCAGGCACTATAGTTTGTAAATTATTTCATCACCACTGCTCTCAAAACAGTGAAGGAAAACATTGTGAGGAAACCGGCATGTCCCAGAACTAAACATTAGAAGATATATGACATTGTGCCAACCCGCACTGGGCCCGCGTGCTGCATTATGGCTCACTCCCTTTCACAGAAAAGGCTTGCGTCTATAGGCTGATTATGCTACAAATTGGCATCCACAAGTACGTTTTTAGATCCATTTGTTTACATTTTCATTAGATACTTTTGGAACTGACTTTAGATGCATCTAAGAAAGAAAGAAAGAAAGAAAGAAAGAAAAAATGTTTATTTGCGGTAAACATGACGCAAAAATAGTTTTAAAATACAAAAATGAGAAAAGGTTTGCAAAACCTTATGCTACGACCCTATGCAAGACAGAGCTCCAGCGCTGGTTTTCAGCGACAGCCGGTGCTGACGTCGACCGGTGCAGCAAACAAATACTAAGACGCTGTACCGGTACAGCGTACTTAAAGAATAGTATATTATGCAATTAGTGAATAAACGACGGATTTAAAGCGAGGGCCATAGATGAATCACGAGCAAGTAAAGGATTCTAACGATTGAATCACGACCGTAGGGAGTGATTCAAGTGTTACATCCTAAGCGACGCAAGTGATTCATGGCCCTCGATATAAATCCGTTTTATTCAAGAGTTGCATACTATACTTTATACCATGACTACGAGAAAAAGAAAGATTTAAGCAAAAACTCAGATGTTAACACATCTTCTTCATCACTTGAATGCATATTCAATCGATTTATTATTAAGTAACACTAAACTTTGGGCCCGAGTTCACCAATTATTACAGTATTTAAAATAGCGCCAATTTACTAATAACAGCAAAGAACAAAACAGTTTTTATTCTAATGCTAAACTCCTGGTCGAAAATATCGACCAATCAAATCTCGAGTTGTATGTCGAGTATACTTTACACAACTAGTTTGTATCGAGTATTTTTTCGCAAGGAGGTTGTATAGCATTGAGATGGAGGTCAAATATATTGGTGTGTTCTAAATTCAAACACCAAAATAGTGATTAAAAGTGTTTTTTATTCACTGTTTTCAGTGAATAAAATAAGCTTTTTAGAGGGGGAATGGTATAAAAATAATTTATTGAAATTAAAATATGATGGAATATTCTAAATAAATATAAAAAAGAAATAGACATACTTTATTCTATATTACGAGAATTTTATCCTCAAAAAACGTTTTACGCTATAAATAGTGGCAACATTTCGACGCGTCTTATTTGACGTGCACCCTTGTACTAATTTGTCATCTCAGATTATCTCAACCGAATGCCAGTCGCGAGTTCATATGCATTCGCTTGTACCGTTGTACGTGAAGCGTGTCAATGCTTGCGTTCGTTTTCGCTAATTTTATGGACCCAACCTTCTGTAATATTCTGAACTTGGGTCCTCTAAGGATGGGAGAGATTAGCCATTGAGGGTAGATTGATGTATAGAGTATAATTTTTTCCTTGTGTGGCTTCGAAAACTTTTGCTAATGGTGATGGTGTAAGATTTTGAAGAGAACTTGATTGTCCTGTTGGCTTATAAGGTTAAGGGCGTTTTTAGTGACGTATTTTTTCTACGCGCGTTTGCTCCAGATTATGATGTAATTTTGGTGTTTAAAGGTAAAGCGGTAATGCTCGCGAAGGAGGAGGCGGAACGCGTGAGGGAGAGGCAAATTTCGCGCCCTCACGCCCCTAACCGCCGCAGGAGGAGACGCCCTGGGCGGGAATCGCGTGCCGATTTCCGGCCACCGTAGGTGCGGGCTTGCGGACGGTGAGCAACGGGTAGCTCGCCATCCGATAAGGACCAGACCCGGGTTGACGGCGCGTTGTGTTCCACGCGCGCCCTAAAGAGATGTCAGCAGAATTGACGGGGTCCGCTAGGGCCGATGCCTGCCGGGGCTGCGAATAAAGGCCGAAAGGGAAATCGTGACCATGCATGCATCGGCAACATGGCAACTGAAGGAACACGGGTGGGTTTTAGTCAGTAAGAGTCTGACACGCCCTCCCGCTCCACCTAGAGCGGGAGATGTTATAAAAAAAAAAACAGGTAAAGCTAACGTATGGCGGTCATGAAGTTGTATGTAGGGATGTTCTCACTTCAAATGTCCTTTAAAATACGAACCAACTTTTGGAGCGCTAAAACTATTTTACTCATGTCCTTACTCATGAAATAACTTCTCCCGCTCTGGGTGGAGCGGAAGAGCGTGTCAGACTCTTACTGACTAAAACCCACCCGTGTTCCTTCAGTTGCCATATTGCCAGAGGCTACGGTATCCCTTTCGGACCTTCCCGCGAGGCCGGCAGGCATCGGCCCTAGCGGACCCCGTCAGTTCTGCTGACGTCTCTTTGAGGCGCGCGTGTTTTACTCATGTCCTTACGGTGTCACACGTTTTAACTAGCCACATTTTTATTACCAGTAAATGCTTCCCAATAAAAGCACGAGTCACACTTCCCCTGATCCTATTTATCCAATTAGCTGTGCTAGTCCGAGCTAGTTCAATTAACTAAAGCTATCATATTTCTGGATAGCGAATGGAAAATGCACACTCACTGTATAAATACGACTCGACACACGCGCCGGCGTTTCCATTTATACCTTTAAATAAGATACAGAATAACGCAATTATAATGAACTGGATGGTTTTTAGATTAAAAGAAAGATACATTGCTAGTTAAGTAAAGATAAAAGAAGTGTAGTGACAAACATTGAAAAGAGTATGCTTAGATGGTTTGGTCATTTTGAGAGGATGAATGAAAGGTGACTAACAAAAGGTATTTACAAGGCAGATGTGAGTGGAGTCGTCGGGACGGAGGCCCTAGGAGGACTTAGTGACCTTATTGGTGATGTTCTTTAGACAGGCCAGGTGCGTAATACTCGCAACCGGCGTGCGTGTATGACCTGATTTATGAACGTAAATGAGGCAAAAGGAGTATGTAAGTGGGTTGTGGAGGTTAGATAGGCAGTCGCTCCATATAAAATACTGGTATTCAGCTGCATCCGGTTAGACTGGAAGCCGACCCCAACATAGTTGGAGAAAGGCTAGGCAGATTGTTTTTTTTTATGTGGGAGAAAATTGTGGTCACAATATTATACAAATCTACGCACACACACAGTCGCACACGTATAAGGGTCTAGCGTAGTGAGTACTTCGTCGATTTTGGTTTCTTTAAACTGTACAGCGGAAGTGTGACTGTAATTTAATATTTTTTTGTATTTTAAAATGACAAAAATCTATTCTGAACAAACTACTTTCATAAAGTGATTCAGTTACACATTGTATAAAAATAAATCTATACTTCCGAATAGAAAGTACGCATTCACTGTGTAAACACGACTCGTTTGCACAACCCTCGGTGTCATATACCGACACAATTACATAACATGCAACTGCTTACTAATTGCGTAACCATTGCAGTCGCCAGCTATTAGAGCAGGAATGGCGAACCTTTTTGCATCTGTGTACCAATTTAAAATGAAAAAAACTTCACAAGACGTGATTCCGATGGTTAGCAGATAATCCAAACTGTGAGTTTGTTTGTTTGTTACGCGGCAGTTCGTTCCCGTGGAATAATTTCTGAACTGCAAGCTAGTTAAGACCAGGCACTCCAAAGGCAATTTCCACGCAAACTCCGCCCCCATGCATCCCGCCACTCCACTATGTGCTAAACAATAACACATCAGTAATAAAGTTGAATATCGCGTGCGCTCTGTGATCGTGTTCAAGCACGGAACTATATGTCGTAAGTCTGAATTCTAATTTCGTTTATAACTTAAGTAATAATTGATCTAGAGAAAAAAAAATCTTATATTTGGATAATAAACTATATTTCCTTACTGTCAATAATTATTTTAGAAATAAAAGCCGAGTAATTTTGTTTTTGTTTCAAATAATCTTTAAAAAAGACGAAAATGTTCCAATTATGTAACTGTCATATTTGGAAAGAAAAAGATCCAATAAATCATATATACTAAAGTAAATTTTTATTGTATGAGTGACTTTTTCAGAATATTAATGCAAATTAACATATAATTTAGGGAGCCTCCTCTTAATGATAAAATTTACTTACTACGCTTTGGCATGGGCAACTAGTTTTATCTTTCTGGCTGGATTGACTTCTTGACAATTCAAAGTTCCTGTAATTGGTTTAATTGAAATAACTGCTTTGAGTTTGAGTTTTAATGCATACTCACCCTATAATGTTCCCACTGCTGGGACACAGGCCTCCTCTGTGTAAGAGGGAGTGGACCATAATCCACCATGCAGGCCCAGTGCGGGTTGGTGGATACAATGGATGATGCAATGTTGGAGTTTTAATGAGGGGGCGTCCAATACAAAAAAGCGACCAAGTGCATGTCCGACCACACACAATAAAGGGTTCCGTAATTGGTATGAATTTATCTCAAGAACAAACTTAACTTTAAAACATGTTCGCCCATACATCGATAAACGTCACGGAAAATTCTCTAACTGCAAATGTAAGTTTGTGTGATAAAACTACAAATTAACGATTTTCGGACTTTTCCTTTCTTGTGTTGTGAGACCATCATCATCTGCCTAGCCTTTTCTCAACTGTGTTGGCTTCCAGTCTAACCGGATGCAGCTGAATACCAGTATTTGTGCTGTTAGAGTTTGCTTCTTGCCAAATTTCATGATTCTAGATCAACGGAAAATACCCATTTTGATTTATTTGCGAGTATCAAAATATGTCGCAAAAATGGCCGTATTTTTTCATTGCGTTGACTTAGAAGCTTGATTTTTTTGGAGCTCCAAGAAATTTTAAACCTACGTATTTGATATTAATTTCAACTTGATACCTCCACGTGTTCCCGAGAAATAATGTCTTGACAGACAGGCAGACGGTCGGGTAACGAAGTGATCCTTTATGGGCTCCGTTTTTTTCCTTTTAAGATACGGAACCCTAAAAATACTCACGTTAAAACCTCTACTGAAAACGGTTAAGACATAATTAAAACATTCTTTAAAATTAAATGTTCATAAAAGAAGTATTGTTGGATGGATATTAAAAACCATTTTGTATCTTTTAAAACGTTGCCATGTCCAAACTTTTTTTGTAGTGCGTCACTTAAGGCGCGTTCATAGGTTCGCCATCCCTGTATTAGGGAATAAATTCCGCGTTAAGACGCGTATGAGATTATAATTAGTGCGTTTTAATGATTGTAATTCTGGATTATGCCTTTGCGCTATGCAGATGTGATTAGTAGAGCAAAGTGTGTGATTAGATACTGGCTAGGTCGGGTTAGTTTTGACCAAATTGCGCTGTAGCTGAAAAGAGAAGGGGAGAGATATCATGCTTTTCTCGAGTCCACACCGAAATAGTGATAATTTTTAGGTCAAAGGATCAGCATTGCCATCCAAGGTGGCAACTCTGCCAGCTTTTTAGGCACTTTTCCCACTGACAGCGGTGCGGATGAATGTTTTGATGCTCAATGAGCTCGTCCCCAATTTTTTTTTGTTTTATGTACTTTCACATAAATTACATAATATACATATTTTAATGTTAAATTGCATATTGTATTTAAGATTTGACAAGTATACAGTCACGAGCAATAATATGTATACAATTATCAACTTTTTTGAGTTATTTTATCGTACTGTATTAATTAGTAATTAAAATATAGTATTTTGGGACCACAGTCCTACAGGCTTCTGTCAATTTGCAATCGTTATTCCACGAGAAAATAATTTTTAATTTTACTAAGTGTATGCATATTTTTGCTCGTGACTGTACCTAAATAAATATACAAACTGGTCGTTAAAAAAAAGTTGTGACAAGGAGCCCCTTTTGAAATTATTTGTCTGTCTGTCAGTTCGTGTTGTTAGCAGAACAAATACAGTTGAAGCAATGTGTGTGAGAGCTTGTTCGAGACATTAAATATTTGTGCAAATAGTTTAACAGTAACCTGAGTCTCCGTTTATGAATAATTTTTTCGATATTTTATTCAACCTGTGTTGTGAACGTACCGATATAGATACCTATTTAATACAAGTAATGTTTTTGAAAAGAAATAAAAATAAATTGTTGAAAGAGCGTAGATTGTTGGCTTCTCTAGTAGAGACTCGAGAAACCAAAGAATCAACGCTTTCCTTTATTTTCTCGATACACACTGCATAGCTGCATCGTAGATGTTATTACACATAACACACTCATACATACATAATCTACGTTCGCAATTTATTTGCCAAACATGTAAACAAACATAAGTTTTAGGAAAAACAACTGTAATGCCTACACATAAGGTTCAGTTTGCGCTACAACTTCATATTTTTATGACCTTTTCAACAGTACTAGTCAGTCGAAAATCAACTTTATTTACACTTGCATAAAGTTGATGTTTGTTTAAACAAGGTTATAAATAGACCTTATGTATAACACACAACACAAACAAACATCTGAGTGCCAACTCAGATGTTTGATGTGTCGGCACAAATACGTGTCACTCATACAAATACGAGTAAATATTTCGATGACGAGCGAGCTACATAATAATTTGATATACTAGCCGTTGCCTGTGACTTGGTTCATATTTAAATTAAAGTTTAATGTAGAGACTACTTTATTATTGTTGGAAACTACCTAAGTTATGTAAGTTTTACAGTTCAATCTCTTCTGAAGTTTATTATATCTTTTTACCGAAAAAGATTCTCGAGTACGGGTTAAAAGTTTTCAGGTTTCAAAACCGGCCAAGTGCTTGTCGGACTCGTACACGAAGGGTTCCGTACCGCATTTTAAGATCAAGCACAAAACCGCTGAAAAAAACACGTTTCTTGTTTTAATTATTAACCTTATTTATTTTTTCATTATTATTTGTTATAGCGGCAATAGATATTATACAATCTGTGAAAATTTCAATTGTCATATTACGGTTCTTGAGATACAGCACGCTGACAGACAGACGGACGGATATCGGGTAGCGGTGGCTTAGAAATAGGGTTCCGTTTGGAACCCTACATGTACGGAGCCTTAAAAGTGGTCATAATTTACTAAGACAAGATCATTCAGTGTAGCAATATTGAGCAATTTGTAGGTACTCGTATATTGCTTGAACCACAGAATCCTTATGTTTTGAAAACAGCCAACATTTGTGGTTTTAGCTAGTAGGAGGCCGATATAACCCTCCATCTTCCCGAGGGTATTTATTGAAGTAGAACTAGTACCCTTCGTTCGTTTCACACAACTAAATAATGAAGTGTATTATTCTGATGTATTACTAACATTTCAGTTTCCAAATAAACAAGCGAGTAAAGATAATTTCATAGTTAATTACGCTCTCGACTGCATGTGTTCTTAACGCGCAACTATAAAGTGATTTACCGTTATCATAAACAACAGCCGAGGAGTGGGATAAATGAACTTGTACAGAGTATAGTTATAGAATAGTGCAGAAGGTCGGTTTCATACAACGAGCGAAAACAGGCGTACGCGCACTAAAAATTTAATCAAAAATTCAAAGTCATTTATTCAAACTAGGCTGAGAATCAGCACTTTTCGAACGTCAAAATTACATAAGACAGTCCCCCAAAAACGCCCACCCTTCACCACTTCCTAGTGCCTTTAACTGGGAAGAAGAGGAGGCGCAACAAACTCTCCACCAGCACAGCCGTCTGTTCAAGACAGAAAAAAAAAAAAACTACATAGCTTTTTCCAACTACAGTTAATTTATTCAGGTGATCTTGCGGAAATCCATTATAAAATTCAATAGACGTTGTTCAATGTTCAATTCAATGTTCCTGTTCAAAATCCAAAATTCAAAATATTTTATTTCACATAAACCTACAAGGGTACTTGTGAAACGTTAGAAGCTAGGTGCACGGTTCCAATTGGTCGATTCCTATGGAGAAGAGCCGGCAAGAAACTCCACGGTTACTCTTTTAAAAATTAATGGTTTCTACAATGTTTTCAAATTACAGTGTTAATAAGTATGAGAGGACAGTGAGGCATCAACAAGTACCAGGTATTTAGTAAAATTGAAAATGGTTCACAATTCTACAGCCTACAACGTTCTCACATTCACAAAATCTAAAAGAAAAGAATCAATATACAAGATAAACAAAATTATACAAATAAGGACCTTTTTAAACCAAATGACATGATTGCCACTACAGCTATAACAAATCTAATTTGATAAAAAAAATATAGAAAATTGTAGGTTCCGATTAACTATTCCTAAAGAGCCATAAAAAACCCTGTAAGAAATCGACCCGTGTTTCTACAATGTTTTCAAATTACAGTGTTAATCGGTATGAGAGGACAGTGTAGGCCTATCAACAAGTACCAGGTACTTAGTAAAATAGAAAATGGTCCACAAGTCTACAGCCTACAACATTCTCACATTCACAAAATCTAAAAAAAAATCTATATAAAAGATAAACAAAATTATACAAATAAGGACCTTTTTAAACCAAATGACATGATTGCCACTACAGCTGTAACAAATCTAATTTGATAAAAAAAAAATTGAAAATTGTAGGTTCCGATTAACTATTCCTAAAGAGCCATAAAAAAACCTGTAAGAAATCGACCCGTGTTTCACCTCTCAACACGGCGTGTGTTCGCAACAAGTCAATCGTCATCCTGAGGATGCCTCGTTAGGTGAGAGGTGAAACACGTGTCGATTTCTTACAGGGTTTTTTATGATTCTTTAGGAATAGTTAAGCGGAACAGGTTACTAAATTTAAAAACATCTTTTGAATTTTTCCCAACTATGTTGGGGTCGGTTTCCAGTCTAACCAGATACAGCTGAATACCAGTATTTTACATGAAGTGACTGCCTATCTGACCTTTACAACCCAGAACTAGGTAATACGATACCCCTTGGTAAGACTGGTTGCCAGACTTTTCGGGATTCCAGCTAAACGGAACAGATTACTAAATATATCCACGTCTATTGTTTTTTTTGGCTGTATGAAGGTTTTAATAATAACAACAACAACTGAAGCGTCAGGGTAGCCCGCGAAATTCAAATTTTCTTACGTTTTTTGCATTTTGTAGGTCAGTGTCAGGTTTTATGTTGATTAAAATATGATTCGCAGTCGTAACAAATATGGCTTTACTCAATTATAATCATTACAATCAGCAATAGTGATTAAGAAGAAGATAAAGGTGTCAAATGTCATGATTTCATGAAATCATGACATTTGACACCTTTGCAAACTTATGGAGTTGTATTGCTGATTGTAATGATTCATTCATGACCAGAACTGTGGAGACGACAAGAGTTGTGTAGACCGTATTAAAAGGCGTCGAATCACTGAGGAAGTAAGCGGGCGGGTGAATTCAATACTAGCAACCTACGACTATGACAGCTCCAAGCACACTGTTAGAAAAATCGAGTTATACAATAGTTAGTAATTGCGTAAGAATGTAACCTGAACACTTTCATCTGATATTTTTATAATGCTGGTGCCGCATCTGCATCTATCGTGACGAAGCTTCGCACAATGATACGATACACGCAGATGTGACCAACCAATATCGATTTTCGTCGCGATATTTCGGGCTTGGTAGCACTTATCGCCCGGGTGGCGGTACACAATAAGCGTGGCGCGTGGTCGGACTAGCGTTGGTAATTTCGACTGTTGTTTTCGGACTGCGTAGACGCTCTGTCGAAATAATGGAGAGCCATCTTAGATTATTGCACGATAATTCTTACTACCTCGTTGGTCTTGTGGTCGCAAGCGCTACTGCTGAGCATGAGGTCCTGGGTTCGATTCCCGGGTCGGGCAAAGTGTTATTGGGTTTTTTCTATCTGAAAATTTTCAGTAGCAGCTCGGAGTCTGGATTTGTGCCCGGTTGATAGCAATAGGCTCGCCTCCTATTACATGGGACTTAAACATAACTGGCGAAATGTGGATGTACCTGCTACAGGGACACCTCTGCCCAACCCTTCGGGGAAACAAAGCGTGATGTTGTTATGTTATGTTAATTCGTTAAAATTATGAAGCCGTTAATGTGACCACCGCATTAGCACAAATCATACGAAGCTATGGCACGCATTGCTTTGTCACAATAGACGCAGGTGCGGCCCTAGCATAACAGTCATTACGATGATCTTGGTCGAATGTCAGACGCGAGCGCGCTTCACTCGCTGTACGTGGAGTGTGTTTGTGTGTGTAAGCATTTTCACTCTTTGTATGAAGCCAACCTTCTGTAGCTGTGTATTTTGTGAAATAGTGCTGGGAGCTAATGTAAAGGGCGTGTCACCCGCCGGATGTGCCCGAAACGGAACACTTACCCCACAGGGTAAATACGCCCCACACTAAAAGCACTCTTAAGAAATGAAGTGAAATCCTTGAAAATATTATCCGACGCTAGAGAATTTACTACTCACTTATTCTTGATGTTTTCACACTTTTCTGTGCAATTGTTCGTAAGATTCGATATTTAATGCTATTACTCGTTTACGTAACTCGGAAAGTATTTTATAGGATAAAGTTTGGAAGTTTCGAGAACATCTGTCGTCACGTAAAGCACATACTCATCGAATTTTATATCCAAGAATCTATTTTGTAACTTCCTGACGACGTGATATGATGTTACGAGTATTATGACATCAGGTATCATTCAAATTGTATGTTGTAAACATATCGAATACAATTTATGCCAATAGAATTTATTTGATGCGTTTTATCGAAGAGATTTATTTTGTTGCGTTTTATGTTGATAATGCAATTGTGGTTCACTGTTAGGCCATTTGTCTACCGCACCGTGAATGGGACGTTCACGAGAACGAGATGACGACGTCGAAGTAGCGAAGTACATAAAAAAAAAAAGTTTATTTAAAAGTTTATTCGGTTTAATATGTATGTATTTATGTATTAGTATGTATTCATTTTCAAGTTATCTGTCATTTATGTTGCACCTGCCATGTTTTGTCTCTGCATCACCCTAAGGTTGACTGGTAGATCACCCTAAGGTTGACTGCCTTAGGCATTAAGTCCGCCTTTGTACAGTATTTTTTTACTTGTGCATAAAGTTTTAATAAATAAATAAATACTATATGGCCACGTAGTCTCGTTTCTCGTTGACGTCCAGTTCACCGTGCGGTGGAAAAACAGTGATAGACATAAGTCCTCCGGCTTTTCTATTAAGTCTTCCCCTGCTACGTTCTGAGTTTTTCGGACCATTTAACTCGGGGTCACCCTACGCTACATTTACATTTGTTTGTGTCAAAAGAATGGAAAGTACCTAGTGACCTGCAGTGCTTACCCAGCTAAAACTACCCTTATTTCAAAGCTTATGGCAACATTCCTTTACCAATGTTGTTCATGGACCGATTTAGGAAGACCACCACAGAAATTTGTCTGTCAGAATACGACTGTAAATTAAATGAATTGTAATTATTTATTCTGTAAATGGGATTGGAATTGCTTACAAGTTTTAAAAAAAATTGCTAGATGGAGTTGGAATTTCCTATCTGACTAGAAATGAAAAGAAATAGCGGAATAAATTCAGGTGTTAACACTTAAACGATCGAAAATAAATTAAAATTTATCATTCCCCTCTTACCTCCGAAACTACTGAGCCTAAAAGATAGATCCTATGAGAACTCTATGGTCTTAAAATAACATGGCAAATCTCTCAATATTGTACCTACAAACTTACATTTGCAGTTGGAATGTATGGGAGAACGTATTATTCAACTACAATGTTAAGTTTGTTCTTGGGATAAAATATGGTAGCTGAGTAACATATTTATCGTATGAAAACCACGCGAGTTCAACTCACACTTATCAGGTTTTTTATAATAAAACCTTCTTTTAAATTGGTAAATCGTGACTGCGGGCATTACCTCCTTTTCAATAGAGAACTCATGTCCAACAAAGGTCTGCATTGAACCAAGTTGATTGATCGAGCTCGCACCGGAAATTGCGACGAAATCCATTTTTTATTCTTCCGTTTATTGCATGTTTTTATAGCTTGGAAAGTAAACATCATCTTTGTAAAAGCGAATAAAAAAGAAATGGACATTCTTTTCGGACTTATTATTTATCGATGAATGTTGTTTTACAAAGATGAATAATGCTGTGCTGTCCCTATTACATGGGACTTAAATATAACTGGCGAAATGTGGGTGTACCTGCTACAGGGACACCTCTGCCCAACCCTTCGGGGAAACAAGGCGTGATGTTATGTTATGTTATGTTTATGAATAATGCTGCTAAAGCGATCTACAAATTAATAAGATAAGATACAGAAATAAAAACGCCGGATAGTATTAAAAAAAACCGGCCATGTGCGTGTCGGACCATGCACAATGAAGGGTTCCGTAGTTGGGATGAATTTATCCCAAAAACAAACTTAACTTTGTAGTTGAAAAATATGTTCTCCCATACGGAATGTATGGGAAAACATGTTTTTGCAACTGCAAAGTTAAGTAGGTCAATTATTACTCGTTAACTTGTAAAGCCTACTTAGCTGTGATAGTTTTTTTTTAATTTCGTTATATAAACTACTGCTGTGATTTTTTCACACATCCAAAACCAACCATTTAGCTGGCAGGGGGGGGAGACACTTGACTCTAACAAAAATTTGCACTTTAAAGCTTAATATTTCGCAAACGGATCCTTGAATCCAAAAATGGTTTCTACAAACTCACAATGTTTTTAAAGGACCTTTCCAATGATACCACATACAATGGGTTAAAAAAAAAAAATCCCCACTTTACGTGTAGGAGATACCTCTCCTACACGTAAAGTCCTAAAAAAAATGTTTTTCATAATTTTGTTTTACCACTTTGTCGGCGTAATTAATATGTATACCTATGCTAAATTACAGCTTTCTAGTGCTAAGGGTCTCGGAGCTAGACCTCGGACAAACAGACAGACAGATAGACAGACGGACAGACAGACAGACGGACATGACGAAACTATAAGGGTTCCTTGTTTACTACGGAACCCTAAAAAGTACAGGTTCTGATGACGTGTTTGCCACATGTTATGGCGTGCAAATAAATATTAATAATTATGATCGTTAATAATTTAGGTAGTCAAGTCAATATCAATAATGTACCTTGAATTTAGCAAACATCTATAAATTATTTATTTATTATTTATTTAACAATTTATGTACACACATATAAACAGATAAGAAGAAAGGAACAGAAAAATATGTACAAAGGTGATGCTAAATGTCAACAGTTAATAAAAATTCATCAAAAAATCTATGTCAAAAATAAATGGTTCTGTCAGAAATTCCATAATATTATAATATGCTTTGGCGGTTAGAAATGACTTTAGTTGTTTCTTCAATTGTATATTATAAGCTTCCTCCAAATTTTCGGTAACTTCTTATAAATGATGGGGGCCATGCAATAAACACTTGGAGACTTCTAAATGATAAAAAATGTTAGGTATCATATAACATTAAAATCACACAATATAACAAGTAGACACACTAATTAGTGTAAGCAGAACAAAATGTTCTTTTAAAAGTGTATGTCTAGGCTTTGTTAGGTATCAGAAAAATTTGTTGAGTTCACTCTAATAAAAAAAAGAACCTGCAACAGATTTTTTTCTCAACTGACTAAGATAAGTCAAGCAAGGCAAAATAACTGCAATGTTGTTCATTCATACTTCAACTTTAAAAAAACCGGCCAAGTGCGTGTCGGACTACGCACAATGAAGGGTTCCGTAGTTGAGATGAATTTATTTATCCCAAGAACAAACTTAACATTGTAGTTGAAAAACATGTTCTCCCATAAATCCCAACTGCAAATCGTCGCTCGGCATCCAATACCACGAATGTGACATTTTTACGTTTTTTTTTTAAATTGCAGGATCACTTATTTCAACGTGTAGAATGAAATAAAACAAAAATCTGATTTTCGTTAAAAATTTCACATTCGCGGTATTAATATAATAATAATCTAAATCTAATAGCTTTAAACGAGCAATTCTTGTATTTATGTACCTAGGTATATATAATCTGAATCTCGGAAACGGCTCTAAGAATTTTTATTAAATTTAGTATGCAGGGGGTTTCGGGAGCGATAAATCGATCCAGCTAGGTTTCATTTATAGATAAAGTCGTTCAAAAAAAAATGGACATCCAGATATTTTTCTTTATTCAAGTAACAAGGACTCATTGTGTTAGTAAACTTATGAACTATGTTAGCTTATTTTACCAGGTCACTCAGAAAGTTTTGCGACTAACAGTTTTTGTCTATAGGATACTGGCTAGTTTTGGTGTCAATTAAAACTATGACTATTTATTACAAAAAAACACATAATTCCAAATTCGAAATTCCCTCCACATTTTTTTACGAGCAAAATCAAAATACTCTGTCTTACTGAAAACTGGATTTACAACGAGAACATTTTCGCGCGATGATTTTGTACGATTTCAAATGTCGACTAAAACTAGAAGAATCGTTTGAAAGACTTCAAATGGTGTTCATAGAAAAAAGCCCTTCTAAAGCGACTGTTTTCCGCTTTTTTAATGAATTTATGTGTGGTCGAGTAATTTTGGCGGACAAAAAAAGAAGTGGCGAACGGTTGTTACATAACAAAACGTGCTGGCTGTAAAAAATTTAATTCAAGAGAATAGGCGAATTACATATGAAGAGGTTCAGCATATATTGCCGATTGGATCGGGAAGCGTGCATGAAATTCTACACAGGCATCTTCGGTTATGGAAGATAGTTTCACGCTGGTACCGCAAAATCTAACGCAGGCTCAGAAGGAGGTTCGGGTAGAATGGTGCCGAGACATGATAGCAAAATTTGTAGCAGGCTCGTCTCGGCGCGTTTAAGATATCATTACAGGTGATGAATCTTAGATTTATCAATATGATCCAGAAATTAAGCGTCAGTAAACCGTGTGGCTGTTTCAAAATGAACCAACGCCTACCAAAGTGAAGCGAGCCAGAAGTGCAGGCAAAATTTTGATCGCAAGTTTTTTTTTTTTGCCGGTATTTCTGGTATCAGTACCCTGACGAGATCAAAGGAGCATCAATGCTGAATGGTATGTTACCAAATGTTTGCCAGAAGTTGCGACCGAACACTGGCCTCCGTGGGCTACTGCTTCACCACGACAACGCGCTGGCTCACTCGGCGCTCAAAACAAGGGATTTTCTGGACAGCACACCGATCATCCTCCTTACAGTCCCGATTTAGCTCCGTGTGACTTTTTCTTGTACCCCAAAATAAATCAACTCAAAGTAAAATAGTTTTCATCACCTGAAGATGCACTGGCTGCATTTGAGAAGGAGATTGGAAAGGTGTCTGATGCGGACTAGAAGACGTGTTATAAAAATTGGTTTAGACGTATAAAACTGTGTATAAACGCCAATGGAGAGTTCTTTGAAAATATATAATTTAAAAAATTATAATCTGTAGTATATTTTTTTCTAGTATCACACAACTTTCTGAGTGCCCCACGTAATTTAGTTTAAATTTATTTCACCCCATGGGAGATGGCACTGCAGTGATTGATGTACATGCAATCCAGCCTGCTAGCAATCTTTTTTAGGACATTGTTGGAGCTGGCCCGTACTCTGCGCACCAAGGATGCACACCTCATTCGCATCGTTGCTTAAAAGCAATTAATATGTGCGTCCGCGAACATTCCCGATGCGCTACAAAAACGGGGCAGCCCCACCAATACCCTGTAAGCGTTGTTGTATTGGACACGAAGGGCGTTGCACGACCTTTGGGTATATCTAGCCCACAGGCTGCACGTGTAAAACGTTGTACAATAAGCTCGAAACAGAGTAATTTTGACTTTTTAAGTGATCAGCGTACAAACTTCCGAGCCAGCATGTTTGCCCTTGCCGTCAACGCTCTTCGTTCCCGCTCAATATCGAGTCCGTCATTGAGGTCAGGGGTCAATATATGACCAAGATATTTAAACGTAAATACTCTTTGTAGTGGAGACCCATTGAGTAATACAGGTGGTACATAGCCCGGTCTACCCCCAGCCTCAAAAACCATGATCTCCGACTTATTGAAGTTATAACATCAAACCGTGTGTTTGCTCACATTTGGCGACCAATTACTTTCTGAGACCACAGATTGACGCGCTCAGAAGCACCATATTATCATCTGCATAGCTAATATTATTTACACAAATACCATCTAAATAGCAACCCACTCTGGTGCTGCTGAGCTCGCTAATCCTGCCTCACCCCGCATTCCAACCTGTATGGCCTGGAAAAAGTTCCAGCCCTTCGTACACTATTAATCTGGTTACTATACCACAATTTAAAAAAGTTTATAACCTCCGTTGGCAACCTATCCTTCTCCATCTTTCTCCACAATACGTCATAAGCAACCAGATCAGAAGCCTTGAATAAATCTAGGAAGCTAGCATAAATCGGCGTCCCACGCTGTGTATAGTAAGTATGTGATAGTATGCGTAATGCACAACACTGCACTTTCTGTTGACAAACCACGCCGAAACCCGAATTGGTTGTCATGAACACTTACAGTTTTATTTATTTGTGTATTAAGTAGACGGTCAAACACTTTTGATACTATGATATTATAGTAGCTAGAGAGATGGGCCTATTGGATGCCGAGCGACGAAATGTAAGTTTTTACGCACAATATTGAGAGATTTACCATGTTATTTTAAGACCATAGACTTCTTATAGGTTTTCCTGTAATCTATGAGTAAAGAGCCATACTATGTATTTTTTTCAAATTTTTCGGTCCAGTAGTTTCGGAGATAAGGGGGGGGGAATGGTCAATTTTCATTGAATTTATTCAATATCTTTAAAAGTATTTATTTTAAAATTATATAAAAAATATATTTGAGATTCTCGTAACAAGCCCTTTCATTTGATATGTCACACGGTACTGTTAGCAAAACTTTTTTTTTAATTTTCTTGTTTGCGCCCCAAAAGTGACCCCTATATTCAAAATTAATTTATTTACGTTACTCATTCGTGTTTGGGTCACAAAAATACATATGTGTACCAAATTTCAACTTAATCGGTCCATTAGATTCGGAGTAAATTGGCTGTGACAGACGGACAGACAGACAGACAGACAGACAGACAGACACACGAGTGATCCTATAAGGGTTCCGTTTTTTCCTTTTGAGGTACGGAACCCTAAAAAGAGTACTTTCTTTTTCTTTAAGAGTTTGAAGTTATCTTATTTGCTGTTCAAACTTCGAACTAATTTATTCGAATGAAGATACAGTTTATTCCTTTTGAGCTTTATTTAAAGCGTATTCGTTTTTTGAATTTTTTAAATTTATTATTTACGTTGTTTTGTGATCTAACTTAAAGGAAATTAAATTGTCACAGCGAATCTCACCGTTTATAAAGGGTGAGTCATACTATCGACTTTTAGGTCATTGTTTTATCAACCGTTTACCTGAAACCAAAGCTTTACAACCTTCGTATCTTTATTTATTCTACATGCTCGTATCAACTTTTACATTTTGGACTTTAAGTGAAATAACTTAGTGATCATTTTCTGCATAGTCAACATCGTTAAGGTTCATTCCGACCATTTATAAGTTAAATTGTTTAGAAAATTCCAAGTACCGAAATTAAATTGAATGGCTTTAGCTGCTCAGTTACCTATGTATTTTTAAACTTTTTTACGGAAGAAAAAGGAGCATTCGTAAATCATTTTTAAATAGCGCGCATTACAAGAACAGTTCGAAGAAGTTTCATTGGGTCAGATTCAGATTCAGATTTATTTTGCCAACAATGTAGGTACAGGTATAAGATGGTACTTCACTAAGTTTTTCCGCTACATTCTACCTTACGGCATGCAAAGTCGTAAAAACTAAAAAAATACAATTTTTATCTAAATTAACAATATTAATAATTGGCATAGGCAGGTAATCAGTTACACAGAAAAAAAAAAAAAACTTTGTAACAAAATGTTGGGCCAGAAAGAGAAGAATGAAAAGCAATTGCATACAGCCGAGATGAGAATGTTAAGAGGGATGTGTGGTGTTACGCGAATGGATAGAATAGTAAATCCTTACATATTATAAAGTCTGTCTGTCTGTCTGAACGCGATAAACTCAAAAACTACCGAACGGATTTTCAAACGGTTCTCACCATTAGATGGAGTGATTCTTGCAAAAGGTTTTAGTTTTCATAATAAATAAACAGTTTGTAAAATTATTCGTCACCTGCGCTAGGTACCTATATTTACATAGATAGAGACTATGTACGTACCTAGTGTACTTAACTATGAATAAAAAAACAGGTATGTACACTAGGTACGTACCTAGTCTCTATCTCTACCCAATGGAACATCCTTACATCTTGTAAAACAAAGTCCCCCGCCGCGTCTGTCTGTCTGTCTGAACGCGATAAACTCAAAAACTACCAAACGGATTTTCAAATGGTTTTCACCAATAGACGGAGTGATTCATGCGAAAGGTTTTAATGTATAATTCATTAAGGTTTTGTGTAAATTGGCTGAAATTTGACGATTATTGTTGAAGATGTCGGAAAAAATCATGCCAACTGAGAGCTTTATTGGCGTGCGCCGCGGAAATCGTAAAAGTTACATAAAATTTATGTTCTATAGGATTGTTAAAATTAAAAAGTTCAACAAAAAAGTCCGTGATGGCGTATGTCTATCTTCTAAGGGTGACTCACAGTAACCATTAAAATCTTTCAGAATTTGATAAAAATGTAATTTTTATTTCCGACGCTATTTTGACCGGTATTATATTAATCTCTATCCAATAAAATATGTTATTTAAATTGGGCATTTAATTTAGATTAAAATCTACCTTTCATATCATTTAAATTAATAGTTTAAAAGATATCACAGATTTTACGCGTGACAATATAATTATGGTTGACCGTAACGCGGATGTAATCCCGGTAGTACGTTCCCATGGGATATTTTGCAACATCCACGCGGGCGAAGCCGCGGGCAAGAGCTACTGAGTATATAAGAGGAAGTCTGAAAGTAACACCTGTGACTGATAAGTTGTGTGGCAATTGGTTGTCATGATATGGGCATGTGATGCGGAGGAATGAAGAAAATGTCTTCAGGAACGTTTTGAGTATAATTAGACAAGATTGTATGACAAAGACAAGATTGTAGTATGGTGCTACGCCGTAGCACGGTGCGTAGTAGCAAGCTACGAATGTTCGTAGCTCGCTAAACGCCGCGCTACGGCGTAGCACCATGCTACAATCTTATCTTTGTCATACTAATCCCATCAAAAACTTATCATGTAAAAAATGCAAGTCTCGCAACGCGAACTGCGTTGCGAGACTTGCATTGCAATTAGGTAACTATTTATGATATAGTTGTTGCATAGATGCTCCCATAGATAAGTACTGAATAAATTAACCAACTTGGTTTTAAAGAAGATCTCACAACGTTTTGCTGTAGAAGAACTGCGTTGCGAGACTTGCATTTTATTACATGTTATGTTTTTTATTTTATTGTTCGTATATCTAAAAACTGAAATTACAGTATATTTGATTTTGCTTGCTTTAAAAGCTAAACACTTTTGGTCACTGAAAATTCAGGCATTTAGTTTTATCCATAACGAAATTACAGGGGGTCGAAAATGTCCTGAATGGCTTCGAGAAAATATTGTGCCTTTGTTTGTTTGTTTTGCTCGACTTGGCGTCTGCCCCCAGATAAAACGATTGAGACAAGCTCAATAATAGCTTCCGCCCGCAACTTCGTCCGCGTGGAATAGTTACTTTGGTGTTCCGCTCCTATTGGTTTTAGCGTGATGATATACAGGGCGTCCCAAAATTATGGGACATGAAGGGAAAGTACCTTAAATATCGTAGATAGGGTATTTTGCAGAAAGAAGACTTTATGTTATTTTTAAAAGTTAGTAATTCTGCATTTAAAGATATTCTAAAAATTACTTGCCTCGTCTGGGAATCGAACCGACTTAAATGTAAAAAAAAAACACCCCTACTTTTATGATGCCAATCGAAAGAATGACCAAAAACTAATAACTCTTCTTAAGTAACATAGTATTTTAAAAGAAACGAACAACGTAAAATGTTTGAGTCAAATTCCAAGAAAGTTATTGATTGCCGACGACGACTTTTCGAACGTCGCGACGTTCGAAAAGTAGTGAATGTTTTCCTACTTGGATTGGTACGAATGGACCGATTAGATGGCCGGCCAGATCCCCGGACCTTACACCATTAGATTTCTTCTTTTGGGGATACGTGAAACATATGCTATACAAAAAACGATACGAAGACGTGGGCGAGTTACAAACAGAATTGTGCCATATCATATCGAGTATTCACCATAAAATGATAAGAAAATCAACAGGCAGCGGACTGATTAAAAGATTGGCGATTTGCGTAAGACAAGAGGGATCACATTTTGAGCATTTAATTAATTAATTTACAAAAAAAAAAAACACCCACTTAATTGACTACGGCAGTTTCATGTATGTTTTTAATTTGATTAAAATGATTAATTTCACGCTGTTCCTTTCTTTTAAAATACTATGTTACTTAAGAAGAGTTATTATTTTTTGGTCATTCTTTCGATTGGCATCATAAAAGTAGGGGTGTTTTTTTTTACATTTAAGTCGGTTCGGTTCCCAGACGAGGCAAGTAATTTTTAGAAAATCTTTGAATGCAGAATTACTAACTTTTAAAAATAACATAAAGTCTTCTTTCAGCAAAATACCCTATCTACGATATTTAAGGTACTTTCCCTTCATGTCCCATAATTTTGGGACGCCCTGTATAGCCTATAGCCTTCTTCGATAAATAAGCTATCTAACACTGAAATAATTTTTCAAATCGGACCAGTAGTTCCTGAGATTAGCGCGTTCAAGCAAACAAACAAACTTTTCAGCTTTATATATTAAAAAAAAGTAGTATAGATGTTGTACACTTAGCAACTTTAAAAAGTGATTTTTTGCTACTGTGTTGATTGTAATATTATGTTTTACTGAACATAGTGTTTTGGAATCCATACTAATATGAAATAGGTCTTATCTCAGCAGTCGTTATTTCACGAGAAAATATTTTTTAAATTTTGCTAAGTGTATGCATATTATTGCTCATGACTGTACAAATATCCATGGTATGCCACACGGTGCGTTCCAGCGTCGTACCGCACGTACACCGGACTTGCAGCCCGCGAGACGAGGCAGGCAGGGGTGTACGCGTTGCGACACCATGTTTGTGCGTTGTCAAAAATAGATTTTTGACAGATAACAATTTACGCGCTTTGCGGCACGGCACCGCTGCGGCGTAAAAACGTTACAGCACCGCAGCGCCCGTGTGACCGCCAATGCAGTGAACTATTTTCGATGCGACGCCGCAACGCATCGTGTGCACAGGCTCTTAGGGCCAGGCCACACGGTGCGGTGCTGCTCCGGCGCGGCGCCTGAGCGGTGCCGCAACGGTTTCCTACATATCAAAAATGTATGGTATGCCATACGGTACGTCCGGCACCGCTCCGGCGCCGCACCGCAGACGCACCGGACAACGGCGCGAGGCAGACGAGGCGGGGAGGGGGCAAGCAATGTGGTGCCGCAGCGACGCCGCTCAGTTGTTTATACGGCATAGGCAAGAGTGCACGCTCGTTGATGTAGGTGTATATCGTACAAAAAAATGGCTGGGCAAGCCAAGCCAAGTCTGTTGCGGTGCCGCAGCGGCGCCGTAAGAACATTGCGACGCCGCACTGCTCGTGTGGCCGCCAGTGCGGTGCGGAGTAATGCGGTGCGGTGCGGTGCCGCACCGTGTGGCCTGGCCCTTAGTGTAAATGGGGCTTAAAAAAAGCATTTATTTCAGGTCCTTGACCCATATTAAATACAAAAACAATACACAATTTAAGGTTGAAACTATCTCACTGTTACATAGATAAATATGCCTCGTCGTTTTGTGACGTGCAACTGACTTTCAACCTAAAGGAGTTAAGAGTTTACATTGCACCACATTGCATAAAAAAAATATAGTTAAAATTTTCCGCCAACCATTCGTGGCTCTAAAACAAGTACGAAATTGACTATGCCAAATAAAGGACATTTGTTTACTACATAAACATATTTTTCCATAAATATGTTTAAGTTTAGGTTGTTAATATTCGTAAATATTTATCGTGCCTAAAGGTTTTGCAAATATTTATTCGTAAACAGACTTAAAGGAAAATTGGTTTTGAGCAAATTCTATGAAATAACGATTGCCCGTAATGCCTTATGTAAAATTACTAAAATGTTCTAGGAAACTAAATATATATTTTTTGAAACAGTGAGGAATTTGAATAACCGCCTCTGTGGTCTAGTGGTAAGACCACCTGTCTCAGACCCAGTGGTCTCGGGTTCGATTCCCAGCCGGAGCAAAATTTTCTACTGGGTTTGGTTGGTGGTATGGCTAAGTCCGCCTGGCTAGGCCACCATCGCTTTAACAACGATGTTAACAGCTCTATGGTTGAGGATCCGGGTGAAGTTCACTGCCATCTTCGGCGATCATCACTTACCATCAGGTGAGATGAAAGCCTAGAGCTACCCCGTTGTGGGGATAAATTATTCTAAAACCCTAATGTTAACTTAATAACTACATTTTGGCCATACACTTTCTCAAATTACTATTGTTAGATAGTGAATCCTTTTTTAAGTTCTGCCTTATATGTTTATTTTCATTGCCAGTAAGAATAATGGATGGGCTCGCATTTGATGACTACTTTACTTGACCCCGTGTACTAACCAAAGCGGATGGCCGCGCGAAATCGCGTTCAACATAATTGAAAATGGAATTCATTTGTCAGCGCGATGACGCGTTCGGGTTAGTCTCGAACGAAATGAACGCAACTATCGCTTTGGTCAGGACACGGCCTGATGGTACGCGTTAATGTTGAAGTTTGCGGAATATCACGATACAAAATTATTTTAAAGTTAACTCAAAAAGAAATCCCTAAATAAGCCTCTACTATAATCTCCCTAACGTCACATTGTCTGTCCACCTGTCAAATAATTTCGCAGAAAGGCTGACACAAATGTGTACACAGCGTAAACAATTATCTCTTTAATTATTAGATAACCATAATTACGTAATTTACGTATAGTCTACCTCGTAATTGCTTTTACCCCTTTTGGAAACAATTTTCAGTAAATTGAAAATTCACACACATAAATTCACGCCTTATTCAGTAGTCATCATCTGCATAGCTTTTTTCCAACTATTTCGGGGTCAGCTTCCAGTCTAACCGGATGCATCTGAATACCAGTATTCTACATGGAGCGACTGCCTATCTGACCTCCACAACCTAGTTACTAGGTAACACGATATCCCTTGGTAAGACTAGTTGTCAGACTTTTGGGCTTCTGACTACCCGTAACGACTGTCAAAGATTTACAAATGACAGCCGGGACGAACGGCTGCACGATAACGCCTTATTTAGTAGTAGTGGCGGTAAAATAATTTGGGAATTCTTTTGATTGCTGGTGAATTTTCATTACAATTTCGTAGTATTATTTTATTGAAAAGCCTCATTTTGCAGATTAAAAGCATGATCGAAATACATACATATATAAACTCACGCCTTCTTCCCATGGGGGTAGGCAGAATCTACAGACCGCGCCTGCTACGATCCTTACATACTCCTTTTGCTTCGTTTACGTTCATACATCTGATCATACACGTACGCCGGTTGCGAGTACTACGCACCTTTTCTGAAGAATATCACCAGTAAAGTTATATGTCCTTATAGAGCGTCACCTCCTGGCGTTCATTAAGGTTGAAATTTTCTAACTCTCACATAGACAAATAGACCAGTACCCTAATTGCGTAAAACGATCAATCACAATTTATTTCGATTTGAAACAGATTGCTAATCCATTGCTTCATAAGTTGGAAAAAAAATCCGTTCAACAACGTAAATAACGCAATGAATGATTTTGAACTGTCAAAATGAAACAAATTAGTCATAATCGTTTACGAAAATAAGTTATGCAATTAGGGTACAGGTCGTTTTATGACGTGCAAGCAGAGTTTGGAATTTTTTATTTATTTATTTAAATTTTTATATGTTTTTTTTTATTGGTACCAAAAGTACAGGTTCTGTATACCGCTAAGTACCGACTTAGCGGTTCTTGCTATTTCGGTACCTGGGTACCGGTTCCAGACAGTACCCACCGGTATTCCACTTAACAAGTATCGGTACTAAATTCAAGTTCCCGCCGTGTACCACAAATCTCGTATTTGGACCTTGAAGTTATTTTTCTAATGTCTATTAACTATCCTTTTTACTTACTTTATCTGTTTTATCACTCTAACTTACGGAAATATTTGTTTGGTACCGGTACAGTACCGATACTGATTAGAAATACCATTAGTACAGGTACTACGTTTGATACCGGTAACCATAGTAACACAATGAGTCATTTATGTTGGTATATATATAGAACAGGTACTACTCTGGTACCGGTTCTCAAAAATACCGGTATTTCAAAGCCCTGCCGCTTCAAGTGACATTCAACCTTAGGATTAAGAGCATTTACGGGGTGAACGATACATTATAATATGTGTTAGCAGACCATCAAATACATACTAATATCAGGTAATGAACATAGTACTTGCTTACTTATTTGCTGAATAATTTGATTCCCGGAGCTATTTAGCTAATACTAATAACAGTCTGTAATTATCCTAATATTGATGAAAGGCCTTTTCAAATACAGAAGTAATGAGCATTAATCACCATGATTGCTTACTTGGGGCCTTTTGAGGTACGGAACCCTAAAAATTTAATTATTCGGAAAAGAACCGGAGTTACCGACATAGCTGGCAGAGTAAGCAAGGTGAAGTGGCAGTGGGCTGGCCATGTTTGTCGCAGGACCGATGGGCGGTGGAGCAGACGAGTCCTTATTTTATTTTTTGGGTGGGAAATTATCAAATAACTTCTCCCGCTCTGGGCGGGGCTGGAGGGCGTGTCAGACTCTTACTGACTAAAACCCACCCGTGTTCCTTCAGTTGCCATGTTGCCGGGGGCCACGATCTTTCTCTCGGACTTCTTCGCAACCTCGGCAGGCATCGGCCCTAGCGGATCCCGTCAGTTCTGCTGACATCTCACACACAACACAACGCACCGTCGACCCGGGCCTGGTCCTTATCGGACTCTCCCTCACGCGTTCAGCCTTCACCTTAGCGAGCAAGTCCTGGAGTGGAGACCGCGTACGCCACGAGCGTAGTGTAGGATGCCCCTCAGCTAGATAGATCGACGTCCTTAAAACGATGGCAGGGACTGAATGGATGTGGAAGGTGGAAACTTATGCAGCTAGCACCATAAGTATTACCCATAGATACATATGAATTAAGTAAATATTAAATATGTCGGAGACGGGTATGTGACTTTCGTTATTATCAGCGATATTTTAACTACTGTGGGCGTAGTGTGGGTAGTGTTGGTTAATGCAAAATAGAAAAACAGTTTGTAGTTCAGATCACACTATAATTTTCTATAAAATGAATCACACTAGCTAAATTATACACGCATTGGGTGCGACGGCGTTTGTTAAAATCACCAATTAACAAAATGATCACAAATTACAACTAACACAATAAAAGTACCACGAATCGAGAACAGTTCCGTGACGTCTTGATTCCAATGCGACCAAAGGCTGAATGCCCTCCTCGCCGTGGCCTTAAAACATCACGACTCTGTAGAAGCGCGCCTTTTGGTGTAGGTAGCTCACTCTTGATGTCGCCAGTGGCGCGCTTGCAATTCGTTTCGTGTCCGTACTAATTGACCGGATCCAACATATATTATATTATATTATTTGCAATGGGATATAATTAGGATAAACATAACTGGCGAAATGTGGGTGTACTATAAGGTTTTGTTCACCTCGGCTCAACCCTTCCGCGATGATGAGGCGTGATGTCATGTAATGTTAAGTATCTGCAATTTTAAAATAAATTCAATTCAATTTTTTATTTTTTTTGTCATTCGTTTGAACTACTCCGTACGTTCGTACTAGGTCCACAGGACTCTTATAAAATATGTCTTATCTAAATAGCGCAGAAGTGGAACTAGATAAACGTCACTCAGAACGATTAGCTCGAATTCAAGTTGAACACACCCGCGGCAGCTTGGACGTACGTGACGTCACAGGCAAGCTGTCCAACAGTCGCTCGGAGTTGTCTGACACGTCTCGTACCCCAGAGCGTACTAACCAAACGTATCTTTGAAGTAGTGTTGGTAAACAGAGATATTTCGTCGAGAAAGGCAAAATGAAAGCGAAATGGAATGATAGCGAAATAGATGTAGAAGCGAAACCATTTAAACTTATTCATACTTCCATACTAATATTATAAATGGGAAAGTTACTCTGTCTGGCTGACTGTTATCTTTTACTCCTTAACGGCTGGATGGAATTTGGCTCACGGATAGACCATGACCTGAGTAACATAGGATAAATGTTTTTATCCTGGTAAAACGTTTCCGTGAGATAATTTTCGACCTCCACGCGGACAAAGCCAGGCAAAAGCTAGTATAGTTATAAATTTGTTGTCTTTCACGGTGAATCAATTAAATCATAGACTTTAGGGGAGATTTAAAAAAAAGTTAGAAACAAAAATTCATGTAGCCGCCCACAGCCACCGGTGGCCAGCGACAAACAGTTCACTCGCTTTTTCATACATTTTGTAGGGACTTACCGCACACGTTTGGCCGGTAGCGACCACGCGCTTTAGCAGTGTCCGCGACTCGTCACTGGAGGCCGCGCCGCTCCGCCCCCTCTCACTCTCACTCAGGAGTCCATCGTGAGATTGCACTGCAGATAGGGGGTTATAAAATGTGGCGGCTTCCGAACACCGGTGGCTCGTGTGCGCCCAGACTTATTGTCACAGAAACACGTGCAATTAGAAATTATAAGTTAACGCGTACCAACTCGAAGTATATTACTTGAATAAAAATCTTTTCCCAACTATGTTGGGATCGGCTTCCAGTCTAACTAGATGCAGCTGAATACCAGTATTTTATATGGAGCGACTGCCTATCTGACCTCCACAGCCCAGTAACTGGGTAATACGACACCCCTTGGCAAGATTGGTTGTCAGATTTTCGGGCTTCTGACGACCCGTAACAGCTGTCAAAGATCCACAAATGACAGCCGGGACCAAAGACTTAACGTGCTTTTCGAAGCATGGAGGAATCTCGGTATGTAAAGATGGTCACCAATTCTAGGACCAACCCCGGCAAGCGTAGCTTAACCTGATGGATCGACCTGTGCGGCTGTTATTACTTAGCCACGAGCTCAACAATAAAGGCATTTTAATAATAAAATAATTAATTATAATTAAATTTAGATATTGATATTTAATAAAAAACTTTTAGTTATAGAATTCCACCAAATCTAAAAATCCTAAATGCTAATCCTATAGCAAATTTCAAATGGAGTAATTGGTACAATATTTGCCTGACACTTTTTATTTGTAAGCAAACAGCACTTTGAACTTTGAACGTAATAATTTCCTCTCAGTCAGTTTCATGTATCAAAACACTTCGCCTTAAGTGGAACCTTTATACAAAGTGGGTAAACTGCCCTTAAAATTTACTTTGCGAAGCATTTATGTCAGTATAACCAACCTCGATGAAAGATAAAAACATTTTCCTTTTAATTCGCGTTGACGGGAGGTTTCCGAATGGCATTCAAACATCTATATTTGGTAAAATATGTATTTGCTATAAGTTTAGAGCTTGAAAAGAAACTACTTTCTAAATGTTTAAGAATTTTATACTGTTGGCTGAATTTGAGCAGTAGTGGCCCAGAAGTAGTGGTGACCCAGTGCTAACGGCCACGACTTACGAGTTGTACAGCTCGTAGGTTCGAAGCCAAACAGGCGCTTTACTTGGTGTACATTTTTCATCAACACTGCTGTCAAAAGGGCGAAGGAAAACATCGTGAGGAAACCGGCATGACCTAGAACCAAAAAAAATTAAAGACATGTCACATCTACCAATCCGCATTAGGCGCGTTCGGTACATACGGTCCACTCCCTCTCATCGAGAGAAGGCCTGTGTCCCAGCAGTGGGAACATTATATACTGATTATGTGGTTATGCGGGGTTGAATTTTCACCAAATTATTCGAGTTCTAAATCTGTGTCCAGTTGCTATAAAGTCAGCAAGTGTTTTGCAGTCGTGGATATAAGCTTTCGATAATACTACTGAAATTCTGTGAGTGTGATTGTAATTTTGACAATGACGGTATATTATGTACGTGAGTTGAAAAGGAGATGGAAAATTTTGGGCCCAAATGTAATAAGTTGAGATATGATCTAAAAATTAGTCATAATTTTTTATTCTTGAATATCAAAAATCAGCTCAATTCTTAGTCTGGAAGCGGAGAAATATGATAAATATAGTTTTCGTGAGATTATCGTTTAAAGTAATCGATTACACAACTGCAAAAAGAAAACCTACCCACTAGGTAGCACTAGGTAATATAATTAACTCAAAGTAATTAAATGCACTGTATATACTTTTGTACAATATAGTGCATTTAATTTAAATAAATCATCATTTACTTAATAACCAAAATAATGATTATCAATTTCATGTCGATTAAAATCAGTTTTATATTTTTTGTCTATGTTAATGGCAGTGCATATTCTGCACTGGCATAAGCTGACTGACATTGACTATTTGACACTAGAAATTAGTGGTGGGTCGTTCTCGAATTTTTGGCGACCGAAACCGTTTTCCCGATGACGAAAACGGTTGCAGAAAACGGTTAAAGGACGAAACTTATCCAACGTGGAATAGAATTGCGTTTTCGAATCCGGAAGTGCCGACAGAAGTGAAAACTTGAAAAAGATCGCCTTGGTGGAAGAAAAATACTTGTATAGAACATTGGTCCGTAACCTTGTCTAAATAAAGAGTACAATTGCGTTTACAAAAAAAAAAAAATACTTCCAAAACCTTTAAAGTAAAAATGCTTGCATAAAACATTGATCCGTAAAGTAATGTAAATAAAGAGCACAATCGCGTTTACAAAAATGAGAAGTCAGTAAACGGTGCCGCGAGTTCAATTGTTTTTCCCATCTCAAAAATGCCCAACGCGCCTAAAGAAGTTTTCACTTCAAAAATTTCGGAAATAATGTTCTTCTTATGAACTAAGGGGTTTATTTATAAAGGTTGTCGAGCGCAGTTTCTTAAAACTATCAACGATTTGAAATGTATGAAATGGTTTTTTCGCATCACGAACGACAGCATTGACAACTGGTAATACATTACTGACTGTATTTCATTTCAAAGAGTTCACTTTTTAAGAGTTCACTTTTTATTGAAAGGACTGTTTTATGAGTGTGATAGATAGTTGAATCATTGTACCCGACTATATATTCTTAGATGTAAAATAAAAAATCGCACCAAGTAATTCGAAGACTGGTTTGTGCAATGAAAACTGTTTGAAGTTGAACCCAGGACGTAAAACGGTTTCATCATCACAAAACACAAAACGGTCTTTGTAAACGGTTCGTTATCGCAACGGCCACCCCTACTAGACAGCTGTCACTTATTTTGTGTTTTCCGATGTGTTTTGAGTGCTTTCCCAATTATTTTTCATTTTCAACGACCACTGCTTTGATTTTTACGGATTTTGACCCTACCTACCTTGTACCACCCTTGCTTTCACACTGGATACCGAAGATCGCTCACATGATTGACTTTGAATTGTTATTTTGGATTTTATCGCTGCTTTGTGGATTGGATATTGTTGAAACTATGGATCGATGTGTGAATTGTGGGATAGCAACTAGTCACTGCAATACACTAATGTATGTTTGAATCTATAAATTCACACCATTTTCATCTCGTAACATTCAGGCCCAAGAGTGTATGTAATTGTTTCCGTCTCCTTTGTCTTTAATACTAGGCAAATTTTAAGACCCCAGCTGCTATCAACGAGGTCTTATATTTAATTTAATTTTATTTATTTATTTATTTCAGACATAGTTTTACACTCGATCAATTAATATTTTTTTATGAGTTGTTGAATATTTAAATTTAATTAGTCACAATTTTATTTTGGGTTTTTATCTGTTTATAATTTAAAATAGTTTATAATTTAATAAACTATTTAAAAAAAAAGTATTTTAATTATCAAAAAAATATAAAAATGAGAGGATCGTATACAAATAAAATGTCAAATATAAAGTTGTTGTATTGTTGTTGTTGTTGTTGTTGTTTTTTAATCTTTTTTTAAAAAAAAGTATTTTAATTATCAAAAAAATATAAAAATGAGAGGATCGTATACAAATAAAATGTCAAACATAAAGTTGTTGTTGTTGTTTGTTGTTGTTGTTGTTGTTTTTTTTGTTTAGTTTTAAACTATATAAATTGCAAAAATATCCTACGTAATAATAATACCAGCCTATTATTCTCCCTCTGCATAGGGGTCCAGAGAAGGTATGAGCAATGAGCATTGACCAACCGCTTGTCTAGACGGATTGATGATTTCAGACTTGTAATATTAATGAACGAGGTCTTAATTAAAGCAAATCAAAATGTTAAATAGCGTTTATTGATATTATGAAGAAAAAAAAAATACAATTTTGGTATTTATTATAATACCTAAGCTTTTTTTTTTTTTTGGACTAAAACCCACCAGTTTTCCTTCGGTTGCCCTGTTGCCGGGGGCCACGATGTCCCTTTCGGCCCATATTCGCAGTCCCGGCAGGTATTATAATAAGCTGCGATGTAAACTCACAGTGCAAATAATCTTACAGTGACATCACATTCCTTGCAAATCATACAATGAAATTGCAAATACATGAAAATTATTCTCCTTCAACTTTTGATTTACTCACTTATATGATCTAGTTGATATGTATTTCATGTCTCACGCCGCGGCTTCGAAGACTCACGTGAGTTCGGAATTGAAAGGAAGATTATCCCTAAATCCGCGAATCCTATTTGCGGGATCGACGGCAGTAAAAATGGAAGTTCTATGGAAATTAGGTGGGTTCTACGAAACAGTTAAGTAGTTTCCCAAAATTCGATATTGGATTTAATCTACGTTTCTAGGTAAGCTGTAGGTTCATCATCCCTTAACGTATAAACGTTGCTTAAAGTTAAGTTTACAGTGGTTCGTGGCTCAATGATAGAGAGTAAAGCTACACTTGCCGCGATCGGTTCGTGGATGGGTGACCATACATTACATACCGAGACCCCTCCACCCCTAACGCGTCAAGTCGCTGGTCCCGGCTGTCATTCATAGATCTTTGACAGTCGTTATGGGTAGTCAGAAGCCCAAAAGTCTGACAACCGGTCTTACCAATATCGTGTTATCCAGTAACTGGGTTGTGGAGGTCAGATAGGCAGCCGCTCCATGTAAAATACTGGTATTCAGCTGCATCCGGTTAGGCTGGAAACCGACCCCAACGTAGTTAGGAAAAGGCTAGGCAGATTGGTATTGTTTAAAGTTAAGAGACGTTTAAACGTCAAAAATGTTTGACTTAACAGTCGCTAATCATTACTTAACTTTAAGCAACCTTTATAAATAAACCCCTTAGGTCATAAATAGTAGATTAGTAGCCAAGGGCTGTAAGGCGTCAATTGCAGCCCGAGATATTTAGGCGCACGAGCGCAGCGAGGGCGCCTATAGTTCGAGGGTGCAATTGATGCTTACACCCGAGCTAACTACTCTGCTTTACATCTCGATTGTGAGGTAAGTAGAAAAAAACCGGCATAACAAGAATAAAACATTTTATTAGTTAAAATTTATAGTGAAATGAACAATTTTCAAATTTTAGGGACAGATGTTTTTTGGGTATGTTAATAGTTTGAGATTGTGATATTTGTTGATGACTATTATACTCATACGAAGACAAGGCTGAATAGCGAAGCGACCTCTTTTGTCATTGGGCTGAATGCATGATGTC
The DNA here is from genome assembly GCA_949152395.1 of Agrochola litura. Taxonomy (NCBI): domain Eukaryota; kingdom Metazoa; phylum Arthropoda; class Insecta; order Lepidoptera; family Noctuidae; genus Agrochola; species Agrochola litura. Next base: position 16,806,499 of record OX424509.1, on the reverse strand, counting down.
TATTGCCAGTATGATGGTTAGATGTACGCGAACTTTTTGAAAGAGTGAAGAGTTTTTTTTTTTAAATTACTTACCGCTCTAGGGCTTTTCTAGCTACATTATTACCCTAGAGCGCTAATTGGTTACCTACAAGCCCCATTTGGGGGTAATAAGGACCTACTTACCGAATATGAGAGATGTAAAAGAACATTATTACAGCAGCTTTTTTCTGACAATCTACCGAAGGTTGTAGTAAAAAGGTACTAACCTGCATTTGTGTTAACCATAATCGGTGCAATGGAAACGTTTTCATACAAACTGATGAACCCCAGACGTTTGTCTAGGTTATTTTAATAAGGATTAATTTGAGTTGTAATTGAAATTGATATATTAAAATATGACACTGTCATTGCAATTTGTCATTTATTTACATTTACTAGAAGCACGATTATGTTGGTCTCCTATCCGTGGTCAGATCACCGTAAGCTCTGCTAAATTTACAGATCGTTCGATTAAATTGTCTATAATTTTTCCACGGATTCATTATGTATTTCTTAGTTAATAAATAAAATCCATAAAGAACAATTCTTGTTAGAACTGCACACTAACAATTGAATAAAATACCCTTATTTCGTGAAATATTGGCGCAGTAAAAGTCAATACAATACCATCACTAAAAATTTGTGTTAACCCCACAGAAGTTATTATTCAGTTGTTGAAAATACGTGGAAAATATGATGGTATTCTTTTATTGGACATAAAAGCTGAAGTTGAAATATTCTTAACCTCAGATGTGCCAGTACAATAACGCGTTTAGGACGCTGGTGGGGCTACCCCGCTTCTGTAGTGCGTCGGGGATATTCGCGGATCCGCATGTAGATTGTTTCTACACAACCATGCGCAAAAGGTGCGGTTCCATGGTGCGCAGGGTGTGGAGCAGCTCCAACAGTATCCTAAGCATGATTTCAAGTCACCTAGACTGTGTTTTCGTGGGTCGCTGTTGTGCCATCTCGCATATTGTCACAGCGGTGATACACTGCTATTTGTGTCAGTTTTTTTTTGTAATATATTTGTAAGTGTTGTTGTTTTGTGTGTGTTGTTTATGTCATTTGTGAGTCATATGATACTTGAATAAAGATAATTCTATTCTATTCTATAGAGACGTGAAAATACGTTTTTAAAACGGTTTCAAGGTTATACTCCATTTAGGTATTATATCATTAGAAAAATAACGGATTTAACCCTTTTGTTATTCCGATATAAACGTATACCAAATTCCGTTCTGTAACAATAACTATAAAATAATGTGATCTATTAATTTTTTTATAACTCTAAAATGACTGCATTTAAACAACATTACACAATAATTTGGCCGTTATTTTTTGGACTTATTTTAACCAGTGAACAAAAACTCCTATGACACCATTTTTTTTTACTCCGTTAATAGACTGTACGTCTCACGTAGTCACGAGCATATCTTTTAGTAACCCAAAATTGAATAGAGATTTGTTCGTAAAATAATGATTGCAAGACCTATTTAATAACAGTGTGGTTTCAAAAATAATACGCTCGTAAGGTCACGTATTATAATAACTAAAGTTATTCTATTTTCGAGATAACTACGGTTGATTCACATATGTTCATAACGCATATTGGTCGACTCAATTACTGTTTAACGTACTTAATGTTGATTAAACTAAAATTAATCGCACTAACGAACGATTAATCTAATGATTTTTAAGATATTGGATATTTCAACTATGTATGAAATACCTAATGGACCTTTTGTTTTGACTTCAACTTAATGACTTAATTGTATGTAAATAAACTATGATTCAACGATTTTTGTGTTTTCCTAACTTTATCTTTAACGGATAATTAGACAATGGTGAAAACATTTCTGCGAGCAACTTGGAAGTAGCGCTCGCCGGCCGCTGACGCGGCACCGCTCGCTTCGCTCGCTCGGCTCACGCGTGGTTGGTTCTAATCTAACCTAACATATTTCACCCAGTTCAAAATGACAAATCATACCATACAATCGACAATTAAATTAGCAACCAGTTTGATTTTGTCCAGACTCTAGATTATCCCATGGAGCCAAGACCAGCATGTTTCCAAGCATTCTTATCTTGGATATAATCCTCTAATATGTAATATGCTTGCTTACACACTTTCAATCAAATTACGAAAGATTTTGAAGGAAATTGCTAATCCATTACTTCTTAATATTTTAAAATTTTATCTACTCAACAGCATAAAAACGCACTGAATGTTGTTGAACTGTCAAAATGAAAGGCATTGCCATTGTAAATGTGTTACCTTATTACTCTGGAATATTACACAGGGTGTCTCAAACGTAATGGTCCAAAGGCAAATGGGGTAAAGCGGAGGTGACCACCCACATTTAAAAACTTTAGCGAAACATTCAATCAATCTGCCTAGCCTTTTCCCAACTATGTTGTGGTCGGCTTCTAATCTAACTAGATGCAGCTGAATACCAGTATTTTACATGGAGCGACTGCATATCTGACCTCCACAACCCAGTGACTAGGTAATACGATACCCCTTGACTGGTTGTCAGACTTTCGGGCTTCTGACGACCCGTAACGACTGTCAAAGATCTACAAATGACAGCCGGGACCAACGGCTTAACGTGCTTTCCGAGGCACGGAGGAGTCTCGGTATGTAGAAATGGTCACCCATCCACGGACCAACCCCGGCAAGCGTAGCTTAACCTGATGAGCGAAACATTAGTAGCCCAAAAAAAACATCTAACGTGTAAGTTTCTCTAAAGTTTAATAATAAGATAGAAAAGACAAGTAAAAATAAAATCTGAACCGTTCCAGAGTCACACTGCACGTAAATAGGAACATAATCTTGTACCTACAACTATCAAGGCATCTCCCAGCCAGATTTGAACTCGCTACGTCGAAAATTTTGTTCACAGGATCGGAAAAATCCAAGTGAATGTATAAAATTTCTTTAAAATCATTAAATAAGCGAAATTTTCTGAACTGATGAGAATAAACTTTAACATTTTTAACGATGGGTGGCCACCTCCGCTTTGCCCCATTTGTCTTTTAATCACTACGTTTGAGACACCCTGTAATATTTTGTAATAAAGAGGAAATATGATGGATAGATTGCAATGTTTTAATGAAATAAACACACCGTTGACAATAATTTATTCATGAAAAATGCGTCCTTTTCAACCCACATCAAACAATGATGTACCAATTTTAATTAGAATTTGTAATCTCACTTTTGATCAATGATCATTCGACTGAAACATCAAACAAAACGTCAATAAAAATGTAAATTGCTGTTTGTATTCATCAATATAAAATCTTTCCTGTCAAATACTAGACTTTTAGAGAATATTTTACCGTAATTTGTATTCTCGTAACTCTGTCCAAAATGTTAAGGCGGAGCACCACCGCTGCGCACGGAGAGGCTACGCACGTGTGTCTAGCTTCGCTTTGCAAAAAAATATATGTGATAACGTCCACTGCAATCCACGAACACGCAACGCACGAATACAAGATTAATGACGTCATTGCTACACACGTGGCTTAAATTGCTCGAATAAGGCATCCACGCAGTTCAACGCTGTCAACGCTATGACACGCGGTACACGGAAGCGTGCGTCTGTGTAGCTTCACTGCGGGAGGTGGGACGTGGTGACATAGTCGTGGGTTAATATTCGTGTATAGTGTGTGCTGCAGCGTAAACGTAGACACACGTTGTCAAACAAACGAACCCACGCAGCTAAAATGCGCCGCGTGCCCGTGCACAGCATGCGCCGCGGTGGATCTGCGCCTTTTTACCGTTCGAACTTATTTGTTTTAGGTCGTACAAGACGCTAATGGGTTTCGACAGAATGTATCTACATTTAGCAACAAAACTCGATTAGGGTTTCGATATTTTTATTGGTATTATTTTTGTAGAAGCCAATCTTGCTTCTTATTGAACACAAATTGAATTCTTTATTTTTTAAACATTAAAGCCGTTCTTTATTCACCAAATTTTATTACTGTAGTCACTTTTGATGTCGTCGTTACCTGTTATTATTTTGACAAGTTAACGATGTGAAATTAACCCGGTAAAAGCTCCAGTGTATTGGACGACATTATTGGTCGATTGACTAGCCAATTAGCTGTGAATTATTTGTAACTAGATACTTAAAACATGTAGTTTGAATGAAGGATTCGGTTGATAATGTTCGTGCTAAAGCGCAGGCCTCACTGGGAACGAAGTGAAGTTCGTTTAAGTTCACTCATGTAGCTACCACGTCTTTTCATACTTCGGTTCACATTGCAAACTATGAATCGAAGCTAAACGAACTTTTCGTTCCCAGTGAGGTCTGCACTTAAGACAAAGTGGGTGATTTTCTTCTTTTCGTGTGGTTAGTGACTAACCTGGTGTCAGAGTTTTAAAGCCGCCCATAGGTCTCTGACTTAGCTTCACATGGCGTCGAGAAATATCTCTGAGTCATGCCGGTTTCCTCACGATGTTTTCCTTCACCGTTTTTGAAGCAAGTGATAAATATACAATACGCACATGAATCCGAAAAGTCAGAGGTGCGTGCCTTGGGTTTGAACTCGTAACCTATAACTTGGTAGTCCGACGGACACACCACTAGGCTATCATTGCTATGAACTGCAAAGACAACCTATCCCTCAAAATAAAGTTCTCTCTGTCCCGTCTCGACGTGTGTGATCAAAACGGTTTTGTTCGTAAATTATGCTACTCTTTCATTTTTATCAGCGTAATAGTAATAAATCAAGTAATATGGTTACGTAGATATTTCTCAATAGTTATGATTTACACCGTCCTTCTTTATTTTCTCTAGCTTACTCGGGGCTCCGAGGCGGGCAAAGTTTTATTAAAGAAAACGAAGTCGAGCTTTGACTGAGTTCCCAACTCAACTGCGGAGTAATAGAAAAAGGTGCCTTCATAATAAAAGCAGAAGTCGATAAAATAAAGCGTTAGAACTTGTTCCGATGAAATGAAATAATAATTTAAAGTGCAGGTTAGCAGAATTTCTAGTAACGAACGAAAGAAACACACGTTTATTTTGTTTGGTAGTTTTTGTTGTGTCTAACAGAAGGCGAGTCTATATTAATTCAATCAATCTTTGCCAGCTGAATACCAGTATTTTACACGGAGCGACTGCCTATCTGACCTCCACAATCCAGTTACAGGGTAATACGATAGATACTCCTTGGTTAGACTGGTTGTCAGACTTTCGGGCTTCTGATGACCCGTAATGACTGTCAAAGATCCACGAATGACAGCTGTGACCAACGGATTAACGTGCTTTCCGAGGCACGGAGGAGTCTCGATATGTAAACACCCATCTATAGAACAACCCCGGCACGCGTAGCTTAACCGGATGAATCGATCCGTGCGGCTGTTATTACTTACATAGCCACGAGATCCTAGAGAGAGAGTCCGCGAGTCTATACTTAATTGCGAAACATAATTTCATTTATTATTACCTATCATTTATTACATTTTCATACATATAAATTAAATTTTTAAATATTTTGATGAAAAAGAAATAAAAAAAACATTTAAAAATATAAAAAATAGTGGCTTATCGGCATCAGGAGCAGGGTCCAAGCTGCTGGTGGTCAGGGGGCCTACCACCAGCTCATAAAGCAGTATTATTTTAATATTACTTCAGTGTAAGAAAGAGATGAAGCTCTACAGGCCGTATAGCTCCATCTCTTTCTTCCACTGAAGTAATATTAAAATAATACTGCTTTATGAGCTGGTGGTAGGCCCCAGGTGTTTGGGTTAACTCAGGGCTCAAGAGAGAGCTTTTAAATTATTATTGTTCTACATTAATATAACATGGAAATAGGCCAATACATGTTTAGATTTTTATGGTAGCCTACTTTGTTCCAATACTGAGCAAAGGCCTCCCCCAAATCCTTCCAGGCATCCTTTTCTAAGACCACCTCGAACCAACCCTTGTGGTACGCGTCTGTGTCGTCTCCCCACCTATGGGCCGGCTTCGGCGGCGCCGTCTGTCCTCAGGCATCGACCGATATAAAATAAAATAATAGTACTATGCGACAGACCCTAAATTCAAAATTTTGGAAATACAATGAACGACAACGCCGAAACGGAAAATACGTGGAAACTCACCTAGGGATACAAAAATCGAAAACGCCAAAGAAACAAAAATCAAAAACAAAAATGTCATCTTTCTATTCACAAAAAACACACAAATCCCTTTACGGGTGCACTTAAATATTAATCATGATTAAAAACATTCAGCTTAAAGTTGAGTGATATTCCGCCGACCAGATGATATGCTAATGAAGGCGCATCCAGCTTCCAAAGGAGAATATTCGATATTCTAATGCAAAGTAATAAAAGTCGTGTATTAGCATCGGAAACTCTCGACCTGGGAATGCCTGGGATTCGTTGGAGCTCTCACACTTTACCCTTGTGGTTTGCTTTATATTATTGTACGAACGTTAGCTGTATTTGGTTTAAAAGTCAAATTGGGTTTAAATAATCTGCTTGTAAATCGTATCTCGAACTAAACTGAATTGATGTTTTAGTGTTTTGTTGTCTATGTTCATTTATTTAAGCGTGATAAGGATACTTGGGAAGTTAGTATAATAAAAATAAATATTTAAAAACTGTAACCCAACTACGGAAAAATAAAAGTTATGTAAAAAGTACGAAACAAGAAAATATTTCAGACAGAAATTAAGACATACGTGCAAAAATGGTCAAGGTAGAGCCTTCGTCGCATGTCATAACAATTTTGTAGGTGTTCCTGGCACCCACATGATAGACAGGCATGCGGCCACGGGTTTACCTTGACCATTTTTAGGGTTCCGTACCTCAATAAGTACGTATGTCTTCATTCCTGTCTGAAATATTCTCTTGTTTCGTACTTTTTACTATATAATGATACTAAACATGTCATGATTATCTCAATTTAACTTTTTTCGAGGTCAGAAATTGACATGTAAAATCCACCATTATCACCATATCTATTGATACCTCATTCATCAAAATCGGTTCAATAGTTTAGGCGCTACGGTGGAACACACGTAAATACAAACATAAATATATAGACTGCTAAAATCATAACCCTTCCTTTTGGTTTTGCCGTAGTCGAAGGATAATTCGATGCAGAAACTATGAATCAAAAAAATAATAATAACAGTGGCACTCCAGGAGTGCCGATAGAAGTGAAAACTTAAACAAGATCGCCTGGGTGGAAGAAAAATATTTGTACAGAACATTGGTCCGTAACCTTATCTAAATAAAGAGCACGATCGCGGTTAGAAAAAAAAAAAAACTTCCAAAACCTTTAAAGTAAAAATACTTGCATAAAACATTGATCCGTAACGTAATATAAATAAAGAGCACAATCGCGTTTACAAAAATGAGGAGTCAGTAACGGTGTCGCGAGTTCAATTGTTTTTTCCCATCTCAAAAATGTACAACGTGTCTAAAGAAGTTTTCACTTCAAAAAAACATACACATCATAGTCTACCAAGCGATTTATTTCTCCATAACAAAGGCGCAGCAATTATATCACATTAAATTATACCTAAATACATACTACAGATCTCCCAGAAAAAAATTACGCTTCGGCAATCATCGTCTGTCTTTAAAATAATACGAACGTGAGATAATATATTATTAAAGAAGTGAAAGAAATAACAATGTTTTTTTTTTAACGTTTTTTACCTGGTACCCAGGAGGAATCATGAATAAAGGCTCGAGCAGACCAGCGCGTCAGCACGAGCCTTTACAATTATCTTTCGTTTATATACTAAAAACAAAAATACACTGAAAGTTTAAGACTAAATGAACCGGCCAAGTGCGAGTCGGACCTTACCACCCTACAATATTTAGTAAAAAACGCCGATAAAAACACATTTCTTGTATGGGGACCCTTTTATATTTTTTTGTTATAGCGGCATTAGAAATACACAATCCGTGATCAACTTTCTACTTATTAAGGTTCTTGAAGCCTGCTTAGAGACAGACGGACAGCGGAGGCTTAGTAATAGGGTTTCGATTGGCACCCTTCGGATATGGAACCCTAAAAACAATTATAACTATGACTTCGCGTTCCTTTTAACATGTAATGCCAATAAACACAGTTACGTGAGCTAGTGCCTTTAACTTTGATAAATTTTGATTTAATTAAGTAGTTACATCTCATACGGTGAGAAATTCAAGTCAAGGTTATCGATTTCAAACTTTGAGGACCGATATGCGTCTCTAAACCTGCGTAAAGTAGGTAGCAATCGATCAGAAGGATGTCATTTAAGTAAGTAAACAAACTTGACAGTTATTGGGTTATGTCCCGTGTCTATACAAAAAAGTTTGCATCCATCGTTAGTTCAGCCGATTTTGAAAGAAATAAATAAAACTTGCTTATTCTGCACAATTAAAACGCACTTTACAACAAAATGAAAAAATACACACATACAAAGTAGCCAAAAGCCTCGTATTCAGACAATAGAAGTTTTTCAATTTTATCTATTGCTTGATGTCAGGGCCAGGGACCAAAGACAATTATCACACGCTTCCCTCGAGTGAAGGTGAATTTTGTTTAATTCCACGTTCAAATGACACCGACAAAATTATATTTATAGGAATGAAAGTTCATCTGCTCCTTTCATTTCATTTTTCGATCATTCGTCGTCGTCGAGTAAAACATCGTCAACGAATGAATTCATTTTTCACTTTTGATTATTTTGTTGTCCAGAAATTTCACTTATTTATGAATACTTCAAGCACAGAAATGTACAGAGGCGGACTAAGTCCACGTTCGCACGGATGTAAAAATATCGCGGGATTTTTTCGCACACTGGATTTTCAACTCTCGATGTTAAGCCGAGCGTTGAGAATTCAACAGAGAGCATCCCAGCGCGTCGAAATAACACTCTGTTGGATTTTCAATTCTCGGTGCTAAGCAGAGCGTTGAAAATCCAGTTTGCGAAAAAATCCCGCCACGATTTTATTACGTCCGTGCGAACGTGGGCTTAATGTCAGTCACTTCAAGTGAAAGATGCCAAATTATACGCAAAAATGGACAAAAAGTGAAGCGTCTGATATCGGTTTTATACGCAAACATTCCAAAATTAAATGCCTTAGGGACTTCTTTAAACATGCATTGTTCTGTTTGACCAACGTCGGCTGGCCCACGAGATATGTTTCCGAATATTATTCGTTTTTAAGGTTCCGTACTAAAATAGTACCGAAGGATATCCTATTGGGATCGCTCCGCTGTGTTATCATACAGACGGGCAACACCGATTATTTCGGTTATTTTAAAGTGCCCAGGGATTACAAAAAAGGATGGGTTTTGTTTGCAAAAGGATTATAGTGAAAGGATAATATTGCCCTGCCAAGCCGAAAGGCGCTATCATCAGAGATATGCCGTTTTAGTTTTTTTTTTAAACAATTCAATAGCTATAACAATTTCGTATCTAATGGTAAAAGCCAAATAGCGCTATCTAACTTAAAACATTTGAATAAAACACTAAGAAGTTTTTTATATCTCAATTTTTCCTTAAATTACAATTTACAAAAAGTAAATTTTCTCAAAACTTACTCCGATTGAGATAGCGCCTTTCGGCTTACCAGGGCAGAATAATGATCCTAACTATAATCATAACTAATATTAAAAATACGAAAGTGAGTTTGTTTATTTCTTTGCTTGTTACGTTTTCACACTAAAAATACAGAAATTTGGGACATAGACAGATCATGACGTGGGTTAGGACGTAGGATACTTTTTACCCCAATATTTTCACGGGATCGAAACTTAGACTTCGTTTCAACTAGAGATGTGCGAGGATGCGTAGCGAGCGATGTGTTTGTTAAGAACTAGTAGAATCGCTTCATTTACCTAGCCTTGCTCAGCACAGCTCCGGTGGAAACAGCTTAGCGGAGCGAGGGACGGGTGCGAGGGATGTGTGCGAGAGATGTGCGCGAGGGATATGTGCTGATGTGTGCTAGGGATGGACGCGAGCAAGAAATCGAATCTGAAAAGAGCCCGCAACACATCCTCGTACCGCTCATCTGCGCACCGTTTCACAGCGTCACTACGCAACCTCGCACCGCTCAGAGGCCTAGCAAATCTCTGGTGGAAACGCTCATATCGTTTCACAGCTTCGTTACGCATCCTCGCACCGCTCAGCTACCTCGCACATCTCTGGTGGAAACGCAGCCTTATGCTGGTGAAACCGTGGAGCGCAGCTAGTATATATAAATGCCAAACTGAGTTTGTTTGTTTGCTTTAACGCTAAAACGGCTGAACGGATTCGGATGCAATTTCGCATATGGGTAGACCATGACCTGGATTAGGATATAGGATATTTTAATCCCGGTAAACGTAGACGAAGTTGCGGACGAAGTAAAAGTGAGATGAGTGAACAAGAGAACACAAAAGAAATTGGTCCTCGATTTAATAGAATTTTTGTTCCTTGAATGGTGCTGAGCGGTAAATTTCATCGCTGCGAAATTAAAAGTTATCTTGAATTCCTTTTGATCTAGAATGGGAAGTAAACTGTAAAACTCGTGTTCTCTTCCCAGGAGCTGAGGTTTCTCAGTTTCCTAGAAAAAGACGTTTAAGGTTTGCACAGAAAATAATAAAAAATATTTAACCACCTACAACTTTGTGTTTGAAGCTGAAACTGACAACAAGATACAAAAGTGAGATCTTTCAGCGCAATCAGGATGGAAATAAAATATGTAGCACTGACACGCTCGGTTTCTGAGGTCATCAATCAGCCTTTAGATAAACTTTCAGTTGTTAAGTAACTACTGTTCCGAAAAAGACTGAGTGTTCAGAAACAAAATGTCAAGGTATCGAACCAAAATTAATTTAACCGTCTCCTGTGGTCTAGTGGTTAGACCACCTGTCTCAGAGCCAGAGGTCGCGGGTTCAATTCCCAGCGGGGGCAAAATTTTCTGCTCGGTTTGGTTGGTGGTAAGTCTTGCTCCAAGTCCACCTGGCTAGTATAGCTACCACCATCTTATCTAAGTCTGTCGCCATAACAACAATGCCAGTTCCCCTGTGGTTGAGAATTCCGGGTGAAGCTCACTTCCACCTTCAGCCTGATCATCAGTTACCATCAGGTGAGATGCAGGCCAAGGGCTTCAATGTCGCGGGCAAAAAAAAAGTACTGTCGTATTAATCATTTATGGCTAATAATACCTCGGAAATCAAGCATTAAATTTACTTTTATATGTTCAAAAATAATTAACTTTGCTTTAAAAGCAGACAAATAATTTTCTTTTAGAAGCATAAATAATACATAAGTAATCTGATGTATTCGTAAGGAATTGAACGGCAAAGTTGTAATAATTCATTCATTACAATTTTGCCGTTCGACTGCCTCGTTGGTCTAGTGATCGCAAGAGCTACTGCTGAGCAAGACGTCCTAGGTTCGATTCCCGCGTCGAGCAAAGTGTTATTGGGTTTTACCATCTGGAATTTCTCGGTAGCAGCCCGGAGACAAATCCATGTATCCGATTGATGGCAATAGGCTCGCCCCCTATTACATGGGACTTAAATATAGCTTGATAAACGTGGTTGTATTAAAGGTGGACCTCTGCATAACCCTTCGGGGAATACAGGCGAGAAGTTATGTTAAAGACAGACAAATTATTATCTATTCAAATACAAGCATAAATGCATAATCTGATGTATTCGTAAGAAATTGAACTGCAAAGTTGGTATCATTTTTTGGTTACAACTATGCCGTTCAATTTGTTAGGAACAACTAACCCTGGGCGTCGGGAATACCAGGCCGATTTCTGGCCACCGTAAGTGCGGGCTTGCGGACGGTGAGCAATGGGTAGCTCGCCGTCCAATAAGGACCAGGGTCGGATCGACGGCGCATTGTGTTCCACGTGCGCCTCAAAGAGATGTCAGCACAACTGACGGGGTCCGCCAGGCCGATGCCTGCCAGAGTTGCGGGAAAGTCCGAAAGGGTTACCGTGACACACAAGCAACTGAAGGAACACGGGTGTATTCAGTAAGAGTCTAACAAGCGAGAAGTAATTTGATAATTTCCCACTCAAAAAAAAAAAAATAACTACCAAGTATTCCTGTAAGTTCAACTATTGCTACAAACCTAGCTAAAAATCATAGCTGGAACGGTTTAAAGTTACGCCTTCCAAGAATTCCGAACAAAGTTTTTAATTCAGTGTAGAATGTGTTCAATGTTAATGAGCGCTAGTTTCAAGATCCATTTCTCCAAGTCTCCATCGCTGCAGTGAGATTATGTAGGTAGGTATTATATCTTTAGAAAATAAAAATGGAAGGATTAGTCTGTCTTGTTATTTTATGTGTTAAACTTTAAGTCTGAGAAAACGGGGATGTCTGCGCCAGTCCGTGATTTTTTCTGAGAGAAAACGTAAGAAATAAAGAACCAAGTGGAAGATAAATTGTGTGGATGACGATTCGAAGACAGTAGTTTTTTTAAAAACACGTAATCAGTAAATAAAATCACGCAAAAGTGCGCGTTGTTTTAATAGACTGAGAAAAGATTGAATTTCTCAATAACTAGGTGTCTCATCCGTTGGTAAATCTGTATAAAGTCAAACTTAGTAATAGGTAATAGATAATACGGGCACTTACCCGCAATTCCACGTCAAAGCGCGTTTTTTGCGTACGGGTGGGAAAATTGGTTATTCGATCCACCCCAGCTCTTCAAAGAAGGCCAGCAACGCCTTGGTGTCACTGACAATCTCACGTAGGGTACCTGGGTTACCGAAGTACTTTGCCCTGTATGTGGCGACCATCGGGCAGTTTAACAGCACATGAGCTGCTGTCTCGTCGTCCTCCATGCAGGCCCTGTACAGCGAACTGTCTGCGACTATTATGACAAAGAGGTGTTTATTAAATTTCTCATGGCCAGTTCTATGGTTTGGTTTCCGCACTTAGTCCTTCAGGTGGATCATTGTGCGTGGGCAATGGCGGCTGTCGGTGGTTATTCCAACCAGCCCTACTCCCCTCCAGAAGTTGAGTAAGTCTCCTGGCCTGTTCAGAACATCTGTGAAAGATCGGGGTGACCTGAGAGTTTCAGTTCTAATCTGGGTGACGCCTGTGCATTCAAAGATCACATGCGCAACGGTTTCCTCAGCCTCCATGCATGCCCTGCATAGAGGACTGTCCGTTATGCCTATTGTGTTGAAGTGCTTGTTTAGCGAGCAGTGTCCCGTGATGGTCCCCGCCATTAGGCGCAGGCCGTTCCTGTCCAGGCGTAAAAAACGCCTGGTTAGCTTGCTATCCAAGGATGGCATAGTTTCCCTGGACTGCCTTTAGCCCGGTGTCGGTGTCCACCAGTTCTCCGCTTGTTTGTGGATGAACTCTTGTAGCCACCTGCGTAGTTGGTTGAAGGGGATGGGTGCGATAGGTTCGGGTCCCATGGCCAGTTATAGCTGCTGTAACAGTACTGCAGTTGTTTAGTTAGTCGGAGAACCTGTTTTGTGAGGTGGCCAAACTATTAAACATAGGCGTAGATACCAATGACGATATAATATTACTCAAGTTGTTGTAAAAACATCTTCATCACCACTGCTCTCAAAACAACGGTGAAGGAAAAAATCGTGAAGAAACCGGCATGTCCTAGAACCAAAAATTCGAAGACATGTGACAGCTACGAATCCGCACTGGGCCCGCGTGGTAGATCACAGCCCACACTCTCTCGAAGACGGGAGGCCTGTGTCCCAGCAGTGGGAACATTATAAGCTATTTACGCTTATGCTAAGCGAATAATCAACAGCAAACAAATAAGAAAATAACATGATGCCATCATAAAGTTCAATATGACCAATACCGGGGCTCGAGTACCTCTTCGTCGCCTTGTGGAAACTTATAACGCACACTTTAAGGACATAGATTTTCTTTTTTCTTATAAAAAATTTAAAACTCTTGTTATAACTTCATTAGCATCTAAATTTTAATATAGCACTGAATTCAAATAAGTTATAACAATATTCTTAAATCAGCTTCCGTTTTTCACTTGGACAATAGTGTGGGTTATATGTTTAACTATTTATCTTAAGAATCATCAATCTATTTATCACATGAAACTGTATTTTTGTCCTTAATAAACAAAATAAAATAAAAATATAAAGTTCAGTATAATGTTGCTAACTAATAACTTTCGCAAACAGCAATGTTTAAAAAGTAAAACGAATTATTCGCACTGACCGGGTAAAGGTAAATTTATTCAGAATTCAGGAACTTTGATAAGCTTCGTTGGAAACTAGGTACTACATCTAAAATAATGTTAATGTTAAATCCCAACAGAATTTTAGTTATAACATATTTCTTGTTGGTTACGGCCCATTAAGGCTATCAAGATGTTATTAGATTTATTTTATAAACTTTGGTAAATAGTTACCGAAATCCTTGAAATAAAATACTTAAGTAAAATTACAAGGGCGTTCTTTTCGATATTTCAGAAGTTAAAGTTATTATAACAAACATATCCTTAACAATGTTTTGAAATATTTTTTACAATTATGATGCTCACTAGAAAATAAACAAACTCAAATCATTCACTTCAATTAAACCATTTACAGACATTTTTGAATTGTCAAAGTGTCGGTCAGTTAGTTAAGTAAAATTACAAGGGCGTTCTTTTCGATATTTCAGAAGTTAAAGTTATTATAACAAACATATCCTTAACAATGTTTTGAAATATTTTTAACAATTATGATGCTCACTAGAAAATAAACAAACTCAAATCATTCATTTCAATTAAACCATTTACAGACATTTTTGAATTGTCAAAGAGTCGGTCAGTTAGTTAAGTAAAATTACAAGGGCGTTCTTTTCGATATTTCAGAAGTTAAAGTTATTATAACAAACATATCCTTAACAATGTTTTGAAATATTTTTAACAATTATGATGCTCACTAGAAAATAAACAAACTCAAATCATTCATTTCAATTAAACCATTTACAGACATTTTTGAATTGTCAAAGAGTCGGTCAGTTAGTTAAGTAAAATTACAAGGGCGTTCTTTTCGATATTTCAGAAGTTAAAGTTATTATAACAAACATATCCTTAACAATGTTTTGAAATATTTTTTACAATTATGATGCTCACTAGAAAATAAACAAACTCAAATCATTCATTTCAATTAAACCATTTACAGACATTTTTGAACTGTCAAAGAGTCGGTCAGTTAGTTAGAAAGTTGAAGCTAGTTGCCCATTCCAAAACGTAGATCTCTATGGAGAAGAACGGGCAAGAAACTACAACAGATCATATTGATAAACTAACAAGCCATCGCTAATTAAAACGATAATTCAAAAGGAACTAAAATAACGATTGGTTTATTAATTGGCTATCTTTATGCAGAGAATACCAAACACAATTTTAACATAGTTCATACCAAACTCGATTTAAGTACTAGGATATCGGTATAGTTACAAGTCCAAATTCGAATGCACAAAATTCCGAAACAAATATTTTCACCATTTTCAATACCTAACTTTATGATTCATCCATTAATATCTGTTGTTAAGATGACGACAAATATGTATGATCTGATCATTTTGGCAGCATAAATATGTGACATCGAAGGAACACCAATTCTGCCAGTATCAAGAATGGAATTGATATTCACCTACTTTAAGATGGGTACTGGTGATAATGGCAGAATAGTTGACATCGGTTCAGTTTTCAGCATTCTAAGAGGTATTACATATTTTTGAAGTCGATGCAGCATTGTATATTTTGGCGTCGCTTGTCTCGTCAGATAGTTTTGGTGTTCCTTCGATGTCACATATTTGTGCTGCCACTTGTATGCCTTCCACGCGTGATCACATATATTTGCCGTCATCTTGACGACAGATATTAATAGATGAATTATGAAATCAGATATAATTGCCGAGCTGTTCATAGTAACATATTAATGCTCGTGACTCATAGCTACCCTTCAGCGATCGTAAGTTATTAATTCATAAACGTTAACTGACATTTCAGCAAACCTGAACAAAACTAATTATAATTTCATTCGGATCGAACTTGTATACGAGGAGGTATCGGATCTAACTTTACTGAGAATATATACGTAGTAGACACAAGTTAAAGATCAATCAAAGTGATCACTTTCAACTAGTGGAACTAGTGAAAGCATAAACGAACTCAGGCAGGGAGTCATTGACGAATAACATTAACATTTTCGGATTTTTTAAGAATCTAAATTCATTCTTGAGTGGCCTTGAAACTGCTGCATACGTATTCACACGGTCAACGATCGTGAAAAGTTATGCGGATATGTAAAAAAAGCAGTTGAATCTTACAAAATTAAAATCAGAGCAGTGCCAGAGGCAACGGCCGCGAATGACGAGTTGTAGGTCATACGTTCGAACCCAGACAGGCGCTTTAGCATAATCAGCCTATAACGTTCCCACTTCTGGGACACAGGCCTCTCTGTGAGAGGGAGGAGTAAATTATTTCATCACGACTGTTCTCAAAACGGTGAAGAAAAACAATTTGAGGAAACCGGCATTTTCTAGAACCAAAAATTCGAAGACATGTTACATCTACCAACCCGTACTGGGTCCGCGTGTTGTATTACGACTCACTCTCACTCACTGAGAGGAGGCCTGTGTCCCAGCAGTGGGAACATTATAGGCTGATTATGTAAATTTAAATCACGTTTCGTCGTGCCGGATATATGTGAACCTATGTGAAGTGAGTTAGCCAAGATTTTATTTGTGGGCAAGCATTGCCCATCTCAAGAATGTTTAAAAACTCGTGACTGGCACGAAAATAATGGATTGCTTTTACAAGTTTGAATAAGGAACATCGATCGAAGCTTTTAACTTGTGTCGTACTAAAGCACCCTCACTTTGCCCCAGCATAGTACGAGGGGTAAACATCGAGGTATACAGTTACATTGCAACCTCTGTGTCCGAAACCTGTGTTTATCGTTGAGGGGTTCCTATCGTGGATTGTAAGGAAAATATCCCTATTGTTATGTTAGATTCGAAGATGTGAAATATGATTTTTAAAGATCTTCAAAATACAAAACACTCACAGGTCATACAATTTTTATTAGTAAAGTAAGTAGTTCAAAATTTGTTTAAAGTTGAGTTAGCCAAGAAAAATAAAACGATTGTTCTACGAAAATAGTACATTAGGATGCAAATGACAAATGCAGGGTTTCATACGACGTTTTTCATTACACTTGCGAGGAAAATAATGTTCCATGAACTAAATAATTAATAGCCACTTTACAAGCAAGTGAGTTAAAAAAAATCCCGGTAGACCTATTTCATAATAATAATTATGATTTAGAAAGAAAGAAAGAATTTTTTTTATTTGGGACACGCACAGGAAATACAAACAGTAATAACAACTAAAAAGGAGCATCTAAAACTAACATTTTTTTTTTCAAATTACCCAAAAGATTTAATAATAACAAACGACCTGTGCAAGGCCAAAAAGGCACCTATCTCAGCATAGACTACGATATTTAAACAATAAATACCGCAGCGCTGGTATGCCGATAGGGCCCGCTGTGATGCCACGGACACATAAATCTCACTATGGGATTACAAAATAAATAAATAATAATTTCAATAATAACGCCATAAAATATGTACTTATCAATACTTTAGGTGACAATCGTTTTTGAATCTTGTATAAGACCGCGTCCTGTTTAAAAGCTATCGTCGCGCGAATACGCGATCGTCGTGCTCATATGTCACTTTTGGTTATTTTTTGCATATTATTTATTTGTTACTTATTTACATTATTTAAAAACTAATAGACTTAAAATAATAATCCCCACCGCCGTATCTCTACGTTGACGTCGTAGTGAGGCTTGCGCGCTCCGAACTCTAGGCCGGTAAAGTCTACTTTGCCGGAACGGGTCTGGGATGAGGAGCCAGACCAAGAGAGATACAAAAATCTGCAGGGCAGCATGTGGCGAGCTGTTGGGCAGTAGCGACCCCACGGACCCTATTTCCCGGGAGAAGTCTTATTCCTCACCTCTGGCTTGCCTTAATGGGCCGGCTGGAGTGAAAACTGACGAGGAATAGAGCTCCCACCTCATTCTTGCCTTTATTGGCCGGCTTGAGTGTAGATTCGCAAGAGCAAACGTGCTCGGAGGAAGGAAGTATTCCAGTAAGATGCTGGTAGGGATCTTGACCGTACTTCCGGGATTGTCCTGATAGCCGTGGAATACTTCTCCACTTCTTATAAGCACCTTAGGACGTGTTACCCCCTTGTCACTACGACACTATGTACTAGCGACCGTTTTTGGGGGCTCATTATTGAGTGTGCGCGACTCACTTTTAAATAGGACGCGGGGTAAGGCACTTATGTTCGTGACTGTATTTAATGTCTTCTATTTAACCTTTTGATATTATCTATACGTAACCGAATCTGCCGTTCGTTGTACCAATTTATGAAATATACACAGTCATGTTTTCTTTTAATTTTAGCTCAAGGTGAAGTCTTGTTATTATAACACACAACATACAAGGATACAATATTTTTAGTCGTTATATCTTTAGTAGGTATTTTATAATAAATAATAAATAAATTCATTTAATTCAGACTACCTAATTGATATGTCCATAAATTTTTAGTTATAAGGATAATTAAATTCAAAAAACATAAAATTCCAAATACAAATAATAAAATCTCTCATGTCAAAAAAATCATCATCTCGTCACGTGGAGCTGAATGAACCTACCCAGCACTGCAGACTCTGGCCTCTCAGAGATCATCCTTACTATCATCATTCATCATCATCATCATTTATCATCATCATTTTATGATTGTACTGACTTTTTATCAGATTTCGATTATCAGGCAAGAAAAAGAAAAAAATATTGTAAATTGATGCTTTTTTTGTTCGAACATTGCAGCTTTTTAAAAAAAGAACGTCCATAAATTTTCTTCGAGCCACACAAACATTTTATTGCGCACAATTGAAATACGGGATTTAGCGACAATATTAGGGATTAAGCTCGCCATTGTTGTTCCAGATTGACTAAAAATGCTTTTAAAGAGAAAAACGTGAAACTGATTTATATTAAGTGCAAATGGATTGAATGTTTTACAATATGAAACCGAAGTTGTTATGTAATTTATTTGTCAGTAATGAATTAATGTTTAAAGAGAAAACTGATATGTTTGTGAAAATGGGAATTTTTGGCCATTTTGCTTGTAAGTAAAAATGTCTGATAGGCAGTCGCTCAATGTAAAATAGTACTCAGCTGCATCCGGTTAGACTGGAAGCCGATCCCAACATATTTGGGAAAAGGCTAGGCGTATTGAATTTTGATTGTAAGTAATTCACTAGTAAAATGTTCAATAACAGTTTTTCTTGTACTTTTCATAATTTTCGTCATAGAATGGAGTCTGGATTTGTGCCCGGTTGATGGCAATAGGTTCGCCCCCTATTACATGGGACTTAAACATAACTGGCGAAATGCAACTCTGCCTAAAACTTCGGGGAAGCAAGGCGTGATGTTATGTTATAATGAAGACCATAATTGCGAAGCGTTATAAACAAACCTGCCTGCGGGCTAAATCTCATGAACCTTAGTAGGTAGACAGTTGAAATTTTCACAGATTGTGTATTTCTATTGCCGCTGTAACAACAAAAATAATTAAATTTAAATAAAGTTAATAATTAAAGGGAGTCCCAATACAAGAAAAGTGTTTTTTTCGGCGTTTTTTGCTCGATTCTAATACGGTACACAATAGTTAGGAGGCAATCAAGCATTTTGAGATTTTTCGTAGCCATCTCCTCTTTATACCTATAATTGGTATGTATGTGTTCCTTGTGCTCTATAGAACACGAAACTGCCGGTTTTAAGAGGAGGAAGTGGAGACGCGCATAGCTGTGACGTCACAAAGATGGCGGCCGACCGTTTCAAGTTTTTGTTCATTTCTCGAGTTCTATTGCACCAATTTCGTTGTTTGATACGTCATTTAAAAGGTTATTTGATTATCTATGATACCTTTTTAAAACCTACTAATTAAATTCTGTGGTTGTTAAATTATTAAGAAAAATATGTTTTTTTTTTTGTATACATTTTCTTATTTACCGCTATAACTAAAATAAGAGAAACATAAGCGTAAGTTTATTACAAAAAATATAGTACGTTTCTTTACCTTACTAAAAATATAAACATCGTCGTGTAACGATAATAAACAAACAAGTTGTGACCATTTCCGTAAAGAGAGTACCACCTCATGCTTGACTTCCGTGATTATTACCTCCATTTTCCATTTGTTTTTCTAAGGTTTGAGACTACGAGATTAAATAACGAAAAAGATAATAAGTATTTGAGATAAATAGTTTTATTTATTTCAAATTACATATCGTACTTTTTACAAATACAAGTACACAAATATCACAAGTCAAGCAAATTAGAAGTACTTGCCAAGCTAGTATAATTGATAAACAAAACAAGGTATTATAATAAAAGTCCAAATAAAAAGTACCCATTAGTATTTATTTTATATATATTATTTATTTTGCATAAATTACATTGTACAAAATATAAATAGTGACCAGACCAGAGTGGGTAGCATAGCAGCATATTACTCATCGTCAAAGTTGGTTAAAACATAATTCTTTTCCAATATGGCAAACTCCTATCGTACACTTGTGCTTCATGCGTGCACAGCCACATTTCGCTGTTCGACAGTCTGTCTGACACTGGCACGATATAAGTTCTATATCTTGCAGAGATATCGGAGGTTTCAAGCTAGTAATCGGAATCAGAGACTTGTTATCTAATCTCCAGCCACAGTTTTCTGGTGAGGGTATGTTTTGGATCGGAAGATTCGCAGTTTTCCAAATGTTTTATTTGGAAAACTGCGAATCTTCCGATCCTGGTAATTAGCTCTGTAAAGATGGTGCTTCAGTACTTCTCTAGAAGGTGGTAATTTATCTAGACTCTTAACATTTGGAAAAACTGCGGCTCTTAGATCATCAATGCTGGCTTGAAGTGTAGGTTTTTTGTCACAATAAATGGTGGTTATAAACTTTTCTCCATTCCTCATGACGTGTTCTGTTAGTTCCCCTTCAGATCCAAATTCGTCAAGAAGTGCCATTCGGTGAACACCTTCCAACTGGACTTTTTTGTAAAACCTGACAGTGAGCTTGTACTATCGCAGCCCGTTAGAGCATGAAAAGCAAGTAAATTATTCTTTTCTGGTCCCATCGATTGTGCTATGTCATGGATAGGCACATAGTTTGGTTTTTGTGCTGTACCGAATTGCACCCAAACTTTAGACGGTAGTTTTTCATAAAAGTGGGTCAACAATAACATGACATCAGTGTCTCTGCTGTTTACTGCCTCTCATAACCCATTCGGGCAGCATCTATCCCATGTATCACAAATCTTGTGTCTGCTTCTTCGTGATTACACATTAAATGATGGATGTCTCGGTTCACATTTGTCGTTACCTTGAGGGGATCTTCAAACCCAACCTGCGGTCAATAATTCAAAATCACCTTCAAGATTCGCTGCATGCAGGACTATACTTTCTGAAATGAATTTGGCAAGATTGGCCTTATTGCCGGAGTGATGTATAAAACGATCACATTTTCTCGGTAAAGGAATACCAGAATCAGCAATTTTAAATTCCACAGGAGTGACTGATTGCTTCCTTTTTTCCCTCGTTCCAGATTTTATGGACTGTTCATTATAACAATCGAAAAGTATATGCACACTCTGATATTCCTCTTTTTAGGGTTCCGTACCTCAAAAGGAAAAAAACGGAACCCTTATAGGATCACTCGTGTGTCTGTCTGTCTGTCTGTCTGTCTGTCTGTCTGTCTGTCTGTCTGTCTGTCTGTCTGTCTGTCTGTCTGTCTGTCCGTCTGTCACAGCCAATTTACTCCGAATATAATAGACCGATTAAGTTGAAATTTGGTACACATATGTATTTCTGTGACCCAAACATGAATGTGTAACGTAAATAAATTAATTTTGAATATAGGGATCACTTTTGGGGCGCAAACAAGAAAGTTTAAAAAAAAAGTTTTGTTAATAGTACCGTGTGACATATCAAATGAAAGGGCTTGTTGCGAGAATTTTAAATATATTTTTTATATAATTTTAAAATAAATACTTTTAAAGATATTTAATAAATTCAATGAAAATTGACCATTCCCCCCCCCTTATCTCCGAAACTACTGGACCAAAAATTTTGAAAAAAATACATAGTATGGCTCTTTACTCATAGATTACAGGAAAACCTATAAGAAGTCTATGGTCTTAAAATAACATGGTAAATCTCTCAATATTGTGCGTACAAACTTACTTTTCGTCGCTCGGCATCCAATAGGCCCATCTCTCTAGCTACTATAATATCAAAATATCAAAAGTGTTTGACCGTCTGCTTAATACACAAATAAATAAAACTGTTAATGTTCATGACAACCAATTCGGGTTTCGGCGTGGTTTGTCAACAGAAAGTGCAGTGTTGTGTCTTAAGCATACTATCGTATACTTATTATACACAGCGTGGGACGCCGATTTATGCTAGCTTCCTCGACTTATTCAAGGCTTCTGATCTGGTTGCTTGTGACGTATATTGTGGAGAAAGATGGAGAAGGATAGGTTGCTAACGGAGCTTATAAACATCTTTAAATTGTGGTATGGTAACCAGATCAATAGTGTACGATGGGCTGGAATGCGGGGTGAGGCAGGATTGGCGAGCTCAGCAACACCAGAGTGGGTTGCTATATAGATAGTATTTGTGTAAATAATATTAGCTATGCAGATGATATGGTGCTTCTGAGCGCGTTAATCTGTGGTCTCAGAAAGTTGGTCGCCAAATGTGAGCAGTATGCCAAAACACATGGTTTGATGTATAACTCCAATAAGTCGGAGATCATGGTCTTTGAGGCTGGGGGCAGACCGGGTTATGTACCACCTGTATTACTCAATGGCACTCCACTACAAAGAGTATTTACGTTTAAATATCTTTTACGTTTAAATAGCGG
The DNA here is from genome assembly GCA_949152395.1 of Agrochola litura. Taxonomy (NCBI): domain Eukaryota; kingdom Metazoa; phylum Arthropoda; class Insecta; order Lepidoptera; family Noctuidae; genus Agrochola; species Agrochola litura. Next base: position 16,783,513 of record OX424509.1, on the reverse strand, counting down.
GAACAAAGGGCGTTGTCGGTAAGGGCGAACATGCTGGCTCGTAGGTTTGCACGCTGCTCACTTAAAAAGTCAAAATTACTCTGTTTCGAGCTTATTGTACAACATTTTACACGTGCAGCCTATGGGCGAGATATACCCAAAGGTCGTGTAACGCCCTTCGTGTCCAATACAACAACGCTTTCAGGTTATTGGTGGGGCTGCCCCGTTTTTGTAGCGCATCGGGAATGTTCGCGGACGTACATATTAATTGCTTTTACGTAACGATGCGAATGAGGTGTGCATCCCCGGTGCGCTCTGGCCAGCTCCAACAATATTCTAAAAAAGATCGCTAGCAGGCTGAATTGCATGTACATCAATCACTGCAGTGCCATCTCCCATGGGGTGAAATAAATTTAAACTAGATTACGTGGGGGGCACTCAGAAAGTTTTGTGATACTAGAAAAAAATATACTACAGGTTATAATTTTTTTATTATATCTTTTCAAAGAACTCTCCATTGGCGTCTACACAGTTTTACACGTCTAAACCAATTTTCATAACACATTTTCCAGTCCGCATCAGACACCTCTCCAATCTCCTTCTCAAATGCAGCCAGTGCATCTTCAGGTGATGAAAACTGTTTTCCTTTGAGTTGATTTTTTATTTTGGGGAACAAGAAAAAGTCGCACGGAGCCAAATTTGGACTGTAAGGAGGATGACTTATAAATTTGTCCGGTATGCTGTCCAGAAAGTCCCTTGTTTTGAGCGCCGAGTGAGCCAGCGCGTTGTCGTGGTGAAGCAGTAGCCCACGGAGGCCAGTGTTCGGTCGCTTGCTGCTTGCAGTAGTAAAAACTTCTGGCAAACATTTGGTAACACCCCATTCAGTATTGATGCTCCTTTGATCTCGTCAGGGTACTGACACCAGATAACCCGGCAAAGAAAAAAAACTTGAGTCGAAATTTTGCGTGCTCGCTTCACTTTGGTAGGCGTTGGTTCATTTTGAAACAGCCACACGGTCGACTGACGCTTCATATCTGGATTTATCAATAAATCCAAGATTCATCACCCGTAATGATATCTTAAACGCACTGAGACGAGCCTGCTACAAATTTTGCTATCATGTCTCGGCACCATTCTACCCGAACCTTCTTCTGAGCCTGCGTTAGATTTTACGGTACCAGCGAAAATTACTCGACCACCCATAAATTCGTTGAACTAGCGGAAAACAGTCGCTTTAGAAGGGATTTTTTCTATGAACACCATTCGAAGTCTTTCAAACGATTCTTCTGGTTTTATAAGCCATTATTTTGTAAGCCCCTGTATAGTTATCCCTAAATTAATTATGCAGCAGCTATGGCTTGATAAGGTTGATTGGGATGATTCACTTCCACCAGAGATAGAAAAGGCTTGGTTTAAATTTTATAAGAATTTATCTCATTTAACTTCCATTACAATACCGAGGCGTGCTCTGTGTGATTCTCCCGTTGTAACAGAGTTACACTCTTTTAGTGACGCTTCTCAGAGAGCATATGGCGCTTGTATTTATATTAGATCTGTTGACATATCAGGCAACGTGCACGTTAAACTATTATGCTCTAAGTCAAAGGTAGCACCTGTCAAGGCATGCACGATACCCCGACTAGAGTTATGTGCCGCTGTAATAGCTGCTAGATTATGTAAGGCCGTCGTCCAGTCTTTACGGTTCCCTGTAGAGCGTAGTTTTTATTGGTGTGACTCCAGCGTCGTTCTCTCTTGGCTGCGGACTAGCTCTAGAAAATTAAAGACATTCGTGGCCAACAGAGTTGCCGAAATATTGGAATTAACGAGTGTTTCAAGCTGGCGTCATGTACCTACCTCAGATAATCCTGCTGACCTCATTTCACGCGGCGTTTATCCTGAGGAACTTAAGAACCTTGATCTATGGTGGTCAGGACCACATTTTTTACTATTGGAAGAGTCATCTTGGCCCGTTTTATCCAATAATATTAATGAAAGGATTGACTTACCTGAAATAAAATTAAATGTAGCTAATGTCGATAACAATAATTCTATAATGATTCCATTTAATCATTATTCTAAGTTAAATAAATTGAAACGTGTGTATGCCTATGTTCTACGATTTATATACAACATTCGCAACCCTAATCATAAGCGTTTAGACGTTCCTAGTGTACAAGAATTACAAGAGTCTTTCTACCTTCTGTGTCGCATAGCACAGCAAGAATCTCTTACTGTTGAATACAGTTTATTATCTAAAAATAAATGTCTCAGTTCTAGGTCCAGTATTTTAGCACTTTCACCATTCATGGATGCTAATCGTTTGATACGGGTAGGAGGCCGTTTAGAGGCTTCATCACTTTCGTTCGATAGTAAGCATCCTATCCTTCTGCATTCGTCACACCATCTTACTAAATTAATTTTTGAGCGAGAACACTTGCACAAGTTGCATGCTGGCCCCCAATTGCTCCTCGCGAGCGTCAGGGAGTACATCTGGCCCATTAATGGCCGGCATCTCGCCAGGCGAACTGTGCATAACTGTGTCCGATGCAAAAGAGTACAAGGCATGACGTTATCTCCCTTCATGGGGAACCTACCCTCACAACGTATTACGGTGGATTTTCCTTTTCGCAGTGTAGGTATAGATTTTGCCGGCCCATTTTCAGTCCTAAATAGGAAAGGGCGCGGTTCAAGGGTCATAAAATGCTACTTGTGCATTTTTGTATGCTTAAGGTATAAATGTGTGCACCTGGAAGCGGTAAGCGATCTTTCGAAGGTGGCTTTCATTTTAACTTTACGTAGATTTATTTCACGCCGCGGCAAACCCATTGAAATTTTCTGCGATAATGGCCGCAATTTTGTTGCCGCGGCTAAAGATATTGGCAGCTTTTTAAAATGTAATCATCAAGCTATAAGTGATTTCTCAAGCGAAGAAGAAATCAAATTTTTGTTTTCTCCTGCTTACGCTCCGCACTTTGGTGGTATCTGGGAGGCCGGGGTGAAATCTGCTAAATTTCACATTAGGCGTGTAATGGGAAATACGCATTTGACCTTTGAGGAAATAACCACATTATTCGCACAAGTGGAAGCCATTTTAAATAGCCGCCCACTCTGTCCTATTTCCTCATCCCCAAATGACTGTCTTTTCCTCACCCCAGGGCACTTTTTGCTTGGTCGGCCGCTAACTGCGCTGCCTTCACCGCATCTCGTCGAAAGCAAGACCACCAACTTAAAACGCCACGAAAGGCTCGAACAGATCCGCCAGCATTTTTGGAAAAGATGGCAGAACGAGTATTTGGCTGAGCTGCAGCAGAGATCGAAATGGCGCACTCATACTACTCCGCTACATGTTGGAGACCTGGTTCTATTGCATGAGGAGAACCTGCCGCCACTGTGTTGGCGTACAGGGCGCGTCAGCAAACTATTTCCTGGCCCTGACGGCGTGTGTCGCGTAGCAGATGTACAAACCACCCGAGGAAGTTTCCGGAGGCCCTTCACGCGACTTTGCCCGCTACCAGCCACCGAGCACCTGATGGAGAGTTAAAAGTCGGGGACTTTTAACGGCGGGGAGGATGTTCGCGCCTGATATTATTATAATAGCATGACACTACTCGCGCGGGTCATTGCTAATCATATTCTTTTGTTATATTTTCTATGTGTTTAACGTCGGTACTTCTAAAATTTTATCGAAATTGTTAATGAAAAATTTCTACCTTCATAATATTTATTATTCACCTACAAAACTAGAAGTAGCAACTAGCTCTCATAATTTTCATAAGAATAATCAAATCAAATTGTAAAACTACTAATAAACCAGTTATTGAAACTAGTGTTTCATTTGAGCGCCCTAGAGCTCCAAGTTTCTATAAGAAACAGAGTTTCTATATGTTTCTTATAGAAACTTGGAGCTCTAGGGCGCTCAAATGAAACACTAGTTTCAATAACTGGTTTATTAGTAGTTTTACAATTTGATTTGATTATTCTTATGAAAATTATGAGAGCTAGTTGCTACTTCTAGTTTTGTAGGTGAATAATAAATATTATGAAGGTAGAAATTTTTCATTAACAATTTCGATAAAATTTTAGAAGTACCGACGTTAAACACATAGAAAATATAACAAAAGAATATGATTAGCAATGACCCGCGCGAGTAGTGTCATGCTATTATAATAATATCAGGCGCGAACATCCTCCCCGCCGTTAAAAGTCCCCGACTTTTAACTCTCCATCAGGTGCTCGGTGGCTGGTAGCGGGCAAAGTCGCGTGAAGGGCCTCCGGAAACTTCCTCGGGTGGTTTGTACATCTGCTACGCGACACACGCCGTCAGGGCCAGGAAATAGTTTGCTGACGCGCCCTGTACGCCAACACAGTGGCGGCAGGTTCTCCTCATGCAATAGAACCAGGTCTCCAACATGTAGCGGAGTAGTATGAGTGCGCCATTTCGATCTCTGCTGCAGCTCAGCCAAATACTCGTTCTGCCATCTTTTCCAAAAATGCTGGCGGATCTGTTCGAGCCTTTCGTGGCGTTTTAAGTTGGTGGTCTTGCTTTCGACGAGATGCGGTGAAGGCAGCGCAGTTAGCGGCCGACCAAGCAAAAAGTGCCCTGGGGTGAGGAAAAGACAGTCATTTGGGGATGAGGAAATAGGACAGAGTGGGCGGCTATTTAAAATGGCTTCCACTTGTGCGAATAATGTGGTTATTTCCTCAAAGGTCAAATGCGTATTTCCCATTACACGCCTAATGTGAAATTTAGCAGATTTCACCCCGGCCTCCCAGATACCACCAAAGTGCGGAGCGTAAGCAGGAGAAAACAAAAATTTGATTTCTTCTTCGCTTGAGAAATCACTTATAGCTTGATGATTACATTTTAAAAAGCTGCCAATATCTTTAGCCGCGGCAACAAAATTGCGGCCATTATCGCAGAAAATTTCAATGGGTTTGCCGCGGCGTGAAATAAATCTACGTAAAGTTAAAATGAAAGCCACCTTCGAAAGATCGCTTACCGCTTCCAGGTGCACACATTTATACCTTAAGCATACAAAAATGCACAAGTAGCATTTTATGACCCTTGAACCGCGCCCTTTCCTATTTAGGACTGAAAATGGGCCGGCAAAATCTATACCTACACTGCGAAAAGGAAAATCCACCGTAATACGTTGTGAGGGTAGGTTCCCCATGAAGGGAGATAACGTCATGCCTTGTACTCTTTTGCATCGGACACAGTTATGCACAGTTCGCCTGGCGAGATGCCGGCCATTAATGGGCCAGATGTACTCCCTGACGCTCGCGAGGAGCAATTGGGGGCCAGCATGCAACTTGTGCAAGTGTTCTCGCTCAAAAATTAATTTAGTAAGATGGTGTGACGAATGCAGAAGGATAGGATGCTTACTATCGAACGAAAGTGATGAAGCCTCTAAACGGCCTCCTACCCGTATCAAACGATTAGCATCCATGAATGGTGAAAGTGCTAAAATACTGGACCTAGAACTGAGACATTTATTTTTAGATAATAAACTGTATTCAACAGTAAGAGATTCTTGCTGTGCTATGCGACACAGAAGGTAGAAAGACTCTTGTAATTCTTGTACACTAGGAGCGTCTAAACGCTTATGATTAGGGTTGCGAATGTTGTATATAAATCGTAGAACATAGGCATACACACGTTTCAATTTATTTAACTTAGAATAATGATTAAATGGAATCATTATAGAATTATTGTTATCGACATTAGCTACATTTAATTTTATTTCAGGTAAGTCAATCCTTTCATTAATATTATTGGATAAAACGGGCCAAGATGACTCTTCCAATAGTAAAAAATGTGGTCCTGACCACCATAGATCAAGGTTCTTAAGTTCCTCAGGATAAACGCCGCGTGAAATAAGGTCAGCAGGATTATCTGAGGTAGGTACATGACGCCAGCTTGAAACACTCGTTAATTCCAATATTTCGGCAACTCTGTTGGCCACGAATGTCTTTAATTTTCTAGAGCTAGTCCGCAGCCAAGAGAGAACGACGCTGGAGTCACACCAATAAAAACTACGCTCTACAGGGAACCGTAAAGACTGGACGACGGCCTTACATAATCTAGCAGCTATTACAGCGGCACATAACTCTAGTCGGGGTATCGTGCATGCCTTGACAGGTGCTACCTTTGACTTAGAGCATAATAGTTTAACGTGCACGTTGCCTGATATGTCAACAGATCTAATATAAATACAAGCGCCATATGCTCTCTGAGAAGCGTCACTAAAAGAGTGTAACTCTGTTACAACGGGAGAATCACACAGAGCACGCCTCGGTATTGTAATGGAAGTTAAATGAGATAAATTCTTATAAAATTTAAACCAAGCCTTTTCTATCTCTGGTGGAAGTGAATCATCCCAATCAACCTTATCAAGCCATAGCTGCTGCATAATTAATTTAGGGATAACTATACAGGGGCTTACAAACCCAAGTGGGTCAAATATTTTAAAAGACGTTGATAATATATAACGCTTAGTAATTTTATTGCTACTAGCAGGAATCTCAAATGAGTAATGTAAGCGGTCTGTCTGAGAGTCCCATCCTAAGCCAAGGGTACTTGCAGACTCACTTATGATTAGTGTATCTGTAGAATTCGTAGAACAGGATTCAAGAACGTTAGAAGAATTTGATCTATATTTTCGCAAGTTGAAACACCCTGACCTTAACGTTTCAGCTACAGATTGTTGAATCATTTTTAATTCATTTTCAGAGTTACTGCCAGTTATTAGGTCATCCACGTACAGGTCATGTTGGATTATAGTTTTAATAAGTGGGTCCGCGCACTCCTCCCCCAACTGCCAAAGACACCTTGTACTTAAATAGCTTGCGCTTGCGAACCCGTAAGTCACAGTATTCAACTGCAAAGTCTTAAGAGGCTGATGCTCATCTTCCCTCCATAAAATCAGCTGTAGATTTCGATCCGACTCGTCAACTACAATTTGCCGGTACATCTTTTCCACGTCTGCAGTGAGAATGTACTTATAGTGACGAGCACGAATCAGTATGGAGAAAAGAGAGTCTTGGATTTGAGGCCCAATCATTTGCAAGTCATTGACAGACATACCGGAGGATGTGCGAGCTGACGCATCGAAAACCACTCTTATTTTGGTCGTCTCACTATTTTCCTTAAACACTGGATGATGAGGCAAAAAGTAAAGTAAACTGGACTTAGCATTGTCTAGTGAAACTTCAGAAAGGTGACCTAATTCACGGTACTCCTTTAAAAAATCTACGTATTGAGATTTAATCTCAGGCTGTCTCCTGAATCGTCTCTCTAGGCTATAAAATCTTTTCTTGGCCATATCATACGAATCACCAAGACAATCTGCTGAGCGGACTAAAGGTAGCTTGACACAAAATCTGCCACCTTCTAAGCGGCAGGTGTGTTGCAAAAAATGCATTTCACATGCCTGCTCGCTGTCATTTAGATAGGATCTTGGTGGAATTTCCTCCAACTCCCAAAACCTATTTAACTTGTGTTCTATGTTATCATTATGTAAAGAATTACTAAAAATATGATTACATTTAATATTGTTCTTAGTTTGTTTAGTAAAACATGGCAGCGGACCTCCAATCAACCAGCCTAGTTTTGAGCTGTGCAACTTAGGAAAGCTAGGACCTAGGGACTGTTGTTCACATCCAATGATGTCCCAAAATAAATCGGAACCTATGAGTACATCTATACGAGAGGGTTCATAGAATTTAGGATCCGCTAAGATTACATTATTAGGAATTTTAAAAGAACAATGGTCAATGTACGTATTAGGTAATGCGCCTGTTAGCTGAGCCATTACATAAAGATTGGAAATTACATTAAATGATGTATTTCGCGATTTTATTTGGGCAATACAATATTCAGTGACAGTCCCTGAATTATTGTTGCCAAAACCTATAATATTTGTAGACTTAATAGGGCAGATTTCTAGAGATAATCTTTGTTTCAGATTGGAACTGACAAAAGATGATTGACTGCCACAATCAAGTAGGGCACGCACAATTTCTGATTTATTTGTTTTAGGATTGACGACTTCTATTAAAGCAGTAGATAATAGGGCTTCGCTGACAGATTGATTGGTAAAGGTGACCAATGTGTCACCTGGACTGTCAGCACCACAAGATTTGTCCTCAGTAGCAGCAGGAAGATGTAACATAGTGTTGTGTCTCCTTTTGCATTCATGGCAAGGGCCAAAACGGCATTGGCGAGAGACATGACCGAACCTTAAACAGTTCTTACATAATTTTAGTTTGGTAGCCTCTGCTATGCGCTTCCCTATGCTCTTTGCCTTGAAGGACGGACAATCATAAATTCTGTGGTCCGCTGCATTACAACAGGGACAAGAGTCGCATGAGGATGAAGATTTTTGATTTTGACCATTATTACTGTTTGTACATGTATGTGATTTAGTATGTGGACGTTCTGATTTAGTACCAGGGGCAAAGCTCTGCTGGCTATGAGAAGGCTTAGAGACATTTTCGGCCTTATTGCGGTGCAGTGATTCAAGGACGGCTGCACGATTATTCAAGAATTTGTGGAAATCCTTGAGTGCAGGCGTGTCTGTTGACATCGTATTACGGTGCTCTTCCCATTTCACGAAAGTATTATTGTCTAACTTGGAAGCGACTAAATGAATAATAATAACATCCCAGTGCTCGGTAGCTTGTCCTAAACTAGAAAGGGCACGCAAGTCCTGTCACGGTCGCCAGATGTTTCTTATAGAAACTTGGAGCTCTAGGGCGCTCAAATGAAACACTAGTTTCAATAACTGGTTTATTAGTAGTTTTACAATTTAATTTGATTATTCTTATAAAAATTATCAGAGCTAGTTGCTACTTCTAGTTTTGTAGGTGAATAATAAAATTATGAAGGTAGAAATTTTTCATTAACAATTTCGATAAAATTTTAGAAGTACCGACGTTAAACACATAGAAAATATAACAAAAGAATATGATTAGCAATGACCCGCGCGAGTAGTGTCATGCTATTATAATAATATCAGGCGCGAACAGTCGACATTTGAAATTGTACAAAATCATCGCGTGAAAATGTTCTCGTTGTAAATCCAGTTTTCAGTAAGACAGAGTATTTTTAAGATTTTGCTCGTAAAAAAATGTGGAGGGAATTTCGAATTTGGAATAAATAGTCATAGTTTTAATTGACATCAAAACCAGCCAGTATCCTATAGACAAAAACTGTTAGTAGCAAAATTTTCTAAGTGACCTGGTAAAATAAGCTAACATAGTTCATAAGTTTAGTAACACAATGAGTCAGTCCTTGTTACTTGAATAAAGAAAAATATCTGGATTACCATTTTTTTTTTTGAACCACCTTTTTCTAAATATGAAACCTAGCTAGATCGATTTATCACTCCCGAAACCCCCTGCATACTAAATTTAATAAAAATTCTTGGAGTGTTTCCGAGATTCAGATTAAATATACATATATACAAGAATTGCTCGTTTAAAGGTATTAGATTTAGATTATTATTATATTAATACCGCGAATGTGAAATTTTAACGAAAATCAGATTTTTGTTTTATTTCATTCTACACGTTCAAATAAGTAACCCTGAAATTAAAAAAAAACGTGAAAAATCTCACATTCGCGGTATTGGATGCCGAGCGACGATTTGCAGTTGGAATGTATGGGAGAACAGGTTTTTCAATTACAATGTTAAGTTTGTTCTTGGGATAAATAAATTCATCTCAACTACGGAACCCTTCATTGTGCGTAGTCCGACACGCACTTGGCCGGTTTTTAAATTGAGACATGACAATCTTCAAAAATACACCTGCTAAATCGCCAAAAGTGGTGGCATTTTTAGGTTTTCCAACTGCTTGGATTAAAACTTGGCCATCTAGTAATACTGCAGTTTTTGATTTGTGTTCATAAAACAGAGATACCCGTGTTTCTGTTTTGTCTATTAAAACTTTTGCCAAAACAGATTTAGGGCTCTGTTTCAGCTGCCTGTTTTGGTCGAATAGAGAAGTAAATGGGTGCAATCAATACTCGTCCCCACGATAAAAAACATTTATTTTAACTTTCACTAGAAAAGTAACAAACCACGTCCAAATTGAACCGAATATGGCGCGAGAATGACAGAATTTGCGAGCGGTCGAGCGGCGTCGTTGACGCATCAGACGTTAGATGACCGCGCGCGGCGCGGGCACTAGCTTTACGGTAATGGTCACAAATCGTTTGTTTATTATCTTATAACGAAGTTATTTACCTTTTTGATAAGGTAAGGAAACGTGCTTTAATTTTAATAATGACATATTATGCCAATTTATCTCATTATTGAGTTAAACTGGTCATAGTTCTCATAATGTGCAAATGTAAATATAAAAAAAACCATATTTTTTTAAATATTTCAATAATTACAGAGGTTACTAAATATGTTTTATAAACCAATCATAGAACATTTAATAACCTTTTAAATTACATATCAAACAACGAAATTGATGCAATAGAATTCGAGAAATGAACAAAAACTTGAAACGGTCGGCCGCCATCTTTGTGACGTCACAGCTATGCGCGTCCCCACTTCCTCGTCTTAAAACCAGCAGTTTCGTGTTTCACAGAGTACAAGGAACACATACATACCAATTTTAGGTATAAAGAAGAGATGGCTACGAAAATCGTGAAGGAGACGACTTATTAAATATTTGCCTACTGTCTACAACCTTTCGTGTGCGAGTTTGATTCGCACTTGGTCGGTTTTTTGAATAAAGTTTGTTAGTTTCTAGATTGTTTATCAACCAACAATGTCCAGAAGCGTACATACATTTATAAACTTACGTCTTTTTGCTATGAGGCTAGGCAGAAGCCACAGACCGCCGCCTGCTAAGTATACGATTCTTGACATATTCTTTTTGCTTCAACATCCGTTGCCAAAATCATCCACGGCAATCTTAGATCGAAACATTTCGTAAACGTCCATGGAGCTCCTTACAACCATAGTATGTTAAGTCAACGACTGCAGCGGTGCGTAAGTCGTCGGTAACTTATTGCCAACAAACAGCCGACTGACCTATTTCTCAGTTCACTTGCCACTTGGTAAGCTCGCCAAATAGTCGGCACGCCTGGTTTGTAAACAGTTGCCCCATGATTTGTTGTGTAAGATAAGCGGTTGATTGTGCTATTTATCGGGACTAGTAGCAAAGTAATAACAGCCGCACGGATCGATCAATCAGGTTAAGCTACGCTTGCCGAGGTTGGTCGGTGGATGGGTGACCATCTTTACATACCGACTCTATGCCTCGGAAAGCGCGTTAAGCTGTTGGTCTTGGCTGTCATTCGTAGATTATTGACAGTCGTTACGGGTAGTCAGAAGCCCGAAAATCTGACAACCAGTCTTACCAAGGGGTAACGTTCTACCCAGTTACTGGGTTGTGGAGGTCAGATAGGCAGTCGCTCCATGTAAAAAACTGGTATTCAGCTGCATCCGGTTAGACTGGAAGCTGACCCCTACATAGTAGGGAAAAGGTTAAGGTTTAATCCTTTAGCAATACACAAATACTAGTAGTATTGAAGCGTTACGGGGTAGATACAATAAAATGGTTTTGGAATTGAACTGTATATTTTTCTACCTATCACGGCATTTCTTTAATATATATACAGGTAAACACAATGAATAAGACAAAGGACAAGTTGTACAAACGAAACAGATATTCACGAATGATGGAAACGAGTAATATTATAAAATACAATAGACGTGGATATATTTAGTAACTTGTTCCTTGTATTATTTATGAGATAGTTAATTAATTCAGGCGTGACCTTGCGGAAATCCATTATAAAATACAATAGACGTGGATATATTTAGTAACCTGTTCCGCTTAGCTATTTCTAAAGAGCCATGAAAACTCCTGAAAGAAATTGACACGTGTTTCACCTCTCAACGAGGCATCCTCAGGATGACGATTGACTTGTGGCGAACCAAAACACGGCGTGTTGCCACACCGAGCACTGAACGCAGAGTACACTGAGACTGACTGACTGTAGTACAGTCAGTCAGTATTCTCTCGTTCGGGTTCACGACAAGTCAATCGTCATCCTGAGGATGCCTCGTTGAGAGGTGAAATACGTGTCGATTTCTTTCAGGAGTTTTTTATAGCTCTTTAGAAATAGCTAAGCAGAACAGCTTACTAAATATATCCACGTCTATTGTATATTATATAAAAGGTAATGAAATGTGCTATGCTTGTGTAGTGTTTACAAATACTTTTTAAAATAGGATTTAATAAGAAATCAAGAGTGCTAACCACTACAGTATCAACAATAAGAATCGTAGCCACAATAATAATTGCATTGACACTGATTACATTGCGTTGATACCAATTAGTTAGGATATTGATTATTCATATCACTTAGTATTGATACGTTTATTATGAAAACCGTGTGTTAGCGATACGAAATCCAGTCTGTCGAACTGAAAACTCTTCTTCAGGTATAAGGTGTAAAGCTCTGTCCAAACTGGGGTGAATCCCGCGCGGGATGCCGGACGAAATTCGCTCGCGCTGACTGTGTCAACTTACTTGTCCATATAAATAATAGTTGACACAATCAGTGCCCAAACTAGCGCGAATAGTCGCGTGACTTCCTAATTAATAAGGGGTTTATATGTATATAAACGTTGCTTAAAGTTTAGTAATGATTAACGACTGTTTAACCATACATTTTTGACGTTTGAACGTCACTTAACTTTAAGCAACACTTATAAATAAACCTCTAAAAAAACCGACACGTGCAGTCGCGTCCTTTATCCCGCGCGGGACACGCCTCAGTGTGGCCAGAGCTTTATTAATAGAATAGAATTTTTCTTTATTCGAGTAACCAAGACTCGACAAGATTGTTAGTAAAACTTACGACTATGTTAGTAAGCACAGACACTAAACAAAAACAAGGAAAACAATCCGACATCCCATGAGAGACGGCACAACAGTGACCCACGTATTCGCAGTCCAGGCGCCTCGCAACCACGCTTAAGACACTGTCGGAGCCGCCCCACACCCTGCGCACCAGGGAAGCGCACCTTTTACGCATTGTTGCGTAAAAGCAATCTACATGCGCATCTGCGAACATCCCTGACGCACTACAGAAACGGGGCAGCCCCACCAGTATCCTAAACGCATTGTTATATTGAACACGGAGAGCGCTAATGTTTTTCGCCATTAAGTAAAACAGTCACAAAATAAGTATCTTTTCTCGATAGTAAGACCGCAGATACAACTAGTTAACTAAATAAATGTGTCGCTACATACAAACATTTAGTATTGCACCATCCTAACTTATTTAGGTGTATGAGGAACAGGGTGTAAAGTTCACTCATCCACCATAGAAAAGGAAGGATCCTCCGACCAGTGTATGTCGATCGCTTGGTAAACTCTAACTGCGCGATGCAGGATTTGTGTGACGTCATGTCTATGATGCGTAGTTCGTATGTGGCGGTGTAACCGCTACACTTATATTATAAATGCGAAAGTGAGTTTATTTCTTTGTTTGTTACGCTTTCACGCTAAAACGGCTGAGCGAGTTTGGATGAAATTTGTCACATCGGTAGACCATAACCTGGGTCAGAACATAGGATACCTTTTATCCCGATATTCCCTCGGGATCGAGACTTATGCGGGTGAAACCGCGGGGCGCACCTAGTATAAGATAAATTCAGACGCGCAATAATAAAAACAATACACAAAGGCAGTTACAACTACTAGCAATCCAGACAAAGGTTTATTTTTCAAAGTAGTGTTTAGTATAAGTACTTACTTGCTTCGGTAAGTAGTGCTTTACCAAACAAATAGTACTAAGTAAAGAAAGTCCCTGATTAAGTACACGTTCCACTTAAGATATTTAAGTTTGGAAGGATTCACATTCGGGGATTTACTTTGAGATATTTCCAGCCAGAGCTACTAGTTGGAAAAGTGCATTAGTAAAAGTTGAGCTTAAAAAAGATTATTCTTTAAGGGTAAGTACTCACTGCTCGAAGTATTTAGTAAGGGATTTGGCTTTATATGTTTTAACGTAAAATATCAGACGTAGGTAATATAAACGTAGGTATATGTATTACTTTGCGTCAATTAATTAAAATAATACGTACCCGTAGCTAACTATTAATTAACAAAGCCAATGTTTTCGTGTTATATAGCTAATTGAGTTAATTTGGCTAAATCTACATTATTATTATATTATATAATGTTGCTTTTCTATTAGTGGAAAACAATGTATTAATGTATTTGCAACAAATAAACTCACAAACTATATAATAAAAATTTTCAGGATTTTGTCAATCCGATACTAACAACATCTAGTTAGATCATATTTGGATTTGTTTATTCATAGCAAATTCTTCATGATAAAAAAATTCCATTGAAAGGAGTCTCTCAGTATTTTAATAATCGGCCGAGACACAATCATACCTACCTAAACTTTATTCAGTACTATTAAACGAGTAATATTTGTATATATATTTGTACTCACGTTCTCGAAATCGGCTCTAACGATTTCGACGAAAGTTGCAATATAGGGGTTTACGGGGGCAAGAAATCAATCTAGCTAGGTCTCATAGCATAGGTAACATATCTGGGAAAATTAGTTTTCTCCGTATTTTTATCCGAGCAGAGCTCGGTCGCCCAAAGTTTAGAGCAAGATAATGAACAATGACATTAGAATAATGACATGGCAGCATGGAATTAGTAAGTACCGACTGTCATGGCAGCCTGGAATAAGTAGGTACTATACATGGATGCCTCAAAGAGATGTCAGCAGAATTGAGGCCGATGCCTGCCGGGGTTGCGAATAAGGCCGAAAGGGAAATCGTGGCCCCCGGTAACATGGCAACTGAAAGATCACGGGTGGGTTTTAGTCAGTAAGTTTGACAAACCCTCCCGCTCCACCTAGAGCGGGAGAAGTTATTTGATGATTTTCCACCCAAAAAAAAGGTACTATTCCTGGATTAGTATGAACTTTCCTATACTATTAAATGAGCATTCTCTATTTTCACCAGAGCTAAGCTCGGTCGCCCAGGTACTGAAGGTTTAAATATGCTAAAACGGGATTGGGCGGGTCACGTAAGCCGCATGTACAGTTACCGCCGGGCGACAGTCTCCACACGGTGGGTGCCTTAGGATGGACGACGCCGCCGAGGCTGGCCCAGGAAGAGGTGGTGAGACGACCTAGACGCGTACCGCAAGGGTTCGACGGAGGTGGTTTTGGAAAAGGATGCATGGAAGAATTTGGGGGAGGACTTTGCTCAGCAGTGGGGCAGTTTAGGCTAACTAGAAAACAACATGCAAAATACTTTTAGTGCTCCTTCTAACGCACGGAAACCGCGCGGTGTGTCGTTCAGTAATTTCTAGCGGTTGAGTGCGGTAACCGCACGGTTCCAGAACCGTGCAGTTACCACCACGTCTACCTGTCTATTGGGTAAAAATCTCATGTGAAAGCTAAAATGAATTGAGCTGTCATTTCACATGCTAGGGATTGACATTATTCTCACTTCAAGCTCACTTCACCTCGGGAGGTTCCTGTTTAGGATAAGGCGGGAGGAAACACCCGGGTGTCACCATTGTGTGGATCGGCCTGAGGACACGGTGGAGCATACGGTGGAGGTCTGCCCGGCTTGGGCGGAGCAACGCCGTGTCCTCGTAGAGGTGATCGGCGGCGGTGATCTCTCGCGTCCGGCCCTGGTTCAGGCCATGGTACGGAGCGAGAGGAAATGGCAGGCCGTCACCTCCTTCTGCGAAGCGGTTATGCTCGCGAAGGAGGAGGCGGAACGTGTGAGGGAGAGGCAAATTTCGCGCCCTCACGCCCCTAACCGCCGCAGGAGGAGACGCCCGGGGCGGGAATCGCGAGCCGATTTCCGGCCACCGTAGGCGCGGGCTTGCGGACGGTGAGCAATGGGTAGCTCGCCGTCCGATAAGGACCAAGCCCGGGTCGACGGCGCGTTGTGTTCCACGCGCGCCTCAAAGAGATGTCAGCAGAATTGACGGGGTCCGTTAGGGCCAATGCCTGCCGGGGGTTCGAAGAAAACCGATAGGGAAATCGTGGCCCCCGGCAACAGGGCAACCGAAGGAACACGGGTGGGTTTTAGTTAGTAAGAGTCTGACACGCCCTCCCGCTCCACTACAGATGGTTGTTTCCACAAGATCATTTAAATTAAAATCGTCTCTTGCTACGACCCAATAAAGTGAAATTCAGGTCGCACAGCGCTCATCACCTACAGTTATATTCACCTAGAAGTTGCCTCTCTTTCTATCGCGTGACTCTTAGGTCTTCTGACTACGTTACACTCACTGAATTGGCCCAACAAGTCAAGCCCGCCGCGTACTTGAAGCTTGATACCTAAAATGCGAAGTGAATCTACCTATATTAATCTGTGACAATAGATCGGCTGAACACACGCTTACATTCTAGGTCACAGTCATAGTAGTTTCAAAGTCAAAGCATTTACCAAATATCAATTCTACATAACATAAGTGTTTCATTATTGGGGCTTGTGGTTAAGTAATAACAGCCGCACGGGTCGATCGGTGCCGTGGATGGGTGACCTTCTTTACGTACCAAGACCCCTCCGTGCCTGGTCCCAGCTGTCATTTGAAGATTTTTTGAGACAGTTGTTATCGGTCGTCAGAAATCCGAAAGTCTGACAACCAGTCTTACCAAGGGGTAACGTGTTACTTAGTAACTGTGTTGTGGAGATAAGATAGGCAGTCGCTCCATGTAAAATACTTGTATTCAGTAACATCCGGTTAGACTGGAAGCCGACCCCAACATAGTTGGGAAAAGGCTAGGCAAGTGAGTCATAGCAGTTTGTTAAATCTGAGATCCCAAATAACAAATTATTTATTATTTATTTAAATCACAATTATAACACCTTTACAAAATATACATAAATAAAAAAAAAAAAATTAACCTGTAAGCAGAATTACAAAAAATGAACAAATGAACTACTTGGTACGGTTTCATCAAGTGAAATGTATCATTTCCCAAGGCAAGTGATGCGGTGCAAACTATTGTAGCGGTTACACCGCCACATGCGAACTACGCATCAAAAAGACATGACGTCACACAAATCCTGCATCGCGCAGTTAGAGTTTACCGCACAAACGACATTTATAATATCCGACATCAACCGTCGGTACCCCCCAACCCTTGCTCGAAAACGAGGAGCCAGCAGTTGTTGCAGCTGAGCACGTAGCTTTAAATACCCCGTATAATAATCAAGATGAAAATCTAAGTTTGATCCAGCCTGTCCCTTCTTGCTATCCTCCCCCCAGCGACGCCCTAAGCCGAGGTTCGTACCCCACAGGGGATGCCCTTAGCGAGCGCTCGCCTTGTTTTAATTTAGTTTAGTTTCTGCCCCTGGCTGGAAACTTTGAGTGTAGAAGCTTAAAAGGCAACTACAGGAAAGCCCGGCTAAGCAGCCATGACCTTAGTGGTCAACTGAGAGACGCCCTAGATCAAAAAAAAAAAAATCGTCGGCGGTTGCCCGCCAGACATGACACCCGTCTGGTCGGAGGATCTTCCCTTTTCCATAGAGGATGAGTGAACTCTACACCCTGTTCCTCATACTTCAAAACTATTTCTTCCCCAATGTTTTTTTTCTATTTTCTTAGTCGAGTGAAGAATGGACAGTGAACCTTTAGATCAATAGATCTAAAGGTTCATTGTCCGTTGTTCAGCAACAATAGCCGAATCAAACAATATAGAAAATCAGTAAGTTATTATGTTGTGGGTAGTACAACTTATACTTGAACAAAAGCGATAAAAATAGATGGTCAATGTCTTGAAATTATTCCAGTAACATAATGTTGTTAGTTTCTCTTTCATTAAGCGGCGGACAATGAACCCTGGATACAAAAAAAAAAAAAACTGCCCATGTGCGTGTTGGACCACGCACAATGAAGGCTTCCGTAGTTGGGATGAATTTATACTAAGAACAAACTTAACATTGTAGTTGAAAAGCATGTTCTCCCACACGGAATGTATGGGAGAACATGTTTTTGCAATTGCAAAAATATAATTTGGTCAATTAATACTCGTTAACTTGTAGAGCCTATTTAGCTGTGATAGTTTTCCTTTTAATTTCGTTACTATTGCCGTGAAACACTTTAAAGCTCAAATTAGGAGAAGGTTAAATACACAAAAAAAAAACTTGGTTTTATTTGACCACTTTGTCGGCGTGATTAATATGTATACCCATGCCAAATTACAGCTTTCTAGTACTAAGAGTCTCTGAGCTAAGTCGCGGACAGACAGAAAGACAGACAGACATGGCGAAACTATAAGGGTTCCGTATTGACTACGGAACCCTAAAAAACAATATTAACAGGTGTTTGTACCCGGATCCTATGTCAAAAACAGATAATGTTTTATACTTATAAGTTTATTAACACATAATTAGCCTATGTCAGAGTAGGGAGAGTAGTGGTGGCCCAGTGGTAACGGCCGCGACTTATGAGTTGTTGGTCGTAGGTTCGAACCAAGACAGGTGCTTTACTTCGTGTAAATTATTTCATCACCACTGCTCTCAAAACCGTGAAGGAAATCATCGTGAGGAAACCGGCATGTCTTAGAACCAAAAAATCTAAGGTATGTGACATCTACCAATCGAAACTGGGCCCGCGTGGTGGATTACTATTCACTCCCGCTCACATAGAGGAGGCCTGTGTCCCAGCAGTGGGAACATAACAGGTTTAATTTTTTTTTTTTTATCGGTCCATTGTTGCAAAATCAATTTCAGAAAATAATGATATTGTAAGCTTATAATGTAACTAGAAAATTTACCATAGTATTAAAACAGTGGTCCTCAAACTAGGCAGCGCCTGTATCTTGGGGGCCTGAGTTGCGTTATCTTAGATTTTAATTCGAAACATGTTTGCGCTTGCTTAAATTTAATTTTAGGATGTTTGAAAATGGACAGAATAGTTAATTAAAATAAGGGTAGCGAACTATCAAAATAAAAATAAATTGAACAAAATAAACCAATTCTAAAAAATTTATATATATAGTGTGTGTGTGAGTGGGTGTGTGGGGGTGGGTGAAGTGTGTGTGTGAGTGTGCGTGGTGGTGAGTTGAATATGCTAGCCTATGTCTTAAATAAATACCTAGTAACACTGTTATTTGAAAGTATTGTATTATTTTTAACTGATTTCCAAAAAGAAGAAGGTTATGTGTTCGTAGCGTATGTTTGTTTTTTTTTTATGTATGTCCGCCAATTTCTCCGTCATTTGTGGACCGATTTTGAAAATTCTTGTTTTCGTTTGAAAGAGTATGCTCTCAAATTGGTCCCATATAAATTTTATTAACTTTGCTTGGGTAGTTTTTGAGTTGGCTACAAAATACGTATTTTTTTCCCACTTAGTATGTAGATGATATGATAAGTTCTTGTCACCGGTAGCAGGTAGTGGTATTCGATTGTGTGTGGGGTAGGTACCACAACTAAAAAGTGAAAAATAAAACTTTTTACAAAAAAAAAAAAATTTTTTTGGAAGGCGGTTGTTTTTTTTTGTAAAAAGTTTTTCAAAGAGTAATAATCGTGGTGTTTCTTGCGGACTCTTCTCCATAGAAAACGACCAATTGAAACCGTGCACCTTGTATCTGTCGTTTCATAAGTGCCCATGTAGGTTTATGTGAAATAAAATATTTTGAATTTTGAAATCTTTTCAAAAGACCAATGTGCAGATCAAAATACCAAAAATTACGAATTTTAATAACAATAGATATTATTTGTAGTCTTTTATTAGAGATTTCAGTTCTCATTCAATAACAAACAAAGGATTTTCAATATGGCGCCTTGAAATCGTGACAGGTATTATCAAATTTCATCTTCAAGCCAAGATTATGAGACGTTTCAAGTATTCAATAACTCGTTGACGAAGATAAATTATTATTTAATAATTTGATAACATTGAAACGGTAAGAAATGAATATATAGCATGTTTTAATTTAGAAAGAGAAAAGATAAAATAAATTATATCTTTGTATGTTTGTTTGTTTATTACGCTTTTACGGCTTAACGATGATTGGGTTCGGACATAGGATACTTTTTATCCCGATATTACCGCGGGATCGAGACTTATGGCTCTTGTTCTCCTTTATATTTTGTCGTGTAATTGGTTTATACATCAGAACTTAGACCTATAATTAACACTAATTAATGTAAAATGTATAAACTGTTACTTGTTTTAGAAAGAAAGAAAGAAAAATGCGTTAATTGGCATTACCGCAGAAAATACACCTTATAACTATAAAAAAACAGAAAAAAATTATTTAAAAATAATATATATAAACTATATGAATTTTTTTAAGTATTGTTATTTTTTATTTTATTTTTATTATTGATTTTAAATAAATATTTGTTACTAAAAATCAACGTTTGCTGTAATAGTAGTTAAGTAAATACTATTAAAATTAAAATAGTTCTCTGCTGTAAAACATTTTAGTATTCCTTTATTCCTTAAAGCATAGTACCTAATTGCTATTTTCTCATTTTCAAACCGCATTGAAATGATATCATTTTGCCAAAACGTGTTTTATATCCGATGGCGATTACAGAGAAATGTCGCCAAAATAAGATTTCCTCCGACAATATCGTTCAAATATCTGGTAATCCCTTATAAATCTTATAATCAGTATCAAGATGGAACAAAGCAATAATATGATGTTATTAATGTTACAGAATTATCTGGTCCTACTGTCGTCAATACGTCCCGGGGCAATAAATGGCCTCCATATTTCTCTTGGCGAGCAATGAATCCAATTATCGGGCTGTGCGGAGGCGACATGTTAAATGGTCCCCATTGCTTCTCGCCATCCTCTGTCTGTGATCCTCATCCACCTCAATAATGCGGGGATCATTATACCGTCGGATTATCTTCATTTTTTTATGATATTCATCCGTTGGTCCTCAAAAATGATTCTTGGAGCGTACTTTTTATTCAAATGAGCGGCCATGATTCGCTTTTTGGGTGCGCTATCAACTTATTTAATGATGACAGTTATGGGTATTATAATTTTAACTTCGTACTGACCGCTTCGTTGTTCTAGTAGTCACAAGCGCTACTGCTGAGCTGGTGTCCTGGGTTCGATTCCCGGGTCAGGCAAAGTGTTATTAGGTTTTTCCATTTGGAATTTCTCAGTAGTAGCCCGGAGTCTGGATTTGTGCACGGTTGATGGTAATAGGCTTGGCCTCTATTACATGGGACTTAAACATAATTGGCGACATGTGGGTGTGCTATAGGAACACCTCTGCTCAACCCTTCAGGGAAATAAGGCGTGATGATGTTACGTTGTAATTCAAAAGGTGTTTTTAAGATATTATATTGATGCTTAAGGTATTTTTGTGACCTTTATGATCTTTTCGAACATGTGTCATAAACAAATACAAACTATGACTACAATACTTAAAACATGTACTCTAAATCACAACAAAAGGTACACATTCACAATTAAACTTCAAAAGAAAACTTACCCATACAACGCAAGACAACGAGACAAACTAGAATTGAGACCACCCAAAACTAACTATGGAAGAAAAAATATACTGTACGGGGAGAAAAAAAAAATTAATGAACTACCTGATGATGTAACCAATAGTGACACCATATATATACATTTAAAAAAAGATCTACAATAACACGTCAGAAAACAACACTAACAATACCGATTGTCACCTTTAACTCTTAATTTTCTTATTGTGAACACAGAGAATCGCACTTACTTTTATTAACCGACTTCCAAAAAGGAGGAGGTTATATGTTCGTCGCGTATGTTAAGCTATTGCATAGCTTTTATCGCGGGCTTTGAGCGCGGCAACCGAATCAAGAAATTCCGTAACGAAAATAAAACCTAACAGCCCCCACTCCACCTACCATGTCATCATCTGGTATCATCCCAAGTGTAGCGTTGACAAATAGGAAGTATGGAGGTTACAAATGCTATTGTCAAGGGTATGCTCTCGTGGTGGTCCCATTTAAATTTTATAAACTTTGCTTCGATAGTTTTTGAGTTAGCTTCCATAATACGTACTTTTTCCCACTTAGTATGTGGATGATGTGATAAGTTCCTGTCACTGTTATTGACATAGCAGGTAGTGGTTTTCGAATTTGTGTGGGGTAGGTACCACAACTAAAAAGTGAAATTTAAAAAATGTTATCTAAAAATAAAAAAATACTGCCTTCCAAAAAACACTACAAAGTGAAAAATAACTTTAATTTCGGAAGTCGGTCTTTGGTTTTGAATTTTCGTTTTTTGTCACAGACTTCCAAAATTAAAGTTATTTTTCAGTTTGTAGTGTTTTTTGGGAGGCAGTATTTTTTTTTTGCAAAAAGTTTTTTTTTTAAAGTGAAAACTTCTTTCGGCGCGTTGGGCATTTTTGAGATTGGAAAAAACAATTGAACGCGTGGCACCGTTACCGACACTTCATTTTTATAAACGCGATTGTACTCTTTATTTATATTACGTTACGGATCAATGTTCTATGCAAGTATTTTTACTTTAAAGGTTTTGGAAGTATCTTTTTTGTAAACGCGATTGTGCTCTTTATTTAGGTACAAGTATTTTTCTTCCACCAAGGCGATCTTGTTCAAGTTTTCACTTCTGTCGGCATTCCCGGAGTGCCACTGTTTTTTTTTTACTTTACTTTTCTCAAAATGTTAAGTTAAGTGAACTGTAACGTTATTTTTTTTGATAAATAAATGTCTTTATACCGTAACATGGACAACGCTACAAGATTATTTTGACGCGTGACCAAAATCGGAACTAACGTCGCCATCGCCATCTTGTTTTGTCAATACAATTTCTGTGACACAATTTCACAAAATATGTTTACCAACAACGCCCTCCGTCAATGTTATTCAGGCGTCAAAATATCCTAGAGGCATTCTAGATTTATGTGCTCAGAGTACCTAGATAATTTTTGTTGTGGGTAACAAACAATCTGCCTAGCCTTTTCCCAACTATATTGGGGTCGGCTTCCAGTCTAACCGGATGCAGCTGAATACCAGTATTTTACATGAGCGACTGCCTATCTGACCTCCACAACCCAGTAACTGGGTAATACGATACCCCTTGGTAAGACTGGTCGTCAGAATTTCAGGCTTCTGACGACCCGTAAAGACTGTCAAAGATTAATGAATGACAGCCAGGACCAACGGATTAACATGCTTTCCGAGGCGCGGAGGTGTCTGGTATGTAAAGATGGTCACCAACCGTAGCTTAATCGGATGAATCGACCCATGCGGCTGTTATTACTTAGCCACGAGCTCCCCAAGTTCTTGTGGGTCACAAT
This sequence comes from Agrochola litura, assembly GCA_949152395.1. Classification (NCBI taxonomy): domain Eukaryota; kingdom Metazoa; phylum Arthropoda; class Insecta; order Lepidoptera; family Noctuidae; genus Agrochola; species Agrochola litura. The sequence continues at coordinate 16,760,222 of OX424509.1, read as the reverse complement.
ACTGTCTTCTTATTCGAGTAATTCAAGTATCATTTAAAACTTCTCAGCATAACCAAATGAGGCCAAGCTGTTCCTCGTAGTGTAAAAGTGTTACAGTGAACGAAAACTCGTATATTATCCTCTAGAGCTAGAAGTTCGTGTTTTTATCGTGGCAGCCTGAGCTACCTGCGATCGTTTTCGACGCGACATGCTGGTGAATGACTTGTGAATGAATTTTTTTGTTAAGTTTTCTATGTTTGGATTATTTCTTTTATTTTCATTAAAGAATATTAGAAACTAGCTTTTGCACGCGGCATTGTCCGCTGAGAGGATGCAAATTATTCCACGAGAACGAATTATGAGGTTTTTAAAATATCCTGTGTTCAAACCGAGGTCATGGTGGTCTTCTTGTGAGTCAGATTTCATCGAAGACCGTTCAGCTGTTATGGCGTGAAAAGGTAACAGAAAGACAGACAGAGTTACTTTCGCATTTAAATTAATAAAATTATATGGATAAACCATACAAATAAATAAAATTGAAGTGTTTGTAATGTCAAAATAAAAGCTTTTTACTAAACGCATAAGAAAGTATATACGGTACAAATAACAAAAAAACTCATTTTGAACATTTTTGTCTGTCTGTTTGTTCCCGTTAATCTTTGAAACGGCTGGACCGATTTTGACAGGACTTTGACTGGCAGATACAGATAGTACCATCCACGAAGACGCGCCCCACTCCGCGATAACTGAACTATAAGCTGTACTTTAGTACGGAGCGGAGCGGAGTGAGGCGCGTCTTCGTGGATGGCACTATCTATAGCTTATCTTATGGAGTAACTTAGGCTACTTCTATTTTAGTAAAAGAATTAGGATACCGCGCAAAAAAAAGTATAAACTTATATGTCGGATCCGGTCATTAGTACGGACACGAAACGAATCGCAAACGCGCCACTGGCGACATCAAGAGAGATCTATCGACACCAAAAAAGGCACGCTCCTACAGAGTCGTGATGTTTTAAGGCCAAGGCGAGGAGAACATTCAGCCTCTGGTCGCATTGGAGTCAAGACGTCGCGGAACTGTTCTCGATTCGTGGTGCTCAGTTATTGTGTTAGTTGTAATTTGCGATCATTTTGTTAATTGATGATTTTAATAAACTCCGTCGCACCCGGTGTGTGTATAATTTAGCTAGTGTGATTCATTTGATAGTAAATTATAATGTGATCTGAACTGCAAACTGTTTTTCTATTGCGCATTAACCAACACTACCCACACTACGCCCACAGTAGTTAAAATGTCGCTGATAATAACGAAAGTCACATACCCGTCTCCGAAATATATAAATATAGAAAACACAAACGTTTCCGTGGGATATTTTTCGACATCCACGCGGGCAGACTTCAAAGCCGCGGGGTACAGCTAGTGGTACAAAATAACAAAGCAATATTATTTCCTGTAAAAAAAAATTGAGCTCGAATGCTTTTGACAGGTTTACTGGCAAGGACTTTAATCCTTTATGATGAGTAAAAAATACTATTAGCTATTCATAAAGTATGTCATGGTACATAAACAGGAAATAGGATTGGTGATATAAAAGACTGCCTCGACCCACATATCCCTCTTTATTCGAAGACTTAAGAAATATTAAAGCCATAATAATCTTTGAAGTTACATCTTCAAATATTTTCGAGGCAGACGAAAATAACATAAAAAGTAATGAGGTCAATAAATTGTTATGTACTCTATAAAGTGGGTTTCTGTAGCGTCTCTTTTGCTTAAATATAATGATGGCAGAAAAAAATGTACGCATTATTTGCGTATTGGACAGAACGGATCGGCGCGGTGCGCGGTGCTACGAAAACGTAACTTTCGTAGCGTTGACTACGCCGTAGCAATCACAAGTTCTTCTTCTTCTTCTCGAGTCGATGGAAAATTGTTATATGATTTGAGCCAAGTAGGTGGCCACAATTACCACGTCAACCATGGTATCAGTGGCGCTTTTGAGGTGTCGTCTGTAGTGCAGGTGTATGAACACCAATGGACAGTTTGGACATGCCACCATATGGAGCATAGTCACTATAATAAGTGTATATTTGTATATATTTAAATAATTTATAAAATAAACAAAAAAGCCAATCCAAGCAATTTCTTACTAACACATGACAATTTTTTTCCTAACACTTGACAATTTCTTACATAAAATACAATAGAAATGGATATATTTAGTAACGTGTACCGCTTAGCTATTTCTAAAGAGCCTCTTACACCAAGCGCCGTGGCAATACGCCGTGTTCGAGTTCGCGACAAGTATATCGTCATCCTGAGGATGCCTCGTTGAGAGGTGAAACACGTGTCGATTTATTTCAGGGGTATTTTATAACTCTTTAGAAATAGCTAAGCGGAACAGGTTACTAAACATATCCACGTCTATTGTATATTATATAAAAGGTAATGAAATGTGCTATGCACGCCTGAATCAATAAACTAATTTCTCACATACTATAAAGTTAAACTTATTTTATATAAAGCTCTAGTAAGAACCCCTCAGTTAATTGAAGGTGAAGGCCTCCTCTAGAGATTTCCATTCCTCCCTGTCCGTCGCTGTGTTCATCCACTATTCGCCAGCCACTTGTACTATGTCGCCTGCCCAACCTCTTTTCCTAGTGCCTGATGGCCCGTTCCAAGATGTTAGTCTGTGAGTCCATCGTCATTTATAAGGAAGCACAAAAAATACTCCATGTACATTTCATGAAAAATTCAAAACACAACTTGTCCACGTATTTCGCACACGTGTCAGTTTCCATGTCATGTCACAAATCCATTACGGTTTTTTAACCAATGTTAATACTGTTCCCATACATGTTCGATATCTACATTTCATGAAAAATGAGATCAAACATTCGAGGACCAATCTTATCGCATCGGAAATATCGGCAGAACTGCACTTTAGTACACCAAACGCTTTGCTAATGGCAGTATTAGGTCCCAATGTGAGGATAAGCGAGTTATCGAAGTCCACGCTGTAAACGAGTATTTTGAACTAGGAAATTCAAATGCACTTAACTTGGTTTGCGGATCAGAAGACCAAAAGCTGCTCATTTGTTCGTAATTGTGCTTGAGGTTAGCTAATGAGGGATAGGGGATTATTTGATTGTGAAGATTTTAGAAGTGAGGAAGTGAAAATATTGTGTAATTTTTTTTTGTGATACTCAATTTGGTAGTCGTAACTGTCTCTCTTAAATACAGATTACTCAGTGATCTAGCTAGGAGAGCAGCGATTTACGCAACAATTAATTGTACCTACACCATGTAATTAATAATGTATACTTTATAAGTCCCTCGTGTACCACAAAGCCTTTATGTTCCTAAATAAATTATAATTTATTTGTATAGAGATTCGTGGCTTAATAATAACAGCTGCACGGGTCAATCGAAAGTTAAGCTATGTTCGCCGCGGTCGGTCCGTGGTGACCATCTATTAAATATCGAGAGCCCTCCTTACCTTAGAAAGCACGTTAAGTTGTTGGTCCCGACTGTCATTTAGATCGATAGATAGATCTTTGAAAGTCGTTATGGATAGTCAAAAGCTCATCAGTCTGACGGCTAATCTTACCAAGGGGTATCGTGTTACCCAGTAACTAGGTTATGGAGGTCAGATAGGCAGTCGCTCCATGTAAAATACTGGTATTCAGCTGAATCCGGTTAGACTGTAAGCCGACCCCATCATAGTTGGGAAAAAGCTTAGAAGATCGATTTGATTTGCTTTACAACATTAAGACCAGGCACTCCAAAAACAATTTCCACGCAAAGTCAAAGTCAAAGTCAAATAATTTATTTCAATTAGGCACAAAAAGGCACTTTTGAACGTCAAAAACAAAAAATAGAATTGATTCTAGTCGCCCCTTCCAAAGGGTAGTTTTCGTATGGAGAAGAATGGGCAAGAAACTCCACCGTTACTCTTTTAAAATGTTTTACAACATTTTGTATACATTAATTATATAATTATATGTGAAAACGATGCACCTGGAATAAGATTACTATACCACAATAGGTAAAAATAAAAATGAAGCAATGATAGAAAAAATAATTATGTAATGGATACATGGTGTTCACATATTTACAAGCATTGTAAAACGTATACGATATTCCTAAAAAAATTACAAGTGATACTAATTCGTCAGTGTGTGAGTTCAAGTAATCACAGAATGTAAAAAAAATGTTGTAATATTTAATTACACAATTAAATTAGCAACCAGTTTGATTTTGTCGCAAACTCCACCCCCATGTACTCCACCACTCCTCTATGTGCTAAACGCTAACATATCAGTAATAAAGTTGAATATCGCGTGCGCTCTTTGGTCGTGTTCAAGCACGGAACTAAATGTCGTAAGTTTCAATTCTTATTTCGTTCATAACTTAAGTAATAATTAATCTAGAGAAAAAATATATTTTATTTGGATAGTAAACTATATTTTCTTACTATATATCATTATTTTAGTCATAAAAGCCGAGTTATCTTGTTTTTGTTTCACATAATCTTTAAAAAGACATGATTTTTGCAAAAAAAAAAATATCGGGCGAAAACGTTCAAATTACGTAAGTGTCTTGTATTCGGAAAGAAAAAGATCCAATAAATCATATACTAAAGTTCCATTTTGATTGTATGCGTGACTTTTTTTAAATGCGTGTTTATAGCATTGATAGCATTGATAGTCTCGAGTTCGAACCCAAGGCCCGCACCTCTGACTTTGCGGATTCATGTGCGTATTGTATTATTATCACTTGCTTCAAAAACGGTAAAGGAAAACATCGTGTAACAATCAAACCTGGACTTGTAGTAAATAACATAGCATAACATCACGCCTTGTTTCCCCGAAGGGTTGGGCAGAGGTGTCCCTATAGCAGGTACACCCACATTTCGCCAGTTATGTTTAAGTCCCATGTAATAGGGCGCGAGCCTATTGCCATGAACCGGGCACAAATCCAGACTCCGAGCTGCTACTGAGAAATTTCAGATAGAAAAACCCAATAACACTTTGCTCGACCCGGGAATCGAACCCAGGACCTCATGCTCAGCAGTAGCGCTTGCGACCACTAGACCAACGAGGCAGCCAAATAAATAAATAGTAGTAGTAGTATTGTAGTAAATATAAGTCTGTAAACGTCGATCCTTCTCTGTATAAGAAGAAGTATTTGCCTTGTAGTGCGAAAATAATAGGCTGGTAAGGTTATGCGACTATGACCGAACATTTTTTACGTTCTCTCTTAATGTATATACAGTGTGATTCTTTATAATGTGCACATATCAAAATGAGGGAATCTATGCTTAGTTTTATCGGAGGGCGTGTCAGACTCTTACTGACTAAAACCCACCCGTGTTCCTTCGGTTGCCCTGTTGCTGGAGGCCACGATCTCCCTGTCGGTTTTCTTTGCACCCCCGGCAGGCATCGGCCCTAGCGGACCCCGTCAATTTTGCTGTCATCTCTTTGAGACGCGCGTGGAACACAACGCGCCGTCGACCCGGGCCTGGTCCTTATCGGACGGCGAGCTACTCATTGCTCACCGTCCGCAAGCCCGCGCCCACGGTGGCTGGAAATCGGCACGCGATTCCTGACGCCTAGGGCGTTTCCTCCAGCGGCGGTTAGGGGCGTGAGGGCGCGAATTTTGCCTCTCCCTCACGCGTTCCGCCTCCTCCTTCGCTAGCATTACTGCTTCGCAGAAGGAGGTGACAGCTTCCCATTTCCTCTCGCTCCGTACCATGGAGTAATATGATGCCTCTGATTCATCACAACCAAGAAGTTTTGAACATTACATATTTATGTACACGTAAATGTTTTAATGCTTTTAGAATAAGATCTGAATGTCATTATCTGTTTTGTTTATGTTAAAATACAGAAACAAAAAAAAAAACCATAGGCTGGTATTATTAGGTATATAAATTAGCTATATATAATCACTTAATGTATGGACTTGAGATAAAGTTGAACCGGATCTATCTATTACCGGTATAAAAAATGTAGCCCGTGATTTCTACTATAAATAATGACACAAATATTACTACACGAGAGAAGCATGTAACAGCAAGTCATAAATATAGGCAAATTCGGAACGTATTCAGTTTCGAAATAATCTCATTTCACCCGTTTTGCCTGCAGGCTTCATAATTTCATTACAGTCTTGGAGTATTACGGGGCCGATCAGAATACTTTCTGTAAAAAACAAAGAATCTAGAACGGCTATCATCTAATCGAATTATCGACATTCTTGGGGTAAAAATTCCTCGCCCAATTTCTTTGGGCTTCTAGGGTAATGTCATGCAGGGTGAATGTAATTCCTCGAATACAACTTTAGGGGTATGAGGAACAGGGTGTAAAGTTCACTCATCCACCATAGAAAAGGGAGGATCCTCCGACCAGACGGTTGTTGTGTCTGGTGGGCAACTGCCCATCGGTTGGAAATTGAAATCTTGTATGTATGTCGATCGCTCGGTAAACTCTAACTGTGCGATGCAGGATTTGTGTGACGTCATGTCTTTGATGCGTAGTTTGTATGTGGCGGTGTAACCGCTACATAACGACGCTTAAAAATACACCTTGAAGTGTCCGTCCGTTTCGTATAGCCCGAAGAATTGCCAAACTTTAGTAGCAGTGGGCAGGGCACGTTGCTCGCGGAACAGATGGCCGATGGGACGGAAAGGTTCTGGAGTATTGACCGCGTACCGGATATAGCTTTGGAAAGCCTCCAACAAGTTGGACCAATGACCTTGTCAAGACCGCAGGAATTCGCTGGATACGAGAAGCACAGAACCGATCGAAATGGCGATGCTTGGGGAGGCCTATGTCACACACACAGTTGACGTCTTTCCACTGCGTAAGATGTATGGTCTTATAAAAAACAAAAAAGACCAGACAATTCATGTCAACTGTACGTTATATTTAGTTTCGAAACCTTCGCATTTAAGCCCGTCTACGTGACCAGAGTCACGAAAGAATCTAGAACGCCTATTTGTAATGAAATAATCGATATTCTTGTTTGATTTAGGTTTCCGACCCTGAGAGCGCGTAATGCCGAAAGGCGACACAGCCCGAATATAGAGCACCCACAAGATTTACACTTATCATATATCATGTTAGGATATGACGGACCAGTGCGGAATTTAATCAAGTAGTTTGTAGCAAAACACAGGTGCTTCTAAGCGTGAACCGCATAGTTGCGTTACTTGCTCGTCTGTTTAGTTTGTATAATAGGTACTTACAGGTAAATTGCTGTTCTTGGGTACTGTGTGTGTGCAAAGATGGGAATGCAAATTAAGTTGCGGGCTTTAATTAATTTTCAATGTAAAATTAATGATTGAATAAATTAAATAATGCTGCCTTTTTTTTGGGTGGCAAATTATCAAATAACTTCTCCCGCTCTGGGTGGAGCGGGAGGACGTGTCAGACTCTTACTGACTAAAACCCACCCGTGTTCCTTCAGTTGCCATGTTGCCGGGGGGCCACGATATCCCTATCGGCCCATATTCGCAGCCCCGGCAGGCATTGGCCCTAGCGGACCCCGTCAAGTCTGCTGACATCTCTTTGAGGCAAATAATGCAGCCTGCGGTCAAAACATTTTTAAACATTTTATTTCACATAAACCTACATGAGCACTTATGAAACGTCAGAAGTTCCAATTGGTCGTTTCCTATGGAAAAAAGCCCGCAAGAAACTCCCCGGTTACTCTTTTAAAAATAATTAAATAACTTAACAAAATAGAAAATGGTCAAAAAATCTATAGTCCACTAAGCCTACAGCGTTTTCACATTCACAATATAGAAAAGAATCTATACAAAAGATAAATAAATTAATAAAAATAAAAACCTATTTTAATTAAACGCAATTACATGATTTTTATTACAACTGTAACAAATCTGAATAATTATCATGTCCGGTCATTTTTTGAAGTGACTTCTTTAGGTGCGTTGGCCACTTTTGAGACGGGAAAAACAATTGAACTCGCGACACCGTTACCAACACCTCATTTTTGTAAACGTGATTGTGCTCTTTATTTAGATAAGGTCGCACCAAGGCGATCTTGTTCAAGTTTTCACTTCTATCGGCATTCCCGGAGTGCCACTGTTTTTTTTTTTGTTTTGACGACTACTTCGTATTTTTTACGAAAAGATGTTTGCTGAATTATTGGCGTAGTTTATGGTTCTGCCACTTCATGAACATAAAAATTCTGAGGATCAGGGAAAAAAAAGCCGGCAAATTTTTCCGCGGTTAACGACCTCAAAACTTCGCGTAAAAATTCAAGACATGACAGATAAATCTCTTAGCTTATGAAGCCAAATATGCATAATTTACATTCGCGGAAGGCAGAAAATTAATCCAATGACCTACCAACAAGGGTACATCAAAGAAAGTTTTGATGAGGGTCAATGTTAATGGCGTCTGAACCATAATCCCGATTATAGAAACAAGAGAGATACGTTATTACCTCATTATCGCGATAAACTTGTCATCAAGTTTGATGTCACTAGTCGCGAGGGAGTTGGCAATGTCAAATGTGGTTGGTAGAAGATTAATGATGTTTGTGGAATGTTTGGTAAGTAGTTTGTGTCGAGGGAAATAGCACTAATCGTTGATCTTTACATGGCTGGTGAATATTTTGATAAATAAAAAACGTGCGTGTGCAGCACACACGCACACAGGTATACAATATGTAAAAAGAACCCTGTCCAATCCAAAAGGAGCTCAATAGGTACTGCATTAACATACATTTTTTTTTTGGTTGGGATATTATCAAATAACTTCTCCCGCTCTGGGCGGAGCGGGAGGGCATGTCAGACTCTTACTGTCTAAAACCCACCCGTGTTCCTTCGGTTGCCCTGTTGCCAGGGGCCATGATCTCTTTCGGTTTTCTTCGCAACCCCGGCAGGCATCGGCACTAGCGGACCCCGTCAATTCTGCTGACATCTCTTCTCTTGCATGTTCCACGCGTGCAATAAAATTACCTAAAAGTATTAATATTTCGAATTATTATTGAAAGTAAAAAAGTTATTGCTATTTAATAATCATATTTTTAGTACCATAATTACGCCAAATTCATTAAAAATGAGCAAATGTTCAACAGTGGTCATAAGAATGCTTACTCACTTTAAATCAACCATTATTAACTCAATAAAAGTTTTTTCTTTCCACTGTTTATATAATTGAGTCTGTTATGACATGTTGCAACCCGGTAAAATTCCCTATTGAAAATTACCACATGATAGACTCTCAGTACGATTCCTAATAACACGCTCATGGATCGGATAGGGTTTTTTTTACATGTTGTATAATAGAAAGAGACAGAGAGAAAGTCGCATGGGGGTCGCATAACGATCAATCTTTACGTGACGATTTCTACCAGTCAACTCCTCCTGCAAGCCGAGTTAAGGAATTCGTTTTAAAAAAAATACGTTACATAAAATGTCTATAGATTTCACTTGTGTCATAGAATCACCAACAGCCGACAGCGGTGATTATGACAATATTTAATGAATCGATTTTTAAATAATATTTAGGTAAGTACTTACTACCTACAACAATATTCCAAAGCTACGTTTAACGTAATAAAATAGTTAAATTGAGTTAAAACTTTTAGTACTAGTTTTCCATAAGAAAGATTTAGTACAGAGAAGTAGTTCTATTCTATAGGAGGAAGAGCTCGTGGCTAAGTAATAACAGCCGCACGAGTCGATCCATCAGGTTAAGCTACGCTTGCCGGGATTGGTCTATAAATAGGTGACCATCTTCACATACTCCTCCGTGCCTCGGAAAGCACATTACGCCGTTGGTCCCGGCTGTCAAAAGCTGTACGGGTAGTCAAAAGTTCTAAAGTCTGACAAACAGTCTAAGACTACCAAGGGGTATCATATTACCCAGTTACTGGGTTGTCGAGGTCACATAGGCAGTTGCGCCTTGTAAAATATTAATATTCAGCTGCAACCGGTTAGACCGGAAGCCGACCCCAACATAGTTGGGAAAAGGCTAGATTGAAGTTCTATTCTATAACTGCCAAGCAGATAAATATTTCATGTTTATCTCAATGTGACGGTATGTTTGATCAACTGTGTAATAAAGACGATTATACCCACAGAGTTCCACACTGCGGCGGTCACTGCTAGATGCGACATTTTCGACACTTTCTATACAAACCAAGTGTGTCAAAGTTTACTCGCACTACGACTCAAAATAGGGATGTTTTGGATATGTCGGATCTGGATACGGATACGAATACAGAAATAATATTGTACCGGTTTCGGATACGGTTACTGAAATGAAAATATTTCGGATTATTCGTTAGTTTCGGTTAGTTTCAGTTATGGATAAAGATTTTTAGAAATTGTAAAAGTATAACATAAATCAAAACTAACATGCAAGTGATACTACACGCGGCTATTGTGTCGGCACGGCTGGGCAGAAAAACCTGTCAAAACGTGCCTCATTCAGACTTCGCCTCAATCCGAAATTATGCGAAACTTTTATATCGGATTCAATTACGGTTTTTATTTCGGATATCTGATAGTTTCGGATACGGTTACGGGGCTCCTTAACATCCCTGACTCAACTTATAGAAACTAACGACTTTGAAAGGTGTCCATGACAGAGGTTGTGCGCTCAACGCACTTTCGGGCGCGACAAATTTTATTATTACTAACGTTTCTAATGGATGCTGCCGATTCCGTGGTTTGTGAGTATTGCGGAGTTTTAAGGTTAACATCTTCAAGATGACGTGCAGTGATCCCGTATCAATCTCAAACTCAAAGCATTTATTTTAAATAAACCAATTACAAGTACTTTTGAATTGTCAAGGGGTCGGTCAGTCAGAAAGATGAAGCTAGTTGCCTATTTCAAAGCGTAGTAGGTCCGTGAACGAGCAGAGTTTCTTGCCCGTTCATGGACACTCTTTTAAATCAAAATATTGTTACAAAATATTGGTAACATCATTCATGTTGAAATTATACATGTGAGAACAATGTAGAAAGACGTGCACGTTAAAAGCGTCCGTAATAAAAATATAAAAACAATTCAAAAATTTAAATAAACCGTGGCAGCTAAGAGATGACCAGTCCCTACTGACAGCGCCCGTTCACGAACATGACGCATGGATCAGCACCATTAAGCTCAACCATTTTGAAGGGAACTCAATGATCCAACACACACGCCACCATCAGCGAGAAATTTGAGTGAGCATGACATACTCTCAGCCGCCAGGGAGTATCTATAATATATTGATCCAGTGCATATTTACGGCTTGGCACTGATCAAGCTAATCGTTCAATTAACATCGAGATAATACATCTTCATTAGACTGGAACACATATTTAATATAAAATCCCCAATCAATCCTTGTAATCCTGCACCTTAATTGTCTTGTTTATGCATTCGTTTTCTCTTGGGAGATAGATCATTGACCTCTTCGACGGGGTCAGCCTTAGTTTGCATACAGTATGAAAGGTCGAAGTTTGCCTTTGGTGAGCAATATTATAAACCCAAGGAGTTGGGGAATTGTTAGGTGACATTGGTCTTTGTGTTTGGTAATACAATTAATATTTTTGTCTCTGTAATGGGCCTACCACACGCTCAAGCTTCACCACACTTTTGCCTGCGCAGGCCGGCTTGTACACGGAACACCGTGCGTGTGTTTGGTAAAACTCGCCGATTTTTACACGGTGTTCCGTGTGCAAACCGGCCTGCGCAGGCAAAAGTGTGGTGAAGCTTGAGCGTGTGGTAGGCCCATTACATAGCATAATCAGCCTTTAATATTCCCACTGTTGACACAGGCCTCCTCTCTTCGAGAGGGAGTGGACTGTAATCTACCACGCGGGCCCAGTGCGAGTTGGTAGATGTCACATGTCTTCGAATTTTTGGTTCTTAGAGGACATGCCGGTTTCCTCAAGATGTTTTCCTTCAACGTTTTGAGAGCAGTGATGATGAAATTATTTACACAAAGTAAAGCGCATGCCTGGGTTTGATCCCACGACCTCGTAAGTCGGGGCCGTTACCAATGGGCCACCACAGCTCTTCTGTTACATACAGTTACACAAATAATTGTTTATTTATGATTAAAAATATCTTCAGAAATTGATATATGTATAGGTAAGTATATGCCTAATTTTGTCATATCCGAGCGTCACGGTCAAAACTCGTTTCTGTAATCCCAGATCAAAATCTGATAGCATGAGTAATGAGAATTGTGTCTGGGTTACCATGAAGGACCACTCAAAACATTCCCATTATAATAATCTTTAGTCCTCGTGGTCCTTATCCACACAATTGTTAGTACAATGATGTGAATTTGTTATTGGTCACAAGTGATGATCTTATTTAAATAATAATTTAATCAATGTCCATACTGACACCTCAGACCAAATAAAAAACCAAGACATAGCGATGTCAACAGTGATGTGAATCCGGTTTTGCAAACATGTGTGCACTTAGTAAGGTGTAGTTTGATTGTAAGTGGTTGTAAATGAGTGCGTGTGAGCGTGTTTGCACAGAGCGGTGGAGTAGTTTTGGCATGCTTCACTGTAGGTATTGTTTGCAGCGCTATGACTTTGTCTTTTATTTGGTGTGAGACACACTTAATATAAATGTAATACTATGCATGTAAAAAAACCCCTGTTCGATCCGTGAAGTTGTTGTTAGGTATCGTATTGAATCATGGAGAGTGCGATTGTCGCAACCCAGCGCTGGACACGACACAATTGCGGCGATAAGACCCCTCTTTGAGGAGTGGCTTGAGAGGCGCCACGGCATCCTCACCTTCCACCTGACGCAGGTCCTCACCGGACACGGCTGCTTCGGGAGGTTCCTGTTCAGGATAAGGCGGGAGGAAACGCCCGGGTGTCACCATTATAATAATAATAATAAAATTCATTTATTTGCAAACACGTGTCACTGTTACATAGAAGCTCTGCCTCCCGAACTAGGTAATTAACCTGTATCTCAGGAGACAGTTCCCTTCCTTAATATATCATTCATTTTGCTTACATGCTAGGTGTAATACTAATTGTTACATTAATAAATAAAAAAAATACAATATAGTTACAAAAAAAAAAAAAAACTAAATTAGATAAAAATTAAAATATTATTGCCCAAGTGGTGTGGTGTGTTGCGCATGATGGTGTGTTTTTGTATGTAATCGTAAGAATTACGATGTGTGTGTATCTGTTCGTAGTGCAGCCCTTTTATTTGTTTGGGTTAGTGGTGACAAGATTTTCTGTTTGCTCGTAATCCAATTTGCTGAGCCAGATTAGTATATTCTTTCCGAAATTGTGGTTATTCAAATTCTGTGCATTTTTAATAGTAAGTTTGTTGTATATACGTGGTGCGGTGGAGTTGTAATGGCGCTTTGCAAAAGTGGATTTCACTGAAGGTGCTGGACATATGAAGCGTCTCTTGGTGGTTGGTAGCAGCTGGGGAATTGTGATACGGTGAAATCTGCGTAGTATCCGACTTACGTAGAGCTTGCGGACCGATAGAACACCAGTGCGATTGTATAAATCCGTTGTGGGGTGCCGGTACGGCAGGGACATGAGAACTTTAAGGAGCGCACGCTGAGCACGTTCCAGTCCTATTATAACAGACTTCGACGCGCCACCCCAAGAACAGATGCAATAGTTAAGTACACATTCGCCTAATGCTTTGTAGGTTGATATCAGAAGCTTCGTAGGTGCAACATTTCTTAGTTGTTTAAATATATAAATTAATTTTCGAAGTCGGGCACTTAGACTTGAAATATGGTGATTCCAGTTTAAGTTCTCATCAACTATAACGCCTAAGTATTTTATAACATTTGATCTTGTCAAAACATCACAGGTACATTTGGTATTCCCGCGCGGGTTTCGGTTACATGGGAAAGCATGAATTTTTATACTAAACTTCGAGTCCGGACGAGCGATATTAGTCTTTGTAAAACATAAATATTTTGTTTTGGATGTATTTAACGACAGCAGGTTGTCCTCAAGCCACTTCGTGACAATTGCGAGACCGCTTTCTGTTAATGACTGCACCTGCTCCCATGTCTGGCCATGGAATAAGATGACAGTGTCGTCTGCGAACATAATGGTTTCAGCGTTAGGAATGGCAATCTCCGCAAGACTATTTATATAAGTCAAAAAAAGAGCCGGGCCAGTCGTACTTCCCTGCGGAATGCCAAACGTGCAAGTCGCAGCGTCACTTAAGTGCTTATCTACCCTGATTCGCTGCTCCCTACCCGCCAGATAGTCCTGGAACCACTGAAGAACATGTCCCCTTACACCCAGACTGCACAGCTTTGTTAGAAGTATTGGGATCGATACAGTATCAAATGCTTTTTTTAGGTCGAGGAAAACACCGATTACTTTCTCTCCCGCATCAACATGCTTTGTAATTATCGATGTCAGCCTTAGCAGGGCATCATTTGTAGATATTCCTTTTCGGAACCCAAATTGACGATCGGTTAACAACTTGTTTTTTTCCAGGTAGCTCACGAGTTTTTTTGTCACTAGTTTCTCAAGAACCTTCGATAAACATGAGAGCAGCGAGATGGGTCTATAATTTGAAGGTGTTTGCTTATCATCAGCCTTGTGTATAGGTGTAACTATTGCCTTTTTAAAAATATTAGGAAAAGTGCCGAATCCTAAGCTTAGATTACAAAGGTGGCTGATAGGTTCTGCTAGTACGTCTTTGGCTAACTTAATTAACCTACTAGAGATATTATCGAGGCCAGGTGCACTATTTATTTTAAGAGACGCAATAACGCTATCTATTTCTGTTGCGTCTGTAGGCGTAAAAGACATGGTGGTTGGCGCTGTGTTTGTACCTGATGAGCTGGCTAGTTCGGCTTCGGTTTTATTTAATTTGCGGAGAGTGGCATCGGCTAGCTCACTACCAATAGTAGTAAAGTACGTGTTTACTTGATTCAACGACGTAATTGGTGTGCTGTCAATATGCAGTAAGTCTTCAGGTACGTCATTTTTTTTTTTCAAATTACAGATATCCTTTATGATATTCCAGGTTTTTTTAAGATTACTACTATTCATTTCTAGTTCTGCACGGTAGTATTGTGATTTTAGTGATTTAATAATTTTATTGCATGAATTTCTATACTTAATATATATTTGGCGTAATTGCTCGTTTTTGGGTTGTTTCTTTGAATTTTGATGAAGCTTGTCTCTTTTACGAATCGATCGAACAACGCCCACGGTAATCCATGGCTTCAGTGGAGCTTTTCTTTTTGGTTTGTATGAAATACTAGTACAATCATTCATAATACCCCGGATCGTCTTTACTAAACATTCCGCGGCAAGGTTAGCATCATCTAGCATATAAAAGTCAGACCAGTCTACTTCCTTGAGCTTAAGGTGTGCGGAAACATAATCTAGTTTTATATTTTTATACGTAGGTTTATTTTTAGGCAACCCTGCGTGCGTGATACACAATAGAATAGGGCTATGGTCTGTCAGCTCTGGAAAGATTACTGTTTGCCAGTGTTCCTTCGTTCGTACCATAAAATGGTCCAAGCAGGTGTTTACTCTAGTTGGGTATAAAATGCCCTGTTGTAGGCCATGCGATGCCATGATACATAAGTAGTCATTTGCATAACTGTTATTAATATCACATGACAGCGTGTTGATATTGATATCCCCAGTAAAGACGACGTCCCTATTACGAATCTTTTTAAGAATCTCGTCAAGTGATGCTAGGTAAAGTTGAGGGTTTTTGAAACTAGGAGGACGATAAGAACAAATTATACTGTAGCAGACAGAGTCCAATTGCAAACAATTACCGTCCACTATGTCTGGTTCAGAGACAACAACACTAAGTTCTGTACGCACATATGCTACTACACCGTCATTCTGATTTAAGTTGTTCTTAGTGTGGTACACGTTATAGTCATTTAAGTTGGGAGGTGCGACTCCCTTTTTTGTCCAACACTCAGTTAATACTATGACATCCACTTTTATATTGATGGTCGCTATAAAGGAAAGCAGCAAATCAAAGTTGCAGTATATGCTGCGAATGTTCAAACAAAGAATACAAAGGGGGTTCGAACCAGCGGTATTATTTAAAACAAGAGAACATTGGGATGAATCAGTGAGCTCGGTGCAGTCAGCATTACCCGTATTATCAAGATCATTAATTATAGTCAAGTTAGAAGTATCGAATTTTGATATAAGAGAACCTGAGGTACCAGCTATAAGGCCGTGTGAAGTTATGTGTTTGTAATAGAGTTTTCAATACAAATGTGGTTTTCATTTGGTAATACGGACTGAAGGCTATTAAAAGCATACATATACATTTTTCATTGTATGCTGATATGTGCTTGTTAATAGTATGTGTCAATTGTATGATTGTGTTTTGAGTGTCATGAAAGTGTGAGCAGTCATTTGCGCCGCAGTGTGCTACTACTATAATGTAGCTCAACAAAAGGCACAGGCGCTGTTGGCAGATTTTTATAAAAGTAATCATAGTAAGTAAACAAAAAAAAAATAAGTAAGTTAAAACTAAAAAAGATAATATAAAACTTTGCATGCTGTACTTAAGTTTGACAATTACAGTAAATAGTCATTGTCTTTTAAGGTTACTGAGATCAGATTCACTATCCACTCGAATTTGCTCCTGTCCTTCAGCTTTCCGTAGGAATATCCGTCCATGCGTTACCCAGCAGAACGAGTACTTATGTTCCTTGGCAAATTCTCTGCACAAATAAAAAAGCTTTCTTGCGTTTGCCGTTAGGGTTTCTGCTACGTATATCGGAGTCTGCGGTCCCTTTATTTGCAAGTGGGTAGTGTTTAATTTGTTGCTTTTATTATCGTGATTAAACTTTTTCACGGCCGCTATGATACTTTCCTTTGCAAGTTTGCTGGTAAATTCGACGATAATAGGTTTATAACTGACAGTTTTGGTGTTAACTCGGAATATGTCTCGGATTCCTGTTGTTTCAATGTCTATGTTGACAGTTTTTCCTAATTTTTTTACTGAGTTGATCAGATCTGCGGTGGACTCTTTCTGTTCACTTTTAGGGATGTTACGTATCTCGATAGTTGAGCATTTTAAACTTCTCTCCATATATTCCAGTTTATTTTCCAGAGATTGTATGTATTTTTGCTGATCGCGTCGTTCATTTTCCAGTTTAGATATGTTTGCAATTATTTCATCAAACTTGCCGGAGTTAAACTCAACTGATTTCCGCAGCTCACGATACTCCTCTCGTATCTCGCTTACGCTAGTGAGTATTTGGTCGATTTTATTATTTTGAGTGTCAGACCAAGCTTTCAGTGTACTCATAATTTCGGCTTTGAAAGATTGCCACTCCACTTTGTATTCATGGTCAAATTTACGTTTCGATGGGCGCATGCTTACATTTTTAGAAGGTTCATCAAAAACTTCTTTATCAAAATCGCAGGTGGGAATACTTGGTTCAGAGCCACCGTGGTACGGAGAGAGCAGAGGTTCCGAGGAGGTCGCAATTTGCGGAGGAGTACGTCGCATCGACATGTTTACTTTAACTTCAACTCGTGCGCCTGATACTCGGCAACAGCTACGCTCCCAGTGCGGACGCACTTACGGCTGATGGGCGGTGACCGTAGCGTCGCGTTCGTGCAATTAGCGTGTTGGTGATTAGCGCCAAGGGTGTGGTTTTGAGCTTATTGGCTAATTAGCTAATTACTCACGCAGTTGATGCGCAGAGACAGCTGATGTAGGTGGCACTCGTCGCACACCGCTTCACTTCGTACTGCTTATGTGCGCCTGGTATTTGCGCAATTTTTTTATTATTTGATTTTCATTATTTAAATAAAATTTTGACAAAATAGCTGACTTAAAACACGTCTGCACCACACAGAGGTCCGGTCGGAAGGGATTGTGCATTGTGTGGATTGCCCGGAGGACACAGTGGAGCATACGGTGGAGGTCTGCCCGGCTTGGGCGGAGCATCGCCGTGTCCTCGTGGAGGCGATCGGCGGCGGTGATCTCTCGCGTCCGGCCCTGGTTCTGGTCTACAAGTCATAAGTCATAACTTATGACCACTCCTGAAAATTTGCAAAATTTTTATGAATTTGGGGTAATTTTGGTAAAAAAAAAATATATTTTTAAATAGTATTTTTTTTTTTTTTTCAATAATAGTTCGTTTTTTTTTTACTTGTAGGTAATGTTATTGCAGTACCTATGAGCCCCTTTCGGATCGGACAGGGTTTTTTTCATGCGAAAAGAACTCGGTCTGTTACTCGTAGACCATGACATAGAATTTTTTTTATCCTAGTAAAGTATTCTCATGGGATCATTTCTGTCCTCCACGCGAAAGAAGCCGGTAGCAAAAGCTAGTTCAAAATAAATAAAATTTTATTTTGCGGTAGTCCCAATTAATCACGACAAACACAGAGCGAAAAAAAATCTTGCAACAACCAAAAATTTAACCCACCCAATGTTCGCAACTACCCCGCTGAACTATCAGCGGGGTAATTGCGAACAATAAAATGATAATTAATTGATCGAATTGTTTTTTTTTTGACAGTTCACCCACGTTCATTGCGTTATTTACGTTGTTGTGCAGACGAACTTTTCAAACCTATGAAGCAATGGTTTAGCAATATCATTCAAAACGGAATAAAATTGGGACTGAAAAAATCCGAACTTTTAGCACCTTAAGCGAAGTCGAAGTTTTTAAAATAACAACGTTTTTCCTAAAATAATTGACCAAGAATTACGAGTATTTTGTTTTTCTCGTTTAAGTAGCTCGGTGCAGCTACACGCAATCAGGAATGACTATTGTGGGGGTTGTTTTTATAATATTTATTTTGAAACTCTTTCTCTCTCTTCTTGTCATAATCACGACGTAGCTGTACGTCGTGATTATGACAAGAAGAGAGACGCCGACTATTTCTGTTTTGTGCTCGTGAAAAAAAATAAGCAGTCATGGAGACTGCAACTTAAAACTGGTATTAGCGCCATCTATATTCTATAGTAAAGCACAATGGCGTGTCGGTGACGCGAATCCATAACTTTACTCCCTACCAAAATTAAGCAAGCAACAGCCTAAACTAGTTTTCATAAAAAGAAAATAGATCTATTATCTATTTGTTTTTCTTTATATTCAAGCTAACTGATCTTTTTTACCATAGAAAAAACTCCGGCAGTCTTAATAATTTTGTCATTTATAAGCATTCATAAAACAGCTACATTTTATGCTTATCTCAGTTGCTCCCCAACAGAATCTGTACTATTACCTACATCAGAAAGAACACTGCAATAAAATTTGGCTTTACAGAGTCGCCAAGAAATGCACTCAGCCATGTCTAAAGCTAGTTTCTAAGTAGTTTGTTACGTCACGTACGAAGATACGGGGTGGTACGTGGTGTAGGCAGTGTAGAAAGTAGCCCGAGGTGTCTTGGAACATTTAGATTGTGTTAGGAACACGTTTCGAACTAGTTGTCAAAGGCAGATGTAACAGGCGTGAAGCTCAGCTTCAGTCTTAATTTGTGTTGAACTGAGCTGTGATCTGCTCAATGTTTTTTGTTAGCCGTTTCTTTTTAACAAACTTCAAAAAAGGAGGACGTTCGACGTTCGTCTGTTTTTTTTGTGTGTTAAAGTGAAAACTTCTTTACGCTGGGCATTTTTGAGATGGGAAAAAACAATTGAACTCGCGACACCGTTACCGACACCTCATTTTTGTAAACGCGATTGTGCTCTTTATTTATATTACGTTACGGATCAATGTTCTATGCAAGTATTTTTACTTTAAAAGTTTTGGAAATATTTTTCTTTTTTGTAAACGCTATTGTGCTCTTTATTTAGATAAGGTTACGGACCAGTGTTTTATACAAGTATTTTTTTTCTACCAAGGCGATCTTGTTCAAGTTTTCACTTCTGTCGGCACTCCCAGAGTGCCACTACTTTTTTTTGTTTCATCGACATTTTATCAATTGTGGACCGCTCAAAAACACTACAAAGTGAAAAATAACTTTAATTTCGGAGTCTTTGGTTTTGTTTTTATTTTTTTTTTGCCACCGACTGTGTTTTTTTGGGAAGTCGTTTTTTTTTTTTGTAAAATGTTTTTTATTTCTTTTAGTTTTGTGGGAGACTCGGGAATGCGACTGATTTCTTAGCTAAGTTAAGACAAAAGAAATGACAGAACATTTGAGAAATTTTAAGAAATAAAAGCAGCCTTTAGAGACGGATAGACATTATGTACCTAAGCGTTATGCGGATCTGGGGAATATAAAAGAAGTATTAAACGCATGACTTGACTTTTTCAAAGAAAAATCTTCTGATCTCACCAATATTAGGCACTGTGGAAGTATTTTTTTCCTTATTGGAAAAGTATTTTGCTAAGTAGATCCGTAGAGCGAGTCTCAGGCCTGTGAGGTTGTTTCAATATTATCCCTTGGACAAAACCAGACGTAACTGAACTTTTAGTTGATCAAAACTTTTTCTATTTCCTCGCTATCTACTGGAACTAACGGGCCGGAGTTGTTGGTAAATGAACTATGTAAAGGTGTTAAAGGGTAATTTACTGTTATTAGGTTAATACTATTACTTATTTTTATAACTTTTTATGTTTTATGACTTAGTTTTAAATAATTGGGCAAAATTGCAAAACCGTCTGTATCGTTTTGTTTTGTAATTTTGTATTTTTTTTTGCCCTACTTTTATTTTAAGATCCACTAGTTTTATATTTTTATTTTTCTGTTTTAAAACTTATTTCTGAGAATGCTGGTTGACCTGTAATTGGCGATTGTTTAAGTTCAAGGCTAATACCTGTACTTATAATATATTATACACAGAAGCTGTTGGTAAACCTTTTTATATAATAAATAAATATTTTTATTTGCATACGTGAGTCCATCAATGCCTGGTTGCGGCCAAGGCTTGTATAGGTAGTACTTTTCTCAAATAATGTGCGGAAAAACAAATTAATAAATTAATTATAAATTCTAGAATTCATGACGAACAACGATATTTTTTCACGCGCCAATATTATGTTCATTTGTTTCTTCTTTAATTTAAACACCTCTATTTGCAAGCCAAATCGAAATTTAAATAAAATCTTTGATAAGTTACCTTCTTGGTTGCCATGTGTTGAAGTAAAAAGTTCGTTCCATTTTTAAATAACATGGCAGATATGAGTTTTCATAGTAATTTATTTAGCCGCTTCAGATATGGATTTTCATACAAACATCGGCGGGCGCTCGATGTATTCGACCAGTACTTACCGCAATTTCGATTTATCTCAAGGAAGGTGTTCAAAATAATATTCGAATTTTCAAGCATGAAAAGGTATTTCAGAGGTTTGAATCATAGTGTTTGTTTACGCAACGGGAACCAAGAATAATATCCAGATTAAAGGACAAAAAAAAAAAACATCAAGTCATAATTATAAACTTTAATTTAGGTATGTATCATACACACACAGTAACTCACGCCTTCTTCCCATGGGGGTAGGCAGCAATTACAGAACACTACCTGCTTCTTCTTTTCGTGTGGTTAGTGACTAACCTGGTGTCAGAGTTTTAAAGCCGCCCATGGGCCTCTGACTTTTTTTTTTTTTTTTGGGTGGGAAATTATCAAATAACTTCTCCCGCTCTGGGTGGAGCGGGAGGGCATGTCAGACTCTTACTGACTAAAACCCACCCGTGTTCCTTCCTATGCCATGTTGCCGGGGGGCCACGATATCCCTATCGGCCCATATTCGCAGCCCCGGCAGGCATTGGCCCTAGCGGACCCCGTCAATTCTGCTGACATCTCTTTGAGGCACGCGTGGAACACAACGCGCCGTCGACCCTGGCTTGGTCCTTATCGGACGGCGAGCTACCCATTGCTCACCGTCCGCAAGCCCGCGCCTACGGTGGCCGGAAATCTTCCTGCGATTCCCGACGCCCAGGGTGTCTCCTCCTGCGGCGGTAAGGGGCGCGAGGGCGCGAAATTTGCCTCTCCCTCACGCGCTCCGTCTCCTCCTTCGCGAGCATTACTGCTTCGCAGAAAGAGGTGACGGCCTCCCATTTCCTCTCGCTCCGTAGCATGGCCCGAATCAGGGCCGGACGCGAGAGATCACCGCCGCCGATCGCATCCACGAGGACACGGCGATGCCCTGCCCAAGCCGGGCAGACCTCCACCGTATGCTCCACCGTGTCCTCCGGGCGATCCACACAGTGACGACACCCGGGCGTTTCCTCTCGCTTTATCCTGAACAGGTACCTCCCGAAACAGCCGTGTCCGGTGAGTACCTGCGTCAGGCGGAAGGTGAGGACGCCGTGGCGCCTCTCTAGCCACTCCTCAAAGAGGGGTCTTATCGCCTCAATTGTGGCGTGCCCAGCGCTGGGTTGCGACAATCGCACTCTCCATTCCGCCATGAGATCCCGCCGGAGCTCTGTCCGCTGTGCCGCGACTTACGGGCCTCTGACTTGGCTTCACTTGTCGTCGAGAAATATCTCTCAGGCTTGCCGGTTTCCTCACCATTTTTTCCTTTAACGTTTTAGAGCTAGTGATGATTAATACAATGATCCATGAATCCGTGGAGCTCGTGGCTAAATAATAACAGCCGCATGGGTTGATCCATCAGGTTAAGCTACGCTTGCTGGGGTTGGTCCCTGGATGGGTGACCATATTTACATACCGAGACTCCTCCGTGCTTCGACAAGCACGTTAAGCCGTTGGTCCCGGCTTTCATTCGTGGATCTTTGACTGTCGTTACGGGTTGTCAGAAGCCCGAAAGTCTGACAACCAGTCCACCAACGGGTATCGTATTACCCAGTTACTGGGCTGTGGAGGTCAGATAGGCAGTCGTTCCATGTAAAATACTGATATTCAGCTGTATCCGGTTAGACTGGAAGCCGACCTCAACATAGTTGGGAAAAGGCTAGGCAAATTGATTGCACATGAATCCGAAAAGTTAGAGGTGCGTGCCTTGGGTTCGAACTCGAGACCTATGACTTGGCACTGCTATAATGCTTACATACTCCTTTTGCCTCGTTTACGTTCATACATCTGGTCATACAAACACGCCGGTAATTTAGTTATGTTTGCGGCTAAATATGAGCGCAAGCAACCGAAAAATCTTTGTGACAAAAACTAAAGAAACCCAATATCAGATTTAATTTTCTTTATTATTTTCTTGGTCCTTTGATCCCTTCGTATTTCCCTCTACTATATATCCTTATTACTTTTATTAAAATAGGAGCTTGTAAACACAAGGACCACAGATTTAAAGCGAACAGATGTGCGCACAAATGCTGTACGCTATTAAAAGAAAATTCATCACTGAGCGCGAATAGCGAATGCGGCGGTGTTAGAAATGTATTTAGGAAAATATGGTTTTAAAATGTTTTCCCCTGTTTTCAAACTTTTATAACGACACTAATCTGTTCGTAATAACTTTAGAGCTTAAACAAAGCAAGCACAGGGTGGACACTGATTGATGTCTAGATTTTATTCATACCTTCTGGACACACACTACCAAACACACACATACACACCCCACAATACACACACACACTCCCCAATACACACACGCACACATACTCCTTTTGTTTTTTTTTTTTCATTTTCCTTTTTTTATCCTTGTTAGTTTAAATTAATTGTATTTTTGTTTAAAATTTATTCAAAATTTAATTGTAAGTATAAATAACTATCCTAGTTGGTCCGGAGGAAGGTGATGGCATTCGTGATACAGGGTTATCCTAGTACGAGTGCCAAAGCACTCCTTTGACACGTAAGTGCACATTATATAAGACCACATTTGTATTTAAAGGAGATTTACTGTACCCATTCTTCTAAAGATTTTTTTATATTTTTATTACATACGACACACCTGCAGAAAAGTTAATGTTCTGACAAGTAACTTAACAGTAGACATAGAAACGTAGACACTCACATGGACACGGATATAGTAATATAACTCGATTTTTATAACTGAGCGCTTGAAGCTGTCAAAGTCGTAGGTTGTTAGTATTGAATACACCCGAACGGTTACCTCTCAGTGCCCCGACGCCTCTTAATACGGTCTACACAACTCGTGTCGTCTCCACAGTTCTATCATATTACTCATTACGCCGTTATTCTTATTAATTAAGCCACATACACTGTAATATTTTGACGTTGACAGGCGCACAGTTATAAAAATCAGGTTATAGTACTACTACTATAACCTGATTTTTTATAGTAAAGAAAATAGAACGAACTTTTTACTTCAACACATGGCAACCAAGGAGGTAACTTATCAAAGATTTTATTTTTAAATTTCGATTTGGCTTGCAAATAGAGCTGTTTTAAGTAAAGAAAAAACAAATTAACATATTAACGCGTGAAAATGCAACGTTGTTCGTCATTGATTCTGGAATTTATAATTTATTTATTGAATTTGATTTTCCGCGCATTATTTGAGAAAAGTACTATACAAGCCTTGGCCGCAACCAGGATTGATGGACTCGCGTATACAAATAAAAACATTTATTTATTTTTATAAAAATGTTTACCAACAGCTAACAATCGCCAATTACAAGTCAACCAACATTCCCAGAAATAAGTTTTACCACACAAAAATTAAAATAATAATCTAGTGGATCTAAAAATTAAGGCAAAATTAAAACATAAGAAATATAAAATTACAAAACAAAACGAGACGGCTTTGCAATTTTACCAAATTACTTAAAACTAAGTCTCCACAGTTCTATCATACGAGTATTAATCATTAAGTTGTTATTCTTATTAATTAAGCCACATACACTGTAATATTTTGACGTTGATAGGCGCAAATATACTACTACCGACAGTACCTTCGTACTATCGTATATTTGCATAACTGGCGAAATCTGGGTGTTGGTACTAAAGGTACACCTCTGCCCAACCCTGCGTTGAAACAGGCGTGTTTTATGTTATGTTATGTGGGAACGCAAGTTCAGAGCACAAAAATGTTGTTAGCCACTGGCCGCCACATAACGGCTGTCATGAAAATGATGGCAACGGTATTTGATTTTACGGTGTCACAAAACGCTCTCTCGGAAAACACACCAACTTACTTTCATAAATAATCTTTCAGTGACGTCATTTAAATTAATGACGCTATGTGGCGGCCACCGCTCTTCTAGGAAACCGTAGCTTAAGAGCGTTTATTCTGAAAGTGGGCAACGTCGCAAATAGATGTCAAATATTTCGCTGTTTTGACTAATTTGGCAGTATTACTGTACGTTAGTCTAGTGGTCGCAAGCGCTACTGCTGAGCATGAGGTCCTGGGTTCGATTCCCGAGTCGAGCAAAGTGTTATTGGGTTTTTCTATCTGAAATTTCTCAGTAGCAGCTCGGAGTCTGGATTTGTGCCCGGTTGATGGCAATAGGCTCGCCCACTATTACGTGGGACTTAAAACATAACTGGCGAAATGTGGGTGTACCTGCTACAGGGACACCTCTGCCCAACCCTTCGGGGAAACAAGGCGTGATGTTATGTATGTGTACTGTACGGAAATAAGAAATGTGGCTAACTAGCCACCTACAATATTAATAATGAACTGAAATTATAACACTGAATTTTATGTTGTAACCGTTTTAGGTGTAAAAAAGTATTTGGAAAGTTTTAAAATACTTTTTTTACATTTAAAATTAAATATTCGGTGTTACTTAATTAATAATTGCATTTCATAATCATCAATATTTTAGTTCCCTAGTTAGCTACTTTTCGTAATTCCATATTGCCAAATTAAATTAAAACAGGTTTGACAGCTATTTACGACGTTGCCAACTTTTAGGATAAACGTTTCTAGCATTTATGTACAGTACCGACCAAAAGTCCATGAGCAATCTCACAAAGCAATAGACTGACGCTTCGGTTTGACTTACGACCTTCTTCTATAAGTTGTTACAATACTGTAGACACGCACATTACACACACACACTCACTTTGTCTGCAACCAATGACTAGTTCAATAATCATCATTCGTTTTTAGTTTCATTCGTCTTGTTCACATAAATATTAAAGTTTAGCAGGTAGACCACAAAAAACTAAGTAAATTATTTCGATTTCTGTGGGGTAGATGCAGTTTGTTACGAGTATTTAATTAATAGAACTTTGTTGGTTCGTGGATAATATTGGTGACGAGTATTTAGCGCAATGTTGTGGTTATTATTATCAAAAAGCAGGCATAAAATATATTGAAGAGATCAGATCAGATCAGAGAATATTATTGCGCTGCGTAAAAGTGAAGTGAATATCTAATGAAACCGGACTAAGTGTGAGTGTTATCATTTATATATTTCATATTTTACTAAACATAAATCTTAATCAAGGGTATTGTTGATAGAACAGAGGTATTGTTGAGACAGAAGATGCCTTTAAAGTTTTAAATTCATTGTGAGGTTTAATTCGATTAGTGAATAATAAATAATAAGGTATTATGTGTAATAAAAACAATGTTTTTCTTTGTTCTAGAGAAATACTGTGAGGGTTAAGAGATATGAGGAAGGGGCTTATTATCGAGTAGCAGCGACGTCAAATGGTGAATGAATATGAAACAAATGTTTCATACCAACGAGATATTTTGCTGAATTATTAAAAACACGTCATTATGAACCGTTCGCCGTGCACTCTGAAGGCTTGCATCACTGAAGACCAGCTAGAAAACCGTTTTTGACCTTAAAATATTGACCGTACCAACTTAATAAACAACAGATTCGTTATTGCATGAATTTATGGTAACGAATTTTTTAAGCACGTTTCAATAGGGTGTTTGTCGTATTTCTTGCAGATATACCGAAATTGTTTAATATTATTTTAGTAATAGTATTATTTTACGATTAAAATTTGAGGTTTAGTTTCAATCTTCTTTTCGTAAAGAAAATGAATACTTAAGCTTTAACCTCAATAACAACCAATATTTACTAAAGTCAAATAAAATGTAAAATAATTAATACAAATAAAATATAAACAAACTGCCCATATTTAACCTTAAAATTACCTATTCTGTAAGTAGTTTTTTACATTTTAAGTAGTCTAATATTCTTATTTATTACTTAATTACTTCGACCATGATCAAAGCTTAATATTTATGGTGAAAAAATCCATTAAAAATTTAAAATATTTCATAATTTAAATATGTCAAAATAATACAAACTGCTTCTAAGTTTCTTGACATCTATTTCACATCTTATTCAGCTGAAGTAATGATAAATAATTGTAGCAGTTTATTAACTTATGTAAAATAAATATAACGAATAAACAATTTTTTTTTAATTTTGTTATCATATATCACGCATTTTTTATTCTAAAACCTTTATTGCAATAACAACATAAAAAAGCAGCAATATTTAAAAAATATTATTATCGAAAACAAAAATAATAATATTTGCAAAAAACCGCACTGTGTTTTACGAGATTAGAACCTGAGGCAGTTTGAATTCCATACCAACGCTTAACGCTTTCTGCTATCTGCACTTGTTAAGTTACTATCGAATTTTAGCAATGCCATTAACTGGTCAAGTTCACGCGCATAGTGCGTGTGTGCTAGCATGTTTAAAGCGACGGAAATATATTGTTGTTTCGTGTAAAACTGCGTTATCTGTGGTGTGTGTATCGTGTTGCTTACAAATACAAATGTACGAGCTATACCGCGTGTTCACAGCAATACGACTCTTAGCGTGCTCATGCACTTTTGAGCGCTTACTGTACATCCACGTAGAGTTGTAGACATTACGGAACAATTTGATAATAGTGTATTCATGTACATGTATTGTAAGTTCAATATACAGAGGCACGTATACGTTTGATCTCACTACATGTGTTAAATGTTAATGGGTTTAATAAGATGATGTGATAGACGGCCTGGCAGGTTTGTAATGCTTTAGTTACCTGCCTGTGTTTACAATGTGTTAGATACAGAGTATTAAACAAGGCTTCTGTCGCTGTGTGGTAACAGTGTTCTTGTATTCGTTTTATAAGATTAAGCGGATTGAGATCAGAAGGCCAATTCTCGTACCCACTTCAAAAAAACCGGCTAAGTGCGAGTCGGACTCGCGCACGAAAGGTTTCGTTTCGTATCATTATCAAAAAAATTGCGGTTTACGATTTATGACGTATTAAAAAAAAAACTACTTACTGGATCTCGTTCAAACCAATTTTCGGTGGAAGTTTACATGGTAATGTATATCATATATTTTTTTAGTTTTATCATTCTCTTATCTTAGAAGTTACAGGGGACACACATTTTACCACTTTGGAAGTGTCTCTCGCGCAAACTATTCAGTTTAGAAAAAAATGATATTTGAAACCTCAATATCATTTTTAAAGACTTATCCATAGATACCTCACAAGTATGGGTTTGATGAAAAAAAAAAATGAGTTTCAGTTCTAAGTATGGGGAAACCCCAAAATTTATTGTTTTTTTTCTATTTTTGTGTGAAAATCTTAATGCGGTTCACAGAATACATCTACTTACCAAGTTTCAACAGCATAGCTCTTATAGTTTCGGAAAAAAGTGGCTGTGACATACGGACGGACAGACAGACAGACATGACGAATCCATAAGAGTTCCGTTTTTGCCATTTGGCTACGGAACCCTAAAAACGTTCACATTTAAGTCTTAATCTGAAGAAAGAAAGAAAGAAAAATAGGTTTAATTGTCACAGAAACACGTGCGTACAAAAATACAAGAGTAATTAAAAAACAACAAAAAAAACAACAAAATAAAGTACTTAAGAAATCACGAGCATAAACAGAAATAGTCGGCAGCTGCATTTCATGATTGTGACAAGAAGGCTTCCACTCAGCATGATGCTGTGCAAACTTATCAAAAATCTTGGTAAATTGATTGTGGTTAGAATGCGAACGTTCTTAAAAATTACGTGAATTGTGAAGACCGCAGGAATCCACTAGATGCAAGAAGCGCAGAACCGGTCGAAGTGGCAGTGCTTGTGGGAGGCCTGTGTCCAGTACTGGACGTCTTTCGGCTGGAATGATCATGATGATGATGAGATCTGACCACTCGGTAGCTTGGACCCAGTTTCCGTTGCTATTTTATGTTATTACAAGCCATGTGCCCGATGGGATTTTCTATCGGCAAAAATGACGAACTTCTCAAAAAAATTTCATCCCCTATTTATTAATCCCTTTATGGAATAAATTTTCGAAAATATTTCCTTAGTGCTCATGAATCATAAATATATAAAAAAAGTGAAAAATTTCTAGCTTCTAATTCCAGTGAGTGAATTAAGATTTTTATTAAGCTCCAATATTGAAATTTGGGAATTGGGATTTTTTTTTAATGTGGGTGTACCCGCTACAGGGACACCTCTGCCCAACCCTTCGGGGAAACAAGGCGTGATGTTATGTTATGTTTCCATAATTTTGCCCTATGTACAATCTCAGGTGCACCCTGATTTGTCAGAAACACAGAAATACACGAGCACCTAAAGATTCCAACAGCGAAAGAAGAACTACCTATGTGAAAAATGCTAAACGTACAAATAGAGACTGAGCAAGCACAGTAATGTCTTAGCCAAGAACCTCCTAAACAGACAAGCGGATATAATACGCCTAAAGAGATGGCAAATCCTGAACTTGAACCAGAGACAATGATAATTTTAATGTTCATTTAGGACTGAACCACATAATGTGAATGTTCAATGGAACATAAACAATCTCCCACGAAGACCCCATCTGATTATGGCTGATTATGGCCGATTGCAGCTAAAAGAAGAAAACAAACAAAAAATGCGTAGGTACGTTATCTATTTTTATAGCTACCTTACTATAAAAGTATAGAAAATGTACCTTCTTATCTTTTTTTTTTACAAAATAAATAGGTCGCGCATTTGTGTTGTAATCATTTAAATTACATTTACCATCATCATCAATTACAGCCTTACTTCCACCACTGCTGGACTCCTAGACCTCTCTTTTCTTATAATGCCAATCCCGAAGCTCCTGTGTCAGCTTTAAGCAGGTTTTGGCCGCGATGGCAACCATGTCGTCTTCCCATCTCGCCACCAGACGACCGACACCTCGTTTTCTAGACCTTGGACGGCACTTGGTCACAGCCTTACGCCACCTGTCATCACTATGCCTTGCCAGGTGTCCTGCCCAATTCTAATTGAGTTCTATAATACGTTTTCCGATATCGAAGACCTTCGTAAGTCTTCGATATCGAAAATTACATTACTGATACGCTTTTAATAAAAAGAGGACCGAATAGAAAGTTTTTTTTGCATGTAGGTATATGCTTTACTTATAAAAAAAATCTGTAGCTGCAATAGAATAGAATATTTATATTTCAGACAGTCCATAGGATTAGTAACAATTTTACTTAACATCTTAACATGAGACGTACAAAATACTAACAGAACACTATGAAGTGAAACATTTGCGTGGGCATTCCCTAAAGTTATGGGAAAATTCATCAAAGAAAAAGCCTTTGAAACTATTCTTATCCATCCGAGTTATGACAGCATGGAATAGACTCCCGGAGAATATTGTGACGTCTCCCTCACTGAACTGCTTCAAGAATCGAATGGACAGATTAAACATCTCCAAGCTATTTGATACACACGGATCAGCTTATTAGCTGCTAGTGTGTCTCACCAAATAATAAATCTAGTGTTACAATATATAGTATACAATGGTTAAGATCCTGTATTTACTGACCCGTCTTAAAATGTCACCCTGTATTTTACAAGATGAGGTGCTAAACATAAATCGGTATTCAAAGAAACTGAAACAGAAATACTCACTAAGTTGTCTTTCGTTTCTTGAACTTAATGTTCAGACATTTGTTGGTTACTTAATCACGCCGTAAAAGCAGAGTGAAATTGCAAGAGGTGTTGAGTAAGAATGCAGTCTGGATAGCTTTTTATGCCAGAAAAGTGGTTCTAAGAAATTTCCACGCGGTCGGAGAAAGGATATTGTAGAAACATTTTAATACTGGGCAAAGTTAAGTGGTGGTATAATAAATAACATTGAAATAGAAAATTAAAAAGTAAGTAAGTTGTTTTGAAATATTAAAACATAAAACTGATTGATGGATGTATTGTGTGAGGAATGTTAAGAAAGAGAAGAGAGTGAATGATAGTGTGATGGTTGACAGGAGAGAGCAGGAAGATGAGGACTGTTAATTGCACTTCAAGAGTACGATGGGAGTAGGTAAAATTATAGGATAAATGCAGTAGTTTCTACAAACTACTGCTATTTATCCTATAATTTTAAACGAGCAATATTTATATATATACTAGCTATTCGTGCCCGGCGTCGCCCGGGTGTATTTACGACTTTTCCGGTGAATTTTCCAAAATTTTCTTTCATGCAAACCAACAATTTAAAATTTAAAATTAATTAATTTTTAAATTTTTTATTCAATTTTTTAGCCAATTACGAATACAATTCTCTAGTGATGACCTTTCATATTTGCGCCAATAGATTTTTATACGTATACTAAATAGTTGACCCGGAAAACGTTGTTTTGCCATATAAATGTTTGGGGTGGACCTTCCATAACACTTAGGGGTGTGAAAAATAGATTACAACCGATTCTCAGACCTACCAAATATACAAATTAAATTTCATAAAAATCGCTCAAGCCGTTTCGGAGGAGTATGGTAACTAACATTGTGACACGAGAATTTTATAATATAGATGTATTTGTAATCACATTCTCGAAAACGGATCAAACGATTTCGATGAAAGTTGTGTGTATAGGGGTTTTACGGGGGCGAAAAATCGATCTAGACAAGATGGCTACCTTAGAATAATGA
Source organism: Agrochola litura (assembly GCA_949152395.1). Lineage (NCBI taxonomy): Eukaryota > Metazoa > Arthropoda > Insecta > Lepidoptera > Noctuidae > Agrochola > Agrochola litura. The sequence goes on along the minus strand of OX424509.1, from coordinate 16,728,510 downwards.
TATGACAGCATGGAATTTGTAAGTACCTACTATCATAGCAGCATGGTATGTACTAAACATGGAATTAGTATGAGCTATCCAACACTATTAAATGAGCATTCTCTATTTTCGCCAGAGTAGAGCTCTGTCGCCCAGGTATTTTATTATAAAACACCAACAGTAGGTTTAAACATTCAACATCGGTTTACAAAAGTATTTAAGATGGGTATTACTGCTAATGTATACACAAATTATAGGAGTACATAACGTTTAAAGAAAAAAGACTTTGGATAGAAGCTGCTCATAAACTTTAAAAAATAAAACTAAGTTTATTAATTGCTAGGAATTTGACATACAATCTTATTGCCTCATCCACGTTCACACATTGTCATACACGACCGTCGGTTGCTAGCACTTGACCTCTTGAAAGACACATACAGCTAAAGTTTATAAAACAAAAAACAGAGTAATTACGCAATGTATTATTATTGTCTTTGGTCCTTGGCCCTGACATCAAGCTATAAAATTGACAAACTTTTATTGCAAATACGAGGCTTTTGGGTACTCTGTATGTGTGTATTTTATTTAAAAAAAAATGTAATGTACGTTTTCTTGTGCAGCAAAAAAAACTATGTTTTTTCATGTCGACATAACTATTTCGCAAAAACCTAATACAAATAAACTAAACTACATAAGTAACAACGAATGCCAAACGAGAAACGTTTTCAGAAAATAACTCCCTATCGCAGAGGCCACGGTGACGTGCGAAACAATCTGCAGATTCCTCCCGAGACCTAGTATCGTCTTTTATACCCCCCTTTATAACTGCAAATCTCCAACCAACGACGACCGGGAGGTGGAAAAATGTTTTCGGCTCCTGCAATTCCCGTGTGTACCTTTTGACGCGCAATGGATTGCGGATATGATATTTGGATCGAAAAAGTGTGCTTCTTTCTTGATAAATTGTCAGGAGTCAGGACATTGGCTTTGCCTAGTGGGTTTTGCTGTCGAGGTTTGGAATTTTATCCTGCGAAAATTTTGCCAGAACACTAAATGCCAAATGTCACAAACTGCAAGCATGAAAAAAGCGGCCAAGTGCGAGTGGGACTCGCCCATGAAGGGTTCCGTAGCAGCAAGTAACATTGAATGAAAGGTAAATTGCGGTTTACGATTTATGACGTATTAAAAAAAAAAACTGCTTGCTAGATCTCGTTCAAACCAATTTTCGGTGGAAGTTTACATGGTAATTACATCATATATTTTTTTTAGTTTTATCATTCTCTTATTTTAGAAAGTTACTGCGGGGACACACACATTTTACCACTTTGGAAGTGTCTCTCGCGCAAACTGTTCAGTTTAGAAAAATATGATATTAGAAATCTCAATATCATTTTTAAAGACCTATCCATAGGTACCCCACACGTATGGGTTTGACGAAAAAAATTTTTTTGAGTTTCAGTTTTAAGTAACCCCAAAATTATTTGTTTTTTTTATATTTTTGTGTAAAAATCTTAATGAGGTTTACAGAATACATCTACTTACCAAGTTTCAACAGCATAGCTCTTATAGTTTCGGATAAAAGTGGCTGTGACATACGGACGGACAAACAGACAGACGGATAGACAGACATGACGAATCTATAAGGGTTCCGTTTTTTGCCATTTGGCAACGGAACCCTAAAAACTGCGCTGGTATTATTAATCTCTATGGACATTCAAGAATTACTTAAACTTTGAGTAGACAAAAGTGGCTGATCTCATTCTGTAACATAATAAAATTGATTGTTTATCCAAACCAGTCTTGACCTACCTAATCAACTACCTAACTACCTAAAAATGTAGGCCGAGGCGAAGCCGAGGCACACATTCGCGAGTCCGTCAATGCCTGGTTGCGGCCAAGGCTTGTATAGTACTTTTCTCAAATAATGCGCGGAAAATTAAAACATAACATCACGCCTTGTTTCCCCGAAGGGTTGGGCAGAGGTGTCCCTGTAGCAGGTACACCCACATTTTGCCAGTTATGTTTAAGTCCCATGTAATAGGGGGCGAGCCTATTGCTAAGCAAAAAAAAAAAAAACCGGCCAAGTGCGTGTCGGACTACGCACAATGAAGGGTTCCGTAGTTGAGATGAATTTATTTATCCCAAGAACAAACTTAACATTGTAGTTGAAAAACATGTTCTCCCATACATTCCAAATGCAAATCGTCGCTCGGCATCCAATACCGCGAATGTGACACTTTTACGTTTTTTTTCAATTGCAATTGCAGGATCACTTATTTGAACGTATTGAATGAAATAAAACAAAAATCTGATTTTCGTAAAAAATTCACATTCGCGCTATTAAATAATAATAAATCTAAATCTAATACCTTTAAACGAACAATTCTTGTATATATGTATATTTAATCTGAATCTCGGAAACGGCTCCAAGAATTTTTATTAAATTCAGTATGCAGGGGGTTTCGGGAGCGATAAATCGATCTAGCTAGGTTTCATTTTTAGAAAACGTTGTTAAAAAAAAATGGTCATCCAGATATTTTTCTTTATTCAAGTAACAAGGACTCATTGTGTTAGTAAACTTATGAACTATGTTAACTTATTTTACCAGGTCACTTAGAAAGTTTTGCGACTAACAGTTTTTGTCTATAGTATACTGGCTGGTTTTGTCATGTCGGCTGTGAAAAATTTGATTCAAGAGAATAGGCGAATTACACATGAAGAGGTTCAGCATATACTGCCGATTGGATCGGGAAGTGTGCATGAAATTCTACACAGGCATCTTCGGTTATGGAAGATAGTTTCACGCTGGTACCGTAAAATCTAACACAGGCTCAGAAGGAGGTTCGGGTAGAATGGTGACGAGACATGATAGCAAAATTTGTAGCAGGCTCGTCTCGGCGCGTTTAAGATATCATTACGGGTGATGAATCTTGAATTTATCAATATGATCCAGAAATGAAGCGTCAGTCGACCGTGTGGCTGTTTCAAAATAAACCAACGCCTACCAAAGTGAAGCGAGCCAGAAGTGCAGGCAAAATTTTGATTGCAAGGTTTTTTTTTGCCGGTTTATCTGGTGTCAGTACCCTGACGAGATCAAAGGAGTATCAATGCTGAATGGTATGTTACCAAATGTTTGCCAGAAGTTTTTACTACTGCAAGCAGCAAGCGACCGAACACTGGCCTCCGTGGACTACTGCTTCACCACGACAACGCGCTGGCTCACTCGGCACTCAAAACAAGGGACTTTCTGGACAGCACACCGGTCAAATTTATAGGTCATCCTCCTTACAGTCCCGATTTGGCTCCGTGCGACTTTTTCTTGTTCCCCAAAATAAAAAATCAACTCAAAGGAAAACAGTTTTCATCACCTGAAGATGCACTGGCTGCATTTGAGAAGGAGATTGGAGAGGTGTCTGATGCGAACTGGAAAATATGTTATGAAAATTGGTTTAGACGTATAACACTGTGTATAAACGCCAATGGAGAGTTCTTTGAAAAGACATAATAAAAAATATATATAACCTGTAGTATATTTTTTTCTAGTATTACAAAACTTTCTGAGTGCCCCACGTAATCTAGTTTAAATTTATTTCACCCCATGAGAGATGGCACTGCAGTGATTGATGTACATGCAATCCAGACTGCTAGCGATATTGTTGGAGCTGGCCCGCACTCTGCGCACCAGGGATGCACACCTCATTCGCATCGTTGCGTAAAAGCAATTAATATGTACGTCCGCGAACATTCCCGATGCGCTACAAAAACGGGGCAGACCCACCAATACCCTGAAAGCCAGTGGCGTAACGTGAGTCACTGTCGCTCGGGGCGGAGTCATAATTTGCCGCCGTTTTGCCGTCGTAAAAAAAAAAATAACTTATATTAAAAAACAAATTAAAACGGCAGCGCGGCAGACGAAGAAGTTACTGGTACAAGTTCTTGGAAATCACGATCGCGGTCGGCCCGTGGTTGTGTTTAGACGTGTACACGCATGGTGTGACAGTGTGCGTGCCCGCATACGCCTCGCGCGCACCCTTACCACCGTACATGTACCATCGAAGAAACCCATACCTATACACCGTAAGGACTATTTCTGCTTGCAGCGCTCGGCCACTATAGTAACGGTTACCTACGAAAAAAAAAGGGTCGTGTGCACGGGATTTTGTTTTCAAATTGCTTAGTTATAGGTTTCTTCGATGGACACGTCTAAACAAACACAAACAAGGGCCGACCGCCACTCGTGATTTGCAACAATTGTTTTGGGCGGGAGGGACATTTAATATGTGCAAGTGGGTAAAAGCTAACTTCTTAAAAATTAATTGTCTGACTGACCGCCAGTGACTGCACAATTTTTTTTTTGCCGCCCTTCTAATTGTGGCGCCCGGGGCGGGCCGCCCCTCCGCCCCCCCCCTCGCTACGCCACTGCTGAAAGCGTTATTGTATTGGACACGAAAGGCGTTGCACGACCTTTGGGTATATCTAGCCCACTGGTTGCACGTGTAAAACGTTGTACAATAAGCTCGAAACAGAGTAATTTTGACTTTTTAAGTGAGCAGCGTGCAAACCTGCGAGCCAGCATGTTTGTCCTTACCGACAACGCCCTTCGTTGATAAATGATTTTATTTCTGTAAGTAGGTTTGTACAAACACTTTTACACGTCAATCATATTTTAAAACTAGATGAGGTCGGCGTTTCCTATCTGACTACTCTGAGAAGAAAGGCCGAAACAAACTCGGAGGTTCCCGCTCAATATCGAGTCCGTCATTGAGGTCAGGGGTCAATATATGACCAAGATATTTAAACGTAAATACTCTTTGTAGTGGAGTCCCATTGAGTAATACAGGTGGTACATAACCCGGTCTACCCCCAGCCTCAAAGGCCATGATCTCCAACTTATTGGAGTTATACATAAACCCATTTGTTTTGGCATACTGCTCACATTTGGCGACCAATTACTTTCTGAGACTACAGATTGACGCGCTCAGAAGCATCATATCATCTGCATAGCTAATATTATTTACACAAATACCATCTATATAGCAACCCACTCTGGTGCTGCTGAGCTCGCCAATCCTGCCTCACCCGCATTCCAACCTGTATGGCCTGGAAAAAGTTCGAGCCCATCGTACACTATTGATCTGGTTACCATACCACTATTTAAAGATGTTTATAAGCTCCGTTGGCAACCTATCCTTCTCTATCTTTCTCCACAATACGTCATAAGCAATCAGATCAGAAGCCTTGAACAAATCGAGGAAGCTAGCATTAATCGGCGTCCCACGCTGTGTATAGTAAGTATGTGATAGTATGCTCAAGACACAACACTGCACTTTCTGTTGACAAACCACGCCGAAACCCGAATTGGTTTTCATGAACATTTACAGTTTTATTTATTTGTGTATTAAGCAGACGGTCAAACACTTTTGATATTTTGATATTATAAAGTAGCTAGAGAGATGGGCCTATTGGCTGCCGAGCGACAAAATGTAAGTTTGTACGCACAATATTGAGAGATTTACCATGTTATTTTAAGACCATGGACTTCTTATAGGTTTTCCTGTAATCTATGAGTAAAGAGCCACACTATGTATTTTTTTCAAATTTTTTGGTCCAGTAGTTTCGGAGATAAGGGGGGGGGAATGGTCAATTTTCATTGAATTTATTAAATATCTTTAAAAGTATTTATTTTAAAATTATATAAAAAATATATTTAAGATCCTCGCAACAAGCCCTTTCATTTGATATGTCACACGGTACTGTTAGCAAAACTTTTTTTTTTTAATTTTCTTGTTTGCGTCCCAAAAGTGACCCCTATATTCAAAATTAATTAATTTACGTTACTTATTCGTATTTGGGTCACAGAAATACATATGTGTACCAAATTTCAACTTAATCGGTCCATTAGATTCGGAGTAAATTGGCTGTGACAGACGGACAGACAGACAGACAGACAGACAGACAGACAGACCGACAGACAGACAGACAGACACACGAGTGATCCTATAAGGGTTCCGTTTTTTCCTTTTGAGGTACGGAACCCTAAAAACTAAGTAAATTAATTATAAATTCCGGAATCAAGGACTAACAACGATAATTTTTCAGGCGCCAAAATGTTTATTTAATTTTAAATAAAATCTAGTTACCTCCTTGGTTGCCATGTGTTAAAGAAAAAAGTTCGTTCCTATTTTAAATTACACGACAGATATGAGTTTTCATAGTAATTGATTCGGCTCTTAAACCCGACAGATATGGATTTTCATAGTAGCATTGTCGGCCGCCTACTCGCATGTTTTCGACCAGTACAGCATTTTCGATTTATCTCGAAGAAGGTTGTCAAAATAATGCTCGAATTTCCAAGAATGTTTGAGAAAATTTAAAAATTATAATAGAGAGCTTCAAAAAACGGACCCTTCATGACTTCATAGTGTTTAACTTGTCAGCAAATTTCACGGATGAACTGCCTTTGTTTCCATTGAACTTATGAAAGAAGAACTGATTGTTTTCAACAAACTTCAGTAATATCGGAACTCTTACAATCGATCCGTTGCGATGCTGTTGTATAAGAGTTTATAAGTAAGGTACTTCTATTGTGTTCATTACAATTCTTTCGAATAGGCTTGTATTATAATGTTAGTCTACTAATGTATGATAGGTTTAACAGACTGTAGATTTGTAGACTATTTTCTATTTTGTTAAGAGGAACACGGTTCGCAACTACAAATCGAGATGTTTGCAAAATTCAATTCCAAGCACGTTGCGCTAGTGTGAGTGCCTGTCGGAGCGATATACACCTACAGTGAGCAATACTACCACGCACACATTGACATTGCTTGACGCGATAGCACTACTACCTTTCGAAAATTTATGATAAATTTGTATGTGTTCCGTAATACCAAAAATGATGAATGAAAACTTAATATGTATTTATCTATTTTTTTTCGATAATTTGTAACTTGATAATATAAGCTAAGCTTTGCAGAAACAATATTTCAAATATTGTTGTTTATAATACAGAAAAAACAATATGAAGATTTGTCATTTACGCTGTAAAAATGTGCGAAATTAAATTCGTTTAAATTTCATTTTAGAAAAGTTTTTCGGAAAAAAAAAGATGTAGGAGCCTAGATAAACACTGTCTAAATACGAATAACAACATAATATGGTGGAAATATGTCCACATTGCAAATGATTTAGGTATTACGTTTGTAAGGACAATTAATGCGTCGCCACGTTATTTTAACTACTTGGTACTTGTTGACAGGCCTACACTGTAATCGCATACCTTTTAACAATGTAATTTGAAAACATTGTAAAAGCCAATTATTAAAAAAAAATTGCAACCGTAGAGTTTCTTCTCGGCTCTTCTCCATAGGAAACGACCACTTGGAACAGTGCACCTAGCTTCTTACATTTCGTAAGTGCCCATGTAGGTTTATGTGAAATGAAATGTTTTGATTTTGATAAAAACACATGAATGCGTAAGCTATGCGATAATAGCTTGTTATGTCAAGGACGTAACGTTACTGACCGTCAAGGATTTGCTGGACGTAGGTACATAAATGTCGACTCGCGTGGAGGTTCTTTTAATGCATCAAACCGCTGATCTACACCTACGGAGATTTTATGCGGGGATTTTAGTGAAGATTAATTTTGATCCAGCCTGTCCCTTCTTGCTGTCCTCCCACCAGCGACGCCCTATGCCGAGGTTCGTACCTCACAGGGGGTGCCCTTAACGAGCGCTCGCTTAACTTTAATTTAGCATAGTTTTTGCTCCTGGCTGGAGGCTATAAGTGTAGTAGCTTAAGGCACCCACTGGAAATTCTGGTTAAGCAGCCAAGACGTTAGTGGTCAAACTGCGAGAGGACATTTAAAAAAAAAACCTACAGAACGGTTAACAGTGAATTAAAAATCACCGTGTATGGGTCATTATTATTTTTCGTCTTAAAACTTTTATGATTAGTTTTTAATATGTGAACCGGACTGTAATAAAAGACAGAACACATAAAAACAGAATCCCCCTCAACACACAAACCGACAAAACCCAAATATGTCCGGCAAACGAAACGAATGGCGGCCGTAAATAAAATTATAGCCGTTACAGATGATAGAAATGAGGGCCAGAAGTTTCGCCAACTTTAAATCTTTCTTTTACAACCACGATAAGATACGCAACTGCCTCCGGTTTAGGACCGGTCCCAACAAACTTAGGCAAAGTTTACTTTGTGTTTTGAATAAGTTGTTCGGCTTTCAGATCTATGGAAACGTATTTGGCCAAATACAGAACTTTGATCGAAGATTCGGAATACGTCGAACAGCCTCAGGGTTACCTTGTTCGAGTTTAACGGTTAAATTGTATTATTGGACAAACGTAATTTCAGACGAGTGTTCTCGAAAGTGAAAAGTGTCACTAGGGGTGGTCTGTTGTTCCGAGGCACACGTCGCAATGGATTGGCCTGGAAAACTTCAGATTTACAATTCTAATCTTTTATAGTACAAAAGTATTTTTCTATTCAAATTCCTACTAAAATTACAAGTACATTTCTAAAATATCACGTTACATTTTAACAATGTAACAAAGAACAATGTTGTTTTTGCAAATATAAATCCAATTGTGATTTTAAGAGGAAGTTCCATAATTGTATGTTTATTGCATTATTATTCTGAAACACTCACGCATATAATCAAAATAGAACTTTAGTATATGATTTATTGGATCTTTTTCTTTCCATGTACAGGACAGTTACGTAATTGAACCTAACATTTTCGGTATTTTTTTTTAATAAAAAATCATGTCTTTTTTCAAAGATTATTTAAACAAAATGAAGATTACTCGACTTTTATATCTAAAATATGGATTCACAGTAAGAAAATACAGTTTATAGACTTACGCTATTTAGTTCCGTGCTCGAACATGATCAAAGAGCGCACGCTATATTCAACTCTATTACTGGTGTGTTAGGGTTTAGCACATAGTGGCGGAGGCGGAGAAATTGTGTTTAGCTTTAGAGTGCCTGTACCCTAATTGCGTAACTTATTTTCGTAATCAATTTTGCCTAATGTGTTTAATTTTGACAGTTCAACAACATTCATTGCGTTATTTACGTTGTTGAGCAGATTTTTTTTCCAACTTATGAATCAATGGATTAGCAATCTGTTTCAAATCGAAACAGATCGTAATTGTGTTGTATTACGCAATTAGGGTACTGGTCTTAATATTCTAATATTACAATTTAAATTGGCTTATTTTACCTCGTAAACTGACATAATTTCCAAATTCTGCCAGATAGCTCAAAAACTATCCACATGTATACAAACAAAAGTAACTGTGAAAATTTTCCTGTAACGTTGTGAACTTAGGTACACAGAAATGCACTTTGTAACCCGTAGGTAAAATGGAATTTATCAAGAAAAGTGACACAAAATGTACTCCAATAGGCAGTTTATTTTAATTTGAAGACGACCCTGTCTTCCGAACATAAATCGTTACATAATCCGTGTTGCAGGTTTTCAAAAAGAAAAAGATTTTTTTATAAGAAAATGTTTTATAATCCTTCACATTTTGTCTTCGCTGCTTTCGAATCAAAGAAAACGTGTTCAAAGCGTTTTTATTACTTAATATACCGTGACTTTTGCCAATCAAGACACTGAGATGGTTTTGTTCGCTTTTAGCTTTCATTTTATTTTATAAAAAGAAACAACCATCGTAATATTTACTGTTCCTTTTTTAAGTTTCAGAAGGAACAAAGTCATCGTGTACACTTAGTGCTCACACACTTAGATTAAGAGGGTTTATCCTAAAAGTTGGTTGGTTGGTTGTTGGTTGATTAATTTTGCAATATTACTGTATGGAATTAAGAAATGTGGCTATTTCTTGCCAGGGTGCATTTTAAACCCTAGCAGTGTTCTGTCTATGCAGAGGATATTAATACAATCTGATAATATCCTCATTTTATTTTACTGAAATAAACTATCTAATATTGTATTGGATTATTTTATTTTCTCGCAATCGTAGTGCAAAGTAGAGTGTAACACACGGCGCTAAAACCTATTCTAACTCAGTTTCCATTCACTCCCTCGCTAAAGCTCGCGAGTAAAACTACCTCGATAGAATGGGTTATTTTAGCCCCTTGTATAACAATCTACTATTAAGTACATAGACAAAGAAATTAAGTTAGTCTTTAAGTTTGGTCAGGCATGTTAACCAACTTACAAGTTATTTATGGTACAATGAGGACGTGTGGCTAAAGGGTAGTTACCTACTTCCCTTTAGTCACCGCTTCAGCGAGTACCTGTTTATGTGGTTGTTTACAAATAACGGTTGAGCTAGTCACCCATTCTCTGTCAACATCTGTACATTGAACTTTGTACCGTATTCAAAGGAAGTAAAGTTTAAAATTGTTTGGAAGTTCATGTGGTAGGAATAGCTAATTTACATACTCGTAGTTTGTGTGAAGACTTAAAACCGTTAAGTGACATACATACAGTGAGATAGTTAATATTTTTTGCATTTCGTTTTTCTACATATATTTCTTTTGTATAAAGCTTGTAAACTTCCATTATTTAAACTGGTTTGAGTAATTTTGTATGGATTAGCGACGTCATTTTTTTGAAGTGAAAACTTCTTTAGGCGCGTTGGGCATTTTTGAGGACTAAACCATTTATTTCGCGACACCATGACAACACCTCATTTTTGTAAACGCGATTGTGCTCTTTATTTATATTACGTTACGGATCGATGTTCTATGCAAGTATTTTTACTTTAAAGGTCTCGGAAGCTTTTTTTTTTAATGCGATTGTGTTTTTATTTAGATAAGGTTACGGACCAATGTTCTATACAAGTATTTTTCTTCCACCAAGGCGATCTTGTTCAAGTTTTCACTTCTGTCGGCACTCCCGGAGTGCCACTGCCATTTTTTTTCAGAAGCCACCAATATTTTTAATGTAAATTCATGGTGCTGTTTTAGATATACATACGTGTGCAATAATTTTTACCTTAAGTGATATCAGAGCTGAGATATTTATAATTCAAATATTATTTGGAGATTCCACAAATGTCGTCGATGTAAACACATGCTTATACTTAATGACACTGCATAGCATAACAGCATAACACGTCTGATGATGGATATGGAAAGTAGGTCCTTTAGTGCAAGACGAACGAAAGAGTTAACGCGAATTCGTTTTATCCTTATGGGCCTGCGCCCACTGGCGGCACGGCACGGCAAAGGATTTTTATGCCACGAATATAAATATAACTTAATAATATGACAATATAATTGAAATTTCAACGGCTACGATGCCGCGGCATCCTTAGCCATGCCGCGACGTCTTTAGGCATCATCACTGAAATTTCAATTCTATTGTCATACATATAAGTTATATTACTATTCGTCGCATTAAAATCCCTTGCCGTGCCATGCCACCAGTGGGCGCAGGCCCTATCTAGCGACCCGCTCCTGCTTCGCACGGTTTTTACGACTTGACAGAACATCGAGATTTCTTAGTTTTACGTAACTTTAATAGTAACGTATTATACACTTAAACTTTCCAGAATAAATTCTCTAAACGATGGTAGAACCTCATCAAAATCTGTAGCGTGGTTTAGAAGAACAACGCAGACATACAGACAAACACGAAAAGCGACTTTAATTTATAATAAGTATAGATGTTTTTTTTGTTTTACTTGGTATTCCAATCTGTGTGAATAGCTCAAGTTCCAGACGTTGGCAGTTCGTAAGTAAAATACATTTTTTTGTTGAAAAGCTAGACATTCTTCGTCATCTTAAAGAAAACACGTGTGGAATGCACGTGGCAACTAAAACCTTTTTCGGTATTTCAGAAATTGCGATAGGATTAAAGGTGGAGTTCGTGGCTAAATAATAACAGTCACACGGGTCGTTCTTCAAGGTTAAGTAACGCTTGCCGAGGTTGGTCTGTGGATGGGTGATCATCCATTACATACCGAGATCCCTCCATGCCTCAGAAAGCACGATAAGCCGTTGATCTCGACTGTCATTCGTAGATCTTTGACATTCGTGACGTGGTCAGAAGCTCGAAAGTCTGACCACCATGTTATTTTAAGACGGGAACCCTTATAGGAATACCTAAGGGTTCCGTTTTTTCCTTTTGAGGTATGGAACCTTAAAAGTAACTACAGTGCTATAAGTTATCATCCACGCTATCATCCGCGCTATTTTAATAAAAGGAGAAAAATATGCTCTGTAGAATATACCACAAAATACTAGAAATTGTCGTGTACTTCAGAATAAAAATGCAAATTAAATAAAAAATGATACAATAACTAAAACATGTCGCGCTCGCTAACTTAAAAATGTTTTTCTGAATAAGCTCGGCGACTTTTTAACGTATAATTTTTATGCAGAACCAGCACTTTATTCGGTTAAATATTACCGTAAAAAAAACAAATTGCTCTAAAGATTCCTCACACCCGCAACTTAATGAAATGGAGGCAATCAATTGCTTTTCCAACTCGCCACGATCAAGATGATGATACTCAATCCGATAAATTGCTTGATCAGAAATTCCATTCGATTATAATCGCCTTTATAAGCTAGGCCGATTTAAATTTAAAGTATCCCTTGAAAATTCCTCGATTCCGACTGGGTCTATCGATTTTCTGAGGAAAAAAACGACGCGATTATCTCACGATGTTCTGGCAAATGGGTATTCGGACCCGAGGCCGGTTGACAGCGGGCTTTTATTATCAAGAAACGAATTGCCACTCAGGAAGTACCTACGGAGCTACTCACAAATGTAACAGATGGTGATCTGAATGTATTCAAAACGAATACACATGCACCGTCAGTGTGCCGTTCCGCTAAAGTCTCGTCTTGTGTATTTGTAAAACAAAGCGCCAAGCTAAAGTGGCCAGCTTGCAGTCATGAATAAATGTACGAATTCGTATTTCGTGTACGCAACAGTGCTCGTAGGAAATATCAACTTTTATGAAAGAGGAAATAATGTGAAAAATGAAATATTTCGAGACGAGCTGGATATTGTAGGTCTTACGGTAAGATGTGCAAACTTGGGTGTGCAGATGGGACACATTGAAGCAGGTTTGTTTAATTACATACTTGTGTGTTTTGTATGAGTATAACATGATATTACAAGCGGTACGTCCATGTTTATAAGTCCGTACTTATTTATTAGTTGTTGCAGAGCTACTTCAGTTCTGAGTTGAGCTATACGATTACTGACAAATGCGTGCACTGACTGGACAGGTACACTCAAATCTGTGTGATTCTTTCCTCAAAAGACAATTTCAGACACTAATCTACACGGCACTGTTACATGATCTGACCAAGATTATATCTGGACTTTAAGAGACCGTGACCTCTGAGTTTTTTTCGGCCTTCTTCTCAGAGTAGTCAGATATGAATCACCGAAATCATCTAGTTTTATAGTTAACATAATTTATTTTTCACGTGTAGGTAACAGTGTTTATACAAACCTACTTACAGAAATAAATAATTTATCATTTATTTGTAACTAGCTTCCGCCAGCGGCTTCGCCCGCGTGATATCTTTATAAATTATAGTCTATGTTAGTCAGTGATAATATAGCATTCTACTGGTGAAATAATTTTTAAAATCGGTTCAGCAGTTTTTGAGTTTATTCATTAATTACTAGCTTCTGCCAGCAACTTCGTCCGCGAGCCTGTACCCTTCCTCAAGAATTGGGCTATCAAATGCAAAAAGATTTTTTCAAATATAACTGGTATTTCCAGAGAATATTCCCTACATTCAAACTTACAAACAAATACCTCTTTGTAGTTTGTTTAACTAATAGTATATATTAGTTTAAAAAACAAACAAACATACAAAAAAAAACCGGCCAAGTGCGTGTCGGACTACGCACAATGAAGGGTTCCGTAGTTGGGATGAATTTATCCCAAAAACAAACTTATCTTTGTAGTTGAAAAATATGTTCTCCCATAAATAATGTATGGGAAAACATGTTTTTGCAACTGCAAAGTTAAGTTAGAAGAAAGAAAGAAAGAAAATTCGTTTTATTTGTTCTATTTTAAGTTGGTCGATTATTACTCGTTAACTTGTACAGTCTACTTAGCTGTGATAGTTTTCCTTTTAATTTCGTTATATAAACTACTGCTGTGATTTTTTTCACATACCCAGAACCAATCATTTAGCTGGCAGGGGGGGGGGGGACACTTGACTCAAACAAAAATTATCACTTTAAAGCTTAATATTTCGCAAACGGATTCTTGAATCCAAAAATGGTATTTACAAACTCACGTTTTTAAATGACCTTTCCAATGATAACCCACATTATGAGCAAAAAAAAAAAAATCACAACTTTACGTGTACTTACGAGGTACCCTAAAAAAAATGTTTTTCATAATTTTGTTTTACTACTTTGTCGGCGTAATTAATATGTATAGCTATGCCAAATTACAGCGTTCTAGTACTAAGGGTCTTGGAGCTAGACCGCGGACAGACAGGCAGACAGACAGACGGACAGACAGACAGACGGACATGACGAAACTATAAGAGTTCCTTGTTTACTACGGAACCCTAAAAAACAGTGGCACTCCGGGAGTGCCGACAGAAGTGAAAACTTGAACAAGATCGCCTTGGTGGAAGAAAAATACTTGTATATAACATTGGTCCGTAACCTTTTCTAAATAAAGAGCAAAACCGCGTTTACAAAAAAAAAAAAAAAACCAAAACCTTTAAAGTAAAAATACTTGCATAGAACATTGATTCGTAACGAAATGTAAATGAAGAGCACAATCGCGTTTACAAAAATGAGGTGTTGGTAACGGTGTCGCGAGTTCAATTGTTTTTTCCCATCCCAAAAATGCCCAACGCGTAAAGAAGTTTTCACTTAAAAATTAAATCTTTTCTCTTTATAATATTAGTCTAGATAATAAAATATTGCGAATTATACCAATACAAAACGGACGGATAAGTGGGGTGAACAGATGAGATATAATTACAACATTTTGTTGGTCAAACAATATGTTGGTAAAATATTTGGTTGTTGATACAGAGTGAATTTATTATCGGCCGGCTTCATCCGGAAAATCTTCTAAATTAAAGGTTGTTTTGTTTATTCTATCAATAACGCAAACAATAAACAAACAATAATGAATTTAACGCTCCGGGCGTTGATGATCAACATGAATAATTAAATTAAACTTGATTTTTACTCTTTTGAGTTTTTTCTAAAACGTCCAACGGTTCTAACCCCCAGAAGTTCCCTTGAATAAAAGTTGACAGCAATCCGGTGGACAGGTTTATCTACTTAGTTACGTAACATCACAAGTAATGAAACAGAACGGCTTTCACGAAAATAATAAAGATTCCCATGGGAAATTGAAAAAGTAAACATTTAATTTGGACAAACTGGTGCCATGGATTCCATTCGAGCAATTAATGGCACATATTTGCAATTTTTTCTCAAAGGCCTTTGGACCTCTGTGGGATGCATGGAAGCTGAGGAAGCCGTTGCGCATGTGATCTTCGAATGCACAGGCATCACCCAGATCTTTTACAGATGTTCTGAACAGACCAGGAGACTTAATCAACTTCTAGAGCCATGGCCCACACACAATGGTCCACTTGAAGGATTGAGTGCTGAATGAAACCTTTTCAAACATAGAACATAGAAGTGGTGATTATTAAACTTGAGTGAATACAGTGATTATTTGGATAAAAATAACACCATAAAGTTTGTGTTGTTGATACCATCGATGGCCGGCTGTGTGGTCAGTAATCTAATTATTTTATTACAAAATGCGGCACCACTGTACTTTATAACTCGAGCGTGAGAAGCTTCAATTTTTTTTAAATATATAAATGTCTTTGTGTAGAACGCTTTAGCAAAATATCACAGTCAGCTAACGCATAGTTTTCCAGAAAAATAAAAAGTTTTAAAATAATCCACATATTTACGTAATATCACAGCTGTTAATGTACGAATTTCACTCCTAGGTTCTTTACGTTCATAGAAAGGCACAGTGGATTTAAATGGTTTTAGTATAAATATTGTAAATTTTTTATTTGTCATTTTTAAATAGCTGCAACCGCAATTATCTCAATTAGAAGCAACTACTATAAGTAATGAAATTAAAAATACTATTACATTACATTACATACCAAACCGACATAATATAATGACCTAAGTTAGGTTGCAAGAGCGAGCGAAGCGAGCTCGGGACTTGGGGCACCCTGATTTGGACAGGTTAGGTTCCGGCTAACGTGCTTTCTGAGGCAGAGGGTGTCTCGATATGTAATGGATGGTCACCCATCCACGAAACGACCGCGGCATACGTAGCTTAATCTTCGATCGACCCATGCGGGTGTTATTATTTAGCCATGAGCTTCTCCCCCCTGTATATATGACCGGATAAAAAATTGCAGCTACATTTTGTATTGGTGCGGGATTCCTTCCTTACACGGCGCATTATGTTCCTAATATTGGTAGGCTTATAACTAATCACGTTCATTTTTCATCAACCTGACCCAATAATCGAAACAGAACAACACAATGATTGCCAGCCCTTGAAACGTGGTCCTGTAGAAGACAAATTGAACCAGAAAGCGGTTACAGCATTTTATTACAGGCATATATCAAGCATTTTAGCCCTTATTCGATACCGCTTTGTGGTCCCAAGTACCGCAAACTGGGCGCTAAGTAATGCGGAATGGAGCTTCGAGACCCACAGAGATCGCTGATTACTTCTGAAAGGGATTTAAAATTAATAAGGATTGAAGGTCTTTTGAAATCGTTATGCTCCTTTTGAGTTTGAGTTGAGAATTTGGTAGATAATGTCTAAACTTTTAAGCCGCGCGGTTGA
This sequence comes from Agrochola litura, assembly GCA_949152395.1. Classification (NCBI taxonomy): domain Eukaryota; kingdom Metazoa; phylum Arthropoda; class Insecta; order Lepidoptera; family Noctuidae; genus Agrochola; species Agrochola litura. Next base: position 16,711,694 of record OX424509.1, on the reverse strand, counting down.
ATATTCAAACTTGGAAATTAACAGGTATTTTTAGTGCTTCGGCAGTCATTCAACCCTGGAATTCCTTGAAAAGGGATTTTTGCGAATAAAGCCTCGTGCAGACTGGCGTGACGCGACTCTAACAAAATAATTTCGAAGAAAACTTCACGGTAGAAAAATCACCAGTCTGCACGAGGCTTAACCCTTTTTAAGGAATTAATTGTAAGAAATCTTTACATTCTTATGATTTTTAGGGTGCCAAACGGAAAGCTATTATTAAGCCTCCGCTGTCCGTCCGTCCGTACGTCTGTCTGTCAGTGGGATGTATCTTATGAACCGTAATAGGTAGACATTCACAGATTGTTTTTCAAATAAAGTTAATCATTAAAGGAGGTCCCCCATACAAAACGTGTTTTTTTCGGCGTTTTTTGCTCTATCTTAATACGGTACGGAACACTTTGTGTGCGAGTCCGACTCGCATTTGGCCGGTTTTTTAGAAACACAATTTAAAATTAGGTAGGTTCCCACTAATATTATAAATCTGAAAAGTATGTTTGGATGTTTGTTACTTGATCACACAAAAACGGCTGAACGGATTGTATGAAATTTGGCACACAGGTAGTTAGGTTATATTTATAACCTGGATTAACACATAGGATGTTTTATCTCGGTTGTACATTCCCGTGGGATAATTTTAGACCTACACGCGAGCGATGCCGCGGTCAAAATCTAGTGAGGTATAAAAAGACGAATGTACGGTTTCACCAAATCTAATAGGTAAAACGGGCTGGTATCCGCAACTCCACGTCAAAGCGCGTATTTTGCGTACGGGTTGGAAAATCGGTTATTCGATCCACTCCAGCTCCTCAAAGAAGGCCAGCAACGCCTTAGTGTCACTGACAATCTCACGTAGGGTACCTGGGTTACCGAAATACTTGGCCCTGTATGTGGCGACCACCAGGCAGTTTAACAGCACATGAGCTGCTGTCTCGTCGTCCTCCATGCAGGCTCTGCACAGCGGATTGTCTGTGACTCCTATGAAAAAGAGGTGTTTATTAAATGACCCATGGCCAATTACAGCTGCTAACTCACCAAATGTAACAAATTTTCAAAAATAAATCTTTTAAAGCATCTTGTTAAAACGGTTCCACCCACTACCCACTGACGATAACGTGCAACCAACAAATCCACTTTTTCCGGACAAAAAAACACAGTCATCTACCGTAAAATATTTTTGGAAAACCGTACCTAGATTTGTCCGCTGTTATTTAAATCATGGGTGTCAAGTTTCCGGTTCGTCAACGGTTGCCGTGCGGCGATGCCAATCAGCGATGCGGATTTCGTCCACTAATTGGTCCCTCAAAAATATTTTGGAATATTTATAATTTCAAATCGGCCGACTGTTAATTGCTGTAGGTAGCTAGTCAGATGAATCTTTGAGCGTTATAAGGCTTGTTTCATAGTTGTCTTTGTCTTTTCATTGCTCTGAAACGAGGGAGTTAGTACGATACGGTTGCTAGCGTTGTAAGGACTCTACCCGGAGCGGACAGTATACGGACCAATCCGCGTCGCTGTGAAACAATGTTCTAGGGCCTCACGTGTGTCAACGTTCCGGGAGCCCGTACGGACGGCCCGCACGGGTCTCCCGGACAGCTGTGAAACCAGCCTTAACTCGGTTTTTTTCTCTTGGGGGTAGGCAGAAACTTCAGAACGCCACCTGCTGCGCTCCTCACCTATTATTCTTATTTACGTTCTTCTTTTGCTTCGTTTACCAGACATACACGCACGCCGAGTACTACACACCTGACCTTTCTGAAGAACATCACTAATAAGGTCACTATATGTCCTTCTAGGGCGTCTCTCCTAGCTTTTTGTTAGTCACCTTTCATTCATCCTCTCAACATGACCAAACCGTCTAAGCATACTCTTTTCAATATTTATCATTACTTTCTTTTTAAATCGCAACGTTGCCTTATCACATCATTCCTCAGCCTATCATTTGTAGTTACACCACACATGCTTCGAAAGGAACTCATTTCCACAGCATTTTTTCTACTTTACTGAACCCGCTATCTACAAATATTTTAAAGAGAAACGATTTGTATTTTGTTTGTAATGAATAAACCCAATTTAAAAATTCTTTCCCCAGTAGAATACTTTTTCTTTTATTTTCGATAGGCCATCTCATAGCTGACCTCTGAAGTCATGACTATTTAACCGGTCATTCCTGTGGCAGCCTTAAGCTCCTACACTCAAAGCCTCCAGCCAGGTGCAGGTACAAACTAAACTTGTATACTAGGCGAGCGCTCGCTAAGGGCACCCCCTGTGGGGGGTACGAACCTCGGCTTAGGGCGACGCTGGGGGGAGGCCATCAAAGATGGGACGGGCTGGATCAAAATTTTGATCATGATTATTAGTCGGGGAATTTAAAGCTACGTGCATAACTGCAACAACTGCTAGCACCTCGTTTTCGAGCAAGGGTCGGGGGGGAGTATCATTTACTCGTGGACGCGGTCGCGATCGCAAAGGACCTCGATGGCGAGGTCGGAATGACGGGAAGCGTCTGTGTTTATGCACTGTACTCGTTTCCCTACTAGACTCGTGATGGATAGTAGTGGGGTCGTCTGTGTCGGTGAGAAGTAGAATACTATATTATCACTGAGTAATATAGGCTATAATTTATAAAGATATCACGCTGGCGAAGCCGCTGGCGGAAGCTAGTTCTAATTATAGCTCATTTCATAATCACCTTTTCTAATGGGAATTGCCGCGTTCCGCAATATTGAATCGAAATTAATTAAACGCACAATGTGATTATGAATAATAAGAGAGTTATTACTAAATATAAAGAGCCTTTGAATAATTTGGTAAGTATTAATTAATTTTGAAGTTGGACTTTGTGAAGGTATACACAAAGTTTTCATCGTGATTTCAAGAATCTGCTGTTAGAATATATACTAGTAGTTCTGTAGCCTTGTTTAGCTGTCATTAGAATGTTCTTGTCTATTTTTTTTTTTCTCGGTAGGTCATCTCATAGCTGACCTCTGAGGTCATGACTATTTAACCGGGCGAACCTGTGGGTGCCTTAAGCTGCTACAGTCAAAGCCTCCAGCCAGGGGCTTACAAACTAAACTAAACTTATAAACTAGGTGAACGCTCGCCAAGGGCACCCCCGGTGGGGTACGAACCTCGGCTTAGGTAGGGCGTTTACTGGAGGGAAGACATCAAAGATGGGAAGGGCTGGATCAAAGTTTTGATCATGGTTATTAATCGGGGAATTTAAAGCTACGTGCTCAGCTGCAACACCTGCTGGCACCTCAGTAGTATATTATTGGGGCTTCTGGATCAACGGAAATCAATAAGTCCAGTTATATAGAACTAATACCATTCACCTAACATCTATTCAAATAGATGAAAACAGTGGTTATTGAAAAGAGTAATATCAAATTAAAAACCTGCAGTTTTTGAAAAGTAGATATACCTGCGCAGAGAAGCGCAGGTAAACTTTTCAAAAACTGCAGATTTTTAATTTGATATTACTCTTTTCAATAACCACTGTTTTCATCTATTTGAATAGATGGTAGGTGAATGGTATTAGTTCTATATAACTGGACTTATTGATTTCCGTTGATCCAGAAACCCCAATAATATACAGTTGAAAACTTAATTATTTTTATCGCTTTTTTTAAATCTTTAATAACTTCAGTAAATATTACTTTAGATTGAATAGGAAAAAATAAAAACAACAATATTGTTAATCATGAATTTTTTCTTTTATTAATAACACGATATCTCTATACGATCTATAAACATCATCCATAAACATGTTTTTGACAACATATTGCACACATAATTCGGAATGACACTTGCAATTTAACAATTCTTCAGGTATATTTTCCACATCATACAACTCAATTCGTATCATTTTTGTTCCTCTTGATGGTTTTTTTATACAGTTATAAGTTTCTTTGTCTTGATATGCTCTCTTTTTTGATTTTTCTTGATTGTTCGGCAAGAAGTTGAATAGATCTTCTCCTGATTCCTGAAACAAATATCGAGTTAATCAACCGACATCAATGAAGGGAGGAAGGTTCTCAATGCGACTCGTATTTAAAAAAAATGTTATGTATTTAAATAATTTATTCTATTCAAAAAGTGAAATTACGATGAAACTATCTTGAAAATTTTGTTTTTAGATACTTAATCCAATATTCGATTAATAAAAAATATAATGTTTTTACAATAACTTACCGACATGTTAGGTGTGCAGAGCTGCTTCGGTGTCGACAAAAATCGAAGAAATAATGATTGTGGAAATTAATTGAATAATTCTTTATATATTTTTTTTAATATGCTATTAAGGTTTAAAATCGATCACTTATTGGTTAATATTTGAACACATTCCATGTTTCCTTAAAAGGAAATGAGTACACTAAGACTGGCGCCTGGAGACAGATGATCCGTCTATGTTTACAGTGAGAAATATAATAACATCCTAAGCGTCAACGTTAACGCTTAATATTTTATCTCTTAATACGCAGCAATAACGATGTATTTTGGTTACCAAATATTTTATGTTACTATACTGCGTCCTTATAAACATATAATAAAAATTAAGAAGTTTGCCTGTTTGTTTTAAACTAATTCATACATATAGTACATGTCGTGCCATTCAAGTTGAGACTTGACACACTACGTGGTTTGACTTGCGCAGTAGACGATTTATGGGTCTTTTTAACGGTATGAGGTCTGCGCCGGGGCGTCATCGGGGCGGTGGAAAGAGCGGTGGGAAGCGCGGTCAAGTCTCAACTTTAATGGTACGACTTGTACCTTTATTGAGACTGATTGGTTTACCTGAGGAGTAAATTAAAAGACGAAGTCGTTGGATACAGCTAGTGTCTTTAAAATGCTGACAAACTGTTTTCTCTATAACACTAATGTAAATGTGCATGCACACATTGATATTTTTCTTATTTATTTAAATGACCGTGAAACAATGAGCCACTACAAAATTTTCTTTCTGAGGTGATACAAGTGATAAAAGTGTTAATAATAAGTGTGTATGTGTGTGGTGCGTGTCCCGTGTGCAGTTTTCAGGAAACTAGTCTTCTTAACAATACAAAGTGAGTATCAAGCTTATCAAATGTAATGACTTTTCAGAATAGTTAAATTTTTTCATAAGTTTCTATAAATAGTAAACCTATTACCTAATGTTCTTACAAATGATATAATTACTTTTAATCGTTTTGTTTTTATTATTTTATTTATGCAGATAGTTAGTCTTTTAATTTAGTACCTAATGTAAATAGTTAGCCGTGTTAAAAACTGTAAAACAATTTTAATTTAATAACTTTCTCTTTTTTTATACTAATGTTTTCTGATAGGTTTTAATATTCTAATAGTTAAATCTGTTGATTAAATTTGTAACATCAACATAATTATTTAGATATTGAGAATTGAATTGATTGAATTGTAAAACTGACTTCACAAAAAGGAGGAAGGTTCTCAAATCAACCCGTATTTATGAATACAAGCGTTAAAAATTATTTTTAAATTTCGGGTGGATTATTTTTCTGAATGATTCAAGCTTGAGCTCAATACATAAATATTTGCATTGGTATTCTGAAAACATTCCTGAATTTGACTACCAGGTAATCTGATGTTAATAGTGCCGATGTATTTGAAGGTGTAGGTAGCATACCTACCTTATCTGATACGAAAACTTAAAATAATTAAATATGATTTTGATCATTCAAAATAAGCAGTTTATTCTATTTTGTTTTCAGATCCACAACTCTACCTCATCAAATTACCCTCTAGTGCAGCAGTGTAAGTCTTCAAAATATTCATCATCATCATCATCTTTCAAAATCTTCAATCAAATTAAACAAAATGTAAGTATCATTATAATTATAAAAAATACCTTTTTATTTGTTAACCTTTGTAATTGGCACGAAAAAGTTGTCTAGGTATTCTAAAAACATTCCTGAAATAACGTGTCAGCTAGGTATTTGACCACCAGGTAACCTGATGTTAATAGTGCCAATGTATTCGAAGGTGTAGCAGCATACCTTGTCTGATACGAAAACTTAAAATAATTAAACATGATTTCGATAATTAAACAGTTTATTCTATTTTGTTTTCAGATCCACGACTCCACTTCTTCAAATTACTTCTAGTGCAGAAGTGTTAGTCTTCAAAATCTTCATCATCATCATCGTCATCTTTCATTCAAATTAAACAAAATGTAAGTATCATTATAATGTCAAAAATACCATATAACCTTAACCTTTTGTAATTGGTATGAAAAGGTTGTCTTATGTCTCAAGTTTTGTAAAAGTATTTAATTTAATTTTTTTGTTTTCTAATGCAACAGAGTTATAGATAAGTAAGTAAAATGAAGAAAAAAAAATGTTTTTATTTTATATTTCAGGTCAAAAGCTGATGAACTTTTTCCCACATCCTCTGAAGAGGAGGTTGAAGAAATTCGTCCTCAAAAGAAAACCAAACGGTGTAGAGAAGAGTCTCGTTCATCTAGCAGCATGCCGATCTTGGATGAACAGAGTGAAGAGCTGGAGAGAAAGCGAACTAAACGCGAAAAACAATCGTCAACACGTCGAGCTGAGCCAGCAGTGAGCACTGAACCGGTACGGTCATCATCGAAAAAGCTGAAGATTCGTCCAGTCACAAGACCTACGGCTAGGGAACTTTTCGGTACGGACAGTGAAGATGAAGCACAGGAAGCAGCCTGTGCCTCTTCTTCATCCAAAAAACTATCAACTTTAGTATCTTCTATCACAAGAAGATTAGCAAACGGTGTCTCTCGACAGGGTCATCCTTCTAAAGAGGGATCGCACTACATTGAATTAAAAGTCTATAAAGTTTCGGATATTGAAAACGTTTCTGCAATGAATAGATGGCGTCAGGCAGTGATTAATTTAAAAAATAAAACAGACGATAATACTGAGGCTTGGGGGTATTTAGCTAAATTTATAACAGCAAGTAGGAAGGAATTTAAGGATATCCCACCAACATTTATTTCAAACTATTATTGAAAACACACAATATTTTTGTAATTAAGATAACCTTTTCAAAATATGAATTTAGTTATTATTTGCTTTCATATATAAGCCTATATCATATAAAAACGTAGATCATAAGCAAATAATCAAAATGTATCCATAGGTTAAGTTGACAAAGTTATATAAATAAATGTAACGTTATTTTATCCTAATGATGTCTTGTTTTTTTAATTACAGCTACCGCTACGGACGATAACGGATCACAGTTTAAAAGTCATGATACTATGATATGCCATGAATGTAAAGTAATTTTACGAAAATCTGATTATAGATACCATGTAAGAAGTAATGTACATAAATCAAATTGTTTATTGAAAACTGAGTTTGAGAATGTTGAAATCATTGCAACTGCATTTAAAGACAGAATCCTTACTTATAGATTAAATCCATATGAAGAGTGCTTTGAGACTCCTGAAAGTTTTTTGCATGATAGTATGAAATATGTCATAAAACTAATTACTATGGCTCTAGAAAAAAGTACTTGCTTAAAAGTAAATTTTGAACTATTTGCAAACTTTATATTACCACATTCAGATTCACAAAAGCTTAAGTCTTTTAACACAAAAAATATAATTATTCTTTTAGATACTGATATAAAAGAAAAGTATAAGGAGGTAGTGAATACAATTAATAAAAAAATGAGCGAATTCCAATTTTGTGAGTCAGGCTGGTCTTTTCTCTCAATAAGTCATTTAGAAATAAATCTTAATAAATACTGTCCTATGAGAGGTGGCTCCTATATTGATTTACCACCCATAGTGAAAAACACTAAGAGCTGTATTAATATACAGAATAACGATAGCCACTGCTTATTATGGTCTATAGTAGCAGCTTTACACCCACGTGAACGTAACGCGTGCAGAGTAAACTCTTATCCACACTACAGTAATGTATTGAACATTCAGGATATGACTTTCCCCCCTGCAATAAGCGATGTAAAGGTTTTAGAAAAAAATAATCCTAACTTGAGTGTAAACATCTACGGATTAGATAACAAATTTTATGTAACTGGACCTCTATATAAATCAGATTCAAGAAAAACAAATCATGTGAACTTACTTTACATTGAAAAAAATGGTAAGTTTCATTATTGTCTGATTAAAGATCTTCTTAAACTAGTACGCAGGCAAGTTTCTGGACATAAAGGTAAAATGTATTTATGTGAAAATTGTCTTCAATTTTTTTCAAGTGTGTCTAAGTATACTGCACATTCTTGTTCGGAAATATTATCGGTGTTGCCTCCAAAAAATAGTGTATTGAAATTTGAACACTACGAGAGACAACAGAAAATCAACTTTGTGATATATGCAGATTTTGAAAGCATTTTGACACATTGTACAGAAAACCAATCAACTGAAAATACTAAACTTATTCAAAAACACGAGCCTTCTTGTTTTGGCTATTATATATGTTGTTCACATGATTCAGGCTTAAATAAATATGTAACTTATAGAGGTGCAGATTGTGCTAAAGTATTCATTGAATATTTAATCAGAGATGTGTCACAAATACATGATATGTTGCAATGTAAAAAGCCGATATTGAAATTGTCTAAACAACAGCAGAACGAATATCAAAGAGAAACTACATGTCATATCTGTCATAATTTACTTTTTGACGATAAAGTAATGGATCATGACCATGTGACTTCTGAATTTAGGGGAGCAGCACATAATCAATGTAATCTTTTATATAGAGTTTGCCCTTTCATACCTGTCATGTTTCATAACTTATCTGGCTACGATAGTCATCTGTTTATAAAAGAATTAGCCAAGTATGAGGGTGATTTGAAAATTATACCGCAAACTAAGGAAAAGTACCTGAGCATTACTAAATATTTACCATCAAAAAACTCATCAAAATCAATTCAAATAAAATTTTTAGACTCTTTTCAATTTCTTAGCTCGAGCTTAGATAATTTATGTAAAACTTTATGTGAGAAAGATTTTATTAATTTATCACATGAGTTCCAAAATCATGAACAGTTTAAGCTTATTCAACATAAGGGTATTTTTCCATATGACTACGTAGATACATGGTCTAAATACAGTGATACGACACTGCCAGAAAAAGAATGCTTTTTTAATCATTTAAAACAAGAGCATTTATCAAACGAAGAATACTCCAGAGCGCTAAGAGTATGGGATATTTTTGACATTCAATCTCTTGGAGAATACACAGACTTGTATTTGAAGAGTGATGTTTTGATTCTTAGTGATATATTTGAAAAGTTTCGAAATACATGCCTTCAATACTATAAGTTAGATCCGGCTTATTATATCACCTCGCCCGGACTCAGCTGGGATGCAATGTTACTATGTACGAGTGTGCAATTAGAATTAATTAATGATGTAGAGATCTATCAGTTATTAGAAAAAGGCATTCGTGGAGGTTTAGCACAATGTTCGCTGAGACATGCTAAAGCAAACAATCAATATCTTCCCGATTACGATGATCAAAAAGTGACATCATTTCTTATATATCTTGACTGTAACGCACTGTACTCTCATGCCATGACAAAACTAATGCCAATTTCCGAATTTAGGTTTTTAAATGACAAAGAGATTTATAATTTTGATATCATAAATACTGATGAAGATGGTGATTACGGTTATATTCTAGAAGTTGATTTGGAATACAGTGATTATTTACATAGTACTCATAGTGATTTACCATTCGCAAGCGAGAAGTTCATTCCCCCTGGTGGTAAAAACCCAAAACTTATTGCAAACCTATATGACAAATATCATTATGTCATACATTATGTACACTTAAAAGAATGTGTAAAACATGGATTACGTCTTAAAAAAATCCATAAGATTCTGTGTTTTCGTCAAGGTAGCTACCTCAAAAAATATATTGATTTGAATACTCAATTACGTCAAAAGTCTTCATCAGCTTTTGAAAAAGATTTTTTTAAATTACTTAATAATGCTATTTTCGGGAAAACGATAGAGAATAAAAGGAAACATGTCAATGTTAAATTAGTCTCTAAATGGAGCGATACTAAAAATAAAACTAAAAAAGTTTTGGAGGCTAAAAAACTAATTGCAAAACCAAATTTTCATAGTGCTACTATATTTTCTCAAAACTTAGTAGCAATCCAGCTAAATCACGAAAAAATTAAACTGGATCGACCTTTATACATAGGGTTCAGCGTGCTAGAATATGCTAAAACTCATCTTTATCAGTTTCACTATGATTTTATTAAAAAGAAGTATAATGCAAACGTAGAACTATGTTATACTGATACAGACAGCTTACTTTATTTGATATACACTGACGATTTTTACAGAGATATGAAGGAAAATATATCACTATTTGATACTAGTAATTTTCATTTGAATAATCCGTTTAATATACCAATAAAAAATGCTAAAGTCCCCGGGTTATTTAAGGACGAGTTAGGTGGTGATGTGATTGTCGAATTTGTAGGACTCCGAGCTAAATTGTACTGTATAAAAAGCGTAAAGGTGCAAATTAAAAAAGCAAAAGGCATATCAAAGACTGTCACTAAACAACTAAACTTATCCGACTATTATGAGACTCTCATAACGAATAAAAATTTACGGTTAAAAATGAATATGCTAAAGTCGATAAAGCATACAATATATACTCAGGAAGTCAACAAACTAGTCTTGAATAGAAACGATGATAAAAGACAAATTCTTCCCGATAATTCTCATACGTTACCTTGGGGGCATAGTGCCACTATATTTTGAATGTAACTGTATGATAAATTACAAAACTTGTATAATAATTGAAACTAGATTGTAAACTAGATAACAAATGATACATTTAATGATAAAATAAATATATCGAGAATACATTTGGTGTTTTATTTGTATTACTGAAACTGGGTATATAGCTAACATAAGACTTAACTATGTAAAAATATTGCTTTTGGTTATCGTCTTCATATGTTACTAAATACCATACTAACTTATTATTTACAGCAGGTATAAAAATGAAATGGGAAAGCACTACATGTAGGTATACCGAATAATACATCGCTTTACATTTGACACGACAACTACCAATCTCAATTATTTGTTTTTTACCATACTTAGGCTTTATATATCTATGTATGGGTAAAATTAAATTAATAGTCAAAATGAAGTTGATCAAACAACACACATTACTTAATGTTAATCATATAAATCTTGGTGACTCTGATAACCGCATTAGGCATAGCATTCTGTTACCAAATACTATACGTTGTATTATATGTGGTCCCTCGAATTGTGGAAAAACAAACGTAGTGCTTAGTTTATTGTTACATGAGAATGGTCTAAAATTTCAAAATCTTTATCTGTACTCGAAAACTAACTTTCAACCAAAATACAGGTTCTTACGAGAAGTTATAAAGAGAGTGCATCAGGTTAAGTTTCAAGAATTTAATGATAACAAAGAAGTCATAGCCCCGGATGAAGCACTAACCAATTCTGTATTTATTTTCGATGATGTGGTATGTGAAAATCAAATAAACATTCGTAATTACTTCTCTATGGGTAGACATAAACAAATCGATTGCTTTTATTTATGTCAAACATACTCTAAAATCCCGAAACAATTGCTGCGTGATAATGCAAACTTTCTTGTAATATTTAAACAAGACGATGTTAACTTGAAACATATTTATGACGAGCATGTTAGTTCTGATATGTCCTGGAATCAATTTAAGAATATTTGTAATATAGTTTGGGGAGAGCCATATAACTTTATTAGTATTTGCAAAGACTCTTCATTAAACAATGGAAGGTACAGACAGAATTTAGATAGTTTTTTTAAATTTTGAGTGAAAATGTGTAATTATACATATAAATCAATAACATATTAATCTAATTTAGTATTACATCTTCTTTGGCTGAGTACACTTGTTATAATACAACATGGAAAAGAATATTAAAAAAGAATTAATGAAGTCTGTAGACTCCATAAAGAATAAAATAAAACAAATGAAGAACCAGGAACACTCAATGAACTTGTCACTTGATAAAATGCTAAAAACCGTCACTAATCCTCTTAAAGCACTAGTCGATTCGAATATATCAATGGAAAAAATAAAGCATTTACAAAGTACAATACCCCCAAATTCTGATGATACTGAATTAGATGACATTAATACTAGTTCATCTACAAAGTTTGAAGATTGCTACGATCCAAAACTGAATTCTGCACAAGTGCTTAAAAAGTCTCCCACAAAAGAAATACCAGATGATTTAGAAATTTCGCTAGAGGGTCGTGATATCCATGATATTTATGATGGTGTAAATATACCGTTTGGAATAAGAAGTGTAAACAAAACATTGCTAATGGGTAATTCAGTAGTCTCATTTTCTAAAATCGATAGTTTGAATGACAACAATGTCATTTTAATTAAAGTCGGTGAGAAATCCTATAATTTAACTCCTGGCTTGAAAGAACTTTTACTTCGAAGAAAACCTGATTTAAAATTAATATCTAGCAAAGATAGATTTATCTATAAGGACATGCTTAATTATACAAATGCTCATAAGAGAGATTTTAATCCTGATGGGCAAATAAGAGGCGATAAGGGAACAAAATATCGTGAAGTAATCAAACCATTATTTTCCGAATCGTTAAATGAAAATTTTCACACTGGAGGAAGCTTACCAACCCTAAAGAAATACAAAAATAACACTGACTTGGTATATTGGGATGACCCTAACGAACTGGTTGAGAGATTGAAACTGTTAGTTGCTTCCAGAGATGCTGGCAACACAAACCATGATAATGAAATGTTATCTATAGTTGAAGAATTGAAAGAAGCTGGCATAATTAAAGAATAAATACTCACCATGATAAAACTTTCATTCAGTATTATGGACGGATTCAAAAACAAATGTACTGAATTGTGAACATGAGCAAAATCGATGTGGTAAACGAAATTCATAAAAATGCGAGGGTGAACTTTCCACGAAGATGTGTTAAAATGAAAGATATAGATGACCTGTGGCAAGCAGATTTAATCGATATGCAATCAATTACAAAGCAAAATAAAAAATACAGATTTATTCTTGCTATTATTGACACATTCTCGAAATATGCTTGGACTTTTCCTCTTAAAAGTAAAACCAAAGATGATGTATGTAACTCTTTTAAGAAATTATTGGGCAAAGGGCGTGTTCCCAAAAATCTGCAAACGGATAATGGAACAGAATTTTATAATAACACATTTCAAAACCTTATGAAATCTTATAACATAAACCATTATTCAACCTTCTCAACAAAAAAGGCATCAATAGTTGAACGATTTATTAGAACATTGAAATCGAAACTGTACAAGGAATTTAGTTTAAAAGGTAATTATAATTGGACAGATAATACTCTTAATGATGTTATTTATAAATACAATCACACCTATCATCGCACAATTGATGAAATTCCAGCAAACGTGAATAATACTAATAAAAAACGCATATTACAAAGATATTTTAGGTTGGTAAAAACCGATAACATAAAAAGCAAGTTTAAAGAAGGTGATTCTGTACGCATTAGTAAGTATAAGGGGACATTTGAAAAAGGATATACTCCCAACTGGTCGACAGAAATATTTCAAATTCGGAAAATACAAAATACAACTCCTATCACCTACTTAATTGAAGATGCAATCAGAGGCCAACCCATTTTAGGTGCATTTTATGTACAAGAGCTTCAAAAGACAAAAAATCCCAATTTATATCTAGTCGAGAAAGTTCTTAAAAGTAAAGGAGACAGAGTTTTAGTAAAATGGTTAGGTTTGCCTTCTTCTGAAAACAGTTGGATTGATAAATCGAATATTTATTAAGTGTTCAATCCAAAATGTATCAGTCTTATGATGTGTATTGAAGAGAGTAGTCTTCTCAACTGGATTATAAATCATTTACCATTTGAATTACATTTACCAGGATACAATTATTGTGGGCCTGGCACTAAATTAATTAAAAGGCTTACACGTGGAGATAAAGGTGTTAATAAATTAGACGAATATTGTAAACAACACGACATTGCCTATCACAAGTCTTCATACTTAAAGGATCGCCACAAGGCAGATTTAATTTTGTTAAATATGGCTAAAGAGCGAGCACTTGCCTCAGATGCGAGTGTAGGGGAAAAACTGGCAGCACGTTTAGTAAGCAACGCTATGTCAACAAAAATTAAAACTGGTTTTGGCCTAAAAAAAGATAGCAAAAAGTGTTCTCCTAAAGTTAAACCTGGAAAAGGACTAAAAAATAAATTTAAAAATGTCATTAGCAAAACGAAGAGACATATCAAAAAACTAAAACCGAAATGCAAGAAAGTGGCAATAGAATTAGCCATGGCCGCTGTCAGAGAATTAGCTGATAATTCATCCATTAAACTTCCTCGTGTTATTCCTATACCAAAAACTGGTGGAGTATTGCCTTTGATTCCCATTTTTGCGGGATTATCTGCGGTGGGAGCTTTAGCAGGCGGTGCAGCTGGTATTGCTAAAACCATAAATGAATTCAAGATAGCTAAAAAGTTATTGACTGAATCGAAGAGACACAATGAAAAGATGGAAGCTCTTTGCATCGGAAAAGGACTACACCTTAAACCACATAAAGATGGGCTCGGAATTTTCGTATCGAAAGAAAAAAACTAAGATATCGGCTACCCAAACGAGCCTTGAGTAATTTAGACATTTATAAGTATGGAAATAGTATTCCCTATTTCAGAGATGTCTTTATGAGAGATAAGCTCCCGAAATACCCTTTTAAAAAAGAATGTGGAGTTATAAATTTAGATAGCTCTAAAAATCCTGGTTCTCATTGGGTAGCCTATGCAAAATATAACGATTATATTGAGTATTTTGATAGTTACGGAAATCTTAAGCCTCCAAAGGAATTTATAAAATACTTGGGATCCAAAATTCACTATAATTATGATAATATTCAGCGTGATCACCCTTTTAATTGTGGACATCTTTGTTTAAAATTTTTAAAGAATTTTTGGTGTAGTGAAAGAATAAAATAAACAGAATCTTCCGAAAGAGGCCAGTATAGAAGCATGTCTACTACGGTTACCATCTCTGGAAATAAATCGGAATTGGTTTCATACTTTCAACCACCACTGCATTTGTCAGATCAATACGAGTGCGGTTTGATATACTTTTCATTATTAAAATCAAAACCAAATATTCCCGTTACTAACAGAGGTCTGTCTGTAATTAGAATCGAATGTGATCTTGTTCACGGTTCGTACTGCAACGGATTACCAACTCATTTTATTCATGAATTTGTGTCTGATACTACTCCAGGTCATCAGTGCATGGAAATACCACAAAACGTTATTTACTTTCCAGTAAACAAAAATATAATTTCATCGGTATCTGTTAAGATTGTAGATCAATTTGGTCACTGTATTAACTTTGGAGAGGAACAAGTTCAGTTACGTCTTCATTTAAGAAAAACAAAATGATAGTATATTATAAAAACACCCAAGCGAATGAAAAACGTCTTAGTTCTTCTGCGATTGCTAAGGTGCAAAGACATAAGAAAAAGGTTAAGAAATTGACTAAAGCAAATAAAGATTTTCTTAAAGCCTTAGGGTTTAAACTATGAATATACTACAGATTACTGATTTACCGCACTTCGACACTTCGATCGAAAGTTATGAAGTCCATTCATACAATCCCTACAATAACAGCTTTAGAGAAAACGATGAAATCAGAATTCCCATCCACCAGCAAGACATATACGTGCTACCATCAGCCAGTTCAATCTACGTCGAAGGACAAGCAAAGCTCTTCGGTAAAGATGGGAATCCAATCAAGAAAAGTGTTACGTTCACTAATAACCCTGTTATGTCTTTGTTTCAAGACATCAGATACGAAATGAATGGTATTGAAATAGACCGTATAAAAAATGCTGGAATAACGTCAACAATAAAATCATACATCTCATTAAATGAAGCAGAAAATAAAGTTGCTGCCCTATGGGGTTGGAGTTTAGAGGGATTTCAAAGTGATGGGCATTTTAGTGCTGTGATACCATTAAATAAGGTTTTAGGGTTTGCAGAGGATTACAATAAAATAGTGATAAATTGCAAACATGAACTTATATTGAACAGAAGTAACACTAACTTAAATAGCGTTATCCTTACTGATGATATTGCTCATTTTCAAATAGACATACAAAGAGTTCAGTGGAGGATGCCACACATAAAAGTATCAGACCGAGAACGACTGACACTTTTAAAACATTTAGAAAGAGATAAACCTATTCAGATGGCGTTTAGAAATTGGGATTTATATGAGTATCCGTTATTACCTAAAACCACAAAGCATTCTTGGTCAGTTAAAACTGCTTCACAGTTGGAAAAACCCAGATATGTAATTTTTTGTTTACAAACTAATCGAAAAAATAATAAAACTAAAGACAGTTCAGTATTCGATCATTGTGAAGTAACAAACGCTACGCTCTTTTTGAATTCACAATATTATCCATATGAACCTTTAGGTTTAAAGTTTTCTGAGAACAAATATAGTATATTATACGAAATGTTTGTGAAATTTCGTCAGTCATATTACAACTGTCCAGTAGACCCGTTGCTTGACCTAAAGGAGTTCAAAGAAAAAGCTCCTTTCTTTATCTTAGACTGCTCAAGACAAAACGATAACCTAAAAACAGGTCCAGTGGATGTGAGGTTGGAAATTGAATGTTCTACAGCAATACCAGATAAGACGACTGCATATTGTTTGATTATAAACGATCGACTTGTGGAATACAAACCTCTCAGCAACATTGTGCGCAGGTTATCATGATTGCTATTGTGGATATTCAAGGCTTTAAAACAGAAGCAAATGAATTTATACTAAAAGAAATCGCTATATTGTATAATAAAATATTACAAGTGTTTTTAATTAAGCAACCATTTCCATTTTACGATTTGACGAAATCTGAAAGACGGCAAGTCAGTTGGATTGAACGTAATAGAAAGATATACTGGAGAGACGGATATGTGCCTTACTCAAATCATAAGAATTTGATTGTAGATATTTTAAGAGATAAAAGTGTTTACACCAAAGGTTTAGAAAAAGTGTTGTGGTTAAAAAATATTTCGAATAATAATAATATAAATAATTTAGAAGATGAAGGTTGCCCTAGTTTATTAAGCTTGTACAATAAATATGAACATTCTCATGATGTGTATAGTTGTATTTATCATGATAAAATATGTGCTTTAAAAAATGTAATATGTTTAAATAAATGGTATATAGATAATAAAAAAAATTAATAAATGATTTCTGGTTTAATTTTTCACAACTGGGTAATATAGAAAAATAATTGAGTTTTCAACTGTACATTATTGGGTTTTCTAAATCAACAGAAATCAATAAGTCCAGTTATATAGAACTAACACCATTCACCTACCATCTATTAAAATATACGAAAACAGTGGTTATTGAAAAGAGTAATATTAAATTAAAAATCTGCAATTTTTGAAAAGTTTACCTGCGGTTCTCTGCGCAGGTATATCTACTTTTCAAAAACTGCAGATTTTAAATAAATATTTTCTGGTTTAATTTTTCACAATTGGGTAATAGAGATAAAAAATAATTAAGTTTTCAACTGTAGGTACATTATTAGGTTTTCTGGATCAACAGAAATCAACAAGTCTAGTTATAGAGAACTAATACCATTCACCTACCATCTATTCAAATAGATGACAACAGTGGTTATTGAAAAGAGTAATATCAAATTAAAAATCTGCAGTTTTTTAAAAGTTTACCTACGCTTTTCTGAAATAAAAATTTACTGATATTTTTTTTTTTTATTAATTATGTTTTCTTTTTCCTATTCAATCTGAAGTAATATTTACTGAAGTTATTAGAGATAAAAAATAATTAAGTTTTCAACTGTATATTATTGGGGCTTCTGGATCAACGGACATCAATAAGTCCAGTTATATAGAACTAATACCATTCACCTACCATCTATTCAAATAGATGAAAACAGTGGTTATTGAAAAGAGTAATATCAAATTAAAAATCTGCAGTTTTTGAAAAGTTTATCTACTTTTCAAAAACTGCAGGTTTTTAATTTGATATTACTCTTTTCAATAACCACTGTTTTCATCTATTTGAATAGATGGTAGGTGAATGGTATTAGTTCTATATAACTGGACTTATTGATTTCCGTTGATCCAGAAGCCCCAATAATATACTACTCACCTCGTATTCGAGCAAGGGTCAGAGGGGAGTATCATTTATTCGGGGACGCGGTCGCGATCGCAAAGGACCTCGACGGCGAGGTCGGAATGACGGGAAGCGTCTGTGTTTGTCCTAGTGTACTCGTTTCCCTACTAGACTCCTGATGGATGGTAGTCGGGTCGTCTGGGTCGGTAAGTTCTTGTCTAATCTGTGGTCACTGTCTTATAGCCAACTCTTTCTTAACGTGCTATCTCGCTCTTTCCTTTGTGCACGTTCGTTCCGTCTATTTTATTGCAAAGTTCGTAAGTATTTGTTGCTTTTTTAACCGACTTCCAAAAGGAGGAGGTTCTCAATTCGTCTGTTTGTTTTTTATTTTTGTTACGCGATTACTCCGCCAATTATGAATAGATTTTGATGATTCTTTTTTTGTTTGGTAGATCATACTTCAGAGGTGGTCCCATATACATTAACTTTGTTTGGGTAGTTTTTGAGTTAGCTTCAATTATACGTATTTTTTCCCACTTAGTATGTAGATGATATGATAACTTCTTGTCACTGTTATTTACATAGCAGGTAGTGGTATTCGAATTTGTGTGGGGTAGGTACCACAACTAAAAAGTGAAAAATAAAAACTTTTTACAAAAAAAAAACAACCGGCTTCAAAAAAAAAACACTACAAAGTGAAAAATAACTTTAATTTCGGAAGTCGGTGACAAAGAACGAAAATTCAAAACCAAAGACACCGACTTCCGAAATTAAAGTTATTTTTCACTTTGTAGTGTTTTTTTTTTGAAGTCGGTTTTTTTTTTGTAAAAAGTTTTTATTATTTTTAACTCCCGACGCAAATGACCCCTCATTTGCGTTATAAGTTATAAGTTTGACCGTTATGTGTGTCTCTGTCTGTCTTTGGCACCGTAGCTTTTAAACAGGTGAACCGATTTGAATGTGTTTTTTTTTTATTTGAAAGCTACTATGCAAGATTATGGAATTCTTGTTCTGATGCTGCATCTAGAATATCCAGCACACTAGTACAGTCTTGATAAAAAAAACATTTCTAGATATGTAGTGTTTATTCGTTTTTGCCTTTTTAAATGTTAACTTTTCTTTTCTGCGTTGTGGGTTTTTTAAATTTTCTATTAAAAACCCAACTTGTTACTGTTATTTTATGAAAAAACTCGTTTAATTTAACATCTGCCAATCTTTTTCTTGAATTGCGTTGCCCTTAGTTCCCCAGTTTTGAAACGTCAATAACAGAACTGAGGGCAATTTGTGATTTTATCATAAGATAAAAGATCATACTGGAAATGTACCTATCAGATAATATAAGGAGACAATGAGTTCCAAAAAACCTTTTTCCCAGAATCTGAAAAATACCTGAGATAATCGCTTCTCTGACATTCATTGACCTTTCAAATGTTTTCTTTTTTCGCAGAAAAATACTTTGATATATAATTTAATCTACGTTCGCAATTTATTTGCCAAACATAAAAACAAACACGAGTTTTAGGAAAAACAACTGTATGACTTACGAATAAGGTTCAGTTTGCGCTACAACTTCATATATTTTATGACTTTTTCAACAGTACTAGTTAGTCTAAAATCAACTTTATTTACACTGACATAAAGTTGATGTTTGTTTCAGTGGAATAAAATCAATTGGAAACAAGGATTTAAATAGACCTTGTACATAACATCAGACCTGTATTCTCCGAAGAGTTAGGCAGAGGTGTACATCACACATCATCGAAAAACCCAATAACACTTGCTCAGCAGTAGCGTTTGTGACCACTAGAGTAAGTTAGCTGTAAGATTCCCGAACAAAATAAAATAAATGAAGTAAAAAAACAAAGTAATATGTATAATATTTTCATTACAAATGAATAACTGTTCTTCCGAGAAAGTCAGTGATTACCGACTCGAGAGCTTTGATTATTATTTTAAATGGAAATAAAAACTTTTTAGTTGTGGTACCTACCCCACACAAATTCAAAAACTGCTATGTAAATAACAGTGGTAGGAACTTAAATTATAACATCATCACATAAGTGGGAAAACTACGTATTATTAAAGCTGTAGCGGTTACACCGCCACGTACGAACTACGCATCATAGACATAACGTCACATAAATCCTGCATCGCGCAGTTAGAGTTTACCGAGCGATCGAAATACATACAAAATTTCAACTTCAAAACCGATGGGCAGTTGCCCGCCAGACACAACACCCGTCTGGTCGGAGGATCCTCCCTTTTCTATGGTGGATGAGTGAACTTTACACCCTGTTCCTCATACCACTAAAAAGCTAACTCTAAAAGTTAATAAAAATTATATGGGACTACCTCTGAAGTATGACCTACTGAACAAAAAAATAATCATCAAAATCAATTCATAATTGGCGGAGTGATCGCGTGATAAAAATACAAAAAAATAAAACAGTAGCACTCCGGGAGTGCCGACAGAAGTGAAAACTTTAACAAGATTGCCTTGGTGGAAGAAAAATACTTTTATAGAACATTGGTCCGTAACCTTATCTAAATAAAGAGCACAATCGCGTTTACAAAAAAATACTTCCAAAACTTTTAAAGTAAAAATACTTGCAGAGAACATTGATCCGTAACGTAATATAAATAAAGAGCACAATCGCGTTTACAAAAATGAGGTGTCGGTAACGGTGTCGCGAGTTTTTACTTTCCATCACAATCCGAAGGAGATTCCTAATTCATTAAATCATTATATTTGAAAACTAGCTTTTAAAATATCCCATGGGAACTTACTATCGGGATTAAAAACTATCCGTGTGCCAAATATTATCCAAATCCGTTCAGCCGTTTTTGCACCAATTCGGAACATATATCCTGACAAACGGACAACCAGATCCACACTTCGGAGCAATTACTTTTTCTTTTCAAAAATGTTCAGTGTGCAGTTTTGACACAGATTTCGTTTCAACGACGTAAATAACACAATCAATGATGTTGTATTGTCAATATGAAAGGCATTACAATTGTAAGTGTGTTACGCAATTACCCCGCAAGTGTTTCAGTGTGGCAGGGTGTGTGTGTGAGTGTATTGTTGCGAGTATTTGTTGCATCATTTTTTTCATACAACGATAGTCTATCTATTAGACAGTCTTGAATCAGGCCGAGCTGTTAGACATGTTCCCGTCTCTATTTTGCACTTGCATTTTGACAGTTGTGCGAAAGTGACAGGAATAACACTTAGCCAAATTACGAGCTAATAACGTTTATAGATATCGGCCTTAGTTTGCGCACAGCTTTACCCCGCGTCCTAACCAAAAGCGATAGTCGCGCGAGTATGCGATCGCGCGTTCATATGTCACTTTTTGTTCGGTGAACCGGTTTTTCGAACATTATGTGAAGTCTAAGTCAAATTCATTCAATCATTTATTTGAAATAGGCCCATGTATGGCACTTTTGAACGTCAAATTTACAAAATAATAGAATTGATTCTAGTCGCCCCTTCTAAAAGATAGTTTTCGTAAGGAGAAGAATGGGCAAGTTGATTAAGGTTAGGACTCGGCCTTAGGCCCCCTAGTTAATAAACCGCAGTATGAAAAGTTAAACATTTTCATAAATATACACACAATAAAACAGAAATTGGCTATCCCCAACCATTGTTAGTCGTAACAACTTTATCCGGACCTTACCTTTGTTCCAATTAGGGGCAAAGTATAAGAAAAACATCAATTTGCCTATTTACTGTTCGGTCCCTTCCACTCGATTGGAAAAGTCATGCTCAGTTAGCCGTGTTGTTTATAGCAGAGTCCATTGTATGGAAACTTGGGATAATCGTTAACAAGGACCAAGTATTGGATGAAAAAACTCGGACAAGACTCAAGACAATATATGTTGAATATCTGAATTTGGTGTATTTAGAGAAACAGATCTATACTCTTATCACGATGTAATTCCCAAACATGTAAACAAATGTGTTTTTGGATAAAACACTTTAAATACCTACACACACATAAGTTCAGTTTACGCTACAGTTTTTTATGCATTTTTATTTTAACAATAATATAGTTATCATTTACGAAATTAACTAAACTGGAAAGTAGGCCTTAATTTGCCAACATAAGTATTTACTTTAATTTTTACGCCTTTCAATCAAAGTGATGGATGAGGTTCAGTTTTATTTACACACACTTATATAGGTACATAATTTTAATAACTAACAGACTTAAAACAACAATAACATGTACAAGTATATAAAAAGGAGGGGGAAATAGTCATAGGGCATCAAAAAATTCGTCGGTATCGCTGTCAACAGGAAAAGTACCCAAAGGGCTGGCAGCACTGCCACGTTATATGGCAATGCTGATTCTTTGGCCAAAGAATAGGCTAGTCCTCTGGTCACGTGAAGAGTCGACTAACTGTTTGGCGATGTCTTGAAAAACTAGGTAGGCACTCGGACCCCATGGCCCTAGTGTTTCAACCCCAAACGGCTCAAACATATAAGTCCCAATAAGATTGCAGTGCGGTGTGATACCCCCGTGCCTCGGAAAGAATGATAAGCTGTTGGTCCTGCGCCTGATCTCTCGTCGTCGGTCGTGTTGGAATGCCGTCCCATCGGACTATGAGAGTGATGGAAGTGTGGGTACACCTCTGTCTAGGCACACTTGTGTACTATAATCTCTCCCGCGTAGATGCCATTCTCCGCTGAGATTCGCCGCTATGGCCAAAATTCGGTTTGGAGGACTATTATTTGTTTAAGTGGAAGACTTTGGGCGTTTCACTCCATCCAGGGGTTACTTTGAACACTCACTATAGATAGTTTAAATAGAAAACTTGTGAAAAGTAAGACATGTCGGATCCGGTCATTAGTACGGACACGAAACGAATTGCAAGCGCGCCACTGGCGACATCAAGAGAGATCTATCGACACCAAAAAAGGCGCACTTCTACAGAGTCGTGATGTTTTAAGGCCAAGGCGAGGAGGACATTCAGCCTCTGGTCGCATTGGAGTCAAGACGTCGCGGAACTGTTCTCGATTCGTGGTGCTCAGTTATTGTATTAGTTGTAATTTGTGATCATTTTGTTAATTGGTCATTTTAATAAACGCCGTCGCACCCAGTGTGAGTATAATTTAGCTAGTGTGATTTATTTGATAGTAAATTATAATGTGATCTGAACTGCAAACTGTTTTTCTATTACGCATTAACCAACACTACCCACGCTACGCCCACAGTAGTTAAAATATCGCTGATAATAACGAAAGTCACATACCCGTCTCCGACAGACATTATAAAAAAGTAAGATGCTTCTGAAACAGAAGTATCAGACTCAACCTGAGTAGTCAGCCCTTCTGAAAACATGCTGATTGATTTATCTTTTAACCAAGGTATGAGAGATGACAATTCAGTTAGGAAAACCATTGTTTCAGGGGGTCTACCCCTTAAGGGAAATCCGTAGTTCTGGCCGAAGTTACGGGCGCTTCGTAACCCGTCTCACTTATCGACATACTGTAAGTGAGACGGAATACGAAGCGCCCGTAACTTTAGCCGAAACTATGGATGTCGCTTAGTAGTAGACCCCCAGGACCCACAATATAATTTTCATAAAAAGTTCTCGTAGTTATAATATGTTTTGCTTGAATAACGTCAATCAATCTGCCTAGTTTGTATGAAAATCTATCTGTCGTGTTTAGCGGCCAAATAAATTACTATGAAAACTCATATCTGTCGTGTTATTTAAAAATGGAACGAACTTTTTACTTCAACACATGGCAACCAAGAAGGTAATTTATCAAAGATTTTATTTAAATTTCGATTTGGCTTGCAAATAGAGCTGTTTAAAGTAAAGAAGAAACAAATGAACATAATTGCGCGTGAAAAATTATGGTTGCTCGTCATTGATTCTGGAATTTATAATTAATTTACTTAGTTTGAATTTTCGCGCATTATTTGAGAAAAGTACTATACAAGCCTTGGCCGCAACCGATTGATGGACTCACGTATGTGTGCCTCAGCTTCACCTCGGCCCACATTTTCACGATCGTCCATCAATGCCCTTGTTGCAGAACACGACAGTGACGACTATTTATTATAATCTACGTATAAAAAAGGTCATAGGTTCATGGGAAACAGGAAAGCTTATTGAGGATAAATAGTTGCTATGGCTACAGGTGAGAAAAACATTTCTTCCCAAAAGAGCTCAAGGGAATTATCGGAATGCTTATGTTCGTTGAATTTTTTTATACTTGTGATATTTGATGTTCGTTTCAAAGAGAATGAACAGATTAAGTACCCACATGAAAAAAATATTGGATGCTTTTTTTCCAGAAAAAAGTTCCCATCGAGTCTAAAAATCGCGTAGGTACAGTCAAATTAATTATTAAGCAAGTTGACCCCCTACGTAATTTTATTGTGTTAAAGCCATTTTATACAATAGCTATCACAGAATGTCAGTTGTGATTTGAATATACGGATGATTTAAGTTTGACAGTCAACTTTCTTAACTATTCATATTCTTGACTAGGTACTTATATTGGAATATGAACATAAACCTAACCTCGTTATTCCTGAACGATTCGCGCGCTCCTATAGTAGTGCGTTTCTCAACAATCACCATAACTGTCAGCTGTTAACTTTTCCGCATGGTCACTCTTAGAATTGTTCTTCTGTTGTAATCGTATAATAAACTATTGAATACTTTATATCTTTCTGTTTCATTACGTTAACTTATACTTCTAGTTATGAATAAAACGTAGATGATGCTATAAAACAACGAACCTATACGATCCGTATATTATTTTATCTGCATCGTCCATCCAGTTTATCCAGGTAATATTAAACGAATGCATTCACAAGCACAGCAGCAGTAAGTTTAGTTAAAGCTGAGTCGTGCCCTGAATACATCCGTGAATATATAAATCCCGAGTTTCACACTGCTACATAAACTTATCCCCGTATATTCCATCTATTCACCCTGTTTTTAGAGAAAAAATGAAAATTTGGGAAGTGTGGATTGGTGTCACGAGTATTTTTATTTATTTTATACTTTAGAGCAGTGTTTCCCAAACTATGGGTCGCGACCCACTGGTGGGTCGTGAGCATATTGGGAGGGCCTTGAAAAATTGATTTTCAGCTATGATTAATATTGAAACTAAATACCGAAATAAATTGGACGTTTCAAACTCATTGCGATTAAAAGTAACTAAAATTGAAGTTGATGCCAAAGCTATAATGACAAAAAAGGAAACAAATAAGTACAGTACCGACCAAAAGTCCATAAGCAATCTCACAAAGCAATAGACTGACGCTTCGGTTTGACTTACGACCTTCTTCTATAAGTTGTTACAATACTGTAGACACGCACATTACACACACACACTCACTTTGTCTGCAACCAATGACTAGTTCGATAATCATCATTCGTTTTTAGTTTCATTCGTCTTGTTCACATAAATATTAAAGTTTAGCAGGTAGACCACAAAAATCTAAGTAAATTATTTCGATTTCTGTGGGGTAGATGCAGTTTGTTACAAGTATTCAATTAATAGAACTTTGTTGGTTCGTGCCGTGATAATATTGGTGACGAGCATTTAGCGCAGTGTTGTGGTTATTATTATCAAAAAGCAGGCATAAAATATATTGAAGAGATCAGATCAGATCAGAGAATATTATTGCGCTGCGTAAAAGTGAAGTGAATATCTAATAAAACCGGACTAAGTGTGAGTGTTATCATTTATATATTTCATATTTTACTAAACATAAATCCTAATCAAGGGTATTGTTGATAGAACAGAGGTATTGTTGAGACAGAAGATGCCTTTAAAGTTTTAAATTCATTGTGAGGTTTAATTCGATTAGTGAATAATAAATAATTAGGTATTATGTGTAATAAAAACAATGTTTTTCTTTGTTCTAGAGAAATACTGTGACGGTTAAGAGATATGAGGAAGGGGCTTATTATCGAGTAGCAGCGACGTCAAATGGTGAATGAAACAAATGGTTTCATACCAACGAGATATTTTGCTGAATTATTAAAAACACGTCATTATGAACCGTTCGCCGTGCACTCTGAAGGCTTGCATCACTGAAGACCAGCTAGAAAACCGTTTTTGACCTTAAAATATTGACCGTACCAACTTAATAAACAACAGATTCGTTATTGCATGAATTTATGGTAACGAATTTTTTAAGCACGTTTCAATAGGGTGTTTGTCGTATTTCTTGCAGATATACCGAAATTGTTTAATATTATTTTAGTAATAGTATTATTTTAGGATTAAAATTTGAGGTTTAGTTTCAATCTTCTTTTCGTAAAGAAAATGAATACTTAAGCTATAACCTCAATACCAACCAATATTTACTAAAGCCAAATAAAGTTTAAAATAATTAATATGAACAACTGCCTTTAACCTTAAAATCAACAATTTTGTCAGTAGATTTTTTTACATTTTAAGTAGTCTAATATTCTTATTTATTGCTTAATTACTTAGACCATGATCAAAGCTTTATATTTATGGTGCAAAAAAATCCATTTAAAATTTAAAACATTTCAAAATTTAAATATGTCAAAATAATACAAATTGCTTCTAAGTTTCTAGACATCTATTTCACATATTATTCAGGTGAAGTAATGATAAATAATTGTAGCAGTTTGATAACTATTCTTAAGTAAAATAAACATAACGAATAAATATTATTTATTTTTTATTATAACATATCACGTATTTTTTATTCTAAACCCTTTATTGCAATAACAACATTAATAAATAGGCAGGATATTTTAAAATATTATTATTGCAAACAAAAATAATAATATTTGCAAAAACAGCGCTGTGATTTACGAGATTAGAACCTTAGCCATCTTGAATCTAAGACCAACGCTTAACGCCTTCTGCTATCTGCACATATAATTTACTTTCGAATTTTAGCAATGCGATACACTGGCCAAGGTCACGCGTACGAGTATGATGCGTGCTAATATAAGTGCGGCGCCCGCGAACCGTGACGATACGATAGTGTGTAGTTCAAAACTGCGTTCTCTGTGGTGTGTGTACGGCACTCACACCACAGACGTCTGACTGTTTACACATACAAATGTACGGACTATACCGCGTGTTCACAGCAATACGACTCTTAGCGTGCTCATGCACTTTTGAGCGCTTACTGTACATCCTTTTCAATGAAATAGCACTCCTTGTATTTAATTAAGAGTAAAAAATCGATTAAAACTGAATGTTTTTTTCGTGTTTGAAATGTCCTTCATTCATTTAGTTAACTATACCCCTTTTTTCACCATGACAGCCAAGAGGTGACAGTTTTTATTAGGTGGGTCGCGGTCCAGTCAACTTTGGGAACCACTGCTTTAGAGGCTTGTATTGGAAAAACGTCAATAAGTATAGTGATAGTGAAAATTGAGAGCGGATGAATGGGGCTTGAAAGGTGGGTTCTAAACCCAGCTTTCAAGCGAACATAGGACCAAAACAAATACTAGAACATAATTTTGTTGATATTCTTGACATTTTAGTAGGACAGATCAACGAACGAATGTTCTGTCCCTGTTTACACAAAAATGATTTTGTAGAGTGGGGGTAGAATGTACATTCGCTCGTTTGATATAAATCTACCTTTAGGGATTGTTTGAATCCCTTCTTTGAGGAGTGGCTAGAGAGGCGCCACGGCGTCTTTACCTTCCGCCTGACGCAAGTCCTCACCGGACACGGTTGTTTTGGGAGGTTCCTGTTCCAGATAAGGCGGGAGGAAAAGCCCGGGTGTCACCAGTGTGTGGATCGCCCGGAGGACACGGTGGAGGTCTGCCCGGCTTGGGTGGAGCATCGCCGTGTCCTCGTGGAAGCGATTGGTGGCTGTGATCTCTCGCATCCGGCCCTAGTTCAGGCCATGGTACGGAGCAAGACGGCATGGGAGGCCGTCACCTCCTTCTGCGAAGCAGTAATGCTCGCGAAGGAGGAGGCGGACTGCGTGAGGGAGAGGCAAATTTTGCATCCTTACGCCCCTAGCCGCCGCAGAAGACGCCCTGGGCGCCGGGAATTCCAGGCCGATTGCCGGCCACCATAGGCGCGGGCTTGCGGACAGTGAGCAATGGGTAGCTCGCCATCCGATAAGACCAGGCCCGGGTCGATGGCGCGTTGTGTTCCACGCGCGCCTCAAAGAGATGTCAGCAGAACTGACGGGGTCCGATAGGGCCGATGCCTGCCGGGGTTGCGGGTTTGTTAGCTTTCTTGCGCGTCTTTTCATGCTTCTGTTTTCGTTTCGCTTAGTACGCGGTGTGGACCGAAGTTCGAAAAGACGCGCAAGAAAGCTAAACGAACTTAGCTTCGTTTATCTTCGTTTCCAGTGTGGTCTGCGCTTTTGGTTAAATGAGGGATATACTTTTAGGGAAAGTTCAACACATGACAATGATTAAAACCTCAAATGGTGCAAATCCTGCCGGGGGTTCGAAGAAAACCGATAGGGAAATCGTGGCCCCCGGCAACAGGGCAACCGAAGGAACACGGGTGGGTTTTAGTCAGTAAGAGTCTGACACGCCTTCCCGCTCCAGAGAAGATATTTGATAATTTCCAACCCAAAAAAAAAAAAACGGTGCAAATACTCCAATATTATTGGGACTTATATGTTAATATGTTTGAGCTGTTTGGGGTTGAAACACTAGGGCCATGGGGTCCAAGTGCCCACCTTGTTTGTTAAGACATTGCCAAGCGGCTGGTTGACTCTTCACGTGACCAGAGGGCTAGCTTATTCTTTGCCATACAACGTGACAATGCTGCCAGCCTTTTGGGCACTTTTCCTATTGACAGCGATGAGGACGAATTTTTTACCCCCCCCCCTTTTTATATTACTTGTGCGTACATATTATTATTTTAAGTCTGTTAGTTTTGCAAATCATGTAAATACGTGTGTGTAAATAAAGTATGATATGACAATAATTTTTTTCATATTTCAGGGTTAGTGTCATAGTAAAAGTTGATCATTTTCATGATCAGGTACTACACTTGCTTAAAGTATATTTAAATCCCTCGTTTAATCCACAACCCCATATAAGTAATCTATTTAAATTAATCAAATAATAACGAAGCCAAAACGAGGTGTGGGAGCGAGTCTGATGCCGAAAATATACTTTTTAGATTTTTTTACCGTTTGTGTGGATGTATGTTTCGGCGCAAAAACGGCTGAACAGATTTGTATGAAAATAACAAATGCACGTAAAACTGCAAGCAAAAGCTAGTTATGAAATAAACGGTATTATTATAACATATTAATTAGGCGTTAAAGCATCAATAATTACAAGCTTTGGACTGTCTCGTTGGTCTAGTGGACGCAAGCGGTACTGCTGAGTAGGGGATGCTGGGTTCTATTGGTCAGGCAAAGTGTTATTGGGTTTTTACATTAGGAATTTCTCATTAGCAGCCCGGGACTTGAATTTGTGCCCGGTTAATGGCAATAGGCACGCCCCCTATTACATGGGACTTAAAAATAATTAGCGAAATGTGGGTGTACTATAGGTACATCTCTGTCTAACCCATTGGGGAAACAAGGCGTGATTTTATGATGTGATAGTATGATGACGAACAAGCTTTTTATATATTTCGGAAATACGTTACTGAGTTGACTAATCGAGACGCCAGCGCCGCCTAGCAGCGCTTGACAGAGTCTACAACATAACGTTCGGACCGGCCGGAGCCAGAGCTGAGCAGAGTTCATCGGTGGCGGTCAAGTTGTGAACACGTTTAGAAACTGTCGCGCGTTCCGTGTAGTTGTGTCGTGTACCTACAGTGTGTGCATTGCTAGTGTGATTAGTTTGATAGTAAATTATAATACGATCTGAACTGCAAACGATTTTTCTATTGTGCAATTCCCAACTTTACCCCACAGTAGTTAAAATATGGCTGATAATAACAAAAGAGACAGTACCCTCTCCGTTCTATAAAAGAAATTGATGACTGGACTTAAACGAATGCTTAATATGTGACGAGTGCCAATATAAATAGCGCAGTAGCTTGGCACTTCAATTTATGCATCGGGTAGAGGGACAAATATTTACATTCTGACACTTGGAATAGAGCTTATGAGAGCCTGTGATAGATGATTAAATTCTTCACTTGTTATTGCCCTTTATTTTATCCTTTGCAAAGATATATGAAGCATAGAAAATGATGAAATGTTCATGTGTAGTGTATATTTGAATGATATCATTTAACCACCTCAAAGATTTTTCAAACGCGTGTTCAAGTTGAAGCAAGGCCTCCCACAAGGTGGACCGATGACCTTGTGAAGGCCGCAGGAATCCGCTGGATGCGGGAAGCACGGAACCGATTGGAGTGGCGGTGCTAGGGGGTGGCCTATGTCCAGCAGTGGACATTTTTCGGCTGAAATGATGTTGATGACGATGAACAAGTTGACGTAACGAAATCAATCAATTAAATTAGTTTGTTGATTTATCAAGGAATTTTGGGCGGGAATTCATGACCTTTAATTTAAGACGAAATATTTATTTATGCTGGGGCCGCACCTGTGTCTATCGTGACAAAGCAATGCGTGCTGAACTTTGTATGTTTTGCTCGCTAAAAAATTATCGCACAAATGCGGTGGTCACATTACCGGCTTCATAATTTTAACGAATTATCGTGCAATAAACCACGATGGCTCTCCATTATTTAGACAAAGTCAAAGTCAAATAATTTATTTCAATTAGGCACAAAAAGGCACTTTTGAACGTCAAAAACAAAAAAAAAGAATTGATTCTAGTCGCCCCTTCCAAAAGGTAGTTTTCGTATGGAGAAGAATGGGCAAGAAACTCCACCGTTACTCTTTTAAAATGTTTTACAATATTTTGTATACATTAATTATATAATTATAACCCTTTGATGTACCGCCACCCAGGCGATAAGAGCGACGCAGCCCAAACTATCGCGACGATAGCCGATAATGGTTGGTCACATCTGCGTGTAGGTATCGTATCACTGTGCGAAGCTTCGTCAAGAATTTCATAATTATTATAAACAGAAGCGCGGCGGCCGCCGCGATCGCTCAGTCGGCGATGAGCCAGTCTCGCAAGTGTCGGAATACAACCTCAATTTGATTTGATTTGATTGTCTATTGACATTGTCGATGTTCTTTTTATTAATCGTCAATTGTCAATATATTAATGTTGAAAAACATAGCCAAATTATGGCTATACTTACAAGTAAATCAAGTTATTATTTATTACCTGCCCCAAGAGCAAGCGCACGTGATTAGGTACAGACTGCACAATGAGCGAGTTTGACACCGAACGATTTATTTTTAAAATTGAAATAGAAACCACGTCGGAGTCCATTTTTGAAATGAAGTGCGCCATTGCACACTGATCTAAACTGCGGCGCGGCCACCGCGCTACTATCGCGCGGCTGTTCTTATAATGTGAGCATCTGCTTCTGCCGCGCAACTATCGCGCTGCTAACGTCCTAATGAGAAAACGGCCTTAGATTAGCAATAATATTTTGTTCATCAAGTTCTGTCCCGAATGACTTCTCCCTTAATGAGGAAAGTAATTTTCCTATTAAGAACAAGATCAAATAATACAAAATCCCGTTCCTTGTCGTAACGGAACTTGGTCGAAATAAGTAAATAAGTACCGCAGGTCTGTCTGCGGGGTAGTGCCTAATACACTAACAGTAGCAATATCTTTCATTTTGACAGTTCAACAACATTCATTGCGTTATTTACGTTATTGAGCAGACAAATTTTTCGAACGTATGAAGCAATGGATTAGCAATATCCTTCAAAATTATTCAGATTTGATGTGTGTGTAACGCAATTAGGGTGCTGGTTTTTGGAGCGGAAAATAATTGACATGTCGATGCTCATCTTCTTTTCTGTTGGTAAATTTGTTGATTTATCAACACTTGATAAAAGGTGGCAGGTAAACGTGGGTTGGTATAAGAAATTCATAGTGAAAATGGAGGTGTCAAGGATTTTGTTAAATAACTACAACGAAAGACAATGTAAAATAATTTATTTCAATCAGGCACTTATACGGCACTTTTGAACGTCAAACTGTACAAAAAATATAATTGATTCTAGTCACCCGTTTTAAAAGGTAGTTTTCGTATGGAGGAGAATGGGCAAGAAACTCCACCGTTACTCTTTTAAAATGTTTTACAATATTTTGAAAACATTAATTATATGAGAAGACGATGCCCCTGAAATAAGATTACAAGACACACGCAGTTTATCGAAATATGTATAGTGCAAAAAAAAATATATAATTCTGTGTCTGTCATCTTCAAATGATTTACAGAAACAGAACGATGTTTTTTTAAATACGTTTAAAGCGCTAGCCACACCTGCAACTACCGCGACTTTTCATATTTCGGTTCATTGTTCTCGAGATGTGAACCGAAGTATGCAAACACGCGGTAGCTACCTACATAAGCGTAGCTAAACGAACTTAGCCTTGTTGCCAGTGTGGCCTGCGCTTAACACTAAACGCATTTGGTGTTTGTAGATCTATTTTATTTAAATTATTCATGTTGGAATTTGAATTTAGAATTGTAGAAGAAAAATATCTTAACGCTTGAATGCTGTAAAGACCCGAGGTAAAGACAAAGAAGATATAAAAACAAAAGGAATTACTCTCTTAAGTTTCTTGTACAATTTTATCTACATTATTATTATAAAGAGAAAAGATTTGTTTGTAATGAATAAGCTCAAAAACTACTTAACGTATTTTAAACATTCTTTCACCAGAAAAGTACTATATTATAACTGAGTAACGGTTATAATTTATAAGGATACCACGCGGGCGAAGCCACTGGCGCAGGCTAGTCATTAATTATAATTAATTTTTTTTTTTGATGAGAGATTTTGTTGAAGTTTTACTAATTGATTATTTTAATGATCTATGTTATCATGACATTTACCTCACTCAAGACTCAAGCATTACTTAAAACTAGTTTCAATTAATTAAGACTTTAAACGAATTTTAAGTAGTGCTTGAGTTTTGTGCGACGTTCTGTAAAGGCTTGTGCAGACCAGCGCGACACGCGACGCGACACACAGGCACCGCCCGTCGCGCGACGAGCGGTGCCTTTGTGTCGCGTCGCGTGTCGCGCTGGTCTGCACAAGCCTTAATACGGGCCTTAGACTCGGATTGACATTATACTTTATTTTATTAATATTTGCATGCCATTGTTTATGGCAAACGTGATTATCTGTTTTTATCTCTACTTTTAACATCTCCAGCATTCTGACAAGTTGTGTTGTATTTATATTGTAATCGTATTTGAGCAAATAAATGATTATCTTATCGTATCGATACTACGAAAGTGCTACGTCAGGAGCACTTTTTTTTTTTTCTGCCGAACTTTTTTTCAAGCCTTCCTTTGAGAAATGACAGTATGAAAATGAAATGTCGGAGAGGTAGGAAATTGAAAAATTGATTGATACGCTCTAAGGAAAGAAAAACGATTTACATAAGGCGTTTGGTAGAGCGATGGCAGTTTTTAAAGGGAGCCGAGGGTCAAGACAAATAATTCTTCCGATTTTTCATTTTTCCTCTCTCTATAAGAAAAGTCTGGATCGGTAAAGGTACTTACTTGGGTACATTCTTAATTTAATGTACGATATATATGATTAATTGTTGGTATCACTGTGAATTAATGAAAGTCGAGTACTGTCAATAATTATGTTGAAGAACAAAACAATTTCAGTACTTATTAAGCTGGTCCCTAATTGCGTAATATAACACAATCTGTTTCGATTTGAAACAGATTGCTAATCCATTGCTTCATAAGTTGGAAAAAAAAATCTGCTCAACAACGTAAATAACGCAATGAATGTTGTTGAACTGTCAAAATAAAACAAATTAGGCAAAATTGTTTACGAAAATAAGTAACGCAACTCCTGCGCGTGTTTTTTCGAAACATTACACAAAAAACCTAACACATAAACATTTGTTTTCATACAAAACATCATGTTTGCATACACAAATGTTATGGCCACGCCTATTTGTTGCGATGTTTTTGTGTAATGTTTCGAAAAAACACGTGCAGGAGACCCGGCTTTAAATACACTATTCGTGGGCGCAAGTTGATACAAAAGTATAGAATAAATAAGCGTTTAAAAACTAAATTAGATTTTTGATTAATTTGTTTTTTTTCGAGCATCGTGTCCACACGAACCTGAATATGGACAAATTAATTTAATTTGTTGACAATTATTTTTGTTTTTAATCCATGCAGTGTTTCTGTAATCCGGTTCGAAGGATAGGGGTGGTAATATAATAACAGTCTAATGAGATAGTTTTTTCTCTGCTGAAAGGCGTCGTGTGGTGCCTCTGCTATTGCCATATTAAGCCTATTGGTGACGGTGACTATTGCAATCAGGCAGGCCCACTTGTTTATCACCTAATCCAGTGGTCGACAAACTTATCAGTTAATAGAGCCAAATATCAATACGATAACGACTAAGATTTCTTTTGAGAGTCAATCCTTTCTGTGTGTCCAAACTGTCTCAATACACTTTTCTTTTTAATCCTTAAAACTCCCATATTATTTCACTCCACAACGCTTTCTAAAATTATCTTGCTAAGAAGTAAAATGCTTGATAATAATATGATGAAGGCATCTTACTTATTAACAAGTTAACCTTGAGAAAGGTACAGTAAATTATTAATTTTCGATGTCCTGTTAATTTTTGGTTAAAATACTTCAGAAATAAATCTTTGAAATAGAGGTAGAATTTTGAATGAAACTTGATATCTTGCTTAATGACCGAAACCCCGACCACCGCGCGAATCAACGTTCGCATTCTTCAACATTTGTGAAGAGCCGCCCTCTATAGGTCGAAGAGCCGCATGCGACTCATGGGCCGCGGTTTGCCGACCACTGACCTAATCTATATCTATACAAATACATATAATAAAATAGTAACGAAGACCAGCCCGTCCCATCTTTGATGTCCTCCCTCCGGATAACGCCCTAAGCCGAGGCTCGTACCCCACAGGGGGTGCCCTTAGCGAGCGTTTATCCTAAGCTTTTAGCTTAGTTTTTATGTGTGCTCTGGCTGGAGGCAATGAGTGTAGCAGCTTGATGCATCCACAGGATTTACCGGTTTAATAGCCACGGTCGTTAGACACCAGCTACCTATGAGATGCCCTACAGAAAAAAAAAAGTAACGAAGAATTTTTGTCTATTTGTCTGGGTGTATGTTCTGGAATGGCTCAAAAGCGACCGAACCGACTTGGATGAAGTTTGACACACATAATTTATAACCTGGATTAACACATAGGGTACTTTTATTCCCGGTACTACGTTCCTGTGGGATATCCCGACAACCACGCGGGTGAAGCCGCAGGTAAAAGCTAGTACATATATTCTTCTAGTAGGTATCAACAAAAAGTAAATACTTATCTAAAAATAGACAGGCCATAGCCTTACAAAGACACCTTGTAAATACTCAGACCAATTTTCTCGGGGTTTTTTCCATTTGCTCGATGGAATTGTAACTATATTTCTAGTTGAAAACTTTGTCGTTCCGTGGAACAATTTACAGGACGAAATAAGTTAACTATTTTGCTTCATTTTTGCGGTATAGGTAGTTATTTGTCACATAAGTGGGTCTAGTCAATGCTTACGAGAATAAAAGATAGATTCAGTGAACTTTACTGATTGTTCTCAGGATTTCAGTGGCTTCAAATAGTGCCCGGGCACTATTTGCCCGCACTATTTGTTAAACCATAACCTGGTTGCCTGTTACACAATAACCGTATCTTCAGCATGTGCATATTTTACGGGCAGTATTGGTGCTGCATACTGCATCCAAGCCTGGATCTAGTTATTGCGGAATTAAAACTAATTTGGATGAATCCAAAGAACAAACATATCATTGTAGTTGAAAAAGATGTTCTCTTGTACAGTACCGACCAAAAGTCCATAAGCAATCTCACAAAGCAATAGACTGACGCTTCGGTTTGACTTACGACCTTCTTCTATAAATTGTTACAATACTATAGACACGCACAGTACACACACACACACTCACTTTGTCTGCAACCAATGACTAGTTCGATAATCATTCCTTTTTTGTTTCATTCGTCTTGTTCACATAAATATTAAAGTTTAGCAGGTAGACCACAGAAAACTAAGTAAATTATTTCGATTTCTGTAGGGTAGACAGATACAGTTCGTTACGAGTATTCAATTAATAGAACTTTGTTGGCTCGTGGATAATATTGGTGACGAGTATTTAGCGCAGTGTTGTGGTTGTTATTTTCAAAAAGCAGGCATAAAATATATTGAAGAGATCAGATCAGATCAGAGAATATTATTGCGCTGCGTAAAAGTGAAGTGAATATCTAATGAAACCGGACTAAGTGTGAGTGTTATCATTTATATATTTCATATTTTAGTAAACATAAATCTTAATCAAGGATATTGTTGATAGAACAGAGGTATTGTTGAGACAGAAGATGCCTTTAAAGTTTTAAATTCATTATGAGGTTTAATTCGATTAGTGAATAATAAATAATTAGGTATTATGTGTAATAAAAACAAGGTTTTTCTTTGTTCTAGAGAAAAACTGTGAGGGTTAAGAGATATGAGGAAGAGGCTTATTATCGAGGTGCAGCGACGTCAAATGATGAATGAATATGAAACAAATGGTTTCATACCAACGAGATATTTTGCTGAATTATTAAAAACACGTCATTATGAACCGTTCGCCGTGCACTCTGAAGGCTTGCATCACTGAAGACCAGCTAGAAAACCGTTTTTGACCTTAAAATATTGACCGTACCAACTTAATAAACAACAGATTCATTATTGCATGAATTTATGGTAACGAATTTTTTAAGCACGTTTCAATAGGGTGTTTGTCGTATTTCTTGCAGATAGACCGAAATTGTTTAATTAATATTATTTTAGTAATATTATTATTTTAGGATTAAAATTTGAGGTTTAGTTTCAATCTTCTTTTCGTAAAGAAAATGAATACTTAAGCTATAACCTCAATACCAACCAATATTTACTAAAGCCAAATAAAATTTAAAATAATACTTAACCTTAAAATCAACAATATTGTCAGTAGATTTTTTTACATTTTAAGTAGACTAATATTCTTATTTATTGCTTAATTACTTCGAACATGATCAAAGCTTTATATATATGGTGAAAAAAATCCATTTAAAATATTTCAAAATTTAAATATGTCAAAATAATACAAATTGCTTCTAAGTTTCTAGACATCTATTTCACATAGTATTCAGGTGAAGTAATGATAAATAATTGTAGCAGTTTATTAACTATACTTAAGTAAAATAAATATAACGAATAAATATTATTTATTTTTTATTATCACATATCACGCATTTTTATTCTAAACCCTTTATTGCAATAACAACATTAATAAATAGGCAGGAATATTTAAAAATATTATTATTGCAAACAAAAATAATAATATTTGCAAAAACAGCGCTGTGATTTACGAGATTAGAACCTTAGCCATCTTGAATCTAAGACCAACGCTTAACGCCTTCTGCTATCTGCACTTATAATTTACTTTCGAATTTTAGCAATGCCATATACTGGCCAAGGTCACGCGTATGATGCATGCTAACAAAAGTGATGGAAATATAAGTGCGGCGCCCGCGAACCGTGACGATACGACAGTGTGTAGTGCAAATATGCGTTCTCTGTTGTGTGTGTACGGCACTCACACCACAGACGTCTGACTGTTTACACATACAAATGTACGGACTATACCGCGTGTTCACAGCAATACGACTCTTAGCGTGCTTATACACTTTTGAGCATTCCAACTGCAACTTACAGTTTTTACGCAGAATATCGGGAGATTTACTATTATTTTGAGACCTCTTTAGACTTCTTATAGGTTTTCCTGTAATCTGTAAGTGTAGATTTATTTTATGTTTTGTCAAAATTTTAGGCGCAGTCGTTTTGGAGATAAGGTAATGGTCAATTTCCATCTATTTTTTACCCGACTAGGGCGGAGGGTTATTATTTTTCTTCAATAACTTAAAAACCGTTTATTATGAAATTATAAAACAATAGGGTGGCAGGGACATCAACGCGAAAACTGTTACCATAGATTCAGTACATGATTCTGAACTGCGTTGAAATGTTTCATAGGTTATTTTTTTTTAATCTGCTATTCCGCGTCGTATCTGTGCAAGAATAGGTCATTGCTCAGCGAAATTGCGTAACTTCGGACGAACCTATGGTCACAGCGCTGATTTTCAGTAAAAACCTCTCCAATGACGACATAATAATAATATATACCAACATCAAACCTGTGTTTCTGTGGAATTAAAATTCATTGCATTGACAAAGCTGAAATTAATATTAAAAATACCGACCAAATGCGAGTTGGACACGCAGACGAAGGGTTCCTTACCGTATTAAGATCTAGCAAGAAAAGGCCGAAAAAAACACGTTGTTTGTATGGGGACCCCCTTTAATTATTAACAGTATTTAATTTTTATTATTTATTGTTGTTGCGGCAATAGAATAGTACTCAATCTCTGTGTGTACAATTTCATAATTACGGTTCACGACTGCTGCCCGCTGATGCCCGCTGACAGACAGACGGACGGACGGACTGCGGAGGCTTAGTCATAGGATTCCGTTTAGCACCCATTGGGTACGGAACCCTTAAAAAACAAATCAATTTTTTAGAATAGAATAGTTCTTTAACATAACATAACATCACGCCTTGTTTCCCCGAAGGGTTGGGCAGAGGTGTCCCTGTAGCAGGTACACCCACATTTCGCCAGTTATGTTTAAGTCCCACGTAATAGGGGGCGAGCCTATTGCCATCAATAGTTCTTTATTTGCACAGAAAGTATGTACACACAGCTACACATCAAGCTATACATTTTCAGTATAGACTGACCCCGCATTGTACGGAAATCCTATATAATGCGAGATCAGATTATCCAAAGTACAAACATCTTTTATGGGGTACTGTGTTAAATGTTACAACAAAATACCTTGTGATATATTACAGTTAACTGAAAGAAAATTTAAAACGCATATTAAAAGTACTTTTTATAAACAAGCATATTACAAATTAGAGGATTATATCCTAGATAAGAATGCTTGGAAGCATGCTGGTCTAGCTCCATAGGACAATTTTGAGTCTAGACAAAATCAAACTGGTTGTTAACATAACTGTGTAATTAAATATTACAACATTTTTTTTTTTTTACATCCTTTGATTACTTGAACTCGCACACTGACTAATTAGTATCAATTGTAATTTTTTTAGGAATATCGTATAGGTACCTACTTTTACAATGCTTATAAATATGTGAACACCATATATCCATTACATAATTATTTTTTCTGTCATTGCTTCATTATTATTTTTACCTATTGTGGTATAGTAATCTTATTCCAGGTGCATCGTTTTTACATATAATTATATAATTAATGTATACAAAATATTGTAAAACATTTTAAAAGAGTAACGGTGGAGTTTCTTGCCCATTCTTCTCCATACGAAAACTACCTTTTGGAAGGGGCGACTAGAATCAATTCTATTTTTTGTTTTTGACGTTCAAAAGTGCCTTTTTGTGCCTAATTGAAATAAATTATTTGGCTTTGACTTTGATCAACATAAACTGGTTTTGTATAGCTTGATGTGTAGCCGTGTGTACAAGTTACAGATGTTGATGTTGATATTTAAAATGATCCTTATACTAACTACCTTAACTAAGGCATGTAAACAGTTTAAGCTATAATGATAAAGACTCCCTCAATATAATACTATTAACACATTCAATCAAATCAATACAAGTTTAACAAAATGGGATTATAAATTCGTCAAGTTCGAGGTCAATACAGTTAAATTAAAATGATTTAGTGCAAGTCAGGAGTACAAAGATGTCATACGAGTATTATCAATTTAAATTCTTATAATTAAAAATCGCCAATTGAGTAATAACATTTATTAATTAGATTTGACATTTTTTTTAATAG
Organism: Agrochola litura; assembly: GCA_949152395.1. Classification (NCBI taxonomy): domain Eukaryota; kingdom Metazoa; phylum Arthropoda; class Insecta; order Lepidoptera; family Noctuidae; genus Agrochola; species Agrochola litura. Next base: position 16,671,493 of record OX424509.1, on the reverse strand, counting down.
TGGAAATGTTAAAATTTTTTTCTGGAAATGCCCGGTTTTATAAACTGCCAGTAACATATAATATGATCTATTCTTCCGCACCGTTAGTCGTGTAGTTAATCTCTTTAGTAGGTACCTACGCATACACACCCTGAACCCACACATCCTAGTTTCAGGGTACATCGCCCTGTCATAATATTATCTAGATTTAAGACAAAGGACATTCAGAATTGAGGGCACATTAGGCTTTGTTACCCGGACAACGTTAAAGTTTATTCGTCACCCCATTATTATAGACTCTACTTAATACCACAGTTAATAGATATTTGTCGACGGCATGTGAAGCCAAATAAGAGGCTCATGGGTGGCTTTAAAACTCTAAAACCAGGTTTGTTACTAACCACACGAAAATAAGAAGATAGTTAATACTAGTATGTCAATTTCTGTACTAAAACAATAACATTGTTTTCACTACCATAATTATTAGGAGAAGTTATATAATTGTTGAGATAGGAAAGTAAAACGTAAAATTCAAAAGTCATTTATTTAAACTAGGCTGAGAATCAGCATTTTTCGAACGTCAAAATTACATAAGACAGTCCCCCAAAAACGCCCACCCTTCACCACTACCTAGTGCTTTAGCTGGGAAATGGCGCAACAAACTCCCCAGCAGCACAGCTAGAAAAAAAAACTATACAATAGTATGCAAAATAATTTACATTAAATACGCAACACAAAACATAATTTAAATTATGAATTATTAGCCACATGTCAGCGCTAGCACACGCCAGTATACTAACCAAAAAATAAGTAACTGAAGATAATTTAATTGTATTGTGTAGAAATAGAGTTTCATCTCTGACACTAAAAAGAAGCAGTTACTGATGTTGATATGACTAAAACAAAGCTGGATAACTATATACCTGCAGTTTTTATCAAATAATATTTTGGTACTGTTTGTGATTTGGTAATTATAGGGACATTCATGAACACTTCTATCTTTACTCTAAGACAAAGCTAGTCTTAGTAGTAGCTAGCCACGTGATATCTTTATAAATTATAGCCTATTATACTCAGTGATAATATGGCATTCTACTGGTGAAATATTTTTTTAAATCGGTGCAGTAGTTTTTGAGTTTATTCTTTACAAACAAAAATATTAATATTTTCTCTGCTTTTTAACAATATTTGTGGTAGATAAGTAGACATTTTTCTTTCAATCTAAAGTGACATTTCTTTTCTTAATAATTGACATCGCGCCGTAGAAATCCTTCTACAATCTGTAATTTTATCTTTCTTTTTTCCGTTTCTACCGTGGTCGAGCGACGTGACCAGAAAAGGTATTTGCTTACGATAGTTTGTTGTTTACGAAAGGGTTTTAAAATCCAACTCTCAATAAATAAATAGTAGTTGGTTGGCCAAATGACACAGGCACAATACAAAAGTATTGAAAACACAGTATTTAAAAACACTTCGCAACATTTATTTGCCAAATACAATTGTTTTTCTCATTAACAAATTGAAACAGAAGCTCGAACCTCTGTTTACTTTCCGCCATATTAAAGCATAGATTCAGCGCTGCAGCACTTGCACTGAAAAGCTCGTAAATTTCATAGATAGCGCTTGTCGCTGCTTGATTGAGGATCGTGAATCTTCAATAGATTGACGCGATAAAATAGTGCGAACAGCGGTGGGAGGCGATGACGTCATTGTGGAGACGTCACGGGAAGATATTTTCTATCTGAAACTTTGCATTCTGGTAGTTTGACCTACATTCAGGGAATGGGTATCTGAGTTTGGTACAAATATCTGGAAAAATATTGTGTAACATTGTGAATATTTTCTCACGTTTTTTGGAAAGAAGCGTCCTGGCTAGTATTGTAGTTCTGGACTTTAATAATGTGAAACTTGACATTCACTGAGAAAGTGCGGCGTGCGGATATTGCCGTGCCACTGCGCGCCAATATCCTGTTTTTCTTAGAATATCCAATTCTATAGAACAAAAATGGATAATAATTACCTACTTGCGACACTTCACAGGCTGGTAATAAATTATTCGTTGTCCATCAACATTTTAGGTTTTTTTATCCACTACGAGGAAGTTCTTGACCTGAATCTCACCTGAAGGTCAGTGATGATCAGGCCGAAGGTGGAAACGAGCTTCACCCGGAATCCCCAACCAAAGAGGAACTGGCTATCTTACTTCTAACTGCCGAAACACAACAATGCTGTTAACATTGTTGCTATGGCGACGGACTTAGATAAGATGGTGGTAGCTAGCCAGGCGGACTTAGAACAAGCCCTACTACCAACCAAAACGAGCAGAACATTTTGCCCTCACTGGAAATCGAAACCAAGACCTCTGGGGCTGAGACAGGTGGTCTAACCACGGATGCGGTGATCTCCTTGGATGCGGTGATCTCCTTCTGTGAAACCGTAGTTTCGCAGAAGGAGGCTGCGGAAAGGGAGAGGGAGATTGAGACCACTATCCTGATCCGTAGCAGGCGGACTGGGCGTCGGCGGAGGGCGGAGAACGCCCTCTTTCAGCCCCCGTAAACAGATCCGGAGGGACGGCGGACTCGGGGACGTCCGCCGCTCCCCATCCAGCAGGACCCGAGGTGGTGGCGCGTAGTGTTCGGCATTGTAGGCTTAGTGGATTGTAGACCTGTTGACCATTTTCTATTTTGTTAAGTACTTGGTACTTATTGAAAGACCTACACTGTCCTCCCATACCTAGAAACACTGTTATTTGAAAGTATTGCAAAAGCCAATTATTTTTAAAAGAGTAACCGTGGAGTTTCTTGCCGGCTCTTCTCCATAGGAAACGACCAATTGGAACCGTGCACCTAGCTTCTGACGTTTCATAAGTGCCCATGTAGGTTTATGTGAAATAAAATATTTTGATTTTGATTTTTTTGATTTTGTTCCACGCGCGATCACAGAGGCGGTTAGACGTTAGTACGTTTGATATATCATGGAGTATGCTTTTAGACTAAAATTTACATATTATTATCCTGTTTCTCTGAAAACCAACTTATTGAGCTTTCAAGTACTTAGTAGGTACACTCAAACAGAATTGTCATTATTATTCATAAACACATCTTATTTTCAGCTTACACGTATACCTACATTAGCTATCGTTCAATCAATCTTCCTAGTCGTTTACTGTTGGGGTCGGCTTTCAGTCTAACTGGATGCAGCTGAATACCAGTATTTTACTTGGAGCGACTGCCTAACTAACCTCCACAACCCAGTTACTGGGTAACATGATACGCCTTGGTAAGACTGCTTGTCAAACTTTTGGGCTTCTGACTACCAGTAACGACTGTCAAAGATCTATGAATGACACCAGGGACCAACCGCTTAAGACGCAGACATATATGCCAGTGACCTTGAGTGGTTAGCTTGCGTGTTCTGTATCGAGCTCACGTATCGCGTCTTAGTCCAGTCAGTAATAGGACTCGCCCATCAAGGAGCGCTGTCCACAATTAGACACATTATTAATTTATAATACATAAAACAAACAGTAATTTAATAAAACACGTAGGTATACTAAAAGATCAATAATTAACTTTAAAACGTGAAGGTTTCAGAAAAATACGCTTGATAGATATTGCGTTATTCTCAGTCTTTCCGTGTTAGACATAACTTTACAAATTTATTTCACTATGTAATATAAACATAATCTAAAATATTCACAAAAAAAATGCTCTAATTTAACATACCTAATATTTTTTTCAAATCATTAACACTACTCGTTTAGACGCGATCTTCAGTATGAAATCATTAAAAGTCGGTTATCGTCGCCTTAACATACTTTCCGAGGCACGGAGGGGTCTCGATATGTTATGGTTGGTCACCCATCGATGAACCGACCGCGGCAAGCGTAGCTTAACTTCGATCGACTCGTGCGGCTGTTATCATAGCTACGAGCTGTCCGCTAACGTTAAGATTAAAAAAACCATTTTAATATTTTTCTTATTATCATAAATGAAAATATAGTATCTTGCATAGTCTAGCCTAAACGGACTAAACGATTTGGACGCCGATCTACTGGATGAAAGAAAGGTCAGATTTACGTCAAGCCCAAAAGTAATAAAAACACTATTATGTATGTAAATGATAAAATGATGAGTTTTATGATTACATTTTCTTTTATGTTGGAGTAAACAACATGAATTTTTTTTCATAATGTGGTACGAGCCTCGAGTTCATTGGCTCCTCCTCAAGACTAGAATGGGGGTTCAAAACTTAGCACGTACTCACATAAAATGACATTCGTAACCCCCGAAGGGTTAAGCAGAAGTGTACAGAGGTCTACAGTACACTCACATTACGCCAGTAAGGTTTAAGTCCCATGTAATAGGGGGCGAGCCTATTGCCATCAACCGGGCACAAATCCAGAAACTGGGCTGCTGAGAAATTCGTAATGGAAAAATCCAATGCCCGACCTGGGAATCGAACCCAGGACCTCATGCTCAGCAGTAGTGCTTGCGACCACTAGACCAACTCACATCCCGAAACTTATAGGATTGACTTTTTAGAGGCATGAGGAACAGGGTGTAAAGTTCACTCATCCTCTATACAAAAGGCAGGATCCTCCGAGCAGACGGGTGTTGTGTCTGGCGGGAACTGCCCAACGATTGATGTCGGGGAAGTTATATAAATGGTGTTCGCGCGGTAAATTCTAATTGCGCGATGCAGGATTTGTGTGACGTCAGGTCATTGATGCGTAGTTCGCATGTAGCGATGTAGATGCCGCCACAACTTCACTGTGTTACGTGTTTTTGTGCTTTATTATTATGGGTGTTAAAGTTTCAAATACCTTCTATACAAGCACAATGCCATCACTAACGGTGATGGAAAATGTTGAGAGAAAACTTGTAACTAACACCATATCATAACATCACGCTTCTAATCCCGCAAGGGTTAGATAGAGGTGTATCTACAGTACACTTACATTTCGCCAGTTATGTTTAAGTCCCATCTAATAGGGGGCGACCTTATTGTCATCAACCGGGCACAAATCCAGACTCCGGGCTGCTAATGACAAATGTATAATGGAAAAACCCAATAACACATAGTCTAATCGAATTAATTGCCATCAAGCTTGTTGATCAATGTGTCGCCTTTTTCCATTCTAGTAAAGAAAAGCCGCTTCACAAGAATGAGCCCTTCGGAAAAGGTCGACTCTAGATAATATTACATAACAAACACAACAGCGCTCCATTTTCGCTTCGAGTCAACTAAGTCTATTATTTGTTTTCCGTATACTTAACTAAGCTGAAAGTACATATTTACTTTGTCATAATCCGTCCCGGGAAATCCTTAGTAATGCCCCAGGGAAACTTTTGGTCTTCCGTGTCAAAAAGGAACATTTACTTATGCTTGTTTAGTGTCAGTCTGTCAGTCACAGGATATTTTGGTTGAAATTGTTATACGTATACGCGTAGAGATAACGCTCGTACTCACAACAGAAATTATCTTTAATAAATACATTACATAACATCACGCCTGTGTTCCCAGAAGGGTTAGGCAGAGCTGGTGTACCTTAAAGTACACCAGTTCAACCGGGCACAAAAATAAAAATCGGCCAAATGCGAGTCGGACTCACATATGAAGGGTTTCTTACGGTGGTACAATATTTAGAAAAAACGTCAAAGAAACACGTTTCATTTAGGGGGAATTGGGGACCTCTTTAATTTTTAACCTTTAAAATGATTATTTGTTGTTATAGCGGCAATAGAAATACACAATCTGTGATAAAATCAACTGTATATCTATTACGGTTCATGAGATACAGCCCGCTGGAAGACAGACGGACGGACAGACAGCGGAGGCTTAGTAGGGTTCCGTTTGGCACCCCCCACCCCCCTTAAAAAAACTAACTAACAGTAAACGTCAACGCAGCAGGCTCAGGGGGAGATGGCGGGAGGAGTTCGACTATTTTCTAAAAGATTGGACACTTAAAGCAAATAGATAAAAATAAGTGAAAGGAGGGAAGGAGGCCTTTGCCCTCCAGTGGCTGATAACAAATAAATAATAACTAACTACTACTATAGATATAGTGAACTTAAACGAGGCAAAAGGAGTTTGTAAGGTCCTGACGTCACACAAATCCTGCATCTCGCAATTAGAGTTTACCGCGCGAACATCGTAACTTCCCCGACATCAATCATTAGGCAGACACCCGTCTGGTCGAAGGATCTTCCCTTTTCTATAAAGGATGAGTGAACTTTACACCCTGTTCCTCATACCTATAAATATGTATGTGCTACTTTTTTCTTTAATAAAATATCCCCGAAAATGGGGCTGTAGGTGTGAAATTAATTGAATCCTTCTGACTGACTCTGCCGTACGTAGCCGGATAAAAAATGCAACACTGCTTTTTAAATTATTTATTTTTAACATATAAAATAATTTCGTCGTAGCAATTTTTATTTTGTGTGACGTATTTTCGCATCGGTAGAAATTACAGCCTACCTAGCGCCTCTACCATTTGTGGAAGAAGTCTTTCAATGGCAGATATATTTTGTATTTAAGGGTCGGCTACAGGCAAATCATGTTATGGGTTTTGGATAAGTTTATAAAGAAAACTTAAAGTGGCTACCTTAAGTAGCCACGAAAAAAAAAAACGTCTGCCAGTCAGTGACAAAATCGGATTGAGAATAAACCCAGTAAAAAAAGAACTGAATATCACTAAAAATGTGCAAAAAGCACTGCCGTATTTTGATAACTTTAAGAAGACACCTAAACTTAAATAAAGACAACAAAGAACAGTGACTGCCTCGTTGGTCTAGTGGTCACAAACGCTACTGCTGAGCATGAGGTCCTGGGTTCGATTCCCGGGTCGGGCAAAGTGTTATTGGGTTTTTCTATCTGAAATTTCTCAGTAGCAGCTCGGAGTCTGGATTTGTGCCCGGTTGATGGCAATAGGCTCGCCCCCTATTACATGGGACTTAAACATAACTGGTGAAATGTGGGTGTACCTGCTACAGGGACACCTCTGCCCAACCCTTCGGGGAAACAAGGCGTGATGTTATGAATGATAGAACAGTGAACCTAAAGATTTTTTTCTATTTTCCATAACATTCCTTCTGTTTTGCGTACAAAGTTAGGAAATTTTCGGAATTTCACAGTCACGAAAATGTAACATTGACTTGACAGTGAAAATTCATAAAATTTCTTAACATTTTTAAAATGGTCAAGGTAAAGCCGTCGTGGCATGCCATTATAATTTTGTAGGTGTTCTTGGCACCCACTTGGTATAACAGGCATTCGACGACGGCTTTACCTTGACCATGTTTGTACCTATGTCTTGATTTCTGTCTGAAATATTTTCTTGTTTCGTACTTTTTAGATCACTTTTATTTTTCCATTGTCGGGTTACAGTTTTTTAAACTGAATTTGTTATTAATTATTCTTTTAAGAGGGTTTATCCTAAAAGTTGGCAACGTCGTAAATAGCTGTCAAATATTTACCTGTTTTGATTAATTTAGCAATATTACTGTATGGAAATAAGAAATGTGGCTAACTAGTTTCCTAGAATATTAACAATGACATGCAATAATTAATATCGTAATACCTACCGAATATTTAGTTTATGTAAATGCTTTTTTACACCTAAAATTAATATAACATCAAATTCAGTGTTTTAATTGCAGTTTATTATTAATATTCTAGGGAACTAGTAACCCACATTTGTTATTTCCATACAGTAATTGGCAAATTAATCAAAACAGCGAAATATTTGACATCTGTTTGTGATGTTGCCCATTTTCAGAATAAATGTTCTTAATGGTGTTTGTCTCATAGTTATGTCATCAACTAGTACTGTCGCTGAAAAGAGGGTTTGAAAGTGTGTATTCTATTTTTTGTAAAAATAAATGAAGATGATTTACCCACTTTTGCCAAATAACTCGAAGCTACTCATGTGCGATTTTATAATTTTTAACGTGACGACATTATCGTGGACGTTCACGGCAGGGAAATAAAATGTAAGTAAATACGTACACGTTATAACGTTATCGTTGACGGAAAAAAACAGTCTTCATATATTTCCTTACAATTTTACTCCCATGTGTTATCATGATGCTGTTGATATCTACGATAATATCGTCACATTACAAATTATAAAAGGCCCATTGTCTATAAAGCTGGTTAATGTTAAACAGCTTTTCCAGGTTCAACAACAGTTTCTTTGAAAATCAATTGATTAAGTATAAGTCTCTTCTTCTTTTCGTGTGGTTAGAGACTAACCTGGTGTCAAAGTTTTTTTAAAGCCTCTTTGGGTCTCTGACTTGGCTTCACATGCCGTCGAGAAATATATCTCTTAGGCATGCCGGTTTAAATACCCCACCCAAAAAAAACACCGTTTTTGAAGCAAATGATAATTAAATAAAGTATAAGTACCTATGTAGTTTATTGAACGTCTACAATTTTTCATCTTATTTGTATACTGCTACCTACTACGGCCTAAAATGCCCAAATTGTCCATTATGTACAAAACCATAACCACTACACACCGGTATCATAAGTCTAATTTAATTAGAATCATATAGAATATCTTTATTTTTCACAAAATATGGCACATACGAGGTCTTAAATATGAATAGTTTCACTTATTTATTTTGAGCATGCAAAAAATACCTTAAAATAAAATTATGAATAAAAACACTTCAATTGAGTTGTACCCACATATTTTGCTAATAAATGATTATATTTCCTTTATTTCATTTCTTCATTTTTTTAAAATATATAAATTATATTTTTAAATATTACAATAAAAAATAAATAAAAAAACATTCAAAATATAAAATAATAATAGCAGTTACTATTAATTATTACCACTGAGATTATGTGATCAAAAAATACTTTAAAATAAATTATATTACTAGTGAGATCATGTGTATTAGTGTTAATTTAAATAACTTAGGTATGATAAGTTAATTATTTTGAGCTTTGCATATAATTTAAGAACTTACTTAATTTATAGTGTAGAACACATTGTTATAGAGCCATTTCGTAAGTTTTGTTGTAAAATAATTTAAGGTGTTTGGTTAACAACAGTGTGCTTCTAATGACTTTTACAATCTGCCTAGCCTTTTCCCAACTATGTTGGGGTCGGCTTCTAGTCTAACCGGAAGCAGCTGAATACCAAAATTTTACATGGAGCGTCTGTCTATCTGACCTCCACAACCCAGTAACTGGGTAATACGATACCCCTTGGTAAGACTGGTTGTCAGACTTTCGGGCTTCAGACGACTCGTAAATACTGTCAAAGATCCACGAATGACAGCTGGAACCAACAGCTTAACATGTTTTCCGAGGCACGGAGGAGTCTCAGTATGTAAAGATCACCTATCTACGAACCAACCGTAGCAAGCGTAGTTTAACCTGATGGATCGACCCGTGCGGTTGTTATTACTTAGCCACGAGCTCCGATGGCTTCTACATCTGTATTAAAAACCGTAGTCACATTTATATCGTTTATATTCCCAATTTAGTTTTAGCTAGGGACACGGTATCGAATAGAAAGTATCGATACTGTACTCATGAGTAGTATCGAAAAAAAAAATATCGTACTCATAAAAGTATCGAAACAAAAGTATCGATACTTCAAGGTATCGAGTACTTTTCTTAGGGCCTAATGCGCATAGAGCATAGGTCAATATCAGTCAGTAAATAACGTCAGTTTAACTTCAGTAGGGCATTACATGAAAAACAAATGACAACGGTGAACGAGTGAGTGAATGAGTGATTGATTTGTGTAGTAAATGAATGAAGGAAAGTTTAGGAATTTAACTGTGAACGGAAGGAACAATTTCGGGCAAAGATCGATGTAATAATTTAAAAGGTTCAGAACGAGTGAACTAAATGGCGTTGCCATAACCATAAACATAAGCCGTAAGGTCGCAAGTTTTAAGTGGGTAATTTCTAAGATTACCCGTTTAAAACTGAATTTCTTATTCGATACGATACCTACCAAAAAGTACTCATTGAGTAAAAGTATCGAATCCAAAGTATCGAGTACAAAAGTATCAGTATCGAATAGAAATGTACTCGATACCACAAAGTATCGATACTTTTTTCGTGTCCCTAGTTTTAGCTTCATGTTTGTGAATACCACAGTTATTAACTGAATAAATTGCTACCCAGTACCCTATTTTAGTTTAAGCGATGTTTGCATCGAAATAAACCGATTTAAACTGTGACAGACATATATGATTCACGGACTATGTTTTATGGTTACACAAGCACTTTATAAACGAAACGTTTTACAGTTTGCATGTTATAAAGTATAGTATGATCTATTGTTTGTAGAACTTTCAGAAATCGTCACACTAAAAAGTGTTAATACTTGCGACTTCTTCTAATTCAAAGATGAAGAAAGAGAGAGAGAGAACGCCGGCAGAAAAAAACAAAAGAAAAGAGTAAAGTGATTAGTGTAGTAGGATAAAATTGTACACATCGGTCCGAGTATACTTGCATGCCGATCTCATAAGAGAGAGAGAGAAAGTGTGAATTTGATCAAAATGAAAATCCAAGATCGGCGGCTCTTAAAATTTTCAAATTTTTCTTCATTGGTATCGTTTTCATGGTTTTCGGCGGTGTTAAAGCCGATAGTGTGGTCGAAATGTAAATCCAAGATGGCGGCTGCCCAAGTTTTCAAATTTTTCGTCATGGGTGTCGTTTTCATAGTTTTTAAGGGTGATAAAGCCGATATAAGGTCAAAATGTAAATCCAAGATGGCGGCTGCAAAAATTTTGTTTTTGTTTTACATCATACATGAGAAAGAATTTCGTTCCTGACGGAGGTTCCCCGACCGCACATGTTTTTATGTGTTAACTGACCATAATTTAGATATTTCAGAAACAAATTAGTTTGAGGGATAGGTTGAAAACTAGAATTATTTACGTACTTATTTGTTAGCTTGCAAGCATGTAATATGAAGTCGAGATATAATATCAATTTGCAAAAAGAAGGTGTTATAACCCTCGGGTCGCGATCGGTAGCTAAACTGTCAGGGCGTATAATACTACCAACTTATGGTAGCACGCGAAATTCAAATTTTCTTACGTTTTTGCAATTTGCAGGTCAGTGTCAGGTTGTATCTTGATCAAAATATGATTAGACCATAACAAATAATGCCTATGTGTCTACAGAATTATAATCATTGGAATCATTAATACATCTCTCTAAGTTAGATTTGGTACAGTCAGCTGCAGAGAAATCTCACCCCCTAGCAATGTAAAAATACATGGCTAAGGGGTGATATTTCTCTACAGCTGACTGTACATTGAATGGCTTTTTCATGCAATTCACCGTTTTGAGAGCAGTCGTGATGAAATAATTTACAAAAAGTAAAGCGCCTGTCAGGGTTCAAACCTACGACCTACAACTTGTAAGCCGCGGCCATTACCACTGAGCCACAACTGCTCTTCATATTATTATTATTTATTATTTATTTATTTATTTATCAAACAACGTTTACAAGAATCTTAACTTAAGAACGATGCCCCGCAAAACCGTTTTCACGGTTTGTCTGTGGGAACAGAACAAATCAAATTATAAATAAGACTAATATGACTTATATAATAAAAATAAAATAAACTACCAAATCACTCATCTGCTCTCCCCAACAATCTGCAAACCACTTTCCTAAGAACATCGCTTACAAACTCCCGAGAAAGAACCGCTTAAGTGACTTGGCAAATTTACCCTTCACTTCCTGACTTCTTATTACAGCAGGCAGTTGGTTGAGAAGGTATGGTAATCTTTCACCAGAAAAAATAACTGCAAAAATATTGTCAATCCGAGAATGTATTGGGGGTAAGCTTATTTGACATAAAACTTGATTACTGTCATCTTATTTTTAAAAAAATCTTTGAACCATATATCTGAAATATTTTTGTGACTGAACTTATGCAATAGGCATGATGCCTGGGTCAAAAAAAAGAAATTCTATTTAGTCCGTCTGTCAGATAATAAAAAAAACATTAGACACGTATTTTTTGCTTTATCATATTAGTAATAAATGACTTAGATAAAACGCATTAAAGTTGGGCCAGTGGGGGTCGCTACATCACAAGTATAAAATCTACATACAAGTGACGTCACGGCACATTTTAACTCAATGTACCGCCGTAATCTTTTGACAACGTAAAAAAAGAAAAAAATGTGTCCAATATTTTTTAATAATCTACAAAACGGATAAATAATATTTTTTTAGTCATTATCCCTATTCTTCAAATGCAAATGGAATATCCGGCAAAAGCTTTGCGGATTATTCTATGAAATTCTAATTTAAAATTGATTCTAATTTGATATTTTTATTTTACAAAAGAATATCGTAAGGATCGTAGCAAGGCATCTATAGTTTTTATCTACCCATGAGAAGAAGGCGTGACCTTTATGTATATATTCTAATATATCGTAGCTTAAATTGAAGTAAAGGTTACCAGTAAATATAATTGAAACTACCTCGAAACTAATATCTTAAGACGCAGATATATGCCAGTGACCTTGAGTGGTTAGCTAGCGTGTTCGTACTGAGCGCACGCAACGCGTCGTACGTTCAGCCAGTCTCAAGAATCACCCATCAAGGAGCGCTGTCCCAAATTAGACGCTTTATTAATTTATTATACGTAAGACAATAGGTATTGTAATAAAATATGTATACTAAAATATCAATAATTGAATTATCTTTAAAATGGTGAAAGTTTCAGAAAAATACGCGTGGTAGATTTTGCGTCCTTCTCAGTTTTTTATCCGCGTTAGACATAACTTTACAAATTATTTCACTATGTAATATAAATATAATCTAAAATATTCTTATACTAAATTATTAAAAAGATGCTCTAATTTAATTTAAAAAAAAAAACCAAATCATTAACGCTACTCGTTTAGACGTGATCTTCAGTATAAAATCATTAAAAGTCAGTTACCGTCGTCGCCTTAATTCCGTGTGAACTCGTCAATAATAGAACAATGATCCTTTCCATTTTACCCAAACTTTATTCTATTAATGAATAGAGTGGCCAAAATCAATCCAACCTTCTGTTGAGGTAGCCTTAACTAATATGCTTTGTACATCGGATTCACAAATAATGTGATCCCTACCTCAAACAAATGAGGGTCAAAAATTACCTTCGGTCAAGAGACGCCTCTGCTAATGTCCCGGCACCCACACAAAAACCGTAATTTAATTTGAAATATAGCGTGAATTTGTGTTCAGTACTTCAGTTTTTAGGGTTCCGTACCCAAAGGGTGGCAATGGGACGCTGTTACTAAGGGTCCGCTGTCCGTCCGTCCGACCGTCCCGTCCGTCCGTCTGTCACAGGGCTGTATCTTTTGAACCATTATAGGTAGACAATTGAAATTTTCACAGAGTGCGTACTAATCGTACTAATAGTAGTACGCACTCTGTGAATTTTTTTTTTTTTGTTAATCATTTTAATTTAATAATAAATTAATTTAATTATTAATAATAAATTTAATAATTTTTATTTAATTTAATAAAGTTTTTAATAATAATATTTGTTATAGCGGCTATATGACTGCTATAACAAAAATTATAAAATATGAAGTGTTGTAAGGGCGTATGAAATGAAATGCGGTTTTGGCAAAGAAAACTACACGTTATAATTTCATACAAAACACAGAAATACTTAAAAGTTTCAGGGAATTCTAGTAGGACACCGAGTCAGTATAAAAAAATTCGTGCCGTTAGCGAGCGTGATGCGAGCCGGATTGGCGGTCGCGGAGCGGGGTGCGTACGATCGCGCAACGCGGGGCGCGGGAGGGGCGCACGCGTGGATGCGCGTGTTCATGCTACTTGTCTACTCTTTCTACAGTGTTAAATATTGTAGGGTGGTACGGAACCCTTCGTGTGCGAGACTGGTACTTGGCCGCTTTTTGCTCTCTTCAAGTGTTACCATTACGTCGATTACGTAAACACAATCGAGGGCCTTTCATTAAAGAGTAAACATTCCACAAATGTATGACGATTTAGGAGGAGCCTCGTTTTATCGTTTGTATAATAGAATGAAAATGTCATTAAGGACTTTAATCCTATAATTTATAAAAGACAAACAATCACCCGAGGCAGTAAATAATAAATCTGTTTAGAAATAATACGATTTTTTTCTTTTCATAAAAGGTTTTGACCAAGAATGTTTCTTTCACAAAATTATTATTGAGTTTAAGAACTGCTTGAACAGCAATATTTGTTTAAAGTCCAAATTCGAGTTTGTAAACAGATGCAATTTAGTGTTGTCGTGTGTTGTTTTGTGTTGTTTTTAAATGAAAGATGACTGATCTTATAATGATTTTATAATGACAAATATAATGATTATTGAAATTTTGATTTGACTTGTGTATTTTTTTATTTTGGAATTTATATTTTTAATGTAACTCAATTTATAATCTGTTCTGTATTTAATGTTGCGATTAGTACCTACTATACTTGTTAATTTTGCACACCTCATTATAGGTTAGAATACAATGTACTTTTTATACCTGTAACACATTTTTAACATGTATTATGCAAATAAATTATTTGATTTGATTTGGAGTTTGTGAATACTTGAACATTTTGAGTTTCCATTTACTGCAAACGTGTTTTTTATCCTTTATTAAAAAGAACCTATAAGATCTATGAGTAATTTTAATCTCACTGAATTTTTTACGTTATAATTATTAAAACAATTAGAATAGCGTTGATTATACTTTACATTAGTTCGTTCCACTTTCTTAGAGTCTGATATTATAATATAAATACTTTGTTCATGTGTTTTATGTGTCATTGTCACTATTATTTCTACACTTTTTATACTACACTAACTCAAAAGGTTTTGTTCGCTTTAGCCTTCGTACTAAATTTGTTTAGTCTAGCAGCTGAATTGCCTCGATGTTCACATGTCGGTGGAGTCGGTGTTCATGGGCCTCAGCAAATATTTGGATTATTTTGGTGACGGGTTCCATGTTTAGGTCAAAATGGAGGTCGTCATTTTTATATACCAAACGTGTGAAATAAAATTCGTCAATACAGAGTTCATCATCTGCCTATATAATCTTTTTCCAGTCTAACCCGAAGCAGCTGAATACCAGTATTTTACATGAAGCGACTGCCTATCAGACCTCCACAACCCAGTTACTGAGTAATCCGATACCCCTTATTAAGACTGGTTGTCATACATTCGGGTTTCTGACTACCCGTAACGACTGTCAAAGATCCACGAATGACAGCCGGGACCAGACTTAACATGCTTTCCGAGGCACGGAGGGGTCTTGGTATGTAAAGATGGTCACCCATCCATGGACCAACTGCGGCAAGTGTAGCTTAACCTGAACGATTGACTCGTGCGGCTGTTATTACTTAGCCACAAGCCCCTCCCTCGTCAATACAGAGTTAAGAAAAAATATTAATGATACTGCCTCGTTGGTCTAGTGGTCGCTGAGTATGAGGTCCTGGGTTCGATTCCTTGTCGGGCAAAGTGTTATTGGGTTTTTCCATCTAGAATTTCTCAGTAGCAGCCTGGAGTCTAGATTTGTGCCCGGTTGATGGCAATAGGCTCGCCTCCTATTACATGGGACTTAAACATAACCGGCGAAACGTGATTGTACTATAGGTACACCTCTGCCTAACCCTTCGGGGATTACAGGCGTGATGTTAGTTATGTTATTAATGTAATATTTCATGTATCTCCAAGAATCATTACACTAAGAAGTTGTAAATTAGTTTTAGTTTTGTGTTTCTATTAGTTTTGATTTGATGCCTCAAGACAAAGAGACGTGACATCTTGACCTTTCAGTAAAGTTATCTGTACTTATTGATACAGCATTCTAATTGCGTAACACACGATCAATCACAATCTGTTTCATTTCAACAACATTCACAGACAGATTTTTCGAACACATTAAGCAATTGATTAGCAATATCTTTCAAAATTATTTAGATTGTGATTGATCGTGTGTTACGCAATTAGGGTGCATATTGATGCACAGAGTTAACGACAATATTAATTAGACCGTAATAAAAGCCACCCACACTAGTAGATACACGAAAACACAAACATAATCGGTTTCGTCTTAATTAACTAATTTATCGAAGTAATGTATGTGTAAATGAGCTTTAGTAAGTTATAAATAATTACATTACAGCCAATATACATAACAAACACAACTAATACTTAGCGATGTGACGAGTCGGATTATTTTGGACTCGAGTTACTCGAGTTGATATCGCTACTGACTCAAGTTGCAACTCGAGTTGACTCGATTCGGTGCCTGTAGAGAGCGTATACAGATGTGCGAGTCGAATCGTAATGACGTAATGTATTGTATTGTGTAGAGCTCGAATCAGACGATTCGCAACTCGAGTTGACTTGTTGTTTTTCTTTCTTACAAATTGTTAAAATGAAAGTCAAAATAAACATTTACCGCGATTTTTTGAGGCTTGTGCAGACCAGCGCGACACGCGACGCGACACAAAGGCACCGCTCGTCGCGTGACGGGCAGTGCCTTTGTGTCGCGTCGTGTGTCGCGCTGGTCTGCACAAGCCTTGTCTCGCAATTCCGATCCTGACCGAGCCCTCCGAACGAGTAACGCAACTTACGACGCAACGCGCATGCTATTGCTATTTCACTCAACTCACATCGAGTAGAGCGAGATGTGAATCATGCAATGCAATAGTCATCATCACGGCGCGCGGCGGGCGAGCGCTCGGGTTGCGCGGGCTCGGGCGGGGTATCGATCGACCGAGTTGACTCGAGTTGACTCGTTTATGATTTGAATCGAGTTACTTGAGTTAAATAACTCGACTCGCCCATTACTACTAATATTCAACCAAACTAAGCTAATACCAGAACACCAAAGTATACCCATGTAACATGTCATAAAACGAATTTAGTTGCAATAGAAACAGAACTTTTCACCTCACAGTTAAGGTTCAAAGTCCTATGATGCTTAATTTTATATTTACACCCGACTAATGTATATTTTATATAAAAGTTAGGATGATGTTCCATGCTTCGTAAGTTCGGACACTTAGATGCTACGTAACTAAGTTATCGAACAAACCGTAATTAGATTGTTGGAATAATTTATGAAGCGGTTGCAGGTGCATTGTATGGGAGACGGTTTTATTAGTTAGTGCTTTGATATGAAAAGGAGTTATTTTAGAAAATCGGGTAATATACATTTTATGTAGCCTGACGCTACATAAAATGTATATTACCCGATTTTCTAAAATACCATTTTGCTATCGAATTACAGTGATTATAGACTTGTTTTGTCTTACATAGAAGAGTAGTGGTGACTCCGACTTACGCGAGTTCGTGGGTCGTGGTTTCGAACCTAGGCAGGTTCTTTGTGTAAAATATTTCATCACCACTGCTCTCAAAACGGTGAAGAAACATCGTGAAAAGCAGCATGTCCTAGAACCAAACATTCGAAGACATGCGACTTCTACCAACCTGCACTGACTGAGCCCGCGTCGTAGATAGTAGCCTACTCCCTCTCAAAGAGAGAAGGCCTGTGTCCCAGCAGTGGGAATATTATAGGCTGATATATTGTATATTTATATAAATATAAAGGCTTACCAACTAAACACATACATAGCATTAACCCAAAATCTCTGTCATAACGTAGATCTCGCATGTATCTAAATTACAAGAAAGCATGACACTATCAATTGGCGTACTTGAAAGAAACATTAAACACAAAGCGCTCAACGCGTCTAAAAAAGTTAAAAAAAAAACATCAAATAAGATAATAATAATAAAACATTTTAAAATAACAATAAAACAATTTTTTTTTTTTTTTTTTAATAATGTTGAATACGATGTTACGCAATAACTAATAAAAGCTGGGATTTTTATAATAACACTTTACATTGATTGACTGATTATGCTTTTGTCTTATTACAAACTAGCTGTACCCAGTTGGCAATCGGTATTCTGCTGCACCATATAAAATACTGATATTCTCTGCATCCGGCTAAATTGGAAGCTGTCTCCAAAATAATCGGGGAAAGGCTTGACAGATGATGATAATGAGTTTCCAATACGAAAATGTAAACAATTTAACAATATTATTTAAACTATAAGGGGTTTATCCATAAACAATGATTAAAGTGTAGAGACGTTTAAACGTCAAAAATATATGGTTAAACAGTCGCTAATCAATACTTACTTAAGGGGGCCCTTCCCGATCCGTCTATCGTCAACGCGAGCATGGTCGAAAAGCTTGTTGTTTCATCCAGCGCAAGTGAGAACCGCTAACAAGCAAGTGAGAACGCGATAACATTGTACGAAAAATAACTGGTATCAGGAAATACGTGTTTTTGAATACGCCTTACAAGTTTGTAAAATATTTTTTTGTAATTTAGAATCTCCATTACATGGACAAGGTTTCTATAAAGATGTTTTCTTTACTTTTACAATGCATAAGTACATTATGAACGGTCAAAGTTGAGGTAAAATTTGTGCAAAAAAGCAGATTTTTGGAGGCTTATATTGAATTTGTTTCGCCAAATTTTTATTTTTTGATTTCATAGAAATCTAGATATAGTGCACAAGATACCCATTAGTTTAAAAGAATTAAAGAAAGATGTGTTACAACGCCATAATCACGTACGAGCGTTTGTATGAAAAGTATGACGGGTTGGCCACTCTTAAAGGGGTAACTAACTGTTGGAGAAAGTGGTAAGATATAAAGTGAACTGATTTGATCCCCTGAACTGATTTCTGAAAGGGTTTGTTTATACTTTCATCAGATACTTTTAAAACAGATCATAGTCATAACGATCCCTAATATTTCAACAGCGAAACTGTAAGAGCGGTATTCGGATCGTACGTAGTGTACGCACTACGTACGATCCGAATACGATCCAAATCCGATCCGAATCCGAATTCAAAATCCAAGTTCAATCCGAATTGGTAATGTTCTAAATTTGAACGACAAGAGTTCAGGGGGCCAACCACAATCTTTTACGAAACAATCTTATTTCAGGAGAGTTTTGTTTCAAGCTTACAATAACATAACACATATTCGTACCACGACCGTCATCGTTCAATAATGTTTTATTCCTGCTTAGTGCTGGGAAAGAACGAACTATTTGTAAGATTTGTCTATTGCCTGCTATAGTAGAAAAGAAACAACGCTATGTGAACTGTATAGCGCTGTCCCTTTCACACGTTGGTCCGAATCGCTACCATAAAGTATTGGTCTTGAAGCAAAATATTATTTTCTTTTACTTACAATATCACTTTGCATTATAATCTAATTTTTATGAGTAATTTCCATGAAATTGACACAAATATTAAAAGATTTGGCTTTGAAAAATAAGAAAAACAAATGAAAAAAATAAAAATAAGCTACGGCTAAGCTGTTACATGATTTAGATCGGAACAGAACGAAAATTGAAACTCGGGCCGCATTCGGAATTACGCCTTAATCGCTCACATCGATATTTTGCGTACCGATTTAGATATGCTTGCACAAGATGGTTGGATTACAGTATTTCTTTGAGTATACACAACAAATTTCTTCTTCTTTGATTAGGTGATGACTGTAGTCAGAAGCACAATTTCCAAAATGCCACGTTTAAAGATATGGTGCAACTCAAAACAAAACAGCACAACTGTCGTTTTGACAGCGCTCACGGTATTATTAATTTAGGGCATGGTCAGCGTTATCGCAAGATGGCGCATGCTATGACGTCATGTATGACGATTCACAGCACGTTGTTATCGCGCTGACTCTAATTCGGTATGGGTGTTCACGCACGCTCTAATCGATTGCAGCGTAACTCTGAACACAGCCTCGATGTAGCGACATTTTTGTTTACAAGTGGATAACTACTACGAGGTTGAACTTATTTTAACATATTTGCTAATGAATTTATGATCTAACTGGCTACAAAGTTAAGGTTACTCAGTGAATAAGTTTTAAAACAAAGAAATGTGTAATGTTTTGACGAAGATAGTTCGAAACAATATATTGTGGTCAGACTCAGTGATTAGTGTTTTGTTATTAATTTTGCAGTCGGGTTTCCGGGCGGCAGCTAGAGATTTTTAGGGTTCCGTACCTCAAGAGGAAAAAACGGAACCCTTATAGGATCACTCGTGTGTCTGTCTGTCTGTCTGTCGGTCTGTCTGTCTGTCTGTCTGTCTGTCTGTCTGTCTGTCCGTCTGTCACAGCCATTTTACTCCGAATCTAATGGACCGATTAAAATGAAATTTGGTACACATATGTATTTCTGTGACCCAAACACGAATAAGTAACGTAAATAACTTAATTTTGAATATTGGGGTCACTTTTGGGGCGCAAACAAGAAAATTTCAAAAAAAAGTTTTGCTGACTGTACCGTGTGACATATCAAATGAAAGGACTTGTTACGAGGATCTTAAATATATTTTTTATATAATTTTAAAATAAATACTTTTAAAGATATTTAATAAATTCAATGAAAATTGACCATTCCCCCCCCCTTATCTCCGAAACTACTGGACCAAAAATTTTGAAAAAAATACAAAATATGGCTCTTTACTCATAGATTACAGGAAAACCTATAAGAAGTCTATGGTCTTAAAATAACATGGTAAATCTCTCAATATTGTGCGTATAAACTTACATTTCGTCGCTCGGCATCCAATAGGCCCATCTCTCTAGCTACTATAATATCAAAAGTGTTTGACGGTCTGCATAATACACAAATAAATAAAACTGTAAATGTTCATGACAACCAATTCGGGTTTCGGCGTGGTTTGTCAACAGAAAGTGCAGTGTTGTGTCTTAAACATACTATCACATACTTATTATACACAGCGTGGGACGCCGATTTATGGTAGCTTCCTCGATTTATTCAAGGCTTCTGATCTGGTTGCTTATGACGTATTGTGGAGAAAGATGGAGAAGGATAGGTTGCCAACGGAGCTTATAAACATCTTTAAGTAGTGGTATGGTTTCCAGATCAATAGTGTACGATGGGCTGGAGCTTTTTCCAGGCCATACAGGTTGGAATGCGGGTGAGATAAATTTAAACTAGATTACGTGGGGCACTCAGAAAGTTTTGTGATACTAGAAAAAAATATACTACAGGTTATAATTATTTTTATTATATCTTTTCAAAGAACTCTCCATTGGCGTCTATACACAGTTTTATACGTCTAAACCAATTTTCATAACACATTTTCCAGTCCGCATCAGACACCTCTCCAATCTCCTTCTCAAATGCAGCCAGTGCATCTTCAGGTGATGAAAACTGTTTTCCTTTGAGTTTTTTATTTTATTTTGAGGAACAAGAAACAGTCGCACGGAGCCAAATCGGGACTGTAAGGAGGATGACCTATAAATTTGACCGGTGTGCTGTCCAGAAAGTCCCTTGTTTTGAGCGCCGAGTGAGCCAGCGCGTTGTCGTGGTGAAGCAGTAGCCCACGGAGGCCAGTGTTCGGTCGCTTGCTGCTTGCAGTAGTAAAAACTTCTGGCAAACATTTGGTAACATACCATTCAGGATTGATACTCCTTTGATCGTCAGAGTACTGACACCAGATAACCGGGCAAAAAAAAAAACTTGCGATTAAAATTTTGCCGGCACTTCTGGCTCGCTTCACTTTGGTAGGCGTTGGTTCATTTTGAAACAGCCACACGGTCGACTGATGCTTCATTTCTGGATCATATTGATAAATCCAAGATTCATCACCCGCAATGATATCTTAAACGCGCCGAGACGAGCCTGCTACAAATTTTGCTATCATGTCTCGGCACCATTCTACCCGAACCTCCTTCTGAGCCTGTGTTAGATTTTACGGTACTAGCGTGAAACTATTTTCCATAACTGAAGATGCCTGTGTAGAATTTCACGCACACTTCCCGATCCAATCGGCATTATATGCTGAACCTCTTCATATGTAATTCGCCTATTCTCTTGAATTAAATTTTTCACAGCCAGCACGTTTTGTTATGTAACAACCGTCATAGGGCGGCCACTTCTTTCTTTGTCCGCCAAAATTACTTGACCACCCATAAATTCGTTGAAACAGCGGAAAACAGTCGCTTTAGAAGGGCTTTTTTCTATGAACACCATTCGAAGTCTTTCAAACGATTCTTCTGGTTTTAGTCAACATTTGAAATCGTACAAAATCATCGCGTGAAAATGTTCTCGTTGTAAATCCAGTTTTCAGTAAGACAGAGTATTTTGATTTTGCTCGTAAAAAAATGTGGAGGGAATTTCGAATTTGGAATGTTACGTTTTTTTGTAATAAATAGTCATCGTTTTAATTGACATCAAAACCAGCCAGTATCGTATAGACAAAAACTTTCTAAGTGACCTGGTAAAATAAGTTAACATAGTTCATAAGTTTACTAACACAATGAGTCCTTGTTACTTGAATAAAGAAAAATATCTGGATGAACATATTTTTTTGAATAACGTTTTCTAAAAATGAAACCTAGCTAGATCGATTTATCGCTCCCGAAACCTCCAGCATACTAAATTTAATAAAAAATCTTGGAGCTGTTTCCGAGATTCAGATTAAATATACATATATACAAGAATTGCTCGTTTAAAAGTATTAGATTTAGATTATTATTATATTAATACCGCGAATGTGAATTTTTACGAAAATCAGATTTTTGTTTTATTTCATTCTACACGTTCAAATAAATGATCCTGCAATTAAAAAAAAATGTAAAAGTGTCACATTCGCGGTATTGGATGCCAAGCGACAATTTGCATTTGGAATGTATGGGAGCACATGTTTTTCAACTACAATGTTAAGTTTGTTCTTGGGATAAATAAATTCATCTCAACATTCTCAACTACGGAACCCTTCATTGTGCGTAGTCCGACACGCACTTGGCTGGTTTTTTTATATATAGATTTTTATTTTTCTGCGTTATCCGCTTCCAAAAAATCAAATGTTTCGTATGCATTCGCCATCAAACAAGAAATTAATTACACAATGTACTAAAATCTATAGATACACAATTCATTCGGCAAATTTACGTAAATAAATACATTTTACTAACCTTACATGACACGAAAATGTTTTTTCTTAATATAAATTGCAAAACAATAATATTTCCGTCGAGTCCGAGGAACTTTTTTAAGATTGCAAAATTTGACATTAAAACAATACCTATTGCTAGTTGTCAAAAGTCACGTCGTGGTACGAATTGAATGAACGTTTAGAGGTGACGTCACCAAAATCGCTAAGAAAATAAGATTGTTTCAACATTACAATAAGCTTATTTTATGGACGTCATGGTACGAAAAGTCAAAGTAAGATTATAATAATACTGCTATAAGAGCTGGTGGTAGGCCCCCAGATCTCAAAATCAAAATCAAAATCAAAATATTTTATTTCACATAAACCTACATGGGCACTTATGAAACGTCAGAAGCTAGGTGCACGGTTCCAATTGGTCGTTTCCTATGGAGAAGAGCCGGCAAGAAACTCCACGGTTACTCTTTTAAAAATAATTGGCTTTTACAATACTTTCAAATAACAGTGTTTCTAGGTATGGGAGGACAGTGTAGGTCTTTCAATAAGTACCAAGTACTTAACAAAATAGAAAATGGTCAACAGCTCTACAATCCACTAAGCCTACAGCGTTCTCACATTCACAAAATATGTAGAAAAGAATCTATACAAAAAAATTAATTAATTAAAAAAAGTAAAAAACCTATTTTAAATAAAACGCAATTATATGATTGCTATTACAACTGTAATCAATCTGAATAATTATCATGTCCACAAGAGCCACAAAAAAAAAAAAAGTATATAATGTCAAATAATAGAATAGTAAATATGTCAAGGGCGAATGTAAAAAAAAAATAAAGATTTAAATAAACATGGTAATTTGGGAGCAGTTAATAGACTCTTACTTATTTATGCCGTTAATGAGGTACCAGGGAAGCCACATGTGCAGAAGGAATTGTTGCCAAATTTCCTTGTCTTCAACGTAGTCTTTAATTTTATAATATGAATTCTTGATAAGGACACGTTTGATGTGGGTTTTGAACTTCCCATCGCTAAGTTCTGTCACAGACTTTGGCAACTTGTTATAAAAGCGGATACTGTTTATAAGAAATGACTTGCTTGTTTTAGTTAATCTAAATTTGGGTATCACAATTTCATGTCGACTACGTGTATTTATATTATGGAAATCGCTTCTTATTTTGAAAAGTCCTAAGTTTTTGCGAACATACATAATACTTTCTAAGATATAAAGTGAAGGCAAAGTCAGTATATCAATTTCTTTAAATTTGTCTCTAAGGGACTCGCGAGGGCCCATTTTATAGATCGCGCGGATTGCCCTCTTTTGTAAAATGAAAATTGAATCTACGTCAGCTGCCGATCTAGTGCACATCCCCTCATACAAATAGTACTATGGCTACTTCGGACCGTCATTTCTCGGATTCGGATCGGACGTAGTGCATTCCCGCTCTTACAGTAGCCATTATTATTTTAATAAAAATAATTGCGTGTATGTATTGCACACCGTGTTTCACAGTTTAGTTATTTTATAGTTATTGGACGAAAAACAATTGTATTTCATTCTTATTGGTAGACATAAAGTCTTTTTATTTTTATTTACATAACATAACATCACGCCTGTAATCCCCAAAGGGTTAGGCAGAGGTGTATCTATAGTACACCCACATTGTAATAGAGGACAAGCATAAATTTGTTTAATTTTCTTTTTCTAAGGAGCTTATATAACTAAGTTCTTACTCGTTTGTTACTCTACGGGTCACAGCAGTGAGGAATAATATCCCACTGTAATACAATATCAACTAGTACGGGGGTATTGTGGCTGTTAATGTGTGAGTGTTCGTTTTTGTCTGTGCTTGTTATGTATGTAATATGTATTTATTTTTGATGTTATTTGATTTAATTTAATTTGATTTATTTTGTTTTTTGTTTATTTTTTATTTTTTTTATTGGTTTTGATTCAACATAATTTATTGTCATTTTATTTTATTTTGTTTTAATTGATCTTGGATTTTATTGTATTTTATGTTATTGATCTTATTTATTAATTTGTGTTTGTCTATGGGTGTTATTTTTTACCTGAAATAAATGAATTTATTATTTATTATTATTATATTAGAATGTCAAAAATATACTTAAGGTAATAGTTGTGCACATATAAATAAATAAATACTGCCATTTTTTAAAATATTATTGACGTTTAAAAGTGTTTGTACAAACCTACTAACAGAAATACAATCATTTATCATCAAGTGGGCACACATTCAGACTCTGGGCTGCTACTGAGACATTCCTGATGGAAAAAACCAATAACACTTTGTGCGACCTTCATGCTCAGCAGTAGCTGTAGCGACTACAAGACCGACGAGGCAGTCATTTCATCAGAGTATTTTTATTTATAAAAATATTTTACAATTCTGCCCGTTTTCACTTGTTACTGAACTGTTGCTAAAGTAAAAGGCTATATTGCTGTTCAACGCTCATCTAAGTTCTCAAGTGCACCAGGCTTCATCGAGCAACAGATAGCCTTAACAATTGCCTGCACAAGAGCTCTTTCAGACTTCTTTTACTTTCAAGCAATATTTTTTAGAGCTGTAAAATTCTCAGATAAAAATAAATGGCAAAAATTTAACTAATAAAACTCGATTGTTACATCAAAAGCTACCCTTCAAATTTTTTTTAATCTAGTCAGGGCTCAAACCGTAAACCCGATTAAAATTTAAGCGTTTTGGTTTTTATAAATGCACACGTTAAAAGTATTTAGGGCTCGTCAAACGCTGAAATTCAATTTGTGGCTAGACTTTTCATTTGTTGTGGTTTTGGCATTTTGATTTGTAAATTCGTTCCTTTTTGCTCGATTTAAACTAATCGATGTAGTTAAAAAAACCGGCCAAGTGCGTGTCGGACCACGCACAATGAAGGGTTCCGTAGTTGGGATGAATTTATCCCAAAAACAAACTTAACTTTGTAGTTGATACGGAATGTACGGGAAAATATTTTTTTGCAACTGCAAATATAAGTTGGTCGATTATTACTCGCTGGCAGGGGGGACGGACACTTGACTCTAACAAAAATTAGCACTTTAAAGCTTAATATTTTGCAAACGGATCCCTGAATCCAAAAATGGTTGTTAAATACTCACAATGTTTTTGAAGGACCTATTCAATGATAGCCCACACCAAGGGATAGAAAAAAAAAAAACATCACCACTTTACGTATAGGGGAGGTGTTCTAAAAAAAATGTTGTTTTACCACTTTGTGACTGTGTGTTAATTAATATGTATACCCATGCCAAATTACAGTTTTCTGGTACTAAGAGTCTCGGAGCTAGACCGCCGACAGACAGACAGACAGACGGACAGACAGACGGATATGACGAAACTATAAGGGTTCCTTGTTACTATGGAACCCTAAAAATGGATGACCGAATAAATTACCAATTTATCCCGGCTCATACAAATCACCATAAAATAAACAGACAGTGAGTTGCAAGATTTTTCTCATAAAAGAATTATGAGAGGCCACCACAGAATTCTGTAATAAAATATTTCATCATGTTTTCAGTATCTCAGTAGACGTAAATGTTCATTGACATGGTCTCTATGTCACCCTACTTTAGGGACATTGCAGACAGTTCTACTATCTCTACTACGTCTAGCATCGGCGATCACGCGTCATGTTCGTGAACGGGCGCTGTCAGTTGAGACTGATCATCTCTTATCTGCCAGGGCTTATTTTTAATCTTATATTTTCAATTGATTTGATTATTTTTTGTACATTGTTCTCACATATAGAAGCAACAAGAATACTGTACCCAGAATTTTGTAATATCTATATTTAAAAGAGTGGCCTTGGAGTTTCTTGCCCGTTCTTCTCCATAGAGATCTACGTTTTGGAATGGGCAACAAGCTTCAACTTTCTGACCAACTCACCGATTCTTTGACAATTTAAAAGTCGAAAAAAGCCTGTAAATGGTTTAATTGAAATAAATGCTTTGAGTTTGCGTTTGAGTTTGATCGGCGATACATATAGGACATCGCCCATTGTAACAGCACCGCTCCAACACAGTAACGGCCCGGTACTGCCTTGAAAAATCTAGTTGCCAACGCGCCGTAAGCAAGGCGACCGCTAGTCGCCAACGCGCCGTCAGAAAGGCGACCGGTCGCTGCCGGTACGCCACCAGTGAGGTGACAGCTTGTTGTTCACGTCAGCGTGCGGGCGTCGAGGTGCATACCGCCTGCAGGCGTTTCTTCACCGATGAGTGGGCTCCTCGCTTGAAGCGTGCTGTCGGTGCGGGCCACTCACTGCCCGCGAGCCGTCCACTATTCTTTATAGCCATAGACTATACAGAATATAATAAAATAGACTTTAAAGTATTTGATTTAAAATCCTAACTTGAATGACAAGTTTTTTGCCGTATCGGAGCGGTGTTGTTATTGGGCGATGTCCTTATGAATGCTGCATTAGCGTTTTCAATTTTTATCGCGACCTAACGCAGAGTTGGCAACTCTGCGTTAGGTCGCGATAAAAATTGAGCCACGAATCGCTGTAGTTCGCAGATGCCAATGCCACACTAAATCGCTCAGACTGGCATGGAAATGTGTGCGAGGTTTAGAAATCAGTCGCTGTATGAAGCTTCCGAAAAGCGAATAAACAGATGGTGCAAGAATTATGTCTGCTATGGTGCTTTGTGTACAATCAATCTACTAAGCCCAACAATTTTGGGGTTGGCTTCCAGTCTAACTACATGCAGCTGAATACCAGTATTTTACACGGAGCGATTGCCTATCTGAACTCCGCAACCCAGTTACTGGGTAATACTGGTTGTCAGACTTTTAGAATTCTGAAGACCCGTAACGATAGCCTGGTTTCCGAGGTACGGAGGGAGTCTTGAAATGTAATGGATGGTCAACCATTCAGGAACCGACCGTCGCAAGCGTAGTTTGACCGTACGGATGTTAATATTTAGCCACGAGCCCCTCTATGGCGCTTCGTGTACGTATATACTTAGTTTCGTTCACACGTCCGAGCGATGTGGAGTGGTTGTGCCACTCCACATCGCAGCGATAAAACGTGGGCAAGCTGTGGGTTACGTTTGATTTGATTTGATTTGACAGTGTCGCTGCAGTTTCTTGCCGTTGCGTTGTGGTAACTACAAAATTTCGATGTGGTTGCGTCGTCGCTAGTAGTTACGATGTGGCTAGTGTTTGCAGACGGACAGGATCGTTCTGTTTGAGATGTGGCCGGTCGCTAATGCGCGGTCTCACTGGTGGTTGCGTTGTGGTTGCGACGACGTGACGTTGATGTGTTCGGTATCGCCCACACGGTTGATTTTCACGGCCAAATGTGGTCCGTATGAATGATCTATTCATTTTCATACAAATTACCGTGTGTTCGGGCCCTTAGATTAGATTTCACAGAATTTTAGGTGCCATGTCTAGCTGATTCACAAAGCCGCACCTGACACGACGTCAGTTGACATAAAAGCTATTTGACAAGACATTTTATGCCTATGTTCAGATCAGTGATCTCAGAATTTCTCTAATATATTGATGACCTTCAAAATGTGAGTAGTGAACCCACGTTTTTTTAAATTCCATTTATTTAACTTGTTTCAAGAGATTTTTTATCGATCTGGAATATATTTTTAACACTCAAAAAAGTATTTTTAACGGATGAAGTCAGATTTTGTACGACTGAAGTCGTGTGTTCAGATTTTTTGGTAAATGATTTTGTCAAGATAAGTGAAATACCCATTTAAGCAATAATATTATAAGTTAAAAGAGGTAAATACACGCTCTGCAAAATTAGCTAAGTAATAGTGTGACATTGTGCCGTTTTTAGGGTTCCGTAGTAAACAAGGAACCCTTATAGTTTCGTCATGTCCGTCTGTCTGTCTGTCTGTCTGTCCGCGGTCTAGCTCCAAGACTGTTAGTACTAGAAAGTTGTAATTTGGCATGGGTATACTTATTAATCGTGTCGACAAAGTGGTAAAATAAAATTAAGAAAAATTTTTTTTTTAGGGTACCTCCCCTGCATGTAAAGTGTGGATGTTTTTTTTTTTTTTTCTATCCCTTGGTATGGGGTATCGTTGGAAAGATCTTTCAAAAAAATTGTGAATGTATTACAATCATTTTTGAATTTAGAGATTCGTTTGCGAAATATTAAGCTTTAAAGTGCAAATTTTTGTTAGAGTTAAGTATCCCCCCCCCTGCAAGCTAAATGGTTGGTTTTAGATATGTGAAAAAATTCATGGTAGTAGCTTATATAACGAATTTAAAAGGAAAACTATCACAGCTAAGTAGGCTTTACAAGTTAACGAGTAATAATCGACCAACTTAAATTTGCGGTTGTCAAAACATGTTCTCCCATACATTCTGTGTGAAAGATTTTTTTTTTCAACTACAAAGTTAAGTTTGTTCTTGGGATAAATTCATCCCAACTACGGAACTCTAAAATGTGCGTGGTCCGACATGCACTTGGCCGGTTTTTTTAAGATCGAGTGTTGGGTAGGTTGTCTGTAAAAGATCGCTTTTAGCGATAAGATCGCCCATTGAGTCACCCAATGTAAAATTTCTAAATTTATGTCTGTAATTTTTATGGTGTATATAATAAAGAATATTGTATCTATCTTATCTACGTATTTTTATTACTTATAATATCACTAGCTGCGCCGCGCTATTGTCACCCGCATAAATCTCGATCCCGTGAGAATATCGGGATAAAAAGTATCCTATGTCCTAATCCAGGTCATGGTCTACCCATGTGCCAAATTTCATCCAAATCCGTTCAGCCATTTTAGCGTGAAAGCGTAATAAACAAACAAACAAACTTAGTTTCGCATTTGTAATATATCCGTGGCTGGCGTAAAATATATTGACATCTCGACTTGTATGTTTTTTTTTATTGGCTCAATACGTTCTTCGTATATTTTATTCGAATTTATATGAAAAAAATTGACAGCTCAAAATATAAATAACTTTTGGAGCAATCGACTATTATGTTGACATCTCGCATTTTTACGTGTTTTACTTGATAACAACATGTCAAATTAACGATTCACATGGTTTTGTGAACGAACATTGATATTTCGTTATATCAACTTAACCCCTAAAACAACTAAAACACATACTGTAAACTAATTTACCGATTTACCAGAAGAGGTGAAACCTTTAAAATGGCCGTCCTTTTTTTTTTTTTTTGTGGGAAATTATCAAATAACTTCTCCCGCTCTGGTTGGAGCGGGAGGGCGTGTCAGACTCTTATCGGTTGCCCATGGCCGTCCTGACAAATTGCCATTTTAGACATGTCAACATATTCACGCCAGCCATATTATTATGTTAGGGTTAAAGTATAGCAAGTAACACCTCATAATGTATTTGCAAATCGAAAATAGACTAAATAATTACATAAAAGAGCTACCTATAATAATTTGACATCAAAATATTAGTACAAAGATTATCGTGTCAACATTAATATTTGGGAAGCTATGTTACCGAATGATTAATGTAACGTTATGTAACCAAAGTACATAAAATAATTTGTAAATGTTGATCTACAACACGTATTCATGTTCATATTTTAAGCCGACGTTCACACGGACGTAATAAAATCGCAGCGATTTTTTCGTGTTCAGTATGCTTTTCAACGCGCTGGGACGAGAGTGCGTCACAGCGCGTTGGATTCTCAACGCTCGGCTGAACGCCGAGAGTTGAAAATCCAGTGCGCGATAAAATCCCGCCGTGATTTTATTACGTTGGCTTACTAATAATATATGATTGAGACCTTTGTCCAGCAGTGGGACAAGGTGCGCCCCGCAGTTTCACCCGCATAAGTCTCGATTCCGTGGGAATATTGGGATAAAAAGTATTATATATCCTAACGTAGCCGAGAAGCCGTTTTAGCGTGACAGCGGAACAAACAAACAAAAAGTCTAATCTTTTATAATATTAGTTTAGATAATGTCGGTTAAGGCCCTGACCTGAAAGAAAGAAAGAAAATAAGTTTATTTGACCCAGGTTAAGGCACACAATATTCACACAAAATAAAAATAAAACAGGAAAATCTATAAAAGAAAGAAGAAAGAAAGAAGAAAAATATTTTATTTGGGACACGCACAAGAAATACAAACAGTAATAAGCATCTAAAACTAACAAAATTTTTCGAATTACAGAAAGGAAAAAAAAAAAAAAACTACTTGTGCGAGGCCAAAAAGGCACCTATCTCAGCATAGGCTGCGATATTTAAAAAATAAACACCACAGCTTTGGTATTCTGATAGGGCCCGCTGTGATGCCACGGGCACATCTACGGACACATAAATCGCACTATGGGATTACAAAATAAATAAACAATAATTTTTAATAAAAGTTTATATGAAAACCGTAAATATGAACATAAATATTATACGAGTATTAAAACGGTATCGTGTGCTTCACGGCTGTGCCAAATAGGCCCAGTTCAGCTGCCTCACGCTGGTTTTCAACTGGACCGTATGTTACGAGGTCGTCTTACGAATGTAAATAAATTTTATAGTGTGTGTAAATACTTAAGAGGCTGACAACTATTATGTATACCATATTGTTTATTTCATATTGTTTATGCTTTCATGAAGATCGGAGACGTTACGCTCGAAGTTGTGTACGAGTATGTTTTTGTTTACCTAGGACAAACTGTCCAGCTAGGTAGGTCCAACTTCGAGAAAGAGGTCAATCGTCGAATCCGACTCGGCTGGGTAGCATTCGGGAAGCTACGCAATATCTTTTCGTCCCACATACCACAGTGTCTCAAGATGAAAGTCTTTGATCAGTGCGTGTTGCCAGTGATAACCTATGGTACTGAAACGTGGTCGCTCACAATGGGCCTTATCAGAAGGCTAATAGTCACCCAAAGGGCAATGGAGAGGGCTATGCTTGGAGTTTCCCTACGTGATCGAATCAGAAATGAAGAGATCCGCAGGAGAACCAAGGTAACCCACATAGCCCGAAGAATTGCCAAACTTAAGTGGCAATGGGCAGGGCACATTGCTCGCAGAACGGATGGCCGATGGGGTCGAAAGGTTCTGGAGTGGAGACCACGTATCGGAAGACGTAGCGTTGGAAGGCCTCCCACAAGATGGACCTTGTGAAGGCCGCAGGAATCCACTGGATGCGGAAAGCACAGAATCGGTCGAAGTGGCGGTGCTTGGGGGAGGCCTATGTCCAGCAGTGGATGTCTTTCGGCTGAAATGATGAATGATGATGATGATTGTTTATTTATTAAATTAGTTATACTGATCGTGAGAGAAAATTGTGGTCACATTAACTGTATTTTTATTATTTTTGTGATAAAAAAATACCTATATTAAAAATGACAAAAATCGATTCAGTGAACGATTTTGGACAAACTACTTTCATAATGGTGTCGATTCTCTTGTCACAAATGCCTCTAAACTAGAGTAAAAATCACTAAAATTTAGTTTAATCCTGTCAAACGATGATTTCCCATTCTGAAATTAGACTAAAATGACACAACTTAACTTTATTTTAGTTTGGCAGCACTAAGATGGTACTGAGATATTAGTTTAGTGAAAATGGCAATTTTGCTATTCTGAATTTGACGTTTTTCACGTAAAATTTACATTTTCTAACTAAATCTGACTATTTTTAATCGCGACTAAAAACGTGTGGAATAAAATTGGTTGTCATGAACTTTTAATTCACACCAACACCTCGACTTCAGATGCAAAAACAGTACTGAATATTTTTTTTTCTTTTGCTTATATCTCGAAAACGGTGTGTCCAATCGCAAAAATAATGAAAATTTCGACACCCTTTATAAGTGTCTTAACAAGTGTCTGATGTTTAAGGCAGGCACTAAAGACTATCGTGAAGTGCCGCCTGTCATACTCGGTGGGACTGCGTTAGAGTGGGTAAACTCTTTTAAATATCTGGGGCATTGGGTTACCGCAACGCAGACGGATAATGTTGACATGGAGAGGGAGCGTAGGGCGCTGTCAGTCCGGAGCAATATGTTGATCCGTAGGTTTGCAAAGTGCTCGAGAGGTGTAAAAACCACTCTATTTAGGGCATATTGCCAATCATTTTACACCTGCAGTCTATGGGTCGATTACACGCAAAAGGCATACAGCGCCTTACGTATCCAGTACAACAACGCATACAGGGCGCTGTTGGGGTTGCCACGACACTGTAGCGCATCAGGGATGTTCGCAGAGGCACGTATAGATGACTTTTATGCAATCATGCGAAAGCGTGTCGCCTCCCTGATGCGGCGGGTGCGGGAAAGTGACAACAGCCTCTTGGTCACTGTAGCCGATAGGGCGGAAGGTCTAATACTCAGACACTGGACCAGGACACAGGTATTACCGTCAAATCGTGCCTTGAAATGACATTAATTTTAATTATTGTATATATGTGGTTGTCTTATTAGTATTGTTGACATTTTTAATGGTGATTTTGACGTAACAGTTATGGTTTTGATATTATGGTTGTGTTTTTGACATTACAGTTATGGTTTTGACATTGTGATTGTGATTTTGACGTTATTATTGATTGTTTTGACATTACTAGTAATTATAACCAAAGTTTGCCGAATATTATTATGTACTAACACTAGTGTTTAAGATGTGTTTGTATTTACTAACAAATGGATTGTATGATCTGTAATAAATTTTGATTGATTATAAAACCCTTAAACCCCTAACACTCTACATGTAGGTAATATTTTTTTCTTATTTTCCATACAAAAACTGAAAAAATCTATATAAAACACGTCGAGGCTGCCCCCCCTGCGCGCCTCCGGCTCTAAAAAGATTCACGTGGTTAGGTATCACGTGTGGAGTTGCGATTGTCAAATTCGATTTAGATGTGTCAAAATTATTTTTAAATTTAGAGAATTTATTTTGCAGTATAGCTTTTAGATTCTCATAGTCAAAAGTAGGAAATTTTAGTGATAGTTTAGTTAGTTTAGTTCGGTGTACAAGAGAATCGGCACCAATGTGCATTAATTTAGTTACACATTGTATACATACTTTTGACTTAAACCCATTAATTATTCTAATTTGACACATTGTGGCTGTATCACTGTATTATTACGTCAAATTACCGACCGACGCATGTTGCACTAAATAAATGCTGGTAACAGCAGCATATTAACATAATTTTGTGTACAAAATACTGCAACACAAGCGTTTTAGAGCTAATTTAGTGTGAAATATAATGCTCTCCTGGTGAACGTTACATTTATTATTAATATTATAATGCGCTCATCTTCCTTGTTAATGTCTTCATTGCTTTTGATAATAATATTATCTTGTTTCCAACGCAGTGTAAATTCAATGTAACTTTAGCTGCAGTATTTGATGGTGAATTTTCAGAACATAAAATATTTACTTAAGATCCCGTACAGTTTATCAAAAGGTATCTCATAAGCTTTAACAAAACATTAGCTAGCAAAACACTATCAAAATTCAAATTCCTCCAAAATTATCGAGCATTCGTAGCAAGTCTGTTAGATTCGTAGCAAGCTCGTAGCTGTGCTACGAAGCCTACGAGATCTTTTACTATACTCCATTTGAAATAAGATTAGACATTTAAATAAACCTATTTTACAGTCCGTTCAACCGATTTTAACTTCTATTGCGTTGGTAGCATGACAAATGGCACCTGCAGTAAACAGTTGGTATTGTAACCACTTTTTTGCTTTATTTATTACAGCTAAGTTTTCCCGGTTCTATTTTTAAAATCAGCTGTTAGGTTTAACTCCCATGTAATAGGGGGCGAGCCTATTGCCATTAACCGGGCACATACGTTTGTCCCGACTCCGGACTGCAACTGAGACATTTCTGATACTGACATTAAGTATAGCTTTCCATAATTCTTCTCTAGGAGCGGTACGGGCTTATCGATTACTAGCTTTTTTTTTACCCGCAGCTTCCCCCGAGTGGATGGGAACGTAAGTACTACCGGAATTAAAATTACCACACAGATAGTTTAAATCCTGGATTTAAACTATCTTTGTGCCAAATTTCATCCAAATCATATCGAACATAGATCCGGACATACAGACAAACGGACAAAAATGCTAAAAACTACATTTTTGGCACCACACCTCGAAGTCATTTTTATTTTCAATAATATTAAATGTATAGTTTTCATTTCGTTAATTACAATTTTATTATATGTATGTACAACTAAAATCTTAAATTCACTTACAGACAACACACAGCCTAACCCGCTGGGTCTTGAAATTTGAAATATTGCACAAGACTTCGTTTTATGACGAAGGTGAGAAATAAGGAGGGATTTTTGAAAATTCATCCCGTAATGGGGATTAAATAGGGGATGTAAGTGTGTATGAAAGATCGTCATTTTTGCCGATGCGAAATCACATAGGTACTATTTTATTACACATACATACATACATAAACTCACGCCTTCTTCCCATGGGGGTAGGCAGAAACTACAGAACGCCACCTGCTACGATCCTTACATACTCCTTTTGCCTCGTTTACGTTCATACATCTGGTCATACACGCACGCCGGTTGCAAGTACTACGCACCTGGCCTTTCTGAAGAACATCACCAATAAGGTCAGTATATGTCCTCCTAGGGCGTCCCCGCCCGGCCTTTCCCTTCACATCAGCCTCGTAAATACATTTTGTTAGTCGCCTTTCATTCATCCTCTCAACATGCCCAAACCATCTCAGCATACCCTTTTCAATGTTTGTCACTATATCTTCTTTTAAATCACACCACTGTCTTATCACATCATTCCTCAGCCTATCATTCATAGTCAGACCACACATGCTTCGCAAGGAACGCATTTCCACAGCATTTATTCTACTTTCATGTTGTTTTTGCCACACCCAACATTCACTTCCATACATAAGCGTGGGCACCAGCACACCATTGTGAACAGCCAGTCGAGCCTTTTTAGACATCGACTGGCTGGTCACAATCGCATGTATAGCACCATTCACTTTGTTTCCTGCGTTTACTCTCCTTTCCACATCTCCATCAATCTTCCCATCCCTTGTGAACAGACTCCCCAAATATATAAACTCACTTACTTGCTCTTATTTTATTATATGTATAGATATAGATAGTTCCTGGTGTAGTGAAAACATTAGCAAGTCAGCAAGGGTTATGGAGAGGTAGCCTATCAGACGGGTAATGGTGATGTAGGTTGGTATATTATCAGATGTTTTAAGTATTGTCAACCATTGAGGGTTTTACTTTGGAATAGGTCAGGAAGATGGTGATAATAAATGTCAGATTCGTGTATCCAGTACAGTATTTTATCTCACGAAGCGACGCGCGTTTTTCTTGTGGTTACCAAGGGTACAAACACGCTTTGAATGTGTGTGTAGCGCAGGAGCGCTCGGTACCGTCCGAGACAATGACTAAGTCGGAAGTGTGTGTATTATGTGCTGACGTTACTCGTCTTCACACACACATTCACAGCGTATTTTTACACTTGGTTACCACAAGTAAAGCGCGCGTCACTTAGTGACATAAAAATACTATAATACCTAATGCGAAAGTGCTTAATGTACAAAAATGGTAAACTCGGGGTATAGATGCAGCTCTCTAATGACGTTACATATTATTAACATGTTATGAGAATGAGCAACGGAAACCGAATGCTCCTGAAAACTTACTCGAACTAATATTAACACACAGCGTTCACCAATTACTTAACCAAGCGTAATAATTGTAGCAATTAGTATTCACTACAAGCCTACGTTTATAATGATACTAGCGGCTACATTCGCATAAACTAATTTAGTTATGATAGTTCACTCCGCAAAATCATTTAAATAAAAAGCAACTCTTGCTCCCACACAATAAAGTGCAATTCAGGTCGCACAGCGCTAATTACCTACAGTTATATTCACCTAGAAGTTGCCTCCTTTCTATCGCTTAACTCTTTTATCTTCTGACTACATTACGCTCACTGATTTGGCCCGTCAAGAAGAGCCCGCCGCGTACTTGTAAAGATAAACTACGATAACATGGCGCGCCCCTCCAAAATTCAAAACGTTTGAAAGTATTTGTGAAAGTATTTACAAAGCGCCACCAAGGCTCACAACGCATGTGTGCGTAATGAGACGGCCGTCAAACAAAAGTAACTCTCAAAAGTAAAACTCTTTCGTAAGGATGTGACTACACACATTGAAACAGTAATTTGGAGGGGCGCGCCATGTTATCGTAGTTTATCTATAGCTTCATATCTAAAATGCGGAGTGCGCCTTCTGTACAAAATTTCTATTTTCTTAATGTCCCTCGGGAATCATCGCATTTCCGAATACAAACGAATGCCAATTTCCATGTCCATCAATTATTAGATTTATCGTGTATAATAATTTGAATTCAGAGAATTGATTCAAAGTACTTTATTATTGTTTTGTTTAGTAGAGCTGTAAAACTATCTCCCTATCTGTCGTGCCTGCAACTTTAGCAGCTTTTCTCCCATTTTTTTAATAAATAACATTAAGTTAAAAGAGTATTAACAACTATATTTACTTCCAAGTAGATTGAGAGCGTCCAGTCTGCACCAAGTGCAAAGGGCAACTGATAGAAATCCGACAACTGACGAAACACGAAGTTTTCCGAGGGACATTAAGCAAATAGATAAATCGTACTAATCTATGCCTCAAACCTAACTAACGATGTGGGTATTTATATAAAAGAACACATTTTATGTAACTCGAGCAACATTTATCCCATTGATTGGTGTTTCTCGAGTTA
Organism: Agrochola litura; assembly: GCA_949152395.1. Classification (NCBI taxonomy): domain Eukaryota; kingdom Metazoa; phylum Arthropoda; class Insecta; order Lepidoptera; family Noctuidae; genus Agrochola; species Agrochola litura. The sequence continues at coordinate 16,633,762 of OX424509.1, read as the reverse complement.
GAAATGTGCTAACAGACAGGCGGAGATTTGAGACCATTTTCACAATAATTTAAGGATGCAATCTTATAATTATGTATAACGGAGACACACATTTCCAATACCTACCAATGGGTATATGCAACTCAGGTATATACACCGTGAAATTTGAATCACAGTTTTGCAAGAACAAACGTTGTTCAGACTATGGTCTACTACCATGCATCCAATAAAAAAAAAACATAATTGGTTTTTGAAAAAACACAAAAAAACAAAGTTTAAAATGTCAAGATTGTCGTTACTCTCTACGACACAGACACCACGCATGGGACACAGCATTGTTTACAGGGAAATGTACCTCCATAAATGAAATTTAGTAAGCAGTAGATAATCTTGACATTTTAAACTTTGTCTTTTTGTGTTTTTTCAAAAACCAATTATGTTTTTTTTATTGGATGCTGTAGAATGGTAGTAGACCATGGTCTGAATAACGTTTGTTCTAGCAAAACTGTGATTAAAATTTCACGGTGTATATAAAATCCACACCGTCCTTGGACAACAAAGCAATTCCTGAAGTCAAACAACTCCCCGATCCCAAATATGTTTACTTATGTAACAATATACATGTCCTGGCTACATTGACTGCATTCTTAGAAGTTTTTGAATACGTGGAGCAATGTATACCGCAGTGAAAAGGCAATTGTATGGCCAATTGTGCTGCGCTGCGCTACGTGCATTCCATGTAGAAAAGATCTGTAAAAGATTAGGTTTAAAAGTAGAATGTCTTTGGTAGTTTGTGCTCTGGAATAATGAGGAAATTCTTTCTTGTTATTTTTAGTGGTTTGTTCTGTATTTTTCCTGCAATAAATATTTTTAATATTGACTAGTTGTGTCCCGGTTCTGTTTGTGTGGCTCTCTTAAACGAAGAGCACGTCATTTTATTCGTATCAAAATAATAGCTCTTCGTTATGCCCACATTATGTATAAGAATGCAAGATTCATTTATGATTAAATACCGCACTATCGAATGGAATTAAAAACGGCGCAATAAAGCAACAAGTAGTTTTCATATTAAGAACTCTACAGTCGATTTTGATCAAATAAAATACGGGTGCGCGCTAACGAATGGCATTAATAACAGCGAAATAAGTAAAACTTAGATTTTTAATTTCAAAACTTCATGGTCGCTTTTGATAAAAGGGAGCAATCTAACGTAATTACATTCCGTTTTTTAATCCCAGAAACTAATTTAACAGATGCAAATGTCAAACTCCAAATTAAAAAAACAAACGACAATCACTTGAAAGGTCAAATTTTATTAGTCTTTCAAAACGAACTTAAGGTGGATTACAATCCTCTCTACTCAATTTGAAATAAGATTAGACATTTAACTTAACCCATTTTTACATAATTAATTGATTCAGGCGTGACCTTGCGGAAATTCATTATAAAATACAATAGACGTGCATATATTTAGTAACTTGTTCCGCTTAGCTATTTCTAAAGAGCCATAAAAAACTCCTGAAAGAAATCGACACGTGTTTCGCGCTGAGTGCACTCAGCGCTTGGTGTGGCAACACGCCGTGTTCGAGTTCGCAAAAAGTCCATCGTCATCCTGAGGATGCCTCGTTGAGAGGTGAAACACGTGTCGATTTCTTTCAGGAGTTTTTTATGGCTCTTTAGAAATAGCTAAGCAGAACAAGTTAAATATATCCACGTCTATTATATTTCCCATTTTTACAGTCCGTTCAACCAATTATGACTTCTATACTGAGCTGTTAATAATGTGGGGGTGTGTGTGTGTGTGAGGGTGTGTCTGTGTGTGCCTGGTACTGTGACAAATAAACGTTTTTTACCCGACTGCGGCGAAGCCAAAAAAGAAGGGTTATGTATTTGACCTATGTGTTGGATGATGTCCGTCCCTATATTCCCTCGTAACTACTAAACGGCTGAACCGATTTTGATGAGTGATATGTCGTTAGATTCGTCTTGCACGAGTATCACTGAGTATATTAAAATGATAATAAAAACGTCGGGCTTTTCTTTCCTTAATTTTTAATCCCTAGCATCTGGGGTGTAGACGTGAGATTTTTATAAAATAGACCGGCTGGATACTAACAGTTGCCTCTGCTTATCCCTTCGGGGAACGCAGGCGTGATTGATTCCAAAACCAACTAGCTGTAACAACATACGACAAACAACCAATACAATACGTCTTGCCTCAATCATATTACATACCACCATGAAGGCTGCCTCGCTATGTGTATGCAAATACCCTTGCATATTGTACGTCTGCCGCATTGCTGTCTTTAGTATTTCCCCCAGGAGTCACTAAATTATACACCCAAGTGTTAGTAGAATATTAATTGTAATAATTAATTAGGTGGCGTATCGAGTTATGTGGGTATTGACATTATTATATTAATAATCATTTGAATATAGAGTAACAGGAGGGACTCGTGGTCTGAATACTAACAGTCACAAGGGTCGATTAAAAGTTAAGCTACTCTTGCTGCGGTCGGTTCTTGGATGGGCGACCATGATCCATTCTCAATGTTGTGAACGACACGTGGCGCGCTTGGGAGTATAAAATGTATATTTCCAAGCGTGTTACGTGACGCTTTCTTTTTATATTGTAATTACATTTGATATACCTAACTGTAATTTATGACGAAATTTTTTATCTAATTTTATTTGTTTTTATTTTAATTTGAGTTTTATTTTGATTGTAATTTGTGTATGCCTATTCTAATATGAGTCTATGTTACTCGAATTAAATGATTTGAGTTTGAATTGCATATACAGACCTCTCTGTGCCTCGGAAAGTCGATGGTCCTGGCTATCATTCGTAGAACTTTGACAGTCGTTACGGGTCGTCAGACGCCCAAAAGTTTGACAACCAGTCTTACCAAGGGGTATCGTGTTACCCAGTAACTGGGTTGTGGAGATCAGATAGTTAGTCGCTCCATGTAAAATCCTGGTATTCAGCTGCATACGGTTAGACTGGAAACCGACCCCAACATAGTTGGCAAAAGGCTAGGCAGATTAATATTGTTATTGATAGCGTTTGTGTTTTGTTGTGATTTAATTGCAGTTTATGTTTTCGATTTTAGAAGTTCTATTAGTCTCGTTTATTTATGCTGAGTTGTTTTGCTAGTTACTACAGAGTTCGTTGTGTTGAAGTTTGTTGTTTTTCTGAAAATATAAGTAAACATAAACATTTGTATTTGCATTATATTGTGGGTACAATTTAATGGCAAAAATCCATGAATCTATTCTTGCATTAAACGAAACAAAAGGAGTATACAGGGTAAGTTTTTATCCAGTGCGCAAACTTTAACACGTGAATTTACTCATCATTATGAACAACTATTGCTATGGGACCAAACCTGAAGTCACGAAAAAAAATTCAGCTGTTCCCTACATTTTGACGAGTCATGCGAACATAAATGTAGGGAACAGCAGATTTTTTTTTCGCGGTTTCATGTATAAGCTGACCTCGCATTGCACTGAAATCCTACACAATGCGAGATCATCATAAACTGGAAATGTATAGCTTGATGTGTAGCCGTGTGTACTAACTAGCTCAGGAGTCAGGGCTTAAAATTAAAATGTAACAACTTTTTTTATGTCAATAAAACATTTTAATTATTTTATATAAACCAGGCAAACCGCTCCATGAAGTAAGCTCCTACAGACCAATAAGCCTACTACCGGTGTTGGGTAAACTTCTGGAAAAATTATTGCTAAACAGGATGCGCAACTATCTACCGGAAGTTATTCCTCTTCACCAGTTTGGCTTCCGAGAGCATCACGGAACTATTGAACAAATACACCGTATTACGGATACTATAAGTCGTGCACTAGAATGCAAACAGTTCTGCTCTGCTGTCTTCCTAGATATAAGCCAGGCCTTTGACAGAGTGTGTCATGAAGGACTTCTCTTCAAATTTAAAAAGCTGCTTCCCCACTCATTCTTTCCGATTTTGCGATCATACCTACACAAGAGATGTTTTGAGGTGAAATTTAACAACGAAATCGCTCCTCTAAACGAAATCCTCTCAGGAGTACCACAAGGAAGTATATTGGGACCCATACTATACTTACTGTTTACTGCAGACCTGCCAACGCTCGCTGATACTGTAACTGCCACCTATGCGGATGACACAGCTCTTCTGTCGGTACACGAGGATTCCGCTATAGCATCAGCCAAACTACAAGCCCACGTCCATCAAGTGGAGAAGTGGCTGGATAAATGGCGTATTAAAGTCAATCAGGGAAAATCTGTCCATGTGACCTTCACTCTGAGAAGGCAGACCTGTCCCTCAATAAAACTCCATAATGAGGAAATCCCCCAGGCTGATGATGCCAGATATTTGGGTATGCATCTGGATCGAAGACTCACCTGGAGAAAGCACATCTGGATCAAATGCAAACAGCTGGATACGAAATTCAGATCAATATACTGGCTGATAGGTCGTAAATCAAGCCTGTCACATGAAAGCAAAATAGCTATTTACAAGACCGTCCTCAAACCAATCTGGACTTACGGAATCCAGCTGTGGGGCACTGCTAGCAATAGCAATATAGAGATTCTCGAAAGATTTCAGAGCAAGATATTGAGAGCCATGCTAGATATACCCTACTATGTGAGCAACAAATACATCACGAGGATCTAAAGATCAACACCGTCAGACAAGAGATTGCTAGACATAGCGAAAGTTATCAGACGAGAATATCAACTCACGTCAATGAACTGGCATCTAAACTAGTAGGCACAGGAAGTGCCACATACTCCCGATTGAAGCGTCATAGTATCCCTACGCTTACCGCGAGGTTTGATCACACCATATGAAAGGGACTCCCAAGAATTCCTTCTGCTAATGAAAAACAGAACGTGACACCTCAACTAAATGGCTTATTGTGTTTTACACAGATCGCCAAGTTAAAGAATTTATAAAAAAAAAAAAAAATATTATTATTCAGAAGTTTGGTTAATTCCGGCATTAAGTAAACATCAAGTTTTTTTCAGCTAAAAAAACCTTATCTTTAATCCTAACTAAACCAATACACAAACCAACAAATAAGTACCAAAAATAAATCACAGAACTCTCATAAAAGTTCATTCTCGCTCATAACTGCATGCTTGCAAAACGTTGGTCGTACTGTCGTACTACGCAGCGCAGTCACCAACAGCAATAAGCTGGAAACAGTGTCATTGCATTTCTGTAAGTAAGGGCGGCTATACATGGGCAGCTCGAGCATTGAATTCACAACGAATGCATTGTCTTATAGTTATAAGATAAATGATTTTATTTCTGTGAGTAAGTTTATCCAAACACTTTTACCCGGCAATTATATTTTTAAAACTAGATGAGGTCGGCGTTTTCTATCTGACTACTCTGAGAAGAAAGGCCGAAACAAACTCAGAGATCACAGTCTCTTTTAAAGTCCAAACATAATCTTGGTCAGATCATGTGAAGACCATGTAGATTGAGGAAAGAACCACACAGATTGAGTGGACCTGTCCAGTCAGTGTTAATTTGTTAAAGATGTTAGTATTTATAAAGTAGGATAGGCGCATAAATCGCCTATACACGAAGGTGTCAGTTTATATCGCATTGCGTAAAAAAAACCCTGTTATGGTACTGTCCGGCGGACAAAGTGTCCTCCGGGCGATCCACATAGTGGTGACACCCAGGCGTTTCCTCCCGCCTTATCCTGAACAGAAACCTCCCAAAATAACCGTGTCCGGTGAAGACCTGCGTCAGGCGGAAGGTGAGGACGCCGTGGCGCTTCACTAGCTACTCCTCAAAGAGGGGGACTTATCGCCGCAAGTGTGGCGTGCCCAATACAGTCCCAGCTTGAATCAATTCGAAAAGACTGTTTCAAGCTGACCGTGTATGGCTGCCCTAAAATGTCGTTGTTGCTCTCCAAACTACTGTTGTGTTCGGTTCAATTTCCCAAGGAACGTACTCGGACAACGAAAACAGCCATTTTTGCTCCAACTCCAATAATAATTCCGTTTTAAAATGTTGTTGGTTGGCGTTTTAGTTTTAGTTCCATAGCAACAATTTAGTTTGTTAAGTGAGTAGTTTAGGACGATCGTTTCATTTTAGTTCTTATGTGTTTATGTTAGATAACTTTTTTGCAAATTCGCAGTGTTGTGAGTAGCTAATTATTTTATTGTACAGCAACCCGCACTGGCTTTGCACGGGTAGCAGTATATTTGCCTACATGTTTTATGATGTAGTGTCGTATATGCCTGTTGCATCGAGCATGTGGATAAGTTGAATAATTCCGTAGTACATTGTTTTCAAATAACTCTATTGGTTTATGCGGCGCACGCTAGTAAAGCTCCCAGTCGACATGTTTTTTTCCAACATCTTCAACAATCATCGTAATATTTCAGCCAATTTACACAAAACCGTAATGAATTATGCACTTAAACCTTTCTCGTGAATCTTTCCGTCCATTGGTAAAAACCGTATGAAAATCCGTTCGGCAGTTTTAGAGTTTATCGCGTACAGATAAACAAACAGACGCGGCGGGGGACTCGACTACGGCGAAGCAAAAAAATTAGACCGGTATATGTATGTCTGTTCATCTGTTTCCATAACTTCTTAACTACTTATCATAATTTGACAAATGAGCTATCGTTAGAAGCGTGTTGATCATCCGCTGGTTATAGGCTATGTGACGTCACATTAAATCCGGATTCACACGTAATCTGTTTGATTTATGCACTAACACATGTGACTCCGGATTTCTAATTTGTCTGTTTTTGATATCTTGTTTTATACTTTTTTAGTTGACTTTTTTTGTCGTAGTTGGGTTTTAGTTTTTGCAACTTATAGTTTTATATATCTACTATGCAGTGATACGGGTTTGTGCAAAAAATAACATGATAACGAATCGGAAGTTTGGCATCCATCGTGGTTATGATTGTACTACCTAACTAACACAAAAGGATTTAATCAAGTTTTGTTCTTATTCCAAAAGATATTCTGTCAAAAATAGGTCGGTATATTGTTGTTTTTCTTGGGAAAAAAGAAAAACAAACGAAGATATTCATCGACTTTTGCTGTAGAGACACTCCACTTAGGTACATGAATATAACTACGAGTACAGTTAGACAATTAACTGAAAGAAAATTTTAAACTTAGGCATATTAAAAGTACTTTTTGTAAACAAGCATATTACAAATTATATCCTAGATAAGAATGCTTGGAAGCATGCTGGTCTATCTCCATAGGACAATTTAGAGTCTAGACAAAATCAAACTGGTTGCTAATTTAATTGTATAATTAATTATTATAACATTTACTTTACATTCTGTGATTACTTGAACTCACACACTGACTTATTAGTATTACTTGTAATTTTTTTTAGAAATATCGTATAGGTACCTACTTTAACAATTCTTGTAAATATGTGAATATCATGTATCCATTACCTACATTATTATTTTTTCTGTCATTGCTTCATTTTTAATTATTTTTACCTATTTCGGTATCGTAATCTTATTCCAGGTGCATCGTCTTCACATATAGTTATATAATTAATGTTTACAAAATATTGTAAAACATTTTAAAAGAGGTGGAGTTTCTTGCCCATTCTTCTCCATACGAAAACTACAATTTGGAAGGGGCGATCAATTCTATTTTTTGTAAATTTTGACGTTCAAAAGTGCCTTTTATGTGCCTAATTGAAATAAATTATTTGACTTTGACTTTAAGTTGGTACTCACAATACTTAGTAATAAGTGCACTACACTTTTCTAATCTTTCAGCTAATACAAGTGCTTTGAGTTTTCATTACAGGAGAGGATTATTATACAATGTGTTCTTATTATTTCTCGTGTTCAAGGATAATTGCTCTTTGTTAAGCTGCTTGAAGAAATTCTTTACACAATCTTACAATAATTTTAAAAGTAGAAGAAAATTTAGGTATGCTTTACCATACTAGAGCTGCGTACGGATTTACAACTTGACAACCCATCGATATTTCTTTATTATATTTAAGGATAATTTTGTTGTTTAATGCTGTTGTTTTTTTTTCGTGTTATTTTTGCCATTGACACGCTAAGAAGAAGAATGTTAATGTATAATTTAAATAACTATTAAATTTTTAAAAACCCCCAACACGAACATTTCCTCATTTCTCTTTCCTACTCAATCACCAGACCCTGTTCACCATCTATCTATAACCTATGCGTTGCGACCATTCCAATGAGCCCAAACACGATACTTGTGCTGTAAGTTGGTAATGGAGTTGGGTATCCTGCAAATTCCAGGTGATGCTGCAGTATCAGTTCAAGGTTACTGGTTATTTTAATATCATTGAAGTAACAGAATACCAAATTTCAAAACAATCAGACCTGTGGAAGCTTCGCTTATCCATGCATTAACTAGAAAAGAGCTGATATTCTTCAAACGGCTGAACTGATTTTGATAAAACATGTCTTAGAAACCATCGCTACAAAAACCTGCTTAAAATTAAACAAAAACGTTTTTAAATCGGTTCACCTGTTTAAGAGCTACGGTGCCACAAATAGACACAGGCAGACACACAGCGGTCAAACTTATTACACTCCTCTTTTTGCGTCAGGGGTTAAAAATACCTTCACTGACTAGCTTACAAGTCTTTGAAAATATTTTTTTGATTTATCTTATAAACAATATACAATCTAACACTAAAATAAATGACTAACTATACAAATAAATACAAATACAAATGACACAGCCGTCCGCATCGCTGTCATCTGGGACTATCTATCTATAAAATGATGAAACGTGTCTAGAAGACTGGCAGCATTGCCACGTTGAATGGCAATGCTAATTCTTTGGCCAAAGACCGAGCCAGCCCTCCGGTCACAAGTTGACAGTAGCAATATCTTCTCAAAGATATCTTTCAAATTTCGATTGCTTTCTCGCAAAACAAGCTTTGTAGTTACATTGCAACTGAAAATCAATAGAACTACAATCTTTTGTAGTGGTGTAAACTTTATTCCTTTTATTTTAGTTGACCGTTTTCTTACAAAAATGATTTCGAGTTTTAGGATTTCTGCTGTGTCGTTGGCTGTGTATTTCTGTTACTATTGAAATTTATATCTTCACTTATCTATGCCTGACAAGTTGTTTTTTTTTTGCAATTTTTTTGGGTTCTGTACCTCAAAAGGAAAAAAAGGATCACTCGCGTGTCTGTCTGCCTATCCGTCTGTCACAGCCCATTTGCTCCGAATCTAATGGACCGAATAAGTTAAAATTTTGTACATTATGTATTTCTGTGAGTCAAACACGGACGGGTAACGTAAACAAAATAATTTTGAATATGGGGTCACTTTTGGGGTGCAAATAAGAAAATAATAATAAAAGTTTTGCAAACCGAATAACATATCAAATGAAAGGGCTTGTTGAGAGAATCTCATTTTTTTTGTTGTTTTAAAATAAATGCTTTTAAAGATATTTATGAAAATTTAGAATTTTTTAGGCTCAGTAGTTTCGAAGATAAGGGTCCGCCTTTGTCTTCGAAACTACTGAGCCCATGTTCTTTACTTAAAGATTACAAGAAAACGTATAAGAAGTCTACGGTCTTAAAATAACATGGTAAATCTCTCAAAATTGTGCGTACAAACTTACATTTTTAGTTGGAATGTATCGGAGAACATGTTTTTCAACTACAATATTAAGTTTGTTCTTGGGATAAATTCATCCCAACCTTCATTGTACGTGGTCCGACACGCACTTGGCCGGTTTTTTACTATCTGACTCAGCTAGCTAGAGAGGGCAGTTACAGTTAAAAACTTAGTACCGGAGAGCAGTGAAATTGAAAACATGAATTCTGGTTTAGGTACAGTACCGACCAAAAGTCCATGAGCAATCTCACAAAGCAATAGACTGACGCTTCGGTTTGACTTACGACCTTCTTCTATAAGTTGTTACAATACTGTAGACACGCACATTACACACACACACTCACTTTGTCTGCAACCAATGACTAGTTCAATAATCATCATTCGTTTTTAGTTTCATTCGTCTTGTTCACATAAATATTAAAGTTTAGCAGGTAGACCACAAAAAACTAAGTAAATTATTTCGATTTCTGTGGGGTAGATGCAGTTTGTTACGAGTATTTAATTAATAGAACTTTGTTGGTTCGTGAATAATATTGGTGACGAGTATTTAGCGCAGTGTTGTGGTTATTATTATCAAAAAGCAGGCATAAAATATATTGAAGAGATCAGATCAGATCAGAGAATATTATTGCGCTGCGTAAAAGTGAAGTGAATATCTAATGAAACCGGACTAAGTGTGAGTGTTATCATTTATATATTTCATATTTTACTAAACATAAATCTTAATCAAGGGTATTGTTGATAGAACAGAGGTATTGTTGAGACAGAAGATGCCTTTAAAGTTTTAAATTCATTGTGAGGTTTAATTCGATTAGTGAATAATAAATAATAAGGTATTATGTGTAATAAAAACAATGTTTTTCTTTGTTCTAGAGAAATACTGTGAGGGTTAAGAGATATGAGGAAGGGGCTTATTATCGAGTAGCAGCGACGTCAAATGGTGAATGAAACAAATGGTTTCATACCAACGAGATATTTTGCTGAATTATTAAAAACACGTCATTATGAACCGTTCGCCGTGCACTCTGAAGGCTTGCATCACTGAAGACCAGCTAGAAAACCGTTTTTGACCTTAAAATATTGACCGTACCAACTTAATAAACAACAGATTCGTTATTGCATGAATTTATGGTAACGAATTTTTTAAGCACATTTCAATAGGGTGTTTGTCGTATTTCTTGCAGGTATACCGAAATTGTTTAATATTATTTTAGTAATAGTATTATTTTAGGATTAAAATTTGAGGTTTAGTTTCAATCTTCGTTTCGTAAAGAAAATGAATACTTAAGCTTTAACCTCAATAACAACCAATATTTACTAAAGTCAAATAAAATGTAAAATAATTAATACAAATAAAATATAAACAAACTGCCCATATTTAACCTTAAAATTACCTATTCTGTAAGTAGTTTTTTACATTTTAAGTAGTCTAATATTCTTATTTATTACTTAATTACTAAAAAAAAAAAAATATTTCATAATTTAAATATGTCAAAATAATACAAACTGCTTCTATGTTTCTATTTCACATCTTATTCAGCTGAAGTAATGATAAATAATTGTAGCAGTTTATTAACTTATGTAAAATAAATATAACGAATAAACATATTTTTTTAATTTTGTTATCATATATCACGCATTTTTAATTCTAAAACCTTTATTGCAATAACAACATAAAAAAGCAGCAATATTTAAAAAATATTATTATCGAAAACAAAAATAATAATATTTGCAAAAAACCGCACTGTGTTTTACGAGATTAGAACCTGAGGCAGTTTGAATTCCATACCAACGCTTAACGCTTTCTGCTATCTGCACTTGTTAAGTTACTATCGAATTTTAGCAATGCCATTAACTGGTCAAGTTCACGCGCATAGTGCGTGTGTGCTAGCATGTTTAAAGCGACGGAAATATATTGTTGTTTCGTGTAGTGCAAAACTGCGTTATCTGTGGTGTGTGTATCGTGTTGGTTACACATACAAATGTATGAGCTATACCGCGTGTTCACAGCAATACGACTCTTAGCGTGCTTATGCACTTTTGAGCGCTTACTGTACAGACACAAATATCAATAAATAACTCTTGCCCAAACACTATGATTCAGAACAAATATCAGTAACTCTGTAAGCCATACAAATATTTGTTCCTTGCAGGAATCACTGAAGCGCAGTATGTAAGCCTGTCCGTCAGCCTCTGCTGCAATTAAATCAACTCGAATTATGAAGTGATACCAATATCGTATCGACTAGGCCTCAATACCATTTGCTCTTAAAGGTAAATGCAACATATCGGTTTCTAGACATTGGCTAACAGGAGCCTTCTCATGCGTTAAGACTACAGCGAACCAAAATCTGTTTGTATAATATATGTACAGGTTTACGTGTATGGCAGAGGTGGTCTGTAACAGGTAAAATTAGAAACCTGTTCCACCTGTTCCAGTTCCAGGGAAAAAACAGTTCCAAAATCTTGTTCCAAAATAACAGCCTGTTACATTGGAACCAAAGACTCTTTGATTGCAACAGATCCGAAAAGGTTGAGAACAGATGCTACCTCTTTCTATTACAATAAGTTAGAAGAAAAAAGAGCTTGTTCCAAACTGTTCCAAGTCATTTTCGTTTGTATCTCTTTCTAACAAAGTAAACATCCGTAAGATAGATAGAGAAGAGCTTGTTATGTTACACACACCAGTTACGGCGTGGAATGTGTGGAACAGGCGAAACAGGCAGGAACTGTTTTTTCGGTATTGAGATATCTGTTCCCTGTTCCATGTTTTAAAAACCTGTTTTTTTAAACTGTTTCGATAAATACGCCTTACTCCTAGTGGATGGTACAGTTAGGGAAATCAATTGTTTATCAGTCAACACACTACGTCAGTTTGCAGTCTTATAGCCATTTCATACCACTGTTAAAGAATTACTCAGCGCTTCTCCTCCATGATGTAATATGTGCATAGTTAAAGTGTGGAACTCTCTGCCAGCGTCTGTGTTCCCTTCCACAAATAACCCATCTACCTTCAAAGCGAGAGTGAACAGGCATTTTTGGACACGCTCGTTCCATTGAAGACCCCATCCATCGCTTTCCATCAGGCGAAATCGAGGTCAAGAGCAGGAAGAAGCAGCAAAAAAAAAAAAATTTTTTTTTTAAATATACGTGCAATTTGAGTTGGTAGTTTATGCCCTGATTTACATAGTTATGCATAGTATAATACTAGCTGTGCCCCGCGGTTTCACCCGCATAATCTTGATCCCGTGAGCATATCGGAATAAAAAATATCCTATGTGTTAATCCAGATTATAAACTATCTGTGTGCCAAATTTCATTCAAATCCATTCATTCAGGAGTTTTTGCGTGAAAGAGTAACAAACATCCATCCATCCTTAGAAACTTTCGCGTTTATAATACTCGTATTAGTAGGATGTACCTGGATTTCCACAAGAAATCTGACTCCTTCTACAGACGAAAACCACTCGGTAGTACCCTCTTGTATATTACAGGCTGGGTTTCAGAATTTCAAGAAGATATCCTTATTTTGAACGACTACTGCATCGCCAACGCCAAACAACGCCTTAAATGTTGTGCTTTTTTCCGACTTCCAAAAGGAGGAGGTTCTCAATTCAACAGTACGTTTTTTTTTTTTTGTTTTTTACGCGATAACTCGGCCAATTATGAATTGATTTTAATTATTCTTTTTTGTTTGGTAGGTAATACTTCAGAGGTAGTCTCATATAAATTTTAATAACTTTGCTTGGGTAGTTTTTGAGTTAGCTTCAATAATACGTATTTTTTCCCACTTATTAAGTACCATGTGGATGATATGTTAAGTTCCTCTCACTGTTATTTACATAGCAGGTAGTGGTATTCGAATGTGTGTGTGATAAATACCACAACAAAAAAGTGAAAAATAAAAACTGTTTACAAAAAAGTGAAAAATAATTTTAATTTCTGAATTCGGTGGCAAAAAACGAAAATTCAAAACCAAAGACGCCGAATTCCGAAATGAAACTTATTTTTCACTTTGTAGTGTTTTTTTCGGAAGTCGGTTGTTTTTTTTTTGTCTTTACTTGAGCAATTTCTCATCGGTACATTAAAAAAAATAAAGTCGCTTTTCGTGTATGTCTGTCTGACCGCGTTATTCTTCTTAACTACACAACCGATTTTTATGCTGTTTTAACCATCATTTAGAAAATGTATTCCGGAAGGTTTATGTGTATAATACGTTAATATTAAACTTCTAAAAAATAAATAAATTTCGATGTTTTTTCAAGTCGCAATTTTTTTTTTTTTTTTTTTTTTAATGTAACACAATTTATTTTACCTACTTAAAATTATTATGCTTAAATTAATTTAGTAACAATTGTGTCCAATTATTAGCATCTGCTGCCAAACTAGGTTTATAGCCTGTGTTTCAGCATGCAGCGCCTCAAGCCCTTGAACTGGGTATGCGAGTATGAGCTTACGAACAAAAGGAAACAGTTTATATAAAAAATAACCGTATATCTCTAAAACAAATAATTTTAGAAGGAAGTTGCGCTTGAGTTTTGTTACGCATGACGAGACGTGACGTTACCCCACTGCGCTGAATAAGAGTATAAAGCTTTAGGGATACGGTGTCCAGTTATGTGTTTATTTCATTGTAATAAAAAGCGATTAATCTAAATAAAAATGGCACGCCGGAACGGGTGGTGTTAATTATGTATGAGTTCTGTTGTTTTAGAATATAAACACTGCTATTGTTTGAAGGCTGTTGAGCAAATGCGAAAGTGAGTTTGTTTGTTTATTTGTCTGTTACACTTTCACGCTAAAACGGCTCAACTGATTTGGATGAAATTTGGCACATGGGATACTTTTTATCCCGATATTCCCACGGGATCGATACTTATGCGGGTAGAACTACGGGGTGCAGCTAGTCATTTATAAATACTACTATTACTAGAAAATAATTTGTTTGTGACTCATTAAATTAATTGTGATTCGATCCGATTTAGATTCATCTTACCCTTTAACTGTCATTAACGAGACACAATACAATTTTAATTGTTATCCACCTCAATGAGGCGTCGTAACAGATGATGAGTTCTAGGCTGTGGTAGTGACGGTACACGGTATTAACAGTAATTAACACTGTGTTAATTCAGTATTAAAAACTAACAACATGAATTGTGTGCATTAACACAAAGTCAAAAAATTTATTTGTTAAACAAACGTTTCGTGATTCTTAGTTTTTACAATTCCTATCCATGCTACCCTTTGGCAGTATGGAAATATAATAAAACGGTTGCCTTTGTGTTTTAATAAAGCCATACTGTAGGCATTAAAAGAAATTGGCCCAATAAAAAATAATCATGTCACTATTTTCAGCAAAAAGTGCCTACTTTAGCCCAAAAGATCTTTGTCTCGACAATAATCTTTTATGAATGAAATCTCCCGAAAGTCTAGCCTCTAATGTAATCATTGATATTTCTGGTCTATAACTTCTTCAAGGTTGGTCGACCCCGAATACAGGTAATTTAGTTACCCGAGTCACAGTATAATAAAGTAATACAGTATTATATCTCGACAGTGACCTTGAAATAATTACCTACGGCCGCTCGGTAGATAAACCTTCCGCGTCCGTGTGTAACTACTTGAGACTGTTGCGTACTAATTTACACTGAGATTTCAAAGCGCGCCTTATCGGCCATTTTCTATGAAGACTTAATACTGTTACTTATTTATACTGTGCGCGAGTCTAGAAACCCAATATCTTATTATACACTCTACTTCACAGGTTCAATATAACTTCTGTTCAAGCTGAACGGAACTTCGGAACAAATCATATTTGTTTTTCTACTTAACTACTACTTACTTTACTATTTTGTATTGACTGGAGTTATTCTTAACCAATTTCAAAAAAGGAGGAGGTTCTATTTTCATCCATATTTTCGTCAATTGAGGACCGATTTTGAAGATTCTTTCGTCATTTGGTATTCGAATTTGTGTGGATACGAATCGTCGCCAACACTGCAAAGGGGCGAACCTTCATACAAACGGTCAAAAATTAGTTTAGTATACAAAAATGCTCCATTTGTCGAGCTCTATGTCGTCACAAAAGGGCGAAGCTCTAAGACTAATAGAAACGAAAAAAGATTGACGGCGTGTCTTAAAATCAGTTGTAGGGATTTTTTTTTTTGTTCTAAATTATACCTATATATTTTCTTAAATATCATCAAAATAAGCGCGTCATCGGGAGAAAAAAAAAACGTTTTTTGACTCTCCTGTAAAATTTTCTTATTTGAGGTTCGCCCCTTTGCGGTGTTGGTCATAAAATTGCCACTATCACTGTTATTTGCTATGTACATAACAGTGACAGGAACAGGACTAGTGTGGTACCTACGTACCACAATAATTAAAAAGTGAAAAAAAAAACAACTGACTTCCAATAAAAACACTACAAAATGAAAAATAACTTTCATTTCGGAAGTCGGTGGCAAAAAACGAAAATAAAGAAAACCATTGACCCTGACTTCCAAAATTAAAGTTATTTCTAATCAGTTCGAAAATCAGTTGTTATTAACAGACTTAAAAAAAAGGAGGAGGCTCAAATTTTTTTTTTTTTAAATGTTTTTTCCCCGATTACTCAAAGACGACTGGACCGATTTGAAAAAATATTTGTTTGTTTGAAAGGGTATACTTTCAAGTTGGTCCGATTGTCATTTGGTCACGATCTGATCATGGAATCTTGGAGAAATCGAGGGAACTCTTCAAATATTAAAGGCACATCTATAGCGATTTGGGTATTTTTGATGAGCAGTTGACATAAGGATGTTGTAACTTAGATAAATTACAAATCAACCCACTAAAAAGTGAAAAAAAAAAACTTTTTTACATAAAATACAACCGACTTCCAAACTACAAAGTGAAAAATAACTTTAATTTCGGAAGTCGGTGTCAAAAAACTAAAACACTGATCCAAATACACCGACTTCCGAAATTAAAGTTATTTTTCACTTTGTAGTTTGGAAGTCGGTTGTATTATGTGTAATTTTTTTTTTAATGTTTTATTCAAGCAAAACGACCGTAAAGTAAGAACAGGGGAAAACAAAATGGCGCTGCTGCAAGAGCTTTAATATAAGCAGACCGTAAACACACGCTTTCTCTGCACTTGCTACCTAGTGTTACCACACCTCATAAATCACGGCGCACATTAGAACAAGCAGCCTGCTGCTAAACTTTGCATCAATTTACTAAACGACCGAAGTCGCGAACAAAAGCTAGTCGCTACAAATATCTGCTTTGTTCCTACAACAGACAATTTTCAAAGGGACAATACAAAAATAAAATTCGCGAGCAAACAAAACCGTGGCAACACAATACAGTGTTGAGTAATGGTCCCGTAGTGAGTGCTTTCTACGAAACGCGGAACCCATGTCGGGGTAGACACGGACGGTACTGAATTGATTGCATGGATGTCACACCTGGAGCTGCGATACAATTTTATCACCTACGTACCTTGTTCAATATTTTTATAAAAGCAGGAGTCAAAAGAAATTGCTTTATACCCGTATTTCAAAGGGTTTCATTTTATTGTTGCGTGTAATATAGTATCTCTATTGGATATTACACTTCTCCTTTTACTAACCTATCTCGCTTCGGAACACAATGTTGATGCGAACGCTAGTTTATAATAATAATAATAAATTCATTTATTTCAGACATAATTACAAAATTGTCCATATAGTGTTAGTAACAGAGGTCTTAAAAACTATGTTAGTATACTAGTATTAATTCACATTATAAAAATTCAAATAGACATTAAAACACCACATAAAAATACAACAACAATAACATTACATATATTAATTATGTCACGTGAAGCCGAATAAGCCTCCCCAGCACTGCAGACTCCGGCCTATCTGATATCATCCTCAGCATACCGTTGGGGCTCCCACGGATCCTAAACATCAGAGATGCTGCTTTTCTACGCATTATGGCATAAAAATCGTCGACCCTAGCGTCAGCAAACATGCCTGATGCGCTGCAGAAACGTGGGAGCCCCACCAGAACTCTGAAGGCGTTGTTGTATTGTACGCGAAGAGCGTTGTAGGCCCTTTGCGTGTAGCTGGTCCATAGAGCACTGGTGTAAAAGCTTTGGCAGTAGGCCCTGAACAGTGTCACTTTTACATCTACTGTACACCTTGCAAATCTATGCACCAACATATTCGCACGAACCGACAACGCCCTTCGCTCCCTCTCGATATCTGCATCGTCATTTAGGGTCTCAGTCACTATGTGTCCTAGGTATCTAAACTGAGAGACGCGTTTCAGAGGTACTTCGTTTAAACAGACCAGGGGTACATGCTCCGGTGACTTATTCTTACCTCTAATCACCATGAACTCACTTTTTTTCTCATTGTATTTGAGACCATGAGCGACCGCATAAGACTCACAAATACCGAGCAGTTTTCTCAAACCACTGAGCGACGGACTTATAAGATAGAACTGACTTTTTCTATTGAACGATACTGGTAGAGCTTGCAGCTAGCTTGAGCGAACAATACGGTTTTATACCGTGTGATCCACGACTCAACGGAGGCTGTTCGCCCTCTTTAGATGTAAGGCAACCTGTCTTATACACGTATTGCATGGAGCTGTAACAAATCTCACAATATATTTATTTATTAGGTGCGTTTATTCAGAAAGTGGGCAACGTGGTAAATAGTTGTCAAATATTTCATTGTTTTGATTTATTTGGCAATATTACTGTATGGAAATAAGAAATATGGCTAACTACCGAACTAAAATATTGATTATGAAATGCATTTATTAATATCGTAACACCGAATATTTCGTTATACATGTAAAAAAAGTATTTGGAGACTTTTCAAATGCCTTTTTTACACCTAAAACGGTTACAACATCAAAGTGTATTGTAATTCTTTATTAATATTATATTTCACTAGTAAGCGATATTTCCATACAGTAATATTGCCAAATTAATTAAAACAGGTAAATATTTGACAGCTATTTGCGCCATTGCCAACTTTTTGAATGAACGCTCTTAAAGAGGATAGAAATATACACTGGATAATCTTCTTAGACTAAATTAATTAGCAAACTATTAAAATAAAAATGTTATAACCTAACCTTACTAAAATTTGGCGTCGAATTTCCTCCGCATCGCTTTTTACTGGTAATGTACCCACTGATGAGCAGTTTTTTACCTAGATGGGTGATACAATATAACCTAGTTTCTATAGTGGATGGATGTTGATTAGTCCCCGCAAATTATGTACAACGCAGCACTTTTTTGTTAGTTATAAGACTAGTCACTAGGATAATAAATTATGTATTTGCAAGTGCGAATCAGGCTTGCACACGAAGGGTTCTGTACCATATTAAGATCGGGCAAGACCCCCTTTAATTTTTAATTTTATTTCATGTTTATTATTTGTTGTTATAGCGGCAATAGAAATACATAATCTGTGGAAATTTCAATTGTCTACCTATTATCGTTCATGAGATACAGCCCGCTGACAGACAGACGGTCGGACAGCAGAGGCTATAATAGGGTTCTTTTTTTTATCCTTCGGGTACGAAACCCTAATAATCATGTACCTATGATTTTAACCTACCGGTTACCTATTTATAACTTTGACATTAGTGATGTTAGTAAAAGCAAAAATCATCTTATCCGCAAGCAAGCAGATAACCAAGCAAATAAAATAAGTGCCTACTCTAGTTGGTCGAACAAGTTTCAAAGTACTTCTAAAGGTACTCTAGTCGTTCAGATACTTGTACAACACAAGACTTCAGAAACGTTGAGATGAAACTACTCTAGGGCTTTTGCCTAGACATATCTTCAGTCAGGGATTCAAGATTGTTTGACGATGTAATTTTTTTAATTTTAATTTTATATTACCCTGTCCCACTGCTGAGCAAATGCCTCTCCCAAATCCTTCCATGCATCATTTTCCAGAGCCACCTCAATCCAACCCTTGCGGTACGCATCTAAGTCTTCTCGCCACCTCTTCCTGGGTTGGCCTCGGCGCCGTCATCCATCCTCAGGCACCCACCGTGTGAAGACTGTTGCCCAATGGTCACGATGCATGCGGTTGACATGACCCGCTCAATCCCATTTTAGCTTGGCAGCCTTTTTACCTACGTCTAAGAGCCCCGTTTTGGAGCGTAGCGTGGTGTTGCGTATTTTGTCAGTTCGTTCTACACCCAGAATGCTGCACACCATTGCTCTCTGGCAAACCCCAAGACGGAAGTTTTGCGACTCGGTGAGCTACCAGGTCTGAGCATCGTAGGTTAGGACGGCAGAATACACATATCGATGAGTTTTCGCTTCAAGGAGATCGGTAGATCGCCCTTCAGTGTCTTCACGGACCAGAAGCTTTTCCAGGCATTTTCGATGCGATCTATTTCCTTTTCTTGCCTGTTTTTGAAAGAAACTAACTGGCCAAAGTAGATGTACTCATCGACATAATGTATTTACTGCCCATCTACATCGACCTAATTATTTTATAAGAAGACAAAATCATTTTTGACGGTACCATAGACGCAGTAGCTGAGCGATTGGTTTCCGCATTGGCCGCGTCCATCGACACGCGAATACACGACCGTCGCGTTTTTTTGTTCGGCGAACCTGAACACGTGGTTGCCCCGGCAGAGGGCGCATTACATAGTATTCGCGCGAGCGATCATTTTCCACGTGAGTGCGTTTGATTTCAGTAATGAACATGAAAATGTATTTTTTTAAGACCTATTTCTTGAATAGTAGGATCAAACCTTAGTTTACTCGGCAATAAAATTATTGGCTTTGCTTAATTCTGAACATCTGTCGATCTATTCTGTAGAAATCTCAACGTGAAAACTTAGGTGGAGTGAGCTGTCAATAGTGTTAATGGTGTATATAATGATAATGTGTTAATGGTGTATATGTGTCAAGTGGGATGATAGCTGCCTCAAAGAGATGTCAGCAGAATTGACGGGGTCTACTAGGGCCAATGTCTGCCGGGGCTGCGAATAAGGCCTGATGTCCTTTTGACATCGTGGCCCCCGCCAATATGGCAACCGAAAGAATACGGGTGGGTTTTAGTCGGTAAGAGTCTGACACGCCCTCCCGCTCCACCCAGAGCGGGAGAAGTTATTTGATAATTTAACAACCAAAAAAAATATATATGTGGGATGATAGCTCACTTCAATCTCCCTTTACTTAAGTTTTTGACGGTGACATTTTTACAGAATAGCATCGCTGTTCTTTATTAAGGTATTATTATTAAGTTATACAGTTCTAGAACAATTCAACCAAGTAGTATCAATCAGTCTTCTTTTTTTTCGTGTGGTTAGTGACTAACCTGGTGTCAGAATTTTAAAGCCGCCCATGGGCCTCTGATATGGCTTTACATGCCGTCGAGAAATGTCTCTCAGGCATGCCGGTTTCCTCACGATGTTTTCCTTTATTATTTTTGAA
Organism: Agrochola litura; assembly: GCA_949152395.1. NCBI lineage: Eukaryota > Metazoa > Arthropoda > Insecta > Lepidoptera > Noctuidae > Agrochola > Agrochola litura. The sequence goes on along the minus strand of OX424509.1, from coordinate 16,612,694 downwards.
GCAAGTGAGAGGCACTTGGGTTCTAACTCGAGACCTATTGACTTCGCAGTCTGACGGTCACACCAGTAGGCTATCATTGTATCAATTTATTTAATTTATTTATTTATTATGCGCTCAGGATGTGAACCGTCGCTCTCTGTCACGACAGTCACTATGTTCGCTCTCTCAGCTAAATTGCTTACGGCTTTCACAGCAAATTAAAGGTATCGTTTGCAAGCCCCGGTTGTTTTTGGTGACGATGCGGTGAGTTCATGGCCATATAAGGTGATATTTTTTTATAGTTTTTGACTTACCATCAATTGTATTGAAGCTGCTGCTGTGACTCACTCGGTGACTCGCCGTTCTCGTTATACTGTACGTTTCTTCTTTGTATTTTTGTTTTATACAACATAAACACACATCACGCCTTGTTTCGAAGGGTTGGGCAGAGGTGTCCCTGTAGCAGGTACACCCACATTTCGCCAGTTATGTTTTAAGTCCCATGTAATAGGGGGCGAGCCTATTGCCATCAACCGGGCACAAATCCAGACTTCAAGCTGCTACTGAAAAATTTCTGATAGAAAAACCCAATAACACTTTGCCCGACCCGGGAATTGAACCCAGGACCACATGCTCAGCAGTAGCGTTTGCTACCACTAGACCAACGACGCAGTTTTTGTTTTATAATATGTTAATATTGACTGGTCAATGTATTCTACCTCGTTTCCATTTGCACCTAGCAATATTATTTATTGATTTACTACTGGCTAAAAATACTAAGAAAAACTTGAAAAATATATTTTGTAGCGATACTAAACACGTCTTACAGCGAGCAAGCGGTGCAGCCGAGTGAATCTTATTCAAGTACTTTCATCCTTTGTTGATCACACTGATTACTACGCTTTATCGTGAGTCATCATCAGCATTTCAGCCGAAAGAAGTCCACTGCTGGACATAAGCCTCCTCCAAACACCGCCACTTCGACCGATTCTGTGCTTTCCGCATCCAGCGGATTCCTGCGGCCTTCACAAGGTCATCGGTCCATCTTGTAGGAGGCCTTCCAACGCTACGTCTTCCGGTACGTGGTCACCACTCCAGAACCTTTCGACCCCATCGGCCATCCGTTCTGCGAGCAATGTGCCCTGCCCATTGCCACTTAAGTTTAGCAATTCTTCGGGCAAACGACAATCGTAAGTACATAGAGAAAACTAAAATAATTACGTAAGTTCGAGTCGGTATTTTCACAATAAAAAATATAAGAGACAAAGCTGCTAAAAAACCTGTCTGTAATGACGACATAACACGCTAAAGCACTTATACAAAAAAATATGTGCGTTGTTCGTTACTAATTAATTTAAAAAACTGCCAAGTTCCACACGCGCCGCGGGACACACAAAAATGTACCTAATAATAAAATTAAACAAATGGTCTCTCTTCACTGGTGACTGTTTGATTTTCAGATGAGTTTAACAGTAAAAACATTTAAAACTGATCATCAAATCTGCCTAGCCTTTTCTCAACTATATACTATGTTGTCCAATATTTTACATGAAGCGACTGCCTATCTAGCCTCCACAATCCAGTACTGGGTAATACGATACCCCCTGGTAAGACTGGTTGTCAGATTTTCGGTCTTCTGACGACCCGTAACGAAATGACAGCCGGGACTAAACGCTTAATGTACTTCCCGAGGCACGGAGGGATCTTGGTATGTAAAGATGGTCACCCTTGTACGGATTAACCGCGGCAAGCGTAGCTTTATTTGATCGATCGACTCGTGCGGCTGTTACTACTTAGCCACAAGCCCCTCAAAACTGATCTTCATCATCATTATATTAGCCATAGGACGTCCGCTGCTGGAAAATATCCTGGGGGGTGCTGTACACATGTTATGGTTGGCATGATGCGTCACAGGCCGGGCAGCAAAATCGAATGCACCTATGTTTTTCTACTAGGTTGTACAGAATCATGCCGACCCAAATAAGTGTGTAGCACGCCTTCGATTGCCAACGATCGATCTATTCTGGGTTGTGATTTCTACCAGATCAACTGTCCACTTTTTTTTTGTAACGGTGTGGAAATCTTCATGCATGTCATCCGTCCTGGGTCTGTCAGACTTCTACTGACTAAAACCACCCCGTGTTTCCTCGCACACGTGCACCGGGGGCTATGGGGGCACCTAAACACTCTTCAACACAGCCCACGTCTGGTCAAGCGGGAAGAGTGAGGTGTTTGACCGCAACGTCTAAGAGGGCCGCGCGTGGAACGTTACCCGCCACCACCTCGAGTCTTATATGACAGGGGGCTGCGGACGTCCCCGAGTCCACCGTCCCTAGACCCATTTAGGTAGGCCGGAATAGGGCATTATTTGCCCTCTGCCGACACCCGGTGCACCTGTTGCGGGCAGGGAGAGCACTAGAAATCTCCCTCTCCCTTTCAGCTGCCTCCTTCTGCGAAATAACATTTTCACAGAAGGAGATCACCGCGTCCCACGATGCTGTGCTGCCGACCATGGAACGAGTCACAGCCGGCAGTGACAGGTCGCTTCCCACTTCCGCAACAAGGGCACGGCGGGGCTCCTCCCTAGCTACACAGGCCGTGTGTAGACGACACGCGCCGACCACGCACACGCGTTGTGCCCGCCTTGCACCCGCCCTTGGCTCGCGCAAAATCAGCGTATGGGTCCCGCACGCCTCGCACCCGCACTACATAAAACACGCCACGCGACTACACTTGCAATTCGACACTAGCCGAAGCGCGTGCGCAAGGCGTACGGACGGGGTGGGTGCAACCCGTGTGCAGGGTGAGCGCGGGGCTGGCGCGAGGCGGGCGCGTGGCGGGCGCGAGGCGTGTGCGGTTGGACTTCGATAAATGCAATTTGAGATCTATTGATGTCTTTTATGACTCAAATTATATACAAAACATTTCAAAGTGAGTTAGACGCGGGTGCTGACGCGCGTGGCGTGCGTTTAGCGGGCGCGTGTCGTCTGAATGCGCCCACACTCTGCAAGCATATGCCGTGCCGTGTCCTCCCAACAGTCAATCGATTGTCCACCTAGTTTAACTTAGCTTACTTATTGCTTACATAACAACACATATGTTCCCGCTTCTGGGGAACAGACCTTCTCTCTGTAAGAGGGACGGGTCGTAATCCACCATGTTGGACTAGTATGAATAGGTGGCTTTCATTTGTTTTGAAATTTTTGGTTCTAGGTTTCCTCACGAAGTAACGATGTTTTCCTTCACCATTTTAAGAAAATTGTTGTTGAAACAAATTGTAAACACAAATTGATCGCATGGATTAAAACAATTTCAATTACATAATAATCTTCCAGTAATACCGTTACGGATACCGAGTTAAAGTCCTTAATTTGTTAACTAAGTTAATAAGAATTGTAGGGGAGATATTCTTGTTTCTAATTTGGCTTAAAGTCGAACCGACAGAACAAACTTATGTCGCGTTTTAAAGATAAATTGTGCTGGCTCACAGTAAAACCTAATATATTGTAGTGAACTGACAAATTCTTGGACAATGTTCTCCTTGTCGCAAAACGTTTTCAGCTGTTTAACACGCCTTGTTAACGGGCAAGTTAGAAATACTGACGGTGATATTAAAAAAGATAAAAAAAGTTGCGGAAACAAGCAAAATCAGCAAAAAACTTTGGAGTTCTCAAAGTTTCAGGAAGGGTTCTTACCGTCGAGTTTCCTTAAAGAGGATGTTAGCAATAAGTTCTATGAAATGTGATGATAACTTTCAGGAAAACCGCTATTTACTCACCATAAGGAAGTTCCTAAGAATATTTATTTGTTATATCATTTTGGCAATTGGTAAAACGTTGAGTCCCAATAACAAAGTTACTCTCATCATCTACCTAGCCTTTTTCCAGCTATGATGGGGTTGGCTTCTAGTCTAACCAGATGCAGTTGAATACCAGTATTTTACATGGAGCGACTGCCTGTCTGACCTCTACAACCCAGTTACTAGGTAACACGATACCCCTTGGTAAGACTAATTGTCAGACTTTTAGGCTTCTAACTACCAGTAACGAGCGTCAAAGATTTATAAATGACAGCCGGGTCTAACGGCTTAACTTGCTTTCCGAGGCACGGAGGGGTCTTGGTATGTAAAAATGGTCACCCATCCACGGATCAACCGCGGCAAGTGTAGCTTAACCTGATCGATCGACCCATGTGCCTGTTATTATTTAGCCACGAGCCCCTCTTTATAACGAAGTTACTCTAATAAGATTTAAAGTAGGCATCAAACAATTAGTCCCGAAGGCAAATTCAAGGCCAGTTTGAAACATCGCCAAAGTCAATGACCCTCAACCAAGAATACCTACAACAGACGCCAACAATAAGATGCTTAAACTAAATAATCCGAACATCAAAACTCAGATCTGCTTGTTTCCCTCATTAAATTTTTCTCCAAATGCCTACAAAGGAAACGAGGCATTCAAAAAAAGAGCGGCTATTGTGCGTTCCTTCCACCACATTTGCAGTTCCTTCATAATGTACCTATCACGCCTTGAAAAATGAAAGCGTTTTTACCACTGAAACCCCATTTTCTCTCTTTTTTCCTGTTAATTTTCTCGACTATTTATCATCCATGAACCTTGAGCGACAATTGAAGTACTATAATGTATTTTCAATTACATAATCTAAGGCCAAACAATGAGGAAAGTCGCCGATGTTTTTCCAGAAAATTCAATTGTTTTTCTTTCAAAGGAATGTGGGTCAATGACGTCATTATCTGAATCTACATGCAAATAAAGTAATTGGTACAGCGAGTATGTTTACTTTGTCTTCTCTTCCGTGGGAAAATATGTATTGTTAAAATAATTTGATGGCTTGTTGGAAACAATCAGGTTTTATTAAAAACCGTTTCAAATTGTATTGTACTAGCTTTTGCCTGCGGCTTCGCCCGCGTGGATGTCGGAAAATATCCCACGGGAACGTACTACCGAGATTTCATACCTAATAACAGAAGAAAACGTCATTGACTCCGCGTTGCTTCGCGTAATTTTGAAACTGTGATATCTTTTAAACTATTCAATTAAATTAAATGATTCAAAGGCATATTTTAATTTAAATTAAATGCACAATTTAAATAACATATTTTTTTGGATAAGGATTAATATCATACCGGTCAAAAAAGCTTCGGAAATAACAATTAAATTTTTATCAAATTCTGAAAGATAAAAATGGTTATTGTGATTCATCCTTAGAAGATAGATATATGCCATCGCGGACTTTTTTTGTTGAGCTTTTTAAGATGAACAATACCGTAGAACATATAAATCTGATGTATCTTTTCGAGTTAACGCAGCGCACGCCAGTAAAGCTCCCAGTCGGCATGATTTTTTCCGACTTCTTCAACAATAATCGTCTAATTTCAGCCAATTTACACAAAACTTTATTGAATTATACACTAAAACCTTCCGCCTGAATCACTCCGTCCATTGGTGAAAACCGTTTGAAAATCCGTTCTGTAGTTTTTGAGTTTATCGCGTTCAGACAGACAGACAGACAGACGCGGCGGGGGACTTAGTTTTATAATATGTAAGGATACTTCAGCACCAGGTTTCAGTTTGAAAACTGTGTATTTATACCCATGTGACTTGACATAGTATAACACTAAGCCGACGTTCGCACGCACGTAATAAAATCGCGGCGGAATTTTATCGCGCACTGGATTTTGAACTCTCGGTGTTAAGCCGAGCGTTGAGAATTCAACAGAGTGCATCCCAGCGCGTCGAAAAAACACACTGTTGAATTTTCAACTGTTGGTGCTAAGCAGAGCGTTGAAAATTCAGTGCGCGATAAAATCCGTCGGCTAAGTCGCTTTTCGTGTCTACCTGTGTGGTTTTTACCATAATTTTTATTTTAAATGATTTTATTATTTGATTTGAAGGTTTAATATTTAATTTAGAAATTGCTCAGAATTCTCAAATTCAAATTTAGATTGTTTATTTGCAAGAAATTACACGGTTTACAAGGGAAGATCTTACAGCCTTAAAGTCGTTGTATTCTGCCTGCGAGCAAGCGTAAAATTATTAATGTTAAAATGTCACAATTTTATTGTTATGCAGATTCTATTAATAGTACATTATTGTTACATTATTATTACTTTATCATAACATTATTATAACATTATTATCACGCATTATTATTACATTATCATTACATTATTATAACGCATTATTATTACATACAAATGTCCTTTAATCTACAATAAATTCACTAACTAATACTCAAATTATTGTTACATTATTATTACTTTATCATATCATTAATATCACGCATTATTATTAAATTATCATAACATTATTATCACGCATTATTATTACATTCAAATATCCTTTAATTTACAATAAATTCACTAACTAATATTCAAATATTTGTGTAACCACTCTGACAATTTTGATTTAGAAACATTACTCTGCAGCAATTTAAATTCTTCTGGTAGGGTATTTTAAATTAATATTCACATATTCAACACATTTTTCTTTTAATTATCTTTATGACCAGCTCGATGTTGTCGTTGATATCGATATTGATGTTGAGTCATCGCACCAGTGGTGACGTGACTGATATGTATAGCCAACGTACACACGGCTATAGTCCGTGCATTCCACGACGACGCGCCCCACTCCGCGATTACTGTACTGTAAGCTGAACTCTAGTACGGCGCGGAGCGGAGTGGGCGCGTCTTCGTGGATTGCGCGGACTATACACATAAAACTATACATTTCCAGTTTATGCTGATCTCGCATTGTATAGGATTTCCGTACAATGCGAGGTCAGCTTATACTGGAAATGTATAGCTTGATGTGTAGCCGTGTGTACTATCGAAGAAAAGAAAATCTAAGCAGTTTGAAAACAAAATCCCGTGCACACGACCCTTTTTTTTCGTAGGTAAGAATTACTATAGCGGCCAAGCGCTGCAAGCAGATATAGTTCTTACGGTGTATAGATATGCGTTTCTTCGATGATACTACAACTTCCATCATCTTTCTGTCCTTGTCCCTATCGTAACTATCGGCACCGCGGTAATCAACGCGTTGATGTCTTTTACTTCACGGTGTCGGTAAATTCCGTCACAGTGTCGTGAAATCAATGGTTTAGTACCATCTGCCCAACGCGCATAAAGAAGTTTTCATTTCAAAAACCATTAAGATAAAGTCTTAGATCAAGGATTAAGTTGAAATTTACTGATGACAAATGTTTTTTTACCTTGTCATATCTTCACAGTGTCAGTTAATCATTGTAGTTAAATTGACCATTTAAGTCATTCTGATATGGAATAAGGAAACACATAAATTGTTCACAAAAACTAATTGAAAATCCCGCGCTATTAATTAAAACAATTTGTCAACAATATTGGTTGCCGTGTTTTCGAAATTAACATGTGCATATCGTGCATAATTGATTTAACTGTCCGATACATACTGTGGATATTAACAAACAATTTATAATATCATGATTCACGTTTTATAACGCCTTTTTAACCGACTTCCAAAAGGAGGAGGTTCTCAATTCGTCTGTATGTTTTTTTTTTTTTTTTTTTTTTTGTATGTTTGTTATGCGATTACTCCGCCAATTATGAATAAATTTTGATGATTCTTTTTTTGTTTGGTAGATCATACTTCAGAGGTGGTCCCATATAAATTTTATTTGTTAACTTTGATTGGGTAGTTTTTGAGTTAGCTTCAATTATACGTATTTTTTCCCACTTAGTATGTAGATGATATGATAACTTCTTGTCACTGTTATTTACATAGCAGGTAGTGGTATTCGAATTTGTGTGGGGTAGGTACCACAACCAAAAAGTGAAAAATAAGAACTTTTACAAAAAAAAAAAAAACAACCGACTCCGAAAAAAACACTACAAAGTGAAAAATAACTTTAATTTCGGAAGTCGGTGACAAAGAACGGAAATTCAAAACCAAAGACACCGACTTCCGAAATTAAAGTTATTTTTCACTTTGTAGTGTTTTTTTTTTGAGGTCGATTGTTTTTTTTTTTGGAAAAAGGTTTTTTAATTGTTTGGTTCTTCATGATTTTAGTTCGGCATTTCTTGTTTTTTCCCTCCGCTTCGCTATGCTTTTCATTTCATTTTCGGAGGCAGTCTACCCAGATATTCTTTGATTTTCCTTATGGATTATCTCGGAAATTAAAGCATTATATTATTTAAATACTGTATATAATTATGAATGCAAATTATTCATACACATTATCGTGCGGAACTTGCTCTCCTCAAAGCAAAGATTTTCAATGGCAAATGGCAATAAAAATCTTTTCCCTCTTTATTCTGGAAGGGGCGAAGGTACACATAATCATGTTTTGATTACTCTCACAGTAAAATAATAAAAGTTTGGGAAAAAAAATGAATTGGAAGGTACTTCAAACGCTTTTTCGAGTCTTGTACACTGACATAAAAATGTACAAATCGCCTCAGGCCAGTTTCCATATAACACATCAAGCTTTCCAAGTATTTCAATAAAAGTGGGTAGAACGAAAGGGTTTTGTTTATTTTTTGACCCAACATGTAATAAACAAAATTCGGACGAATTATCCGACGACATGGAATAAAGTTCTATTCAGATATAAAGGATATCGTGGGGTGACCCAGACTGCCAGGCACTTCTTCTCTTGCAACCGAGCGGGTGGGCAGGTTGCGGATAGCCCAACTCCGGCTGCGGGACCGACCACTAACGGTTACATTGACCGTTAGTGGGCGATCCCGCACTTGGAGCATCTTCTAAAGAGATCCCGGACAAGAGAAGTTCCCGAAAGCCAAATCCCAGGCTTAGGGTAACCCTTATACCCCTTCCTATGTTCCCATCACTAAACCAAGCCAACCCTCCCTATCCATACATATCCCGTCGATCCTAAATCCCTAGGCCAACTCCCAGGTCTAGGGTGACCCCCCAACGAACCCACACGCTCCATCCATCAAATGCCTTCCCTCCTTTCCCCTTATCCCGTCGGTCCCAGAGGAAGGGTAACCTCTATTCCAAAAAACGCCCACCCCCCAAACATCCATGAAAATGCAGTCTTGTGAAGAAACTACCCAGGTGGGTCCCGGCCAAGCCGGGGAATCCCACACCGCTTCGGCGGTTAGCCCCCATCGTATTATGGGGGGGGCCTCAACCTGCACGATGGAAACATTGATGCCGCGCTTTTTAGCGCGGCCGGCTGCTGACCTAGCGCCCATAACTCAGGCTGCGACTAACGCGCCCATATTCCCAACCCCGGCTGCGACCAACGCGCCTCTAACTACCACAACGGCTGCGACAAACGCGCCATCACTCACGACACGGGCTATGCCTCCCACGAGCCTCTGGCAACAGAGCATCGTGCGGAACAGCATAACGAACCCGGACAAAGACAAAGACCAACACAGACTCACTGAGACGGGGAAAGATGACGGACCTGGCAACTCTAACACTCTTCCGGTTGCCAGTGATGAAGTACGCCCGCTGACAAAGCGCGAAAAAATCCTGGCCCGGAAGAAGAGAATTGGCGACCGTAAGCGCAATATCCGCGAAGGCACTAGCCAGCGCGGAGCGCGATCGGACGCCGAAGGGGAGGTGCGCGACCGGCCACAAGTCCGCGAAGGGGAAACCCAGCGCGAAACGAGGCCGGACGCACGCGACCGGCCGCCAGAGCGCGAAGGGGAAACTCAGCGCGCAAAGCGGCCGGACGCGGAACCGCGCGTGCGGGAGCAATTTTGCGAAGGGGCAACCCAGCGCGAAAAGCCTCCGCATGCGACTGAGTCCGCCGGGACCGACAGCCGACCCAATGACACTAACGGATCCCACGACCGACCTCGTCCTAAGCACAGCAGGGGTAAGCGAGGTGGTACCCGACACCCGGTGACACAGCCTGGCACCTCTAAGCCGCAGCCTGGACCGAGCGGTACAGGGCCGGTGAAGAGGGGGCGCCCTGACGACTCGGCTTCGCCGAGCACGGTCCAGGGGGATGCCAAACGGGTGAGGGTCCACTCCGCTCAAGGGGAGCAGAGGACCTACGCGCGAGCAACGAAGGACATCCCTGCGCGGCTGGCCGTAGCAATCTGCCTTCCCCCCCCCTCCAGAGACCTGACTAAGGATGAGGCCGAATTTATCAAAACTGACCTAGAGAACCGTGTTATGGACACAGACTCGACAGCACCACTCCCTGCCTTCCGCGGGTACCCACGGGTAGCGGATGGCACCGTTCAGATGTGGTGTGAAGACGACCATGCACTGACCTGGCTGACCCAAAATGTACCCCAAATAAGACTTCCAAACACTGACCTGACGCTCACGGTACTGAGACAATCAGACGTGCCCACCCGTGTCCGAGTCTCGCTTTTTGTCCCTCGGTACAGAGGTGACGTAGCCAGACTCCAGGGTATTCTGATCCGTCAGAATACTTGGTTTGACATTGCCAGGTGGTCACTGTACAGGGCGACTACCGTCGGTGGCGATAACTATGGGACTTATCTGACCCTAGGTATCCCACCGGAGGAAGCCGTAAAGGTCCGGGCCCGGGAGCGACGTATATCCTACCTACTCGGGTCGATATACGTACGCTTCTGGCCCTCGACCCAACCCTCTGACGACCAGACCGACAGCGACACCAAGACTGTACAACCGACGTTGGCACAGACAAACGACCCAGACATAGACCAACTGGAGGAGGTCATGGCCCGAGCGGCTATGGCTGACGTCGTCGACACCATTCCGCCCGAATCACCTGGCTGGAACGAGCGCCTACTCGCCTCGTCGCCGGTGGAACCACACGACGACAATTATAGAGAGGAGTTAGGGGAGAGGCAGTCCGATGGATCCATCTCCGACTAACTCCTCTCCACCGTCGTCACCACCCCTCAACATCATCCAGACCAACCTCCAGCACAGCCAGACTGCCACGGCTAGCTTGCGCAGGGCACTGGAGGTAAAGCCCCGAACGATCGCACTGATCCAAGAGCCGTGGATCAGGAACAATAGAGTATGCGGCCTCGGTAACATCGGAGGTAAGCTAATTCTCAACACACACAGCTCAGACAAGCCAAGAACCTGCGTCTACATACCCAAAGAAATTCCTATCACACCACTCACTCAATTCTGTTCCAGAGACCTGACAGTTGTCAGGCTCCAGACTGAAGGTAGCGTTCCAGATGTTGTACTGGCCTCGGCATACATGCCAGGCGAGGACGCGGACTGCCCGCCGAAGGAGATGGCCGATCTGGTACAGCACTATGAACGCGCCGAACTAGACCTGATCATCGGCACCGACTCAAACGCACACCACCCGCTCTGGGGCAGCGATGCACCAAACTCCAGAGGAGAGGTACTATCCACCTATTTATTTTCTACTAACCTTAATATTGTAAACCGTGGCTCAGAACCCACTTGGGTCACAGCCCGAGGACAAACGATTATAGATCTAACACTTGCTACGGAAAACGCGACAAACCTTATTACAAACTGGCACGTATCGGACGAGCCTTCCTGCTCAGATCACAGAAGGATCCGCTTTACCCTAACTACCAATACTAGGAAACCAGAATCAAGGCGAAACCCGAGGCGCACTAATGTTCCCGGGTACAAACGTCTCCTGGCCTCCCTATTAGCTAGACATTTAACACAGGTAACCATAAGAGACCAAGCACAGTTAGAATACACCGTAACAAAACTATCAGAATACCTAACTGAAGCATACCACGCATGCTGTATACTAAGAGCGCCAAAAACCAGGAACGAGAGAAGCTCTTGGTGGAACGCTGAACTCAGTAAACTCAGAGATGCGCTACGTAAACAATTTAACAGAGCCAAAAACACCAGACTCCCGGACGACTGGGAGACATACAAAGAGACCCAATATTTATACAAAAAGCAAATCAGAACCGCCAGGAGGACAGCATGGCGTAAATTCTGTGAGTCTATCGAAACAAATAACGAAGCAGCAAGGGTAAGGAAGATCCTATCAACCGATCAGGACCGAACCCTCGGCGCGCTTAAAAAACCCGATAACTCATACACACTAACTGACCATGAAACCAGTAAGGTCCTTCTCGAAACTCACTTCCCAGACTGTAGAATCCTGGAGGACAGGTCGTGGGAGGCTGAACCAGAATGGACCCCAACGGATCAAGACTGGTCAAGAGCCCGCAACATAGTGACAGAAGAGCGAGTAAAGTGGGCTATCAACACCTTTCAGCCATACAAGTCGGCGGGGCTGGATGGCATCTTCCCAGCCCTGCTGCAGTGGGGGGTAGATTATTTGACACCATGGCTGGTGGAGATCTATCGAGCCTGCATAGCACTTAGACACACACCTCTCGCATGGCGCGAGGTGAAAGTCATTTTCATACCCAAACCTGGCAAAACCGATTATATACAACCCAAGGCTTATAGGCCAATAAGCCTTACATCTTTCTTACTGAAGACCCTCGAGAGACTCTGTGACCGGCACATCCGAGACGGACCTCTCCGGGCAATACCACTTCACAAACAACAGCATGCGTACTCCACAGGCAAATCAACAGAATCAGCGCTGCACAGCGTGGTTGGTAAAATTGAATGCGCAGTGGACCACAAATGCTCAGCACTGGCTGCCTTCATTGACATCGAGGGCGCCTTTGACAAAACCATGTTTAACAGTATAAACACGGCCCTCGACCAATACGGCATAGACTCGACCCTGAGTGGCTGGATCACCAACATGCTCAAATTGAGAGCTGTACAAGTCACAGTAAATGACACTACGAGAGCCATCGTTGCGAAGGGCTGCCCACAAGGGGGCGTCCTCTCGCCGCTGCTATGGAACCTGGTAGTAGACAGCCTCATCAAAACACTTAATGACAAAGGTTATTTTACCGTAGGCTACGCCGACGACATAACCATAATAATAAACGGGACACACGAAAACACCCTATGCAATCTCATGCGTCAAGCTCTGAAAATAGTAGAGGAATGGTGCAGCATGCACCAACTCTCAGTGAACCCCACTAAAACCGAACTGATCCTCTTCACAAAAAAGAGGAAATTGATGACACTACAGCTACCACGATTCTTTGGAACAACCCTAAGCCTCTCAACTGAAACCAAATACTTGGGCATCTTTTTGGACAAGCAACTGAACTGGGCAAAACACACGAACTATGTCACAACTAAAGCCAGCATATCCCTGTGGCAGTGTAAGCGACTGCTTGGCAGGAATTGGGGGATTAGCCCCAAGGTCACCCACTGGTTATACACCACAGTCATTCGACCGCTTATCACATACGGCTCACTGGTCTGGTGGCCCAGGACAGACCTGAGTACAGCCCAAAGAGATCTCGAAAAACTGCAGCGATTTGCTTGTGTTGCAATCACTAGCAGCATGAGAACTACACCCACAGCCGCCCTACAAGCAATGCTTGGACTGCCGCCTCTGCACCTCATTGTGCGGGAGGAGGCGGCTCTGGCTGCCTTTAGGCTGCATTTATCAGGAACTCTAAGCAGAGATTCTAGAATTAAGCACACACGCATAAAGGAAGATGTAATCAAACGTCGGCCAATGATGGCATCACCCTGCGACAAAGCCCCGAAATCACACCATTTTCAAAGGCGCTACAACATAATACTTACAGAAGAACAGTGTGACCACTCAGGCTCGGAAGAGTTGAGGGTTTACACTGACGGATCGAAGACCGACTCCGGTACCGGGGTCGGAGTCTTCTCATACGACCTCAACATTAAGATATCCCGACCGCTAGGAATGTTCAACACCGTCTATCAGGCGGAGTGTGTGGGCATCATACAAGCGGTCCACGCCATTGAAGCCAGGAGAGTTACGGACACTCACATACGTATACTCTCTGACAGCGCCTCAGTTCTCCAATCCTTGAAGAAAAAATATATTACCTCAAAGTTAATACTAGAATGTCACAATGCACTAGAACAATTAACGGTATCTAGTCGCAACACGGTGACGCTACAATGGATAAAAGGACACAGCGGTTCACTAGGTAACGACGCAGCTGATGAACTTGCTAGAAGAGGTTCTGGCACGGCAGTCTGTGGACCCGAACCTATCGTACCAATACCTTTCAACCAAATACGCAGGTGGCTACAGGAGTTCACCCTCACACAAGCGGAGTACTGGTGGACCTCGACACCGGGCTGCAGGCAGTCCAAGGAAGCTATGCCATCCCTGGATAGCAGGCTAACCAGGCGCTTATTACGCCTGGACAGGAACGGCCTGCGCCTGGTGACGGGAACCATCACGGGACACTGCTCGCTAAACAAACACTTCCACACAATAGGCATAACGGACAGCCCTCTGTGCAGGGCATGCATGGAGGCTGAGGAAACCGTCGCGCACGTGCTCTTCGAATGCACAGGCGTCACCCAGATGAGAACAGAAACCCTCGGGTCACCCAGATCTTTCACAGATGTTCTGAACAAACCAGGAGTTTTGATTAACTTCTGGAGGGAGGTGGGCTGGTTGGAATAACTACCAAACGGCCGCCATGGCCCACGCACAATGGTCCACCTGACGGACTAAGTGCGGAAACCAAATCCCATAACATAGAACATAGAACATAAAGGATATCGCTGTCGCGCTCGGTAACGATACCGAATCGGTACGAGATGTCGCTGCCGCGGTAGGCAACTAACAACTTTTGTCTAACTAGAAAGCTGACCAGTACCGCTACCGAGCGCGACAGCGATATCGCGTACCAATTCGGTATCGCTACCGAGCGCGACAACGACGACATCGCGTACCAATTCGGTATCGCTACCGAGTGCGACAACGATATCGCTTAAATCTGAATAGGACTTTTAAGCTTGGTATCGACTGGTGACGTGCACTAAATTAGATTCTCGAATCATATAATGATTCTGGTACAAATTATCAACAAGAGAGCCTTTTCGCACGGTACACGATTACGGGCTTTTAACAGTGTGTTTATAGCCTTACTGTGGTTGCTGAAGTACGGCATAACCGTAACAATTAAGTACATCTTTTACGTTGTAATAATGACACGTTTATAATTATGATGGTTCGTGTAATTTGCGATATAAAATGTAGGGGCTTGTTGTAAAGTGTTACAAACTGGTTTTTAATGAGGGTTTTGGGCATTATTTAGCTATTATTTCCAATTGTCGAGGTGAATAGGGATGATGTTATATAATTTTTTTATAACTCTTAAGTATAACATATAACATCACGCCTGTAATCCCCGAAGGGTTATGCAGAGGTGTACCTATTATAGTACCTACACCCACATTTCGCCAGTTATGTTTAAGTTCCATGTAATAGGGAGCGAGTAAGTAAATAACCAATATTCAATATTCTGAAGAGAGTGAAAACTTAAAAAAAAAATGGTGGCACTCCGGGAGTGCCGACAGAAGTGAAAAATTTAACAAGATCGCCTTGGTGGTAGAAAAATATTTGTATAGAACATTGGTCCGTGACCATATCTAAATAAAGAGCACAATCGCGTTTACAAAAAGAAAAACTTCTGAAACCTTTAAAGTAAAAATACTTGCATTGAACATTGATCCGTAACGTAATATAAATAAAAAGCACAATCGCGTTTACAAAAATGTGGTGTTGTCACAGTGTCGCGAAATCAATGGCTTAGTCCCATCTCAAAAATACCCAATGCGACTAAAGAAGTTTTCACTTCAAAAAACCAACATTGGGTGCAAGAAGGGCGTTACATAAAAAAGTAAATTTTGAATTAATTGCAGTTAAAGTTTTAGATGTATTATAAATTCTAAGTAAATTAAGATAAACCTCTAGCACTTTTAAAATTTAAGGGTGCCATGAGTCAGTTATCAGATTCTAGTATTATTATTATTTTAAGGTATTTAGAAACTTCAAAATAACATGTTTTTTTAATACATGTTATCCGCCCTTGTTGCATTCAACCCGTAAATTAATTGGGCGTTCATATTTTAAAACGTTTTTAAGGCATAAATAATAGCTTTGGGTGCTTAAAAGAATCATTTTTATTTAAAAGTAAATCACGCAGCTGATGTGTACTCTTCACCCAAAGTTCTCTTAGTCTTGCGCACATTTTTGTTCCATAACTGTATATTTTTCAACTTCTTTTTTCCTCCATCATCTGCACTAAAATCACTGATTTCAGACATGTTTTTACATTAAAATAAACTTTCGCAAGCTGCAGATCGTAACGCGTTTGAAATATAAACGCTTATCAATAATCCATGCAACAACGGCGTAGCGAAATCCTCTCAATAAATACCTATCACGTCATCTAAAATCAATGGATCAAAATGAGTTTTTGACATATGAAACTAGATAGCGCAATGCTTAATTTGATGCAATAATATCAAAACGGACCTTGGGTGCCGAACGCTCGTGCTTCAACGTTTTAAGATAACTGCTGGACAAAGACGGTACTATCACAGAAGTGACGTCAGGACTATGCAGCTTCATAATAGCGTCGTACATTGTCCGTTCCGCGCGACAAGGACGGGAATATCCGTTCCATCCTTTTTTTGAAATTACATTAATTGTTCGAATATTTCTAATATTAGTTATCATTCCTATTGTAATGAAATTCATATTATGTAATACTTAATTGCCTGTTTGCAATAAGAAGTTCTATCTACCAACAAAAGCTACTTGAAACAGATGGAGGAACTGTTAAAACACATAGTCGCAAATATGTAAGCCATGGTTACGAAACGCATTTTCAATTGTAAAATATTATTATTGCAACAACATTTCCTTAAAACATTTTCCATTAAAATTTTGTGACACGTTAAGCAGCTGGCGCGCAATTTTTCCTTTCGGTCCAGGAAATCATGAAGATATTTTTTTAAATATTCGCTGAACAATAGCGGAGGCTCATAAAAAGGCGCAATTGGTCGTGAGACTGCAGAATGTTCGTTGGCGGACGAATTTGTTGGTACCGAGATTTTCCGGGGCTCTTCCCGAGCTTTCCCGAGCGCTTCCCTTGCGCCCCACTGAATTACAAAGAATTCTGCTACAATAACCGAACATTCCGTGTTGTCGACTCTAGCGAATGTAACCAATCTTTTTAATTAAATTACTGAAATAAAAAGTTGTCCCATTTTTCTGCCTAATGGAATTATTCCGTTTCACGCTTCCGATTCTTAGCGACGCCCTTTCAGATGGAAAAGCGGAAGGAATTGTTTGCAGATGTTGTGTTGTATTTATTTGATTTAATTTAGGACGCCAGAGAAATAAATTACATAAAATTTCCAGAAATCAATGGCTGACATTATTTGCAAAGAATTGAAGTTTTTCTTGAAAACTATCTCTTACACCGTATGCATTTCTCTTACTTTCCAATGTCCTGAGATCGTTGCGTTCCTTTGGCTATTATCTGGTAATATAAATGGAATGCACCAGACATCTTTAAGCTACTATTGATCGGGAATTTGATCAATGTGTAATATCTCAACTACGGCAATATAATCTTCGTACAAAGCGATCCGAGAAACAATAGACCAGTAACAATGCAGAGATAGCTGCATATAAACACAAGATAATGTTGTGACGTCATTGGGCAATCGTAAAGGGGCTTTGCCTTGCAGCATGGATGCAGTGTTGATGCCGCGCTGCTTCGTTAGAACAGCCCGCAAATATCGCTGCAGCGCTGCTAAGAGCTGCATCACAGTTCTCAAAACGGTCATGAAAAACTTCGTGAGGAAATCGGCATAATCGATCGATCCTGGAACCAAAAAACCGGCCAAGGGCGTGTCTGACCACGCACAATGAAGGATTCCGTAGTTAGGATGCATTTATACCAAGAACAAACTTACTGTTGTAGTTGAAAATCATGTTCTCCCATATATTCCAACTGCAAATATAAGTTTGTACTCACGTTTCTTTCTTCTTCAGCATTTATTTTCATTGATGCGTCACACGGTAAAAACTTTTTTGCAAAACTTTTATTTTTCATTTTCCAATTTGCTCCCGAAAAGTGACCTCCCATATTCAAAATTAATTAATTTATATTACACGTTCGTGTTTGGGTCACAGAAATTTATATGTATACCAAATTTTCAACAAAATTGGTCCGTTCAGTAGATTCGGAGCAAATTGGCTGTGACAGCCAGAGAGACAGCCAGCCAGCCACACAGACACACGAGTGATCCTATAAGGGTTCCGTCGTTTTCTTTTTGACGTACGGAACCCTAAAAATTCAAAGACATGTTACCAAACCGCACAGGCCCTACGTGGTGGATTACGACCCTCTCCCTCTCATTGAGAGGCTTGAGTCCCAGCAGTGGGAACGTAATAGGTTTATGCTGCCTAAAGCCACTAAGTATATAGACGCCCTTAGGACTAGGTCAACCTAAACAATTGTCAGTTTTTGAGAACGTTAGTTTAGATAGCTATAATACGAACAAAATTTATGGATTATTCTTCTATTCCCAAAGACGGAACGTCCCTCGACGATATTTCAGAATGAATATTCATGACTAAAGCCAGGGAGATAGCGTCGTACAATACCTAACATTTTCTATTTTCTCAGTTATTTCAGCTGAGTTAATGCTTAAGCCAATTGGATGTATACTCGAGACAAAGTTATTTTGCACTGGAGTGTAAACAATTGAAACATCAAAGATGGAGTCCGTAACACAAATTGGTTTCCAAAGAAATAAACAATTTTTCGTGTAGACTAATCAGATTATGATGTTGTGAATTAATAATTTGTTATGATTTTTTTGGTGTGGATACCAATTGTTGGCAAGCTTCATTTAATTATTGTATGCAAAACAAATAAATTCTGTTCATCTGAATATATTCGATCTAGTAAACAAACATGCATATCATAACACAATTAGGCCACGCGCTCAAATTGTAACTTAATTAACAAATAGATGAACATGGCCCGACTCTTTGATACGAAATAGATTTTGTTCGAAATATCGAACGTTTCCAAATTCATACTCTTGATGTCTAAATGTTATAATATAATAGTAATGAAGAATTTTTGTAAATTTTTCTGTTTATCTTTATTTTTCTGTTTATTTATATGCATGTTGGATGAAACACTGATCTCATCTAGTTTTATTTTAAAATATTATTATTTCTTTTTGACGAGTTAACGTGTTTTTGGGGGACTCGACGGTAACGAAATTCTTTACGCGACACTTGCACACACACACACACACTCGAATACAGTGTCCGTTTCTATAATGTACGCATATCGAAATGAGGGAATCTATGCTTAATTTTAATCGACGGAAATATATTTAAAAAAAAACTAGATATTAAAAAAAAAAATTGGAATTTTTAAACAAAACGGTGTAACTTTTAAACTTAATGGTCTATCACAATAAAAAAACTTCAGAATGATTGGAAGTAATTAGACGTCCTCATAAATTGAAAATTGTCGAAAAAAACTACCCGGAACTGAAAATGATTTTTTTTTTATCAAAAGTTTGTTTTTTTCATTAATTTTTACAATAATCGTAAAATTTCTCAATAAGGTATCCCATTAGGCACGTTTAAAAAAAAATAGATTTTTTAAAATATTTTAATCGTCGATAAAATTAAGCATAGATTGCCTCATTTCGAAATGAGTCAATTATAAAGACACACTGTATAATAGAAAGAGACAGAAAGTCGTATGGAGAAAAGGAAAAAGGAACCCTTATAGGATCACTTCGTTGTCCGTTCTTCTGTCTGTTTGCCAGTCTGTCAAGATACTTTTTCTCAGGCACGCGTGGAGGTATCAAGTTCAAATTTATATTAAATACGTAGGTCCATAGCGTTGGAAGGCCTCCCACGAGATGGACCGATGACCTTGTGAAGGCCGCAGGATTCCGCTGGATGCAGCACAGAATCGATCGAAGTGGAGGTGCTTGGGGGAGGCCTATGTTCAGCAGTGGACGTCTTTCGGCTGAAATGATGAATGATGACGTAGGTCCCTTGGAGCTCTGAAAAAATCAAGCTTTTAAATGAACGCAATAAAAGAATACGGCCATATAAGCGATATATTTTGATACTCGCAAATAAATCAAAACCTATAGGGTACTTTCCATTGACCTAGAATCATGAAATTTGGCAAGAAGCAAGATCTCATAGCACAAATAAAGAAAAAAGTCCGAAAATTGTTAATTTGTAGTTAAATCACATGAAAAAAATGCGATAGTGGATTTACATTTGCAGTTGGTGAATTGTCCGTGACTAGATCGATTTAAAAGAGAACATGTTTTTCAACTACAATGTTAAGTTTTTTTTTGGGATAAATTCAAGGCTCTTTCAAACAGGCGCGACACAAAGGCACCGCTCGTCGCGCGACGAGCGGTGTCTTTGTGTCGCGTCGCGTGTCGCGCTGGTCTGCACAAGCCTTCATTCTAACTACGGAATCCTTCATTGTGCGTGGTCCGACACGAACTTGGCCGGTTTTTCCTAACGTGATGATTTCTACACGTCGGAGTTGGTAGAACTGACGGGTGGTAAACCGCGTTAGGAACTTCGTTCCAATAAAATATAATTTATCAGATCATTAAGCAGAAATTTAATAGAGTAAACAATACATCGCAAAACTAATTAGCATTAGTTAGCTCCAATTATAATATATAATTATAGGTAACTACCTAATTGAGTTCAATATGTAAAAACAATTCGTTTGATGATCAACTCTCCGAAACCACAAATTATAGATAGTTCACTCCGCAAAATCTTTAAATAAAAAGCGACTCTTGCAATGACATAATAAAGTGGAATTCAGGTCGCACAGCGCTAATTACCTACAGTTATATTCACCTAGAAGTTGCCTCTTTCTATCGCGTAACTTGTAGCTCTTCTGACTACGTTACCCTGACTGAATTGGCGTAACAAGTCGAGCCCGACGCGTAATTGTAGCTTTATACCTAAATCTAAAATGGTCAGTGAACTATCTGTATTCATCTGTGCCGAAACTAACATAATAAGAAATTAATACCCCAATTAAAATCCATGATTGAATGGCTAAGTCTAATTACGTAACATAATATTGGACTCAGCCCGAATTAATAAGCTAATAACTTGATTGCCGGACGAATCATTTGGTGTAGGAACAATTCATCTCACCGGGCGTCGGCAGAGGGCAGATAATGCCGTCATATGGCCCGCCGGGAAAAATGAGTGGCCGGTGGACTCGGGGACGTCTGCCGCCGCCTATCATATTAGACCAGAGGTAGTGGCGCGTAATGTTCCACGCGCGCCCCACTTAGATGTCACAGGGGGGGTCAAACACCTCACTCTCCCCGCTTGACCAGACAGAGCCCGCAGAGGCGGGCTGGCACTACTCGAGGGCTGCGTTGAAGAGTGTTTAAGTGCCCCCGTAGCCCCCATTGTAAGTGTGCCAAGGAATACGGTGTGGTTTTTGTCAGTAGAAGTCTGACAGACCCCTTCGTCCACCTCAGAACGGAGTAAATCCATGGGGATTCCCACCACATTACCAAAAAAAAAAAACAATTCATCTGTGTAGCCTTTTCCCAACTATGTTGGGGTCAGCTTATAGCCTAACCTGATGCAGCTGAGTAGGTACCAGTATTTAACATAGCATAAGCATAATCAATCTATAATGTTGTCACTGCTGAGACACAGGCCTCCTCTCTTCGAGAGGGATTGGGCTGTAATCCACCACACAGGCCCAGTGCTGGTTGGTAGATGTAACACGTCTTCGAATTTTTGGTTCTAGGACATGCTGGTTTCCTCACGATGTTTTCCGTCACCGTTTTGAGAGCAGTGGTGATAAAATAATATATTTAAAGTAAAGGGCTTTTCTGGGTTCTAACCTACGACCTAAAACTCGTAAGTCGCGCCCGTTATAACTGGGCCACCAATGCTCTCATTTTACATGGAGCGACTGCCTATCTCACCTCCACAACCCAGTAAAATACTGCACTGAACTGTTGTAATATCAGGTACCATTTTCAGGTTCCATTCTGCGTTTCGGCATGTAAGATTTATGGTTGTAAAGGCAAACAAATAAATCAAATTAAAGTCTCTGTTTTTAATGTCAAAATAACAGCTTTTTTACTAAATGCATATGAAAGTATATACGGTACTTATATACTTTCATATGCCTTCATTGTGCGTGTCGTACTACACACAATGAAGGGTTCCATAGTTGAGATGAATTTATTTATGCCAAGAACAAACTTAACATTGTAGTTGAAAAAAATGTTCTCCCATACTTTCCAACTGCAAATGTAAGTTTGTACGCACAATATTGAGAGATTTATCATGTTATTTAAGACCATAGACTTCTTATAGGTTTTTCTGTACTATATATTTTTTTCAAAATTTTTGGTCCAGTAGTTTTGGAGATAAGGGGGAATGGTCAATTTGCATCGAATTTCTTTAATACCTTTAAACGATTTTAAAATTATATAAAAAAATATGTTTAAGATCCTCGCAACAAGCATTAAGCATTGATATGTCACACGGTACTATTATGATTTCTTTTTAATTTTCTTGTTTGCCCCCCAAAAAGTGACCCCTATATTCAAAATTCATTTATTCATTTATTCCTTTGTAAATTATTTCTAAGATTTTATGTTAAAAAATTTACCAATTTTTAATACTGAATGCATATTTTATTTTATTATTATTATTTTTTATTATTCGTGTTAGGGTTACAGAAATACATATTATGTCTACCAAATTCCAACTTAATCGATCCATTAGATTCGCAGCAAATTGGCTGTAACAGACGGACAGACAGACAGACACACGAGTGATCCTATAAGGGTTCCGTTTTTTCCTTTTGAGGTACGGTAACCCTAAAAACTATTTGTGAAAGTTTTATCTGTCTGTGACGGTACTTTCACTGGCAGATATTTCATGTAATAAAGAGTAACTTAAGCTTCTTTTTATTTTAGAAAAATAATAAGCGTCCACGCAGGCGCAGCCGTGGGCAGCAGCTAATCTTTTCTATCATAAATAATGAGAAGTTTGGTAGTTAATTAACTATGTTATGCGGCTTACGCATAACTGGTTTCCTGTTAAATTAATTACACGTTCCTGTTAAATTAATATGAGTGGGCTTTTCTTCAATTGTGGAACCTGGGGATCGACCTCACGTCCTTGAAATTCCAGTCTACGCCGCTATCAATACTTCCTTACATCCTTACATATTATAAAACCAAGTCCCCCGCCGCGTCTGTCTGTCTGTCTGAACGCGATAAACTCAAAAACCACCGAACGGATTTTCACCAATGGACGGAGTGATTTTTGCGGAAGGTGTATGTTCATTATGGTTTTGTGTAAATTGGCTGAAATTTGACGATTATTGTTGAAGATGTCGGAAAAAATCATGCCCACTGGGAGCATTACTGGCGTGCGCAGCGTTAGCCGTTAGAGATACATCAAATTTATCGAACGGATTTTCAAACGGTTTTCACCAATGGAAGGCGTGCGCCGCGTAAATCGTAAAAGTTACATAAAATTTATGTTCTACAGTATTGTTCATCTTAAAAAGTTCAACAAAAACGTCCGGAATGGCATATGTCTATCATCTAAGGATGGCCCACAATAACCATTTTTATCTTTCAGAATTTGATAAAAATGTCACTGTTACTTTCGAAGCTATTTTGACCGGTATTATATTAATCCTTATCCAATAAACTATATTACTTAAATTGAGCATTAAATTTAGATTAAAATATGCCTTTCCATCATTTCATTTAAATCAATGGTTTAAAAGATATCACAGATTCAAAATTACGCGTATCAAAATAATTTTAGTTGACGGCAACGCGGGTGCAGCGGTAGGAGTCAATAACCTTTTTCTTTGGCTATTAGGTAAGTAATCCTGGTATGAGTAGTACGTTCCCGTGGGATATTTTCCGACATCCACGCGGGCGAAGCCGCGGGCAAAAGCTAGTTTTATATAAGACTAAAAAAGGATTTGTTCAGTCAGATCTAAAACCGGTTAAAGTTAACCACAGCAAGCGCAGCGCCAAAATCGTTCAGTTATTCAGTCTATAAATAACTCGCTGTCGCTAATCCCTTATGTTCTGTTCTGTACGATTCAATGAATATAAATTGAATGAATGGAGGATTGAATAGGTAATCTCATTACCCTAATCTGTACATACAAGATCCCGCGAAGGTATCACTTGGTATGAATTATAAATCGCTTGTCATTTGTTGTTTAGTGTTGTTAACAAGTGAAGGCTGAATTGAGACAGTTGAGGTGAAGTTGAATTGAGACAGTTGAGGTGAAGTTGAATTTCGAATACGAGAAATAGTTCGAGAATCAATTGTTTGTTTGTGTTTTGTTTTAGGTGTTCGAATTGAAAGATGAAAATAGATAGGTATCTACGCGATATCTTGAGAGTGGTTTTAATTATGTATATTTTATAGTAGGACGATGTTACATAATATTACAATTATTACTGTTTCGTGAATGCAAAAAGAAAAAAAAAGTTTTTTTTTTGCTATCATGCTTTCTTCTAATGGGCCTACCACTCGCTCAAGCTTCACTACAGTTTTGCCTGCGCAGGCCAGTTCAAACCATACGCACGGTGTTCCATGTACAAACCGGCCTGCGCAGGTAAAACTGTGGTAAAACTATCAATGCGTCATTGTTCTTTAACAAAAAAAAAAAATAGAACATTATATTTTACATTTTTGTTGTAAGAATAATACCGAAATGAGATAGTATTCCTATGAATTAGCATTAAACTCTCATTAAATATTTCAACAATACTACAATACAATTTTAAAGGTTGAAGAACCTTGAACTCTATAAAGACAATCTTTACATATAAGCTCCCTCGACCTCTCGATAGTTTAAACATACCTACATAACCTATACAAAATCACAAAATAGATAGGTACAGAAGGTTGGCTTCATAGAAGGAGCGAGAACGCACGCACACATAGACACTCTTCACGTACAGCGACTGCAAGCGCACTCGTGACTGGCATTCGTTTGAGGTCGCCGCCGTCGTACGTATGCATCTATGTGTGCGTGCCTTTTTGTTCGTTGTATTAAGTCGAACTTCTGTACACACTATTCTGTAACATATACTATTCTGTGTCTGTCCAAGACGTCTAGTGTAGACTATTCGATTACTACGGTCGTGATCAAACAGTGTGTTCTCGGTATCCACAAATAAGCATGTAGGTGTCGACGCCGATATCCCGAAGGACGCTACGATAACCAGCATGCGTAATTTATGTTGAAAGAAATGTTATAAGGTGGGAAAGGATTAATCATTACGAGGTAGTTTTCCTATATTTATATAATTTGTATAATTTAAAATACAAAAACATGTGAAGTGAAAACACGTTTCCTTTGCATCAGAAAAACGAAACCTGGTGAAGTTACATCAGAAATGATACCAACTTGGCTTTTGGCTCACATTAAATCGATTTTTTGTTATGTAATTGGCTTTAACAAAGAAATTACTAAAGTTAAAAACTTACAAACACAAAAACCTATTCAGTCCAGTGGAATAAACAAATAACTCATACACAAACTCCCGAATACATACCTAACCCTCTCATGTCGACTGAAATACAGACGGAGAGATGAGCATGGCATTGATTGCATCAATCACATTTTAGTAGCGACAAACTGTTACGAGCCAACACAGATAGAAAAAAATATGAGTTGGCTCGTAACATAAGGTATGTTCGTCGAATCGTTGAGCTCCTTAAATTCTGAGTTGAGCTGCACGATAACTGACAAATGCGTGCACTGACTGGACAGGCCCTCTCAATCTGTGTGGTGCTTTCCTCAAAAGACCACTTCAGACACCAATCCACATGGCCTTCACATGATCTGACCAAGATTATGTCTGGACTTTAAAAGAGACTGAGACCTCTGAGTTTGTTTCGGCCTTTCTTCTCAGAGTAGTCAGATAGGAAACGCCGACCTCATCTAGTTTTAAAATATGATTGACGTGTAAAAGTGTTTGTACAAACCTACTTACAGAAATAAAATCATTTATCATTTATCATTTATGATGGTAAGTTAATAATCGAGGCAGTTTTTTTATTTTGTTGAAAATGTTGGTACACAAACGTAGCTAATAATAATTAAACTACCTAATTTAGATATTTTAAAAATCTTAGTTTTTGTTTTGGTAAATTCTAGGCATTAGCGTTTGATAAATTATACGTTAAGGAGAATTACTCATCTCGACTTTATTTTAGACTGCTTATTTAAATTCCTTTTTCCAATTGTGAAAATGTACAAATCTAAAGATAAGCTTACTCACAAAACAGTTTACAAAATAAGTAAAAAGTAAATACACAAATTCGCGAATACGTTGGTGCCCGTATACCCTCTCGTATCGACTGAAATACAGGCGGAGTGTTGAGCGTGGCATCGATTGCATCAGTCATATTTCAGCAGCTACCTAGAAACTGTTACAAACCAACAGATTAAAAATATATGAGATGGGAAGTTAGTAATTAGAATACTAGTGATTAGAAGATTTTATATTTTCTTGGAAATCTGCGTAAACGTGGGCATTAAAATCAAATTAATTTGGCAATTATTATTTATATTGACTGCCTCGTTGGTCTAGTGGTAGCAAGCGCTACTGCTGAGCATGAAGTCCTGGGTTTGATTCCCGAGTCGGGCAGTGTTATATTGGGTTTTTCTATCAGAAATTTCTCAGTAGCTGCTCGGAGTCTAGATTTGTGCCCGGTTGATGGCAATAGGCTCGCCCCTTATTACATGGGACTTAAACATTACTGGCGAAATGTGGGTGTAGGTACCTGCTACAGGGACACCTCTGTCCAATTCTTCAGGGAAACAATGCGTGATGTTGTGTGTGTGTGTATTTGTATAAAAACTAATTTTTTTCTTTAACTTCTATATTTGCGTCTGATAAGTAGAAATATACTAACCTTTATTTATTTCGATTTCAACTCGACTTTTTACCCATTTATTTAATTTTTCCGACAATTCAAATAAACCATTTCCTCTTTGCGAAAATTTACAAATCTATAGAAAATCTCACTAACCCTCAGCTGCCAAGTTAAAAAAGGAAGACAAAATAAAGAAATACACAAACTCGTAAATAATATGCTCATGCCGACTAAAGTACTGACAGACAGACGAGCGTGGCATCGATTGCATCAATCACATTTTCACAGCGACACCGCCATATTACTGCATTCAAAGCGTTCCGATTCCTTATTGGTAGTTCACTTTGTATGACATTCCACATCAAACGATTCATAGCGAAGCTATTCCAACTTCAGCAGAATCTCTTGTTTTGGCTGTCGGAGCTGTTATTTTAGATTGGAATATTAATTTATGAAATAATTGTCAGAATTATTATGATGATTTTTGCTTTGAAATAACATAAGTATTGTATTTATTTCATTACAGTACAAAAATATTGCAAAATTAACTGTTTTTAGGATTCCGTACTTCGAAAGGAAAAAAATGGAACCCCCGTCAGATCAATTTAGTTAAAATTTAGTACACATTTGAATTTTTGTGACTCAAACACGGACGTGTAACGTAAATAAATTAATTTTGAATATGGAGATCACTTTTCGGGGCAAATTGGAAAATTTAAAAAAAGTTTTGCAAACTATACCGTGCCTATGACGTATCAAACGAAAGGGCTTATTGTGTGAAAGTAAAAAAAATAATGTTTTAATAGATATTTAAGAAAATTTGTGCGATTAATTATTATAAATCTTAAATATAATACAATCCAACACTAAAAGGTTATATACAAGTTTGTAAATTACTTATAACTAATTTGATAAAAGGGTCACGGGTAGTAGATGAAAAATTTACCATTTGGGAATGGTCAATTTTCATCTATTTTCTTAACCCTGAAACTACAGAGCCAAATTTTTTTCTTTACTCATGTATAACATATAACAGGAAAACCTATAAGAAACTATGGTCTTAAAATAACATAGTTTATCTCTCAAATTATGTGCGTACAAACTTACATTTGCAATTGGAATGTATTGGAAAACATTGTTAGATACAACTACGATGTTAAGTTTGTTCTAGGGATAAATTTATACAAACTATCCGAACCCTTCTTTGTGCGTAGTTCGACACGCACTTGGCCGGTTTTACTAAATAAACAAACACGGATACATCATTATCTTTCTTTAATTTTTAAAAAGGTAATTTAAAGAAAATTTAATGACCTAAACGAGTAACAATATATTCAGAAAAAATTAAATAAAAATTCATAAGTTTAATTGAAAAGCACATGAACTTTCTAATTAAAATACATTGAACAACTTTTGTTTTTTTTTTCAATAGAATTGATGGATGGAGAGAGAGTGGAAGGCCAAAGAAAAGATGGAAGGATTGTGTAAGGAATAATATGAAAGAGAAGGGAGTGAATGATAGTGTGACGGTTGACAGGGGAGAGTGGAAAAGGAAAACGTGTTGCACCGACCCCTAGTGACAATTCAATTAATGACAACAATAAAAACCGGCCAAGTGCGTGTCGGACTACGGACAATGAAGGGTTCCGTAGTTGAGATGAATTTGTTTATCCCAAGAACAAACTTAACATTGTAGTTGAAAAACATGTTCTCCCATACATTCCAACTGCAAATCGTTGCTCGGCATCCAATACCGCGAATGTGAAATTTTTTACGTTTTTTTTTTTTAATTTCAGGATCACTTGTTTGAACGTGTCGAATGAAATAAAACAAAAATCAGATTTTCCTAAAAAATTTCACATTCGCGGTATTAATATAACAATAATCTAAATCTAATACCTTTAAACGAGCAATTCTTGTATATATATATATAATCTGAATCTCGGAAAAGGCTCCAAGAATTTTTATTAAATTTAGTATGCAGGGGGTTTCGGGAGCGATAAATCGATCTAGCTAGGTTTCACTTTTAGAAAACGTCGTTCAAAAAAATTAACAGTTTTTGTCTATAGGATACTGGCTGGTTTTGATGTCAATTAAAACTATGACTATTTATTACATAAAAACATAACATTCCAAATTCCCACCACATTTTTTAACGAGCAAAGTCAAAATACTCTGTCTTACTGAAAACTGGATTCACAACGAGAACATTTTCGCGCGATGATTTTGTACGATTTCAAATGTCGACTAAAACCAGAAGAATCGTTTGAAAGACTTCGAATGATGTTCATAGAAAAAAAGCCCTTCTAAAGCGACTGTTTTCCGCTGGTTCAACGAATTTATGGGTAATCGAGTAATTTTGGCGGACAAAGAAAGAAGTGGCCGCCCTATGACGATTGTTACATAACAAAACGTGCTAGCTGTGAAAAATTAAAATTCAAGAGAATAGGCGAATTACATATGAAGAGGTTCAGCATATACTGCCGATTGGATCGGGAAGTGTGCATGAAATTCTACACAGGCATCTTCGGTTATGGAAGATAGTTTCACGCTGGTACCGTAAAATCTAACGCAGGCTCAGAAGGAGGTTCGGGTAGAATGGTGCCGAGACATGATAGCAAAATTTGTAGCAGGCTCGTCTCAGCGCGTTTAAGATATCATTACGGGATATTTATCAATATGATCCAGAAATGAAGCGTCAGTCGACCGTGAGGCTGTTTCAAAATGAACCAACGCCTACCAAAGTGAAGCGAGCCAGAAGTGCAGGCAAAATTTTGGTTGCAAGTTTTTTTTCTTTGCCGGGTTATCTGGTGTTAGTACCCTGACGAGATCAAAGGAGCATCAATGCTGAATGGTATGTTACCAAATGTTTGCCAGGAGTTTTTACTACTGCAAGCAGCAAGCGACCGAACACTGGCCACTTCATCACGACAACGCACTGGCTCACTCGGCGCTCAAAACAAAGGACTTTCTGGACAGCACACCGGTCAAATTTATAGGTCATCCTCCTTACAGTCCCGATTTGGCTCCGTGCGACTTTTTCTTGTTCCCCAAAAAAAAAACAACTCAAAGGAAAACAGTTTTCATCACCTGAAGATGCACTGGCTGCATTTGAGAAGGAGATTGGAGAGGTGTCTGATGCAGACTGGAATATGTGTTACGAAAATTGGTTTAGACGTATAAAACAGTGTATAGTTAAAATTTATTTCACCCCATGGGAGATGGCACTGCAGTGATTGATTTACATGCAATCCAGCCTGCTAGCGATCCTTTTTAGGATATTGTTAGAGCTGGCCCGTACTCTGCGCACCAGGGATGCACACCTCATTCGCATCGTTGCGTAAAACCAATTAATATGTGCGTCTACGAACATTCCCGATGCGCTACAAAAACGGGGCAGCCCCACCAATACCCTGAAAGCGTTGTTGTATTGGACACGAAGGGCGTTGCACGACCTTTGGGTATATCTAGCCCACAAGCTGCACGTGTAAAACGTTGTACAATAAGCTCGAAACAGAGTAATTTTGAATTTTTAAGTGAGCAGTGTGCAAACCTGCGAGCCAGCATGTTTGCCCTTACCGACAACGCCCTTCGTTCCCGCTCAATATCTAGTCCGTCATTGACGTCAGGGGTCAATATAAATGACCAAGATATTTAAACGTAAATACTTTTTGTAGTGGAGACCTATTGAGTAATACAGGTGGTACATAACCCGGTCTACCCCCAGCCTCAAAGACCATGATCTCCGACTTATTGGAGTTATACATGAAACCATGTGTTTTGGCATCTGCTCACATTTGGCAACTAACTTTCTGAGACCACAGATTGACGCGCTCAGAAGCACCATATCATCTGCATAGCTAATATTATTTACACAAATACCATCTATATAGCAACCCACTCTGGTGCTGCTGAGCTCGCCAAACCTGCATCACCCTGCATTCCAACCTGTATGGCCTGGAAAAAGTTCCAGCCCATCGTACACTATTGATCTGGTTACCATACCACTATTTAAAGATGTTTATAAGCTCCGTTGGCAACCTATCCTTCTCCATCTTTCTCCACAATACGTCATAAGCAACCAGATCAGAAGCCTTGAATAAGTCGAGGAAGCTAGCATAAATCGGCGTCCCACGCTGTGTATAGTAAGTGTGTGATAGTATGCTTAAGACACAACACTGCACTTTCTGTTGACAAACCACGCCGAAACCCGAATTGGTTGTCATGAACATTTACAGTTTTATTTATTTGTGTATTAAGCAGACGGTCAAACACTTATATATTTTGATATTATAGTAGCTAGAAAGATGGGCCTATTGGATGCCGAGCGACGAAATGTAAGTTTGTACACACAATATTGAGAGATTTACCATGTTATTTTAAGACCATAGACTTCTAATAGGTTTTCCTGTAATCTATGAGTAAAGAGCCATACTATGTATTTTTTTCAAAATTTTTGGTCCAGTAGTTTCGGAGATAAGGGGGGGGGAATGGTAAATTTTCATTGAATTTATTAAATATCTTTAAAAGTATTTATTTTAAAATTATATAAAAAATATATTTAAGATCCTCGTAACAAGCCCTTTTATTTCATATGTCACACGGTACAGTTAGCAAAACTTTTTTTTTAATTTTCTTGTTTGAGCCCCAAAAGTGACCCTTATATTCAAAATTCATTTATTTACGTTACACATTCGTGTTTGGGTCACAGAAATACATATGTGTACCAAATTTCAACTTAATCGGTTCATTGGATTCAGAGTAAATTGGCTGTGACAGACGGACAGACAGACAGACAGACAGACTGACAGACAGACAGACACACGAGTGATCCTATAAGGGTTCCGTTTTTTCCTTTTGAGGTACGGAACCCTAAAAAGTATTCAAAGCATCTCTTCACACTAATATTATAAAGGCGAAAGTTAGTGAGTGTGTGTGTGTGTATGTTTGTCTCTTCTTCACGCTCAAACGGCTGAACGGATTTGGATGAAATTTGGTACACATATAGTTTCTATCTGCCTAGCCTTTCCTAACTATGTTGGAGTTGGCTTCCAGTCTAACTAGTATTTTACATGGAGCGACTGCGTATCTGACCTCCACAACCCAGTAACTGGGTAATACGATACCCCTTGGAAGACTGGTTGTCAGACTTTCGTGCTTCTGACGACCCGTAACGACTGTCAAAGATCCACGAATTACAGCCGGGACCAACGGTTTGACGTGCTTTCCGAGGCACGGAGGAGTCTCGGTATGGAAAGATGGTCACCCATCCACGGACCAACCCCGGCAAGCGTAGCTTAACCTGTCAGATCGACCCATGCGGCTGTTATAGATAGTTTATAACCTGGATTAACACATAGGATACTTTTTACCCCAATATTCCCACGGGATCGAGACTTCTGCGAGTGAAATCGCGGGGCGCAGCTAGTAAAGAAATATTAAAACACAAAAAAATAATTTCTAATCACAGGTAAAAAATATTAACCACGGTATTGAAAATCCGAACAAGTCTTTGTTAAGTAAATCCGCTGTCATACCCATATAAGCTGTTGTGATTGTTTGACCAAAATAGTTACAACGAAACTTGACAACAGATTAATTAGAAAAGGCCTTCATAAACCGAGGATTAAATCGTTTTCCCACTCCGTTTGTGCTTGAATTGTTATTAGCAAACAACTTTATGTTAAATAAATATTTGAAACACCTTTAAGGGACTCGTAATATTATTATAGTATTTTTATCTTACGAAGCGATGCGCGCTTTACTTGTGGTAACCAAGTGTGTAAACACGCTGTGAATGTGTGTCTGAAGACGAATAGCGTCAGAACATAACGCACATACTGCCGACTTCGCCCGTGTCTCCGACGGTACCAAGAGCTCCTACTCTTACACACACATTAACAGCGTGTTTGTACACTTGGTTAGCACAAGTAGGCATAGCGCTGGTCACTTCGTGACATAAAAATAAGTTTGAACGTAAGCATGAGAAATTAGTATAACCGACTGCGACTTTACCATTTTTGAAAATTCCCAGAACCTAAATTGACATTTCATTAGGGTAACCTTGGCATGG
The DNA here is from genome assembly GCA_949152395.1 of Agrochola litura. NCBI lineage: Eukaryota > Metazoa > Arthropoda > Insecta > Lepidoptera > Noctuidae > Agrochola > Agrochola litura. Next base: position 16,579,825 of record OX424509.1, on the reverse strand, counting down.
TAAAAGAAAATGCGAAGTCGACTTTACCACAAGGTTAATTAATGCATAATGAATTGAAAATTTTTGCATAAGGAGGCTCTTTTAATACCTACACCCAGGTATTAAAAAAGCCTCCATATGCGAACATTCTTGTGGAGCAGTGGTGGCCCAGTGGTAATGGCCGCGACTTACGAGTCATAAGTCGTAGGTTCAAACCCAGGCAGGCGTTTTACTTTGTGTAAATGATTTTATCACCACTGCTCTCAAAACGGTGAAGGATAACATCGTGAGGAAACCGGCATGTTCTGGAACCAAAATTTCGAAGACGTGTGACATCAATCCGCACTGGGCCCGCGTGGTGGATTACAGCCCACTACCTCTCATAGAGAGGAGGCCTGTGTCCCAGCAGTGGGAATATTAGGCTGATAATGGTATGCGTAAATTCTTAAAGTAGTCAAGCGTACACACGGCTAGACATCAACCTATATTTTTCCAGTTAATGCTGACCTCGCATTGTATAGGATTTCCGGACAGTGAGAGGGCAGCTTATACTGGAAATATATAGCTAGATGTGTCGGCTACACATATAGACAGTGTATATGCTTCCAACATTGTTAACTGTCTAATGTTTTTACTAAGGTGTGAGTTATGGTCGTGCAGCTCGTGTCGACGTGGAAGATGAAAAATGGTTGACTTTTAAAACTTATAGGTTAACTTAACGCCCGGTACATGTTCTTTGGGGCATCTCGTCGTTTTCACTAACATTCACCTTCCTAACTTCATCATCAGCCTATAATGTTCCCACTGCTGGGACAGAGGCCTCCTCTCTGTGAGAGGGAGTGGGCCGTAATCGACCACGCGGGCCCAGTGCGGGTTGGTAGATGTCACATGTCATCGAATTTTTGGTTCTAGGACATGCCGGTTTCCTCACGATGTTTTCCTTCACCGTTTTGAGAGCAGTGGTGATGAAATAATTTACACAAAGTAAAGCGCCTGCCTGGGTTCGAACCTATGACCTACAACTCGTAAGTCGCGGCCGTTACCACTGGACCGCCACTGCTCTCACCTGCCCTAACTTATAATAATTATTATAAATGTGAAAGTGAGTTTGTTTGTTACGCTTTCACACTAAAACAGCTGAACAGATTTGGATGAAATTTGGCACATGGGTAGACCATGAGCTGGATTAGCACATAGGATACTTTTATTCCAATATTCTCGCGGGATCGAGACTTATGGTGAAACCGCGGGGCGCAGCTAGTTTACTATTTAATACTCTTTCATTCGTTCTCTCAATCTTACCAAAATCGTCTAACATACAATAAAATCGTAGCGAAGTCAATACTGTACATTGACAATTTATGAAAAAAAGTAATTGTTACGAGTTGTGGGGAACGAGTCTAATACAGAAAATGTTGTTTTAAAAATTTTTGTCCGTTTTTTTGTTTATCTAGATGTATGTTCCGGATTGGCGCAAAAACGGCAGAACGGATCTGGATGAAATTAGGCACACGGATAGTTTATAACCTGAATTATCACAGGGTACTTTTAATCCATGGGATATTTTCCGACATCCACGCGAGCGAAGCCGCAGGCAAAAGCTAGTACTTCTATACTAATATTATAGAGAGGTAAAATTTGTTTGTTTGTTTGTAAGTTTGTATGTAGGGGGTAATCTCCGGAACTACTAGTCTGATTTGAAAAAATATTTTTGCATTGGATAACCCGATTCTTGAGGAAGGTTATTGGCGCGGACGAAGTCGCGGGCAGAAGCTAGTATTTAATAAAAGTCTTAAATTCAATGACAGACAACGCACAGCCTAACCTGCAGGGTCTAGAAGCCTGAAATTTTGCACAAGAGTTCCGTATATAACGAAGGTGAGCACCAACGAGGGATTTTTGAAAATTCATCCCTTATTGAATTTAGGGGCATGAGGAACAGGGTGTAAAGTTCACTCATTCTCTATTGAAAAGGGAGGATCCCCCGACCAGACGGGTGTCGTGTCTGGCGGGCAACTGCCCAACGATTAATGTCGGGGAAATTTGTGCTCCGTGGGGAAATTAAAGATGTGATGTTCGCGCGGTAAACTCTAATTGCGCGATGCGGATTTGTGTGACGTCAGGATTTTGTGTGTCGTCAGGTCTTTGATGCGTAGTTCGCATGTGGCGGTATAGATGCCACAGGGTTAAATAAGGGATGTAAGTTTGTATGGAAGATCGTCATTTTTGCCGATGGGAAACCAAATCGAACGCAGCCGTGCGTTCGATTTGGTTTCCCTATAATCACTATAATTTACTATAATTTTATATTTCATCTATAATTCACTAGCAAAATAAAAACAGTGGCACTCCGGGAGCGCCGACAGATGTGAAAACTTGAACAATTTTGCTGTGCAGGATTGCCTTAGTGGAAGAAAAATACTTGTATAGAACATTGGTCCGTAAATTTTTCTAAATAAAGAGCAGAATCACATTTACAAAAAAAAAAAAAAAATCTTCCAAAACCTTTAATGTAAAAATGCTTGCTTAGAACATTGATCCGTAACATAGTATAAATAAAGAGCACAATAGCGTTTGCAAAAATGAGGTAACGGTGTGACGAGTTCAATTGTTTTTTCCCATCACAGAAATGCCCAACGCGCCTAAAGAAGTTTTCACATCAAAAACCAATGACACTCCATCAAAATTCAAAATCAAATAATGCTAGCTCTTACATGCAAAGTCTGGATCCTAAGATCCTCCATGTACCTAATCAATTAAAGCTGCATTCCGAAATACGCACGCCATAATTCGCACTGACGACGAAGTTCGGTGGCTTTGAAATTCTCCAACTTCGTGCAAACCCGTCAGAGTGGATGCACTTATGTTATTACGAAGGCTTAAGGGAGGAATCTGAGAAATGGCAAGTTAGCTGCGTGACTACCAAGTTTTACTTTACATTATGGTTATATAATTCGTAAAAGGATTTGTTGTAAGTTAAGTTGTCATATTGTAATAATCAATCTGCCTAGTTTTGTCCCAACTATGTTGGGGTCGGCTTCCAGTCTAACCGGATGCAGCTGAATACCAGTATTTTACATGGAGCGACTGCCTATCTGATCTCCACAACCCAGTACCGGGTAATATGATACCCCTTGATAAGACTGGTTGTCAGACTTTCGGGCTTCTGATGACCCGTAACGACTGTCAAAGATCCATGAATGACAGCCGGGACGAACGGCTTAACGTGCTTTCCGAGGCACGGAGGAGTCTCAGTACGTAAAGATGGTCACCCGTCCACGGACTAACCCCGGCAAGCGTAGCTTAACCTGATAGATCGATCCGTACGGCTGTAATTACCTAGCCACGAGCTCCTCCTAAAGTTGTCATTGAAATAATGAGTAGATTTTTTTCTACACCATATTAAATCAATTTGCACTATTGATCTGATTAAATTAACATAATTAGTACCTGTTGCCCCTAATTCCGTCTGTTTTCAAATTTTCATAATTTTTAGGGTTCCGTACACGAAGGGTGTCAAACGGAACCCTATTACTAAGCCTCCGCTGTCCGTCTGTCCGTCTGTCTGTCAGCGGCTCATGAACCGTAATAGGAAGACAGTTGAAATTTTCACAGATTGCGTATTTCTATTGCCGCTTTACAACAAATTATAAAAATTAAATAAAGTTAAAAATTAAAGGGGGTCCCGCGGGGTGGCAGGGACATCGACGCGAAAATTGTTACCCTGGATTCAGTACGTAGGAGTTTTCAGAATCATGTACTGAATCCATGGTAACAGTTTTCGCGTCGATGTCCCTGCCACCCTGTATAAGAAACGTTTTTTTTAACACGACTGCCCGAAAAAGGAGTGTAATGTTTTCAGGGTTCGTGTATGTATGTGAGTTTCTTTTTAAATAAAGATTTTTTTATTTCCACAATCGTAGTAACGTCCCACCTTGTGTAGTGAGAAAGCCGTCCCTGAGTAACGGGTATAGGCGAGGCCAAATAAGAAGAATATTGTACAGTGGTACAGAACCCTTCGGCCGAACCGAAGGGTTCTACACCACTGAACTGGTGCCTTCGGTTTTATATTACAAATATTCAGGATGAAAAATAGCCTATATCCTTCTCCAGGTCTCCTATTCCCTGCAGGTTTCCCAGGCTACATATCTGTCAAACATAACTATAGGTTCAGTGGTGTAGACTTGAAAAGGTAACAGACAGACAGAGTTAAGTATACTTTTGTATTTATAATATTCCTCAATCAATCTAGCCTTTTCCCAACTATGTTAGGGTCAGCTTTCAGTTTGATCGGATGTAGCTGAATACCAGTATTTTACATGGAGCGAGTGCCTATCTGATCTCCACAACCCAACTGGGTAGTATGATACCCTTTGGTAAGACTGGCTGTCAGACTTTCGGGCTTCTGAGGACCCGTAACGACTATCAAAGATCCACGAATGACAGCCGGGACCAACGGCTTAACGTGCTTTCCGAGGTACGGAGGAGTCTCGGTATGTAAAGATGTCACATCCACCATCCACGGACCACCCGTGCCGCTGTTATTACTTATCTACGAGCTCCTCCGTAGTTATAAAATTCCTATGGATTATTTTTAACAGTAAATGAACATTATTTATTTTGTAGCAACTAAAACTTTCATACCAGATTTCATCTTGAAAATACACGCTGAAGTTTAAGACTAGTTTCAAGACCAAAATAAGTTTTAAAACACAGCAGTCAACTAAAAAGATAGCTTTTAAGACGTTTCAGACGAATTAAACCAAAACTAAACGGGAATTAGTACAAGAAGTTTAAACTTTTAAAAGTCCAGTCTGGCGTAGTAAAGACTCCATTCGATTGGTTGGCACGAAACCAACAAAGACATTACAGGGAAAAGTTAACTGATATTTCGGACGTTCGCTAGAATTGCTAATGTAACCATTGACCTAAATGATTAAATCTGTTTTTTTTTGGTAAAAGTGAGTTTATTTTTGAAGTGAAAACTTTTTTAGGCGCGTTGGGCATTTTTGAGATGGGGAAAAATCAATTGAACTCACGACACCGTTACCGACACCTCATTTTTGTAAACGCGATTGTGCTCCTTATTTATATTACGTTACGGATCATTGTTCTATGGAAGTTATTTTTCTTTAAAGGTCTTGGAAGTATATTTTTTTTGGTAAACGCGATTGTGCTCTTTATTTAGATAAAGTTACGGATCAATGTTCTATACAAGTATTTTTCTTCCACCAAGGCGATCTTGTTCAAGTTTTCACTTCTGTCGGCACTCCCGGAGTGCCACTGTTTTTTTTTCTGCATAAGTATTTGGTTTGACTGCCTTGTCGGTCTACGGGTCGTAAGCGGTACTGCTGAGCCGTACGATTCCCACGTCAGGCAAAGTGTTGTTGGATTTTGTCCCACGGGAATTTGTCAGTAGCAGCCCGGAGACTAGATTTTTGTCCGGTTGATGGCTATAGGCTCCTTATTACATGAGATTTAAGGTTAAACTAGTCGCGGGCTCGAACTCACTGGTGGGCGTGGCCAAAAAGCACGCTGTGTAACCTGGCATCGTGTCCGATAGAGATAGTATCAGTGATGAGCAGTTAGACACTAGTCTACACGTACAACGTTTAGTTCGCACGCACACAGACACCATTGCGAACTATTTTAGTAAAATAAGCGCGTAAATAATGGCAAAAAGTCATTTGGAAAATTGAGTTTTATGAAAAAACCACAGCACAAATCAATTACAAATAAAGTTAATTGGACTTTTCGATAATTGACCTCTGTCGGTGCCGACTTTGTTTTGGAGATTTTACTCTTCTTTTATTACTTATTTACACCCAAAGTTGCGTTAAAATTAGCGAGAAAAATGAATCTTTGTTGGCTCATAACTTTTTAATGGGTTTTTATTTTACTGTTCTGTTTCTGTACAGACAAATATAATAATGTGAAAAAATGATATCATATTTATCTTTGGATGTACAAGGTCAAACATTGGAGTAAAACCTGAAATTTCTATGGAAAAAATATCAACTAGTTTCGCCTTAAAAATATAAATGGCGAAATTCGGGTGTTACCTCTGCCTAACCCTTCGAGGAATAAAGCTGTGTTGTAATGTATTATGTTTTAAGTATTTAATTTTTTACGTAATAAATCGAGTACTTTTTTTCTTGGAAGATTATAGCCGAGATTATGTCCTCTGATAGACATTAACTGTCTTTTCATAAACTAGTACTTGGGCGACCGAGCTCTGCTCTGTTGTAAATATAGAATACTCATTTAGTAATACAGGATAGTACATACTAATTCCATGCTGCCATGATAGTAGGTACTTACTAATTCCATGCTGCCATGTCATTATTCTAAAGTTGTCATCTTGTTCTAAACTTTGGGCGACCGAGCTTTGCTTGGGTGAAAATACGAAGAAAACGAATTTTCCCCGATATGAGACCTAGCTAGATCGATTTTTCACCCCCGTAAACCCCTATATTGCAACTTTCATCGAAATCGTTTATGGAGCCGTTTTCGAGAACGTGATTACAAACATATATAAATATACAAATATTGCTCGTTTAATTATAGGATAGGGATAAAATACTTAACACAGTTATATAATAAATACTTAACGATAACTTTAGGATAGCCAAACGCCATCATAATTATATTCGCAAATTACATGAAAACACTCGTACCGTTTCAGTTGCTACGTTTTTATTAAGTGATTTAAGAAATCATTAAATGCTTCTTTTAATATTAGTGCTCTTTTTAGAGAACGAATCCGTATAAGAACAAAAACATAAAATAAATATTACGTTAAAACATTCTTCTTTGAACTCCAGCAGAAAATGCAACGTTATAAGCAGAAGCATCCCTCTGTAAATAAAAGCTTACCCCAACTAAGGACCAACTTGTTCGGATTAGACACAAGTGCATCTGTGCTATCTTTGGAGTACGTGACTCTTAAGATAGATCCTTAGACGTAGATGGCGTGAGCACTGGATGGGACATTGACTTGGTATGGTTTAGACCGGGGTTGACATTTGACGTACAGCCAACTGTCCATATTTAAGATCTGTTGCGACCAAAGTGCATCTGTGACAATCTTCATTCCTAACAATAGACACAATAGACAAAGCTAAGATAGCTCTAGTACTATTGCATAATCAACCTTTAATGTTCTCTCGGTGAGAGGGAGTGAGCCGTAATACACCACGCCGGCCCAGCGCGGGTTAGTAGACGTCACGTTTTTGAATTTTCAGTTCTAGGACATGCCGGTTTCCTCAAGATGTTTTCCTTCACCGATTTGATAGCAATGGTGATGAAATAAATGACACAAAATAATTTAAAAAAATATTTAAGTCAGGGCCGTTACCACTAAGCCACTACTGCTCTCAGCGTTCAGCGCTCGGTGTGGCAACATGCCGTGTTCGAGTTCGCGACAAGTCAATTGTCATGCTGAGGATACCTCGTTGAGAGGTGTAACATATGTCGATTTTTTTCAGAGTTTTTTATGGCTGTTTAGAAATAGCTAAGTGGAACAAGTTACTAAATATATCCACGTCTATTGTATTTTATAATGGATTTCCGCAAGGTCACGCCTGAATCAATTAACTTCTGCTTTCCTGCAAGTGTTATTGACTTCGAGCAAATTGAATTTTAGTAGTTAGGTACTGATATTGTATTGGCACGTACCATTTTTTAAGGGTATTGTGAAGTAGGGTTTAGACCAAACGAAAATAGAAACAGTACAAGGGCAAGAGCATACATTCCTTGATATTCTTGAAAGTTTAGTATGGATAGACCATTAGACGAACAAAAGAATGCTCTATCTCCATCATCATCATCATCATCATCAGTCGACAGCAGTCCACTAATGGACATAGGTCTCTCCTATTGCACGCCATTCAACACTATCCCTGTTTAAACAAAAATAATTAGATAAAGTGGGGATAGAATGTGTGAAAATGCTCGTTTGGTCCAAACCAACCTTTAGAGCGTAATATCGGTTTGAAATAGAATACGTATTGACTAGAAAAAAGTATTGGAATTTGTGACCCAAATCTATGATATCGACAAACACGTCGCAATAACGTTCATTTTCTACAATGTTCGTCTAACAGGATTACAAACAAAGTTCAGCTGAGTTAACAGCTATAAATATACTATAAGAACAGGATTAAGAATCAAAGTGAATAGACAAGTCCAAACAGGACTTTGGCAGTTCGATAAAGTTAGGAAAATGTGAACTCATCTCCATAGCCTTTAAAGTTACAAGTTACGGTAATGAGCGGACAGATTGGTTGTTCCATCAACGCAACTTTATTAACCGCAGGCCTCATTAGTGCTGACGTATCGTCCCGCATCACTCGTCCATATTTAACTAATGGTAATGAAGTGTACAGACCATTCTCATCCATTTGATTTATATTGTAAACATAAACATCCATTAAAACTTTCCATTTACTCACTTCAATTGGAGAAAAGATTCATTATAGTAGTTTCGCTTCAATTACGAATGAAATTTTTATTACCGTTTTAGCAAACGTTTTCTTATAAAATTCGAAGAATGGGGCTTTCGGTTGATCCAACAACAATGAATAGATTGTCCTCAGGAGGCACGTCGAACAATTTCGATGACAAAGGAAAGTAATTTGGAAAACCTGCGTGAACCAGCAGTTTTGTTGCACAGTCATCCAGTTAATGAACATGTCACAAAAAAACATTAAATTGTACTCAAATAGAGAACATTTTACCATTTTGCGAACGCGTCACGGGTTGGTTTACGGCAAAAGATCAAACCACAGAGACACTATATTTTGAAATGAAGCCACAATTCGCTATTAATTATTCAGTCGCAATGTGTTGCGCGGGGCGTCACAATCAATAATTCAAGTAACAGCTGATGATATAGTCTGCACGTACACATGAAATTCTGCATATTCAGAGTGTAAAATAAAAAAGAGAAAAAATCGTGATTTGATGCTCGCACGCTTCTTAAAGAAACATAGTACATTCGTCCCGCTCAAAGATTCTACATATTTCATAGCACCACGTAATCCTGGATATATTACGGCTGCGGCAGAGAGTAAAATAAAGGAAGTCTGAGTATTACAGGAGGTAATAAAGATTATGTTCTTAAAGCCGTGTGTGGAGCGAGTACAGGTGAGAGTTGTAAGAGCCAGCGTCGGTCGGGCCCGAATATTACGTCTAATAAATTAGAGAGACTCTGCAGTTACATTCCCTCAGTGTCGTTTCCTTCATGGCAATTGTCCCGATATTACATGGCCATAAATTGACGGTATGTGTGAGCTCACATGCGCATAATATATGCTAATACGTTGTGTAGCTTTCGAGGTCGCGAATTTTTTTATTGCGATTACAACACGATTGTGGCAGACAGGTAAAACGTTATGTAGAACATTTTTAAGGCACTTAACTTTATTATATATAATTGAAATAAGGATACGAAATATAAGATATGAAAGAATTTTATTAAAACGGGAATGTCGCCAAACGCCAAGCATTCAGTACAGTTAACCGCTGTTCTATTAAGGATTCAATTCAACTGAGATAAAATTATTTAGAATTTAATAACATTTGTCTAGGATCTCAGATCCGTTGTATCTCAGCGAGTTATGTTATTACTCGCGTACTTCATCTCGGAATTCTCTCGTTCTTGGCATAGCGACCCATGCTTTACCCGAGTCTCTTCTCCAGAGTACCTACTTAGCTATGTACGTACATAGTTGTAACTATGCAATGTTAAATGAAACTACTAGCTCAGTTCTATGTGAGGTTTTCTTGTTATTAATCTCACGGTTCATATAGCTAAGGAACGTTTTAAAATAAAAGTCAGTTGCATTTCAAACTTTTACTATTAAACATTGTTGGGTTTATTTATAAACGTTGCTTATAGTTATAGAATATATTTATTGTAAAACATGAGTATATACATCAAATAATATGTGCAAGGTCTTAAAATAACAGGTAGATCCGCATGTTTTGCCATTTATGGCGTACAAAACAATATATTTTTGGTTTAAATAAACCATTAAAAAATTGAGTTTACACAACAAACTATGAGATTAATAACTTAAGTCTAATTCTAAATTTAAAAAGGGGGATTTTTTTTTACAGATAATTTGAGGCTCGAATTGTGAAAATGTCATAATTATAGGAATCTATTTAATTTATAGCGGTCATTTAAAAAATTCCCATATGGTATAATAGCATTTGTATAAGAGATATTTTTTTAAATGTATTTAGAGACAGAGATGTAGTTAAGAGACGTTTAAACGTTAAAAATGTAAAGTTAAACATTATTTATCTTTAAGTTATGTTTATAAAAAAGGGGTGTGTCACTCAAACTCAAAGCATTTATTTCAAATAAACCAATTACAGGTACTTTTGAATTGTCAAGGGGTCGGTCAGTCAGAAAGATGAAGCTAGTTGCCCATTCCAAAGCGTAGTAGGTACCTATGGAGAAGAACGGGCAAGAAACTCCACGGACACTCTTTTGATTAAAAAAATTGTTACAAAATATTGGTTACATTATTCATGTTGAAATTTTACATATGAGAACAATGTAGAAAGACGTGCACGTTAAAAGCGTCCGTAACAAAAAACAAAAATAAAAACAATTCAAAAATTAAAATAAACCGTGGCAGTTAAGAGATGACCAGTCCCTACTGACGGCGCCCGTTCACGAACACTACGCATGGATCAGCACCATTTAGCTTAACCATTTTGAAGGGAACTTAATGATCCAACACACACACGCCACCATCAGCGAGACATTTGAGTGAGCATGACACTCTCAGCTGCCAGGGCACATTCAAGTCAATGAAAGACGTACCCAGGTAATGGTAGCTTTATGGAATGTACGTGGTCACAATGCCCACATATGTGATATGCAATTATACAATACAAAGAGATTGAATTTATACAAAGAAAGATAGTTTTTACAATCTTCATCAGCCGCAACAATACTTTCGAATGCTCATTAATTAATTTATGTGCCCTTGTGGAGCTGGACCAGCGCTAAGCCAAGCATTTTTATCAGCGATGTAATCCCCCAACTTATAATATGCTTGGCAGCATAGTGTACGTTTTATACGAGATTCAAATTTCGTTTCGTTCAGTTGGAGTATGTGGGGAGGTATTTTATTATAACATTTTAAACAGTACCCCATGAAGGATGAGTCTACTTTAGCCAGTCTGAAACCCGGTTGAACTAATTGGTCCCTATTTCTAGTCTTATAATTGTGTCTATCACCTCTTTTACTGAAAAGACTTAGATGTTTCCTTACATATATGATGTTTTCATAGATATATTGACAAGGTACCGTCATGATGTTAATATCTTTAAACAGTTCCCTTAGAGAATCGCGTCTGCGGAGGCCATATATTGCTCTGATGGCTCTCTTCTGCAGAATAAAAATAGACTCGATATCTGCCGCCCGTCCCCATAGTAAAATACCGTAAGACATAATACTATGGAAGTAACTAAAATAGACTAGTCTCGCGGTATCTACATCAGTAAATTGACGGATTTTTCTCACAGCATATGCTGCTGAACTTAGCCGTCCCGTAAGAGATGTTAAATGAGGACCCCATTGCAGTCTTGAGTCGAGCGTGATCCCCAGGAAAACAGTTTTATCGACGAATTCTAGTTTCTCTTTATTCAATACTATGTCACAATCACTACTTTTAACATTTGGTAAAGCAAATCTTATGCATTTAGTTTTTTTCCCATTTAATACTAAATTATTAGCATTAGTAGGGCGTTATTTACGTCGTCAAGATTTGATGCACGTCTATTTATCTTAAAAATTAGGGAAGTATCGTCAGCAAATAACACCATTTGAGGTTGGTTTTTTAATAAATGGGGTAGATCATTAATATATACTAAAAAGAGGAAAGGACCCAATATCGAGCCTTGTGGAACACCCATTTTTACTTTTAGACCGAGTGAATTGACACCAATAATTTGAACTTGCTGTTGTCTATCATTTAAATAAGATTTTACTAAACTGAGTGCAAGTTTACCTAGTCCGTAATGCTCAAGTTTCAAGAGTAAGGTTTTATGATTTACGCAGTCAAATGCCTTGGAGAGGTCACAAAAGATTCCTATGGCATCTTGGGCCTCCTCCCACGCTGTAAATATGTGTTTTAATAAAGTGACACCGGCGTCAGTCGTACAACATCCTTTTGTGAAACCATATTGCTGATCGTGTAAGATTTGGTTGGTGTTAAAATGATTAAGCATCTGATTGAGCATTACCTTTTCGAACACCTTGCTGAATACCGGCAGCACAGATACTGGCCTATAATTGTTGGTGTCTTTACTGTCCCCAGATTTAAAAAGTGGTATAACCTTACTGTATTTCATTAAATCCGGGAAGACTCCTTGATCCACACACAAATTAAATATTAAAGCTAAGTATGGTCGATGGCTCGATTGTGGATGTACAAACTTTGATAGATAATCCCCATAGATCTTCGGTCAATTTGATTTTGATTTGCCGAAAAGCTTTTATAACTATCAAAGGGTTAATATGTTTAAATTGAAATTCAACCGGGCAGCCTGGAACGTTTGCTCTTAATAAATCAATTAAGACATCGGGTGAAGAATTTAAAGCTTCAGTGGTTTTAGATGGTATATTAGTAAAGAAATTTACAAATTCTTGAGCTACTTCTAAGTTAGAGCTTATGGCACCACGTGAAGTCTCCAATGTGTAATCAGTGTTTCGTATTTTTTTCCTATTAGTTTCATTATTTATAACTTTCCAAACTGTTTTTATTTTATTTTCTGCCGATTTGATCTTGTTGCTAATGTATAGGGCTTTAGCTATCTTGCAGGTATTTCTAAAAATTTTGGATTAAGTAGCAACATACTTGTTGAAAGTTTCAGTGTTAATGTAGGGCTTAAGGCCATAAAGCTCGAAAAGCCTTTCCTAGTCACTAAATACAAAATAAGTGCAAAAATTTTTGTTTTCTTTTCAAAAGTTTTATTGAATTCAGTGTGCACTACTGAAAAGAAATCCTCGTACAATTTATTTGCATCGTGCATATTATTATGGCCCAGAACATTTAACTCATTATATAAGTTACTATTGAATCTATTTAATTTGCCAGTTGTTATTGGTCTAAATTGTATTTGCACTTTTTGCAAAGGTGTTCTAAACTTAAAAGTTACCGTTTGTCCACTATGAACAGACGGCAAATAATTTACGATGGTTTTAGCTAAATAATCACAATCGCAGAAGACATTATCGATACAAGTAGCAGAAGTTGGAGTTACTCTAGTCGGTTCTGTAAAAATATTAGATAAATTGAATGATTTAAAAAGGCTTAACAATCGACTGCTATTTAAAGTATTTTCCAGAATATTAGTATTAAAATCACCACATATTATTGCGGCTTTGTTACTGGATGCAAGTTTCGCTAGGACATCTTCCATTATCGACTCAAATAAAGAAAAGGTTGTTGTAAACTATGTTTTAGGGTCTGCTAAGCACGTTCAAACAAAACTTTTCTTTTAATAAATTACCCGCATTTCCCGTAGGAATATCGAGATAAAAAACCATGTCCTAACCCAGTACCCTAATTACGTAGCTTATTTTCGTAAACAATTTTGCCTAATTTGTTTCATTTTGACAGTTCAAAAACATTAATTGCGTTATTTGCGTTATTAAGCAGTTTTTTTTTTCCCACCTTTGGAAGCAATGGATTAGCAATCTGCTTCAAATCGAAACAAATTGTGATTGTGTTGTATTATGTAATTACGGTACTGGTCATGGTCTACTCAAGTGCCAAATTTCATCCAAATCTGTTCAGTGGTTTCAGCGTGAAAACGTAACAAACAAAATAATTCTCAATCATTAATTTATTCTGTTAATTTATTAAACCGGACACACACTTCCCTGTGTTTATTATCCTAGCGTATGACACTCGTGGGTTACAGCTAAAAATCAGCGTCAGGTGGTACGCTTTGTGTTGTCATCTGACATTATGCTGAGCTGAGGCCCTTTTGGCATTATAATCATTGTTTTCTGTTTTTTATAGTTATAAGGTATACCTATTTTTCTGCTGTAATGCCAATAAACGCATTTTTCTTTCTTTATTTCTTTAATTTTCTTTAAAATAAAAAAACTAATTAAGAAAACACTTTCGTATTGATAATATTAGTTAGGATGTTATAATACTTATTATTTTCCCGGTCGTTGTGGTAAACAAAAATTATGTATCTCTATGACATACTTTTCATAAAAAGGTCATAGAAAATCACGCATTGAAATCGGATTGCTAGTCGAACTACGTATTGTTATTTGCGAACCAAGTCCCCTTAATGGCCTTTCATACCACGTGTGAAGACTGCTTATTCATTGCCAGGTACCACTCCGTACCACAGCCGAACTCAAATAGAACCAACCTTTTCAAAACCTTTCTAATTGCCACACCATTAAACAACTGTTACAATGTTTTTGTTCTACTATCAACAGAACTACAACATTTCAGTAGAACAGAAAAAACATCAACCATCCCTTAACTCAATTAAAACAAACTGTTCACCAAATATCGAACAATAACTCTGCGAGAGAAAGTGTCAACTAGAATTAAAATGCCGGTCATGATTAATTGGGCAATAATTAAACAGAATCATTTTTTCGCCCTAATTTACAAGTTTACATTCAATTTCTAACAAATCTCCCGTAACAAGGGTAAACAGGTGCATTTAAAGACATTTTCACTTTCATAAACATTCGAGGGTCTCTGAGGGAAAAAGGGTCGGTTGCTGACTTAATAAGGCAGGGTAGATCACTATAAAAGTGGTTTCGACTGCGATATTGCAAAACGCTACTTTTTACGATTTCTCCTTAGTCCATAAAGGCTGGCATTGAACCATTTCTTACATTATATATATCATCCTGTATTTGATTATACGTCATGTATTCGGAAATGAAGTTATGAGTTTTAATTTGTTTTTTATTTGGGGTCTTTTGAATAAATGCGAAAGTTTGTATGAAGGGTCGTAGGTTTTCATAATATGTCATACTATGAAAAAGGTCTAGCCCTGAACTGAATCAGACCAAGTTGAACAAAGGGTAAGTAGGTTTTTACGGTTCCATGTTGTGAGGGTATCTGTCTGTCTGTAACAGAGTTATATAACAATATTAAAGTAAACTAATATAAACTTCAGGACTAAAGTCATGACCAATGCCACTAAATATAGGGTCGAGGTCGAGGGGCAGGAAATATACTATGTTGATGAATATAGATTCCTTTCACAACAGACAGGACAAAGAGATCGACCGTCGAGTCGAAAATGCCTGGAGGAGCTACTGGTCAATGAAGGCGCTATGAAGGGTGACCTTCCAATCTCATTAAAGCGCAAGCTCTTTGACATGTGTATCCTGCCTATCCTAACTTATGGCGCTCAGACTTAGTCTTTGACCGAGGCTTAGAAATTTAAATTCTCGGTTTGCCAAAGAGCAATGGAGCGTAGCATTCTAAAAATCAAACTCACTGACCAAAGTCGCAACACCATAATATGCTCCAAGACAGGCGTTTAAATTGGGACTGGGCAGGTCACACCTATAGGATGTATCAAAACAGATGGGCCAGGATCGTCACACAGTGGGAGTCTGATGACGGCCGTCGGCACCGGGCAGGCCTAAAAAACGCTGGCGTGACGATTTGGACTCGTTTCTGACCGATTGGCCGGAGCAGGCACAACATAAGGAAAACTGGAAAAGTATGGGTGAGACCTTTGCCCAGCAATGAAACAAAATAAGTTACATAAAAATAAAAATAAACTTAACATCAAAAAATCTTGAAATAAAATCGTTGACTAATAAGCTTTCTTTTTTATCACACACATTAATTAACTTTATTTGATCGTGATTTAAGGTACATCAATCATACCTTGAAAACAAGGTCAAATATGAAATATTAAATAGGATTTATCACATTAATATACAAGTATAAGCAAATAGCGTTTTTACGAAGTTCGCATGAGCAAAGCCGCGGGGAAAGCTGCTTTTTAATATTTATTATTTCCGCTACTAACACTTTACATGCAGGTACAGAATTTTTTCATTTCACTCAGTCGAGGTCGTGTTTTTTCCCTCTTTGAGCCTCATACATTTATGATCAACTTTATTTCTATGAATACGTGGAGTGTTTTCATGGTAAATATAAGGTGTAAACTAGGTCAACCGGACGTACAAGATTGGGCGAGAGGCTACGGCAAATTGCCATCATTGCGGAGGCGACTTAGATTCTGCACATCACACGCTTGAGGAGTGCCCTGCGTGGGCTGCTGAAAGAAGGGTCCTGGTCGCCAAGATCGGGCGAGATTTGTCTCTACCAGCAGTAGTTGAGTCTATGCTGGCGGCGTCGGAGAACTGGTGAGAAATGGCCTCCTTCCGTGAGACTGTGATGGTTCAGAAGGAGGCTGCCGAGCGGGATCGTGAGAGGGCTGGTCTCGCTCGTAGAAGAAGGCGTCGGGGAGGCAACCGCCTTGACACCTAACATGCCAAAACCCCGTCTGCAACCTTTAGGGCAGGCGGGAATTAGGGATCACGGGCGCTTAGAGTGGGGACTCTGTCCGCCCACTGAGTGACCTCAGGGTAGACGGTGCATAGTAGTCACGTGCTGCCTTGCACACTTGCACAGTTAGGTTTCGGGGAGACCCCTTTACAGTCTCCCCAGAGATGTGCACTAACAGGCGCTGCACAGAGGGGGTTCCGGATTGGTCTTTTGAGAGGTAACGGTGCCCCTACCATGTGCAGATGGTGACCACCGGGGTGGTTTTAGTGAGGTAAAAATCCCACACTCCCCGGTCTTATCCCCAAAGACCGGGCGCCACCGGACATAAGATGGATTGAGGTTTGAACATTTATGATTCCAAGTACAGATTCAAAATTAATGGACTTGAAATTGTTCACGCAAATCTAAGAAAGTTCCTTAAAACTGTGGAGGCGAGATTTCCGATCGTAGAATCCGAATGTACTACGCAGCAAAATTCAAAACTCAAAGCATTTATTTTCAATTAAACCATTTACAGGTACTTTTGAATTGTCAAAGACTCTGTCAGTTAGTCAAAAAGTTGAAGCTAGTTGCACATTCCAAAACATAGATTTCAATGGAGAAGAACGGGCAAGAAACTCCTCGGCTACGCAGTAGCTCGGGCGCGTGCCACTTATATTTTTCCTGTAACGTAATACGATTTCTTTTATTCGCTAAACTTCATTATTATCATGCACAGTATTTTACATAGTTTGACATAAATCCTCTTTCCTATTTTACTAAGAATTCCTATATTTCCTAGAACGACGCATAACTATTTAGAAGGTAGTTTCATAAAACGAAATAATCTATACTAATAATAAAGCTGAGGAGTTTTTTTTTGTTTGAACGCGCTGATCTCTGAAACTAACAGCCGGATGTGAACAAATCTTTTGTATTTGATAGCCCAATTCTTAAGAAAAGCTATAGGATATTTAACATCACGCTAGGACCCTTAGGTGCCGAGCAAAAAGAAGAAAGAACGCTAAGCTAAAACGAAGTCTGTTTAAGTCTTTCGCTCAACATCATTTTTCTGTTTCGGCAGTTAGCCGACGTCCGTACGGACGTAATAAAATCGCGGCGGAATTTTATCGCGCACTGGATTTTCAACTTTCGGTGTTCGTCTGCTCTATGCCGAGCGTTGAGAATCCAACGCGCTGGGACGCACGCTCGTTCCAGCCCGTTGAAAAAACACTGCTGGATTTTCAACTCTCGTCGCTAAGCAGAGCGTTGAAAATCCAGTGCACGAAAAAAATCGACACGATTTTGTCTCTAAAGGTTAGACAACCAGTTCCTCTGTGGTTGAGGTTTCCGGGTGAAGCTTGGTTCCACTTTAGGACTGATCATCACTTATCATCAGGTGAGATGCTGGCCAAGAGCTTACCCGTAGGGGTTAAAAAAATAATAAGAAGTAACTGCGCGGATAGGCAATGTGATGCGATGGGGTGGGTCGGGGCGACAAGAAATTTCACGCGGAAAAAGTCGCGAGCAGAACCTAGTATAATCATAAATGTTTACATAGAACATAAAAGATAATCCATTGTAATTTAGATCCGTTGGGAACGCTGACATCGAAATAATGTACGAGTAATTTGATAAACATTTGACCACCTTGTCAGCCAAATTCAGGTCAGCCGCGGTTTTACCACTTACCGCAGGTACTTTCTGATTTCAGGTGCCTATGTAATTGACCTAGATTTCTAATGAATCATGGTTTTTGGTTTTGTCTATATTGGTGATGATTTTAGGGCGAAATCCACCAATAAAACTGCACGAAAGAAGACCTGTCATGGCCATCATTGTTACGAAATTTTTGACATTTTCATTGACACACACAGCTCTTGAACGTGAAGAAATAGAGGGGTTGGGTTCCCGTACTAACCCAACAAGATGTACATTGTCTTCAACTGTACCAATCGAAGAATTTTATTTGTTTTTAACTTTCAATTGTTTTTTTTTTTACTTGTAACGGCATGGCCGCCACTAGTCGTATATATTCGGCTGTTTCCGCCGGGCCTCGCGCTCCGTTCGTGGAAGTTCGGTTTCGCCGCATGCTCACGCGCCAGTCCTTTGTCCGCCGCTGCGCAAGGTGCTCACGCGCTCGCTTGCCCTAAAAGCTGTTAAACGTCGCGCACTCGTAAAAATCTAATCTACCTATCTGTTTCTTCCTAATTCTATCCGCTTAGCTTTCATATAATAATATGTTGTTAAGTATTCTTTCATCTTCCTATCTACTGTGTTAACGTGTTTCCTACTATTGTGTAAGCGTTCTATACTTCATATTTCAAATATAGCTGTTCTTGTGAACTTTGGACTTTTATTTGGTGGACTAAAACCTACAAACTCATGTACACTTGTTTTTCCAACTCACTTAAGACATTGGCAGAATAGTCGACATCGGATTTGCTATTAAAAATAG
The DNA here is from genome assembly GCA_949152395.1 of Agrochola litura. Classification (NCBI taxonomy): domain Eukaryota; kingdom Metazoa; phylum Arthropoda; class Insecta; order Lepidoptera; family Noctuidae; genus Agrochola; species Agrochola litura. Next base: position 16,560,870 of record OX424509.1, on the reverse strand, counting down.
AATAGAATAGAGAGGGTGGGAAATAGAGATCTTCCGTGAGTAACGGTACTTAAGTACGTCCAGTGTCAGGGTCACTGTTTTCAACCAAAACTGACGCCCTCGTTGCTAGATCGGTCCTTGCTGAGCCTTCCCTAGGGAACTAGGGATCTCACCCGGTAGGAGCCGGGCGCACGGGCGCCATGAAGCACTTCGGGCGCTCCTACAGATACACCCCAGAAACTCCTGGAGGGGGAGGGTAACCCAACGACAGGCCCTCGATTCTGGGGACTGAGAGAAGAATTCCTCGGGCAAGGGGCCAAAAAGCCCCCAAATCGACTCATTTGCGCCCCCTTAGGAGACGCAGAGATGACTACAACGAGGTCACTGTTGTTCAATTTCGCTACCATTTTGCTGACTGAGCATCAACATAATCAACCTATAGCAACCTATTCCACTGCTGGATATACCCCTCTCCAATCACATGCCACTTAAATCGATCCTCGGTTACTTTCATGATGTGATGAAAAACACAACTTCTGAAAGCCTGATAATCAAGATATTTGCTGTCAAATCTTACGATAAGGCTGCCGTATTAACGTCAACCATAGGAAAGAAAAAAAAAAACAATGGCACTCCAGAAGTGCCGACAGAAGTGTAAACTTTTAATGAGGTTTCGGTAACGGTAACGAGTTCAATTGTTTTTTTTCCATCTCAAAAATGCCCAATGCGCCTAGTTTTCATTTCAAAAAAAGAAAATTCAGAATTAGCCGACGTCCGCACGGACTATAAAATCACGGCGGGATTTTATCGCGCATTGGGTTTTCAATTCTCGGTGTTAAGCCGAACGTTGAGAATCCAACGCGCTGGGACGCACTCTCGTCTCAGCGCGTTGAAAGAACACACTGTTGGATTTTTATCTCTCGGCGCTAAGCAGAGCGTTGAAAATCCAGTGCACGAAATAATGAGGTGTCGGTAACAGTGTCGCGAGTTCAATTGTTTTTTCCCATCTCAAAAATGCCCAACGCGCCTAAAGAAGTTTTCACTTCAAAAGGAAGAAAAAAAGGTTTATTTGCGGTAAACATGACGCAAAGAAAGAACACAAACACAAGAAAGAACAAGGGGGAAAATTTGCGACACATCCACGCAAAACGGCCATCGCTCAGCATAATGCTGCGACTCTATGCGAGACAGAGCCCCAGCGCTGGTTTTCATCGTAAAATTCGACAGCCAACCAACCAACCGATTCGGTACTCCAGCCATCGACCACATACCACTACCATAATCCACCATCACCATCATATTTCACAAAATAACAACAACACATTATTTTTATTGACGTGAGTTTCGGCGAACGATTAATTTTAATAGGCTTAGGGCCGTGAGTTCTTTGTTGATTATTTGGAATGAGGTAGACACTTCAGGGTCAAATGAGATTTGATTTACATCGTTCACCCACATTAACGTTGTCTCTTGATAAATGACACAAAACTCTATCACAAGTTCTTAACGAAATACTTGTTTGTGATAATAAAACTAAAACCCGACTGCTAAAAAATCACGCTCTAAAAAGTATGAAACAAGAAAAAAATTCAGACAGAAATCAAGACATAGGTACAAAAATGGTCAAAGTAAAGCCGTGGTCGCATGACATTAGAAATTTGTAAGTGTACAGGCATGCGACTACGGCTTTCTTGTTTCATACTTTTTAGAGCGTGATTTTCCAGTAGTCAGGTTTTAGTTTTTGAACTTACTTTTTATTTAAATTATTTTGGGGTTTTAATTTCGTGATAAAATATTTGCAGAGCAGCTTTAAATTTTTGTTTGTTTGGGTTTCTTTGTATAATAGGTATTAATTTTACAGCCGCGCCGTACGTAGCAAAGTCTCACTGTTGCTTGTTTTTAAAAATTTTAACATATTTATGTGCTTAGACAATACGATATAATACATATATTTGTAATGTGCTTGTCAAGCCCAAGCCATTGGATACCCATAATGGCACAATTAAAAAAAAAATGTTTTTAGTTCATGACTCAAGAAGGCGCCATATTGTATTTAATATGACGTTACATAGCCTATAACCAGCGGACAATCAAGACGCTTCCAATGATATCTAATTTGTCAAATTATAAACGGAAGTTTAAAGTTATGAGTTAACAGACGAACATACATACCGGTCAAAATCATAACCCTCCTTTTTGTTTCGCTGTAGTCGGGTGAAAAGGACTCGTAATCGCATCCAGCTATCAATTCATAAAACAGAACTAAACCGTTGAAAACAGATCTATACTAATGACTACCGTAATAAACAACTAATTAGTATTGAAAACGTTTATCGTAAACAAGCGTTGTGTGTTAACTATCCAATAGACTGCCTCAAAGTACATTATGCCCCAGTTAATAGTCAATAAAGGGAGATAAAAAATATAAGAGGACCAATGATGGCAATTACTCACCAGTTTAGAGCAGCCAATTAGCGCGGAGCAAGTTAGCTATTTTGTTTTTCTTAATATTCAAAAGGCTTCTTTGAGGTGTTGATGAAATTAGCGGAGTATTTCGTAATTAGAACGGTGATTGTAGAAGGAAAATATGCCTCAAGATAGTGAGCAAAGTAGCAAGATAGTGAGCAAAGTAGCAAGATAGTGAGCAAAGTAAAATTATGTGAATTATATCTTATTGACAAAAGCATTAAGATTTTTTTTGGAGCAGTGGTGGCCCAGTAGTAACCCCCCCCCCCCCTCCCGACTAGAGACAAGTTGTAGGTCGTGGGTTCGAACCCAGGCAGGCACTTTACTTTGTGTAAATAATTTCATTACCACTGCTCTCAAAACGGTGAAAGTCTAGATCGTGAGGAAACTGGCATGTCCTAGAATCACAAAATTCGAAGTCATGTGACATCTACCAATCTGCACTGGACCTGCGTGGTAGATTACAGTCCACTCCCTCTCGAATAGAGGAAGCCTGTGTCCCAGCAGTGGGAATATTAAAGGCTGATTATGAAGATTTTTTTATGTACATCTCTGCCTAACCCTTCTGGCAATATAGGTGTGATGTTATGTTTGTATTTTTGTTTGTTTGTATGTGATCGCCGTGTGCGATAAGACCGCTTAATATGTTTGTCCTTTTTGTTTTATGTGTTATTAAAGTGTTTAATTAATTAATAAATCCTTACCGACCCTGACGACCCCATTACCCTCCTCCAGGAGAGCAGTAGGGAAACCAGCATAGTGTACAAAAACAGACGACTCCCGTCATTCCGAACTCGCCGCCGAGGTCTTTTGTGATCGCGACCGCGTCCCCGAGTAAATGATACTCCCCCCCGACCCTTGCTCGATAACGAGGTACCAGCAGTTGTTGCAGCTGAGCACGTAGCTTTAAATTCCCCGACTAATAATCATGATCAAAACTTTGATCTAGCCCGTCCCATCCTTGATGTTCTCCCTCCGGTTGACGCCCTAAGCCGAGGTTCGTACGAGTACCCCACAGGGGGGTGCCCTTAGCGAGCTGGCTCGAGGTTTTAAGTGTAGTAGCTTAAGGCACCCACAGGAAAGCCCGATTAAGTAGTCATGATCTAAGAGGTCAACAACGAGACGCAGTACAAAAAAAAAATTTTTGTTAATTCGCTGTAACTTTTTACAACAATACACATCACAAAGTGGTGCAGCATCAATTTGACTCGACTTTCTCATTTATTTTCGTTGGAACCCCACTTTTGAATCCCAGTTAAATATTTTTAGCGTTGGATCCCACAAAACAATATTGCCTGACGAAAAATTAAAAGCAATTGTTACGATGCACTAACAAAACTCTAAATTCCTATAGTAGTTACCTACTACCCCACTTACAAAGATAGTCCAGTATAAAACATAAATAATTCCAACGAAACTGATTCAAATTCGCGAAACTATACATAGCCAAAACTTTCGTTTAATATTTCAGCAGTGCATTAGCTTGACAGCTTTCTGGCTCGCCCATACAGTCAAGTATTAGTGATCTACTCATTCGATCAAGGAAATAATTTAGGGCAAACATTATGCACTTATGTAGGTCAGTGGGGGAAAGGTCGTTTTGTTGGATATAGGATTTTATTTTGAGGATGTCGTAAAATGTGGTCACTTTGGTGGCCGAAGATGTAAGGTATACATTGTTGGTGACGATATTGTAAGATCAGAGACTTACTTATCTACATTTAACCATCTATTCATAATAAAATTTCTTAAAAATATAAAATTATAAAACATCGATGTTATTTTCACAGTAATTTTCTTATACTTTAAGTAGGTATGTATGTATGTTCATATAGCCACATTTTCAGCTAATTGGTCTCTCGTTGGTTTAGTGGTCGGAAGCGCTACTGCTGAGCATGAGGTCTTGGGTTCGATTCCCGGGTCGGGCAAAGTATTATTGGGTTTTTCTATCTGGAATTTCTCAGTAGTAGCCCGAAGTCTGGGTTTGTGCCCGGTTGATGGCAATAGGCTCGCCCCCTATTACATGGGACTTAAACATAACTGGCGAAATGTGGGTGTACCTACTGCAGGTACACACGGCTACACATCAAGCTATACATTTCCAGTTTATGCTGATTTCGCATTGCATAGGATTTCCGTACAATGCGAGGTCAACTTATACTGGAAATGTACAGCTTGATGTGTAGCCGTGTGTACACCTCTGCCCAACCCTTCGGGGAAACAAGGCCTGCTGTTAAGTTATGGTCCCTGATGAATTGCTGTTGTTACGTCATTGATTATATACATTTTTTTCCATGTTAGTAATAAGCCTTTAAATTATTATTAATATAAGTATACTTGTACTTATAACTAATCTACCTCTTCACAAGATCAAATTCAAAATGTTATTATGAAAATGTAAGTATTCATTCCTGCATGTCAAACTTAAAGAACCCGCTTCTTGCCCGTAAAGAATCCAGGTAGAACATAGCCGCCTTAAAAGGTCATACATTCCTCACCTCCCACAACAAGAACTAAAAGGGTCTATCAAGGGAATAAATCAATAAGATACTTGAATACCTACGTCTTCTTAAAAACTCAAAGATTTTAACGCACTAAAATAAGCATATTTATAGCAACAGCGGACTCGGAGTCCTAAAAGGTTTTATTCAATTACATTTTGCAGGTAAAAACTGTCGAAACACTTAGAATACGAACAGTTGGGTAAAGTCGGGTCTGAATACCCAGCAAAAAACTTTTAAAACGGGTTGAAAAGTCGTAATTGCGTGCTACTACCTTATTGATTGTGCCAAAAACGTGGAGTAAGTAAAAAAATGGCTACAACAGAACAGTGAGCTAAAAGATATTTGTTTTGTATTGTTTGCTCGCTACGAAGTTCGTTTCAGTAATCAGGTGTATTGGGGAATCGAGAGGAACACAGAACGGGCGGACTTGATTTACATTCCAATTTAGTTTTGCATTTCCAGGCAGTTTTTCTGGATCACATTCCACTCCACTATATTCTTTTTTTAGTTTATTCTGCGGGCCTAAAGAAAAAGTATATTTCTGGCCTAAAATACAGACGCATAAATTATGTCCTGAACTCCTGGTACACGAGAATAATATAAGAGTGTTTGATTAGTAAACCAGTCAGTGCTGCGAAAATACGTTAGACTATTTGCAGGAAATTGGTTTTTCGCGATTTAGTACGGGAGCGAGCGACGTCCCTTTTTGCAAAGTAATTGTATCGTTAATAAATGGGGTTTAAAAACTAGTAAATAGTTCCATTAGATATTTAAACTGTGTATCAGCTGTTGTAGTCTAAGCAGACTTAACAGTGAAAGTCTTCATAATTTAATTAGAAATGTAATTACACAACGTTTTAATCAAATAATGATTTACACAATTTTAATTAGAGTAACATAAATATATCAATCGATCAATCTGCCTAGCCTTTTCCCAACTATGTTGGGGTCGGCTTCCAGTATAACCGGCAGACCAGTATTTTACATGGAGAGACTGCCTATCTGACCTCCACAACCTAGTAACTGGGTAATACGATACCCTTGGTAAGACTGGTTGTCAGACTTTCGTGCTTCTGACGACCCGTAATGACTGTCAACGATCCACGAATGACAGACGGGACCAACGGCTTAACGTGCTTTCCGAGGCACGGAGGAGTCTCGATATGTAAACATGGTCACCCATCCACGGACCAACTCCGGAGTTGCAAGCGAAGCTTAACCTGTTGGATTGACCCTTGTGGCTGTTATTACTAAGCCACGAGCTCTTCATAACATACACCCTCCTAACACCTCCTCATAACTCAGTTTTCTATACATAATAAGTATTAATTTTAACGTAAGCTTTTTTTTGTAATTTGTACGCGTAACCATACATCTTTATTTTGCACCTTTAGAAATATAAGGGCACAACTCGAAATATTTTGAAATATTGAGGTTTTGAGTTTTTGTGTTTTATGGGCTGAATATCAACTGTTCTACCACGGAGAGGGTGGTGTAAAAGAGACACAGTTACAGTATTCGCTTTAATATTGTCTTTGTTCTCTTTGCCAAGAACGATAGAACAGTTGATATTGACCCCATCCAACACAAAAGCTCAAAACCTCAATATTTCGAGTTGTGCCCTTATATTTCTAAGGGTGAGATTTGTTTTCAAAACATTTTTGAAACTAGAATTCAAACAACTACACAAAATCATTACTACAAATAAAATTATTCTCAACTACTATAGGTACTTTACATAGTACACTTTACAAACAAAACACTACCAACGGAAACTGGCAGAAAAACTAATTGGGATACACAGTCACATCTAAACAAGCATCGTGCCAAAATTTAGCACCAAATAAGAATACGGGGGTCAAAGTTGGATGTACTTTATTCCAACATCCCCATTTTTCTTCTGATTGAATCCCGGTTCCAATTTAGCTCCTCGGTAGTCTCACAGTTTCAACGGGGAGGTCAATGGGTGGTCACAAATTGATTCAATCTGGCTATAAGGGTGAGAATAAAGCCAAGCGTACATGAAGAGGCAAGCTTGTGTCAGTTTGGTCTGATTGAATGCGTGCACGTATTATACGATGACACTGTCATGTTTTAACGATTTGCTATAAATACTGGCCGTGTCGACCGCTACCATTTGGTTTGGGCTGTAACATTTAAACATGGTCCGATTTTTGTAGAGTTGAAGGGAACCTTTAAAGAGGAAAGTTGTACTATCATGGTAGCCTTAGGCTGCCTGTCCATTGGAGTGGAGCTAGGCAGCGGAGCGGAGAAATGTGCCAATATTAACCAATAGATTCTAAACTCCGCTTCAGAGCTCGCTCCTATTAGTTAATACTGGCACATTTCTCCGCTCCGCTGCCTCGCTCCGTTCCAGTGGACAGGCAGCCTTAAGGTCGAGTCTAACTATTTATGAGTGACGTCACTCTATATGCTCATGGAATATGGTAAGGTATTTGAACTGAGTCGATCGAATGCATAATGTGGACCCGAAAGGGATGACGCTTTTTAAGTGGGTTACAAGTTTAAATGAGAAATAATTATGGAGGTAGTTGTCACGTAATTTTGAATTTAAATGGATTAAAAAGTTTTGGAGTTGGGGTCCCTACTTCGTACTATAGGGTAGTATATAGGAGTGTTGTTATATAGCGAATGTGAGTACCAATACAAACCATGTCTGGTTTAATGGTACCATATAAAAATGAACCAATATTAAAGACTGTATTGTATAAATAAATATAAATTGTGTATATGGTTAAGAGTGGTGCAATAATTATTTGAGATATTAAAACTCAAACCATGCATATAACAGGGATAAAAGATTATGTAAACAAGCTTCTGCCTGCGACTTTGTCCGCCAGTCTATAAGCTTCCTCAAAAATTGGGCGATTGTGAGTAAGTCCCAGGATGGTTTGAAAATACAATTAGATCCGGTAGGTGGTCCATTGAGTAGGCAATGGATTAGTGGAGAGACGGGTGATATTTATGTATGGATGGGCATCTTTTTACGACGTCGCACAGTGGGAAAAAAAATGACTTTTTCTGTAAAAAAATCTGCCTACACCACAATTTTTGACGTATCGCTGCTATTTTTTTTTATACACTCCTGAGATAACACACTTTGGTGTGTCACAGCCATTTTTCCAAAATCGAAAATTCTTTTTTAAAAATTTTCATTTAAAAATCGGGAATTGAATCAATTTTACCTACTCAAGGATGCATATTCGGTACGGCTTCCTTACCATTACCGCGCCCCCAGTCTACTCCCTGATACGCAATGGCCTCTGTAGCACCATGAAACATGAGGCTCCAGGGGCTAGTGCAAATCTTGGGGTTCATTCGATTTATCCAGTCTGGTTAAACCACGCTGGGATCGGTGCATTTCATTCATTCATTCATCATTCTATAATATAATAATATAGATATATATCTCTTCTTCAATCGGTCCCTCATTACTGAGGATCGTGGTCACTGGACCCCTTTAAACGGACAATCTGCCTCCATCGACTCCGGTCCAAAGTTGCCATCACCACCTGCTGAAATTAGTTCGAGGAAGTAGCTTCTTTTACTTGGTTGGACCATCGAGTTGGCGACCGGCCTCATGTTCTCTTTCCTTCGGTATTGCGAACAATGACCAGCTTTTCAAGGCTGTTTTATATACATGTTGGAGACGGTTATGTGACTCTCGTTATTATCAGCGATATTTTAACTACTGTGGGCGTAGTGTGGGTAGTGTTGGTTAGTGCGCAATAGAAAAACAGTTTGCAGTTCAGATCACATTATAATTTACTATCAAATGAATCACACTAGCTAAATTATACACACACTGGGTGCGACGGCGTTTATTAAAATCACCAATTAACACAATGATCACAAAATTACAACTAACACAATAACAACACCACGAATCGAGAACAGTTCCGTGACGTCTTGATTCCAATGCGACCAGAGGCTGAATGTCCTCCTCGCCTTGGCCTTAAAACATCACGACTCTGTAGAAGCGCGCCTTTTTTGGTGTCGATAGGTCTCTCTCTCTTGATGTCACCAGTGGCGCGCTTGCGATTCGTTTCGTGTCCGTACTAATGACCGGATCCGACATACATATATTAAATGACCCGACAGACGTTGTCTTGTCTTAACAGCGCCACCTACCGGGTCTAATTGTATTTTCAAACCATCCTGGGACCCACTCACAATCGGTCCAGCCGTTTAGGAAGAGTTAGGTGACAAACACACGTAGAGAAAAATTATATTATATAAAGATTATATACTATATCATATTATAATAGTATAGATAGGTGGTCAGCCATTGTTCTTTACGCTAATAACTGAGATCACTAATCAGTTTGGCATGCGTGGTAATTGTGTAATTATTGCTTCGTAACCATTAATTGCAGCTGTCTGTAATATATTGAACGATTTCAACCCGTGAAAGGAGTAATATCATCATCCAACAAGTTTCTATAGGGAATTTAATCATTATCTTGCTAATCATAATGTAATGTTACGAGTTGTAACAAAGTTATAACCAACAATTAAATTAAAATAAAGTAGACACAACAAAACAATTTTACTTAAACAACAAACGCCAAATTAAAACTTCAGCAGGTAATTTTATTTTTAATTTAAAATGATTTTTGTTACTTAACTTTTTATTTATTTTGGAAATGGGCATACTGGCAATGCGAAAGAAGGCTGTTAGGGTCAAATGGGATTAGGCGGGTCACATCAGCCGCATGCATGATGACCGCTTGCCAAAAGTGTACACAAATGTGTGCCTGAATGGCCGGCGTCGCCGAGGCCAGCCCTGGAAAAGGTGGCGAGAAAACCTGGACGCGAACAGCAAGGGCTGGTCTGATGTGGCGTGGAAAAGAATTCCTGGGGGACTTCGGGGAAAAGGCTTCCCCCAAGTACCCAACGGAGCGACAGTATAGAATAAACAAAAAAAAATATAATATTTTTCATTATTTCTCCATTCTGTACAGGGCAGGGACTTCGACGCGAAAACTGTTACCAAGGATTCAGTACATAATTCTGCACTCCCCTGCGTTAAAATTATTTCCCGGTTATTTTTAAAAAAATCTGCTGTTTCATAGAAAAGTCCAATACCTACGCGGTTAAAATGTATGGAACAGCAGACTTTTTTTAAATAACCGACGGAAAATTTCAACGCAGTGGGGTTCAGAATCATGTACTGAATCCGTGGTAATAATTTTCGTGTCGATGTCCCTGCCACCCTGTATGTATAATGGAATCTACGACCCCCAATTATGAGTCGGTAAAGTATTGCAATACCATTTTCAAGTTTTCGTATAGTTTCAAAGAACTGGTAGTTATAAACTTTTCAGTAACGATGTAACGGTATCAAGGAAGACAGAAGATATAGGGCAATGTACATACTGAGGAGAAAAACGTTTAAGAAAAATTACTTAAGTATTTAGTACAGCAGCGAACATACAGGAAGTTCTGAAGATTCTAGGTACACTAAATCCTAAAACAATATAAATATTTAACTCAAACATCAGTTTTTTTAACTTTTATGTTACTCTAGCTTCAGCCAGCAGCTTCGCCCGAGTGATATCTTTATATATTTTAGCCTATGTTACTCAATATAACATTCTGCTGGTGAAAGAATTTTTAAAATAAACAAACATACAAAAATCGAATCTTTTCTCTTTATAATATTATTTTGGACAAACTTCAAAAGAGTGTATGTGTGTTTTTTAATGTTACAAAGATTAAAAACCGATCAGCTTTACCACGCAATATTATATAATTATTATATTTATTTTGTAACCTATCTATATTTTTTGACATTCCAGGCAACACAGTAAAAAACCTCGACGCTTCTTTTGCATTGAAACAAGCGAAAAATTGCAATAAATACATGACAGGACCATCAACACCTGCTCGATTGTACTGATATGCACGAAAAACGCACAAAGCTAGTGTGAAAACCACTTTATTTTCGATAAATTGTTGTCAGATACGTGCTCGTATGAAAAAGGCACACAACTTGTGTGCAAACCACTTTATTTTGTAGAATTCTCGCGGAACTGAAAGTGCAATTTTATTATTGTTGAATTTTGAATAGCTTCCCAACTTTCAACACTTTTGAGGTCGTGTGGAGTTTTAGAATGTTTGCTTCGTATTTAAGCTTTATGATTTGTGAGTTTTGGAATACAAAATAAAATAAAATAGAAATGTACTAAGAAAGGTTAACTTTATGATTTAAATTTAAAACTTGACGATATTCATTCCACTTTTCTGTAATAATACCAAGATTTTTCACGAAGTTTTCTTCAATTAGAAACCTTAATTTATTTAGAAATTTGATTTGTGAATCTGACACCAAAAAATATATTTTCAACTCTTATTTTTCTCTCTCTCTGCTATTCCATGTTATTTTTTCTAATACAATCTCAAATATTTCAGACACAACACACTTTATTCACACTCCAGTACTCCCGAACATAGACCACATTATAATTCAAATGGAAACACAGATAAACTATACTCGTTCAGGCAATATAAACGAATCTTCAAGAAGAAGATATGGCTGATCGGCTCGCGTACATTGTGTACTTTCCTTTAGATTTCCAAGGTTGCGTGAAGGACTTAGGGTAGGTTGGTAAGCGAAGTCCGATTTCTCACGTATTTTATTTCTGGGGGAGCTAGGTTGTAGCAAGGCTTACCTTTAACAATACAGATATTGTTACCAATCCGTCATTTATAGCACTTTCACTGTCAAGTGCTTTAAGTACACAGCTATTTTTTGCCGACTACGGCGAAGCAAAAAGGAGGGTTATGATTTTGACCGGTATGTATGTGTTGGATTTCAATTTATTAATACGTAATTGTTGGATATTGTACTGGCAACACCCAAAGATTCGATGTGTCATAAGTAGCGTGGGAACCTTCCTGCTGGGTCGGGTGCTCGTGACAGTAAGACGTGCTTAATGGCTGTGTCGGTAAAAAGGTAGATTGGCATAGTATTGGTTGGAGATCTACTGTAGGTAAATTGGACCCTGTTAAGCAGAATAGATCAAACCAACATTTTGTTAGTTTTGAGTAAATGCGATTTGAAGTTTAGAAGTGTAAACAAAATATCAGGCCAAGTTATAATCATCTGGTAGTTTTTGTTAGGGCAATGTCATCAGACCGCCAGGATCTTTTGTGCAAATGTAAAACTCGATGTGTAGATTCTCGTCATGTACGTAACTCAATTTCATAAAAATTGTTGGTTGGATCTATTCTGCTTAACAGGGTCCAATTAAGGTAACCTATTAGTTTTATGGTAAATATTAGAATACTGATATTATGTGGGGAATAGGAGATGTGATGGTATGGTGTAGAATATTGAATTTGATGTTGGCAAAGAAATATAAATCACTGACAAAATATCTTGGTGTTTCATATTATTTTCCTTATCCTTGAAATATTGTAAATATGTAGTTTTATTAAACAGTTTTAGATTATGATATTGGGGTAACGACTTTAAGATTAATTTGGGAATTAGTATCTATTTTGAGGTTAAATAATTATATTCGGAATTAAAATAGTTATTTTAGAGTCAGGATGGTTCTTATTTCATATGTATGTATGTTCCCTCATTACTTCTAAACTTCTTATCATAATTTGACAAATTAGGTATAGTTGGAAGCGTCTTGATTGTCTGCTGGTTAATTGCGAATATGGCGCCCTTTAGAGGACGTAAAGTGATGAACTAAAAAATAATAATATACTGATGCCATGTTGGGTATCAAATGAAAGGACTTAATTAGCACATTTCAAAAATATAAATAGATGCTAGCTGACCCAGCAAACTTCGTTCCGCCTAACAGTCAATGAATGTGCATGTTTAGGATTTTAAAATTTCTACCCTACCTACCCTACTTACCCTACCTAGATATCAAAAAAGCTAATCCACACAAAATGTATGAGAACGTGAATTTTCTTCATAATTTTTTCTTTTTCGTGAGTTTTTCCATATTTTCTCACCGTTTAAACCTTCCCTGGACTTCGACAAACATTTCAAAACCAAAATCAACTAAATAAGCCCAGCCGTTCTCGAGTTTTAGCGAGACTAACGAACAGCAATTGATTTTTATATATATAGATAGATTATAACCTCAAAATAATTTAAATAAAAGTTATAAAACTAAAATCAACTACGACAAAAAAATCAAACAAGACATCACAGAAAGACAAATAAAAAATCCGAAATCACACGTAATCTGTTCGATTTATGCAAATTTGTTTGTCTGTGATGTTTTGTTACACGTTTTTAGATGAAATTTTTGTTCAGCGACAATAAAAGTGAAAAATATAAGTAGGTTGTAATTTAAACTAAAATAATCATGCTGACCTATTGAACTTTTGTATGAGTGGACTTGTGGTAAATATCATTTATAGGCATGAAAACCCTCAGTTTTCCAACCAATAGCTTTTAAAACAGACTGTCAACCAAACGATGGAAACCAAATCACATTAAAAGAAATAAAAATATCTATCTTTTCGGTTTCCTTTTATCATGACATCACTACACATTATAATCCCAACCGAAATCCCGAGCAAAGTCAGTATAAACGAACGTTTTATTCTTGGCACGGTTGATCGCCTCGACATCGTGGGACCCTGACGCACTCAGGGTTGTCAACGACCCCCGTATATTTTCTTACCGACTTAAAAAAAGAAGGTGGCCACTGATAAGAAATAAAACAGAACCACAGATACTCGACTTCCGAAACTAAACTAATTTTGCGTTTTGTAATGTGTTTTCTTTTTGAAATTCAGTTGTTTTTTGTGTATTTTTTTTTTTTTTTTATCCGCTATGGGAAGCTCTTGGCCTGCATTTCATTAATATCATCATCATATTATCTCATATTTTTATATTTTTCTCGGTAGAACTTAAGAATAAGTGAATATCTTAAAGTAAAGCCTCGTGCAGACTGGCGCGACGCGACAACCGTAATTGTTCAACCATGAAGTTTTCTTAGAAATTGTTTTCTCCGAGTCGCGTCACGCTGTAGCGTCGCGCCTGTCTGCACGAGGCTTAATACGCACGATGATTTTCCCAAGAACTCCTATTGGTGTTTTTTACTGATAATGTTTTCTTCATAGTATTTTTTTTTTCTTTGCATTTAGATAGGCTGGAAGCCGACACCAACATAGTTGGGAAAAGGCTAGAAATAATGTTTTTGATGTGTCAACAACGAAAATATCTAAAGCTGATTACCCGATGTTTTATTCCGGGGTACTTTTTCGTGTCTGCATACAATAGTGGTTTTCAAATTCATTCAGCTGTTTTGACTTATTGTAATCATACATTATATTAATCATAAATTAACAAAATATATAGGTATTTTTACAAAAAAAGCTAAAATTATAGAAATACATAAAATATAAATGTTTATATTAAAATAAAAAATATAAAAAATTACACAATTTATTTTATTAAAGGTATAAGAAATCCAATTAATAAAAGTAAAGAAACAAATAAAGTATAAAATAATAAATATATACTATAAATAGATAACAATAATAAAATATCTTCAAAAACTTTTACATTTTGTAATATTTATTCCACTAGAATGGGATTATTTTGGATGTGATCCAACACATTATAACTAAACCTACATCTTCTAATATATAAAAACAATGTTTGTTTGTTCGTATTTTATGCGCTGCCATATCGTTAATCCGATTGCGATAAAAACGGTGAAGGAAAACATCGTGAGGAAACATGCCTGAGAGATAATTCTCGAAGGCATGTGACACCACGTCAGAGGCTTGTGGGTGGCTTACTCTGGCACCAAGTTAGTCAGTAACCACACGAAAAAGAAAGAAGATTGCAATAAAACTTTGTCAACTTATTGCTTACTCTTCGCAAAGGTTATAGGCATACTTAGTATAAAAACTACACGCAAACGCAGGCGGGGGCAGAAGCTAGTGTAAAATAAAGTAGGTATAGGCGATTGCAGCATTTTTAACAGACGTTTTTTTTTGCATATTCATTTTTTTTTTCTTCAATCGGCTGATCAAGATCTCAAAGAAGTGAAAGAAATCACGATTAAGGTTTTTGAATTTGAACGATTTATACTGACGAGACCCAGGAGAAATAATGAATAATCATAAAATTAATCGTTCGTTCGTTCAAAACTAAAGATGCACATACAAGTTTTAGTAACTACTAACACAATCATCCGATGAGAAATGGTGGACCAGTGCTAACGGCCGCAACTTACAAGTTGTAGGTCGCGCTTTACTTTGTGTAAATTATTTCATCACCACTGCTCTCAAAACGATGAAGGAAAACATCGTGAGGAAACCGGTGAGTCCTAGAACCAAAAATTCGAAGACATGTGTCATCTACCAACCCGCACTGGGCCTGCGTGGTGGATTACGGCCCATTCCTACTCACCGAAAGGAGGCCTGTGTCTCAGCAATGGGAACATTATAGGCGGATTATGCTATCCGATGTTGTCGAGAAACGACTATTAGTCATAACTTCACGTTTCCATTTTAACTTATAATGCCAATAGAAACGAAACCGCGGGTACAGGTAGTTTATAATAAAGAATAAAAAAACGTAGTTTGCCACCCCTGACGCACTCAAGGTTGACAACACAGAGCCGTCCATTTTCCCGGTAGGTTGAGCTAAACAATTGATCAACCGCATCCGCTCCCCTTCGATCGAAGTCCAATAAGTGAATGGTATAGCGGTAGAAGAAGTTTCGTAGACAACCCTATGGCACGAAATAGATGAGTACAGAAGGTTGACTCCATATTTAGACCATACACCGAGCGAAAACGGGTGCACGCACATCATAGACGAGTACACTGGTACCATAGATGTATTATTAAAACTAGGCTGGTGCCATAGATGTATTATGAAAACTAGGCTGGTACCATAGATGTAATAATAAAACTAGATTGGTACCATAGATGTAATAATAAAACTAGATTGGTACCATAGATGTAATAATAAAACTAGATTGGTACCATAGATGTAATAATAAAACTAGATTGGTACCATAGATGTAATAATAAAACTAGGCTGATACCATAGATGTATTATTAAAACGTTTATTATTATATCTATGTCTGGTACACGGATATTTTGGCACCTCAATGACATTGACAGAAAGGCGTTGTTGATATACATCATATATATAGAGAATGGACTGAGCGTTCCGTATTCAGTTGTGCAATGAATACAGACCGAAAAGTACGAGAGAGACAAAGCGAATGTGCGGCCAGTAGTTGTCACTTTCTAGAATTCGAAATTTAAGAATTGTTTCATTTCATAAATATTTCTCTCGGGGCACTGCCCCTATCAGGCTTGCAGAAAAGAGACAGGTATAGGCCACACAGTCGCTTTGTCTCTTTTCAAGAGAGTGGTCACTTTTGTGAGGCTAACGCATTCTCTACGGTACACAGTCATGAAATGTCACATAAATTATATTGAAAAACAAGATGGCGGCGTTAGCTCCGATTGTGGCCACGCGTCTGTGGCCGCATCTACAACGCCAATATGAACTACGCATCACACTGACGTCACATAAAATCCCGCATCGCGCAAGCAGAGTTTTACCGCGTGACCAGTACCTATATATACAACGTTTCTACATCAAAGGTCCTTGTACCGTTTTACAAGCGATGTCGAACGTATGCCAATCGCGAGTGTGCTCGCTCTCGCTGTGGGTACAGTGCGTTCATTATAACTTGAACCGTGACGCGATTGGTAGCACTGAATTTTGCAGTCATGTGATTGGTAATACTGTTCTGTCAGTCGCCATTTTGAACTCTATTAGTATTAAAACTAAGCCCACGTAAGCACGGATGTAAAAATATCGCGGCGGGATTTTATCGCGCACTGGGTTTTCAACTCTCGGTGTTAAACCGAGCGTTGAGAATTCAACAGAGTGCATCCCAACGCGTCGAGAAAATACACTGTTGGATTTTCAACTCTTGGCGCTAAGCTGAGCGGTGAAAATCCAGTGAGCGAAAAATCACGTCGCGATATTTTTACGTCCGTGCGAAAGTGGACTAAAACTGCAAAATTCAGTAAAACATTTATTTCTCTTCCACAAAGGCGCCTTAAAAATATTAAAGGTTACAATATCTGATAAATCCTTTGTAGGAGACTGGTATCTGCACTAGGAAAACCTGTCACACAGATTACCGAAAACCTCCCCCAAAAACAGTGTTTGATTATTAAATCAGAAATACAATATTTACTAATTATTTTTACCTTTGGTAGGAGAACACAGTAAACAAAAAACAAAAAAAAAGATACAAAATTAAAAGTTATTATTGAAAAGTGTTGGTACCAGTGAAGTGCGGTGATGTGGTGTGGTGAAGTGTGGTGTGCTGTGCTATGGTGTAGTGTAGTGTCGTGTGGTGTGGTGTAGTGTAGTGTGATGTGGTGCGGTGTGGTGAAGTGTGGTGAAGTCTGGAAACACTTTTATCTTAAAACAATAAGGAGCCTTTCAGTGCTATCGTAATCAAGATTCAGGAAATTGCTACCAATCGCGTCACGGGTCAAGTTATAATCAACGCACTGTAGAAGCGTGTCTATTTGTGCATGCGTTTTGTCTCGTTTTATGGAGCCGCCCTTCTGCACCTATCTATTCTGTGCCTATGGGGTATTCATTAAAGTTGCCTCTTTAATTAGAAGGTGTTTCGATCGGTGACCCTAATGACGTAGGCATGTGTGCCTTCTCTGCCACAACCGCTTTGGGTCATAAAATTGGGTATTAAAAGAGTTTAGGTGCCTTTAGCTGTATTTTCGAGCTACGAGTAATTTAAAAAACCGCAAGGGAAATAATTTTGGAAGTTAAGCTTAGTTGCGGTTCTTCCTTTCGACTTACTTACTTTGAAAGTATTTTCTGAAAAAAAAATAAGTGGTTCCGTGATATATAATTTTATTTTATTTTAAGTTTTTTTTTTAATTTATTTATGTTTACACAGTAAAATACATAGAGATACGACATAATTATAATTTGAGTACAAAGGTACTGTAGAAACTTCGCGTGGCTACCTATACCGGGACGAATAAAACACTTTATCAATCAAGCATATGATAATTTTATTTGTAGAAAACCGAGCTACGTTTTACATTAAGGGGGAAACGTCAGGGTAGCCCGCGAAATTCAAATTTTCTTACGTTTTTAAGCTATTGCATAGCTTTTATCGCGGGCTTTGAGCGCGGCGACCGAATCAAGAAATTCCGTAACGAAAATAAAACCTAACACCCACCACTCCGCCTACCATGTAATCGTATGTGTGTTGTCATGGGAACGTAATTTTTGTATAATGTCATCACGTCATCATCCCAAGTGTAGCGTTGACAAATAGGAAGTATGGAGGTTACAAATGCTATGCAATAGCTTTACCGCGGCAGTCCCCGAGTGCCACACGTTTTTTTTTTTGCATTTTGCAGGTCGTAACAAATATTGCTTTACTCAATTATAATCATTACAATTAGCAATAGTGATTAAGAAGAAGATAAAGGTGTCAAATGTCATGATTTCAATATTAGCTACGACCGCGAATCATATTTTAATCAACCTACAACCTGACACTGAACTGCAAAATGCAAAAGAACTTAAGAAAATTTGAATTTCGCGGGCTACCCTGACGCTTCCCCCTTAATATCTCTTATAATCGCCGGCCTGGGAGGGACTCTCTTTTTAGCAAATAAAATCACATTCAAACTATTTAAATATAAACTGTCAGAGAGTTCGAACGTAGAGCTGTTTTCTTAACGGCCTACACACAACGTAAGATTGCTTATTGCATAAAACCTTACAGTACTGCTTATTTATTAAGAAATTACAAAGAAATTACCATATCTGAAGCTGTGATTGTTGTCTTTAAAATTAATAAAGAAAATGGTTTCCAGCAAACTTGCGAAAGGAGAAATGTAGACAATTATATTTCCCGAAGGGTTGGGCAGAGGTGTACCTGTAGCAGGTACACCCACATTTCGCCAGTTATGTTTAAGTCCCATGTAATAGGGGGCGAGCCTATTGCCATCAACCGGGCACAAATCCAGACTCCGAGCTGCTACTGAGAAATTTCTGAATAGAAAAACCCAATAACACTTTGCCCGACTCGGAAATCGAACCCAGGACCTCATGCTCAGCAGTAGCGCTTGCGACCACTAGACCAACGAAGCAGACAATTAATAAGCGAAAAAGTAATATTATATGAAATTTCATAGTTTTAACCAATAACAGTCGATTGGCGATAACAGTTATTGCATATTCATGCAATAACTGTTATCGCCAATAACCGACTTCAACTGATATTCAATAACGTTTCTCTCATATTAGTAGAAAATTGTGCTGTGAACAGCTTTGATCAATAATAGAACAGTTACATAGTTTGCATTCAATGGATAATCAGGTCACAATCATAACATTTCCAGTTCATGGATTAAAAGTGTATTAGCCGTAACGATAATTTCCTATGATAATATTATTACTACCTACAACTTGGCCGAATTATTGGCACATAGAAAGAAAGAAAGAAAATTGCGTTTATTGGCATTAAGATAGAAAAATACATCTTAAAACACAGAAAACAATGATAATAATGCCAAAAGGGCCTCAGTTCAGCATAATGTCAGATGGCAACACAAAGTGAACCACCTGACGCTGATTTTCAGCTGTAACCCACGAGTGCCATATGCTAGAATAATAATAAACACAAATAAGGAAGTGTCAGTCCGTTTCAATAAATAAATTAAAGATAATATAAGATAGTATAATATAAAAATGCTCAAACTGAATCAAATAAATGTTGTGACATAGGTACATGTGTGTGTGCATTGTGTTATAATTAATGAGAAACTGAAATAAATATAAAATAAAGATCCAATATCTGTGTATTACCTACATTAAAATAATAAATCTATCATCTATGAATAGAAAGTACCTTCAATGCAAGTGACTGCGTTCTTCTAAAAATACGAAACGAAGGTTGATGCGGCTTTTATTATCATTTAGAGTAATTTTAACAAATAAAATATAAAACTGATAAAATTAAAAATAAATTGATAAAAAATATAAATACATTTTTAAAAAATGGCTGTCGAGGACGAGTCCCAGATATTTCATCGTCGACTCGACGCCAATGTGAACCCCTCCCGCCATTACCTGGGAACCCGACGGTGGCGCACTCCGAAGACCATAAAAACCCATGGCCTCGGACTTGTGCAGGGCCACCTCGAGTCCCAACTGCCGGATTCTGTCGACGATTGTTGCAACCCCGCGTGTCGCTAAGTCGGCCGCCGCCTGCGCCTGGTACGACCTCCCCTGCGCCAGGACCAGCTTGTCGTCAGCGTATACCGTGGCCCCTGGAAACACAATCATAGGCAACTGAAGGAACACGGGTGGGTTTTAGTCAGTAAGAGTCTGACACGGGATCCTGCTCCACCCAGAGCGGAAGAAGTTATTTGACAATAAGCAACGCATACATTTTTTTTCTCTATTACTCGTTTCTACTTTTTATTTTTTTAGGTATGAATGCAACTGATGGATTATTTATCAAAACAAAATTCGATATCATCTGAAATAAAAAAAATTACACAATCACTAACATTTTTAAGCGGTGATTGCGGTGACTTTTTTCCAGTTAGTTTCAAGAAGAAGCAGTAGTTAAACCTTTATGAATATCATGATACTTACATGTAGTAGTTAGACATTTACAGCCCAACAGTAATCTTTAGAAACCTTTTGTGGCTGTCAAGAACTGGAAAATACCCCTATTATTAAATATCTTGGAGACACTCTTGATAGAAACCTGAAATGGAAGCAACATATTGCTTCAACTGTAGGTCGTGTGAGAAAACTTATATATATTTTTAAAAAGCTCAGAGGCGCGGCCGATTTTAGCTGTTTAATAACTGTTTACTTTGCGCTCGCTCAGTCTGTTCTGGGGTATTGCCTAACGGTCTGGGGTGGTGCCGGTAAAACAGTGATGCTTCGGGTCGAACGAGCGCAGAGAGCTGTCTTGAAGGTGCTGGCAAGGAAACCGATCCGATTTTCGACATTCTCTCTATATACCCTCTGCCAGGTCCTCACCGTCAGACAGCTGTTTATCCTCCGAACTATTCTTCGCAAACACAGCCAACTTACCTTTGATCCTAAATGCTGTACACGCCGCTCGAATAGGGTTTGTAACACTGAGTCTCGTAGAACCGTAGCTGCAAGTCGTCATTACAAACACATAAGTTCAAGAATGTACAACAAATTAAACAAAAGCTTACACATCCACCCATTAACCAAGAGCAAATGCAAAATTAAACTTGACTCCTGGTTAAAGTCACAAAATTATGATGAAACAGAGAAACTCGTGGAAGTGTAAAATACTCATCACTCCCTCACACACCTCAACAAAACCACACACGACACACATACCACAAACACTACAAACACCCCTCGCACACCTCATTAACAAGCACCCACACACACCCATTCACCCTACACATGTAAGCGTTGGACGCAGATGCTCTTTGCGTCCAGCGTTTGGTGTGGCAACACGCCGTGTTCGGGTTTGCGACAAGTCAATTGTCATCCTGAGGATGCCTCGTTGAGAGATGAAACACGTGTCAATTTCTTACATGGTTTTTTATGGCTTTTTAGGAATAGTTAAGCGGAACAGATTACTAAATATATCGAAGTCTATTGTATTTCATACAACTGTCAAAGAATGACAGTTGTGATCTGAATATACGTATCATTTTTATTATTATTATTCTTATCTAAACTATCTGAACTAATATTATAAAGAGAAAAGATTAGATTTTTTGTATGTTTGTTTGTAATGAATAAACTCAAAAACTACTGCACCGATTTTGAAAAACCAGTAGAATGCTATATTATCACTGAGTGGCTATGATTTATAACGATATCACGTGGGCGGAGTCTCTGGCGGAAGCTAGTTCTTAATAATAATAATTAATATATATGTCGGAGACGGGTATGTGACTTTCGTTATTATCAGCGATATTTTAACTACTGTGGGCATAGTGTGGGTAGTGTTGGTTAATGCGCAATAGAAAAACAGTTTGTAGTTCAGATCACATTATAATTTACTATCAAATGAATCACACTAGCTAAATTATACACAACCTGGGTGCGACGGCGTTTATTAAAATCACCAATTAACAAAATGATCACAAATTTCAACTAACACAATAACTGAGCACCACGAATCGAGAACAGTTCCGTGACGTCTTCTCGCCGATGCGACCAGAGGCTGAATCGCCGTTCCTGGCCGTGGCCTTAAAACATCACGACTCTGTAGAAGCGCGCCTTTTTTGGTGTCGGTAGATCACTCTTGATGTCGCCAGTGGCGCGCTTGCGATTCGTTTCGTGTCCGTACTAATGACCGGATCCGACATAATATGTTTTTTATGTTTTTATATTTTTTTATTCTAATATTTAAAAATATAATTTATGTGTAAATAATGAGTAAAGATAATTTAAAAAAAAAATTTGGTAGTCAATTTGCGTTACAACTAATTTCCCTAACTTGGCATGCGTCAACAACAATACCTTATCACCAAACAAAATATAATTCCACATTGAAGTATTAAATCAACATGCACGTCGCTACATCCCCGTAATTGCTCCTGTATCGAGTCTATAAACCCTTAAACGTTATCAGTGCCTCCCAGACACAATAACTCACGGCGACAAACTACATACCAAAAACCTCGCTAAATATTAGCATACACTAAATAATTTTGTACGCGGCAGTACGTAAGGCGACCCCACTTTATGTTTGTCAGCGATGGCGTAATGTTGATATAGCGTAATGAAACCAAATACTCTCTGTACACGACTGTACATGGTACTCCCTGTTGTCACATGTTTTATTTAAGCATTCGTAATTTCTCGTGTTAACTGCGTGCGCTGATTACTTTTAGGAAAAATGGTTCTTGGTAAAACAATATGGCGGGTTCCGGAAATGGTACGTGACCTTGAATATTAAAATCTGGTTTTATTTGTCTTGATTTTATAAAGTAATAGGAAAATGTTTAAATTTAAAGACTTCAACTCTTCGACTAATATTGAATATTCTTTCAATTGCGTTAAGCGCAGGCCATACTGGGAACGAAGATAAGTTCGTTTAGCTTCGCTCATTTTTATTTTTTTTATTGGCATCTCTCAGTTTTGACCACTAAGGTCATGGCTGCTTAACCAGACTTTCCTGTGGCTGCTTTAAGCTACTACACTCAAAGCTACCAGCCAGGGGCAAAAACTATTCTAAATTCAAACTAAGCGAGCGTTCGCTAAGGGCACCCCCTGTGGGGTACGAACTTTAGCTTAGGGCGTCGCTGGGGGGAGGACAGCAAGAAAGGACAGGCTGGATCAAGTTTAGATTTTCATCTTGATTATTATGCGGAGTATGTAAAGCTACGTGCTCAGTTGCAACAACTGCTGGCATCTCGTTTTCGAGCAAGCGTCGGGGGGAGCATCATTTACTCGGGGGGGGCGGTCGCGATCGCAAAGGACCTCGGCGGCAAGGTCGGAATGACGGGAGGTGTCTGTATCTATATATTGTACTGGTGGCCCTTTTCTTCTCCTGGAAGGGTATTATGGGGTCATCTGGGTCGGAAAGAGCTTCGCTCATGAAAGTAGATAAAATGATGTAGACAACGTTTGTAAGAGTAGAGAGAAAGTAAAATACATAAAATCAAAAACAATTCACTTAATAAAATAAAACAAATAATATCAGAATATAGATACTCAAATACTTCAAAAATAAATATCACATGTTATCAATTACTAGCTGCGCCCCACGGTGTCACCCGCATAAGTTTCGATCCCGTAAGAATATTGGGATAAAAAGTATCCTATATCCTAATCCAGTTCATTGTCTCTTCATGTGTAAAATTTCATCCAAATCTATACAGTCGTTTTAGCGTGAAAGAGTAACAAACAAACAAACTCACTTTCGCATTAATAATATTAGTTAGGATAAAGTAATTTAAAATAATAAATACATACGCAACTGTGACGAAGTGGAAAGTTATCTGGGTTTGTTAGTTTTATTTTTGTCACTGTAAAAGAAAGCGCCAATGTGTAATGAGTAAAATGCTTTTTTTTTTTTTTTGGGTGGGAAATTATCAAATAACTTCTCCCGCTCTGGGTGGAGCGGGAGGGCGTGTCAGACTCTTACTGACTAAAACCCACCCGTGTTCCTTCCTATGCCATGTTGCCGGGGGCCACGATTTCCCTATCGGTTTTCTTCGAACCCCCGGCAGGCATTGGCCCTAGCGGACCCCGTCAATTCTGCTGACATCTCTTTGAGGCGCGCGTGGAACACAACGCGCCGTCGACCCGGGAATGAGTAAAATGCTTGACTGTACCATTTATTTTCCAAAATGGCGTTAAACATGTATGTATTGTGTCAAACATGTGAATGACCATTCCTCTAGCTTATGTTGTGTATCTCTGGAGAAACCGTAACAAGGAACGATCGTGCATGTGACTGCCAAGCCTAACCATGATAGGCGTCTGCCAAGAGTACTCGCATCGTATTGCGATCACAGATCAATCTCAGATATATACTGAATTGCGGTACCCTCAGTACTCCAGATAAACATCATACTAGTAATTTACGAAACCTATGAAGGTTTCGTAAAGGCTAGGGTTGGGGGTATCAGCATTATATGAAAAATTGTTGAAAACCCAAATCGACTTTGAGTTTACCATTTCATACAAAGAGTTTTAAAGAACAAAAAAAAAACGATCAAACCTTACAGTAGTCGTATATGATATGTAACATCTGACATCTTACCTTGGTAATAAACAACATTGCAATTATGCTGGAAGAGATTTTTAAGCTATTGCATAGCTTTTATCGCGGGCTTTAAGCGCGGCGACCGAATCAAGAAATTCCGTAACGAAAATAAAACCTACCATGTAATGACGGATGATGACATAAAACATCATCATCATTTATGTCATCATCCGTCATCATCCCAAGTGTAGCGTTGACAAATAGGAAGTATGGAGGTTACAAATGCTGTGCAATAGCCTTACCGCGGCAGTCCCAGAGAGCCACACGTTTTTTTTAAAAATAAGCATCACCTTTGTAGATATTTTTTTGGTCTTTTCTTTTGTCTGTTTATATATTTGTGTGTACATAAATGGTTTCATAAATATAGGTAAATGAACCGTCTCTCAAAAACCGCAACTTGAAGAAAACTTCAATTTAATAAATATCAGCACGTCTCCTCACGGAATCTTTTAGTTAGCGAAGTTTATAGCTTCATGAGGGTGGATCACCCCCTGAATAATGTAGGGCGGGGCCAAATGCGATTCGCGCTAAGCGCTTAAACTACTTTAAAGTCAACTCGTATAAGCCTTCTTACCATCCGATGCATTTTCGATACGTCACGTATAAAAGTTTATAACTAAAAGCGCAGCGCTTCTTATCTACTTTCAAGTTCGTTTAGCGCATAAAGATAAGGGAATTGCTATGTTACTGTCGAACTGAGAGTTGAGAAGTTTTAGTACACAAAGAGTTGGTAATACTGGCTGTTTTAAAAGTTTTATAGATTCTTTTGCTTTAGTATTTTTTGATTGGCTATGCCCGCGGGTTTCTTGCGGTTGAGCTAAAGAAATAGGTACTCAGTCATATACATATTGTCGCATTATTTTGACGTTTCCAGATTACAAAAATCATTTTAAAGTTATTGTATTTATTGTTATGCCAATATTGCTCTTAACATCGTTTTTGACACTAGATAGAGTAATTAAAAACCGGCCAAGTGCGTGTCGGACTACGCACAATGAAGGGTTCCGTAGTTGAGATGAATTTATTTATCCCAAGAACAAACTTAACATTGTAGTTGAAAAACATGTTCTCCAATACATTCCAACTGCAAATCGTCGCTCGGCATCCAATACCGCGAATGTGACATTTTTTTTTTTTTTTTTTTAATTTGCAATGTCACTTATTTGAACGTGTAGAATGAAATAAAACAAAAATCAGATTTTCGTAAAAAATTTCACATTCGCGGTATTAATATAATAATAATACCTTTAAACCAGCAATTCTTGTATATACCTATGTATATATATAATCTGAATCTCGGAAACGGCTCCAAGATTTTTTATTAAATTTAGTATGCAGGGGGGTTTCAGGAGCGATAAATCGATCTAGCTAGGTTTCATTTTTAGAAAACGTCGTTCAAAAAAAAATTATCATCCAGATATTTTTCTTTATTCAAGTAACAAGGACTTTTTGCTTTAGTAAACTTATGAACTATGTTAACTTATTTTACGAGGTCACTTAGAAAGTTTTGCGACTAACAGTTTTTGTCTATAGAATACTGGCTGGTTTTGATGTCAATTAAAACGATGACTACTTATTACAAAAAAACATAACATTCCAAATTCGAAATTCCCTCCACATTTTTTTACGAGCAAAATCAAAATACTCTGTCTTACTGAAAACTGGATTTATAACGAGAACATTTTCGCGCGATGATTTTGTACGATTTCAAATGTCGACTAAAACCAGAAGAATCGTTTGAAAGACTTCGAATGGTGTTCATAGAAAAAAGCCTTTCTAAAGCGACTGTTTTTCGCTGGTTCAACGAATTTATGGGTGGTCTAGTAATTTTGGCAGACAAAGAAAGAAGTGGCCGCCCTATGACGGTTGTTACAAAACAAAAAGTGCTGGCTGTGAAAAATTTAATTCAAGAGAATAGGCGAATTACATATGAAGAGGTTCAGCATACACCGTGAAATTTGAATCACAGTTTTGCTAGAACAAACGTTGTTCAGACCATGGTCTACTACCATTCTACAGCATCCAATAAAAAAAAAAAAAACATGAATAGTTTTTGAAAAAACACAAAAAAGCAAAGTTTAAAATGTCAAGATATATTGATGTATACTGCTGATTGGATCGGGAAGTGTGCATGAAATTCTACACAGGCATCTTCGGTTATGAAAGATAGTTTCACGCTGGTACCGTAAAATCTGACGCAGGGTCAGAAGGAGGTTCGGGTAGAATGGTGCCGAGACATGATAGCAAAATTGGTAGCAGGCTCGTCTCGGCGCGTTTAAGATATCATTACGGGTGATGAATCTTGGATTTTTCAATATGATCCAGAAATGAAGCGTCAGTCGACCGTGTGGCTGTTGAACCAAAATGAACCAACGCCTACCAAAGTGAAGCGAGCCAGAAGTGCAGGCAAAATGTTGACCGCAAGTTTTTTTTTTTTCTACCAGGTTATCTGGTGTCAGTACCCTGACGAGATCAAAGAAGCATCAATGCTGAATGGTATGTTACCAAATGTTTGCCAGAAGTTTTTACTACTGCAAGCAGCAAGCGACTGAACACTGGCCTCCGTGGGCTACTGCTTCACCACGACAACGCGCTGGCTCACTCGGCGCTCAAAACAAGGGAATTTTTTGGACAGCACACCGGTCAAATTTATAGGTCATCCGCCTTACAGTCCTGATTTGGCTCCGTGCAACTTTTTCTTGTTCCCAAAATAAAAAATCAACTCAAAGGAAAACAGTTTTCATCACCTGAAGATGCACTGGGTGCATTTGAGAAGGAGATTGGAGAGGTGTCTGATGCGGACTGGAAAATGTGTTATGAAAATTTGTTTAGACGTATAAAACTGTGTATAGACGCCAATGGAGAGTTCTTTCAAAAGATATAATAAAGAAAATTATAACCTGTAGTATATTTTTTTCTAGTATCACAAAACTTTCTGAGTGCCCCACGTAATCTAGTTTAAATTTATTTCACCCTATGGGAGATGGCACTGCAGTGATTGATGTACGTGCAATCCAGACTGCTAGCGATATTGTTGGAGCTGGCCCGTACTCTGCGTATCAGGGATGTACACCTCATTCGCATCGTTACGTAAAAGCAATTAATATGTGCGTCCGCGAATATTCCCGATGCGCTATACAAAAACGGGACAGCCCCACCAATACCCTGAAAGCGTTGTTGTATTGGACACGAAGGGCGTTGCACGACCTTTGGGTATATCTAGCCCACAGGCTGCACGTGTAAAACGTTGTACAATAAGCTCGAAACAGAGTAATTTTGACTTTTTAAGTGAGCAGCGTGCAAACCTGCGAGCCAGCATGTTTGCCCTTACCGACAACGCCCTTCGCTTCCGCTCAATATCGAGTCCGTCATTGAGGTCAGGGGTCAATATATGACCAAGATATTTAAATGTAAATACTCTTTGTAGTGGAGTCCCATTGAGTAATACAGATGATACATAGCCCGGTCTGCTCCCAGCCTCAAAGACCATGATCTCCGATCTATTGGAGTTATACATCAAACCATGTGTTTTGACATACTGCTCACATTTGGCGACCAATTACTTTCTGAGACCACAGATTGACGCGCTCAGAAGCACCATATCATCTGCATAGCTTATATTATTTACACAAATACCATCTATATAGCAACCCACTCTGGTGCTGCTGAGCTCGCCAATCCTGCCTCACCCCGCATTCCAACCTGTATGGGTTGGAAAAAGTTCCAGCCCATCGTACACTATTGATCTGGTTACCATACCACTATTTAAAGATGTTTGCTCCGTTGGCAACCTATCCTTCTCCATCTTTCTCCACAATACGTCATAAGCAACCAGATCAGAAACCTTGAATAAATCGATGAACCTAGCATAAATCGGCGTCCCACGCTGTGTAAGTATGTGATAGTATGCTTAAGGCACAACACTGCACTTTTTGTTGACAAACCACGCCGAAACCCGAATTGGTTGTCATGAACATTTACAGTTTTATTTAGTTAGTTAATATTGAGAGATTTACCATGTTATTTTAAGACCATAGACTTCTTATAGGTTTTCCTGTAATCTATGAGTAAAGAGCCATACTATGTATTTTTTTCAAATTTTTCGGTCCTGTAGTTTCGGAGATAAGGGGGGGGGGAATGGTCAATTTTCATTGAATTTATTAAATATCTTTAAAAGTATTTATTTTAAAATTATATAAAAAATATATTTAAGATTTTCGCAACAAGCCCTTTCATTTGATATGTCACACGGTACAGTTAGCAAAACTTTTTTTTTTAATTTTCTTGTTTGAGCCCCAAAAGTGACCCTTATATTCAAAATTAATTTATTTACGTTACACATTCGTGTTTGGGTCACAGAAATACATATGTGTACCAAATTTCAACTTAATCGGTCCATTAGATTCGGAGTAAATTGGCTGTGACAGACGGACAGACAGACAGACAGACAGACAGACAGACACACGAGTGATCCTATAAGGGTTCCGTTTTTTCCTTTTGAGGTACGGAACCCTAAAAACAAACTAATAATTGTCATTTTACTATCAAACTCTGCGATATTTAATTAAACAAGAAATAGGCCCATGGGCGGCATAAAAACTCTGACACCAGTTACTGACTAACCTGTATCCTAATTGCGTACCTCATGAAAAATAAAGAAAGAAAAAGAAGATGAGAAGAAATAGTTAAAGAAATATTTATAATACCTATTTCATTTTTATATCTATATTTTTTTTTTCACTATTAAACTAATAATTGATTAATATTTAGTTTTTTTGTCAATTCGAGAGAAACTTCAGACATCTTTTACAAATTCGATTACTTTCAAAAACAATTTTCGTGCACCAAAAATTTTCATATCAATCGATCTCACGAAGGGACGGACATGAAAGCTTGAAAGTATGCAGCTTATCTTTGACGTGAGCCATAAAAATGGACTGAAGGGAAAAGGGCTACTTTACCATAACGCTGTAAGACGACGGTAGGTACCTTAATATCACTATCAGTCGATTATTACCACATTTAGGCGATGATGTTACCAAAGACCCTATTTCCTAGGAAATTATGTTAGCGAAATGGAAATTGCAAAATTAAATGAAATGGTAGGTAGGTGTAACAAACTATTCAAACGTTTCAAGCTTTTGCATAAGTATCGTTCAGTGATATGCCTAATATTTCAGTTATGTTTCCTGTATTCAATATTATTTCCGTACAACAATAATTGCTGCTCAGAATTTGAATACCCTTGTGGAATGACAAGTTTATTTAGCACTAGCTTTTTCCTGAAAGTTATCCATGGAAATGTACTACCGGAATAAAAAGTATCTTATGTGTTAATCCAGGTACTGTGTGTCAACTATACTATCTGTCTGCCTCATCCAAATCCTATTAGTAGCATAATTTAATGATTGAATACTATCTTGAATTCATGCAAGCCTAGTACTTTTTGTGAGATTAGGTACTGCTCAGAAATTGAGCACGTGTCGTGAACAGAATACCGTCTTGAACCTCGATTGCAGCGCCACCTAACGGGCCCAATTGTGAATAGTAAATTCCAAAAAATAGAGGTCATTGCGATGCAAATAATATGTTTTAACCCTTTTCACCCCGTTAGGGGTTGTTTCCGAAAAACCTTGCCATACGTTATATTTAACAATTCTTGATTTTTAAAAGCTATTGTGACGGTGGAAAACAAGTCACGTTGTGCGATTATTTATTCTAAGCTAATATGTCTGAAAGAACAAAGAAAACAAAAAAATAAAACATTGATTAAGACTTGACAGATAGAAGACATTATTTTGTACTTACTGAATTACTCTCTTGACTTTATTTACTAGGTAAACGACGTTTGATATGAAGTTTACAAATGCAACTAAATGGGTTAGAATGTATCGAATTTATCTATCTTATATGTGCCCATTAAGTTTATTTTCTTCCATCAAAATGTTATGACTTCCACAGCAAAGTGAAATATAATATTATTTTTTAATTTCCTCTCTGCCATCACAACACGAAGTTCGGTTTTATTAAAGTGCGTTTTTTTAACGGTTTTTCATTACTTTCTATCGTAAATATTAATCGATTCTTGAGACGATGGTCCACGGCTCGTGGCTAAGTAATAACAACCGCACGGATTGAGCCATCAGGTTAAGCTACGCTTGCCGGGGTTGGTCCGTGGATGGGTGACCATCTTTACATACCGAGACTCCTCCGTGCCTCGGAAAGCACATTCGCATTCGTGGATTTTTGACAGTCATAACGGGTTGTCAGAAGCTCGAAAGTCTGACGACCAGCCTTACCAAGGGGTTTCGAAATAGCCAGTGACTGGGTTGTGGAGATCAGATAAGCAGTCGCTCCATGTAAAATATTGGTATTCAGCTGCATCCAGTTAGGCTCGAAGCCGACCCCAACATAATTGGGAAAAGGCTAGACAGATTGATTGAGACGATGGTCCACAAAATGTTTATCTAAGAAACTTTAATTGATGACCTATGAAATAAGCTCGGTTTGTGACCGATTGATATCAATAGGCTCGCCCCTTTTACATAAGACGTACTATATATAGGTGCACTTCTGCCTAATCCTTTGGTGAAAAGAGGCGTGATGTTATGTATGATGTTATGAAATAAGAGAAAACCATTATGTAAAGGATTGGTTTAGTTGGAAACATAAATAATTTGAGAGGTGTGAAGGATATGGTGGAAAATTCCACATCCTACATAGAACGGAATATACTTCTGGTCGAAGTATCCTCTACTTCGACCAGAAGGGTGTTGTGCTGGCGGGCTTCTGCCGGTCGGTTGTTGTTGGGTTTCTACCAATCGCGCGGGAATAACTCCGATAAGGATGCAGAAAAGATACGAACGGATGCGGCGACAGCCGTTCGCGTCCGGCAGGATGGCGACGCATACGATCGGCTCCGTACCGTCGCTTGCGAATGTATCCGTTTCTGCGCCTAGTCAAATAGTTTAATTCCTACCGTGTTGACGTATTCTAATCTTTGAAAATGGTTGAAGTTGACGTAGTATTGTTGGCTATTGCATTAGAAGAAGAAGAAGATAATCATAAAACAGCCGAAAGCATCCGATCGGATACGACGATAGGCGAACGGAGGCGATCGCGCGTCGTAGCATACTTTCGGCTATGATCGCATGTCGCGGAAGACGCCCGCGGTCAAGTTGCTGTGCGCGGCTTGGTAATATAGACTTTAAATGCTGTGTACACGATTTAATATCGTAAAATCCGTTCCGATCCGATACGTCGCGAACCGTTTGGTGGAAATTATCCTATGCCGTGATGTAGGATATGTCAGTTATAGTTCGTATGTGGCGGTGTAGAGGTCGCCACTAGTTTTAAAAATAAATGGTTTTTCGTTAAAAAGTAAATATAAAAATTGTAACTACAAACTATAAATATATTTTAATTTAAAAATTTCGCTACAATCACGTTGGCTAATTTTCTTTTGTTAATAGGTTCGATCGAGCTCACAAATTAATAATATTGGTAAAAAAATAGTTCGAAAATTGTAGCTTAAAGCCTGAACTTAATGAATATTGATAGGCATTGATTGGCCTAATTTCTAAAACAGTGAATAATGCTTTGTTTTAATTGAATTTTACATAAAGGTACTTTATAGTTAAATGAATAGAGAAACTCAGAAACACCTGCCATTACATCCATCAAATACAAATCCATGGGGACCTTTCAATGGTTCGCGGAACAAAAGAAAGGTACGGTCCCCTGATCCATTAGACTCCCACTATCAAGATACGAGGTGGAAAAGGGTCTAACACTCTTAAAAGGATTTTTCATGTCGTCACATTGATTTCCATTAGAAACTAATTATGAAAACCCAAAGTTCGCTAGCGAATACAATAATATTGGTATTGTTTCTCAGTTTGTCTTAATTAAAACTTTCCTATTTCACCGTTGGATCAGTTTGTTCCCAGGTCGAAATACTCTCCGCTTTCAATCCTGCACTATAAACTAAGAAAATTATTATCCCAACAAACTTCCTCATTTAAAGTCAAGTCACTCCTCTATACACCTAGCAGAATCCGCTCTAAAATAGAATTCCGAATCCACCTTAAAATAAATCGACAAACAAATATCCACGCGACTACGCTACCTTAATGGCAGGAATATTTATACCAGTACTTGCAAACGACGAGACTGAAATGCCTACTCGATTTACATTAGGATTCTTCGCGATACATTCCCGAATACAAATGGGATCAACCGCTCCCCAGATAAAATGCGTGACAGAATAAAACTGCAGCGGGGAAGAATCACAATAGCTCTAGTAATTAGTTCAACGTTCACGTACAACGCGTATAACAAAGAGTGACGTATCTAGATTTTTATTACGCCGCTGTTTTTGCTCGTTTCGTTCCATTCCGCAAGGAAAATGTCATGTAATTTTAATTTGAGCTTGACTCAGACATTCCAATTTCGAACCGCAGTGACTACAAACACTTTTTTAATGAGTACAACGCGCTTTCCCATCTCTTTAAAGTGCCGTGCTTGGTACTCGACATGTTGTAAATTTTAATATAAATTCGGTGGTCCTTAAGTTGCCAATTTGTTTGTATCTAATGTGATTATGGTAGTCTTCCTTTGTGTTTTTATGGTGATTATAATAAGTACTATTGTATGTTTCTAGCTGCTTAAATAATATAGAGATTAGTATGACTATGATTAGTATGAACATATGCAGTGAACCGCGTATGTATGTCTAGAAATACGTCCCTGATTTTATTTTTCTTTTATTAATTTATGCATATTCGAGTTACAGTACCTGGGCGATCAAGTTCTCGTCTGGTGAAAATAGAGAATGTTCATTTAATAGTAATTACTTACTAATTTCATGCTGCCATGTCATTAGGTAGCCATCTTGTTCTGAACTTTGGGTGACCGAGCTCTGCTCGGGTGAAAATACGGAGAAAACTAATTTTCCCATATATGAGACTTGGTTAGATCGATTTTTCGCCCCCAAAAATATTGCAACTTTCATCGATATCGTTAGAGCCGTTTTAGAGAACGTGATTCAAAATTCAAAAAATAAATTAAAAAAATATTTCACATCAACCTACAAAGGCACTTATGAAACGTCAGAAGAGCTATGTGCACGGTTACAATTGGTCGCTTCCTATGGAGAAGAGCCTGCAAGAAACTAAACTCCACGGTTACTCTTTTTAAAATAGATGGTTTCTACAATGTTTTCAAATTACGAGATGACAGTGTAGGCCTATCAAAAAGTACCAGGTACTTAGTAAAATTGAAAATGGTCGACAAGTCTACAGCCTACTACGTTCTCACATTCACAAAATCTAAAAGAAAAGAATCTTTATAAAAGATAAATAAAACATACTAAAAATAAGGACCTATTTAAACCAAATGACATGATTGCCACTACAGCTGTAACAAATCTAATTTGATATAAAATATAGAAAATTGTAGGTATTACAAATATTGCTTATTTAATAGTATAGGATTACTTATGACTTTTATTTGTCTTTTGTGCCTCTGGTAGTCATAAGATACAAATAAATCCATCTTATGCTACGATTCCACGGCCTGTTTTCTCACAGGCCGTGGGAACCGTCGATCCGATAAGGCCTGTGGTGAACATGGGCCGCAAAAGGCCTAAAGAGGCGTGGTCGCGCGTCAAACTGCGACAGGCACAGATATAGATATACCTAGATAACGTAAGAGCAACTACTTCGCGTGCCATTTTCGTGCCCAGCTTACGTACAATAATCGTAAGCTGCCACTTTCGCGCTCAGTCTGCATCGGTGCCACGCTTGTCGGAAGTCAGTTAAAAAATTGAAAATGGTTAATTACGCTGTTATAACTGTGCAAATGCGAGGAAAAAAAATAAAAGAAACGATTCCTAGTGCTTGTGACGTCATAGTAGGTAGTCAAAAAATGGCACGCTTAGTTTTCATACAGATTGTGATACTCGCGTTATCTAGGTCTATCTATATCTATGGCGACAGGCCTCAACGAGCCCGGTCGTCGACCGCGGCTTAAAGTTTCAAAAACCGACTTGTGATTTTATTACAGGGATGAGTGTCAATTATTTTCTTAGAAATTTTCCTCGAACTACACGTTATTCTCTTCCTTGATTCGCTGCAATGTGAAGCAAATATAGCTACATATTTGTTCGGCTTTCAAGAAATCTTAAGTCTTAAGCATTAAACAATGTGAAAATATTGAGATAGTTCTTATTTCGATTCCTAATCATTATTGTTTTTTATCACCTACCTAATTAAAACATGCATGTCTGATAAAAAAATTCAATTACATTCAATAAAACCCATTGAAAAACAAAGCCTAAAGTCTCTCTACTTGAAACCCTACAACAACCTTACAGCTTTACCAAAAATAATTTGTCAGTTACACAATTTTATTTCAATAGTAAAGTTTTAATACGGCTCTCTAGTTAACCGCAGTGAACGGAGCTTTAAACGGCCGCCATAATTATCTGTAGTACTCAGCTAAATGAAATTTAAAATCGTTGCAACAGAAAATTTTAAATGGGAATTGAAAGCATGTTGTAATATTCTTTAGCGATTAAATTTGATCTTTAATTATCTTCAATCTATTTATGGGGTTTTTCGCCGAAATGTATGGCTCATTTAATAATAAAATTGATTAGAAAAAGTTCTTGGATTAATTATTCTTTAGAAATGTAACGCAGGCACCCTATATTTTCGGTGGCGGTGATCTCTCGCGTCCGGCCCTGGTTCAAACCATGGTACGGAGTGAGAGGAAATGGCAGGCCGTCACCTCCTTCTGCGAAGCGGTAATGTCCGCGAAGGAGGAGGCGGAACGCGTGAGGGAGAGGCAAATTTCGCGTCCTCACGCCCTTAACCGCCGCAGGAGGTGACGCCCTGGGCGGGAATCGCGAGCCGATTTCCGGCCACCGTAGGCGCGGGCTTGCGGACGGTGAGCAATGGGTAGCTCGCCGCCCGATAAGGACCAAGCCCGGGTCGACGGCGCGTTGTGTTCCACGCGCGCCTCAAAGAGACGTCAGCAGAATTGACGGGGTCCGCTAGGACCGATGCCTGCCGGAGTTGCGAATAAGAGCCGAAAGGGACATCGTGGCCCCCGGCAACAGGGCGACCGAAGGAACACGGGTGTGTTTTAGTCAGTAAGAGTCTAACACGCCCTCCCGCTCCACCCAGAGTGGGAGAAGTTATTTGATAATTTCCCAACCAAAAAAAAAAGTACTCCTATATTTACTTATGTACACTGTGTGACTGTGACCAGTTTTCTCGCACTTGTGATCTGCCGTATAATGAACTGAAGCAATGTAATGGCTTGTTATATCTTTACGAACAATTCGAACGGTCTTACAAACGTAATACCTCGTAGGTTTTGGTCAACTGACAAGTGCGCTACGCTTGATAGCGTTTCCCGAAATTCGTCGTCTCCTTCATGCACTGCAGCCACATTCATCCTGAAGTTTAAATTTACTCCAAAACAGTTCATCTTGTTTTCCTAGTTACATTACCAACCCAAAAAACATTACATCCACAAAACAAAGAACTGTCTTCTATCGTTAGCAGTAACGACCACTTCTCCAGTACAAATTACATGCTTGTAAGCAACTCACACACTTTTTGCTTAGTTTTTTTTGTGAAAATAGTCTATCTAGGTACTTACCTACTTTGTTACGAAACTTTTTCAATATTCCTTCTACTTAATACGGATGATAATACAGTACAGACTTTTGTGGTCGTTTTATAAGACTGTAAAGGTATTTATTTACTTGTTAGTAGGAGCGATTTCGCACTACATCCGACCCAAATCCGAATTCAAGATCTGAATTCAATCCGAATTGGGAATGTTCTTAATTTAGAAGGACAAAGATCGAATCTAGTTCACAACCCCTGATAAAAATAGTACTATAGCCATAGTATAAAGAGAGGTAGTAAGCTATCTTCATAGAAACGCAGTCGAGATTTTGTTAAGTGTGCGTGCGGCGACGCATAGATACAAGCCGCGCACACATACAAGCCGCGCGCGGTGCGTTTCTATGAAGATAGCTTACTACCTCTCTTTATACTATGTTATAGCTACTTCGGACCGATATTTCTCGGATTCGGATCTGATTCGTATTGGAAGTAGTGCAAAACAGCTCTAAGGTACTATTGTTTGAATGGAAAATTGCGTTTCTTTTATCAACTACTAGCTGCTGCAAGCGGCTATACCCGCGTAGACCTTAAAATAAAAATTACCTAAGGTACTCCTTATAATTATTAGCTATTTGCCAGTGAAAGTCCCGTCAAAATCGGTCCAACCGTTTCGAAGATTAGCCGGAACAAACAGACAGAGAGACAGACAAAAAATATAAAAATAGTTTTTTTTTGTTATAGTATACCTACGTATTTAGTAAAAAGCTGCTATTTTGACATTGCAAACAGACACTTAAATTTTATTTATTTGTATGTACGAGTATATGTATAAAAGATGATAATAGATATTCTTTTGGTCTTTTTCGCAGTTATTTACTTTTACTATTACATACTTAGGGATACATTTACTTGTTTCCTTGATTGGCTCAATGCTGGAAGATCTTAGCTACCAACAAGACGTTCTGTTTATATAAGTATAAAAAGAATAAATTGCTTTAGAATATCAAATAACATACTTTTAGCCTGAATAAGACTTTATAAAAATAAAACATAAAAGCTATCTGTTAACCTAATAAATAAATAAAACACAAATTCAATTTGAACATTCATGTCTACACTATAAAGAGCTTTATTTAATTTGAAATGTCACGAGTCAACCCTTTGTCCACTCATGGCTTTTACAGATGAAACAAAAAACATCAGGTTTGTGTGGGTACAAAGTCGTATACGGTAAAACCTGAATAAGGCATGTAAGATGACTATATGACCGGTTGGAATAGGCAACACGCTCGTCCGACGCGGCGAAACAAGAATATCTATACTCAACCACTTTGTGGAGATGTACAGAAGGTCAATTAAACCCATCCATTTACCTAGCCTTTCCCCAACTATGTTGGGGTCGGCTTCCAGTCTAACCGGATGCAGCTGAATACCAGTATTTTACATAAAGCGATTGCCTATCTGACCTCCACAACCTAGTTACTGGATAACACGATATCCCTTGGTGAGACTGGTTGTCAGGCTTTCGGACTTCTAACGACCCGTAACAAGTCAAATATCTGCAAATGACAGCCAGAAACAATGGCTTTACGTGCTTTCTGAGGCACGGAGGGGTTAAGGTATGTAAAGATGGTCACCCATCCATGGACCAACCCCGGCAAACGTAGCTTAACCTGATCTATCGACCCGTGTGGCTGTTATTACTTAGCCACAAGCCCATCCGAACTATCGAATTGTGAAATTATAATATTACTTTGAAATTACGTAAAACTTGGGAGGGTCATTCTCATTTTCATCATCATCATCATCAGCCTATAAATGTTCTTTAATGCGATACTCCTTGGTAAGACATCTTTTTTATTTTATGCAAGAAAGAAAGAAAAAATGTTTACATACAGGACTATTGTAGCAAATAAGCCTGATATAGTAGTGATAGATCGATTAGCGCGCCGCGCTATGATAGTCGATGTTACCATTCCACATGACGAGAACCTCGTGAAAGCTGAGAAAGAGAAACAAATAAAATATCTCGACTTAGCACACGAGGTTGTTGACATGTGGAATGTGAGCTCGGCTATCATTGTGCCGATTGTCGTAACGGCTAATGGCCTGATGGCTGAAAGCCTCGACCAACATCTCTCGAGGCTTTCGTTAGGCGGTTGGATCAAGCGCCTGATTCAGAAGGCAG
Source organism: Agrochola litura (assembly GCA_949152395.1). NCBI lineage: Eukaryota > Metazoa > Arthropoda > Insecta > Lepidoptera > Noctuidae > Agrochola > Agrochola litura. The sequence goes on along the minus strand of OX424509.1, from coordinate 16,522,267 downwards.
TACTCTTCGATACGGCTCGCATTGTGAGGAGGTTCCTGTCTCTGCAGCCCTAACTACTGGTAGCTTGGACCCTGCTCCCGACACCGGCGGACCTCTATTTTTTATATTTTTAAATGTTTTTTTAATTCTTTTATTTTAAGAAATATTTAAAAATGTAATTTAATAAGAACCAAAATGAATAAACGAATATAATAATAAGCCTTTTTATTCTGAACTTTTCATAAATATGAGTACAATACGTTCTTATTATAATATGTCCCGAAGCTCAGTTTGCCTCTTGGCATAGGCCTCCTCTAACAATTTCCATTGGGACCTGTCACTGGCTACTCTTCTCCAGTAGAGTCCAGCCGTGAGTTTCAGATCATCTTCCCATCTTGTCTGTTGGTGTCCTCTGCTTCTCCTGCCATCTCTGGGATACCAGTTGGTAACAATTTTACACCATTTCTCTTGTGGATCGCGTAACATGTGACCTGTCCATCTCCACTTTTGTTGGTCTATCCGGGTTATTATATCAACAACTTTGGTTTTTGCCCTCATCATGCTACTTCTCACTCTGTCTTGTTTCTTTATTCCTGTCAAGCTTCTCTCCATGGCTCTCTGGCAACGTTTTAGCTTTTCTCGGTGGTGTTCGGTGAGTGCCCAGGTTTCACATCCATAGGTGATGACTGGAAGTATGCATGTGTTGAAGACTTTCCTTTTTATTTGCATACTTAGCTCCATGGATTTCAAAACTTCTTTCAAAGACCAGTATTTTTTCCATCCGTTTCCTATTCTTCGCTCAATTTCTTTAGTGGTTTGATTTTTGTGAGATATTATCTGTCCTAGATAGATGTAGTCAGGTACGTATTCAAGTGGTTGGTTGTCAATTTTTATGGTTACTGGTTCAGAGTTTGTTAGCAATTTCGTCTTGTCTTTGTTCATGCATAGGCCTACTTTTAAACTCTCTTCGTTAAGTGAATCCATCATTTTGTTTAGGTGCATCGGGTTTTCTTCAAATAAGACTATATCGTCCGCAAATCTAAGGTGGTTCAGTTTTACACCTTGTATGTTGAGACCGTATTCTTTCCAATCTAGTTTGTGGAATATACTTTCCAGGGTAGCCGAGAACAATTTTGGTGAAAGAGGATCTCCTTGTCTTACTCCCCTTTCGATTTTGAACTTTTTGCCCAAGGTTTCTAGCTGGATCCTCGCTTCACCGTTTAAGTATATGTTTTTCAGGGCCAAATAAATTAGGGCTGAGTAAGTAGCAGATGACCCCACCTATCCACCATTTTCGTATGTTCAACGTTCTGCCAAATACCCTGTATATCTATACGTATAGTATCATCAAATTTGTTTGTTTGTATGTAGGGGTAATCTCTGGAACTACCAGTCGGATTTGAAAAATTCTTTTTGCATTTGTTAGCCCAATTCTTGAGGAAGGTTATTGGCGCGGACGAAGTCGCGGTCAGAAGCTAGTAATATCATAAATGCGAAAGTGAGTTTGTTACCCTTTCACGCTAAAACGGCTAAATGGATTTGAATGAAATTTGGCACATGGGTAGACCATAACCTGAGTAAGACATAGAATACTTTTTATCCCGATATTCTTACGGGATTGAGACTTATGCAGGCGAAACCGCGGGGTGCAGCTAGTTATTATAAAAACAAAAGAATATCGTTTTATTCACTGTTGTGAATATCTTCAAGCTAATCTTTTCCCAATTATGTTAATTATGCAGCTGAAAGTATTTTACTTGGAGTGACTGCCTATCTGACCTCCACAATCCACATACATACATACATAAACTCACGCCTTCTTCCCATGGGAGTAGGCAGAAACTACAGAACACCACCTGCTACGATCCTTACATACTCCTTTTGCCTCATTTACGTTCATACATCTGGTCATACACGCACGCCGGTTGCGAGTACTACGCACCTGGCCTTTCTGAAGAACACCACCAATAAGGTTAGTATAAGTCCTCCTAGGGCGTCCCCGCCCGGCACAATCCAATTATTGGGTAATACGATACCCCTTGGTAAGACTGGTCAGCCAGACTGGTAAGCAGACTTTTCGGCTTCTGACGACCCATAACGACTGTAAATATCGTGACGATATCTTGTGGTATCTTGTCTGATGCTATAATCATGAGAAAGATTCCATATTTTAATGATTATCTTAAAATTACCGGTTTAAGTAAAAAACCAGAATCCGACTATATTTTTTTTAAGTCAGTTGAAAATGGCGTTGTTAAGGTTACTATTAATGTGGACAGCATTAAACAGTATTCTTGTAAATCCCTCCAATGATATTTTAATCCAGCGGCTTAACTGATTGCCATATTGTATGAACTTCTGTATCTTTCTATAATGTAATACAACCCAGTTTTAGTACTCACTGTCAGGTAAATTGTAGATATACTATGTTTGTCACCTACACGATATGTAAGTAATTAACTTTTAGACTGGGCTTTGTTAAACTATCTCTTTTGCTTTTATAAAAACTGAAATTTGTATTTTCCAGATTTTTTTTGCTGGGAAATGTTATCACTAGATTCTTTACTTTTTGTCTCAAACAAGAACTGTCAGATCCAAACCGTGGAAAGGTAAGCGTAGCTTATTGGCTCAGCTACGTCGTAGCTCTCGTAGCAAAGTGCTACGAGTTTCGTAGCATTTCCAACAATTTCTATTGAATTGTCATCCAGTGAATAAACGTTCATGCTTGAATGGTATTCATCATCATCATCATCATCATCATCAGCCTATAAATGTTCCCACTGCTGGGACACAGGCCTCCTCTCTGTGAGAGGGAGTGGGCCGTAATCCACCACGCGGGTTGGTAGATGTCACCTGTCTTCGAATTTTTGGTTCTAGGACATGCCGGTTTCCTCACGATGTTTTCCTTTACCGTTTTGAGAGCAGTGGTGATGAAATAATTTACACAAAGTAAAGTGCCTGTCTGGGTTCGAACCTACGACCTACAACTCGTAAGTCGCGGCCGTTACCACTGGGCCACCACTGCTCTGAAATGGAATGGATGAATTGTATTATACCGCATCAATAAATACCAATTTATAAAACTTAAGATTCATAGAAGGATTTTTGAAGTGAAAACTTCTTTAGGCGCGTTGGGCATTTTTGAGATGGCACTAAACAATTGATTTCGCGACACTGTTACGACACCAGATTTTTACCATTAAAAAGACATCAACGCGCGATACATTATTTCCTGCACAATAGAATTGTTCAAGTTTTCACTTCTGTCAGCACTCCCGGAGTGTTTTTAAAGATTAATTTATTTGATAACAACAACGCTGTAAACTGAAATAATGAAGTCGCTCTTAATTCCCTACTTTACGCGAAAATTTAAATCCACGCATCCTGAAAAACACGACAAAAATATAATACGCTCTGAAATGTCATTTAAAACTGTTACTGAACAATTCGTTTTGCCGTATGCAAATTGTAACGATTAAATTGCCGAGCAACACAACAAAATAATACCATTTTACGATGACAATATGCCTCGGAGCAGACTTTTGTGATACAGACAGAGGGTTACAGCTGAAAACAGTTTATGATATGAATTCCATTAACATTGAGACTGAAACATCATTATGGTCTGTATTTATAATATGGGTCAGCTTCCAGTCATACCGAATGTAGCTGAATACTAGTATTTTACATGGAGCGACAGCCAATCTGACCTCCACAACCCAGTTACTGGGTAACACGATATCCCTTGGTGAGACGGGTTGTCAGACTTTCGGACTTCTGAGGACCCGTAACAACTGTCAAAGATGTGCAAATGACAGCCGGAAACAACGGCTTTACGTACTTTCCGAGGCACGGAGGGGTCTTGTTGTGTAAAGATGGTCACCCATCCTCGGACCAACCACGGCAAGCGTAGCTTAACCTGATTGATCGACCTGTACGGTTGTTATTACTTTACCACAAGCCCGTCCGAACTATTGAATTGTGAAATTATAATATTACTTTGAAATTACGTTAAACTTGGGAGGCTCATTCTCATTTTCATCATCATCATCATCATCCTATAAATGTTCCCACTGCTGGGACACAGACCTCCTCTCTGTGAGAGGGAGTGGGCCGTAATCCACCACGCGGGCCCAGTGCGGGTTGGTAGATGTCACATGTCTTTGAATTTTCGGTTCTAGGACATGCCGGTTTCCTCACGATGTTTTCCTTCACCGTTTTGAGAGCAGTGGTGATGAAATAATTTACACAAAGTAAAACGCCTTTCTGGGTTCGAACCTACGACTTACAACTCGTAATTCACGGCCGTTACCACTGGGCTACCACTGCTCTCATTTTCATTTTAGTTATAACTAAATAACGTTGAGATTTACGTCCAAAATATACACAGAGGCTGACTGACGTGTCAGATCTTGCTTACAATGCTGATATTACATGGATAATGACCACATGACGTCTAAACCTAGACAGGTTCACTATGGTGACTATACCCACTTCACTCATCAAGAACTTTAGGTTAGTAGGTATATACAAATATCCACTTACGTTGAATTTTGTTTTCTAATTATTTTATTTTAAACTAGCTGCCTCTCCGCGGTTTCACCCGCATAAGTGTCGATCTCGTGGGAATATCGGGATAAAAACTATCCTTTGACCTAACCTAGGTCATGGTCTACTTTACTTACCCATGTGACAATTTTCATCCAAATCTGTTCAGCCGTTCACGCGTGATGCCGTGACCGAGAGAAATAGGGATTCATTAATATATATATATAGATAGATAGATTAACTTTTTTTTTGTTATTACAATGTTGTTTTATGGTGAATGCTGTGTATATCTATAATAGGCATACAGTATTTCTATTTTCTTAATGTTCCTCGGGAATTATCGCATTTCCGAAAACAAACGAATGCTTATTTCCATGTCCATAAATTATTAGATTTACCTTGTATAATAATTTGAATTCGGAACTAAGTACTTCATTGTTGTTTTGATTTTCGTGTGAACTATATAGAGCTGTCAAACTATTTTCCTGTCTGTCGTTCCTGTGACTTTAGCAGCTTTCCTACAATTTTTTTAATAAATTACATTAAAAGATTATTAACAACTCTAAATACATCCAAGTTGTTTGAGAGCGTCTGGTCTGCACCAAGTGCAAAGGGCAACTGATAGAAATCCGACAACCGACGAAACACGAAGTTTGCCGATGGACATTAAGAAAATAGAAATACAATTGTTCTGTTTTAATTATTTGCATGTACTCCTGTTCGTGGAGCAAAAGTTTCGGTCTTTTCTGTAAAAGTCTCACGAGGTGAGAGTGAGAGGTGGAGTTGGACCGAGGTGCGAGTCTCTTGAGGTGAGTGGTCAATAGTGTGACAGCTAACTTCACCTTAGTTTTCACGGTTAGATTTTCAAAGAATAAACCGGCAGTTCAGTATTAGAAAAAGGCTCATACTTTAAAAATATTAGCCAGTTAGAAAGGTTATAGCTGGTACCACCCAGACGTAGATATACAACTTAATATATATTTTTGTGGTCAGAAAGGTGTGGTACAGATAATCAAATTGAACAACCTTCTCCATGGGTACAGATTAACACAGATAGGATACTCCACAAAATCATTTAAATAAAAAGCGACTCTCGCTACGACACAATAAAGTGTAATTCAGGACGCACAGCGCTAATCACTTGAAGTCATATTCACCTAGAAGTTGCCTCTGTCTCTATCGCGTAACTCTTAGATCTTCTGACTACGTTACACTCACTGAATTGGCCCAACAAGACGGGCCCGCCGTGTACTTGTAGCTTCATAACTAAACTGTGGAGTGTCTCATCTGTATTCATCTGTGCCATGGGACCAACATCGTAATCGCGAAAAACACAACCTTTCTGATACACCTTGTAGAAAATGTTCTCAATATGTCAATAAATCTCATTAGTACATTTTACAATGTCAATTTATATTAAGCATATTAGGCGAATTCCACGCGTCTTTATTGACTTCAAAAGCGAGTTTCTTCGAAGTGGAGATCTAACTAAAACGTGCCAACCCGGAGTTTTGTAACTTCCCTGAAAAACGTGTTTATTTCGCGTGAATTAGTATAAATTGTTTTACGCGTCCTTTGATCAACTGGCTAATTATGTTGACATTAATCATTTTATATCACGTTGTCAACATTTCCTTGAATATACAAAAATCTATATTTCCGAGAAAATCTGTCTTCTGTAGAATACTGAAGTGTTTTATAAAACATGGCAATATTTGGGAGATTATTGTTTTAGGGAAAATAAAAACGAAAAAGAAGAAATGTGAAATATGTAAACTGATCCAATGATGTGAGATTGGAATGTTTTTCGTCGACAAATAAATACAGAGAGGAAAGCTGTTGTTGAAATACTGAACTAGGGTGTTAAACAGATTGAATACCATTTTGTATTTAAAAATGGATCGCAAACATGCAGATTGTCTCGTAAAACTATAAATAACACAAATTTCGGAAATCGGTGGCAAATAACGACACCGACCAAAGACACCGACTTCCGAAATTTATGTTGTTTTTCACTTTGTAGTGTTTTTTTGGAAGTCGGTTGTTTTTTTTTTGTAAAAAAGTTTTTATTTCTCGCTTTTTAATGGGTCAGTTTGAAATTTATCTAAGTTACTCGTACAATAGCCTAATGTCAACTGCTCATCACCTTTCACAAAATATTGCTTTTCCCGATGCAGGGACGTTAATCTTTGAGGAGTTCTCCTGGTACTTTACCATCAGCTCCACTTCTCCATATGCATTTGTAACGAACATAAATTACTTGGCAACTATATTAAAGTAATCGAATCGCTACCCGTGAAATACTTAGTATTGACTTTTGAAAAGTTCCGGCGGCCATCTGTGATCATCATCATCAGTTCCACTTCACCAAATGATGCTTTCCAAGAACAACTGCACGATTTACTATAAAAAATACCCAAATCGCTATAGGTGTGCTTATAATATTTGAAGAGTTCCCTCGATTTCTCTGAGATGCCATCATCAGATCCTGGTTTCCTTATCATGGTACCACTTTTGAGGTATCTCCTTTCCAACAAAAAAAGAATCATCAAAATCGGTTCATAAACGACGAAGTTACCTGCGAACACAAATAAAAAAAAATATATACGGTCGAATTGAGTAACCTCTTCCTTTTTTTGAAGCCGGTTAAAAATATAATAATGAAGTTTGGGTACCTTTATTATTAAACCTAATCTAAACATAGAAACTTTATTTATTTATTAGGTGTATTCTCAGTCACAGAATAAATAAGTAGCAGTATTATATTCCGGCAGTAACGGCCACGGTCGCTCAGTAGATAAACTTCCGCGTCCATGCGTAACTGCCACATTCCGACCTCGCCCCCGAGGTCCCTTGCGATCGCGACCGCGTCCCCGAGTAAATGATACTCCCCCCGACCCTTGCTCGAAAACGAGGTACCAGCAGTTGTTGCAGCTGAGCACGTAGCTTTAAATTCCCCAATTAATAATCATGATCAAAACTTTGATCCAGCCCATCCCATCTTTGATGTCCTCCCTCCGGTAAACGCCCTAAGCCGAGGTTCGTACCCCACAGGGGGTGCCCTTAGCGAGCGTTCACCTAGTTTTAATTAGCTTAGTTGAATAACCCCTGGCTGGAGGATTTAAGTGTAGCAGCTTAAGGCACCCACAGGATTGACCGGTTAAATAGTCATGGCCTCAGAGGTCAGCTATGAGATGCCCGTAAACGTAATTACCCGCGCAATTACGTTTACGGGCATCATCATACGGGCATATCAATCTTAATTTTGCCTTATTATATTGAGAAACGAAAACTAATGAAATGTATTCATTGAAGATATAAGTTTTTTATCATATTAGTTTATTTGATGAAATTTTGTTTATTTGGAATATAATGGACGTTGAATCAAGACATTTATTGCTTTCCAATAAACGAGTAAAACATTCAACTTATCTTTTAGTAATTTCAGCTTTTATTAGAATTGAATGGAACAATGTGAATTTGACTGTCAAAGTTCCATCGCCGACGGATTTTCTTGTAAACTGCGTTCGTAAAATATTTATAGCAAATTCCACGAAAAGAAAAATTTAAATGTGTAACTTCAACTAACAAGGAGAGACACTATCGTTATTTTTTTTTTTTATTTTTTTTTTATTATTTTTTTTTTTTTTTCGGAATGGCATCTCACAGCTGGTTTAGAGAAACCTTCGCTGTTTAACCGGTCAATCCTGTGGCTGCCTCAAGCTACTACACTCAAAGCCTCCAGCCAGGGCACATATATAAAACTAAGCTAAAAAGCTTAGGATGAACGCGCACTAAGGGCACCCCCTGCGGGGTTCGAGCCTCGGCTTAGGGCGTTATCCGGAGGGAGGACATCAAAAGATGGGACGGGCTGGTATCGTTATTCATAATCAAATAATTAAAATACTTTACTGTTGCTGAAAATTACACCGTCAAAAATCATGAATTTGCGTAAAAAGTCTAAGAGAACTCTTAAGATAAAATACCGTACTAATTTATATATGTGTTTCAGTCAGGTTTGAAATCCCTTGCCTTCCTCAATTTGATTGAAAGTTTCTTAGATACACCGTAACCGCGGGCGACTAATTAGGTAGATACAGTCAGCAGAAAAAATAAGAGATGTTTATTTTATTTTATAAACTTGATTAGTTTTAATGTTTAAGTATATTATTTAAAATCAATTTTAAATTTAAACGTTGTAGCGTCAATGACCCAAAAACGCAGTAACGGGCAGCACTGAGGTCGTGAGTTCAAACTTGTTTGAGCAAACAGTCTACATACAGTATTGATGTTTTGTGGTTGACTTCTAGAGACTATTTGCATTTATCAGGTGTAGAGTAAATTATTTACAAAATAGTCAGCAAAACTTCACTTAAAACATGATTGCTGAATATCGGTTTTACAATTTACTCACGAAACCATTTTCATAGCCACTGACTCGCTTAATTTTTAATTATAATTTGTTTGGATTAAGCGCTGAATCAGAAGCTGAAAGTGAAAGTACGGATTTAATTATCTGAACTGTTTATTGTTGTTATTAATGTAAGCTTAAAGGTGGAGATCGTGGCTAAGTAATAACAGCTGCATGGGTCTATCCATCAGGTTAAGCTACGCTTGCCAGGGTTGGTCCGTGGATGGGTGACCATCTTTACATACCGAGACTCCTCCGTGCCTCGGAAAGCACGTTAAGCCGTTGGTCCCGGCTGTCATTCGTGGATCTTTGACAGTTGGTCCCGGTTGTCATTCGTGTATCTTTGACAGTTGGTCCCAGCTGTCATTCGTGGATCTTTCACAGTTGTTACGGGTCGTCAGAAGCCCGAAAGTCTGACAACCAGCCTTACCAAGGGGTATCGTATTACCCAGTTACTGGGTTATTGAGGTCAGATAGGCAGTCGCTCTATGTAACATACTGGTATTCAGCTGCATCCGGTTAGACTGGAAGCCGACCCCAACATAGTTGGGAAAAGGCTAGGCAGATTGATCGAATGTAAGCTTAAAGACAATTAATAATATTGGTTGGACGTCTGGATTTGATGTTGATATACTGACGAACTGGATAAATAATGTACAATGGATATTATGAAGTTAATAAGAAATTATACCGTTCATTTACGCTGATAATAATCGAAGTAATCTTTTTGACTTGCTGTGCCAACGGCTTCGCTCTCGTGACTGTGTATTCTATTGACATTATAAGTATCCTCTACAACATCGGTTGATTTTTAACCGACTTCCAAAAAGGACGAGGTTATATGTTCGACGCGTATGTTTTTTTTTATTTTTTTTTATGTATGTCCACCGATTTCTCCGTCATTTGTGGACCGATTTTGAAAATTCTTTTTTTGTTTGAAAGGGTATGCTCTCAAAAGTTTTTGAGTTAGCTACAAAATACGTATTTTTTTCCCACTTAGTATGTAGATGATATGATAAGTTCCTGTCACTGGTAGCAGGTAGTGGTATTCGAATGTGTGTGGGGTAGGTACCACAACTAAAAAGTGAAAAATAAAAACTATTTACAAAAAAAAAACAACCGACTTCCAAAAAAAACACTACAAAGTGAAAAATAACTTTAATTTCGGAAGTCGGTGGCAAAAAACGACAACACAAAACCCAAGACACCGACTTCCGAAATTAAAGTTATTTTTCACTTTGTAGTGTTGTTTTTTGGAAGTCGGTTGTTTTTTTTTTTTGTAAAAAGTTTTTTATTAATTTCATTTATGTTTCATTTTCATTTAGGTACAGTCACGATGCAACATGCATCTAGACAAACAGACAAACGGACATCTTAAAACTATATTTTCGGCATCAGAATCGTTCTCATACGTCGCCTCGTAGCAATTACTTTTTCCCAAAAATATTCAATGTACAGTTTTGTCTTTTTACCATTTTATTATGCCGCAGTAAGATGGTTATAGCTGTGATATAGTTATATGAAAGCGGATCATAACTGTCCGAGTGCCTTAACTTTGTTACTGCGATCAATTTCGAAGTAGCGCTCGCCGGCCGCTACCGCGGCACCGTTCGCTAACCTCGCTCGGCTTGCGCGTAGTTGGTCACAGTTTTAACCTAACCGATTTTGGCGGAGTGCCCTAATAGTTATATTACTAGATCATGCTCGTATCATAGATGTATTCCTAGCAAGACAGTTGTGAACCGCTTTCATATTACGGTATATAGCTATATCCCTAGAGATATAACTATGTCACGGCTATAACTATCTTACTGCAACATATAGATAGGATTTTTGAAGTGAAAACTTCTTTAGGCGCGTTGGGCATTTTTGAGATGGGACTAAACAATTGATTTCGCGACACTGTTACGATACCAGCTTTTGACCATTAAAAAGACATCAAAGCGCGATATATTATTTCCTGCACAATAAAATTGTTCAAGTTTTCACTTCCGTCGGCACTCCCGGAGTGCCACTGTTTTTTTATTGCAGAACTCCGTTTTAACAAAGAAAAATGACATACCATTCACATAACTACTTTGTACACAAATCTACTTTTGATACTGACCGTACCTTCACACACAATACAATAATTACAAGTTAAATAGGGAAATAGAGTAAGTACCTACGAAAGCAAAAGCTTTAATTATTGTTTGTTTTAAATGAGTGTTTCGGGTAAAACGATTTAATTACACAACTGTGTTAAATGTATGTTGTATTTTAAAACGAGTAGATACAAATAAACGAGTTGATATAAATTGATTAACGAGCACGATTAAGTATTAATATTACATGTAATCATTTTTAGAGATCCGTACCAGAACGGTGCCGAACGGAGTCTTATTACGAAGTCTCCGCTGTCCGTTCGTCTATCTGTCTATCACCAGGCTGTATCTCGTGAACCGTAATAGGTAGTTAGTTGAAATTTTCACAGATAGTGAGTGTCTTTTGGTTTGGTGTCTTAAAAATTAAAAGGGACTCCTAAACAAGAAACGTGTTATTTTCGGCATTTTTTGCTCGATCTTAATGCGGTACGAAACCCTTCGTGTGCGAGTCCGACTTGCAATTATCCGGATATTATGATATATTTTTTATAATTGCTGCTATGTGTCTGAGTCACTGCATCTTTAAGTTACTTATAAGTAGATTGTAGATTCGGGGACCCAGCGCTGGGCACGCCACAATTGCGGCGATAAGTCCCCTCTTTGAGGAGTGGCTAGAGAGGCGCCACGGCGTCCTCACTTTCAGCCTGACGCAGGTCCTCACCGAACACGGCTGTTTCGGGAGGTTCCTGTTCAGGATAAGGCGGGAGGAAACGCCCGGGTGTCACCACTGTGTGGATCGCCCGGAGGACACGGTGAAGCTTACGGTGGAAGTCTGCCCGGCTTGGGCGGAGCACCGCCGTGTCCTCGTAAAGGCGATCGGCGGCGGTGATCTCTCGCGTCTGGCCCTGATTCAGGCCATGGTACGGAGCGAGAGGAAATGGGAGGCCGTCATTTTCTTCTGCAAAGCAGTAATGCTCGCGAAGGAGGAGGCGGAACGCGTGAGGGAGAGGCAAATTTCGCGCCCTCACGCCCCTAACCGCCGCAGGAGGAGACGCCCTAGGCGTCGGGAATCGCAGGCCGATTTCCGACCACCGTAGGCGTGGGCTTGCAGATGGTAAGTAGTGGGTAGCTCGCCGTCCAAAAAGGACCAGGCCCGGGTCGATGGTGTGTTGGGTTCCACGCGCGCCTCAAAGAGATGTCAGCAGAATTGATAGGCTCCAGGGAAAACTGAAAGGGAGATCGTGGCCCCCGGCAACAGGGCAACCGAAGGAACACGGGTGGGTTTTAATCAGTAAGAGTCTGACACGCCCTCCCGCTGCACCCAGAGCGGGAGAAGGTATTTGATAATTTACCACGCAAAAAAAAAAAAAATTTGACTCATATTGTCTTGTGTAATGGGTTCCTAGCTACTCAATACTAATTGATTCATTCGTTAATTTACAAGTACTCTCTAAAAGTGTCTAAGTGACGAAGTGTTTAAACAGCTGTTGGTCATTACCAGTCCCTGATACAGTTAGGGAAATTAATTATTACGCTAATTGACACCCTACGTCAATTGGCCGTGTTAGTCCACGTACGCACGGACGCAATAAGATCGCGGCGATTTTTTTTCGGGCACTTGATTTTCAACGCTCTGCTTAGTGCCGAGAGTTGAAAATCCAACAGTGTTTTTTCAACGCGCTGGGATGAGAGCGCGTCCCAGCGCGTTGGATTCTCAACGCTCGGAACCGAGAGTTGAAAATCCAGTGCGCGATAAAATCTCGCCGCGATTTTATTACGTCCGTGCGAACGTCGGCTTATAGCTATTTCATACAACTGTCAAAGAATGACAGTTGTGATTCGAATATACGTACCTACAATTTAAATTGGTAGTCACTTTCACACACACAATTATTTTCCATGACTTTACATATCATCTTTGGCGCAGATTAACGGTCTGGCAACCCTAAATAAGGGTTACTAGTAACAGGTATCAGCAACAAGAGACAAGCCCGTCAAAGCGTCCTTTACATTGTATGTAAACGCCAAACAAATGCCTAAACCGAAGGTGCCTGACGAACGTATATCCCCCTATAGAAGGTTGTTGACAACACTCTTTCACAACACGACAATAGGGATGACGCCTAAAATTTTTTTTTGACCTTCAAGTTGATTGTAAAAAAATATTGGACTCGAATTTTTTCTTTTTTTATGTAATCAAAAGATTACGGCGATACATTGAGTTAAAATGTGCCATGATGTCACGAGAATGTAGATTTTATACTAACTTGTGAAATAGTGACCCCCACTGTCCTACTTTAATGCACTTTATCAAGTCATTTTTTATTAATAATATAAAGCAAAAAATAGGTGTCTAATATTTTTTTATTATCTGACTCACGGACTGACTTGAAATAAATACTTTGAGTTTTAGTTATTTTGGTCTATCAATCAGAGCAACTTAAATAACATTAACGAGCCAATTTCCTGATCAGTTTTTTTGTACTGTGCGTTCATTTTATCTTGTCCCGTGACGCGATTGGTAGCACTGTTCTGTCAGTTGCCATTTTGAACTTTATTAGTATCGAAATTAAGATTGACAAGCAATGGTGCCAAAATGACGGCAAGGGACAAGTAATAGTGAACGGTCTTACTTTTGTTACACATAATATCATCTCTAAATTGAAACAAAATTATTCGATACATTGTATTTCAACATTCCATATATCTAATAAGTAAGAGTTAATATTATTTTATTTAATTTGACATCTGTTCCGATTTTATTTAAATATACTAGCTGCGCCCCGCGGTTTCATCCGCATAAGTCTTGATCCCGTAAGAATATTGGAATAAAATGTATTCTATATCCTAACTCAAGTCTTGGTCTACTCATGTGCCAAATTTCATCAAAATCTATTCAGCAGTTTTAGCGAGAAAGCGTAACAAACAAACAAACTCACTTTCGAATTTATAATATTAGTTTTGATTTTCTCAACAATCAAGATTAAAAAAACGTACGAACTGTGTATGTTACCTCATCAAACGCTTCGGGATTCTAAAATCGGGCCCGTGTCTAATTAGAAATTCAGAAAAAGATCCAATTATTTGGGTATTTTCAAACTGAATTATCGTCAATATGTTTCCATTGTCACATTTGAAAAAACTAAGTATAAATACAATTACCCGCAACCAATTATTTACGAAATACAATACATAATATTCTATTTACATTTTCTTATCTTAAATTCCAGGAACGACTTAACATACATACCTACACATACAAGAACTCACGCCCTCTTTTAGGGCGTCCCCTGCCGGCATTTCCACGATTTAAAACATCGACATCAATATCAAATATAAGTAAATGATATTTGTATTTACACAATAGAGCATAATTTTCAGAAATAATATTATAGTAACTAATAAAATTTGTAACCAACGAAAAATCCGTACATATACAAATGAGTGCCAATTTCTTTGTTATGCAGGATCAATTTTCCATAGCGTCTTGCACTAACTCAATATATATTTATAAAAGGTTTATGCGGACCGTACCGCCTACGATTAAAGATTCTCTTGTACGTCGTGTATGGAGGTATTCATGTCGAGATCCCGACGAGGTTCCGCTGTCGCGCATTGAAAACCCTTACGCGATAACATGCTGCATTCTGCTACTAGATAAAACGAGGATTAACATATAAATGACGACCTTTATTACGTATACTGCTACAAGCATAAATGTATTATTTAATAATCTATGGCTACAATGATTTTTGGTGCTCAAATGACGTTGACGCTTTTGGTAAACATTTGTATACAGTATTTCTATTTTCTTAATGTCCCTCGGCAAACTTCTTGTTTCGTCAGTCGTCGGATTTCTATCAGTTGCCCTTTGTACTTGGTTCAGACTGGATGCTCTCAATCGACTTGCAAGGAAATGGAGTTGTAAATAGTCTTTTAACTTAATGTAATTTATTTTGAAATGGGAGGAAAGCTGCTAAAGTCATAGGCACGACAGATAGGAAAATAGTTTTACAACTCTATATAGCTCACACGGAAATCAAAACAAAACAACAATGAAGTACTTAGTTCTGAATTCAAACTATTACACACAATAAATCTAATAATTGATGGACATGGAAATTAGCATTTGTTTGTATTCGGAAATGCGATGATTTGCGAGGGAAATTAAGCAAATAGAAATACTATGATTATTTTGTTTTGTGAAATGTCACTTGAAATGTACTCAAAAATCAAGATGGCGGCGGTATTTTCGATTTTGGCTTTGAGCCAAAATAACCTTGTAGAGCAACAGCTACGTATTCATAAAGGTTATGTATGATTCCAACAAGGATTTTAATTTAAAATAGCTTAGTGCTCATCGGACTACTAAACGGACGAACTTCGGCAATTATAGGCCAACGTAGTGTAGATACTCGAAATAATCTGTTCTGTTATATTTTTAGAGAAGCCCATCAGTAAACATTGGCCTTCTTTAAGCTCAGCCAAAAAGGATAAGCCCAGATCATTACGAAGGGAACGCGGCTATCTCCAAAAAGGTATAATTGTGGACAAAAATTTAATAAAATCACCCACCGCCTCCAGCTCAGTGAAAATATTGCTTGGTATTTATTATTTTTTTCTTAAGTCCCTTTCTCGTCAGAAGAGATAAGAGAAGCGATGAAAGCTCAAAAAGATCGCGATCACAAAGGACGGCGAAATAATGACGTAAATTTTTGGCATACTTAATTTTAATTAAAGCCTAATTTGCGACATTCACAAACCGGAAAATTACCCTTTGTAGGTGAAATTTTAACGAAAAAGAGACGTGCAAATTACTTGCTTAGTTATATGGTAAGTATGTGGTACGTGTGTAAAAAAAAATAAAGTAAAAAAGTACGGTCTAATTAAAAATGTATTTCGTTATTATGAAAGTATTTTTAGAGTCATGCATGTTTTTTTTATTAGAAATTGTTGAAGGAAAGAGCTAGATTTAATAATTTTGTCTGTCTACTACTGTTTAAACATAGTTATTACTATTAATACTAGGAGTCACTAATTTTCATTTCTTTTTGTTACTGATTGGCTCGCCTTAGTTAATAGCGATGATGATGATGGTAAGCGATAATGCGTTTGACGATGGTGCACACTAGCCTTGAAGTAATCTATTCACTCTTAAGACACTGACAGGAGCTAAACCACGATCAATGTTGGACTGCCTAGAAAAGAAACAGAAGCGTGATGACACAACGCTTGTAATGTAGTGCAAAATATGAAGCAACTGTCTATTTACTCAAAAATGAGTTGAGTAATCGAGCATAAAAACAAGCAAATTCTGCTTTCAAATAAGACGTTCTTGTTATTAATTAAAATACAAACGTACGTAGTTATTTAAATAAAAATATTTTGCATTGGAACTCCAGGTAAAAGGTCAGTTTACCGTTCATTTGCATCGAGATTTTTTTCTGGTAACAACCAAGTTCTGAGACATATGTACAATATTATCATATATTTTTTCCGCGATCATAAACTATATAGATTTGGCAATTTATTGTTTTTAAGACAAGCCTACTTTTATTAACATTAGCTTCTTGTCAGCACCTTAACTTGAAGACTCCCAGGTTAGGTACAGCTGAATAATCAGCTTCAATTTGAATGCCTGGGATATCTGAATTTATTTGAATAAGAAGATGGTTAACCCAAATACTTATTCACATCACACAGATGTCGTTGCTCGCTATTATATAGTCTCTTATGTACACGCGGTGTTTGACCTTACTCCGCGGTATGAAAATTTTAATGATACCAACAAGTATGTAGTACCATCTCATACAATCCCTCTTGTGTGAGATGAGCAAGAGATATTAGCAGTCGAATCACGTATCAGACGTGTTTTTTCCCGTTTAATGTGCAAATCTTTAGACGCAAGTTGTTACGTTTTCAGGCGTGTGCGTGGCAGTCACGCTTATCTACATAACATTTTAAGACGCCCTAATTCCAGCGATAAACCAAGGGTTATCTCCGGATAATCTCGGAAAACACTTCACAATACAGAATTGTGAAAGAAAATCCGCCTTAAGTAAATAAGGAAAGCTCTCCTGAAACTATGTTTGCGACATGTTTTTCTTTTCATTTGCCAGCTGCGATAATAGTCGAGTCAAGTGCCCCCGTGGGAGTTGCCGAGATCTCTTGTATTCAAGTTTCATCCTCTCGAGAGGACCTATTTGTCTATCGAATTTATACGATTAATCGGCAAAGGGGTCGATTCTTGAACGGCTCGATTTATTGAGATAGGTACTCGTGTTTATTCATCCGCTTGAAATAAAGAGGGTCAAATAAAATTTCAAAGTGAACTAGAGCCGGTGGAGTTGAATGCAATCGACACGTTTTTGGTAGTTACCTGATAGACCCCTTCGAGCCTTTGATGTGCGTGTGTGCTCACAATTTACATGTTGTTATAACTTCGCGAGTGGAACTTGTAGGTAACCGTTTGAGGTATTCGGGAATATTATGTATTGAACGATGGTTTCTTTTGATGTTTTGTTAAGTCGGACTTGTTGCTTTCTTTTTGTTTTATACGGAGAAAATTAAACGTGTTTGACATGCAAGTTTCATTGAGTTGAATGGTAAAAACATTATTTTACTTTAAAAAAGGTTACTTTAAGCAATCCGTATACACCATTTTTTAGCATAGGAGGAAAATTGTCGAGCCACTGTGTACTTAAATATAATTTAACAATAAAATACTCACCAAAGAGTCAGCAACTTTGTTTTTTTTGTAACATTCAAGCTTCTGTGGGAATGATTATTATGTTTTGCGTAGTTACCAAATAAAATCTTATGTAAAATGTTTCTCGGAACCATTATTATTTATTCACCTGTTATTTTGTAAACCATTTGACTTTCGTGTTCATTTCTGGGTTACGGTACAAAAAAATATATTAGCTAATTGGTAGACAGTTGCCATAGTCATGACCTAATAAATTATTGTTATGTAAACAAGTTTTAAAGCCTGTATGGACCTACGGTATTCATCTGTGGGGCTGCACCAGCCAAACCAATCGTCAAATCATACAACGTTTTAAAAACAAAGTACTGAGGGATATAGTCAACGCGCCCTGGTACATTAGACACAGTGACCTCCACCGGGATCTCAAGATGGATGTCGTAAACAAAAATATCAGAAGCTCATGAACACAAACTTCATCATCACGTGAATGTTGAGGCGATCCAACTCCTGGACAATACTGAATTAGTGCGAAGACTAAAAAGGGTAAAACCTTTTGAGTTAGTTTAGTGCAGAGTAATTGAACTGGAGTGCAAGTACCTTTTATAAAGATCACGTGAATCAAGTGTTTTCCCCTTAACTTAAGTGAATAAGAAAGACGTTATTGGACGATTTCTTAATTTTATAGTTGTTGTTTTGTGTTGTTGTTTTTGTTGTTGTTTTTTGTTGTTGTTGTTTTATTGTTGTTATTTCTTGTTTTATAGTTGTTCGTGTTTTGTAGTTTTGTGGTTATCTGGATGACTGGTTTTTTTTTGAACGACGTTTTCTAAAAATGAAACCTAGCTTTTTCGATTTATCGCCCCCGAAACCCCTGCATACTTAATTTCATGAAAATCGTTGGAGCCGTTTCCGAGATTCAGATTATATACAATGCGGAGACAACAATACGACAATAAATGAAAACACTGGCAATACTAATGCATAAGAGTATTTTGGAACTATCAAATAAATCCTAGCATCGAAATTTTAAAAGTATTTTTTTTAAACAAATTAAATAGTAGTGATGTGCCGACTATAGCTATTGCCAATCTTTGACTAGCTAAAGTGACTAAACTATTGGATATATTTTATTGAATTTTCGTATTATTAGATATACGTAATTTAATTTACTGTCGTAATGTCGTCTCCTCCTTGTATATACAAGAATTGCTCGTTTAAAAGTACTATTAGATTTAAATTACTTATTAGCTAATAGACTTAATTGTAATGTGAATAATGTATCACCAATTGTGACACATTAGAAACGAAAATGACTGAAATGATTTTCTGACATGTCATGTTCTGTCAAGTATTTACTCATGAACTCAACACGTTGCATGAAATAGACATTCATGTTACCTTTTAATAAGGTAAATATTATTTAGCCGAGATTTTTTCCTGTATTACAACGGGTGTTTGAACAAATTCCAAGTATTTCTTCATGACATGATGACATGCTGTAGGTATGTTATTAAAAAATTCACATGGAACTCAGCACGTGTGAAAAAAAAATCCGGACAAGTGCGAGTAGGACTCGCGCCCTGAGGGTTCATTCTCAAAGCTATTTGCTGGCTGCCCGCAGCTTCATTCAAGTGATACATCCTATAAATATCTAATTCCGGACTGAAGGACAAACTTAACATTGTAGTTGAAAAACAGTTTGTCCCATACATTTCAACTGCAAAATAATGTAAGTTTGTGCGGACGTTAATGAGAGCATTACCATGTTGACGATAGTCTTCTTATAAGTTTTACTGTAATCTTTATAATAAATAAATAACTATTTTCTGTATTTTTATTTAATAAATATTTGATACCCTCACAACAAGCGCTTTCATTTCAATTTTTTTTTAATTTAGCTGACCCTATTTTGGAGGACATATTAAAATTAGGGCCATATTCAAAATATATTTATTTACGTTACACGTTCGTGTTTGGGTCACAGAAATTCAGAAAATGCAATGAATGAATACAAAAATATGTGTAGGTACCAACTTTATCGGTCCAGTAGTAGAGACACGAGTGATCCTATATGGGCTCTGTTTTTCATTCAGAAGTAGGGGAACCCTAAAAAACATATTTGGGACAAATAAATTTGCGTTGGCAAATAAAAAAATCATTATCACTTGATTTCATCTAGGCCTTGATAATTGATTTTCAAACGAACAATTATATCATAAAATGGCAACCCACTTTTTACTTTTAGGGATGAATTATTAATCCAAAACTAGTACTTGTTTAAGTTTGGTACTTAAATAAGTACTAGAACAAACACAAAAATATTAGAAAACTTTTCAAAATAAAACTCAACAATAAATAACACGTAAAACGTATTTATTTACAAACCGTATTTACAATGTTCTAAATTGTGTATTCACAGATTTATTTGACTAAAACTTAATTTTAGTTATTATTTACTATAATCTCCAGCTGGGTAATATGATTCGGTACAGTTATAATTTATTAGGAAAACAACATCAACTTCTATCTTTATGTTGGATGAAAATATTATAAAAAAGATGGGACTATTTACATTATTCTAAACTTGACTGATGCAAACTGTTGAATTGCTACAAAGCGAGGCAGTTGTTTTAATTACTTCATAATTATAAAATAATAGATCAAATTTTAAGTCTACGTTCAAACTCAGTCAAAACAGTTTTGTTTTTGTTTTGTGTAGTGATAGTCTGACCTAAATACAATTTTATCTAGGTCAGCGCACAGCCTAAATAAGTATTCGTAGCATAATTATGAAAAATCTGTTTAGCATAGTAAATTCTCGTAGCGCTCTACGTAGCACGTGCTACGGATTATTCGTAGGCACCAAATAATTTAAAAAGGGAAATATTAAACTGATCCCCTAAAAACTTATTGAACTTTTAATTATGGACACCTTTTTAAGTTAATGAACGTCTAAAACTTTTTGCGCTTCTAAGGATGCACACTTTTTAATAATTGAGCCTCTTTTTAACTTTCAACAATAAGTCGAGCTGAGGCCAAATGAGCTAGGTTAGGAAAGAACTGTGACCAAATGATGACCATCACCCAAGTTGGTCACAATTACTTGACTATTTAGTATTTTTAGGACCTTAAAATAGGAATTATTTAAGGTTCAAAAAAAGAGGCGCAATCATTATATTAGAGTGTCCAATAATATTTTTAGGAGCGCAAATAGGAATTATTAGAGGTTATATTTAAAAAAAGTCTAAATTGTGTGTATTACATACAGCCTCAATTTGTGTAAATTCAACAATTCACCCTTGTGAATTTACATGAAATGTTTCGTTATTTTCATTAATGATAATTAATTTTATTTACAAGCTCAAAGTGAAATAGGACCGGGGAAACAAGTAAATGGAAATTAATTAAAATTGCATTGGTAATTAATTTACAACGTTATCAGTAGATGTTTATTAATAATAGGTACTATTATTTTAAAATGATTAGGTAATTCTATATTTACTTTGATTGCACTAGAACTTCATAGATAGACTTCGTTTTTCTTAACTGTACATAGAGCATCATTAGCCAGGACTCTGCTATTAAAATAAATAGTTTTTTAACAATATTTTTATAAGAAATAAATAAAACAATTGATTAAAAACAATGTTATTGTAGATCATACAAATTATTATAATTATCACAAAATTCTACTCAGTCATTTAAAATAATAAAAAAAACAACAAACGATTAAAAGGAAAGATCAAAAACAGTTCGATAAAGTATTAAATTTCTTAAACTTCTGAAAATCTAAAATTTTTTACTTATTTTTGGCAACTACCAAATAAGCAGTTAACTTGTATAGAATTCCATAAATTAAAAATAATTGCATTAAAAACTCAATTGTAAGGAAAGTACTCGTAACAAAATGATGCTTATTACAATAATTCGTTTCTTTATACGTCAGTTTGACTTACAGCTAATTAAAAATCCTACTTAAATGTTTGTGCTGTGCATTTTATGCCACTTTACCAACATTGGCTAGAGCTGGTCATCTGGTCACAAATCTTCTAATGCAGTAATTGTTCCACAGAAATCTGATATTTTTGAGAGAATTTGTTGAAATGTACTGGGACATTAATAAAATGTACAGCATGATTGTGGTGAAGAATGATTTCAATTGACTTATTCTGATAGAGAGGAGTAATAGTGGTGACAGAGGTGATATTCTCTTCGAGTTGCTCTGCATGGCCGCCGGCCGCTCCCCACTCACAACATGAACCACCACGGACGCCGAATCTATTACAAAAAAAAACTCACTTGACATCGGTTAGGAAATGAAATGCAACGAAAATGTCCTTCCACCGGAAATTAAATCATACGTATCCAGAAAAGGTTTTTCAAAAAGCAATGATAAGCCTTCCTTTACATGCCGCCAAGCCACACGTTTTTTAAACCTTATCTTTGAAAAATAAAGAAAATTGCGGAAAATATACTAATGGCGTGTAAGGAATACAAATGGACGATAAGAACGCTGAGTACACAGTGAATTTGAACACGTTGATTCAGTACTTGAGGGGGAAAGGCGTGGAAAAAGACAAATGGTTTTTACACAGCCATGGACAGAGATATAGTGAAGTATGCTGAGTGAAAAATGTAGGTACGCCATAAAAGACCCGATGGACGGCCATTGTGGCATGTATATTTTTTATAACACCCGCATATCCCGTGGGAGCAAAATAATAAAAGAACCGTGTTATGTAGCTTAGCTATAAGCCGCTGGCGGAAATAACAGAATCCAGAACAAAGGCAAGCGATTAGCTATTTCACTTCGGGGTCTTCGTTAAGAATTTTTTGTACCTAACTAAGTCATAATTCTGGCTTTATGAGAAATTTCGTGTAAACTATGTTGAAACTTAAAATTATGCTGCAATGTTATTAATGTGTTTTTCTTAATGGTACAGTCACGAGCACTAACATGTATACACTGAGCAACTTTTAAAATAATTTAATTTAAAATTTTCACTTAAAGTATTGACAGATATTTTGGACTGCCTCGTTGGTCTAGTGGTCGCAAGCGCTACTGCTGAGCATGAGGTCCTGAGTTCGATTCCCGGGTCGGGCAAAGTGTTATTGGGTTTTCTATCTGGATTTACTCAGTAGCAGCCCGGAGTCTAGATTTGTTCCCGGTTGATGGTAATAGGCTCGCCCCCTATTACATGGGACTTAAACATAACTGGCGAAATGTGGGTGTACCTACTAAAGGTACAGCTCTGCCCAACCCTTCGGGGAAACAAGACGTGATGTTATGTTTATGTTATTGATAGATATTTTATGTGTTACGTACATAGTACTTTGGAACCCATACTAGTATGAAATATGTCTTGTCTCAAAGTTAAAATAGTTATTACGCAAGAAAATCGCCTTTGAATTTTTCGTTGCTCTAAAGTATTTATGCTCGTGACTGTACGCCAGTTACTGTTTTAAAATGAGTATAATAAATAATGGCTGCTTACCGGAGCTGCTTGGCGCGCAGGTATAGTTGCCGGAGTCTCTCGGCGATGCTCGTGCGATGAGCAGGCGACTCGTGCGCGTGCGCTGCTCTGTCTCCACGCTGATGCCGCCGCGCTGAGCGTAGTTCACCACGTTCGAGCCTCGGTACCAGTAGATAAAACTGCACAAAATAAGGCACTTTCACTCGTAGGAAACTGAAGTGTCTGTGATGAATTCTACCGACCCATGGCCGTGACGCATATTTTCCCCGACTTGTTTTTGACCTCGTCTTTGGGAAAGCTCGTCTAGCTTCGTCGTTCAATTCCAGTGACAGCCGAGTTTATCAACACTGCCTGTGTAAATAACAGTCCGAATTTGGGTTGCCATAATTCAGATGCCCAAATGTGGGCTAACGACCAAATGTTAATTTTTTTTATTGCGCTTAACTGTTTAAAACTTATTTTTACTGAGACATGATTCGTTTTTATTCAATATTTATGTCTATTCAAAAATGTTGTTTGCTTTCAAGTCAAGACGTCAAATTCTCGCCACCTTGTGTTCAAACCCGGATTCAATTTGTTATCCCGATCACATGAAATTTTGTGAGCAAATAGTTGTGCATGGATTGTCTCGCTTCAAGAACATTGTCGCCTGTTCCTAACACGGCAAGTCACACAGTCTGTCTGTTAAGTCAACACCCGCCATTTACTTGAGGCGAAAGCTTTATATTTCTTCCATTTTAAGGTATATGAAAACGGGAAGTGAGCCGTTTTGAGCCCGGCTTTAAAGCTATCATGTTTGCTCTGTCTGAAGCATATTTTGGCTTATAAAGTGAAACAAGTTTATGCAGTTTTGCCACATGTCAGTTTTATAAAGTTTGACTTCTGAGAAAAATACTTACCTCGGAGGATCTGGAGCGTGTCTGGCGATGCAAGTGAGATTGATGTCAGAACCAGCTCTCACGAACAACTCTGGTCCTGAGAGTATTTCTGCTTTTGATACTGCAACAAACATCACTATTTAGTTGCATTGCATATTAAATTATTTACTAACGGAATGGGACTGAGCTAAGTGTTCGAAAGTTTCTCTACGTCAATTTGTCTGGTACTCTCGACGTCAAACGTTTACTTAGCGGGATGGCTCGCTGTCTCAGCGAAGCTAATTGCGTCTAACAGTTACATAACTCGACATTTTGCCTCATTTACAGTTTTAGGAGGAAGTTCAGTAGTTAATTTATCTTTATTAACCAGAACTAACGAGATCGGGACGAAAATTCGTATAATAATTTATGCAACCTGAATTCAGTTTGGTCTTGTTCAAATCCTCTAGTCATTTTCGTTACGGTTACAAAAACAAGACAAGAAATTTCTAAATGTTGGGTGGTGGGCAACCGACATTGCTATGTAGTCATAGCAATGTCGGTTGCCCACCACACTTGTAGTGTGTCATGCTAACTCATATACATACTCTTTTAACTAAAACTTTAAAACTAAATATGCTTGCGCTAAAAATGGGTTCACAACAATAAGTCGACGTGTGAGTTTAAATATAGAAGTAACAACCTGCGGGGCAACTGTGTTACTTTGTTTTTAATTGTTTTTGATTAATGTTTTAATGAGTGTGTTATAGTTTTAGTTTAATTTGTGATTTACTGTGCGAGTCTCAATAAATACTTTTTCTTTCTTTCTTACATACTCGCAATGGCAATGCCTTTCATTTTGACAGTTCAAAAACATTGACGAATTTTTCAAATATGTGAAGCAATTTCCTCCAAATCTTTCGAATTGCGATTAAAAGTGTTTTACACAATTAAGGCAAGCGCACACGGACGGCGGGGGACGGCATCAAGGAGGTTTTGCCGCCGGCCAGCACACACTAATGATTTGCGATGCCGCCAGCGGTCGCCGGCGTAGTACTGGATACTGCGGCATGACGCGGTTTGCCACGGGGGAAATGCGGAGTAGACCCCAGCTTGTATTACCCCTCCCTCGCGATCGTATGCTAGCGGACTCCCGCGCATACCGTCGCATGCCTGCGCATCCCGCCGCGGTATCCTCCAGCGCGCTCTTGAATACCGCAGAGAGAAATATTCTTTGATGCTCCGTGTTCGGTCTCTGAGTTTTGGAATCTATATCTTGTTACCATTAAATACGTACGAATTTAGGTTGGTAAATTTAAAATACCCTGCCCCTTTGAGGGTGCTGGATCCCATACAATATAAAAGACAATACCTACGATAAATTTGTAAAAAAAAAACATAATTGTCACATTTTCGCTATAAATGGTTGAATAAAGCAGAAAACCACGAAAAAAACGTATAAAATTGCCAGATTTTCGAATTGTCGCCTGTCGTTAATAAATAAAGCAATACGATACTCACCAACAACAGTAAGTCTAAAGGACAGACTAATCTTAGGCTCAGTGGACACTTGGCACTCGTACGAGCCGGAGTCTCGAGGCTGCGCAGGCGCCACCCGCAGCGTCCATTCATCTGAGCTGTCCGTATGTAGCGCGGCGAAGCGAGCGTCGCTGCTGTACGTATGGACACCCACGGTCAGGATGTGGAGGTCACGCTTGCGGATCCATGATACCTGGGTACAAGTAAAAAAAAAATAAGTCAGGTTTTCTTGAGTACTAACTTAAACTGTCCGTAGGTATACTATTCAAATCACAACTGTCATTCTTTAACTGGTATGAAATACTACGATTAATTGCCGTAGGTGTTAATTTTTTAGAGGCATGAGGAACAGGATGTAAAAATCACTCATCCTCTACAGAAAAGGAAGGTCCTCCGACCGGGTGTTTTGTCTGGTGGGCAACTGCCCGACGATTGATGTCGAGAAGTTAAATATAATGTCGACCGCGCGGAAAACTCTGTTTGTGCGATGCAGGATTTGTGTGACGTCAGGTCTTGATTCGTAGTTCGCATGTGGCGTTGTTCCACAGTACTTTAAATTGAAAGATGTTCTAAATTCAAAACGTTTTTAATTACGGGAATCGACCTTCTGAGATAACCAACGTGTGACATTCAGATTAAAATCGGTGCTATTTCAATAGTAGATACAGAACTCCAAAAACCTAATCAACGTTGTGTGTATCGCTAGCGTTGAGTTGGTAAATTCAAGACAGGAAATGCGAAGGGCGTTCCAATCAATTTTCCGATATATCTGTTCATATTTTATTAAAGACGCGTTCAATTTGAAACACCCGTTTCATATAAAATATTTAAAGATGAGTTTATGTTAATGTTTCTAGACTTATACAATATTTAATCTTATTGCTTTATAATTATTTAATATTTTTCCTTCAAAGAATTGAAATTTTTCCGTATTTTTTTTATCATCGGACCTTAGTTAAGACTTGAACGCTCACGCAAGATGCTATGTACAGGGTGAGAGTTTCACAGAGAGCCATAGAGCGTCCATTGTTCTCTGTTTGGAGCATTCCATGATTGGCATATGGCTATTAAACCGAGTTCGAAACGTCAAAATCCAATGACGTACGAAGGTTTTTGATATCGGGAAACAAATAATGGAACTCAAATGGAGTTGGGCAGGACACCTGGCAAGGCGCAGTGATGACAGCTCTAAGGACAGGAAGACGAAGAGTTGGTCGCCCGGCAGCGAGATGGGCAGCTAGAACTTGGATGAGGCTGGCACAGGACCGTGAGGATTGGCACAAGAAAAGAGAGGCCTATGTCCAGCAGTGTGTGAAGTCGGGCTGATGATGATGAAAACAAAACGGAAAAAATTCAATTAGCTGAAAAAAATATCCGACTTGATATTATTTATTACTAGCTGTTGCCCGCGATTTCCTTTGCGATCCGGGATCATAACTAGCCTATAGCCTTCTCCGGGTCATCATTCAAATCATATTTCTTTGCAAACATGGGTATATTTGTACATAGGTGTTGTCATAAAGTTAGTTCTCCATGTTCTGCCGTTACATGGGCATGCAAATCATAATCAACTAATATAATTTTAATCACATTAGAAATATCATCATAATTCCATTTTACAAATTTTACAGATAAATGTCAAATCATTTGAATAACAATAAATATAAAATGTCATAATATTACATCAAGTATCACTGGCTATAATATTAACCTGTCAAATGATACATAAAAGCATGTCAATTTAAATAAGTTAAAATAAGAAAATAAATAATTTATTTTATCAAAATGACAAAAATAACCAATTTAATTTTGATTTATTATTTTCAAAGAGTCGAAAGTCATAGTCTATACCTGTGCCAAATTTCATACAAATCCGTTCAGCCGTTTTAGCTTGAAAGCGTAGCGATTAGTCAGGCACTACGGGCCGATTTTTCAATCTTCAGATAACTTATAACTGAGGAATAAAAAATTGCGGTTTGACTGACATCTTTTGTACAGAAGTAATATGTTACCTACGATGGTTTGGTTGTGTTGAGAGGATGAATGAAAGGCGACTAACAAAAGTGACTGGAAACGCCAGACGTCCGAGGAGGACACTATATTGGTGATGTTCTTCAGAAAGGTCAGGTGAGTAGTACTCGTAACCAGCGTGCGTGTATGACCAGATGTATGAACGTTAACGAGGCAAAAGGAGTATTAAAAATCGTAGCAGGTGGCGTTCTGTAGTTTCTGGCTACCCCCATGAGAACAAGGCGTTTAAGTATGTTTAAAAGTTATCTGACGATTTAAAAATCGGCCCCTAGTATAATAAATAATATCAAGTCGGATATCTTTATCGAAAACCTTCGTACATCTTCAGATTTCGACGAGTTTGTTTTTTAACCCCCGACGCAAAAAGAGGGTTGTTATAAGTTTGACCGCAATGTGTGTATTCATTAATTTGTAGCAGTGCTTGTGGATGACAGCGCTCGGTTAAGCGATTAGATTTTTACATTAATGTATTGAGATATGCCGTAGACTGTGAAGGATTTTGGTACATACTTGAATAATTAAAATTGTTGGGAAATTCCTAAATAATTGCCCTTTTATTTTTAACCCCCGACGCAAAAAGAGGGGTGTTATAAGTTTGACCGCTTTGTGTGTGTATCTATCTGTCACGCCGTAACTCTTAAACGGGTGAACCGATTTAAATGCGGTTTTTTTATTTGAAAGCAGGTTTTTTAGCGATGGTTCTTAGACATGTTTTATCAAAATCGGTTCAGCCGTTTAAAAATTATCAGCTCTTTTCTAGTTGATGAATGCACGTGAGTAACTTCCACAGGTCTGATCGATTTGAAATTTGGTATTCTGTTACTTCAATGACATTAGAAGAACATAGTAACCTTGAATTCATGCTGCAGCATCATCTGGAATTTGCAGGATACCAAACTCCCTTACCAACTTACAGCACAGGTATCGTGTTTATGCTTATTGGGATGGTTTCAATGAATAGGTTATAGATAGATGGTGAACAGGGTCTGGTGATGGACTAGGAAAGAGAAATAAAGAAATGTTTGAGCCAGGGATTTTATTAATTTGAACTGTTGAAATTGTACTTGTCTCCTAATCGAAAGGTCTGGTCAAAATAACTTACCCAAACCAAGCAACTGTGTTACAAAATGGTGTTAGGTCTTAATTTATTTGTTATTTGTTAAATCTTTAAAACAGAAACACATGTCTTGTTGCGCAGTTAACTAAAACTTGAAGTAAACAACTCTTGGTTAAAGCAGCCGGTCTGTTTTTAGTCGTAAACTAGTTAAGTTCTGGAAATAGTGTTGTAACTGAAATTTATTCTGTTTTGCAACCACAACTGTTCTATTTATTGTTAACATACTATGTGGTTCGTATTTTTCTGTGTAAGTATTGTTATTATCTTACTTTGGTTTTTGATTTATTTCTGTTTTATTTACTTATTATATTAGCTACTGTCCGCGGCTTCACCCGCGTAGACCCTAAATCTTTTTCTAAAATAAAGGTAGCTTAAGTTACTTCTTATAATATCAGTTATCTGCCAGTGAAAGTCCCGTCAAAATCGGTCTAGCCGTTTCGAAGATTAGCCGAAACTAACAGACAGACAGAAAAAAATTGTTATAGTTACCGTACACATTTTCATAGGCATTTAGTAAAAAGTTGTTATTTTGACATTACAAACGGACACATCAATTTTTTTTTTTTGTTATTTTCGGCTCTTTAACAATACTAATAACTTAACAATACGTACATTGCAAACTCAATCCTAAGCGCCGCATTGCTTAAATGAAAGCAGAGCATGCACTACAATATGCGCAGATAATATCACAATTAATTGGTAAGTACAATAAAAACAAAGCTCTATTAGACTATAACATAAATTTATTAAAATAAATAAAATAAGATTTTATATTTTTACAGCGTCGTGTTGTAAAGGTGAGCTAAATTTAGCTGTCAAAGTCACACTAGACAAAGGAGGATCTAATAATACACTTCATGTAAAATAAACCAGTTATTACCCTAACCCGTTTTCATTATTCAATTATAAATTTAACTGTGGAAAGAAAAATTAGTGCTAACACTTTCAGTCGCCACAAGCCGACTTGGCTTATTAATGAAGTTTTGCGTTGGACAAGCGTTAAATAGTAACAGTTCCTATATTAACAATAAATACAGTTCCGGAATCACTGTTACAAAATCACTGTTCCGGAATCAATGTTCCAAAATCACTGTTCCCTGTGATGATTACGGAGCAGAACATGTTGTTGGTCCCAACGTTAGACGACATGTGGCAAGGCGGTCGTTTTAAACAATGTTGGTCAGCTCGAGCCTTCAATTAAATGCATCGCTAGCCAGGCGCACTGGGGACTTGTAGCGACACAGTGTGTAATTTTCTCTTGCACTAACTTTGCAATGTTGGCAAGACACTACACATAGTTGCGCCAAAAGAAATACAGAAACGGGCTTAGTGTGAGTCGGACTTGCGCACTGAAGGTTTGGTTCGTTCGAAGGAAAAAAATATACAACAAACAAACATAACATCACACCTTGTTTCTCCGAAGGGTTGGGCAGAGGTGTACCTGTAGTGGGTGTGGTATAGTGTGGTAGGTGGTAGGTGTTGACAGGTAAATATTATTTTTTGAGACCGCTTCTATACATACTACTACTAATATTTTAAATGCGAATGTTTGTGAGGATGGATGGATGTTTGTTACTCTTTTACGCAAAAACGACCGAACGGATTTGGATGAAATTTGGCACACAGAAAGTTTATAAGCTGGATTAACACATAGAATACTTTTTATCCTGATATTCCCACGGGATCGAGACATATGCGGGTGGAACCGCGGGACGCAGCTAGTATGTAGTATAAATTGCGGTCGCTTTCCGTGTCTGTTTGTGTGACCGTGTTATTCTTCTAAACTTCGCAACGGATTTTAATTTGCTATTCGGGGATCTTTTAGAGAATACCTTCCGGAAGGTATACCACATTAATATTTAACTAGGATATAATACAGAAACCTCTTGACATTTCGCTATAAGAAATCTCTTGACATGTCGCTATAAGAAATCTCTTGACATGTCGCTATAAGAAATGTATTAACATGTCGCTACATCAGTAGATTTAATAGTGTGAAGCGCGAGTCTCTCTAGTAACTAATATCTAGTAATCTCGGCAAGACAAAGTATTCATAAGTATTATTTTAACCATTTTGGTACTGAACCCGAAAAACAATTTTCATATCTAATCAGGAATAACCAGACTCGGATGTTTACGTCATTTTCCAAAATATTAATAAATTCATTTACTTCGGCGATTTCAAAATACTTTCCTCTTGAATTAATAAGCGAGATGATTGTGAGATAATTCAATTTAATTAAACTTTCTCGACGTTTCCCTTGAGTACAAATGGAAATTTATTTTGAACGTTTCTCGAAAACATCTTTCAGAACTGATTGTTGTAGTTAAGTCAATATTTTGGCATAAATAATCATGAAGACGCAATGTTTATTGATCTACAAACCAAGGAGAAAATACAACGAGTACCTCTCAGTTCTTTGTTTGGAATTCACAAATTTCATGACTCTATTTTTAGGAGCAGTGTCGGGCCAGTAGTATCCGACTTACGAGTTGTATGTAGGTCGTGAGTTCAAATCCAGGCAGGACTTTACTTTGTGTATCATCACATTCACATCTTTCATCACCACTGCTCTCAAAACGGTGAAGGAAAACATCGTTAGAAAACCGGCATGTCCTAGAACCAAAAATTCGAAGACATGTGACATCCATCAATTGGGCCCGCGTGATGGATTACTCCCCACCTCTCACAAAGAGGATTCCTGTGGGAAGCAGTGGGAACATTATGGCTGATTATGCCATAGCTCTGTAGCAGTTACACCGCCACATACGAACTATGCATCATGGACATGACGTCACACAAATCCTGCATCGCGTAATTAGAGTTTACCGAGCGATCGACATTGATACAAGATTTCAACTTCAAACCGTAGGGCAGTTGCCCACCGACACAACACCCGTCTGGTCGGAGGATCCTCCCTTTTCTATGGTGGATGAGCGAACGATATTTTTAGCATAGGTTTGTATAATGGAAAAGAAAGTAAGCTTATCACGCTGATAACGGTCCGAGCCGAGGTGGACCGAGCAGTATATTAGTTGGTTTGACGGGCGATAAAGCTCACTCTGCGTTCAGTGCTCGGTGTGGCAACACGCCGTGTTTGGGTTCGCGACAAGTCAATCGTCATCCTGAGCATGCCTCGTTGAGAGGTAAAACACGTGTCGAGTTTTTTATGGCTGTTTAGAAATAGCTAAGCGGAACAGGTTACTAAATATATCCACGTCTGTTGTATTTTATTTTTCTCTCTTTATTTTCGTCTTATTTCAACATCCTACAAAACTTTCATCAGTTAATTGTTGAAATTGAACAACTCGCAATTATCGTTTAATGTTTCACTAATTACATCAAAAACGATAATAAAGGTCTTTAGTTATCGCCTTCCCAAAATTCTCTTTCCATTATTATTTTCGTTTGAATTTGATAATGATTTATTATTTAATAAGCATTATTATTTTCGATATTTTGTTACAGATGAGTTGAATTTCGTGGCAATTGACGTCTGGGACTTTACTAAATTGTCGGATCAAAATTCAATTAATGGTTCGTACCGCCCATCTCCTCTTTCAGAAAAGTCTTTGTTCGTAACAAATTTTGAATACAAAATACTTTCTCATTATTACAATTTGTAGAAACTTTTGTATTGTTCAATGTTCCAGATAGATGTGCTCGGTTAAGCGAAGATATTCATTTATTTGTAGCAGTGCTTGTGGATGACAGCGCTCGGTTAAGTGATTAGATTTTTACATTAATGTATTGAGATATGCCGTAGACTGTGAAGGATTTTGGTACATACTTGAATAATTGAAATGGTTGAGAAATTCCTAAATAATTGCCCTTTTATTTTTAAACCCCGTCGCAAAAAGAGGGGTATTATAAGTTTGACCGCTTTGTGTGTATATCTATCTATATGTGGCACCATAGCTTTTAAACGGGTGAACTGATTTGAATGCGGTTTTTTTTATTTGAAAGCAGGTTTTCTAGTGATGGTTCTTAGACATGGTTTATCAAAATCAGTTCAGCCGTTTGAATATTATCTGCTCTTTTCTAGTTGATGAATGGATGTGAGTATCTTACACAGGTCTGATCGATTTGAAATTTGGTATTTTGTTACTTCAATGATATTAGAAGAACATAGTAACCTTGAACTGATGCTGCTGTATCTCCTGGAATTTGCGGGATACAGAACTCCCTTACCAACTTATAGCACAGGTATCGTGTTTGGGCTCATTGGAATAGTCTCAATGAATAGGTTATAGATAGATGGTGAACAGGGTCTGGTGATGGAGTAGGAAAGAGAAATGAGGAAATGTTGGTGGCGGGGGTTTTTTTTAATTTTAACTGTTATAATTGTACTTGTAGTTACAAGTTGAGAACAGCGTGTTAGCCTGTCTATCTTTTTAACTAGCACGTATTGTTCCTCTGCAGAGCAAAGGCCTCCCCTCTCCATTTTCCACAAATATCTGTCTTTTACTTGTGCCAGTCCTTTCGGTAGGAGTTAAGCTCGTCCCGACATCAACGCAACTACGAGTACCTTACTTAAAAATAGTTTAGTAATATGAATCCTCAAATATTTCGTGTCGTTGGTCCAATGGTTACAAGCTCTACTGCTGAGCATGCGGACAATTCCCAGGTCGGCCAAAGTGTTAATGGGTTTTCTATATATAGAATTTCTCAATAGCAGCCTGGAGTCTGGATTTGTGTCCGGTTGATGGCAATAGACTTGCCCCCTATCACAATGGGACTTAAACATAACTGGCGAAATTTGGCTGTACTATAGGTACACCTCTGCTCAACCCTTCATGGAAACAAGTGTGATTTTATGTTACGCATATAGTACAATCACGTTCAAAAATCAGTAGACATTAATTTACTAAGCTTACGCCGACTAAATCTCAACAAAGAGGTCTAATCCCGAATTACGGTAATTTTAAACCAATTTCCTTTACTTGTCACGTTCTAAATCCAATATTATTGGGTAATTCGTCTTGATCCCATCCCGAGGGATATATATCAGCCCTTTTTTAACGGCCTTTGTACATAAATTCAGTTTTATCCTACATTGGGAGGCGGGACACTCACGTAACTTGGCTACTCGTTTTTATAGTTGGCATTGAGCGACGTGACAGTAGCGGCTTCTACACGCTCTTTATACGAATCAGATTTTCTAGAATGTTATTTGTAAAACACTGGTGTTGTAGAAATAATATTGCATCGTTTATAAATGTAGTTATGGGAAGGTTTAGGTGTCATAAACAATATTTTTTTGAGGGTGCTTAATACATATCTTCCCACGCGTGATTTCAAGGTAATTCAATAAGAGTCGTTATGTGTACGAAATTGATCTCTTTCAAAGATATTATTTTGTCTACTCATAAAGAAATCATGAATTATAATTATTTTCTTTTGCTTATACACTTAAACCAAAGATGTACAGACAAGTATTAGCTTTAATTTAAAAAAATCAACCGGTGTTGTAGAGGAGGATATTATGAATATATTATTATCATGACTTCACGTTCCTATCTTATAATTCCAATAGAACACAGTCACATGAGTGAAGCCGCGGGCACAGTTAGTTAGTTATAAACTTTTATATTTGACAACACTGACAAATAAAAAATCAAGATATAGTGCTGCGAACAATACAGTGAATCATGCCAAAACTACACCTTCGCTCTGTGCATACACGCACACATTTACAATCAAACTATACCTCACTAAGTGCACAAATGTTTACGAAACCGGCTTAACGTCACTGTGGACAGCGCTCTGTCTTGGTTTTTTATTTGGTCTGAGCACTGACATTGCATTTTACTCCGGTTCTTTGAAACACAAATCTTACTTCGATTCGAAGGTTATGTAAGCTTTTACATAACCAAACTCATTTCCTTTAACCTGAATAAGGGAATCCAACAAATTGTTCACATATCATTGATTTCCCTGTTGTCTGCAATCAGGTGAGAATTCCTTGAAAAGAGTACAAATCTGCTGATGGAGGCGGCTTTGGGTAATTTGTCTCGTGGGAAATTCTCAGTTGCTTTCTCGTTCGTAGTTACTTTTTATGCCGATCTGGGGTAGAATTATTACCTCACTTTTAAATAAATGTTTTGGCATTTGTTCAATAAAAATACATTCTTCTTTAGTAAATATAACATAGCATCATGCCTTGTTTCCCCGAAGGGTTCTGCAGAGGTGTACCTATAGCAGGTACACCCACATTTCGCCAGTTATTTTTAAGTCCCATGTAATACGGCGAGCCGATTGCCATCAACTTGGCACAAATCTAGACTCCGTGCTGCTACTGAGAAATTCCAGATAGAAAAACCCAATAACACTTTGCACAACCCGGGAATTGAACCCAGGACCTCATACTCAGCGTTAACGCTTACGACCAATAGACCAATGAGGCAGTCAGTAACTGCCGACAAATTGCTTTGCAGTTTGGCAGATGTTATGGAAAACGAAAACTGTAATATTATGAACTAAATAAATAATAAAAAAAAAAAGTTAAATAAATATTTGTTCTATTAAAATAATTGGTAGAATACGGAATAATATAATAGAATCAACATTGAGAGGATATTGCCCCAAACATAACGTGTAAGTAATTATATAAAATTGGTTTCCTCTAACTCGATCGGAATGCTGATAACCCATAAAATATTATATAAAAGAGCTTATTTTCTCGAATTGTATAAAAAGAGAAGTAATAACAAAGTTATCGGCTGTAAATATTTTACAAACAATTTAAGCTTTACCTACCCAACCTTTTGCTGGTAAAAAATATATTTTAAGCTATCCCACCGTTCCGAATTACTCCATCAGCCCTCCCTAATCTGTTTATTATGAACCTTAAAAACGCGATGAACAATTTTTAACCGTTATCCAATAACCGGTATTCCATTGTGACATGCAGTCATAACCGTTATTAACCGAGCTAAATCGTTATACAGTACGTATTTTATTTTTGTGAAATAAAACAAAATCGCCGTTGTGGCTGGCTTTGTTCCAAAATGTAAGGCTTCGTGGGCCACGACCCAATTCTTTTTGCTTTATTCGACGGCGAGACTCACGCGACACTTCCTATTGCACTTCTGTACGGAAAGTCAAATCCCACACACACGGACTGTTAAGCCGCATTGCCAATATACGCCAGCAGCTTGACTTCGATAAAGATGTCTAATAGAATTATTTTGCAGTTTTATTAGTTGTTTGCTGTATTGAATTTTTTGTGGGTTCCACTTTGCGTGATTGCCGCTCTATTTTTTGTTCAGCAGTGTGAATCGGTTACATTTTTATTTACTTAGGTGGCAAAGAAAAATGAAGCTATAGAAAAAAGATTGTGTTGCTGCCGCCGCGCTTCAGTTGTTTTCTTTTCATTGTGTCTGAAGTGAAAAGCAAAGATCACGAGCATCATAAGGGGGATGCGCTAATGTAGCCGGCGAAGTTAAAATTTTCTTAGGTTTTTTGCAATTTGCAGGTCAGTGTCAGATTGTATGTTGATTAAAATATTATTCGCAACCGTAATAAATTTGGCTTTACAGAATGTCAATCAGAGTCAGCAATACAACTATTTAAGTTAGAATTGGCTTCAAATGTCATTATTTTATGAAATAGCCATTAAATATTGGAATTTGAACTTAGAGATGATGGTTATGATTTTTATGATTATAATTCTATTAGGTAATAAATATTTGATACGGCTGCGAATCATATTTAGATCAACATTGTCAACATTTAAAACAAAAGTCTGGCATAAAATAAAATGAAATATTTAAAAAACAAAAAACCCGACCGCAGAAACATAACTGAAAAGAGAAAAACAAGCATTATAATCTATAGAATTTTGGTATTGCAGGCGAGACAAACAAAATTAACACCATCATTTCAGGTTATTGGTTTGTCCCGCCTGCAATACCAAAATTCTATAGATAATAAT
This sequence comes from Agrochola litura, assembly GCA_949152395.1. Classification (NCBI taxonomy): domain Eukaryota; kingdom Metazoa; phylum Arthropoda; class Insecta; order Lepidoptera; family Noctuidae; genus Agrochola; species Agrochola litura. The sequence goes on along the minus strand of OX424509.1, from coordinate 16,485,584 downwards.
GCTTGTTTCAAGCTTTTTAGTTTTTTTTACTCATTACTAGCTTTTATTTTGATACCAATAATGTAGTTTTTTTTAAACCTACCCCTCCCTTTTTTTGTATTTGCAGATGCAATATATAAATATTTTATAGCCTATGACACTCCCACAATTAAGACAAATCTAACGACACCTCACATGTTAAAATCCATCAAGCCGTTTAGGCTACAGAGCGTGCCAAACAAATAGACATACATACATACATACAAACATACATACAAACATACATACAAACATACATACAAACATACATACATACATACTCTCGAAAAACATTACCCTCCTTCTGGGGCAGTCGGGTAAAAATCCTTCACTGAAAGAAAATGGTGAGTCCAGGCCACCAAAAATTTTATCACGTGCCGTTTATATTAAGACCAAGCACTCCAAAGACAATTTCCACGCAAACTCCGCCCCCATGCACCTCACTACTCCACTATGCGCTAAACGCTAACACATCAGTAATAAAGTTGAATATCGCGTGCGCTCTTTGGTCGTGTTGGAGCACGAAACTAAATGTCGTAAGTTTCAATTCTTATTTCTTTTAAAACTAAAGTAATAATTGATCTAGAGAAAAAAAATATCTTATATTTGGATAATAAACTATATTTTCTTACTGTCAATAATTATTAAGCCGAGTAATCTTGTTTTTGTATGAAATAATCTTTAAAAAAGATATGATTTTCGAATAAAAAACTAATCGAACGAATTGATCCAATTACGTAACTGTCCTATATATGGAAAGAAAAAAATCCAATAAATCATATACTAAAGTTCCATTTTGAAACTATGCGTGACTTTTTCAGAATATTAATGAAAATTAACATACAATTTAGGAGCCTCCTCTTAACTTGTGGCCTAATAAAAACACGCACGAAGTTAATCATTCATAATTTTCCTCGTAAAAGTTACTTAGTAAAAGTAAAAACCCACTCAATGTATTCGAAGAAGTCTTGAAGTTATTCCAAACACAAACCGAGATAAAAACTTAGTACCACAACATTGCAATAATACTTAGCAACGGAAAAACAAATGCTATTTTAAAACGTTTGTCCGGTTTATTGTCAAAGGCTTCTCTGGTTAAGAGCTTCCGAGTGATAAAGTCATAATTGAAAAGTATTTAAGCTCTGTCGTAACCCTAATTTGTGCCATTAGGGATGAGAAAAGAATTAAGTGCGTTACGTCTTTTTGTTTTTATTTAGCAAAACTTTTTGACCGTTTTAAATGTTATACTAAGTGACGTAATGAAACGATCGCTTTGGTTAGGAAACCAAAGCGATCGTGTCATTACGTCACTCATTTGTCTGGAAAACTGGAAGGCTCCCTTTGTGGTGAAATCACTCGTTTAGGTTCATCAGGCAAACACGCGATGAACTCGTGTTCGCGCGACAATCGCTTTGGTCAGGCCGAGGCTTTACTCAGTAAAAAATTTGGTTAAAAAAAATTGCCTAGCCTTTTCCCAACTATGTTGGGGTCAGCTTCCAGTGTAACCGGATGCAGCTGAATACCAGTATTTTATATGGAGCGATTGCCTATCTGACCTCCACAACCCAGTAACTGGTGATGCCCCATGATTAGATTGGTTGTCAGACTTTCGGGTAACACCTGTCAAAGATCCACGAATGACAGCCGGGACCAAAGGCTTAAATTTCCGAAGCACGGAGGAGTCTCGGTATGTAAAGATGGTCATATCCACGAACCAACCTTGGCAAGCGTAGCTTAACCTGATGGATCGACCCGTGCCGCTGTTATGACTTAGCCACGAGCTTAAAAAAAAAATCGGTAAAGCTGGTTGTATATTTTAAGTTAGTTCGACTTGTTAGATTATACAATGTATTCGTACCTTTACGGGCGTGATGTGCTTAACGTCGCGTGTTACCGACAAATAGAGACTTTGCCACGTATACCCAATTTTTACGGTAACTGTGTTCCAAAGTTATGACTGTGTTATGCGGCCAAGTTTTACCGAAATTGTTTCGTTGGTTTTACTATGTAATTTATTGCTTGTGGAATTACGCGATTTTGATTTATTTCAACATCATTATATCTTTTCATTTTCATGGCTCTGATAATAGTATTTTGATAGTTAATTGATTCAGGCGTGAACTTGCGGAAATCCATTATAAAATCAGCGCCTCTTTGTCTGCATTCAGCGCTCGTTATGGCAACACGTCGTGTTCGAGTTCGCGACAAGTCAATCGTCATCCTGAGGATGCCTCGTTGAGAGGTGAAACACGTGTCGATTTCTTTTAGGGTTTTTTATGGCTCTTTAGAAATAGCTAAGCGGAACAGGTTACTAAATATATCCACGTATATTGTATGTTTTAATAGTATTTTTTTAAAATAAATTGTGTAAGTAGGTAGGTAATATTTCTGGAAACTGAACGAACAAGGTGTGAACACGGAACACGAACCTTTTCGTAACGTTTTACAGTTGAGCGGTTATTTACATAAAATTGTTGGCATAGGACGCTATCGACCGGCAAAATGCTGTTAAATTCTAAATAAACGACGCCCTTAGCTGGTATCAGCGAAACGTTAAAGGTTTATTTTTAACATGTTTCAAATTTTATGACGAACCTTTTTACACTTAATCTATATCAAGACGTCATTAAATATGAGCTTTAATAGTAAACGATCATTAACGCCATTTCATGAATAGAATATATGTATGTACATAAATGATTCCGACAATACCTACTTATCTTTTTGTTGTATGGGTCGATATTTGGCGCAAGAATCTATAAATACAGAGTAAGTTTTTATCCAGTGTGCAAACTTTAACACGTGACTTTACTCATCATTATGAACAACTTTTACTATGGGACCAAACCTGAAATCGCGAAAAAAAATCAGCTGTTCCCTACATTTTTGACGAGTTAAGCGAACATAAATGTAGGGAACAGCTAATAAGTTTGCGCACTGGATAAAAACTTACCCTGAATAATAAAATGGTAACTAGGTCAAAACTATACATTTAATATTTTTGCAAAATAAAAGTAATTGCTACGAGGTGTGGGAACAAGTCTTATGCCGAAAATTTAGTTCTTAGAATTTTTGTTCGTGTGTCTGTTTGGCTGAATGTACCTATGTTGAAATTTGGCACACAGATAGTTGATAACCTGGATTAACACATAGGGTACTTTTAATCTCGGTAGTACGTTCCAACAATATTTCTTTCTCTTAACTAAGTATCAAAAAAACTTTTTACAAAAAAAAAAACAACAGACTTCATAAAAAAAACACTACAAAGTGAAAAATAACTTTAATTTCGGAAGTCGGTGTCTTTGGTTTTGAATTTTCGTTCTTTGTCACCGACTTCCGAAATTAAAGTTATTTTTCACTTTGTAGTGTTTTTTTTATGAAGTCGGTTGTTTTTTTTTTGTAAAAAGTTTTTATTTTTCACTTTTTAGTTGTGGTACCTACCCCACACAAATTCGAATACCACTACCTGCTATGTACATAACAGTGACAAGAAGTTATCATATCATCTACATACTAAGTGGGAAAAAATACGTATAATTGAAGCTAACTCAAAAACTACCCAAGCAAAGTTAATAAAATTTATATGGGACCACTTCTGAAGTATGATCTACCAAACAAAAAAAGAATCATCAAAATCTATTCATAATTGGCGGAGTAATCGCGTAACAAACATACAAAAAAAAAAAACATACGGACGAATTGAGAACCTCCTCCTTTTGGAAGTCGGTTAAAAACTTTCAGTAGAAATACATACCTATACTCTAACGTAACTCTTTGTTTTTCTATCTGTGTCAATGCCACGGCTATTTTCGTTGAGAGCATTCGAGGTAGACAAGCTCCAAGCACCTAGACTCGGTTCCTTATTGTTTATTCTTTAAGAAATTCAGCACACTTGATCCAAAACAGCAAAACGTTTCCTGTATGCCTGGCGCATTAGATCAATCTTCTTGTTTTATTAAACAGGAAAAATAAAATAAAGTTTTCTTGTTCAAAATCTTGGCAGGAGCTATAACTCATCTTGTTACCCCATTCCTCTTAAACTGACTCACAAATTTTCTTCGAAAAAGGTAATGGAGTAGCGAATTCTACACCTAGTAAGAATTACTGTGGGATAGAAAATTAATTAGACAACAGAGCACCTTCCAATGAAATAACTGAAGTATTTTCCAGAATTTATGGAGCATATACAAACTATAAATCAAATTTATTAGCGTTAATAACGGGTAGTATGGCTTCGTAGATGACTTGAGACTAATTAGTGGAGTTATTTATATTTAGAGGACGTCGGATGGATGGTACTTGAAACAATATACCAACTTCGTGCGGAGCGCATCCTTCTACGCCATTATTGCTCGACGTTATGGGGCGTAAAATGTTTTCCTTTAAGGGTCTACACCAGGAAAACGTATATATAGAAAATTTAAAGTACGTAGTAGCCACGAAAAAAAAAACATCTGGCTAGCTCGAGAGTTTTACCAGTCAGTGAGAAAATTGGATTAAAGATAAAAATTGTAGATTATTGTTAAACAAAATTAATAGTTATCATAAAAGACGAGCAAAGAGTACTGCCGTATTTTAATAACTTTGGCGTAAATAAAAAGTCACCTAATTAATATCCTATACTAATAAATGAGCAATATTTGTATATTTATTTATAATTATATGTCGGATCCGGTCATTAGTACGGAAACGAAACGAATCGCAAGCGCGCCGCCTGGCGACAGGATGTGATCTACCCACACCTAAAGCGCACGCTTCTATAGAGTCGTTATGTTTTCAGCCTCGGATCGCATCGGAGTTAAGACGTCGCGGAACTGTTCTCGATTCGTGGTGCTCAGTTAGTGTGTTAGTTGTAATTTGTAATCATTGTGTTAATTTGTCATTTTAATAATCGCCGTCACACCCAGTGTGTGTATAATTTAGCTAGTGTGATTAATTTGATAGTAAATTATAATGTGATCTGAACTGCAAACGGTTTTTATATTACGCATTGACCAACACTACCCACACTACGCCCACAGTAGTTAAAATATCGCTGATAATAACGAGAGTCACATACCTGTCTCCGACATGTATATATTTGTACTCACGTTCTCGAAAACGGTTGTAACGATTTCGATGAATGTTACAATATAGGGGTTTACGGGGGTGAAAAATCGATCTAGCTAGGTCTCATATCTGGGAAAATTAGTTTTCTCTATTTTCACAGCCTCGGGAATGTGATACAACGTTGGTATACCTGGACGATATGTTTATCATTTTCACCCGAGCAGAGTTCGGTCGACCAGGTACTTATTCTAAAATAAAAGCAACAAAAAACAGTGAACCTATTAGATTTCAGAAATAAAAAACTGAAACACATGACACAAGAAAATATGCCTATCTGAAATCTTCGTAGTGGTCGCCTCGCATGCCGATGTTCTAGCGGTTGTGTTCCGTTGCTTTACTATGATTTACATTATGAGAAGCCACACATAACGTCTTATTTTGTAAATGGATAGTCATCATAAATAACTACAAAATACCCAAGATACATTGATGAAAGTACCTCTCAATAAAATTTAACATTTCCTTGAAACTAGAGGAGAATATCTCTAGGAGTTTGCAGCTTAATAATAAATTCTAATCGCATGTAACGCCTGTGGAACAACGGGGTAGATACCTCCTGCTATGTCGGACATGGAATACCTGAGCAATGGAGTTGAGAGATAAATCCTTGTGCATTTACCTCATAGTCATATAAAATTATAGGTAGGTAGGTAGATTATACTGTATTAAGAAACATATTATGTAAGAAAACTCCAGGGACGTTTAGGTGTATTAAGAAGGAAGAATAAAAAACAAATAATATAATCCTAACTTTTCCTAACTAGTATTATTATGAAATTGTTAATTGATTCAGACGTGACATTGCGGAAATCCATTATAAAATACAATAGACGTTGATTGGTATATGTAGAAACCTGTTCCACTTAACTATTCCTAAAGAGCCATGAAAAATCCTGTAAGAAATCGACACGTGTTTCACCTCTCAACAAGGCATCCTCCACAAGTCAATCGTCATCCTGAAACTTGCAATATAGGGGTTTTAAGGAGAAAAAAAACTCATATCTGAGAAAATTCGTTATCTCCGTATTTTCACCCTTGCAGAGTTCGATCGCCCAAAGTTTAGAACAAGATAGCTTACCTTAAAATAATGACATGGCAGCATGGAATTAGTAAGTACCTACTATCATGGTAGCATGGAATTAGGAAGTACCTACTATCATGGCAGCATCGAATTAATATGTATTTTCCTATATTTTTAGAACAGAGCTCGGTCGCCCAGGTACTATGGAATAATAGGTCCAATGCCACACTAATCTTGGTTTATAAATAAAAACACTTATCCTTCATTCTTACTGAATTACCTCGTGGGACACCCATAGTTTATGTTAAACTTGCCACCTACTTACTAAATCTTCTGGCACCGACATTACAGAAATTCTAAAATCGTAAATACAGTCACGCAAAGGAAGCTTTATATTAAATTCCTTCATAGATGAAGGTGGCATTAATATGTGGGATTAAAGCAAACAGCTATCCAAAAGATATTTAATATCCTGACGTTCCGGGTCTTCGAGAATTTTGACTTTGACAGAACATTATGTACCTACAGAAGTTGGTTGTACACTTGTATAACCTACTTGAACGCACTAATGCAGGCATTAATATAAAAATAATATTTATAAAATAAATATACAATATGTAAAAAAAAACCCTGTCCGATCCGTGAGGGTGTTGCTAAGTATCGAACTGAGAGTCTACTTATGTGGAAATTTTCAGGAAAAACAAAAAAGTCACGTTTTTTTTTAATGGGGAATTTTACCGGTTTATTACACGGGGTAGGAGCGGCCGTCGTTTGGCGGGTCAAACTAGTCATAACTTATGACCCCTGCTGAAAATTTGCTAATTTTTTATGGATGTGGGTGGGGTAATTTTGGTACTAAAAAGTGTAAAGTTTTCATCAATAAGATTTTTATTACTTTTATGTAATATGATTGCAGTAACTATGTGCTTCTTTCGGATCCGATAGGGTTTTTAAAGATTTTTTAGATATTTTTATTTTTTATATAATAATATGTTTTGCATTTTGTGTGGTTCTTTCCTCAAAATATAATTTTAGACACTGATCTACATGGTCTTCACATGATCTGACCAAGATTATGTCTGAACTTTAAAAGAGACTGTGACCTCGTGAGTTTGTTTCGGCCTTTCTTTACAGAGTAGTCAAATAGGAAACGCCGACGTCATCTAGTTTGTAAAATATGATTGACATGTTAAAGTGTTTGTACAAACGTACTCACAGAAATTAAAATATTTTTATCATTTAATATTGTAAAGAGGTGAGTTTGTATGTAGAGGGTAATCTTTGGAACTACTGATCCGATTCTGAAAAGCTTCACTACCGCAGAGACAAAGGATATGTTTTATTATAAAATGTCGCCCATCGGCATGTTCCCGCCCGTATTTATCTGAATATTCATAATTTTTTTTTCGAAAAATAACTTTATAAGGGTTATATTGCCCGTTTTAATTTTTTCTGATATTTTTTTTTTCCAAAATCCCCTTTATAAAAAAAATGTTTTCACCTCCGTTTTTTTGTATAGTTGACAAATTTTAATAAAAATGTTAGTTAATCCGATAACATAACTCATAAGCTTTTAGAAACAATAAACAGAATCCAAATCGAGTCAATAACATCGGAGATATGGCAAACGCTACTCAGAACATAAAAATGTATAACATGAAAAATATTAAGTATAGACCCTTTTAAATTTATTTTTTGATAATTTTTCATGAATATTCAGAAAAATACGGGCGGGCACATACCGATGGGCGACATGCGAAATTGTATAGTTGACTCCCAAGCGGACGAAGTCGTGGGCAGAAGCTAGTAAAGAATCCATCCCTACCATAGACACGGAGAACTTTTAAAATCGACTCACAAGCAAAAACCTCTTTCTCAACTACAGATTATTAGAAGTTTTCCAGCTGAAGCATTTGCACAGACTGATGGCTGAACGTCCGCCATTAAAATAAAATGCAACGTTTATCTCCACTTGCACTTTACTTAGTAACCTCGACAACATTTTAAGACTTACTTTGGAAAGTAAACTTAGCCTTAAACGCAGGTTTAGGAGAACTTGAACAGCTTTGATGTAACGAGCGATGCATTGCTATGGTTGGTTCTTAAAAAAGCGGCCAATGCGAGTCGGACTCGCACACAAAGGGTTCCGTACCACTGTACAATATTTAACACTATGTATATTTTTTATATACATCAGTAAAAAAAAAAAAGTTCTTTAATATTTTACTTTAGTAAAAAAATTGTTGTTTTTATAGTAGTAGGTACACACTCTGTGAAAATTTGAAGTGTTGTCTATTACGGTTCAAAAGATACAGCCCTGTGATACGGCTGGGCGGACAGCGGAGCCGTAGTAGTAGGGTCCCGTTGGCCTTTGGGTACGGAACCCTAAAATATTCATATATTCCGTTTATGTAATATTATGGAGTAACTGCGTACCGTTTTTCCTTAAACGAAGCGAGGTTATGAGGTTGTAGTGTCGGCTGTACTTATACTTTTTTTCCTACTTGATTAGATTCTTAGTATACAGTATGTTCGTACATAAAGTAACAGTATTATGTCTCGGCAGTGACCTTGAAATAATTACCTACGGCTGCTAGGTAGATAAGTCTTCCGTCCTTGCGTAACTGCTGCGCACTCAAAACTGCGTACTGATAAAGCTCGTGCAGATCAGCGCGATATCGCGCTGGTCTGCACGAGCCTATATACACGGAGATTACGAAGCGCGTCGTTTTCGCCATTTTCTATGAAGACATATTACTGTTATTATTTATACTGTGGTATAGACCACAGTATAAATAAGTAATAGTAATATGTGCTTTTTAGCTATGCTGTGTAAAAAGCAATGTAAAAGACAGCGAAATTAAAACGTCAAGTCAATTAATCACCTCCTTTTACATATTGTTTTTTTATTTTCAGATTTTTCAAGGTTAATGAGACGATGAACCTTTTTGTTGTACAAATATCGAAATTACTTTTATGAATTTTTTAAAGTGACTAGCGATATTCATTTTTCTTCGAAATATATTTATTGGGCATTGATGCAGATCAGTAGGTTTCAGATTTTCCATCTGGATAATTTTTTCCCAACTATGTTGGGGTCGGATTCCAGTCTAACCGGATGCAGCTGAATACCAGTATTTTACGTGGAGTGACTGCCTATCTGACCTCCACAACCCAGTTACTAGGTAATACGATACCCCTTGGTAAGACTGGTTGTCAGACTTTCGGGCTTTTGACACCCATAACGACTGCCAAAGATCCACGAATGACAACCGGTATCCTAATTGCGTAACTTATTTTCGTAAACAATTTTGCCTAATTTGTTTCATTTTGACAGTTCAACAACATTCATTGCGTTATTTACGTTGTCGAGCAGATTTTTTTTCCAACTTATTAAGCAATGGATTAGCAATCTGTTTCAAATCGAAACAAATTGTGATTGTGTTGCATTACGCAATTACGGTACGGGACCAACAACTAACGTGTTTTCTGAAGCTCGGAGGAGTCTCGGTATGTAGAAATGGTCACCCATCCACAGGCCAACCCTGACAAGCGTAACTTAACCTGATGGATCGACCCGGGCGGCTGTTAGTATTAAGCCACGAGCACCTCCGCCTCAGCAATATTATTTACACCTACTCGTTTTTAGTAAGTTCGTTATATATCTTTAATTTTCTATTGGACTAATTTATCTAGTATTATAATTAAATCCACTTCATTGCCATTTCTCATACATGAAATTCTAAATCTGTCTGTTTAATGTATATAGGATTAGTATGCTAATTTCAAGTTAATTTAGACTGGAACCGAAATCCGCGTGTGTGCAGCTTTGTGCATTATCGTTGTGTATTCATGCCATATTTGTTCTGTTATCAACTGTAGTTCCGAATACAAGATTAACTCGTTTATTATTTCCATACATGATTTAATCCTAAGCATCCTACATGTTTAATATACTCAGATCTCATCTATGACTGATGAATTTAATCAATCATCATTTAGGATGTTGATGCGGCTGTCGAGGCATTGCAGCGCGTCGGGCGTGTTTGCTGACGCTCGTATTGATGGTTTTCATGCCATCCTCAGAAAGAGAGCTGCATCGTTGCTAAGTCGTGCCCGTGGCAGTGGTCAAAGTCAAAGTCAAATCATTTATTTCAAATAGGCCCATGTATGGCACTTTTGAACGTCATACAAAATAATAAAATTGATTCTAGTCGCCCCTTCCAAAAGGTAGTTTTCGTATGGAGAAGAATGGGAAAGAAACTCCACCGTTACTCTTTTAAGTGGCAACAGTATTCTCAGCGTTGTGACTGGCTGAATAGACATTGCTCGTGGCATTGTGTATTACAGCACAAAAAACAGCAACTGACAATATTGCATTGATTTTATGTATTTATTTTGTTGTATTTTAATTTATTTAAAGATTTTAATGTTTTTTTTTATTTTAAAATATTGTTGATGATTTTAAACATTTTAGTAATTTGGAGACGATTGGGATTTTGTTTATTTATGAGTATAGTACAAGATCGTGTCTACGTAATCGTGGCTGGTAGAATGAAGGCCTAGATCTATTTCGGTCCGTCCCAGCTTAGCCCATTTATATTTCATGGCACAGTTTTAGGGACATTCAATCTCGCTAAACAGCCTTGCTGACTGGTTAATCTTATTAGCTACATATTTTCGTATCTATATTAATAAAAAAAACCAGCCAAGTGCGTGTCGGACTACGCACAATGAAGGGTTCCGTAGTTGAGAATGTTGAGATGAATTTATTTATCCCAAGAACAAACTTAACATTGTAGTTGAAAAACATGTGCTCCCATACATTCCAAATGCAAATTGTCGCTTGGCATCCAATACCGCGAATGTGACACTTTTACATTTTTTTTTAATTGCAGGATCATTTATTTGAACGTGTAGAATGAAATAAAACAAAAATCTGATTTTCGTAAAAATTCACATTCGCGGTATTAATATAATAATAATCTAAATCTAATACTTTTAAACGAGCAATTCTTGTATATATGTATATTTAATCTGAATCTCGGAAACAGCTCCAAGATTTTTTATTAAATTTAGTATGCTGGAGGTTTCGGGAGCGATAAATCGATCTAGCTAGGTTTCATTTTTAGAAAACGTTATTCAAAAAAATATGTTCATCCAGATATTTTTCTTTATTCAAGTAACAAGGACTCATTGTGTTAGTAAACTTATGAACTATGTTAACTTATTTTACCAGGTCACTTAGAAAGTTTTTGTCTATACGATACTGGCTGGTTTTGATGTCAATTAAAACGATGACTATTTATTACAAAAAAACGTAACATTCCAAATTCGAAATTCCCTCCACATTTTTTTACGAGCAAAATCAAAATACTCTGTCTTACTGAAAACTGGATTTACAACGAGAACATTTTCACGCGATGATTTTGTACGATTTCAAATGTTGACTAAAACCAGAAGAATCGTTTGAAAGACTTCGAATGGTGTTCATAGAAAAAAGCCCTTCTAAAGCGACTGTTTTCCGCTGTTTCAACGAATTTATGGGTGGTCAAGTAATTTTGGCGGACAAAGAAAGAAGTGGCCGCCCTATGACGGTTGTTACATAACAAAACGTGCTGGCTGTGAAAAATTTAATTCAAGAGAATAGGCGAATTACATATGAAGAGGTTCAGCATATAATGCCGATTGGATCGGGAAGTGTGCGTGAAATTCTACACAGGCATCTTCAGTTATGGAAAATAGTTTCACGCTAGTACCGTAAAATCTAACACAGGCTCAGAAGGAGGTTCGGGTAGAATGGTGCCGAGACATGATAGCAAAATTTGTAGCAGGCTCGTCTCGGCGCGTTTAAGATATCATTGCGGGTGATGAATCTTGGATTTATCAATATGATCCAGAAATGAAGCATCAGTCGACCGTGTGGCTGTTTCAAAATGAACCAACGCCTACCAAAGTGAAGCGAGCCAGAAGTGCCGGCAAAATTTTAATCGCAAGTTTTTTTTTTTTGCCCGGTTATCTGGTGTCAGTACTCTGACGATCAAAGGAGTATCAATCCTGAATGGTATGTTACCAAATGTTTGCCAGAAGTTTTTACTACTGCAAGCAGCAAGCGACCGAACACTGGCCTCCGTGGGCTACTGCTTCACCACGACAACGCGCTGGCTCACTCGGCGCTCAAAACAAGGGACTTTCTGGACAGCACACCGGTCAAATTTATAGGTCATCCTCCTTACAGTCCCGATTTGGCTCCGTGCGACTGTTTCTTGTTCCTCAAAATAAAATAAAAAACTCAAAGGAAAACAGTTTTCATCACCTGAAGATGCACTGGCTGCATTTGAGAAGGAGATTGGAGAGGTGTCTGATGCGGACTGGAAAATGTGTTATGAAAATTGGTTTAGACGTATAAAACTGTGTATAGACGCCAATGGAGAGTTCTTTGAAAAGATATAATAAAAATAATTATAACCTGTAGTATATTTTTTTCTAGTATCACAAAACTTTCTGAGTGCCCCACGTAATCTAGTTTAAATTTATCTCACCCGCATTCCAACCTGTATGGCCTGGAAAAAGCTCCAGCCCATCGTACACTATTGATCTGGAAACCATACCACTACTTAAAGATGTTTATAAGCTCCGTTGGCAACCTATCCTTCTCCATCTTTCTCCACAATACGTCATAAGCAACCAGATCAGAAGCCTTGAATAAATCGAGGAAGCTACCATAAATCGGCGTCCCACGCTGTGTATAATAAGTATGTGATAGTATGTTTAAGACACAACACTGCACTTTCTGTTGACAAACCACGCCGAAACCCGAATTGGTTGTCATGAACATTTACAGTTTTATTTATTTGTGTATTATGCAGACCGTCAAACACTTTTGATATTATAGTAGCTAGAGAGATGGGCCTATTGGATGCCGAGCGACGAAATGTAAGTTTATACGCACAATATTGAGAGATTTACCATGTTATTTTAAGACCATAGACTTCTTATAGGTTTTCCTGTAATCTATGAGTAAAGAGCCATATTTTGTATTTTTTTCAAAATTTTTGGTCCAGTAGTTTCGGAGATAAGGGGGGGGGAATGGTCAATTTTCATTGAATTTATTAAATATCTTTAAAAGTATTTATTTTAAAATTATATAAAAAATATATTTAAGATCCTCGTAACAAGTCCTTTCATTTGATATGTCACACGGTACAGTCAGCAAAACTTTTTTTTGAAATTTTCTTGTTTGCGCCCCAAAAGTGACCCCAATATTCAAAATTAAGTTATTTACGTTACTTATTCGTGTTTGGGTCACAGAAATACATATGTGTACCAAATTTCATTTTAATCGGTCCATTAGATTCGGAGTAAAATGGCTGTGACAGACGGACAGACAGACAGACAGACAGACAGACAGACAGACAGACAGACCGACAGACAGACAGACAGACACACGAGTGATCCTATAAGGGTTCCGTTTTTTCCTCTTGAGGTACGGAACCCTAAAAATGAAATGCTATGCATTGGTAAGCAATAATAATAATGTTAACTAAAATGTATAATTCAAATTGTTTTATTTCGGACACAAAATATCCATATAGTATTAGTAACATACAAAAAATAACTTATTGCCTGGTGTTAGTAAAAATCAACCTCCGCACAAACTGATGAACAATCGGAGAGCCGAAGCTCTCGGCTACAGTTTTCAGGATGCTGTTTTGACTGCCCCTCACTCTCCTCAGTAGCGACGCCGTTTTTTTGCGTATAATTTCATAAAAGCCGTCGGTGCGGGCTTGCGCAAACATTTCTGACGCGCTACAGTAACGAGGCAGCCTCAACAACATCCTGAAAGCATTGTTATACTGGACTCGCAGTACATCCAGCGATCTCTTAGTATAATTGACCCATAGATTGTCCGTGTACAAACTTTGGCAATAAGCCTTGAATAATGTACATTATAAAATTTATTGAATTTAAAAGGCACGACAAGTTCATCGTACACTTTGAAGATAATATTTTATATATTATAGAGCTTAAAAATCCTTTAAGGCAAAATATATATTATAAGCAGAACTTATTGTTGGTAGTGGGGGTACCCACCGATTCATTTAAAAGCGAGCGCTCGATCGAGCGCAGGTCACTTGTTGCTGGATCGTCGAACGGTAAGGGTGTCGGTACCTACTACGCTACTTTGCAGTAAGTTCGTTCCATATTTTATTAGAGTGGTATTTCGTTTTATTTTTGGTGCTTTTTGTTTTAAACATTAACGGTTGTTTGTGATTGCTCGAATTTTGATGATTAATTGAATTATTGTTAAAATTAAGTCTATTTTGAAATAAATTAGATTTAGATTGTTGTTAAAATTGTTTTTTTTTTGTTTTTCCCTTCTGATCGCTAAAATCAGAAGTGGGATACAACTTATTTGCTCACAATTATTAGCCTTGATACCTACACAAACAACCGTTGATTTAAAATAGAAATGCCTCCTAAAAAGCGAGTTAGAACGCCGCCTCGCTCTGGGGCTAGGTGTAGCCGTCGCAGTGAATCACGACAAGACCATAGGCATGGTTCACGATCGTCTCGCGATAGTACACTTTCGCGCCATGATAGAACTCGTTCACGGTCACACCATAGTAGAAATCGTTCACATACGCGTCGTGACAAGACTCACTCGCGTTCACGTAACGACAGAACTCATTCACAATCACATCGTAGTCGCTCACGTAATGGTGACAATCATAGTTCACGTGAAAGGTCAAGGTCACGTACGGACAATTCAAATCGTCGTCGTGATAGATCTCGTTTCCATTCTCATGATGTTTCTGTGAAAAGAGTGTCACGATTAACTGCTCTTGAAGGGAATACCACTAGTGGTTCGCCAGTTACGCCGTCAATTCATGACAGTACAACTCCATTATATAAAAATAATGATTCCACGTGCCCAAGCACTTGTTGACGTGTTTTACGTTTCAAATTTTGATCCAGCTATAAAAAATTTTGAGGTGTAGTGTAACGAAGTGGACAGTGCTAGGCATGTGACGACATTGGGACGATCTCGAGTGTTTCTCGCGTATGGCTCACTGTTTGAAAGGTGACGCAAAAACCTGGTTAAACGAGTGGGCTACAAATTATCGTACATGCTCCAATTTCGTTAATGAATTGAAGTTGTGTCCGCAAAAGATTAATTATGGCCAAATTCTTCATGAGGTTATAAACACTACGTCCGACAAGTTTTCATTATACGCAGGGTATGCGTGTCGTTCATAATTGGGATTACGTTTAGTTAAAGGGTTGAGCGAAGAACTTATGGTTCAAATAGTGGTTCACGGTATCAGTGATTTACAGGTGCGCGCCCATTCGTAAATTTGAAATATTAACAGAGCATTATAACTATTAGTGCTCCAAGAAGCGTAATACTAATGATAAAGCCGATAATAATGCTAAACCTATCTGTTCTTTCTGTAAGAAGGTAGGGCATAAAGAGAGTGACTGTTCGCTAAGGCTCGAACTGAGTCTCAAAGTAACTTATGCAGCGAACTTTCAATCGCGAAAGATAACAACGATTTAGGTACAGCCGTGATGCAGGGTGTGCCGGTTGATATTCATATGGATAGTGGTGCACTCAATGTATCCTTGATATCATCAGCGGTAGTAAATTACTTTTCTGGTATGTGTAAACAAATTAAATGTTCTTTGAAAGGAATAAGCGATAATAGATTGTTGCTCGCGAGTACGTCACTTTAACTGTCGAGTTTAGTAATATCGCGCTTGAAGTAGATTTTCTCGTAGTACCCGCGTCGTGTATGAATACGCCCATTATTATAGGGACTGACGTATTAAATCGCGATGGCTGTGAGTATTAATGAACCTGACAAAATAAATACGCCTCTCAAAGTTTCAGAACTTGTTAAGTTGATGGCTATGATAGATGAATTCTCTCTGTTTATAATATCTGGTACCGCCACCACTACGGTAAAAATTGGCAAAATGCACATCAAACTGATGTACCCGTGGCATACCATCCGTATAGTATGTCATACCAAGAGAAAGTTAAGGTTCGTGAAATATGTCATAAGACAAAAAGATTATTGGGGAGTCAAATTCTAAGTACGCAAGCCCGGTCGTTTTGGTCAAAAAAGAAGATGACTCAGACAGAATGTGCATAGACTTTCGTGCTCTAAATCGCGTTACTGTCAAGGATAGGTACCCCCTACCCTTGATTGATGACCACATTGATTGACTTGGGGGCTCGAGATTCTTCACGTCTTTGGACGTGGCGTCAGGCTTATACCAAATTCCTATTGATGAAGACTCGATCCATAGGACGGGCTTTATAACCAAGGAAGCTCACTATGAGTATTTAAAAATGCCGTATGGCTTATGTGGTTCTCCCACTGTGTATCAGCGTATCATCAAAATACCTTGCGTAAATTTACAGAAGCAGGGAGTGTCCTGGTTTATATTGATTGCTATAATAGTTGCAGGAACTGTAACCGTTAGCAAGATCCTGAGTTTAACAGTCGATAATGACATCACCTTGTTACGCGAGGTCTGGAAGACCCTGAAGAAGACCGGCTTCTCTATTAACGTGCGCAAGTGTATTTTTTTTTCTTACCACCGAAGTAGAGTACCTGGGTCGCGTTATTAGTCACGGTCAGGTTAGGCCGAGTCCGCACAAAATCGAGGCACTAGTTAACACACCTATCCCTAGTAATGTCAGACAAGTACGCCAGTTTTTAGGCCTTGCGGGTTACTTTCGGCGTTATATCGAAGGTTACTCAACAAAAACCGCATGTATCTCGTGTCTCACAAAAACAGACGTAAAATTTGAATGGGGACCTGATCAAGATTAAGTCTGGCTAGATCATTTAAAAACGGTTAACTAGTGAGCCCATACTAATGATTTTTGACCCGAGCCTTCCTATAGAGCTGCACACTGACGCCAGTAGTGCAGGATATGGTGCTGTACTTATGCAAGTACACACGGATGGTGGTAAAAGGGTGGTAGCCTATTTTAGTAAAGTCACTCAGAGGGCGGAGGCAAAATACCATTCCTATGAACTGGAAACGTTGGCGGTCGTCAAGGCATTGCAACACTTCCGTCATTATTTGATCGGGATAACTTTTAACATCGTGACCGATTGCAATGCTTTGAAGGCCACCGAACGTAACAAAGATCTCCTTCCACGAGTTGCACGCTGGTGGATTTATCTGCAGAATTTCAATTTTGAGATTGAATATCGAAAGGGCGTGATGATGGGTCACGCGGATTATCTAAGCAGGAACCCGCCAGCGTTGCAGGTCAATAACATTGATAGACCATTGAATTGAGCACAAATCGCCCAGTCGGCTGATTCCGAGACTGCCGATCTCATCCAAAAACTGAGGGATGGTCTATTGGACTCTGGTCGGTACGAGTGTCGGAATGATGTGCTCTATTATCGCTACTAGCCTGTTGGTGAGGACGCGCGCTTACTATGTTAAAGGGCACCGGCTCAGTTTATTATGCGTTTTCCACGACGAGCACGAGCACATCGGGGCTGATAAAACTTATGACCTTATTTTAAAACATTTCTGGTCCCTGGCCTGAAACAAATTGGTGAGAAAGTATTCTCAGTCCACTGGGAAGCTCGACCCTGGATTGAAGGGTCCATACCGCGTAACTAAAGTGTGTGATTGTTACGAGCTGAAATTGATAAGTGGAGCTAGAGGCAAGACAACTCAGGCCGCAGCTCAGTACATGGTAGCCTGGAAAGGCGAGTGGTATCCTGAGAGTTGCGCTGCATATTTTGAAAGTAAGTTTCAACTGAACCGTTATTTTTTTTACGTTCCAGTAACACGTGTATTGTTTATGCGTGAGTGTGAGGCAGGTGCTTGCCATACTGGTCGGAACGGGTGGCTGGTGCAGCCCAAATGCCGCGCGCTCCCAAGGCTAGCGTCCTGGAGTGCCTGGTTTTGGAAGACGCGTACTGTGTATGCGCATCGGGTGTTATCCCGGACTATGCGTACTATGTATACGCATCGGGTGCTGTCCCGGAAGACGCGTACTATGTATACGCATCGGGTGCTGTCCCGGAAGACGCGTACTATGTATACGTATCGGGTGCTGTCCCGGAAGACGCGTACTGTGTATGTGCATCGGGTGCTGTCCCGGAAGACGCGTACTATGTATACGTATCGGGTGCTGTCCCGGAAGACGCGTACTATGTATACGCATCGGGTGCTGTCCCGGAAGACGCGTACTGTGTATGCGCATCGGGTGTTGTCCCGGAAGACGCGTACTGTGTATGCGCATCGGGTGTTGTCCCGGAAGACGCGTACTATGTATGCGCATCGGGTGTTGTCCCGGAAGTCGTGTTCTTTGAATACGCATCAGGTGTTGTCCTGGCAGGCGCAGTCCTGGTTGACACGTTTTTTACGTGTGAACTTGTACAAGTTCAAGTATGAGTATGAGTGAGATTTGATGTGTGAAGATGTATGCATACCCCTGAAAGCGAAGTGTTTTAGTTTGGGTGTGAAAGTGTATCTTTGTATGAGGGCCTTGGATGCGTGATGAATGATAGAATAGGCAAAGTCAAGATGTCGTCACGCATAATTAACCACTTGTTTCTCATACAGATACCAATGACGACGACTCTGACGATGTTGGTGAGCCTTCAGGTGCTTTTGCTGGTCCTACTAGTACTTCGAGTACGGACGGGAGCAAGTCAGACGAAAACGGCGATCAAACTCTCGCCGTATCTGCCAGTGCTTCCGAAGAAGAAGTCCCAAGTGCAGCCGAGGACGGCGCACGATCAGGAGAGGCCGTATAAGCAGAACTTATTGTTGGTAGTGGGGGTACCCACCGATTCATTTAAAAGCGAGCGCTCGATCGAGCGCAGGTCACTTGTTGCTGGATCGTCGAACGGTAAGGGTGTCGGTACCTACTACGCTACTTTGCAGTAAGTTCGTTCCATATTTTATTAGAGTGGTATTTCGTTTTATTTTTGGTGCTTTTTGTTTTAAACATTAACGGTTGTTTGTGATTGCTCGAATTTTGATGATTAATTGAATTATTGTTAAAATTAAGTCTATTTTGAAATAAATTAGATTTAGATTGTTGTTAAAATTGTTTTTTTTTTGTTTTTCCCTTCTGATCGCTAAAAATATTATCTTCACTGTGTCTGGTGGTCCATTAAATTTTACGGTGAGCGATATCTATATATAAAATTCTCGTGTCACAATGTTAGTTGCCATACTCCTCCGAAACGGCTTGAGTGATTTTTAAGAAATTTTATATGTGTATTTGGTAGGTTTGAGAATCGGTCGTAATCTATTTTTCAGACCCCTAAATGATAAGGGTTGTCCACCCCGAACATTTATATGGCAAAACATTGTTTACCAGGTCAGTTAGTATTTTATACTTACTATCTTCAAAGTGTGTGAGTGTGTGTGTTACGGTGGTAGAAAATAGAAGGGGCGGAAGTTAGCAAAATTCTACAAAAAACTATAAAAATATAGATAAAACAGTGTTGTCTTGCTAAATATACATAGAAAGGCAGACTATCATTTTACAGCTATATTCTCACTGATGAAAATGACCTTATTTAAACCTATACAGAGTGGCAGGGACATTGACGCGAAAACTTTTACCATGGATTCAGTACATGATTCTGAAAATCAGCTGTTTCATAGGAAAGTGCAAAACCTACACGGTCAAAATATATAGAACAGCAGATATATTTTTTTAATAACCGACGAAAATTTTCAACGCAGGGGGATTAAGAATTATGTACTGAATCCGTGGTAACAGTTTTCGCTTTGATTTCCCTGCCACCTTGTATATTATATTATTGCAGTGGTAGACGAAAGGTAAGGGCCGCCACTCACGAGTTGTAGGTCGTGGGTTTGAACCCAAGCAGGCACTTTACTTAGTGTAAATTATTTCATCACTACTGCTCTCAAAACGGTGAAGGAACACCGTGAGAAAACTGGCATACCCAAGAATCAAAAATTAGAAGCCATGTGACCTCCGCCAACCCGCACTGGGCCCGCATGTTGCATTATGGCCCACTCTCTCTCATAGATAGACAGCTTGTGTCCTAGCAGGAACATTATAGGCAGATTATGCTATATCATTTTATTACATTTTTATGTTCTGTAGCTACTGAAGACGCATAGTTTGTGACGACGTTAGAGTACCTTTATAAAAATATCTTAAGGTCCACTGATACAAAAATATATTTGCATGTTCTTATTTATTGGAAGTACTTACTGACCCGGGTAGGCACATAAATTCTCAGCCTTTTTTTGCGTGTTAATATTTTATACATTTTTATCGCGTTATATTGCAGCTATCTGTGGAAAATGGATCACGTTTTTTGAAATATGGCCGGACTGACATTTTAATGGAGTACCTACACTTGATGTCTATGTTATAATCTGTTGTTCATTTTTTCAGTCTTTATTTCTATGACAAACGAGCTATTTATTTTAGTGGAGCTTTGAACCCTTCGTGCCTCTCTATATCCATAATAAGATATTAAAATGGTCAATTTTTTTTTGTAAAATAATTATTTTTTTAATACGGCAAACAATCCCACTAATAATTCAAAAGCATTCAAAAGCACTAGAAAATGTTGTGTAGATTTTACAAAGAAAAATGCACCGGAACATTAACATTTAAATTCTAGAATCTAAAGGATCATCATGCCTACTATCCCCAAAGGGTTAGGCCAGGGGTATACGAGTATTCTGAATATCTGACAATATTTTATTGAAACGTTAACAAATTGGAGACAAGCATTTTGCAACCAGCTTCATGCTTGACCGTACCTATTGTTTGCCTAACTCTCAACTTTGATAGCATCAATCAGCAGCCATAATCTATCAGAGATTAGCAGCAAAATTGTCACATCGCACATCTAAGATTACAGTGACATTTTACATTTAAAACTGTGCCGTGTCGTGATTTACGCAACGCTCGTCGTTTCATTAATGGTGAAATCAACGGTTACTAAATAAAAAGAACAATAAATATTTTGAAATAAAAGAGTGTCCATGGAGTTTCTTGCGTTTCTTCTCCATAGGAGCCTACTACGCTTTGAAATGGGCAACTAGCTTCATCTTTCTGACTGATCACCTCCTTGTAAATTCAAAAGTGTATGTAAATGGTTTAATTGAAATAGAAAGAAAGTAAAACATTTATTTGGACATAGTTCGTGAAACACAAAATACAAATAAAAATATGAAAAAGTGAACATAATGTTTTAACAACAGTAGTGTATGTCAGCTGCGCCGAAAAGGTTCATTTCAGCATTAATGCCAGACAGATGCTGTCTGACGCTGGTTTTCTAATGAACGCTTAAGGACAAGTGACGGGAAGAACAAACAGTTTCAACATACCTAATACATAATTTGTATACTTAAAAATTAAATAAATAAATAAGCACGTAATCAAATATAATAAAAACAAAAACATACGAAAGAACTGTCCCAGCAAAACAAATGCTTTGAGTTTGACAATCATACACTAATATGCTTATAAAAGGGCTGTTATTATATTTCTCATCTAAAATCAGAACAATGTTTAACAAAGAACAATAACCCTTTGATATGAATTCTGCTTATTATCGGCAGAGATTTTCGTCGACGGCGAAAAATCGAGTGTACACGCACGATCCTTTACGTTCGCGTGGATTATTCCCAGCCCTATTAGTTTAAGGAAAAAACTGCTTATTTCACAAACACAACTTTTCTTTGAAATAGTGTTTTTTATTTGTTCTTTATCGACATTTTCTCCAAAGGTTCTTTGTAAATAAAAGGTCACTGGCTGGAAATGTTGTGTATTTGAAAAGGGAAATACGGATGTTTGATTAAGGTTGGTGGTGGATAAAAATAGTAATTCCATGGAATTACTATTTTAGTTGTTAACGAGTAAAAGTGTTAATTATAACCTTTTCTATAGAAATAAATAAAATTGTTTGTAATGTCAAAATGACAGCTTTTTACTAAATTCAAATCAAAGTATAGACGGTACCTAAAACAACACAACAATTTACAAAAAAAAATTGTCTGTCTGGCTGTTTTTTCCGGCTAATCTACGAAACAGCTGGATCGATTTTGACGGGACTTTCACTGGTAGATAGCTGATGTTATAAGGAGTTACTTTTATTTATGAAAAAGAATTAGCCTCAACGCGGCAGAAGCCCTACTTAATAAAGACGATGCAGCAGTTCGTATTTTCATTTTATCAATACTTCATTCAGAACGTTGAATCTAGATATAAATCTGATTTAGCTAACTTAATCTTTTTATTTATATCTCAAATGATCGAGAAAAGGTCAAGGTCTTGGGCCGTTTCATTACTTCCAGACTTTTTGCCAGAGTTTCCTCGGGTCTTTCAATTAAGGAATAATTATGAAGGCATTATCCTACAAATCTAAAATTAAACAGTACTTTTTAATTTATGACACAGTATAAACAAGTACAGTATTCTATCTTCATAGAAAACGGCCGAAACGACGCGCTGCGAAATCTCAGAGTATATCAGAACGAAACAGTATCGAGTAAACAGGAGTATAATATAAACGCCTCTTCCTCCTCTCTCCTACTACGCTGTGCCCGACAGGGTCTATAAAATTGTTTGATTAATTTTAAGCTCACCAACTGTTTTACCAACATTAAGGAATGCAATAAAGAATTGAAAATTGAGAATTGAGTGCGTGGCAGTTACACACGGCCGCGGAAAGTTTATCTACCGAGCGGCCGTATGTAATTATTTCCAGGTCACTGTCGAGGTATAATACTGCTACTTATTTATTCTGTGCCTCTGATCTTTTGTTTACACCGTACCTACCATACATTAAACAATCAAATGTTAATTGCGAGCGAGTCACAACAAGAGATCTCTCTCGTAATTATTATGCAAACAATGTTCCTAAATTACCCGCATCGTAACGCAATTATGACGTCACATGCTACTTCAGCATACCCGCAAAAAAATCAATCATACCCACAAAGCACATAAAATATTTTATTGTTCAACCAAATGCCGTGTAAAAATGTTAGTACAACGTTATGGTGATATACACGAACATTTTCGTGAAGCGTAAAAAAGGTCGTCATTTTTCATTAAAATAAATGGCTTCCCTTATCTAAAGCATTTCCTCAAAAGTTCTGCGCCACGCAGTAGGCAGTGGGCTACATTTTCAATAAAGTAGGTAATTACTTAGGTACACAATGTCTTTCACAGAGCAGGCTCACTTTATTTAGGAGGGTGCGCCTAATTTTGAAACTGCTCTTGTCACTCTTTTTCCTTTGACTTCTTCTCGTGGGTAACTAACCTTTATTTCCACTTTATTATACGTAAAGAGTAGGGTAATAAAAGTGAATAGATTAATTTTGTAAATGGGGTCTATGTTTGCGTACCTATTCTGTTGCGTAGTGAGAAGAATATACGATTGACCTGGTAACACTTGGAAACGTTGATGTTTTTTGTTTTGTCGTGCGGAGTTGAGAGAGTGCATTCTGAAAGTGGGCAACGTCGCAAATAGATGTCAAATATTTCGCTGTTTTAATTAATTTGGCAATATTATTGTATGGAAATACAAACGAAATGTGGCTAACTAAAACATTGATTATGAAATGCAATAATTAATATCGTAATTCTGAATATTTACTTTTAGATGTAAATTGTTACATCATCAAATTCAGTGTTATAATTGCAATTAATTATGAATATTCTAGGGAACTAGTTAGACACATTTCTTATTTTCATACAGTAATATTGCCAAATACGGCGCAAATAGATGTCAAATATTTCATTGTTTTGATTAATTTGGCAATATTACTGTATGAAAATACTTACGAAATATGGCTAACTAGTGAAATAGAATATTTATAATGAATTGCAATTATAACACTGAATTTGATGTTGTAACCGTTATAAGTGTGAAAAGGCATTTGGAAAATTACCAAATTCTTTCTTTTTACATCTATAACTCATCAATATTCGGCGTTACGATATTAATTAGGTATTGTATTTCATAACCAATATTTTTTAGTTCACTAATTAGTCACATTTCTTATTTCCATACAGCGATATTGGCAAATTAATCAAAACAGGTAAATACTTGACAGCTATTTGCGACGTTACCAATTTTTAGGTTAACTGCTCTTAAGGTACAATTCCGTAGCCGGCAATGTATCGCCGCCGACACGACTGGTTTCTATGTATTCTATGAAGGCGACGTGTCGCTAACTATGTAAGGTATTTCATAGAAATTCACAGAAATCAGTCTTGTTCGTGTCGCGGCGACACGTCGCCTGCTGCTGCTGCCTGCAGTCGGCTACGGAATTTTACCTTTAGAAAACTTTTTTTTTTTCTTTTAACAGTTTTTCATCATCACTGTATTACTTTTTAACTGACCTCAAAAAAGAGGATGTTCATTACACAATTATCACTTCAGAACATTTTTCAACTAGCTTTGGCCCGCGGCGCTCGCGTTTTTCTATCCCTCGGAAACTGTACTGTTTTTCTGGATGAAAAGTATCCTGTCCTTTTCTAAACTCCTGACAACGTATGCAAAATTTTATGATGATCGGTTGAGTAGTTAAAAGACGTGTAAGCATAATAAACAAACAAACTCACTTTCGCATTCATCTAAACTAATATTATTATAATTATAATTCTAATAATGTATCATTTATTTATAATGTTACTAGCGGCGCCCCGCGGTTTCACCCGCAGTAGTCTCGATCCCGTGGGAATATCGAGATAAAAAGTATCCTATATATTATTTCAGGTTATAAACTATATGTGTGCCAAATTTCATCCAAATCCGTTCAGCCGTTTGAGCGTGAAGAAGCGACAAACATACACACACACTCACAAACTTTCGCCTTTATAATATTAGTATAATATAATAGTACAACATATAATATTAGTATGATAAAGAGAAAATATTTGAATTTTTGTATGTTTGTTTGTAATGAATAAACTTAAAAACGACTTGACCGACTTTAAAAATTCTTTCACCAGTGGAATGCTATATTATCATTGAGGAACATAGGTTATAATTTATAAAGATATCACGCGGGCGAAGCCGCTGGCGGAAGCTAGTAATATTATTACTATTCTCATTTGTAATATGATATTACTAGCTCAGTAATATTATATTACTAGCAGCGCCTCGCGGTTTCACCCGCATAAGTCTCGATTCTGTAGAAATATCGGGATAAAAAGTATTACATGTCCTAACTCAGGTCATGGTCTACCGATGTGCTAAATTTCATCTTAATCTGATCAGCCGTTTTAACGTGAAATCGTAACAAACAAACAAACTCACTTTCTCATTTATAAGATTAGTTAGAATTAAGTTAGGAATTGAAAAATACCTGTACCTGCATAGAGAGAAACCTTCTAAAAATCCGCTACAGCTCCACAAAACCATCCCTTCTTCAAAAAATCCAGTAAAAAGCAATGAAAAACTGGCTCTAAAGAAAGAAGAAAAAAAGCCGCGACACTAAAGGTTTCCTAACAAGATAAATATTTAATCTAGTTAAGGTCCAGACAAAAAGTGGTAGACTGATACTTGATTGAGGTCAAGACCATTAATTTTCGTTAAGGACGCCTTCTGTCTCGGCAAAACAACACAATCTTAAGCATTTTGATTTTTTTTGGAAGAAAAAAGATTTGGGCCGTTTTTAAGATAAAAAATTCGAAACTGAATTACAAAAAAACCGGCCAAGTGCGAGTCGGACTCGCGAACGGCACAAACAGCACGGCACACGAAGGGTTCTGTACCGTATTAAGATCAAGCAAAAATCTTTAAAAAAAACACGTTTCTTGTACGCCCTTTAGTTATTAAGTTTATTTTATTTTTATTATTTCTTGGTATAGCGGCAATATAAATAAACAATCTGTGAAATTTACGGTTCATGAGATACAGCCTGCCGACAGACAGACGGACGGTCGGACAGCGGAAGTTTAGTAATAGGGTTCCGTTTGGCACCCTTCGGGTACGGAACGCAAAAAAAAAGACTAAATGACGTAATCTAGAAAGTTTAAGTTTTTACCAGCAAACTAGAGACAAAGTTTGAGTGACAGTTTATAATACTTTTTGACGTAAAAAAATAAAAAACAAAACTTGAAGCCTGTTATCTATCATAGAAGGGTTAGACAGAGGTGTAGGTACGTACCTACAGTACACACACATTTTGCCAGTTATATTTAAGTCCCATGTAAAAGGTGTCCCATAAAATAATAAATATCTAAGTGTACACATATTCTTCTATTCGTATACATAGAGCCACCACACTGTAATATAGAACTGCACGCGACAAAACCGTAGAAAACCAGTTTTACGGGTTTTGTCGACGGAAGAAATAGACAAAATGACAGAATGTAAAAGAAAGAAAGAAAGAACAAGTACTTATTGAGACTCGCGCAGGAAATCACAAATCAAACTAAAACACACTCATAAAAACTTAAATTAAAAAAAAAAAACTAAAAAAAAACAGTGGCACTCCGGGAGTGCCGACAGAAGTGAAAACAAAAAAAAAAATCGGCACCGCAGTAATCAACGCGTTGATGTCTTTTACTCCACGGTGTCGGTAACAGGTCGCGAAATCAATGGTTTAGTCCTATCTCAAAAACGCCCAACGCGCCTAACGAAGTTTTCACTTCAACAAAGTAAAATTAAAATAAAAGCAGAAAGTCCTGTATGGGGCCAAAAGGCTCCTATCTCAGCATGATGTTGCGACATTTAAAAATAAATGTTGCAAGCGCTGGTATTCTGATAGGGCCCGCAGTGTTGTCACGGATAGATAGATACGGAAATAAATACTAATTAAAATAAATAGATATGTGAAATACAATAAAAAAATTATTGTGACTGTTTATCTGTCATTTTGTCTATTCTTCCGTCGACAAAACCCGTTTCTATTGTGATCATGCGAAGCGAGCTGAGGTGAAATAAATATGCAGTAAACTGGCAAAATGTGGGTGTACTATAGATACACCTCTGCCTAACCCTTCGGCAATTACAAGCGTAATGTTGTAAGTAAAAAACAGTGGCCCTCCGGGAGTGCCGACAGAAGTGAAAACTTGAACAAGATCGCCTTGGTGGCAGAAAAGTACTTGTATAAAACATTGGTCCGTAAACTTTTCCAAATAAAGAGCACAATGGCGTTTACAAAAAAAAAACTTCCAAAACCTTTAAAGTAAAAATACTTGCATAGAACATTGATCCGTAACGTAATATAAATAAAGAGCATAATCGTATTTACAAAAATGAGGTGTCGGTAACGGTGTCGCGAGTTCAATTGTTTTTTCCCATCTCAAAAATGCCCAACGCGCCTAAAGAAGTTTTCACTTCAAAAACCTGTTTCTAAATAATATCGTTTAACTGAATTATTTAGCAAGACAGTCAATCTGCCAACCTTTTTCCCAACTATGTTGGGGTCGTCTTCCAGTCTAACCGGATGCAGCTCAATACCATATTTTACACGAAGTGACTGCCTATCTGGCCTCCACAACCCAGTAACTGGGTAAATACCCCTTGGTAAGACTGGTTGTCAAACTTTCGGGCTTCTGACTACCCGTAACGACTGTCAAAGATCCAGGAATAACAGCCGGGACCAACGGCTTAACGTGGTTTCCGAGGCACAGAGGAGTTTCGGTATGTTAGGTTGGTCACTCATCCACAGATCAACCTCGGCAAGCGTAGCTTAACCGGATGGATCAAACCATGTGGATGTTATTACTTAGCTACGAGCTCCTCATATTAGCAGAATTATTAGCAAGACAGTATAGTAAGTTAATCTGTGATCAGACACTTGATCAGGCTTTCATATTTTTCATAGATAATCATTAACAAGGATTCTTGAGGCTCTCGTTAGGCGGTTGGATCAAGGGCCTGATTCAGAAGGCCCGATAGACACCGCATTGAAAAAAAAAAAACTATTTTTTATTACTGTGTGTATTTCGTTTAGTGCGTGTCCCAAATAAAATATTTTTTTTTCATTGTGAGGAGATTCCTATCTCTGCAGCCCTAACCACCAGTAGCCTGGACACTACTTCCGACACCGGCAGATTTTAATTTTAATTTTTAAAAGTTTTATTTTAATTTTTTAAAGTTTTTTTTTTTGTATTTTTATGAAATTTTTTAAAATGTAATTATTTAGGATAGAAAATGAATAAACGACATAATAAATACAGAACCAACAACGAACCACACAATACTGACGCAGTACGGGAAAGTCAGCTGTCTAACGATGCAGCAGTGCAGTTAAATTTAGTATTATCACAATGAAACTGTATGGCGCTCCCAGAGCTCGCTTTAGCGTTAGCGTAAAGCCTGCGCGACTAATCCTATGCAAGGTGTTAATCTGCATCCTCGCTATTTATATACTAAAGTATACGGGTGATACTGAATACGAATCAGACGACTTACTTGGTTATTAGCACTCCTGTTTTGTCACAACACTAGCTTCTGCCCGCGACTTCTTCCGCGTGGAATTTCTTGTTCCCCTGACCCCGCATCTCATCGCCTTTTTTTTTTTGGTTGGTTAATTATCAAATATCTTCTCCCACTCTGGGTGGAGCGGGAGGGCGTGTCAGACTCTTACTGACTAAAACCCACCCGTGTTCCTTCAGTTGCCATGTTGCCGGGGGCCACGGTATCCCTTTCGGACTTTCCCGCAACCCCGGCAGACATCGGCCCTAGCGGACCCCGTCAGTTCTGCTGACATCTCTTTAAGGCGCGTGTGGAACACAACGCGTCGTCGACCCGGGCCTGGTCCTTATTGGACGGCGAGCTACCCATTGCTTACCGCCCGCAAGCCCGCGCCTCCGGTGGCCGGAAATCGGCCTGAGATTCCCGACGCCCAGGGCGTCTCCTGCGGCAGTTAGGGGCGTGAGGGCGCGAAATTTGCCTCTCCCTCACGCGTTCCGCCTCCTCCTTCGCAAGCATTACTGCTTCGCAGAAGGAGGTTATGGCCTCCCATGCTCTCTTGCTCTGTACCATGGCCTGGACCAGGGCCGGACGCGACATATCACCGCCGCCGATCGCCTCCACAAGGGCATCTCCTCGTCTCTTCGCGCTATTACTTCGTTTTCGCGTTTTTCTGATTTTTGTCTTTGCTCGGCTTTTAAGGATCGTAGCGTGATCTTAAATAGTCTAAAACCTTCCTCAAGAATTGGACTATCAAATGCAGAAAGAATTGATCAAACCCGACTTGTGGTAGTTCCAGAGATTAATTAGTTCAAACAAACAAATAAACTCTTTAGCTTATTATTAGTATAGGTAGCAGTCTGTATACCCCATATTTTCTCAGAAAAAAATGTCTAACCTGTGGATCGAACTTATGACCATACGTTTATCAATCGCATCTGAGACCGCTGTGGACAAGGACCAACGAGATAGTTCAGTAGTCTAAAGGGAAAATCAGAAAAAAGTGGAATTCCCTGCCGGAGTCTGTGTTTTCTGATAGCAATAACCTGGGGTTAAGAGTGATAGGTTATTTTTTAGGTCAACTTACTCCATCGTAAATCATATTATCACGATAATGGTCAACGCAAGCCAATAAATAGACTCTGCAGGCCGATTCCCGGCCACCGTAGGCGCGGGCTTGCGGGTGGTGAGCAATGGGTAGCTCGCCGTCCGATAAGGACCAAGCCCGGGTTGACGGCGCGTTGTGTTTCACGCGCGCCTCAAAGAGATGTCAGCAGAACTGACGGGATCCGCTAGGGCCGATACCTGCCGGGGTCGCGGGAAAGTCTGAAAGGAATACCGTGGCCCCTGGCAACACACAGGCAAGTGAGGAAAAACGGGTGAGTTTTAGTCAGTAGGAGTCCACTCCGCCCAGAGTAGGAGAAGTTACTTGATAATTTCTCACCCAAAAAAAAAAAGCCAATAAATTGTTTAAAAATATAAGGAAAATAACATACTGCTCGATCTCCAAGATTCTTTACGCGACAGTGCAGATATGCTGGCTGCCCCACGGCTGCTGTATAGTCGCGTTTCGTTGCATTATCGAAGTAAGGCTGGGCGGCGCTCTCGGTGCTGGAAGTGGCATTCCACGCGAAGTCAATGGTGCTGGTGGTTGCCTCCTCGCTGGTGTCACCGCCGCCGCCCGCTGAAATACCTGAGACAAAGAAAAGGGTACTTTTAGCAGGTTTTGATGTGGCATCGGAAGGGACATGGAGTTGTGTACAATAATAGTATAAGCCTAAAGAGGTAGATAGGTTACCTACCCAACATTCAATCTCCAAAATCGGTACAATGTCACACTAGTAGATGACACGTGGAAGTAGGAAGGCATGTCGTAAATAACGGGAGTGAAAAAGAGAGAGAAACTTGGCTAAACGTGTCACTTGCGGAGCACGTATAACGTATAATATCTACCTCTTTTTTACTAATAATCTCATAGGTTGCATAATATATACTGCCCCATATAATTGTAACATCTTATCGAGTGTCAATATAGGGCGTTCCACTAGAGATCCCTTTTATATAAGTGCTGAAAATAGCCACTCAGCCTTTCAGCCATGCTGCCCTATATTTCATACCCTAGATGCACTGACGACTGATGACCCTATGGAGGGGAAAAATAAAATTGTTGTGTAACTTATAAAAAGCTTATGTTAAGTTGTCTGTTTTTTCTATTTAGTACAAATGATATTGGTATAAACGTCGTGCGTTTAAACCGGATTACAACTGATAGGAGCTTGCTCATATTGGCTTGCGGTATATCATCAAAATCAAATGTTAATAAATCATAATTTTGGCAGGCAAAAGAAGAAATAATAATAGGTATACTACACCCATTATTATTTAAATAATAATAATATATGAAAATATAACATATTTATCCATATAATATTTTAATACAGGGTGGCATACATCGACGCGAAAACTGAAACCATGGATTCAGTACATGATTCTGAACCCCCCAGCGTTGAAATTATTCGTCGGTTATTTTTTTTAAAATCAGCTGTTCTATAGATTTTGACCGCGTAGGTATTGCACTTTTCTATGAAACAGCAGATTTTTTTTTAAATAACCGACTAAAAATTTCAACGCAGGGGGGTTCAGAATCATGTACTGAATCCATGATTTTAGTTTTCGCGTCGATGTCCCTGCCACCCTGTATATAACATATCAAATGTTATGCTAAGAATTAGACATAATAAACTGCCCGATTTCCCAATTCCTAGCATAACATTTTTAATAATATATAATATTTTTTATTCTTACTTTGTTCATTACCAAATATATATAGGTACACACGAGTCGTATCTTAAACAGACATATAAATTATTAAACCGTCCTTTTAAAGTGAAGATACTCAGTAACATCTGCTATTTCGTTGTGGTACAGTAAGATAGTTAATTTCGCTTTATAGCCACACAGATCCATGGGGTGCAATTCGACCGGCAGTTAATTTACATAAAACGGCGTTTTTGTGTTAAAAGACATCACTAACCGACGCTTACAAATTTTCTGAGAACATTGGATTAAAAATGATTGCGGTTGTTTACTGAATAATAGATTATTTTGCATAGAATTTAGAGTCTAGTTTGATTCGATGGTAAGATAAGGAGACAAAGTGGGCCATAGAATGTTTGTGTACCTAAATCTCATTTTTCTTATTATGGGAAAAGGAAGTGTATGAAAATTGCATGCTTAGAGAGTAATAAACATTATGGAAACAAATTGCTAGACGCTTGCGGAAGGAATATTAGAATACGGAGTTTAAAGGTGGATACTGACTTGCAACGTTTGTTTGTAATGTATCGAGTTTTTGAGTGAACTGAGCCGCTCCATGCGAGTCCTGGATCCTCCACTCGACTGACGGTTTTTTTGGGAATTCTTTTGAAATACGTTACAGTAGCCAGTGAAGCAAGCCGAGCCGCTTGATGCGGGTATTGCGAGCGCATGTTTACAATGTAGCAAAAACAAAAATAGAGCACGCTAAAGTCAAGTGCTCGAAGCGAGCGTTCGCCACGATTAGTGTATCGCCGTTTTGTATCAAAAAATGGAGTGCGTTTGAGCCTTGTGCTTGAAGCGAGCGTTCGCCGCGTCTTGTATATCGCCGTTTTGTAACCAAGCTTGCTTCGAATGATACATTATAAACAAACGTTGCAAGTCAGTCTCTGCTTTTAGGCTGCGTTTCCATCAGAGATGTGCGAGGATGCGTAGCGAGGGATGTGTTTGTTAAGAACCAATAGAATCGCTTCATTTACCTAACCTCGCTCAGCGCAGATCCTGTGGAAACGGCTTAGCGGAGCGAGAGATGTATGCGAGAGATGAGTGCGAGGGATATGAGCGAGAGATATGTGCTAGGGATGGACGCGAGCGAGAAATCGCATCTGAAAAGAGCCCGCTACACATCCTCGCACAGCTCATCTGCGCACCGTTTCACAGCGTCGCTATGCATCCTCGCACCGCTCAGCGGCCTAGCACATCTCTGGTGGAAATGCAGCCTTTGGGTCACGATTCGAATTAGAAGTCTCCGCTTGGGCTTTCACGATTTACGTTATTCTTTTTCAGATTTTTGGATTGTTTTTAACGACAATTTCTGTTTTTAGAGCACTTTTACCTTTTACTCCATTGAAAATAAAAAATCTCATATTTTATTATTAACAACAAAAAAACCCTTCTGGCAGTTATTTTTTTTTTACCAATTTTTAAGAGCTAAAAGAGTATCTATGATTAAAACTTAATTAATTTGAGAACGTACCGGTTTTTTTTTAATACAAATTCACAACATTCATAATTTATTATTTTATGTCAAGTTAAAGAAATTGATGGATGTAGGTCGTAGGTTCGAACCCAGATAGGCGTTTTGCTTTGTGTAATTTATTTCATCACCACTGCTCTCAAAACGGTGAAGGAAAACATCGTGAGGAAACCGGCGTGTCCTAGAACCAAAAATTCGAAGACATGTGACATGTACAGTACCGACCAAAAGTCCATGAGCAATCTCACAAAGCAATAGACTGACGCTTCGGTTTGACTTACGACCTTCTTCTATAAGTTGTTACAATACTGTAGACACGCACATTACACACACACACTCACTTTCTCTGCAACCAATGACTAGTTCAATAATCATCATTCGTTTTTAGTTTCATTCGTCTTGTTCACATAAATATTAAAGTTTAGCAGGTAGACCACAAAAAACTAAGTAAATTATTTCGATTTCTGTGGGGTAGATGCAGTTTGTTACGAGTATTTAATTAATAGAACTTTTTTGGTTCGTGGATAATATTGGTGACGAGTATTTAGCGCAGTGTTGTGGTTATTATTATCAAAAAGCAGGCATAAAATATATTGAAGAGATCAGATCAGATCAGAGAATATTATTGCGCTGCGTAAAAGTGAAGTGAATATCTAATGAAACCGGACTAAGTGTGAGTGTTATCATTTATATATTTCATATTTTACTAAACATAAATCTTAATCAAGGGTATTGTTGATAGAACAGAGGTATTGTTGAGACAGAAGATGCCTTTAAAGTTTTAAATTCACTGTGAGGTTTAATTCGATTAGTGAATAATAAATAATAAGGTATTATGTGTAATAAAAACAATGTTTTTCTTTGTTCTAGAGAAATACTGTGAGGGTTAAGAGATATGAGGAAGGGGCTTATTATCGAGTAGCAGCGACGTCAAATGGTGAATGAAACAAATGGTTTCATACCAACGAGATATTTTGCTGAATTATTAAAAACACGTCATTATGAACCGTTCGCCGTGCACTCTGAAGGCTTGCATCACTGAAGACCAGCTAGAAAACCGTTTTTGACCTTAAAATATTGACCGTACCAACTTAATAAACAACAGATTCGTTATTGCATGAATTTATGGTAACGAATTTTTTAAGCACGTTTCAATAGGGTGTTTGTCGTATTTCTTGCAGATATACCGAAATTGTTTAATATTATTTTAGTAATAGTATTATTTTAGGATTAAAATTTGAGGTTTAGTTTCAATCTTCTTTTCGTAAAGAAAATGAATACTTAAGCTTTAACCTCAATAACAACCAATATTTACTAAAGTCAAATAAAATGTAAAATAATTAATACAAATAAAATATAAACAAACTGCCCATATTTAACCTTAAAATTACCTATTCTGTAAGTAGTTTTTTACATTTTAAGTAGTCTAATATTCTTATTTATTACTTAATTACTTCGACCATGATCAAAGCTTAATGTTTATGGTGAAAAAATCCATTAAAAATTTAAAATATTTCATAATTTAAATATGTCAAAATAATACAAACTGCTTCTAGTTTCTTGACATCTATTTCACATCTTATTCAGCTGAAGTAGTAATGATAAATAATTGTAGCAGTGTGTTAACTTATGTAAAATAAATATAACGAATAAACATATTTTTTTAATTTTGTTATCATATATCACGCATTTTTTATTCTAAAACCTTTATTGCAATAACAACATAAAAAAGCAGCAATATTTAAAAAATATTATTATCGAAAACAAAAATAATAATATTTGCAAAAAACCGCAGTGTTTCACGAGATTAGAACCTGAGGCAGTTTGAATTCCATACCAACGCTTAACGCTTTCTGCTATCTGCACTTGTTAAGTTACTATCGAATTTTAGCAATGCCATTAACTGGTCAAGTTCACGCGCATAGTGCGTGTGTGCTAGCATGTTTAAAGCGACGGAAATATATTGTTGTTTCGTGTAGAACAAAACTGCGTTATCTGTGGTGTGTGTATCGTGTTGCTTACACATACAAATTTACGAGCTATACCGCGTGTTCACAGCAATATGACTCTTAGCGTGCTCATGCACTTTTGAGCGCTTACTGTACAGTACCGACCAAAAGTCCATGAGCAATCTCACAAAGCAATAGAATGACGCTTCGGTTTGACTTACGACCTTCTTCTATAAGTTGTTACAATACTGTAGACACGCACATTACACACACACACTCACTTTGTCTGCAACCAATGACTAGTTCAATAATCATCATTCGTTTTTAGTTTCATTCGTCTTGTTCACATAAATATTAAAGTTTAGCAGGTAGACCACAAAAAACTGAGTAAATTATTTCGATTTCTGTGGGGTAGATGCAGTTTGTTACGAGTATTTAATTAATAGAACTTTTTTGGTTCGTGGATAATATTGGTGACGAGTATTTAGCGCAGTGTTGTGGTTATTATTATCAAAAAGCAGGCATAAAATATATTGAAGAGATCAGATCAGATCAGAGAATATTATTGCGCTGCGTAAAAGTGAAGTGAATATCTAATGAAACCGGACTAAGTGTGAGTGTTATCATTTATAAATTTCATATTTTACTAAACATAAATCTTAATCAAGGGTATTGTTGATAGAACAGAGGTATTGTTGAGACAGAAGATGCCTTTAAAGTTTTAAATTCATTGTGAGGTTTAATTCGATTAGTGAATAATAAATAATGAGGTATTATGTGTAATAAAAACAATGTTTTTCTTTGTTCTAGAGAAATACTGTGAGGGTTAAGAGATATGAGGAAGGGGCTTATTATCGAGTAGCAGCGACGTCAAATGGTGAATGAAACAAATGGTTTCATACCAACGAGATATTTTGCTGAATTATTAAAAACACGTCATTATGAACCGTTCGCCGTGCACTCTGAAGGCTTGCATCACTGAAGACCAGCTAGAAAACTGTTTTTGACCTTAAACTATTGACCGTACCAACTTAATAAACAACAGATTCGTTATTGCATGAATTTATGGTAACGAATTTTTTAAGCACGTTTCAATAGGGTGTTTGTCGTATTTCTTGCAGATATACCGAAATTGTTTAATATTATTTTAGTAATAGTATTATTTTAGGATAAAAATTTGAGGTTTAGTTTCAATCTTCTTTTCGTAAAGAAAATGAATACTTAAGCTTTAACCTCAATAACAACCAATATTTACTAAAGTCAAATAAAATGTAAAATAATTAATACAAATAAAATATAAACAAACTGCCCATATTTAACCTTAAAATTACCTATTCTGTAAGTAGTTTTTTACATTTTAAGTAGTCTAATATTCTTATTTATTACTTAATTACTTCGACCATGATCAAAGCTTAATATTTATGGTGAAAAAATCCATTAAAAATTTAAAATATTTCATAATTTAAATATGTCAAAATAATACAAACTGCTTCTAAGTTTCTTGACATCTATTTCACATCTTATTCAGCTGAAGTAATGATAAATAATTGTAGCAATTTTTTAACTTAAGTATGTAAAATAAATATAACGAATAAACATATTTTTTTAAATTTTGTTATCATATGTCACGCATTTTTTATTCTAAAACCTTTATTGCAATAACAACATAAAAAAGCAGCAATATTTAAAAAATATTATTATCGAAAACAAAAATAATAATATTTGCAAAAAACCGCACTGTGTTTTATGAGATTAGAACCTGAGGCAGTTTGAATTCCATACCAACGCTTAACGCTTTCTGCTATCTGCACTTGTTAAGTTACTATCGAATTTTAGCAATGCCATTAACTGGTCAAGTTCACGCGCATAGTGCGTGTGTGCTAGCATGTTTAAAGCGACGGAAATATATTGTTGTTTCGTGTAGCGCAAAACTGCGTTATCTGTGGTGTGTGTATCGTGTTGCTTACACATACAAATGTACGAGCTATACCGCGTGTTCACAGCAATATGACTCTTAGCGTGCTCATGCACTTTTGAGCGCTTACTGTACCAACCCGCACTGGGCCCGCGTGGTACATTACCAACCTATAATTTTCCCACCAGTGTGAACAATATTATAAGTTGACTATGCAGGGAAATTATTTGTTAAGCAAATTGACAACCTACTTAAATTACCCGTATATTCAAATTACATGTCATGTGTGTGTGTTGTCATTCTTTGATAGTTGTATGAAATTGCTATAACACGGCAAATCTACGTAGGTGGTCAATTTTCGTAACAATAAATTTCCTGGACTGTACATCATATAAAATCAAAATCAATATTCATTTGTTCAAACTAAGCTGAGAATCAGCACTTTTTATACGTCAAAATTACACAAGACAGTCCCCCAAAACGCCTACCCTTCACCACTTCTCAGTGTCTTTAGCTGGGAAGAAGTGGCGCAACAAACTCCCCATCAGCACAGCTGTGTATTCAGTTAGAAGAACTTGATTCTATACAATAGTATGGAAAGTAATTATTAAGAAACATAAAATATTGCCACTAGCCTGTACCTGCGACTTCGTCCGCGAGCCCATAACCTTCTTCAAGAATTGGGCTACCCAATGCAAAAACATTTTTTTAATCCAACTGGTAGTTCCAGAGATTACCCCCTACATACAAACTTACAAACAAACAAATTTTACCTTTTCATAATATTAGTAGAGTAATAATATTAGTATTAGTTTATTTATATTAGTGTAAGTATATTAGTAGGTATTAGTTTATTAGTATTAATACCTATATTAGTATTAGTAATTAGAGTAGATATGTTAGCTAGCACACGCCAATACACCAACACAGAATGTATCAGAAATATTTATTTAGATAAGGGTGTGGAACAGAATATCAAACTGAACAAATTTATCGATGGGACCAATATCGTAATCGCGAAAAAATTACCACCGGTCCCTTAAAAAACTTCGATACCTAATTGACTCGACCCAAATGACAGGACAGTTGAACTTGATTGATTATTTACATCAAGCGTAATTGTATTGTATTCCTATATTCCTAGAACGGATAGTTAGTGGTGTATATTATTTTTTATTAAAATGAAACTTTTATTACATCGTCTCAAACTTTTTCGTCTGTGTGTTGCATGTCGCGTGACGGTCGGCCGTGGAGTAGGGATAAAGTGAAAGGCGCTCGTCAGAGCAGCCAAGGCCAATATGGCGGCGCCTATAGTTTGCTTAAAAGTTTCACTTTTACCGTGGTTTAATAAAACCACACAATCCTTTTTTCTTTTGCCTGTCAAAATTATGATTTATTACAAAAAATCATGCATGTTTTAATTATTGTTGCCAGATTGCTCAGGTGATGCTATTAAAACCTGAAAATCATCTAAAATATCTTCACTTTAAACAAAATATCCAAATTTATTACACCTTTGATATGTTATATCTCTCCAACTTAAATGATATACCAGATGGTTTTGGATGGTCACACAATAGAAACTTTACATAATGCTTCACAATAAGTCGGTCTTCAGATGGTCGGCGTCAGTCGGCTTTGTGTGTCCGACTAGAAACAAGATTATCTTGTCTCAAATGCAAGCCGAAAGGTGGCCAGTACCCCTTACTTGACTGATTTATATAATTATATCTACCGTGTGTACCATGCAGCCATGCAAAGTTTGATGTAATTGGGTCCACAGAGGTATTCAAAACTGATTTTGAATAGTCTGTGGTCACCTTTGAAGAAACAAATGTACACCCCCGTAGCATGACTGTATTTTCGAAGTCAGGAATAAGTGTTATTTCAGTGAGTGCGAGTTGGAATATACAACTCTGTGGTCTGTTTCAAGAGTATTCGGCGGAAGTGTAAACAAACCATGTTTAGATTAAATTCTAACTCACTTAAGGGAATTTGTAACTTAAAGAGGCATGAGGAACAGGGTGTAAAGTTCACTCATCCTCTATAGAAAAGGGAAGATCCTCCGACTAGACGGGGGTTGTTCCAGTGGGCTACTGCCTGATGGTTTATGTCGGGACGTTGTGTATATGCTAGTCGCGCGGTAAACGCTACTTGCGCGATGCAGGATTTAGTGGGACGTCATTTGGATGTGTATTTTGCATGTGATGATGTAGATGCCGCAAAAAAAAAAACGAACGTCAAAATTACATAAAACGTTCCCCGAAAAACGCCCACCCTTCACCACTTCCTAGTGCTTTAGCTGGGAAGAAGTGGCCCAAAAAACTCCCCAGCAGCACAGCAAACACATTCATTTGTATTTAAAACTTTATATCTCACCACTTTTTATAACATTATTTTTTTTGTTTTCATAATTATGATTTTAGTGGAAAAATCATCGTCGAAAATTGAGGTTTTAATAATTAACCTCAAATGACAAACATCTGTAAGGTGATTTTAACCTATAATTTCGGGTTCAAGTATAAAAAAAAAAAATCAAAGCACTCCATTTGTAAGTGGCATTTGTTAACATAATTTTAGAGAAAACTAGACCTAAGCACAGTCTGCTTGGTCTATATATAGCTGATATTATTTTATCTTTTTTTTCATCGAAAATAGTTGAACCCAAAAACACGAAGTAAGATATCTAGTCGGGATGAGCCTTCATAAAAAAGTAGTAAATTGCTATCAGGTCAAAGTAATAAAACTGTTATATTAAAGCCCCATCTGTGCCGACATTAAAACGAAATGCGTCGAATGCAGAACCTCTTCCTATTGAAATTGGTAAAAAATTTACTTACTAGTTTTTAGTTATGAAAATAACTGCTCTTTTTTACTATTATTTGTGTACACACAGTACACATAGATTTGTAACATAATTATAATTTGAGTGCAAAAGTGCTGCATAATTCTTAAGAAATTTCTTCCAGCAGACCTGCGAAAGGAGAAATAAAAAGAAATGTAGACCGATGACCTGACCTGGTGACCTGATGTGATGTGTGTGATGTGTAGGTAGGTGTAATGTGTTGTGTGAATGTGTGTGTTGAATGAGATGTGTGATGTGTGTGTTGTTATCAATTATTACTCCGGGTAGTTTTTAGAGTTCCGTAAAGAGTGCCTAACGGAACCCTATTACTAAGCCTGCGCTGTCCGTCCGTCCGTCCATCCGCCTGCGTCTCTGTCAGCAAGCTGTATCTCTTGAACCGTAATAGGTGGACAGTAGAAATTTTCACAGGTTGTGTTTATCTATTGCCGCTATAACAACAATTTTTTAAAAAAAGTAAAAAAAATGGGTATACAAGAAACGTGTTTTTTTTCGAAGTTTTTTGCTAAATATTGTACGTTGGTATGGAACCGCCTAGGCAGTTGCCTAGGTAAAAAAAAAGAATTTTAATACAATAGGGTAGTTACCCTATTGTATTGAAAATATACCTACCTACTTTCGTTTCGTGAAAATTCAGCTTGTATCGAAAAATATTTGACATACCTACTTTGATTGCGTAAAACGTTGTTTTTATTAAACTTTGAACAGTAAACTTTTCATGTTTATTTTAAAGAAATTCAAATTGAGATCAGTTTCATGAAATACTTCAATTCTAAAAGAAATATTGGAGCTATCGTGTTTTATCTTCCAATTTTATCGAAAGTTATGGGCCATCTGTTTCGCTGAAGTTATTAATAGTGCTTGCTAATCAAAGCTGTTTTTACATGTTGAAAGTATTTTGCTACGAATATTAATGAAACGTTATTGGGTGCTGAATTTTAATAACTTTTGAAATAGTCCTCTGAATAGAGATATTTTTGTCCAGGTCACCTTAAAATAACCTTCTAATTTTTGGTTAATATTGGCAAAAAAAGAGGGGAAAGTAACCAAAATTGCCCATATTCAATTTTATTTTTAACACCCGACGCAAAAAGAGGGGATTTATAAGTTTGACCGCTATGTGTATCTGTCTGTGGCACCGTAATTCTTAAACGGATGAACCGATTTGAATGCGGTTTTTTTAAATTGAAAGCAGGTTTTCTAACAATGGTTCTTAGATATGTTTTATCAAAATCGGTTCAGCCATTTGAAGATTATCAGCTCTTTTCTAGTTGATGAATGGATGTCTGATCGATTTGAAGTTTGATATTCTGTTACTTCAATGATATTAGAAGAACATAGTAACCTTGAACTGGTGCTGCAGCATTACCTGGAATTTGCAGGATACCCAACTCCCTTACCAACTTACAGCACAGGTATCATGTTTTGGGCTCATTGGAATGGTCTCAATGAACAGGTTATCGATACTGGTGATGGAGTAGAAAAGAGAAATGAGGAAATATTTTTGTGAGGGGTTTTTTAAATGTTAACTGTTAAAATTGTACTTGTTCATGAAATTGTTCAGACTTAGGTATAAATTAAAAACAACATGATATTTCCATATTTTTAACCGACTTCCAAAAAGGAGGAGGTTATATGTTCGACGCGTATGTTTTTTTTTTTTATGTATGTCCACCGATTTCTCCGTCATTTGTGGACCGATTTTGAAAATTCTTTTTTTGTTTGAAAGGGTATGCTCCCAAATTGGTCCCATATAAATTTTATTAACTTTGCTTGGGTAGTTTTTGAGTTAGCTACAAAATACGTATTGTTTTCCCACTTAGTATGTAGATGATATGATAAGTTCCTGTCACTGGTAGCAGGTAGTGGTATTTGAATGTGTGTGGGGTAGGTACCACAACTAAAAAGTGAAAAATAAAAACTTTTTACAAAAAAAAACAACCGACTTCCAAAAAAAAACACTACAAAGTGAAAAATAACTTTAATTTCGGAAGTCGGTGGCAAAAACGAAAACACAAAACCCAAGACACCGACTTCCAAAATTAAAGTTATTTTTCACTTTGTAGTGTTTTTTTTTGGAAGTCGGTTGTTTTTTTTTGTAATAAGTTTTTTTCGTAGAATAGAAAACAAAGTATCAAAAAAAAATCTCGTTGAAAAAACATCACGCAGCTGCCTCTATTTTTACGTAGGTAAGTAAGCATAAAGCGTTAAAAATTTATTCTATCTTCGTAGGTATCATATAGGAATTTATCTATAGTAATATTTATCGTATCGCTAACAATGTCTAGGTACGTGGGATAAACATAATATTTTTTCGTAGATTGAGTTTCGCTATCAGCTAATGTATCGTCTCGGGTCGCTTTCATTGCTGTTGTACTTTAGACTTAGGTACGTGAAATGTGTAAATTTTTCTTACGTCTGGTTTGTAGAGGCACCATATTTCTGCGCCATAAAGAAGGACCGGTAAGATTAATGCCTTGTAAATACCAACCTTTGTCTCTAGCTTCAGATCATGGGGTTTCCAGACACGATCATAAAGCCATCATCAGTGTCCCGATTATGCTCCTTCTGAACTTAACTCCGCTGAAGCTGTGTAACGGAATTCGGCTCAAAGTCGAGTTTTTGCAAAGAAACGTCATCGAGTCGAAATTTTAACAGGTTATGGCGTTAGCGAGAAAGTGTTTATACCACGATACCACTAATTTCCCACAATTATCCCTTCCATTTTAAGCGCATGCAGTTCCCTGTGAGCGTATGCTTTGCGATGATTCTCAGGAAGTCACCGGGGCAGACACTGAAAGCTACGGGCTTCGACCTCAGGACAAACTGCTTCTCACACGGACAACTATATGTCACTTGCTCCCGCGTCACCAGTTCTAACTCTCTGTTTATTTTGGCTGCTGAGAACAAAACTACAAACGTACGTAGTATACAGGGAAGTTTTATAAAAATGTGGCTGTTATTGTATGTAGTATTTTGTGGCGTCTTACGCCTTCCACGTGAACGAAGTCGCGGGCAAAAGCTAGTGTTTATCATGCCGTATGTTGTTTCCAAGATATTTAAACTGAATTACTTCCTCTAGTGGATTCCTATCTAGATTCAGTGTGGCTTTATCAATTTCGCAACTTTGTGGTGATTGTTTGAGGACTTGCGTCTTAGAAGCAATGCTAACTAGACCAAATCGTTGACATGATTGATGTAATGCATCAACATTACTTTAGAAATGTGCCATGCTGTCAGACATGAGGCACACATCGTCAGCCTAAAGTATCTCTAGAATGGAGATCTTTTGTAATTTTGATTTTGATCTGAACCTTGATATATCGAACATGCCTTTGCCAGTCCGGATATTCAGTCAAACGCCAAATACGTAAAGAGAGTCCTAAGCCCTCCTATACCTATTTCTCTAACTCTGCTGGCTATTGCATTAGTTGTGATTGTGTTTTGGTCTGGCGAGTCGTATAACACGCAAGCGCACGCACGAAATAATGATAATTTCAAAGGGTCGCTGTTATATACTTTAGAAGTAATAACAGCTGAGGACATAAAATTCCAGACCTTTTATGAAATAATTGTTCGCGATCATACGAGAATACCTTTAAATTCTTAGCTTGGCATTTTTCGAGAACCTGTCTTTCACCCATATTGTGAAAAATATGGGTTTAATAAAAAATAATTCACGAAACAGATCTGAAGATAAGAGCATCAAAATATTTTTCTTGTAGGTATACCCACATCTGTGCTACCCACATCATAATAATGTGCCAAACCATTTCTTTCCCATTTCAACAAAAATAGTGCCCCGATTAAGATTGACAACGGTTCTCGTATTATATAAAATTTATTATAATGTTGATGAATAATTCAGCACTTCTAAAACAAAAATATTCTTTCTTCAACTTCTTGGGAATTTATTTTTAACTTTGATAATTTTTGTGTATCTTGTGCTTTTTATTCTTACCAATGTGTATTTAAGTAGATATCGAGATTCCAGCTGAGATGAATGGTGGACGATACAATTAGCAAAGATTTAAATCGTTAGATTCCCTGACCGCATCATTTGAAGATCCTAATATATTATTAACTCACTCACTCATTCGTGGAATAATACATAACATCCCGCTTGGAAAGATACATATAATCCTAACTTATATTAAAAATGATAAAGTGAGTTTATTTGTTTGTTGCGCTAAAACGGCTGAACGGATTTAGATTAAATTTGGCGCATGGGTAGACCATGATCTGGGTTAGGACATAGAATACTTTTTATTCCGGTACTAGGTACGTTCCCGTGAG
Organism: Agrochola litura; assembly: GCA_949152395.1. Taxonomy (NCBI): domain Eukaryota; kingdom Metazoa; phylum Arthropoda; class Insecta; order Lepidoptera; family Noctuidae; genus Agrochola; species Agrochola litura. The sequence continues at coordinate 16,441,692 of OX424509.1, read as the reverse complement.
ATAATTTCCGACATCCTTGTGGGCGAAGCCGCGGGCAAAAGTTAATAGTACCCTATGTATCGTTCCATGTGGGATGTGTGAAGTTTGCGTATGTTTTCCATAGTTTAATATTTCCAATACAAATAAGTTATTCAGAAGAGGGCAAATCTAATGATTTAAGTCTTTGATAATTAAGCTTTTGATAAAGTAAATCTTGGTGAAACGTCTCTTTCGGTTCTTTTTAATCAGTCGCCGACAGATTTTCACTTAAAAGGTTTCATTTGACATTTTAATTCGTTTTTGAGGAAATGTTTCATCGCCCCTCTTTTATACTGTATTTTCTCGGCATCCCTACTAAGTATTTTAGTCGTCACATCTTTAATGTTTATTTAGGATTAAGACATTTTATTTCTCAGAACAGAATACATACATTATATTATTATTATTCGCTTTAAATGAGAAACACTGGTTTAGTAATTAATAAAACGTTCTTAAGAAATAATAACAGCATGACGAAGGCATGTTTGGTTTATGAATAGCATAGCATATGCATAATCAGCCTAAATGATGTTCCCACTGCTGGGACACAGGCCTCTCTATGAGAGAGAGTGGGCCGTAATCTACCACGGCCCAGTGCGGGCTGGTAGAAGTCATGTGTCTTCGAATTTTTGGTTCTAGGATATGCCGGTTACCTCGGTTGACTCGAAACTCGTAAGTCCCACTGGGCCACCACTGCTCCATAATTTTCATAGGTCACCAAAACTATTTTAGGAAAAAACATGTTATTACCGTTGACAAAAATCTAATTAATACCGACATTACAGTACGCCTAGGTTTATAGCATGATTAAAATGAATTAAACGATATTCATTACGAATAAGCCTAATTATCCGAATTTATGAAGTTGTCATTAAACAACAAATTGTAAACGGCTAGTTGCGCGTTTGAATTTCAATATCGGTGTATATTTGCTGAACTCGTGGCTAAGTAATAACAGCCGCACGGGTCGATCCGACAGGTTAAGCTACGCTTGCCGGGGTTGGTCCGTGGATGGGTGACCATCTTTACATACCGAGACTCCTCCGTGCCTCGGAAAGCACATCAAGCCGTTGGTCCGGGCTATCATTCGTGGATCTTTGACAGTCGTCAGGAACGGGTCGTCGGAAGCCCGAAAGTCTTACCAAGGGGTATCGTATTACCCAGTTACAGTGGTTGTGGAGGTCAGATAGGCGGCATTCACTCCTTGTAAAATACTGGTATTCAGCTGCAGCCGGTTAGACTAGAAGCCGACCCCAACATAGTTGGGTAAAGGCTAGGCAGATTGATTGTATATCTGCTGAACTCAAACATTTATCTATAATAGATCAATGGGATGTGTCAAAATTTAATATCAACATTAGGTAATTAGTCGTTTTGATTGTTAAATTTGGCACACATGACTTGCACATTACACAATGTAGGAATAGTTATGGGCTAACAAAGTTACTGTAACTCTAGTTCAAGAATACTGTCTATCTACGTCTTACCTCCTATCCTGCCCTCTGCGCCCCAAACAATGCAGCCATGGTGACGTCTGCGCTGCCACCGACGATGCCGTGGAAGAAACCTTTTAGTTATAATCTGCGCGCGACTAGTAGTCACCGCCTGGGTTATGTGGGCGGTGAGACGGAGGAGGCAGACAAAGGCCAAGCTAACTCAGTCTGCCAATTTTGTGAATGGCGCCCTCCCCGTCTTATAGTTTATTAGTCTTAGTTTTTGAAGTGAAAAACATCATTAGGCGGGCCTAAAAAAAAATGCCCAATTTTTGAGATGGGAAAAAACAGTTGAAATCGCGACACCGTTACTGACACCTCATTTTTGTAAACGCGTGTGCTATTTATTTATATTATGTTTCGGATCAATGTTCTATGCAAGTATTTTTACTTTAAAGGTTTCGGAAGTATTTTTTTTTAAATCGCGATTATGCTCTTTATTTAGATAAGGTTACGGACCAATGTTCTATACAAGTATTTTTATTCCACAAAGGCAATCTTGTTCAGTTCCTAAAGTGATTCCATAGTTATTTATTTACGTTACGCAGCGCTGTTTTACGTTACGTTGTATGTTGATCGGCTAAATAGATGGATTCCCCTTACCCCGCGTCCTATTTAAAAGCGATCGCTGCACGAGTCCGCGATCGTCGCGTACATAAGTCACGTTTTGTTCGGAAAACGCCTTCTGTCGGCGCGATCACGCGTTCAAGCTGACTTAAAGTTAATGTGTACATAAAATGTTTCAGCTGTATTCCACCTTTGTGAGAGACTGGTGCCTGATATAGGTTTTTGGGAAAAACCTGTGTTACAAAAAGTGATATATGAGCGCGACGATCGCGTATTCGCGCAACGAACGCTTTCAAATAGGACGCGGGGTAAGATAGGACCATAAAGGATGCGACCTGACAACTGACAAACAACTGGCAAACTGACAACTTAGATTCGGACTAAATATAGTCACTTAAACATATAAGCAGTTAAGGTTCAGGCACTATGCAGGCCCACAGTGAATATTTTTAGCCGAATAAATATTATACTTACTGAACTTTCTTTCTTCTTATAGTAATGTCATTGGGTAAGGATGTGAGTTTCGATTTGTAACAACCGAATTGTAAATCATACCCTTAAAAAATTACTCGACAGCAAGATCGAGGCGAGCCTGACATTTTTAGTTTTATAAGAAGGAAAAACTTTTTACTTTGATATACTGCTTCTTAGGTCCGTACCTTTATAGCAGGATTGATAGAATTGTCGACATACTTGCCTTAAATAGCAGAAGTTGTAAGAATTAAGTGTTTGAATACATTCATAAGCTGACCTTTGACGAAACTGAAACCTCTTAAATTGTACCACACTAAGTTCACATACTCACCCTCCTACACACACTCACTCGTCTACATTCGACACAAAAGTAGGTGCACACCCCACTCCACTTTATTTGCATTCTTATTTTATTTGCTACTAGTTGATCTAAAAATAACGAAATCTATATGTATAAAATTCTCGTGTCACAGTGTTAGTTGCCATAGTCCTCCGAAAAGGCTTGATTGATTTTTATAAAATTTTATATGCATATTCGATAGATCTGAGAATCGATTGTAATCTATTTTTCATACCCTTAAGTGATATGGGTGGTCCACCCCAAACATTTATGGCAAAACAACGTTTGCCGGGTCAGCTAGTGTGTATATAATTATAACGAACTTGTAATCTTTTTTTATCGTAAGGAATGAACGCTGTTGTCTGAGATACCGATATTTACTTGAATTTGAAAATAATTATAAAAAATATACATATATACTGTAAAATACTCGGAGGAGCTCGTGGCTAAGTACTAACAGCCGCTCGGGTAGATCTGTCAGGTTAAGCTACGCTCGCCGGGGTTGGTCCGTGGATGGGTGACCATTTCTACATACCGAGACTCCTTCGTGCCTCGGAAAGCACGTTAAGCCGTTGGTCTCGGCTGTCATCCGTGGATCTTTGACAGTCGTTACGGGTCGTCAGAAGCCCGAAAGTCTGACAACCAGTCTTACCAAGGGGTATCGTATTACCCAGTTTCTGGGTTGTGGAGGTCAGATAGGCAGTCGCTCCATGTAAAATACTGGTATTTAGCTGCGTCCGATTAGACTGCAAGCCGACCCCAATATAGTTGGGAAAAGGCTAGGCAGAACGGAACACTGGAAAATACTCGCGCTTACTAAAGAAGCTAGCTTTCAACGGAAAACTCATGGGTCAAACCGGGATTTAAAGTCAGGTGAACGAAGTTCCACGAAACGTTCGCAGGCAACAGCTAGTATTACCATAACAGTTTTAATTAAATAAGTTGAAAAGTCCACAGAATTACGCTATAAAAAACATGAATCTTTCTTGTTACTGACATTAATATCAATACATTGCGTTAATGTAATAATTTTGCTTTGACATTGGTAGGATACTCACGCCTTATTTCGTCTTTTATTAAAATGAAATGTGAATTTATACTGAACTAGCTGCACCACGCGGTTTAATTTGCATAAGTCTGGATCCCGTGGGAATATTGTGATAAAAAGTATCCATTGTCCTAACCCAGGTTATACTCTATCTGTGTGCCAAATTTCATCCGATGCAAAAAAACAAACAAAGTCACTTTCGCATTTATAATATTAGTTCAAGTCTGTTTTTATATTTCTAACTTTACAAGCCGTATGCCCGATGGGATTTTCCATCGGCTAAAACTTCCATGCAAACTTCCATCCCCTATTTAACCCCTTTAGGCAATGAATTTTCAAACATCCTCCCTCAGTGCTCACTTTTGTTATAAAATTAACTCTGAACAAAATTTCATGCTCGAGCTTGTCTGTCAGTGAATTAATTAATTTAATATTTTTATTAAGTAGATTTTGGACAAAAGTAAAGTTCTTAATTCAAAATTGACAACTTAGTACCGGAATAAGGCTGCCTGTCCACTGGAGTGGAGCGAGGCAGCGGAGCGGAGAAATGTGCCAATATTAACCAATTGAATCTAAACTCCGCTACAAAGCTCCGCTCCTATTGGTTCTATAAAGAAATAATTCACGATATCGGATGTGTTCATATTACAACAAGAAAATTGGCCGGATGGTTTGAACCATGTCAAAAACACCTTGTTTTGTAATATGTAAACTCAATTGGGTTTATCATTAAAACTCAGAATTCACACTCTTTCAGGGAACACAACCCTGAAGTTTGGTCATCTCCTAGCTCCCACGGCTTATTTTTTTGTCTTGGACGTATTTTCCTATATATTTATTATTTTAACAAGAATGATGTAACGGATATTTTGTAACAATATTTTGATTGATACGACTGTCCATGGAGTTTCTTGTCCGTTCTTCTCGGTAGGAACCTACTACGCTTTGAAATAGGCAACTAGCTTCATCTTTCTGTCTGACCGACTCCTTGACAATTCAAACTGCCTGTACTGATTTAATTTATTAATGTATATACAACTATTATATATATATTTTGTAAAAGTATGTAAAGGAAAAGTTAAAAATAAAGATAAGAAGAGCTCATTGGGCGTCAAAAAATTAGTCCGCATCGCTGTCGGCGGGAAAAGTGCCCAAAAGGCTGGCAGCGTTGCCACGTTGGATGGCAGTGCTGATTGTTTGGCCTAAGAATTGGCCAGCCCTCTGGTCACGAAAAGAGTCGACCAACCGCTTGGCAATGTCCCGGTACTACTCGATACTCGGTGAGCACTGACTTAATTGAATTAAATGCTACAGTTTTAGTTTGATTTTATCAATACCTAATATCGCTGCACCAATTATACTTCAATGCATGCGACCTTGTTATCACATTTAAAAGTTTTTGACCGAATAGCTTCCTATGTAAAGATAAACCGCTTTGAAGATACCGGAGTCTTTGTGTTCCACGCACCAGACCTAACCCGGTTTCCGAGCGTCCTAGATATTCTCTTTAGAATTTCATGCCTAGACTTAAAACTGGCCACTGCATTTTTGAATGGCATCGTCCATAGAAGTGATGTTTATATATATATTATGTGCTTCATTGTATACCGAGATACATTTTTTTTTTAATTGCCTTGATTTTTGTTTGACCTTTCTTCGCACATAAAGCGACGATAACTGACTTCTAATGATTTTATACTGATGATCACGTCTAAACGAGTGTTAATGATTTGGAAAAAATACATGTTACATTAGAGCATTTTTGTAATAACTTAATACGGGAATATTTTAGACAATGTTTATATTACATGGAGAAATTAATTTGTAAAGTTATGTTTAACGCGGATAAAAAACTGTGCAAAATCTATCAAGCGTATTTTTCTGAAACCTTCCCCAATTTAAAGATAATTTATTATTGATCTTTTAGTATACGTGTTTTATTTTGGGACAGCGCTTCTTGATGTGCTGCGAGTCCTATTACTGGCTGGACATACGACGCGTTGCGTGGGCTGAGTACAGAACACGCAAGCTAACCACTCAAGGTTACTGGCAAATATCTGCGTCTTAAAACAAATCCTTAAAACTAATAACATAATATTATGTCTTTTGGATATTTTAATCGGACTACAATGTTCTCACTGCTGGGACACAGGCCTCCTCTCGGTGCGAACGTAATCCACCAAGCAGGCCAAGTGCGGGTTGGTAGATGTTACTTGTCTTCGAATTTTTTGGTTTTTGGACATGCCAGTTTACTCTTGATGTTTTCCTTCACCGTTCTGAGAGCAGTCGTGATGAAATAATTTACACAAAGAAAAGTGCCTGTTTTGGGTTCGAACCTACGGCCGTAATTCGTAAATCGCGGCTGTTACCACTGGGAAACCACTGCTTCATCTTTTGGTTGCTAACCCTATATTAACAACTATCAGCTACCAGCTAATTATAAATAAATAAAAAATGAACCGTCGTGGGACGCCTGGCAGATATGAAACATCGAAATTTTTATGTACATGTAATATGCATAAAAGGATAGTTTACGACAGGAAATAAATATGGCGACTGTTGGCGTGGCGACGTCTCCACGCGTCGCCACGGCAACAGATCTGACACGCTGCTATAGATGTTTCACATCAAAAATAAAAATGCTGTTCATTGGTACGCATCTCTTGAGAACAGTTGAAAACGGCCGGACCAATGGCAATTTTTTGTTTAAAATTTTTCATAATAGTCTGTATTAGGTTTTTATGGAAAGAAAAACTGTAAAAGATTCCAGGTTTTTTTTGTTGTTGTCCTTTTCTGTATGGGATTTTTTGTATAAACTATTGAAATTTGGACAGGAGGACGTCTGTCGGGTCAGCTAGTTTAACATCTATCATCCTATTTTTATTAGCTGTGTACTGCTCATCACACAGTTGAGAGCTTAAATTATTTAAAACATGCTCTTAAGCTTAATAATGTTCGATTAAATTTTACACAATTTTGAATTATATCAATTAAAATTCCCATCGTGTAAATCCGATCATTTTGCAAAGCTCACAAGCCTAAACATCTTGTGAAGGCCGCAGGAATCCATTGTATGCGAGAAGCACAGAACCGGTCGAAGTGGCGATGTTTGTGGAAGGTGTTCTTGATTAGTGATCGATGGGAGAGGCCTATATCTAGCAGTAGAAAGCAGTGGAAAAAAAGATATTCTATTCAGTCAGATTATAATAAAATATTGTACACGTATTTTTTGCTTTGTCATACGAATGAAAAATTACTAACGCGTTAAAGTTGGTGAGTGAGAGCTCGCTACGTCACAACTCAGTATAAAATCTACCAAAGCGTGACGTCGTGCTACATTTTTACTCAATGTATCACCGTAATCTTATGATTACGTAAAAAAGGAAAAATACGTGTTGTATATTTTTGGAACAAAGTTCTTTAACGCGGCTTGTAAACTTTTGGCCCGAGTATATTGCATGCCGGAGAGAGAGAGAAAGTGTGAATTTGGTCAAAATGAAAATTCAAGATGGCGGCTCGAATTCAAATTTTTCATCATGGGTATCGTTTTCATGGATTTTAGGGGTGCAAAAGCCGATAGTGAGGTCGAAATGTAAATCCAAGATGGCGGCTGCGATGATTTTCAAAACTTTCGTCATGGGTAATTTTCGTAGTTTTCGAGGGTGCTAAAGCCGATAGTGAGGTCAAAATGTAAATTCAAGATGGCGGCCGCGAAATTTTTCAAAGTTTTCGAAGGCGCTCAAGCCGATATGAGGTCAAAATGTAAATGCACGATGGCGGCTGCAATTTTTTTTTAAATCATGTTTGAGAAAAAACTTCGTTCTTGATGGAGATCCTCCGTTTCACGTTTTTTTAATAATCAAGTCGCGGGCAGAAGCTAGTCTAATAATAAAAGGTTCTTCAAAAGCAAAAGGATAAATGACTAATGTTTCACTCACTAAGCCAGGAGCTATTCCCGTAAATCTCGAACCAACACGAGAGAAACAGATTTTTTATGACGCTTAATTTCCGAACCTATTGTACACAGGCACTAGATGCTTTTTAGAGCGGAGCAAACTGATCAATGGGAACGTTTTCTTATTTTCTATACTTACAATGTTTTTGTGTAGAATATTACGTGTTATTTTCCTTCGTTCTATTATCTGAAAATGTGCTAAGTTGCCAGCTCATCGTTCGCTTACACTCTCACAACACGTTTAACATTTAAGACGCAGGATGACAGGCAGGTGTGAAAAGCAGCCTTATACGCCGTTCTAAACAATTAATCAAGGAAATGGAGGCAAGTGATGTATTAAATACATTAAAGCTAACACAATAAGCTCTATATAGACGCTTCTGAAGCGAGAATAATAACGTAAACGCCGACAAAATAAAGTTACCGCTATAAAAAGGTTATAAAATCGAGCCCAAATATTTATTCAACATTTTATGTTGAAGTAGACGAAGACATAACAAGGACAATTAAACCAAATGCAGCAAACAATGAAGAAAATGTAGAAGAAACGTTGGAATTTGCCAATGCTAGCGAAATGCACTATAAAATAAATTGTCGAGATGTCGCACGTGGGAAACAAACAGGGTGTTGAAATATAGCGCGGGACGATACAATGTTCTACGAGGTACTTTACCCTAGGGATGGGGATAGTTCCCATCTAATGATGTATTATTTCACACCATAAAAAGAAATGGAAGAAGAAGAATTGTTGTTTTTACTTTTACAGAGAAGTTTCTTTGTAAAAAACTTGTGATGTTAGCGGGATGAAAGATAAGCGTTGATTTTGAGAATGTAGGAACGTTATAAATGTTTGGTACTGTGAAAAACCACATTATGAAAGTAGTTTGTTCAGAATCGTTTACTGAATCGATTTCTGTAATTTTGAATAAACGTAATTTTTATCTCAAAAATAATAATTTAAACTACGTGAATTAATTCACACATTCACACTTCCACTGTACAGTCAAAACAAACTAAAATGGACGAAGTACCTTCTACGCTATTATTATATTTTAATTATATTGCTATACGTGTGAAAATAGGGGCGTGCGTAGATTTGTAAAATGACCACAATTTTCTCCCACAATCATTATGTGTTACCAATTTTAAATAAACAATGTTTTATACATAATAATATAAATTCAATATATTTATTATGATTATGTTGTAGACTTCGTAGGCGAGTTGCGAAACTTAATTTTTTGGTTCACCTTGGGTAGTCAGCCATCTTGCTGACTGGCTAATATTTTTACCATGTCAAATACACATTCAAAACTTAGTACCACACTTTTAAAATTGCAATTTCTCCTAAACTATAGATTTCAGAGTTTTGAAATAAAAATATAGGATAGGAGGTGGTCTGTGGCTTCTGACCAGCCTCCCGAGCTCATCCCGGGCATCGATTGGGTTAAAATCAGGACTTCTTGCTGGTCAAGCCATCAAGTTGATACCAACCTCCTGAATGTACTCTTGTACGACTCGAGCGGGCGTTATCCTAGTATCGATTCCTCACCCATATTTACAAAATATGGCCCTGCATACTCATTAAGAATCTCTTGAGCATATCTTTCCTCAGTAAGGGTGCCATTTTCTATGGCCACTAGCTCTGTGCGACCTTCTGAAGAGATGCTAGCCCATACATGTACACTTGTGCAGAGCCTCCACTCTGTTAGACTCTTTCTGTGAAGCAGGCTTAAATGTATCGCTCACCAGGTCGCCTATACACTCTGCGCCTTCCATCGGAAGTGAATAGTGAGAATTGAGACTCATCAGTGAACTTTAAATATCTTGTAAGTTATTGTTTGGAGGCCAGTGTAGTTCGTACTGTTACGAGAGAAGTTAATAGTCCTCTAGACCGTATTTCGGCCATAGCGGCCAATCTCAATGGACACTAGCCTTCGGCGCGCGAGATATTATAGTGCACAAGTGTGTGCATAGACACAGGTGCACTCTCTCTTCCCTCACTCTCATAGTGCGATGGGACGGCAATCCGACACGACCGGAGAGAGATCAGGCGCAAGACAAACGACTTAACATGCTTTCCAAGGCACGAGGGTATCACACCGCCAACTTCCAAACTCCGGGCTGCTACTTCATCATCATCATCATCATCATCAGCCTATAAATGTTCCCACTGCTGGGACACAGGCCTCCTCTCAGTGAGAGGGAGCGGGCCGTAATCCACCACGCGGGCCTAGTGCGGGTTGGTAGATGTCACATGTCTTCGAATTTTAGGTTCTAGGACATGCCGGTTTCCTCACGATGTTTTCCTTCACCGTTTTGAGAGCAGTGGTGATGAAATAATTTACACAAAGTAAAGCGCCTGACTGGGTTCGAACCTACGACCTACAACTCGTAAGTCGCGGCCGTTACCACTGGGCCACCACTGCTCTACTGCTACTTAGAAATTCCTAATGTAAAAACCCATACCACTTTGCCTAACCTGGGAATTGAAACCAGGATCCCACGCTCAGCAGTTGCACTTGCAACCACTAGATCAATGGGGCGAGATAAGATGCATTGATTAAATTCTACATTACTTCCTTCTAGCTTAAATATACCCCAACGAACTTACGTAAGCACAGTATGATGAAAGTTACACTTAAATAAGTTAAAGCTAAAGATGAACGGTTACTTAGTATACAAACTTTTCCTCCATCTAGGGATTTGAAAGCATTAGCCATTAGTGATCCGAAGCCAAGTTTGTAAACTATTTCATGTAGAACCTGTCCTGGGATTTTCGGAACGTAACCGTACGGCCAAATTTTCTTGTGTGATTAGAGTGTGATCTATTAGAAATCACGCCTTTATTTCAATGTGATATGTCGCAGATGGTTTATCGAATCCGATGTTTTACATAACCGCTTGCTGTTTTACAAAACAGCTCCGTTATGTCGCTGGCCTTAAGTGTACAGCATCAAAAGGAGAAACACGTGACAGACAGTGTCATGTCACGATGGTTGGCAGGGCTGTCACAAACAAGCGGCGCGGAGCATCGCAGATACGGGAAATGCCACTCACTACAATGATTGGGTTTAGAAACTTGCAAACCTAAATATGAATGTCTTAACCCTACTCAGTAGATAAATAAGTTAATAATGAGTTACCTCTTGATGAATACATGTTTTTATGACTCATTTTTGTTAGTCGATAACTTGGTCGACACATAAAATACGGGGACTCGCCGCAGGCCAGCCTGCCTGTCTGAATGACTAATGAATTTCATAACTCGATAACGTGGTCGGTATACCGTCTGCTGGGAAACCCTTTAGCGGGCGTAGCGACAAATGAAATTCATCGGAAGGTAAAAACGTGTGGAGACATACACCCAATGAAAATAAGACTTCATAGTAACTACCAATCGTTCAGAGCAAATTCTCTGTATACCGCAATTGTTTCTATCGACTAATGAAAACGATTATCCGAATACGAGCTTTATGGCATGCTCTCGCACCCCGCATACGAGCCCTATCGACTAATGAAAATGAGCCAAAGAATTCAAATTATTTCCTAGACAAAAATATAACCTAAGTACATTTTTATAATGACACTTTATGCCTATTCGGAATTTACAGTAAAAGTTAGAAATTAATAAAATGCCAAATTTATCTTTGATGAGTTGAATGGCTTTTATTGAACAGATTAATTATAATTAACCGTCTGTAAAAAGAAAAAGTTCACTCACAGATCCTGAAATAAAATAGATTTAAAATTGGAAATTCTTAGATGTCTCTCATTCCAAAATTAGAACTTCAGTACTAGGTGAATAGATCCTACCAATTTATCTTGACAAAACCACATTCCAAAATTAGAACTAAAGTACTACTAAAATAATAGATACCTATAAATTTTCACAATACCCGGATTTACAAGAAAAAAAAATCAAAGCGTAGCAAAACGATTGGCATTATACAAAGTAAAAATCCACTTTCCTTTCTAGTCAAAAGGTCGATTTGTTACTTCCACAAGGGCTGTTTATCGGAGTGCCTGACATTGACTTCTACGAATAGTCTCAGAATTGAATAGGCAGTGGGTGGCACGTCTCACTTCCCAACAACTTCCATCATTCAGACATCTGCCAATATCACTAACCTTATTTCTAACGGTAAAAAATTGTAATACGACTAGCTGTGATGTGCTGCGCTTACGTAACTGTGTATCCTATTGGCTAAGTCTATAATTTAATTGAAACATTAAGTTTTGTATACATAGTTTTGTACTTATTACACCCAAATATTACATTAATTTTAGAGTTTAAGTCCGTTACATCTGCGATACTATAAGTTTTTTCTCGTCTAATAAAATTCGCTGTAAACTGTTAAGGAATACGAACATAATGCAATATTGCTAATCCCCCATTGCAAATGGCGTAATAATATAAAACTTATTCTATGACCAGACCTCTAAGTAATATTTGTGCAAAATTTGAACAGAATCTATTCAATGGTTTTTGCGCCAGTCCGGAATATACACAGACAAATCTGACAAAATTCTAAAACTATATTTGAGTCATCGAATCGTTCCCACACCTCGTCATAATTACTTTTTTCCAAAAATATTCACCGTACACTTGTACAGTTTTGACTTCGTTACTATTTTATTATATGTAGGTATAGATAACTATATTCAAATTTGTTAATAAAGTAAAAACTTTATAAATCGATCAACCTCCGAATTGATATTATTCGATGGCACAATAATGAAGCTAGATTGAAAAGTATGAGACGATTCTGATGATACATATAAAAAAATCTGAATGAAACTTTGATAAGTTTTGAATTGTACATTCAATTGAGCACCTATACATTCATATGATATCGCACAATGGCTTCCAAATGAAATAGAAAATGGTCGCGTTTTCTCGAATGTTTTAGTCCTTGAGCCAAAGTTAACAGAGGACAAAGTGAATTTGTAGACGCTTTTAAATGACCTAGAAACAAAATGTTTGAGCATAAAATGTTCTAGATTGCGAACAGAAAATAAAATCCCTTGAAAAAATGTTTTTTATATTTTTGTCTTTGTTTTGCGTGACGGGCAGAAAGAAATGGACTGCTGATCAAATTATATTGGAATGATAACGAATTATTGAATAAATATTGTAATGGTATAATTTATGTTTTATGAGAATAACAGAACTTCTACAAGGCTTCGAACTTAGAAACAACTCGTGAGTTGATCTACGTACACTTGATACTAATTGTTATGAATAAATTATTACTGAATTTGAGCTTTATGAAAGTTGTGGAAGGTGTCTATAATTGTTAAAATAAGGTATAGAATCTTACTGTGCCCGCAGCACATTGATATCAGATATCATTTTCTTCGAGAAAAAATTGTAGACGTTAAATATGTTGGTACTGATAGTATGGTCGCTGACATCCTGACAAATTCCACTTCGCAGATGAAGATTAAAAAATTTTCAAGAGCTATGGGTTTGCGCTTAAAGGGAGGATGTCAAAAAAAGTATACTAAAGTCTGCTAAAGTATACTGTGTTTATATAATCTGTGCAATATACTTGTCAATTTGATGTTATTGTCCAAACGGTGTTTTAATTTTACCAAAAATCTAAAACTAGATAATAATATCACTAATTTCTTAAATAAAAGGATCAATTAACAATAATTACATAGATCAATAAAAACATAGTTCCAAATATTATTTCAAAGTATTATTCTATCCTGTATCATTTCACTACTGAGAAAAATCTTCTCTCCCTTGATTTAAAAAACTGCACGGTTGTCACTCAACTTTATATTAATAAACCTACACGAAGCTTTTAGATTTTATAAATTACGTTCGAGTGTAAGAAGATATTGAAGGAATGGCTCTTCACACTTAATTATGATGCCGTGGAAGACATGTTGGTTACACAGGGTTGAACGTCACGCATACACCCAAACTCACACACACACACCCCCACACACCAACTCTACCACACACAAACACACAAAATATACTTTCACACGCAAATAAACACACATTTACACCTTTCTGCCATAAGCACGATTTAATTCGTTTTCATTTTTGTTTTTCTTTTTTCTTATTGGTTTGTTTTTATTAGTTTTTAATTTTTATTGGTTTAAAAAAAATGTGTAACTTATACCTTATTAGCACAACGAAACAATTGAACTAATCGAGGAAGAGCGAGGTTTATCCCATCACAAGTATCTTCGGATTACTTTCTGGGAAGCCCCGGCAACTTAATTGTATATAGATTTAAGATAATAAACACATTTTTTTTTTAATTAATCAAAACACCTATACGATGGACTATCGCATTTAAATTCCAATATTCCTAAATAAAGCGTTCAATTTGCATTTAATAAAACGCCAACAGATGATCAAACGTGAATCAATTTAGAGATAATAACATTTCAATTCACCGACAAACCCGTGGACCGCCCGTTCATCGATCAAACTGAACGTTCCACAAACTAAAGTTCACGCAGACAAACAACTATGTTGGGCAATCTTGGCAAATGTGGGTACTTGGCCAACTCAGAACTCAAATGCACTTAGTCTGAGTTGGCTAGAATCTGGGTGCACAGGAGTGCTGCCAATAAGGATATTTTGAATAGTTTCAGTTTAAAACGGAATTATTCTCGTAAACGTGAATTAAGAATTTCTATTGATATTTTGCGGATGTGCTACTATTCGCTGGTATACCGGTAAGAACTGACACTATATTATCAAGAATTTTTTAAACATGATGATGAAAGAAAAAAAAAAGTGGCTCTTCGGTAGTGCCGACAGAAGTGAAAACTTGAACAAGATCGCCTTGGTGGAAGAAAAATAAAGAGTACCATCGCGTTTACAAAAAAGAATACTTCCGAAACCTTTAAAGTAAAAATACTTGCATAAAACATTGATTCGTAACGTAATATAAATAAAGATCATAATCGCGTTTACAAAAAGTAAAAATACTTGCATAGAACATTCAATCTCGTTTACAAAAATGAGGTGTCGTCATGGTGTCGCGAAATCAATGGTTTAGTCCCATCTCAAAAATCCCCAACGCGCCTAAAGAAGTTTTCATTTAAAAAAATTGATACCAAACTGATTTGACCGATATTTCACTAAGCAGACCATCTAAACCAAACACCTATTTTATGTTCCTAGTTATTTGAGGAATGTAACTAAACCACAGATATTTGTAATGAATTCTTACTGTCAAAGTTCTATCCAAAGTTATCAAAACCAAGATATTTTGAACTCAAATCCGACTTTGACTTCAAAATTCTTAAACCAAAGCTGATTTTCGCTACATTTTCATGATCGAAGTACTAAGTACAAAGTCAGTAGCAGTCAGTTAGAGAGAACCAGCTTAATGGATGGGTAAATCCCGTTAAAACCCTGTTAACGGTGATACGTGAACACTTGAGCTCAAGCAAGGACTTTGAAAGCTCCATCTAATTCGGTTAAGCGCTCTCTTGTATAGGGATAGCCCAATTACAGGCCAACACAAATGCGAATACTGAGTGAATATTTATGTAATGTTTATTTAGCATATGTGTGGATCTTTTTTAGAGGTTTAACACTGAAAGTTACAGAAAAAAAATTAAATAGCTACAAAAAAACAAATTTTGAACCCTAGAAGATGATAAACTTTTTCCTTTTAGGCTGCGTTTCTGTGCGAGGATGCGTAGCAAGGGATGTGTTTGTTATTTTTTATTTTTTTTAAGAACTAATAGAATTGCTTGATTTACATAGCCTCGCTCAGCGCAGCTTCTGTGTAAACAGCTTAGCGGTGCGAGGTTTTTGTACGTACAAAACAAGCGAGGGATGGGTGCGAGGGATGTTTGCGAGAGATGTGTGCGAGGGATGTGTGTTAGGTATGGACGCGAGTGAGAAATTGTACCTGAAAAGAGCGGCGGCGCTCATCTGCGCACCGTTTCACAGCGTCGCTACGCATCCTCGCACTGCTCAGCTACTTCGCACATCTCTGGTAGAAACGCTGCCTTAGGGTGCAGAAAACTTATCAAACATCGACCATGAGATGATCAATCATACTTAAAAGAGTAGAATTAAATGTTAATTACTACTACTACAAGCTATGCCCTGGATTTCACGCACGTGACTGTGTATTATACCATGATTTATGTAATAATCCACTGGCAGTATATTATTGCTCTTGTCAATAAAATAAAGTCGGGTTACTTACACCATTTATAACTCAAGAACATGTACCGATTTTTATGATCTTTAATTTGTTGGATTTGTCTACGCCCCGAATGAGTAATTTAACATCGATAAATGAAACGAAAAAAAAAATCATAATTGATTAATTAGGTAGGTAGTAGGTAAGTAATAGCTAGGTAGGTAGGTAACTTAGATATAGCATAAATTTTCAAATTAGCATTCATTCATTTCAATTTTTCGAATGTATTTGGTTATATGACTTCACAAGTTATTGCGTTTGCGTAAATATCATTTTCATCTAAAGCAGTAATGAATATTGGTGATTATGAAGGCGCACTCAGTTCAGATGGTGATCGGTTTTATTAATTTTGCCGATGCTACACCTAAGTTGTGTCGTACTGTAGGTAATTAGGTAGTTGATAGGTATTTTTATTAATTTATAAGAAACAATATACAGTGCGAGTCGTTATAATGTACACATATCGAAATGAGGGAATTTATGCTTAATTTTATCGACGAATAAAATATTAAAATTGTCTAAATACGTTTTTATATTTTTATGGAATTTTTAAAATTAGTATTGTTAACGGTGTAACTTTTAAACTAAATGATCTATCGCGATGAAACAAACTCCATAATTATTGGAAGATTTAAAGTAATTAGGCGTCCTCATAAAAATGGAAATTGTAAATTTATACATATATTTTTACAATAATCGTAAAAGTTCTCAATAAGACTTTATCTTCACACCGCAATTTAAAAAAAATTTAAAAATCCATCGGTATAATATAGGAGCATAGCATAGCATATTAATTAAACATAGATTCCCTTATTTCCATAAGTGCTTATTATAAAGACTCGCATTGCATATTGTTTTGATACATTACATAAATATATAAATTCTAAAAGTGATCATGCAGCAATATTAAAAAAAATTAAAAACATGTTTACAAAAATCAATAATAATAAATAGCATCTTTTTCTTTTAAAATATAAAATTGGAATACTAATATTAAAATACAGTTCGTCCATTGAGTACAAGTTTTTATCCAACAGAAATGCTTTGAGCTTAGTCTTAAAAGAGCTAGTGTTTAACAAAAATTTCAAAACCCCTGGCCTATTTAATATTTGTACAGCTTGGTAATAAGCCCTCATTATCAAGCTGTACAAATTTGAAATAGACTGCCAGTGGTTTTTACAGGGGCTTTGCCATGCTTGACAATGTTAAAATTAGGTACAACTTTATTCCTTTCTACGAGTGTTTTCCCTGGCTATTCTTTCTTCTCCAGACTCGAATTTACAGTTTTTTTTTTAAAGTGAAACTTTTATTACATCGTCTCAAACTTTTTCGTCTGTGTTGCATGTCACGTGACGGTTGGCCGCGGAGTAGCCAAGGCCAATATGGCGGCGCCTATAGTTCGCTTAAAAGTTTCACTTTTACCGTGGTTTCATGAAACCACACAATCCTTTTTTTTATTTACTAACAACGCAAGTATGTACAAGCTGGGTAATGTAAGAATATTTAAACGCTGAAAATGAGATCGATAACTTCCTCTTTGTATAATTCTGAACATTTTACGTATTGCTCTTTTTTGGAGAATTAAGGCTTGCTGAGAATTATAACCTAGTTAGTTAGCTAGGTAGGTAGGTGTGCCGTAGATAAGTACTTAGTACTACCCGTGCGAGGCTGTGCCGGGTACAGCTTAAAAACCGGCCAAGTACGAGTCAGATTCGCACACGAAGGGTTCCATACTACCGTACAATATTTAGCAAAAAACGCCGAACGTAAATTTTTATCTTTATTTTATTTATATTATTTGTTTGTTATAGCGGCAATAGAAATACATAATCTGTGATTATTTTAATTGTCAGACAGACGAACAGCGGAGGCTTAGTAATAGCCTACCGTCAGGCACCCTTCGGGTACGGAACCCTGAAAATAAACAAATAGACATGACAACGTATAATTGACGGTCTTATCTTCAAAAGCAATTAAAACTAGTCTACCAATCAATGAAGAGTCTCTATTGGCTTTATCAGATTGGTAGCTTGTTCGTGTACTTCCCCAGCTAGCTTTTTTACAAGGACCTGAGGAAGGAATCAAAGTGATTGAGATTAACGGTTTAAAAGGCACTGAATTGTGTCATTTGTATTTAAATACAAAATGTCATAATCATGTCATGTGTGTTTAATGGTAGTTTTATTTATAATGTAGTAAAGAGAAAAGTGAAGTTACTCTTCTTTTAGTTGCTCTGTGGCGATCCAAATACTTAAGTTAACAGTAAGTGCACCTTATATGTATTTTTTTTTATCCTATTCCATGCTATTAAACGAGCAATATTTGTATATATTTATTTGTAATCACGTTCTGGAAAACGGCTCTAACGATTTCGATGAAAGTTGCAATATAGGGGTTTACGAGGGTGAAAAATCGATCTAGCTAGTAATTTTCTCCGTATTTTCACCCGAGCAGAGCTCGTTCGCCCAAAATTTAGAACAAGATGACTACCTTAAAATAATGAGACGGCAGCATGGAATTAGTAAGTACCTACATCATGGCAGCATGGAATTAGTATGAACTTTCGTTAAACGAGCATTCTCTATTTTCACGAGAGCAGAGCTCGGTCGCCCAGGTACAGAGTATAATTAAATTATTTAATGCAATTCAACAAGTAAATAAAATACCTTGATATAAAACGTTTGCGCTTTTTATAAATACGTAGTACTTAGTTAAGTTAATCGAGCAAGCTCCTTAATGAGCGTTAAAATAAAACATAACTTATCGCTAATGAGTGTGTTGAGTTTCAAGAGCGTTTTTTCGTTATTTATTTATAGATTTTTCTGATCAGAGTACTAAATATGTGCTCGAGATTTAAAAAAATATTGTTTTGTTTATAGAACTCGGTAACATTTTCGGCCAAGAATGTTTCCACTGCTAGGACACAAGCTTTTTCTTTGTGAGAGAGAGTAAGTAGACTGTAATCCACTAGGTGGGCCCAGTGAGGGTAGATGGATGTCACATGTCTTCGAGTTTTTGGTTCTAGAATATGTCCCGAACGTTCCCTCATAATGTTTTCCACCACTGTTATTTAAAAATGGAATGTTTTGAGAGCAAGTACATTGCATACATGTCATTCCACTGGGCAGCCACTGTTTTAAACTTCGATAAGTATCGATTAAAAATCGGGGTATTGGCAGGCTATATTAGCGTGTGCTAGCTGACATGTGGCAATTTTTTTTTGTATTTTCTTGGCCTATGTAATTTTAACATTGGAAACGTTCTTATTTTCAGACTAATTTGAGTAAATGACTTTTGATTATATAAAATATGGTGTACCTAAATAAAAGTATGGATGAATATGAGACCCACTAATCTTTTAACAAATCCCACTTTACAGCTTGACTTGACTTTGCTTAAAAAACGTACCACACCGAAATTATAATGACATTTCGAAGCACAATTTAACGTTAATTTATATGCTCCAAAGATTTCATTAGCACAATGATTCGTTGAATATCATCGCCTTTAGTGACCCGTTTCTGAAATTTCCATTTAATTTCGTTCACATTTCATTTCAATTTCAACCTGTTTTACGTTTCATAATTGTATAACTAACATTTTATTACATCGCGAATGTGAATGCGCAACGTAACTTAGAAAACGCTTAATGTTTTCTTGAACGAGCTTTTCATTATTACTTGAGTAAAACGCTTTATACCATTTAAAATTAATGAAATAAACAGACTTCCCCTCGAAAAGTTTCAGCAAATCGCTTTACAAGGAGTCGCTTTTCTAGGAAAATTCTTGTTATTATTTTTGCATAGGAGTTAAGTGGCTCTCAATACCGCTTATATTAAAACAAGTAAGGAAATAATAGTTAATTGATTCAGGCATGAACTTGCGAAAATCCATTATAAAATATAATAGACGTGGATATATTTGGTAACCTGTTCCGCTTAGCTATTTTTAAAGAGCCATAAAAAACCCTGAAAGAAATCGACACGTGTTTCAGCTCTCAACGAGGCATCCTCAGGATGACGATTGACTTGTCGCGAACCCGAACGGCGTGTTGCCACACCGAGCGCTGAACGCAGAGTAAAAAGTCAAGATAGGTACTGGAGGTGGTGTAGTAAGTAAGGATACTGAAGAAAATTTGCATTATTAACAAAACAATTTGTGAATCGATAATTCAAAAAAATATTTTACACTACGTTCATCTTAGGGTTAAAATGGTCATTTGGATCAGCTTTAATGAAAAAAAGAAAGAAAAAATCAGCTTTAATGAAAAAAATATGTTAGGAATGTGTTTTGGTGTTGTGATTTGTCGGTGTATTGTTGTTGAGTGTATGTGTTGTTAAGTAGTCTACAACAATATTTGTCAGAAAAAAAAACAATGAAACTGAACCAAAATCTAAGACTAACTAACTTCTTGACAATTCAAAGTACTTGGAAACTGTCTTATTGAAATTCTTGCTTTAGTTTTGACAATAAACGGAACAGGGGAGAAATAATTTAGTATTCTCTGAAGTATGTCGAAATCAGACTCCGTCAATATAAATAGTTTAAAGTTATAGAAACTATCCTTAGATAATAGTTTCAATCAGTAAAGTAATAATACAAGTTTATTTGGACTGGCTCGTAGGTCTAGAGGTTTAGTTGTCAAGTGTTTGAAAGCGCTTCTCGTAACGTACTGAGTTCAATTCCCAGTTCAGGTAAAGTGTTATTGGGTTTTTCCATCAGGAATTTCTCAGTAGCAGACCGGAGTCTGGATTTGTGCCCGGTTGATGGCAATAGGCTCGCCCCCTGTTACATGGGACTTTAGTAAAACTGGCGAAATGTTGTACTATAGATACACCTCTGCCTAACCCTTCGGGAAATACTGGTGTGATGTTATGTTATGTAAATGTTTCCTGTTGACAGTAATTTTTATATCTTTACTTTCTATCTATCTGGAATTCATTTCAAAATAAGTAATGTAATTCATTCGAGGTTTAAGTACTTTTCAGAAAACAAAAACTTTAGGTTTAGGTTTAAAGATATTTATTCTCAAAAAAGACACAAAGTCACTTACATGAGAACAATGCTTAAAATAAATCATAAATGTAAAGTTCGTCACAGACGTCACGTAGCAATTATGATGAAGGTACCCATCCAATGCATTCAGCTTTTCGGAAGGGTGTTATTTGTGATCAAATATTCAGCTAATTGTGTTTTAAATGCATTGAATGAGTGTAATTTTTTTATACATGAGGGTATTTTGTTGTATAATTGTGCTCCTTCAAAAGTTAACATTTTTTTGCCAAACTTAGTTCTCATTTTCGGTAAAATTAGAAAACTAGCTCGGCGAGTGCTACGTTGGGTTACTTGTTTTACTTTAGTAAACGATAAATTAGTCTGTATACTTTTGTTGAGTACCTTACGAATGAAAATACATGTATTGTAAATATATAACTGTCTAATGTTCATTATTTTGGTTTCTTCATAAATTTTGCATGTTGATGTTAAATATGGGTAGTTAAAAATCATTTTTATTATTTTGTTTTGTGCAACTTGGAGACTTGCTAGCTTAGTTTTGGCCGCACTACCCCAAATTTCAACCAGATATAGCAAAAACTTTATAAAGAAAACTAGGAAAACTGAAGGAATGAAGGCAGCCTCTTAACATTTATACAAAAACAGAAAAATTTTAAAAACCGAAAAAGAAAAGAAGTTTTTTAATAATATCAATTAAACGACATTGACAGCCATTTCCAATAAGAAATCAGTGGAAGCAAGTCTAAAGTGAATTTTAAATGTCGGAGTATTTCGGACGTTATCGTGACCACACACGGGATCTATACGTACAGACACACGGACGATTTTTTCCAATCAGTTTTTCGTTAATAGTAGACAGTAAATGTTTTTATTTGTTATTATAATGTTAAAAGGATAGCTTTCTATATATCAGTGTACTTATATGCATTATGCATTTATAAGAGGCAATTAAAGTTCAAGACAGCACTTGTTTTTGGCAAGTTGAGAGAATGCACAATGTTCTATGCAAGTATTTTTCTTTCAACAAGATCGCCTTGGTGGAAGAAAAATACTCGCATAGAACATTGATCCGTTGCGTAATATAAATAAAGAGCACAATCGCGTTTACAAAAATGGGGTGTCGGTAACGGTGTCGCGA
This sequence comes from Agrochola litura, assembly GCA_949152395.1. Taxonomy (NCBI): domain Eukaryota; kingdom Metazoa; phylum Arthropoda; class Insecta; order Lepidoptera; family Noctuidae; genus Agrochola; species Agrochola litura. Next base: position 16,419,445 of record OX424509.1, on the reverse strand, counting down.
GTTCAATTGCTTTTCCCATCTCAAAAATGTCCAACGCGCCTAAAGAAGTTTTCTCTTCAAAAAGTTTAGACTTGCCAACTAAATTCAAGGTTTCATTCGAATGAATTACTAAGAATTCAGGTAGAAATAACTCAAGCTCAATTATTCATGTTGCTGAAATAACTTTTTGACTACCTGTCAATAGTTGAAAGCTGTATTGTTTATATTGTAATGCCCAAGTATTAAACTCCTTACAGATTTTCCAAGTAATAAAGCTCTCGAAGGCTTTATTTTGAACTACACAATCGTTTATAATTTTGTATTCCTTTTCAATTTCTTCACGAAGCAATTTTTTTTTTTATCGGCCGAATAGGTTTTGTAAATAGATCGACGAATTAAACATTAATAACCACTTAACCTTTTGTTCTCACACACTATTCTAATTCATACTATTAATGCGAAAGTGAGTTTGTTTGTTTGTTTGTTACGCTTTCATGCTAAAACGGCTAAACGGATTTGGATAAAATTTGGCACACGTGTAGACCATGATCTGGGAAAGGACATAAGATACCTTTTATCACGATATTCCTATGGGGTTGAAACTTATGCGGGGCGCAGCTAATTGTCTATTTTTTTTTTTCTCCTTTCGCAGATCTGCTGGAGGAATTTCTTAAGAAATAGTACCTTTGGACGGAATACTTATTAGTCGTATCTGTATCTATTTTACTGTGTGTACATAAATAATAAAATGAATAAATAACTCTAATTACATGATCGCCGAAAGACGGAATAAAAAGTATTGGCAGACCAATAGATGAGGAACACCTGGATAAGACCAGAGAAGCATGGCACAAAAAGAAAAGAAAAATTAACTCTGCACTGTGGCAAGGCTAAAATGGTGATGATGAACTCTAAATATAAAAAAATAGGTACAGTCAAGGTTTCAAAAAGAATTTTTAGGCAAATAAACACCTTACGTCAATAGGGGTGATGACTAAAAAAATATTTTTTGTCCGTCTTGTAGATTATTGAAAAATATTGGACACATATTTTTTCTTTTTTTACGTTGTCAAAAGATTACGGCGATACATTGAGTTAAAATGTGCCGTGACGTCACTTGTATGTAGATTTTATACTTACTTGTGACGTAGCGACCCCCACTCCCCAACTTTAATGCGTTTTATCTAAGTCATTTTTTATTAATATGATAAAGCAAAAAAATACGTGTCTAATATTTTTTTATTATCTGACTGACGGACTAAATAGAATTTCTTTTTTTTGACCCAGGCATCATGCCTATTGGCCGTGTTCTAGCCATTTCATTCAAAGAATGACACTTGTAATTAGAATATATGGAGAATCTCAATTTGCTAAACAATTAATTCCCTGAGTTTACATTTTACATACATAAACTCATCCTCACATCCTGCTTTTGCCTCGTTTACGTTCATATACATATTGTCATACAAGCCGGTTGCGAGTACTACGCACCTGACCTTTCTGAAGAACATTACCAATAAAGTCCTCCTAGGGCGTCCCTTCCCGGCGTTTACATTTTATTCCAACAAAATAACACAGATCGACATTTCTAAGAGTCTGAAACCTATTCACAAAATGAAAGGTACCATAACGTACCTACTAAACGGTTTTCAGCCCAGTTCCCTTCTATTCTGATTACCCATCAGGTCATTAGTGCTGCGTTGTAATCTGATGCCGTAATTAGGGCTTATCAACCCCAACCGGAGTCTGTGCGTCTTTACGATTTATCTGAACGGATAATTAAGTCGTGCGTGGTATTCTGATACGGTTTAGTAGGTATTTTATGGGTTTAGGATTTTATGTTCACCCTATTTGTTATTTTATTTTTGTTTGCTCATTCACACACACGCCTTGTCATGTCTCTATTTCTGGTAGGTGATTCTGTCTTCAAATAATATGTAGTGGTAAAAAAAATCATCATCTTATCATCGTCAATATCAGTCAAAAGACGTCCACTGCTGGACACAGGGCTTCCCCCAAGCATCGCCACTTCAACCAGTTCTGAGCTTCTCGTATCCAGCGGATTCCGTAGCCTTCACTAGGTCATCGGTTCACCTTGTGGGAGGCCTTCCAACGCTACATCTTCCAGTACGCGATCGCCACTCTTTTGGTTCTGCGAACAATATGCCATGCCCAGTTTGGCAGTTCTTCGGGCTAGGTCGGTTACTTTGGTTTTCTTACGGATCTCTTCATTCTAAAAGGTTTGTTTGGTATTATTACATCAGGAAGTAAATCATAACACAGATTTTTATTCTTAGTGGCGTAACCTCGTTTTGAATTTTATAAGTTTGACTGCTATGTGTGTCTGTTTGTGGCACCGTAACTCTTAAACGAGTGAGCCGATTTGAATTCGGTTTTCTTATTTTTGAAAGCAGGTTTTCTAGCGCTGGTTCTTAGACATGTTTTTATCAAAATCGGTTCAGCGGTTTGAAGATTTTCAACTCTTTTCTAGTTGATGAATGAATGTGAGTATCTTCCACAGGTCTGATTGATTTAAAATTTGGTATTCCGTTACCTTTATGATATTATAAGAACTTAGTAACCTTGAACTGATGCTGCAGGATCATCTGGAATTTGCAGGATACCCAACTTCCTTACCAACTAACAGCACAAGTATCGTGTATTGGAATGGTCTCAATGAAAATATAATAGATAGATGGTGAACAGGGTCTGGTGATGGAGTAGTAAAGAAAAATGAGGAAATGTTTGTGTCAGATTTTTTAAATTTAAACTGTTAAAATTGTACTTGTTAAAGGACAGTTAAAAAAATGATAGGCTAGCAACTTATTGCGTATATTCATAAAACGTTGAAAATTATAATCAATACGTCGACAATACGCAAAATGACTATAAAGATATTCAAATCTGTCCGGCATCTGTCTGTCTGCACATAAATAGGTATTTAGTACCGGGGCGACCGAGCTCTGCTCTGGTGAAAATAGAGAGTGCTAATTTAAAATTATAGGATAGTTCATACTAATCCCAAGTATAATAAGTACATACTAATTCCATGCTACCATGATAGTAGGTACTTAATAATTCCATGCTATCATGTCATTATTCTAAGGTAGCCATCTTGTTCTAAACTTTGGGCGACCGAGCTCTGCACGGGTGAAAATACAGAGAAAACGAATTTTCTCAGATATGAGACCGATTTTTCGCCCCCGTAAACAACAAAAACAATTGCAACTTTTATCGAAATCGTTAGAGCCGTTTTCGAGATTTTTTTCGATTGCAAATAGGTATATATATACATACAAATATTGTTCGTTTAATAGTATAGGATAGGATATCAACAGAGATTTTTGTCACTTGTCTGAGATTATTTACACTACAAAAGGTAAAATTCAACACGTTTCTTTTCATATTATTTATAAGAGTTTTACGGCATTTCTCATGCCGTCAGGAAAATTTCACTCTCTCCATGCAATATCAAAAGGATTGCTTAAAATGAGTAGGGAATGTGGAGTTTAAAATTTCATATCCTTATAATACCCTGGGGAGCTCTGAAGGCAATGTAAACTCATAATAGTGTATGATATCCGGTAGGAATATGAGTATGGGAATAACGTTAGTGTAAAAGTAGGTATATAAGTCAAAAATTTTGCGAGTCACTATTGTAGACATGCGGGTTAATTTTGTTAGGTTTCAATTTATTATACTGGCTGCACCGAAAGATTCGATGTGGCCTTCTGGGTTGGGCGCTCGTGACGGTAGGACGTGCTTAGTGGCGGTGTCGGTAAAAATTATTGTATTGGTTGGAGATCTACTGTAAATTAAGGTAACCTATTAGTTTTATGGTAAATATAAGAATACTGATTTGATAGTGAAATGAATTGTGATAATATGTGGGGAATAAGAGATGTGATGGTATGGTGTAGAATATTGAATTTGATGTTGGCAACGAAATATAAATGACTGACAAATATCTTGGTGTTTCATATTACTTCCTTATCCCTGAAATACTGTAAATATGTAGTTTTATTAAACAGTTTTAGATTATGATATTGGGGTAACGACTTTAAGATTCATTTGGAGATTAGTATCCATTTTGAGGTTAAATAATTATATTCGGCATTAAGTTAGTTATTTTAGAGATAGGATAGTTTTTTTTACAATTTCGTAAGAAACTTACCTACAGTGACAATACTTTTTTATTTTGACAGTTCAACAACATTCATTGCGTGATTTACGTTGCTGAGCAGACAATTTTTTCAAATCTGTGAAGCAATAGATTAAGAATTTCCTTCAAAATCTTTCGGATTTTGATTGAAAGTGTATCACGCACTTGGGTTGGTTCAAAAAGCATAAAAGTATCAAGAATAAGTTATAAAATAACGAAAGATGTAAGGTCTATTTATAATGTAACTTTGTTTTCAATTGATGTTATTTCCACTTGAACAAACATCAACTTTAATAAGGTGTTGATAAAGTTGATTTTAGACTGACTAGTACTGTTGAAAAAGTCATACAAAATATGAAGTTGTAGCGCAAACTGAACCTTATGTGTAGGCATTATAATTGTTTTTCCTAAAACTCGTGTTTATCAAAAAAATTGCGAACGCAAATTAGGTAATCAATTTATGCACTTCGGTTCATTTCAATAGAATCCTCTCATCCAATTCTGCATCAAAGGATTTACAAGCACAATAAACTGATTACTCACGCCATTTAGTCGTAATGACAGTAAATCTCACACATAACTCCTATTTCAATATTATATCTTTATCGAGCCTTACAGTACCTTATAACACAATGAATAATGTATAAAGTTTAATATAGCTATAACCATCCTCCTTGAAATGGTTTCTAATTGTGATGGCGTTGCGTAGAACGGCTTTCGGTTCCCAATTATAATTCCGTCTGCGAGTGTAAGGGTGGGGACACAATGCGATGCCGGGATTTGCCGCCCGTGACATAATAATAGTAGGTATTTGCTTCAGGCTTTCAGCTTACCTATTTTATGGGGCATTTCGTTATGTTGATAATTTTCAGTTTTGTGTACTGTGAAGTTTATAATAGCGATGTTAGCACGGTGGAGCATACGGTAGAGGTCTGCCCGGCTTGGGCAGGGCATCGCCGTGTCCTCGTGGATGCGATCGGCGGCGGTGATCTCTCGCGTCCGGCCCTGATTCGGGCCATGCTACGGAGCGAGAGGAAATGGGAGGCCGTCACCTCTTTCTGCGAAGCAGTAATGCTCGCGAAGGAGGAGACGGAGCGCGTGAGGGAGAGGCAAATTTCGCGCCCTCGCGCCCCTAACCGCCGCAGCAGGAGACGCCCTGGGCGTCGGGAATCGCAGGAAGATTTCCGGCCACCGTAGGCGCGGGCTTGCGGACGGTGAGCAATGGGTAGCTCGCCGTCCGATAAGGACCAAGCCCGGGTCGACGGCGCGTTGTGTTCCACGCGCGCCTCAAAGAGATGTCAGCAGAATTGACGGGGTCCGCTAGGGCCAATGCCAATGCCGGGGGTTCGAAGAAAACCGATAGGGAAATCGTGGCCCCCGGCAACATGGCATAGGAAGGAACACGGGTGGGTTTTAGTCAGTAAGAGTCTGACACGCCCTCCCGCTCCACCCAGAGCGGGAGAAGTTATTTGATAATTTCCCACCCAAAAAAAAAAAAAAAAAAAAAAAGGGGTTCTCAATAGATTAGGGATACTAAAATGTTGCAAATCTTTTGTGCCTTTTATAACAAAACGTCCTTCAGAAAACACGGCCTCCCTTTTTTTCTGATAGAAGTTTTTACATTATTGCGGGCTTTAAATCGAAGCAGAAAAGAAACGATCAGAGGGGTAATTCCCGTAATTTTTAAGAACGTTCGCATTCGCATCTTATTCGCAATCTGTCAAAAATACAATCTATTTACTAAAATTTTTGACAAGTTTGACAGATAGTCAACGTTTTTTTTTAATTCGATCATTGGCCATCTGATTGTTCCATCGTTCTATTGTGATCGGACCCTAAAGAACACAGTTATTTTAATAATAGTCTACGGGTTATTTAGAGCATTAATATTTAGAGCCTTTGTTCAATTGTGTGCTTAATTTGCATACTTAGAGGAAACAGGTATTACGAGTACTTACAGATGATGTCTTAGAGCAAACTAGAGGTTCTTATTTAACATTTTCAAGATGAATTAATGAAGTTCCAAGTATTCACCAACCCGCTCAGGGCCCGCGTGGTGTATTATTCCACCCAAAAGGAAGCCTGTGTCCCAGCAGTGGGAATATTATAGACTGATTATGTTTTAACTAACTACGGCGATGTTAAAGAAAAGAAAGAAAGAAAAAAAGAAAAAGTATTTATTGAGACTCGCACAGAAAATCACAAATTAAACTAAAACATTCATATTTTATGTTTTTAATTGAATTGAAAGATTGATTGTTTAATTATTAATAATTGTTTTTTGAAGTGAAATTTTCTTTATGCGCGTTGGGCATTTTTGAGATGGGACTTAACCATTGATTTCGGGACACTAACGGAATTTACCGACACCATGGAGTAAAAGACATCAACGCGTGGATTACCGTGGTGAGTGGACTAAAAGACATCAACGCATTGATTTTTTTCAAGTTTTCACTTCTGTTGGCACTCCCAGAGTGCCACTGTTTTTTTTTTTATTGTTTTATTAATTGAAACTTTCATTTAGTATTGGGTTTGAAATAGACGCTTATTGTTGATAAGGCGTAATATAAAACTCTCTCAAGGAGCTAGCGAAAACTATTCCCGTATTTTCTTTTTGCAACAAATTTCGCAACGATGAAGTTCCGGAAAAAGTCGAAGTTGCTGACACAGCTCTTAGAAAGCGCAATTGAAGTGGCAACTGACAAGCCAAAGTGGTGGGAACTGACAAGTGTTTCGGCATGAAAGTTTTCGTGAGGCCAAATTGCGGTCTGGGCAGACCGCAATTTGGACTTCATTGGGTAAATAGAAAATAGTGGTTGCAAGCTTTTGATTCAAATCAGTCATTTCTTAGTACTGAATGCCAGTTTTAACAAAGAGATTCCCCTTTTTCGGGTACGTGTGGTTTTCAGCTGCCCTTTTGTCGTTATACAGGCTGAAATTTAATTCATGGGCATGAGTTAAATTTCATTCTATGGGGTCATTGTACTCATCATTATGAACAATTTTCACTAGAGGACCAACCCTTAAATTGCGAAATAAAAATCATCTATTTCCTACATTTATGTTCGCATAACTCGTCATTATTTTTGCTTGTATGTTTGTTAGTATGTTTGTATTTTTGTTTGTTTGATGTTTGTTAGTTCGTATGTTTGTTTGTTTGTATGTTTGTTAGTATGTTTGTATTTTTGTTTGTTTGATGTTTGTTAGTTCGTATGTTTGTTTGTTTGTATGTTTGTTAGTATGTTTGTATGTTTGTTTGTTTGTTTGTAAGTTTGTTAGTATGTTTATTGTGTGTTTGTTTGATGTTTGTTAGTTTGTATGTTTGTATTTTTGTTTGTTTGTATGATTTTTTATTTGTATGTTTGTATGTTTGTTAGTATGTTTGTTTGTATGTTTGTATGTGTGTATGTTTGTTTGTAAGTTTTTAGTATGTTTATTAGTATGTTTGTTTGTATTTTTGTTTGTTAGTATGTTTGTGAGTATGTTACGCAACGGTGTAACATAAGGATCGCTGATATTACGATTCGGTATAACACACGGACTGTGGACATCGTGACACCAATATTGCGCATCGCAACGATTTACACGTGCTGCCTACGCAGCATTTCGTAACCGTGGGACCGGACATCGACAACGCCTTCCACGATTCCACGTTTTCACTCATTCTTGGTACATACATCGACCAATTGTCACCTGCATAATTTTAAAGTTATAAATTGTAATTTCTTGATTTTAATAAATTAGTCTAAAGTAAATTGGTTTTTTTTGCATCCTCCGGCTCCAGCAAACATAATTGGCGCAGTCGGTAGGATACTCGCGGGCCGGTTCGCGAGAGTAAATTCATAGGATCGACCTTAGGATCGCGACTCGCGAGTCACCCGGGTGACTATCAAGCACCGTACGAGTATCCGGATCTTCAGAAGCTGTCGTCGGGAGGAGTATCCAGACATCGATACCGCAGAGGTACCAACCATGCTCATGTGAGTACTTTAGAATAGTTCTTGAGTTGCTCATCCTTATCCTTAAGTGTTAATCATAAAATTGAAAGATAAATACCCAAGATTTTCCATCCCAGGCAATCGAGGACCCTTAGGCTAGACAGATCGTCCAGATCGTTATTGTTAGATTCATTTAGGCACTTAGAAGATAGAGAAATAACCGTAGAAATGTCGGCTATAGACGAAATTTACAAGGCCTTACGCATAGTTCCCGAATTTGACGGAAACCCTAATGTCCTCACTAGATTCATTAAACTGTGTGACCAGTTAGTGCAAGCCTACGTATCAGCTGAACCAGGGCGCGAATTAATAAATTTGACTCTTTTGAACGGGATTCTTAACAAGGTCACTGGACCCGCAGCCCGGTTAATTAACACCAACGGCGTACCAGAAACTTGGAGTGGCATACGTAGTTCTTTAGTCAACAATTTCTCTGACCAACGCGATGAGACCTCGCTTTACAACGACATGGCTCTATTAACTCAAGGCTCTTCCACACCACAGGATTTCTACGAAAAGTGCCAAACTCTATTTGCCACTATAATGACCTACGTGTCACTACATGAAACCGTTCAGAGTACAATCGATTCGAAACGTTCCCTTTATAAAAAGTTAACTTTGCAATCTTACTTACGGGGCCTTCGTGACCCCTTAGGTTCACGCATTAGGTGCATGCGACCGGACACGATAGAAAAAGCGCTTGAGTTTGTTCATGAAGAAATGAACACTCTCTACTTACAACAGCGAAACGAGCACACACCGGCTAGAAAGCCACAGCCTCAGGCACCGACTGATCAGACCAAATTATTCAATCCTGTTATGCCGCATATTCCCATGCCTATGCATAGGCCATTTAATTTTAATATGCCCGGTCCTTCTCGACCAAATATAGCTATACCACATCCGCTGCAACGTCCGCCGCAAATGTGGAGACAAGGCTTTAACCAACCACAGCAATTCCAACAGCAAGGTCCATCGCGTACGCAACAGATATTCGGGGCACGTCCTTCTAACTATAATCCACATAATAATTCATCCGGTAATAATCAATTTAAAGGGCCGAACACAAATGATACGCCAAAACCAATGAGCGGTGTATCTCATTTCGTACCGAGACCAATGCCATTCCGGGGTAACGATTGGTTTAGGCAAGGGAACCCACCACCTTCTAATTATTTTAGGACAAGAGAAATGAATTTCAACGAATGCTTTGAATATCCATATATGTTTGAACCTTATTGTGATAATGACTTCAACGGATATCTGTACAACTCCTACGAACAGCCCGACTATTCTTATTATGACGGTTTGAGTGCATATAATAACCAGCAATTAGGTACGTCCCCTGAGGTAAGTCAGGCGACATGTGAAGGGCAATCCACCGAGGAGTCAGCGTCTTCTAACCAGGAAAATTTTCGGGGGAGTCGGACTACAAACGAATCAAAATAGAGGTCAATCTACAAACTCAACGTTACCTACCATATATAGTAATTTCGGACCCACCGTTAAAATTATTAATCGACACAGGAGCAAACCAATCATTTATTAGCCCTGAAGCTGTTCAGAGGTTTTACCCACATTTACGATGGAACTATGACCCCTTTGAGGTAACAAATGTGCATGCAACTAGCCGTAACGATTACTCCATTAACTTACCCTGTTTTCAGGAGATAAACGACAATAATCATTTAACATTCTACATTTACAGGTTTCACGATTATTTTGACGGCCTTATCGGTTTGGATTTGTTAAATAAATGGGAGTCAAATATTGATCTTAAAAATAATAAGCTAATTACAAAAACTGCAGTTAACCCAATAGTTATGTACAATTCGCGCAATAGCAATTTATATGAAGATATTATCCCAGCGAATTCCTCAAAGTTAGTCAGAGTCCCAGTTAATATACAGGAGGGTGATGCTTTAATTCCTGATCAGATAATTTCAAATTGCTGCATAAATGAGTGTATTACGAGCGTTAGAAATAATCGCGGTTATTTAGAAATTTTCAATCCAACCAGCAATGACTTAATTTTTTCCATGGACCAACCTATTAAAGCGGAAACATATAACTTAGAATGTACTCACCAATCAAATCAATCCCGAGTAGACGAGGTATTATCTCGGTTACGCACTGACCATCTAAATGAAGAAGAGCGCGCTAATCTGAAGTCCTTGGTTTCGCAATATGCCGATATATTTTATGTAGAGGGAGAACCGCTTACCTTTACCAATAAAATAAAACACAGCATACGTACTTCAGATGAAGTACCGGTTTATACTAAAACTTATAGATACCCATTCGTACACCGCGAAGAAGTTCGCAATCAAATTTCAAAAATGCTAGAACAGAGAATCATCCAACCTTCAGAATCGGCTTGGAGCTCCCCCATTTGGGTAGTCCCAAAAAAAGCTGATGCATCCGGTAAAGTCAAATGGCGAATTGTAGTGGATTTCAGGAAACTGAACGAAAAAACCATCGATGATAAGTACCCTATTCCTAATATAACTGATGTGTTAGATAAACTAGGCAATTGCCAATATTTCACAACCCTCGACCTCGCTAGTGGCTTTTACCAAGTCGAAATGAACCCAAATGACATCCCAAAAACTGCATTCAATGTAGAACATGGCCATTTTGAGTTCCTACGCATGCCAATGGGACTTAAAAATTCACCATCAACTTTCCAAAGGACCATGGATAATGTGCTTAGGGACCTTCAGAACTCTATTTGCCTAGTATATTTAGATGACATCATCGTATTTAGCACTAGTTTACAGGAGCATATAATAAATTTGGAAAAGGTCTTTAAAAGACTCAGAGACTCTAATTTTAAAATACAAATGGATAAGTCAGAATTCTTAAAATTGGAAACAGCATATCTCGGACATATAATCAGTAAAGATGGCATTAAACCGAACCCTGATAAAATTTCAGCTATCCGAAAATTCCCACTTCCTAAAACAGCCACGGAAATTAAAAGATTTTTAGGGCTACTAGGGTACTACAGGAAGTTCATTCCCGATTTCGCCAAAATCACGAAACCAATGACCCAATGTTTGAAGAAGGGCTCAAAAATAAACTGTAATGATACCAACTATGTAAACTGCTTCGAAAAATGTAAAACATTACTTACAAACGACCCGATCTTACAATATCCCGATTTTAATAAAGATTTTCTACTCACGACAGACGCATCAAACCTAGCCATAGGAGCCATACTCTCACAGGGACCTGTAGGTTCAGACAAACCAATAGCCTATGCTTCGCGCACACTAAACACAAGCGAGATCAATTATAGCACAATAGAAAAAGAACTTTTAGCCATAGTTTGGGCAACTAAGTATTTTCGGCCATATCTATTCGGACGTAAATTCAAAATTATAACAGATCATAAACCGTTGCAATGGATTATGAACTTAAAAGAACCTAGCTCGAGACTAACTCGCTGGAGACTCAAGCTCAGTGAATATAACTATTCAGTAGTTTATAAACAGGGCAAAAGCAACACAAATGCCGATGCTTTGTCACGAATCGAGATTAATAACGAAGAAACGAGCTCAATCATGGTTAACGTATCCGAAAAGTCACCTTCCGTAGTGGGCTCATCCACTCTCACAGCTCACACTAGCGCCGAAAATCCAATATTAGAAATACCAATTTCAGATGACCCCTTAAATAGATTTAACAGACAAATATGCTTTACAGTAGTAGGTGATATAAAGAAACGCCCAGCAGTTTCTAAGCCTTTTGAAACTCATACCCGTACCTCCATCCAACTCTCCGAATCGAATTTAGAGGAGGATGTAATAAATGCAATTAAAGAATTCGCAAACCCGAAAGTTAAGACCGGCATTATAATACACCCCCCACTAGCCATGTATAGAATAGTTCCAATAATTCAAGAAAAATTCAAGAGCTCCGCTATGAATCTTGTTTTAACTAAAACCGAAGTCGAAAATGTAAAAGAATATCTCAGACAGCAAGAGATCATTCAGAAATACCACGAAGGTAAAACTAATCATCGCGGTATAAGTGAATGCTACCTAGCCTTATCCCATAAATACTATTGGCCAAAAATGAAAGACGAAATTTCGAGGTATATAAATGAATGCAACGTATGCGGGCAAGCCAAATATGATCGAAATCCTATAAAACAAAGATTCTGTATAGTACCGCCACCAGCAAAACCGTTTAGTGTAGTTCACCTAGATTTGTTTACGGCCCAAAACGAGAAATACCTGACCATCATTGATGCTTTCTCTAAATACGCTCAGGCATACCATCTTAGAGACGGCACAGCAGTAAGTGTAGTCCAAGCCTTTTTAAAGTTTTGCTCCCATCATGGCGTCCCGGTATCAATAGTCACGGACCAGGGACCCGAATTTACTAATCAACTATTTACCGAATTTACGCGTGTCCATAAAATTCAACATCATAAAACCTTGGCCCATACGCCCAACGATAATGGAATGATAGAGCGCTTACACTCCACCTTACTAGAACATTTGAGAATTCTAAAACTTCAACACCGTAGTGAAGCGATTGTTAACCTTATGACATATGCCTTATTAGCATACAACAGCAGCATACACAGTTTCACAAAATGTAGACCACTGGAAGTAGTTACCGGTCATACGGATCCTCGCGATCCCTTAGACATAGATTTATCTGTGCACTTGCTACAACAATACGTGCAAGAACACCGAAATAGGATGTCTAAAGTATACGAGGCTATTAATGAAACGTCCCTGCATAAACGCACAGAACTAATCGAAAATAGGAACAAAGATAGGAAGCCTGAAAAGGAATACGAGCCAGACCAACAGGTATTTGTTAAGAATCCACTAGCTAACAGACAGAAACTAGCACCTCGTTATACAGACGACACAGTATTAGCTGACCTGCCCATTCATATTTACACAAGGAAAAAACGCGGTCCCGTTGCCAAATCACGTCTTAAACGAACACCTAACACGAAACAATTGTTGCAGAATACCGCTGACGATATTGCTACACCTGGTCCAAGCGGAGGACATATTACTTGAGCCCCTAGAAGACGGACCCGGATTACTCCCTTTCAAACTAGGACCTACAAAAATCGTGTCCCATTATCATTCCTTCCTCTTACACATTGACCTAGAAGATATTCAGTCGAAGGTTAATTTAGTTAAGTCACAATTAAGTGAATTTAGGCCACTAATTAACAATAAAACACTTTCACTGTTTGAACCCCATATGAGCTACCTTGGGGACAAACTTGAAAAGATATCCACACAATTAGAAAGTTTTGAACCTAGTCGCGTTAAACGAGGACTCATTGACGGATTAGGATCAGTCATAAAAAGTATCTCAGGAAACTTAGACTACACAGATGCAATCAAATATAATAACGCCATCCAAGTTTTAGAAGGTAATGACAATAAACTGGAAACGGAATTTAACCGTCACATAAGCTTGACTAAAGAATGGATGTTAAAACATTCTAATGTATTAAAAAATATAGTAGACAACCAGAACATTATTGCTAATAAACTTAACCAAATCATAAAACAAGACGCATCTAAACAGGCAGATCTAGTAACGTATGCCCATCTGGCACAGCACCTACTTATATTAAACGATAATATAGAGACATTATCGGATGAGTTAAATAAAATAGAACTTATGGTAGCTTTTACGCGTGCTTCCAGCACTACCCATTCTATGATTAGCTTAGTTAACCTTAGAAATATAATAAGAAAATTAGGGTTATTATACTCAAAAGACGAAATCATTGATATCGATCTGCGAGAGTACTATGATATTCTAAAAATAGGATCGTATTATATTCATAAGAAATTAGTTATAGTTATAAAGGTGCCGATTGCCTTACCAAGAATCTATAACCTATACAAGTTATCCATAATTCCTAACAAAAATAATATGGCCCTTATCCCTACCTCACCTTTTATAGCAATTCATGACTTATATTCTATGTACATAGAGACAGAATGTCCGAAGCTTAACTCATGGTACCTCTGCGAAGAGAAAGTTGGTTTCAAGATTATAGACAAGCCGGACTGCGTGCAGCAGCTCATCACCCAACAGCATCTCAACTCCTGTACATTAACGCCAGTCACTCTACACAAGCAAGCTCTGGAACAACTTGACGAAAAACACTACACATTAAGCTTCCCGATACCTGCAAAAGTACAGATGTTATGTGGACAGGAACAATTCAGAACACTTCAAGGAAGTTACTTAGCTACAGTACCCCAAGGTTGCCTGATAAGAGCCACCGAATTCACTATCGCCAACATTGATAACCGAATTAAGGGACATGTACTTAGAATACGAACACTATTGGACCAGAACACTACATCAAGAACCGAAGAATCATTGGTACAACTTAATTCAATCAACCTCGAGAATCTCCACGAAAGTTACAAGAAAGTTTCAGTACAGCCTCCAGTAAGACTTAACAAGATATCAGATGGGAGCCTCTACCATACTACCATACCTGTATACCTATTACTATTCAGTGCAGGTGTACTTGCCATTGCTCTTACATACCGGCATTGGATGGGAAATAAAGACAAGGAGATCGACACTACATCTGTAGAAATAAACGCAGATCAAGACATTTATGCTGAAGTGGAACCAAGAAGGAATATTCATCCAGCTGGAATCAAGATGGACCCTAGTCATCTTACAGCAACATTTTTAACAACAGTTAACAAATAGTTGCTGTTCTACGGGGGGAGATGTTACGCAACGGTGTAACATAAGGATCGCTGATATTACGATTCGGTATAACACACGGACTGTGGACATCGTGACACCAATATTGCGCATCGCAACGATTTACACGTGCTGCCTACGCAGCATTTCGTAACCGTGGGACCGGACATCGACAACGCCTTCCACGATTCCACGTTTTCACTCATTCTTGGTACATACATCGACCAATTGTCACCTGCATAATTTTAAAGTTATAAATTGTAATTTCTTGATTTTAATAAATTAGTCTAAAGTAAATTGGTTTTTTTTGCATCCTCCGGCTCCAGCAAACATAATTGGCGCAGTCGGTAGGATACTCGCGGGCCGGTTCGCGAGAGTAAATTCATAGGATCGACCTTAGGATCGCGACTCGCGAGTCACCCGGGTGACTATCAAGCACCGTACGAGTATCCGGATCTTCAGAAGCTGTCGTCGGGAGGAGTATCCAGACATCGATACCGCAGAGGTACCAACCATGCTCATGTGAGTACTTTAGAATAGTTCTTGAGTTGCTCATCCTTATCCTTAAGTGTTAATCATAAAATTGAAAGATAAATACCCAAGATTTTCCATCCCAGGCAATCGAGGACCCTTAGGCTAGACAGATCGTCCAGATCGTTATTGTTAGATTCATTTAGGCACTTAGAAGATAGAGAAATAACCGTAGAAATGTCGGCTATAGACGAAATTTACAAGGCCTTACGCATAGTTCCCGAATTTGACGGAAACCCTAATGTCCTCACTAGATTCATTAAACTGTGTGACCAGTTAGTGCAAGCCTACGTATCAGCTGAACCAGGGCGCGAATTAATAAATTTGACTCTTTTGAACGGGATTCTTAACAAGGTCACTGGACCCGCAGCCCGGTTAATTAACACCAACGGCGTACCAGAAACTTGGAGTGGCATACGTAGTTCTTTAGTCAACAATTTCTCTGACCAACGCGATGAGACCTCGCTTTACAACGACATGGCTCTATTAACTCAAGGCTCTTCCACACCACAGGATTTCTACGAAAAGTGCCAAACTCTATTTGCCACTATAATGACCTACGTGTCACTACATGAAACCGTTCAGAGTACAATCGATTCGAAACGTTCCCTTTATAAAAAGTTAACTTTGCAATCTTACTTACGGGGCCTTCGTGACCCCTTAGGTTCACGCATTAGGTGCATGCGACCGGACACGATAGAAAAAGCGCTTGAGTTTGTTCATGAAGAAATGAACACTCTCTACTTACAACAGCGAAACGAGCACACACCGGCTAGAAAGCCACAGCCTCAGGCACCGACTGATCAGACCAAATTATTCAATCCTGTTATGCCGCATATTCCCATGCCTATGCATAGGCCATTTAATTTTAATATGCCCGGTCCTTCTCGACCAAATATAGCTATACCACATCCGCTGCAACGTCCGCCGCAAATGTGGAGACAAGGCTTTAACCAACCACAGCAATTCCAACAGCAAGGTCCATCGCGTACGCAACAGATATTCGGGGCACGTCCTTCTAACTATAATCCACATAATAATTCATCCGGTAATAATCAATTTAAAGGGCCGAACACAAATGATACGCCAAAACCAATGAGCGGTGTATCTCATTTCGTACCGAGACCAATGCCATTCCGGGGTAACGATTGGTTTAGGCAAGGGAACCCACCACCTTCTAATTATTTTAGGACAAGAGAAATGAATTTCAACGAATGCTTTGAATATCCATATATGTTTGAACCTTATTGTGATAATGACTTCAACGGATATCTGTACAACTCCTACGAACAGCCCGACTATTCTTATTATGACGGTTTGAGTGCATATAATAACCAGCAATTAGGTACGTCCCCTGAGGTAAGTCAGGCGACATGTGAAGGGCAATCCACCGAGGAGTCAGCGTCTTCTAACCAGGAAAATTTTCGGGGGAGTCGGACTACAAACGAATCAAAATAGAGGTCAATCTACAAACTCAACGTTACCTACCATATATAGTAATTTCGGACCCACCGTTAAAATTATTAATCGACACAGGAGCAAACCAATCATTTATTAGCCCTGAAGCTGTTCAGAGGTTTTACCCACATTTACGATGGAACTATGACCCCTTTGAGGTAACAAATGTGCATGCAACTAGCCGTAACGATTACTCCATTAACTTACCCTGTTTTCAGGAGATAAACGACAATAATCATTTAACATTCTACATTTACAGGTTTCACGATTATTTTGACGGCCTTATCGGTTTGGATTTGTTAAATAAATGGGAGTCAAATATTGATCTTAAAAATAATAAGCTAATTACAAAAACTGCAGTTAACCCAATAGTTATGTACAATTCGCGCAATAGCAATTTATATGAAGATATTATCCCAGCGAATTCCTCAAAGTTAGTCAGAGTCCCAGTTAATATACAGGAGGGTGATGCTTTAATTCCTGATCAGATAATTTCAAATTGCTGCATAAATGAGTGTATTACGAGCGTTAGAAATAATCGCGGTTATTTAGAAATTTTCAATCCAACCAGCAATGACTTAATTTTTTCCATGGACCAACCTATTAAAGCGGAAACATATAACTTAGAATGTACTCACCAATCAAATCAATCCCGAGTAGACGAGGTATTATCTCGGTTACGCACTGACCATCTAAATGAAGAAGAGCGCGCTAATCTGAAGTCCTTGGTTTCGCAATATGCCGATATATTTTATGTAGAGGGAGAACCGCTTACCTTTACCAATAAAATAAAACACAGCATACGTACTTCAGATGAAGTACCGGTTTATACTAAAACTTATAGATACCCATTCGTACACCGCGAAGAAGTTCGCAATCAAATTTCAAAAATGCTAGAACAGAGAATCATCCAACCTTCAGAATCGGCTTGGAGCTCCCCCATTTGGGTAGTCCCAAAAAAAGCTGATGCATCCGGTAAAGTCAAATGGCGAATTGTAGTGGATTTCAGGAAACTGAACGAAAAAACCATCGATGATAAGTACCCTATTCCTAATATAACTGATGTGTTAGATAAACTAGGCAATTGCCAATATTTCACAACCCTCGACCTCGCTAGTGGCTTTTACCAAGTCGAAATGAACCCAAATGACATCCCAAAAACTGCATTCAATGTAGAACATGGCCATTTTGAGTTCCTACGCATGCCAATGGGACTTAAAAATTCACCATCAACTTTCCAAAGGACCATGGATAATGTGCTTAGGGACCTTCAGAACTCTATTTGCCTAGTATATTTAGATGACATCATCGTATTTAGCACTAGTTTACAGGAGCATATAATAAATTTGGAAAAGGTCTTTAAAAGACTCAGAGACTCTAATTTTAAAATACAAATGGATAAGTCAGAATTCTTAAAATTGGAAACAGCATATCTCGGACATATAATCAGTAAAGATGGCATTAAACCGAACCCTGATAAAATTTCAGCTATCCGAAAATTCCCACTTCCTAAAACAGCCACGGAAATTAAAAGATTTTTAGGGCTACTAGGGTACTACAGGAAGTTCATTCCCGATTTCGCCAAAATCACGAAACCAATGACCCAATGTTTGAAGAAGGGCTCAAAAATAAACTGTAATGATACCAACTATGTAAACTGCTTCGAAAAATGTAAAACATTACTTACAAACGACCCGATCTTACAATATCCCGATTTTAATAAAGATTTTCTACTCACGACAGACGCATCAAACCTAGCCATAGGAGCCATACTCTCACAGGGACCTGTAGGTTCAGACAAACCAATAGCCTATGCTTCGCGCACACTAAACACAAGCGAGATCAATTATAGCACAATAGAAAAAGAACTTTTAGCCATAGTTTGGGCAACTAAGTATTTTCGGCCATATCTATTCGGACGTAAATTCAAAATTATAACAGATCATAAACCGTTGCAATGGATTATGAACTTAAAAGAACCTAGCTCGAGACTAACTCGCTGGAGACTCAAGCTCAGTGAATATAACTATTCAGTAGTTTATAAACAGGGCAAAAGCAACACAAATGCCGATGCTTTGTCACGAATCGAGATTAATAACGAAGAAACGAGCTCAATCATGGTTAACGTATCCGAAAAGTCACCTTCCGTAGTGGGCTCATCCACTCTCACAGCTCACACTAGCGCCGAAAATCCAATATTAGAAATACCAATTTCAGATGACCCCTTAAATAGATTTAACAGACAAATATGCTTTACAGTAGTAGGTGATATAAAGAAACGCCCAGCAGTTTCTAAGCCTTTTGAAACTCATACCCGTACCTCCATCCAACTCTCCGAATCGAATTTAGAGGAGGATGTAATAAATGCAATTAAAGAATTCGCAAACCCGAAAGTTAAGACCGGCATTATAATACACCCCCCACTAGCCATGTATAGAATAGTTCCAATAATTCAAGAAAAATTCAAGAGCTCCGCTATGAATCTTGTTTTAACTAAAACCGAAGTCGAAAATGTAAAAGAATATCTCAGACAGCAAGAGATCATTCAGAAATACCACGAAGGTAAAACTAATCATCGCGGTATAAGTGAATGCTACCTAGCCTTATCCCATAAATACTATTGGCCAAAAATGAAAGACGAAATTTCGAGGTATATAAATGAATGCAACGTATGCGGGCAAGCCAAATATGATCGAAATCCTATAAAACAAAGATTCTGTATAGTACCGCCACCAGCAAAACCGTTTAGTGTAGTTCACCTAGATTTGTTTACGGCCCAAAACGAGAAATACCTGACCATCATTGATGCTTTCTCTAAATACGCTCAGGCATACCATCTTAGAGACGGCACAGCAGTAAGTGTAGTCCAAGCCTTTTTAAAGTTTTGCTCCCATCATGGCGTCCCGGTATCAATAGTCACGGACCAGGGACCCGAATTTACTAATCAACTATTTACCGAATTTACGCGTGTCCATAAAATTCAACATCATAAAACCTTGGCCCATACGCCCAACGATAATGGAATGATAGAGCGCTTACACTCCACCTTACTAGAACATTTGAGAATTCTAAAACTTCAACACCGTAGTGAAGCGATTGTTAACCTTATGACATATGCCTTATTAGCATACAACAGCAGCATACACAGTTTCACAAAATGTAGACCACTGGAAGTAGTTACCGGTCATACGGATCCTCGCGATCCCTTAGACATAGATTTATCTGTGCACTTGCTACAACAATACGTGCAAGAACACCGAAATAGGATGTCTAAAGTATACGAGGCTATTAATGAAACGTCCCTGCATAAACGCACAGAACTAATCGAAAATAGGAACAAAGATAGGAAGCCTGAAAAGGAATACGAGCCAGACCAACAGGTATTTGTTAAGAATCCACTAGCTAACAGACAGAAACTAGCACCTCGTTATACAGACGACACAGTATTAGCTGACCTGCCCATTCATATTTACACAAGGAAAAAACGCGGTCCCGTTGCCAAATCACGTCTTAAACGAACACCTAACACGAAACAATTGTTGCAGAATACCGCTGACGATATTGCTACACCTGGTCCAAGCGGAGGACATATTACTTGAGCCCCTAGAAGACGGACCCGGATTACTCCCTTTCAAACTAGGACCTACAAAAATCGTGTCCCATTATCATTCCTTCCTCTTACACATTGACCTAGAAGATATTCAGTCGAAGGTTAATTTAGTTAAGTCACAATTAAGTGAATTTAGGCCACTAATTAACAATAAAACACTTTCACTGTTTGAACCCCATATGAGCTACCTTGGGGACAAACTTGAAAAGATATCCACACAATTAGAAAGTTTTGAACCTAGTCGCGTTAAACGAGGACTCATTGACGGATTAGGATCAGTCATAAAAAGTATCTCAGGAAACTTAGACTACACAGATGCAATCAAATATAATAACGCCATCCAAGTTTTAGAAGGTAATGACAATAAACTGGAAACGGAATTTAACCGTCACATAAGCTTGACTAAAGAATGGATGTTAAAACATTCTAATGTATTAAAAAATATAGTAGACAACCAGAACATTATTGCTAATAAACTTAACCAAATCATAAAACAAGACGCATCTAAACAGGCAGATCTAGTAACGTATGCCCATCTGGCACAGCACCTACTTATATTAAACGATAATATAGAGACATTATCGGATGAGTTAAATAAAATAGAACTTATGGTAGCTTTTACGCGTGCTTCCAGCACTACCCATTCTATGATTAGCTTAGTTAACCTTAGAAATATAATAAGAAAATTAGGGTTATTATACTCAAAAGACGAAATCATTGATATCGATCTGCGAGAGTACTATGATATTCTAAAAATAGGATCGTATTATATTCATAAGAAATTAGTTATAGTTATAAAGGTGCCGATTGCCTTACCAAGAATCTATAACCTATACAAGTTATCCATAATTCCTAACAAAAATAATATGGCCCTTATCCCTACCTCACCTTTTATAGCAATTCATGACTTATATTCTATGTACATAGAGACAGAATGTCCGAAGCTTAACTCATGGTACCTCTGCGAAGAGAAAGTTGGTTTCAAGATTATAGACAAGCCGGACTGCGTGCAGCAGCTCATCACCCAACAGCATCTCAACTCCTGTACATTAACGCCAGTCACTCTACACAAGCAAGCTCTGGAACAACTTGACGAAAAACACTACACATTAAGCTTCCCGATACCTGCAAAAGTACAGATGTTATGTGGACAGGAACAATTCAGAACACTTCAAGGAAGTTACTTAGCTACAGTACCCCAAGGTTGCCTGATAAGAGCCACCGAATTCACTATCGCCAACATTGATAACCGAATTAAGGGACATGTACTTAGAATACGAACACTATTGGACCAGAACACTACATCAAGAACCGAAGAATCATTGGTACAACTTAATTCAATCAACCTCGAGAATCTCCACGAAAGTTACAAGAAAGTTTCAGTACAGCCTCCAGTAAGACTTAACAAGATATCAGATGGGAGCCTCTACCATACTACCATACCTGTATACCTATTACTATTCAGTGCAGGTGTACTTGCCATTGCTCTTACATACCGGCATTGGATGGGAAATAAAGACAAGGAGATCGACACTACATCTGTAGAAATAAACGCAGATCAAGACATTTATGCTGAAGTGGAACCAAGAAGGAATATTCATCCAGCTGGAATCAAGATGGACCCTAGTCATCTTACAGCAACATTTTTAACAACAGTTAACAAATAGTTGCTGTTCTACGGGGGGAGATGTTACGCAACGGTGTAACATAAGGATCGCTGATATTACGATTCGGTATAACACACGGACTGTGGACATCGTGACACCAATATTGCGCATCGCAACGATTTACACGTGCTGCCTACGCAGCATTTCGTAACCGTGGGACCGGACATCGACAACGCCTTCCACGATTCCACGTTTTCACTCATTCTTGGTACATACATCGACCAATTGTCACCTGCATAATTTTAAAGTTATAAATTGTAATTTCTTGATTTTAATAAATTAGTCTAAAGTAAATTGGTTTTTTTTGCATCCTCCGGCTCCAGCAAACATAATTAGTATGTTTGTTAGTATGTTTGTATTTTTGTTTATTTGATGTTTGTTAGTTTGTTTGTGTGATGTTTGTTAGTTTGTTTGTTTGTTTGTATGTTTGTTAGTATGTTTGTTTGTATGTTTGTTTGTTTGTATGTTTTTTTGTATGCTAGTAAGTTTGTTTGTATGTTTGTTAGTATATTTGTTTGTTTGTTTGTTTGTATGTTTGAATGTTTGTATGTTTGAATGCTTGTTTGTATGTTTGTTTGTATGCTACTATGTTTGTAAGTATGTTTGTATTTTTGTAAGTATGTTTATTAGTTTGTTTGTTTATATCTTTGTATGTTTGTTTGATTGTTTGTTTGTATGTTTGTTTCAATGTTTGTATGTTTGTTAGTATGTTTGTTTGTAAGTTTGTTTATTAGTATGTTTGTTTGTGTTTTTGTTTGTAAGTTTGTTTGTATGTTTATTAATTTGTTTGTTTGTATGTTTGTTTGTTTGTTTGTTTGTATGTTTTATGTTTGTTTGTTTGTTTGTCAGTATGTTTGTTTGTATTTTTGTTTGTTTGTATGTTTGTTAGTATGTTTGTGAGTATGTTTGTATGTTTGTTACTACTACTAACAAACATACAAGCTAACATACAAACAAACATACAAACAAAAATACAAACATACAAACAAACATATAAACAAAAATACAAACATACAAACAAACATACACAAAAATACATAACAAACAAACATATAAACAAACAGTAATAAACATACAAAGAAACATACAATCAAACAAAAATACAAACATACAAACAAACAAATTTGTATGTTTGGTTGTATGTTTGTTACTACTACTAACAAACATACAAGCTAACATACAAACAAACATACAAACAAAAATACAAACATACAAACAAACAAATATACAAATAAACATACAAACATACAAACAAACAAACATACATACTAACAAACAAACATACAAATAAAAATCATACAAACAAACAAAAATACAAACATACGAGCTATCAAACATCAAGCAAACAAAAATACAAACATACTAATAAACCATAAAAAAAAAAAAAATATGTATTTTTTTTTAAATAGATTTATATTTTATTTTTTATTAAAATATTTAATGTAAATTATTGATTTTTTATTATTTCTTTTTTTTTCTCTTTATAATATTTATATTAAAACCCAAATTAAAAATTAAACAATTAATAATTATATAAATTATATTATATTAATTTATTTAATATATATGTATATATATAAATATATTTAATTTTAAATAAAACCGTTTTTAATAAACTTACATACAAATAAAATAATAATAATTTAAGAATAAGCTAAATTAAGCTTTTGGGTTCATACCCCAACTATAAAGGCAATTCCTTTATTTTTTAAATAAAGTGTCTTATTAAAGGGTTATTCTGATAGGATAAATTAAGTAATTATTTTACCTTAATTATATTTTATAGAATTAAACTATATCTAATAGTATCAAAAACTATTGTGCATCTTACACTAAAATATATTATTTTGAATTTAAAATTCTTAAAAGAAATAATTTTCTTATTTTAAATTTTTATTTTATTTAATTCTAATAAAATATTTTTCCTCTTTATTTTATTTTTTAGAACCTTAATTTCTATTTCATCTTATTCATGATTTGGATGTTGAATTGGTCTAGAAATTAACCTTTTAAGATTTATCCCCCTAATTTCTAACTCTAATAATTTATTATCAACAGAAGCATCACTAAAATATTTTCTTACCCAATCTATTGCCTCTATTAATTTCTTATTTACAATTTTAATTAAATTAACCTTATAATTTTTTTTGAAATAAATAATTTTATTTCAATTATAATAAACTCTTCAATACTTATAAAGATAGGAAGAACCCCCTTCCATTTCTGATTCCCCAATATTATTGAAGGTTTATCTTGATTTAATAGCTTTATTTTAATAACTTGACAAAAAATTAGGTACCCCTATTATCTTATCTTATTATTTAATCAAAAATTTTATTATTATTATTATTTTAAAACTTCTTTACGAAAATTAATAGCTTTTTCTTCAATTAATAATTTAGGGTGAATACTCTCATCTATTATAATTAGAGAAACCTTATGATTTTTTTTAATATTTTTATATATTAATTTATAGTTAGAATTAAATGCTTTTTATTTTATATTTTAAATATATATTTTATCAATCAATTATTTATTAATAATATAACTTTTTTATTTAAATTAATTTATTAATTAATTTTCTTTCTTTAGGGGGATTACCCCCATTTATTGGATTTTTTCTAAAATGAATTATTATTTTTTTTTTTAATTAATAATTAAAATAAAAATAAAAGTTAATAAATATATATTAATTTATTAACTTTTATTAATGTTTAGTAATGTTATTTTTTTACATTCGGATTAGCTATTCTGCCCTCATATTATTGCCTCATATTAAGTGTTAATTTCTTTAGGTGCGTTGGGCATTTCTGAGATGGGACTTAACCATTGATTTCGCGACACTGTAATGCAATTTACCGACACCGTGGAGTAAAAGACATCAACGCGTTGATTACCGCGGTACCGATTTTTTTTCAAGTTTTCACTTCTATCGGCACTCCCGGAGTGCCACTGTTTTTTTTTACTACAATGACCCCTTAAGAGGATGCCCATGAATTAAATTTCATCCTGTATAGTTAGCTTTTGAATAAAACATATGGATAGCTATATACACAAGTACTACGTGAGCCATTCACATGCAGTCAATCTTGACAAATTGACACTTGACAAAGCATTTGTGAATCTATACTGAACAAGTATCAACTTGTTCAGTTTCACAAACTGTTGCTGCTACAATTTCGACACAACTTTAACTGCCCATGGTACACGAAAACGGTGTCTATCCTATTTTATTAGATGTTCGTACAAGGGGAAATGCTGTTGTGGCCACGCCCAAACAAACCCCACTTAAAAAATCAGACAGCTAAAACTCCATGTTAGTATTGTTTTTTTTCTCAATTGCAATACAATGCGTAACTTTGAGAAATAATATTCAGTCTTTTGAGGTCAAAGGAAGACAGTTTGTCCACTTATTATCAAGACACGTGCCCTGTGACGCAAGTATCTTGCACGTAGGTATGAGGGCACAGCCACAGCTGCCCAGAATGGAGTCGATTTTATGTCATTTGCATGCAAACCAGTGTTTGTATTATACCAAGACACTAGTTACTTGGAGCTTGAATCCAATGTGCAAATTGTTTATGGTTTTAATAACGCTGCTTCCTCTTACGGTCTTGAGCAGAGTTCTTAGCATTTTCGCCTTAAAACCTGGCTGGCCTGGTAAAAAGAGCTCTAACCCCTCCCCGTCCGTACCATATTTGTTTGACCCCCCTTCCCTGGTGTGACGTCACATATTTTGTAATTTTGAATTAAACCTTATAATATTTATGAAGAAACGATGGATGGACTGTGTGCATGATGATTTGGCTAGAAAGGGGGTGACTACCAAGATGACGACTAATAGAGAAGTATGGAAGAAAGGGGGATGTTACGCTGACCTCAAATAAATTGGGATAAGGGCTGGAGAATGAATATTATTGATACAGTTAAAAAAAATCGTTAGAGATCTCGAATCGTAGGAGTTTAAAATTTGATTACTTTAGATTTACACATGTGACTCATCCCCCATTGTCACACGATGTCACAATTCATTGACCCCCTTCCTCCCCTTAACGTGTGACGCAATTTATGTATGATCCTTTACACGTAAGATAAACCGTAAGAGGCAATAAAAATGAATTTAAATCCATTGAAAGTTAGAATAAGAATCTTTTATGCGAGTAGTATCTAAGTGGTTTGTAACAATGTAATCTAATGTTAGTCTGGATAGTCGTATTACATTACATGTTACATTATGGTAATAAAACTTCACATTCACATAATAGTGCCATTACCTATAACAAGTTATTTAACTTCTACTACTTATTGCTATATTGTTAGTTTTCACAATGGAATTCGAAAGGACTGTCTTCTAGCTATCTTTTACAATTTTTTTTTTTGGCTGGGAAATTATCAAATAACTTCTCCCGCTCTGGGTGGAGCGGAAGGGCGTGTCAGACTCTTACTGACTAAAACCCACCCGTGTTCCTTCGGTTGCCCTTTTGCCGGGGGCCACGATTTCCCTTTCGGCCCATATTCGCAGCCTCGGCAGGCACTGGCCCTAGCGGACCCCGTCAATTCTGCTGACATCTCTTTGAGGCGCGCGTGGAACACAACGCGCCGTCGACCCGGGCTTGGTCCTTATCAGACGGCGAGCTACCCATTGCTCACCGTCCGCAAGCCCGCGCCTATGGTGGCCGG
Organism: Agrochola litura; assembly: GCA_949152395.1. Classification (NCBI taxonomy): domain Eukaryota; kingdom Metazoa; phylum Arthropoda; class Insecta; order Lepidoptera; family Noctuidae; genus Agrochola; species Agrochola litura. The sequence continues at coordinate 16,392,637 of OX424509.1, read as the reverse complement.
AAATCGGCTCGCAATTCCCGCCCCGGGCGTCTCCTCCTGCGGCAGTTAGGGGCGTGAGGGCGCAAAGTTTGCCTCTCCCTCACGCGTTCCGCCTCCTCCTTCGCGAGCATTACCGCTTCACAGAGCTATCTTTTTCCTGTGACTTTGTTCGCATATAACGATTTTTCATGTATATTTGTTTGACTGTCAAGGGTAGACTTCTGAAATCTATTCTTAATCCGGTTCTACATCCTTTTAACCTGCGTTTACACCTATAGAAGTTGTGATACTTGTTTTTGACAAACCAAGTCGTGTATAGAACATGTATTGACGTTATTGCAGACATGAATTGTTTACTCTTTTGTTCACCTTTTGACAAGTTTTCAGCAAACAACTGGGCCCTATACCTCACAAGTTTATAAGTCTACAATTCTACAAAATAGTTAAATTGTAGAAAAAATTGCGTAAAGCAGAAATTACAAATATGTATGATTTACAATTTACAATTCCTTCGCCTTTTTAAAAGCGTAACACAAAGCATCAGGGCTATGTATAAATGTGTAGACTTTTCACTACAATTTACATATTTGAACGGTTTTTCCGTAAATTGCAACTTGTAAATTATAATTGTAAAGTTTTGTGGTATAGGGCCCTAGTTTTTACAACTTGTTTTAGATGTTTGACGATAAACAATATACACAAAATTTGCAGAATACATGATTTATAACTTGTTGTAAATGCGGTACAAGGAATATTTTCTGTCATTAATGTTCTTATTGTCAGTGGGTTAGGCTGCTTGTAATTCGCCAGTTAGTTGGAGACTAAATTACTTTAAATGCATCCCATTCACTAATTAAACATGTAAATTAAGTATACTGCTTTACAAGTATGTCATGAAACCTTATAAATAACCTGATCTCCATGGCAACGCTGGATTATATACATTTCAAACAAATAACCCAGTTACAGTGCGTTCATTATAACTTGTCCCTTGATGCGATTGTTAGCTCTGTTCTGTCAGTCGCCATTTTGAACTCTATTTGTATTGAAACTAAGCTTGACAAGGAATGGTGCCAACATAACGGCAAGAGAGAAGTTATAGAGAACGGTCTGTTGCTTCACGTCATGTAAATGCGTCCAAACGAATCTATGTTTAACTAAGCCGCCGTTTTGTTTGACACCAAAGCAATGATCGTTAGTTCCTGTTAATATATTTGTTACTGGCTGCGACCCGCGGTTTCATCCGCATCAGCCCACGTTTGCACGGACGTAATAAAATCACGGCGATTTTTATTCGTGCACTTGGTTTTCAACGCTCTGCTTAGCGCCGAGAGTTGGAAATCCAACAGTGTGTTTTTTCAACGCGCTGGGATGAGAGTGCGTCCCAGCGCGTTGGATTCTCAACGCTCGGCTTAACATTGAGAGTTGAAAATCCAGTGCGCGATAAAATCCCGCCGCGATTTTATTGCGTCCATGCGAACGTCGGCTAAGTCTAGATCCCGTAGGAATATCGGTATAAAAAGTTTCCTATGTCCAAACCCAGGTCATGGTCTACCCATGTGTCAAATATCCAAATATGTTCAACCGTTTTAGCATGAAAACGTAACAAACAAATAAACAAACTCACTTTTGCATTTATAATATTCGATAAGATATTTACAAAGCCGTGCTTGTTTACTTGGCAATGCAAACAAATTCGTTCGAGGGACACGTGACTAAATAATAACAGAAGCACGGGTCGATCGAAGGTTAAGTTACATTTGCCGCGGTCGGTTCCTGGATGAGTGACTATACATTATATTATATCGAGACCCCTCCGTGTCTCGGAAAGCACGTTAAGCCGTTGATCCCGGCTGTCATTCGTAGATCTTTGACAATCGTTTTAGGCTTCTTTTAGACTTTTAGGCTTTAGCGACTGCCTATCTGACCTCTACAACCTAGTTACTGGGTAACACGACGACATCCCTTGGTAAGACTTTTAGGCTTTTACCCAGTAACTGGGTTGTGGAGGTCAGATAGGCAGTCGCTCCATGTAGAATACTGATATTAAGCTACATCCGGTTAGACTGGAAACCGACCCCAACACAGTTGGGACAAGGCTAAGCAGATTGATAATATTGATTGAAAAATAAATTCGTTCATTTTGAAAGCGAGAACATTATGTAATAAACGTCCAGTTAAATAATACTTTATTCTCCACTATTACATTAACACCAGTGCCTATAATAAACAGACGATAATAACTCGCTGTTTATGGGCAGCCGCTCCCTTCCATTAGAAATGAGAATCTAATTCTTATTTACACGACAAATAAATCAAAATTAGCAGGAGCCAAATTAGCCACTACGTACGTTGATCAGGCGCGATAAAATGCTTTTATGGCTCCCATTATTACTCGGCAACCATATTTTTATTGTGGTTAGCTTTATTGCATTGTAAATATCGGTAACTGCGAATAAATACGGAGAGAGAAATGGTACGATCGTGTTTTTTTTCTCTCACAAATGGATCGGCACATAGAATGGAGAGGGACGGAATAAAATAATATGACGTCGTATTGTCCTCGGATGTTTTATGAACAGAAATATGCATACGAATGGGTCTCATTTAATTTCATATTCATGTTTTTGAAGCTTCAATTCAGTCTTACTAAAATGATAGGATTTATTTTTTGTTTGAAAATATACTGTATCTACCTACATGACATGGATATCTTTATAAGATAGGGTTGCGACAAGTCTGAGCCTGTTTTTACGATATCTTTTACTTGTGAGCCTATATGTAACAAGACCTTATTTTATAAAAGTAAATATGACAAAAAAATACTCCCACAGTGAACCTCAATCATTTTTACGTTAGAACTCACATGCCTAAACAGGAGATGGATCGCCTGTATTCCATTTATTAGATTTTTCTTATGTACAAGGTACTTACTACTTGTAAATTCCTCGCCGGAGAAAAATGAATGTATATTACAGTTCAAATATTTTTATTTGTTTCTTTAATGCTTTTCCACTCCACAGAAACACCACACAATCCAATCGCAATTTAAATAAATTAAAACAAACGAAAGCAAATTGGAATTTGTTATCATACATTTTACATGCACGTTTGGGACCAATAAAACCTCAGACACACTAAACTCGGGTCGTGTGCAGTGCGTGGCGTGCGAAGTGCGTACAAAGAAATAAGGAATACGACACATCGAAAGCAAGTGCCGCTACGCCGATGAGCTACTCCTACAAGCTATGACGACGAGCTACATTCCGTTCAGTTATTTCAAGTCTGACAGCAGCAACCCAATAGCAACGTTATCAAGACGAGAATAAAGATCATTGTGGTTTTGACAGACATGTCAATGACAGCGACCCAATAGCAACCTTATTACGACGGCAATAAAGATCACTGTGATTTTGACAGTGCTACAAAACCAGAGGTATCTAACTGTGAAGGTACATTATCGACGAGCTTCGTGAAAATGCAAAATCAAATGGAATCAAAAGTCGTTTATTCAAATTAAGCTGAAAATCAGCATTGAACGTCAGAATTACATAAGACAGTCCACCACTTCCTAGTGCTTAAGCTGGCAAGAAGAAATGGCGCAACAAACTCCCCAGCAGCACAGCAAAAGATTCGTCAACGTGCTTCAAGGTCACACATTTTCAGTGTGTCGTCTATCACATATATCGCTACGCATCGCATAAAGCTCCCATTCAGTGTACCAAAACCTTACCAGTATCACACATACATAATTCATTACATATCAAATAGGCTTCGTCGATACAAATGCCTTCAATTGGCAAGAGTAATGCGTGCCAGAGATTCAGGAATCGTGAGCGAATAATTAACGTTAGCGACATTTTACAGAGTAAATAAATTAGGTACTGTTAACGAAGTCATTAATATTGGTAGCAAACTCGTTTGTCCTTGTTACGGTAGGTGTAAACTTATGTTCGTAACACGATCTTGTGGTTGAGGAGATGGTTTCGACGCTGTCTTTGTAACGACATCTTTATTTGACTTGCAAAATGTTGATACTTTATTTAACGTGAAGTGTTCACGATCTAAGGTTGCCCTTTTCTAATGCCTGCCGGGGGTTCGAAAAAAACCGATAGGGAAATCGTGACCCCCGGCAACAGGGCAACCGAAGGAACATGGGTGGGTTTGAGTCAGTAAAAGTCAAAAGTCTGACACGCCCTCCCGCTCCGCCCAGAGCGTGAGAAGTTATTTGATAAATTCCCACACAAAAAAAAAAAAAGGTTGTCCTTTTTTGAATTTATACCTATTTAACTTTGAAATAGGCGGAGGTTTGACTACTATTCATATAAGAAACCAATATGAATTCGTAATTATAGTTTACTAGCTTTTGCCCGCGGCTTCGCCCGCGTGGATGTCAGAAAATATCCCACGGGAACGTACTACCGAGATTTCATACCAAATATCAGAGGAAAGGAAAACGTCATTGACTCCTACCGCTGCGCCCGCGTTGCTCCGCGTAATTTTGAAACTGTGATATCTTTTAAACTGTTCAATTAAATTATCTGATTTTAAGGCATATTTTAATCTAAATTAAATGCACAATTTAAATAACATATTTTTGGATAAGGATTAATACTATACCGGTCAAAAAAGCTTCGGAAATAACAATGAAATTTTTATCAAATTCTGAAAGATGAAAACGGTTATTGTGGGTCATCCTTAGAAGATAGACATATGCCATCGCAGATTTTTTGTAGAACTTTTTAAGATGAACAATACCGTAGAACATCAATCTGATGTATCGTTTCGGGTTAACGCAGCGCACGCCAGTAAAGCTCCCAGTCGGCATGATTTTTTCCGATTTCTTCAACAATAATCGTCATATTTCAGCCAATTTAGACAAAACCTTAATAAATTATACACTAAAACCTTCCGCATAAATCACTCCGTCCATTGGTGAAAACCGTTTGAAAATCCGTTTGGTAGTTTTTGAGTTTATCGCGGTCAGACAGACAGACAGACGCGGCGGGGGACTTTGTTTTATAATATGTAAGGATACGAAGTAATAAAAACAACCGACTTCCAAAAAAAAAAACACTACAAAGTGAAAAATAACTTTAATTTCGGAAGTCGGTGTCTTGGGTTTTGTGTTTTCGTTTTTTGCCACTGACTTCCGAAATTAAATTTAATTTTCACTTTGTAGTGTTTTTTTTTGGAAGTCGGTTGTTTTTTTTTTTGTAAAAAGTTTTTATTTTTCACTTTTTAGTTGTGGTACCTACCCCACACACATTCGAATACCACTACCCGCTAGGTACCAGTAACAGGAATTTATCATATCATCTACATACTAAGTGGGAAAAAAAACGTATTTTGTATCTAACTTAAAAACTACCGTAGCAAAGTTAATAAAATTTAAATGGGACCAATTTGGGAGCATACCATACCCTTTCAAACAAAAAAATAATTTTCAAAATCGGTCCACAAATGACGCAGAAATCGGTGGACATACACAAAAAAAAAAACAAACATACGCGACAAACATATAACCTCCTCCTTTTTGGAAGTCGGTTAAAAATGGCATATCGTCGCTCGGCAGCCAATACCACGAATGTGAAACATTTTTGATATGTGGTTGAAATCTATAAATTTGTATAATCTACAGAGTGACTTATAATTTAATGTATTCCTTCCAGGACGTGATAGTGTGACCCATTTGCAACAATTAAGTACCATATAAAGACTAGGCGAAAATTCATGGGATTTGAGAAGACCCAATCATTATGTATTTTTAAAAATTTCCTAGAATTCGTTACTAAATATTACTTTTCTGCAAACTCTCAAATCGAATGGCTTTCATTGATATTCCATTGGGTACCTGATTCTTTAAGAGCGTTTATTCTGAAAGTGGGCAACGTCGCAAATAGATGTCAAATTTTTCGCTGTTTTGATTAATTTGGCAATATTACTGTATGGAAATAAAGAAATGTGGCTAACTAGTTCCCTAAAATATTAGTAATGAATTACAAACACAGATTTTTACTTTGTAACAAAATTGTTACAAAATAAAAATCTAGGTGTAAAAAAGGCATTTAGAATAATAAATAAATAATAAATTCTTAATTGGCATAAAAAATGTGTACAAGCAAAGTGAAGCCCTGACCCTGCGCTAGGTAAAAACACCTGTGTTACAGGGGCCAGTGTCTTCTCCCAATCAGTAAGTTCTGGATTTATGCAATAACATCATTTGAATTTAGAAAGTTTACAAATACTTTTTTATATCTAAAACTATAAATATTCGGTATTACGATATTAATTATTGCATTTCATAATCAATATTTTAGTTCCCTAGTTAGCCACATTTCTTAATTCCATACAGCAATATTGCTAAATTAATCAAAACAGGTAAATATTTGACAGCTATTTACGACGTTGCCAACTTTTAGGATAAACCCTCTTAACAAACCTTGACTTTTAAAGCACTAATTGTCTGCGGCTTATTTGCATAGACCCGTGATTTAACGTAGCCCCACATGAAAAAGTCTTACGGTCTTAAGTATCTCGGTGGCGTCAGTTGACGTTGCCGAAGATAACCATACCGTCGAATTTGTCGAGCAGTAGATCCACTGTTTCATGTGCAGTCTAGCACGATATCCATATCTTCCAATTCAGGCCATAAAAAAATTACTAAAGTGAATATAATTCAGTAAAATATTTTTAAAAAAGGATTATGATAATTAATATTAAATGATTACAATACTGTGACATAATTGAATTAATGAATAATGATAATTTTTAAATCAGGTAACTCATGACATGTGTATTTTTATTTAGGTATGACTTTAATAATTTATAATTAATATGATGTAAATGATAAAATTATATAATGTAATTAAAACGATGTCCTATATAAAATTTAATATTTATAACTTTTTTCTTTTTACTTAATGAATGTAAATAATGCATGTTCAACTGTTACTGTTACAATTATAAGCATATATGCATGATGAAATTGCAATGCCCTAACAGGGCCACTATGTTCTAAGAACTGATATCCTCTGTTAAGAACTTTATTTATGTACACATAGTTAGCAATAAAGAATTTGAATTTGAATTTGAATTTGACCTGTACACACGGCTACACATCAAACTATACAATTCTAGTTTATGCTGATCTCACATCGTATAGGATTTCCGTACAATGCGAGGTCAGCTTGTACTGGAAATGTATAGCTTGATGTGTAGCCGTGTGTACGTCTCACCGTTAGCAGTAATGGCAGCCATAAATATCGAAGACGCGGCAGTCATTTTTCAGATATCACATCATTATGTAATTAAGTCCTCTAATAAATAAATAGTACCTGGGGGACCGAGCTCTGCTCTGGTGAAAATAGAGAATGCTCATTTAATAGTATAGGATAGTACTTACTAATTTCATACTGCCATGAAAGTAGGTACTTACTAATTCCATGCTGCCATGATCATTATTCTACTGTCAATTCATTATCTTGTTCTAAACTTTGGGCGACTGAGCTCTGCTCGGGTGAAAATACGGAGACAACAAATTTTCCCAGAAATGAGACCTAGCTAGATCGATTTTTCGCCCCCGTAAACCCCTATATTGCAACTCTCATCGAAATCGTTAGAGCCGATTTCGAGAACGTGAGTAGGTACAAATATATATAGAAACAAATATATAAACATACAAATATTGCTTGTTTCATAGTATAGGATAACCATTAAATGATATCTGATATACAACTTGCTTTGTTTAAAAGTTGTTCGAGCGTCCTTAACAGAAAACCCTTTAGGTAAATATTTTATTTGTTTTGCGTTACTATGATAGAAACAATAGGTAACCAAGGTTTACTAAGGTAACTTGCTAAATACCTAAAATTAGATATCCGAAACCTCAATAATCTCGTTGCTCCTTCATAACTGTGATTCAACACAACTACTTAACCTTATCTATACCAATTATGTATATCTGAAAAGTAATATCATGAAAATCTAATATCCCTTTCCTATATTGTAGTACCCACTACCCATTCTATTCTAGTTTAAGGCTGATTGAATCTAAAACGCAACATATTTGGGAATAAACAGCATTAACCTAACCACACACTACCTACTTTTAATTATATCAAAACCAATACTATTCAATTGGAAATTGGGAAACACTGCAGTGAGTTTTCCAAATTGAACATAACATAACATAACATAACGCCTTGTTTCCCCGAAGGGTTGGGCAGAGGTGTCCCTGTAGCTGGTACACCCACATTTCGCCAGTTATGTTTAAGTCCCATGTAATAGGGGGCGAGCCTATTGCCATCAACCGGGCACAAATCCAGACTCCGAGCTGCTACTGAGAAATTTCAGATAGAAAAACCCAATAACACTTGAACTACGTACAATATCTATACATATTATAAATTAAAGTTGTATTTCGTGTTTGTCTGTGTTCGCGTCTTCTAAACTGCACAATTGATTTTGATTCAGTTTTCACAATCATTTAGTTAGAGAACTGCCTTAAGTTCTGAGTGATTACTGACAAATGCTTGCACTGACTGAACAGGTCCACTCAAATCTGTGTGATTTTTTTCCTCAAAAGACCATTTTAGACACTTATCTACATGGTTCTCATATGGACCAAGATTATGTCTGGGCTTTAAAAGAGACTTTGACCCTTAAGTTTGTTTAGATCTTATCAGGGATAGTCAGATAGGCAGTGTCGACACCATCTAGCTTATTTTAATTCTTTTTATTATGACGTGTTAAAACACGGTATTTATTATTATTACAGCACTGCGGTATTTGTTTTTGCAAATATCACAGCATTATTCTGAGATACTCCTTTTTGGCCTCACACAGGTCTTCTTCTTTGTTAACACATTTTTTTTTTTTCTGAAATAGGTAGGTATTGATTTTTATAATTTTCTTAGTTTTAATGTTGTATTTCCTGTGCGTGTCCCAAATAAAAATAAAAAAATATTTCTTTCAAAGTGATTCCGATATCCCATTTACAGAATAAACATCATTTCATTTCACTTATTCCGGAAGGTTTATATGAGTAAAAAACATTAGTATTAAACTTACATATAATAAACAAATTGGATGTATTGACAAGCCTTAAAACCCTTGCACAGCAGAGGCGGGTCGCTAGTTTACTAATAAAACAACATAAAACTACTTTTCCTACAAAACGGGACTTCGTGTATTTTTCTGGCATAAAAGATTTTAGTCGAGATCAAGAATTTTGCATAAAAAGAAACCGGTTTTTGAAATATTCTAGAATACACTGTTCGTCGTCCCATTACGAGAAGTATTTGCCTAGCGTTTGCAAATCCTTTAGCGGCTATTTGCACAAAGTTGTCCGTTTAGTTATGCAATAGAAATTGTTTATCTACCCTCTTTTACCTACAGGAAAAAGAAGGAAGAAAATCATTAGCAATCATTTGTTTAATTCATCTCATACGAAAATACCAAATCAAACCAAAGCAATTAAAACTATAATAAAAGCACAGACTAGAAACAACAGAATTAATTAACGTTATTGGATTAATTACGCAACTGGATATTGCTTAGCAAACATGTCTGCCAAATAATATTCAAATCAAGCCCCTTAATAAATATGACTTACTCAAAATATTCGATATTTGCCGATATATATTTCAGCAACTAGTATAGTACACTCGAGTTACATGTGGGTTACGCGTGCCACATCAAGCTTATACCGACATGTATATTATGTCAAGATATCAATTAATACAGGGTGGCGTACATCGACGCGAAGACTATTACTATGGATTCAACACATGATTCTAAACCCCCCTGCGTTGGAAGTTTAAGTCGGTTATTAAAAAAAAATTGATGTTCCATACATTTTGACCGCGTAGGTATTGCACTTTTCTATGAAACAGTTCATCATCATCTTCCTGCCTTTGTCCCATGTTACTTGGGGTCAGCGCAACACGTTTTCTTTTTCCACTCTCCCCTGTCAACCATCACACTATCATTCACTCCCTTCTCTTTCATATTATTCCTCACACAATCCATCCATCTTTTCTTTGGTCTTCCTCTCCCGCTCCATCTATCAGCATTTATATTCATTACTCTTTTAGTCACATGCGTTTCTTCTCTCTTCATCACATGCCCATACCAGGCCAAACGATTTCCTTTCAACTTTTCTGTTACTGGCGCCACTTTTAAACTTCCCCTTATATACTCATTTCTTACTTTATCCATTTTTGTCACTCCATACATCCATCTCAACATTCTCATCTCCGCTACATGCAATTTTTTTTCATCCGTCTTTTTCACGGCCCAGCATTCCGATCCATACAATACGACAGGCCTTATCACGGACTTGTAGATTTTCCCCTTTAACTTGGGGGGCATCCGTGGGTCGCAAGTTGTTCCAGTGACCTGTCGCCATTTCATCCATCCTGAGTTGATCCGGCGCGTTACCTCTCGGTCTACTCCACCATCACCCTGGACAAGCGACTCGAGGTACTGAAAATCGGAGCAGATTGGTAAGGGCGTTCCGGTGTGAGATATGGGCAAAGGACTGGAAGGACCGCCATTATGAAACAGTTGTTTTTTTTTAAATAATCGACGAAAAAGTTCGAGGCATGGGGGTTCAGAACCATGTACTGAATCCATGGTAACCATTTTCGCGTCAATGTCCTTGCCACCCTGTATAATTATTGTGAAAATCTACCATGGATTAAATTAAGGATTAGGAACACTTTCAATTAGCGCGTTATGTTGTTAATAATGTTAATATAGCATGAGTGCTATGATATGAGTATCAGCCTATAATGTTCCCACTGCTGGGACACAGGCTTCCTCTTGGTGAGAGAAAGTGGGCCGTAGTCCACCACGCGGGCCCATCGGGTTGGTACGTGACACATGTCTTCGAATTTTTGGTTCTAGAACATGCCGGTTTCCACTAAATGTTTTCCTTCACTGTTTTGAGAGCAGTGGTGATGAAATAATTTACACAAAGTAAAGCGCCTGTCTGGGTTCGAATCTACGATCTACAACTCATACCCGCCACTGGCCTACCACTGCTCCACTTCTACCAAAGTTAATGTAATGCTCTTTATTATATAAGAAAGTGGTTACAAATTGTGTGAAGACCCTGACACTTGAGCTCGGTGGTAAACCTGAGTTACAAGAGACAGGCTGTTACTACGCGATTCACTAGACACATAGCCATGTGGTATGTAGGTACAAATTATTCCTCTTTGTCAGTAGGTACAGTAAGCGCTCAAAAGTGCATAAGCACGCTAAAAGTCGTATTGCTGTGAACACGCGGTGTAGTCCGTACATTTGCATGTGTAAACAGTCAGACGTCTGTGGTGTGAGTGCCGTACACACACCACAGAGAACGCAGTTTTGCACTACACACTGTCGTATCGTCACGGTTCGCGGGCGCCGCACTTATATTTCCATCACTTTTGTTAGCACGCATCGTACGCGTGACCTTGGCCAGCGTATTGTATTGCTAAAATTCGAAAGTAAATTATATGTGCAGATAGCAGAAGGCGTTAAGCGTTGGTCTTAGATTCGAGATGGCTAAGGTTCTAATCTCGTAAATCACAGCGCTGTTTTTGCAAATATTATTATTTTTGTTTGCAATAATAATATTTTTAAATATTCCTGCCTATTTATTAATGTTGTTATTGCAATAAAGGGTTTAGAATAAAAAATGCGTGATATGTTATAATAAAAAATAAATAACATTTATTCGTTATATTTATTTTACTTAAGTATAGTTAACAAACTGCTACAATTATTTATCATTACTTCACCTGAATAATATGTGAAATAGATGTCTAGAAACTTAGAAGCAATTTGTATTATTTTGACATATTTAAATTTTGAAATGTTTTAAATTTTAAATGGATTTTTTTCACCATAAATATAAAGCTTTGATCATGGTCGAAGTAATTAAGCAATAAATAAGAATATTAGACTACTTAAAATGTAAAAAAAACTACTGACAAAATATTTGATTTAAAGGTTAAGTATAGGCAGTTTCGTTTACATTAAGTAATTATTTTAAATTTTATTTGGCTTTAGTAAATATTGGTTGGTATTGAGGTTATAGCTTAAGTATTCATTTTCTTTACGAAAAGAAGATTGAAACTTAACCTCAAATTTTAATCCTAAAATAATAATATTACTAAAATAATATTAAACAATTTCGGTATATTGGTAAGAAATACGACAAACACCCTATTGAAACGTGCTCAAAAAATTTGTTACCATAAATTCATGCAATAACGAATCTGTTGTTTATTAAGTTGGTACGGTCAATATTTTAAGGTCAAAAACGGTTTTCTAGCTGGTCTTCAGTGATGCAAGCCTTCAGAGTGTACGGCGAACGGTTCATAATGACGTGTTTTTAATAATTCAGCAAAATATCTCGTTGGTATGAAACCATTTGTTTCATATTCATTCACCATTTGACGTCGCTGCTACTCGATCCCCCTTCCTCATATCTCTTAACCCTCACAGTATTTCTCTAGAAAAAAGAAAAACATTGTTTTTGTTACACATAATACCTAATTATTTATTATTCACTAATCGAATTAATAAAACTTTAAAGGCATCTTCTGTCTCAACAATACCTCTGTTCTATCAACAATACCCTTGATTAAGATTTATGTTTAGTAAAATATGAAATATATAAATGATAACACTCACACTTAGTCCAGTTTCATATTCACTTTTACGCAGCGCAATAATATTCTCTGATCTGATCTGATCTCTTCAATATATTTTATGCCTGCTTTTTGAAAATAATAACCACAACACTGCGCTAAATACTCGTCACCAATATTATCCACGAACCAACATAGTTCTATTAATTGAATACTCGTAACGAACTGCATCTACCCCACAGTAATCGAAATAATTTATTAATTTTCTGTGGTCTACCTGCTAAACTTTAATATTTATGTGAACAAAACGAATGAAACAAAAACGAATGATGATTATCGAACTAGTCATTGGTTGCAGACAAAGTGAGTGTGTGTGTGTAATGTGCGTGTCTACAGTATTGTAACAACTTATAGAAGAAGGTCGTAAGTCAAACCGAAGCGTCAGTCTATTGCTTTGTGAGATTGCTTATGGACTTTTGGTCGGTACTGTACATGATTATAGGACATAACCGAATGCCTACAAGTAAGTAGGTTTTAGCAGAAATGTATCAGATATAGATGTGCCTGGGGAAAAATCACAAAACGCGTAGAAAAAGTAATGATTTTGACTATTCTTATTTTTATTATCTTTCCAAAGAAATTTTGCAAGTATATCTACTTTGTACACATTACACTACTTACAGAAATCGGTATCAAATTTATTCAAATTCAAAATATTTTATTTCACATAAACCTATATGGGCACTTATGAAACGTCAGAAGCTAGGTGCACGGTTCCAATTGATCGTTTCCTATGGAGAAGAGCTGGCAAGAAACTCCACGGTTACTCTTTTAAAAATAATTGTCTTTTCAATAGTTTCAATTATTAGTGTTACTAGGTATGGGAGGACAGTGTAGGTCTTTCAATAAAAACCCGGTACTTAACAAAATAGAAAATAGTCGACAGATCTATAGTTCACTAAGTCTACAGCGTTCTCACATTCACAAAATAGAAAATAATCTATACAAAAGATAAATAAATTAATAAAAATAAAATCCTATTTTAATAAAACGCAATTACATGATTGCTATTACAACTGTAATAAATCTGAATAATTATCATGTCCACAAAAGCCACAAAGTGTTGAAATTAAATTAGTATCAACATTGCTTTACTGCATAACAACACCAGTTATTTAAATTCCGGAGAGTAGATATATTACAAACAACCTTACCTATATTACACAAGTACATTTTATTTATATTAAACATAATATTATAAGATAGCATCATGTGTTTGTTCCACACCACTTGTTCCATACAAATCAGTACCACTACGTACATATGTATGTATATACATATAAGATATGTATACATACCAAACGATTCTCGATTGCCGTGTCGGTGATCGATCACATCTCTAGTCGGAAATTGAGTCGGCTACTCACCTTGTGTTATCGAGAATTCGAGAGCTTATACAAAGAAAACATGTGAAAAATATATTCAGAAAAGAATTTATATGACAAAGATATCTTATCGCACATTTATCTCGAAAGTCTTCTCGTTTTTTTATTTAAATGTATGTAGCCTTATTATTTTTTCGTAATGAATATTTTTTATCTTCAAAACGAAGGTTATTTGTAAATCAAACATCAAAAAAATGTGTCGGGTTTTCTTATTCGTATAAAGGTGAGGGGAAATGATGGCTGGCACATTTAGGAAGCGACAGCGATTTTTAAAGTGGTGACTAGGAAAATTTATTTTAGTATTTGACACATGGATGGCATTTGTTTTGATAGATTGTTGACCTTCTATTTCGTTAATGTTTCATTCCTTCACAAAATCCGGGTCAGAGACACATCGCTCTGCGAATGTGTGTTAGATGAAGGTACTTTGACGCACATCTTTTTTAACTGCTCGCATAATAACCCAGCCCATGACTTGTATAGTCATGTCCCTAAATTAAAGACCCCTGTCCCAACTAACTTTCCATCCCTACTAACACATTTTTCCCCAAAGCTCTTTGCGGCTTTGATGTTTTTTATCCGTGTCAATGACATCAAATTATGATGATTTTTGTGTGGTTTGTGATCATTTATACACATATTTAATAATATAACTAACAATAATTTTGATCTGTTTGTTTCATACCCGTCAACAAGTTTCACATTTTTAATTAAGATTAGTAGATGTTTTTTTTTTTTTTGTTTTCCTTCTTCGCACGCTTTCTCATATCACATCTGACACTGGCAGAATTGTCGACATCAGCACCATTGTCATAGAGAAAAATAGAATAGTTAATGTTTCATGCATAAAAATAAGTACCTACAGTGTAACCTAGTATTTAAAATTATTTAATAATGTTAACGCTTTGTTCTCAACAGCACTGAATATGATTTAGTTCTCGATAGCACTAACTTGGTAGCAGTCAATTCCTGCTCCCTCTGGTGACAAATGTCTTTGAATGATAATTTCCATTCCTATGTGACGAATGATTTTATTAAAAGAAATTAGCTATCAATATACAAAGTAAACTTAATGAAATATTAAGAACTAATATTATTATAATCATATTTATTTCCACTTTCATCTACGCACATCACAACACTTAATCAGCCTATAATGTTCCCACTACTGGGACGCAGGCCTCCTCTCTGTGAGATGAGTGGGCCGTAATCCATTACGCGGGCCCAGTGCGGGTTGGTAGATGTCACATGTCTTCGAATTTTTGGTTCTAGGACATGCCGGTTTCCACACGATGTTTTCCTTCACCGTTTTGAGAGTTATGAAATAATTTACACAAAGTAAAGCACCTATCTAGGTTCAAACCTACGACCTGTCAACTTGTAAGTCGCGGCCGCTACCACTAAGCCACCACTGCTTCTGGACATCATGAGATAATATTTTCATAAATGTCTTTTATATTTTATTATTCTACTTAAGAGTGCCCCAGCCGAGACCAAAATTGATGGGGTGGCAGTTAACAGGATCCACATGATATATTTACAGATTAAGGACAACACCCATCCCATACTATTAGGGTAGACCTTTCTCGGAGACATTGTAGGTACAGTACCGACCAAAAGTCCATAAACAATCTCACAAAGCAATAGACTGACGCTTCGGTTTGACTTACGACCTTCTTCTATAAATTGTTACAATACTATAGACACGCACAGTACACACACACACACTCACTTTGTCTGCAACCAATGACTAGTTCGATAATCATTCCTTTTTTGTTTCATTCGTCTTGTTCACATAAATATTAAAGTTTAGCAGGTAGACCACAGAAAACTAAGTAAATTATTTCGATTTCTGTAGGGTAGACAGAATAGATACAGTTCGTTACGAGTATTCAATTAATAGAACTTTGTTGGCTCGTGGATAATATTGGTGACGAGTATTTAGCGCAGTGTTGTGGATAATATTTTCAAAAAGCAGGCATAAAATATATTGAAGAGATCAGATCAGATCAGAGAATATTATTGCGCTGCGTAAAAGTGAAGTGAATATCTAATGAAACCGGACTAAGTGTGAGTGTTATCATTTATATATTTCATATTTTAGTAAACATAAATCTTAATCAAGGATATTGTTGATAGAACAGAGGTATTGTTGAGACAGAAGATGCCTTTAAAGTTTTAAATTCATTATGAGGTTTAATTCGATTAGTGAATAATAAATAATTAGGTATTATGTGTAATAAAAACAATGTTTTTCTTTGTTCTAGAGAAATACTGTGAGGGTTAAGAGATATGAGGAAGGGGCTTATTATCAAGGTGCAGCGACGTCAAATGATGAATGAATATGAAACAAATGGTTTCATACCAACGAGATATTTTGCTGAATTATTAAAAACACGTCATTATGAACCGTTCGCCGTGCACTCTGAAGGCTTGCATCACTGAAGACCAGCTAGAAAACCGTTTTTGACCTTAAAATATTGACCGTACCAACTTAATAAACAACAGATTCATTATTGCATGAATTTATGGTAACGAATTTTTTAAGCACGTTTCAATAGGGTGTTTGTCGTATTTCTTGCAGATAGACCGAAATTGTTTAATTAATATTATTTTAGTAATATTATTATTTTAGGATTAAAATTTGAGGTTTAGTTTCAATCTTCTTTTCGTAAAGAAAATGAATACTTAAGCTATAACCTCAATACCAACCAATATTTACTAAAGCCAAATAAAATTTAAAATAATACTTAACCTTAAAATCAACAATATTGTCAGTAGATTTTTTTACATTTTAAGTAGACTAATATTCTTATTTATTGCTTAATTACTTCGAACATGATCAAAGCTTTATATATAATATGGTGAAAAAAATCCATTTAAAATTTAAAATATTTCAAAATTTAAATATGTCAAAATAATACAAATTGCTTCTAAGTTTCTAGACATCTATTTCACATAGTATTCAGGTGAAGTAATGATAAATAATTGTAGCAGTTTACTAACTATACTTAAGTAAAATAAATATAACGAATAAATATTATTTATTTTTTATTATCACATATCACGCATTTTTATTCTAAACCCTTTATTGCAATAACAACATTAATAAATAGGCAGGAATATTTAAAAATATTATTATTGCAAACAAAAATAATAATATTTGCAAAAACAGCGCTGTGATTTACGAGATTAGAACCTTAGCCATCTTGAATCTAAGACCAACGCTTAACGCCTTCTGCTATCTGCACTTACAATTTACTTTCGAATTTTAGCAATGCCATACACTGGCCAAGGTCACGCGTATGATGCATGCTAACAAAAGTGATGGAAATATAAGTGCAGCGCCCGCGAACCGTGACGATACGACAGTGTGTAGTGCAAATATGCGTTCTCTGTTGTGTGTGTGCGGCACTCACACCACAGACGTCTGACTGTTTACACATACAAATGTACGGACTATACCGCGTGTTCACAGCAATACGACTCTTAGCGTGCTTATGCACTTTTGAGCGCTTACTGTACTTATCTAGGAGCACATTGGATCCACGGTGTTACACTGTTTTTGGCGACAGCGAATGGTAAGCAGCTTAGGCAGAATTGCAAATAATATGTTCGACATTTATTTATTTTAGAAGGTAATGACAAAATGTGTTTGCTGTTCTGGAGATTTTTCTTGAAAACTACTTAAACAAGTACAATTTTAAAAATAACAAATTTAAAAAACCCCGACACAAAAATTTCCTCATTTATCTTTCCTACTCCATCACTAGACCCTGTCCACATCTTTCTATGACCTATTCATTGAGACCATTCCAATGAGACCAAACACGATACCTGTGCTGTAAGTTGGTAAGGGAGTTGGGTATCCTGCAAATTCCAGGTGATGCTGCAGCATCGGTTCAAAATTACTATGTTCTTCTAATATCATTGAAGTAACAGAATACCAAATTTCAAATCGATCAGACCTGCGGAAGATACCTACTCACATTTATTCATAAACTAGAAAAGAGCTGATAATCTTCAAACCGATTTTGATAAAACATTTAAAACCATCGCTAGAAAACTTGCTTTCAAATAAAAAAAAACCGCATTCAAATCGGTTCACCCGTTTAACAGTTACGGTGCCATGGACAGCCACATACACATAACACCTCTCTTTTTGCATTGGGGGTTAAAAATACCTTGTCTCAAAATAAAAAAAGCACACAAACAAATTTTAAACGCCAACACAACAAATTCGAAGATACTTCGCCAATATACAAATTCAAATTCTTAGACAACCCCTGAGCCCCTACGTGGCTGCACCTAACTGCTTTATCACGTTAAACCACTCAGATATAATGGGGGCATCATCCAAAACAAATCACTGCGACGTTGGGGGAGGCTACATCAAACCCTGCCGACGATGGGGATGACGACCTCTCGCTTTTCATCCTTGTATAGTCACATCCAAAATATGTTCGTCACCTTAATGGCTATTTTTCTCTGCAATTTGCACGATCTGATCCTGTATTATTTTTTGTAATCACGTTCTCGAAAACGGCTCTAACGATTTCGATGGAAGTTTTATTATAGGGTTTTTTGGCTAGGTCTCATATATACATACATAAACTCACGCCTTCTTCCCATGGGCGTAGGCAGAAACTACAGAACGCGCCTGCTACGATCCTTACATACTCCTTTTGCCTCGTTTACGTTCATACATCTGGTCATACACGCACGCCGGTAGCGAGTACAACGCACCTGGCCTTTCTGAAGAACATCACCAATAAGGTCAGTATATGTCTTCCTAGGGCGTCTCCGACCGGCTTTTCCCTTCACATCTGCCTTGTAAGTACATTTTGTTAGTCACCTTTCATTCATCCTCTCTACATGACCAAACCATCTCAGCATACCCTTTTAAATTTTTGTCACAACATCTTCTTTTAAATCACACCGCTGTCTTATTATATCATTCCTCAGCTTGTCATTCATAGTCAAATCACACATGCTTTGCAAGGAACGCGTTGGCTTCGCGTTTCACTAGGTCTCATATCTGAGAAAATTCGGTTTCTCCGTATTTTCACCCGAGCAGAGTTCGATCGCCCTAAGTTTAGATCAAGATGGCTGCCTTAGAATAATGACATGGCTGCATGGAATTAGTAAGTACCTACTTACTATCATGGCAGTATGGAATTAGTACCTTACATAGGTACTAATTCCATACTATAATTTCCTATACTATTAAATGAGCATTAGCTTGGTCGCCCAGGTAATATGTATATCATAATGTCAACACCGCAGAATCGCATTCAGCCATCTTCTTTACATGTCAGACCGAATAAAAAATGTGACACTGACCGACTCTGACAATAAAAAACAATGTTTTATAAAATGGCCAGGCCATTAAAAATATTTTAGGATGATGTTAACTCCACATTGATTAAAGGTGTATGCTAATTTGATCTTTGTTTTCGAGTTATTTAAATAAGTTTTCTGTGCGATAGTCTACTCAAAGCCAAAAGGTACTATTGCGTAACACACTTTCAATCACAATCAAAGAGTTCTAAAGACTATTATTGCTAATCCATTGCTTCATAAGTTTGAAAAATTCGTATACTCAACAACGCAATGAACTTGGTAACTATCAAAATAGAACCCATTGCGATAAATTGTCATTTAAAAAAATATACCTAAATTGTCCGTCAGGTAGATTACTAAAAAAATATTGGACACGTATTTTTTCTTTTTTTACGTAATCTAAAGATTACGGCAATACATTGAGTTAAAATGTGCCATGACGTCACGAGTATGTAGATTTTATACACACTTGTGGCGTGCAACCCCGACTCCCCAACTTTAATGCGTTTTATCTAAGTATTTTTTTATTAATATGATAAAGCAAAAAGTACGTATCTAATATTTTTTTTATTATCTGACTAACGGACTAAATAGAATTTCTTTTTTTTTACCCAGGCATCATCTCTATTACCCCTCTGACTAGATAAAGGAAATCATTTTAAAACTGACTTAGATATAAAAGACTTAACTGTACCATCACATCCCCTCATCCAATCCATTGAGTTAAAATGTGCCTCGACGTCACGAGTATGTAGATTTTATACTTACTTGTGATGTAGCAACCCCACTGCCTAACTTAAATGCATTTTATCGAAGTAATTTTTAGGGTTCCGTAGTAAACAAGGAACCCTTATAGTTTCGTCATGTCCGTCTGTCTGTCTGTCTGTCCGCGGTCTAGCTCCGAGACCCTTAGTACTAGAAAGCTGTAATTTGGCATAAGTATACATATTAATTACGCCGACAAAGTGGTAAAACAAAATTATGAAAAACATTTATTTTTTAGGGTACCTCTCCTACACGGAAAGTGGTGATGTTTTTTTTTTTTAACCCATAGTCTGGGGTATCATTGGAAAGGTTCTTTAAAAACATTGTGAGTTTGTGAAAACCATTTTTGGATTCAAGGATTCGTTTGCGAAATATTAAGCTTTAAAGTGCTAATTTTTGTTAGAGTCAAGTGTGTGTCCCCCTGCCAGCTAAATGGTTGGTTTTGGATGTGTGAAAAAAATCACAGCAGTAGTTTATACAACGAAATTAAAAGGAAAACTATTACAGCTAAGTAGACCCTACAAGTTAATGAGTGATAATTGACCAACTTAACTTTGCAGTTGCAAAAACATGTTTTCCAATACATTCCGTATTGGAGAACATATTTTTCAACTACAAAGTTAAGTTTGTTTTTGGGATAAATTCATCCCAACAACGGAACCCTTCATTGTGCGTGGTCCGACACGCACTTGGCCGGTTTTTTTATTAATATGATAAAGCAAAAAATATGTGTCTAATATTTTTTTATTATCTGACTGATGGACTGAATAGATTTTTTACCCTGGCATCATCCCTATAACCCTGGTGACTTGATAAAGGAAATGTCATAATTTCCAAATATTAATAATATTTACTGATTTTAAATACTAAATATAAAATTAAAAGTATGTGATTTGCCTCAAATGATATAAGTATCAGCGTAATTATTAAGTTTAAAAGTATCTCATTTAACAGTTCCGTAAAAGTACTGGTTTTTTAACGGAACAGAATTGGAAACATGATGTTTGGAGCGTTGCTTAGCTTTTAGTGCAGTTCGATTTGAGCCTCGAAATCGAAAGGATGTCTTCAAGAAGTCTAAAGTCATTATGATATTAAGTAGATACCTAATTAAATAGTTTGTTAAAAGTGTACCAAGTTTGTTTATATGCAAGATTATAAATACAGAAATATTAGTAATGAAATGGTGTATCATTACAGAAAGAATTTAAAAACTGACGTAGATGTAAAAGACTTGACTGTACCATCACATCCCCTCATCCATTTGCGTTTATTACTATTACTGTCACCGCATCCTATTAAGATCCCTCAGAGATTTGCCAACGAGTGCCTCTTCAGATATCCTGTGTAATCGCTTGTCATGTGTTGATGTTACAATCTAATAAAAATATGGAAATACAATGTTTATCAAAGGACCCTTCATACGTACAAAATTGTAATGTTAGGGAACTCCCTAATATTATAATTTTGGAAGTATGAAGGGTCCTTTGATATTTATTACTAATAAATGTCAAAGTTAAAAAAAACTAATAAGATTTTTTTTTGGAAATGGTTTAGAATTTGTACACCACAGATATATAGACCTAGATAACGCAAGTATCACGATCTGTATGAAAACCAAGCGTGCCATTTTTTGACTACCTACTATGACGTCACAAGCACTAGGAAACGTTTGTTTACTTTTTCTCCTCGTATTTGCACAGTTTTTACAATTTATAACAGCGTAATTAACCATTTTCAATTTTTTTACTGACTTCCTAAAAGCGTGGCACCGACGATGCAGACTGAGCGCGAAAGTGGCAGCTTACGATTATTGTACGTAAGTAAGCTGGGCACGAAAAGGGCACGCAAAGTAGTTGCTTTTGCGTTATCTAGGCATTTGTGTTGTACACATTGTGTACTATTGAGGAGGCGCACATATGCCTACTGCGGTTTACCTAGGTTAACTGTGCCCGTAGGTTAGGTCTGTCACGGCGTTTATCGCAGTATTTTCAGAATGCAATATATACGTTTTGAGGTACCTATTGATCAAAAAGGGTTATTTACATACCTATATTATCAGTTATCTGCATACTTCATTGCAGTCGCAAAAATACCGGAGGGCAGGTCCTCAGTAAATAAAATTTTATTAGAAACCGTTTGAAAGTCTCGACGTCATTTTAAACCCTTTCCTTATTACTTTGCCAACCCTAACGCCGCAAATAAAAGTTTATCCAAAAGATTATTGAAACGGAACTTTAGAACTGGTTCCGAATCTCCGATATTATTTTCGAAAGTTTTATTTCAGTTAAATTCCTGAATTCTTTTTGTTTTTTTCTTCACACATCCTGTATTTTGAACAAGATGTACCTGCCATCTTATCAAGTCACAGTCCGCAAAATCAGAGGTGTCTTGGGTTCGAACTCGAGACGTCTTGGCAGTCCGACGGTCACACCACTAGGCCATCACTGCTCCTCGTAGTGGCGATCGGCGGCGGTGATCTCTCGCGTCCGGCCCTGGTTCAGGCCATGGTACGGAGCGAGAGGAAATGGCAGGCCGTCACCTCCTTCTACGAAGCAGTAATGCTCGCGAAAGAGGAGGCGGAACGCGTGAGGGAGAGGCAAATTTCGCGCCCTCACGCCCTTAACCGCCGCAGGAGGAGACGCCCGGGGCGGGAATCGCGAGCCGATTTCCGGCCACCGTAGGCGCGGGCTTGCGGACGGTGAGCAATGGGTAGCTCGCCGTCCGATAAGGACCAAGCCCGGGTCGACGACGGCGCGTTGTGTTCCACGCGCACCTCTAAGAGATGTCAGCAGAATTGACGGGGTCCGCTAGGGCCAATGCCTGCCGGGGGTTCGAAGAAAACCGATAGAGACATCGTGGCCCCCGGCAACAGGGCAACCGAAGGAACACGGGTGGGTTTTAGTCAGTAAGACACGCCCTCCCGCTCCACCCAGAGCGGGAGAAGTTATTTGATAATTTCACAACCAAAAAAAAAAAAAAAGGCCATCACTGCTATCGGCGAAATGTAGGTATAATAAATGTATTGTAAATAACATAAAATCACGCCTGCTCTCCGAAGGGTTAGGCAGAGGTGAGGGTTAGGTGAGGCGAAATGTGGGTGTCCCTATAGTACACCCACATTTCGCCAGTTATGTTTAAGTCCTACGTAAAAATTGAACCTAGGACCTCATGCTCAGCAGTAGGATTTAATTACGACAAGGTTAGAAAAAAAAACTTTTTTTACAAAAAATACAACCGACTTCCAAACTACAAATTGAAAAATAATGTAACTTCGGAAGTCTGTGTCTTTGGATCAGTATTTTAGTTTTTTGCCACCGACTTCCGAAATTAGAGTTATTTTTCAATTTATAGTCATTGTAAGTAAATTTTATGTAAGTTCCAATAGCCTAATCTCAACTGCTCACCTTTTACAAAATATTGCGTGTCCCGATGCAGGGACTTTAATTGTTGAAGAGTTCTCCAGGTACTTCACCATCAGCTCCACTGCACCATATGAATTGTGACGAGCATCAATTGCTTACCAACCATATTAGAGTAATCGAATCGCAACCCGTGAAACACATATTATTGAGTAGTTCCGGTGGCTATCTGTATCTTTCCTCATCTATTCCACTTTACCAAATGGTGCTTTCCGACAGTAAATGCACTTCCGATACTATAAAAAATACCCAAATTGCTATAGGTGTACCTATAATATTTGAAGAGTTCTCTCGTTTTCTCCAAGATCCCATCATCAGATCATGACCAAATTGCAATGGGACCAACTAGAAAGTATACCCTATCAACCAAAAAAAAAGGATTGTGTGGTTTTATGAAACCACGGTAAAAGTGAAACTTTTAAGCGAACTGTAGGCGCCGCCATATTGGCTTTGGCTGACTAACGCCTTTCACTGTATCCCTACTCCGCGGCCGACCGTCACGCGACATGCAACACACAGACGAATAAGTTTGAGACGATGTAATAAAAGTTTCACTTTAAAAATAATTTTTCAAGTCGGTCCAGCCGTCTTCGAGTAATCGGGGAACATACATAAAAAAAAAGATTCCGGCGAACTGAGAACCTCCTCCTTTTTTTGAAGTCGGTTAACAAGCCAACATTGCCCTGCCAAAATAAGTTTTCTCTGAGCACGAAAACTCTTATAAATTAAAATAAAAGACTGATAAGCAATCCTAACTAATTGAACTCACTGAATACTTACTCGTATTAAATTAATCTTAATATTTTCTGTCACAGCGCCACTATTCAAGTTTATTATTAATTAAAAGATTAAAAGATTGTACATCAGTACTTAACTTATAAACTGGAGACGCTTGCCCTTGATAGAACGGGCAATAAATCAAAAATGACCTTTCTATATTTAACTAAGAATATTTATTTGCCTGCGGCTTCGCCCGCGTTGACGTCGGAAATAATCCTACAGGAACGCACTACCGGGGTAAAAAGTATCCTATGTATAAGTAACTATCTGTGGGCCAAATATCATCGAAATCCGTTAAGCCATTTGAAATCAGTGCTCTGAGTGGAATATACCTCGTTTTTTGCGTGATTGAGTAACAAACATTCAAACATTCAAACATCCGAACATCTAAACATTCAAACATACAAAGTTTCACATTTATAATATTAGTAGGATTTTATTAATAATTAATTATATTTTTAAATATTTTATTTTAATATTTAAAAATATAATTTATATGTAAATAATTAAATAAAGGAAAATAACAATAAAATATAGTAGGTGAGTAGGAGGTACTTTTCTGTATCATTTAACACAGTAAATACCCCATAAATGTGTGTACTAACTGGTTTTAAAAGGTTTCGCTTATCCTATTAGAAACTTTTACGTTTAACATCGGTCAACTAATTGAAAGAAACTAAAAATTTCTTAGGTTGTCATCCTCCCAAAAGAAAAAAATACGAACTTTTCGACATACAAAAAAAATATGACGCAACTCTGAAGTCCTGCAAGTGCGACAAAATATTAATCACAATTCTTTGTCAGCTTTCCAACTCCGAAGGAAAATGTGTAGGTAGGAAATTACTTATTGCCTACTAACGCAACCCCTTTCATACGCGACCTCGTCCCGCATCCCGCACCCCGCCCCACTTGACCCTCTGCACAAAATAAAATCACTTTAGGTCGAGCCAACGAGCAACAAACTAACCTAGTTGTTTACGTACTAGTTGCGAAAATTGGGGACCCGCAGTGACCCACGCTTGGGGTTAGGCTGTTGGTACCTTTGTAATCTTGTTTTTATACACAGAATAATAATAACATCCTATAATTGTATTTCAGGGCTTTTTTTTTCATATTTTTAAGGAAAAGCATTTTTAACATGCCGTGTCAGTTAGCCATTGCAGATTGCATAGACTATAAACAGGGTTTCTGTCACCATTAATAAATGACGGTAGGGGCAAGCCAGAACAATCCGCTGGACTTCAAAATTGGGTTCCTACAATATCACTGGATGAAGTTTTGCACCCACACCTCTATACGCCAAAAATTCGGCATCAAAAAATTTCTTTCTGTTCTGGCCCAAACGCGCATCTTCCAATACTTCGGACAAATCTCGAGGCGTGAGGGTGACTATAGAGCGCCTTGTCGTGCAAGGTACAGTGGAGGGCACTAGACTACACGGACGCTCACCTATAAGATGGACTGAGAAATTAAATCCGCAGTAAGCGAACTCGTGTATGAGTGCATTAAAAACACCAAAAATCGGAGTAGATGGCGAGAAATCGTAAGGTGAATCACATTAGCCCCTGGACAAGAAACTGCATTAAGATCACGACTGCTCTGTCAAGAGTGTAGAAGTAGAAGAAGAATATCACTACCAAAAGAGTTCATTACATTATCAAAGAGCTGAAAGAACGTCGCTATTGTGTACTTAAACTACTTGCAAGTAAAGAGAACAGCCCATTCTAATTCAGAAACCACAAATTACGAAAATACTCAACGTCAAAGTGTCTGGGATTTGTAGGCGGTATCTAACTTAACCCTTTACTGGCAGTAAAACATTTTAAAACTAATTTTGCTCCTTTACACTGATCTAGGGATAAGCGAAAAACATTGAGAACCAACTGGTTATCTTTGCCCTAGTTGGCAAAGTTTGAGTGAGATAGAGAGTTAAAGACTGAGATGGCAGATTAATAGTGTTTGTAAGCAAACATCACTGCTAATGCTATCGCGATTTGTGTACGATAAGCCGACGGTACACGGCTTAAGTTAGTCTGCTACGCCGTAAGTTTATTAGTTTACACTCTACATTCTGTAAAAGTGCGTAACTTCGAAACATGGCAAACTTAAGGAGCTATATCAGGATTTAAAAAAAGAGTTGTATATAACTCTCTACAATCATTCTAATAATTTATACTTCATAACAATGACATAAGAGTTACATTGCAATGACATACTAATGAGTTTATGTAAAAAAAAAAATCGTAAATGTCCTCCTTTAAGGTATATTATGATTTCAGTCTGTGATAAAAATGTCATTATTTTAATTCCATTTTTAAATTGATCCACCATAACGTAAACAATCACAAGCAATTATGTATAATTGAACAGAACCCTAATTACGTAATACACGATCAATCACAATCTGAATCGAAAAAAATCTGAATCGAAGTTCGAAAAAAATCTGCTCAATAACGTAAATAACGCAATGAATGTTGTTGAACTGTCAAAATAAAACTGATTAGTCTTAATCGTTTACGAAACTTTGTTACGCAATTAGATAGCTGGTCTTTGCAGTTTCAATAAATTGAAGCTTGAAGCCGAACAACTTGAGTACCAAAAGTATAAAAGCTAAACCACGAACAAAGGTGTTACGAAATGTATAAAAATCTTAGAAAATTAAATACTGTTCCATTTCAACTTACTTTGTTGATCGAACGCTTGTCCTAGCCCTGACATAAAGCCTATTTATGCTTAATAGGGTTCTTACTGATTATGAAAGCCAAACAAATGAAGAATTTTTGACACATGACGTACGTAAGTAGTTTGTTAGAGACCAATCTCGCGTAACTCTTGCAATTCACAAAGATATTATGACAGAAAAAAAAACCGCAACACTTACCGAAGGACAGTTGAGTGCAAAAGACAAGATCCTTAAGAGGCTGACGACAGCTAAAGCACGGTCACTGTCGTACTGCATAGAAAAGAAAGAGAAGTGCGATGACACAACGCTGTAAAATATGAAGCAATTATCTATTT
The DNA here is from genome assembly GCA_949152395.1 of Agrochola litura. Lineage (NCBI taxonomy): Eukaryota > Metazoa > Arthropoda > Insecta > Lepidoptera > Noctuidae > Agrochola > Agrochola litura. The sequence continues at coordinate 16,365,241 of OX424509.1, read as the reverse complement.
TCAAAAAACCTATCGATTAGACAAAAAAAAAACTTTTCTTTTTTTGAGTTATTTTCGTAATTTTTAGGGTTCCGTACCTCAAAAGGAAAAAACGGAACCCTTATAGGATCACTCGTGTGTCTGTCTGTCTGTCTGTCGGTCTGTCTGTCTGTCTGTCTGTCTGTCTGTCTGTCCGTCTGTCACAGCCAATTTACTCCGAATCTAATGGACCGATTAAGTTGAAATTTGGTACACATATGTATTTCTGTGACCCAAATACGAATAAGTAACGTAAATTAATTAATTTTGAATATAGGGGTCACTTTTGGGACGCAAACAAGAAAATTAAAAAAAAAAAGTTTTGCTAACAGTACCGTGTGACATATCAAATGAAAGGGCTTGTTGCGAGGATCTTAAATATATTTTTTATATAATTTTAAAATAAATACTTTTAAAGATATTTAATAAATTCAATGAAAATTGACCATTCCCCCCCCCTTATCTCCGAAACTACTGGACCAAAAAATTTGAAAAAAATACATAGTGTGGCTCTTTACTCATAGATTACAGGAAAACCTATAAGAAGTCCATGGTCTTAAAATAACATGGTAAATCTCTCAATATTGTGCGTACAAACTTACATTTTGTCGCTCGGCAGCCAATAGGCCCATCTCTCTAGCTACTATAATATCAAAATATCAAAAGTGTTTGACCGTCTGCTTAATACACAAATAAATAAAACTGTAAATGTTCATGAAAACCAATTCGGGTTTCGGCGTGGTTTGTCAACAGAAAGTGCAGTGTTGTGTCTTGAGCATACTATCACATACTTACTATACACAGCGTGGGACGCCGATTAATGCTAGCTTCCTCGATTTGTTCAAGGCTTCTGATCTGATTGCTTATGACGTATTGTGGAGAAAGATAGAGAAGGATACGTTGCCAACGGAGCTTATAAACATCTTTAAATAGTGGTATGGTAACCAGATCAATAGTGTACGATGGGCTCGAACTTTTTCCAGGCCATACAGGTTGGAATGCGGGTGAGGCAGGATTGGCGAGCTCAGCAGCACCAGAGTGGGTTGCTATATAGATGGTATTTGTGTAAATAATATTAGCTATGCAGATGATATGATGCTTCTGAGCGCGTCAATCTGTAGTCTCAGAAAGTAATTGGTCGCCAAATGTGAGCAGTATGCCAAAACAAATGGGTTTATGTATAACTCCAATAAGTTGGAGATCATGGCCTTTGAGGCTGGGGGTAGACCGGGTTATGTACCACCTGTATTACTCAATGGGACTCCACTACAAAGAGTATTTACGTTTAAATATCTTGGTCATATATTGACCCCTGACCTCAATGACGGACTCGATATTGAGCGGGAACCTCCGAGTTTGTTTCGGCCTTTCTTCTCAGAGTAGTCAGATAGGAAACGCCGACCTCATCTAGTTTTAAAATATGATTGACGTGTAAAAGTGTTTGTACAAACCTACTTACAGAAATAAAATCATTTATCAACGAAGGGCGTTGTCGGTAAGGACAAACATGCTGGCTCGCAGGTTTGCACGCTGCTCACTTAAAAAGTCAAAATTACTCTGTTTCGAGCTTATTGTACAACGTTTTACACGTGCAACCAGTGGGCTAGATATACCCAAAGGTCGTGCAACGCCTTTCGTGTCCAATACAATAACGCTTTCAGCAGTGGCGTAGCGAGGGGGGGGGCGGAGGGGCGGCCCGCCCCGGGCGCCACAATTAGAAGGGCGGCAAAAAAAAAATTGTGCAGTCACTGGCGGTCAGTCAGACAATTAATTTTTAAGAAGTTAGCTTTTACCCACTTGCACATATTAAATGTCCCTCCCGCCCAAAACAATTGTTGCAAATCACGAGTGGCGGTCGGCCCTTGTTTGTGTTTGTTTAGACGTGTCCATCGAAGAAACCTATAACTAAGCAATTTGAAAACAAAATCCCGTGCACACGACCCTTTTTTTTTCGTAGGTAACCGTTACTATAGTGGCCGAGCGCTGCAAGCAGAAATAGTCCTTACGGTGTATAGGTATGGGTTTCTTCGATGGTACATGTACGGTGGTAAGGGTGCGCGCGAGGCGTATGCGGGCACGCACACTGTCACACCATGCGTGTACACGTCTAAACACAACCACGGGCCGACCGCGATCGTGATTTCCAAGAACTTGTACCAGTAACTTCTTCGTCTGCCGCGCTGCCGTTTTAATTTGTTTTTTATTATAAGTAATTTTTTTTTTTACGACGGCAAAACGGCGGCAAATTATGACTTCGCCCCGAGCGACAGTGACTCACGTTACGCCACTGGCTTTCAGGGTATTGGTGGGTCTGCCCCGTTTTTGTAGCGCATCGGGAATGTTCGCGGACGTACATATTAATTGCTTTTACGCAACGATGCGAATGAGGTGTGCATCCCTGGTGCGCAGAGTGCGGGCCAGCTCCAACAATATCGCTAGCAGTCTGGATTGCATGTACATCAATCACTGCAGTGCCATCTCTCATGGGGTGAAATAAATTTAAACTAGATTACGTGGGGCACTCAGAAAGTTTTGTAATACTAGAAAAAAATATACTACAGGTTATATATATTTTTTATTATGTCTTTTCAAAGAACTCTCCATTGGCGTTTATACACAGTGTTATACGTCTAAACCAATTTTCATAACATATTTTCCAGTTCGCATCAGACACCTCTCCAATCTCCTTCTCAAATGCAGCCAGTGCATCTTCAGGTGATGAAAACTGTTTTCCTTTGAGTTGATTTTTTATTTTGGGGAACAAGAAAAAGTCGCACGGAGCCAAATCGGGACTGTAAGGAGGATGACCTATAAATTTGACCAGTGTGCTGTCCAGAAAGTCCCTTGTTTTGAGTGCCGAGTGAGCCAGCGCGTTGTCGTGGTGAAGCAGTAGTCCACGGAGGCCAGTGTTCGGTCGCTTGCTGCTTGCAGTAGTAAAAACTTCTGGCAAACATTTGGTAACATACCATTCAGCATTGATACTCCTTTGATCTCGTCAGGGTACTGACACCAGATAAACCGGCAAAAAAAAACCTTGCAATCAAAATTTTGCCTGCACTTCTGGCTCGCTTCACTTTGGTAGGCGTTGGTTTATTTTGAAACAGCCACACGGTCGACTGACGCTTCATTTCTGGATCATATTGATAAATTCAAGATTCATCACCCGTAATGATATCTTAAACGCGCCGAGACGAGCCTGCTACAAATTTTGCTATCATGTCTCGTCACCATTCTACCCGAACCTCCTTCTGAGCCTGTGTTAGATTTTACGGTACCAGCGTGAAACTATCTTCCATAACCGAAGATGCCTGTGTAGAATTTCATGCACACTTCCCGATCCAATCGGCAGTATATGCTGAACCTCTTCATGTGTAATTCGCCTATTCTCTTGAATCAAATTTTTCACAGCCGACATGACAAAACCAGCCAGTATACTATAGACAAAAACTGTTAGTCGCAAAACTTTCTAAGTGACCTGGTAAAATAAGTTAACATAGTTCATAAGTTTACTAACACAATGAGTCCTTGTTACTTGAATAAAGAAAAATATCTGGATGACCATTTTTTTTTAACAACGTTTTCTAAAAATGAAACCTAGCTAGATCGATTTATCGCTCCCGAAACCCCCTGCATACTGAATTTAATAAAAATTCTTGGAGCCGTTTCCGAGATTCAGATTAAATATACATATATACAAGAATTGTTCGTTTAAAGGTATTAGATTTAGATTTATTATTATATTAATACCACGAATGTGAATTTTTTACGAAAATCAGATTTTTGTTTTATTTCATTCAATACGTTCAAATAAGTGATCCTGCAATTGCAATTGAAAAAAAACGTAAAAGTGTCACATTCGCGGTATTGGATGCCGAGCGACGATTTGCATTTGGAATGTATGGGAGAACATGTTTTTCAACTACAATGTTAAGTTTGTTCTTGGGATAAATAAATTCATCTCAACTACGGAACCCTTCATTGTGCGTAGTCCGACACGCACTTGGCCGGTTTTTAATGTCAACACACTATCTAACTAGCATATTATCAAATATTTTACTGCAGTGGATTATATTATTATTTCGTTTATTTCAGGTATTAACCCGTAACAATATTTAAAAAAAAACTTTTTACAAAAAAAAAACAACCGACTTCAAAAAAAAACACTACAAAGTGAAAAATAACTTTAATTTCGGAAGTCGGTGTCTTTGGTTTTGAATTTTCGTTCTTTGTCACCGACTTCCGAAATTAAAGTTATTTTTCAATTTGTAGTGTTTTTTTTTTAAGTCGGTTGTTTTTTTTTGTAAAAAGTTTTTATTTTTCACTTTTTAGTTGTGGTACCTACCCCACAGAAATTCGAATACCACTACCTGCTACGTAAATAACAGTGACAAGAAGTTATCATATCATCTACATACTAAGTGGGAAAAAAAATACGTATAATTGAAGCTAACTCAAAAACTACCCAAGCCAAGTTAATAAAATTTATATGGGACCACCTCTGAAGTATGATCTACCAAACAAAAAAAGAATCATCAAAATCTATTCATAATTGGCGGAGTAATCGCGTAACAAACATACAAAAAAAAAAAAAAAAAAACATACAGACGAATTGAGAACCTCCTCCTTTTGGAAGTCGGTTAATTACATTAAATTAAAATTAAGAGTACAAGATTAAAAAACTCATATTATATACTTTTAGACATAATAAAAGTTGCGTTTAGCTCCTGTAGTCCCCTTAAATGAAACATAGTCTAAACATAAGTACGTCTTAAGTGAATTGAACCTTCCAATCGTGGATAATACTAATTTATCTATATACCTACCTAAAAGACTTGGTATCTTTCTCAAACAGTTCTCAACATCGCAATTACTTTCGAATGATTCCTTTGAATAGACGCTTTTGATTATCCACTCATTTTCAATGAGAGTAAAAGCTTCTAAGCTTTCATTTTAATTTAATTAGTGTTTTAAAAGGCTTATAATGATATCAGTGCACAAATATTTACTGCGGGCGACAGAAGAGGGTTGAAAGACCTTGTTCAAATGATAAATGTGATGTTCTGAATTGTACCGTATAATTAGCGATGACTTTCAAACTAAATGGCAAATGGTGAATTATCTATCTTCGAATAGTAATATACACCGTGACTCGAAATACACGTAAAGCCGTTGGTCCCGGCTGTCACTCGAAGATCTTTGACAGTCGTTACGGGTAGTCAGAAGCCCAAAAGCAAAGCAAAGGCAAAGGCTGCCTAGCCTTTTCCTAACTATGTTGTGGTTGGCTTCCAGTCTAACCGGATACAGCTGAATACAAGTATTTTACATGGAACGACTACCTATCTGACCTCCACAACTCAGTAACTGGCTAATACGATAAAAATAAAAAAAAATAAAAATATTTTATTCACAGACAACCAAGGCCCATAGTGTTAGTTACAAAAGCTTAAAAAGTATGTTAGTAGTTACAGAAGTAAAAATTAAAACATAATTTCGATTCATCAACCCGCACCTCTCACATGCAGATTGATGAATCGTTTGAATACAGCCGCGTCCAACCTATCTGCTATCATTTTCAGGATACTATTGCTACTCCCCCGCACATTTTTCCAAACTGACGCGTTTTTCTTTCGCATAATTGCAGAGAAATCATCTATATGCGCGTCAGCGAACATGCCTGAAGCACTACAAGAACGCGGGCGGCAACAGTGCCCTGAAAATGTTATTATATTGAACTCTGAGGGCACTGTAGGCACTTTGTGTGTACTTAACCCATAGACCACTCGTGTAGATACTCCTTGGTAAGACTGGTTGTCAGACTTTTGAGCTTCTCCGCCCGTCATAATCAGCTTAAAATGTTCCCACTGCTGGGACACGTGCCTCCTCTCGGTGAGAGGGAGTGGGCTGTAATCTACCACGAGAGCCCATAACGGTAACGACTGTCAAAGATCCACGAATGACAGCCGGGACCAACGGCTTAACGTGCTTTCCGAGGCACGGAGGAGTCTCGGTATGTAAAAATGGTCACCCATCCACGGACAAATCCCGGCAAGCTTAGATTAACCTGATGAATTGACCCGTGCGGCTGTTATTTTTTAGCCACGAGCTCCTCAATATTATCTAATTATTTTATAATTATTTATTATAATATAATCCTTAAAAGATAAGCCTTGGAAATGGAACGATCTTTTATTTGGCAAGTACGACAATTATTTACTAATCTATCTTTATAATTAAAAATCAATGAAAGAAAGAAAAGAAAGAAAATTGCGTTTATTGGCATTAAGACAGAAAAATACACCTTAAAACTATAAGAACAGAAAACAATGATTATAATACCAAAAGGGCCTCAGCTCAGCATAATGTCAGATGGCAGCACAAAGTGTACCACCTGACGCTGATTTTCAGCTGCAACCCACGAGTGTCATACGCTAGAATAATAATAAACGAAGTGTCAGTCCGTTTTAATAAATAAATTAAAGGTAATATAAGATAGGATAATCTAGAAAAGCTCATACTAAATCAAATAAATGTTGTGACATAGGTACATGTGTGTGTACAGTGTGTTATAATTAATGAGAAACTGAAATAAATATGTTTGTTTGTCCTCTATGGACTTCGAAAAGGCTGAATCGATTTTGATGAAACTTTGGTGAGGTGTTTTGAGGACGTCTGCGAGGGGTTCTGGCCCAAAAAGAATGCCTAAAAAAAAATTAGCATTGCAATGCATGCAGTTAGGCTTTAATCAATTATTACTGTTTTCCTTTCGGAATAAAGAGGAGTAAGTAAACAAAGAGCTAGTTTCCTTGTTTCAAGAGGCATTTGTGTCAGCAAAATTTACTTCAACGTCATTTACAGCAGAATAAAAGCAACATTTTTAGAAGCTTTTTGCAGTAGCAGGAAAGTCACAGTATAACGTAAATTTCAAAGAAATCTTCTTTATTATTTTAGCAACTCGAAACTCAACGGTGAGCTTTTCATATAATTATCTTATTTTTACAAGCTTAATACAGGTTGGCACGTTTACCTACGTGGTCAAAATGAATGGAACAGCTGTTTTTTTTTTTTAAATAACCGACGAAAGATTTCAACTCAGGGGTTCAGAATCATGTACTGAATCCATGGTAACAGTTTTCGCGTCGATGTCCCTGCCACCCTGTATTAACTTGCTTCGTCAGTATGCGTGTTTGGTTACTGTCTTTGTCATCAATTTTACAAACAAGAATACCTACTTGCATAAATAATAGAAGTCCCTAAATCAGTACAGCTTTTTTTTTTTTTTTTTTGGGTGGGAAATTATCAAATAACTTCTCCCGCTCTGGGTGGAGCGGGAGGGCGTGTCAGACTCTTACTGACTAAAACCCACCCGTGTTCCTTCGGTTGCCCTGTTGCCGGGGGCCACGATGTCCCTATCGGTTTTCTTCGAACCCCCGGCAGGCATTGGCCCTAGCGGACCCCGTCAATTCTGCTGACATCTCTTTGAGGCGCGCGTGGAACACAACGCGCCGTCGACCCGGGCTTGGTCCTTACCGGACGGCGAGCTACCCATTGCTCACCGTCCGCAAATCAGTACAGCTAACGTAATAAAAAAGTTAGTTAGAAAAATCAAAATCAAAATCAAAAAAATCAAAATATTTTATTTCACATAAACCTACATGGGCACTTATGAAACGTCAGAAGCTAGGTGCACGGTTCCAATTGGTCGTTTCCTATGGAGAAGAGCCGGCAAGAAACTCCACGGTTACTCTTTTAAAAATAATTGGCTTTTACAATACTTTCAAACATTGATGTAAATCACTTTCAAATAACAGTGTTTCTAGGTATGGGAGGACAGTGTAGGTCTTTCAATAAGTACCAAGTACTTAACAAAATAGAAAATGGTCAACAGGTCTACAATCCACTAAGCCTACAGCGTTCTCACATTCACAAAATATGTAGAAAAGAATCTATACAAAAAAATTAATTAATTAAAAAAAGTAAAAAACCTATTTTAAATAAAACGCAATTATATGATTGCTATTACAACTGTAATCAATCTGAATAATTATCATGTCCACAAAAGCCACAAAAAAAAAGTAAATAATGTCAAATAATAGAATAGAAAAAAAAAAAGAAAATAAAGAAAAAATAAGGTTCCAACGACCAATCAGTACCTATACGGATTCCATAACATACGCTCCTATATATAATTAACAACACATCCAACTTTTTGCGCCACTAGTTACAGCAGCCTATCGATTACGTCTTCATATATCGGAAATCGACTGGGCCAGTTTCCTGAATTATACGGGCTGGAGGGCCGATGTGCTGATCGGACTTCGTCGAACATTTTCCCGGAGATTTGTTACAGTGCCCATTGAAGTGTGGTTTCGCAGTCTCGCAGTTTCGCTTTCGTAAGTGTTTTTCGTCTGTTATATTTCATAATTTGAGTAATTGGTGAGCTGAATAGGGCATTGTTTAACACGGAGTTCAGAACAAAAGGTGCTTCAAAATTCTAATACGAAAATTTTCATTACGGGTGTTTTGTAGTTCCTTCGTGTTTAATTTTGTTTTTGTTCACAGGCGTGGGCTAAACGTTAATTATATGAATAGTAAGTTGTTTTTGAAAACGCTTAGGTTCGTGAGAGAATTTACATAATTCTTTTTTCAAAGAACAACAGATCATTTAAAATCAGTTACATACATCTAAAATGTATACAGTGTGACTGGTAAGTTGAATAACACCTAGCTGGAGGTTTTAAGTGTAGTAGCTTAAGTCACCCACAGGAAAGCCCGGTTAAGTAGTCATGATCTCAGAGGTCAACTACGAGATGGAACACCTAAAAAAAAAGGTGACCGGTAATTAGTGACCTTAGTGACCGATACTTCAACACGTGACTTTACCCATCATTATGAATAACTTTTACTATGGGACCAAACTTGAAATCGAGAAAAAATTAAATCTGCTGTTCTCTACATTTTGACGAGTTTTGCGAACGTAAATGTAGGGGACAGCAGATTAGGCGCGGGCTTGCGGACGGTGAGCAATGGGTAGCTCGCCGTCCGGTAAGGACCAAGCCCGGGTCGACAGCGCGTTGTGTTCCACGCGCGCCTCAAAGAGATGTCAGCAGAATTGACGGGGTCCGCTAGGGCCAATGCCTGCCGGGGGTTCGAAGAAAACCGATAGGGACATCGCGGCCCCCGGCAACAGGGCAACCGAAGGAACACGGGTGGGTTTTAGTCAGTAAGAGTCTGACACGCCCTCCCGCTCCACCCAGAAGAGAGGGAGAAGTGATTTGATAATTTCCCACCCAAAAAAAAAAAAAAAAAAGGGGACAGCAGATTTTTTTTCGCGATTTCAGGTTTGGTCCCATAGTAAAAGTTGTTCATAATGATGAGTAAACTCACGTGTAAGTGTCGGTCACTAATTACCAGTCACCCAATATAATATTTTCTCAAGTATCGTTATTTAGAAGAAAAAACAATAATCCTATTTGTGACGTAACTTCCTCTAAACCTTTTCTCGTGCCATAAATTTAACATCGAAATTTGTCTCAAATTCTCAACATGTTGGCAATATATCTTCAAACATTCAGACTTATCTAATTTATCACTTTCTGATGCTAAGGGAATGAAATAAAATGTTAGTAGTCACAGTAACGGCATTCTATGGTAGTGAGCTTAATATTTGAAATATAATGGTGGCTATTGTCTCAATAGAAAATTGATACATAATAATACAAAGTATACAAAAACTTGGTTATTAATTTATGTTTCAAAAGGGTTTGCCAAACAAAAGATGTCGGGGAAGTAATTTTCACTGTTCTTTTGTTTATTCGGGTTGAATACAATCGATCTTTACAAGAAGATATTCAGATACAATGTTTAATAGTATAAGTACTTACCACATACATATTTATGTGATCTGCGTTCGCAATTTATTTGCCAAACATGTAAACAAACACGACTTTTAGGAAAAACAAAAAAAAAAAGTGTTTATTCACAACAACACTCGTTTTTACATAGTAAATTACCTCTGCCAAACTGCACAGCAGTTTGTTGGCAGACGTAGCTCCTTTTTAGCACATATTTTATTTTCTCAAATATTCATTAGGCTTTGACAAAACACGTTTAAGAGATACTTATGTATTTTATTTTTAAAAGAGGTTTTAAAGTCAAAGTCAAATAATTTATTTCAATTAGGCACAAAAAGGCACTTTTGAACGTCAAAAACAAAAAATAGAATTGATTCTAGTCGCCCCTTCCAAAGGGTAGTTTTCGTATGGAGAAGAATGGGCAAGAAACTCCACCGTTACTCTTTTAAAATGTTTTACAATATTTTGTATACATTAATTAATTATATAATTATATGTGAAAACGATGCACCTGGAATAAGATTTATTTACCACAATAGGTAAAAATAAAAATGAAGCAATGATAGAAAAAATAATTATGTAATGGATACATGGTGTTCACATATTTACAAGCATTGTAAAACCTATACGATATTCCTAAAAAAATTACAAGTGATACTAATTCGTCAGTGTGTGAGTTCAAGTAATCACAGAATGTAAAAAAAAATGTTGTAATATTTAATTACACAATTAAATTAGCAACCAGTTTGATTTTGTCTAGACTCAAAATTGTCCTATGGAGCTAGACCAGCATGTTTAACTGTAATGCCTACACATAAGGTTCAGTTTGCGCTACAATTTCATATTTTTTATAACTTTTTCAACAGTACTAGTCAGTCTAAAATAAGTTTTATTAACACTTGCATAAATTTGATGTTTGTGAAAGTGGAAATAATATCAATTGGAAACAAGATTACAAATAGAACTTACATAAACTCACGCCTACTTCCCATGGGGGTAGGGAGAAACTACAGCACGCCACCTGCTTCGTTGTTACATTCTCCTTTGCTTCGATTACGTTCATACGTTTGGACATAGTACATGCACGCTGCGGTTGCGGGTACTACGCACCTGACCTTTCTGAAGAACATCACCAAAGAGGTCACTATACATTATGTCCCCCTAAGGCGTCCCCTCCCGGCTTTTCCATTCACATCTGTAGAAAATCTTTTAGTAGTAAAAGATTTTTTGCAGGTTTGGCAAAATTGCTCAGCAATTTGCTTTGTTATAACGCAAGGTAACTTAAAACAATAGTAAGTTATTAATAACAACAAAAATAAAAAATAAAACCAGCATAGCGACAATAATAACAATAATTTTGTTCATAACAATGTGCCATTATGTACAGGTTGCAGTCCCATTGCTTACAAAACCCATTATACGTCGGCCATTTTCCTCTGTTAAATCTTACAAATGGCACGCGACACTAAACATTTTTATTCCGACCGAAAAAAAATAAAACAATCTGTCTCTAAAAGTTTCACTTCACACCCGAAAAAACGGTTTCATTCAAATCGTTCAAAATGAACGAAAGTGTTCAAAATGAACGGAGTTTTGCACAGCACACAAGCCGCGATTTTAAAACAAAGCCGTCGATAAAAACGCGTTTTATATAGGTACCAAAGACTTTCGTGACCTTATCACTTAAGCTTCGCTACTCTCTCGAAATTAACTGTTAACTGACTCTGTGAGTAACTCTTACGATAAGAGAAAATTGTTCGAAATTCCGATTTTGTTTATCTAATATTACTGGCGCGTCTCTACTCGAATTCCGGGACACTTGCTTGTTTATGTCAAGTGTTTGAAACACATTGTGGAATTAATAACCTCTCTGGTAGCATACGGTTAACCAGATTACCAAGATTGGTGTAGAGTATGTGTACGTTCCGTATGTAATTTAGCCAATTAACTGTAAGAGGATATATTTTAATTAATTTACGTGATGCAAGCGACTTGAAGAAATATTTTTTTGTTATTGAGATGTGGTTATTCAGTTATTTTCCTTGCTAATTTAAGTAAACCCTTAATAATACAAGCCAAAATTGTATTTGCCCCGCGGCATTGCTAAAACCTTTTCTCAGAGTAGAAACAAGATTGAGACTACACAATTATAGTGGTTTCCTAACAATGTAAGGTCTATTCAAATCCTTGTTTCCAATTGATGTTATTTCCACTTAAACAAACATCAACTTTATGCTAGTGTAAATAAAGTAGATTTTAGACTGACTAGTAAAGTTGTTGAAAAAGTCGTAAAAAAAAAAACAGTGGCACTCCGGGAGTGCCGACAGAAGTGAAAACTTGAACAAGATCATTTTGGTGGAAGAAAAATACTTGTATAGAACATTGGTCCGTAACCTTATCTAAACAAAAAGCACAATCGCGTTTACAAAAAAAAAATACTTTCAAAACCTTTAAAGTAAAAATACTTGCATAGAACATTGATCCGTAACGCAATATAAATAAAGAGCACAATCGCGTTTGCAAAAATGAGGTGTCGGTTACGGTGTCGCGAGTTCAATTGGTTTTCTCGTGTCAAAAATGCTCAACGCGCCAAAAGAAGTTTTCACTACATAAATATGAAGTTGTAGCGCAAACTGAACCATATGTGTACTGCCGTCATACGGCGAAAGGCCGTAACTAACATTATTATCAAAAATTTGTTAAACATGTATAGGGCTGGATACAGCAATAAACTCTCTATATTTCTGTCTATACGGTAATACTTCAAACTGTTTTTATTTCTTAGCCGGTACATACGGTTAAAGTTAAGACTATCGATTGAGCTTGAAACTACACTTCAGACAAAACTGTCATTTACTCAATCTTTGAAGTAGTTACGGCTTTTCACCATATGACGGCAGTGTAGGCATTACAGTTTGTTTACATGTTTGGCAACTAATTTACGAACACAGATTAGGTACTCCTTCACCGAAGTTACTTTTTCTTACACGCAAGACAACCACAACCTTGAATTATTAAAGCCTGAATTATATCAACACCAAACTTTCCACCGAATTTCTTTTCGACAAAAATCTCGCGAGAGGCAATATTCTCTTAAACATTAATGAAATTTCTGCCGTTCATTACTTTATTAATTATATAGGATTAGAAGATAGGGAACTTTTAATATTCCGCTTATTAATACGATTGTGCTTCCAATTACTTTTAGTAGAACTCCCCGCTTAGCAGAAGTAATTGGGCGTTTAAGGTCCGCTGCGCACTGCAGACCCTTTTGTCTAATTATTTGATCAGTATTATGTTACAACCTTTTCTTCATAATGTTATAATTAAATTAAATCTTTTACTAAGTGAGAGGAGTTGAATTTGAATAAATGGTATTTTTGTTAAGGTGCTTTTCAGATTTTATAATCTTGTTACCTTTTCCAGAGTAAATTAGTGAGTATTGACAGTTATTGTCTTTATTTTATGACAGGGCTGTGTTTAGTTTTAAAACTAGATAAGGTATATCAGAATAATTAATTATCAAAAGTAAGAATAAACAGAGAGGAGGGGAAAGGAGAAAGGGAGGCCTTTGCGGTGGTGCAACACAGGCTGAAAATAAAATAAAAACCTTACTAATATTATAAAAGCGAAAGTGAGTTTGTTTGTTTGTTACACTTCTGAGCTAAAACGGCTAAACAGATTTGGATGAAATGAGTAGACCATGACCTGGGTTAGAACAAAGAATAATTTTTATCCCGGTATTCTCAGGGGATCGAGACTTATGCGGGTGACAATAAATTAAAAAAATCTTCAATATTTTTAAGATGTCCACACTTTTCATGCCGACGCCCGACGGTACACATAATTTTTTAGGCATTTTGACGACGCAGTATCTGGTATTATTATTCGGGTTGAGTTGACTCGGGCCGAGCTGTTGCTGACCCGAAACCACGGGGCGATGCTAGTAAATAATAAAGAACAAACAACATTGTTTACATTTCAACGACTACAAGCTTTCTAGAAATCTTTATGCTATTTCATTGTAAACCACGCTCTTTTTTGCTACAAGCGACAATAAACCGACGGATTAGATATTGGTTAGTAAGGGGGTCACTTCATAATCCCCCTTTAGACGAATGCTCTGTTTCCGAGGTATATTTTGGTCAGTTGGGAGACTTAAAGTAACACAAGTTATTGGAAGCTGAAGTTTTGCCAAACATAACAAAACATTACGTTTGTATTCCCGAAAGGGAATAGATATAGAACGGTTTTTTCTTGCATGCTTCAGCCTGCATATAAAAAAAAGTCTTACAGGAGTCGCATTATGATGTGTAACATCTTTTTTTTTTTTTTTTGGGTTGTAAATTATCAAATAACTTCTCCCGCTCTGGGTGGAGGGCGTGTCAGACTCTTACTGACTAAAACCCACCCGTGTTCCTTCAGTTACCATGTTGCCGGGGGGCCACGATATCCCTATCGGCCCATATTCGCAGCCCCGGCAGGCATTGACCCAAGCGGACCCCGATGATGTGTAACATCTGACAACTCACCTTGTTAATAATCAACATTAAAGGGGTGGAGCCTCGTCAAGGTCGTTTCTGACGGCCAACTCTAGTAACTTGCGCGCTCATTGGTCAAATCAAATAGCGCGAGCTTCTCCAGCTTTTTGTAATACACTTCTGTCCCTTTTCACGAAATCACTTCCACTGATTTCCCACTCCACAAATTGCAGGAAACGAGATGAAAGATGTTATGTACATCAAAAAGCGTCAGGCAAAGATTAATAGGAGTTGGACGAGTATATTGCCAGTAACCGGCACAAATCTGGACTCCTACGCAGTTTTTTTTATTTGTTTACTGGTTTTATTTATTTAATATACATTAAGGTGTATTTGTATTTATTTGCATAGTTATTTAGTTAATCTTTTAACTTGGTGTTGATAGTTAGTTGTGTTGCTTTTTTTAATAATAATCCAGCTCGGCCCAGGAATCGAAAAAGGATCGTGGGGTTCGACCCGACCATCAACGGGACATTACCTAAGTTTAAATGGAAAATGGCATAGTTTAAAAAAATGCACACAATTGTCTTGTATATTACCTCGTTTTAATTCTCTTGCCAAGACTATCTTGGCTGCATATCCTTAATTACCGTAATGAAAATTCTTCATCCAATAAACTACGTCTCTCCGACGGAATCGGACCATTTCCTGCGACTCATCTAGAATAACTTGGAGGATTAATGGAAACGGGTTTTACACATAGGTAGCTTAATAGGTAATATGTCGTAGGTATGGCACAACTTACGCCGCGTCCTATTTAGAAGCAATTTTCTCGCAAATACGTGATCGCGAGCGTCCATATGCCACTTTTTGTTCGGTGAATCTGAACGCGTGGTCGTGCCTACGTACGCACGAACGTAATAAAATCGCGACGGGATTTTATCGTGCACTGGATTTTCAACGCTCTGCTTAGCGCCGGGAGATGAAATCCAACAGTGTGTTTTTTCAAACGCGCTGAGACGAGAGTGCGTTCCAGCGCGTTGGATTTTCAATGCTCAGCTTAACACGGAGACTTGAAAATCCAGTGCGCGATAAAATTACGACCGTGAAAACGTCGATAACGTCGTATCTGCACCGCAAAAATTTTGCCGCACGGGCGCTGCGGCGCCGTAACGTTGTTACACCGCAGCGACGCCGCGCCGCATAGCGCGTAAATTGTCATCTGTCAAACATCTGTGTTTTTGACAACGCACAAACAACTGAGCGGTGCCGCTCCATTGCATCCGTGCACAGGCCTTTCCGGTTTTCCGAAAAAAAAGTGACATAATATGGACGCCACGATCGCGTATTTGCGCGACTATCGCTTTTAATTAGGACGTGGGGTTAGAGGTTTCATCGGTAAAATTAGTCAAACTTGAGTCCATTTATCGCAGGTCGCACTTTTCAACTAGTGTAATTAGAGATATCGCCAAACCGTTTTTTGACTCACGAAAAATAATTGCGATTGTTATAATTAATTTTGGTCGTTTGATTAGGTTAGTACCTTAGATAATAATGACCATGTTAAAAACTAAATATACTTAGCATAAATGTTCTCACTGCTGGGACACAGGCCTCCTCTCTGTGAGAGAGAGGGCCATAATCTACCACGCGGGCCCAATATTTTGTAAATTTCGACGTTCAAAAGTGCCATACATGGGCCTATTTGAAATAAATGATTTGACTTTGACTTTGACTTTGACACTGCAGATTGGTAAATGTCTTTGAATTTTTGGTGCTACGACATGCCGCCGGTTTCCTCACGATGTTTTCCTTCACCGTCAGGGTTCAAACCTACGGCCTATAACTGGTAAGTCGCGGCCATTACCACTGGGCCACCACTGGTAATAAAAAAAACAGTGGCACTCCGGGAGTGTCGACAGAAGTGAAAACTTGAAGAAAAATCGGCACCGCGGTAATCAACGTGTTGATGTCTTTTACTCCACGCACCGCGGCAATCAACGCGTTGATGTCTTTTTAATGGTCAAAAGCTGGTGTCGTCACAGTGTCGCGAAATCAATGGTTTAGTCCCATCTCAAAAATGCCCAACGTGCCTAAAGAAGTTTTCACTTCAATAAAAAACATACTTAAGTCATTTTAAACCGTAACTATGTTTTACATACCTACTCGTTATCATTAGTTACCTAAAGGGGAACAACGGTAAGGAAATTTTATGACATTCTGTTGTCCCCGTGACGGGGACACAGATTACGAGGACAGCGGGAATAGGTACACGTTTTGGAGCACCTCTCATACAGTCGAACGCACGTCGCATAAATAGATAGGTTTATTTTAAGTACAAATACCTAGATGTCAAACTGTCATGTCTTATCTCTAGAGTAGTCTTGCCACAAACTAGGAGTGACAGATTTAGTTTAGCACTTACTTGTGAAATACTTGAATTTTCACTAAATCAAGATTTGGTAGATTTACTGAACAATATGATCACGCTTCTATTTTCCGGAAGAGTAAGTAAATATGTTTCTTAAGGCTCAAAATTTTTGTTCACTTTTTAGTGGTTTGGTTTGTAATTTATCTAAGTTACAATAGCCATATGTCAACTGCTCATTACCCTTTACAAAATATTGCTTTTCCCAATGCAGGGGCTTTAATTGTTGAGGAGTACTCTAGGTTCTTCACCATCAGCTCCACTGCACCATATGAATTGTGACGAGCATCAATTGCTTACCAATCATATTGAAGTAAACAGATCGCAACCTGTGAAGTACATATTATCGACTAGTTTTCGTGGCCATCTATGTCCTTCATCATCAGTTCCACTTTACCAAATGGCACTTTTTATCTTTTTTGCACGAGTTACCATAAAAAATACCAAAATCGCTATAGGTGTGCCTATAATATTTGAAGAGTTCCCTCGATTTCTTCAAGTTCCCATCATCAGATCGTGACCAAATGACAATGAGACCAACCAGAAGTGTATACACTTTAAATTTAAAAAATATCATATCAGTCTAGCCGTTTTCGAGTAATCGGGGATAATAAATAAAAAAAATAATTTAAAAAATCTGATGAACTGAGAAGCTCCTCCTTTTTTTGAAGTCGGTCAAAAAGGCGCGACATAACATTTCGTTAGTTATAGTATAGGAACAATTATACGTCACATGTAATGTTTTAAGCTATTTCATAGCTTTTATCGCGGGCTTTGAGCGCGGCGACCGAATCAAGAAATTCCGTAACGAAAAAAACCTAACACCCCCACTCCGCCTACCATATAATGACGGATGATGACATAAAACAAAATTTTTTGTTTTATGTCATCATCCGTCATCATCCCAAGTGTAGCGTTGACAAATAGGAAGTATGGAGGTTACAAATGCTATGCAATAGCTTTACCGCGGCAGTCCCCGAGTGCCACACGTTTTTTTTATTTATATTTAAATTAACAAGCAATAAGACTCAAAAATTATAGTAACAATATATCTTAACAACAATGTTAGTAAACATAACCTATACATCCCTGCTACACGCTCAACACAGATGTGGAAAGCTTGTAGCAGCGATTCATACACAAACACTAGACTATTTGTGTATGAATCTGCTCCCGAAACACTGCAGTATATTGATAAGGCTGGCCCGCACCCGGCGCACCAGGGAAGCGCATTTTTTTTCGCATCGTAGCGTAAATAGATAACAAGTCTGTTGTCTTAACTGGCCTCAAATCTAGTCTCTGCGCTGCTACAAAAAAAACCTAATCGAAAAACCTACTAACAGTTTACCCGAAACGGGAATAGAACTTAGGACCTTATTCAGCAGTCGTGCGATCACTAGACCGCAATCAATCAATGTTTGGTGTGTTTTTCAAACGAAGTGTAAGTGTCCAAAAAGTATTTGATAAAAGTGTAAATAAACCCTTTTCAGGTAAAATTTTACGCAATAATAACACATTTATCAGTATTAAGAAGGTTTCAACTTTACATTTCACTACTTTTTCAATCAATTAATGTTTGAATAACATTATTAAATTGTTATTGAAAATTGACCGGCGAAAGTTCAGGTTATAAAACTTTTTACAAAAAAAAAACAACCGACTAAAAACCGACTGAAAAATAACTTTAATTTCGGAAGTCGGTGTCTTGGGTTTTGTGTTTTAGTTTTTTGCCACCGACTTCCGAAATTAAAGTTATTTTTCACTTTGTAGTGTTTTTTTTTGGAAGTCGGTTGTTTTTTTTTTGTAAAAAGTTTTTATTTTTCACTTTTTAGTTGTGGTACCTACCCCACACACATTCGAATCCCGCTACCTGCTACCAGTGTCAAGAACTTATCATATCATCTACATACTAAGTGGGAAAAAAAATACGTCCCAAGCAAAGTTAATAAAATTTATATGGGACCAATTCGGGAGCCTTTTTTTTTTTTTTTTTTTTTTGGGTGGGAAATTATCAAATAACTTCTCCCGCTCTGGGTGGAGCGGGAGGGCGTGTCAGACTCTTACTGACTAAAACCCACCCGTGTTCCTTCCTATGCCATGTTGCCGGGGGCCACGATTTCCCTATCGGTTTTCTTCGAACCCCCGGCATTGGCATTGGCCCTAGCGGACCCCGTCAATTCTGCTGACATCTCTTTGAGGCGCGCGTGGAACACAACGCGCCGTCGACCCGGGCTTGGTCCTTATCGGACGGCGAGCTACCCATTGCTCACCGTCCGCAAGCCCGCGCCTACGGTGGCCGGAAATCTTCCTGCGATTCCCGACCCTACCCTTTCAAACAAAAAAAGATTTTTCAAAATCGGTCCACAAATGAGGGAGAAATCGGTGGACATACATAAAAAAAAAAAAAAAAAAAAAAAAACATACGCGTCGAACATATAACCTCCTCCCTTTTGGAAGTCGGTTAAAAATTAACTTCAACTGTCAAATGAAAGGTGAAAACATCTGGTGATTTTAAATTAGAATTTCGGGTTTAAGTAATCAAATAATCAAATCAAAACAATCGATTTGTAATTGGAACTATAAATTGGCATCCGACAGGTACGTTTTCTAATCATTTTATGAAAGTTAGATGAGGATTACGTAAATAAAAAAACCTTTTTCATTTGATATACAAACTATAAGAAGCCTATTCCAACCAAACCCAAGCCAAGCGTTTAAAAAAAATTGTTATCCGTTGCCATGGAAACGAACGGTTGGCCGTATCAACCGTAATGAAATTAAGATATTCAGAAACATCAGAAACGTATTTCTAAAGAAAGGTTACCTACTTATTTACCTACAAGCTACGCCCCGCGGTTTCCCCACATAAGTCTTGATTCCGTGGGAATATCGGGATAAAAACTATCCTATGTCCTAACCGTCCTAACCCCAGGTCATGGTCTACCCATGTGATAAATTTCATTCAAATCCGTTCAGCCGTTTTAGCGTGAAAGCGTGACAAACAAACATACAAAAAATCAAATCTTTTCTCTTTATAATATTAGTTTAGATAGACAAGGATGTTTTTCATGTGAACTTACATGTGACATCTACTAACCCGCACTGGGCCCTCGTGGTGGAGTAGCAGTCGGCGTGTAGTTTGATAAACCGCAAGCTTAATTGGTTGACTTTTGTGTCAAAAACGGCGAACCCGAAAGCGAACCATTAAAATAAATGTACATCCATATGACCCACATTATTTATAAATATCACTGTCTGAATAGTGGACATTTAAAACAAAATACCTAATAGCCTTAGCCTTACTAAGGTATATTTTGAGCGATTATCAAATAATCTGTCTAAAGCCGGATCCAGACGCGAAAAATTTGTAATGTAATGTATCGTGTAATGAAATGCAAATTCTGCGTGTTGACGGCTCTACGAGCATTACATGTGACGCACGGGCTGGCGCTCGTGCTGATCCATCGATTGTCGATTTTTAGCGCAAACACATAGGCCAGAGATGCCGAACCAATGGCACGCGTACCATTGGTAACATGTAACAAAATAATTTGGGCACGGCATCATTACAGGAATTTAGGTACCTACCTATCTAGTAATTTAGTTTGCAAAAGTCGAAATCACACTAATTAGTTCATCATCATCATCAGCCTATAATGTTCCCACTGCTGGGACACAGGCCTCTTCTCTGTGAGAGGGAGTGGGCCGTAATCTACCACGCGGGCCCAGTGCGGGTTGGTAGATGTCACATGTCTTCGAATTTTCGGTTCTAGGACATGCCGGTTTCCTCACGATGTTTTCCTTCACCGTTTTGAGAGCAGTGGTAATGAAATAATTTACACAAAGTAAAGCGCCTGTCTGGGTTCGAACCTACGACCTACAAATCGTAAGTCGCGGCCGTTACCACTGGGCTACCACTGCTGTAATTAGTTATTTCATTTAAATAAATATTAAACTGTTAATGTTAACATTACTGAACAACAATAGAGGTATTAATTTGAAAGTAAAGAGTATTATTGTGAATAATATAGTTTTTAGTCACTGAGACAAGATTGTTTGTTGGCACGTCATGGCCACATTCAATATTTATTTGGAAAAAAATGGCCCGTAGGTGGATAGAGGTTCGCCATCCCTGACATAGGCTCTCTCTCAGCCATTTATTTGCTTAAAAGAACACTTCTAACAATAAATAGTTTATTTTACTTTAAAAAAAAATTGTATTTGTCTCTCGCTCTGTTCGTGGCAACTGTGTGGAACAACGTGAACACATACAGGATTCACACTATTCGCATATCAATACACGGTACATTACAATACACATTACACACGTCTAGACCCGGCTTTAAACTGAGCCTAAATACGAAAGCTTTCACTCAAGAAATTCTAATTAAATATGACTTGAAGGATCAAACTACAATAGATGAATTGAACCGACTAAAGTTGAAAGCGGAATAATGGGAGCAAAATGGAGGCTGTGGAGTGTATAAATGGAATAATACACCCAAACAATTTTCTAGGCTATTGTATTTGATATCCCATTACACCCACCCGCGCTAGATTCTGTATTTATCTACAAGATGGCAGGTCAATTTCTTCAGTTTGAATACATAATCTATTTATCTATACATTAAAATGGCAAACGATTTTTATTTTACTTTTTTGTTTGGCATCTTGCAGGTCAACTTAGGAGGTTGTCGGCCTCTTAACCGGACTTTCCTGTGGCTGCCTCAATAAATTAAGGCCTCCAGCCAGAGCACAAAATTTAGAAACTAAGCGACTACACGCTAAGGGCACCCCCTTTGGGGTACGGCCCTCGGCTTAGGGCGTCGCTGGTGGAGGACAGCAAGGGACAGGCTGGATCGGATTAAAATTAGGGAATTAGGGGAATTTAAAGCTACAGGCACAGCGGTGCGGGCTGGCTCGAGCAAGGGTCAGGGCAGGAATAATTTTGTCCGTTTGTCTGGATGTATATTCCGGATTGACGCAAAAATAGCACAACAGATTTGGGTGAAATTTGGCACACAGATATTTTATAGCCTGGATTAACACAGAGAATTTTAAATCCCGGTAGTACGTTCCCGAGGGATATTTTTCAACATCCACGCTGGCGAAGCCTTGAGCAAAAGCTACTCACGTAATGATAATAAAAGTGTGTTTTTTACACAACTGCCTAAAAGAGGTGTGATACGGTTTTTGTTATTTATTCTTTTTATAGTCACGAAAATAGGTTTTTTGTTTGCCAATGTATGTCACATCTGCGTACTAGTAAAATAACAGCAGCGATAGCCTAGTTCAAACCCAAGGCACGCACCTCAGACTTTTCGGATTCATGTGCGTATTGTATAATTCTAATTGTATGCTCTCTATCACTTGCTTCAAAAACTGTGAAGGAAAACATGGTGAGGAAAGCCTAAGAAATATTACTGGATGACGTGAAGCCAAGTCAGAGGCCGGGGCGGTATAAAACTCTGACACCAGTTATAGTCACTTACCTCGTACCCCACAGGGGGTGCCCTTAGCGAGCGCTCGCCTAGTTTTAATTAGTATAGTTTTTTGCCCCTAGCTGGAGGCTTTGAGTGTAGTAGCTTAAGGCAGCCACAGGAAAGCCCAGTTAAATAGTTATGACCTCAGAGGTGAGCTATGAGATGGACCATCGAAAAAATAATAATACTAGACACTTACCAGTCGAAAATGAAGAAAAAAGAAAGAAAGAAGTACAATAAAAAGGTGTGATTTTATAAAAACAGAGTAAAGAAGTGGATCTACGAATGATGCCTCCTTGGGGTACATAAGAAATGGCCCTGGTGTTATTTTATAAAAAAACAGGATAAAAGAGGACCTAACCACCTTGGGCTGCCTAAACCCGCATTGGGATTCCACGCACACACACATGGCAGTGTTTCAGGCTAAGCGTAAGCTGAGACACAGGTCCACGCAGCGCAGAGCAGAGCAGATTTTATAATGGATGAACGTACTGAGAGCTGCGTACGCTGCGGCGCAGGAACGTACGACGCAGACATGTGTCTGTCCTGCTCTGCGTCTTGTTGTAGAGCCGGCACAATTACTGCGCGACGCGTGCAGGTCGTCACTTGTTTTTTACCACTGATGTTTCAATGACAGATTGTTTGCAGCATGCGCTCGCGGCCTATGTCTGCCTCGCCTGCCCTACCCTGCAAAATCTGTACTGTGCTGTGCTGCGTCACCTGCGTTTCAGCATACGCTTAGCCTCATCACGGTTGATAAACTGCGAGCTGCCTCGAAAATAGAATTAAATTTTTTAAATTTATAAAAATTTAATTCTATTTTCGAGGCAGCTTCTTAGAAATAAAATCAAAATGTCAATAAAATTAAAATTTAAAATAGATAAATAAATCCCATAGAGACTTTTGCATATCAAATATTTACTGTAGGTATGCAAAAAAGGTCCGCAATGCATTAAATTGCGGCAGCTACAAAATACATTAACAAATACATATCCTGGAAATATTTACATTAGATATCAAAACGAGTACCAACGCACACAATTGAGTAAATCAATGTAGGCACTCCAGTTCTATAGAGTGTGAAAATATATTCAAATATATTATATTTGGTTGGGTTTGTATGTAATCCCGGATAAGCCGGAATGAAACCTACTTAGGATAAGGGTCTACCTAATTTGCCACCTAAATGGCTAGGATTGTGCACAATCAGTAGATTAGCCAATGATTTTGTCCTCACCCGAGGTCGCGGCTTAAGTTCTTTACCCAACTCCGTCTTATAAGTGCTCAGCGACACGACGCCATTGCCGCGCCCGCCGCCACCGCGCCGCCACCGCGCCGCCACCGCGCCTCTAAGCTGTGTATATTATGCAACGTTGCCAGCACACTCCGGCGCCGCCGCCGCGCCGCGACCGTGCCGCTACCACACCGCTAGTATTGTTTAAATATACTGTTTTTTTTTATACCATCGACGGCTGCTTGCAAAAATGCACGTGCTTTATGAGTGGCGTGGCAAAATCTAGCGGCGGCGGCGCGGTGGCGGTGCGTCGACGGCATCGTCTCACTGAGCACTAATAGATATTGGGGATACACAAACAAAATTTATCTACATAAGATTATTATAAAATGAAATAAAATGTTGTGCACATTCATGTATAAATAATATAAGCCATTGTCATTGCTCAACACGGGACGGTCCAAGTGTTTAAAATTACTGATGTTGGTCGACAGACTTTGTAGATACTTTTTTGTACAAGAAAATTTAAAAAATGTCCGTACACAGAGTTTTCCTTATCATGCCATTAAATAAAACAGCTTTTTAATCTGTCCAGTTTATTAAGGACAAATAAAATGAAGAAACCTCTATTTAGGTCAATTACGTTAACAAAGTCCTCGCTGATACCAAAAAAATTACTTACACGTGTAAAATAAAAAAATACAAAACAATAAGGTTTAAGTCACCGCTATTAAATTCTATTGTGTCGGAAAAATAAATCTAAATTAAATTGAGGCAATATTAAATCAACCTTGCCATCGGGATTACTAAATACACAGAAACCGCCACATTTAAATAAAATAAGAGCTTTCTTTTTTTAATAAAATCCGACTGTTACCGAAAAACTGTTTGTTTTTTGTTCTCGTTTGTTAGTCATCTTCGCGTTTTAATACTTGGTTTTATTTCATTCAACTCCATGTTTATCTCTTTATTGTCAAATAATATAAAATGGTTTTAGGCGTAATATGAGATGAAAGTAATTATTTTATTTCTGTAAACACTGTCAGGGCTGGATATTAAAACATGAGAACTTTTGAGAGACACACTCATAATTTAAACATGTACCTATTTCCATTAATAACCACATCAGGAATAATTAAGATACTTCTGTTCATTACAAATGCCTACCCACTGCCACTTAAGTTTGGTAATTCTTCGGGCTATGTCGGTTACCTTGGTTCTCCTACGGATCTCTTCATTTCTGATTCAATCACGTAGGAACACTTCAAGCATAGCCCTCTCCATTGCCCCAAAAAAACATATGATGCATAAAAAAACATACAATGGAAAACATGGCGGCGTTAGTTCTAATTTGGACTACACGCCAATAGATTCGTGTGCAGTTATTGTTGTATTAATTGTCTATAATACAGCAAATTGACGTACCTAGTGTGCCAATTTACTTAACATATTATACAGGGGACATCGACGCGAAAACTGTTACCATGGATTCAGTACATGATTCTAGTCCTCGTAGAGGCGATCGGCGGCGTTGATCTCTCGCGTCCGGCCATGGTTCAGGCCATGGTACGGAGCGAGAGGAAATGGCAGGCCGTCACCTCCTTCTGCGAAGCGGTAATGCTCGCGAAGGAGGAGGCGGAACGCGTGAGGGAGAGGCAAATTTCGCGCCCTCACGCCCCTAACCGCCGCAGGAGGAGACGCCCGGGGCGGGAATCGCGAGCCGATTTCCGGTCACGGGCTTGCGGACGGTGAACAATGGGTAGCTCGCCGTCCGATAAGGACCAAGCCCGGGTCGACGGCGTGTTGTGTTCCACGCGCGCCTCAAAGAGATGTCAGCAGAATTGACGGGGTCCGCTAGGGCCAATGCCTGCCGGGGGTTCGAAGAAAACCGATAGGGACATCGTGGCCCTCGGCAACAGGGCAACCGAAGGAACACAGGTGGGTTTTAGTCAGTAAGAGTGACACGCCCTCCCGCTCCGCCCAGAGCGGGAGAAGTTATTTGAAAATTTCCCAACCAAAAAAAAAAAAAAAAAAAGTACATGATTCTAAACCTCCCTGCGTTGAAATTTTTCATCGGTTATTTAAAAAAAAACTGCTGTTTCATATATATGCGTACAAAAAAAAAAAAAATTGAAATATAATAAATAAATGTGGTTAAAAAGGTTTGATAGAATAAAAGTTGTCATGTTTAGAATAATTGTTATATTACATAATATTATATAATTCATTGTAATTCTGTTTACAGGATATTTTTATACATATTTTATTTTAATTTGTGTATATTTTGTGACTTATAACATCGCCTTGGATTAATCTGTAAAGGTGTTATAATTGTGCTTTCAATAAATAAATAAATAATAAATAAAATGTATGGAGCAGCTGATTTTTATTTTAATAACCGACGAAAAATTTCAACGCAGGGAGGTTCAGAATCATGTAACAGTATTCACGTCGATGTTTCTGCCAGCCTGTATACAGGCAGGGAAAGTACATAGTTATGTTTGCATATCCATTCTATATTTGGACATATTTATTCGACAAACCATAACATAACTGGACTCGTAACTACATAGAAGAACTATCTAGTTATCTACATTTCAAGATTCGGAATAATTTCCGGTTAAATCAATATTGCTCAGGCTTAACAGCTAACCTCTTAGACAAAACGATATTTGTGCATATTGACAACATCTTCACTCCATGTATCAGATTTCCGCAGCATTGAACTAGAACATGTTTCCTTTACAAAATGAGTTTTGGTTGTATGTAGGCTTCTAGATGTGTTGATGTCATATGCAAACTCTATCACTAAAGCTTCGCAGTCGCAGTCACAGCAAGTTTTGTTCCAGTCATAATACTATCGAATATCGGGCATGGTAATTGGTCCCAGCTGAATACGAATACTCTCAGACAGCATGGCTGTTCTGCAAGCGCTAAACAGTCACACTGGGCTGATATACGAGTGCCACCAGCGCCTTAACCAGGTGGGTAGGTAGCCTCAATAATTTAACCATTCAATGGATCAAAGGACACAGCGGTTTGCGGGGCAACGACGCAGCCAATTAACTTGCCAGAAGGGGTCGAGCATGGCACCAGTGGGGCCTGAACCCATTGCGCCACTCCCCTTCGGGTATCTAAGCACTCTGGTAAGGAAACGAACCAGGGACCAACATCACAAACTTTGGTTGGACCACGGTGAATGCAGGCAGGCCAAGGAGGCACTACCTTTAATTGATGGCTGCCTCGCGAAACGGTTTCT
Source organism: Agrochola litura (assembly GCA_949152395.1). NCBI lineage: Eukaryota > Metazoa > Arthropoda > Insecta > Lepidoptera > Noctuidae > Agrochola > Agrochola litura. The sequence continues at coordinate 16,338,487 of OX424509.1, read as the reverse complement.
CCGACTAACGAAACAGCAGCTGCGTACAGTTACAGCAGCTGTAAGTGGCCATGGGTTATTTAATAAACACCTCTTTGTCATAGGAGTCACAGACAGTCCGCTGTGCAGAGCCTGCATGGAGGACGACGAGACAGCAGCTCATGTGCTGTTAAACTGCCCGGTGGTTGCTACATACAGGGCCAAGTACTTCGGTAACCCAGGTACCATACGTGAGATTGTCAGTGACACCAAGGCGTTGCTGACCTTCTTTGAGGAGCTGGGGTGGATCGAATAACCTATTTTCCCACCCTTACGCGAAATAGGCGCTTTGACGTGGAGTTGCGGATACCAGCCAGTTTTACCTGTTACCTATTATTACCTTGGTCCCAGCTGTCATTCGTGGAGCTTTGACATCCAGTCGTTACGGGTCGTCAGAAGCCCGAAACTCGGACAACCAGTCTTACCAAGGGGTATCGTAACATAACATTACATCACGCCTTGTTTCCCCGAAGGGTTGTGCAGAGGTGCACCTGTAGTAGGTACACCCACATTTCGCCAGTTATGTTTAAGTCCCATGTAATAGGGGGCAAGCTTATTGCTCAGTGGCAGGCCGGAGTCTGGATTTGTGTCCGGTTGACGGCAATAGGCTCGCCCCCTATTACATGGGATATAAACATAACTGGTGAAATGTGGGTCTACTATAGGTACACCACTGCCTAACCCTTCGGGGAATACAGGCGTGATGTTATGGTATCGTATTACCCAGTAAATGGGTTTTTGAGGTCAGATAGGCAGTCGCTCTATGTAAAAAGCTGCATCCTGATAGATTGGAAGCCGATCCTAACATAGTTGGGAAAAGGCTGTGCAGATGATGATAAATCGGGCATAGTAACAAGACTTGCCGAACAATCTATAATGTTAATCCCTCAGCTGGAATGACATCTCAATTCAAGCTATCTTCAACTAAGTTTTCTCGTTGAAATTTTTACGGAATAGACCGGTTGAGTGTCGAAACTATGTGTCGATACATCACAAACACGTGCCCGGCTAGAGCCATGCTGCATAATTTATCAAGCTTGAAATGTTAGTATGTTAGTGCATTCATATGTACTTTCTGAGTTTATCTTGGACATTACTGACATCGGTGAAGGAAAACATCGTGAGGAAACCTGGACTTTATCTATTTAAAAATAAAAGGAGAAACTGACTGACTGACTGACATATCAACGCAGAGCCAAAACTACTGGGACTGGGAACGTGAAATTTTGCACACAGCTTCCTTTAATAATGTTGGAGAGCTTTAAGAAGGGGTTTTTGAAAATTCCACCTTTTGAAAGGGGGATTTTGTTTGTATGAAAAATCTTATTTCTTGAGTAATAAACTTGAAACTTGGCACAAAAAGTACTAGGCTTGCATGAATTCAAGATAGTATTCAATCATTATGTTATGCTACTAATAGGATTTAGATGAGACAGACAGATAGTTTATAGCCTGGATTAACACATAGGATATTTTTTATCCCGGGAGTACGTTTCCATGGGATAATTTTCGACTTCCATGCGAGCTAAGCTGCGGGAAAAAGCTAGTAGTTATAATAAGTCTGAAATCACCAACTCGTCTTGAGCAAGCATGGTGATCAATGCTCGTGCCTTCTCTGTATAAGAAGAGACGTTTGCCCTGCTGTGGGGCACTAATAGGCTGGTATTATTAGAGCAAACTAAAAATTATAACCTTGTTAAATTCGCTTTTTATTATAACCGTCAGTACCTGAGCGACCGAGCTCTACTCTAGTGAAAATAGTGCTTATTTAATAGTATAGGAAAGTTCATAATAATTCCATGTCTAGTAAGTATAAACTAATTTCATGCTGCCATGATAGTAAGTACTTACAAATTCCATGCTGCCATGTCATTATTCTAAGGTAGCCATCTTGTTCTAAAGTTTGGGCGACCGAGCTCTGCTCGGATGAAAATACGAAAATACGGAGAAAACGAGTTTTCCCAGATATGAGACCTTTTTTTTTTTTTTTTGTTTTCGGGGGGAAACCTTCAAAAGTCGCCCGGGCTTTGGGGATAAGACCGAGGAGTGTGGGATTTTTACCTCACTAAAACCACCCCGGTGGTCATCATCTGCACATGGAAGGGGCACCGTTACCTCTCAAAAGACCAATCCGGAACCCCCTCTGTGCAGCGCTTGTTAGGGCACATCTCTGGGGAGACTGTAAAGGAATCTCCCCGAAACCTAACTGTACAAGTGTGCAAGGCAGCACGTGACCACTGTGCACTGTCTACCCTGAGGTCACTCAGTGGGCGGACAGAGTCCCCACTCTAAGCGCCCGTGATCCCTAATTCCCGCCTGCCCTAAAGATTGCAGACGGGGTTTCGGCGTGTTAGGCATCGAGGCGGTTGCCTCCCCGACGCCTTCTCCTACGAGCGGGATCAGCCCTCTCACGATCCCGCTCGGCAGCCTCCTTCTGAACCATCACGGTCTCACAGAAGGAGGCCATTTCTCGCCAGTTCTCCGACGCCGCCAGCATAAACTGAGACCTAGCTAGATCGATTTTTTGCCCCCGTAAACCCTATACTGCAACTTTCATAGAGCCGTTTTCGAGAACGTGATTACATTTAATAAGAATTGCAACCTATTATTTAATAGCGCTTGTAGAATCTGACAGTTTAATTGACTCGCAAACGGGCGGCGACACTGTGTGGTGGCCTAAACCACTTTATAAACCACAAAGTTCTCTTTGACGATTCAATATCTTTGAAAGTTGATACCAAAGTTCCCAGGTTGCGCAAACTTTTACAGGGTTTTTTTTGGGGGACATTTTCAGTAGCCGCCTGTATAATACAAATACAAATACAAATACAAATAGTTTATTTTCTTTAACAAGCTTGTACTACATACTAGTGATAGAAGTGTCCCTTTAAGCAAGTAATTGCCTGTATTAGGACACTCCACTCTTCCGTAACTTAAATTTACATAATGTACACAAGAGATGCCACTGTTTACTATTTATAAATTAATTACAATTTTAAGAATTAGATTAGATTAGATTAAATATAACTTAGTGTGCGTTTTGTGTATGTAATGTGAGGTGAGGTGGGCATAATTATGTGATTTGTGTTATGGGATGTATGTTAGTGTAGGATGTGTGTGTGTGTGTGTGACCTGTATGTGTGTAGTTGTAAAAGTTGTGCAGGAGAGTAAGTGTGTGCATGAATGAGTGAGTTATGATGTGTGCTGCAGGAGGGCCTCAGTGTCCTCATATGATAGTGGTTTTATCCATTTGATGACAAGTTTTTTACATTCTAGAAATTGTTTGGTGTAGATATATATTTCTTTATTTATTTTATTATAGAGTTGAGATGACCGTTTCTCGTATTGCCTGCTACAAAACCTGGTTTTTGTTTGAGGAATCGGTGCTATAACATCTTTCCTCCTTTTTGATAAGATAGCGGTATCATAAGGCAGCTCTTTGTGTTTTTTCAAAATAGTCTGAACAATGTAAAGTTTTCTCACCGAAAGCAAATCACTTATCTGATAAAGACTCTCGGTGGGAAATCTAATCCTTTTAAAGAACATGATTTTTATTAGGGCTCGTTGAACTCGTTCCACAGTAATAAATTTGGATTTAGCTGCCCCTCCCCAAATTGGGATGCAGTACACCAAAACAGACTGCACTAAAGCAATATAAATATCCTTTAATAGATTTCCAAATGGGTCTCCGGTATCAGTAGCATTTTTTGGAACAACATATCTCAGTGTTTTAAAAATCCAGCTGAGTTTACGAATCCTATTTGAGACCTGCTCAAGGTGAGGATACCAAGATAATCTCTGGTCAATCATGATACCCAAATATTTAGTTTGGGTGACCTTATTGATGGTAGGGCAGTCACAGGTTTCGCTTTGAGTGTCACCACATTTGTGAACTTTAATTGTGAGGTCCTTATCTGGTTGTGTGCGATTACATATACTAAAGCATATATAATTAGTTTTTGAGGTGTTCAACGTCAGTAGATTATTATTTAGCCATATAGAAATTTGGGCCATACCACATGACGCACTTTGCTGTACGTCATCCCAGGAACTCCCCGAGAAAACGACAGCCGTGTCATCTGCATAAGAAAATACTTTGGCATTATTAATTTTCATATTACAGAGATCGTTAATATATATTAAAAAGAGTGTGGGTCCCAAAACACTACCCTGAGGCACGCCGTATAACACTTCTGCATCATCACTGACGTATTGCCCCAGCTTAACCCTTTGCATCCTGTTAGATAGATAATCTTTAAGAAGATTGAGTGAAGTTCCTCTTACACCAATGTTTTCTAGTTTGTTCACAAGGATTGGCACAGAGACGGTGTCGAATGCCTTTTGAAGATCCAGAAAGATGGTTAAACATTTATTTTTTCTATCGAGTTGATTGGCAACTAGCGAGTTTAAGGCGGTAACTGCGTCTTCGGTAGATATATTCTGCCTAAAACAAAATTGTGTTTTGGATAGTGTTTTATATTTATCTAAGAATTTAAGAAGTCTACTATTTATTAATTTTTCCAAGATTTTCGATATAGCTGGAAGGACAGATATCGGCCTATAGTTGTTGAGGTCGTCTCTGTCCCCACCCTTGTGAACCGGGGTAATAATAGATTTTTTAAGGGAAGCTGGGAAAACACCATCTCTAAAACAGAGATTTGCAAGATGTGTTATAATTGGGACAACCTCTTCCCGTATATACTTTAAAAATCTTGTGGGGATATTGTCCCAGCCAGCGGCACTATCCGACTTTAGGTTCATCAGGATTCTGTCTACTTCATTGAGGTCTGTGTCCAAGAGTACAAAGGAATTAGTTTGTTTTGACAGTCGATCAGGTACATAATTAGGGTCATTATTTGCGCTAGGTTGAATTTGTTGGGCCAGCTGTTTGCCAATATTTACGAAATAATCATTTATACAATTAGCCGATTCAATAGGGGTTGGTTTAATATTAGTTAGTTCAATGTTTTGGCTTTTAGATTTATTTATGTAGGTTATTGTTTTAATATTTTTCCAAAGCAATTTATTGTTTGATTTTGACTTAGCAAGTAATTCTCGATCATGTTTTCTTTTCATTTTTTTTATGAGTCCGTTGCAGTGATTTCTATACCGATTGTATATTATTTTATTTACTTCGTTGTGCGGGTCACTTCTAAATGTCTTTTGCAATTTATTCCGATTCTTAATACAACGAAGTATGCCTGGGGTTATCCATGGTTTAATTATACGCTTACTGTTTGGAATTTTAGCTGTGGTAGTGTTAAGATTAATTGTTTCAGTTAGTTTAGTAATGAGTATCTCCGTCAATAAATTGGGGTCGTCACAGAACAATAATTCCGCAATTTTTTTTTCACGTGTTTGTTTTAAAGCTTGCTCGAAATTTATACGAGTAGTGGTTTTATTTGCAACTTGTGTGTATTTTTGCTTACGCAGTGACATAAAAGTAGTGTAGTGGTCAGTGACAGTGGTATGAAGGATAGCGATAAATGCGGACGCCTTTTTTTTGTTAATTTTTATCATAAAATGATCCAAGCAATTCCTTTCCCTAGTGGGTAATGTATGTCCAGGGAGTATACCATGTAATGACAACATATTCAAATAGTTCACTCTATTTTTACTGTCCTGTGACGTCTCTATGTCTTTAGTTCTAATATTAATGTTTATATCTCCCGCTATGACTATGTTTTTTTGCGATGTTATAGTATCAAGGTGAGTGCAAAGAGAGTCAATGAAATTGTCAGTGTTTGTGTTTGATGGAGAGCGGTATATACACAAAATATGGTTATTCAGAACATCTACCTGGAGACAGGACGCTTGGGCCAACTTTATTTCCTTTACTTTTGGTTTTAATGTGTCCTTAACATAGGCTACCACTCCGTCATTTTGGTTTAAATGTCGAGTAGAAGCAAAACAGTGGTAATTATTTAGTTTAGGAATTGGTTTGTTATCGTTTAGTCGACACTCTGTTAAGATTATGATGTCAGTTTGAAATTTAAAAGTAGACAACAGAAGGGAGAAATCATCGAAGTTACTGTAAACGCTTCTAATATTCTGAGAGACAATCGTTAAGTCATTTTTATTTACTGTAATGTATTTTGAGATCTCAGAGCAATCACATTCAATTGTACGCGCTATTTCAATATTGTCAATTTCATTTATGGTTTGTAGGTTATCACCCATTTAACATAGTTCCAATTGAATAGTCGTCACGAGCAAGATTTAATAATAATTTTGTATTTTAATTAAATTGAGGTTAAACTAGAGCACAACCAATCTATTTAAAAACTGCTAGCGACCCGCCTGTTTCCCACGATTTTTTCCACTTGACAAAACAACGGGATTTTACTATTTAATATATCATCCACATAAACCTTCCGGAATAACTGCTCTAAATGTTGGTAAAAACAGCGACAAAATTCGTAGTGAATTTTAGAAGAACAACCCAGTCACACGAAAAGCGACTTTAGTTTACGATATGTATAGATCTAGATTTTCTTTAAACAACTACTCTCTTTGTGACGTATACGTCACAAAGGGGTCTAGTTACCGACGAGTTAGTCGACGATGTAGATGTATACATCACCCTATATCGTTGTTCCCTGCCGTCACGTATGACAGTTGTTACAGGTAGTCAGACGCCTGAATGTCTAACAACCGGTTTCCTTAGAATATCGGTATTTCCCAGAGGATTGTGGAGGTCAGACAACAGTCGCTTCGACCCAAATACTGATATTCCAAGGCATCTAGTTTAACTAGAAGTCACTCTCAATATATTTGCTCTTTGTGAAACAGCTAGGCATGAAGATCAGTAACCAAAAAAAATAATTTAAAAAACCGGCCAAGTGCGTGTCGGACCATGCACAATGAAGGGTTCCGTAGTTGGGATGAATTTATCCAAAAAACAAACTTAACTTTGTAGTTGAAAAATATGTTCTCCCATACAGAATGCATGGGAAAACATGTTTTTGCAACTGCAAAGTTAAGTTGGTCGATTATTACTCGTTAACTTGTAGAGCCTACTTAGCTGTGATAGTTTTTCTTTTAATTTCGTTATATAAACTACTCTTCTGATTTTTTTCACACCGCCAAAACCAACCATTTAGCTGGCAGGGGGGGGACACTTGACTCTAACAAAAATTAGCACTTTAAAGCTTAATATTTCGCAAACGGATCCTTGAATCCAAAAATGGTTTTCACAAACTCGCAATGTTTTTAAAGGACGTTTCCAATGATCCCCACACCACAGGTTAAAAAAAAAAAAAAATCTTCACCACTTCCCTGTAGGAGGAGGTACCCTAAAAAAAATGTTTTTCATAATTTTGTTTTACCACAGACAGACGGACATGACGAAACTATAAGGGTTCCTTGTTTACTACGGAACCCTAAAAAGGGCATGGTCCTTAAGTGAAAATTCTTTAGGCGCATTTTGCATTGTTGAGATGGGATTAAACCATTGATTTCGCAACCTGTTACCGACACCGTGGAGTAAAAGATATCAACGCGTTGAGTTTTCACCTCTGTCGGCACTCCCGGAGTGTCACCTTTTTTTTTCTATTGGGTAATCCTCATGGGTACCCTCCGTCTTGAAAGAACGGAGGGTTACGACGAACTCCTACCGACTAAAACCCCACTGTCCCTTCTTGTACCATGAATCGGGGGACCGAGAGATACTTGTACATTTGCCGCACCCCCGACTGGTATCAGCCCGCCATGCCTGACAGGCCCATCATCAAGTGCAGCCGATCCCACGACCGCACGTACTCCCATTAAGGCGCGCATTCAATACTGCGTGCCATCTCCTTGAATCTTACTGTTCGAGCGACGACACAGCCCCAATTTCGCCACCCGCAGTCCCCTCCTTATGGTGGCCGGAGATCATTAAGCGCCCTTCAACGCCCGGCTGCTCTTCTAGTGCAGGTGTAGATTGAGAGGTATGCTCTCTCCCCTTATCCGCCGCCTCCTTTGTATGCATCAACTCCTCGCAAAAAGAGGCGACAACATCCCACGCATTTTCGCTTCTGACCATGGACTGAACCACGCCGGAAGCGAGATTCACCCTCACCAAGTGTCTCGACGAGGGCACAGCGCTGTTGGGCCCAAGCTGAGTACTGAGTACTACTCCAGCGTATGTTGCGCCGTGTCCTCGAGGCAGTCCACACATGGATACCCTCTACAGGACTTAATCACAGTAGTGTGTCTACTGTGTCCAGCAAAATGGGATTACCTTAGTTACTAAATAATAAAGTGTGTGTGTGTCAGCTCTAACGCACAACTGGAGTTGTAATTCTAAATACGATTCGGCATATCTAGATCGAAGTGTGAAATATGTAAATATGTTTTTTTATTTTATTTAATCCGTGTTATTTACCAATAAAACAAGTGTGTAAATTTCACTTGTCATAACATTTACATACCGGGCCATATATAAAAATCGATTCATAAGGAGTAAATTCCAAAACTTTAAATTCACAGACAGACAACGCACAGCCTAAACCGCTGGGTTAAGGAGCATGAAATATTGCACGAGAATTCCTTGGAGGATTTTCGAAAATTCAATCCTTTATGGGGTTGTTAAATAAGGGATGAAAATTCGTCATTTCTGCAAATTGGGAATACCATCAGGCAGCCGGCTTATATAGATAATTCTGCTAAGTAAAATAATAATATTTTGACGAAACTCGTCATGTTTTTGACTTACAAGGTCTTTGCTTACAACTCAAAAACATGTCGAAGCATAATTTTAATATCTAGAGAAGGGCATTCGAAGCCCAACATAACATCACGCCTTTATCCAAGGTTTTGTTTATTTATAACTCTCTGGCGTATCTCAATGATTTAGGTATAACTCTTTGTAGGTTTAAGCTTAGATAGTAAAGCATAACGGCAATCGAGCGTGAAAATAGAGATATTACATATAAAATTCTAAAATTCTTTATAATATGTACATTTCGAAATGAGGGAATCTCTGCTTAATTTTAACGACAGAAAAAATATTTAAAAAAAAATTGTAATAAAACGGTGTAACTTTTAAACTAAATCATCTATCGCGATGAAACAAACTCCATAGTGATTGGAAGTAATTAGGCGTCTTCATAAAATTAAAATTTAAAAAAAAAATCTACCCTCACTTGAAAATAAACATGTTTTTTTTTAGCAAAAATCGGTATTTTTTTCATCAATTTTTACAATAATTGTAAAATTTATCAATAAGATGGCAAAAAGATTTTTTTTATATTAAAAAACGCAAAAAAAAAATTTGCAATATTTTTTCCGTCGATAAATTAAGCATAGATTCCCTCATTTCGATATGTGTACGTTATAAAGAATCACACTATATACAAATCGGGAATTTAGGTCATACATGTTGCAAAACAGCCCTATTGGATTTGGCCGTAGGATCTACCCTCACTTATCGGGAAAATTGATCACATTAAGAATAATTATCGACAGAAATGGCTTTCGCCATCATTGCGTCTTTATTTTCCTGTTGGATAAGAGCAGTAAATTTTGGTAGTACGTCTATACCTCATTCTGATCTAAAATGTTGATAAACAATCTACAGAAATAAAGACATATTAAAGGTATTCTAACTTTATTTAACAGGTTCACGTCCAGGCTCCAGAGTGGGAATGGTCCATAAGTCCAGCACTTTTTATAATCCTTATGATGTGTCCTGCCAAGTCCGCATTAAATACGAGACTTTCTCCTTACGTCCACAGTATCAGATGACTTAGAAATTGTACGGGCGAACATACCACATACGGTCTGTGGACTGATATGGAAGTCTCTCTACAGACCGTATGTGGTCTGTGGACAGTGAACCTGTTAATAAGGTTTGGTAAATCTGTAATGACACAGACATTGTACGTAATTTTAGTCCCAAACAGCAGCTTTACGAGAATATCTTCAAAGGTTCTAAAAATAACATTAATCCGCAAACAGTCATCACAAAATTAACAAAATCCTTGTCTTTCACCTTCAATGGTTGAGAGTCTAAAAATACTGGAAGAAACAAATTCGTCGAAATGTTTGATGTTGAAATAATGGTACCCATAATATTCGCTACCATATACAATGTCGCCCATGGGCATGTGACCGCCCATATTTTTCTGAATATTCATGAAAAATCATCGAAAATTAACTTTAAAAAGGTCCATCTTTAATATTTTTCATGTTATTCAATTTTTATTTTTTGAATACCGGTTTGTGACCTTGCTTTACATTTTTTGCCATATTTCCGATGTCATTGGCTCGATTTGGATTCTGTTCATTCTTTCTAAAAGCTTATGAGTTATTTTTTCGGATCAGCTAACATTTTTATTAAAATTTGTCGACTATAAAAAAAAACGTTTTTTTTTATTCATTATTAATAATCTACTATATAATAACTAGAAATTCACAGAACATTACTGATACTTATTAAAGAAATAATAAACAGAATCCAAATCGACCCAGTAACATCGGATATATGGCAAAAAATGTAAAGCAAGGTCACAAACGCTACCCAAAAAATAAAAAATTGAATAACATGAAAAATAAAAGATAGACCTTTTGAAGCGAATTTTCGATAAGTTTTCATGAATATTTAGAAAAATACGGTCGACATTTTATACTTACATTAGGTAAGGGGTTCGTGGGTAAATTATAACAACCATACGGGTCGATCGAAGGTTAAGCTACGCTTGCCACGGTCGGTTCATAGATGGGTGACCATCCATTAAATATCGAGATTTCTCCGTGCCTCGGCAAGCACGTCAAGCCGTTTGTCTCGGCTGTCATTCGTAGATCTTTGACAGTCATTACGGGTAGTCAGAAACCTACGACAGACTTAGATACGATGGTGGTAGCTAGCCAGACGGACATACGTAAGACAAGCCATACCACCAACCTAACAAAGCAGAAAATTTCCTAAATTTCCTTTCCTAGAATTTTTCCTTCACTAGATTGTGCTTGCAGCGGCCTACTTGGGTCCGCAGTCGATTGATTGCTTTCCAAATAGGCCACTGCAGGTCACGTCCTGGTGGCAGGTGCTCCTGGGGCTGAACAAAGCCGGGTGGTAGCGGGTGCTGTTTTTCTTAAGTGCAATACTAGATATGGGGGACACTTCTTATCTGACTGATACATGTGCCCCTCCCAGAAATAAATTCTGGATCCGCCCTTGTTTGTGACTTTACGTTTTGGCGTATCGTTTATAGCAAGTTCGAGGGAATTTTCCCGGCACTTAACAGCAACCTTTGGGTGTTACCACTAAACCACAGAGGCGGTTAAAAGGGGGGTCAAAGACTTAAGTAAGACTTGAGGCTAACTTGTTAGATATCTTAATCTAACTGTAAGTTTAAGTGCGAGCAACAGCGGGATAACTTCAGGTTCCTCTAATAGGGTAAATCACAGTGGCAGTTTAATTAAGTACCAAGCTGACTAGCGGCCAGACGGCGTGTGCTTGAACCACAAGATTAAACGCTGCAATCCTTAGCTTTCTGCACTGGGATATGATAGCCTTTTTTATTTATATTTTGCTGTCTTATTACTACGATTTAAGAAAGGCTGATTGGTGACTTGAATCTATAAAATAAAAAACCGGCCAAGTGCATGTCGGACCACGCACAATGTAGGGTTCCGTAGTTGGAATGAATTTATCCCAAGAACAAACTTAACTTTGTTGTTGAAAAAATAATCTTTCATATGGAATGTATGGGAGAACATGTTTTTGCAACCGCAAATCTAAGTTGGTCGATTATTACTCGTTAACTTGTAAAGCCTACTCAGCTGTGATAGTTTTCCTTTTAAATTCGTTAAATAAGCTACTGCCGTGAATTTTTTCACATATCTAAAACCAACAATTTAGCTGGCAGGGGACGGGGGGGACACGTGACTCTAACAAAAATTTGCACTTTAAAGCTTAATATTTCGCAAACGGATCTCTGAATTCAAAAATGGTTTTAACACACTCACAAAATGTTTTTGAAAGACCTTTCCAACGATACCACACACCAAGGGATAGAAAAAAAAACATCCCCACTTTACGTGTAGGGGAGGTACCCTAAAAAAAAAAAAATTTCATAATTTTATTTTACCACTTCGTCGGCATGATTAATATGCATATGTCACCGTATAATTATGAACTTCGTTAGTTTATAATCTATCGGTATTATTTCCGTTAAATTATAAACTGTCGAAAAATTGTGAACTGTGACAAATCATTTACAATTTAACGCATCATTTTTCGATTGTTTATAATGTATCCATGAAAAACTTACAAATTGTGAACTGGTATCAAACTTAATTGCGACGTAACGCACCTTGCGTTAACATTAAATAGCCTGCCTGGCTGCGAGCAACTTGGAAGTAGCGCTCACCGGCCGCTGCCGCGGCACCGCTCGCTTCGCTCGCTCGGCTCGCGCGCGGTTGGTCACAGTTCTAACCTAACCTAACCCATTTCACCCAGTTCACAATTTTTCGACAGTTTATAATCTAACGGAAATAATTTCGACAGATTATAAACTATCGGTTCTCACAATCTTACGGTGACATATACACTTGGCAAATTACAACTTTCTAGTACTAACAGTCTTGGAGCTAGACCGCGGACAGACAGATAGACAGACGGACATGGCGAAACTATAAGGGTTCCTTGTTGACAACGGAACCCTAAAAAAATGCTGTTCGTTGGTAAGTGTGTAACATGAGAACGGCTGGACCGATCTGGCTAATTTTGGTTTTAAAATGTTCGAATCTTACGAAACGTTCTTAAAGAAAACTCAACAAGTTAACGAGTAATACTCGACCAACTTACATTTTGCAGTTGCAAAAACTTGTATATAAATAAATAATAATAATGTGAACCTCGTGAAAACCGAGAAAGATAAACAAATCAAGTATCTTGACTTGACTCGCGAGGTTGTCCACTTGTGGAATGTGGACTCAGCGATCATTGTGCTGATAGTCGTGATAGCCAATGGCTTAATCGCCAAGAGCCTCGACCAACACTTAAAGAGGCTCTCGTTGGGCAGCTGGATCAAGGGCTTGATTAAAAAACGGTACCCCTGGACACGGTTCGCATTGTCAGGAGGTCCCTTCTTGGAGCCCTGACCGCCGGTAGCATGGACCCTGTTCCCGATACCGGTGTGCTACCATTTTTTATATATTTTTAATGTATTTTAATGAAATAAAGGATAAAATAATAATGTTAAGTTTGTTTTTGGGATAAATTCATCCCAACTACGGAACCCTTCATTGTGCGTGGTCCAACACGCACTTGGCCGGGTTTTTCGAATGAATGTTGGGTCAGCTAGTTAATTCATAAAAATGGTTTCGAAGCAAACAGACACAAAAATGTGGAAATCTATGCCATCAAATAACATAATAATATGTAGAATGAATGAATGAATAAATATTTATTTGTTAAACACAGGTACATACATTTGGTCTTCAGTAAAAATTCAGTTAGTAGAAAAAGATTTTACGTCTAATAGACCAGCATCCTAATTACGTAACACGCGATCAATCACAGTCTGCTTCATTTGACAGTTCAACAACATTCAATGCGTTATTTACGTTACTGAGCAGATTTTTTTTCGAACTTATGAAGCGATGGTAATGCTTCATAAGTTCGCATGTTACGCAATTAGGGTGCAGTCTGCTCTGGTCCAGTTTATGCGTTGGTTTATGTTCACGTCAAGACTTGCTCTTTTTGAAAGCATTCTTTAGGATAATCCCAACAAATTCAATGTTATAGCAGTGTGCCCCATTGTGACGCTGTCTGTACCTGATACATCACTAGCTATCTGTAAACCTCATGTACACACGGCTACACATCAAGATGATAGTATTCGAGATTTTATTTTATTTGTTCGGGAAAATAAACAGTTTTTCATCTTATTCTTATACTAAGTTATAAATATACGAGAGTTACCAATGAATAACTTACGACATTTTCCAGAACATAACATAACATCACGCCTGTAATCCCCGAAGGGTTATGCAGAGGTGTACCTATAGTACACCCACATTTCGCCAGTTATGTTTAAGTCCCATGTAATAGGGGGCGAGCCTATTGCCATCCATTCCACAACATATTAAAAGTTATATCTAACAGTGCGCTATTCTAAGCTTCTAAAACAGAAAAGTAGTTAGTAGTGAACTTAAACAAAGACAGGCATGCAAACAACAGAGAAGGAGAGAGGGAGAGAGAATGAGTAAATATTAATCTAACTATTATGGTCTAAAATTGTTTAGCAGATAACACTTGTAAAATTTTGAGCAGAGACAGAAAAAAAGTCGATGTCTTCAAAGATCTTGTTGTATTGATTGGCAAGGCGACGTAGGGGTGCACGCAAGCCTGCGTTCGTACGACAAGAACTTACTGCAAATAGAAGTCTTGCGCGCACCCTACGGCATATCGATGTTCTGGATACTACTAATTTTGTTACAAATATCGATACAATCATAATTATTGCACAGATCAAACAGGAACATCATTTCCAACATAATTCGTCTAGACTTTAAACTTTGCAGTTACTTCTTCAATAGGTCGTTGTAGGATGTATAAGTACGATAGCAAAGAAAATGCATGGCCTTTAAAAACTTTCTTTGTAATTTTTAGACCATATCGGAGTATTTACCATAGTGGGGATTCCATACCGAAACAGCATACTCCAGCTGAGAGCGAACCAACGATTTATAAAGATACAAATATTTATAAGGTCGGGTAAATACTATATAATATAGCATAAACTGGAAATGTATAGCTTGATGTGTAGCCGTGTGTACCTGTCATTTCACCAGCACTTTTAAACCTGCAGCAAAGTAGCATAGCAGCGAAATTGTAAAACTCATTGTCCTTCGTGACTAGAAATTTTCGCACCTCAATTCTCCCCAGTTTAATCACTAGGAAGCGGTGAAGGGTCGACTGCTAATTGGCTTTGACCTATTTTCTTCTGGTCAATGCTTTTAGGAGCTGTTTGAAAAACTAAAGCTTTGTTTATGTCTCGCTTTTGCATAACAGGACTTGAGAAATATCTTTGAAATGGTCAACATAAAATACAGTGGCGGTATAAAGGGGAGGCGGAGGTGGCGGTCCCCCCCGAGTGCCAAGCACCAAGGGGTGACAACGACAACTCACTCGTACAATTAATTTAATCTGTATGTATATAAAAACCGGCCAAGTGCGAGTCGGACTCGCGCACGAAGGGTTCCGTACCATTATCAAAAAAATTGCGGTTTATGATTTATGACGTTGTAAAAAAGAACTACTCACTAGATCTCGTTCAAACTAATTTTCGGTGGAAGTTTACATGGTAATGTACATCATATATATTTTTTTAGTTTTATCATTCTCTTATTTAAGAAGTTACAGGGGGGGCACGTCAGACTTTTCGGACTCATGTGCGTATTGTATAATTATCACATGCTTCAAAAACGGTGAAGGAAAACATCGTGAGTAAACGGAATGCCTCGCCTCTTTTTTTGTTTTTTCTTTGGGTGGGAAATTTTCAAAGAATTTTTCCCGCTCTGGGCGGAGCGGGAGGGTGTGTCAGACTCTTACTGACTAAAACCCACCCGTGTTCCTTCAGTTGCCATGTTGCCGGGGGCCCGATCTCCCTTTTGGTGAGAAATATTTCTCGACAGCATGTGAAGCAAAGTGCGATTTATTTTTAATTTTTTTTAAATGGCATCTCGCAGTACTGACCACTAAGGTCTTGGCTAACCGGATTTTCTGTGGGTGCCACAAGCTTCTACACTTAGAGCCTCCAGCCAGGAGCTTTTTGAACTTATTCTAAATTAAAATTAAGCGAATGCTTGCTAAGGGCATCCCCTGTGGGGTACGAACCTCGGCTTAGGGCATC
Organism: Agrochola litura; assembly: GCA_949152395.1. Classification (NCBI taxonomy): domain Eukaryota; kingdom Metazoa; phylum Arthropoda; class Insecta; order Lepidoptera; family Noctuidae; genus Agrochola; species Agrochola litura. Next base: position 16,322,624 of record OX424509.1, on the reverse strand, counting down.
GCTGATGGGAGGACAGCAAGAAGGGACAGGCTGGATCAAATTTATATTTTCATCATGATTATTATGCGGGGTATCTAAAGCTACGTGCTCAGCTGCAACAACTGCTGGCACCTCGTTTTCGAGCAAGGGTCGGGGGGCAAGTGCGAGGCCGATGGGCGGCTTTATAACTCTGACACCAGGTTAGTCACTAACTACACTAAAAGAAGAAGAATGTTGTTGAACTGTCAAAATGGAAGCTATTGCTACTGTTAGTGTGTTACGCAATGACCCGCAGATTCTTCTTTTAAACTGACTTCTACCTGTATCAATACAGCGAATCTTATTTATTACTAATCAACAATTTATAGTAGTGTTAGGTTTCAATTTATTAATACGTAATTGTTGGATATTGTACTGGCAACACCAAAAGATTTGATATGTGAAAATGGGGGTAATAACAACCTTCTGGGTCTGGCGCTCGTGACGGTAAGACGTATGCTTAGTGGCTGTGTCGGGAAAAAGATAGATTGGCATGGTATTGGTTGGAGATCTACTGTAAATTAAGGTAACCTATTCATTTTATGGTAAATATTAGAATACTCATTAAATAGTGATATTATGTGGGGAATAGGAGATGTGATGGTATGGTGTAGAATTTTGAATTTGATGTTGGCAAAGAAATATAAATGACTGACAAAATATATTGGTGTTTCATATTATTTTCCTTATCCCTGAAATATTGTAAATATGTAGTTTTATTAAACAGTTTAAATTATGATATTGGGGTAATGACTTTAAGATTAATTTGGGGATTAGTATCCATTTTGAGGTTAAATAATTATATTCGGAACTGAATAAGTTATTCTAGAGTCAGAGTGGCTCTTATTATAGTAGGAGTTGTAAGCCATATTTTAAATCCTTGAAGCTTCTAACATTGCCGTCATTATACATCTTTGAGGTGGCAGTGTTTGTTAAGACAAACCCACAGCTTTTCAAAATAAGAGCCCCAGCTGATCCACGGTTAAGAAAAAGGGATTCGAACATTCTTTGTGTTGATCGCAGTAAAACAGCCCTCCTACGTAAAAGTATTTATCGAATGGCTCCAGTTATTTTCAATAAAATTCCACGACGGATAAAGAATCTTAATAATAATACGTTTAAAAAGAAACTGAAACAATTCTTAATTCATAAATGTTACTACTCCACAACTGAGTTTATGGAGGACACCACTGACATTTAGCATTACATTTATATTATTATTATTTAATTTTGACATTGGTAATTGTGTGTTAGTACGTAAGGATTTGTGTGTTATTATGTAAGTAATTGAGGTGTTTCATTTTAAATGTGTGTCTGTTGTTTCGACACTACTAACTTTATATTATTTGTATGCTCTCGAGTAAAATGTAGCGAACTGACCATCTTATTATAACATCCTATTGTATTGAAACCTACATTTACGAATAAATTTGATTTGATTTGATTTGAATTATTAAAAACAGTACCAACGAAAAATGGACTTCAGCATCGCAATATCAGATTCTCAGTGTACTACGAATCTGTGGATATAATTTTAAAGGGCACTACGAACTAGCGTTAGTTAAGACTGACAACTTAATTGGGTCGCCAGCTGCTGGCGGTCCGAGCACGCTGTGTGTGGTAAGAGGTTGGAAACCACTGCTCTTTATCAATTTCGTGATTCAACGTCCTTATAATCTGGTATTAAAGATTCTGTATTTAAACATGTACATGTTTAAATACAGAACCTTTTTAAACCAACTTGAACTGTCCGTATATTGTCAGTTGTATGAAATCGTTATAACACGGCAAATTGACGAAGGCTTAAATTAATTGTTAAAAAAAATTACAGCCTACGTCAATTTGCCGTATTATAACGATTTCATACAACTGTCAATATACGGACAACTCAAGTTCGTAAGTAGTTTATTTATTTAATCATAGTATTTACATAATACATGCACGCTAACAGACTTAAAATAACAATAATAAAAAACCGGCCAAGTGCGTGTCGGACTACGCACAATGAAGGGTTCCGTAGTTGAGATGAATTTATTTATCCCAAGAACAAACTTAACATTGTAGTTGAAAAACATGTTTTCCCATACATTCCAACTGCAAATCGTCGCTCGGATATAATACCGCGAATATGACATTTTTACGTTTTTGTTTTAATTGCAGGATCACTTATTTGAACGTGTAGAATGAAATAAAACAAATCTGATTTTCGTAAAAAATTTCACATTCGCGGTATTAATATAATAATAATCTAACTAATTTAATCTAAATCTAATACCTTTAAACCAGCAATTCTTGTATATATAATCTGAATCTCGGAAACGGCTCCAAGAATTTTTATTAAATTTAGTATGCAAGGGGGTTTCAGGAGCGATAAATCGATATAGCTAGGTTTCATTTTTAGAAAACATCGTTCAAAAAAAAATTATCATCCAGATATTTTTCTTTATTCAAGTAACAAGGACTCATTTCGTTAGTAAACTTATGAACTATGTTAACTTATTTTACGAGGTCACTTAGAAAATTGCGACTAACAGTTTTTGTCTATAGAATACTGGCTGGTTTTGATGTCAATTAAAACGATGACTACTTATTATAAAAAAACATAACATTCCAAATTCGAAATTCCCTCCACATTTTTTTACGAGCAAAATTAAAATACTCTGTCTTACTGAAAACTGGATTTATAACGAGAACATTTTCGCGCGATGATTTTGTACGATTTCAAATGTTGACTAAAACCAGAAGAATCGTTTGAAAGACTTCGAATTGTGTTCATAGAAAAAGCCCTTCTAAAGCGACTGTTTTTCGCTGGTTCAACGAATTTATGGATGATCTAGTAATTTTGGCAGACAAAGAAAGAAGTGGCCGACGGTATGACGGTTGTTACATAACAAAAAGTGCTGGCTGTGAAAAATTTAATTCAAGAGAATAGGCGAATTACATATGAAGAGGTTCAGCATACACTGTGAAATTTGAATCACAGTTTTGTTAGAACAAACGTTGTTCAGACCATGGTCTACTACCATTCTACAGCATCCAATAAAAAAAAAATATAATTACCTTTTGAAAAAACACAAAAAAAGCAAAGTTTAAAATGTCAAGATATATAGATGTATACTGCCGATTGGATCGGGAAGTGTGCATGAAATTCTACACAGGCATCTTCGGTTATGAAAGATAGTTTCACGCTGGTACCGTAAAATCTAACGCAGGGTCAGAAGGAGGTTCGGGTAGAATGGTGCCGAGACATGATAGCAAAATTGGTAGCAGGCTCGTCTTGGCGCGTTTAAGATATCATTACGGATGATGAATCTTGGATTTTTTAATATGATCCAGAAATGAAGCGTCAGTCGACCGTGTGGCTGTTGAACCAAAATGAACCAACGCCTACCAAAGTGAAGCGAGCCAGAAGTGCAGGCAAAATGTTGACCGCAAGTTTTTTTTTTTTTTCTACCAGGTTATCTGGTGTCAGTACCCTGACGAGATCAAAGGAGCATCAATGCTGAATGGTATGTTACCAAATGTTTGCCAGAAGTTTTTACTACTGCAAGCAGCAAGCGACCGAACACTGGCCTCCGTGGGCTACTGCTTCACCACGACAACGCGCTGGCTCACTCGGCGCTCAAAATAAGGGAGTTTCTGGACAGCACACCAGTCAAATTTATAGGTCATCCTCCTTACAGTCCCGATTTGGCTCCGTGCGACTTTTTCTTGTTCCCCAAAATAAAAAATCAACTCAAAGGAAAACAGTTTTCATCACCTGAAGATGCACTGGGTGCATTTGAGAAGAAGATTGGAGAGGTGTCTGATGCGGACTGGAAAATGTGTTATGAAAATTTGTTTAGACGTATAAAACTGTGTATAGACGCCAATGGAGAGTTCTTTCAAAAGATATTAAAAGAAAATTATAACCTCTAGTATATTTTTTTCTAGTATCACAAAACTTTCTGAGTGCCCCACGTAATCTAGTTTAAATTTATTTCACCTCATGGGAGATGGCACTGCAGTGATTGATGTACATGCAATCCAGACTGCTAGCGATATTGTTGGAGCTGGCCCGTACTCTGCGTACCAGGGATGCACACCTCATTCGCATCGTTACGTAAAAGCAATTAATATGTGCGTCCGCGAATATTCCCGATGCGCTACAAAAACGGGGCAGCCCCACCAATACCCTGAAAGCGTTGGTGTATTGGACACGAAGGGCGTTGCATGACCTTTGGGTATATCTAGCCCACAGGCTGCACTTGTAAAACGTTGTACAATAAGCTCGAAACAGAGTAATTTTGGCTTTTTAAGTGAGCAGCGTGCAAACCTGCTAGCCAGCATGTTTGCCCTTACCGACAACGCCCTTCGCTCCCGCTCAATATCGAGTCCGTCATTGAGGTCAGGGGTCAATATATGACCAAGATATTTAAACGTAAATACTCTTTGTAGTGGAGTCCCATTGAGTAATACAGGTGGTACATAACCCGGTCTGCCCCCAGCCTCAAAGACCATGATCTCCGACCTATTGGAGTTATACATCAAACCATGTGTTTTGGCATACTGCTCACATTTGGCGACCAATTACTTTCTGAGACCACAGATTGACGCGCTCAGAAGCACCATATCATCTGCATAGCTAATATTATTTACACAAATACCATCTATATAGCAACCCACTCTGGTGCTGCTGAGCTCGCCAATCCTGCCTCACCCCGCATTCCAACCTGTATGGCTTGGAAAAAGTTCCAGCCCATCGTACACTATTGATCTGGTTACCATACCACTATTTAAAGATGTTTGCTCCATTGGCAACCTATCCTTCTCCATCTTTCTCCACAATACGTCATAAGCAACCAGATCAGAAACCTTGAATAAATCGATGAACCTAGCATAAATCGGCGTCCCACGCTGTGTATAGTAAGTATGTGATAGTATGCTTAAGGCACAACACTGCACTTTCTGTTGACAAACCACGCCGAAACCAGAATTTTTTGTCATGAACATTTACAGTTTTATTTATTTGTGTATTAAGCAGACGGTCAAACACTTTTGATATTTTGATATTATAGTAGCTAGAGAGATGGGCCTTTTGGATGCCGAGCGACGAAATGTAAGTTTTTACGCACAATATTGAGAGATTTACCATGTTATTTTAAGACCATAGACTTCTTATAGGTTTTCCTGTAATCTATGAGTAAAGAACCATACTATGTATTTTTTTCAAAATTTTTGGTCCAGTAGTTTCGGAGATAAGGGGGGGGGGAATGGTCAATTTTCATTGAATTTATTAAATATCTTTAAAAGTAGTTATTTTAAAATTATATAAAAAATATATTTAAAATCCTCGCAACAAGCCCTTTCATTTAATATGTCACACGGTACTGTTAGCAAAACTTTTTTTTTTAATTTTCTTGTTTGCGCCCCAAAAGTGACACCTATATTCAAAATTAAATTATTTACGTTACACATTCGTGTTTGGGTCACAGAAATACATATGTGTACCAAATTTCAACTTAATCGGTCCATTAGATTCGGAGTAAATTGGCTGTGACAGACGGACAGACAGACAGACAGACAGACAGACAGACACACGAGTGATCCTATAAGGGTTCCGTTTTTTCCTTTTGAGGTACGGAACCCTAAAAAGGAGGGAAATTAATAAAGGGGCATCAAAAAAGTCTTCCGCCTCGCTGTCAAAAGGAAAAGTGCGGAAAAGGCTCGCAGCTTTACCACGTTGTATGACGATGCTGATTTTTTGGCCAAAAATAAGCCAGCCCTTTGGTCACGTGAAGAGTCGACGGAATACAGGCCTCCTCTCTGAGAGGGAGTGGGCCGCAATACACCGCGCGAGCCCAGTGCGGATTTGTAGACGTCACATGTCTTCGAATTTTTGGTTCTATATGACATGCCGATTTCCTCACGATGTTTCCCTTCACCGTTTTGAGAGCAGTAGTGATGAAATAATTTACACAAAGTAAAACGCCTGTCAGGGTTCGAACCTGCACCTCTTTCTGCGAAGCAGTAATGCTCGCGAAGGAGGAGGCGGAACGCGTGAGGGAGAGGCAAAATTCGCGCCCTCACGCCCCTAACCGCCGCAGGAGGAGACGCCCTGGGCGTCGGGAATCACGAGCCGATTTCCGGTCACCGTAGGCGCGGGCTTGCGGACGGTGAGCAATGGGTAGCTCGCCGTCCGATAAGGACCAGGCCCGGGTCGACGGCGCGTTGTATTCCACGCGCGCCTCAAAGAGATGTCAGCAGAATCGACGGGGTCCGCTAGGGCCGATGCCTGCCGGCCGGGCTTGCGAATAAAACCGAAAGGGAAATCGTGGCCCCCGGCAACATGGCAACTGAAGGAACACGGGTGGGTTTTAGTCAGTAAGAGTCTGACACGCCCTCCCGCTCCGCCCAGAGCGGAAGAAGTTATTTGAAAATTTCCCACCCAAAAAAAAAAAAATGTTCCGAACCTGCGACCTACAACTCGTAAGTCGCCGTCGTTACCAATGGGCCACCACTGCTTTGATTAGTTGTTTTCCATAGTTCTCAAAAAAAATCATTAGAGATGTGTCATGTAAGCCTGGTTTCACAGCTTTCCGGAAGACCCGTACGCCCACCCGTACGGGCTCTCCCGGAACGGAGAAACACGTGAGGCGCTAGAACATTGTTTCACAGCGACGCGGATTTTTCCATACGCGACACGCTCCGGGTAGAGCCCGCACAACGCTAGCAACCGTATCGTACTAACTCCCTCGTTTTAGAGCACTGCGGGCGCTACCCTTACGGGTCTCCCGGACAGCTGTGAAACCAGCCTTAATCATCACAAAAAGAACAAAATAAAATCAGATTTTTTGGAACTTTTTCCGCCATAACTAAGAATTGTGTGCAATCTAATATCAGTTGGACGGGACAAGTTAATTGGCTCGGCTGCCAGCTCGGGGGCGCAGAGTGTCATACCCAACCCGCTACAGCTTCCTATGATTAACATCGGTTCTCCTATAACATTTGTATTTGCTACATTTTTTAATTAACTGTAGCTAGATGTGGTTTGTTATATCTTAGAAGCTGCTTAGTGGATTAAAAATGGTTGGTCAGAGAGTTGAGAAATACAGGGAATCATAGGAAAGAGGTAAGTAAGAATTTACACAAAATGATAAATATATAAAATTCCAAGAAAATTCTACTGATGCTCCTAATTATCGGTATATCCAAGAAAGATAGGCAAAGCCTAGTTTTGGGCTAATTAATTTTAAAGCGTTTCCTTTGGTAAATAAAAAATCTTTGAAAATAGGTTTATCTGCTGCCACAATTTCAACGGCAGATGTTATAAATAGAGTGGATATAAGTTCAAAACTGTGATAAAACCAAAAAGAATATAACTTTTTATATTGTACTAAAAATAGTGCTCAACTCAGGTCGTAGATAGAAGTGCTTTGCAAGCACGGCTTAAGAAACTAGTCCAGATGACAAGAAAAAAGTCTTATTTTTACTTTCTTTGAGGATTTATCCACGGCGCGCAACCTTTTTATTACAATAAAAAGATACTGTCAGCTTTTGCTCGAGTTGTCAGATGGAAAAAAAAAGAACTGCGAAAATCCCTGACATTTGCCGAAAACGGTGGACATATTCCAATTTCAATTTTCATTCGCGCCATTTTGAACGAGGTACTTTGTCGTACTACGTTATTCCCTATGCATTGCCTTGTTCGTATGTAATTTAACGGATTACCGTGATTGAACGTGTGTAGTTCGATAACACGGTGAGAACCGTCAATGGACGATTACTGGGAATTTCACTGGACATTCTCTACGCATATTTCCTGTACCTGTAAAGGTTTTCGGAATACTGCAAATTACTTAATTATTATCGACTTGTCCGAACGTGGACAGTACTGTCCACGTTCGGACAAGTCGATAATACGCTCCGGGTAGAGCCCGCACAACGCTAGCAACCGTATCGTACTAACTCCCTCGTTTTAGAGCACTGCGGGCGCTACCCTTACGGGTCTCCCGGACAGCTGTGAAACCAGCCTTAATCATCACAAAAAGAACAAAATAAAATCAGATTTTTTGGAACTTTTTCCGCCATAACTAAGAATTGTGTGCAATCTAATATCAGTTGGACGGGACAAGTTAATTGGCTCGGCTGCCAGCTCGGGGGCGCAGAGTGTCATACCCAACCCGCTACAGCTTCCTATGATTAACATCTGTACCTGTAAAGGTTTTCGGAATACTGCAAATTACTTAATTATTATCGACTTGTCCGAACGTGGACAGTACATGAAAACTTAATAATTAACTTCCGACGCAGTAGGAAACCTCGAAATCTTCTTTATTTAGACTCATAGGTAAAAATGAGTACCCACTGTCGTGATTTCTTTTATTTAATTTAAATAAATGTATTATTTTAACATCGATTTATAACATCCACTGTGGCAACACTGTCGAAGTACAAATTATTAAGATTATAAGAAACTTCTAAATCTATTTTTATTATGGCAACTGAATGTATTGTTTTACTTTGGCTACAATTACAAATGACGGATAAGATAATTATTATCGTTATTTCTGGGTGGGGCAAGAGTCGTTTTAAATGGTAAAATGTAATGCTTAGTTAGTCGTCGTTTGATTGTGAAATAGTACAGTGGTGTGGATTAAAAGTATTAGCAAGAAAAGAGTATTTTCTTTATACTACAAATACCAAATGCACAGAATTTATACCACAAAATACAGACGCCTCTTATAATCGTATCCCTCTTTAGATAGCTTTCAAAACAAAGCTAGCATACCTTAAAAGCTAACGAGCTAAAAGCAAAAAAAGACTCACCCAAATGACAGAAAAAACACACCAACGCCGCAAGCCACATCACGATAGTTTTATTTTTTCACATCATTAGGGCAAACACTGCTCTTTATCACTTATCTTCATTAGGACAGTTCACTTTAAATTGTCATTCCCAGTCACATTCACCATTCACTCAGTGAATCACCCCGCACAATGGACCTGCGAACAAAAAGTATTGACAATTCTTTACTCTGCTAAGTTTTCATTAATGGATCTTTAGTGTATCAAATTCTTTGAATCTTGTCCTTTTAGAAGCTTGTGACTGATATTGACAGTCTTTGTATGAACGAAAACTGGCATTTTTAAGGGAAAATTTTGTTAAGTTATTATTAAGTAAATTCATACATTAAAAAAAAATGTATTAATAAGAAAACAAGAAAGAAAATACGTTTATTTGCTATGAACGTGACTCAAAAAAAGAACACAAACACAAAAAAAGTTGAGAGTAAATATGTGTCACATCCACGCAAAACGGTCATCGCTCAGCATAATGCTGCGACCCCCATGCTAGACAGAGCCCCAGCGGTTTTCAGCGACAGCCGGCGTTGGCGTGATGACGTCGACCGGTGCAGCATACAATAAAATGTATAAAAAATAAATACACAATACACACAATAATGATTTTATCGTTTGAAGTTCGTTACTCCCAAGAGAAACAATTTTTTTTTTGTTCGATCCGAATTAAATAATTATTTGCCGGTAAAATTTTCAGGAGACATTTTAACAATTTATTTTTGAAATAAAATTAATACACAATACAATACTATACATTATACACACAATATAGTAATGATTTTATCGTTTGAAGTTCGTTACTCTCAAGAGAAACAAAATCTTTTTGTTCGATCCGAATTAAATAATTATTTGCCCTTAAAATGTTCAGGAGACATTTTAACAATTCTTCTCTCATTACGATTCGCCGATATATTGACAACTTTATAGTCTTTGATTGGCATATAGGCAAGTTAATTGTTTTGTCTGTGTTTGTGTCTGGGTTTGTTTTATTTTTTATCAACTTTCATAATGTAGGTAATTAGTAGAACAACGTCGATTTACTAAAATTTAAAATACTTAATACCAGTTATCCCATGAAATAAAATTCGTAAATTCGTAGATCATAAAAAGAACACAAAGTATATATATTATATTTATATTTTATATCGTTTGAAGTGCGTTGCTCCCAATAAAAATGAGAATCAATCAAGTCTTGTTCGTAAAATCAGATTCAAAATAACAATTAATATGTACAAAGATTAAACTACGCTTGCCGCGGTCGTTTCGTAGATGGGTGACCATCTATTATGTATCGAGATCCTTCCGTTCCTTGGAAAGCACGTTAAGCCGTTGGTTCCGGCTGCCATTCGTAGATCTTTGACAGTCGTCACGGGTAGTCAGAAGCCCAAAAGTCTGACAACCAGTTTTACCAAGGGGTATCGTGTTACCCAGAAACTGGGTTGTGGATGTCAGATAGGCTGTCGCTCCATGTAAAATACTGGCATTCAGCTGCATCCGGTTAAACTGAAGGCTGACCTCAACATAGTCGGGAAAGGCTAGGCAGATTGGCAGATTGAGTCTAATTAATAAAACGTCGATTAAGTTGAAATTAAAAGTTGCAAAATAACATGAAAATAAGCATAAATCGTCTCATTACATCTTTGACCCAGTTTTCGTATTTCGAACCATATATTTTCAACAACGGTAAAGTTCTTAATACAAAATTGACAGCTTAGAGTCGGGTTTAAAATCAGTTTTTGTATTTAGAACATTAACTTTGTTGAAAGAAAATTGTATAACTCGATGGTTTAAAATTAACTCCATCTACTACTAAGTTACTTGGTGTCTTATCAAAATAAAGTAACTTACTACATCCATGATGAGGTAAGTTCGCATTATATTACTCGCCGGCTGAAAGTTACTAACTTAGCAACACAACCCTTGTTAAGACAGTTGTCTGTTGGATATACAATATCATAATCCTAATTATACTGATATTATTTTATGTGAATATGAGGTACGGCTTGGCAAAAAAAGAGCTTGGAAAAAATGAGGGCGTCACTATCGCATGGGGACTTCGAATGGGAAATGAGTAAAAGAATTTAAACACATTGTTAAAAACGCTGCTAATGGGTGACTCAAAACCAACTAGCACTTGTCGGCAAAGTAGTGCCATCATCATAGGCCTGCATTTTTTTTTTCCAGCCTATTATTGTCCCACTGCTGGGCAAAGGCCTCTTCTCATACAGAGAAGGCACGAGCATTGATCACCACGCTTGCTCAAGACGGGTTGACGATTTCAGACTTATCTATCTATCTGCCTTTTCCCAACTATGTTGGGGTCGGCTTCCAGTCTAAATGGATGCAGCTGAATACCAGTATTTTACATGGAGCGACTGCCTATCTGACCTCCACAACCCAGTAACTGGGTAATACGATACCCCTTGGAAGACTGGTTGTTAGACTTTCGGGCTTCTGACGACTCGTAACGACTGTCAAAGATCCACGAATGACAGCCGGGACCAACGGCTGAACGTGCTTTCCGAGGCACAGAGGAGTCTCGGTATGGAAAGATGGTCACCCATCCACGGACCAACCCCAGCAAGCGTAGTTTAACCTGTCGGATCGATCTGTGCGGCTGTTATTATTTAGCCACAAGCTCCGATCCATGATTTCAGACTTATATTAACTTTAAGTGCAGGTTTCCTCACGATGTTGATGTTGTTCTGTGTGGCCTGCATTACTTAAGTAAAATATTTAGTTCCAAATGTCACCACCTCAGACTCTTTTATGTCGACCTGTATCTAGGTTCACACATACCTACACTTAGTCACACATCCACAGATGGTGTGAATCTAAGGCCTGCTTGCATCACTAATCACTTAATACTTACGTTTAGCGTTAACGTATTTAAAACGTAATTAGAACAGCAATGGAACGACGTTTTGAATTTGTTTAGTGCTAAATATATTTAGTAATTTGTGGTACAAGCCTTAGACACGGAGAAAAAGGTAGACACTTTTATACTAATTGAATTAGTGTCCATGGTGTAGTTTTTAGCATTCGAGTACCAATCAAAATCCTAAGACCCACGTTTATTTTACGTACTATCGAAGAAACACATTATCTGTACACTGTAACGACTATTCTTGCTTGCAACGCTCGGCCGCTTTAGTAATGCTTACCATATAGGAAAAAAAAAGGGCCGTGTGCACGGGATTTTGTTTCAAATTGGTTAGATATGCGTTATTTTTTTTTTTTTTTTTTTTTTTTTACATTATGTGATTACTTGAACTCACACACTGACGAATTAGTATCACTTGTAATTTTTTTAGGAATATCGTATAGGTTTTACAATGCTTGTAAATATGTGAACACGATGTATCCATTACATAATTATTTTTTCTATCATTGCTTCATTTTTATTTTTACCTATTGTGGTATATAAATCTTATTCCAGGTGCATCGTTTTCACATATAATTATATAATTAATGTATACAAAATATTGTAAAACATTTTAAAAGAGTAACGGTGGAGTTTCTTGCCCATTCTTCTCCATAAGAAAACTACCCTTTGGAAGGGGCGACTAGAATCAATTCTATTTTTTGTTTTTGACGTTCAAAAGTGCCTTTTTGTGCCTAATTGAAATAAATTATTTGACTTTGACTTTGACTTTGTTACCCTGATGGTACTTATTCAAATTACAAACGAGTTTTGACACATTACTTTCCTATATCGGTCTCACTCACCGTAGCTATATTTCGTTTTCCAGAACTCCTTCGATTTCTCACTCACTCCATTCTTCACTTACGTTCCGTTCACCTTATTTCTTCAGCATTTATTCTCACATATATGTATAAACGTGATAACAAGGTAATTTCTAGTAGTTCCTCTAAAATGGCTTCTTTTTTACCTATAGTAGGTGTTTCGCTTTAAATTTTGTCAATCTAAACTGAATAATAGTAGTTTATGAAACTGTTGCATAATGAGGGGTATTAAAACATGAGTGTCACACGAATGTTTTAATACCTAGTTAGGTATGTGCAGTTTCATACACTACTTTATCTACTCTCATACATTGGGATTGAACCTAATACTAAATAAAAGATCAAAGTTAAAGATCAAGAATAAATTTGAAAAATCCCACGAAATTCAGTACAACAAAACAAATGAATGTCGTCTGCACCAGCACATCCCGCACATGCGCTACAGCGGGTGCTGCGGTCCCCCGTTTCAACGTTCCAATGAAAAGTTGATGGAAACTCCTAGGTGATTTAACTTCTTGGAATAGTCCTGTATCGTACTAGAAAAAAAATAGTTTTGTAGTATTATTTTGTTAGAGAAAAAATGTTATAATATGATTCTATTTTTAAATTTCGGTATTGTGTTTATAAAGTTTGTCAATATGAACTCGTTTTGAATTTTATAATTCGAATATTACGCTATGAGAGTAGATAAAATTAGTTATTTTAGGTACTTGAATACCAATTTATGTAATTTTAAGTTATTCGAGATTCTACAGCAAACTACCAACTACAAAATACTATTTAATAACAGCGATTGATTAAAATCACACAAATTAATACGTAAACATAATACGTAATTATTACGTAACACACTTTCAATCACAATTTGAATGATTTTAAAAGATATTGCAAATCCATTGCTTCAGTCTGCTCAACAACGTAAATAACGCAATGAATGTTGTTGAACCGTCAAAATGAAAGCCATTGCGTATGGAAGTGTGTAACGCGACTAACCCGCTGTTCATAACTTAACAAGACAAGCAGTTGAAACTGGCTAGGAACAACACGCTTGTTTCAAACTTACTGGCTGTTCATGAGTATAATAAGTTGCCAACTGAACGCTTGCACAAGTAACATATTACCACGTTTCGCCGCGTTTCCAGCAATCGACTGTGAACTTGCAAGTGACACATTTAATGCTTGCAGCGCTACCGAATTGAACCGGACCCGCGACTGCGAAATTTTGTTACTGGACAGTTCGGTTCATTGAACATTTGGTAATTTTATGTAAATAGTTGGTAGACATACACCAACATTAATCATTCATGGGTTCTTAAAAACAGCTGAAACCGTAAAGGGATTCGGAAAGTGAATTCTGTGACAGAATATTAGATGTGTGAGATAACTTGTGCAATATTATAAAAATTACATAATTTTTATTTATTTATTTGAACTTTTCGCACTCAAAAAACTACAAGGCGGACTTAATGTCTTAGGAATTCTCTACCAAAGATAGATGGCAGGTGCTTTAATTGAAAGGAACAAAAAAAAAAAAAACACGTAATTAATTAAATAAAACAGGTACACAAGTACATTAATAGGTTATTTCACATACATACATATTTTCTGTAATATATACCTATATTATATCTACAGGGTGGGTAAAAAATTGTGGATCAAACGAAACAGGGCTATAGTTGGGGTTATTTGCAGTAAAACATAATATTTGTGGCCTCTGCCCTAACTTGATCTCCTTAAAAGTTATGACTATTTGAGTGTTTTTTTTAAGAAAATACCAACTTTTTAATAAATAGGCAATTAGAGTAAAATGGGTACCTATTTTAAAACAATAATTGGTGTTTAGTTGCTTCTAGAAAATGTATCATCACTACAAAAGTGCTTTTATGACAGTGGGTACCATGATTTATGAGTATTGGCACTTTTTTCAATATCTTTAAGTCTCACGAAAAATTATTAGTAACTTTAGACAATTAATGTAAAAGAAAAAAAATTACTACCAAAAAATGACCCTGTATTAAAAAAACTTGTCTTTTTAATGACGATTAAAACGATGTGTACATACACAACACATAGCTGTTCGTAGCTAAATTATTTTTATATGTCCATTTTTTCATAGCAAGTTCTAAATTAACGTAAATCAGAGGATAGTCAAAGTAGATTTCACATCAGCTCTTCGTAAAGAGCTGATTTGAAATAATAAATAATTGGCTATGGGATATTGTAGCATCTAAACCTATCGATTTAAGTGACTCGGTCGCATTTATTGGAATGTTTTCATTAAAAAAGTATTGTTGATGATTTGTTAGAAACCTAGAAATGCCGCCGGAATCTTTCTGTAAACACTGCCAGACGTAGCCAAGGGTCCGAGCTAACTGTTTAGTGAAATAAAGGACTCATTAAATAAAAAACTACAGTCAGAAAACTGGTTTTTGACTATCCTCTGATTTAGGTTTGATCCACGATTTTTTACCCAACCTGTATATATAAAACAGCTCGGAGTTTGGAAGTTGGCGGTGTGCCTCAGAAAACACGTTAAACCGTTGGTCCTGCGCCTGATCTCTCTCTGGTCGTGTCGGATTTTGAGAGTGAGGGAAGTGAGAGATGTACAGTGCCGACCAAAAGTCCATGAGCAATCTCACAAAGCAATAGACTGACGCTTCGGTTTGACTTACGACCTTCTTCTATAAGTTGTTACAATACTGTAGACACGCACATTACACACACACACTCACTTTGTCTGCAACCAATGACTAGTTCAATAATCATCATTCGTTTTTAGTTTCATTCGTCTTGTTCACATAAATATTAAAGTTTAGCAGGTAGACTACAAAAAACTAAGTAAATTATTTCGATTTCTGTGGGGTAGATGCAGTTTGTTACGAGTATTCAATTAATAGAACTTTTTTGGTTCGTGGATAATATTGGTGACGAGTATTTAGCGCAGTGTTGTGGTTATTATTATCAAAAAGCAGGCATAAAATATATTGAAGAGATCAGATCAGATCAGAGAATATTATTGCGCTGCGTAAAAGTGAAGTGAATATCTAATGAAACCGGACTAAGTGTGAGTGTTATCATTAATATATTTCATATTTTACTAAACATAAATCTTAATCAAGGGCATTGTTGATAGAACAGAGGTATTGTTGAGACAGAAGATGCCTTTAAAGTTTAAAATTCATTGTGAGGTTTAATTCGATTAGTGAATAATAAATAATAAGGTATTATGTGTAATAAAAACAATGTTTTTCTTTGTTCTAGAGAAATACTGTGAGGGTTAAGAGATATGAGGAAGGGGCTTATTATCGAGTAGCAGCGACGTCAAATGGTGAATGAAACAAATGGTTTCATACCAACGAGACATTTTGCTGAATTATTAAAAACACGTCATTATGAACCGTTCGCCGTGCACTCTGAAGGCTTGCATCACTGAAGACCAGCTAGAAAACCGTTTTTGACCTTAAAATATTGACCGTACCAACTTAATAAACAACAGATTCGTTATTGCATGAATTTATGGTAACGAATTTTTTAAGCACGTTTCAATAGGGTGTTTGTCGTATTTCTTGCAGATATACCGAAATTGTTTAATATTATTTTAGTAATAGTATTATTTTAGTAATAGTATTATTTTAGGATAAAAATTTGAGGTTTAGTTTCAATCTTCTTTTCGTAAAGAAAATGAATACTTAAGCTTTAACCTCAATAACAACCAATATTTACTAAAGTCAAATAAAATGTAAAATAATTAATACAAATAAAATATAAACAAACTGCCCATATTTAACCTTAAAATTACCTATTCTGTAAGTAGTTTTTTACATTTTAAGTAGTCTAATATTCTTATTTATTACTTAATTACTTCGACCATGATCAAAGCTTAATATTTATGGTGAAAAAATCCATTAAAATTTTAAAATATTTCATAATTTAAATATGTCTAAATAATACAAACTGCTTCTAAGTTTCTTGACATCTATTTCACATCTTATTCAGCTGAAGTAATGATAAATAATTGTAGCAGTTTATTAACTTATGTAAAATAAATATAACGAATAAACATATATTTTTTAATTTTGTTATCATATATCACGCATTTTTTATTCTAAAACCTTTATTGCAATAACAACATAAAAAAGCAGCAATATTTAAAAAATATTATTATCGAAAACAAAAATAATAATATTTGCAAAAAACCGCACTGTGTTTCACGAGATTAGAACCTGAGGCAGATTGAATTCCATACCAACGCTTAACGCTTTCTGCTATCTGCGCTTGTTAAGTTACTATCGAATTTTAGCAATGCCATTAACTGGTCAAGTTCACGCGCATAGTGCGTGTGTGCTAGCATGTTTAAAGCGACGGAAATATATTGTTGTTTCGTGTAACTGCGTTATCTGTGGTGTGTGTATCGTGTTGCTTACACATACAAATGTACGAGCTATACCGCGTGTTCACAGCAATACGACTCTTAGCGTGCTCATGCACTTTTGAGCGCTTACTGTACCTGAAAGTTTCGTTAAAAGGTGAGTACCTATATAAGCACTTGAGCACACACTTTTGCACTATAATATGTCCCGCGCCGAAGGCTAGTCTCCGTTGAAATTGGCCGCCTAGGCCGAAGTACGGTCTGAAGGACTATATACATAATAAACAAATTCAAGGGAGAGAGTGTTGAGATGCCTCTATTTATTTTGAAAATAACTCAGCAATTTCTGCTTAAACGCAAACCGACTGGTGGCTGTTTAATATAGACTATTACAAAATACAAAACACTTTCTTTCTGCGAGATCAAGTGCTTATATAGGTACTCACCTTTTAAAGAAACGTTCAGGTTTACACTCTTTTGAATGACTGAAATTAACATTTTTTAAACATTAAAGAAGGATGCTATCATACTTCTTTAATGGTCGAACAAGTAACGTTGTTATCTACGAACCTAAATACTACGTGTTTACAACGTTGTTAGCTATCGATTACTGCGATTTTAGAAAAAGTATGCCAACAAAGTGCCAAGAGTATGACAACATGCATGCACCTACATAAGTATATACCATGGGGATTAAAACAGCCGCTTTGGTAGAATCATAATATGATAATGATATTATGAATCACACAAACTATCACAAACTGACAATTCATAATATTATCTGCGTTCAATTCATATCACGCAATTCATCTTTGACAGTTTTTAAACTTAATGAAATAATATTTATACTGTAGAAATAAAAAAATAAAAATATCATTTGATTAATAAAAACTGTAAAGAATTTTTTTCCGGTAAAATTGCGGTCTTATTTTTTTCATGCGGCAATATTTAAACCAAATATGATTATGATATGAATTCAATTGAATATGATTCAGCTAAAATATTTGTCACCATAGAGAAATTGCTGGGAATTCAGAAAATGAATTACTTTTAGAGGAATTGCTTAATGTGGCCGTTTTAGACCCGCAGAACATAGTATCAGAACTTATTATTTGTTTTTCGAAACCAAACTATACGGCAGTACCAACCACAGAATCGGTGTGCAAGAAAGTTTGTAAGTAATGCTATTTTGTAGCAAGCGAGACACACATACGAAATAGTCTAAAGTTAGAACATGAGGGAACATTTTCATACATCGACAGATTTGTTGTTTCCACTAAAGTGTTGTAACCACGGTTAACCGCGTTTGCTGTTTTGCACAGCATAAGTAAATCAAGAATATTGTAAGTTTACTCAAAGAAATATCAACTAGGTAACTTAAAGTATTATTACTCGTAATTTACAAAAAAAAGCTCAGTACTTTATGTAAAAAGTAAAACTATCCCGCAAACAACTCGGAAAAACGACTAACAATTATATAAGTAAGTGCGCAAATATCATTCAAGTTATCATAACAACAAATAAATACGAAAAGTAAGAGATACTCTAGCGGGGAAACTTCCATCTTCTTTTATTCATAGTTAACAAAACTTTCGCTAACTTATTTCCATTTGCTTGCTGAAGCGACAGAGGAAAAGTTACAGCCTGGCAATTACATTCGTCATAGTTAAGCTGGACGAACGGACCGAATCTAGTTAGCTATGGCTCCTGTAGACGATGTTTATTCTTAGGATTAGTAAGAATTTTTGTATGATATGAGTACTTGGCTAATTCTCTATAAAGTTCTCAAACTCAAAGCATTTATTTCAAATAAACCAATTACAAGTACTTTTGAATTGTCAAGGGTTCGGTCAGTCAGAAAGATGAAGCTAGTTGCCCATTCCAAAGCGTAGTAGGTACCTATGGAGAAGAACGGGCAAAAAACTACACGGACACTCTTTGAAATCAAAATATTGGTTAAATTTTTTTTTTTCTGCAGGGCATTTCATAGCTGGCCTCTGAGGCCATGACTATTTAACCGAGCAAACCTGTGGGTGCCTTAAGCTGCTACACTCAAAGCCTCCAGCCAGGGACTTATAAACTAAACTTATAAACTAGGTGAACGCTCGCTAAGGGCACCCCCTGTGGGGTACGAGCCTCGGCTTAGGGCATTTACCGGAGGGAGGACATCAAAGATGGAACGGGCTGGATCAAAGTTTTGATCATAATTATTAATCGGGGAATTTAAAGCCACGTGCTCAGCTGCAACAACTGCTGGCACCTCGTTTTCGAGCAAGAGTCGGGGGGGAGTATCATTTACTCGGGGGCGCGGCGGTCGCGATCGTAAAAGACCTCGACGGCGAGGTCGGAATGACGGGAAGCGTCTGTGCTTGTGTCCTAGCGTACTCGTTTCCCTACTAGACTCCTGATGGATGGTAGTCGGGTCGTCTGGGTCGGTAAGAATATGCCTTGGTCGGCGAATATGACTGATTCTACTTGGGACATAATTGGCAGCATCGACAACCAAAGGGTTGCGATGTTTGGCCGCGGACTCAAAGAAACGCTTATACTACGCTTACGCTACTCATAGAAACCAATATCCATCAGTTCCTCAAACGCGCTTGCGTTTGAGGAACTGATGGATATTGGTTACATCATTTGTGTTGAAATTAGACACGTGCAAACAATGTAGAAAGACGTGTACGTTAAAAACGTCCGTAATAAAAATGTAAAAACAAAAAAAAACAAAAATTTAAATAAATTTAAATAAACCGTGGCAGCTAAGAGATGATCAGTCTCTACTGACGGCGCCCGTTCACGAACATGACGCATGGATCAGCATCATTTAGCTCAACCATTGAAAAGAAAACTCATCGACATGTATGCATTCTGCCCGTCCGAACCTATGGTGCACAAAGTTGGTTACTGACTGAACAACAGAAGTTCAAACTCAAGATTTGCCAGCGGGCAATGGAGCGCAACATAACAGATCGCGTTAGAAACACCACCCTGCGCTCTAAAACTCAAATAGCGGCTGTTGGATGTTGCGGATGTTGAGAAAAAAACAGCCAGGCTGAAGTGGGAGTGGACCGGCCACGTCGTCGCATGAATGCATCCGGAGAGATGGGCAAAGATCGTCATTCACTGGAAGCCTGAAGGAGGACATCGCCGTCGAGGTAGACCGCGCCGAAGGTAGTGTGACGATGTAATCAAGTTTGCGGGGCCTGAGACCGCACAAAACAGAGAGATTTGGAAGGAAAACGGGGAGGACTTTGCCCAGCAATGGGACACATTATAGGCTAATAAAAAAAAGAGTTCTGCGCTCATTTTTTTTTGTTTGACAAGTAGTTGATGGCAGTTCATTTAATAAAATATGGTACAGTGTTACTAAAATCCTTAATGTCCTGTTAGAAATATGTTTATCCCGAAACAATATCCCTGAAACATTGATGCTAAATCAAACAGTGCTAATAGGTAACACGGTATAAACATAGGTTTAGACCTTGTCCTTGACCTAGAAAAATATTATAGTTCTTCGACGTTCCTGTTAGGGTAGGTAGTATGTGACAAAACAGCCCAACAACGTTTCGACGTTGGAGATTCGAATCACAGGGCGGAAGTTCGAACAAGAACATAATATTAAAAACAACTCAAAAGTACCCAGTTCCCGGTTTTGAACCCGGAACTTTCTGCCCAACGACCGTCCCCATAAACCTTTCCACCGCAACAAACTTCTACTTATTTAATTAGAATTAATTAAGAAGTACGGCTAGCCACGCGTTGATAACTAATTCTGTCCGCGTCCTGCGTCCGCAGAAATGCGCAGTAATTGGTAGAGGCACCTACATTTGTGCTGCTATAGACTGTTCTAAAAGTAAGTACCTATCTGGTGAAATTGTAAACAAACATAACATCACGCCTTGTTTCCCCGAAGGGTTGGGCAGAGATGTCCCTGTAGCAGGTACACACACATTTTGCCAGTTATGTTTAAGTCCCATGTAATAGGGGGCGAGCTTATTGCCAGCAACTGGGCACTAATCCAGACTCCGGGCTGCTAACGAGAAATTTCAGATAGAAAACTCAATAACACTTTGCCCGACCCGGGAATCTAACCCAGGACCTCATGCTCAGCACTTGCGACTACTATGTAGACCAACGAGGTAAACAAATATATCAATAAACGACACAACTTAGATGTAGCATGAATTTGAACATTTGCGTTCTTTCATTTCAATTTTACGAATGTATTGGTTATAAGACTACAAGTTATTGCGTTTGCGTAAAGATCAATTTCACCTGAAGTAGCAAGAAAGATCGTAGATTTTGAAGGTACATTCAGGTACTATGATCGGTTTTACGAATTTTGCCGATGCTACATCTAAGTTGTGTGGTACTGTACCTGTGGATGACAATTTTTAGTGTCACTTACAAAACTGAGTGCTTCGATTTGATTATTTGAAACCTAAACTAATTTAAAATCACCGTATTTTGAAATTCATGTCAATTTTTTTTTGTATAATATTACACAAACAATATTTTTTGGAAACAGTGGGGACATATAAATATAAAAAGTTGAAATATTCTAAGTATAGATAAATTTGTTATTAATTCCCATTAATGAGTGATTGCGTTGTTGCGAGCAGTAGTGGCCGAGTGGCAACGGACTCGAATTGTGGATCGTGGTTTCGAACCCAGCCAGGCGCTTTACTTTGTGAAAATTATTTCATCATCACTGCTCTCAAAACGGTAAAGGAAAACATTGCGAGGAAACCGGCATGTACTGAAACAAACATTCGAAGACATTTGTGACGTCTACCAACCCGCGCTTGGCCCGCGTGATGGATTACGGCCCGCTGCCTCTCACCAAGAGAAGATCTGTGTCCCAGCAGTGGGAACATTATAGGCTGATTATACTGCGTGAGAGATTGCGTAAGAATTTAAACAGTGTTTACACTTTCAACAGAAAGGTTTCGAACACACTATACAGTAATACAGCTACAGTAAGTACTAAAGTTACACATAGTAGAACATAATAAACATATCGTTTTTCTTTATCTTGGCTCACTGCCAGGTCCGCTTAGCGTAAAAAGTTGGAAGTGCGCTCATTAGTTCGCATACGAACAGATGTTGGTTGACCTGGTTATACCTATGTAAAACAACGTAGGTACCTACTCATATTATGAGGTCCGTACAGACACTTTTTCATTTAGATTTTCTCCCGTACAAATAAAATGCAAAGTCATTCATTCAAATAAGGCTGCAAATAAAGATTTATTGAACGTCAACTATTATAGACATCTTTCAGAACTCAATTACCTCCTAGCAGTGTAGGAACTGAGTAAAAGAAAAGTAATGTGGGATATTTGAATACCTACCATAGTTGAATACATAACTGCAACAACATAGAACGCTCAACTAAATTTAGAGAACTAAGAATCCCGAAAGAATTACTTGGTAGGTATTATATCCATATACCTATGATGTCGTAATGAAGGCTATAGAGTAAGCACAGTGTAATAAAGTAACAGTATTATGTCTCGGCAGTGATCTTGAAATAATTACCTACAGTAGATAAACTTTCCGCGTCCGTGCGTAAATGCCACGCACTCGAGACTGTTGCGTACTGATATACACTGAGATTTCGAAGCGCGTCGTTTCGGCCGTTCTCTATGAAAACATAATACTGTTACTTATTTATACTGTGGTATAAGCTATAGATTCAACAAAGTTGCTTCAAAACCAGTAGACACGTTATAGTCGGTTATAGTTTACCCACGTCTTAAGCAAACGTGCAGGCCATAGTTTCATAACTACGTAATAGGGTTGCACCAAGAATTATCTATGATGGCCACTAATTCAAACGATTGTTGATTAGGCATCGTAAGTTTTAAAATAATTAGTCACAACAAAGGCTCCCGCAGACAGGCACGACGCGACAGTGCGACGCGATTCTGCGATATAATATCCGTAGAACAATATATACGAAAACAGAGTCGCAATGAGACAGTTCGTGCGACAAGTCGCGCCTGGCTGCGTGAGAACTATAGTCTATTGCATTGTTGATTTTTAAACGACGATGTATCGATATTGATTTCATGCCGTACTAACTTAGTGTACTAACATATTAATTATAAATCCATAATCGATTCTATTTCAATTATAATTTGCAATCAATTTGGTGTTTTATCGATTCTGATTCGAGGTTTGAATT
This sequence comes from Agrochola litura, assembly GCA_949152395.1. Taxonomy (NCBI): domain Eukaryota; kingdom Metazoa; phylum Arthropoda; class Insecta; order Lepidoptera; family Noctuidae; genus Agrochola; species Agrochola litura. The sequence goes on along the minus strand of OX424509.1, from coordinate 16,299,459 downwards.
TTACACGTTAGGCAACACTACCCGAGTGATATTTCAAATTTTTCTTTCGTATTTTAAAATTAATTTTAACTAGTAATTAAGTAAGTTTTGTGTTTTGGAACACTTCGTAATTAGTATGTTATTATGTAGGTACAATTTATAATTCCCTAATAATTTAATTAATTTTATATTGTGAAGGAAATAGTAGTAATTTTAAATTTGCACTCAAATATATGTTGTTGTTCCTCTTAACATAATCCCTTAATTAATCCTATTCCACGGCACAGAACCAATCAGACCACCAAACCGTTCTAACCTACAACAACCCGGAAACATACAACACCTATAGTCCTACCGAATCAATTACGCTAATTAAGCCCATCCTGCATAATTTTAAGGGGTATAAACATCAAAACGCGTTAGATCCAAGTACCCAACCGGCTGAGTGCACACTAATGCCTTTGATCGGGTTGACTGGCTGTACTGTACTGGCTCGGCTCTTTCACACGGAACGTATCCGCGTTTGTGTAATCAAGCCCTAGGAGCTGCATGTTTTATTTTTGGTCGTGGTGTGAAAAATAGAACACGGAACGTGTGCTGGATTACCAAAAAACATGGCCGATCTGTTTTTTGTTGTGAATCGGGTTCGGTTTTATAAGATTATCTGCGCAGTTATTTTTTATTCATCCTAATTCAGCCTTCTGTAGGTCTGTAAATCCGAACGGCAACATTGCATTATTACTCGTACTTCTGCTACAGGAAGAAAAAATAATTTAATGGTAAAGGCCATTTAGTTGAATATTCAAAGCTGTATAGATATTTACGAATCCTAGGTTGCACCAAATATGTATATTGAAATCTAGAGTATTTAGACATTTACGAGCATGTTCAAAAGAGTCCCGTAGTCAAATATTTTTGACTGCACTACCGTAACATGCTTATGAACAGTATTTATTTGATAACATTTTATTGATGTACAATATTTTGATACCTACATTGTCACTGCCAATATATTAGTGAATTTTTAGTGGTATGAGGAACAGGGTGTAAAGTTCACTCATCCACCATAGAAAAGGGAGGATCCTCCGACCAGACGGGTGTTGTGTCTGGCGGGCAATTGCCCATCGGTTGGAAGTTGAAATCTTGTATGTATGTCGATCGCTCGGTAAACTCTAACTGCGCGATGCAGGATTTGTGTGACGTCATGTCTTTGATGCGTAGTTTGTATGTGGCGGTGTAACCGCTACAAACTCAACTTTTCATTAAACATACGTACGTTTAATGGCAAAAGCTTTGCAATTCAATCTCAAAAGTCGAGTGGTGTCGTGGGAGACCCGGGTGGAACGAAGTTCCTTTCGCTATATATTATGTATTAAATAACAGGCACAATGACATAGATTAACTACGTTTGAAAGTAATAAATTTAAATAAAAAAACAGTGGCACTCCGGGACAGAAGTGAAAACTTGAAAAAAAATCGGCGTCGCGGTAATCAACGCTTTGATGTCTTTTACTCCACGTACCGCGATAATCAACGCGTTGATGTCTTTTACTCCACGGTGTCGGTAAATTGCGTTACAGTGTCGCGAAATCAATTGTTTAGTCCCATCTCAAAAATGTCCAACGCGCCTAAAGAAGTTTTCACTTCAAAAACATACGTACTATTTACAGCAAAAGTGTTGTGTCGATCAAAATGTTACACTTTTTTCGACCTAGGTCTCATTCGCTAAGTGTGTGATAAGGAACTTAAGATTTATACCTATCGATAACAGAAGGCTCGACCTGAAATCAGTAATTATCGCCACCGTACAATACAATTTTTATTACAGAGTTAAATATTAAATGGACATGAAAATATTCATAATTCATCGCGTTTCAATGTAATAACACTTGTTATATTCCATGATTTGTCATTACGTATGTTAATACAATAAATAAACAATGAGGTCGTACCGTAATATTTCACATTAACGATTCAGTTATATTTTAATGATATTCGTAAATCCGTAAATAGTTTGGTACTATTTATTTTAATAAAATATGGCAGTTACTTAGTGTTTATAAGTTGAGCGGACAATTAATACATTTTCGAGTTGAGAAAAATTGCTTCATTGCTTAAAATAATTAATTTGAAGACACTAAAGAAAATATTAATAGAAAAAAGTTATTACACAATTGACGAATTTCTTAATGATGAATCACTGACTGATTGATATGCTAATAATCCATTTGACTTTTTTATTTTTTGATTACTGCTACCTTTTTTTTGACATTTGACATCCTGTTTTAATTTGACATTTACTGTAATTTGAACGATTTGACATTAAATTTTATTATGTAATGTTAAAATTTCCTACTTGTTATTTAAATGTAATATGTCTTTAAATTTGTGTAAATTAACATGATTTGCATGCCCATGTGACGGTAGAACATGGAGGACTTTCTTAATAAAACATCAATGTAATAATTACCCATGTTTGCAAAGTAATAAATGATTTGATTTGATTTGATTTGATTTGAAAGGCTTTTTGATGTGGCAATTATTACTTTAAGTCTAAAATCCATAATTAAGGCACTAGCACAACAAACACTAAATTTGTTTAGCGCTAAATATTTTTATCATCATTCTGTCTCTGTCATCTTCAAACAATTTACAGAAATCGAACGTTGTTTTAAATTCGTTTCGCGCTAAATGTCACTAAATACCTTAGTGATTTGTGTTGCAAGCGGGCTGCAATGAGTTCCCTTCGTCTTGGTTCACTAAATGGGTACAAAAGGCGATAAACAGTACAATAATCTAAACGTTACGAAATTTTTAAAGTTTAATGTTAAAAAGTCAGATGTTTTAATAATGTTTAGCGGTCCTAGCAGGCTTTATATTTTAAAATTATATTATGAAACTCCCATTTTTACAACAGCATAACAATACACGTTACGTATAAAACCGTGTATAAAATATATTTAACAAACAGGTAGCATTTTCAACACGCATTATTTGTATTTTACATATTAATTAAATACTATCGAAATATGAAATATTAATGATTATACTATCGATTTTAATTGCGTATATGGATTGAAATTAATACGTAAGCCTAATTAGGTTTATTAACGATTTGTATCGAATTAAACTGGATAAACTGGATTTAACTGGATACTTATTTATTGAATCATAATATATTTAACATGACATAATTTCACGCCTTGTATCCGAGAAGGGTTGGGCAAAGGTTTACCTGTAGCAGGAACACCCACACTTCGCCAGTTATGTTTAAGTCCCATGTAATAGGGGGCGAGCCTATTGCCATCAACCGGGCACAAATCTTCGGCATCAAATGTTGCACTTGCCATGTTTTGTCTCTGCATCACTGAATAGCTGGGAGCTATTGGTCAATGAAAGATCTTCTAAAAGGAAATCTACCATTATGTCTCAAACGGAGAATAGGGACGGTGACTAAATAGTAGATTGTTTACCAAGGGAGCAAAGAACTATTTTTAAGGCGAGAGTGTTTCTTTGAATCCTGAGCGCAGCGAGGGATTCAAAGTACGCCACTCGAGCTTAAAATAGTGTTGCTCCCGAGGTGAACACTCTACTTTTTATCACCCTCTATGAGAAAAAAAAACGTGTATGATCCGACCCCCGTCAGGAACAAAGTTCCTTCGCAAGTAAAATTTAAAAAACATCACTGCCACCATCGTGGATTTACAATGTGACCTCACTATAGACTTAAGCACCTTCGAAAACTATGAAAACGATACCCATGATGAAAATTTTTAAATTATTCGCAGCTGCCATCTTGGATTTACATTTTGACCTCACTATCGGTTTAACCACCCTCGAAAACTATGAAAACGACACCCATGACGAAAAATTTGAAAATTTTCTTAGCTGCTATCTTGGATTTTCATTTTGACCTCAGCATCGGCTTTAGCACCCTTAAAAACCATGAAAACGATACCCATGACGAAAACTTTTAAATTTTTCGCCGCCACCATCTTGGATTTTCATTTTGACCTCACTATCGGCTTTAGCACCCTTAAAAACAATGAAAACGATACCCATGACGAAAAATTTGATTTTTTTTGCATCCGCCATCTTGGATATTTATTTTGACCTCACCATCGGCTTTAGCACCCCTAAAAACCATGAAAGCGATACCCATGACGAAAAATTTGAAATTTTTTGCCGCCGCCATCTTGGATTTTCATTTTGACCTCACCATCGGCTTTAGCACCCTTAAAAACCATGAAAACGATACCCATGACGAAAAATTTTAAAATTTTTGCATCCACCATCTTGGATTTTCATTTTGACCTCACCATCGGCTTTAGCACCCTTAAAAACCGTGAAAACGATACCCATGATGATAAATTTGAAAATCTTCAGAGCCGCCATCTTGGATTTACATTTTGACCTCACTATCGGCTTTAGCACCCTCGAAAACTATGAAAACGACACCAAAGACAAAAAATTTGAAAATTTTCTAAGCCGCCATCTTGGATTTTCATTTTGACCAAATTCACACTTTCTCTCTCTTGCCAGCCTGTTACTTGTTCATACAATGTTCGTGTTTGATCTCTTTGGTAATTGGAACTTTTACTAACAATATCCACATTCCAAATTCAAATCACTTTTAATCCCTAGGGATTAAAAAGCTATTTTAGTCCCTGTTTACGAAGAACGAATTAGCTCTTTTTGAATAGATGTGATAAAAAAAAAAAAATTATCCTTCTTGTAGATTACTAAAAAATATTGGACATATTTTTTTTTTCTTTTTTTTTAGTTATCAAAAGACGGCGATACGCGGCTATAAGATATACTTACTTGTGACGTAACGACCCCCACTCCCCAACTTTAATGCCTTTTTTTTTCTAGTATTTTTTATTAATATGACGAAACCAAAAAATACTTGTCTAAATTTTTTTTATTATCTGACTGACGGACTAAATAGAATTTCTTTTTTTTTATCCAGACATCATCCTTAGACATGTGTATTCTCCCCATTTTCACATAAACCTGGTCTTTGACACTTCAGCAGAGCCAAGCTCAAGGTTTGCAAGCGAGCCATGGAGCGCATTATACTAGGGATTAGAATTACGGACTGTATAAGGAACACAGCCCTGTGTGCCAAAACCAAGATCACGGACGTTACCCAGAAAGCCGGTAAGCTTAAGTGAGACTGGGCTGGACATGTCCGACGCATGTCATACGACAGACGGGGCTAAGAGAACCACCGATTGGCTCCCACTAAACGCTCGACGATATCGCGGCAGGCCGAGACGAAGATGGCGGGACGAGCTTGACTCCTACCGAAAGGACTGGCTGACATTAAAAATAGACAGAATAAGGTAGTTGCCGAGGTACAAAAAAATAAATTCTATTTAGTCCGTCTTTCAGATAATAAAAAAATATTGGACACGTATTTTTTGCTTTATCATACTAATCAATAATAACTTAGAAAACACGCATTAAAGTTGCGGAGTGGGGGCTTGCTACGTCACAACGTCGTATTAAATCAGCAAGGCGTGACGTCATGTCACATTTTAACTCAATGTATCGCCGTAATCTTTTGATTACGTCAAAAAAGAAAAAATACGTGTTCAATATTTTTTAATAATCTACAAGATGCACAAAAAGAAAAAGGGAGAGCCTTTGCCCTGCAGTGAGACGATGCAGGCTAATTAGATTAGATTATTACTGTCCTACTGAATGGTAAAGACCTCTTCACAAACAGAGAAGGCACGAGCATTCGGTTTTATTATCTAAAAACTTCCCAGTCCTATGATACCTACAGAATTATATTGGAAAAGTTACTCTTTGTAGCGTAAGTCGAAACACATTTTGAGAACTCAGTTACATATTTCCGTTTTAAGCTCTGGCCACACTCGGGCGAATCCCGTGCGGAACGCGGGACGCTATTTCGCACGTCGATTACCACGATTACCGTCGATTATTTAATCATTAAAATAATGATTAAAACGGGGTTTACATTATGCAACTAGTGTCATGAAACAGTAGCTTGACTGATGTTCTGTTTCGGGCTTTATCTAACTAATACCCAATTTTTGAAAAGCAAATAAATTCTACTAACACGCTGTCATAATTATAGAGAAATAATAAAAATCTTGCAGCCAACTAATCCGGGCAGTTAACATGAGAATATATATGACAGCGTCTTAGTTGAATTTATCTGCTTTCTAAAAACCTGCCGGGTCTTAGTTAGCTATAGCCCGAAACAGAACAGTCAAGCTTCTGTATCACGATACTAGTTTAATAATGTAAGCCCCGCTTATAGATAGTTAAATGATTCAGGCGTGACCTTGCGGAAATCCATGATAAAATACAATAGCCAGACAGAGATAGGCTCTGCACTCAGCGCTTGGTGTGGCAACATGCCGTGTTCGGGTTCGCAACAAGTCAATCGTCATCCTGAGGATGCCTCGTTGAGAGGTTGAAACACGTGTCGGGTTTTTTTATGACTCTTTAGCTAAGCGAAACAGGTTACTAAATATATCCACGTCTCACAGTCACGTGACTATTCACGTGAGTTTGAACTCAAATTCAAATTCAAAAATAATTTGAGTTTGGACACTTCCATACAAGCTAGTCGACACAATCTATGCGAGCAAATTTCATCCCGCAACCCGCGTGGGATACGCCTCAATTTGGCCAGAGCTTTAGGTTACACGCTGAAAATATAAGGATCATAAAAGCAATAGTCGTTAGAAAACACGAGAGTGACTTAATTCCATAAGATAAGAAAAATGTCAGAATGTTATGAACAAGCTCGTATAATTACGCTGTTTAAACAACACAATGCCTTTATGAGCCACTGAATTACTTTAATGGCCCTCTGGCGCCTTTTGCTTACGAGACGTTTAAAAGCTAATTCTCATATGACGATGGCAAGCGTATTATGTGCGCTGCGTAACACGTTATGTATGAACATTTAATATTACGATAAAAACAACCAGCAATTTTATATTAAATTAGCTGCGTCCCGCGGTTTCACCCGCATAAGTCTTGATCCTGTCGGAAAATCGGGATGGAAAAGAAAAGAAAGAAAGAAAATTGTAAAGAGCGATGCAAGAAATTAGCAGGGGAGTATGCCTCACGGCTGCGCCAAAAAGGCCCAGTTCAGCAAAAATGCCAGACAACAATAAGTGCCTGACGCTGGTTTTCAACTGGACCTGAAAGTGTGATGTGACGGATGTAAATCAGTTTTATAATATAACGTGTGTATGTATACTTAAATAAAATAAATTTGAGTCAGGTAAAAAAAAAAAAAACGAATTTGTAGGTACAAAAATGGTGTGATTGTGCATAAAATTGCAAAACAAAAAAAAAATAAAGACTGACAAATAAATGAGTAAGTGAGACGGACGCATGATAGATATCCTTCGAAAATGAGTCTGAACAAAAAACCTGTTTTGAACGATGCCAGACTTCCATGTTCCAACATATTGTCATAATTTATTAATGCAACAAGAACCTCCGGCTCGAGGACATACGGGATGTGAGCCAGTGAGCCGACCCGAAACAAAAACAAAAAGTATTTTATGTCCGAGCCCAGGTCGTGGTCTACCCATGTGCCAAATTTCATCAAAATTCGTTCAACCGTTTTAGTGTCAAAGCGTAACAAACAAACTCACTTTCGCATTTATAATTTTTGTTGGGATTAATCTTTCTAAAAACTCATTGCCTTCTCAGGATGAACACTTTTTAAAATTAAACAACCGCTATAACTTTTTGAGCTGCTAATGATGCACACTTTTTAAAATAAATGAGCTTCTTTTTTAGCTTTATGGCCTTTTTTCACAGTTTCACAGTCAGCGGCCCCTGACCAAACGGGTTAGGTTAAAACTATGACCAACCGTTGGTCCAAGTAGGTCGCAGTTACTTGGCTATTAAGTATTTTAAGGACCCCAAATATTAAGTATTTGAGGTTCACAAAAAGAGGCGCAGATTAGTGATCAAAAATATTTTTAAGAAAGCAAAATAGGAATTATTTGAGGTTCGATTAGATGCATAATTTTTTTTTTCCTTTCATTGATTCCAAAAGCAGAACTAGCAGACAGTAATTTGTCCACATCTAGGGACGAAAAATCGAAAAGGAAACTATAAAAAAAATCTGTAAAAAATAAAACCGAGTAGTTCGTCACCCGTTTCCCGATCGCCGTAGTGGGCGGTTGGGCGGCAGTAAAAATTTTACGCTTCGGGAAAGCGTTTGTGCAATCAGAGCGGGATTGTGCTTCGAATCTAAGCTAAGCCCCGCTAAGCGGCGTAGGCACCGGGAAAACATTTCGACCGCCTGAATCCTATTACCGATTTTTAAAAAGGTTTTACTGAGTACCTATCTAAAAACACTTACTCTCTCCTTAACATCTTCGTTATATTTTCTTTCCTCCTGCTTCATGATTATAATATACTAGCTGACACGACAGACATCGTCATTTTTTATTTTTTTTTGTTGGGAAATTATCAAATAACTTCTCCCGCTCTGGGTGGAGCGGGAGGGCGTGTCAGACTTTTACTGACTAAAACCAACCCGTGTTCCTTCGGTTGCCCTGTTGCCGGGGGCCACGATTTCCCTATCGGTTTTCTTCGAACCCCCGGCAGGCATTGGCCCTAGCGGACCCCGTCAATTCTGCTGACATCTCTTTGAGGCGCGCGTGGAACACAACGCGCCGTCGACCCGGACTTGGTCCTTATCGGACGGCAAGCTACCCATTGCTCACCGTCCGCAAGCCCGCGCCTACGGTGGCCGGAAATCGGCTCGCGATTCCCGCCCCGGGCGTCTCCTCCTGCGGCGATTAAAGGCGTGAGGGCGCGAAATTTGCCTCTCCCTCAAGCGTTCCGCCTCCTCCTTCGCGAGCATTACCGCTTCGCAGAAGTAGGTGACGACCTGCCATTTCCTCTCGCTCCATACCATGGCCTGAACCAGGGCCGGACGCGAGAGATCACCGCCGCCGATCGCCACTACGAGGACACGTCGTGCTCCGCCCAAGCCGGGCAGACCTCCACCGTATGCTCCACCGTGTCCTCAGGCCGATCCACACAATGGTGACACCCGGGTGTTTCCTCCCGCCTTATCCTGAACAGGAACCTCCCGAAGCAGCCGTGTCTGGTGAGGACCTGCGTCAGGTGGAAGGTGAGGACGCCGTGACGCCTCTCAAGCCACTCCTCAAAGAGGGGTCTTATCGCCGCAATTGTGGCGTGCCCAACAGACATCGTCCTCAAAGAAGATCGTAAATTTTTTGCTTTCCATAAAAATCTGATTCAGACTATTACGAACTTTGTAAAAAAAAAAAGCTAAATCGGTCCAGCAGTTCTCAAGTGATACGCTTACCAACGAACAGCATTTCATTTTTATTATACAGGGTGTTTGGCAGAACGTTTAACATATGAAAATAGTGGATAGGTGGGGTCATCTGCTACTTACTCAGCCCTAACTTATTTGGCCCTGGACCCTTGGATATTTTTTTTTAAATGCAGGTTGACATTAAGATTTCAGTATTTTTACATCTTTCTGTAAGTTTAAGGACTCATAACTTTTTTTCTAGCTAACATCTGAATAAAGCAATAATTTTATAAGAATCTGCCAACTTTAAAGACGAAAAAAAAAACAAAAAAATATCCAGGGGGCAGGGCCAAATAAGTTAGGGCTGAGTAAGTAGCAGATGACCCCACCTATCCACCATTTTCGTATGTTCAACGTTCTGCCAAACACCTTGTATAGATTGATATACGTAGATTAGTATATGCTTTATGTATGTATTTATTGTATAAATAATGGTTCACCACAGGCTACCTACAGTATTGTCTCTGGATCCCCTTTTTAATCCATCAAAATGTTGTCTATAAAATATCGCTTAAACCTTACGTAAAAATTTATATATTGATATCTGTAATTTATTTATAGAGTATTCTATTATATCTGTATTTTGTGGACGTCTTATGTTTCGCTAATACTGTTACCAACCTAGATTATGGTAGATTTGTTAGAGATAAAATGGCTCACTTCTGATCTATTTTTAATTACGTTTTCATGCCGATATTTCTCGGTAAGAAGGTTTTCCGAGAATTTTCTTCGATATAAGTACTTGAAATTTTGGCTTACTGAGCTGCCAATACGGGTTTGGTAGACTATTATTTTTAGTTTCGAAGAAAGGCCTTGTGACGAAAAAAGCCGAGTAGTTTTTTTTTATATATTTAGGTACATACTAAATGTAACCGGCACCACTTGTTTAAAGGGTCCCCCGAAACGATCAATTTTACGTGATTGATAGTGATGCGCAAATTGCAATTGATCGTTTCGGGGACCCTTAACATTTAAGTCGTTGATTTCAATTTTAATATATTCTCCTCATCCTCTACTCTGTTGACGGGAGAATAATTGAATTTTTAAGTGCTGTATCAAAACAAAAAAAAGTGAGTGTGTGTCAGCTCCGTCGCACGACTGGAGTTTACTCTTTAATACAATTGTCTTTGAATATGCAATAGGAAAAGAGGGTTAATAAATTCACCTATTAAAAAAAACCACCCCACCCTAATTTAACTCAAATGAAACAATAATTAGACCTTTTTTTGTCTTTAATTCTTTTTTTCTTTGCGATTTAAATGGATGTAGTTTTAGTGCAATGAATCGTGTATCGCACGGCCGAAATATCTAGATTGAAGTGTGAAATATGTTTTTTTTTTTTCAAAATTTAAATCCGTGTTATTAACTAATAAAACACAATACGAAAAGTTAAAGCTAGCTGTATAAACACTCTTTATAAAATTTCCATAACCCGGGAACATAAATGATAAAAACTTTTTACAAAAAAATTTATATGGGACCAATTCGGGAACATACCCTTTCAAACAAAAAAAGATTTTTCAAAATCGGTCCACAAATGACGGAGAAATCGGTGGACATACATACGCGTCGAACATATAACCTCCTCCTTTTTGGAAGTCGGTTAAAAATCGATTCTTAAGGCGTAAACTCCAACAATTAAAAGCAAAGCACAAAACTTAACCTTAACAGACTCGTACTCGCGACAAAAAAAGTGCCGACGGAAGTGAAAACTTGAACAAGACCGCCTTGGTGGAAGAAAAATACTTGTTTAGAACATTGGTCCGTAACCTTATATAAATAAAGATCACAATCGCGTTTACAAAAATGAGGTGTCGTCATGGTGTCGCGAAATCAATGGCTTATAGTCCCATCTCAAAAATACCCAACGCGCGTAAAGAAGTTTTCACTCCAAAAAGCCGTCGTCTTGGGAACGGAAAAAGCGATTGCCGTTTCTAAACGCAGACGTTTTTGATTAATAAAGAAGAATAACAAGGTTACCCGCGATATTATTACTTCTCTCCTTAGAGATAATGATGTAATGTCGGCCTATCTTGACTTTCTAACCAATTTATTTGTTAGCACCGCTTGTTACAGAATGAAAGGTCGTACGTAAAAACAGTTTTAATAAAAGGATACCTAAGTAAAAAAATACTATTTTTAGCCTCTTTGAGAAAAGAGGAAATATTTGGAATACTTAATTGGCATGAAGCTTTCTGGAATAACCTTTTCTTCTGCCCTCCTACACAGGATTTATTTTTAACAACGTTCCCAAATATGGTTCCAACATCGATATTAAACATAGATTTAAAATCTATCTGCTAGCGTGCGGTTTCACTCGCTTCCTATAAAAAACAAGCCCTACATGTACACGGATAAAAATGATCTTAAAGGTCATTGGGCGTAATCCGACCCGGTCGCGGACATTAATGAAAATGGTATAAAATGAAAGAGTATAAATTCACTTGACATTACATATAGTTTTTTTTTTTGGAATCCATGGGAGAAGAAAGTTTGAACCAATAATATATTTATTCAAAGATACAAATACTTTATTAAAAAAATATAAGTTGGCGTTCTGTTAAATAGCTACTATTGTTTTAGCGAGTGCATGTGCGTCCCGCGTGATCAAATCGGCAGGTATACTTTCCCTCTCTCTCGCACATTACGTCGCGTCTCGCTCGTTGCGCTGGCGCATTGTTTCGTTCGTGTCATCGCAGTCCTTCGTGGTCTTTCGTTGTGATCTGTGCGTTTACCGGCTATCTTTTGTTTTTATTGACTACCTAAGCACGTTTACTGGACCTGATTATTTGCTGTTTGTTTGGAATTTCTTTGATATGGATAGACGTAATAATTGTGTAGTGTGTAACAGATCCGTGTTACGTCGCAGAAAACACATACTTACAGAACTGTTTCTAGAAAGACATCGAAATCACGCAGTGTTATTGTTACAAGAAATAATACCACATGAGGTAAGTTTTGCATGTTTTATCAGTTGTGTCTATCCCAAATGCAGTATTTTACTTAAATAATTAAAGACATTGTTTCAATCAACCCCGTGAGACTATTGACCAATTAAACTGTCAAGATATTGTCTTGTCAGCCTGTTCAGCTGACAAGATATTTGAGTACCTACCTACTAGCTATAGCTATAGCCTAGCTTATAGATATAAGTGGAGGCAACATTCTCAATACCTAAGTAAACACGACTGTGGTTGGACACTCTCTGAATACATACATAAGATACAGAAAACACATATCACTATCTCGTTCTTCTGTGTGTATTTAGAAAGAGAGTGTTCGACCACAGTCGGCTTCACTAAGGTATTTAGAGTGTTCCTCCACTTTTATCTAAAAATGTCTTAGACTATACATTTTTACACATTGAAGTATTTGTTTGCGTTTCAATATGCGCTTCACTAAATATTTCTACTTTGTTAAGTGATTCAAATAATCAGATGAAAACCTTGCCTATGTAATATAAATAACGTTGATCAAGCTATCTATCGGTATCGTTAGTCAGCGGATAGCCATATTGCGAAAATGAATGTCTCGTAGACGACAAATATTTACTGTTATATTTTAACTTGTTTCAGATTCCTTTTGATGGTACAAGATTAATATGTCATCCTTGCTGGCAAAGATTTGATCGTGCTGTGCACAATCAGCATGCACAAGGGCAGCCACATGATCAAGTTGATCAAGGAATAGCAGTCGAGGGTCAAGGTTTACTTACTATTGCTGGATATTTACGAGCATCGAATACTGCACGACGCTGCATATTTCAAAACTGCAGGAACATTGTTACACGAGGTGTGCCATTATATGCAAGATTTTATCTATTACATAATCACAATTTATATGTACCCGATCTAGCGCGAGTTTGCCAGCCTCATATAATGACAAATGATTGGGACATGCTTGCGAATGGTCAGATAACACATGAAAACTTTAATAGTGCGCACGTGCTAGACCTAATAAGTCTGTACAAATGGGGATATGAGCATCGAAACCAAATGAACTTTGAAAATATTGAAGAATTTGATGATGATGAGCTGCATTTTTGGACGTCTTTAACTAAAATTCAATTTAACACCATTTTACAACAAACTCCATCTCTTCGTGTCAGATCTGAATAACCTGCCACCGTTTTAGGGGTTTATTTGGTGAAAATAAGAACCGGCGAATCAGATGAGCGCTTAGCATCAAAATTCCATATGTCTAGAAGAACATTTGAGAGAAAGCTACAAATAGCTAGACAATGCTTATCTGAAGAATTTATGCCGCTGTATTTGGGCTTGGATCATTTAAGTCGAGATGATGCAGTAGCTAGAAACCTTTCGATCCCGAGCCATATTTTTGGTGGTAACCAAAATGAAAATGGAATTTTTGTGATGGACGGAACGTACTTATATGTCCAAAAAAGTGCGAATTTTTTATTTCAAAGAAAAACCTATAGTCTTCACAAATTCCGAAACTTAGTGAAGCCTTTTTTGGTTGTATGCACCGATGGCTACATAATAGACGTTGTGGGGCCATATCCAGCGACAACGTCAGATGCCTCAATCCTGCGTCATCTGTTACAAAGTGAAGAATCCCCTTGGCCTTGGTTTTTAAGACCTAATGACATTTTTATATTAGATCGTGGATTTAGAGATGCGATTCCGTTAATTGAAGAATGTGGTTATGTTCCACATATGCCACCATCGCGAGGAAGAGGAGAACAATTGACGACGCCAGATGCCAATAAGTCACGGTTGATAACAATGTGTCGATGGGTAATCGAGGCCATAAATGGCCGTTTTAAAAAAGATTATAAAATATTTCGACATACATATTTCAATGTAGCTATGCGAAATATGATGGCGGATTTCAAAATCACGGCGGCAATTATTAACTTTACCAGGCGTCCGTATGAAGACAGTGTATACGTCGAGCAGTTTATTAACATTATATATGAAAAAATGAATAGAGAGAACGAACTGGCGCAATACGTAATTGAAAACAACTTGAATAGACAAAGAGTTGCATTCATGCGATTAGATGGAAACAATCCAGATTTTAGAGATTTCCCACAGTTAACATATGAAGAACTGATATTATTCACACTGGGCAGCTATCATTTAAGACTGGCCAGGTCGTACTGCCATGAACATATGCGACCAAATGGTGTCTACTTGATAGAGCTCTATCGGCAACAAGCCTTAATAAACAATAAAATATTGATACGAGGACGAATTCAGTCGCGCCATGTCAGAGCGCGACAATACTACACATATATTTTAATAAACCCAGCGACACAGGGAAGACAAAGTGTTGAAGATTATTACTGCTCGTGTATACACGGCCGCCGTACCGTCGGGAGCTGCGCGCATATTGCCAGTATAGTTTATTTTTTATCTTGGGCTAGGCACCAAGCACAAATCGAAGCCCCTGCGGTATTTTTAGATCAAATCATAGTAGACATTGATCACGCCGAATAAATAATGTGAAATATGAAAAAGTTTTTTTTTTCTAAATTCCCACAACCCACAAGGAAGCGACCCTTACCATGATAAACTAGATATATTTAGCTATGTATCCTCACAATTTCATTTCTGTCCGCGGTGGGTTTTTCTCCCATACTATTTGCCCATTGACCTTTTCCTTGAAAAATTTTTTTTCCGTGAGATAGTTTACCTGTGTGCCAAATTTTATCCAAATCCGTTTAGCTGATACAGCGTGATTGAGGAACAAACATAAACATACAAACTCATAAACACCCAAACTTTCTCATTTATATCAGGTACTTATAATATATAACAGGTACTATATAATTATATTACCGTATAGGTACCTACTTTTACAATGCTTGTAAATATGTGAACACCATGTATCCAATACATAATAATTTTTCTGTCATTGCTTCATTTTTAATAATTTTTACCTATTGTGGTATAGTAATCTTATTCCAGGTGCATCGTCTTCACATATAATTATATAATAGTTGTATATAAAATATTGTAAAACATTTTAAAAGAGTCAAACTCAAACTCAAAGCATTGATTTAAGATAAACCAATTACAGGCACTTTTGAATTGTCAGTCAGAAAGATGAAGCTAGTTGCCCATTCCAAAGCGTAGTAGGTACCTATGGAGAAGAACGGGCAAGAAACTCCACGGACACTCTTTTAAATCAAAGTATGGTTACGAAATATTGGTTGCATGATTCATGTTGAAGTTATACATGTGAGAACGATGCAGAACGTTAAAAGCGTCCGTAATAACGCGAGTGCCGGTGGAGTTTCTTGCCCATTCTTCTCCATACGAAAACTACCTTTTGGAAGGGGCGACTAGAAACAATTTTAATTGTTGTAAATTTTGACGTTCAAAAGTGCCTAATTGAAATAAATTATTTGAATTTGACTTTAATAGGCTATTTATAGCGCTAATCCCGGTTTCCTACAAAATGGTTGAGCTGGATGGTGCTGATCCACGCGTCATGTTCGTGAACGTGCGCTGTCAGTTGAGACTGGTCATCTCTTATCTGCCAGGGCTTATTTTTAATATTTTATTTTGAATTGCTTTTAATTATTTTTTGTACATTGTTCTTACTTATAGAAACAACAAGCATAATGTACCCAGGATTTTGTAATATCCACATTTAAAAGAGTGTCCTTAGAGTTTCTTGCCCATTCTTCTCCATAGAGATCTAAGTTTTGGAATGGGCAACTAGCTTCAACTTTCTGACTAACTGACCGACTCTTTCACAATTCAAAAGTGCCTGTAAATGGTTTAATTGAAATAAATTATTTGTAATAAGTTTTAGAAAATAAGTTGTTATTATTAAGTTTGCAAATGATTATATAAATAAATAAAAAATGCTTTGAGTTTGAGTTTGATAATCCAGATTTAGTCTATTCACAGCAACTAAAATCAATATTTCAGCAGTTCAATTGACCATAAAATAACGGAATAATCATCAGAAAATTTGGCTGTTAAATCCTGGCCAAACTCGTTAGCACCCGGCCTCCGATTACAGCGGTAATCGCACTCTCTTAAAATTGATTATAGAGATGATAAGATTAATTTAATGGATATCAACAGATGATACAAAATCAAAATAAATTGTAATACTTCTTTTACTTGAATAATATTTTTAAATACAGAGGACCTCGTGGCTAAGTAATAAAAGCCGCACGTGTCGATCCATCAGGTTAAGCTACACTTGCCGGGGTTGATCCGTAGATGAGTGACAATCTTTACATACCAAGACTCCTCGCCTCGGAAAGCACGTTTTAAGCCGTTGGTCTTGGCTGCCATTCGTGGATCTTTGACAGTCGTTATGGGTCGCCCGAAAGTCTGACAACCAGTCATACCAAAGGGTATCGTATTACCGAGTTCGATGTGTGTTAGAGTCGGTTATTTAAAAAACAGTGGCACTCCGGGAGTGCCGACAGAAGTGAGAACTTGAACAATTTTAGATACTATAATGACCGTAAGACCCCGGTATACGCGTGTTTTCTCGACTTGTCCAGGGCCTTTGATTTGGTGGCGTATGATCTCTTGTGGGAAAAACTTGAGAGTATCAACCTACCACCAGAACTTGTTACCATCCTCAAGTATTGGTATACGCACCAAGTCAATAGCGTCAGATGGTCGGGGGCAATGTCGGAGCCATATCGATTACAGTGCGGTGTAAGGCAGGGTGGACTGACCTCACCCTCGTTATTCAACCTTTACATGGACGCGCTGATCGTCGCGCTGAGCAGTCAGCACGTCGGCTGTCATATAGACGACGTGTGTATCAACAATTTAAGCTATGCAGACGACATGGTTCTGCTGAGCGCGTCGATTTGTGGCCTAAGGAGGTTGATAGCGACATGTGAGGATTACGCTGTTAAACATGGACTTGTATATAATATTAAGAAAAGTCAGTATATGGTCTTTGAGGCCGGCGGTGCTATATGCCCCGACTATGTACCACCTATACGTCTAAATAGTGTACCCTTAGACAGGGTGAATCAATTTAAATACCTAGGACATGTAGTCACGGCTGACCTCAGGGATCATGCTGACTTGGAACGGGAGCGGAGGGCTTTATCTAAAAGAGCTAATATGCTGGCCCGCAGGTTCGCACGTTGCTCTGATGGCGTGAAAATAGCTCTTTTCAGAGCATATTGCACATCCATGTACACCTGCAGCCTGTGGGCTAATTACACGTAGAAAAGCTACAGCACCCTTCGCATTCAATTTAACAACGCGTTCAGAGCGACGTTGGGTCTGCCTCGCTACTGCAGCGCTTCGGGTATGTTCGCATGGGCGCGCACAGATTGTTTTCATGCGACCATGCGGAAGCGCTGCGCGTCTCTAGTGCGCAGAGTGCGGGCCAGCTCCAATATCGTTCTGAGTATGATAGCAAATAGGTTGGACTGTCCTTATGTGCGACACTGCTGTGACAGACAAGTTACATATAGTGCCACGCGTAATAGACTTTTGAATTGACTAAGGGATAATTTATTAATTATGATTGAATGACTGAATATAATTTGAATTTAATGTTTTCTAATTTGTGTTGATGTTGTGTTTATATTGTATTTATTCGTTGGTTTTCATTTAAGTGTAAGCTTGAAGATGCAAATTTATAGATGTTTCAATATGGGTTATGTGCCTGAAATAAACGAATTTTAATTTTAATTTTTTTTTAATTTTAATTTTAACTGTGCAGGAAATACTTTTAATGAGGGGTCGGTAACGGTGTTGCAAATTCAATTGTTTTTCCCATCTCAAAAATGCCCAACGCGCCTAAAAAAGTTTTCACTTGAAAAATCCGCTGTTCTCATTTTGACCGCGTGGGTAATTGCACTTTTCTATTAAATAGCTGTTTAAAAAAAAAAAACACGAATAATTTCAATGCAGAGGGGTTCAGAATTATGTACTGAATCCATGGTAACAGTTTTTGCGTCGATGTTCCTGCCACCCTGTATACTATATATAGTATTTGTAATCACGTTCTCGAAAACGGCTCTAACGATTTTGATGAAAGTTGCAATATAGGGGTTTACGGGGGCGAAAAATCGATCTAGCTAGGTCTCATATTTGAAAATTCGTTTTCTCTATTTGCACAGCTTCGGGAATATAATACAACGTTGGTAGGTATACCTGGACGATATGTTTAGTTATTTTCATCCCAGCAAAACTCAGTCGACCAGGTACTTTTTTATATATCGTAAAAGTGATTGCAATACCCTATTTACAGAACAAACAATTTTATTTCATATAAATTCATTTCAAATCAAAATCGTGTAACTGTCGCCCTTTATCGAATTTGGAGGCAAAACAAACAGCGTGGAACGGTCTCATTATATTTTATAATGAGCCGTCCAAACCCGACGACCGTGTGGCCTTGCATGTAGAAGGAACACATAACTTAGATAAACCTGACAGACTGGACACGTCACACAAGTGAAATTAATATTACACTTTGTGACAAAGAACCCTTTTGCCATCTGTTGGTGTCTTAAAAGCGGCTAAAGAATTATTGTGCCAGACAAAAACCAGCAAATTAGCCTTTACGAGTGGCTATATTTAAATGCTACCATGTTGTCTACTGGGTTATTATAATTACGACACGAACTACATACTTATTCTCATAATTTTATGTTTTTACCAATGTGTGTGTTTGAGTGTTTTTGACGTGAAAACTTCTTTAGGCGCGTTGGGCATTTTTGAGATGGGACTAAACCATTGATTTCACGACGCGACGCGTTGTAACGACACCAGCTTTTGACCATTAAAACGAGTTGATTACCGCAGTGCGTGGAGTAAAAGACATCAACGTGTTGAGTACCGCGATGGGGATTTTTTTTTTGTTTTTGTGAAGAAGATATAAACACCAAGCCAACCCGTAAATGTCTAGTGAAAACAGTATCCCCAATGAAAGCTATCGCAACGAACTGACAAAGAATGATTACTCATTTTGACACTCGATTTACCCAGATACACTTAGAGTTCAAAAGGTTGGATATTCTCAACTGGATACTGTACTAGTTTCCGAACGGCAGTATTGTAAAGGTTGGCTGCAAAAGGGAACCTTACATCATGCAGGCTGGCAGTATTTTGTTTTTTTTTTTTAATTCGATTACTCAAGCGACTCGAGGATCAGGTGTTTTAAAGTGAAAACTTCTTTGGCCGCATTGGACATTTTTGAGATGGGAAAACACAATTGAACTCGCGACACCGTTACCGACACCTCATTTTTTGGAAACGCGATTGAGCTCTTATGTTCTCTGCAAGTATTTTTACTTTTAAGGTTTTGGAAGTTTTTTTTTTTGTAAACGCTTTTGTGCTCTTTATTTAGATAAAGTTACGGACCAATGTTCTATAGGTACAAGTATTTTTCTTCCACCAAGGCGATCTTGTTCAAGTTTTCTGTCTGCACTCCCGGAGTGCCACTGTTTTTTTTTAATAAGCGTTTCTTTTTAAATAAAACATTATTGTAGTAGGTAAGCGTAGAAAAGTGAACACATCCTCTTGAAATTAATTACTAAAATTCAGTACCTATTGCTGCAACGCCGTAATTGTACCGGTGCATAGGATCACTAAAGCACCATCAAGTCAATCTGCCGAGCGTTTTTCCAACTATGTTGGGATCGGCTTCCAGTTTAACCGGATGCAGCTGAATACCAGCATTTTACTTGGAGCGACTGCCTATCTGACCTTCACAACCCAGTGACTGGGTAATACAATACCCCTTGGTAAGACTAGTCGTCAAACTTTCGGGCTTCTGACGACCCGTAACGACTGTCAAAGATTCACGAATGACAGCCGGGACCAAGGGCTTAACGTGCTTTGAGTCTAAGTATGTAAAGATGGTCACCCACCCACGGACCAACCCCGGCAAGCGTAGCTTAACCTGATAGACTGATCCGTGCGGCTGTTATTACTTAGCCACAGGCCCCTCATAGCACCATGCTCGCCGTCCGATAAGGACCAAGCCCGGGTCGACGGCGCGTTGTGTTCCACGTGCGCCTCAAAGAGATGTCAGCAGAATTGACGGGGTCCGTTAGGGCTAATGCCTGCCGGGGGTTCGAAGAAAACCGATAGGGAAATCGTGGCCCCCGGCAACAGGGCAACCGAAGGAACACGGGTGGGTTTTAGTCAGTAAGAGTCTGACACGCCCTCCCGCTCCACCCAGAGCGGGAGAAGTTATTTGATAATTTCCCACCCAAAAAAAAAAAAAGTACTAATCGATAATATCAAGGAAGCCATACTCGGCAGAAGCACTTACAGAATAACAATAACGAAAAATAACTAGTTAATAGGTCCCCAACAGCCATAAGCAGACAGTAACGACAATATTATTTCCTCACAAAGGGACAAATTGTAACATCAATGATTTATTGTTCAAACACGATGACGTAATAGCTATCGGCTATTTCATTTTATTGCTTCCTCGGATACAATAGATTTGCGCATTTCTGTATCAATCTATATTATATTATTTGTAGACTAGGTTTTGGCCACGGTTTTCTGCTCTTGGATTTCAGACACAAAGGCTATTTAATCTAAACTTAATATACACCGTGAAATTTGAATCACAGTTTTGCTAGAACAATCTTTGTTCAAACCATGGTCTACTACCAATCTACAGCATCCAATAAAAAAAAAAACATAATTGGTTTTTGAAAAAACACAAAAAAGACAAAGTTTAAAATTTCAAGATTATCGTTACTCCCTACAACACAGACACCACGCACGGGAAACAGCATTGTCGACAGAGAAATGTACTTCCATAAATGAAATTTACAGTAGATAATCTTAACATTTTAAACTTTGTCTTTTTTTGTGTTTTTCAAAAACCAATTATGTTTTTTTTATTGGATGCTGTAGAATGGTAGTAGACCATACGTTTGTTCTAGCAAAACTGTGATTCAAATTTCACGGTGTATGAGAGAAAAGACTTTTGTATGTTTGTTTGTTACGCTTTCACGCTAAAACGACTGAACGGATTTGGATGAAATTTGGCACATGAGTAGACTATGACGTGAGTTATGACTTTTTATCCCGATATTCTAACGGGATCGAGACTTATGCGAGTGAAACCATGGGGCTCAGCTAGTTTAATATAAACTTCAAAACCCTGTTGGAGATAATTTTTTTGAAAAATCTTTTTGAATTAACCCGTCTTAAACAGGAGAGATTATCAATGCCTTCTCTGTATGAGAAGAGGCCTTTGCCCCTGTGCCTGTAGTGGGATACTAATAGGCTGTATTATTTTATTATTTCTAAGCCCACCTCTGTACATTCTAAATATAAAAGGGATGATGACAAAAAAAAAAAAATTATGTCCGTCTGGTAGATTATTAAAAAATATTGGACACGTATTTTTTCTTTTTATACGTAATCAAAGGATTACGGCGATACATTGAGTTAAAATGTGCCATGACGTCACGAGTATGTAGATTTTATACTTATTTGTGACGTAGTGACCCCCACTTCCCAACTTTAATATGTTTTATCTGAGTAATTTTGTATTAATTTTATAAACCAAAAAATACGTGTCTAATATTTTTTTATTAACTGACTGACGGACGAAATAGAATTTCTTTTTTTTTTACCCAGGCATCATCCCTATTATCATCTTGAATCATCTTCACCGGATCAGTCAGGTTTGTCACATTTTTTTATTTTTATTTACCCATAATTATAATTCCCATTAATATTTATACCGACATAATTTTGATGCCTACTAAGATTAAGTCTATTTCCAACATAGTGCAATCAACATAAGCTTGAGCTCAATGCACAGACATTAGCGAGGCTTAGTTCCAGTATCAATAGCAGAATGTTAATCGGTATTCAGATAATGAAATCCTAGTGCTTTGCTTACTAATTGCATTAAGCAGGTTAACACGTAGCTAGAGAATTGCTTTGCTTGAATTAACAACTAACTAATTAAAGAAGATACTTACCATAGGTATGTAAAATATCTTGTGCATGTTAAATATGTTTTTATTTTATTTTATTCAATAGGAACAACAAACAGCTACGTTATGCAATATTACACACAGAAATTTTTCTGTGTGTAATATTGCATTACATTAATAACTTAAGTTATAATGTAGCCCACAGCGCTGTTCACAGATTACCATTAAATAAAACCCTAAAATCAGTAGGAGGTGAATTTTTCATGCATGATAGTTACACTAATATTATAAAAACAGAAAAAAGAAGTACTTACTATAAAAACTACAACAAACAATTAGTCTGAGAGTTCAAGTGTCTCATACAAAAGGCTACGAAACCTTTTCAAAGAGCATGTAAATATGTTTTCTGAATGTGTTCACATCTTGGATAGTTATGTAAGTTAGTATAGTGACAGGAGAAGAAACTTTAACAGCGACATAAAAAAAAAATTGGTTGAGATTAACCACAATATGTTTCCACAGCTCTAAATATCGTGGTTCTTGATTTATATTTGACTGTAGCTTTATAGTGCAGAGTCTACAGTGGCCTTTTCAGGAAAGAGCCATAGCTTTGAGTTGACCTGTCCGAACAGACGGCGTACATGCATCAGTCATCGTACAGCTCAATCCTATTTCAGGGAGCTCAACAACACGACACACGGCGCTACCAATCAGCGCGAAATTCGCGTAGTATGAGTATGTTCTGTTAGAAATAGGCTTCTCCCAAAAATAAAGTTTTTACAACAGCAATGCACCACGATATATCCAACATTTGGGTTGAGAAATGCTGTGTATTAATTATATTTAAAACGAAATGTAATTCACATTTCATTTTAAATATTAAATGTAATGTAATACCGTATTTATTCATAAAAGTACCACAAATAAATACGGTTTAAAGAGAGGTGAAAAAATCTGAACACCTCGTAAATTCAGAACGTCCGTACAAATATGAAAAATGTATTCCACTTTGCAACACTTATCGTCGTAGTACCTCGGTGTACATGAACATTTTTTGTCATATAATTCTTACTCAGACACATAATTCACGTTGCGATAACTTTGAACATATCACAACCCCGTCTGGAAAGTCCCCTGGGGATATACACTTAAAATTAAGGTAACTTCTGAATAACAGTTGTAGAAAGGGATTTGGTACATGCATACCTCCTCCGAACTATAAGTATGTTGAAAACAATTTGCACAAATTTGAATTAAGTTTTCTAATACTTTGATCCTACGATCCGCTGCATAGGTACTACAAATTTTTAGTATGTAGCGACATTCTACAAATTTTGTTAATACAATATTGAATCCTATGTCGATAGATATACGGGTTTTTTTATGAGGAGAAGTAAATCGGATAATCCGTTTAATAATAGTTGGGACTGATCCCTTCCGGCACAATAAGTAACTAAATAGGACAACCCTGATATAATTTTGAGGATGTCATCATCTTCTTGTTAGCTAATTCAACTAAATACTTTGTCTATTATAAGTATTTGCTTGGAAATCGATTAATAGGCAAATTTGATGTTGCCGGGTTTAAAAAGTCCGTGCTATTAGATAGCGTTAGATAGTATAATTATTATAGCTTCCTATGATTGAAATTCAAATAATTTTATTTCACATAAACCTACAAAGGCACTTATGAAACGTCAGAAGCTAGGAGCACGGTTCCAATTGGTCGTTTCCTATGGAGAAGAGCCGGCAAGAAACTCCACGGTTACTCTTTTAAAAATAATTGGTTTTTACAATGTTTTGCAAATCACAGTGTTAATAGGTATGAGAGGACAGTATAGGCCTAGAAATTGACGTAGACTCTTTGACAGCTACAAATACATTGAATGTTTTGTGTGATATTAAATATAAGTGTGACGTTTTACACGCGTTGTCATTGATGCCGTTATTAATGACCAAATAGATTTAAGAGATGTAAATTATATAATAGGATTAAATTAGGCATAGATCAAAACCTATCCAGCCTATAACGGATGTTTGCCAAATGTCATGAGCCTATAATTAGGTAGGTACCACACGTGTGTCTGACTGTGAGGACAAGGACATCGTCGGACCGTTTTATGAACGAAATTACGGTGCGTGATCAGGATGCTGCTATTCACCCAACCGAATCAATCCCTTACGTGCCTTCTATAACACAAAAAGGCTATCATCAATATTATTGAGTTGCCCACTGTTGGGGCTTCTCTTAAAGATTCGGACGGTTTTGATCCTTATTTCATCCAACCGCTCTATATGACTTTCACCAGATCGTCTGTTCAGTTATTTGAACTTTCAAATGCATTAAATAAATCGCTGCATCAAAAATTGCCAAACTTCAACTAATCTTGTTGGTAGTTAATTGAACCAGGCGTGACCTTGATCCGTTATAAAATACAATAGACGTGGATATATTTGGTTATCTGTTCCGCTTAGCTATTTCTAAAGAGCCATAAAAAACTCCTGAATGAAGTCAATCAAAAGAAAGAAAGAAATCAAGTAAAAAGAATCTAATCTCGTTGGGCAAAAATTTATTAAACCCATTTTAGACTACCTTCAAAATTACATTTGCTTAAAAATACCGTAATAAAATCGAAATATGGATAATTTTTCAACATCACCAGAGCATAAAATATATCGAATGTTCTTTTTAAAATAATGGATGCTCAAAACCATTCTTCTATAAAAACACTCTCATAAAAACAAATATACGAGTACGTAATAAAAGTAGCGCACCAATAAATTACAGTACTAAAAAGATATTACTGAGGTAATAAAATAATCATCTTCTTTCTTACCCAATAAAAAACTTTTAACTGATCCAGATATATCGCACTGCACACAAATCCGCCAATGAACTCTAAAACGCGGAAATATCTGAACAACTACGCCAATTAAAAGTTTGAACAGTCAAACACCTCACCAAATATACACAAAATTACTCGAAGACATGGAATTAATAGAAAAAATGTTTAATTATATTATACACTCACTAATAATGTCTATACTTTTTTTATTGTTGCTTTCGCGAGTTGTTTGAGTTTCGAATTTCGCATCGGAACATGGCGCGGCTCGTTCGGAAAGGGCGCGAGCGTCGAGCAGACTGGTGGCCGCGGCCGGCGACGCTCAACGCGCATGTGCACACAACCTCTTATAATTTGATATCTCACATCACCGCCCCTGTGACATTCTGTGGTAAAACCTACTCGTAAATTATTCAATTTTATTTACTTATTCGTACGCTTCTGTAGAATATTATGACGTGGGTCGTGAGATTTACAATCGACGTGAGATTCGCGTGTTAGAATGTTGGCGTACTTTTTAAGTACGCTTGGCGTAACTTCGCTCTTCAGTAGGAAATAATTCATCAAATACTTCAGCGCTTCCGACTTTATAAACTTATCAAGAACCGATCTATGAAAAAGTATTTATTCATTAGTATGATTTTAAATTAAAATTGAATATTTCTGTCTAGATTAATGGAAACTTTGTTTTATATTTTTTATTTTACTTTTAAAGCAAACATCTTTTTATCTGAGACTGCATAATCATCACATTAACATTGTGTTTGTGGCCTTCAAAACAGCAATTACGACAAATTTTGACAAATATTTAGGCTAACCTAAAATAAAGGATTATAAATAGAGTAGCGTCTTGTACACTCAGAATTAAAGCCGTAATCGAAATATATTGAGGTAAGTGCGGGCGCAAAGAGATTGTCGTTCGGCAAGGCGACTACAAATAAAAAGGTTGAACAGGCCGGTTGGTTTTGGCAGTACGCCCGCACCCCTAGTTATTCCGAGTCGCACCGATACGACCCTTTGTCGATAAAACTAGAACATCACTACACGACAGTTTTGAATCTTTTTTGTGTTACTAGAGAGCATCGTTAAATGTGCGTGCCTGAAAAGATTATCTCGTTGTTTGGGAGCATTTTTGCATAGATATTTTCGGAGCTAAAAAAGTGCTATGGGATCTTTCTATTGGAAAATTCTCAGTAGAGGCTGGATAAAAAGCAAGACCGGTAAAATTGCTATAGACCTTGCCTCCTATTAGATACATGGGTAGTACAAAATAACTGGAGAAATGTTGATGTACTATACCTTTAGATATCTATTCCCGTTAAAGTGTGTTGATATCTGTTTATATTAAAATAAGATAAAATAAAATTTATTTCTAAAAAACTTGAGTAGGTATGTAGTATACAGACTCAAAATCTGGCCTTAGCAGTCAATTTAATATTATCTAGATAAGTCTAGCTAAAATCAGGTCATTAGATAATATGTACTTTGAAGTAATCAAAGAGGGAGAAGGGACCCTTACTAGGGTCGCTACGTTTGTGAATGTCAATGTGAAACCCTGTATTTGCGGTCTTTACGCATGTTCAAAGAGACTGGTAATAACTGTTCTAGAACATGCTTGATTACATTATTTAAAGTGAGATCTCTGATGTATTCAGTCAACTAGAATTTGGTTAGTGATTGCGTTCTGTTTTTGGTCTCAGCAGTTGTGAAGAAACACTGATCACAAATACGTAGAGTATATCAATTAAGAAAGAAATAAATAAAAAAGGGTTTTATTTGTCACAGGGATACGTGCATACAAAAAGATTTGTAAACTCGAATTAAAAAAAAAATGTGTTTTAAAAAAATATTTAAACAATCCACACTGCGTCGTTGGTTTAGTGGTCGCAAGCGCTACTGCTGAGCATGAGATCCTGGGTTCGATTCCCGGGTCGGGCAAAGTGTTATTAGGTTTTTCTATCTGAAATTTCTCAGTAGCAGCCCGGAGTCTGGACTTGTGCCCGGTTGATGGCAATTGGCTCGCCCTCTGTTACATGGGACTTAAACATAACTGGCGAAATGTGGGTGTACCTGCTACAGGAACACCTATGCCCAACCCTTCGGGGAAATAAGGCGTGATGTTATGTTGTGTTTAAAAAATGAAAACAATATTTATTATACAGGAAATAATATAAAAAAAAAAAAAAAGTAAATTTGGCGCTGGAATAAGACCATACGAATTAAAAATGACCTTTCCAAGACAGATAAGTTTGTAGAACTGTATTGGACACGGTGCCCATAGTTCAGTATCCATGTATCCTGCAAAGCTAAAGAGTTTTTCTCTCACTCCATTGCCTTTTCTGCTCAATCTCTCTTGAATTAACCCAAATCGTAACGACAGCAAAAAAACTACCTTTTGGAAGGGGCGACTAGAATCAATTCTATTTTTTTGGAAATTTTGACGTCCAAAAGTGACTTTTATGTGCCTAATTGAAATAAATTATTTGACTTTGACTTTAGCATTTCCTAGGCCTGCCAGTATTCAGGAACCCTTACAAAATCCTAACTTCAAACTAGTTGGAGAATCTCCGTCTTTAAACAGCTGGAAGGCAGTGTCAACAGTCAGTAAAGACGCAATTTTCCGTCCGTTATTTTTTAAAAAAATCTTTATTTTTCCTTATCCTTGAAACAACATAATTCTTCATAGGAACATCCATCATTATTATATTTACCTACTCATGCATTTTCTACATCGTTTACTTCAAAAGCTTTCACTTTTCCCCAATAACATGCAAGGCCGCTATGTGTATTTATATTTTGCCTAAAATAGCTCAGTTTGAGGCCAACGTTGTTCGTGTATTAAATCATGTCCGGTAAATTTAGATGCTCCATTTCTCTTTACTTGTCTTCTTGTTTCATTTTAATGTTCCTATAGAAGCCTTTATGATACCAGTTTCTTTAAGATCAGTAAATCAAAGTACTTTATGGTGTAGGTGCCAATTTTAGGTTGAGTTGGAATTTAAACCATTTGTCTAATAACAATAGAAGCAATAAACAATAGCAGGTAAATGCTTAGATATCATTAGATGCTTCTCTAATCTAGGCCACTATAATTGTTGTTGGTACATTGTTCAGATACAGGTTTCTCGTTAAAGGTTCAGATTGATCATTAAATATATTTATTGAATACTTTAAGCACACAAATGTACAGAGGCGGACTCAATGCCATGGGTATTTTCTACCAGTCAACCTTTGGGTGATGCAGAAACAGACAGTGGTGGGTGTAATATCGAAAAATGTGGAATAAATATTTATTTAAATATAAGAATATACACACTTATTTAAAACGATAATATGTAATATAATACACCTAAATATATATAAATATAAAACAAATAAGACAAACAAAGGGAAAACATTACCGTTGTGATAGTACTGCCAGTTTCTTACGAATGTGCTCGCAAAAGGATAATCGGTTGAAGTAATATGAGGTGGCCAAACCGAATGTACTCCATTTTTCGGCCACCATTTTCAATCAACGCCAAATTTTTCTCTGATATCCACTATTTAGTTGAAATGTGGAAAATTCGTTATGCACCATATTTATAAAACCATGACTACCTCATTAACTTCAGTATTGTTATCCGAAAGTTCCTAAACAGATTGAAAAACGACCCATTTTTCAAACAAGTAATTACGAGTAAATTCCATTTTGACAGCAGAGGATTTGTAAATAAACAAAATGTTCACTATTGTGGGGAAGAGATATCTTTGTTGACCCACACAGAACCCCTAAAATATTTTTGTTTGACTGGTTAGTGGAGTAATTACACCATTCTTCCTTAGAAGAGGGTACAGGACCGGTGCTGTTGTTACTGCGACTGGCAATCGCAAGATTAGTGTTAAGTTTTTTTTTTTTTAATAAAGATAAATGTCATTTATGTATCCAGAGCATGAGTATACACACACATGGCATGCAAAATGTTACAGTAAAATTAAATCACAATATTTTTTTTTTTATCTCAACGGGGAAGCTCTTGCATTAACGGCAATTAAAATAATGATAAATTTGTCCATTATTCAAATAATGAACAATTCATATAAGAATTAAAAAATTAAAATATTCTTCAGAATAGTGTCATCAACTCATCATAGATAATAAAATTATTCAATTAAATGTCAAAGTAATTAGGAATACACAAATTAGATTAATTTATCATTCAGAAATTCGTCAGTGCAGGCTTTACTAAACGAAGGCTTTCTTAAAATCCATTAATTAGATGATCTAGAAAACACGTAGTTCTAATAAGATAGAGCCAGAAACCATGCAGCATAAAACATAATCGAAACTTCAAGAGGAATGTTTCTAAATCACGACGTTAATTGACCCCCAGAGTCACCAGATTCGACGGATCCTGGCTTTTTCCCGAGTTCTCTTAAAGGGACGAGACGTGGTCAATTTTGAATACTAAAAGCAGAATATTTGTGACTCTGATAGTGGAATACTTGACAAAGTATACCAAAATTTGGTGAAAAACACGACGAAAAAGCGATCGCATTTGAAACTTTCAGGCTACGCAAATATTGAAAGTCATAGTTCCAAGTTTTTTTTTTTAAGAAGAGACTTTAATTTTACGAAGAGAAGTTTTAAATGTTTGTGTGAGAAACAGCTCGTCCTAAAGTCGACACCCGCAGCCTTCAGTAACAATTTCCCATTGCTTGCGAAGTTGTTCGTGTTTAGTGAGTAAATTAACGTCTACGTTCCTGGATAGATGTTTATTTTTGATGACAGAAAAGGCCTAATCCTTATGTTTTTCTGTAAACGTTCTACGAACTATGTATCATATAATAGTACAACAAAATGTAAAAAAAAAACAGTGGCACTCCGGGAGTGCCGACAGAAGTGAAAACTTGAAAAAAATCGGCGGTAAATAACGCGTTGATGTCTTTTACTCCACGGTGTCGATAAATTCCGTAACAGTGTCGCGAAATCAATGGTTTAGTCCCATCTCAAAAATGCTCAACGTGCCTAAAGAAGTTTTCACTTCAAAAACAGAATTGAAAAAAAACTCTGTAGTAATAGTCGAACTGCTACACTAATTTACGTTGTTCAAAGTTAACTAAAAACAAGCTTTCAAAGGATAAAAGAACCAATCGAAAAGCTTTTAGCTTTTCCAGAGGTCTATAAACATTTTATGTAAATGACTTAACTTATCATTATCACATAAAGGATAATCACAAGATCGTATTATTCGCAGATGATACTTCCCTCATTTTTAAAATCAAACGTCAGTTAGTCAACTTTGAACAAGTTAATGATGCACTCTCTAAAGTTGTGCATTGGTTTAATGTAAATAATTTTCTCCTGAACAAAAAAAAGACTAAACTCATTAAATTTTCAATGCCAAATGTCAGGCAGCTATCTACCAATGTTCAGGTTAATGGAACAGAGTTGGACCCTGTTGAGTCGACAGTTTGTTTTGGAATCACTATTGACGATAAATTACAATGGGGCCCACACATAGAAAAATTGTCAGGAAGGCCAAGTTCAACCGCCTATGCTGTTAAAAAAAATAGACAGAAAACTGACGTAGATACAGCCAGAATTGTTTATTTTAGTTATTTTCATAGTCTTTTGTCATATGGGATTCTTCTCTGGGAAACCTGTGCGGACATTAATACTATCTTTGTTCTACAGAATAGGGCTGTTCGAGCCATTTACAACCTAGGTCCAAGAGATTCCCTTAGAGAAAAATTCAAAGAAATAAATATTTTGACTGTAGCCTCACAATATATTTTTGAAAACCTATTGTATGTGCACAAAAATATATCAAATTTTAAGAAAATGTCCGATACTCATAGTTTAAATACCAGCAATAAACACAACCTTGCTGTACATCGCACACGTCTCCACAAAGTAGGCAACTCATTCATGGGTCAATGTAAACGCTTTTACAACAAACTCCCCATTGACATTCGAAACTTACCCATTAAACGATTTAAAATCTGTATTAAAACCAAACTTTGTAAAAAAGGGTACTATACAATTTCAGATTATTTACAAGATAAAAAAGCTTTGTTGTAAAAGCGTTTACATTGGTAAACGCTTTTACAACAAACTCCCCATTGACATTCGAAACTTACCCATTAAACGATTTAAAATCTGTATTAAAACCAAACTTTGTAAAAAAGGGTACTATACAATTTCAGATTATTTACAAGATAAAAAAGCTTGGGATTGAACTGCTCGCTTTGCTTATGCGGCCTACCCAAATGTCCTTTCTTTGGTATTGTTCGTCGAGTTGAGCTCCTTAAGTTCTGAGTTGAGCTCCACGATTACTGACAAATGCTTGCACTGAATGGATAGGTCCACTCAAATATGTGTGGTTCTTTTCTCAAAAGACCTTTTCAGACACTTATCTACATGGTCCTGATATGACCTGACCAAGATTATGTCTGGACTTTAAAAGAGAGTGCGACCTCTGAGTTTGTTTCGGCCTTTTTTCTCAGAGTAGTCAGATAGGAAACGCCGAACTCATCTAGAAAATTTTTTTTTTTTTAGACTTGTAAAACTGATTTCGATATCCTATTTACAGAATAAACGATTTCATTTCATTTCATTTATTTTTTCATATATTTCGAATCATCCGTGTGTAAAAGTAAAAAATCAACTAGGTATTTTTCGGAAATTGTAATTGCTATTAATACTTTTATTGTTGAGTGAGCTGGTAATCAATACTTTAGCTGAGTGGATTGTACAAATTTTCACTTCAATTCCACTGACGACAAAATAATTAAATAATTTTTATTCATGGAAATATATAACTTTTAAGTGGACGAAGCCGTGAAGTGACTTGTAGACTATTTAATTAATTCTAGGAAAACCCCTAGCGAACACTTTTTTTTTTTTGTAAATAAACTTTATCTATGTTTAGCTACCAATATTCACATTAATAATTCAACTGTTTGTATAAAACATTCCCAAAAATACTTTCTTATGTCCTTCCAAAACGTCTTTCTTATTATCGTGTTTAGGGACTTGTCAAGTCGGTCAAGTGACAGGAGTACGGAAACTATGACTCCGGCGAAAATTGTTATTGACACGATACATGTGCACAGCTAAATATAGATTATAATCTGTTATGTGACGAAAAATTCTGCCTTTATTATTTGAAAACAAAAAAAAAACCGGCCAAGTGCGTGTCGGACCACGCACAATGAAGGGTTCCGTAGTTGGAATGAATTTATCCCAAAAACAAACTTGACTTCGTAGTTGAAAAACATTTTCTCCCATACGGAATGTATGGGAAAACATGTTTTTGCAACTGCAAAGTTAAGTTGGTCGATTATTACTCGTTAACTTGTAGAGCCTACTTAGTTGTGATAGTTTTCCTTTTAATTTCGTTATATAAACTACTACTGTGATTTTTTTCACATATACAAAACCAACCATTTATCTGGCAGGGGGGACACACTTGACTCTAACAAAAATTAGCACTTTAAAGCTTAATATTTCGCAAAAAAAAAAACATCACCACTTTACGCGTATGAGAGGTACCCTAAAAAAAATGTTTTACCACTTTGTTGACGTAATTAATATGTATACCTATGCCAAATTACAGCTTCCTAGTACTAACGGTCTCGGAGCTAGACCGCGGACAGACAGAAAGACGGACATGACGAAACTATAAGGGTTCTTTGTTTACTACGGAACCCTAAAAAAGGTTGAAAAGAATAACGTATGCCAATAGCATAATAAAATTTGCCTACAATGTTCCCACTGCTGGGACACGGCCTCCTCTCTTTGAGAGCGAGCAGGTTGTAATCTACCATGCGAGCCCTGTGCGGGTTGGTAGCTGTTACATGTCTTTTTTGGTTCTAGAACATGCCGGTTACCTCATGATGTTTACCTACGTTTGCTAATACCAAAGCTAAACAGTGTACTGTATTTCTATTTTCTTAATATCCCTCGGCAAACTACGTGTTTCGTCAGTTGTCGGATTTCTATTAGTTACCCTTTGCACTGGGTGCAGACCGGACGCTCTCAATCAATTTGGAAGTATATAGAGTTGTTAATACTCTTTTAACTTAATGTAATTTATTAAAAAAATGGGAGGAAAGCCGTTAAAGTCGCAGGCACGATAGATAGGTTTTACAGCTCTATATAGTTCACACGGAAATCAAAACAAAACAACAATAAAGTATTCTGGAGTATTCTGAATTCAAATTATTCTGAAGTATTCTGAATTCAAATTACACGATAAATCTAATCTAATCTAATAATTCATGGACATGGAAATTAGCATTCGTTTGTATTCGGAAATCCGATAATACACGAGGGACATTAAGAATAGAAATACTATACCTGGAAACTTAATCGCGTTCTTTAATAAACTGTTAACTTCCCAGGATGCCCAGAATGTAATCTTTTGTGGCACCTTTGGCAAAAAATGGTCACCACAATTTTTGGACACATAAACTACCGAAATCCTAAATCTCATATAAACTAAAACTCATATAATCTTAAACTCATGCCTTCTTTCCATGGGGGTAGGCAAAAACTACAGAACGCCTCCTGCTACGATCCTTACATACTCCTTTTGCTTCGCTAATGTTCATAAATCTTGTCATACACGCACGCCGTGGTTGCGAATAACTACCTGTGTATACGCACCTGACCTTTCTGAAAAACATCACTAATGAGGTCACCAAGGAGGTCAAGGTACATGTCCTTATACGGCGTCCCCTCTTAGCGTTTCCACTCACATCTGCCTTGTAAACACCTTTTGTTAGTCATCTTTCATTCATCCTCTCCTAGATAAAAATAAATGTAATATCTCATATTGAGTCTGTCTTAGTCATTTCAAGAACAAAAGCAAATAAGTCGCTACTGTAGCTAACTATTAGACGGACAAAAAGGTCACAGGACATTAGTCATCTTATAATATTGTTATTAGTGCACAAAAGGATGCTGTTTTCCATCCATTTGAGATAATCCCCCAGCCAACTTTTACAACACGAACTGACAAGGACCAAGTGGCTTTTCCATTCGTTGAGCACCACAATTCAGCGTTAGACTATTAAAAAGTGGTAAAAATAAACGACCCTATGCACTGCAGTCCACGGCATGTTCAATTATCTTCTGATGTCAGAAACAGTGATTGAATCTGTTCTGATTTTGGAGCGTTTTAATGTAGAGGTTTTTTCTATCTCAATATTTATTAGCCGTGTGGCATTGTCAAAAATAACGAATTTCCATACAAACAGTCAGCCCCGGATTTACGTCTAGGCACACAAGGCACTGACCAAGGGGCCCAGCCAGGCTAGGGGTCCCACCCACCCAGCTACCCCGACCAGCTTGCTTGCCTGACGGCAGGCGGAAATAGTATAATACACAGAGAAAAAAAACTCATGAAAACATTGTTCATTTAATTGTTTCACTTGAATAGTGCAGTTGGGTTGAGTCAAAAGTAGGTTTTTCATTTAATTTATTATTTGATATAAAAACAAATTAATAATTACAAATTTAATAGATAACTCCAATCTATGTCTATATCTCTGCAAAAATTTGATTACTCCGTTGCATTAGTGGACTAAGGAGGGGTGGTAGGTGCAGTCCGCCCCGGATCTTGAGGGGCCCCAAATCTAAAGAAAAGGCCCAAATAAGGCCAAAATATGTTCAGTAAGTAAAAGGCAGATTGTAGTTGGGGGGCTCCCTACTTGAGCTAAATAAAAACGAAAATGGCTTCCGAATGGGGGAGCTCAAATATCGAAGAGCCTATGGGACCCTGGGTCTCTAAGTCCGGGCCTGTAAACAATATCAATTCATGGAGTGGCCTTCTTCACCAAAAACCATCTACTTCTTCTTGAATGAGCTCAGAGAGCAATTTTAAAGGTAGCAAACTTCCATCCCTTTTTCTTTCCCACAGATCTACTTTATAAATCCTGCAACGTGCTGACTGTTCGCAAATTTTTCATTATGCACTTAGTATTAAAACAGAACACCATGCTTACCTACACTGCTGACAATACTAACAAGAGGCGGAATGATAGTGCACATCTACTGCAACCTCAAAACATGTCTTTGTAGAAAGTTTTTTTTACATTTTAGGCCCATTTCTGTATAATAGATTAAACGGAAAACTTAGTATTTATAAATTACTTTAGCTGTAAAAATATATTATACCTACATAAATATTTACTAACCATAGATTATGCACAGACAGAAGATCTACTTGTTGTGTGCAAATAGAACCGCTAACATGCGATTTTATTTTTATTTACCTAATTAATTTAGTTTTTACTTTATACTCATTGTTAATTTATTACATTATATTGTATTCATGCACTTCCTATCCTGAAGCACAGGTTCAATCTAGTTCAGGCAAATAAGCAACTGTGCTCTATTTTAATTGTTAAGTTACTTATTGTAAATGTGCCCCTTTTTATAAATTAACGAATATATTGATATTCGTTAATTTATAAAAAGGGGCACATTTTTTTTTTATGATTGAATTTAAAAAAAACAGTGGCACTCCGGGAGTGCCGACAGAAGTGAAAACTTAAAAAAAATCGGCATCGCGGTAATCAACGCGTTGATGTCTTTTGTTCCATGCACTGCGGTAATCAACGCTGGTGTCGTCACTTCAAAAAACTTTCATCCCCTTTAGGAGATGAATTTAAAAAACTTCTTTAATGCTCACTTTCGCTACAAAAGGAACTCTTGTGCAAAATTTCATGCTTCTGGATCCAGCGGCTTAGGCTGTGCGTTGTCTGCCTCTCAGTGAATGAATTAATTTAAGATTTTTATTCAATAAATTACCTACTGATAATAAAGACCGTCTACTGTTACGGAGGATGTGCTCCGAAAAGTTTGCCGAGGTTTATTTGTTTTCCAGCATTTTTTTCGTGCGAAACGTAGCCGAGTGTCGTTGTGGACGATCCAGCGTATTAGCTATGGATCCCACCTACATTTTCATACAAAGCGTTGCTATGTACGCGTGCGTAGTTTCACCTTGAGCTGCTATGGAGTGGCGTCTTAAAGATTTTCCGAAATTTGGTCGACTTTAGCTTGGTCATAATTGACACTAAGGATTTTTTTAAATAATTCATAGACTCACGGACACATGTACATTACAGCTAATCAAATCATTTAGTGTAATTTATAAATAATTTTACTAAAAGCCAATTATTGTAATTAGTCGATAATGAGAAGAATAAAAATGTTAGGGTTCCATATACCTGAAACTAAATAAATCAAAATTATCAAGCTCAAGTGGCTCCCCGAAAATATCAGCATACACGGTATCAAATTAGTTAGCAAAACTCCGCAGACGCGTGGGTACAAGAAAACAGATTTTCTCAACTCATACTTCAAATAACTATACTGCCAGCGGTCGATGATCCCAAAAAAAAAGAAAGTCAAATCCTTTTTTGTTTTGTCGTATTTAGAAATCGATACCAATCACGTCTGCGGAGTTTTGCCAGCTAATTTAATTTAACCCTGTATTACACTACAAAATCTGCTTTTAAATTTTCCAGCTCATTTTTCAACCACACTTTGACTAAACGGGTCTCAGTCAATACATCAAGAGCTTATCTCGACACCAACTAGGCTACCGGTTGTCTATTACTACAAACGTGAATAGCTGCACTGCATTGGCTAAAATAGGTCATGAATATCGGAATAAAAACCGTGTACTGGTTTTAAATGTACTATGTGTATTCTGTACTTTAGCGGGACGGTTGCAGAGCTTGGAAAACTATTCGCCATTTAACTTTTGGAATTGTGAGAGGGAGCGTAATGTGTGTAAATTTTTTAGCAATCTGTGTTTAAGTAGTCCAAGTCTTTGGGGATTTGTGGTGTTACACGAATGGATAGAATAAGAAATGAGTACATAAGAGAAAGTCTGAAAGTGGCACCGGTGACTGAAAAGTTGTGCGGAAATCGGTTGTCACTTTCAACTAATCTCTCAACATAAACAACTTTGACATGTTTACAATAATTACAGAGCGTTGAGTGAGTCGGGTTGGCGCCGCGAAATTCTATGACGCGTTTTAATTAGTTATTTCGACATATTTTTAAATGGTTTTAAGATATAATATAGTTTTTTCTTATTGGTAAGTTAATAAACTTCGTAGAAAAATGATTTTATAATATAGTTGTGATATTTATGTTCCTGGATGAAAAAATGGCTGAAAATAACAAAACTTGTTTTTAGTGTAAACGTGCTCGTTTTATTGTAAACCAAGTTTTTATACATCTTATACGAACCAATAGTAAATATTGTACAGATTACGAAACAGTTATAGTTTTAATTGGGTTTGATAGTAAAATAGCGAGAAATCGAGGTTTAAACGCAAGCAGCTCGAAAAGGGGCGAGGCCACGCCAAGGTCACGAGCAGACTTTTTGAATGCGTTTGACAGCTGTCATTTGAAGGGATAAGAAGAGGCGAAGACCAAAGAAACGATGGACGGACTTTGTGAAAAGCTGTTACAGGATAGGGTTTTTTACATATTGTATAGTTGCTATAGAATGCCGTAAAGTATCTCTTAATAATTAATTAATTTACATTGCACGTTTTTTGCCTCTAATCAACCCTCTTCGCTTTCATTTTATTTTTTTCAGCATCATCATAAATCAATTAGTTGGACTCGTTTTTATTAAAAGAAATAAAGATTCATTGCCGATTCATTCTGCCTTAAAGCTAGACGTGCACTATTGATTTCACATAACTTTTGATACAATCAATATCACTTCACCAGTTCACAACTTAATTAATATCAATTAGAAACGGTGCGCGAACTTTGACTCTCCACAAAATATACCGAACATTACACTAACAAAAGCTTTCGACTTGCCTACTAACCGTTATTAGAACGGACAGTTTAATTTGAACGTCATTACGTTCCAAATTCAAAATGAAGTCGGTAGGCATCGATTTGTTCCGGCACATTTCGTTACAAATCGGATTGCTGAAACTGTACGGCCTATGGTTTTACATACCCTACAGTTTGAAGAATGTCAGATTTTGGATTTGCATTTTGACGAGAATTGTTCTAGGAATTGCTGTTTTCGTTGTACCGACTGGCGGCCAATTGATTTACGTGGTGCGGTTGATTTTGTCGGGAAACGCTGAAATACAAGAAGTGGCTGGGATGTGAGTAACCAATTTGATTTAAAAGTGTAATATACCAACAGGGCCTATTTGAAAAATACCTTTATTTACCAGTTATGACCCCGATTTTAGGTAATCTTTTTTTTTATATTTCTTTAAGTTACCGGTACTTTCTTACCCATAACGTTTTGAAGTTTCTCCCTTAAATTCATCCAAAGATTGTCTTTAAAAGATCGCTTTTAGCGATAATTCCGCCCATTGTGTCACCCT
The DNA here is from genome assembly GCA_949152395.1 of Agrochola litura. NCBI lineage: Eukaryota > Metazoa > Arthropoda > Insecta > Lepidoptera > Noctuidae > Agrochola > Agrochola litura. The sequence goes on along the minus strand of OX424509.1, from coordinate 16,261,022 downwards.
ATCAAAAATTTCTACTTTAATATCTATAGAGGCCTGAGGAACAGGGTGTAAAGTCCACTCATTCTCTATGTAAAAAAAAGAAAAATCCTTCGACCAGACTGGTATCGTGTCTGGCGGACAACTGCCCGACGATTGATGTCGGCAAGTTATATATACGCTGATCGCGCGGTAAACTATGCTTGCGCGATGCAGGATTTGTGTGACGTCAGGTGTTTGATGCGTAGTTTGCATGTGGCGTTGTAGATGCCACCAGATATCTGTAATTTATGTGTAAGGAGTTTTCTGCTCGTATAAACGGTTTCCATCTACTGATGAACATGCTTGATCTGCTTCTCGGCTTTAACTTGATTATGCCATTATCTTGTTTGACATACAATACATGATCGGAACACTAGTGCACAGATGAGGCCATCGAATCACTTAATTGCCTTCACCGTTTCTAATGACCAGTAGTACTTACGTAATTGTAATAGTAAAAATAGTAATTGCGTAACTTATTTTCGTAAACGATTATGACTTATTTGTTTCATTTTGACAGTTCAACAACATTCATTGCGTTATTTACGTTGTTGAGCAGAGTTTGTTTTCAATTTATGAAGCAGTGGATTAGCAATCTGTATCAAATCGAAACAAATTGTGATTGATCGTGCATTACGGAATTAAGGTACCTACCGATTGTGATGAGAAAATAATAAACTAGCTAACGTAGATGTCGGAAAATATTCCACAGGAACAAGCTGAATTTCCATTAAAAGTACCATATGTGTTCATTCAGGTTATAAACTATCTGTGTGCCAAATTTCATTCAGTACTTTATGCGCCAATCCGGAACATACATCCAGACATACAGACAAACGGACAAAAAATCTTAATTACTGTTTTTTTATAAAAGAAAGAAAGAAACATTGTTTATTCGACACAAACATAACGCACATTACAACAAAATGACATAAAATACACACACAAACAAAGTAGTCAAAAGCCTCATATTATGACCTTTAATGTACCATATTTTATGCAAAATAAAGAAATTCTAATTCTAATTCTCGTATTCAAGCAGTAGAAATATGACATAGTTTGTTTTTATATATAAAGATATAGATGAATTTACTCGTCTAATCCAGTAAAAGCTAGCTTAACGTTTGAAATTGCGAATAAAGTCCACTTATTAAAGCAGTCTTAAATTCAAGTTGTAAAATATTTGCCTCTTCCGACATTCAGCGTTTACATTAGGTTAAGCTTAAATAGCACTCCGCCTTGTGCAAAATGAATTTTGACTCATAAATTATTGAAGCGTTGACTAAACTCTCCCATCCCTCCAGCCCTCTCTTCCATAGAAGTAAATTGAGAAGTATATTTTTTCAGATGTTAACCTGCCCTGGGTCCCATAAAATTCCCCTTAAAGGGCCAAAAAGGTTAAAATATTCGTAGGTGCGCCCAACCGGATCCCCAAAACACATCATATATTATGATAATGCACTTATAAAAAAACCAATGAACTTTTATGGGGATTTCGGACAATCTATTTACAGATTACTTCACAATTTGTAATGGTTATAAAATTTTGATTGAATCAGTTTTGATAACATGAAAACGGGGACAAAAGAAATACTTTGAAAACTGTAAAGAACCCTTCCGTGCTCATAAATTATGTTATAATGACACAATAAATCTGCCTTGGAACTGAAATCGCGTGTAACATACATGACAAACCTAAATGAAACCAGTTTTTTCGAGCTTTCGTTTAACTTGTTAAGGTCGAATCTTATCAGTGTGGCCTACTTACATAATAATATGATGGGGGAATTAATAGGCGATCTTGTGATGACAAAAGAATATTTTTGGCAGAAAATGTCCTCGAAATAAGTATAAAAGTGTAGGAATGTCGCGTGTTACATTTCACGGTACATGCAACGACTTAATGTTAATAGCTTAAGAGGCTTACAACAGCTGAAGCGAGGTCACTGACGTACTACATAAAAAAAAGAGAAGCGTGATAATACAGCGCTGGTAATTTATTGCAAAATATGACGCAATTTATCTATTTACAAAAAATCTATTGATTGGACAAAAAAATAAAACACTAAATTATTACGTTAATATGTTGTTTGTAGAATAATCTGACAAAAAAAAAAACAGAATGACTGCATTAATACGGTTTTTAATCGCTGAAAGATTTTTTTTGTATACTTTTTATATCATATCAAATTATTTATATTATTATGTTTTCAACTAAATTCAAAAGTCATTTATTCAAATTAGGCTGAGAATCAGCAATTATCGAAACGTCAAAATTACATTAGACAGTCCCCCAAAAACGCCCACCTTTTTTTTTTTTTTGTGTGTGGGAAATTATCAAATAACTTCTCCCGCTCTGGGTGGAGCGGGAGGGCGTGTCAGACTTTTACTGACTAAAACCCACCCGTGTTCCTTCGGTTGCCTTGTTGCCGGGGGCCTCGATTTCCCTATCAGTTTTCTTCGAACCCCCGGCAGGCATTGGCCCTAGCGGACCCCGTCAATTCTGCTGACATCTCTTTGAGGCACGCGTGAACGCCCACCCTTCACCACTTCCTAGTGCTTTCGCTGGGAAGAAGAAATGGCGTAACAAACTCCCCAGCAGCAAACAGCTGTCTGTTCAGTTAGAAAACCTTGATTATATACAATAATATGAAAAATAATTACTAGCACACGCCATAAACCAACAAAAACACCGAAATCTACATAAAATTAAGGGAAAATAAAAACTAAAACCGTAAACAGAACATTATACCCGAATAAAAGCCTCCAGGAATGAAGGGCAAGATCGCTAACATATAGCCATTAAAGCTGTAACTTGAAGTCACAAATGATAAACTAGGACCATGGAAGTAAAAAATAAATAAACAGTTAATTAATAATAACGTTAACAAAACCATGGCCAGCAAGACGACCAGTCACCACAAGCAGCACCCGTTCACGAGCATAATGCAAAGATCAGCCAATTACCATTACACACACACTATCTAACTAGCATATATCCTGAAGAATTTATACTAATATAGGTATTTTTTTTTGTTTCATGTTTGTTTGTTTGTAAGTTTGTATGTAGGGAGTAATTTTCGGAACTGCAAGTCCGATTTGAAAAATTCTTTTTGAAATGGATAGTCGAATTCTTGAGGAAGGTTCTAGGCTCGCGGACGAAGTCGCGGGCAAAAGCTGGTATCATATATTTTTCTAATTTTGTTTACTGCACTGGATCATAATACTTTTAGGCATTATAAAACTTGCGTTTAGCTCCTGTAATCCCCTTAACAGTTCTTTATAGTTATGTGGTTGCAGTTTACCGTTCCGCACTCCAGATAAGACAACTTTATTGTGCCGTTTAATTTAGCTATTTACACTAGTTCACCTGTTTGATACGGCTAACTACAAATATTTTACAGGTTTTCCTAGATTACCTACTATAAGACTGCATCGTTGGTCTATTGGTCACAAGCAGTACTGCTGAGCAATTCCCGGGTCGGGCAGAGTTACTGGGTTTTTTTGGAATTTCTTAGCAGCAGCTCGGAGGCTGGATTTGTGCCTGGTTTGCAATAGGCTAGCCCCTTATTACATGGGACACACAATTTCACCTCTGCCGATCCCTTCGGGGAATACAGGCGTGATGTTTTGTTACTTACTGATTAAACTCTGACTGTTAAACAAAGTTGTCTGTCATGTAGGGTGACTGGTAATTAGTGATTGATACCTAAACACGTGACTTTACTCATCATTATGAACAACTTTTACTTCGGGACCAAACCTGAAATTGCGAAAAAAAAATCAGCTGTTTCCTACATTTATGTTCGTAAAACTCGTCAAAATGTATAGACTTTTTGAATGAAAACTTCTTTAGGCGCGTTGGGCATTTTTGAGATGGGACTAAACCATTGATTTTGCGACACTGTAACGCAATTTACCGACACCGTGGAGTAAAAGATATCAACGTGTCGATTACCACGGTGCCGATTTTTTTTCAAGTTTTCACTTCTGTTGTCACTCACGAAGTGCCACTGTTTTTTTTTATTTTTCGCAATTTAAATTTTGGTCCCATAGTAAAAGTTGTTCATAATGATGAGTAAAGTCACGTGTTTAAGTATCGGCCACTAATTACCAGTCACCCTGTATATTTGTTGACAGTTCAGTCATTATAATTTTGTCATTCTGCTTTCGTTTTTAGGGTTCCGTAGTAAACAAGGAACCCTTATAGTTTCGTCATGTCCATCTGTCTGTCTGCCCGCGGTCTAGCTCCAAGACTGTTAGTACTAGAAAGTTTTAATTTGGTATGGGTATACATATTAATCATGCCGAGAAAGTGGTAAAATAAAATTACGTTTTTTTTTTTTTTTTATCGTACCTCCCCTACACGTAAAGCGGGGGGGATGATCCGTTTGCGAAATATTAAGCTTTAAAGTGCAATTTTTTGTTAGAGTCAAGTGTCCCCCCCCTGCCAGCTAAATGGTTGGTTTTAGATATGTGAAAAAATTCACGGCAGTAGCTTATATAACGAATTTAAAAGGAAAACTATCACAGCTGAGCAGGCTTCACAAGTTAACGAGTAATAATCGACCAACTTAGATTTGCGGTTGTAAAAACATGTTCTCTTATACATTCTGTATGAAAGATTTTTTTTTTCAACTACAAAGTTAAGTTTGTTTTTGGGATAAATTTATCCCAACTACGGAACCCTACATTAATACCCTACATTGGTTAGACATGCACTTGGCCGGTTTTTTTTTAGATAGGTAACTATTGTCATTCCTCTGAATTTTAGTCATTAATTTACTTACACAAATCTTTCCTACACCAAAACCTGTCACATTTTCCTAAAACCCATTATAATTTAATCAAACTAAACAGCTAAATGACATTGTAAATACTAATTAGTTCCTTCCCAGCCACAAAGGTCTGCTTATTAATTTAACAAAACGAAATAGCACAACTCACTAATTAAATGTTCCACGTTTCAGAATAAACTTAGTTCTGACAGAGTTGCTGGTATCGCTAAGGCTTCTGGATTTGAGTTTACGCCGGGATCTGCTCATGCAGCTGTCAGACCAGCTCATGAGTGAGGAGTTTAAGTTTTACTTGAAAGACCAGAAGAATATATTGGAAAAGGCGATCAAGTTTTCCAGGAGACTGTTTTGGATTTTGATGTTTAGCAGTCACTCGGATGTGCTTGGTGAGTGGCGGTTCTTTTGATATAGCGGAAATTACGCTGCGTTTTAAGAAAATGGAATTCTGATACTTGTGTATTTTTTTTGCAATAAATGTTTGTTAGGCCAGTTTTTCACGACGCTACTCTAAAGTACAGTGAGGACGAAGCCACACGATGCGTTGCCAGTGCGTTGCGATGCCTGAGCGGTGACGATGCGTTATCCTACATACAAATCACAGGGACATGCCACACGGTGCGTTGCAATGACGTGCAATGACGCAATATACGCTCAACAGACAAGGAGACCAGAGAAACGAAGCGGGGAAGGATGTTGGCTGAGCGTCAGAGCAGAATCGTAGCGGAGCGCAGAGTTGCTTGTACTAAAGAAAACTGACACACCCTACACCGAGACGCTGTGACGTCATAGTAAGCGGCATTTAGCGATGCGACGAGGCAACGCACTGGCAACGCCCGTGTCGCTCATTGGTGATTTGAGTTTTAAGTTTCACTACAAACTCAAATCACCAATGAGTAGCCAGAATGTCACAGCACTAGTATTTTAATGGTGTTCCGTACAAATGCAACTTAGTTACTTATGCGTTACAGTTTTCTTGTTTATTTGTTTAAATGTATATTTATACATTTCTCGACGGCATATGAAGCTAAATCAGAGGCCCATGGACGGCACAAAAACTCTGGCACCAGGGTTCCTACTCTCTACGTCCGTCAACGAAAATTTAGGCCCGTGCGAAAGTAGTCGGTCCGTCAAAACAAGTGTCAAAGTCCATTTTTCGGACGGGCAAAAAAACTTTGGGCGTAGGGACAACTGTCAAAACGTGTTGTAATTCATTATTTGTTCGGAAAACGAACTAATCGACGCCCTACAGGTCTAATATGTAGTCTCCCCCTCGCCCCGCTTACAGATCGAGCCATTTACGGTTTGAGGGGTAGGCAGTCGCGTGTGTGTGAGCGGCTAGTGTTGTAGTGTAACACCGCTCAGTGTATACGTGCGTCGCGACCCGCGTCGCGACCCGCATTGCGCCCGCGCGTGTTGTGTATAGATGCATGTATAGTTGTGGATGTATTTAGTTATGTGACGTGCCTTTTGTCAGTAAGTGATACGGAGTTGAATGCTCCCGTAACTTCGGCCGAAACTACGGAAGTAGCGCATAGGGTGTAGACCCCTGGTTAGTCACTAACCACACGAAAAAAAGAAGAAGTAGTTTGTGACTGGTTGCTTTTGAGCAGTCATGTAGTGAGCGACGGGCATTAAAATGGTGATATAACAGAAACCATTAACAAAACTGCTTTTTAGGAAAATAGTTACTTGTGCATTTATTCTTTACCAATAGTTGTCTGTTATTATCATATGGCGTCCGTTGTCTACATTCAAAGTGCGACAAATATCATAAATGTTTTGACAAGATAAATATAAATATTTTGTTGGTACGAGCACTCTCAGTAAGCGTGTGTCAGTAGGATGCTCGTAATATAATCTCACACGACAACACGAGAAGTGTTAGTGATGTTTGTTTATAGTTAAAGGGCTCGATCACACGTACCACAACTACACCATATCGCAGCGACAAAATGTGGGCACGCAGTGTTTACTTCTGAATAGTAACGCTGTAGCTTCTTGCAGTTCCGTTGTGGTAACTCGATGGGGTTGCGTTGTCTCTAGTATTTGAAATGTGGTTACGTTGTGGCTAGTGTTTGCAGACAGACAGATCGTTATGTTTGCGATATGGCTGTGACGTGGCCTTGGTGTGGTGGCATCGCCCACATGGTTGAATTTGACAGCCAAATGTGGTCCGTGTGAATAAACTATTATTTTTTATACAAATTAGCGCCGTCCACGTGGTGTCGTTGTGTGCGTGTGAATGGGCCCAAAACTTCAAGTTGGGTCACTTATAGAGTTGTATAATACGTAGTCATACTCGTATATATTGGTAGCAAAATAGTAAAGGTATAATAAGTAATCTGCGTTCAACGCTCGGTGTGGCAACACGCCGTGTTTGGGTTCGCGACAAGTCAATCGTCTTCCTGAGGATGCCTCGTTGAGAGGTGGAACACGTGTTGATTTCTTTCAGGAGTTTTTTTATGGCTCTTTAGAAATAGCTAAGCAGAACAGGTTACTAAATATATCCACGTCTATAGTGCAATCAAGTACAGCAATAAAGTACAGCTTACAGTACAGTAATCGCGGAGTGGGGCGCGTCTTCGTGGATTGCGCAATCTGTATTGTGTTGTATAAATAAATAGTTTACCTAACGTGCAATTAAAATAATAGCTTGAACTTTTTCTGTGCATACCTAAAGAGTCATTTTGTTTTTGTAACGATGCAAGGGGGAAAGATGAATGTTGTTTGCCAGTATAATTAATTATTTTACTGAGTGTATTTTAATTATCCTACGGATTAATTGGTATCGGTATTATTCCAGTACACGTTGTCGTGGTACCAGCTTTACATAATTTTGAAACTTTGCCTCTGAAGATGGATCTCATTCTCATTGATGTTAATAAGGAGTCGTATTTTAATTATGTATTCGCTTATCAGGTAAAAGTTTTAGAGGTTTACCAACATTTTTTATTTCTTCTTCTTTATTTTGTAATAATAATATTCTTTCACTACTTTTATTTTTGCGGAATTGTTTTTTTTTTACTATGTGTTTTTGTATAATTACAGATATTGTACAAACCTATGATGCTGGCAACATTCACGGCGCTACAAACATTGCCCTGGGCCGCAATGTCTTGTGCAAGTAAAATTAATTTTTCATTTTATTTGGTATTCATTAAGTAATGCAAAAAATCTGAATAATGTCATAAATCTCGTCAAATACTGTGAGAGATATCCCCGAAAGCCAGCGCTTAGGGGAGATTCGGTCGACACAGTTTCATATTTTGGGAAAATCAGAAACAAAAACATTATTCCCATGTAAGAGGATAAAGTAGGATTAACAAAAAATCATTGAGTATCGTTACACGTCGGCAAAGGAAAATCCGAAACAGCGCCGCGGGGCACAAAAAAATATTACCACGAAGACAACAGAGCAGTTTCCGTTCCGTTTTGAATATTAACATCACATGAACTACGTTCAAAGGGCGTTGATTCTGAAAAAAAATCCTTTCCACGTTTAAAACTTTTTATGTACCTACTCCACGAGTTATTTACCTTCCAGTCAGCCAATTGGACGTTTTAATTTATAACTTTGAAAATATGAAAGACTTCGTTAAAGCCACCGCAGCTGAAAGAGGCTGCAATGAAAATGAAGCATTTAAAGAAAATTTCAAAAGATGCGTTCTTCACCACTCCGCTATAATAAGGTAAGTAAATAATTTACCAATTAGGTATGCTTAACCCTTATAGTTTCGTCATGTCTGTCCGCGGTCTAGCTCCAAGACCCTTAGTACTAGAAAACTGTAATTTGGCATAGGTATACATATTAATTATGCCGACAAAGCGGTAAAACAAAATTATGAAAAACATTTTTTTTAGGGTACCTCCCATACACGTAAAAAGGTGTTTTTTTTATCCCATGATGTGGGTTATTATTGGAGTCCTTCAAAAACATTGTGAGTTTGGGAAAATCATTTTTGGATTCAGGGATCCGAATGCGAAATATTAAGCTTTAAAGTGCTAATTTTTGTTAGAGTCAAGTGTTCCCCCCCTGCCAGCTAAATGGTTGGTTTTCGATGTGTGAAATAAATCACAGTAGTAGTTTATATAACGAAATTAAAAGGAAAACTATCACAGCTAAGTAGACTTTACAAGTTAACGAGTAATAATCGACCAACTTAACTTTGCAGTTGCAAAAACATGTTTTCCCATACATTTCGTATGGGAGAACATGTTTATCGACTACAAAGTTAAGTTTGTTTTTGGGATAAATTCATCCCAACTACGGAACCCTTCATTGTGAGTGGTCCGACACGCACTTGGCCGGTTTTCATGTTTTTATTTCAGTAGAATTACTTTACTTTTTACTATACGAATCACTTCCTCGAAAAGTATGCAAATTAATCTGATTTATTTAAATGTAAAACAGCCAGCTTTGCTTCCCTTTCAGATTTGTAAATACGATACAAGATGCATTTGGTGGACAGATAACAGCAACGTTATTTTTGAGTACTGGTATTTTGGGTACCACTGCAGTACAGATATTTTCGGTGAGTCCTAATCCCAAAGATACTAAAATCCTTAAAAAAAATTACGAAGTTATTACTAGAGAAGCACTGAACATATTTTTTACAATCCATACATAATTTTGTTGTCTTAAAATAAGGCATGGAAATTAAGAGAGAAGCTGTACAGCTCGACATTACAGATATTGACATTACCTACATACACGTTATGACATTATCTATATTCTTTAATATTAGTTGTGATTTAAGCTTTTTGACAAAACACATTACGACATTTAGTTTCTTCATTGTATGTTATGCGAGAGATTAATATTTTACTCTTTAATTTTTTAGACTGACCTGGGGGCCTACCATGCACTCTTATAACAGGTCAATTTCCGATGGAAAGTGAACTGCCGGGCTATTTTGGACCATGAACACGTCAAATAACAGGCGAGCCAGCGATCACGTGACTAAAGCCGGTCAGTGGTCACGTGACAGCATTTCACTAGTCTGACCTGCGATAAATAAGCTGTACCATCACGTCCTTTTTGACGTATATAACCTTGAAAACTGAACTGCCCTGCAGTCATATTAAGCAGGTGTGAAATAGTAACTTTTACTGAACTGTTTTCTTTCATTCAAAACAAAAAACGTAAGTACATGTTAATTTGTTTAAATAAAACTATTTAGGCGGTCTTTAAAATTGTAGATAACAAAACAAACAATCTCTTTGTCGTTTATTTTGGATGTGTGACGAAGATGAAAATAATTGAGTTTCTTGAGGAAGATGGTGATAAAAACAGTGTGAAACAAATCGCTAAAATCCAAAGGAAAGTTTTATGTTAAATAAACTGGTATATATATTATAGAAATGGTACAAGTAATTCAATGTAAAAGAAATACAAATCAAGAACACAATACGAGAATAGAAGAAAACAAAAACCAATACATTAATTTTTAATAGATGTTTTAGGCAAATATAATATTCGTAGTAACATAAACATCAAGCCTTGTTTCCTCGACGGGAAATCCGAATATTCGTAGTCTTAATATAAAACCAACTTACAGTTGCCCAGTGTTTAAAATCTTTGATAGCACCACCAACAATAGAATTCAAATGTTCCGTCACTTCCGTCCACAATCTGCGGGACATTTCTCGAGTTTGAGCACTTTTATTGTAGCCCATTGCAATGTCCTTGTGATTATTTATAAAATTCCACACTGTTTTCAATCGTTCAGAGGAAACTTAAGTCATTATCACCAAATAACTGCACTTTCTTACCACTCTCAACAACAGACACGACACAAATGTGTGCTTTGTTTTTCTGATTTATTTACAGAAACAGTTTCTTCTGAAAAACTTACAAAAAAGGAACCCACTTGAATCTCCAATATTCAAAATGATCTCGTAAACATTTGTGGTGTTTACAATATATTTGATACATAACACTTAGATATCGTCGTTCGAAAATAGCAATAACTTTGTTAAGTTTTTCAAGTAGGTACTTATACCTTTCTTAAGCATTTAAAAGGGTATCCAACGTCATAATCGTGTTAAATAAGATTTTTTGCTACGAAACAAAGCTTTTTTAGAATTCTATTGATCACTATAAACTGTTATTAAATTAATTTTATCTAGTTCTTTAAAACCGTAAAACCGGTAATGTTGCGAAAAAGTATTTCCGAACGTTTGTTTATAATATGGCGTACCGGTCAACGATAACGTAGCAGGTCTGAAGTTGATACTTTGCAGGTCAGACGGAAATGCTCAAGGTACAAATAGAAAACCTGTCAGGTTAACTTGCCAAGTTGACCTGTCCTGCATTTGGCAAGTATTTTAAATGTTCATGGTAGGGCCCCTGTACCTACTTATAAAATTCTGACTAGTGTTAATAATAATTTTAATGATTGTAATTATACTATTAAAGGAGAAACCCGTTTCTGGGCCTAACTGTTCCACGAATCAGATATGTACCAAAAAAATCGTCTATTTTGCTTAATCAACCCATTTTAATCTTAGCCTCAATAGCAATGGCCAATTGTAGAAAATAAGTAGTTTTCTATTTTTTGTTTTAAACAACCTTTGTACACCATTAAAAACACTTATTTCGTTAAACATCACTAACTTCACAAACGCTGGCATTATATCAATAGAGCGTGCCATAAGAATATAATCGATTTAGTGGAAATCGATACTGTTACAAATAATTAAATAATACTCCATTATTTTATTATAATTGTTTTTTATATTAAAATCATTGTAAAATAAAAAGAATCTGGAATCTAATTGATTTTTAAAGTAACCACCATAAAAAAATCATTAAAAGAAATAAATAATCGATAAAAGCGATTGCACCACGGATTACACTAGTAAACGGCAAATGTCAATGTCAACGTCTGTCAAATGTCATATCATTGTTGTCATTCGCTTTTATTGTGTTTTTTCGTATTTCTCGGGATTTATTATTTCTTAGAACCTCTTCGAATACTGAACTCCGAAATTCCGACTGCCCTCGCTTGAACATTGGACGCCGTACCCTGCCACCCCTGTAGACCTTTGCTGGAAAACCAGATCTGTATAATGATCTTTTGAAGACTGGTTAAATAACGACATCATGAGCCTGTACATTAATTGCGGAATAGCAACAGACCGCTGCAATACAATAGGAAGGCAAAAATTGGAAGATGAAAATGATTCTTTCAATTTACAGGAATTGGTCGCGCCTCAAACGGTTAGTATCCGGTATTTTTATATCGTAACATTTTTGTACCATGTAATTATTTAATGCAATCAAACTAAATAGTATTATCGTTTGTGTCCAGTTGTCTGTTGATAGTTGTATTTTATAAAATGATACCAGAATGTGCAACAAATTCATATTCGAAGCCATATCTGACACCGCCAATCCGGACTGAACCTGCATAGTTAATTACAGCCTATTCCATCTTCAGAGAGGAGGTCTGTGTCCCTGCAGTGGGAATGTAATCAGGCCGCTTATGTTTATAGATTGTGCAATCCACGAAGACGCGCCCCACTGATTACTGTACTGTAAGTTGTACTTTAAGTACGGAGCGGAGCGGAGTGGCGCGCGTCTTCGTGGATTGCACTATCTATACCCAAATGTGCCACTCAGATGTTTCTTGCTAAATGCTAGTGCTAGACCTAATAGTCAAATGATAAATGTTTGTTTCAGGTACTTAAATGAAAATGAGTTTATCTGCCAAGCTTGCCGAAAACATGCCAATGCTGTATCTCTTGATTGAAATAACTAGACCAGAAGAGAGTGAACAGACACCTATAGGACACTGATGAATGGAAGTGTGTAGAGAGGTGGACGGTGGCCTACAGCAAGAGCTGTCAACATCGGACTCAAACTGGATGTTGAGAGAAAGAATAAAATCAAGCATATTAGTAATAGGATGTATTTCGTTTATATATTAGTCGACAGCTCTCTAAGTGGGAGGGATCCTATACTTCAATATTATTGCACCTGTTTTGTTGGCAAAAGAACGGTTGGTAGCCGTACCCACACGATGAGGAGAATTATGATAATTATCTTGGTTAGGCACGGCACCAGGGTAGCCAAATGCCTTCTGCACAATTTCTGGATACTGTATGATTATATTACGATAATCCTAATGAAGAAAGTGATTAATAAAACCATTTATCACAATTATGTGTTTTTACTTTATTTTACTTAATATATTATTGCAATCTCAGATTACTGTAATATGAGATTGCATTAAATCCCCTAGTAGATACAATATTAACAAATGTAAGCCAGTAATGTTGTAAGTGAGCCTTGTTTATTAAATATAGTTTTCAGCTGACGTTTTCAGTAAGATCAATCAGATAAATCTAAAGGTCACTTTAGATTCCCCCCCCAAGCGCTTTTTGTGTACCTACCTAAAACCTCATCATGATAGACTGCAGGCGCTGCAGCACAAGCCTCAAACATATTTTTTTTATTGAAATAACTCAAATAATAAAAATAACCTAAAATGTAAACATTGTCTGATTTGACCAATTTGGCCATTGCTGGGAGACGTGAAAATTGGGGTCATGAATCCTTCCTAAATACTCTAATTTATGTCCAAATTCCAGTCCTGGAACGCCAGGCCCAAGTTTCTATGGAGTTTGGGTTTCTCCTTTAAATATAATATTTTGCATGCCGTAAGGCAAAATAGATCGGGACAATTTACAAACAATCCAACATATATTCGTATGTATACCTACAGTATCAGCAAATAAATAATTTTTTTTTTCTCGTTATATTTGTAATACCCACCAAAAATTTTTGTTATATTTTTTGCAGATTGAGTCCCCTCTGAAGAATATGACCGAAGTAATATGGGTTATGGCTTACTTGATGGTTTTTATTGGTAATCTTTTCATTGATTGTTACTTTGGAAATACTATCACTATAAAAGTAAGTACTGACCAGTAAAATTTTAAAATTTTTCTGTACCAATTTTTTATACAAAACTTTTTACAAAATAAAAACAACCAACTTCCAAAAAAAAACAGTACAAAGTGGAAAATAACTTTAATTTCGGAAGTCGGTGTCTTGGGTTTTGTGTTTTCGTTTTCGTTTTTTGCCACCGACTTCCGAAGTAATTATTTTTCACTTTTTAGTTGTGGTACCTACCCCACACACATTCGAATACCAATATCTGCTACCAGTGACAGGAACTTATCATATCATCTACATTCTAAGTGGGAAAAAAAAATGTATTTTGTAGCTAACTCAAAAACTACCCAAGCAAAGTTAATAAAATTTATATAGGACCAAATTGGGAGCATACCCTTTCAAACAAAAAAGAATTTTCAAAATCGGTTCACAAATGACGGAGAAATCGGTGGACATAAATAAAAAAAACAAACATACGCGACGAACATATAACCTCCTCCTTTTTGGAAGTCGGTTAAAAATGAAAAAAAATCCCCCCTTCCCTTAAATTAAAATAGGACCTACAATTATAACCACTGTGTTTCTTTTTTTACAAAAAGCTAAATATACATCGACGTCACGAAATTCCTAAAATGTTCCCAAAAGAGCTCTTTGTGTTCTAAACTACAATTAGATATAACTCAAGGACGAACTTTACTCTGCTTTTAACAACTTTTTCAGGTCTGCTGATTCTATTTTTAGAATCGTACTCGCACAACAAACTTCAATACACTAAGCCTATCATAGTTTGGTTGCATTAACTAAAAGGTTTAAAAGCAAAAGTAAATATAATGTCGTTTTTTGTCAATAAATGTTTCGGCAAACCTGCGCAAACTGTTGAAAAGAAATGAACAAGTCTGAAGAGCTTAACAAGCCGAAAACTGCAAAGTTGAAGTCTCTTAAGCTTCACGAATATTTTTATAAGCCTGCAGTGCTATTCTGTAAAGTTTACAACGAACTAAAACCTGATTCAAAAGCAAATTCAGTAATTTTTTACCGACTTCCAAAAAGGAGGAGGTTATATGTTCGACGCGTATGTTACCTTTTTTTTTATGTATGTCCACCGATTTCTCCGTCATTTGAGGACCGATTTTGAAAATTATTTTTTTGTTTCAAAGGGTATGCTCCCAAATTGGTCCCATATAAATTTTAATAACTTTGCTTGAGTTGTTTTTGAGTTAGCTACAAAATACGTATTTTTTTCCCACTTAGTATGTAGATGACATGATAAGTTCCTGACACTGGTAGTAGGTAATGGTATTCGAATGTGTGTGGGGTAGGTACCACAACTAAAAAGTGAAAAATAAAAACTTTTTACAAAAAAAAAACTACCGACTTCCAAAAAAACACTACAAAGTGAAAAATAACTTTAATTTCGGAAGTCGGTGGCAAAAAACGAAAACACAAAACCCAAGACACCGACTTCCGAAATTAAAGTTATTTTTCACTTTGTAGTGTTTTTTTGGAAGTCGGTAGTTTTTTTTTTTTGGAAAAAGTTTGTTTGAAGTACCTAAATAATGTCACAGATTTACACTTTGACATCCTTCCAATTCCAGTGATAATGTTTACAGAATGCGTCATTCTTGGTAGTAAAGTGACAGCATAGAAAAGGCTCCACAATATATAGATAGTACACGGTGTAAGGAACATCGACACGCAAACTGTTATCATGAATTCAGCGTATGATTCTAAGCCCCATAGAGTAGAAATATTTCGTCGTTTATTAAAAAGAAATCTGTTGTTTCATACGAAAGTGCCAAAGTACACGGCCATAATAACCGACGAAAAATTTCAGCGCTGATGGGTCTAGAATCATGTAGGTACTGAATAAGAAAGACGATAAAAATTTTTTTTAGTACGTCTGTTAGTTTACTGTTGGTTATTTACTATTTTACTAAGTACCTGGTACTTGTTGATAGGCCTACACTGTCCTCTCATACCTATTAACACTGTAATTTGAAAACATTGTAGAAACCATTTATTTTGAAAAGAATAACCGTGGAGTTTCTTGCCAGCTCTTCGCTATTGGGAGCAACCAATTGGAACCGTGCACCTAGCTTATGACGTTTCATAAGTGCCATTGTAGGTATAGGTGTTTTATTTTTTTTATTTGGACCCTTATTTATTCTTCTTTAACGTAATCAAAGATTAAGGCAATACATTGAGATAAAATATGACATGACGTCGCCTATTTAGATTTCATACTTAATTGTTACGTAGCGAGCCCCCACTCCCCAACTTTAATGCGTTTTATCTAAGTATTTTTTATTAAGTACCTGGTCGATCGAGTTCCACTCGGGTGATAATAGATAAACATATTGTGTAGGTATATATACCAACGTTGTATCACATTCCCGAGGCTGTGAAAATAAAGAAAACGAATTTTCCCATATGTGAGACCTAGCTAGATCGATTTTTCGCCCCCGTAATGTGCAACTTTCATCGAAATTGCTAAATCCGTTTTCGAGAACGTGATTACAAATATATATATATATATGTTGGAGACAGGTATGTGACTCTTTCGTTATCATCAGCGATATTTTATCTACTGTGGGCGTACTGTGGGTAATGTTGGTTAACGCGCAACAGAAAAACCGTTTGCAGTTCAGATCACATTATAATTTACTATCAAATTAATCACATTAGCAATACACACACTGGGTACGATACGTGGCGTTTATTAAAATCACAAATTAACACAATAATCACAAATTACAATTAACACAATAA
Source organism: Agrochola litura (assembly GCA_949152395.1). Taxonomy (NCBI): domain Eukaryota; kingdom Metazoa; phylum Arthropoda; class Insecta; order Lepidoptera; family Noctuidae; genus Agrochola; species Agrochola litura. The sequence goes on along the minus strand of OX424509.1, from coordinate 16,244,537 downwards.
CTGAACATAACGAATCGAGTACAGTTCCGCGACGTCTTAACTCCGATGCGATCAGAGACTGAATCCTCCTCGCCGTGGTCTTAAAACATCACGACTCTGTAGAAGCGCGCTTTTGGTGTAGGTAGATCACGTGATGTCGCCAGTGGCGCGCTTGCGATTCATTTCGTGTCCGTACTAATGACTGGATCCGACATATATAAATATACAATTATTGCTCATTTGATACTATAAAGCAAAAAATACCTTTCGTGTCTAATATTTACAATAGAAGTTTCTACTTCAGGCAGATCATCAGCCAGGTCCATACAAACAAATGAAAAAAAAAAGGACAGTAGAAGTGTCATATAAACCTCGATTGCCGGTGACATCACACCTCGACCCTTGTTGCCGGCACGTGCCAAGCCAATTCAGTTATCCTCCCTAAACTCGTGGCCGACCTTTAAGATGAGCTCTAAGCCTCACCCAAGGGTATCCTTACCGGTTACTAGGTATGAATTCAGCGAAGTCTCCGGAAAAACCGGTTTAGGGATCAGAAGATTTAGGCACAGTACATGCGCTGTTGAGTACCTGATCATCGGTCATTTCATAAGCAACTCAATTTCAAGTTGCGAAGGTTTAAAGTTAAGTGTAGCTTAAAATTTGGAGATTAGTAAATAGCATAAAACAAAATCGTTTTTCGTGTTTGCCTGTGTGACCGCTTAGATCTGTTAAACTACACAATGGATTTTGAAGCAATTTCCGCCATTACTAGAGAATTTATTCAAGAAAAGTTATGTGTATAATACATTAATACAGAAATATCGAAATGACATGGCACCAGTGAACCTGTGCGAAGCAAGGGCGGGTCAATAATCTTTCAAATAACATGCAAAGAGTCAGTTCACTGAATTTTGTAGTGCAAGGAGTCTCCTCTATTATTGATCAAGCAGTTTTAATTGACGTGGCCTGTCATAAAACTGTAGAAAAATATCATCTTTAGAAGTTTTTGGACGCCTTTGGGATAATTTGAAGACTACATAAATACAGGATGGAAAGTTTCAAAGCGGGCCCTGGAGGAAACTTAAGATACTATGTTTACTAGAGGGATTTGGTCCTTAAGGTTGACCCTTTCGAATGCTGTTATAAAATAAAAATACAGAATATTCTTTTTTCGCATTTGTATCGGTTCTATTCCCGGCTCATGCGACTTTTAAAATGAATGCAGTTTTACCTACTTTTGACAACTTTTTTTGGTAGCTTCAACTTTTCCGCGAGGGGCCACTTAAATTTTCCACCTACCTATTACGCGATGGAGTCGTCTACAGCATGGCAATCTTTCTAGACACTAATTGCTCTATCATTCTTATTTCAGAGCCAGCACGTATCAACAGTAGTTTTCTCCTGCCCCTGGATCGAACTGCCGACAACCCTGAAGAAGAACCTAGTCATCTTCATAGCAAAAACCCAGAAACCACTCGTCATAACAGCCGCAAAACTGGTCCCTATTTCCCTCGAGACATTCACCAAGGTAATACGACAAAAATTTACTATCTATTGACCTAATTATACCAATAATTTTTCAGATTATTTAAGAAATATTCCGGATAAATTGGGTAACGATATGACTGATATAATAAATAAGTGGAATTATTATGTTATTTCCGTTCTTTGATTATAATAATTTAATGATTTTAATAGTGACCCATTTTTATGGTTCCGTAGTCAACAAGGAACTCTTATAGTTTTGTAGCGGTTACACCACCACATACAAACTACGCATCATAGACATGACGTCACACAAATCCTCCATCGCGCAATTAAAGTTTACCGAGCGATCGACATATATACAAGATTTCAACTTCAAACCGATGGGCCCGCCAGACACAACACCCGTCTGGTCGGAGGATCCTCCCTTTTCTATGGTGGATGAGTGAACTTTACACCCTGTTCCTCATGCCCCTAAAGTTTCGCCATGTCCGTCTGTCTGGTCTGTCTGTCCGCGGCTTAGCTCAGAGACTCTTAGTACTAGAAAGCTGTAATTTGGCATTGGTATACATATTAATCACGCCGACAAAGTTGTAAAATAAATACATATTTTTTTTTCTCATCTATCCTATGGTGTGGGGGGATTTGTGGAAAGGTCGTCCAAAAATATTGCGAGTGTGTGAAAACCATTTTTGGATTCACGAATTCGTTTGCGAAATATTAAGCTTTAAAGTGGTAATTTTTCTTAGCGTCAAGTGTAGTCCCTCTGCCAGCTGGTTGATTTTAGATAAGTGACAAAATTCACGGCAGTAGTATATTTAACGAAATTAAAAGGAAAACTATCACAGCCAAGTAGCGTCTACAAGTTAACGAGTAATAATCGACCAACTTACAGGTTAAGTTACGTTTGCCGGGGTTGGTCCGTGGATGGGTGACCATTTCTACATACCGAAACTCCTCCGTGCCTCGGAAAGCACGTTAAGCCGTTGGTCCCGGCTATTATTCGTGGATCTTTGACAGTCGTTACGGGTCGTCAGAAGCTCGAAAGTCTGACAACCAGTCTTACCAAGGGGTATCGTATTACCTAGTTACTGGGTTGTGGAGATCAGATAGGCAGTCGCTCCATGTAAAATACTGGTATTCAGCTGCATCCGGTTAGACTGGAAGCCGACCCTAACATAGTTGGGAAAAGGCTAGGCGGATTGATTGAATCGACCACTTACATTTGTATGTACGAGTATTTGCAAAAACATGTTCGCTTATACATTCCATACGGGATTTTTTTTTTTTTAACTACAATATTAAGTTTGTTCTTGGGATAAATTCATACCAACTACGAAACCCTTCATTGTACGTGGTTCGACACGCACTTGGCCGGTTTTTAGAGTTAATGAACTTTACATCATGCTTGATTTTACGTTTATATTGTGGACTGCCCGCCGTGAGGCACGTGTATATTCCGGTAATAAAAAGTCCTTACATAATTAGTAAGATAATAAATGCGAAAATACCTCTGTCTGTTACTTTTTCACGTCATAACAGCTGAACGAATTTTGATGAAAGGCACACAGGTAGACGTGAGAAAGGACAAAGGGCTTTTTATCCCGGTAGTACATAGGTGTATGTCATTTCCACGCGGACGAAACCGCGGGCAAAAGCTAGTGCTTTATAAAGACTCTGTGGGGCTTCGACCAAGTTGTTGTCACGAAAGGAAAGCTATATGATAGCCGTAACATATCCAATGATTCGGACGGAAGTAGTTTTGAGGCTATTGTTTTTAAGTACAAAGTTCATTAGAGTGATTGGGGCAAGCAGTGTTTCAGGTTGCAAAAAAAAAAAATTGGTACAATTTATTTGAAAAAAAAAACAGCCGACTTCCAAAAAAAACACTACAAAGTGAAAAATAACTTTAATTTCGGAAGTCGGTGTCTTTGGTTTAGAATTTTCGTTTTTTGCCACCGACTTCCGAAATTGAAGTTATTTTTCACTTTGTAGTGTTTTTTTTGGAAGTCGGTTGTTTTTTTTTGTAAAAAGTTTTTATTTTTCACTTTTTAGTTGTAGTATTTACCCCTCAAAAATTCGAATACCACTACTTGCTATGTAAATAACAGTGAGAGGAACTTAACATATCATCCACATACTAAGTGGGAACAAATACGTATTATTGAAGCTAACTCAAAAACTACTCAAGCAAAGTTATTAAAATTTATACCTGACCACCTCTGAAGTAATACCTACCAAACAAAAAATAATAATTAAAATCAATTCATAATTGGCCGAGTTATCGCGTAAAAAATACATAAAAAAAAAAAAAAACTTGCAGTTGCATTGAGAACCTCCTCCTTTTGGAAGTCGGTTCAAAACTAAGTCGTATCGATACTAGATGCAAAAATACGTGTGCGGTTGGGGGACCTCCATCAGGAACGAAGTTCTTTCTCACGTATGATTTAAAACAAAAACAAATTTTCGCAGCCGCCATCTTGGATTTACATTTCGACCCCATTATCGGCTTTAACACCCTCTCAAAAACTATGAAAACGATACCAATTATGAAATTTTTTTTAAATTTCAGAGCCGCCATCTTGGATGCATCACGCTTTATATCTCTTTCTCCGGCATGCAGTGTACTCGGGCCGATGCAATTTTGTTCCACGACACTGTAATCACTTTACTCTAATCTTTTGTTTTTTTTTGCCGGCGTTCTCTCTCTCTTTCTTTCTTTTTGAATTAGAAGAAGATAGTCGCAAGTATTAACACTTTTTAGCGTGACGATTTCTGAAAGTTTACAAGCCGCGTTATAGAACTTCGTTCCAATCAAGAAATTCTTTTTAATACGTTTCAGTCTTGTCCTTTCGATTATTTTTCTGATTTGTCTCACAACGAGATCTTATTTAATAGAAAAATATTCTCAAACAGAAATAACTTTTTCTTTGTTTGTCAGTGTATTTTTTTCGTAATCCAATAAATGCCAATGGAAAATTCAGGGCAGTAGAAAAAGGGACCGACACGCTTTGAACTGTCGAAACGTTCGCTAAGTTAACTGTCGAACCCAGAGAACTATTTTTACTTTTAGGGGGAAAAGCTATCCAATTCCTTTATGGCGGAAGATGATCAATAAATACAGAACAGATAGCTTTTGAAGTTCTCTCTTTTTGTTATAACGTTTGTGAGACACATACATCATGGTTTTGTGATAACGATTCGAAAGAAAAGTGATTTATTTTCCATGTAATCTTTTACATTATTTTATACGTTAAGCAAGAACAAGTGAATTTAAACTATGTTTTCTGTACATAAGTACTCTCTAATAGGCAATAAAAGCGTGTGTCTAAAATTAGACACAGCGGCCAAATAATCACTAATCAAATGTCCTATCAATCTGTATTTTAAAGTTTATTATTATAATTATGGTCAACCAGCATCATCTGTCTCTTCCTAACTATTTTTGGGGTCGGTTTCCAGTCTAACCAGGTGCAGCTGATGGATAACACGATACCCCTTGGTAAGACTGGTTGTCAGACTTTCGGGCTTCTGACGACCCGTTACGGCTGTCAAAGATCGACGAAATACAGCCTATAGCCAAGGGGCCAACGGCTTAACGTGCTTTCCGATGCAGGAAAGGGTCTCAGTACGTAAAGATGGTCACTCATCCATGGAACGACCGCGGCAAGCGTAGCATAACCTGATCGATCGACCCGTGCGGCTGTTCTTACTTAACAACGAGCTTCTCATAATTACGGTCAACCAATTGCAAGAAATAACAATTTGATTTATCTGTTGGGTAGTACTCGCAACCAGCGTGCGTGTATGAACAGATGTATGAACGTAAACGAAGCAAAAGGAATATGTAAGGATCGTCGCTGGTGGCGCTCTGTAATTCTGCCTACCCCCATGGGAAGAAGGCTTGAGTTTATGTATGTAGTAGGTATAGATAAAATATAAAAGACAGAAATATGATGTCGTGGACATTTGTTTTTTATTATTTAAGGCGGACCAGGTTGCCATACATTGTTTTTAACCGACTTAAAAAAAAGTGGAGGTTCTCAGTTCGTCGGCATATTTTTTTTTCTCCGATTACTCGAAGACGGCTGGATTGAAGTGAAAAATTATTTTTTTTGTTTGAAAAGGTATACTTTCAAGTTGGTCCCATTGTCATTTGGTCACGATCTGATGATGGGATCTTGGAGAAATCGAGGGAACTCTTCAAATATTATAGGCACATCTATAGCGATTTGGGTATTTTTGGATGAGCAGTTGACATTAAGATATTGTAACTTAGATAAATTACAAACCAACCCACTAAAAGTGGAAAAAAAAACTTTTTTACAAAAAATACAGTTGACCTCCAAACTGCAAAGTGAAAAATAACTATAATTTCGGAAATTGGTTGTATTTAAAAAGAAAAGTTTTTTAAATTATATACAACTAGGTAGGTAAAGAATGCAACTAATTCTGTTTTAAGAGGTATTTCTTTCCGACTTGCTAGATTAAAATTGGAGTTGCTCGGCTAATATGCATTATATAAATATAATTTATAGTCCATAGCAATAAGGAATAATGTAGCTTCCTACAAGTGACATTTTTTAAGAATTGGATCAGTAGTTCTGCAGATTACCCCCTACATACAAACTTCCAAACAAACCAACCTCTTTATAACATTACTAGCGGACGTCACGCGGTTTCACCCGCGTAGTACCCGTTCCCGAGAGAGTAGGTACGGAGATAAAAATATAAGTTATGTTACTGGCTAATAATGTAGCTATCCATTGCTGAAAGTATTTTTCAAATCGGTCCAGTAGTTTTTAAGTTTATTCGTTACATACAAAAATACAAATATTTCCTCTTTATAATATTATTATAATTATAATATATTATATAGTCTGAAACATTAATAAAGTAAATAAGATATAGATGTATGTAATTTACTCATTCTCCTTGATCTGGGTTTTAACATCTGTTAATCTTTAAGATTAGTGCCATTTAGGTACCTTTATAAAATGTTTGACTGCAAATATAATTGAATTGATGAATTGATGAAGTCGCCGTTAGGACCGTCGCAGGCAGTGATCGATGTTGAGCCCAAAGGGAAATTAGGAGTCAGGGTTACTGCCAGAGACATTGCTTCTATCATACAGTCAATGTCAAGAGGGAAGTCTCCTGGCCATGATGGGCTCAGCATCGAGCATCTTCGGTATGCGGGCCCGCATTTGACGCGTGTGTTGGCTTTATTATACAATCTTTGTCTGAGTCATGCGTATATACCCTCGGATATGTTGAAAACAGTTGTAGTGCCCATAGCTAAAAATAAAACTGGACTATTGACTGATAGGAATAACTATAGACCTATTTCACTGGCTACGGTTGTGTCTAAGGTATTGGATAGCGTGCTTAATGCTCAATTAAATAAACATGTTCAATTACATGACAACCAGTTTGGGTTTCGACCAGGGTTGTCTACCGATAGTGCTATATTGGGCTTTAAGCATGCTGTGGAGTACTACACACGCCGCAGCACTCCTGTTTACGCTTGTTTCCTCGACCTGTCTAGTGCTTTTGATCTGGTTTCGTATGACACTCTCTGGAAAAAGCTTAATGATGCGAAGCTACCACCTGAAATCATAAATATTTTTAAGTTTTGGTACGGGAACCAGGTCAATAGTGTAAGGTGGGACGGGGCCTACTCCAGTCCATATGGTCTTGAGTCAGGTGTTAGGCAGGGGGGTCTCAGTTCTCCTACACTCTTCAACCTGTACATGGACCAGTTGATTGGGGAGCTGAGTAGCACCAGAGTCGGATGTTATATTGATGGCATATGTGTGAACAATATTAGCTATGCAGATGACATGGTGCTGCTCAGTGCCTCCGTCTGTGGCCTGAGGAAACTGGTGAGTGTGTGTGAGAGGTACGCCAGTGCTCATGGCCTACTGTATAATGTCAAAAAGAGTGTCGTGATGGTGTTTGGGGCTGGTGGAAAATGTCCAGAAACGGTACCTCCAGTACTGATGAATGGTATACCGTTATCGAGAGTACACTCATTTAAGTACCTTGGGCATGTTTTGTCCACTAGCCTTAAAGACGATGACGATATTGAGCGAGAGCGGAGGGCGCTGTCGGTCAGAGCGAATATGATTGCTCGCAGGTTTAAGCGTGCTTCTACGGAGGTTAAAAAAACACTTTTTAGAGCCTTCTGTTCCTCGTTTTACACCTGTGGCCTGTGGGTACATTTTACTCAGAGATCGTACAGCGCCCTTCGCGTGCAGTATAATAATGCGTTCAGGGTGTTGATGGGGCTGCCTCGCTTCTGTAGCGCATCAGGGATGTTTGCGGAATTGCGTGTTGATTGCTTTTATGCATTAATGCGTAAAAGATGTGCGTCCTTGGTGCGCAGGGTGCGAGGCAGTTCTAACAGCATCCTGAGAGTTATTGCTGACAGGCTGGACTCCTGTGTTGTAAGTCGTTGCTCAAGTATCTCAGCTGGAATACTGAAGCAGTGACTAATTTGTTGAGTGTGTGTGTTTGTGTGTGTGTGTGTGTGGGAGGGTGTGTGTGTGTGTGTTTGTGTGTTTTCGTAGATAATTTTTGTTATAATTGTATCACTAACATAGCTGTAAGTTTATTTTATTGTTACTAACATTGTATGAGTCTCATTGTTGCTCGAAATAAAGAATTTAATAATAATAATAATTGAAACGCTTCAAAATGTTGTAACTTGAACCATGCAGACAGCTCTCAGAAATAGTGGACAACTAACAAGTTTTATCATATTTAATACGAGTATTTAGTTAAAATAGTTAGCAGGAGTTTGCAGTAATCAAAGTTGGGTACAGTTTGTTTACCTGGCAACAGTTTGTTTACACCCAAAATAGCTCCAAATTAAAGTTAAGGAAGTAATTAAAGCGTCTATTGTTTCATTTTGCGCATGATGTAGCGTCGTAATAAGAAACTTTTTATTATTCGTAGCTTCAAACATTATTTTATTATACTGTATTCAGGTTTAATTTTCTTACTGTACTGTGGTCGGGTTTTTTTTTTTAATATTTTTAGTTTTATTCATGTACTTGATAGTTAATTGATTCAAGCGTTACCTTGCGGAAATCCATGATAAAATACAATAGACGTGGATATATTTAGTAACCTATTCCGCTTAGCTATTTATAAAAAGCCATTAAAAACCCTGAAATAAATCGACTCGTGTTTCACACCAAGCGCTGAATGCAGAGACTCTCTCTCATTGCATTCAGCGCTCGGTGTGGCAACACGCCGTGTTCGGGTTTGCGACAAGTCAATCGTCATCCTGAGGATGCCTCGTTGAGACGTGAAACACGTGTCAATTTCTTTGCTAAGCGGAATAGGTTACTAAATATATCCACGTCTATTGAATCTTGTACTTGATGTATTTTATTTGCAAAGATTCATGTCTCAACAACATAATTACGCTACCTTATATAATGACCCGCCGATCGTAGCGTCATCGTATGACATCGTAGGCCGCTGAGCCCTAAAAGCTAACCTCAAAATTCTAAATAAAGAAAAAATGGACTTAATAAATATTCCTAATCTCTATTCATCCGACAATAGATGTCCTGATATCTGATTATTAAGATAAGTACCAATGTGAATGCCATAAGTTAAGACGTCATAGTTCACTTCCAGAAGGACAATCATTATTCATCGTCGTTTATCATATTTTTTGTCCTCAAATATTTGGGATCACTTCCAAGATATTCCCATTGTCATTGTACAATTGAGAAGATAAGTCCCGGCGGTATTATTTTTTATTATATTACTTGCTTCTGTCCGCGACTTCGTCTGCGTGATTTTTTTTTTAATCCCCCGACCGACCGCGTAACATCGCATTGCCACATCGTTTTCACGTAGAGTTCTTTCTACCTTTTTTCTTTTTGCTCGGTTCCTTAGGGTTGTAGCGTGATGCTAAATAGCCTATAGCCTTCCTCAAAAATAGGGCTATAAATTCCAAAAAGAATTTTACAAATCCGACTGGTAGTTCCATAGATTAGCGCGTTTAAACAAACAAACAAACTCTTCAGCTTAATTATATTAAAAAATATGAAAATTTTATTTATAAAGAATATTGATCTACAAATATTTGGCCTCGGAATATTTTTGGAGACACCCATTTGTTGGTAAAGGTATCTTAAGATAAATGCTTATACGTTTTTTTGTTGTTTACCCGACATTTGAGTAAATGGGATAAAAGGCACTTTGAGAGAAAATAAAAATTATAGGGAATAAAAAGGAATCGTCACGAAACAGTGCTGCAAAGATACAGGTAGGTTGAAATTTTTTATAAACGTTTGCAGACTAAATAACATTATTATAATTTTTCAACAAGTTGCTAACAACAAGCCTCCACAGATACATAAATACATGTTCGATTCTCTACTACGTAGGTACTAGAATGTTCGGTAGCTATTATTTCTAAATACAAAGCTTTTGTTAGCGACTGTTATCTTCACAGTAAACTTTATTTACTAGCCAAGTTCATTAGTTGTTTCTAGGACTCATGTATTTTCACGAAAACCAGCTCAAAATTAATTGGTTCATGAAGGTTTTTCAAGGAATTCGGTAGTTTCATTCTTTGTATTACTCAGTGAGTGCTTTTATTACATTTTCATGATTCGAAGTATGTGGTTGCAGTTTACGTTTGACTTAATAACTGCACTCTATTTGAGTTGTGAGGTCATACGTTTTGACAAATATTTTCTTTACACGGTTCCGCTTTTCCAGTAACTGTCAGTTAGGTTTTATTTACAGCATGAAAACTGTCGCAAAAAATAATCTCAAATTCTTTACTTTTTAAAAGATTTTAAGTGACTCCAAGCGATCTAATCTGTAATAATATTTGTCGAATGGAGTTGTCAATAGTGTTAAACCCTAGCATCAGGAGGAATGCTTACTTCAAGGTCACTTCACCTAAGTTTTCACGGTGGGATTTTTACGGAATTGATCGGCTGTATAAAACGGATTTTTGAAGAAAAAAAGAATAACGTTTATTTATATACACAAAATACAAAATAATGTAGTGTGTGTGTTGACGATGAGTATGTGCGTGTGTGAATAATGTTATGTGTGTGTAAGGGTGCGTGTGTGTATGTAATGTGTGTGATATGTAATTTTTCCTTTTTTTCCTTTCCGATTTCCTCCAATAGATTAAAATGATAACATACATAAACTTTTGAAGTATTAGCATCGTTGCTTTTTCTCATTATAGCTTCTATTTTCACTCACCACGAGGATTACCAAACTTTGTTATGAAACCATCATAATAAATCATAACAACATTATTTGATTTTATAATTTAATCCATTATCATATTTAGAAAAAGTTTGATATTAAATCTTATTACTTAGTTGAATATTCAAAAAGTTTACGGCGATAGCAATCAGAATGTATTTTATTTAAGGAGAATTTTAAGAAAAGTTCGTTAAAAGCAGCAATTTGTTAAAAATAACGTTTATTTTAAGATAAAACTTTACACCTTATTTAGGTCCATATTCATAAGGCGCACTTATAAATTATATTATGCCTATTTTTAATGAATAGATTCATCTCTAAATTCTATTAAAGTTTTAAGAAAATACCGTAAATGTTAAAGCACAAACAAACATTAATTGGTTTGGACTTATAAGTTTTTGCGCTAATAATTCCCACTTACAAATTACATTGATTTAATCATGTTCTAATATGAATTCTTTAATAATTCCTGATAACTCGAATAATGCCGCCAATAACTTGTACAAATAAATTCATGTACGGTGGGCTGCAACAATTGGGTACCCCAGTTGTGTTAAAATTTTAATACAAGTAGGGTACAATTAATGCAGCCCACTGTACATACACGATTGATGATTTTCATAGCTTGCACGCCATTTGTGACAATCCTCAATGAAAAGTTAAATAACATAACGCCTGTAATCTCCAAAGGGTTAGGCAGCGTGATCTTATAGTAAACACACATTTCGCCAGTTATGTTTAAGTCCTATGTAATAGGGGGCGAGCCTATTGCCATCAAGTGGGCACAAAAACCTGACTCCGGGCTGCTACTAAGAAATTATTGATGGAAAAACCCAATAAAACTTTGCCTGACCTGGGAATAGAACCCAGGACCGCAGCGGCAGCACTTGCGACCACTAGACCAATGAGGCAGTCAGACCAATCAAAAGTTTGGCACAAATGGCATTGAAGCTGCTTGCATATCTACTTTTGTTCATGCTACTGACATGTAATCTGCGTTCGCAATTTATTTGCCAAACATGTAAACAAACATGAGTTTTAGAAAGAACAACTGTAATGCCTACACATAAGATTCAGTTTGCGCTACAACTTCATATTTTTTTATGACTTTTTCAACAGTACTAGTCAGTCTAAAATCAACTTTACGCACACGTGAATAAAGTTGATGTTTGTTTAAGTGGAAATAACATCAGTCGGAAACAAGGTTAAAAACAGACTGTATATTCCTAGTTTTACACGGAGCGACTTTTATCCGTACACCAAATACTTCCCGTTGCTTTCAGAATCAAGATTGCGTAATCTAAAACTGAAGCATAATATTCTCAAGAGGGATCGGTTTCGAGCAATTTTCCTCTTCGTTATGCGTCTATAGGCTTGCCTGTGATCAGAGCAATATTACCTATAGCCTTCGGCGACGAACCAGGGACAGGCAGGAACATGGATAGACAGAGATAGTATACAAACCGGAATGGAAGTGTGTTGTCAAAATAATTTGTAACAAGAAGTTGTAAAAAAAACATGTGCGGTCGCCCCCGTCAGGAACATAGTTTTTTCTCACGTATGATTTAAAACAAAAACAAAATTTTGGCAGCCGCCATCTTGGATTTACATTTTGACTTCACTATCACCTTTCGCACCCTCTTATACTACGAAAACGACACCTATGACGAAAAATTTGAAAATTTTCGCAGCCGCCATCTTGGATTTACATTTTGACCAAATTCACACTTTCTCTCTCTCTCCAGCATGCAGTATACTTGGGCCGATGTGTGACACTATAATCACTTTACTCTTTTTTTTTTCTTTTTTCTTACAACGTTCTCTCTCCCTTTCTCTTTCTTTCTCTTTGAATTAGAAGACAGTCGCAAGTATTAACACTTTTTAGCGTGATGATTTCTGAAAGGTTAAAAGCCGTGTTAAAGAAATTCGTTCCAATAATTATTTTCATTAAAAGCCTTATTTACATCTGCAGTTTAGGTCAAAGTTCACCGTTCATTTGTATTAGTAACGAGCGTTGAATCAACGAACTAGTTGAATCAACCGTTGATCTCCTGTCAACGTATTAACGTTAACTGTTTATGAATCAACTAGTTGAATTCGTCAACGACGTTTATGAATCAACTAGTAGAATTCATCAACGACGTTTATGAATCAACTAGTACAATTCGTCAACGACGTTTATGAATCAACTAGTAGAATTCATCAACGACGTTTATGAATCAACTAGTTGAATTTTTCAACGACGTTTATGAATTTGACTCGTTTATTATTCAACTAAATTCGAGAACGCAAACGCAACTGAGCAAGTTAAAAAACTTCCGTTGAAAATGACATCATACTTTGCGAGCGACGGTCATGTCATAGAATTTGAATTAAACTCTGAAAAAGTATGACGATATTGGTGGACTGGCCCGCGCCGCTCGTGTCGCCTGAGAAAAACCGGTTCATACTGGTTTCATGGTTTGTTTGTTTACGTTTAGAAACGAAGTTCGCTTTCGTCAACTAATTAGAACCATCAATGAAACGTTTCTTATTTGAATCAAAATGTTTAAAAATTAGCATTATATCAGGTCACTAGATGTAGCTCAGAGACTAGTTCAACTCGTTGAACGTTGCGGCGTTGAATGAATTAACGGTTTACTTTGTAAGTTGACATTAGTGCACGTTAACTCGTTGACGAATTTAACTAGTTGATCAACTAGTTAACGAACGTAAATCAACGTTGACGTTTCGTTAACGGAAAAACCTTCAACGACCCATCGCTAATTTGTATCGATATTGTATTACCCCGTGGCCACAAGCTACGCGTTTAAGGGATAGACATCTTGCGACAGTAACTGCGTAGAAAACAAATGACAGAAGTTGTTTAGAGCATGCACATTGCACGAGTAACCGTGACGAGTTGCAAAGCAACGCACGGAAACAGGTGCGTCGTATGTCGCATCACCTGAGGACGTGAACGGGGTCTAACGCTTTAGACAGACGGACTACATTTCAACAGCAAAGGAGATTAATCGCATTACGCCTAAAAAAAAGTAACCGATTAATCATTTAAAATGGTTGTTATTTTTGTGAAAAGCTATCAATACCTAATGGTCATTAATTCTTATGATTATCGTATTAGGTAAGCCTGCGGAAAATTAAAAGTACTGGTACAAAAAAAGTAATATTGTAATTATGATACCATTATTATCGGTTAATATGCTTAATGGTAACGATGGCTGTTGTAAAACTTTTATGAATAATGTTTTAAAATATAATCAACTACATTACTTTTTTTTTAATATGTATATATTTTAGTACTAAAACCAGTATTTTTACTTTCTATAGTCCTTCTAAATAATAATAATAAGAAATAATGTCAATTATTGACAGCTTTAAAGAAAAAAACATTATTTGCCCTGAGCGCCTACGCAACTTTAAGAGGCAAAAAGAACATGTTGATCACTGGATTTGGCAACGATGGCAACTGAGAATAAATATATTAATTTTAAACTAACATCTGAGACATAAAATTTTTGCGCCAGTCCTGCGTTTTTTTCGTATGGGCCGTGCCCTTATTCTCCTTTGCAGTTGAAATGCAGTCCGTCTGTCTAGAGCCTTGGCAGGTCATGACCAAAATCACCCAAAGAGCAATGGAGAGGGCTATGCTTGGAGTTTCCCTACGTGATCGGATCAGAAATGAAGATATCCACAGTAGAACTAAGGTTTCCGACATAGCCCTAAGAATTGCCAAAACTAAATGGCAGTGGGCTGGGCACATTGCCCGTAAGACGATGTGGCCTCAAGGTTCTGGAGTGGCGACCGCGTACCGGAAGACATAGCGTTGGAAGACCTCCCACAATGTGGATCGATGACCTTGTGAAGGCTGCAGAAATCCGCTGGATGCGGGAAACACAGAACCGGTCGAAGTGCCGGTGCTTGGGGGATGGAAATGATGATGATAAGACTATTTATTTGATTTGCATTTAGATGTCTAAAGGTTGGCCATCCCTGGTCGATCGCCTGAATACGAAACCGTGTGTAAAATATTCGTCCAATGCACACATTTTAGTGTTACATAAGTTTCGCATTTGCAAAACTATCGGATTCAAGGCGCGCAGCCATTTTTATTAGGGAAACTCATCACGTGCGTATGAACCAACACATTAATAGATACAAACTAGTAAATTATTCATCAGGAGTCGTACTGGACCCAGAAAACCTCGGGAGCACTGTCCCAGTGGGATGAGCCCGGGTTCTGTAGTTTAATCTTTGCCAATTAAGCTTGGACACAGGACGCCATAGAATATGCTATCATTTTTCTGTCTGCAATTTTTATTATTCTTTCTCGTCTCAACTAATTAAATGTAAGCAATTATGCCTGCGTGAATTATTATTATAGTAAACGAATGTTATAATTTTAAGTAGACTCATAATTATATTATAAGTAGATAAATCGCTGTCCCCGGCGAATAAAATCGTAATCGTAAAAACCAAATTTAACAGGAAAAATAAAAAACAGTTTTTTGTGAATATCTTATTAATTAATATACATAGCGGAATTGTTCAAATACCAAAATAAAATTGATTTTTTACATTCATTACCATACAATCTCGTAACTTCTGAAATAACCGTAGGAAATGAATGAAAAAAATTGACAGAGTGTAATCGGACCTCTAAAAATCCATTTTATTCGCCGGGGACAGCGAAATTATTATTTTTTAAAGAAGATGCTGCTTTTAGTCATACTAATATTATATATATACAGTGCATTGGGATTAATAAGATTACAGAGAATTTCAAGTATTTATAAAATGTAAATTATCACCATTCAAAATTTATATTCTGGACTTCTCAGACAAACTCAGGCACCCTTAGCTCCCGTTTTTCCAAAGAAAACAGAAGTCAAATGTTTTCATTTCATTCCTACCATCACAGAAATGTAACCCAAGAAAACCCTTTAAACACATGTTATGGGTAACCCCTCACTTTGTTGCCAAAACATGTATATTTCCCGGGTCAGCGGCCAATTTTCGCATTAATTCGGACTAAGGGATTTTAAATGAGATATTCTCTTTTACAGGTCATGAATTGGACTTACAAGGGTTTTGCTGTCATGAATCAAATGAAGAAATAATTTTAAAATAATAAGTGCTCGTAATTAGTCTGTAACTTGCACTACAGGGCAAAAGTCTTTGCCCTTACATTAAATACTAAACTTTAATTTACATATCAAAATGCTGGTTGATTTGTAAGTACTTTCGGTTTCAGAAAAATATTTTCAAGATTTGAAAATTCAATCTTAAATCTTGAAAATATTTTTCCTTAGAAAATTAAAATATTTGGAAAATCCAAGAAAATATTTAAATGACTTTTCATGAAGTATGTTTGGACTGCTTTTTTACCCATCAATATGGGTAAAATTTCTCACTTCGCAATCTTTATATACTGTCAAAGACTATTTAGATTTGCTTTGTTGGTTGCTAGGCAACGGAAGAGGGTCGAAGTTGGAAATATATTTAGATATTTTAAATACATTTAGATATTTTTGTCATTTAGTTTTTTATTAATTATAATTAAACTATTTTGAATAAAAGAGCCATTTTCAATAGGGTAGGCAGGGCAATAGGGTAGATAGGCTATGGGTGAAAAGAATCAATAAAAAAAATTTGACTCCTTTAATAGATTTTTTCGCAAGCTACAATGTTTTCAGGTGTCACACTTGATTGACGGGATTTGTTTAAAACTATTTTGAAGTTTTTTTCGTTAATGTTGCATTAAATCAATTTTTGAAAAGTATAAAAATAATCTCCATTAAATTATCTATACAATGATATATAAATGAAGGAGGTTATGTGTACTAGCAGGAGTATAACAATAAAAATAGTTGCAGAAAGGAGGCAAAACAAATTTTTCGATCGCAGAGCACTCTAATGCTTCGCATGTCGTGCAAAATGACACATAGGTCCTTATCGTAATCTGAATTTTATATACGAGCATTTTTCTCTACGTAAGTCCACTTTTAAACAAACTCGTAGGAGAATGCACCTATAAGTACCTAAGTTATAAAAATTGGTAGATTGCACCAAGTTGTTAATAGCACCCGTCTGAAGCGCCCTGTAATAAATGATTCGTTTAACTTTTACGGGCAGCGTTAGAAGATAGCCACGGACATTATCTAACATCTTTGTTGAAAATAAAATAGTGCACCATTTACTTTTCTTTTATTCGATCATCCATATCCACATAGGGTATACCAAAAAAAAAAAAACTGTGGCACTCCGGGAGTGGCGACAGAAGTGAAAACTTTAACAAGATCGCCTTGGTGGAAGAAAAATACTTGCATAGAACATTGATCCGTTATTTAAATAAAGAGCACAATCGCGTTTACAAAAATGAGGTGTTGGTAACGGTGTCGCGGGCTGAATTGTTTTTTCCTATCTCAAAAATGCCCAACGCGCCTAAAGAAGTTTTCACTTTAAAAAAATCAGTTGTCCCCTATAAAACGTCAATACCCACTCGACCCAAAATTATGGGACAGGTGATAATATTTTCGCGATTACGATGTTGGTCCTTTGGAGAAAATTGTTCACTTTCATGGTCTGTAATACACACCCTTAAATATGACCACACCTATATCTATACACATAATAATAGTCAAGCGCAGGCCACACTGGGAACGAATCTAAGTTCGTTTAAGAAAGAAAGAAAGAAAGAAAAGTAAGTTTATTTGTCACAGAAACACGTGCATAAAAAAATATTATAGTTACTCGAGTAGAACAATAAAATAAAACACAATAGATTTAAATATAATCTCGAGCGCAGCTGCTAGCACGTCATAACTGTGACAAGAAGATTTCCACTCAGCATGGTGCTGTGCTATGGGGACCCAAAGCACAGCGCTGATTTTCACTCATGTAGCTACCGTGTGTTGAACTGTACCTAGTATGAAAAGACGCAGTAGCTACATGGTCTGCGCTTAAAGAAGTCAAAATATTTTTGAAAAAAAGTAATTGCTACGAGTTGTGGGAACGAGTCTGATGGCGAAAATATAGTGTTTTGAATTTTTGTCCGTTTGTCTGTTAAGATGTATATTTCGAATCGGCGCAAAATAGGTTGAACGGATTTGGATGAAATTTGGCACACAGTTTTAAAACCTGGATTTACACATAAGATAATTTTAATGCCGGTAGTAGGTTCCCATGGGATATTTTCCGCCATCTGTCTGTCTGTTACTTTTTCACGACTTAACGGGTGCATGGATTTGAATGAACTTTGGCACACGATAGATCATGGCCGGGTTAAATAGTATTCTATGTCATAACATGGGATACCATTTATCCTGGTATTACGTTCCCTTAGATAATTTATATTGCTTTCGGAATTGTTGCTTTTCCAACATCATCATTCACAGGGTTGTTGTTCAGCTTAATTACCTACGCCATTTGTCCCTATTTTATACTTATCTTGTCGGTTATTGTTGAGACCTCTGCTCTCAACATCGCCGCGCGCTGGCGGCAGTGAACGAGGGGTGCAGGGCAGCGGCGAGTCAGCTGGCCTCACAGCCAAGCGCGGGCCCCCGCGCCTCAGCAGTCAGCTGTTGCGCGCCTTCAATAACTCATCATTTTTATATGAGGTTGAGGGAGTACCTCATTTTTCTTCGCGAGGTCCTCACGAGGTACCCCTCATTTGAGGCGAGGAGTCACCTCACAAGCCGAGCCCGAGCCGAATTCAGCTGATAGTCCGAGGCAGCGGGGCGGACGGGTGCGTCGACTCATAAGCACTCACGATTCCGATTTTTACGTCTCCCTCATATACATAACTTTCTTTCGCTCATAAATTTTTGATCGCCAAAATAAACGAATCAATGACACTTGATTACCAATCTTAATGCTAATGTTTTTAGAGTTCATAGTAATAGCTGCTGTAATGTTTACTGTGTTTTCAAAATTTCGAGACCTCACCTCACTCATTCTATAGCTCACTCAATCACTCAATACTCATTCACGAGTACTCGCGTCAATAATGTCAATGTCAAAACTTTTAAGTGAGGACGCGTGAACGAAGGAGGTGGTTCAATGTTGAAATTCGAGTAACTCTTTCAATTTGCGATCATGAGTACCTCAAATGAGGCACCTCATGAGTGAGGGACACATCTCTAGCCTTCAAGCACGGCTGCGCTTACGCGTCTTATTAGCGATCATATTTAATTCTTGTTTGCTTTCCGATTCCGTTTTGTATTTTCCTTATGTTCATAAACCTACAGTCCACTCAATCGTTTTTGATTTTAACTCCACCACGACCTTTCGTCGCGATCAGTTATACTTTCATAAACATTGAATGGATCTTTCAAAAAGCGTAATAAGAGTGAGCGTGGCTCAAGTGTGTGCCTAATTGTTTACACCAAACTTCGCAGACAGAATACATATAATATTATATACATAGGTGATACTTGTTATACTCGTGCAGGTTATAGCTCTAGCTGCCAAATTGTAAATATCTTTGACAAGGTACGTTTACGCGTTATAAGTGAGAATTACCATAACAGTAATATTCGTAAATACGTAAGACTAAAGTCTTTGCGTTGCTTGACCTACTTACCCACATTTATGGAACCTAAATCTAATAACGCTTATGGACCGCGGACGTGGGAATGCATGCTACCATTGTATATGAATGATCTAACTATGAAAATCTGAATGCGAAGAACTGCTCAAAAGTATTAAAAAGATACTTTCTAGATTACAGTGAGATCTAAAATATATATACTCGTATCTATGTACCTACCTAATTACTAATTAATTAATAATTAAAACGGCACCGAGTTGCCGTGTCTGGCCATACCACTGTTAAACCCGCGATGGTTTGTGTGGTATGTTTAAATTGTAATCAAATGCATGTAAACTACAACAAAAAAAATTATAGAAATACACCGTGTCTTTATTATATTTAGAACTTAAAATGAGGTTCATCATGAGAACTCTCTTTCGTCTGATTGATTTGATTGTATGTACTTTAAAATAAAATACAGAAATATAACTAGAAATTTCTTCAAGTTTTTATCCAACAACGCATGCCAACGAGAACATCGAAATAGTTTACTATTTCAATGTTCTCGTTGGCATGCGTTGTTGTGCATCCATTTGTTCACTTCGAATACTTGAATGAACAAAACGAACAAAACTGAACGGTAACGCACGCGTTCGTGGAAATCACCCGATTCCACAAACGCGTTACCTACGTCGTTCCTAAAAAGGAATGTGCATACGTTAAATATGTTGCAAAACGTCACTCATAACTCCAGCGTTCAGACCTGCCTAACATCAAATGAGTTAACAGATAACCAGTATTCGTAATAACCGCTGGTGTCGAATCATGAGTAATAAGCGATTCATCCATTAGTGACAAATGTTAACTGCAATCAGACGCACAGCGGCGGACGTACGCAATTAATCAACATATGTAGGCATCTACTTTGGTACATACGTTGCACTGCCGCAACAATGGATATCGTACATCAAACAATAGAACTGCTTGTATGTGCGTGTTGTGCTAATAATAGCTAAGTAGTAAGTATCAGCTATAAAGGATTAGTTGATACTTTTTGTCCAATTTAATGAAGATGTTGCAGTGTTTCTCTCGTTCAGCGCTCGGTGTGACAACACGCCGTGTTCGGGTTCACAACAAGTCAATCGTCATCCTGAGTCATGCTTCGTTGAGAGATTAAACACGTGTCGATTTTTTTCAGGAGTTTTTTATGGCTCTTAAGAAATAGCTAAGTGGTTACTAAATATATCCACGTCTATTGTTTTTATAATGGATTTCCGCAATGTCACGCCTGAATCAATTAACTGCAGGTTTGTCAGCAGTGGTTTTCTGTTGATGTTTTGTGGCTTTGTTGCTGCTTAACCGCACTTACTAGCTTTTACTGGCTGAACTCACATAAAAATGGATTTTTAGTGTCATATCGTCAGCTTTGCCATGAAACTGTAAAAACGTTATGATTCCGAACTTTCAACAAAAATAATACAAACGGAATCAATCACTTATAAAGGCAAAGAGTGCTTCATTCATTCACATTTTTTTTATTCAAAACGGTAATCCAATATTCTGGAATAGAACCTAGAACAAATACGTTTTACTGGGATCAAGAAAAAATGTACAGCGATCAAATAACTCGTTCATAATTAAATTACCTGCGTTTTTCCGTTCATTTAAAATGTGTTATGAAACTATTCGTATGTGTAACATTACCCGCAACGGATTGACCGTTGCGTGTAATGTTACCCAATTGAAAAAGTGAAAAGTTAGAATTTTGAAAAGTTTTTACAAGTAGATTATTCACTAAGGGGATAAAGAAGTATCTTAATGTAACGGGCGCTATTTTGAATCCAAAAGGAACGAAGGATTCTAGGTTTCTAGCTGCTTGTTAACTCTTGAGCGAAGCGTAGGAATTAAGGCTAGAATCCTGAGTACGGTGAGGGATTCAAGTTCGCCCAAGACCAAGACATATTTATCCTAGTGGAGAATATTCTACTTTTCGCACTTACAGCGAAGTAATAAAACCAATTCTCGAATTAGTAGTACTTGAAACTGTTAAATAACTGGTGATACCTATGCAGTTTCACATACAATTTTATCTTAACTCATGCAATTTCAACAAAAACACAATAAAATAATATCGCAAATATAACGCTAAATCCAATATACTAACGTGGGGGTACAGTACAGTTCATTAATATACTTTGACGGGGGTACGTGCCACAGCAACTGATCAGCTGTTGCTGTGTATATTACCAACACA
The DNA here is from genome assembly GCA_949152395.1 of Agrochola litura. Taxonomy (NCBI): domain Eukaryota; kingdom Metazoa; phylum Arthropoda; class Insecta; order Lepidoptera; family Noctuidae; genus Agrochola; species Agrochola litura. The sequence continues at coordinate 16,223,031 of OX424509.1, read as the reverse complement.
GATGATGTAAAAACAGCGCTTGGTATAATATTGTTACTTATTATTAGACTCTATTAAGTTGCGTAATTAAATTATTTTGTTTGTCAACGGCAACTAAAACCTATGAAGTGAGAACTCTTTGGTCGACCTGTATTTAATATATTTTTTTGGAAACCTTTTCTTACGAATTTTTTAGTTGAGGTTACAAATTCAAATCATACACGAGCGGGTCATAATGAAATTCAGTACCATATTATTGCCCGGCTAGAGCCTAGGTCTTTAATGACTTGCTTTTGGTTAAGTTTGCGTGACATATTATAATTTGACATTAATTAGCAGGTGGTGTGAAATAGTAGAATGTTTGCCACTATTTTAAAGGCGAGAGTGTTTCTTTGAATCCAGAGCGGAGCAAAGGATTCTAGAGTAACTTATTACTCATTATTGGGTACTTATTTTCTTATAGAGGGTGATAAAAAGTAGAGTGTCCACCTCGGGAGCAACACTATTTTAGCTCGAGTGGATTCTACTTTAAAATCCCTCGCTATGCTCGGGATTCTACTCTAGAATCCTTAGCTCCGCTCTGAATTCAAAGAAACACCCTCACCTTTAAAGTAGTGGTTTGCTCCATTGGCAAACAATCTACTATTATATTTTAATCCGTCATGAGATCCGAGAATGCATCTCCATAACTCGGAAACTGAATAAAGACCGTTATTAAGGCATCAGCAACCCTGTCTGCTGCAGTTATCTAAATGCAAGGTATTCCGTGGGGGTATGATAGTATACCTAAATAATCAGTCATAATATTGCCACTACTGAGATGCAGATCTCACTGTGAGACGGAGTGGACCCAGCATGGATTGGTGCGGTGCCTCATAAAATAAAAAAAACCGGTCGTGAGCAAGTCGGACTCGCGCACTGAGGGTTCCGTATCATTTTTCATCGGTGAGGCCTATATTCGTCAGAGAATTTTACCACTGCACACTGCGGTGTAGAATATTGCAAATTTAGGTCAGCGCTATCTCTTGACCGATAGTGGAACTAATTTAATTTTTGTTAATGATTTCTGAAAAAGTGTGCTATTTAGAGACGTCGTTTTATTTTCCTGGAATCTTTACATACAATTCTATCACACAGAATAATTTCAGATTTTTCTATATGCAAACTTCGGAGATAAGGGGCGGGAGGAACGGTTTTTTTTTTAATTTTTCGCTAATAGTCGAAAACTATGCGGCCCAAAAAAAATTTTTTGAGAATGTGCAAATAGCGCTCTTTCATATGATATCCCACATGCCCCAGTAGCCCCACTTCGAATTTTTAAGACCCCCGTTCAGTCCCTGTTGCAAAAAAAATATACATTTTTATTTCTTTCTTATTTGAAAAGTAGTTGGGCAAACGTCATCTAAAACTATTCCAAATTTCAAGTTGATAGCATCAGTAGTTCTTGAGATATCCAGCTGTAACAGACAGACGAACAGACAGACTGAGTCGCACCATAAGGGTTCCTTTTTACCATTTTGGTACGGAACCCTAAAAAGGTTAATTTAAGGTAGAATTTTACTTTATTCATTGTTACATCCATAAATAAAAAACCTCGGTAGTTAAATTATCTACAATAAACACATCTACAAATAATCATGACCGCAAATCTTCAAGTTTAATCCAATAAGTGTCAATATCCACTAGAAAATCATAAATATGTATAGTTTAAGAATACAATGTTTTGGTGAGCGTCGAAACTACACGAGTGACACATGGCCGGCTCGCGGCCGACAATTCAATTTGCAGCCTCCTCCCATCACACAAACAACAAATCTATCGGTGGAGAGAATATGGGGTGGCCCTTTCATGGCTTCCAAACTTAGTCGTTAGCTTCACTAAGCAGAATATTTAGTCTTATTTCCGCACATTATTTTTACTTATAACATCACGCCTGTAACGCCCGAAGGGTTAGGCAGAGGTGTTCCTATAGTACACCCACATTTTTCCAGTTATTTTTAAGTCCCATGTAATAGGAGGCGAGCCTATTGCCCTCAACCGGGCGCAAATCTAGGCTCCGGGCTGCTACTGAGAAATTCCAGATGAAAAACCCAATAACACTGCCCGACTTGGGATTCGAACTTGGGACCTCATGCTCAGCAGTAACGCTTGTGACTACTAGACCAACGTGTTAGGTTCTTTAAGAATTTTAGTATTTAAGTGGATTTTAAAAGTAGTTTTGATGGCAACATTTGAATCCGTGCTAGACCGGAAGTAATATTAAATAGGTAGTGTTTTAAAATATTAAGAGTAGGAACATTATCGGCAGCAACGGGGAATGGCAGTCTGACTTGAGCACTTATCGAGTACGGACGTACTAAGCCTTCGAGTGTTACTTACGTGTACCTACTGAAAAAAATTATTGATCTGTGCATAACGATTAAAGTGATAATTACTAAGAAATAACCAATAATAAACCAAGCGTGATTATTTAGAAAAATAAACGAGTGTGTGATTTTAAATGTGAGTATTATTGTTCCTTTAGTAGTTTTCTCATGGTGGGCTGTCTATGAAATTATATGCCTACTCGTACTTTACTTGTTCAAGCGCTGTAATGTTCTGGTGTAATCTTACAAACGGGGCAGTCTTTTTCTTATATCTGTGAAAATATGTTGGTTAATCATTTTTATGGCTAGTGAGCATAACCAATTCGCTCTACCGTTCCACGGCCAATAGTTCAATTTGCGGCCTTCTCATCAGTAAATAAAAAATCTGACTTTGTTAAAGTTTACTAAAGAAAAGTCACGATAGAATAACATATTAGTACTATTTTCTTCCTGTCTTTCTATTTTCTTCCTGTCCCTCGGGAATCATCGCATTTCCGAATACAAACGAATGCTATTTCCATATTCATCAATTATTAGATTTATCGTGTTCAATAATTTGAATTCAGAACTAAGTACTTTATTGTTGTTTTGTTTTGATTTTCTTGTGAACTATATAGAGCTGTAATACTATTTTCCTATCTGTCGTGCCTGCAACTTTAGCAGCTTTTCTCCCATTATTAAAATAAATTACATTAAATTAAAAGTGTATTAACAACTCTATATACTTCCAAGTCGATTGAAAGCGTCCGGTTTGCACCAAGTGCAAAGGGCAACTGATAGACATCTGACGTCTGATGAAACACGAAGTTTGTCGAGGGACATTAAAAAAATAGAAGTACTGTACCATATCTGCATTTTAGCACGTGCAAAAATTTTTCTCATTACTTTGAATCTTGCAATGATATTTCTGAAGAAAAAATCTTGATATTAAGCAAAAAAACTTTTTTTTTCTGTCGAGTGTTGGTATGGATAAGTAGTAAAATAGTTTTGCTTTCATTTTTATTTTCTTGACTAAACCTTTGCCTCAATGCAAATTCAAATTTCTCTATAACTTTGTTCTAGGGTAGGTACTACCTCTAGATCACATGATTTTCTTATAATTATTATCTACGACGTGTAACGTTAAATGCGCAAAACCTCAGACACCCCAACTGATTTTTAATTGAACTATATCAGAGAGAAAAATATTATTAAAAAAATTGTTAAGGTTTTATGTGCTGTTTTAGTTCATAAGATTTGTATTTGCATTGAAATAAAAGCTATTATTATCCCGCGTATGAGAAAATTTAAATTTGTCGACAAAAATTTGTTTTACCTATTTTGGCGGATTTGCGCATGTGATGGCTTGACCTATTAATAAATAGACACGGCAACGTTTTCAGTGAAGATTTTTTGAAAAATGTGACCTATATTAAAAAGTGGTTCAATTGATTCTGCTCGTTATTCTGATCAAACTATTTTTAGGTTTTGCACATTTAACGTTACACATTGCATAACTATAATAGAACAAACTACAGCCAAAAACAGCCTCAGAACTATAACCCACAAACATATTTCACATAAACACTTGCCGAAATTAACGGCACATTGTATGAAACTTCGGACGACGGGAACAAACAGACAATGGCTTAAAGTTTATTTTAAGTCAGCGTGCCAACTTTCAGCGGAGAAATGTATCACCGTCGCACATCCATACACTCCGCTGAATGAAATATTTGGACAATAAGTAAGGATGGAGGAGGTGTCAAAAGTTCAAAACGTCCGTTTGCTGCGATTCGTTAGTAAATAGCATTTCACAGTTTCGCTTGAGGAATGGGGCGCTGAATTCAGCGGAAGAGATAAGCAAAGTATGTCTTGGGAAGAAAGGATTTATTGCTTTGTTAACTGACTTTGAAACCGAAGGAGATTCTAGACGCGTATGTTTGTTTGTGTGTTTTGATTTCGTTTGTTATTATTATTATTATTTATTTATATGTAGACAACATGAACCATTATGGTTAGTAACAACAGGAGTTTATAAACTATGTTAGTAGGTAAAGAATATAAACATAAATAACAAGTACAACATTTTATTTCACCGTCCCGACCACGATGCTTGCCCAGAGCGAGTGCATCGGACACTGAAATTGCTGCTGCCGCGTACTCTGCCCAACAGCGACGACACACGCTTGCATCTTATTGCGTAAAAGTCGTCAGTACGCGCTTTTCTGTCTGGGTTTGTTAGACTTCGGTAAAATAGACAGGTCCATTGTTCTTAATATAAGCTGGAACAAAAAATCGGAAGTTCTTTCAATTATTGAACAGGACTTGAAGGAAACAGCTGGGTAAGACTGAAGGGAGGGGATGATTATGAGTTGTAGCTGCTTTAAATGCATTTCCAGAAGATTGTGCCAAGACTATTTTTAAATACATTTCATTACAACAGTTGCTAAATATTCTGCGTGTTAGCAAATAAATCCGCTTTTACAAGTGACCAGCCGGGATACACAAAATACGAGTACGTAAACAGCTAGATAACTCGGCGCATAATAATAATACCACACGGAACATACTCAAAAAAAATATTATCCACATCCTCCATCAAACGCGGTATATCAGGCGAATTCAGTAGTGCCATACGTACATAGACATACACACACCTTCACACCTACACACACCTTCACACCTACACTGCATAGATACACGCCCGCACACACTAATAATACTTGTGTCACTCTCTGTATTTCACATTATTCTGTGTACTTCGTAATTAACGTAATGTTTAGAATAATAATAATGTTATACTTACTGTCAGCTGTGAAGCTACCTTTTATTAAATAAATAAATAAATAATCGCGAGGATTCAATCGCTAGTTTGGAGCCCGCATTTTCAGTTGCTAGGCAAAGTTGAGAAGTGGAGGTACGGTGGGTCGTTTAGCAGAATTGAGCTCAGATTCTCCTCAGATTTCGCTCTTAGTAGCGTTAACGTTTATAAAAAACGTACTTGTTTCAATACAAAAAATACTGAATTCTGGGAGTTGGCATCCAGAAACTATGTTCGTTAAACAAGAATTTGACAAAAAATAGAACAGGAGTCTGGGTTTGCGCCCGGTGTGTCAATAAGCTCGCCCTCTACTAATCTGGCCACGCTAAGTCTGCATAAGTAAAAAAAACGGTGGAATTTGAAAATCTATAGACGGCAATACCATCCTGTCCTACGAAAAAAGAATTTGATACTTTATTTTTCTTTTTGTTTTTGATAGGTTATTTTGTTTATATTCTAATTTATCCTGGTAAAGAATAGTAATTTTAGCACGTTGTTGTTGCTGTGTGGATTTGGTACAGTTTTGTTATCGTATGGAGGTAAAACATAGGTACGACATAGCACACATAATCTATTATACAAAAATCAAAAGGCAAAATATCAAAATCATTAGATCTACTTAAAAATGTTTTCATACTATATCGCTGGTTTGCGACAATAGCAACGGAACTAAGGTAGTTGCGTCTCTGTTCACGATAAAATATCAAAGATTTATGATCGTTTGGCATACAGTATTCAATTTGACAGAATTTTGAATTACGTCGATATTCTCGCAAACCAGTGATATACACTGTGGCCAGTAAATAGCACGACATACTGCAGGGGGTGATAGCTTGGGTCAATACCTACCAAAACAACACAGTATATGTTCAGCAAAATTTTACGGATTTACAGTTTTACAAAATTATGCGAAAAGAAAATCGTTCTGTGAAAATTTAAACAAAAAATACAATTTCTTGGAAACATTCTTGTTTTTGATAGAAAAAAGACTTATCAATGAGTAAAGTAACTATTCACAAATAATTTGATGTAAAAAAAAAACTAGAAAGGAATTTTTCATTACGAGATGCTTAAAAATCTGTTTCAAGGTAAGATTTTTCGATATCTTGGAAAAAAAAATAAACTGTAAATCCGTAAGATTTTGCTGAACATATATTGTGTTGTTTTGGTAGGTATTGACCCAAGCTATCACCCCCTGCAGTATGTCGTGCTATTTACTGGACACCCTTTTTGGGGTTGCCCATTTATTCCAAAGCAGACTTAGCGTGGCCAGACTATATCTACCTAATTTTGGATATCAACTTAGTCTACCCTTTTGAGGAATACAAGCGTGATAGTTATTTTAGTGGCTTCCCTGGTACCTCATTAACGGCATAATTATGTAAGAGTCTATAAACTGCTCCCAAATTACCATTTTTATTTTAATCTTTAATTTTTATTTTTTACATTCGTCCTTGACATATTTATCCTATATTTGACATTATATACCTACGATTTAATTTCAACTCTTTATTAGTGACTTTTGTGGACATGACAATTATTCAGATTTATTACAGTTGCAGCAATCATGTAATTGTGTTTTATTAAAATAGGTTTTTATTTTTATTGATTTCGTATAGATTATTTTCTATTTTGTGAATGTGAGAACGCTGTAGGCTTAGTGGATTGTAGATTTGTTGATTGTTTTCTATTTTGTTAAGTACCTGGTACTTATTGAAAGACCTACACTGTCCTCCCATACCTAGTAACACTGTTATTTGAAAGTATTGTAAAAGCCAATTATTTTTAAAAGAGTAACCGTGGAGTTTCTTGCCGACTCTTCTCCATAGGAAACGACCAATTGGAACCGTGCACCTAGCTTCTGACGTTTCATAAGTGCCCATGTAGGTTTATGTGAAATAAAATATTTTGAATTTGAATTTGAAATAAATGCCTGCGCCCTAGTTAAAACCCATGACTCGTGACAAAAATTAATTCCCCAGCAAACCGAATTCTAACATCAAATTATTTTTAATCAAGATTTGAGGCCGAAAAATTGCTTAAATAACTCCAATTATGTTAATTACTTTGACCGGCTTAACGATAAATTAGAGCCATAAACGTAAGTTTCGTCGCGTCGCCGCCGTCTGCGATTAGTCGCAGCTAATCTGATCGGATACAAAGGACTTGGTATGCCACACGCAAACCCAACATTTTTCATGTACATAATGCGTGCAATACGAATCTATTACATTGAAAACTAAGAACGGGGTAATGATTTACATTTTCCAACAATAATTTACTTCGTTTTCTGTTTTCGTTTTGTGTTCCTGCATGTTGAGAACGAAATGAGACATTTCTGGGACAAATTACAACTGTATTGCATCTGTTTTGCAGTTTGTAGAAACTCGACAGTACAGTATTTCTATTTTCATTTTCGAATACAAACGAATGCTAATTTCCATGTCCATCAATTATTAGATTTATCTTGTATAGGTAATAATTTGAATTCAGAACTAAGTACTTTATTGTTATTTTGTTTTGATTTTCGTGTGAACTATATATAGAGCTGTAAAACTATTCCGATCTGTCGTGCCTGCGACTTTAGCAGCTTTCCTACAATTTTTAAAATAAGTTACATAAATCAAAAGAGTATTAACAACTCCATATACTTCCAAGTCGATTGAGAGCGTCCGGTTTGCACCAATTGCAAAGGGCAACTGATGTAAATCCGACGACTGACGAAATACGAGGTTAGCCGAAGGACATTTTAAGAACATAGTTGTACTGTACATAACTTGTCTATTTAACATGACAAAAGGATTAAATCATCAAAATTTGTTTCACACGCCTTGTTACCTACGCTTGTTTATCAGACAAGATTGTCAAAAAATTCCCAGTGATTATGACAATATTCAAACCAAAATCATCGAGATTTCTTTCCATTTATTGTGTGATGAAGTATTCGGCCGCGTTCTATTTAAAAGTGATCGTCACACGAATACGCGATCGGTCGCGTGCATATGTCAAATTTTTGTTCAGAAAACCGAAAAGCACCCTCTGTCGACACGGCCACGCGTTCTTGTTCACCGAACAAAACGTTCGAATGATCGTGTATTTGCGGGACGATCGCTTTTAAGACCAGGCACTCCAAAGACAATTTCCACGCAAACTCCGCCCCAATGCACCCCACCACTCCACTATGTGCTAAACGCTAACACATCAGTAATAAAGTTGAATATCGCGTGCGCTCTTTCATCAAGCACGGAATTAAATGTCGTAAGTCTCAATTCTTATTTCGTTTATAACTAAAGTAATAATTGATCTAGAGAAAAAATATCTTATATTTAGATAATAAACTATATTTCCTTACTGTCAATAATTATTTTAGACATAAAAGCCGAGTAATCTTGGCTTTGTTTCAAATAATGTTTAAAAAGACATGATTGTCAAATAAAAAACGGATCGAGCGAAAATGTTTCAATTACGTAACTGTCTTATATTTGGAAAGAAAAATATTCAATAAATCATATACTAAAGCTCCATTTTGAATGTATACGTGACTTTTTCAGAATATTAATGCAAATTAACATACAATTTAGGGAGCCTCCTCTTAAATTGGACGCAAGGTTCAACAGTCTATTACTATTATCTAGTTGACTCAGTACCGCATCGTTCACTGTCAACAGATCAAGATCAAATTCAAAGTATCAATAATCTATCTAGCCTTTTCCCAACTGTGTTGGGGTCGGCTTCCAGTCTAAACGGATGCAGCTGAATACCGTATTTTACATGGAGCAACTGCCCATCTGACCTCCACAACCCAGTTACTGGGTAACGATACCCCTTGGTAAGATTGGTTGTCAGAGTTTCGGGCTTCTGACGACCCGTAACGACTGTCAAAGATCGACGAATGACAGCCGGGAGCAACGGCTTAACGTATTCAAAGTATCAATAAACACCCAACATTTTTATTTTGATACTTTGACTTTACGGCGGCGCCTGTTCACGGAAAGCCTCGATTGCGACAATAATGTAGCATCAGGACACCGCATAAACCTCTTCACGTCACTTTTATGTGTCCAACGTGCAAATGCATCCAATTTGCAGTAAAGTAAAACGGAGTGTCCGCATAATATGGTTCTTCTCGATAATCGTGAACACTTACCGTTATACAAAAGTGGTTTAAACTGTTGCACACTATGTGTAAGTATCACATGAGAACGCGTTATCTTCGATTATGTTCCAACTAACATTAAATGGTTCGTAGCATCTTGTTCGTGTATTAAACTTGCATACAGTGACTTCCGAACAATATATACACTTATACAGAATTATGTTTTCTTGTACACATCCGTGCTACGTAATAAGCTACGCCGTACGGCCGGCGAATAAATTAATATTTTGTGATCTGTACTTAATAATGCAATGTAAACATGTTTCTTGAATCTCGATAAGGTTTTCAAATGTATTGCAAATATTAACTGTTAAGTATGGATTTCTAAACCAAATAAAGAGTTCCATTTGAAGTGTTCAAACAAGTTTACAAACACCAAATAAGAAAAAATAAACTTAGATACGTCTAGGTAAATAGGTTTTGCGGGAAAAGAAAATGTTTGCTGTTTATCAATATTTAACGTAGTGACTACCAATCTGACCTTAGCCCGATTTACTTTTGAATACCGAGGTTAAGTTCAATGTCAGATCTAAGGTTAGAACAGTCAAGTCTGACTGATTTGTATAAGAATAATATTCATATATATTTATAGGGTATTATAATGAAGTGACGTGATCTTTGAGATTTGGAATTGAGAAGAATCGGTCACCCATCTACAGACTGCACATGGCAAGAGTTAGGCTAAGCGTATGATGAAACGCAGTGACGCAGCTCAGCACATTACAGATTTTACAGGGCAGGGCAGGGCAGGCGAGGCAGACATAGGCCGCGAGCACATGTTGCGACACAGCTACACAGACACGATCGCGTCCTAGCTAGTACAAACAATCTGTCATTGAAACATCAGTGGTAAAAAACAAGTGACGATCTGCACGCGTCGCGCAGAAATGCCGGCTCTACAACGAGACGCAGAGCAGGACAGACACATGTCTGCGTCGCACGTGCCTGCGCCGCAGCGTACGCAGCTGTCAGTACGTTCATGCATTACAAAATCTGCTCTGCCCTGCGCTGCATGGATCTGCGTCATCTGCGTCTCAGTATACGCTTAGCCTAAGTTAATCTCACAGTTTCATCAATACACGCAACCGTTATTTTAACCTATGTAGACAGAACCCGGTTTCTGATTTGAAAATTTGAAGTAAAGAACTTGTCAAAATCCACTTTAGAATTACTTAAGGTGGTTCCTTCAATGTAGCCCGTGAATTCAAAATGGCTTCTTTTTTTTTTGTTAGGTATTTTTAATTATTACGCGAGCTTTCGCCTTAAGTAAGTGCTCATACACACGAGCGACACGCGTCAATGGGAAAATAGAATAGAATAGAATATATTTATTGTAAAACATGAGTATTCATCAAATAAGGTCTTAAACTAACAGGTAGATCTGCACGCCATAAATGGCAAACCATTTATGGCGTACAAAAACAATATATTTTTGGTTTAAATAAACGATTTAAACATTGAGTCTACACAAAAACTTAATCCTAATGCTAAATTAAAAATGGGGAAAAAAATATAAAAAATTATAATAAAATATTGGTTTTATTGTTTGGTATATTGGTTAGAGGCCACTGCAGCCTTCGACGTCGACCGCCAATGAGTGTCGACGGCTGTAGAAGCCCTCGTGTGAGTTTCTTTTCGAATAGAATGCATTCGGCCTTTCGATTGGCCCTTCACTGGTGAAGTCCAGCCGGCTGTCAATCAGACCGCCGAACGCGGCCGATGCGTAAAGTCGAGACGGTTAAAATAAACTCAAACTAGGCCCTCTGGTGTCTCTGCCGATGACGCGTATCCCTCGTGTGTATTAGTATAAATGCTAAAGTATAGTTTGACATATCGTCATTGACGAGTAAAAACCTTGTGAGTCGAATTTTTTACCAAAAACACTTTAATGTAATAAGTAAGAAAACCTCGCAACGCACATTTCTAGCTCACCTATAATTCGAATGTTCGATTGTAGTGCCATCTCTCGCGTTCAATGAAAACCTCGTAAGTACTAGGTGTCCGCCATTGAAGAGGGATAAACTCGGCAACACATGCTCTGTGCTCGGCAAGACGGCTGACGTGTGAATTCTTGGTCTTTAATTTGAAAAACTTTGTTCAAAGTGGTTTTCGTGTTGTGAAAAAGGTTTCATACAAAAATATTTAGGAGATAGTTTTTTGTCTCTCCTAAACAATTTTGTTTTCGATACTCCCGAGGTTTTCACTCGTCAACGACGATATTCAGAAACCAGCAATAAATAACAGTTGCCCCTCTTAATAAATATAGAAAAAAATATCACAAGAATAACAAATACCTACTTCCTTTGTTACCATTTAACTTGACTGCACTATAGCTTCCCGTCGCTATTGTGAAAGACGACCATCCACCCGTGTACAATAACACACTGAGATCACAATACCGTACTGTCGAACTGTTATTATATCAGAGAATATACCCAAGTGTTCAGTTGCCATGCCTTTGTAGTTAGAGAGTTGTATTGATGATTCTAATAATTAGATAACATCAGGCCTACTTTCCCCGAAGAGCAGAAGTACACCCACAATTCAAGCAACGAATCTTTATGAAAATCCAGATCTGACTGCCTATAACATTGACATACTCTGCGTTCAGCGATCGGTGTGGCAACACGCCGTGTTCGGGTTCGCGACAAATCAATCGTCATCCTGAGGATGCCTCGTTGAGAGGTGAAACACGTCTCGATTTCTTTCAGGGTTTTTTTATGGCTCTTTAGAAATAGCTAAGCGGAACAGCTTACTAAATATTTCCACGTCTAATGTATAATGGTTTTCTGCAAGGTCACGCCTGAATCAATGAACTATTAAAATATGTGCAAAATCAAATAGACAAAAATTATTATAATATCACAGTAATGTAAAATCATGCCTGTTTTATCCCGAAGTACCTAGAGTACTTACACTTACCTTTCGCCAGTTATGTTTAAGTCCCATGTAATAGAGGACCAGCTTATTGCCACAAATCCAGATTCCGGAATGCTACTGATAAAATACAAACGGAAAAACCCAATAACACTCTGCCTGACCTGGGAATCGTACCGAGGATCTCATGCTTAGCAGTAGCACTTGCGACCACTAGACCAATAACGCAGTCTAAATATGTAATGGTACCTAGAAATAATTCAGAATGAAAAAAGCAATCATACAATAACGTAGGCCCGCCTCAAACAAGCTCCAACGTCGTGCTACGTCGCGATTGCCGAAGGAAATTGCAGTTATTAACAGGAATTCCTCCGCTTTTCCGTCGAAATTACCTTTCATTAAAAGAAATTATAGTCATTTCTTCGATTCTAAAGAATGGTGAAAAAATGTAAAGGGAATTAATGATTATTGCGGATCATGATTAGGAACAAAATATTTGTTAAATAAAATCCATTTATTTGCCAGAATGTAGGTTTACAAATTTACAATAGATGATCTTTAAAACTACGATGGCCCCTTTATATTCTACCATCACATATGGTGAGCAAATATTCAATTTTATCCTGCACAATGCTATGATTTTAATTAATTTTTAAAAAAAGACTGCAAAAACAAATATAAGCTCATGCATTAGGATTTTTATGGAACAAAACGAATTAATTTATGTCAAAACATACTTAGCAAAGTATTCTAAATGTGAAAGAGAGTTTATTTCTTATTTTGCTGGTTCTAATTTCAACGCTTCAACTCAACATCGCTTTCGAAACTAGAATAGTTTTTAAAACGAAAACGGAAATTTTCTTTCTATCGATCTAAACAATAGAATGCACGTAAAACTGCATACAAACAGCTAATTTAACAATGTGTACCTCCTTATCTACTAGATCAAGCTTATCAGCTCAAATGATTTCCTGACACATATAGATACTGCTAAAATCATCTGACATCGTAAACGAGACCTAATGATGATAACATTATTATCTTAAGTGCCGGTTTCGTGCTTAAGTACCGTTTCACGTAAGATTTTTATGTTGCATGTTAGCAAACAGACCCCATGGGTAGAGAGGTTTTCGCCTGCCGCCCTCTGCACCCTGCATCTTAAAGAAAATTTCCGAGACATTAGCAAGTTAAGGCCTGATGCTCAATGCTCGGATATGCATATTCTACTGGATAGTTTAACCGAATAATATTCGGGAGTGGTGAATCAGGCTATTTAATAATGCTTCAGAAGTACATACTCACAGTTAGCAGCAGAATAAAAACAAAAAACTAAGTACATTTGTCAAATCAATAATATAATAATACATTCTTGCAAAATTCAACAAAATTTTTCAAAAAACAGTGCGTCTAGGTCATTATTTTTCGAAAGTCAAGCGATAAAATATCGCTTTCTCTGTGTGAAAAATTTACGTTAATTACATCCAACTGATATAATTATCCAAGTCAGAAACACAATTAGAATTTCTCGACAACAACTCAGACTGACTCTAAAGACTAATAGTATGCACTCAACTCCACACATACCCTGAGCCTCGACCGAAGAGATAAGTACTTCCTAACTTCATAAGCTGACGTGAGAAATTCTAACATATGTTGTTCTTTACAGGCCCTAAATATTACGACTAGATATAAAAGTATTAGGTCAGTAATTTAAAACATCGTAGGTCGAAAAAATTTGCACTGTACTGATTTGAGATGTTGTTAGGATATATATCAATAGTGTAAAACCAAGTTTGCAGCTTCTAAATACCCGTACTACGGTGCCTGGCCTATATCTAAAATATCTACTGTATACTTTATGAGTTATTGCCTCCTTAACGATAAAAATCAAATTGTTTAGGTAACATAACGTTGCTCGGCAACCAATATAGCGAATGTGACATTTTTGACGAAAATCAGATTTTTGTTTTATTTCATTCTACACGTTCAAATACGTGATCCTGCATTTAAAAATGATACATACATACATAAACTCATGCCTTTTTTCCATGGGGGTAGGCAGAAACTACAGAATGCCACCTGCTACGATCCTTACATACTCTTTTTGCCTCGTTTACGTTCATACATCTGGTCATACACGCTCGCCGGTTGCGAGTACTACGCACCTGGCCTTTCTGAAGAACATCGCCAATAAGGTCAGTATAAGTCCTCATAGGGTGTCCCCGCCCGGCCTTTAAAAATGATTTTCGTCAAAAATGTCACATTCGCGGTATTGGATGCCGAGCGACGATAAGGTTCCTGGCAATGACTGTGTCTATGTCTATGTCTTGAAGGTCTATACCTCCATTCGCTGGTATCGTAACTAGCAACTCAAGGATTATGTTTAGAAGATAGACAGCAGCGTACGGATCAAAAGTGTGTTTTTGATCATCATTTCATTTTTCATTTTCCATTCCAATGCCTTCTTTTATAGACTGATTTACCTGTGAATAAATCGTTTTCTTGCTGGATTTTCCTGCCATCGCTCTTATCATTTCAAGCGAATTTTCTAATAATTAGGTCACGCAGGAACCCTTGATCATGCTTCAATAACTCTTGATTAACCTTTGATCATAAATTCAATAAATCAAAGTTTACAGTCCTGATGAAATTGAATAGATTCGTATTATTTTGATTTTTAACCGACTTCCAAAAAGGAGGAGGTTATATGTTCGTAGCGTATACGTATTTTTTCCCACTTAGTATGTGGATGATATGTTAAGTTCCTGTCACTGTTATTTACATAGCAGGTAGTGGTATTCGAATTTGTGTGGGGTAGGTACCACAACTAAAAAGTGAAAAATAAAAGTTTTTACAAAAAAAACAACCGTCTTCCAAAAAAACACTACTTCGGAAGTCGGTGTCTTTGGTTTTGAAATTATTTTATTGCCACCGACTTCCGAAATTAAAGTTATTTTTCACTTTGTAGTGTTTTTTTGGAAATCGGTTGTTTTTTTTTTGTAAAATATTTTTGAATCCAATATGGCACCGAACTGTTCAATTTATCGCTTGCAATATTTTGAAATAGATTGCAGGTAAAAAATTAACGATCAACGTTGCGCATTCATGGGTTCATATTTCATTTGATTCGTGTAGTTCAATTTTGAGAACTTTTGGTGTTTCATTTAGTTTGCTGAAAAAAAAACAAATTAATTTTTGCGTCATTTAAATCGGCCATAGCAATTTCAAGTTTTATTTTTATTAAAAAAACAACAATTCGTAACAAAAACGAGTCCGTAGTATATTTACGAGTTATATATTATTTAATATTATATTATATAGGTTGCACTCACACAACTTCAAATTCAATGGTTTTATCTAAAATTAAAATAAATAGCTTCCTTATATGATATATTTAAGGGTGTTGGCCAACTTTCAATACTCAATACTCAATTCTCAATTCTTTATTGCATTCCATATGCATTACATAGATGGTATAATAAAGTAAAAGATCAATATGGACCCTGTCAGGCACAGCACAATTAGAAGAGAGGAAGAGGGCTAAGTAGCAATTCAATATTATTATAAATTATTAGATGTGTTTAATTGGGTGTATAATTATGTATATATTGTATATTATTAGGTTTGTGTATATAGGTATAGTATATTAGGGATTTTAATTTTATGTATTGCATAAGAATAATATAGGTATTATTATTTAAATTCTTAGAAGTATTTTCATTATTATTAAATCATGTTATTATTTATGTATTAATATTTATATTTGATTTCTTATATTCCTTATTATATTATATTTCATAATGTTTGGTGTATGAGAGAAAGAATAATTTTATTTTGCACTCGATTTGTCATCTAAAAACTCTTTTACTGAGTAGTATGACTTGGATTCCAGATTTTTTTTCAATTTATTTATAAATATATTTGTTTTTCTTACTTCTCTAATGTCATTTGGCAATTTATTATACATTTTTTATAGACATAACTAAAGGGCTGGTTGAGTGCATTTTGAGACGGGATTGAGGTTTGTTTATTTTGTTTTTGTTGTGTCGAAAAGTGTATTTTATTTGTGTTTCTTCGCTAGTGGTGTAAAAATTGGGATGTTTTCTGAAAAATTTACATAGTTCTAAGATATATAAACAGGGAAGTGTGAGTATTTTGTGTTTTCGAAAGTGTGGTTTGCAGCTATCTGTTTGTTCTATGTTGGTTATTATTCGAATTAACTTCTTTTGTAAAATGAAAAGCTTTTTTAAGCTTCTCCAAAGCTAGCTTTCCACGTAGTTAAAAATACACATTAAAGTAACACTGGGTAGATTTGATGTGATTTCCCAGAAAGATGAAAAACATGCCCAACTCGTGGGTGTCGTATAGGTGACTGAAGGGTTACATCAAAGAGGGTAACACAGACAGTGATCACTTTGAAAAGTGATCAACAATCCGACCATCTGAAAAACATTGAGTTAATGGTAATTTACCTTTTTCAAGTGATATATTGTTACGTTTACAGCCTGAAATGAATTTAACAATGAGGTCGAATTATGAACACGTATAAAACCAGCCAAGTGCGTGTTGGACTACGCACAATTAAGGGTTCCGTAGTTGGGATGAATTCGTCCCAAGAACAGAAACATATTCTCCCATACATTCCAACTGGAAATATAGGTTTATGCGCACAATATTATTAAGATTATTAGAGATTTGTCATGTTATTTTAAAATCGTAGACTTCTAGGACTAGGTTTTTCTATTATCTATAATAATAATATATAAATAAGTATGGAACAATTTTAAATATTTTTTTTCAAAAGTTTAGGTTCTTGAGTTTCGGAGGTAAGAATACTCAATTTTTATCTATTTTCTTAAGTAACTATAAAAAAATATTTTTAAATTATAAAAAAATATATTTTGAGACTCTCACAGTAAACCCTTTCATTTGATATGTCACACGATAGTTTGCAAAACATTTTTTATTTTATTTTCTTATTTGCCCCCCAAAAAGAGACCCCATATTAAAAATTCAATTATTTACGTTACACGTCCGTGTTTGGATCACAGAAATTCATATGTGTACCAAATTTCTACTTAATCGGTCCATTAGATTCGAAGTAAATTGACTGTGACAGACGGACAGACAGAGACACACGAGTGATCCTATAAGGGTTCCCGTTTTTTCATTCGGACGTATGGAACCCTAAAAACATGTTAAAAACACAGAAAACCAGTAAAACCCATTTGCACCATTCACGCCAGTCCCGGGGGTCTCATTTGAAGGTCATAAGTACCTTCCACCATTCGTGAAACTCGTAAAAAAATCAGGAATTTAATTTGAAAATAATTCTCTTCTCTTTGTGATCGCAATTAGGAAAGTTAGAGGAGAATAAAATTTTACGATAAACGGGCCATTTTTTGTGGAAAAATTGTATTTAAGTTCCAGTTGAAAATACTTACTGAGTCGTTAAATTAATTGTACGGCAAAAAATATTTTTGTTAGGCACTTGAACGAAAGAAACGACTGAAAATGTTTTACAAAAGTATACAAAAGTTACTTTTACTTAATATATTTTAACTTGAGTTGTTTTCTTAAGTACTTAAGTAGGTACCTTAAAATTTGAATCACTAATGGCGTTGAATCTGTTAGAACCTAAGTTAATTAAAAATATTGCTGTATTTTGGTAACAGGCGGGGCAAAATGAGATGGATTTTTAGAGCAGTTTTCGTTTACACCACAATTAAATCTAACTTGTTTTATATATTCTGGGGTGTTATATTATATTCAATGTTGCCCATGGGCACAGCTCGTCCGTATTTCTCTGAATATTCATGAACAATTATCGAAAAGTAACATAATATTAATACTTTTCCTGTTATAATTTTTTTTTATGTTTTGGTAACGTTTGCCATATCTCCGTTGTTATTGGCTCGATTTGGATTCTGTTTATTATTTCTAAAAGCTTAAGAGTTATTATCGGATTAACTACCACATTTTTATTAAAATTTGTCGACTACGCAAAAAAAAAATGGAGTAGACAAAATTTTTTTTCTAAAAAGATTGTAAGTAGGTAACACAAAAAAAAGTATAAAATATATAAATTTTTAAAATACTTTTTTTATAAAAAATAAAAAATTCAAGAAAGACCCATTTTAAAGTTATTTTTCGATAATTTTTCATGAATATTTAGAAAAATACGGGCACATGCCGATGGGCGACATTTTATAGTAGAAGTATCTGCAGATTGAGTTCTGTTTACATGCGTCAAAGTGCGGCTTTTTTTAATATTCAGTGAAGGGTTGTTCAAGCAACTTTAAAAATGCACAACATTGTGTAATATTAAACCGAATAGTTATGTATAGGTACCGGTAAAATGGGGTAAAAACTAAAAAAAATTTTTTTTGGGTTATTTTAATTCGAGTCGCGTGTCGCGAGATTTTACCTATCGATGTTATGAGTTAAAACATATTGAATGGTAGGCCTAGACAATCGGAAAACAGAAACAATCAGAAACTTTTACAATTTCTTAGAGATTGATTTTTTCGACTATTCCATGGTAAACAAATATTATTTTTAATCTAACTCAAAGTTATAATTGCCAGCAGAAGTTAAAGAATTGGAAACAAATAGCATAATGAAATTGATGAATACTAATGGAATCTCCGAAGTTTCTGTCTTGTTTTATAACTCGACCAGTGAAATCTCAGGTAAAGGAAACAACAGAAAATCTCATTTAAATTTGGCAATTTACAAGTTGTACATTAATTTCCTTTTGTGGATATTTAAGATCTCCAAAGATTTTCAGGAGTTTTCGAGAGATGAAACTACTAACTAACTACTGTTCGGAATCTGTTCGTTTTGGAATTCCAATTCCAGTCCTGCAACTTTTGCAGAGCAGTATGAAATGTAATGTCAGTGACATTATACTGCCATGAAAACAAAATGTTAACTGAAAAATGAGCATAAAATTACCAGGATGTCAATGGAAGGAACTACGAAACACGCACAAAATCGTCTACTTTGTGTCATATTACAGTAAAGTATTTCTATTTTCTTAATATCCCTCGGCAAACTTCGTGTTTCGTCAGTCGTCGGATTTCTATCAGTTGCCCTTTGCATTTAGTGCAGACCGGACGCTCTCAGTCGACTTGGAAGTATATAGAGTTGTTAATACTCGTTTAACTTAATGTAATTTATTTTAAAAAATGGGAGAAAAGCTGCTAAAGTCGCAGGAACGACAGATAGCAAAATATTTTTACAGCTTATAGAGTTCACTCGAAAATCAAAACAAAACAACAATAAAGTACTTAGTTCTGAATTCAAATTATTATACATGATAAATCTAATAATTGATGGACATGGAAAATAGCATTCGTTTGTATTCGGAAATGCGATGATTCCCGAGGAACATTAAGAAAATAGAAATACTGTATAATACATTTTACCAGCTAATCAATTTTCAAAGAGGTGCCATAAAGAATATCAATTTAAAATCTCGAGTAATTAAAAAGTTATGCAACAACGCGAAAATTCGCGGGCATTCAATCGTGATAAATAAAATAAAATAATTGAAATTTCACATACCTACATTAACTCACTGCTTTTTCTGATGGGGTAGGCAGACCATACAATAATCGCATTGGAACACCGCGTCTATCAAAACAGCGTACAATCTTCAAACATAAAACCTTAAAGTTCACAAACAAACCATTATGATAGAAATCACTCAATTAATTATGAACAGAACAAAACGTTCAAATGCAAAGTTGGTATTATTTTGTTGAAGAATTTTGCCAAACTGGGTCAATTACAATCATTCTAATTATTTGCAACATGGTTGAGTAAAACATTTCAGAGGAAATAAATCTTGTTTTGATAATAAAGGACGAATATTTACAAACTTGATAACCAATTTTACAATATTTTGAACTGTTTCAGTGTTTATTACCTACTCTTATCTTCGTTCATCAGTTCATGTGCAGCTGACAGGACAAGCAGGACACAACATTAAGTGTTCCATCGTTTGTGAAATAGCACCACATTTACACTCCAAGGTGAAGTCGTCCATGAATCTCCACCTGAACAGATTTTCCTTGCTTTAGCCAACCTGGATCCGGAGTCTGTTTAAAGACTTCCAGGTTATCCAAGGTAACTTCATATCCAGGTGGGAGATCTTCAGCAGGTGGAACGAATGGTTTGGGTCATGTTCGTGAACGGGCGCCGTCAGTTGGGACTGGTCATCTCTTAGCTGCCAGGGCTTATTTTTAGTTTATTTTAATTTTTTGAATTGTTCTTTGTTTTATCTTTTTATTACGGACGCTTCTAACGTGCACGTCTTTCTACATTGTTCTCACTTGTATAATTTCAACATGAATGATGTAACCAATATTTTGTAGCAATTTTTTATTTAAAAGAGTGTCCGTGGAGTTTCTTGCCCGTTCTTCTCCATAGGTACCTACTACGCTTTGGAATGGGCAACTAACTTCATACCTATTTCTGACTGACCGATTCCTTGACAATTCAAAAGTGCCTGTAAATGGTTTAATTGAAATAAATGCTTTGAGTTTGAGTTTGAGTTTAAGGAAGCACTGTCTCGTCACAGCTTCAGTTTTCCTTTTGATCGTTCACCAGTGAGTGGGACGACACACTTTAAAAAACTGTTTCGGCTTTTCAGTACTACTACTCCTACCTACTTTTATTATTCGCGTATTTACTGAGGAAAATAATCAAAACTTCCGAAAAGAAAAACATCCTTTGCTAAGCGCCAGGTTTAATTCAATATAAATTAGTGGGACTCCCAGTTTCACTAATTTATATTGTTTAATCTAATTGTCTAACGAGAGCCTCTTCAGGAATTTCGGCGTTTGGGTTAGTATGATATATATTTGAAGGAGAAACAAAAACGAACGAGCCTTAGTCGCATATGATGTGTGAGACAACTCACCTTGGTAACAAGCAACATTAAAGGGGCGGGGACTCGTCAAGGTTCTCTCTGACAGCCAACTCTAGCACCGCGCGCGTTCATTGGTCAAATCAAATATCGCACGCTTCCCCGGCTTCCTGTGACTTGATTATTCCGATTTTTATTTTTATTGCAGGAAAACGAGAGGATAGATTTTGAAATCATTCGCTTCGAATTCAAAAACTTTTATTTTTCATGGAGCTTATTAACAATCTATAGTATAATAGTATCCTAGTAGTCCTATTTACATACCGGGAGACGACATAATTAATTTACAACGTAAGTATCTAATAGACATTGTTTGGATCGCCTGGAGGACGCGGTGGAGCATACGGTGGAGGTCTGCCCGGCTTGGGTGGAGCATTGCCGTGTCCTCGTGGAGGCGATCGGCGGCGGTGATCTATCGCGTCCGGCCCTGGTTCAGGCCATGGTACGGAGCAAGAGGAAATGACAGGTCGTCACCTCTTTCTGCGTAGCGGTAATGCTCGCGAAGGAGGAGGCGGAACGCGTGAGGGAGAGGAAAATTTCGCGCCCTCACGCCCCCAAACCACCTCAGAAGGAGACGCCCAGGGCGTTGGGAATCGCGAGCCGATTTCCGGCCACCGTAGGCGCAGGCTTGAGGACGGTGAGCAATGGGTAGCTCGCCGTCCGATAAGGACCAGGACCGGGTCGACGGCGCGTTGTCTTCCACGCGCGCCTCAAAGAGATGTCAGCAGAATTGACGGGGTCCGCTAGGGCCAATGCCTGCCGGGGGTCGAAGAAAACCGATAGGGAAATCGTGGCCCCCGGCAACAAGGCAACCGAAGGAACACGGGTGGGTTTTAGTCAGTAAGAGTCTGACACGCCCTCCCGCTCCGCCTAGAGCGGGAGAAGTTATTTGATAATTCAAAAGCCAACAAAAAAAAAAAAAGGTATCTAATAGACAAACCGCTCCCATTTCAACGCTTCTCTAAATGTTTTCAATGCCATTCAATATTTATTTTAGAATATAACATCATAACAACACGCCTTGTTTCCCCGAAGGGTTGGGCAGAGGTGTACCTTTAGTACACCCACATTGTCGCCAGTAATGTTTTAAGTCCCATGTAATAGGGGGCGAACCTATTGTCATCGACCGGACCCACATCCAGACTGCTACTGAGAAATTCCAGATAGAAAAACCCAATAACACTTGAAAATATTATTTAATGGTATTTGTCTGATAACGGTAAAAATTCTACACATTTCCATTGGTTTATTTAGCTTTATTTCTTATTTATTTAACAATTTATGTACACACATAATATATACACAGACAAGAAGAAAAGAACAGAAAAATACGTACAAAGGTGATGTTTATTTCTAAAGAAATCTCTTCCATCATACCTGCGATAGGGCAGAGGATAATAAAAAGAGATCTATACAAGCTGTGTGTAAGAGTAGAAAGAAATTAAAACACATAAAATTAAAACAATTCACTATATAAAATAACACGAGAATAAACTAATACAATAACTACACAAACTACTATAATAACTTACATATTTTTAATTTTCTTTCCCGAACTTGAGACCATCAACCATTTCGTCAATAGATACCTCACAATCTGCTACAAGTACGTGACGTTGACAAACGGTTTAAGGATCGCTATTTTTGATTTCGTTTACTTAACGACTGACACGTAAAATCACGTTTCACGTACAAAGAATTACATCGAACCTTTAAATGACGTATCTCTGTTCGAAACGAAACGACAGTGTTGATTTAGGAACGTAAGAAAAACAAAGATTAAATCCGATGCTTAGGTATTATCACATACGAGATTGGCACGCGCGTTAATTGAGGAAAAGGGAATGCTGCGATAGTGACCAATTTTCCCCAGTTGACTCTAATAACGCGTGGGAAGTTAGGGAGCTGATACAGTTAGTTTCCTTATACTGCCATATATCGAGTTTTCTGGCGCACGTTTTATGGACATAATAATCTAATATTGACGGAATAAGCTCAAGAAAAGTAACTGATAACTACAGTGACTATTTTAATCTCTTTATGTAGGTATTTACATGGTATTAATGGGGCTCGTGGCTAAATAATAATAGCTGCACGGGTCGATGATCAAGGTTAAGCAACGCTTGCCGAGGTCAGGGTGGGTGACCATCCGTTACATACCGAGACACGGTTCATTAGAAAACCAGCGTCAGACAGCATCTGTCTGGCATTAATGCTGAAATGAACATTTTTGCCGCAGCCGTGAGGCACACACTATTGTTGTTAATTAAAACATTATTTTCTCTTTTTAACCGACTTCCAAAAAGGAGGAGGTTATATGTTCGACGCGTATGTTTGTTTTTTTAACCGACTTCCAAAAAGGAGGAGGTTATATGTTCGACGCGTATGTTTGTTTTTTTTTTTTTTTTTTTTTTTTTTTTATGTATGTCCACCGATTTCTCCGTCATTTGTGGACCGATTTTGAAAATTCTTTTTTTGTTTCAAAGGGTATGCTCCCAAATTGGTCCCATATAAATTTTATTAACTTTGCTTGGGTAGTTTTTGAGTTAGCTACAAAATACGTATTTTTTTCCCACTTAGTATAAAGATGATATGATAAGTTCCTGTCACTGGTAGCAGGTAGTGGTATTCCAATGTGTGTGGGGTAGGTACCACAACTAAAAAGTGAAAAATAAAAACTTTTTACAAAAAAAAAACAACCGACTTCCAAAAAAAAACACTACAAAGTGAAAAATAACTTTAATTTCGGAAGTCGGTGGCAAAAAACGACAACACAAAACACAAGACACCGACTTCCGAAATTAAAGTTATTTTTCACTTTGTAGTGTTTTTTTTTGGAAGTCGGTTGTTTTTTTTTTGTAAAAAGTTTTTTAATTTTGTTATTTATTTTGTGTTTCACGAACTGTGTCCAAATATTTTTTTTCTTTCTTTTTCTTTTTCTTTCTTTCTTTCTTTTTCTTACTTTCTTTTTCTTTCTTTCTTTCTTTTTCTTTCTTTCTGTCTTTTCCTTTCTTACTTTTTCTTTCTTTAGATACCTTCGTGCCTCGGCTCTATCAAGCTTATTGGTCCCGGTTGTCATTCTCATTTCTTTGACAGTCGTTACGGGAAGTCAGATGCCCAAATTTTGACAACCAGTCTTGCCAAGGGGTACCGTGTTACAATTCAAACAACTCAGTGGCATTGTGGAGATAAGATAGGCCATCGCTCCATTAGTGTTATTGAGCTGGTTAGACTGCAAGCCGACATAGTCTGGGAAAGGCTAGTTACATTATTGTAGTATTAATATGCCTCAAAAGTTCAGATAAAAGTGATTGTTATGTCATAACTGGTATGAAGTCACTACTATATGACTCCTGTTTTAAAACAGTTCAGTAAGATTTATGTGAGGGAATAAAGTTAAATCAAATGAAACAATTTCAGCCACATTGTAAGAAGCTGCCAATAAAAATGTCATCTAAACTGTTCTTGAGTCTGGACTAGCTAGGCAGCACATAGTTTGATTTTGTAAGCTTTGAAGCTAAAACTTTAACTTTCTAATGTACATGGGGCACTTAGAAAGTTTTGCGATACTTAAATAATTATGCTAGTTGGGATTATGGTTATTTTATGGTTGGGGTATGTCAGGATCGTAGCAGGTGGCGTTCTGTAGTTTCTGCCTACCCCCATGGGAAGAAGGCGTGAGTTTATATATGTATATGTATAATTTTTTTATTATTATTTTTCAATGGCGTCTATACACAGTTTCATACGTTTAAACCAATTTTCATAACACATTTTCTAGTCAGCATCAGACACCTCTTCTTTCTCCTTCTCAAATGCAGCCAGTGCATCTTCCGGTAATGAAAACTGTTTTCCCTTGAGTTGATTTTTTATTTTGGGGAACAAAAATTATAAATCCATTCGTAATGATATCTTAAACGTGTCGAGATGAGCCTTCCTTAAATTTTGCTATCATGTCTCGGCACCATTCTACCCAAACCTCCTTCTGAGCCTGCGTTAGATTTTGCGGTACCACTGTGAAACTATCTTCCTTACCCGAAGATGCCCGTGTAGAATTGAGTGACCTGTGTAGTGTGTATGTTGTCTCGAGTCATTCGTAGATCTTTGACAGTCGTTACGGGTCGTCAGGAACCCGAAAGTCTGACAACCAGTCTTGCCAAGGAGTATTGCATAATACGATAACCCTTGGCTGGCCAGTAGCTGAGCTGTAGAAGTCAGGCTGACCTAGTTACTGGGTAATACGATTCGTATTACCCAGTAACTGGTTGTAGCTGCAGTAGTTACTAGTTGTGGAGGTTAGAGAGGTAGTCATACGTGTCAAGTTTGAACCCAAGGCACGCACCTCTGACTTTTCGAATTCATGTGCGTATTGTATTATTATCACTTGCTTCAGAAACGGTGAAGGAAAACATCGTGAGGAAAACAGCATGTCTGAGAGATATTTGTCGACGGTATGTGAACCCAAGTCAGAGGCCCATGGGCGGCTTTAAAACTCTGACACCAGATTAGTCACTAACCACACGAAAAAGGAAAAAAGGATTCAATGTATTGAATAATCTTGCTATCGGTGTTAACTATAAGCCTGTTCCATGAAATCTACCATTGCTCATCCAACTAAAGAATAAATCAGAACATAAAATGAATGTAAGTCCAACCTTAGTTCGCACCTCATTACTCGAAGTCCCGAGCATAAATCTTCCTCGTTGCTCTAAAGTTTAGCATACACTCGACGTCTCGGTCCCCGCGTATCTCTAAATTCGCATCGTAAAGTGCATACCAGCATTTTATTTCGCACTAAAACACAGTCCCTCCGAGATAAGAGTTTATTGAGGACAAAGCTAAAAAGACTTGGAGGTATAATGTCACGTTTTTATTACGTTACAATCACGCCAAAGTGTATATGGAATGTGTACACACAGATACATAGAAGGTGAAAGTTTTAGTAAATAAAACGAAACGAAATGAAATGTGTGAAAAAATAAAATAACAAAGCGATACAGTTATGTGTGCAGAAATTCATAAACACTAAGTGGATGATGCAATGCTAGAGCCAGGTGCTTCTGCGCTGTGAGTTTGATTCTCGCGTCACGGAGCAAAATACGTTTGTTTAATCTGCAGATTTTTATTCCTAGGTATTTTCACATGTGAGATTTGTAGAGAAATAAAAAAAAAAGTGTGGCACTCGGGGACTGCCGCGGTAAAGCTATTGCATAGCATTTGTAACCTCCATACTTTCTATTTGTCAACGCTACACTTGGGATGATGACGGATGATGACATAAAACAAAAATTACGTTCCCATGACAACAATACGTCATTCACGTCATTACATGGTAGGCGGAGTGGGGGGTGTTAGGTTTTTCGTTACGGAATTTCTTGATTCGGTCGCCGCGCTCAAAGCCCGCGATAAAAGCTATGCAATATAGCTTAAAAAAATATTTAAAAAAAAGTTTTAAAACATTCGTGTATAAACCAACAAAAACCGAGTTACAAAATGTACTCTCACGTAGCAGCGAGCGTACGAATTTCTCCGAAATTTACGGCGTCCATGATTCACGTGCAATGATAGGAGTACCAGGAAATTATGAGCACGTGGAGGTAAAGCCGCTAATTGCAGCGAGCTGAGACGTTCATACACTATTACCCTTGCACGGAGCCAGCTATATCTTTCTAAATGTAAGGCACACCCAGAGCTGTGAAATGAACAAGGCCAGCGGTGGTAAGGGAGGTTCAGACGGGTGGATTGAAACGATCATTTGGAGATTCGGAATACTCACTTTCTTGCTTGTTTGTAAAATATGATAGCAAAATATTTACAGTTGCATTTTAGATCGTTTCTTTTTAAATAGCTTTTTAATCTCATCAGTATGCAGTGAACATGTTTGTTGTGAAGCAACCGCAAGAAATCCTCTTACAATATTCTGAACATCAATTGTAATTTTATAATGAATCACTGTCAAGTTACCTAAAGGGCAATGGAGAGGATTATCCTTGAAGCTTCTCTACGTGATCGAATCAGAAATGAGGAGATCCGTAGGAGAACCAGAGTAACCGACATAGCCCAAAAAATTGCCAATCTTTAAGTGGTAGTGTGGGCAGGGTACATTGGTTGCAAAATAGATGGCCGATGGAGCTGAAAAGTTCTGGAGTGGTGACCGCGTCCCAGAAGACGTAGTGTTGGAAGACCTCCTACAAGGTGGACCGATGACTTGGTGAAGGCCGCAGGAATCCGCTGGATATGAGAAGCACAGAACCGGTTGAAGTGGCGGTGCTTGGGGGAGGCCTAAATCCTACAGTGGACGTCTTTCGGCTGAAATGATAGTGATGATGAATCACTGTTATTGGAAACCAATACTTAAATGTGTTTCAAATTTAGTTAAAAGGTTGTTCATTCACCAAACATATAAGAGGAAAGGTTGACTAATAACTGTCATGTCACCGAGATAAGCGGGTTAAACTTTATGATCCTCAGTCGAATTTTGTCGTGTGCACTCCGTTTTACAACCATGAATTTAGGAATTAGATAACATGTAGTCGCAGAAATGTTTTTACCATTGTTTAATTATCTAGTCGCAGGCAGATTGTATGATTCTTTATTTTGAACTAGGTGAAATAGGGTAGGTTAGGTTAGAACTATGACCAAACACGCGCGAGCCGAGCGAGCGAAGCGAGCGCTGCCACGACAGCGGCCGGCGGGCGCCACTTCCAAGTTGCTCACAGAAATGTTTTCATCATTGTCTAATTATCCGTTAAAAAGAAAGTTAAGAAAACACAAAAATCGTTGTATCATAGTTTATTTACATACAATTAGGTCATTAAGTTAAAATCAAAACAGGAATTTTTAAGGATAAGTAAAGGTCCATTAGGTATTTCATTCAATACATAGTTGAAATATCCAATATCTTAAAAATCATTAGATTAATCGTTCGTTAGTGCGATTAATTTTAGTTGAATTAATATTAAATAAGTTAAACTGTAGTTGAGTCGACCAATATGCGTTATGAACATATGAGAATCAACCGTAGTTACGAGTATCTCGAAAATAGTTAGAAAATCTTTAGTTATTTATAATACGTAACTATTTCAATAAACTCAAAGAAATCACAGCTAAAGTGACATTAAGCTATAATGATAGATAGTTTAAAATATAAAAAGCGGCTAAGTACGAGTCGGACTCGCAAACGAAGGGTTCCGTACCATCGTACAATATTTTACACTACCTACGTATTTATTTAACCTGTTTCTTTTATGGGGACCTCTTACATTTGTTTCATTATTTTATTTTTATTATTTGCTGTTACAGCGACTATAGTAATACATACTATGTGAAAATTTCAAGTGTCTAAGTACATATTACCGTTTAAAAGATACAGCCCTGTGAAAGACGGATAGACGGACAGTGAAACCTTAGTAAAAGGATCCCGTTGGCCCCCATTGGAAACGAAACCCAGAAAAAAAAAAAAAAAAAAAAAAGAAGGAAAGAATATTATGAGCCTCCAAATTGGATTACTCGACTATATTCCACAAACTTTATTTACATCGAAAATTCTTTGAAATTCGGCTACAGTCGTACCACTGTTTACAATCTAGTGTGGTAAGCATCTAACAAAACTCTACAATCTCTCTTACCTTGGTTGCCAACCGGAACGAAGCTAAACGTGCTCAGCTTAACTTCTCAGGCCACTGTATTTTATTTCTGCGAGTGTTTATTAAAAATGTTTTAATAATAAAAGGGTTTTTTAAAAGAAAGTTTGTGTCGGGAAAGAGGTTCTATAGTTATGTAACAGTTTTGAAGCAAGAACGTGTGTAGAAATAAACAAATAAATTGAAGACGCTCGTTCTATCATAGACCTCATCCATCACTTTCCATTAAGGTAGATCGGGGTCAAAAGCAGGCCCATTCTGTAACAATAATAAAAAAAAAACAGTGGCTTGTATAGAACATTGGTCCGTAACCTTATCTAAATAAAGAGCACAATAGCGTTTATAAAAAAGATACTTCCAAAACCTTTAAAGTAAAAATACTTGCATAGAACATTAATCTGAATCGGAATATACTTAAATAAAGAGCACAATCGCGTTTACAAAAATGAGGTGTCGGTAACGGTGTCGCGAGTTCAATTATTTTTTCTCATCTTAAAAATGCCCAACGCGCCTAAAAAAGTTTTCACTTAAAAAAAAGTATGAACAATTTCTAACAAAAGGTTGGTATCATAAATTTGACACTGTCTTAAACTTTGTTTTATTAAAAACTAAAAAGCGCAATGTTTGCGGTTCTACGCACACATCTTTATCGATTTTCTCTCGAACAAACTCAAACCCGTGCCTATATATAAGGGATTAAAATAGGTAAAACCGATGGACTCAACAACCGACACACGACAAACAAAATGCAAATGTATGGAGATGAGTGGTGGAAGAGAGGACGCGGCAAATGACACGCGAATCTATCGTCGGGAGCAGTCGGGAGACTTCGGAGGTGATCGGGAACCATCAGAGGCTGTTTTCCGTGCCGCAAAGTACCCGTCGTTGTAATATTTATTAGCATATATCATTTCTGTCGTCGCCCCTTACACGGGTTGGTAGTGATCGGTTACTGAAAATGGTTAATTGGATATCCTTACATTATACTCGACAAAATACCCGTCAGAATCAGAAAGCTCTAGCTCGAACTCGTGACGTAAACGTAACGTAAATTCAAACGATTATTTAAACACAAAAACAACTTTTTTTTTGTGAATAAGTTTCGGGTGATACTTCATATACTCGTACAAACATATACAAAAGAATGACAAAAAGTTGGCTTCTCTCCCTGTCATACAATGACACTGAAGATATTGTGAGTTAATATACAAGCAAGACATTTACACAAAACATACACCTTCAACTCACCCTCACACGCACACTCGATTACACACACACAATTTTTTTTTTTTGTCAATATTTTATTTTGGTAGTTTGCTATCCTTAATAAATTAACTATTTTGTTAATTTTCAAACATCCTGAAATTAAATTTAAGCTACCGTAAACATGTTTCGAATACAAATTTAAAATAGCGCAACTCAGACCCCCAAGATACAGGCGCTGCCTAGTTTGGGGACCACAGTTTTAAAATACTATGGTTAATATCCTAGTAACAGTCAGCATCCAATATCATTATTTTCTGAAATTTATTTTGTAGCAATGGATCAATAAAAATTATTCTTATACTTATCTATACATAGACAAACGGATATCCAAATTAATAAAATTGTCTGTTTGAAATGTCAAAATAACAGGTTTTTACGAAATGCATTCTATGAAAGTATACACGGTACTTCTGACGTATTTAGCTATCATTACTTCTTGAAGCTCATCCATACTATCCATCCATCCTTCCATAATCCATCCTAACTATTATTATAAATGCGAAAGTGAGTTTGTTTGATTATTTGTTTGTCAAGATTTCACGCTAAAACAGCGAAACGTATTGGCATATAGATACAACATGAGCTGGGTTAGGTTAGGTTAGGTTAGGATACTTTTATCCCGATATTCTCACGGAATTGAGACTTATGTGAGTGAAACCGTGGAGCGGAGCTTGTACTTTAATATTATGAATGCGAAACCAACTATTTCTCTGTCGGTATATCTGTCTGTTACCTTTTCACGCCCATAAAGCTGAACAGATCTTATGTTTGGCACACGAATACACCATGACCTAGTAAGCACCCCAGTAGTAAGTTTCCGTAGGATAATTTCCGACTTCAACACGGGCGAAGCGTCCTAGAAATGTTTTAAAAAGCGAGTAACTTTATCTGTCTCTCTGTTCGTCTGTTACCTTTTGACGCCTAAACCGGGGAACCGATCGTTATGAAATTTGACATAATAGGTAGCCTGGGATCTGGAGAAAGACACTTGCGCGAACTCACTTGCGCGAAAAGACATTTCCGCAAATGTACTTTTGCGCAGATGGATTTTTGCACGAATGGACATTTGCGCGAAAAGACACTTGCGCGAAAGACACTTGCGCGGATCCACTTGCGCGAATCCACTTGCGTGAAAGGACAGTTGGAGAAATGAGATTCCTTCATATCATTACTCCTGTATTCTTTCAAAGAGTTGGGCAGGGGTGTATTGTAGAGATAAATAAACATAATTTTATTTTTCGATTTTATTTATTGTGTGAATATTTCACTCACAATTCGCCAGTTATGTTCAAGTTACAGTAAGACTGGAAATATTTGACATGACAGATAGCCTGAGACCTGGAGAAGGACATAGTGTACTTTCATCCTAGATCGCAGTAAACAGCTATCAAATAAAATAAAACTGTATTTCAATATTTCTTTTCAACAAGACAGATAATACTATAAGCTTTTTATACCGATTTCCAGTACGTTAGAGTTACAGGACACCAAAGACCAATTTACAGCCGTCAATCATGTCTAGATCCGCAGACATCATAGTTACATCGCAACTTCAGATATCGCGTTATCAAGCAATACTTATATCTAGTTATTTTTAGTTTAGAAGCAGATATCCTTTCGATAACGATATCCCAGATACCAGAATTTATTAAATAGGTTTATACATTTTAGCTTTTTTTTTTAAGTAGGTTTATATAAGTTTCTGCATTATATGTGTAGGTATATTTAATATTTTAGTTTAAGGCGTCGCAAAATAATATTCTTCTTTTCTTGTTCTCACACACTATTGTCTACATTTTCTTTTTAATTTCTCCTTTCGCAGGTCTGCTGGAAGAAAAATAAGCAGTAAGTACCTTTGTTGGCACTCAATACTCTTATGTCGTATCTGTATCTATTTTACTAGGTACATAAATAATAAAATAAATAAAAAATTAAATAAATAAATAATAAAATAAATAACTAAATAAAATGAAAATGAATAAATAAAATAAATAAATAAAATAATATTAACAAATAAAATAAAATAAATAAATATATTTACTGAAAATAGGAATGTGTGTACATTGGTAAAAGTTGCGCGTATACGAAAGCACGTAGAGAAAGCGTTGCAATCAAGGGAAAATACGGCATTGTAAATAATTTTAATTCAAAGTTATGACTTGAATTTTCTGGTTCCAAATCTTTTACTGATAGCCTAGCCTAGGCAAATTAACTGATTTGACTAAAAACGATTTTGAAGTCTGCTACGGTTAGGTTGCCACTTTGACAAGAGGTCATTTGACAATAAATATGTCACCGTAAGATTGTGAGCACCGTTAGTTTATAATCTATCGGTATTATTTCCGTTAGATCATAATCTGTCGAAAAGTTGTGAACTGAGTGAAATGGGTTAGGTTAGATTAGAACTGTGACCAACCGCGCGCGAGCCGAGCGAGCGAAGCGAGCGGTGCCGCGGCAGC
The DNA here is from genome assembly GCA_949152395.1 of Agrochola litura. Taxonomy (NCBI): domain Eukaryota; kingdom Metazoa; phylum Arthropoda; class Insecta; order Lepidoptera; family Noctuidae; genus Agrochola; species Agrochola litura. Next base: position 16,190,547 of record OX424509.1, on the reverse strand, counting down.
GGCCGGCGAGCGCTACTCCAAGTTGCTCGCAGCCACGCAGGCTATTTAATATTAGCCCAAGGTGCATTACGTCGCAAAAAAGTTGGTTACCAGTTCACAATTTGTCAGTTTTTCGTGGATACATGGAACTATCGAAAAATTATGCGTTAAATTGTAAATGATTTGTCACAGTTCACAATTTTTCGACAGTTTATAATCTAACGGAAATAATACCGATGGATTATAAACTAACGAAGTTCATAATTATACGGTGACAAATATAAAATTTATGATGACGTTCATCGTTCAGTCACGACTAAAGAAAATATAGGCGCTTTGACACTTTTGACAGGTGCCCGGACCTGAAGTCTCAGTGTTGCCAGAAAACCTTAATTGAAACACGTCCTAGGTAGACCAAAGAATAAGAAATCTGAATAGAAGTTTGATGTCTTGTACTCTCTTTTGAGCATGCGCCGATGCCACTGAAAACATGATCTAAATACCTGCCCACTATGCCGCTGAGACTCGCGTTGCGCAAGTCAAAACATAGCTGTCAATTTTTTATCCTGACTGAGCGGAACATTTTTTCAATTTAGAATTTTTTCAAATTTAGAATACGTTCGAAATTGGAGTCTCACTTCTGTACAACTTATTCTGTGAAGTTAACCAGTTTCGCTCGCGCTGTGAAGCGAAATCTTTTCCTTTACGAATAGTGTTTATTATTGACGGGGGACTTTCCGATTGCAACCCTTTGTGCCACAAAAGGTAGACGGATCATTTTCAGCTGAAGAACCCTTTTCACCCCCACCCCTCGTTAGTGTAGCGTAACTTTGGCCTGAATTGCAAACCGAGCAGTCTTTTAATTACATTTTCTACGGTAAAACGGATGGCGGTGCATTTTCTGTCACCGTATGTGAGAGAAATTAATATGCTTTAATTATTCAAAGAGCTTTTGGGTTTGATTTTGAGTTTTTAGTAGTAAAGTATTGCTTACATTGATTTCCAATATTTTTGGTCATGTGATTTCTGAAGTTGTATTTTGATCAGATAATAGTAGTCCTCCAGATCATTTTTAATCTCAAAGGAGACCAGCCTTCGGCGCTTGAGATATTATAGTATAAATTCAAAATTCAAAAGTCATTTATTCAAACTAGGCTGAGAATCAGCACTTTTCGAACGTCAAAATTACATAAGACAGTCCCCCAAAAACGCCCACCCTTCACCACTTCCTAGTGCCTTTAGCTGGGAAGAAGAAGTGACGCAACAAACTCCCCAGCTGCACAGCTGTCTGTATTGTGTTGTATACAAGTGCGTACACAGACACAGGTGTGTTCTCTCTTCCCTCACTCTCATAGTCCGATGGGACGGCACTTAATCCGACATGACCGGAGAGAGATCAGGCGCAGGACCAACGGCTTATCGTGCTTTCAGAGGCACGGGGGTATACCACTGCCAACTTCCAAACTCCGGTCTATTACTAGAAATTCCTAATAGAAAAAAATAACACTGCCAGACCTGGTAACCCAGGACACCACGCTCAGCAGTCGTGCTTGCATTAAAGAGTTAAATAAGTGGCAAAAGCAATAACAACCGCACGGGTCGATCGATCAGGTTAAACTACGCTTGCCGCAGTCGGTCCGTGGATGGGTGACCATCGTTTTCATACCAGGATCCCTCCATGCCTCGGTTTGGTCCCATCTGTCATACATGGATCTTTGACAGTCGTTACGGGTCAGAAGCCAGAAAGTCTGACCACCAGTGTTACCCAGTAACTGGGTTGTGGTGGTCCGATAGGCAGTTACTCTATTTAAAATACTGGTATTCAGCTTCATCCGGTTAGACTGGAAGTCGACCCCAACATAGTTAGGAAAAGGCTAGGCAGATTGATGGAAATGGCCACTTTTATTTGTACCAAGTTATAGCCTAACTAAAACTTATTAGTACCTACAAATCACATTTAGGCAGAATCGAATAAAGCTAACTAACAAACTCACACGAAATCTTTTAAAGCAGAACGTGTAAATAAACCAGGATAAAACGCGAATCGTAATCAAATCACGTCAAACTTCGAACTATCTTTTTTCGGCAGTTCCGATTCTACGCTCCACCCGCTCTTTTATCTCTCAATCGTAATTTACCATACTTACTCAACACTACACTATTCTGAAAGACATTTCTCTAAAAATCAGGAGCAAAGGAAATTCAGCAATAGGTACCTCGAATTCTCAGTCATAAACCGGAGATCTTCAATATCCGAAGAAAAATCAGCTCTAAACATATTTCGCTGGAGGCTAATATATGTCTACGTGACGGTGGGTTATTACGAATTCGTGCAGAGACAGTTTCGCCTCCACACTGTGTTGTATTCATTTGTCGTCGTAAACGTTGGATAGGATAAGAAAGTTAGCTCTTAGGAAGTCGTAAAATACTGTGGGAAATGCGTTTATTACGGGGGAATAGATTTTGTTGATTGATAACGTTGGATATGTCGCAGGGATATTGTCAAACCAGTGATATATAATTTCACTAGTGAAATTATAAACACATTATAATTTCACATTGACATTATAATTTCACTGGAACCCTGTAGTAATTTAATTTTAGTATGAGTCAAGTTTGTAGTGGTTTCTTCGTGCGTTTTGATTGGTCGACTCTTCTTTATCCACCTTTAAGATCTGCATAATAACGTGTAGAAGTTTATTCATTTTATGATATAAGTAAGGCATGACATTGGAAACGGACCAATCATTGACCGTCTCACAATTTATCGGGCTTGCACATACAATGAAATTGTGAAAGTATGACTGCCTTGCAATATCACTGCGTGGGTCCAGTGGAATGATAATGTCACTTAAATGAGCCCGTTAAATTGTGAGAAATGGAGGCGGTTGACAAAGTTTCGTGCAATTATAATTTCACTAGTGAAATTATAATTTCACTGATTTGAAAATATCCCTGCGACATATATACTTACCTGTAGTGTTGAATGTATAGTATATTTGTTGAAGGTAAGCCCTCCAACAAATATACTATACATTCAACACTACTAGTCTCTCTATACGTATTTTATTTAAGGGCACACGCGAGGAAGTGATTTCTGAGGGTCACCGTTATCGAAACCGATAAGGAGGTCTACATATTATAACTAGGTACCTAGTAGCTTTTTATTTAGAGTGATTGATGCTGTGACAATAGTCTTCCTTTAACGTTCACATAAGATATACCTTAAGTGGCATTGTCCATCACCCCGTATTCGTTCTCATAGGTGCCTTACATGGCATGGCAACCGGCACCCTAAGTCCCCTTTGACACGCTTAGGCTGCGGATAGACGATGCCGGCCCGATGCCTAGCAGGGTATGGATAAGCATGAAAGCTTTCACACGTTATACCGGTAGATTTCATCCGGCTTACCTAACATTCGCCGACGTACCCGGCGCTCGCTAATCAGCAGTCTGAAAGTGTGAAAAATGGCTACGATAAAATTTAATTTCTGTCTCAAAGTTGTGCCTAATGTCATCCGCATCAGTAATGCATGTTGATAGAAACAGATGCTGGGCGAAAATAAACTACCTTGTGAAACTCCGCAGAGGTTATGTTCTTTTGTCCGTACCGTACCTCCGTTTCGTATCAGCGACGCGATCCAAAAACTCTAGACACAAAGTAAAATAGCCCGTAACTCCGTTACGTCGCTGCGATTATCGCGTGTTAATTTCTGTGTCAAGTGTCGTCCGTCACCTGTAAACGGGATGAAAACACCGACTCGCGATGGATCGGAGCGTACCTGTATCTGTATCGAGACGCCAGACCACCGTACCGTACCGAACGGGCGACCAAACTAGCGTTCTTGGATTGCGACGCTGATACGAAACGGAGTTACGGTACGGACAAAAGAACGTGTCTGGACGCAGCTTTACATGATGGAAAAAAAAATATTGGTTTCTACTACCGCTGTCAAAGTAGTGAGTTTAGAAAGTCGGTACCATTTTTTTTGTTTTTTCGTGTTAAGATGTAGATGCATATCATGACGTCAACAGAATTTCGCTATTAAATGGAATTTGACTTTGTATAGTGGTACTTTCCCAAACCTTCTAAAACTATTGTTATAAATAGTTTGTTAAGCGTTGGAGATCGCTTTACATTCCAACAAACTAAATGTACCTAATTGTAAACACAAATATGTTTAATTAATTAAGTGAGATTTGCAAGAATCTTTGGGAACATTCTTAGAATCTTAAACGACTATGTGGGTGAGGGAATTACTTTGTTTGAAGGCAAACATGAATTTCATACAATATGTATATGATAGTTATGTGTTTAGAAGTGATTAATAAAGTTTTCCCTGGTTAGCACCATCAAATCAAATCAAATCATTTATTAGTGTGATTTGTGGTGGTCGTAAATATTGTTACTCAAAAATGCATTGTAATGTGGTCATTATTTTAACAACCTTGTTTGAGCAAAGTCGACCTTGCCGTTCTGTTTCAAGGAGCGGCCGGCAAAGTTTTGCTGGTCGCTCTAACAGGCCGGCAAAACATTGCTGGTCGCTATTTTGACGTTTCAACGTTTTAAAAAATCAAATGCAAAAAGATTTTATTTAAAACACAGCTGTTTGTATTTATAGAGATAGGTACAAAAAGATTTTATTCCATATTTGGCTGTATAGTTCCAACTACCATTGCTAAAAAAAAAAAAAACAAAGAAGTAACAAAAGCGCGGTTCAGCGAAAATTTTATTTTTATTTAGTGACTTTTTTGCGTAATAAATGAAGAAATAATACAGCAGTCAAACACCGCATTAAAATTATCGCAAACTATTAGTAATATCAAACCGGGAAAGTCGGTGTTGAATTTTAGTAACTGTACTTTTCATAATTGTCATTTTAATTCAATTTCTAGTTAATTAATATATATTTTATTGAAATTACTTGCTGGTTTTATTTAGATTAGGTACTTGCATTTTTGAGTAAAGCACTATACAAGCCTTGGCCCACTATGACTGTTTCGCTGGTCACACTATGATTGCCTCGAGCTAGCCTAGCTACGCTCTAGGCCTTCCAGCTTGGCCATCATTGCGGCCCTTGCTGTCCTCACTGTAAAGGCCTCGACCGCGACCAGCAAAGTAGTCATTAAAGACCGCGGCAGTAATGTACTATGTAGGTCTTATAAAATATAATCTTAAAGCCAGCCCGCGTGAATTTCGGAAATTATCCTACATAAACGTACTACCTGGATAAAACGTATCCTATATCCTAATTCAGGTCATGGTCTGCCCGTGCGCCAAATTTCATCCAAATCCGTTCAGCCGTTTTAGCGTGAAAGCGTAACAAACAAACTCATTTTCGCATTTATAATATTAGTTAGGATTTACGGACTTCAAAATCTCCTCATTGGATAATACACGTTACGATAATATAATTTATTCGCTGAAGTCAGTTATCCAATTTGTTTTATATCCAATAACGTTACAACGTCTTGAGTCCACACACTAAATAACAGTCGTTTGAAAATGGAATTGACTGAAATTAATGATTACATTTATAATTTCATTAATTTACTTTTGTGTAAAAAAAACTCTAATTAGTACTTATTAGAGTTTTTTTTTTTTGATTGAACTTCGTGCTTAACACATTCATTACTCATACACATTTTTATTGAATTATTTTATTTCTTATTTATTACTAGGTATATAGGCAGTATTTTATAATAAAAAAACAATAGGTGTATTAATAAATACATCACGTACTTGTGGCAGTGACTTATGTACATATGTGTATGTAAATATCGAAATATCTCTCCCGCGATATGAATATTTTATGTCCAAAAAAATCTCTTCCATTTAAATTCTTAATTCACTTAGTATAAAATATAATTTACATAACATTGCCCTAATAAATAATATTTCAGACCTACTTAAGTATAGTATATATTGTGGTGGCGAAAACCTCCAACTCTATTCTTACATTTCACAAAGCGCGTTTTGAATTTTAATACCAAGTATACCTACCTACATTTTAGTATAAAAATTTTGCATGTCTGAATTTAATATCAATTTCTTGGGGTATCATTTGAGAGTTGAGAATTCAGAATCAGAATGTTGAAAATAGCATTTTGCACATGTAAGCCAACGTACGCACGGACGTAATAAAATCGCGGCGATTTTTTTTTTCAACGCTGCTCTCTGCTTAGCGCCGAGAGTTGAAAATTTAGTGCACGATAAAATCTCGCCGCGATTTTATTACGTCCGTGCAAACGTCGGCTTAATCAAAGGGATATAAGTTACCCACATAATGTAGAAGCATAATCTATGCATATTATAAATTGAAGTCACTATTCGTGTCCGTCTGTGTGGCTGCGTTGGTCTTCTAAATAACGCTACGGATTTTGATGTTGTTTTCACCATCTTATTGAGAATATTGTGTTCCGGAAGGTTAATGTGTAATAAATTAAAATTAAAACCGCGTGAAGTAATTTATATATAAATCGAAATTTTAAGAGAAGAAATATTAACATATAATAACAGTTATTAAATATCATTATCAGAATATTGCAACTACAGGAATTGAGACGCCAAATTTTATAAATTAAATAGTAGTAGGTTATATACATTTACATCTAAGTTTAACAGTAAACAACTAATTATAATGAATCTCAAAATGAAATAGATACCTATTTTATTAAATCAACCTAATGGAATAATAATTATGTATCTCGGTGTATTTTTGATCAAGTTAACATGTTGGCTAATTAATAGATTGGATTTACGCACACCAACCATATTTTACACAGTATAATATGATAAAATAACACTGGTCTACGTTCACCAGTTCGGCGAATGGCAGCAAACTACAATGAAGCATTCGAACACATTGACATATTTACATGCTCTTTGAAAAGGTTTCGTAGCCTTTTGTATGAGACACTTGAGCTCTCGGACTAATTGTTTGTTGTTGTTTTATAGTACTTCTTTTATCTGTTTTTATAATATTAGTGTAACTGACATGCATGAACAGTTCACCTCCTAGTGACTAAGGTTTTAATTATTAATGGTAATCTGTGAACAGCGCTGTGGGCTACATTATTACTTAAGTTATTTATATTTTTCTGTGTGTAATATTGCATGATGTAGCTGTTTGTTGTTCCCATTGAATTAAAATAAAAAAAATTAACGACTACGTTGAAGACAAGGAAGTTTGGCAATAATTCCTTCTGCACATGTGGCTTCCCTGGTACCTCATTAATGGCATAAATAAGTAAGAGTCTATTAACTGCTCCCAAATTACCATGTTTATTTTAATCTAATTTTTTTTTTTTAATTCTTCCTTTACATATTTATTCTATTATTTGACATTATATACCTACGATTTAATTTCAACTCTTTATTAGTGACTTTTATGGACAAAATAATTATTCAGATTGATTACAGTTGTAATAGCAACCTTATAATATTGATACTGGACATTTGAAATGTCGTAAAGGACAGGGAATACAATGTCCTTTACGACATTTGAAATTTCCAGAATCGATATGTAATTTCATTTTATTAAAATAGGTTTTTACTTTTATTAATTTATTTATCTTTTGTATAGATTATTTTCTATTTTGTGAATGTGAGAACGATGTAGGCTTAGTGGATTGTAGATCTGTTGACAATTTTCTATTTTGTTAAGTACTTGGTACTTATTGAAAGACCTACACTGTCCTCCCATACCTAGTAACACTGTTATTTATAAGTATTATAAAAGCCAATTATTTTTAAAAGAGTAACCGTGGAGTTTCTTGCCGGCTCTTCTCCATAGGAAACGACCAATTGGAATCGTGCACCTAGCTTCTGACGTTTCATAAGTGCCCATGTATGTGAAATAAAATATTTTGAATTTGAATTAAGTAACAGTATTATGCCTCAGCAGTGACCTAAAAAAAAAATCTGCGGCCGCTCGGTAATGCCTTCCGCGTCCGTGCGTAATTGCCGCGCACTCAATACTGTTGCGTACTGTTATACACTGATATTCCGAAGCGCATTGCTGTGGCCGTTTTCTATAAAGATATAATACTGTTACTTATTTATACTGTGACATTCCCCATCAAATTTCGTAACCTAATACGAAGCTATGTAATATATTTTCTCTTAAGTATTCATACAGGGAAATAGCTTGAGGCAATAATATTATTAGTAAAAAGATGTAGATAGGCTACCTACCCAACATTCGATATTCAAAAAAGGGTAAAATGTCACACTATTAGATGACACGTGGAAGTAGGACGGCATGTCGTAATTATCCGGTCTGAAAAAGGGACAAGACAACGAAAATCTGCTTAATTGGCCAAGTTTTGACGTGCCACTTGCGAAGCGTGTATAACCTAATCTACCTCTTTTACCCGACTGCCCCAGAAGGAGGGTAATGTTTTTACTTATAATATCAATCGCCGGAGGTATATCATGGAATTCTTTGTTTTCGTATCATAAGAAAACACGACCTCGTTGCATGGCCAGCATATGAAGCAATTAATTAGGAATTTCCTTCAAAATCCTTCGGATTGTTATTGAAGGGGGTGAAGGGCTTATTTAATATAACTGACAATCTGACATATTTGTCAAAAAAATAAATAATAATGTCAAATTTTTAAGACAGGTGCCGTTTAACAAAGCAGAAAACTACGAAAAAATCTTACAAAATTGTCAGATTGCTGGGTTCTCGCCTGTCGCCCGTCGTCTTTATTTAATTATTAAATTAATTAATAAGCCCTTGCATTTGAAATTACAAAATTATGTCTGTTAATTTCTAAATTTAAATCTGTAATTTTTACGGTGCACATAATAAAGAATATTCTATCTATCTATCTGTCTTGATTAAGGGCTCCTTTTGAGTACGAAATAAGTCGAAAAATCTTGCCAAAATGCATGTGACCTTAAATACTCTTACATTTTTAATGGCACAGTTCAGCTATCTACTTAAAACTACGCCATTAATCTATACTACATACTAAAAATACTACACCACAAAAAGTGTCTGTTTGTAATGTCAAAATAACAGCTTTTTACTAAATGCATATAAAAGTATAGAAATACAAAAAAAAAAAAAAATTACAAGTAAAAATGTATGTCTGTCTGTTTGTTCCGGCTAATCTCCGAAACGGCTAGACCGATTTTGATGGGACTTTCACTGGTAGATAGCTGATGTCATAAAGAGTAACTTAGGCTACTTTTAAATTCGAAAATAAATAAAAAATAAGGGTCCATGCGAGTGCAGCCGCGCGCAGCAGCTAGTTTCCAAAAACATTCTAAGCTTTTCAAGAGCTTTCTTCATTAATCATATAAAGTAAATTCTTAAAACCCGAGTAGCTCTGTAACGAGCCGTTCCACGTGTTGGTTTAACAAGGTCAAAACAAATACATTTTTCTTTACAGTCTAGTTGGCACGTAAATTGAAAAGACAAAAAAAAAAGTAAAAAATCACATTAAAGTTACAGTATATACCTTTTTTTTTGAGTGGGAATTTATCAAATAACTTATTCCACTCTGGGCGGAGCGGGAGGGCGTGTCAGACTCTTACTGACTAAAACCCACCCGTGTTCCTCAGTTACCATGTTACCAGGGCCACGGTATCACTTTCGGACTTTCCCGCAACCCCGGCAGGCATCGGCCCTGGCGGACCACATCAGTTCTGCTGACATCTCTTTGAGGCGCGCGTGGAACACAACGCGCCGTCGACCCGGGCCTGGTTCTTATCGGACAGCAAGCTACCGATTGCTCACAATCCGCAAGCCCGCGTCTACGGTGGTCTGGAATCGGCCTGCGATTCCCGACGCCCAGGGCGTATATACTTACAGCTATTGGGTTGAAAAAGAACGCACTGAGAGAATATGGTGCAATGCAAAATTTGGTGAGTGTATAAAGAAAGAAAGAAAAACATTTATTTGGACACAGTTCGTGAAACACAAAAACCAAATAAGAAAGTGAAAATAAAAAATAATGTTTTTAAAAACAATAGTGTGTGCCTCACGGCTGTATCAAAAAGGTTCATTTCAGCATTAATGCCAGACAGATACTGTCTGACGCTGGTTTTCTAATGAACCTTCAAGGACAAGTGACGGGGAGTACAGTTTCAACATACCTAATACCTACATAATTTGTATACTTAAAAAACTTTTTTACAAAAAATACAACCGACTTCCAAACTACAAAGTGAAAAATAACTTTAATTTCAGAAGTCGGTGTCTTTAGATCAGTATTTTAGTTTTTTGACACCGAATTCTAAAATTAAAGTTATTTTTCACTTTGTAGTTTGGAAGTCGGTTGTATTTTTTGTAAAAAGTTTTTATTTCTCGCTTTTTAGTGGGTCAATTTGTAATTTATTTAAGTTACATTAGCCTAATGCCAACTGCTCATCACCTTTTACAAAATATTGCTTTTCCCGATTCAGGGACGTTCATCGTTGAGGAGTTCTCCTGGTACTTCACCACTAGCTCCACTTCTCCATATGCATTGTGACGAGCATAAGTTGCATTGCAACCATATTAAAGTAATTGAATCGCAACCCGTGAAATACTTATTATTGAATAGTTCCGGTGGCTATTTGTGGTCTTCGTCATCAATTCCACTTAACTAAATGGTGCTTTCCAAGAGCAACTGCACGAGTTACTATAAAAAATACCCAAATCGCTATAGGTTTGCCTGTAATATTTGAAGAGTTCCCTCGATTTTTCTAGGATGCCATCATCAGATCCTGGTTTCCTTATCATATCTCCTTTCCAACAAAAAAAGAATCATCAAAATCGGTTCATAAACGACGAAGCTATCCACGAACACACATAAAAAAAATAATTATAAATACGGTTGAATTGAGTAACCTCCTTTTTTTGAAGTCGGTTAAAAAACGAAATAAATAAATAAGCACTTAGTCAAATATAACACAACAACAAAAAACATACGTCATTAGTTTGATGGCTACTAAACTCTGGCTATCAGCAGGATAGTCGACAACTTTTAGTTGTAGTTACGTTACGTTACGTAACAGATACGTTCAGTCGCTACCTGAATTAAAAATTAAGTTTAGAGCGGGCTGAAAGCAAAATTGTTACAATATGAATAAATTTTAGTTTTATTGACGCAAACAATTCTCGAATTAAAATTTAAGATAATGCAACTCGGGCTCCCAAGATACAGGCGCTAGCCAGTTTTAGACCACTGTTCAAATAACCATGTTAATTAATCTACATAGTTACAGTAACCTAAGCATAAATTATTAAAGTTACATTTTGTAACAATGGACCAATACATTATTATCATTCTATTTTCAGTGTTATTGGGTTTTTCCATCTGGAATTTCTCAGTAGCTGCCCGGTGTCTGGATTTGTGCCTGGTTGATGGCAATAGGGTCGCCCCCTATTACATGGGACTTAAACATAAGTGGCGAAATGTGGGTATACTATGCGTATACCTCTGCCTAACCCTTCGGGGATTATAGGCGTGATGTTATGTGTGTGTGTATTATTATTAAATTGTAGTACCTACATACTCAAATACATAGTAAATATCTTTGCATAAGGAACACTCTATTTTTATTTTTTTATTTATTTCTATTCTGTTTCAAACACAAGCCAGTCACGACATGATTAGGCACGTGGACGTGGCAAAATGTCTTCGTCGCTTACTCGCTTGGATGGAATTTAACGCGCTGAACATCACCGATCACAGCGCGAGAACTCTCGAATGCAATTTCTGTTTCGGTCGTAGTTTCGGCAGGTTTGCCGCCGAAACCGAAACTCGTTTTTTTGCCAAAATTCGACCAAAACAGAAACCGAACTTTCGATCGGACACTAAATAACTCCCTGTCACTGATATTTACATAGCAAGTAGTGAGTAGCACAAGTAAAAAATGAAAAATAAAAAAAATTGTTTGTAAAAACGTTTTAAAGGGTTATATTATAGTTTTCGTCGAGGTACTTGCCAATGCATAAATTCCGTTAACGCAAACGTGTCCACATGCAGCAGTCGTGACATTTACATTAAAAAAAAAACAAATAAAAGCCGTTTCGCTGCATAATATTTTGTGATTAAAGCCAGTTACCGCGCAAACCAGGCAAAACAATACAGTAGGCGTTCCATTTACTCGACACACACACACTGTACGCTTTGCAACTACAGTCTGGTCGCCGAAATAATGCGTTTATGACACCGCAGAAATACTTCAGAGAAGCTGCCTAAAATGTAACTTAAGACAACGTAGAATAATCAGTCTTTAGAAATACTTAAACTTTTGCAATAACGTGTTTAACTTAAAACAAAAACATACCATGAAACAATTTTCAAACATGAAACATAAAAGAGATGAATAACCTTCTTAACATAATTTTCAGTTCTCGTATTTTTGGCGCAGCAAAACCCCAAGAAAATACAACAAATAAAGGGAACAGAAAAAGGTTTATTAACATAACAACATGTAAATGAAGTCGGAATACAAGATATAAATCATTTATATTCATGCGAAATGAGTTCACGCAGCTAATATGAACCTAGGAGGTTTGCACACGACCGATTTTAATCGTACACCGATATCCGACATACGGATCTGCTAAAGTTTCGTTTGCAAGGGATATTAAGTAAGTTGCGAAAGTTAATCGGATTCCCTCGACTCCTTCGAAATTGATCTCGATCGGAGGAAATTGGTAGCCCATATTATCACGATACATCATTCAATACCCCATTCGAACCCAAGGCACGCACCTCTGATTTTTCGAATTCATGTACGTTTTGTATAATTATCACTTGCTTCAAAAACGGTGAAGGAAAACAACATCGTGAGAAAACCGGCATGCTTGAGAGATATTTCTCGACGGCATGTAAAGCCAAGTGCGAGGCCCATGGGCGACTTTAAAACTCTGACACCAGGTTAGTCACTAACCACACGAAAAGTGGAAGTAGTCATTCAATAATGCTGTGTTGCAGTCAAGCATGTGCCCGCGTATGGTCTATACAATTCTAAGTGCTTTTCTTGCTAATAACTTCATTTCTTCCCGATTTTATGTCGGTCTTGTGTGAGCCGATAAAAAGCTCCGTAAGAACGGAATGCAATAAATTCCGACATTTTTGCGGTGAAACGCAACACCGCCTATAAATCCTGTGACTTAGCTAGTTATATCAACGTTGACTTATTTATTGTAATCGGCTTTATTTACCGCTATATTTTAAATATAACCCGGGTTTATTGAAGCTAGCTTAATGTTTATAATCATGAAACATGGTTCTGAGAATTTAGTGAATTTACTTGGGCTTTTGTTGTTAATATTGTTTGCTAAACATTTACGAGCTTTCACCTCATTGGATCAGCAGAAGGCGGTTTTGTAACTTTGATCATGTTTTTGGCAAAAGTTTTTCTAATCTTTTGATGCCACATCATCCGCCCAAGTTGCTTTACTGTTTTGTTATTTTTGTCGAACACATGACTTGTGCTTCAATTCCAAACGAATGAGCCTGAAATCTGTGTGTACAAGGCTTAATGCGGTACACAGACAAAATATTTTATAACTACAAGAATGTCATTAAAAATAACATAACATAATAACATGCTATTATTGTAATAATAGCATGTTTTTTCATAATGATACATTTAAGTACCTAATTAAAGCAAAAATTCACCAAGGCTTATTTATTTTATTATTTATGTACACACAGTGAAGTACATCTAGATACAACATAATTATAATTTGAGTACAAAGGTACTGCTTATTTCTTAAGAAATTTCTTCCAGCAGCCCTAAGGATAAATGAAAAAGAAAATAATTGTAGGGATTGTTGTAAATAAAAAGCAAACTTGTTAATCTTCTTATGTTTTATTAAATAATTTCTTCGTCGCACCCACGTTCGTCTTCACTCACCGTCATCCATCTTCTCTCTCCTCTTTCTCGCTCGCACAGTGTTGTCATACCCATCTACTAACATCCCTCATATCTTGTGTTGCCACTTTATTATTCATTCCCACATAATGTAGACAATAGTGTGTGAGAACAAGAAGAGAAAATATGAATATTATGCAGTCTTAAAACTAAAATATTAAATATACATACACGTATAATGCAGAAAATTAACATATACTTAAATAAATACATAAAGCTTAAATATATAAACATATATATGTGTCAGATCCGGTCATTAGTACGGACACGAAACGAATCGCAAGCGCGCTACTTTCGACATCAAGAGTGATCTACCTACACCAAAAAAGACGCGCTTCTACAGAGTCGTGATGTTTTAAGGCCACGGCGAGGAGGGCATTCAGCCTCTGGTCGCATTGGAGTCAAGACGTCGCGGAACTGTTCTCGATTCGTGGTGTGTTAGTTGTAATTTGTGATCATTTTGTTAATTGGTGATTTTAATAAACGCCGTCGCACCCATTGTGTGTATAATTTAGCTAATGTAAATTATAATGTGATCTGTACTGCAAACTGTTTTTCTATTGCGCACTAACCAACACTACCCACACTACGCCCACAGTAGTTAAAATATCGCTGATGATAACGAAAGTCACATACCCGTCTCCGATATATGTGTATATAAATACTCACAGTTGAGAGGAAAGGTAATGAATGCTCTTTTACTCGATATGGCTTCGTATGTAGTAAATCATAATCAGCCTATAATGTCCCCACTGTTGGGACACAGGCCTCCTCTCTTTGAGAGGGAGTGGGCTGTAATCTATCACGCGGGCACAGTGTGGTTTGGTAGATGTCACAAGTATTCGAATTTTTGGTTCTCGGACGAATGACGATGTTTCCCTTCATCGTTTTAAGAGCAGTGGTGATGAAATTATTTACACAAAGTAAAGCGCCTACCTGGGTTCGTACCCACGACCTACAACTCGTAACTTGGGGCCGATACTCACTGGCTCGTATGTAGTACTTTGTACTAATACTTTGATAGAGCTGTGTGTACTATTTCCATTCTCAAATGGATATTGTGTGGTGCACACAAAAGCAATGTCACTCTTCAACACCATAAAGGGGAACCTCGTGCTACTAGGAAACTAAAACAGACAAATAGTGTAAAAAAAATTAAGAATACCATTCCATCTACACAAAAAATAAAAGTAGGTAACACAAACCATGTAATATTTCATTCTTTAATATAGAAAAATCTGAAGAAACGCGATGAAAAAATATATCTTAATCATTTTATGCTTTACGCGTAAAACTTTCGGAATATTCCACAAACTTTGTAGATAAGATGTTTGCGGATTCCCAAGTATACCTACTACTGAAATATTTATTGAAGTACAAATTCCATTTAGCACTCAACTTTCTGGAACTTTCCACTACCGTGCTGAACAGAAGTTAACTCGTAATCAGCTTCATGAATATAAGAAACACCATTTTATATTAATAATTTCGATGTTGTTTATGTTATTGGTGGCTTTGGAATATAGTTTTTCTATAAAACATTTCCATCTTCCTTTTAAGAATTGATAAATATGTTATAGTGTTGCGAACATAAATTTAATATTGAAACCATAGTACATATTATGAAAGGTTGTTTCTCAAAATAGCAATTTTTATTTCACTAGAAAAACGCTTTGAATTTTGCCTACTGTAAGGTACTTATATGCTCGTGACTGTACCTACATTTACGTAAAAAATAAGTATGAAATAAAATAATAATAAATAAAATGTTTTTATTTAAGCTTCAGTTTACAAAAAAGGGTTTCGTGTTTGAAGCCTCCTTTTAAGCAAAAGCAAGCCTGTGTTAGGAGACAGCTAAATTTTTCATAGCCAGCACCACTTCTTTCTTCGTATAAATTCGTTGAACCAGCGGAAAACAGTTGCTTTAGAAGGACTTTTGTCTATTAACACTATTCGAAGTCTTTCAAACAATTCTTCTGGTTTAAATCGACATTTGAAATCGTACAAAATCATCGCGCGAGAATGTTGTCGTTGTAAATCCATTTTTCAGTGAGACAGAGTATTTTGATTTTGCTCGTAAAAAACTGTGAAGGGAATTTCGAATTTGGAATGTTATGTTTTTTTTTGTAATAAATAGTAATAGTTTTAATTGACATCAAAACCAGCCAGTGTCCCATAGACAAAAACTGTAAGTCGCAAAACTTTCTGAGTGACCTGTGTATACCTACTGTACTTATTTTATCACCACCTCTTACAACGTTTAATCAAAAATTCTGAAAAACTGCATGACATTACTCAAAACACGTGCCCACATAAAATGCCCGCAGAGAATGCAAATTAAGTACCTAACATTTGTCGTTCCTGTTAGGTATAAGTGAAACAAAAAATACGTCTTACGAAAATACAATGTCTCCGGAACATCAAGCTGATAATGTGAAAAGAAAATGTTTGGGTTTTTTAAGACTGCCACCATAGTATAAGGAGTTCCTAGTAGGCTATCTCCGGCCCAATCCGCGATATAATTGCCTACCATACTTGCCTGTCTCAGAGTTGTCACTTTTAGCTAAATTTTAATTCAGTGCCTAGAAATTGGCAAGGGCCGGGAAGTTCTATTATTTACTTATGTATTAAAATTACGATTTTATAACTGTAAGTACTTAGTTACTTTACTATACCTACAATACTGAGAAAGCGGCATGACTAAACGTAAACAAAGCATTAGCGGCATATCAATTGACAGATCAAAAGTGCCTACTTCGTCTGTCTGATAGATAACTAATACAACAAAAAATAAGTAGGTATCTCATCATCAAGTAAAAATTATATGCTAGAATAAGTGACTTGGTTACCTTTCCTGTTCAGTAGGTAATCTGAACAGAGACAACTCTAGAATCGATGAATTATTTAGACACCCAAACACACAGCAATAATTTCTCCTGCGATTATCACTCATTTTTCATACATTTAGCGGTGCCGAAAAGCCGTGACGCGCGAACCTTGTGCGGCGTTAGCCCCGACTGGCGCACTGAGAAACGGGTCGAGATTTTGTTTAAGTGTGCGTGCGGCAACGCATATATACTATGGCGCACACATACAAGCCGCGCACGGTGCGTTTGTATGAAGATAGCGTACTTCCTCTCCTTTTACTATGCTGCCACTGACCGTAGACTGTTGTAAGCCGACTGTCAGTTTGCCCCCAATTACCATATTTTTAAGAACGTTCGCAATCTGCACTGATTGTAGCTGAAATGAGATTCCAACTAGATTTTGAACAATTTTAACTATCTACAGTTATTGGTCCTAACGAAAAAGCTTCACTCCACTCTATTTCTTCGCAGTGTATTTTTGATAGTGTTGAAATGTGGGTGTAGGTACTATTGGTACATCTCTGCCTAACCCTTCAAGGAAAACAGGCGTGATGTTATGTTGTACATTTTAACCGCCTGTGTGGTTTAGTGGTTAGACCACTGGTGTCAGAGCCAGAGGTCGCCGTGTATGATTCCCAGAGGGGACAAAAAAAAATCTCGGTTTGTTTGGTGGTAGACCTTGTTCTAAGTCCACCTGGCTAGCTACCACCATCTTATCTAAGTCTGTCACCATTACAACAATGCTAACAGCATTGTGGTGTTTCGGCAGTTAGAGGTAAGATAGCCAGTTCCTCTGTAGTTGAGGATTCTGGGTGAAGCTAGCTTCCACCTTCGGCTAGATCGGTGGCACTCCGGCACTCCGGGAGTGCCGACAGAAGTGAAAACTTGAACAATTTTATTGTGCAGGAAATACTTTTAATGAGGTGTCGGTAACGGTGTTGCGAGTTCAATTGTTTTTCCCATCTCAAAAATGCCCAAGTTTTCACTTCAAAAAAATGTTTGTAGTCGATTGTTCCAGCATCAAGTTCTCAGACTAGCATATAACCCTATATGTACAATTATACAACTCAAACTCAAACTTAATGTATTTATTTCAATTAAACCATTTACAAGCACTTTTGAATTGTCAAAGAATCGGTCAGTTAGTCAGAAAGTTGAAGCTAGTTGCCCATTCCAAAACGTAGATCTCTATGGAGAAGAACGGGCAAGAAACTCCAAGAACACTCTTTTAAATATAGATATTTCAAAATCCTGGGTACATTATTCTTATTGCTTCTATATGTGAGAACAATGTACAAAAAATAATCAAAAGCAATTGAAAATATAAGATTAAAAATAAGCCCTCGCAGATAAGAGATGACCAGTCTTAACTGACGGCGCCCGTTCACGAACATGACGCGTGGATCAGCAACCTTAAAATTACATTGCGGAATCGCACAAAAATTTGTACAAAAAAAAAAAACAATTTTTTCAGTCTCGCTCACACAGCGCTAACGGTCGGATGCGTTGATGTGTTGATGGCGTTAAATACGATAAAATGTAACGGGTGTAATATAGTGATATGTGAGGTATTGTCGTACATACAATACAAAAACGATGTAATGGACAATGAGAGCCTTGTTAAAATATGTGAATCAGCGTTCTCCGAAAAAGAGATTGAAGAAGCTAAATTACTTTTATTCGAATCCTTACCAACGAAACAAAAGAAGGTAGTAAGGCGAAAAGATGGTAAAACGAAGAGAAATGTTGAAGATATTATCAATATTTTTAAAGAAGTAGATCCGGATACAATTCCTGTTTTTGTTGCTCGCGATCTACAGAAGTTGCCCCCAGTGTCGATTGACCATATTGATGTAGTAACGTTATTAAAAGATCTGATAAAGTTGAGAAATGAGGTTTCTGACATTAAAGAAAACTATGCAACTGTTGCTCAAATACAAGAAATGCAAAAGAAATGGACCGATAATACATTAGTACATATTGTAAAAAATGATAACGTAAATAACCGGAAAAGAGGTGCTTATTTGCTGGATAGTGGTCCAATCGGATTATCACCCTCAATAAATTTAAAGAACACGGAGGGTAACTGCATATCAGCTGTTTCAAATTGTAACGGAGATAGCCGAGACGATAACGGTGAAGGTGCGAGTGAGAGGGAGCGTGCTTTAACCTTCTCGCACTCTGGTGATAACGGCAACCGAGTACCTGTCACTCATGCTATCGCTCTCGCTCCTACTCATAAGACAATGGCATCGACGCGACAAACAACGATAAGGGATTCTCAACGAGCAAGTTTTGCGAACATTGTAAGAACAGAAGGGGAATGGAAACAAAATAGTTCGCCAAGTGGAGAATGGCAATTGTATCAACGAAAAAAGTTAAGAAATCGCTTTATAGGTAAAACAGGTACAGCTGTCACGGAATCTCAAAGTAGATTCACAGCGGCCGATTCCAAGGTTCCTCTGTTTATATCAAATGTAAACAAGAACACGTCTGAGACAGACATATGCGACTACATACAAGCTAAAACAAAGGAGATAATTACTATGGAACAGATTACTATGAAAAAGGATCGGCCATATAATGCCTTCAAAATATTTGTGTCCAAGAACAAGTTAGACGAATATCTAAACGATGAGCTATGGCCGGATGGAATCAAATTCAGGCGTTTTGTACATTTTAGGAATCGATCACCATTACTGATACCTCCAGTAGTGGATACGCGATCAGAATCCAGCAGAGCACAAACAACGATTGATGGAACAAAAGAAACCCAGTAATTTAATCAGTTTCAATTGTAAAAATGTCAAGCGAAGCATAAATTGTGTCAGGTCATTGTGTAAGATGGCGGATATTGTGGCGCTGCAAGAAACCTGGCTCCTGCCACACGATTTGACTTTCCTGGCAGAGATTGATCAGGAGTTCAGCTACACAGGAAAGTCAGCGGTGGATCTAACGGCCGGTGTGCTTCGCGGCAGACCCCACGGCGGAGTGGCGCTGCTGTGGCGAAAAAATGTGTTTCGTGAAGTGTCTATAATAAAGTGCAATAGTGAGCGAATCGTTGCAATAAAAGTGGTAACCATTGACTTACGCGATATTTTAATAATGTCCGTGTATATGCCTACGGATCAGCCTGATCACTTACCTGCGTTTAACCAATGCGTGGGGGAACTAAATGCAATTAAAGAAGACAGTGACATTGAAACAGTGTTTATGTTGGGTGATTACAATGCTCACCCGTCAGCCCCTTTTTATGTTGAATTGCTTAACTTTTGTAGTGAAAGACAGTGGGTGTGCGCAGATGTAAACACACTTGGTGAGTCTTCTGACACACATACATTTGTGAGTGAGGTACATGGCTGTAAAAGGTGGCTAGATCATTGTGTGGTAAGTAAATCTGCGTGGTGTACTATATCAGATGTTCAAGTCCTATATAACACATACTGGTCTGACCACTTTCCATTGCTGATTGAATGTAACCTAGGCCTCATAAACTCTAAGATTAAATTGGATATAAATCATTACAAAAATAATGTTATTTGGGGTATAAGGAATAAAGATGAAATAGATAAATATATTGAATGTTGTAATAGTAATTTAAAACAATTAGATTTTCCTTTTGTATGCCACGAATGTGCTGATAAGATTTGTGATATCTTAAGTCATAGACTTGTCCTTGATAAATTATATAATGATATTGTCAAGGTAATATCTCAGGCCTCGATAGACAGCTGTAACCGAGGTGTTAGTAAAAATATAAAAAGCAAATGCATACTGGGCTGGAATAAGCATGTGGCTGACGCACACAAGCAGGCTAGGCTAGACTACCAGCTGTATGTATGGTATGGTCAGCCTGACACTGGTCAAATTTATGAAAAGATGTGTCTAAGTCGCAAAATTTTTAAATCAAGGCTTAAATTCTGTCAACAAAATCAGGAACAGATAAAAATGGACATACTTGCGGGTCAGCACTCTGCCAAACAGTTTAATAAATTCTGGTTAAACACTAAAAAACTGAATAGTAGGACGGGCCTCCCTGTTTGTGTGAACGGCATCAGCGAACCTAAAGATGTTGCTAACATTTTTAAAGACCATTTTAGGGTAGACACATCACTGACAACATGCGAAGTGAAGGGGACTGATAGTGATGTTACACAGCCGATTAGAATTACCAGTAAGGAGGTGGGTAGTGCTATTGGCAGTATGAAACGGGGAAAATCACCAGGGCATGATGGGCTCAGTGTGGAACATCTAAAATATGCTGGCACTCACTTAAATAGATTACTATCGATGCTGTTTACGTTGTGTATAAGACATTCCTACTTGCCACCGGATTTAATTAAAACTGTAGTAGTACCTCTTGTTAAGAATCGTACGGGAGACATCGCTGATAAGAATAATTACAGGCCCATATCACTCGCAACTATTACAGCAAAAGTGCTGGATAGGGTGCTGGATGGACGCCTTGGTGGATGTATACAATTACAGGACGCCCAGTTTGGTTTTCAGGCAGGTTTGTCAACGGAAAGTGCCATTTTGACACTTAAGTATACTGTTGACTATTATCTAAAAAGAAAAACTCCAATATATGCATGCTTCCTAGATCTATCCAGGGCGTTCGATCTGGTATCCTATGAAGTACTCTGGAACAAATTGAAGGAGGAGGGGGTCTCTTCTGAAATCATAGGCATTTTCTCATACTGGTATAGTAACCAAAAAAATATTGTAAAATGGGCAAATGTGTTTTCAGATGAGTACAAACTGAACTCGGGTGTAAGACAAGGAGGGTTAACGTCTCCGAGGTTTTTTAATCTATATATGAATCAGCTGATTGAGGGACTGAGCAGCATGCATGTCGGATGTCGCATTGATGGCGTTACTGTTAACAATATAAGTTATGCGGACGACATGGTGCTGCTGAGTCCATCAATCAGTGGATTGAGAAAACTATTGGGTATGTGTGAAGCTTATGCTGAGAAGCACGGTTTAAAATATAACAGTAAAAAAAGTGAGTGCATGGTTTTTGTTGGAAACAACAAAAGACCAAATAGTGTGCCACCCCTTTCTTTAAATGGAGAACAGTTGAACCGTGTTTCTCAGTTCAAGTATCTAGGGCACATTGTGACTGACACCTTGAAAGATGACCTCGATGTGGAGAGGGAGCGGAGGGCACTGTCGGTACTGGGAAACATGCTGGCACATAGATTCGCTCGTTGTACGGTTGACGTTAAATTGACGCTATTTAAAGCATACTGTCAAAATTTCTACACGAGTGGTCTATGGGTTAAGTACACACAAAGTGCCTACAGTGCCCTCAGAGTTCAATATAATAACATTTTTAGGGCACTGTTGCGGCTCCCGCGTTCTTGTAGTGCTTCAGGCATGTTCGCTGACGCGCATATAGATGATTTCTCTGCAATTATGCGAAAGAAAAGCGCGTCAGTTTGGAAAAATGTGCGGGGGAGTAGCAATAGTATCCTGAAAATGATAGCAGATAGGTTGGACGCGGCTGTTTTCAAACGATTCATCAATCTGCATGTGAGAGGTGCGGGTTGATGAATCGAAATTATATTTTAATTTTTACTTCTGTTACTACTAACATACTTTTTAAGCTTTTGTAACTAACACTATGGGCCTTGGTTGTCTGTGAATAAAATATTTTTATTATTTTTATTTATTATAAACTCAATTCCCTATAAACATTCAAGCAAAAGCCACGAAAAAGGAAAAAGAAACGGTTTTTTGTTGAACAAGTGAAATATAAAACTGCGTTTCAGAAACTGGCGTTGTACCAAAACTCTCGTTTCGCAACGATTTGACGTACGAGCCGAGGAGAATTAAACCACACAAGCAAAAAAACAGACTCGCTGGAACCACAAGTTTGTTCAATTTGTTGCTCACATATTTTTAGCTTGATTTTTGTTTGTCGAAACTGTTGCTGAATGATTAGTTTGCACTTGTTTTCGGTTTGAACATATTCTGCCGATCTATTCTGTAAAAACCGGCCAAGAAAGTGTCGGACCACGCACAATGAAGGGTTCCGTAGTTGGGATGAATTTATCATATAAGACCAAACTTAACTTTGTAATTGAAAAACATGTTTTCCCATATATCGATAGGTATATGTCACGGTCAATTCTCTAACTGGAAATGTTAGTTTGTAATAGCAAAAAAATTTACGTGATTATACAAAAAAAAATGATTTTCGGACTTTTCCTTTACTTCTGCTGTGATTTAACCTTGCTTCGTGCCAAATTTCATGATTCGGTAAACGGGAAGTACCCTGTAGGTTTTGATTTATATGCGAGAGTCAAAATATGTCACTTAAATGGCCGTATTTTTTATTGCATTGACTTAGAAGCTTCATTTTTTTGGAGCTCTAAGGGACTATATGCCTACGTATTTGATTTTAATTTCAACTTGATACCTCCACGCATTCCTGAGAAAAAGGGTCTTGACAGACTAAAGGACAGACAACAACGTGATCCTAAAAATCAAATGAAGTGAGCTGTTATTTCACCTGATGCTTCGAATAGTGCTTGACACGGACTGGCTGGCGTCTGATTGGTAGGTATTGAAATATGTAAATGTCATGTGAGATAAGCTGTTCACATTGGGACCCACATCAGTCAGTCAAGCGGTCAAAACAGTCAGTCACCCAGTCAAACCATTCAATCTCGTTAAGTACTATATTTGCGCCAAGCACTAGTGGTCTGGCATTTTCCCCCCGACCCTTGCTTGAAAACGAGGTGCCAGCAGCTGTTGCAGCTGAGCACGTAGCTTTAAATACCCCGCATAATAATCATGATGAAAATCCAACTTTGATCCAGCCTATCCCTTCTTGCTGTCCTCCCCCCAGCGATGCCTTAAGCCGAGGATCGTACCCCACAGGGGGTGCCCTTAGCGAGCACTCGCTTAGTTTTAATTTAGAATAGTTTATGCCCCTGGCTGGAGGCTTTAAGTGTATAAGCTTAAGGCAGCCACAGGAAAGTCCGGTTAAGCAGCCAAGACCTTAGTGGTCAAAACTGCGAGATGACCCCAACAAAAAAAATTAATAAAATGGTCTGGCATTTTTAAACTGGGTATATTTGACATAATCGTGGAGCACACTATGATTATGTATTTAGAATAAGCATTTTGTTTGTATGATTATTACCAAATTGTATCGTTTAGACTGTATCAAATAAAACACATTAATTATATTTTAATACTTATGTACACAAAGATGTTTTCAGTCAACATTGTGTTTGAATCAAACCCTCCAGCGGAACAGTTTCATACATGTCGAATTTTTTCACCTTTTCCGAAAAATCTTTCAGATAGTCATTTAAAGCTGAACCGAAATGCTTAAAATAGTATTCGATAAAACGCTGAATTGGGTAACAGGAAACAATATTTGGATTTACTCTTAATTAAAGAGAAATTAAATTGAAACACGTGACCGCTTATTAACGCTTATTATTTCAAACGAAATATGATCGGCGTTTACTTGCAACAAAAGTAATTCATCTATTTGGAGCTTATTACTCACTAGAGACATGATAAATGATAAGAGAGATTTTGTGTGAGAGACAGAGAGAGTTATATCTTTCTTCTCTCTCATGTAGCGAAATGTACCTAAACGTGACGCATCCTTGAGATTTCACACCCAATTCTGGTCAAATTATCGAATCGCTGCCTGAGAAGTTTTGGCAATAAAATATAGCTTATGTTACTCGCTGATAATGTAGCTATCCATTGCTGAAAGAATTTTTCAAATCGGTCCAGTAGTTTTTAAGTTTATTCGTTACATACAAAAATACAAACATACAAATCTTTCCCCTTTATAATATTAGTATAGATGAAACGTCATGCAAGTAGATCATTAAATCAAATAAAAAACAGTAGCACTCTGGGAGTGCCGACAGAAGTGAAAACATGAACAAGATCGCCTTGGTGGAAGAAAAATACTTGTATAGAACATTAGTCCGTAATTTTATCTAAATAAAGAGCACAATCGCGTTTACAAAAAAAAAACTTCCAAAACCCTTAAAGTAAAAATACTTGCATAGAGCATTGATCCGTAACGTAATATAAATAAAGAGCACAATCGCGTTTACAAAAATGAGGTGTTGGTAACGGTGTCGCGAGTTCAATTGTTTTTTCCTATCTCAAAAATGCCCAACGCGCCTAAAGAAGTTTTCACTTCAAAAATATTTAATTTCATATAAACCAACATGGGCACTTATGAAACGTCGGAAGCTAGGTGAACGGTTCCAATTGGTCGTTTCCTATGGAGAAGAGCCAGCAAGAAACTGTTACTCTTTTAAAAATAATTGATTTTTACCACATTTTCAAATAAGTGTTAATAGGTATGGGAGAACAGTGTAGGCCTTTCAAAAACTACCAGGTACTTACAAAATAGAAAATGGTCAACAAATCTACAGTCCAATATCCATCACCATTGTTATCTTGACAATTAAATGAATTCTGCGAAGCCTATTTTACATTTATTTATGTTTAAGATTCTTAGGCTTTCTTTAAGATTAAACATAAAATGTTTAAAATCTTCAAACTAGTCGACATTGAAGAATTTTAATAAAGCGATACTCTAAATAACTTTCCGAAGTAAATAGTCGTGAATTAGAAAACTATTTCAAGTTAATGAATGCAAACAATCCGCAGGCGACGAGCCGCTATTTGAACGCGTTTCAAATTCTCATGTCAGGAGTGACGTTATTTAGATTAAAGTAACAATTTATGTGTCTCGATGAATCCTATACTATTAAATGAGCAATATTTGTATATATATATCGACGGTGGAAATTTCAAATGTCGTAAGAGACATTTGAAATTTCCACCGTCGACATATATTATAATTATACATTTGTATTTATTTATTTATTTAAACTTCTCACACACAAAAAGGTACAAAGGCAGACTTAATGCCATAGGTATTCTCTACCAGTCAACCAAGGGTGGTGAAGAGATTAGATGGCAGGTACTCTGTTTGAGAGGAACAAAGAAAAAATTATTAAAAATATATCATTAGAAATCAAATGTAGGAATCACGTCTTCGAAAACGGCTCTAACGATTTCGATGAAAGTCTCAATATAAGGGTTTACGGGGGCGAAAAATCGATCTAGCTAGGTCTCATATCTGGGAAAATTTGGTTTATCTATTTTCACAGCCTTGGGAATGTGATACAACGTTGATATACCAGGAGAATATGTTTGTCTATTTTCACCCGAGCAAAGCTCGTTCCAGCAGGTGCTGTTAATTATACTGTAAATAGATATCTGACCAATAGGTCAGACTGACTGGACTGATTTAGAAACAAACTAATAAGTTTGTTTCTAAATCAGTCCAATGTTCTGACGAAAGGAATTTAAGTAGACAAAGCGATGCTTCTGTTGACGTCCTTCAAATGTCGATGAAGCAAAACAAGAATGTAAGTGTAGTTTGTCTATGCCCATAGAAAAAAGCGTGAGAATTTACACGTAAATTACTGTCAATATAATCTTAACTAGTCCATACTATCCTAACCTAACTAATATTAGCCCCCACCTATGAAATCATATTAAAGAAGTTGCATTTTTCATACTAACATTTTCCTAATTTATAAAACAACCATTAACACTAATGTTTTAAAAATTTTATGCACTAATGTTTAAAAACTAAGATAACGTAATATGCCAATTAAATTAAGCGACAAAAATAAGTTTTGACTAAGTTAACAAACAAATAGTGGTCATTTCTGCTAACAAAATGAGGAGTCATTTTTAAGGTATTTTTTATGTTTATAAAATTATAAGTAGTAAGGTTTTTTTACTATTGGTAGTTGTCTATGATGGTCTTTATTCGATATAATACCAAGCAACTGATGTATATTTTAAATCATAGTAGTGACGAGGTTCTCTATTTGTGAGAAAAAAACGCCAATTTCATAGGTGGACCCAATATTATAAATGCGAAAGTGAGTTTGTTTGTTTGTTATGCTTCCACGCTAAAACGACTGAACAGATTTGGATACAATTTGGCACATAGGTAGCAGCATGGGTGCAGCTAGTTCCTAATAATGATTAAGTAGCATAGTAACTAATTTAATCACATTAAAAAACTAAAACCCGACTACTGAAAAATCACGCTCTAAAAAGTATGAAACAAGAAAATATTTCAAACAGAAATCAAGATATAGATACAAAAATGGTCGAGGCAAAGTCGTGGTCGCATGCCTGTACACCTTCAAAATTATAATGGCATGCGACCACTTAGCCTATAACCAGCAAACGATCAAGATATACCTCATTTGTCAAATTATGATCGGTAGTTTAGAAATTATGAGGTAACAGATGAACATACATACATACCGGTCAAAATCATAACCCTCCTTTTTGCTTCGCCGTAGTCGGGTAAAAACAGATACGTTTTGTTATTCCAGCCTCGGTCACTGATTCGCTACAACTACCACAACACGTCACGAATAAATTAATATCGAATAACATACTAATAACAGAGAATTATATTAAACTAAAATTCGCTGACAATTATTATGAAGAATAATTACGTTATAATTACAGCGCAAAATGTTTTGTATCTAACAATTAAAACAGACTGATATGTTGAACGTATCAACAACACGATTGGACCAATCAATAATTTGCAAAACCAATACGGCTGGAGCATAACGCCGTACCGTGATCGCATTATTCCCGGCAAACCTAAAAGCGTGAAAACTGACGATGGTCTGTATACGAAACGCTTTGATACAATAATTGTGCACCAACCCTAATACCGTCGTGCGCGGTCACAAAGGGAAATCGGATAAATGTCATAACAGAACGCGGCTAAGTTTTGTACCTTGTGTAGCGTACGTTTGAACATGGAATAGGTAGCAAATGGAATTATATAGTATCTCGTTTACGATTCACTTTACTTCAAACTTCATTTCATATACCGCACTATAACGGGAATTTACTAAAGTCTTTTGGAATTAAAGTATACATGAGAGAAAACTTTAAATGTTTTGTTGATTGTTAAATTTTATTCAATTTCATATAAATCTCAGTTTCTGTAGTAAGCTATACACTAAAAAAACACAGCTACAATAAACGGTGGCTAAAGGTGGTTGTTGGGAATCAAACCCAACACAACACCTTGCACGCGGTCTGCACGTGCAGGCATCGTGATCAGCGCGTCATCGGTAAGCTGAGGTGCGGCGCGGTGGCAACACAGCTCGGCCCGATGACCACTCGCTTCCACGGACTCTACCGCGACGGTCGATTCTCCTCTCTCAACTTTATATTAAATTTTTGGTCCGGGACAGTTTATAATTTGTAATATTTAAGCACGGCAATAAACCATTGCCTAAAATACAGTCCACTATTTAATTGCTCCCCGCGTTAACAGTGGTATAATATTATTATTGCTACAAACAACTTCACAAAATGATTATTAACGCAGTATGTTGTTTGACATGTAAATTCATTAATCACATCATCACTGCATGTCGGCACTAGTTACACAAGAATAGCTTTTATCATGATGAAAAGATTAGCAAGCTTAATAACAGAGTTCATATTTCATTAGTAAAATTTTGCTACGCACATTACACGGAGTCCTTCTTATTGATTCTCATAATATAAGAAAACGTGAATTTTATACAACTTGCACTGAGAAAGCGTGGTGATTAAGGTTTAATTTCTGCTCTACATTAAAAAGGATTTGGCTCGGCAGTGGGACAGGCTGTCAATATGAATTCCTCTATTAAAAAAATGGCACATACCGCTGTTTGTGTTTGCATGACTCAAAGGTTGACTGGTAGAAAATTCTAACGGCAGTAAGTCCTTCTCATGTGCTTGAAAGTATTGAATAAATATAGAAATATTAGTATCATTCTGATTACTATCTCCTCCGTAACACTGAGTAAGGATACGCCCGCAAAGATTCTACGTGACCATACTGTAGCCGGGTACGAGTATATCTCACGAGAAATATAGTAAGGAATACTGTCGGAGAACCATTTCTGTGGGACACGGGATTCTTATGACGTCCACTTTACTCGAAAACTGAATGGAAATGGAAAAGCAGTGGAAAGTTCGAGAATATCTGGTGTCACGACTCGCTTTTGTTGAAACTTAGTGGGAATAAAATTCTTGAGACTTGGATGCTTAAGTTTTCACTTCTCTGGAAACTTATTTCTAGATGTGGGAGAAACGTTGCATTTTGATTAATTTAAAAATATTTACGTAATTTTTCGAGTAACTTCCGGTTTAATAAGTTGTTCGGTTAGCTACTCGCCCCCACCCACTGACAAGCAGGCCATAGTATAAAAGAGCGCACAAGTGGCTCGATCAGGCAGTCTTTGTTCGACTACAGACTCGGCAAGACAGTTCTGAACGGTCAGGTATGTTTTATTGTAATTGCTCTTAATAAATAGATTATTATTATTGCTATGCTATATTGTTATATTGCTACATAATTTCGTCGTGCAAACTATGTAATTACTGTATTTTATTTTAATAATAATTTTAAAATTGATCTAATTTATGCATTTCTTTTATTCCATCTATACTTATCCCACACAGATTTCCCTTTTTTTTCTTTGACATCGTGGTTTTTTCGCGTTGTTCACATATTAATCGTATTTATTATCGGGTTTCCTATTAAGATCCTTTGTTTTTTCTATCTATTATGTCCATAAGGTGAAATCCGCATTTAAATAATTTTAGAAAAAAATTTTTTTGTTAAGTTCTTTGTTAAAGTTTGCAAAATTTACAAAATTACAACGTATTGTTTTAGTTTCATAAGTAAATATTAAGTGCTGCAGATGTTAGCTTTGCAAAGAAAACCTTTAGACGATTTTCATAATACGACTTTACTATTCATTGAAAGATCAAGTTTGAAGGGATTACAAAAGTTGGCTAGTTGAAATGAAAACTATCAAAATTATTTATTTTGATCAATCAATGGTGGTAAGTAACTCGACAAATATATTTGTCCAATTAATATCTTTGATTGAATAATTTTTTTTAGAACGTTGTCAGTCTACATTTGATGAAGTCATCCAATTTCTTCGGTCAAAGTCACATAGGACAAAGATAATTGACCAGTAGCATACCACCCAAAGACTTCAGAAACCCAATAAAATTTATTTACTTCAATAAATCAGGCAAAGTAACAATACGTGAGAATATATCTACAAGACTTCCTAGTTAGATGTCACTGGTGGTGACATTTTTCAATTGGAAACTCCGCACGGAAGCCACGGTAGAAAAGAAACGTTTCTGCGGAAAACGGAAGTTTCAAACAAGAACCTATACATGAGAAAACCTTCTTACTTATTTACCTGAACACGTGGAAAAGTACCTCAATAGGACCAATAAGGTTCTATTGAGGTACTTTGTCCGAGAACTTGATTCAGGAATCCTAACTAATCTATACATACATACTACATACAAACAAATAAATAAAATTTAAGTGTCTGTTAGTAAAAACAGCTTTAACACAACACAGCAACATAACAGCTTTTTACCAAATGTATATAAAAGTACATAGTATATACGGTACAAACAACAAAAACGCAGTTTAAAAAAAATTGTTTGTCTGTTTGTTCCGGCAAATCTCTGAAAACTTTCACTAGGTACTTCAAAACTTTCACTGCCAGTGAACTATACAAATAAATTAAATTATAGAAGTCCACGCCAACAAAGTCGCGGGTTGTTACCCGCGACTTTGTTGGCGTGGAATTCTAAATCAATACTTGGAAGTTCACAAAAGCTAATATACCATCATCAATATCACTGTATTCCCTGAATTGGGCAGACGTATACACTCACATTTTGCTATTTATATTTTAATATACATGGCCATGCCATTTATCGGGCAAAAACGTGCGATGCCACTGCGATACGACATACCTAGTGAAAAAACTGAATGTGGCGATTATGCACGCTCTTCTGGCCACGTTTCCGGATGACAGCGATGCGGACAAGTACTTCGACGCCTAAGTGTCCTTTTTTTAAGCTATTGCATAGCTTTTATCGCGGGCTTTGAGCGCGGCGACCGAATCAAGAAATTCCGTAACGTAACGAAAATAAAACCTAACACCCCTCACTCCGCCTACCATGACAACGTGATGTTGTCATGGGAACGTAATTTTTGTTTTATGTCATCACGTCATCATCCCAAGTGTAGCGTTGACAAATAGGAAGTATGGAGGTTACAAATGCTATGCAATAGCTTTACCGCGGCAGTCCCTGAGTGCCACACGTTTTTTTTTTGTATAGTTAGTTATTTAATTTAGTACCTTGTGTAAATTGTTAGTTGTGTATGTAATAACAAATGTCTTCAGAGGAAAAGTAAAAAAACACCAAACCTGACACGATCTTACCCGATCTTACCCAGGACTTCAAACTCAACAGTCATATTTTCAACCACTTGCAAGCAGTCAAGTTTCTGTTTCCAACAAAGTTTTACCGTAGTAGAAGGCATCCTAAATAATTGATGTAGTGGTAACTCATCAATAATTCAATTAATCTTTAATTTCATTGTTTCGGGGTAATCAATTACTTATTCAGATATCGATTTGTTGAACTTTTGAAGGTAATTTGGTACTCATAAATCATTGCGGAGGGTTATTCGAAAAAAAATAAGATGAATGGGGTCTTGTACGGGATTCGACGTGAAACACGAAATGACATAAATATTTCGTGCGATAATATAATATTATTCTTAAAAATTATAATAATTAATTATACATACATAAACTCACGACTTCTTCCCATGGGGGTAGGCAGAAACTACAGAACGCCACCTGCTACGATCCTTACATACTCCTTTTGCCTCGTTTACGTTCATACATCTGGTCATACACGCACGCCGGTTGCGAGTACTACGCACCTGGCCTTTCTGAAGAACATCACCAATAAGGTCAGTATATGTCCTCCTAGGGCGTCCCCGCCCGGCCTTTCCCTTCACATCTGCCTTGTAAAATACATTTTGTTAGTCGCCTTAAATTCATCCTCTCAACATGCCCAAACCATCTCAGCATACCCTTTTCAATTTTTGTCACTACATCTTCTTTTAAATCACTCCGCTGTCTTGTCACATCATTCCTCAGCCTATCATTAATAATTAATTATCTATATTTAATTTACGTCAAAAGTGCAATGATTTATTCTAGAACGTATATATCAAAACCATGAGGTGCGATGCAGGCCAAAAGCTTCCGCGTTGCGGTTAAAAATAAAATAAAAATTACTTATTTCATCATCATCATCATTTCAGCCGAAAGACGTCCACTGCTGGACATAGGCCTCCCCCAAGCACCGCCACTTCGACCGATTCTGTGCTTTCCGCATCCAGCAGATTCCTGCGGCCTTCACAAGGTCATCGGTCCATCTTTTGGGAGGCCTTCCAACGCTACGTCTTCCGATACGTGGAAGTCCTCCCACAAGATGGACCGATGACCTCGTGATATTACTAATTTATATCACCATAATTTTGCGACCGACTTAATAATCAAAAAAATCTTATTAGTTTGCTACCATTTTACTCAACTAAAGCACATCGTTACCAAGAAACTTCTAATCCGGAATAAGAGACTAACTTCTACTAAGATTTAGTTAACGCTCGAGTAAACACATTAATTAGTTAGGTACTACTCGATTCTAATTAAACGTAACGAAGGATAAAATCCATCTTTTTGGTACAAGGCCACCAGTATTATATAATATTTATACTTTTCTTAGAAATCTACGACAAGAAATGAGCTTCTTGTCTGTAATAGACTTAACGTGTACACATTTAACACTTTATAATTAATAATTCTCATAATAATGAAGGAATTAATTTAATAAGCACTTTAACACGTTCTATGTTCCAACACAATGTATCGCCTACGGTTATATCCATGCGTAGCAAGCCAGTCATCGGCTACGACCGCGTAGCGACCGTAGCTGTGACGTCACCTAATCCGTAGCTATGTCGTAGCATTCGTAGCACAGGCTACGACATTACCTAGTTTTTTACAGCATTCGATTTCACGCGTATTTTTTGTTAAATGGGTAAGTTTTTTACACAATACATTTATTTTTGGATACACAACAATTGGTTACATCCAAAATACTCGTACTTTCCACACACGACTCTACTAAAGCCAGTAGATATTCTATTTTCATGTCAAGGCTACTAAACCTCCAAATACATTTCCATTCCACAAAAGCATTTCACTTGAATGAGCCTTTCAAATACGCATTACCTACTTACTTCGAAAACCTAAGATAACATTATAAAAGAAATATTCTATTAAGGTTCGGAAACAGCCTTACGAGGTCTTTGCCAATGCCGTTTGCCTTCAAGCAGGTGTTCTTAAGTAGCAATAACGTTTTACCCTCTATTAAATCAATTTGTCAGTCTATTAACCCTATTTTCTACTTTCTCAGGGTATTTGAAAGGTCAAGGGTTCAGGAATAATGTGGTCATTTTGGTGAGTTTTTTTTTTTTATCCGATTAATTTATTCTGTGTGGTTTCAATGGTTGTGTTGGTGGTTATAAACGCGGCTGTCAAACACAAGGTATAGTCGACTTCATGTGTGTCACCAACCTTTGTGACAGTTACATAGTTTCAAACAAGGGCTCATTTCACTAATGGAACCTTATTTCATGTACCTGCATTGTTTGCTTATTTATATAATAGAAGCAAATAAGGTGGGTACATGGATAAAATACGTATATAACATAGAATAAGTAAATACAAGTTATAATTAAGTGATTAAGGAGTGTTCTTGTAGCGAATGTGAGTACCAATACAAACCATGTCTGGTTTAATGGTACAAAACAAACATGAACCTGTATCAAGACTGTATGCATAAATAAAAAAAAAATAAATAAAAAAAAAAAATAACTGAACGTGATCAGCACATCAGAAACAGTGTTCAGGAGCTGTCAGGGTCAATTTATGAAGTGAAAACTTCTTTAGGCGTGTTGGGTATTTTTGAGATGGGACTAAAGAATTGATTTCGCGACACTGTTACCGACACCAGCTTTTGACCATTAAAAAGACATCAACGCGCGATACATTATTTCCTGCATGGTAAAATTGTTCCAGTTTTCACTTCTGTCGGCACTCCCGGAGTGTCACTGTTTTTTTTTTCCCAACAGTGATGACACTGTTAGCTCTTAAATGCGATTTAGAAGTGCTAATCTTCGCCCTTAGTGAATTTTGAATTTACGGGGAGTAGCTGTCAAAAGTGGTAGTAATCACGAGGTCGACTATACAAGTATACATACATCCATCTGTCTAGCCTTTTCCCGACTTTGTTTAGGTCAGCTTTTAGTCTAACTGGATGCAGCTGAATACCAGTATTTTATATGGAGCGACTGCCTATCTGACATCCACAACCCAGTTACTGGGTAATACGATACCCCTTTGGTAAGACTTGTAGTCAGACTTTCGGGCTTCTGACGACCCGTAACGACTGTCAAAGATCCACGAATGACAGCTGGGACCAACGGCTTAATGTACTTTCCGAGGCACAGAGGGGTCTTGGTATGTAAAAATGGTCACCCATCCACGGACCAACCGCGGCAAGTGTAGCTTAACCTGATCCGATCCATCGGCCTGTGTGGCTGCCATTACTTAGCCACAAGCCCTCTAGGAGCTCGGTTATAAAACCTTACGTTCCTTGTGCTTGTAATAGTCGCAGTTCGGAAAATGTATTGAGTGTCCATTATGAAAGTCCCAGTCAGTAACAGGCCAAGAATTCCGGCTGGTTAATGGCCAAAGGAATTTCGTTTTTATACTCACTATTATGAAAATAGAAGGAATCCCTTTCACGAGTTTAGAACTAGTCGGGTCTAGACACCGTAGAGCCATGTACAATAATGTGACTCTCAAGAGTGACATACTTGCCACAAATGTCTTTTGCCAGTCGAATTTTCTTCTACGTACGTATTTCTTCATGTAGGTCAAATATCATAATTTGTTCCTTTCTTTCTATCTTACACCATCCAAATGATCACCATTGCTAGTCATAGTAATCAATTTTCAATTTTAATTTTGACGTGACAACGTCTTATAAATTGGTTTGCCGGGTGACACTTCAAGAAACTGCGTTACGCTCCGCTCACGTTATGCGCTCACAATGAGAGCGAGTGAGAGGCACGCGTGCATGGTTAGCCCGCCTAAGAGCGAGAGAGACAGACATAAAAAGTGAAAGGCACGCGTCCCTTCCACTCGAGCACAGTTAGCCCGCCTAAGAGCGAGAGAGACAGAGCGAGAGAGAGAGAGTGAGAGAGATAGGCATACACACCGGTTCATGTGTATAAATAAATGTTTTAAATTGTTACTATTATTTCATCCTTCTTCCTACTATACGAATGAATATTCACATTAAAATTATTTTACCACTCAAAGTCGTTGTCACGTAAAACTTTCGCCCGTATACCGACTTTACAGGCAACCAATTTTTTTTTTTGTATAAAATGTACCAGATAAGAGCAAATAATTTAAATGACTTTGTTGCTTTAGACGTTTAGAGGCATGAGGAACAGGGTATAAAGTTCACTCATCCTCTATAGAAAAGGTAGGATCCTCCGACCAGACGGTGTTGTGTCTGGCGGGCAACCGCCCAACGATTGACGTCGGGGAAGTTATATATATGGTGTGCGCGCGGTAAATTCTAATTGCGCGATGCAGGATTTCTGTGACGTCAGGTCTTAGATGCGTAGTTCACATGTGACGATCTAGATGCCGTCACATTGACAAGGAAGATCACTGGCTCCTAAGCCTAACTCACAGGAACATACACCTAGTTTATGAGTCAAAGTATTTAAATATTGACCTATGCTAGTTACCCTTTTATGTTTAAGCAATAGTATAAAGAGAGGTAGTAAGCTATCTTCATAGAAACGCACACACGCATCTCGACCGGTTTCTCACGAGAAACGGGTCGAGATTTTGTTAAGTGTGCGTGCGGCGACGCATAGATACAAGCCGCGCACACATACAAGCCACGCGCGGTGCGTTTCTATGAAGATAGCTTACTCCCTCTCTTTATACTATGTTCAAGCTATTTGAAACACATGCATCAGCTAATAATAATAACAAGGATATTATAGAAAATCAGGCTTTTGGTGAAATATAGAATTAATATAGTTCTCAAAATCTCTCCACTTTCCTCTTTCTAACAGTATCTATTCTCCGTCTTCACCTCAGGAATGCGAGTCGAAGTTTGAAGTACAGTAATTAATGCAAAGTGTTCGGTAACACCGCTTGGTCCCGTACTAAGTACTCTCCGCCCCTTTGGTGTCGTAAAGGGATTAGACAACGCCATCCTACGGGAACTAGTAACAACCTTGTGATCAGTAATCGACCTGCAATGCGTGGTGATTATAGCTTGTTAGGTTGTTATGGGAGGTACGAGGAATAAAATATATAAATTAAGAGTATCTGTCGTCGCTGTATTTTTAGGGTTCCGTAGTAAACAAGGAACCCTTATAGTTTTGTCATGTCCGTCTGTCTGTCTGTCCGCGGTCTAGCTCCGAGACCCTTAGTACTAGAAAGCTGTAATTTGGCAAATTTATACATATTAATTACGCCGACAAAGTGGTAAAACAAAATTATGAAAAACATTTTTTTTTAGGGTATTAAGCTTTAAAGTGCAAATTTTTGTTAGAGTCAAAATCACAGCAGTAGTTTATATAACGAAATTAAAAGAAAAACTATCACAGCTAAGTAGGCTCTACAAGTTAACGAGTAATAATTGACCAACTTAACTTTGCAGTTGCAAAACCATGTTTTCCCATACATTCCGTATGGGAGAACATATTTTTCAACTACAAAGATAAGTTTGCTTTTGGGATAAATTCATCCCAACTACGGAACCCTTCATTGTGCGTGGTCCGACATGGTCCGGTTTTATTGTTTTTAACTATTGTGGTATAGTAATTTTATTGTAGGTGCATCGTCTTCCATATAATTATTTAACTAATGTACAGTACCGACCAAAAGTCCATAAGCAATCTCACAAAGCAATAGACTGACGCTTCGGTTTGACTTACGACCTTCTTCTATAAGTTGTTACAATACTGTAGACACGCACATTACACACACACACCCACTTTGTCTGCAACCAATGACTAGTTCGATAATCATCATTCGTTTTTAGTTTCATTCGTCTTGTTCACATAAATATTAAAGTTTAGCAGGTAGACCACAAAAAACTAAGTAAATTATTTCGATTTCTGTGGGGTAGATGCAGTTTGTTACAAGTATTCAATTAATAGAACTTTGTTGGTTCGTGCCGTGATAATATTGGTGACGAGCATTTAGCGCAGTGTTGTGGTTATTATTATCAAAAAGCAGGCATAAAATATATTGAAGAGATCAGATCAGATCAGAGAATATTATTGCGCTGCGTAAAAGTGAAGTGAATATCTAATAAAACCGGACTAAGTGTGAGTGTTATCATTTATATATTTCATATTTTACTAAACATAAATCTTAATCAAGGGTATTGTTGATAGAACAGGGGTATTGTTGAGACAGAAGATGCCTTTAAAGTTTTAAATTCATTGTGAGGTTTAATTCGATTAGTGAATAATAAATAATTAGGTATTATGTGTAATAAAAACAATGTTTTTCTTTGTTCTAGAGAAATACTGTGACGGTTAAGAGATATGAGGAAGGGGCTTATTATCGAGTAGCAGCGACGTCAAATGGTGAATGAAGCAAATGGTTTCATACCAACGAGATATTTTGCTGAATTATTAAAAACACGTCATTATGAACCGTTCGCCGTGCACTCTGAAGGCTTGCATCACTGAAGACCAGCTAGAAAACCGTTTTTGACCTTAAAATATTGACCGTACCAACTTAATAAACAACAGATTCGTTATTGCATGAATTTATGGTAACGAATTTTTTAAGCACGTTTCAATAGGGTGTTTGTCGTATTTCTTGCAGATATACCGAAATTGTTTAATATTATTTTAGTAATAGTATTATTTTAGGATTAAAATTTGAGATTTAGTTTCAATCTTCTTTTCGTAAAGAAAATGAATACTTAAGCTATAACCTCAATACCAACCAATATTTACTAAAGCCAAATAAAGTTTAAAATAATTAATATGAACAACTGCCTTTAACCTTAAAATCAACAATTTTGTCAGTAGATTTTTTTACATTTTAAGTAGTCTAATATTCTTATTTATTGCTTAATTACTTAGACCATGATCAAAGCTTTATATTTATGGTGCAAAAAAATCCATTTAAAATTTAAAACATTTCAAAATTTTAATATGTCAAAATAATACAAATTGCTTCTAAGTTTCTAGACATCTATTTCACATATTATTCAGGTGAAGTAATGATAAATAATTGTAGCAGTTTGATAACTATACTTAAGTAAAATAAACATAACGAATAAATATTTTTTTTTTTTTTATTATAACATATCACGCATTTTTTATTCTAAACCCTTTATTGCAATAACAACATTAATAAATAGGCAGGATATTTAAAAATATTATTATTGCAAACAAAAATAATAATATTTGCAAAAACAGCGCTGTGATTTACGAGATTAGAACCTTAGCCATCTTGAATCTAAGACCAACGCTTAACGCCTTCTGCTATCTGCACATATAATTTACTTTCGAATTTTAGCAATGCGATACACTGGCCAAGGTCACGCGTACGAGTATGATACGTGCTAACAAAAGTTATGGAAATATAAGTGCGGCGACCGCGAACCGTGACGATACGATAGTGTGTAGTGCGAAACTGCGTTCTCTGTGGTGTGTGTACGGCACTCACACCACAGACGTCTGACTGTTTACACATGCAAATGTACGGACTATACCGCGTGTTCACAGCAATACGACTCTTAGCGTGCTCATGCACTTTTGAGCGCTTACTGTACGTAAAATTGTAAAACATTTTAAAAATTTAGGTGGAGTTTCTTGCCCATTCTTCTCCATACGAAAACTATCTTTTCGAAGGGGCTACTAGAATCAATTCTATTATTTGAAATAAACAATTAAAAAAAATGAGGATCTAGACACGCGATAGCGTGTCGAGCCAAGTTCCAGGCAAGACACGGCTGCAGTGTGTTATATTACACGAACCATTTGGAGCCACTTTTGACCCCTTAATAACTCAAAATCTATGTAACATTAGCA
This sequence comes from Agrochola litura, assembly GCA_949152395.1. NCBI lineage: Eukaryota > Metazoa > Arthropoda > Insecta > Lepidoptera > Noctuidae > Agrochola > Agrochola litura. The sequence goes on along the minus strand of OX424509.1, from coordinate 16,151,645 downwards.
CATGAAATTTGGTTTATTTATTAAAACCCCTTAGATTAACTAGAACTCCAAATTTCATAAATAAAGCTCAAACGGTTATTGAGATATTAACGTCTAAAAATCGGCATTTTTATCAACTACATAGCCATGGTCATCAAAAACCTTTAATCCACTTCCGGATGACCTATAAAGTTGAAAGGAGATTTCTCGAAAGCAGGCCCACGGTATGGTACTGTGTCAAAGCTTATTTATCAAAAATTATGTCGTATTTTTTTCAAGTTAAGTCGTTTTTTTTTTTTATTTCTTTCTGCTAGCATTAGAGAACCTAATTAATATTTATTTGGTTGACTAATTGTAATTTTGTACATCCGCCATTCAATCCTAACCTGAATGTTGCCAAATGACAGACTATTCCAAGCAAATAATTTGTAATCGATTGAAAAATCGATTCAAACCCACATGGAGTACGTGGAGTATCCACTACACGAGTATGTTTCAAATGCTCTATTGTTCTATGTTTCTAATTATACTCAAATACTGTAAAATTATGATTTTACAATAATTAAAATATTATCTGGTCTGAATATACTCAAAAACTTAAAAGTGTTTCGAGACAGTAATGTTATTTTATAAACTAATCACCAGTGATCGGAGTAGGTAGATGGATTTGGTGTCAATGAACTGGCACGTATATATTAGTATGGATATGCCTCCGGGATTCCGGGATTTTGAAATTATTAAGTTTTTTTTAAGGAATTTCAAATGTTGTGATGTGTAAAATAAAGAATACATCAATATGAATAAGAAATGTTTAACCCTTTTGCTGTCTTTTTAATAGTATATAGGTGATCGGACTCCAAGAAAAGGATAGGTATACTGTAAACAATATAATAATTTAATATATTTTTTTAATGTTTATCTATCGCATTCTATAAATTTCTAATATAGTAGTTTAAAAATCCTTACTTTAACAATATTTGAATAAATCCCGTAAGTACCAAAATGAAATCCCGGAAAAAAGGCTTATCCATGTTACGATTTCTATGACTATTCATGATGCGACTACGTAAAATCAATCTACCTACTCCGATCACTGCTAATCAGCCAATCGATTTCGTCAATCGAGTACTAAAATAATTAAACCTGGTAATATTGACACCATGCATAATGTCAAACCGTCAAAAAAATATCTGTCAGATCAATGGCATTGTTGGCTGTTTGTTTAAGTTGATTTGAATTTATTTTTCCGTATTTACTTTATAGTTAAATTACGTTACGATTTAATACTGTTAATTTAAATTGAAGCCAGACGAACTATTGCTTATCTTTCCATGGCCCTGGGTAAGTTTAATAAGTTCTTTAAATATTTGTTGTAAACACCCGTTCACCTTTCACTATTTTAGCGTATTGTATAACCTCATTGATTTTAGCAGCCTATTAGTAGAAGGCCTATGTTCAGTCAGGGGTACGTCGCGCGTCGTCAGCTGTAAATTTCTATAGTATGATGTAATTATATTACATAAGTAAATACACTGATTTTTTTTACCTTTTTCAGGTATGACGATGACATGTGTTATTGCAAGACTTGAAATTATTGATTATATTATCTACAACTCTATCCCAAGTATTACTTGCTCATGGAAATCTAAGCATATTATGTTTTGCATGTGGCATGTCAATTGCAAGTCACAGAAGTCATCAGGTTAGTGTTTTTAAAATGGCAGAATTATTATGAGTGATATAATTACTAAACAAAAGTAAATAAACAACAATAAGAAGTACTTTCTTACTTTCTAGGTCATACATTTGGATAAAATTTGTCATGCTCATTGAGAGAGGCTGCTACCAGAGATGTTTATAGGCAAGCAAGTGATGATAAAAACAGAGCCACCCTAGAGTTTAAGAGATTTACCCTTAGGTCAAAACAATAATCTGGTTAGGGCCAGAATCAAATCGTGACGTGTGAGCAGCAGGACTTGGTGTACATAATTATTGATAAGTGAGCAAAATAGGACAAATCGTTTAAGAGATCATCATTGCTTATTACTGTTTCGTGGGAAAGCGTACACCTACCACCTACTGTACCTACGCTGCTTTCATACCATGACTAAGTTATGAGAATGAAGCTGAAGCCGTTTTAAATTCTATGAGAAATAAAATGTTTTTAGTATTTATTGTTGTGTTATTTGTTAGAGTAAACCTTCCTATAGAAGCGCTGAAAATGCTGCTACCAATAAGATTATTCATCTTTAATTAAGAGAGTTGGCTAAAATAATGTTTATGCCATTAAATGTTTCATATTTAGCGCGCAAGATTATTAATTTACCTTTATAAAATTGCAAGTCTGTAAATGCAACAATCGCCATTTTGATGACAGTCGAGGTCGAGGCTAAAAAACATAAAAATTGGGGATTTCGAACATCCAAACTCCACCACAAGGACAGTGACTATTACATTTAATTATTTGACAAATTCATCCATTGTTCCAGTTAAATAAGTAGTGGTAATGAAGTTTTTTATTATCAAAAGTCGAAGTTTCGCGCCAATCGTGCGTGTTTACATTTTAACTTTTCACAATTAACACTCATACACACAATGATTAAAAATATTATAAGCAACTAGAAAATGCCCAGATCTTAACTTATTATACGAACACACGTTCAATAACACGTAATATTCATTACTACTACTCAATTTGTGTTAAAAATCGCCGATCATTGTTTTTTTTTTTATTGTAATGATGTGCGAAAACGATTATGCCAAACGTTTTTTTTTTTTTCAATTTTGATTGTCTCGATTAATTTAGGTATATGTCGAATGTCTGAAATCTATACTTGAAAATTTAAATAAAATTGTTTTAAGCATTAAATACAATAAGCATTGTTTAAAATAATTATTTATACTTTTCTAGTGTAATTTTAATCGTTTTTAGGACATTCAATATAAAACGAGTCAACAGACAGGACGTGGATAGATACTTACCTCATTTATTGAATTTCGCGCCGAATTGTTTCTACATTTGAATTTAAATTCGGAACGTTGTTCAAAATTATTTTTAATTTATTGGACAATTATTTAATGTGGATTTTATTTTTGATAGTTTGCTACAGAATGCCTAGTATACATTTTTTAGGTAGGCAAGAAAATTTTGTTCGGGAATGATGTTAAATTAATTCTATAAATTAGGTAGGTATTCCGCAAACACTTTTAAATGACGTCTATATTTTTTGTTAGTTGTATGACTTTGGTAGGATTTTATTTTTGATAGTTTGCTACAGAATGCCTAGTATACATTTTTTAGGTAGGCAAGAAAATTTTGTTCGGGAATGATGTTAAATTAATTCTATAAATTAGGTAGGTATTCCGCAAACACTTTTAAATGACGTCTATATTTTTTGTTAGTTGTATGAGTTTGGTAGTATTTGTTTTTAATAGGATAATCTTACTCGAGTAATAGAAACTGCTTTTTTTTTGAGGTAGTTTCAAAATGAAATTTAAAAAACTGCCCAAGTGTATGTTGGACTACGCACAGTGAAGGGTTCCGTAATTGGGATGAATATTTACGCATAAACATTGCATAGTATCAATTTTATCGACTGCAAAAATAAGTTTGTGTTTCTCGAAAAAACTATAAAAAACAAAGTTAATTCTGCGGTTGTAACCGAAAATAAACTGTATCTCAAAAACTATTGACGTCAAAAGCAAAGTCACTTAGAAACATCTTTAACATTTTAATTATGAGATCCAACAATACACGCTTTATATGCATAGATTTTTTTCATCTCTCGGTTATATGTAGGTATGGAGAATGCCACCCCCACTATTATGTCTATCGTAATTTCACTACATCATTGTTTAACGGTGCTAAAAATACACCTTTTTTTAAATTTTCTTTATTTAAAATGGCTGTATGACATCCGGACACACGGACAGACGAACTTGACGAAATTAAGAGGTCCGTTTTTTTTACGGATTTTGATTATCAAGTTTACAATCGGCATGCAATTGATGTCTATGAGAATTGATCTACAATATTATTATTATTTGGAATAGCCGCCATCTTAAAATCCAGAATTTCCATCTAATTCGATATCAGCACTATCTCCCGAAAATGACAGTCATGACGAAAAATTTTCAAATAGTGTTAAAAACTGCCACTTGCTCACTTCAGATGGCGCTGATCTCCAGCGTCTTATAATTTGACAGCTAACTATACATTTTTGATTCGAATGCTAAAAGTTGATGTAAATTCCTGAATTTCATGACTGAATTCAAAACACCCCGTCGAGTCAACTGATGTGTCACGTGTCAAAATCTTGGTCCTTAATGTTAGGCGGTAGTGAATTCATTTAATTCATTCTCTGATCTCGAAAAACGTTGTTACAAACCTCAGGTTGGTATGATCAAGGTAGTTTGTAGGTTGGTACTGTGCTTGAGACGTTTTTGAATTGATAGATCGTATGATTATTGTTTTAGGGACTATTGTCGTTTAATATAGTAAATAGTTAAGAAACTTTGTTCCTGACGGGGCTCCTCGACTGCACAAGTTTTTTTAAATAATAATACTTACCGCGCCGGCTCAGCGACCTGACATCATTGCGGACAATTGTAACAATTGTTACGAAAGAAATACCTACATTCTTACACAATATTGCTACGCATATTTGCAAAAAGAATTTTATAGATCACGTTTGATTGACAAATAATAATAATTTCTTTACAAAAAGTAATGATATCCCATCAAAAACATAAATGTGAAAATGGCAGCCAAGTTCAATAAATATGGTTGTCGACTTCGCCGACAAAAGAATTGAGATCTAAATGGGTGCCAAGTTCTGTAGATAATCCTGAAATTTATTTATAAGAACATGCAACTTTCTAAACTAAAATTAAAACACAAATTCTTGTTTTTTCTGCTATAACAATGTTTGCTATTTAAAAATATAACTTCTTAAATTTGAACAGTCGAATTATTTACACAAAGCACTTAGGATAAATTGAAGCTCAAGATTTGACTTGGCTAGTTTTTACCAGCAAGCTGAAATTTTAGAGGAGGAAGATATTTTGACCTTACAGTTACAATAAGACACAGTATCTTGCGCATAATATAAACATGCCTAGGCAGACAGTCAAAGCTGTAAACAGTTATAATAAGAAACAGTAACTTGCGCATAACATAAAGAACAAAGATATCATCATTTTATTTTATTTATTGGACTCACCAACAATTGAGTATACCGATACAAAGATATGAGATACATCCAATAAACTTATAGACTAGAGTACCAATTTCTTACAGGTCACATCATGAATGACTTATTTGATGTTGAGTGCCTACTTAAAATTAAATAATAATAATTAAATATGCCTAGGTAGACAGTCAAAGCTGTAAAGTCGATGAAAAAAATAGCATCCAACTGTTAGCCGCTTAATGCACGCACACTAGAAAAGTAAAATTATAGCACAATGACGTGGCGCGAGTGTAAGACGTAGCTGTAACGCACACCGGCATAAAAAAGTTACCCTGTTTGTTTTAGTTCTTTTGCACCACGACACTGTAGACAAATATAAAATCAAATATAAAGTTGTAAGATAACTTGTATGTAAAAACTAGCCAAGTCAAATCTTGAGCTTCAATTTATCCTAAGTGCTTTGTGTAAATAATTCGACTGTTCAAATTTAAGAAGTTATATTTTTAAATAGCAAATATTGTTATAGCAGAAAAAACAAGAATTTGTGTTTTAATTTTATTTTAGAAAGTTGCATGTTCTTATAAATAAATTTCAGGATTATCTACAGAACTTGGCACCCATTTAGATCTCAATTCTTTTGTCGGCGAAGTCGACAACCATATTTATTGAACTTGGCTGCCATTTTCACATTTATGTTTTTGATGGGATAAAGATAACATCATTTGTAGCCTTTCTTTCATAGGGTGCCTTTTCATTTAACGTTGGATCAGCCGAGGCTTTTGTTGAACGTGTGCGCAGCCGAACGAACGAAAATGGAGGGACGAACTTCACTCCTACCACAGCACAGTGCAGAAGGGGCACTCCGCATTTTAGGCATGAAGCTACAAGTACGCGGCAGGCTCATCTTGTCGGGCCAATTCAATAAACGTATCGTACTCAGAAGATATAAGAGTTACGTGATAGAAAGAGAGGCAACGTCTAGGTGCATATATCTGTAGGCAGCGCTGTGCAACCTGAATTCAACTTTATTGTGTCGTAGCAAAAGTCGCTACCTAAGAATCCCTACCGAAAGCACTACCTCACAATAGCAGAGGACTAAAGTGTGTGGGAAAAGAAGAGGAAGGCCTTTGTGCCTTTTCATCTAGCGTTGGTTCAGCGTAAGTATTCGTTGAACGTTTATGCAGCCGAACGAATGAAGATGGAGGAATGAACTTAACTCCTACCGAAAGGACTAGATCACAATAACAGAGGACTAAAGTGTGTGGAAAAAGAAGAGGGAGATCTTTGCCCACCTGTGGTACAATAGTACCGGCTAGATAGATAGATGCAAACGCGACGCAAACGCCGCGTCAATGCAATGCTAACGTCACGTTTTGCTAGGAGTTTCAGTACCATCAAGTCTACGGGACATTAGCGGAGCGCTTGTATTTCTTTATTTGCGCAACAGTGTGGCGATAATTAGGTCACCGGTCGATGCGTCAAACGTTAGCACATGTCGCGGAGCCGGCCTCGATATATCGTCGTCGAATTCCGTGTCAGCAGTTTCATCGCCAGCGCATCCGTCGATTGCTGAGCTTGCAGAGCGCCTTGCCGGCGCGCCCCGCAGCCCCGTGCTCGTCACCGCGGCTCCTCTGCGCATCGCCGCCTGCGTCCCTCGCCCTCGCCGAATAGGGCTGATAATAATGATAGTTTCATGACGGTGCAAAGGAGGAAGCACCAATCGCGAGCAAACAAGAACCGCTGTGCTGAACCGCAAAGCTCTTACGGGCTCCAAAGTGAGCCTGCGTGCCGCTAAGCCAAACACACCGGTGTACATCTCCCGCCTGTGCTACACCACTAAGGCGGAGGACATCGTGGAGTACGTGCGCTAAAAGACGAGGTACACGCCGAGGGTGCAATTACTAGAATCGCACCGGAACGTCAGCTTCAAGGCGTTCGGCGTGCGTGTACCGAACTGTTATTTGTCCCTCGTCAGGAAGACTTTTGGCCGCAGGATGTGGTGTTCCGTCGCTTCCGCGGACAAGTTCCACAAGACAGCACAAAGACAATCTAGTGTGTAGTAAAGTGCTACTAACATAGTCTAAGCCTTATTTATTAACACAAGTTTTTGTTTTGCTTATATTAAAATATGTATGTTTAGGTTAAGATATTTTTCTATGGGCCTGTGTCGCCTGAAATAAATGGTATTATTATTCTTTCTGAGAAGGTGTGTAAAAAGTGACATTCGTTTAGTCCAGCTTATGACGACCACAAGTGGCCTAGTTTGTACCGGTGGTCAATATAAGGCGTACGTGAAAGTCGCCACACTGCACTTTGTTATGTGTGTATCCTTTACGTCTAAACGAGTAGAATTTACCAATTCTTGCTACTTCTTTTTTGCAGGTTAACGGCTTATGAAATTGGTTTCTGACTTACGTCTAATATTCATGAATATCTTCAGAAAATTTTCGCTTAATGGAGACTTTACTATTATTATTAAACATCAATTAAGTATAAATTGAAGACCCTTTAACTGGAAAATGGAAGCTAGCAACAGATGGGATTATTATCTTATTTATTGAAAAGATTATGTAAGAAGGAAATTAGAAAAAGTAATCAATCATTTCTTAGAGGTGTACATCAATCATACTCGCCTTAGTAATTGGATTATGATTTGCCGGAACTTATTATTAAGGAGTTGTGACATCAAATAGAGTGTAATTACTAAAGAATAATGTAAATAAATAATGCCTTTCTTGGTTTATTTGATACAAGTTTTCGCCCACGGCTTCGCCCGTGTGGTCTTCGGAAATTATCTCACAGGAACGTACTACCGGGATAAAAAGTATCCTAAGTGTCAATCCAGGTTATAAACTATACGTGTGCCAAATTTCATTCAACTCCGTTTACCCGTTTTTGCGTAATTAAGTATCAAACATACAAACTTTCCCATTTATAGTATTTGTAGAATGGCACAATCATGCTTACTGCTTATTTTAGAGATGTGGCACAGCACAAAAATAAAAAAAAGTTTTTTCACTTATGGTTTTTGTTTTAGGATTTTCTGTGTTTTCTGTATCTAAACCTCTGAATAATCTTTGAAAATTACAGGCGTGAAGTTATGTTACCTCATTTTATCAGTATTTTACGCGACGTCAAATAGATGAATGGTTGTTTTGTGAGAGTCATTTCCATCATAGTAGGCTACTAAGGCTGCTAAAATGCCTCTTATTTCCAACTCTCCTTTTATATGTCGCTGGAGATACTTTATATTTAATAAAAAATTACATAATAAAATATTCAAAGCGAAATGATAACTTATTGACGATTTTCTTGGAATTTTATTGCTACTTGGTGTAAAGCCTCTTGAGTAGGAAAGAGAATTTATTAAGACATCCATTATGTTTACATTTCTCAAAATCATGTCGCTAAGTGAAAAAAAAAGTGAAAATGAGATTGTATTTTCTATATTATTCTGGCAGTTACTAAAGTTATAATTAAATCAATACAGCTCAACATCCAAAGCCAAAATAAAATCGTTTTTAGAACGAATTTTAGACACGATTTCATAGCTGTAAAGCAACCCACTGCTGAGACACATGCCTCCTCTCGATAAAAGGGAGTGGGCCGTAATCCACCATGCGGACCCAGTGCGGGTTGGTGGATGTCACACGTCTTCGAATTTTTGGTTATTGGACATGCCGGGAACTCACGATGTTTTCGTTCACCGTTTTAAGAACAGTGGTGATGAAATAAATTACACAAAGTAAAGCGCCTGCTTAAGTTCGAACCCACAACCAATACAGGGTGGATTTTTGATATAGAGCGGTAAGGGCAGCTACCTTAACCGTTATAACTACAAGAAAACTGGCTTAGGAGACTGTCCTTAAATTTTTGAGACATTTTGTTCGGCATACAAAGATTTTGAAAAAAAAAACACAGTCAGCAAGTAAAAGGGCAGTCTTCACAATAACATTTTTTGATGCCAATTGATCCTGTTTCATTAAAGGATCAAAAAACTCTATTGGTCCAACTGAGGTTTGAGTATTAGAAAAGTCAGAAATCGCAAAAAACTTTTCCCTTACATTTTGTAGGAAATTAGACTCCAACCTACTTTTTACGGTGGATAGACTGGCTGAAAATAAACATACAAAATAGAATTTCAAATTTCGAACTTTACCCGTTATAATTTTATTTATTATTGGATGTCTTAAAAAGTTAGGGATTGTCTAAAAATCCATCCTATATACATATAAGTCGTAATTTGGGGCTCATACCATTGACCCTTCAGCATTGGGACACAATTAATTAATTATTTATGACATTTATTTAGTTGAACCTGCAAAAATTCCCATTTTACGCTCCTAAATTTGAACTCTCTAACAAAATGATGAATCTCAAATAATTCATGTTTATGGGTCCTAAAAATACTGAATAGCCAAGTAATTTTGACATAACCTAGCCCGTTTGATCGGGGTCCCTAGTTCAGTTACTGCGACCAACGCAATGGTGGAAAAGACCTGATAAATAAAAAGAGGGTCAAATAAAATAAAAAAAATGCCTCATTAGCAACGCAAAAAGTTTTTATAGGTTCATTAATAGTTAATTGATTCAGGCGTGACCTTGCAGAAATCCATTATAAAATATGATAGACGTGGATATATTTAGTAACCTGTTCCGCTTACCTATTTCTAGAGAGAGCCATAAAAAACCCAGAAAGAAATCGACACGGTTCAAATCCTCAGGATGACGATTGACTTGTCGCGAACCCGAACATGGCGTGTTGCCACACAAAGTGCTAAACGCAGATAGGCTCATATTATTTTTTTAATGTTCATCAGTAGGTCAATAAGTTCAAAGAGGATCAGTTAAATATTTCCAATTATTTATTCTGCGTAACCCCCGACAGTACAATGCACTTCAATAAGGCACAATCCTTTTTTATTCCCAGCGACGTTTTCATCCAATCGCTTCGATAGACCATTTTGACGCTGTTTTCACTGAAATCTATAAACAATATCATCGGTCTGCCTCGTTGGTCTAGTGGTCGCAAGTGCTACTGCTGAGCATGAGGTCCTGGGTTCGATTCCCGGGTCGGGCAACGTGTTATTGGGTTTTTCTATCTGAAATTTCTCAATAACAGCTCGGAGTCTGGATTTGTGCCCGGTTTTTGGCAATAGGCTCGCCCCCTATTACATGGGACTTAAACATAACTGGCGAAATGTGGGTGTACCTGCTACAGGGACACCTCTGCCCAACCCTTCGGGGAAACAAGGCGTGATGTTATTTATGTAATATCATCGTATAAATTAATGACCATATGACACTAATTAAATATCATAATTGGATAGTAATTGCTTCGTACGCCGAGCGCTTATTGCATTGCTAGCGTCGATAACCGACCAATCATGAAATGGCCGGCAAATATAACAATTGATAAACAATCTGTTTACAAACGAGATGCAGGAAAAAAAGGATTGTGTGGTTTTATAAAACCACGGTCAAAGTGAAACTTTTAAGCGAACTATAGGCGCCGCCATATTGGCCTTGGCTGCTCTGACGAGCGCCTTTCACTTTATCCCTACTCCGCGGCCGACCGTCACGCGACATGCAACACACAGACGAAAAAGTTTGAGACGATATAATAAAAGTTTTACTTTAATAAGCTTAACTACGAGCCCCAGATTATCATTATGAAAAATAGAACCTTATTGGTTCTATTTTTCATAATGATAATCTGGGGCTCGTGGCTAAATGATAACAGCCGCACGGGTCAAGCCGCTGTCGGTTCGTGGATGTGTGACCATCCCTCACATATCAAGACCCCACCGTGCCTCGGAAAACACGTTAAGCCATTGGTCCCGACTGTCATTGGTAGATCTTTGACAGTTGTTATGGATAATCATAAGCCCAAAAGTCGGACAACCAGTCTTACCAAGGAGTATCGTGTTACGCAGTAACTGGATTGTGGAGGTCAAATAGGCAATCGCTCCATCTAAAATACTAGTATTCAGCTGCATCCGGTTAGACTGGAAGCCGACCAATAGAAAACATTTTGTGGTGAAAACTTCTTTAGGCGTGTTGGGCATTTTTGAGATGGGAAATAACAATTGAACTCGCGACACCGTTACCGACACCTCATTTTTGTAAACCCGATTGTGCTCTTTATTACGTTACGGATCAATCTTCTATGCAAGTATTTTTAAAGTAGTTAAAAAGTTATAAGTTTATGGGACATGTTTCCCGATATCGACATCTCTAGAGATTTCCGTGAGGTCATAGGGTTGCTGCTAAAAATAAATTTTCATATTTTCTTGTTTCATTTTTCATATAAACTTATAGTATAAAAGATCCTGAATAAAATCTTTATATTGCTCCCCCTCTTTTTAACTTAGCCCCACTAGGTATTGTCAATCCATACTGATATTATAAATGAAGTAATATTCTGTCTATCTGGCTGAACAGATCAAGATAAAATTTGGCACACGTATAGGCCAATAACGGACGGAACAATCTCCGAACTCTACGCGGGCGAAGCCACGGGCAAAAGCTAGTGTCTAATAAATCAATACTTAATCGTTTTCATCAGACACCACAAAGATAAATTAATAGTGCTGGATGTATTATTTTATACCTGCACGAAACCCTTCATCTGAAGCCCGGGAAAACTACCAGAACCTTATCAGAGGGTTGTAAATCAAACCTTACCTATTACTCGCGGGATCGTAAGTATCAATTTTGGTTTAGTTTATGTAACTTGAAGAGGTGAAATTATATTGTAAAGGCAGATATTATAGTGATGAATTTCAGCCACAATTAATTAAAATGTTGAAGTGTTGTTTTTTTAACCACAATGGGGAAGCTCTTGGCCTTCATCTCACCTGATGGAAAGTGATGATCAGGTCGAAGGTGGAAGCGAGCTTCACCCGAAATCCTCAACCACGTAGGAACTGGCTATCTTACCTCTTAACTGCCGAAACACAACAATGCTGTTAACATTGTTGTAATTGTTGTGGGTAATTAAGTTAGAAAGAAAGAAAATACGTGTATTTGCTATAAACATGACGCAAAGAAAGAACACATACACGAAAAGATCAAGTTGGAGGTAAATATGCGTCACATCCTCGCAAACGGCATTACTTGGTAATTTGAATTACCCAGTAGTATTCATCTTTGAAAATGAAAAAACACGTACAATAATTGGATACAGACTTACAGTGTACAACCTTTTCTTAGGTATCCAATTAATGTAGACGTCGCGTCTGTGCGTAGCTTTTGCCAAGAAAATAAAAGCCTCAGAAAGAAAAGCCACAAGTCTAATTATAAAATAACAGCGGATTGTATCTCCTAATATTTGTCGTGTGTCAGAAGCACTTGTGAACGGATTCCGCAATTCCGCGCGGTCGTTTCGCAGAACCACCGCCGTCGGATATCTGTCACACAGCGGCTAATACCACCCGCGTAATATAAGGCTATTTAGTGAACATTTCTGGCCGTTTGGTTGAAAAATTGTCAAGATAAATCTCAGTATTTTTAATAATAAGTGTACTGACGCAGTAGCTTTAAATTAAATTCAAGCATTATTTTCACTTTTTCACAAAAAAACAAATGTCAACTGCAACCGAAATTATTGACTTTGCCGTGGACTGTCAATGCTGTTAATACAGGGTGACAGAGACATCGACGCGAAAACTGTTACTATGGATTCAGCACATGATTCTGAACCGAAAAATTTTAACGCACGAGGCGTTGAAATTTTTCGGCGGTTATTTAAAAAAAAATCTACTGTCCCATACATTTTGATCGCGTAGGTATTGCACTTTTCTATGAAACAGCAGATTTTTTAAAAATAACTGACGTAATAATTTAAATGCCCCCTGCGTTTAAATTTTCAGAATCATGTACTGAATCCATGGTAACAGTTTTCGCGTCGATGTCCCTGCCACCCTGTATAAGAATCATCAACTCATCAGCAGTGCTATTCTGTAAAAGTCTCACCGTGAACGCTTAGGTGAAGTGAGCTTGAAAGTGAGCTGTCAATAGTGTCAATCCCTAGTATTTGGTGGAATGACAGCACACTTCAAGCTCACTTCACCTTAGCGTTCACGGTGAGACTTTTACAGAAAAGCATTGCTGATCTGACATACTTGGGGTAGTTACCCAACTAAACGCACTATATTAAGTGATATATCAAAACAAAAATGTACGTAAATATGGTTGAGAAATATGATTTATGACAGCAATTACGATTACATAAAATAATACGTGATTAAAAAGTATTTACTAATTCAGTTAATTAAATGGCTCAATAATTGGTAACAGTTTGATTTTGTAAAATTAATTATTTATTATTATGGTAAATCATCACATAAATTAACAAAAATTACGAGTATTCACAATTATCCTAATTAATATTATAAATGTGAAAGTGAGTTTGTTTGTTTGTTACGCTTTCACGCTAAGACGGCTGAACGGATTTGGATGAAATTTGCCACATGGGTAGAATTCCCACGGGATCGAGACTTATGCGGGTGAAACCGCGTGGCGCAGCTAGTTTTTAATATTTCAAACTCATTGCAAGAAAAGGGAACCTTTGCCCAGCAGTGGGGCATTCTAGGGTAAGATAAAAAAACTGGCCAAATGCGTGTCGGACCTATAGATAGATGTAAGGCCGGTTTAAAACCAATTAAACCAATCCATTTAAAACGAAAAAAAACGATTAACATCGAAATAAACCATTTTTTTCGATTTAAAACCGTTTTGTTTTGATGACTATGTTTTTCTTAATTATAACTACATTTTCTTGATTTTACCGATGTAGGGATATAACGGAGTACCTAAGAACTCTGTGTTGGTAAATATATTTTTTTTCATTGTTTTCAAACGATATAAAAATCAATTTGATTCGGTTTAAAACCAAACTCACACTCTCGCACTCTCGTTGACATTGTCACTCGTGACTCGACGCAACGTTGCCAGCTCGCCTACCCTACATGCGCCTACATAAACTGCCACGCGCTGCCGCCGCGCCGGGCACGCACGTACTTTTATTTTAGTAGGCGAGTTTTCAACCGTTTAAAACGATTTATTTGGGGTTTAAAACGGCAACATTTTATTTAATTAAAACATTTTAAATCGGTTGTTTTACATCTATAGTCGGACTACGCACAATGAAGGGTTCCATAGTTGGGATGAATTTATGTTGCCCCCATAAATTCCAACTGCCAATGTAAGTTTGTACGCACAATGTTGAGTGATTACCATGTTATTTTAAGACCATAGACTTTTTACAGGTTTTCCTGTAATCTATAAGCATAAAACTATTCTCTGTATTTTTTTCAAAATGTTAGGCTCAGTAGTTTCGGAAATAAGGATTTCATCTATTTTCTTAAATATCTTTAAAAGTGTGTGTTGGATCATTAAGTTCCCTTCAAAATGGTTGAGCTAAATGGTGCTGATCCATGCGTCATGTTCGTGAACGGGCGCCGTCAGTAGGGACTGGTCATCTCTTAACTGCCACGGTTTATTTTAATTTTTTAATTGTTTTTATTTTTGTTTTTTGTTACGGACGCTTTTAACGTGCACGTCTTTCTACATTGTTCTCACATGTATAATTTCAACATGAATAATGTAACCAATATTTTGTAACATTTTTTTTTTATTTAAAAGAGTGTCCGTGGAGTTTCTTGCCCGTTCTTCTCCATAGGTACCTACTACGCTTTGGAATGGGCAACTAGCTTCATCTTTCTGACTGACCGACCCCTTGACAATTCAAAAGTACCTGTAATTGGTTTATTTGAAATAAATGCTTTGAGTTTGAGTTTGAGTATTATATTATTTTAAAATTATAAAAAAAAATGTATTTGAGATTCTCGCAATAAGTAAGCCCTTTCATTTGACATGTCACATCACACGGTACAGTTCGCAAAACTTTAATTTTCCCCCCAAAGTGACCCCCATATTAAAAATTCATTTATTTACGAGTACGTTACACGTCCGGGTTTGAGTCACAGAAATACATAATGTGTACCAAATTTCAACTGAATCGGTCCAATAGATTCGGAGCAAATTGGCTGTGACAGACGGAAAGACAAACAGACACACGAGTGATCCTATAACGGTTCTGTTTTTTGCCTTTTGAGGTACGGAACCCTAAAAAAATAATGAATCTAGGCAGCCAATTTACAAGCCAGCAAATACATGCATAAACTTACGCCTTCCTCCCATGGGGGCAGGCAGAACATACAGAACGCCACCTGCTACGATCCTTAAATACCTACTCTTTTTGCTTCGTTTACGACATACATCTAGCAAATATGTATCTATTATTACTTGGCACTTGGCACAACGAATGTTCAAGCCAATAGTAATTTCAAACACCTTTCCTTCACATTATTAAAAGTAGTAGAATGTTCATAAGCCCATTAATAATAATGATTTGGAGGCTTTCTCGGACACAAAAGGGAGGGCTGCAGCGTGATGTCTTTGTTCCTTATATCAGGTAGTTTAATTGTGTCATGTGTACACTCGACAAAGTTGGTGGTTGACCACTTGTGACACTTTTTTTTTGTTTGTAAATAATAAGGTCCTTATTACTATATTAGCACCTTATTACTTAGGACATAATGATGAAAAGTGCCTTACATTAGCCCTAAAAAGGAACCCAGATACTACAATGAAAACCCATGAAAGTAATAAAGCAATGATACTTTTTATATTTATAAATTCACCTTGTAGTTTAATAACACTTATTAATTTAATAATCAGTGAACAGAAAGCTCAATATGAACGTTACCAATCCCACAACAAAGAAAAATACAATTAAATGTTAAAGGTACATTCACAACAGCATTAAACATTGTTGTTCCCAAATTAGGGTTTGCATAAAATATAACAAAACTACACAATGTATTTATTCATTCGGTGAAAAATAATCAGATTGTTACCTAGACAGATCTAAACACAGTCGTACTCAATAATATCGGGACCTCAATGCTATTCGCAACGCGTACTTGTGTGGGTAGATAAAAGATCTGTCCAATGAAGTACAAAAAAAACATGAATTTGAATATAGATATGCACCAACTTTTTCATTACAAAACATAAAAAAACAAAATTACCCTTTTTTAGGGTTACTGTTTTGAAGAGCTAACGATATTATAAACTAAAACTTTCCATGAAGACTAATTTTAGTATTCAATTAGAGCAAGAGCTGCCCGGCTGATGCTCCTAGAATACTAACAAGTCGACTTTAACCGTAATCGTATGCCTCAGTTACGCCTCAGGCCCATTAATCATAAGAATTTTAAGCATAACATAATGCTCTAACATCGTAAGCTGAGCTAAGGCATTAAATCGCCTGTTGTTTGCACAGGTGGTCGATGTTTTTACTTCGTGAGGTTGCCCGAGATTATAAAGCGTGGTTAAGTAAAGGCTGTATTTTTATACTCAATATTTTGAGCAGAAAAATAAGTTGAAAGGCTAATGGAGTACTTATTGTACGATAGGTTACTGACACCCTATCGGTTCTCGGTATTATGTCTGAAATACATGTGGAGTTTTGATACTGTTGATTATGTAGAAGACTTTCAAGTGGTTTACCTATGGTAAACTATTCTAGCAGCTAGGTAGCTATTCTACATGAAATAACAATGTATATAAGTATACTTTACAAATTAAATCACAGTTAAAGAATTGTCAAATTTAAGTGGCAATGGGCAAGGCACATTGCTCGCAGAATAGATGGCTAGTGGTCGCAAGCGCTACTGCTGAGCATGAGGTCCTAGGTTCGATTCCCGGGTCGAGCAAAGTGTTATTGGGTTTTTTCTATCTGAAATTTCTCAGTAGCAGCTCGGAGTCTGGATTTGTGCCCGGTTGATGGCAATAGGCTCGCCCCCTATTACATGGGACTTAAACATAACTGGCGAAATGTGGGTGTACCTACTACAGGGACACCTCTGCCCAACCCTTCGGGGAAACAAGGCGTGATGTTATGTTATGTTAGATGGCCGATGGGGCCGAATGGGTCTGGAGTGGCGACCGCGTACCGGAAGACATAGCGTTGAAAGGCCTCTCTCCCACAAGGTGGACCGATGAACATGTGAAGGCCGCAGAAATCCGCTTGATGCGGGAAAGCTTGGAGGAGGCCTATGTCCAGCAGTGGACGTCTTTCGGCTGAAATGATAATGATGATGATGAAGCGACCGTATATAGAACGAGTTTTTGAAAAAATTGGCTTTAAACAGAGCGTCGACACACTTATATCAGCATACCCACCTATATAAAAGTCTGTATATATCAGCATAATATGTTTAGTGTACCTACATGTTGTCAGAATACATAACCTAGGTGTCTTATTTACAATCATCATCATCATTTCAGCCGAAAGACGTCCACTGCTGGACATAGGCCTCCCCCAAGCACCGCCACTTCGACCGGTACTGTGCTTTCAGCAGATTCCTGCGGCCTTCACCAGGTCATCGGTCTTCTGGTACGAGGTCGTCACTCCAGAACCATCAGCCATCAGCCATCTGTTCTGCGAGCAATGTGTTCTTCGGGCTAAATACCTTACCATACCATACCGATATCTTTATTTACAATACGATCATTTGTTACAACATTAAAACAGACACTACATGTAAGCAAAAACCTTTCGAGTTATCTTCGTTTTGGTCGTAGGACAGTGTCATTTGCTGCAATTCAACTCCACCTCTCCAGTACCTATGTATGTCGGTAGCTCGGTGCCTCTCTGTGCCTCGGTTCAGGCCATTAGCACGGTTTAATGTGGCTTTTTATTAGTTTAATAAATGTCTATGTTCCCGCCAGCCATGTGTGAAAGCGAATTTTTATTCGAGTTTTTGTTTGTTAGGAATGTCCTTTTAATCGCTTTTGCAGATGAAGCGATTATCGTTTCGTTTATGTAAGCACTTATGCCAAGGAATATTCAGTTTTGAAAGGTTTTAAAAGATAATGCTTTTGGCAATTTTGTTGGCTTAATATTCAAGTTCCACGAGTTCTAATTAGTTGGAGATTCTTATGGAGTAATGCTGGCAACAAACATTAAATATAGCCACTTTTAGCATCAGAGGAATGCTAACGGTACCCGGATAAATAAAAAGCCTATTATGTTCCAATATTGTAAAACGCGTAAATATTAGAATCCATAAATTTTATATACATAGCACAACATCACGCCTTGTTTCCCCGAAGGGTTGGGCAGAGGTATACCTGGAGCAGGTACACCCACATTTCGCCAGTTATGTTTAAGTCCCATGCAATAGGGGGCGACCCTTTTGCCATCAACCGGGCACAAATCCAGACTCCGGACTGCTACTAAGAAATTCCAGATAGAAAAACCCAATAACACTTTGCCCGACCCGGAAATTGAACCCAGGACCTCTTGCTCAGCAGTAGCGCTCGCGACCACTAGACCAACGATGCAGTCATATATTATCACATGACATGCGCTTGTCAGCCTTTGAGCTAACTGCTACTGGTTTTTTTTTCTGTTCTCAATACAAATCAATGTTTGTCTCATAATTATGCCATCAGTGTACAACAAACACAGTACCCACTGACGCCCGGCGACCTTAAAAGGTTGGCTAGGTCAAAATGGATGCGGAAAGCAGGCAAGACAAGGTTCTGTCGTCTGAGAGAGACCTATGTCAGCCATACAGAGACATATGTATGACTGTGATAGGCTGGGTTGATTTATTGATACGTACTCACCATATACCACCCAGAACCAATAAGTAGTTTATTTATATCCAAAAACTTGTTTTATTACCATACCCTCATACATAAACATCAATATCACAGATTGATTCCCAAATACGTCAAAACACAATAGGAACATCCAATTATCTGATAGGGTTCCCAACCTTTTGTCCGGTGTTTGGCTTCCCATTCTTATGCTCCTTTCAATTCGTGTCTCTGCCGCATTTGTCCATACATATTTTCATTTGTATGGCTTCTATATTTATTTTCCAGGAATGGTATGACTTTGGGGACGTGTGTTGTAGTGTGAATCACGCTTATAAACAGTGAAAAGTACGGCTACAGTACGTGTTTTTTGTGAAGCACTACATTTAAACATTCAAAGAAAGAAAGAAAGAAAACATTTTTTTTTTTTGGTGCACAGTCTCAACCTAAAGAATTACTAATTTCGGAAGTCGGTAGCAAAAAATTAAAATACAGATCCTAAGACACCGTTATTTTTTAAATAAAATAGCCGTGTTTAAAACTATCTACCTTTATATTATAATGATGTAGAGTACGTATCTACATATAACTCAACGCGATATCAATTCGACAAAACTAATATTTTTTTAAGCGATAAATAAACTTTTAATCAGTAGCTTTATAATAAAACGAAACAAGATTCTGAAAAATGTGTTGAACTTTATTGTATTCAACTGAACTTTTTCCTAATTAATCTATTTGATATTTAACTGGTACTGCAAACACCGATCACACTTATTGTCTCCTAGACATTGACATAATATGTCCTTATTTTGTGATTGACTTGCCATAATAACACAAACCAATCATGCACAGATTTTTTCAATCAATTAGTAAGTAATCTACGATTTCTCTACCCATTTTTCCACTACATTTAATAAGAAAACCTATATTAAAAGTCTTGAAAACTACTACTACTACTACTACTACTCTTGGTGTCGGATCTGTTACAATCTATTAAATTCGATTATGACTAATAATGATCGTAATAGCTGTATCTATATTACTATTTAATTCAAACCTAATATTTTGCATGCCTTAAGGTAAAATGTATCGGGACACTCAATAAATATTCCAACTTATATGTATACCTACATTATTAGCAAATAAATGATTTCTTTCTTTCTGATATTGACAGTTCAACCCGAATCTTTTTACCATCGATAATTGAACTCCTCCACATAAGACTAAGGTTCTCTCAAAGCTAGTAAAGTACTCTTTTTAATTAAAGCTTCATTGATAACGATCGGCCAGTGATGTTACTTCGAACCCAAAGTGCATACTTTAGCTTGTAGTGGTTGCAAAGTACTCTTCTTTGTTTACTTTAAAGCAGGGAACAAAGGAAAAGTTGTAGCTTGTTTGAATTTGATATACCTTGCAGCATTATTTTGGCTGAGCTTAACTTGCTTCTCCTAGTCTACATTGCAAGCATTTTAGGGTCAACTCACACCGAAAGAGCGTCGAAGGGCAGCGAAGCGGAGCGCAGTTTCAGTGTCATATTAATTTTAACTTTATTTTCATTACTATAATACTTATTATCGCATGAGAAACTCAAACGAGTCGCGCGGATGCCCGCGGCGCCGCACAGTGGAACGAATGTATGGGAGCGGTTGGACGTAGACATTTCCGAAAAAAAAGAGTAAAATTATGCCAAACTAATGATGCCATCTTATTCGATTACTTAATGCCTTCATAACTTGTGGTGATGAATTTCTTCATAACTCCCATATTTCGGGAGTAATTTGAGAAAATGTGAAATTTTACTATGAAAATGAGTGTATCGAGCTCTCTCCCTCCTGATTCCGGGCTTGTTTCAAGTAGCGGTCTCTAATATCATAATGCTAATACTAAGAGCTATATTTAATACTAAGACACATAGTGCGCCAAATGTGCACTTTCTGGGATAAAGAGTGATGTTTATTTTATAACACAATTTTTTTATTTTTTGTTTATTTTGTTGATTAAAACCGTTTTTCTAAAGGTTTACCTTATTACAATAACATTTCTGAGCAGCCAATTAGAGAAGATATAAGCTAATTAGGATATATAATTAGGGACTTAAGGTTTACATATAAAACTGATGCACTAATGATTACTGATAAGAACATTGCTATTATTTAATTACTAAATGGCTCTTAATACACTAATTTAGCATGCATCATTTACTAATTATCACAATAACTAATTACCTTGCAATATTTAACAAAGGATACCTGGGATACCTGGATTTTATATAAATAGGTCACTATTAGTAACTTTAAAATCAGTGTTGATTTACACCTCGTTGTATCCAAGCTAATCTCGCAATGTATTTTCCAAATTTTAATACAAATCTTGATATTCACGTTGCTTTATGCGCACGCGCACATAAAGATTTACGCGACTTTAACTATTTGTTCAGTGTTTTAAAAGATAACAGTTGTGTTCAGTTATGTGAAAGTGCTGAAACAAGTTTAAAAGACTGGTGTCGTCGATTTTGCTACCGCATTTATGCAAAATGGACACAGTCTGGAAGAAGCACAGATAAGTTTCGGAAGAAACATGAGATTTGGCTACAGGCTGCAATTCAATGGCCGGAATTACAGAATGAAAATATGGAACCTTCTACAGAAAATATAAGTGACGTCATCGAGCCCATAATTTCTCCTGCTAAATCTGATGCTTCAACTTGTACACATCCTAGTCCTCGTAAATCTTTTGAGGACCTTAGTAACCGGCAAAAAAGAAGACGCACTGAAGATAGTCTTTCATGCAGCAGTAGCAGCGCTGAAATTATGTTTTCGGCCGAAAGGGCGCTTCAAAAGGCAGGACAAAGCGATACAGCTTATGTTATGAAATACTTGACGGAGAATCCAGAAGAGGCCTCAAAAATCAAAGCCTTCATTGAAGGTAAATCAATTCAGGTACGGGAAATATCCCCTTTGAAGGCATTGGCTCTTTATGTATCGATGAACTTATCGAAATGGCGCTATAACACTCTTCGGGATTTCAACACTCAAGAAGGAGCTCTTCAATACCCGAGTTACTACATGTTGGTTAAAGAAAAAATTAAGTGCTATCCGGCCAAAGAAGATCTCACAGTTACAGAGAGCTCTGCAAAAATCAAATTACAAGCCTTGATGGATTTAACCTCAAGAAGACTTATTAGGTCGTTAGAAACCCCTGTTGATCCCAATCAACAGCTCGTATTGACCAGCAAATGGGGTTTTGACGGATCATCTAGCCAAAGCATTTATCATCAAAGGACGAGTGAAGATGAGCAAATCGATCTTGCTAGTAATTTTATGATTAGTCTTGTACCACTGCGGCTCGTCTCAAAAGGTGTAACAATTTGGGAAAACGAGCGACCATCTTCCACTTCATTTTGCCGGCCAATATTGTTTAAGTTTATAAAGGAAACCAAAGAAAATGTGCAGAGAGAGATGGCTGAAATCGAAGCAGAGATTGAAGCCTTAACTCCATCCACCATCACTGATGGAATTAGTGTCAAACACCAACTGCTGTTGACAATGATTGATGGTAAAATTCATTCCATTATATCCAATACAGCAGCTTCAGTGTGTGACATATGCAAGGCTTGTCCTAAAGAAATGAATAATTTAGAGTTAATCAAAGATAAACACGCAAACGAGGACATGTATAAATATAGCTTAAGCACCCTTCACGCTTGGATTCGCTCAATGGAATGCTTATTACACATTTCCTACAAATTAGACATAAAATCATGGCAAGTAAGGGGTGATATAGCAAAAAGGCAAGTTGATGACAGGAAGAAAAGAGTTCAAGAGGCTGTAAGAAGAGAAACGGGCTTACTTCTCGATGTTGTGAAACAAGGCAGTGGATCCACCAACAATGGCAACTCGGCAAGGAGATTTTTTGAAAACTACACTAAATCTGCTGAACTGACCGGAATAGATGCTATGCTTTTAAGAAAAATCTGTGTGATCTTGCAGTGTATTTCATCAGGAGAGAAGATCAACGTAACTAAATTCCGAGAGTTCTGCTTTGATACTGCTAAGCTTTACGTGGAGTTATACCCATGGTATTATATGCCTTCTTCACTTCATAAAATTTTAATGCATGGGCCAGACATAGTTCAGAACATGTCAATTGTGCCCATTGGTTTTCTATCCGAAGAGGCATCTGAGGCTAGAAATAAAGATTTTAGAAAATATAGAGAGGGGCATTCTCGAAAGCATAGCAGTATCTCATGCAATGAAGATATTATGCACAATCTTTTACTGTCTTCTGATCCACTTGTTACAAGTATCCGTCCAAAAGGAAATAAGTTTGTAAAAAAATCTTCTTTTAAGGAATTTTATGAGCTTACGGATTCTGAGAAAAGTGATATCGAATTTGTTAACATAAATGATTTAGCGGACATCGATTCTGAATTTGAATTAATTGATGATGATGATGATGACGAAGATAATTAAATGATGTTATTGTTTTAAAATGTGTAACTTAGTAAATTAGAGCTTACATCTTAATTATTTATTGTACTTTTAATGAAACTAGGTAATTTATTATCAACTTACTTAAAAGTCATACTCTCATCAGTTCTTGTGAATATTTTTGTTAATATATATTTCTGTATATATATAATATATTTATAGACCTCTTAATAAGTCTGTCTGCGGTTTAAAGTAAATACAAATGGGGAAAAAACGTTTTTTTTTTTAAATTTTCATTTCCTTTTATCCCAGAAAGTGCACATTTGGCGCACTATGTGTCTTAGTATTAAATATAGCTCTTAGTATTAGCATTATGATATTAGAGACCGCTACTTGAAACAAGCCCGGAATCAGGAGGGAGAGAGCTCGATACACTCATTTTCATAGTAAAATTTCACATTTTCTCAAATTACTCCAGAAATATGGGAGTTATGAAGAAATTCATCACCACAAGTTATGAAGGCATTAAGTAATCGAATAAGATGGCATCATTAGTTTGGCATAATTTTACTCTTTTTTTTCGGAAATGTCTACGTCCAACCGCTCCCATACATTCGTTCCACTGTGCGCCGCGGGAATTCCGGCGAATTCCATAAACGGGCGCCTTCTCTATCGAGCGGGTCGCTGCGTTTCGCTGCCCTTCGCCGCTCTTTCGGTGTGAGTTGAGCCTTAGAAAGCGTGATCTTGTGAGTGTGAAAATCGTGTCAAAAACATGCGAGCGTTGAGAACATGTAAGAATTATATTTATGGGCGCCGCCTCCCATTTGTGAATTTAAACCCAGGTAAGTATCACTTTGACTGTTTCAATTCATATGTAACTACTTTCTGAGTTATATTGGACATTACTGACATCGGTGAAAGAAAAATATACTGAAGAAACCTGGACTTATAGTTAACTAGGTACGCCCTGCGGTTTCACTCGCATAAGTCTCGATCCCGTGGGAATATCGGGATAAAAAGTATTCTATGTCCTAACCCAGGTCATGATCTACCCATGTGCCAAATTAAATATAAATCTGTTCAGCCATTGTAGCGTGAAAGCGTAAACAAACAAACTCACTTTCGCAATATTAATTAGGATAGTAGTCTGAAATCTTCAACTTGTCTTGAGCAATTAAGCATCGTGATCAATGCCCGTGCCATCTCAGTATAATAAAATAGACGTGGATATATTTAGTAACCAGTTCCGCTTAGCTATTTCTAAACAGCTACAAAAAAACCCTGAAAGAAATCGGCACGTCTTTCACCTCTCAACGAGGCATCCTCAGGATGACGATTGACTTGTCGCGAACCCAAACATGGTACTAAATGCACAGGTTACTAAATATATCCACGTCTATTGTATTTTATAAGGGATTTCCGCAAGGTCACGCCTGAATCAATTAACTATCTTCTCTGTATAAGAAGAGGCTTTTGCACTGCAATGGGACAATAATAGGCTGGTTTTTATAACACGTTTGTGGTTTTTGTTGTATTACATTAAAATTCATGTTTTAATTTAAAATAATTATTGCGCATTTTCTAGATACATGTGCCTCATTCATAGAAAATAAGTTGTGAATTCTACTAAAACTTGTCGATTATTACGGAAGTTTATAAAAACTAAAATTATAATACTTATAATTATAATTCAATCTACCATAAATAATATCGATTTTAACTCATACATTCAGAATATGTTTTGATATTTTGTATTTTTTACTATTATTTTAAATTCTCAGAAGTCAAAAGTGCGCTTCTACTCAATTTTGAATTACGATAGTTGTGACAAAATGACGTTCATAAATCAGTTGAGTACTGGTAACGGACATTATGCTGAGAATTGTAAAAAATCTAAAATACTTTCGGATTTTGGAGTTAGGCCAATAGAAGTGAAAATACATTGGATTTAATCTTCAAACGTTTCATTACATATTTATGTACACACGGCTACACATCAAGCTATACATTTCCAGTTTATGCTGATATCGCATTGTATAGGATTTCCGTTCAATGCAAGGTCAGCTTATACTGGAAATGTGTAGCTTGATGTGTAGCCGTGTGTACTATTAGTGTAGTCAGAACTATTTTTTCTTCATACTAATCTAATTGTAGTTATAGTAGATAATTTAAAAATGTACTCTGAGCGACAAAATTGACACAGTCATTACTATCAAATGTCAAAGTATCATCTGTCAATTCATCGACTGTCAGTGTCGATGTTGCTCGTTTCACTCAGCGCTTTCAATCGCTTTATTCTGTTTGTAACTAAAAACCTTATTCATAGATCAAGCGCTGAAAGAGCCTAGTCAACACGTCAAATTGAAACAAAAAATAATGGCGCTGGGGAATAAGACCGAAGTGAATTACTTTTTAAATGTTTTCTAAAATAAAATAAGAAGTGTCTGTTAAATTGTAATAAGTGTAACGTAAATTATAAAAAGAACTATAATTATTGTTAAAGGACATGTTTAGTTTCTGCCCTCTGGTCGTGGTTTGAAACGATAATGTTCATGATTTAAGGTTTTGCGTAACATTATTCTCAAAAAAACAATACTCAAATATAGCTTCCGCGTCGCAATTTTTAACGGGAAGTATTATAAATGTTTTTGATGTTCCATTTTATCCCGTAATTACCTTTAAAGAGTGTGAAAGGCTGATTTTTGTAAAAGAGTTGTATTTTGTTAGTTTCTAGGACATTGTGATTTTGTATGTGTTAATCTTATTTGAAATAAACATGATATCTACCGAATTACTATATTTTTTATTTTAGCCTTTTCTGCGCGACTGTACCAGGACTACCAAGCTGCAGTATACACATATACATGTACTTATATTAGAAGAATGAATAAAAATAAATATTCTTCAGGGGACGAATGGGCCCCTCAAAAGTTCCAGGGGACGAGTGGGCACAGGGTGCGAATCTTAGGGGACGAATGGGCTCGCACCCACAATAACTATAACCCGCTTATTTTAGCTCAAAGGAATGTATGTAATAATGTATTTGCGTATAAAATACGACAATATTAATATAAGAAAGACATTTTGCCGAAGAACAGTTTTTGAATTTTAAATTCGGAAACTTTTAACAATTGTTAATGACTTCATTCACAAACGTATGAGTAATTCTATATATCATACGTTTGTGAATAAATTAATGGCTGGCTGAATAGTTTCGGTTTTGAACAGAGTCATCATTCATGACCTCCATCACATCGCAAAGTGAGGTTGTGATTGTTAACCTTCAACAGACACGTAAAAAATCATAAACCATTAACAAAACACGCTAATAAATCCGTTAACATCAAACAATGTTAAGCATAGATTACTCTTACTAAAGTTTTAATATAGTTCTATTATTTCCATTAAGAACTTAACTCATCTACACGTAAATAACAAATAAACGAAGCAAAAACTCTGAAAATGAAGTTCAAGCCAATAAACAAGTTTAATTAAACGTATTATTGCAGACCATTCCATAACATTACAATGTTCTTCAAAATTATGAGAACGACTGCCCATTCAATGAAGCTCTTAGTCTTTATTAACTTTAGTTATCAGATAAAATCTAGACGGACTTGAAAAATACCAACGAACGTAGACAGAGTACCTATAGCAATAGACAAGTCACGATATAATAATAATAAAAAAAAACTTTTTTGCAACAATTAATATACCACGAAAGTTGTTTAAAACGGGATATTTGCCTTGTTTCTTGTTTTTAGAAACATGGTAAATATCCCGTTTTAAATAACTTTAGTTGTGAAAATAACCATGTCAGTTTCAAATTACGTATCTAACTTAAAAAAAAATCTCGACTGCGGCTGTTGGTTACTAAAAATTGATTATGATGGCAAGACGATAATTAAACAGAAATTAACTAAGCAACTACTATCTGTTAAACACAATACTTTACTTTTAAAGCTACTTTACACCTAACAAAACTAATTTTCGACGGGTCCGTACACAGTAGCGCTATCTAGTGACCTTATTGTAAAACGTTTTAGAGAATTCTGAAAATTATTTTCAGTTTTGTGATAAAAAGGTGGTCCCAGGTGCTCCATCAATACCTACCTAGAAGTTAAAGGTCCAATTCCACTGGTAGAAATCTAAAAGTGGACAATTGACTGCATTTTGAGGAGCTATTCTGCTCATCACGCCGAAGATCCTCATCAAATCTTCACCACATTTTTGTAAGACCAATTTAAAATTACTAGGTACCTTTCAAATAAAAAGAACCATCGAAATCGGATCTCATGAGGCGGAGATATCCAGTAACCCCCTTTTTGCCCCTTTTTGGAGGAAGAACCCCTCCAACCAAAAACCTCGACGAAAAAAAAAACTATAAAGGAGTACCAGCAAACTGACACACGAAAGCAAATTTTGCCAGACTTGAAGCAGAGACGCTTCGCTCGCTCGATCAATGAGACAAGAACATACTTATTAAATCCAGTAGTAAGAGAAAACGAGACAGAAATGTGCTTTCTCTATCTCCTTTGCATATGCAAAATTTTTGTATGGCCCCAGTTGTTAGCCTACAGCTGGGGGACTTACAAAACAGTTGTCACGGTACGATTTCTTTGAGAAGTATTACCCATCTACATTAGGTTTACAAGAGACTCTCAAAGACTAAAGCTATCTCATAAGGTATACCTAATCTGTTCAATTCACTATATACGTAGGATTCAAGAAGCCTAGAGAAATCAAGTGCCTTTACTTGTGTAACTAGCGTGAAAAGATTTCATTCTGAAACACATCGCCCTTTTGTTAAAAGGTCACAATAAATTGAAAAAGAGCGAGTAGGCGTTAGTTTATTTCAATTATGTAGACGGCAGATGATATTAAAAACTAGATTATTTTACTTAGTTTCGCCCCACGCGCCAATTATGGAGTTTTTTCCCCGAACGCTTTAACTTTTGAGTCTTCAAGTCACATATGAATAAGTTCTTTACGTTTACAATAAAAATTAATTAATAACCAACAACTAACATTCATTAAAAACGTCTAACGGGCCTCTTCGAGTTGGCTTCAGCCCCTCATACGTCTTCCAAAAGTCCGGGACCCCAGGCTCCCGAGAAATGTTAAGAGACGTAAAAATAATAATAACAAACCATTTTTAACTTTTGGAGTTTATTCATTAAGAATCGATTTTCAAATATGGCCCCCGTTATGGAAATTTTATGAGAAGTAATACACGTTTACTTGCACTTTATTGGATCCAATTAAATCGTACAGACAAGTCTAAATTGTAATCTAATTATTGTTTCATTTAAGTTATATTAAGATGGGAGGGTAGGGTTTTTGTTTTTGTATGATTTTATGAGATTCGTTTATTTACCTTCTTTGTCTCTTGCATATTCAAAGACAATCGTATTAAGGAGTAAATTCCAGTCGTGCGTCGGAGCTGACACACAAATACACAATTTTTTTTTTCGATCTCATCATGCCTAACTCTCAGGTGAGATTGTGGTTAATCGAACCGAAAGACGTCCACTGCTGGACATAGACCTCCCCCAACCACCGCCACTTTGACCGGTTCTGTGCTTCCCGCATCCAGCGGATTCGGGATGCACAAGCACAAGCCTACTTACCCAATTTAAAAAGTGCCAACCTTGAAAATTACTTTGTCTTTTTTTCCATTATTACTAGCTATTTCCCACCACTTCAACTAAGCTTATTTTTTATTTCTTCATGTTTTATACAAATATCAGAATGAAAAGTAGCCTTGATTTTCTCCAGGTTTCATTTTTCAAATTTCATAACTTTCGGTTCAGTGGTTTAGGCGTGGAACGGGAACAGACTGAAAAACAGTTTCTTTTGCATTTATAATATTAAGTACTTGTGGCGACATCCACAACGCCACATGCGAACTACGCATCAAAGACCTGACGTCACACAAATCCTGCATCGCGCAAGCAAAGTTTACCGCGCGATCAACATATATATAAATTCCCGACATCAATCGTCGGCCAGCTGCCCACCAGATACGACACCCGTCTAGTCGGAGGATCTTCCCTTTTCTATAGAGGATGAGGGAACTTTACACCCTGTTCCTCTTACCTCTATATTATACTTATTATGGAATTCTTCTCCCTGTCAGCACAAGCTACTATAAACTATTGCAACTGTGAAAATATGATAGTTGTGATCTTAATTTACGGACAATTTAAGGTAATAGTCAATTTGCTACAGTGAATTTCCTTGATCTTACTAAAGTATAGTCTCTCGTAAACCCTGTAAACCCAAACAGCCTACATTGATTGATTCTAAAGAAGTTTTTACCTTTTGAACTTTTCCCTTTCAATACGAACGTTGTATTCGTACAGCCCACAGACGCTTGCTTAGTTTAGAAGCATTTTTAGGGTTCCGTAGTAAACAAGGAACCCTTATAGTTTCGTCATGTCCGTCTGTCTGTCTGTCTGTCCGCGGTCTAGCTCCGAGACCCTTAGTACTAGAAAGCTGTAATTTAGTATGGGTGTATATATTAATTACGCCAACAAAGTGGTAAAATAAAATTAAGCAAAAAAAAATTTTTTGGTGGGGAGGTACCTAAAAAATTATTTTTTTCTTAATTTTATTTTGGTGATGTTTTTTATAAAGTGGTGATGTTTTTTTTTTGAAAGGTCCTTCAAAAACATTATGAGTATGTGAAAACCATTTTTGGATTCAGGGATCCGTTTGCGAAATATTAAGAGCTAATTTTTGTTAGAGTCAAGTGTCCCGCCCCCTGCCGGCTAAATGGTTGATTTTAGGTATATGAAAAAAAATCACAGCAGTAATTTATATAACGAAATAAAAAGGAAAACTATCACAACTAAGTAGGCTCTACAAGTTAACGAGTAATAATTGACCAACTTAACTTTGCAGTTGCAAAAACATGTTTTCCGATACATTCCGTATGGGAGAACATCTTTTTCAACTACAAAGTTAAGTTTGTTTTTGGGATAAATTCATCCCAACTACGGAACCCTTCATTGTGCGTGGTCCAACACGCACTTGGCCGGTTTTTTAAACATACATTTTTCATTATATTCTTTCTAAAAAAATGTTTTCCGCTACCATTTCGTTTAAATTCTAATTAAAAACACTCGAAGGCTATTTTCCTGGAGTAACAAAACTGGTTCCCATGTTCTTAATCCTTTGTGGTTTTTACCTATTCCTTCGTATTTCCCTCAAAAAATGTTTTTATCCGTAGGCAGACATCAGATACCATTGTTGCTGGTTCTTTTTTAAATTTTTTGTTTACTGTATTTGTTAAGCCGTTGGTCCCGGCTGTCATTCTTGGATCTTTGATAGTCGTTACGGGTCGTCAGAAGCCCGAAAGTCTGACAACCAGTCTTACAAAGAGATATCGTGCTACCCAGTAACTGGGTTGTGGGGTTAAATAGGCAATCGCTCCATATAAAGTACTATTCAGATGCATCCGTTCAGACTGGAAGCCGACTCCAACATAGTTGGGAAAAGGCTTTGATTGATTTTGTTATGATGGCCCGAATGTGCTATGAAAGGAAAGTTGCGGTATATAGCATCAATCTAAATGTATTTTTGGTAATAAAATCCCACCAAAACATTTCATGTAAAGTAGGTTGACAAGACTCACTTAAGGCTTTCACTGTTAAAAAGTTATCAGATCTAATGTATAGCGAAGCCCAAACTCTACAAACCCTAATTCTGCAAACCTTACACCTTGGTCAGAATCAGAAGTAATTCACAGATATGGTGATCACTGCGCGTTTAATATTAGCTTAGCTTACAAAGATTTACACCATTAGATTTTCCTTCACCGTACTTAGTCGCGCGAAAGTGAGCTCACAAAATAATAACCGCGTTTCCATGACAGTCAAGTCAAATCATTGCGTGCTTGTGTATAAGTTGAGGTGTTAAAATGAAATAGAAACGCAACCGTCTTTTGACGCGGTGAAGGCGAATCTAACGATTTAAATCTTTGTTAGCTTAGACATTAATTCTTTAATGTTGTCCTCGTGACAACACTGTACTAAACATATCACTCTTCTCATTCTCAAGCTCTGCTCATATTACATCATAAGGCACTTTACTTGTAAGGCCAGCTTGCACTACAAATATCTAATACAAATAACTAATAAATACGTTTAACGCTAAACCTATAACATCATTCTGTGTCTGTCATCTTCAAGCGATTGAGAGAATCGGAACGATGTTTTAAATTTGTTTGCGCTTTACGTAGGTACCTATTTAGTGGTGCAAGCAGGCCTTAATTGCATCTATACATATATGTAGGTATGTCGGAGACAGGTATGTGGCTCTTTCGTTATTATCAGCGATATTTTAATTACTGTGGGCGTAATGTGGGTAGTGTTGGTTAGTGCGCAATAGTAAAACCGTTTACAGTTCAGATCACATTATAATTTGCTATCAAATTAATCACACTAGCAATACACATACTGGGTGCGATACACGGCGTTTATTAAAATCACAAATTAACACAATAATCACAATTTACAATTAACACAATAACTGAGCACAACGAATCGAGTACAATTCCGCGACGCCTTAACTCCGATGCGATCAGAGACTGAATGTCCTCCTCGCCGTGGCCTTAAAACTTCACGAGTCCGTAGAAGCGCGCTTTTGATTCGTTTTGTGTCCGTACTAATGACTGGATCCGACATGTACCATAATAATTATGGTAACAAATGCAAAACGGTGAATTGATTATTTTTGAAAAATATTAATTGCTACGAGGTGTGAGGACGAGTCTGATGCCGAAAATATAGTTTTTAGAATTTTTGTCCGGTTGTGTCTGGATGTATGTTCCGGATTGGCGCAAAAACGGCTGAACGGATTGAGATAAAATTTGGCACACAGATAGTTTATAGCCTGGATTAAATACTTGGCATACTTTTAATTCCGGTAGTACGTTCCCGTGAGATATTTTTCGACATCCACATGGGCGAAACTGCGGGTAAAAGCTAGTAGAGTGAGTTATAAAACTGGAGATGTGCACATAACTACAACCACAACGAAAGAAAGTAATGACGTCATAAATCAGAATATTATATGTGCCGAGATTTGAGCACAAAATACTATGATAACTGACAAATGCTTGGGCTTGCACTGACTGGACAAGTCCACTCAAATCTGTGTGGTTCATTCTGACCATTTCAGACACTCATCTACATTTAAGACTATGTCTGGACTTTAAAATTGACTGCGACTTCTGAGTTTGTTTCGGCCTTTCTTCTCAGAGTAGTCAGATAGGAAACGCCGAACTCATCGAGAATATAAATAAATTAAAAAACTGGCCAAGTGCGTGTCGGACCACGCACAATGAAGGGTTCCGTAGTTGGGATGAATTTATCCCAAGAACAAACTTAACTTTCTGTATGGGAGAACATGTTTTTGCAACCGCAAATGTAAGTTGGTCAATTATTACTCGTTAATTTGTAAAGCCTACTTATCTGTGATAGTTTTTCTTTTAATTTCGTTATATATGCTACTGCCATGAATTTTTTTACATACCCAAAACCAACCATTAAACTTGCAGGGGGGGGGACACTTGACTCTAACAAAAATTTGCACTTTAAAGCTTAATATTTCGAAAATGGATCCCTTAATCCAAAAATGGTCTTCGCAAACTCACAATATTGTTAAACAACCTTTCCAACGGCACCCAATACTATGGGATTATTGAGAGAAAAAAAATAATTTTTCATGATTTTATTTTACCACTTTGTCGACGTAATTAATATGTATACCCATGCCAAATTACAGCTTTCTAGTACTAAGCGTCTCTGAGCTAAGCCGCGGACAGACAGACAGACAGACGGACATGACGAAACTATAAGGGTTCCTCGTTTACTACGGAACCCTAAAAAATAATATGACGTGTAAAAGTCATTCCGATATCCTATTTACAGAATAAACAAATTTCATTTCATTTCATTATGTCAACGGTACATCAACCTTTTTCCTAACGTGCACACAAAGGAAAGTTAATTTATGATAAAAGCTTTCATCCTGTATGTTAACTAGGTAAGTAACTTTTATTAGCGGACACAAAGCATATTTTATTACACTAATTAATGCTCACTTAAGTATGAAAATATGCCCCCTAGTCTACAGACAGCGATAACGGCGCCTTACGAGTTGTAAGTCGTAGGTTCGAACCCTGACAGGTGCTTTACTTTAAATTATTTCATCACCACTACTCTCAAAACGGTGGAGAAAACATCGTGAGGAAACCGGAATGTCCTAGAACCAAAAATTCGAAGACGTGACATTTAACAACCTGCACTGGGCCCGCGTTGTAGATTACGACCCACTCTCTCTCACAGAGAGGAGGCCTGTGTCCCAGCAGTGGCTGATTATGCTATGACCTAGTCTATTAATTTGACTGTACAGAAGTTATTCACCATTGTTCTAATTAAATGAAAGGTTTCGTGGTGAAATAAACCCAATGTTAGGACCGTTACACATAGCACCGCGGCCGCATTGGCACCGCCACCGCTGCGGTGCCGCTGTATTAGTCACCCTTGGATTTGTATGGATCCTTATACATGTCGCCGCCTCACTGTGTTTTGAAAAAAGACTCTCGAAGACATTAGGAGCTTCAATGTTAAAGTGTCGATTTTTTGCTTGAAATGGCTTCTAATAGCCTATATCGTGCATAAATATATCATAGGATACAATCTGGTAGGCAAATTGGCAACTAATAAAATTTAAGCTCATAAGTCTTCGACAGCTTTTTTTGGATTCACTGTACAGTACCGACCAAAAGTCCATGAGCAATCTCACAAAGCAATAGACTGACGCTTCGGTTTGACTTACGACCTTCTTCTATAAGTTGTTACAATACTGTAGACACGCACATTACACACACACACTCACTTTGTCTGCAACCAATGACTAGTTCAATAATCATCATTCGTTTTTAGTTTCATTCGTCTTGTTCACATAAATATTAAAGTTTAGCAGGTAGACCACAAAAAACTAAGTAAATTATTTCGATTTCTGTGGGGTAGATGCAGTTTGTTACGAGTATTTCATTAATAGAACTTTTTTGGTTCGTGGATAATATTGGTGACGAGTATTTAGCGCAGTGTTGTGGTTATTATTATCAAAAAGCAGGCATAAAATATATTGAAGAGATCAGATCAGATCAGAGAATATTATTGCGCTGCGTAAAAGTGAAGTGAATATCTAATGAAACCGGACTAAGTGTGAGTGTTATCATTAATATATTTCATATTTTACTAAACATAAATCAAGGGTATTGTTGATAGAACAGAGGTATTGTTGAGACAGAAGATGCCTTTAAAGTTTTAAATTCATTGTGATGTTTAATTCGATTAGTGAATAATAAATAATAAGGTATTATGTGTAATAAAAACAATGTTTTTCTTTGTTCTAGAGAAATACTGTGAGGGTTAAGAGATATGAGGAAGGGGCTTATTATCGAGTAGCAGCGACGTCAAATGGTGAATGAAACAAATGGTTTCATACCAACGAGACATTTTGCTGAATTATTAAAAACACGTCATTATGAACCGTTCGCCGTGCACTCTGAAGGCTTGCATCACTGAAGACCAGCTAGAAAACCGTTTTTGACCTTAAAATATTGACTGTGCCAACTTAATAAACAACAGATTCGTTATTGCATGAATTTATGGTAACGAATTTTTTAAGCACGTTTCAATAGGGTGTTTGTCGTATTTCTTGCAGATATACCGAAATTGTTTAATATTATTTTAGTAATAGTATTATTTTAGGATTAAAATTTGAGGTTTAGTTTCAATATTCTTTTCGTAAAGAAAATGAATACTTAAGCTTTAACCTCAATAACAACCAATATTTACTAAAGTCAAATAAAATGTAAAATAATTAATACAAATAAAATATAAACAAACTGCCCATATTTAACCTTAAAATTACCTATTCTGTAAGTAGTTTTTTACATTTTAAGTAGTCTAATATTCTTATTTATTACTTAATTACTTCGACCATGATCAAAGCTTAATATTTATGGTGAAAAAATCCATTAAAAATTTAAAATAAGTCATAATTTAAATATATCTAAATAATACAAATTGCTTCTAAGTTTCTTGACATCTATTTCACATCTTATTCAGCTGAAGTAATGATAAATAATTGTAGCAGTTTATTAACTTATGTAAAATAAATATAACGAATAAACATATTTTTTTTAATTTTGTTATCATATATCACGCATTTTTTATTCTAAAACCTTTATTGCAATAACAACATAAAAAAGCAGCAATATTTAAAAAATATTATTATCGAAAACAAAAATAATAATATTTGCAAAAAACCGCACTGTGTTTCACGAGATTAGAACCTGAGGCAGTTTGAATTCCATACCAACGCTTAACGCTTTCTGCTATCTGCACTTGTTATGTTACTATCGAATTTTAGCAATGCCATTAACTGGTCAAGTTCACGCGCATAGTGCGTGTGTGCTAACATGTTTAAAGCGACGGAAATATATTGTTGTTTCGTGTAACTGCGTTATCTGTGGTGTGTGTATCGTGTTGGTTACACATACAAATGTACGAGCTATACCGCGTGTTCACAGCAATACGACTCTTAGCGTGCTCATGCACTTTTGAGCGCTTACTGTACGCTGCGGCGCCGCCGCCGGTGAGTCTTGATACTGCGGCAGCGTTTTTCGCCGCCGCAGTATCTGTCTTGATGCCGCAGTGGCACAACATTTTCCTCCGACATTCTTTGAAAATTGTAGTCTTCATTTCTTCATTTGATTTAAAATAAAAACGATCGTAACATTTAAGCCTGATTTACGCGGTGCGATTAAATTCCCTGTGGCATACCATTAGTTGAAGCAACAGTACAAGTTGTTGTGTTGTTGTTGTTGTGTTGTTGTTAATGTGTTGTTTAAATTTCATTGTATGCCACAGGCAAGAAACTTGCATCGTGTAAATGGGGCTTTACAGAGGATGTTCTGCAAGCAACAAGAAGAAAATAATTTAAAGTGCTCAAACATTTTATTCCTCCAGTGTCCACTTCATCATTTGTTTTTTTTTTAGGGGAAAGCTTCTTCAGGCGCGTTGAGCATTTTTGAGATGGGACTAAACCATTGATTTCGCGACACCATGACGACCCTCATTTTTGTAAACAAACGCGATTGCTCTTTATTAATATTACGTTACGGATCAATGTTCAATGCAAGTATTTTTACTTTAAAGGTTTTGTAAATGCGATTATGCTCTTTATTTAGATAAGGTTACGGACCAATGTTCTATGCAAGTATTTTTCTTCCACTAAGGCGATTTTGTTCAAGTTTTCATTTATGTCGGCACTCCCGGAGTGCCACCACTTTTGTTTTTGTACATATAGGCCTTCAATATTTGACGTATATGAGAACAATGGGAGTGGCCTATTCTTTGTTAAAAATTAATATTGGAAAATGTGTTTATTCTTTTAACTATGGGAAGTAAGAGTTATGAAAGTAAAGTATTCTTCAATCTAATATCCTGTTCGAAGCTGTTCTAGATAAATATGCCAGCTAAGTTAACAGTTAGTATCGGTACTTGTTGGAAATATTGAGACGGAGTTTATTTAAGCTAAAAGTTTCAGTTTCAGTCTTGTACCCGGAGAAAATTTGGAAGCTTTCTTGTTCGGTTTGGACCTTTATAAGGTTAATTCATTTTTTTCAGTGAAACTTCTTAGGTGGCGAAATGATATTGAACGAGAATTGAGAGTGAAATTTCAAGGACGCGTCACGTTTATGCACATTTCGCTACAAGAGAGAGAAGAAAGATAAAATTCTCTCTCATTTTTAAAAAAGTTTCTTTTCATCTCGTACGGTGTTGCACGCGCAATTTTTTTACTTTGTTCCACATTCTGGTTTTCTCATCATAAATGTGATAAGAGGCGTTATTTCTGATAAGCAGATTATTGAGAGTACAATTTAGAAGCATGTA
Organism: Agrochola litura; assembly: GCA_949152395.1. Classification (NCBI taxonomy): domain Eukaryota; kingdom Metazoa; phylum Arthropoda; class Insecta; order Lepidoptera; family Noctuidae; genus Agrochola; species Agrochola litura. The sequence continues at coordinate 16,114,382 of OX424509.1, read as the reverse complement.
AAAAATAGGGGTTACATTTACTTTCAAGTGCTAAACAATTGAGACGGTAAAGTAATCAATGTAAATCATATAACGTAATACTTTCGAATGATCAAAATAATTTATTATATTCAATCAATCGATCAAACAAAAACAACACCAATCAACCACCAACAACAACCAACCACCAACTACTAACCGCCAACCACCAACCAACCACCGCCAACATCAAACAATAAAAAACAATCGCTCAATTAATACACTGGTATTCAGCTGCATCCAGTAAGACTGGAAGCCGACTTCCAGTCCAACCACACGCAGCTGAATTACCAGTATTTTACATGGAGCGACTGCCTATCTGACCTCAACAAGCCAGTTACTGGATAACACGATACCCCTTGATAAGTTTGGTTGTCAGACCTTTGGGCTTCTGACTACCCGTAACAACTGTCAAAGATCTACGAATGACAGCCGGGACCAACAGCTTAACGTGCTTTCCGAGGCACGGAGAGGTCTCGATATGTAATGGATGGTCACCACTCCAAAAACCGACCGCGGCAAGCGTAGCTTAACCGTCGAACTGCCCGTGCAACTGTTATCACTTAGCTCATCTATTATATTCCCTGATTGTAGACTGTTCCATAATTGTAAACCATTCAATAAGTCAGTTAATGCAGCACCCCAGACATTTGACATTTGAACTGTTAACTTAGTTATGCCGCCATTTAATTAGGTTCAATCATAAACAATATTGCCAGTTAGCTATTGCATCATTATCTTTGTCAAAGGGGCAATTTGTCTCTGTAATTACCTTGAATGCAAGCTGGTAATATATTATTGACTGTATACGGTCGATATGGTCATATTTACATATCAAATATGACCCGAAAGTTAGTTATAGTTGGTGATAGTAAAAAAAAAACAATCTGTTTAGCCTTTTCCCAACTATGTTGGGGTCGGCTTCCAGTTTAACCAGATGCAGCTGAATACCAGTATTTTACATGTTGCGACTGTCTATCTGACCTCCACAACCCAGTAACTGGGTAATACGATAACCCTTGGTAATACTGGTTGTCAGACTTTCGGGCTTCTGACGACCCGTAACGACTGTCAAAGATCCACGAATGACAGCCGGGACCAACGGCTTAACGTGCTTTCCGAGGCACGGAGAAGTCTCAGTATGTAAAGATGGCAACCCCGTCAAGTGTAGCTTAACCTGATGGAATGATCCGTGCGGCTGTTATTACTAAGCCACAACGGCGCTTTCACTCACTCCTGGACGGCGCCGTCTATCTTCGTATATTTAACTATTTTTGAATAAAACAAACGGGGCAACTAAATTAACCTTAAAATAACATATGCATTATTTAAAAAAAATTGCATAATTAAAAAATAAACTATTGAAAAGTACATCGTTTCTTATGCAAATAGGTGTTCTCCATTTCATTTTATATTAATATTTCGTTACAAATTGACTGAACAAAGAGTATTTATTTAAGAAATTTACCTAATATTAATCTTGACATTTGAGCCAGGTTTGACGCATTGTAGTTTGTTATTACTGTATCATAAGATCTTGTAAACATACCTCTTGTTGGGGTAACGTCTACATTTTGACATTTAGTGTTAATTAATTATGATTTAACCGATCTTAACGACTTTTACTAACAACCCACACAATACCTGAAACTTTTCTCAAATTCTCTGTTAATGATTTCAGAGAAAATCACCTGTGACAAGCAGATATACACCGGAGTTTAAAATATGGACGTTTTTGCCTAATCTATACACATTCGGAACACTAAAAAGGCGTGAACGTAATCACTTTTTCACTTTTGTCGCTGAGAGTACTGTCCTATATACGTTGTGCTTTAAAAAAATATATTGTCATGGGGACTGTCGGCAGAAGTGAAAACATAAAAACTATGAAATAACAGTAATTCAGGTGAAGTCTGCTCCATAGGATAATCTAGTATCTAGACAAAATCAAACTGGTTGCTAATTTAATTGTATAAGTTATTATTTTGTAGTTATTGATTTTATACATTCTGTGAATACTTTACAACTACACACAAAATTTTAGGAAAATCGTCTACTTTTACAATGTTTGTAAATATGTGAGCACCATGTATCTATCACATAATTCATTTATCTGTCGTTGCTTCATTTTTAATTCTTATTACCTATTGTGGTATAGTAATTTTATTCTAGGTGCATCGTCTTCACATTTAAATATTTAATTAATGTACCTATACAAAATATTGTAAAAAAAAATAAAAGATAACGGTGGAGTTTCTTGCCCATTCTTCTCCATACGAAAACTGCCTTTTGGAAGGAGCGACTAGAATCAATTATATTTTTTGTAAATTTTGACGTTCAAAAGTCCCTTATAAAAGGGCTTATTTGAAATAAATTATTTGACTTTGACTTTATACTTAGTAAATTTAACTTTAATTGTATTGCAAACAGCACTAAAGTTGCACAACACGTCACCGTCATCGCTGTATGAGTTAAATCGCTATTACAGGATGTCGGTGACGTGAACCCATAAGATATTCCCCTACCAAAAATCGCTCAACATGCCTAAAGAAGTTTTCACATAAAAATTAAAACCATAATAAATTAAACAAGCTAATAAAGATTTAACCTATTCAATTACTGGCCGTAGATTAAAAAAGGAGGTGGATAATCAAAACGTAGCAAACTTAAAAATAAAATATAAGCTCCTTGGTATTATGCAAATGTTATGAAAAGCGTAGTGTAAGAGCTTGGCATTTATGAATATTCATTTGGAAGTCATTACAAAAGTTTTTTTCGTCCGTTCGGCTTTTTGCTCAGTAGCAATAAATAGGATTGGCAATTTTCTTTCTTTTAGAGGATTTATACTAATATGCAATTGAGCTTTCTTTTTTTAAACATTAAAGTGATTTAATTTAGTCTCATGGTTTACGCAAAAAAATTTAACTACTCAACAAATTAGGTGTCGGTGGTTTTGTTTCATCGAAAAAGCGTACAAAGTTACTGACGTCACAAAATTTAAAATGGCCGCTATTAGGCGCCATGACATGACGTGAAGTTTCTTACTTTTTTGTGAACTTAAGATTAGAAAGAAAGATTAACCTTTATTTGGACACAGATCGTGAATCACAAAAAACATAGAGATAGAGAGTTTAAGTTTCTGATTACTCCCTGGGAAAAAGACGTAAGTTTATGTACCTATGTGTATGTAATATTTCGTCCTATTAAAATATGTGTTGAGTATCAAGCTCCAGGTGTGCTGCTGGTGGTCTTGACTTGTAACTGAAAACAGTAGTTTTATCAAGTATGATTTCGACAAGTACTGTATTTCATAGGTAGGTACTGATTACAATATATTGAGACTACCGATATGTGTGCGCACGCTCAAGGTGTCGGCGAGCGAGTGAGAGGAGGGGGGAAGCCCGCGATCGCAGTGTGGTGCGTGGCCCGATGTGACGTCAGGAAATTCCTTTTAAATTTTGTCTTTGCCTTCACTCTTCTAGATACTGTACCACTTCTTCTAACTACATACCATTATAATATCTTCAATTCAAGAAGCACTTGCAACGTTAAAGGAGATCAAACTTCCATGCACAAACAATATTGCTCGTTATTCTTAACTTCTACGCCATATTGTATTCCTTTTCAAACAAAACGGTAACTATATTGTTATTGCAATTTCTTTTTAACGCATATTTAACTACATTATAAATCAGTACTTGGGCGACCGAGCTCTGCTCTGGTGAAAATAGAGAATGCTCATTTAACAGTATCGGAAAGTTCATATTAATCCATGCTGCCATGATAATAGTTACTTACTAATTCCATGCTGCCATGTTATTACATGAAAGAGCAGTGGTGGACCAGTGAAGAGCAGTAGTGGCCCAGTGGTAACGGCCGCGACTTACGAGTTGTAGGTCGTAGGTTCGAACCCAGACAGGCGCTTTACTTTGTGTAAATTATTTCATCACCACTGCTCTCAAAACGGTGAAGGAAAACATCGTGAGGAAACCGGCATGTCCTAGAACCGAAAATTCAAAGACATGTGACATCTACCAACCCGCACTGGGCCCGCGTGGTGGATTACGGCCCACTCCCTCTCATAGAGATGAGGCCTGTGTCCCAGCAGTGGGAACATTTATAGGCCGATGATGATGTTATTATTCTAATGTCATTATTCTCATGATTATTCATAATCTTGTTTTAAACTTTGGGTGACCGAGCTCTGCTCGGGCGAAAATATGGAGAAAACTAATTTTCCCACATATGAGACCTAGCTACATCGATTTTTCGTCCCCGTAAACCCCTATTATTGTAACTTTAATCGAAATCATTAGAGCCGATTTCGAGAACGTGAGTATAAATATATATACAAACAAATATATGTACAAATATTACTCGTTTAATAGTATGGGATTATTAATATTATAGTTTAATCGACACGCGGGTAAATCTGGGCCTTAAAACATAACTAGCGAAATGTTGGTGTACCACTAAATAGATGCACCTCTGGCTAACCCTTTGGGAATACTGGTGTGATGTTATGTTATGTTATTATAAATTCTGTAAAATAAAGTGGTAATCAATGATACTTTTCAGCAAGGTGCAAGCCCAGTGCAACCGGTGCAGAAGACCAGTGCACGAATAAAGAATGGTATCTGCTATAAATGTCAAGACCGATAACCAGCTAAACCAATCTAGACATACAGCAGTGAGTCAAACCAAGTTTGTGTAGAGATTGTTTTTTCCAAAACCTAAAAGAAACTGTTTTAGTTTCTCTATTTGTCATACTAATTTAAAATGTTCGACACTCTTCAAAAACTCAGACTGTATTAAAAATAAGGTTTGTTTAAAACTCAACTTAACCGCGGCATCAAAGAATTAAGTCACCCTTAAGTGTCTTTAAAAATTTTAAACATTTTTCATGGCTCTGTGTTTGTAAAACAATATTTGGTTGTTTTATTATTTCTTTTATATCCGCAAAACAAAAGGGCTGCTCGCCTTATGGCGGAATCATAATCAGGTGGCTAATTTGAATACTTGTTTCTTTTTTGCGACCTACATTTTAATATCTCTTTTGTTATTAGATGTTTTAAATCATTTTATCTGATTTCGTGTTTTTTTTTTTCACTATTAGGCACTTCTGTTTGTTGTAATTTTCAGTTAGTTTTTCTTTGTTGAATAATGTTTTACAGTAAATTTACAATTTCATACACAGCGAAGGTTTCTTGGCAAAAGTTAATAGTTTTCTTTAGATTAACTTCTTTGAAAAAGCAATCTACTATTTGATTTGTTTTTCCAATTAGTAACAAATGGATTAGCCTTTTCGCTTACATAAAAGCTATTATTATATTTTTTTTAAATATTCAGTGATATTTTTCTCAGTTTTCATGTCAGTTTTTGTTATGACTATAACAAAAACTAATTATTTTATTTGTACGTATTTGAGCAATGTTACGGCTTACTTTCATAAAATGTTATAACTTACTTAGAGTGTTTAAGTTGTTCCATATTACGATATTTTTTAAAGCTACTGGGGAAATGGTATGCAGTAGCAATTACTTTTAGCCCATTTTTTCAACCGGTTGTTAACAATTAACAGATTGTATAATATTATAGCCATATTATTTCGTCTCATAACTTATAAATAAACCGTTTTATTTAAATCTGTTAGCGTAAGGCTGAAATTAAAAACCTTTTATTAAGTTATAGTTTTGCAGCTCAAAAAAATATTAAAAGTTGTCGAAAGTTATACGGGGTGTGTGTACAAAGCAGAAGGTGCCAAAAAACTTTAGCTACAAAATATAGTAGATAACGTTTTCATGTAGTTTCAAGCTCAGTGAGCTGTTCCGAACCCAGTTGATTTTTCTGATAGACCTACCTACTATACATATACATGGATCTGAATATTGTAATATTAAAAGCTTTCAGTGAGTTTTGCGTTTGTTTTTATAAAACCTCTGGATTTTAGTACAAAAATATAATTTGTTTTGTTTCTAGATGATGGCCGATAAGCTTTTTACCAACTGTTGTTAAATTTAAGTACCTATAGTAAGTCGAGTACGTATTACAGTTACTATATTTTTAAATAGTATACCTAAAGTATACAATATTATCTTAACTTAGATGACCGAATATGGGCCGAAAGGGAAATCGTGGCCCCCGGCAACAGGGCAACCGAAGGAACACGGGTGGGTTTTAGTCAGTAAGAGTCTGACACGCCCTCCCGCTCCACCCAGAGCGGGAGAAGTTATTTGATAATTTCCCAGACAAAAAAAAAATGTAATGAAACTAGCATTTCCAACAAAAAAATCATTTATTACAGGATGTCAAGTCGACCATACCAATTTCCTAATGTAAGACAAACGCGTAGATAAGTGTTACTCGCCTTACTTATTTTGCATAAGTATACCTAATATCTTAGTAGACTCTCGGGGGAACAGCCGAGGAGACATCTAGCCAGAAAACTTACCGCAATTTGTTCTAAAAGATAGCAAACAAAGAATTTCAACAGACAGCTCGTAAAAATGTTGAAGACGCTTTAAAAAATGTTATAACTATTTTACATCATTTAAAAAAGGGGGCTTTAAAATAGTCTGTGAATAATCATGTTGTCGTGATGGCCGCCTCTCATACACGAGGTTATGGGTGCAAATCCGGGCAAGTACTAATGTGACTTTTTCAAATTCTGAGATTATCTTGGACATTACTAACATCGGTGAAGAAAAAAAATCGGGAAGAAACCTGGACTTATAGTTAATATAAGTCTGAAATCGCCAACCCGTCTTGAGCAAGTGTGGTGATCAATGCTCGTGCCTTCTCTGTATGAGAAGAGGGCTTTGCCCTGCAGTGGTCTGGTATAATGATCACGTTGTAAATCCAGACATAAATAAAAACCCTTTGTTTTTTTTTTTTTGTAGCCAGTTAATTCTATCAAACGTTTTGTTTAAAAGTTGAGTAAAACGGACTGGATTTTTCTGTGAATTCATTTGTTCAATCCGTTTGTCAAAGCAAAGGATTATCTAAAAGTAAATCTGATTTGCAGACGTAAAAGAAAATAATGAAGCCAAAAATATCCAGTTGTTTTCTAACATTAATATTTTGAGTGAAAATTATCTTTTTGTAAATGATTTAATTAGTTATTTACCGCCACCTAATTAAAATTACAGCTGACTACACATAAGACCACAATGTTTAATTAATTGAAATATAAATATTTTGAAATTAATTATCATTTCTGGTAAAGAAAATAATTTTGATTGACGCTGAAACCCACACCGCCATACTGAAATAAAAAATAAATTTTGGTAGCATAATCAACCTATAATGTTCCCACTGCTGGGACGCAGGCCTCCTCTGTGTGAGAGGGAGTGGGCCGTAATCCATCACGCGGGCCCAGTGCGGGTTGGTAGATGTCACATGTCTTCGAATTTTTTGTTCTAAGACATGCCGCGGTTTCCTCACGATGTTTTTCCTTCATCGTTTTGAGAGCAGTGGTGATTAAATAATTTACACAAAGTAAAGCGCCAGTCAGGGTTTGAACCTACGACCTGCTCTATATTTTTATACTAATTGAAAATATGGCCGCGTTCACACTAAAGTATAGTCAGCCATTGACTGAGGGTCAAGATTAAAATGTGTGAAAAACAACTACAACCTCAGCTGCCAACTGACTGGCCGTTTTTTTTTTTCATATATTCTTACAGTCGGCGGCCAACGTTACGTTTGGTGTGAATGCGGCCTTAGGTATCTACTATTGATCCTCACCTGGGTAATCCGTTTCTGAAACTGATCGCTATAAACACAATATACCTACCATGTCAATTATTATATTAATGAGCAGTGATAGCCTAGTGGTGTGACCGTCAGATTGCCAAGTCATAGGTCACGAATTCGAACTCAAGGCACGCACCACTGACTTTTCAGATTCATGTGCGTATTGTATAATTATCACTTGCTTCAAAAACGGTGAAGGAAAACATCGTGAGGAAACCGTTTTTGCCTGAGAGATATTTCTCGACGGCATGTGAAGCCAAGTCTGAGACCCATGGGTGGTAAAACTCTGACACCAAGTTAGTCACTAACCACACGAAAAGAAGAAGAAGTAGGTATAATGAGTTTTTAACACGAAAATTGTTACTTAAAGCCAACATTTACCCACATTAATATCAACTATTTTCATTGCAAACTATGGGGTAGACAAATAAAATTAGAACTCATTTAATATGGCCACACTGAGCTCCCGGCGGTCTCAGTACTTAGATTACTTTACCACCGACAAAGTTTAACCAAACCAAGTCTTTCGCTACTTGCTACTTGATTACCGTAGCGTAAACCAACTCGGCTTGACACACCCTAGAGATTTTTCTATCCGAGCCAAGGCGGAAAATTATTGCTGACTCACCACAACTTATTCTGTGTTATCTAGAATTAATGTTGACGTCAGCTCAGTAACCTCCGTGGGTAGATGGTAAACTGGCTGTTTGTTTTTAGAAGGCAATGGAGCTGTGTGTTATAAATATGGGCACATTATGGTAAGGATAAAGTGCATGGGATTGGACGTATAAAGTCAGTGAAATTCATTCGCACTTTTGTCTTTTTTTGTCGCCAGTTCGTGGCAGTGCTTTCGAAGTTTAAACTATGAAGAGGGAGGACACTCTTTGCCTATTCGACTCTTCATGATTGAAGTAGGTATGTGAAAAACCTTCATGTCTTCAATTTTAATTAAATGTCGTTTCCATTTTCTTTCTATATTTTTTCATACCGCGATTTCACGTATTACACAATATATTTCAATTATTGAATTGACATGACAAGCGGTCGCTAAATTAGAGATTGTATAAATTCAAATCTGTTTTATTTTATTTACCTATTGATAAATTTCGTTTGTCAGCATATATTTTGTGCCTTGATTTAGTAGATTCCTAGAATTCTGCCCATTAATTAATTTTGCCGTTACTAGAAACTATAAACAAATTAATCAATTTCTGCGAGCGTTTGAGCTTTATGTGAAATGTTTGAACTAGGTACCTTTAGGTAATAAAATTAAAGTAGAACTACAATTTCCTCACACTATGATTTCCTATGTCGTAAATGTAGATACAGAATCAGAAGTATACATGTGTGTATGATAAACAAACAGTAGCCTGCTACATCAATGTTGGTTCAATCTGGGAATCGAAACCGTGACCAGGCACACGGCAAACAGAAATACACCGCTGTGCCACTCGAGCTGATTGGATAACAAATAAACAGATAATATTATGTTACACACGCGCTTGAGTCAAAGTAAAACATTATTTTCGTTTTCATACTCGAAATCTTCAACAAACTAAAGGAAAAGTCGCAGTTTGTGAATAGTGTGGAGAGTTTTCATTGTACGGTAATTAATAACAGCCGTTCGGGTCGATCGAAGGTAGCTTACTACGCTTGCCGCGGTCGGTTCGTGGATGGGTGACCCCTCCATGCCCCGGAAGCACGTTAAGCCGTCGGTCCCGGCTGTCATTCGTAGATCTTTGACAGTCATTACGGGTTGTCAGAAGCCCGAAAGTCTGACAACCAGTTTTACCAAGGGGTATAGTTTTTTACCGCATATTCCAGAATTTGTGAAGAAGAGAAGTTCAGTGAAAAGGTCAGTGATGCAGTAAAATGAAGGACTTGCGAGTAGTTGCGAGAGATTAATGGGAGACGAATACTATGCTGCACTAACCCCGAATACATTGCACAGAAGGGTGATGATGTTCCACCAACCAACCAGTCTTACCAAGAGGTATCGTGTCACTCAGTAACTGGGTTGTGGCGGTCAGATAGACAGTTGATCTATGTAAAATACTGTTAAGCTGCATCGGTTAGACTGTAAGCCGAACCCAACATTGTTAGAAAAAGGCTAGGCAGATTGATATACCTATTTGAGGTCAAGACCCAGACTAAAAACATCGTAGGTAATCTTCTTAAACTTAATACCTCCATAAAACTCAAACAGCCTTTTCATTCTCATATTCGCCACCAGACGGCAGCACCGACACATAAAAGTAACCATAAACTGTATTCAATAAGGAGATAACACTGCAATCCTTGTGCACCCAGCTTAAGGTAACAAGGAATCCTTTGTTAGTCGTGAAGGCATTCGTGTTATCCCGTTTACACTTCATTGGTTCAGCTCAATGGGAGATATTCCCATTGTAGAGAAGATATAGCCGGTAGTGAGGGCTTCTGTCCTGTTCAAATAATTCGGCATGTGTAAGTGGAATTAGTCACGTGTTTCTAACATTGCATGTATCTATACTCCACTTTGATCAATATTTGTGTCCTGACTTAGGTCTGCTCTCAAAACTGTGAAGGAAAACATCGTGAGGAAACCGGCTTGTCCTCGATCCAAAAATTGATTGTATTCAGTAGGTACATGGTGCATATCTAACATGAGTGCATGGAATAGCTGATTTTTAGGGTTTCGTACCCGAAGGGTGCTAAACGGAACTCTGTTACTAAGCCTCCGCTGTCCGTCCATCCGTCTGTCTGTCAGCGGGCTGTATCTCATAAACCATAATAGGCAGACAGTTGAAATTTTCACATATTGTACATTTCTTTTGCCGCTATAACAACACATAATGAAATAAAATAAAGTGAATAATTAAAGGAGTTATACAAGAAGCGTGTTTTTGCTCGATCTTAAAACGATACGGAACTTTTCGTGTGCAAGTCCGACTTGCATTTGGCCACTTTTTTCGTTAAAAACAGTGTCTCGTTTGAAATCAATAATATAATGCGACTTTCACATAAATTTACGTATCCCAAAGGCAGATTAGCTAAACATACGATACCACTCAACCACAAATTTACCTCTAACCCACAGAAAGTACCGAGAAACCTATTAAAATAAATCTTCGAAACCGCTAACATTGGAAATTCCGACTGTACCGTGAGATTGAAAAACTATTTCGTAACGTTCGATAAAAAGGTGGGAAAATACGCTGGAGTTTCGGAAGCTTAAGTTGTAGAGCTTTCAGGAGGTTTCAATTCCAGTAAAGTTTGGGACAAAGTGGACATAGAGCTCGGTAGACCGCTAGCAGAGTAGTTGGTAGAGCCTGAATGCCTAGCGCTAACAACACATTAAGCCTGTATTGTTTCGGGCCGAAATGCCGGCGATTATAGAGCTCGTGCTGATTTTGATATTGCAAATAGAGTTGATTGTGCTTTGGTAGCATTTCAACTGTTGAGTAACGTGTTTTAAAACTTTTTCGATTCCGATATTCATTTTTTTTTGTCGTTTATATTCGACTGCATATCTAAACTATGTACATTCAGTTGATGTAATTCTGTGAAGTTACGGTTTCCTAGAATAGCGGTGGCCGCCACTTAGCGTCTGTAATTTACCGGCAAGTGATGTCACCGAAACGTTATTTATGAAAATAAGTTGGTGTGTATTCGTAGAGAGCGTTTTGGATACCTTAAAATCAAACCCAAAGATTTAAATCGCCAGATTTGCCCTCACCGTATTTACAAGAGTGGACTCACACATTATTAAATAGCGTTTCCATGACAATTAAAGCAAGCCAAGGCGTCATTTTGTATCAGAGGTGTTAAAACGAAACAGAAAAGCGGCTATCTCTTGACGCGGTAGGGCGAAACTAACGATTAAAATCTTTGCCACTGCCATAATTTTCATGACGGCCGTCACGGCGGCCATTAAGTGGCGGCCACTGTTTTTCTAAGAAACCATACCGTTCATGCAAAAGACTCGGTAAAAACCCAAGATGACTAAGTGAAAAATCTGTATTTGAAAGAAGTTCTTTAACGCGTCTTGTGGTAGGACTTGACTGGTAGCAATCGTCACGTAATGAAAAAACGTTATGCCCCCTCCATGTGTCTTTTTTCTCTCTCTCTCTCTCTATGTCTCTTTCTATTATATACGAGTGCGTATGAGCATCGAGTAAGAAACTTCGTTCCTGACGAGAGTCCCCTGACCACACACGTTTTTATTATTCAATCAGTTTCACCACAGTAAATGGTTCCAATTGTACAAGCAACACAACAATAATTATAACGTAAAATATAATAGCCCTACCATCAATATCAAATCACGCACTATTATACCACCAAGGAAACATAACAACCACTTAACTACTCCATAACAAACGATTACGGCCAAGCCAAACCCCAAATATCACTTACACGCTAAAACTACTATCCTATAACGGTAATAGCCGTTATCATAACTGCTATTACAATAACGGTTACTGTCTTAAATAACGTTACGATAATTAAATGTTGCACGCGAAAGTCATGTTAGGCGTTTACTTGATGTTATAACAGGAAATGTCTTGAGTAAACCCTTTGTGATTATTGCAAGGGTTCGTGGAAATTTTCTTTTTTTGCGTATTATTTTTACTTTGTTAATATGGTACTTATTGCTACAGGGGCTTGTGGCTAAGTAATAACAGCCGCACGGGTCAATCGATCAGGTCAAGCTACGCTTGCCGCATTTGGTCCGTGGAATGGTGACCATCTTTACATACCATGACCCCTCCGTGCCTCGGAAAGCACATTAAGCTGTTGGTCCCGGCTGTCATTCGTGGATCTTTGACAGTCGTTACGGGTTGGCAGAAGCCCGAAAGTCTGACAGCCAGTCTGGCCAAGGGTTATCATAGTACCCAGTAACTGGGTTGTGGCGATCAGATAGGCAGTCGCTCCATGTAAAATACTGGTATTCAGCTGCATGCGGTTAGACTGGAAGCCGACCCCAACATAGTTGGGAAAAGGCTAGGCAGATTGATTGATATTAGTAGTAAGTAAGTATGGTTAAAGGTAGATTGATAATCAAACTAAACTGTCCAATAATACCGGAAACATTACACTGTTGAACGAATTAAATACGAGTATGCCAAGATCACCTTTGCTGCGATTGTTCGCCCCTTATCGCACTGAAAACGGTCGCACTGATAACGGCGACACTATATAAGTGGGTTTCACGGGCGATATGGCTCAGTCTGCACTCAGCGCTTGGTGTGGCAATACGCCGTGTTCGAGTTCGCAACAAGTCCATCGTCATCCTGAGGATGCCTCGTTGAGAGGTGAAACACGTGTCGATTTCTTTCAGGAGTTTTTTATAGCTCTTTAGAAATAGCTAAGCGGAACAAGTTACTAAATATATCCACGTCTATTGTATTTTCTAACTTAATAATATTATAAATGCGAAAGTGAGTTTATTTATTTTAATTTTTTGTTTTAGTAAACGGATTTGGTTGAAATTGTGCACACGAGTAGACCATGACCTGTACCCTAATTGCATAATGCACGATCAATCATAATTTGTTTCCATTTGAAACAGATTCATTGCTTCATAAGTTGGAAAAAAAATCTGCTCAACAACGTAAATAACGCAATGAATGTTGTTGAACTGTCAAAATGAAACAAATGTATCATAATCGTTTACGAAAATAAGTTACGCAATTAGGGTACTGGAGAGGGCTACCTAGGCTACTTTCATCCTGGATCGCAGACGAAGTCGCAGCCAACAGCTAGTTGGGCATAAGTACCAGCCATCATTGTCTCTTAATTCCCGTAAAGGATTTGTTTATTAATTGCAAAACGAACTCAAAGCTTAATAATCTGCTGATACACGATATTATTGGAAAATATTAAAAACTAACTGCAACGTAATTATGACAGAGTGGATTATATTTTAATAAATGTGTCATACGATCTTTTTGATAACATGTTTACAATGTACTGATGAATACACTACTATACACTAGGTATTGCTCGCGGCTTTGCCCGCGTGGAGGTCGGAAATCATCCCATGGAAACGTTCTCCTGTTCCGTACCGTTCGTTCTACGTTTTTTCCTGTGCTGTGTCCCAAATAAAATAAAAATCTTTCTTTCTTTCTACCGGGATCAAAATTATCCTATGTGTTAATCCAACTATCTGTGTGTCAAATTTCATCTAAATTCATTCAGCCGTTTCTGCGTGATTGAGTTACAAATATCCAAACACAAACTCTTACATTTATAATATTAGTATAATAGTAGGATATTTATAGTAGATATAGTATATAATATTATTAGAAAGGGCAAGACACATTACTCGCAGAACAGATGGCTGATGGGACCGAAAGGTTCTGGAGTGGCGACCGCGTACCAGAAGACGTAGCGTTGGAAGGCCTCCCACAAGATGGACCAATGACCTGTGAAGGCCGCAGGAATCCGCTGAATGCGGGAAGCACAGAACCGGTCGAAGTGGCGGTGCTTAGGGGTGGCCCTTCAAAAAAGTTACACTTTAGTTTGATTTTTACACATAGCATATCATCTCGCCTTGTTTCCCCAAAGGGTTAGGCAGAGGTGTAACTATAGTACACCCACATTTCGACAGTTATGTTTAAGTCTCATGTAATGGGGGCGAGCCTGTTGCGATCAACCAGGCACAAATCCAGACTCCGGGCTGCTACTGAGAAATTCCAGATGGAAAAACCCAGTAACAGTTTACCCGACCTGAAGATTGAAGCCCTCATGCTTAACAGTAGCGCTTACGACCACTAGACCAAATTCAAAATTCAAATTCAATATATTTTATTTCACATAAATCTACACGGGCACTTATGAAACGTCAGAAGCTAGGTGCACGGTTCCAATTGGTCGCTTCCTATGGAGAAGAGCCGGCAAGAAACTCCACGGTTACAAGCAACGAGGATCAATCAGGTAGTCAAGTTTTCTTTGACAGTCTAATAAAACCGTAAAAGAGTATGAAAATCGAATAAAAATAATAATGTTATTCTTGAATGTAAGACCGGACACTGAATTTAAATATGTAGACGGTCCGAGAGAGCACCATTACAATTTAATTTCGAACTCACTCCTTTTGTAGGTTACTTCCTGAAAGTATTCGGAAGAAATAAATGTTTCACTTTGGAATTATTTCAATATGTTTTTGTTTTCTTTCTGTCTATGAAATCGTGGGAACTAAATCGACTACAGTTTTTTTGATAGGCTTAAGAAAGGACTGCCTCTGGGGTCTAGTGGTTAGACCACCTCGGCTGCCCCATTTCAAAACGAAAATCGTTTTATTGCATAATCTTGCTCTTCTAATAAGTCCTCACCAAATACAAAAACACCAGCGTTGAAAACTCACTAAGCAGATATATTTAAACATCGAAAACTAGTAAGTGCCCCATTCACTGCCCCGCCCCGTGACCACTTTAAAATCTAGTAAGTTACTTTAACCATTTCAAAACCTGAACTTTTCAAAGGCTGACCCTATTTACTTTTTGCGCTCTCCTGTCAAATTTCGTTTTAAGTTCTTACTAGGTTTTGAAATGGGGCAGGCGACCTGTCTCAGACCCAGAGGTTCCGGGTTCGATTCCCAGTGGGAGCAAAATTTTCTGCTCGGTTTGGTTGGTGGTAGGGCTTGTTCTAAGTCCGCCTGGCTAGCTACCACCATCTTATCTGAGTCTGTCGCCATAACAACAATGTTAATAGAATTGTGTTTCGGCAAGAAGAGGTAAGATCGATCGGCCAGTGTCGCTGTGGTTGAGTATTCCGGGTGAAGTTTGCTTCCACCTTCGGCCTGATCATCACTTAATCTCTTACCCTCGAGAATAAAAAAGGCGTTTTAGAAAACCACCTGTCTATTAACTATACCACAATTTGCTTACCAGAAGATGTAGTGTTGGAAGGCCTAACAAGGGGGACCGATGACCTGGTCAAGGCCACAGGAATCCGCTGGATGCGAGAAGCAGAGAACCGGTCGTAATGGCGGTGCTTGGGGGAGGCCTATGTCCAGTAGTGGACGTATTTCGGCTGTAATGATGATGATGATAATTATAATTGAATAATGCTTTTATATTATATCCGCGGATGAAATTGCTGGGGTAGGTATTAAGTACTGATCCCAAAAAAAACAATATTAAAAACACCATAAAAAGTTTTGAATCATCCAATACAATATACCCACAATAACAATAAAAACGAGCTTTTATTTCGTTCGCAACAAAATAAATGCTGTAAGATAATATTACGCTTATTATCTTAATAATCTCGAGTAATTATCGCTAATTGGGTTTGAAAGGTTTCAACATTTGTAACTAATAATATAATAAAGCTGAAGAGTTTGTTTGTTTCTGTGTTTGAACGCGCTCATCTCGGAACTACAAGTCAGATTAGAAAAAATATTTTTGCATTTGATAGCCCAATTCTTGAGGTAGGTTAGTTAACATGAACGCTAAGCTAAATTCAAAATTATTCTAAATTCAAAATATTTTATTTCACATAAACCTACAAAGGCACTTATGATACGTCAGAAGCTAGGAGCACGGTTCCAATTGGTCGTTTCCTATGGAGAAGAGCCGGCAAGAAACTCCACGGTTAGTCTAAGCGCGGGCGGGCGATGCGATGCGACATGGTGGGTCCTGGGAACAGAAATTTGAAGCGGACGAAGTTGCAGGCAGAAGCTAGTGTAAAATTTTATCCTTAATTCTTCCCTCAATATTATTGTAGAATTATTTTACCGTAATTACGATACAATAAAATAAAATCGTCTTTAATAGTGTTATTCTCACAAAAACTAACTTAGCGAGTAGAAACATGACCACTGAAAAATATATCTTAAAACTTGTGAGCTAGATTTTGAGAACCGATAAACGGAAACCATTGTGAACCGTTTCGGTTACATTGGAAGACTTAGTTGCATAGTGGATGCAGACTCGATACAAAGTAAGAATACATAGGTAATTAACAAAAAAATGAACAAAAAAAAAGTTGTTAAAAAAAAACATTGTCACTCCGAGAGTGCCGACAGAAGTAAAAACTTGAAAAAAAATCGGCACCGCGGTAATCAACGCATTGATGTCTTTTACTCCGGTAAATTGCGTTACAGTGTCGCGAAATCAATAGTTTAGTCTCGTCTTAAAAATGCTCGACGCGCCTAAAGAAGTTTTCACTTCAAAAAATCTGCCCAGCCTTTTCCCAACTAAGTTGGGGTCGGCTTTCAGTGTAACGGGATGCAGCTGAGTACCAGTATTTTACATGGAGCGACTGCCTATCTGACCTCCACTGCCCAGTTACTTGGTAACACGATACCCCTTGGTAAGACTGGTTGTCAGACTTTTGGGCTTCTGGCTACCTTGCGTGTGTGTAGTCAAAGATCTACGAATGACAGCCGGGACCAACGGCTTAGCGTGGTTTCCGAGGCACGGAGGGTTCTCGATATTTATAATGGATGAGCACCCACCCACGAGCAGACCGCTGCAAGCGCAGCTTAACCTTCGACCGACCCGAGCGACTGTGATCATTTGGCCACGAACCCGACGGAGGTGACACCATTAATTTACTCTCAATTTGATCCGACACTTTTTTCAGAAACTGAGCCAGTAATGCGCAGATTGATGAAAGGGTTATCCGGATTTAGGGTAACAGTATAAAAAACTGTCTAAAATAAATTGTGGCATTAATTTTCATTTGCACAAAAACGTTTTGACCAAAACACTAGAATACTACTATGCAAACAGCCTATAATGTTCTCACTACCGACACAGGCCTTCTCTCTTCCCGAGGGCTGTAATCTACCACGCGGGCCCAGTGCGGATTGTAGATGTCACATGTCTTCGATTTTTTTTATTTTATTTATTTATTTATTTGATTTAAACGGCTTAAGATACCAATTACATAAATAAATCAAAGTTTATTTAAGTACAAACATAACACATAAACGAATAACAACAATTAAATACAATTATTCTCACAAAAATGTAGGCACATAACCATTAAATTGGCGAATTTATCATCGAACAGATCGCAGTCTGGGTTGGCTTCCACGAGCTTATTTAGTGCGGTTAACACGCGCGGTAGGGGAGATGCAGCACGGGCTGCTGTCCGACACGAAGGCATGCGTAGCAGTCGATGTTTTCTGCCACGGAGATAATTATTCGGTGTGTATAGTCGAATCAGCTCATTATGGATATCAGGCGCATCCGTCATACCCTTCCACACTTTGAGCATAACGCCTACCTGGTCACACGATGTTTTCCTTCACCGTTTTGAGATTATATTTTGATTTTAAAGAAGTGTCCGTGGAGTTTCTTGCCCGTTCTTCTCCATAGGAACCTACTACGCTTTGGAATGCGCAACTAGCTTCATATTTCTGACTGACCGACCCCTTAACAATTCAAAAGTGCCTGTAATTGGTTTATTTGAAATGAAATGCTTTGAATTTGAGTTTATCGTAACGTGTATTTTGATAGCCAGCTTTCGTAAAATGCGTAACTACAGCATAAGCATTAACCTGCCTGAAGTGTTCCCTCTTCTGGGTCACAGGCCTCCTCTCTGTGAGAGGAAGTGGGCTGTAATCCACCACGCGGGCCCAGTCTGTCTTAGTAGAAGAATTTTTGGTTCTAGGACATGCCGGTTTCCTCACTATGTTTTCCTTCACTGTTTTGAGAGCAGTGGTGATGAAATTATTTACATAAAGTAAAGCGCCTGCCTGGGTTCGAACCCATGACCTATTCGTAAGTCGGGGCCGTTACCACTGGGTCATCACTGCTCTATAAATACTGTTAAGCAGGTAGGTAGGTAGCAGCAACTTCGAACCACGAAGTCTTTCATAAAGACTACTAAAATTATGTAAGTGACATAATGGAGAGCACTATGAAACATTTCATAACAATAGATACTCATCAAAATCACAGTGTGAATACACCCATAACGACCGCTCAACGGAACCTTTCAGAAATTATCAATAACCGTTGGAGTCACAATATTCACATATTGGACGGCTACCACAATTATCCTATACTGATATTGAACCCGAAACTTTACTGAACAATACAATGAATAACACATGAACTAAGTTATTGTATTTGATATTGATGTCATTTCAAGCAAATTCTAACTTTAATGTTATACATGCGAAAGTGAGTTTGTTTGTTACGTTTTCACGCTAAAACGGCTGAACGGATTTAGATGAAATTCAACACATGGGTAGCCCATGACCTGGGTTAGGACATAGGATACTTTTTGTTCCGATATTCCCACGGAATAGAGATTTATGCGGGTGAAACCAAGAGGTGCAGATAGCAAAGTATAAACCTAACCTCAAGTCTGCTCTCATACGCAGGTACTCAGGTAAAATATGATAAAACTGTGGTGGGCTCAGAAAATATGATAAAACTGTGGTGGGGTTTTGTACGTAGTTCCTACGTACCTCTAGGAGGAATTCATACTACTAGCACGTGGTGGCTTTGAATTGGCATGACGCATGCCCATGCCAAATTCGTGCCAAATTTCATCCAAATCGATTCAGCAGTTTTAGCATAAAAGCGTACCTATATAACAAAGAAACAAACAAACACACTTTCGCGTTTATAATGATGTACCTAAGTATCTCGAAAATACGCCGTGTTTCCGCATTGTATACTCAACGACGCTTACACTGGACTCTAAAGTCAACTAGTTTAACCGAAAAAGCAACTCTCGAAAGTCAACTAGTTTAACCGAAAAAGCAACTGCCAAAATTTTTAATTGGCTCTTCCGGATAAATTAGTTTCGATTTCCCAAACTGAGCAAATATATATTAATAATTAGTAAACCACAAAGCATCTTGAAACTTGTATCAATTAAATATAAATCATATTAATGTTCCTAAAATTGTACCATGTCAACCACTAATTTTCGCGCCCTTAGCCTATATTTCATACGATACACGGAGGCACATTTAAACGAAATTCATAATTAAGTCTATTAATTACGTACAACCTAATTGACGTATCTAACTGTGATCATACAGCTTTTAATTAATCATAAATATGTAGGTCGTATATATGTTTCAGCTGTCTATCTTGTTTCTGCTGAAAGTTCCTTCTAGTGTCTAAATGTCAACATCAAACAATTTAGTCTCATTTAATACTTAATCACTTATGTACCTACGAGGTATAATTATACACCAAGACATTTTAGCCGTCTTACAAAAGCAGCCCACTTCATGTATCCAATGACTACTAAACATTCTTTAAAAAAAAATCGATATATTGTAACAATTTTTTAATTGCTCCTAGAGGTATTTTACGTCGGGCACATTGAGTGGCCCTTTGTAAGACGACTAAAATGTTAGGGTGTATATATTTTTTTTTTTATGAATGTGTTGTAGTCATTGGATAATCATGAAGTGGGCTGCTTTTGTAAGGCGACTAAAATGTCACAGTGTATAATATGTCGTACTCAAGTGTTCGTACAACTATATTCGTTTGTACGAATAGGTATATTCGTACAAACGAATACATACATACATTTACTACACGATGTCCTACTTAGACGTAATCTAGTTTCAACAGATTTTATTATTTATAAATGAACTAAGAATTAATTAGTCTAAAAAGAGACCATTTTCACTTCATGGACAGTTCGCTAATCAGCTTGACCTTTACCTAAAGTCGATGTGTGCTACCTTCTTGATCACTGCCCACACGAACGCCGTAAAGTCTTTTTTAGTCATAACACGGACAACCGATGCCTCCGTTTTTAGAAGGGCGTAAGAAACATCAACGTTTGCGTCATTTTCGTTCTTAAAGACGTAAGTTAACATAATCAGCCTATGACTGTCTCACTGCTGGGACACAGGCCTCCTCTCTGTGGGAGGGACTGGGCCATAATCCACCACGCTGGCCCAGTGCGGGTTGGTGGATGTCACATTTCTTCCAATTTTTGTATCTGGGGCAAGCCGGTTTCCTCACGATGTTTTCCGTCACCGTTTTGAGAGCATACCTAAGTCAGGACACAAATATTGATCAAAGTGGAGTATAGATACATGCAATGTTAGAAACACGTGACTAATTCCACTTACACATGCCGAATTATTTGAACAGGACAGAAGCCCTCACTACCGGCTATATCTTCTCTACAATGGGAATATCTCCCATTGAGCTGAACCAATGAAGTGTAAACGGGATAACACGAATGCCTTCACGACTAACAAAGGATTCCTTGTTACCTTAAGCTGGGTGCACAAGGATTGCAGTGTTATCTCCTTATTGAATACCGTTTATGGTTACTTTTATGTGTCGGTGCTGCCGTCTGGTGGCGAATGTGAGAATGAAAAGGCTGTTTGAGTTTTATGGAGTTATTAAGTTTAAGAAGATTACCTATGATGTTTTTAGTCTGGGTCTTGACCTCAAATAGGTATATCAATCTGCCTAGCTTTTTCCTAACTATGTTGCGTTCAGCTTCCAGTCTAACCGGATGCAGCTGAATACCAGTATTTTACATGAAACGACTGCTTATCTGACCTCCACAACTTAGTAACTGGGTAATACGATATCCCTTGGTAAGACTAGTTGTCAGACTTTCGGGCTTCTGACGACCCGTAACGACTGTCAAAAATCCACAAATGACTGTCGGGACCAACGGCTTAACGTGCTTTCCGAGGCACGGAGGAGTCTCGGTATGTAAAGATGGTCACCCATACAGGAACAACCCCAGCAAGCGTAGCTTTACCTTATGGATCGACCTTTGTGGCTGTTACCACGAGCTCCTCACCCCACTCTCCTCCATCTCAAGTAGGTATATGATAACCAAAATTTGTTGACTGAAGTGTCGATAAAGCTGCAGCTGTTGAGTGTGAAACCGTCTAGGATGAACGAAATCAATACCTATAATTTTGCAGCCATCACAGATTAGTAATTTTCATAACGCATTGTTTTAGGGTTCTGTACGTACGAATGAAAAAATGGAACCCTTATAGGATCACTCGTGTGTCTGTCTGTCTGTCCGTCCGTCTGTTAACGCTGATTTGCTCTGAATCTACTGGATCGATTAACTTGAAATTTGGTATACATATGAATTTTTGTAACCCAAATACAAACAAGTGACTTAAATAATAGAATTTTGAATTTATTAGGTTCACTTTTGGAGGAAAAATTTGAAAAAAAAAAAAAGTTTTGCGAACTGTACCATATCACATATCAAATGAAAGGAATTATTATGAAGATTTTAAATATATTTTATTTAAAATTTTAAAGTATATAGTTTTAAAGTTATTCAAGAAAATAGATAAAAATTTATCCAGTTTTGGAATGTAAGTGTTTACTTGATCGAATTCCTAAATTAAACGAAAAGAAAATACTTGTAAAAATTCCGAATACCTCAGTGAAATAAAAATAAATCATTATCATAATAAAGATTACAGGTCGCCGCTTGCGAACTTTCAAAGTGAAATATATTGAAGTTTGAGAGAAACTTCTGGCAATACCAAGCTGTTAATAAAGAAATACTCGCTTCGATCAAGGAGGTCGAACTGAAAGTATTCTTCCTGTTTTCAATAAACTTTTAATGGCGAATATGATTGAAACCAAAGTTTTGGAGACCGGCGACCGTTACTTCCAGTCATTTAATGACTTATGTATTTTCCTAGAAAATTGGTATCGGCTTTTTAATTTATCAAAAAAGTTTGATTAGATTATTTACTTTGACTTTCTGATGGGAATTTTTTGGTGGAGATTTTTCTTATTCGGGCTGTCTCGAACATGATGAACGTTCCTTCTATTAATAGATTTCTTTGGAACTATGCTTATTTTATTAATTTAAACTTAAATAAAACTGATACACTCTCGTAATTCATGACTGAGAGATAGAAAATATAGAGATAGAATAGAAAAACTGGCATTCGAGTATGAATAGAATAGAACAGAATATCTTTGCATAAAATATGGTAGGTACATAAATCACATATTTTGCTTAATTCTTTCAGCATGCCAAAAATACCTTAAAATAAAAATTTTAAACAAAAACACTTCAATTAAGTATTATCTACTACAGATATAAAAAATTGGTTGTCTATAAAGTCAGTTTACGGACGATAATTTTACGTGATAACGTCACAAACCGAACGCTTAAGCGGATCGTGTCTCTCTATCGCTTGTTCTGCGCTCTCGCTTGCACGCTCGGCTCAAGCGGAACGTGACACTTTTTCGTGCGTGCAACTGGCGTTCATCGATTTATAAGACGTTATCACGTCAAAAAACTGAAAAAAACTTAAAATTGTTTTTTTTTTTTTTCTTATCCATTATTTTCCCACTGCTGGGCAAAGGCCTCCCTACTCTATTTCCACCTCTCTCTGTCCAGAGCTTCCAAGGACCAATCTTTCTTAAAGGAGTCCAGCTCATCTCGCCATGTCCGTCTGGGCCTGCCGCGAAAATTAAATTATATCACCCAAAATGTAAATAGGACACACCAATACGTTCAAATTATTTATTTATTTATTTATTTAACAGTTTATGTACACACATATAAACAGATAAGAAGAAAGGAACAGAAAAGTACGTACAAAGGTGATGCTTATTTCTATAGAAATCTCTTCCAGCATACCTGCGATAGGAAAGTAGTTAAAGAGATGTAGACAACGTGTGTAAGAGTAGAAGAGAAAACAGAATACATAAAATAAAACTTAACTATTACTAAAAACCGTAAAAAAAAACTAAATCACCGTCTAAATTACCGTAACTCAGCTCCGTAATTGTGACATTTCCACCTCATTATCTAACAACTGTCGCACATACACCGTTGTGCACTTACCCTATAACTTAATGATAAGGCTCCCCGCCTCTGCAGGAGTAACAACATCGGAGACAACACCGTTACTACCCAATTCCACTTTATTTATATGCATGTAAAATGCATTTTGGTAGCCTTTAGTATTGAAAATCGGTGGTGTATTGAAAATCTTGCGATAACGCCTTATGTGAATACATCGCATCGGCGCTTCTTGATGTCATATTTTTCAGTAAGATATCAGTTTCCAAGCTATTTTCAAGATATTTTTAACGTGATAACGTCTTATAAATCGATGAACGCCAGCTGCACGCACGAAAAAGTGTCACGTTCCGCCTGAGCGCGGAACAGGCGATAGAGAGGCACGATCGGCCTTAGCGTTCGGCTCGTGACGTCATCACGTAAAATTATCGTCCGTAAACTGACTTTATTTGCGAACATAATGTTTGGAGACTAAGGATCAAAAACGATTTGACGGTACTCAAATCGTTCCATAGTGAAGCACCAATTAAATCATAATTATGAACATGGAAATTGTTGCACTGACAAGTGCCAACTGTCGGACTTAAATATGGGTTAGAATTATTAAAACGAGATTTAATTAATGTGAATCTAATTAATAGCGAAAGCGGATAATGTAATTTTCACATAACACAATAATTGATGTTGTGTCAATATTGGGCCAATCAAGTGCAAATTAATATTTGGTACCACTACAAATAATCCTATATCATATATATATAGTAGGATAATAATTTACCCCACAATATATAATATTATAAATTTGAAAGTTTGTGTGTTTGGATGTTTGTTACTCAATCACGCAAAAACGGCTGAACGGATTTGGATGAAATGTGGCACACAGACAGGTTATAACATGGATACTTTTTATACCGGTAGTACGTTCCCTTGGCATATCTTCTGCCATCCACGCGGGGGAAGCCGCGGGCTAAAGCTAGTCTAAACTAAACTAAAATCAAAGTCAAATCATGTATGGCACTTTTAAACATCATAATTTACAAAAAGAGTGCCGACAGAAGTGAAAACTTGAACAAGATCGCCTTGGTGGAAGTAAAATACTTGTATGGAACTTTGGTCCGTAACCTTATCTAAATAAAGAGAACAATCGCGTTTTCAAAACATACTTCCGAAACCTTTAAAGTAAAAATACTTGCATAGAACATTGATCCGTAACGTAATATAAATAAAGAGCACAATCACGTTCATAATCAAAAATAGTAACGGTGACGCGAGTTCAGTCGTTTTTTCCCATCTCAAAAATGTCCAACGTGTCTAAAGAAAAATTTATGCTAGCTTCCATGCTGCCATAAACACCTACATGATACTTCCATAATCAACATTTGTATATGTCAGAAATACGTTACTGAGTTGACTAATCGGGATGCCAGCACCGCCTAGCAGCACTCGGCAGAGTCTACTACATAACGCTCGGCCCGGCTGGAGAAGCAGAGTTCGTGGGTGGCGGTCAAGCAGTGAACACGTTTAGAAACTGTCGTGCGTTTCGTATGGTTGTGTCGTGTACCTACAGTGTGTGAATTGCTAGTGTGATTAATTTGCTAGTAAATTAAATGTGATCTGAACTGCAAATGGTTTTTTTATTGCGCAATAACCAACACTACCCACAGTACGCCCACATAGTTAAAATATGGCTGATAATAACGAAAGAGACAGCTACTCTCTCCATCATATACATAACCCTAAACATATGCAAGCTACTTAAGATTGCTACGGACATGACCTTTTCGAAGGACATCCTCAATTTGGGCAGTAAATTCCAATACATCCCGTTCCGGTCACATTATGAATCTTTTAGCTTGCGGCCTTTTAGTGGGTCTCTTTGTAGTGCCAATGGAGACACTGTTATAACTTACTGTTTATCTATACTATCTTTGAAGATATATACATTGAATATTTAGAAAAAAAAGTAATTGCTGGGAGGTGTGTGAACGATTCTGATGCCAAAAATATAGTATTTAGTATTTTTGTCCGTTTATCTGGATGTGGGTTTCGGATTGCTGCAAAAACGGCTGAAGGGATTTGGATAAAAATTTGACACACAGATAGTTCATAACTTGGATTAACACATAGGGTACTTTTAATCCCGGTAGTATGTTCTCGTAGGATATTTTCTGACACGGGCGAAGCTGCGGTCAAAAGTTGGCTAAACTATAATTTTACAAAAAGTTAAAAGGAGATGGAAAATGCTGGGCCCAAGTGTAAGTGTAAGTTGAGATATGATCTAAAAATTAGTCATATTTTTTTATCCGTGAATATCAAAAATCAGCTCAATTTTTTGCCTGGAAGCGGAGAAATATGATAAATATAGTTTTCGTGAGATCATCGATTATAGTAATTGATTACACAACCACAAAAAGAAAACCCACCCACTAGGTAGCACGAGGTAATATAGTTAACTTAAAGTAATTAAATGCACTATATATACTTTTATACAATATAGTGCATTTAATTTAAATAAAACATCATTAATTACTGAAAAACCAAAATAATGATTATCAATTTCATATCGATTAAAATCAGTTTTATTTTTTGTCTATGTCACTGGCAGTACATATTCTGCACTGGCAGACTGACATTGACCATTTGACACGTTAGTGGTGGGTCATTCTCGAATATTTGGCGACCGAAACCGTTTTCCCGACGACGAAAACGGTTGCTGAAAACGGTTAAAGGACGAAACTTATCCAACGTGGAATAGAATTGCCTTTTCGTCGAGCGCAGTTTCTTAAAACTACTCGTATCAACGATTTGAAATGTATGAAATGGTTTTTTCGCATCACGAACGACAGCATTGACAACTGGTAACACATTACTGACTGTATTTCATTTCAAAGAGTTCACTTTTTGGAGTTCACTTTATATTGGAAGGACTGTTTTACGAGTGTGATAGATAGTTGAATCATTGTACCCGACTGTATTTTCTTAGATGTAAAAATTGCACCAAGTAATTCGAAGACTGGTTTGTGCTATGAAGACTGTTTGAAGTTGAACTCAGGACGTAAAACGGTTTCATCATCACAAAACGGTCTTTGTAAACGGTTCGTTGTCCCAATGACCATCGCTACTAGAACAAGACAGCTGTCACTTATTTCGTGTTTTCGGATGTGTTTTGAGTGCTTTCCCAATTATTTTTAATTTTCAACGATCACTGCTTTGATTTTTACGGATTCTGACCCTGCCTACCTTATATTGTACGACCCTTGCTTTCACACTGGACACCGAAGATCACTCACACGATTGACTTGGAATTGTTATAATGGTTTGTTTTGGAATTGTTGGATTGGATATTGTTGAAACTATGGATCGCTATGTGAATTGTGAGATAGCAACTAGTCACTGCAATACACTAATGTATGTATGAATCTATAAATTCACACCATTTACATCTCGTTACTATTCATTCCCAAGAGTGCATATAATCGTTTCAGTCTCCTTTGTGAGTTCGTATTGTAGGGGGTAATCTTCGGAACGACTGATCCGATTGCGAAAATTCTTTCACTAATGGAAAGCTACAGTACTACCGAGTGTCATAGGACATTTTATGTTAAAATAAGAAATTTCACGCAGACGAAGTCGCGGGTAGACACTAGTGTAATATTAAACTTTTTATAAATAATTAAACAAATAGAAAACTCCCAAATACTGAGATAATTTTGATCGTTGCGAAGGCCGCATAAAGGCTGGGTTTTGTTAAAATTTGCATATTTCATTACAAGTTTATTTATACAACCTGTTTTTTTTGATATCCCATAACTCTAGGGTTATATTCTGTAGGTAAAAATAATACTATAACTCCTAGAATAGGTGGTCCAAAAATGCATCGTTTCGGAGATATCATCAATCATAATTAAATTAGGTCAAAAATTGTCACCAGTATGACGAATCTTTACTTTTGCGAGGTTACTTACCTTACCGTACAAATAAACCCTCGATGTGTCTAGGTATCTAAGTTTCATTGATAAATACAAGTAATTAATTTTTATTCAAATTTTTATTCATATTTAAAGCTAAGAAAATGCGACGTTGTCATATTTCACGTAAGGGTGTTTTACATTAATAATCGTGACTTTGCCGAATTATTTTGTATGAAAAATGAAAAAAAAAAATAACGAAGGATTGGAACATAACTCATATGCCAGTTGATTCTTTGATATGACCTCAATCATACCCTAGAGTTATGGGATATCAAAAAAAACACGTTGTATAGTTTCGGCACACAAAGCAAGTTAACTATTGTTTTTATAATTTTCTTATTTTCTTTTTCCTGTGCCTGTTCCAAATAAAAAACCTTTCTTTCTTTATTTCTTTGAAAAGAAGTAGGCACTTTTCACAAAATACTCAAAAACCAACGAAAATTCCATTTCTTTTACGGAAATACCTAAATTATACAACAGACGATGGAAATGGAGCCTCGGAAATGTAACACAAAATAAATAACTTCTAAATTAATATATTTTCATATCTCACCATCCGATGTACTGAGCGCGGTAATGGATTCTCTGATCGCATGTGTTTTCAATTTAAATTTGGTGTAGAACGTTCCATTTATCTGAAACATGTGTAACACATACCTACACGGTTTAATTTGTTTTATTTAATAGGAAATCCGAAAATGAACTCGATCGTTCGAGTTCATTTTGCATGCGTTATAATTGAATGTACTTATCTTCATTTACTAATCCTATACTACTAAACGAACAATATTTGTATATATATATAAAATATATATTATATTTGTAATCACGTTCTGGAAAACGGCTCTAACGATTTCGATGAAAGTTGTAATATAGGGGTTTACGAGGGCAAAAAATCGATCTAGATAGGTCTCATATCTGGGAAAATTCGTTTTCTCCGTATTTTCACCCGAGCAGAGCTCGGTCGCCCAAAGTTTAAAACAAGATGGCTACCTTAGAATGATGACATGGCAGCACGGAATTACAAAGTACCTAATAACAAGGCAGCATGGAATTAGTAAGTGTAGGTACTTACTAATTCCATGCTGCCTTGTTATTCATTATCATGGCAGCATGGAATTAGTAGGTACTATACGTGGATTAGTATGAACTTTCCTATACTATTAAATGAGCATTCTCTATTTTCATCAGAGCAGAGCTTGGTCGCCTAGGTACTTACTACTAATATTTAATCATCATACCCTTATCCCAATTTATTTGGGGTCAACGCAACATGTCTTTTTCTTCAACATCAAGGCTAGTTTTTCTTTCGGTTGAATTTCCGCCCCAGACTGTCCATGACCACCGCCATAACTCACCTTCTCTTCAATGCCACATTGCTAAAACCGTTCTCCCTGACTTTGGTAGACTTTTCTACGTCCATCATTGCCATACAGGATAATCTTGGTTTTATCAGTGAAAAGAACCTAGCTCCATTGACGTTGAGTCCAATACAAATCGCGTGTAAACTGTAGGCGCGCCATTCTGTGAGCTCGTGTCAGTTTGGGCCCATTGGCTGGCTTATGAGCTCACGTTCATCTAGTCTTCTTCTATCAGTTTGAATGCAAACAATCAGTCCATGAAAGTCTTAAAGGGGTGATATATGTGCGCAAGTACGCGTACTTATGGCTCGGCGACCTTTCTCGCCCGTGTGTCATACTAAGTACGCGTACTTTTAAACCGCTGAGTAAGTTCGTCGGCGATCCAACAGGTTTGAAATTTTGCTTGTAGACCGCCTTGGTTCGTAGTTTCAGACGTCTGTCATCGCTGTGAGTAGCGAGCCGCCATTTTGTGTAATGTTTGTTCAGTTTGCCCCACTCATATATAACAGAGTACCTAATATTATAAAAAATATGACTACATTAAAATTTAAAAAGGCGCTGTACGAATTTTTAGTTATGAAAACTTATTACACGATTGACGCTTTTCTTAATGATGATTCACTAACTAATTGACATACTATTACCCTAATTGACATAATTATTGGTTCGCTTACTTAGTCTTATTTTATATTTTTTTATTGCTCTGACCACACTGACATTTTTATTTAATTTTTTGTAATTCCAATGATCTGCATATTTAATTTTTTATTTTATTTGGAATTGTAAACTATGGATAACTTTATTATAAACACTATACCCATTTTTGCAAAGAAATAAATGATTTGATTCGACTTGATTTTTTTTTTTTGGTTCAGAAAGTTCGACAACATCGCGATACAGTGTGAGCAAGCTTCACGTCACACGTGTGTCACCGACGGCGAGCCGAATAAGTTCGCGAACTTAAAAACCGCGTACTTTAAGTTCGCACGTCTATCACCCATTTTAAAGCTGTTCTTGGACCTGTAATGAAGTCAGGTGAAAATTACGCAAGTTGGTGGTAAAGATGAACCGATCTTGTCGTGCGTAGTGACCCAATTTTGTGGTCCTCCTGGACGGCTTACAAAGCTGCCAGTCTCCAGGTATCGAGGGTAAATTCGTTGTGAACTTACGTTTCGCTGACTAAGCCCAGGCCGAAGAAGTGCCACGGCTTATGCGGCTATTTCAGTATCCATAATTAGAACGTCAGAATGGATTAAAAAATAAGGAAAAACTATTTTGACACTCTTTTTATGCAAAACAAAAAAATAACGAAATGGCTATTGACCTATAGGTGCTCTAATTAAAGCTTGAGCTTATTTAAGAGCGACCAAACTCTGAGTTTCTTCTCTTTTTCAAATTCGTTAAATCGGAACAATGATGATACCGAAATCATGGCCAGTATGTCAGCTTCATAACTGCTTAAAAACTCTTTCTCTGAATAATCATTATTTTGATGTTTTTGGTCGTAGGTACAAACTACGTAAAAATGCACGGTGACTCGATTTACGAAATATTAATCAACTGACCTTTTCTAGTACCAAACCACCTATACTTTTTATTACGACACGTATGAGGACCCGAAATAAACACTCTATTCCAGCTCCGTCAAATACCGAAAAGTGTATGAAATATTTACAACAGTAAGTGCCAGCACACTGTGCGCCGTGTCGCTGCGTCTAGTCACTGCAACAAGGCGCAGAGTTGTCGTTTACATCTGCATCTTGACCCGGCGATTATAAACGCAGGTCTGTCATTTGCGTTTGCGACTTGTCGTTACGACGTGAAGGAAGCGATCATTTACTTTAAATATTCGACGCGTTTCCACGTCCGATTTATAAACATCGACATAAAACGTATCCATGTTGAGATCGCTGACCTGTCATATGGTCGCATGCGACAGGTCAGCGTCAGTTTTGTTGTGAGCGCTTGTTGTCGTCAGGTTTACGTGTGTACCATGCGTCACGACAAGTAGCGAAAGCATGCGACTCCCCTAGCCTATCGTTGCGACTCTGCAATTCGACGCCAAGTGTGCGGAGCTTATGTCAAAATCTATGAAAATTATCGGCCGCAGCCTGTTATTGCGTTTAGTTGCCAAGCTGTCGCAGTCGCAGTCGCATGTCGCATAGTGTGCGACTGTGTGCCATGTCTAAACAACTGACATAATCCATTTTTTTAAAGGCTAAACCGGTCCCTAATGAATGCTACCGGTATCTTGACAATTTGTCATGCCGCCGTCTTCTGATGACTCTGAAGTTAGGCCCATGATTTATTAAAAAAGTTTCGATTGTGGCCATTCGAGTCTAAGAGGATTTGACGTAGGACTATGAAGATAGGAAAATGGGAGACGAAAATGGGCTGTAATAATTTTACCGGGGTTTCGAGACAGATTACTTAATAATATGAATCAGACCGCGTGCACTTTGGACACGAATTTGTATCGTACGTAAACTTACGATCATGGTCGTACGAATTTAGTGCGCACACTGAATATGTGTTTGTCCTTCAAATAGGTAGTGTTCCGGTGATATCGCTTTGAACGCACGAAAAATCCCAACAAGTTCGGATTGTTTTCGGACGTCGGAACTATACGCACGTACACGTACGAGTAACTCGCACCCAGTCTGCTCGCATCTATTGTACTTGGAAGGTCGGGATCGTTCGGGCGTGTTCGTATGTGTTCGCTCAAGTAAAATTCGTACGAAAACGCGTCCAAAGTGCGCACGGCCTTTGGGAAGTAAGGCTTCTTACGGGAAACACGAAGGGTGCGGTAAACAGTTTACGTTCTCAGTCCATTAACTATACTTGGTAACGTAAGTTGTTTCTGAAAATTCACGGCCCAGAACACAAGAAACACTAAAAACGGAAAAGAATTATATGATACTTTTTAATAATAATTTCATTTATTTTCAGAGAAAGTCCATAAAAAAAAAACATTACATACATTAAATTAAAACATAAAATTGATATAAAAATAACACACACACAATAAAATACTCTTAATACTCAAACATTAAAATTAAATAATAATACATACACATGTCATTTTCAAATTTTAAAATACATACAAATGTCAATCGAAATAATAATAAAATAATATACTTACATTTAATTTTCGAGTTTTTTTATTGAAACAGATTTCGAGCTTTCAAAATCGTAAATAGGCGCAGGTTTTGGGTGACACTGACGATATTTAATATATATGTCATAGAGTGGTATCAGAACTGTCACCGTTTTATTGCACCCATTTGCACATTCGTAAAACGTTTAAAGCCTCGGCGCGCGGTAACTGTTCTACTGTGAAGTTTTCTTAGAAATTGTTTTGTGTGTGTGTGTGTGTGTCGCGTCATCGCCGTTGCGTCGCGCTAGTTTGCACGAGGCTTTACCCTAGGCACCTTATTTTTTTCTACAGCAATTTTACAAAGTGACAAAAATTTGTGGAGATGTGAAAAGTGATTTCCACATTTAGATAGGCACACTAAAGATTACAAAAATATAAATAGGTAAATAAGTGTCAAAGAAAACGACTTTGTTGTTTACTTTTCAATCAATACTTTGCTACTCGTAAGTTCGTTCCAAGAAATTTGAACAGATTTTACCGATTTTTTTATGTTCAAAATTAATTACAAATTCCGTTTTGATGAAAATTCTAGGTAGGTAAACTGAAATCAAAGCGACGCGCTGAAAACTTGTTTTGTTTGAATGTTTAATTAAATCAAATTAATTCTGTTAATTATTTATTAGTAAGTTACGTACGGGGGATATTTAATTGTTTTCAGCGTTGAATGAAATTCTTAACACATTCATGATATTATTTAGAATTAATTTGGCATTATTATTTATTTATTTATATTACCTACTTGTCATTAATAATATAATTATTAAATTAAAGATCACAATTAGAGGTTTTTTTTTTATTTTATTTACCATATTTTTTATTCTTAAACCCATTTTCTTTAAAATGAAATGTTATTGAAATTTAATTTGAAATTTCATCAATGTCATTAGTCATTAGTCATAGACACACCTAATCATAATAAAATTTACAGTTTTTCTTCGTTAATATTAACTAGTGATGTGCCGGATATCCGAGGGAGAAAAAAGATCTGTATACGTTACTTTTTGGCGGATCTTGAACGGAACTTTTATATTAATGCAGATACAGGATACAGATCTTTTTTCGCCCTCGGATATCCGCGGATCACGGATATCCGGCATATCACTAATATTAACTAGGCACATTAACATTATTAAATATATTAAATTACTTTATTCGATTATATCTCACAGTCAAGACAGTTTATCAATTTATTGATTAGATTTATAAATAATGTCAAAAAATTATAATGATTTAAATAAAGTGTTTATATAGTTATACATCATGTCTGTCACAAAGCCAATTGTTTAAAGTTCTATTAATTTCTGAGTTACTCATTTTTCTTATTTTTTCCGGTAGTTTATTATAAATTTTCGCCGCCATAGTGTAGCAGTGTCTATGTGTTTGTGTATTGGATATACAGTGTGTTGTTTTATGCAACAAACTCCAATTATCTCATTAATTCATGTTTCCTTGATTTCAACTCTATTTTTATTTAAAAAAAAACAAATGATAAAAAACAAATATAATCACATTTTATTGTCATCTTATTATTTTATTCAGAATACACATCGACAGTTTTTCATAACCAATTTAATATGCCTACCTACTGAAAGGATGTCGACATAATATCGTGCAAACTCGTGCGAGCATTCCTGTTTGTTATGACGTATGACATGACATGACAGATCCATCTTCCGAAAAAATTCACATATTGAATAGTCTTTTCACAATACACAAATTAATTTTTCCTCGTAAAATGATGGCCGTCGAGTTTTTATTTTTTTAAATATTGGTTTGGTAGAATGGTTTTGAAGTTTTCCATTTTAGTAAGTACCTACCAGTAGAGTTACCTCCGGAAATATTCAGATGTTTAGCGGACGGAATTTGTGGTCTTTATTTTCCCTTTTACGAGTCAATCGTTTTCACACGTAAATACCCGCCCCCTATAACATGGGACGTAAACATAACTAGCGAAATGTACACCTCTGTGTAACCCTTCGGGGATTACAGGCGTAATTATCGGGGTCTCTAGTTAAAATGGGCGTGCCTCAAGGTTCAATTCTCGGCCCTTTCTTATTTCTAGTTTATATAAATGACGTTCCTTACATGATGGCTAACTTATCGGATATAATTATATTTGTTTACGACACTTCTCTTATTTTTTTTATAGACAGAAAAGATACAGTAAGACATCTGTATCGTTTCTGTGTCATCGATAGTCTGGCTGTTCTTTCGAAATGGTTCGCAGCTAATATCTTTCACTGAATGCAAACAAAACTAAATGTATTAGGTTCTCATTACCAAATGTACTTTAAGTGGGTCTAGATCGAAATCTTGATGGCAAAAAACTAGGTGCAATAACGAAAACTATTTTTTAGGAATTACTTTAGATTCATAATGGCAACGGGGCGCCCACATTAGAACTCTTTCAGGCAGATTAAGTTCAGCTGCATATGCAGTAAGAAAAATAAGGCAGTTGACTGATATAGCCACATCTAGGTTCGTATACTTCACTTATTTCCACAGTATTATGTCTTACGGCATTCTGCTGTGATCAGCAGTTGACGTAGACTCAATTTTTTATTTTACTAAAGAGGGCAATCCGCGTGATCTATAAAATAGGTCTTCGCGAGTCCCTTAGAGACAAATTTAAAGAGAAAAAATGGATATACTGACTCTGCCTTCTCTTTATATCTTAGAAAGTATTTTGTATGTTCGCAAAAACTTAGGACTTTTCAAAATAAGAAGCGATATACATAATACCTATAAATACACGTAGTAGACATGAAATTGTGATACCCAAATTTAGATTAACTAAAACAAGCAAGTCATTTCTTATAAACAGTATCCGCTTTTATAACAAGTTGCCAAAGTCGGTTACAGAACTTAGCGATGGGAAGTTCAAAACCCACATTAAACATGTTCTTATCAAGAAAGCATAATTATTAGGTTTAAATTAAAGACTACGTTGAAAACAAGGAAGTTTGGCAATAATTCCTTCTGCACATGTGACTTCCTTGGGTACCTCATTAACGGTATAATTATGTAAGAGTCTATCACTGCTCCCAAATTTGTTTATTTTATGTGTAGATTATTTTCTATTTTGAGAATGTGAGAACGCTGTAGGCTTAGTGGACTGTAGATTTTTGATCATTTTATTTTCGTTGAAAGACCCACAGTTTCCTCCCATACTTACTATCACTGTTATTTGAAAATATTGTAAAAGCCAATTATTTTCAATAGAATAACCGTGGAGTTTCTTGCCGGCTCTTTTCCAAAGGAAACGACCAATTGAAACTGTGCACCTAGCTTCTGACGTTTCATAAGTGCCCATGTAGGTTTATGTGAATTTTGAATTTAGTTTTTTTTTTAATTTTGATGTTATATAAATAAATAATAATGAATTGAGTATGTTGATTACAATTTTAATATATCTTACTGTTGGCATGGTCACTGTTATGATCCCAGTTAAAAAACTCACCCTGTATAAATTTATAATTATGAAGTTATCGCTAGTCCCCCGACTCTTGCTTGAAAACGAGGTGCCAGCAGTTGTTGTAGCTGAGCACGTAGCTTTAAATACCCCGCATAATAATCATGATGAAAATCTAAGTTTGATCCAGCCTGTCCCTTCTTGCTGTCCTCCCCTCAGCGATGCCGAGGTTCGTACCCCACAGGGGGGTGCCTTGAGCGAGCACTCGCTTAATTTTAATTTAGTACAGTTTAAAGCTCCTGGCTGGAAGCTCTAAGTGTAGAAGCTTAAGGCCACCACAGGAAAAATTCGCTTAAGCAGCCAAGATCTTAGTGGTCACAACTGCGAAAGGCCATAGTCAAAAAAAATAAAAAATATTATCGCTAGTCTTTAATTAAAAATGTGGTATATTGGTGGCGCAGTAAAAACGAGCAACGGTGTTTTTAGGGCTCCGTACGGTCGAAGGAATAGTTTTAAATTTATTTAAGAAAATAGATGGAAATTTACCATTCACCCTCATCTCTGAAAGTCGCGAACCTAAAAATTTGAAAAAGATACAGTCCAAGATGGTCTTAAAATAACATAGTAAATCTCTCAATATTGTGTGTAAAAGCTTACATTTACAGTTGGAATGTATGGGAGAACATGTGTTTTGAATTCATCCTTTCATGATTTCCATATATTAATAAGATTTAGTGATTTTAAATACTAAACATAAAATTAAAAGTATGTGATTTTCCTCAAACAATTGAAGTATAAAAGTATCTCATTTGACAGTTACCGTAAAAGTACTGGTTTTTTAACGGAACGGAATTGGAAACATGATGTTTGGAACGTCGTCGTCGCTTAGCTTTTAAGTCAGTTCGGTTTGAGCCTCGAAACCTAAAGGTGTATTCAAGAAGTCTAAAGTCTATAACGTTATTATATTAAATACCTAATTACCTAATAATGCTAAAAGTGTACCAAGTTTGTATGTGTGCAAGATTATAAATACAGAAATATTAGTACTGAAATGGTATCTGTTCTGCCTAGCCTTTTCCCAACTATATTGGGGTCGGCTTACTTCGGCTTCGGCTTGTTTTTCGGCTTGGGGGCGGTTGGAGTACTGAAATGGTATATTACTTAAAATCCCAACTACGGAACCCTTCATTATTTGTGGCCCAACATACACTGGGCCGATTTTTAATTAAAATCTTTATTGAAGCAGACGATACTTGCTGAAGTATTTCATATCCATTAATCCATATTTTAATTATAAATAGTTTCAATCACGTAAATCCATTTTTCTGTTTTTATTCGTAGCATCAATTCAGATTATACATGTTGGAAGACACCTATTTACTTTGAAATAAATAATTTAACAAAAGACAAGCCATATTATTTCAAACTAGCTTCCGCCAGAGGCTTTGCCTGCGTGATTTTTTTATAAATTATATAATTTAATTTTTTTAGTTATTTATTTATTATTATTTATTTAATATAGCATTCTACTGGTGAAATGCTGTGCCCGACAGGGTCCATTATTGTGACTAATATTATTATTTCCCTACCAACTATATACATTATGGTACGCAATAAAGAATTGAGAATTAAAAGAATTTCTAAAATAGGTCCAGAAGTTTTTGAGTTTATTGTTGCAAACGAATAAACAAACATACAAAAGATCAAATCATTTCTCTTTATAATATTATATTCACATTTTTTTTTTTTACCTATTGAATACTTTTATAAAAATCATTTAAAAATACAAAAAATAGTGGCCCATCGGCATCAGGAACAGGGTCCAAGCTGCCGGTGGTCAGGGCTCTAGAGAGAGAAACCTCCTCATTATGCGTGCCGTGTCTAGGAGTACTACTTTCTGAATCAAGCCCTTGACCCAGCCGTGCAATGAGAGTCTCCTCAGGTGTTGATCGAGGCTCTCCACTATTAGGCCATTAACCGTAACGATTACCGGTACAATGATTGCAGAGTCCACCTCCCACATATCGACAACCTCGTGTGCTAAGTCGAGATACTTGATTTTTTAATCTTTTTTAGCTTTCATGAGATTCTCGTCATGAGGGACAGCGATATCAACAGTCATTGCACGGCGCTCTCGTCGATCTATCACCACAAAATCAAGCTTATTGGCTACAATAGTTCTGTCAGTGATGATAGATTGATCCCAGTACAATGTGGCGTGACCATTTTCGAGAACTGGATCGGGCACATACTTGTAGTATGGTACTTCTTACTCCACAAGGTTGTCCTGCAAGGCAAGTTGGTGGTGGATAATCCTAGCCACTTGATTATGTCTGTGCAAATACTCGCCATTAGCAAGACGAGTACAACCGGAAACAATATGTCGGATTGATTCACCAGGACGGTGACATGCCCGACAGATGCCAACCGTACCGTCCTTGACAATGTATTTCCGATAATTATTCGTCATGAAAACTTCATTCATAATCGCAAAGACAAAACCTTCGGTTTCCCCAAAGAGGTCGCCGAAACGCAACCAGGATACAGACGCCAAAAAGTCTAGACAAAAAACGCCAAAAGGCCCGGAAAAAGTCCGTGTAGCTCTTGGCCCTGCCATACTTTCTTACGATCGTTGGTATCAAGTACTGCAGGTTTGCGCCAGTTATATTATTATTATATGTTTAGATTACCCCAGCAACAAAACATTAAACTACAGAATAAGAGACTAATCAGTTTACTTCCAACTGCCAAATCAAACATAAAATACAAAGTAATGTCCCAAAAGAATAAGTTTTCTAAATGAAGAAGACAATCTAAAGTAACTAACAGGAAGTTACCGGAACAGCGCACCCGTTTGCAGTTCAAACATAACATACATAGGTAGGTATGTACCTATATACATAACGAGCATAAGGGTCGGACGATAACTACCTAAGTCCACAACTAAAGGACATTGTTCAGTAAATAAGACAAACTATTCGAGCACACAAGTGAAGGTGATTTGAATAACATGATTATATAATTTCAATTTGAATAATGTGTCTAAAATTATATAATGTGTGGGTTTGTCCCGAACTTGGCGATGCATTACCGACTGCTAGGAAATTTTAACATAATTGTACTGAACACTCAGATTAAGCTATATTACCCTAGCTATATTATTAGCTGACAGAGAAAAAAAAAACTAATAAAAATAAAGACTGCATTTTTTTGCCAATGTCCTAAAAAGTAATTATAACATAGTAGAAAACCATACATAGGGAATACTTAAATAATCCCATATGAAACAAACTTGGTATTAATATACTACAGCTACACTATTACTACGGCCAACGCGCACTACGTGTAAACACCCATTGTACAATGTGTAACTGAATTTGTGCCCAATATATTATTATGAAAGTAGTTTGTTCAGAATCGTTTACTGATTCGATTTATGTAATTTTTAATATAGGTAATTTTTTATCCCAAACAAAAATTAAACTGCCTCGTTGGTCTAGTGGTCGCAAGCGCTACTGCTGAGCATGAGGTCCTGGGTTTGATTCCCGGGTCGAGCAAAGTGTTATTGGTTTTTCTATCTGAAATTTCTCAGTAGCAGCTCGGAGTCTGGATTTGTGCCCGGTTGATGGCAATAGGCTCGCCCCCTATTACATGGGACTTAAACATAACTGGCGAAATGTGGGTGTACCTACTACAGGGACACCTCTGCCCAACCCTTCGGGGAAACAAGGCGTGATGTTATGTAAAAATTAAAACTACATAAATACAGTCACACTTCCGCGGTAGAATCAAAATAAACCAAAATGGACGAAGTACCTACCTAGG
Source organism: Agrochola litura (assembly GCA_949152395.1). Classification (NCBI taxonomy): domain Eukaryota; kingdom Metazoa; phylum Arthropoda; class Insecta; order Lepidoptera; family Noctuidae; genus Agrochola; species Agrochola litura. The sequence continues at coordinate 16,075,151 of OX424509.1, read as the reverse complement.
TACTACGCTAGACCCTTATTATACGTGTGCAACTGTGTGCGTGAGTAGATTTGTACTGTGACCACAATTTTTCCCCCACAATCAGTATAACTAATTTAATAAATAAACAATGTTTTATACATAATAGTAAAAATTCAGTGAATGTATGATGATTATAACATAATATTCTAATTGGAGTGTTTGGAGGTATGCGTTAATTGACATGGACATGTTGTATAGGCACCGTCGTAGTGCAGTGAAAACCTTGTAAACATTTTTATTTTTTTGTGTAAAAAATCTCGAAGTGCAAATTTAGGACTCACTAGAGTCCACAGCTCTAAGATGCTTTTATTCTTTTATTGCCTTCTATTGATGATAATGAACCTCGCAGAACGTCAATGTTTTTCTGACATTTTATCTCTTCCTCTATAAAATAACGTTTATTCCAATAATGAGGTTTTCATTACACGGCGACGATACGTGTTAGTATAATAAATGTTTACATTATATTTTTTTTATATAATTGAGTGTGAGTCGTGAGTCGGACTCACACACGAAGGGTTCCACACCATTGTACAATATTTACCAAAAAAACGCCGAAAAAAACACCCCTTTAATTTGTAGCGGTTACACCGCCACATACAAACTACGCATCATAGACATGACGTCACACAAATCCTGCATCGCGCAGTTGGAGTTTACCGAGCGATCGACATACATACCTACAAGATTTCAAATTCAAACCGATGGGCAGTTGCCCGCCAGACACAACACCCGTCTGGTCGAAGGATCCTCCCTTTTCTATGGTGGATGAGTGAACTTTACACCCTGTTCTTCATACCACTAAAAATTTATAACTTTATTTTATTTTCATTGTTATTAATATTGTGTTGATAAAGCGGCAATAGAAATACACAATCTGTGAAAATTTCAACTGTCGACCCATTACGATTCATAAGATACAGCTCGCTGACAGACAGACGGACAGACGGACGGACAGCGGAGGCTTAGTAATAGGATTCCGTTTGGCACCCTTCGAACGGAACCCTAAAAAGACAAAAACAATTACCTAGTCCATTAACAATATCTTAAAGACTTTCATCACCTCTTATTAAGCCGACGTTCGCACAGACGTAATAAAATCGCGGCGATTTTTTTTTCGTGCACTTAATTTTCATCGCTCTACTTAGCGCCGAGAGTTGAAAATCCAAGTGTTTTTTCAACGCGCTGGGACGAGAGTGCGTCCCAGCGCGTTGGATTCTCAACGTTCGGCTTAATACCTAGAGTTAAAAATCCAGTACGCGATAAAATCCTGCCACGATTTTATTATGACCGTGCGAACGCCGGCTAAAACTATTAATTTATTCCACAGACGCGCCTATATCTATTTACTATAATTCTCCTTACCTACCTTCGTTCCTGAAACTAAGGCATGGCGGGGCATAACTTATCCGAACAAGTTATGTCTAGTCTTTCTTAATTTAAACTACATTTTCTCTCAGACTTTAGAGTTTAGACGGTTATTCAAGCGTAACAGTTATTAATGGAATCTTTTCAAACTAGTAAGTTATTTACTTTTGCTGTAACAAATCCGGGCTTCAATCAACAATAGCACAAGTGGCCGCGATTGCATATAAGTATAACTTGATTGTAAACCTTAAAACTCAAACAAAAAGTTTATTATCGTTTGCAATATATTTACTATACCTCAATTGAAAAGTAAACGTATTTTTAAAATAAGAACAAAAATAACTTATGGAAAAATAAAACATAATTTCTAAGCATTAAGGTTGAAAAAACTATGTTGCAAAATAAGACCACAACATATTTTGAGGTCTTATTTTTCCGGCCGTTATTGACACGCTCACTGGAAATCTAGTACTATTGTTGATTGGAGAATCTGGGTAAGTAAATGTAAAAAGTTATTAGTTTGTGGAGGAGTGGTGGCCCAGTAACTCACGAGTTGTCGGTCGTAGGCTCGAACTCAAATAGGCGCTTTACTTTGTGTTAATTATTTCATCACCACTGCTCTCAAAACGGTGAAGGAAAACATCGTGAGGAAACCGGCTTGTCCTAGAACCAAAAATTCTTCTACCAAGACAGACTGGGCCCGCGTGGTGGATTACAGCCTACTTCCTCTCACAGAGAGGAGGCCTGTGACCCAGAAGAGGGAACACTTAAGGCAGGTTAATGCTTAGGATGTAGTTACGCATTTTACGAAAGCTGGCTATCAAAAAACACGTTACGATAAACTCAAATTCAAAGCATTTTATTTCAAATAAACCAATTACAGGCACTTTTGAATTGTTAAGGGGTCAGTCAGTCAGAAATATGAAGCTAGTTGCGCATTCCAAAGCGTAGTAGGTTCCTATGGAGAAGAACGGGCAAGAAACTCCACGGACACTCCTTTAAAATCAAAATATTGTTACAAAATATTGAAAGACTTGCACGATAATTTTACGTAAACCATTGTTTCCGTGTTATTACAGAATACAAAATGGCTCGTACCTCCTAGGATACGTAACTGATACGATGTTTTCTTTCCATTGCCAGATGCTTCGATACTGAAACCCAATACGTGCCCTTGGATTTAAAAAGGCATTAAGGATGAGACGTTGAGGGCTTGAGGCCTCTTCGGTTGAGTACGGGAATTATATCGAAGAAAAATTCGTAGCAATTTTTTTATTACGGAATTATGTCTGGTAGACCTTACTTTCCATTAATACGTTTTCGTTATTTAACTAGTGGTCAAACCACATCAGGGAAAATATGAATGATATAAAGAGGGAGGGGGGAGGAACCTACATTTTGAAATAGGCCATTTCCCATCTTCTTTCTCTTAATATTTTTTATTTCTTATTTTATTATTTCACTATCCGGTTGACGTCATCACGTCAACGCCGGCTGTCGCTGAAAACCAGCGCTGGGGCTATGTCTCGCATGAGGTCGCAGCATTATGCTGAGTGATGGCCGTTTTGCGTGGATGTGACGCATATTTTCCCCCAAATTGTTATTTCCGTGTTTTTGTTTTTTTTTGCATCATGTTTACCGCAAATAAACGTTTTTCTTTCTTTACTTCCAAGATATAAAAAATACCTGTGTGATTTAAATGAATAATTATGGAAACTATGGATTTAGTTAAATTGATGTTAATTTGATGTTATTAGGATGATTTAATTAGTTAAAATGCTAACACCACGCCTGGCTGGCTAACCAATAGGTAACCACAACATTAAACATTATAAATGTGAAAATATTTAGAATATAATGAGCTCTCACCAAATGGAATATCAAAATAAACCCGCTAGATATTTCCGGGATTACAAAATGTTAGATTTTTTGTTACACAAGGCGCTATTATTTAATTGGAGTCTATTCTAGAGTCTAGACAAAATCAAACGGGTTCTAATTTAATTGTATGATTTATTATTTTTTGACATTGATTTTACTTTGACTTTGACTTTATTTTTTTTTGGAAAATCGTCTAATTTTACAATATTTGTAAATTTATGACATAATTAATTTGTCTGTCAAATTCTTTTTACCTACTGTGATGTAGTAATTTTATTCTAGGTGCATCGTCTTCAATTTTATACAGTGTGGCAGGGGGACATCGACGCGTAAACTGTTACCATGGATTCAGTACATGATTCTGCGTTAAAATTTTTCGTCGGTTATTACAAATAAAATCAGCTGTTCCATACATTTTGACCGCGTAGGTATTGCACTTATAGATTTATTTTTTTAAAACCGACGAAAAATTTCAACACTTTTCCCTGCCACGCTGTATAGTTAATTAGTATACAAAATATTGTAAACATTTTTAAAATAGTAACGGTCGAGTTTCTTGCCAATTCTTCTCCATACGAAACTACCTCTTGGAAAACGACTAGAATCAATTATATTTTTTTGTAAATTTTGACGTTCAAATGTGCCTATTTGAAAGAAATGATTTGACTTTGACTTTGGACTTTTTGCTTTATTTCATCTTACACTGTGAACTGGTTTTTAGAAATAAAAAAGTAAGCGTTTCTTTTTATTCGAGTATTTTCGGTCGTTGTCAGCCTAAAGTTTAACCTTTACGCTGACTCTCTCACTCAATTTGTTAGGATCAATGCCAAAAATTCTATTCACCTGAATATATTTGAGACTTTGAAAATGATAGAGGTGCTCGCGAAAATTTTATAAAACAATTTAATTTTCGATTCTCTTTCGACACGACCCTTTTACACCGTTAGTGTTAAATGAGAAACAGTAGACTGAAAATTATAATAACCTGCTGAGGACGGTGGAGACAAGGCAACGCCTCTCGCGGTCTTAAATTACTCTTTACAAAGAACGTTCGACTGCTATCAAGTAGTTTTCTAAACGCCGTTTAATTATTTCTAATGGCTATTACACTATATCAAAGTAAAATACGCCGAAATGTTCGGAAAATTCGCAACAATGGAATTTCGGCAATTTCCCATTTAATAGAATTCATGTTGGCAGCGTGTTGGAATTTGCCGAAGGCACAAATTCTGCTTTAGTTTCTGGATTTTTAACGTTTTTCGGACCTTTGTCTTATTAGATTTAGTGGGAGCTTAATAAGTATGCTTTGTTTTAGCTTAAAACTGTGGGCTTTGCAAAGTCTTTAATAACACAATGGCATCTTAATGTCCGTACTATAATCAAATCAAAACAAATTACTTTATTTCACATAAACCTACATGGGCACTTATGAAAAGTCAGAAGCTAGGTGCACGGTTCCAATTGGTTGTTTCCTATGGAGAACAGCAAGCAAGAAACTCTACGGTTACTCTTTTAAAAATAAGTGACTTTTACAATATTTTCAAATAACAGTGTTAATAAGTATGTGAGAACAGTGTAGGCCTTTCAACAAGTACCAGTTACTTAACAAAATAGAAAATGGTCAGCAAATCTACAGCCCACTAAGCCTACAACATTCTCACATTCACAAAATAGAAAAGAATATATAAAAGATTAATAAAATAATAAAAATAAAACCTATTTAAACCAAATTATATGATGGCAACACGCACTGGTCAAAAACTTTCATCTTGAGACACTGTGGTATGTGGAACGAAAAGATATTGCGTAGCTTCCCAAACGCTGCCCAGCCGAAACGAAACGTGATCGCTCACAATGGGCCTTATCAGAAGGCTAAAAGTCACCTAAAGGGCAATGGAGAGGGCTATGCTTGGAGTTTCCCTACGTGATCAGAAATGAAGAGATTCGCAGGAGAGCCAAGGTAACCGACATAGCGCGAAGAATTGCCAAACTTAAGTGGCAATGGGTAGGGCACATTGCTCGCAGAACGGTTGACCGATGAGGTCGAAAGGTTCTGGAGTGGCGACCACGTACCGGAAGACGTGGCGTTGGAAGGCCTCCCATAAGATGGACCGATGACCTTGTGAAGGCCGTAGGAATCTGCTAGATGCGGAAAGCACAAAATCGATCGAAGTGGCGGTGCTTGGGGGAGGCCTATGTCCAGCAGTGGACGTCTTTCGGCTGGAATGATGATGATGATATGATTGCCATTACAACTGTTACAAATCTGAATAATTATCATGTCCACAAAAGCCTCAAATGACAAGTTGAAATTAAATAGGCATAGAATGTCAAATAATTAGATGATTATGTCAAGATAGAATATAGGTGCACCTCTGCCTAACTCTTCGGGGGATGCAAGCGTGATGGTAAGGTATGTAATGTATGTCACCGCCAACTAGCTTAGTTAGCCTTTCAGTTAACAGCCTTTCCATTACTTCCTTTAGCCTGAATTATATTAATTAGTGAACTGACTGACTTAGGCCATATTTTATAAATAGGGTGACAAATTACCAAAAAAAATTGAACTAAATTAACAACTGTTATATTTTATAAACATTAGGGAGGTTATTATTGTCACCAGTTTTAGTGAAATCGACATTTTGATGAAAAACTGTAGGTGGCACCGTGGAAAATTTACGAATTTTTATCTCTGACGGTTACAGAATTAAAAATTTTCGAATCTGCTTTTTATGTTAATACACCCATAGTAAACTTACGAAATTCATATAGGGTGTTTTAGCGTAGTAAATTTAAAATAAAAGAATTTAATAGATATTTTTTCATACCCTGGCAAACTTACGAAAGTGGTACTTTCATAAGTTCAGCAATGTTTTAATTGGATATTTTTATTATGTTAGTATTATTTAGTAGCGAAAGTAGTGTTTCACAAGTTTGTAGTAACTATAATGTTTCAGTAAGTTTCATAAGTTTGCCAGGGTATGAATCACTTCTATCACATGTATGATGATGTAAAGTTACGAATGTGTATTTATTTCTGGTCCTTGTGCATTATTTACAATCCGTTGACAATATTTAAAAAAAAATACCATTTTGAAACCCAAATGCACCGCGGTACCTTTATACCTTTTACAAAAAAAAAGTTATTTTTGATGTTTGCTTTCAAAACGCTCCCCTATAAAATACATTTTCTGCAGATTCGCAAGATTGCCGTAGAGGTGACATTATGATCAGTTGAAAAAATTACGTGCTGTCATTTTATTTTTCGGAGTTTTGTAAATTGGTTTGACAATAAAACATAAACAGTAATAAAAATAAAATTGGTCGGTTGTTTTATCCTACAACGTCAGTATAAAAATACTCAAATGGTGTAATAAATGAATGGCCAGTAAAAATGTTGGAATGGGCAGTTACAATAGTTCAGGGGGCCTACAAGCTCATCAAGCAGTATTATTTTAGTATTACTTCAGTGTGGGAAAGAGATGAAGCTCTACAGGACGTATAGCTCCATCTCTTTCTTCCACTGAAGTAATATTAAAATAATACTGCTTTTGAGCTGATGGTAGCCCTCCAGCAGTTTAAAGGTTAGGTTGGAACTGTGACCAACTGTGCGCGAGCCGAGCGAGCCGAGCGAGCTGCGAGCGTTACTTCCAAGTTAGATTTCTCACCGACTAATTCCGATTTGTTAACTACACGTAACTACCCGTTTTACTGCTAAATATTTATTTAATTACTCATTTTTAAATGACTTAATATTTAATTTACTGCCGAAAGTGCATTTAACAATAAACAATTCAGTGTCAATTTAAATGTCTGCGCTAGGTAAGTAGTTAAACGTTATCAATCCAAGTCATTTGCGTAGCTGTTTGATTGAATGGCGGAATATAGTTCTGGCCGCTAGTTCAACGGCGCCGTTTAGTAAAAAGGTGAGCCTGTAAACTGAAAAGCTAATTAAACTAGTTGGCTGCGATATATGTATACATTTGCAGCGCACAACACAATACCTACGTAAGTCAAAATGAAATGAAATATTTTATTGCCACATATAAAATCCACACACAAGTTACAATAAATACACAAACAGTGCGAGTCTTTATAATATGCACATATCGAAATCTATGCTTAATTTTATAGACGGAAACAATATTTAAGAAAATCGTTTTTTTTTTAAATTGTGGTAAAACACTACCCTCAATTGGAAATAAACATGTTTTTTTTGGAAAAATTGTTTTTTTTTCATAATTTTATACAATAATCGTAAAATTTCTCAACTTTACAAACTTAAAAACAACTTTTTCCGTCGATAAAATTAAGCATAGATTCCCTCATTTCGATATGCGCACATTATAAAAACACACTGAATAGATAACGTAATAAATATTCATTAAGAAAATATAACTATTTCGTTATAAGTTGAATGTTTTAAATCTTTTGCATGCGTACGTGGTAAAATATGGCTGAACTCTTATATTTTTGTCATCATTTGCTGTTACCCATATTTGCAAAATAAAATTATCGATATTTATCTTTAACACATTCACATTACACCCTCTGTGTGTGGTACTCAAAGGTGGTAGGACTGCCATCTTGACAAAACGCAATGTCTTCTTCAAAAATGGAAGATACATTGTCTATGATGCCCCATTTTAAACCTTCCTTCCAAATTGACAGATCCTTATTTCATCAACCAAAACACAACGTTCCCCGTTAGCCCGTGCGTTCGCATGAACGTAATAAAATCGCGGCGGGATATCCCGCCACGTGTGCACGAAACGTGTCAAGCCAAGTGCACGAAAAAAAATTCGCTGCGATTTTATTACGTCCGTGTGAATGGCGGCTTACATCTATGTAAAACTAACGATTAACTATTTACAGTAATTAAAGAAACTAGACGCCTAGATAGCCATTCCAGTATTTTTTTAAGTTCCTACATGTAATAAGATCGAACTGAGATATTCACTGAGAGTTAAGTTCGTCGTCTCACCACGACAAAGGAGAATGATTGGGGTCTTAATTAGCTCACGACCTCGATCCGTGAAGAATGTTTTTAATAGGATTTCAAGGAAATCTGGGTAAGACTCTGGTCTGTGTAATTGCTAACTTAACTTAGTATCAGTTCGTGGAAGGTTTTTAGGATTAATTTAACAGGACTAAACTAAAATTTATCTTCTGTCCTTTTCTTAATGAAATAGGAAGAAAAAGATGCACTGAACTTAAATTTAGTTTAGTTTGTGTACAACGGAATCGGCACCATTGACAGGAATAACGCTGAGCCAAACTAAGTAACGTTTAGGCATATTTATCGGTCTACAAAACTCAAAAACTCGCGCCGCACAGTGATGTGGCTTGGCGCAGTCGTTGTGCTTTTGTTTTTTGCTGAGCTGGTTTCCATATTTAAAATAAATTGACGGCGCAGTGACATAACATACGAGTAAAATTACGCATCATCTTTCTGAAAAGCTACTAATACGTGGTCAGTTCTATGTCCTAATCGGTCTGATGTTAACCAAAATCCGTAGCCACCGTGTGGACTGTCAGCCCACGTTCGCACGGACGTCAAAATATCGCGGCGGGATTTTATCGCGCACTGGATTTTTAACTCTCGGTGTTGAGGCTAGCGTTGAGAATCCAACAGAATGCGTCCCAGCGCGTTGAAAAGTAAAATGAAAATCCAACAGTGTGTTTTACTGTTTGATTTTCATTCTCGGCGCTACTAAGCAGAGCGTCAAAAAGCCAGGGCACGAAAAAAAATTGTCGCGGGGAAAAAGTCGCCCGTGCGGACCTAGGTTAACGGTCTCAAGGACGATCACCTACGATGACGCAACGGCCGGAAAGATAATTAATCAATGAACAAAGAGTTCACAAATCCGCATTAATGGGGATTTGTGGATAAGAAAGTTCACAAATCACCATTGATGGGGATTTTCAATGGGGATTAATGGAATAACCCATTATTATGTGCGAGACGAGTGTTTTCAATTTACTCGAATTTACATTTACGTTTATTCCGGGTGTTTGTGCTAGACCAACCGGTCACACCGATCGAATCAAATTCGTCCATTCAGTTTTATCTCTCCACTAGATGACCCGGTGAACTTCGTACCACGAGAGACAAAATTTAGATTTTTTAGATTTTTTGGCTTTGGATTTTCCTAATTTATTTTATTTTATTTAACCATTTATGCACACACATATAAACAGACAAGAAGAAAGGAACAGAAAAATACGTACAAAGGCAATGCTTATTTCTAAAGAAATCTCTTCCAGCATACCTGCGATAGGAAAGTATACAAAAAGAGATGTAGACAATGTGTGTCACCGTATAAGAGAAAATAAAAAACATAAATCATAGAAGAAAAAAAAATAAAAAGCAATTCCCTAATTTCAATTTAAACAACATACAATATGAGAATATACTTACTTCTAAAATAAACCACCCCAGTATTGAGAAGGAAAAAAATGGTCGAGCTATTTTCGAGTTTTTGAGAGACTAAAGCCTCGTGTATACTGGCGCGACACGACTAACAAAACAATTTCTAAGAAAACTTCACGGTAGAACAATTACCGGAGTCGCATTGCGCCTGTCTGCACGAGGCTTAACGCACGTGCACGCCCATTGATTTTTATATATCTTTCTATATATAGATAGATAGATATATGGTGACCTTTACAAAACAAATTACACAGACCCCGCCACACCGCACTGCGCCTTATGTGTGGGAGTTCCTTGAGAAGTGGTCAATGAAGCAAAGCGTGAGGTAGGACTCAATTTCTGGATCGCACAAAGGATAATGTCGTGTGTGTTCCTTCAAGGAAACTCTCACAGTGTTGGAGTTACATTGTGCTATTGTATAAATCATATCAAGCAGATGAGTCCTGTCTGTTATTAATCTATTAGATACTAATAATACACCTAAAGAGATTTTTTTTGAAGTGAAAACTTCTTTAGGCGCGTTGGACATTTTTGAGATGGGAAAAAACAATTTAACTTGCGGCACCGTTACCGACACCTCATTTTTGTAAACGCGATTATGCTCTTTATTTATATTACGTTACGGATTAATGTTCTGTGCAAGTATTTTTACTTTAAAGGTTTTGGAAGTATTTTTTTTTTAATTGTTCAAGTTTTTACTTCTGTCGGCTTTTTTTTTTTGATCGCGCTAATCTCTGGAACTACCTGTCGGATTTGAAAAATTATTTTTGCATTTAATAGCCCAGTTATAGAGGAAGGCTATAAGTTATATAACATCACGCTAGGACCCTTAGGTGCCGAACAAAAATTAAAAAACTCAGAATGAACGAGTAAAAACTAAGTAATAGCTCGGCCGGGTAATGGGATGCGACGCGTTCGGTCGGGGGGATAAGATATTTTACGCGGACAAAGTCGCGGGCTAAGCTAGTATAATATAATGAGAGCACAAATCAAGCATGTGTTAAGTATTTCGACTATGCCTTTAATTTAATTTATTTATTTAATTCAGACACAATGATTCATATTTTTGTTAGATATACTTAAGAGTTATGTTAGTATTCAAATACACACCACAATCATACTATTATTACTAAGAAATTAAATCATAAAACAACAAAATAAATACATAATCATCCAAATAATTTAGTCAATTGCTGTTTTTTTTAAACATGTACACAATATTGAACAGTCAATTCTGCTAGCCACAACGCTAAGAATGCTGTTGCCACTGCCGCGGGCACGGCTTAGCAACGATGCAGCTCTCTTTCTGAGGATGGCATGGAAACCATCAATACGAGCGTCGGCAAACATGCCCGACGCACTGCAGTGCCACGGCAGCCGCATCAGCATCCTAAAGGCATTGTTGTACTGAACGCGCAGGGCATTCAGTACAAAAAGTTTGGCAAAACGCTCGAAACAAAGTAACTTTTACTGCTTTACTGCAGCGTGAAAATCTACGAGCTAACATATTGCATCAGACAGCCAACGCCCGGCGCTCTCTCTCAATATCCTCGCAGTCTAATACCCATCCGAGTCATCCGAGACCCAGTGGCCCAGGTATTTGAATCGCAAAACTCTAGGTAAAGAAACACCGTCTATGAAGACGGGTGGTACTTGAGTGACCTTATGACCTGGTGATTGGAACACCAAAAGCTCGCTTTTCTTTACATTATACCTAAGCCTATGGGCCCCGGCGTATTCCACACAAATAGCGAGGAGTTTACGAACGGCGCTTATAGCCAACAGCAACACCATATCGTCTGCGTAACTGATGTTGTTGATGAATTTTCCGTCTATTGGTGTTGCTGAGTCTCTCGATGAGTCCGTTTACGTACAGATTGAAGAGACGTGGCGAGGTTAAACCTCCTTGCCTTACACCACACTTCAGTCTGTACGCATCGGAGATCTCGCTCTCCCACTTAACAACATTAACTTGGTTGTTGTGTGTTAAACCAATAACTCACCGTATTATGCCAATCACCAGTACACACGGCTACACATCAAGCTATACATTTCCAGTTTATGCTGATTTCGCATTGTATAGGATTTCCGTACAAACCGAGGTCAGCTTATACTGGAAATTTATAGCTTGATGTGTACCTAACTAAATAGCAAAAGCAAGACATTTGTCTACACTTTTTTACTTACTTTCATGTTCTTTGGGAATTACTCCACTGATTAATGTTACTTGTTGCCTATAGGTTATTGGCCCCTTTCACCGATCTTAACCGATGCTACCCGAATAACAAATTCCTCACAATATTTAAAAAAAGATACCCACCACCAAATCACGATTTTCACAAGCACGTAGCCGGAACAAACTGGAAAAGCACAAATGTTACACCCACAAAAAGTTACGTACGCAATTTAAAAGAAGCTATTATACGTAGGAATTTATTTAGTCATGAAGTTTCACAGATTCTGGTCACGTTGGCGGGTACAATTCATTTTTATGATGTCGGGGCATCAGCTGGGGGGCAAGCGATATGCCGAGTGAGCTACGATTGTTTGCTCCGTTCAGTTTGCGTACTGCAAACACTGGCTTTGAAATAGGCATTGGCAGAACTATAGGGAGGCTGGATATATTCACTGTGTCGATGGAAATGAAACGGAAAATTCCGTAGCATCCCTTTTGTAAATTTATTTATTAAGAAACGAAATCTGTAGAGGCGAAAAATTTGGAAGTTTGGTATTTATTATACGAAATAGGCATTTGATAAGAGTGGATTGAAAATTAAACCCCTAGAATGGTCAAATAGAAGTTAGTATGCCGAACAAAGTTGTGTTAAATCGATACTGCAATAAATTCTTTGACCAGCGACTACTTTTATTTTGGGTGGGAAATTATCAAATAACTTCTCCCGCTCTGGGTGGAGCGGGAGGGCGTATCAGACTCTTACTGACTTAAACCCACCCGTGTTCCTTTAGTTGCCTGTATGTTGCTAGGGGCCACGGTAACCCTTTCCGACAAACCTGCAACCCCGGCAGGCATCGGCCCTAGCGGACCCCTTCAGTTGTGCTGACATCTCTTTGAGGCGCGCGTGGAATACAACGCGCTGTCGACCCGGGCCTGGTCCTTATCGGACGGCCAGCTACCCATTGCTCACCGTCCGCAAGCCCACGCCTACGGTGGCCGGGAATCGGCCTGCAATGCCCGACGCCTATTGCGATTCCTGCTACGGTTAGGGGCGTGAGGGCGCGAAATTTGCCTCTCCCTCACGCGTTCAGCCTCCTCCTTCGCGAGCATTACTGCTTCGCAGAAGGAGGTGACGGCCTCCCATGCCCTCTCGTTCCGTACCATGGCCTGGACCAGGACCGGACGCGAGAGATCACCACCGCCGATCACCAGCGACTACCTAAAATCATGTTAGATTTGAAACAAAGATCTATATTTTGACCTTAAAAGAGTTTGGAATGGCCTTTCTTCTCAGAGTAGTCAGATAGGAAACGTGTTTAGGTAAGTGCTTGTACCTAAAAACCTACTTACAGAAAAAAAAAGTCTTTTTTTTAATGTAATAAATACAAATGGTCCTTGGAAGCTCTGGACAGAGAGAGGTGGAAAGAGAGTAGGGAGGCCTTTGCCCAGCAGTGGGACAATAATGGCAAAGAAAAAAAAAATACAAATGTAATCTAATCTCAAACTCAAAGCATTTATTTCAATTAAACCATTTACAGGCACTTTTGAATTGTCAAGGAATCGGTCAGTCAGAAATAGGTATGAAGCTAGTTGCCCATTCCAAAGCGTAGTAGGTACCTATGGAGAAGAACGGGCAAGAAACTCCACGGACACTCTTTTAAATAATAAATTGTTACAAAATATTGGTTACATCATTCATGTTGAAATTAAACATGTGAGAACAATGTAGAAAGACGTGCACGTTAGAACTAGAAGCGTCCGTAATAAAAAGATAAAACAAAGAACATTTCAAAAAATTAAAATTAATTAAAAATAAGCCCTGGCAGCTAAGAGATGACCAGTCCCAACTGACGGCGCCCGTTCACGAACATGACGCATGGATTAGCACCATTCAGCTCAACCATTTTGAAGGGAGCTAAATGGTCCAACACACGCGCCACCATCAGCGAAACATTTGAGTGAGCATGACATACTCACAGCCGCCAGGGAACATTCAAGCCAATGCAAGACATATTACCCGGTAAATGGTAACTCTTTAGTACATAGTGCTCACACCTGTGCTATGCAATTATATAATACAAAGGAGATTGAGTTTATACAATGCAAAGATGGTCTTACAAATTCTCACTATTCAGCAGCTCCAACAGTATTAGCAAATGTTAATCAATTAGTTGTGGAGCAAGACCAGCATTGAGACAAGCATTTTTATCAGCGATGTAATCCCCCAACGTATAATATGCCTACCTGCATAGTGTGCATTTTATACAAGATTTGAATTTCGTCTCATTCAGTTGGAGTATGTGGGGAGGAATTTTATTATAACATTTTAAACAGTATCCCATGAAAGATGAATCTACTTTAGCCAGTTTGAAACCTGGTTGAACTAATAGGTCTCTATTTCTTGTACTATAATTATGTCTATCACATCTTTTGCTAAAAAGATGTAAATTCTTTCTTACGTACATGATGTTTTCATAGATATATTAACAAGGTACCGTCATGATGTTAATAGCCTTAAACAGTTTCCTTAGAGAATCGCGCCTGCGTAGATAATATATGGCTCTAATCGCTCTTTTCTGCAGAATAAAAATAGACTCGATGTCTGCGGCCCGTCCCCACAGTAAAATACCGTAAGACATGATACTATGAAAGTAGCTAAAATAGACTAGCCTCGCGGTATCTACATCAGTAAATTGACGGATTTTTCTGACAGCATATGCTGCTGAACTTAGCCGTCCTGCAAGAGATGTTAAATGAGGCCCCCATTGCAGCCTTGAGTCGAGCGTGATCCCTAGGAAAATAGTTTTATCGACGAATTCAGGTTTCTCTTGATTCAATACTATCTCACAATCACTACTTTTGACATTTGGTAAAGAAAATTTTATGCACTTTGTTTTTTTTTCATTTAATACTAAATTATTAGCAGTGAACCAATTTTGGACCTGCAGTAGGGCGTTATTTACGTCGTCAAAATTTTTTGCACGTCTATCTACCTTAAAAATTAAAGAAGTATCGTCAGCAAATAACACCATTTGTGGTTGATTTTTCAATAAATGGAGTAAGATCATTTATATACACTAAGAAGAGGAATGGACCCAATATCGAGCCTTGTGGCATACCTATTTTTACTTTTAAACCTAGTGAATTGATACCGTTTATTTGAACTTGCTGTTGTCTATCATTTAAATAAGATTTAACTAAATTGAGTGCAAGTTTTCCAAGTCCGTAATGCTCAAGTTTCAAGAGTAAGGTTTCGTGATCGACGCAATCAAATGCTTTGGAGAGGTCACAAAAGATCCCTATGGCGTCTTGGGCCTCTTCCCACGCGTTAAAAATGTGTCTTAATAGGGTTACACCGGCGTCGGTCGTACAACGTTCTTTGGTGAAACCATACTGTTGATCGTGAAGGATTTTATTTGTTTTAAAATGATTGAGCATTTGATTAAGCATTACCTTTTCAAACACCTTGCTAAATCCCGGCAGGTCTATAATTATTGGTGTCTTTACTATCCCCGGATTTGTAAAGTGGTATTATCTTACTGTATTTCATTAAATCCGGGAAGACTCCTTGATCCACACACAAATTAAATATTAAAGCTAAGTAAGGCGCTATGGTCTCAATTATGGAGGTACAGACTTTAATGAACATCCCCCAAAGATCTTCGGTCAATTTGATCTTGATTTGTTTAAAAGCTTTTATTACTGTTATGGGATTATATGCTTAAAGTTAAATTCAATCGGGCATGCTGAAACGTTGGCCCTTACTAAATCAAAAGAGAGGCATAATATAGCGTTTACCTACCTTTTATTTGTTTATTGTTTTTCTCTCTAATTTTCTACTACTCAAACGACGCTCTGAACTCATCACGGAGCGAGTTCACGTGTCAAACTTATTAGCAACACATGAGCAAATCCGTAAGCAATAATAAACACGAAGTCCCTCTCACGAATAACAAACAAGAAAGGGAACGTAATTTGGCCATTGTAGGGGACCACTGACAGCAGTGGTGGCTCAGTAGTATCGACATCGACTTACGAGTTTATAGGTCGTAGGTTCGAACCCAATCAGGCACTTTACTTTGTGTAATTTATTACATCACCACCACTGCTCTCAAAACGGTGAAGGAAAACATCATGTGGAAACCGGCATGTCCTTTAACATTTTATTTTTTCAAGTTTTGTATTTTCATTTAGTAGTTTTTCCAGAATATTTACACGCCCAAAGGTCTGTTCATTTATGTACGAGCTCGTTTTCATTATAAATCATCGTCTATTTCACTAAATAAATAAATAAAAGCTAGACAAATAAATTCAAAATAAATAAAATTAAATAAATAAGTAACTTTACTAAATGCATGCATATTAGCCACGCCACCAACAAGTTCGTGCCGTCGCCGTCGACTAGTGGAATCTTAAAAGCCATCCACATTCATACTCAAAACTTTCCTCACGACGTTATTCTCATTCTCCGCATCACATGCCATACCATAACAAACCATTTCCGCAAAACTTTTCAATGCCACTTTCAGACTTCCTCTTATTTCATCTTATTCACCACAAATCAATACAAATCACTAATATCACTCCCGCCAGGTTCTTCGATAACGATTTTTTCCATTTCCTTAAGTAAAAAGTTTTGCACCAAACAGTCTGATTTATTTATGAGAATCCTTCACAGATGTTTGTCTGTATCATTTTTCCTTTCCTATAATAGAATATGAATCATATTATTTTGCGATTATACCCGCAACAACTGATCGAATAAAAATACTACTCGTATGTTCCCAAGTGAAAGGTTATCAAAATGGTATTTATTTTATTTGGGATATCGGTTTATGCTTTGATAACATCAGTATTGGTGAGCATGAATATGGGACTATTGTTTTCACGTTCGTGTCGAATCGATAAGGGTTCAATTTAATCACCACGTTTAGGTAATAAATACTTTATATTTTGTACGTACTTAAACGTTTTAATTCATTTCGATTTATTACTTTAATATACAAATCAGACCGATTTTTGAAGTGAAAACTTCTTTAGGTGCGTTGGGCATTTTTGAGATGGGACTAAACCATTGATTTCCCGACACTGTAATGACACCTGCTTTTGACCATTAAAAAGACATTAACGCGTTAATTACCGCGGTGCGTGGAGTAAAAGACATCAACGCGTTGATTAACGCGGTGCAGATTTTTTTCAAGTTTTCACTTCTGTCGGCACTCCCGGAGTGCCACTATTTTCGTATGAGTAATACTGATAAAACACAAAATATAAAAGATTTCCATTATTCCGTCTTCCCAGCATAAGTTGAAATTTCAAAGTTAATCTTGAACACTAATTATGTAAATGGCGATGATAAAAAACATCCTGAAGAAATCGAAGATGCGATATCTAACCATAACCTAGCTCAGCAGTGGAACAATTCAAGCTGGTATAATTACTCGTTCACTTCACTCCCGAAAATTTACCACAGAAGTTCCGTAGTAAGTATTTGTCCTTCGATCCAGAACGAATGTATTTGTCTCTAGACCAACGTAGTGAGGCAAAACAAATGAGCCTGATTCCTGGAACTCAACTATGTTTGAACATGTAACAATTCTACGGAACGTGGACATGACAGCTCTCACGGAAAGGGTACAAAGGAGTACACATGTTTAACAAAGTGAAACGGAATGGAAGTACATTATTCAGGGACACAATTGGTGGTAAATAATCCTGCCGTCGATTTCTTAGCTAATGAATGAGAAGGGTCTTTATTGACAATACATCTAGGATATTAACTGGAAAAATCTGCAGGAAAAACCTACATATCGATATTTTTTGTCATGAAACCGTAGGCAGAAAAAGCGAGACATTTTCTAGCTATGGTTTCAAGCAATAGGTTTAAAAACTAGGGACCGAACATCTTTATAAATTACGGTACAAGCATTGAAGAATTTTGGTTACTTCTACGACTAAGGTTACCGCTATCTGGGTAACCAAGAAGAAAAAAAATGTTACAGTACAAACATGTTCTTAATGTCCCTCGATAATAAACCTCGTGTTTCGTCAGATGTCGCATTTCCATCAGTTCCTTTGCACTTGGTGCAGACCGGACGCTCTCAATCGACTTGTAAGTATATAGACTTGTTAATACTCTTTTAACTTAATTTAATTAATAAAAAAAATTAAAGTGAAATAATAGTAGGAAAGCTGCTAAAGTCGCAGGCAAGATTGCCTGCGACTTTAGCAGCTTTCCTACTATTATTTCCCTATATTTTTTTTTTATCTGTCTTGATAGTAAAATAGTTTTACAGCTCTATGTAGTTCACACGAAAATCAAAACAAAACAACAGTTATTGCAAGATAAATCTAATAATTGATGGACATGAAAATAAGCATTCGTTTGTATTCGGAAATCCCGAGGGACATTAAGAAAATAGAAATACTGTACCTCTATTTAAGTTACCGTTTTAATACCGGTTACACACACACAAGCGATGCATGCCCTTTGACTAATGCCGACGTCACGTGTAAGATAGAGGTAATTTTTATTTCGGTAACCGGTATTTTATTCAATTTAAGGTAACCTTTAAAAATACCTGTAAAAAATATAAATGAAGTATCCGAAAAAATACCCGTACTGATCACACCGGTTCCGGTCCCTGCTAAAAACGTCGTATTCAAAACGCATTTGCGAAGGAGCATCAGCTACAAAAACATTGTTATTCACGATAGCCCTCCGAGCAGAATGTCTGACTTCAATTAACGATGACACGATTTATATTCATCCTGTGGATTATCCAGCTTTGCCTTTGTTTTATTTGCATATTTATCACTGTAACTTTATTTTGTTCTTAGTCGTCGGAATACACAATTACTCTTGGTGTTGAATTAATTCGCTCTGTCTTTTTACATCCAATTACTGTGTCGTTTATGAAGCAGCTTCCACGAAATATTTCATATTTTAGTGAGACATATAAAATTACGCTCCTCTACGTTTAATAATATGGGACGGACACAAAGACAAACCTTTTGTGACTTGGTTTTACCTACGTTGGAGTTTTCATATTTTATCATCAACGTTATTAGTCGAGCTTTTCCGGCGACCGCGAGACCGCACGCTCAAAATACACAACGTTTGGTAAATCTGTTTAATCACGAATCACGTGTCAATTATAAAACAGGAATGTTTTGTTGTTGCAGTACACAGTACAAAATAACTCTGGTATAATTTTCCAGATAATTTTATGCAAAACAATATTTTGGTGTTATCCCGATCTAAAATGTCATATTCAAAGCCTAAACCGTAACAATTTCGGTCGGTTTAGAAGCTGAAATAACTGTAATTTAATCGCTAATATCACACATTCGCTGGACCACTGTACTTTAGATGTAGGTACCCGCAATGCGGATTACACGGTGTCGATTCGTGTCAACGCAACTCAATAATTCATCAGATCGAAATGGGCCTGAACACGACAAATATAATTTAGATCGATAGCTATAGTGTGGGTACTTCGTTATGTTATTAACTATGTAGAGATGCTGGCAACATTACACATAACGTCCATGGGTATCTCACATATTCTCGAGCTTCCTCGTCCTCGCCACAAGCGTTGACGAAACATGATTGATGACGTATTATTCTGTCGCGTTTATTATTTTTACAATCCGCAGGTCCCGCTTAGTGTTTACGGCCCTCTCCATTTTACAAAAAACAGTGGCACTCCTGGAGTGCCGACAGAAGTGAAAATTTGAAAAAAAATCAGCACTGCGGTAATCAACGCGTTGATGTCTTTTACTCCACGATGTCGGTAAATTTCGTTACAGTGTCGCGAAATCAATGGTTTAGTCCCATCTCAAAAATGCCCAACGCTCCTAAAGAACTTTTCATTTCAAAAAGAATGCCCGTGTTCCAGCAGTTGTAACATCATAGACTGATTATTTATTGGCATTCTGGCCCGTTCTAGCGGGTTGTCATCACTCCTTCAGTCAGTCAGAGAAGATGTAATGGGCAAGGATCGTCAAAGCCAACTGGTATAACGATAACATTCACTGACATACAGATTCAGGTATCCTAAATTATAACAAGTATGGAACTCCAAAAAAAAGATCCTCCAAAATGTGTAGACCGCAGTAAATCTCAGAAAGTAAAACTAAAAGCAAATCATAACTACTCTATATGAGTTCAAAATAAGTGCGAAGATGCTGCCAATCCGTTAGGCCGTAGACGTGCTGCTCAGCAAAAAGGTTCCCGAAAAGTTTCGTGCACTAGACTTGAATTCGTAATACGGAAGATTATAAAAAGGTTATTATCGATTTAGGGCAAACTCCACATTAAAATGGATGAACGCTGCTGTAAGCAATGAATAGAATCAGCTTTTATTACATATTTTTGACGAGGCTTTTTTAGGCTTTTTTGAGGCCTTTTTTTACAAGCTTCCGCGAGCGGCTTCGCCCGCGTCATATCTTTATAAATTATAGCCGATGTTATCTTTTCTTTTTAAGTATATTACTGTAGTTTAAGGCGTCGTCTGCAGGTACATATAAAATATTTAGCAGACAGCGAAAGCTACTGAAACGAACCCACTGAAGATAAACTAGGCTGCTAGATTTGGGACGTGTTTATTTATGTTCACTAAACAATGCAAAGGTGTTCTTTCTTAGTGCACCTCTCTGGTTTTAAATGTCTCATAAAATGTAGTATTGAATTGAATTACTTACAGCTAAAGCTGGTTATAATCCTAGATAAGTTAATGATTACAGGTACTCAATCGGTTCGTTTGTGACCGGGAAGCTAATTTCATAATTAGCCTCCACTCTATGAGAGGGAGTGGGCCGTAATCCACCACGCGGGCCCAGTGCGGGTTGGTAGATGTCACATTTCTTCGATTTTTTTATTCTAGGACATGCCGGTTTCCTCACAATGTTTTTCTTTTACGGTTTTGAGAGCAGTGGTGATGAAATAATTTACACAAAGTAAGGCGCTTGTCAGGGTTCAAACCTACGATCTACTCGTAAGTCGCGGCCGTTAACACTGGGCCACTAATTTAATTAATGTTAGAGTTCCGCCGGTGTCGGGAGCAGGGTCCAAGCTACCGGTGGTTAGGGCTGCAGGGACAGGAACCTCCTCACAATGCGAGCCGTATCGAGGAGTACTGCCTTCTGAATCAGGCGTTTGATCCAGCCGTCTAACGAGAGCCTCGAGAGATGTTGGTCGAGGCTTTCGGCCATCAGGCCATTTGCCGTTATGACAATCGGCACAATGATAGCCGAGCTCACATTCCACATGTCAACAACCTCGTGTGCTAAGTCGAGATATTTTATTTGTTTCTCTTTCTCAGCTTTCACGAGGTTCTCGTCATGTGGAATGGTAACATCGACTATCATTGCGCGGCGCGCTAATCGATCTATCACTACTATATCAGGCTTATTTGCTATAATAGTCCTATCAGTAATGATAGACCGATCCCAGTACAACGTGACATGGTCCTTTTCGAGAACTGGGTCGGGCACATACTTGTAATACGGAACCTCAGAGTCCACAAGTTTATATTTCAAAGCAAGTTGCTGGTGAATAATCCTAGCCACTTGGTTATGTCTGTGCAGGTATTCGCCGTTAGCTAGACGCGAACAACCGGAGATAATATGTCTGATGGACTCACCCGGACGATGGCATACATAATGAATACTCACGTGAATGATTAATATCATTAATTTATCGTTCCAGTTTGGGGTGAACGAACTCGGAGAGAATACTGGAACAAACGCTAAGAAACTTCTATAAACCATCCAATATGAGGGTGTTTCTTTTCTTGACTCTTACTTTATGATTTTGAAATGGAATGCAAAAAAGCAACCATTTAAGCTTTGATGCCGTGGAAATAGAAATATGTATGTGTGAGCAAAGAACTGAATAAAATACTGAGATGAAAAGGATTGTATGGCAAGAAAACTGTAGGATTTTTGCACAGCTTCAGTCAGAAGGGAATTATTTCTGAGAACTTATCCTCTAAACACTTATTGACCATATAATTATGTACGCTTTTCATAAAAAAATTGCGTTTAAGTGGTCTTTATTTGAGGATCGATTACATACATGGTAATTTATGATTGATGGTGATTTTGATGCTGGCTAATAGCAGATTTTTCAATGGCGAGTCATCTTTTATACGTGGAATAAAATTGACGTCTGACAGTTTTTGTATGGAAGACCTGTCAAAAATTCAAAATGATTTCTCGAAAATTTTATGATATGACTAGCTGACCCGGTAAACGTTGTTTTGCCACATAAATATTTTTTATGTTTGGGGTGGAACACCCATATCACTTAGAGGTATGAAAAATAGATTAGTTACAACCGATTCTCAGACCTACCAAATATACATTTAAAATTTCATAAAAATCGATCAAGCCGTTTCGGAGAAGTATGGCAACTAACATTGTGACACGAGAATTTTATATATGTACTACCTGACCAGACAAACGTTGTTTTGCCATATAAATTTTATTTATGTTTGGGGTGGACCACCCTTATCACTTAGGTGTATGAAAAATAGATTACAACCGATTCTCAGACCTACCAAATATACATATAAAATTTCATAAAAATCGAATAGGCCGTTTCGGAAGAGTATGGCAACTAACACTGTGACACGAGAATTTCGTATAAATATATAGATAAATCAGCCTTTATATAAAAAGAAACAAAAACTACTTACACGTTAAATAATTAACGACGAAAATTGAGTTACAAACAAAGTTGTAACATATTAATTAGAATTTTATTCTTGATTGTTAGTCCGCGGCCTGTCCCGGCGGATCCGTTCAAATAAATTAATAATGAAGTCCTTCGGCAGGACCGATTTACCCGAGAACTTTGAACGTCTCTTCGTAATACACGAGCAAACAGTCCTTTATTACGGACTTAGGAGAACTTTTATACTTGTATGAGTACTTTTTAGGGTTCCGTATGTCCGAATGAAAAAACGGAACCCTTATAGGATCAAATCGTGTATCTGTCTGTCAGTCTATCCGTTTGTCACAGCCAATTTGTTCTGAATCTAATGGACTGATTAAGTTGAAATTTGGTACACACGGCTACATATCAAGCTATATATTCCAGTAAAAGCTGACCTCGCATTGTACGGAAATCCTATACAATGCGAGCTCAGCATAAACTGGAAATGTATAGCTTGATGTGTAGCCGGTACACATATTATCAATTTCTGTGACCCAAACACAGACGTGTTAAGTATATATGAATTTTGAATATGGGGGTCACTTGTGAGAGATAATAAGAAAGTTTTGCACACTGGACCGTGTGACATTTCAAATGAAAGGGCTTACTGTGAGTCTCAAGTATATTCTTTTAAGAAAAATAAATATCTTTAAAATAATTAAAGAAAATAAAAATAAATTGTCCATGCAATCCGTATCTTCGAAAATAAAGAGACTAATATTTAAAAAAAAATACTATAAATAGTTCTATACTACTGCTATATAGAAAAACATATGAAAGGTCGATGCTCTAAGAATGACATGGTAAATCTCCCAATATTGTGCGTACAAAAGATACATTTGCAGTTGAAATGTATCGGAGAACATGTTTTTCAACTACAATGTTAAGTTTGTTCTTGCGATAAATTCATCCCAACTACGAAACCCTTCATTGTACGTGGTCTGACATGCACTTGGACTTTTTTTTTTACATTTGTGTTTAGACCCCGAGTTTGTTGAACAACTAAGGTAAACTAATGTTAAGCTTACTTTTCCTCGTACTCCAGCAATCATCAATCATCTGTAGTCGAATTAAATGGAACATAAGCTGACATAAAAAATTTATGTGTTATTTAACTTCAGAATTTGCCACATAAAAACACACCTTAGGTTTACTTAATTCACGCGCGCCTCAAAGAGATATCAGCAGAACTGACGGGGTCCACTAGGGCCAATGCCTGCCGGGGTTGCGAAGAAGTCCAAAAAGGAGATCGTGGCCCCCGGCAACATGGCAACTGAAGGGTGGGTTTTAGTCAGTAAGAGTCTGACACGCCCTCCAGAGCGGGAGAAGTTATTTGATAATTTCCCACCAAAAAAAAAAGGTTTACTTAATTATTGTAAAACATGTTAATGTTAAAATGTTAATTATTGTTAAACAAGTACGCAAACTTTCAGATGCTTGTCTTGCCTGGCGTGTTAGTAAAGTTAGTATTCAATATTTTTACGGTAATATCTTATTCAACGACTTGCCCACTAAAATCAATCACAAGGGTACACGCGTTTGTCTAAAGCGTTAAGTTCATCCCTATCAAATACGTAATCGGGTCTATCCAAACAATTATTTAGCAATCAAGCATTCTGGGCTCACCAAAAGCGCAATTCAAAGTCCACACAGTAGCGACACACAAACGTGCCAATGACCACTCAATCAGCGCAAGTTTTACCCGCGTCACATCCATCGAATCACGCAATTAATTTAGAAGGTCACCCGTCTCTGTTTGCTTTGACAACCCCTGTAATCGAGTTTCGAGCGGCGCACTCTCCCAACGGCTGTAAATCATTAAATTTAATTCCGGAGCGACGTTTGCATTTGAGGCCAGTCTTGCGCTAGTTCTAGCCGTTGTATTGACGTGTTTGGTTCCCGCTCGCGCTAAATTAAATTCTCTTTCCACTTTACAATTTACAACACGGTTTTTACTCTAAAATGTTTCGGATTTAGAGACGGATATGAAATAGTTTTTTTTGCCTGTCAAGTGCAGGTTACATATAAAATTGTGAGTTAAGGATTACGTATGTTTCGAGGCATGCAAGCTTAGTTAATACAACCCGGTTGGAGTTAACGTTGCATGCTGATGTTGGGCGGAGTCTAAAAAGATTGATAATGTGATTTGCGGGCTGTGAAACAGTTGGTTCAATTAGCTGAGGACTGATAGCTCTGCATACATTACTGCACTTGAATACTGAACTTTACCATCCTCTAGCCTTTTACCAAAGCCTTAAATTATCGTCTTATCCGAACAAATGCGACTGAATTTGTGATTTACGCAGAGCGACGGCCTTCTAAAGTCCGCAATCCATTCTTTTGGGAATACTCTTAGATTGAATGGGACGTCGGGTTCTCGGGTTTCAAAACCACCCAAATTAAACCTTATATATTAGGTAAGAAAGCCAGAAATAATAGAGTGGTAAAAAAACGTCCTACTGTATAAAATAGTAACAAATCCTTTTCCAAACTCAGTTTCCTTAATGCCATAATTTGACCGGAAAACGATCACCAAATACGGTCCCACTTCCGTTCATTACCCCATCACAGCGCTGATCGTGCATAAAATAGTCCAAACTCACACACAATGTATTTGTACTTGTCCAACCGTATTTTTGCGTTTCCAATCATCGAACAAAACAAAGAGTATTGGTACATAATGACTAATAGCCGAACCGTTCGGGATAAAAATTGGAACGAATAAATACAGACGACTCAACGGAAAAAACGAGCGTGCAAAACCTTTCACCACATATTTTTACGTTTAACAAACAAAAGCAGTACATTATCCGGCTGATTCATGTCATAGATAAAATCTATTTGTGTGAGTATTTCACTTTGATCTTTGTTTATGCGAGCGTGGATCTGAATCCGTATTGCAAACTTCTAAATCTAACTTATCTCATTTTATGTTGGTGAGGATTCAATCAAATTCGGTCCGCTATCGATTTTAACTCCGGTTTTTGCTGTTGGATGGTCTGACCATTCCACGACTGGGGTACTGTATACTGCGATTTCGTAAACTACTGCTCTCTTGCCAAAAAAGTATTTGACGCCATTTGTTAGGTCCCTAGTGTTACGTAACACTCCTTTTTAAATCGCCTATTGAGTATTTTTCCTTCAAACTATTATCTCGTAAACTAACAATCACGTTTTGTAATACATTAATAACTATAAATTCTATTTGACTGATCAGATTTCACTGGTTATTTAACTCTTTGTGAATGAACACTCAATTCAATTAATTAACATAATAATATATTTCAATAGTTACTTTTCACGATTATTCAATAATTTAATCACATGGTAATTAGTATGTTTTAAATTGGATGCAATTAATTTTGTATAAAATGTTTTTGTAGTGCACTGATCTTAATCAGTTTAAGGGTGAAGAGTCAGGGTAGCCCGCGAAATTCAAAATTTCTTACGTTTTTTGCATTTAGCAGGTCAGTGTCAGGTTTTATGTTGATTAAAATATGATTCGCGGTCGTAACAAATATCGCTTCACTCAGATATAATCATTACAATCAGCAATAGTGATTAAGAAGAAGATAAAGGTGCCAAATGTCATGATTTTTATGAAATCATGACATTTGACACCTTTGCTAACTTATGGAGTTGTATTGCTGATTGCAATGATTATAATTGAGTAAAACCATATTTGTTACAACCGAGAATCATATTTTAATCAACATGACACTGACCTGCAAAATGCAAAAAACGTTAGAAAATTTGAATTTCGCGGGCTACCCTGACGCTTCCTCCTTAACTGTTTTCACTGTTTTCTAGTGAATTGGGTTTTAATGGCGCTATTTTGGTATTGACTTCCAAGAAAATCTGTAAAAAAAATATTCCGATGTTATGGGGAAACTGGATGAACATGACTCAATCTGCCTAGTCTTTTCAGGTCGACTTCCAGTCTAACCAGATGCAGCTGAATACCAGTATGTTACATGGAGCAACTGCCTATTTTGACCTCCATAACTCAGTTGCTGGGTAACACGATACCCCTTGTTAAGACTGGTTGTCGGACTTTTGGGCGTCTGACCCGTAACGACTGTTAAAGATCTACAAATGACAGCCGGAACCAACGGCTTAACGTGCTTTCCGAGGCATGGAGGCGTCTCGATTTGTAGTGGATGGTCACCCATTCACGAATCGACTGCGGAAAGCGTAGCTTTTCCTTCGATCGACCCATGCGCACAGTGAACACAGTATTTGATGTTCGTTAGTGGTATAGGTAACTAAGTTCTGAGGTAACAAACATTAAAAAAAAAAATACAGTCCAATTGAGACAGTACAATTCCCTTTTTTTGAAGTCGGGGCTGCGAATATGGGCCGAAAGCGACATCGTGGCCCCCGGCAACAGGGCAACCGAAGGAACACGGGTGGGTTTTAGTCAGTAAGAGTCTGACACGCCCTCCCGCTCCACCCAGAGCGGGAGAAGCTATTTGATAATTTTCCAACCAAAAAAAAAACAGGAAAACAAAAGAAAATTCATAATTTACAACCAAAGACATCACACAATCTATAGGTTGAGGTACCATAGATCTCAAATCAAAAACAGGCAGTCATAGGAACTGCCAGCAGAAGTGAAAACTTAAAATTAAAACATGCGTTCACTACTGACCAAGCGCAACACGTTATACTAATAGTTACAGATATACTCGTACAGTGCACGCCACGAAGGAAGACCCACGAATAATTGTGGAACTACATTTGTAGGGTTCCGTACCTCAAAAGGAAAAACGGAACCCTTATAGGATCACTTGTGTGTCTGTCTGTCTGTCTGTCACAGCCAATTTGCTCCGAATCTAATGGACCGATTAAGTTGAAATTTGGCACACATATGTATATTTGTGACCCAAACACGAACGTGTAACGTAATTAATTTTGAATATAGGGGTCACTTTTGGGGGCAAATAAGAACATTTAAAAAAAGTTTTGCTAACAGTACCGTATGACATATCAAATGAAAGGGCTTATTGCGAGGATCTTAAACATATTTTTATATAATTTTAAAATTAATACTTTTAAAGATATTTCATGAAAAAAATTGATTCGATGAAAATTTACCAGTAATCCCCATTATCTCCGAAACTACTGGACCTAAAATTTGATAAAATTACAGAGAACGTTTCTTTACTCATAGATTACAGGAAAACCTATAAAAAGTCTATGGTCTTAAAATAACATGGAAAATATCTCAATATTGTGCGTACAAACTTACATTTGCAGTTGGAATGTATCGGAGAACATGTATTTTAACTACAATGTTAAGTTTGTATTTGGGATAAATTCATCCCAACTGCGGATCCCTTCATTGTGCGTAATCTGACACGCACTTGGCCGGTTTTTTTTTAATGTAATGTGATGCAATGGCATAGACACCAGCGCCGCGTCAAAGGGCCTTCTTTCGTGGTGCGACATTAGCATATCGGTGACGCGAACCCATAGAATTTTCCTCTACCAAAAATGGCTCAACACGCCCAAAGAAGCATTCACTTCAAAAATCCGGCTAATCGTAATAAAGCCGTACCTTAAACACAACCAAACAGAAAAATTCTAACACATTTTTCACTCTCACACTCCGTAACACACCGCCATAAAAAACAGACTACCTACCGGACTGGTGCCAACATACCTACATGGAAAAACTACTGAGTAACGGAACACGCGTCCGGTGTCGCGGGAAACCGGACCGGTCACGTATTGCTACACCGTACGCCTGAAGGCGATACACTGTTTAATTTGCAAAGGAGTGTAAGGTACAAGCTGTAAGCGGACTGGATTTTACTAAAATCAAAATCATAATATGATAATATTATGAATCGCTCGAACTGACAATTCATAATATTATCTATGTTCAATTCATATTACGCAATTCGTTTGACAGTTTTGTATTTTAACAAAATAACATTTAAACTGTAGAAATAAAAATAAAAATCTCATTTGATTAATAAAAACTATAGAGAAAAAATATCCGGTAAAATTTCGGTCTTACTTTTTTTCATGCGGCAATATTTACACACCAAATATGATTCTGATATGAATTGAATTGTATATGATTCAGCTAAAATATGTGTTACCATAGAAAAATTGCTGGGAATTCAGAAAATGAATTGTTTTTAGAGTAACCCGCTACTAGTTAGTGAACATGAGGTCCTGGGTTTTGATTCCCAGGTCGAGCAAAGTGTAATTGGATTTTTTCATCAGAAATTTCTCAGTAGTAGCCCGGAGTCTGGATTTGTGCCCGGTTGATGGCAATAGACTCGCCCTCTATTACAAGAGACTTAAACATAACTGGCGAAATGTGGGTGTACTCTAGGTACACCTCTGCCTAACCCTTCGGGGAATACAGGCGTGATGCTATGTGTTATGAGTGCACAATGTATTTTATTTTTATAAGGACGGTGGATGGATGTCCGTCATTACGTACCAAGACCTCTCCATACTTCGGAAAGAACGTTAAGCCGTTGGTCCCGGCTGTTATACATGGATCTTTGACAGTCATTACGTATCGTCAGAAGCCCGAAAGCATGACAACCTGAGTATCCCACTACCCAGTAACTGGATTGTGGATGTCAGATAGGTAGTCGCTCCAAGTAAAATACTGGTACTCAGCTGCATCCGGTTAGATTGGAAGCCGATGCCAACATAGTTGGGAAAAGGCTAAAGGTGGGGAAAGGTTGGGTTGGGGAGCGAGTGATTACCTCGTACCGGGAGGAGTAGTAGGTATATGTACATATGCACAGTACGTTCACAGTAGTTAAAATATCGCTGATAATAACGAGAATCACATACCTGTCTCTGACATATGTATGTATATTTGTTCCTTTGTAGCGCTCTAGAGACCGTTTGGTCTCTAGAGCGCTCAACACGCCTCAACAACAAACGTGGGCCGATTTTGATGATTCTTACATCAATCGATTTGTCTTGATCTTGTCAAAGTTATTTAGCAATGAAATGGACGGGCCTAGTATGCAGGACAAAGCTACATGCTGGCTATTTCTACAACATGTGGTCGCTTCAAGTCTATCACTTGCGTACCAGAATAAAAGCTCCGTGTTGGTCAGCAATATTAACTTATCCACCTTGCAGCCGTGATTGAGTTACAAGTTGTTAATTGAACAATTCTTTTCTCTCGTTCCCTGTTTTCTGGCCTTTTAGTTTAATAATGAAACCTGACTTTTTCACAGTTTTAGTTTGATTCATGGGATTGCAAAAAAAAGAGGTTGTGTAATTCTATAGTCCGTGTGCTAGTCATCCTCTGAGGTATGTGAGCGGGGTGAGACGGGGGAGGGCGCCATTGACAAAACTGGCAGACTGAGTTAGCTTGGCCTGTGTCTGCCTCCTCCATCTCACCGCTCAAATACTTCGGTGACTAGCAATCGCGCGCGGACTATAGCAACATGATTTTTTGAAGGAAGGCTATCTAAAACATTTGTTCATTCAACGCGTTTCTAAAGGCTGATTTACATTTGCATTGGTTATGTAGCGAGTTAGGTTACTTGACGTCTATGAGCGACACTACACGATGAAAAATTTACACTTTAGGGCTGACGTTTGGAAACAACTATTAGGACTTGAACTAAACTTGAAACAGTACTAATGCCAGTTTAATGTCAAGTTATATTGACAATTTGAAAGCATTACAATTCGCCAGCAGTTTTTTTTAAACATGGTCAGACCGAAGGTGGAAGCGAGCTTCACCCGAAATCCTCAACCACAGAGGAACTGGCTATCTTACCTCTAACCGCCGAAACACAACAAAATTATTGTTATAGCGACCGACTTAGATAAGATGGTGGTACCAACCAAAACGAGCAGAACATTTTTGCCCCTACTGGGAATCGAACAAGGGACCTCTGGATTTGAGACAGGTGGTCTAGCCACTAGACCACAGAGACGGTTACAAAAACGGACCCAGAGGCCAGAAAAAAGACATACGCTTTCCCAGGATAAAAAAGGCTTCCAAAAAGTCGACATACACGGACTCAAGCGACAAGATTTTAATAGAAATAAACTAATTCTGTTAAACTTTGTTTACCTAACTAACCGGCTCTTTGACAAAGTTAACTTTGGAAATGTGTAACAGAACCATCATCTTAATTAATTTCAAAAGGGGTTTATTACTTTAACTTTAGTTGTGTTTGTTACCTCTGATTAGCATACCTACCTAGATAATTACTAAAGGTTACCTGTCTCGACTAGCGCGACGATTAAATGTTCTTTTAATTGTATGCTTTGAAAGATTTGGGAGTTTTGATAATTTTCCAATTGGATTATTTATTAACTTTAATTAAAACGGATGAAAACCAATTACAATAATTAAAGGCATAGACAGAGACACATCCAAACATTTTTGAAACGAAGTTCTTTTACGCGGCTTGTAAACTTTGAGAAATCGTCACGCTCAAAAGTGTTAATACTTACGACTGTCTTCTTCTAATTCAAAGAGAAAGAAAGAGAGAGAGAGAGAGGGAGAACGCCGGCAGAAACAAACAAAACAAAAGAATAAAGTGATTACAGTGTCGTGGGATAAAATTGTACACATTGGCCCGAGTACACCACATGCTGGAGAGAGAAACTGTGAATTTGGTTAAATTGGAAATTCAAGATGGCAGCTCAGAAAATTTTCAAATTTTTCATCATGGCTATCGTTTTCATGGTTTTCGAGGGTGCTAAAGCCGATATAGGTCAAAATGTAAATCCAAGATGACGGCAGCAAAAATTTTGTTTTTGTTTTAATTAAATCACCCGTGAGAAAAACTTCGTTCCTGACGGGGGTCCCCCTGACCGCACACGTTTTTGTTAAGTTATTCTACCCTGTCCCACAGCTGAGTAAAGACCTCCCTCAAATCATTCACGATTGTGTGGCATACATGCCATACCAATTGTGTGGTTTTATTTTATTCCCATTCCGATTAAGAGTTACTATTAATAAAATATGTCCACATTTGTTCATTAAGTTATTAAGATTGATCGTGATAAACATGCCATTAGAAAAGACCCTTACCCCGCGTCCTAACCAAAAAGACGTTTCCCGTGAATACGCATCGTCGTGTTCTTAATTTACTAATTTGTTCGGAAAACCCGAATGCGTGGTCGCGTCGACAGAATTTCGTCGCCGTTTTGCCGCCGTTTTCCGCCATATGAACGCGACGATCGCGTATTCGCGCGAACGATTTTATTGGTAAGGACGAGGCCTAAAAGTTGTACATTGTTTTTGGATTCGAAATGTTTTGCATATTTTGGTGAATACTTTTAACCATTTTTTTCATTACCACCTTATACTAAGCTAATGTTACAATTATTAACGTTCACAAGCGGCATTTAGAGTCTGGCCACGCTAAATCTGCATAAGTAAAAAAACGGCGGAATTTTTAAATCTATAGACGGCAACACTATCCTTTCCTACGAAAAAATAATTTGATACATATGTTTGTATTTTTGTTATTTTGTTTATATTCAGATGTATTCCTGGTAAATAATAAACACTTTGGCACGATGCAATGCGGATTTCATACAGTTTTGTATCGTATGGTACACATAATCTATTATGCAAATATCTAAAGGCAAAATATCAAAATCATTCAATCTACTTACAATCCCGGAACTGACATAACTGACTGATGTAAAAGTATACCATATATAAAACTTTTTGTGGTTGCCCATTTATTCCATTGCAGCGTGGCCAGACTACATAAGTTTTTAATTCTTTCAACGCGTCATAAACACCGAAAACCGAACGAGTGATCTCCACTCCACCAGGAAACACATGTTCTGTTAAATTTTTACAGCCAGTGTATTAATCCATAACCCAACTCTGCATTAAAATTGACAGCAATACAGCGAACCTAAACTCTTGGTCGATAAAAAATCTGCAATGCATACCGGGTGTATTAATATGGCTTTAAACGGAAACTCGGTAATCCAATATGCGTTCAGATAAAAATTTATACTGCTGGAAATATAGCGTGTTTATTCGTTTGTTTGTGGAAGCGAAAAATGGAGATATCTACGTTTATTTAAGGAAAGTATTATTCAATATTCGCACCTCGATATATACATATTTTACATGGCACTACCTACCCTGCGGCTACTTGTCCTCACTTTTTTATAATGGTTAATTATTTCAAAACAACATCAGGAATTTCGCAATAGCAGCCCAGAGTCTGGGTTTGTTTGTTTTTTTTTTTCGGTTAATGGCAATAGGCAATGGGGGAGGGAGTATGTAGTAACGGGATAGGACTTTCACTATGTAGGACCACCTTTCGGAAAATAGGCGTAATGTTGTGCTATTTAAATGAAAGCAATATAAAATTTAGTGTATAACAAAACCTACAAATTCGTGTAGCGCCGCGCGTAGCTAATTTTGCTACGTAAGTCGCCGATTCCACGTACACACATTTTTCTTGCCGTAAAAAACGACGATTTATACGCCGTGTGTAGGCAAGGTCATTAGTGTTGTATAGATCACTATGGAAGCTTATTGATAGACAAGTTTTTTCTACGGCGCGGTTAATACGCCATGTTTAGGCAAGGTTGTCAGTGTTGCATCTAATCTTATACCTTTAAACGAGTAATTCTTGTATATATGTATGTATATAAATGCTGATGGCTGTGGGCTTATGTGAAGGGAAAGGCCGAGCGGGGACGCCCTAGGAGGACTTATATTGACCTTATTGGTGATGTTCTTCAGAAAGGCCAGGTGCGTAGTACTCGCAACCGGCGTGCGTGTATGACCAGATGTATGAACGTAAACGAGGCAAAAGGAGTATGTAAGGATCGTAGCAGGTGGCGTTCTGTAGTTTCTGCCTACCCCCATGGGAAGATGGCAGTTTATGTATGTGTGTATGTATGTACATAAATATATAATCTGAATCTGGAAACGGCTACAAAGATTTTTATGAAATTTATTTAGTATGCAGGGGTTTTCGGGGGCGATAAATCGATCTAGTTAGGTTTCATTTTAGAAAACTACCAAAAAAAAACATCATCCAAATATTGGATCACTATGGTAGCATGTTAACAGACACGTTTTTTCTACGGCGTGGTTTATACACCGTGTGTAGGTGACTTGAATCGTCAATGAATCACTGTGAAAGTTTGTGTTTTTTCTATGGCGCGGTTTATACGCCGTACCATAAAGAAACCGTGCCGTATCCAAAGGGCCTTAGATGTCTTTCTACGGCGTAACTCGCCTTGTGCTATGAAAGCGACGCCTCAACGCCTTTTTTATGGAATCATTCATGAAACCACAATCCATATTTAAAAAAATAATAATTATAGGTACAGACGCCAGCACATCAAGCTACCCGAAACTGTCAAATTTTTTCAATCAACTTCGAACCTTATTGTTCAGCGATAAAGTTGAAAATCTATTGAATAAAATTGACAGATTGAAGTAGCTTGATGTGCTGGCGTCTGTACTCAATTTCCATTGAAATTCGGCACACGGAAAATGATAGCTTTCAATATTTTCAACTTTTAATTAACCGTATAGTTCGGAAGCGCCCCCGATTGGACCCGAACACACAAACCTCCGCCGGCTCGGTAGTGGGTCCAATTGGACCCCAGAATTACCACATACGACACCCTTAATTTATTATGTAAATATTTATTATACTACCCATTAAATCTTATGAATGTGCGTGAATTAAGAGAGTTGAATAAAAAACTCAAATGTTTACACCATTAAATCTTTCATACTTAGCGTGCAAGATTATTAATTTACCTTTATAAAATTCAAGTCTGTAAATGCGATAATCGCCATTTTGATGACAGTCGAGGTCGAGGCTAAAAATCATAAAAATTGGGGATTTTGAACATCTAAACTCCACCACAGGGGCAGTGAATACTACATAATTTAATTATTTGACAAATTCATCCATTGTTCAAGTTAAATAAGTAGTGGTAATGCAGTTTTTGATATCCAAAGTCGAAGTTTCGCGCCAATCGTGCGTGTTTACATTTTAACTTTTCACTAATATCACACATACACATGTAGATACGATTTAAAATGTGACAAATATTATTAAAATATTATAAACAACTAGAAAATGCCCAGATCTTAACGTAATATACGAACACAGGTCCAATAACATGTAATATTCATTACCACTACTCAATTTGTGTTAAAAATATCCGACCATTATTGTTTTTTTTATTGTAATGATGTGCGAAAACGATTATGCCAAACGATTTTTTTTTTCAATTTTGATCTACTCGATTAATTAATATGTTGAATGTCAGAAATCGATTAATGAAAATTGAAATAAAATTGTTTTAAGCATTAAATAGATTAAGCATTGCTTATAATAATTATTTATACTTTTCTAATGTAATTTTAATCGTTTTTTGGACATTATGTATAAAAGGAGTCAACAGACAGGACGGGGATATATAGTTACCTCATTTATTAAATTTCGCGCTTAACTTAATTGTTTTTATATTTGAATTTAAATTCGGAATGTGCTCGCTGTTCAAAACTATTTTAATTTTTTGGACAATTATTTAAATGTGGATTTTATTTTTGATACTTTCTGATAGTTTGCTACAGAATGCCCAGTATACATTTTTTAAGTAGGCTTAACAAAATTTTGTTTGGGAATGACGATAAATTAATTTTATACAGTGGGTAGGTATTTCGCAAACGCTTTTAAATGACGTCCATATTTTTTGTTAGTTGTATGAGTTTGGTAGTTTTTGTTTTTAATAGGTTACTCTTACTTGAGTAAAAAAATGTTTTTTTTGTGGTAGTTTCCCAACGAAATTAAAAGCAAACTGGCCAAGTGTATGTTGGAGTACGCACAGTGAAGGATTCCGTAGTTGGGATGAATACTTATTTACGCATAAAATTGCACAGCATCAATTTTATCGATTACAAAAATAAGGTTGTATTTCTCGAAAAAATTATAATAAACAAAGTTAATTCTGCGGTTGTAACCGAAAACCATAAAATAAAAAATAAAAAAAATAAAAAATCGTAATATCAAAAACTATTGACTTAAAAAGTAAAGCCACTTAGAAACACATTTATCATTTTAATTAAGAGATCCAACAATACACGCTTTATGTACATAGATATTTTTTCATCCCTCGGTTATATGTATAGGGAATGCCACCCCCATATTATGCTTATCGTAATTTCATTACACCATTGTTTAGCGCTGCAAAGAATACTCCTTTTCCAAATTTTCATCGGTGGATTAAATTGTCTCCGTGTAAAATGGCTGTATGACATCTGGACGCACGGACATGACGAAATTAAGAGGGCCGTTTTTTTCACGGATTTTGGCTATCGAGTTTACAATAGGCATTAAACTGATGTCTATGAGAATTTATCTACAATATTATTATTATTTGGAATAGCCACCATCTTAAATTCCAGAATGTTCATCTTTTTCGATATCAGCACTATCCCCCGAAAAACATGAAAATTGTAGTCATGATGAAAAATTATCAAATTGTAATAGCATCCATGTTTTATACCAATAATTTATCCCAAGAACAAACTCATATTATGTTACGACCAGACTTTTTATATGTTTTCCAGGAATCTATGATCAACCAACAATTTCCAGTATTCAAAATAAATATATTCAAAGGCTCCGTAGATAATGGTCTATTTTCTATAATAAATTGAAAAATTTAAACGTGTAAGGCAGGGGGAACCAAGTTCTTTTACACGTATAATTTCAAACAAAATAAAAAATTTGCAGCCGCCATCTTGGATTTACCTTTTGACCTCATTATCGACTTTAGCACCCTCAAAAACTATGAAAACTATACCAACGATGAAAAATTTGAAAATTTTCGCAGCCGCCATCTTGGATTTACATTTTGACCAAATTCACACTCTCTCTATCAAATTAGACGAGTCTCAGTCACAAGTATGAACATTTTTTCGCGTGACGATTTATGCCAGTTTACTCCTACTGCAAGTCGCGTTAAAGAACTTAGTTCCAAAAAAAAAATATAATTAACATAAATATTTGGGACCCCCACAACAAGCCCTTTCATTTGATATGTCACACGGTATAGTTTGCAAAACTTTCTTTTTTGTTGTCTAGTTTGGCCCCCAAAAGTGACCCCATATTCAAAATTCACTTATTTACGTTACACTTCTGTATTTGGGTCACAAAAATTCATATGTGTAGGTACCAAATTTCAACTTAATCGGTCCAGTAGATTCGGAGCAAATTGGCTGTGACAGACCGTCACACGAGTAATCCTTTATGGGTTCCGTTTTTTCATTCGTAGGTACGTACGGAACCCTCAAAAGTTACTGCCCTATCCACACTGTATTTGTATATTTACTAATAAAATTATTAATATCAAAAAGAAAATAATTAATGGAAAACATACCAAAGACTTTTTATTCAGTTTCTAATACTTTTTTCACACAGATTTTATTGCGAGTATCGATTAGGCTGAATACTACTTTTGAATCGATATAAGAAAATTGGGTAGATGGTCAGCACTAAGAAGTGTCACGTCGCAACACAATTTTTAGTCGTTTTTATCAAGATTTGATCGTGTTTTTTATGTAGTTTATGTATGAAACATGGTAAAAATAAGAATGCAGAGGGAATGATAATATCTTTATTTTTCCTTTTTGTATATTTTCAGCAAGAGAGTGCGTTGTATAAGTACATATTTTCAGCAAATTTAAATTACCTATCTTTTGAATAGGTGTAGTAATACCAATTCTATACAACTTTCGCAGTGTACTGACGCGGTTTGACTGATCTTAACATATAATTAAAGATATTTTCGACAAACTTATTGTATAAAATAGGCGCGGTAACATATTTTTTTAATAAATTTGAATGCTGAAAGTTGATGTAAAATCCTGAATTTCATGACTGAATTCGCAACACCCCGTCGAGTCAACTGATGTGTCACATGTCAAAATCTTGTCGAGCAGAGAGGCAGCGATCAATCATTACCTTACATGATATTTTACCAAGAAATTGACGTTTTAAACACTTGATTAGGGTTTCGAAATAAAAAAGTTAATAACATTTTCGACTTTAATGCTTTAAAAATAGTTTTTTGACAAAATAAATGTGATTAACAAAACGAATAGGTACGAATATTGGTGATATCAATTGAACAAGGACATGCCTAAAATCAGCTGACCGTTGCAAGGTACTGTTTCACGGCTCAATCGAACGCTCTGTAAAAACAATAGGTTTTAATTATCGGAACAAAGCGATTGGATTGACACGACAAAAGAGGGATTTGATCGTGTTCCATTGTTTTACGTTTATTACAACGCCCTGTTTAAGCGTGGTGGTGTTGCCATTTGAAAAAAGAGTAGGCGTCATTGTAAAATGTGTAGGCGTGTCATTGACTGGCCATTGTTTTGATAAAACTGAAAAAATAAAAGAAACACAGAAATATTGTTTATTATGCACAAGAAACACGACATAAAATAAACATAAGATACTCGGCGTGTGTGTATGTCCAGATGTATGAACGTAAACGAAGAAATTGAAACGCAAAGGAACAAGGAGTATAATATTTATATTTTCTTAATGTCCCTCGGGAAATATTACATTTACGAATCCGAATACAAACGAATGCTAATTTCCATCAATTATTAGATTTATCGTGTACAATAATTTGAATTCAGAACTAAGTACTTTATTGTTATTTGTTTTTATTTCCGTGTAAACTATATAGAGCTGTAAAACTATTTTCCAATATGTCGTGCCTGCAACTTTAGCAGCTTTCCTCCCATTTTTTAATTAAATTACATTAAGTTAAAAGAATATTAACAACTCCATATACTTCCAAGTTGATTGAGAGCGTCCGGTCTGCACCAAATGCAAAGGGTAACTAATAGAAATCCGACGACTAACGAAACACGAAGTTTGCCGAGGGACATTAAGAAAACAGAAATGCTGTATGTACCATCGGAGTAACGCATATCTAACCAATTTGAAAACAAAATTCCGTGCAAACGACCCTTTTTTTTCGTTGGTAAGCGTTTGTTAGGTTTTGTTCCTTTTAATAAAGCTATGCTAAGTAGCTTATGTTTTTGAAAGATAATAATTGTTAAAATGGATTAATTTTGTTAGGATTTTTGTCTTATATTAATATATGTTTTAGATATCATCAAGGGAATGTTGTATAAACAATGAATTTCTACTGTTTGGGAATGTCAACCCTTGATTTAATATTGATTGGTGGAATGAATGGCTCAACGATTGGACCACGGTATCGCCCGATATCGTGGGCCAATTGGAGAGTGGGATTTGCCGCGGGAACGTTGGGGGTTTTTTGACTAGGAGCGGATGCGCAGGCGGGCATTCGCTCCTGGACCGTCGATTGCGACCTTCGATTAGAATTAGTTCTGAACAGTGTAATTAAGTATAACAGTCGTTTTTGTTTTTAGCGTACCTATTAAAACTAAGTGAACAATTTGAGTTTTCTCTTCATACAGTCTTCCCAACTAGAATATTTTACCTTTGAGAGTTGTGACCGCTGAGGCTTTGAGTATTTTACACGTTACTAAAGCGGCCGAGCGCTGCAAACAGGAATAGTCCTAACAGTATCCAGATATGCGTTTCGTACATGTAAGTGCATACAAAATATTTTCATAAGGTATCTGTACATGAGACTTCATGGAGTATATCCTTATTATCCATTGATGTACCCAACCTTGTTTGTTCTAGGCATCGTTGGGTACAACAAGTTATAATTACGAAGGGATATGACTCTCGCCATTTATATTTTTAAATTAATCAATGGTAAAATCAAGAATCAGGGGTATTAAGGGAGGTGAATCTGTGCGTGCTCGACAACTACGTGCTCGGGACGGCTGCAGGTGCTGACTGTGCCGCGCGGCAGGACTAATTTTCTCCAAAAAGCGCCAGTTACTCGCGCCTTACGTACACTCGATGAAGTCACCGAAAGGATTGACTTTTTTTCCTGATCATTGAATGAATTCGCAAGAATAGATAAGAGTTCGCTAGTTAGCCACATTTCTTATTTCCATACAGTAATATTGTCAAATTAATCAAAACAGCGAAATATTTGACAGCTATTTGCGACGTTGCCAACTTTCAGAATAAACGCTCTTAAAGCATTTTCATTTCAAACACAACTGTATAGCTACTCAGTCACCATTTAAATGAAACACTTGAAATATTCACACTACTCCAGCCGAACTATTGACAATAGATATTCACATTAACTACCGCAGAGGTAAACTGTTCCACATATGATACAAACTTCGTCGAATCGATCCCCCAGCTTGTTTCATGTTCATTGTCAAGCGATACCGGCGGGGTGGGAGAGGGGGCAAGGTAGTTACGACATAAAACGAGAGCATCCAGGCATGAAATTAAACAGCTTGCACTAAGTTGTTAATCGTCTGGACTCCTGCCAGCGACCAATTTGAAGAAATTGCTGACGAGTCCGCTAAGTTTCTGCGACGTGTAATTGAAGGCAGTATCTGAAGGTGAAGGTATCTGAGAAAAACATTTTGATGGTGTAATAAAAGAAAATATTTGTCTAAAAGAAAAAATGTTTTTATCAGATGTGGAATTCTTACATTCAGACTTCTTAAGAAAATAATAACTACACGTGTATCTACACAGCCCATTTCTTCATAAAACTTCTAAGAAACTACTCAAAACCAACATGAAAGAAAGAAAAATATTTTATTTGAGTCACGCACAGGAAATACAAACAGTAAAAAAGAGCATTTATAACTAACATAATATAAAAAAGAAGACCGTTGCGAGGCCAAAAGGGCTCCTATCTCAGCATAATGCTGTGATATAAAAAAAAATACCAAAGCGCTGTTATTCTGCTAGGGCCCGCGATGCCATCGAAGCAGAAGAACATGGAAGCCTTAGCAAAATGTATGATAGGTATTATTCCATGCTATTTTATGCATTGTACCTGAGAAACAATCCAATATCTTGTTCCGCAGGATAAGAAATTGAACAAGAATTTCAATTTAGGTGGTTAGATATTCAATTATACCCTGACCCACTCAATTATTACCTGCTCAATTATTCACTAAAGACAATATCTAGACACGCGATAGCGTGTCGAGCCAAGTTCCAGGCAAGACACGGCTGCAGTGTGTTATATTACACGAACCATTTGGAGCCACTTTTGACCCCTTAATAACTCAAAATCTATGTAACATTAGCACATGAAATTTGGTTTATTTATTAAAACCCCTTAGATTAACTAGAACTCCAAATTTCATAAATAAAGCTCAAACGGTTATTGAGATATTAACGTCTAAAAATCGGCATTTTTATCAACCACATTGCCATGGTCATCAAAAACCTTTAATCCACTTCCGGATGACCTATAAAGTTGAAAGGAGATTTCTCGAAAGCAGGCCCACGGTATGGTACTGTGTCAAAGCTTATTTATCAAAAATTATGTCGTATTTTTTTCAAGTTAAGTCGTTTTTTTTTTTAATTTCTTTCTGCTAGCATTAGAGAACCTAATTAATATTTATTTGGTTGACTAATTGTAATTTTGTACATCCGCCATTCAATCCTAACCTGAATGTTGCCAAATGACAGACTATTCCAAGCAAATAATTTGTAATCGATTGAAAAATCGATTCTAACCCACATGGAGTACGTGGAGTATCCACTACACGAGTATGTTTCAAATGCTCTATTGTTCTATGTTTCTAATTATACTCAAATACTGTAAAATTATGATTTCACAATAATTAAAATATTATCTGGTCTGAATATACTCAAAAACTTAAAAGTGTTTCGAGACAGTAATGTTATTTTATAAACTAATCACCAGTGATCGGAGTAGGTAGATTGATTTGGTGTCAATGAACTGGCACGTATATATTAGTATGGATATGCCTCCGGGATTCCGGGATTTTGAAATTATTAAGATTTTTTTAAGGAATTTCTAACCCTTAAGAAATGTAAATAAGAAATGTTTAACCCTTTTGCTGTCTTTTTAATAGTATATAGGTGATCGGACTCCAAGAAAAGGATAGGTATACTGTAAACAATATAATAATTTAATATATTTTAAATGTTTATCTATCGCATTCAATAAATTTCTAATGTAGTAGTTTAAAAATCCTTACTTTAACAATATTTGATTAAATCCCGTAAGTACCAAAATGAAATCCCAGAAAAAAGGCTTATCCATGTTATGATTTCTATGACGATTCATGATGCGAGTACCTACGTAAAATCAATCTACCTACTCTGATCACTGCTAATCAGCCAATCGATTTCGTCAATCGATTACCAAAATAATTAAACCTGGTAACATTGACACCATGCATAATGTCAAACTGTCAAAAAAATAACTGTCAGATCAATGGCATTGTTGGCTGTTTGTTTAAGTTGATTTGAATTTATTTTTCCGTATTTACTTTATAGTTAAATTACGTTACGATTTAATACTGTTAATTTAAATTGAAGCCAGACGAACTATTGCTTATCTTTCCATGGCCCTGGGTAAGTTTAATAAGTTCTTTAAATATTTGTTGTAAACACCCGTTCACCTTTCACTATTTTAGCGTATTGTATAACCTCATTGATTTTAGCAGCCTATTAGTAGAAGGCCTATGTTCAGTCAGGGGTACGTCGCGCGTCGTCAGCTGTAAATTTCTATAGTATGATGTAATTATATTACATAAGTAAATACACTGATTTTTTTTACCTTTTTCAGGTATGACGATGACATGTGTTATTGCAAGACTTGAAATTATTGATTATATTATCTACAACTCTATCCCAAGTATTACTTGCTCATGGAAATCTAAGCATATTATGTTTTGCATGTGGCATGTCAATTGCAAGTCACAGAAGTCATCAGGTTAGTGTTTTTAAAATGGCAGAATTATTATGAGTGATATAATTACTAAACAAAAGTAAATAAACAACAATAAGAAGTATTTTCTTTCTTTCTAGGTCATACATTTGGATAAAATTTGTCATGCTTATTGAGAGAGGCTGCTACCAGAGATGTTTATAGGCAAGCAAGTGATGATAAAAACAGAGCCACCCTAGAGTTTAAGAGATTTACCCTCAGGTCAAAACAATAATCTGGTTAGGGCCAGAATCAAATCGTGACGTGTGAGCAGCAGGACTTGGTGTACATAATTATTGATAAGTGAGCAAAATAGGACAAATCGTTTAAGAGATCATCATTGCTTATTACTGTTTCGTGGGAAAGCGTACACCTACCACCTACTGTACCTACGCTGCTTTCATACCATGACTAAGTTATGAGAATGAAGCTGAAGCCGTTTTAAATTCTATGAGAAATAAAATGTTTTTAGTATTTATTGTTGTGTTGTTAGAGTAAACCTTCCTATAGAAGCGCTGAAAATGCTGCTACCAATAAGATTATTCATCTTTAATTAAGAGAGTTGGCTAAAATAATGTTTATGCCATTAAATGTTTCATATTTAGCGCGCAAGATTATTAATTTACCTTTATAAAATTGCAAGTCTGTAAATGCAACAATCGCCATTTTGATGACAGTCGAGGTCGAGGCTAAAAAACATAAAAATTGGGGATTTCGAACATCCAAACTCCACCACAAGGACAGAGACTATTACAACATTTAATTATTTGACAAATTCATCTATTGTTCTAGTTAAATAAGTAGTGGTAATGAAGTTTTTTATTATCAAAAGTCGAAGTTTCGCGCCAATCGTGCGTGTTTACATTTTAACTTTTCACAATTAACACTCATACACATGTAGATATGATTTAAAATGTGACAAATATGATTAAAAATATTATAAGCAACTAGAAAATGCCCAGATCTTAACTTATTATACGAACACACGTTCAATAACACGTAATATTCATTACTACTACTCAATTTGTGTTAAAAATCGCCGATCGTTGTTTTTTTTTTTATTGTAATGATGTGCGAAAACGATTATGCCAAATGTTTTTTTTTTTTTCAATTTTGATTGTCTCGATTAATTTAGTTAAATGTCGAATGTCTGAAATCTATACTTGAAAATTTAAATAAAATTGTTTTAAGCATTAAATACAATAAGCATTGTTTAAAATAATTATTTATACTTTTCTAGTGTAATTTTAATCATTTTTAGGACATTCAATATAAAACGAGTCAACAGACAGGACGTGGATAGATACTTACCTCATTTATTGAATTTCGCGCCGAATTGTTTCTACATTTGAATTCGGAACGTTGTTCAAAATTATTTTTAATTTATTGGACAATTATTTAATGTGGATTTTATTTTTGATAGTTTGCTACAGAATGCCTAGTATACATTTTTTAGGTAGGCAAGAAAATTTTGTTCGGGAATGATGTTAAATTAATTCTATAAATTAGGTAGGTATTCCGCAAACACTTTTAAATGACGTCTATATTTTTTGTTAGTTGTATGACTTTGGTAGGATTTTATTTTTGATAGTTTGCTACAGAATGCCTAGTATACATTTTTTAGGTAGGCCAGAAAATTTTGTTCGGGAATGATGTTAAATTAATTCTATAAATTAGGTAGGTATTCCGCAAACGCTTTTAAATGACGTCTATATTTTTTGTTAGTTGTATGAGTTTGGTAGTATTTGTTTTTAATAGGATAATCTTACTCGAGTAATAGAAATTGCTTTTTTTTTGAGGTAGTTTCAAAATGAAATTTAAAAAACTGCCCAAGTGTATGTTGGACTACGCACAGTGAAGGGTTCCGTAATTGGGATGAATATTTACGCATAAACATTGCATAGTATCAATTTTATCGACTGCAAAAATAAGTTTGTGTTTCTCGAAAAAACTATAAAAAACAAAGTTAATTCTGCGGTTGTAACCGAAAATAAACTGTATCTCAAAAACTATTGACGTCAAAAGCAAAGTCACTTAGAAACATCTTTAACATTTTAACTATGAGATCCAACAATACACGCTTTATATGCATAGATTTTTTTCATCTCTCGGTTATATGTAGGTATGGAGAATGCCACCCCCACTATTATGTTTATCGTAATTTCATTACACCATTGTTTAACGGTGCTAAAAATACACCTTTTTTTAAATTTTCTTTATTTAAAATGGCTGTATGACATCCGGACACACGGACAGACGAACTTGATGAAATTAAGAGGTCCGTTTTTTTTACGGATTTTGATTATCAAGTTTACAATCGGCATGCAA
Organism: Agrochola litura; assembly: GCA_949152395.1. NCBI lineage: Eukaryota > Metazoa > Arthropoda > Insecta > Lepidoptera > Noctuidae > Agrochola > Agrochola litura. Next base: position 16,030,361 of record OX424509.1, on the reverse strand, counting down.
TTGATGTCTATGAGAATTGATCTACAATATTATTATTATTTGGAATAGCCGCCATCTTAAAATCCAGAATTTCCATCTAATTCGATATCAGCACTATCTCCCAAAAATGACAGTCATGACGAAAAATTTTCAAATAGTGTTAAAAACTGCCACTTGCTCACTTCAGATGGCGCTGATCTCCAGCGTCTTATAATTTGACAGCTAACTATACATTTTTGATTCGAATGCTAAAAGTTGATGTAAATTCCTGAATTTCATGACTGAATTCAAAACACCCCGTCGAGTCAACTTATGTGTCACGTGTCAAAATCTTGGTCCTTAATGTTAGGCGGTAGTGAATTCATTTCATTCATTCTCTGATCTCGAAAAACGTTGTTACAAACCTCAGGTTGGTATGATCAAGGTAGTTTGTAGGTTGGTACTGTGCTTGAGACGTTTTTGAATTGATAGATCGTATGACTATTGTTTTAGGGACTATTGTCGTTTAATATAGTAAATAGTTAAGGAACTTTGTTCTTGACGGGGCTCCCCGACTGCACAAGTTTTTTTAAATAATAATACTTACCGCGCCGGCTCAGCGACCTGACATCATTGCGGACAATTGTAACAATTGTTACGAAAGAAATACCTACATTCTTACACAATATTGCTACGCATATTTGCAAAAAGAATTTTATAGATCACGTTTGATTGACAAATAATAATAATTTCTTTACAAAAAGTAATGATATCCCATCAAAAACATAAATGTGAAAATGGCAGCCAAGTTCAATAAATATGGTTGTCGACTTCGCCGACAAAAGAATTGAGATCTAAATGGGTGCCAAGTTCTGTAGATAATCCTGAAATTTATTTATAAGAACATACAACTTTCTAAAATAAAATTAAAACACAAATTCTTGTTTTTTCTGCTATAACAATGTTTGCTATTTAAAAATATAACTTCTTAAATTTGAACAGTCGAATTATTTACACAAAGCACTTAGGATAAATTGAAGCTCAAGATTTGACTTGGCTAGTTTTTACCAGCAAGCTGAAATTTTAGAGGAGGAAGATATTTTGACCTTACAGTTACAATAAGACACAGTATCTTGCGCATAATATAAATATGCCTAGGCAGACAGTCAAAGCTGTAAACAGTTATAATAAGAAACAATAACTTGCGCATAACATAAAGAACAAAGATATCATCATTTTATTTTATTTATTGGACTCACCAACAATTGAGTATACCGATACAAAGATATGAGATACATCCAATAAACTTATAGACTAGAGTACCAATTTCTTACAGGTCACATCATGAATGACTTATTTGATGTTGAGTGCCTACTTAAAATTAAATAATAATAATTAAATATGCCTAGGTAGACAGTCAAAGCTGTAAAGTCGATGAAAAAAATAGCATCCAACTGTTAGCCGCTTAATGCACGCACACTAGAAAAGTAAAATTACAGCACAATGACGTGGCGCGAGTGTAAGACGTAGCTGTAACGCACACCGGCATAAAAAAGTTACCCTGTTTGTTTTAGTTCTTTTGCACCACGACACTGTAGACAAATATAAAATCAAATATAAAGTTGTAAGATAACTTGTATGTAAAAACTAGCCAAGTCAAATCTTGAGCTTCAATTTATCCTAAGTGCTTTGTGTAAATAATTCGACTGTTCAAATTTAAGAAGTTATATTTTTAAATAGCAAACATTGTTATAGCAGAAAAAACAAGAATTTGTGTTTTAATTTTATTTTAGAAAGTTGTATGTTCTTATAAATAAATTTCAGGATTATCTACAGAACTTGGCACCCATTTAGATCTCAATTCTTTTGTCGGCGAAGTCGACAACCATATTTATTGAACTTGGCTGCCATTTTCACATTTATGTTTTTGATGGGATTCAATTATACCCTGACCCACTCAATTATTACCTGCTCAATTATTCACTAAAGACAAAGGCTGATCAGCGTATACTCATTAAAATTTTAATGCAATTTTAGGAAAATCAATCCGTTGCGACATTGGAATTGCTTAATGTGGGTGATGAGGTCTTAAATAAAGCCCCATAGACACGGTGTATGGTTCTGGAACGTTCAAGAGCAATAATCGCATGCCACAAAGCACGTTCAATTATTTCCATTCAAGAATTGCATGCAAATCCTTACACGCGTACGATTTCCATAAAATGACATACAATAATTGAATGCAAGTTTGCCATTCAATAATTACAAGGCGATTATTGCATTCAAGTTTTGCCTCGTGTAAACAGAAAGTTGCATATCCTTGTAAAAATAATTCAATGCATGTCCTTGTAAAAATAATGCGATTTTATTTTACGTGCTGCTTACACCTATAACAGTTTTGAACAGCAACTAACTTGCCCGTATTGTGCAACAATTGTACGTGTTGTATAGACGGTGCTAGTCAATTGTTGCTTCAATTTTATGGTGTGCCGCAAGCAATAAACTTGCATCGTGTAAATGGGGTTTAAGGAACCAGAACACTCACTTTCGTATTGCAATACAATAGCATAATAGCATAGCATATAAAGTTCCTACTGCTGGGAAACTAAGTCTCTTTGTGAGAGGGAGTGGGCCATAATCCACCACGCGGGCCCGGTGCGGGTTGGTAGATGTTACAAAAAGTCTTTGAATTTTTTGTTCTAGAACACTGCCGGTTTTTTCACTATTTTTTCGTCACCGTTTTGAAAGAATGCATATTAAAACAAGTCCGTATAATTACAATTTTAACCAGTCCGAAACATGCTAATAAAAATCACTACACACCCCGACAGATTCGAAAACGTTGAAATGTGATCAACATTAGCGAGCCCGCCTTAATCACTGAATCCCTTCAACAATTGCCACAACCTTTTTTTCACTTTAAACGGAATGTCGTCAAACTGCGAATTAACAGGATTGAATTTTTAACTTAAATTACTTACTTAGTTATCTATTTTGGTTAAAAACATTATGGCGTACTGGGGGCTCTTGGGTAAATAACCTCATGGGTCGATCTTAGGTTAAGCTACGCTTGCCGCGGTCGGTTCCTGGATGGGTTACCATCCACTACATGTGCGTCGGAAAGTACGTTAAACCGTTGGACCCGGCTGTCATTCGTAGATCTTTGACAGTAGCTTCGGGTATTCCGAAGCCCAAAAGTCTAACAACCAAATTTCACCAAATGGTATCGTGTTACCCAGTAACTGGGTTGTGGAAGTGTGATACGCAGTAGGTAACTCCATGTGAAATACTGGTATTCCCCAACATTATAATTTGAAAAAATCTAAACAGATTGAAATATGGCGTACTGAAATTTTGATTTTGAGAATTAATAAATGTATCGAAAAGGCTAATTCGAAGAAAGTTTTAATGTTACTCACAGCTTGTGTTTTTGCATACAAGTATTTAGTACATCCTTACTATGAATATAACATTTCCATATGGTGGATTACGGCCCATTTCCTCTTACCGAGAGGATGCCTGTGTCCCAGCAGTGGGAACATTATAGGCTGAGTACGCATATAAAATTTTACAGGATGACATGCTCTATCAGCACTTGCAAGCTGAGTCCCTATTATTTTCAATCTTCTAAACATCAATAGTGTTTTTCTCAAACATGCTTGGAAATCCGAAAATATTATTTTGACAACCTTCTTCGAGATAAATCGAAATTGCTGTACCTAATACTGGTCAAAAACAAGCGAGTAGACGGCCAGCAATATTACTATGAAAATCCATATTTATCGTGTTTAGCGGCCAAATAAATAACTACGAAAACTCTTTTCTGCCGTGTTATTTAAAAATGGAACGATTTTTTTACTTCAACACATGGCAACCAAGGAGGTAACATAACAAAGATTTTATTTAAATTTCGATTTGGCTTGCAATTAAAAAAACAAAAAGTAAAGAAGAAACAAATAAACATACTGGCGCGTGAAAAATTATCGTTGTTCGTCATTGATTCTGGAATTTATTATTAATTTACTCAGTTTGGATTTCCGCGCATTATTTAAGAAAAGTACTATACAAGCCTTGGCCGCAATCAGGCATTGATGGACTAACGTATGTGTGCCTCGGCTTCGCCTCGGCCCATAATAATATTTTCACGATCATACATCAATGCCCTAATTGCTTACCGCGACAGTAATGTACTTTATCTACCATGCTATAAAACCTCTATAAAAGTTTCAGAAGCAGTTAGCTTATTGCTGTCATTAAAACAACCAGTGTCATAGTAACCATTACTTCATCCCAATGAATGATACAATGTTGTACTAAATTTCATTACGCAACTCGTTTCAACGTTCAAGCGGGGGACAGCAGCACCCGCTGCACGCATGTGTGTGTGTTGTGCTGCTGCAGGCGACGTACATACGTGCAGTTGTATTGAATTTCGTGGGAATTTCTTTATTCTTGATCTTGAATTTTACAAACACCCAATGGTTTCAGAAACTTTTATAGAGGATTCATATCATGGGTGTAGATAAAGTATGTTTTTTCTGTTCCGTGGGAAACACCATGTAGGCTAAATTCTCCACAGTACCTACGTATTTTTATGAAACAGCCTACAGTGCGTTCAATAAAACTTGTCCCGTGACGCGATTGGTAGCACTGTTCTGTCGGCCATTTTGAACTCTATTTGTATTTAAACTAAGCTTGACAAGCAATGGTGCCAACATGGCAGCAAGGAACAAGTTATAGTGAACGGTCTGTAATTGGAAGTGAAGAGAGTACGATTGATATTTTTTTTAGCGAACACGTGACTTGATTGACATATTCAGCTGTTGCCGCTCATATTTTTCAAATAACAACTTCATATTCTGACACTTGATTTGCCGGATTTGTGCCGCGAAATAAAATGTGTTAGATTCCGTGAATATTGGTTATTTTCGGTGTTAAAGCTTTGTTACGCTCTTTTCAATGAAAAAATGAATATTTCATCAACGTTGGCGCCCGAATAGAAGTCAAATAAATTGTAACTGTAGATGCAGCTGTGGATTGACTGCAGAATCGACCCTTTCGTAAATTTGATGATAGACACCATGTAGGTTTATAAAGGTATCCCATCACCAACGAACCGCTATGGTGGAACTTAGAACAAATAGAGGCACGGTGTGCACCTAGTTATTAGTGGTGATATCGACACTTCTGATAAAACCGGCCAAGTGCGTGTCTAACCACGCACAATGAAGGGTTCCGTAGTTGGGATGAATTCATCCCAAATACAAACTTAACATTGTAGTTGAAATACATGTTCTCCCATACATTCCAACTGCAATAATGTAAGTTTGTACGCATGTTATTTTGAACTGTGTGTTCTTATAGGTTTTCCTATAATCTATGACTAAAGAACCATTCTCTGTATTTGTTCAATATTTTAGGCTCAGTAGTTCTATTTTCTTAAATTTCTTTCTCTTGTTGAGATCCTCGCAACAAGATATGTCGAGATCACACGGTGCAGTTTGAAAAACAATTTCTTTAATGTTCTTTTTTGCCCCCCAAAAGTAACCCCCATATTCAAAATTCATTTATTTACGTTACACATCCGTGTTTGAGTCACAGAAATACGTGTGTACCAATTTTCAACTTAATCGATCCATTAGATTCGAAGCAAATTGGCTGTGGCAGACAGACAGACAGACGAGTGATCCTATAAGGGTTCCCTTTTTTAGTCTTTATTTCGTCATGTCCGTCTGTCTGTCTGTCTGTCTGCGGTCTAGCTTCAAGACTGTTAGTACTAGAAAGATACATCCCAACTACGGAACCTTACATTGTGCGTGGTCCGACATGCACTTGGCCCGTTTTTCCTTTTGAGGTACGGAACCCTAAAATAGAAATATACCTAAGTGAATTCTTAGTCAAAGACACAGTTTTCATGACGATGCTACTAATATGTGAGGACTATGGCGGGCATTGTATTTTTTATTCTTTTTTTTAGAGTTTTGTCTTGGTCTGGCAGTTTGAGTAATTTATGCGGCCTACCCAAATGTCCATTCCTCAAAAGACCATTTCAGACACCAATCTACATGGTATTCACATGATCTGACCAAGATTATGGCTGGACTTTAAAAGAAACTGAGTTTGTTTCGGCCTTTCTTCTCAGAGAAACTATGATTGACGTATTAAAGTATTTGTACTAACCTACTTACAGAAATAAAATCGTTTATCATTTTTCATGAAAAACATGAAAAAAATCAAAAGAGTTGATGAGTTCTAAATGCTGTGGAAATAAAACCTGTCAATATTACTTAGGTACGTGATTTGTGTTTCTGCTTCGTCGACGAAAAGCGTGCCTAGAATTTTGGCTTACACCTCGAACGAAGGATTAGCAATGACAGCATAGCTTGCAGCCTTCGGGGCAACCTGCCAAGTGCCACTCCGCCAGAAGGTTTTTTTAAATTGGCCTAGACTTTTTAAATGGAACATAAAAGCCATTCTGGAAAATTTATGGCCAGTCTTTTGAGGAAAAAAAACGTCAAGGGTCATTCCGTGCAAGTATGCGATTGAATAAGTTTCTGGAAAACAAAGATCATGTTTAATAATGTAGGTTGCTACTGTTGCTAGCATTAAGGATTCAAACAAACGTATCACAACCACACCACATCGCAGCGACAAAATGTAGGCAGTTTCTTGCAGATACGTTGTGGTAACTATTAAATTTCGATTTGTCGTTGCGATGTGGTTACGTTGTGACTAGTGTTTGCAGACGAATCGACCCCGGCTGTGGTTGTGGTTGCGTTGTGGCTGCGACGTCGCCTTGATGTGGTCGGTATCGGCCTCACGGTTGATTTTGACGGCCAAGTACACGGTACACCGCACCAGTCCGTGTAAATAGGCTATTTTCATACAAATTAGCACCCGTTCACGTAGTGTCACTGTGATGTGGTTATTGTACGTATGATCGGGCCCTTAAATAACTTCCAGTACTTAAATATACGTCCTATTGTCAGTAGTTCTTTGTTCAAACACTATATAAAAAAATCACGCTCTAAAAAGTATGAAACAAGAAAATATTTCAGACAGAAATCAAGACATGAGTAGGTACAAAAATGGTCAAGGTAAAGCTGTGGTCGCATGCACCTACAAAATTATAATGGCATGCGACCACGGCTTTACCTTAACCATTTTTTTTTAGTTCATGACTTTATTTCCTCTAGAGGGCGCCATATAGCATGTAATGTAACGTCACACCAGTGGACAATCAAGACGCTTCCAATGATACCTCATTTGTCAAATTATGATCCGTAGTTTAGAAGTTATGAAGTAACAGATGAACAATACATATACCGGTCAAAATCATAACCCTCCTTTTTGCTTCGCCGTAGTCGGATAAAAATGCAGTTGGAGTCATATCACAATTTCTATTTACTAAAGGAGAATAAAACGAAAATTAAAGGAACACTATTGTTTCAGTTCTGCAAAGGAACGAGATGATTGTTTCTAGATAATTCTGTACTTAGATAATTTATTTTATAGCGAGGCAAGAAATATTTTTACTATCTCACTTAATAAAATATTTTATTTTATATCCTCTTTCAAAGGTAATCCGAGAATCATAATGAGCTTTCCAGTAACTACTCGCAATTCTAGCGAACTAGCTGCGCCCCGCGGTTTCATCCACAAAATTCTCGGCCCCATGGGAACATCATATCGGGATAAAAGTATTTCATGTGTAAATCCAGATTATAAACTATTTGTGTGCCAAATTTCCTCCAAATCCGTTCAGTTTTAGCGTGAAAGAGTAACAAACATCCATCCACACAAACTTTCACATTTATAATATTAGTAAGATACTTATTAAATATTAATATTATAGTAGGAAGGATATTAGTAGGATTAATAGTGAAACAACTCCCACACATGGGTATTTCCGACTAATAATCATGATCAAAACTTTGATCCAGCCCGTCCCATCCTTGATGTCCTCCCTCCGGTTGACGCCCTAAGCCGAGGTTCGTACCCCACAGGGGGTGCCCTTACCGAGCGTTCACCTAGTTTTAATTAGCATAGTTGAATAAACCCTGGCTGGAGGTTTTAAGTGAAGTAGCTTAAGGCACCCACAGGAAAGCCCGGTTAAGTAGTCATGATCTCAGAGGTCAACTACGAGAAGACCGTCCTAAAAAAGAAAAAAAAACTTGGGTATTTTTGTAATCAAGCGTTATGGGTGCTTATTCCTTGTTCTTTTGTTTGTATGCTTGTAGTTGACGTGCAATCGATTCACGTCAGAAGTAAAAAGATATAGAGAGCGCTCGAATTTACGAACATTCGCTCGCTCAACCTTTGGGCCATAACCGCCAAATTGAAGCTTGTAATCAAATGTTATCACTTATCAGTATGCAATGGATGATGCTGCCCAACCACCTGATGGAATCCCATCGCCTTTACGATACCTCCAGGAAGTGAACGTAAAAATTAACATTTTTATAGATTTTGTGAGCTATTCGACGGAGACCCTAATTTCTACGTTTTATAGAGCTCAATAAAATTGTTAAAGTAATTTCGTAGCCAGTTTTCTTTATTCTCTCAACTATAACAAAGTAGAAATTTTCAATTTCCTTGTCGGTAATCTTCTGCACTTTATTGCAAAAAAAACCACTTCAATTCTGCAGCGAAACGTAACATTTTCGCACGGCACACCACTCACAAAAACGCCTAGATTCATCTACCACACTACCGGAAAACCCAATTCGTATATTCCACATTCGCGTGGGTAGCTCAAAGACCTAAAAGAAATTTGCATAACGACTCCACCTTTATATCAGAACCTTCTTTCAGTACTCCGTGATCAGAACCCTTCCCGCGAAAATGTAGTTCCGCGGTGCGAAGTGGCGTAATTTTTATGATATATACCCGCACTGAGGGGGGTAACGTCAGGGAATGTTTGGGAGCCAATCAATGCAGACTATGTGCCGTGAAACGCGAGGGATAAAGAATTTTCTAAAAGTTCCAGCTTATTGTCTTTAAAGTGTTGTTAACGCGTGATCACTTGTTATGGCAGTTTGTGCTTCATAAAAGGGGAAGTTTTGTTTCCCGGAAGAAATGCAGAGTTTACCCGGTAGCTGTTCTAGTCAATGCTAACATTTACATTTGATTTGAGGAAACAGCCGCAGATTTTCTAAGAAGCGACTAAGTTCCAAACATCCTCATCTTGTTGGTTTAGTCTGGTTTTATCTGTGCAAAATAAAGGTTTAAGTAAATTAACATCCCCAATTAAGTTAACACAACTGTACCCTAATTGCGTAACTTATTTTCATAAACAATTATGCCTAAGTTGTTTCATTTTGACAGTTCAACAACATTCATTCCGTTATTTACTTTGTTGAGCAGATTTTTTTCCAATTTATGAAGCAATGGATTAGCAATCTGTTTTAAATCGAAACAAATTGTAATTGATCGTGTATTACGCAATTAGGGTACTTTTCAGCAGTTTCCTATCCGCATTTCCAACTTAAACAAAGCTAAAATTCCGCGAAACGTAAACGAATAATGTTCCTTTTCTGTGAACACTCAACGAACCAGCAACAGCGTGCACTTCCACTTCCCCACTCGCCACTCCAAGAATTCTCCCAAGTAATCGATTCTTCACTCGAACTTCTGAGAGCAGCGCTCTAAACGAGTACAATGTTCTATTTGATCACGACAAGTTTCTCTTGGCTACTCCAACTATTCGTTCAACAAACATAATGCTGTTGCTTTATGAGCCACGATAAGTACTGCCAAATGAACACTTAGGTACATAAAAACCGACGAGACCAGACTAACTGTGACGATAACACAAAATCTCCGACAGTCATACATTACAGTCTAGTCTAGTTTTACACTTCTCTCAATTACTGGAATCACGAGCGAGAAGCTTGTTTTTTGTTCCAACTATAAAATGAATGCGCCAAACTTTACCAAATGGCAGAGCTCAGCGTCCTGAGCAAAAAGAGTTAGTTTCCTTCATTCGTCAGGACAGAAGCACGCTGTGAATAAATTCGTAGTTCACTGAGGTTAGTTCAGCTCGTAATGCGGTCGTGCGGTTTGTAACGAACTTTGAACAACTTTAACTCCAATTAGTCATAAAACAGGTTACGGAACGAATCGAGGTGTTACCTCCTTACGACAGATTTGAGTTATCGCTACCAACACGGAACACGGCAAACTTTTCTAATATTCATTGATGTTGCGTGTTTGTTGTATTAAGTACATAAAAGATAATTAAACTTGAACTTTGTTTGCTACAATTAAAACTGATGTTAAACCTTATGGACAGTTAAATTGGAAAGTTTTCTGCGCTTCGGTCTTGTTACACTGAAGGGCTCCTTGAGCATAATGAGAACTCGTTTGTTTTCTGAGCATGAATAAATCTGAAAAGTTCAGTGGTATGGTCCTCTGTAAGTATAAGATAATTAGAACAGTTTATTATTAGAACAAAAGGAGATTGTCAGATTGATAGATTGGTTTAGCTTTTGGGCCAAACAAGATGAGTTTTAATTAGTAAACTGGTCCATTAACTCCATAAAGGGGCAAGAAATAACTAAAATGAAGGCGCGAGTAAACGCTAGTTATATATAATTAGTTGAGCAACTTAATAACTCACTTCGCCCTCTCGACTCAACCAGTTCCTGTGGACAATGGGCACTTCTTTTCCATTGTGATTCTAACTACTTCAAGGAGGTCTTGTAATGGTAGAATGATGATGTTAAAGTACTACGTGGACTGAAGAGAATGAATAAGAAATAAGTTACCTAGTTTTATCTTTTTTAGGTTTTAATGAAGGTGTTTATGTATGCTGGAGTTGACAAGGCTAGAAGTCACCATATAAGCCCAATTTTTATTTAGTCCCCTACAGAACGTATCCTGGTTTTTTGAAGTCGGTTAAAAACACATTATCGTATATGTATTATTCACCGTTTGGCAGACTGATTAACACGTTTTTCTTGCCGTGAAAAACTACAGTTTATACGCCGTGTGTAGGCACGGTCCTCGGTGGTGTATGGATCACTATGGAAGCTTGTTGACGGACACGAGTGATTAGTTTAGTACCAATTGTGGTGTCTAATTATGAATGTGGACGACATAAATCTAACTTTTATTTAGATTTCTGTGGTTCAGACACATGTCACCGTCTATTATGCAGATAATAATTAATTTTAACGAACTTGTCATGTATAAAATGAGCTGTAATTTAACTTTTACTTCCACCAGAGTCATGCGGTTCGTATTAGTATAATTAATTTTAGTTCATTAGCTCTCGGGAATGGCACGTTAGCGAATATTATAATGGTGCTGATTCCCTTGTACACAAACTAAACTAAATTTAAGTTCAGTGCATCTTTTTCTTTCTATTTCATTATGAAAAGGACAGAAGATAAGTTTTAGTTTAGTCCTGTCAAATTAATCAGCGCTTGACATAAATTGACGTAATTTTAGTGGGCAAGTTTTTAATCACGTCTAAACTTGTATGGAGTAGTGACAGACGCTGATTAATTTGACAGGACTAAACAAAAATTTATCTTCTGTCCTTTTCTTAATGAAATAGAAAGAAAAAGATGCACTGAACTTAAATTTAGTTTAGTTTATGAACAAGGGAATCAGCACCAATGTCTAATTTACTTTATTAAAGTTTCGGCATTATCGCTGTACGGTCAATTGTATACAGGGTGGCAGGGTCATCGACACGAAAAATGGATCCCGCGTTGAAAACGTCGGTTATTTAAAAAAAAATCTGCTGTTACATACATTTTGACCGAGTATTGCACTTTTCTTGAAAAAGGAGATTAAAAAAAAAAAGAAACCGACGAAAAATTTTAATGCATGGATGTTCAGCACTATGTATTGAATCCATGATAATCGTTTTCGCATCTATGCCCGTGCCACCCTGTAGAAAAGTGCTTGTGGCTAAGTAATAACAGTTGCACGAGTGGCAGGTTAAGCTACTCTTGTCGCGGTTGGTCCGTGAATGGGTGAACATCTTTACATAGAAGTCGCGGGCATGAAGCTAGTCCTAATTAAAGCTGAGAATTTTCGTAACTGAAAACCTTTTTTAACTAATTTGCTTTTCCTTGAACCCCTTCACGAACTTGATGGGTGACCATCCATTAAATTATTATGACTCAATCAATCTGCCTATTTTTTTCCCAACTATGTTGGGGTTGGCTTCCAGTCTAAACGGGTGCAGCTGAAGATCCTCGAATGACAGCCGGAACCAACGGCTTAACGTGCTTTCCGAGGCACGGAGGAGTCCAACCCTGGCAAGCGTAGCTTAACCTGATGGATCGACCCGTGCGGCTGTTTTATTTAGCCACGAGCTCCTCCTCAATAAAACAATAATTTAAAATAATATAAGCAAAAAAATCAGGGTTTGATTTTTCCTAGCCGACTTCTTTCTTATAAATTCAAATTCAAAAGACATTTATTCAAACTAGGCTGAGAATCAGCACTTTTCGAACGTCAAAATTACATAAGACAGTCCCCCAAAACGCCCGCCCACCCTTCACCGCCTTCCTTATATTATATAGGACTTAGTCATCTTAGTCAAAATTAGGTAAGTATATCTGAACTTGAGATACCCAGCTATAAACTCGTATAAACTTGTATTTTGACATCCTAAAAAGTTGTCTCAAAACCTACATAAGGTAGGGTGTACGTGACTATTAAAATCTAAGGTTCACAAAAATCGATTTTTTGCACATTTTTTGCAAATATCTCGTTTCCTATGAGTTTTTCTCTATTTGTATTTTTAATCAATATTGTAGACGATCAAAATCTCAAAAACTTTTATATATTTTTTTTTTTATTCTTTCAATCGTTTTCGAGATAGAGGACGGAGAGCGCGCGGTTAGAGCATCATTTAAGGTCAACCGATAATCCCGGTCAAAAACACGCCATATATAGTTTATTAATTACTGATGAATACAAAATTATTAATAATTTTCATTTCTTATATACTGGGTATCTCAAATTCCGAGGTGAACTTACTAAGATGACTGGACTATAAATGTGAGATACTTACCTACCATAGTTATGATTAGATTCTTACATTCGCAATCCGAGTAACACAAATTGAAATAAGTTAGATCGGGAAATCTTTATTGTAACACAACCTAAAATCAAACCAACAAAGTTATTTGAAATCCTGATCTCAATTCCAAATAGACGAGTAAATTAATGGTATATAAATAAGTTGTATCTTCATCAAGATCGGTCTTCTGGGACTATTCAGTGAGCAGCCCGGTATAGGAAATGGTGGCCAATCCCTTAAGGATACTGAGTAGTTAATAAGATTTTCGTGAATAATGTTAACAGTACAATTTGGTATATCAAGTTTTAGAAAACGTTCAGAGCCCTGCATACCTTCGTTAACATCTTTCGTACAGCGTGTGTGACAGTCACTCTAATGTCTCGCTGACGGTGGCGTGTGTGTTGGATCATTTAGCTCCCTTCAAAATGGTTGAGCTGAATGGTGCTAATCCATGCGTCATGTTCGTGAACGGGCGCTGTCAGTAGGGACTGGTCATCTCTTAGCTGACATGGCTTATTTTAATTTAATTTTTGAATTGTATTATTTGTTTTATTTTCTATTACGGACGCTTTTAACGTTCTGCATCGTTCTCACATGTATAACTTCAACATGAATGATGTAACCAATATTTTGTAACCATATTCTGATTTAAAAGAGTGTCCGTGGAGTTTCTTGCCCGTTCTTCTCCATAGGTACCTACTACGCTTTGGAATGGGCAACTAGCTTCATCTTTCTGACTGACCGACCCCTTGACAATTCAAAAGTGCCTGTAATTGGTTTATTTGAAATAAATGCTTTGAGTTTGAGTTGAGTTTGAGTTTGAGTCCTTACCTGACTTTTTACACGGCAAAGCCAAGGTGGGAAGTTGATATTAACAGGCTATGTATGTACCTATGTATGTCTATATGTAACTCCTTAACTACTCGTCGTCTTTGACAAACAAGGTGTCATTGGAAGCGTTATGTTGTCCCACAGGGCTAAGATAATGGCGTCACATAAAATCCAACATGGCGGTTTATTTATAGCGCATTTAAAGTGCTACGGAAAAAAAAACCGGCCAAGTGCATGTCGGACCACGCACAATGAAGGGTTCCGTAGTTGAGATGAATTTATTTATCCCAAGAACAAACTTAACTTTGTAGTTGAAAAAAAAAATCTTTCATACGGAATGTATGGGAGAACATGTTTTTACAACCGCAAATCTAAGTTGGTCGATTATTACTCGTTAACTTGTTAAGCCTACTCAGCTGTGATAGTTTTCCTTTTAAATTCGTTATAAGCTACTGCCGTGAATTTTTTCACATATCTACAACCGACCATTTAGCTGGCAGGGGGGGGGACACTTGACTCTAACAAAATTTTGCACTGTAAAGCTTAATATTTCGCAAACGGATCTCTGAATTCAAAAATGGTTTTAACACACTCACAATGTTTTTTAAAGACCATTTCAATGATATCCCACACAAAGGGATAGAAAAAAAAAAAACATCCCCATTTTATGTGTAGGGGAGGTACCCCAAAAAAAATATTTTACCACTTTGTCGGCATGATTAATATGTATATCTATGCCAAATTACAACTTTCTTGTACTAACAGTCTTGGAGCTAGACCGCGGACAGACAGACAGACAGACAGACGGACATGACGAAACTATAAGGGTTCCTTGTTTACTACGGAACTCTAAAAACGATAATTCACGCCTGCGTACTATATATACTGAGATATAGCAGACAAAATAGATACTTATTAGTGCACCACCATAGCGGCAAGAAGTGTGAATTCGACAGCCTCCTCAATCAGAGAGTTGGCGTTCTTTACCTGCATAGGTATTTAAGTCTTACGCTATTTGTAGGCACATAAAATTCAAACATTCAAAAAATTCAAAAGTCATTTATTCAAACTAGGTTGAGAATCAGCACTTTTCGAACGTCATAATTACATAAGACAGTCCCCCAAAAACGCCCACCTTTCAGCACTTCCTAGTGCCTTTAGCTCGGAAGAAGAAGTGGCGCAACAAACTCCCCAGCAGCACAGCTGTTTGTTCAAGGTAGAAAAAAAAATGATTCTATACAATAGTATGCAAAATAACTTAACATTATGCAACACAAAACCATGTCAGCTGAAAATATGTATATGTATAGAATGGATAATAACTTTCCAACACGCTGGCACAATTTCGCAGTCATCTTTTACGGCAACTTGTGAATTGCTAAGTCCTGACCTGGCAATTGATTCTCGTTTAATTCCATCATTCTTGATCTGCAATTTATTGTTACATCTTAATCTTTTTTATTACCTACTATAATTATTTAACTTAATTTTATTCATTGATTGTACCTATTTTTATTGATTTATTTGATCTTATTATTATTCATTTATTAGAATGTATTATTAACTTATTGATTTTATTATTATTTTTATCACTATTATTTTATATAGGCAAACTACGTAAGTTCTTTGCACACTTTTAAGTGACAAGTTCGCTGTAGTTTAAATAAGTTATAATATGATATGCTCTCTGTAAATGTTTTTGTGATCTAGTCGTTAGAGTGCCATATTTATAAATAAATAAACTTCTACCGACAGTGACGTCCTGTTTCTATTTTATTGACTCATAACCATGAGATTAAACTTCTATTGTGCCTCGTTCAGTGTCCTTGAATACGTTAAGTTATATTCATATTCGTCGCATAAAAATCCCTTGCCATACCGTGCCGCCAGTGGGCGCAGGCCCTAGTCGCAAACCAGTTCAAAGAAAATCTAAAATCACAACCACTAACTATCCCACTTCGTCACTTAAACTTAGTCCGTCAACTTTGTTTATCTGTTCACTGAAGATTAAGTAAGGGTAAATGAAGAAATGCTTTTCAATAGGTAGGAGTCAGCGTTGAGCCCTCTTGAGGCCGGTACAAAGACGGGAATCGCAACGGGCGATCGCTAAGGACCATTTATTCAATTCTCCTTAGTCCTCGTCTCCATGGCCTAAAAGCCTAAGATTCTATTTAAATATTACTTTCAAATAGATGTCAAAGAAAACAAGTTACCAGGCCGAGAACGGGGCCGGGGACTGAGTGGGATGCATAGCATGTTTTAAGGAAAGATAAAATAGCCCAGCCATATAATATTTCTTCAAATAAAAGCTTCTTGATTATTAACAAGTTGATTTCTCTACTGGACATGGCTGAAGACCGAGATAAGATCACTGCTAGTGAGATTTACAAGAAGCCTGAAACGGATAGCGGCGATACCACCTCAGACGAAGACATTGGAAACAGCAAAGAGCAGATGCACCGGTGAAGCTGGACCTGAACCAGGCTGGCGGCGACGCTGTAAAAAGATGCCCCCATCCATAGATAAATATCACCCGTCTCTCCACTCTATCCCATTGCCTACTCAAGGATGCATATCCGGTAGGCTCGCAAATCCTTCCTTATCCTAAGTGTCTTCCCTAGCATTACCGCGCCCCCCGGTCTACTCCTTGATATGCAATGGCTTCTGTAGCCCCATGAAGCATGAGGCTCCAGGGGGGCTAGTGCAAATCTTGGGGTTCATTCGATTTATCGAGTCTGGTTAAACCACGCGGGGGTCGGTACATTTCAAGGCACTTTCAAACAGGCGCGACACAAAGGCACCGCTCGTCGCGCGACGAGCGGTGTCTTTGTGTCGCGTCGCGTGTCGCGCTGGTTTGCACGAGCCTTCATTCATTCATGTAGACTTGCTGCTGGCCGCGTGGACCCTAACTTTAAATATTAGTATAGATAAAGATTTCGGGGGCTATCTTATAGCATTCGCCTTAAAGCAACACTTTGATGTAGAATTTGACACGCCTCACAGTGGAACGAATGTATGGGAGCGGTTGGACGTAGACATTTCCGAAAAAAAAGAGTAAAATTATGCCAAACTAATGATGCCATCTTATTCGATTACTTAATGCCTTCATAACTTGTGGTGATGAATTTCTTCATAACTCCCATATTTCGGGAGTAATTTGAGAAAATGTGAAATTTTACTATGAAAATGAGTGTATCGAGCTCTCTCCCTCCTGATTCCGGGCTTGTTTCAAGTAGCGGTCTCTAATATCATAATGCTAATACTAAGAGCTATATTTAATACTAAGACACATAGTGCGCCAAATGTGCACTTTCTGGGATAAAGAGTGATGTTTATTTTATAACACAATTTTTTTATTTTTTGTTTATTTTGTTGATTAAAACCGTTTTTCTAAAGGTTTACCTTATTACAATAACATTTCTGAGCAGCCAATTAGAGAAGATATAAGCTAATTAGGATATATAATTAGGGACTTAAGGTTTACATATAAAACTGATGCACTAATGATTACTGATAAGAACATTGCTATTATTTAATTACTAAATGGCTCTTAATACACTAATTTAGCATGCATCATTTACTAATTATCACAATAACTAATTACCTTGCAATATTTAACAAAGGATACCTGGGATACCTGGATTTTATATAAATAGGTCACTATTAGTAACTTTAAAATCAGTGTTGATTTACACCTCGTTGTATCCAAGCTAATCTCGCAATGTATTTTCCAAATTTTAATACAAATCTTGATATTCACGTTGCTTTATGCGCACGCGCACATAAAGATTTACGCGACTTTAACTATTTGTTCAGTGTTTTAAAAGATAACAGTTGTGTTCAGTTATGTGAAAGTGCTGAAACAAGTTTAAAAGACTGGTGTCGTCGATTTTGCTACCGCATTTATGCAAAATGGACACAGTCTGGAAGAAGCACAGATAAGTTTCGGAAGAAACATGAGATTTGGCTACAGGCTGCAATTCAATGGCCGGAATTACAGAATGAAAATATGGAACCTTCTACAGAAAATATAAGTGACGTCATCGAGCCCATAATTTCTCCTGCTAAATCTGATGCTTCAACTTGTACACATCCTAGTCCTCGTAAATCTTTTGAGGACCTTAGTAACCGGCAAAAAAGAAGACGCACTGAAGATAGTCTTTCATGCAGCAGTAGCAGCGCTGAAATTATGTTTTCGGCCGAAAGGGCGCTTCAAAAGGCAGGACAAAGCGATACAGCTTATGTTATGAAATACTTGACGGAGAATCCAGAAGAGGCCTCAAAAATCAAAGCCTTCATTGAAGGTAAATCAATTCAGGTACGGGAAATATCCCCTTTGAAGGCATTGGCTCTTTATGTATCGATGAACTTATCGAAATGGCGCTATAACACTCTTCGGGATTTCAACACTCAAGAAGGAGCTCTTCAATACCCGAGTTACTACATGTTGGTTAAAGAAAAAATTAAGTGCTATCCGGCCAAAGAAGATCTCACAGTTACAGAGAGCTCTGCAAAAATCAAATTACAAGCCTTGATGGATTTAACCTCAAGAAGACTTATTAGGTCGTTAGAAACCCCTGTTGATCCCAATCAACAGCTCGTATTGACCAGCAAATGGGGTTTTGACGGATCATCTAGCCAAAGCATTTATCATCAAAGGACGAGTGAAGATGAGCAAATCGATCTTGCTAGTAATTTTATGATTAATCTTGTACCACTGCGGCTCGTCTCAAAAGGTGTAACAATTTGGGAAAACGAGCGACCATCTTCCACTTCATTTTGCCGGCCAATATTGTTTAAGTTTATAAAGGAAACCAAAGAAAATGTGCAGAGAGAGATGGCTGAAATCGAAGCAGAGATTGAAGCCTTAACTCCATCCACCATCACTGATGGAATTAGTGTCAAACACCAACTGCTGTTGACAATGATTGATGGTAAAATTCATTCCATTATATCCAATACAGCAGCTTCAGTGTGTGACATATGCAAGGCTTGTCCTAAAGAAATGAATAATTTAGAGTTAATCAAAGATAAACACGCAAACGAGGACATGTATAAATATAGCTTAAGCACCCTTCACGCTTGGATTCGCTCAATGGAATGCTTATTACACATTTCCTACAAATTAGACATAAAATCATGGCAAGTAAGGGGTGATATAGCAAAAAGGCAAGTTGATGACAGGAAGAAAAGAGTTCAAGAGGCTGTAAGAAGAGAAACGGGCTTACTTCTCGATGTTGTGAAACAAGGCAGTGGATCCACCAACAATGGCAACTCGGCAAGGAGATTTTTTGAAAACTACACTAAATCTGCTGAACTGACCGGAATAGATGCTATGCTTTTAAGAAAAATCTGTGTGATCTTGCAGTGTATTTCATCAGGAGAGAAGATCAACGTAACTAAATTCCGAGAGTTCTGCTTTGATACTGCTAAGCTTTACGTGGAGTTATACCCATGGTATTATATGCCTTCTTCACTTCATAAAATTTTAATGCATGGGCCAGACATAGTTCAGAACATGTCAATTGTGCCCATTGGTTTTCTATCCGAAGAGGCATCTGAGGCTAGAAATAAAGATTTTAGAAAATATAGAGAGGGGCATTCTCGAAAGCATAGCAGTATCTCATGCAATGAAGATATTATGCACAATCTTTTACTGTCTTCTGATCCACTTGTTACAAGTATCCGTCCAAAAGGAAATAAGTTTGTAAAAAAATCTTCTTTTAAGGAATTTTATGAGCTTACGGATTCTGAGAAAAGTGATATCGAATTTGTTAACATAAATGATTTAGCGGACATCGATTCTGAATTTGAATTAATTGATGATGATGATGATGACGAAGATAATTAAATGATGTTATTGTTTTAAAATGTGTAACTTAGTAAATTAGAGCTTACATCTTAATTATTTATTGTACTTTTAATGAAACTAGGTAATTTATTATCAACTTACTTAAAAGTCATACTCTCATCAGTTCTTGTGAATATTTTTGTTAATATATATTTCTGTATATATATAATATATTTATAGACCTCTTAATAAGTCTGTCTGCGGTTTAAAGTAAATACAAATGGGGAAAAAACGTTTTTTTTTTAAATTTTCATTTCCTTTTATCCCAGAAAGTGCACATTTGGCGCACTATGTGTCTTAGTATTAAATATAGCTCTTAGTATTAGCATTATGATATTAGAGACCGCTACTTGAAACAAGCCCGGAATCAGGAGGGAGAGAGCTCGATACACTCATTTTCATAGTAAAATTTCACATTTTCTCAAATTACTCCCGAAATATGGGAGTTATGAAGAAATTCATCACCACAAGTTATGAAGGCATTAAGTAATCGAATAAGATGGCATCATTAGTTTGGCATAATTTTACTCTTTTTTTTCGGAAATGTCTACGTCCAACCGCTCCCATACATTCGTTCCACTGCGCCTTCTGCATTAAGCCAGCTTCGAGAACCAGCAGTTATTGTGGCAACATAAAACGAAGCGCCCGAGCTAATTGCAAGACGGACGTGGCAAGAATAATAGCGTTCTTTGTGAGATACTGCCTCGTGTTCTTGCGCGTACACTTTTTATTTTAGTTTCTTCTTTTTTTTCAGATTGCAAGCAAGATGTGTGGTGTTTGCTAAGAGGTTTTCGTTTTAAGAGAAATATGTTAGACTTTAGTTTTGTTTGACTTGTAGCTGGTCTATAATGTCACAAAGCTAGAGTTTGGCCATGGAATTTGAAAATCTATAGACGGCAACACCATCCTGTCCTACGAAAAATGAATTTATACAACGTCCCGACATCAATCGTCGGGTAGTAGCCCAACACCCGTCTGGTCGAAGGATCCTCCCTTTTCTACAGAGGATGAGTGAACTTTACATCCTCATACCACTATAAATTCATGTAACTATGGTTAGTTAAATGAATTTATAAACAACGTGACATTTTAATCGTCTTACAAAAGCAGCCCACTTCATGTATCCAATGACTACAAAACATTCTTAAAATTGGTTGTCTGTAAAGTCGGTTTACGGACGATAATTTTACGTGATAACGTCACAAGCCCTCACTTGCACGCTCGGCTCAGGCGGAACGTGACACTTTTTCGTGCGTGCAGCCGGCGTTCATCGATTTATAAAACGTTATCATGTCAAAAAGTTTATACACACCGTGACATTTTAGTAGCCTTATAAAGGGCCACTCAATGTACCCGACATAAAATAGCTCTAAGAGCAATTTAAAAACTGGTACAATTTATCAAAAAAAAAAAATTAATGTTTAGTAGTCATTGGATACATGAAGTGGGCTGCTTTTGTAAGACGACTAAAATGTCACGGTGTATATTATCTACAATGGTGATTGCATAATATTATCTACAATAAGAAACTCTGTAAGCCGATATTCGCACGGACCACCGCGGTGATTTTTTTCGTGCACTTGATTTTTAACGCTCTGCTTTGCGCCGAGAGTTGAAAATCCAACAGTGTGTTTTTCTACGCGCTGGGACGAGAGTGCGTCCCAGCGCGTTGGATTCTCAACGCTCGGCTAAACACCGAGAGTTAAAAATTCAGTGTGCGATTAAATTCCGCCGCGATTTTATTACGTCCGTTTCGCACGGACGTCGGCTAACTCTTTGACATTACTGACATCGGTAAAAGAAAACATTGTGAAGAAACCTCGACATAAATTAATATAAATCTGAAATCGTCAACCCGTCTTGAGCAAGCGTGGTGATCGATCAATGGTCGTGCCTCCTCTGTATGAGAAGAGGCTTTTTCAATGATAGACTGATATTATCGTAAGTACTTACTTACCTATGTACCTACTCGTATAAAACTTCTTGGTGTCTATTTCATCATCATCATTTCAGCCAAAAGACGTCCACTGCAGAACATGGCTTATGTTCCCAAGCACCGTCACTTCGACCGGTTCTGTGCTTCTCCCTTCCAGCGGATTCCTGCGACCTTCACAAGGTTATCGGTCCACCTTGTGGGGAGGTCTTCCAACGTTACGTATTTTGGTACGTGGTCGCCACTCCAGAACCTTTCGGCCACATCGACCATCTGTTCTGCGAGCAATTTGCCCTACCCATTGCCACTTAAGTTTGGCAATTCTTCGGGCTATGTCGGTTACGTTGGTTCTCCTGCGGATCTCTTCATTTCTGATTCGATCACGTAGGGAAACTCCAAGCACAGAGCTCTCCATTGCCCTTTGGGTGATTTTTTGCCTTCTAATAAACGCAGTGTGAGCGACCACGCCGCCGCGCCGCCGCCGCCCCGCCGCCCGGTGTCTATATAAGAGCGTTCATTCTATTACTGAAGCTACGGAATTTCGTCTTGTATTTTATTTTTTTACTGAATTTATGTGGTTTTGTCATATAAATTCATATTTCATAAAAAACATTATGTGAGTGTGGTCACAGTTGAATATTAAGTAGGTACTACATTAATTCACATTTTTTTAAAAGAGAAGATAATTTTTAGAGAAGAGTTATTAAATCAGTAGGTAAAGGTACCTACTTACCTACCTATCCGTATCAAAACAGTTAGACATTAAAAAAAAGCCAATGAAATTCAAGATGGGTAAGTACCGGCATAAAAATGTGTCGTTCCATTTCTGTAGCAAATAAATCGCAGCTGGCACAAAGCATTCGCCCAGTCCAATTTATGTCGATATTGTCGCGAAAATATTTCATTTAGTTTGTTCAGTGCACGTCGCGTCGCGGCCCGCGGGTCTGAAGCTAGGCGGACCAAGGGGGCGGCAACCTAAATGAATTCAAATATTCTACGTTTTGAATTCCTTTTACAAGACTCGTAATATCTGCACAAAGAGAGAGTAGGTACCTACATAGCTACTTACTTAAGCCAGGTCCGCTGCGCCATGTTTTCGTGTTTTATAAACATCAAACACGAACCGATTTGGGGACGTGGTTTAACAAAAAACACAAATCAAGTTTGCCACGACGAAGAAAGTAGCTAGTGTCGAATTGCAGAGTAGCAGGTATACCTACAGACCTACACCAAGCCGATTGTGTTTATTGTCAATCGCTTCAATTGTATTTTGTAGACGACCTATCAATCGCGTCAATTGACAATTGCATAAATTTGCTCGTTTCGGTGACCCTTCAGAAGTTCAGACCACAAGACTAAAACTTGTGCTTCAGACAGACGACGAAACCTGTAGGTACCTACAGCGTTGCGCCACCGCTCTAAATGTGGACGCACATTTTGTTCAAGCATATCGAGCCGACTTTTGGAATTCCTTAGATTATGAAATCATATCGAGCGTTCACGGGCTATAATGTATTGAGCGACATTTTGGTCGATATTGGTGCCGATTCCCTTATTCACAAACTAAACTAAATTTAAGTTCAGTACATCTTTTTCTTTCTATTTCAAAAGACAGAAGATAAATTTTAGTTTAGTCCTCAGCGCCTGTCACTACTCCATACAAGTTGAGACGTGATTAAAAACTTGCCTACTAAAATTACGTCAATTTACGTCAAGCGCTGATTAATTTGACAGGACTAAACTAAAATTTATCTTCTGTCCTTTTCTTAATGAAATAGAAAGAAAAAGATGCACTGAACTTAAATTTAGTTTAGTTTGTAAACAAGGGAATCGGCACCATTGAGTTTTAGTCATATTCCAAGTTGCCAGATTTTTCTGCGCCGTTTGAATCCGGTTTCTGAGCACTTTTTTCCTGCTAGAAACATCAGTTTTAGGTCTAGTTTGAATCTGATTTGATTGAAGCTACACTGATTTTGTAAAATTTTCTAACCGGTTCACAGTCCAATGATCTATTTATGTGGTCTGTTCAATTGTTTTATCTATTATGTCTACATATGGGAGAGTGAACCTGTTTTAAAAATGCTTAATTTTTATTTTATTTTTTATTACTGTCTGGCGCATGAGATACTTTGGTTCGATTCCCAGGTCGGGCAAAGTGTTATTGGATTTTTCCATCAAGAATATCTCAGTAGGTAACAGCCCGGAGTCTGGATTTGTGCCCGTTTGATGGCAATAGGCTCGCAGGGGACTTAAACATTACTGGCGAAACATGGGTGTACTATAGGTACACCTCTGCCTAACCCTTCGGGGATTACAGGCGTGATGTTTGTTATGTTAATAGTAAAGGCTCGCGCTGGTCTGCACGACCCTTAAACTTTAAATATTAAAATTTAAAACCAAAAAAAATTATTGTTCATTATTCTGTTTAGTGTGTTTACATTAAAATATAATTATACGCAAGTGAACCCAAGTAGCCCATGAAATCGTAGTTGTAATAATTTTTATTACTTGTCTAGAAATACAAGATTTCAAATTTTTAAAGAACCACTGCATTGTCTTTACTTTCGATTGAAATTGAATCACGAATGTTTTGTCTATGATGAGAAATATTTTCGTTCATTTCGTTCCATTTCGTTCGCGTCGTCGATCTCTGTCACTCTCTTTGTTTACGTCAAACTCAATCTAATGGAAGCTGCGGAATTTTGTCTTGTATTTTAATTTTTCACCGACTTCAATGTGGTTTCATCATATAAATTCATATTTCTTATAAAAAGCATGATGTGAGTGTGGTCACAGTCAGTCACAGTTGAATATACATTATTCTGCTAAAGTCGAATCAATATTGCAACATGGAGGGCAAGAAAATCTCCTTTGGTTTTATGAAAACTAAAAAGGTTGAAAAACCATTTATACCAATAATAACTGAAGAAAAAAGGGATTATATAGAATGTGTTGAAGAAAAATCAATTAAAGTAGTGGGGTAAGTGACCAAATCCTATTTATTTTACATCCAAACTAACCTAAAAAATAAATACATTTTGGCTGTTATTGTTTTATTTAGATAATAGTAAGCCAGAGTTCATATTTTGTTTGACTCAAGTTTAAGCACTTCATGCTTACGTAAAAACATCATACATATTATACTAAACTTATTAAATACTTATCAAAATATAATCTCATAAAATTTTACACTTATTGAAAATCTGTTTCAGAGGCGAAACGGTAACAGAAGATTTGCCGCTAGTAATTCCTATGAAACCAAACACTCTCATCACAGCAGAGAAACTAAAACAAATTGCTGAGAAAGTTGAAAGTGCTGTTCAGGAACCGGAAATCAAAGAGGAACCTGTAATAAAAGAAGAAAAGATTGACGAAAATGAGACATTGGACCAGATGGCTTTTCGGGAGCTGATGCAAGAAGCTAGAAAAGATGTCAAAGAAGAAGTTCCTGATAACTTGGCTATTCCTACGCCTGCAAAGCCTGTCATGACTGGAGAGAAAGAGGTGAATAAGTTTATATTGTAACCAAATTCTTCTTTGTCTCGTTTGATGCAAATTTTTCTATTGAAAGCATATTCATAGTCCGTCGGGACTGTGAATACGCTTTCCATAGAAAAATTTCATGTCAACCTAGACAGGTCGACATACATTTTCATAATGTGAAGTCAAATACAGCTAAATAGTTTTTACATGAAATAAATTGTAAACACCCCGTTTACAATTAAAAATAAATTGTAAAAGTAATGCATAATCTTAAAATATCCTGATTTCAGACATAAAACTATATTTTTTTTTTTTGCTCGAATGCATTATTGTTTGTATTTCAATAATGGTGTTTCTAAAATGTTTGGACACTGACATGATAGATGACGGCCAAGCATGTTCATTAATGGTATTGTACGTAAATACTCTTATTTAAATTGATTTATGCACAATAGATAAATTTGTTTAACACCTACCAGGTATTTTAAATAATAAATTTGTCTCGTTTTGTTCTACAGTAATTTAATGAAATAAACATTTGTGTAAATAAAACAATTTATATCTTCGTTACAGTCAACCTTAGATGACTATGACTCGGTGCCTATTCAACAATTTGGAATGGCAATGCTTCGAGGCATGGGGTGGACACCCAGCAAAGATGGGTACGTAGATTTTTTTATTTAATTTTATATTCATGGCTAGGGTAAGACCAAAGAAACAATGGATGGACTGTGTCATCATCATCACCAGCCTATAGCAGCCCACTGCTGGACATAGGCCTCTCCAATTGCACACCATTCAGCTTGATTCTCGGCAACTCTCATCCAGCTTTTACCAGCCACCCTGCGAAGATCGCCACTACACCCAGCCTGAGGGAGTCCTACCTTATGTTTGCCGATTCGCAGTCTCCACTCAAGAACACGTGTACCCCAACGTTCTACGGCTAATATGGCCGGCCCACTGCCACTTCAGCTTGCTTATTCTGTGAGCTATGTCGACAACTTTGGTTCTCTGCGGATCACCTCGTTCCGGATTCGATCCCTTAGAGAGACTCCAAGCATAGCCCGCTCCATGGCTCGCTGAGCAACCTTGAATTTATGGACCAGCCGTACCAGGTGACGTCTTTAGGCTCTGTGGAATACGCGATGAGAAGACTCGATGAAGTTTTCCAAACGCTGCCCAGCATGGACTGTGTGAAAGATAATAAATGGCTAGGAAGGGGGTGACTATCGAGATAATCTATCTATATATTGAGAACCGCTGGGCCGATTTAGCTGATTTTGGTTTTGAAATGTTTGTCGTAGTCCAGGGAAGGTTTAAACGGTGAGAAAATATGGAAAAACTCACGAAAAAAAAAATATGGAGAAAATTCACGTTCTCATACATTTTGTGTGGATCGGCTTTTTTGATATCTCGGTAGGTAGGTTGGGTAGGTAGTGTAGGTAGGGTAGAAATTTTAAAATCCTAAACATGCACATTCATTGACTGTTAGGTGGAACAAAGTTTGCTGGGTCAGCTAGTAACTAATAAAGATTACAGGCAATATAGAAAAAAAAAAATGTACCAACCCCATACAAATTCGGATAAGGAGAATAATGATGATGATTCATGTCTTATTATTATTTTTGGCATCAATTATCTGGGTTAATGGCAACTGATGTTTAAATTTAAAATTAATGGCTGGGAAAAGTAATTATAGAGAAAATATTCAAAGTTTAAAAGGCCTGATTGATTGAATACCCAATGAATGCTTGCTTCTGCTGTGCACCGAGTTAACCATTCTCCCACATACAGATAATAGAAGAATGTAATATGTAGCTCAGGGGGCCTACCACCATCTTTTACGAAACAATCTTATTATGTTCGTACCATGACCTTCATCATTGTTTTATTCCTGCTTAGTGCTCGGAAAGAATGAACAATTTGTAAGATTTTTTTTTTATTGCCTGCTATAATAGAATAGATACAACACTATATGTAGTGTATATTATATTGTCCCTTTCACGCGATAGTCCGAATCGCTACTGCAAATTTAATTTTTATGAGTAATTTCCATGAAATTTACACAAATATTAAAAGGTTTTGCTTTGAAAAAGGGGAAAACCAAAAAAAATCCTTTTAATATTTCCTTTTTTTTTGTAGCGGAATTTTGTGGTTGGAAATGCATACCGGTATATTTCGGTAGCAGTACCTTAACCTTTATAAATGTATCGGTAGCAGTACCAAAACCTTAATAAATGTATCGGCAGCAGTACCAAAACCTTAATAAATAGGGGTTTTCTTTGACGCACCGCCGCCACACTCTGTCGTTCACTTGCTGATTGTAACTAAGTATTGGTTTTTATTTCCGATCGTAAGAACACGATAGTGTCGCGCCGCGCCGCGCCGTCTCGCATGTTTTTCGGTACCGAAATCGTGTAAACGCTAAATAACGGTTTAGCCCAACCTTTATTTATAAAGGTATCGGTAAGGCTCAACCTTTATTTTAAACCGGTACCGGTATATTTTTGAGGTATCTTAACCTTTAACCGGAACCGTTTTCAGTCCCTCAGACTCAGTGATTAGTGTTTTGTTATTAATTTTGCAGCCGTAAAGTTAGTCGGATTTCCTGGCGGCAGCTAGAGATACTCTGGGAATTTTTAAATTCAAACAGATGTATCGCTACTGCCCACAATCGCTCTCTACAAGACAAGGAGTACTCACAAAGAAAGTGGAAAGAGATTGCAGAAATCTTGAACTCGCAAGTTGATGGCGCTTATAAAGATTCGGCAGGCTGGACTAAAGTAAGTACCTATAACTTTTTATTTTGTCAATTTAAATTATTATTATATTATGGTACTATTCCGAACCCGACCGCACGTGGCAACTGTAGGCGACGTGTCGCGGCGTCATGTCGCGCCGACACGTCTCGGCGACACGTCTCGGCGTCATGTCGCTGCAATCATGATTCCGAACCCGACCGCAAGCGGCAGCAGCTCGTATTCCAGTCGGTAGATAGAAGATAAAAAAACGTATTATCGCTTGACCGTTGGCGGCACTACTGGTCTGCCAACGACGTGACGCTAGCTACGGAAGGTATTTCATAGAAATTCATAGAAACCAGTCGTGTCGCGGCGACACGTCGCCTGAAGTTGCCTCCTGCGGTCGGGTACGGAATGGTACCTTTATACATACACGTTTAACAATATTAAATTAAACAAAATTTTTTTTCAGTACTGGGTAGATTATAAGGCAAAACTAAAAAGGCGGGTTGCTGTGTTACGAGCTTCTCATGTGCTGACTGGGGGAGGGCCTTCAACTGAGAGGCCTTTAACCGAAATGGAAGAAAAATTTCTCCAAATACTGGGAGAAGATATTGGCCAGGGTTTGCCAGGTGTTCGGGTGGAACTAGTAAGAAAACATAATTGTTTAAGCATAATTTATTATTATTTATAAAATTAAGCACATAACTCATATGTTATCTCTTTGTAGCCTCCAGAGAATGGCGCTGCTACAACAGATGTGGATGTGCAGGATTCTCCTGCTTCAGAATCCATTTTACAAAATGTGAATTCTCTCCTAGATCCAACAGTCGTTATTCCTACTCAAAATCTACCTTTTGAGCCCATCGTAGAGCCACTGCCTCAAAATCCACCTCTGGAACTTATGGTCCAAGATCCACCGGCTCGCTCCCCACACAGAACTCCTACCCCACGTCTTGCAACTACATCTGCTGCCTGCTCCCCGCGACACCGGCGTCGAAGGCGCGAGCCGCCAATCTCACAGGAGGCTGCAAGGCGAGCGCTCGTCCGTTCCACACAAATGCACGCTGAAGCTGCTGTGAGGATTGCTGAAGCGCTGGAGAAGATGGTCCAAGGAACAACAGCAATTGGAAATACAGCAACGAGGATTGAAAGGTACAGAACTAGTAAATATGTTCACCTTCTTTAATTCTCCGATAAAGTGCTATCCAGAAGTCCACTGCCTCGTTGGTCTAGTGGTCTGCTGAGCATGAGGTCCTGGGTTCGATTCCTGGGTCGGGCAGTGTTATTGGGTTTTTCTATCTGAAATTTCTCAGTAGCAGCTCGGAGTCTGGATTTGTGCCCGGTTGATGGCAATAGGCACGCCCCCTATTACATGGGACTTAAACATAACTGGCGAAATGTGGGTGTACCTGCTACAGGGACACCTCTGCCCAACCCTTCAAGGAAATGTTATGTTTATGTATGAAGAAATGATTATTAAATGAATACTATTTTTTTTGGTTTCTATTTTATTTTATTTTTTTGTGTCTATTAAGACAGTACAAAATGAAGTCTGAATAAAAAAATATATATATAAAAATGAAATGTGTATATTTTGTGTTTCAGGATCTTAAATGCCGCCTTTCCTACAGCCGCTGAACAAGAGAATCACAACTAGCCAAACCCTGCCGCAGAGCGATGTTATTACTACGTGGCTGTTCACTCACATTGTCATGTGGCAGTAATTGGGCTTCTCGAATCACATCTTCATTGTTTAAATGTTACACAGATATGATATATAACACAAGCATTTATAATAGGGCCGGCTACTCCTGGTGAGTAGTGCAAGACTTACTTATTTACAGGAACAAGTAAGCAACGAAAACGTGCTTTGAGAAGCCCAATAGTGCGCTCTATAATGTTCCTTGCATGGACATGTAAGTCGGTGTGTGTGCTTCAGATGCTGCATCCAGTATTGGTGTCATCATGCTCTTTCTCAAAGGGTATCCGGAATTTCCTTTTGATAACTAAAGTTAATTCAAATTATTATTGACCAAAGTTACAAGTTGAATTTAAATATGTACAATTTTTTTTACATTGGTCAAATGATGTAATACATACCAATAAACCAAGTATTAGATCTTCCAAGTGAGGTCGTAAGGCGGGTCCACACCTGCGCACGCGCATGCGTCTTAGGAACATAGTATGGACACCTTTGGACATTTCGCGAGGCGTTAATGAATAGTTCGCGTGCAAGAGACAGTCAAAACACTCTTTCGCGAACACATCGCGTGCATGCCGTGTACCTGTGCTACCTCGGATGTGCTCAGTGGTTCGAGACCGTACGAGGCACGTAGTGTACACGGTGCGTGCGCGTGAGCTTCAATTGCGCAGGGGCCTTACTTCGACGTGTTAAAGCCATCATTGTTCCAGTGTAAGAGAGAGAGCACTGTCTCATTTTCACAGCGGAACAATAATGGCTATAACACGTCACAGGCCGTACTACGACGTGTTAAAGCCATCACTGTTCCAGTTTGAGAGAGGGATAGAGCTATACAGTATAAATAGCAGTGTCCCATTTTCACAGCCGAACAATAATGGCTATAACACGTCACAGTAAGGCCCCAAGTGTGGATCCTTGCACGTGAACCGTTCGCAACATGCGCGCGCGCGTAGAATGTCATGCATCTATAGCCATCCGAGGAGCGTGCACGGTTCGTGCACGAGCGCTGGTGTGGCCCGCCTTTAGTGGATGAATAGCCCATATAAAGAAATTACGAGTTGCACCACCATGACTTGCATCTGCGCTTATTATTTACATGTCCCCACCGCAAATATGATTGACATGTAAAAGTGTTTGTACAAACATACTTACAGAAATAAAATAATTTATCACAAATCTGAAAATGTTTAGTTAGATTAATTAATATCTGAAACACTGTAAAGTGCCATATTTATAGTATAAGTTAAGAATTGTATGTATGCCCTCTTATAGAAGTACGTGAATAAAGAAGTTTTTTATATTTTTAAACTTACCTGTTTTTTTTTTATTTATCTTATTTTGAATACTTACTATAATTGGTTTAACTTCTGCTGAATACTTTACAAATATAGTTTATCTACACCCATGCTATAAAACCTCTATAAAAGTTTCTGAAACAGCTTATTGCCAACATTAAAACAGCCAGTGTCATAGTAACCATAATATCATCCAAATGAGTGGTATAATGTATTAAATTTTATTATGCAACTCGAATTTCAAAAAGAGAACATTGTCATGCACGCGCGTTTCACTACCACAGATCCGTAATTTAAAAAAAAAACTTAGGTATAGGTTATTCGAAATCACGTCGTATCCCGCCATTTTTGTTCGATATTAGTATTGCAAAATTTTACTACTTTATTGTTTACAAAACGCTTTGATAACACACCACCTAGTAATTTCTAATGCAGCAAAGGACATTTCTAACCAATTATTAACAGAAAAGTCGAGAAAACAATATTGTACAACACCCTAAGTATGGTTTCAGCACCTTTTATAGAGGATTCATATCATGGGTGTAGATAAAGTCTTGTATACAACTGTTCATAATTAGGTATTAAAACACTCATGTGATACTATTATCACACTCTGCTTCGCCTCGTGTGATAAACCCACATATATTTTAATACCCCTTATTATACAACAGTTGCATAAATAACTATTGTAAAACTGTTTTTTCACTCTTGCTCAAAAAGTCCATCATTGTAGCGTACCAGAGCGGGGAAAAAATAGCATATTTTGCTCTAGGGGAAAAAGTAATTTTTGTCTGTAACCAACGAGACTACAAAAACGAAAAGGCTTCTTATGTAAAACTAGCTTTTTACTACTGCATACCGGGATAAAAAGTTTCCTTAAAAATTCAGATTGATCAAATTGTAAATTTTTTAAATAAAATAAACTGTTTAATATTGTATTGGATTATTTTATTTTCTCGCAATCGTAGTGAAAAGTAGAGTGTAACACACGGTGCTAAAACCCATTATAACTCGGTTTCTATTTACTCCCTCGCTAAAGCTCGGTAGTAAATTACCTCGATAGAATGGGTTATTTTAGCCCCTCGTCTGACAATCTACAATTTTTATAAACAGATACTTACCTTAGTATCTAATAAACAAAGTAAAGAATTTAAAATCACCATTGATGATGATAATTTAACTCATTGTTACATCAGCCTAATACATGCTGGATATAAAAGTCACTATAAAATTATGTCAAATTAAGTCTTATCTAAGTTTTCCTTATTTCTTACCATTATTTGTTTTTTTTTTGTAGGACTAAACATAATATTGTAATAATAAAGGTATATTACTCCATTTTAATTCTGTTGCGTTCTTGATAATTTACTGGAAATTTTGTGTATTTCCGTCTCATCTGCAGTGAGTTAAGACTCGCAGTGACCTGTGCGATGACGGAAGAAACAGTCTGCTGAGCCAGAAATTGACCCTCATTACTGCCTACTGGACTATTTGTTAATACTCTTTTAACTTAATGTAATTTATTTTAAAATTTTTAGGAAAGCTGCTAAAGTCGCAGGCACGACAGATAGGAAAATAGTTTTACAGCTCTATATAGTTCAAACGAAAATCAAAACAAAAATAAAGTACTTAGTTCTGAATTAGAATTATTATAAAAGATAAATCTAATAATTGATGGACATGGAAATTAGCATTCGTTTGTATTCTGAAATGCGATGATTCCCGAGGGACACTAAAAAAAACAACCGACTTCCAAAAAAAAAACACTACAAAGTGAAAAATAACTTTAATTTCGGAAGTCGGTGTCTTGGGTTTTGTGTTTTCGTTTTTTGCCACCGACTTCCGAAATTAAAGTTATTTTTCACTTTTTAGTTGTGGTACCTACCCCACACACATTCAAATACCACTACCTGCTACCAGTGATAGGAACATATCATATCATCTACATACTAAGTGGGAAAAAAATACGTATTTTGTAGCTAACTCAAAAACTACCCAAGCAAAGTTAATAAAATTTATATGGGACCATTTTGGGAGCATACCCTTTCAAACAAAAAAATAATTTTCAAAATCGGTCCACAAATGACGGAGAAATCGGTGGACATACATAAAAAAAAAAACTAACGTACGCGTCGAACATATAACCTCCTCCTTTTTGGAAGTCGGTTAAAAATAGAAATACTGTATGTACAGGTACATAAAAGTGGTAAATGGCACATTATACACTGCTTTAGTGTTATTCGCGGTAGAAATGAGGATTTTACCTTCATCTCTACAGACAAGTTGATCAAAATATGCTTCGTGACTATAACAGATATGTTTTTACAAAATTACAATCATTATAATCACTATTAACACTAACATCTCTAGCTTATTTAAAGGACGTCATGGTACGAAAAGTCAAAGTAAGGTTATAATAATACTGTTGTAAGAGCTGGTGGTAGGTAGTAGAGGCCCCCTGATAGGTCATCACCCATTGAATGCTTGATTCTGCTGTGCACCAAGTTATAACTATTCTCCCGCATACAGATACAAGAAGAATGCAAAGTCTAGCAGTATAGCTTTTTTTTTTAAAGTGAAAATTTCTTTAGGCGCATTGGGCATTTTTGAGATGAGACTAAACCATTTATTTCGCGACACTGTAACGGAATTTCCGACACCGTGGAGTAAAAAACATCAACGAGTTGATTACCGCGGTGGCGATTTTTTTTTTTAAGTTTTCACTTCTGTCGGCACTCCCGGAGTGCCACTGTTTTTTTTGTGGGTGGGAAATTATTAAATAACTTCTCCCGCTCTGGGCGGAGCGGGAGGGCGTGTCAGACTTTTACTGACTAAAACCCACCCCACCCGTGTTCCTTCAGTTGCCTGTATGTTGCTAGGGGCCACGGTATCCCTTTCGGACTTCCCCGCAACCCCGGCAGGCATCGTTCCTAGCGGACCCCTTCAGTTGTGCTGACATCTCTTTGAGGCGCGCGTGAAACACAACACGCCGTCGACCCGGGCTTGGTCCTTATCGGATGGCGAGCTACCCATTGCTCACCGTCCGCAAGCCCGCGCCTACGGTGGCCGGGAATCGGCCTGCGATTCCCGACGCAATAGCAGCTAGTCTGAGCTACATATTACATTCTTCTGTACCAACAAACATGGTGAAGCCATTATTCTCTTTTAAAATATTTTGTCCTATCAGAAATTAATTTGACAATGTTGTTGAACTGTTTTGTTAAATTAAGTTATAGTAAACTTGCTTCCGCCAGCGGCTTTACCCGCGTGATATCTTTATAAATTAAACCCTATGTTACTCAGTGATAATATAGCATTCTACTGGTGAAAGAATTTTTAAAATCGGTCCAGTAGTTTTTGAGTTTTATCATTACAAACAAAAATACAAATCTTTTCTCTTTGTAATTTTAGTGTGGATTATAATTGCTTACTTTTATTATTTTCAGGTCCAAATACAAGCAACCTGAACTCCGTCCAAAAGGCTTAGGTTTAGGAGCTGATAAAGTAATCAAAGAAAATCAGAAGAAACAATCTAAAGACAAGAAGCAAGAAGAGTTAGTTATTGTGAAGAACTCTTTCGTGAAAATCACTACTGGGAAATATAGTGGTTATTATGGAAAGGTAACATTTTTAACTATAATAGCCGTATTTTGACTGCCTCGTTGGTGTTTTTGTCTTAAGCGCTACTACTGTGTGTTGGATCATTTAGCTCCCTTCAAAATGGTTGAGATGAATGGTGCTAATCTATGCGTCATGTTCGTGAACAGGCGCTGTCAGTAGGGACTGGTCATCTCTTAGCTGCCACGACTTATTTTAATTTAATTTTTGAATTGTTTTATTTTTTATTACGGAGGCTTTTAACGTTCTGCATCGTTCTCACATGTATAACTTCAACATGAATGATGTAACCAATATTTTGTAATCATATTTTGATTTAAAAGAATGTCCGTGGAGTTTCTTGCCCGTTCTTCTCCATAGGTACCTACTACGCTTTGGAATGGGCAACTAACTTCATCTTTCTGACTGACCGACCCCTTGACAATTCAAAAGTGCCAGTAATTGGTGCATTTATGGTGCAGATTTCGACAATTATTAAGAATTAAGTTGCATATAATGCGGTCAAGATTAATGACACTGCTGCTGTCCAATTTCTTGATGAAATCCTTTGGGAGGTTCTTCTCTATATTTCTGATGAATTCTATAATTTCAGGTTGTTAGCTTAGATGAAGACAATGGTCGAGTAATGGTAGACATTGCTGTGAAAAAAGAAACAGTCAGCCTCAGTGAATTCATGATGCATGCAGTTACAAAATCAGAATATGATAAAGAATCTAAAGTTATAAGTAAGTATATGCATAAAATATATTTACATTGTCCAAGTATTGCAACTTGCAAGTACAGTAATTGGGCGTTAATCTGGCACATCGAAGTTTACAAAGACACTGTCACACAGTGCCAGATAGAACGCTCTAGAAACCCGAAATTTTAATACTCGTTGTGCGATATTAACAGCCGTATACTGTAGAAACTTTAGTCAATCAATTTCTTTACAGATGCAATTGAAGATGTCACTAACAGCTTCAGATGCTATTTTCATACAAACCCTGCTTTTTGAATGGAACTCCAAGATACAACACTTAGACAACCCATAAGTTTTATTCATTACACTAATTATAATATTCACTACAATTTTAGACGCGGGTTCATTCGAAGAGTACAAAAAGACAGAAAAAGTAACACAAAAACCGCCCAAACAAGAAGAAAGAAGTTCGACCAGTCAGAGAAGTAGTGAACTTAATGTGAAAACTGACAGAGAGAGAAGTAATGACGATCATAGACGGCAAAGAGAAGACAGAGAAGATAAATCATCAAATGGCAGAAGCAGGGACAGGACGAAGGAAAGAAGAGATTCCTCTAGCAGTGAAGATAGGGCGAGACGCAGAGAGAAAAAAGACAAGAAAAGATATAGCAGTAATGATTCCTTGAGCTCTTCTGATGACGATAAGAGAAGAAGAAAACACAAGTCTAAGAGCAGGAGACATCGAAGCACTTCAGAGGACTCACGCAAAAAAAGTTCAGTAGTGAAAAGAGATATTGATAAGAAACGCAAAGGGAAGAAAAAGAAGAGGGACAGAGATCGGTCACCGAATTATAAAAAGCATAGGAAGTAAGAATCAAGTGTGAATAAAACTTACTTATTTTAATAAGTTTATGTTTTTTTTGCCTCGCAGGCTCTGAATATAGGCCTTTTGGCATACTGCTACCCAGAATGGTGGTATCGGCCCTTATTGTCTCCAGTGTATGCAAATTAATTGCCGACCGCAATGTGTTGGTAGTTAAATAAATTCTAAAGCTACATTTTACAACACCCATTAGACTGGGACCTTACTAGTAATTTGACCAAGACTAATTTATAAAAAAACAAAAGTTGCGCCATCTGTATTCAATCAGAGGAGTTTCTGTCACTAGATGACGCTATTACGTAGTTTGTAAAATTCAATATAGGTGGCGTTAAGATTGGTTTTCTTGTAGGACAGCAACAAGGTAAGCCTTGTATATTGATAATATTGAATTTTACAAACTATTGGAATAGCGTCATCTAGTGACAGAAACTTTACCCTAAAAACAGAGCTCTTGGTAAGCCAAGAGCTCTGTTTTTAGGGTCAAGTAAATATATTCATTTTGTTGGGGGCGGCAGGTGTCGCTAAAGAAACCAACCAATGTTATCGTGATACACCTATCAAGATGAAGGTGAGTAGCAGTGTAACAGTGAAACATGAACACTTGGAGGTACCTAAGCATTCTTGACATCAACTACAATCTCCATTACGAACGTATTTTAGACTAGGTACCATGTTATCGATAAGGCAGTCGCTCCATGTAAAGTACTGGTATCCTGCTGCATCTGGTTAGATTGGAAGAATACCCCAACATACTTAGTTGGGAAAAGGTTAGACAGTGATGATGTTATCGATAACAGCAACCAATAGGTAACCTACTTACGGAGACTGCTTTTTATACGATCCCCAGAATATCTTTAAGAAAACAAAACGGTAATGTTTGGTAGCAAACCAATTAATAACAACACCCGTGTTCAGTGCTTAAATAAATTAAAAGGAGCAATTTAAAACCTCACTACGTTTACATCGTTGCAAGTGACAGCTCAGTTAACGAGCTTTGGGTACTATCGAAGAAACGCATACTATTCTACTTGCAGCGCTCGGCCACTATAGAAAGCGCCCGTTAGACAGATGTGGTCATCGTGTTCACGGGATTTTGTTTTCAAATTGCTTACATATGCGTTTCTTCGATAGTAGGTACATCCCTGTGTGGACCAATATTTGCATCGTAGTAGCTTTATCTACTCGTAGGTAGGTATAGATATACAGGATCAAATTAAATTAGCTAGCAAAACTTCGCAAACGTGATGGGATCGAAATCTATAGGGTGAGTGGGGGCACGATGGAACGGTTTTTTGACGAGATGAGCAGTTTTGTATTTGAAGTCGTGTAGAACAGTACCTACATATTAGTTTATGCAAAAAAAAAATTTGTAGTGAGTACTCAACTGTCTGCAGTGTCCGAATACCTTTAGTTAACAAAGATAAAACTACTTATTTAATAAAAATATGGGGGAATATTGAAAGTAGAGGTTCTCAAACTTTCCACTTTAATTGCATAAGGTTATACTGACAATAAAACATCACTATTAATCAAATAAATCCTTTACCCTTTACTTTATCCTACCATCGAGATATTACAAAACAAAATTTCGCATCTTTCGTTCATCTCCATATATCAAAATTGTTATCTATTTTGGGGTCAGTAATTTTAATATTAAGTAGTACTTTTAAAATTATGAGGATGTTAAGTATTTAACCACATATAGTCTTTTAAATGTTCATCTTACCCCGTCAAATATTGATGGGTAAAGACGGAAAATTGTAATAAATCCTAAAATACGAAAAATAGTCATACTTATTTAGATGTAATAACACAACTAAGAATTACAAATAATAAGTAGATATTCCAATAAAACACTCTTATCTACCACGTAATTAAAGTTACAGGACACGGGGTAAGATTAAAAAACTCGATTAACTTGCGTAAAAGTCGATGTGCAGACATTTGCATTTTTCACCACTCACTGAAGTGTGTGTGTGACTAATATGTAATCTGTGACTGAGGTGTGCGACCGTAACAAAATAGCAGTCTTAACAATGTTGCTGCTAAAACTGCACTGAATCTGGCGCTATGGACGACTTTTTGTGTTACTCCGTTTTTCATCTTGCCCCCACTTACCCTAAATGATTTTTTCAACTTGTTTCGTTCGTATGATAACACCCTCTTACACCGCGCGCATGTTTGAATGATAGAAAAATTGTCATCTCAGAATTGAATGCGATTTTATTGTACGTGCGATTTATGCGCAAATTTATTACCAGTTTTAAACGGCAACTAACTTGCCCGTATCGTGCAACAATTTGTACGTGTTGTTTTAACCGCTGTGTCTGCTAATTTTATTTTGGATTAACAACAAATTGTCATAATTACAATAGAAACAATAAAAGCTCCTATACACAGTTTCAGTCTTGCCGCCGGTACTGTGTGTACCTACTAGTGAATAGTCCCGGGAAATCCTGGAACCGAAAGTACCGGGAAATCCCGGAAACTTGTGTCATTTAAGGAACCGGGATTTTAAAAACCTAATCCCGGTTCTTACTTACCGGTACTTTCGGGGAAAAGATACTTCGCGTTTAGAATATTTCAAATTTCATTGCCTAAAGCCCGACCGCTTGAAGCGTGGAATACACATGCTACTTATGTAAGAGCATGCTACTTTCGAGCAAATGCTACTTAGTAGCATTCAACTAGCATTAAGAGCATGAGTATTTTACAGGCACAGAGATCATGCTCCTTTCTCTTCTCCTTCAACATCGACAAATACCTACTGAAACTATGGAAATAATACCAAAGAAAAAAGCGAAATTAACTGATTGATACGAATCTAACGCAAATCCTTCCATGGAACTTATGGTTTCCCGAAAGTCAGCTATGGATATCCTTTCTGAACATTCACATAATTTAAAGAGAAGCATTTTCTTAATTAAAACAAGTTTATAGGATATTTATTTATTTATTTGGGATCTCCAACAAAGGATACACAGATACAATTGATCATTTCATAGTTTTTTTGCCCGTTTTCTTGATCGTGTGATCCTTCTTCACCTTGATAACACTTCAGCGCACTCCGCCAGAAAACAAATAAAACAAGAAATAAAATGTTTTATTTGATTTGATTTAAATGTTTTTATGTTGTCCTGTCGCTTCATCTTTTACTTACTTTCTCCGCTTCAACACTTAACTCTACTATCTTCTAAAGGCTTACATAAAGTATCGAAAGTACCGGGAATCCCGGTTCTTTAGCCAGAAGGTCCCATAAATACCGGTTCTGCATTCCATAGTGTGTGCCTAGTAATTTTTAACAGCTACAAAAGTTAATAACTGTGTCACAGCTATCAACACCCGTCTAAACTAAATATTCTAGAAATCCCCACCGACAAATACCTACCAGTGGGGATTGTTATTTTTTTCCAAAAATTCCCACTAGTTAAAAGATTAGGTTAGGTTAGAACTGTGACCCCCTACGCATGAGCCAAGCGAGCGAAGCGAGCAGTGCCGCGGCAGCGGCCGGCGAGTGCTGAAAACGACTAGAATATTAGAAAAAAGGCTGAGTTTATTTAAATAGTGGGGATTTCTGGAATAAACCGTTGATAGGTGTGGTGCAGTGTGGACTGGTAGTGTGAGTCCTCACTCACAAACACCCACTCAAAGGACTCACACAACCTCACTCACACACACCCGCGTATGTGTGAGTGAGGTTGTGTGTGAGTCCTTGGACTAGTTAAGTTTTAAGTTTCCACATTTTTTTTTAGTTTTATCAAATGATAGAGAAATTGATAGAGAAGACGCTCTAGCAGATTTTTTTACGAAAACTTGATGTGAAACTGGTATTTGAAGGAAAATACGTTTATTTGCGGTAAATATGACGCAAAGAAAGAACATTTACATTTTATCTATAAGTAAGTTCCTACCGTGGATTAAATTCGATATCCTTTTCGAAGAATTTCTCAATCTGGGCAGGATTTTGTCACGAAGATAAGTAGATTAACCCCGCCTAGGCAAAAGGTTAAGGTAGGTAGGTAATAACCTCCAAGGTTCTCGCTTTAACTCACTTACCTATTTATTCAGTTTTTTGGGTTTCGTACCCGAAGGGTGCCAAACGGAACCCTATTACTAAGCCTCCGCTGTTGTCCGTCCGTCCGTCTGTCTGTCATCGGGCTGTATCTCATGAACCGTAATAGGTAGACAGTTGAAATTTTCACAGATTGTGTATTTCTATTGCCGTTATAACAACAAATCATCATCATCATCATTTCAGCCGAAAGACGTCCACTGCTGGACATAGGCCTCCCCCAAGCACCTCCACTTCGACCGATTCTGTGCTTACCTTCACAAGGTCATCGGTCCATCTTGTGGGAGGCCTTCCAGCGCTACGTCTTCCGGTGCGCGGTCGCCACTCCAGAACCTTTCGGCCCCATCGGCTATCCGTTCTGCGAGCAATGTGCCCTGCCCACTGCCACTTAAGTTTGGCAATTCTTCGGGCTATGTCGGTTATCTTGGTTCTCCTGCGAATCTAACAACAAATAATAAAAACTAAAGGGGCTCCTCTCCTCATACAAAAACTTGATATTTGCGGCGTTTTTTGCTCGATCTTAATTCGGTATGGAACCCTTCGTGTGCGAGTCGCACTTGGCCGGTTTTTTTCTGTCTGTGTGAACTGTGACTACGAGAATATCTTATGCCTTAGTAAGAAGATTAGACAAGTACCTACCAGTTAGCGGGTTGTGCTTCATGTAGGTAGTTACATAAATGGTTACCTACCCACATGTATGTATCCTTATCCTTATATATTATAAAACAAAGTCCCCCGCCGCGTCTGTCTCTCTGTCTAAACGCGATAAACTCAAAACTACCGAACGTATTTTCAAACGGTTTTCACCAATGGACGGAGTGATTCATGCGAAAGGTTTTAGTGTATAATTCATTAAGGTTTTGTGTAAATTGGCTAAAATTTGACGATTATTGTTGAAGATGTCTGAACAAATCATGCCGACTGGGAACTTTATTGGCGTGCGCCGCGGAAATCGTAAAAGTTACATAAAATGTATGTTCTACAGTATTGTTCATCTTAAAAATTTCAACAAAAAAGTTCGCAATGGCATAATTATGTCTATCTTCTAAGGATGACCCACAATACCTAACCATTTTTATCTTTCAGAATTTGATAAAAATTCATTGCTATTTCCGAAGCTATTTTGACCGGTATTATATTAATACTTATCCAATAAACTAAGTTACTTAAATTGAGCATTTAATTTAAATTAAAATATGCCTTAACCGGTAAAGGACCGCGGACGCACCGGTGCGTCCAACGGCCGTGACAGATTTACGACTGCACTTAAATAAACAATTACTCGGGTTTCATTATAACGTCTCAAGTAGTATTGTTTATGTTTTTTGCTACTCGAATAGATTAGGAATACGTTTCAAATGGTTGCAGTCTTTGTAAACAACGTTCACTTATCTTTATTACCCGCTTTTGTTATTGTTTCTTTTGTTCTTTGTGATAACGATTTCTGATAAAACTACCGTACCAATTCACACGAAATTTTGCAGGGTACATTATGGATAGATAAGTTATCTAACAAAAGCGTTTTTAGAGACAAACATTCAAAACAAAAAATTCAAAAAATCTAGATTTTAGATAATCTAGATTTTCTAATGCTTACGTAACTTTCTCCGTCCCAAAAAAATATTTTTTTGTATTATTTTGTTCTAAATGTTGTCTAATACGATGATACATGTAATATAGAAAAGAAATAAAACACTTACGGATCAGATCCATACAGAAAAACCACAAAATATCACAACTTTCACATTGACGGGAACTTTCTCTTATCTGTTTGTTTACACTTTTTTGGTTGGGTCAAAATAGGTATAACATGATGTTATTTATATCTAAAACGATGTAATATTTACTTCAAAATGAAAATATCACCACTTTCCGACGATTTACACACAAAAACCATTAAAAAACGAATTATTACAGCGAACGGGAGTGACATTTGACTGACATTTTACCGCGCGGGAACGTGATTTTCAACATTTTTTTAAAATGTTGCCTATTAATATTTTTGCTTTTAGTCGATTTATTTGACGAGAATATCTATCCGACCATAGACACAAAAATTCACAGACAATAATAGCCATTACAGCGAATACAAATAGAGTTGTAAGCCGCGTGGGTACTTGGACGCACCGGTGCGTCCGCGGTCCTTTAGCGGTACATCATTTCATTTAAATTAATGGTTTAAAAGATATCACACATTCAAAATTACGCGTAACAAAACAATTTTGGTTGACGGCAACGCGGGCGCAGCGGTAGAAGTCAATGACCTTTTCCTCGGCTATTAGGTATGTAATCCCGGTATCGGTGGTACGTTCCCGTGGGATATTTTCCGGCATCCACGCGGGCAAAAGCTAGTGTGTTATAAAAATAGTTCCTCGTTAATATGACATACTTGCCTACAACTTTTTAATAGGTTCCGTAGCTACATTGTTCAATAACTAAATTTATTGAAGCTAGTTAGTTTAGTCGGTATTAGGTGTAAACGCTCGAACGAACAAGAACATGGTGAACACGAACATCGAACACTTTGTTCGCATGTGCGTACCTACCACTAACGAATATCAATCACTGTGTTCGTCAAAAATGTTTGTGGCGATCCAATTTCGAATCTATGGCTAATAAAGAGAACGGGGCGGTTGAGGGCGAACACAAGTCGAACTGTGTTCGTATAGTGTTCGTGTTTCCTTTGCTAATTTACGTCCACACGTAATACGAACCAAATGTTCCGTGTTCGATGTTCGTGTTCTCCATGTTTTGTTCGTTCGTGCGACATATGGCTTTTGGCACACAGTTTAGGAACTTGGTAGATTTCATATTTTAGTTTATGACCTCACAAAAAAAAATATTCTTCTCTTCTTGTTCTCACACACTATTGTCAACATTTCTTTTTCATTTCTCCTTTCGCAGGTCTGCTGGAAGAA
Source organism: Agrochola litura (assembly GCA_949152395.1). NCBI lineage: Eukaryota > Metazoa > Arthropoda > Insecta > Lepidoptera > Noctuidae > Agrochola > Agrochola litura. The sequence continues at coordinate 15,987,346 of OX424509.1, read as the reverse complement.
ATTTCTAAAGCAATAAGCAGTAGGTAAATACCTTTGTACTCAATAATTATATCCGAACTGTATCTATTTTAGTATGTGTATCCTACTTACCACATATCTAAATATAAAGATTCTACATAATAAAAGTCACCAGCAAAGTAATCTCGAGCAGAGACGTACAGACGCCAGCACATCAAGCTACTACAATCTGTCAAATTTATTTAATAGATTTTCAACTTTATCGGTGAAACATAAGGTTCAAAGTTGATTGGGAAAGTTTGACAGTTTCGGGTAGCTTGATGTGCTGGCGTCTGTACATACAAAATAGTTTTAAAAAAGTATTTCAAATAAAATGCAAAATGCTTTATTAAAAAGGTATCTAAATATAAAATACGTATTTTGCATTTTGTATTTGCATTTTAAATACAAGTAGGTATTTCAAATAAGTCGTAGATATCTATGTAACTTATGCAAAAATCATGCAATAGTTACTTATCCTTGCTTTTTAGTTGGAGTAAAATGTTCCATCAACACACTTTCATTCACAATCTGAATGATTTGGAAGGATATCGCTAATCCATAGCTACATTTGTTCGAAAAACAAATCTGCTCAACAACGTAAATGCACGCAATGATTGTCGTTGAACTGTCACAATGAAAGCCATTACTACTGTTATTGAGTTACGCAATTACCCTGCTGTTCCATCATGACGTAATAAGTGGTAAGTCCTACATGAAAACAATCCAATTAAACCTACACCCTTACCCCCTTATATTTTGTCTAACGAATACGTAGGTAAAACACGAAAACAACAGCTTTTACGGAACATAATTAGGTTACGGTCTGTCGATAAAGGCATAGGCGAGGCAAAATAAACCTTTACTTGGCTGGCCTGACCCAATTGATGGCCCTCGAGCTCAGAGCCGACCCGATGTAAATAATTATTTCAAGGAAAACATCCCCCTTGTGAGCTGTAGATATAAAATGTCGATGATTTTATAATTATCAAACTTATAGGAACCTGTTAACTGGAGAGGGTATTAATTGGATACTCGTTCGTCATGTAAAACGGGTTTTCTATTAAATGCGAGGATCAATATTTTATTTCCACAAAAATATCTAAGTATCACAAATAAATAAAATTGAAGTGTCTGTTTGTAATATCAAAATAACGAGTACTTCCACTTTGCCCCCACCAAGCCGCGCCACTGGTGGGGCAAAATGGAATGCCTAAAATTTTGCATACAGATATACATTTCTTTCTTTTCCAATCAAATATAAAATACGAGCACCTACACAAATTCTAAGGTGCCAACCCCAGTGGGGCAGAATCCACAAGATCCACTGCAAAATTTTTGGCATTCCGTTTTGCCCCACCACTGGGGTGGCTTGGTGGGGCAAAGTGGAAGTACTCAAAATAACAGCTGTTTACTAAATGCATATGAAAGTTAAAGTATATGTGTGTATACTTAACAAAAAAACAATTTTAATTTATTTTGTCTGTCTGTCTGTTTGTTTGTGCCGGCTAATCTCCGAAACGGCTGGACTTTCTTAGCTACTTAGGCTACTTTTATATTAGAATTTTTTTATGGTCCACGCGGCAGCAGCTAAGTAGTTGTTTCATAAAAATTTCGAGTCAGCATTAGAAAGAAAGATTTGCAGGGCCGCAGGGGTCGTTCTACCGAAGCTCCATTGCTTGTGTGGTTTAAGTTGTATTAGGACTTCGTACCTAGGTATTAAGTAGGTATTCAGCTTCCTTTAACCATGAGGACGAAATCCACACGATACCTAAAAGCGAGGGGCAGGAAAGTAACAAATACAAAAGTCATTCAATCAGCAGTCAGTCAACAATCTCTCTATTATGGGTTTCATAGCAGCAGTGATAGCCTAGTGATGCGACCGTCGCCGTCGGACTGCCAAGTCATAGACCGCCGGCGCCGCATCGCTTCGCTGATGTTCCGCACGCGTGGGAGCGCCAACACCACTCAGTCACAAGCTGGACAGCCCCCTTCTGGGGCACTGGGTTCAAGCACAAGCGCGTGTGCCCGGGGCCCCAGTGGGCGGCAAATATTTAAATTAAATTAATTATTTAACTAATAATAGTTTGTAAGTCGTTTCTACTAACAACATTATGGGCCAAATGTGTCAGAAATAAAAATATTTTTATATCTTGAGTTTGAACCCAAGGCACGCACCTCTGACTTTTCGGATTTATGTGCGTATTGTATAATTATCACTTGCTTTAAAAATGGTGAAGGAAAACATTGTGAGGAAACGCCTGAGAGATATTTCTCGACGGCATGTGAACCCAAGTCAGAGGCCCATGAGTGGCTTTAAAACTCTGACACCAGGGTAGTCACTAACCACACGAAAAGAAGAAGATGATGGGTTTCATACCTACTATTCCGTTATGTGTACCTACTGTTTAAAGGTACCATTCTGTAGCCTATTGCAGGCAGCAGCAGCTGGCGACGTGTCGTTGCGGCATCATTGTACCTTTCTATGAAATGGAATCGATTTTCTATGAAGTCGCCTGCTACTGCTTCGTTGGTCTAGTGGTCTGCGAGCGCTGCTGCTGAGCATGAGGTCCTGGGTTCGATTCTCAGATCGGGAAAAGTGTTATTGGGTTTGTCGGTCAAGAATTTCTCAGTAGCAGTCCGGAATCTGGATTTGTGCCCGGTTGCGGCGAAATTTGATTGCACTATAGGTACACCTCTGCCCAACCTCTCGGAGAAATAAGGAGTGATGTTATGTTTATGTAACCCCGTATAAGTAATTATACTATCTAGAAACCTTAGTTATTTAGCTGTTGATCGAAGTTATTTAGGTATAAACATTGTTATTAGTAAAGTGTTCGAGTCTCAAAACTACAAGAATCCGCAAACAACCGACACACAATGTTCCTCTTTTAAAATATTTAGGCATAAAATAAGACGCAAATTTCTAACGTCGCTCGGCCTGTAGCGTGCAACCTTTTACAATCCCCTGCAATTTACATTATAAATGCAATTTTTCATCATGAATTTCTGCAATGCGAGGCGGTTTATTATGCTCTAGATTGCGATGGAACGTTGCAATAAGATAGATAGTCTGGTCTTATTAAATATCCGGCCTTTAATTTTTTTAATGCAATAAATGGCTAGGCTAGGAGTCTAGATACAGGTAAGTACCTACGTATGTTCAGCTAGATTCTTCTGTTTATTTTGATCAATTTATAATTCACAAAATATAGTCATTTTGATGATGATAAATTTAGCATTACAGAAATATGCTGTAGTTGTAAGTCTGTAAGTACAAAGTGGTTACTTTTCGGTCTATTTTCTCCCCTTTTCGGGTTTGCACATTATCATGGGACACACCTAAAGAAGAAACAATAGCCCAGCGTAAGATATATAGACAGGCAAGCCAGAGGTCGTTAGTTCGACCAGCTTTCGCACACAAACATATTTTCGCGTAACAAAATTGTAGATGTTAAGTTAACTATCTATAATTTTCTATAAAATTTAATTAATTATTTAATAATAATTATTATTATTTAATTGTTAATTATTTAATAATTATTATTATTTAATTAATTATTTTTAAATTTTTCGTATAATGGGAGATCGTGTATCTTAGGTCTTTGTTCACGAATGAGGGCAGCTGCCTTGAGGAAATCTGCCGTCGTACTGGTATGGTCAAAATTGCAATGACCAGTCTAGGGAAAAGGAGGAACCGTGGCATCCATCGGAATGTCAAAATACGACTGACCCATGCTCTAGTTTTTTTTCCGTCTTTTTATATGGCGCTAAAACGTGGTGCATTAAAAGCCGCGAAAGCAGTAAGTTCGATGATTTCGGGATGTGGTGTTGGTGGAGGCTACTTCGTATACCAGGGACCGCCATGAGAACGAATGAATCCATACTGGAGGAACTCAACATCACCAAGCGGCTATCTACAATATGCCAGGAGCGTGCCCTCAGCTTTTTCGGACATATTATGCGTTCACCTAAGCATGGTCTGGAAAGGCTTATGTTACTAGGTCTGGTCGAAGGAAAACGCGCTGAAGGTAGATCACCAGCAAGATAGACACGTTCAAGAAGGCTGTTGGAGGCAGCATTTACCGAGCACTCCACACTGCAGAAGACCGCATAGTTTGGAGACGTGTCTTATGTGGTCGCGATCCTCAGCATTGAGAGAACGGTGAAGAAGAATATTGAGAGGGATATACCCACCAGAGAGAGACCAAAGTCACAAAAGACCAAAGTCACAAAACACCAAAGAGAAAGTCTGATTCAAATACTTAATAAACAAGCTGCTTCTCACACGGACAACAGACTATTACGTCGCTTGCTCCCGAGTCACCATTCTTGACTCTCTATATATTTTGGCTGCTGAGAATAAAACAAAAAACGTAGTATACAGGGAAGTTTTATAAAAATGTGGCTGTTATTGTAGTATATTGTGGTATCTTACGACTTCCACGCGAACGAAGTCGCGGGCAGAAGCTAGTACTTAATAAATCATTGAAACATTTAAAGCAACAACTAATTCTCATCTTTCATCGACTCAGGTGTTTCAAACCTAAAGCTGAAGTCTGCAAAAGTAATTTTAATTACAAACTTCAGTAGTTAGTAAATGACAAGTCGTTTCAAACTTAGGTAGGTACTCAGTTTATTAATTATCGCTTGCTTGTTCTCAAACAACTCTTGTGAAAGTTTAATAATCATTTTCTGTTATGGAAATTAAAAATTACATTATGATCACTGTTATGAGTCATCGTAATTAGCTTGATTGATATATTACTGGTATGAGGCTTTTTAATCATATAAATTGCTAGGCTTACCTACCTGTTTTGTGTGGTGTTTTCTGCTATAAATCGGCCAGTTCATAAGCTGGAACCGCACCCATCCGGCTAGGCTAGCATAAAATTTGATTAGACTGGAACCTATTTGGAAAATTTTACTATTATAGTCATGGAAAGTAATTTATTCTAAGAATTCGCTCGCCATATGAATCAGTGTGTAGTTCCCTCTGCTGGGACACAGGCCTCCTCTCCGTTAGAGAGAGTGGCCTTTTAACCACGCGGGTCCAGTGCGAGTTGGTCAAGTTCACGTCATGCTAGGTCTAGGACACTCCGACTTACGACTCGTCACGCGATAATGGTGCCGATTCCCTTGTTCACAAACTAAACTAAATTTAAGTTCAGTGCATCTTTTTCTTTCTATTTCATTAAGAAAAGGACAGAAGATGAATTTTAGTTTAGTTCTATCAAATTAATCAGCGCCTGTCACTACTCCATGCAAGTTTAGACGTGATTAAAAACTTGCCTACTAAAATTACGTCAATTTACGTCAAGCGCTGATTAATTTGACAGGACTAAACTAAAATGTATCTTCCGTCCTTTTCTTAATGAAATAGAAAGAAAAAGATGCACTGAACATTTTTCATAGTAATATCACTATTTCAATAAAAAATACGCATCGACATGGTTCGCAAAATTAATTTAAAGAAAAACAGTACTCTAAATTCTGAGTACGACCCTGGTGCATCCTGCACTTAGTGACATCTAGTGTGAGGTAGTTACGTAACTACAAAGTTAAATCAATAGGACGAGCGAATAGTTTTGCTATTGACCAGTAGATGGAAAATAAAGAAGTGGGCGGGATCTATCACCCCTCACCCCGTAAAGTGTCACCCGTTGTTTCATAGAGAAACCTTATTACAACATCTCCTCTTTGAACTTAAATTTAGTTTAGTTTGTGAACAAGGGAATCGGCACCAGTGAATTACTAGCAGAGCCTAAACAAGATTTTCTTGTATTTTCTATCGTAAAATCTTTCTACCGGCGCAAAATTACGTGAACACTCAGTGTAATAGCCCACTTCTGAATACGGTCCCCTTAGACCGGTCGTGAGTAGTCGTGCACTCGCCAACATTGCCATAATAGGTCCCCAGCACGTTTAATAAAAATGAGAGAAAATTACTTTACATCATTGCTTTACGAGTACATGGAAAAATTATACAAGTAGCGATTGGTGGGGTAAACGGGTAAATGCCATAAATAATTGTAGGGTAAAGACGTAGCGGAAGAAAGGTAAGTGGTACGGTCTACCGGAGATTGCGGAGTTTCCCTTCAAATGTACTGAGTGTAACAAAGAGGTTACAGTCGGTAGAAGTCTGACAGAGCTCAACTTCCTCCAAAATAAAACGGTTGGGTTTACTATAGGTAAAAATAAATCTGGCTAGCCTTTTCCCAACTATATTGGGGTCGGCTTCCAGTCTAACCGGATGCAGCTGAATACGGTATTTTACATAGAGCGACTGCCTATCTGACCTCCACAACCCAGTAACTGGGTAATACGAAACCCCTTGGTAAGACTGGTTGTCAGACTTTTGGGCTTCTGACTACCCGTAACGACTGTCAAAGATCTACAAATGACAGCCGGGGCCAACGACTTAACGTGCTTTCCGAGGCACGTAGGGGTCTTGGTATGTAAAGATGGCCACCCATCCACGGACCAACCGCGGCAAGCGTAGCTTAATCTGATCGATCGTCCCGTGCTGCTGTTATCCGGCCCTCATAGCATAGCTGCAGATATACTGTTAAATTCAGCATGTCGGTGACGCGAACCCACAAGATTTTTCCCTACCAAAAATTGCTCAACGCGCAGGACAAAAGATTTCACTTAAAAAAAAATTGACATTACGTTATGTCATTCATGATTCACCAATCCATCACCAATGTGAATACAGTGTGATTCTTCATAATGTGCACATATCGAAATGAGGAAATCTATGCTTAATTTTATCGACGGATTTTTTTTTTATTTTTAAATAATTTTTTTTTTTCTCTTTGGCATCTTATTTATACATTTTACACTTATTGTAAAAACTGATGAAAAAAAAACAGATTTTTGCCAAAAAAAACATGTTTATTTTCAATTGGGGGTAGTTTTTTTTTTTCTCAATTTTCATTTTATGTGGACGCCTAATTACTTCCAATTTTGTTACAATTTTTTTTTGATTCCATAAAAAATATAAAAAAAATATTTAGATTTTTTTAAATATTTTTACTATCGTTAAAATTAAGCATAGATTCCCTCATTTCGATATATGCACATTATGAAGAATCACACTGTATAGTGTGTAGTGCATAGTTACTACATGCGTGGCTACCACATAGTTCACGGACTGATATTTATATCTAGGCCGTAAACTCGGCAGTCACGGAACGTAGCGGCCGCATAATGGCTACTTTTTGCCATAAAGGTTCTTATCATGAACGATTTGTTACGGCTGAGGAAGATAACTAGGCCATAAGAATTTGTAAGTAGGTACCTTATATACTTTGTTTGAGTTTGAATCAAACGGGACGAATCTTGACTTTTCAGACACAGATTATTATAAATTATGCGATTGAATTGGAATTTAAATAGATACTTATATTATTTTTAGTACCTGGGTGACCGAGTTCTGCTCCGGTGAAAAAAGAGAAAGCACATTCTCTATTTTCACCAGAGCAGAGCTTCAAAGTTCATACTAATCCATGTATAGTACTTACTTATTCCATACTGCCATGATATGTAGTAGGTACTTACTAATTCCATGCTGCCATGTCATTATTCAATACCTTGTTCTAAACTTTGGGCAACTGAGCTCTGCTCGGGTGAAAATACGGAGAAAACGAATTTTCCCAGACATGAGACTTAGCTAGATCGATTTTCCGCCCCCTTAAACCCCTATATTGCAACTTTCATGGAATAGGATAGGATTCTTAACCTAATTAAATTATAAATTTTATATATATTATTAATTAATTTTAATAGTAAGATATCTTTTTTTATAGGCTAGAAAAGATTCTATAGAGCCTATAAGAAAAGATATCTTACTATTAAAATTAAAATTTTAAAATAAATAGTTAAATGAAGCCTACGTGCGTAATTCGAAAAAAAGGAGCACGTTCTGCTACGCAACCCCCGCTACGGCGTAGCACTGTGCTACGATCGCGTAGTAGATAGATCTACGAATCGTTTGGGAACGCGTTTGATATTTAAAAAACCTAGTTTACGATTGCCCCTGAATCTGTCTTTAAAGGGGCATAAGGATGAATGAAATAAAATTAGTTTACAAAATCACTTTATTTTTTAGAAGAAGTTTTCTGTAGAATCACACCGGAAGTAAGGTATTACAGGCAGGATATCACATTGAACATTTATCTTTTAAACACTTAATTTACTTGTGAACATTTAACTACAGAAACGTTTACACTGAAAATATATATATGTTATAACTTTTATAATCTTTTTGTAAAAGACATATTTTACACAATGTATCGCATTTGTGTTCTTATTATGACATACATTTTTTTATTTGTTTCTCTCTCAATTTAGACAATCATAATATGGTTTCAATTTTATAAAACAAAATAACCATAGTACTCATCTTACGACTATTAGATAAAAAATATAACTTAAAATAGTTTAATAAAATAAAGAATCATTTTAATTTTGTGCATCAAATAACTACAACTATTAACTAATTACGGAAAAAAATATTATCATAAAATCAATTCTGACTTTTATCGAAGTAATATTTCATTGCATGAAAATTCGAGACTCAATATACAAAAAAAAACAATTCCCAGTGGTATGTAAAGTTACATTGTAGTAGATAAGTATAAAATATTTTAGTATATAAATGATTTTTATTTATTACAATAGGTAGATAGTATAAAAGTTACATATATAATAGGTGTTGCAGGTAAAAATACATTTTTTAATTTTTTTTTTTTAAGTATAGAGAGAAGGACCTCTACCTTTTTGTTGAAAAAAAAAATATAGCAACAGTTCGAAATCTACACAAAAATATAAATTGTGAAAGTGTGAGTAGATATCTACATACATACATACAATTCCTAAATAACACGAAGACGCGTAATGCTGTATATTTTTATTAATTTATCGTACGTCAAGAAGTTAAGCCTTGTGCAGACTGGCTCGACGCGACTCTAACATACCAATTTCTAAAAAAAATTCACGGTAGAACAATTACAGGTCTATCGTGTCAATCCACTACACTGTAACTCGAGTTACAGTGTTTTGCCTTAATAGCGCTCATTTGATTATTTCGAGGCAGTTACATATAAGAGCGGCCAACCCGTCATACTTTTCATACAAACGCTCGTACGTGATTAATGGCGTCGTAATACATCTTACTTTGAAATTTTTAAACTAGTAGGTATCTTGTGCACTATGTCTAGGTTTCTATGACACCAAAAAAATTAAAATTTCGAGAAATAAATTCAGTACAAGCCTCCGAAAATCTGCATTTTTGCACAATTTTTATCTGAACTTTGGCCGTTCATAATGTACTCATAAATTATAAAATTAAAGAAAACATCTTCATAGAAACCTTGCACATGTAATGGAGATTCTAAATGACAAACATTTATTTCACAAACTAGTAAAGCTTACTCAAAAACACATATTTCCTGAAACGAGTTTTATTTAATTTCCGCACACTATTTTTCGTACAATGTTATCGCGTTCTCCCTTGCTTGCTAGTAGTTCTCACTTGCTCTAGATGAAACAACATGCTTTTCGACCATGCTTGCGTTGGCTATAGACGGATCGGTAAGGGCCCTCTTAATATATTTTTATTTTATAGTATGTAGAAGGAGATATGAGCACATACAAAACACTGTATTTTAATTAAATGTATGGTTTAAAAACGTTTTGAAAGCACTTTTCATGAAATAGGTTTTCTGAGATAGGTACAGTGTGATTGACACGGCAGCGGCGTCGCGTTGCGCCGTCGCGTCGCGCGAGCCTGCACGAGGCTTCAAACTGCATCATTCATTTTTGTGCTAGTAAAGGCTCCTACACTGGCCGGCCTTTCCGCCGGGCAAGCCGCGGTGCGCCCGGCTTGAAGCACAAAGGAGCCACTAAACCAAGGAGTGCCGCTCGGCAAAAGCCGGCGGTCCGGACACTATGTGTTTGAGCCTTAATAATAATCTAGCTACCAAGCCTGATGTGTCCTAATTTTTTCAGGATATTTCAACTTTTCACAACATTTAGGAAGCCGACGCGCCTTCGCCATTCAAAAGAGTCTTATTAAAAGTTTACAGCTTGTATCCAGATATTTCAACTTTATTACTAAAATACACCTTATTAACTATAAGCGTAATCACACCGATCACATAACACCATGTTACACCGTTTTAGAGATACTAAATAGGAAGACTAAGGTTTTTAGGGAGAGTCACGGGCGCAGCCAAGGTTTTTGAGGGCCGAAAAACACCCTAAATCGGAGAGGGTTGATGGTTGTACATTTGCAGTAAATTGGCGTCAAAAATCTATTTGAAAATCTTCTCCAAAATCGTAAATGAAATCTTGGCTCCGCCCATTGAAGAAATGAATAGGTATTTACGTTGCGCACTTATTAAAAAAAAAAACAGCTACTACTGAATTTGCAAGAGATTACCTTATAATTTAATCTCAATGCAAATGAATATCGAAGCCGTAGATTCACTGCCTTATTCATAAACTGTATTTTTTGGTCTGTGATATTGCCGACTCGATTTATTTGAGATCAAATAACAAGGACAAATTCTGAAACAATGTTTATTCAACCTAGCAAATAGTTCTGAATAAGGGAGCTTCGGGCTTCAAAATGCCAGAGAAGACACATTTTGTTGTTTTTTGTAAACATTTATACATAATTATACTGAATTTGCAAGAGATTACCTTATAATTTAATCTCAATGCAATTTGCAAGAGATTACCTTATAATTTAATCTCAATGCAAATGAATATCGAAGCCGTAGATTCACTGCCTTATTCATAAACTGTATTTTTTGGTCTGTGATATTGCCGACTCGATTTATTTGAGATCAAATAACAAGGACAAATTCTGAAACAATGTTTATTCAACCTAGCAAATAGTTCTGAATAAGGGAGCTTCGGGCTTTAAAATACCAGAGAAGACACATTTTGTTGTTTTTTGTAAACATTTATACATATTTACCGGCTAAACTTCTTTGGTAAACAGAGAACTACACAGTCAATCACATTCAGATATTATTTTTCACTCAGTTTTAAGATATGTTGACTATTTCATCGAAATAATAAAACGAATATTCACATTAATTGCTATGATATTGGATTTATAACACTTATTCATTGACACTACAATATAATATAATGTAAATCTACAAAGTTCGAGTGTTTTTTTTTATCAATTCAACCTTTTGCGGTCGACCCTATCTTGCAAAGGAATGAAGGCCAGAAATCCCTAACACTCATTTCAAAGAAAAACTTTGAGCATCATAATTCTTTTATCCTTCATTATATTAAAGGATTTTCGCTCTTATAAATGCTGTTACGAACTTTACACAACTTAAATTGTTTCTTTGGGGCCAAATATTGTCATTGCTCGAGGCATGCCCAAACCTCGCCTTAACAAGTTGTCAAAATCGAGCTAAGAAAACGTGAAAACTCGACGATCAAAGAATATCAGAGATCCAATTAAATTGTATAAAGGGGAGGAAAAATCAATAAACCTCTTAATCTTTGTAATCCATACCCAACCCCTTTAACTCGATATCAAATGACAAATAACTAAAGTTTGAGAGAAGGTCCGTATTATGAGTTCAAGTTCTTTACAAATGGACTCAGAATGCAGAACAAACCAGAAGGCACCAACGCGCATAGAACTGACGCAACGACGAAACTACCCGCTTACGAAGTGTTACTTTGACACTTGTATTTGAAATACAGTCTGTTTTTTATTTTTATTTCTGGTGACAGAAAGGAGAAAACATTTTCCCCCAAAAATGGTAAAATGCTTGCCATGCTTGCAAGACAGGTTATCAGGGGATTTTTGAGTTGTTTTTGGACACAGTGTTTTGCATGGAGTTATGATCGTATGAACCTTCTGGTTTATTCTGTATTCTGAGGCCCTATGAATTCTTGTTACAAGTGAGATGTGATCAGGTTAACGCTTGGTAAACGGGTTGTTACGGGCAGTGGAGCGGGCTGCGGTGGCAGCGGTCTGCGTGCAATTGCACAGAGCGTCAAACATTCGGAGAACGAAGCCTCGCGCTCGACCCAGTCGCCTCTTCAGATTACCTGTAACAATAGAAGGGGTAGCGTTAATGAATGTGTCAGCAGAGCACAAGATTTGGGCTGAGCGTAGTCTCTGTTTCTCATTACTCTGTGACACGTCTCTTTAAAATGTATAAATATCGTGTCATATTTACGATCGGGTATTGAACTTTGTTTTGTTATTGTGGGTCGTAGAAATCTGCGTGACTATCTTTTTCCCAAGAGGTACACCATTAAATTAAATTCCGTCGATGTGTTTTTCCTGTTTTTTTATGGCACATTGCCACGACTGCTATGTAACTTTTACTGGACTACTAAGGACTGGTGGAATATCCAATATTACCATTATTACCTACTAATTGGATCGCTACTCACGCAGTTAGTGTAACTTGTGAAATGTTTCTGACGTAAATAATAGAATGTCCAATTTTTGTCGTTTCGTAAATCGTATTAGAAGCTACTGTAAATTGTAATAACATCTAATTTACCTATGTAAATTAGTTCTTCAATTAATGTAATTAGTTCCTAGTTACGGATTACAGGCAATTTTTAGGTTAGGTAACTATTTACCTAACCTAAAAATCGCCTGTAATCCGTAATCAATAATTAGCAATAAACGTACTAAATGTCAAACCATAATAGAAAGCCCCTAAAACGCTCATTTTTCACGAATAGGTTTTTAGATTTTATTATTTTACAGAATTCCTGCAAACACAATACCTACTGCATTTACACTGCAGTTATGTAACCGTTTCCATGAGCTGAAGCCATTATCACAGAAGCATTGTTTGTTGTACGACGGTTGAAATACGAGCGCATGGCACGTGACGTCATCAAGGTATGACACGCGAGAAAGTACTTTATGAGCAGTAAACAATGGTTCTGACTGACGCTGAAACTTTTCAGTGACAAACTTATCACACAAAAGTTTAATTTTTTATTGAAGTACCGAATAAACTACTGAGTTATTCGGTACTTTAATGAAAACTTATAGGGAGTGAAGTTTTCTTTGGATATATCGATCTGCCTACTGTCTTAAGTTTTCTTGTTAGTTTCAGCCAGGGGCCTACCACCAGCTCAAAAGCAGTATTATTTTAATATTAGTTCAGTGGGAGAAAGAGATGGAGCTATACGTCCTATAGAGCTTCATATCTTTCCCACACTGAAGTAATAATAAAATAATACTGCTTTGAGCTGGTGATAGGCCCCCTGTTCTTACAAACATATTATAAACGTTTCTGGATCGAAATAGTTGTTCTATAGAAATGGGAAAATATTAATTCTCATAACCCGCATTTACTAGTTCCTCTGAACAACTTTATTAGGCAGTATACAGACTCGAGCCCTATCCTTAAATTGAAAGCCAATCCCAAAATACTTTGATTCTTAGATTTAATCCGGAAACCTAAAAGATTTTTGAAATTAAAACTTCTTTAGGCGTGTTGAGAGATTTTTGGTAAAGTAAAAGCTTTCGGGTTCGCATCACCGACATGCTAAAAGCTCCCTGAGACAGGCGCCACGCGACCGTTCGATGTAATTCTGATGGGACAATTTCCACAAAGTTTTCATAGAAATTGTTCTACTAGAATTAATAATATTAATTTACAAGATATTCATTTTAATTTTCGATACAAATTATGTACAGGTTATACAGAGGAAAAAAAATAGGTATAAGAACAACTCATTGGGCATTAAAAAATTCGTCCGCATCGCTGTTAGTGGTAAAAGTGCCCAAAAGGCTTGCAGGATTGCCACGTTGTATGGCAATGCTAATTCTTTGACCGAAATATTGGCCAGCCCTCTGGTCACGTGAAGAGTCGACCAACCGTTTGACGATGTCCCAAAATACTCGATGAGCACTCGGAGCCCACGGCCCTAGTGTTTCAACCCCAAACGGCTCAAAAATATAGCTACCAATAAGGTTGTTATATTTGCGTCGTTTGAGGTTTGCTGCACCAACAGCAGCCACCCCAGCACAGCCCGCCGTGCTAGGAAGATGGGATGGCACGAGGGTGTCAACACAGGTTGCTTGCGTCCCACACCAAAGGCCTATCTAACCTCTTCCCATCGTCACGTGCCAAGCCATTGGGTTCTAAAACAGCTGGTGACAAGAGCCCGACGGATAATATCATTAATGGTTGCGGCCGTGCCAACCGACCAGCGCTCATGATGATAATTTATATGTTTCAGTGTTAGATGTATATTGTAAAATAAATAATTTTAGATACTAGAAAAGTAGAAATAATCGGAAAATTAAAAAAAGAACTGACACTCCGGGATTGCCGACAGAACACCGTGCGGACAAACTTGAACAATTTAAAAAATACTTCCAAAAGCTTATAAGTAAATATACTTGCATAGAACATTGATCCGTAACGTTATATAAATACAGAGCACAATCGCGTTTACAAAAAAGAGGTGTCGGTAACGGTGTCGCGAGTTCAATTGTTTTTTCCCATCTCAAAAATGCCCAACACGCCTAAAGAAGTTTTCACTTTAAAAAAACACTGTTATTGTATAGTTTTAAGTTTTCTCTTCTATCTAATCATAGGCAGTCCCGATGACGGCCTATGATTTTTATTCTTGCTGGTAGGTAGGTATGGAGCTCTTTAATTGAATTTTTTTGCTTTCTTTTCTAATCAGATTTCTAGAGCACAAACATCGAAGCGTTAATCAAACAAATCTTGTTTGTCGCTCGGTTGAAATACGAACCCTGACATAAATATGACGTCACAAGATCGTAAGTCGTTAAACATTACATTAGCGCAAACTCGGTGGTGGTGGTGAGATTATAAGATTTCTTGTTCATTAAGATTTTAATTACTGTGAGTAGATTGAAAGGTTGAAACCTTTTCGCAATGCCTTTTCTTTTAGCCGTGTTTATGGAGCTGTAACAAAATGGGGTCTTTAGTCTTTTGTTTTCTTTTTCGTTTTTCTTTTAAGACTGTGCCTTTTATTTTGGATTAAGTCCAACTTCTTGGAGCAAAATTCGGTAGAAATCCATTATTTCAACCGTTTACAAAATTATTTATATCGCACAAGCTTCTGCCCGCAACTGCGTCCGCGTGGTTTAAGATAAAACATATGACATTCGGCATGCTATTGCCGAATGTCATATGTTTTATCTAGCTTTCCATCAGTGAAATAATTTTTGAAATTGGATGAGTAATTTCAGAGATTTCCCCCGTACATACAAACTCACAAATACCTCTTTATATTATTAAGTGTATATAAATAAATAGTAAAAACGACGTCAAAATAGCTCCAACTTTCTTTTTAGTTTCCACGAAATATCTACTGTCTCAAATACAATAGACATGGATATATTTAGTAACTTGTTCCGCTTAGCTATTTCTAAAGAACCATAAAAAACTCCTGAAAGAAATCGACACGTGTTTCACCTCTCAACGAGGCATCCTCAGGATGACTATTGTATATTGTATTGTATTGAGGGAGTCTATTGTATTTTATAATGGATTTCCGCAAGGTCACGCCTGAATTAATTAATTATCTACTGTCTCCTATGACTTAGTCAGTATACAGGGCGTCCCAAAATTATGGGACATGAAGGGAAAGTACAGTACCGACCAAAAGTCCATAAGCAATCTCACAAAGCAATAGACTGACGCTTCGGTTTGACTTACGACCTTCTTCTATAAGTTGTTACAATACTGTAGACACGCACATTACACACACACACTCACTTTGTCTGCAACCAATGACTAGTTCGATAATCATCATTCGTTTTTAGTTTCATTCGTCTTGTTCACATAAATATTAAAGTTTAGCAGGTAGACCACAAAAAACTAAGTAAATTATTTCGATTTCTGTGGGGTAGATGCAGTTTGAACCAACAAAGTTCTATTAATTGAATACTTGTAATTCAATTAATAGAACTTTGTTGGTTCGTGGATAATATTGGTGACGAGCATTTAGCGCAGTGTTGTGGTTATTATTATCAAAAAGCAGGCATAAAATATATTGAAGAGATCAGATCAGATCAGAGAATATTATTGCGCTGCGTAAAAGTGAAGTGAATATCTAATGAAACCGGACTAAGTGTGAGTGTTATCATTTATATATTTCATATTTTACTAAACATAAATCTTAATCAAGGGTATTGTTGATAGAACAGAGGTATTGTTGAGACAGAAGATGCCTTTAAAAATTTTAATTCATTGTGAGGTTTAATTCGATTAGTGAATAATAAATAATTAGGTATTATGTGTAATAAAAACAATGTTTTTCTTTGTTCTAGAGAAATACTGTGAGGGTTAAGAGATATGAGGAAGGGGTTTATTATCGAGTAGCAGCGACGTCAAATGGTGAATGAAACAAATGGTTTCATACCAACGAGATATTTTGCTGAATTATTAAAAACACGTCATTATGAACCTTTCGCCGTGCACTCTGAAGGCTTGCATCACTGAAGACCAGCTAGAAAACCGTTTTTGACCTTAAAATATTGACCGTACCAACTTAATAAACAACAGATTCGTTATTGCATGAATTTATGGTAACGAATTTTTTAAGCACGTTTCAATACCTAGGGTGTTTGTCGTATTTCTTGCAGATATACCGAAATTGTTTAATATTTTAGTAATAGTATTATTTTAGGATTAAAATTTGAGGTTTAGTTTCAATCTTCTTTTCGTAAAGAAAATGAATACTTAAGCTATAACCTCAATACCAACCAATATTTATATGAACAAACTGCCTTTAACCTTAAAATCAACAATTTTGTCAGTAGATTTTTTTACATTTTAAGTAGTCTAATATTCTTATTTATTGTTTAATTACTTCGACCATGATCAAAGCTTTATATTTATGGTGAAAAAAATCCATTTAAAATTTAAAACATTTCAAAATTTAAATATGTCAAAATAATACAAATTGCTTCTAAGTTTCTAGACATCTATTTCACATATTATTCAGGTGAAGTAATGATAAATAATTGTAGCAGTTTGATAACTATACTTAAGTAAAATAAACATAACGAATAAATATTATTTATTTTTTATTATAACATATCACGCATTTTTTATTCTAAACCCTTTATTGCAATAACAACATTAATAAATAGGCAGGATATTTAAAAATATTATTATTGCAAACAAAAATAATAACATTTGCAAAAACAGCGCTGTGATTTACGAGATTAGAACCTTAGCCATCTTGAATCTAAGACCAACGCTTAACGCCTTCTGCTATCTGCACATATAATTTACTTTCGAATTTTAGCAATGCGATACACTGGCCAAGGTCACGCGTATGATGCGTGCTAACAAAAGTTATGGAAATATAAGTGCGGCGCCCGCGAACCGTGATGATACGATAGTGTGTAGTGCAAAACTGCGTTCTCTGTGGTGTGTGTACGGCACTCACACCACAGACGTCTGACTGTTTACACATATAAATGTACGGACTATACCGCGTGTTCACAGCAATACGACTCTTAGCGTGCTCATGCACTTTTGAGCGCTTACTGTACCTTAAATATCGTAGATAGGGTATTTTGCTGAAAGAAGACTTTATGTTATTTTTAAAAGTTAGTAATTCTTCTGCATTCAAAGATTTTCTAAAAATTACTTGCCTCGTCTGGGAATCGAACCGACTTAAATGTAAAAAAAAACACCCCTACTTTTATGATGCCAATCGAAAGAATGACCAAAAACTAATAACTCTTCTTAAGTAACATAGTATTTTAAAAGAAACGAACAACGTAAAATGTTTGAGTGAAATTTCAAGAAAGTTATTGATTGCCGACGACGACGTTCGAAAAGTAGTGAATGTTTTCCTACTTGGATTGGTACGAATGGACCGATTAGATGGCCGGTCAGATCCCCGGACCTTACACCATTAGATTTCTTCTTTTGGGGATACGTGAAAGATATGCTATACAAAAAACGATACGAGAACGGGCGAGTTACAAACAGAATTGTGCCATATCATATCGAGTATTCACCATAAAATGAGAAAATCGACAGTCAGCGGACTCATTAAAAGATTGGCGATTTGCGTAAGACAAGCGAGATCACATTTTGAGCATTTAATTAATTAATTTACAAAAAAAATACCCACTTAATTGACTACGGCAGTTTCATGTATGTTTTTAATTTGATTAAAATGATTAATTTCACGCTGTTTCTTTCTTTTAAAATACTATGTTACTTAAGAAGAGTTATTATTTTTTGGCCATTCTTTCGATTGGCATCATAAAAGTAGGGGTGTTTTTTTTTTACATTTAAGTCGGTTCGATTCCCAGACGAGGCAAGTAATTTTTAGAAAATCTTTGAATGCAGAATTACTAACTTTTAAAAATAACATAATGTCTTCTTTCAGCAAAATACCCTATCTACGATATTTAAGGTACTTTCCCTTCATGTCCCATAACTTTGGGACGCCCTGTATAGAATAACTTCAAAATACCACCTTATTTTTAGGTTCCACGAAATATCTATAACTGTCCTGTAACAATTTATTACAAATACACACTGTACACAGTATACAGTTTATTATCTAGTTAAGTTTCGGGAGCGTTGCCGGAGGTTGTTTTAAACTTTTAAAGCAAACGAGGAGTCTTGCGTAGACGATGGTTTTTGAAGACTAAAGTTTAAAATACAAAATTCTTAATTCTAATAGTGCACTTATCGCTATGGTGAAATTTGACTTATAGCCTACCCAATCTGTACCTAGACTAAAAAAACTTAATAATATAAATCAGGTAAGTAATAATAAACGCCCCGGATTTTTTTTTAATATGTACATACTCAAAATATGAAATTTACTGCTATAAATACTAATTTTACACTCTAGGGGTAGGGCAGACTGGGCACGCCACAATTGCGGCGATAAGACCCCTCTTTGAGGAGTGGCTTGAGAGACGCCACGGCGTCCTCCCCTTCCGCCTGACGCAGGTCCTCACCGGACACGGCTGCTTCGGTAGGTTCCTGTTCAGGATAAGGCGGGAAGAAACACCCGGGTGTCACCATTGTGTGGATCGGCCTGAGGACACGGTGGAGCATACGGTGGAGGTCTGCCCAGCTTGGGCGGAGCAACGCCGTGTCCTCGTAGAGGCGATCGGCGGCGGTGATCTCTCGCGTCCGGCCCTGGTGCAGGCCATGGTACGGAGCGAGAGGAAATGGTAGGCCGTCACCTCCTTCTGCGAAGCGGTAATGCTCGCGAAGGAGGAGGCGGAACGCGTGAGGGAGAGGCAAATTTCGCGCCCTCACGCCCCTAACCGCCGCAGGAGGAGACGCCCGGGGCGGGAATCGCGAGCCGATTTCCGGCCACCGTAGGCGCGGGCTTGCGGACGGTGAGCAATGTGCAGCTGAACACGGGTGGGTTTTAGTCAGTAAAAGTCTGCCCTCCCGCTCCACGCAAAAAAAAAAAAAAAAAAAAGGGTAGGGCAGACAAGACTACGTGGAGTCGGTTTTGCAGCGATTCGTTTCTGTCACTAACTTTTGTAGCACAACATATTGACGTTTCGGAAACTTTGTATTTTTTTCGGAAGTTTAGTATTTTTCTTGGAAATTTAGTATTACAGTCAACCACAGATTATCGGAAGTAATTTTTTTTTCGGAAGCTTTATTATTATCCATATAAATCAATGTTAAATCAAATTACTTATTATTTGTCGCTGTGGCGGTGGTGACACTTGAGTATGAGGGCAACCCTCCACAGCGCACCTGATATTTAAACAAAAGTCTAAGTACCTAATACCTAAGAAATGTACTTTACATAATCATCTGTTCAATACAAACATTAAGGCGGTAACACAACACGGGGCGGTAATCAAACAAGCTTTGTTTGCAAACGATTGTAAGGAGAGCGCCTGTCAACAGACGCGTGACGTCATCGCACCGGGAATCGCTTCAAAGAAGCGAACTGTGAGGGCGAGATTATAAGATTTCAGGTTAATTAAGATTTTCATTACTTAAGATTAGAAAGGTTGAAAGGTTAAGTGCCGTGAAGGCTTTTGTTTTCTTTAGAGGTAGGGACTTATTTGTTGGTTTCTTTTTGTTGGATATTTTCGCTTTTATAGTCGTGCCTTGAATTTAAACACAACAAATAGGTACATAGTTAGCCTGATGTGAAATCTCATGTTACTTGTGTGTTTTTAGGGTTCCGTTGCCAAATGGCAAAAAACGGAACCCTTATAGATTCGTCATGTCTGTCTGTCTGTCTGTCCGTCCGTATGTCACAGCCACTTTTTTCCGAAACTATAATAGCTATGCTATTGAAACTTGGTAAGTAGATGTATTCTGTGAACCGCATTAAGATTTTCACACAAAAATAGAAAAAAAAAAATTTTGGGGTTCCCCATAGGTACTTAGAACTGAAACTCAAATTATTTTTTCATCAAACCCGTACGTGTGGGGTATCTATGGATAGGTCTTTAAAAACCGGCCAAGTGCGTGTCGGACTACGCACAATGAAGGGTTCCGTAGTTGAGATGAATTTATTTATCCCAAGAACAAACTTAACATTGTAGTTGAAAAACATGTTCGCCCATAAATCCCAACTGCAAATCGTCGCTCGGCATCCAATACCACGAATGTGACATTTTTACGTTTTTTTTTTTTAAATTGCAGGATCACTTATTTCAACGTGTAGAATGAAATAAAACAAAAATCAGATTTTCGTAAAAAATTTCACATTCGCGGTATTAATATAATAATAATCTAAATCTAATAGCTTTAAACGAGCAATTCTTGTATTTATGTACCTATATATAATCTGAATCTCGGAAACGGCTCTAAGAATTTTTATTAAATTTAGTATGCAGGGGGTTTCGGGAGCGATAAATCGATCCAGCTAGGTTTCATTTATAGATAAAGTCGTTCAAAAAAAAATGGACATCCAGATATTTTTCTTTATTCAAGTAACAAGGACTCATTGTGTTAGTAAACTTATGAACTATGTTAGCTTATTTTACCAGGTCACTTAGAAAGTTTTGCGACTAACAGTTTTTGTCTATAGGATACTGGCTAGTTTTGATGTCAATTAAAACTATGACTATTTATTACAAAAAAACATATAATTCCAAATTCGAAATTCCCTCCACATTTTTTTACGAGCAAAATCAAAATACTCTGTCTTACTGAAAACTGGATTTACAACGAGAACATTTTCGCGCGATGATTTTGTACGATTTCAAATGTCGACTAAAACTAGAAGAATCGTTTGAAAGACTTCAAATGGTGTTCATAGAAAAAAGCCCTTCTAAAGCGACTGTTTTCCGCTTTTTTAATGAATTTATGTGTGGTCGAGTAATTTTGGCGGACAAAAAAAGAAGTGGCGAACGGTTGTTACATAACAAAACGTGCTGGCTGTTAAAAATTTAATTCAAGAGAATAGGCGAATTACATATGAAGAGGTTAAGCATATACTGCCGATTGGATCGGGAAGCGTGCATGAAATTCTACACAGGCATCTTCGGTTATGGAAGATAGTTTCACGCTGGTACCGCAAAATCTAACGCAGGCTCAGAAGGAGGTTCGGGTAGAATGGTGCCGAGCCATGATAGCAAAATTTGTAGCAGGCTCGTCTCGGCGCGTTTAAAATATCATTACAGGTGATGAATCTTGGATTTATCAATATGATCCAGAAATTAAGCGTCAGTAAACCGTGTGGCTGTTTCAAAATGAACCAACGCCTACCAAAGTGAAGCGAGCCAGAAGAGCAGGCAAAATTTTGATCGCAAGTTTTTTTTTTTGCCGGGTTTTCTGGTATCAGTACCCTGACGAGATCAAAGGAGCATCAATGCTGAATGGTATGTTACCAAATGTTTGCCAGAAGTTGCGACCGAACACTGGCCTCCGTGGGCTACTGCTTCACCACGACAACGCGCTGGCTCACTCGGCGCTCAAAACAAGGGATTTTCTGGACAGCACACCGATCATCCTCCTTACAGTCCCAATTTAGCTCCGTGTGACTTTTTCTTGTACCCCAAAATAAATCAACTCAAAGTAAAACAGTTTTCATTACCTGAAGATGCACTGGCTGCATTTGAGAAGGAGATTGGAGAGGTGTCTGATGCGGACTAGAAGACGTGTTATAAAAATTGGTTTAGACGTATAAAACTGTGTATAAACGCCAATGGAGAGTTCTTTGAAAATATATAATTTAAAAAATTATAACCTGTAGTATATTTTTTTCTAGTATCACACCACTTTCTGAGTGCCCCACGTAATCTAGTTTAAATTTATTTCACCCCATGGGAGATGGCACTGCAGTGATTGATGTACATGCAATCCAGCCTGCTAGCAATCTTTTTTAGGACATTGTTGGAGCTGGCCCGTACTCTGCGCACCAAGGATGCACACCTCATTCGCATCGTTGCTTAAAAGCAATTAATATGTGCGTCCGCGAACATTCCCGATGCGCTACAAAAACGGGGCAGCCCCACCAATACCCTGTAAGCGTTGTTGTATTGGACACGAAGGGCGTTGCACGACCTTTGGGTATATCTAGCCCACAGGCTGCACGTGTAAAACGTTGTACAATAAGCTCGAAACAGAGTAATTTTGACTTTTTAAGTGATCAGCGTACAAACCTGCGAGCCAGCATGTTTGCCCTTGCAGTCAACGCTCTTCGTTCCCGCTCAATATCGAGTCCGTCATTGAGGTCAGGGGTCAATATATGACCAAGATATTTAAACGTAAATACTCTTTGTAGTGGAGACCCATTGAGTAATACAGGTGGTACATAGCCCGGTCTACCCCCAGCCTCAAAAACCATGATCTCCGACTTATTGAAGTTATAACATCAAACCGTGTGTTTTGGCATACTGCTCACATTTGGCGACCAATTACTTTCTGAGACCACAGATTGACGCGCTCAGAAGCACCATATTATCATCTGCATAGCTAATATTATTTACACAAATACCATCTAAATAGTAACCCACTCTGGTGCTGCTGAGCTCGCCAATCCTGCTTCACCCCGCATTCCAACCTGTATGGCCTGGAAAAAGTTCCAGCCCTTCGTACACTATTAATCTGGTTACTATACCACAATTTAAAAAAATTTATAACCTCCGTTGGCAACCTATCCTTCTCCATCTTTCTCCACAATACGTCATAAGCAACCAGATCAGAAGCCTTGAATAAATCTAGGAAGCTAGCATATATCGGCGTCCCACGCTGTGTATAGTAAGTATGTGATAGTATGCGTAATGCACAACACTGCACTTTCTGTTGACAAACCACGCCGAAACCCGAATTGGTTGTCATGAACACTTACAGTTTTATTTATTTGCGTATTAAGTAGACGGTCAAACACTTTTGATATTATGATATTATAGTAGCTAGAGAGATGGGCCTATTGGATGCCGAGCGACGAAATGTAAGTTTTTACGCACAATATTGAGAGATTTACCATGTTATTTTAAGACCATAGACTTCTTATAGGTTTTCCTGTAATCTATGAGTAAAGAGCCATACTATGTATTTTTTTCAAATTTTTCGGTCCAGTAGTTTCGGAGATAAGGGGGGGGGAATGGTCAATTTTCATTGAATTTATTCAATATCTTTAAAAGTATTTATTTTAAAATTATGTAAAAAATATATTTGAGATTCTCGTAACAAGCCCTTTCATTTGATATGTCACACGGTACTGTTAGCAAAACTTTTTTTTTAATTTTCTTGTTTGCGCCCCAAAAGTGACCCCTATATTGAAAATTAATTTATTTACGTTACTCATTCATGTTTGGGTCACAAAAATATATATGTGTACCAAATTTCAACTTAATCGGTCCATTAGATTCGGAGTAAATTGGCTGTGACAGACGGACAGACAGACAGACAGACAGACAGACACACGAGTGATCCTATAAGGGTTCCGTTTTTTCCTTTTGAGGTACGGAACCCTAAAAATGATATTGAGGTTTTTAATATCATTTTTTTCTAAACTGAATAGTTTGCGCGAGAGACACTTCCAAAGTGGTAAAATGTGTGTGTGTGTGTGTGTGTGTCCTGTAACTTCTAAAATAAGAGAATGATAAAACTAAAAAAAATATATGATGTACAATACCATGTAAACTTCCACCGAAATTGGTTTGAACGAGATCTAGTAAGTAGTTTTTTTAATACGTCATAAATCGTAAACCGCAATTTACCTTTCATTCAATGTTACTTGCTGCTACGGAACCCTTCATGGGCGAGTCCGACTCGCACTTGGCCGCTTTTTTTTACTACCTAAACACAGACTATATCGTCGCCCTCCCCGCTAACTGTCGTAACTAGCAATTGATATTTTTCCAGGGCAACAGTTTTTAGGTCGGGCGCTACAATCATGTTAATATAGTTGCGTTAGCTGTGGCTTTATTAATGAATTAATAACTTTTTATAAATAGCTCTTGACTTAATCTTTAACTCACTAACTGTAGATGTGTGCATATACGACAGGTGGTGAGAATATTTTTTCCCTCAAACAAAACTCACGCAAAACCAAATACGTGATTATCTTCTAAACGGTAAACGACACAGACACGACGATTAAAGAGAACTTTTCGAAACAAAGTTCTGAACACGTACGTAATGTCAGTGCAGATACGTCAGTTTGTGAGATACGACAGTTAGCGGCTAGGGCGATGATATTTGAAAAGACTTCCGAAAACCATAGATTGCTTAAAAAAACGATCACCAGGTATTAGTTAATGTTTAATTAACCTATAAAGTACCTAAAATAGAAATAAACCCCTACCTATATACCCACACAAATTAATGATGATAATTTTCACCTTCAACCCATCACTTACACCTGACCTAAATCCGTCATCGGCACTCAGCGACAGAATATAGGTATCTGCATAGTTAGTGTGTGCACACTTGCACAGGTATGTAACAGACCAACATTAACACATTGTTAAGAGCTTAATAATACTAGCCTGTACTGTCCCATTGCAGAACAAAGGCTTTATTTCCACTATAGAGAAGGAACGAACATTGATCATCACGCTTGAACACTTCCTAGGCGCTGACAGTTTTTATTTGTTAAGGCGACGATCACGTCTAAACGAGTAGTGTTAAGGAATTGGAAAAAATATATGTTAAATTAGAGCATTTTCTTAATAACTTAATATAGGAATATTTTAGATAAAGTTTATATTACATAGTGAAATTAATTTGTGAAGTAATGTCTAACGCGAATAAAAAACTGGGAATCACGCAAAATCTATCATGCGTATTTTTCTGAAACCTTCACCATTTTAAAGATTTTTAAGTATTGATCTTTTAGTATACGTGTTTTATTAAAATACATTTTGTTTTATGTATAATAAATTAATAATGCGTCTAATTTGGGACAGCGCTCCTTGATAGGAGAGTCCTATTACTAGCTGGATGTACGACGCGTTGCTTGAGCTCAGTACAGAACACGCAAGATAACCACTCAAGGTCACTGGCATATATCTGCGTCTTAAGGATCTCGCGCACAAGACGGCCAGGACTCCGGCCACGGCCAGTCGTGGCCGTCTAGTCGTATTATATGGTGTGCGGCTCTAGCTGACCGTTGCGACCAAGTTCGCGATTTGTATCGGTTTCTATAGTTTCCCTGGTCGTGGTCGTGGCCGTCTAAGTTGTGAGATCCCATAATCGATAGAAGGACACTGAACGAGACACAATAGAAGTTTTGATGTTATAACGTCTCCTTGGAGTCTACCAAAAAGCGATGGAGCATCCTGGGCGTAAAAAGACAGGACAGAATTCGGAACGCCACGCTGCGTTCCAAAACGGGTATAATGGACGTAGGCAAAAAGGTTGTCAGGCTCAAATGGGAATGGGCGGGTCACATCACCCGCATGCACGATGACCGATGGCGCGAGAAAAGAGTTCCTGGAAGGGACTGAATAAACTAAGTAAAAAAAAGTCTGGGAAGTAAAATGTATGGAAATATTAAGAAATGCTTTTAAATTTTCGTCCACGGTAACGTTAAACGTTTTTTCATACATTTTATGGACGTGGACATCCACGATAATTTATCGTCACGTCAGAAATTATGAAAACTCACATTGTCTTATTGATTTAAACGATTGTTGAGCTCGTTCAGCTTTCGATAATCAAACTCGGCGAATGTTAATATTAGACGATCTACTTTTGTATCTAACTGTACATTTGTACCGACTGTAAGGCTGCCTGTCTACTGCGGCGGAGCGAGGCAGTGGAGCGGAGAAATGTGCCAATATTAACCAATAGCAGCGGAGCTCTGAAGCGGAGTTAAGATTATATTGGTTAATATTGGCACGTTTCTCCGCTCGGCTGCCACGCTCTACTCCAGTGCATAGGCAGCCTTATCAATCTTATCACTATCCGAGTTTCATAATCACAAGCTAGATAGGTACCTACTACCTACACTGCAAATATTATAGTTCTGTAGCAATGAGGTCTCCTACTGATAAATATGTAAGGTTTAATAGTCTAAACGTGACCAGTAATTCTTTATTTCGTTATATTTCCATACATTGTCTTCGTACTAACACGCATTTCTATGTCTTTAGTTATAACAATGTCAAAAATAATACTTATTTTTATATTAACTTCATACAGTTTGTGTAGTGGATATAAATTGTTGTTGGTGTTCCCGTTTCCTAGTTCAAGTAATTCGGTGTTAGGGGAGGGATATGTCAGGATTTTATTGAAAGCTGGTCATGAGGTGAGATAATAAAAAAAAAATTGTGGCACTCCGGGAGTGCCGACAGGAGTAAAAACTTAAACAAGATCGCCTTGGTGGAAGAAAAATACTTGTAAAGAACATTGATCCGTAACCTAATATAAATAAAGAGCACAATCGCGTTTACAAAAAAAAAACAATACTTCCAAAACCTTTAAAGTAAAAATACTTGCGTAGAACATTGATCCGTAACGTAATATAAATAAAGAGCACAATCGCGTTTACAAGAACAAGGTGTCGGTAACGGTATCACGAGTTCAATTGTTTTGTTTTTTCTCATCTCAAAAATGCCCAACGCGCCTAAAGAAGTTTTCACTTCAAGAATATTGAACTTTTTTTTCACCAAGCTTTACTGTCACGCCCAATGATGTTATAAGTAAGAATAGGTAGAAAGGTTTCCTACCCAACAGTCGATCTTCAAAATCGGTACAATGTCACACTATTATATGACACGTGATAGCAGTGATAGCCTAGTGGTGTGACGGTTGGACTGTTAAATCATAGGTCTCGAGTTCGAACCCAAGGCACCTCTGACTTCGCAGGAGGAGACGCCCAGGGGCGTCGGGAATCGAGAGCCGATTTCCGGCCACCGTAGGCGCGGGCTTGCGGACGGTGAGCAATGGGTAGCTTGCCGTCCGATAAGGACCAAGCCCTAATATAAATAAAGAGCAAAATTGCGTTTACAAAACCTTTAAATTAAAAATACTTACATAGAACATTGATCCGTAACGAAATACAAATAAAGACCACAATCGCGTTTACAAAAATGAGGTGTCGTCACAGTGTCATGGAATCAATGGTTTAGTCCCATCTCAAAAATGCCCAACGCGCCTATAGAAGTTTTCACTTCAAAAATATATGACACGTGGAAGTAGGACAGCAAGTCCTGTCGACAAGAGAAAAGACGAAAACGAAACTTGGCTAACTAGCCAAGTTTTGACGTGTCACTTGCGCAGCGCGTATAACCTATCTAATTTGTTTTACTTATACTCATAATAACATTGATTAAGTCTGTGAGGTTTCTCAAATGATTAAAACAGGCCCCTAATTTCAGGTGACATACATCACGCCCTATCCAATACAAAATGCCACTAAAGAATTACGACAAATTGAAGTTACGAATAACACAAAGATTTATCCAAGTAAGTAAATATGGATTTTATTCTCATTCTGCAGTATTGTCTCTCCCTTTAAAAATGCATACAAAGAAGACCGCCCATTGAATCACCCTATGTAGAATTTATTAAGTAAGTATAAGTAAGTATAAGTAAGTATAATTTATTTTCAAAAATATACATCAGTTTAATTATGGTAATACACTCTAAGACACTTGTTTGTACGAACAGATTTTGAACATCTGTGTCTGAACTAGATATATAATATCTGTATTTCAGACATCAGCGCTCTCCCCTGTTGTAGGCGACACTTAGCAAATAACTTTGTTTGACCTCTATTTACATCTTATAAAACACATAATTTTTGATTAAAAAGTAAGACAAAAATAATAATAATAAAAATAAAAAAAAAGAAAGTGACAAAAAGAGGGGGAATAATCTTAAAATAATAATTAATGTAGTGATGGCCTCCGGTGAGTAGAGTGTAAATGAGTGGATGTGTGTGTGTAGGAGGGTGAGTATTATTAAAGGCTACTTTACTGTAGACAACAGGTTTTCGGTCTCATTGTAGTTTAGCTTGCAGATGTAATCTACTACCGTAGATTTACATTTGTTCCTATTTAAGGGGTGTATATCTACAAGCTTATTTATTTTTTCATACAGAAAAGAGCCTAGGTAACAGTAATACTTGCGAGCGTATGGGTGTTTATAGGTCGTTAGATCATTGTATATCACCTTACGTCTACGTTTAGACAAATACGAGGACTTGTCATACTTTGTACAAGCATGATATCTCAAGACCGCGTGCAGGACGAACAGCTGCCGGACTGTGAGGACTACACAAGACTGGTACAAAAGGTATGTTGGGAATAGGTAGGGGCGGAAAGTGCTGACTTTGAGTACTGCTCTTTGTGCAACTTCTAAAGGTTTGAGTATAGTTTTTGACGTGCCACCCCATACAGAAATACAGTATTGCAACACTGACTGACCAAGAGCTAGGTACACTTGCTTAATCAATTTAGGGTCAGCTGCATGTCTTAAATTTTTGAAAACGAATATTAGTTTTCTTACCCTAGAAGTAACCATGTCTATATGAGGTCGAAAAGATAGATTATGATCAATAATTATTCCTAAATATTTTAGTTTGTTCGCTTTAATTAGAGCAGGGCAAGAACAGCTTACATCATTACAGCAATTGTGTGCTATTATGGAGAGAGTTGAGGGTGTGGGATTACAATTACGCATAGAAAAAGTGAGATACTGCGTTTTACCTGCATTAAGAGTAAGTAAATTCTTTTGCAGCCAGTGGCTTACTATATTAAATCCATGCTGCGCCTTCTTAAAGACATTTTCCCAAGTATCAGCCGAAAACAGAAGCACCGTATCGTCTGCGTATGATATTATTTTACCTCCATCAAGATGTAGCTCACAAAGATCATTTAAATAGATGAGAAATAGACTTGGGCCCAAAATACTACCCTGAGGGACACCGAAGGAGACAGGTAAGTCACTGCTTGTGGTATCACCTATTTTCACACATTGTGTCCGATTAGAAAGATAGTCTTTAAAAATGTTGAGTGGGTCTCCTCTAACGCCTATTCGTTCCAATTTTTGTAAAAGCAATGGCACAGAGACCGTGTCAAAGGCTTTGGCCAAATCCAGGAATATGCCCATGGTCTTTTTGCCCGCATCCAAATTTCCTACTACGTAATCAACGAGCTTATGGGCTGCATCACTTGTCGACCTGCCAGCTCGGAAACCAAATTGGTTGTTAGAAAGATGGTTACTTGTTTCTAAGTAGTTTATGAGTCTTTTATTGAGGATGCGTTCAAGGAGCTTGGAGATAGAGGGCAAAATAGAAATGGGCCTATAGTTGGTGACGCGGTCCTTATCTCCAGATTTATGTATCGGATGCACCACTGATTTCTTTAGGACTGTAGGAAAAACACCTTGTGATAAACAAGTATTGAAAATATGTGTCAAAAGGGGCACAAGTATGTGTTTATTGTCCTTAAGAAGGCTATTTGGTATAGAGTCCCAACCAACGGAACAGGCATTTTTCAGACCCATGATTAAATTCTCTACCTCCGCCTCATCTGTGTCCAATAAGGCTAGAGATTTCAGACAGTGCTTTGGGTTTTCAGTTGAGAAATGAAGGTGCTCCGGATTTGCACAGTTTGTAGTACTATCAGCCAAGTCTTTACCTACACTGACAAAGAAATCATTCAGTTTTCCCACTGATTCCCTTGCGTTAGAAGTATTAATTAATTCCGTCGCAGTGTTTTTAGTTTTTTTAGTGTTCGTTATAGTTTTTATTGCATCCCATATTTTTTTGTTATTAGTGCCCGCAGTTTTCAATAGGTTCTTTTCATATGATGTTTTAACTTTCTTTAGTAGACGGTTGCAGAAATTTCGGTACCTTGTGTAGCTAACTTTAAGAGTGTTGTTTTCAGGTGACTTTCTTAACTTTGTATGTAATCTATCCCTGTGTCTCATGCAACGGATCAGCCCTGGGGTTATCCATGGTTTAATAATTTGATTACGTCTAGATAATTTTAGTATGGTAGTGTTTGCTGCAATTTCATTCTGAATAGCTGTTATGAAAAATTCCACGGCAATATTTGCGTCAGATGTGGAGTAGACCGGTTGCCAATCAATTTGGGATAATTTAGAGCTTAATTTTTCAACATTTATTTTGCTGACGGAGACGTGGGCAAATGTTCTTGCCTGCCTACGGTGAAGACATAGCAAAACAGCCTGATGATCAGTGATTGTCGATTGCAATACAGCAGTGAGTGCCGGAGATTGCGTTTTAAGCATCACGTGATCAAGGCACGTTTTGCCACTTCTCGTGGGCAGGGTGTGGGCAGGTAAGATACCGTGGTATGCACATAGATTTAAGTACTCTAAGGATTTAGGGCCTTGGCCTTCCGGACAGATGTCTATGTTAATATCTCCAATAACAGAGATATTTCTAAAGGTACTGAGACTAGTTAAGATGTTATTGAGACATAAAAGAAAGTTATCAGCGTTTCGATTTGAGGGAGATCTATAAATTGCAACTATTGCAGTTTCGGTGCCGATTTTCAGGACGAGGCAATTACAGTCTCGGCATGGCGGCTCCTCACAAATAGCATGGAGACTTGCTTTATGAAATACAGTAACTCCGTCATTTTGATTAGCATAATTATTTGAAGAGAATCTATTATATCCGTCGAGATTAGGTAATACAGGGTTACATGATAACCAGCACTCTGTCAGGATAATAATGTCACAGCCGATACCCAATCTAGATAGAAACACCGTGAATGCATCAAAATTTCGAGATAAACTGCGTATATTTTGGGTAACAACAGTCAAGCAGTCATTCGGAGAAGGAATCAAACCCCTGCAATCCTCGACATCACACGCAACTGAATTTGACACTGATATCTCATCAATTTCCGTTGAAATGTCAAGCATTTTTAATTAAATATGTAGGCACAGGATCAATTAAATGTAACTTAGAATATTTGAAGATAAACAATTTTTTTGAGTTATTAAGTAGTCGAGCAAGACTGGTTACGTCGTTATTGCGATACATTTTCCACCAGGATGTAACTATTTTTTGTGGTGTATTTATAATAAGCGTTATAGAATTAAAAACAGACGTAAATGTACGTATTTTGCAGATAAGGCTGTATTTAAGGTTGCTAAGTATTAGTGTGGAGTGTTTGAGTGTTTGGTGTATTACAGTATTTGTATAACAAAGAGTATTTTTTATATAATTAACATGCAATAACAAAAAACCTAGGGATAATGAATGAGAACTTAAGGATTGAGATTGAACAGAGAGAACATAATAATATAGACATAGTCATTCCGTGGCCTTCTGTTCATCCTTAAGCTTATTGAGGTCTTGTTCTTCATTAATACGGATGTGCAGCATACCCTCTTTCT
The DNA here is from genome assembly GCA_949152395.1 of Agrochola litura. Taxonomy (NCBI): domain Eukaryota; kingdom Metazoa; phylum Arthropoda; class Insecta; order Lepidoptera; family Noctuidae; genus Agrochola; species Agrochola litura. The sequence goes on along the minus strand of OX424509.1, from coordinate 15,955,553 downwards.
TTCGCAAATAAATTTTTCCATAGGAAGTCCAGCAGTAAGTGTACTTATACGTAGTTGCAAAATCACGCGCCAAGAAAAATAGTCGCCTGCCCTTTGGTGTTAGACAGTCTGATATAAAGATCGGTTTCCGGGGGCTATCAAGGCTGACTAAGCTAGTATTTAACTTTTCGGTCTTTTGTGTCATAGTTAAGTTTTTTACACTGTTTAGGACACTTTCTTTTGTAAGAACTGAGGTGAATTCAACGACAATCGGTTTCAGTACGTTCGGTTTTGCAAAAGGACGATAAATGTCTTTAATATCCGAGGTTTGTAGTTGAAGATTGAGAACATTTCCGATTTTCTTCGCCACATTACACAGCTCAACTTTCGTCTCGTTTTGTAATTTTGGAATGTTTCTCAATTCTATCTTAGCTGAACAGGACTGCCTTTCAAGGTTTTCTATTTTATTTTCCAGGGAGTTTATGTAAGTCAAATTTTCCTTACGTTCAAACTTGAGGCTTTCTAATTCTTTAAGTATGACGTCATAGTTGGAGGACAAGGCCTGCATAGACGTATTAATACTGTCATTCTGGATTTTTATTTCAGCTAAAGACGATTCTAAACTTTGTAATTTTAAATTATGTTCCTCAGAGAACTTCGCGAAGGAATCGCGTACCTCTTGCATAAAATGACTAAACTCGTTTTCTTGTTGTTTACGTTTCAACATACGCCTCATATTCATGTTACTCCGGTCGCTTCCCTCAACACTCTCAGAGTCAGTCTCCGAGAGTATCTGCTGTTTCGGTGGTGTGCGTTTAAGCGGCATTATTGTATCGTCGATTTAAGCGACGTACCAGGACAAAAGCGCTGTAATAGGGTGTCGATGAGCCGTGCGAGAGAGTAATAGCGAAATACCAGGAGCACCGGTACGTACCTCCCAGCTATGGTAGTGATGCGGAGCCGTGGCCTTGCGCGTGCGCAGCTAATTGGCTGGAGTTTGTTACGCCCCAGGAGGCGGGCTGCTGGCAGCAGTGGGCGGTGGCAGCGCAGGTGGAGCTGGAGCGGTGCGTCACTTCAATGACAGACTACGACTTTTGGGCGAAATAAGATCTCCTCGAAAGTGATGAACTCCTATTTTTTTAACTCGATTTAATTGCAGAAATTTTATATAAATATTGAATTTAATTAAACAGCGGGTCTCCTTAAAAGCGTCTGAGCTCCTCAGAGGTCCAGGGGGGAGGAGATATTATTCATTTATATCTGTAATTCGTATGGTGTACACAATAAAGAGTACCTATTCTAGTCTATTTTCTGAAACGTACAGTTAAGAAAACCGTGAAATAGCCCAACATAAATGGTAGACTTGATCCCGAAAAAAAGAATATTTGGAAAATTCAAAAAGTGCACGCCTCATAACGCTCATTCAAAAATAGATAAATATTTAAACGACTTCTATGTTCTAGAACATGAACATAGAAGTCGTTTAAATATTTATATGTTTTTATATTTATCTGTTTTTGAATGAGCGTTATGAGGCGTGCACTTTTATCACTTGCTTGAATAACGGTGAAGGAAAACATCGTGAGGAAACCGGCATGCCTGAGAGATATTTCTCAACGGCATGTGAAGTCAAGTCAGAGGCCCATGGGTGGCTTTAAAATTCTGACACCAGGTTAGTCATTAACCACAAGAAAATAAAAAATATGACACGTGAAAATTTAAACGACTTTTTATGAAGTATGTTTTGACTCCTTTTTTACCCATCAATATGGGTAAAATTTCTCACCTCGCAATCTTTACGTACGTCAAAGACTATTTAGGTTTGCTTTGATGGTTGCAAGGCAACGAAAGAGGGTCGAAGTTGGAAATAAAGATAGGATAGATTATTATAAAAGTTAGTATTTTTTATTAATTATAATTAAACTACTCTGAATAAAAGAGCCATTTTCAATAAGGTTCCTCCTATGGCTGAAACGAATCTATTAAAAAAAATATTAAATTAATTGATTTTCTTGCAAGCTACAATGTTTTCAGGTTTCATACACTGATCGACGGGATTTTTTTTTAAAACTTGTTTGATGTTTTTTTGTTTCTGCTGTATTAAATAAATTTTTGACAAGTACAGTATTAATCTCTATTAAATTATCGATACAATGATATATAGATTAAGTAGGTTATGTGAACTACCAGGAGTGTGACAGTAAAAATAGTTGCAGAAAGGAGGCAAAACAAATTTTTTGATCGCAGAGCACTCTCTAATGCTTCGCATTATGAGTCGTGCAAAAGTCTTCACGCGAGAGGGGAAACGCCTAAAGAAAACTAGTTTAGCATAAAATATGATCCACATTCGCCTCACTCCTTATGCAGCGAGTAAAATCACCCAAGAGTAAAGACGTCGTCGCCTGTCCCTTAACATACATAGCCTGGCCCTGCCTCATATTCATTAATATTTATGCGTACATTTTGCCGTCAAATGGACAAACTTCCCCGACATCTGTTGTTTGAAACCTGAATTTTGAAAGCCTTTACAAGTCTTGGAGTCACGAATTGAGTTTCCTACGTAGTTCTGTCAACTAGAACTACTTTTATGATAATTTGTATATTTGTTAGGTTTGAATGTGTATTTGGTTATGCTAATTAGAGGACAGCCTGATCCTGAAGTAGTATGAAGGTAGAAATATGCGAGAAAAGAAAGAAGGAAGAAAGAAAGATATAGTATTATTTGTAGGTGTAGAAAAACACGCTATAAAACGGCCGCCGTGAGCAATAACTGTGTGTTATAGTTGAAAATTTATATGTTTCAAGCTCAACTAACCTTTCCACGGCCCAGAATTATTATTATAAAAACCTGCTTAATTGAAACAAAGTTCCTTATCGCACGATATACCAATAGATGAAAAAACTGTAACATTTTTACCGTCACGAAATTTTTGTAATGTAACAAAAGTGTCGTGATGGCACTTTTGCCAAGTGTACAAAAGCGAAAGTCCAACCAGTACCCTAATTGCGTAATACAACACAATCTGTTTCGATTTGAAACAGATTGCTAATCCATTGCTTGCTGCTGTTGGAAAAAAATCTGCTCAACAACGTAAATAACGCAATGAATGTTGTTGAACTGTCAAAATGAAACAAATTAGGCAGAATTGTTTACGAAAATAAGTTACGCATTTAAGGTACGGGTCCCACGACACCTCTAGTTTATTTTTTTTAATGATTTTCTCACATTTACAGAAGAACCATCAAATATAACCCATCTTTTAAACGAAAAAAACAACATCGAAGATATAGGAACAGTTCTCGACAAGATGATGAAAGTAACGAATGCAACAGTCATGCATCCAAATGTGCAGAAACTATTAAATGATGTCGCAGAAGAATTTGATGCGGTTATTGTAGAGTGGATGTACAGTGAAGTTTATGCTGGGTATGTGGCACACATATTTGTAAATATTTCTAGCAATTTGGTGGTAGGTACACACGGCTACACATCAAGCTATACATTTCCAGTTTATGCTGGCTGGAAATGTATAGCTTGATGTGTAGCCGTGTGTACTTTAGGGATCTCGCGCACTAGATGCCCACGACCACGACCAGTACCCTAATTACGTAATACACGATCAATCACAATTAGTTTCGATTTGAAACAGATTGCTAAACCACTGCTTTATAAGTTGGAAAAAAAATCTGCCCAACAACGTAAATAACGGAATGAATGTTGTTGAACTGTCAAAATGAAACAAATTAGTTACCTATAATCGTTTACGAAAATAAGTTACGCAATTAGGATACGGGCCACGAACCACGACTGGCCGGAGTCGTGGCCGTCTAGTACGCGAGATCCCTTACTGGTATTCAAATTAACCACTCAAACTAACCTAGACCTGGAATACACATACTACTATGTAAAAGTACAAAAGCATGCTAATGTCGAGCAAATTCTATCTAGTGGCACACACTTAGCATGTATTACAAAAGAGTATGATTACACACACGAAGAGCATGCTGCTTACTTGCAAACAAACATGCTTTTAAATTGCATAATTGTGTATTTCAGCCTTAATTGAGTGAGTTCTCCGTCAATAATGCAACAGAAAGGGAGTGTGGGTACCTTTGTGCTAAAGTTACTACAGCTTGGTCATTGTAAATACAATGAAACATTTCTTATTTCACCTCAACGTTAGACATCCCTTTTTAGAATTATTCCGTAAAAAAAATAAACTAAAAGAACCAGTAATTAATTGCGTAATACAACACAACCACAATCTGTTTCAATTTGAAACAGATTGCTAATTCATTGCTTCATAAGTTGGAAAAAAAAATCTGCTCAACAACGTAAATAACGCAATGAATGTTGTTGAACTGTCAAAATGAAACAAATTAGGCAAAATTGTTTACGAAAATAAGTTACGCAATTAGGGTACTGGTTAAATCTAATTTAGCTTTTACTGAAAACTTTATTTCCATGTGAATACTCCAATTTACTGAAATTAAATTATGCTCTAGCTAAAGTTTTAAAACTAAATATTCATGCTGGGAGAGTACACTAACTATCTCGCTCGAAACAGTAGTAAACGATGACACGGTTCGCTCCACATCACGACCGGGAACGCTTTTTATTCCTTTTCTAAGCGTACATACATGTGAACTGAATTCCTTTCTTTCCAACGTATTGGCTTTTTCGTTTATTCTCGTTTAGAGCTTCATACAATCAAATCAGTGTGTCATATAGTCAATCACCGCAGGATTTTTTTTAAATTGTGGTGCTTTTCCACAAACGATGAGGCATTTAGTATCGTGTACGTGCAGTGGCGGATTTGCCCTCAGGCCCAGTAGGCCCGGGGCTAGGGCGGCCAGATATTAGGGGCGACCTATCGTGACAAAAAATTCACTGATGATAACAAGAAATAACTCAAAAGACCTTATATTGTAAACGTTCGCGCACATTATGACGGGCCGGACTGTATCGCATCGTACTATAAAAATAATAACATAAAATAATTTAACCCAGTAACAAAGGAAAATCTTATAAACCAGCAGCTTATTATAGTTAACTAAATTTCTGAACCGATTTCGATAAAAGTTGGCAATAAAGTAAATTCATTAGCCTATTTGATGGGTGCTGAGAAAGAGGCGGCTGATACTAACTATATGGCCTCGGGCCTAGGGCGGCCAAGACTGCAAATCCGCCACTGCCTGCATGTCCTGCGTTTGCACATTACAGGATGTGATAGACGCTAGTGATAGCGCCAAATATGTAGCCGAATTTTGGGCCGATTTTAGATTACCATCGGACATGCTAAGAAAAAGAAGATCGCAGTAATTTTACAAAACCATGACTTCTAACTTGTGTATTTCGATATGCCAAAAAGCGCCATGAATGTAGCAAAAGCCAACTTGTTCGTTCAATATTTAGAAAAATAATTACAAAACACATCACGCCTCCAATCCCGGAGGGTATACACCCACAATTCGCAAGTTATATTTAAGTCCCATGTACCTAAAATTCCTCTCTGATTTCCCTGATTTTCTGAGCCTATTGCTATCAACCGGGTGCTATCAACCGGGCATAAATTTAGACTCCGGACCGCTACTGAGAAATTCCAGATGGAAAAACCCAATAACACTTTGCCCAACCATTTTTATTTTATTTTTTTTGGGTGGGAAATTATCAAATAACTTCTCCCGCTCTGGGTGGAGCGGGAGGGCGTGTCAGACTCTTACTGACTAAAACCCACCCATGTTCCTTCGGTTGCCCTGTTGCCGTGGGCCACGATGTCCCTTTCGGCCCATATTCGCAGCCCAACCTGGGAATCGAACCCACTAGACCAACAAGGCAGGGAACAGTGAGGAGGGGAAAAATAATTAGATATGTTTATTTATGTCCAGTCCATCTAATCTTATTCGCCCACCCAATTCTTAACAAAGTTGAGGTCGACTTCTAATCCAACAGACGCTACTGCTCGACATATTTTTATATGGAGCGACTGCTATTTGACCTTTACAACCCAATTACTACCCAATACCGACATTCTAAATTTAGCCGGGTTATCTAATCTATCCAGTACCTACCATATAGGTGTACCTATGTCATACTCGTCATTCTTCTCTTTCCCTTTCCTAATTTATATTGGGTTGGCGCAATTTGTCTTCTTCCTCGCAAAATGTGTGATGTTATTTATTTGAGTTAATTAGTTTTTAGGGTTCCGTAGTAAACAAGGAACCCTTATAGTTTCGTCATGTCTGTCTGTCTGTCAGTCTGTCCGCGGTCTTGCTCCAAGACTGTTAGCACTAGAAAGTTGTAATTTTACATATTAATCATGCCGACAAAGCGGTAAAATAAAATTATGAAAAATATATTTTTTTCGGGATGGATTTATTTTATTTTTCACTTTGCGGTTGCAAAAACATGTTTTCCCACACATTCCGTATGGGAGAACATATTTTTCAACTACAAAGTTAAGTTTGTTTTTGGGATAAATTCATCCCAACTACGGAACCCTTTATAGTGCGTGGTCCGACACGCACTTGGCCGGTTTTTTATTGTATCAAATTGTTACGCCCAACATGTGAACGTGACTATTATTTTAAGATCGTTTTTTTTCTTGATTTTCTTTGTAACTATTATTTTAAGATCTTATACACACATGAGTAAAGCAATAAAAATTTGAATTTCGTCGTTGTTCTATTGGAATATAATGTAATGCAGCTGCTGACGAACTTTTTTTTTTGGAAAATTCCCTTTATTATAAAAAATTATATGATTGCAGTTTCGCATCAGTGTTCAACTGTCCTTTAATTTGGTCATCTCCAGTGGAGCCGAATGAGTACTTACTGAGTCTTTTGAATGAGTATCCAGAATATTATTCATCGTCGTCGGTACCGGCAACCTTCTGGCAACGAGTGAAGAAGCAGTTTCGGTTCCTTCATGCGAAGTTTTATAGATGGTAAGTTTATTAACACTTACAGTCCTAGAGTTTACCAAATAATTTTATCCGTGCCTTTTTCAGGTTAATCGAATATTATATCGAAAATTAATTTGGTAGCTCTTACAAAATACAACAATGGGAGATTTTTGTTGCCACTCAAATATTTTATTTTATTACTGAACATTCTCGCATGAGCTATAAATAAGATTATGAAGCAAAGGTTCGTTCGTAAACCTTGAAAATTTACAGATCACAATAAAATATTATATTATATCGCTTTTTGATCAGTTTTTTTTATTCAGTTGAGAATATACATAATCCAATAAAATAATAATGAAGAAACATCAAATAACAAACAGACACAGCAACTCAATGACAAAATAAGCAAAAGAATCATAACTTTATTTATTTCTATTTGATAAAGCAAAAATAATTCAATGCAAATGTCAAAGTGAAATCCGAACGCTACGCTGCATTGAAATCACAACAAAGGGAAACGCGTGCGTGCAATAAATGATAAGTAACAGCCGAACTATTGTACATACATGTACAAATCAACATGGAACGATTGTTTCTATATATCAAAAGACGTAAATTAAATAGTACCTCTAATGGACGAACGATCCATTTGTCGAGTCATAAAAAATTTACGTGACTTGTGTGGCATGGCTATTAATTATTCACACGTAACTAATGGTTCTTTTTCTTTACATTTCTAGAATGAAAATTAATTGCACAGTGGTTTTGAATTTTTAAGCGCTTTACTAACTAAGTAAGAACTTTGCATCCGAATGATGTTTAAGGCTCGTGCAGACTAGCGCGACACGCGACGCGACACAAAGACACCGCCTGTGGCGCGACGAGCGGTGCCTTTGTGTCGCGTCGCGTGTCGCGCTGGTCTGCACGAGCCTTAATGCAGGCCACACACGTTACGAACATGGGCGTACCCAGCATTTTTTAGGGGTGGGGCAGAAGTAAATAAACTTGATAATTTGTAGGAATTTCTCTCGATTAAATTCGATAACTAGCATGCGCGCTCGGTTCATCGATACTGCATTGTTTCGCGCTGTAGTTTTGTTTGTATTTCACCAAATTAATTATAATTAATTGTGTTAAAAACTGTAAAGTTATATTTTACTTAGTTATTTATTTTATAATATAAGTAATTTTGTTACTTATTAAGTAACAAAATTAATTGGTAGCTCGCCGTCCGATAAGGACCAGGCCCGGGTCGACGGCACGTTGTGTTCCACGCGCGCCTCAAAGAAATGTCAGCAGAACTGACGAGGTCCGCTAGGGCCGATGCCTGCCGGGTTTGCGGAAAAGTCCGAAAGGGATACATACCGTGGCTCCTGGCAACATGGCAACTGAAGGAACACGGGTGGGTTTTAAGTGACACGCTCCACTCAGAGCGGGAGAATTTATTTGATAATTTCCCACCCAAACCAAAAAAAAAGGTCATTAGTTAGTGATATTTCATATTCCTATACAGTAATATTTCCAAATTAATCAAAACAGGTAAATATTTGACAGCTATTTGCGATATTGCCAACTTTTACAATGAAATATTTTCTAATATGTGGCAAAATAATGTGTCATGTAAAACGTGGGTATAAAAGCAGTTTTTAATTAAATAACAGAAGGTGCTTGCTTGCCTTTTATGTATAATATCGACCGTTTAAACTTTTACTAAACTCGTAAAAGAAAATAAAGCGAACAATCCACGGCTTCTTTATTAATCTGATACTGCCTTAATTCTATTCTTTTGGAACAAAACTTCGTAACGCCTAAACTTTTAATAATACAGAAAACTTTGAAGACTTGAAACTGGATCCATGTTACCGTCTGACTTTTTGTTTGAAACAAACTATGATAATGCGAACAAAATGAAAACAAATCCATACTTAAATTTAAATATACTAGGTTCTGCCCGCGACTTAGCCGACGTTCGCACGGACGTAATAAAATCGAGGCGGGATTTTATCGCGCACTGGATTTTCAACTTTTTTTGCTTTTTACTCGGCTCCGTAAGGATCGTAGCGTGATGTTACATAGCCTATAGCCTTCCTCAAAAATTGGACTAGCAGTCGGATTTGAAAAATATTTTTGCATTCCAGAGATTAGCGCGTTCAAACAAACAAACTCTTCGGCTTTATTATTATTATTATAGATTATAATATCTGCTTCTATAATAAATGCGAAAGTAACGCTGTCTGTCCGTCGGTCTGTCTATCTGTAACGTAACCTTTTCTTGCCTAAATGACGGGATGGATTTGTTTGAAATTTGGCACACTTATAGACCATGGCCTGGGTTAGGCCCTAGAATACTTTTTATCTCGGTAATACGTTTCGTGAGATAATTTCCAACCTCCACGTGGGCGAAGCCGCGAACAAAAGCTAGCGATGATAATATAAATAATTTCACAAATAGTGATACTTATAAAATTTGCAAAATTGTGTATTGTTTTTGTATTTGATATGGGTCAAGATACTGGAATAAATGTTTTTTAAATATTTTTTTATAAAATAAGAAAACATCAAAAGTGATGAAAAAAGATAAGAAACATACCATACCATACCATACGCCTGTATTCCCCAATGGTTTAGGCAGAGTAAGAAGAAAAAAAAAGTAAAAAAAAAAAAATACAACATAAAAGAAAGAAGAAAACAAAAACGAAGACAAAAAAAAACGAAGAAAAAAGCAAAAAAAAAAACAAAATAAGAAGACAAAAAAGAAAAAAAAAAACAAAAAAAAAGAAAATAAGAAGACGAATAAACAATAAATTCTTGTCGTCATTGAATTCGCAAAAACAGAACCGAATTTCCCCCAATTCGCCATTAGGTAGAACAGTATTTCTTTCTACTTCCATAGTAATTGATGGCCCATAAATCTGTGTTCTAAATCCGTTGTTTAATGCCACCCCGGCTATCAGTGACTCATTGTTTGGTAAATCTGCTAAATCATTATGGTTGTTGCGCTCGTACGCATTGTAAACCAGTCTTATATCAAGTTGTAAATCTGCTATGCCATTCCGGCTGCCCTATATCAAAAGGAAGTAAGAAATTTAAAAAAACACAATCTTTATCTAGGTATGTTGACTTCCATAATAAGTCTCACCGAATTGTAAAAACTCCTGCGTTAAAATTTTAGTAATAAGCCGACTTAGGCACGGACGTAATAAAATCGCCGCGATTTTTTTTCGTGCATTGGATTTTAACGCTCCCCGAAAGTTGAAAATCCAACAGTGTGTTTTTTCAACGCGCTGGGACGAGAGTACGTGCTAGCGCGTTGGATTCTCAACGCTCAGCTTAATACCAAGAGTTGAAAATCCAGTGCGCGAAAAAATCCCGCCGAATTTTATTACGTCCAAAACTAGTAAGGCCTAGCCCGCACTGTGAAATTTCACCGTGCGATTTTTATTTGCTTATTCAGTATTTGGAATTGAATTTCAGGGTGAATTTGAAATCACCAGTGCGTGAAGATACATATAAGCCACAATGTGTTACAGAATAGCGACAAAAATTTCGCGCGGTTTTTTTTTCGCAGTGCAGTCTAGGCCTTAGTATACTATCCCTCAAACTAGGAATCTATATAAAAACCTATCAAAAAGATAGTAAGTCACTTTAACCATTTCAAAACCTAGCAAGTTTAACTAACTACTAGTAACTAGATTTTTTAATGGTGATTTTGTGTGTCAATATAACGCAGATAAACAAGAACATTAACAATTAAAAAACTCCAAAGCTGTTTTTGCGCTCTCCTGGAAAATTTAGTATGACGGACTACTGAGCTTTGATGTGGGCCAGCCGACTTGTTCAGCAGTTATCCACAGTCACGCTACAATAAACGATTCAAGGAGAAATAAGCATTATAGTATCCAACTAGCAGAATTATCCATAACATATTTATTATGAACCTAGGACCTTGCCATCTTGACCTATGGTGTCATTGATCATGTTAATATAGATCAACTAGCTGACCCAACGTTGTTTTCAATCGACTCCAAAAGGAGGAGGTTCTGAAGTCGACTGTATGTTTTTTTTTTTTGTTTGTTTGTTACGCGATTACTCCGCCAATTATGAATAACATCTCTTTGAGGCGCGCGTGGAACACAATGCTCCGTCGACCCGAGCCTGGTCCTTATCGGACGGCGAGCTACCCATTGCTCACCGTCCGCAAGCCCGCGCCTACGGATTCCCGACAAGTAGTCATCACATTCACAATAAAAATAAATAAAAAAATTGTTTCATTTATAATAAACAATTTTTTTAATTGTTAATTATTATTTTTTCTTTTGTATTTTTATAAAAATATTTAAAATGTAAACGATGTGTATATATGTGTATATGAAATAAAGGATTAAACTAATATACTTAATACTTTTCAAAGTAATTATTCATGTAATTTTCAAAGCCCAAAATAACCCCCCTTTTTTGATCCGAGATTTATTATTTACACTAAGTAGTTACAGCTGCTTTCAACTTTACCCTTCGAATCGATAAAAATAACCTTCAAGAATATTTCCAACATGATGGTTTTAAATTTTCCGATACAAAACGCTTAGTACCTAACCTTGGTAGTTGCTGAGAAAATTCTTACAGCATGATATTTTAACAAAATGTGGTCTAGCTTTGTTGTTTACTTTTCTGTAGATACTTATAAATTGTTGTACCTTTTGCAGGATACTCAGCGCGACAGAGGAATCCGTGTTCAATAGAGCCTTTGGTCGAGCGATGGCTGAAAGAGGTGGCATTTTACCTCCCTTTGAAGTAGTGAAGCACAATGGATCTCTTTTGTTGGGAAATTCGCATTTTTCCACTGGACAGACGTTCCGTTTGCCACTGAATTATATTCAGATTGCTGGCTACCATATTGAGGAGACAAGGGTGCCTCTGTCAAAGGTAAAAATATATTTCATCGAAATTATTATAAGAATTAAAAATAAACCCAATACCCAACTCAGTGAGACGTTCAAAACAATCGACAAAAGGGGGGTGTTCTACCCATCAAATATGCAGTTTGGCAGGGACATCGACGCGAAAACTGTTACCATGGATTATAATTTCAGCCGGTTATTAAAAAAAAATCTGCTGTTTCATAGAAAGTGCAATACCCACGTGATCAAAATGTATGGAACAGCAGTTTTTTTTGTTTAAATAACCGATGACAAATTTCAACGCAGGGGGTTCAGAATCATGTCCTGAATGCATGATAACAGTTTTCGCGTCGATGTCCCTGCCACCCTGTATACAACTTTTATTATAGGACCAATCAAATTCGCAAAAAAATATCGACCACCCATATAAAGGTATACCCGGTTGGACCATTTTCTATAAAAAGGTCGAATTTTTTTTTGCGAATTCGATTGGTCCCGTAGTAAAAGTTGTTTATATTTGAACACCCCCTTAATTTATGTCGATTGTTTTTAAAGTCCAATGATTTATGATAAATGCGCGGGGCCTTTTAACAACATTCCTAAAACGTAATTCAACAAAAAAATCTCGTTGTAGATAATAAATACTTTGCTAAAAAAACGAGACAACAATTCCAAATTACAGTAATAACTGTAATAAGACGTTCTCAAAGGAAACATACTGAATAAATAATAGCTTGTTGCAAGGAAAACGACAAGATCAAAGGCACAAAATGAAACATGTTTACTGTATGCTTTATATTGTCACGACTATTCAATCATGTTGGAGTCAGCTTCCAGTCTAACCGGATGCAGCTGAATATCAGTATTTTACATGGAGCGACTGCTTATCTGACCTCCACAACCCAGTTACTAGAAATACGATACCCCTTGGTAAGGCTGGTTGTCAGACTTTCGGGCTTCTGACGACCCGTAACGACTGTCAAAGATCCACGAATGACAGCCGGGACCAACGGCTTAACGTGCTTTCCGAGACATGGAGGGGTCTTGGTATGTAAAAGTGGTCACTCATCAATGGACCAACTGCGGCAAGCGTAGCTTAACCTGGTCGATCGACCCGTGTGGCGTGATTATATTCAATGATCAATGATACGGGTTTCTTTTTACCATTTTGGTACGGAACTCTAAAAAGGCATCCACCACCTCAAGACTCCATAAAGCCCCAAGAACACTTGCCTCTCGGTCGCGAACAGCAGCCTATTTGGAAAGCACCAAATCAATTACATACCTAAGTAGGCCGCTGCACACTGAAAGACGCAAGGAGACCCGCTAAGCAGGACCGTAGCTAGACTTGAATTTAAGGTAGGGAAGTAAAAATGTTGATCAGCACCCTAATTGCGTAATACAACACAATCACAATTTGTTTCGATTTGAAACAGATTTCTAATCCATTGCTTCATAAGTTAGAAAAAAAATCTGTTCAACAACGTAAATAACGCAATCAATGTTGTTGAAATGTCAAAATGAAACAAATTTCGCGAAATTGTTTACGAAAATGAGTTACGCAATTAGGATTCTGTTCTAGTCAATTGATTATTGGCTCTCTTGACTGATATATTTGTAATGTGTGAGTCAGTTAATACTTAATTGTCGGGGATGATATTATACAGATAAAAATAAAAAGTAATTTATTCTGACATACAATACAATACTATTTCTCCAATCATGTCCAAACATACCTACTCAATTTAAAGTTTTTCCATAAAACAACTGAAGTCGAATAAAAATCAGAATAAAGAATTATTTAATTGTGATTGTCTTATTACCGGGATCATTAATACATCTGTATATTACAACTATATACAGAGAAAAAAAAAAGGAACAAATCATTGGGCATCAAAAAAATCATCCGCATCGCTGTCAGTGGGAAAGGTGCCCAAAAGGCTGGCAGCATTGCCACGCTGTATGGCAATGCTAATTCTTTGACCTAAAAATTGGTGATTGTAAGAATTGTTTACAGTACTTTGCTTATTATTAGTTGATATTTAGAATATTTGTTTTATATTAAGGTAGGGCATTGCCCCACAATGCCGTCTTCGCTACGGCCCTGCCGCTAAGCCAGTATCAAATTATAATAAATCCTTTTCCTCAACAAATAATTCTTGTCTCACAATCTTCCCAGGATCTACAAAACATTATGGCTGGATCGAAGAAAGGCGTGGCATATTTCAGTACGGGAACGACATTGAAAGGAAGTACCCTCCCAGAAAATGTAATTGTAGATGTTTTGGATGTTTTCAAAACAGTAAATATGACTGTTATCTGGAAATATGAAGGAATACTAAAGACTCCGGAGAATGTTCATGTGTTTAATCTGGTACCGCAACAGAGTATTTTAGGTTGGTTTATAGATTCATTATTTTCAAAGCTAAACTGTATTCAAGTGACTACACTACCGACGACGCGACGGTTGATGAACCCAAAAAAAAGGTATCAAATTATTTATTTTTTTGTTTTGTCATGTTTAGATGTCGATACCCATCGCAGTTTCGCTATCTTATTTAATTTGACCCTGTATTGGTAACCAAAATCACCGATAAAAGTTATTTTTAGAAACACAGCCATAAATGTCTGCCTATCCTCTTGACATAATCCTTTACATAGAAAGAAAAAAAGAAAGAAAAAGTATTTATTGAGACTCGCATAGAAGATCACAAATCAAGAACACATTCAAATCAAGAACACATTCAAATTAAGAACACATTCTTTTAAACTTATAGTACCTGGGCGATCGAGCTCTGCTCTGGTGAAAATAGAGAATTCTCATTTAATAGTACCAAAGACGTATAAAGAGTAGCAGACCAAACATTCGCAAAAAATTGCGTAGCCATTACGCACACATAGGGAATGTTGTCAATACAGGGCCGGACTAGGGCCGGTTGCCGGTATTATCTAACGATATTGAAACAACCGAAATAGGTACTTACTGAAAATCCGCGAAAACTGATATTCTCTGGGTATAAGAAGTGTAAATTACTTAGCAATAAAGTCAATCAATCAATTATTACCTGCCAAATGAAATTTCAAAGTTATGTGAGTAGCCTATTTATGTAGGTATACTTATGCCTATGTTCATGTTTTCCATCACACAGATACAGGGTAATATAATTTATTTTATAATTTATTACAAAAGCATGTGTGTACACTGACAATCTGCACTTTGCAGTATTCTGGAACAATGTCACCAAAAGATTTAAAAAATTGTAGAGTAAACTGAAGCTCTGTTTGATAATTCAATGGTAAACATTTTACAAAAAAATTCGTCTTTGTTGCCAAATCCGTCCCTGACTAAATAACGCGGTTGAAACAAAGAACGCGATGCAGATGATGTTGCTTAGCAATATGGCGGCATGGTACAGACAAGCTACGCATCAAATTTTGTCTATGTGTGAGTCAGTGTGATAACAGGTGACAGAACGAGATACAATTTACGACTTGTCGCTTAGCAAAAAAAGGATAGAGAATCATGTCCATAAATATAACTATGGATTAATGTTTGGTCTGCTACTCTTTATATGTCTGTAAATAGTACCTATATACCTGCTAATTCCATGCTGCCATGATAGTAGGTACTTACTAATTCCATGCTGCCATAATCATTATTCTAATGTCAATAATGTCATGTCATTATTCATTATCTTGTTCTAAACTTTGGGCGACCGAGGCCTGCTCGGGTGAAAATAGGGAGAAAACAAATTTTCCAGATATGAGACCTAGCTAGATCGATTTTCGCTCCCGTAAACCCATTATTACTGCTTTCATCGAAATCGTTAGAGCCGATTTCAAGAACGTGAGTAGGTACAAATATATATAGAAACAAATAACAATTTTAATGTACATATATTATTTTAATGGTCTAATGAATTGTAATGTACTTATTTTGTATTGGTGTAATGAATTTAATGTATGTATTTATGATTAGTGTATTGGAACTTGGTGCCTTATTAAGTAAATAAATAAATATATGCATATACAAATATTGCTCGTTTAATAGCATAGGATAAAAAATAACCACAATACAAATAAAAAAAACATAGTAAAATAAAAATAAAAACAGAAAGTCCTGAACGAGGCCAAAAGGCTCCTATCTCAGCATGATGCTGCGACATT
Source organism: Agrochola litura (assembly GCA_949152395.1). Taxonomy (NCBI): domain Eukaryota; kingdom Metazoa; phylum Arthropoda; class Insecta; order Lepidoptera; family Noctuidae; genus Agrochola; species Agrochola litura. The sequence goes on along the minus strand of OX424509.1, from coordinate 15,939,601 downwards.
TAAAAATAAATTTCGCAGCGCTGGTATTCTGATAGGGATTCCCTTTTTTCATCACAAGAAGGAGCGGATATCAAAATTGATTTACCCGATTTATCTGATTTTCAGCACACCCAAATTGTGTTTTGTTCATTACGACTGGAGACTTTCAATCATTTATCGAAGCTGTTCACTTCGGCATTCCTATTATTGGAATTCCTATATTGAAAGATGAATTGAATAATGTGGACAAAGCAGTGAACAAAGGTTTTGGTAAGAAAGCAGATATTATGGATATAAAAGCCTTGAAAGCGGCCATGGATGATGTCATAAGAAATACCAAGTAAGTGAATATTACAGAGATAGTAGTAGTTTATGAGGGTAGAATTTAGGTGAAACCATTTGGAGATTCCATGCGCCACATATTAAATGAAGTGCGGGTCTTTTCCGGATTCAGAATTACCCTACTTATGAAGGAAATGGTTAGTCATGCAGAAAGTGACCCCATTAAACAATTAGAAGACAGAATGTTTGAAGTCTACTTATTTTATTTATAAGTTATTTTTTCCCGACTACGGCGAAGCCAAAAGGAAGGGTTATGTTTTTAGCAGTCTATGTATGTTTGTATTTACGTATGTTCCACCGTAATGCCTAAACTACTCATCAGCAAGTGTGACTCTGGCTATAAGATAACCGAAACAATCAATATCGACGTTTTGTATATACAATAGTAATATCGTTTTGCCCATTATTACTGTCATTTGTATCACTGCCTGTCATAAAAGATTTGTTTGTTAGCGTTTTTGTCGTAGTTGGGTTTAAGAGCGTTTATCCTAAAAGTTGGCAACGTCGCAAATAGCTGTCAAATATTTACCTATTTTGATTAACTTGGCAATATTACTGTATGGAAATAAGAAATATGGCTAACTAGCGAACTAGAATATTGATTATGAAATGCAATAATTAATATTGTTACACCGAAAATTTAGTTTTAAATGTAAAAAAAAGTATTTGGAAACTTTCCAAATGCATTTTATACACCTAAAACGGTTACAACATCAAATTCAGTGTTATAATTCCAATTCATAATCAATATTTTAGTTCCCTAGTTAGCCACATTTCATATTTCCATACAGTAATATTGCCAAATTAATCAAAACAGCGAAATATTTGACATCTATTTGCGACGTTGCCTACTTTCAGAATAAACGCTCTTAAGGGGGAAACGTCAGGGTAGCCCGCGAAATTCAAATTTTCTTATGTTTTTTGCATTTTGTAGGTCAGTGTCAGGTTTTATGTTAATCACTATTACTGATTGTAATGATTATAATTGAGTAAAGCCATATTTGTTATGGCCGCGAATCATATTTTAATCAACATAAAACCTAACACTGACATGCAAAATACAAAAAACGTAAGAAATATTGAATTTCGCGGGCTACCCTGACGCTTTTCCCTTAAGTTTTTACTGTAAATAATTATGAATGTTTTCAGGTACCGTCAAACAGCAAAGGAGCTCTCATCAATATACCGTGATCGTCCCATTCCTTCTGGGCAAGAACTTTTATTTTGGATTGAGCATGTCATTCGTACAAAAGGAGCTCTTCACTTACGATCCCCTATGTTAGATTCTTGCTACATTACTCCATATTTCGAACTTTTATTTGTTATTTTAACACCAATAGTGTGTCTCTTTGTGTTATTTGTATGGCTTTTGATAAGCAGAAAAAAAGTCGACGATGTCGATTTCAAGAAATTTATGTAAACATCTATTATACGATTTATTTTCGAGTTGGCATCTAAGTAAGTTAAAATTTTCTGGATGTCTTTTGATAAGCAGAAGAAAAGACGACGAAATCGATTTCAAGAAATTTATGTAAACATCTATTATAACATTTGTTTTTAAGTTGGTATAGTAAATGACAATTTTCTGGATGTCTTTTGATAAGCAGAAGAAAAGACGACTTCAAGAAATGTATGTAAACATTTATTTAAGATTTATTTTCGAGTTGGTATCTAAGTAAATGACAATTTTCTCGATGACTAATGTAATAAACAACGGAAAATATCGAATGGTGATATTCTTTTTGCGTTCCGCTTGCAAGACTCTTAATTAAATTCCCCTTTCCCATTTTCCTTTGACGCACTACTAGCAAAAAGATTCAACCACAATATAAACGAATTCCTTATTTATACGTTTCCAACGTTTAATAATCTTTATACCGCCGTCCTTTCCTTTGCCAACGTACATTACAAAGTCAACACGCTACACAGTTAACTGCGAAGAAAAATAAGTTTCATGGAATTCCTTTTCAAGAGCTCACACCACGTTTTCAAAGAAAAATGGAAAACAATTGAAAGACGTGTTTCTGATACTCTCAAAGCGTTGAGTGATCTTGGTTCCTAAGTTGAGTCTCGTTCACATGAGGAGAGTTACTCGACTGTACAAAGGCGAGAATTCGAGACTCGTCATGCAATTTTCTCGAACTGTAATTTAATACCACGAAATAAAGAGTTGTCGTTTAACAGAGACGCTGTCAATCTTTACAGGTGAGACGAATGGGGAAGGCAACTGTCAAAATGGCGCTGTTGTAGCTACAGCTTATTCCCAAAATAAGCTATTATTACAAGGCGTGAGGTGTTTTTATTTTATTTTTGACGTGATATCATTTTATATATCGATGAACGCCGGCTGCACGCACGAAAAAGTGTCACATTCCGCCTGAGCCAAGCGTGCAAGCGAGAGCGGAACAAGCGATAGAGAGGCACGATCGGCCTAAGCGTTCGGCTTGTGACGTTATCACGTAAAATTATTGTCCGTAAACCGACTTTACAGACAACCAATTTTTTTTTTCAAAAATTAATCGTTTGAGTGTTCATAAATACTCCGAAATATGAGTCTACCATTTTCCGAAAGACGAAAATTAGAAGATTGTGGTGGCATCATAAAGTTAAAAATTCGTAGAGACTTAAAAAAAAAACTTTATTTTGAAGAATGGATTACAATTACAAGGAAATATTTAAGGTTTTAAATTCTGACACTTTCCATGTAAAACAGTTGATTTAAAATAATGAAATCGACGAAAATAACTCAAACTCAAACTCAAAGCATTTATTTCAATTAAACCATTTACAGGCACTTTTGAATTGTCAAAGAATCGGTCAGTTAGTCAGAAAGTTGAAGCTAGTTGCCCATTCCAAAACGTAAATCTCTATGGAGAAGAACGGGCAAGAAACTCCAAGGCCACTCTTTTAAATATAGATATTACAAAATTCTGGGTACAGTATTCTTGTTGCTTCTATATGTGAGAACAATGTACAAAAAAACTTTTTACAAAAAAAAAACAACCGACTTCCCAAAAAAAAACACTACAAAGTGAAAAATAACTTTAATTTCGGAAGTCGGTGTCTTGGGTTTTGTGTTTTCGTTTTTTGACACTGACTTCCGAAATTAAAGTTATTTTTCACTTTGTAGTGTTTTTTTTTTTGGAAGTCGGTTGTTTTTTTTTTTGTAAAAAGTTTTTATTTTTCACTTTTTAGTTGTGGTACCTACCCCACACACATTCGAATACCACTACCTGCTACCAGTGTCAAGAACTTATCATATCATCTACATACTAAGTGGGAAAAAAATACGTATTTTGTAGCTAACTCAAAAACTACACAAGCAAAGTTAATAAAATTTATATGGGACCAATTTGGGAGCCTACCCTTTCAAACAAAAAAATAACTTTCAAAATCGGTCCACAAATAACGGAGAAATCGGTGGACATACATAAAAAAAAAAAAAAACATACGCGTCGAACATATAACCTCCTCCTTTTTGGAAGTCGGTTAAAAAATAATCAAAGCAGTTGAAAATATATGATTAAAAATAAGCCCTGGCAGATAAGAGATGACCAGTCTCAACTGACGGCGCCCGTTCACGAACATGACGCGTGGATCAGCACCATCCAGCTCAACCATTTTGTAGGGAACCGAATGATCCAAATACGAAATAGTGAAATAAAACCATACTCGTGAATGAAAACGAAATGGAATGACTGAACGAAATATCAAAATTGTAGGCCGTAGGGACCTAGCTATGGTCACGCCATCTACAATTAGCTTTGACCGACCTTCCCCTTCATACCTTCCCCATTGTTTTTCTTTCGATAATCGCCTATTCGAGTCGAGTAACTCTCATCGTGTAAAGGTAAACGATACTTTATGTATGTATGACGGGTAAACATAGAAATCGAAACGTTTGGACGTTCCTATAGCGTTATATAAACGGGAAGTTTAAATATTATGTGAAATGTTTTCATAATATGCCTCCAACCAAGTCTGTTTATTGTTACTGATAGATTGTGTAATGTTAGGCGAATGTTATTATTGGAAATTGATGTTACTGCTTATGTAACGGTAAATCGGATTCAGGTACACACGGCTACACATCAAGCTATACGTTTCCAGTTTAAGCTGACCTCGCGTTGTACGGAAATCATAGACAATGCAAGATCAGCATAAACTAGAAATGTACAGCTTGATGTGGAGCCGTGTGTACCTATATTATTTCTACTTTACGAGGAGCTCGTGGCTAAGTAATAACAGCCGCACGGATCGATCCATCAGGTTAAGCTACACTTGTCGGGGTTGATCCGTGGATGGGTGACCATCTTTACACACCGAGACTCCACCGTTAGTCCCGGCTGTCATTATTTGATATTTGACAGTCGTTACGGGTCGTCAAAAGCCCGAAACTCTTACCAAGGGGTATCGTATTATTCAGTAACTGGGTTGTGGAGGTCAGATAGGCAGTCGCTCCATGTAAAATACTGGTATTCAGCTGCATCCGGTTAGACTGGAAGCCGATTCCAACATAGTTGGGAAAAGGTTGATTGAATTATTACCCACTTGATTGGATACTAAACTTACTTAGCCTCCAACTACGGACTTGTTCTATACACTGAATTTCTACAGGGACAATGGTGAAGTCTACGACATACATTACATCACGCCTGAAATCCCCGAAGGGTTAGGCAGAGGTGTACCTATAGTATACCCACATTTCGCCAGTTATGTTTAAGTCGCATGTAATGTGGTGCTGGAGATAAACTTGTACAGTCCCGAATATGTCTCCAGGCGGAATAATGACTCCATAGAGCGTCAAGTGGTGCAGGGCAGAGTGGAAGGTCATAGGCCACGCGGGAGGTCGCCGATGAGGTGGACTGATCAAATAAAATCCGCGGTTGGAGACCCTGTTAATGAATGCGCCAGACTATCATGTAACCATGTAACAGAACCAGATGGAGGGAGATCGTGAGGCGGGCAACGACCACACCTGCGATTGGACACATCAGTTCGTTGTGACCATGACCACTCTGTCAAGAGCGAAACGAAGAAGAAGAAGAATATGGGGCGAGCCTATTGTCATCAACCGGGAACAAATCCAGACTCCGGGCTGCTACTGAGAAATCCCTTACGGAAAACCCACATAACACTTTGCCCGACCCGGGAATTTAACCCAGAACTTCATACTCAGCAGTAACGCTTGTGACCACTAGACCTAGGTGAAGTCTAGTCACGATTAAACGAAGTTTATAGGGATTTAATCAAACCTCGATTTAATAATCTCTGCTACATAAGTTATATACATTTTAACACGCTTTTATTAGGTCGATCTGTATGTAACTATGTAATGGAATCTAAGGTAACTAATTTAACCATCTTCCAAGGGTCGTAGCGTAGTGAAAATTTGCAGCTGTATGTAGTTCTGATGACAATACAATAATATGGTACTGTCGAACTGGTCTGATAATGGAGCCGAAAGATATGAACTGGAACTTCATGATGGAAAATCGTATCATAGCTGTTTTGGATTTCTTAGAAAATTCTTGTGATGAACTTTGACCACGATTATGTTTCAAGGTCTGATGATGAAGCCAGAAGATAGGCACACGTGCATTTATAAAAGCGTGTTTTTCTAGAGTTTTTAACATGCTTTTATCTATGTATGATACCTACCTATATCATTCGAGCATCTATATCGCTAATTAGGAAACAGAGCAGAGCGTAATTAAATACGTAACAATCTCATTTATCCACGTTAATCATAACATGAGATATTGTAACGTATAAATTACAGATAATAACTGCTACTCATATTCATATATCAACACGAATATCAGTTATTAAATTATCATAATATATAGGAACAATAGTTCAAACAGCCATATAACGATAGACCGACGATTAATCTAGTTATATTCAACTCGATTACGTAGCAATGTAATTATGCCTCCATCTTGAATGGTTACCACATTTCTCTATTATTCGAGGGATACTGTCGTCTGGTTCGCAAATCAAATCTTCAGACGAATAGATATAGCACGTATTATATAGATAAACAATGGAACAAGGGTGTGCGGTCTTTGATAGAGATAAATTATCTCCTTATGGCAAAAGCGGCTATAGTTTGACCAATACCGCTGTACCGCGCCTTAGGAATATGCGGCGAGGCGGGGGGCAGTGTTGACCAATGAGCGGCGGGCGGGACGCCGTGCGCCGAGAGCTTTGACAAATTAGCGGCCTGCACTGCTCCCCCGTCTCGCCGCGCGCCTTCCTAAGGCACGGTACAGCGGTATTGGTCAAACTATAGCCACCTACACAGCGTATCAGAAATGTGTGATCATATAAGACGACGATAACCAACGGTGAGCAATGGGTAACTCGCCGTCCGATAAGGTCCAGGCCCGGGTCGACGGCGCGTTGTGTTCCACGTGCGCCTCGAAGAGATGTCAGCAAAACTGACGGGGTCTGCTAGGGCCGATGCCTGCCGGGGTTGCAGGGAAGTCCGAAAGGGATACCGTGGCCTCCGGCAACATGGCAATTGAAGGCACATGGGTAGGTTTTAGTCAGTAAGAGTCTGACACGCTCTTTGTTTTTTAATAACTTATTATATGAATATTTTACATTATGTTTATATTACATGTAAAGTGAAATTAATTTGTTAAGTTATGTCTAACGCGGGTAAAAAACTGAGAATCACGCAAAATCTATCAAGCGTACTTTCCTTTACGATTTTAAAGATAATTGAAATATTCAGCTTTTAGTATACGTGTTTTATTAAAATACCTTTTGTTTTATACATATATAATAAATTAATAATGCGTCTAATTTGGGACAGCGCTTTTTGATGGGCGAGTCCTATTACTTGCTGGACGTCCGACGCGTTGCGTGAGCTCAGTACAGAACACGCAAACTCAAGGTCACTGTCGTATATCTGCGTCTTAAAGGAAAAATAATGAGCTGTTCCATACACTCGTGTCGAGTAGGTATTGAAGTCTTGTATTGAATAGCTGATAATTTTCTCGCGATTACGATGGTGCTCTCATAGAGAAAGTTTAAAATGGTTAATTGATTCAGGCGTGACCTTGCGGAAATCCATTATAAAATACAATAGACGTGGATATATTTAGTAACCTGTACCCTAATTGAGTAATGCAACACAATCAGAATCCACAGCTTCATAAGTTGGAAAAAAAAAAATCTGCTCAACAACGTAAATAACGCAATGAATGTTGTTGAACTGACAAAATGAAACAAATTAGGCAAAATTGTTTACGAAAATAAGTTACGCAATTAGGGTACTGTTCCGCTTTGCTATTTCTAAAGAGCCATAAAAATATCCTGAAAGAAATCGACACGTGTTTCACCTCTCAACGAGGCATCCTCAGGATGACGATGGACTTGTTGCAAACCCGAACACGGCGTGTTGCTCGTTGAGAGGTGAAACACGTGTCGATTTCTTTCAAGAGTTTTTTGTGGTTCTTTAGAAATAGCAAAGCGGAACAAGTTACTAAATATACACACGTCTATATTGTATCTCATAGAGAAAGTTGTTTAGTTTGATGGTTTGTAACACATCCTTAAATATGACCAACCATTTCTAATAGATGCTGTATGCAGAAAACTCGGGCTGAAAGTGGCTAAGACATGTAATGACATGTCAAAGCACAACTGACGGACACAAGTTTGTATGTAAATTTAAAAAAACCCCGTTACAAACATTTCCTCATTTCTCTTTCCTACTCCATCACCAGATCCCGTTCATCATCTATCTATAACCTATTCATTGAGACCATTCCAATAAGCCCCAAACACGATACCTGTACTGTAAGTTGGTAAGGGTATCCTACAAATTCCAGGTGATGCTGCAGCATCAGTTCAAGGTTACTATGTTCTTTTAATATCATTGAAGTAACAGAATAACAAATTTCAAATCGATCAGACCAGTGAAAGACGCTCACATCCATTCATCAACTAGAAAAGAGCTGATAATCTTCAAACGGCTCTACCGTTTTTGATAAAACATGTCTAAGAACCATCGCTAGAAAACATGCTTTCAAATAAAAAAACCGCATTCAAATCGGTTCACCCATTTAAGAGCTACGAAGCCACAGACAGACACACATAGCAGTAAAACTTATAACACTCCTCTTTTTCCATCGGGGGTTAATTATTAGCGTGTTTTCTGGACAAAAAAATACTCTTGTGTTGTGTTCGTATACAAATACGTACATATAGTCACATTATATAGGTTATATGCAAAAGCGAAGCTTGACAAGAAACAACAACAGACACACTGTCCTATTATCGCGCGATATTTCCCTCATTTTTGCAACGAAAGCAAAAAAGCGTGTCTGCCTGCAATATCCTCAGTTCTCAATATTACAAAGTGTAGAACCACATCACAGCCCAGACTCTCTTTTGTCACGAACTGGCGGCGACGCTGACGAAATATCGATTTAAGCCCAAACGTCTCGCGTCCTCCGAATTCAATGCATAATTTGGAGCTTTCGGCAACCCTATTAGTCTGAAGAGACATCGAATATTGTGATTGCAAATTATTGAGGTGTACAAATAAAAAATGTGGAGTTCGTGATGTTAATTCACAACAAACAAATAATTAAAAAAAAAATTCACTCCTATTGCTCAAAAAGTCAGTCATTTGTAATGTACCAGAGCAGGGAAAAAATTACATATCTTGCTCTAGGGGAAAAAGTAATTTTTGTCTGTAACCAACGTGCCTACAAAAACGAAAAAGTCTTTATTCTTATGTAAAACTAGCTTTTTAGTACCGCATACCGGGATAAAAAGTTTCCTAAAAAATTCAGATTGAACAAATTGTATATAAAAAAATAGTATAATATATTTAATATTGTATTGGATAATTATTTTCTCGCAATCGTAGTGAAAAGTAGAGTGTAAACACACGGCGCTAAAACCCATTCTAACTCGGTTTCTACCTCGATAGGAATGGGTTATTTTAGCCCTTCGTATAACAATCTACTATTTGTATTGTTTTACTGCTAATAAATCAAACCGTTTACGTCGTGGAGAAAATTACAAAATCTATCTATTTTCATCACGTTTACGGTAAACGTAGGTTACGGTGGACCTTGGGTGGAACTCAAGCTCGATCGATAGGTACCTCTTACAAAAATAGAATTCCTATAAAAAAATAAAGTAATTAATTTGCCTTCATTTTCCCTTATATATATGAAGAAAATAATTTAATAAAAAGCCACATGAATGTAGAAAAATATATCGAAAAGGTATGACGTACAGTCAACTTACGTAGAAACCGTATGTTGAAGAAATTTGTAAAAACTTAACAGTTTTGCTTTTTATAAGTTGTCCAAATTTGTGAACCGTGACGCCGCGCGCCGTGCTTATTGCCTACCATAGCTACGTAGAATCAGTTCTAAGATACGGAAACTTTTTCTGGCGTAACTTGACAGACAAGAATTACGTTTTCATTGCACAAAAAAAATGCGTACGCGCTATATGTAATATACACTCAAGGGACAGTTGTAAGTTGCGGGAAAGTCCGAAAGGGATACCGTGGCCGCTGGCACCATGGCAACTGAAGGAACACGGGTGGGTTTTAGTCAGTAAGAGTCTGACACGCCCTCCCGCTCCACCCAGAGCAGAAGTTATTTGATAAGATCCCACCCAAAAAAAAAGTGACAGTTGTAAGCCTTATTTTTCCCACCCAAAAAAGGGACAGTTGTAGCTTTGACTATTGGCAGCTTCTAACATTGTCTTCATTATACATCTTTGAGGTGGCAGTGTTTGTTAAGACAAACCCACAGCTTTTCAAAATAAGAACCCCGGCTGATCCACATTATTATTCATCATCAGCCTATAATGTTCCCACTGCTGGGAACTCGAACACGGCGTCACTCAGCGCTCGGTGTGGCAACACGCCGTGTTCGAGTTCGCAACAAGTCCATCGTCATCCTGAGGATGCCTCGTTGAGAGGTGAAACACGTGTCGATTTCTTTCAGGAGTTTTTTATGGCTCTTTAGAAATAGCTAAGCGGAACAAGTTACTAAATATATCCACGTCTATTGTATTTTACAATATTACGTTTAGATTATTATTATTTCACGTTGGTAATTGTGTGTTCGTACTTAAGGAATTGTGTATTAGTATGTAAGTAATTGGATTATTTCATTTTAAATGTGTGTCTGTTGTTTCGACACAACTAACTTTATTATTATTTGTATGCTCTCGAGTAAAATGTAGCGAACTGATCATCTTATTATAACATCCTATTGTATTGAAACCTACATTTAGGAATAAATTTGATTTGATTTGTAAGACAAATCGAAACCAAGATAAATAAATGAAGATTTGAAGACTGGCACCAGAGTTAATGATTAAAATGAGAGAGACAATGTTCAATAGAAGATGCAATACTTCAGTAAGTATGAAGTTAAAGATTTATTAATTAATTTATGAACTAAATTAAGTGAACAAAAAACTAGGTACTAACTATATTATTCACGAATAATTTTATGTGAAACAACAAACAACGCGAGACAAACTCAAGTTCCACTTCATTTAAAATTGAATAAAATCTTCATAGGTACTTGAGAGCTGTTTACGCCTTACTTAAGCAGAAGCCAACCAGTCTTATATTATGAGCCGTAAACAAAGATGGTTATCACTGAATATGCAAATAATATGATAACGCTGGGAGGAGAGAAAAAGCAAACAGCTTGTGAAATAAAATGAGGCGCTGATTCGAAATTCAAGTCTCGATGAAAAGGAATTTTAAAGTAATTGCGATCTTATTTATTCATCCGGTATTTTGTTTACATTTCGTTTGCAAAATATTTAAGTATCCATAATTATAAAAGTAGGAGCAACAGTCGTATCAGCGCGATAGTCTAAATCCTATAGATATAATTGGTAACTACAACAACAACATAACATCACGCCTTGTTTCCCCGAAGGGTTGGGCAGAGGTGTCCCTGTAGCAGGTACACCCACATTTCGCCAGTTATGTTTAAGTCCCATGTAATAGGGGGCGAGCCTATTGCCATCAACCGGGCACAAATCCAGACTCCGAGCTGCTACTGAGAAATTTCAGATAGAAAAACCCAATAACACTTTGCCCGACCCGGGAATCGAACCCAGGACCTCATGCTCAGCAGTAGCGCTTGCGACCACTAGACCAACGAGGTAATTGGTAACTACAATGTGTTTTATGTTTCAGCTACCTACTCAAACTAACATTACAATTTCTCGATAGTGGAAATTTCAAAACTTACCCACACTTCACATTGGTCACCGACCGAACCAACCGTTCCATTATAAGTTCATAATTCCATAATGCCAATGTAAGAAATATAAAACAAAATTATTGATAATAAAATCTTCCATGTTTCCTGATGACCACTGGCGGACTAAGCAGCGGCAGCAGGTGCGGTCCAAAACTCAGAAATATTTTTAAATGAAATCCCAAAACAAGACCAAAATATGTTCAGTAAGTAAAAGGTAGTTTGTAGTTGGGGCCCCCTAGGCATGCTCAATATAAACGTAGGGTGCAAAAATTTTCGAACTCGCTTCGCTTGCTCTTGACGCTTACATTCTCTATTTTCTCAGAATTCTCTGCGTAAGTCGACAAAGTACGAATAGTTAAAGTACGAGTAGTGGTATTAATGTACGAATAGTCAAATGAAAACCTTACTTAACAGGGGTGGGGTGCTAAAATTTCCGAGCTCGCTTCGCTCGCTCTTGCATCCTACAGTTTCACACTTTACTGTATAGGTTAACCAAGTAATTCCAAAATCAGTAAAAGAAAATTTAAACCATGCGTGGTACAAATTTTTCGAGCCCGCTTCGCTCGCTCTACCATACTTTAATCTAATCAAAAGAAAACCTAACCTTTTCGAGACGGGGTGCTAAATATTTTGACCCCTGCTGATGGCTGCTCTAGTGTAAACAAGGTTTTAGTTTTCTAGACCGACGGAAGTTACTAGAATATTAGAAGTTGTAGTTTACCTTAACTATCGGTATGTTGTTGGAACTGCATCCCTGTGGGGCTTTGAAGTTACGGAGCGTCTAACTTCTAAGTGATTGGATGGAAACCTGTAGTTTAAATTTATACTATAAACTGGTATCTATCGTTATCTCAATCTAGCGTAGCGTAGCAAAACATGGAGTATAAAATCGAAACTTTGAGTTTATATAAAACCGAGTTTGAATTTATCTAGAGAGAAGCGAGGACGATAGTCAAACCAATGGAAATCAGAACGCGTGAGCTAAGTCGTAGGCAAGTTAAATAACTTAACTACTTTTCAATGAGAAATTGGCTTTATCTGTCTTATTGGTACTATCGAAGAAACGCTAGTAACGCTTACCTACGAAAAAAAAGGGTCGTGTGCACGGGATTTTGTTTTCAAATTGGTTAGATATGCGTTACCCCGATGGTACATCTTTACAGCTATACTTTTATTTTAAATCCTAATTTTCCTAATCCTAATTATCCTAATTAATATTATGAGCTCAACTGTCATTAATAAGACACAATAGAATTTTAATTGCTATCGATCTCCAGGAGAGCTCGTGACCAGTCAAGGGGACGCGAAAATTAGTTTATTTGTTGGTTTGTTTGAAACGCTTTCACGCTAAAACGGCTGAACGGATTTGGATTAAATTTGACACACGGGTAGAACAAGACCTGGATTAGGACATAGAATACTTTTTATTCCGATATTCTTACGATGATTGAGAAAAATGCGGGTGAAACCATGGGGCGCAGCTAGTATTCTAAACTTTAATATGTAATATTTATTTTTATCCCGGTAGTATGTTCTCGTGGGACAATTTCCAACTTGCATGCGGGCGAAGCCGCTGGCAAAAATGAGTAAGTAAATAAATAAATAAATAATAATTTATTATCCAAAATTATGTACAAAGAAATGTGCAACATTTACAGCGTAGGACTTACAGGTGCATAGAGATTTGATCAATGACCCCGAGACCCCCGTGCTAATTGCTTTGCTGATGAAACATAGCTTGGTGCCTGATTTAAAACATGGTATGTATTTTTCTTTTTAACATAACATCACGCCTTATTTCCCCGAAGGGTTGGGCAGAGGTGTAAATTTCCATCCCCGAAAAACAATAAACGTACCTAAAGATACAATTCATAATAAAAGCTATTTAGGGAAAACATTACAAACTCCTGTCACGTCAACCTCCTAAACTTTGGAGGAACATTTTACGGCTGTAAACTTTGATATTACTGCAGAGGCAATAACTTTGAATGTCATTGTAACGATAATAAGTCTACGTGGGGCTGTTATAGACTCCATCCCATTTGAATTACTAGGAAGGCACTTATAAACTTGACAGATATACATATAATGTACTAGTTAAAGCAATGCATGGCACGTAAAATTTAATCGGAGAGGCAACCGGATGGCGAGTGGTAATCTGGGTCTTGAAGTGATACCTAACCGCCCCAAACCGTCCGAATGAACCCCGAATGGACGGGGGCGGAGATAAGGGGGGGGGGGGGGTCAAAATATATTTTTTTATGACTAGGCAACCGTATGTAAATACGGTTGCTTTGAAATTTACAGAATTAAAAAAAAAAAATTGTCACTCCCCATTGAAGCTAACTCAAAAACTGTCAAAGATCCACGAATGACAGCCGGGACGTGCTTTCCAAAAACACGGAGGAATCTCGGTATGTAAAGATGGTCACCCATCCACGGACCAACCCCAGCAAGCGTTGCTTAACCTGATGGAACGACGGCTGTTATTATTTAGCCACGAGCACCTCTAAAAAAGAAAAAAGAGAGTTCAAAAGAAAAAGCAATCCTTAAATGAATCAGAGATTTTATATGAACAATATAAAGTGGTAATAAAATACAGAAGACCCGAATGAAGGAAATATGAGAATGAATGAAAAATCATTGCCGTATCAATGAAGGTTTTCTGTTTATATCGGTCGTAAAGGGGGAAAAAATGGGCTCCGACCTTCGTTGCATGATCTCCCGAGTCTTATTTATTGCGGTCGTAGTACTTAAGCACTGCCTACTGAGAATCATTAGTTTAATACTGAAAATAGACCAAGTGTGGGTAGAATTAATTAAGGTTAGATTAGGTAAGGTTATTCATTTGACTCATCGTACTATAAAATGTCCGTTTGGATGACGCAAATGTAGGTAGCGAACTTTCCTGTGGTTCCTTTAATCTCATAGATTAAATGATAGCTGCAAAGATATATTATAAATTAAATATGGCTAGACAGAGCTCGTGGCTAAGTAATAACAGCCGCACGGTTCGATCCATCAGGTTAAGCTATGCTTGTCGAGGTTGGTCTGTCGATGGATGACCATCTTAACATACCAAGACTCCTCCGTGCCTCGGAAAGCACGGTAAACCGTTGGTCTCGGCTGTCATTCGTGGATCTTTGACAGTCGTTACGGGTCGTCAGAAGCCCGAAAGTCTGACAACCAGTCTTACCAAGGGGTATCGTATTACCCAGTTACTGGGTTGTGGAGGTCAGATAGGCAGTCGTTCCATGTAAAATACGGTATTCAGCTGCATCCGGTGAGACTGGAAGCCGACTCCAACATAGTTGGGAAAAGGCTAGCCAGATTGAAATATTGCTAGAAAGTCAAAGCTGTTAACTCGTCAAAAAATTGGGACATAAGGGACATTAATATCTTCCACATAGTTTCTATCTCCATATCAAGGGCAACATGACGTAGTCATTGCAGACCGCCTCGTCGGGCAGCTGGTGCGAGTGGGGCCGGATCTGGCGGAGAGCCAGTTCGGTTTCCGCAGGGGGCGCTCTACGGTGGACGCCATCATGCGCGTGCGGGCCCTCACGACGGGGGATGCTGTGGCCCGGGGTGGGGTCGTCTTGGCGGTGTCTCTAGACATCGCCAATGCCTTCAACACCCTGCCCTGGAGTTGCATCAGGGAGGCACTCCGGTATCACCGGATGCCGACCTACCTCTGTCGTGTGGTCGAGGCCTATCTGACGGACAGGGCCGTCATCTACCCCGGTCACCAAGGAGAGTGGAACCGGCAAGAGATGTCGTGCGGTGTCCCACAGGGTTCGGTCCTGGGGCCGCATCTGTGGGACATCGGATACGACTGGGTGCTGCGCGCCGACCTCCCTAGCGGCGTCAGCGTCGTTTGTTACGCTGACGACACGCTAGTCCTGGCGCAGGGGAGGTCGTACCAGGCGGCGGCCGATTTAGCGACACGCGGGGTTGCGACAATCGTTGACAGGATCCGGCAGCTGGGACTCGAGGTGGCCCTGCACAAGTCTGAGGCCATGGGCTTTCATGGTCCTCGGAATGCGCCACCGTCGGGCTCCCAGGTAATGGCGGGAGGGGTTCACATCGGTGTCGAGTCGACGATGAAGTATCTGGGACTCGTCCTCGACAGCCGGTGGAATTTCGTAGAACACTTCCGACGTTTGGCTCCCAGACTGGACCGGGCCGGGGCTGCCTTGAAGCGGCTCCTGCCCAATCTGGGAGGTCCAAACGCCTCCTGCCGGAGGCTCTATGCGGGGATCGTGCGGTCCATGGCCCTTTACGGGGCACCGGTGTGGGCGCGTTCATTAAGGCTGCGGCCAGCCCGCCGGTTGAACGCGTCCCAGAGGGTCATGGCCATCCGGCTGGCCCGAGGATACCGCACGGTCTCCTGTGAGGCGGCGAGCCTCCTTGCCGGATTACCGCCATGGGATCTGGAGGCAAAGGTCCTCGCGCATATCTGGGAGTGGCGCGAGGAGGCGAAACGCCGGGGCTTAACTCCGATGCCGCAAGAAATCGCGGCACAGCGGACAGAGCTCCGGCGGGATCTCATGGCGTCATGGAGGGTGCGATTGTCGCAACCCCGCGCTGGGCACGCCACAATTGCGGCGATAAGACCCCTCTTTGAGGAGTGGCTTGAGAGACGCCACGGCGTCCTCACCTTCCGCCTGACGCAGGTCCTCACCGGACACGGCTGCTTCGGGAGGTTCCTGTTTAGGATAAGGCGGGAGGAAACACCCGGGTGTCACCATTGTGTGGATCGGCCTGAGGACACGGTGGAGCATACGGTGGAGGTCTGCCCGGCTTGGGCGGAGCAACGCCGTGTCCTCGTAGAGGCGATCGGCGGCGGTGATCTCTCGCGTCCGGCCCTGGTTCAGGCCATGGTACGGAGCGAGAGGAAATGGCAGGCCGTCACCTCCTTCTGCGAAGCGGTAATGCTCGCGAAGGAGGAGGCGGAACGCGTGAGGGAGAGGCAAATTTCGCGCCCTCACGCCCCTAACCGCCGCAGGAGGAGACGCCCGGGGCGGGAATCGCGAGCCGATTTCCGGCCACCGTAGGCGCGGGCTTGCGGACGGTGAGCAATGGGTAGCTCGCCGTCCGATAAGGACCAAGCCCGGGTCGACGGCGCGTTGTGTTCCACGCGCGCCTCAAAGAGATGTCAGCAGAATTGACGGGGTCCGTTAGGGCCAATGCCCGCCGGGGGTTCGAAGAAAACCGATAGGGAAATCGTGGCCCCCGGCAACAGGGCAACCGAAGGAACACGGGTGGGTTTTAGTCAGTAAGAGTCTGACACGCCCTCCCGCTCCACCCAGAGCGGGAGAAGTTATTTGATAATTTCCCACCCAAAAAAAAAAAAAAAAAAAAAAAAAGGGCAACATGACGTAAGATTGTGGCAGGTCAGATTAACTACAAGACAAGTTAATAATGGTCCAGTGTTCCTTATCTTACATAGTTTACCACCCACTCTTGTCTCCAGTTATCTTAGAAGGTGACTATAAGTACATAGATGCTGATTGCTGTGTCATCTAAGAAAATGAAATGAGGGGATTTGGTTTTCTATACCTACCTGTTTAAATATGCAAACACATTGTTGAATAAAACTGATTTACATCCAACACCTCACACTTCAGGAAATCAAGACTCTGTTGAAAACCATCGTCTGACACTAGTTGTCTGGCATTTTTGCTGAACTGGGTATTTCTGCGCAGCTGCAGCCGTGAGGCACACAATCTTGCTAATCTCTTACATTGCACTTTACTATTTTTATTTTATTTATTTGCAGTATATGTTGTGTGCAGTATAATGTTGACTGCCTCGTTGGTCTAGTGGTCGCAAGCGCTACTGCTGAGCATGAGGTCCTGGGTTCGATTCCCGGGTCGGGCAAAGTGTCATTGGGTTTTTCTATCTGGAATTTCTCAGTAGCAGCTCGGAGTCTGGATTTGTGCCCGGTTGATGGCAATAGGCTCGCCCCCTATTACATGGGACTTAAAACATAACTGGCGAAATGTGGGTGTACCTGGTACAGGGACACCTCTGCCCAACCCTTCGGGGAAACAAGGCGTGATGTTATGTTGTGTGCCTTTTAGTCTGTGCTAACTGTATTTTCTTTATAGCATCAGACAGAATGTTTAACGACCAGACAATCGTATTCTATCAGAGGCCCTAGTGTGAGTTTCTTTTAACCATCTCGACTTTACGCATCAACCGCGTTCGGCGCTCCGATTGGCCCTTCACTGATGTCACTGGATCACTGACACAATCATATTCTGTCTGGACTCATTGCTACTTATTCACTGTCGGACTTCAACATTTCCATACCCAGTGATGTCATACGTGGTGTGGCAAAAGTTTTCAGGAGCCACGAGATTTCGGTACTAAGTCAATGATAAATGATTTTATTTCTGTCAGTAGATTTGTATAAACACTTTTACACGTCAGTTGTTTTTGTATAGTCAGCCTCAATCAAAAATATGACAAGAATACATTTAGCTGTCTACAATCTTGTTCTACAATATTGTACCAATGTGTAACCAAATACCCAATTGTATTGTATTGTATTGTATTGTATTGTATTGTATTTGTAGTGTATTGTATATTGTACCAATGTGTAACCACAAAATATTACTCATTGGGTATTTAATTATGCAACACTAATTGTAAGCAATCAAATTTTAAGGCGGACTGCACATAAGTATTATTACTTTAGTACCCGGGCGACCGAGCTCTGCTCAGGTAAAATTGAGATGCTCATTTAATGGTACCTGTAGGAAAGTTCATACTAACCCATGTATAGTAGGACTTATTCCATGCTTGGGTGAAAATACGGAGAAAACTAATTTCCCCAGATATAAGACCTAGCTAGATCGATTTTTCGCCCCCGTAAACCCCTATATTGCAACTTGCATCGACATCGTTAGAGCCGATTTCGAGAACGTGATTACAAAATAAATACTAATATCATAGAGGCGACAGTTTGTGAGTGTGTGTGTATGTTTGCCTCTTCTTCACGCTCAAACGGCTGAACGGATTTGGATGAAATTTGGCACACATATAGTTTATAACCTGCAATAACACATAGAATACTTTTTATCCCGATATTCCCACGGGATCGAGACTTCTGCGGATGAAACCGCGGGGCGCAGCTAGTATATAATAATATACATGTCGGATCCGGTCATTAGTACGGACACGAAACGAATCGCAAGCGCGCCACTGGCGACATCAAGAGTGAACTACCTACAACAAAAAAGGCGCGCTTCTACAGAGTCGTGATGTTTGAAGGCCATGGCGAGGAGGGCATTCAGCCTCGGGTCGCATTGGAATCAAGACGTCACGGAACTGTTCTCGATTCGTTGTGCTCAGTAATTGTGTTAGTTGTAATTTGTGATCATTATGTTAATTGGTGATTTTAATAAGCGCCGTCGCACCCAGTGTGTGTATAATTTAGCTAGTGTGATTCATTTGATAGTAAATTAAAATGTGATCTGAACTGCAAACTGTTTTTCTATTGCGCATCAACCAACACTACCCACACTACGCCCACAGTAGTTGAAATATCGCTGATAATAACGAGAGTCACATACCCGTCTCCGACATACAAATATTGCTCGTTTAATAGTGTAGGATAGGATTAGTAAAACGCTCAGTATTGACAACATAAATAATCATAATTCACTGAAAATAAAAAACAAACCTGTTTTATAAAAAAAATAGATAAAAGCAGACGGTATTACCACATGTATTATTACATGAAGAGGATGTCCTCGAGTCCTTGCTTGCTCGTACGACCGAAACTACGGCAATTACCGGCTGACCGTTAATTAAAGCATTCAATTGAAGAGTCCTGTTCGGAAGTGGGAAGTTCGTTTACGAGCTATTATTATACTGATTTAACAAAACGACGTAGCAGACAGATGTTTTGTACCAGTTTTATACCATTTAATCGAGAGTGATTAGATCACTCGTATTCCGCTATCAACAGTGACGTGTGGCCGATTTTGTAAACATGTGTGTACTCAGTGAGGTGTAGTTTGATTGTAAATGTGTGCGTGTGGGCGTGTATGCACAGAGCGGAGGAGTAGTTTTGGCATGTGTGTTATACAATTAAATGTAGCACACAACTCAAAGGTAGCGCCACAAGAGCGCCCCGCTGATAGGGACATGATATCGAATAGAAAGTATCGATGCTGTACTCATGAGTAATATCGAAAAAAAAATATCGTACTCATAAAAGTATCGAATGCAAAGTATCGAGTACAAAAGTATCGGTATCGAATGGAAATGTACTCGATACCACAAAGTATCGATACTTTTTTCATATCCGCTGAGTCCCACTGTACCCCCGGTGCCAACTAGACGTTCCCTTTGAGTTGATGTGTAACTTACTGATAATTTTGTGGTTTTACTCTAAATCCAAAGAATATATATAACAAGTGATTCAAGTGAACACCACAGCATGCTTCACTGTATTATTTGCAGCGCTGTCTTAGTTTTTTATTTGGTCTGAGCGTATTCCACAATAATAACCACTAGAAGCGTCACAAAACATACATTTTTGTATCACCTACGTGGTTAGCGTTAGCAGACCAATAGCCAAGTGAGTGAACGACCTATAGACGATCGCAGAATAGACATGAGACTCCACAGACCAGGGAAGCATGGCACAAAAAGGAGGAGACTCATACTTAGCATTGGGTGCTACAAAGCTGTCAATAATGATGATGATGACGTGATTGCGTCTACACTAAGTGGTTATCTAAAAAATTGGCCAAGTGCGGACCACGCACAATGAAGGGTTCCATAGTTGGGATGAATTTATCGCAAATACAAACTTAACAGTTGTAATACATATTCTCCCATACATTCCAACTGCAAATATAAGTTTGTCCGCACAATATTGAAAGATTTGCCATGTTATTTTAAGACCATAGACTTCTTATAGGTTTTCCTCTAATCTATGAGTGAAGAAACATTTTCCGTATTTTTTTCAAAATTTTATTCTCCGTAGTTTCGGAGATAAGGTGGGAATGGTCAATTTTCATCTATTTTCTTAAATATATTTAAATGAATAAATGAATATATTTCTTAAATATACAAAAAAAAAAATAAAAAAATATATTTGAGATTCTCGTAACAAGACCTTTCATTTGATACGCCACACGCCCTTTCATTTGATACGTCACACGATTCAGTTTGAAAAACTTTTCTTTTTTTTTTCTTATTTGCCCCCCAAATGCGACCCCCTTATTCAAAATTAATTTATTTACGTTACACCTCCGTGTTTGGGTCACAGAAATACATATGTGTACCAAATTTCAACTTAATCGGTCCATTAGATTTAGAGCAAATTGGCTGTGACAGACGGACAGACAGGCAGACACACGAGTGATCCTATAAGGGTTCCGTTTTTTCTTTTGAGGTACGGAACCCTAAAAACACTTAAAAATAACCTTCGTTATCTACCTATACCTGCATTTTAAGTATTCTGGAAGGCCACATTAGTCTAAGCCAATAAAAACAAAACAAAGTTTAAAATACTCAACGTTATTTAAATAACCAACTTATTCAAGTTATGTTAATGATAACAATTAGTAAAATTATCTTTTAAAATGACTCGTACACGTTAATTGCTTTAACACTGTCGTTGGGGACGAGGCATCAATTTTGTTGTTACAATGGAACAATAAACTGTCTGTGTTTGGAAGATAGTTTTGAATCGCTTAAGAGGCAACACTTTATATCTGTCGGGTATGATATTCAAACATGGAAGATTACCAATTGTTTGTACAAGCTACTTCCATGTTTTTAATTGTATCTGGCCAGTACGTCAGTAATAACAGAAAAGCGTGAGTTTCCTTGCGTTTTTGTTCCTTCTGGAATGGCCGAAATTTGAAATTAGAAAACGTCAGATTTTCTATTATTTGCGGTGCAGTTTTGTGCAAAGCCGTTGGCGTCCTAGTTTGAAAAATGGATTGCAGCTAGCGTGTCTGTGTTTTATAGCACAATGGAGTGTGTCCGCCTGTGATTGAATTGTTATTTAAATTTTTGAAGAGGTAGGTTCCTACTTATATGTGAATATTATGCAATGCACAATTGCCTTTGTTATTTTGTTTATGCCATTATCTTATTGATATTTTGTTATCAATTAGATACATTGCTCCTGACACTTAAGATAGTGTGATAGCAAGCCTCCTATGTATTTACATGATAGCAGTTACACTAATAATAACTTTGAGCACTTAGCAATTAATGGCAAACACTTAAAGATAACATCAATTAACTATATTTAATTATGTTGCTATGTATTAAAACTATACTATGATTAAAGATATAAATATGTCTAGATAGACAGTTGACTGTCTAGCTGTAAATTTGTCGAAAAAAAAACTTTTTACAAAAAAAAAACAACCGACTTCAAAAAAAAAACACTACAAAGTGAAAAATAACTTTAATTTCGGAAGTCGGTGTCTTTGGTTTTGAATTTTCGTTCTTTGTCACCGACTTCCGAAATTAACGTTATTTTTCACTTTGTAGTGTTTTTTTTTTGAAGTCGGTTGTTTTTTTTTTGTAAAAAGTTTTTATTTTTCACTTTTTAGTTGTGGTACCTACCCCACACAAATTCGAATACCACTACCTGCTATGTAAATAACAGTGACAAGAAGTTATCATATCATCTACATACTAAGTGGGAAAAAATACGTATAATTGAAGCTAACTCAAAAACTACCCAAGCAAAGTTAATACAATTTATATGGGACCACCTCTGAAGTATGATCTACCAAACAAAAAAAGAATCATGAAAATCTATTCATAATTGGCGGAGTAATCGCGTAACAAACATACAAAAAAAAAAAAAAACACATACAGACGAATTAAGAACCTCCTCCTTTTGGAAGTCGGTTAAAAATAGCGTCCAACTGTTGGCCGCTAAATGCACGCACACAAGAAAAGCACAATGACGTGGTGCGAGTATAAGACGTAGCTGTCACGCACACCAGCATAACAAAGTTGGCTTGTTTGTTTTAGCATAGTTGAATACAGATGGGGCCATGGGGCACTCCGCAGTTTAGGTATGAAACTACAAGTACGCGGCGGGCCCGTCTTGTTGGGCCAATTCAGTAAGTGATGATGTTGATTTTATTCCGTCCGTGCGAACGTCAGCTAACTGGTTACCGATGTTGCTAACAAAGTTTAAAATATTTATAAAACGATCCTTTTAAAACGTCTTGCATAAACATAAATAATAACAACCAAAAATGAGAAAATCGAATTCAACTTTTTGTATCCATGTAGCCTTTTTTTTTTTTTTTGGGTTGGAAATTATCAAATAACTTCTCCCGCTCTGGGTGGAGCAGGAGGGCGTGTCAGACTCTTACTGACTAAAACCCACCCGTAGCCTTGGTATGTTTTTGCCTAATTACTATATCTAAAGCCAGCATACCTATATTTTACTGAGAAACAATTTTAATAAGCTTTTTTTCGGGTTCCGTACCTCAAAAGGAAAAAACAGAACCCATATAGGATCACTCGTGTGTCTGTCACAGCCCATTTACTCCGAATCTAATGGACTGATTTAGTTAAAATTTGGTACACATATGTATTTCTGTGACCCAAACACGGACGTATAACGTAAATAAATGAATTTTGAATATGGGGTCACTTTTGGGGGGCAAATAAGAAAAATAAAAATAAAGTTTTTCAAACTGTATCGTGTGACATATCAAATGAAAGGGCTTGTTACGAGGATCTCAAAATATTTTTTTAAATAATTTTAAAATAAATACTTTTTAAGATATTTAAGAACATAGATGAAAATTTACCATTCCCCCCCACCTTATCTCCGAAACTACTGAGCCTAAAATGTTTAAAAAATACAGAGAATGGTTCTTCACTCATAGATTACAGGAAAACCTATAAGAAGTCTATGGTCTTAAAATATCATGGTAAATCTATCAATATTGTGCGTACAAACTTACATTTGCAGTTGGAATGTATGGGAGAACATGTATTTCAACTACAATGTTAAGTTTGTATTTGGGATAAATTCATCCCAACTACGGATACCTGCAGTGTGCGTAGTCCGACACGCACTTGCCCGTTTTTTTGTCTTACTTTTCCACTTATCTTTATCTTTTGCCTTCTCGAGCCATTCGGTCAGGAACAAGTCCAAATCCTTCAGTTCAAACGCTTCTTAGGCCTGACTTTAAGTAGGTACATTAAAATATCCATAAAATTTGTAAAATCAAATTATATCTGTACGTAATACAGACTCAGCATATTCAATCAAAAAACTTGAATCTAATTTGTCAAAGAAATGTCAGCTTTGTATTATTTTTGTAAGAAAAATTAAGTTCGTTACTTCGAAAAAACTTTATGGTAATATACTTAGGTACTTTGCCTTATTAATATTTTCCTTTAAAACAACAGACAAACCGAAAATTCTTGGAAAGGATTGATGTTGACTTTGGGAAAATCAAATATTATTTTTGGAATAAAAATTACAATCTTACTCAAAATCATGAAGAAAATGAAATGACTGTTACACACATATACAATTATAACTTGTATTCTTGAAAATGCCAATCCATGACGATACAATCATGTAGATCATAACTTTAATATTAAGACAATTACTGTACCACATTTAAATGCAAATAAATATATTCGATTCTATTCTATACTTATAATTATTCAGCAAAATAAAATAAAACTTCCAGGATATAAAACATTCGAAACAAGACATTCCTAAAAAACCCTAAAATTAAGGACACTTTTTCTTACATTATTTTGCGGCCCAAATAATTCTTATGCTAAATTAGATAGTAACAGAAAAGATATCTCCAATTCAATAATATAACACATTGGTGCCGATTCCCTTGTTCACAAATTAAACTTAATTTAAGTTCAGTGCATCTTTTTCTTTCTATTTCATTAAGAAAAGGACAGAAGATAAATTTTAGTTTAGTCCTGTCAAATTAATCAGCGCTTGACGTGAATTAACGTAATTTTAGTAGGCAAGTTTTTAATCACGTCTAAACTTGTATGGAGTAGTGACAGGCGCTGATTAATTTGACAGGACTAAACTAAAATTTATCTTCTGTCCTTTTCTTAATTAAATAGAAAGAAAAAGATGCACTGAACTTAAATTTAGTTTAGTTTGTGAACAAGGGAATCGGCACCATTATCTGAACTTTCTTCCTTGGCTAGTCAACATCTTAGCCAACCATTATTATTTATCATTGAAGCACAACCTCTTTTGTGGTATCGTGTTACATTATCATAATAAACTTGGGAAGGATCCAGAGAATTCTGAATAGGCTGGATTAACAAAAGGAGTAATGACACGAATGATGACACGAGGATTTCCGAAGGAAGGATGGGATTTCTTGTAAGTCGAACTAAGGATGAAATCAGTTCGGATCCGACAGGATGTGGGAAATGAAGTGTGAAAATCTCTGTAGTGGAAAGTACGAGTTGGAATTCTATAGGAGGAATTTAAGGGTATTTTTTTTATATATAATACCAGCTACCTACCTGCCTTGTTTCCTAGCTACGTATTTAAAGCAGATATCAGACGCTTCACTCGAATGAAGATTTTTTTTTCATTCCCCGTCCACTAAATTACATACAAATTAAGGTTCACTTATTAATTTTATTAAATTTTTCAATCTATTGGAGCGCGAGAGAAATATCTTTCAGCAAATATCTTGCGAACATCATTAGATCGGTTACTAATAATAAGTTTTTAAACTTTTGATTCATATTAAAACGTCTGAACACTATGAAAGTCTGAATACCGAATGAAAGACATAAATGAACAAATATTAAAACGTCTGATATCAGTTCTTCTTCCCAGCTAAGGGACCGTCTTATGTAATTTTGACGTTCGAAAAGTGCTGATTCTCAGCCTAGTTTGAATAAATGACTTTTGAATTTGAATTAGTTTAATAATAAAATATTACCCCCCCCCCCCCCCCCCCATTAACTTATGAATAAGAAAACCTACCATAAAGGGTATTTCAGTAAACACTAAAGGTTATTTTATTTCAAATAAAAGAAAGGTATTTAATAGTACAGTAGCCAGAAGAATATACTCTTCGATAATAAGTCACACGAATGATCTTCAAAATAGAAAGGACGATACAAAGGTGAACGCTCTTTTTGGCAAGGTCAGAATAACTTGATAGTGAAGAGTACTTAAAATCTTGATTTAATACTATCACAGTGTTGGTAAAGGTACGTATATAAATAACTTTAAATAAAACTTATTTACATGAATAAACTGAGTACACGAAGATTTAAATGTAGATAAATATCAAAGGAGTTATGGTAAACATCTGTGGATTATCTATCATCTCGACAAGAATCAACAGAAAACTACAAAATAATGCTTTTGTAAAAGTGCTGAAGCTCACTATTCATGTGTAGCCTGTGGTACCCAGAAAGAGAATAATACTAAGACAGTTTCAGAGCAATACAACGCAATCAAAGAATCATTAAGAGCGTGCATTCTGAAAGTGGGCAACGTCGCAAATAGCCGTCAAATATTTCGCTGTTAAAACCGAATATTTAGTTTTAGATGTAAACGTAGTTCCAAATGCTCTTTTTACACCTGAAACGGTTACAACATCAAATTCAGTGTTAGCTATAATATTGCAATTCGTAATTAATATTTTAGTTCACTAGTTTGCTGTATTTCGTTTTTCCATACAGTAGTAATATTGCCAAATTAATCAAAACAGAAAAATATTTGGCAGCTATTTGCAACATTGTCAACTTTTAGAATAAACGCTCTTAACTAAGTACTACTTTTAAAATTAGTATAGTAGTAGGTGTATACTTAATATTATAACGATTAATTAACAATAATAATTATTAATAAATTAATGATTACCAGATGTATGAATGTAAACGATGCAAAAGTAGTATGTAAGAATCGTAGCAGGTGGCGTTCTGTAGTTTCTGCCTACCCCCATGGGAGGAAGGCGTGAGTTTATGTATGTGTGTAATTATAATTGAATACGGCATTAGGAATGATTCGCTGTCTCATCAGTATGGTATGTTTCACACATAATATTACTTTTTTTGGGTGGGAAATTATCAAATAACTTCTCCCACTCTGGGCGGAGCGGGAGGGCGTGTCAGAATCTTACTGACTAAAACCCACCCGTGTTTCTTCAGTCGCCATATTGCCAGGGGTACCCCTTCGCAATATGGCGACGGTATCCCTTTTGGACTTTCCCGCAACCCCGACAGCCACCTATAGTAATATTGCCAAATTAATCAAAACAGATAAATATTTGACAGCTATTTGCGACGTTTACTACTTTTAAAATCAGTACCTAGCTAAATAATTAGTTTAGTACCTAGTGTAAATAATTACTTTTATACTATTTTACTATTGTATACCTGTTTAAGAATAAATAAACGAATCATAAAATTTTGTGAAGGTTGTAAAGAAGTATTTGACAAAGAAACTTTCATGACGGCAGACAAAGTGATTTTTATTTAAATTAGGAAGCCCACGAACATGTCCAGCCAACTGAAAACCATTGTAAACACCAAATCATTGAGACGGAAAAGCATTGTGAAAGCGGAAAGCCAGTAAAATAGCTGATGTTGTAGGTCAAATCGATATCCAGGGTACCCGGGCAGTACCAGGTAGGTGTATACTTAATATTATAACGATTATTTAACAAGAATATTAATAAATTAATTATTACCAGATGTATGAACGTTAACGAGGCAAAAGGAGTATGTAAGGATCGTAGCAGGTGGCGTTCTGTAGTTTCTGCCTACCCCTATGGGAAGAAGGCGTCAGTGTATGTATGTATATAATATTAATGAATACGGCAGTGGTGCCGATTCTCTTGTTCACAAACTAAACTAAATTTAAGTTCAGTGCATCTTTTTCTTTCTATTTCATTAAGAAAAGGACAGAAGATAAATTTTAGTTTAGTCCTGTCAAATTAATCAGCAAATCAATCTTTTTGAGTAATTTTACGATTCTTGTAAAAAAATATTTAAAAAAAAACAGATTTTTACAAATAAACATGTTTATTTTCAATTGACGGTAGTTTTTTACCACAATTTTTATTTTATGAAGACGCCTACTTACTTTCAATCATTATGGAGTATATTTTTATGAAGACGCCTACTTACTTTCAATCATTATGGAGTTTATTTCATTGCTATAGATAATTTAGTTTAAAAGTTACACCGTTTTGTTACAAAATTATTTATTAAAACATATTTCGATTTTTTTTTATATTTTTTCCGCCCATAAAATTAAGAAGACCAAACCGACCCCCTCATTTCGATATGTGCACATTATAAAGACACACACTGTAAATATATATACATATATATTTGTACTCACGTTCTGGAAATCGGCTCTAACGATTTTGATGAAAGTAGCAATATGGGGATTTACGGGGGCGAAAAATCGATCTAGCTAGGTCACTGGGACATATCTGGGAAAATTCGTTTTCTCCGTATTTTCACCCGAGCAGAGCTCGGTCGCCCAAAGTTTAGAACAAGATTAATGACATAGAATAATGACAAGGCAGCATGGAATTAGTAAGGACCTACTATCATGGCAGTATGGAATTAGCAGGTACTATACTATTAAATGAGCAAACTCTATTTTCACCAGAGCAGAGCTCGGTCGCCCAGGAACTAATAAGTTAATAGTAAGAAGGGTAAACAGAGTAGACACGAATTACTTATGAGTTATGACTTAGTTCCTAGATGTGTTTTTTATTAAATCATTTTCTTTAAAATTTGAACGCATCAGTCAGTTTCAACTTTGTTAGTTGTTACCAATACCTATATTTTAGATTGTTGTCTGCACCCTAATTGCGTAATACACGATCAATCAAAATCTGAATAATTTTGAAGCAGAATGCTAATCCATTGCTTCATAAGTTAAAAAAAAAAATCTGCTCGACAACGTAAATAACGCAATGAATGTTTTAGCAATCTGTTTCAAATCGGAACAAATTGTGATTGATCGTGTATTACGCAATTATGGTACTGGAAAAGGACATAGGCTACTTTCGTCCTGGATCGCAGGCAACAGCTAGTGGTGGAGGGTGGGCGTTTTTGGGGGACTGTCATAAGTAATTTTGACGTTCGAAAAGTGCTGATTCTCAGCCTAGTTTGATTAAATGACTTTTGAATTTGAATTTGAGTAATTTATAAGACAAAAGCAATTATTTTTGGATAATTTAAAGATAAAAGAACTCATAACAATAGGTATGAAAGTTAGTGCCTATATAAAGGCAGCAACGGACTCAAGTTAACGCTCTATTATGTCTGGTAGCTCTAAAACCGTCGTAAAATGTAGGTACGTCGTGAACTTGCCAATAAACCTTTTATTACATTAAAAGGTTTTACGAAATCTAATATAATTTACAATTTAAAAGTGTAAATAATTAGAAACACATAACACAACAGACACAAACACGCACACATTAACTTTTAGAATATAAATTTTAAATTGTAAATAATATATCATCTAGATAAATCAGTTTTGTTTGAATAAACATGACACCTTTTTCATCACTCCGATTTTGAACAACTCTTTTATCTACTCTCATAGCGTAATATTCGAATTATAAAATTCAAAATGAGTTTATATTGACATATTTTATGAACACAATACCGAAATTTAAAAATAGAATCTTAATTTAAC
Source organism: Agrochola litura (assembly GCA_949152395.1). Taxonomy (NCBI): domain Eukaryota; kingdom Metazoa; phylum Arthropoda; class Insecta; order Lepidoptera; family Noctuidae; genus Agrochola; species Agrochola litura. Next base: position 15,910,312 of record OX424509.1, on the reverse strand, counting down.
ATTTTTTCTCTAACAAAATAATGCTATTAAACATTATTTTTTTTATTATGATACAGGGCTATTCCAAGAAGTTATTATCACCAAGGAGTTTCCATCAACTTTTGCATTGGAACGTTTAAACGGGGGACAGCAGCACCCGCTGTAGCGCATTTGTGCGGTGATGTGCTGGTGCAGACGACATTCATTTGTTTTGTTGTACTGAATTTCGTGGGATTTTTTAAATTTATTCTTGATCTTTAACTTTGATCTTTTATTTAGTATTAGGTTCAATCCCAATGTATGAGAGTAGATAAAGTAGTGTATGAAACTGCACATAATTAGGTATTAAAACATTCGTGTGATACTATTAAAAACCTCGCCTACGGCTCGGTTTTTAAACGCACACTCATGTTTTAATTCCCCTCATTATGCAACAGTTTCATAAACTACTATTCTCAAACCCCGATTTTGTTTTAAAATATATCTTTTGGAACGATGTTCTTTAACGAGGCTTGCGGTAGGAGTAAATTGGCAGAAATCGTCACGTAACGAAAAAAGCCTTATTATGCCCGAAAAAGTCAGTTCCAAGTGTCAAAACGTTTTCTTTTTTAATACAGAGCCATCTAGTTTAAGTTTTGCCATACTAGATGGCTCTGTATTATTACATAATAAACAGCGAAAGGAACTTCGACCCAACCGGGTGTCTCACGATACCTCCCGACTTTTTATTTTCTAATTATCTTTTTTCAGCAATTTTGGTTAGAAGATAAAGTCAAAATCAAATAATTTATTTCAATTAGGCACAAAAAGGCACTTTTGAACGTCAAAAAATATAATTGATTCTAGTCGCCCCTTCCAAAAGGTAGTTTTCGTATGGAGAAGAATGGGTAAGAAACTCCACCGTTACTCTTTTAAAATGTTTTACAATATTTTGTATACATTAATTAGGTACCTATTTAATTATAGGGTGAAGACGATGCACCTGGAATAAGATTACTATACCACAATAGGTAAAAATAATTAAAAATGAAGCAATGACAGAAAAAATTACTATGTAATGGATACATGCTGTTCACATAATTACAAGCATTGTAAAAGTAGGTACCTATACGATATTCCTAAAAAAATTACAAGTAATACTAATAAGTCAGTGAGGGAGTTCAAGTCAAGTCAAGTTCAAGGGAGGGCCATGGTACGGAGCGAGAGGAAATGGCAGGCCGTCACCTCCTTCTGCGAAGCGGTAATGCTCGCAAAGGAGGAGGCGGAACGCGTGAGGGAGAGGCAAATTTCGCGCCCTCACGCCCCTAACCGCCGCAGGAGGAGACGCCCGGGGCGGGAATCGCGAGCCGATTTCCGGCCACCGTAGGCGCGGGCTTGCGGACGGTGAGCAATGGGTAGCTCGCCGTCCGGTAAGGACCAAGCCCGGGTCGACGGCGCGTTGTGTTCCACGCGCGCCTCAAAGAGATGTCAGCAGAATTGACGGGGTCCGCTAGGGCCAATGCCTGCCGGGGGTTCGAAGAAAACCGATGGGGACATCGTGGCCCCCGGCAACAAGGCAACCGAAGGAACACGGGTGGGTTTTAGTCAGTAAGAGTCTGACACGCCCTCCCGCTCCACCCAGAGCGGGAGAAGTTATTTGATAATTTCCCACCCAAAAAAAAAAAAAAAAAAAAAAAAGGGAGTTCAAGTAATCACAGAATGTAAAATAAATGTTATAATAATTTATAGCCTTATTTAGGACATGTTTAATATGTTGTTGTAGGGTTTCCTAAAATATAATATAAATCATCTTTCAAGGACTTGGTTTCGCCTTGTTGGCACTAGCTAAAACTAACTTGCTAATAATATATAAATTCTGCTACCAGTAATTATAATTCGTCGTCGTCTTAATTTTCGTCATAAATGAAGACAAATTGGAACTATAACTAAGGATTGAAATTGATATAAAGGGTCCCAAGATTCTAATTATTTATTTTATTTATTAAAACTTTATGCACAAGTAAAAAAATACTGTACAAAAGCGGACTTAATGCCTGAGGCATTTTCTACCAGTCAACCTTAGGGTGATGCAGAGACAAAACATGGCAGGTGCAACATAAATGACAGATAACTTGAAAATGAAAACATACTAATACATAGATACATATATACATACATATAAACCAATTAAACTTTGTCACGAGAAATAACGATAGGTAGAGGAGAAAACTAATCCAGCAAATCAGCGCTGCAAAGATTCTGCCAACTTTTCACGAATATGTTCACGTGCTTTCACTTTGAAAGATAACCGACTGGTTGCCATCCTGATGTTTAGAGGGAGCGCATTCCAAAGAAATACCGCCTGGACAAAGAAAGAAGAGTGAATAAAACCGGAGCGGTGAGACGGACAACGTAGAAGACGATTATTGGTAGAACGAAGATTTTTATTATGGGCAGAGCATAGGTATTGAGCATGGGAAGTGAGGTAAGAAGGATAAGTGGGTTTGTCGAGTATAGAATACAACATAGACAAAGCCCTCAACTCTCTACGCTCATCTCTAATTAGTATAGTTTGTAATATTAATGAGGGCATTAATATTTGTATTAACATTACTAAACGGGAACAACAAAATACGACATAGGTACTCAAATATAAGATTTATGTTATGAGTACGAATGTTATGTTCCATCGTAGTTTTGGTCTCAATCTATGTGTTCTCCACACATAGATTGAGACCAAAACTACGATGGAATGGATGGATTGGATAACATGACATGACCCTTTGTTTCCCCGTAGGGTTAGGTATCTACCTAACCCTACGGGGAAACATATCTATGTACCCATAGTACACCCACATTTCGCCAGTTATGTTTAAGTCTCATGTAATAGGGGACTAGCCTAGCAAGCCTAGCCTAAAATGGCTAAACCGGGGACTCATAATGAGATGGCGGCTTATACAGATGTATAAAAGACAAGTCATCCCGTGCAACCAACTAAATTACTTAGACTTACATTTCAAAAGAACAGATACGAAGGAGGAGCTTGAAGGATTAGGAGCTAGAAAACGATGATCATCCTCTTATATTTTCATTCCTATTCTACGTATTTAAATCCAATTGTATTGTTGTCTGTTCTACGGTTCTACCAAACAAATAACAAAAGAACTGTCCCTTTGTTTAGCAAACTCTTCCTAAGTTAAGATCAACCCGAATCTTCAAGGCTTAGAATAAGACACTTGAATGATATCCCAACTTAAGGTACTTAACCATCCTAACCAAGTCTCGAACTACTTAGTCTTACTTAGGCGTCCACGACAGAAGCTTTATTAAAGTAGGTAACTAGGTACGCGTGCTGAGTGAAGTAGCTATGGTTGTAAAATATATGGCTGTGCGGGTAACTACTCTGTATCTACATTCGAAGTCGTTGCCTACATTACCATAGTTTTAGATTTAACATAGATTTCATTTTAATTATATTTGGTCAAGCAAAGATTTGTGCAAAGTCCACGAGAACCTAGTACCGACAAATTGCTTTGCATTTTGGCAGATGTTATCCTATCTATAATATTAAACGAGCAATATTTGTATATATATATATTTATTTGTATATAGATTACTACTCACGTTCTCGTAATCGGCTCTAACGATTTCGATGAAAGTTACAATATAGGGGTTTACGGGAGCGAAAAATCTATCTAGCTAGGTCTCATATCTGATAAAATTTGTTTTCTAAGTATTTTCACCCGAGTAGAGCTCGGTCGCCTACTATCACGGCAGTATGGAATTAGTAGGTAGGTACTATTCCTATACTATTAAATGAGCATTCTCTATTTTCACCAGAGCAGAGCTCGGTCGCCCAGGTACTATAAAGTAAAACTCTGTAACATTATAGAATAAATAAATACTTAAATATGTATGTACTTAATTATAGGCTCGCCCCCTATTACATGGGACTTAAACATAACTGGCGAAATGTGGGTGTACCTGCTACAGGGACACCTCTGCCCAACCCTTCGGGGAAACAAGGCGTGATGTTTTGTGTTATGTTAATTATTAACAAATTAAAATTGCACGCAATTACATTCCAAACAATTCAACAAGGCACAAAAACGCACATAACATAAATATGACAAGTGACATTACCGTAATATTGAACGAATGTAACGTATGATTTGATAGGTCATTATTACTCGAAGCTTTTTCTTCGCTCGTGAAATTGACAGAAGACACTCGTTACTTTCACTTGCCAATTTATGTTAATTGGGAAGTAACTAATCAACGCTTTACTTGGAGATGGTGAACGAGGCCCTGGTAACTATGACGACCTCATCTCTCAAATGTTCGATGGAATTTAGGCCTACCTATTTGTATAATATATGAATGTGTTTCATACTGCATTTTAAGATTTAGACAACTTTGTAAGGCGATCATTATTTGATCCCTTGTGGACTCTTTGACGTCAAATTTTCAGGGTACCATCACGGCCCAAACTTTATACATGAGCAATTCCAACTGATGAATCGCTCAGGTTTACTTTTCAACAGAGAAATATTCCACAATATTACATTTACTGAAACAAGGACATAAGAAAAAGGCCTGAAGCTGAAGGATAAAAAGGAATAAGAGATAAATCCGCGATCTCGTAATGTAATCGACAAAGTACGGAGGAAACAATTGTCAGTGTGGAGATGAAGTGCTTCCGTTCAAACCTACGTACATTTATTACTACATTTCATAATTTAAAAGTCTGCCAGATAGGGCTGCCAAATCTGCTCGTTCCAGTTTTTATGAATAGGTATTATTTTTTACACACACATAACATAACATCACGCCTGTAATCCCCGAAGGATTAGGCAGAGGTATACCCATAGTACAACCATATTTCGCCAGTTATGTTTAAGTCCCATGTAATGGGAAGCGAGCCTATTGCCATCAACCGGGCACAAATCCAGGCTCCGGGCTGCTATTGAGAAATTCCAGATGGAAAAACCCACTAACACTTTGCCCGACCCGTACCGTAATTGCGTAACTTATTTTCGTAAACAATTTTGCCTAATTTGTTTCATTTTGACAGTTCAACAACATTCATTGTGTTGTTTACGTTGTTGAGCAGATTTTTTTTTCCAACTTATGAAGCAATGGATTAGCAATCTGTTTTAAATCGAAACAGATTGTGATTGTGTTGTATTACGCAATTAGGGTACCGGAAATCAAAACCGGGACCTCATATAATTTTTTTGTTTTTGGTAAACTACCTTTTACTACACTAGCAAGATGAAGCAGATGTCGTTACCGACGCAGACAGTGTATCGAAGTTATAGTGTAACTTCCGAAATTGATATGTTTTTTGTGATCTAGATTTGCGTTGCATATGTATAGCCATAACTTAAACCAACACATAAGTGGATTAATTTTATGTAAGGAAACGTTTTAATTTGTACTTATAACTTTTTGAATTTGTTACGTTACGATTCGTATATTACTAGTAATCCTGTTAAACTCTGTCTTGCTAAGTATAATATAAATATGCAATAATTAATGCTAGTACTTAATGGATTCAAGTCAAAACCTTTCGCTCATCAGTCCATGTTTCACTCGCTGGACTTTTACCGTTTAAATATTAAACTTAATCTGATGGCGAAGAATCTATATTCTAAAACTAGGAGTGTAGACTGTAGGTACTTCTGCGTTTATTGCTAAAACCTCGTTTCTCAAGTTACAACTGCGTACTCGTCAATTTCAATCAAAAACTCAATTTCCGAAACGATAGTTTTATACCGTACAGTCGAGTCGTAAAATCTCGGGACCATTTACCGTTTTTCGAGAAAGTGAGACAGCCCTAGTCAGCACCTGAGGCAACTGCTTTAACATTCCAAATTCGAATTAATAACGAACGGATAAAACGAGTAACTTAATTAAATGTTATTTTGTTAGCTCGTTGTTATTATTGTAATAAACTGTTTCATTATTAAATGTAGAAAGGTAAAATTATGATCATAATAAAGGTAACCAACGATATATTATTATAATTATGACAGGGTGGGTCTGTACGGGTGCCTGTAATAGCTTTATGCTGTGGCAGAATCTTTTGAAAAAAAAAATCTCTGGAATAACCCAACAAAGCCAAGCAGCATTGGGACTGAGAGCGAGTTTTGAATTGCAATTTTGATACCCACATACAAGTATTTGATACCCGCCAGCTCACCCCTATCACAAGTATTTGATATCCGCCAGCTCACCCCTATCACAAGTATTTGATACCCGCTAGCCAGCTCACCCCTATTAAAAGTATTTGGCTTGGTTGGAGGTATTCAAATGAGTAGACGTATCTATTATTTGCTAAAAGTAACCCGAGGGTGACAACGCCACGAAGATTTAGTGCGGTTAATAGCTAAAGAATGTGCCATAAATTATTTCTTCACGACCGAAATAAAAATTCTGGTACCGTAGTCGGGAGCCCCTTATCTATCTAGATTTTCATGAAACTGAGTTTAAGGCCCCAGGGATGAGGTACAGAGTAAAACTCCTATCCATGTGTGGCTAAGACTCCAACCGAAAATTGATGTTTTTGCCGAAAATTTCCGAAAACCGAAAACGAAACTCGGTCGGACTCTAGTGAGAACAGTACCCTAATTACGTAATACACGATCAAACACAATCTGTTTCGATTTGAAACAGATTGCTAATACATTGCTTCATAAGTTGGAAAAAAAAATCTGCTTAACAACGTAAATAACGCAATGAATGTTGTTGAACTGTCAAAATTAAACAAAATAGTCATAACCTCTCATTTGTCACGGAATCCGCGTGCGTACTCCGCGGCTTTGGTCAGGCGAATTGCTGGGTGGTCTCGGGACCACCCACGGCGATGGCGAAAATGACGATATCTCTAAAGTTTTGTATGGGAGCTGTTTATAAAACTTATGTCGTTGGAATCGTTAAGAAATAAGCTAACACATTAAAAATGGATAACTAATAGTAGTTTATTAAACTGTTGCATAATGAGGGGTATGAAAACATGAATGTGTGTTTAAATTTAATTTGTGTTTTAATTTTAATAGTATCACACGAGTGTTTTAAATACCTAGTTATGTGCAGTTTCATACACTACTTTATCTACACTCATACATTGGAATTGAACCAAATAATAGATAAAATTTAAAGATCAAGAATAAAAAAAAACCCACGAAATTCAGTACAATTGCACGTATGAATGTCGCCTGCACCAGCACATCACCGCACATGCGTGCAGCGGGTGCTGCTATCCCCCGCTTAAACGTTCCATTACAAAAGTTGATGGAAACTTTTTTTTTTTTGTTTTTGATTTTATTAGGTAGGTATATTTTTAAATTTCGATATTGTGTTTATAAAGTATGTCAATGTAAACTCGTTTTGAAGTTTATAATTCGATTATTACGCTATGAGAGTAGATAAAACAAGTTACGTAATCAGGGTACAGGTTCATAGAAAATGTACGCAAGCAATCTTTTTCCCAGCCAGGAAGACCTTAAAAACTCTGTTCGTATATTTTTATCTGCTTGAAGCTTATGTTACCTTTATAAATATAAAGTTAAATGAGTTTCCCTGTCTCTGTATAAACATGCTACGCGATTCGTAAAATCTTTATGAATAAAATATTTTTCATGATGGTTTTTTTGCGTAGAAAAAAAGTATTTCAACGTTTTGCAAAGACTAATAATGGAAAAGTGTTTAGTGTCGAGTCTTAAGTGATCAAGAAAGAAAAGTAGGGCAACTAGTTTCAATCAGGGATGTTACGGAGCTTCGGTTCCGGTTCCGAAAGGACGGAACTTCCGATTAATTTTAAACCTCTGATTCCGACTTCAGTTCCGATAATTTTGAATCGGAGTTATACCGAAGTTCGAAACGCAGCGATGCACGTTACTAGAGCGCGTACCAACAAGTTTTAACTCATCGAGAGTGCCATTTTAGTTTATTTTATACACGCTCGCGTGTATAAAATAAACTAAAAAATCTAAACTAAAAAGTCTCAGTTTATTGTTTTGTTTGTGGATGTTATCGCTAATATTTGACTGATCAAAGAGACTGAATTATATATTGTTTCATTAAGCCTTCCCATAAATCTTTCTTCTACTTCCACCTTCGACTCCGGTTCCGATTACGGTTCCAATTCCGACCAATCAAATTTAAAATCTCCGATTCCGGTTCCGGTAAAACAACTTCCGTAACATCCCTGGTTTCAACCTAGTGCCAATATCAATGAACGGTAACAATAAGTAGGTACATATGCAGCTACTGTTGGAATTCCAATGCAGTTTATAAAGAGAGTGAAATGGTGTAGAGCGTAGCACTTTCGCTTAGAACTCTTTTGTAAAATCAACGGACAATGCACATAATTGTAAAAGGTAACTTTGTATGAAGCATGGAAAAACAAGGGTTAGTTATAAAACCAGTGCGAGTCGGACTTGCACACGAAGGGTTCCCAACTTCGAGCAACGCGGGCTTCCGTGCCGTTGCTCGAAGGTTCCCAACCACCGTTCAATATTTAGCAAAAAATGCAGAAAAAGACACGTTTGTTGTATGAGAGTGGGACCCCATTAATAATAACTTTATTTTAGTTTTTGTTATAGCGGCAATAGAAATCAACTATATATGTACCTATTACTATACTTATTACGGTTTATGAGATGTAGGTCGCTGATAGACAGACGGACGGACAGCGGTGGCTTAGTATAGCTTGGTGGTGAAGGGTGGGCGTTTTTGGGGGACTGTCTTATGTAATTTTGACGTTCGAAAAGTGCTGATTCTCAGCCTAGTTTGAATAATTGACTTTGAATAGGGTTCCGTTTGGCACCATTCGGGTACGGAACCCTAAAAATAATCCTTTCACAAACATAAAAAGACGCCTTTTTTCATAGAAGGCCTTACTTATGCCTTGAGATGGAAGTAAGTATACATTTCCTAGAGAAAACGCTTTAATTTTGTGTGTATTTTGTCCTCTAAATAATAGTTTCCTAACTACGACTGCCTATATTTTACATCAAGATTCAATACTCAATATCTATAATGTGTACTTAAGTGGTAATTATATAATTTAGATCATTATGGCCCTGCAGGGCACAGCAAAAAGGGCAGGAGAGAGGAAGCCCTGTTTTAAGAGATCATTAAGTTGTTTTTGTGGGAACAAGTTTTAACTTACTTATTCATATGTATAATATTAATAAATAAACATGGATTGGGTAAGCCCACCCTCTATTTCGCCCCGATGTTACTGAGAAAGATCTCACGCTAGCAAGAAACAAATGCTTATCATATTTCCAAGTCTGGCAAAGGCAAGAACTAATAAAGCCAGTCAGAAAAACGAAATAAAAAACCAAGGACGTATCTATTTACCGGTACAAGTGTCCTAGATTGATACTTGCAGTGCCCTAGCGCTGGATATAGGTCATTATGCCACGGCTATTGATCACTGTACCTTTACCTACGCCAATTTAATATTACAGGCTGTTTGCAGGAGTTAACATGATGACGACGACACGGTTATTTAAAAAAAATATGCTGTTTTATAGAAAAGTGCAATACCTACGCGGTCAAAATGTTTGGAACAGCAGATTTCTTTTAAAATAACCGACGAAAAATTTCAGCGCAGGGGGTTTCAAAATCTTGTACTGAATCTATGGTTACAGTTTTCGTGTTGATGTCCCTGCTACCCTGTATAATAATAATTACTATGCGTACTATTTATTGTATAGAATCAAATCCTCTTAACTTAGACAGCTGTGCTGCTGGGGAGTTTTTTGCGCCACTTCTTCTTCCCAGCTACATAAAGCAACAGGGCGGGCTTTTTGATGGACTTAAGTAATTTTGACGTTCAAAAGGTGCTGATTCTGAGCTTATTTTGAATAAATTACTTTTGATTTGATATTAAGCATAGGTTAAGCTACGCTTGCCAGGGTTGGTCCATGGATGGGTGACCATCTTTACATACCGAGACTCGTCCGTGCTTCATTCGTGGATCTTTGACAGTCGTTACGGGTCGTCAGAAGCTCGAAATTCTGACAACCAGTCTTACCAAGGAGTATTGTATTACCCAGTTACTATGTTGTGGAGGTCAGATAAGCAATCGCTCTATGTAAAATACTGGTATTCAGCTGCATCCGGTTAGACTGGAAGCCGACCCCAACATAGTTGGGAAAAGGCTAGGCAGATTAATTGATTGCTATTCAAGCATAGGTTTTATTGACATATACTACACATTTGCTCGATTCAACTATTCATAAAACAAAAACGCGGCACCCGAACAGCACGCCTTATGTTCAAGTCCTATGATTACCATCAACTGGGCCCCTAATCGGTACCCTTTGCGTAACACTGTCAATCAAAATCCAAGGGTTTTGAAATAAATTACTAATCCATAGCTACATAGGTTTGAAAAATACGTCTGCTCAAGAACGTAAATAAAGTAATGAACGTAGCTGAACTGTCAAAATGCGATCAATTGTCATTTTATGTGTGTTACCCAATTACCCCAACGGACTCCTACTGAGAGATTCCTATCAAACCCAATTAGACCAACGGGGAAGTTGACCAACGAGGCAGTCACTATAGATCTGTACCCTAATTGCGATTATGACTAATTTGTTTTATTTTGACAGTTCAACAACATTCATTGCGTTATTTACGTTGTTGAACAGATTTTTTTCCCAACTTATGAAGCAATGGATTAGCAATCTGTTTCAAATCGATACAGATTGTGATTGATCGTGTATTACGTATTTAGGGTACAGGATTACGTCAGAAACGAAAGATTTTGATAACAACAAAGGTAAGGTTCAATTAGTAACTTATCTCTCCCACATTATTACCGACTATCTCTAAATTCTCGACACTTAAGATGATTTATCAACTTAAACCGTCATTATTGGATCTACCCGTGGCACGGTTAAGGTACAACCCAACCTTTGTCAAAATTCTACTGAAGTGGGTACCATTATAGCTACCCATTCATACCTACTGACTTGGTTGGTCCGGCTGTCATTCGTAGATTTTTGACAGTCGTTACGGGTTTATTCAGAATCCCTAAAGTATTTTTTTTTTGGGTCGATTTTCTTTTTTCTGACAAAACAAATGAAAAAAAATAAGAATGTAAAACGTAATCCGCGAAACTAAATAAAACAAAACACAACCGCTGTTCCAATAAATAGTTATGTTACTACACAAATAGTAGTTCCTAAATATTTGGAAGTCATGCTAATACAAACATCGTGTTTGTTCTATTACTATCAATGTTACACGCACGAAAAGAAACATTATAATATATGTATTTTGTTCTCTGTTCTATGTATTTGAAACGAGGAATATGCTAGAATTATCATCAGATATTAAAAATTCTTTTTCGTCTACAACGTCTTTGATATATCGTTTATCATGGGCGTTGCCAAGATAGGGGTTGGGCCCTTCCCCGAAATCCTTATCTCCACCTACTTTACTATAAAATCTAAAAGTATGAAAACAGACATCCACATTTACAGTACAAAATAATAGTGAATTTGATAAACTCAGTTCCATTTCCCGAAATTTTCCTTTCAAATTCGTACATTGTTCTACTATTTCCAGCTATTTCATAGCACCATCTAATTGAACCATGCTAGATTCATATCTGTGGCCGCTACGTGCCTTATTCTAGGAAATAAAACGACTGTGAAAGTTAAGCACGGAAGCTGAATATTTCACTCTCGCAACGAGGTTCTATTCACTTATGCAGCCATCCGTAACAGATTTTGTGTTACAGTTTCAGAGTCCACAGTTTGTAGTTACATACGTTATAAAGTTATAACTTTATCTGGGTAGACTAAGCAAATATCCGTACCTATACAGCTGTACTGTGCTAACATAAACTGTACTCATATAATTTTAAAGTCAAAGTCAAATTATTTATTTACATGTTTAGCACTTTTGAACATCAAAATTTACAAAATAATAGAATTGATTCTAGTCGCCCCTTCCAAAAAGTAGTTTTCGTATGAAGAAGAATGGGCAAGAAATTCCACCATTACTCTTTTAAGATGTTTTACAATAGTTTGTATAGGTACGTACATTAGTAAAACAATTATAATTATGTGAAGACGATGCACCCAGATAAAATTACTAAACCACAATAGGTAAAAGAATTATAAATTAAGCAACGACAGATAAATTTAATTATGTATGTGATAGATACATGGTGCTCACATATTTACAAACAATGTAAAAGTAGACGATTTTCCTAAAATTTTATAATTAATAAATCAGTGTGAAAGCTATGTATAATTCAATTCCAATGATGATAAGAACAATCAGAATCACATGGTGTCGTAAAATCTGACACATGATTGCAGCAAGAGAGAACGCGGTTTTAGTTGTACGCTAGGCGCGAGTAGCGCTTAATATATCATATCTTGTAAAATTGTGCTCAATATAGGTTTTTTAGCTACCTCACTAACAACTGTAAATACTAAAAAAAGGATGACAAGGAGAAAATCAGGATGGAAGCCAATAATTTGACTACGAAGCGATATGCAGAGAGTAATTAAAGAAGGCAAAATAATATCTGTATAATTTTAAAAAGTTGACGAAATGAAAAAGATTTTGAAATATTTTTGTCACGGCACGTTCTCGCAACAGGCTAAATCGAGGCAATTGCCACGTCAGTGATATTTTCCTCCTCATCTTTTACATCATTTCTCCAATATCCTTCCCGTTATCTACCTACAATGAATGCAATGGTCAGAGACTTGATGGAGTGTCACACTCTTTGATAAATCCAATTGCTCTAACACTGGCTGGACCATTGTTTTGAACTACAACCTATGTTCCCTTCACAGTATTTCAGTTATTTACCACCTTGTAAAACCATCATTCTTTATTTAAAATTACGAAGACTATAGTAAAGACACTCAAGGAAAAAATAGTAGTATCATTGCTGCACTTTGCACTTACATTTAATGATTCTTGATTGAAGTTCGCCGTTACAGTCTACGGATTACGAGATAGCAATCTTCTGGGATTGCTAGTTGTTACTGCTATTATACTGTGTTTTTTTTTTCTAACAACTGTTTAAAAGGCCAATTCTCGTACTAAAAACGTTAAAATTCAAATCTCATACCAGCGACAATCAACGTCACCAGCTTGTCAAAAATGTAGGTAAATTAAGTTAGAAATATTTTTGACAGATTAAGATTAGAACGCGAACCTCCTCCGGGTTTTTGTCCAGTAGGTACATTTCTTATTTCTATTTCCACCTGGGTGAGTTACGATTCCTAAAACCGAATATCGACATTGAACTGTACAGTGTGTGAAACCGTAATCATTGTTTTTATTTCAACTATTGAACACTGTGTTTGTACAATATTCATCAATCAATAATTGGGATTACAGAACAAGACACCATTGTCTTGAAATATTGTTGAATTTTTGTATCAAACATCGAACACAGCGCTTCTTTCCGCTTCCTCTTCTTTACATCCCCCAAAAGGAAACCTGGCACAATTTTCCTCCAATTTCACCCCTTCAAACATCTCTATTATAAACCCGTAAACGTTAAAATATTCGTTTCTGTGGCATCTAATACCATTATTATGGAAGTCCTCGATGTATTTCACTAAGCGAGTCACAATCTGAATACCAAACAGTTCAGGGTTGCCGCTGTCTTGACTTGCGTGTAATGTGATTTCTTTTGTGTCGCGTGACTTGCAAGTTATGCGAGGGCAATGTGTATTTTCCTTATAACTGGGTGATGTTTAAGTATTTGTTACGAGGGGAAATAGTATTGAAAATTGGATTAAAATTCTTTAAAAATTTACTAATTTGAAACACCGCGATAAATCATGCAAACTTGAATGATGGATTAGATGCTTCCAAGAGGGTGAAAGTCAAATAAATCGTTTGACTTCACTCAATACCTTTGATTGATGAGGATCCTCTTAGAAACCTCTTTTATTAATTGAAGTCTTGACTTCAAAAGATGAAGATATTTTCTTTGAACTCATTAATTAAACATCTTCCAAAGATATGAGGATCATAAGACGATTAATAAAAAAAACAAAATAATTTTGAACTTACCCGTACCTGCATCTTGTGATTCCTGCAACAACAATATAAAAGTAATAAATAAGACTGAAAATAAACGAAAAATATCAGCAAAATGTTTCAAATCAACGCATAAGCTAGCAAGCCATAAAAATCTAGTGATTCGTAAAATTTCCGTGGATCGCATCGCTCCATAAAATGATAAAAGTGATAAAAACAGTGATCGTTTAAAATCAGCAGTGTCAGATATAAATTGCAATGTGAAAATATGTGCTAATGTAAAAATAATCACTGCCGTACCTACTGCTAATGATCAAAGTCACGCAATCTTTTCAGAAAAAGGACTATTAAAACTAATGAGAGCATCTAAAACAAGTTATAGTTAATTACTAAAGTATTTACTTTGAATAAGATGCGCTACGTAAAAAAAATATCGTTGACACAAAGAATATTGAAGAAAATGCATTAAACTGAGTGTACTTCGGAATATAAGAAAATATTTATAAAGTATTTTCCTAACAAACTTACACTTGATATCGTATTGATATTTAAGATTATCCCATTTCGAGTTGTGACCTATTTCCATTGGTATTTTTTCTGATTATTCAGCACAGCTAATTTTATAGATGTCCTGCCACAGCCAAGTCTAGAATATCGATCAAACACCAATTGGCTGCATAATAAGTACTTCACATCACTTTTATCAGATAAACATACAACGATTGGTCACTATAATCTCATGAACACCAACAAAGTTTCACCGAAACATATTCTGGAATTTTTATGAGATAAACTCTCTAGTAGAGACGACCAAAGAAAAACCGTTAATCAAAACCTCGATCGTATGTTTACTGAACGTGGAATTTATGAGTTTGTAATGGAAGAAACGTTTAATATATTTGCCCTGAACCTGTATGGAAAATTGATTTCGTGTCTCTGTCGCCACATTTTACTTGCAGCAAGATGTGAAGCCGTATCGATTAAAATATCGTTTAAAATAGATAGCTCGGTGAACGATGGGTGAAGATTTGCTATATTGAAAAGCATGCAAAAATATATTGCCTATTGAGTTTGATGTGTTTCAAGACATATTTAATAATGATGGAACAGCATTGCTATTTGGAAGAAGCCAAACGTTGCAATCTACAGCAGCACTACGCCACTTTTAACACTTACCGCCCTATCAATTCCATTTATTTCTTTCCTTATACGTTAAATACATTGATACTTACGAATTTACTTCTGTCTTTCTCTTTTTGTTTTAGTTCAGCCTCTTTCTTTGCTTGCTGTATGAGTTGGTCTACAAATTCAGTGGCCTCCCGAAGTTTCTCCGGGTCGCTCTTGAAAGCGGCAATTTGCTCAGTCAGAGCAGAGTTTTCAGTATCCTGAATCATTTTGTTCAGAATATGTTTTCCCTTGTTATAATTTTTCTTGCAGGTTCAAACTGCTGAAATCCTTTCAAACGTTCGTTTCACAGAACTCAAACAAACAAAACCACTATAAATGATCGGATTTTAAAACGTCAGTCGGAAATAGCGCGCGCGTTCCGGCCATAACTTTCGTACGGAGGGTTGTCGCCCTTACTTATTTGGGGAGCCGCGTTTCGGGGGTGGTGTCAGTCATTATTTGTGCAGCCCTCTGGGAGGGATTTTTAAAAGCGAGAGGCGTGTGGTAGCTTCGAGGTCGGCGGAGGTACTGCCGGGCGACGGTGAGTGACTGGATACTCGATCATGCGCCGACGAACGGAGCGGGTCGCGTACTGCGCTCAACAGATTAGCACTAATCATAAACGCAACCGCTGTCTGATCTTGAGGTAACATCTTCAGGTTAATAGATGACCCCGTATCGTCGGCTTTACCGTTCAGAAAATAATGTTAATTTATGAGCAACATTGAACGAGACGTAAGAAGCATAGATAAGTACTTAATATGAATATGAACATACGTATAATAATTTTGTTATGTTAGGAGGTTAGGACTTCCATTTCGATAAACAACAATACCTATTTGATTTGAGTATAAAAACAGACGCTGGCAATTAATTGAAAATTTTATTTAATTGCAGTTAGATGCTGGTTACATTGTTTATTGCATTTACAGAAGCAGTTATTATTGCAAATGTTATCTCTGAGAACAGACAATATTTATAAAACGGAGTTGTTTTAAGTTTATTCATTGTAAGTGAATAATGGTTTACTATCTCTACGAGGCAGGTGTTAACGCTTGAGAACGTCATCAAAAATGTATTTTCTCTCTACATACTGAACCTTATAACTACATATAATGCTTATAACTTTTTCATAGAAGCCAGCGCTGCGTAAAAGATAATGTATGAAAATGTCAACGCAGGAATGAATTATTTATTCCGTTTCGGTGTTGATAGTTCATGATAAATGGTTAAATAAGGGGCTACTGTTTTGTTTATTTAGTGATAGCTGTACTGATAAGTGAGATTATTGAGTTCATTTAAAAATGAGTTTGGTTTGCCAATCAATTAGCTCTTTAAATATGCATCTAGACGATCACTATGTGCTGATAGCGATTTTAGATGATCAGGCTTAGCATTAGGAATGGTGATTGCATTTTAGTCTATTATGTATAATCTATTAGAGTGGAGAAGACACTGCTGACCATTCTCTTGCTGTTATGAAGACGCTTTTTAACCGACTTCCAAAAAGGAGGAGGTTATATGTTCGTCGCGTATGTTTTTTTTTTTTTATGTGTGTCCACCGATTTCTCCGTCATTTGTGGACCGATTTTAAAAATTATTTTTTTGTTTGAAAGGGTATGCTCTCAAATTGGTCCCATATAAATTTTATTAACTTCGCTTGGGTAGTTTTTGAGTTAGCTACAAAATACGTATTTTTTTCCCACTAAGTATGTAGATGATATGATAAGTTCCTGTCACTGGTAGCAGGTAGTGGTGTTCGAATGTGAGTGGGATAGGTACCACAACCAAAAAGTGAAAAATAAAAACTTTTTACAAAAAAAAAACAACCGATTTCCAAAAAAAAACACTACAAAGTGAAAAATAACTTTAATTTCGGAAGTCGGTGGCAAAAAACGAAAATACAAAACCCAAGACACCGACTTCCGAAATTAAAGTTATTTTTCACTTTGTAGTGTTTCTTTTTGGAAGTCGGTTGTTTTTTTTTTGTAAAAAGTTTTTTACGACTGGAGTGCTAATAATATTCTTTGTTTTCTAGGAACCACTTAAGACGCAGATACATGCCAGTGACCTTAATTGGTTAGCTTGCGTGTTCTGTACTGAGCTCACGAAACGCGTCGTACGTCCAGCCAGTAATAGGACTCGCCCATTAAGGAGCGCTGTCCCAAATTAGACGCATTATTAATTTATTATACATAAAACAAAAGGTATTTTAATAAAACTCGTATACTAAAAGATTAATAATAAAATTATGTTTAAAACGGTGAAAGTTTCAGAAAAATACGCTTGATAGATTTTGCGTGATACTCAGTTTTTTATCCGCGTTAGACAGAAGTTTACAAATTTATTTCACTATGTAGTATAAACATAATCTAAAACATTCCAATATTAAGAAAAATGCTCTAATTTAATATACTTTTACCAAATCACTATTCGTTTAGACGTGATCTTCAGTATAAAATCATTAAAAGTCGGTCTTAAAATACAATTATCATACATTCCAGCACCTAAAGGCTCTCGCAAACAGGTGCGACGCAACAGCGCGACGCGACTCTGATAAAACAATTTCTATGAAAACTTCACAGTAGAACAATTACCGGTGCGGTGTCACGTCGCACGACAAGTAGCGCCAGTCTGTATGGGCCTTAAAACGGTTGGTAGGAATGTTACAGGTCTACTCTACTACTAAGTTTAGTAAATTCTCGGGTACTTTGTGATGGTTTCTGAGGTTTCTTACGTCGGAGAAGGTTCCTTTGGACACTCCTAGGTCATAAAGTAAACAATATTGTGATAAACAGCCTCTTCAAAACTGAAAGTAGATAGGCATAGCTACATTAGCTACCCAAATCCCAAATTGAATGTACTTAGGCGTGTGTCAAAGTCATATTTCATATTAGAAGATAAAAAAGCTTGGGATTGAACTGCTCGCTTTGCTAAGCCTTGTGATAAAATCATAAAACTAGACATTTTAATTATGTAAAATCAACGTATACCAGTTTTATAAATACATTGACATTGTTGAAAATTATATTCAAAATGACATGATTACTTTGTAAAGTATTATATTATTTTAACTATTGTGAATGTGAGGACTATGTGGATATTGTTTTTATTTCTCTGCTAGTTTTAGTGATGGTCTGGCAGTTTGAGTAGTTTATGCGGCCTAAATGTCCTTTCTTTGGTATTGTTCGTCGAGTTGAGCTCCTTAAGTTCTGAGTTGAGCTCCACGATTACTAACAAATGCTTGCACTGACTGGACAGGTCCACTCAAATCTGTGTGGTTCTTTCCTCAAAAGACCTTTTCAGACACTTATCTACATGGTCCTCATATGGCCTGACCAAGATTATGTCTGGACTTTAAAAGAGACTGCGACCTCTGAGTTTGTTTCGGCCTTTCTTCTCAGAGTAGTCAGATAGGAAACGCCGAACTCATCTAGCTTATTTTTAATATTTTTTATATGACATGTAAAAGTGATTTCGATATCCTATTTACAGAATAAACAATTTCATTTCATTTCATATAATTTATTTCAAGTGGGCCATTAAGGCCGGACTCCACCAAAGCAGAAACGAGACAAGAGGAGAGGAGATGAGACGAGATTTTAAACAACCAATAGAATTTCGTTATTCACACACGTCTCCACTCAGCTTCATTGGATAGCACTGAGTGGAGATGTATCATATTTGTATGGCGCGATTGATGCGGAGATGTCAGCTGTGCCTTGCCGAGATTGAGTTGAGCGGCGGCGGTACAAAACAGAGAGGAGCAGGGATGTTACGGAGCTTCTGTTCCGATTCCGAAAGGTCGGAACTTCCGATTAATTTTACACCTCCGATTCCGACTCCGGTTCCAATAATTCTGAATCGGAGTTATACCGAAGTTCGAAACGCAGCGATGCACGTGACTAGAGTGCGCAACCCATTGTGCGAACTGCGAACCAAGTTTTAACTTGTCGCCAGTGTAATGTTTGTTTATTTTATACACGCTCGCGATCGAAGTCTCACTGTGCGTTTGCACTGGCAAATCATTCACAACAAAACATGTTGAAATCTCAAGTTCCTGTTAAACTTTGTATGGAACATTGACAGAAAGTAAAGATTTCCACATGTTTTGTTGTGAATGTTTCACCAGTGTAAACGCACAGTCAGTTTATTGTTTTGTTTGTGGATGTTATCGCTAATATTTGACTGGTTAAAGAGACTGATTACAGAGACTGAATTATATTTTTATTGTTTCATTAAGCCTTCCCTTAACACATCTTTCTTCTACTTCCGCCTCTGCCTCCGGTTCCGGTTCCGATGGTGGTTCCGATCAATCAAATTTAAAACCTCCGATTCCGGTTCCAGTTCCGGAAAAATGACTTCCGTAACATCCCTGGCCTGGAGACGAGAATAGAAGTGAGCGCCGTGCAGTGAGCGGTCAACATCCAACGCTCGCCGCACGCAACTCAGTTCTGCTGCCAGCACACATGTCCGCTCCAGTCTAGCCAGTACGCATCTCCGCAGAGCTTCGGTGGATGCACCCTAGCTGAAAAACATCTCTTCTCGTCTCCGCTTCGGACATCTCCGCACATCTCCGCTTTGGTTTGAACGTCAAACGATACAAGAAAATAGAATTGATTCTGGTTGCCCCTTCCAAAAGATAGTGTCGTATGGAGAAGAATGAAACTCCATAGTTGCTGTTTTGAAATGTTTTCAAATCAAATCAAATCTTTTTATTGTGGGCATAGGTTATACAGACAGATGTTAGGTAAATTACAGTTCCATTATGTCCTGCCCAATAGGCATACAATAATTATGTCAACATGCAGTAAAAAAAATAAAATCTTAGGCATCACATAAATAGTAAATCTTAGAAAATAACAATTGTGGTGACAGATTGTAGTAGGCACTAATTATTTAGAAAATCATGGATGGTGTAGTAAGCTTTGTCAATTAAAAAATTACGCAATTTTTGTTTAAATAGTGGCAGTTCCTTGGTGCTTAAAATGTCCACAGGTATGTTATTGAAAATTTTAGATGCCATTCCAAAAAATATTTTGCCCATAAGAGCAGTTCTGTGTGGTATACTAGATATTTTCAGTATATATCTTTTTGATTTCAGTTCACCGAATAGATTTTTTATTTATTTTAACAAATACTGCAACTTCATAGATATAAGCTGATGGAAAGGTTAAAATTTAAAACTTTTTAAAATATGGTTCGCATGATTCTGGAACAAAGATACCAGCCATTGCGCGAACGCATCTTATTCTTTGTTTGTGGCGTTGCCCCAGAATATAATAGCGTATTTAGCGTTTTATAATATTTTGGATACATAATATTATATGCGAAGACGATGCACCTGGAATAAAATAAAACTACAAAGTGCTACAAAGTATAAAAAATTAAGCAATGACATAGTTAAATTACCTATTTATATTGATAGATACATGGTACTCGGTATTACTGGATTTTTTTGGTGACTATTAGATATTTATTTAATACCTAAGTGGATGGCGGACTCCAGTTTCATTCAAGTACTAGAACTGACTTTGGTGCACATCCTACACACTATATTATAATAAGAGCCATTCTGACTCTAGAATAACTTATTCAGTTCCGAATATAATTTTAACCTCAAAATGGATACTAATCCCCAAATGAATCTTAAAGTCGTTACCCCAATATCATAATTTAAACTGTTTAATAAAACTACATATTTACAATATTTCAGGGATAAGGAAAATAATATGAAACACCAATATATTTTGTCAGTCATTTATATTTCTTTGCCAACATCAAATTCAATATTCTACACCATACCATCACATCTCCTATTCCCCACATAATATCACTATTTAATGAGTATTCTAATATTTACCATAAAACTAATAGGTTACCTTAATTTACAGTAGATCTCCAACCAATACCATGCCAATCTATCTTTTTCCCGACACAGCCACTAAGCACGTCTTACCGTCACGAGCGCCAGACCCAGAAGGTCGTTATTACCCCCATTTTCACATATCAAATCTTTTGGTGTTGCCAGTACAATATCCAACAATTACGTATTAATAAATTGAAACCTAACAATATGATGCCTGAATAACCTTCAGAAAACCATCAAAAGTTGTAACAACACGAATTGCGTAGTAAAACCAAGCAATACACTTTAAAAATCCACACCCACATACCTAATAAAAAACTCATAAATAAAAAATCCATGTTATGCGCGCTTCCATTGAAACAACTTGCTGATTCAGTATTCTTGGCTGTAACGTAAACACGATGTTTTACAAAACGAATTCGATTGGTCGAAATGCTGTCAACTTGATTACCATTGCAAAAGGACCGCTCTCGACCGAGCACAGTACAGAGTAGTTGAAGAAAATAGAGATGTTTTCCCTGCATCTCAGTTTGTGTGTGTTATTTTCTATACTTAATTTATTGTAGGTATTATGAATGTGTTAGTTTTATAGTTTTAAAGAACGTGTTTTTTTTAGTGAAAACTTCTTTAGGCGCGTTGGGCATTTTTGAGATGGTAAAAAACAATTGAACTCACGACACCTTTACCGTCATCTCATTTTTGCAAACCCGATTGAGCTCTGAAGTTATGGATCAATATTCTATGCAAGTATTTATACTTTTAAGGTTTCGGAAGTATTATTTTTTTGTAAACGCGATTGTGCTCTTTATTTAGATAAGGTTACGGACCAATGTTCTATACAAGTATTTTTCTTCCACCAAGGCGATCTTATTAAAGTTTTCACTTCTGTGGGCACTCCAGTACCCTAATTGCGTAATACAACACAATTACAATCTGTTTCGATTAGAAACAGATTGCTAATCCATTGCTTCATACATTAAGTTAAAAAAAAATCTGCTCAGCAACGTGAATAACGCAATTAATGTTGTTGAACTGTCAAAATGAAACAAATTAGGCATAATTGTTTACGTAAATAACTTACGCAATTAGGGTACCGGAGTGCCACTGTTTTTATTTTAATTTGTAAAAGATTTCAAATACAATGTGAATTGTTCCTGAAAAAAACTTTTTTACACAAAAAAAAACAACCGACTTCCAAAAAACTACTACAAAGTGAAAAATAACTTAAATTTCGGAAGTCGGTGGCAAATAACGAAAATACAAAACCAAAGACAAAAAAGTTTTTATTTCTTTCTTTTTAGTGGGTCAATGTGTAATTTATCTAAGTTCATCACTTTTTACAAAATATTGCTTTTTCCGATGCAGGGACGTTTATCGTTGAGGAGTTCTCCTGGTACTTCACCATCAGCACCACTTCTCCCTATGCATTGTGACGAGCATAAATTACATTGCAACCATATTAAAGTAATCGCAACCCATGACATACTTATTATTGAGTAGTTCCGGTGGCTATTTGTGGTCTTCATCATCAGTTCCACTTAAACAAATGGTGCTTTCCAAGAGCAACTGCACGAATTACTATAAAAAATACCCAAATCGCTATAGGTTTGCCTATAATATTTCCCTTATAAGAGTTCCCTCGATTTCCCTGGGATGCCATCATCAGATCCTGGTTTCCTTATCATGGTACTACTCTTGAGATATATCCTTTCCTACAAAAAAAGAATCATCAAAATCGGTTCATAAAAACCGAAGTTATCCGCGAACACACATAAAAAAATATATACACCGTGAAATTTGAATCACAGTTTTGCTAGAACAAACGTTATTCAGACCATGGTCTACTACCATCCTACAGCATCCAATAAAAAAAAAACATATTTGGTTTTTGAAAAAACACAAAAAAGACAAAGTTTAAAATGTCAAGATTATCGTTACTCCCTACAACACAGACACCACGCACGAGACACAGCATTGTCTACAGGGAAATGTACCTCCATAAAAAAAATTTAGTAAGCAGTAGATAATCTTGACATTTTAAACTTAGTCTTTTTTGTGTTTTTTCAAAAACCAATTATGTTTTTTTTTTATTGGATGCTGTAGAGTGGTAGTAGACCATGGTCTGAATAACGTTTGTTCTAGAAAAACTGTGATTCAAATTTCACGGTGTATATACGGTCGAATTGAGAAACCACTTTTTTTGAAGTCGGTTAATAAAATTGAATTGAATTGTGGGAAAAAAAATGTTGGACCATGATGATTGTATTCTCAGAGGGAGAGAGAAAAGGAAGACTTAACATAGAAAAAAAAGTTTTTTATTCACACTAAACATTTTACTCGCGCATTTGTCTTTGAACGTGGAAAGACAAATGCGACAAGTGCGCGTGTACAGGGGACCTACCACAAGCTCATAAAGCAGTATTATTTTAATATTACTTCAGTGTGGGAAAGAGATGAAGCTCTACAGGACGTATAGCTCCATCTCTTTCTCCCACTGAAGTAATATTAAAATAATACTGCTTTTGAGCTGGTGGTAGGCCCCCAGAGTGTTTCTTTTACGTAGCAATTAAGTGTGTGTAATTAATAAACATTCTATTGATTTTTATCGATATCTTTCATTTAATAACGTCCCGTAATTAACAAATACATCCCAGCAGTAAGCTGCTGAGTCGTATCAGGTGCTCTTCGTGGACAAAAATGTAAAAATAAATTTTAATCAAAACAGCACCTAGCCTAGTCCACGAAGAGCACCTGGTGGACTAGGCTAGGTGCTGTTCACGCAGGTGCTATTGGGACTGGTGCTATAAGTGGACTACTTCCTCTAAACGGGTGAACCGATTTAAATGCGGTTTTTTATTATTTGAAAGCAGGTTTTCTAGCGATGGTTCTTAGACATGTTTTATCAAAATCGGTTCAGCCGTTTGAAGATTATCAGCTCTTGTCTAGTTGATGAATGGATGTGAGCATCTTCCACAGGTATGATCGATTTGAATTTCTGTTACTTCAATGATATTAGAAGAACATAGTAACCTTGAACTGATGCTGCAGCATCACCTGGAATTTGCAGGATACCCAACTCTCTTACCAACTTACAGTACAGGTATCGTGTTTGGGCTCATTGGAATGGTCTCAATGAATAGGTTATAGATAGATGGTGAACAGGGTCTGGTGATGGAGTAGGAAAGAGAAATGAGGAAATGTTTGTGTCAGGGGTTTTTTCAATTTTAACTGTTAAAATTGTACTTGTTACCTAAGTATTCCGTAGAAACGCGTTTTTGGGATAAAGTGCATGCTTAACGTTCTTTCACTGTGCCCAGTTTTATTTTCGTTAAACTCAGAAATTTAGAGGCTTCGGTTTCTGTATCCATGGCATGAGCATAACATAACATAACATCACGCCTGTATTCCCCGAAGGGTTAGGCAGAGGTGTCCCTATAGTACACCCACATTTCGCCAGTTATGTTTAAGTCCCATGTAATAGGGGGCGAGCCTATTGCCATCAACCGGGCACAAATCCAGACTCCGCGGGGTGCCACTGAGAAATTTCAGGTGAAGAAACCCAATATCACTTTACCTGACCCGGGAATCGAACCCAGGACCTGCTCAGCGGTAGCGCTTCGACCAACAAGGCAGTCTTAGGTGAGTAGATACAACACAATTATAAAACGAATAAATATTTGTTATCTCTTCTTCTGATCATCAGATACAAGTTCTGTGCGATCAGCTCTATCTGTTTTTTAATACTCTGTGGTGCGATCCGGCGGAATAATACTGCTTCCATCTATTTATGACACAATAGAAAAAACAAAATGTATTTGAAACTCATGAATTATTGGATTTTCGATTGATGTTACAGGCATCATGTTTTTTTTGATAGAATTTTTATAAAATAGCTGTCTTCGCCCGATTTTAGTCGTACAAAGTAGCCGTACGTACAAAGTACCTACTTGATTTGGATAAAATTTGGCACACGAGTAGACCATGACTTGGATTAGGGCAAATGACTTATTTTACCCCGGTAAGAAAGAAAGAAAATATATTTATTTAGCAAAGACTAAAAGGCACACGAATGAACACCAAATAAGAAAGAATAAAATAAAAATAAAATAAAAAGTCTAAAATACGTTCTCATGGGATAATTTTCGACATTCACGCGGGCGAAGCCGCTAGCAAAAGCTAGTGAATGATAGTTTGAACAGTCCGCATATAATAATGCGGACGAGATAAGAATATTTATTAAGATTGTGACTAGCTGTGCTTCACTTATTGAATACAAGAAGATATATATACCAACCTACTGCTTTACTTCGCTGATAAGTACTCAAGGATCCTAGTCTTGAGGACTCGTCCTTCCCTGGCTAAAATCTTACTCCTGTGCTCCATTTTGTCATACCTTTTTTTTGTCATTTTGTTTGTTACATAACATAACATCATGACAGTTTTCCCCGAAGGGTTAGACACCCACATTTCGTCAGCTATGTTTAAGTCCCATGTAGGTGGGCGAGAGTATTGCCATCTTGAGAAATTCCTGAAGGAAAATCCCAATAACACCTGGGAATCGAATTCAGAACCTCTAGACCAACAAGGCACCCAATACAGAATATACATAGCCTTTTCCCCACGGGGGTAAGCGCTTAAGCAGAAACTATAGTTAATGCTACTTTCCTCTATTTCTTTCATCTTCTTTCAAAGTCTTTTAAGAAAATACCTGTGGGTTCTTTAAGCACATCAAATGGAAGTCACAACACTCATAACATTTCAAATAACTATTTGGGACACTTCAGACACACACATAGGTACATTACACTCTCATAGGCTGCCTGGTAATTGTTAAAATATGGACGACTAGCAGCACCTCGTGGTTTCACCCGCATAAGTCCCGATCCCGTGAGAATATCGGGATAAAAAAGTATCCTATGTGTTAAATCAGGTTATAAACTATCTGTGTGTCAAATTTCATCCAAATCCGTTCAGTCGTTTTTGCGTGAAATAGTAACAAACATCTATCCATCCTCACAAACTTTCGTGTTTATAATAAAAAAAAAATTGTAGTTTAAGATGTTACTAATGTGCGCTTATAAAATGTCTAACGTGACGAAACTATATTTAATACCACTGTTCTCTGCTCTTTCTTTCATCTTCTTTCAAAGTCTTTTAAGAAAGGACCTGTGGGTTATTTAAGCAAATCAAATGAAAGTCGCAACACTCACAACATTTCAAATAACAAACGCGATATAATCCAACCTAATTCTATGAATAAACCATAACATCTCAGGAAGTTAAGCACTCGATACACTGTGTAATCTTCCATATATTTATGTGGCTACATAAATAATCACAGCGCCCCATGATAAGTACCTAAGTATTTACTTTTAGGGAATAAGGAGTGGAATGCAGGTACTTTAATCCTAAAGTCACGTCCAAATCAATGCAATCATCGCGCGAGTATTAGGGATGTAAAACGGTAAAATTACTCCTGTGCAATACGGTAAAAAATGTTATTTTACGTAATTTACGGTATTTTAAGGTAAAATATGGTAATTTGCGGTAAAAAACGTATTAAACGTACTCATACAGTCATACCCACTAAAACACGGAAGTGAGTATGTTTGTGTGTTTCATGTGTATGTCACTACTTCACTATTAACGGATAAATGGATTTGAATAAAAGCCAAAGATATTATAGTAGTATTGGAACTTTAAAAAAACAGAATCTGGGCTGACGCGACTCATGCGTATTAAAAATCCCTAAAACTTAATTCTCAAGTCAAGAATTCAAGATATGAATCACACCATGTCATGGATTATAAAAATATCATCTATGTGCAGAGTCAGAGCAGAGGACAGCACAACAAGGGCCAAAACAGATCTAAAAAAGAAAAAAAAAATTGAAAGACTGCGCTGCTGCTGCGCGTCTCAATATTGCAAAGTTGCGGTGTGCTGGGTGGTGCACTTGTCTGCTACGCTTGAATCTGCCCCCCCCCCCCCCACGTTCATTTTGTTCGGCGAACCCAACCGCGCGTTCGCGTTGACATAGGACATCTTCCGGTTTTCCAAACAAATGAGTGACTTATGAACGCAACGATCGCGTATCCGCGCCAACGATCTTTTTGGTTAGATTAGGACGCAGGACGCCTCAATCACTGAGTGGTCGCAATTGCGACCGCTGAGCGTAAGAAACTGGGTTCCATCAAATTATTGAGCGAAACTCTCGAGTATAGCCCAGTGTTAGTTACCGAAGTATTTATGCGCACGTAGAGTCGCCGACGGCACGAAATGCTGCCATTTTAAATATTATATTTGTACAAACATTAAGGACTAAGCATTGTATTTATTTTATTTTTGATTTGTTATTTCACTATACTTACGCTGCACCGGTTGACGTCATCACGTCAGCGCCAGCTGTCGCTGAAAACCAGCGCTGGGGCTCTGTCTCGCATAGGGTTGCAGCATTATGCTGAGCGATGATGGCCGTTTTGCGTGGAAGTAACGCATATTTTCCCCCAATTTGTTATTTACGTGTTTTTTTTTATCTTTCTTTGCGTCATGTTTACCGCAAATAAACGAATTTTCTATCTTTTCTTTCTTTTTGTAACAACTTAACAAGTACCTGGACGACTGAGCTCTGCTCTAGTGAAAATAGGATAGGATAAACAGTGATGTTCTTAGTGTTAATACTTCAAGTTTGAAGGAATTAATAAAATAGCGTTGTGATATTTAACGTCTGAAGGCTTGTGCATACTAGCGCGACTTGACGCGCGACGCGTCACCGGTAATTCTTCTGCCGTGAAGTTTTCTTAGAAATTGACTTGTTAGAGTCGCGTCGCGCTGTCGCGTCACCCCAGTCTGCACGACGCTTTACGTCTACGTCGGAAACTCGAGCACTGTATTTTGCCTTTGCCGATCTATTAAAATCTCGCCGTGAAAACTTAGGTGAGCTTGAAGTGAGCTATCAATGTTGTCAATCCTTAGCATCCGATGGAATAACACCTCACTGCAAACTCACTTTACGGTGTTTTCACGGTAAGATTTTTAGGAAATTGACCAGCTGGTTTACGAATCTGAACTTAACTCTCAGCTGCCATCATACCAATCTACTGTAAGGCTGTAAGCCTTGTTCCCGCACTGCTGAGTACCCAGGTAACGTACAACCGCGGACAATGGCGGTCGACCACTTTTCACACTCATGCCCTTAGTAATGAATAAGCTTGAAAAGTGGTCCACCGCCAGTATCTGCGATAGTAGATACCTTACAAGTACCTACTGTTATTCCCTAGTCTGTGCGAGACTTTTATTTTATTAAGTCCTCCTGTAGAGTACTGATCCAAGTCTAACATTCTTACGAAAATAAAGTGTAGGTATAAAACAATAAACAAACAAAACAATAATAGAATGTATGCGCACTGGTGGGAATTTACGACTAAAAAGTTGGCGCTAAATGAAGATTTTTAAACAATTCGAAAAATTCTTCGCAGAAAATAATGTTTTATAAAAACAACATCAACTCGATGTTTTCTGTTTACCTACCTACTCCGCTTGTTTTGATTTCTCTTTATTTCGTTCATTAGCAGAATCAGATTTTTCATTGGTTGAAGTAACAATGCCTTTTTCTTCGGTAATCTGAAGGAAACAGGTTTTTTCATGTTAGGTACCTATTATGTTTAATGTGGAGGAAAGTAGGGCAGACCGGGGACAATAGTAACATGGGGCAATAGTTACAATAACTAACTATAAAAGCCTGTGTGAGTGGAATGTATACATGTGTCTGAATGTGCACTTTTATAATTTCTAGTTAATTAATTATTAACTAATTTGTTAAAATTTTTTGAATTGTTCTTTGTTTCATATTTTTATTAGGGACGCTTCTAACGTGCACGCCTTTCTACATTGTTCTCACATGTATAATTTGAACATGAATGATGTAACCAATATTTTGTTTTTATATAAAAGTGTCCATGGAGTTTCTTGCCCGTTCTTCTCCATAAGTACCTACTACGCTTTGGAATGGGCAACTACCATACCATACCTATTTCTGACTGACCGATTCCTTGACAATTCAAAAGTGCACGTAAATGGTTTAATTGAAATAAATGGAGTTCTACTGCGACGATATTATCGTGGACGTCCCCGTCCACGTCACAGCATCACGATGACACAGGGAAGTAAAGTATGGACATATATGGGGTTACCCCCATCTGGCAACGTTCCCGGTTGGCAACGCTACATATACTCACCTATCGCGATGTATCACGTGCACCAGATACAGTCAGTACGTTAAGTAAAATTGTTAGGGAAAGCAAATATTTGTTTGAAATTAAAAAATTATGTAGGTACCTATTTAACATTTTTGTAGTGTAATTTTTTTAAGTAGCATAGAGGATGGCAGGGACAGCGACGCGAAAACTTTAACCATGGATTCAGTACATGATTCTGAACCCCCCTGCATTGAAATTTTACGCCGGTTATTTAAAAAAAATCTGCTGTTTCATAGAAAAGTGTAATACCTACGCGGTCAAAATGTATGGAACAGCAGATTTTTTTTAAGGGTCCCTGCCACCCTGTATAAAAATATAATATCATTATGACTAGTAATTATTTAAGCAAAGTAAAGCAAAATCAACAACATACGTTTCTAGAATATAAGTGAACTTTGTTTATTCATTCCAAATGTGTATATCTATTTGTGACTAAGAACACAAACAAGTCGAAAATATAAAATTAGAAGTGAACATAGCAAATGTTAAATAAATTAGGCACACTAGAACTATTTACTCTGACTGTACTTTAACGTGTGCTTTGACATACGTAATATCTACAAACATAACCAATGTATAAATGTAGCGTTGCCGAACGGGAACGTTGCCAGACGGGAATAACCCTTCATTACTTCTCTATTGCCTTTTTCGGGCCTTTTTGCTGCTTACCACTTTTATGTACCTGCTGGCACAGCGCAGGGTATTGTGGCACAGCCAGGGAGATGCCTATGTCCAGCTGTGGAATACGATGGGCTGAGATGATTTAACGCAGCAAAACAATCTTGGATTCATAATATCTGTACTCAAAAGCAACACAGAATTTAAGAAATATTTATTTTCTTTGCAGCTTTCTCTTTTTTTCTTTCTTAAATTAGGTACAGTGGGCCGCATCAATTGGGTACCCCAGCGGGTGTGTATCCAATTGATGCAACCCACCGTACATGTCTAAAGAATCAAGTGATTTTGCAGGTAAGGATAAAAGGCAGAAAAATCGCGTCTTCCATTCAATTTTGACGGAATCTGTCCAGTTCATCCCTACATCTCCTACGTGGCCTGCCACGACCTGGCCTCACTGGATGGAAGAAGTGGAGGGGGCAGGCTAACAAAAAAAACTAAAATAGTGTTTTATTTTTCAAGACGAAGATAAGATTTTTATTTCTCACCACAATATAAAGTAAGTAGGTACATTTTCAAATGATCATAGGACAATTCATAATAGTTTTAATTATACCTACTGTGGGAGGCTGGTGCCTAAGCTAGACGTATGGCCTGTATTTCAGTTCACCAGTGCCTAAGCTAGACGTAAGGCCTGTATGTCACCAGTACCCTAATTACGTAATACAACACAACCACAATTTGTTTCGATTGGAAACGGATTGCTAATCCATTGCTTCATAAGTTGGAAAAAAAATCTGCTCAACAACGTAAATAACGCAATGAATGTTGTTGAACTGTCAAAATAAAACAAATTAGGCAAAATTGCTTATGAAAATAAGCGCAATTTGGGTACAGGTTAACAGATTGCAGTGGAGTAGCTGACATATATATATGTAACAAGTGTGATGTAGTGTGTTTCTTATGAGTTCTATTGGATATTGTGTTTATGGCTGCCCAGATTTGTTTACTAATTTCTTTTTTTTTCAAATTCTTGTTTAATTTTTCTCAGTAGCTTGTTGCAGAAGTTTCTGTATCTAGTGAATGTTGTTCTTA
Organism: Agrochola litura; assembly: GCA_949152395.1. Lineage (NCBI taxonomy): Eukaryota > Metazoa > Arthropoda > Insecta > Lepidoptera > Noctuidae > Agrochola > Agrochola litura. Next base: position 15,879,307 of record OX424509.1, on the reverse strand, counting down.
AAATTTCGCTGTCAGGTGATTTTTGTGTAAGTTGTCTCTATAAGACACTATTATGAGCTTTGAATTGTTATTCGGCTACGGACTTCTCAAAACTGTTTGTTTTGAGAGGTCCGTAGCCACAAATTTGGTGTTGTTTCACTTTAAAAAATGGAAGGGGAACCATCTTAAAATACGTGTGTCCTGTACCATAGAGGAAAGTAATATATATATCGGGTCTGTACTCTGTCTGTACTGTGAATGGAACAACCAATCACTTACTGGTGGCAGTCAAGCGAATTGGATGTTGAAGGTACACGAAACACTATGCACAAAGTAAATGAAATACACACAACTTGCACACTGTGGTCGGTGGTCGGATCCGAACACTACAAAATTTTCATTATAGGTACACTGTTTTATCGTGAAAGTGTAACAAACAAACATACAAACATACAAAAAATCTAATCTTTTCTCTTTATAACATTAGTTTAGATTTCGATATAAGTAGGTAACTAAGTATTCTAATTTACCGAAACCGGATCAACCCATTTTACCTAATAGTTCAGGGGTTGCAAAACCGCGGGTTAAGGAGTAGATTAGAAAGCTAATACTGTTGTTATACAACCGTCAACTACGTTAATACTGAACGCAAATATTTAGTTGGTTTAGGAGCTTAGAATTAAGCCGAAATGCAAAGCCGTTCCGGGTTGAAATATATTATCAGAATTTGACTCCGACGCTAAAATATCAGTTCAACGGTACCTACTTAGTCTGTCAAAATAATATTTTAGCTCCAGCAAAAAGGAATGAAAAGAAAAATACATTTTGGTATCTCCATGTTTGATTATACCTACAGGGTGACGATTTAGTCACCTACATCCGTCAAGGGGTGATTGTACCCGCCATACTAAACAACTTTCGCTATGCTTAAGACTCTCATATCCGATACATGAAAAAAACAATTTCTATTCAACCGTAGACAGATGATGCATGTATGAAAAGATTTTTTGACGACTCGTACGCATATTATTATGAGTTTCATAGCGAAAGTATGACGGGTAAAATGGGTAAAATCACCCCCTTTACGGATGCACGTGATTTAATCGCCGTGAAAACTATTGGAATGAGTTTGAAGTGAGCTGTCAATTTCTAGCATTAGATGGAATGACGACAGCTCACTTCATCTTACTTTTCACGCGGTGAGATTTAAACAGAATAGAGACCGATTGGACGCCACAGCTACAGTGATTGAAGGAAGTTATTGGTGAATGTCAGGTTGGCGGGTGTATTTTTCAGAAATGGTCGAAATATATCTCAAAATTTAGTACCTAATTAGTACCAAATTGTACCACTTGTGAAATAATTTGTACCTCGTGGGATCGCAAGTTATTGCAATAGTTTCATACACCCGCCATTCTGACGTCAGCTTGGCGGGTGTATTTCTATGTAGCCAAGATTACTGAGAAATTAGATATAAAACATGCATGAATATTTCGTACCTAATTGGTACCTCTCTAAACACACCTTAAGTCAGTGAAATCTCATTAGAATTCGACAAAAAATGAGAAATTCACTTTCTTATAAACAGGGTGTTACAATATTTTGCTTGTTTGACACAAGTAGAGGAAACCGGGGACACTTGACTATAGGAATACTTAGCATCAGGTGGAATGACAGCTCACTTCACCTGCGTTTTCACGGTGAGTTTTTGATGTGAAACGTCGATAGCGGCGGGTCAGCCCAACTTTCCTGTCGTAAACTATCCTTTTAGGTATGCATATTACATGTACATAATAATTTCGATGTTTCACATCTGCCAGGCGTCCCACGACGGCTAATTTTTTTTACAGAATAGACCGCAGCAGCCGATCTCACCGTGTAAACTAAGGTGAAGTGAGCTGTCAATAGTGTCCACCCCTAGCATCAACCGATATGACATTCCATGTGATGTTAGAAATTGACAGCTTACTTAAAGCTCACTTCACCTACGTTTACACGTTGAGATTTTACTTAATAGACCGGATGGTCTCGTTTACTCCAGTTTCTTGGCCGTTCTTCTCCATAGGTACCTACTACGCTTTGGAATGGGCAACTAGCTTCATCTTTCTGACTGACCGACCCCTTGACTATTCAAAAGTAATTGGTTTATTATAATCCTATAATTGGTTTATTTGAATTAATGCTTTGAGTTTGAGTTTGAGACCGGCCGGCCGGCACGTTGTTTAGTTGCCTGAAAACATATGACATGAAAATTTATTTGAAAAAGATGTAGGTATTTTCGCAGACGTATTTTCATTATTTTTTTATCTGTTTCTAGTTCACGTTACAAAGTAAATCATGGATGGCAATCATAGGTCTTAAGTTAGAATTTATATATTAATTTACATTTACCATGATCGAAGTGGCCATAATTTTGACATCTGTTTGCAGATAACCGACCTGCCTCTTTTCTCTTTCCTATATTCTTCTAAATATGAAATAATGTTTATCTACAAATTATATTACTCTGCTGTTTATAACCTTCTTCTTATACTTTTTAGTATCTATAGATAATGCCATACACGAAGACGCGCCCCACTCCGCGATTACTGTACATACTTTAGTAGTAGTAGAGACTGATGAGCTTCAATAAAATTCTCTCACAATAAGCTAGAAATAATTTTCATGTGCGGAAAACGCCGATCTGCGTCAAAGTGTTTCAATATGAGATGCGCCCGATGCTTATCGGCGTTAGTCCTCTAAACCGCCCACCTCTACGTAATAAGGGCGATTTTTCGAGCCGCCTTGAATCGGTTAGCCCTGTTTACGAAGCATAAACTAGCTTTTTGAATATTAAAAAAAAAAATTGTATTTGTGTCCGTACCTTCTTTTGTTTGCAAATTATAGAGTCTTGAATTCTTCGATATATGTATTCAGTCTAGTACGCGATATGTAAAGCTTTTATTCAATCAATAACAGAACCCTGAAAATATTCAGCTTACAGTTTCGTGAAAACCTATGCAAACTGAACCTATAAACTTAGAACCATATTGTAGAACTGCAAGTGGCATAGAAATGATAACAATCGTTCTTATATTCACGTAGGTAGGTGAAGTGAGCTGTCATTCCACCTGTAGTGCTATTCTGTAAAAATCTCACCGTGATAACTTAGGTGAAGTGAGCTGCCAATAGTGTCAATCCTTAGCAAGTGACAGCTCACTCCACGCTCACTTCACCTAAGATAACACGGTGAGATGGTTACAGAATAGCACTACTGATACTAAGTATCCCTATAGTCAAGTATCCCCGGTTTCCTCAACTGGTACTCGACGAGAGCTCATGACCATAATTTTTACCTCATCGTTTTACAACCAAAACCGTATAAAATCTTTTGGTTATTCTGAATTTAAATAAAGGTTTTAGATACCGAAAACACAATTTTCAGACACCAGTAGCGTCACGCGTACCCAGGATCCGAGGCTATTTGCGAAAATAAAATAATTTGCCTAGTCTGAAAATCTTGTTTTCAATTAGTGAACATTGGTCATTGATGCGAATAAACCATTTTTCAGAAGAAAATGTGAGAAACTTAAGTGTTGAATCCATTTTGAATGTGGTAGGTACAAATGATCAGAAATGATAAGAAACGTCGCAAACTGCGACGTTTCTGATCAGTACTACCCACCGAGTTGGGCTAAGAACCGTCTAAATTAACGATTACAGACGAGTTTCGCCGTAAAACGATGCGACATAGTTTTGGACGTAGGCTCTCTTATTCTTTGTGTCAAACAAGCAAAATATTGTAACACTGTATATAAGAAAGTGAATTTTTCATTTTTTGTCGAATTCCAATGAGATTTCACTGACTTAGGGTATGTTTAGAGAGGTACCAATTAGGTACTAAATATCCATGCATGTTTTATGTCTAACTTCTCAGTAATCTTGGCTACACAAAAATACCAAGCTTACGTCAGAATGGCGGGTGTAGGAAACTATTGCAATAACTTGCGATCCCACAAGGTACAAATTATTTCACAATTGGTACAAATTGGTACTAATTAGGTACTAAATTTTGAGATATATTTCGACCATTTCTGAAAAATACACCCGCCAACCTGACATTCACAAGTTATTGCTGTCAGCCTGCATCCTGCATCACTCGATCACTGCTGAGCAAATGCCTCCCCCGTGACATTCAGCCGTTTCGGTCCACAAGGGCTATAGTTTGACCGAGACCGCTTATCCGCGTCTTAGAAATGCGTGGCGAGGCGGGGGGGGGTCTGCGTTGACGACTAAGCGGTCTGCAATGCCCCCGTCTTGCCGCGCATATACCCAATGTGCGCAATAGCGGTCTCGTGCATACATACAGCGTGCTAAAAAGTTGCAATATCAATAAAGTTTGACCACGTGGAAAATTATTCCTTGTGTGGACCATTGTCCATGAGTTTTGTCTAGCTCGCCATCTAAGACAGTACCTGAGAGCGGTTTCGCACTACGTCCAATCCGAATCCGAGAAATGTCGGTCCGAAGTAGCCATAGTGCTATTTGTATGAGGGGTTGTGCACTAGATCCGATCTTTGTCCGTCCGAATTTAGAACATTCCCAAATCGGATTGAATTCGGATTAGGATCGGATGCAGTGCGAAAACACTCAATAGATGTAGGTACCTATCCGTATCCATAGGATCATGAAGAAATACAGATTCAATTACTGTGGTGAGTAAGAATAGACGAATCACGAAACCTTACGACGTTTGATTATTGGGATTAATAAGACATTACAAATGAACTTACGATTATGATACCATAATATTTTTTTTTTTGGTTGGTAATTTATCAAATAAGTTCTCCCGTTCCGGGCGGAGTGGGAGGGCGTGTCAGACTCTCACTGACTAAAACTCACCCGTGTTCCTTCAGTTGCCTGTATGTTGCCAGGGGCCACGACCAATATGATACCAACATAAGGGATTAATAAGATAATTAATTGATACAGGCGTGACCTTGCGGAAATCCATTATAAAATACAATTGACGTGGATATATTTAGTAACTTGTTCCGCTTAGCTATTTCTAAAGAGCCATAAAAAACTCCTGAAAGAAATCGACACGTGTTTCACCTCTCAACGAGGCATCCTCAGGATGACGATGGACTTGTTGCGAACTCGAACACCAAGTGCTGAGTGCAGACTGAGCCTTATCGCCCGTGAAACCCACTTATATAGTGTCGCCGTTATCAGTGCGATAAGGGGCGAACAATCGCAGCAAAGGTGACCTTCGCATACTCGTATTTACTCGTCTTATTTCATAAGAAAGACAAAACAAATGAACTTACCAATATCCTACATTAGACCTACATAATTATCTTCCTAAGTGAACCCAAGAGTTAGGTTAGCATGGACAGGCTTGTCTTGTGTAATTATCACACACAAAATTGGATTACTAGCGTCTGCTATAACCTCATTGCAATTCCCTAATGTACGAAGGTAAATATAAATTATGGCAATTGTGGGTTATCCGTAAATTACGTCACAAGAATTTCATGATTTCTGGACCGCCCCGTCCTTGTCAACTTGTGTGAACCGTGGTGTGACGTCACATATTTTTCATTTTAAATTAACCGTATATTAATTTTGATACAGTTGGTAACATTTTAAAGTTATAATATTCGTTATACTTATTAAATTATACATTGAATTTTAGACTTTTGATAGGTACTTTAGATTTACCTATACATCGCTGGCCGCCAAAACCTACACTACCTGGGGTGGTTGATGGTTGACCCCAAATAAAAAATAAAATTTTTAAGTGCGTTGAGTGATTTTTGGTAGAAGGTATATTTATGGATTCGCGTCATCGATGCGCCGTAGTGCTTTACTATAGAATATAGATAGCGCTAATCCCAGTTTTAAGATTTTAATTATGTGGGCAGTTCCCATGACTGCTTATTTTTTTAAATATTTTTTTGATTATAATACCCATCACGTCTACGGAGTTTCTCTTAATAATTTAATTTGACCCTGTATGCACATACCTATGAAAGTTTTTACTCCCGTTCTAACATGCATCTATTACCTACAGGCGCATGTAGAAAGCACACAGTGTACAGCCCGATAGTAAATTCTTTATTTCGGACTACACATACAAGTACACACAATCCATATAGTGTTAGTAACAATGACTTAAAAACTACGTTAGTAAACTTTTACAAACTAAAACAACTAAAACTGACGTGGCCCAACACACGTTGGCACGTGCCTCCGTACCCAGTGCCTTATAAAGGGACTGTCCATTTTGTCTAATAATGTTTTTAGGATGCTGTTGGAGCTTCCGCGCAACCTACCCATTATTGACGCTCTTCTCTTCCTCATAATACCATGAAAATTGTCAACACGGGCTTCCGCGAACATCTGCGAAGCGCGGAAGCCCCATCAACATCCTAAATCCATTATTATACTGTACGCGAAGGACGTTGTAGGCTCTCTGAGTATATTTTACCCACAAGCTGCACGTGTAGATGTCCGTGAACTTGGCAGATCATTTCCCAGCAGAGCATGAAAAAATGTGAGTTCTATTGGCATGCGGGTGAGTTCTAGAGTTCCTTATACTTAAAAAAAATAGTTCTGGCTTTTTTGCCTGAAAAAAGTCGAATGAAAATATGCTCTGCTAACTTCCGTTAGCAGATCATTTTTTCCAAAATTAAAATTTTAAAACTGATTTAGGTGCACAGTGGCAAGCTCTATAGTTCCTAATACTTTTCCGGAAGAGTTCTGCTGAAATAAATAAAAAAAAAAAAAAAAAAAAAAATTGGCCTTTTACTAGAAAAAGACAATCATTTTGATAAAATAGCCGTGAATGACGTAATTTGTGGATTTTCATAAATGTTTTAGGCTAAGATTAATAACAAAGATTCCAGTAACAGAAAAAAAAACTAAATGAAAGCAGAAGATCAGCAGAAGTATCAGCAGAGCCATGTGAAAAAGAAAGGTTGGGAGAAATCGAGGTTTTAAGTGTTTAAGTTAGTAGGATCAAAAAAGAATTTGAATAGGAATAAGGAGCATGAATGCCTCACTTTCTGATGCATCTATGATAGAACTATCCGACAACATGCAATACAAACCCAGAACTTTGACTGAGGTGTCAGCAGAGCATGGTTGAAAACTAAGATTAGTAAAAATCAAGGTTTAATTTAGTGTCTAAATACGTAAAATCATTTTAAAAAACCAGAACACCTGAAGGGCTGGAACTCCTCGTTTCCTGATGCATATATAACAGAACTAACCGACGATTTGCAATAATAACCCAAAACTCTGACTCAGGTGTCAGCAGAGCATGGGTAAAGATTTAAGTAAGTTGAAATTGACAATTAACCCAGTGTTTCAGTAAAAAATATAATAAAAAAAACAAGTAGCATTGAGGAGCGAGAACTCCTCGGTTCTTGATGCATCTATAATAGGACAATGAGAAAACATACTTGAGTAATCAAGAACTCTCACTCAAGTGTCAGCAGAGCATGGGTAAAGATTTAAGTAAGTTGAAATTGACAATTAATCCAGTGTTTCAGTAAAAAAAAATATTAAAAAAAAACAAGTACCACTGAGGAGCGCGAACTCCTCGGTTCTTGATGCAACCATAATAGGACAATGAGAAAACGTACTTGAGTTATCAAGAACTCTCACTCAAGTGTCAGCAGAGCATGGGTAAAGATTTAAGTAAGTTGAAATTGACAATTAATCCAGTGTTTCAGTAATAAATGTAATAAAAAAAACAAGTAGCATTGAGGAGCGAGAACTCCTCGGTTCTTGATGCATCTATAATAGGACAATGAGAAAACATACTTGAGTAATCAAGAACTCTCACTCAAGTGTCAGCAGAGCATGGGTAAAGATTTAAGTAAGTTGAAATTGACAATTAATCCAGTGTTTCAGTAAAAAATATTATTAAAAAAAAACAAGTACCACTGAGGAGCGAGAACTCCTCGGTTCTTGATGCAACCATAATAGGACAATGAGAAAACATACTTGAGTTATCAAGAACTCTCACTCAAGTGTCAGCAGAGCATGGGTAAAGATTTAAGTAAGTTGAAATTGACAATTAATCCAGTGTTTCAGTAAAAAATGTAATAAAAAAAACAAGTAGCATTGAGGAGCGAGAACTCCTCGGTTCTTGATGCATCTATAATAGGACAATGAGAAAACATACTTGAGTAATCAAGAACTCTCACTCAAGTGTCAGCAGAGCATGGGTAAAGATTTAAGTAAGTTGAAATTGACAATTAATCCAGTGTTTCAGTAAAAAATATTATTAAAAAAAAACAAGTACCACTGAGGAGCGAGAACTCCTCGGTTCTTGATGCAACCATAATAGGACAATGAGAAAACATACTTGAGTTATCAAGAACTCTCACTCAAGTGTCAGCAGAGCATGGGTAAAGATTTAAGTAAGTTGAAATTGACAATTAATCCAGTGTTTCAGTAAAAAATGTAATAAAAAAAACAAGTAGCATTGAGGAGCGAGAACTCCTCGGTTCTTGATGCATCTATAATAGGACAATGAGAAAACATACTTGAGTAATCAAGAACTCTCACTCAAGTGTCAGCAGAGCATGGGTAAAGATTTAAGTAAGTTGAAATTGACAATTAATCCAGTGTTTCAGTAAAAAAAAATATTAAAAAAAAACAAGTACCACTGAGGAGCGCGAACTCCTTGGTTCTTGATGCAACCATAATAGGACAATGAGAAAACATACTTGAGTTATCAAGAACTCTCACTCAAGTGTCAGCAGAGCATGGGTAAACATTTAGATAAGTTGAAATTTATATTTAATTCGGCGTATCAGTAAAAAAATATAATAAAAAAATTGAGTAGCTCCAAGGAGCGGAAACTCTTCGTTTCCTGATGCACGTATAACAGAACTATCCGACAACATGCAATACTAACCCAGAACTTTGACTCAGGTGTCAGCAGAGCATGGTTGAAAAGTAAGATTAGTAAAAATCGTGGTTTAATTTAGTGTCTTTATACGTAAAATCATTTTAAAAAACCAGATCTTCTGAGGAGCTGGAACTCCTCGTTTTCTAATGCATCTATAATAGAACTAACCGAAGATTTGCAATAATAACCCAAAACTCTGACTCAGGTGTCAGCAGAGCATGGGTAAAGATTTAAGTAAGTTGAAATTGACAATTAATCCAGTGTTTCAGTAAAAAATATAATAAAAAAAACAAGTAGCACTGAGGAGCGAGAACTCCTCGGTTCTTGATGCATCTATAATAGGACAATGAGAAAACATACTTGAGTAATCAAGAACTCTCACTCAAGTGTCAGCAGAGCATGGGTAAACATTTAGATAAGTTGAAATTTATATTTAATTCGGCGTATCAGTAAAAAATACAATAAAAAAATTGAGTAGCTCCAAGGAGCGGGAACTCTTCGTTTCCTGATGCACGTATAACAGAACTATCCGACAACATGCAATACAAACCCAGAACTTTGACTGAGGTGTCAGCAGAGCATGGTTGAAAACTTAGATTAGTAAAAATCAAGGTTTAATTTAGTGTCTAAATACGTAAAATCATTTAAAAAACCAGAACACCTGAAGAGCTGGAACTCCTCGTTTCCTGATGCATACATAACAGAACTAACCGAAGATTTGCAATAATAACCCAAAACTCTGACTCAGGTGTCAGCAGAGCATGGGTAAAGATTTAAGTAAGTTGAAATTGACAATTAATCCAGTGTTTCAGTAAAAAATATAATAAAAAAAACAAGTAGCACTGAGGAGCGAGAACTCCTCGGTTCTTGATGCATCTATAATAGGACAATGAGAAAACATACTTGAGTAATCAAGAACTCTCACTCAAGTGTCAGCAGAGCATGGGTAAAGATTTAAGTAAGTTGAAATTGACAATTAATCCAGTGTTTCAGTAAAAAAAACCAGAAGCACTGAGGAGCGAGAACTCCTCGGTTCTTGATGCATCCATAATAGGACAATGAGAAAACATACTTGAATAATCAAGAACTCTCACTCAAGTGTCAGCAGAGCATGGGTAAACATTTAGATAAGATGAAATTTATATTTAATTCGGCGTATCAGTAAAAAATATAATAAAAAAATTGAGTAGCTCCAAGGAGCGGGAACTTTTCGTTTCCTGATGCACGTATAACAGAAGTATTCGACAACATGCAATACTAATCCAGAACTTTGACTCAGGTGTCAGCAGAGCATGGTTGAAAAGTAAGATTAGTAAAAATCGTGGTTTAATTTAGTGTCTTTATACGTAAAATCATTTTAAAAAACCAGATCTTCTGAGGAGCTGAAACTCCTCGTTTTCTAATGCATCTATAATAGAACTAATCGAAGATTTGCAATAATAACCCAAAACTCTGACTCAGGTGTCAGCAGAGCATGGGTAAAAATTTAAGTAAGTTGAAATTGATAACTAATCCAGTGTTTCAGTAAAAAAATTAATAAAAAAAACCAGAAGCACTGAGGAGCAAGAACTCCTCGGTTCTTGATGCATCCATAATAGGACAATGAGAAAACATACTTGAATAATCAAGAACTCTCACTCAAGTGTCAGCAGAGCATGGGTAAACATTTAGATAAGTTGAAATTTATATTTAATTCGGCGTATCAGTAAAAAATCCAATAAAAAAATTGAGTAGCTCCAAGGAGCGGGAACTCTTCGTTTCCTGATGCATGTATAACAGTACTATCCGACAACATGCAATACTAACCCAGAACTTTGACTCAGGTGTCAGCAGAGCATGGTTGAAAAGTTAGATTAGTGAAAATCGTGGTCTTTACACGTAAAATCATTTAAAAAAACCAGAACACCTGAGGAGCTGAAACTCCTCGTTTCCTGATGTATCTATAAAAGAACTAATCGAAAATTTGAAAAAATAACCCAAAATCCTGATAAAAGTGTCAGCAGAGCAAGGGTAAACATTTAAGTAAGTTGAAATTGATAATTATTTCAGTGTATCAGTAAAAAATATAATAAAAAAAATAAGTAGCACTGAAGAGCGGGAACTCCTCGGTTCTTGATGCATCCATAATAGGACAATGAGAAAACATACTTAAATAATCAAGAACTCTCACTAAATTATCAGCAGAGCATGGGTAAAGATTAAGAAACGCTGAAATTTATATTAAATTCGGTGTATCAGTAAAAAATATAATAAAAAAATTGAGTAGCTCCTAGGAGTGGAAACTCTTCGTTTCCTGATGCATGTATAACAGGACTATCCGACAACATGCAATACAAATCCAGAACTTTGACTCAGGTGTCAGCAGAGCATGGTTGAAAAGTTAGATTAGTAAAAATCGTGGTTTAATTTAGTGTCTTTACACGTAAAATCATTTTAAAAAACCAGAACACCTGAGGAGCTGGAACTCCTCGTTTCCTGATGCACCTATATTAGAACTAACCGACAATTTGCAATAATTACACAAAACTCTGACTCAGGTGTCAGCAGAGCATGGGTAAAGATTTAAGTAAGTGAAAGTTGATAATTATTTCAGTGTATCAGTAAAAAATATAAGTAGCACTGAGGAGCGGGAACTCCTTGGTTCTTGATGCATCCATAATGGGACAATGAGAAAACATACTTGAATGATCAAGAACTCTCACTCAAGTATCAGCAGAGCATGGGTAAAGATAAAGAAACGCTGAAATTTATATTTAATTTGGTGTATCAGTAAAAAATCCAATAAAAAAATTGAGTAGCTCCAAGGAGCGGGAACTCTTCGTTTCCTGATGCACGTGTAACAAAACTATCCGACAACATGCAATACTAACCCAGAACTTTGACTCAGGTGTCAGCAGAGCATGGTTGAAAAGTAAGATTAGTAAAAATCGTGGTTTAATTTAGTGTCTTTATACGTCAAATCATTTTAAAAAACCAGATCTTCTGAGGAGCTGGAACTCCTCGTTTTCTTATGCATCTATAATAGAACTAACCGACGATTTGCAAAAATAACCCAAAACTCTGATAAAAGTGTCAGCAGAGCAAGGGTAAACATTTAAGTAAGTTGAAATTGATAATTATTGATTGATTGATTATTCAAGTATGTTTTCTCATTGTCCCATTATGGATGCATCAAGAACCGAGGAGTTCCCGCTCCTCAGTGCTACTTATTTTTTTTATTATATTTTATACTGATACACTGAAATAATTATCAACTTTCACTTACTTAAATCTTTACCCATGCTCTGCTGACACCTGAGTCAGAGTTTTGCGTAATTATTGCAAATTTTCGGTTAGTTCTAATAAAGGTGCATCAGGAAACGAGGAGTTCCAGCTCCTCAGGTGTTCTGGTTTTTTAAAATGATTTTACGTGTAAAGACACTAAATTAAACCACGATTTTTACTAATCTAACTTTTCAACCATGCTCTGCTGACACCTGAGTCAAAGTTCTGGATTTGTATTGCATGTTGTCGGATAGTCCTGTTATACATGCATCAGGAAACGAAGAGTTTCCACTCCTCGGAGCTACTCAATTTTTTTATTATATTTTTTACTGATACACCGAATTAAATATAAATTTCAGCGTTTCTTAATCTTTACCCATGCTCTGCTGATACTTTAGTGAGAGTTCTTGATTATTCAAGTATGTTTTCTCATTGTCCTATTATGGATGCATCAAGAACCGAGGAGTTCCCGCTCCTCTGTGCTACTTATTTTTTTTATTAAATTTTTCACTGATACACTGAAATAATTATCAATTTCAACTTACTTAAATGTTTACCCTTGCTCTGCTGACACTTTTGTCAGGATCTTGGGTTATTTTTTCAAATTTTCGATTAGTTCTTTTATAGATACATCAGGAAACGAGGAGTTCCAGCTCCTCAGGAGTTCTGGTTTTTTTAAATGATTTTACGTGTAAAGACACTAAATTAAACCACGATTTTCACTAATCTAACTTTTCAACCATGCTCTGCTGACACCTGAGTCAAAGTTCTGGATTTGTATTGCATGTTGTCGGATAGTACTGTTATACATGCATCAGGAAACGAAGAGTTCCCGCTCCTTGGAGCTACTAAATTTTTTTGTTATATTTTTTACTGATACACTGAAATAATTATCAACTTTCACTTACTTAAATCTTTACCCATGCTCTGCTGACACCTGAGTCAGAGTTTTGTGTAATTATTGCAAATTTTCGGTTAGTTCTAATATAGGTGCATCAGGAAACGAGGAGTTCCAGCTCCTCAGGTGTTCTGGTTTTTTTAAATGATTTTACGTGTAAAGACACTAAATTAAACCACGATTTTTACTAATCTTACTTTTCAACCATGCTCTGCTGACACCTGAGTCAAAGTTCTGGGTTAGTATTGCATGTTGTCGGATAGTTCTGTTACACGTGCATCAGGAAACGAAGAGTTCCCGCTCCTTGGAGCTACTCAATTTTTTTATTATATTTTTTACTGATACGCCGAATTAAATATAAATTTCAACTTATCTAAATGTTTACCCATGCTCTGCTGACACTTGAGTGAGAGTTCTTGATTACTCAAGTATGTTTTCTCATTGTCCTATTATGGATGCATCAAGAACCGAGGAGTTCTCGCTCCTCAGTGCTTCTGGTTTTTTTTTATTAATTTTTTTACTGAAACACTGGATTAGTTATCAATTTCAACTTACTTAAATGTTTACCCTTGCTCTGCTGACACTTTTATCAGGATTTTGGGTTATTTTTTCAAATTTTCGATTAGATCTACTATAGATACATCAGGAAACGAGGAGTTCCAGCTCCTCAGGTGTTCTGGTTTTTTTAAATGATTTTACGTGTAAAGACACTAAATTAAACCACGATTTTCACTAATCTAACTTTTCAACCATGCTCTGCTGACACCTGAGTCAAAGTTCTGGATTTGTTTTGCATGTTGTCGGATAGTACTGTTATACATGCATCAGGAAACGAAGAGTTCCCGCTCCTTGGAGCTACTCAATTTTTTTATTGGATTTTTTACTGATACGCCGAATTAAATATAAATTTCAACTTATCTAAATGTTTACCCATGCTCTGCTGACACTTGAGTGAGAGTTCTTGATTACTCAAGTATGTTTTCTCATTGTCCTATTATGGATGCATCAAGAACCGAGGAGTTCTCGCTCCTCAGTGCTTCTGGTTTTTTTTATAAATTTTTTTACTGAAACACTGGATTAGTTATCAATTTCAACTTACTTAAATTTTTACCCATGCTCTGCTGACACCTGAGTCAGAGTTTTGGGTTATTATTGCAAATCTTCGGTTAGTTCTATTATAGATGCATTAGAAAACGAGGAGTTCCAGCTCCTCAAAAGATCTGGTTTTTTAAAATGATTTTACGTATAAAGACACTAAATTAAACCACGATTTTTACTAATCTTACTTTTCAAACATGCTCTGCTGACACCTGAGTCAAAGTTCTGGATTTGTTTTGCATGTTGTCGGATAGTACTGTTGTACATGCATCAGGAAACGAAGAGTTCCCGCTCCTTGGAGCTACTCAATTTTTTTATTGGATTTTTTACTGATACGCCGAATTAAATATAAATTTCAACTTATCTAAATGTTTACCCATGCTCTGCTGACACTTGAGTGAGAGTTCTTGATTACTCAAGTATGTCTTCTCATTGTCCTATTATGGATGCATCAAGAACCGAGGAGTTCTCGCTCCTCAGTGCTTCTGGTTTTTTTTATTAATTTTTTTACTGAAACACTGGATTAGTTATCAATTTCAACTTACTTAAATTTTTACCCATGCTCTGCTGACACCTGAGTCAGAGTTTTGGGTTATTATTGCAAATCTTCGGTTAGTTCTATTATAGATGCATTAGAAAACGAGGAGTTCCAGCTCCTCAAAAGATCTGGTTTTTTAAAATGATTTTACGTATAAAGACACTAAATTAAACCACGATTTTTACTAATCTTACTTTTCAACCATGCTCTGCTGACACCTGAGTCAAAGTTCTGGGTTAGTATTGCATGTTGTCGGATAGTTCTGTTATACGTGCATCAGGAATCGAAGAGTTCCCGCTCCTTGGAGCTACTCAATTTTTTTGTTATATTTTTTACTGATACACTGAAATAATTATCAATTTCAACTTACTTAAATGTTTACCCTTGCTCTGCTGACACTTTTATCAGAGTTTTGGGTTATTTTTTCAAATTGTCGTTTAGATCTACTATAGATGCATCAGGAAACGAGGAGTTCCAGCTCCTCAGGTGTTCTGGTTTTTTTAAATGATTTTACGTGTAAAGACACTAAATTAAACCACGATTTTTACTAATCTTACTTTTCAACCATGCTCTGCTGACACCTGAGTCAAAGTTCTGGGTTAGTATTGCATGTTGTCGGATAGTTCTGTTACACGTGCATCAGGAAACGAAGAGTTCCCGCTCCTTGGAGCTACTCAATTTTTTTATTATATTTTTTACTGATACGCCGAATTAAATATAAATTTCAACTTATCTAAATGTTTACCCATGCTCTGCTGACACTTGAGTGAGAGTTCTTGATTACTCAAGTATGTTTTCTCATTGTCCTATTATGGATGCATCAAGAACCGAGGAGTTCTTGCTCCTCAGTGCTTCTGGTTTTTTTTTATTAATTTTTTTACTGAAACACTGGATTAGTTATCAATTTCAACTTACTTAAATGTTTACCCTTGCTCTGCTGACACTTTTATCAGGATTTTGGGTTATTTTTTCAAATTTTCGATTAGATCTACTATAGATACATCAGGAAACGAGGAGTTCCAGCTCCTCAGGTGTTCTGGTTTTTTTAAATGATTTTACGTGTAAAGACACTAAATTAAACCACGATTTTCACTAATCTAACTTTTCAACCATGCTCTGCTGACACCTGAGTCAAAGTTCTGGATTTGTTTTGCATGTTGTCGGATAGTACTGTTATACATGCATCAGGAAACGAAGAGTTCCCGCTCCTTGGAGCTACTCAATTTTTTTATTGGATTTTTTACTGATACGCCGAATTAAATATAAATTTCAACTTATCTAAATGTTTACCCATGCTCTGCTGACACTTGAGTGAGAGTTCTTGATTACTCAAGTATGTTTTCTCATTGTCCTATTATGGATGCATCAAGAACCGAGGAGTTCTCGCTCCTCAGTGCTTCTGGTTTTTTTTATTAATTTTTTTACTGAAACACTGGATTAGTTATCAATTTCAACTTACTTAAATTTTTACCCATGCTCTGCTGACACCTGAGTCAGAGTTTTGGGTTATTATTGCAAATCTTCGGTTAGTTCTATTATAGATGCATTAGAAAACGAGGAGTTCCAGCTCCTCAAAAGATCTGGTTTTTTAAAATGATTTTACGTATAAAGACACTAAATTAAACCACGATTTTTACTAATCTTACTTTTCAACCATGCTCTGCTGACACCTGAGTCAAAGTTCTGGATTTGTTTTGCATGTTGTCGGATAGTACTGTTATACATGCATCAGGAAACGAAGAGTTCCCGCTCCTTGGAGCTACTCAATTTTTTTATTGGATTTTTTACTGATACGCCGAATTAAATATAAATTTCAACTTATCTAAATGTTTACCCATGCTCTGCTGACACTTGAGTGAGAGTTCTTGATTACTCAAGTATGTCTTCTCATTGTCCTATTATGGATGCATCAAGAACCGAGGAGTTCTCGCTCCTCAGTGCTTCTGGTTTTTTTTATTAATTTTTTTACTGAAACACTGGATTAGTTATCAATTTCAACTTACTTAAATTTTTACCCATGCTCTGCTGACACCTGAGTCAGAGTTTTGGGTTATTATTGCAAATCTTCGGTTAGTTCTATTATAGATGCATTAGAAAACGAGGAGTTCCAGCTCCTCAAAAGATCTGGTTTTTTAAAATGATTTTACGTATAAAGACACTAAATTAAACCACGATTTTTACTAATCTTACTTTTCAACCATGCTCTGCTGACACCTGAGTCAAAGTTCTGGGTTAGTATTGCATGTTGTCGGATAGTTCTGTTATACGTGCATCAGGAATCGAAGAGTTCCCGCTCCTTGGAGCTACTCAATTTTTTTGTTATATTTTTTACTGATACACTGAAATAATTATCAATTTCAACTTACTTAAATGTTTACCCTTGCTCTGCTGACACTTTTATCAGAGTTTTGGGTTATTTTTTCAAATTGTCGATTAGATCTACTATAGATACATCAGGAAACGAGGAGTTCCAGCTCCTCAGGTGTTCTGGTTTTTTTAAATGATTTTACGTGTAAAGACACTAAATTAAACCACGATTTTTACTAATCTTACTTTTCAACCATGCTCTGCTGACACCTGAGTCAAAGTTCTGGGTTAGTATTGCATGTTGTCGGATAGTTCTGTTACACGTGCATCAGGAAACGAAGAGTTCCCGCTCCTTGGAGCTACTCAATTTTTTTATTATATTTTTTACTGATACGCCGAATTAAATATAAATTTCAACTTATCTAAATGTTTACCCATGCTCTGCTGACACTTGAGTGAGAGTTCTTGATTACTCAAGTATGTTTTCTCATTGTCCTATTATGGATGCATCAAGAACCGAGGAGTTCTCGCTCCTCAGTGCTTCTGGTTTTTTTTTATTAATTTTTTTACTGAAACACTGGATTAGTTATCAATTTCAACTTACTTTAATTTTTACCCATGCTCTGCTGACACCTGAGTCAGAGTTTTGGGTTATTATTGCAAATCTTCGGTTAGTTCTATTATAGATGCATTAGAAAACGAGGAGTTCCAGCTCCTCAAAAGATTTGGTTTTTTAAAATGATTTTACGTATAAAGACACTAAATTAAACCACGATTTTCACTAATCTAACTTTTCAACCATGCTCTGCTGACACCTGAGTCAAAGTTCTGGATTTGTTTTGCATGTTGTCGGATAGTACTGTTATACATGCATCAGGAAACGAAGAGTTCCCGCTCCTTGGAGCTACTCAATTTTTTTATTGGATTTTTTACTGATACGCCGAATTAAATATAAATTTCAACTTATCTAAATGTTTACCCATGCTCTGCTGACACTTGAGTGAGAGTTCTTGATTACTCAAGTATGTTTTCTCATTGTCCTATTATGGATGCATCAAGAACCGAGGAGTTCTCGCTCCTCAGTGCTTCTGGTTTTTTTTATAAATTTTTTTACTGAAACACTGGATTAGTTATCAATTTCAACTTACTTAAATTTTTACCCATGCTCTGCTGACACCTGAGTCAGAGTTTTGGGTTATTATTGCAAATCTTCGGTTAGTTCTATTATAGATGCATTAGAAAACGAGGAGTTCCAGCTCCTCAAAAGATCTGGTTTTTTAAAATGATTTTACGTATAAAGACACTAAATTAAACCACGATTTTTACTAATCTTACTTTTCAAACATGCTCTGCTGACACCTGAGTCAAAGTTCTGGATTTGTTTTGCATGTTGTCGGATAGTACTGTTGTACATGCATCAGGAAACGAAGAGTTCCCGCTCCTTGGAGCTACTCAATTTTTTTATTGGATTTTTTACTGATACGCCGAATTAAATATAAATTTCAACTTATCTAAATGTTTACCCATGCTCTGCTGACACTTGAGTGAGAGTTCTTGATTACTCAAGTATGTCTTCTCATTGTCCTATTATGGATGCATCAAGAACCGAGGAGTTCTCGCTCCTCAGTGCTTCTGGTTTTTTTTATTAATTTTTTTACTGAAACACTGGATTAGTTATCAATTTCAACTTACTTAAATTTTTACCCATGCTCTGCTGACACCTGAGTCAGAGTTTTGGGTTATTATTGCAAATCTTCGGTTAGTTCTATTATAGATGCATTAGAAAACGAGGAGTTCCAGCTCCTCAAAAGATCTGGTTTTTTAAAATGATTTTACGTATAAAGACACTAAATTAAACCACGATTTTTACTAATCTTACTTTTCAACCATGCTCTGCTGACACCTGAGTCAAAGTTCTGGGTTAGTATTGCATGTTGTCGGATAGTTCTGTTATACGTGCATCAGGAATCGAAGAGTTCCCGCTCCTTGGAGCTACTCAATTTTTTTGTTATATTTTTTACTGATACACTGAAATAATTATCAATTTCAACTTACTTAAATGTTTACCCTTGCTCTGCTGACACTTTTATCAGAGTTTTGGGTTATTTTTTCAAATTGTCGTTTAGATCTACTATAGATGCATCAGGAAACGAGGAGTTCCAGCTCCTCAGGTGTTCTGGTTTTTTTAAATGATTTTACGTGTAAAGACACTAAATTAAACCACGATTTTTACTAATCTTACTTTTCAACCATGCTCTGCTGACACCTGAGTCAAAGTTCTGGGTTAGTATTGCATGTTGTCGGATAGTTCTGTTACACGTGCATCAGGAAACGAAGAGTTCCCGCTCCTTGGAGCTACTCAATTTTTTTATTATATTTTTTACTGATACGCCGAATTAAATATAAATTTCAACTTATCTAAATGTTTACCCATGCTCTGCTGACACTTGAGTGAGAGTTCTTGATTACTCAAGTATGTTTTCTCATTGTCCTATTATGGATGCATCAAGAACCGAGGAGTTCTTGCTCCTCAGTGCTTCTGGTTTTTTTTTATTAATTTTTTTACTGAAACACTGGATTAGTTATCAATTTCAACTTACTTAAATGTTTACCCTTGCTCTGCTGACACTTTTATCAGGATTTTGGGTTATTTTTTCAAATTTTCGATTAGATCTACTATAGATACATCAGGAAACGAGGAGTTCCAGCTCCTCAGGTGTTCTGGTTTTTTTAAATGATTTTACGTGTAAAGACACTAAATTAAACCACGATTTTCACTAATCTAACTTTTCAACCATGCTCTGCTGACACCTGAGTCAAAGTTCTGGATTTGTTTTGCATGTTGTCGGATAGTACTGTTATACATGCATCAGGAAACGAAGAGTTCCCGCTCCTTGGAGCTACTCAATTTTTTTATTGGATTTTTTACTGATACGCCGAATTAAATATAAATTTCAACTTATCTAAATGTTTACCCATGCTCTGCTGACACTTGAGTGAGAGTTCTTGATTACTCAAGTATGTTTTCTCATTGTCCTATTATGGATGCATCAAGAACCGAGGAGTTCTCGCTCCTCAGTGCTTCTGGTTTTTTTTATTAATTTTTTTACTGAAACACTGGATTAGTTATCAATTTCAACTTACTTAAATTTTTACCCATGCTCTGCTGACACCTGAGTCAGAGTTTTGGGTTATTATTGCAAATCTTCGGTTAGTTCTATTATAGATGCATTAGAAAACGAGGAGTTCCAGCTCCTCAAAAGATCTGGTTTTTTAAAATGATTTTACGTATAAAGACACTAAATTAAACCACGATTTTTACTAATCTTACTTTTCAACCATGCTCTGCTGACACCTGAGTCAAAGTTCTGGATTTGTTTTGCATGTTGTCGGATAGTACTGTTATACATGCATCAGGAAACGAAGAGTTCCCGCTCCTTGGAGCTACTCAATTTTTTTATTGGATTTTTTACTGATACGCCGAATTAAATATAAATTTCAACTTATCTAAATGTTTACCCATGCTCTGCTGACACTTGAGTGAGAGTTCTTGATTACTCAAGTATGTCTTCTCATTGTCCTATTATGGATGCATCAAGAACCGAGGAGTTCTCGCTCCTCAGTGCTTCTGGTTTTTTTTATTAATTTTTTTACTGAAACACTGGATTAGTTATCAATTTCAACTTACTTAAATTTTTACCCATGCTCTGCTGACACCTGAGTCAGAGTTTTGGGTTATTATTGCAAATCTTCGGTTAGTTCTATTATAGATGCATTAGAAAACGAGGAGTTCCAGCTCCTCAAAAGATCTGGTTTTTTAAAATGATTTTACGTATAAAGACACTAAATTAAACCACGATTTTTACTAATCTTACTTTTCAACCATGCTCTGCTGACACCTGAGTCAAAGTTCTGGGTTAGTATTGCATGTTGTCGGATAGTTCTGTTATACGTGCATCAGGAATCGAAGAGTTCCCGCTCCTTGGAGCTACTCAATTTTTTTGTTATATTTTTTACTGATACACTGAAATAATTATCAATTTCAACTTACTTAAATGTTTACCCTTGCTCTGCTGACACTTTTATCAGAGTTTTGGGTTATTTTTTCAAATTGTCGATTAGATCTACTATAGATACATCAGGAAACGAGGAGTTCCAGCTCCTCAGGTGTTCTGGTTTTTTTAAATGATTTTACGTGTAAAGACACTAAATTAAACCACGATTTTTACTAATCTTACTTTTCAACCATGCTCTGCTGACACCTGAGTCAAAGTTCTGGGTTAGTATTGCATGTTGTCGGATAGTTCTGTTACACGTGCATCAGGAAACGAAGAGTTCCCGCTCCTTGGAGCTACTCAATTTTTTTATTATATTTTTTACTGATACGCCGAATTAAATATAAATTTCAACTTATCTAAATGTTTACCCATGCTCTGCTGACACTTGAGTGAGAGTTCTTGATTACTCAAGTATGTTTTCTCATTGTCCTATTATGGATGCATCAAGAACCGAGGAGTTCTCGCTCCTCAGTGCTTCTGGTTTTTTTTTATTAATTTTTTTACTGAAACACTGGATTAGTTATCAATTTCAACTTACTTTAATTTTTACCCATGCTCTGCTGACACCTGAGTCAGAGTTTTGGGTTATTATTGCAAATCTTCGGTTAGTTCTATTATAGATGCATTAGAAAACGAGGAGTTCCAGCTCCTCAAAAGATTTGGTTTTTTAAAATGATTTTACGTATAAAGACACTAAATTTAACCACGATTTTTACTAATCTTACTTTTTAACCATGCTCTGCTGACACCTGAGTCAAAGTTCTGGGTTAGTATTGCATGTTGTCGGATAGTTCTGTTATACGTGCATCAGGAAACGAAGAGTTCCTGCTCCTTGGAGCTACTCAATTTTTTTATTTTATTTTTTACTGATACGCCGAATTAAATATAAATTTCAACTTATCTAAATGTTTACCCATGCTCTGCTGACACTTGAGTGAGAGTTCTTGATTACTCAAGTATGTTTTCTCATTGTCCTATTATGGATGCATCAAGAACCGAGGAGTTCTCGCTCCTCAGTGCTTCTGGTTTTTTTTATTAATTTTTTTACTGAAACACTGGATTAGTTATCAATTTCAACTTACTTAAATTTTTACCCATGCTCTGCTGACACCTGAGTCAGAGTTTTGGGTTATTATTGCAAATCTTCGGTTAGTTCTATTATAGATGCATTAGAAAACGAGGAGTTCCAGCTCCTCAAAAGATCTGGTTTTTTAAAATGATTTTACGTATAAAGACACTAAATTAAACCACGATTTTTACTAATCTTACTTTTCAACCATGCTCTGCTGACACCTGAGTCAAAGTTCTGGGTTAGTATTGCATGTTGTCGGATAGTTCTGTTATACGTGCATCAGGAATCGAAGAGTTCCCGCTCCTTGGAGCTACTCAATTTTTTTGTTATATTTTTTACTGATACACTGAAATAATTATCAATTTCAACTTACTTAAATGTTTACCCTTGCTCTGCTGACACTTTTATCAGAGTTTTGGGTTATTTTTTCAAATTGTCGATTAGATCTACTATAGATACATCAGGAAACGAGGAGTTCCAGCTCCTCAGGTGTTCTGGTTTTTTTAAATGATTTTACGTGTAAAGACACTAAATTAAACCATGATTTTTACTAATCTTACTTTTCAACCATGCTCTGCTGACACCTGAGTCAAAGTTCTGGGTTAGTATTGCATGTTGTCGGATAGTTCTGTTACACGTGCATCAGGAAACGAAGAGTTCCCGCTCCTTGGAGCTACTCAATTTTTTTATTATATTTTTTACTGATACGCCGAATTAAATATAAATTTCAACTTATCTAAATGTTTACCCATGCTCTGCTGACACTTGAGTGAGAGTTCTTGATTACTCAAGTATGTTTTCTCATTGTCCTATTATGGATGCATCAAGAACCGAGGAGTTCTTGCTCCTCAGTGCTTCTGGTTTTTTTTTATTAATTTTTTTACTGAAACACTGGATTAGTTATCAATTTCAACTTACTTAAATGTTTACCCTTGCTCTGCTGACACTTTTATCAGGATTTTGGGTTATTTTTTCAAATTTTCGATTAGATCTACTATAGATACATCAGGAAACGAGGAGTTCCAGCTCCTCAGGTGTTCTGGTTTTTTTAAATGATTTTACGTGTAAAGACACTAAATTAAACCACGATTTTCACTAATCTAACTTTTCAACCATGCTCTGCTGACACCTGAGTCAAAGTTCTGGATTTGTTTTGCATGTTGTCGGATAGTACTGTTATACATGCATCAGGAAACGAAGAGTTCCCGCTCCTTGGAGCTACTCAATTTTTTTATTGGATTTTTTACTGATACGCCGAATTAAATATAAATTTCAACTTATCTAAATGTTTACCCATGCTCTGCTGACACTTGAGTGAGAGTTCTTGATTACTCAAGTATGTTTTCTCATTGTCCTATTATGGATGCATCAAGAACCGAGGAGTTCTCGCTCCTCAGTGCTTCTGGTTTTTTTTATTAATTTTTTTACTGAAACACTGGATTAGTTATCAATTTCAACTTACTTAAATTTTTACCCATGCTCTGCTGACACCTGAGTCAGAGTTTTGGGTTATTATTGCAAATCTTCGGTTAGTTCTATTATAGATGCATTAGAAAACGAGGAGTTCCAGCTCCTCAAAAGATCTGGTTTTTTAAAATGATTTTACGTATAAAGACACTAAATTAAACCACGATTTTTACTAATCTTACTTTTCAACCATGCTCTGCTGACACCTGAGTCAAAGTTCTGGATTTGTTTTGCATGTTGTCGGATAGTACTGTTATACATGCATCAGGAAACGAAGAGTTCCCGCTCCTTGGAGCTACTCAATTTTTTTATTGGATTTTTTACTGATACGCCGAATTAAATATAAATTTCAACTTATCTAAATGTTTACCCATGCTCTGCTGACACTTGAGTGAGAGTTCTTGATTACTCAAGTATGTTTTCTCATTGTCCTATTATGGATGCATCAAGAACCGAGGAGTTCTCGCTCCTCAGTGCTTCTGGTTTTTTTTATTAATTTTTTTACTGAAACACTGGATTAGTTATCAATTTCAACTTACTTAAATTTTTACCCATGCTCTGCTGACACCTGAGTCAGAGTTTTGGGTTATTATTGCAAATCTTCGGTTAGTTCTATTATAGATGCATTAGAAAACGAGGAGTTCTAGCTCCTCAAAAGATCTGGTTTTTTAAAATGATTTTACGTATAAAGACACTAAATTAAACCACGATTTTTACTAATCTTACTTTTCAACCATGCTCTGCTGACACCTGAGTCAAAGTTCTGGGTTAGTATTGCATGTTGTCGGATAGTTCTGTTATACGTGCATCAGGAATCGAAGAGTTCCCGCTCCTTGGAGCTACTCAATTTTTTGTTATATTTTTTACTGATACACTGAAATAATGATCAATTTCAACTTACTTAAATGTTTACCCTTGCTCTGCTGACACTTTTATCAGAGTTTTGGGTTATTTTTTCAAATTGTCGATTAGATCTACTATAGATACATCAGGAAACGAGGAGTTCCAGCTCCTCAGGTGTTCTGGTTTTTTTAAATGATTTTACGTGTAAAGACACTAAATTAAACCACGATTTTTACTAATCTTACTTTTCAACCATGCTCTGCTGACACCTGAGTCAAAGTTCTGGGTTAGTATTGCATGTTGTCGGATAGTTCTGTTACACGTGCATCAGGAAACGAAGAGTTCCCGCTCCTTGGAGCTACTCAATTTTTTTATTATATTTTTTACTGATACGCCGAATTAAATATAAATTTCAACTTATCTAAATGTTTACCCATGCTCTGCTGACACTTGAGTGAGAGTTCTTGATTACTCAAGTATGTTTTCTCATTGTCCTATTATGGATGCATCAAGAACCGAGGAGTTCTCGCTCCTCAGTGCTTCTGGTTTTTTTTTATTAATTTTTTTACTGAAACACTGGATTAGTTATCAATTTCAACTTACTTTAATTTTTACCCATGCTCTGCTGACACCTGAGTCAGAGTTTTGGGTTATTATTGCAAATCTTCGGTTAGTTCTATTATAGATGCATTAGAAAACGAGGAGTTCCAGGTCCTCAAAAGATTTGGTTTTTTAAAATGATTTTACGTATAAAGACACTCAATTTAACCACGATTTTTACTAATCTTACTTTTCAACCATGCTCTGCTGACACCTTAGTCAAAGTTCTGGGTTAGTATTGCATGTTGTCGGATAGTTCTGTTATACGTGCATCAGGAAACGAAGAGTTCCTGCTCCTTGGAGCTACTCAATTTTTTTATTATATTTTTTACTGATACGCCGAATTAAATATAAATTTCAACTTATCTAAATGTTTACCCATTCTCTGCTGACACTTGAGTGAGAGTTCTTGATTACTAAAGTATGTTTTCTCATTGTACTATTATAGATGCATCAAGAACCGAGGAGTTCTCGCTCCTCAATGCTATTTGTTTTTTTTATTACATTTTTTACTGAAACACTGGATTAATTGTCAATTTCAACTTACTTAAATCTTTACCCATGCTCTGCTGACACTTGAGTGAGAGTTCTTGATAACTCAAGTATGTTTTCTCATTGTCCTATTATGGATGCATCAAGAACCGAGGAGTTCTCGCTCCTCAGTGCTTCTGGTTTTTTTTATTAATTTTTTTACTGAAACACTGGATTAGTTATCAATTTCAACTTACTTAAATTTTTACCCATGCTCTGCTGACACCTGAGTCAGAGTTTTGGGTTATTATTGCAAATCTTCGGTTAGTTCTATTATAGATGCATTAGAAAACGAGGAGTTCCAGCTCCTCAAAAGATCTGGTTTTTTAAAATGATTTTACGTATAAAGACACTAAATTAAACCACGATTTTTACTAATCTTACTTTTCAACCATGCTCTGCTGACACCTGAGTCAAAGTTCTGGGTTAGTATTGCATGTTGTCGGATAGTTCTGTTATACGTGCATCAGGAATCGAAGAGTTCCCGCTCCTTGGAGCTACTCAATTTTTTTGTTATATTTTTTACTGATACACTGAAATAATTATCAATTTCAACTTACTTAAATGTTTACCCTTGCTCTGCTGACACTTTTATCAGAGTTTTGGGTTATTTTTTCAAATTGTCGATTAGATCTACTATAGATACATCAGGAAACGAGGAGTTCCAGCTCCTCAGGTGTTCTGGTTTTTTTAAATGATTTTACGTGTAAAGACACTAAATTAAACCATGATTTTTACTAATCTTACTTTTCAACCATGCTCTGCTGACACCTGAGTCAAAGTTCTGGGTTAGTATTGCATGTTGTCGGATAGTTCTGTTACACGTGCATCAGGAAACGAAGAGTTCCCGCTCCTTGGAGCTACTCAATTTTTTTATTATATTTTTTACTGATACGCCGAATTAAATATAAATTTCAACTTATCTAAATGTTTACCCATGCTCTGCTGACACTTGAGTGAGAGTTCTTGATTACTCAAGTATGTTTTCTCATTGTCCTATTATGGATGCATCAAGAACCGAGGAGTTCTTGCTCCTCAGTGCTTCTGGTTTTTTTTTATTAATTTTTTTACTGAAACACTGGATTAGTTATCAA
Organism: Agrochola litura; assembly: GCA_949152395.1. NCBI lineage: Eukaryota > Metazoa > Arthropoda > Insecta > Lepidoptera > Noctuidae > Agrochola > Agrochola litura. The sequence continues at coordinate 15,852,650 of OX424509.1, read as the reverse complement.
TTTCAACTTACTTAAATGTTTACCCTTGCTCTGCTGACACTTTTATCAGGATTTTGGGTTATTTTTTCAAATTTTCGATTAGATCTACTATAGATACATCAGGAAACGAGGAGTTCCAGCTCCTCAGGTGTTCTGGTTTTTTTAAATGATTTTACGTGTAAAGACACTAAATTAAACCACGATTTTCACTAATCTAACTTTTCAACCATGCTCTGCTGACACCTGAGTCAAAGTTCTGGATTTGTTTTGCATGTTGTCGGATAGTACTGTTATACATGCATCAGGAAACGAAGAGTTCCCGCTCCTTGGAGCTACTCAATTTTTTTATTGGATTTTTTACTGATACGCCGAATTAAATATAAATTTCAACTTATCTAAATGTTTACCCATGCTCTGCTGACACTTGAGTGAGAGTTCTTGATTACTCAAGTATGTTTTCTCATTGTCCTATTATGGATGCATCAAGAACCGAGGAGTTCTCGCTCCTCAGTGCTTCTGGTTTTTTTTATTAATTTTTTTACTGAAACACTGGATTAGTTATCAATTTCAACTTACTTAAATTTTTACCCATGCTCTGCTGACACCTGAGTCAGAGTTTTGGGTTATTATTGCAAATCTTCGGTTAGTTCTATTATAGATGCATTAGAAAACGAGGAGTTCCAGCTCCTCAAAAGATCTGGTTTTTTAAAATGATTTTACGTATAAAGACACTAAATTAAACCACGATTTTTACTAATCTTACTTTTCAACCATGCTCTGCTGACACCTGAGTCAAAGTTCTGGATTTGTTTTGCATGTTGTCGGATAGTACTGTTATACATGCATCAGGAAACGAAGAGTTCCCGCTCCTTGGAGCTACTCAATTTTTTTATTGGATTTTTTACTGATACGCCGAATTAAATATAAATTTCAACTTATCTAAATGTTTACCCATGCTCTGCTGACACTTGAGTGAGAGTTCTTGATTACTCAAGTATGTTTTCTCATTGTCCTATTATGGATGCATCAAGAACCGAGGAGTTCTCGCTCCTCAGTGCTTCTGGTTTTTTTTATTAATTTTTTTACTGAAACACTGGATTAGTTATCAATTTCAACTTACTTAAATTTTTACCCATGCTCTGCTGACACCTGAGTCAGAGTTTTGGGTTATTATTGCAAATCTTCGGTTAGTTCTATTATAGATGCATTAGAAAACGAGGAGTTCTAGCTCCTCAAAAGATCTGGTTTTTTAAAATGATTTTACGTATAAAGACACTAAATTAAACCACGATTTTTACTAATCTTACTTTTCAACCATGCTCTGCTGACACCTGAGTCAAAGTTCTGGGTTAGTATTGCATGTTGTCGGATAGTTCTGTTATACGTGCATCAGGAATCGAAGAGTTCCCGCTCCTTGGAGCTACTCAATTTTTTTGTTATATTTTTTACTGATACACTGAAATAATGATCAATTTCAACTTACTTAAATGTTTACCCTTGCTCTGCTGACACTTTTATCAGAGTTTTGGGTTATTTTTTCAAATTGTCGATTAGATCTACTATAGATACATCAGGAAACGAGGAGTTCCAGCTCCTCAGGTGTTCTGGTTTTTTTAAATGATTTTACGTGTAAAGACACTAAATTAAACCACGATTTTTACTAATCTTACTTTTCAACCATGCTCTGCTGACACCTGAGTCAAAGTTCTGGGTTAGTATTGCATGTTGTCGGATAGTTCTGTTACACGTGCATCAGGAAACGAAGAGTTCCCGCTCCTTGGAGCTACTCAATTTTTTTATTATATTTTTTACTGATACGCCGAATTAAATATAAATTTCAACTTATCTAAATGTTTACCCATGCTCTGCTGACACTTGAGTGAGAGTTCTTGATTACTCAAGTATGTTTTCTCATTGTCCTATTATGGATGCATCAAGAACCGAGGAGTTCTCGCTCCTCAGTGCTTCTGGTTTTTTTTTATTAATTTTTTTACTGAAACACTGGATTAGTTATCAATTTCAACTTACTTTAATTTTTACCCATGCTCTGCTGACACCTGAGTCAGAGTTTTGGGTTATTATTGCAAATCTTCGGTTAGTTCTATTATAGATGCATTAGAAAACGAGGAGTTCCAGGTCCTCAAAAGATTTGGTTTTTTAAAATGATTTTACGTATAAAGACACTCAATTTAACCACGATTTTTACTAATCTTACTTTTCAACCATGCTCTGCTGACACCTTAGTCAAAGTTCTGGGTTAGTATTGCATGTTGTCGGATAGTTCTGTTATACGTGCATCAGGAAACGAAGAGTTCCTGCTCCTTGGAGCTACTCAATTTTTTTATTATATTTTTTACTGATACGCCGAATTAAATATAAATTTCAACTTATCTAAATGTTTACCCATTCTCTGCTGACACTTGAGTGAGAGTTCTTGATTACTAAAGTATGTTTTCTCATTGTACTATTATAGATGCATCAAGAACCGAGGAGTTCTCGCTCCTCAATGCTATTTGTTTTTTTTATTACATTTTTTACTGAAACACTGGATTAATTGTCAATTTCAACTTACTTAAATCTTTACCCATGCTCTGCTGACACTTGAGTGAGAGTTCTTGATAACTCAAGTATGTTTTCTCATTGTCCTATTATGGTTGCATCAAGAACCGAGGAGTTCTCGCTCCTCAGTGGTACTTGTTTTTTTTTAATAATATTTTTTACTGAAACACTGGATTAATTGTCAATTTCAACTTACTTAAATCTTTACCCATGCTCTGCTGACACTTGAGTGAGAGTTCTTGATTACTCAAGTATGTTTTTTTTTCATTGTCCTATTATAGATGCATCAAGAACCGAGGAGTTCTCGCTCCTCAGTGCTACTTGTTTTTTTTATTAAATTATTTACTGAAACACTGGATTAATTGTCAATTTCAACTTACTTAAATCTTTACCCATGCTCTGCTGACACCTGAGTCAGAGTTTTGGGTTATTATTGCAAATCGTCGGTTAGTTCTATTATAGATGCATTAGAAAACGAAGAGTTCCAGCTCCTCAGAAGATCTGGTTTTTTAAAATGATTTTACGTATAAAGACACTAAATTAAACCACGAGTTTTACTAATCTTACTTTTCAACCATGCTCTGCTGACACCTGAGTCAGAGTTTTGGGTTATTATTGCAAATCTTCGGTTAGTTCTGTTATGTATGCATCAGGAAACGAGGAGTTCCAGCTCTTCAGGTGTTCTGGTTTTTTAAATGATTTTACGTATTTAGACACTAAATTAAACCTTGATTTTTACTAATCTAAGTTTTCAACCATGCTCTGCTGATACCTCAGTCAAAGTTCTGGGTTTGTATTGCATGTTGTCGGATAGTTCTGTTATACGTGCATCAGGAAACTAAGAGTTCCCGCTCCTTGGAGCTACTCAATTTTTTTATTATATTTTTTACTGATAAGCCGAAATAAATATAAATTTCAACTTATCTAAATGTTTACCCATGCTCTGCTGACACTTGAGTGAGAGTTCTTGATTACTCAAGTATGTTTTCTCATTGTCCTATTATGGATGCATCAAGAACCGAGGAGTTCTTGCTCCTCCGTGCTTCTGGTTTTTTTAATTAATTTTTTTACTGAAACACTGGATTAATTATCAATTTCAACTTACTTAAATCTTTACCCATGCTCTGCTGACACCTGAGGCAGAGTTTTGGGTTATTATTGCTAATCGTCGGTTAGTTCTATTATAGATGCATTATAAAACGAGGAGTTCCAGCTCCTCAGAAGATCTGGTTTTTTAAAATGATTTTACGTATAAAGACACTAAATTAAACCACGATTTTTACTAATCTTACTTTTCAACCATGCTCTGCTGACACCTGAGTCAAAGTTCTGGGTTAGTATTGCATGTTGTCGGATAGTTCTGTTATACGTGCATCAGGAAACGAAGAGTTCCCGCTCCTTGGACCTACTCAATTTTTTTATTATATTTTTTACTGATACGCCGAATTAAATATAAATTTCAACTTATCTAAATCTTTACCCATGCTCTGCTGACACTTGAGTGAGAGTTCTTGATTACTCCAGTATGTTTTCTCATTGTCCTATTATAGAGGCATTAAGAACCGCGGAGTTCTCGCTCCTCAATGCTACTTGTTTATTTTATTACATTTTTTACTGAAACACTGGATTAATTGTCAATTTCAACTTACTTAAATCTTTACCCATGCTCTGCTGACACTTGAGTGAGAGTTCTTGATAACTCAAGTATGTTTTCTCATTGTCCTATTATGGTTGCATCAAGAACCGAGGAGTTCTCGCTCCTCAGTGGTACTTGTTTTTTTTTAATAATATTTTTTACTGAAACACTGGATTAATTGTCAATTTCAACTTACTTAAATCTTTACCCATGCTCTGCTGACACTTGAGTGAGAGTTCTTGATTACTCAAGTATGTTTTCTCATGGTCCTATTATAGATGCATCAAGAACCGAGGAGTTCTCGCTCCTCAATGCTACTTGTTTTTTTTATTACATTTTTTACTGAAACACTGGATTAATTGTCAATTTCAACTTACTTAAATCTTTACCCATGCTCTGCTGACACTTGAGTGAGAGTTGTTGATAACTCAAGTATGTTTTCTCATTGTCCTATTATGGTTGCATCAAGAACCGAGGAGTTCGCGCTCCTCAGTGGTACTTGTTTTTTTTTAATAATTTTTTTTTACTGAAACACTGGATTAATTGTCAATTTCAACTTACTTAAATGTTTACCCATGCTCTGCTGACACTTGAGTGAGAGTTCTTGATTACTCAAGTATGTTTTCTCATTGTCCTATTATAGATGCATCAAGAACCGAGGAGTTCTCGCTCCTCAGTGCTACTTGTTTTTTTAAATATATTTTTTACTGAAACACTGGATTAATTGTCAATTTCAACTTACTTAAATCTTTACCCATGCTCTGCTGACACCTGAGTCAGAGTTTTGGGTTATTATTGCAAATCGTCGGTTAGTTCTGTTATATATGCATCAGGAAACGAGGAGTTCCAGCTCTTCAGGTGTTCTGGTTTTTTAAAATGATTTTACGTATTTAGACACTAAATTAAACCTTGATTTTTACTAATCTAAGTTTTCAACCATGCTCTGCTGACACCTCAGTCAAAGTTCTGGGTTTGTATTGCATGTTGTCGGATAGTTCTATCATAGATGCATCAGAAAGTGAGGCATTCATGCTCCTTATTCCTATTCAAATTCTTTTTTGATCCTTCTAACTTAAACACTTAATGAAACCTCGATTTCTCCCAACCTTTCTTTTTCACATGGCTCTGCTGATACTTCTGCTGATCTTCTGCTTTCATTTAGTTTTTTTTTTCTGTTACTAGAATCTTTGTTATTAATCTTAGCCCAAAACATTTATGAAAATCCACAAATTACGTCATTCACGGCTATTTTATCAAAATGATTGTCTTTTTCTAGTAAAAGGCCAATTTTTTTTTTTTTGTTTTTTTTAATTTATTTCAGCAGAACTCTTCCGGAAAAGTATTAGGAACTATAGAACTTGCCACTGTGCACCTAAATCAGTTTTAAAATTTTAATTTTGGAAAAAATGATCTGCTAACGGAAGTTAGCAGAGCATATTTTCATTCGACTTTTTTCAGGCAAAAAAGCCAGAACTATTTTTTTTAAGTATAAGGAACTCTAGAACTCACCCGCATGCCAATAGAACTCACATTTTTTCATGCTCTGCTGGGAAATGATCTGCCACGTTCACGGACATCACGTGTAGAAGGTTTGGCAGTATGCCTTGAAAAGCGAAACTTTTACATCCTTACTACAACGCGCAAACCTGCGGGCTACCATATTGCATCGAACCGCAAACGCCCTCCGCTCCCTTCAGCATTACGCTCAGCAGCAGCAGCATTGTCAGATAAGTCCTCCGTGACTACATACCCTAGGTATTTAAACTGTGTGACTCTCTGTAGTGGGTTTCCGCTTAAAGTCACTGGAGGAACATTATCCAACGAGCAAGACTTCGATTAAAAAATTAGAAGCTGACTTTTCTTGACATTATATGTGAGTCCATGTGACGCAGCATAGGACTCACAAACAGCCAACAACTTCCTGAGCGCGCTGATTGATGGACTCAGCAAGACCATGTCGTCTGCGTAGTTGAGATTATTCACCATAGTGCCATCAATCGAGCAACCAACGTTGGTCTCGCTGAGCGCATCAATCAACTGGTTCATGTAAATATTAAACAGGGTCGGGGACGTTAGTTCACCCTGTTTAACACCACACTCCCAAGACGTACGTATTAGAGTGAGCACCTGCCCATCTAACACTGTTAGTCTGCGAGCTATACCAAAACCTCAGTACATTAATAAGCTCCTCGGGTACCTCCAGAAGTTTAAGCTTCGACCAAAGCTTGTCGTAACAAACCAAGTCAAAAGCCTTGGAGAGGTCGAAAAAAGCAGCATATACCTACTGGCGTTTCCCTATCAGTGTAATACTTGACCGTCTGCTTAAGCGCCAGGATAGCGGTCTCAGTTGATAGCGCCTTCCTAAAACTAAACTGAGCATAACTCAACTTTAAATACTTACCAAGCCGGCGCTCAAGCAGACCATCAAATACCTTTCCAATTATAGCGGCCAAAGAGATGGGCCTGTAGTTCATTTTGTCTGCTATGTCGCCTGTTTTATTTTTAACCACAGGCACCACCACGCTTTCCATAAGCTCCATTGGTAGATAGGTTTGACGGATACAAAACGCATACAACATTGCTAGAACCCGGTAAATGTGAGGTCCCGCATGTAACAGATGCTCAACACCAAGCCCATCGTGACCCGACTGAAGTGAGGCGACTTCCCTCTCGACAAACTTCCTACCACTTTCTTCACCTCTTTAGCAGTAAACCCAAGAGGAAACACCGCCGGCACTTTAGCTTCATCCGTGCACCGAGCATCTGCTAATGAGGAAGATACCACAAAGTGTTCTTTAAAAATGCTGGCTATGCATCCCGCATCCGTCTCACCTTCAACACTCACGGGTAGGCCCGTTTTAGGATTCATCCTACCAGTTTGTTTCCAGAAATTCTTAAAATCCTTTTGTTCATGGCTCTTGACTATCAAATCGATACATATTTGCGATTTATGATTTTGACAATATTTTAACTGTTTCTTGAACTGATTCCTACTCTGTTTTATTGCAATACAAATGGGGCCACAGGATTTCCATACCTGAAATTTCACACGGGCCTGTGTGAGCGCTTTTAACGTACTTATTCCACCCTATTACATGCTTGCCCCTCCCAACCCCCCAGTCTTATAACTATGCACGGCGGCTTCCAGTAGTGTTTTGACAGTTTTTTGGTATAGCTCGTCGATAACCAACCTATGTCCGACATCAGTACCTACACATGTTATCACAGCATTCACTGAAATCGGATGGAAAGTCTATGCTTCTTAAAAATGAATTACATAAGTGTTGGTAGGTATTAATTTGTTTATAGCTTCGGCCAAACCTGAGCGACCACAACGCGGGAGGCGGGAAGCGAAGCGGGAGCGTCTACCGCGCGGCGGACGCTGCTCGTGTTATTATATGGCGCCTTGCACACCTACGCGACCGTAACGCGGGAACACCGCGTCGGCCAAGCGAAAAAGAGCGGGAAGCACGCGTCTTGTGGTCAGACGTGTGTACAGATCGTTACATTATTACGGACGTCTCATTATTTAAACTCCACGATGACAGATGATAATCATATAGAGATGTTTATCGAAAAAGTAAGAGAACATACTCTTCTATACGATCTGAAAAATCCTGGTTATAAAAATATACGTAAAAAGGATAAAATATGGGACTCAATTGACCAGACTGATGAATGGGCCAGAGTCAGACTGTGATTTTAAATATGAGACTGACATAACACAACAATTTAGGTGCTACACTAAGCTATAGACGTGCGGCTGTGACTATTCACTAAACAAAACGAAGTTCGCTGTTCGCGCTGGCTGTAGTCGCGGCGGTGTGCACGATAATTCCCGCGTTAAGGCTTGTGCAGACCAGCGCGACACGCGACGCGACACAAAGGCACCGCTCGTCGCGCGACGGGCGGGCGGTGCCTTTGTGTCGCGCTGGTCTGCACAAGCCTTTAGTTTCGCGTTGTTAACGCTCCCGCTCCCGCGTCCCACGTTGTATTCGCTCAGGTTTGGCCGAAGCTCTAAGGCCGTTCGGAACATGAGGCGAGTGGCTGTGCAGTAACAAATTCATGTGACAGTGGGGGTGAGGGGTGGGGTACTGCACACGCACAGCTAATAGCGCACTTCAGAGCCGCCATAAAGTTTGACAAGTACTATACCTAGTCAAACTACCACCAAATATTTATCCAAATATGGAAAAGAAGCGAAGATGTTCCCTAAATTAAGACATTAGGTACAAGAAAGACAGCTTAGTATTTCAGTACCTACTTAGTATTTATTAGGTTCGGTAACTAAAAGGACTAGTTCAGTCTAACTACAAATCGACATCGTCGAGATAAATATAAAATAACAATTTCTAATTTTAAACAGTAAACTAATCTAAAATTATCAATTCCGTAAATAAAGATTAGTATCAAATTTTTCGGGTGTTTTCGAATAGTTTCGAACTCAACCAAAGCCATAACATCATGCCTGCAATCCCTGAAGGGTTAGGCAGAGGTGCACCTATTAGTACACCCATATTTCGCCAGTTATGTGGGCAATAGGGTGGTTGCCGGTTGATGGAAATAGGGCGACCCTATGGCCATCAACCGGGCAAATCCAGACTTTGGGCTGCTACTGAAAAATTCCTGATTGAAAAATTCAGTATCACTTTGCCCGACCTATCGGGCTTATAGCCTATACATAGTATTATAGGTCAGATAGCTCTGAACATGGGTCGAAGTTACCATCCAAATTAAAAGATACATTACCGGTCAACTGCCCTAACTGGCGTCCTATGTTTGCCTGTAATGAAAAAAATTTTATTATCTTTTTCATTTTACACGTATGGCAATCTAAACTTAAAGCTCTATAAGAAAACTCAAAGTTTCGATTGCCATACAAGTAAAATGAAAAAGATATTAAAGCTTTCTCATTATAGGCAAACAAAGGACTTCAGGCGAAGTTAGGGCAGTTGACGGTAGGTATTTTAGTTCATTTTTCATTTAGTTGTGCAGTCCCGGAAAAAAGAGTTAACGATGTCACCGAGCTCGAAAGAGACGGAAGGCACTCTTTCAAAGCCGAACTTTTTCTAAAACTTGACTCGAAGTAGGTACCTCAAAACAGAATCTAACACTACTTCTTCGGCTTTTCGTCCCTACATGGATCGCAAACTTTCGGTGGCAGTTTGCAGGGCGGTTTAACAGCACTAGGGTCGTCTGTATACTCCACAGGATGCTCATCCTTGGGTGGTGGACCTCCACAAGGTGGGGCAAAGGTAGAAGGAGGGGTACAAGGCACATCCGGAGGAAGACCGACACTTTGATATCCGACGTCTTCATAGTAACAGTGAGCGTCGAACCACCACACACAACCTGGTGTTGGTAATTCGCTCGGGAACTTCAACTGCAAATGTAAGAAAAAAAAACTAAATTTTTCGTCGATTTCGCAACGCTTCTATGTTTTCTCGCTGGTGTCAAAGAGGATAGTACCTAAAGTGGATGATAGAAATGCGAACTTATAGTACGCGCTTTTTAACCGACTTTTTTTTTGTATGTTCACCGATTTCTCCGTCAATTGTGGACCGATTTTGAAAATTATTTTTTTTTTGTTTAAAAGGGTATGCTCTCGAGGTGGTCGGTCCCATATAAATTTTAGTAACTTTGCTTCTATAGTTTTTGAGTTAGCTTCAATAATACGTACTTTTTCCCACTTAGTATGTGGATGATATGATAAGTTCCTGTCACTGTTATTTACATAGCAGTTAGTGGTTTTCGAATTTGTATGGGGTAGGTACAGACGCCAGCACATCAAACTACTACAATCTGTCAAATTTATTTAATAGATTTTCAACTTTATCGCTGAAGCGTTAGGTTCAAAGTTGATTGGGAAAATTTGACAGTTTCAGGTAGCTTGATGTGCTGGCGTCTGTACCACAACTAAAAAGTGAAAAATAAAAACTTTTACAAAAAAAAAAACAACCGACTTCCATTTAATTTCGGAAGTCGGTGACCAAAAAACGAAGATTCAAAACCAAAGACACCGACTTCCGAAATTGAAGTTAGTTTTCACATTGTAGTGTTTGTTGCAAGTCGGTTGTTTTTTTTTTGTAAAAAGTTTTTTAAGTTAGCGAACTTCACAGAACAGAAAAAACAGTGTTCTGTGGCGAACTTACTCGGCTCGCCGTCGGTGACACACGAGAAGCTTGCTCACACTGTATCGCGATGTTGTCGAATTTTCTAAACCAAACTAAACAAAGATTACACAAATGTCGAAACAAAATGGCGGATCGCGACTCGCGGTGATGACTATAGGTACAGGGTGGCAGGGACATCGACGCGAAAACTGAAACCATGGATTCAGTACATGATTCTGAACCCCCCTGAGTTGAAAATGTTCGTCGGTTATTAAAAAAAAAATCTGCTGTTTCAAAGAAAAGTGGTCACCTACGTGGTCAAAATGTATGGAACAGCTGATTTTTTTCGAAAATTTTCAACGCAGGGTGTTTCAGAATTATGTACTGTCTCCATGGTTTATGGTCCAGAGTATGGTATGGTTCCAGAATTATGGTCTTTAATACATGGTTTTAGTTTTCGCGTCGATGTCCCTGCCTCCCAGTAGATGTAAGGCCGGTTTAAAACCAATTAAGCCAATCAGTTGGTGCAGCGCAGACGACACACTTTTTGTGCGATCGAGTCTGTGGCGCACATTCAAATTCCTATCTTATTCGTAATGTGAGCTACGGAATGGTTCCTAAATTAAATTTTAAATTGACAGAAATTACTATCGAGCGACACATCCTTTAAAGAATAACCTGCATTCGGAAAAACATCGGGGACAAATAAGACATTTTCGTGCGCCACAGACTCGATCGCACAAAAAGTGTGTCGTCACAAAAAAACCGTTTAAAACCGAAATAAACCATTTTTTTCGATTTAAAACGGTTGGTGTTGATGACTATGTTTTTCTTAATTATAACTACATTTTCTTGATTTTACCGAGGTAGGGAATTAGGGATATAATGGAGTACCTATAAACTGTGTAAATATTTTTTAAATGTGTGATATACCTACTGATATTGATATACTTATCGGGTTTAGTTCTAGTTGGTCCATCTGACCAAGCGTAGGCTTGGTCGCACGGACCTACTAGTATTACCTACCTAAGTTATAAAAACTATATTGATACGTTAAAAACTCTGTGTTGGTAAATAAATATTTTTTTCATTGTTTTCAAACGATTTAAATAATCAATTTGATTCGGTTTATAACCAAACTCACACTCTCGTACTCGTTGACGTCGTCACTTGTGACTCGATGCAACGTTGTCAGCTCGCCTACCCTACACACTCATGCACATACATAAACTACCCAAAAATAAGGTAGGTATACTTACTTACATACTTAAGTTTTCGTATAGTAGGTAATCTAGGTAGGTACTTTCTATTGATTTTATATTAACCAAAAATTGCCCGTAATGAAGTGTAAAAAACAGTTTTTTTTATTTTTGTAGGCGAGTTTTCAACCGTTTAAAACCGCAATATTTGTTTTAAAACGTTTTAAGTCGGTTGTTTTTTAGTTTTTTTATATAATCTGTTTTTTATATAATCGGTTGTTGTTTAGTTTCGTACGTCTGTCATAACTGATGACAGACATACGAAACTACGAACCGAGGCGGGCTACGAGCAAAATTTCAAACCTGTTGGATCGTCGTCGAACTTACTCAGCGGTTTTAAAGTAGGTACGCGTACTTAGTATGACACACGGGCGAGAAAGGTCGCCGAGCCTTATGTACGCGTACTTGCTCGCATGTCTATCACCCCTTTAATAGGAAGTAGTCCACTTAGAGCACCCGTCCGAATAGCACCTGCGCGAATAGCACCTAGCCTAAAGTCCCCGTCACGAGAAGCTATAAATTTTGTAAACATACATTCAGGGGTTTGCAATCTTTGGGTAAAATAAAATAAAAACAGTTTTGTACTATTTTTTTACAGGGATATAATTATATTAACACACACAATAAAGAATAATGGCGAAATAATTTCTTTGGACGTACTGGGTCCTGGATCCATTATAGCTAGTAAAAAAATAACAATTCCTCATACAATAATTAACAATAACAAACAATATAACCTAATCCGCGAAAACACCACAAACAAACAGACGCATTCGAAACTCGAAAGACAGCAGAGACAACGTCAGCGTGAACTTACTTCAAAATCGTGGCCCAAATGTTTACGTTCCATGAATCAGATGCGTTCCAGTACCACAAAACCTTAGACGACAGCGCTTTATATCGCTAAAATATAACCCGATCAAGTGAAATTGCTCATTAGTTTCGTATAACACGTACGTTACTTTGACTTCATTGAATTTGGGATTATTTGTTGTTGATTAAATTGTCGCTACGTAACTTGGTAGAAGTTCTTTATTTACAAAAATTATAGCTTCTCGTGACGGGGACTTTAGTCCATTAAAATTTATTTTTAAATTTTTGTCCACGAAGAGCACCTACGATTCAGCAGCCTACTGCTGGGATGTATTTGTTTTACTGGACGTTATTAAATGAAAGATATCGATAAAAATCACTAGACTGACTCTTAGGTAAGATTTAATTACGGCTGATTTTGCAATAAAAGTGATATGTGGAGACTGATTGTGATATATAAAAAATAAAAATTGTTATTATTTGGTAAGATTAATAATTATTGTCTTAGTGATTTTGTATTATATTTCATTTTTAAATGTCGCCTAGACAAATTTCGTATGTACAGACGCCAGCACATCAAGCTACCCGAAACTGTCAAAGTTTCCCAATCAACTTTGAACCTTACGCTTCAGCGATAAAGTTGAAAATCTATTAAATAAATTTGACAGATTGTAGTAGCTTGATGTGCTGGCGTCTGTACATAAATATGTGTAATTAATAAACATACTAGTGATTTTTATCGATATCTTTCATTTAATAACGTCCTGTAAAACAAATACATCCCAGCACTAGGTTGCTGAGTCGTAGGTGCTCTTCGTGGACTAGGCTAGGTGCTATTCGCGCAGGTGCTATTCGGACGGGTGCTCTAAGTAGACTACTTCTTTAATAGTACGGGCAGCCTGTTGATTCTGCATTGAATAAACTTGCAACACTGAACCCTTTCTGGTTATGAATTTAACAGATTACAATACTTTCCATAAAAAGCTACGCCGCATCATCAAAAACACGCAAGATATACATATACTGGGCACACTGTACCTCAGCAGTAATTTTAAAACTTGAAACTGTTGCAAATGAACTTTTGCCGAGTCAACATCATAGTTATTTATGTTGATTTAGCAAAGTACAATTACCCATTTACATTATTGGTTCCATAATCTATTAATGAGTTAAAAGAGTACAACTTACACCCGGTCCGGTACCCGATTGGAAGCATGTCTTTGTCCCTCCAGCACCTGAATGGAAGCCTTCGGCTACTGGCGCCACTACCGGAGGTTTTACAGAATTCAAGACATCTCTGTTGCCATAATACTGGTCAGAATATTTATATTCAGGCCCGCGAGGAACGTCAGGCGTGGGAATAGATCTAGGCGCAATCACTGGTAGAAAGCGTTGATGATATACAAATTTCCGACCTAATAAAAATTTACGTAATGTCTGTAAAGTAAACGACACATCCCTAAAATCCCATTTAACCATTTCTAAGCTTTTCAGATTAGAGACTGCAAACTGACAAGAAAGTTGACAGTTTTATTTTCACACATATTATTGAATGCTACACATTTTTTTAATTAATTCGAAGGTAAAAAGATCGTATACCTATTGTACTCAACTCCTTTTTAGGGTTCCGTACCCTACGGGTGCCAGACAGAACCCTAACTAAACCTCTGCTGTCCGTCCGTCCGTCTGTCTGTCTGTATTGCCACTATAACAACAAATAATAAAAAACCGGACAAGTGCGTGTTGGACCACGCATAATGAAGGGTTCCGTAGTTGGGATGAAATTATTCCAAGAACAAACTTAACATTGTAGTTAAAAAACATGTTCTCCCATACATTCCAACCGCAAATGTAAGTTTGTACCATAGAAATATAAAAAACAGTACCTGGTCGACCAAGCTCTGCTGCTCTGGTGAAAATAGAAATAAACATATCGTCCAGGTATACCAACATTGTATCACATTCTCGAGGCTGTGAAAATAGAGAAAACGAAATTTCCCAGATATGAGACCTAGCTAGATCGATTTTTCGCCCCTGTAAACCCCCATATTGCAACTTTCATCGAAATCGTTAGAGCCGATTTCGAGACCGTGAGTACAAACACATGTAGGTATAATAAACATATATAAAAATATTGCTCGTTTAATAGTATAGGAATTTCTATGGTTTGTATGTACAGTAAGCGCTCAAAAGTGCATGAGCACGCTAAGAGTCGTATTGCTGTGAACACGCGGTATAGTCCGTACATTTGTATGTGTAAACAGTCAGACGTCTGTGGTGTGAGTGCCGTACACACACCACAGAGAACGCAGTTTTGAACTACACACTATCGTATCGTCACGGTTCGCGGGCGCCGCACTTATATTTCCATAACTTTTGTTAGCACGCATCATACTCGTACGCGTGACCTTGGCCAGTGTATCGCATTGCTAAAATTCGAAAGTAAATTATATGTGCAGATAGCAGAAGGCGTTAAGCGTTGGTCTTAGATTCAAGATGGCTAAGGTTCTAATCTCGTAAATCACAGCGCTGTTTTTGCAAATATTATTATTTTTGTTTGCAGTAATAATATTTTTAAATATCCTGCCTATTTATTAATGTTATTATTGCAATAAAGGGTTTAGAATAAAAAATGCGTGATATGTTATAATAAAAAATAAATAATATTTATTCGTTATGTTTATTAATATCAAACTGCTACAATTATTTATCATTACTTCACCTGAATAATATGTGAAATAGATGTCTAGAAACTTAGAAGCAATTTGTATTATTATGACATATTTAAATTTTGAAATGTTTTAAATTTTAAATGGATTTTTTTGCACCATAAATATAAAGCTTTGATCATGGTCTAAGTAATTAAGCAATAAATAAGAATATTAGACTACTTAAAATGTAAAAAAATCTACTGACAAAATTGTTGATTTTAAGGTTAAAGGCAGTTGTTCATATTAATTATTTTAAACTTTATTTGGCTTTAGTAAATATTGGTTGGTATTGAGGTTATAGCTTAAGTATTCATTTTCTTTACGAAAAGAAGATTGAAACTAAACCTCAAATTTTAATCCTAAAATAATACTATTACTAAAATAATATTAAACAATTTCGGTATATCTGCAAGAAATACGACAAACACCCTATTGAAACGTGCTTAAAAAATTCGTTACCATAAATTCATGCAATAACGAATCTGTTGTTTATTAAGTTGGTACGGTCAATATTTTAACCGGTCAGGCGCGGTGGGTGGTCCGCGCCGTGACAGTTTTACGACCGCACTTAAATAAACAAACACTCGGATTTCTTTACAATGTCTCAAGTAGTATTGTTAATGTTTTTTGCTACTCGAATAGATTACGAATACGTTTCAAATGGTTGCAGTCTTTGTAAACAACGTTCACTTATCTTTATTACCCGCTTTTGTTATTATTTCTTTTGTTCTTTGTGATAACAATTTCTGATAAAACTACCGTACCAATTCACACGAAATTTTGCAGGGTACATTATGGATAGATAAGTTATCTAACAAAAGCGTTTTTAGAGACAAACATTCAAAACAAAAAATTCAAAAAATCTAGATTTTTTATGATCTAGAATTTCTATTGCTTACGTAACTTTCACCGTACCAAAAAAATATTTTTTTGTTTTATTTTGTTCTAAATGTTGTCTAAAACGATGATACATGTAATATAGAAAAGAAATAAAACACTTACGGATCAGATCCATACAGAAAAACCACAAAATATCACAACTTTCACTGTGACGGGAACTTTCTCTTTTTTGTTTGTTTACACTTTTTTGGTTGGGTCAAAATAGGTGTTATTTAGTGCGAATATTATCTAAAACGATGTAATATTTACTTCAAAATGAAAATATCACCACTTTCCGACGATTTACACACAAAAACCATTAAAAAACGAATTATTACAGCGGACGGGAGTGACATTTGACTGACATTTTACCGCGCGGGAACGTGATTTTCAACATTTTTTTAAAATGTTGCCTATTAATATTTTTGCTTTTAGTCGATTTATTTGACGAGAATATCTATCCGACCATAGACAGAAAAATCCACAGACGATAACAGCCATTACAACAAGTACAAATAGAGATGTAAGCCGCGTGTGTCACTTGTTGCCAATTGGCAACAACGGTCCTTTACCGGTAGGTCAAAAACGGTTTTCTAGCTGGTCTTCAGTGATGCAAGCCTTCAGAGTGCACGGCGAACGGTTCATAATGACGTGTTTTTAATAATTCAGCAAAATATCTCGTTGGTATGAAACCATTTGTTTCATTCACCATTTGACGTCGCTGCTACTCGATAATAAGCCCCTTCCTCATATCTCTTAACCGTCACAGTATTTCTCTAGAACAAAGAAAAACATTGTTTTTATTACACATAATACCTAATTATTTATTATTCACTAATCGAATTAAACCTCACAATGAATTTAAAACTTTAAAGGCATCTTCTGTCTCAACAATACCTCTGTTCTATCAACAATACCCTTGATTAAGATTTATGTTTAGTAAAATATGAAATATATAAATGATAACACTCACACTTAGTCCGGTTTCATTAGATATTCACTTCACTTTTACGCAGCGCAATAATATTCTCTGATCTGATCTGATCTCTTCAATATATTTTATGCCTGCTTTTTGATAATAATAACCACAACACTGCGCTAAATGCTCGTCACCAATATTATCACGGCACGAACCAACAAAGTTCTATTAATTGAATACTTGTAACAAACTGCATCTACCCTACAGAAATCGAAATAATTTACTTAGTTTTTTGTGGTCTACCTGCTAAACTTTAATATTTATGTGAACAAGACGAATGAAACTAAAAACGAATGATGATTATCGAACTAGTCATTGGTTGCAGACAAAGTGAGTGTGTGTGTGTAATGTGCGTGTCTACAGTATTGTAACAACTTATAGAAGAAGGTCGTAAGTCAAACCGAAGCGTCAGTCTATTGCTTTGTGAGATTGCTTATGGACTTTTGGTCGGTACTGTACAATATTGAAAGATTTACCATGTTAGTTTAAGACGAAAAATTTCTAATAGGTTTTCCTGTAATTTACGAGTAAAGAACCATTATCCGTATTGTTTTTTAAATTTTAGCCTCAGTAGTTTTGGAGATAAGGTCCCCACCTTAATTGGTTAATTTGGAATGGTTGGAAATGTTGGAATGGTTAATTTTCATCAATTTTCTTAAATATCTTTAAAAACATTTATTTTAAAATTATAAGAAAAATATATTTCAAATCCTCCCAACAAGCTTTTTCATTTGATATATCACACGGTTCAGTTTGCAAAACTTTATTTTCTAATTTTCTTTTTTGCTCCCTTATTATGTGACCCCATATTCAAAATTAATTTATTTACGTTACACGTCCGTGTTTGGGTCACAGAAATACATATGTGTACCAAATTTCAATTTAATCGGTCCATTAGATTCGGAGTAAATTGGCTGTGACAGACGGACAGACAGACACACGAGTGATCCTATGTTTTTTTCTTTTGACATACGGAACCCTAAAATTAAATAAAGTTAATTAAAGGGGGTTCTATTTAATAAACGTGTTTTTAGGGTTCCGTACACAAAGGGTGACAAACGGAACCCTATTACTGCTATTACTAAGCTTCCGCTGTCCGTCCGTCTGTTTGTCTGTCAGCGGGCTGTATCTCATAAATCGTAATAGGTAGACAGTTGAAATTTTCACAGATTGTGTATTTCTATTGCCGCTATAACAACAAATACTTAATAAATTTTAATTAAAATGATAACCATACAATAAACTTTTGACTTTGAAAAAAAATACTTGTCCTGACATGTGGGGTGTCATAATTGTCTAGGTAGAGCTCATCGAGTAGAGTACAAATTTAATTTTAGTTTTTTTTATCTTAAAAAAGCGGCAAAGTGCGAGTCGTACTCGCCCATGAAGGGTTCCGTAGCAGCAAGTAACATTGAATGAAAGGTAAATTACGGTTTACGATTTATGACATTAAAAAAAAACTATTTGCTAGATTTCGTTCAAACCAATTTTTATCAAAAACAAAAATTATTATCTATATCGAGGGGTGAAAGGCTATTTGGTTTAAGCGACATCTTGGGCGATATTGAGTTATATACATATTCGGAATCAGCAATTTATATCGCCCAAGATGCTTTCCAAGATGTCGCTTAAACCAAATAGCCTTTCACCCCTCGATATAATTTAGAGATATAGAATAAAGAATAACAACGCCGAATAATAAAAATGATTGTATTGAGATTGATTATTGTGATTATGTAAGAGTTTAAAGGATTTACTTAAAAAAAAAAACATATTTGTTAATGTTTGTAACAGATTTTGAGGCAGAGAATTTATGTTTGTTTATTTAGTTGAGTGTTGGACTGCATTTTTTTATAATAATAAGATTTTTTCTGCATTATTAATTAAATAAAAATTGTGTTCATTTACTGATTTTATTTAGTCCATTCACTAGAAAATTTCGTTCATTCACTGGGGTTTTAAGGTATTTTTCCATTTATTGCTAAATATCTAAGAAATTATACAGGTTATGTCGTAAACCCAACTTAAAAAATATTTTTGAATACAATCTTATTACCAAAATATAGCTTTATAACGTATCCCTTAGAGGCACATACTGTCATAATATTTGAAGTACGATGATCGCTTAAATGTTCATTCACTGGAGCACTTACCTATCTTTGCTGCAACTGCAAAAAATTACTTTGGAATTCATGATATCATTATGAAAAAAAATCTGCTCAACACACAGGCTCAACGTACTAAATAAAGCAATGAATGTTGTTGAACTGTCAAAATAAAACAAATCCCATCAAAAACATAAATGTGAAAATGGCAGCCAAGTTCAATAAATATGGTTGTCGACTTCGCCGACAAAAGAATTGAGATCTAAATGGGTGCCAAGTTCTGTAGATAATCCTGAAATTTATTTATAAGAACATACAACTTTCTAAAATAAAATTAAAACACAAATTCTTGTTTTTTCTGCTATAACAATGTTTGCTATTTAAAAATATAACTTCTTAAATTTGAACAGTCGAATTATTTACACAAAGCACTTAGGATAAATTGAAGCTCAAGATTTGACTTGGCTAGTTTTTACATACAAGTTATCTTACAACTTTATATTTGATTTTATATTTGTCTACAGTGTCGTGGTGCAAAAGAACTAAAACAAACAGGGTAACTTTTTTATGCCGGTGTGCGTTACAGCTACGTCTTACACTCGCGCCACGTCATTGTGCTGTAATTTTACTTTTCTAGTGTGCGTGCATTAAGCGGCTAACAGTTGGATGCTATTTTTTTCATCGACTTTACAGTTTTGATTGTCTACCTAGGCATATTTAATTATTATTATTTAATTTTAAGTAGGCACTCAACATCAAATAAGTCATTCATGATGTGACCTTTAAGAAATTGGTACTCTAGTCTATAAGTTTATTGGATGTATCTCATATCTTTGTATCGGTATACTCAATTGTTGGTGAGTCCAATAAATAAAATAAAATGATGATATCTTTGGTCTTTATGTTATGCGCAAGTTACTGTTTCTTATTATAACTGTTTACAGCTTTGACTGTCTGCCTAGGCATATTTATATTATGCGCAAGATACTGTGTCTTATTGTAACTGTAAGGTCAAAATATCTTCCTCCTCTAAAATTTCAGCTTGCTGGTAAAAACTAGCCAAGTCAAATCTTGAGCTTCAATTTATCCTAAGTGCTTTGTGTAAATAATTCGACTGTTCAAATTTAAGAAGTTATATTTTTAAATAGCAAACATTGTTATAGCAGAAAAAACAAGAATTTGTGTTTTAATTTTATTTTAGAAAGTTGTATGTTCTTATAAATAAATTTCAGGATTATCTACAGAACTTGGCACCCATTTAGATCTCAATTCTTTTGTCGGCGAAGTCGACAACCATATTTATTGAACTTGGCTGCCATTTTCACATTTATGTTTTTGATGGGATATCATTACTTTTTGTAAAGAAATTATTATTATTTGTCAATCAAACGTGATCTATAAAATTCTTTTTGCAAATATGCGTAGCAATATTGTGTAAGAATGTAGGTATTTCTTTCGTAACAATTGTTACAATTTGTCCGCAATAATGTCAGGTCGCTGAGCCGGCGCGGTAAGTATTATTATTTAAAAAAACTTGTGCAGTCGGGGAGCCCCGTCAGGAACAAAGTTCCTTAACTATTTACTATATTAAACGACAATAGTCCCTAAAACAATAGTCATACGATCTATCAATTCAAAAACGTCTCAAGCACAGTACCAACCTACAAACTACCTTGATCATACCAACCTGAGGTTTGTAACAACGTTTTTCGAGATCAGAGAATGAATGAAATGAATTCACTACCGCCTAACATTAAGGACCAAGATTTTGACACGTGACACATCAGTTGACTCGACGGGGTGTTTTGAATTCAGTCATGAAATTCAGGAATTTACATCAACTTTTAGCATTCGAATCAAAAATGTATAGTTAGTTGTCAAATTATAAGACGCTGGAGATCAGCGCCATCTGAAGTGAGCAAGTGGCAGTTTTTAACACTATTTGAAAATTTTTCGTCATGACTGTCATTTTCGGGCGATAGTGCTGATATCGAATTAGATGGAAATTCTGGATTTTAAGATGGCGGCTATTCCAAATAATAATAATATTGTAGGTCAATTCTCATAGACATCAATTGCATGCCGATTGTAAACTTGATAATCAAAATCCGTAAAAAAAACGGACCTCTTAATTTCGTCAAGTTCGTCTGTCCGTGTGTCCGGATGTCATACAGCCATTTTAAATAAAGAAAATTTAAAAAAAGGTGTATTTTTAGCACCGTTAAACAATGGTGTAATGAAATTACGATAAACATAATAGTGGGGGTGGCATTCTCCATACCTACATATAACCGAGAGATGAAAAAATCTATGCATTTAAAGCGTGTATTGTTGGATCTCATAATTAAAATGTTAAAGATGTTTCTAAGTGACTTTGCTTTTGACGTCAATAGTTTTTGAGATACAGTTTATTTTCGGTTACAACCGCAGAATTAACTTTGTTTTTTATAGTTTTTTCGAGAAACACAAACTTATTTTTGCAGTCGATAAAATTGATACTATGCAATGTTTATGCGTAAATATTCATCCCAATTACGGAACCCTTCACTGTGCGTAGTCCAACATACACTTGGGCAGTTTTTTAAATTTCATTTTGAAACTACCTCAAAAAAAAGCAATTTCTATTACTCGAGTAAGATTATCCTATTAAAAACAAATACTACCAAACTCATACAACTAACAAAAAATATAGACGTCATTTAAAAGCGTTTGCGGAATACCTACCTAATTTATAGAATTAATTTAACATCATTCCCGAACAAAATTTTCTTGCCTACCTAAAAAATGTATACTAGGCATTCTGTAGCAAACTATCAAAAATAAAATCCTACCAAAGTCATACAACTAACAAAAAATATAGACGTCATTTAAAAGTGTTTGCGGAATACCTACCTAATTTATAGAATTAATTTAACATCATTCCCGAACAAAATTTTCTTGCCTACCTAAAAAATGTATACTAGGCATTCTGTAGCAAACTATCAAAAATAAAATCCTACCAAAGTCATACAACTAACAAAAAATATAGACGTCATTTAAAAGTGTTTGCGGAATACCTACCTAATTTATAGAATTAATTTAACATCATTCCCGAACAAAATTTTCTTGCCTACCTAAAAAATGTATACTAGGCATTCTGTAGCAAACTATCAAAAATAAAATCCACATTAAATAATTGTCCAATAAATTAAAAATAATTTTGAACAACGTTCCGAATTCAAATGTAGAAACAATTCGGCGCGAAATTCAATAAATGAGGTAAGTATCTATCCACGTCCTGTCTGTTGACTCGTTTTATATTGAATGTCCTAAAAACGATTAAAATTACACTAGAAAAGTATAAATAATTATTTTAAACAATGCTTATTGTATTTAATGCTTAAAACAATTTTATTTAAATTTTCAAGTATAGATTTCAGACATTCGACATTTAACTAAATTAATCGAGACAATCAAAATTGAAAAAAAAAAAAACATTTGGCATAATCGTTTTCGCACATCATTACAATAAAAAAAAAAACAATGATCGGCGATTTTTAACACAAATTGAGTAGTAGTAATGAATATTACGTGTTATTGAACGTGTGTTCGTATAATAAGTTAAGATCTGGGCATTTTCTAGTTGCTTATAATATTTTTAATCATATTTGTCACATTTTAAATCATATCTACATGTGTATGAGTGTTAATTGTGAAAAGTTAAAATGTAAACACGCACGATTGGCGCGAAACTTCGACTTTTGATAATAAAAAACTTCATTACCACTACTTATTTAACTAGAACAATAGATGAATTTGTCAAATAATTAAATGTTGTAATAGTCACTGTCCTTGTGGTGGAGTTTGGATGTTCGAAATCCCCAATTTTTATGTTTTTTAGCCTCGACCTCGACTGTCATCAAAATGGCGATTGTTGCATTTACAGACTTGCAATTTTATAAAGGTAAATTAATAATCTTGCGCGCTAAATATGAAACATTTAATGGCATAAACATTATTTTAGCCAACTCTCTTAATTAAAGATGAATAATCTTATTGGTAGCAGCATTTTCAGCGCTTCTATAGGAAGGTTTACTCTAACAAATAACACAACAATAAATACTAAAAACATTTTATTTCTCATAGAATTTAAAACGGCTTCAGCTTCATTCTCATAACTTAGTCATTGTATGAAAGCAGCGTAGGTACAGTAGGTGGTAGGTGTACGCTTTCCCACGAAACAGTAATAAGCAATGATGATCTCTTAAACGATTTGTCCTATTTTGCTCACTTATCAATAATTATGTACACCAAGTCCTGCTGCTCACACGTCACGATTTGATTCTGGCCCTAACCAGATTATTGTTTTGACCTAAGGGTAAATCTCTTAAACTCTAGGGTGGCTCTGTTTTTATCATCACTTGCTTGCCTATAAACATCTCTGGTAGCAGCCTCTCTCAACAAGCATGACAAATTTTATCCAAATGTATGACCTAGAAAGAAAGAAAGTACTTCTTATTGTTGTTTATTTACTTTTGTTTAGTAATTATATCACTCATAATAATTCTGCCATTTTAAAAACACTAACCTGAATGACTTCTGTGACTTGCAATTGACATGCCACATGCAAAACATAATATGCTTAGATTTCCATGAGCAAGTAATACTTGGGATAGAGTTGTAGATAATATAATCAATAATATTTCAAGTCTTGCAATAACACATGTCATCGTCATACCTGAAAAAGGTAAAAAAAATCAGTGTATTTACTTATGTAATATAATTACATCATACTATAGAAATTTACAGCTGACGACGCGCGACGTACCCCTGACTGAACATAGGCCTTCTACTAATAGGCTGCTAAAATCAATGAGGTTATACAATACGCTAAAATAGTGAAAGGTGAACGGGTGTTTACAACAAATATTTAAAGAACTTATTAAACTTACCCAGGGCCATGGAAAGATAAGCAATAGTTCGTCTGGCTTCAATTTAAATTAACAGTATTAAATTGTAACGTAATTTAACTATAAAGTAAATACGGAAAAATAAATTCAAATCAACTTAAACAAACAGCCAACAATGCCATTGATCTGACAGATATTTTTTTGACAGTTTGACATTATGCATGGTGTCAATGTTACCAGGTTTAATTATTTTGGTAATCGATTGACGAAATCGATTGGCTGATTAGCAGTGATCAGAGTAGGTAGATTGATTTTACGTAGGTACTCGCATCATAAATAGTCATAGAAATCATAACATGGATAAGCCTTTTTTCTGGGATTTCATTTTGGTACTTACGGGATTTAATCAAATATTGTTAAAGTAAGGATTTTTAAACTACTACATTAGAAATTTATAGAATGCGATAGATAAACATTTAAAATATATTAAATTATTATATTGTTTACAGTATACCTATCCTTTTCTTGGAGTCCGATCACCTATATACTATTAAAAAGACAGCAAAAGGGTTAAACATTTCTTATTTACATTTCTTAAGGGTTAGAAATTCCTTAAAAAAATCTTAATAATTTCAAAATCCCGGAATCCCGGAGGCATATCCATACTAATATATACGTGCCAGTTCATTGACACCAAATCAATCTACCTACTCCGATCACTGGTGATTAGTTTATAAAATAACATTACTGTCTCGAAACACTTTTAAGTTTTTGAGTATATTCAGACCAGATAATATTTTAATTATTGTGAAATCATAATTTTACAGTATTTGAGTATAATTAGAAACATAGAACAATAGAGCATTTGAAACATACTCGTGTAGTGGATACTCCACGTACTCCATGTGGGTTAGAATCGATTTTTCAATCGATTACAAATTATTTGCTTGGAATAGTCTGTCATTTGGCAACATTCAGGTTAGGATTGAATGGCGGATGTACAAAATTACAATTAGTCAACCAAATAAATATTAATTAGGTTCTCTAATGCTAGCAGAAAGAAATTAAAAAAAAAAACGACTTAACTTGAAAAAAATACGACATAATTTTTGATAAATAAGCTTTGACACAGTACCATACCGTGGGCCTGCTTTCGAGAAATCTCCTTTCAACTTTATAGGTCATCCGGAAGTGGATTAAAGGTTTTTGATGACCATGGCTATGTGGTTGATAAAAATGCCGATTTTTAGACGTTAATATCTCAATAACCGTTTGAGCTTTATTTATGAAATTTGGAGTTCTAGTTAATCTAAGGGGTTTTAATAAATAAACCAAATTTCATGTGCTAATGTTACATAGATTTTGAGTTATTAAGGGGTCAAAAGTGGCTCCAAATGGTTCGTGTAATATAACACACTGCAGCCGTGTCTTGCCTGGAACTTGGCTCGACACGCTATCGCGTGTCTAGATTAGGCAAAATTGTTTACGAAAATCAGTTACGCAATTTGGGTACAGTGCACACAAGGTGTACGCGCATTTCGATAAAACGAAATGAATTTCAATTCCCTTTATTGCCATGTTCATTGGCCTGCATTAGCTTATTACTAAAATAACTGCAGGTTGTTTCAGTTTTTATTAAAATACAAGTATCATTGCCTCCCGAGCCCAATTTTTTTACTGTGGCATATTTCACATTTCGTTTTCTCAAAATTACTTAGGTATTTTAGGTAGGGCATCTCGTAGTTGATTTCTGAGATCGTAACTACTTAACCGGGCTTTCTTGTGGCTGCCATAAGCTGCTAAACTTAAAGCCTCCGGCCAGGGTTTTTTTTTAACTAGTTCTTGCAGTTTTGACCACTAAAGTCATTGCTGCTTAACCGGACTTTCCTGTGTGCCTTATGCTGCTACACTTAAAGCCTCCAGCCAGGGGCGTAAACTAAACTTAAATACTAGGCGACCCTCGCTAAGGGCACCCCCTGTGGGTAACTTCGGCTTAGGGCGTCGCTGGAGGGTGGACAGTAAGATGAGGACAGGCTGGATCAAATCCTATTTCTTGGGAATTTAAACCTACAGGCTCAGCTTCGACGCGGGCTGGCGCATCGTTGTCGAGCAAAGTTCGGGGGAGAAGACAAGTTTTGTGTGCACGTTTTCAGGATGATCAAAAGATTGAATTTTGAAATTTGAGTCGATCCGATGTCATTCATAGTATAGTATGAATAACGTGACCATTTATTTACTAATCCAAAACGGGACATTGGTTTATTTATCTTAATTAGTAGGACTGATTCATAAAGGAAACTTAATTTTGAGAATACCAGCCTAGGTTCTCATAAAAAAAACTTTTTTTTTTTTATCACATTATGTAAGTACTAGGAATTAGGTATTTCTTTGAAAAGTTAAGCAAGATACATAATCAGCCATTTTGATATTTGTCAGCAGAACAAATTTGTTTTAATATAGGTGATGATTTTAATAAGAATTAAATTCTTGTTGGCACGTTTTTTTAATTAAATATTCACCTTAGTTATCAACATCACCTTAAAGACCGGAACCGGAACCTGTAACTGTTTTTTTTTAGACGTCCACAATTTATTAATTACTGAAAAGACTGAAAACGGGACCATCTTGCGTCCCCAGGTTTTTTTCGGGGACACCGGGACGAAAAACGGGACAGTCCCGTTCAAAACGGGACGTATGGTCACGTTAAGTATGAAGTACTCTGTGGTCATCCAGCTGTTAACAGTACCGTCATGAAATGGAACGCAATGTACGGTCAGGTACGTTCTGAACATTAGTTATTTTCACGGCAGTGTTGTGAACCCTTCAACAAAATATTTTCAAATCCTTCGTTAAACAAAATGTATGTATAAAAATATTAACACATTGATTAATGTGTTAATATTTTAACATATACTATTATGTAGTTTATTAATTAGATGTCAAAACGCACCAATTTATTTCACGATTATTTTAGTTCCATCAAACTTTTATTATATCATTATTCAGTTTTTGAACGTACTATCAACTCCCGCGTTTTCTTACTTCTGTCAATTACTGTCAAAAGTAAAGTTCATCGTGTTTTGTTGCGAGTATTGTATTTATAATAAATTGTTTGTGTTTTCGTACATTAGAAACTTATTTAATGTTATATTATAGTTAATTTTAGCGTTTAAAGATGAAAACCAGCAAGTCACCGGAGAAAACAGAGATAACACCGTCGAAAAAGAAGCTGAAGCAAGCGAGACTTCCCTTCAAGCTTATTAGTGATATATCTCCAAAACCGGCTGTTCCACAGACAAGGAAGCGAAAGCTTTCTGCTCCTGACACTGAATCTGTTACAAAAGTTGGGAAAATCAGTAAAGAAAATGACATAATTGAAGAAGCAGTTATAATTAGTGACGATGACAGTAAAGGTAGTGAGAACCCGACAAATGAAGATAAATCTATGAATCCTTTTGTCAAGTTAGTGGACACTGCTTGGAAGAAGAAGCTTCAAAAGGGGAAGAAGAAAAAAAGTGGCAAGAAGAAGTCTATAAAATCTGTTAGTAATGGAACTTTGAATGTTGAAAGTGGTACTGACAGTACTGACAATAAAGATGCCGACACCGAGATGATGGATGTAGATGAACCTCCTTCTACAGAGGTAAATGGCTCTAAAAGTGATACTGAAGATATTGGATCTAAAAAAGAACCCACAAAATCATCACTTAATGATAAAATCAGTGAAACAAAGGAAACTGAAGCTGATGATGAAATAGTTGTTTTAGAAGATTCAAATAACCCTGATGATATCAAAACTGAGACTGACAACACTGAAAATGATGTTATTTCTAACAATGATGAAGAAAATGATACAACTCAAGATCCAGAGGATAAAAATACTTCAACTGTTGAAGAATCCACCGAAGACAACAGCAAATCACCTAAGAAAAAAGCAGAACAGACAACTCCAAAACGCAGCAGTGCACGAAATAAAGCTAAGGTTGAGCAGAATAATAACTCTAAAGGTACATCTAGCTCCAAACTCAATGATTCCGTCTGTTCTAATCCGACAACACCGAAACAGACTCCTAAGACTAGTCGGAGTTCTTCGGTTACTAACAGCCAGGGAGATGTGTCTCTGAATGAGTCTACTTCATCCGTGAACTTAACTCCGAAGCAGGTAAGACTGCATTCTTTTTTATATTTTTTAAAATAAATTATGTCTTATGTTGGGGTGCCTTTTATCACCAACCTTTTCAATATACATATTGAGAACAACCCATTAAGTCTAATTATTTTCAATCTTGATTAAAGCTACAGTCTCTACCTAAATTGAAATTACAATTTAAAACTAATATTTTACTATAACTAATAACAATTAACAACAGCTCAGTTTATAACCAGTTTTCATAGTTTAAGCCAGTTTTCTTACAGAAATAATAAATTTTGTCTGTGCTTGCTTAACCTCTCGAATGCCGTAATTACAGACACAATTAAAAAACCATTGTGTCTCGTGTATATCTACGTTCCGGCATACCAAGGGTTAAAAACAATTATTTATCTTTTTTAAATGTTTTTTAGAGGTTAACCTAACCAAACATGGTGCCTAGTAATATACAAATAACCACCAACACACACCAAGCGCTGAGTGCACTCAGCGCTTGGTGTGGCAACACGCCGTGTTCGAGTTCGCAACAAGTCCATCGTCATCCTGAGGATGCCTCGTTGAGAGGTGAAACACGTGTCGATTTCTTTCAGGAGTTTTTTATGGCTCTTTAGAAATAGCTAAGCGGAACAAGTTACTAAATATATCCACGTCTATTGTATTTTATAATGGATTTCCGCAAGGTCACACCTGAATCAATTAATTATCATATACAAATAAATCAAAATTTCATAAAACTATGTTAGATTCTGTTACTTTCCATGGTCCTCATCTCAAGGTTTTGTAATTCCAGTAAAAATATTAGTTTAAAATAAGAAGGCTTAAAATTAAAAACAATAATGAGTATTTTTTAAAGTAGTCTTTATTTTAATAACAAAATATTAAACATCATTTAATTTTTACGTGTAGGTACAGAAAAAGTTGGAATTTGCCAAAAAACGAGAGGAAAAAGAGAAAGAAAAACTGGAAAGAGAAAAGAAAAGGCAACAAGAGAAAGAAGAGAGGGCCAAAATTAGACAAGAGAAGGAAGATCAGAAGAAGAAGGAACGTGAGGAAAAGGAAGAGGCTAAGAAGAAGGAAAAGGAGGAAAAAGAAGAACAGAAGAGGAAGGAGAGAGAGGAGAGGGAACGTGCAAAAGAGTTAGAGAAGAGTAAGCATTTATTTTTGTTATTTTATAATCATACTATGTGTTTGTTTGAATGTCAACCATGTGTCCAAGTAAGTTGTTATAAAGACAAAGGAAAATGTTGCAACAGTTACTCTGGAAACAATCTTTTATTGAGATTATGTTAACTTGGTTGTCAAACATGAGCCTATAGCATGGAAAAAATGTTGCCTATTTCAACACCCACTAAAATGCTCCAGCAAATTTTCTATTTGATATTTACAAAAAATTTTATACAATAAGTATCTAAACAATCAAGGCTGCTAAAAGACACAATATCTCAGAAAATAATTATATGTATGTAACTTATATTTTCTAGAACAAAAAGAAGAGAAAGAAGAACAGAAGCGCAAGGAACGTGAAGAAAAAGAGGAACAAAGGAAAAAGGAGAAGGAAGCAAGAGAGGAAGAGAAACGCAAGAAGCAAGAGGCTTTAGATTTAGAGAAGCAAGAACAGGAACTTAAAAAGAAGAAGGCGGCAGAAGCTTTCGTCAACTTCTTTGTTCCAAAGCAAAAATCAGACAAGGAACAAGCTACTGAAGCTTGCATTAGCAAAACTAGTATGTTATCAAACTTCATGATTAAAAACGATATGCGTTTAGCTCCGCTAGTCCGAGTGGATTTGAGCGATGACAGAAAAGAGGATTTAGTTAATTTCATTAAAACACAGAAGGTTTCCGAGAAAGGGTTATATTTGAAGTGTTTGAAGAACGGAACAAGTAAGCCATTGTCAAGTGGGAAGACGTGGCCGTTGAGTGATAAGGATGATGATGATGTCATGATTGTTGGTAAGTTCTTTTTTTTAGGGTTCCGTACCCGGCACCCTATTACTTAGCCTCTGCTGTCCGTCCGTCAGTCTGTCAGTGGGCTGTATCTTATGAACCGTAATAGGATAACCGTTAACATTTTCACAGATTGTGTATTTCTATCTTCGCACAACAAATACTTAATAGTAATCTTTTTCGGCGGTTTTACTCGATATTAATTCGCTACGGAACCCTTCATTCGGTTTTTATTATCAGTTGCAACTTTTCCCTGTAGAAAGTATAACAAGTAATTCTTTATAAAAACTTAGTTGCTAGTTACTTAACTAGAGAATAGTTTTTTTTATTAACTTTATCCCACACATGATTTTCTCCAGTATCTATTTGAATGTTTGTGAGTTTTGTGATTGTAAATAACTATCACAAAACTCACAAACATTCAAATAGGTTGCAATTTGTAGTAGCTTTCATTTACTTTGTTCAACTTCAACAAATAAACTATCTGAACCTTAACCGTAAGCTTAAGACTGCCTACATTTTACACTGACCACCTCCTCCCCTTTCAGAGGATGAGTTGCCAATGCCAGATGATGCCGGAGAGATCTTAACATGCGAGCCAGCTCAGCGTGAGAAGCTCAGACCAAAGCTGCTTAGTTTCCACGAGAACCGGCGCCCGCCATATTGGGGCACTTGGCGTAAAAAGAGCGCGAATGTAAAGCCTCGACGACCCTTTGGGCAGGATGAGGTGTGTAAAACTGTTAATATTTAGCGATCATTTATGTGTATACTGCAGTATAAGAAAATAGTAAATTCATAGTCCTAAGAATGCCTGTCCACTGGAGCGGAGCAGATAAACGTGCCAATATTAACCAATATAATCTAAACTCCGCTTCCCTCCGTGCCTCGGCTGTCATTTGTAGATCTTTGACAGTTGTTACGGGTCGTCAGAAGCCCGAAAGTCTGGCAACCAGTCTTACCAAGGGGTATTACCCAGTAACTGGGTTGTGGAGGTCCGATAGGTAGTCGTTCCATGTAAAATACTGGTATTCAGCTGCATCCGGTTAGACTGGAAGCCGACCCCAACATAGTTGGGAAAAGGCTAGGTAGATCAGAATCTAAATTCTGCTTCAGAGTTCCGTTCTTATTGGTTAGTAGAGGCAGCCTAAAGACGGCGTCCTGTGACATGCAGTCAGGATGAAACGAGTCGTGCACTTTTCTAGTCAGTTTCGCCCAATCACCACCCTGCTTTCAATCAATGTGCGGCTACAGACCACAGCCTGTATTTTATTTATTTTTTTTATTCAAAAGGAACAACAAATAGATACAATATAGAAAAAGAAATACACAAAATATTTTAACAATATTGCAGCCCACAATGCTGTTTACAGATTAACTGTGGAATATAATATACAATTAATTAAACGCTAGGGTAATAAATACATAATAATGTTAAAAACTAAACTTACTGAACTATCTTATCTTTAACTATATTTTTACACATAAATCTATTGTCGATGTTAAGAGTGGCCAACGCGTCATACTTTTCATACAAACGCTCGTACGTGATTATGGCGTCGTAATACATCTTTCTTTGAAATTTTTAAACTAGTAGGTATCTTGTGCACTATTTCTAGGTTTCTATGAAAACAAAAAATTAAAATTTCGAGAAATAAATTCAGTACAATCCTCCGAAAATCTGCATTTTTGCACAATTTTTATCTGAACTTTGGCCGTTCATAATGTACTCATAAATTGTAAAAGTAAAGAAAACATCTGCATAGAAACCTTGCACATGTAATGGAGATTCTAAATGACAAACATTTATTTCACAAACTAGTAAAGCTTACTCAAAAACACATATTTCCTGAAACGAGTTTTATGAAATTTCCGCACACAATTTTTCGTACAATGTTATCGCGTTTTCCCTTGCTTGCTAGTAGTTCTCACTTGCTCTAGATGAAACACCATGCTTTTCGACCATGCTTGCGTTGGCTATAGACGGATCGGGAAGGGCCCTCTTAAGATGAAATAATGAAAACACGTTCTGGGTTGAAAATGTTTGATGTTACATCATTCCTCTCACTTTCCTGCAATCAAAGTCAAAATCTTAAAAAAATCGAAATAATCAAATCTGTGGGAGTGATTTCGTGAAAAGGGACGGAAGTGTGTCTCAGGAAGCCGGGGAAGCGCGCGTTATTTGATTAATTTGACCAATGAGCGCGCGCGGTGCTAGAGTTGGCTGTCAGAAACGACCTTGACAAGGCCCCGCCCCTTTAGTGTTGCTTATTACCAAGGTGAGATGTCAGATGTTACACATCATATGCACATTTTGTAGATAGCAAAATGTGCTTCTAAATATTAATAAATCTACGCCAGTTATTACATGTTCTAGAACACTCGTTCGAACTAGTTACTTGTTTTTGTCAGCTTGTCGAAATTTAAAGACGTTGAATTAACATTATTACAGAAACAAGTGGACTACGAGGCGGACAGCGACGAAGAATGGGAGGAAGAACAAGAAGGCGAGAGTATCGACGGCAGCGCTGCCGGCAGCGACGACGAACAAGACGCCGATGAATACGAGGTCGACAACGCCATGTTTGTGCCCCACGGATATCTTAGTGATGAGGTTAGTAGTTATCCTACTAGTACCTAAAATACTATTGAAAACTGCATATTTTAGTCCAGCCACAGAAGTAACTCTATCTCGATTCTAGAGTGTAAGGTCTACATTGCTGACCAATGTGTAGACTTGTGGACCATTTTCTATCTTACTAAGTACCTGGTACTTGTTGATAAGCCTATACTGTCCTCTCATACCTATTAACACTGTAATTTGAGAAACCATTTATTTTTAAAAGAGTAACCATGGAGTTTCTTGCCGGCTCTTCTTCATAGGAAGAGACCAATTGGAACCGTGCACCTAGCTTCTGACATTTCATAGGTTTATGTGAAATAAAATATTTTGAATTGAATTGAATTTTGACAAGCAATTCTATAACTGCAAAAATATTTTTTAGTTCATGGTGGTTTGATGGTGGTGTTAGCAAACAGCTGCTCATTTGTGTGATATCTTCCTTTGTGTACAATGCTCTCGGACAGGTTGCTATGTACAGTTACCAACACTATCCTAGACTGTGACTGTGTGTGTACGTAAAATCCAGGAAGTGAGATTTTGCTCCTTCCCATTACAGCCAAAAGTTCTAAAATTCAACCACAAATACACAATTTAAATATTTCTCATTTACAGGAAGCAACAATGGACGAAGACGACATGTTATCCCTCTCACCGGAAACACAAAAACAAAGACTGAAACATTTAGAAGACGAATTCGAGTCTGAAATGAAGAAGCCTACAGAAAAACTGAAGCCGAGAATGTATGGGTTACTCTGGGAAACAGCTGACGGCGGAAAACCTGAGAAATGTGTTGACGCTCTATGGAACTACTTCGGAAAGTTATCGATGATCATGAATGACCCAACTCCATTATTACAACCGGCCAGTGAGCCTGAAGAAACGGAGAAAAAGAAGGTAAAAAAGAAGAAGATACCAAAAGAAACAACCGATGGTGAGCCAAAGCCAAAAAGCCCAAAACAAGATAAAAAGAAAAAAGTTAAAACAGAGGAAAAGGAAAGTAAAACTCCGAAATCGGAAACTAAAAAGAATGTTCCAGAAACAAAAAAGAATCAACCCGGTATTAACATTTTTTTGACAAAATTAAAATCGTCGTAGATCTTTGCATCCTCTATGTTAATTTAGGTTCATTTTAATTAGGTCTGAAATCATAAAAGTAATTTTCTTTAAGTTATGGCTATCGGCTTTACTTAAGACTTCTGTTTCCTAATCTCGTATAATATTTTATAACGACTAGTACAAAATGGGACAGAGTTGTGATTGTGATCTCCCAACAGTTTGTAGTAGTAGCTTTTTCTCATGTCGAAAAATAGTTCGCATCTATCATCTTATGAAAACGCGCAGGGGCTGCAGTCTCGACAAAGATAGCTATCGCTTCACGACCGAATTCGGTCGCAAAGTCCTAATGGCGTCCATCGACGCGCGCTTCATATGCTCGTGATTTTGACCGTCTAGGCCCCCGGAACCCCTGAAAATGCATGTATCTTAAGCTGTGTCCATACGCGTGTAATGTAATGTAATGCGACTCCTGCGTGTGGACAGAACTACGAGCATTGCATGTAACGCTCGCGCTGATCCATCAGCTGTCGGGTTTTAGTGAATTCTCTCGCAGTCGAACACATACAGGATTCACGTTGAGTTTATAAACCGTCCACACTATTCACATTACATTACACACGTCTGGACACAGCTTAGCACTGGTTTTTCCCATTTCGTACTAGAATTTATTATATTTCTATGATGGTGCGATCAAATCATAGACTGATACATAGTTCTAAATAATTAAATTGTATTGCATAATAATATGCTGTAAATATCAGTAGAATTCTGCTTTGTATGGACAATAGTATGTATGTTATAGATAATTATTATTCATTAAACATATTGATTTTATAACATCTATTTCTTCAATTTTCCGAGTTTGTATTCTGGTTTTACGTAGACTTCTGAGTAGGTAAACATAACGATAGTTAATACCTGTCACAGAAATAATACCTGAATGCATCCTGAATGTTCAAATTCAAATTTTTATTGCACATGTGATAACATGTGTTTACAAGGTATTAATAATAATAATAGAGTTCACATGGACCCTGTCGGGCACAACAATTACAAAAAATATGACTATGATGCGGTAAATAGAAATTAAAAATAATTATCATTAAAAAGTCTAATAAAATTACATTATAATATAATATCATGATAATATCACATTTAAATTTGTGATATACGTCTTTGCAAATTTTACTGTTCTATAATGACCGGCCGTGACCTTAACTTCTAACCCTCTTTTATAAAAAGACTAGCTTGTGCTCGCGGCTTCACCCGCGTGGACCCTAATTCTATTTTGTAAAATAAAAGTAACCTATGTTACTCCTTAAAACATCAGCGTTTCGGAGATTAGCCGGGAAAAACAGTCAATATTTCAAAAGTAGGTAAGTATCGTATATACTTTCATATTAATAAGCATTTAGTAAAAAGCTGTATAAATTACAAACAGTTACTTCAATTTTATTTATTTGTATGTAAGAATAGATATTTTCACATAATCGTGAAATTTGATAAACAAGGAGGTTACAGTTACACTGTAAGTGCAAAGCAACTAAAAGGCGATTATCTTTCTTGTATATTTCTTTGTATCTAACAATACGAGGAATTTCCATTGAAGGTCATTGACTTGAGGCATAAAAAAACTACCGTTTCGGCCGATCATGTAAATTGTAAATGGTTAAGCGATTTTAAAAAAATGCATAGAGAAGTATTTCATCAACATGGAGTAAGCAATACCTACAACTTTTTATGGTGATTTATTTTTTACCGATTACGGTTTTTACCGAACTAGCGACGTTGATGGTAAGACATTCAATAATAAAAATTAATTCAAATCCGTAACTATTTTGTGGTGGAGAGGAGCAAGGAACATACGAGTGGGGTCACCAAGTCAGTAAAACGGACTATGCATTATCCTACATGGGGCAGTCAGCCAAGCCAATGTGAATGTAGCGGTTGCTACTACATTAATTATTGCTGGCTGGAGGAATCTTTTCTGCACCTACAAGTCTAAACGCGAAGACCTATAACTGGCTTTCTGTCGACTATTCTTTCCTTTTTTTTCTTTTTTTTTAGGTGTAAATCTTCCATGCTATAATAAATAAATAACACCCCTTCTAACGTGGTGACATTTAGAACTAAATATTTTTTAGACTACCACAGACCTAGATGATGATGGCACTACTTTACCGGCAAGTCGAGTGACTCAAATCAAAACCTACTGGCATTTGCCATGGCATAAATTGTTAAAATAACTATGCAACAATTTATTTCTCATTCGAAGTGACCTAAGTGCGATAGTAGCGCCCTTATTTTCATTTTACTCTTTTTTGCCAAGCTGTGAAAGGGCTGATAGACGCACGAGCAAGTACGCGTACTTATGGCTCGGCGACCTTTCTCGCCCGTGTGTCATACTAAGTAAGCGTACTTTAAACCACTGAGTAGGTTCATCGGCGATCCAACAGGTTTGAAATTTTGCTCGTAGCTCACCTTGGTTCGTAGTTTCGTACGTCTGTCATCGCCGCGAGTCGTAAGCTGTCATTTTGTTTCGACATTTGTGTAATGTTTATTTAGTATTATAGTTCAGAAAATTCGATGACATCGCGATACAGTGTGAGCAAGCTTCACGTGTGTCATCGATCGCGAGCCGAGTAAGTTCGTGAACTTAAAATCCGCGTACTTTAATTTCGCACGTCTATCACACACTTGTTACTCATTGCTCCTCCTACCCCACTATACTCAAATATACTGGTCAAACTGTAGCAAAAAAATGAAAGGCCCAGTGTTTTGAAAATTATCGATGCGTCCAAATTAAACGCAAATCAAATGATACGATTGGCTGCTAATCATTCAACCAATGATACTTTGGGAACAAACATTCCGTTTCTTCCTATTTTGATCGACCATGGACGAAACGATCCAGTTGAAATTATCTGTGACTATTTTTTTAAAGCTGTCAAAAAACTATCGTTTATTTTTATTTCATTGTCTGTCGCTCGCTGGCTGACGTTTGACAACTTTTGGTTTTCCGATTTTCTTTATCGTTTTTCGATCGTTATAATTTATATTTGCGGTATTGTTTTTATTTTTTCTACACCAGTATCACAGTATTCATTGTTAACGTAGTTCCGGGTGGTGAAAGAAATGCAGTGACGAAGGAATTAAGTCTCCCAATGCTGTAAGTGTGGAATCTAAATTTTTACGTGCCTACACCCTTACTATAACTCACCCCGGGACTGAGTCACTCTGCTCTGTTATTTTTTGACTAATTTTGGATCACGGATTCATGTTTTGCTTGTTACATTCTTTGGAGTAGATGTCTATAAAGTAATATTTTCGCTTACGTCGATTCGTTTTTTTCATACCACTTGTTATCACGGCAAAATAAATTTCAGATAAGTACACTTTTGTTTTGAAACTTACGACATGATTCAGGATCTTTGATAATTGATTGCTTGAAATTAAATTGACTATTGCTTGAGCTCCACCTTATATTTTCCTGAGCTTCCTCTTGTTTTGATAATATTGGACATACCAATGTAATACTTACAACATTCCAGTTCACTTTTCATGGTATTATTTGACAGTCTTGTGAACATCTTCCAAGTCATCTCTATTTTTATAAGATTTAACTGACCTTTAGTCCTGACCTTATGATAAAATATCTCCCTGTTTTCCTTAAAATGTTACCTATAAATAATTTACTCATACACATTTCAAAATGTCAATCAACAAAAATAATGCCAGATGCATTATTTTTGTTGCTTTTAAATGTTTAATCACAATATTTTAGACAAATAATATCTAATAAAAATCTATATTATCCACCATTTGTATTGTTGTTGTGTCTTTCCAACCATTGAGGTTTAATGTAAACTAGAGCAGCTTTTACAAACTACAGAGATGTGTCCCGTTGATGTAAAATGTGTGAAACGCGATGTGTGCATATTTAGGTTGTAGAATCACACGTTGCTGTTCTAGACAACAACATGTTACATAAAAATGTTGTTCACAGTGGCTGCTTTAGTTTAGTTTAGTTGCAATAATTTAATGTTGCAGCATCATGCTGAGATAGGAACCTTTCGGCCACGCATAGGACTCTGTTCTTTTATTTTTTTAAATATTATTTTGTTTTAGTGTTCCGTACCTCAAAAGGAATAAACGGAACCTTTATAGGATCACTCATGTGTCTGTCTGTCACAGCCAATTTGCTCTGAATCTAATGGACTGACTAACTTGAAATTTGGTACAAATATGTATTTCTGTGACTCAAACATGGACGTGTAACATAAATTAATTAATTTTGAATATGGGGGTCACTTTTGGGGGGCAAACAAGAAAATAATAGTTTTGCAAATTATACCATGTGACATATCAAAAGCACTTGTTGCGAGGATCTCAAATATATTTTATCCATAATTTTAAAATAAATACATATAAAGATATTTAAGAAAAGAGATGAAAATTGACCATTTATATCTTCGAAACTACTGAGCCTAAAATTTTGAAAAAATACAGTGTATGGTTCTTTACCCATAGATTACAGGAAAACCTATAAGAAGTCTATGATCTTAAAATAACATGGTAAATCACTCAATTGTGTGTACAAGCTTACATTTGGAGTTGGAATGTATGGAAGAACATGTTTTTCGAATTTTGTTTTCAATGTTAAGTTTGTATTTGGGATAAATTCATCCCAACTACGGAACCCTTCATTGTGCGTGGTCCGACACGCACCTGGCCGGTTTTTTTACGATTTTGTTTAGTTTGTGATCTTCCTGTGTGAGTCCCAATAAATACTTTTCTTCTTCCTTTTGAATATTCGTTCATTAATTTGAGAGGGACCAAAAGAAGAAGTCATTCCTTTCAGTACACGATAAAAATTATCTTTTTCTTTAACATTATCTTAAACATTCTAGCTACCAACTCGGAGAAACACAAGGACATTTCATGGGTTAAAGCGGTAGACATTACTTATCCAAGATGAGTAAAATGTCGAAGAACAAGTTGAACCTGACCCTGCCGCCAGGGTCAATCGACACGGCACCAGCGGTCACACCATCCAACATGACGCCACAGCTGAAGTCTGCAACAGCTACGGAGTAAGTATTATCGTTAACCTCTAAGATATGAAGATAATTTTAGCCAAGCAAAAACAATGAATTGATGATTGTTTGTCTGCATCACCCAAATATTGATTTGTAGAAAATACCTAAAATACATTTGGAATGGGCAACTAGCTTCATCTTGCTGTCTCACCGACCGGTACTTTTGAATTGTCAAAATTCAAAAGTACCTATAATTGGTTTATTTAAAATAAATGCTTTGAGTTTACCTATGACATTAAGTCCGCATCTGTACATTTGTGTGCTCAAAAGGGTAAATCTGAATTAAGTACTTATACAATTTATTATTATTTATAATTTAGGAGTAACCCGAGTAACAAAGGAAAATTTTGAAAAATCTACATAATTATTGAACACCTTAATCATCTATAAGTATGTACTTTTAAACTAATTAATATTAAATGTCTGTTAGTATTTATACCAATAATCAATATA
This sequence comes from Agrochola litura, assembly GCA_949152395.1. NCBI lineage: Eukaryota > Metazoa > Arthropoda > Insecta > Lepidoptera > Noctuidae > Agrochola > Agrochola litura. The sequence goes on along the minus strand of OX424509.1, from coordinate 15,813,407 downwards.
TTCCTTTACCATGCCGATTTCAGCATAAAAGTGAAATAAATACAATTCACCTCAAATACATAAAATTAATAGGTATCATACAACTGTTGTAGGCGGCAGGGTTTAGCTGGGAAGTCCAAGACGAGCATCGAGGCGTTGACAGAGAGGCTGGAGCAGATTGAGATGGATGACACCCAGCGACGCAGGATAGAAGTGTTCCTCTGTCAGAAAGAGAAGATCGGAGAGCTTAGTGATGATGACTTTGAGAAGCTAGGAGAGTTAGGTAAGAAAGAAAGAAAAATAGATTTATTTGTCACAGAAGCATGTGCATATAAAAAGACGAGTAATCAGAAAATTACAAAATAATCGGTATCTGCATGTCATGATTGTGACAACAAGGCTTCCACTCAGCATGATGCTGTGCTATGGGGGACCCACAGCACAGCGCTGATTTTCAGTGGTCACCCGAAAAAGACAGGCAGAATCAAGTCAGGTTTAGATAAGATATTACTTGGTTACAAAATCATGTGAGGTAACATCATAGTATAGTTCCATAATTTAAAAAGAAATTGGCTTATTCCTTGTTGAAATGCTGATAACTAGCTAAGGGACAGTTCTTCAATAGCCAGGAATCGAAAATAGAAACGAGTTTTTAAACACTTATAACAATCATTATAGTTATGCCACTGATGCCATTGGCTGCTATCTGATTTATAAATGGGTCAAGAAATTAGCCATGAGCAAAATTTATGAAATCGTATTCATTGGTGGTCTGTTTAGTACAAAATGTTCTCTTTATTGACTCTCATTTCTCGAACTTTTTAACAGACTTGAGCAAAGTGAAACTTGCGTGGACGCCTTTAGAAGCTGATAGACACAAACCAAAATAGCATAGCATTCCAGGAAATTCAAATAATATATTTTATAAAATACAATAGACGTGGATATATTTAGTAACTTGTTCCGCTTAGCCATTACTAAAGAGCAATAAAAAAAACTCCTGAAAGAAATCGACATGTGTTTCACCTCTCAACGAGGCATCCTCAGGATGACGATTGACTTGTCGCGAACCCGAACTCGGCGTGTTGCCACACCGAGCGCTGAAGGCCGACAAATGTATATATTTATAAATACATTTTATTTCACTTCAATTATTCCCAGGCCAAGGAAACGGCGGCGTAGTAATGAAAGTCCGTCACAAGTCAACAGGCCTCATAATGGCTCGCAAGCTAATCCATCTAGAAGTGAAACCAGCCATCAAGAAACAAATCATAAGAGAACTGAAAGTACTGCATGAATGTAACTTCGCTCATATTGTGGGGTTTTACGGGGCATTCTACAGTGATGGCGAAATATCGATCTGTATGGAATACATGGATGGCGGCTCACTTGATCTGATTTTGAAGAAGGCTGGAAGGATTCCGGAATCGATTCTAGGTAAGTGTCTTCTATGTTTTTGTCCTTAAAAATGTCTTGTGTAATATTGTCTTAAAAATCTTGTAGCTATTCTTAGGCACGAGCACGAGCTCGTGCCTAAGAATAGTTACAAGATTTTTTTAATAACAGCCACACGGGTCGATCCATCAGGTTAAGCTGTCTGTGGATGGATGAGCATCTTTGTATCTATCTATCCGTGACATCACTGTGGGCCCTATCAGAATACCAGCGCTGAGACATTTATTTTTTAAATGTCGCAGCATATGCTGAGATAGGAGCCTTTTGGCCTCGTACAGGACTTTCTGTTTTTGGTTTTTTACCTTGTTTTTTATTTTTTCTTTTATTTTTTTATTAATGTTTTAAGGTGAAGGTGTTTAGTTTATTTTTTTATTCCTTGTGCGAGTCTCAATAAATACTTTTTCTTTCTTTCTTTCTTTCTTTCTTTACATACCGAGACTCCTCCGTGCCTCGGAAAGCACGTTAAGCCGTTGGTCCCGGCTGTCATTCGTGGATCTTTGACAGAAGCCCGAAAGTCTGACATCTAATCTTACCAAGGGGTATCGTATTACCCAGTTACTGGGTTGTGGAGGTCAGATAGGCAGTCGCTCCATGTAAAATACTGGTATTCAGCTGCATCCAGTTAGACTGGAAGCCGACCCAAATAAAGTTGGGAAAAGGCTAGGCAGATTGACTGAAATCTTGTAGCAATTCCACAACTAGCTTAGAAAATTGAGGGTTAATTGTTTTAGATTTTTGATTGATTTGATGCTGTTGAATCTCCAGTTTTTAACCGACTTCCAAAAGGAGGAGGTTCTCAATTCGTCTGGATGTTTTTTTTTTTTTTTTTGTTACGCGATTGCTCCGCCAATTATGAATAGATTTTGATGATTCTTTTTTTGTTTGGTAGATCATACTTCAGAGGTGGTCCCATATAAATTTTAGTAACTTTGCTTGGGTAGTTTTTGAGTTAGCTTCAATTATACGTATTTTTTCCCACTTAGTATGTAGATGATATGATAACTTCTTGTCACTGTTATTTACATAGCAGGTAGTGGTATTCGAATTTGTGTGGGGTAGGTACCACAACTAAAAAGTGAAAAATAAAAATTTTTACAAAAAAAAAAAACAACCGACTTCAAAAAAAAACACTACAAAGTGAAAAATAACTTTAATTTCGGAAGTCGGTGACAAAGAACGAAAATTCAAAACTAAAGACACCGACTTCCGAAATTAAAGTTATTTTTCACTTTGTAGTGTTTTTTTTATGAAGTCGGTTGTTTTTTTTTTGTAAAAAGTTTTTTTTACGACATGTGTAGCATTTTGGAAAGTATACTTGCACATAGATAGGCTCATCATTACCATGCAATCAATCTAACTGCAGTATGACTGTTGTTCAAGGCAACGATACAATTTTCATTTTAGCTTCTGCAAGCATTGTGTTCTGACTTTGTGACAATATCAAGAACCGGATGTTCAATTCCACTCAATGCCAGACTCGTATTCGTGCTTGATTGCAGACGGATATACAGTATCAGAGCCCAGTCAGTCACCTCAAGATAAAGTTAATTCATTCATGACTTCATAAGTAATTTATGCAAGTAAAGGAAGTTTACTTAAGGTACCACTAGTCGACGACTCGAACTCGTTGGTGGCGTGGCTAATATGCATGCTGTTTAGTAAAGTTATTTATTTATTTCGTTTTTATTTATTTATTTAGCGAAATAGATGATGATTTATAACGAAAACGAGTGCATACAATTTCAAGAACAGACCTTTGGGCGTATAGATATTATGGAAACTACTGGATGTGTCTCTATCTACGCAAAATAAAAGTATTTGAACTTTTCAATAAATTATCTATCCCTGTATGGTTTTTATTTTACTATTTTCATACTACATAAGTCATTTATTTACGCCCAAAGATGAGTTAAAATTTGTGTTGAAAAATTGAAGAGTTTTTCCCAATTCTGCTTCCATACAGAGCTAGATAACGACAAGGCAAATTGATATAATTTTTAGTTTTGAACGTACACCGTCAAACAGACGAGTAATCACCATACTACGTTTGTATGGAAGAATTACCGACTAGTGTACCCTTAACAATGACTCAAAGAGGTGAACAGTTTATTATGAAACATTTTGTAGATAAAATTGTTCATTTAGAAATGTTGTCAAGATTACTATGATTAATTTTAGATTCCTTAACGCCGAGTCATGTAACTTTGTTGGTTCATCACACACAACGTTGGCATTGTCTTTGCATAATCATGCAGTTGGTCTCTCTTCACTGAACACTGCTAAATATTTACTTACTGACTTTACTTGTAATATTAAAATGGAAGTTTATATGCAAATATGTTGCACCCAAACAAGTATTTCTTCTTTTGTATCTATGATAATAAAGTAGAATTCGATAACAATGTCTGTTTAGTGTCAAAATGTTTTTATGTGTTCCTCTAAGGCATGTTTCGGTGTTTTTAGGATTCCGTACGTCGGAATGAAAAAACGAAACCCTTATAGGATCACTCGTGTGTCTCACAGCTAATCTGCTCCGAATCTACTGGACCAATTTAGTTGAAATTTGGTACTCATTAATTTTTGTGACCCAAACACGGACGTGTAACGTAAATAAATGAACGTTGAATATGGGGGCGGTTCCACTTTTCAGGGGCAAATTAGAAAAAAAAAAGGATTGTGTGGTTTTATGAAACCACGGTAAAAGTGAAACTTTTAAGCGAACTATAGGCGCCGCCATATTGGCCTTGGCTGCTCTGACGAGCGCCTTTCACTTTATCCCTACTCCGCGGCCGACCGTCACGCGACATGCAACACACAGACGAAAAAGTTTGAGACGATGTAATAAAAGCTTCACTTTAAAAAGTTTTGCAAACTGTATCGTGTGACATATCAAATGAAAGGGTTTGTTATGAGGATCTCAAATATACTTTTTTATAATTTTAATACTTTTTAAATTTTAAGTATTTACGAAAATATATGAAAATTTACCCTTATCTCCGAAAAAACTGAGCCGAAAACTGAAAAAAATACAGAAAATAGTTCTATACTTATAGAAATCTAAGTACTTATAAGAAGTGGTTTTAAAATAACATGGCAAATCCCTCAATATTGTGCGTACAAACTTACATTTGCAGTTGGAATGTATGGGAGAACATTTTTTTCAACTTGGTGCCATCGCGGAAAGCCATAACTAACCACCGAAAAGACTATTCTTGCTGCAGCTGTCGGCCGCTATAGAATCGGGCGGTAACATGTGGTCATCATGTGCACAGGATAGTTATGGGCTTCTGCGATGATACAATGTTAAGTTTGTTCTTGAAAAAAATTCATCCTAACTACGGAACCCTTCATTGTGCGTGGTCCGACACGCACTTGGGCGGTTTCCAAAAGAAATATGACTGTAACAACAACTACGACATTCTAGATTGAAGAAATATACGTCAGTAGAATTCCCTTTAGGTTAATTTTTTGGCTCTACTGGGGAAATAATAGCTAAGTGTGGACTGTAAGAACCTCTCGGAAGTTTTACGTACAATTGCAGACGATAAACAAGACCACAAGACACATTCACGTCCTAGCTAGTACAAACAATCTGTCACTGAAACAAAATCCTGTATCAGTGGTAAAAAACAAGTGACAATCTGCACGCGTCGCGCAGAAATTTGTGCCGGCTCTACAACGAGACGCAGAGCAGGTCAAACCAGTAGCGAAGGCTCACGTTATAGAGGAGGGAAGCCGGAGCAATTCTATTGCTACCAATCCCGAACTCATAAAACAGCTACGAATATGTTTTAAAAACCCTATATTCTAAAAACAACTACAATCAAAGAAAAGTAAACACGGGAAAAATACATTTTATTAATTTACGACTGCCAGTCAGTCATTGATATTTATCGTAAAGGAAAAAAACATTACAATGTTTGAACGAACCATCGCGGCGTTTGTAATTTATAGTCACATCTGGGCGAGCACGTATTTTCAAAACTTAACCTTGAAAAGCATGTTTCTTCACAAAGTAATGTGTATTCTAAAACTATGAATGCCGCCATCCTAATAAGATCGTACTAATTATTTTCAAATCTACTCTAAATAAGTAATTTCAGCTTATTAAACTATCTACTTACCCCAATACCTAATTACAACGTACTTTATTTTCACATTCAATAAACTCAAAACACTATGTTAATCACTGTCCTTGTTAATCACTGTCCTATAACTACAAACAAATATTAATACTACTAGTAATGATAAACTAATGAATTCAATAAATACTGTGCGAAAGAAATGCAAATTAATATGGTTCTAATGCGATTACGTCAAAAAGCAACCACACATTGTCATACGAATAATGAAATGTTTGCGAACTCCGAACTCCTAGCCAGTATTACGAAATTCAACGAAAACTACCGAATCAAATGCGTGCGCCAGAAAGAGGTGGTGCAATAGCAATAATTCCTTCTCGCTCCCGCGCGCACGTTTCTGCTACTATGTGCCTACAATAACTCGCTACAGACCGGCTTACCCGGCTCATAGAAACCGCGGATCACGTGACCGAAGTGACGTCATGATGACTTTATTTTTTGTAAGGAAATTGCATTTAGCATAAGCCGGACGCGCCTACGAGTTATTTTAGCGCAGTGTTTTGTTGTTGGGTTATTAAGACAATGTTTAATGTATGTAGGCGTTTTGTAATAGGTATTTTAATTTTATGGTGTATCAAATACTTATAGTTTGATTATTCAATGACGATAGATTGGTTGTGTTCCGAATTTCCAAAGGGAAGCCGGTAGGAATCGGCTTATATGGACGTTTCGCCCCAAACACATGTCTGCGTCGCACGTGCCTGCGCCGCAGCGTACGCAGTTGTCAGTACGTTCATGCATTACAAAATTAGCAACTCTGCCCTGCGCTGCGTGAACCTACGTCACCAGCATAGCCTTAGCCTTATCGTGGATGTCCACATCCACCTCCATAAAATGTATGGAAATACGTGCACGTTATAACGTTATTATGGACGGAAATTTAAGAGGAGGCTCCCTAAATTGTATGTTAATTTGCATTAATATTCTGAAAAAGTCACGCATACAATCAAAATGGAACTTTAGTGTATGATTTATTGGATCTGTTTCTTTCCAAATATAAGACAGTTACGTAGTTGGAAAATTTTCTTTCGATCCATTTTTTATTTGAAAATCATGTCTTTTTTAAAGATTATTTGAAACAAAAACGAGATTACTCGGCTTTTATGTCTAAAATAATTATTGACAGTAAGGAAATGTAGTTTATTATCCAAATATAAGACATTTTTCTCTAGATCAATTATTACTTTAGTTATACACGAAATAAGAATTGAGACTTACGACATTTAGTTCCGTGCTTGAACGTCGTGTTCAAGCACAGAACTAAATGTCGTAAGTCTCAATTCTTATTTTCGTTAAAGAGCGCACGCGATATTCAACTTTATTACTGATGTGTTAGCGTTTAGCACATAGTGGAGTGGTGGGGTGCATTGGGGCGGAGTTTGCGTGGAAATTGTCCTGGTCTTAAAAGCATCTTGATATATTTCCATACATTTAACTTCTCTGTGTTATCGCGATGCCGTAATATCGTCATGTTAGAAATTTTAAAAAGCGCACAATAATAGGTATATATCGAATAATTTTAACTTATTTAACAATACCATCACCTCTTTCCAGGAACAATAACATCAGCAGTACTAAAAGGCCTCAGCTACCTTCGAGACAAGCACGCCATCATGCACCGTGACGTGAAGCCTTCCAATATACTGGTGAACAGCAACGGAGAGATCAAGATCTGTGACTTCGGAGTGTCGGGACAGCTGATAGATTCCATGGCCAACTCGTTTGTGGGGACTAGGAGTTATATGTCCGTAAGTAATAAGATTATTGATGTGTAATATTTTTCCTCTCGTTTTCCTGCAATCTGTGGGAGTGATTTCATGAAAAGGGACGGAAGTGTGTAACAGGAAGCCGGGGAAGCGCGCGCTATTTGAAAATGTAAACAGCGCGTTGTTAACAGGATGATGATGATAACGATGTTGATGATGACGATGAATATTGTTTATATCATATACAACCTTAGTTTTTGTTTACACTAAACCTCTTAAGGGGTCATTGTGAACAACTTTCACTATGGGACCAAAGCTGAAATCGTGAAAAAAAAATCAGCTGTTCCCTACATTTTTATTCGCATAACTCGTCAAAATATGGGGAACAGCTGATTAAAAAAAAAAAAATTTCGCTGCGTATATTTCATCCAAATCCGTTCAGCCGTTTTAGAGTAAAAGCGTAACAAACAAACAAACTCATTTTCGCATTTATAATATTTTTTTTTTTTTTTTTTTTTTTTTTTTTTTTTTTTTTTTGAAAAAACGTTGCCCCACACTAGGAATTTCTCCTGTATCGTGGGTGCGTTTACAAACATTTAAACTCACATACACAAACAGCCAGACCCGGAAAAACTACTTGTAGGTCATACAAATATTTGTTCCGTGCGGGAATCGAACCCGCGACACGCAGCGCAGCAGTCAATCGCTTAACCACTGCGCCAACCGTGCCGTCAAATATTAATAATATTATATATTATACATGGTTAGGATGCTAAATTGAGTTTGTTTGTTTGTTACGCTTTCACGCTAAAACGGCTGAACGAATTTGGATGAAATTTGGAGCATTGGTAGACCATGACCAGCGTTAGGAAATAGGATTTTATTCCGGTAAACGCAGACTAAGTCGCGAGCAGAAGCTATAATATTAGTTAGGATTATGAATTCTAGGTGTCATTATATTCTAGCGTCAGCGTCAGATGATATGCTTCACATACAAACAACTTCACGACAAACTGTTACGTTTTAAGACCTATAATTCCGATGTTTTGAAGGAGATTTGTCTGAATGTGCCTGACAATTACGTATCACGGCGCCGGAAGCCACGGTTACTAGCTGTGCCACACGCACGAACCAACTTGCTCAGCAAAGCGCCACTGACGCGCGCCTTGCACGCACTGAATGACACGGCTGACAGGATCGATTTATTTTCTTGCTCTCTGAATGAATTCACAAAAATAATATTGTGTGTAATCATAAATCATAATCATAAATCTTTATTTATCTCAACATCTTATTACAGGCACTAATTAATAAAATGCACAATCTTAAATAGAGAAAGGTGTCTGAGGTAGGAAGGTCCTGTGTTACAGATCACCCGGCTCTCTTAGATAGGACATGTTAATTTACAAAACAGTTGAGTGTATGTTATTTAAGATAGTTTAATTAAGGACCACGCTACCGCATTAGGAATTTCCTGTAAAGATAGCAGTGTTTGTAATAAATAAAATAAAAAAACATATTCACGCTGTACCCGAAGCTTTTCGCGTTGGTTGATTACAAGAGTATCCTTCAAAAAACTTTTTACAAAAAAAAAAAGCAAAAAACGAAAACACAAAACCCAAGACACCGACTTCCGAAATTAAAGTTATTTTTCACTTTGTAGTGTTTTTTTTGGAAGTCGGTTGTTTTTTTTTGTAAAAAGTTTTTATTTTTCACTTTTTAGTTATAGTACCTACCTCACACATATTCGAATACCACTACCTGCTACCAGTAACACGAACTTATCATATCATCTACATACTAAGTGGGAAAAAAATACGTATTTTGTAGCTAATTCAAAAACTACCCAAGCAAAGTTAGTAAAATTTATATGGGACCATACCCTTTCAAACAAAAAAATAACTTTCAAAATCGGTCCACAAATGACGGAAAAATCGGTGGACATAGATCAATAAAAAAAAAAAAAACAAACATACGCGACGAACATATAACCTCCTCCTTTTTGGAAGTCGGTTAAAAATCATGTTTTATCTTTAGGTAGTGACGGAAGGTTTATTATTGCCAAAATGGGCCTGATCTTGACCTTGCTCGCCTGATGAAAAGCTATGGATTAGGTCTATGATAGAACAAGCGTGCATAGAAGATGGTTGTTCACCCTTGCTTTGAAGACTGTCATGTTCATGAACGGGCGCCGTCAGTTGGGACTGGTCATCACTTAGCTGCCAGGGCTTATTATTAATTTATTTTAATTTTTGAATTGGTATTTGTTTTATTATTTTATTACGGACGCTTCTAACGTGCACGTCTTTCTACATTTGTATAATTTCAACATGAATGATGTAACCAATATTTCTAAAAAAAAGTTTATATATAAGAGTGTCCGTGGAGTTTCTTGCCCGTTCTTCTCCATAGATATCTACTATGCTTTGGAATGGGCAATTAGCTTCATATTGCCGACTGATCGACTCCTTGACAATTCAAAAGCGCCTGTAAATGGTTTAATTAAAATAAAATGTTAAAGTTTATCAGGTTACAGGTGGATGGGAACAATTTTCTGTTCTGAAAACAAAATGTCGTTATAAAATGTTTTTTTTTTACAGCCGGAGCGACTCCAAGGCACACATTATTCAGTGCAGTCAGACATCTGGTCTCTTGGGCTGTCGTTAGTCGAGATGGCCATAGGAATGTACCCCATCCCGCCGCCAGATGCGAAGACCTTAGCGGCTATATTCGGTGGGCAGAACGAAGATCATTCCCCTGGGCAGGTTGGTGTCGATAGTCGTTTTTTTTTTGTACTTGAAACAGTAGTAGTAGTAGTGGATTTTTTTTTGTGCACTTCATTTTCTAAGCTCTGCTTAGCGCCGAGAGTTGAAAATCCAACAGTGTGATTTTCCAACGCGCTGGGACGAGTGTGTGTCCCAGCGCGTTGGATTCTCAACGCTCGGCTTAACACCGAGAGTTGAAAATCCAGTGCGCGATAAAATCCCGCTGCGATTTTATTACGTCCGTGCGGACGTCGGTTAAGTGTGACAGAATAAATTAAAAACTAGGTAAACGTGTAACCCACGCAAAGTCCGCCAAATAATGGGTTTTAGATAGTGTTTATATTTACACACAGTCAAATCAAATAAAAATCAAATCAAATAATTTATTTGCATAATACATGTTAAAAAGTTGTAACAGGTATAAAAAGTACATTGTATTATAACCTATAATGAGGTGTGCAAAATTAATAAGTATATTAGGTACTAATCGCAACATTAAATACACTAAAATAGTTTTGGTATCCCGAAATTAATAATGATTTCTAGCAAAAAATCGCATGGAATATTTGCCTTTTTCAAGCAGATAAAAAAAAACTTCTTAACACTACCATATTGCCGATACAATACTGTATCAGCACATAATGACATTATTATTAAAATTTCTTTTGATAAACGTCGGCTGCCACGTTTTCCTTGCGGTGCTTAAGAGCGGCCAACCCGTCATACTTTTCATACAAACGCTCGTACGTGATTATGGCGTTGTAACACATCTTTCTTTAATTCTTTTAAACTAATGGGTATCTTGTGCACTATATCTAGGTTTCTACGAAATAAAAAAATAAAAATTTGGCGAAACAAATTCAATATAAGCCTCCAAAAATCTGCTTTTTTGCACAAATTTTACCTCAACTTTGACCGTTCATAATGTACTTATAAATTGGTAAAAGTAAGAAAACAACAAGTATAGAAACCTCGCAAATGTAATGGAGATGCTAAATTACAAAAAAATATTTTACAAACTTGTAAGGCGTATTGAAAAACACGTATTTCCTGAAACCAGTTATTTTTCGTAAAATGTTATCGCGTTCTCACTTGCTTGTTAGCAGTTCTCACTTGCGCTGGATGAAACAACAAGCTTTTCGACTATGCTCGCGTTGACGATAGACGGATCGGGAAGGGCCCTCTTAATATCATACTAACGAAAATGTCATAAAATTACCCTTGTTAAGGAATGATTCCGATGCCCGCTGCACACGGCAGTGCTGCCGCAGCAATGCTGCAGCGTGGTTCGGAATCAGAATCTCATATAAACCTATAGAAAATGTATGGGGACCAGTAGTGACGCGGCAGCACTGCTGCGGCAGCACTGGCGCGTGCAGCGGGCATCAGAATTATTCCTTTATCAGTTTCCTGTTTAAACCAGGCGCTTATGAGATAAGCACAATGTACATTTCAAATACAAGGTGTCTCAAAGTTTATATTTATTTAGCTTACTGCGTGAACGCAACGAATCCGAGGGGCGCAGGGGTTATGTCAATCGGTAGCTTGGCTCTTGGGAATTCAATCGCTATGGAGCGTTTCTCGGGAGCAGACCGTGCGTTGTGCGTGCGAAAGTTTTACAAAAACGGTGATTCGGCGACTAGCGCCTCTTAAATGATGAGCCAAGCATTTCTCATATTCGTAAATGGGTCAAAAAATTTTGAAGAGACCGGTACAACGCTGGAAAAACCAAAATCCGGGCGACCAAGGTCATCAAGAACGGTAGAAAATGTGGAGAGTGTTAATCAGTCTGTTCGTGACGACCCGAACCTTTAAATTCGGAAGCGCGCAAGTGCTTTAAATGTGCATAGATCATCATTACACCGCATTTTGCACAAAGACCTAAAGCTGCACCCCTACAAAGTTCAATTGGTGCAAGAATAAAAGCCCCAAGATGCCAGTCAGAGTCACTTTACTGTTCGATTAAATGAGTGTCGCGAACGCGAGGGTCTACATTTATTTGGAAAATGTATTTCCAAATAAATATTATATTTTTATGTCCAAATGTATTTGGACGATATTATTTTTAAGAAATAAATTCCCAAATTGTGTACTTTAATAATTAATAAACATTTTTTCTATACACGGCTTACTTTTTTTTAATCGATCCACTAAATATAAAGTTTCTTTTGAGACACCTTGTATATCGATCTATTTTGCTTCTTTAACTCTTGATACATTACATAAATGATAAGTGTGTTTCTAATGCACAGTTTTCTGTATAAAATCATGTGTGCCAATTCCAGATGTCGTGATGCGTTACACACGTTGCGTTACCCTACCTTTAGAACGCACTTTCATTTACTTTCAACTAGCTTTTACCCGCAGCTTCGCCCGCGTGGATGTCGGAAAATATCTCAGGGGAACGTACTACCGAGATTTCATACCTAATAACAGAGGAAAACGCCATTGACTCCTAACGCTGCGCCCGCGTTGCTCCGCGTAATTTTGAAACTGTGATATCTTTTAAACTATTCATTTAAATGATATGATTCAAAGGCATATTTTAATCTTAATTAAATGCCTAATTTAAATAACATATTTTTTTGGATAAGGATTAATACTGTACCGGTCAAAAAAGCTTCAGAAATAACAATTACATTTTTATTAAATTCTGAAAGATAAAAATGGTTATTGTGGGTCATCCTTAGAAGATAGACATATGCGCGGACTTTTTTGTTGAACTTTTTAAGATGAACAATACCGTAGAACGTAAATTTGACGTATCTTTTCCGGTTAACGCAGCGCACGCCAGTAAAGCTCCCAGTCGGCATGATTTTTCCCGACTTCTTCAATAATAATCGTCATATTTCAGCCAATTTACATAAAACCATAATAAATTATACACTGAAACATTTCGCATAAATCACTCCGTCCATTGGTGAAAACCGTTTGAAAATCAGTTCGGTACAGACAGACGCGGCGGGGGACTTTGTTTTATAATATGTAAGGATATTGAGTTTATTTCTGTCTTCATACCTATCAAGTAGATATTAAAAAATATTCCTTACCATATCTTTATTCACAACACTATATCATCGTCATTTCAGGCGCCAAACTCGCCCCGTCCGATGGCGATATTCGAGCTCCTGGACTACATAGTGAACGAGCCGCCTCCCAAGCTGCCGGCCGGTATCTTCTCCGACGAGTTCAAAGACTTCGTGGATCGCTGTCTCAAGAAGAACCCTGATGAACGGGCTGACTTGAAAACGCTGATGGTGAGTACTCAATTGATTGTATTTCAATGGGCTGTGCTGTTCGCTTAATCTTTTCCCTACAATTGATTCACTATACAGAGTGTAAAAAAAAAACAATCACATAGCCGTTATCTACGCATTCTGTACACCTAAGTAACATTAAGCAATGTCTGAAACTAAATAACTGCCATGGACATTTCATTGATAATGAATAGACATTATTAAAAAACTTTTTACAAAAAAAAAACTACCGACTTCCAAAAAAAACACTACAAAGTCAAAAATTACTTTAATTTCGTAAGTCGGTGTCTTGGGTTTTGTTTTCATTTTTTGCCACCGACTTCCGAAATTAAAGTTATTTTTCACTTTGTAGTGTTTTTTTTGGAAGTCGGTAGTTTTTTTTTTGTAAAAAGTTTTTATATTTCACTTTTTAGTTGTGGTACCTACCCCACACACATTCGAATACCACTACCTACTACCAGTGTCAGGAACTTATCATATCATCTACATACTAAGTGGGGAAAAAAATACGTATTTTGTAGCTAACTCAAAAACTACCCAAGCAAAGTTAATAAAATTTATATGGGACCAATTTGGGAGTATACCCTTTCAAACAAAAAAAGGATTTTCAAAATCGGTCCACAAATGACGGAGAAATCGGTGGACATACATAAAAAAAAAAAAAAAAAAAAACAAACATACGCGTCGAACATATAACCTCCTCCTTTTTGGAAGTCGGTTAAAAGTTAATACGTTATTACTACAACTTACTATAATAATCGTCTTAATCAATTCGGTTCTAACCTTTTATTGAGAACGAAAGGCAGGTAGCCCTTGGGTCTAACACCCTAGGACCTAGGTTATTAGACTCTAGGGCTACAGGCCCTTTACTAGCACCAATTATTTTTTCCCTACATTTTACACACCATTCTCAAGTGATTTGGACGACCCCTCACATTCTTGGTAGCCTGTTAAATGGAGCCCTCGAGTTTATGTTGACAAATAAAATAGTACCTCAACCTTGCAGATCCATCAGGCATTCTTGGTAAAGAAAGCTTACATAGGTCGCGTTTAAAGCAATTAAAGCGATTTTTTATAGCTTACTCTGAGATCAATCAATCTGCCTAGCCTTTTCCCAACTATCTTGGGGTCGGGTTCCAGTCTAACCAGCACGCGTAGCATGACCACCGTAGAAACGAGTTTTGTCGACGGAAGAATAGACAAAATGACAGATAAACAATCACAATCTGTCATTTTGTCTATTCTTCCGTCGATAAAACTCGTTTCTACGGTGGTCATGCTACGCGTGCAGATGCAGCTGAATACCAGTATTTTACATGGAGCGACTGCCTATCTGACCTCCACAACCCAGTAACTGGGTAATACGATATCCCTTGGTAAGACTGGTTGTCAGAATTTCGGGCTTCTGACGACCCATAACGCTTGTCAAAGATTCACGAATGACAGCCGGGACCAAAGGCTTAACGTGCTTTCCGAGTCTCGGTATGTAAAGATGGTTACCCATATACGGACCAACCCCGGCAAGCGTAGCTTAACCTGATGGATCGACCCGTGCGGGTGTTATTACTTTAGCCACGAGCTCCTTATTGCTTACTCTGAGATCATATAATAATAATACCAGCTTATTATTGTCCCACTGCTGGCCAAAAGCCGCTTCTCATACAGAGGAGGCACGAGCATTGATCATCACGCTTGCTCAAAACGGCTTGACGATTTCAGACTTATATTAACTTTAAGTCCAGGTTTCCTCACGATGTTTTCCTTCATCTATGTCAGTAATGGCCAAGATAAAATTAGAAAGTACATATGAATTGAAAAAGTCATGTTGGTACTTGCCCGGATTTGACTCCATAACCTCGTGTATGAGAGCCTCTGGGAGATCACGACATCTTTCCTCGACTCTGATTAAAAGATAACAAAACATGTCTAATAATATTATGTTCCTTACAGAATCACGAGTGGATCCGCAAGGCGGACGCGGAGAAGGTGGACATAGCGGGGTGGGTGTGCAAGACCATGGACCTCATGCCCTCCACGCCTAACTCTAACGTGTCTCCTTTTTCTTCATAAGCTGCAAGAAGTGCATACTTTCATCAGCGAAAAAGGGTTAGAAATATATATTTGTTGCATGCATGCTTTTTTATTTATTGCCATCATCATGACGTGTATGAAAAAATTGTGATATGATATAAATTTTGTGCATAAAAGTAAGTAGAAAATTATGATTTCTTTAAAAATAATTCGTTAGCCCAGTACCCTAATTACGTAACTGATTTTCGTAAACGATTTTAGTATGACAAATTTGTTTCATTTTGACAGTTCAACAACATTCATTGCGTTATTTACGTTGTTGAGCAGTTTTTTTTTTCCAAATTATAAAGCAATGGATCAGCAATCTTTTTCAAATCGAAACAAATTGTGATTGATCGTGTATTACGCAATTAGGGTACAGGTACGCACGGGCGATTTTTTCCGCGGCGATTGGATTTTCAACGCTCTTCTTGGCACCGGGAGTTGAAAATCCAACAGTGTGTTTTTTCAACGAGCTGGGAAACACTTTGTTGGATTCTCAAAGCTCGGCTTAACACCGAGAGTTGAGAATCCAGTGCGCGATAAAATCCCGCCGCGATATTTTTACGTCCGTGCCAACGTGGGCTTAGTTCATGTACAATCTCATTTGAAACCTAATCTTCTATTTCGTTCTCTCAATGTTGAGAATCGCGACCACATATGACGCGTTTCCAAGCTATGCGGTCTTCTGCAGTGTGGCCCGCTCGGTAAATGCTGTGCTCTGTCTTAAGCGCGTTTGTCTTCCACCCGGCCCAGTATCATATAAGCCTTTCCGGACCATGCTTGAACGCATAAAATGCCCGAAAAAGCTGAGGGCACGCTCCTGGCATATTGTAGATAGCCGCTTGGTGATGTTGAGTTCCTCCAGGATGGATTCATTCGTTCTCATGGCGGTCCCTGGTATACGAAGTAGCCTCCGTCAACACCACATCCCGAAAGCATCAATCTTTCTGCTTTCGCGGCTTTTAATGCACCACGTTTCAGCGCCATATAAAAAGATGGAAAAAACTAGAGCAACGATCAGTCGCATTTTGGTATTCCGACGGATGCCACTGTTTTTTACAAAACTCTTCGGTGAAACCTAATACCTATTAGTTAATTGATTCAGGCGTGACCTTGCGAAAATCCATTATAAAATACAATAGACGTGGATATATTAAGTAACCACGGTGTGTTACCACACCGAGCGCTGAACGCAGAAGCTCTGCGTGTTCGGGTTCGCGACAAGTCAATCGTCATCCTGAGGATGCCTCGTTGAGAGGTGAACCACGTGTCGATTTCTTTCAGGAGTTTTTTTATAGATCTTTAGAAATAGCTAAGCGGGAAAGATTACTAAATATATCCATGTCTTTTGTATTTTCTAATATCTATTAGAACAATAATAATACCCTTCCCTTTTTTATTAAATATTTTGTAAATCTTCTTAATTTCCGAAAGCCACAAAGAAGTCTTCGCTTCTCTGTCGCGACGTCCTTTAAAAACTTTAAATTAGAAACGGCCCATTTATTTGAAAGAAACCGTCAGAGGCTTCTATGTGGCTTCATTATTGTTTCTTCTTCTTCATAATATGAAACCAACTTGCAGGTCAAAACATTTCCCAAGAAAAAGCGGGCGACACAATCACTGAAGACGCTGGCGGTGAAGAATAGCTGCCCTGAGACCACGCGATGATAGAAAACAGTGTGTCAACTCTAGATACCATTGTCCAGTACCAGAATGAGCCACACAGGCAGGCGAACACTCCACATCATAGAGACGTGATCCTACATCCTTGATAGCCTTCATTTTAGAAATAAAACGATTATTATTGATATAAACTACATATATTCACTTTTACACAGAGTGGTGAACACATGGAGTACTCACGAACATAAGTCACAAATATCGACACTGACGTTTGATGTCGCGATGACTTGTGTTCATGCAGGTCTTGTCCACACTTGACACTCCATTTGTTAACTACTCCGTGACATTAACACATTGTAGCTCGTTGGTACTTGATACATTCGTTATTATACTGTACTGGAAGTTTTTTACATCTAGCGTATTTAGTAAAATTTGATCAGATTTATTCTACATATCAGGGTTGTCACGTCTCATATCAAATGTTTCATTAACACATTAGTAAAACTCTTCGGGAGACATCCTGTCATCGAATCGAAATTCAAAATTAATAATTTAATTTATAGAATTGGCTAAAATTTTAGGTAAAATCTGTAGGGAATTATTGAAAACAATGTGTTACGCTATATCTATGAAGCTGCTTGAGTAGTCGACGACACAGTCAGCCTTCCATCGACATCAATGTCGATAAGAAAAAAAAATCGAATAAATAATCGAATTAGAGGTGTAACTGTTTCATCGGCTACACATCGAAGGTGTTTGACTTTCCTTTTCATATACAGGTTATATGATTACGAGAAAGTTGTTACATAAAGGGTAAATGTGTGTACTGTAACCAATAGCACGGTGTCTGATGATAGATAGGGGTATAATACTAAAACATAGTGCATTCGTGGACGAACTAATCGAGGTTTTATAACAAAAAAACGACAACTATTCGATAAATGGTCAAGTAGAGTTGATTTAACTAGTCGCAAGTCGAAAAAAATGTTAGTAGTGTTTTGACATATTTTTCTTTGCTGAAAGTGCGTAATTCATGTCAGCTGGTACCTGTTAATTGAATAGATTTCGGATGCGTTTTATTCGACGCGTCCGGAGCGTTGGAATACTCAAACGGCCGCGGCGTCGCGGGCGTGGGACTGTTGCAAAGCTCAAAAGTATCATCTTATAATCTGTAAAATAGAATGCATTTTTTAGAGATTACACGAAAGATAAAAAAAACGAAAAAATAAAAAATCGTAGGTATGTTTTTTATATTATTGACGTGATGCACTTTTTCCGTTTGGTTTGTTGTGTTATTTGCTTCGTTTTAGTATGTCCGCCATTTATTTAACCGCCCTGTCCCGAGCACCTAGTGTAGATAGACACAGCTACTCACTAATGTAATGTGTTTGCGCTGTTGAATGTACGAGTGAATGATATAGTTCATTCTGTATTTAACGGGTTCATTCATTTCGAACACGATTATTCGTTGTAAGTAGGTTGTAGTTCTCTATTTGAATTCGAAACAATCGAGCGCGCATTTATGCTGATTCGCTGCACTAATTAACATTGATTTTAAATTTCCAGCGTATGTACACCTCCTTCGCTTTGTGATCGCTATTATTTGCCTGGTCTTCCTATAGTATTTAGAGAGTTATGTGATTTTTAGATATGTATTGTGTGTTTCAGGGTTCGCGAAGTGTTTTGCCTTTTATTATACCCAGCATTTAGTATTTTTTATTATTGTCATTATGTAATTAGATAATTTGACGGTGCTTTTAAGTTATCACTGATGTAAGTGATCATAGAAAAAAAGTAAAAAAAAAAAAAAGATTTTTGTATAAATGGTCTACTCGTGATTCATAGGTAGGTTTTACATTATTTTTTTCAAAAAAAAACTTTGTAATCATTTGTCTATAGTCGTCGTGCTAGGTTAAGTTGATCGTATAATTATAGGTATTGTATTCCAAAATTATGTTACCTATAATAAATTTACAATGTGAGAAAGTAGAATGGCGAGACCTCATTCTTAAATGAAGTAAAGTCAATTACATAGAGGCGTTTTTGTATACAACGCGAATACAGGGTGTTTGTCAGAACGTTGAACATACGAAAATGGTGGATAGGTGGGGTCATCTGCTACTTACTCAGCCCTAATTTATTTGGCCCTGGCGACCAGGACATTAAAAAAAAAATTTGCTTTCTTCTAGTTTCACCACTTTCTTAACTTTAAAGTGTAATTTTTATTAAAAATGGGTAAAACAGGCTATATTTTTTAATCTTTAATGTTGGCAGATTCTTATAAAATTCTTGCTTTATTCAGATGTTAGCTAGAAAAAAAGTTATGCGTCCTCAAACTTACAGAAAGACGTAAAAAATACTTCTTTATTTTATCTTGCATTAAAAAAAAATATTCAGGGGGGCCAAATAAATTAGGGTTGAGTAAGTAGCAGATGA
This sequence comes from Agrochola litura, assembly GCA_949152395.1. Lineage (NCBI taxonomy): Eukaryota > Metazoa > Arthropoda > Insecta > Lepidoptera > Noctuidae > Agrochola > Agrochola litura. The sequence goes on along the minus strand of OX424509.1, from coordinate 15,793,971 downwards.
CCCCACCTATCCACCATTTTCGTATGTTCAACTTTCTGCCAAATGCCCTGTATACTCTGCTCTCCACTTCGTTAAATAGTAAATAATAAATGTATGCTGGAATGTAGAAACTATATTTGTACTCCATTTGGTTTATAAAGTACATAGTTCACTCGTTTCGTTATAATGTTTCGGACTGAGGTTTCTCTTATTGTATGAATATTTTAATGTATCGCGATTTCGTGAATAACAGCATGGGGTACGGTCCCCACTCTAAAGTTTATTTGTCTTTCAGTATTAAATATGAAAAGATAACTTCCAAAGACAAAAAAAATGTTTTAAAACTTTTAAATTGTGAAAATATTTCAGACTGTGACTGTACTGTGTTTGTGTTTAGAATTAGACGAACTAAAAAATGGACGAACAAGAATAAAATAACTTGTAAAATATTTTTTTTTTTTTATAAATTAAATATCAGCAGACTCAGTAATAAATAAATAAATAATGGAAACACCAATATCGATTGTAACTATAAGTGATATTTTTAGAGTTATCGATTTGATAGTTAAAAGTATTTTTTTATTTATTTATTTGACTAAACGCTTCTTTATCGAAGACGCTTTTACCTTTAGTAATTTTAAAGTTTTTATTGATTTCGAGGCACATTGTAATGAAAGTACTCGTTTTAAAATTATATCACAATCGATCTCTAAGGTCTAGCATTCATTGAGGCGATTATCACGAAAAATCGATTAAGTATCGATATAAAAACCGTCTTAGTCGATTTTCTGATATCGCCTTTTGAATGTCAGCTCGATATTATCATATCGTTATCAATCCATGAATGTAACTCCAGTTTATTTAAATAAGCTTCTTCGTAAGATACGTCTGTAGTTAGGTACTTATGTACAATTAAATGTTAATAAAAAAGCTGAGTGTTTTAATTAATTTACTAATTTAGTAGCGAGTTAATGTTTGCAATTAACTCTGAAAAACTTAATTGCAGAAATTGTAATTACTGGCTGAATGGGCGTTGAGTCGTCGGACGCGGCCTCTGGCGGTGAACATTAAAATGAATTATGCGAAGTCGAATTGCAAAGAGGTTGCAAGGGGTGGGGCCCCTCGCAATCTCTGCAATTCAACTCTCCTTGCCCCTCATTATAAATGTGCGTAAATATTGTTTCTGCGGAGCGCCTTTTGTCGGGTCTCATTAAGAAGCCATTACGTGTTCGAGCTTAGCGTGTTCTGTCTGACTTTTTTAGTTGAATGTCAAAAAATGTAAGGAGTTCCGGCCCTTGTTGAGAGTGAAAAACATTGGCAAAGTTGGCAACTGTTTTGCATAGGTATCTACAAGAGAAAAATTATAGGTGGTTCATATTATTTTCTTACTGTATTCCCATCATAGATAATTAAGGTAGGTAATATGCTTATCTAAGCATATTATTATTCTGACTTGAACTAGATCAGACTTCCCTTTAGAGTTCTTATAAGTAAATATTTAGATTTACTACTACACCGTGTATATTGCATGCAAATTCTCGATTCGATAGGCATTAGATTCGTCCTTATCCTGTTGAGGAAAACGGAAAACGTGGAAAGAAATGCCCAATTGCTTACTTGAGCGTAGCAACGGATCTATATCGCTAGAGCGAACATTCGGTAGGTGGGAATAGTAATCTTAATCGTGTCGCTTTTGTTTACTTATTTGTAACGAAACAAAACCTAAAAAAAAATAGGAATTGAAAGTAGTTTCGACTGGTTAAATTCTTACGCAATCACTCGGTTTCAACTTTGTATCTCACCACATTTTCCAACAAAATTATTGCTTATACTTATAACATGATTAAAATTGAAAAATCATGAGGTTATTAAATTAACCTCAATTGACAAAATGCTAAACATCATTAAGGTGATTTCAAATTAGAATTTCAGGTTTAAGTATTCAAATAATCAAATCAAAGCACTTATTTTATAAGTGGCACTACAAATTGGTATCCACAGGCATGTTTTCTGATCCATTCCGATCGCATCGGATCGGAACGGATTTTACAATCCTTAAACGGTATTAAATCGTATACCTACACAGTACTTATAGTCTACAGAGTGGCAGGGACATCGACGCGAAAACTGAAACCATGGATTCAGTACATAATTCTGAAACCCCCTGCATTAAAATTTTTCGTCGGTTATTTAAAAAATAATCAGTTGTTCCATACATTCTGACAGCAGATTTTTTAAAAAAATAATCGGCGAAAAATTTCAACGCAGGGGGTTCAGAATAATGTAGGTACTGAATCCATGGTGTCAGTTTTCGCGTCGATGTCCCTGCCACCCTGTATATTACCAAGCCGCGCACAGCAGCTTGACTACGGGAGTCTTCTGCGACACGCGCTCGTAGCAAAAGTATGGTGCGACGCGCGTTCGGCTCCGTTCGCCTGTAGCCAACAATACTACGTAAACTTCAACCATTTTCAAAAATTAGAACACGCCAACATGGTACTACACAGTACGGACAGCTATCGTGTGAAATTAGCAGTAAGCGCGATCCTATTCTTAGTTGGCTCGCATAGTAGGAAATAAACTATTTGACTAGGCGTAGAAACGGATACGTTCGCAAGCGACGGTACGGAGCCGATCGTATGCGTCGACATCCTGCCGGACGCGATCGGCTGTCGCCGCCTCTGCTCGTATCCGTTCCGATCCGATGCAATGCGAGCCGTTTGGTGGAAATCATCCTCCTTTAGAGTCGCATCGCGTGTTACTTAAAACGTTAGGTACGTATCTCCATTTAGGTATTTACAGTAGGCACAGGATTAAAAAACGGCTAAGACATAAAAGATACTAAAATTTTACCGTCTTTAAATCCTAGCACTCGAGACTCGAGTGTCGGTTTTCACAAGGTTTTCATGATAAGTGCTGAAGTTTGTTGCGAAGTTAGCGGGATGGCGGGCTTCCAGTCGTGGCCACGGCGAACTTTGACATTAGACACCCACCGAACAAAGTTTTGCTGGGTTCATTAACAATTATTTTGTCGGTTTGTACACACTAAGGTCCGTATTGCAGAACCTCACTCAAAACTCAAGCATTAAAAACTCATTTAAAGCCTTTTGATTGGTTGACACTAGTTTTAAGTAATGCTTGAGTCTTGAGTGAGGTTCTGTAATACGGGCCTAAGAGTTTTGTAAGTCCATGTATCCGTCAAGTACCTATATAATAGTGTCGTTATTGTGGAAACTAATAGCAAAAAGGTACCTACTGACATAGTTGCAATCTTTGAACTTTGAACTGAAACTTTTATGAAAGCTATTGGTTTTCGATATTTCAGCGTGAAATTAGAGCTTTAGAACTAATCGTTTGTGAAGATGGTCGAGATATTGTAGGTATTTTTAGGATCGGTTACAATGTTTCATATTGAAGTTAGCTTTATTGGTTTCCTAGATAAATTGCTGTAAGACCATGAGGCTGGTAATCGCAATGTTTATGTCAGTACTCGCCATATCATTACGGGTGTAATCATCGAAGGGTTAGGTAGAGGTGTACCTACCTACTTTTAGTAAACCCACATTTCGCCAGTAATGTTTAGGTCCCATGTAATAGGGGGCGACTCACGCCACACAATTTGGGGCTGAAATCTCAAACATTTTTGTTGATATCCTGTCTTGTACTGTTTGAGTTTCGTGGCAAGACTGCTATTTCATGCACTCTTCCATTACCTACAAAACTTTTGCAATTTCATCAAAAGTACCCTGAAACTTACCTAAGTACCCCTATTAATACCAACAGTGGCGGATCCAGGATTGTTATTTGGGAGGGGCTTGACCCCGCTAAGGGTAGGTTTTAGCAAAGTAAACACAAAAAAATCACACATTTTACAAGCCTCCTCGGAATATCTCTGTGAATACAGGGTAAAATTTTAGCCAGTGCGCAAACTTAAACACGTGGCTTATGAACAACTCATTATTATGAACAACTTTTTTTACTATGGGACCAAACATGAAATCGCGAAAAAAAAATTGTAAACATGGCGACCAAACCGGGCAGGCGTGACGTGAGGGCAAAATTCGTCACGTAAACAAAACATCTTATAATACCTAGAAAAAACTTGAACACGTAATAGGTACCTACATAATAAGTTAAGGATAATTGATGGCAATCGTACATGGAAGTGTAATACTTACCTACTTGCTAAAAAGTTTACCAAATTAGAATAATATTAAGTTCACTAAGATTTGTCACAGAAGAACTCGGACGCTTTTAGGTGGGGCTTGAGCCTCCTTAGCCTTAGTAAATATGTTTAGATCTTTCAAACAAAATGTTTTAAAGATGGCGACGAAAAAAAATAGGAGTAGGTACCTATTCCTGTATTATGCGTCATTTGCCGCGTTACTTGTCATCCGAATCTCTCGTGCCAGGAAGTATGGGAAGTGACGACCATAGCACAAGTAGGTCAATCGATATGCCTCGGGAACGCTGATTATAATAACAATCGCGTAATCACAACTTTTTGCTTCCCATCACTAGTTTAGATAAACAGGATGAAATCGACAGCTTGATGAATTATGTTTTTGTTTGTTTCGATGTTTCTATTTGCTATAGGGAAATAAGTCATTTATTAGGTACGTGCTTGTCGGTAGGTACCTACCTAACCAATAAAGACTAATTTTGATAATTTGTCTTTTTTAGGGTTCCGTAGTAAACAAGTAACCCTTATAGTTTCGTCATGTCCGTCTGTCTGTCTGTCTGTCCGCGGTCTAGCTCCGAGACCCTTAGTACTAGAAAGCTGTAATTTGGCATAGGTATACATATTAATTACGCCGACAAAGTGGTAAAACAAAATTATGAAATACATTTTTTTTTAGGGTACCTCTCCTACACGTAAAGTGCTTATGTTTTTTTTTAACCCATGGTGTGGGGTATCATTGAAAAGGTCCTTTAAAAAATTGTGAGTTTGTGAAAACCATTTTTGGATTCAAGGATTCGTTTGCGAAATATTAAGATTTAAAGTGCTAATGTTTGTTAGAGTCAAATGTCCCCCCCCCGCCAGCTAAATGGTTGGTTTTGGATGTGTGAAAAAAACACACAGCAGTAGTTTATATAACGAAATTAAAAGGAAAACTATCACAGCTAAGTAGGCTTTACAAGTTAACGAGTAATAATCGACCAACTTCACTTTGCAGTTGCAAAAACATATTTTCCCATACATTCCGTATGGGAGAACATATTTTTCAACTACAAAGTTAAGTTTGTTTTTGGGATAAATTCATCCCAACTACGGAACCCTTCATTGTGCGTAGTCCGACACATACTTGGCCGGTTTTTTATACTTATTTGTGACATAGCGCCCCCTACTCCCCAACTTTAATGCGTTTTATCTAAGTATTTTTTATTAATACGATAAAGCAAAAAATACGTGTCTAATATTTTTTATTTTCTGACTGACGGATTAAATAGAATTTCTTTTTTTTGACCCAGGCTTTATCCCTATTGGTGGGTTACTTACTCGTAATTTCTACGACGGATGATGTCCTCAGGGATAACTAATGGCATTTGGTAGGCAGGTAATTTGACTGCCATTAATTACATCACATTAATTATGCCTTTGAATCATACCATCAATGTTCATAACATGTTGTGTGGTAGCTATCCTACGGAATATCTGGAAATCAGAAATTAAATAATACATTTAGGTAAGTACCTAACTACATTTATTTACCAGTCAAGTAGGTATGAACATTCTTCAAGTCACCAATATGTCGAACCTATAACTTACGGGTGCAATGAAAAAGCCACATAATTCACAAATGGTCGGTATTCAATGGTTTGAGCAGATTTTTTTTTTATAACTAGTGTTACCAGGAGCAGACCTGGTTTTAAGGTCGCGGGAATCCGCTGCTTGGCCTATAGGTATACGATGTCATTCGGCTTATGAGGGTCGAGAAAAACTTATTAGTAGCTAATGGTCATTGGCCACTGATATAAGAACGTTACTCAATGGTCCTTTAATCTAACATCTAAACTTATAATAATCACACTAAAATTATAAAGGCGAAATTTTGTGAGTGTGTGTTTGTTTCTTCTTCACGCTCAAACAGCTGAACGGATTTGGATGAAATTTGGCACACGTATAGTTTGTAACCTTTTTTTTTTTTTTGTGTGGGAAATTATCATATAACTTCTCCCGCTCTGGGTGGAGCGGGAGGGCGTGTCAAACTCTTACTGACTAAAACCCACCCGTGTTCCTTCCGTTGCTATGTTGCCGGGGGGCCACGATATCCCTATCGGCCCATATTCGCAGCCCCGGCAGGCATTGGCCCTAGCGGACCCCGTCAATTCTGCTGACATCTCTTTGAGGCGCGCGTGGAACACAACGCGCCGTCGACCCGGGCTTGGTCCTTATCGGACGGCGAGCTACCCATTGCTCACCGTCCGCAAGCCTGCGCCTACGGTGGCCGGAAATCTGCCTGTGATTCCCGACGCCCAGGGCGTCTCCTCCTGCGGCGGTTAGGGGCGCGAGGGCGCGAAATTTGCCTCTCCCTCACGCGCACGGCCTCCTCCTTCGCGAGCATTACTGCTTCGCAGAAGGAGGTGACGGCCTCCCATTTCCTCTCGCTCCGTAGCATGGCCCGAATCTGAACCGGACGCGAGAGATCACTGCCGCCGATCGCCTCCACGAGGACACGGCGATGCCCTGCCCAAGCCAGGCAGACCTCCACCGTATGCTCCACCGTGTCCTCCGGGCGATCCACACAGTGACAACACCCGGGCGTTTCCTCCCGCTTTATCCTGAACAGGAACCTTCCGAAGCAGCCGTGTCCGGTGAGGACCTGCGTCAGGCGGAAGGTGAGGACGCCGTGGCGCCTCTCTAGCCACTCCTCAAAGAGGGGTCTTTTGCGCCGCAATTATGGCGTGCCCAGCGCTGGGTTGCGACAATCACACTCTCCATTCCGCCATGATAGTTTATAACCTGGACTAATACATAAGATACTTTTTATCCTGATATTCCCACAGGATCGAGACTTACGCGGGTAAAACCGCGGGGCGCAGCTAGTAATATAATATTACGAGACAGTGTTTATACCGCGTCTATCACTAATTCCCCATAATAATTACCCCTTCTAGTTTAAGTGCGTGAAGTTCCCTGTGAGCGTATGCTTTGCGTTGATTATCCACAAGTCACAGGGGCAGACACTGAAGGCGGGTATCCACCTCAGGACAAGCTACTTCTCACACAGACAACTGGTACGTCGTTTGCTCCCGCGTCACCAGTCCTGACTCTCGTGTACATTTTGGGTGCTGAGTACAAAATTATAAACGTACGTAGTATACAGGGAAGTTTTATAAAAATGTGGCTGTTATTGTAGTATATTGTGGTGTCTTACGGCTTCCACGTGAACGGAGTCGCGGGTAGAAGCTAGTGATATTACCTATAAAGAGAAAATAATTGATTTTCGTATGTTCGTTTGTTACGCTTTCACGGCTCAACGGCTCAAGCGATTTTGATTAAATTTGGTATGGCGATATTTTGAACCCTGGGGAAGGACATAGGCTACTTTTTATCGACATAACACGCGGGCAAAGCGGCGGGCGGAAGCTAGTAGTAAATAATTTAATGTCTAGTAAATAATGTCTTTGAACATAAACGACTTTTTAGGTACCTACTTACCTTCTAACGCCTGCGGTATTTAACCAAACTAGATTGCCATAAAATTATGAGGGCCATATTTTGCTAAAGGGTAATGTGCCAGCACAATAACAATAAATCAGTTTGTTAATGGGGGAATATTTCAGTAATCTCATTTAGATGGTGCAATCCACGAAGACGCGCCCCACTCCGCGATTACTGTAAATCGGCACCGCGGTAATCAACGCGTTGATGTCTTTTTAATGGTCAAAACCTGGTTACGTGAAATCAATGGTTTAGTCCCATCTCAAAAATGCCCAACGCGCTTAAAGAAGTTTTCACTTCAAAATTCGGTTTCTCCGTATAAATTTTACCCGAGCAGAGCTCGGTCGCCCAAAGTTTATTACAAGATGCTACCTTAGTGTAATGACATGGCAGCATTGAATTAGTAAGTACCTACTGTCAAGGCAGCATGGAAATAGTAAGTACATGGAATTAGTATGAATTTTCCTATACTATCAAAAAATGAGCATTATGTTCACCAGATCAGAGCTCGGTCGCCCAGGTACTGATTATTTATGCAAGCTTGACAAGCTTGCAGCTGTGTGTAGCCGTCTTAACTGGTAGTCTGGCACATCTATCTGTTCGTCGTGTTCTATAGCCGACGGTAATCTGCCGGACGGATTTTATTTTTGCAAGACGAACATAAAAGCCTCGCTTTGAGAGGTTTGCTTCAAATACTGTCAAGAACAATATGCTTGTGATGGATCTCTGAGAATCGGCTGCCATTTTTTTTGGGTAATTTTTATGGAGTATCATTAAGACAGATTTACAAAATCCATTTGTTATAACAGGAAACCGGGTCATTTAATAAACACCTCTTTGTCATAGGAGTCACAGACAGTCCACTGTGCAGGGCTTGCATGGAGGAAGATGAGACAGCAGCTTATGTCCTTCTAAACTGCCCGGTGGTTGCTATATACAGGGCAAAGTACTTCGGAAACCCAGGAACCCTCCGTGAGATTGTCAGTAATACCAAGGCGTTGCTGGTGTTCCCTTAGGAGCTAAGTCACAGCATAAATAAGTAACAGTATTATATCTTGGCAGTGAAGTTGAAATAATTACCTACGGCTGCTCGGTAGATATTATAAACCTTACGCGCCCGTGCGTAAATGCCGCTGCGTAACTGATATACTCTGAGATTTCGAAGCACGTCGTTTCGGCCGTTTTCTATGAAGATAAAATACTGTACTTGTTTATACTGTGGCTGATGTGGATTGAATAACTGATTTTTCCACCCGTATCTACGCCAAATACGCGCATTTTAAAATAACAAACAAAAATAATAACGACCTGTGTGAGGCCAAAAAGGCTCCTATCTCAGCATAATGCTGCGATATTTAAAAAAAAATACCGTAGCGCTGGTATGCTGGTACACATCACCATCATCATAATCTTAGTGATCACGCTTCCACCCTTTGACTAAAAACTAAACAGAAAACTCATTGTAAAAGCGCATACATTTTTTGTGAAATCTCTAAAAATAAATACAAAGGTTTTCCTTTCCCCTTCTACTTACCAAATTTTTTTAAATCTAATTTATCGGTTTTTTTCCACCTGGTAAAAAAACATTTTCCCTTGCCCCATCTCGAATAGATAAGACCTAGGTACCTTCCAGATTTTAGTATGTAGACCGTATGACGGATGAAAAAACACCTTATTTTTATAGAGCCTTCCAACGCGACGTGATGAATACAAAAATAAAAAAATTCTCGGCGACAAGGCGACATTTTTTGTTATAAGTAGCTTGGAAATATAGATTCCATATTTACCAAAGTATTTTTTCACCGTCATCTTACTCAATAGGTACTCAATGTTTATTATCTTCATAAAATCGGTTCTAAAAATATGACATGTTTTCTACATAACACTATAAATCGCATCATGTGTGACATAATACCAATCTTGAGGTGATAACAGGTAATAATAAGTACCCTAATCGCGTAACTAATTTTCGTAAATGATCATGCTTAATTTGTTTCATTTTGACAGTTCAACAACATTAATTGCGTTATTTACGTTGTTGAGCAGATTTTTTGTCCAACTTATGAAGCAATGGATTAGCAATCTGTTTCAAATCGAAACAAATTGTGATTGATCGTGTATTACGCAATTAGGGTATAGTACTAATACGGAATTGAACAAATTCAACTAATGTTATGAGGAAAAAAAAAATACGGTACAGTAGAAAATACGAGTAACAGATTAAATAATCAGATCAGTACTACTACGGAATTGAACAGATTCTACAGAGGCTACGTAGTAAAAAAAAAACACGGTACAACATAAAAAGCGAGTAACAGATTACTTAGGTGCTTGATTTGTCTTTTTTGCCTTAGGTGCTAGATTTTTACAAATTTCCTGGACCCCGCACTAGGATTCCCTGTGTTTTGGGGTCCAGTCTCTTCCCAAGTAAGGCAATTAATTATTTATTTAGGTGAACTAATTAAATTGGGAAAAATATTAAAATAAAACGTTTTTTTTTTAATAATTAAAAAGGAAAATTAAGTACAAAGTTATAAAAAAGTTAACTAAAATTTTTACGTTGTAGGAAGACTGTTTCATGACAAGAGGTTCAGGTGCTTTTGGGTGTGGGTGTGTGTGAAGTGTGGATGTGTAAGTTCTTTCTCTTTGTTATAAGGCCAAGCACGCACTGCCGTGCGTTTTTTTTTACCGCAGAATCTGTGAAGTATGGAATGTCATAGAAGTGCGCGCAATTCGATGAAAAAAACGCATGCAGTTCATTCACAGTGGGCCTCCCGCTGCAAATTTGCAGTGCGTCATCGCACGTATTTTTGTATCGCTTAGAGAAATATGAAGTACCGCACACTGCAGTGAAAAAGAAGAATAAAGAAGACCGACCAAGCAGTACCTAATATACATATTTGTTTTTTGGATACGCCCGTAAATCTTTATATCTTACGAAAAAGTAGACCTTATTAGGCCTTGAGGCCACCAAGGGATGCACCCAAAACCGTTTGGGGACTCTTTTTTATGCAATAATAAAAATATGTCGCAGACGGGTATGTGACTCTTTCGTTATTATCAGCGATATTTTAACTACTGTGGGCGTAGTGTGGGTAGTGTTGGTCAATGCGCAATAGAAAAACCGTTTGCAGTTCAGATCACATTATAATTTACTATCAAATTAATCACACTAGCAAAATTATACAAACAAAGGGTGCGACGGCGTTTATTAAAATCACAAATTAACACAATAGTCACAAATTACAATTAACACAATAACTGAGCAAAACGAATCGAGAACATTTCCGCGACGTCTTAACTCCGATGCGATCCGAGGCTGCATCCCTCCTCGCCGTGGCCTTAAAACATCACGACTCTGTAGAAGCGCGCTTTTTGGTGTGGGTAGTATCGCTAACCTACAAAAAAAAAGGGTCGTATGCACGGGATTTTGTTTTCAAATTGCTTAGATATGCGTTACCCCGATGGTACGTACTAGGTTGGTGCCTACTAAAAACCCAGTTGCAACTAGCAGTTATTTGCTATTTCTTTTGCATAGGTACAAACATCAAACCCCGTCAGAGTAACCTAGGAAGTGAGTTCCGAAAACCCTTTTGCACTAAGTAGATACCTACATACTCTCCAAGAAACATAACTTCATCTTCTCTGCGTTGTCAGTCAGTTACGTAAAACTTTTTAATATTTGCAAATTAAAGTTCGAAAAGCTGCGAGAATATTCGTACGCACGTGTAAATATTTATTTATGTTCGAAAAAGTTCCTCGTCAAACGAGATTCGATTGGAGTGGCTCAAAAATCAAGTGTTTGGATCCGGTATTCGCAGTTAGTTTGAGTACTTTTTCAGGAGTTATTGACGCAAAGTTTTTGAGATGTTTGTTCGTCTGGATCAAACGAAGGTCACTTGAAATCAAGGTACTTATCTACGTTAAAGCGAAATTATTTTTCTTTTTACGCAGTTTTTTTTGCGATACTGGATTAGATAAATAAACAAGGTACCTAGTACCTATTTATTTATTCATTTTGTGATGATTAGGGAATAATATTGAATCCTGAATATTATTGGTATCTAAATCTAACATAAAAACCAACCAAGTGCGTGTCGGACATACGGTGGAAGTCTGCCCGGCTTGGGCGGAGCAACGCCGTGTCCTCGTAGAGGCGATCGGCGGCGGTGATCTCTCGCGTCCGGCCCTGGTTCAGGCCATGGTACGGAGCGAGAGGAAATGGTAGGCCGTCACCTCCTTCTGCGAAGCGGTAATGCTCGCGAAGGAGGAGGCGGAACGCGTGAGGGAGAGGCAAATATCGCGCCCTCACGCCCCTAACCGCCGCAGGAGGAGACGCCCGGGGCGGGAATCGCGAGCCGATTTCCGGCCACCGTAGGCGCGGGCTTGCGGACGGTGAGCAATGGGTAGCTCGCCGTCCGGTAAGGACCAAGCCCGGGTCGACGGCGCGTTGTGTTCCACGCGCGCCTCAAAGAGATGTCAGCAGAATTGACGGGGTCCGCTAGGGCCAATGCCTGCCGGGGGTTCGAAGAAAACCGATAGGGACATCGCGGCCCCCGGCAACAGGGCAACCGAAGGAACACGGGTGGGTTTTAGTCAGTAAGAGTCTGACACGCTCTCCCGCTCCACCCAGAGCGGGAGAAGTTATTTGATAATTTCCCACCCAAAAAAAAAAAAAAAAAAATAGATATAAGGGGTGGAAGGAATGGTAAATTTTCATCCTATTTATTTAAAAATAAAAATAAAAAGAATTGGGACCCTCACATTGGGTTGCCAACCGTACTATAATATATAGTATTGTACTATATTTCGAAATATTATGAATTCGAAATAGCGAGAAAAAAGAAACAGAAGCGTATCTCATTAATAATAAAAAAAAATTACAAAAAAAAAAACAACCGAACCGTAAAAAGTTTTTATTTTTCGCTTTTTAGTTGTGGTACCTACCCCACACAAATTCGAATACTACGACCACCTCTGAAGTATGATCTACCAAACAAAAAAAGAATCATCAAAATCTATTCATAATTGGCGGAGTAATCGCGTAACAAACATACAAAAAAAAAAAACATACAGACGAATTGAGAACCTCCTCCTTTTGGAAGTTTTTATTTTTCGCTTTTTAGTTGTGGTACCTACCCCACACAAATTCGAATACTACTACCTGCTATGTAAATAACAGTGACAAGAAGTTATCATAATCATCTACATACTAAGTGGGAAAAAATACGTATAATTGAAGCTAACTCAAAAACTACCCAATCAAAGTTAATAAAATTTATATGGGACCACCTCTGAAGTATGATCTACCAAACAAAAAAAGAATCATCAAAATCTATTCATAATTGGCGGAGTAATCGCGTAACAAACATACAAAAAAAAACAAAAAAAAAAAAAAAAAACATACAGACGAATTGAGAACCTCCTCCTTTTGGAAGTCGGTTAAAAATGAGCTTTTGATTTACATTAATTTAAATATTTAATGTAATAAGCATTATGACACTTGAATTTTAGAAAAAAAAAATTAATGCAAGAAGTGCAAAAAGAAATATTTTTTAATAAAAATAAATGAGTAACAAATATGTCTTTGTCTATTTTTAGGTTTTTCCATAAAATACTATAATTTTTTTGAAGTGTACTATATTTTTTATAGCTTATTTAAAAAATACTATATTTCGCCGAAGAAATGTTGGCAACCCTACCCTCACAGTAAGTCCTGTCATTTGATATGTTACACGGGACAGTTTGCATTTTTTTAAAATTTTCTTATTTCCTCCCAAATCTGACCCCCATATTCAAAATTCATTCATTTGTGTTAGGTACGAGTTCGTATTTGGGACACAGAAATTCATATGTGTACACACGCGTGATCTTAAAAGGGTTCCGTTTTTTTATTTGGACGTACGGAACCCAAAAAATTGTTTTTTGTAGAAACCGTAAGGAAAAACAATAACAATTATCAATATTAGCAAGTAGGTATACCTACTCAAGAAAGGAGAGTCAAACCAACATTAAAATTAACCGAAGTCAAGTCAACACTAAAGTTTTTAACAAAGTTTGGTACTTGTAACGGTTTTAAAGATAGCAACGAGTATTTTGAAATGCCAGATATAATACAATTTCCTTCAAATATTAACAGGAAAGCAAGCTTCCCCCTTTCGAATAATCAAAATCTTTCGAGAGCGGTACACACGTGTTACTTCCAAACGGAAGTTTGTTAATTTAATTAAACGAACGCAGAGCCACGTAAATCATATCTACATACAGGGTGGCAGGGACATCGTTGCACAACTTGTTACCATGGATTCTGGACACCCTTCTTTTTTTTTTTTTGGAAATTTTCTAATGACTTCTCCCGCTCTGGGCGAAACCCACCTATGTTCCTTCAGTTGCCTGCATGTTGCCAGGGGCCACGGTAACCCTTTCAGTCAAACTCGCAACCCCGGTAGGATTCTGGACCCCCTGCGACGAAATTTATGGTCAGGTATTTTTTTTTAAAATGGCTGTTTCTCACAAAAGTGCAATACCTACGCGGTAAAAATGTATGGAACAACAATTTTTTAATTTTTTTTTTATTAAAAAACAAAAACCCGACTGCATTAACATAACTGAAAAGAGAAAAACAAGCATTATAATCTATATAATTTTGGTATTGCAGGCGGGACAAACAAAATTTACACCATCATTTCAGGTTATTGGTTTTGGTTATTGGCTCTTTTCAGTTATGTGTTTTTGCAGTCGGGTTTTTTTCTCGAAAAACATTACCCTCCTTCTGGGGTGGGTAAAAAAATATCAACGCAGGGGGGTTCAGAATCATGTACTGAATCCATGGTAACAGGTTGCGCGTCGATGTCCTTGTATAGTTTATTTTATTTTATGTTAGCCTATACTGTCCCACTGCTGAGCAAAGGCCTCCCCCAAATCCTTCAATGCATCCTTTTCCAGGGCCACCTCCATCCAACCCTTGCGGTACGCGTCTAGGTCGTCTCGCCACCTCTTACTGGGCTGGCCTCGGTGGCGCCGTCCATCCTCAGGCACCCACCGTGTGGAAACTGTTGCCCAACGGTCACGATGCATGCGGCTGATATGACCCGCCCAATCCATTTTAGCTTGGCAGCCTTTTTGCCTACGTCTAAGATCCCCATTTTGGAGCGTAGCGTGGTGTTGCGTATTCTGTCAGTTCATAAACCCCAAGGCGGAACTTTTGCGACTCGGTGAGCGATCAGGTCTGAGCACCGTAGGTTAGGACGGGCAGAGTACACGTATCGATGAGTTTTCGCTTCAAGGAGATCGGTAGATCGCCCTACATTAGCGTCTTCATGGGCCAGTAGCTTGTCCAGGCATTTCCTGTATAGATATACCTACATATAAAATTAAATGTATTATACAGTAGGTTCCTACGCCTGATTGATCGAGGGATATACTTACCTAATTATTTATACTCACATGTAACAAATATGAAAAAGATCACCATGTATAATCGCAAAGAAAACTTCGCAAAGTTTGGGTAGGTACAGTCAGCGGCAAAAGTCGATTTATGCTCGGTTTCTATAAACAAAAACGAATCGTTTTGCTTACCAATGGTAGCTTTTTTATTGCCAAACAGGGAATATAAATAGATTCGTAAGCTAATTTTATCTGTGATAGCTACTTCTATATGGGTCTATTATGCAAAACGATGAGGTCTTTGCTTCATTATTGGTAAAGATACAAGAGTCTAAATTTTAGCCAATAACCGTCCGTAAATTATTGGAATTGACCATAAAACTGCTACTTTTAAACATCATCCTAATAACAAGATGATGCCACACATTACCCTATAGAATTTCTGAACTAGCTAACGGCAAGTTGACTTCCGGCGCACATCAACCAGCTGAAGGTCAGTGTCTCGATTATGCTCCTTCGGAACTTAACTTCGCCGAAGCTGTGTAACGGAACCCGGTTCAAAGTCGTGTTTTTGCAGAGAAACGTCATCGAGTCGGAAATGCTAACAGGTTGTGGCGATGACGAGACAATATTTATACCGCGTCTGCCACTAATTCCCCACAATTACCCCTTTCAGTTTAAGCGCGTGCAGTTCCCTGTGAGCGTATGCTTTGCGATGAATATCAACAAGTCACAGGGGCACTGAAGGCTGCGGGTGTCGACCTCAGGACAAGCTGCTTCTCACACGGACAACAGACTGTTACGTTGCTTGCTCCCGCGTCACCAGTCCTGACTCTTTGTATATTTTGGCTGCTGAGAACAAAACTACAAACGTAGTATACAGGGAAGTTTTATAAAAATGTGGCTGTTATTGTAGTATATTGTGGAGTCTTACGACTTCCACGTGAAGTCGCGAGCAGAAGCTAGTCTTAAATTAATAAAACTATTCGATACCTTGTATATCATATAATAGCTACTTAGGAGTTAATTTTCTTAAAATTTTACTTCTGTTGCATTTTAAATGAGATATACCTAACATAAAAGAGTTAGGCAGAAGTGTAACTGCAGTACACCTTTTTGGCCAATTATGTTTAAGTCCCATGTAATAGGGGGCGAGCCTATAGCCATCAACCGGACACAAATCCAGCAGATTCCGGGCTGCTACTGAGAAATACCAAATGGAAAAACCCAATAACACTTTGTCTGACCCGGGAATCGAAATCAGGACCTCGTGTACACACGGCTACACATCAAGCTATACATTTCCAGTTTAAACTGACCTCACATTGTACGGAAATCCTAAACAATGCAAGATCAGCTTATACTGGAATTTATAGCTTGATGTGTAGCCGTGCAATTTATAATCAAATATTCAGCTCAGTAATTATGATTTAAAAAACGGAAGTTTTCATCGGCTTTTATCGCTGATTGAATCTACACTAGTGCAAGCGACTGCCCCGGACCTGAATTAATAGGAATAGAGGTCAAAAGCATACATATCTACTCGGAAAGGGATCGTCACCGTTTCGCCGCAGTTCGTGAGCTTGTCCCGAGGCGAGGTGATTACGTTACGATTCCGATTAGTGTGCGTTGCAGTAGGGAGTTTCATACAAAGAATACTGAATGGCTCGAGTTGATATGGTGACGATCCCTTTCCGAGTTGATGTGTATGCTATTTCCTTAAATTCCGATGTAGTTAGGTGTGATCAGCAGTGGTGGCCCAGTGGTAACGGCCGCGACTTACGAGTTGTAGGTCGTAGGTTTGAACCCAGACAGGCACTTTACTTTGTGTAAATTATTTCATCACCACTGCTCTCAAAACGGTGAAGGAAAATATCGTGAGGAAACCGGCATGTCCTAAAACCGAAAATTCGAAGACATGTGACATCTACCAACCCGCACTGGGCTCGCGTGGTGGATTACGGTCCACTCCTTCTCACAAAGAGGAGGCCTGTGTCCCAGCAGTAGGAACATTTATAGGCTGATGATGATGATGATGATGAGGTGTGATCCGTACTCTAAGCTAGGCTACAGGCCAAAATGCGCGTGTCCAGTTTTTTTCCGTACTTGGAACGTGAATCGAATCTTGAATATCCACCCTCAACGTGACCCTCGTTTATAAATCAAGTCAGCTTGTAGGTATATTTATATAAAGTACAGTCGGTATGAATAAATCTCTTACGTCACAGAAGGGAATAAATTACGAGCTTATTGTCATTGAAATCATAAATATATTTTTTTCTTTACGTAATTTGCCAGCGGAAAACAGGGTGTTCACTACTTGTGAGATGCGAGTTGATTTTCATTACTTTTCATCATTACGATAATTAAATTTATAACATAACATCACGCCTTGTTTCCCCGAAGGGTTGGGCAGAGGAACTCACGCCATCTTCGTCACCAGCTCCGATCCTTTCATACTCCTTTTGCTTCGTTTACGTCCATAAACCTTGTCATACACGCACGCCGGTTCCGAGTACTACGAACCTGACATTTCTGAAGACCAATCAATCTGCCTAGCCTTTTCCCAACTATGTTGGAGTCGGCTTCCAGTCTAACCGGATGTAGCTGAATACCAGTATTTTACATGGAGCGACTGCCTGTCTGACCTCCACAACCCAGTATCTGCGGGTAATACGATACCCCTTGGTAAGACTGTGGTTGTTAGACTTAGGCTTCTGATGACCCGTAACGACTGTAAAAGATCCACGAATGACAGCCGGGACCAACGGCTTAACGTGCTTTCCGAGGCAGGGAGGAGTCTCGGCTTTTAAAGATGGTCCATCCACGGACCAACCCCGGCAAGCGTAGCTTAACCTGATGGATCAACCAGTGCGGCTGTTATTACTTAGCCACAAGCACCTCTCCTCTCCTCTTAGGCCTTTCTGAAGAGCATCATCCATACAGAAAAAAAATCGTTCCAAATTATATTATGACGTAGTTATTAAAACTCTAGTTCTCTACTTACAAACTATGTCAACAGAAATTATATGCCTGGGTAAGTACCTAACAAAATACTAATTGTCCCTTTTTAAAACAAGCACTAAACTTTATTAAACACGGCCAACTGTTATTATCATTTTTTGTTTCGCCCTCTCATTTTTTGCTAAGGACGATACTTAATTAAGAAAATAATTTATACACTTGATAGGTAATTTACGCTTCCAAGATTATTTTGAAGATTTATTAGTTTATTTTGCGACACAAACGGTAATGACTGAAAAATATTTTTATTAAAAAGACAATTTTCGCTTTTCTTTCTTAGTTTTCGTATTAGCAATGGAGATTTATGCAACCGGTATTACAATGGTGTAAAAAGATGAAGAAACTCTTTTAGATGTTTATTATATAGTTTTATTTAATAAAAACTAGCTTCTGCCCGCGATTTCATCCTCTAACCTTCCTCAAGAAATGGGTTATTCAATGTAAAAAGATTTTTCCAAATCCGACTGGTAGTTCCAGAGATTACCCCCTACATACAAACTTACAAACAAATAAACAATTTTACCTCTTTATAAAATGAAAATAAACTAAAAATCTATTGACAGTAAAAAAAGGCTTAAGAAAGGTAAATCGCCGGGGAAACGCCGGGTGGCAACGCACTAGAACAGGGGTTCCCAACCTTTTAACATATGCGCCCCCTAATTTTCTTTTAAAATCACTACGCCCCAGAGTTACTTTATTGACATAAGCAGAAAAGCATAAGAATGTAAAGCGAGCAAGTGAGGTCGAAAATATTGGCACCCTCTTGAATAGGTTAGATTTTCTTTTGATCATTCAAACAGAAATAGAAGTTACTTTGTCGAGTTTTGCAGAAAAACTAAAAAAATATAAGAATGCACATTATAAGAGCGAGCAAAGCGAGCCCGAAAAATGTTGTACAATTTTAGATTCGTTACATTTTTATTTTGACCATTCATACAGAAAAAGAAGTTGCTTTAAAACATAGCGCCCTCAATGTATTACCAAATAAGAACTTACAATGTACCTATGTTTCACAATAAATAAATTAATCTTAATCTGCATTTGTCGACTTATGCAGAAAAGTTGAAGAATCAAAAGAATGTAGAATGGAAGAGCGAGCAAAGTGAGCTTGATAATTGTAGCACGCCACTATAGTTTATTATTAAATCCGTCACGCCCCCCGCGGGGTTGCGACAATCGCACTCTCCATGACGCCATGAGATCCCGCCGGAGCTCTGTCCGTTGTGCCGCGATTTCTTGCGGCATCGGAGTTAAGCCCCGGCGTTTCGCCTCCTCGCGCCACTCCCAGATGTGCGCGAGGACCTTTGCCTCCAGATCCCATGGCGGTAATCCGGCAAAGAGGCTCGTCGCCTCGCAGGAGACCGTGCGGTATCCTCGGGCCAGCCGGATGGCCATGACCCTCTGGGACTCGTTCAACCGGCGGGCTGGCCGCAGCCTCAATGAACGCGACCACACGGGTGCCCCGTAAAGGGCCATGGACCGCACGATCCCCGCATAGAGCCTCCGGCAGGAGGCGTTTGGATCCCCTTGATTGGGCAGGAGCCGCTTTAATGCAGCCCCGGCCCACTCCAGTCTGGGAGCCAAACGTCGGAAGTGTTCTTCGAACTCTACGCCCCCTGAGGGGGGCGCACCTCAGCGGTTGGAAATCCCTGCACTAGAAGGACATATAAATACACATATTATTGGGGATGTTCTTCAGAAAGGTCTATGACCATATGTATGAACGTAAACGAAGCAAAAGGTGTGATGATCATAGCAGGTGACGTTCTGTAGTATATTCTTACCCCATGGGAAGAAGGTGTGAGTTTATATATGTCTGTTGAAAGTTAGTAATAATACTTAGGTAAATAACCACCTTGTGTTTCCTGTAGTGCTATTCTGTAACCATCTCACCGTGATAACTTAGGTGAAGTGAGCTGCCAATAGTGTCAATCCTTAGCAACTGACAGCTCACTCCACGCTCACTTCACTTAAGATAACACGGTGAGATGGTTACAAAATAGCACTACTGGTACCTTAATTGTAGATAATTCTGTGTTTAACAGATTAATTAAAACACGGTAGCTAGCGGTTTATTCATCAAATTTAATATTCCTTAACATTTTGAAGTTGGTCAGATTTTCCAGTTATTTCAAAAGCGACGCTCCCGTACTTTATGAAGTACGTACAACGTCAAAAGACCAAATAAATTGAAGGATATTGGACGGAAAAGCGCTCTTTGACGTTTCGAAACATCGTTCTAGGATTAAAATGATCACAAATGAACGTATAACTTTACCTGTAAAACGGGAACAGCGTTGCCTTCATTTATCTTTTATTGCACGTTGTTAAAATACTGTTAAAATTACGTAAAAAATATCAGAAAAATGTCAAGGAAAAATGTCTTTAAATGCAACATTTGAAAATGTTGACAATGCTCGGTTATTCAGTGTTGTTTAAGTTTTAAAATAAGAATTTCCTTCATAATACATTTTTAATTTCTAATTTCCCTGTGCGCTCTTCCCTGGGGTTCTGCGAAGGAGTAAACTCTATGAAAATTAAATTTTAAATAATAAACGCTGTCCATGAAGTTATAAAGTCTTCAAGGGTTTATGGTAAAATATAGAGAGTTACGAAGGAGTTTGTATTGTGACGTGAGGTTAGAATTTCTGCCATGTTTTCTTAGTTTAGGCTTCCTTATTAATTATCTTCTTCTTCACCGTTTTTGAAGCAAGTGCAGCTGTTATTAATCAATATTTACGTAATTATCTACCTATTACTTTTTCGTGCAAAATTAAGTATTTGTCTATGTGGATTGGTGTTTTTGGAGCCATGTATATTACGTAGGTATAATATTTCCTCCTCGGTTTGTCCTATGTTTCTGCCAGGGTCAGACGAGCTTGTCTCTAATTAGTAATAACGAAGCTGTGTAACCGAACCCGGCTCAAAGTCGTGTCTTTGCAGAGAAACGTCATCGAGGCGGAAATTCTAACAGGTTGTGGCGATGGCGAGACAGTGTTTATACCGCGTATACCACTAATTATATATTACCCACAATTACCAGTTTAAGCGCGTGCAGTTCCCTGTGAGCGCATGCTTTGCGATCAACAAGTCACAGGGGCTGATACCGAAGGCTGAAGGCTGCGGGTGTCGACCTCAGGACAAGCTGTTTCTCACACGGACAACTGTACGTCGCTTGCTCCCGAGTCACCATTCCTGACTCTCTGTATATTTTGGCTGCTGAGAATAAAACTACAAACGTAGTATACAAGGAATTTTTATAAAAATAAGGCTGTAGTATATTGTGGTGTCTTACGACTTCTACGCGAACGAAGTCGCGGGCAGAAGTTAGTTAGTAATAATTTCGGATATCTCGAGACAAAATAACTTATCTCTAGCGCTTAATATTGTACGCATAATACTAACATAACACATAACATCACGCTTGTAATATCCGAAGATCTAGGCAGAGGTGTAGCTACAGATGTGGTGGTGTACTAATACTTCGGTTTAAATATATTTATTTCTCAAAAAAAAGAACGTTACAGTTCACTTACCATTTTGAGAAAAATAAGGTACTAAAAAGTAATTTAAAAAATTTAATTGACTTCAAAATTAAATTAACTCAAAATTATGAAATAATATTTTTACTTATTACACGAAATTAACCAACAAAACAAAATCAAAAGTAGGTACGAAACAAATTAGGGGCCTACATTTTCTTTTTGTGGTCACGATTCGATATATAGTTTTCGAAAAATGCGTGGACAAACATACTTATTAACATACATATTAACATACATACAAACATACATACATACACTTATAAAAATTTGTATATTTGTTTGGAAGCCCAAATAGAAACTGCAATATATTCACATATGATAATTCATAATTATGTGAATATATTTGCAGTTCCAATAATATTACATACATACGTGTCGAATAACCTTCCTTTTTTTGAAGTCAGTAAAAATTAAAGTAAGTGCGATTCTCTGTGTTCACAATAAGAACATTAAAAGTTTAGAGGTGACAATCGGGTGTTTGTTTCTGACGTGTTCTTCTAGGGCTTTTTTAAATGTATATGTCGCAGGAATATTGTCAAACCAGTGATATTATAATTTCACTAGTGAAATTATAATTGCACGGAACTTTGTCAACCGCCTCCTTTTCTCACAACTTAACGGGCTCATTTCTGTGACATTATAATTCCACTGGAACGCTGTAGTGATTTTATAATAACCCTATTTATATTATGAGTCAAGTTTGTAGTGAGGTATTCATGCGTTTTAATTGGCCAATTCTCCATCCGCCTTTAAGATCTGCATAATAACGTGTAGAAGTTTATTCATTTTATGATGTAAGTACGGCATGACATTGGAAACGGACCAATCATTGACCGTCTCACAATTTAACGGGCTTGCACATACAGTGAAATTGTCAAAATATTACTGCCTTGCAATATCACTGCGTGGGTCCAGGTCACTGAAATGAGCCCGTTAAATTGTGAGAAATGGATGCGGTTTGGAAGTTTCAAGCAATTAAAATTTCACTAGTGAAATTTTAATATCACTGGTTTGACAATATCCCTGTGACTTATACAATGTCACCCATCGGCATGTGACCGCCCGCATTTTTCTGAATGTTCATGAAAAAAAATCGAAAAATAACTTAATTTTTCCAATTTTTTTTTTTTTCAACATCCCCACTATGATTTTATGAACTTACACTTGTGTGTTTTTTAAAACACGGTTTAATAAAAAAGAATATGTTTTCACCTCCGTTTTTTTTGCATAGTTGACAAATTTTAATAAAAATGTAGTTAATCCGATAAAATAACTCATAAGCTTTTAGAAATAATAAACAGAATCCAAATCGAGCCAATAACATCGGAGATATGGCAAACGCTAATCAAAACATAAAAAATTGAATAACATGAAAAACATTAAAGATAGACCCCCTTTTCAAAGTTATTTTTCGGTCATCTTTCATGAATATTCAGAAAAATTCGGGCGGTCATATGCCGATGGGCGACATTGTATATGGTGTCACTATTGGTTACATCATCAGGTAGTTCAGTTTTGCTCTCGTACAGTATATCGATGGTCTAGAAGACAAACGTACTAAATACAGATGACACTTAATACAAATGTACACTCACAATTTAGGCTGAAAGAGATGAAATTTAAAAACTCAAAATTTTGCACTTAGCACGTTTGTCTTATATACTTGTCATTATATTTTAGCAAAGTCGGGAACTGCGAAGAAATACAAAAAGTTTTTATTTTGTTTTGGATAAGTAGGTCGGTATAATCTTAAAGAATGAATGAACAATGAAATTATAAAGTTAACACCGAGAGCACAGCTCAAGCGCTTAGTAATTATTGTACTGCCCCGAAAATGAAGAAAATAATTAAAAAATATGAGACCAAATTAAAAGCAGCGTCGTAAGTCCTTAATTTAATTACTTCGCTTCGACAAGCGTCGTTTTGCTCTCTGTACTAAGTTTAAACAAGTGTAGATACTTATAGCACCCTAAATTATTTGTTTTGGAGGGAGGGGCTCCAAATTCATAAATTAGAGAAGCAGTGTCAAAGTAAGAGTCGCCTCAGAAACAATAAAGGTGCCTTGAGTGCGAATGAGTATGAATTAGATAAGCCTTAACATTCTACACCCTTGACAAATATCACCCATATTGCAGTGCATGCGAATACGCACGGTGAGTCAGTGACGCACGAACGAACTCAATTCCCCAATGGCGGCTCGTACATTGAGTAAGATTATACGACTCAGTCGTGCGTAAACGCGCTAAGTCGACGTCAGAAATCCGAACTTGTAGGGATTGGAATATTTTGCATAGTCTGTGACAAAATGGAAATTACACGCGATGTCGCACATGAAAAATACGTCACTCTTCAATTATTATAAATCATTATACGGTGATCTGAGATAAAAGGAAAGACTGGATAGTACCGTGTAAGTTCTAGCAACTAGCAAATAATTCGTAAAAAGTCGATGTATGTAGGTCGTAAAAGGTGATTCTGGGAATTACAAGAGTATTGGCAGCAGAAGCATCGAGCCACGAAAGAAAAAAAAAAAATGAGATAGGTACTAGCTTCTGCCAGCGATTTCGTACGTGTAAAATTTCTTGCTACCCCGACCCATTGCATCGCCCCAGTCCGCGCTATTACTTTTCTCTGAATTTTTGCTTTTTGCACGGCTCCTAAGATTCCTAGCGTGATGTTAAATAGCCTATAGCCTTCTTCAAGAATTGGGGTACCAAATGGAAAAAAAAAATCAAATCCGACTGGTAGTGCCAGAGATTAGCGCGTTCAAACAAGCAAGCAAAAAAACAATCACTTCAGCTTTATGATTAGTAAAGACTAGTAGCGCACCGCGGTTTCGGCCGCATAAGTCTTGATCCTGTGGGAATATCGGGATAAAAAGTATTATATGTGTTAATCCAGGTTATAAACTATCTGTGTGCCAAATTTCATCTAAATCTGTTCAACAGTTTTTGCGTGAAAGAGTGACAAACATCCATCCATCCTCACAAACTTTCGCGATTGTAATATTCTCATTTATTCATTTTTTTACATATTAAGTACATTTTTAAATATTTTTATAAAAATAATTAAAAAAACATTTAAAAATATAAAAAATAGTGGCCCATCGGCATCAGGAACAGGGTCCAAGCTGCCGGTGGTCAGGGCTCTATAGAGAGGAACCTCCTCACTATGCGTGCCGTGTCTAGGAGTACTGCTTTATATTATAAAGTAGAATAGTGGGATTTTTACGCAAGTTCGCAATGAATAGATATTTTGTTCAGACTAAGCACAATTTTTATAAGCTTGGTACTACTACAGAGTGTAGTAGCTAAGACACTCATGTGTTTTCTTGGCATAGTTTTTGCAATGTATAGCCAAGCGCCAAGCTGCATCAACGAAAATGTAAAGTGCGCTCTATATTCTGTGTTATTAATACTCAAAGGTGTATTATTACAATAGAGAGGGTTCATTTTGAAGTTGGATAGTCGCAAGTCCTTTACAAGGATACGAGTTTGTTGCAGAATTTCCGCGAAGGTGATATTTATTTGGACTCACAGTTCCCTGAAGTAAGTCCTACAAAGTTTGTCAAGATATTAAAACGGGAGTGTCTCCTTTCAACTCTTATCATCTAGTTTTTAAAGCTGGTAATGAGATCTGCGATAGTAGGATATAAAAATATTCCACTATCCTAACTAATATTACAAATGCAAAACTGAGTTTGAATGTTTGTTACGCTTTCATGCCAAATCGACTGAACGGATTTGGATGTTTGGCACATGGGTAGACCATGACCAGCACCCTAATTATGTAACACGCGATCAATCACAATCTGATTCATTTTGACAGTTCAACAACATTCATTGCGATATTTACGTTGTTGAGCAGATTTTTTTTCGAACTTATGAAGCAATGGGTTTGCAATCTCTTTCAAATTGATTTAGATTGTGATTGATCATGTATTACGCAATTAGGGTGCTGCACCCTAATTTTGTATGTTTGTTGCTCAATCACGCAAAAACGGCTAAACGGATTTGGATGAAATTCGGCACACAGACAGTTTATAACTTGGATTAACACATAGGATACTTTTTATCCCGGTAGTAGGTACGTTCCCGTGGGATAAAGTCTGACCACGGAAGAAGCTAGTACTTAATAACTTGATAAGTAATGCTTAGTAAGCTAAGTAAACTTATAAATTACTTGTATTATCCATGCTATAAAACCTCTATAAAAGTTTCTGAAATAGCTTATTGTCAACATTAAAACAGCCAGTGTCATATTAACTTTATCATCATCTAAACGAGTGTTATAATGTTGTACTAAATTTGATCATGCAACTCGAATTAAAAAAAAAAAACATTGTCATGCACGCGCGTTTCACTACCTCAGCGCCGTAATAAAAAAAAAAAACTTATAGGTTATTCGAATTAACGTCGTATCCCGCCATTTTTGTTTGATTGTATTGCAAAATTTTATTACTTTGTTGTTTACAAAAATTAGTGATACAAGCTTTGATAACACACTCAGTTGCGTCGTAAGCTCTGTTGCGTGTGGACGTGTTTCGAAAAATAAAAATGTATTCTCCTCAAATTAAATAGAAACAGTTCACATAATATTGACCCTTACCGGAAAAGAACTAGTGTCAAAGTTCAGTGAATATTCCAACAAGAAAGTTCGTGCCCGGGATCACAGTGCGCTGAGGTAGGCCCCACCACACCTGAGTAAACGAGACGGACTGCGCCGAAAAAAATATCCATCCCTTTCCCACTACCGGGAGATAAGTACTTACTTCTCGCCGCGGCCGTCACAGGTGCACATGCAGGTGTGCCTAGCTCAGATTCCTGGAATTTTGTGTCACCGATTTAAAAAATTTAATACGTAAATAATAAACAATAATTATGGTTAACAACTGTGCATCATGTCACAAAGCGCTGAGATCATCGAATATAAAATGCTCAAAATGCGATCTACTGTTTCACATCGTATGTGCTAATACTGGGAATCAGTCCAAGTTAACAGGAGATACGAAATCGAGCTGGATTTGTCCATCCTGTCAAAGCAAGGCTACAAAGAGAGTAACTACCCCCTTGCGCTACTCAGGTCTCGAGATGCCGAAGCCGAATGACGTCGCGACGCCGACGCCTAACCCAACTGATTGTTACCACTCTGCTTCGTCACATGAGAAATCCACCACTGCACTTACTGACTCGGAGATTTTACGCACTCTTAACACCGAAATAAAATTACTTCGAGGTGATGTGGTAGATATAAAGTCACATATTACATCCCTGACCGAACACCTAACGCAATGCCACACGCGTCTCGACGACTACGACTCAAGGATAAAATTGCTAGAGAAACGCGAAGAAGAAATAATCTCCCTCAACAATACCATAGCTAATCTACGCGAACAGTTGAACACTCAAGCGCAATCATCACTGAAGAATGAACTAGAGATATCTGGTATCAACGAGTTCAAAAATGAAAACCCGCTTCATATCGTGCGCGTCTTGGCTCACAAAATAGGAGTTTCCATAGAGGAACAAGATTTAGACTACGTGAACAGAGCGGGTCCACGCCGACAACAATCCAAAGATTCAACTGAAACTCCACCGCGCACACTTGCTGTCCGTTTTGTACGGCGCTACAAGCGTGACGAATTCTTGAAGGCCGCCAGAACTAGAAGGACTCTCACTTCGACTGACATCGAAATAGCTGGTGTAACGAGAAATATTTACATAAATGAGCGCCTCACCCAAGGAAACAGGCAGTTATTTCGTGCAACCAAACTTGCTGCGAAGGAACATAGTTACAAGTTCTGCTGGATTAAACATGGTAACGTTCTCGTTCGGAAGCAAGAAGGCAACCCTTCCATCCATATAGGGAACTTTGAAGATCTGGACCGCCATCTGGGTTCTGCGACTCCAGTGTGACGTAACGTACAAACATTTTAGTATTCTTCGATCTCTTATTTTAAGATCTCATCTAACTTTAAGATCGCACAATATTTTTAGATTTTATTTTCTTTTTAAATTTTATTTTACGTTCAAATTTTATTCTGATGTATTTTCTCTGCAATTTATAAACATACTGTGTACCTTAATAATATTATCGCAACATAACAACACTTACTACTTTTCCGAAGTTTACGAAACTCCCACTGTAACAAACACACGAACTCTTACACACCTCACGAAAACAACCAAAACACACCTATACTCACATTTTCACACGAATGCTTTCCTACATCTTCATGTTTACGAAAAGAATTTTCGTAACACAGTAACAATTACAATACACATAGTGACTTCAAAATATAACTTCTTCATCAACTACATCAATGGCTTTACTTGACATCATCCAGGACATTGATGAAAATGTTACTATACATTGTTACACATGTGATCAATTAGAAGAATGTAGGAAACTGCTACCTAACTTTAACAATTTTAAAATCCTTTCGCTTAACATTAGAAGTTATCAACATAATTTTGATAACTTTTATACAGCCTTCCAGCGCCTTGACACCGAATTCGATGCTATAGTTTTGACTGAGTGTTGGTTAAGTGACATGACAATACTTGATCTACTACCAGGGTTTTCCGCATCCCGCACTAATACTCAACAAAATAAAAACGGAGGTGTAGTCATATACACCAAAACCTCTTGGAACACTTCTGTATTAGATACAGAAGTCGCAGAAGCAGACAGTCTTCTTACCATACTAGACGATAAGGTGGCTGTCCTGGGAATTTACCGCTCTCCCTCTTTCCCGAACATTGATAATTTTATGATTTCCTTAGACACAGTCCTTACGCAATTAAAAAGGTACCCAACTATCATAGTAAGCGGAGACTTTAACATTGATATTTATAATTCTAACAACAATAAGCACACTGAATATCTAAGTCTCATGGCAACGCACGGACTTTTGCCTGCGATTACTGAGCCTACCAGAGGACGCAACTGTCTTAACCACATTTTTGTCAAGTCAAACTTCACATCTGTAGGTATCATAGGGAAATCATCTATAACAGATCATGATATAACCATGGCTGCCATAGCCCAAAAACCCACTCTCACCAAAGCTAAAACCCGGTACAAAATTAAAATTGACGAAGAGGCAGTCGCCGCAGAGATGAAAAACACAGATTGGTCTAATGTATTAACTACCGATTGCCCTAACTCCTCCGTAAACTCTCTAGTTGAAACTATTTCTAACTCAATCGCTAAAAATTCACGTAGAATCACCGTCAGTCGAAGTCAATACAATATAAAACCTTGGATAACACCAGGCCTCATGAGATGTATGAGGCATCGTGATAATCTTCATCTAGCCTTAAGATCCTATCCAAATGACGAAATGCGACGCCTAGTGTACACCAGGTACAAAAAATTTTGTAATGACTTGCTACATAGACTTAAAACTGATTATAACAATCAACTCATAATCAAAAACCAAGACAACCCGAAAAAGCTCTGGAACACCATCAAATCTATTTACAACCCAAATACCGAAAAAAGTGACTCTTCCCAGTTATTATCTAACACACAGGACCCTGTCGATTCCTTAAATAGTTGTAATGCTTATTTCACTTCCCTAGGCAACAATCTTTCTAATCTCATACTTACGCGACTGTCCGAGACCCAAGCATCCCTTGCAGACAAATATAAACCACATGAAACTCCACCACACTCTTTCTTCTTCCACCCAACGGATGAGGACGAAATAGAAAAACTTATAGATCAACTTAAAATTGATAGCGCTGGCGGACTGGATGAAATTAGTGTCAAACAAATTCTACTTCTTAAAAAAACACTGTTAAAACCACTCACTCACATTTTTAACTTAAGTTTGGAAAACGGTATCTTCCCAGATTGCTGGAAGGTTGCCTGTATCCGACCCATTCATAAAAGTGGTCCTAAAGCACTACCGGAAAACTACCGTCCTATCGCACTTCTGTGTATTCTATCGAAACTTCTTGAAAAAGTTGTAAATAAGCGACTAGTAAATTTTTTGGAACATTACAATCTAATATCTGAAAGACAGTTTGGCTTTAGAAGAGGCAAGTCAACCGAGGACGCTGGTATATTATTGACCAACTCCATAGCTTCTTGCATTGAAAAGGGCGAACACGTCTTGGCAGTTTTCCTTGACTTAGCCAAGGCGTTTGACACCATATCGATAGATCTACTTCTGTCCAAACTAGAGGGTATAGGAATACGAGGAAATGCGCTAGACTGGTTTCGAAGCTATTTAACAAATCGCTGGCAACAAGTAAAAGTAGGTGACTACTCTAGTGGATTACTACCAATCAACTTTGGAATTCCTCAAGGTAGTACTCTCGGTCCGACTCTTTTTGCCTTCTATATGAACGACATCCTTAATGCACCACTTCAAAACGCTGAAATAATTTCTTATGCAGACGACACGGCAATCATATTCCACGCCGAAACTTGGGAACAGGTGTATCATCTTGCCGAAATTGGTCTACTTACTATCTCCGAGACTCTTAGTAGAAATTTATTTACACTTAACGTAAAAAAAACTAAGCTGATCACTTTCTTCAAAACCATAGCTTCCAGTCCTCCTCGCCAATTAACACTCAAATTCCACACATGCCACAACGATCACAATTCACCACTCACAAACTGTATCTGTACTCCTATAGACCGCATTTCCTCCCTTAGATATCTAGGTATTACAATAGACGAAAATTTATCATTTCAACCTCACATACACTTGCTAGCGGGCCGCGTCAGAAAACTAATCTACGTCATGAAAAAACTACGAGACTGCACATCTATTAAAATTCTCCGAACAATATACCTAGGTCTCTGTCAATCAGTACTCCAGTATGGAATCTCCGTCTGGGGCGGAGCCGGGAAAAGCACATTTATTGAAATAGAAAGAGCTCAAAGAGCCGTAATTAAAGTGATGCTTAGAAAGCCCTTTAGGTTCCCGACAGATCTCCTGTACAATCAATTTCCGGTTCTTCGAGTACGTCAACTATACATACTTAGTGCCGCACTGCATGCACACAAATCTATTAAAAACAGACCTGACTACCAAAGCCTGCTTTCAAAACGTATCTTTCACGTCCCTCTCCTTAATGCAAACAGTCTTCTGACCCGTCGGTGCCCTTTTTACTCACACACGCATATCTACAATGAAATAAGCAAGCGCTGTGACACTAAAGGTCTTAACACTCACTCGTTTAAAAGAATGACAAAAAGTTGGCTTCTCTCCCTGTCATACAACGACACTGAGGATATTGTGAGTTAATAATATAGGTACAAGCAATTTACTCATACAAAACCCACACTTTCAACTCACCACCACGCACACTCACACACACACTTCACCCACCCCCACACACCCACTCACCCTCACACACTATATATATTTTTTAGAATTGTTTTATTTTGTTCAATTTATTTTTATTTTGATAGTTCGCTACCCTTATTTTAATTAACTATTCTGTCCATTTCCAAACATCCTAAAATTAAATTTAAGCTAGCGCAAACATGTTTCGAATTAAAATCTAAGATAACGCAACTCAGGCCCCCAAGATACGGGCGCTGCCTAGTTTGGGGACCACTGTTTTAATACTATGGTAAATATTCTAGTTACATTATAAGCTTACAATATCATTATTTTCTGAAATTGATTTTGTAACAATGGACCAATAAAAATTATTCTTATTCTTATTCTTATCAGATATTTCTAATGCAGCAAAGGCCGTTACTAACCAATTATTACCAGAAAAGTCGAGAAAACAATATTGGACAACACCCATTTTTCAGAACCTTTTATAGAGGATTCATATCATGGGTGTAGATTAAGTCTTGTATACAACTGTATATAATTAGGTATTAAAACACTCATGTGATACTATTATCACACTCGGTTTTAATACCCCTTATACAAACAGTTGCATAAATAACTAAGTATTTCAACTTTTTTATGCACATATTACACTTATCTTTGAATTTCTTCTCCATGGCAATTAAAATAACATTTTATATATGAAAATATAATACTTTAAAGATTAACTCCTTACTCAGAAAATTCTATTCAGAGTGTTTTAACAGCAAAAGCATTTTGACATTTTAATTACGAGCTACCAATTCGCACCATAAATGAGAAATATCGCGAACGAAAGCTGAATTGATTCAATGGGATTCTGAAATACCGAAATACTTTGGTAAGTATTTTGTGATTCTTCTTGGACCGTTACTGAAATCATTCGAAAATTATTCTGTGAAATTCAAACATTGCTGGATCAAATCGTTGCTGTCGCTTGTCTGTTAGGAGTAAAAGGGACACCAAAGGAAAGGCCGTTCTAAGGATTTCAATTAATACGTTTATTAATCTTTTCTTTATGTATTGAAAGGTGTGTTTTACTAATATTACGTGAGACGTATGATACCTCACAAGGCAAAAAACCGGCCAAGTGCGTGTCGGACTACGCACAATGATGGGTTCCGTAGTTGGGATGAATTTATCCCAAATACAAACTTAACATTGTAGTTGAAATACATGTTCTCACATACATTCCAACTGCAAATGTAACTTACATTTGCACAATATTGAGAGATTTACCATGTTGTTTTAAGACCATAGACTTCTTATAGGTTTTCCTATAATCTATGTGTAAAAAGCCATACTATGTATTTTTTTTTTTTAATTTTGTGTCCAGTAGTTTCGGAAATAAGGGGGGGGGGGGGGTGATGGTAAATTTTCATCAAATTTCTTAAATATCTTTAAAAGCGTTTATTTTAAAGTTAAATAAAAAATATGTTTAAGATTCTCGCAACAAGCCCTTTCATTTGATACGTCACACGGTAGGTACTGATAAAAAAGCTTTTATTTTTATTTTCTTGTTTGCCCCCCAAAAGTAACCCCTATATTCAACATTTATTTATTTACATTACACGATCGTGTTTGAGTCACAGAAATACATATGTGTCACAAATTTCAACTTAATCGGTTCTTTAGATTCGGAGCAAATTGGCTGTGACAGACAGACAGACAGACAGACAGACAAACAGACAGACGAGTGATCCTATAAGAGTTCCGTTTTTTCCTTTTGAGATATGGAACCCTAAAAAGTAGTAATCATAAATACTGTCCTAAGATGTTTCAGAAAAGTATTCCACCATTCAAGCCTCTGCAGGTGGTCTTGTAGGTATAACTTTTAACGATCGTTGCGATAAAATAATTATAACCAGCAGAGCTTATTGGCTTAGCTTAGCTTTGAGATTATTAGTGAGTAGTGATAGCCTAGTGATGTGATCGTCAGACTGCCTAGTCATAGGTCTCGAGTTCGAATCCATGGCACGCATTTCTGACTTTTCGGATTCATTTGTGTATTTTATAATTATCAGTTGCTTCAAAAATGGTGAAGGAAAACATCGATCATGAGGTAACCGACATGCCTGAGAGATATTTTTCGACGGTATGTATAGCCAAATCAGAGACCCATGGGTGGCTTTAAAACTATGAAAAGAAAAGAAGAAGAATAAATTATAGCGTACTATTTTTAGGGTTTCGTACCCAAAGAGTACCACGGGAGTCACAGGACTCTATAACTAAGGCTCTGCTGGCCGTCCTTCCGTCCGTCTGTCATAGGGTTGTATCTTTGAACCATAGGTAAAAGGTAGAAAATTTTCACAGAGTGGGTACTACTATGGCCGTTATAACAACAAATATAAAAAAAAGAAAATAAAGTTAAAAATTAAAGGACACATCCCACAAAAAACGTTATTTTTCGGTGTTTTTTGCTAAAACTGTTTAAAAAAAATTGTATCGATAAATATTGTACGGTGGTATGGAAACCTTAGTGTGCGGGTCCGACCTGCACCTAGCCGCTTTTTTTAAATCGTGTTGTTTATTTATTACTAGCTGCGCCCCGCGGTTTTTTCCCGCATAAGTCTCGATTCCGTGGGAATATCGGGATAAAATGTTTACCTAGGACAAACTGTCCAGCTAGGTAGGTCCAACTTCGAGAAAGAGGTCAATCGTCGAATACGACTCGGCTGGGCAGCGTTCGGGAAGCTACGCAATATCTTCTCGTCCCACATACCAGTGTCTTAAGACGAAAGTCTTTGACCAGTGCATGTTTCCAGTGATGACCTATGGTACTGAAACGTGGTCGCTCACAATGGGCCTTATCGGAAGGCTAAAAGTCACCCAAATGGCAATGAAGAGGGCTTGGAGTTTCCCTACGTGATCGAATCAGAAATGAAGAGATCCGCAGGAGAACCAAGGTAACCGACATAGCCCGAAGAATTGCCAAACTTAAGTGGCAATGGGCAGGGCACATTGCTCGCAGAACGGATGGCCGATGGGGCCGAAAGGTTCTGGAGTGGCGACTACGTACCGGAAGACGTAGCGTTGGAAGGCCTCCCAGAAGATGGACCGATGACCTTGTGAAGGCCGCAGGAATCTGCTGGATGCGGAAAGCACAGAATCGGTCGAAGAGCTTGGGGGCCTATGTCCAGTCTTTCAGCTGAAATGATAATAATGATGATCGGGACAAAAAGTATCCTATGTGCAAAATTTCATCCAAATCCGTTCAGTAGTTATTGTGTGAAAGAGTAACAAACATACATCCATGCATCCATCAATCCATCGATCCTCACAAACTTTCACGTTTATAATATTATATGTATAGTAGGATTAGTTATTCTGCATTAAACCCAGCTGTAAATAGTAAATGCTTCATAAATAAACAAATGCGAATTTAGTATTCTTAAAACGAGCTCGTGACTCCTTTGATCACTATTCTCTCTAGCTCATAGTTATGTTTTTGACCCTGAAATCCCTTCTCAAAACTAGAATCCTTTGGGACTTCCACCGGATTGAACATTAGGGTCACTATAACTACATTATTTAGAAAACCATCCAGAGAATATTTTATCTGAACCCAAATCAATTAAATGCTTCAATGAATTGTCTACCGCACAATACCCATTTTGTAGCAAAATCTTTCTGTATAAAATATACGAGGCCTCGTTAAAAATATATTCTGGTAACCGGTGAGTATTAAAATCCTTCAATATCCGATCCATAAAGATAAAATAATATACCTGATATTTTTCGTTCGGTATTTAAAGGTAAAAAAAAGTTCCTGGATTTATGCTAAGTTTTAAAGAGTTCCACTGAATATTTAAAAACAACTTTTTGCTGAAATCTTTTTGCATTTGTGTTTTTAATTTGGCCACGACCTTGCCTCACGAAATTGTAGTAGGTACCTAAGTAGAAGTGAAACGAAATTTTTCTCTGCCCCGAAAGCGGAATCACGATGAAATTTTAATTTGATTAGGAATCTGTCGGGGTTGAAATTGTTAGGTAAACGAGGCATCATGAAATTCTCGTCCAACAAGATGGGAATTACATTTGTTTATCAATCTCGGGTCAGCTTCACGCTCGGAAAATGCGTTGAATTTTAAGCGAAATAAATAAATAACGTTAGAAACGACCTTTTGGCTTAGAAGCTTACCGATTGGTTTGTTTTGAAGAGTGGAAAATAAATGTGACTGGTTGTGATGAACGATGAATGAAACAATTAGAATTTAAATTGTTTTTTGATTCGTTGTTTAAGTCTATACCGTCAGTCACTTAATGATTTTTCGTTAAGGGTCCGTGCACGAAAAACACTCTCTTTTGTCAATTACTTACCTATCTAATTGTGATCATCATCATTTCAGCCGAAAGACGTCCACTGCTGGACATAGGCTTCCCCCAAGCACCGCCACTTCGACCGATTCTGTCCTTTCCGCATCCAGCAGATTCCTGCGACCTTCACAAGGTCATCGGTCCATCTTGTGGGAGGCCTTCCAACGCTACGTCTTCCGGTACGTGGTCGCCACTCCAGAACTTTTCGACCACATTGGCCATCCGTTCTGCGAGCAATGTGCCCTGCTCATTGCCACTTAAGTTTGGCAATTCTTCGGGCTATGTCGGTTACCTTAGTTCTCCTGGGAGATAGAATTGTGAGAAAGCTTGAAATAATTGAAATATTAAGTCTGTCTGACTATAAAAGTATAGTTTTTGTGGTGCTAAACCATTCGTGTCAGTCACTGCACCTGTTAATAGTTGCATCACTTTTGCGTTCTGGAAAATATGGTATATTTATCCTTTGATTTACTAAATGAAGATATTGTATAAATATTAAATTTGATCTCAAAGATAGCTGAAGGAAAAAATACATTATAATAATAAATAAACATTTATTTCTCTTCCACAAAGGCGCCTTAAAAATATAAAAATTACACTATCTGATCCTTTGTGGGAGACTGGTATCTGCACTAGGAAAACCTGTCACACAGATTACCAGCCCCCCCCCCCCCAAAAACAGAGTTTGATTATTTAATCATAAAGATAATATTTACAAATTATTTTTACCTTTGGTAGGAGAACAAAGTAAACAAAAAAAAAAAAAAAATACTGTATTAAAAGTTATTATTGAAAAGTGTTGGTACCAGTGAAGTGTGGTGTAGTGTAGTATCGTGTGGTGTGGTGTAGTGTAGTGTGGTGCAGTGTGGTGCAGTGTGGTGTGGTGCGGTGCGGTGTGGTGCGGTGTGGTGCGGTGTGGTGCGGTGTGGTGTAGTGTGGTGTAGTGTGGTGTGATGGACAGGCTGAAAAACACATTTATCTTAAAACAATAAGGAACCTTTTAGTGCTACTGACTGGGTTTAAAAAAAATGGTTATTTCAACATTATTTTTCTGCTATATTTTATATGGAAGTTGATAAAAGTGGTTCAGACACTGGTTGCGAATATTTGAGATTTTCCACGAATACTTAATTTATTTGAAAAATCTCTTGCAGCCACATGCACAACAAAGAACTCGAATTTTAAAATCACAAGTAGTTGAAGTTTATTCTTTTCTCTTTCTCACAACCAATGAACAAAATTGATCAAAATCAGTCGATTTCGTGCACAGACCCTTAAGGTGTTTTGAAAGAACACGGGTCTAATAGTAATAAAATAATCTTATCCTAACTAATATTATAAATGCGAAAGTGAGTTTGTTTGTTTGTTTGTTACACTTTCACGCTAAAATGGCTAAATGGTTTTTTTTTTCGGTTTTGTTTACATGGGTAGACTATGACCTGAAAAAGAACATAAACTACCTTCAATCCTAGATCGCAGACGAAGTTGCGGGTAACAGCTAGTATTTTAATATTCTTGAGAGAACAAGAACCCAGACACCTCCTCTCTTTTAAAGACATAAAGAATTGTCATTATCGTTAGCATAGTATAAAGAGAGGTAGTAAGCTATCTTCATAGAAACGCACCGCGCGCGGCTTGTATGTGTGCGCGGCTTGTATCTATGCGTCGCCGCACGCACACTTAACAAAATCTCGACCGGTTTCGGCGGTTTCTCACGAGAAACGGGTCGAGATTTTGTTAAGTGTAAGTCTTGCTTGGACATGCCCCCCGGCGTTTCCACACACATCTGCCTTGTAAATACCTTTTGTTAGTCGCCTTTCATTCATCCTCTCAACATGACCAAACTATCTAAGCATACTCTTTAAATTTTTTATCACTACAGCTTCTTTTAAACCACACCGTTGTTATCACATCATTCCTCAGCCATTTATAGTCACATCCATGCTTCGCAAGGAAACGCATTTCAACAGCATTTATTCTACTTAGATGAATTTGAAGTTACTTTTTAAAATATGTTTTATAAATATAGGAAACAGTCTAGAGTTGCAATAATCCTGAGTTTGATTTTGCTGTGAGGCATTTATGTTCTGTTAGATTTTTGTTCTCTCAAAACGGTGAAGGAAAACATCGTGAGGAAACCGGCGTCCTAGAACCGAAAATTCGAAGACATGTGACATCTACCAATCTGCACTGGGCCCGCGTGGTGGATTACGGCCCACTCCCTCTCACAGAGAGGAGGCCTGTGTCCCAGCAGTGGGAACATTATAGGCTGATGATGATGATGATTTATTTTCAAGTAACATGGACTCATGTCGTTAATAACAATTTACTTACAAACTATGTTAGTTTTTACTGAGAGCCTAGAGTTTGGGATTAGTCCTGAATGGATTAGGCCCCTTTGTACTGGGATACGAAGTACTATATAGCTGTTCCCTACATTTATGTTCGCATAACTCGTCAAAATGTAGGGAACAGCTGATTTCTTTTTCGCGATTTCAGGTTTGGTCCCATAGTAAAAGTTGTTCATAATGGTGAGTAAAGTCACGTGTTAAAGTTTGCGCATTGGATTAAAACTTATCCTGTATAATTCCCTGGTCTATTGTACGCGGTCTAAAAAAACCTGCGGAATCGGTAAAACAGGCGTAGAACATTACAAAAACAAATACAAAATAAGCAAACTTTTGCAAACCGCATTCCTCTCAGGATTGTTCCGAAGCGTTTCTCTTTAGCATTGCTGTACCTTCTAATTCCGGGCCGGAATTTTGTGGAAACAACAACGGTACAAAAATTTTAAGGGTCTATTTGAACTGGCAAAAACGTAGCTACAGTATCAAATTAGCCAAAGGGACAACATACCCGAAATTCCCTTTAAGTCTCGTCGTTTTACCTTAGTGGCTATATTTTACTAGCTGCCCCTCGGGGTTCCTCGTAAAGGGAATTAATGAAATCCTGCCAGTTCAATAACGTAGGGGACTAATAATATAGCTTACATTAATTACTTTTGTGAAAGTAATCAATTTAAAGGAAATACCGTAAAGTTTTCATTAATATTTTGTGGCAGAACAAATCCCAGCGACTTATTATGCCTTTTAGAATTTGTGGGCGTAATTTTGATCGTATCTTTTAAACTTTGTTTAAATAATGGTTGTTGAATCGTTTTGAAGATTTTCGTAATAATGAAACTCATATAGTGACGGAGAAAGGGTTGTTTAGAATAAAATAGAATTTTTCTTTATTGGAGTAACCAAGACTCAACAAGATTGTTAGTAAAACTTACGACTATGTTAGTAAACACAGACACTAAACAAAAACAAGGAAAACAAAACAATAAACAACGGTTGGTTACCGCTGCGACATCCCATGAGAGACGGCACAACAGTGACCTACGTATTCGCAGTCCAGGCGACTCGCAACCATGCTTAAGACACTGTTGGAGCTGCCCCACACCCTGCGCACTTTTTACGCATTGTTGCGTAAAAGCAATCTACACGCGCATCTGCGAACATCTCTGACGCACTACAGAAACGGGGCAGCCCCACCACTACCAGTATCCTAAACGCATTATTAAATTGAACGCAGAGAGCGCTATACGATCTTTGCGTATATCTAGCCCACAGGCTGCACGTGTAAAAACTAGTACAGTAGGCTCGAAAGAGAGTGATTTTTACTGGAAGTGAGCATCGTGCAAACCTGCGAGCCAGCATGTTTGCTCTATCCGACAACGCCCTCCGCTCCCGTTCAAACCGTTTGTTAGGGGAAACTGGGCTTACGATGACGTAAGACCAAAATACGTATTGGAGGTGTAAATACAGGATTTAACAGACATGTATGCGGTTGTACTCAAACAACAGCGCCCCGCGGTTTCACCCGCATAAGTCTAGATCCTATAAGAATATCGGAATAAAAAGTGATCTATATATTAATCCAGGTTATAAATTATCTGTGTGCCAAATTTCATCCAAATCCGTTCAGTAGTTTTTGCGTGAAAGAGTAACAAACATCCATCCATCCATCCTCACAAACTTTCGCGTTTAATTAATGATTAATATAATAATTATGAATGAAGAAATTAATAATATAATATATTAATAATATACAGTAGGATAGGATTTGTAAACATACATGAGTCTTCTTTTGTATTCATTTGCTGCTTACAAACGTTGTAGGTATCTCGAAATTAATTTGACTAGTACCTCTTTTTTGCCTTTTTTTTTTCTCTACCAATTTCCAGCCAGCGTTTATATAGATTAGGTCAAGCCGACTCCCAGACAGCCGCTTAGCCCTTATTTCCTTCGGACCTAAATGTAAATTGAACTCATTAGTCTTTAAAAAGGAATATTAATTAGCTGTACCAACTATAAAGAAAACATTATTTTCTTGGTAATACTTTTAATCCACACTACTGTACTATTTCACAATCAAACGACGACTCCCTATGCGTTACATTTTACCATTTAAAACGACTTTTGCCCCACCCAGAAATAACGATAACATCATAACCGTCATTTCTAAGTGTTGCCAAAGTAAAACAATACATTCAGTTGCCATAATGAAAATACATTTAGAAGTTTCTTATAATAATAAAATTTGTATTTTGACAGTGTTGCCACAGTGGATATTAAAACCAACGCATATACTTGCTAATAAATCTTGTTAAAATTTTTATCAGATTTTATTTTCACGGTTTATAATGCTGTATTCGCTAAGAAAAACGTATATATAAAATGAGCCCTCCGCGACGGCTCACGGCATCCCATATGAGACTAGGTGAAGCTCCAGCAGGGTTCCCGGCACTGAATGTGCTATAGTTCATCCACATTTCGCCAGTTATGTTTAAGTCCTATGTAATAGGGGGCGAGTCTATTGCCTTCAACCGGGCACAAATCCAGACTCCGGACTGCTACTGAGAAATTCCAGATAGAAAACCCAATACACAAGATTTTCTTCCAGAAACATTAATTTGTTTTATCCAGAGGCTGATGAGGTGGCTGTTTATTTTATTTAAGTCCTCATTTACCCTTTTAGGGCTGGCAGATAGGATAAACTAAATGTCTAGTGAAATTATAATGATTGTGTTGTACAAATTGAAATGGGTAGTTTTGTCAGAAGCAATTTTCTTTTCTGGAAATAACTGTGAAATTGGTAGAGTGATGGTATTGCCTTTAATTTCTGAAATGTATGAACAAATTACTTAAGTATGTACCACTGTATTGTTTTGTAGTAATCTACAAAAACTAGTCAAGTGCGAGTAAAGAAAAGTAAAAGAAAGAAAAATAGGTTTATTTGTCACAGACACACGTGCATAAATAAAAGACGAGAGTAATCAGAGAACAACACAAAGTACATAACAAATCACGAGCATAGAACAGAGTTTACTTAGGCGGCAGCTGCACGACATGACTGTTATAAGAAGGCTTCCACTCAGCACGATGCAGTGCTATGGGGGACCCACAGCACAGCGCTGATTTTCAGTGGTCACCCGAAAAAAAAGATGTACGGAAATCAAGTCAGGTTCAGTGATTTTTCTATTAAATATGTAACAAAATAAAATAAACAGTGCTTAGAATATAAGACAACTATACGTTATGTGTTAGAGCAGTGGTGGCCCAGTGGTAACGGCCGCGACTTACGAATTGTAGGTCGTAGGTTCGACAGAACAGACAGGCGCTTTACTTTGTGTTAATTATTTCATCACCATTGCTCGCAAAACGGTGAAGGAAAACATCGTGAGGAAACCGGCATGTCCTAGAACCGAAAATTCGATGACATGTGACATCTACCAACCCGCACTGGGCTCGCGTGGTGGATTACGGCCCGCTCCCTCTCACAGAGAGGAGGCCTGTGTCCCAGCAGTGGGAACATTTATAGGCTGATGATGATACGTTACGTGTACGAGTCGGACTCACACACGAAGGGTTCCGTACCACCGTACAATATTTATCAATATAATTATTTTTTTTCAAAAAACACGTTTCTTGTCCTTTAATTTTTAACTTTATTTTATTGTTACTGTTGTTATAGCGGCAATCGAAATACACAATCTGTGAAAATTTCAACTGTCTATCTATTTTATTGTTCATGAGATACAGCCCACTGAAAGACAGACGGACGGACAGCGGAGGCTTAGAATAGGGTTCCGTTAGGCACCGTTCGGGCCAACCCTAAAAAGCATTAATTTCTTCGCCAACAGAAGACTGGATAAAGAATTTTCAGGCAGGACTCAAATTGCAAACAGTTTTCGTTTTGAAGGTAAATATTTGATGGTTTCATTTTTGGTTTCGCATACCATTTCCATTCATTTAACAGGATTTGATCCTTATCAACAACACTATTTTATATATAAAAATAGATAGATAGATAGATAGAATATTCTTTATTATGCACACCAAAAAAATTACAGACATTAATTTAGAAATTTTACATTACCAAAAAACTGCCAAGACCCCGTTGTGTTGTGTCCATACAATACAACGGGGTCTTGGCAGTTTTTTTTTTCTTTAATTCAGCTCATATTGTGGCTTATTTGCCCACATTCTTTACTTCTCATAGTATCAGATTTCCTTTTCCAAAAACTCAGGCAGCATTATGTATTGTACTATTGAGCTGAATGGTGCTAATCCATGCGTCATGTTCGTGAACGGGCGCCGTCAGTTGGGACTGATCATCTCTTAGTTGCCACGGCTTATTTTTATTTATTTATTAAAACTTTATGCACAAGTAAAAAAAATACTGTACAAAGGCGGACTTAATGCCTGAGGCATTTTCTACCAGTCAACCTTAGGGTGATGCAGAGACAAAACATGGCAGGTGCAACATAAATGACAGATAACTTGAAAATGAATACATACTAATACATAGATACATAAATACATACATATAAACCGAATAAACTTTGTCAGGAGAATTTTTTATAATTTTTTTTATTTTTTTTGAATTGTTATTTTTTTATCTTTTTATTACGGACGCTTCTAACGTGCACGTCTTTCTACATTGTTCTCACATGTATAATTTCAACATGAATGATGTAACCAATTTTTTGCAACAATTTTTTATTTAAAAGAGTGTCCGTGGAGTTTCTGGCCCGTTCTTCTCCATAGGTACCTACTACGCTTTGGAATGGGCAACTAGCTTCATATTTCTGACTGTGCCTGTAAATAGTTTAATTGAAATAAATGCTTTGAGTTTGAGTTTATTATTTACTTGAAAATAGTTTGTAATTTTCTCATCTAAGTTTTGACCTGCCAACCCTAAGCCTAGCGACATGAGGCGTAACATCGGCCGCTATTAGCTACCTAATGCTCTAGTGTGTGTACCGTACCTTAGTTTAATTGGATTATAAGGCCAAACGGTAATCCAGCCAGCTGTTATGACCTTAGTGTCTTGAAAGGAGTTTGTGTAGCCGGATTTGTTCATGTCACACATAAACCTGACGGTTTAATTATCTATACTAATAATATGTACATAGTACACCCACATGTCGCCAGTTATGTTTAAGTCCCATGTAATAGGGGCGAGCTTATTGTCATTCTCTTCTTCAATCGGTCTCTCATTACATGGACTCCGGTCCAAAGTTGCCATCACCACCTGCTGAAATTTGCTTGAGGACGTAGCTTCTTTTACTTGGTCGGACCATCGTGCTGGCGACCGGCCTCTTTCCTTCGGTATAACCAACAATGACCAGCTTTCCAAGGCTGCTATCTCCCCTTCGCATTATGTAGCCGAAATAGATAATTTCTCAATATCTTTTGCCATTAACCTGATGGAAATCAAGTCTTCGGACTGTTACTGAGAAATTCCATATGGAAAACCTAATAACACTTTTCCTGACCCGGGAATCGAAGCCAGGACTTCATGCTCAACAACAGACTGCTTGCGATCAAATCTACCAATGCAATTAGTATACAAATAATTTGTTATACAATTTTAATAAGTACTTATAACATGCAATGATAGTAATCAAAATAATTA
Organism: Agrochola litura; assembly: GCA_949152395.1. Taxonomy (NCBI): domain Eukaryota; kingdom Metazoa; phylum Arthropoda; class Insecta; order Lepidoptera; family Noctuidae; genus Agrochola; species Agrochola litura. The sequence continues at coordinate 15,750,737 of OX424509.1, read as the reverse complement.
ATTAAGATTAAATAGGTAAATGATGTCAAAAGTCTAAGTCAGTTTGTAATATATTATAATGTAGAGAAAAAAAAAAAATTAAATAAAATGTCAATAGCCGTTAATTTATATTGTAACTTTTTTTTTTTTAATGTACTGTTTTAGTATATTATGGTGACTTACGTGTTGTACGACGTAGGTTCGAAACCAGACCGGCGCTTTACTTTGTGTAAATTATTTCATCACCACTGCTCTCAAAACGGTGAAGGAAAACATCGTGAGGAAACCGGCACGTCCTAGAACCGAAAATTCGAAAACATGTGACATCTACCAACCCGCATTGGGCCCGCGTGGTGGATTATAGCCCACTCCCTCTCACAGAGAGGAGGCCTGTGTCCCAGCAGTGGGAACATATAGGCTGATGATAATGATGATATTATGGTGTCTTACGACTTCCACGCGAACGAAGTCGCAGGCTGAAGCTAATCTGCCGAGCGAGTGAATGTCCCGAACGCTCATATTTGATTTTTTGTTTCACTATTTAAAAGGTACTTTATTCCAAAAGGACATAGGATATATTATGTAAATATATACAAAAAGAAGTAGGTACTTAATAATACTAACGAAATACTACGTTAAATTCATGCAAGCCTTTTTTTTGGGTGGGAAATTATCAAATAACTTCTCCCGCTCTGGGTGGACCGGGAGGGCGTGTCAGACTCTTACTGACTAAAACCCACCCGTGTTCCTTCGGTTGCCCTGTTGCCAGGGGCCACGATTTTCCTTTCGGCCTATATTCGCAGCCCCGGCAGGCATTGGCCCTAGTGGACCCTGTCAATTCTGCTGACATCTCTTTGAGGCGCGCGTGGAACGGCGAGCTACCCATTGCTCACCGTCCGCAAGCCCGCGCCTACGGTGGCCGGAAATCGGCTCGCAATTCCCGCCCCGGGCGTCTCCTCCAGCGGCGGTTAGGGGCGTGAGGGCGCGAAGTTTGCCTCTCCCTCACGCGTTCCGCCTCTTCCTTCGCGAGCATTACCGCTTCGCAGAAGGAGGTGACGGCCTGCCATTTCCTCTCGCTCCGTACCATGGCCTGAACCAGGACCGGACGCGAGAGATCACCGCCGCCGATCGAAATTCATGCAAACCTAGTACTTTTTGTTAGGCTACTGCTTAGAACTTGTGCACAACGTGTCGTGAACAGAAAGAGTACCGTCTTTACAAGTAAATTTCACCCTTACAAAGCCGGGGCGGGTCTTTAGTCTAAACTAATATTATAAAGAGAAAACATTTGATTTTTTGTATGTTTGTAATGGATAAACTCAAAAACTACAAATACATAACCAATTAAAAAAAAAAAAAAACACCCATAGAAAGCTACATTATTAGCAAGTAACAAGGACTATATTTTATCAACTTAAGCTAGAAGCTAGTTACCAATAAAGGCTAATATTAACCTGAGAAGTATGAAGTAAAGTCAAGCCCACGTTCGCACGGACGTAATAATATCGCGGCGGGTTTTTATCGTGCACTACATTTTCAACTTGCGGTGTTAAGCCGAGCGTTGAGAATTCAACAGAGTGCATCCCAGCGCGTTGAAAAAACACACTGTTGGATTTTCAACTCTCGCTGCTAAGCAGAGCGTTGAAAATTCAGTGTGCTAAAAAATCCCGTCGCGATATTTTTACGTCCGTGCGAACGTGGGCTTCGTGTACGATCGTGTTTTCGCGCGACGATCGCTTTTAATAGGACGCGGGCGCGGGGTAAGGTACCTATTTATGCTCGTGACTGCACCATTTTTTCATTAACTTTATTGTCCCACTTCTGTTCAAAGGATTCCCTACTCTCCTTCCACCTCGACAGACTGACCCCGTGATTGTACTTAAGCTACAGGGAAAAAAGGAAAAGAAAAATAATATTTCGTAAGTGGATATTTCTTTTCCTTATATATTTTTCTACTGTTGTCAAGGTGAAGTAAAGGAGATTTAAAAAAAAAATATCGTCTCAGACCAAGTAATAAACCAAGACAGCGCTGTCAACAGTGCCGCTGCCGCCGGTTTCGTTAACATGTGTGCACTTAGTGAGGTGTAGTTTGATTGTAAATGTGTGCGTGTGAGCGTGTATGCACAGAGCAGAGGTGTAGTTGTGGCATGCTTCACTGTATTGTTCCCAGCGCTATGTCTTGGTTTTTTATTTGGTTTGAGGTCGAACCTTTTGCTTCTGCTCCATTTAATTTTTATAAGCTCCTTATTGTAGGATCTTGGCCTAAACTCAGAAATGAAACAACGATTTTATGGATATTCTTTGATTTAATTCTCACAGCAAAATATCAACGCTCTGTTCAACGATTCAATCCTCAGTCCGTACAAAAGTCGAAACTGTCATACTTAATAAAAATGAAAAATGGCAAAAGTCTCAACTCTCAACAGCCAATACCTTAAATTAGTCGATTACTACTTTAGTGGCGGGTATCTGTCAATGTTACCAGACGAAAAATACAAGACTGTTTACGTGTTTATGACAACTGACAGATACTTGTCACTGACACAAATAATAACAATTGGATAACCTAAATCATGATTATAATAATACTGATAGTCTTACAGCTCGGCCATCCTTTAATAAGTGAGTCCTCTCACTTCAAGAAAAGAAATATACGAAAACAAACTTTAGTACGTATACAATAATAAAACTATATTATATTAATTTAGTTACATAATTATTATATCATACTTTCTAATACAATTATCTATGACATGTTATCTTTTCTTTTTTTACCTAAAACTCATCTCGCGTGATCCTCTATGATATGCAATCATCTGTGCGATATCTGTACTCGATATCATTCGTTTCTGCACTAATTGCTCATAGTCTATGCTCATAATAAAGCTATCATATACACACATTCATACATCTTGCACGATCTGCTACGGTCTTCAATCATCTGTACGATACCAACTAGTTGGTACCATTCGTTTCTGTACTGATTGTTCATAGTCTGTGCTCATATTACTATTTCAATCTATAATCATGATCTGTGCATAGTTCCATTCATTATCTGCACGAATCATTCGAATCAAATAGTTATTACAATGCACAATTATACAAAATAATCACAATTATGTCAATCATCTTAATAATTCATTATCTTTACATAGTAATAACAATAGTGATGTAATAAGTAATTAAACAATACTTCAAAATTCATTAATTTTAATACTACTGCCTAAATTAATCTCATTATTCATTATCAGTTTCACTATCATTATTATCACTTTCGTTGCCATCGTCACTGGAATAATCATTAAAATTAAGCCAAGGATGAATTTTATCAATTGCTATTATATTTTCGTATCGTTTGTTTCCTTTTCTAGTTAGTGGGGTGTTCTCTACTAAGAACCTGTCATTGGGTAAAGCTTTTACGATTCGGTACGGACCCTGAAGTTTTGGTATAAGCTTTTTAGATTTACCTAGGTGCTCTTTATCAATGACTGTCCTCTCAATTCTAACAAGATCTCCTACATTGTATGATTTCGGTTTCTTTCTGTTCTTGTCAAACCTAGCCTTCGCCTTTTCCTGATCCTTATCGATTTTCTTTTTAGCATCGGACCTCAGTTGCATTAGGTCGTCGCCACTAACTAATTGAGTTGTTTCAGAAATCGCGTCTCCCAATATATTTTCCGATGTTGAAATTAATTTGAACCCGAATAATAATTCTGAGGGACTCTTGCCTGTCGCTTTACTCACAGTCGTATTCATACCTAATTGAATATCTCCTACATAATCATCCCATGTATTTTAATTGTTGCCATGACATTTGGTGCTCAACGCGTCAGATATAGTTCGATTGAACCTCTCGACCTGCCCATTCGCTCTAGGGGTAGCTACCGCGTTCAGTATGTGTTTAATGTTCAATTTATCTATAAACTCTTTGAACTTCCCACTAGTGAAACACGTACCTCGGTCTGTAATAAGCCTGGACGGAGCACCAAAGTAACTAAAGTACTCATGAAATATTTTGATTGCAGTTGACGTTTTCGTATCCTTCACGGCACGTATATTAACAAATTTTGTGAATGCATCAACAATAACCAAAATATACATATTGCCCCTACTAGAACGAACAAACGGGCCGAGATGATCCGCATGCAATGTATGGAATGGGATTTCTATTTTTGGGATAGGGTGTAATAACCCTTCCTTCCAACGAATTCCATCATCTAAGATACGATATACGTAGTCACCCTTCAGCTGATAATTCTTTCGTATATCAGCAACGAATTTCGTTTCATCGTCGAGAAGAATTTCTCGAATTCGCTTTATTTCTTCGTCATTACTCTGTACGGTCGCAATCCAATCGGTTGTTTCTGCTTGCAATACGTCAATTACATGTATGTTAGTATCGTCAGTGTGTTCAGCCACCGGAGCACGGCTTAGGGCATCGACATGAGCCATACGTGACCCTGATCTATATTCAATGGTACAGTCGTACTCCTGTAGCTGCACCCACCATCGCGCGATCCTGGGTATGAGGTCACGCTTTGTCAAAGTCGTTCTTAACGCATTACAATCAGTTACTATTTTAAATTGTAATCCCAGCAAATAAACACGGAATCGACTTAAAGAGGCAACGACAGCTAACGTCTCGAGATCAAAAGAGTGGAGTTTTTGCTCATCTTCTGAATTTTTCCGACTGTAGTAGGCGACAGTTCTCAACTGTCTGTCACTACCTCGCTGCATAAGAATGCCTGCGATGCCTATCTTTGATGCATCGGTATGTAACTCAGTCTCCAATCGCGCATCAAACAAGGCTATTATAGGTCGTTCTACGAGTTTCTCTTTGAGCGTGTTAAAAGCAGATGTACATTCTGCGGTCCATTTCCACTCAAATTTGGATTTTAAAAGATTCGTTAATGGGCATGCTATTATTGCAAAGTTTTTGACGAATCGACGAAAAAAACTTGCAAGTCCTATAAAACGTCTTACATCATGTACGTTCTTGGGTACAGGAAAATCGGAAATTGCATTTGTTTTACGCGAGCCGGGACGTATGCCATCTCCAGATACACAAAACCCTAGAAAATCTATCTCCTTTTGGAAGAAATGGCACTTCTTTAATTTGAGAGTTAGCCCTGACTTAGCCAAATGCTGGGAACTTCTTCTAAACGTGTTAAACCATCATTGAATGTACTAGCGGGAATCAGGATATCATCCATGTAAATAACGACGTATTTCAAGTCAGAGAGAACTTTATTCATTACCCTTTGGAAAATTGAAGGAGCATTCGCTAACCCAAAAGGCATTCTTTTATACTGGTACTGACCGTCGGGTGTTACAAAAGCCGTGAGCTCTTGTGAACCCTCTGATATCGGAATTTGGTAGTACCCAGATGCAAGGTCAAGACTAATGAAAAGAGAATTGCCTGACAACCTATCTAATTGGTCGTCGATCAGCGGTAAAGGATAGTGCTCTTTACGAGTCTTGTTATTTAGGGCTCTGTAATCGACACAGAGCCTCTTCTCACCCGTTTTCTTCTTCACAAGAAGGATAGGACTCGCATAGGATGAGTTAGACTCACAAACGATATCGGCGTCGATCATTTCCTTTACCATTGTTCGAACCAATTCACGTTCCGGATATGAGAGTCTATAAGGTCGGTAAACCACTGGCTTCGCGTCGTTCAATTCTATCTCCATCTGTACTATGTTAGTATACCCTAAATCAGCTAAACAAGAGGAAAAACAACCCTCATACCTCTTTAGCAAAGACTTCAATTTAAATATCTCATCATCAGATAGGTGACCGCCATAATTCAAATCGGAACTCGAATCATGGTTGCTAAAATCTAGCATGTTAATTTCAAAACCTTATTCAGCTCTGTAAACTCGACTAATTAATGTATCTTTATTTAGTAAAAGTAAATGGTCGCTAAAATTTTGGACTAGAAGTGCTCCAAAACTATTCTCAAGGTAGTATTCACCAGGCAATAAATAAAACTCCTTACCAGGCTGACCTCTTAATGAACCCCTGACATATACAGACCCAGTGTAGCTTCTATCGGAAAAAATAGGGATCATAATCATTTGTTTTGGTTGAATTTCAACATCTGCCTTAAGAAGTAACCGCAATTTGTTAAAATCTTCCTTGCTAAAGATTAAGGAATTTGTAGTTTTTGTAATAATGATTCCGGGTTTTTCTGTAAAACTGTGACCAACTAACACAGGATATTTAATTATGCTATCTTCAACTACATAAACGTCAACCATCTCTACGATATTATTAATATCTATTTTTATGCGCGCCATTCCTATTGGTACAACGATATTATTACCTAATCCTCTCATAACGGGTAACTCCCCTACTGACCAACTAACTCCTAATGATTTTGCTACGCTACATTGTATCAATGTGCACTGACTACCTAAATCTACATACCCCTTAACCAGAATACCATTAACCTTTAGCGAGATCATATATTTCTCATTACTAGTATCATCAACATCGACTTTCATAACTTTCTTTTCTGCACTAGAAGTATCTTTACTATTTTCGCTTGACAGCTGCGGGCAATCAATCGTTACATGGCCAAGCCTTTTACAAATGTTACACCTCAGCAGCTTTTTCGTACACTTATTACTAAAATGACCTACTTCTTTACAGTTAAAACAAGTTATAGATGCACTAGATTGTGGCCTAGATAACTTTGAATCATTCCCAACGAACTGCTTAGTATTCGAATTTGTATTACTTAACGGTAAAATCTTTTTATCTTGGCTAATCTTCGACTTGTCAAAATCGCGACTTTGTTTAATAGACTGAAAGTAATTAAGAACCTCTTCAGGCTCTTGACATTTGGCTGCTTTAGCACCAAGTCTCAAGGAGCGATCCTCAATGCCATAGAGCAAGCAATCAACGGCACGCTTCCCGAAAATCTCGCATCGATTCAACAGATTTAATTTTTCATAATAATATAATTCTAACGATTCATTGTATTTCACGCGTTTATTTAACATTTCGGTAAGTAATTCTGCATAATCGTCACTACTAGGAAAGGAATCAATTAATTTAATTTTCCACTCAGGCCACGAAAATGACATTGAAGGTAAGGCCTGGTACCATGTACGAGCAACACCCGCAAGTCTGGGCAGTGCGTAGTGAATAACTTGATCATCACCCCAACGGTACAGCTTCGCACATTCGTCGACCTTATTAAGCCACATGTGGACCGTCTGGCCCTTGACCATGGGGTCAAATTCAGGAATAACATTACCTAACATCGGAAATTTATTGCCTTCTGGCTTTGCATCCGACAAAGATTTAATTAACTCGTTCAAAAATAACCGAGTCTCACTGTTAGCAAACATAGATTTGTTTACCTGAATATTTCCGCGTGGTTCATCACTTACTGCGGTGTTTGATGAGCTACTTCGGTCAGACGGCCGCCTACGGCGTCCGGTATGCCGCTGCTCACTCCGCTTCTTCGTCAGGCTTCGGCGCGAGCGATGCTCACCCTCGCAGCTACGTTTCCGACTTCGCCGACGCCGCCCATCAGTCCGTGTTCGAGGTCGAGTCCTCTCGTCCTGGTCACTCTCACTCCGCTTCCTCATCAGGCTCCGGCGCGAGCGATGCTCTTCTTCGCGGCTACGTTTCCGACTTCGTCGACGCCGCCCAGTAGTCCGTGTGCGAGATCGACTCCTCTCGTCCTGGTCTCTCGAATCGCTAGGCGTACTTATATGGCGCCTGCGACGTTTCTTCTTACTTAAGTTATTCTCACTGGCTTCATTATCGCGGCAACGCCTACGTTTCATGCTCACAATGGCTTGAGTAAAACGGGACCGGCTCCTATGCGATTGGTTACTGTCACGGTCCATATTTACTAATATTTTCCAAAACTTGTGGGTGTGTTGTATTTATCCTACTTCTGAGATGTAGGATCTTGGCCTAAACTCAGAAATGAAACAACGATTTTATGGATATTCTTTGATTTAATTCTCACAGCAAAATATCAACGCTCTGTTCAACGATTCAATCCTCAGTCCGTACAAAAGTCGAAACTGTCATACTTAATAAAAATGAAAAATGGCAAAAGTCTCAACTCTCAACAGCCAATACCTTAAATTAGTCGATTACTACTTTAGTGGCGGGTATCTGTCAATGTTACCAGACGAAAAATACAAGACTGTTTACGTGTTTATGACAACTGACAGATACTTGTCACTGACACAAATAATAACAATTGGATAACCTAAATCATGATTATAATAATACTGATAGTCTTACATTATACTAAGCTTTTATTTAGGTTATACGTATATAGTACCTATGTTGCCTGACGTAGATTTAAGTACCTATGCAGAGAAGTCAGTTGCGCCACATCTTCCCAGCTAAAGCACTAGGAAGTGGTGAAGGGCGAGCGTTTTGGGGAACTATTATGTAATTTTGACGTTTAAAGACGCAAATTTTCAGCCTAGTTTGAATAAATTACTTTTGATTTGATTTTTATTTTGATCGCCACTCGTATTTTAAACCATATATTTTGATACGTGTTCTCGGTGCATCGTCTTCATATATAATTATATAAATAGTGTATACACAATATTGTAAAACATTTTAAAATAGTAACGGTGGAGTTTCTTGCCCATTCTTCTCCATACGAAACTATACCTTTTCGTGGGGTGACTAGAATCAATTCTATTTTCTTGTAAATTGTGACGTTCAAAAGTGCTTTTGACACTGTAAATTACAAAACCGCATTTTTTTTATGCAGAGAGGTAGCTTTTACCTGTTAGGAAATTTGTTTCGGAGAAAATTAAAAAGTCTAGCCACAAACGGAGTCACGGGACATAATTATAATTCTAATCCTAAAAGCCTAAAAAATTAAAAAGGTGACGGGCACGTTTTTTTGTCATGTTAGCCAAAGTTAATATAAAACGTGATGTCAGTCGCATTTGAATAACGAAGTACCCACTCGTAGGTAGCAGCTACAATTAACCGCACACTATTGAAATAATTTGACACTGACAGCGCCTTTATGTCGTAGCAATAAAGTCGAATTTCGTAGTTCAAGTATTATTACTGATGTGCGGTTGACTGTATGTAGTATCGGTTTATTGGTAAAAAAAATTAAGCCTTCGGGCTGAACATAGTATTGAATAACACTTTTGTAGATTGGAAGTATGCGGTCGTAATGCGTTTGCACAGAGAAGGTAATAAATGAAGAGCTATAGAGGTCTATAGCTCTCCATTTATACATTGAAATTGAAGTTGGTGTAGTGACGACGTGTGCATAGAAACCTCGAACAAAAAAATTTACAAAATGACAGCCTGTTTAGACATGGAATGAAGTTAGCCTAATTTAAAAAAAAATTGAGGTGAGAGCCTGGTGATCCGTCACTCAGGATATCCTAGTATGGACGCCAGTCTCTCACAAAGGATCATATTTTATGCATGTTTGTTAAAACGCTGTAATTGTTGTCTCTATGTGAACCTTTGTGAAGAGATAAATAAAGATTTTTACTATTACTACTTAATTACTAACGGTAGGACAGTGGTTCTACTTGGCAGTCGATCACAGTAATCTAGCAGAAAAGCGACCAGTTCTGGGTACGTGGAGTGCACACGGCAGCCCGAACGTAATCATTCCATTTGTTCAATACTCTGTGTGGATATAATTTTGATGGCATTTGAAAATGACGCACGCTTTTATGAATAAAAGTGTTAAAAGAGATTGCCACGTCCAATTTAGGTTAGCGAAATGTTATTTCATGATTGAATTTGGAAAAAATCTACTCCTAATTGGACTGCATATACCTAGTATGTATATATGAAGTCGAATTGGTAGATTACCATGAGTTGATTTAATTACCTGAGTGACAGAAACCCGACATACTGAAAAATATTCTGCATGCATTTTAATATATTTTTGTGTAAATATGCAGTCCGTCTGTACCTATTTGTACAGGAAGGTTGATTCTTGTTTTCACGAATCCAATATCCTTTTCATATGGAAACTTGTTCAAAATGACGTATAAATTCACTCTGTTAACGAATGCTGGTGGATAAATCAACAGCCTATAAAAAAATAAAAAAGCAAAAACAAAAATCAACGCAAAACGCAAACTGCCTCGACGAACATTTTATTTGGTGTACCAGGATAACATGAAAAACCTGTCAGTGCTTTTCTATTTAGAGGCACATACATACAGTGTGTATCAGAAACGTGTGATCGTATTTATGAATGTGTACAGACCATCAAAATAAACAACTTTCTCAATGGAACCGACATCGTAATCGCGAAAAAATAATCAGCTGTAAGCTTTTAGAGGCATGAGGAACAGAGTGTAAAGTTCACTCATCCTATATTGAAAAGGAAGAATCATCCGAACAGACAGGTGTCGTGTCTGGCGGGCAACTGCTCAACGATTGATGTCGGAAAGTTATATATATTTCGATCGCGCGGTAAACTCTGCGCGATGCAGGATTTTGTGTGACGTCAGGTCTTTGGCCCCGTTCCCACTATGTCGTGGCTTGTTTATTTAAATGGAGGTTGTTCACAAATAGGACAATACGATTAACTGTCGTCCACGACTTTTTTTTGCAGTGACGACATATTGTTGCAGTGCCTTTCCCATTGTCAAGTCAATGGGAACGGCTAGCATGACAGTCGTAAAACGATAAAAATAACGTCACGACTTATCGTGACGGCAAATCATGTGTCGTTATTGCGACTATCTGTGTTTACACGAGTTTTCTTCTCCCCTCACGCCTCTCGCGCCCATATCTTCATGCATTGTACTTGAGAACTATACACACTACTGATTTTCAAAAGAAGAAAGAAAGAAAAATAATTTTATTTGTCACAGAAACACGTGCATAAAAGAAGAGAACAATAAAATAAAACAATATATTTAAATGTAATCACAAGCACAAAACAGAAATATGCGGCAGCTGCTGGCACGTCATGGCTGTGACAAGAAGGCTTCCATTCAGCATAATGCTGTGCTATGGGGACCCACAGCACAGCGCTGATTTGAAGAACGAAATTGGAACAGCTAGAGACGACAGTCGTCCAACGATAAATTAATCGTCACGATATAGTGGAAACGCGCCCTTTGCAGCGTAGTTCGCATGTGGTGATGTAGATGCCGCCACAAGTTCAACGCATTTGGGTCGAGTAGGTATTGAAGTTTTGTATGGGACAGCTGATTATTTTTTCGCGATAACGATGTTGGTTCCACTAAGAAAGTTGATCAGTTTGGCCCTTAAATATGCCACATGTGATGATCTGTACAAGTCGTGCCATTAAAGTTGAGACTTGACGCACCACGTGGCTTGACTTACGCATTAGACGAATGGGTTTCTTTAGCAATATGAGGGTCCCGCGCCGGGGCAACATAGGGGCAGCGGAAAGAGCGGCGGAAGGCGCGGTCAAGTCTCAACTTTAATGGCATGACTTGTACATATACCCGTAAATACGATCACACATTTCTTATACACGCTGTATAGCCTCCACTGTTCATGCAAGCCTGTTAGCAACGACGTCATATTTCTCACAGTGCGTACTAAAATCGATTGGCTTGCTCCACCATTGAACGAAGTAAATAAATAAACAACTTTTTATGTTAGAAGAGTGCTAAATAACAGCTATAGTTTCACCAATACCGCTGTACCGCGTCTTAGGAATACGCGGCGAGGCGGGGGGCAGTGTTGACCAATGAGCGGCGGACGGGACGCCGTGCGCCGAGAGCTTTGACGAATTAGCGGCCTGCACTGCTCCCCCGTCTCGCTGCGCGCCTTCCTAAGGCGCGTTACAGCGGTATTGGTCAAACTATATTCATTTTATTTACACCAATACACACAATTTTGTAGGATTTATCTTGGACGTACTATATACTTTCTAAGTTAGGCGTCACGTTAGATTTAGGCGTGGAGGGCATGAGGTCCATGGTCTTGCACACCCACCCCGCTATGTCCACTTTCTCCGCGTCCGCCTTGCGGATCCACTCGTGGTTCTGTAAGGAACATAATATTACAAATCCCAGAAATGAGACCTAGCTAGATCGATGTTTCGCCCCCGTAAACCCCTATATTGCAACTTTCATCGAAATTGTTAGAGCCGTTTTCGAGAACGTAATTAAAAAAATATATATATACTAGCTGACCCGGCAAACATTGTTTTGCTATATAAATGTTTGGGGTGGACCATCTTTATCACTTAGGGGTATGAAAAATAGATTACGACCGATTTTCAGACCTACCAAATATACATATAAAATTTCATAAAAATCGCTCAAGCCGTTTCGGAGGAGTATGGCAACTAACATTGTGACACGAGAATTTTATATATATATAGATAGATATATATATATACAAATATTGCTCGTTTAATAGTATAGGATTATATACCCTCAACTATTTATACGTGGCGAGACAGTAATCCAGGCTCTATTCTTGGGTCTCGTAACTGTCCCAAACCTTACCATCGGAATGTTTCAGAGTCACGTCCCGACTTACGGAACATTTAATGATCGCTAAATAAGTATTTCGGGGTTCCGAAACAAAATAAAAGTAAGCAAAGTATTTTGTTACGATGTAGAGAGGGTCAGCGATTTTGCGTACCCTTAAAAATGTTGGCTAAAAACTTGTACTAATTAAGGAAAACATACTTTCCTTTTTTTTTTGTCAATAAATTGGGATGTTCCTATAAAAGGTATTCCCCTTTATTACTCATTTAAAAAGTGGTTTAGTCTTCCTCTTTTTCAACTTAAAAGCGACGCTCGTGTTGGTGCAGAGCCTTCCAGCTCTATCGTTATCACCTTTATCTGGATGATGTAACACTGTCAAAGTCAAATAATTTTTCTAGAAGTGACTTTTTATGTCAAACCACTGTCTAGAAATAACTGTCATTTTCCAGCACAGCCTAAAAAATACAAATCATCCCAAAAGTAAAACTTCAGCACAACAATATCCACTAACCACAGCATGCATAAGTTTGGAGGGATCATTAGTTTCAGGTAATATGAACCCTCCGTAGACAGCGCCCTGTGATTTACGTACAAATTAAAGTAGAAAATATGTAAATCCGGAGGGGCAGGCTTGTTGACCGTGGCCTACATCTGGCCCCACACTTGGCTGACCGACTGGGGTCATTCGTTTAAAGGCTCGTTTACACGGGGAAAGCTTCTCGACCGACGAAAGGTGAGAATTTTCATGCGAGATTCGGCGGGTTATTCTCGCATACTATACGATTCAGTCATACGACGCTCATTTCTCAAACTGTGAAAAGAAGACAACTTGAAAAAGTTCCGATATTTTGTTTGTATAACACCACGTACATTTTGTGAAACGCCTTTTGTCGTTTACAGCGTTCAAGTGTCAATTTTGATATTTGATGCGTACTACAAGGATAAGGCTAAGCGTATGCTGAGACGCAGGTGACGCGGGTCCACGCAGCACAGGGCAGAGCAGATTTTATATGTTGCGTGTTGCATGTGTCTGTTCTGCTCTGCATCTCGTTGTAGAGTCGGCACAGATTTCTGCGCGACGTGTGCAGGTCGTCACTTGTTTTTTTGCTGAGACGCAGCTAACGCAGCACAGACGTCTATTAGTTGTACTAGCAAGGACGTGAATGTGTCTGTGTAGCTGCGTCGCAGCATGCGCTCGTGACCTACGTCTGCCTCGCCTGCCCTACCCTGCAAAATCTGTATTGTGCTGTGCTGCATCACCTGCGTCTTAGCATACGCTTAGCCTAAGAGATGAAGGAGTACTGCAAGGATATTTTGGCGCCTGAACATTGACAGGGTTGGTAAACATTTGTGAAATTGTGTGATAGAAATTGTATTGACAAAACAAGAGGGCGACGTTAGTTCCGATATTGACCACGTGCCAAAATAAACCATGGACAATACCATGGATTTGCCTATGTTAGGTATTGTTTACACGACTCAACTTCACTATCTCACTTTGCGTTCAGCGCTCGGTGTGGCAATACGCCGTGTTCGGGTTCGTGACAAGTCAATCGTCATCCTGAGGATGCCTCGTTGAGAGGTGAAACACGTGTCGATTTTTTTCAGGGTTATTTATGATTCTTTAGAAAAAACTAAGCGGAACAGTTTACTAAATACATCCACGTCTATTGTATTTCATTATCTCCCTTCAATAATCTCCTATTCGAAGCTAGAAAGTTTCCCCGTGGAAATGACCCATTATTCACGCCTCTTCATTTTCATTAGGGACTGATGCCCGGTAAAACCTCACTAGGGGAGACCCTCGTGAGGTTATCCGCAGGCCTTTTTATACGTAAATGTGGACGTTGGAACGGTGGAATTAGAGATCTGAGTGGAATAACAATTAAATTATTTTCATATGAATTAGTCATTCCTCTTTTAACTTGGTCTGTTTTGTTAAAAGGGTCGTCAATATTGTTTTCGTTTATTTTGTGGAGTTATAAAGCTGCCTGAAAAAAATAAGGTTAATGGCCAGGCAATCGGATTGTTGGATGCTAGATGGTAGGGGGTCAACGACCGGCTTTTTCACTTATACGATTCTTTTCTTCTTTTAGACTATGTCAGCCATATTTAATTAAATATATACTACTAGAAGTACCTACCTACCTGCGACACCTATTTACACACTAGTACAGAGTGTGTACACACGGCTACACATCAATCTATACATTTCCAGTATAAGCTATACTGGAAATGTATAGCTTGATGTGTAGCCGTGTGTACTTATATACATACTTGGAGGAAAATACTTGTTCTACGTTATTACTGAGCGTCCTTCAGAATATTAAAGTTTTAAAATAGCATCCACGAACATTTTACAGGTGAAAAATATATTTTATATAAGGTTCTTTATCAGAAAATAACAAAGAACTGAGCGGCTTACACCGGAATACCGGTAATACCTTTCGAAATATTTTGATTGATGACTACGTCCTATATATATTGTTTATATTATGACCTGCTTCATAATATGTATCGGTGGTGTACGAAATGGATAATGAATGCGCAAAATTAATAAAAAGGTATGTTAAATGTCCTTTGAAAACGCTCTCCGTATCCTGAAATTTCGAAGTTCGTTGTTTAATCACAACATAAAACAAAGTCGCTTTCTCTGTCCCTATATCCCTATTGAGTATTTGAGTAATTTGAGTAATTTAAGTGGCCTACCCAAATGTCCTTTTTTTGGTATTGTTCGTCGAATCGTTGAGCTCCTTAAATTCTGAGTTGAGCTGCACGATAACTGACAAATGCGTGCACTGACTGGACAGGCCCTCTCAATCTGTGTGGTGCTTTCCTCAAAAGACCACTTCAGACACCAATCCACATGGCCTTCACATGATCTGACCAAGATTATGTCTGGACTTTAAAAGAGACTGAGACCTCTGAGTTTGTTTCGGCCTTTCTTCTCAGAGTAGTCAAATAGGAAACGCCGACCTCATCTAGTTTTAAAATATGATTGACGTGTAAAAGTGTTTGTACAAACCTACTTACAGAAATAAAATCATTTATCATTTATGTACGCTTAAATCTTTAAAACTTCGCAACGGATTTTGATGCGGTTTTTTTAATAGATAGAGTGATTGAAGAGGAAGGTTTATATGTATAATATAACCCGGTTTATACCCATGCGAAGCCGGGGCGGGTCGCTAGTTGAACATAAAATGCATGTAGTTCGTTTCTAGCATTTCAGAAATGATTGATGCTGAAAATTAATCTGTTGGAAAGTAGGTAAGTCTACATCTCGTATTTATCGATGTAATCGATTTCGATAACGATGACCCTTAGCAATCAATTCCTTGCGTGTGCCCGCCCTTTTTTAACAATTTACAAAAAAATGAAAAAGATAACCGGCTTCCAAAAAAAAACACTACGGAGTGAAAAATAACTTTAATTTTGGAAGTCGGTGGCAAAAGACACTGACTACTTTGTAGGGCTTTTTTTTTGGAAGTCGTTTGTTTTTTTTTGTAAAATGTTTTTATAAAAACTAAATTCAGTCTAGCGAGCCATCTAAAGGTTGTTTTTTTAAGTTTTAGTTGTTATGCCTAACCCACAAAAATTCGAATACCACTACCTGCTAAATAAATAACAGTGACAGGAACTTATTGTAACATCATCCGTATAGACTAAGTGGGAAAAATACGTATTATTGAAGGTAACTCAAAAATGACCCAAGCAAATTTAATAAAATTAAATGGAACCACCTCTGGAGTCACAAAAAGAATAATCAAAATCAATTCATAATTGGCGGAGATGTAGCGGTTACACCGCCACATACAAACTACGCATCAAAGACATGACGTCACACAAATCCTGCATCGCGCAGTTAGAGTTTTCCGAGCGATCGACATACATACAAGATTTCAACTTCCAACCGATGGGCAGTTGCCCGCCAGACAAAGACACCCGTCTGGTCGGAGGATCCTCCGTTTTCTATGGTGGATGAGTGAACTTTACACCCTGTTCCTCATACCCGTAAAGAGTAATCGCGTAACAAATATACAAAAATACCTGAAAACGGTTAAAAACCGACTCAGAAGCTATTATTGACAAACGCCAAATGTGCACCGATATACCCAAGCACTTCACGTATACATCAACACTGCAGGCCAACTTTAATGTTCTAGTTGTGACCGGGTGTTCGAAGCCAATAATACCCATGTTAAAAACAGCTTCTAGAGGCTCAGTTCTAAATTAAGACTGATTCCGAAGAATCTGTTTTGGTCTCCTAACCTAATAGTACTCAACTGAACTACGCTATAAAAACAAGTGAGTTTATTTTTGAATTGTGTGCGGTGAGCGAGATTTGAAATTACAGAAAACAGAACAGAATATTACAAGTTTCATGCCCGTTTTCACTAACACTAGGTGACAACTAAATGTTATTGCACTGTTCGATTTTCAACTCTCGGCGTTGAACCGAGTGCTGATAATCCAATAGCGCGCTTTTGTTTAGGTATTCATTTAGGTGTCACCCAGTGTTAGTGAAAACGGGCATCAGTTTCGACCAACGTGCCTTTTTAACACTTTCGATTACACCCACTTTTCATAGAACTCATACGCTATGCCGCCATACATATTGGAAGTGAACCCTCCGGGAGGGTTACTGGCATTACGTTTGCGCTAAAGTTAACCATCGCGGACGGTCAGTAGCATTAGGTTTAAAACCGTGTTATAAAACATTAAAACGAAGTCGGGTCTTGTCGCTATACGTAGTTTCTAATCTTTTAAATTTTTCGTGAATATTTGTAACCGTGACCAAAAAATTAAAGCAAAAAATGAAAAAATTGCTTGGATTTTAAAACCAACGCATATAGGTACCTAATAAATAAATCTTGATAATACAACAGATTTTATTTTCACGGTTTATAATGCTGTACTCGCTAAGAAAAACCTACATTTAAAATGAGCCCTCTGCGAGGGCTTACCATATGCGACTAGGTGAACCCTCCGGGAGGGCTCCCAGCACTGAACGTGTTAACCGACGAAAAAAAAGGAGGAGGTTCTCAAGTCGACGCATATACCCATCCAAGCGAAAGTAATAAACACAAATGACGATCACAAATTCTCAAACCACGTGTTAAGGTCAATAACCCTCATTTAAAGTGTCCATACAAGAGATTTCGTATCCCAAAATGGCGTCGAAATCCACCATTAACGTCCCATTGAACACATTACACCGAATGAACATTCAACAAATCTGTTTTTAGCACCATTTCGACTCGACTACACACATTCGAAGACACTTATGGAACCCATTGCAATAATTTCGTCCAAAATCAGGTTATACGGGCAACTTACGACTGTGTAGGTCGTAAATGTAAGTAAATCCCAATTAATACCAATAATAATGAAGGTATATTGCCCTCAGTAATATGCGTTTTGCATAATAATAGCGTTTCTAGCTGTAATTTTGATTATTATTCTGTGTAGTTTGTAGGGTTTCGTCGGTATTGTAAATGGTGTTACAGTGGTCAAATTTGATTAATACGATAGATTCAGTCTAGAAACTGAAGAATTGTCAAAATGATGTTGAACACTGCAACAACAACTATATTTATAGTTTAGTGTCGTGTTGGTCACACATACATACACGAAAAGTGACTTTGTTTTATAAAATGAATAGATGATTAGTCTATGTAGTTACATAGGTATATATATATTTTTTAAATCGTAACTAGGGACCGCTGTACAAAGCTTAGTTTGATCTGCGGGTCTAAAACGGCCACATTAAGCAATCCCTCTAAAAGCAATTCATTTTCTGAATTCCCAGCAATTCCTCTATGGTGACACATATTTTAGCTGAATCATATTTAATTCATATCAGAATTATATTTGGTGTAAATATTCCCGCATGAAAAAATTAAGACCGTAATTTTACCGGATATTTTTTTTTACATTTTCTATTAATCAAATGAGATTTTATTTTTTATTTCTACAGTACAGACTAAATGTTATTTCATTACAACACAAAAATGTCAAACAGATGAATTGCGTAATATGAATTGAACGCAGATAATAATAAGAATTGTCTGTTTGTGGTAGTTTGTGCGATTCATAATATTATCTAGGCCCCCTGTTCAAATGCATCCATTGCCAGTGCACCAACGTCAGAAATACCTCACATACCCGACATAAAGTCGAAACCATAGCCATAGAGAACGGACTGAGCTAACAGCCTCAAAAAAGCTATCACTCTCTAGAAAGAGCCAAAGCGAATATGCGGCTAATACCTCTTTTCAGTGGTCAAATCTAATTAATACAGTCTACCGTGTCTAAAAACTGAAGAAGTCTACTCCGTTTTAGCCGGCTCTTGATTTCACAAGCTTCCTTAAGGTGGATCCGCAGTTGTACCTCACGACATTCGAATTTTCCTACGTTTTTTGCAAATTGCAGGTCAGTCAGGTCAGGTTGTATCTTGAAAAAAATATGATTCGCGATCATAAAAAATATGTGTTAACAAAATTATATTAACAAATCTAACTTAGAGAGGTGTACTCTCTAAGTTAGATATGTTCCTTAAAAACTTTTCCAGATGAGATTTGTTCTTAAGGAATAAACATAACTAAGATTTTATATCATATTTTGATCAAGATACAACCTAACACTGACCTGAAAATTGCAAACAACGTAAGAGAATTTGAATTTCGCGGGCTACAACTGCGGATCCACCTTAAGTCGGAATACATCATTCAGACATGGGACTTCTTCGTGAATTATTTGATTATCACAAAATCAATTCCTCACTCTCACCTACACATTCATTCCCTTCGATCATCATTGAAACTTTTCTAGCCCATAACAAATATGTACATGTCTTTCGGCTGAAATGATGATGATGACACCTCAGACCAAATAACCAAGACAGCACTGCGAACAATACAGTGAAGAATGCCAAAACTACACCTCCGGTCTATGCATACGCGCTCACACGCACACATTTACAACCACTTTCAATCAAACTACACCGCACTAAGTGCACACATGTTCACAAAACCGGCCTCACGTCTCTGTTGACAGCGTTATGTCTTGGTTTTTTATTAGGTCTGAGGATGACACGGATGTCAATAACCTCAACATATTTCTTTCAAGATTGACCACTGACTTTGAAGATTGTACTGACGTAATAAAAGGACTCCATTTTTGTCTATACATATAATTACGTATTCTGAACGCCGTATTCACAATTATCGTAGCAAATGAGCTATATATTAGTGCTAGCAGTCATTAGTATTCATTACTCGCTCTCAGCCCATTAAGTCTTTAGTGGCTGTACCAAAATATACTAAAAGTTTCCTCTAAATAAAAGTTTTATGGGCCTCTGATTAGATTCATTAGTTGGAGTCCTGTTTAAGAAACTCGTTAGAAAGTTCTATGATTATAATTGGTACTAATTTACACATTGTGGTTCAGTTTTCAGAAAACATAGACGTTTCTGTTATTTTCGTTGTGTGTAGGTTGTAAGGGGCTAAGTTAAGCTCCGCTTGCCACGGTTGCTCCGTGGATGGGTAACCATCTTTACACACCAAGACCAAGTCCTTTCCGTGCCTCGGAAAGCACGTTAAGCCGTTGGTCCCGGCTGTCATTTGTGGATCTTTGTCAGTCGTTACGGGTCGTCAGAAGCCCGAAAGTCTGACAACCAGTCTTACCAAGAGGTATCGTATTATGTAGTTACTGGGCTGTGGGGGTCAGAGAGGCAGTCGCTCCATGTAAAATACTGGTTTTCAGCTGCATCCGGTTAGACTGGAAGCCGACCCCGACATAGTTGGGAAAAGGCTTGGCAGATGATGTAGGTTGTAAGTGGCCAGTTGGGGACTAAATTAAAACAATCTATACTTACTAATAATGTACAGGTTTTTATTTTAGCCAGTGCGCAAACTTATACACGTTACATTACTCATCATTATGAACAACTTTTACTATGGCACCAAACCTGAAATCGCGAAAAGAAATCTGCTGCTGGTCTAAAACGGCCACATTAGCAATTCCTCTAAAGCAATTCATTTTCTGAATTCCCAGCAATTCCTCTATGGTGACACAAATATTTTAGCTGAATCATATTCAATTCAATAAATATCAGAATCATATTTGGTGTAAATATTGCCGCATTAAAAATTAAGACCGTAATTTTACCGGATTATTTTTCTTTACAGTTTTTATTAATCAAATGAGATTTTTATTTTTTATTTTTACAGTTTAAATGTTATTTCATTATTATTACAAAACTGTCAAACGGATGAATTGCGTAATTTGAATTGAACGCAGATAATATTATGAATTGTCAGTTTGTGACAGTTTGTGTGATTCATAATATTATCATATTATGATTCTGCCAAAGCGGCCGTTTTAGGACCCCTGTTCCCTACATTTTGACGAGTTATGCGAACATAAATGTTGGGAACAGCTAATTTTTTCGGAACTACTGATCAGTACCCTAATTGCGTAATACAACACAATCTGTTTCGATTTAAAACAGATTGCTAATCCATTGCTTCATAAGTTGGACAAAAAAATCTGCTCAACAAGTAAATAACGCAATGAATGTTGTTGAACTGTCAAAATGAAACATATTAGGTAAAATTGTTTACGAAAATAAGTTACGCAATTAGGGTACCGATTCCGTAATTTTTTTCACTGATAGATATATAATATATATTATGTTTTATGTTAAAACACGCGGACGAAGTCGCGGGCCGAAGCTAGTATGATAATAAAATAAATAGTTTTATTTTTAAAGATTTTACGTCCATGCTATTATCACAGTTTTACAATCCATGATTTACCTTTTGCATCTACATTAATTTCTCTAGTATATTTGAGGCAGGATTGGTTTCACTGACTGATGGACATCAGCTTTTTCGTTTGGCTTTTATATACTGTAAACACCAATCCGTGTAACAGGTTTAGTAATAAATAGCAATATCCTTTGGTGATTAAGTTTCATTGCAGTAGCTGATAATGTCTGCATTCATGTGTAGTAAGCAACGTCTCCAGGCTTATATAATTAGTTTATTGTATGGAATGCAGCTGATACCTAATATTATTATCATAATATCTGTATTAATATCCCTTTGTAAGTTAACGTTTGAGGTATTAAGTTCCATTTGTGGCGTATCGCTTTCATTTGATCTAAAAGCTTTGCGTATATTGTGGGTATTGGGACAATGGGCGAACCTTGCCAAAGGAATTTTGACGTTCAATACGGTGTGATATCAATGTACAATGAAGTGAATATGTGAGGCCTTTCGTACACAAAGCGAAGTAGATATGTCTCTAGGCAACCTTGTAGGGGAGAAGGCACAATAATATTATTGGTGAAGTATTTTTTTGTCTACCTTTAGGGGTATGAGGAACAGTGTGTAAAGTTCACTCATCCACCATAAAAAAGGGAGGATCCTCCGACCAGACGGGTGTTGTGTCTGGCGGGCAACTGCCCATCGGTTTGAAGTTGAAATCTTGTATATATGTCGATCGCTCGGTAAACTCTAATTGCGCGATGCAGGATTTGTGTGACGTCATGTCTATGATGCGTAGTTCGTATGTGGCGGTGTAACCGCTACATACCTACCTAAAAATTTGTTTTAGAATTTAGACCGTGAAAGTTTCCAAATCAACTGATTTTTAGAGACAGGTGAAAAAAATTAGTTCCATGTTCTATTATTTTCGAACTGTATATTTAGAGTGATGAATAATTGATGGTGCTTCTTCTTATTTTTTAATGTCAACCGTGCTTTGAGTAAAAAAAAACAAAATAAAAATCTTTTATTAAAATTAGGCTGATGAGAATGCAAATTAGTACTTTTTGGCCGTCGAAATAACTTACGACATTCTCCCAAAACGCCCCCGACCTTCACCACTTCCTAGTGCTTTAGTTGGGAAGAAGAGAAAGGAGAGAGATTTACCTACTTTATATTGTTTGAGCCCAATAGTTGGCTACGTTGATGATGAAGCTATTCTAGTTAGTTATCTACTGCAAATTACAGTATTACCAACATTCCCAAGCAAGATTAAGATTACCCAAGTCTGTGCCCAAGTGAACAGAAAACTCCTATTAAAACACTCAAGAATTCAACTTGGGATGCCTGAAGCGATGTTTACAACGATTACATTAATGAAGGAACAATAACCTGACTACAGAGATTACTGAAGTTTGTGGAAACTTGCAGTTTACCGCCGAGTTATAGTTGTAAAGTGGATTACAGCGCTGTGTGGAGAGTATTAAATATTAAGAAGAAAATAGTACCCATGAAATTTATTGCTAGTAACAGTTATGGATAGCTAATTAATTCAGGTGACCTTGCGGAAATCCATTATAAAATACAATAGACGTGGATATATTTAGTAACCTGTTCCGCTTAGCTATTTCTAAAGAGCCATAAAAAACTCCTGAAACACGTGTGTTATGTATGGCTCTTTAGAAATAGCTAAGCGGAACAGGTTAATAAATATATCCACGTCTATTGTATTTTTTTAACAGTTAAGGATTTTCTTAATAACAAACCATGTGCTCAGTGGGATTTCCCATCAGCAAAAATCACTTACTTTCATCCCCTATGTAAGGGTTACATTAGGGGGCGAATTTTGGAAAATATTTGTTCTCCGAAATAATGGAAATCTTGTGCGAAATTTCATGCTTCTAGACGCAGTGGTATACGTTGTCTGTCAGTGAATTTAAGGTGTTGATGTCTTTTGAATACGGAGTTAAATAGAATTGGATGCGGGTGGCGACCAGTCGTTGTTGTGACGATGTCTGGCCTAGGTCCAGCAATTCACACGACTATAATTTACTCCGTGCAATACATAGTAGTTGACTAATCTTATTCCTTGTGAAGGCCGCAGGAATCCGCTAGATGCGGAAAGGACAGAATCGGTCGAAGTGAAGGTGCTTGGGGGAGGCCTATGTCCAGCAGTGGACGTCTTTCGGCTGAAATAATGATGATGATGAATCTTATTGAGGAAGGTATAGCTCATCAAAAAATTATCAACATCATTTATTTATTTAAACTTTTCACACTCAAAAAAGTACAAAGGTGGCCTTAGGCATTCTCTACCAGTCAACCAAGGGTGGTGAAGAGAATAGATGTCAGGTGCTCTGTCATCACTCGCATTCTTCTCTGTTTTGTGCCAATCTTGAACCAGTACCCCTAATTGCGTAACTTATTTTCATAAACGATCATGAAAAAAATTGTTTAATTTTGACAGTTCAACAACATTCATTGCGTTATTTACGTTGTTGAGCAGATTTTTTTTCCAACGTATGAAGCAACGGATTAGCAATCTCTTTCAAATCGAAACAAATTGTGATTGATCGTGTATTATGCAATTAGGGTACAGACCTTTTTTTGTTGAATAATACTTTACTATCGATGAATTTTTTAATTGTTTTTTTAATTTATTTTTATTACAGAATGCCTGCTCTTGATCGCGATCTCGCCTCATGGAAAGCGATGGATGAGGTCTGTGATGGAACAAGCATTCCTAAAATATGCCTATTCACTCTTGATTTTAATGCAGACGGTTATATGTGGAAGGGAAAGCGAATTTCTTTCCTATTTGAAATGTTAGGTGATTCTATACACATCCTATTTACCTCGATAGACTTATAGCTTCACAAAGAACTAACTCTGATTGGCAAAGCACCAACATAAACCCTGTACTCAACTGTTCGGATCATGGGATGAAAGTTTCGGGTTCGCTCCCCGACTACCTGAATCACCGAGCCACCGCTTTATTCCGAAGGATTTAGTTCAGGAGAGCTGTTTTAGTTTCAAACTCTTGTAAATCCTTTCCATTGGAATAGGAAATATTGTAGGATTTCTAGTGATTCATTGTTTTGAGTTATGATAACGCGAAGAGCCTCTGGAATTAGTAAATAATACAAATGATCCGGTTTCTTGTAATTTGGTCGAGTAGGTAATTCAGTTAATTTAAGCTGTTCCGTGACTGACTTACAGACATCACCTTTGCTAAACCACTGATAATAGAAACATGAAACAAAAACAAACAACATAAAAACATGACTGTGATCCTTTCTGCAATGTACTTAACATTTTGCATGCTTTGTGTGAGCATACTCATGTTTCGATCAAATAAATGATCTATCTATGAATTTGTCTGGTGTACATAAATTAACTGTAAATTGTAATTAATAATACATAAGTTTTTCATTACCTAGTGACAACTTTGACCCTATGACCATAATTCGACCTGATGAATCCTGTAGGCCGATATTTAAAAAGCTTGGCTTGTTACCGCTACCGTCTCTTTACATATACGAAACATGTATATTTGTGAGAAAGCATAAGGAATTATTTAGTACTGCAAATGATTTATATCCTCGTAACCGACGAGACCCCCACTGGCTTGTACTGGATATCCTTCCGAGACTAGCTAAATATAATAAAAGTTGTATATATATGTGTGTACGTATATATAATATGAGATTATTCAAAAATAATTTGCATGAATGGTTGTGTAGTCATAGTTCTTATAGTGTCAAAGACTTCTTTGAAAATAAATGTTAGGTAAATTATGCTTATGAAAATTTGTACGCTTTATGACTGTTAAGCAAAAACATGTATGCTTTTGTTATTTTTTATAACATCTTTTTATACCATGTTTTTAAGCAAATAAATATTATTTTATTCTAATAAAGGCCACAAAGTTAAGGTAAGTAAGTTAAGGTTTCGAGTGCCATAATATCAGGTCTGCGGACAGCCTTAGTAAATGCATATATTTATAAAATCATCCCCTTCTTCTTATTTTCGTGTGGTTAGTGACTAACCTGGTGACGAGAGTTTTAAAGCCGCCCATGGGCCTCTGACTTGGCTTCACATGCCGTCGAGGAATATCTGTCAGGCATGCCGGTTTCCTCACGATGTTTTCCTTCACCGTTTTTTAAACAAGTTATAATTATACAATACGCACATGAATCCGAAAAGTCAGAGGTGCGTGCCTTGGGTTCAAACTCGAGACCTATGATTTGGGAGTCCGACGGCCACACCACTAGGCTATCATTGCTAATACACCGTGAAAAATGAATCACAGTTTTGCTAGAACAAACGTTGTTCAGACCATGGTCTACTACCATTCTACAGCACCCAATAAAAAAAAAAAACAATTGGTTTTTGAAAAAACACAAAAAAGACAAAGTTTAAAATTTCAAGATTATCGTTACTCCCTACAACACAGACACCACGCACGGGACACAGCATTGTCTACAGGGAAATTTACCTCCATAAACGAAAATTTGTAAGCTGTAGATAATCTTGACGTTTTAAACTTTGTCTTTTTTGTGTTTTTTCAAAAACCAAGTATGTTTTTTTTTATTGGGTGCTGTAGAATGGTAGTAGACCATGGTCTGAACAACGTTTGTTCTAGCAAAACTGTGATTCAAATTTCACGGTGTAGGTATAGTTATCATCCCTTTATTATAGTATGTCAAACAAGGTTTAAAGTTTATACGCGGAAACTACTTACACAAAACGCTTTGCTCTAAACATTTGGTTAGCCGTAACCATAATTTGACCATAAGCTGGACCACCAACCTTTGACATACTAGGGCTGTATCGGCAGATAAGAGGTTAGTGAAACTGTAGTAGGTACAGTCACGAGGACTCTGAGCGACACTTAGCAAATTTCTTCTAAAGTGATTTACTTTTGGAATAACGATTGCAACTTTGAGTTAAGACCTACTTCTTAATAGTGGGGGTTTCAAACTACTATGTAAGTAACAACATAAAACTACTAACAATACAGTGGGAGAAAATCACTTTTAAAAGTGCTCGTAACCATGGATACCGGTTAAATCAAATCGTTATTACGTTTACGTTATTATAACGCAAAAACCTTTACAATCGGTTTCGTTCGAATAAACCGGTTTCCTTAAACCGGATTTTGTAGGAGTCTTTATATAAAGGTGTTTTCAGATTGATCGTGCAATCTCACAAGTAGCACAAGTTACAAAGCGTTTACCGATACGCCCATTATCGACAAAACCGGTTAATTTATGTCAAGATAAAGTTCTAAAAACGATCATGTTGAAAAGTTCGGAGCAAAACAGAAAAAAAAAAACGGTATTAACCGGTATTTTTTCAACCGGTTCCGATATGTAACTGTGTCCTTCTCGTAACTGTACATTGGCTAAAATGGCCAAACATTTGCGTTCACCAGCTAACTTATTTATTTGTTTAATACTTCAAGTACACAAATGTTCAGAGGCGGACTTAATGCCATAGGCTTGTGATGGTATTGCGAGGTGTAAGCCGGTGGCTTTCGCTTCAAACATTTGCTTAGCCGAAACTTATCCCTCAAAGACTCAACCGCCTCTGTGGTCTAGTGGTAAGACCACCTGTCTCAGACCCAGAGGTCCCGGATTCAATTCCCAGTGGGGGCAAAATTTTCTGATCGGTTTGGTTCAAATAAAAAAAACAAAATTCATGTCATTTATTCAAACTAGGCTGAGAATCAGCACTTTTCGAACATCAAAATTACATAAGACGGTCCCCCAAAACGCCCACCCTTCACTACTTCCTAGTGCTTCAGCTGGGAAGAAGAAGTGGTTGGTGGCAGGGCTTGTTCTAAGTCCGCCTCGCTAGCTACCACCATCTTATCTAAATCTGTCACCATAACAACAATATTAACAGCATTGTTGTGTTTCGGCAGTTAGAGTAAGATAGCCAGTTCCTCTGTGGTTGAGGATGCACCCTCTTGCAGGAGGTCAATAATTTAGTGAAATGAAATGAAATGAAATTGTTTATTCTGTAAATAGGATATCGAAATCACTTTTACACGTCATATAAAAAAAAATATTAAAAATAAGCTAGATGAGTTCGGCGTTTCCTATCTGACTACTCTGAGAAGAAAGGCCGAAACAAACTCAGAGGTCGCAGTCTCTTTTAAAGTCCAGACATAATCTTGGTCAGGCCATATGAGGACCTATCTACATGGTCCTCATATGGCCTGACCAAGATTACCCCTTGGTAAGACTGGTTATCAGGCTTTCGGGCTTCCGACGACCCGTAACAACTGTCAAAGATCCACGAATGACAGCCGGGACCAACGGCTTAACGTGCTTTCCGAGACACGGAGGAAATTAAATGAAATTGTTTGTTCTGTAAATAGGATATCGGAATCAGTTTTACATGTCATATAAAAAAATAAAAATAAGCTAGATGAGTTCGGCGTTTCTTATTTCTGACTACTCTGAGAAGAAATGCCGAAACAAACTCAGAGGTCACAGTCTCTTTTAAAGTCCAGACATAATCTTGGTCAGGCCATATGAGGACCATGTAGATTAGTGTCTGAAAAGGTCTTTTGAGGAAAGAACCACACAGATTTGAGTGGACCTGTCCAGTCAGTGCAAGCATTTGTCAGTAATCGTGGAGCTCAACTAAGAACTTAAGGAGCTCAACTCGACGAACAATATCAAAGAAAGGACATTTGGGTAGGCCGCATAAACTACTCAAACTGCCAGACCATCACTTAAACTAGCAGAGAAATAAAAACAATATCCACATAGTCCTCACATTCACAATAGTTAAAATAATATAATACTTAACTTTAGTGTCCTTTTGTGTGTTGTATGTTTTCTTCTGTGATGAAAAGATTGATTTATCTAATCAAACTGTAACTGAATGGACTTGAAGTCACAAATGAATATCGTAGGACGAAACAGAAAATAAAATATATTTCCTGATATTCATTGCCAGCTACAACGTGAGATGAATAAGGATTTTCTCGGAAAGTAGGACGAAAACGTGGCGTGTACGCGGAACAAATCTGATAAAACTATACTTAGTTAAGTCGTCGCAAATAACGAGCGAGGGATATATTTATGATTATAATAATATAAATTTTATTTCTTTGAAAATAAGGTTTCAATTGCAATAGCTGACGCAGGCGCTTGAAATGCAACAACTATATTAGATTTAACCAAACCTTAGCTGGCCAACTTATAGACATATAGCCATGGCCTAAGGCCTCTCATTAAAGTCTGGCCCGAGTCCAGGCCAGGACAATGGAGGATGCACTTAACGTGATATATTAGCCTTGTTTGTTTGCGAACAATTATTTTAACTCGCTCTGTATGTGTATACTTATTGGTATAAATTATTAGCTATGAATCTGTGTTATTGGCACGGATAGTTATTGGCTTGTACCAACATAATTATGTTGGTATGAGACGAATGTGGTATTCTTGTAATATCTATTTGTATTTTGTTTTGTTGGTGACTCTTCCGTGAGTTTCCTTGCATTTAAACGATGGGACAACTGTTTGACCACCGCGAGTTGCATTGTCAGTCACCGTTTTTTATTAAAAAACTTATTGTATAGAATTGGGTTTTCGGTGATTTTGGTTTTCTTTCTTTTATTTTTTTGGCAATCGTCTTGCGTGTAAGACCAGATGTATGAACGTAAACGAGGCCAAAGGAGTATGTAAGGATCGTAGCAGGTGGCAGTAGTTTCTGCCTATGTAATAAGGCGTGAGTTTATGTATGTATGTGTAAAGATTTGGGATTATCAAAAGCAGCACTGGCAGTAACAGTTTCGTTCGAGAAATCATAACTATTTATTGCCCGTTCTGCCTTCAGCCATAACGAAATAAGCTTCTTTCATCATAGAGGCCAGATATAATGATAAAGATTTTTGAAGTGAAAACTTCTGTAGGTGCGTTGGGCATTTTTGAGATGGCTAAACCATTGATTTCGCGACATTGTTACCGAATTTACCGACACCGTGGAGTAGAAGACATCAACGCATTGATTACCGCGGTGCGTGCAGTAAAAGACATCAACGCGTTGATTACCGCGGTGCCGATTTTTTTCAAGTTTTCACTTCTGTCGGCACTCCCGGAGTGCCACGGTTTTGTTTTTTTTTAAACCGGCTACTGTTTATTGCCAAAAAAAAACATATTTAATTTTTTCTTCTTCCATTAAAATCATTAACTTCATCTCTATTTAAATCTCCAGCCCCCATTTCGTACTCTGCCTCAACTGTATAACAATAGGATAATAAATCAGTAGCCTGCACGCTAGCATAGCATGTTATATGATATTGATAATAATAAGTAAACACACGCCATACGGGCGAGAGGCGAGATGTATGGGTCAGGATGGCCACACTGCCGGTAAAATTAACAGGACTAAACAAGATCAGATTTTATTGTTTATTTTAATTTTATTATTTGATTTATTTTGTAATCGCCTAGTGGAATTTTATGTCCGTAGGTGTGTCCGTGGCATAACAGCGGGCCCTATCAGAATACCAGCGCTGCGGTATATTTTTTTTAAATATCGCTGCATTATGCTGAGATAGGAGCCTTTTTGGCCTCGCACAGGTCGTTATTATTTTTGTTTGTTGCTTTGTTACTTTCAAATACTGCTTTCTTCTCTTTCGCTCTTTAAACTTTTTGTTTGAGTTTAATTTTTTTATCTGCTGTTGTTTTTTTGTGTGCTTTTTTGGTGTGTGCTAAATAAATGTACTTTCTTTCTTATTTTTTTATTACTGTTTGTATTTCCTGTGCGTGTGTCAGATAAAATATTTTTCTTTTCTTTCTTTCTTTATCAAAGGAAGACGGTTAGGTTAGGTTAGGCTGGATATGGAAGATTGGGGAGAAATAAACTTAGGATAAGCTTGGGAGATTAAAGGTCTGGAAAGAAAAAAATGATCGCGCTGACCTAGTTAAATCGATAACTTTACGACAGCACCTAAATTCATGGCATATCAATATGTCACTAGATAGAAGGAATCTTAAGAACAACACAATTGCAGAGATTGCAGAAAACGCGAAAAATAGACGGTATTTGTCTCGTGTGTAACAAGAAATGATATCTCTAATATTATCGTACACAAATACACGATTTCCAAGCAAAAAATCCGGGAATTCCATAGATTAAATGTCCAAAAAAAAAAAAAACAACATAACATCAGAAACTCATTTATCATTTAACTAAATTTAATTCCGCCACATCTTTCTTGAGAAATAAAAGTTTTGCGAAATAAAAGTAAATACAACGTTATTTTTATATTTAGAGACTAAATAGGTATCATAGCTTGTAATGCCTCAGGGCTAGGCATTAGGACAAACCTAATTACCGTACTTTGGTTTGCCAAATCTCTTTGCTCATTTTATACTCACATTATTTACTTTTATTTTGAACGAAAAGGTTCATTAAATTAGATTACTAACTAAGTTAGCTTCTAGGTTCTTGATGTTTTAGGTTTCAAGTTTAATGTTTATTTTGTACATTTGAAAATAATGAAATTGCGTTTATACAGGCCTGATACAATTATTTGAAGGCCATGAAAATTTAACACCGGGTTAACCCACTCACCAATGTATTTTCATTGAACCTACATTGTAACCTTTATTTTAAGAAAATATCTCAGTAATTATGTTTAAGTCCCATCTTTCAAAGAAATTTTAAACAAATTCTTGCACACGTAGCATGACTGCAATAGAAACGGGTGTTGTCGACGGAAGAATAGACAAAGTGACAGATTCATAATCACAATCTGTCATTTTGTCTATTCTTCCATCGACAAAATCCGTGTCTATGCCTGTCAAGTTCTATCTACTTTTTTTCAAAGATTTACAAA
Organism: Agrochola litura; assembly: GCA_949152395.1. Classification (NCBI taxonomy): domain Eukaryota; kingdom Metazoa; phylum Arthropoda; class Insecta; order Lepidoptera; family Noctuidae; genus Agrochola; species Agrochola litura. Next base: position 15,719,658 of record OX424509.1, on the reverse strand, counting down.
AAAAAAAAAAAACACTTCAAACTGAAAAAATTACTTTAATTTCGGAAGTCGGTGGCAAAAAACGAAAATTAAAACCGATTTCCGAAATTAAAGTAATCATAAAAAAAAAACAAAATTTATTTGTGATACCACCCCACACAAATTCGAACCACTACCTGCTATGTAAATAATAGTGACAGAAAGTTATTATAACATCATCCATAAAGACTAAATGGGGCTCATACGTATTATTGAAGCTAACTCAAAAACTACCCAAGCAAAATTAATAGAATTGATATGGAACCACCGCGCAAGTTTATTTTACCAAATGAAAAATAATTTTCAAAATCGGTCTACAATTGACGAAAATATCGATGAACATACAAAAATAAATAAATTAAATAAAAACACACAGGTGAACATAGAATCGAAAAACACGCCAAAAGCATAATCACCTCCTTTTTTAACCGACTTCGAAAAAGGAGGAGGTTATATGTTCGTTTTTTTTTTAGAAAATTTATATAATTAATAATAAAAACAAAAAAAACAAGTGACTTCCAAAAAAAAAACACTACAAAGTGAAAAATAACTTTAATTTCGGAAGTCGGTGGCAAAAAACGAAAATACAAAATCCAAGACACCGACTTCCGAAATTAAAGTTATTTTTCACTTTGTAGTGTTTTTTTTTGGAGGTCGGTTGTTTTTTTTTTTAAGTTTTTATTTGAAGTCGATTTAAAACGAAGCAAGTTAATAAAAACCATGTTTTTTTTTGTGTTCCGGGGTGGAAAATCCTCATGGATGTCCTCTGCCTGTGGTGGGCGAAAGGGTCTGTCAGACTCCTACTTACTAGAAACCACCCCGGTGTTCCCTTCCCACACTTGGACGATCATGAGATCTTGTGCGCCTCCATGATCCCCGAAACACATGGCCACCCTACCCTAAGAAGATTGGACACATGCCCTGAGTGGTGTGTTTCCGGAGATTACGCCGCGTTTGATGTACCACCTATTATCAGATCATGAACACTTAGCCACAGGATCCTGTACTACCGCCGAAAGCACTTAATTACAGCCGGGAAACGATTTTATACCTAGGTACCTAATTATTTTCTAAAATAGAAACTGAGGTTCGTTTTAATTAAGATGTTGGGATGTGTTAATTGACTTGGGCTTTACATTTTTCTGTTTACGTGCAAACCAGGCGTCTCAAGATGTGATATAGAAATACATATTTAATTCTAAATACTATGATCTGAGTTGATTGTTTTTCATGTATGGTGATGAAAGTGAAAAAATTATGAGGCAGCATTGGTTAAGTTTTTTCGAAGTGAAAACTTCTTTAGGCGCGTTTGGCATTTTTGAGAAGGGAAAAAGCAATTGAACTCGCGACACCGTTACCGACACCTCATTTTTGTAAATGCGATTGGGCTCTTTATTTATTAGACGTTACGAATCAATGTTCGATGCAAGTATTTTTACTTTAAAGGTTTTGGAAGTTTTTTTTTGTAAACGCGATTGTGCTCTTTAGTAAGATTAGGTTACGGACCAATGTTCTATACAAGTAGTTTTCTTCCATCAAGGCGATCTTGTTCAAGTTTTCACTTCTGCCGGTACTCCCGGAGTGCCACTGTTTTTTTCTAACTTTTTACAAGATTTATTTTATTTATTAATTTCTCTCTACGTATTTTCTTACTTACTTCGTTCTTTATAACATGATCAAATCAACCCCTTATTAATTATCACTACTTCAAACACCTTTTATCTTATCATTATTATATTATCTACCTCAAGAAATCCACAACTGGATCCAAGCACAAATCAGATGCGGACTCAAAGATTGAATGTCCAAAGTCGTGCGAAATTCCAAACGCACAGCGCTGAATGGGGTCGTCACACACATTGTCATTTCGACAACAGTAACGCACCTAACTCACATACATATGCGGTAGAATTAATTTTCTTTACTGCAATGCGGCCGGCAGAGGTGCGTCATAAGTCCAAATTGAACGCAATTTACTACTGCGGATGTTCGTCTCTCATAGCAATAAGCTAGTCGTATAGGCTGCAATTCGAATAGGAACATAATTCCGTCACCGACCTGTTATACTGGCGTATAGCGTAGCGCAACAATTAGTGGGTAGCCGGCTATTTTGCCCATTGTGCGATATTGCTAATAATGGAATGGCATTCGTATTGCTAAGCGCACTGTGGTGCCAATGTGTGTGTGTCTATACGCAGTTTAAGAGCGGGTTAATGTTAGCATTCGTATATATGGCAGTCGGCTAATGCGATGCGGTTAGGTGAATTGTTTTGTGATTGCTTGGATTTTACTGAGTATGTACGAGGGATAGTTTGATTATTATGACCGGGTATTTAAAACTAAATTCGGTCTATATTAGGGCCCGATCACACATAACACAACCACACCACATCGCAGCGACAAAAATGTTGCAATGTGGACGGCCGCTAGTGCGCGGTCTCGCAGGTGGTTGCGTTGTGGCTGCGACGTGGTCGGTATCCGCAGACACGGTTGATTTTGACGGCAAAACGTGGTGAGAATAAACAGACTATTCATTTTCATAAAAATTTGCGCAGACCATGTGTTGTCGTTATGGTATGGTTGTTGTATGTGTGATCGGGCTATTAGGGCAAGTAAAATTTCAAAAGACCAATAACGAAATCGATAAGAAGGACAAAATATATCTATATATTTTTTTTTCGTTGGTCTAGTGGTCGCAAGCGCTACTGCTGAGCTTGAGGTCCTGGGTTCGATTCCCGGGTCGGGCAAAGTGTTATTGGGTTTTTCTATCTGAAATTTCTCAATAGCAGCTTGGAGTCTGGATTTGTGCCCGGTTGATGGCAATAGGCTCGCCCCCTATTACATGGGACTTAAACATAACTGGCGAAATGTGGGTGCACCTGTACCTGCTACAGGGACACCTCTGCCCAACCCTTCGGGGAAACAAGGCGTGATGTTATGTGATGTGTGTTATATTTTTTTTTTTTTTTTTTTTTTCTGTATTAATAAGAATTGACGTTCTTAGTAATTGATTACAATCTAGCCTAATAGACTAATAAGCAATTTAATTCTAACTTAATATTTTACGAGATAGATTATGTTATATCTAAGAATAGTGTCAATTTGCACTCTTACACAAGGTCAATTTCGTAGCACTTTCTTAGGGTCTGATAATTGGTAAAACACTTTGTTCTTGTGTTATATGTATAGCACAGCATTGTTACTATTTATTAATTCACTATTTACACACTACACTAACTCAAATGGTTTAGTTCTCTTTAACCTACGCACTATGTCCGTGTTGTCTAGCAGCTGTATTGCCTCGACATTCACATGTCGGTGGAGTCTGTGTTCGTGGGCTTCAGCAAATTTTTGGATGATGGTGGTGACGAGTTCCATTTTAAGGTCACGGTGGAGGTCGTCATTTCTAATATACCATGGTGCATTTACAACATCCCTGAGTACTTTGTTTTGGAATTTTTGAATTATTTTGACGTTGCTTTGTTTAGTACAGCCCCAAAGTTGGATGCCATACGTCCAAATTGGCATAAGAATATGCTTGTATATTATAAGTTTATTATGTATTGATAGGCAAGATTTCCTTCCGAGTAACCAATACATACTTTTATAACGTATGTTTAGTTCCTGTCTTTTCTTTTTGACATGAGATTTCCAACGCAGTTTCGCGTCAAGAGTTATGCCAAGGTATTTGGCTGTATTAGCATAAGGCACTTGCATGCCATTTATATAGATTGGGTGGTAATCGCAGTGTTTATTAGTGAAATCAATATGAATTGATTTTGATTCATTCAGTTTGATCTTCCACTTTTGTGTCCAGTCATAAACTTTGTTCACAGCTAGTTGAACTTTTTCGACTGCTTATTTGTGGCTTGATCCGGTAGCCATAATAGCAGTGTCATCTGCAAAGGTCGCAATGGTGTTGTTTTCCAGCTCAGGGATATCGCAAGTGTATAGCAGGTACAGGATTGGGCCTAACACACTTCCTTGTGGTACCCCGGCTTTTATAGTTTTTAGCTCGGAATATGCGTCCTCTTGCCTTATTCTAAACATTCTGTTACTTATATATGATTCTAGAATGTCTGCAAATTCTGGAGGTAGCATGCGTCTGAGTTTAAATACCAGACCCTCATGCCAAACTTTATCAAAAGCTTGCGCAACATCTAGGAATACGGTGGCGCAGACTTGCTTGTTTTCGAGTGTTTTTTCAATAATGTCAGTTATTCTGTGTACCTGGTCTATTGTAGAGTGTTTTTCCCTGAAGCCAAATTGATGGTTTGGTATTAGGTCTTTTTCTTCTATTATTGGTTTCAACCGTTTTAATAACAGTTTTTCAAATAGCTTCGATAATACGGGCAACAGGGAAATGGGTCTATATGATGATGCTTCATGGGGTGGTTTCCCAGGCTTCGCAATCATAATGACTTCAGCAACCTTCCATGGCTCAGGTACATATTTTAGCATAAATGCAGCATTTATAAGTCTGGTCAGCTTTACTATGGCTTTACGCGGGAGGTGTTTTAAAATTTCTCCTGTTATGAGGTCGTAACCCGGGGATTTCTTTGAGCTAATGTTGGTTTGAATTTCTCTCAGAACTTCTTTAGGAGTCACAAGTCGAATTCTTTGACTTTGTGATAACTTTTCACTCTCAAGTATGTCTATGGAGCTCTCATTGGGTTGAAAAGTGTCTTCTAAGTATTGGGCAAACCTAAGCGCTTTTTGTTCATTGCTTATTGCCCATTTTCCGTCGCTGTTTCTAATGGGCGGTATTTGCATAATCGGCCTTTTTAGTTTTCTTGTCGCTTTCCAAAGAGAGAAATCTATATGAGGGATTAAATGTAGGTGAATCACATGAGGATATTTATATCCTGGGTTGTACTAAAATATTTGGGTACTAGCTGAAACTTTCATAGATTGGCTTGAAAAAAGTAAAGATATAAACCATTTACCAGCAAATAATTTCATCAAATGGGACCTCAGTTAGATACGACAAAAAAAAGTGTAAGCACTTTTTGTCATCGACGCTTGGCTGATAAGTATTACAAATCACCTCGCACTGTGATCCCTCCTTTTGCTATTAAAATTTCCGGACACCTGATTCGAGCAACTCTCGTCTGTACATTTTTAGATGTTCCTAAATTTAAATTTGGAAGAATGATGACACCAAAATGGTGGTCAGTAGTCGGAATCAAAACGAGTAATTCATTAAGTCGTCCTACATGCCTACGGCCGGACGATTTGCAGAAAATCAAAATAAATAATATTTTCATTCTGCAACTCGTCCCACGTTTCTTTTTGTGTGGAACCTTTTAAACTTACAAACGCGAATGATCATTCATTACACATATAGTATTTTTATTGTTTCTGGTTAAACTTATTGAGATACGAGAAAACTATTTTTTCGATTATGTATTTGATCAAGGATGTGGTACAGATGTACAAACATAATTATTATGTAAACAATTATAAACCTTTTTTTTAAAGGAACAAGTGTTTTAAAATATTATTTTATTGTTTATTGTCGATTAAAATAAGTTCGACTGTCGAACAAATGAGAAAAAAAAAATTCACGAGTTTTTTCATAATTTTGCTACTAATTGTGTATCTTTTCTCATTTTGATAGTAACGTGGGACGAATTGCAGAATGAAAATATTATTTATTTTGATTTTCTGCAAGTCATCTTATATGGGCCGTAGGCATGTAGGACGACTTGATGAATTACTCCAGCAAAACGAAATAAAAACTTTTTTCATATTTTGATGTTTTAGTTAGACCATTATACCTGCATGTAAATATGCACGGAGTCTCGTTTTAGAAATCCGTTAGTTTATTAATCTCATATTCTCAGTAGGTACAAGATGCTGCTCACGATCGTTCCAAGCTTAAATAAAAAAAACAAATAAATAAGGGAAGAAGACAGCTTTCCCAGAAATAAATATTTGCCATCAGACAATTTTGCGAACCGAAATGTTTGTCGACAAAAATAAACACGAAAAAGTCTATTTCTTTTCAAAAAAGGGTTGGAAGTAAACTTGCGGACTATGTAGATAGTATTTATCTGCTCATGGCAAGGAGGATCGGCAGAGATATAGGCAGGTACTTTTGTAGATGGCGGATGTCAAAAGAATATTCATTTTGCCAAAAAGTTATTTGAACGGTATCTGAGTTTTCAAATTCATTCATTTATTTTCTTTTAAGCGATTTTTTCAGTGGCGATATTTTGCCGTTCATTTTTGGTTCGACTTTCTGAAGGCCAATTCTCGTACTTAAAAAAACGTTTACATTCAAGTAGCAATCTGTCAAACTTGTCAAAAATGTTGGTAAATGGATTGTATTTTTGACACATTGCGAATGTGAACGTTCTTAAAAATTACGGTAATTGCCCCTCAGTTCTCGTGCAAGAAATGCTAGCAGTACAACAAAAATATAGATTGAAATTAATTATCTTCAATATTAAATAAAAGAGTTTCGCTGTGGCGTTAATATTTCTTCCTAAAAAACCAGGAATAAATTCAATTTATGTTTTCTTCATTATCTAGAAAGTATTGAATTCTAGGAATTCTGTGATATTGAAGCGAGGTTGTTTGTAAGCTGTTTTTATTAAGGCCTATTTAGATATAAAAGCGATATCGCTGACCCGCTCGGTAGCGATACTGGTCCAAAGTAGGGGTGAGTTACGGGATTTTCACGAAACGTAACGTAACTAGTGACTTCGAAGGCGTCACCTGTTTTGAAAACTAGTGATTTTAGTAACTAGTTATTTTTCAATTTCTATTCGGTGATTTAACATGGTGATTCTATCGAAGTATTACAGTTATTTGCAAAACGAAAATATAAATGATTACCTACGTAATACGTTACATATCACAAGTTTAAAGTTTTTGGAACGAATTAGTTTTTGTAGCTACTTAAACAGTTATATTATTATCGTAATACTAAAGATAACTAATACGCATGAAAGAAACGACATGCGCTCGCAACGTACTTTTGTTTCGTTTTGCTCTTTTCATTCGATCACTGCATTGTGATGTAACTAGTTACAAAAATCACATGTTTATGTGTGACTCAAAACTAGTTATTCGGCTACATGCTCTGTAGCCAGTTATTGTAACTAGTGACGTGAAATAACGCCCATGCCTAGTCCAAAGTGACTAACCGGAAAGCGGATACCGAGCGCGACAGCGATATCGCTTGTATCTGAATAGGCCTTTAATTTTTTGTAAATATGTGAACACCATGTATCCATTACATAATTATTTTTTCTATCATTGCTTCATTTTTATTTTTACCTTTTGTGGTATAGTAATCTTATTCCAGGTGCATCGTTTTCACATATAATTATATAATTAATGTATACAAAATATTGTAAAACATTTTAAAAGACTAACGGTGGAGTTTCTTGCCCATTCTTCTCCATACGAAACCTACCCTTTGGAAGGGGCGACTAGAATCAATTCTATTTTTTGTTTTTGACGTTCAAAAGTGCCTTTTTGTGCCTAATTGAAATAAATTATTTGACTTTGACTTTGTCATATATCGCTACACATTTTGATAATTGATTAAGAAGAAATTCTGTGTAGATCATGTACGGTATACTTACTTACAAATGTTGTTTACGGAAATTCTGTGAGTTAGCATTCATTGCGATCACGCCTCTTCTGTTTCAAAAAAGGAACGAGCGTTCCTTTTTGAAACAGAAGAGGCATTTCTCATTAGTTAGTAGAACATAATTGCAAGATAATCGTTTATACGGATTATTTAAAAATTAAACTAGCTACGACGGCCTCGTTGGTCTAGTGGTCGCAAGCGCTACTGCATGAGCATGAGGTCCTGGGTTCGATTCCCTGGTCGGGCAAAGTGTTATAGGGTTTTCTATCTGGAATTTCTCAGTAGCAGCCTGGAGTCTGGATTTGTGCCCGGTTGATGGCAATAAGCTCGCCCCCTATTACATGGGACTTAAACATAACTGGCGAAATGTGGGTACACCTGCTACAGGGACACCTCTGCCCAACCCTTCTGGGAAACAAGGCGTTTTGTTATGTAAACTAACTACGAATCCGTGATGATAAACAGAATACTTCATGTTTTTGCCTGAAAAACAGATAAGCATAATTAATTTTGATACTAAAGTAGGTAATACAACATAACATCACGCCTTTTTTTTACCCGACTGCGCGACGCAAAGAAGGGTAATTTTATCAGCGTATGTATGTTTGTTCCTTTGTGGCGCTCTAGATATCAACACGTGGGCCGATTTTGATGAGTGGCGGCATTTACATCGCCACATGCGAACTACGTACCAAAGACCTGACGTCACACAAATCCAGCATCGCGCAGTTAGATTTTACCGCGCGAACACCATATATATAGTTTTCCCGACATCAATCGTTGAGCTCCTCCCTTTTTTATGTAGAGCAAAATTTTTAACGCGAAAAAAAAATTTGCTGTTTCCTACATTTTGATGAGTTATGCAAACATAAATGTAGGGAACAGCTGATTTTTTTTTCGCAATTTCAGGTTTGTTCCCACAGTAAAAGTTGTTCATAGCGATGAGTAAAATCATGTGTTTAAGTTTGCGCACTGGATAAAAAAATTTGTGTAGAGGATGAGTAAACTTTACACCCTGTTCCTGATACTTCTAAAGATGATTATTACTTCAATCGATTTGTCAAAATCTTGTAAGTGTCACTAGGTCAGTCGGAGGCAATAGGTCTTTATTGTTAAATTTAAGTATAAACGTGTGTGTGTTGTGTATATTTATTTTAGTGTTAAGTGGGATCGGAGACAGAAATAGGTCATCTTGTTTCCATTTTTTTATAGTTCACTTTGTACGCAGTCGGGTATAAATTTTTAATTATTTTTTTTCCCTATGAATTGGTGAAAGGTGGTATAGTACACCTACATTTTGCTACTTGATGATGAAGTATCCTAAAATAAAGTAATTATGATCAAGAATTCACACAAAAGGCAAAAAATTACCAATGCAGGTCACACTACATTGAGGGAGAGGCAAATTTCGCGCCCTCACGCCCCTAACCGCCGCAGGAGGAGACGCCCGGGGCGGGAATCGCGAGCCGATTTCCGGCCACCGTAGGCGCGGGCTTGCGGACGGTGAGCAATGGGTAGCTCGCCGTCTGATAAGGACCAAGCCCGGGTTGACGGCGCGTTGTGTTCCACGCGCGCCTCAAAGAGATGTCAGCAGAATTGACGGGGTCCGTTAGGGCCGATGCCTGCCGGGGGTTCGAAGAAAACCGATAGGGAAATCGTGGCCCCCGGCAACAGGGCAACCGAAGGAACACGGGTGGGTTTTAGTCAGTAAGAGTCTGACACGCCCTCCCGCTCCACCCAGAGCGGGAGAAGTTATTTGATAATTTCCCACCCAAAAAAAAAAAAAAAGGTCACACTACATTCTATAGAAAACCGACGCATCCCCTGCGTTCTGAATCGACTAAAGCAAAGGAACCATTACCGTTAATGCAGTTTGAATAGCGCCAACACCATTAGTGTCTGTGCCATGTGCCTGTATGGCGAGCTTCTATGTGAAGCTATGGTTTTACGCTATTGATAAAGGCTCATATTGACCTACTGATTACATAAGGTGTATAATGAAATGGTGAGAGCAGTGGTGGCCCAGTGGTAATGGCCGCGACTTACGAGTTGTATGTAGGTCGTAGGTTCAAACCCAGACAGGCGCTTTACTTTGTGTAAATTATTTCATCACTATTGCTCTCAAAACGGTGAAGGAAAACATCGTGAGGAAACCGGCATGTCCTAGAACCAAAAATTCGAAGACATGTGACATCTACCAACCCGCACTGGGCCCGCGTGGTGGATTACGGCCCACTCCCTCTCACAGAGAGGAGGCCTGTGTCCCAGCAGTGGAAACATTTATAGGCTGATGATGATGATGATGACAATGAAATAACTGAAATGGAATTTCATTATTGAAGTGAAAACTTCTTTAGGCGCGATGAGCATTTTTGAGATGGGACTAAACCATTGATTTCGCGACACTGTGACGGAATTTACGGACACCGTGGAGTAAAAGACATCAACGCGTTGATGTCTTTTACTCCACGGTGTCGGTAAATTGCGTTAAAGTGTTGCGAAATTAATGGTTTAGTCCCATCTCGAAAACGCTCAACGAACCTAAAGAAGTTTTCACTTAAAAAAAAAACAAATTAATTATAATACCGCACTTAGCCGCAAGTGCGCATACCGAGAATGTTTCCAACTCAGCATTTGCTGGGGCGACGCGACGCATCATTCATGCATTTATTTGTTAACTAGCTTTTGCCCGCGGCTTCGCCCACGTGGATGTCGGAAAATATCCCACAGGAACGTGCTACCGGGATTCAGAGTGTCCTATGTCCTAACCCAGGACAGGGCCCATACGTAACGGCATGAAAGGTAACAGGCAGATAATAAATCTGTTTTAGGGTTCCGTACGTCAATATGAAAAATTGAAACCCTTAAAGGCTGACTTCGTTGTCTGTCAAGACCTTTTTTATCAGGAACGCGTGGAGACATCAAGTTGAAATAGATATCAAAAACTTAGATCTACGGTCTCGTGGAGCTGTAACGAAAATCAAACTTCCAAGTCAACGCAATAAAAAAACCGGTCAAGAGCGAGTCGGACTCGCGCACCTCGTATTTGTTAATTATGTCATTTTGGCATGGTACGACACAACTTAGATGTAGCTTCGGCAAAATTCGTAAAACCGATGACCTTCCGAACTGAGTGTGTCTTCAAAATCACCAATGTTTATTACCGCTTCAGGTAAAAATGATCTTACGCAAACGCAATAACTTATAAAGTCATAAATGACTATAATACTCTATTTGAAATAAGATTAGACATTTAAACAAACCTTTTTTACAGTCCGTTCAACTGATTTTGACTTCTATATCGTGGGCATAAGGATGGAATTAAAAGCAAAAAAGTGGTTACAATACCAACTGTTTACTGCAGCTGCCATTTGTCATGCCACCAACGTAATAGAAGTCAAAATCTATAAAAAAGGTTTATTTAAAGGTCTAATCTTACATATTTCATTCTTAAAATTGAAGATGTTACTTCTAAGTTAAGTCGTACTGAATGTGTAGCTTTCACATCGAGTGTGTGTGTGTGTGCGTATTTTCCCTTTCTTACTAGATAATTAAAAGGCCGATTTTATTGCGCAATAACAAAGTAGGACAAGGTCTATTTTATTAGAAACCAAATAACACTTAATTTACTGTAATTGAGAATCCGATATGAATCCCTTTCATTTCTTGTAAGTGTCAGTTCAGAAGTAATTGAGGAAAATGCGTCGGATAAAGTGGATGAAATAAACAACTTAGTGGCGTTTCACACGGTCCGGGTACCGGGTAGTCAACGCCGGGTACCCGGTAGTATAGTGTATGGGTAAATCGGGTAAATTGTGCAGCTGGAAACGGTTGTTGAGCGTGTGCAAATGATCTTATGTTCTTATTTATTGTAAACGCGAGCTTAGCGATGAAATCAAAATCCACTAAGGGCCCGTTCAAGTATTACGTAAGCACTATAGGGGGGCGGAGGGTCTATGCCTTGCTTAATTTTGATGACATGGGGGGGGGGGGGAGACTCCGTCTAGATGGTGATTACGTCAGCAGTAATTATTTACTTTTTTACACATATGATTATAATATTTGTTTCTTACTCTATGTTGAATACCGTGTCAATAAAGTTTGTTTAAATGAATATTATGTGCGTTGAAGTCCTCTATCCTAAGCTTATTTTCTTATTTCTAGAATTATAACTGCTGCTCACGAATCAATAAACCTTTCTTTTGGCTTTGCCGTAGTCGGGTAAAAAATAGAATACTTACATTAAAAGAAAAATGCATATACCAATGTTTACGTAAGCATGGGAGGGGGGGTAAGAGCTTTGCTTACTTTTGCTGACAAGGGTGAGGCGGGGGGGGGGGGGTTAAATAATTGTAATAAATTTGCTTACGTAATACTTGAACGGCCCCTCAGCTAAAAGTGACATGTCGAAATGAGCTGACAAAATTACATCTTTTCGTAAAATCGTAGAAAATAATTGTTTATAGTTTGACCGAGGCGAAGTGAGGCGGGAGGCAGCGTTGACAAATGAGCGGTGGAGTGCCGTGAGCGTTGACGAATGAGCGGCTCATTTGCCCCCGTCTCGTCGCGCACATACCTAAGGTGCGGTATAGCGGTTTCGGTCAAACTATATCAAATTGACTACCAACTTAAATTGTCCTTATATTCAAATCATAACTGTATTTTTTTACAAAATATGAAATGGCCATATCACGGTAAATTGGCGTAGTGTATATATTAATTTTGATTAACAATTAATTTACCTGATTGTAAATCAGAATAAAAGATTTCTCTTTAAGCTGAAGTAGCGTTCATAGTAACATTAAATGGTTATTAAGTGAGCTTAAACACTTAAATTCAAAGCGGCCTCAAATAAAATAAAACCAATGTTTTCTTAAGGGTCCCGATTAATTGCAATTGATCAATTATCATCAATTTGTATTGTAGTAATATTGTCAATTGCTTTATTTGTATTTGGTAAACGATCAATTTGCGTATCAATATGTAAATTCACAAATCACGTAAAAATTGACAATAGAGATGCCTGGTTAAAAAATAGAAATTCTATTTAGTTCGTCAGTGAGATAATAAAAAATATTAGACACTTATTTTTTGCTTTATCATATTATTAAAAATGACTTAGATAAAACGCATTAAAGTTGGGGAGTGGAGGTTGCTACGTCACAAGTAAGTATAAAATCTACTCGTATACAATACTCGTGACGTCATGGCATATTTTCACTCAATTTATCGCCTTAATCTTTTGATTACGTAAAAAAAAGAAATTACGTGTCCTATTTTTTAATAAATGAAACGGAGAGCCAAAAAACTTTTTAGTTATCCCTATTGCAATTGATCGTTTCGGGTACCCTTAAATACCTTACATTTATAACACCGATCGATTACAAAGCAAAGTACCTACTAACCGAGCTACTTAAATTACTAACTTAGCTCAGCTAAGACGTGCAGTTATTACACAATATAATAATATCGTCGGTGGCGGCGGTCTGACGTCACTTCCGACGGTGGTGACGCTATTTCCGGGTGTCAAGTCCCGCCGTCAACGCTTCCGCTGGCAGGCCGCGCCTGAGTGAACAAACATTGGTTTTTATTTAGATACCTCTCGTATACGGGGACTTTGGAAACGATTCGGTTGGTAGATTTTTTCTAGTCGGTTGGTGGTATTCGATTTTTCAGTTAGTAGCAGCTTTATCTGACGCAGATATATGACAGTGACCTTGAGTGGTTAGCTTGCGTGTTCTGTACTGAGCTCACGCAACGCGTCGTACGTCCAGCCGGTAATAGGACTCGCCCATCAAGGAGCGCTGGCTCAAATTAAACATATTATTAATTTATTATACATAAAACAAAAAGTATTTTAATAAAACTCGTATACTACAAGATCAATAATTCAATTATCTTTAAAATTAAGAAGGTTTCAGAAAAATACACTTGATAGATTTTACGTGATTCTCAGTTTTTTATCCGCGTTAGACCTAACTTTACAAATTAATTTCACTATGTGATACATATAAACATAATTCAAAATATGCCTATATTAAAATAATTAAAAAATGTTCTAATTTAACATATATTTTTTCCAAATCATTAACACTACTGGTTTAGACGTCATCTTATCGTTATCGTCGCCTTAAAGGAAGCCTGCTTAACGCTCGGTTACAATAAGCCGAATCGTAGCAAATGTAATTATAATAGAACATAATGTTTGGTAATGTATAATCACAGGGTCTTACCATTTATTTGCATTAAAGAAAGCGCTAGTAAGATCCTCGTCCTCCTGAAAAGTAACAAAACAAAAAAAAAAAACAGTGGCACTCCGGGAGTGCCGACAGAAGTGAAATCTTGAAAAAAAAATCGGCACTGCGGTAATCAACACGTTGATGTCTTTTACTCCACGCACCGTGGTAATTAACGCGTTGAAATCTTTTGAATGGTCAGAAGCTGGTGTCGTTACAGAGTCGCGAAATCAATGGTTTAGTCCCATCTCGAAAATGCCCAACGCGTCTAAAGAAGTTTTCACTTCAAAAATTATTGACTAGCTTTCAAAACAAACACCTGACAAACTTAATAGAGTACAAAATAAACATCTCTTAAATTAAATTAACAGTTAGCATAGACCTAAACAAAGAAATGAATGCCTTTCAGGCTCGGTACACATAAGCATAGCAGAACCAGCCTATAACTTTCTCACTGCTGGGACACAGGCCTCCTCTCTGTGGGAGGGTGTGGGTCATAACATAATCCACCACGTGGGCCCAGTGTGGGTTGGCAGATATCTTTTCTTTGAATTTTTGGTTCTAGGAGTTTCCCGTTTCCTCACGATGTTTTCCGTCACCGTTTTGAGAGTAGTAGTGATGAAATAATTTTGACATTTTAATAATTCCTCATTTAAGTCTGACATAATTGGAGTATTGGATAATATGTAATTGTTTCAATTTATTTTCTAATTGAATACCATAAAAATGCATGATTTTCAAATATTTTTAGGAAAATTTAATTTGTAATCCTCAGCTAGATTTTCACACAATATTTGTACGCCTCTTGGCATAACATAGTTCTCTGTTCACCAAACATATAATTTGTATTTCTTTACTTAAGTAAACAAATAAATAAAAGAAAATATTTTTACATACTGTAAAGTGGCTGTTTGGGATCGAACCTACAACCTACTACACGTAAGTCGCGGCTGTAACCACTGGGCTACCACTGCTCCGTTATTTAAAACCAGCCATATTTACAACCTATCAATTTTTTTTTTTTCCAACATTGTGGTCCCTCATCGATATTAAAACTTTGTACGGAAGAAGAACTATTCAGTTTAAAGGAGCAGAGCTTTATAATAAGTTTTCGAAAGAAATAAGGGATTCTTCATCAATGAACATTTTTAAGAATAGGTTAAGTTGTATTTGGCTAACCAACTATAATAAAATAATCATTGCTCACTGTATGTACTCGATAGATCGAACGTCAACAATTATATTTATCACTTAAGATATTTTTTTTAGTTTCTCATATCGTTGGCGTAGGTGGAGAACTAAATTACAAAAAACATCTTGTTTGGAGTAAATTGCGATTTATTTATGCGGCATGATTTGGGTGTTACGAAAATGGTGAAAAGTCAATTTGACCAAAATCGCAGTTATTTAGTTCTCTACCTACGCCGAAGATATTTAAGTGAACTATGTACCATCGAAGAAACCCATACCTATACACCGTAAGGACTATTTCTGCTTGCAGCGCTCGGCCACTATAGTAACGGTTACGTACGAAAAAAAAAGGGTCGTGTGCACGGGATTTTGTTTTCAAATTGCTTAGTTATAGGTTTCTTCGATGGTACATTCTTTTGAGAAATAAATTTCTTCAAACCGATATTTACAGGGACTCTGTGAAAGATTAGCTTCATCTTATTGCGATTGAGTTCGTAAGAATGTGTTACACTTGGCTCGTACACGAGTTTATTGAAATGTGAGTGAAGTCACGCGGAAGGGTTGTAGCTAGGCCAGAAGGAACTTGTTAAATTGGTGCGGAAAAGGAAATGGGATACCAATTGCCGTTAATAATTATTTATTAATATACACACAGTAAAGTAGACGTTTGAGTACAAAAGTACTGCTTATTTCTTAAGAAAAATCCTTCAGCAGACGAAAGGAAAAGTGAAAAAAAGTGTAGACAATATATTATATTAGAAAACTTTGCTTAGTTACTGATGATATTTTGAATCTCAGGTAATGTATTGCAGCTCTAGTATTGTAACATAGTTTTAATTTTAATTTTATTTTTGTTATTTTGATAGTTCGATATTCTTATTTAATTAACTATTCTGTCCATTTTCAAACATCCTGAAATTAAATCTAAGCTAACGCAAACATGTTTAGAATTAAAATTTAAGATAACGCAACTCAGGCCCCCAAGATACATACAGACGCTGCCTAGTTTGGGGACCACTGTTAATACTATGGTAAATATTCTAGTTACAGTAAGCATACATTATCATTATTTTTTTAAATTTATTTTGTAACAATGGACCAATAAAAAAACTTTTTTACAAAAAATACAACCGACTTCCCAACTACAAAGTTAATAATTTCGGAAGTCGGTGTCTTGGGTTTTGTATTTTCGTTTTTTGCCACCGACTTCCGAAATTAAAGTTATTTTTCACTTTGTAGTGTTTTTTTTTGGAAGTCGGTTGTTTTTTTTTTGTAAAAAGTTGTGGTACCTACCCCACACATTCGAATACCACTACCTGCTACCAGTGACAGGAACTTATCATATCATCTACATTCTAAGTGGGAAAAAAAATCGTATTTTGTAGCTAACTCAAAAACTACCCAAGCAAAGTTAATAAAATTTATATGGGACCAATTTGAGAGCATACCCTTTCAAACAAAAAAATAATTTTCAAAATCAGTCTACAAATGACGGAGAAATCGGTGTACATACATACAAAAAAAACAAAAAAAAAAAAAACAGACATACGCTACGAACATATAACCTCCTCCTTTTTGAAAGTCGGTTAAAAATAACTTTAATTTCAGAAGTCGGTGTCAAAAAACTAAAATACTGACTGAAATTAAAGTTATTTTTAACTTTGTAGTTGGGAATTCGGTTGTATTTTTTGTAAAAAAAAATTTTTTTCACTTTTTAGTCGGTTGGTTTGCAATTTATCCAAGTTACAATAGCCTAATGTCAACTGCTCATCAAAAATATCCAAATTGCTATAGATGTGCCTATAATATTTGAAGAGGTCCGTCGATTTCTTCAAGATCTCATCATCAGATCGTGACCAAATGACAATGAGACCAAGTTGGAAGAATACCCTTTCAAACAAAAAAATAATTTTTCAAATTGGTTCAGCCGTCTTCGAGTAATTGGGGAACATTTATAAAAAAAAAAACTTTTCCCGACGAACTGAGAACCTCCTCCTTTTTTGAAGTTGGTTAAAAAATATTCTTATTCTTTTCGAAACAGTTTCTTTTTCCAATTGCTACAAAGTTCTAAAACAACTTCAATTACCTACTTTAAAAATAACATATTATAACATCAGCCTGTGTTCTCCGAAGGGTTAGGTCGAGGTGTACCTATATATACTTTACAAATAAAAAGCAATGTTGATGTGCTTAAATTTTGTACGTTAGGGTGACGTACAAAATTGAAGCACATCAACATTAACATAGGTTCTGAGAAAATGGCTTGTAAGAAACGGGAAAAAAGAGAATATTTTCACAACTGCAAATAATTCGTAGAATGATTGATAAAAACGTTTTCGTCCCCTAGCATATCTTTTTACACAACCCTTCTATCATTCAATCCTTGTAACCTTTCGACATTACATATTTCGCGTGACAGAATGTGGTTCGTGTTATAACGTTCAACGTGACGGCGTCACGGTAGCGTGACGAGGGCGTGACGTTGTTTGTCATAACGTCCCACGACGAATAACAATTCGAATACGTGCTCAATGTCTCTTACGATTGTTTTCAAGATTTGATACCTACTTGATTTCTTTTCCTGAATTGAGAGAACGTGGCCTGTAATTTACAACCATGGGCTATGAAATTTTATTTTTTTGTTTCATTTGATACAGTGTATACTAGTAGTTCTGCGAACAGTAGACCTCGCGAGCACAAACTTTTTACAACAATTAATATTCCACTAAGTTATTTAAAACGGGATATTTACCATGTTTTTGTTTAAAGTAGGATATTTTGTAAAAAAAAAAAACAAAAAAAAAACATGATAAATATCCCGTTTTAAAGAACTTTAGTAGTGAAAATAACCATGTCAGTTTAAAATCCTATAATTAACATACCTATCCAACATAAAAAAAAAACTCAACTGCAGCTGTAGGTTACTAAAAAGCATGTGGTGGCAAGACGATAATAAAACAGAAATAAACCAAAGAATTAGCATTGCCATTCAACGTGGCAATGCTGGCAGTATTCTGGGTACGTTTCCGGATGACAGCCATGCGGACGAATACTTCGCGGCGTGTCATTTTGTTTTTATTATGTTTATTTATACAGATAGTTAGTTAGTCTTTTAATTTAGTACCTAATGTCAATAGTTAGCTGTGTTAAAAACTGTAAAACAAATATTTAATTAAAAGCATTAGCTCCAAGGCAAACTAAAATATAAATATGTGGTTTACATTAACTAGCTATCTTTACATTAAGAAGAGCCTGCAATCAACACAAAAAATGACCGGAATATTGAAATGGATGCCATTTAATCCAAGTTTGAATATAGGTAATATGAGCATTATCAAGATTTTACTTGAAAATCACGCCTTTTCATTCATTCTTCGTAATTTAAAACAGTGCAAACAAGCTCAAATTGTCACAGCACTCAGAAACACAGTAAGAAAGCTGAACGAATAAAATACATTCAAATATTACGGAATTTTCTTTACTTTGCGTATGTCATATTTTGTGAACGTGCGAAGTGTGTTTGCATTCAGTTTAACTTGACGTACCCTGATTGTTCGTTTGGATTACTTTTCTTTCTTTCTTATGTTTTATTTTCTTCTTACACTTTTTGACAGTTTACGTCTTCGAATGTTTGTAAATCTTATGATAAATGCGTATTTTTGTGTGGAATATTGGCATTGAAAACGGAAAATATTATTTTGCTTTAGGTATCAATGAAATAACGTACTTATTTGGTTATGAAAAAAAATCTTTCAATTAGGACGACTAGGAGCTCCATGTTGTTCTCCTCATCGCTGTCACTGTGGCGAAGTTGTCAACAGTCTCGGCAATCACGGCCTGTCTTGCAGCCGAAGTGCGGGTCGCTTAGCTCGGCACGCGAACATCAACGACGTCATCCGACGAGCTCTTGTCACCGCCGGCGTTCCAGCTGTATTAGAACCCAATGGCTTGGCACGCGACGATGGCAAGAGACCGGACGGCATGTTTTTATTTCCATGGAAGGTGACCTTTAGTGTGGGATGCAACATGTGTCGACACTCTTGCGGCATCCCATCTTTCTGGCTCTGGCGTGCTTTGCTGGTACTGCTGCTGCGGCTGCGGAAAACCTCAAGTGGTGTAAGTATAATAACCTTATTGGTATATTTTCGAGCCGTTTGGGGTTGAAACCCTCGGGTCGTGGGGTTCGAGTGCCCATGGCCTCTTTCGTGACATCTCAAAACGGCTATTAAACACTTTCCGTGACCCAACAGCTAGTTTTTACCTTGTCCAAAGGCTAAACATTGCCATATAACGTGGCAATGCTGCCAGTCTCTTGGGTACATTACCAGTCGACAGCGATGCGGATGAATTTTTCAATTCTATATTTTAGTTTGTGAATCGTTTTAGTTAAGTTAGTATTTCATTTTGTTATTTTTATCAATTAATTAGTTATAAGTTGTTACTCCCGTCAAATAAATAAATAAGTCTTTGAACCTTTCAATTGTATATTAAGTATCTATAGCTGGAAACTAGATTTCATTGAGCGAAATTCCATTGTTTGTTTGTATTTTTGTGGAATAAATATGAAATAACAAGGGCTGGTGAAAAAAAAGCGAAATCATTAATGAAACCTTTTTTGTAAAGTATATTTCATCTAAAACCGTTTTCAGGTATGAGAATATTTTCTTATCTTATTCTAGACCATACATATATTTTATGCAGGTTAAATCCATCAAAAGAGTTAAAATATGAAAAAAAAAAAATGTATATTGTAACAAAATTCAAACTCACATTGTTACATGCTTTTATCACGTCAGGCCGGGAGTGGCGACATTGGGACAGTCATTACTTTCAGTTTGTGGCACAGACGACACACTCCATATACGTCACACATGCACAATATGTCGCAGACACGTCCCGGAGACGTGATCTATCGCCCCCGAGACACCACGCCCTGTTGTGAGGAACTAATAAAATTATATGAAATGCTTGTTGGTTTTAGCTTGAGCGAGAATTGTAAGGCTGTCTTTGAATTCAGTAAAAATCTTTTGGGGAGTGATTTGGAGAAGAATTTCTTTTGGAAAAACCCAATTAAGCTTTGCCAAACCCACGCAACCTATGCCATCACCCACGCTTGCAGACCAGATTATTCAAAAGATTGTTTAAACTTTAAATAATCTTTAAACTTTAAAGTCTCCTCATCATGTAAAATACTGTGGGTTCAGTGCTTAGTCCAGTATGACAATGTATATAATTAATATGTACTTTATACTTTTAGAATAGAATATACTATATCATTTAGGTGTACAGATAAGATGGAATTTTATAATAATAGCACCGGTACATTTTACCTTACGGCATGCAAAATATCAAATAATCGAATTTATTTATATCATAAAATTAAATTAAATTTCTTATAACAATATTATTATTTACTTTTCTTCAATGGTATTCAGAAAAGACAGTAGGTAAGTTGATTTACACAAAAAAGAATCTAACACAAAACACACACAACATAAATTATCAAAAATATTATCGTAAAATAAAATAAATGAAAATCTTTATTGCAGACCACATGATCCATGAAAAAATACAACTAAAAATATAAATAAAGTAATATAATAAAAAAATTACAATACAATAAAATGGCACTCATACACACAAACATAAACTCACGCCTTTCTTCTCTTGCAGAATAATAATAGCACAACAATAACATGGAACATTCAACTACGATAACAAATTAATTACAATTTACCTACAGATAGTAACATTTAATTAAAACAGAGAGAGAGAGAGTTTTGTGAGACCCATTATATTTTATCTCTTTAGAGAATACAACTACAATTTTTGTCTACAATATCAAATTGCCCATTATCTGTGTATACTTTCCTAATTGAGTTACAACTTCTGTGGCCCGTGACCTTCGATGTGGAGGCCATTAATTTGCCACATGGAGCTTTTAGGATTACTGGCGCATTTAGTTTTGATACCGTTTGGAACCTCGCCAAGCCGAGGAGGAAAATGAGCGTAAAGACAGATAGAGCCGGTGACTTATGGTGTTACGCTTCAAATGGTTCGACCACGTTGCTTTAAGACCCACTCAGTACTTTGTATCCTTTGGTTTTATTTGAGCACTTGGTTGGTTAAAAAAGACCAATGATTTTATTGAAACAGGAGAAAATATCTGAGGAGTAAAGGAGCATGTCAATATTAGCAACATGAACAGGAAGATAGAGATCGATCTAATAACTTTGGACAACACTATGTCCAAAGTTTGAAATACAACCTAAAAGATGTGAGTGAAAACGCTGGGAAGAGGCGCCCTAGAAGGACATAGTGACCTTATTGGTGATGATCTTCAGAAAGGCCGGGTGCGTAGTACTCGCAACCAGCGTGCGTGTATGACCAGATGTTAACAAATAATACAATAGACGTTGTTATATTTAGTAACCTGTTCGCTTAATTATTCCTAAAGAGCCATAAAAAACCCTGTAAGAAATCGACACGTGTTTCTCCTAAACGAGGCATCCTTTTTTTTTTTTTTTTTGGTTGGGAAATTATCAAATAACTTCTCCCGCTCTGGGCGGAGCGGGAGGGCGTGTCAGACTCTTACTGGCTAAAACCCACCCGTGTTCCTTCGGTTGCCCTGTTGCCGGGGGCCACGATTTCCCTATCGGTTTTCTTCGAACCCCCGGCAGGCATTGGCCCTAGCGGACCCCGTCAATTCTGCTGACATCTCTTTGAGGCGCGCGTGGAACACAATGCGCCGTAACCCGGGCTTGGTCCTTATCGGACGGCGAGCTACCCATTGCTCACCGTCCGCAAGCCCGCGCCTACGGTGGCCGGAAATCGGCTCGCGATTCCCGCCCCGGGCGTCTCCTCCTAACGAGGCATCCTCAGGATGACGATTGACTTGTCGCGAACCTGAACACGGCATGCACGGCGTGGTCTCTGCGACCAGCGCTCGGTGTGGCAACACGCCATACTAAATATAACAACGTCTATTGTAATTTATAATGGATTTCCGCAAGGTCACGCCTGAATCAATTAATATCTTGAACGTAAACAAATCAAAAGGAATCAAAGTCAAATAATTTATTTCAAATAGTAAGGCACTTTTGAACGTCAAAATTTACAAAATTATAGAATTGATTATAGTCGCCCCTTCCAAAAGGCAGTTTTCGTATGGAGAAGAATGGGCAAGAAACTCCACCGTTACTCTTTTAAAATGTTTTACAATAGTTTGTTTATGTACGTACAGACGCCAGCACATCAGGCTACTATAATCTGTCAAATTTATTTAATAGATTTTCAACTTTATCGCTGAAGTTTAAGGTTCAAAGTTGATTGGGAAAATTTGATAGTTTCGGGTAGCTTGATGTGCTGGCGTCTGTACATTACCTTCTTAAATAATTATATGTGAAGACGATGCACCTAGAATAAAATTACTAAGGAGGATGTAAGGATCGTAGCAGGTGACGTTTTATAGTTTCTGCCTATACCCGCATGGGAAAAAGGTGTGAGTTAATGTATGTGTGTATAAAAGTGAAAATATCTCGAGTCAACAGAAAGCTAATAATATAAAAGAAGTTAGTCAGAATTTGTGTTATTGTGATTAATTTTCAGAACGTTTTTAGTAATGTTAGCGTAAGGCACTTGTTGACAGTTGACAGGTCTAAATAAAAAGAGATAATCTCTCTTTTGTCAACTCAAGGAAGAATTTAGCGGAAGGAAACACTTTTCCGCTTTGCGTTGAAACAAAAATGGGCAAAGGACATGCCCTTAACAAAAGAAAAAAAAAACTCGTTTTATTTTTACCTGAGTACGACGAAGCAAAAAGGAGGGTTATGATTTTGACCAACATGTATATATGTAAGTAAGTATGTATGTTCATCTGTTCCCTCATAACTTTTAAACTACTCATCATAATTTGACAAATGATGAATATGGCGCTCTCTAAAGGAAATTAAGTGACGGACTATTAATTAGCACACTTAAAAAATACATAATAAGTATTGTAACCCCAAAATAATTGAAATAAAAATAAAAGTTATGTGTATCTAAAAAGGTAAAAGGTCGATTTACGAGTAGCCCTAACACGTGTGACTCTGGATTTTTAATTTGTCTGTCTGTGATGTCTTGTTTATGTTCTTGAATACCTTGTTAGATGACTTTTTTGTCGTAGTTGAGTTTTAGTTTTATAACTTTTGAAGTGAAAACTTCTTTAGGCGCGTTGGGCATTTTTGAGATGGGAAAAAACAATGGAACTCGCGACACCGTTACCGACACCTCATTTTTGTAAACGCGATTATGCTCTTTATTTATATTACGTTACGGATCAATGTTCTATGCAAGTATTTTTACTTTGAAGGTTTTGGAAGTATTTTTTTTGTAAACGCAATTATTGTGCTCTTTATTTAGATAAGGTTACAGACCAATGTTCTATACAAGTATTTTTCTTTTCTTTTCAAGTATTTTGTTAAGTACTTAGTACTTCAATAAGTACTAAGTACTTAACAAAATACTTGCTAAATAAAATACTATGGAAGGACAGTGTAGGTATTTATTGAAATACCTACACTGTCCTTCCATACCTAGTAACACTGTTATTTGAAAGTATTGTAAAAGCCAATTATTTTTAAAAGAGTAACCTTGGAGTTTCTTGCCGGCTCTTCTCCATAGGAAACGACCCATTGGAACCGTGCACCTAGCTTCTGACGTTGTATAAGTGCCCATGTAGGTTTATGTGAAATAAAATATTTTGAATTTGAATTTGAATTTTCTTCCACCAAGGCGATCTTGTTCAAGTTTTCACTTCTGTCGGCACTCCCAGAGTGCCACTGTTTTTTTTTTGTAATCTAATTACACAAACCCCTTAAAACGATTAAACAGAATAATCTTAAATAATAAAAATAGCTTTACATTCTTGAATTCCAGTTTCGCCACTTTTGTTTTTGAATTTAAAGATGCCGTTTAAATTCCCAGAGCGGGATAATATGCACAAAGAGCTTTGAAGTTTGCAAAAAAATATTTTTCCACACAGCTGAAGAATGTTAATAAATACTTCCCAGAGTATTTGTGTTACCAGTCGACAAATGATATTATAATACTGCGTTACGGAATATTAAAAAGCAATTTTATTATTTCTTGCTAGTTTGAAATGAGAGTTTACAAAGACTTCATCTTGTAAATTACTTTAAAGTGGAAAGTATTTTCAAATATAGTTTTATAAATGTAAAAAAAAGTGGAGCTCGTGGCCAAATAATAACAGCTACGCTTGCCGGGGTTGGTCCATGGATGGGTGACCATCTTTATCCACCGAGACTCCTCGCTGTGCATCGCACACGTCTCCACAAAATAGGCAACTCATTTATGGGTCAATGTATACGCTTTTACAACAAACTCGCCATTGACATTCGAAACTTACCCATTAAACGATTTAAAATCTGTATTAAAACCAAACTTTGTAAAAAAGGGTACTACACAATTTCAGATTATTTAGAAGATAAAAAGCTTGGGATTGAACTGCTCGCTCTGCTAAGCCTTGTGATAAACCATAAAACTAGACATTTTAATTATTATGTAAAATCAATATATACCAGTTTTATAAACACATTGACATTGTTGAAAATTGTATTCAAAATGACTTGATTACTTTGTAAAGTATTAAATTATTTTAACTATTGTGAATGTGAGGACTATGTGGATATTATTTTTATTTCTATGCTAGTTTTAGTGATGGTCTGGCAGTTTGAGTAGTTTATGCAGCCTACCCAAATGTCCTTTCTTTGGTATTGTTCGTCGAGTTAAGCTCCTTAAGTTCTGAGTTGAGCTCCACGATTACTGACAAATGCTTGCACTGACTGGACAGGTCCACTCAAATCTGTGTGGTTCTTTCCTCAAAAGACCTTTTCAGACACTAATCTACATGGTCCTCATATGGCCTGACCAAGATTATGTCTGGACTTTAAAAGAGACTGTGACCTCTGAGTTTGTTTCGGCATTTCTTCTCAGAGTAGTCAGATAAGGAACGCCGAACTCATCTAGCTTATTTTTATTTTTTATATGACGTGTAAAACTTATTCCGAAACCGATTCCTATTTACAGAATAAACAATTTCATTTAATTTCCTCCGTGTCTCGGAAAGCACGTTAAGCCGTTGGTCCCGGATGTCATTCGTGGATCTTTGACAGTTGTTACGGGTCGTCGGAAGCCCGAAAGTCTGACAATCAGTCTTTCCAAGGGGTATTGTATTACCCAGTTACTGGATTGTGGAGGTCAGATAAGCAGTCGCTCTATGGAAAATACTGGTATTCAGCTGCATCCGGTTAGACTGGAAGCCAACCCCAACATAGTTGGAAAAAATCTAGGCCGATTGATTGAAATGTACAAAAAAACTGTCTTTGCCTTATGGTAATAAGTCATCGCTGGCCATAGGTATGCTATTATTAGGCCACAAAACTGATGAAAAGTAGAATTCTTCAAGCAGAAAAAAACAGTACTTTCACAGTTACTTGACCTCTGATCATACATCACAGTGATTTTTATGATTCTATACCCGAACGGTGCCAAACGTAACCCTATTACTAAGCCCTCACTGTCCATCTGTCTATCAACGGGGTGTATCTCATGAATCGTAATATGTAGACAGTTGAAATTTTCACAGATTTTATATTTCTATTGCTGCTGTAGCAACAAATAATAAAATAAAATTAAAGGGGACCATACAAGAAACGTATTTTTACGGCGTTTTTTTGCAAAATATTGCACGGCACCCTACCGTGTGCGATTTCGGCTCGCACTTGCCGGTTTTTTTTTCAACATAAATAATACTTAATTACAATTTGGATTGATTAATAAATAATGAATGATTGATAAATGATAATTAATGTTAAAGTAAATTAACCACATAATTGTCCCTGTTCAAAATATATAGATTAAATAGTCACAGTTACCATTATTTTGAATATGAAATTGTAAAAACATAAAAATGCAATTATGTATTTAATTTTTCTCGTTCATTTACTAAAATGAATTGTTTAATGCATTTTCAAATTTAAATGATTATTACTCTTGACATAATAAACGCTCGAGTTTAAGCCAATTAGCGTGTGTAATTTTATTAATGGGCAGTACAGAATATTTCTTTTGTCCATGGTAATGTAATTAAAAGGTTTTAAAGGTCGTGTTTATTTCAAATAGGCCCTTGTATTGCATTTTTGAACGTCTTTACAAAATAATAGAATTGATTCTAGTCGCCCCTTCCAAAAGGTGGTTTTCGTATGGAGAAGAATGGGCAAGAAACTCCACCGTTACTCTTTTAAAATGTTTTACAATATTTTCTAAAGGTACATTAGTTAAAAAAATATATTTGAAGACGATGCATCTAGAATAAAATTAGTATACCACAATAGGTGTAAAGAATTAAAAATGAAGCAACGACAGATAAATTAATTATGTGATAGATACTTACATGGTGTTGTGATGACATCATACTATATGAGTATATTGTTTTGGGGCAGCACCAACGGAAAATTGGCAACAGTTTTCTAAAAAAAAATCTGATTTGTTTGAAGAAAAAGCTAGGCAAGCTATTCTGTTAAGGTGAAAGCGTCAGGGTAGCCCGCGAAATACGAATTTTCGAATGACTATAATTATGTAAAGCCATATTTGTTATAGTTGCGAATCATATTTTAATCAACATACAACCTGACATCGACAAGCGAATAAATTTTTTTTAAAGAAATTTTGATTTTCGCGGGCTACCTTATGCATCCCCCTTAAAACCAGCAATTAAGCTCACTAGTCAGTATGGCAGTTGGAAATTCTCTTTGCGAAAGCGATTTTTTTATTTATTTAACTCTTTTCTCAGTAATACCTACTTATTTAACCGGCCAGCAAGTCATTTTCTTTATCAAAATTCGAGAGTTCTTGAACAAATTGTAAAAAAAAAAACAATGGCACTCCGGGAGTGCCGACAGAATGAAACTTGAACAATTTAAAAAAATACTTCCAAAACCTTTAAAGTAAAAATACTTGCATAGAACATTGATCCATAACGTAATATAAATAAAGAGCACAATCACGTTTACAAAAATGAGGTATCGGTAACGGTGTCGCGAGTTCAATTGTTTTTTCCCATCTCAAAAATGCCCAACGCGCCTAAAAAAGTTTTCACTTCACAAAACAAACACAACGAACATTCTACACAACAAATCAACTCAATTAAAAACGACAAGGTAAATCTGTTTCCACAACCGAAGGTATGCAGTCCCTGCCGTTTCAATTTCCTACAAGCTGATAGCAATCAAGCGAGCCTTGAATCGATGGCGGCGGGTACATTGGGTACATTTCTCGGCGTCTCGCATTCCCTCACGCGGAGAACGTCTTCATCTCGACCGTTATTGGAAAATTCCACACAAAATTATTATACGCCAATGTACAGATGAACTAGGAGATTGGTATACAAGCAGCATACAGGCAGCAAACTTGCAACTACTATTGAATAATGTTGTGAGTGTGTTAAGAGCGTTTATTCTGAAAGTGGGCAACGTCGCAAATAGATGTCAAATATTTCGCTGTTTTGATCAATTTGGCAATAATACTGTATAGAAATAAGAAATGTGGCTAACTAGCGAACTAGAATAATTATTATGAAATGCAATAAATGATTTCGTAATACCGGATATTTAGTTTTAGAACTGAATTTGATGTTGTAATAATTTTAGATGTAAAAAAGGCATTTGGAAACTTCCAAATACCTTTTTTACACCTAAAATGGGTACAACATCAAATTCAATGTTTTAATTGCAATAAAATTCATTATTAATATTCTAGTTCGCTAGTTAGCCACACCTCTTATTTCCATACAGTAATATTGTCAAATTAATCAAAACAGGTAAATTTTTGACAGCTATTTGCGACGTTGCCAACTTTTAGGATAAACGCTCTTAAGATGCCTATTCTTTTACATCACTCAATAAAGTATGTCATAAAATGAAAATCAAAACTTCTAATTTAATTTAAATTGTATCATCACTCTCTTCACTTTTCTTCGTCCACGTCGCTACTTGATAGTAATCAGTTGTATTCCGGCCGCCGAGAGAGAATGCGTTCCTGACAGCTGTCAGTTGAGTACAAAAGAATACGTGTTGTACGAATATAAACTTTATTTGGTCCTAATCGTGTCCAACTGACACCTGTTAGGACCGCATTTTCTAGGCGGCCAGAGTTTACAAACTCAAATCACCAATGAGTTGCCAGAATTATATGTAGTGAATTTAAATAATTTATTTTTTCTTCACAAACGATGGATCTTAAAATTTAGACAAGTTTGAAAAACTGTGACAATAGTTTGTGAGAGACTGGTGTCTGCACTAGGAATACCTGCTGTATAGCAGATCACCAGGGTAACACCACACGGTATGAACACATAATCAGTTAGTTAGTAAATGTGAAGGGTAAAAAGGGTAAAAATCAATTAAAGATTCAGAGATTTAAGAAAATAAAACAAAAAAAGAAATAAATGCAAAAATAAAAATGCTTGAACTATTGTGTCGGAAATTTAGAGGGATGGACTATTTTGGATGAGTTAGTAATTCCTAAGTTGCATTATAATCCAAACTGAGAAGCCATTCTACCGGAGCACTCTTACAAGCCTTTGTTGTTAGGTGATAGATCGTGGTAATACGATTTATTTTATTATATAAGTGGGAACCTAAGAAAGTGTAAAATCTTTGAGGGAAGCTCGTTCTTAGGCCTTTGGCAGTTGGGCACGCCACAATTGCGGCGATAAGACCCCTCTTTGAGGAGTGGCTAGAGAGGCGCCACGGCGTCCTCACCTTCCGCCTGACGCAGGTGCTCACCGGACACGGTAGTTTCGGGAGGTACCTGTTCAGGATAAAGCGGGAGGAAACGCCCGGGTGTCGTCACTGTGTGGATCGCCCGGAGGACACGGTGGAGCACACGGTGGAGGTCTGCCCGGCTTGGGCAGGGCATCGCCGTGTCCTCGAGGATGCGATCGGCGGCGGTGATCTCTCGCGTCCGGCCCTGATTCGGGCCATGCTACGGAGCGAGAGGAAATGGGAGGCCGTCACCTCTTTCTGCGAAGCAGTAATGCTCGCGAAGGAGGAGACGTAGCGCGTGAGGGAGAGGCAAATTTCGCGCCCTCGCGCCCCTAACCGCCGCAGCAGGAGACGCCCTGGGCGTCGGGAATCGCAGGAAGATTTCCGGCCACCGTAGGTGCGGGCTTGCGGACGGTGAGTAATGGGTAGCTCGCCGTCCGATAAGGACCAAGCCCGGGTCGACGGCGCGTTGTGTTCCACGCGCGCCTCAAAGAGATGTCAGCAGAATTGACGGGGTCCGCTAGGGCCAATGCCTGCCGGGGGTTCGAAGAAAACCGATGGGGAAATCGTGGCCCCCGGCAACATGGCATAGGAAGGAACACGGGTGGGTTTTAGTCAGTAAGAGTCTGACACGCCCTCCCGCTCCACCCAGAGCGGGAGAAGTTATTTGATAATTTCCCACCCAAAAAAAAAAAAAAAAGGCCTTTGGCAGTATTGCAGACATAATATTTTTTGCGTTTTCCTGAGATAGAGAGGGGATCAAATATTATGGAGGAGTGCTTCTTTAGAATTGTTGTTGTAACATGTTACTTTAACAAAATAAAAATAAATTTTGGCAGTGTCCTGGCAAGATGAATATTTTTGCCTTTTTGTTTATTTTTATTTTAACTTCTCGCACACAATTAGGTACAAAGGCGGACTTAATGCCTCAGGAATTATCTACCAGTCAACCAAGGGTGGTGAAAAGATAAGATGGCAGGTGTTCTGATTGAGAGGAGATAATAATAATAATAATAATAATCTGTGGCCCGACTGTCAATCCAACTGACATGAATTTTTTTCCTCCGTATTTTATATTTTAGTATTTTTACCGATTCCTTTGATTTTTACTAACTAAATATGACACAAAGCTGTGAAATGTGTCCCCAAAGAAACTAAAATGGACAACAATCTCAAGCAAAAACCCTTTGATGTAAGAACAAAAAGTATAGACGGAGACATACAATGCTGACGCGAAGTCGGGCACGATTGATACAAAACACACACCCAACAGCTTCGGGTTCGTCGCTCAGCTCCGCCTCGCAGTTGCCGGATCCTGCTCCAGACGTGAGTCCAGTGATACCGGCCGCTGCAGTTGCGTCGAGCTCGAGCGACGAATACTTCTCGCCGCCGACGACACCACCACCAGTACGTCTGCGCGGAAGAGGCCGACCACCGGCCAGCTTAGGACTCCGAGGCCCACTGGCCTCTGATAGGGTCCCCGCTCCCGGTGGAAGTGTGCAGCGCATGAAGTGGACACAAACTGTCAATGAAAATGTCATGCGCGCATACTTTGGGGCTACAGAGGGGGGAACTAACCTGACTGCGTACCGTGGTCGGATGCTCTCTCTGTTTCAGGTGCTTGAACCAGCTGTCAACGTGTCGGCGCAACGACTGTCGGATCAGGTGCGGGTCATCCAGCGTAACCATATGCTGGATGACGCCGTACTTGATCGACTACGCCTCGAATCACGGAATAACCATATTACACCTGCTTCGCCACTGGTCGCGGTGCAATTGCAAAATTTACCCAGTTCTTCACCGCGACCCGACCGCGTTGGTGAAGAGGATGATGACGGGGTTATATCCGTGAGTTCCCAATGCAATGCACGATTGAGGAGCGCTTTGGAGGATGCTTTTCGGGAGTACCGTTCTATTCCGCCTGGACTTAGACCACAATTACCTCGTTTGCCCATGCACAAGAAAAACAAGGCGCTGGTGTGTACTCTAGACTCGCTTCTGTCAAACTGTTTTGACGGCAGCAAAGACCTCGCCGATACCCACTCGATCTTGTACTGTGCAGCTGTGGCGGCATGTCGTGTAGCTCAAGTAAAATTTGCCAACAGTGACAGAGCTCCACGACCAAAACCAGCTGTACCAGCTTGGCAGTGCAGGATTGAGCGTCGTATTAGTGAGGCTAGAGTACTCATCGGCAAGCTAATCTGCTTCAGGGAGGGCAATACTCGCCCTAGAGTGATGCGCTTTGTGAAGCGGGCGTTCTCGGGAACTGAAATTAGTTCTCGAGATTATTTGACCCGCGTCACAGAGCGTATCGACTTCCTGAAGCAGAAGATCTGTGCATGGGCAAATCGCATTCGACGGTACAGGCGGAGAGTGGAGCGGTACACTCAGAATCGCACATTCCAGAGCGATGAAAGGTGGGTTTACAGGGCTTGGGAGCGACCGGACAAAAGTGTGATTGACACGCGCCTACCGGATGATGACGCCATGTGCTCGTTCTGGCGAAGCATCTGGTCGGCGCCTGTCAATCACACCGAAGGAGACTGGACTAGGAAGGTCGAACGAGCGTGCGAACAAATACCAGAAATGGGGGCACTCACCATCAGCCCCCAAGATGTAGCTCGTGCAGTCCGTCCGTTACCTAACTGGAAATCACCAGGGCCGGACGGGCTGCACAATTTTTGGATAAAATGGTTACAAAGGTCGCACGCCCGTTTGGCATCCCAGTTCCAGTCAGCTTTAGAGTCAGGGTCGCTGCCCCAGTTCTTAACGACAGGAATAACCCACCTGCTCCATAAATCAGGTAGTACTGCGGAACCCAAAAATTATAGACCGATCACTTGTCTACCGACGGTCTATAAAGTTTTTACATCCATTTTGAGAGCTAAAATTAACAAACATATAGACACCAACTCCATCATGTCTGCCTCTCAAAATGGATGTAGAAACGGGTCCCGCGGTACTAAGGAGCTACTCCTCATCGATATGGCCATTAGCCAGCAGGTTCGGCGTTCCCGAAGGGATCTGTCAACATGTTGGATAGATTATAAGAAGGCCTACGACTCGGTGCCACATACATGGCTCATGAGGGTGCTGGAGTTGTATAAAGTAGATGCAACTCTACGCACCTTCCTGATGTCATGTATGGGGCAATGGAGGACGGTGCTTCGCTATCCAGGATGTCGACATATCCTGAGGAATAGCGAACCGATAAGGATCGAGCGAGGTATATTCCAGGGTGACAGTTTGAGTCCACTTTGGTTCTGCCTAGCCTTGAATCCTCTAAGCACACTGCTGGAGGATTCAGGGCTGGGTTATCGATTGAGAAGAGGTGGTCAGGTTATATCTCACCTCCTTTACATGGATGACTTGAAACTCTTTGCCCCCAACAATTTTCAACTGCTGGAGCTACTGAAGGTAACCGAAACTTTCAGTAGTGCCATCAGGATGGAATTTGGTGTGGACAAATGTGCGGTCATGCATGTAAAACGAGGGGAGATTGTGGAATCCGTGGGAACCCACCTCTCGGATTCCATACACCTAAGATCCCTCTCCTCAATCGAAACCTACAAGTATTTGGGTATGTCGGAAGCGTTAGGTATCAACGCTGCTGACATGAAGCAATCGCTGAAGGAGCGCTTCTTTAACCGCCTGAATAAAGTATTAAATAGTCTTTTATCAGGCGGAAACAAGGTGCGCGCCTTCAACGGTTGGGTCATGCCAGTTTTGATGTACTCTTTCGGCATACTCAAATGGACTCAGACGGAACTTGACGCCCTGGATAGGAGGGTCCGCACACTGCTGACCGCAAATCGGATGCATCACCCACGTTCATCGGTGATGAGACTGTATATCCCGCGGAAGTGCGGAGGTCGAGGTTTCTTAAATGCTAAGACCCTGCACAACCGTGAGGTATGCAGTCTCAGGGAATACTTCCTAGAAACTGACGTGGGGATGCACCGAGATGTAGTCTCAGTGGACAAGGGCCTCACCCCGCTATCCTTGGCTAACGAGAACTGGCGCAAACCTATAGTATTAGATACTAATGACCGCAGGGAGGTATGGCAGAGCAAAGAGCTTCACGGGCGCTTTTACCGGGCCTTACATGGGCCCGATGTAGACCTGTTAGCGTCCGTATCCTGGTTGCGATTCGGTGACCTCTTTGGGGAAACCGAAGGTTTTGTCTTTGCGATTATGGACGAAGTTATGATGACGAACAACTACCGGAAATATATTGTGAAGGACGGCACGGTTGACATCTGTCGGGCATGCCACCGTCCCGGAGAATCAATCCGACACATTATTTCTGGCTGTTCTCGTCTGGCTAACGGAGACTACTTGCATAGGCACAACCTTGTAGCCAGGATTATCCACCAGCAACTTGCTCTGAAATACAGTCTTGTGGAATCAGAAGTACCGTACTATAGATATGTGCCCGACCCAGTCCTCGAAAATGGCAATATCACGTTGTATTGGGATCGATCTATCATCACTGACAGGACTATTGTTGCCAATAAGCCAGACATAGTGGTGATAGATCGATTAGAGCGTCGCACAATGATTATTGATATAACGGTCCCGCATGACGACAACCTCGTGAAAGCTGAAAAAGATAAACAGATTAAGTATCTTGACCTGGCTCACGAGGTTGTCGACTTGTGGGATGTGGATACAGCAATCATTGTGCCGATAGTCGTGACGGCCAATGGCATAATAGCCAAGAGCCTCGACCAACACCTGAGGAGGCTCTCGTTAGGCAGCTGGATCAAGGGCTTGATCCAGAAAGCGGTACTCCTGGATACGGCGCGTATTGTTAGGAGGTTCCTCTCTCAGGAGCCCTGACCACCGGTGGCTTGGACCCTGTTCCCGACACCGGTGGGCTACTATTTTTTATATTTTTAAATGTTTTTTTTAATAATTTTTATAAGAATATTTAAAAATGTAAATTATATGTATATAGATGAATTAAAGAAAATAATAATAATAAGGCGCTGATGGCGGTTCTGGATTCGCAGTTGTCAAACTATTTTGATGACTGCGAAGACCTCACTGATACTCATTCAATTCTGTACTGCGCAGCTGTAGCGGCATGTCGTGTAGCTCACGTCAAATTTGCTAATGACTCTAGAGCTACACGACCGAAACCAGCCGTACCAGCTTGGCAGTGCAGAATTGAGCGCCGTATTGGTGGGGCCAGAGCGCTCATCGGCAAACTAATCTGCTTCAGGGCGGGCAATACTCGCCCTAGAGTGATGCGCTTTGTGAGGCGGGCGTTCTTAGGGACTGATATCCGCCCTCGAGAATATATGGCCCGTGTCACAGAGCGCATCGACTTCCTGAAGCAGAAAGTGTATGCATGGGCGAACCGTATTCGTAGGTATAAGCGGCGAGAAGAACGATACACTCAGAATCGCACCTTCCAGAGCGATGAAAGGTGGGTTTATAGGGCTTGGGAGCGACCGAACCAAGGTGTGGCTGACACGCATCTACCGGATGATGATGCCATGTGCTCTTTCTGGCGCAGCATCTGGTCGGTGCCTGTCAGTCACACCGAAGGTGATTGGACTCGGGAAGTCGAGCGAGCCTGCGATCCAATACCAGAAATGGGGGCTATTACCATCTGCCCCCAAGATGTAGCTCGTGCAGTCCGTCCGTTGCCTAACTGGAAGTCTCCAGGACCGGACGGGCTGCACAACTTCTGGATTAAATGGTTTTTAAGATCGCACGCTCGCTTGGCGGCTCAGTACCAGACTGCTTTGGAGTCTGGGCCGCTACCCCAGTTCCTAACGACAGGAGTTACCCACCTGCTCCATAAATCTGGTAGCACCGCGGAACCCAAAAATTATAGGCCGATCACGTGTTTACCGACGGTCTATAAAGTTCTTACATCCATTTTGAGAGCAAAAATTAACAGACATATAGTCACTAACTCCATCATGTCTGCCTCTCAAAATGGATGTAGGAACGGGTCCCGCGGTACTAAGGAGCTACTCCTCATTGATATGGCCATTAGCCAACAGGTTCGCCGTTCCCGAAAGGATCTGTCGACATGCTGGATAGATTATAAGAAGGCCTACGACTCGGTGCCACATACATGGCTCATGAGGGTGCTGGAGTTGTTTAAAGTAGATACAACTTTGTGCACCTTCCTGATGTCGTGTATGGGGCAATGGAGGACGGTCCTTCACTATCCAGGATGTCGAAATATCCGGAGGAATAGCGAGCCGATAAGGATTGAGCGAGGTATATTTCAGGGCGACAGTTTGAGTCCGCTCTGGTTCTGCTTAGCCCTGAATCCTCTAAGCACACTGCTGGAGGATTCAGGTCTTGGCTATCGGTTGAGGAGAGGTGGTCAGGTTATATCTCACCTCCTCTACATGGATGACCTAAAACTCTTTGCCCCCAACAATTTGCAACTGATGGAGCTACTGAAAGTAACTGAAACTTTCAGTAGCGCCATCAGGATGGAATTTGGTGTAGACAAATGTGCGGTCATGCATGTAAAGCGAGGGGAGATTGTGGAATCCGTGGGAACCCAACTCTCGGATTCCATAAACCTTAGAGCCCTCTCCGCATCTGAAACCTATAAGTATTTGGGTATGTCGGAAGCGTTGGGCATCAATGTTACTGACATGAAGCAATCGTTGAAGGAGCGCTTCTTTGGCCGCCTGAAGAAAGTATTTAATAGTCTTCTATCAGGTGAAAACAAGGTGCGCGCTTTCAACGGTTGGGTCATGCCGGTTTTGATGTACTCTTTCGGCATACTCAAATGGACTCAGACCGAACTAGATACCTTGGATAGGAGGGTCCGTACACTACTGACTGCATATCGAATGCATCACCCACGATCATCGGTAATGAGACTGTATATCCCGCGAAAATGTGGAGGTCGAGGCTTTTTAAACGCTAAGACACTCCACAATCGCGAGATATGCAGTCTCAGGGAATATTTCCTAGAAACCGACGTGGGGATGCATCGAGATGTGGTTGCGGTGGACAAGGGCCTTACCCCGCTCTCCTTGGCTAAAGAGAACTGGCGCAAGCCTGTAGTGCTTGACACTAACGAACGCAGGGAGATATGGCAGAGTAAGGAGCTTCATGGGCGCTACTTCCGGGCCCTACATGGGCCCGATGTAGATTTACTAGCGTCCGTAGCCTGGCTGCGTTTTGGTGACCTCTTTGGGGAAACCGAAGGTTTTGTCTGTGCAATTATGGACGAAGTTATGATGACGAACAATTACCGGAGATTCATTGTAAAGGACGGCACGGTTGACATCTGTCGGGCATGCCACCGTTCGGGAGAATCAATCCGACATATTATCTCCGGGTGTTCTCGTCTAGCTAACGAAGAGTACTTGCATAGACACAACCTTGTAGCCAGGATTATCCATCAGCAACTTGCTCTGAAATACAGCCTTGTGGAATCGGAAGTGCCGTACTACAGGTATGTGCCCGACCCAGTTCTCGAAAATGGAAATATCACATTGTACTGGGATCGATCCATCATCACTGACAGGACTATTGTTGCCAATAAGCCTAATATAGTGGTGGTGAATCGAGGAGAGCGGCGCACAATGATTGTTGACATAACGGTCCCACACGACGGGAACCTCGTGAAAGCCGAGAAAGATAAACAAATCAAGTATCTTGACTTGGCTCGCGAGGTTGTCGACATGTGGGATGTGGACTCAGCAATCATTGTGCCGATAGTCATATCAGCCAATGGCTTAATTGCCAAGAGCCTCGACCAGCTCCTAAGGAGGCTCTCGTTGGGCAGCTGGATTAAGGGCTTGATTCAGAAAGCGGTACTCCTGGACATGGCTCGCATTGTTAGGAGGTTCCTTTCTCTGGAGCCCTGACCGCCGGTAGCTTGGACCCTGTTCCCGATACCGGTGGGGATACTATTTTTTATATTTTTAAATGTTTTTATATAATTTTATTCTAATATTTAAAAATATAATTTATATGTAAATAATGAAATAAAGGAAATAATAATAAATATTAAAAAGACAACATAGGTAGTGAATTATAAATAAAATAGGTATACAAGTTTGTTCGACTGTACATCTCCAATACATTCGATTGTTATGACATACAAAAATCTATACAGATCCTAGGCATAGGTTTTGGCTTCCAATTTGTCCTCGACCTTGTTATTGTGACAATGATATTTTATTTGGCTACGCTGTTTTATGGTTCGGTACTCGAATTAGGAATGTCTTATTAACTTTTATCATAATATCTGTCAGAGTAATGTGTGTATTTATTTTGTATCGTATTTGATACAAATACGAGTATGTACGCGATTTTTTTATCTTAATCTACGTATTTCGAAAGTCATTCTTTAAGAAACAACATAGCGATCTCGGTACCGAATTATGAATTCTTTTGTTTAATAACTGACATATTCAAGGCGGCTTGTCAAGTCATGAAAATTTGTTAATAGACAAATTGGCTACCAACTTAAATATGGTCCGTATCTTTGATTATTTATATAGAAAGAAAGAACAAAAACAAAATTAAAAAGATAACACGGTGAAATGGTTACAGAATAGCACTACAGTTATAAAAAGGGACACGGCGATTGACGTAGGGTATCAATTTGCTTTATTGCTTTAATGTTCCTGACTTTACAATAAATCTTCTACTAATTTAAACAATAGTTTTTGCTACAGAATACTAATTTATGCACAGACCAACATGCGTTGGGGAGTTCTTATATCGAAATAGAGATATCAATATAAATGGTATTTCTTTAAGCGTTAAAAGATTTATGAGACAGAATACGTATTAATTTACGAGCAAAGGAATCGAGGTTAGAAAATGTCGAGTAATGTAATAAAGTATTCTTGAGCCTAAAAGAATTGAAAGAATAATGTGCGGCTTTTCGTTTCTTTTTGTAGTCTTTTAAATAGCTGAGAATGGATTCTTATTTCTTTAAATTCCATCGTATAAGTCCTTTAATGTTAGACGTCCTTCATAATTGTATAATATTCAAACCATTTTCTATTTTACTTTTGTCGAAATGTTCATTGGATATTTTTACACGTTTTGTAAAAATGAGATTCAAGCTTTATAAAGTTGTCAAATATAAAATATTATTTGTATCGGGATTGTGTGACACCAACAATGTCATACTTTCCATATCTTATCGCTTTGTCATCTACTGACATGAAAACGATACGAAATTTTATTGTATTACCTTAATAATCCAATCCGTATGTTTTTTGCAAAGAGTGAACATTTTATTCAAAATACACAGGCAGATAAATATTAACCTGACTATAATTAAAATGTTTTAAGTGACTTGTCGCGAACCCGAAC
The DNA here is from genome assembly GCA_949152395.1 of Agrochola litura. NCBI lineage: Eukaryota > Metazoa > Arthropoda > Insecta > Lepidoptera > Noctuidae > Agrochola > Agrochola litura. The sequence continues at coordinate 15,681,457 of OX424509.1, read as the reverse complement.
ACGGCGTGTTGCCACACCGAGCACTGAACGCAGACTGTGTTACTAAATATATCCACGTCTATTGTATTTTATAATGGATTTCCGCAAGGTCACGCCTGAATCAATGAACTATTTTAAGAACTTGTTAATAAATGTTTATGAACTTACGTGTTAGTAGTAAATACTTGTACATAATTATTATTTTTAAGTTTTTAAATTATGTGAATACTAGCTGCGGCCCGCGGTTTCACTCGCATAAGTCTCGATTCCGTGGGAATATCGAGATAAAAAGTATCATATGTGCTAACCCAGGTCATGGTCTACCATGTACCAAATTTCATCCAAATCGATTCAGCCGTTTTAGCGTATCAAACAAACCAACGAATAAACGAACAAACTCACTTTCGCATTTTAGAATATTAGTTAGGATGATTTTGATAACAGTAAATACAAGTAGGGTTATCTGAATATGTTAAAAAAAAAAAACTTACGAATATAATTCATTACATTGTAATCCTCCCAAAATTATAATCTAATTAATTTGCTAGTTGGAGAAAAACTTAACAATTACCTACCCATATTACCCCTCAATTCGGAACGCAGCCATGCAATTTATAAACAGAAGTCTATACATACAATACATTTACATACTCGTACAATATATAAAATTGAAGTGTCCGTTTGTAATGTCAAAATAACAGCTTTTTACTAAATGCATATGAAAGTTTAAACGGTACATAAAACAAAAAAACTATTTTTAAATTTTTGTCTTTCTGTCAGTCTGTTTGTTCCGGCTAATCTCCGAAAAGGCTGGATCGAATTAGACGGGACTTTCACTGGCAGATAATTTTATTTTATTTTCATTCAAAAGGAATAACGAACAGCTATAATATACTGTAGGTATAGAAAAATAAATACACAAAACATTTGAACAATATTGTAGCCCACAACGCTGTTCACACGTTATCTGTGGAATATAATATACAATTATTTAAACGCTAGGGTAATATTCATAATAATATTAAAAACCAAACTTAGTTAACTATCATGTTTATCTTTATCTTTAACTATATTTTTTACACATAAATCAAGGGAGCTCCTTAAGTAAAACTTTTGAACTTACTGGGAGGACATGTAAAAATGTCAATATGTTCAAAAGTCCTATAATTCTAGGCGTCTATCATTTTGAGAACAGGTGAGCGCAAACCGGTGTTAGAATGGCAAGTACACATGGAAAACAGTCTTCCAGCGCGCACCTTTCGCTTGTACACTGTTCTAGGGACAACATGGCATAACATGTTGGCTAACTCAATACAGTCAAATTTATTCAATATATCCAAGTACTTATATTCAAGTGTTGTGAGTTTATACTTATTAAGTGATGTTATAATTGATGCTATAAGGAACAACTTAGGCTACTTTTATTTTAGAAAAATAATTTGGGTCTAACTAGTAGTTTTTAATTAAAAAATAAACAATTCAACTAAAAACATTCCTAGTTAACGGACATAAAATGGAGTATGCAAAACCACGCTGTTTCAATGTTGAAAATTATAATGAAGTGTCATTAGAGCTTCAAACAGAACATTTTTGGTACTTATAGTATCATTGTGAATGGTAAATACTTGAAGTACTTGAAACATTGTTACCTCTGGTTTACTACGTAGCGTCCAAACTCGTAATTAAAAAGCTCTAGGGCTTTTATGTCAAAATTTAAAATGGCAGGTCGAGATGTGGCAATTATACTAATTGGCTCCGTGTACAAAAAAGTTGGCGTAATTTCTATGTACGGTACAGTTTTTTTCCATGATGATTATTTAGTGTTTTGTCTTTTTTATATACTTAATTTCTATATCTCTATCTTATTTAATTAACGTGGTATAATGTTATCAATCCCAAGAAAAGTTTTCGTCGAAATAATTATGTTTTTTAAATATATTCTTAAAACTATGTCATTGTGTAATAATTAATTATAAGCATTTCAATATTAGGTTATTATCTAATAAAATACATAAGGAGCTCGTGGCTAAGTAATAACAGCCGCACGGGTCGATCCATCAGGTTAAGCTACGCTTGCCGGGGGGGTTCAACCTATTATGGTTTATGAGGTACAGCTCGTTGACAGACAGACGGATAGCGGAGGCTTAGTAATAGGGTTCCGTTTGGCACCCTTCGGGTACGGAACCCTAATTAAGATAAATATAATTTCTTGATGCGCAGTATTTTCTTCACCTTGCAGTCTACACTTTATTTATTTATAAGAGGCTATAAACTAAAACTCACTTACAGTATGAGTGACTTTTTTATGATTTTAGTACCTACTTTCATAATATGTAACTAAAGTAAACGACACAAATACTTTTAGCGTCCAGTTTTTTATAAGTCATAACTTGGTATCGCACTCTTGACAGAATTTTACGATGTTTGTAGTTAAGGCGAGCTACACACTTAGTTGAGTTAGCTTAACCCCGCGTTGGAAAATCGAAAGGCTCCCATACTGTCCACAGTATAAATATGGACAGTATGGAAAGTGGGCCTATTTTGTTGAAATAACTACCTACCTATTAAAAAAGATCGCGGTGACCACTCGTCTCGACGCGGCGGTCACAACTGACAGCACCGCGATAGTAGGGATGATGCCTAGGTAAAAAAAAAGAAATTATATTTAGTCCGTTAGACACATAATAAAAAATGTTACACACGTATTTTTTGCTTCATCATATTAATAAAAAAAGACTTGGATAAAACGTATTAAAGTTGGGGGAGTGGGGGTCGCTACGTCGCGTCTTTCCATTCTATACAAGGCCAGAACTGCTCGCGTATAGATTGGAAATCACTTTTTTACTAAGGTCTTCCAATCTATACAAGAGTAGTACGCAAATACTCGCGTATACTTCGTAGTGACCAAATTAACTACCTCATTCCATAGTATACAGTGCCAGTACGCATACGGATTAATCGAGTTTAGATTGCGAGAAATTGTGAACAGGTAACCAACTTGTTTGCGAGGTAATGCACCTTGCGCTAATATTAAATAGCCTACCTGGCTGCGAGCAACTTGGAAGTAGCGCTCGCCGGCCGCTGCCGCGGCACCGCTCGCTTCGCTCGCTCGGCTCGCGCGCGGTTGGTCACAGTTCTAACCTAACCTAAGTCATTTCACCCAGTTCACACCTTTGTTCTTATCTTTTTTTTATAGACTATATCTTTAAAACTCTTATCAGGCGTAAGTGATGTAGTATAGTTTGGAACCAGGACGCGCTTGTCCACGTTACAAACTATACACCAGCAATACGCAAAATTCGTGTATACATTGTAATCACATAATTAAAAACAGCATTACAATGTATACGCGAGCAGTTTCCTATGGCTGCGTTCTGGCCTTGTATAGATTGGAAATACGCCGCTACGTCACAAGTAAGTATAAAATCTACATACTCGTGACGTCATGGCACATTTTAACTCAATGTATTGCCGTAATCTTTTGATAACGTAAAAAAAGAAAAAATACGTGTAATATATTTTTAATAATCTACAAGATGAACAAAAAATATATTTTTAGTCCATCTTATCATTACCAAGCAAGCAATAGTCATCCCTATTGCTTGGGGTCTCGTCAATGAGCGTGTCTGTGTAAGTGTGCCGTTTCGAACGTTAACTACGTAGTTTTTTTTGTAAAGCCTCTCATAGCTGACCTCTGAGGTCATGACTATTAAACCGGTAAATCCTGTGAATGCCTTAAGCTGCTAAACTCAAAGCCTCCAGCCAGGGGCATACAAACTTAGTTTATAAACTAGGTGAACGCTCGCTAAGGGCAACACCTGTGGGGTACGAACCTCGGCTTATGGCGTTTACCAGGGGGAGGACAGCAAAGATGGGACGAGCTGGGCTACGTAGGTTCTGTACTGGCCATATTTATACTGAGCTTTGTCGGGACCACGCTTTCCAGTTCACCGAACAAAAGGTGAAATAAATGAACGCAACGATCGCGTATTCGCGTGACGTACGCTTTTTGAAGTGAAAACTTCTTTAAGCGCGTTGAGCATTTTTAAAATGGGAAAAAACCATTAAACTCGCGACACCATTACCGACACCTCATTTTTGTAAACGCGATTATGCTCTTTATTTATATAACGATACGGATCAATGTTCTATGCAAGGATTTTTACTTTAAGGGTTTGGTTTTTATTTTTTTTGTAAACTCGATTGTGCTCTTTATTTAAATAAAGTTACGGACCAATGTTCTATACAAGTACTTTTCTTCCAACAAGGCGATCTTGTTCAAGTTTTTACTTCTGTCGGCACTCTCGGAGTGCAGACTCTGTTTTTTTATTAGGGCACGGTATGATTCGGCCATACAATCTGTAATGCAATTAGGTTTGCTACTGACTATATTTGCGGGATCGTCCACTCGTTAATCCGTCTATTCACGGTGCGTACGTGAACGCATTTGCACGTATCAATTGAAACTATGTAGACGTATGCAAACAAATAACGATTGCAAATATTATGAGATAAAAGCTATATCATAATAGTAGGTACGGGTTCAGAAAATAGTATATTCATAATACTATAACATTTCTAACAATACTTAAATAACTTTTGAATTTTGGTTAGTGAATAGGTACCATCGAGGCAACGCATTATCTAACCACTTTGGAAACAAAATCCCGTGCACACGACCCTTTTTAGGGTTCCGTAGTAAACAAGGAACCATTATAGTTTCGTCATGTCCGTCTGTCTGTTTGTCTGACTGTCGGTCTGTCTGTCTGTCTGTCCGCGGTCTAGCTCCGAGACCAGCGTACTAGAAAGCTGTAATTTGGCATAGGTATATATATTAATTACGCCAACAAAGTGGTAAAATAAAATTATGAAAAACTTTTTTTTTAGGGTACCTCTCCTACACGTAAATTGATGTTTTTTTTTAACTCTTTTTGTGGGGGGTATCATTGGAAATGTCCTTTAAAAACATTGTGAGTTTGTGAAAAATTAAGCATTAAAGTGCTAATTTTTGTTAGAGTTAGCCCCCCCCCCCCTGCCAGCTAAATGGTTGGTTTTGGATGTGTGAAAAAAATCACAGCAGTAGTTTATGTAACGAAATTAAAAGAAAAACTATCACAGCTAAGTAGGCTCTACAAGTTAACGTGTAATAATTGACCAACCTAACTTTGCAGTTGCAAAAACATGTTTTCCCATACATTCCGTATGGGAGAATATATTTTTCAACTACAAAGTTAAGTTTGTTTTTGGGACAAATTCATCCCAACTACGGAACCCTTCATTGTGCGTGGTCCGACACGCACTTGGCCGGTTTTTTTCGTGGATAAGCGTTACTATTGCGGCCGAGCGCTGCAAGCAAGAATAGTCCTTACGTACAGGCATGCGTTTCTTCGATAGTACTCGTACTTATTAATATGTTCGTGACTTCTTATCTCAGCGTCTATTTATATCACCGTAATATTGTGAGAACCGTTAGTTTATAACCTATCGGTATTATTTCCGTTCCATTATAAACTGTAAAAAATTGTTTAATTACGTAATACTAGCTTTTGCCCGCGGCTTCGCCTGCGTGGATGTCGGAAAATATCCCATGGGAACGTACTACCGAAATTTCATACCTAATAACAGAGGAAAACGTCATTGACTCCTACTGCTGCGCCCGCGTTGCTCCGCGTAATTTTGAAACTGTGATATCTTTTAAACTATTCAATTAAATTATATGATTCAAAGGCATATTTTAATCTAAATTAATTGCATAATTTAAATAACATATTTTTTTGGATGAGGATTAATAATATACCGGTCAAAAAAGCTTCGGAAATAACAATTAAATTTTTATCAAATTCTGAAAGATAAAAATGGTTATTGTGGGTCATTCTTGGAAGATAGACATATGCCATCCCGGACTTTTTTGTTGAACTTTTTAAGAGGAACAATACCGTAGAACATAAATCTGATGTATCTTTTCGGGTTAACGCAGCGCACGCCAGTAAAGCTCCCAGTCGGCATGATTTTTTCCGACTTCTTCAACAATAATCGTCATATTTCAGCCAATTTACACAAAACCTAATGAATTATACACTAAAACCTTTCGCATGAATCACTCCGTCCATTGGTGAAAACCGTTTGAAAATCCGTTTAGTAGTTTTTGAGTTTATCGCGTTCAGACAGACAGACAGACAGACGCGGCGGCGGGGACTTGGTTTTATAATAATATGTAAGGATACAGTAAAGATGAGGATTAATATTCCAATCGTGTATTCGTCCGTTGCGAATACTCGATTGGAATATTTGCTAATAGTCTGTAGGACGCCTTACTTACAGTGTATGAAAGCATATTTATTAACCTTAACATGAGATCACAAAGTTGTGGAGCTATTTTCTGTCAAGCATTATTTCATAGCTCTTCTACTAGATTTGATGTATTTTTCTACACTAATATTATTTAGAGAAAACATTTGTATTTTTGTTTGTAATGAATAAACTCAAAAACTACTGGACCGATTTAAAAATTATTTCACCAGTAGAATGTTATAATTTATAAAGATATCACGCAGGTTAAGCTGCAGGCGGAAGCTAGTATTATGATAAAAAAAGTAAAAAAGTTGAGAAATATTATTAAAGGCAAAATTTCGGTAGATTTATTACATATGTAGCGGTTACACCGCCACATACAAAATACGCATCAAATACATGACGTCACACAAATCCTGCATCGCGCAGTTAGAGTTTACCGAGCGATCGACATACATACAAGATTTCAACTTCAAAACCGATGGGCAGTTGCCCGCCAGACACAACACCCGTCTGGTCGGAGGATCCTCCCTTTTCTATGGTGGATGAGTAAACTTTACACCCTGTTCCTCATACTCCTAAACATATATTTTAATATTTTTTGGAAAAATTACAGCTAGGCATTACAATGGTGCGTTTGTTAATAACGCGAATATGGAAAATTACAAATTTTGATAAATAATTATGACTTAGTTATGGTGTTAGATATTGTTGATTTACGTATAAAAAATTGATTAACATAAGCCTGAACCATGATATTAGATTTGCGTAGAAAATCAATATTGGATAACATGATGACAATGAATATGGAACAACACTTAAAACTATATTCAAGATTATTCCTTTTACTTTGATACACAAAGAAAACATATTTAAACTGAAAATAAATTTATTAAATAGTATGAAAAGTTAGGGCCACTAAAATTCGACTTGTTTATTTTCATTTTAGTAACTATAAACCTAAGTATGATCAAGGTTTTATACGAGCCGGCTCGAGATTCGTAGCTGTGTACTACGCGCTACGTATGTTGTAGCCAGTCTGCTACGGCGTAGCGGTCGTAGACAGGCGTAGCTGCCAGACTTTGTACCACAAAGTTTACTTCAAAGCAAGTTTTAATAACAGTTGGTTTTACTAAGAGATAAAAGTAGAATATTTTTCTAACAAATAGTTTAGCTAAAAGTGCATCAAAAGCAATTCTTGTAAATTTTGGCCTATTGAAATTTTAAAGGTTCTCGGTAGATATTTTAGACGTTTATTTTTCTTAATTTTAGGGTTGTATACACGAAAAGTGCCAAACGGAATACTATTACACAGTCTCCACTGTCCGTCTCATGAACCGTTTTAGGTAGACGATCACGAAATTTTCACTGATTGTGTATTTGTATTGCCGCTATATCAATAAATAAAAAATAACAAAATGTAATCTCCATACAGGTTCCCCATACAAGAAACGTGTTTTTTTAACTATAGTAGGTATTTACTTCGTGTGTGAGTCAGACCGGCCGGTTTTTTTGATTCTCATATCTTCAGTTTTACCAATGCAAGTTGTTTAAGCCTTATTAAAACAGTTTTAATAGCTAAATTGCGTAGATTAATTTAAAAACTAAGCCAATATTTTCATGATAAGTGATAAACAAGTACAATTTTAACAGTTAAAATTAAAGAACCCCCGACACAAACATTTCCTCATTTCTCTTTCCTACTCCATCACCAGACCCTGTTCACCATCTGTCTATAACTTATTCATTGAGCCCATTCCAATGAGCCCAAACACGATACCTGTGCAGTAAGTTGGCAAGGGTGTTGGGTATCCTGCAAATTCCAGGAGATGCTGCAGCATCAGTTCAAGGATGTCACTATGTTCTTCTAATATCATTGAAGTAACAGAACACCAAATTTCAAATCGATCAGACTTGTGGAAGATACTCACATCCATTCATCAACTAGAAAAGAGCTGATAATCTCAAACGGCTGAACCGATTTTGATATATCTAAAAACCATCGCTAGAAAATCTGCCTTCAAATAAAAAAAACTGCATTCAAATCGGTTCACCCGTTTAAGAGCTACGGTGCCACAGACAGACACACACACATAGCGGTCAAATTTATAACACCCCTCTTTTTGCGTCGGGGGTTAATAAAATAAGGCCATATAACAGTTTCCTTACAGTAAGTAAAAGAGTTACAAAGCAGATTGTATAGAATCACAAACCATTTCCAAGATGGCGATTACACCGCCTTTGGTTATTGTCTCTTTTCAACATTACCACGTTATTTCGGAAGGACACTTTCATATTCTGCATTTTAAGCTCTATTTTTTAATTTAAAAAATAATTTCCTCGTTCCGTAATGAAAAGAAAACTGTGCTTGTTATTTTGTGGCAGTTTTGAGTGTCAATTGAACTAAATGGGTCGTTGGAGGGCCGTGAATGTGTTGCCAATTTAGCTGTAGGGAGATTGAAGAGTAATTACCAATTTCTTCTAAGATTTTTGAAGTGAAAAGTTCTTTAGGCGCGTTGGGCATTTTTGAGATGGGACTAAACCATTGATTTTGCGACACTGAAATGCAATTTACCGACACCGTGGAGTAAAAGACATCAACGCGTTGATTACCGCGGTGCCGATTTTTTTCAAGTTTTCACTTCTGTCGGCACTTCCGCCACTGTTTTTTTTATATGAGTATGTAAGACTGTAAGATAAAAAACCGGCCAAGTGCGTGTCAGACTACGCACAATGAAGGGTTCCGTAGTTGAGATGAATTTATTTATCCCAAGGACAAACTTAACATTGTAGTTGAAAAACATGTTCTCCCATACATTCCAACTGCAAATCGTCGCTCGGCATCCAATACCGCGAATGTGACATTTTTACGTTTTTTTTTTAAATTACAGGATCACTTATTTCAACGTGTAGAATGAAATAAAACAAAAATCTGATTTTCGTTAAAAATTTCACATTCGCGGTATTAATATAATAATAATCTAAATCTAATACCGTTAAACGAGCAATTCTTGTATTTATGTACCTATATATAATCTGAATCTCGGAAACGGCTCCAAGAATTTTTATTAAATTTAGTATGCAGGGGGTTTTGGGAGTGATAAATCGATCCAGCTAGGTTTCATTTATAGATAAAGTAGTTCAAAAAAATATGGTCATCCAGATATTTTTCTTTATTCAAGAAACAAGGACTCATTGTGTTAGTAAACTTATGAACTATGTTAGCTTATTTTACCAGGTCACTCAGAAAGTTTTGCGACTAACGGGGCAGCCCCACCAATACCCTGAAAGCGTTGTTGTATTGGACACGAAGGGCGTTGCACGACCTTTGGGTATATCTAGCCCACAGGCTGCACGTGTAAAACGTTGTACAATAAGCTCGAAACAGAGTAATTTTAACTTTTTAAGTGAGCAGCGTACAAACCTGCGAGCCAGCATGTTTGCCCTTACTGACAACGCTCTTCGTTCTCGCTCAATATCGAGTCCGTCATTGAGGTCAATATATGACCAAGATATTTAAACGTAAATACTCTTTGTAGTGGAGTTCCATTGAGTAATACAGATGGTACATAACCCGGTCTACCCCCAGCCTCAAAAACCATGATCTCCGACTTATTGGAGTTATACATCAAACCATGTGTTTTGGCATACTGCTCACATTTGGCGACCAATTACTTTCTGAGACCACAGATTGACGCGCTCAGAAGCACCATTACATCTGCATAGCTAATATTATTTACACAAATACCATCTAAATAGCAACTCACTCTGGTGCTGCTGAGCTCGCCAATCCTGCCTCACCCCGCATTCCAACCTGTATGGCCTGGAAAAAGTTCCAGCCCTTCGTACACTGTTAATCTGGTTACTATACCACAATTTAAAAATGTTTATAAGCTCCGTTGGCAACCTATCCTTCTCCATCTTTCTCCACAATTCGTCATAAGCAACCAGATCAGAAGCCTTGAATAAATCTAGGAAGCTAGCATATATTGGCGTCCCACGCTGTGTATAGTAAGTATGTGATAGTATGCTTAATGCACAACACTGCACTTTCTGTTGACAAACTACGCCGGAACCCGAATTGGTTGTCATGAACACTTACAGTTTTATTTATTTGTGTATTAAGTAGACGGTCAAATACTTTGATATTATGATATTATAGTAGCTAGACAGATGGGCCTATTGGATGCCGAGCGACGAAATGTAAGTTTTTACGCACAATATTGAGAGATTTACCATGTAATTTTAAGACCATAGACTTCTTATAAGTTTTCCTGTAATCTATGAGTAAAGAGCCATACTATGTATTTTTTTCAAATTTTTCGGTCCAGTAGTTTCGGAGATAAGGGGGGGGGAATGGTCAATTTTCATTGAATTTATTAAATATCTTTAAAAGTATTTATTTTAAAATTATATAAAAAATATATTTGAGATTTTCGTAACAAGCCCTTTCATTTGATATGTCACACGATACTGTAAGCAAAACTTTTTTTTTAATTTTCTTGTTTGCGCCCCAAAAGTGACCCCTATATTCAAAATTAATTTATTTACGTTACTCATTCGTGTTTGGGTCACAGAAATACATATGTGTACCAAATTTCAACTTAATCGGTCCATTAGATTCGGAGTAAATTGGCTGTGACAGACGGACAGACAGACAGACAGACAGACAGACACACGAGTGATCCTATAAGGGTTCCGTTTTTTCCTTTTGAGGTACGGAACCCTAACAAGGGTTTCTAAACATTTTTGGTATGAGATAAATCTTCAAGGCTTTATCCGTCCTGGCAATCAAAACCAGGAACCCACACTCGGCAGTATAACGCTAATAATGCATTGTTGCATTGACTTGAATAAACAGGTACAGATAAAAAAAAAAGAAAAAAAAAGTGGCACTCCGGGAGTGCCGACAGAAGTAAAAACTTGAACAAGATTGCCTGGGTGGATGAAAAATACTTGTATAGAACATTGGTCCGTAACCTTATCTAAATAAAGGGCACAATCGCGATTACAAAAAAAAAAAAACTTCCGAAACCTTTAAAGTAAAAATACTTGCATAGAACATTGATCCGTAACGTAATATAAATAAAAAGCACAATCACGTTAACAAAAATAAGGTGTCGGTAACGGTGTCGCAAGTTCAATTGTTTTTCCCATCTCAAAAATGCCCAACGCATCTAAAGAAGTTTTCACTTCAAAAATAATCTTTGGACCGGTAGCCCGCCCGGGCAATTTTCCATACAATGAAAATATATTATTGTGACATGAATGTTTTAGTGAATTTCAAATACAAAATTCTAAAAAGGACTTACACAGGCTGTACAAAGGCAGTTGATATTTATTTTTATTCTATTTAAAGAAACTCAAAAAGAAAGACACTAAAAGAGGGACTATCACAAAGTTGTTGAAAAACCATAAAGGAGACGTTTCATTTTTGTATGGGACTCCGGCCATAACATGTACACTTTAGAAAACCTGGGAAATGAACCCCTAAATACAATAAAAGACTATTTTTTCCATAATATCTAATACTTTTTAGCACAAAATAAAAACCAAAAATGTTTGACGTTTGTCAGGAGAAATACGACCATCGACAGCTAGCCATTTTCGTCCAGAAATACCTACAAATCCACAATCCACAAAAGCAGTTTTTTATTTTTATGATGAATCACACTTTCTAATTAATCAAAAAAGTTGTATGAAATAGCTATCTTATTATCTCATCATCATCTGTTACGACGCCTTATTGAGGTGGATAACAATTAAAATTCTATTGTGTCTCGTTAATAACAGTTGAAAGGTTATGGTACAGAAATACATGCCTTTCATATTTATTTAAATAACGTCTACGTGATATTATTATGTTAAAATGTAACATGATTTCTGGAAGAAAGCAGTATGCAAGTAAAACGACGCCATGATGCATAGAATATGGCAATAATTTGTTAAACTATTATTTTTTGTGCCGAAGTAATCAGGGGAATAAACAGGAAAGAATATTTTTCCTCAATTCGTGGAATTTTTTCCTTTTTTTCATTAACGTACACTTTATGGCCGAAAATGAAACATCTCCTTTGCTATATAAGAGGCAAAAAAAAAACTAACAACGTATTCAACTAATTTTGTATGTACTGTAGAAGCTGTAACCTGACATAGTATTAGCATGCAACCTCTGCGAATTTAAGTTGATGGCATGAATATTAGACAAACATTTAATTTATATTTAGTATAGGAAAGAAGATCAGTCGACCAGCTCAGCGGGCTGACAAGCGGCGGTCAGAAGATAAATATAAAAATGTGTAAATTAATTCTAAGACCTAAATAATTATTCAAGTTTCACCGCAAGCGTTGACATTACCTACATACGTTTACTTTCATTTAACTTTAGAGCTTTTGCACTTAAACTAAGTTAAAACTTAGCGCTCTGCTAAAAACTTGAAGCTACGTAGATTAGCAGCGCATTTTATTGTTTTAATCATCAACATTTACTACTGTTTTACGGCTCAGTTGAAATAGGTCGGTTTACTTGAAACGGAGTGTTAACTCTCATATACGTTGTTACAAATAGAAGTAAGAGATAAAGTCGCTATGTAATGTCATGACATAAATAATCTTTATAGGATGCTAGACGAGGGTATATGTCAAAGTAATTAACGTTACTCAAAATAAACTGAGATTGTTGTATACACCGTGGGGCAAAAGTAATATCATAATGTGAATGTGCCATAATTTTTGCAAATTACGTCATAATGTCATTGTGATTTGACACCTATATTGTAGATAGATAGATAATAAATTGACAATGTAATAGATGCACAGAACACAGGTGAAGACGTTGAAGATAAGGAAGTTTGGCAATAATTCCTTCTGCACATGTGGCTTCCCTGGAAAATGGAAATGTATGGAGACCAGTGGTGACGCGACAGCACTGTCGCGTGCAGCATTGTACGGAATCATACTTTTACTCGTAATGTCGCAGTGTGGGTGACAAACGACCAAATGTTTCTTTGTCTATGAATGTACAACTGCTGTTTAAAAAAATCATAACCCTGTCTTTGCTGTCGCGCAGTCGGGTAATAAGAAATGATTGAACTAATTGATACGAATATAATAATTAAATAATAATAATTAATAATTTAATATACTGAATTGACTGGCACGCTAATTGCATCACGGGTACTTCTAGCTGATTCTTGAAATCATCATTACTTATAGACTGTGTACGGCGCTAGTAATAACTCTTGCATTATCAGCCTATAATATTCCCACTACTGGGACACAGGCCTCCTCTCTGTGAGAAAGAGTGGACCTGTAATCCACTTTGCCAGGTTGGTAGATGTCACCATGTCTTCGAATTTTTGATTCTAGGACATGCCGGTTTCCTCACCATTTTTTCCTTCACCGTTTTGAGAGCAGTGGTGATGAAATTATTTTTCGTAAAGTAAAGCGGCTGTCAGGGTTCAAACCTATGACCTACAACTTGTAAGTCGCGGCCATTACCACTAGGCTACCACTGCTCTGCCATCATTGCTCAATAATTCTTGATCAACTCGCAATTCTTCGCTAGTTTAACTCGCTACTAGCCGTCAGTGAGACCGGTCCCTGAAAGTGTTGTAGGTCAAAGGTGACTTTACAAAGGCTAATTTTATAAATTACAACGTGAGACGACTCGTGCTAGTAGTTTCATATTAAAATATAAGTTTAATTACAAAGCAGTGCTGGTCTTAAATAAAGGTACAACGTCTACACTCCAGTGTTTTTAAGGTTCCGTACCTCAACAAGAAAAAAAACGGATCCCTTATAGGATCACTCGTGTGTCTGTTTGTCTGTCCGTCTTTCACAGCCAATTTGCTCTGAATCTAATGGACCGATTAAGTTGAAATTTGGTACTCAAATGTATTTCTGTGACCCAACACGGACGTGTAACGTAAATAAATTAATTCTGATTATGGGGTCACTTTTTGGGGGCAAATAAAAAAATTAAATAAAAAAAGATTTGCTAACTGTACCGTGTGACATATCAAATGAAAGGGCTTTTTAAGAGGATCTCAAACATTTTTTTTTATAATTTTAAAATCAATGCTTTTAAACATATTTAAGAAAATTGATGAAAATTTACCATTTACCCCTTATCTCCGAAACTACTGAGCCTTAATTTTTTTAAATAAATACAGAGAATGGTTCGTTACTCATAGATTACAGGAAAACCTATAAGAAGTCTATGGTCTTAAAATAACATGGTAAATCTCTCAATATTGTGTGTACAAACTTACATTTGCAGTTGGAATGTATGGGAGAACATGTTTTTCAACTACAATGTTAAGTCTTGGGATAAATTCATCCCAACTACGGAACCCTCCATTGTGCATGGTCCAACACGCACTTGGCCGGTTTTGTATCTTGTTTTCTCTCTCTCTCCTGAAGAAGCATTGCGAAAAATAACTAATTATGTGAAAGAGTGTACACCTTTAAGGTAGATTTTTAAGGAACTGATCATTTATTAATTTAAATTTTATTTGTAAATGTGTATGCCTATTCTAATAATAATATGAGTCCATGTTACTCGAAATAAATGATTTGAATTTGAATTTATTAAGATCTCATGTAAAATGTACCAAAAATCACACCAATAAATGAATTTAAATTTTTGTAGCTTGGTGACAAATGTTGATCTATTTCTGAGAAAAGTTAAGTATATTTCTATTTGCATAATTGAGTACGCTTTCAAGGAATCTTTCCGTTAATAAACACCAAAAAAGCTGTCGAATCATCTCGGGATTCAATTATTTACGTCGAAAGAGATACCGTGCGAAAAATAAGCAACGCAATTTCGCTCAAAATATAACAAAATCATAATAAATCACGTTTCTCTTCGCTGCTATTCTCACAAAGCAGAAAAGTCTTTTATTTTCAAAGTGTACCCTCCAAATTGCATTTGCCAAAAGATTGGCGACATTCAGACTTCAGATGTATAAAAAAAGAATGCCGATAGACAGAATGTTCGTTATTCTGACCACGTTCCTTGTATAAAAACGCGTTGTGAATACTTCTGACGTCAGACTGCGGTTGACATTCCGTTGTTCAGAACTTAGACTACTGCGGTTTGTGGTGGAGAGGAATTCTTATTAGAGCAGATATAATTTCGTTTGAATGTTTTATTTGCATTCTGGGTGTTTTTATGGTCTGTTGGATATAATTGCCAAAAGGTTGGCAGATGTTAGGCTCGATTTTAGTTGACTGTGATCCGAGTGAAATTTAATGAACTATATCGCGAAGTTAAACTTTTAGACTGAGATTTTTGTTTGCCTAGTGACAGTCGCAAAACGAATCATCCAATCCTAATGACGATAATAAAAATAACTATGACGATCTTTCGAATCCCCTTGACTGTCACGAGCTCCGCTGGAGATCGATAGCAATTAAAATTCTATTGTGTCTTATTAGTGACAGTTGAGCTCATAACTACGTCTGTCTGAACGCGATAAACGCAAAA
Organism: Agrochola litura; assembly: GCA_949152395.1. Lineage (NCBI taxonomy): Eukaryota > Metazoa > Arthropoda > Insecta > Lepidoptera > Noctuidae > Agrochola > Agrochola litura. The sequence goes on along the minus strand of OX424509.1, from coordinate 15,665,694 downwards.
ACTACTGAACAGATTTTCATACGGTTTTCATCAATGGACGGAGTGATTCATGAGGAAGGTTTAAGTGTTTAATTAACTAAAGTTTTGTGTAAATTGGCTAAAATATGACGATGATTGTTGAATTTGTCGGAAAAAATAATGCTGAAATCAGAAATCAGAAATCATTTATTTGCCAATAATGTAGGTATACATATATGATGGTTATTTTGATGAGAGTCCCGATACATTTTGCCTTACGGCATGCAAGATTATTTAATATAATACATTTACTAGACAAAAAAAAAATACAAAATATAAACAACCATAAAAAGGAAAAAAATTACAAAGAAATCAAAAAAGGATTCCATTCACTAAGTAACATTCTTTGTTAAAAATACTTATACTATTTCGATTACAAATGTCAACAAATTTTAATAAATAAATAAATAATAAATTAAATTTAAAATGACAATAAATTTTATCACCATTGTCAATAGATTCAATTACAAATGTCAATACTTAAATAAAACAATTATATTGCAATAAAGCTAAAGATAGAAATGTCATTTAAATTAAATCACAAAGAAAACAGTCTAAACACCACTAATAGAAAGTTTTGTCATTAACAAAATCTTTAATTGCATAGTAACACTTGTCCAGTAGCAGTTTTGTTAACTTTTTCTTAAAAACTTTAATGGGTAATTCTTTTAAATGTATCGGCAGTTTATTATATATAAGAGGACCCATGGTTAAAATATTTTTTTTAAGTAAAGACGAGCCAATAGTTATAAAAAATAATGTATTACGGAATTATTCCTCTTAAAGATATATTTTAAACTGTAGCAACGCTGTATGTTTACCTGCAATTTTTATTTCTTTCTGAATCTAATTCTGAAGGTCACGCAAACAAAGTCGCGGGCAGAAAGTTAGTGAGAAATAAATGTAGGGTTTCAGACTGGCTGCTTTATGCCCGATTTCAAAATTTAATTCTTAACCTGAGTAAATCTAATGTACGATTGAGTAATTGACATTTTGTGTTTCTGGACATTCAATGAAAGGAAGAATGTTGTCGTCGAATAAGTAACTTTTGAGGACCTCAAAAATCGGGCGTTATCGGGCCTATTGCAGATTGTGTCTGTCTCGGGACGCCAGGATTTACACCAATGAAGGTGCTTCATCCCACAATTTATTCTAACACCAAATATAAATTCCACAATAACGGTCGAACTCAAAGACTCGATTTTGCATAACTAAACTCCTTCGGGATATCGATGCACCGTCTTCGGCTTCATATCTTGCTGCTCACGTCTCATTCACGAACTACTTTGACAATTTTTCATCTTTATGCCTTTAGAAATAAGGTTGAAAAGTGGTCAAAGGTACATCCGTGAACTACTAACTTTCAGCGCAGTACTTATCTAATAAAAGTGCTATTGTAGCTCAAACCTGAGGGAGTCGTGTTTTATGTGCTGTGTTATATAGGATATTAAGTATGAAGCAAACGTGGAAGGGTCGTGTACGTTGAAAGTCGTGATGGTTGTGGGTTCGAAACTCACATTCACGTCTAGTGACGTCAACGTCTCGTGTTCACTTGACATAGATAAAAGCAGTTATGGTTAAATAAGTTATGGTTAAATACGGGTGTGGAAATAAACTTAACATTACCCGGCTAAAGAGTTTATTTTTGAGGACAGGCTTATGTTCGACATAATTTTCATTTTAGATAAATTATTTCATCTTTAGCCGGCTATACTGCACATTAGCCTAAACGCAACGGCTAATGGATATTCGATCGCATGAGCGCATGAGCACGTGACCCCTTCGTCGCAGAATAACATTTTCTCAAAACACTATAATCGCAAATCGTCACATTCGCAAAACACCACGTACCCAATACATTACATTCTCTTGTGCCTAAACAAACCCTGGCCAGCCGCTGCTGCAGCACCGCTCGCTTCGCTCGCTCGGTTTGTGCGTTGAGTTTCAGCCATTTTCATTAACTACTTGATTTTTAGCCAAGGGGTTACGGCTACACTTAAGTTTGGCCAACTCGAAATGAAAGAAATTAACATCGAAAATAAAATTAAGTTTATTTGGCTAATCTTGAATTTATTTTCCCATCCATCCTTAGCCATGACATATACACCAATTATAGGCATATGCAACTATTAAAGAGCATTTTATTTGTTGCACATAAAACGTAATAAAACCATTTCTATATCCTGTAAGCTTCCTTTTCTTCGTACCTCAAACTCTTGAGTGAGAATAAGCCTTTTTACTCAACTACTCCTGTCCCATGTGGCGAGAAACAGATGAGCATCGTTTATTTTTCTTTAAGCTAGACACAGAAATATTATCTCAGGAATTAATAAAGAATATTTTTATGCGAGCAGCGAGACTGTTTTAGTAATGAGATTACGGTATTGCAACAATGAACAGGGAAGTAACAGGTGCTTTTAGTAGTGCCTCCGGGCCTGTGCTCTCTAAATTTTTCAAGTAGAGATTTAGATTTCATAGATCTTTTGGTTTCGGCGTTATGTGTGTGTTTTGTTCGCCAGCTTTATGTATCTTTCGCAGATGAATTTTTGTATCTGCTGTTTTACATAACCGCTAGCTTTTTTGCAAAACAGCCCCGTTATGTAAAACAGCTGAATGACGTTTACCGATCTTCCATAATTATTGAACTTTAACACACAGAATGGCACGAACATTTTGAATTTATCGATGCAGTGGAGTACATTTTGTCGCTCGTGGCTCTGTGTGTCATGTCATAACAATAATAATGGCGTCCGGAAAATAAAACGAGTAATATGGCCCTAGCTAGCCTAGCTCAAGTGAAAACAGTGTTTTTAAGGAACATTTTTATTTGTAGTTATCAGAGTTTTATGAAAGTCAGTTCTAAAAATATACTAAATAGCCAAGTAACTGTGACCAACTTTGAAGTAGGTTGGTCACAGTTCTACCCCAACTTAAACCAATTGGTCAGGGTGCCCTAGCTTAGTTTCAGCGACTAATTCGGCATTAAAAGCCACACGCTTATTGTAACTGCAGATAAGCCATTCTGCATTACGTCTAAACGTGAGTAGGAGTTTTGTTAAACGTAACGCAATGCCAATCCAGCTGAACGTCGTTCAGCTGTTTTACATTATGGAACTGTTTTGTACACCAGCTAGCGGTTATAACAGCGGATTCGACAATCCATCTGCGACATATCTATTGTATAAATTATAATTATCTAGAGTGCTACTGATTGATCTTTTGCTGCCTGAATGACATTGACAGGCGCTATTGAAAAAACAAGATGGTGGCGTTAGTTTTGAATTTGACCACGCGCCAAAAGTACCTTGTATAGCTACAGCTCGTATTGACGTGAAAGAAGAGTACGCTGACAGAAAAGTTACGTAAAATCTCAATCTGCCGCGCCTTTACCCAACTATGTTGGGGTTGGTCTAACCGGATGCAGCTGAATACCAGTATTTTACATGGAGCGATTGGCTATCTGATTTCCACAACCTAGATACTGCGTAAGAAAATACCCCTTGGCAAGACTGGTTGTCAGAATTTCGGGCTTCTGACGACCCGTAACGACTGTCAAATATTTACGAATGACAGCCGGGACCAACTGCTTAACGTACTTTCTGAAGTACGGAGAGGTCTCGGTATGTTATGGATGGTCACCCATCCACGGACAGACCTCGGCAAGCGTTGCTTAACCTTGAAGATCGATCCATGCGGCTGTTATTATTTAGCCACGACCTCAATAAATTAATTTAAAATAACTTTCTACAAATATTGCAATTCCAGGGTTCTTAATTCGTTAAGTGAAAACTAATCTAAAACTAATTAAACTAAAACTTTCAACTACCTACCCACAACATTATTGCGTATAATTTTGCAACTAAGTTACAATTAACTTTGTTACTAACAGACTTCAGTAGTATTTAATTGAAGTAACATCTAAATAATCGGGAGGGGTAGTAGTCGTTAAAATGTTACAATGAAAAGGGATAGTAGTTAGGAAATTTGCATGGCATCGGAACGCCTACGCTGAAAATTATTTATAGACGTTTCCTAAAACTAGTTATATATTAGCGAAGTTATCCATGCCATTAATTATACCTAATTGTTTTTTTCTCTAAATATAATTAATCCTATATATATATTTTTTACCTTTGTATACTTGTACCAGGGAGAGGTGGCGAGACGACCTAGATGCTTACCGCAAGGGTTGGATTGAGGTGGCCCTGGAAAAAGATACATGGAAGGATTTGGGGGAGGCCTTTGCTCAGCAGTGGAGGCCTTTGCTCAGCAGTGGAGGCTAGCGAAAAAAACAAAAAAAAACTTGTACATAATTTATATATATTATTAGTGTTAGATGTATTTATTGTGAAATAAATCGAGTATGGAAAAAATAAATAAAAAACAACGTAGCGAAGTCAAAACTCTCTGTATATTTTGGCTACTGAGACCAAAACTACAAACGTAATATACAGGGAAGTTTTATAAAAATGTGGCTGTTATTTTAGCATATTGTGGTGTCTTACGACTTCCACGCGAACGAAGTCGCAGGCAGAAGCTAGTCTTTTGAATCATTTGAATTTTGTATTTTATTTTTGTTTGATTAAATTATTCACAGGAATAAGGTTGCTAGAAATTTTAAAGAAATATCATAATTTATTTTGCTAGCTTACATACGTAGATACGGCGTGTCATGTTGCTGTCTGTTTAATTAGGACTTTTTCAGACCTTTTACTTAGCTTCTCTGTATGACTGGATCATTTTACTTTTCAAAGAAGTAGTACCTACCTATCTAGAGTTTCTCAGTAGGAGTCTGAATTTGTACCTGGTTGATGGCAATAGGCTTGCCCCCTATTACATGGGACTTGAACATAACTGGTGAATTGTGGGTGAATGTAATAAAGGTACACCTCTGCCTAACCCTTCGGGGAACACGGTCATGATGTTATGTATGTATTATGTGTAGTACCATCGCAGTAACGCATATCTAACCAATTTGAAAACGAAATCCCGTGCACACGACCCTTTTTTTTCATAGGTAAGTGATACTATAGCGGCCGAGCGCTGCAAGCAAGAATAGTCCTTACAGTGTACAGTTATCCATTTCTTCGATAGTACACACGGCTACTTAATAAGCTATACATTTCCAGTATAAGCTGACCTCGCACTGTACGGAAATGCTTTACAATGCGAGATCAGCATAAACTGGAAATGTATAGCTTGATGTGTACCAAAACTGGCTAGTGCCTACATATATTTTTATGTTATTGTATTCACCAATCAGCTACCAATACCTACATATTTTTGCAGATAACTTTATTCCAGCAAAACTTTATTTTCTGTTATGACAGCCGATTTTTTGCTGTGAGAACGTATTTTCATACGAATTTGTTTGAAAAAACGTTCTGAATTTTTTATATGTTGATCTGAAATCGAAATTGGAGCTCCGTATCATCCCTAGATTTCAAACCGATATTATTTACCTACCTATACTTGAAAACGTAAATATTAATAGAGTTTTCAATTGAAACTCTTCTGCCTGAATTTCCTGTGGAAATTATTGTTTCCCATTTAGATTTTGAGTGGCGTCAAATTGCCAATTCGCTCTGTTAAATTTTATTATTTTATCGACGTCAAAATTCGGCAATCTATTTCTATTTTAATTGTTACTTTTTAGGTTGATTGGCAGGACTTGAAATTGTTATTTTGTGAAAGTAATTTAGTGCTAAAATAAGTAAAATAGAGTAATAAGTGCCGTCTAATTAACAAGCTTTGTGAAATCAACCACAAATCTACATAGTCTTCACATGATCTGACCAAGATTATGTCTGGACTTTAAAAGAGACAAACTCAGAGGTCACACCGCTTGAGTTTGTTTCGGCATTTCTTCTCAGAGTAATCAGATCGGCAACGCCGACCTCATCTAGTTTTTAACATATGATTGACTTGTAAAAGGGTTTGCACAAACGTACTTCAATCTGCCTAGCCTTTTCACAATTATATTGGGGTTGGCTTCCATTCTAACTGGATGTAGCTGAATACTAGTATTTTACATGGAGCGACTGCCTATCTGACCTCCACTACCCAGTAACTGGGTAAAACGATACCCCTTGGTAAGACTGGTTGTCAGGGCTTCTGACGACCCGTAACGACTGTCAAAGATCCAGGAATGACTGCCGGGACCAACCCGTTGGTTGCTTAACGTGCTTTCCGAGGCACGGAGGAGTCTCGGTATGTAAAGATGGTCACCCATCCTCAGACCAACCCCGGCAAGCGTAGCTTAACCTGATGAATCAACCTGTGCGGCTGTTATTACTTAGCCACGAGCTCCTTACAGACAACTGTACAAACCTACTTGAAGAAATAAAATCATGATGGCGCACGGGGGTAGCGCGCTCGCGCTCGCGCGACTTCTTGCGACAGCCCGCCCCGGTACCGAAAATGCATGGAGTCGTCAACATTTTGGTATTTCAGCGTATACAAGTTTTTTTTTAAATTTTCTGACTTAAATTTTTTTGTGAGTACATCGTCACTAGCTCCTTTTTCATTAATTGTCAACCAAACAGGCACAATTTTGAAGTGCTTCATAAAACCAAAGTGACAGATTTATAGTTCCTTAAATAGGTTCTTTCCTATAAATAATATTAGATAAATGGGCTCCAATCATAATAATTAGTAATTAATCAACTACGAAATCATAGGTATATTATTATAATCTTAGAAGATTCTTAGAGGATTTGACAGCTGAGAGGGCGGTGACATCACGTCGCTGCGATGACGCTGTCAGTGGAAGGGGTGACACACCATGAGCCGTGTACTCACTCGCCTCGATCACTTTTGACTGCGGAGCTCGGATGTGACGGATGCGTACTAGGGTGAAAATCATTTAAAATGACCATTGCGACAAAAATGAAACAAAAATGAAACGCGTAACAAAAAATAACAAAAATGAAATATTAGGGCTCGTTTACAATGCACATTTATAGTCTGACTGTTATTTATGTTATTGATTTCGTATAAGGTGTTCCGCTTTAAAACACTTTATATTTATTTTATGATTTGTTTTATTAATTAATTAATTAATTATAGGAGATATAAATGTTTTTTTTTTCATCGTAATCTGTACCTAATGTATCTTCTTGAACAGTCGGGTTATATTTTGAAGAAACCGGTGTGGTTATATTTTCGGAATTCGAGATGTCAGTCAATATATTGATATTATGTGTTTGTCTTTTAAATGGTGAAGGCAGGCAGTCATCTGAATCGGATGTTAACCGAGTTCGTTTTCTGGGACGAAGTTTTAGCAGGCAATGTCTTTTAATATCGAAACAGTCGCAGAAGCCTTGTGGCTCTTCGTGTATTGCGAGATTCCCCTGCTCTGAGGCAGTCATCTGACAATTAAGTAGGATTTTTTATCTATAGTTTTCTTTTTTAGCGCTTGTATTTGTTTTCTTTGTTTATTTATAATGTTTTTTGTTTTTCATTGTCTTTTATAGTATCGTTGGTATTCTTTTGAGCTGTTTATGTTTTATTTGTGACTTATGTTTGTTCTCCTGGTTTTTCTTAAGCTTTCTCCAGTTCCTTCTTCTTATTGACTTTGGTTTTCTGTTAGTTTAGAAACTGGCACATATTTCTTTTTAATTCGAGTCAAATTTTTCAATCGAATTTCTTCAAACTTCTCTGGGTTTAATTCTTTAAGGTGTTGCCTATATAGCCGTTGACGTTCAGCTGCTGTCATTGGCATTCTATAAAGATATATACCGTAAGCACAAACAGAAAGAGAACCAAACAAACAAACATAAATAATATGCATAAATGAACACACAAATAAGAAGCTAGACAAACTAAGGTGACGATTAACGGCGAGCATATACTGAAAGATTAATAAAAGTCATAAAAACAAGACATAGATAAAAGTTAACTAGACAGACAAACGAACTTGATGACGGAAGAATAATAAAACAGAAAGCAGGCAATTAAATAGATAGACAAGAAAACACTGAAAAATATTGACCAATAACCAAATCCAATTTGAAAATGCAGCAAATGTTTGAAGTCATGTGGCAATCCCCGGCCACAGTTGACGCGGGCTAGCGGGCGACGAGTAATATGTAGCTCGCCATCCGCCCGTCCAGTAAGAACCGAGCCCGAGTAGTCGACGGCGCGTAGTGTTCCTCGCGCGCCTCAAAAAGATGTCGGCAAAACCGTATGGGCCCAGCAGGGCCGATACCGGGTAGAAACCTGTAGTCCTAGAACGCAAAAGGCAACTGAAAGACACGGGTGTGGTTTTAGTAAGTAAGACACTGACACGCCCTCCAGTTCCACCTTAGAGCGGAAGAAGTCATTGGATGATTTCAAACCTCAAAAAAAACCCTCGAGATATCCCGTAAAATTTTAAAAAATTAGTAATAATCATCAGAATTGATTTCTAAATAGATAAGTTACAAGGGAACATACATAAAAATATCCAATCGAATTGAGAACCTCTCCATTTTTGAAGTCAGTTCAAAGATATGTTCTAAGTGAGTGTGCTACACTTCAACCTTGTCACCTTGACCAAACATCAGTCACTGAAGCCACTTTTAGTTGCACTAGGCTACGGACGCAGGTCCACGGGTACGCACCTTTCTAAGATGTATAGGGAAGCCCACGCCTAACTCCCGAGCCTGGCCCGCGGGCGGGGTCGCCAAGACTAGTCCAAGACAGCGGAAGTCAAAGTGCACCCGCAGCTCCCGACGCATGTGTGATGGTATTACTGAGTACGAATCTGACAGACCCTTCCTTCCCAAGGCGGAGGACATCCACGAGGATTTTCAACACGAAAAACAAAAGCTTCTAACACGAAAATATAAAAAATTGTGTGCTATTACAATATGAACGTAACAAACAGAAAGAGAAACGCACCCATATTATATATAAAAAATACACTCAAATATACAAAAAGAAAAAGATTAGAATCATGCTCTAATAATAAAATTTTATCAGCAATGTGATTGCGACTTTAGTTCATTTTTGTTATTTCATTCTTGTAACGCAACTAAAATCATAACAAAAATGAAAAACCGCTATGCTTTGAAAGTAACTTCAAATATGTTAAGCCAAACAGAAATCACAATGAGTTCCAACCACCTTGCATTTCAATAAATGTCAGCAATAACGCGCTTAACTGAATAATTATATAATATAAGTGCTCACTTACCTGTGTTGTTTGAAACAAAACAAAACTGATATATTAAAATTGGAATTTTGCTCGCCAACAAAGAAACACGCGTCATTCACTATTTTCACTGGAGAACAAAATGGCCGACTCATATTAGATTCTGGCATGTGATTAGCTCGTTATAGTTTGAGTTTAGCCATATTACAAATTCTAAATAATACCAAATTTTGTTGTTACAAAAATGAATAGCAAAAATGAACAAAACAATGGACATTACTTTGTACCCAAAATTTTAATATTTCAAATAATTAACATAAAATATTTTTTACCGTAATCAATGGGTATTAACAACGTTTTGGCAAAAAATTCATCAATAATTAAATACCGTAGCTATTATATTTATTTAGATAATTTTTGTTACGCAGCCCGTGAAGAGGACAAATTATTTTGTATGAAGATTATCTGAGTTCGATGAAAAAAAAGAAATATAATGTGTTTATTATGGGCAACAGTTATATAAATCTGTGTAGCATAGCTAGATAATATATATCAGAGTACTAATAGGTGCTTCTTACATAGTAAAAATAATTTTGTCATAAAATAACGTGTGTGGACAAATTTTGCGATCAAAATGGTCATTTTAAATGATTTTCACCCACTAGTGATCCCTAAGACGATATTCTTGTAACGGTTTTTCTAAAATTAAATAAATGGCTGTTGGCCGCTTCGTGTTTTCTTAAAAAAAAATAATTAGGCTTCTGATCCCTAAGATCAGAAGTGGGATAGTCTTAAATTACACGCGATTTAGATCGTTCGCCATCTTTTAACCGGAAATTGGTCATGGTCAGGTACGGCCGAGCCCTAGTAAGACTGAAGCTTTAGTTAAGTCTCCTAGGCAACCCATAGAATCTTAGACGAAGCTTGAGATATCCTTTTCAGTGGTTCGCACTGACGTCCTTGGTCCCCTAACGGAATCAAACGGTTTCCGATACATACTCCTCGTGGTAGATGCTTTTACTAAGTACTGTCTGTTGTACGCCCTGTACAGATAAGATACCGCCGAGTTAAAACGCGTATTTTCCAAATCCATTTCACTATTTGGTACTCCGTCAAAAATTGTGTGTGACCGTGGCAGAATGTTCGAAAGTGCATCCTTTCGAGACTGGGTTACTGAGTTAGGCTGTAACATACATTTTTTCACGCCCGAAATGCACCGTGAAAACGGGCAGGTCAAGCGTTGTTGCAGGACGGTTTTCAACATGTTGCGGATAGGTAGAGGCGAACAGCAACGGTGCGCAGTGGTCCGATACGTTGTGGAAGGTGCGGCTCACCTTGAACATAACGAGGCAAGCCACGACCCGCACCTCGCCTCTGCAGCTATTGACTGGCGTTGAACGGACTACTCCAGTGCTGAGGTCTCTTGTGCGAGACGTCGCGCTGAATGACTCGTATCCTAACCGAGAAGCTCTTCTGACGCTGAGAAGACAGAGGGTGTCTGAGTTGCTCGCTGAAAATCAGCAGCGGCAGGACACGTACGTTAACGAGTGTCACCGTCAGCCGCGTACATTTGTCGTCGGCAGTTTCGTGTTCGTGAGCAAGGGCTCGCAAAGCACGGGGAAGCTGGACTCCGGGATGCGTGGCCCGTGCAAGGTATTACGAGCGCTCCCACATCACCGGTACGAGCTCGAGCTGCTTGCTGGTTCGTACGGCAAGAAAACCTAGACCGTCGCAGAACATATGGTTCAGTGGCGTGGTGAGTGGACCCCGGATGCTTGCGAAGTATTATTCGATCATCTCGGTGGTGGTAAGTAAAAGCAGCATTGTGGCAGCATTGTGGCAGCTTTTACTCATGGCCAAGTGGCAGTGGTCACTGGAACCCAGATAGTGGTTGCCAGGTGATTTTGATTACTGGAACCCCGATAGTGGTTGCCAGGTGATTTTGTTATTGTTTCAGTAATGATTGAGGTCCGGAACTCTTTCATTGGTGTTACGATAACCTATCTGTTACCCATTTTGATGTTATTGCTTGAAGTTGTGGTAAAACGCTGGCAGTTTCATTGCAATGGGTAGCTTCAAGTTAAGCTTTCAGAATGTTGTGTTGATTTTCCTATGTTGTTATGTTTTAGGTGACGAGTCAAATGAAGATGACCGGGCGCAAGGAAGCCTACCATTGGAGAACCCATCCAGTGGTGGCCAGACGGACGAGGAGCTGAAGTCAGGAAGCCAAGCTGACGAGGACGTTCAGCTGTCAGGAGAGGCCGTCTTAGAAGATTCTTAGAGGATTTGACAGCTGAGAGAGGGCGGTGACATCACGTCGCTGCGATGACGCTGTCAGTGGAAGGGGTGACACACCATGAGCCGTGTACTCACTCGCCTCGATCACTTTTGACTGCGGAGCTCGGATGTGACAGATGCGTACTAGTGATCCCTAAGACGATATTCTTGTAACGGTTTTTCTAAAATTAAATAAATGGCTGTCGGCCGCTTGTTTTCTTAAAAAAAAATAATTTGTCTTCTGATCCCTAAGAATAAAATATATGAAAGTACATAAACATATGAGTTTATTTTAATACACGCACTAGTCAAATGTTTAATTCTGACGAGCGCAAGTTCAAAATCAAGGTCACCGTACTTCTGGAAGGACCAGAAAACATTTTTATACAAACTGCGTACTGCTAGCAGGACTCACTGACGTCTTCCGGCAGGACACAAACCCATTCTTCAGGAAGAGCTTCTAGTAGAACAAGTCATCGAGCGATCTATCATTAAATAGGTAGTACAAAGTATTGTTTCGTATACTTAGATTTGCGATTACTACTAAAAGTAATCGCAAATCTCGGGTATGGTATGATAAGTTTCTGACACTGTTATTTACATAGCAGGTAGTGGTTTTCGAATTTGTGTGGGGTAGGTACAGTAAACGCTCAAAAGTGCATGAGCACGCTAAGAGTCGTATTGCTGTGAACACGCGGTATAGCTCGTACATTTGTATGTGTAAGCAACACGATACACACACCACAGATAACGCAGTTTTGCACTACACGAAACAACAATATATTTCCGTCGCTTTAAACATGCTAGCACACACGCACTATGCGCGTGAACTTGACCAGTTAATGGCATTGCTAAAATTCGATAGTAACTTAACAAGTGCAGATAGCAGAAAGCGTTAAGCATTGGTATGGAATTCAAACTGCCTCAGGTTCTAATCTCGTAAAACACAGTGCGGTTTTTTGCAAATATTATTATTTTTGTTTTCGATAATAATATTTTTTAAATATTGCTGCTTTTTTATGTTGTTATTGCAATAAAGGTTTTAGAATAACAAAATGCTTGATATATGATAACAAAATTAAAAAAAATATGTTTATTCGTTATATTTATTTTATATAAGTTAAAAAACTGCTACAATTATTTATCATTACTTCAGCTGAATAAGATGTGAAACAGATGTCAAGAAACTTAGAAGCAGTTTGTATTATTTTGACATATTTAAATTATGAAATATTTTAAATTTTTAATGGATTTTTTCACCATAAATATTAAGCTTTGATCATGGTCGAAGTAATTAAGTAATAAATAAGAATATTAGACTACTTAAAATGTAAAAAACTACTTACAGAATAGGTAATTTTAAGGTTAAATATGGGCAGTTTGTTTATATTTTATTTGTATTAATTATTTTACATTTTATTTGACTTTAGTAAATATTGGTTGTTATTGAGGTTAAAGCTTAAGTATTCATTTTCTTTACGAAAAGAAGATTGAAACTAAACCTCAAATTTTAATCCACAACATAATATTAAACAATTTCGGTATATCTGCAAGAAATACGACAAACACCCTATTGAAACGTGCTTAAAAAATTAGTTACCATAAATTCATGCAATAACGAATCTGTTGTTTATTAAGTTGGTACGGTCAATATTTTAAGGTCAAAAACGGTTTTCTAGCTGGTCTTCAGTGATGCAAGCCTTCAGAGTGCACGGCGAACGGTTTATAATGACGTGTTTTTAATAATTCAGCAAAATATCTCGTTGGTATGAAACCATTTGTTTCATTCACCATTTGACGTCGCTGCTACTCGATAATAAGCCCCTTCCTCATATCTCTTAACCCTCACAGTATTTCTCTAGAACAAAGAAAAACATTGTTTTTATTACACATAATACCTTATTATTTATTATTCACTAATCGAATTAAACCTCACAATGAATTTAAAACTTTAAAGGCATCTTCTGTCTCAACAATACCTCTTGTAGCATAAATTATGGGTTCTCTTGCCACATATCCAACGACACCCGGGGATCGAACCCGGTGCGTTGTAAGGTTAAGAAATGAAAAGTTTAATTGTGGTAAAATAACACTGTATAATTATTAGATTTGTAAAACTAAACACAAATAATTATAAATAAAACAAATCGAATAGAAAATGAGTAGCCGTCAGCTTGCGAAATATTTTTGGGAAAATATTATGACAAGGGATGGGAGAAATTTTAAATTTTAATACCTAGGCTCATCGACTTTCGTAATTTAATTTTAGTGTACGACGAAACGACGCGGATTTATCGCCAATAGCTAATGTCGACCCCACGTCATATAGGACGCACGCTTATCGAAAGTAGTCGCGATGAACCCTAACATCGGATTACGTAATTAGATAAAACGATTAGAACGCGCTAATTAGATTTAAGAATAAATAGCTAGAGTAAGAAAAAGAAAAAAAAAAGGTTGATGCGCTCGAGGGTGGCACTTCACCGCGCACCGCTTCCGACCGTCCTTCGTCCCGCCGCGGCGCTCGGCTACGCACGACCGGCTTCTGCCCGGACCACAGGCGAAACGCGGATACGGAGGGACCCCGCAGTGGATAGGGCTGGTTGGCTGGCTCTGGCCCAAGCGTGGATGTGGCGGGAACCCGCACCAAATAGGTAGCCGTCCCTGGCCTGGGGGTGGAGCCGGAATCGGCCTTGTCTGAGGTAAAACAATCAAAGGAACAATTTGGGATCGGGGAGAATACTCGTATCCCCGATTGGTCCCGGAAATGGGCACCAGCTGGCAGCAACGGCTTTAAATTTACTTGCTGCTTGTCTGCTCACGAATATTCAGGAAATAATTTCAATATAAATCTTCAACGAGTTAAATTTTGGTGTCTATCCATGGACTCTCTTGGCTGACGACTGACTGATGTCAACCCAGAAAAAATTCAACATTCTTTTCATTTAAAAATTTTAAATTTGCGTCAACTTGAAAAGAAGAAAAAATAAGGCGGCCTATGATGTACGCGTAAAAAAGTTTGATAATGCAGAGTTATGCTGCAGTACCCCCTTTCTAACAAAAAAATATCTATACTATCGATATAAAATCCAAACAATGTAGCATCACTAGTGTCAGATATCTCCGAGGGTATTACGAGAGAGGTTAAGTAACTAAAAGATAAATAGAACCTAATCCTAGACTAATAAATAACCAAAGTAACCTAAAGGACGACAATTGGAGTGCTACCGATAAGGAATAAGTTTGAACCGGATCGAACCTAAACGTTACCGATGCGAGCTCCAGAAGTGCCAACTAAACCTACCAATTAACTAACTAAGACAAGAATAAGTTACAAGATAAGACAAAGAGACTAATAGCTAAGGTGAAAAGAGGAAACATTAGCATAGAATAAAAAGAAGATGAAAAAAAGTAACGATAAAAGAAGAAAACAATCCCTATTGAAGTTAGGAAAAAAAATACAGACTGAGGTAAAAAGGGGAGAACATTAAAGTCAAAAATTAGACCAAGTCCAAAAAAGAGCATCAGGCTATGGAAATGAGCCTGAGTCCAAAAACAACCTCAGTCCAATAAAATAAAGTACAAATTAAGTGACCGTCTGTAGGATTTGCATCCTAATCGACTTTCGGCCTAATTAGTGCCTAGAGTCTGACTAACGGGATGAGTAGTAAAATGAGAGGGATGTTGTGCCTCTGGGACATACCTAGAGGTTAACAACACCCTCTTCGTCGTAGTCGGGTAAGATGAGACCGGCGACAAGACGCTACTAACTCTAGCAAAGGAAGAGAAAAAAACACTGCAGCGTTCCACGCCTAAAATAACGTAAATTGCAAGTTTTTAAACTAATATAATTATTATGAAGGGATCTGCTTACCACTTTTGTTCGTAGCCTTAAGCGTTTTATTTTTATTTAGTTATAAATATTATTTATTATTCCCTGATAGGACAGTGACAATCAGAATGTCAATGTGGAAAAAAAAACAAAATGTTAGTCTGAAAAATAAGGCCATATACTAAGACCGTTTGTAAATAGTTTGAAACCATAATTAATTTTATATCATAAAATTACGTAGTTAGAAAATAATTAGGGGTAAAACTAATATGTACGTTGGATTCATTTGTATTAGTTAACGCAAGTAGGAAATATATACAAAGAAACAACGAATTTAGGGATAGGAAAAAACTGAAGTAGGTACAGAATGCCCAGTGTATTTTCAAAATGAGCGTTCTGTGTACTACGATGTTTTTAATGTAACGTAGTTCAAGCGAATTTTGTAGGGCAAAATGCAAAAGGGCGTAGAAAGAATTTGGGAGTAAAACATAGATTGCCAAGCGAAACCATCATTTCAGGATATCCTTAATATGATATGATCCAGAATGAACAGAATCGCAGTCCCGAAGGACATAGGTAGTCCTAGAGACAACCCTAGTAACACGGCATTTAATAAAGCGAGGTGCAAGCTTTCCGGAGAAATAGTCCGTCGCCGAGGACCTGGAGAAATTTCGTCTCCACACAGTGTCACCAACGTTGAGGGTGATAGCCGAACGATTTGCGTTGTAAGACCGGGAATTGCGGAGGAAGGCTATAGAGAGGTTATCGGCAACTTTAGCATAAACCTCGGTGAGGGAGGATAGATTGGACGCATGCCGAGACCGACTTTCAGCCAAATTGGTGCTTTGAGTCTGCCCCTGAGCATGGGTCAAATCCATAAGGACTTCCCTCCCAAACATAAGAAAGTTTGGTGTGAAACCTGTGGCTAAATTGATACACGAATTGAGGTAAAGTTTAACTTTGGGTAGCAATTTCGACCAGTTTCTTTGATTCTCCCCGACTAAAATACTCAAACAGGTAACAACACTTTGATTATAGCGTTCCACTGTGTTAGCTTGTGGAGTATAATAAGGCGTATAAAATGGAGAGTCAATGTGAAAAGACCTAAGAAAGCTTACAAATTGATTGCTGCGGAAGACCGTAGCGTTATCGCAAAGAATAGCCCGTGGAACGCCGAAATTGAAAAATATTTCGGATTCTAGGGCTTTTACTACAGCAGTGGCATTCACCTTTTTTAGGGGAATTAGCCAAACATATTTTGAAAAAACATCAACCATAGATAAGATGTATTTATAACCGTAATAAGCGATAGGTAGGGGACCAATCAAATCAATGGAAATTACTTGTAGGGGCAAAGAAACTTCTTTTGGGAAGCACATCTGGCCACGTGGCTGGGTGTTAGCTATCTTATACGCTTTGCAAACTTCGCATCGCTTCAGGGTTTTAGCAACATCCCGGAACATGTTCGGCCAATAGAAGAGCTCCTTGATTTTAAGGTAAGTCTTCATAACCCCAGGGTGTATAGACGGGAAATTGTTGTGAACCTCCCAGATGGCAAGGGGAACCTTCTCTGCTGGCAAAACCACACGCCATGGGTCAGATGACAGGGGGCTAGCGACAGGCATGCGTCTCACAAGAACACCATTCTGGATGGCGTATGCGGGAAACATTTGGGGTGAATCGCGAGCACCCAAGTAAACCTTCTTGTACCATCTGTCATTAGTTTGTTCGGGACCCTGGTCGAACGTTACCGGACTTGCGTAGATCCTGGATAGGGCATCTGGAACTACGTGTTGCGACCCCTTGCGATGGACTATATCAAAAGTATACTGGGAGATGATAGTGGCCCATCGGGCTAAACGACCAGAAGGGTTGTTAAGCGTGAGAAGCCATTTCAAAGCCATATGGTCAGTTAAAACTGAAAACTTCATTCCATCCAAATAACAGCGGAAATGCTTAATAGAATCCAGCACCGACAGAAGTTCCCGCTCGGTGGTACTGTAGTTGCGTTCTGCTTTGGAAAAAAGGCGGGAATAGTAAGCAATGGGATGCTCCACACCATCAATCTTTTGGGAAAGAACGGAACCGAGACCAACAGCTGATGCATCACATTGTAACAGGAATGGCTTGGAAAAATCTGGACAAGCCATCACGGGAGTGTTAACTAATGCGCCCTTTAGCTTAACGAATGCTTGTTCGGCGGCATCGTCCCAGCTTATTGGGTCACGACCCTTCTTTCTGCCAATAAGAGCAGTGAGAGGAGCTATTATAGAGGAAAAACCGTCAACAAAACGCCTATAATAAGAGCACATCCCAATAAACCCGCGCAATGATTTAGCGGTGATAGGAGTGGGATAGTCCTTAATAGCATCGAGCTTGCTCGGGTCGGTCTGTAGACCTTTCTCGTTTACAATATAACCCAGATACCTTAACTCACTTTTGCAAAATTCGCATTTCTTAAGGTTAATAGATAAACCAGCCTCCTTGAGACGGCTTAGCACCTTCCTCAGGAGAGCGAGGTGGCTGTGGAAGTCCTTGGAAATTAAAATAAGATCGTCGACGTAACCGAAAACACAGTCGTCGCTAGTCGAAGTGAATTCGAAATTGACAATCATATCGGTAAGACGCTGCATCTCAGAGGCTGCATTAGTGAGCCCAAATGGCATTCTGACAAACTCGAATAAGCCGCGTTGAGGGACTATAAATGCAGTCTTTTTGCAACTCTCATCGTCCGCGAGAGGAATCTGCCAGAAGGCACTCCTGAAATCGAGAGAGCTTATATACCTTGCACCGCGAAGGTTGTCAAGGATATCTTGAATGCGGGGAAGGGGATAAGAGTCTCTGATGGTCACACTATTCAACTTTCTGCTATCAACGCAGAAGCGAACGGAACCGTCTTTCTTGGTGACCATGACCACAGGACTAGCCCAAGGTGAACGAGATGGTCGGATAACGCCCAATTCTAGCATCTTATCGATCTCCTCATTGAGAACCTTTAATTTAACGGGTGAAAGAGGGTAAAACCTTTGCCTAATTGGCTGTCCCGTCGTATTGATTTTGTGTGATAGCCAGGTAGTTTTTCCAAGTCCAACCTTGTCAGATGAGATGACTTCAAACTCATCAATGACCTGTTGTAAACTTCGCTCTTGGTCAGGTAACAAGACGTTACGAGGATGAATGTATCGGGGTTCAGTTACACAAGAAACCCGAGGAAAGGAATGACTAGTAGAAGGAATATACATGTTTCCTTTGATGTTTTTGTTAAATGCCTTACTAAAAACTGAGGTTAGACCAAATTTGTTCCAAAACTCTATTCCTAAGATGACTGAAGAAGACATACTACGCGCAACCAAAAATTCGTGAATAAAATTAGTATCGTTGAATTGAACCGGAAGATAAACAGTTCCCAAAATATCAATAGGTGAGTTATTGGCTGAAATGGCACGAGGACACGAAATGTTCGATGTCATCGAAATTCCTAGCTCGCGAGCCAAACTATCACTAATAAGAGACATCTGAGCTCCCGAGTCTAGTAATGCTTTAACCAAATGGCCTTTCAACCAAACCTCAATAAACGGTCTATTATCGGAAGAGTCCGACGCTATCACCGGTGACACTGTACGAGAAAGATGGGCGGCGTGTCGCCGATGGCTTATGCATTTCTTTGAATTACACTTTGGACAATCCCGGGTAATAACGCCAGGAGTCCGGCACTTGAAACAGAGCTTGCCAGGAAAATCTGGACAGACACGATATGAGTGTCCGTTTTTTCTACACTTGGGACACAATCGGACTTTGGATGAGACGACCGACACAGCTTCGTAGGATTTGGGTAAGAAATTCTCAAAATGCGAAGCAGTATCGATGAGTGTATCAAAGTCAGCAAATTTATGGACCGATAAACATGGGTAATATCTCGGGTGCATGTTATGGGTTACGATTTCCAACAAGTCAGGTTTACTAATCGGACGGCTTAACGTTTGGTTCAGATAGGAAATTTGGATTATAAAGTCTCTAACGGGTTGATCCGATTTCTGTTTATAATTTCTGACCTCTTGTTCGGTTTTGTATTCAAAATCGATGGGGCCGAACGTCCTAATAAACGATTGTTTAAGTTCTGAATAGGATAAGTCGGGTCTGCGAATCGATCTAAAATATTTCAAAGCGGCACCGGACAAAACCTCATGAAACCGTTTAAGCAAATAGCAATCCGGTAAATCGTCCGATTAGTAAACCTGACTTGTTGGAAATCGTAACCCATAACATGCACCCGAGATATTACCCATGTTTATCGGTCCATAAATTTGCTGACTTTGATACACTCATCGATACTGCTTCGCATTTTGAGAATTTCTTACCCAAATCCTCCGAAGCTGTGTCGGTCGTCTCATCCAAAGTCCGATTGTGTCCCAAGTGTAGAAAAAACGGACACTCATATCGTGTCTGTCCAGATTTTCCTGGCAAGCTCTGTTTCAAGTGCCGGACTCCTGGCGTTATTACCCGGGATTGTCCAAAGTGTAATTCAAAGAAATGCATAAGCCATCGGCGACACGCCGCCCATCTTTCTCGTACAGTGTCACCGGTGATAGCGTCGGACTCTTCCGATAATAGACCGTTTATTGAGGTTTGGTTGAAAGGCCATTTGGTTAAAGCATTACTAGACTCGGGAGCTCAGATGTCTCTTATTAGTGAAGGTTAAGAAATGAAAAGTTTAATTGTGGTAAAATAACACTGTATAATTATTAGATTTGTAAAACTAAACACAAATAATTATAAATAAAACAAATCAAATAGAAAATGAGTAGCCGTCAGCTTGCGAAATATTTTTGGGAAAATATTATGACAAGGGATGGGAGAAATTTTAAATTTTTATACCTAGGTTCATCGACTTTCGTAATTTAATTTTAGTGTACGACGAAACGACGCGGATTTATCGCCAATAGCTAATGTCGACCCCGCGTCATATAGGACGCACGCATATCGAAAGTAGTCGCGATGAACCCTAACATCGGATTACGTAATTAGATAAAACGATTAGAACGCGCTAACTAGATTTAAGAATAAATAGCTAGAGTAAGAAAAAGAAGAAAAAAAAAGGTTGATGCGCTCGAGGGTGGCACTTCACCGCGCACCGCTTCCGACCGTCCTTCGTCCCGCCGCGGCGCTCGGCTACGCACGACCGGCTTCTGCCCGGACCACAGGCGAAACGCGGATACGGAGGGACCCCGCAGTGGATAGGGCTGGTTGGCTGGCTCTGGCCCAAGCGTGGATGTGGCGGGAACCCGCACCAAATAGGTAGCCGTCCCTGGCCTGGGGGTGGAGCCGGAATCGGCCTTGTCTGACTGGATCCAAGATAAACAGGATATTAGGACCAGAAAGCAAGGCAAAATTGTGAAGATTGATAGTGGGTGATGATGAACCAATTGGAATACTCACAGTAAAACACTCAAAGGAACAACTTGGGATCGGGGAGAATACTCGTATCCCCGATTGGTCCCGGAAATGGGCACCAGCTGGCAGCAACGGCTTTAAATTTACTTGCTGCTTGTCTGCTCACGAATATTCAGGAAATAATTTCAATATAAATCTTCAACGAGTTAAATTTTGGTGTCTATCCATGGACTCTCTTGGCTGACGACTGACTGATGTCAACCCAGAAAAAATTCAATATTCTTTTCATTTAAAAATTTTGAATTTGCGTCAACTTGAAAAGAGGAAAAAATAAGGCGGCCTATGATGTACGCGTAAAAAAGTTTGATAATGCAGAGTCTCAAGGAGGCTGGTTTATCTATTAACCTTAAGAAATGCGAATTTTGCAAAAGTGAGTTAAGGTATCTGGGTTATATTGTAAACGAGAAAGGTCTACAGACCGACCCGAGCAAGCTCGATGCTATTAAGGACTATCCCACTCCTATCACCGCTAAATCATTGCGCGGGTTTATTGGGATGTGCTCTTATTATAGGCGTTTTGTTGACGGTTTTTCCTCTATAATAGCTCCTCTCACTGCTCTTATTGGCAGAAAGAAGGGTCGTGACCCAATAAGCTGGGACGATGCCGCCGAACAAGCATTCGTTAAGCTAAAGGGCGCATTAGTTAACACTCCCGTGATGGCTTGTCCAGATTTTTCCAAGCCATTCCTGTTACAATGTGATGCATCAGCTGTTGGTCTCGGTTCCGTTCTTTCCCAAAAGATTGATGGTGTGGAGCATCCCATTGCTTACTATTCCCGCCTTTTTTCCAAAGCAGAACGCAACTACAGTACCACCGAGCGGGAACTTCTGTCGGTGCTGGATTCTATTAAGCATTTCCGCTGTTATTTGGATGGAATGAAGTTTTCAGTTTTAACTGACCATATGGCTTTGAAATGGCTTCTCACGCTTAACAACCCTTCTGGTCGTTTAGCCCGATGGGCCACTATCATCTCCCAGTATACTTTTGATATAGTCCATCGCAAGGGGTCGCAACACGTAGTTCCAGATGCCCTATCCAGGATCTACGCAAGTCCGGTAACGTTCGACCAGGGTCCCGAACAAACTAATGACAGATGGTACAAGAAGGTTTACTTGGGTGCTCGCGATTCACCCCAAATGTTTCCCGCATACGCCATCCAGAATGGTGTTCTTGTGAGACGCATGCCTGTCGCTAGCCCCCTGTCATCTGACCCATGGCGTGTGGTTTTGCCAGCAGAGAAGGTTCCCCTTGCCATCTGGGAGGTTCACAACAATTTCCCGTCTATACACCCTGGGGTTATGAAGTCTTACCTTAAAATCAAGGAGCTCTTCTATTGGCCGAACATGTTCCGGGATGTTGCTGAAACCCTGAAGCGATGCGAAGTTTGCAAAGCGTATAAGATAGCTAACACCCAGCCACGTGGCCAGATGTGCTTCCCAAAAGAAGTTTCTTTGCCCCTACAAGTAATTTCCATTGATTTGATTGGTCCCCTACCTATCGCTTATTACGGTTATAAATACATCTTATCTATGGTTGATGTTTTTTCAAAATATGTTTGGCTAATTCCCCTAAAAAAGGTGAATGCCACTGCTGTAGTAAAAGCCCTAGAATCCGAAATATTTTTCAATTTCGGCGTTCCACGGGCTATTCTTTGCGATAACGCTACGGTCTTCCGCAGCAATCAATTTGTAAGCTTTCTTAGGTCTTTTCACATTGACTCTCCATTTTATACGCCTTATTATACTCCACAAGCTATCACAGTGGAACGCTATAATCAAAGTGTTGTTACCTGTTTGAGTATTTTAGTCGGGGAGAATCAAAGAAACTGGTCGAAATTGCTACCCAAAGTTAAACTTTACCTCAATTCGTGTATCAATTTAGCCACAGGTTTCACACCAAACTTTCTTATGTTTGGGAGGGAAGTCCTTATGGATTTGACCCATGCTCAGGGGCAGACTCAAAGCACCAATTTGGCTGAAAGTCGGTCTCGGCATGCGTCCAATCTATCCTCCCTCACCGAGGTTTATGCTAAAGTTGCCGATAACCTCTCTATAGCCTTCCTCCGCAATTCCCGGTCTTACAACGCAAATCGTTCGGCTATCACCCTCAACGTTGGTGACACTGTGTGGAGAAATTTCTCCAGGTCCTCGGCGACGGACTATTTCTCCGGAAAGCTTGCACCTCGCTTTATTAAATGCCGTGTTACTAGGGTTGTCTCTAGGACTACCTATGTCCTTCGGGACTGCGATTCTGTTCATTCTGGATCATATCATATTAAGGATATCCTGAAATGATGGTTTCGCTTGGCAATCTATGTTTTACTCCCAAATTCTTTCTACGCCCTTTTGCATTTTGCCCTACAAAATTCGCTTGAACTACGTTACATTAAAAACATCGTAGTACACAGAACGCTCATTTTGAAAATACACTGGGCATTCTGTACCTACTTCAGTTTTTTCCTATCCCTAAATTCGTTGTTTCTTTGTATATATTTCCTACTTGCGTTAACTAATACAAATGAATCCAACGTACATATTAGTTTTACCCCTAATTATTTTCTAACTACGTAATTTTATGATATAAAATTAATTATGGTTTCAAACTATTTACAAACGGTCTTAGTATATGGCCTTATTTTTCAGACTAACATTTTGTTTTTTTTTCCACATTGACATTCTGATTGTCACTGTCCTATCAGGGAATAATAAATAATATTTATAACTAAATAAAAATAAAACGCTTAAGGCTACGAACAAAAGTGGTAAGCAGATCCCTTCATAATAATTATATTAGTTTAAAAACTTGCAATTTACGTTATTTTAGGCGTGGAACGCTGCAGTGTTTTTTTCTCTTCCTTTGCTAGAGTTAGTAGCGTCTTGTCGCCGGTCTCATCTTACCCGACTACGACGAAGAGGGTGTTGTTAACCTCTAGGTATGTCCCAGAGGCACAACATCCCTCTCATTTTACTACTCATCCCGTTAGTCAGACTCTAGGCACTAATTAGGCCGAAAGTCGATTAGGATGCAAATCCTACAGACGGTCACTTAATTTGTACTTTATTTTATTGGACTGAGGTTGTTTTTGGACTCAGGCTCATTTCCATAGCCTGATGCTCTTTTTTGGACTTGGTCTAATTTTTGACTTTAATGTTCTCCCCTTTTTACCTCAGTCTGTATTTTTTTTCCTAACTTCAATAGGGATTGTTTTCTTCTTTTATCGTTACTTTTTTTCATCTTCTTTTTATTCTATGCTAATGTTTCCTCTTTTCACCTTAGCTATTAGTCTCTTTGTCTTATCTTGTAACTTATTCTTGTCTTAGTTAGTTAATTGGTAGGTTTAGTTGGCACTTCTGGAGCTCGCATCGGTAACGTTTAGGTTCGATCCGGTTCAAACTTATTCCTTATCGGTAGCACTCCAATTGTCGTCCTTTAGGTTACTTTGGTTATTTATTAGTCTAGGATTAGGTTCTATTTATCTTTTAGTTACTTAACCTCTCTCGTAATACCCTCGGAGATATCTGACACTAGTGATGCTACATTGTTTGGATTTTATATCGATAGTATAGATATTTTTTTGTTAGAAAGGGGGTACTGCAGCATAACTCTGCATTATCAAACTTTTTTACGCGTACATCATAGGCCGCCTTATTTTTTCTTCTTTTCAAGTTGACGCAAATTTAAAATTTTTAAATGAAAAGAATGTTGAATTTTTTCTGGGTTGACATCAGTCAGTCGTCAGCCAAGAGAGTCCATGGATAGACACCAAAATTTAACTCGTTGAAGATTTATATTGAAATTATTTCCTGAATATTCGTGAGCAGACAAGCAGCAAGTAAATTTAAAGCCGTTGCTGCCAGCTGGTGCCCATTTCCGGGACCAATCGGGGATACGAGTATTCTCCCCGATCCCAAATTGTTCCTTTGATTGTTTTACCTCAGACAAGGCCGATTCCGGCTCCACCCCCAGGCCAGGGACGGCTACCTATTTGGTGCGGGTTCCCGCCACATCCACGCTTGGGCCAGAGCCAGCCAACCAGCCCTATCCACTGCGGGGTCCCTCCGTATCCGCGTTTCGCCTGTGCCAGTTTGTAGCATAAATTATGGGTTCTCTTGCCACATATCCAACGACACCCGGGGATCGAACCCGGTGCGTTGTAAGGTTAAGAAATGAAAAGTTTAATTGTGGTAAAATAACACTGTATAATTATTAGATTTGTAAAACTAAACACAAATAATTATAAATAAAACAAATCGAATAGAAAATGAGTAGCCGTCAGCTTGCGAAATATTTTTGGGAAAATATTATGACAAGGGATGGGAGAAATTTTAAATTTTAATACCTAGGCTCATCGACTTTCGTAATTTAATTTTAGTGTACGACGAAACGACGCGGATTTATCGCCAATAGCTAATGTCGACCCCACGTCATATAGGACGCACGCTTATCGAAAGTAGTCGCGATGAACCCTAACATCGGATTACGTAATTAGATAAAACGATTAGAACGCGCTAACTAGATTTAAGAATAAATAGCTAGAGTAAGAAAAAGAAAAAAAAAAGGTTGATGCGCTCGAGGGTGGCACTTCACCGCGCACCGCTTCCGACCGTCCTTCGTCCCGCCGCGGCGCTCGGCTACGCACGACCGGCTTCTGCCCGGACCACAGGCGAAACGCGGATACGGAGGGACCCCGCAGTGGATAGGGCTGGTTGGCTGGCTCTGGCCCAAGCGTGGATGTGGCGGGAACCCGCACCAAATAGGTAGCCGTCCCTGGCCTGGGGGTGGAGCCGGAATCGGCCTTGTCTGAGGTAAAACAATCAAAGGAACAATTTGGGATCGGGGAGAATACTCGTATCCCCGATTGGTCCCGGAAATGGGCACCAACTGGCAGCAACGGCTTTAAATTTACTTGCTGCTTGTCTGCTCACGAATATTCAGGAAATAATTTCAATATAAATCTTCAACGAGTTAAATTTTGGTGTCTATCCATGGACTCTCTTGGCTGACGACTGACTGATGTCAACCCAGAAAAAATTCAACATTCTTTTCATTTAAAAATTTTAAATTTGCGTCAACTTGAAAAGAAGAAAAAATAAGGCGGCCTATGATGTACGCGTAAAAAAGTTTGATAATGCAGAGTTATGCTGCACTCTGTTCTATCAACAATACCCTTGATTAAGATTTATGTTTAGTAAAATATGAAATATATAAATGAAAACACTCACACTTAGTCCGGTTTCATTAGATATTCACTTCACTTTTACGCAGCGCAATAATATTCTCTGATCTGATTTGATCTCTTCAATATATTTTATGCCTGCTTTTTGATAATAATAACCACAACACTGCGCTAAATACTCGTCACCAATATTATCCACGAACCAACAAAGTTCTATTAATTAAACACTCGTAACAAACTGCATCTACCCCACAGATATCGAAATAATTTACTTAGTTTTTTGTGGTCTACCTGCTAAACTTTAATATTTATGTGAACAAGACGAATGAAACTAAAAACGAATGATGATTATTGAACTAGTCATTGGTTGCAGACAAAGTGAGTGTGTGTGTGTAATGTGCGTGTCTACAGTATTGTAACAACTTATAGAAGAAGGTCGTAAGTCAAACCGAAGCGTCAGTCTATTGCTTTGTGAGATTGCTCATGGACTTTTAGTCGGTACTGTACCACAGCTAAAAAGTGAAAAGTAAAAACTTTTTACAAAAAAAAAAAAAAAACAACCGACTTCCAAAAAACACTACAAAGTGAAAAAAAACTTTAATTTCGGAAGTCGGTGACAAAAAACGAAGATTCAAAACCAAGGACACCGACTTCCGAAATTAAAGTTATTTTTCACTTTGTAGTGTTTTTTGGAAGTCGGTTGTTTTTTTTTTTGAATACCTCTTGTTTTTTACAGTTTCTGTTTTTGAAAGTAGGTTCATATACATTTTAAAATTTAAATTCATCATTTACGCGTGTAACTGCATCCGGTTAGCCTCCGGAACTCTGGAAAAGGCTAGGCTAGGTAGATTGTTTAGTACGTAGCAAATAAAACCGTGTTACAAACTCGTAAGTACAGTCAGTTACTAGGTAAATTTCATAAATAAAGGCAAACACTGTTTACCATCGTAATAAAGCCACGTAATTAAGTTGGAAAGTTCAAACTTGTTGGTAATGAAGTTGGTTGAAATTTTGTCACGAATAACTAAAGGTATGCTCAAGTTTGTTTCCCTTCATTTAAAGTCTCATTTATCATAATAAGGTATTGTGATACCGACAGGTATATCAATGTATCTAAACGAATAACAAAAACAGGTAAAAATTAAAACAAATATTGCCTGTGTGTAAGAAAGAAGAAATAAAATACATTTATTTAGCACAGACTAAAAGGCACACAATACAAGATAGTATACTACAAATAATAATAATAATAATACCCCACCGCCGTATCTCTACGTTGACGTCGTGGTGGGGCTTGCGCGCTCCGAACTCTGGGTCTGTGCCGGTAAAGTTTACTTTGCCGAAACAGGTGAGGAGCCAGACCAAGAGAGATACAAAAACCCGCAGGGCAGCATGTGGCGAGCTGTTGGGCAGTAGCGACCCCACGGACCCTATCTTCCGGGAGAAGTTTTGTTCCTCACCTCTGGCTTGCCTTTATTGGCCGGCTAGAGTGAACACTGACGAGGAACAGAGCTCCCACCTCATTCTTGCCTTTATTGGCTGGCTTGAATTGAGATTCGCAAGAGCAAACATGCTCGGAGAAAGGAAGTATTCCAGTAACATGCTGGTAGGGATCTTGACCGTACTTCCGGGATTGTCCTGATAGCCGTGGAATACCTCTCCACTCCTCATAAGCACCTCAGGACGTGTTGCCCCCTTGTCGCTACGACACTATGTGCTAGCGACCGTTTTTGGGGGCCCATTATTGAGTGTGCAAGTCACCCCCTGCCATTTTATCCGTGTGCATATAAAACATAGATCAGGCAGGGGCCATAGTCCTTCCACAGTTCCAGGTGACCAGTCCACTTTAGCGACCCAAACCCATAGTCCGATATCTTTGTTTCCATATCTTACAATAGTCCTACACCAACCGGGGGTTGTCCTTGGCTGCACTTGCATAGTGCGAACAGGGATAATCGTCGGTTGGTACCTCATTTCACTAAAACGTCTAAGGGGCCTCTGCGAGCTGACTTTGGCCCCTCGTACGCCTTCCAAAGGTCCGGGACCCCTGGGTCCCGAGAAATATCAAAGACGTATAAATAATAATAATAATACCCCACCGCCGTATCTCTACGTTGGCGTCGTGGTGGGGCTTGCGCGCTCCGAACACTGGGTCTGTGCCGGTAAAGTTTACTTTGCCGAAACAGGTCTAGGGTGAGGAGCCAGACCAAGAGAGATACAAAAATCCGCAGGGCAGCATGTGGCGAGCTATTGGGCAGTAGCGACCCCACTGACCCTATCTTCCGGGAGAAGTTTTGTTCCTCACCTCTGGCTGGCCTTTATTGGCCGGCTAGAGTGAACACTGACGAGGAACAGAGCTCCCACCTCATTTTTGCCTTTATTGGCTGGCTTGAGTGGAGATTCGCAAGAGCAAACATGCTCGGAGAAAGGAAGTATTCCAGTAAGATGCTGGTAGGGATCTTGACCGTACTTCCGGGATTGTCCTGATAGCCGTGGAATACCTCTCCACTCCTCATAAACACCTCAGGACATGTTGCCCCCTTGTCGCTTCGACACTTTGTGCTAGCGACCATTTTCGGGGGCCCATTATTGACCGCTGACCACCTTGTTTTCATTTCTTGATTCTCCCTCTTCACCTAGTTATCTAGCCCCGCACTTTCAGTACATTTGCGACAACCACAATAGAAATCTACGTTCATCTCACAATCGTCTTCTTCAATGTCCCACCCACCGCACAGACTTCATTCACTCTTCCTTCTTCGTTCAGTCTATCTCTCTGTGGAACGCGCTCCCCCAGGAAATTAGGATGGCGACCAACCGATTATCTTTTAAAGTCAAAGTTCGCGAGCACATTCGCAAGAAGCTGGCAGTATCATCACAGCGGTAATGATTTCCCATTGTTTGTCTTATTTGCTTTAGTAGTATTTTATGTGTATTTATTTTTGTTTATATTTGTATATAATTGGAAATATATATTTATGTATATCTTTATATTTAAATAAATATCTATTCCTCAATTCTCGCTATTGCACCTACCACTGTTTGTCTCTGCATCACCCAAAGGTTGACTGGTAGAAAATGCCTTTGGCATTAAGTCCGCCTCTGTACATTTGTGTGCTTGAAATATTAAATAAATAAATAATATTGAGTGTGCAAGTCACCCCCTGCCATTTTATCCGTGTACATATAAATATTGATCAGGCAGGGGCCATAGTCCTTCCATAGTTCCAGGTAACCAGTCCACTTTAGCCACCCAAACCCTTAGTCAAAATATCTTTGTTTCCATATTCTGCAATAGTCCTACACCAACCGGGGATTGTCCTTGGGTGCCTTTGCGTAGTGCGAACAGGGATAGTCGTCGGTTGGTGCCTCAATACTTAAAAATGTCTAAGGGGCCTCTGCGAGTTGGCTTCGGCCCCTCGTACACCTTCCAAAGGTCCGGGACCCCAGGGTCCCGAGATATGTTAAAGACATTTAAAAATAATAATATCTTTATTTCCAATTTACATTTTTTTTTTTTATAAAAGAAATCAAATAAAAACTGTAAAGTGCATTGTAAGAAATTGACAGGAAAGTGTACCTCGCGGCTTCGCCAAATATGCCCAGTTATTCTCTGTAAGTGCCGAACCGATTACAATAAGGCACCATATCGACGGGCGAGTAAATCGCGGCCATAGTCTCGCCATGCCATCAAATTCAATAGAAACTCTATGAATCAATCTTCACACGGCGATATCATCGCGGCGATAATTCGAAGCACAGCGTCGGACACTATCGCCGCGATTCTCTCGACCGTGGAGATGGTGCCTAAAACTTTCACTGATAGAAAGCTACGCTATTTCCGAGTGTTATATAGGGTGTGTTTTATATTAAAACTGGAGGAGGAAGTCGTGGGCAGAACTGAGTTTTGTTTAGTATGAATGTACTTGCCTTCTGCTAAATCGACTTTATTTTACAACTGCAGGATTTTTTTTAATTCAAGAAGCAACAGTTCGTTGTTTGTTTGTTAATGAGTTGTTCTTTTGAAACTGGGGACAACAACCAAAGACAAAAACACAAAGACATTAATTTAAATAAGACATTTTTTGAATCGCACTTATAGCGTGGTATAAATAAGGCTCCGCACAAACGGGCCTCCGACCACAACCACAGGTGGCTGTCGCGCGGCATGTCCTTTGGTACCGCGTAAACGAAGGTAGTCAGTAGCTGCCACGAGTGGTCGGTGGTCGCCAGGAGTGGTCGGTGGCTGCCACTAATGGTCGCTGTGGCCGCGAGTAGCGAGTGGCCGCCACCGGTGACATGTCGCGGACACTGCGTCATGAGTGGCCACCTCCGATGACATGTCGCGGACACTGCGTCGCGAGTGGCCGCCACTGGTGACATGTCACGGACACTGCGTCGCGAGTGTCCCCACCGATGGCGTGTCGCAGACACTGAGTCGCGAGTGGACGCCACTTGCTACGCGTGTGCGGCATTTCCATACAAACCTTATTAAAAATGGTGGTCGATGGCCAATTTGTGCGGAGCTTTAGCCAAAAAACTCAGATTTTGTATTTATCCAGAAAGTTTTTTTTTTGGGTCAACCGCTACGCATTTATTCATAGGAAGCTCTAACTTCTTATCGGAAACATTTTATCCGACTCATCGTCCATTATTAACATATTTACCGGACCCAGCAAACACGTAAATTATGTAAGAATCGAACCCTGACACAAAGGGCAGATGCTTCACTGCCCATCCATTTAGGTCAAGTGTATCCACCCAGTAATGGATCTAGTTCACTATTTGCATAACAGTGGGTAGGTAATTAACCGTACAAGGGATAACAAAACCAACCAAGTGTACAAAATGTCTTTAATTTCTCTCCATTTTGGGTCTAATTTTTTTCTTGTTCTGTAATGAATTAGATAATTAAACATGTCTTGTAGTAGAACATGAAAAGATTTTTTTCATTTTATTTATTGCGAATTTACTTGGAATAAGAGTTGAATATTTAGTTAAAGAGTAAACATTCTTGTATGATCTCGTTCTTATAAATTAACTAGCTGCGCCCCGCGGTTTTACCCACATAAGTTTATGTGTTGGTATCCAGGCTATAAACTATCTGTGTGCCAAATTTCATTAAAATCCGTTCAGTAGTTTTTGCGTGAAAGAGTAACGAACATCCATCCATCCTCACAAACTTTCACATTTATAATATTATGTAGGATAACTAGCGACCCGCCCCGCTTCGCACGGTTTTTGACTTGACAAAACATCGAGTTTTATTTATATTGTGTGTTTAATTTTAATGTATCATACACGTAAACCTTCCGGAATCAATGGTGAAAATTGCTTCAAAATCCGTTGCGTAGGTAGTTTAGAAGATTAACGCGGTCACACAGACAGAGATACGAAAAGCGACTTTAATTTATAATATTTATAGACTAAAGTGTTGCTAAGTCCCGCTGCATATAAGGCCACAAGTGACCGCTACAGTGTGGCGCGGCGTCTAGTGGCCGTCACAAACTGCAGTCAAATTTATTTATAAATTTTCTTTGATGTCGTCCCTCACTTGGCACTTAAGTTGTCGCGTCCGAGCCACAAGAGAGCAGTGGCTTAGTGGCTGTGTCTAGCCACTGTTTTTTGTAAAGGAAAATACATAAAAAGTAACAATCACCAGTTAATCTTGTCGCGTTGGCACCATTCACGGCCTAGAGCAATGCGACTTACGACGCGACTTGTGTCAAGCGACACGCGCGCGCTGCACCTATTTTCGTCTATCGCTCCGCAAGTCGGTTACTCGTGGCATGCTCTAAAGTCTAAACAATAGAAGAAAGAAACCGGCCAAATGCGTGTCGGACCACGCCAATGAGAGGTTCCGTAATTGGGATGAATTTATTCCAAATACAAACTTAACATTGTAGTTAAAAAACATGTTCTCTAATACATTCCAACAGCAAATGTAAGTTTGTACGCACAATATTTGGAGACAAAAAAAAAGATCCTCACAACAAGTTTTTTCATTTGATATCTCACACACTACAGATTGCAAAACTTTTTTTTTTAATTTTTCCATTTGCTCCCGAAATTTGACCCGCCCTTCAATTTTTTTGACGTGATTACTCGATGAACGCCGGCTGCACGCACGAAAAAGTGTCACGTTCCGCCTGAGCCGAGCGTGCAAGCGTGACCGCGGAACAAGCGATAGAGAAGCACGATCGGCCTAAGCGTTCGGCTTGCGACGTTATCACGTAAAATTATCGTCCGTAAACCGACTTTACAGACAACCATTTTTTTTATTTACGTTACGCGTTTGTGTTTGGGTCACAGAAATTTATATGTTTACCATCGGTCCATTAGATTCGAAGTAAAATTGGCTGTAACAGACGGACAGAAAGACAGACACACAAGTGATCCTATTAGTGTTCCGTTTTTCCTTTTGAGGTACGGAACCCTAAAAAGAAAAGAAATGAAAGAAGTTACTTTCTTATTTTTCTTTTTTCTCCACAGTCGCTGTCGCAAGACACGTGTCGCTTGAGCGTTTAGCTCGTGACCACGGGGTTTGAACAACTGCTCGCCGCGACGGGTTGAAACTATTAGGGTGTTGCCACACCCACTGACGTCAATCAAGTCGTCAATCTATGTGGATCGATTGGATGAAGTAAAAAGAACTGTCAATCGACGTGGGTTGATCTAATTGTCTATTAATTGATGATATCGTTATCTCTCAGTCGCATTGACAATAGTGTTCTAATATGTGTAAAGGCCTTCTTTTTTTTGTGTGGGAAATTATCAAATAACTTCTCCCGCTCTAGGTGGAGCGGGAGGGCGTGTCAGACTCTTACTGACTAAAACCTACCCGTGTTCCTTCAGTTGCCATGTTGCCGGGGGCCACGATTTCCGTTTTGGACTTCTTCGCAACCCCGGCAGGCATCGGCCCTAGCGGACCCCGTCAGTTCTGCTGACATCTCTTTGAGGCGCGCGTGAATGTGAAAACGCCTATGTTAGGCAATAAGTTTTTCATTATATTTTAGATATACCTGTGCTTATGGCTGTCGCGTATTACAACAAACGCTTCGTAAAACAAAGGAAGAGGGAAGCAATTGTTCAGATAATTTTGACATGAATACCTCCGGGCGTCTATGGGATGGACTGACGTTATGGACAGTTTATTTTCCACAGTAGTTCTACTGCTATTGTTCAAAACCCTTTTAGGGGGAATTGTGGGCTGTAATAACAGCGGTTGCTGTGGTTATTAGAATTTGAGTTATCAGGACAGTTTTACTAAACTGGGTTAGCTAATATTTGGGTTTGATATT
This sequence comes from Agrochola litura, assembly GCA_949152395.1. Taxonomy (NCBI): domain Eukaryota; kingdom Metazoa; phylum Arthropoda; class Insecta; order Lepidoptera; family Noctuidae; genus Agrochola; species Agrochola litura. Next base: position 15,632,502 of record OX424509.1, on the reverse strand, counting down.
TCGGTTACCTTTTGTTCAATGTACTTAGAGTATAGAAGTAGAGACAGAAGAGATAGTGTAGTGTATTTATTTATTTAAGGTGAAGAAAATGTGTTTTGTAAAATGATATAATATCATTGAAAATATGTACCTACTATGTATGAAAGTAGGTTGGTAATAATATAAATCTTTATTTTCAGACCAGAGATCCGTAACATAAGTAATTAATACTAATAATACTAGGTAATAAAATAAGTTGATACTTACTAACTAAAACACGTTTATCGTACCACATCACATATCTGAATGACGGTCTGTGTGCCGCCATCCAGTGACATATTGTTATACCATCCACCCTGCCGGCTATAGTAGCCACGAGGCTGTTGCCATAAAATAATAATAAGATGCCAGTAAATAATTTGTAACGAATGCAAATATTAATTTAGAATTTAACTAATATACCATTAAAAAAAACCATACCATAAAAAATCCTGAAAGAAATCTTGACTTCTTTCAGGGTTTTTATGGCTCTTTAGAAATAGCTAAGCGGAACAGGTTACTAAATATATCCACGTCTATTGTATTTTATAATGGATTTCCGCAAGGTCACGCCTGGATCAATTATCTAACTTAACTAATGTAATGTTCCCGGCAATCAATAGACAAATATTCTTTAGAAACCGTCCAAACTGTGGATAGTTTCAAGAGGTGTTACCTGGAGTTACCACTACCTCTCGAGGCAATCTACATAACGAGTTGGGAAGACATTTCGCTCCAAATTTACTTTCGAGTAATCCTGTAAGGGACAAGACAGTGTGATGACAAGGCGAGATTAACGAGACACCGACCTTTCTACCGAACACCAGTTATTCTCTTAAAAAACTCAGTTAATTGCACAAAGATAACGCTATCGAATAAATTAACGTCCGCTTTTAGCGTTAAATATTCCGCCAGAGATTTATTTTGGGTAATTTGCGCTTTTTGCTAACGTCTGAATTAAGTCGGTTCAAAAATAAAAAGTCAGCTTAGTTTAGTTTTCACTAATTAAACGGTAATTATTTAGCTTCTTTATTTTTGTGAGTGAGTCTTGAAATGAGAGACATTTTTGCATATTTAAGGAGCCGTAGTCTAAAAAACTACCCTGTTTTTAGGGTTTCGTACCTCAAAAGGAAAAATCGGAACCCTTATAGGATCACTTCGTTGTCCGTCCGTCAGTCTGTCAAGACCCATTTTCTCAGGAACGCGAGGAGGTATCAAGTTGACATTTATATCAAATACGTAGATCTATATTCACTTGGAGCTCTAAAAAATCAAGCTCGGCCATTTATGTGACATATTTTGATACTTGCAAATAAATCAAAACCTACAGGGTACTTCCCGTTGACCTAGAATCATGAAATTTGGCAGGAGGCAAGGTCAAAAATCCGAAAATTGATAAGTTGTAGTTTTATTTTATTTTATTTGAGATTACAAACTTACATTTGCAGTTGGAGAATTCACCGTGACATATATCGATTGATGACAGAACATGTTTCTCAACTAAACTACTAAGTTATGTTTTGTTATTGGGTTTTGATAGGTATATATATATCCATAGATTTAAATAAATATTTATTCCACAATTTTCGATATTGCACCAACCACTGTTTGTTTCTGCATCACCCAAAGGTTGACTGGTAGAAAATGCCTATGGGATTAAGTCCGCCTCTGTACATGTATGTGCTTAAAGTATTAAATAAATAAATATCCCAAGAACAAAACATAACTCAGTAGTTTAGTTTTTCATCCCAACTATGGAACCCTTCATTGTGCGAGGTCCGACACGCACTTGGCTGGTTTTTTATTAATACAGTGATGTAAAAACTTTTTACCAACTGTTTAGTAGTTGCAGAGTCATTAAATGGTAGATAGCAAATAGCGAAGTTTCACTGAAAATTCACGATGAAAAACTTCGGGAAAGAGGTAAACTATTATTAAACAAAACTTATTCCACAGTTTCTTTGCTTGCTCAATGCACAAGTTCCAAGCAAATTGGCAAAAGCGTTGCATTTCCAATGGTTTACTTTGTATAAGGTATACAGCGAACTTTGGAAATCAATTAACATAAAATGAACGGTATGTTTAAGTTATTAGTTAAATAGAAAATGTTGTAATTACTTAGTTTCCTTAGAAATTGCATTTGGAGTCCGCCCCACCACTGAAGTCCATTTGACGCAGTCTATTTCATTGCATCAGATTGCATTAAAAAAAACTTGAACAAGATCACCTTGGTGGAAGAAAAATACTTGTATAGAACATTGGTCTTACGGACCAATGTTCTATACATTATCTAAATAAAGTGCACAATCGCGTTTACAAAAAAAAAAAATTCTTGAACCTTTAAAGTAAAAATACTTGCATAGAACATTGATCCATAACGTAATATAAATAAAGAGCACAAACGCGTTTACAAAAATGAGGTGTCGGTAACGGTGTCGCGAGTTCAATTGTTTTTTCCCATCTCAAAAATGCCCAACGCGCCTAAAGAAGTTTTCACTTAAAAAAATGTAGTTCCACAATTTTCCGCCGACCTTCTTTTGTGGCGCGCACTCTTCTATTTTCTTTTTAACACGCTTTTATTAGGTCGACCTGTATGTAACTATGTAATGGAATCTAAGGTAACTAATTTAACCAACTTCTAAGGGTCGTAGCGTAATGAAAATTGGCAGCTGTATGTAGTTCTGATGACAATACAATGATATGGTACTGTCGAACTGATCTGATGATGGAGCCGGAAGATATGAACTGGAACTTCATGATGGAAAATCGTATCATAGCTGTTTTGGATTTCTTAGAAAAGTCTTGTAATGAACTTTGACCACGATTAGGTTTCAAGGTCTGATGATGAAGCCGGAAGATAGGCACTGGCATTCCATGATGGATTATCGTATCACAGTCGTGTTTGCACTTGCGAGAAAGGCCACGTAAGTGCATTTATAAAAGCGTGTTTTTCTAGTGTTTTTTAAACTATTAATTTATTCGTCTGGCTAGTGACTAACTTGGTGTCAGAATTTTTATGCTGCCCATAGGCCTCTGACTTGGCTTCACATGCCGTCGAGAAATATCTTTACGGCATGCCGGTTTCCTCACGATGTTTTCCTTCACCGTTCTTGAAGCAAGTGATAATTATACATTACGTACATGAACAGGTAACGGTATCTAGTCGCAACACGGTGACACTGCAATGGATAAAAGGACACAGCAGATCGCTAGGTAACGACACAGCTGATGAACTTGCTAGAAGAGGATCTAGCATGGCAGTCTGTGGACCCGAACCTATCGTACCAATCTCTTTCAACCAAGTACACAGGTGGCTACAGAATTCACCCTCACACAAGCGGAGTACTGGTGGACCTCGACACTGGGCTGCAGGCAATTCAAGGAAGCTATGCCATCCCTGGATAGCAGGCAACCAGGCGTTTATTACGCCTGGACAGGAACGGCCTGCGCCTGGTGACGGGGACCATCATGGGGCACTGTTCGCTAAACAAACACTTCCACACAATAGGCATAACGGACAGCCGTCTGTGCAGGGCGTACATGGAGGCTGAGGAAACTATCGCGCACGTGCTCTTTGAATGCGCAGGTGTCACCCAGATTAGAACAGAAACCTTTGGGTTACCCAAATCTTTCACAGATGTTCTGAACAGACCAGGAGTTTTAATAAACTTCTGGAGGGAGGTGGGCTGGTTAGAATAACCACCAAACGGCCGCCATGGCCTACTAACTATGGTCAACCTGACGGACTAAGTGCGAAAACCAAACCCTATAACATAGAACATACGCACATGAATCCGAAAAGTCAGAGATGCGTGCCTTGGGTTCGAACTCGAGACCTTTGATTTGGCAGTTCGATGGTCACACCACTAGGCTATCACTGCTTTTTTTCGATGCACTTTAAAGGCTACACGCAAACTGTTATTCTGTATAATAGACAAACCATCGCTCTATGAAATTAAAACATTCTCACTGTTAAAGTTTTCAAAATTTGCGGAAAAACCTGCAGCCTAATGGCGTAATGCACTTATAATTACAATGATTAACATTTTGACAATTCAACAATATTCATTGCATTATTTACGTAGTAAGCAGATGAATTTTTCAAACATTATGTGAAGGAATAGATTAGAAATTTCCTTGAGGGCCTTTAACGGGTCAATTGATCAGGTTAAGCTACGTTTGCCGCGGTTGGTCCATGGATGGGTGACTATCTTTACATAACAAGACCCCTCCGTGCCTCGGAAAGCAAGTTAAGCCGTTGGTCCCGGCTGTCATTTGTAGATCTATGACAGTCGTTACGGGTAATTAGAAGCCCAAAAGTCTGACAACTACTCTTACCAAGGGGTATCGTGTTACCTAGTAACTAGGTTATGGAGGTCAGATAGGCAGTCACTCCATGTAAAATACTGGTAGTCAGCTGTATCTGGTTAGACTGGAAGCCGACCCCAACATAGTTGGGAAAAGGCTATGTCGATGATGATGGATTAAAAATTTCCTTTAAAATCGGAAAGATTGTGATGGAAATTGTCCACTGAAATTGCCCGAGAACAAGATGACGTTAGCTGCTTGTACCGTTGTACCTGAAAAAACGGTTTCGATGAGCCCTATGTACAAAAACTAAAAAGTTGTAGGTACCATTATCCTATTCAGCGTGTGTAACAAAACTCGTCCCAGAGATTTATAATTTTAACCAACTTCATAAAGTCGTGATGAAGATTAATACCCGAGTTGAGCGCTACTTATTGGAATTTGAAAGAGGGTAGTCGGACGACGACGCGTTCAGTTACAAAGTTTCACTATACATTGATAAATTGCAACCACGCTTGTGGAATACGGTGACTGATAGCGCAGGCTGCTAAAGGAATATTATTTTAGCATAGAGATTTTTTTCTCTGAAAGTTATTTTCGCCTAAAACGGCTGCTCTGGCAGAATCATAATATGATAATATTATGAATCACACAAACTATCAAAAACTGACAATTCATAACATTATGTGCGTTCAATTCATATTACGCAATTCATCTATTTGACAGTTTTGTATTATAAATAACATTTCATCATCATCATCAGCCTATAAATGTTCCCACTGCTGGGACACAGGCCTCCTCTCTGTGAGAGGGAGTGGGCCGTAATCCACCACGCGGGCCCAGTGCGGGTTGGTAGATGTCACATGTCTTCGAATTTTCGGTTCTAGGACATGCCGGTTTCCTCACGATGTTTTCCTTCACCGTTTTGAGAGCAGTGGTGATGAAATAATTTACACAAAGTAAAGCGCCTATCTGGGTTCGAACTTACGACCTACAACTCGTAAGTCGCGGCCGTTACCACTGAGCCACAAATAACAACTTTAAATAACATTTACATTGTAGAATTTTTTTATTTTTAGGGTTCCGTACCTCAAAAGGAAAAAACGGAACCCTTATAGGATCACTCGTGTGTCTGTCTGTCTGTCTGTCTGTCTGTCTGTCCGTCTGTCACAGCCAATTTACTCCGAATCTAATGGACCGATTAAGTTGAAATTTGGTACACATGTGTATTTTTGTGACCCAAACACGAATGTGTAACGTAAATAATTTAATTTTTTTTGAATATAGGTGTCACTTTTGGGGCGCAAACAAGAAAATTTAAAAAAAAAGTTTTGCTAACAGTACCGTGTGACATATCAAATGAAAGGGCTTGTTGCGAAGATCTTAAATATATTTTTTATATAATTTTAAAATAAATACTTTTAAAGATATTTGATAAATTCAATGAAAATTGACCATTCCCCCCCCCTTATCTCCGAAACTACTGGACCAAAAATTTTGAAAAAAATACATAGTATGGCTCTTTACTCATAGATTACAGAAAAACCTATAAGAAGTCTATGGTCTTAAAATGACATGGTAAATCTCTCAATATTGTGCGTAAAACTTACATTTCGTCGCTCGGCATCCAAAAGGCCCATCTCTCTAGCTACTATAATATCAAAATATCAAAAGTGTTTGACCGTCTGCTTAATACACAAATAAATAAAACTGTAAATGTTCATGACAACCAATTCGGGTTTCGGCGTGGTTTGTCAACAGAAAGTGCAGTGTTGTGCCTTAAGCATACTATCACATACTTACTATACACAGCGTGGGACGCCGATTTATGCTAGGTTCATCGATTTATTCAAGGTTTCTGATCAGGTTGCTTATGACCTATTGTGGAGAAAGATGGGGAAGGATAGGTTGCCAACGGAGCTTATAAACATCTTTAAATAGTGGTATGGTAACCAGATCAATAGTGTACGATGGGCTGGAACTTTTTCCAAGCCATACAGGTTGGAATGCGGGGTGAGGCAGGATTGGTGAGCTCAGCAGCACCAGAGTGGGTTGCTATATAGATGGTATTTGTGTAAATAATGTTAACTATGCAGATGATATGGTGCTTCTGAGCGCGTCAATCTGAGGTCTCAGAAAGTAATTGGTCGCCAAATGTGAGCAGTATGCCAAAACACATGGTATGATGTATAACTCCAATAGGTCGGTGCTGCCCCGTTTTTGTAGCGCATCGGGAATAGTCTCGGACGCACATATTAATTGCTTTTACGCAACGATGCGAATGAGGTGTGCATCCCTGGTACGCAGAGTACGGGCCAGCTCCAACAATATCGTTAGCAGTCTGGATTGCATGTACATCAATCACTGCAGTGCCGTCTCCCATGGGGTGAAATAAATTTAAACTAGATTACGTGGGGCACTCAGAAAGTTTTGTGATACTAGAAAAAAATATACTACAGGTTATATATTTTTTTATTATATCTTTTGAAAGAACTCTCCATTGGCATACACAGTTTTATACGTCTAAACAAATTTTCATAACACATTTTCCAGTCCGCATCAGACACCTCTCCAATCTCCTTCTCAAATGCACCCAGTGCATCTTCAGGTGATGAAAACTGTTTTCCTTTGAGTTGATTTTTTATTTTGGGGAACAAGAAAAAGTCGCACGGAGCCAAATCGGGACTGTAAGGAGGATGAGCTATAAATTTGACCGGTGTGCTGTCCAGAAAGTCCCTTGTTTTGAGCGCCGAGTGAGCCAGCGCGTTGTCGTGGTGAAGCAGTAGCCCACGGAGGCCAGTGTTCGGTCGCTTGCTGCTTGCAGTAGTAAAAACTTCTGGCAAACATTTGGTAACATACCATTCAGCATTGATGCTTCTTTGATCTCGTCAGGGTATTGACACCAGATAACCTGGTAGAAAAAAAAAAAACTTGCGATCAACATTTTGCCTGCACTTTTGGCTCGCTTCACTTTGGTAGGCGTTGGTTCATTTTGAAACAGCCACACGGTCGACTGATGCTTTATTTCTGGATCATATTGATAAATCCAAGATTCATCACCCGTAATGATATCTTAAACGCGCCGAGACGAGCCTGCTACCAATTTTGCTATCATGTCTCGGCACCATTCTACCCGAACCTCCTTCTGACCCTGCGTTAGATTTTACGGTACCAGCGTGAAACTATCTTCCATAACCGAAGATGCCTGTGTAGAATTTCATGCACACTTCCCGATCCAATCGGCAGTATACACCGTGAAATTTGAATCACAGTTTTGCTAGAACAAACTTTATTCAGACCATGGTCTACTACCATTCTACAGAATCCAATAAAAAAGAAACATAAATTGGTTTTTGAAAAAACGTATACGTGGTGTCTGTGTTGTAGGGAGTAACTATAATCTTGACATTTTAAACTTTGCTTTTTTTGTGTTATTTCAAAAACCAATTATGTTTTTTTTTATTGGATGCTGTAGAATGGTAGTAGACCATGGTCTAAACAACGTTTGTTCTAGCAAAACTGTGATTCAAATTTCACAGTGTATGCTGAACCTCTTCATATGTAATTCGCCTATTCTCTTGAATTAAATTTTTCACAGCCAGCACTTTTTCAACAACCGTCATAGGGCGGCCACTTCTTTCTTTGTCTGCCAAAATTACTAGACCACCCATATATTCATTGAACCAGCGAAAAACAGTCTCTTTAGAAGGCCTTTTTTCTATGAACACCAATTGAAGTCTTTCAAACGATTCTTCTGGTTTTAGTCGACATTTGAAATCGTACAAAATCATCGCGCGAAAATGTTCTCGTTATAAATCCACTTTTCAGTAAGACAGAGTATTTTGATTTTGCTCGTAAAAAAATATGGAGGGAATTTCGAATTTGGAATGTTATGTTTTTTTGTAATAAATAGTCATCGTTTTAATTGACATCAAAACCAGCCAGTATTCTATAGACAAAAACTGTTAGTCGCAAAACTTTCTAAGTGACCTCGTAAAATAAGTTAACATAGTTCATAAGTTTACTAACGCAATGAGTCCTTGTTACTTGAATAAAGAAAAATATCTGGATGATAATTCTTTTTTGAACGACGTTTTCTAAAAATGAAACCTAGCTAGATCGATTTATCGCTCCTGAAACCCCCTGCATACTAAATTTAATAAAAATTCTTGGAGCCGTTTCAGATTATATATACATAGGTATATACAAGAATTGCTCGTTTAAAGGTATTATTATTATATTAATACCGCGAATGTGAATTTTTTTACGAAAAGGACCATGCAAAAAAATGTATGGGCAGTGTCCCATCCCATCAACAGACATGGGACAAGTTTCAATATCATTATTACGTCCCATGAAAAGTCGGTACCAATTTTTAGTTCGGAATTCGACGGGGTTTTTTTTTTAAAAAGACTTTTGACAAAAATAAAGTATTTTTATTTTAAAATAAAAAATTACATTTTAGACGATAATTACAAAAAGCAATTGTTCAACTAGACATTTTAAGTATTAACAACACAAAAACAATTGTGCAAGTAGACACTTAATAACAACAGAACTATTATCCAGACAAAAATAACGTTATATTATTCATCTATTATAATAGTCGATAACATTGCCGCTGGTAGATTAAAGTCGATATGTCGACCTTTGCCCATATACCATATAATTGATATTATATGGGCACAACTTCCAACCGTACGCGCCCCTGTTAGGCATGTGCAATACCACTGTTCAATAGCACGTCTGCCAGTTTCACTTCGGTTTATTAATATGTAACAATAATAAACGCGCGATCTAACGTGTCGAGATTGTATTCGTCCTCTAATTAACCAGACATTATCTTCTCGAATATTATACCTTGGCAAATCAGTTAGCTGGTTTTCTCGAAATAATTCAATATAATAAATTCCATTCCCAATATGTTCCGCACAGTAGGATTTTGCAAGTTTTATATGGTAGGTCCCCAAGGCGAATAAAATGATATCATCATCAGTCAGTTCTGGAAAGTCCTCAAGATGTGGCATGGTGGCCTCCATCGTCACAAAGTTAACTCTTTGTCTGTTAAGATTTTTGCCTTCGACATAATTTTTCAAAAGGTTAGGTTGATGAACCTTAGTTTGAATTATTTCAAAGAATTCCGGCGCAAGCCTGTGGTCTGTAGCAACACGGTAATTAGCATTTATTAATGATGCTGCTATGCGGAAATCGACAAACATGTTTGGCAAAGCTCGGTTAAAATAAGTTTGTTTTAATAACTTAAAACGGTTTTTGAATTTGCCGTTAACCGCCTCCACAATCCATCTACACACAGTCACCAACCGAGAATCATTTGCCTTTTCTGTTGATAGCTGGGTCGCGTTCCTGTCCTTGGTAGGTGGCATGTGAGGTTCATAGCCAAGGGACTCAATATCATTAATACTGTCCCTGAAGCCCCTGTCCAAAATAAAGACGTCCTCTCTGTGTAGTAACCAATGTAGTAAGTGCTCCTCGTCATTCATTATGTTCTGCATAATAGTTGCATCTGATGTTGTTGCAAGAAAAGGGCCTATGACATCTATGATATATCCATCGCTGCTTACTAAAATAAATGGTTTCAATAAATTGCGAAACTTGTGGAGGCTATAAGTTTTTCTTTGAAATAAATAATTAGTGCTTTTTTCAATATATACATATGTGCCATCTGCGATAATAATTAACTTGGTGTTGTTTTCATTTCCAAAAATATGTTTGGGCAAAAATAGATTTCTCTCTAGAAGCTCATCTCTAGAAATATGACCTATACCAAGATGTCTTGGTACATATTGACCTGTCAAGCATTGTCGCGCTATTTTTAGGCGATATTCAAACACTTGACGTGTTACGCCGAAAAGCGTAGCTAGTCGCTCGTTAGGTTCTCCAGTTCGTATTTTCGTTAAATAAGCTCCGAGAACTGATCGGGGATGTCTGCATTTTTCTGCGAGCGATGGCGTTTCTTCCAAAATGACGTTGAACTGCTCTAAAGTGAATCCAGTCCAAAACATAAGTTCACTATTATTCAGTGAAGATAATGTTTCAAAATCGAATCTTGTCCTATTGTTGATTGCTTCAATTAACATGTTTGTCATGTTACTAAAAAATGAAGCATTAAAATAATGTGTAACATTTACATTATCCAGTAACTCTTCAAAATCATAGTTATTTAAATGTTCTTCACATATTCGCGAACTCGGCGGAATATATAATCGATAATGACATACCAAATGTAGCTTGATAGACACAGGAACTCGTCGTAGATTTTCATGTCTACATTGCCTATACATACAGAGCCGTGAAGTGTTCGGTGCACGTACGTAATCGCGAACATAGAAACGAGCATCATCCTCTGGATTGTCCTGAGGATCATTGGGGGCTTCAGCAACATTGGGGGCTTCAGCAACATTGGGGGCTTCAGCAACATTGCGGGCTTCAGCAACATTGGGGGGTTCTTGATTGTCAGCATCTAAAATTATTTATTTATTTATTACTAGCTGTCCCGGCGAAGCTAGACTGTACTTAGTGATGAAATAATTTATTTTGATAAGGATTAATAGCACAGATGTAATTACCTTCTACAATGGGAGCGTTCTCAAGACGTAGTTGTCCACCGTCATTATTATTGGCTCTCTGCCAGCATCTATGGCATACTGCCATTACGTTATTGAATACTACCTGAAAAGGGAAAAAATGAAGATATCAGCATATGTGTGTTTTTGTAATAAGCAGAAGTATTTTTTCTGTGTTATATTGATTATATCGGTGTTATATGTGTGCTTGTCAGTTGTCTAGAACTCGGAACACAATCTACACTCACTTTTGGACTAGACTATAAAAATATTAAGGTGAGATTCAATAATTATGCAGGTAAAAATATCTCATTCCTCATAGGAATTATGGCCGGACGATTGAGTCGTTCCTAACGTAAGCTATACTTTAAGTGCTATATTTCTATTCAAGCAATTCTAAAATGTATCATATAGTATCGTAGCAATGTTCTATCTGCTTATATATTCTAACTACATGACACTTATTCTTATTCATTATACGTATTCTACATAATATCTAAAAGTTATCGATATATGTATAATAAATCAGTAAATAAATACAATGACTGTGACTTACTTGTGTCAATCCATTTTGCAAAATGTAGGCCGCTAACTCAGGACTACTATGAAGCAATGTTTCTTGTAATATATGTCGTCTCTGTCTTAAAACAGATCTAGGACACATTACACATTGGCGTCCAGTCTCCATATTTATAAATCACAGTCCATTAAACGTGCCGGGGTCATCGAGTAGCAATCAAAAGGTCCAATAAACAAGCAGAGGTTAGTAATAGTCGCAAACAAGCCGATAACGCACAAATAAACAACGCGAACACAGCAGAACGTACTAGCCACGACTGAGGGAGGTGCGCGGGCGCAGGCGTCGAAAGGGTGCGGTCGGGGTAACGGAGCAAGGAGGGAGGGTAAAGTACGTCTTACGGCTGTTCTCTCTCGAGTTTTTTTTAGTTAAATAGTACATTTTTAATTCGATTCTTAATACTTAATAAAACTGTATAAGTATAACATATTTTTTTTTATTGCACGATAACCCCATATCCTACAGTGATGTCGCCATAGTAAAAAATAATCATAATGTCGAGATGTATTTAATGAGATATGTTTGGCATCTGTTGATGATATGGGACGATTTTTTGCATAGTCCTTTGATTTTTGTTTTATTTCATTCCACACGTTCAAATAAGTGACCCTGCAATTTAAAAAAAAAATGTCACAGTCGCGGTATTGGATGCCGAGCGATGATTTGCAGTTGGAATGTATGGGAGAACATGTTTTTCAACTACAATGTTAAGTTTGTTCTTGGGATAAATAAATTCATCTCAACTACGGAACCCTTCATTGTGCGTAGTCCGACACGCCCTTGGCCGGTTTTTTTTTATTTGATTTATAAAAACTGTACAGAAAAATTAGCCGGTAAAATTAAGGTCTTAATTTTTTCATGCGGCAATATTTACACCAAATATGATTCTGATAGGAATTGAATTGAATATGATTCAGCTAAAATATGTCACTATAGAAGAATTGCTGGGGATTTACAAAATGAATTGCTTTTAGAGGAATTGCTTAATGTGGCCGTTTTAGACCCGCTGTGCCTATTCCCCAAAGGGTTAGGCAGAGATGTTCCTAATAGTACACCCTTTCGCCAGTTATGTTTTACTCTCAGGTAATAGGGGGCGAGGCTATTGCCAACAATCGGGCACAAATCCAGACTCTGGGCTACTACCGAGAAATTCCTGATGGAGAATTCCAATAACAGTTTGCCCAACCTGGGAATCGAACCCAGGACCTGATAAGCAGTAACGCTTGTGACCACTAGACCAACGGGGCTAAGTAGTACTGTTGTTTTCTGGTTTGAGGGATATGGAGCTGGTAACCACGGAATAGCGGGTTTCTTTAAATGATTATAACTAGCTACGCCTGTTTCTCAACTTGGATAATAACAATATGTATTTATTTTTCAAATTATACATTATTACAAAATTAGATATTCCCAGACTGCCAGGTATTTTATTTAGTCTACAGATTTGCTCGATTTCTGAGGATCGTTAGTCAATCTGCCTAGCCTTTTCCCAAATATGTTGGGGTCAGCTTCTAGTCTAACCGCATGCAGCTGAATACTGTATTTTACTTGGAGCGACTGCTTGTCTGACCTCCACAATCCAGTAACTGGGTGATACGATACCCCTAGGTAAGACTGGTTGTCTGACTTTCAGGCTTCTGATGACCCATAACGACTGTCAAAGATCCACGAATGACAGCCGGAACCAACTGCTTAACGTGATTTCCGAGGTACAGTACCGACCAAAAGTCCATGAGCAATCTCACAAAGCAATAGACTGACGCTTCGGTTTGACTTACGACCTTCTTCTATAAGTTGTTACAATACTGTAGACACGCACATTACACACACACACTCACTTTCTCTGCAACCAATGACTAGTTCAATAATCATCATTATTCGTTTTTAGTTTCATTCGTCTTGTTCACATAAATATTAAAGTTTAGCAGGTAGACCACAAAAAACTAAGTAAATTATTTCGATTTCTGTGGGGTAGATGCAGATTGTTACGAGTATTTAATTAATAGAACTTTTTTGGTTCGTGGATAATATTGGTGACGAGTATTTAGCGCAGTGTTGTGGTTATTATTATCAAAAAGCAGGCATAAAATATATTGAAGAGATCAGATCAGATCAGAGAATATTATTGCGCTGCGTAAAAGTGAAGTGAATATCTAATGAAACCGGACTAAGTGTGAGTGTTATCATTAAAATATTTCATATTTTACTAAACATAAATCTTAATCAAGGGTATTGTTGATAGAACAGAGGTATTGTTGAGACAGAAGATGCCTTTAAAGTTTTAAATTCATTGTGAGGTTTAATTCGATTAGTGAATAATAAATAATAAGGTATTATGTGTAATAAAAACAATGTTTTTCTTTGTTCTAGAGAAATACTGTGAGGGTTAAGAGATATGAGGAAGGGGCTTATTATCGAGTAGCAGCGACGTCAAATGGTGAATGAAACAAATGGTTTCATACCAACGAGATATTTTGCTGAATTATTAAAAACACGTCATTATGAACCGTTCGCCGTGCACTCCTGAAGGCTTGCATCACTGAAGACCAGCTAGAAAACCGTTTTTGACCTTAAAATATTGACCGTACCAACTTAATAAACAACAGATTCGTTATTGCATGAATTTATGGTAACGAATTTTTTAAGCACGTTTCAATAGGGTGTTTGTCGTATTTCTTGCAGATATACCGAAATTGTTTAATATTATTTTAGTAATAGTATTATTTTAGGATTAAAATTTGAGGTTTAGTTTCAATCTTCTTTTCGTAAAGAAAATGAATGCTTAAGCTTTAACCTCAATAACAACCAATATTTACTAAAGTCAAATAAAATGTAAAATAATTAATACAAATAAAATATAAACAAACTGCCCATATTTAACCTTAAAATTACCTATTCTGTAAGTAGTTTTTTACATTTTAAGTAGTCTAATATTCTTATTTATTACTTAATTACTTCGACCATGATCAAAGCTTAATATTTATGGTGAAAAAATCCATTAAAAATTTAAAATATTTCATAATTTAAATATGTCAAAATAATACAAACTGCTTCTAAGTTTCTTGACATCTATTTCACATCTTATTCAGCTGAAGTAATGATAAATAATTGTAGCAGTTTTTTAACTTATGTAAAATAAATATAACGAATAAACATATTTTTTTAATTTTGTTATCATATATCACGCATTTTTTATTCTAAAACCTTTATTGCAATAACAACATAAAAAAGCAGCAATATTTAAAAAAATATTATTATCGAAAACAAAAATAATAATATTTGCAAAAAACCGCACTGTGTTTTACGAGATTAGAACCTGAGGCAGTTTGAATTCCATACCAACGCTTAACGCTTTCTGCTATCTGCACTTGTTAAGTTACTATCGAATTTTAGCAATGCCATTAACTGGTCAAGTTCACGCGCATAGTGCGTGTGTGCTAGCATGTTTAAAGCGACGGAAATATATTGTTGTTTCGTGTAGAACAAAACTGCGTTATCTGTGGTGTGTGTATCGTGTTGCTTACACATACAAATGTACGAGCTATACCGCGTGTTCACAGCAATATGACTGTGGCTGTTATTACTTAGCCACGAGCTCCTCCTTCTGAGGATCATTAGTGTCGCTCGATTTTGACGATCGATAAAATCTGTCAGCTACTTGCGGAATTACGAAACGCTTAAACAAAAATACGGTATCGATCATCTCGTCTTACACGTAAATACACACTTACTCGATTTTTTTTGAGCACACGTGTTGAACGTCATAAATCGAGCAAATCTTTGCAAGCAAAAATTGTAGGTGTCTTTAGTCAGTATAATTTTGAATAATATTTGCTAAGAACAATAAATTGTGATACAATATTTTACAAGATAAGATTTCAGGCACATTTCATAGAATTCACTCAAATGGGCTCAGTTCAATTCAAATATTAGCAAGTACTACGTGGGTGCTTTCGTAGCTTTTGACCTAATTACTAATGCAAACAAGCCGTTTCGGAGAAGTGATATCGAACTTGATTGAACTTAATACCTCATTGCTAATTAGTATCTCTTGGAAACGAATATTGATATTGAATGCTGATAGTAGTAGACATTTTCTTTTGAAATAGCAACATAATGAGCTATGTTTTTTTTTGTGGTACATCACGTCAGCATCCAAAGGAGTGGGCAGAGATACTTTAGGTTTTTTTTTTTCCTCAAGTTAGAGTCGAGTAAGTAAGAGTCTGACACGCCCTCCCGCTCCGCCCAGAGCGGGAGGGCGTGTCAGACTCTTACTGACTAAAACCCACCCGTGTTCCTTCGGTTGCCCTGTTGCTAACAGCTGTACGGTTCGATCCATCAGGTTAAGCTACGCTTGCCGGGGTTGGTCCGTGGATGGGTGACCATCTTTACATACCGAGACTCCTCCGTGCCTCGGACACCACGTTAAGCCGTTGGTCCCGGCTGTCATTCGTGGATCTTTGACAGTCGTTGCGGGTCGTCAGAAGCCCGAAAGTCTGACAACCAGTGTTACCAAGGGGTATCGTATTACCCAGTTACTGGGTTGTGGAGGTCAGATAGGCAATCGTGCCATGTAAAATACTGGTATTCAGCTGCATGCGGTTAGACTGGAAGCCGACCACAACATAGTTGGGAAAAGGCTAGACAGATTGATTGACTTAATTTTCCCGTAGAAGCTAAACCTTCCTCGTTTAGGGCCCCATACCAAAAACTTTACAATTAAATCTTACAAGTATCTGTATCAAAACAACGGTCCGACGGTCCTATCTCCGTATTGTCAATTATTCAGGAAAAGCGTTTTGCAGTTACGACATTTCTAACTAAGATAAAATTATAATCTATCGGTAATTCTGAATATTTAATTATATTTATTCGTAAAGAGTATTTACAGTACTTTATTTTTACGATATAGCTACTTATTTATTTTCAATATTGGTATTTATTTTTAATTATTAAAACAGATAGAACACTTTGTGAAAATTTTATTTATCAATCCGAACAGAATTAGAGATAGGACTTTTAGTCATGCGAGCGACGATATAGTTGTAACGAAAAAACTTTACAAATCTGTAAATTGTCTACAATTTACATACTTATAATTTCTATGTTACGCAATATTTTTTACAATTTTGTAGAATTGTAGACTTGTAAAATTTTGTGGTATAGGGCCCAGTGGGCTTAAAACGGCCGCCTTGGCATAATCATAATAATGATAATATTACGAATCACACAAACTGACAATTCATAATAATATCTGCGTTCAATTTATATTACGCAATTCATCTGTTTGACAGTTTTGTGTTTTAGTGAAATAACATTTAAACTGTAGAAATAAAAAATAAAAATCTCATTTGATGAATAAAAACTGTCAAGAAAAATTATCCGGTAAAATTACGGTCTTAATTTTTTTCATGTGGCAATATTTACACCGAATATGAACCTGATATAAATTGAATTGAAAATGATTCAGCTAAAATATGTGTCACCATAGAGGAATTGCTGGGAATTCGGAAAACGAATTGCTTTTAGAGGAATTGCTTAATCTGGCCGTTTTAGGCCCCCTGATCTAGTTAGCGGCTGAGTTTAGATATATCTTAATCAATCACGGAACCTGTTTAGTAAAATGGATCTATTTTTTTGGAGATCCATTATGAGAAGTAGGTAACAGTAAATTTCCATGGGTGACCAACATTTTCTAATTTAAACAACACCACCTGTTTACGGTCGCCTGTCAGCAGCGTAATAACGTCCTGTAAAAACATTTCAAACAAAAATAAAGCGATCAGCCTCACACATTATTTTCCTCGGTGTTTTACATTAGCATAAACTTGGATATTATTTATTTTCAGTGGACCGGACACACCGACAATCGAATTCAATACCCAACTTCTCCATAATTGCCCACCTGTGCCCTAATTTATAAATTTGATAAATGATTCTGCAATTATGTAAATGCACACACACAGTCAGCCAGGAAGTGCTTAAGCCGTAACTTTTTCATTTTGTTATGATGGTTGTTATGCAGTGCGAGCAACATAGTAATTATGTATATATAGTAACTTGGTGTAAATGTCCTTAACCCGCTAGGACACAAGCACAGACGCTTCCCATCATTCCGACCTCGCCGTCGAGGTCTTTTGCGATCGCGACCGCCGCGCCCCCGAGTTAATGATACTCCCCCCCCGACCCTTGCTCGAAAACGAGGTGCCAGCAGTTGTTGCAGCTGAGCACGTAGCTTTAAATTCCCCGATTAATAATCATGATCAAAACTTTGATCCAGCCCGTTCCATCTTTGATGTCCTCCCTCCGGTAAACGCCCTAAGCCGAGGCTCGTACCCCACAGGGGGTGCCCTTAGCGAGTGTTCACCTAGTTTATAAGTCCCTGGCTGGAGGCTTTGAGTGTAGCAGCTTAAGGCAACCACAGGTTTGCTCGGTTAAATAGTCATGGCCTCAGAGGCCAGCTATGAGATGCCATATAGAAAAAAAAAAAAATGTCCTTATAATTTACTTTTTTTCTCTCTGTATTTTATAAATGGAAACCTGTAATTAGCTTTCAGACTAACGTACTGTCCTTGATCTGTTTGTTTTTGCTGTAAGTGTCCCGTGCTATTTAAATATAAAAAGATATAAAAAAATCAAGTGGAGTTTAATTAGGGGGAAGAATGTTTTGTCGCTTTTATAGTCGGGCAAAGAGTAACACCCAGGGGAAATTATCTCTTGGTTTAGAATCACAACACCTCCTATAGAGAGGTACCTAGCTACCCAATATAAGTAACATCAAAAACGTTTCAAACAAAAGACTGCGCAACGTAAAGGCATAATCCAGCATACAAACGGTGCAATAAAACACAGTTTAGCTTGTATATTGCATCCGAAGAACAATCGTTAGTCGCACGTGTGCGCGAACCCCAGTAAAAAGGTCCTTAAGTGTACCACGTAGCTAATAATATATTTCATTGAAGTTTGAACTAACATTGTAAGAGAACGTTGTGCTTCTCTGGACTGAAGTTTTGTTAGTTATGTTTAGAATTTATTTTGCCTTTGATTTTTAGTTTTATTTCGATATGGGCTATAATTTAGACAAATGTAATAAAGCGACCCCTACATAAATCAACGAAAATTTTTTCGCGATGACATGATAATCGCGAAAAAAAACCGACCAAGTGCGAGTCGGACTCGCACCTAAAGGTTTCCGTACCACCTTACAATATTTAGGTACACCGAAAAAAAACACGTTATTTGTATAAAGACTCCGTTTAATTTTTAACATTTAAATTTTTTTTAATACTTAATCTATGAAAGTTTTAGGTGTCTACCTATTAGGGTTCATGAGATACAACCCGCAGATAGACAGACTGACAGCGGAGGTTTAGTAATTGGGTTCCGCTTGGCACCCTTCGGGTACGGAACCCTAAAAATAATCAGCTGTAACTTCAATACCAACTCCACCGAAATGTATGGGACAGCTGAAAATTTTTTCGCTATTACAATGTTGGTCCTATGGAGAAAGTTGTTTAGTTTTATGGTCTGTACCACAACCTTAAAATATGACGACACATTTCTATACACGCTGTACATCTAAAATTTATGGGTCCACTCGACCCGCTTAGACTCGACCCATAGAATACCAGATGTTTTACTACCAATTCAGTGCCATTTGTTCAGTCAGGCAAAGTGACAACAAAACAAAACAAAAAAACTTTAATCCTTTAATTGTGTTGTTCCTACCTAGTTCTATATTCTTTAAGATACCTCATTATTTTTTTAAGATAATTTAGTCAATCATGTTTTTTTACACATATTTTAGAAGTTAGTACCTACTTGATATTCTAATAATTATAATCACGTATAAAGACTGATTCAATAAATACCACCGAGCCACTAGCACGATAGATTGATAGCTAGATTGCAATGATAATTAATAATAAATACTCGCATAATAATCTGTGATTTTTACTAGAAAGTACAAAGCAAACTACTACTTCAAAAAAGATAAACTACAACTAAACGGTATACTAAAAAAGGATAAGTACATACCTACTTGTTTAATTATTGATTTATTTATCCAAACATTATTTAAATGTTATACTCTCTGTGGTGCAAGCGTTAAATCGACACTTTTCTGTCTGACTTATACATCGACGTTTTTACGCCTATCAAAACAGAAATATCCAGGTATTATTCTTCGGGTCGAGTCTAAGCGGGGCGAGTGGGCGCGGACCCAAATTTATACATGAGCTCTAAAAATACTGTGTTAGGAAACCCAAAACAAATATTTGATGTAAGCACAACCATTATGATTTGCCGCTGGGTATTGCAAAGTATCAATACCATATTTAGATAATGTAAAAGTTACAATTACTCATCTCAATTTATTTATTTTTGTTTATTCACCATGTTATTTCTGGATCCCTCAGAGGTACTGGCAGAGTCCCAAACTTTTGAAAACAAAGTTAAATTAATGTTAACGTATTCGATAAAAGCAATAATAGGTACCTCGACGGTTTTAGAATTATTTCAGACTGTTTATTTAGGAGCACTGTCACCGCCTCTAGATCCTACGTATTGTTTAGATTTAGTAGGTACTGTACCTACATTCAATGTAAATATTTGTTTTTGCCCCTCGGTTAATTGTGTGGCTTAATCGCTAATAAACTAGAAAAAAAAACACCTTAAGAGTCCAAAAAATAATAAAAAATCCTTAAAATTACAATGTAAAAAATCATGAATTTGCGTAAAAATGTTATTACATTTTTGAATTTGACATACAAATTGTAATTTGACATTGTAATTTTCAGCACTAGTAAGATTTTTTAATGATTTGATTATAAATAACGATAGTGCCATTCTCTTTCTTGTAAGTTGGAGTTCCACATTAAAAAAAATATTTTCGTGTTATTTATGAAATAAGAACCATCCTTACTCTAAAATATCTGATTTAATTCCGAATATAATTATTTAACCTCAAAATAGATACTAATCTCCGAATGAATCATAAAGTCGTTACCCCAATATCATAATCTAAAACTGTTTAATAAAACTACATATTTACAATATTTCAGGGATAAGGAAAATAATATGAAACACCAAGAAATTTTGCCATTTATATTTCTTTGCCAACATCAAATTCAATATTCTACACCATACATCACATCTCCTATTCTCGCCCACATAATATCACAATTCAATCAGTATTTTAATATTTACCCAACCACTACTACTACTATCAGTATTTTAATATTTACCAACGTGATGTCATTACATGGTAGGCAGAGTGGGGGGTGTTAGGTTTTATTTTCGTTAGGTTATTTTTGTTACGTTACGGAATTTCTTGATTCGGTCGCCGCTCTCAAAGCCCGCGATAAAGGCTATGCAATAGCTTAAAAAGAGATAGATAAGTTACCTACCTAACATTCGATCTTCAGAAACGGCACAATGTCACAATATATTACCTAGATGACACTTGGAATCCACTCACTCTCACAGAGAGGAGGCCTGTGTCCCAGCAGTGGGAATATTTTAGGCTGATTATGCTATGCATGTGGAGCAATAATGTTCGTTTTTGTACTAAACAGAAAACATGAAGTTATCGCTCGGTAATATGAAGGAACGTATTTGAAAAAGAACACTTGTGGTCGTCCCGCAGGACCCACCGTGATGTATCGACGCCGCAACCGACCTGTAACCGCAGCTCCGTAGTCTGCGCCATTTTATTTCCTTTACGGGAATGCAGGCATCTGCATCCTTTCAAATAATCCCGTGGAAAACTTGTGTCGGCATTTGAAACCGATTGGGGACAAATTGCGTTTAAAATTTCGCTGTAATTATTTTCTTATTTGTTTCCATGTTTTGGAGATATGGTGAGAATTATCTTTTTTTTTGAAGTTTCCAACAAGTTTCATTGATTATCTTGCAAGCAAATTCAGTGATCACGGCTGAACGGATTCGGATAAAATTTGGCATACTGATAGAGCACGACGTGGCTTAAGATTTAAAACATAGAATACTTTTATCCCGGTAATTATATTCCCGTGAGATAATTTCCAATTTCCACGCGGGCGAAGCCGCGGGCGAAAGCTAGTAGGAAATAAATAAATAATTGTTACCGTTTATTCAATTTATCTACTAATACATGTGGGTAAAGTTCCGGAAACTCGTATTTACAGCTAGTTTTGAACCTTTTTCTACAATATCTTGAGCTTAAATTATATAGCTTCTGGTGGTCGTACTTACGAGCTCGAACTATAAAATTCCCAAGATTACAAAACAAAAACGTGAAATGATTACAAGGAAAAACTAATCGAGATAAATGCTCAAAAGAAAACTAGAGTCACGTAAAAATAAACTTTCCACAATAGTTCCCAAGGAATTTATCGCTTAGTTTGCCCACAATTTGCTTCATCATTCGGAATAATTGCTACGGACAGGCCTTTAGAATTCATACGATTACACCCCGCGTGGAAAGAATGTTCCGCACAATTTTTTATACCCTAGTATAGGAAAACATTAATAGTACCGACTAATAGAATTTTTCCGAAAGGCATTGTCGGTGGAGGGTTGGTGAACTCTTGATGGAATTTATAGCCTTGTAGGGCCTTCAGGGCATAACCAAAGCTGATAACATAGACCTACAATTTTTTTTTTTTTCCTTTTTGGGTTCCGCACCTCAAAAGGAAAAAAAAAACGTGTGGCACTCGGGGACTGCCGCGGTAAAGCTATTGCATAGCATTTGTAACCTCCATACTTCCTATTTGTCAACGCTACACTTGGGATGATGACGGTAGTTCCCATGACAACGTGATGTTGTCATGGAAACGTATTTTTGTTTTATGCCATCATCCGTCATTATAAGGTAGGCGGAGTGGGGGGTGTTAGGTTTTATTTTCGTTACGGAATTTCTAGATTCGGTCGCCGCGCTCAAACCCCGTGATAAAAGCTATGCAATAGCTTAAAAACGTCTGTCCGTCCGTCCATTTGTCTGTCAGTCTGTCAAGACTCTTTTTCTCAGGAACGCATAGAGGTATCAAGTTGAAATGGAGCTAAAAAAAATCAAGCGTCTAACAATAGGTCAACGCAATAAAATAAAAAACGGCCATTTATTTGTCGCCTATATGGTAGTTTCTTTTTTTATGCTCGCGCGTAAATCAAAACTTATAGGGTACTTCCCGTTGACCTAGAATCATGAAATATGGCAGGAAACAAGTTCTTACAGCACAAATAAAAGAAAAAGTTTTTTTTATTGGGTTGACTTAGAAGCTTGATTTTTTTTAGCTCTTGACCGTAGACTTGAGTACTTCCACTTTGCCCCACCAAGCCGCCCCACTGTTGGGGCAAAATGGAATGCCTAACATTTCGCAGTGGAATCTGCCCCACTGGTTTGACTAGGTGGGGTAGATTCCACTAGTTTAAAATCTTGAGGCTTCTAGGGTTGGCACCTTAGAATTTGTGTAGGTGGTCGATTTTATATTTGTTTGGAAAAGAAAGAAATGTATATCCAAGTAAAAATGTAACTAGGACTGGTAACGTTAGACTAAGTACATACGTAGATTTAAAACTAGTGGAATCTGCCCCACCAAGTCGAACCAGTGGGGCAGATTCCACTGCAAAATTTTAGGCATTCCATTTTGCCCCACTGGCTTGGTGGGGCAAAGTGGAAATACTCCGTAGACTTACGTATTTGATATTAACCGCTAAAGGTTTTCAACTTGATTCCTCTATGCGTTCCTGAGAAAAAGGGTCTTGATAGACTGACAGACAGACGGACAGATGGACAACGAAGTGATTCTATAAGGGTTCCGTTTTTTCCTTTTGAGGTACGGAACCCTATAACGGTGATTCTTTGCAGGTCTGTTTAATAGAAGTATACTGTAGGTTGATATTTTTAATTTTGGACATTTATTTTGTCCTTGGTTAAGACTTTGATCGATCTCCATCTTCCTGTTCATATCGATAAACAAATTGACCTATCGTGATTTTAAATAAGAACTTGTAAAGCCTTTTAAATAATAAAGATTGTGTAAATAACGCAATAGGTACATACACTGGTAAGCGGCCTGCAATAAAGTTCGTTATTTCAAGGTTTACGCGAAGCCGGCGCTTCCAAACTGTTAAATTAAACTTTAAATATTAATAAACCCGCCATTTTGTCAGTTAAGTAATTTTATGAGAGTTTAATAATTTCGTACATTGACGCAGTACTTTCAAGCAGTCTGTCCGATGACTCCATTATAAATGTTCGGTATGAATATGACGATGCACGCGAAGAATTTATGGACGAAATATTTTTTTAATATTTGCTGTAGAATTTTAAAACTGGCCCGATACGCTTTACGTATTACGCTTTACTTTTGGCGACTGCTTTATTATGTAACTATCAGTTCCAATTTCAGGTAAATAATAAAATAATTTTGAAAAAGTTAAAAGTAAAAAAAAAACTTCCCCCTTTACACGTAGGGGACGAACGCTAGTAAAAAAATAAAATAAAATCTTGATTTTATTTTACCACTTTGTCGGCGTGATTAATATGTATACCCATGCCAAATTACAGCTTTCTAGTACTAACAGTCTCGAAGCTAGACTGTGGACAGACAGACAGACAGGACATGGCGAAACTATAAGGGTTCCTTGTTGACTACGGATCTCTAAAAAGTGGTTAAATAAATAAAGATTTGATGTGATTTGATTATTTTTTCTCATCTCATGTTTGAACTTATTTGGATATTTAATAAATTTTAAAAAAGTCAAAAGTATTTCTTTAGATATAATGTTGCTTGCCAAGAATCCTAGACCAATTTCTTATTTTTCTTTGAGTTATTTTCAAGTCGAAAGACGAATGCCCATTTGTTTTCGAGATTTATGACCTAGATATAATTTCATAGCCTAGGTACATCTAAAGTTGACCGTCCACTGCTACGCAGGATGTGTACGGAGAGGTTTACCTCGTTAGGTACGTGTTTTATTTATTTACCAGCCACGGATTCGTGCGTACCGTGGCCGTGGGTTGCAGTGGCCGATCTCAAATACATTTTGAAACAAAACGAACGAGCTCAGCCGTAGGCCACTGTCGAGCGACGCCTTTACTCAAATAAAAGCTTCGGCCAAATTTAACCAATAAATTAGAAGATTCTTGATACAATCTCCACTTCCTTTATTTATTTGGTTTGTACGAATATTGAGGCAATATTCGGTAAACATTGCGTACATAACAAGACTATTTATTGCCCATAAAACTTTGGCTATATTTCCTTGGTAATTACTGAGAGCAATCTTTGTATAGGTCAACGAAAAACGAGATAAATAAATAGCTTGTATCTAAATAAAATACTGCATATTGTGGTAGACTAGCTTTTTCTCGCGGTTTAGCTCGCGTGGAAGTCGGAAATTATTCCATGGAAACGTAATACCGGGATAAAAAAGTATTCTACGTGTAAATCCAGGTTATAAACCATCTGTCTGCCTCATTAGTAGCATAACATAATGATTGAATACCTACTATCGTGAATTCATGCAAGCCGAGTACTTTTTGTTAGGTTACTGCTCAGAAATTGTGCACAACGTCTAATGATTGAAATACTACCTTGAATTCATGCAAGCCTAGCTTTTTGTGCCAAGTTTCAAGTTTATTACTCAAGGAATAAGATTTTTCATACAAACCAAATCCCCCCTTTTCGCCTCCCTTAAAGGTGGAATTTTCAAATACCCTTTTGTAGTTTTACGTTCCCAGTCCCAGTAGTTTCGGCTCTGCATTGATATGTCAGTCAGTCAGTCATTTTCTAATTTTATATAGATTATTATGTTTTGCTCGTATAGCAGCAATTGGTTTTTCTAAAGCTAAGCAATATCCACTGTCGGGCATCGTGGTGCTAGGAATGAACATCATAGGACCTAGGATTTGGGACTCATTTGTAGAAACTGTAATCAACTAAAGACAAAGTTTAAAATCACAGCAATGGTGCTCGGCAACAAAAACTGATACGGAAGTGGTATTTAAAATTTAAAATAGAAAAGCAGAAGATAATAAACACAATTAATAAAATCGAAGAGAATGAGAGCAGTGGTGGCCCAGTGATAACAGCCGCGACTTACGAGTTGTAGGTTCGAAACCAGACAGGCCCTTAGTGTACATTATTTCATCACCACTGCTCTCAAAACGGTGAAGGAAAACATCGTGAGGAAACCGGCATGTCCTAGAACCAAAGATTCGAAGACATGTGACATCTACTCTACTCTTTATATGTCTGTGCATCTACTAACTCGCACTGGGCCCGCGTGGTGGATTACGGCCCACTCCCTCTCACAGAGAGGAGGCCTGTGTCCCAGCAGTGGGAACATTATAGGCTGATTACCACAGATTACAATCGAAAATGATTTTATTTTTCCTGCCTGTACATTTCAATACCCACATGGGTGAATCACATTCTTCACTATCATAGACAAAGGCGTCTCATCTCCATTTACTAAAATACACAACCAAACAAGAATGCACTAGTGTTTAGGCAATATTATCCTTTCCTTCCAATACCGACGTACACAAATGAATGTTCGACATCAATCGGTATTTACTGAGCAAAAGGGAGGAACCCTAATCCCTCCCACTATATCCTGAAATCAACACCCTCATTGGATTTAATGGAACTACTCGTGGACCGCTTTGTTAAGGAGGTTTTATATAAACGACAAACTTTTTTGTTGCTTTTTTTTCGAAATCGCGTCGAGATCTTTGTCAATGGGTTCGATTATGTTTTCAGGGTGCGATCGGTTTAGATTGAACTGTTTGGTATTGCTGCTAATAAAGTAGGTCGATTCTCAAGTCGCAAAATTCAAAAGTCAGTTATTCAAACTGAGAGAAAATATTTTAAAAGCATGAAAATTCTGACACTGCCTTCGTTATATATATATGAACTCAATGTTTTTATTAAATTAAATCCTAATTATTATAAGACTGCTTCTAAAAGCTACTATAGACAACTACGTGACAAAAAAAGATTAGAAATTAATATACCTTGTGGGAAAACAGCACTAATCAATAAAAGTATTCTCTGTATGGCATCATTGATTTACAACAAGTTGCCTGATGATGTCAAAAAGTTACCTGTTCATAAATTCAAGTCGAAGCTGAACAAATTCTTGTTAAATAAATGTTATTATAATGTCAAGGAGTATTAAAAAATAGATATTAAGAGCCATAAAAAACTCCTGAAAGAAATCGACACGTGTTTCACCTCTCAACGAGGCATGTCTCAGTCTGCACTCAGCGCTTGGTGTGGCAACACGCCGTGTTCGAGTTCGCAACAAGTCCATCGTCATCCTGAGGATGCCTCGTTGAGAGGTGAAACACGTGTCGATTTCTTTCAGGAGTTTTTTATGGCTCTTTAGAAATAGCTAAGCGGAACAAGTTACTAAATATATCCACGTCTATTGTATTTTATAATGGATTTCCGCAAGGTCACGCCTGAATCAATTAATCACCCAATAGTGTTTAATAACTAAATATTATACAGGCTGGCAGATATATCGACGCGCACACGGATTCAGTACATGATTTTAGACCCCTAGATGAGTTTGTCTGTAAAATCTATAAAATGTTAGATATAGCGCTACAAGGTTATTTTGGCGTGTGGCCAAAATCGGAGCTAACGCCGCCATCTTGTTTTTAAGGTTCCGTACCCGAAGAGTGCCAAACGGAACCCTGTTACTAAGTGTCCGCCATCCGTCCGTTCGTCCGTCTGTCTGTCAGCGGGCTGTATCTTACAAATCGTAATAGGTAGACAGCAAAAATTTTCTGTGTAATTAATTATATTGCCGCTATAACAACAAATAATCAAAATATAAATAAATAATAACTAACTGCTCTCATGCACATCACACATTTTACAATATTTTGCTGTCGGTTTTGTACATGAACCCCCCCCCTGTCAGGGCACTGCAAAGAACAATGTTGGTTTGCTGTTGAGTTGTGAACATTAAGTTTTCATAAATTCAGTCAAAACTTATGAAAATACAATTAAATACATTTCAGAATAAAAAATAAAAATACATGTCAAGACGTCGAAATGATCTCCAATCAGTAATAAACAATATACAATCAAACACAATAACACACATAGTCATATTTAGTCAGATGGCATTAGTAATTTAGAATAAAGTAGATTTTTTTTAGAATAATAATTAAAGGGGGCCATGAAATGTGTTTTTTTTCGGCGTTTATTGCTCGATCTTAATACGTACGGAACCCTTCGCGTGCGAGTCCGACTCGCACTTGGCCGGTTTTTTTAATAAATTTCACAAAAAAAAAAACACAAATGTTTGCGAACAGCGCCTCCCTGTGACTGTCATTCGAGAGGCAATACAGGCAAATGATTATTGTAGCAGTGTATTATGCAAATTACATATTTACATTTAAAATTCACATTTTTATGGCCACCCGAAGCACCATTACCAATATGACTGGTTAATTTATTTTCACCATGGCATTAGTATTTTTTTGTATGATAATTTTGTGAAATTTAATGAAAAATGGTGTATGTAGAATACTGCCTAATAACTAAAAGAATATCTTTGTTACGTGTGACGTAATAAAGTCGTCGAAGTTTACATGCAAGGCAATTCTGCCAAAGAATTTAAGTAACCAATATAATTTTTTTACAGTAGAAAAAACTACAAACAGACTTTCAAACTACAAAGTGAAAAATAACTTTAATTTCGGAAGTCGGTGTCAAAAAACTAAAATACTGATCCAAAGACACCGACTTCCGAAATTAAAGTTATTTTTCACTTTGTGGTTTGGAAGTCGGTTGTATTTTTTGTAAAAAAGGTTTTTTTACACTTTTCAGTGGGTTGATTTGTAATTTATCTAAGTTACAATATCCTTATGTCAACTGCTCATCAAAAATACCCAAATCGCTATAGATGTGCCTTTAATATTTGAAGATTTCCCTCGATTTCTCCAAGATCCCATGATCAGATCGTGACCAAATGACAATGGGCCCAACTTGAAAGTATACCCTTTAAAATAAAAAAAGAATTTTTCAAATCGGTCCAGCCGTCTTCGAGTAATCGGAGAACATACATAAAACGAATTGAGAACCTCCTCCTTTTTTTTGAAGTCGGTTAAAAATACAGGTTGAATACAAATAAATCTTCCTGAAGATTCCTAAAATATTGTGTAGTAGATATTTGTATTACATTTAGGTTGTTGATATTTTAATTATGACTTGCCATTAGTTTATACTTTGTTAATGACTAATTTATTATTCCGCCATTCTCTAAGCGTCTAAAGACGCAATATCTCACGTATTTTCATCCTTCATTGCTCGAATCCTTAGGCTTAGGCAAGTTTATGTTATGAGACAGGATATGATCTACACAAACAGCTGAGCGTAATTATTAATAGATTCCTCCTATTAATAATTATTATTGCTATGTAATAATGCTTTCTTTAGGCAGTTATGTACTGTTGTTTCAAGAGCTTGATTCAGAAAACTGTACTATGTGTGACCGATACTGCTGCTCGCGACTTAGGAATGTGCGGTGAGGCGGAGGGAGCGAGGCGCCGTTAGCGTTGACGAATGAGTGGCGGCGGTGGCACGCCAAGAGCGTTGACGAATGAGCGGTGGGATGACGCGAGCGTTGACGAATGAGCGGCGGGATGACTTGAGCGTTGACGAATGAGCAGCGGGATGTCACGAGCGTTGATGAATGAGCGACGGGATGGCAAGAGCGTTGACGAATGAGCGACAGGACGCCGCGAGCGTTAACGAACGAGTGGCCTGCACTGTCCCCCGTCTCGCCGTGCACATACCTAAGACGCGGTACAGCGGTATCGGTCAAACTATACTACACACAGCGCCTATTACTACTATTTTGGGGTCTCACTTTCATCAAGAAATAAGGTTCATGCGACATATCAACAAGCCCAAATTTCGATCACATTTGCAATTAATCACAACACAGACTATCTAATTACGCAGGAGATATTATTGTATGCGTGCCGACACAGATGCACTGTTTCTTCCCTGACTCTCACATTTATAAATATGTATATACCCATATACGCAGTCAAAATGCATACATTTTGACCGCGTAGGTATTTAAATTTTCTATGAAACAGCAGATTTTTTTTTATAACCGACAAAAAAATTCAACGCAGTTGGTTTCAGAATCATGCACTGAATCCATGGTAACCGTTTTCGCGTCAATGTCCCTGCCAACCTGTATTTTCCTCCAACTTGTTCTTTTTTGTTTTATGTTCTTTCTTTGCGTCATGTTTACAGCAAACAAACGTATTTTTTTACTTTTATTTTCCTTTCATAGTCCGATGAGATGGTAATCTGACACGACCAGGAGAGATCAGGCGCGCGCAGGAGTAGGGGTCTTTCGTCTGATCTCACGCACGTCACCGGATACGGAGAGATCACGGCCACAAATCCGTAAATTGACCTCGCCAAGCGCAGCTTAACCTCGCACATATACAGATCCACGCGGCTATTGCTTAGCCACGGGCGTAATTATGCGTTATTATTAAGTATACCAATCAGTTAAAGTTAACTTGCCAACATCATATCCGTTGTCAGACATGAACATGAACTGGTTCCACAGCTGTCTGGGAAACCCGTACGGGTATCGCCCGCAGTGCTCTGAAACGGGGGGTTAGTACTATACGGTTGCTAGCGTTGTACGGGCTCTACCCGGAGCGGGTCGAGTACGGACCAATCCGCGTCGATGTGAAGCAATGTTCTAGCGCCTCACGTGTGTCTCCGTTCTGGGAGCCCGTACGGGCGGTCCGAACGGGTCGCACGGACAGCTGTGAAACCACCCTTACTGTTCTCTAACAATGCCTATCTCTCTAAAAAATACAAACTCAAACTCAAACTCAAAGCATTTATTTCAAATAAACCAATTACAGGTACTTTTGAATTGTCAAGGGGTCGGTCAGTCAGAAAAATGAAGCTAGTTGCCCATTCCAAAGCGTAGTAGGTACCTATGGAGAAGAACGGGCAAGAAACTCCACGGACACTCTTTTAAATCAAAATATTGTTACAAAATATTGGTTACATCATTCGTGTTGAACTTATACATGTGAGAACAATGTAGAAAGACGTGCACGTTAAAAGCGTCCGTAATAAAAATATAATATCAATTCAAAAATTTAAATAAATTAAAATAAACCGTGGCAGCTAAGAGATGACCAGTCCCAACTGACGGCGCCCGTTCACGAACATGACGCATGGATCAGCACCATTTAGCTCAACCATTTTGAAGGGAACTTAATGATCCAACACACACGCCACCATCAGCGAGACATTTGAGTGAGCATGACATACTCTCAGCCGCCAGGGCACATTCAAGTCAATGAAAGACGTACCCAGTAAATGGTAGCTTTATGGAATGTACAACATGGTCACAGTGCTCACACATGTGATATGCAATTATACAATACAAAGAGATTGAATTTATACAAAGGAAATATAGTTTTACAATCTTCAGCAGCTGCAACAATACTTTTGAATGCTAATCAATTAGTTTATGCGCCCTTGTGGAGCTGGACCAGCGCTGAGCCAAGCATTTTTATCAGCGATGTAATCCCCCAACTTATAATATGCTTGGCAGCATAGTGTGCGTTTTATACATGATTTAAATTTCGTTTCGTTCAGTTGGAGTATGTGGGAAGGTATTTTATTATAACATTTTAAACAGCACCCCATGAAGGATGAGTCTACTTTAGCCAGTCTGAAACCCGGTTGAACTAATTGGTCCCTATTTCTAGTCCCATAATTGTGTTTATCACCTCTTTTACTGAAAAGACTTAGATTTTTCCTTACGTACATGATGTTTTCATAGATATATTGACAAGGTACCGTCATGATGTTAATATCTTTAAACAGTTCCCTTAGAGAATCGCGTCTGCGGAGGCCATATATTGCTCTGATGGCTCTCTTCTGCAGAATAAAAATAGACTCGATATCTGCAGCCCGTCCCCATAGTAAAATACCGTAAGACATGATACTATGAAAGTAACTGAAATAGACTAGCCTCGCGGTATCTACATCGGTAAATTGACGGATTTTTCTCACAGCATATGCTGCTGAACTTAGCCGTCCTGCAAGAGATGTTAAATGAGGACCCCATTGCAGCCTTGAATCGAGCGTGATCCCCAAGAAAACAGTTTTATCGACAAATTCTAGTTTCTCCTTATTCAATACTATGTCACAATCACTACTTTTAACATTTGGTAAAGCAAATCTTATGCATTTAGTTTTTTTCCCATTTAATACTAAATTATTAGCAGTGAACCAATTTTGGACCTGCAGTAGGGCGTTATTTACTCCGTCAAGATTTGATGCACGTCTATTTATCTTAAAAATTAAGGAAGTGTCGTCAGCAAATAACACCATTTGTGGTTGGTTGTACACTATCTATATCTATCAAAGCGAAAATCTTCCCAAGCTAAATTTGGCAAAGCACACAGTCTTAGCTAATTCTATTCTAGCCGCTCGCTCCTGCAAAGCAAAGATCAACAATTAAGGAACCGTCAATCACTAAGCTAACTCGAGCCATCCTAGGAATTAGACTGCCAAATTCAGATGGAAACTGGAAGTCAATTACAGCAATCTATTTGAAACAATGACCTTTGTTCTATGGATTATATAGGTTATTTTAGGTCACTACAAGGCACAAGATCTTCAAAATAATGAAGAGCTTATTTTATGGTGAACTAAAATTGGTTCATAAGATAGCCGATATTGACAGACCTCTGTTGATAAGAACTACTTTCTTCAAACGCAGTACGCGTTTGAAGAAAGTAGTTTGGTATTTCTTCCCGTTACTAGTTCACAGGTATTAGGTAGACGAGTGGAGCATACATAAAGTTAAAACCAAATACAATACGAATAATCGCTATTGCTGCATTTAGAGTTAATTTTAGAGTATTTTTTTTTTTTTTTTGTAAACCATATTAAGATACCACCTTCAAACATGAAATATCTCAAAGCAAACATATCTGAAAGTCTTTTAAAGTTTCCCAATAAAAAACAATATCGAACTTAAACTTAGGTAATTTAAAAAAACCTGTCAAGTTCGTGTCGGACCACGCAAAATGAAGGGTTCCGTGGTTGAGATGAATTTATCCTAACTACAAACTTAACATTGTAGTTGAAAAACATGTTCTCCCATACATTCCAGCTACAAAAATATTGTACGCACAAAATTGAGAGATTTACCAGTTATTTTAAGGCCATAAACTTCTTATAGGTTTCTTTTAATCTATAGGTAAAGAACCATTCCGAGTGTTTTATAAAAAAAATTAGGCTCAGTAGTTTCGGAGATAAAAATGAAATGAACCAACAAATACAAACAATAAACGGAAATGGTAATTTTTCATAAATATCATTTCTTAAATATCTTTAAATGTATTTATTTTAAAATTAAAAATAAAATGAATTAGTTGTATGTGCTGCTATGTTGTTGTTTTTGTAGTTGTATGTGTTTTTTAAATAAATCAATATTAGAAATCCTCGCAATTTTAAAATCAAATAATTTATTTTGGAAAAACATCCATATTTTATTAGTATCAGAGCCTAGAAAAATATCTTAGTAACATTAAAATCAAAAAACAATATTAAAATCAAAACCAAAATTAAATTAGAATTAAATCAAAAATAAAATTACAAATACAACCAAATTAAATCAACAGCCAATCAGAATTAAATTAAATTAAATTAAATCAAAAACATTAAGTTCTTTCATTTGATATGTCACACGGTACAGTTAGCAAAACTTTATTTTAATTTTCTTATTTGCCTCCAAAAGTAACCCCATATTCAAAATTCATATATTTACGATACACGTCCGTGTTTGAGTCACAGAAATAAATATGTGTACCAAATTTCAACTTAATCGGTCCATTCGATTCGGAGCAAATTGGCTGTGACAGACGGACAGACAGACTCACGAGTGATCCTGTAAGGGTTCCGTTTTTTCCTTTTGAGGTACGGAACCCTAAAAACTATCAAAAAGTCTACAAATATTTTGTTCTTGTACCTATCTCTGAAAATGATAGTTTCTACTCAATTTTCAAACTTCTGTAAGCTAATATAAGTTTGAAATTCATTTGACAAGTTTTTATCCTCCGCAAACTAGTTATTGCGTTGCCGTGGTTATTTCAAACTTGGTAATAAAATTATTTATGAGTCTCTTTGGTTTGAAGGTAGCCAACGGGACTGCTGAGCGTGGGGTAAGGTTTATTTGCATACACATAGCACACATAACTTATCAAAGAGGACCTTATGGCTAAGTAATAACAGCTGCACGGATCAATCCATTACGTTAAGCTACGCTTGCCGGGGTTGGTCTGAGGATGGGTGACCATCTTTACATACCAAGATTCCTCCGTGTCTCGGAAAGCACGTTAAGTCGTTGGTCCCGGTTGTCATTTGTGAATCTTTGACAGTCGTTGCGGGTCGTCAGAAGTCCAAAAGTCTGACAACCAGTCTTACCAAGGGGTATCGTATTACCCAGTTATTGGGTTGTAGAGGTCAGATAGGCAGTCGCTTCATGTAAAATACTGGTATTCAGCTGCATCCGGTTAGACTGGAAGCCGACCCCAACATTGACACATAACATCACGTCTGTTTTCCCGAAAGGAATAGACAGATTTCGGGTTCGGGTTCATTTATTTATTATCAGCTACTGCTGACCTTAACTCTTAAAAAAAAAAAAGTTACAAAACCTAAGTTACTCCTTATAACATCAACTATCTGTCAGTGAAAGTTCCGTCAAAATCGGTCCAATCGTTTCGGAGATTAGCCGAATAAACAGACAGACAGACAAAAATTAAAAACAGTTTTTTGTTTTAAGTACCAAATATAATTTCATATGCTTTTAGTAAAAAGATTTTATCTTGACATTACAAATATACACTTCAATTTTTATTTATAATCTACATCGCCATATGCAAACTACGCATCAAAAACCTGACGTCACACAAAATCCTGACGTCACATACCCCGCGCAATTAGAGTTTACAGCGCGAACGACATATTTATGAATATCCGACATCAATCGTCCGGCAGTTGCCCGCCGGACACGACACCCGTCTGGTCGGAAGATCCTCCCTTTTCTATAGAGGATTAGTGAACTTTACACCCTGTTCCTCATACCTCTAAATACATATTTATTTTAGCGAGTAGCAAAGACTCTCGAAGATCTGCGGGTCGAGAAATGTGTTTTTCGGGTTTCCAACTTATACATTTACTAGCTTTTGCCCGCGGCTTCGCCCGCGTGGATGTCGGAAAATATCCCACAGGAACGTGCTATCGGGATTCAGAGTATCCTATGTCCTAACCCAGGTCATGGCCTATCCTATGCCTTTCATCTAGAAACCTGTTCAGTCGTTACGTCATGAAAAGGTAACAGGCTGATATTAAATCTGTTTTAGGGTTCCGTACCTCAAATTGAAACATTGAAACCCTTAAAGGATGACTTCATTGTCTGTCAAGACCCTTTTCTCAGGAACGCGTGGAGACATCAATTTGAAATAGATATCAAAAACTTAGATCTACGGTCTCTTGGAAGTGTAACGAAAATCAAACTTCCAAGTCAACGCAATAATGGGCACGCCACAACTGTGGCGATAAGTTCCCTCATTGAGGAGTGGTAGAGAGGCGCCACGGCATCCTCACCTTCCACCTGACGCAGGTTCTCACCGGACACGGTTGTTTCGGGAGGTTTCTGTTCCGGATAAGGCGGGAGGAAACGCCCGGGTGTGACCATTGTGTGGATCGCCCGGAGGACACGGTGGAGCATATGGTGGAGGTCGCCCGGCCTGGGCGGGGCACCGCCATGTCCTCGTGGAGACGATCGGCGGTGGTGATTTCTCGCGTCCGGCCCTGGTCCAGTCCATGGTACGCTAGGGCCGATGCCTGCCGGGGTCGCGGGAAAGTCCGAAAGGGTTACCGTGGCCCCTGAAAACACACAGGCAACTGAAGGAACATGGGTGGGTTTTTGTCAGTATAAACCTGACACGCTCTCCCGCTCCGCCCAGAGCGGGAAAAGTAATTTGATAATTTCCCAACCAAAAAAAAAAGTTAACGAAATAAAAAATACGGCCATTTGTGCCGCATATTTTGACACTCGCAAATAAACCAGTCTATTTAGTACTTCACTTTGGTCCAGCAGCATGAAGTTTGGCGAGAAGTAAGGTCAAGTAAAGAGGAAAATCCGAAAATTGGTAATTTATAGTTCTATAATGAACGGCAAAGTTAAGTTTTTTCTGCAATCTGGGATAAAAAATTCATAGGCCGTGTCTTGGAGTAACAAACCTCAGTTGGCCCAATATAGTTTTTTGGTTCTAGTAATAATAATAAATAGGATCGACCGGCGTCAAAAAAGTTTTTGTGAAAATTGGCCATTTTCTTGCTGACTGTACAATTTTTTCAAAATCTCTGAATGCAGATCAAAATGTTTCAAAAAGTTAAGGACAGTTTCCTAAGACTGTTTTCTTGTAGCGACAACGGTTAAGGTACCTGCCCTTATTGCCCCATCTCAAAATCCACCCTGTATATGCTATGATTGACTGCTTAGTTCCATAAAGGTATAGCGTGATGGTAATCTTCTAAAAGGTTAAATCCGTAACTATCTGCAATATTCTAACCTATTGGCTAGCCTTTTTACAATTTGCGGTAAACTATAGAAGAATTCAAACATAATGCTATATTGCTCATCCCCCATAGCAAATAGCGTGATAATAGTTTTTGAAAAATCTATTGTGACGTTTCCATTATTTGACTTATAGATTATTTATACCAATTTTCAAGTTAATTAAGCCACACAGTAAAATCCTCCACTGTAAAAATTAATACCCCGTTTCACCCCGTTAGGGGTAGATTTTCAAAAAAACCTGATATACGTTTTTATTTATTTTCAGTTTTAATTATAAATACTGAGTTTCGAGTTAATCAGACCGCTCGTTAAAATTCTTCCATACAAACTTTGATACCCCCCAATCCTCCTTTAGAGGGTATTTTAGAAAAACTAAAAATGGAAAGCTTTATAATTTACATAGATAAGTATTCGTGCCAAGTTTCAAGTTTATTAACTCAAGGAATAAGATTTTTCATACAAACAAAATCCCCCCTTTTCACCCTCTTAAAGGTCGAATTTCCAAAAATCCGTTCTTAGCGGACGTCTACTAACTATAAACTACCTCCCTACCAAGTTTCATCTTCATACGTCAAGCGGTTTTCGATATTTCGTGATGAATGAGTGAGTGAGTGAGTGACCTTTCGCTTTTATATATTTATTATTAGATTGTAACAACCAGAAGTCTGAATTTGTACCCCGTTATTGATGGCAACTGGCTATTGCCAACTAAGAACATAAATGCTGAAATGTGGGTGTACAACACACATCTGCCTAACCATTTGGTGTACAGTCGTTATGTTATGAATATGGAACGGCTTTAGCTACCTTTTTTATTTTTGCGTGAGAAATTATCAAATAACTTCTCCCGCTCTGGGTGGAGCGACAGGGCGTGTCAGATTCTTACTGACTAAAACCCATCCATATTCCTTCAGTTGCCATATTGCCAGGGGCCACGATCTCCTTTTCGACTTTTTCGCAACCCCGGGCATCGGCCCTAGCGTCAATTCTGTTGACATCTCTTTAAGGCGCGTGAGGAACACAACGCGCCGTCGACCCGGGCCTGGTCCTTATCGGACGTCGAGCTACCCATTGCTCACCGTCCGCAAGCCCGCGCCTACGGTGGCCAGAAATCGGCCTGCGATTCCCGATGCCCAGGGCGTCTCCTCCTGTGGCGGTTAGGGGCGTGAGGGCGCGAAATTTGCCTCTCCCTCACGCGTACCGCCTTCTCCTTCGCGAGCATTACCGCTTCGCAGAAGGAGTTGACGGCCTCCCATTTCCTCTCGCTCCGTACCATGGCCTGAACCAGGGCCGGACGCGAGAGATTACCGTTGCTGATCGCCTCCACGAGGACACGGCGATGCCCCCCGCCCAAGCCGGGCAAACCTCGACCGTATGCTCCACCGTGCCCTCCGGGCGATCGGCTTTAGCTACCTAGACCCTGTAAAAGGAAAATAATAAGCCATCAAATATTTCTGTCCAATAATAACGAGAATAAAGAGGGCTCTTTCTTGGGATCAAAGTCCATCTTTTAGTAACTTAAAATAAAAATGTGTATATTTATTAAAGATACATTAGTACTAGTGGTATATTCCTACTTTGAGGGACTTTGGGTCTTACTTCCGAGGAACTACTTACGATATTTCCCAGACGGTCAAAAAACCCAAAAGAAAACATGAAAAACCACTTATAGTTTGACTAAAAGCTGTCCCTAATATAAAATAGGTAGTTCGATAAAATACTCATGAAATATAAGGTAGTTCCAAATCCGATACGTTTGACATCCCTAGTCGGAAACTTGGAACACATGTTACTTATCGTTGGCGTTGATTCGATACTGAATTGGTACACTATAACCCTAATCAAGAGGAACCGTGTTAAATTTACGGTTTGCGCATAGGTACAGATGGCATTAGTGTCGATCAAAAACAGTTTCGTCACAGCTTTTGATCGAGTATGGTGACGTGAATACAAGGAGATCGAAGAAAGTAGATGATAGATTGTGTGGAAGATACCTAAAATGGCTAGAAATGCAATACTGAAATAACAGCGAACAATACGAGATGGACAGTCGAACAAACTATTTGTAACAAACAAACGAATGCAACTTTTGAATAATATTGTTTAAAAGTATTGAGTGTCTTGAGTTATCAATTCATATATGTCGGATCCGGTCATTAGTACGAACACGAAACGAATCGCAAGCGCGCCACTGGCGACATCAAGTGATCTACCCACACTAGAAAGCGCGCTTCTACAGTATAAGGCCACGGCGAGGAGGGATTCAGCCTCGGATCGCATCGGAGTTAAAACGTCGCGGAACTGTTCTCGATTCATGGTGCTCAGTTATTGTGTTCATTGTAATTTGTGATCATTGTGTTAATTAATAAACGCCGTCGCACCTAATGTGTGTACAATTAAGCTAGTGTGATTAATTTGATAGTAAATTATAATGTGATCTGACTGCAAACGGTTTTTCTATTGCGCATTAACCAACACTACCCACAGTGCGCCCACAGTAGTTAAAATATCGCTGATAATAACGAAAGAGTCACATACCTGTCTCCGACATATACATATATCATTCTCTGAAAAAGTTGTCACTCACAGTGGCAATATTTATATTTTTGCTAGTATACCTACCAAATAGCTTGTTCATCAACTGTACGGAAAAAAGAAGACATATTATTATGCTATTTCGAAATAGTACTAAATTAACTGAAAACCTAATTTTAGTAGGAAAACAAAATTGTTAAGGCGTTAACCGTTGAAAGTGGCACATTTCAATTGATATTCATTCCACGCAAGCTCAGAAGGCCTATAGAGCAACCCGGATATTTGCGGTGCTCGAAAACGAGATACTAGCAAGCTGTCACTATTTACGTACACTTGTGATGTTTAAGCCCCAGTACACACTGTGTACGTTGACAGTTTGTTTATTTGTTTGTTGTTAAACAGGGAAATAAATAGGAAACAATTTAGGAAAAGTGTTTTTGTATAAGTACGTATTAACGTTTTTATTTGGATTATTTTGAGGATTTTCCTTATCTATGATTATAAGGATAAT
Organism: Agrochola litura; assembly: GCA_949152395.1. NCBI lineage: Eukaryota > Metazoa > Arthropoda > Insecta > Lepidoptera > Noctuidae > Agrochola > Agrochola litura. The sequence goes on along the minus strand of OX424509.1, from coordinate 15,593,312 downwards.
TTAAGATGGGGATAGTTTTCTTTGATAAAAATACATAAATATTATTATTAACCTATACTATTAAATGAACAATGTAATATATATTTTTATATTATTTATTTACAACAGGGGGTTTTTGTCCATACGGATATGCCTTCGTTCATATATATATTTATAATCACGTTCTAGAAAACGGCTCTAACGATTTCGATGAAAGTTACGGGGGTGAAAAATCGATCTAGCTAGGTCTCATATCTGGGAATTTTTTTTTCTCTATTTCACAGCCTCGGGAATGGAATGTGGTACAACGTTGGTACCTATACCTGGACGATATGTTTATATTTTTACCCGAGCAAAGCTCGGTGGCCAGGTACTTTTTGTAATCAGAGATATAAACACAGAAAGACACTTCTTTTTTTTTTTTTTGGGTGTGAAATTATCAAATAACTTCTCCCGCTCTGGGTGGAGCGGGAGGGCGTGTCAGACTCTTACTGACTAAAACCCACCCGTGTTCCTTCGGTTGCCCTATTGCCAGGGGCCACGATTTCCCTTTCGGCCCATATTCGCAGCCCCGGCAGGACAGAAAGACACTTGAGATTACAATTATCGCTGGCACATAATTTAGAGTTAACTTTCCTCAAGCATTTCTATTAATAGATTAATTAGAAGAACCAAATCAGACAAACGACATTCCAGATAGAACGTATCAAAAGACGGATAACTTATAAAAGGAAAATACGAAAATAATTAAACAAATACCCGAAGACCCTTCAGTTTGAATCACTGAAAGGATTCATTACGAACGAACGCTTTCGTGAGCAAAGACAAAGAGGGACAATAGGATGTTTAAGTTAAGTAATTAATTAATATTTAATTAATAGTCTCGAACGGTACAACGCGCGTTCTCCAATTGATCACCACATTCTAATGAAAATGTGACATTTATCAGCGTAACAATTCATCATTGTCATGTTTATAATTCATCTTCATCTAAGGTTTCCTCAATTAATTGTGGCCGGCTTTTTTAGGAGCGGAGGAAATTGCCTCCTTATTGCCCACTTCTACGAACAATGAGCAATTTTGTTGAAAGAATAAGTTGTCGGGAAAAAAGATCAAGGGTCGGAAATGATAGGATAATACGCATCGTATGGTTTTATTGACTCTATTACGGGCTATTACTGAGCACATGAAGCGATCAGTAACAGACAGTATTTTCTTTGATGTTTTACGTTAGCATAAAATTTATATAAAATTCTTCTTATTTTCGTGTGGTTAGTGACTAACCTGGTGTCAGAGTTTTAAAGCCGCCCATGGGCCTCTCGCTTAGCTTCACATGCCGTCGAGAAATTTCCAATATCCGATATAATATTTATTTTAAGTGAACCGGACAGACCCACATTCGAATTTAATAACTCATTCATTGCCCACCGGTGTCATAATTTATTAATGAATTAATTGTATCGTTCACTGCTCTTGGGTTAATTCATACAATGATTAATGAGTCTGTAATTATGTATTTTCAAGTAGAATTTAATAAAGGGGAGTCTACTCAGCGCTTTATTGTTTTATTAGGCCTCGGTAAAAAAAAGAAATTCAATTTAGTCCGTCAGTCATATAATAAAAAAATATTAGATTATTTTTTGCTTTATCATATTAATAAAAAATAGTTTAGATAAAACTTATTAAAGTTGGGGAGTAGGGGTCACTACGTCACAAGTGACGTCATGGCACATTTTATCTGTTGATAATGTAAAAAAATACATGTCCAATATTTTTTAACAATCTACCTCACGGACAAAAAAAATGCATTTTCAGTCATCATCCGTATTGTCGATCAAAGAGAAAGAGATCATCTAGGGGAAATTATCTCTTGCTTTAGAATAGTGTGTGCTAGCTTTACAGCGGGTAGTAATTGCATAGTCGGACTATAAAGTCTACCATCTGGCCCCACACTCCACCCTAGACAATTTGGGTCCCAGGCTGGCGCTAGAAATGTGTTAGTGTGCGTCAGATCGTTTTCACACGTTTACGAGTATCTAATAAACGGTACCGAATTGCTACAGGACCGTTTTATGAGCACAAATTGACTTACTGACCCTAAAACATGGACGATTTGTGAACGGACTAAGTTTCGAATGGTGGCAAATGGGTGTTTCGGGTTGCAGTAATTGAAATATCGGAGTGGAGCTTAGATACTAATTCAACGTTAAAATTAGAGTTTTTGCGGACTAATGACCAAATAAATATGGATTAACCCTACTATCTGTGGTTGTGGTTTAGGTTACGTTAGGGTTGAATTTTTCGTATCAATAAATACTATTAGTTCGTGTACGCCTTGCTAGATTATGTCAAGATTTATTTCTAATTTAGCTTTAAAAATGTGTCGAGTAGGCGGAATCTGATAGCTGGTGGACTCACGCTCACTGACCCTTTGAAAATACACCCTGTTCCTCTCTATACTATTAATAAAACTAACCCCCCCCCCTTATTAGTAATACTGACAATGACAACCTTTGTTCTATGTTCTATGTTATAGGGTTTGGTTTCCGCACTTAGTCCGTAAGGAGGACCATTGTGCGTGGGCCATGGCGGCCGTTATTCCAACCAGCCCACCTCCCTCCAGAAGCTAATTAAATCTCCTGGTCTGTTCAGAACATCTGTGTAGGATCTGGGTGACCCGAGGGTTTCTGTTCTAATCTGGGTGACGCCTGTGCATTCAAAGAGCACGTGCGCTACGGTTTCCTCAGCCTCCATGCACGCCCTGCACAGAGGACTGTCCGTTATGCCTATTGTGTGGAAGCGTTTGTTTAGCGAGCAGTGCCCCGTGATGGTCGCCGTCACCATGCGCAGGCCGTTCCTGTCCAGGCGTAATAAACGCCTGGTTAGCCTGCTATCCAAGGATGGCATAGCTTCCTTGGACTGCCTGCAACCCGGTGTCGAGGTCCACCAGTTCTCTGCTTGTGTGTGGGTGAACTCCTGTAGCCACCTGCGTATTTGGTTGAAGGGGATTGGCACGATAGGCTCGGGTCCACAGACTGCCGTGCTAGATCCTCTTCTAGCAAGTTCGTCAGCTGCGTCGTTACCTAGCGATCCGCTGTGTCCTTTTATCCAATGCAGTGTCACCGTGTTGCGGCTAGCCAACCTATTTGTGAAAATATTATAAAATTGTTACATGTTTACGACAGGTTGTCTTTAATAAAGCAGAAAACGAAATATAATGGTGTAGCGGTTACACCGCTACATACAAACTACGCATCAAAGACATGACGTCACACAAATCCTGCATCGCGCAATAAGAGTTTACCGCGCGATCGACACATACAAGATTCCGACTTCAACCGTCGGGCAGTTGCTCGTCAGACACAACACCCGTCTGGTCGAAGGATCCTCCTGTTCCTCATACCACTAAAATTGTATGTACCTACGCCATTTTAATATTATATTACCCACCCAGTACAGTTATGGGTACCTACCAAATGTCTACATTTCTCATTCCCTCATTGTCCTCGTTGTTTGTTTTTCATTGTCTCATTTGTCGTTTAAGCGTGTTAAATGTCTTTAACTTATCGACAAACGTAGGTACTTACAGAACTAGTAGATTTTTTAATTTAACTTCAGGATGTATACACGTCTGCCGGGGGTTCGAAGAAAACCGATGGGGACATCGTGGCCCCCGGCAACAGGGCAACACGGAAGGAACACGGGTGGGTTTTAGTCAGTAAGAGTCTGACACGCCCTCCCGCTCCACCCAGAGCGGGAGAAGTTATTTGATAATTTCCCACCCAAAAAAAAAAAAAAAAAAAGGATGTATACACGTACTACGATATGGAGAACTATGTTCACAATTGGCGACTATGGTTGAAGGAATCATGAGCTTGATTATTGAGAAAACTTAACGGCATTTTGACTTCAAAATACTTTAGGTGTTTTGTTTTATTTCAGCCCCTATTTTTTTTTCTTAATTTTTTGCGTTTTTGATTTCGTATGGTCCCAGAAAAACAGCGCCACATCCAGGGCGCACACATTGAAGTTTGTGCACTGTCCTCGTGAACGCTTTCGTGAATTCAAAATGGCGGCAAACGAGAATTTGTCTCTGCTGCTTCATTTCCCTCCATCACACACATGGATTGAATACATTCTAAATTCACTTTTACCGACTCAAAATATGCGGTTTTTGAATATTTTGGAAGAAAAATGTGTATAATATTACGCTGCTATTGTAAAAATTAATAAGTTGCTGATTCACTTACTTGACTTAAGGGTTGGGTAAGGGTTTCGATAGGGCTATTAGTTGCAGATAGGCAGTAGGTAGGTACCAACTACTTTACAGGGCAACAAAGGTTGTTGGGACTCATTAGCTATTCCTATTATAAAATTTGTCTTTTCTGGGGATCGAGCATAAAGCGCCTCGACCTTTTAAAACAAATTTCACATAGGGATAGACGACATCGTAATTGTTTTACCGCCCTAAGGTCGCGACCTATTTAAAAACGATCGTCGCGTGTATAAGCCGACGTTCGCACGGACGTAATAAAATCGCGGCGGAATTTTTTTGCACACTGGATTTTCAGCTCTCGGTGTTAAGCCGAGCGTTGAGATTCCAACGTGCTGGGACGCACTCTCGTCCCAGCGCGTTGAAAAAACGCACTGTTGGATTTTCAACTCTCGGCGCTGAGCAGAGCGTTGAAAATCCAGTGTAGGAATAAAAATCGCCGTACGAACGTCGGCTTAGTCACTTTTTGTTCGGTGAACCTGAACGCGTGGTCGCGTCGACAGAGGGCGCTTTCCGGTTTTCCGAGCAAAAAGTGACATTATGACCGCGATGATCGCGTATTCGCGCGACAATCGCTATAGAATTGGACGCCGGGTAAGGTTGAACGTCACCTGCACGTCATAAAACAAATAATATTTGTCTGTGACAGTTAGATAATTTGAATAATAGTGAAGTTTCAATTTACTGGGAATTGCTGCAAAAGCAACATGAGGTCGACTGTACAACGTTTTTAACCGACTTCCAAAAAGGAGGAGGTTATAATATGTTCGTAGCGTGTGTTTTTTTTTCATTTACCTACCGATTTCTCCGTCAATTGTGGACTGATTTTGAAATTCTTTTTTCGTTTGAAAGGGTATGCTCTCGAGGTGGTCCGATATAAATTTTATTTATTTTAATTGGATAATTTTTGATTTAGCTTCAATAATACGTATTTCCCCACTTCGTATGTGGATGATATGATAATTTCCTGTCACTGATAGGTAATTACGTAACAGGTATTGGTATTCGAAATTGTGTGGGGTAGGTACCACAACTAAAAAGTGGAAAATAAAAACTCAACCAACTTCCAAAAAAAAAACAGTACAAATTGAAAAAAAAACTTTAATTTCGGAAGTCGCTGGCAAAAAATGAAAATTCAAAATCAAAGACACCGACTTCTGAAATTAAAGTTATTTTTCACTTTGTAGAGTTTTTTTTGGAAGTCGGTTGTTTTAGAGTTGTCAACCTTATGTAAAAAGCTACCATAACAGTTTCAAGGGCCGCAAACGTACAGTGTGTGTAAAAGCCCTTGTTACCCTTCGTTTACACCCACACACAAATTGTGATACCTAAGTACTTGTTTTCAACAAGTCTTGTAAAAGACTTATTGAAAACATGTCGTGTATAAAAACAGGTATCATAGTTACACGATTGTATTGATGTTGTTTCAGTCATGTTATCTTTTGTTTTCTATACAACTATTGTTTACAACATGTTTTAGGAGAAAACGATAAACAAACTGTAAAAATAACATGTAGAATCAATGTTTTATACCTTGTTGTAAACACGGGGTTTGGTTATTGGACCAAGTTATATTTTGACTATGCGTTACTTTTTGTTTTGAATATTTTTATTTTATCTGTAAATATTCTTTTTTGTACAATTTTAAATTGAAAAATTGTGTCGCACGTACGGGTCTACGGTCAGAGTTGTACTTGCATTTATTTGAAAACTTGAATGTTTTTTTCTAATTTGATAATGTGAGGTTAGTATGACATCGATTTAATTCCGTTTCGTGAAACCCATGTCTATCGCCGCCCGTTGTGGTTTTTTGAGGTAGAAACAGTAACTTATAAAGAGGTTTTGGGCTTATTGGTTGATTCGCACGAATTTACTTGCCAGAAACGGGCAGATCGACACTTTGAAAGCGATTCGCACGAAGTAAATTTATTTGTGGGCGAATCGACAACTTCAGAAATACGTACCTACACAACAAAGTTAAGAAAAAGTACATTAAACTATAGAAAAAAATATGTTATTTAAAATTGTCGATTCGCCCGATTCGGATAAATTAATTTGTGCGAATCAACCAATAAAGCAGGTTTTTGAAATAGGAGAATTGTATATGTCGTGTGTAACGCTCGTTTCGGTTACCAATGCCATGAGGCCCCAAGTTGCTGAAATTATCAAGGGGTTGCTTTTCACCTGACTTTAGCATTAAAATCCCCCGTAATAATGTTCCACTGCGAGGTTCCCTAGATAAAAGAAAGTCTAGAACCGATCTGTTTAAGTTGTGTGTGGTATATGGTGTAAAAATGAATGAAAAGCAGATGTTTTAACATCCTTTGTGTTTGACACGTACATAGGTATGTAAAACGCTTGGCGGTCCCGTATTTTGTGTCCTTCGATTCTTTATAAAACATGTGAGACGAATTCTGCCGCAGAGAAATCCGAGGTGGAAACCGCTAGCTGAACGCAAAAAGCATTCCTACTCACTGTCAAAGCAGGTAAGTCACATTTTTATAAAATGAAATCCATTCAATTATTCTAGAGAGCTTGCTAAAAATTGTGATGTCGAATGTAGCAATAATTATACCTATCTGGAACACAAAACCGGAAAAGCCAAAAAGGTTCTTCCTAGCTGTTTTTGCCCTTTGTTTTTAATTTTAAATGGCACACCGCTTTTGAAATCGTTTCTAAACAAGTCCCATGATTATGATCAAAACGAAATATAAAAAGTAAAACGAATATTTTAACAAAAAAAAAGAACATACAATTATAAAGCGATCCATTAAATGTTTTGCTTTAAAAACATACCTTAACCAACAAAAAAAAAACATTTTGTAGATGGCCAAGCCCGCATTCTGTGCTATCGGTTTTATTTGGGCATAGCAACTAGCTAAACGGTTGACAGAGAGCCACTAGCCCAAAACAAACAAGACGGATCAACTGCTTTACCACCCTTTGTACCAAACTTCGGACTATTAGCATAAAGGCCGGACAAGACCTTTGGGCTTGAGCTACGACAAACAATGTAATTATACATAATGTAGACACTGTCTATAAATTGATGTACAGTATTTCTATTTTCTTGTCCCTTGGGTATCATCGGATTTCCAAATACAAACGAATGCTAATGTCCATGTCCATCAATTATTAGATTTATCGTGTATAATAGTTTGAATTCAGAACTAAGTACTTTATTGTTATTTTGTTTTGATTTGCTTGTGAACTACATAGAGCTGTAAAACTATTTTCCTATCTGTCATGCCTGCGACTTTAGCAGCTTTCCTCCCATTTTTTTTAAAATTAATTACATTAAGTTAAAGGAGTATTAACAACTCTGTATACTTCCAAGTCAATTGAGAGCGTCCGGTCTGCACCAAGTGCAAAGGGCAACTGATAGAAATCCGACAACTGACGAAACACGAAGTTTTCCGAGGGACATTAAGAACTTAGAACTACAGTGACTATAGTTGTTTGAAACAGTGTTGCAAGGGTTCAGAGTTTTCCAATAATATGACATAACTTGATGGGCAGTATTTCCGGCAAGTCTATCCTTTCCGGGAATTATTGTATAATGAGGTTTAAGTATGTATTAAGTAAGTAGTGATAGCCTAGTGGTGTGAACTGTCAAGTCATAGGTCTCGAGTTCGAACCCAAGGCACACACCTCTGACTTTTCAGATTCATGTGCGTATTGTATAATAATATCACTTGCTTCAAAAAACGGTGAAGAAAACATCGTGAGGAAACCGACATGCCTGAGAGATATTTCTCGACGGCATGTAAAGCCAAGTTAGAGGCCCATGGGCGGCTTCTGATACCAGGTTTAGTCACTAACCACACGAAAAGAAGAAGAAAGAAGAGATTATGTATTGCACAGCCATATTTCGCCGGTTCAGTTAAGGTGACCATATTGTCATGGCCTCAAAGACAGACACCAGGCTACTATTGACAGTTTTCTAATGGAAATACGCAATATCCTTTTGCTCGACCCCGGATTAAACCCAGGCTCAGCAGTTGCACTTACAACTACTATAGACCACAAGATGAAAGAAATTCGAAAAAAAAAATTCGATATTATCTGGAATACTGTGGGACACCTTACTAAAAGACGTGTAAAACTGTCTGAAATCAAAGACACATCAAGTAAGCGCGTTGATCAATACTCGTTCCTCTAGGCCTTTGCCTCAAATCTTGCGGGCAGCGGGGCGGCGGCGGTGGCAGCGCGGAAGCGGCAGGATCTAATGCGTAAAATCAAACGGACCGGCTCTCGAAAACAGCGGCACGGCAGCGGCGCGGGGGCGGGCAACGAGCGGTGCACTCTAGTCAAGCGGTGACCGCCCGCGCCCGCGCGTTTGCATTGCAGTGTTGTGTAATTTATTTTTGTGACGTGTCGAAATGTCGTCGGACGTGCTAGAGCAAATTATTTCAGCAATTTTTGAGAGGACACCGATATGGAACCGAAGATGTGAACCATAAAAATAGAAGAGTAATTAACCAGTTATGGGAAGAAATTAAATATAATATAAGTACCTCTATATCGTTTTCGATTAATTCCAGACTCTAAATCGCCCTTGATAGCTTCAAAAATATAGTCAAAAGTTTTTACACTAATTCTGGTGTAGTCCTAAAATTTGTCAGGACATTGTCTCTGTTCTTCATAATTTCGATAAAACTCGCCTTTTCTTTTCCTTACCCTATAGTAGAGATTCACTTCTTTTGCCCACAATAAATCGAGCGTTAGGACTAAATTTGAATCAAAAAGATGTTGTCGCCGTTGTTCAGACATTTCCGTTGTGCAAACCATTTTTAGAGCTTATTGTACCTCATTGTACAGACGCCAGCACATCAAGCTACCCGAAACTGTCAAATTTTCCCAATCAACTTTGAACCTTATCATAGAGCGATAAAGTTGAAAATCTATTCAATAAATTTGATTGATTGTAGTAGCCTGATGTGCTGGCGTCTGTACACGTGCAGCTTGTGGGTGAATCACACCCAAAAAGCATACCAAGCCATCCGCGTCCAATATAACAACGCCTTCAGAGCGCTGATGGGGCTGCCGGACACTGTAGTGCCTCGGGCATGTTTGCCGATGCTAGCGTCGACTGCTTTTATGCTACGATGCGTAAGCGAAGCGCGTCTCTGGTGCGCAGGGTGCACGGCAGCCCCAACAGCGTTCTGATGATGATAGCTGACAGGCTCGACAATCCGTACATGCGACGCTGCAGTGACTTGCACGTCACCTACCAGTCGTCGGTAATTTTATGTTGTGGTAATGTAAGTGTTGTATGTAAGGTGGTTTTTGTTTTGTATTTTATTGTAATGTTTAATGTATTGTTTGATGAAGTTATGTGTGATGTGTTGTATTTTGTATATTGTGTATGAGTAATTGTAACTAAATGAAATAAAATAATAATAATTTCGTTCGCGAATTAAAACAAATATCTCGACGACACAACCACGAACACAACACTACGCTGCTATAATGCCGCGCGATCCACCCGCTGGTGTCAAGAACGGGTCTGCGTTGCCCGTGCCGCTCCCGCACCGCCGCCGCCCCGCCACTCCTCTGCCCGCAAGATTCGAGGCAGAGGCCTTAAACACGCCTTCGCCTAGCAGTATGACAATAAGTTTTGTGAAAAGTAAGAAGCTCCTCTTGTGCGTAACGTTTTTTTGAAGTGAAAACTTCATCAGACGCGTTGGGTATTTTTGAGATGGGACTAAACCATTGATTTTGCGACACTGTTACCGAGTTTACCGACACCGTGGAGTAAAAGACATCAACGCGTTGATTACCGCGGTGCGTGTAGTAAAAGACATCAACGAAGTTTTCACTTCTGTCGACACTCCCGGAGTGCCACTGTTTTTTTTTTACCACAACTGGAAAGCTCTTGGCCTTCATCTCACCTGATGGTAAGTGATGATCAGGCTGAAAGTGGAAGCGGGTTTCACCCAGAATTCTCAACCACAGAGGAACTGGCTATCTTACTCTTACTGCCGAAACACAAAAATGCTGTTAACATTGTTGTTATGGCGACAGACTTAGATAAGAAGGTGGTGGCTAGCCAGGCGGACTTAGAACAAGCCTTACCACTAACCAAACCGAACAGAAAATTTTGCCCCCACTGGGAATTGAACCTCTGGGTGTCTTATCACTAGAGCACAGAGGCGGCTATGTGTATTTTTTACGAGGAGACGACTATTATAATCCTTTTGATAAAGTCTCAAGCCTCACTCTTCTTTATGAATATTAATTTATTTCTGAATTTTTTAACTTCAATTTTTTCATTGAATTGTAAAGTCAAAAGAATACTTACTTACCGAATATAACAAGATTTCTGTACAAAAAATTGGTGGCACTCCGAGAGTGCCGACAGAAGTGAAAACTTGAACAAGATTGCCTTGGTGGAAGAAAAATATCTGCATAGATCATTGATCCGTAATATAATATAAACAAAGAGCACAATCGCGTTTACAAAAATGTAGTGTCGTCATTGTGTCGCGATATCAATGGTTTAGTCCTATCTCAAAAATGCCCAACGCACCTAAAGAAGTTTTCACTTCAAAAAAGTTAAAACAGTGGCACTCCGGGAGTGCCGACAGAAGTGAAAACAAGAAATAAAATCGGCACCGCGGTAATCGAAGCGTTGATGTCTTTTACTCCACGCACCGCCGTAATCAACGCGTTGATGTCTTTTTAATGGTCAAAAGCTGGTGTCGTAACAGTGTCGGTAAATCAATAGTTTAGTCCCATCTCAAAAATGCCCAACGCGCCTAAAGAAGTTTTCACTTGAAAAACACCCAAACGTTACCATTTATTTTCATCAATTCCATGGAGCTTATGTCTAGTAACTTATTTGCCTCCCGAGACCAATACCTACGTGCACTTCTCAGCATTCCAACAAAATGTAGGTGACCTATTTACGGAGCAATTACACTGGAACTAATCTCATCACGTTTTAGTGGCTAAACTGATACCTTCTGCTTTCCCGAAGTCCTTTGTAGTTAATAAGTGTCTAATTAGTTCGTCGGCGGTAAATCCTTTGGAAACTTAAACATTGGAGCGGAAATGAATACAAATAAGGGTTTTGTGGATAAGTTTGAGATGTGTCGAGGCCTGCCGAGTGGAAGAACTAGATTAGATACGAGTAGTTGTGTTGGCTTGATACGTAAGGTTAGCTATCTGTATAACTTTTGTCCCTACTGGTTGGACTTTCCAAAATGTATTTCCTACTAGAATTAGTAAGGAGAAAAAAAAAAAAAAAAATTCAAGGCGTAACAACTTACCAAAGTTTCGTCTCAATCGGTCGAGCCATTTTCAAGTTTTTGTGAGAGTAACGCACGACAATTGATTTTTATATTTATATGTCACCGTAAGATTGTGAGAACCGTTAGTTTATAATCTGTCGGAATTATTTCCGTTAGATTATAAACTGTCGAAAAATTGTAAACTGGGTGAAATGGGTTAGGTTAGGTTAGAACTGTGACCATTCGCGCGCGAGCCGAGCGAGCGCTACTTCCAAGTTACTCGCAGCCAGGCAGGCTATTTAATATTAGCGCAAGGTGCGTTACGTCGCAAGCAAGTTTGATACCAGTTCACAATTTGTCGGTTTCCCATGGAAAGATTATAAACTAGCGAAAAATAATACGTTAAATTGTAAATGGTTCGTTGCAGTTCACAATTTTTCAACAGTTTATAATTTAACGGAAATAATACCGATAGATTATAAACTAACGAAGTTCATAATTATACGGTGACATATACATATAGATAGATATATATGGGTGGAGATTTGTTTAGCAAAATAATGCTTAATGTAGTTAAGTTGAATCATTCCATTCTTTATATTTCCTTCCTACTCTCTCTCTTTCTGTCTGTTAATTTCACTCGGTCAACCTGCCCTATGTTTATTCTTTGACATCTGTGTCCTCCCACAAGTTGGACCGATGACCTGGTGAAGGCCGCAGGAATCCACTGGATGCGAGAAGCACAGTACCGGTCAAAGTGGCGGTGCTTGCGGGAGGCCTATGTCCAGCAGTGGACGTCTTTCGGCTGAAATGATAATGATGATGATGATCCGTGTCATATGCAGTCAGAGATAAAAAATTAAGCTAATTGCCACCCTACTACGTCAACTTGCCGTGTTATAGTTGTTTCATACAATTGTCAAAAAATGACAGTTGGGATTTGAATATACGGACAAATTAAATTGTGTCATGATTTCCAAATATTAATAAGATTTGTAGTGATTTTAAATACTAAATATTAAAACTTTTTACAAAAAAAAAACAACCGACTTAAAACAAAAAAACACTACAAAGTGAAAAATAACTTTAATTTCGGAAGTCGGTGTCTTTGGTTTTGAATTTTCGTTATTTGTCACCGACTTCCAAAATTAAAGTTATTTTTCACTTTGTAGTGTTTTTTTTTTGAAGTCGGTTGTTTTTTTTTTGTAAAAAGTTTTTATTTTTCACTTTTTAGTTGTGGTACCTACCCCACACAAATTTGAATACCACTACCTGCTATGTAAATAACAGTGACAAGAAGTTATCATATCATCTACATACTAAGTGGGAAAAAATACGTATAATTGAAGCTAACTCAAAAACTTCGCAAGCAAAATTAATACAATTTATATGGGACCACCTCTGAAGTATGATCTACCAAACAAATAAAGAATCATCAAAATCTATTCATAATTGGCGGAGTAATCGCGTAACAAACATACAAAAAAAAAAAACACAGTCGAATTGAGAACCTCCTCCTTTTGGAAGTCGGTTAAAAATTAAAAGTATTTGATTTGCCTCAAACGATTTTTGTATCAGTGTAAATCTTGAAGTTCAAAAGTATCTAATTTGACAGTTACCGTAAAAGTACTGATTTTTTTAAAGGATCAGAATGGAAATAGGCTTCTGAGTCAGTTCGGTTCGAGCCTCAAAACCTAAAGGTGTTTTCAAGAAATCTAAAGTCTATAATGTTATTATATTGAGTACCTAATTAAATAGTTTGTTAAATATTGCTAAAAGTATACTAAGTTTGTATGTGTGCAAGAATATAAATAAAGAAATATTACTACTGCAATGGTGTATCATTACAGTTGGTTGTCGACGGCGAGCTACCCATTGCTCACCGTCCGCAAGCCTGCGCCTACGGTGGCCGGAAATCGGCTCGCGATTCCCGCCCCGGGCGTCTCCTCCTGCGGCGGTTAGGGGCGTGAGGGCGCGAAATTTGCCTCTCCCTCACGCGTTCCGCCTCCTCCTTCGCGAGCATTACCGCTTCGCAGAAGGAGGTGACGGCCTGCCATTTCCTCTCGCTCGGTACCATGGCCTGAACCAGGGCCGGACGCGAGAGATCACCGCCGCCGATCGCCTCTACGAGGACACGGCGTTGCTCCGCCCAAGCCGGGCAGACCTCCACCGTATGCTCCACCGTGTCTTCAGGCCGATCCACACAATGGTGACACCCGGGTGTTTCCTCCCGCCTTATCCTGAACAGGAACCTCCCGAAGCAGCCGTGTCCGGTGAGGACCTGTGTCAGGCGGAAGGTGAGGACGCCGTGGCGCCTCTCAAGCCACTCCTCAAAGAGGGGTCTTATCACCGCAATTGTGGCGTGCCCAAGCCATTAATTTCCCTGACTTTACATTACATGTTGCCATATTTCCTTGCAGTTTATCTAGGCATCCATAATTTTCCTTCCCACTCAATGAAACTGCCTAGCCTTTTTCCAACTTTTTTCGAGTTGGCTTCTGGTCTAACAGTTATGCAGCTGAATACCAGTATTATACATGGAGCGACTGCCTATCTGACCTCCACAACCCAGTTAAGAAGGTAAGACTGGTTGTCAGACTTTCGGGCTTCTGACTACTCGTTACGACTGTTAAACATCTACGAATGACAGCCGGGACCCACTGCTTAACGTGCTTTCCGAGGCACGGAAGGGTCTTGATATGTAATGGATGGTCACCCATCCACGAACCGACCGCGGCAAGCGTAGTTTAACCTTCGATCGACCCGTGGTTGTTATCATTTATTAACGAGACCCTCCTTTTTCCTTCCCACTAAAGTAATTAAAAGATCGTTTGGTCAGTATCAAGTTAACAGAACAGCACTTCTTGTAATTAAACTGTAATATTTTCTTCTTAGTGCCAGGAGGGCAAATTGCCAAGGTTCTCTTTCCACTTAACTCGGTTTTCGAGACTTATTAAACTAGCATTTTGAAGATTGTTTCTGAGTAATACGATTTATTTACTGTGAATCCTATATTATTAAACGAGCAATATTTGTATACACATATATATTTGTAATCACGTTCTCGAAAACGGCTCTAATGATTTCAATGAAAGTTGCATTATAGGGGTTTACTGGGCGAAAAATCGATCTAGCTAGGTCTCATATCTGGGAAAATTCGTTTTCTCCGTATTTTCCGTAATGACATGAGAATAATGACATGGCAGCATAGAATTAGTAAGTACCTACTATCATGGCGGCATGGAATTAGTATGTACTATTCTGTACTATTAAAATGAGCATTTTCTATTTTCACCAGAGCAGAGCTCGGTCGCCCAAGTACTAAGTATTATATGGAGCCATTCTTGTGTATACCATTGTGGGTGTCCAAGGGCTAAAGAGAAAGATAGAAAAAAAGAAAATTGTTTGTATTATCCTATCCTACTATACAACGTGTAACGTTAAATGCGCAAAACCTCAGACACCCCAACAGATTTTTAATTCAATTGACCTATTTCAGAGAGAAAAAAATCATTAAAAAAGAATTTTGGTATGTGCTGTTTTAGCTCGTAGAAATAAAAAAAAGCTATTATTATCCCGCGTACAAAAGTTTAAATTGGTCGACAACAATTTGTATTTGTTTACCTATTTTGGCGGGTTCGCGCATGTGAAGGTTTGACCTATTAAAAATAGACACGGCAACGTTTTTATTGAAGATTTTTTGAAAAATGTGACCTACTCGTATATTAAAAAGTGCTTCAATTGATTCTGCTTGATAAAAAGTGCTTCAATTGATTTTGCTTGTTATTCTGATCAAACTATTTTCAGGGTTTTGCGCATTTAACTCTACACGTTGTATATATTACGAGTACATATAACTTCAATATTTAATATATATATATATGACTACTAGCTTTCGCCCGCGGCTTCACCCGCGTGGATGTCGCAAAATATCCCACAAGAACATGCTACCGGAATTCAGAGTATCCTATGTTCTAAGCCAGATTATGGCCTATCAGTATGCCTTTCATCCTAAATACGTTCAGCCGTTACGGTATTAAAAGGTGACAGGCAGATAACAAATCTGTTTTATTTTGGGTGGGAAATTATCAAGTAACTTCTCCCGCTCTGGGTGGAGCGGGAGGGCGTGTCAGACTCTTACTGACTAAAACCCACCCGTGTTCCTTCCTATGCCATGTTGCCGGGGGCCACGATTTCCCCATCGGTTTTCTTCGAACCCCCGGCAGGCATTGGCCCTAGCGGACCCCGTCAATTCTGCTGACATCTCTTTGAGGCGCGCGTGGAACACAACGCGCCGTCGACCCGGGCTTGGTCCTTATCGGACGGCGAGCTACCCATTGCTCACCGTCCGCAAGCCCACGCCTACGGTGGCCGGAAATCTTCCTGCGATTCCCGACGCCCAGGGCGTCTCCTGCTGCGGCGGTTAGGGGCGCGAGGGCGCGAAATTTGCCTCTCCCTTACGCGCTCCGTCTCCTCCTTCGCAAGCATTACTGCTTCGCAGAAAGAGGTGACGGCCTCCAATTTCCTCTCGCTCCGTAGCATGGCCCGAATCAGGGCCGGACGCGAGAGATCACCGCCGCCGATCGCATCCACGAGGACACGGCGATGCCCTGCCCAAGCCGGGCAGACCTCCACCGTATGCTCCACCGTGTCCTCCGGGCGATCCACACAGTGACGACACCCGGGCGTTTCCTCCCGCTTTATCCTGAACAGGTACCTCCCGAAACAGCCGTGTCCGGTGAGTACCTGCGTCAGGCGGAAGGTGAGGACGCCGTGGCGCCTCTCTAGCCACTCCTCAAAGAGGGGTCTTATCGCCGCAATTGTGGCGTGCCCAGCGCTGGGTTGCGACAATCGCACTCTCCATTCCGCCATGAGATCCCGCCGGAGCTCTGTCCGCTGTGCCGCAACTTCTTGCGGCATCGGAGTTAAGCCCCGGCGCTGCGCCTCCTCGCGCCACTCCCAAATGTGCGCGAGGACCTTTGCCTCCAGATCCCATGGCGGTACTCCGGCAAGGAGGCTCGCCGCCTCGCAGGAGATCTCAGAAACGCCTGGAGGCATCAAGTTAAAATAGATATCGAAAACTTAGATCTACGGACCCTTGGAGCTGTAAAGAAAATCAAACTTCCAAGTCAATGCAATAAAAAAATACGGCCATTAAATTATACCGCATATTTATATTGACACTCGCAAATAAAACAAAGCCTATATGGTACTTCCCGTTGTCCTAGCAGCATGAAGTTCGGCGAGAAAACTTTCATTACCTACCTATATATCACCTTCTTTAGGATTATTTTTGAGACAAAAGTAGCCTATGTCCTACCCTAGGATGCTGTTTATCCCATTGGCAAATTTGATCGAAATCGAATTCGAATTTGGAATTTGATTGTGGTTTAGGCGTGAAAAGTTAACATATAGACAGATATTCTTGTACTCAAACCTCAGTTGGCTCGATATAATTATAATTTTTGGAAAGTTTTTGTGAAAATTGGCAATTTTTAAGTAATCAGTGAATGCAGATCAACATGTTTCAAAAAGTTAAGGACAGTCTCGTTAGGTTTTCCTCATTGGTCGGTACGGTATCGTTTCGGTACCGATTCTGTACCGTTTCGGTACTGCTTATGTTTCCTCACTGGTCGGTAAACTGAAACGATACCGCACGCGCGCACTGCTTTCATTTAGAATTCCAAATTCAAATTAATTCTATTGGTTGGCGGGCCCATGACCAAAATTTTTGCCTCATCGTTTTACGAACAAAATCGTATAAAATCGATAGATTTGGTTATCCTGAAATACAAAAATCCTAATTTTAGAAAATTTCCGCGTTACTTCTGACCTGACCGCAGTATTAAATATGTCAAAAAAATATATATTTTCAACAGTTCGGTAATAACTGAGAGACCAAAATTTGAGAAAATTGAAAATGAGGCAAAAATAAAACCCATAGCATCCCGTCTGAAAATCTTGTTTTTATGTGAAGATTGATCAGTTGATGCGAATGTTGGCAACGTCGGAAATAGCTGTCAAATATTTACCTGTTTTGAATAATTTGACAATATGGAAATATGAAATATAGCTAATTAGTAATTACTAATTAGCTATATTTCTAATTAGTAGTAATTTGGCTTCGTGAAGTACAAACCCGTTATTTGGCAGTGGTTGTGTCGGCCGCTATGTGGAAGCCGTTATTTCGCGGCCGCTATGTGGCGGCTGTTATATGGCGGCCGTTATTTGGCGGCCGTCATCTAGCAGCCGCTATGTGGCGGCCGCAATTTGGTGGCCGTAAAGTGGCGGCCGTAATGTGGCGGTCGCAATGTGGCGGCCGTTGTGTTGCGGCCGTTATTTGGCGGCCGTAAAGTGGCGGCCGTAATGTGGCGGTCACAATGTGGCGCCCACTATGTGGCGGCCGTTTTGTTGCGGTCAATATGTGGCGGCTGTTATGTGGCGGCGGTTATGTTCTTCTGACTATTCTTTTCAAAATCTGTGAATGCAGATCAAAATGTTTCAAAAAGTTAAGGACAGAAACTGTAGCGACAACGGTTAAGGTGCATGGTGCTTGGAGATGCATTTTGAGATGAGGCAATCCCCATCTCAAAATCCACCCTATATACATATAATCTTATAATCTTTAAAAAAAAATACCCTTAACTATCTGCAATATTCTCACCTTTTGGCTAGCCTTTTTACAATTTGCGGTAAACATTAAATTTGCAATATTTTCGAGTTAATCAGAACGCGCGTTAAAATTATTCCATACAAACTTACACATAACATACAAACTTTAATACCCCCCAATCCTCCTTTAGGGGGTAGTTTATAAAAACTAAAAATGGCACAGTTTATAATTCGTGCCAAGTTTCAAGTTTATTAACTCAAGGAATAAGATTTTTCATATAAACAAAATTCTCCCTTTTCACCCCCTTAAAGGTCGAATTTCCAAAAATCCGTTCTTAGCGGACGTCTAACTATCTCCCTACCAAATTATGTCTTTATACGTCAAGCGGTTTTCGAGATTTCGTGATGAATGAGTGAATGAGTGAGTGAGTGAACTTTCGCTTTTATATATTTAGATACAATACCATTGTCACATTGTTTAAAGATACCCGTACCTATGTCAGTACGTTATAACGTACGTAATGATTTTACGTGAAATGTAATATAAAAAATCTCATAAAAGATTATAAGTTTTCAAATAAAACGACTTCTCCTAGTGTTTAACTTTTTTATTAAGGCACGTAAAGATCGTAGACATAACACAAAAACTTATGTTAACTTGTAGTTGAAGAATAATTACCGGAGTTACTCGTGAAATGTACTTCCATGACGTACTTTTTCTTAACTTAGGTAAAGGATGTACCGAAAGTAGGGTTGGCAACAATAACAATTTAGCAAAGGCCTTTATTATGTGTTAGAGCTAGTCTTGTTACTTCACTTAGATATTCTTCTACTTCTTTTCGAGTGGTTAGTGATTAACCTGGTGTCAGTGTTTTAAAACCACCCATAGGCCTCTGACTTGGCTTCACAATGCCGTCGAGAAATATTTCGTTTTCCTTCACCGTTTTTGAAGCAAATACGCACATGAATCCGAAAAGTCAGAGGTGCATCTTGGGTTGGAACTCGAGACCTATGATTTGGCAGTCTGGCAGTCACACCACTAGGCTATCAATGCTCCTAGATATTCGCAGTGAAAGGAAACACAATATTTTAGGATAAATAATAGTTTTTTTCAGTCGAAAGACGTCCACTAATAGACGCCTTCCCCAAGCACCGCCACTTCGTCCGGTTCTGTGCTTCCTGGGTCCAGCAGATTCCTGCGACCTTCACAAGGTCATTGGTCCACCTTGTGGGAGGCCTTCCAACGCTACGTCTACGCGGAAATTATGATTAGTTTACACAGTGCTCCAAGAACTTTAATCTTATTTATAATATTGATTTTATTACTAAGTACAGTCAAGTCTTTTATATTTTCTTCAGTTTTAAAATTATTTCCTTATCAAGTCAGGAAACATAATTTTTAATACCTCTTGAAGCTCATACTGAGCAGATTATTTCATTGAAAACTAATATGTAATGACTTGATAATAAAGATCAAATGGACAAAAAATCAAAATCCTAGACCAATGTTGAGTTGACATCAACTTATTTATTGGACTGGCCTAATATATTTATTTTATTTTATTTTATTGTCAGGTTCTGTCATATTTTAAATTCAGTATGACGACGCAATAATTAAAATGCTGAGTCGGTAAAGTAGATTTTATCGTGTAATGAGCAGACAAAAATAGTCCTTAAGGTGACGAGAAATCTACAAAAAAGTATGAAAACTCAATGTGCCAGTTTAGTTTTTAGAAGATTCATTATTAGGTTGCTAGTCGCTGTACCAGGGGAATTTTTGGTAAGTTGAAAATAAAATATAGGTAAAAGTTGAAATTGTCTGAACCTTCTACTGTTTTCTGTGAGTACTTTCCTGTTATCATGCCATACAACCGGAATACAAAATGCAACTTTGCCACAATTAATGGGTAAGTTTCGCGCCAGTATGTCCCGGATGAGCTTCTACAAGGACATAACAACTACTACTAACACTCCCATAAATTCAAGAATCACATAACACTAACACGATAAGGTAACGACATCACCACGCAAAACGATTCCAACCCCCCTAATGCCCGAATATTTTTTGTCACCCTCTTACTTTACCTGTCAAGGTAAATAAGACCGAGATTTTTCTCACACGCTCAACCCGTCATGTTTCAAAGCTTAAGCCTTAAGCTCTGGCCCGACACATATCCGAGATTACTGTTACGATTATTAAGCTGTTGACAAATGCGGTTGGTAAGTGAAGTATGACACAACTTAAAAGTTGCAAACAAAACTAGTACATACATAAACTCACGTCTTCTTTCTATGAGGATAAGCAGAAAGTACAGAACGCAACCACACGAAAAGGACGGGCGTCTCCTCTCGGTGAAAACTACAGCACACAAGGGCTTCCCATGCCCCTCGCTCCGTACCATGGCCTGGACCAAGGCCGGACGAGAGAGATCACCGCCGCCGATCGCCTCCACGAGGACACGGTGGTGCCCCGCCCAAGCCGAGCAGACCTCCACCGTATGCTCCACCGTGTCCTCCGGGCGATCAACACAATGGTGACTCCCGGGCGTTTCCTCCCGCCTTATCCAGAACAGGAACCTCCCGAAGCAACCGTATCCGGTGAGAACCTGCGTCAGGCGGAAGGTGAGGATGCCATGGCGACTCTCTAGCCACTCCTCAAAGAGGGGACTTATTGCCGCAATTGTGGCATGCCCAAAACCGGCATGCCTGAGAGATATATCTCGACGGCATGTGAAACCAAGTCAGAGGCCTATGGGCGGCATAAAAACTCTCGATACCAGGTTAACCACTAACCACACCATAGTGAAAAACAATGCGCCTGAACTCAAGTCACACTTGATCGTAAGTACTGTTACCGATCAAGTGTAACTTGAGTTAAAGAATTTTGCCGATGAAACCTTTAACTTGTGTCGTACAATACGTAGGTAGGCTAACGTATATTTTTTCTTCACAAAATACGGCTCCCATAAAATATCCCTAATTAACACTCTCTTTCTGTCCAAACCAATTTTTCTTTTATGAAAACGGGGGTAGTCGATATGAATTTGTGTATCAAGAAAATGTCCAATACTTATTCTGTTCAGATTCTCAAGAATTTCCTCGTCCGTGCAAAAGAATAAAGAATATATATTTTATGAGAAAATTAAGTAGAAGTATATTTTTAGTATTTTCCTATGTTTATTTATTAGTTGGACGTTTATGTAGGTTTAGAAAGGCACCTGTACCAAATGTCGGTACCTAATGCTCGTGTAGGCTGTGTACCTTATCAGGATTTGATTTTCATATTTATTTTGTTACAGAAAAAAAAATCAAGGTGGCTGTTTCTGGCACGTAGATGCCTTTAGAGTTTATATAAAATTAAATAATAATTATTATTTTATACCCACAGTGCAATCCACGAAGACGCGCCCCACTCCGCTCCGCTCCGTATAAAGTACAGCTTACGGTACAGTAATCACGGAGTGGGGCGCGTCTTCGTGGATTGCACAATTTGTACCTACCTATAAATAGATTGTAACCACGCCGACAGTTGTGAATGCTGTTATGAAACTGAGGCATACATACGTGAGTCCATGAATGCCTGATTGCGGCCAAGGCTTGTATAGTAAGTACTTTTCTCAAACAATGCGTGGAAATTCAAACAAAGTAAATCTAAATATATAAAAGTGAAAGGTCACTCCTCACTCACTCACTCATTCACTCATTCATCTCGAAAACCGCTTGACGTATAAAGATGAAATTTGGCAGGGAGGTAGTTCATAGTTAGTAGACGTCCGCTAAGAACGGATTTTTGGAAATTCAACCTTTAAGGGGGTGAAAAGGAAATCATGACGGTACCTTGTCAATATATCTATGAAAACATCATGTACCTACGTAAGAAAAAATCTAAGTCTTTTCAGTAAAAGAGGTGATGGACACAATTATAGGACTAGAAATAGGGACCAATTAGTTCAACCGGGTTTCAGACTGGCTAAAGTAGACTCCATCCTTCATGGGGTGCTGTTTAAAATGTTCTAATAAAATACCTCCCTGGCGGCTGCTATGTGGCGGCCGTAATGTGGCCTTAATGTGGCGGCCGTAAACTGGCGGTCGCAATGTGATGGCCGTAATGTGGCGGTCGCAATGTGGCGGCCGTAAAGTGGCTGCCGTAATGTGGCGGTTGCAATGTGGCGGCCGCTACGTGGCGGCCGTTGTGTTGCGGCCGTTATGTGGCGGCCCTTATGTGGCGGCCGTAAAGTAATGGCCGTAATGTGGCGGCGCTTTTGTGACGGCCGTAATGTGGCGGTCGAAATGTGGCGGCCGCTACGTGGCGGCCGTTGTGTTGCGGCCGTTATGTGGCGGCCCTTATGTGACGGCCATAAAGTAACGGCCGTAATGTGGCGGTCACAATGTGGCGGCCGCTATGTGGCGGCCGTAAAGTGGTGGCCGTAATGTGGTGGCCGTAATGTGGCGGCCGTAATGTGGCGGTCGCAATGTGGCGGCCGTAAAGTAACGGCCGTAATGCGGCTGCCCTTATGTGGCGGCCGTAAAGTAACGGCCGTTACTTTACGTCCGCCACATAAGGGCCGCCACATAACGGCCGCAACACAACGGCCGCCACATAGCGGCCGCCACATTGCAACCGCCACATTACGGCCACCACTTTACGGCCGCCACATTGCGACCGCCTCATTACGGCCGCCACATTGCGACCGCCACATTACGGCCACCACATTGCGGCCGTGACTTTACGGCCGCCACATAGCGGCCGCCGCATTACGGCCGTTACTTTACGGCCGCCACATTACGGCCACCACTTTACGGCCGCCACATAGCGGCCGCCACATTGTGACCGCCACATTGTGACCGCCACATTACGGCCGTTACTTTACGGCCGTCACATAAGGGCCGCCACATAACGGCCGCAACACAACGGCCGCCACGTAGCGGCCGCCACATTTCGACCGCAACACAACGGCCGCAACATAGCGGCTGCCACATAGCGGCCACCACATTGCGACTGCCACATTACGGCCGCCACATTGCGACCGTCTCATTACGGCCGCCACTTTACGTCCGCCACTTTACGGCCGCCACATTGCGACCGCCACATTACGGCCGCCACATTGCGACCGCCACATTACGGCCGTGACTTTACGGCCGCCACATAGCGGCCGCCACATTGCGACCGCCGCATTACGGCCGTTACTTTACGGCCACCACATAAGAGCTGCCACATAACGGCCGCAATACAACGGCCGCCATATAGCGGCCGCCACATTGCAACCGCCACATTACGGCCGCCACTTTACGGCTGCCAAATTGCGGCCGCCAAATAACGGCCGCCACATAACGGCCGCTAGAAACTCAATCTCAAACTCATTCATTTATTTCACTTTTGAATTGTCAAGGGGTCGGTCGGTCAGAAAAACGAAGCAAGAAACTCCACGGACACTCTTTTAAATCAAATATTGTTACAAAATATTGGTTACATCATGTGAGAACAATGTAGAAAGACTTGCACGTTAAAAGCGTCCGTAATAAAAATATAAAACAAAAACAATTTAAATAAATTAAAATAGACCGTGGCAGCTAACTTCCCTACTGACGGCGCCCGTTCACGAACATGACGCGTGTATCAGCACTATTTAGCACAACCATTTTGAAGGGAACTTAATGATACAAAATTTCGTTTTGTTCAGTTGGAGTTTGTGAGGAGGTATTTTATTAGAACATTTTAAACAGCACCCCATGAAGGATGGAGTCTACTTTAGCCAGTCTGAAACCCGGTTGAACTAATTGGTCCCTATTTCTAGTCCTATAATAGGCCTGTGTCCAATTTTTTTATTTTTAGTCCGTCTTTCAGATAGTAAAAAAATATTGAACACGTATTTTTTCTTTTTTGACGTAATCAAAAGATTACGGTGATACATTGAGTTAAAATGTGGCATGACGTCACGCCTTGCTAGATTTAATAGTGCGTTGTGACGTAGCGAGCCCCCATTCCCCAACTTTAATGCGTGTTTTCTAAGTTATTTTTGATTAATATGATAAAGCAAAAAATACGTGTCTAATATTTTTTTATTATCTGAAAGACGGACTAAATAGTATTTCTGTTTTTTACCTAGGCAACTACCCTATTGTGTTTATCACCTCTTTTACTGAAAAGACTTAGATTTTTTCTTACGTACATGATGTTTTCATAAATATATTGACAAGGTACCGCCATGATGTTAATATCTTTAAACAGTTCCCTTAGACAATCGCGTCTGCGGAGGCCATATATTGCTCTGATGACTCTCTTCTGCAGAATAAAAATAGACTCGATATCTGCAGCCCGTCCCCACAGTAAAATACCGTAAGACATGATACTATGAAAGTAACTGAAATAGACCAGCCTTGCAGTATCATCAGTAAATTGACGGATTTTTCTCACAGCATATGCTGCTGAACTTAGCCGTCCTGCAAGAGATGTTAAATGAGGACCCCATTGCAGCCTTGAATCAAGCGTGATCCCCTAGGAAACAGTTTCATCGACAAATTCTAGTTTCTCCTTATTCAATACTATGTCACAAACACTACTTTTAACATTTGGTAAAGCGTAAAGCAAATCTTATGCATTTAGTTTTTTCCCATTTAATACTAAATTATTAGCAGTGAACCAATTAACGGCCGCTAGATAACGGCCGCCAAATAACGGGCTCCACATAGCGGCCGACACATATTTGAAAATAAATTGATTCATTTGACAATATAACTAATAGCTATTTGCGAAGTTGCTAACATTCGCATCAACTGACCAATCTTTACATAAAAACAAGATTGTTGATTGTTGGTTGTTTTTCCAGTCTATCTTGTTCTTGTCTTTATAGCAATGGGTTTTATTTTTGCCTCATTTTTAATTTTCTCATATTATGGTCTCCTTGGTACGTGTGACGCTACTGGTTTCTGAAAATCAGATTGCTATAAAACAGTTCGGTAATATTTTTTTTTACATAAATTATTAAATAATAATGCGGTCAGGTTCTGACCTGAAAATCCTAATTTTAGAAAATTTCCGCGTTACACAGTTCTGCTCTATTTGCTAAGCCAGTTCGAAATTTAAATAAAATCTTTGATTAGTTACCTCCTTGGTTGCCATGTGTTGAAGTAAAAGGTTAGTTCCATTTTTAAATAACACGACAAATGAGTTTTCAAAGTAACATTGCCGGCCGGGCGCTCGGCGCTCGCTTGTTTTTGACCAGTACAGCAATTTCGATTTATATCGAAGAAGGTTGTGAAAATCTTCGAATTTCCAAGCATGTTTGAGAAAAATAAATACTTAAATTAAATAAAAAAACAATTTTAAACGAAATGACATGATTGCTACTACATATAACTGTAATAAATCTGAATAATATCATGTCCACAAAATCCACTAATAAAGAGTTGAAATTAAGTTGTAAATTAAATTCTTTTTATTTTAGCGGTGATATTGTGCTGATCTATTATCCGAATATGTGTGAGTATAAGAAATACAGACTTACGGAGGTTGAAGGGTGAAAGTTACAACTTTCTTAATTTTTGTGTTGTTTGTGTGCAAATCCTAGCCTGCACAGCAAATTTCAGCTTTCTAGGACTTCGGGAAGTACCTTAGAGGTTTTATTTTATAAACAGACTTGCACCTCCCATTGAGGAGGTTGGAGGGTGAAAGTTACAACTTTCTTAATTTTTGTGTTGTTTGTGTGTAAATCCTAGCCTGCTTACCAAATTTCAGCTTTAGACCTTAGAGGTTTTGATGATATTAATAAAATCCAAAGTATAAAAGATAGACAAAATGAAACTTAGTTTATTTTATGAACCTGCTAATTATATCTTATACTGAGAATTTGAGCTCTTTAGCAATATCCAAGCCGCCTCATAGGAGGGTTTGAAGATACGACAAAACGCTTTGAAAAAACATTACCCTCCTTCTGGGGCAGTCGGGTAAAAAAGTAGGTAGTGCTCTGCTTTTTGTTTTTGGTTTGTCTTGGCGGGGGCACTACCCTGCCACCAGATAACTGAAAACCTCATAAAGGAAATAATAGCACACGTATCAACTCGGAAAGGGATCGTCACCGTATCAACTCGAGGCATTCAGTATTCTTTGTATGATACTCCCTACGCCTACGCCTCGCCTCGGGACAGGCTCATGAACCGCAGCGAGGCGGTGACGATCTTTTTCCGAGTTGATATGTGTGCTATGACCTTAAGGAGTCATTGTACTCATCATTATCAACAACTTTTATTATGGGACCAAACCGGAAATCGAGAAAAAAGAATCAGCTGCTCCATACATTTATGTTCGCATAACTCGACAAAAATCACGCCTGTATTTAGAGATTAGCCTGTAATTAGATTTAGATTAAGATACATCTTAATTTTAAGTCCCATGTAACGGGGGCGTGATGTTATGTGTTGTGAGTAAAGGATAATTTCGACCAAACGGCTCGCATCGCATCGGTGCGGAACGGATTTTACGATATTAAATCGTGTACACAGTACTTAAAGTCTATATTGCCAAGCCGCGCACAGCAGCTTGACCGCGGGCGTCTTCCGCGACATGCGATCGTAGCCGAAATTATGCTGCAACGCGTGATCGGCTCCGTTTGACTGTAGCCATACTACGTCAACTTCAACCATTTTCGAAAATTTAAACACGTCAACACGGTAGGAATGAAACTATTTGACTAGGCGCAGAAACGGATACGTTCGCAAGCGACGGTACGGAGCCGATCGTATGCTTCGACATCCTGCCGGACACGATCGGCTGTCGCCGCATCCGTTCGTATTCTTTCCGAACCGATGCGATGAGAGCCGTTTGGTGGAAATCATCCTTAACTCGACAAAATGAACGAACTAGCAGATATTTTTTCTACGTTTGTGAACGTTTATTTATTTCCATTACACCTTCTTTATTGACAAAAATCGCTTATCGTAACTAGTTTATAGCTCGCTACCGGTAATGGGATAAGTGCCTTATTTACTCATCTGTTTAGGCTACCACCCACACAGTCAAAAACATGTAAATAACAGCTTTCGTTACAAAAACAACTTGATAAATAATTATTTAGCACGTGGGCTCAAACGGAGGTCCGTTTTAACCCACGTTATTTTACGCCTAAACAAACTTATCACGTTTTTTATCTATAATAAACCGTTTTTTTAAGACGTCCATTAAAAAGTTTGATACGCACCTGACTTTTTTTTTAATCTAGGGAGTTTGTTGCGCCACTTCTTCTTCAAAGCACTAGGAAGTGGTGAAGGGTGGGCATTTCGGGTGACTGTCTTATGTAATTTTGACGTTTTACGTTTCGACTAGTTTGAATAAATGACTTTTGAATTTTGAATTTCTATAATAGGTCTGGCGCACTCTTGTCGAGTCACTACCATCTTACTTTTTTCTGGCAAAGAGTGGAAAACAGCCAGTAGCCCACCTGATGGTAAGTGGTACTTACAACCTTATCGTACCCAAATCCTTGAGTTACATAAGTGGAAGTTCTCAGCTGAATAGGAAAGGTGTAGCGAATTAATCAATCAATTTAAGTTCCCCCAGATTTACCGGACACTGGCCTTGCCAAACTGACCACGCCTGTGGCTATTTAAATTACTTTACGGATTATGGAACCCAAATCCACAAAATAGGTAAGGACAGAAGGCTGGCTCTAACGAGTGAAAACAGGTGCACGAAGTCGCTACATAGGGAGATCTCAAACTAATGCCAGTCGCGAGTGAGCTCAGTGCTCGTTTACGGAGACGCGGGGAGTTGCGCGTCGCGTAGGGCGGCGCGGGCCGCACTAAATTCAAACATATGGCGTTGTTTGAGAGCGTTTACGGAGAAGTGATTTTACACGCGTTTGCTTGAAATGCCGGCGAAGCCCGCGGATGGCATTGCCACGTCGCACACGAAGTTAATCGCGGCAGCGTTGCGGCTAGCCATTCGACACCGCTACTTTTCACGCGCCGCGCCCGCCCCACGTCTTCATAAAAAATATCGTAAATTGCCAAATGTTTGTGTTTGCGTGATGTGAGCGAGGTTTTTGCTAAAAATCAGCGCCGTAACCGTAGGTTCGTCCGAAGTTGCGGCATTTCGCTGAGCATGACCTATTCTTCCACAGATACGACGCACAGATTAATTGTTCTTGTTATTGTTGTTTACTTGTTACAGAAAATGTTTACTATTCCACTCAGCAATCGGCATTTTGTTTATGTTTTGAATGTTTGTTGTTTTTCATTTGATAATGCAAACAAAATTGTAAATTGTCTTTGGTATCTGGCCTTGACATAAGCAATAGACAAAATTTGTCGAACTTTTTATTACTTTTCGAATCTGAATACGAGGCTTTTGGCTTTTGGTGAATGTTTATTATGATTTATGTATTTTTTTGTGTAATATGCGTTTATTTTGTGCAGAATAAACATTTTTTCTTTCTCTCTTTCTTTCTTTCTGATGACGCAGTCCGTTGCATGAGCCGCTGCCCGCGCAACCTGTCTGTAAACTGAAAAAAAAAACGTACGACGCGCCGCGAGTCGCCACGCCCGCACGCGACGCGCAACGCCCCGCGTCTCCGTAAACGCGCACTTACGGTCACTGTACGTAAAGCGTATTTATACGAGCGTGCGTTTTCGATCGTTATATGAACCCGACCTCCTGTACCTACCTATTTTGTGGCAGGGTCGCAGATCGGGAACGAAAGGAAATTAATTAATTATAATTATTGAAACAAGTCAGAGGAAATAATATTCAATTCGTTGCAATAAACATGAGGCTGTAGCGTGAAGAATTTATTAATGAGCACACGTAATGGTTATTAAATATTAATCACGTTGATGTAATATTTAATGAGATAAAATAACATAACATCGTGCCTCGTTTCCCCGAATTGTTAGGTAGTATCCATAGTACAACCACATTTTTCGCCAGTTATGTTTAAGTCCCATGTAATAGGAGAGATAAAGTAAATATGATTCAAGATTACTGAGGCATTAATAATAAAAAATAATGTTTTTGTTCTTTGTTTTGTTATTTGAGTCAGTATTTTTGTATTGTTGTTAGGTCCCACTTTCTAAATAATTTTCCTCTTCTATGCTCCTTCTACAGCGTGTAAAAAAACCCTGTCCGATCCGTAAGGGTGCTATTAAGAATCATACTAAGAGTTTATTTATGTGGTAATTTCTAGGAAAAAATCAAAATAAAATCGCCGCTTTTTTTTCATGGGAAGTTTAGCCGCGAGCGGCCGTCGTTTAGTTTAGTTTTAGTTTCTACAAGTCATTTAATAACTTATGACCTCTGTTGAAGATTTACAATTTTTTATAGAATTGGGATAATTTTGGTACTAAAAACGTGAATCTTAAATAGCAATAACTTTTTATTTTCAATAATAATTAGTACATTATTGCAAAGGCCGGGAAATAGGCAATCGCAGTTCGAGTATGAGTTTGAAGGCCGAGCCGTAGGCGAGGACTTCACTAATACGAGACGAGCAATTGCCATTTCCGCCGAGGCATATTTAGAGCTTTTCTCAAAAGAATGCAGGGAAATAAAAGTAGTTAAATTTCCATAATTTCAGCATGGAATATATTGCCCATAATGTAGATGGCTATTTAGTTTTAGTAATCTCATTAAAATACGCCAAAAATACACAGTTTGTAGAAAATGTTCACTTTATTCTGGTTTTTCCAAATCACAAAATTTTCATAAGCTTTCATGTATTTTTCTTTTGACTTCGCTGGAAGCAGGTTTTCCATTGCTAATTTGGCTTTTGATCTTAAATCTGGTGGAATGCAATCAATCTCCATTTCACTCTCTGAACCGTTGAAACTCATTTTAATTATCTATTATATATAAGTAAATAACAAATCTAGACGAATTTTCAGCTTTGCCGCCAATTTTCTATTTATCATCTGTGCCGAAAGGCAAACGCATCTAAGGCTATACAGCCACGTGAACGCAATTTGTACTAAGCAAAGAGAACTTTGGTATGCCAAGAATGATAAAAGAGATCCAATCAAAGAGTATTTAATAACCCCAGCACGCCATTTCATACAACATTGCTAGAGCGTTGTAATGTTCCAAATTTAAAAAACGCGCCTGCAGTGAATTTGATTTTCTTTGACCGTAAATTCGATACTTCGCGTGTTCTTTGTTCGAAAATAATGACAATATTTCCATGCATGTTTGAGAAAAAGTTTTTATTACTTTTTGGAAATGTTATTGCAGTACCTATGTGCCCTTTTCGGATCGGACAGGGTTTTTGTAATACATTGTATTGTGTGCTAAAACAAAAACCTCTCAGGGTTTATCTGTGCGCTGGCGAGACGATAATTTAATTCTTAAAACCATTATTATTAAGTACTACAATAATTATGACTACAATATAATGTACATAACATAACATGACGCCAGTGTTCCCCGAAGGGTTGGGCAGGGGTGTCCTACTTATTTTACAACCACATTACGCCAGTCATGTTTTAAGTCCCATGTAATATGTGTATTTATACATGAATTGAAAACATAAACAAACAAATAAAAAACTGTTCAGTATTGAGTATGTAGCGGCATCGCCGCCACACTACGAAGCGACCCGAGTACATCAGTCGTACATATTCGGCTGTTTCCGCCGGGCCGCGCGCTCCGTTCGTGGAAGTTCAGTTTCGCCGCATGATCACGCGCAAGTCCTTTGTCCGCCGCTGCGCAAGGCGCTCACGCGCTCGCTTGCCCTAAAAGCTGTTAAACGTCGCGCACTCGTAAAAATCGAATCTATCTGTTTCTTCCTAATTCTATCCGCTTAGCTTTCATATATCTTGTTTGTTTAATGTTCTTTCATCTTCCTATCTACTGTCTATTGTGTTAACGTGCTTCCTACTCTTATGCAACCGTTCTATACTTCATATTTCAAATAAAACTGTTCTTGTGAACTTCGGACTTTTATTTGGTGGACTAAAACTTACATATTGGTGACCCCGATAATGCCTGACTTGGAAACCCCTAAAGGAGATCTCTACTCTTGCATAACCGTTCTATACTTCATATTTCAAATATTCTTGTGAACTTTGGACTTATATTTAGTGGACTGAAACCTACAAGTAAATACCAGCTCTTTCGTTTTCAAACATCCCGTTTTTGTACGCTTTTCGACCAATTAAAAATTTTCACCTCATTAAAATTATTCCAGCTGACCACACATGATTTAAAACCACTAGTTGTATGTTAATTTCTTCACCTCACAATTACGTCACCAATTACGGAACTCTATGAAGTATCGGTGTTTTATCGATAAAACAAATGACTGAACCGTAACCAACCTCGACATTTATCGCGTCGGTACAAACAATGTTCATTACATAACATTACATCTCTATTCATCAGGCTATTTTCATAACATAACATCGCTCGGAGTTTCTTTGAAGGATAAAATCAGCAATGAAATAATCCGGAAAAAAACCGAAGTTACGGACATAGCTTGCAGAGTAAGTAAACTGAAGTGGCAGTGGGCTGGCCATGTTTGTCGAAGGACCGATAGTCGGTGGAGCAGACAAGTCCTAGAGTGGAGACCGCGTACCGGCAAGCGTAGTGTGGGACGCCCCCCAGCTAGATGGACCGACGACCTTAAGAGGGCCCTTCCCGATCTATCTATCGTCAACGCAAGCATGGTCGAAAAGCATGTTGTTTCATATAGCGCAAGTGAGAACTGCTAACAAGTAAGTGAGAACGCGATAACATTGTACGAAAAATAGTGTGCGGAAACTTGTTTCATGAAATACGTTTTTTTGAGTAAGCCTTACTAGTTTGTAAAATAAATGTTTGTCATTTAGAATCTCCATTACATGTGCAAGGTTTCTATTCAGATGTTTTCTTTACTTTTATAATTTATGAATTCATTATGAACGGCCAAAGTTCAGGTAAAAATTGTGCAAAAATGCAGATTTTCGGAGGCTTGTACTGAATTTATTTCTCGAAATTTTTTTTTTTTGGTTTCATAGAAACCTAGAAATAGTGCACAAGTCACTTATTAGTTTAAAAAATTCAAAGAAAGATGTGTTACGACGCCATAATGACTTACGAGCGTTTGTATGAAAAGTATGACGGGTTGGCCGCTCTTAAGTGTTGTGGCGCAGCTTGGGAGAGCTCTACGTCCAGCAGTGGACAGAAATAGGCTGAGTTGATTGAACATCACGCCTTGTTTCTTTAAAGGGTTAGGCAGAGGTATAGTTCTCTATAGTGATATTTCACCAGTTATGTTTAATACCCAGGTAGGAGGAAGGGTACATGTTCAACCGACCCCATATGAATGGGAATAAGGGCAAGAAAATGAAGATGATGATTTTAAGTCCCAAGTAATAACGGGAGAACCTATTGCCATCAACTGGGTACAAATCCAAACTTCAGGCTATTACAGAGCCCAGGCCGATTCCTGGCCACCGTAGGCGCGGGCTTGCGGACGGTGAGCAACGGGTAGCTCGCCGTCCGATAAGGACCAAGCCAGGGTCGACGGGCGGCGCGTTGTGTTCCACGTGCGCCTCAAAGAGATGACAACAGAACTGCCGGGTTCTGCTAGGGCCGATGCCTGCCGAGGTCACGGGAAAGTCCGAAAGGTATACTGTGGCCCCTGGCAACATACAGGCAACTGAAGGAACACGGGTGGGTTTTAGTCACTAAGAGTCAGTAAGTTACTTGATAATTTCTCACCCAAAAAAAAAGGTTGCTACAGAGAAATTCCAGATGGAAACCCCAATAACTCTGTGCCCAACCAAGGAAACGAACCCAGGACCTCAAACTCAGCAGTAGCGCTTGCGACCACTAGACCAAAGATGCAGCCAATCATTCACCAATTACGAAATAGTTAATGCAGTATCGATATTTTATCGATAAAACAAACGATTAAACCGTAACCTGATGGCCTCGATATTAAATCGCGAGCTTTATCGAGTGGGCACAATGTCCATTATTCGATACATTAGCTTTATTGGACAAAACGATTCTAGTGTTTACTTTGACGTTGATGTTCCAAGAACGGAGTTCAATTGTTGGTTTAAGTAAGCCGATATCAATTTTGTAAATAGTACTGACAAAAGAGTTTTATTTGTCGTTTTCATAAAAGTGTATAGGTACTTATCATATATCGAAAGCTAATAGGAACAGGAAGCTAATAGGATTTTAATGTGCATCGTTTTTACCCGATTACGGCGAAGCAAAAAGGAGGATTATGATTTTGACCGGTATGTTATGAGGTAGCAGATGAACATAGATACATAATCTATGTTCATCTGCTACCTCATAACTTCTAAGCTACTGATCATAATTTGACTAATGAGGTATCATTGGAAACGTCTTGATCGTCCGCTGGCTATAGGCTATGTCACGACACATTGAATGCAATATGGCGCCCTCTAGTCTCTCATTTTTAATTGTGCCATGTTGGGTATCAATTGAAAGGGCTTGACGAGCACATTACAAGTGTCTATATATATCATATTGTCTAAGTAAAGAAATATATTAAAATTGTAAAAAAAAAACAAGCAAAAGTGACACTGTGCTACGAATGGCGCGGCTGCAAAATTAATACCTATTATACAATAAAACCCAAACAAAAAAAAAATAAGCTGCTCTGCAAATAAACCACGAAATTACAACCCCAAAATAATTTAAATAAAAAGTAAGTTCAAAAACTAAAACCCGACTACTGCGAAATCACGCTCTAAAAAGTATGAACCAAGAAAATATTTCAGACAGAAATCAAGATATAGATACAAAAACGGTCAAGGTAAAGCCGTGGTCGCATGCCATTATAATTACTTACTTTTTAACATGCTAGCTCCGCGAGTCCGTTATAAGTTGATGGCATACTTACGAGACAAACATGGAATAGAAGAAAAACAGTAGGGTTTGACTAAAAGCTGACATTGGAGATGTCATAATGTAAAAACGTAAAACGTTACGTTAGTTGTTTGAAATATGTTTTAATGAAAGACCTCTCCCACAGTACCTATCTACATTTTGACTTTGTTCCATATTTTACAATTTTACACCGATAATAATTCGGATGGATTTTCAAATGAAAAACCAAATGCATTTTTATCTTGTAACGTTCGTTGTCTGAAGAGAAAAGATTATTTTATATACCTGATCTTCAACTAAATAATATTTTACTATCTTTAAACCAGTAATTATTCACTATAATTTTTGCAGACAATTCCTTTTTTTATAGGAACAGGCTATATTTACGACTAATCCTTCAGACGCCTCTCCCGACACGTAGAGTCCAATTTTTGGCCAGATTATTATATTCTTCAAAGAAAAATGTTTTGTAACATGTAATACAATAGGGTAACATGATTTTTTACTTAACTGACCCTAATTCTTTTTCTAAAATAAAAATAGCCGAAGTTACTCCTTATAACATCAACTATCTGCCAGTGAAAGTCTAGTCAAAACCGGTCCAGCCGTTTCGGATATTAGCCGGAATAGACAGACAGACAAACATCATAAAATTGTTTTTTGAAAACACCTATATACTTTCATATGCATTTAGTAAAACGCTGTTATTTGGTCATTACAAACAGACATCTCAATTTTATTTATTTCTATGTATGTATATTGTTAATGTATAGTTTATACTTAATTTATATTCAGATGACATACCTTTACCTTTCGAACCTATTATATTTTGCTGATGAAAAACATCTCTGCTTCCTTTATTTAGTGATTGGAAGCGCAGCTGTTGAGCACAGGTCGTGAATTCTATCCCCAGGTTGAGCAAAGTGTAATTTGGTTTTCCATTAGGCATTTCTGAGTACCAGCCGGCTGGATTCGTATTCGATAGCGGCAATAGGATCGAAGGAATGAAGGAATTAGGCTCAGTAGTTTCGGAGATAAGGGGGGAATGGTCAGTTTTCATCTGTTTTCTTAAATATCTTTAAAAGTATTTATTTCAAAATTATAAAAAATATGTATTTGTGATCCTCAAAACAAGTTCTTCATGGTACAGCTCGCATTATTTTTTTTATTTTTTTTATTTGCCCCCCAAAAGTGACCGCCATATTCAAAATTCATTTATTTACGTTATACGTCCGTATTGGGGTCACAAAAATACATGTGTGTACTAAATTTCAACTAAATCGGTCCATTAGATTCGGAGCAAATTGGCTGTGACAGACGGACAGTCAGAAAATCACACGAGTGATCCTAAAAGGATTCCGTTTTTTCCTTTTTAGGTTTGAAACCCTGAAAAAGGACTGACGAAATGTAATTTGTAGGTACACTATGCCTCTGCCTACTCCTTTAGAGCATACAGGCATGGTCATAGTTTATTGAAATGTTAATATAAATTTTATGAAGAATGAAAATAACTTAATTAAACTGGAATAGACCTTTAATCAAACTCAACACCTCGTGTAAAACTTGAACCTTGAAATAATAATCGACTCACTGTGGGATATAGGATAACAATTGAATACATTAATAATTTATGAGCACTTTAGAATTCACGGAACTCTCTTTAATTTAAATAAATTGTTTTATTAGGAGGTGTCAATTACACGTAATAGAATAGCGATAAATTAGTATTGTAGATTTAAATTACTGAATAATGTTGCTTAATGTTACTTAGCATGCACTTTTTTCTTAGATATGTGTCCGTCTTTATTATGCACTTTTAGGATGACAGTTCTGCGACAGTGACAAGAATAATGTTAAGCTAAAGTCCATGCTAAGTAAGTAACGTTTTTAAATTCCGATCAGTAATTTCGTTAGTTCGACTTTTGGCGACTGGTTCAGTTAAGTTTGTGGTGGCGACGTGGTAGCTGACCACGGAAGATGGAACCGCCACTGGTCCCCGCGTGCGGGGGAAATAAGCCACGCCCATCAAACTACTATTTATTTTCAAGGTATGGCTTTAATACTTATCCTACTTTTCATTAAAAGTCTAAGTAGTTTCTCATTTTGCGAAGTTAATTCAAAATACTACCGTTCTCCGCGTATAATTGTAAACCTAACTTTATATTGATCGAAGATTATCAGGAGACTGAAACTTTAATCGCATTCATATCATGATTAAACAGACACTCATACACAACCCCACCCCCTCTCTCTCTCTCAATCACACACATATTCACACACACACACATAACTCTGTTGTATTTTTACCGTGTTTTTGTAGTTAATAAGTTTTTGTTTTAACCGTCTACTGATACTAATAAATTTAAATACCTATATATGTTTTATCACATGACACTTGACTGTCAACTATGTAGCGACACTTCTCCACAATGTTGTAACAGCAATAATAGAGCCCATGGCTGAACGCTGGCCCCCAAAATGCAAATCCAGGCCTAGTTTGGGGGTTAGGATCAGATTCTTGGCAATACATTTGTGTGTTATATTATTACGACCTACTTGTTTGTAACATGTATTTTAAGTGTCATATAAATGGTTTTTAGGGTTCCGTACCTCAAAAGGAAAAAACGGAACCCTTATAGGATCACTCGTGTGTCTGTCTGTCTGTCTGTCTGTCTGTCTGTCTGTCTGTCTGTCTGTCTGTCTGTCCGTCTGTCACAGCCAATTTACTCCGAATCTAATGGACCGATTAAGTTGAAATTTGGTACACATATGTATTTCTGTGACCCAAATACGAATGTGTAACGTAAATAATTTAATTTTGAATATAGGTGTCACTTTTGGGGCACAAACAAGAAAATTAAAAAAAAAAGTTTTGCTAATAGTACCGTGTGATATATCAAATGAAAGGGCTTGTTACGAGGATCTTAAATATATTTTTTATATAATTTTAAAATAAATACTTTTAAAGATATTTAATAAATTCAATGAAAATTGACCATTCCCCCCCCCTTATCTCCGAAACTACTGGACCGAAAAATTTGAAAAAAATACATAGTATGGCTCTTTACTCATAGATTACAGGAAAACCTATAAGAAGTCTATGGTCTTAAAATAACATGGTAAATCTCTCAATATTGTGCGTAAAAACTTACATTTCGTCGCTCGGCATCCAAAAGGCCCATCTCTCTAGCTACTATAAATCAAAATATCAAAAGTGTTTGACCGTCTGCTTAATACACAAATAAATAAAACTGTAAATGTTCATGACAACCAATTCGGGTTTCGGCGTGGTTTGTCAACAGAAAGTGCAGTGTTGTGCCTTAAGCATACTATCACATACTTACTATACATAGCGTGGGACGCCGATTTATGCTAGGTTCATCGATTTATTCAAGATTTCTGATCTGGTTGCTTATGACGTATTGTGGAGAAAGATGGAGAAGGATAGGTTGCTAATGGAGCAAACATCTTTAAATAGTGGTCTGGTAACCAGATCAATAGTGTACGATGGGCTGGAACTTTTTCCAAGCCATACAGGTTGGAATGCGGGGTGAGGCAGTATTGGCGAGCTCAGCAGCACCAGAGTGGGTTGCTATATAGATGGTATTTGTGTAAATAATATTGTCTATGCAGATGATATGGTGTTTCTGAGCGCGTCAATCTGTGGTCTCAGAAAGTAATTGGTCGCCAAATGTGAGCAGTATGCCAAAACATGGTTTGATGTATAACTCCAATAGGTCGGAGATCATGGTCTTTGAGGCTGGGGGCAGACCGGGTTATGTACCACCTGTATTACTCAATGGGACTCCACTACAAAGAGTATTTACGTTTAAATATCTTGGTCATATATTGACCCCTGACCTCAATGACGGACTCGATATTAAGCGGGAGCGAAGGGCGTTGTCGGTAAGGGCAAACATACTGGCTCGCAGGTTTGCAGGCTGCTCACTTAAAAAGCCAAAATTACTCTGTCGAGCTTATTGTACAACGTTTTACACGTTCAGCCTGTGGGCTAGATATACCCAAAGGTCATGCAACGCCCTTCGTGTCCAATACAACAACGCTTTCAGGGTATTGGTGGGGCTGCCCCGTTTTTGTAGCGCATCGGGAATATTCGCGGACGCACATATTAATTGCTTTTACGTAACGATGCGAATGAGGTGTGCATCCCTGGTACGCAGAATACGGGCCAGCTCCAACAATATCGCTAGCAGTCTGGATTGCATGTACATCAATCACTGCAGTGCCATCTCCCATGGGGTGAAGTAAATTTAAACTAGATTACGTGGGGCACTCAGAAAGTTTTGTGATACTAGAAAAAAATATACTACAGGTTATAATTTTTTTTATTATATCTTTTGAAAGAACTCTCCATTGGCGTCTATACACAGTTTTATACGTCTAAACCAATTTTCATAACACATTTTCCAGTCCGCATCAGACACCTCTCCAATCTCATCTCCTTCTCAAATGCACCCAGTGCATCTTCAGGTGATGAAAACTGTTTTCCTTTGAGTTGATTTTTTATTTTGGGGAACAAGAAAACGTCGCACGGAGCCAAATCGGGACTGTAAGTAGGATGACCTATAAATTTGACCGGTGTGCTGTCCAGAAAGTCCCTTGTTTTGAGCGCCGAGTGAGCCAGCGCGTTGTCGTGGTGAAGCAGTAGCCCACGGAGGCCAGTGTTCGGTCGCTTGCTGCTTGCAGTAGTCAAAACTTCTGGCAAACATTTGGTAACATACCATTCAGCATTGATGCTTCTTTGATCTCGTCAGGGTACTGACACCAGATAACCTGGTAGAAGAAAAAAAAAACTTGCGGTCAACATTTTGCCTGCACTTCTGGCTCGCTTCACTTTGGTAGGCGTTGGTTCATTTTGAAACAGCCACACGGTCGACTGACGCTTCATTTCTGGATCATATTGAAAAATCCAAGATTCATCACCCGTAATGATATCTTAAACGCGCCGAGACGAGCCTGCTACCAATTTTGCTATCATGTCTCGGCACCATTCTACCCGAACCTCCTTCTGACCCTGCGTTAGATTTTGCGGTACCAGCGTGAAACTATCTTTCATAACCGAAGATGCCTTTGTAGAATTTCATGCATACTTCCCGATCCAATCGGCAGTATACACCTATATTTCTTGACATTTTAAACTTTGCTTTTTTTGTGTTTTTTCAAAACTAATTATGTTTGTTTTTTATTGGATGCTGTAGAATGGTAGTAGACCATGGTCTGAACAACGTTTGTTCTAGCAAAACTGTTATTCAAATTTCACGGTGTATGCTGAACCTCTTCATATGTAATTCGCCTATTCTCTTGCATTAAACTTTTCACAGCCAGCACTTTTTGTTATGTAACAACCGTCATAGGGCGGTCACTTCTTTCTTTGTCTGCCAAAATTACTAGACCACCCATAAATTCGTTGAACCAGCGAAAAACAGTCGCTTTAGAAGGGCTTTTTTCTATGAACACCATTCGAAGTATTCTTCTGGTTTTAGTCGACATTTGAAATCGTACAAAATCATCGCGCGAAAATGTTCTCGTTATAAATCCAGTTTTCAGTAAGACAGAGTATTTTGATTTTGCTCGTAAAAAAATGTGGAGGGAATGTCGAATTTGGAATGTTATGTTTTTTTGTAATAAATAGTCATCGTTTTAATTGACATCAAAACCAGCCAGTATTCTATAGACAAAAACTGTTAGTCGCCAAACTTTCTAAGTGACCACGTAAAATAAGTTAACATAGTTCATAAGTTTACTAACGCAATGAGTCCTTGTTACTTGATAAAGAAAAATATCTGGATGATAATTTTTTTTTGAACGACGTTTTCTAAAAATGAAACCTAGCTAGATTGATTTATCGCTCCTGAAACCCCCCTGCATACTAAATTTAATAACAATTCTTGGAGCCGTTTCCAAGATTCAGATTATATATACATAGGGTATATACAAGAATTGCTGGTTTAAAGGTGTTATTATTATATTAATACCGCGAATGTGAATTTTTTTTACGAAAATCTGATTTTTGTTTTATTTCATTCTACACGTTCAAATAAGTGACCCTGCAATTTTTTTTTTTTTTTTTAATGTCACATTCGCGGTATTGGATGCCGAGCGACGATTTGCAGTTGGAATGTATGGGAGAACATGTTTTTCAACTACAATGTTAAGTTTGTTTAGGAATAAATAAATTCATCTCAACTACGGAACCCTTCATTGTGCGTAGTCCGACACGCACTTGGCCGGTTTTTGTACCTATGTCTTGATTTCTGTCTGAAATATTTTCTTGTTTAATACTTTTTAGAGCGTGATTTTCCAGTAGTCGGGTTTTAGTTTTTGAACTTACTTTTTAACATGCTAGCTCTGCGAGTCCGTTATAAGTTGATGGCATACTTACGAGACAAACTTGGAATAGAAGAAAAACAGTAGGGTTTGACTAAAAGCTGACATTGGAAATGTCATAATGTAAAAACGTAAAACGTTACGTTATTTCTTTGAAAGATGTTTTATTGAAGTACCTCTCCCACAGTATCTATCTACATCTTGACTTTGGTCCATATTTTACAATTTTACACCGATAATAATTCGGATGGATTTTCAAATGAAAAACCAAATGCATTTTTATCTTGTAACGTTCATTGTCTAAAGAGAAAAGAGTATTTTATGTACCTGATGATCATCTACTAAGTATATAATATCTTACTATAGGTATTTATACCAGTAATTTTTGCCGCAAATTCCTTTTTTTATACGAACAGGCTATATTTACGACTAATCCTTCAGACGCTTCTCCCAACACGTAGAGTCCAATTTTTGGCCAGATTATTATATTTTTCAAAGAAAAATGTTTTGTAACATGTAATAAAATAGGATAACATGATTTTTTACTTAACTGATCCTAATTCTTTTTCTAAAATAAAAATAGCCGAAGTTACTCCTTATAACATCAACTATCTGCCAGTGAAAGTCTAGTCAAAACCGGTCCAGCCGTTTCGGATATTAGCCGGAATAGACAGACAGACAAACATCATAAAATTGTTTTTTGAAAACACCTATATACTTTCATATGCATTTAGTAAAACGCTGTTATTTGGTCATTACAAACAGACATCTCAATTTTATTTATTTCTATGTATGTATATTGTTAATGTATAGTTTATACTTAATTTATATTCAGATGACATACCTTTACCTTTCGAACCTATTATATTTTGCTGATGAAAAACATCTCTGCTTCCTTTATTTAGTGATTGGAAGCGCAGCTGTTGAGCACAGGTCGTGAATTCTATCCCCAGGTTGAGCAAAGTGTAATTTGGTTTTCCATTAGGCATTTCTGAGTACCAGCCGGCTGGATTCGTATTCGATAGCGGCAATAGGATCGAAGGAATGAAGGAATTAGGCTCAGTAGTTTCGGAGATAAGGGGGGAATGGTCAGTTTTCATCTGTTTTCTTAAATATCTTTAAAAGTATTTATTTCAAAATTATAAAAAATATGTATTTGTGATCCTCAAAACAAGTTCTTCATGGTACAGCTCGCATTATTTTTTTTATTTTTTTTATTTGCCCCCCAAAAGTGACCGCCATATTCAAAATTCATTTATTTACGTTATACGTCCGTATTGGGGTCACAAAAATACATGTGTGTACTAAATTTCAACTAAATCGGTCCATTAGATTCGGAGCAAATTGGCTGTGACAGACGGACAGTCAGAAAATCACACGAGTGATCCTAAAAGGATTCCGTTTTTTCCTTTTTAGGTTTGAAACCCTGAAAAAGGACTGACGAAATGTAATTTGTAGGTACACTATGCCTCTGCCTACTCCTTTAGAGCATACAGGCATGGTCATAGTTTATTGAAATGTTAATATAAATTTTATGAAGAATGAAAATAACTTAATTAAACTGGAATAGACCTTTAATCAAACTCAACACCTCGTGTAAAACTTGAACCTTGAAATAATAATCGACTCACTGTGGGATATAGGATAACAATTGAATACATTAATAATTTATGAGCACTTTAGAATTCACGGAACTCTCTTTAATTTAAATAAATTGTTTTATTAGGAGGTGTCAATTACACGTAATAGAATAGCGATAAATTAGTATTGTAGATTTAAATTACTGAATAATGTTGCTTAATGTTACTTAGCATGCACTTTTTTCTTAGATATGTGTCCGTCTTTATTATGCACTTTTAGGATGACAGTTCTGCGACAGTGACAAGAATAATGTTAAGCTAAAGTCCATGCTAAGTAAGTAACGTTTTTAAATTCCGATCAGTAATTTCGTTAGTTCGACTTTTGGCGACTGGTTCAGTTAAGTTTGTGGTGGCGACGTGGTAGCTGACCACGGAAGATGGAACCGCCACTGGTCCCCGCGTGCGGGGGAAATAAGCCACGCCCATCAAACTACTATTTATTTTCAAGGTATGGCTTTAATACTTATCCTACTTTTCATTAAAAGTCTAAGTAGTTTCTCATTTTGCGAAGTTAATTCAAAATACTACCGTTCTCCGCGTATAATTGTAAACCTAACTTTATATTGATCGAAGATTATCAGGAGACTGAAACTTTAATCGCATTCATATCATGATTAAACAGACACTCATACACAACCCCACCCCCTCTCTCTCTCTCAATCACACACATATTCACACACACACACATAACTCTGTTGTATTTTTACCGTGTTTTTGTAGTTAATAAGTTTTTGTTTTAACCGTCTACTGATACTAATAAATTTAAATACCTATATATGTTTTATCACATGACACTTGACTGTCAACTATGTAGCGACACTTCTCCACAATGTTGTAACAGCAATAATAGAGCCCATGGCTGAACGCTGGCCCCCAAAATGCAAATCCAGGCCTAGTTTGGGGGTTAGGATCAGATTCTTGGCAATACATTTGTGTGTTATATTATTACGACCTACTTGTTTGTAACATGTATTTTAAGT
This sequence comes from Agrochola litura, assembly GCA_949152395.1. Taxonomy (NCBI): domain Eukaryota; kingdom Metazoa; phylum Arthropoda; class Insecta; order Lepidoptera; family Noctuidae; genus Agrochola; species Agrochola litura. The sequence goes on along the minus strand of OX424509.1, from coordinate 15,550,410 downwards.
GTCATATAAATGGTTTTTAGGGTTCCGTACCTCAAAAGGAAAAAACGGAACCCTTATAGGATCACTCGTGTGTCTGTCTGTCTGTCTGTCTGTCTGTCTGTCTGTCTGTCTGTCTGTCCGTCTGTCACAGCCAATTTACTCCGAATCTAATGGACCGATTAAGTTGAAATTTGGTACACATATGTATTTCTGTGACCCAAATACGAATGTGTAACGTAAATAATTTAATTTTGAATATAGGTGTCACTTTTGGGGCACAAACAAGAAAATTAAAAAAAAAAGTTTTGCTAATAGTACCGTGTGATATATCAAATGAAAGGGCTTGTTACGAGGATCTTAAATATATTTTTTATATAATTTTAAAATAAATACTTTTAAAGATATTTAATAAATTCAATGAAAATTGACCATTCCCCCCCCCTTATCTCCGAAACTACTGGACCGAAAAATTTGAAAAAAATACATAGTATGGCTCTTTACTCATAGATTACAGGAAAACCTATAAGAAGTCTATGGTCTTAAAATAACATGGTAAATCTCTCAATATTGTGCGTAAAAACTTACATTTCGTCGCTCGGCATCCAAAAGGCCCATCTCTCTAGCTACTATAAATCAAAATATCAAAAGTGTTTGACCGTCTGCTTAATACACAAATAAATAAAACTGTAAATGTTCATGACAACCAATTCGGGTTTCGGCGTGGTTTGTCAACAGAAAGTGCAGTGTTGTGCCTTAAGCATACTATCACATACTTACTATACATAGCGTGGGACGCCGATTTATGCTAGGTTCATCGATTTATTCAAGATTTCTGATCTGGTTGCTTATGACGTATTGTGGAGAAAGATGGAGAAGGATAGGTTGCTAATGGAGCAAACATCTTTAAATAGTGGTCTGGTAACCAGATCAATAGTGTACGATGGGCTGGAACTTTTTCCAAGCCATACAGGTTGGAATGCGGGGTGAGGCAGTATTGGCGAGCTCAGCAGCACCAGAGTGGGTTGCTATATAGATGGTATTTGTGTAAATAATATTGTCTATGCAGATGATATGGTGTTTCTGAGCGCGTCAATCTGTGGTCTCAGAAAGTAATTGGTCGCCAAATGTGAGCAGTATGCCAAAACATGGTTTGATGTATAACTCCAATAGGTCGGAGATCATGGTCTTTGAGGCTGGGGGCAGACCGGGTTATGTACCACCTGTATTACTCAATGGGACTCCACTACAAAGAGTATTTACGTTTAAATATCTTGGTCATATATTGACCCCTGACCTCAATGACGGACTCGATATTAAGCGGGAGCGAAGGGCGTTGTCGGTAAGGGCAAACATACTGGCTCGCAGGTTTGCAGGCTGCTCACTTAAAAAGCCAAAATTACTCTGTCGAGCTTATTGTACAACGTTTTACACGTTCAGCCTGTGGGCTAGATATACCCAAAGGTCATGCAACGCCCTTCGTGTCCAATACAACAACGCTTTCAGGGTATTGGTGGGGCTGCCCCGTTTTTGTAGCGCATCGGGAATATTCGCGGACGCACATATTAATTGCTTTTACGTAACGATGCGAATGAGGTGTGCATCCCTGGTACGCAGAATACGGGCCAGCTCCAACAATATCGCTAGCAGTCTGGATTGCATGTACATCAATCACTGCAGTGCCATCTCCCATGGGGTGAAGTAAATTTAAACTAGATTACGTGGGGCACTCAGAAAGTTTTGTGATACTAGAAAAAAATATACTACAGGTTATAATTTTTTTTATTATATCTTTTGAAAGAACTCTCCATTGGCGTCTATACACAGTTTTATACGTCTAAACCAATTTTCATAACACATTTTCCAGTCCGCATCAGACACCTCTCCAATCTCATCTCCTTCTCAAATGCACCCAGTGCATCTTCAGGTGATGAAAACTGTTTTCCTTTGAGTTGATTTTTTATTTTGGGGAACAAGAAAACGTCGCACGGAGCCAAATCGGGACTGTAAGTAGGATGACCTATAAATTTGACCGGTGTGCTGTCCAGAAAGTCCCTTGTTTTGAGCGCCGAGTGAGCCAGCGCGTTGTCGTGGTGAAGCAGTAGCCCACGGAGGCCAGTGTTCGGTCGCTTGCTGCTTGCAGTAGTCAAAACTTCTGGCAAACATTTGGTAACATACCATTCAGCATTGATGCTTCTTTGATCTCGTCAGGGTACTGACACCAGATAACCTGGTAGAAGAAAAAAAAAACTTGCGGTCAACATTTTGCCTGCACTTCTGGCTCGCTTCACTTTGGTAGGCGTTGGTTCATTTTGAAACAGCCACACGGTCGACTGACGCTTCATTTCTGGATCATATTGAAAAATCCAAGATTCATCACCCGTAATGATATCTTAAACGCGCCGAGACGAGCCTGCTACCAATTTTGCTATCATGTCTCGGCACCATTCTACCCGAACCTCCTTCTGACCCTGCGTTAGATTTTGCGGTACCAGCGTGAAACTATCTTTCATAACCGAAGATGCCTTTGTAGAATTTCATGCATACTTCCCGATCCAATCGGCAGTATACACCTATATTTCTTGACATTTTAAACTTTGCTTTTTTTGTGTTTTTTCAAAACTAATTATGTTTGTTTTTTATTGGATGCTGTAGAATGGTAGTAGACCATGGTCTGAACAACGTTTGTTCTAGCAAAACTGTTATTCAAATTTCACGGTGTATGCTGAACCTCTTCATATGTAATTCGCCTATTCTCTTGCATTAAACTTTTCACAGCCAGCACTTTTTGTTATGTAACAACCGTCATAGGGCGGTCACTTCTTTCTTTGTCTGCCAAAATTACTAGACCACCCATAAATTCGTTGAACCAGCGAAAAACAGTCGCTTTAGAAGGGCTTTTTTCTATGAACACCATTCGAAGTATTCTTCTGGTTTTAGTCGACATTTGAAATCGTACAAAATCATCGCGCGAAAATGTTCTCGTTATAAATCCAGTTTTCAGTAAGACAGAGTATTTTGATTTTGCTCGTAAAAAAATGTGGAGGGAATGTCGAATTTGGAATGTTATGTTTTTTTGTAATAAATAGTCATCGTTTTAATTGACATCAAAACCAGCCAGTATTCTATAGACAAAAACTGTTAGTCGCCAAACTTTCTAAGTGACCACGTAAAATAAGTTAACATAGTTCATAAGTTTACTAACGCAATGAGTCCTTGTTACTTGATAAAGAAAAATATCTGGATGATAATTTTTTTTTGAACGACGTTTTCTAAAAATGAAACCTAGCTAGATTGATTTATCGCTCCTGAAACCCCCCTGCATACTAAATTTAATAACAATTCTTGGAGCCGTTTCCAAGATTCAGATTATATATACATAGGGTATATACAAGAATTGCTGGTTTAAAGGTGTTATTATTATATTAATACCGCGAATGTGAATTTTTTTTACGAAAATCTGATTTTTGTTTTATTTCATTCTACACGTTCAAATAAGTGACCCTGCAATTTTTTTTTTTTTTTTTAATGTCACATTCGCGGTATTGGATGCCGAGCGACGATTTGCAGTTGGAATGTATGGGAGAACATGTTTTTCAACTACAATGTTAAGTTTGTTTAGGAATAAATAAATTCATCTCAACTACGGAACCCTTCATTGTGCGTAGTCCGACACGCACTTGGCCGGTTTTTTTATATTCACATAACATCACACCTTGTTTCCCCAAAGAGTTTGGCACAGGTGTACCTATAGTACACCCATATTTTGCCAGTTATGTTTAAGTCCCATGTAATAGGAAACGAGCCTATTGCCATCAACCGGGCACAAATCCCGACTCCTGGAAATTCCATATAGAAAAACCCAATAACACTTTGCCCAATCTGGGAATCGATCTAAGGACTTCATGCTCTGGGCACGCCACAATTGCGGCGATAAGACCCTTCTTTGAGGAGTGGCTTGAGAGAGGCCACGGCGTCCTCACCTTCCACCTGACGCAGGTCCTCACCGGACACGGCTGCTTCGGGAGGTTCCTGTTTAGGATAAGGCGGGAGGAAACACCCGGGTGTCACCATTGTGTGGATCGGCCTTAGGACACGGTGGAGCATACGGTGGAGGTCTGCCCGGCTTGGGCGGAGCAACGCCGTGTCCTCATAGAGGCGATCGGCGGCGGTGATCTCTCGCGTCCGGCCATGGTACGGAGCGAGAGGAAATGGCAGGCCGTCACCTCCTTCTGCGAAGCGGTAATGCTCGCGAAGGAGGAGGCGGAACGCGTGAGGGAGAGGCAAATTTCGCGCCCTCACGCCCCTAACCGCCGCAGGAGGAGACGCCCGGAGCGGGAATCGCGAGCCGATTTCCGGCCACCGTAGGCGCGGGCTTGCGGACGGTGAGCAATGGGTAGCTCGCCGTCCGATAAGGACCAAGCCCGGGTCGACGGCGCGTTATGTTCCACGCGCGCCTCAAAGAGATGTCAGCAGAATTGACGGGGTCCGTTAGGGCCAATGCCTGCCGGGGGTTCGAAGAAAACCGATAGGGAAATCGTGGCCCCCGGCAACAGGGCAACCGAAGGAACACGGGTGGGTTTTAGTCAGTAAGAGTCTGACACGCCCTCCCGCTCCACCCAGAGCGGGAGAAGTTATTTGATAATTTCCCACCCAAACAAAAAAAAAAAAAAAGGACTTCATGCTCAGCAGTAGCGCTTGCGACCACTAGACAAAAGAGGCAGTTTGTTATATTCATTTTATAGCTTTTCAGCTGATTCTTTCAGTAATGAGTTTCAATAATGTCTACTTCTCGAGAAAAATTCACAAATCTTTATTAAGACATTGTTCGATTACAAATCAAGTTACCTCAGAAAAACCCTAAATCCTACCCAAAAGCAGACTCAAATATCAATTGTATTCGACTCACTTCGATTCTAACCTTATAAGTTAGAAATTTCACAGTATACAAGGTAACAAACTTATTGTAATTCAAATCAGTGTCTGGTATGAGCCATGTTAGTGTCATTCAAACTAAATTAGGCTGGGTACGCAAGTGCTCAGAAATCTGGCTAACTTCCAAAAAGGTAGCTGCTCGCGAATTCGTACGCGTAACATTTCTTGCTCTAACATAAAATATTCCTAATTGGACATTCATCAATACTGCAGCACACTACCACGATTATCACATTGCTTCAAAAACGGTGAAAGAAAACATCGTGTAGAAACCGACATGCCTGAGAGATATTTCTCGACGGCATGTTGAAGCCAAGTCAGAAGCTATGGGCGGATTTAAAACTCTGACACCAGGTTAGTCACTAATCATACGAAAGAAGAAGTATGTAGCTTCCCAAGTAAAACAATTTTCGGATAGGCAGTAGTAGTTCCGAAGATTACCCCTTTTTACTCGACTTTGCGAAGCAAAAAGGAGGGTTATGATTTTGACCGGTATGTATGGATGTTCATCTGTTACCTTATAATTAAATTTGACAAATGAGGTATCATTGGAAGCGTCTTGATTGTCCGCTGGTTAAAGGCTATGTGACGTCACATTAAATGCAATATGGCGCCCTCTAGAGGACATAAAGTTAGGAACTTAAAATACATATGTTTTGTGTCATGTTGGTTACTACAAACCCACACCTCTTTATAGTATAGTTTTTTGTTGTATTGATGATGGTATTTTAAGCGGGTGGTATTAGTAATAATTATCTTCAAAAGTATCTATTGTTTCTAAATTGATGCAATATATTTTGTAAAACACCAATTAAATTGTGAACAGCATAATAGTTCTTATTCATTTTCATTTGTGAAAACCAGCATAAGAAATTATGGTAGATGCTCTTGATTATTTACCATCTAACTTACGCACACTATGCAGACAGGCATATTTTAAGTTGGGGGATTACATCGCTGATAAAAATACTTGGCTCAATGTTGATCCTGCTCCACAACCACAACTAATTGATTAACATTTGAAAATACTGTTGGAGCTTCTGAAGATTGTAAGACCATCTTTGCATTGTATAAACTCGATCTCCTTTGTATTATATAATTGCATAGCACAGGTGTGAGTCATCATCATCATCATCATCATCAGCCTATAAATGTTCCCACTGCTGGGACACAGGCCTCCTCTCTGTGAGAGGGAGTGGGCCGTAATCCACCACGCGGGCCCAGTGCAGGTTGGTAGATGTCACATGTCTTCGAATTTTTGGACATGCCGGTTTCCTCACGATGTTTTCCTTCACCGTTTTTGAGAGCAGTGGTGTGAGTATTATGTACTAAAGAGCTATCATTTACCGGGTAATATGTCTTTCATCGACTTGAATGTGCCCTGGCAGCTGTGAGTATGTTATGCTCACTCAGATGTTTCGCTGATGGTGGCGCGTGTGCTGGATCATTTAGCTCCCTTCAAAATGGTTGAGCTGAATGGTGCTGATCCATGCGTCATGTTCGTGAACGGGCGCCGTCAATTGGGACTGGTCGTCTCTCTGGCTTATATTAAATTATTTTAATTTTTGAATTGTTCTTTGCTTTTTATTATGGACGCTTTTAACGTGCACGTCTTTCTACATTGTGCTCACTTACGTTAATTTCAACATAAATTTAAACAATTTTTGTTAATTTTTTTTTTATTTAAAAGATTTTTCGTGGAATTCCTTGCCCGTTCTTCTCCATATGTATCTACTACGCTTTGGAATGGGCAACTAGCTTCATAGTTCTGACTGACCGATTTCCTTGACAATTCAAAAGTGCCTGTAAATGGTTTAATTGAAATAAATGCTTTGAGTTTGAGTTTTTGGGTATAGAGCTAGACTGGCTTTCAACCACTTTTTCCTTTTTCCTATGTACTTACTTACATAGTACAAACTAAAACATGTGGAGTGTGGAGTTGTGGAAGACTTACATCACTTATTGATGAATTGTGTTCGATATGAGTCTGATAGAAATGATGTGTTTGGGGCCTTGAGGTTAAACAGACTTGATTTACATTTCGTAAAATTTTATATCAACCAAATGGTGATAATGCGAAGAGTCTGTTCAGGTCCAAATGTGGTCCATAGCAGTGTGATTTGTTACTATTTGTTAAGGGTATGACGGGACTGTCATACGCATTGCGATTATAAAAGTCCCAAATTAAAATAGAATAAACAAAAAAAATAAAAACTAAAACATCCTTAATACTATTGATACAGTAACCTGATCCCATAACATATGGCTCGTTTGCGTTCGCCTTTCAAATTAATAGCCAATCCATGATCTATTTGGCTATCATTTACCTAACTGCAGCGTAGCATTTGATATACATTTGAAATTAATGTATATCAAATGCTACGCTGTGACGTCACGTGTGAAAGATTATTCAGACTGAGGTACTCTATTAGGCTAATTGGCTATTAGTCAAAACGTACATTACTTCAGTGGAGTGGAAGCATATACTTGTAATGTTTGAATATGGACCAGTATTAGATGAGCCTTAGATGTTTGGGTAGTATATAGGGGCAGGGCTCAAGTTTTGCTGGTTCTAAACTGTATGGAGTAGGTATATGATTTGGTGTACTTCCTTAAATTTTTCTTAATGCTATAATAATACTATAATTATAATAATTATAATAATTATTATTTTATAATTTATTTATTTAATTAAATAATGCATATTTACAATATTAAGCCTTATAGTAAAATGGTAGGTATATAATAATGGTTCGACCTGAACTAGGATAAACCTGTATCTCAGGTGTCATAAGTGCCATGGCCCTTTACGGGGCGCCGGTGTGGGCGCCTTCATTGAGGCGGCAGCCAGGCCGCCGGCTGAACGCGTCCCAAAGGGTCATGGCCATCCGGCTGGCCCGAGGATACCGCACGGTCTCCTGCGAGGCGGCGAGCCTCCTTGCCGGAGTACCGCCATGGGATCTGGAGGCAAAGGTCCTCGCGCACATTTGGGAGTGGCGCGAGGAGGCGAAGCGCCGGGGCTTAACTCCGATGCCGCAAGAAGTCGCGGCACAGCGGTTAGAGCTCCGGCGGGATCTCATGGCGGAATGGAGACTGCGATTGTCGCAACCCAGCGCTGGGCACGCCACAATTGAGGCGATAAGACCCCTCTTTGAGGAGTGGCTAGAGAGGCGCCACGGCGTCCTCACCTTCCGCCTGACGCAGGTACTCACCGGACACGGCTGTTTCGGGAGGTACCTGTTCAGGATAAAGCGGGAGGAAACGCCCGGGTGTCGTCACTGTGTGGATCGCCCGGAGGACACGGTGGAGCATACGGTGGAGGTCTGCCCGGCTTGGGCAGGGCATCGCCGTGTCCTCGTGGATGCGATCGGCGGCGGTGATCTCTCGCGTCCGGCCCTGATTCGGGCCATGCTACGGAGCGAGAGGAAATGGGAGGCCGTCACCTCTTTCTGCGAAGCAGTAATTCTCGCGAAGGAGGAGACGGAGCGCGTGAGGGAGAGGCAAATTTCGCGCCCTCGCGCCCCTAACCGCCGCAGCAGGAGACGCCCTGGGCGTCGGGAATCGCAGGAAGATTTCCGGCCACCGTAGGCGCGGGCTTGCGGACGGTGAGCAATGGGTAGCTCGCCGTCCGATAAGGACCAAGCCCGGGTCGACGGCGCGTTGTGTTCCACGCGCGCCTCAAAGAGATGTCAGCAGAATTGACGGGGTCCGCTAGGGCCAATGCCAATGACGGGGGTTCGAAGAAAACCGATAGGGAAATCGTGGCCCCCGGGAACATGGCATAGGAAGGAACACGGGTGGGTTTTAGTCAGTAAGAGTCTGACACGCCCTCCCGCTCCACCCAGAGCGGGAGAAGTTATTTGATAATTTCCCACCCAAAAAAAAAAAAAAAAAAAAAAGGTGTCATAAGTGCAAAATTACATTAAAATTTTCTAAAATTGATGGTAGACATAAATAGTGAGTAACTTAACAGACTAATGATAGGACAGTACTTATTAAAAATAATATTTAACTTAAAACAACCAGTAACTTTTCTGTGTCATCATAAGACAAATTTTGTAACCAAGTTGAAATAACATTTTTGCATTGTATCGTTTTTAATGCAGACATAGACAAAATTGCGTTTACTTTATTATACAAAAATGGGCCTAAGAATATAAAAAATCTATACATAAACGAATGCCTTAATCTATAATTATCCATACAGATGTCTTTACGTCTTTTATCAGTGACAACTCTATCGTACGGCAATTTAGAGTGCTGTTTTATTAAAGTATTCATAATGAATAACTGCCGCACTGTCAGAACATTGCAAGATTTATATAAAACTTGGGTCGGGAACAGGATAGGCCGGAATGTGGATACTTTCAGAACAGCTCTTTGCGCGCGCTCCAGTGGTAGTAAAATTGTTTTAGCCGCTCCTCCCCATGAAGTAATACAATATGTCTATACTAAGTAATAGTTTGGTTCTCTTTTAGAACTTTGCAGTAATATTCTGGATGGAAAAACGTTTTATACAAAACATAGAATTTTAATCAAAGAATTAGCATTGCCATTCAACGTGGCAATGCTGCCAGTCTTCTGGGCACGTTTCCGGATGACAGCGATGCGGACGAATACTTCGACGCTTAAGTTTTGTTTTTTATTTTTATTTATACAGATAGTTAGGTATTCTTTTAATTTAGTACCTAGTGTAAATAGTAAGTTATATTAAAAACTGTAAAGTTATGCTAAGACCTAAATGTTATAAAAATCTTAGAATTTTAAACTTGAATGATCCACACTAATAAATATAATTTTAGACACATTAATTAACGTTGGACAGACTTTAAAACATACATTTACTTATTTAACTACTATTGATAATGTATGTTAATAATAACGTTAACCCTTATTTAAAATACAATTCCCAGAACACATTTGTTCTGAACGAATAAATTACATGAATCCTTATTTAATTTTCAAAAGTAATAATTCATTGGGGCCAGTAGTGCGTATAAGCCTCCACAGCTGATCAATGTTGACATGGCCATTCTCAATATCCCTAAAGACCGGTAAATGTTCTGGTCTTAAAACTTTGGTTTCTTAGAAGAGCGGTGACCGCCACATAGCGTCCGCTATTTATCGACGAATGACGTCACTGAAATGTTATATGAAAGTACATACAAAATATGTTCTTAATGTCCCTCGTCAAACGTCGTGTTTTGTCAGTTGTCGGATTTCTATCAAAATTTATTATCTATGTTTCTATCAGTTGCCCTTTGCACTTGGTGCAGGCCGGACGCTCTCAATCAACTTGGAAGTATATAGAATTGTTAATACTTTTTTAACTAAATGTAATTTATTTAAAAAACGGGAGGAAAGCCGCTAAGGTCGCAGGCACTACAGATAGGAAAATAATTTTACAGCTCTATATAGTTCACACGGAAATTAAAACAAAACAACAATAAAGTACTAAGTTCTTAATTTAAATTATTATACATGATAAATCTAATAATTGATGGACATGGAAATTAGCATTCATTTGTATTCGGAAATCCGATGATACCCGAGGAACATTAAGAAAATAGAAATACTGTAAGTTGATGTTTTCCTAGAGAGCGTTTTTGTTGTCCTTCACCACACAATCCTCACCTTTGAAAACTTCATGAAAATAAATTTTGAGAAAGTCAAAAAAAAATCAAGAAATAGTCATAATAAATAGTCACAAAGGTTAAAAAAATAGTCCCATTATGATTCCGAAGTTATTGCCACCGTAAAGTCAAACCCCGCTACCATAATTTTCATGACAGCCGTCAACTGCCGTCACAGCTCTTCTAGGAAACCGTAGTTTAAGGCTGCTTGTCCACTGGAGCGAAGCGAGGCAGCGGAGCGGAGAAATGTGCCAATATTAACCAATCAAAGCGGAGCTCTGAAGCGAAGTTTAGATTCCATTGGTTAATATTGGCACATTTCTCCGCTCCGCTGCCTCGCTCCGCTCCAGTGGACAGGCAGCTTTAGAGCCCATTCTCATAATATGCATTAGCGTAAGCGCTAATGCAACCGCAGATGCCCTATTATAAACGAAAACTGATCTACGGAGCGCAGCGTCATCGTAGCGTGCTCGTGTTTTCAATACCTTTGTGCTCATCTGAACGATCTTTAATCTTATATAACACTAGCTGTTACCTGCGACTTCGTCTGTGCAATCCTCTTTATTTCCAAACCTGTGGGAGTTTCTAATAATCCTGTTTTTTGCTTTGTCTACATTAAAAAGGGTTTTTAATTCTCAGGTTTTTGTTTTTCGGTTTAAAAATTTCAGCTTTCTTCCAAGCGTTTTGGCTGGACATTGATGAGTCTGTCAGTGAGTGAGTCAGAACAATTTTTTATATTTAAATTATATTTTATTAATATTTATATAAATTATATAAAATTATTTAAGTATTTTTGACTGCCTCGTTGGTCTAGTGGTCGCAAGCGCTACTGCTAAGCATGAGACTGGGTTCGATTCCCGGGTCGGGCAAAGTGTTATTGGGTTTTTTCTATCTGAAATTTCTCAGTAGCAGCTCGGAGTCTGGATTTGTGCCCGGTTGATGGCAATAGGCTCGCCCCCTATTACATGGGACTTAAACATAACTGGCGAAATGTGGGTGTACCTACTACAGGGACACCTCTGCCCATCCCTTCGGGGAAACAAGGCGTGTTGTTATGTTATGTATTTAAATATCATAATATTAAAATTCAAAAAGATTTTATCATATTACAATCTTCAACAAAAAGGTACCTCCACAAAATAATGTGAATGCAACTGGTGAATGTCAAGAACATAAATCCATTAGACACCTCACAGTGTACTTAATTAAGTTTCTGTGTGCTTTCAGGCCAAAGCCAAATAGAGAAAATAAAACTAACACAAAATGTTAGTACAGGAAAATGTTTCTAATTCACCTGTAAATTAGCTCGAAAATTAACCTAGTTATGTTCTGTGCACAGGCCATCTACTTTTGAGTTATTGAGTATCTATGTATCCAATCCTAACTAATATTATAAAAGCAAAAGTGAGTTTGTTTGTTTGTCACGCTTTCACGATAAAACGGCTGAACGGATTTGAATGAAATTTGGCACAAGGGTACATTGCACGGCACATCTGGACCATGACATTGGACTAGGACATAGGAAACTCAAACTCAAACTCAAAGCATTTATTTCAATAAACCATTTACAGGCATTTTTGAATTGTCAAGGAAGCGGTCAGTCAGAATCAGAAATATAAAGCTAGTTGCCCATTCCATAGCGTAGTAGGTAGGTACCTATGGAGAAGAACGGGCAAGAAACACCACGGACACTCTTTTAAATAAAAAATTGCTACAAAATATTGGTTACATCATTCATGTTGAAATTATACATGTGAGAACAATGTAGAAAGACGTGCACGTTAGAAGCGTCCGTAATAAAAAGATAAAACAAAGAACAATTAAAAATTAATTAAAAATAAGCCCTGGCAGCTAGAATAAATTAAAAATAAGCCCTGGCAGCTAAGAGATGACGGCGCCCGTTCACGAACATGACGCATGGATTAGCACCATTCAGCTCAACCATTTTGGCCCCCAAAATACAGGTCCAGGCCTAGTTTGGGGGTTAGGATCAGATTCTTAGCAATACATTTGTGTGCTATATTATTACGACCTACTCGTTTGTAACTTGTATTTTAAGTGTCAAATAAATGTTTTTTTTTATTTTTTTTTAAGGGGACCAATGCTTTTTTATCCCGATATTCCTACGGGATCGAGACTTTGCGGGTGAAACTGAGGGCTATCCACGCACACTTTTGATAATCAACCCTATATTTAAACCATAACATAACCTTGTTTCTCCGAAGGATTGGACAGAGGTGTACCTACACCAACATTTCGCCAGTCCAGATGGAGCAAACCCAATAACAATCCCCATATTTTGTATATATTTAAGACGCAGATATATGACAGTGACCTTGAATGGTTAGCTTGCGTGTTCTGTACTGAGCTCACGCAACGCGTCGTACGTCCAGCCAGTAATAGAACTCGCCCATTAAGGAGCGTTGTCCCAAATTAAATGCATTATTAATTTATTACACTATTATTTTAATAAAAAACGTATACTAAAAGATTGATAATTTAATTATCTTTAAAATGGTGAAGTTTTCAGAAAAATAGGTACGCTTGATAGATTTTGCGTCATTCTCAGTTTTTTATCGGCGTTAGACATAACTTTACAAATTAATTTCACTATGTAATATAAACATAATCAAAAATATGCTTATATTAAAATATTAAGAAAATGCTCTAATTTAACATATATTTTTTTCAAATCACTAACACTACTCGTTTAGACGTCATCTTCAGTATAAAATCATATAAACCCTGTGACTCATATAAACCCTGTTCTACGAACGTTAGCTTGCCAATCATTTAATTGACTCGCTATGAAAGCAGACACCGAGCCACCATATTCAATTTGTCTAATGCACCATTCGCTTTACTTCGTATTGATAGCTCTCCACTACCGGTTCTGTTAGTATCCATTTCCGAAATAGACTAGTTTATTGGAAAGTCTATAAAACTGTTGGTATTGAACATTTTGCTTGTTTATCTACTGAAAATGTGAAATTGATTTTTCTAGAGAGCATTTGTTGGAGTGTTTTTATCAAAGGAAAATGTTGCTATGTTTTTACAAATAGATGATTCTGATTTTTGAAGTGAAAACTTCTTTAGGCGCGTTGGGCATTTTTGAGATGGGAAAAAACAATTGAACTCGCGACACCGTTACACACCTCATTTATGTTGTCTGTAAAAGATCGCTTTTAGCGGTGCCCATTGAGTCACCCAGTGTCAAATTTCTACTTTTATGTCTGTAATTTTTATGGTGTACATAATAAAGAATATTCTATCTATCTATCTATTGTGTATATTTAAGATGTAATACTGTTACATATTTATACTGTGACAATGTACGAATTTTCGAAACCGAAGTTGTCAGTATTCTTGACGGTAATTTTGCTATAAAGCATCAGCATTTTATGGCTCGTAAAACTTAACGATATTTTTCACACTTCAACGCTCATTAAGTGGGTAACTTAATTACTTCGATGAAACGAGAATTATCCAAATTGTTGTAGGGTCAAGAAAATATAATTATAGGTAGGTAATTGCATGACTCTGTTCTTGATTTATTAAGATTGTTCAATGTTACCTTTGGACATTGACTCAGCACTCGATACCTGAAAGATAGAAAGATTAAAGTTCAAGTAAACGGCGTAAACTCATTGGGGTCTGAAATGGCAATGGGCGTTCCTCAAGGTTTGATATTGGGTCCATTCCTGTTTTTAGTTTAAATTAATGGTTTACCCCAATTATTACAAAATCAACCGAAGATAGTGTTATTTGCAGATGACACATTTTGATCTTTAAAATAGACCGACGGTCACAAAATCTTGACGACGTGAATAACTCTATTTTTCAGATCCAAGATTGGTTTACGGTAAATAATTTGGTACTAAATGAGAAAAAAACCAAATGCATTCGTTTTAAATTACCGAATGTTAGAAGTAGCGAATGTGACATCATATTGAATGGAGAAAAACTGGAATTTATTAATCAAACAGTTTTCCTAGGAATCACGCTAAACGAGAAATTACAATGGGGACCTCATATAACATCTCTAGCGGGGCGGCTAAGCTCGGCCGCTTATGCTGTCAGAAAGATAAGACAGTTAACAGATGTAGAAACCACGCGTTTGGTATATTTTAGCTACTTTCATAGCATTATGTCGTATGGCATTTTACTGTGGGGTCGGGCTGCTGACATTGAATCCATCTTAATTTTACAAAAGAGATCTGTCAGAGCCATTTATAATCTAAGTCGTCGTGAATCTCTCAGGGAACTATTTAAAAAGATTAACATTATGACGGTACCTTGCCAATTCATCTATGAAAATTATGTTAAATTACAATTTACATTCAGTGATTACTTGAACTCACACACTGACTTATTAGTATTATTTGTAATTTTTTTAGGAATATCGTATATATACCTACTTTTACAATGCTTGTAAATATGTGAACACCATGTATCCATTACATTATTATTTTTTCTGTCATTGTTTCATTTTTAATTATTTTTACCTATTGTGGTATAGTAATCTTATTCTAGGTGCATCGTCTTCACATATGATTATATAATTAATGTATACAAAATATTGAAAAACATTTTAAAAGAGGTAGGTAACGGTGGAATTTCTTGCCCATTCTTCTCCATACGAAAACTATCTTTTGGAAGGGGCGACTAGAATCAATTCTATTTTTTGCAAATTTTGACGTCCAAAAGTGCCTTTTATGTGCCTAATTGAAATAAATTATTTGACTAAAACGAATTTTTATCTGTAAATTAAATTTTTAATACATAAATCTCATATAAAACAATTGATAAAATAAATGTAGAGGTAGGTAGAAAGGAGGAGCGAGGAAGAAGGCAAGTCATCCGCCACCCACCAGTTAACAGGAGTCACATTTTCAAGGTCAATGTCAAACGTTTTGAAGGTCAACGTCAAACTTTAGGCTCCTATTTCTGTCTGCAGTGTTTAAAGGAACCTTAAAAAAAAACAAAAAATTAAAATGCGTCTGCGGCAATAATTAATTGTAGTGGAGGGTTCAGGAGACCCTCTAGAACCTCCAAATAGCCTCACATTCTTTCTAGCTAGGCGGCACGTTTCATAATCCAACTCTTTAGCACCCACCACATAAACCAATGGTTATACCGACTAAAGCCCCATTTAACGCTATACGAGTTTCTTGCCTGCGACATACAATGAAATTAAAGCAACAAACAACTTGTATCGTCAAAACACTTGCAACAAACAACTTTAGACGGTACAACTTTTAATGTTGCTTAAATTTTTTAATGCCACAGGTAGTTCAATTGCACCGTATAAATTCCAGAAATTGGGGCTTTAACAAACAATTAGAGAGCAATGAATTCAAGAGTTCTTAAGAAGTTAATTAGCATAATCAGCCTATAATGTTCCCACTGCTGGGACGCAGGCCTCCTCTCTGTGGGAGTGTACACGCGGGCCCAGTGCGGGTTGGCGGATGTCACATATTTTCGAATTTATGGTTTTAGGATATGCTGGTTTCCTCACAATGTTTTCCTTCACCGTTTTGAGAGCAGTGGTGATGAAATAATTTACACAATGTAAAGTGCCTGCTTGGGTTCGAACCAATGACCTACAACTCTTAAGTCGCGGCCGTCACCACTCTAAATTAAACCTAGTCAAAGTCACATTTTCTCTTTGTTTTATTTTTTGCCGATCTTCAACAAAACATTCACTTGCGTAAGCAAATGCTGTCATAAGACCCTCATACGGTTCGCACAGGTGTAGTAAGTATCTTCTCAGTTCATTTTGCTCCTCGACGGGAAATAAGGCTTCGTTCAGAACGTCGGGTAGGTATCAGCAAGTTCACACCATATTACATCATTCTACCATATGTCTCCGAGATCATTCGGATTCCATTTGCGACACATGTCTTTCATATTCATTTATAGGAAAGAAAATGTAGAAAACTTTCTTCTCCTTTTCGAATGGTAAAGTTGTCATCGTAAAATGATTTATTGCAAGTATCCCTCGGATGGATGTTGGAATGTTCCATGGTATTTTAGCTAAGCCTACGTCTAAAGTAGCAAAAATATTAAAACTTTTTAAGATAAGAAATTAGATTAAGTAAAGTTTTTTGTGAACAAGATTAGTTCATTTAGTTGAGAGTTAGCCGACGTTCGCACGGACGTAATAAAATCGCGGCGATTTTTTTTCGTGCACTGGATTTTCAACGCTCTGCTTAGCGCCGAGAGTTAAAAATCCATCAATGTATTTTTTCAACGTGCTGGGACGAGAGTGCGTCCAGTTGTGAAAATCCAGTGCGCGATAAAATTCCGCCGCGATTTTATTACGTCCGTGCGAACGTCGGCTAAGTCGTTACTTGTAAAAGCACGATGGGATTGACATCGTCGCATATGTGCACAAAAATCCCTCGAATAAATAAAGATTTAAAAAAAAGTATCCTCGGAATTGGTTGGTTAACAGATGTTTGGGACTTTCATCCTTCTAAGGTACCTACTTTTCAGTTTTTACTTATTCAGCGTCATTCAGTTAGTTCTTTCAGTATCAAGCTTGTTACGGAAAGAAGTAGAAACACAATTTTCTTTACTTATTCTCTATTATTTTCTGATTATTTCTTTGTGGGCTTTTAAATCATTTATCATTTCCTTAGGATACGCTGAGCTGTTGTTCGAATTATTCCTCGTACATACACTTTTGAAAATTATTCGCTTGTTTTCCTTCTTTCTTTTTAAAATCCTGAATAGATAGTCTTCTTAGAAACACTTTTAGGGACAGTTAGTTATGTTTAATATCTGTTTGAACGATTCTGTAGACAGAAATATTAAGAAGTGGTTGAAAGAATTACCTGAGTCTGATGATACCTATATCGAAGCTTAGGTACAAGCTCCAATATAGGTACACAGACAACTAACTAACATAAATTGCAGTTGGTTCTCAGTCCTCTAGAAGCAGCGGAATATCAATATTTTACGTGGAGAGATTGCCATTTGTCTTACACAACCCAATTACTGGGCTATACGAACAGAATATCTATGTATAAGAAACTACCTAAGGGCTCACGAAACTGCGAATTCACATCGCATTGCAAAAATCTGCGAGCTGGCAGTGCGGACGGCCTAGGCTGAACTCGCAGATTTTTGCAATGCTGATTTTTGCAATCAATATTTTACGTGGAGAGATTGCCATTTGTTTTCCACAACCCAATTACTGGGAAATACAAACAGAATATACATAGGGACATATCTATGTTTAATGTGTGTAGGAACTACCTAAGGGCTCACAAAACTGCGAATTCACATCGCATTGCAAAAATCTGCGAGCTCGCAGTGCGGACGGCCTAGGCTGAGCTCGCAGATTTTTGCAATGCGATGTGAATTCGCAGTTATGTGTGGGACCCCTAACTTATTGTGACCTTATCGCCTGCTTCGTTGATCTAATAGTCACACGACAGATGATCATGGGGACCTGGATTTGATTCCGTAGTCTAGCAAACTATTTCCATCAGGAATTCTTTTGTAAAAGCCTACAGTCTAGATTTGTGTCTATGACGTCATCATCATTTGCCTAGCCTTATTTTTGTTGGGGTCGCTGGTCAGCTTCAAGTCGGATGCAGCTGAATACCAGTATTTTATATGGAGCCTATCTGATCTCCACAACCCATTTAGGCAGTGGGTAACACGATACCTGTTGGTACCATCGAAGAAATGCACATCTATCTGTCTAGTCTGAAGGGTGGGCATTTTTGGGGGACTGTCTTATGAAATTCGTTGTCTGTGTTTGACGTTCGAAAAGTGCTGATTCTCAGCCTAGTTTGAATAAATGACTTTATCTACTCTCATAGCGTAATATTCGAATTATAAACTTCAAAACGAGTTTATATTGACGTACCTACTTTATAAACACAATACCGAAATTTAAAAATAGAATCACATAATAACACTTTTTCTCTAACAAAATAATGCTATAAAACAATTTTTTTTTTATTACGATACAGGGCTAATCCAAAAGTTATCATCATGGAGTTTCCATCAACTTTTGTGATGGAACGTTTAAGCGGGGGATAGCAGCGCTCACTGTAGCGCATGTGTGGCAGGCGACATTCACCTGTTTACAAAACAAACGAATGGCGCCTGCACCAGCAGCAGTACTGAATTTCGTGGTTATTCTATATAAATAGCATTTAGTGTCATAGACTAATTGATAATGTTTACAGAATAAATCAGTCATTTCCAACATGTCGTTTGATTCAAACACGTACTACTATATGGTGTCAGGTGTAATTAAATTGTTGTGGAAATAGTACTCAAATGAGCTTAAAAAGTATATAGGATTGAGCAATAATGGAGAAAAAAGATTTTAAAAATGTTTACGCGGCGATACAACAGCCGGCGCCGTTACAAGAAGGAGGCATTCTTGCACAAAATTGGAGAGAATGGAAGATGGCATTCGACTATTTTCTGGTGGCATCAGGAAAAAACAAAACAACATCTGAGGTAAAATGCGCATTATTTATGCATATTATTGGAAAATATGGAAGAGAATTGTTTAATGAGTTAGATATTTTCGAATCAGATAAAAGTGATTTCACAGTCATCACTCAAAAGTTTGCAGAATATTGTGATCCGAGAAGTAATGTCAATTTTGAGAGGCATAGGTTCTTTGAAACTTACCAAAATGAAAATAACTTAGAAATTTTTTTGGGTCAACTCAATGCCAACAGTAAATATTGTGAGTTTGCTTCTTTGAAAAGCAGCCTGATTCTAACGCAATTGATCAGGGGACTAAAAGATAATCATATGAGGGAGCGACTGCTAGCTAAAACGAAGCTCACGTTGGAGGAAGCGAGTCTAATGTGTAGAGCAGCAGAGCGTGCTGGGCAACAAGCAGCAGTTTGTTCGTCCAGCAAGATGGTTCCAGAAACGAGCAGCGCTGCAATGGAACAACTTCGACGAGGTAATGCCCGTTACGATACTCGGAATTTTAGCGCTCGTGCTGATGGATGTGTTGCACGTCAGAGAAGTGGTTCTTACTCAGGAGCTAATGCAGGTAGAAATGGTGAACGTGGTCGAAGATCATTTGGCACATCTCAACAACAGCAACAACGAGCTTGTGATAGATGTGGATTTGTGCATATTATAGATGGACGCTGCCCAGCATTCAATGTCAAATGTTATAAATGCGACAAAAATGGGCATTTTGCTAAGTGTTGTCGGTCTAGAATGGTGCGGGAAGTGCAGGAATACAGTAGCGAGAATAGTGAGGGTGAGGACTGTAATAATGGTGAGCTACTCATGTATAATATTTCAATAGAGGCATCTAATGATTCGTCTGAGTCCTGGCATTGTATTATTGATGTCAACGGTGTCAGTGTAAAATTCAAATTAGATAGTGGTGCTGATGCTTCAGTTATTTCATTTAAAAGCTTTAGTAAAAGCGGATTTATGAGAAATTCTCTGAAAAATGTAACACCGTCTTAAGAGAAATAAGTAAAAAACAATTACCAGTGGTAGGATACTTTGAGGCATTGTTACAGCATAAACAATTTAAAACTATGCAAAAGATTTACGTTTTGGATGTAGACTGTAATAATTTATTAGGGTTAAGGGCTTGTGTGAATTTAAAACTAATTTTGAAAAATGAGGAATTCTCTATTTGTGGTTTATTTAATGATGAATCGATTTTCAATTGAATTGGTTGCTTACCAAACAAATGTGAGATACAGATAGATGCTTCTGTGCCACCGGTTGTGACAGCTACTAGAAAAGTACCTTTAAAACTACGTTCAAGTCTTAAGAGTGAGTTAGAAAATATGGAGAAATTAGAGATAATTAAAAAAGAAGATGGGCCAACTGATTGGGTTTCAAGTATTGTTGTGGTAGAAAAACCAAATAAAACTTTGCGTGTTTGCTTAGACCCAAAAAATTTGAATAAAGCAATTAAGCGAAGTCATTTTCAGTTACCTACATTAGATGAAATAGCTAGTAATCTTTTAGGTGCTAAATATTTTTCAAAATGTGACGCAAAAAGTGGGTTTTGGATGGTCAAATTAAATGAGAACAGCTCCAAGCTTTGTACTTTTTCAACGCCATTTGGGCGATATAGATTTATGAGATTGCCATTTGGAATTAGCTGTGCCCCAGAGATTTTTCATAATGAAATGTATACATTTTTTAAGATGGAAGGGGTAGAAATTTATATCGATGATATCTTAATCTGGGGAAAAAACAAAATCGAACATAATGAAAGGGTAAGTGAAGTCTTAAGAAAAACCAAAGCCTGCGGAGTAAAGTTTAATAAAGAAAAGTGTGTATTTGGTGCAAGTAGCATAAAATTTCTAGGTCATGTTTTTGATACTAATGGTATGAAGCCCGATGAAAGTCGTGTAAAGGCTATAATAGGAATGCCACAGCCAAAAGAAAAAAAAGAGTTAGACAGATTTCTAGGTGTTACTAATTATTTATCCAGATTTATCCCACGATACTCTGAAATTTCAGCTCCACTTAGGGAATTAATGAAGAAAGACATAGAATTTAAGTGGTGTTATACTCATAATAATGCTTTTAGTACTCTAAAAAATTTGATAAGTAGTGCACCAGTACTTAGATTTTATTCGCCAAATGAGCCAGTCATAGTATCAGTAGATGCAAGCTCTCAAGGGCTAGGAGCTTGCTTGGAAGCCAGTGGCTTATGCGGCACGCACTCTGACTCCTACTGAAAAACGTTGGGCACAAATTGAAAAAGAGCTGCTTGCTG
Source organism: Agrochola litura (assembly GCA_949152395.1). Taxonomy (NCBI): domain Eukaryota; kingdom Metazoa; phylum Arthropoda; class Insecta; order Lepidoptera; family Noctuidae; genus Agrochola; species Agrochola litura. The sequence goes on along the minus strand of OX424509.1, from coordinate 15,529,119 downwards.
TGGTTTTTGGTTGTACTCGTTTTCATCAGTACATATATGGTCATTCAAAAGTTATAGTAGAAAGTGATCATAAACCGTTAGAATCAATATTTAAAAAACAGTTAAATGAAATACCGGCTCGTTTGCAAAGACTTATGTTAAAATTACAACATTATTGTGTAAAGCTAGAATACAAACCTGGAAAGTTATTGTTTATTGCTGACACATTGTCAAGGTCTGCAGTTGAAAAATACTCAAAAGAAGATGTAGCTAATGATGTGATAGTGCATGTTAATATGTTGATTGAAAACGTGGAAGCAACTCCTAAAATGTTATCCAAAATTAGGGATGAAACTAGTAAGGATCAGGTATTAGCTGATGTTTGTGATTACTACTGGAAAGGGTGGCCTAGTAAAAAGAGTGATGCAAAGGACATGCCTTATTGGAATGTGCATAACGAATTGCATGTTATTAACGGCATATTATTTAGAAATGAGCGGGTCGTAATTCCGGCCACATTACGCTGTATAATGCTTCAGCGTATACATGAAGGGCATTTAGGCGTTGAAAAATGTCAAAGAAGGGCACGTGAAGTGATGTGGTGGCCGGGTATGACCTCTGAAATTGCGAGTGTCGTATTGGACTGTGAGACGTGTCAGCGGTACCGTGCCGACAATCCGCGCGAACCGCTGCGCCCCCACCCTATACCTACGCGTCCGTGGGAAGTTTTAGCAGCTGATATTTTCGACTTTCAAGGAAAACATTATTTACTAGTAGTAGACTATTATTCGAAATTCGTGGAGGTGGCTTCATTAGGTAACTTATTTAGTAGTTTGGTTATAATTGCAATGAAAAGTATGTTCAGTCGGTTTGGCATACCTAGTAAAATTATTACTGATAATGGGACACAGTTCTCGTCAAAGGAATTTAGACAATTCTGTAGGTCTTGGGATTTTGAACATGAAACAAGCTCGCCGTTGTATCCGAGGTCAAATGGTCTTGCAGAGCGTAATGTAAGAACAATAAAATCACTGTTTTTAAAGGCACAAAACAGTAATGAAGAATGGCAAATAGCACTTCTTAACTTTAGAAATACACAGATTACTGGGGAACAGTATTCTCCAGCACAGCTGCTTATGAGTCGTCGATTAAATACAAAACTTCCTGCAAATCCAAAAGCATTAGAGCCGAAATTGGTTAATAAGCATATTGTTCAAGCAGAAAGAAAGCAAAGGATTACCAAATATAAAGAGCAATATGATATTGGAACAAGAAATTTACCACTTTTAAAACCTAATCAAAATATACGTGTGAGACAGAAAAAAGAGTGGGTTAAGGCTAAAGTAGTAGGTACAGCACATGGAGATAGGTCGTATTGGGTGGAAACTGAAAATGGTAGTCGCTATCGTAGAAATCGTCAACATCTTATGAACTTACCTTTGCATACCAACAAGAATAAAAATAACGTTGATGCTAACATGAGGCCCTGTTATAGTGCAAGACAACATTCCTATGACACATGGGACGATGACGTGGTTACTTCTTCACCGTACGGTGCTGTTTTAGTGTCAGATGCTAGGGCTGTATCACCAGGACTGCTGCAGACGCACGGCTCGCCTGCCTGTGCCAGTCCAATGAGGACCACCAGTGGTCGAGTTGTCCGTCCGCCAGTACGTTATGGCTTTGATGATTAATATATAATGTTAGTGTGCATAGTTTAATGTGCCAAATAGAAATTTTTTACAGTTAAGTTTATTACCGACTAAATGTATTTTTGTTTTTAGTTATATGCATGGCATTGTTGTGAAGTTATTTTTTTTTTAAGGAGATGTAAATATATGTAATTTATGTTAGTTTTTAAAGTCTTACTACCTTAATGCTTTTGTTAATTATTGTTTGGTCAAAAGGAGGGATGTAGTGGTTATTCTATATAAATAGCATTTAGTGTCATAGACTAATTGATAATGTTTACAGAATAAATCAGTCATTTCCAACATGTCGTTTGATTCAAACACGTACTACTATAAGAATCACATAATAACACTTTTTCTCTAACAAAATAATGCTATAAAACAATTTTTTTTCTATTACGATACAGGGCTAATCCAAAAGTTATCATCATGGAGTTTCCATCAACTTTTGTGATGGAACGTTTAAGCGTGGGATTTTTTAATGTATTCTTGATCTTGAACTTTGATCTTCTATTTAGTATTAGGTTCAATCCCAATGTATGAGAGTAGATAAAGTAGTGTATGAAACTGCACATAACAAGGTATTAAAACATTCGTGTAATACTATTAAAAACCTCGCCTACGGCTCGGTTTTTAAACACACACTCATGTTTTAATACCCCTTATTATGCAACAGTTTCATTAACCAATATTTGTTTTTTTTTAATTTTATATATCGTAAGGACTATTTCTGCTTGCAGCGCTCGGCCGATATGGTAACGCTTACGTACGAAAAAAAGGGTCCTGTGCATGGAATTTTGTTTTCAAACTGTTTAGATATGCGTTTCTTCGAATGTACCTAAGTCTGGTCGTCCCCAATGACATAAGACCTAAAATTAAATAATTGGCGTTTGGACGTACTATTATTATACATGTCTACCTACCCTTTCAGGGTATCCTGTAGGCTTAATATATTATGTCATTGTGGCCTATGAAAGATCTACATAAAGCTCGCTTCGTTTGTGTTGAGTTTCATTAACAAATTAAAAGTTTCTATTTTTGTTTTTACAGCGCCTCGCTTCGAGCGTTTTGCTGTGTTGCTGTAAAACCGAATGCGTGACTGCTACCGTCATAGAAGGCTTAAGTTGAGAAAATGAATTAATAAAACAACAAGTAGGACGTAATTTATTTAATGAGTTTAATTTGGCTGACCTCGCAGCTCAGGAATGATATAATAAATGAAAAGAAATGAAAGAGGAATGATATAAATTTTATTTCGAAGGAGACAGAGGTAGACAGTACAGTGAATTATGCTGGCATTTGGTAAGGAAATAATTATTCCACGACATTTTTTTTGACGCCGTCGTAAATAATTTTCCAAAGATAAAAATAAAGTGTTGTTTCTCTTCATTTCGAAATTAAAGCAACACTATAGATATTCGATATCTAACTTTGTATCATTTGGTTTCAGTTTTCTATCAAGTACAAAATCCCGAGTCTTGTACACCGAACTATCCTTGTTATCCTGAAAGTTTTAACAACACTTTGATATAATCTTTGCAATAGATACTTGACTCCCATATAACAGAAATCTTCTTTATTTAGTTCAGAACTGTTCCGGAATTGTTCATCATCTGCCAAGCCGTTTCCCAACATGTTGGGATCGGCTTCCAGTCTAACCGGATGCAGCTGAATACCAGTATTTTACATGGAGTGACTGCCTATCTGACCTCCACAACCTAGTTACTAGGTAACGAACAATAACCCTTGATAAGACTGGTTGTTAGACTTTTGGGCTTCTAATTACCCGTAACGACTGTCAAAGATCTACAAATGACAGCTGGGACCAACGCACTATGGGACGAAACAGTACTTTCCATCTCAAAAATGGTTCGGACAAAAGTAGTGTTACTGAAACTGTTTTGGTTGTTTTATATTCTGAGATAATAGAGCTATCCGATATATTAGTAAAAAATAATAATAATTAGTTTTAAGCATATAAAATTACACCCAAATTTTGAACTTCGATAATTTCATATTATTAAATGCCCCATTATGGAAGTTCAACTTAAGATATTTTTTTAAGTTCTTTAAGGGAATATAAAGATTTATACATTTTTGGGTTGCTCAAGATCTCTAATTTACAAGTACGTTATTTTTTATGAGAAATATATTTTAATTATTTTATTTTTATTTTTTACGTGTCATAAGGAAATTTTCCGTCTTTTTCATTTTCAAGTTGAAGTTTCCTTTTTACTGATAGCTGCGGATGTCAAATTAATGACATTTTTAGATTCCCTAACTATTCAATAATACAATGAAACTAAAAAAATCTGCGTGATGGCTGCGCCATTTCGAGATATAAGCAAAAATGTCGACCGAGAGAAAAAAATAAATTGACGATTCTTGTTATTTGCACTTATTCATGGCATTTGTGGATACAACAAAATACTTGATATTGTTTGTTTACAATAAAATACTTTATATGTAACAAATAAGCACAAAATAGCATGAAAATATAATGTTTGAAAAAAAACTAAGATTTTTTTTTGTGGAGCTCATTTTTACCACATGTGTGATAATAAAAATTATGGGGACTGCACAGTTATATTTGAGTAAATAGAACTAGTACTATATGCCATCTTCAGGCTACAATTTTTTAACCGACTTCCAAAAGGAGGAGGTTCTCAATTCGTCTGTATGTTTTTTTTTTTTTTTTTTTTTTTTTTTTTTTTTTTTTTTTTTTTTTTTTTTTTTTTGTATGTTTGTTACGCGATTACTCCGCCAATTATGAATAGATTTTGATGATTCTTTTTTTGTTTGGTAGATCATACTTCAGAGGTGGTCCCATATAAATTTTATTAACTTTGCTTGGGTAGTTTTGAAGTTAGCTTCAATTATACGTATTTTTTCCCACTTAGTATATAACTTCTTGTCATATGATAACTTCTTGTCACTGTTATTTACATAGCAGGTAGTGGTATTCAAATTTGTGTGGGGTAGGTACCACAACTAAAAAGTGAAAAATAAAAACTTTTTACAAAAAAAAAAAACAACCGACTTCAAAAAAAAAACACTACAAAGTGAAAAATAACTTTAATTTCGGAAGTCGGTGACAAAGAATAAAAATTCAAAACCAAAGACACCGACTTCCGAAATTAAAGTTATTTTTCACTTTGTAGTGTTTTTTTTTTGAAGTCGGTTGTTTTTTTTTTTTGTAAAAAGTTTTTTTTAGGGTGTTGTCAAAATAACCGAGCATTTTGCAGTTTTGCCTATAGGCCAATTAAGAAAGCAAGAAAGTCGTAATAAAGACTAAAACAAAAAGTCAAAAGTTAGGAAAATTAAAAAAAAAAATAGTTTTTCATTTTTTACTAAATATGCATTGTTTTTAAAGTAGCGCTGTAATTATGCAATAGCCTAAGTATTCCGGAATACATATAAAAAATTTCAATTCAAAATGTCAAGATTTTTTTTTTTATAGATTTTTGAAATGCACCGTTTGGTCCTACAGTGCAACAGCTTAACGTGCTTTCCAAGGCACGGAGGGGTCTTGGTATGTAAAGATGGTCACCCATTCACGGACCAACCGCGACAAGCGTAGCTTAACTTGATGACCCGTGCGGCTGTTATTACTTAGCCACAAGCCTTTCCAACTGTTCACGAATTGTTATGGGTGATATATACATAATATACGAGTATGTTCAACCCCCCCCCAACCCCCCCCCCCCCAACCCTTCGGGGAAACAAGGCGTGATGTTATGTTATGTGTGTTTTGTATGTTAAAAAGTACAGTAAAACATAAAATTCATGAGTATCAAAATGACAGGTGATTTAGAAGTATTTTATGTAGATCACAGGTGATCTAAATCACCTGTGATTATACTTAGGAGAGTCAAGAAGTTCCCTTACCCATCTGTGCTTTACCACTTTCCTTCACCCAACTATTGGGTAGGTTTTTAGTTTCCAGATGCGGCTGATGCGGTGCTGCGAATATCAATATTTTACACCAGCAACCTAGACTTCCAGAACTCAATTACCGGAATACAAATACCTCTATTAGGTAAAATAATAATTTTATAAACTTTGCAGCCATCACATGAAACCAGACTTGATTTCAGACCGTGCACTAACTGTGACTTCACATCCAATTAGTAACATAAATGTCAAGTTAAGTTCATTTTAGACTAACACGGAGTATGTAACACAATTTAGCCTCATTTATCTGCTTGGACGAGTAGCACCAGCACCAGTCATATTTGCGCGGAAGGAGGTAAAAAACGGGCCAACCGCATGTGTTGGACCACGCATAGTGAAGGGTTCCGTAGTTGGGATGAATATTTATGCATGCACAGTATTGATTTTATCGACTGCAAGAATAAGTTTGTATTTTATAGAAAATCTCAAAGACACTCTCTTCTTAGCGTGTCGATGGCAATCTAAATAGACTCGGCCGCGTGTTTGGCGCCATCACTAGCATCCATCAGTTCCTGTAACGTGCAGCTGACAGGACACGCAGAACACGACATTAAGTGTCCCATCGTTTGTGGAACAGCACTACTATTACACTCCACGGCGGAGTCGTCTATGAATCTCCAGAACAGATTCAAACCACTCAAACCAACTAATCAGACCTCAAAGTCACTGAAAAGTAAAGTTATATACTATTGACTTAAATAAAAAAGTCACTAAAAGTATTATAATCTTTTTAACCGACTTCCAAAAAGGAGGAGGTTATATGTTCGTCGCGTATGTTTGTTTTTTTTTCTTTTTTTTTTATGTATGTCCACCGATTTCTCCGTCAATTGTTGACCGATTTTGAAAATTCTTTTTTGTTTGAAAGGGTATGCTTTCGAAATGGTCCCATAAAAATTTTATTAACTTTGCTTCGATAGTTTTTGAGTTAGCTTCAATAATAAGTACCTTTTCCTACTTAGTATGTGGATGGTATGATAAGTTCCTCTGTCACTGTTATTTACATAGCAGGTAGTGGTTTTCGAATTTGTGTGGGGTAGGTACCACAACTAAAAAGAGAAAAATAAAAACATTTTACAAAAAAAAAACAACCGACTTCCAAAAAACACTACAAAGTGAAAAATAACTTTAATTTCGGAAGTCGGTGACAAAAAACGAAAATTCAAAACCAAAGAAAGACACCGACTTCCGAAATTAAAGTTATTTTTCACTTTGTAGTGTTTTTTGGAAGTCGGTTGTTTTTTTTTGTAAAAAGTTTTTTAATTTTAGGATTTAACACGCTTATGTGCATTATATTTTTTTTTCATCCCCCGGTTTCTTTACGTATGAGGAGTGCCACCCCTAATGATGATTTTCGTAATTTTTCTTCTACCTTGTTTAGCAGTACACAAAACACACCTTCTTTCCCATTTTCATCGATATAGTGCCGCCCCAGTAAAATTACTATGTATCATTCGGACGGACGGACAGCGGACAAGACATAATTTATTTAAATAAAGGTTCTGCTTTTGTCATTTGACTACGGAACCCTAATAACAGGCCAAGTAAAGAGGAAAACTGAGGGTTCCGTATCATCAAAACTGTTATGGTTTGCTCTCTTTATACGTCGTGATAAAGGTTATAATAACACTTATTCTGTGAAAATTTTAACCTCATCCCATTTTTTTTGTGTGGGAAATTATCAAATAACTTCTCCCGCTCTGGGTGGAGCGGGAAGGTGTGTCAGACTCTTACTGAATAAAACCTACCCGTATTCCTTCAGTTGCCTGTATGTTGCCAGGGGCCACGGTAACCCTTTCGGACAAACCCGCAACGGTTTAAAAAGATATAGCCAAACAGTAGGCGGAGGCTTAGAAATAAGTGAGTTTGAGTTGAGTTTCCATCTGTTGTACCCTTTGACTAAGGAACCCTAAAAACGCGGGCGAAGTAAAGAGGCTAAATTAACTAGTTACATAAAAGTGAAAAACGACTCTCGCTTGGAACCCGAGCAGAACCGTGGGCTGTATTTCTCAGCAGTATTTTATAAGCGAGTCTTGCTCATCTCAGATCATTTGTCCACGTAATTGTGAACGCTTTGCCTCTGTGATGCGACGCCTTGTTTTAAAAGGAAGCTCTTTTCATACACCTCTGAATCTTTACGAGACTAGATTGGCTGTGAAGGGAAGTAATACGAAATGGTTGTAATTTATTCTAGTTCATTTTTAGGGTTCCGTAGTAAACAAGGAACCTTTATAGTTTCGTCATGTCCGTCTGTCTGTGTGTCCGCGGTCTAACTCCGAGACTCTTAGTACTAGAAAGCTGTAATTTGGTATGGGTATACATATTAATTACGCCGACAAAGTGCTACAACAAAATTACGAAAAAAAAAAAATTTTAGGGTACCTCCCCTACATGTTGTTTTTTTCTTTTCTGTCCCATGGTGTGAGGTCCTTCAAAAACATTGTGAGTGTATGAAAACCATTTTTAGATTCAGGGATCCCTTTGCGAAATATTAAGCTTTAAAGTGCTATTTTTTGTTAAAGTCAAGTGTGTCCCCTGCCAGCTAAATGGTTGGTTTTGGATGTGTGAAAAAAATCACAGCAGTAGTTTATATAAAGCTAAGTAGGCCCTATAAGTTAACGAGTAATAATTGACCAATTTGCAGTTGTAAAAACATTTTTTCCCATATATTCCGTACCTATGGGAGAACATGTTTTTCAACCACAAAGTTAAGTTTATTTTTGGGATAAATTCATCCCAACTACGTAACCCTTCATTGTGTGTGGTCCGACACGCACTTGGCCAGTTTTGTGTAATATTTCTCTAGTAAGATAAATACATTGCAACATTTTTGTTGAAAATATCTGTATGTTTTCGCGGCAGTATTTCATGATTTACATACGTTTATGACGTCATTAAGGCCCAAAATGTTGTACTTTGCGTTATATTTCTCGCTGAAATAATTCTGGACCTATTATGAATTCCCTCAATGGATATTTCTTTAGGTACTTGAATATTCTGTCCTAATATCCGTGAAAAGAAATGAAACATTTTTCGTGAAAGTCATGTCCGAAATATAAAATACATTAAAACCTGTCGTAAATAATTTTATGAAACTTTTCACATTTTTCCTTAAAATGCTTTTAGAATACAGACGTCTTAAGCTTACAAGGTACTACTTTGGCTCATTAAATTACTTTTTGAAGAATATTTAAGAACAGTCATCTCGACGCTGAATATTGTCCTAATCTTCTAATTTTTATTAGTTAACTGCGTTGATGTCAGTCATTTTTCTTTATACATTTGATCGTTGATAGATAAGCTTAGTTTAAAATACTAGTGAATGTGTGTGAGCGTGTGAGCCATAATATTTAGTGACTGATCGATGGTTTAATCTTCATCCTTTCAACTGTCATTATCGAGACACAATAGATTTTTAATTGTTATCCACCTCAATGAGGCGTCGTAACAGATGATGAGATAATAGTAGTCTAGTTAATTGTACCTACATATTTTTTTTATTTGATCTGACATAAATTTATTTTATTTAAGCATGCATACACACGTTACATTATAAAACTGATTTACATCCGTCACATCACACTTCAGATTCAGTTGAAAACCAGCGTCAAGCACTTATAGTTTTGACAGGGTCCGCTAGGGCCGATGCCTGCCGGGGCTGCGAAGAAGTCCGAAAGGGAGATCGTGGCCCCCAGCAACATGGCAACCGAAGGAACACGGGTGGGTTTTAGTCAGTAAGAGTCTGACACGCCCTCCCGCTCCACCCAGAGCGGGAGAAGTTATTTGATAACTTCCCACACAAAAAATAAAAAATAAAAAAAAAGGCACTTATAGTTGTCTGGCATTTTTACTGAACTGGTCCTTTTTGGCGCAGCCGTGATGCACACTCCCCTGCTTATTTATTACATCGCACTTTACATTTTTTATTTGATTTTAATTTTTTATCTACTGTTAATTATACTGTGTGCGTTTTGGTCTGTGCTAAATAAATGTATTTTCTTTCTTTCTTCTTTCTTTTAGTTCCTTGATTGGCAATAGGTTTTTGCAAACGCACACCATGTAAAGGCCGCAGACAAGTGCGACGCGACGCCGACGGCGACGGTGTGACGCAATTTTGAAAAAAACAATTTCCATGAAGTTTTCATATACCTAAATTGTTCTACAACAGTCGCGTCGCGCCTCTCTGCGGGAGCCCTAACTCGATTTTAGGCCACACAATTATTGCCGCAGGAGGAGACGCCCTGGGCGTCGGGAATCGCGAGCCGATTTCCGGCCACCGTAAGCGCGGGCTTGCGGACGGTGAGTAATGGGTAGCTCACCGTCTGATAAAGACCAGGCCCGGGTCGACGGCGCGTTGTGTTCCACACGCGCCTCAAAGAGATGTCAGCAGAATTGACGGGGTTCGCTAGGGCCAATGCCTACCGGGGTTGCGAATAAGGCCGAAAGGGAAATCGTGGCCCCCGGCAACATGGCAACTGAAGGACACGGGTGGGTTTTAGTCAGTAAGAGTCTGACACGTTCTCTCACCCTACCCAGGGTGGGAGAAGTTATTTGAGAATTTCCCACCAAAAAAAAAGGCCATACAATCATCCAACCAACTTGCAAACATCCTCGCTCCGTTTTGCCTGCCACCGTTTGTCGATTCGCATTTCCGTCGACATCTTCTCAAGAACACGTCTACCCTAGCGGTCATCGGTCGGTGGTTTACTGCGGTAATTGAGTTACGACCGCGGTGGTCAGCCATTCGGTACATTCACTAAGATTTGATGCCACTACCGTTTTACGTGATACTTACCTTTTACAACAGAACTTGTGGCAGGGGTTTGTGGCTGGGTTCGGTTGTGGGCCCACTCCTGTGGAACATCGGGTACGACTGGGTGCTGAGAGGCGAGCTTCTACCGGGGGTGAGCCTCACGTGCTATGCGGATGACACGCTGGTCACGGCTCGGGGAAGTTCGCACAGGGAGGCAGCGTTGCTGGCTACGGTTGCGGTCTCGCAGGTCGTGAGTCGCATACGACGCCTGGGCCTAGAGGTGGCCCTCAACAAGTCGGAGGCCATCGCATTCCATGGCCCTCGACGGGCACCGCCGCCGGGGTCACACATTGTGGTCGGAGGGGCTCGTATCGCTGTCGAGTCAACTATGAAGTACCTAGGATTAGTGCTCGACAGCCGATGGAACTTCGGCCCCCATTTTCAGCGGCTGGTGCCCAAACTGATGGGCGCGGCGGGTGCGTTGTCAACGCTGCTTCCCAATTTGGGGGGCCCGAGCACCGCTTGCAGGCGGTTGTACGTGGGGATCGTGCGATCAATGGCCCTCTATGGGGCCCCGGTGTGGGCAGCTGACCTGACGGCCGGCAGCATCGCAGTACTGCGAAGGCCGCAAAGAGCGATGGCCGTCAGAGTCATAAGAGGATATCGCACGGTCTCTTACGAGGCGGCTTGCGCATTGGCCGGATCCCCGCCCTGGGACCTGGAGGCGAAGACACTCGCGACACTGCATCTGTGGCGCGAGGAGGCCAAGACACGGGGCGAGAGACTGATGCAGCGGCAGATCACACTGCGCCGGTCGGAGCTCCGTCAGGTCATGGTGGCGGAATGGCGGGAGAGGCTCTTGCAACCTACCGCCGGCCTGAATTTAATCGAGGCAATCCGACCAGTGCTCGACGACTGGCTCGGGAGGAGGCACGGCTCCCTAACGTTTCGGGCGACGCAGGTGCTCTCGGGGCACGGTTGCTTCGGCAAGTACTTGTGTCGCATAGGCAGGGAGCCGGACGCTCGGTGCCATCACTGCGTCCACTGTCTGGAGGATACGGCGCGGCATACGCTGGCCGAATGTGTCGCATGGGAGGGGCCACGCCGTGTCCTCGTTTCAGAAGTGGGGAATGACCTGTCGCTGCCGACCGTGGTTCGTTCGATGGTTGGCAGTGCAGAGTCCTGGGACGCGGTGGTATCCTTCTGCGAAACAGTTATCTCGCAGAAGGAGGCTGCGGAAAGGGAAAGGGAGATCACAAGTACTCTCCCGTCCCGCAGCAGGTGCACTGGGCGTCGGCGGAGGGCAGATAATGCCCTCTTCCAGCCCCCCTAAATGGGTCCAGGGGTGGCGGACTCGGGGACATCCGTCGCCTCCCATCACAGAGGACCCGAGATGGCGGCGCGTAGTGTTCCACGCGCGCCTCTATAAGACGTAATTGGGGGAGTTTCACTCCCCCTACGGATCGGGGCCCGCAGAGTACGGGCCGTCACCAGTCCGGGGCAGCGGAAGTCACATCTGCACTCGCAGCCCCCGACGCAAGTGTGAGAGGGAACACCGGGGTGGTTTTAGTCAGTAAGAGTCTGACAGACCCCTTTGCCCACCCCAGGGCGGAGGACATCCATGAGGATTTCCACCCCGACAAAAAAAAAAAGAAAAAAAAAAGGGGTTTGTGGCTAAGTAACAGTAGCCGCACAAGTCGATTGATTAGGCTAAGCTATGTTTGCCGCGGTTGGTTCGTGGGTGGGTTACTTATACTTATATTCCAAGACTCCTCCGTGACCCAGCTGGCGGGTGAGGCTGTCATTCGTGCATCTTTGACAGTCATTACGGGTCGTCAGAAGCCCGAAATTCTGACAACCAGTCTTACCTAGGGGTATCGTATTACCCAGTAATTGCGTCGTGGAAGTCACTCCATGTAAAATACTAGTATTCGGCTGCATCCGGTTAGACTGGAAGCCGACCCCAACGGTTGGGAATAGGCTAGGCGTATGATGACTTACCTTTTAGAACAGGGTAGACGGTAACAATGGTAATGTCTAATATCTACTACAGTAAGTTAGACATCAGTCGTTTATAAACCACGATCCCTTTCAGCTTCCTTTTCTAAATATGGGAATTACTAAATTCCACGAATTTCAGCAGTCAATTGTTAATCAGCTTTCCTTAAGTCACCCAGTTATTTAACATTCATATTTAATTAGGGTTTTTGTTCCTAACTTTGTTCTTTTCTTCCCAAGAGGTGAAAAGTAATAAGTAAGTATATAAAAGAGGCTATCTGTCGCAAGGCCAACGAAGTCTATCAATTCCCCTTTGGGCAGACCCATGTCTTTGAACTGTTCTGTTAATTTAATCTAATGGTCAATATTAGATGTAGGGTTGATAGGAACTTATTTATTTATGTATGAAATGGAGTTTCTCGTGGGAATGGCAAAATGATAATAAGATAATTTTCTAGGAGACTTAGACTTTGTTAATTTAATTTTGCTTTTGCGAAACTCTTATTTTTGCAAAGGAGCTGCTCTGTGCGAGGATTGAAAATTGAACCGATCTCATGGGTCAATTTTCCCTAGCTTCCTTGTAGAGCTCTGGTGGCACTAAAGACAAAATAGCCAAAGGAAAAGTTTCGAATCGAAGTTTCAGTATCGAATTTTGATGCGGATAGATACACTCACAACCATCACCTACGTAAGTATCAGTTGGTAAGATTCAAAAGCTATTTCTCGTGAAATAACGATTGCAATTTTAAAATAAGACCAACTTCGTAATAGTATAGGTTTGAAGATACTATATTTTATTTAGTTTTCAACTAGCTTTTGCCCGCGGCTTCGCCCACGTGGATGTCGGAAAATATCCCACGGGAACATACTACCGGGATTAAAAGTACGCTGTGTTAATTCTGGTTAGAAACTATCTGTTTGTCAAATTTCAACCAAATCCATTCAGCCATTTTTGCGTCAATCCGGAACACACATCCAGACAAACAGACAAACGGATAAAAATTCATTGGTACTATTTTATTGATGTGTAACATCGTTCCTCTCGCTTTCCTGCAATCTGTGGGAGTGATTTCGTGAAAAGGGACGGAAGTGTGTAGCAGGAAGCCGGGGATTCGCGCGCTATTTGATTTGACCAAAGAGCGCGCGCGGTGCCCATTTTCCGATGTTGTAAACATGATGATGATGATGATTGGTACTGTCAGCCAAGATTTCAAATGTTACACATCATATACGACTACAGTGCTCGCTAGCTGAAAAGTTTAGGAGAAAAATGCTATTGATATTTCGAAAAAGAGCTATGCTGGTGATTGTACAGTCAGCATCAAAAGTCGATTAACACTTCAGTTTTTTCAATATTATTTATTGAGCAAAATATCCATAAAAATTCTGAACAAATATAAAATTTTAAGAGCATTAACTCATAGCAATTGTATGAAATGTTAAAAAACAAAGTATCAATCCATGTATCTATTTAGTTGATAAACGTCAAAGTAACAGTGTTAATCGACTTTTGATGCTGACCGTACCTACCCACATAGAACAATAGGGATGATGACTAAAAAAAATTTTTTGTCCGTCTTGTAGATTATTAAAAAAAATTGGACACATATTTTTTCTTTTTTTACGTTGTCAAAAGATTACGGCGATACATTGAGTTAAAATGTGCCGTGACGTCACTTGTATGTAGATTTTATACTTACTTGTGACGTAGCGACCTCCACTCCCCAACTTTAATGCGTTTTATCTAAGTCATTTTTAGGGTTCCGTACCTCAAAAGGAAAAAACGGAACCCTTATAGGATCACTCGTGTGTCTGTCTGTCTGTCTGTCTGTCTGTCTGTCTGTCCGTCTGTCACAGCCAATTTACTCCGAATCTAATGGACCGATTAAGTTGAAATTTGGTACACATATGTATTTCTGTGACCCAAACACGAATGTGTAACGTAAATAATTTAATTTTGAATATAGGTGTCACTTTTGGGGCGCAAACTAGAAAATTAAAAAAAAAAGTTTTCCTAACAGTACCGTGTGACATATCAAATGAAAGGGCTTGTTGCGAGGATCTTAAATATATTTTTTATATAATTTTAAAATAACTACTTTTAAAGATATTTAAGAAATTCAATGAAAATTGACCATTCCCCCCCCCTTATCTCCGAAACTACTGGACCAAAAATTTTGAAAAAAATACATAGTATGGTTCTTTACTCATAGATTACAGGAAAACCTATAAGAAGTCTATGGTCTTAAAATAACATGGTAAATCTCTCAATATTGTGCGTAAAAACTTACATTTCGTCGCTCGGCATCCAAAAGGCCCATCTCTCTAGTTACTATAATATCAAAATAGCAAAAGTGTTTGACCGTCTGCCTAATACACAAATAAATAAAACTGTAAATGTTCATGACAAAAAATTCTGGTTTCGGCGTGGTTTGTCAACAGAAAGTGCAGTGTTGTGCCTTAAGCATACTATCACATACTTACTATACACAGCGTGGGACGCCGATTTATGCTAGGTTCATCGATTTATTCAAGGTTTCTGATCTGGTTGCTTATGACGTATTGTGGAGAAAGATGGAGAAGGATAGGTTGCCAACGGAGCAAACATCTTTAAATAGTGGTATGGTAACCAGATCAATAGTGTACGATGGGCTGGAACTTTTTCCAAGCCATACAGGTTGGAATGCGGGGTGAGGCAGGATTGGCGAGCTCAGCAGCACCAGAGTGGGTTGCTATATAGATGGCATTTGTGTAAATAATATTAGCTATGCAGATGATATGGTGCTTCTGAGCGCGTCAATCTGTGGTCTCAGAAAGTAATTGGTCGCCAAATGTGAGCAGTATGCCAAAACACATGGTTTGATGTATAACTCCAATAGGTCGGAGATCATGGTCTTTGAGGCTGGGGGCAGACCGGGTTATGTACCACCTGTATTACTCAATGGGACTCCACTACAAAGAGTATTTACGTTTAAATATCTTGGTCATATATTGACCCCTGACCTCAATGACGGACTCGATATTGAGCGGGAGCGAAGGGCGTTGTCGATAAGGGCAAACATGCTGGCTAGCAGGTTTGCACGCTGCTCACTAAAAAAGCCAAAATTACTCTTTCGAGCTTATTGTACAACGTTTTACACGTGCAGCCTGTGGGCTAGATATACCCAAAGGTCATGCAACGCCCTTCGTGTCCAATACAACAACGCTTTCAGGGTATTGGTGGGGCTGCCCCGTTTTTGTAGCGCATCGGGAATATTCGCGGACGCACATATTAATTGCTTTTACGTAACGATGCGAATGAGGTGTGCATCCCTGGTACGCAGAGTACGGGCCAGCTCCAACAATATCGCTAGCAGTCTGGATTGCATGTACATCAATCACTGCAGTGCCATCTCCCATGAGGTGAAATAAATTTAAACTAGATTACGTGGGGCACTCAGAAAGTTTTGTGATACTAGAAAAAAATATACTACAGGTTATAATTTTTTTTATAATATCTTTTGAAAGAACTCTCCATTGGCGTCTATACACAGTTTTATACGTCTAAACAAATTTTCATAACACATTTTCCAGTCCGCATCAGACACCTCTCCAATCTCCTTCTCAAATGCACCCAGTGCATCTTCAGGTGATGAAAACTGTTTTCCTTTGAGTTGATTTTTTATTTTGAGGAACAAGAAAAAGTCGCACGGAGCCAAATCGGGACTGTAAGGAGGATGACCTATAAATTTGAACGGTGTGCTGTCCAGAAAGTCCCTTATTTTGAGCGCCGTGTGAGCTAGCGCGTTGTCGTGGTGAAGCAGTAGCCCACGGAGGCCAGTGTTCGGTCGCTTGCTGCTTGCAGTAGTAAAAACTTCTGGAAAACATTTGGTAACATACCATTCAGCATTGATGCTTCTTTGATCTCGTCAGGGTACTGACACCAGATAACCTGGTAGAAAAAAAAAACTTGCGGTCAACATTTTGCCTGCACTTCTGGCTCGCTTCACTTTGGTAGGCGTTGGTTCATTTTGGTTCAACAGCCACACGGTCGACTGACGCTTCATTTCTGGATCATATTAAAAAATCCAAGATTCATCACCCGTAATGATATCTTAAACGCGCCGAGACGAGCCTGCTACCAATTTTCCTATCATGTGTCGGCACCATTCTACCCGAACCTCCTTCTGACCCTGCGTTAGATTTTACGGTACCAGCGTGAAACTATCTTTCATAACCGAAGATGCCTGTGTAGAATTTCATGCACACTTCCCAATCCAATCGGCAGTATACATCTATATATCTTGACATTTTAAACTTTGCTTTTTTTGTGTTTTTTCAAAAACTAATTATATTTTTTTTTTTTATTGGATGCTTTAGAATGGTAGTAGACCATGGTCTGAACAACGTTTGTTCTTGCAAAACTGTGATTCAAATTTCACAGTGTATGCTGAACCTCTTCATATGTAATTCGCCTATTCTCTTGAATTAAATTTTTCACAGCCAGCACTTTTTGTTATGTAACAACCGTCATAGGGCGGCCACTTCTTTCTTTGTCTGCCAAAATTACTAGACCACCCATAAATTCGTTGAACCAGCGAAAAACAGTCGCTTTAGAAGGTTTTTTTTCTATGAACACAATTCGAAGTCTTTCAAACGATTCTTCTGGTTTTAGTCGACATTTGAAATCGTACAAAATCATCGCGCGAAAATGTTCTCGTTATAAATCCAGTTTTCAGTAAGACAGAGTATTTTGATTTTGCTCGTAAAAAAATGTGGAGGGAATTTCGAATTTGGAATGTTATGTTTTTTTTGTAATAAGTAGTCACCGTTTTAATTGACATCAAAACCAGCCAGTATTTTATGGACAAAAACTGTTAGTCGCAAAACTTTCTAAGTGACCTCGTTAAATAAGTTAACATAGTTCATAAGTTTACTAACGCAATGAGTCCTTGTTACTTGAATAAAAAAAAAATATCTGGATGATAATTTTATTTTGAACGATGTTTTCTAAAAATTAAACCTAGCTAGATCGATTTATCGCTCCTGAAACCCCCCTGCATACTTAATTTAATAAAAATTCTTGGAGCCGTTTCCGAGATTCAGATTATATATACATAGGTATATACAAGAATTGCTGGTTTAAAGGTATTAGATTTAGATTAGATTAGTTAGATTATTATTATATTAATACCGCGAATGTGAATTTTTTTACGAAAATCAGATTTGTTTTATTTCATTCTACACGTTCAAATAAGTGATCCTGCAATTAAAATAAAAACATAAAAAATGTCACATTCGCGGTATTATATGCCGAGCGACGATTTGCAGTTGAAATGTATGGGAAAACATGTTTTTCAACTACAATGTTAAGTTTGTTCTTGGGATAAATAAATTCATCTCAACTACGGAACCCTTCATTGTGCGTAGTCCGACACGCACTTGGCCGGTTTTTTATTAATATGATAAAGCAAAAAATACGTGTCTAATATGTTTTTATTATCTGTCTAACGGACTAAATAGAATTTTTTTTTTTGACCCAGGCATCATGCCTATTTAATAGTCAAAGAAAAAAAAATACTTTGCAGTATGTAGGTACATCCATCAAAAATTGCTGTAACAAAATATTTCTGTGTCCAAATTGCCCTTTTTTGAGACAAGAAGAGGCCATTACTTCCCTCCATTGTTATAACGAGGTTACTTCAAGTTCGTAAGTGACACTCGCGACTGCCTCCATTATGAAACGAGTCAAGGTGACGCGAATAAATAATATTCAGTACAAGTTATATTACCAAGTTTAGTGTTGAGGGTGTATTTAATATGAATAAGTTATTTAATGTGGTAGTGACTATGAAATATTTGGCTTAAGGGTGTATGTAAAAGTTGCTGATGATATGAGTCTGTAATTTTACAGTCCTAATACGTATTTTGTAGAAATGTTTTTTTTTCTCATATTCTCTATTCAATTAATTTATCTGTCATTGTTTTAATTATTTTTATCTATTGTGGTAAGGTTTTTTTCTAGATGCCTCGTCTTCACATATAGTTATACAGGGTGGCAGCAACAAAAAACGCGAAAACTATTACCATGGATTCAGTTCATGATTCTGAACGACCCTGCATTGAAATTCTGGTTCAGAATCATGTACTGAATCCATGGTAACAGTTTTCACGTCGATGTCCCCCTTCCACCCTGTATAATTAATGTACACAAAATATTGTAAAACATTATAAAAGAGTAACGGTGGAGTTTCTTGCCCATTCTTCTCCATACGAAACCACATTTTGAAATTGCCAACTAGAATCAATTCTATTTTTTTGTTTATTTTGACATTCAAAAGTGCCTTTTATGTGCCTATTTGAAATAAATTATTTGACTTTGATATTGACTTTGACTTCTTAGCGTGTCGATGGTAATCTAAATTGTGTCAGCCCAAAACTTAGCAACGAATCGCTTTACCAAGAGCGTTCATTTAGTTCCTGTAATTTGCAGGTCATGCACGCCATAATCCTTTGTGTCCCAAATTGTTTTTTATGGCATCTCGTAGGTCAACCTAGGAGGTTGTCTGCTGCTTAACCGGACTTTCCTGTGGCTGCCTCAATAAATTAAGGCCTCCAGCCAGGGCATAATCCTATTATTGGTGGAACAACACTACATTTATACCTACTCTAGGTCTTCATTAGGAAACATAATTGATCAAAACTCTATAAACATTCACGTGAATGTTTAACAAAATTATTGAGTCCTCTCAAGAACCCTCTTGTCTATAGAATTAGCGTTACCTGCCATTTCTAAAAAAAAAGTATTCTAAGCCAACATCTTATCCGTTCCCAAAGCAATACCCTCGATGGATCCAAGATTTCTTTAAGCTTCACATTTTCTTTAGCTATTTATTTTTCGTTTCTGAAACTTGGCGAAGGTAGAATCTATACTGCAAGAAGATCTATTCATCTTGTTCTGTGCAATTTACATACAAAACAAACTTTTTTATTCGACTTCTTTACTGGATCCATCTTAGAGAACATAAAAGAACTTTCCCATCTCAGAATAACGACTCTTTGGTAAATTTATTAGGGTTACTTTTGCAAAAGTTGATACACTAATAACAATAGGCAGTTATTGTTGCGCCTTTGTTAGTAAAATATGAAGTGGTCTATCTATAAATTGTTGTCTTTTTTTTTCTTCTTTGGCAACTGAGCCGATGTCGACTTGTCTGCCAGCGTCATGTGGTGACGGCAATGCAGCAAGGTGAGCTGTCGAACTTTTTCGTGTTTTATTTTGAAATCATCGTATTGATTTTCGAGTTTTAACGTTGAAACTGACAGCCAAATCATTGTTGTCTTTATTCTTTGGTAATATTACTTAGAAATAAGTAGGTACCTTTGATTAGTGTCGCGCTGCAAAAGAACTAAAACAAACAGGCCATCTTTGTTATGCTGGTGTGCGTGACAGCTACGTCTTACACTCGCGCCACGTCATTCTGCTTTTCTAGTGTGCGTGCATTTAGCGGCCAACTGTTGGACGCTTTTTTTTTTCGACGAGTTCACAGCTTTGATTGTATTTATATCTTTGGTTGGTACCTACCTAAACGAATATAGGTAAGACTGTATTTGAAACAACGCGTACCTAAAACCACAAATTAGGTAAGTAAATACAACCATGATCATTGCTAAAGGTCAGGTATTATTTTAGTTCGACGGCGCGTTTTGTTCCACGCGCGCCTCAAAGAGATGTCAGCAGAACTGACGGGTCTGCTAGGGCCGATGCCTGCCGGGGTTGCTAGGAAGTCCGAAAGGGATACTGTGGCCTCTGGCAACAAGACAATTGAAGGAACACGGGTGGGTTTTAGTCGGTAGGAGACTGACACGCCCGCACTCCGCCCAGAGCGGAAGAAGGTATTTGATAACATCCCACCAAAAAAAAAAGGGGCTGTAAACAGGGTGACGATTTAGACACCTGCATCCTTCAAGGGGGTGATTATACCCGTCATACTTAACAACTTTTACCATGAAACTCATGTCCGAGTCATGAAAAAAAAATTTCCTATACAATAGAGACTACCTTCGATTCATATATCGCACCCCTAGATGAAGACTCCGGTAACTCAAAAAGTACGCATTTCAAGTAAGTGGCGGTTTCGAATTCCTGACTCGAATACCTACACATAGATATAACTCGCGTGACAATACCTTCAACTGCTGTTAAAAGATAGCTTTACTTAATTAATAAAACGCAGCTTTACTTAATTTGATTACAGCTGCAAAACTAGAGTAACTAAAAAATCTCGATATTTTACAGGGTTTTAACAGACAAAATACAAACAAGCTAATTCAACGTTACCTCTATGAATGTCTCAATAGATTTTTGATATCTTTTTTAGGAAAGATATCAAAAATACTAAAAACAGTTTTTCGTCATTTCTGAAAAATGAGGTTTTTTGAGTTACCGGAGTCTTCATCTAGGGGTGCGATATGAAAACTTTTTTTTGTTATGAATCGTGTAAATGTGTTTCATAGCGAAAGTTGTATAGCATGACATATAGAATCACCTCCTTGAAGGATGCAGTCACTAAATTGCCATCCTGTATAAGGGGATGATGGCTTTCATCCTGTATAGCTCCATCCTATCCCGTACTGAAACAATGAAATGCGTCATAATACGCACAAACATTGTGACCAAATTAAACGTTCTAGAATTTTTTATTTCTCTGGTTTTGTTTCGAATCAGTCTTTCAATTAAAGAAATAAAATTCAATCAGCACTTTAAAATTAATGTAGGTACTTTAAGTAGATACTTAAGTATAACTGCTGAACTGATTATGATGACTCGGAACAATTAATCTAGATGCCCAGACCTGACGGCTGACATTGAATCAAACGATACACAATGGGAACAAATATGCACATATACACACACACTCAAACACACTGTACACCACACTCACACACACCACACATTAGACTCACATCACACGTACACAAACACACCAGATATACCATACAGCACCTGAAATCACCTTTCAAGTCTCCTCTCTGGAATTCGTACCCTGGCCCCAAGATACAGATTAACTGTCTAGTTTGGGGTTCACTGGTAAATAATATTTTGTATCCTAGCTATAGATAATATTTTAAGCTACTCAGGTCGTCTCAACTTGGTGTTAACCTGTAAACCCTGTGATGAAATTTGGCACACAGTTAGTTTATAACCTGGACTAACACATAGGCCGTTTGTCCACCGGAACGTGAACGTTGACGTCCCCGTCAACGAGAACGAGATGACGACGCCGAAGTAGCGATAGTACATTAATTATTATGGCCGCGTGTTTGTACTCCCCGTCACTTGTTAGAAAACCAGCGTCAGACAGGATCTGTCTGGCATTAATGCTGAAATGAACCCTTTTTGGCGCTACCATGAGGCACACACTATCTATCATATATGCCTCAAAGAGATGTCAGCAGAATTGACGGGGTCCGCTAGGGCCGATGCCTGCCGGGGGTGCGAAGAAAACCGATAGGGAGATCGTGGCGCCCGGCAACAGGGCAACCGACGGAACACGGGTGGGTTTTAGTTAGTAAGAGTCTGACACGCCCTCCCGCTCCGCCCAGAGCGGAGAAGTTATTTGATAATTTCACACTCAAAAAAAAGGCACACACTGTTGTTGTTAAACACTATTTGCACTTTGTTATTTGTGTTTTGTGTTTCACGAACTGTGTCCAAATAAATGATTTTCATGCTTTCTTTCTAATCTCGTTTTTCCTTGACGTTCCGTTCTCGGTGTGGTGGACAAACAGTGTTAGGGTACTTTTAATCCCGCTAGGTAGTTTCCCGTGGGATATTTTCCGACATCCACGCGGGCGACCCTTGGGAAAAAGCTAGTCTAGTATTAATTGCTCTCTCTGTAAAGCACCAACTCTCTTTAGCACATAAACCATTGCAATTAAATCGTAAAATCCAACGAACAGCATTTCTTATAAAAAAAAAAACACTTTATTACAAAGCTTCTTCTGTTTCAAGTTTTTTTCTTTATAATATTTCTTTAAATGTGTAGGTACAAAGTTGTTAGTAGTTATTTGGTACAAAGGAAAGATTGCATCTCGTTTGCATAAAAATCCTTTGTAACTCATAAATTATTTGAAAATTGAAAACTTTCGCGCAGTTGGAATATCAGAGAACTAAATACTTAGCAAGTCATAAAATATTTTCAAGATAATAAGATTTTTATGCAAAGGTATGATATATAAAATCGAGCACACCACACCTGATGTTAAGTGGTCACATTCTCGGAACGTTGTGTTGCCGATGAGAAAAATAGAATATCTACATTTTTGTACAGTATCACATAAATTTATTATGAAAGTGATAGAAAAAGCGTCGTGCATAAATATTGCAGTACCTTTCTTTTTTTGTACCTACTTTCTGGCAACATTATGTGAAAGTTAATAACATAACATCACGCCTTGTTTCCCCGAAGGGTTGTGCAGAGTTGTCCCTATAGTACACCCACATTTCGCCAGTTATGTTTAAGTCCCGTTTTTTTTTATTTTGTAACTAAATCAACTAACGATAAATAAAACTTCCTGTAATCATTAAATTCTCTGCTAGTGCTGTGCACTTCTGTAAGTGACGAGTTCACAATACCTATAAAACTGTATGTGATTTTTGTATGTGTATAAGTGAGTAAGTTATTGAGGTACCAAATAAATAAATATGTCCTATGTAATAGGGGGCGAGCCTATTGTCATCAATCGGGCACAAATCCAGACTCCGGGCTGCTATCGAAAAATTTAGTTTAGAAAAACCCAATAACACTTTGCCCAACCAGGGAATCGAACTGAGGAGCTCATGCTCAGCAGTAGCGTTTGCGACCACTAGGCTAACGTGGCAGTCGAAAGGTGAAAAGGTGAAACTTAAGTACAATACAATAAAAATTGCGAAGAAAACTACAAGGTACTTGGGTACTGAAACATTTTCAAAACAAGCGTAACTTTATTTTGACTTTGAACTAAAGAGGTGAGCTCATCCATGACAGTTGTTTTTCAACATAAAAAGTAACGCAAAATGGCGTAGGTACTTGGTTAAGGTCACCTATTGTGTGACTTTAAAACTTAATGTCAAAGTTCTTCAAGTTTAAGAACAAGAACACTCTTACTTACAAAGGCAAATAATAGATTTATTAAGTCATAAGTCATTTATTATTATTTTTAACGTAGGTGTGCAATAATAATAGCATATAAATATAATAAAGAGTTCGTTTTGTTATGCCAGAGGGCGTACAATACTTTGCGATTTAGTAACAAAACCAGCCAAGTCTCATTGAATTAAATAAACCTGAACAATCAAAAAACTATTATAAAAAATCTCACATTTCATAATACAAAATAATAAATAGCAATAGAAATCAATGTCAACACAAAAGAGAAAAAAATTAAACGAAAATAAAAAAATATAAATGTCAGTACAGTACATGTCAACACACAGACTGAAAACAAATATTATTAATCAACTCAAACCGAATACAATATTTGCCTACATTCAAATAGTTTAGTTTATAATTTCCAAAGCTATTTAACAATTAGATTCTAACGTTACATTTTAGATTTTGTTACAAATAACTATATGTACGAGTATACTTGTGTAGTTCTAATTTGGCTAATTATTACCAAAACATGCAATTAAAATTTAAATAGGTTTGGTATAATTTTGTTAACATGGTTTTGTTAGACATGAAAGTAGAATAAATGCTGTGGAAATGCGTTCCCTGAAAACATACGAACATGGTGTGGTGTAAAAATTAATGGCTGGCGAATGATGTGATAAGGCAACGGTGCGGTTTAAAAGAAGACGTAGTAACAAAAATTTAAAAGAGTATGCTTAGATAGTTTGATCAAGGACAAAGCAGATGTGAGTGGAAACGCTGAGAGGGGACGCCCTAGGATGACATATAGTGACTTTATTGGTGATGTTCTTCAGAAAAGTCAGGTGCGTAGTATTCGCAACCGACGTACGTGTATGACCAGATGTATGAACGTAATCGAAGCAAAATGAGTATGTGAGGATCATAGCAGGTGGCGTTCTGTAGTTTCTGCCTACCCCCATGGTAAGAATCAAATCAAATCAAATCAAAATATTTTATTTCACATAAACCTACAAGGGCACTTATGAAACGTCAGAAGCTAGGTGCACGGTTCCAATTGGTCGCTTCCTATGGAGAAGAGCCGGCAAGAAACTCCACGGTTACTCTTTTCAAAATAAATTGTTTCTACAATGTTTTTAAATTACAGTGTTAATAGGTATGGGAGGACAGTGTAGGCCTATCAACAAGTACCAGGTACTTAGTAAAATAAAAAATGTTACACAAGTTTACAGCCTACAACGTTCTCACATTTACAAAATCTTAAAGAAAATAATCTATATAAAAGATAAACAAAATAATAAAAAATAAGAACCTATTTAAACCAAATGACATGATTGCCACGACAAGAAGGCGTGAGATTATGTATGTGTGTATTCCGAAATATTATAAGGTAAAATTCAATTGCTGTATATTTAGCCACGATAAAAAAGCTTTAATTACTAGCCTAATTACTGAACAAGGCAAAAAAAAGTCAAGACTCAAATAATTTATTTCAATTAGGCACATAAAAGGCCCTTTTAAATTTTGTCAAAATTTACAAAAAATAGAATTGATTCTAGTCGCCTTTTCCAAAAGGTAGTTTTCTTATGGAAAAGAATGGGCAAGAAACTCCACCGTTACTATTTTGGATACATTAATTATATGTGAAGATGATGCACCTGGAATAAGATTACAAAACCACAATAGGTAAAAAGAATTAAAAATGAAGCAATGACAGATAAATTAATTATGTGATGGATACATATTTACGAACATTGTAAAAATATACGATTTTCCGTTTTTTTTTTACAAGTAATACTAATAAGTTATTGTGTGAGTTCAAGTAATCACAGAGTGTAAAATCAATGTTATAAAAATATTAAATTATACTATTAAATTAGCAACCAGTTTGATTTTGTCTAGACTCTAAATTGTCCTATGGAGCAGGACCAGCACGTTTCCAAGCATTCTTATCTTGAATATAATCCTCTAATTTGTAATATGCTTGTTTACAAAGTGTACTTTTAATATGGCAACTTATTAAAGCTTTTATGGTCCAATTTATCTAGACCATTTAATCGTAATTATATTTTTAGGCAGGTTTTAGCACCATTGCATTGCCAAAGCAATCCGAAAAACAAACTCATTCTAAAATTCAACTTATATATAAATTCCTTTTTATTACACAGTGTCAATTACACCAGAGCCACAAACCGAGCAACAATTCAAATTAATTTCTACAACACATGTTTATTTTAATTTAATATTCGTAATGGTCGGCAGTTGTGAACGTGATCTGTGACAATCATGTAATATCAAGCAGAGAAGGATAACTTTACCCAAACTCACAAATGTTTGACAAATTAATTAAAAACGATGTAAATTATAAATCTATACCAATATTGAATGCGAAAGAAACTCGTGTCTGTTACCCTTACACGCCTAAACCACTGAACCGATGGTTCCTTATGAAATTTGACAGATATTAAGTAGTCTGGGACTTGGAGAAGGACATAAGCTACTTTTCATTCTGGATCGTAAACGACCTCCCACTAAAATAATCTACTGCTGCAACAAAAATATTGTTGAAAAAAATCTTTATACCAAAAAAAAACAACCGGCTTTCAAATAAAAAAACCGGCCAAGTGCGTGTCGGACTACGCACAATGAAGGGTTCCGTAGTTGAGATGAATTTATTTATCCCAAGAACAAACTTAACATTGTAGTTGAAAAACATGTTCTCCCATACATTCCAACTGCAAATCGTCGCTCGGCATCCAATACCGCGAATGTGA
Source organism: Agrochola litura (assembly GCA_949152395.1). NCBI lineage: Eukaryota > Metazoa > Arthropoda > Insecta > Lepidoptera > Noctuidae > Agrochola > Agrochola litura. Next base: position 15,502,859 of record OX424509.1, on the reverse strand, counting down.
CATTTTTTACGTTTTTTGTTTTTAATTTCTGGATCACTTATTTGAACGTGTCGAATGAAATAAAACAAAAATCAGATTTTCGTTAAAAATTTCACATTCGCGGTATTAATATAATAATAATCTAAATCTAATAATACCTTTAAACGAGCAATTCTTGTATATATAATCTGAATCTCGGAAACGGCTCCAAGAATTTTTATTAAATTTAGTATGCAGGGGGTTTCGGGAGCGATAAATCGATCTAGCTAGGTTTAATTTTTAGAAAACGTCGTTAAAAAAAAAAATGGTCATCCAGATATTTTTGTTTACTCAAGTAACAATAAACTTATGAACTATGTTAGCTTCTTTTACCAGGTCATTCAGAAAGTTTTGCGACTAACAGTTTTTGTCTATAGGATACTGGCTGGTTTTCATGTCAATTAAAACTATGACTATTTATTACAAAAAAACATAACATTCCAAACTCGAAATTCCCTCCACATTTTTTTACGAGCAAAATCAAAATACTCTGTCTTACTGAAAACTGGATTCACAACGAGAACATTTTCGCGCGATGATTTTGTACGATTGCAAATGTCGACGAAAACCAGAAGAATCGTTTGAAAGACTTCGAATGGTGTTCATAGAAAAAAGCCCTTCTAAAGCGACTGTTTTTCGCTGGTTCAACGAATTTATGGGTAATCGAGTAATTTTGGCGGACAAAGAAAGAAGTGGCCGCCCTATGACGGTTGTTACATAACAAAACGTGCTGGCTGTGAAAAATTTAATTCAAGAGAATAGGCGAATTACATATGAAGAGGTTCAGCATATACTGCCGATTGGATCGGGAAGTCTGCATGAAATTCTACACAGGCATCTTCGGTTATGGAAGATAGTTTCACGCTGGTACCATAAAATCTAACGCAGGCTCAGAAGGAGGTTCGGGTAGAATGGTGCCGAGACATGATAGCAAAATTTGTAGCAGGCTCGTCTCGGCGCGTTTAAGATATCATTACGGGATATTTATCAATATGATCCAGAAATGAAGCGTCAGTCGACCGTGTGGCTGTTTCAAAATGAACCAACGCCTACCAAAGTGAAGCGAGCCAGAAGTGCAGGCAAAATTTTGATCGCAAGTTTTTTTTCTTTGCCGGGTTATCTGGTGTCAGTACCCTGACGAGATCAAAGGAGCATCAATGCTGAATGGTATGTTACCAAATGTTTGCCAGGAGTTTTTACTACTGCAAGCAGCAAGCGACCGAACACTGGCCACTTCATCACGACAACGCACTGGCTCACTCGGCGCTCAAAACAAGGGACTTTCTGGACAGCACACCGGTCAAATTTATAGGTCATCCTCCTTACAGTCCCGATTTGGCTCCGTGCGACTTTTTCTTGTTCCCCAAAATAAAAAATCAACTCAAAGGAAAACAGTTTTCATCACCTGAAGATGCACTGGCTGCATTTGAGAAGGAGATTGGAGAGGTGTCTGATGCGGACTGGAAAATGTGTTACGAAAATTGGTTTAGACGTATAAAACTGTGTATAGACGCCAATGGAGAGTTCTTTGAAAAGATATAATAAAAAAATTATAACTTGTAGTATATTTTTTTCTAGTATCACAAAACTTTCTGAGTGCCCCACATAATCTAGTTAAAATTTATTTCACCCCATGGGTGATAGCACTGCAGTGATTGATGTACATGCAATCCAGCCTGCTAGCGATATTTTTTAGGATATTGTTAGAGCTGGTCCGTACTCTGAGCACCAGGGATGCACACCTCATTCGCATCGTTGCGTAAAAGCAATTAATATGTGCATCTACGAACATTCCCGATGCGCTACAAAAACGGGTCAGCCGCACCAATACCCTGAAAGCGTTGTTGTATTGGACACGAAGGGCGTTGCACGACCTTTGGGTATATCTAGCCCGCAAGCTGCACGTGTAAAACGTTGTACAATAAGCTCGAAACAGAGTAATTTTGACTTTTTAAGTGAGCAGCGTGCAAACCTGCGAGCCAGCATGTTCGCCCTTACCGACAACGCTCTTCGTTCCCGCTCAATATCGAGTCCGTCATTAACGTCAGGGGTCAATATATGACCAAGATATTTAAACGTAAATACTTTTTGTAGTGGAGTCCTATTGAGTAATACAGGTGGTACATAACCCGGTCTACCCCCAGCCTCAAAGACCATGATCTCCGACTTATTGAAGTTATACATTAAACCATGTGTTTTGGCATCTGCTCACATTTGGCAACTAACTTTCTGAGACCACAGATTGACGCGCTCAGAAGCACCATATCATCTGCATAGCTAATATTATTTACACAAATACCATCTATATAGCAACCCACTCTGGTGCTGCTGAGCTCGCCAATCTTGCCTCACCCTGCATTCCAACCTGTATGGCCTGGAAAAAGTTCCAGCCCATCGTACACTATTGATATGGTTACCATACCACTATTTAAAGATGTTTATAAGCTCCGTGGGCAACCTATCCTTCTCCATCTTTCTCCACAATACGTCTTATACAACCAGATCAGAAGCCTTGAATAAGTCGAGGAAGCTAGCATAAATCGGCGTCCCACGCTGTGTATTGTGTAAGTGTGTGATAGTATGCTTAAGACACAACACTGCACTTTCTGTTGACAAACCACGCCGAAACCCGAATTGGTTGTCATGAACATTTACAGTTTAATTTATTTGTGTATTAAGCAGACGGTCAAACACTTATATATTTTGATATTATAGTAGCTAGAGAGATGGGCCTATTGGATGCCGAGCGACGAAATGTAAGTTTGTACACACAATATTGGGAGATTTACCATGTTATTTTAAGACCCTAGACTTCTTATAGGTTTTCCTGTAATCTATGACTAAAGAGCCATACTATGTATTTTTTTCAAAATTTTTGGTCCAGCAGTTTCGGAGATTAGGGGGGGAATGGTAAATTTTCATTGAATTTATTAAATATCCTTAAAAGTATTTATTTTAAAATTATATAAAAAATATATTTAAGATTCTCGTAACAAGCCCTTTCATTTGATATGTCACACGGTACAGTTAGCAAAACTTTTTTTTTAATTTTCTTATTTGTGCCCCAAAAGTGACCCTTATATTCAAAATTAATTTATTTACGTTACACATTCGTGTTTGGGTCACAGAAATACATATGTGTACCAAATTTCAACTTAATCGGTTCATTAGATTCGGAGTAAATTGGCTGTGACAGACGGACAGACAGACACACGAGTGATCCTATAAGGGTTCCGTTTTTTCCTTTTGAGGTACGGAACCCTAAAAACACTACAAAGTGAGAAATAACTTTAATTTTGGAACTCGGTGTCTTTGGGTTTGAATTTTCGTTTTTTGCCACCGACTTCCAAAATTAAAGTTATTTTTCACTTTGTAGTGTTTTTTTTTGTAAAAGATTAAATTTTTCAGTTTTTAGTTGAAGCTAAAAACTGAAAAATTAAATCTAAAATTAGACTATAGTATCTACCCCATAAAAATTCGAATATCACTACCTGCTATGTAATTATCAGTGACAGGAAATTATCATATCATCCACATATGAAGTGGGAAAAAAATCATATTATTGAAACTAACTCAAAAACTGTCCCAGCAAAGTTAATAAAATTTATATAGAACTACCTTGAGAGTATACTCTTTCAAACAAAAAAAGAGTTTTCAAAATCGGTCCACAATTGACGGAGAAATCGGTGGACAAATATAAAAAAAAAAAATTAAAAAAATATACGCCTCCTCCTATTTGGAAGTCGATTAAAAAAGGATCAGTCACTCTATTGATTTACCCATAATTTACTAAAAGTAGAAGAAAGGAGGATTCTTCTCACAGACTCAAAAATGCAAGAACATCTAAATACCTAAGCTTAAACATTGTTTTGTTTTATTATTGCTTTTAGGGTTATCTTTCATCATTATTTGTCAAACACTGGACACAATTAGACAAATAGACTTGAAATAAAACAATCAAAATAGTTATAGGCTGGGCCTTTTACAGGTCATTCGTTTCTATGTCCGGCCTCGAGCCACGAGCCATGAGCCACGCTGTGGTACTGACCGCACCTATTTGCCCAGCAAATGAGTCACGTTAACCAACACTAAAATGTAACATTTTAGTGCAAATTAAAGCTCGGGATTAAATATTGTAATAGAATTTTAACCCCGACGCAAAATGAGGGGTAGGTATTATAAGTTTGACCGCTATGTGTGTGTCTGTCTGTGGCACCATAATTCTTAAATAGGTGAACCGAATTGAATACCGTTTTTTTATTTGAAAGCAGATTTTCTAGCGATGGTTCTTAGATATGATGTATCAAAATCGGTTCAGCCGTTTGAAGATTATCAACTCTTTTCTAGTTGATGAATGGATGTCAGTAATTATATAAATATATTAAATGTATAAATTGTATGTGTACTAATGATTTTATTTATATTTTTTTCGGCTCATTCAGCACTTTGATGGTCAAATTTTCCACGTATTTAAATTAAAATGAAATATTTCTCGCTTTTCGATTACAAAATATTAATTTGTGGCACGATTCGACGAACTTTGGAAAATAACTTTGAACTAAATAATTATAATCAGAACGAAAATTCAGCCTCAAAAGCCAAAAAAATTAACACGTGTACGAATATTTTATTACGTGAAACACAAAATATTAATTGGCTAAGTTTTTATATAAATTACGTTACTAATTGGCTATTACAGCCACTTCCAAGAAACATAAAATACGCCTGTATTTGTACCAGTCGTATTTTATTACTGATAAAATAAGTACCCACCTAGTAAAACGTTGGAACCTATTTGAAAGACCGTAAAACATTTACCTTATGGTCTTTCGTACACGACGTTTTTTTTTAACGCACCGTTGCCGTCGTCGGTGCACGTCGTCGCGTTAGCGCGCGTAAATATGCGATGCAAAAGCGCATGCGACTCGCATAACATGGAACGCGCATTTTAAATCCGCCGTTTGCCTATAGGCAAGCGTTAGGTTTTTTTTTTTTGTCTTTTCTGAATTTTTGTAGCAATAAATGTTGTGTGTTGTGTAATGTGTGTGTTGTAAATTAAGGCTTTTTCAACACCTATATTATTACCCTGCCGTTGTATTCGACCTGTGCTGTTTTTGTCACTAATCAGCTGCAAAAATACAAACAAAAATAGCGCATTCCGTGATGACAATACTAGCTAATCCGAAGTTCATAGCCAGGCTGCTAGTGCTGTTACTCAGAGTGCGCTGGACGTAAAGTCAGGGAAATTAGTTGTTAAGCAAAATTACCAACTTAAATTGTCCGTATATTCAAATCACAACTGTAATTTTTTGAAAGTTGTATGAAATGGCTTTAACATGACAAGTTGCTGTAGGGTGTCAATTTGCTTAACAATTAATTTATCTGAGTCTAGTGTCACAAGCGCTACTGCAAAGCATGAGGTCCTGGGTTCGAATCCCGGGTCGGGCAAAGCGTTATTGGGTTTTCCATCTGGAATTTCTCAGTAGCAGCCTGGAGTCTGGATTCATGCCCAGTTGATGGCAATAGGCTTGCCCCCTGTTACATGGGACTTGAACATAACTTGCGAAATGTGGGTGTATTATAGATACACTTCTGCCTAACCCTTCAGTATGTCTCACTTATATGAAATGCCTACAGAGCTATCATGATTCCTGTTGTACCTATCTATCAAACAAAATAAATATTGGGTATGCGCACGCTCAGAGATTTTCCGTCCTTTGCCGGGACAGTTCTTGTTGTTTTCGTATGTTTTTTTTTGTTTTGGTATTATATTTGATTACGTGCTTATTTATTTATTTAGTTTTTTTTAAGTATACAAATTATGTATTAGGTATGTTGAAACTGTTTATACTCCCCGTCACTTGTCCTTTTAAGGGTTCATTAGAAAACCAGCGTCAGACAGCATCTGTCTGGCATTAATGCTGAAATGAACCTTTTTTGGCGCAGCCGTGCACACACTATTGTTAAAAATTTTTTTTTTTTTTTCATTTTATGTATATTTTGTGTTTCACGAACTGTGTCAAAATAAATGTTTTTTTCTTTCTTTTCTTTCTTTATTTCTTTCTTTCAGGGAATACCAGGCGTGATGTTATGTGTACATATTAGTATCGCTATTCGTAGATACTATTTTAGAAGCACTAGGAAGTGGTGAAGGGCGAGCGACTGTCAGTAATTTTGACGGTCGAAAAGTGCTGATTCTCAGCTTAGTTTGAATAAACGACGACTTTTGAATTTTGAACACCTCAACAGCAACCTAAACAACAAAACATATCGATTACACCTCACCAATCAATCTGCCTAGCCTTTTCTCCACTATGTTGGGGTTCGGCTGCCAGTCTAACCGGATGCAGCTGAGTACCAGTATTTTACATGGAGCGACTGCCAATAACTGGGTAATACGATACCTCTTAGAAAGACTGGTTGTCAGATGTTCGGGCTTCTGACGCCCCATAAGGGCTCGTGTAGATGAACTGAACAATGAAACGCGCCGTCCCGCGTCGGCGTACCATCGCCGCACTGTCCATCTGTTCTTGATTTGCCATATCTCTCTACATTTTTAGTAATACTTTGCTAGCCACAAATATCATACGTGTAGTATGATGAACATGTTGAGTTAAACAAAAAAAAAAGAAGTTTGTGCTTGCATAGAAAGTGGAAAAATCAAAAATAAGAAGTCAAATCAAAGATTATCGGTTCATCCATCCGCAGCGGCTGCAGCGCGGCAGTGGCGCGGCGAAGACGTCTTTGCACTTCTGACTATCAAAGATCCACGAATGACAGCCGGGACCAACGGCTTAACATGCTTTCCGAGGCATGGACGAGTCTCGGTTTGTAAAGATGGTCACCAATCCACGGACTAACCCCAGCAAGTGTAGCTTAACTTGATGAATCGACCCGTCGTGCAACTGTTATTACTTAGCCACGAGCTCCTCGAATCGATTACACCTCACAAATATCCCAATATTCAACCCGGATTCCGGAAACCAAACACCTCCTGCGAATCAACTGTCATAACAACCTCCCATAACAATAATTATAATGTTAATTGTGGTAATTACTAAGATCTAATTGCAAACGAGTTTATGCTAATTACTCGGTTCGGTATTAGAAGCCGGTCTTATGTCTTTGATCTCCTTAGTGGTAATTACTTTAATATGTGTCTGTTATGTTAATCAGTAGCTTATGCTTTAACAGATTTGTGCCACGGAGGAGTGAAGACGTGGAGTGCTTATAAATATATGGATAGATAAATCGTTTCGCACACTAAATACATAGCTTAACATACAAAAGCACGATTAAATAATAACAAACTACCTGCATAAATACACGGTGCCAAGCACCTGGAAGTAATAGGTATTTTTAATTTTATGGTGTATCAAATACTTATAGTTTGATTATTCGTAACAAATAAAATAATACAACGACATCATGCAGCGCCATCTAGTACACTAGCTAGGAATTAAATGTGGAAATGATGATGTGTGAAAGCTAATTGCTAAAATGAATTGAATTATGATTAAAGGATGTCAGAAATAAAAAGGGGACAATATGCGAAAGGGACATTTTGCGAAGTGGACATTCTGCGAAAGAGACATTTTGCGAAAGAGACATTCTGTGAAAAGGACATTTTGCGACCAGTGGACATTTTGCGACCAGTGGACATTTTGAGAAGTGGACATTCTGCGTCGGAGCCCTGGAAGTCACCTGCAAAGTGGTGGTATAGTCTTACTACATGACCCTTTTTACGATACGGATGCTCAAGAATTAATCCACACTCAAATACCTACCTACTTAATCTATAGTTAGGTTACGATTTATGCTTTGGCATTATTTTGTTCCTCAGTTAGAAATTATTTGAGTGTTTTATTTTTTGGCATGGCATCTCGTAGTTGACCTCTGAGATCATGACTACTTAACCGGGCTTTCCTGTGGGTGCCTTAAGCTACTACACTTAAAACCTCCAGCCAGGGGTTATTCAACTATGCTAATTAAAACTATGTGAACGCTCGCTAAGGGCACCCCCTGTGGGGTACGAACCTCGGCTTAGGGCGTCAACCGGAGGGAGGACATCAAGGATGGGACGGGCTGGTATTTGAGTGGTGTGTCCAAATAAATAAACTACCATATCCGATTCGAAATTGTCAGTGTTACATTAAAACATTTGTTGCTGACTTTGGTCGTTAATCGCCTATACCTTAGCACTCCTTACGCTAGTTAGTCTGTGGCTTGTTTGAAAGTAAACATTAATTTATTTCGTGTATGAAATGAAAATCTCACAGTAATATATTAGCAAACTGTATTGCACCAAAGCGCAGTTTTCAATCTTTTACTACTATGATACATGAAAATGAATAAATATTAACGTAAAAGCAAAGCAAGTTGTAAAGTAAGTAATCATCCTTTGGTATATTTCACAGAGCACGGAATCGACGCGCCACCTAGAAGCGGTATAGAGACGGCAATAGAGTCGCCGGCACGTAACTTGGCAAGAATCGTAGATGCGCAGAATTCATTATCGCTTGTTTTTCTTAAAATACATATTCAAAAAGAAATTATGGAAATAACCATAGAATAACGACATGCAATAAAAGTTGCAATTTTTTGTTAATGTAGTTACATGCGCAAACTTAGCCAACGTTCGCACGGACGTAATAAAATCGCGGCGGGATTTTATCGCGCACTGGATTTTCAACTCTTGGTTTTAAGCAGATCGTTGAGAATCCAACGCGCTGGGACGCACTCTCGTCCCAGCGCATTGAAAAATCACATTGTTGGATTTTCAACTCTAGGATCTAAGCAGAGCGTTGAAAATCAAGAGCACGAAAAATATTGCCGCGATTTTATTACGTCCGTAAGAACGTCGGCTTACTCATGTTACGCGCTGTACTAATAAAACTACCAAGTTACGTGCTGCGGCAACTGCTAATAAAATTCGTGGCGCTGAGAGTGCGTTGAGCGCATGACTACTGTCGCAAATGCAATTCAAAGCCGCCAGTTTCTATAGGTACCTACGTCATTTGTGTCGAAGTCATGCGAGAAAACGGTGACACGCTGGGTTTGAATGAAAAGTGTTGACAACGCCACCTCTAAGTAGCAGCAACCGTCAAGGCGTCTACTTTCTCTATGGTATTATATTTATTCCTTCTCTTTATTTACTATCCCTTGTAGACTAGATTTGATCACCATTTTCCATTTTTTTATTATTATTATTATACTTGTTGACAGCCCTGTACTTTCCTCGCAAATCTATTAAGGCTGACTGTCCCCTAGAGCGGAAAGGAGATGAGCGGAGCTGTGCCAATATTAACCAATGGAATTGCATGACGTCTCCGTTCCACTTCAGTGGACAGGGATTTGCGAACTAGTTTAAAAATTCCTAAAAATCCGGGAAGCGGCGCAAGGAAGCGGAGCGAGGAACTGATCTCCCACCGCCGCACAGTGGAAAAAACTGCCATTTTTTTTATACACTCCTGAGATAACACACTTTAATGTGTCACTGCCCTTTAAAAGTCAACACCAATACCTCAAAAAAAAAGCAAAATAAAGTAATTTTTTTTTGGACCTCCCTTTTTTTCCGCCATTTTGAATATTTATAAACAGACAATAAATTCATGACCATGGACCTGAAAAACCCCAGGAAACTGATTTTTGTTAAAATATATTTTTTTAAATTGTTTTTGCTTCATTTCCCGAGTTTTTGAGGTTATGGTATTGACTTTTAAAGAAAAGTGACACACCAAAGTGTATTATCTCAGGAGTGTATAAAAAAAGAATGGCAGTGATACGTCAAAAATTATGGTGTAGGCAGATTTTTGATCAAATAAAGTAATTTTTTTTTCCACGGTGCCGCCTGCTCATATGACTCATCGCGTCAACTCGACCTAGGTCCACACAGTCCGCAACTCCGCTCCGCATTACACCCTTACTCCGCTCCGCTGCCTCGCTCCGCGTCAATGGACAGGCAGCCTTATACTGTAATTTGAAGACATTGTAAAAGCCAATTATTTTTAAAAGAGTAACCGTGGAATTTCTTGTTGGCTCTTCTCCATAGGAAACGACCAATTGGAACCGTGTACCTAGCTTTTAACGTTTCATAAGTGCCTAGGTAGGTTTATGTGAAAAAAAATATTTTGATTTTGATTAGAATTGTAAAAGGAGGAAGAGGAATAATATATTCTTTCTCTTTTTACATCTAAGCCAACAAGGTTTAATGTAGGTACTTAAGTGAAGGCGTCTCGTTAGAAGCAGATGTTGAATTTCCATATTAAGATTAAAATTAATAAATGTGGCAATAGTTGGCTAATTATAATGTATTTCGAGGCGAAAGCTATCGTTCGTTGAGCGCACACGTGCGGTACGTGAGTGAAACGACTCGTGTAGTAATGGAGTAATGAACGAAAATGGTGCAGTTATTGATTGTTATTAGAGACGATGGTCTACAAAGCCGAACTTTTTCTAAAACACGATGTGCCTTATCTTAATAAAAACTTATTACACAAAAAAAAAAAAACAAACGACTTCCAAAAAAAAAATACTACAAAGTGAAAAATAACTTTCATTTGGAAAGTCAGTGTCTTTGGTTTTTATTTATTATTTACACACACGTATTTACATTATTTAAAAACTATCAGACTTAAAATAATAATAATGTACAAATATATAAAAAGGGGGGCGGGGAAATAATCATAGGGCATCAAAAAATTCGGCCCAAAAGGCTGGCAGCATTGCCATACAACGTGGCAATGCTGCCAGCCTTTTGGGCACTTTTCCTATTGATAGCGATACGGACGAATTTTTTGATGCCGTTTGGTTTTGAATTTTCGTTTTTTTCCACCGACTCTTAATCTTTAACTTGATTATAACATCATCCATGTAGACTAATTGGAAAAAAACGTATTATTGAATCTAACTCAAAAACTACCCAAGCAAAGTTAATCAAATTTATATGGGAAATCCTCTGAAATACGAACTACCAAAAAAAAAAGAATCATCAAAATCAATTAATAATTGGCGGAGTAACCGCGTAACAAACATTCAAAAAAAGAAACACAGTCGAATTGAGAACCTTCACCTTTTTGTAGTCGGTTAAGAAACCGAAAAGAATTTGTACTGTATTGTAATTTATAAATTTTTACAAAAAAAAAAAAATATCTTAAAAAAACAGTCAGCAACAGCGTAGCACTGACGAATCTGAACTGGTTGTAACTAAAACTGCGTAATCTTTCAGTATCTTTCAAACAAGGAATTGGGCCAATGTTAAATAAGATTAACTAGAGATTCTGGGCACATGTCTAAAAGGATCCAGGCATTGATCGTGATATCTGAGAGGTTAAGCCGCACCTAACACGGTTAGTTCCAAAAATGGGTGACCGCTACATCTATTTCCCGGAAGGCCAAGAGCCAATTCAATGTTGGTTTCAGCTTAACAGACAAAAAGATAAGTACAAACCTTTAACAATCGTCACGAGTAGTGTGATCACGACACAATATGGCGGAAAGGGCAAACCTTTTCATATTATGATCGTGCTTTCAGTAATTTTATAAATAAAGTATATTGAAATCTAAACTAAGCTAATTGTCTACTACAATTGGATCACGAATTGAATGAGGAAATAATTGGATCCAACATGGCGGCAGCGACGAAAATCGAATCATAAAACCAAAACTCGTGTTAATTCGATCCAATCTAATCTGAGAATAGACAATCTTACGCCGCTACGTTAATTTAGATCGTAAACAAACCGTATCAATTGAATTTTGTTTGTTATCAACACAACTCCTTGGAACAACAAGTCTAGGATCGTATTTTAAAATCAAACTCTTTATTTACTCTTAATAAAATAAATCAGCCTGTGTTGTCCCACTCAACTTAATCCTGCGCTAAAAGATAGAAAAGAAAGAAAGAAAAAAAAAATACCCTGGTAACATGGCCAACGTGGCATTTTTCTAACATGGCCAATCCAGTCCATAGGCATCAAGTTCGGTCCGTCATTTACGCCTGGGTCTACCGCGATGCTGTTGGATGTTTGCAGGAACCCATGTTGTCTTAGCCCACAATGCATCGAACATGCAGACGTGTCCGGTCCAGTCCCACTTGCGCTCGGCTGCTTTTTGGAGCGCAATATCGTGATAGGATGATAATTGACGGAGTAGATAAAAGGGTAATTTAATTATATTTTTGGTCTTATTGGTCAATGGAACTGCTATGAGATCAAACGCAATCTTACACGAAAAGTCAAACAGTTTCAAAGTTTTGACTTTCCTTTACTTTGGGTACTTCAGAATCATCAATAAGTCTGTCAGTCAGAAAGTTAAAGCGTTTATTCCCTTGGAAGAGCAGGGAAGAAATCTATATCTACTTAGATGTTTCGCTTGTTATTACGTAATTTATGATGACTACAAGTAATTTTTTCTAAATTACCGTAAGTACATTGGAATTGATAGAGAAATATTGGTCACGCGTGTTTCTAACCAGAATTTGATTTCGTACACACTCTGACACACAGATAAAATGCACAAAACTCAAAGCCTCATTTTTGTTAATTATGTATATTTATTTAACCTGACTGAGTATTAAGTCGAAATTCAAAAGCAAGCATTCCGATTTTCAACGGTTTACCTTCTAATTAATTCACCATTATTATGTCTCAGCGTCACCTATTCTGTTTACTTAAACAAAGTTCAAGACACGTGTTTTACGTGCAATCGATGAATACCCCTAAAATTTTCATGTACACACGTGTCAATGGGATTATCATTTTATGGATCAATGACTGCAGCATCTTCAAGCGAACGAGTTATAGACAAAATAGTTCCGCATAGCCAGATTAGTTGCTGAACTCTAGGCACGTTGCAGATATCTGCATACACGTTCGTACCTACAATTTATGATTCTTCGCGTGCTGTACCGAATTCCTAACCGATACACTGGGTATGAAATCTTAATCATTAACAGAATTTTAAATATGCCTTAAAAAGCGGTACAAGACTGATCTATTTGAGTATTCTATTGTGTTAAAAAAATTATCTGCAGATTCATTCCTTGGAATGTGGCATGAGACTGTTTCAGTCCAATTTGATTCGTGGTTTTTGACATCGATTTAAGAAAATACATGTAAGTATCTATCTGCAAAACCTGGAGACAAGACAGCACATATTATCATATTGGGGTTTATTTATAAACGTTGCCTGAAGTTTAGTGACGTTCAAACATCAAAAATTTATGGTTAAACAGTCGCTAATCATTATTTAACTTTAAGCAACGTTTATAAATTAATCCCATAATGTGGGAATGCAACGGACATGTGGAAATAATTGTGTTTGGAATAGAATAGAATATTTGTTTATTTCCATAGAATACAATAAAATGGAGATTGTAAAATCAAGTTATGCTTGATTTTATTGTATTGTTTCGATACAATTTTAATCTTATATAGTACTATGTATATTGTTTTTTTTATGTATTCTTAATTTAATTGAGTGTGCATTACAGGATAACGTAATTATTATACACGTTTTATTGTTGTAAAAGATAATTGTAATGTATCTCGTTTGTAATCCTTAAATAAATAAATATTATAATTTAAAAATCCTAGTGCATTCTGCTATTTTGGCATGCAAACAACTAAACAATACCTGCTAACAACTTATTTGTTTGGATACACCTTTCTGAAAGTCTTAAGTCTGTGTGAGCGTTGGTTGTGAAAGCAAACGTTACTCATTCGACTTAAACATTTCATTACGTTAAATAAATTACATTTCTCAGCATTAAACGCGGAAACTGAATAGCTTAATAATTACGTACACTAATAAATAGTCGACATCGTTTTCCTGTGAGGATTCAACTAAACTTTTGTTACGAGTTTCCTCGCTTAACCTGTTTCAAAATTCAGCTTATTTGCTCCTTACTCGGATGGCACGGTTCCTTCCCCTTACAGTCCAAACTCCTCCTAAGGGTGTTTGTCCATTGCCACTGACACCGAAAAACGAGATTATTTTGCACCCAGTTCAGTTCAGAACGACACGTGACTGCGATCATGAGACCACCGCAATTGATCTCTATAACCAACATTATAATCGTCTACTTTTCTCAACTATGTCGGGGTTGGCTTCCATTCTAAATGAATGCAGCTAAATACCAGTAACCGGTGAATAATACGGTACCCCGTGAAAATACTGATTGTCAAACTTCCGACGACTGAAACAGATCTACAAATGACAGCCGGGACCAACAGCTTAACGTGGGACTTTTCGAGGCACGGAGGGGTTTCGATAACCAACACTAGATGGAAAACGGTACACCCTGCGCCCGTGATCTTGGGTGTAGTGGCTTGTCTATTTCAAATTTTCAACCGTATTTTGTACTGTCGGCATAGATAGAAAGAATATACTTTTTTGTACCGGCATCACCACGGGTCGAGTTTGAGAGGTGGCTTAGAACTCAAAATCGAAGGTCAAGATGAGGGCGCCCGGACAACAGACGTGCGGTGGATATCCAGATGGTTTTTTTTTCTAGATCTCGTTGTGCCATTAATGGCTAGTGGTGGTTGACGGCGGCAGTGGACAAACTCCCTTACTATCCTTACTTAAAATACGTTTATTACAGAGCTGGAACTCTGAAACATATATTTATCACTCCTGCAGGACCATTCACAATTCTCAGTGGCATACTGAACCAGCTTCGTGCACTGTAAAGTTTAAGTTTTTACTTTGTAACTTCGAGTTTGTCCAACAACAAGTTTGCTTTGAGTTGGGCAACAAGTTGCTATAAAACTCAGTTGTGTGTTATTCTTCCTCATGCTCTTTGAATATTTACCATTGTGTGAGTAGTGTGTTTTAGTTAAAATAATATTTGAGTTGGTTTTTAGTTTGTTCGGGTTTATTCGTATTTAATTTTGGAGTATTTTGTTAGTTTTGGTTTTATTAGGCTTCGTTCGACTGTATTCGTATATTTAGTAAATGTTCGATCATTTTCAATTTTGAATCAATTTATATTTATTGGTTTTCAACAGTTGTTGATTAATTTTAGTTCAGACTCGTTAAAAGGCCCGTTCAAACGTACCACAACCACACCGCATCGCAGCAACAAAATGTGGGCAAGCAGTGGTTACGTGTGATTAGTGTCGCTGCAACTTCTTGCAGTTGCGTTGTGGTTACGTTGTGGTTAGTATTTGCAGACAGACAGATTGTTGTGGCTAAGACGTGGTCTGGATGTGGTTGGAATCGCCCACACGGTTGATATTGACGGTCAAATGTGGTCCGTGTAAATATACTACGCATTTCATTTTCATAAAAATTATCGCTCGTCCACGTGTTGTTGTTGTAGTGTGGTTGTGGTACATGTGATCGGGCTCTAGATCAAACTCGATCGTAATATTCAAAAAAAGTTTTTCTATTTATTTATTTAACCATTAATGCACACACATATAAACAGACAAGAAGAAAGGAACAGAAAAATTTGTACAAAGGTATCTGATATTATCTAAATTGTCTCTGGAATTCCCCTTCACTAAATCTCGCTTAATGATCCTCCTATTAGACGTATGTAACAGCTTTTAACTAGGATATCGAATTAACCCGAACATGCTCTTCATTGCCTAAGTACGAAACGTAGTTAATAATAATTTATTAGTATGTGGTACATGGTAATGGTACGGAACATTTTGGTTAATTAATTGTTCAATACACATACGTGCCAAATTAGAGGGACGACGTTACGTTGTGACGTATTTTACTCAATGTATGTAGGTAAATGGGTTCTTTCGTGTTGAATTACGTTTCAGAATGTATGTAGAAATATGTACCTACGAAAAAGGTTTTTTTAAATATTTTGATTTTTGAGGTACCTCAGTGACATAAGATTTCGTTTTTGTTACGGTTTGTAAGCAATTTCCTTTTTAATAATAAAACCAGAAATAAACAGAAAAAGTGTTTAATATCGTTTGTGTTTCTAAAATCTGAATGAAAGGGGAAACGGTCTTCTGTACATATATACAAATAAATAAAAATTAAGTGTCTGTTTTAATGTCAAAATAACAGCTTTTTACTAAATGCATATGAAAGTATATACGGTAATTATAACAAAAAAAAACTTAATTAATTTTGGTTGTCTAACTGTTGGTTTGTTTCGGATAATCTCCGAAACCGCTGTACCGATTTTGGCGGTACTTTCATTGCAGATAGCTGATGTTATAAGGAGTAACTTACTTATTTTTATCTTAGAAAAAGAATTAGGGTCCACGCGAACGAAATCGCGGGCAGCAGCTAGTCTAAAAAAAAAATTCTGACTCCAAATATTAATTTCTGCATCGTTGTCTATCGCAGCCCGGGCGTACTGCCCGGGCTGCGATAGATATACGATCTACGTACCATCGAAGAAACGCATAACTATACACCGTAAGGACTATTTCTGCTTGCAGCGCTCGGCCGATAAGTAACGCTTACCTACGAAAAAAAAAGGGTCGTGTGCACGGGATTTAGTTTTCAAACTGCTTAGGTATGCGTTTCTTCGATGGTACCTATCTGTAGACTTGCCTGCACATCGTTATTACCCGTAGTAGGTACAATAAACGTACTTTCTTTTGTTACCGTAATTGTGTCAGTAAGTGTATTATCATAGAGTACGACGTCTCACACTGTGGAATACTAGCGTATCAGTCTACATAATATTCACTTCAGCACTTAGTCTAAGTACATACTAGGTACAGTCACGAGCATATAAACACCATACAATTATAGGGAAGATGACAAAAAAAATTTTGTCTGTCATGTAGTTTATTAAAAAATATTGGACACGTATTTTTTCTTTTTTTACTTTAACAAAAGATTACGGCGAAACGTTGAGTTAAAATATGGTAAGACGTCACGAGTATGTAGATTTTATACTTACTTGTGACGTAGCGACCTCCACTCCCCAACTTTGATGCGTTTTATCTAAGTTTTTTTTATTAATATGTGTCTAATATTTTTTATTATAAATATATTTTTTTTTACCCTGGCATCATCCCTATTGTTATTTTATGTTAAGTATAGGGTTTGGTTTCCGTACTTAGTCCTTCAGGTGGATCATTGTGCGCTACCTTACAATTACGCAAACTTCAAAAGCGTTTTTCTCGTAAAATAAAAATTGCAAAGGATAATGGCGAGAAAATTGTTGATGGAATTATTAAGCGTCTACTTATGACACCATGATAGATACCGATGCAATAATTTATTAGATTTTGTCAAATCTTGCTTCTTATCGAAGTCTGACAAAAAATATCGTCATAATTGAAAACTGAATTGACAAATTTATTGATGAAGTTAGAAAAATAAACCTATTTCATAACAGTTTAGTTTAGATAATTTTATGTCCACTATAAAATATCTATTACGATCGTGAGAAAATAATTAAAATAACAAAACAATGATGTTTTGTTATTTTTATTATTTATTCAGTACATAGTGTCATATCCGTCCACGACATAAATGGATCTCAATTATTTATTGTAATGTAATGAAATTGCAAATTATTTATTAAAGTAGGTAGTGCTATTCTTGAATTGTAAACCGTACTAATATGGACTAAGTTGTCTGAAATAAAAGTTATATTATTTCCTTTGTTTAATTTTAAAACATATTATTTACATTTTAAAATATTCTTATAAAAAAAATATTTAAAAAAAACATTTAATAATATAAAATATGTGGATGCAAGTTGTATTATATATATTTAAATATCTCGGGACCTTAGGGTCCCGGTCTTTTGCAAGCCGTACGAGGGGCCGAAGCCAACTCGCAGAGGCCCTTTAGACAATTTTATATGGAATGAGGCACCAACCGACGATTATCCCAGTATGCACTATGCAAGTGCACCCAAGGACAACCCCCGGTTGGTGTAGGACTATTGCAGAATATGGAAACAAATCTATTGGACTATGGGTTTGGGTGGCTTAAATTGACTGGTGACCTGCAGGGCTAACATGACAAGCGCGAGAACGCTCTTTTTCTCGTTTTATCGTAATTTGTATACGATTCTGACGTCATTCTAATCCCTAACATGACCGTAAACGACGGGTTAAGTCGAAAAAGGCACTTTGACACTTCTTTATCGCGCGACGAGAGACCGATGTTGCAAATTATTAAAAACAAATTATTTTTATGATAGGTAGCAACATCGGCTTGAAGTTCTGTTTCATTCATTCAATTTTATGCATGGGATTATGTACTTTATTGAATAAACGTCTCTCTCTCTCTTAATTATTCTCTCTTTTAATTATTTATGATTAGTTTTTTGTGTAACTGACTTTATAATTAAAATTAAATAATTTCTTTAGCATGCTGAAATTAAAATACAAAATGACGGAAATTAAAATCAGTGGCACCTATACTCATTAGATAATCCACAAATGATAAATGAGCCGACGATCGCAATTTGACAAATCGAAGTTTATTATTGTAACAGTCACCATAAAGTCCATGACATTGCAAATTTTGTTAATCACCACACTCACCAAAAGGATTGACGTTCAAATAAATTGGCAGGTGGAGTTGATTCCGCTATTATAACCATAAAAATTGTTAATCACCACCCTTTGGAAATAAACTGGTGATTTTAGTAATTATGTTGCGAAGGTTTGATATTACCATACAACCATAATCCCTAGATTTCGTTAATTAATTAATTAAATTATTATAATTTTAAAAGGTATCTAGAGTTCTTTCAAATTTAAAAAAAAAAAGATTGCCTACAATAAGTACGACTATGAATCTTATTTTCGAGTTTTTTTATGTATCATAATTTTGTCTTTTTGTCTACTCTTCTCGTCGTCAAAATCGAGGACGACTAAATCGACAAAATGACTGATTTTCTCGTGTTGAACTGTCAAAAATCAAGATAAATAACGTGTCATGTTAGGCTTTGTCGACAAAACATCAAGTTTGACAGAACGAGTCGAGTATTTTGTATGGCGTAGCTGTCAGAAAACGATAAAACTACAGAAATAGACACAAATTAGTCGCGCGAGAGTGGATAATTGTCGCGTGTGTCATGTTAGGCCTGCTGGAACTATGGAAGGTTATTATTATTAAGAGCGGCCAACCCGTCATACTTTTCACACAAACGCTCGTACGTGATTATGGCGTTGTATCACATCTTTCTTTAATTCTTTTAAACTAATGGGTATCTTGTGCACTATATCTAGGTTTCTATGAAAGCAAAAAATAAAAATTTGGCGAAACAAATTCAATATAAGCCTCCAAAAATCTGCTTTTTTGCACAAATTTTACCTCAACTTTGACCGTTCATAATGTACTTATGAATTGTAAAAGTAAAGAAAACATCTTTATAGAAACCTCGCACATGTAATGGAGATTCTAAATGACAAAAAAATATTTTACAAACTTGTAAGGCGTATTCAAAAACCAGTTATTTTTCGTACAATGTTATCGCGTTCTCACTTGCTTGTTAGCAGTTCTCACTTGCACTGGATGAAACAACAAGCTTTTCGATCATGCTCGCGTTGACGATAGATGGACCGGGAAGGGCCCTCTTAACATGTTAGGAAAAAAACTGCTTATGAATTTTACATAAGTGTAAGGTATTTATGATCGTGACTCTACATATAGTAATGGTTATTTAACGTTATTGGAAAACCCATCAATGTTTAATAATATGCTTAGACGAACGTTAACCAATATATTAATTAGGCTACTGTTAGCTCTGTGTTGCGGTTGTAATCATGGATGCTTATGTTTCCAATTTAGTGACTTGATTGTATAGAGGTGCTAGCTTTTGCCCGCGGCTTCGCCCGCGTGGATGTCGGAAAATATCCCACAGGAACGTGCTACCGGAATTCAGAGTATCCTATGTCTTCACCCAGGTCATGGCCTATCCGTATGCCTTTCATCTTAATCCGTAACAGGCAGATATGTAATAAATCTGTTTTAGGGATCCGTATCTCAAAATGAAAATTGATACCCTCAAATAAATAATTCGCTGTCTGTCAAGTGAAGACCCTTTTTCTGAGGAACGCGTGGAGGCATCAACTTGAAATATAAATCAAAAACTTAAATCTACGGTCTCTTGGAGCTGTAACAAAAATCTAATTTCCAAGTCAACGTACCTAATAGACATGTACGGCCATTTATGCCACATATTTTGACACTCGCAAATAAACTAGTCTATTTTGTACTTGCCGTTGGCCCAGCAGCATGAAGTTTAGCGAGAAACAAGGTCAAGTAAAGCGGTAAAATCCTAAAATTTGTCATTTATAGTTATTATATGAACTGCAAAATTAAGTTTGTTCTTCAATCTGGGATCAAACATGTATAGGCCGTGTCTTGCAGTGGCGGACTAAGTCTGTCCGGGGCCCGGGGTGGCAAAGCTAAATGAGGCCCTCGCCCAGGAATGACATCGAAATATTTAGCGCGCTGTCTAGAAAAGGTTAGGTTTTCTTTTGACTATAGATATAAAAAAAAAACAACCGGCTTCCAAAAAACACTACAAAGTGAAAAATAACTTTAATTTCGGAAGTCGGTGTCTTTCTTTGGTTTTGAATTTTCGTTTTTGTCACCGACTTCCGAAATTAAAGTTATTTGTAGTGTTTTTTGGAAGTCGGTTGTTTTTTTTGTAAAAAGTTTTTATTTTTCACTTTTTAGTTGTGGACCTACCCCAAATTCGAAAACCACTACCTGCTATGTAAATAACAGTGACAGGAACTTATCATATCATCCACATACTAAGTGGGAAAAAGTACGTATTATTGAAGCTAACTTAAAAACTATCGAAGCAAAGTTAATAAAATTTATATGGGACCATTTTGAGAGTATACTCTTTCAAACAAAAAAAGAATTTTCAAAATCGGTCCACAATTGACGGAGAAATCGGTGGACATACATAAAAAAAAAAAACAAACATACGCGACGAACATATAACCTCCTCCTTTTTGGAAGTCGGTTAAAAATAGGAGATACTTTCTTGACAACAGAAAAGCTAGAAGATCAGACGAATAGAAGGTGGTAGAGCGAGCGTAGTGAGCTCAAAAATTCTTGCACCCTGCCTATTTAAATTTTCTTTTGAACATTCAGAAATACGTATTATTTTGTTAATTGAAACAGAAAAGTTTAAAAATGTGGGATGCAAGAGCAAGCGAAGCGAGGTCAAAATTTTTTGCGCCCCACCCCAGATTAAATAAGATTTTCTTTTAGCTATTCGTACATAAATAAGACAGTTACCTACTTTGTCGACTTAGGTACGCAGAGAAGTCTGAAGAAAAAGAGAATGTAGGTTGCAAGAGCGAGCGAAGCGAGCTTGAAACTCTGAGCACCCCACGTTTTAATATTTACTATGCGTAGGGGGGCCCCCAAATACAAACAGCCTTTTACTTACAGTACATATTATGGTCTTGTTTGGGATTTGATTAAAAAGTATTTTTTGAGTTTTGGAGGTCCCCATAGAGCGCCCTGGAGCGGACCGCACCTACTACCCCCCCTTAGTCCGCCAGTGGTGTCTTAAAGTAACATTGAGTCTGTATTTCATTACTCTATTAAAAGTTCTTTTTCAATTGAAAAGTTAAGTTTGTCCTTCAATCCAGATTTTGGAAATTCGGGCAGCCGAGCAAGCACAGCTTTGAGACGGAACCCTCAGGGTGCAAGTCCTGTATTGTCCGGTTTAAAAAATAAATAAAACAGTTTTAAATATGATTCTAAATGCCTTTCTTAAAATACCAATTATTCATTTTACTATTTATTATTATTATCACCATTGATTTGTAATACCTACTCTTGCCGCCATTGAACACATAATACCTACATGTTAGAAAGGTTAGTTTATGAATTTAAATTGTAAGAACTTTTGACCGAGTGAGCCAATTTTAATGAAAGTACCTGGGCGACCGAGCTCTGCTCTGGTGGAAATAGAGAATGCTCATTTAATAGTATAGGATAGTACCAACTAATTCCATACTGCCATGATAGTAGGTAGGTACTTACTAATTCCATGCTGCCATGATCATTATTCTACTGTCAAAAATGTCATGTCATTATTCATTATCGTGTTCTAACTTTGGGCGACCGAGCTCTGCTGGGGTGAAAATACGGAGAAAAGCAATTGTAAAGGGAACGTACAGACAGACAGACAGAGTTACTTTCGAATTTATAATATTAGTATAGATTGTTCGTTTAATAGTATAGGATAAAGATTAAATGTTAATTCGAGATACGGACTTTGACTGTATTTCCAATCCCTTAAATCTCTTGAAAAGAAGACACAAAAAAAAAGTGATTTTTAAAATCATTCCCTATTCCTTCTTGAGGGATGATTTTTGAAAAACGCAGAAATGCGTAATTCTTTATTTGTTACCAAAAGCATAAATTTAATTTTTCATAGCCCTAACTTAAGAAATGATAGGTTTCCCATACAAACTTTCAACCCCTATGTCCCCCCCCTTAGGGTTATTTTTAAGACAAAAAGTAACTTATGTCCTTCTTCGGGATGCCATCTATCTCCTTGCCAAATTTTATTGAAATCTGTTTAGTGGTTTAGGCGTGAAAGGGTAACCTAAAGACAGACAGACAGAGTTACTTTCGAATTTATAATAAATTAGTATGGACGTGTGAGAATGACGAAAAAAAAGGACAAGTTAAAAGTTTCCAAGAGTAAACCAAATAGAAACAACAAAAACCAATTAAAAAATAAAACAATTAAAATAAGTCATGACAGCTAAGAGATTACCAGTCCTAACTGACAGCGCCCGTTCACGAACATGACGCATGGATTAGCACCAATGAACTCAACCATTTTGAAGGGAGCTTCATGATCCAACACACGCGCCACCATCAGCGAGACATCTGCGCCATACAAATCCAAAACAAAACTTCACCAATCACAATTTATCGTGATACCTGTACGCTTTTTAGGGTTCCGTAGTAAACAAGGAACCGTTATAGTTTCGTCATGTCCGTCTGTCTGTCTGTCTGTCCGTCTGTCTGTCTGTCTGTCTGTCTGTCTGTCTGTCCGCGGTCTGGCTTCGAGACCCTTAGTACTAGAAAGCTGTAATTTGGTATAGGTATACAGTGGTAAAACAAAATTATGAAAAACATTTTTTTTAGGGTACCTCTCCTACACGTAGAGTGGTGAAGTTTTTTTTTAGCCCATGGTGTGGGGTATCATTGGAAAGGTCCTTTAAAACATTGTGAGTTTGTAAAAACCGTTTTTGGATTCAGGGATCCATTTGCGAAATATTAAGCTTTAAAGTGCAAATTTTTGTTAGAGTCAAGTGTCCCCCACCCCCCCCCCCTGCGAGCCAATTGGTTGGTTTTGAATATGTGAAAAAAATCACAGCAGTAGTTTAAATAACAAAATTAAAAGGAAAACTATCACAGCTAAGTAGGCACTACAAGTTATCGAGTAATAATTGACCAACTTAACTTTGAAGTTGCAAAAACATGTTTTTCAACTACAAAGTTAAGTTTGTTTTTCGGATAAATTCATCCCAACTACGGAACCCTTCATTGTGCGTGGTCTGACACGCACTTGGCTGGTTTTTGTTTTGAATAAATTAAATGGATTCGAATAAAACTTAGAAGTCACATAAACAGTACTGTTGTAAAAGGATTGCAATAGATAAACAACGATTGGAAACGTTTCAGAATACTTCCTCTGTCCCAATCTAAAGTTGGGTGACACGCGGCAAGTTATGGAGTCTGTCTGGTTTATGGTCTAAATTAAAGGCGGCTGATGTTAAATTAATATTGGTATTAAATGAACCTCAAATAATGCGCACTTCGCTTTCCTAAATATATTTTCCTCTTTTTGTGATCCTCAAATAATTCTATTTTGGTTCTTAAAAAAACTAAATATCCAAGTACTGAACTGCGACCAACTTGGATGTAGCACTCACCAGCTGCTGTCAGCGGCACCGCTCATTTCACTCGATCGGCTCGCGCGCTGTTGGTTACTGTTGCCCTAGCTTAGTTACTGCGACCTATTCGGCTCGCGCGTGGTTGGTCACAGTTCCAATCTAACCTGGCCAAATTCTTAGTTATTGCGGTCAACCGTGAGATAAAGCCAGAAAGATTAAAAAAAAAAAAAAATGTCAGTATTTTATATTTTTAAATGTTTTTTTTATGTTTTTATAAAAATATTTAAAAAAGTAAATTATATGTCTATAAAGGAAATAAACAGTAATAAAAAAGCTTTATTCATTCCACTCAATAAATAAATTTAACAAATGAAATGTTACATTCTTAATAATATTTGATTTTATTGAATTTAATTAAAATCAAGCATTCAAATAATAAATTGATTAATTTCGATTTAAATCAAATAATTAAAATGAAATAACATTAGTGTGTGGACCCCCTTCGGGTCAAAGCCTCCAAAGAATTCCACTTTTCTTTATCTAACATATAGGGCGTCTAACATATGTATAAGCGACTCATATTACCTACCTATTTTATCGATTTCCAAGTTCAGTTAATATAACAGTAATCTACATTCACTACAAGTTTCAATACTTACAAACTAACCTACTGATACTTGTCACAGAGTAATAAACACGAAACAGAGTACACAACAATATAAGTAAAACAAACTTATTATGTGAGTGCTCTGTGCTAACATAACATGTAACGCTCTCTCCCAAATGTATTCTTTCCCGACAGATCACGAGATTACCCGATGTTTTGTTTTTCTATTTTCGGTGATAACACAATCAGTGAGTACAGTCATCGTGACGAGCGTTTCGCGCTAAGACGCGAGACGATTGAATGGTTCACTCGCGTGAAGGTTCATGTACCCTTAAATTGACAGAGTGTAGCCGGCTGGACATTAATAAAAAATAAATTCGTAAGCGAATATACTGATTATACCATTTTTTTTTTTATTCTGGTAATTCCGTCCACGCGACTCCGACAAAATTATATAGAAATTAACCTTTCATCTGCTCCTTTCATTTCATTTTTTTATTCGTTGATAGGCGAGTAAAAGATGTCGAGTGCCTAAATCAATCGTTTTTGGATCGGTACACCCAGATTTCACGACTCCGAAAAAATTAAAGAGACATTAACCTTTTATCTACTCCGTTCATCTCATTTTTCCTTTCGTCGATAGGCGAGTGAAAGATGCCGAATGCCGAAATCAAACATTGTTAGACTGGATAACTAATGAATTAATTTTTACTTTTGATTCATTTTGTGTTCAAACGTTTCACTCCGAGTGAAAGATGAATGAAAGACAAAAATGAACAAAAAGTGAAGCGTCGATATCGGTTTAACTCGCTCATCCCTTGGGACTGAAGTGTTGGATGAAATATGAATCCTCCTTGGACGTGCTTCCCGAATCACCGAATATTGGGTCTCAGCAGACTGCCTACATATATCACGACCATTATTTATGTGCGGTATTCTCGCTTTCGAAACATTACCGTCTCGTGGGGTAGGTTTTTGCGATGGATTGCATCGTAAATTGAATGCAGTGGATGGATACTTTCTGAACTAAAAAACACTTCATCTTTTAAACAGTCACAAATGCCTTGATATTTGGCTGTAGAGGGGTTTTAAGACTTCTGTTCTTGATGGTACCTACATAAGAAGTTTATTCTACTAGTAAATAGTAGAAGTAAAACAAACTCTCTAGATAAAAGCTAATCAGCAGAGGGTCTTGGGTAATGGACAGGCACTAAGGACTTTCCACGTGTAATAAATGCTTAAGTAAATGCTTGTCTTAATTTTGCTAAATCTTTTAAGGTGCTGATAACCTTGAGCATTCACTTTTAACAGAACATCGAGCATTCGCCGTTTTTACATTAATTTGTCGAACTGAACAACGAACAGAGCCAAGCACAGAGCCAAACATCGCTACGAACATTTTCACGATCATTCTAGCGAATGCTCTAGTCGATGCTCGTCAAAAAAATATTCTTCACAAAGATGTCAGACTTGATGGTTGCGTGTGGATAGCTCGGCTCGGCAAAAAGCTAGAACCGAATTTACCGTCTTTTCGCTAAAATGCTCGCTAGAACGCGCGCTAGAATGCTCGCTAAAACGCTCCCGTTAATTTTTCTGTAATGTAACATTCGCTAGAATGCTCATTACAAGTGAATGCTCGAGTTTATCAGCAACTTTAGGTTTGGAACGAGTCCTTGAAAATCTGTTATGGCCGATTCCTATAATTTACAGACCGTTATTGGTTAAAGTTAAGACTCTTATTTATCAATAATGAAGCAAAGATCATAGATCATAGCTTTGCATAGTAGACCCTCCCATATGGAAGAAGCTATCACAGGTAAAAATAGCTTGCCAATCTATTTATAAATATGCCCAGTTTGGCAATAAAAAAACTACCATTGGTAACAGAAGCGATTCGTTTTTGTTTATAGGAACCGAGCATTAGTCATTACGATCTGAAAAGACGTGACCTTTCTTAAGATATTACAAAAACTCACCTTAATGGGTATTTAAAGAAACTCTCATCGTCTTTAGAAAAAAGTAAGAAAATACTAAAGTGCTACTTCGGTAGCAAAATAAAGAATTTCTTACAAAATCACTATAATATTGAATCATTCCGAACGGTTTAACGGCTTGATTGTGAAGCCCTCTTAGCGGTGAGCACGCAATCGCAGCGATTTGTTGTTACGCGGGAACGATTCGTCTGGAGATGTTCTAAAAATACACAGTACCGTAACAGAATCATTGTCAATATTAGAAACTGGTTTGCACTTGAGAAGTATTGAGAGTATGGTTGCTGAAAAAGTTAGGTATCTACTTACTTATCTTCGGAAATAATTTTATCTAAGCTCAACTAGGTAAAATATTTGTAAGTCGTAAAAGTGTTCTCGCTCTTTTAAAAAAAAGACAACCAATTGTCCATGAAGAGTAATACACCGTGTCATTTTTGTCTTCTGTCAAAAGCAGCCCACTTCATGTATCCAATGACTACAAAATATTCATAAAAAAAACATTTTTTTTTTATTGCTCCTTGAGGTATTTTATGTCCGGTACATTGAATGGCCCTTTGTAAGACGACTAAACTAAAATGTCACGGTGTTTAGGGGAAGACCCAAACATTGTGTTCCCTGCCGATATCAACCCTACATCATGCTCACTTCAATGTCTCGCTGGTGGTGGCGTGTGTGTTGGATCATTAAGTTCCCTTCAAAATGGTTGAGCTGAATGGTGCTGACCCATGCGTCTTGTTCGTGAACGGGTGCCGTCAGAAGGGACTGGTCATCTCTTAGCTGCCATGGCTTATTTTAAATATTTAAATTGTTTTTATATTTTTATTACGGACGCTTCTTTCTACATTGTTGTGACATGTATAATTTCAACATAAATGATGTAACCAATATTTTGTAACAATATTTTGATTTAAAAGAGTGTCCTACTATGCTTTGAAATGAGCAACTAGCTTTATCTTTCTGATTGACCGACCCCTTTACAATTCAAAAGTTCCTGTAATTGTTTTATTTGAAATAATTTACATACTTTGAGTTTGACATATTTTAGCACAGAAACCGAAAGTGTTATCAATGCGCTGTGCCGTCAAATGTACGTTTTCACTTCCAAAACAATATTTTAATTTCATCCATCTTTTACTTACCAACATAAAATGAAAATCGAGCTCATAAATTTGCTAATGATGCTCTTATATTCATGAATCACCAATTAAGAGCTTTAAGAGCACGTCTTAGAATCGCCTCTGTAATGAAAAGGTAAGGTAGAAAACTATTAGTCTACAAGGTGTAATGAAATGTCATTACACCTTGTAGACTAATAGTTTTCTACCTTTAAGATGTCACCATTTTGAAATGCCAAAAATCGAGACGCTCGAAAAAGTATTTGAGTTCGTGTAGTGAGTTTTTTCCAAGAAAATGCTCAAAGAAAATATAAATATTTCCTTAGTTTCTTTTGCGATTTTATAACACACATTTTAAACAATTAATTTATCACGACGGTATGCATTTCTGAGAAAAGCAATTACTTATGCTAAATAATTTAAAGAAAAAATATACGAGTAGAAAGGGGAGTGCCATTTTTCCCGCCAAGAAAGAAGATTACCGCAATTTTAAATGGTAATGAGGTCTGTACACAATGGCCAAAGTTGGTGCATTTGTGACGTCAGATTGATGGTGATATTAGTATGCTATATAGTTTGTAACGATTGAGAGCGCTTCAGGCATTTCAGTTGAAATTACTTCCTTGATACTGTTTTTACTAAAATTTTTATTTATATTTCCAGCCTTCAGACATAATAAAACAATAAATATCCCGATAAAATCCACCCAGAATAATAATTTATCACTAAGCACAACTTTTTTTATGATCTAAATTTTAAAATACGGCGGCAACTTTCACAACCAGATTACACTTTTATTAAAAAACTCGCGAATATGAAGGTTCACAATATTAAAAAGTTCAGGAGTACGATTTACAACTGAATAAAAGGTAGCGTCGACTTCTTTTGCATATTTTTCTATCTGACTCATTTAAAAGTTTTTACTGCTCATTTACACGATCCGTCTCATCGAGCGAAAAAAAAATCTTAAATTAATAACATCGTTTAAATGGGACGGTATCAAATCAAATACTACATAAACATAAAATAACATCACGCCTGTATTGTCCAAAGGGCTAGGCAGAGGTGTACCTAAAATATCCCACATTTCGTCAGCTGTGTTTAAGTCCCTTGTAATAGGGGGCGAGTCGATTGCCATCAACCATGCACAAATTCAGACTCTGGACTGCTACTGAAAAATTCCAGATGGAAAACCCAATAACACTTTATGCTCAGCAGTAGGCCTTGCGGCCACTAGACCAACAAGGCAGTACCTATATATTTATATATCATATACATAATATAATTGCTTGATCCACAGTGGTTCATTAAAGGCTCCTCACACCTCCCACACATAGTGCCGCCGCAGTGCTTTGCCGCCGGGCAAGCCGCGGTGTGCCCGGCTTGCCTAACAAAGGAGCCGTCAAACAAAGGAGTGCCGCTCGGCAAAAGCCGGCGGTCCGTGCCGCCAGCACTGTGTGTAAGCAGCCTTAACGTTCACCTTCTACTATTCCTGAATACAGTTTTGCCAACAGAAGTAGACAAACACTAATGAGATATTATAAACAGTACACTAATTTTAGTAATTTGTAAAGAAACACGCTTGAAGAAACCATAATATCTTGATTTTAATTAGTTTTCAAACAACTTAAAGGCAATATTTTCGGAATAATTTCAACATTCTGAAAGACGTAAAAAAGTAAAGACCTCCTTTTGCAGGTTTTTGGGCAGAATTTTTTGCAGAAATTAACAATATGTTTATATTTGAGAATTGTATTCTCTTCCACTGTATATTTTTACTGTATATGGGTAAGTATAAATCCAAGAGTGGAATTTTAAATATCTCATAGAGCAAAAGCTAAAGCATAATCAGCCTATATGTTCCCACTGCTGGGATACAGGCCTCCTCTCTTCGAGAGGGAGTGGGTTATAATCAACCACGCGGGCCCAGTGCGGGTTGGTAGATGTCATGTCTTCGAACTTTTCGTTGTAGGACATGCCGACTTCCTCACGATGTTTTCCTTCACCGTTTTGAGAGCAGTGGTGATGAAATTATTTACACATAGAACTTACGACCTACGACTCGAAGGTTGGGGCCGTTACACATTAACTTCTCCGCAGCTCTAGGCGGAGCGGGAGGGCGTGTCAAACTCTTAATGACTAAAACCCACCCATGTTCCTTCGGTTGCCATGTTGCCGGGGGGCCACTTTCGGACATCTTCCCCCTGGACTACCACTGCTCTCAAAAATATTAACATTGTTGTATGTAAATATTAACTGAACAAGTTTTTATGAATTTTCTGCTCATCAAATGGGGAAACGTATTCATCTATTCTTAACCGTTTTGACTGAAACAGTTACGAACAAAATAGCTTCTGAATATCGCTTTCAAACAAAACTGTTCGTATGATTTATTTGTATGTGTAAATGAGATGGAAATTATTTTTTAAGTAAATTAAATACCAACTTAAATTGTCAGTATTTTCAAATCACATCTGAATTTTACAGTAATTGTATCAAAATCAAAATATTTTATTTCACATAAACCTACAAGGGCACTTATTAAACGTCAGAAGCGGTGCACGGTTCCAATTGGTCGCTTCCTATGGAGAAGAGCCGGCAAGAAACTCCACGGTTACTCTTTTCAAAATAAATTGTTTCTACAATGTTTTCAAATTACAGTGTTGATAGGTATGGGAGGACAGTGTAAGCCTATCAACAAGTACCAGGTACTTAGTAAAATAAAAAATGGTACACAAGTTTACAGCCTACAACGTTCTCACATTCACAAAATCTAAAAGAAAAGAAAAGAATCTATATTAAAGATAAACAAAATAATAAAAATAAGAACCTATTTAAACCAAATGACATGATTTCCACTACAGCTGTAACAAATATAATTTGATTTAAAAAAATATAGAAAATTGTAGGTATATAATGTCAAATACTGAAAAGATTATGTCAATGAAGTATGTAAAAAAAGTAAAATAAAAAAATCATCGTAATTTGGGAGCAGTTAATAGACATTTACATTGTTATGCCGTTAATGAGGTACCAGGGAAGCCACATGTGCAGAAGGAATTATTGCCAAACTTCCTTGTCTTCAACGTAGTCTTTAATCTTATAATATGCTTTTTTGAAAATGAAATGGCTATAACACGGCAAATTGAAGTAGGGTGTCAATTTGCTTCACAATTAATTTCCCTGATTGTACTTGTAGCAGTGTTTCTGATGACTGTAATGCTATGTTTACATTGCTAACCGAATGTCGGGAAGCTTCATGAAAGCTGAAACTTCATGACAACTGTATCGCCACATGGTTTTCGGCACAAAATTCGCGAGACCTGCGAGAATAACATGCATTCTCAACGACTAAAATAGTTTTAATGTTTGATATCTACTGGGTAGTCCATGACCTACTTGGTAATGGCTTACTTATCGTACTTTATCACAGAAGTTACAGGAGAACGAAAATGACGATTTCCTTGTTGACCGCGGCTGGGTCAAAAAAAAAAATCATATCAAATCATTTATTACTTTGCAGACATGGGTAATTATTACATTGATGTTTTATTAAGAAAGTCCTCCATGTTCTACCGTCACATGGGCATGCAAATCATGTTAATTTACACAAATTTAAAGACTATTAAATTTAAGTAACAAGTAGGAAATTTTAACAATACTCGTACATAATAAAAATTAATGTCAAATCGTTCAAATTACAGTAAATGTCAAATTTATACAAAAATGTCAAATCAGCTTGATTCAGAAAGCAGTACTCCTGGACACGGCACGCATAGTGAGGAGGTTCCTCTAATCCCCCTGACTGATAATGGTCACGGTGGCCAATTTCAACGGATATTAACCAGGTACGGAGCAGATATTATAGTGCACAAGTGTGTTCGCAAACACAGGTGCACTCTCTGTTCCTTTACTTTAATAGTCCGATGGGACGGCAATCCGACACGACCGGGGAGAGATCAGGCGCAGGACAGACGCCTTTACGTGCTTTCCGAGGCACGGGGATACCACACCACCAACTTCCAAACTCTGGGCTGTTACTAAGAAATTCCTAATGGAATTACCAAATATAACACTTTGCCTAACCTTTTTTTTTTTTTTTTTTTGGGTGGGAAATTATCAAATAACTTCTCCCGCTCTGGGTGGAGCGGGAGGGCGTGTCAGACTCTTACTGACTAAAACCCACCCGTGTTCCTTCGGTTGCCCTGTTGCCGGGGGCCACGATGTCCCCATCGGTTTTCTTCGAACCCCCGGCAGGCATTGGCCCTAACGGACCCGAACACAACGCGCCGTCGACCCGGGCTTGGTCCTTATCGGTCGGCGAGCTACCCATTGCTCACCGTCCGCAAGCCCGCGCCTACGGTGGCCGGAAATCGGCTCGCGATTCCCGCCCCGGGCGTCTCCTCCTGCGGCGGTTAGGGGCGTGAGGGCGCGAAATTTGCCTCTCCCTCACGCGTTCCGCCTCCTCCTTCGCGAGCATTACCGCTTCGCAGAAGGAGGTGACGGCCTGCCATTTCCTCTCGCTCCGTACCATGGCCTGAACCAGGGCCGGACGCGAGAGATCACCGCCGCCGATCGCCTCCACGAGGACACGGCGTTGCTCCGCCCAAGCCGGGCAGACCTCACTTTGCCTAACCTGGGAATCGAACCCATGAACAAACGCTCAGCAGTCGAGCTTGCGACCACGAGACCAACGGGGCAGATATTTAGCAGCTCTAACTGACTTTGACTTTTTGACTTTGACTTTGACTTTAGTTTTGACTTTGACTTTTTGACTTGGACTTAAGCTTTGACTTGGACTTTAGCTTTGACTTTTTGACTTAGACTTTAATTTTGACTTGGACTTTAGCTTTGACTTTTTGACTTGGACTTTAATTTTGACTTTAGCTTTGACTCTGCCTTTAGCTTTGACTTCAACTTTGACTTTAGCTTTGACTTTAGCTTTGACTTTGACTTTAGCTTTGACTTTGGCTTTGACCATCGTCATTGTCATCGCTATTGCCATCGCCATCCTCATTGCCATCACCGTCGTCATCACCGGCGTCATCGTCATCGCCATCGTCATTGCCATCGTCATCATAATCAACATCATTTAAAGCTTTTCTCAAATACTAAAAACTCTTTGCGTCGGGCTGATGATGGAGTTAAAAAAAGACTGAAAAGTAAAAAGCACTAGTGCAAAAAAGTGGCACTTTCCGCACAGTTTGGCTCTTTGGAAAACGCTTTTTCGAGCACATGCATTGTAAAATAATTTTATCTAACTTACACAATAGACAGCAACCCAAATAAAACAAAGTTATTCCGGTCAGCTATAATTTATAAGCAAACAACAAAAACTTCTTGCATTGCACATTTAGACGTTTTTCCGTATGTCGGGTGAAAGTTGCAGTCATGTAGGAGAATAATGTGCTGTCCAAACAATTTTGTTTATGATCATTTTGTGGGTAACTGTTGTGGTTTATGTTGATTAGTTTTAGTGTTAGTGCTGAAACAGTGTTTGTTGGTGGTACTTACTAGAATAATAATTATGAACATACTAGCTGCGCCCCGCGGTTTTACCCGCAGAAGTCTCGATCCCGTGGGAATATCGGGATAAAAAGTATTCTATGTGTTAATCCAGGTTATAAACTATCTGTGTACCAAATTTCATCCAAATCCGTTCAGCCGTTTGAGCGTGAAGAAGAGACAAACATACACACACACACTCACAAACTTTCGCCTTTATAATTTTAATGTGATTTGTGTGCATAGGAGGTTTTGGATTGACCGTGACACAAAAGATTAGAGGCCGAAAAAAAAAATATAATAGCAAAGGAATGGGCACCGAACTATTGGTTTCTGCACAATAGCCATAAGATATATACCAATGGAGAGAATTTTTCAAGGGGAACCTTGCCTACTAACACGACTTTTACCAATTGTTAGTCAGTTCGGAGTTAATGACCTAAATAGGTGTGACTACTTGGGCACCGAAGTTAAGGAATTTTTTTGGCCCAATAGCCATGAAATATGCACCAATGGAAATAACTTTTTGAGGAGACTCTTTGCTACCAACATGACTGTTGCCAACTGTTAGTCAGGTCAGAGTTAATGACGTACTAACAATCAAGAGAAGTCTTCATAATAAGAAATATTCTCTTTGATAAGATCTTTCCATTGGTATATATTTTAACACTATTAGGCTTCAGGGCAGAATTACCCTTTATCCTTTAATAATCAAATCGTCATCATACTTCTGACCTTGAACCAATAATAATTTACATTGGGTTGCCGCAGCACAAATTTTTTCTTCCATACCTAAAATCATAATCATCATTTATTGCATTCATGTAGTTTACAAGTTGTTACAAGTTTAAATAGGTTTCATACACGAACCCTGCTAGGGCACAGCAATATAAATAGTTAATGGGCTACAGTGCTACAGTGTTACAATATTACAACTACTGTGCTTAAACAATTAATACTAATTTTAACATGTTCATTAGATGTCCATCATTTGTTACTGTCAATTAATTGGTCATCATTCTGTTTTTAAATTTATTTTCGTACTGTTTGTCTTTAATTGAATTTGGAAGCTTATGATATATTTTCACGCACATGGCTAAAGGTCCTGAATGGAACATAGTTAATTTTGAGCTTGGTAAGGCTAATTCAGTTTTGTTTTGGCGTCTTAACACTGCGATGTTGCGGGCGAAGGTCCTTAGTGAGTGGGAATAGTGACTCTTGTTTTCTTACAAATATGCTAACTTCTAAAATATAGAAACCAGTTAGAGCAAGGATTTTGTATTTTACAAAGAATGGCTTGCAGCTTTCTTTGTTATCCCTAAATCTCTATTAGCAGCTATCTTAAGGTGAGTATACACTAGAGCATTTTCTCGAGCATTTCCATGTAATGGAACGTTCTTACGAATGGTACATACAAGCAAAAGCTCAATTTAAAAAAGCATTTTCATGAATATTTTAATGTAACGTTCCTGCGAATGCTCGACACGGTGTTCGAAGACATTCTTACAGCGAGTGAGCATTTTTCTTTCTATTTAGTGTTAACTCGTCGTCGAATAGTCGGATCTTCAGGTCACGTGTGATGCATATATCATGGTCGATGAAATGTTACACAAACTCGTTCGTTTGTTTGCAAAATCATTGTAACAAAGCGTCGAGCGTCATGCTCATTGTTTGGTTCGTGAAAGTGTGACAGTTTAGAGCGGCTCGATGTTTTGTTACAGCTATATGCTCTCGTCACAAATCTTTAGAATTCACTTTCCTCCCTAGCCATAAGTATCTTTCACACCATTCATCTAGATTTTGATCAGTCAGCCATTATAAAAATACAGACGAATAACTAACATTTGGCGCCCAACTACAAAAAATTTTTTTTGTAGTTGGGCGCCAACTGTAAGGGAGTAAGGTATGAAAGTAGAAAAAAAAACAGTGGAACTCCGGGAGTGCCAACAGAAGTGAAAACTTGAAAAAAAATCGGCACCGATTACCGCATCAACGCGTTGATGTCTTTTACTCCACGCACCGCGGTAATCAACGCGTTGATGTCTTTTACTCCACGGCCTCGGTAAATTGCGTCACAGTGTCGCGAAATCAATGGTTTAGTCCCATCTCAAAAATGCCCAACGCGCCTAAAGAAGTTTTCACTTCAAAAAA
This sequence comes from Agrochola litura, assembly GCA_949152395.1. Classification (NCBI taxonomy): domain Eukaryota; kingdom Metazoa; phylum Arthropoda; class Insecta; order Lepidoptera; family Noctuidae; genus Agrochola; species Agrochola litura. Next base: position 15,467,632 of record OX424509.1, on the reverse strand, counting down.
ACCTTTTACGTAAATTGGATAATCTAACAATGGAAGTAAACCAAATTAATTAATAACTAATGTTCCCAACAAGCAACTTTTAACCCGGTTCACGGCCTCGAGCGATGAGACTTGGGTCAAGTGTGAAGCGACACGCGCGGGCGTCAACTGTTTCCGTCCGCCGCTCCGCAAGGTGCGATGCGGTGACTTGTAGCATGCTCTAAACAAATTCTTTCACTTGTTTTCTCCACAGTCACTGTCGCAAGACGCGTGTCGCTTGAGCGTGTAGCTTGTGGCCACGAGGTAAAGCTACACACACATCCTGGGAGCAATAAAATAGCCTCCACCACTGACGGGGCTAAGCCTTCGTCGGGCGTACCGCGGCAGACAGCCGTGCTAGCAACCTGCTGACTGGCTAATCTCTTTACTACGGTATTAGCAAATATGCTCGGTTATTCGCGCCGACGACGCGACGGGCGAGAAAACAGGAATCCACTGCAGCACTGTTGGAAAATGCGACACTTTTTAAGACTATTACACTAGCTTCTGCCCGCGACTTGGATTGCATGGAATTCGTAAGACACCACAATATACTATAACTAGCTTCTGCCCGCGATTTTGTCCGTCTATAACCTTCCTCAAGAATTGGGCTTACTAATGCAAAAATATTTTTTCAAATCTCACTGGTAGTTCCAGAAATTACCCCCTACATACAAACTAACAAACAAACAAATTTTACCTCTTTATAATATTATAATACTAGCTCCTGCCTGTGACTTTGTCCGCGAGCCTATAACCTTCCTCAAGAATTGGACTATCCGATGCAAAAAGACTTTTTCAAATCCAACTGGTAGTTCCAGAGATTACCCCCTATAGACTTTACAAACATTCAAACAAACAAATTTTACCTCTTTATAATATTAAGTATAGATTGAGTCTGGCCACACTAAGTCTGCATAGGTAAAAAAACGGTGAAATTTGAAAATCTATAGACGGCAACACCATCCTGTCCTACGAAAAAAGAATTTGATACTTTGTTTGCGTTTTTGTTTTTGACATGTTATTTTGTTTATATACTGATTTATTCCTGGTAAAGAATAGTCACTTTAGCACGATGCAGTGTGGGTTTGATACAGTTTTGTCATCATACGAGCACAAGTACGACATAGTCTATTACACATAATCTATTATGCAAACATTAAAAGGTAAAATATCAAAATCATTAGACCTACTTACAACCAACAAACTGACCTTATCTGACTGATGTAAAAGTATACCATATTTAAAGCTTTTTGGGGTTGCCCATTTATTCCATTGCATACTTAGCGTGGCCAGACTCTAACAGCCACATTTCCCACCTGCGCTGTTACTTCGTTTCCGCTTACCATTCTTTCTGACCTTTTTCTTTCTGCTCGGCTCCTCAGGGTCGAAACGTGATGTTAAATAGCCTATAACCTTCCTTCGAGAATTGGACTATCAATTGCAAAAGGAATTTTTCAAATTCGATTGGTAGTCTCAGAGATTAGCGCGTTCAAACAAATAAACAGTTCAGCTTTATTATATGTATTAGTATACAATGCCGCCCATGGGCATGTGACCGTCAGTATATTTTTCTTAATATTCACATACATAACATCACGCCTTGTTTCCCCGAAGGGTTGGGCAGAGGTGTCTCTGTGGCAGGTACACCCACATTTCGCCAGTTATGTGTAAGTCCCATGTAATAGGGGGCGAGCCTATTGCCATCAACCGGGCACAAATCCAGACTCCGAGCTGCTACTGAGAAATTTCAGATAGAAAAACCCAATATCACTTTGCCTGACTCGGGAATCGAACCCAGGACCTCATGCTCAGCAGTAGCAATATTCATGAAACAATATCAAAAATTAACTTCAATGAGGGGTCTATATTATTATTTTTATCTTATAAATGTATTTTTTTAATCCCCTATGTTGTTATGCACTTAACTTGTGTTCTTTAAATAAATATTGATTTTTTTTTAGAAAAATATGTCTTCACCTCCGTTTTTTTTTCATAATCGACATAAGTTAATAAAAACTGTTAGTTAATCCGATAAAATAACTCATAAGCTTTTAGAAACAATAAACAGAATCCAAATCGAGCCAATAACATCGGAGATATGGCAAACGCTACCCAAAAAATAAATAAAATTAAAAATATTAATGTTAGATCGGGCCTTTTAAATTTAATTTTTGATATTTTTTTTCATGTTTTCAGGTTTCATGCCAATAGTCGACATTGATGACATTGATCATTGATTGACATTTTATGTAATGGACAAAATTGTGTATTGTTTTTGTACTTAATGTGGGTCAAGGGCCTGAAATAAATGTTTTTTTTATTTATTTTTATTGTATACACCGTGAAATTTGAATCACAGTTTTGCTAGAACAAACGTTATTCAGACCATGGTCTACTACTACAGCATCCAATAAAAAAAAAAACATAAATTGGTTTTTGAAAAAACACAAAAAGACAAAGTTTAAAATGTCAATATTATCTACTGCTTACTAAATTTCGTTTATGGAGGTATATTTCCCTGTAAACAATGCTGTGTCCCATGCGTGGTGTCTGTGTTGTAGGGAGTAACGATAATCTTGACATTTTAAACTTTGTTTTTTTTGTGTTTTTTTCAAAAACCAAGTGTTTTTTTTTTATTGGATGCTGTAGTATGGTAGTAGACCATGGTCTGAACAACGTTTGTTCCAGCAAAACTGTGATTCAAATTTCACGGTATATGACGTGAAATCACACCTGCATTCCCCGACGGGTTCGGCAAAGGTGCACGTATAGTACACCCACATTTCGCCAGTTTTGTTCAAGTTCCATGTAATAAGTGGCAAATCTATTGCCATCAAACGGGCATAAAATCGAGACTCCGGGATGCTACTGAGAAATTCCTGATGGAATATATTCCATGTTATTCCTTAAGCCCGCTCAAATGATTAATAGAAAATTGTTTTATAGTTTTCAAAAATTTCTGCAATTTAAAGAAAAATATTTATTTTAAGGTTCCTATTGTTTCATGGCATGTTTTATTTAGTTTAAAGAATTGTTGTTACCTACAATATATTTTTAGGATAAGTTCTGTTATGTGCGAGTTGTTTTGAGTTAAATGTAAAATAAATAGGTACTTATTAAGTATTTAATGTAAAATTTATTTGCATGCCCTAAACAGGCAAAATATGGACTGTACTAAAACACCAACTTTTAACACCTGGTAACACCTGTTGTGTTTGTTTTCTGCAAATAAATGATTCTTATTCTTATTCATATTCACTGTAAAACTACACAAGAGTTGCCGAATACGAAAGTGAAGAGGGAATAAGTTTACCTTACCTTTTAAGTTCTGAGTTGAGCTACACGATTACTGACAAATGCGTGCACTGACTGGACAGGTCCACTAAAATCTGTATGGTTCTTTCCTCAGAAGACCATTTCAGACACAAATCTACATGGTCCTCAAATAAAATGCTCTGACCAAGATTATTTCCGGGTTTTATATACACATTGACATTCATGAATTTTATATAAACAATGACATGAATATTTACTTTTAAAGTATTTTATTATTTTAATTATTGTGAATGTGAAGACTATGTGGGTCATTCCTTTTTGTTTTGTTTTTAATTTTTTCTCAGTTAGCTCTAATCATGGTCTGACAGTTTGAGTAATTTAAGTGGCCTACCCAAATGTCCTTTTTTTGGTATTGTTCGTCGAATCGTTGAGCTCCTTAAATTCTGAGTTGAGCTGCACGATAACTGACAAATGCGTGCACTGACTGGACAGGCTCTCTCAATCTGTGTGGTGCTTTCTTCAAAAGACCTCTTCAGACACCAATCCACATGGCCTTCACATGATCTGACCAAGATTATGTCTGGACTTTAAAAGAGACTGAGACCTCTGAGTTTGTTTCGGCCTTTCTTCTCAGAGTAGTCAGATAGGAAACGCCGACCTCATCTAGTTTTAAAATATGATTGACGTGTAAAAGTGTTTGTACAAACCTACTTACAGAAATAAAATCATTTATCAATATTCTTGTTGTTCTCTCTTCTCGTTCTTCTCAGCAGAAGCGGGCTTAATGGATGGATTACATTGTTCCTTATTATTTTAAAGTTTGTTTTTTAAGTATTTCCAAGCAAATTTACTTTTAATCTTCGTTACATTAATAACAACAAAGCTTTAGTCATATTTAACACTGATATAGATCCTTTATACAGCAAAAGGTATGTTATTTAACCCTGTCCTATATTCTCGAAGAGTATTGTGCATTAAGAACGTCCATAATAAAGCACTTAATGTTTTCCCACTTAACGTTAACGACGGAACATTTGATTGCTACACATAACATTACGGGTTAATATTATGTGTTAGGTTGTATTAAACTAAGTTACGACATTTGGTCCATTTGTTATGCAAAGTAATCTTAGAGCTTCGTAAGGAACTTCGACATGCACAACATTATAACAACCCGAAATCTTTTTTAATTTTTATCTAGTAATTTTTTTTTTAAAACGACTTCCTAAAAAACACTATAAATTGAAAATTTACTTTAATTTCGGAAGTCGGTGTCTTTGGTTTTGCATTTTCGTTTTTTGGCCGCCGACTTCCGAAATTAAAGTTATTTTTCATTTGGTATTTTTTTTTGTCAGTAAATAAATTTTTATTTTTACTTTTTAGTTGTGGTACCTATCCCACACTAATTCAAGTACCACTACCTGCTATATAAATAACAGTGACAGGGAGTTATTATAACCTCATCCACATAGAATGGGAAGTATACGTATTGAAGCTAACTCAAAAAGTACCTAAGCAAAGTTAATAAAATTTATACGGGGCCACCTAGGAAGTAAACCCTAACCCTTTTTTCCAAATCGGTTCAGCCGTCTTCTAGTAATCGAGGACCACACATAAAAAAAAGATTCCAACGAACTGACAACCTACTCCGTTCTTTTAAATCGGTTACTAAAGTAAAGAACCATAAGAAAGTAAGTACCCTTTATTGCACACTATCGCGAGGGGCAAAAGAGAGTAAAGGTGACAAAACAAAAGACACCCATTTTAAAACCAGTGCTTTAGAGGGTTTATCCTAAAAGTTGGCAACGTCGTAAATAACTGTCAAATATTTACCTGTTTTGATTAATTTAGCAATATTAATGTACGGAATTAAGAAATGTGGCTAACTAGGGAACTAAACTATTGATTATGAAATGCAATAATTAATATCGTAATACCAAATATTTAGTTTTATATGTCAAAAAAGTATTTGGAAACTATCCAAATAGGTACCTTTTTTACACCTAAAATTGTTACAATATCAAATTCAGTGTTACAATTGCAATTCATTATTAATATTCTTGGGAACTAGTTAGCCACATCTCATAATTCCAGTAATATTGCCAAATTAATCAAAACAGCGAAATATTTGACATCTATTTGCGACGTTGCCCACTTTCAGAATAAACGCTCTTAACAATAATTTTACACGGTTTGTTGAGCTACAGTGTGTACATAGATAAAGACCTGTCACCACATAGTTGTGCAGATAATAATAACAGTAACATAATATGCAGCTGTTGTTTCCCTAAAACTCGTAAAATATTGTTATAGCAACCATAAATAAAGATACATGGACAGATATTATTATATCAGATAAAAACAAAGCCCCGGAATTTGATACTGTTTTGTTCACAAAATCTATGAACATTATTTTTTAAATTCACTATCGAGCTCGCTTTGTACACGCTCTGTCAGCTGTCAGGAGCAGTGTCAAAAGCTTTTGATATGTCAAAGCAGATGTCAAAACTAGAGGTAGGCTCAATAACAGTGTTTACAGAATATCACTGCGAATATCAAACTAAAACTGCATAAAATAAATAATAAAAATCAAGTCTACAAAGTTGGTGACAGGATTTTGTAAATAACGAGAGAGAACGAAATAATTGTTACGTTCCATTGTAAATGTGATTTTATGAAAAGGATACGTTCAAAGTTTGGAGAACTGTAAACTGGCAGTTTGAGTTATTGAAACTCCTCTATTTTCAGAGTACTTTCATCATTTTTTGCAGTCATCTATCAAGCTAAAACTTTACGATTTTATTTTGTAAAAAAACATAAACCTAGGTACTTACTGTAAATACTGGAAAATATTTTATTTTTTATTTCAACATCATTGCTATACAAATTAATTTCATTTTTGAAATCTTTTCGAAAATGCATTGATTAAAAAACATGAAACCTAATTCTGCTAACGTTTGTAACTGCGCCATTTTCTATCCACCAAAGTGCCTATCTAGCTTCACCCATTTTATTTCGAACAGAGTGTTTTCACATTGTCCGATACGATATCGGTGTCGAATGCCGATAAAATATTGGGGCAAGTAAAATGTATGAATTATATGGATCCGATATCCGATATCGGATCAGACAGTTTGAAAGGCAGGTACATAATTCATACATTTTACTTGCTCCGATATTGTATCGGTATCTGACACCGATATCGTATCGGACAATGTGAAAACGTAAAACCCGCATGTAACTTGTGTCAGCAACAAATATTGCAACAAAGGGTCGTGGTCCAGTTCGTTATAACCAAAGAGAAAAGACGAAAGCCTTTAGTATATTAATTCAAAAGGAAAATCTAATAGTACCTACAGTACTTTGTTATATTGCTCCGCGGTTCCGGAATATGTAACGAGCCAAAAAGGCTGTATTTTTTCTCAGATGCATTCTCCTTTGTTAACGTTTTATGTGTTCCATATCGCTGTGGCTTCGTTTTGCCTATTTTGCTTAAATAGCTGTGTAATTATAGAACTATTTATTATTTTAAGTCCCTAATATTTTTTTCGTGGAATAGAAAATTTATCGGAAAGTTTTCTCACAAAATAGAAAGTAGCTATAACTTTTTATTGACTATGCTGTAAAAAAATAAAAAAGTGTTTTCATATATTTTTAGGAGATACGAGTAGTCGCTTACTTTTTCTAAGTAAAGTCCTTGAGAGCTTTTTAAGGCAAAAACAAAAATGATCAGAAAGAACATTTTAGTTTTTAGTTCAAACAAAAAGTTAGTGCCACTTCGAGACATGTTGAAAAATTGTGAGGGTATTCAATACTTTTGAATAATAAAACGGAACCCATATTAAGATCACTCGTGTGTCTGTCTGTCAGTCTGTCACTTTGCTTCAAATGTAATGAACCGATTAAGTTCAAATTCGGATATAAATGTTTGTGACCCAAACACGGACGTGCAATGTAAATATATGAATTTTGAATACTTATTGGCCGTCACAAAGATATATTTTGCATAATTTTAAAATAAATTGATTTATAGTTATTTAAGAAAATAAATGTAAATTAACCGTTTAAAAAAAAACTCTGAAAATAGTTTTATACTTATAGATTACACGAAAACCTATAAGACGTCTATGGTTTTAAAATAACATGGCAATTTCAATATTGTGCGTACAAACTTACATTTGCAGTTGGAATGTATGGGAGAACATGTTTTTCAACTACAATGTTAAATCTGTTCTTGGGATAAATTCATCCCAACTTCGGAACTCTTCATTGTGCGTGGTTCGACACGCACTTGCCCGGTATTTTCAGTTATTACGGTGCACGTGAAACAAAAAACAAAATTAAACATGCTTGCAGGTGAAAATTTTGTCTTTTCCATATGTTTGTGAACAAAAATACCGCTGTTGGATAACCCGTGAACTCCGAGACTCCTCCATGCCTTGGAAAGCACGTTAAGCCGTTGGTCCCGGCTGTCATTCGTGGATCTTTGGCAGTCGTTATGGATCGTCAGAAGCCTGAAAGACTGACAACCAGTCTTACCAAGGGGTATTATCGTATTACTCAGTTACTGGGTTGTGGAGGTCAGATAGACAGTTACTCCACATAAAATACTGGTATTCAGCTGCATCCGATTAAACTAGAAGCCGACCCCAACATAGTTGGGAAAAGACTAGGCAGATTGATTGAGTTTTATCTAAATCAATATCATTTAAAAAAGAAGTCTCTCTCCAGTAAAAACCGAATCACTTAAAAATAATACCTGTGTAAAATCCATCTCAATCTCAATTAATATTATAAAGAGGTATTTGTGAGTTTGTATGTAGAGGGTCAAGCTTCGGAACTACTGAATATATTCCAAAGATTATTTCACTATTCGGAAGCTACAGTATTTAATCGCCGAGTGTTTATTTTTTGCTAAAACAAAAATTTCACGTAGACGAAGTCGCGGACAGAAGTATATTTTTTTCTTAAATATCTATAATTTGCCGATAGAAGTGAAAATTTGAACAAGATCGCCTTGGTGGAAGAAAAATATTTGTATAGAACATTGTCCGTAACCTTATACAAATAAAGAGCACAATCGCATTTACAAAAAAAAAAACTTCCAAAAACTTTAAAGTAAAAATACTTGCATAGAACATTGATCCGTAACGTAATATAAATAAAGAGCACAATTGCGTTTACAAAAATGAGGTGTTGGTAACAGTGTCGCGAGTTCAATTGTTTTTTCCCATCTCAAAAATACCCAACGCGCCTAAAGTAGTTTTCACTTCAAAAAAATAAAGCGTCAAGTGTATGCCTGTCCATTTACAAGTGACGTTGACAGTTATTAAATAAAAATAATAACAAAGGTACGGCAAAAACGTGTCAGTACTTTACTATAGATCGTTTTGATACAAATTGGCTTTTTGTGGCCTCACACGCATTTTGCCAGTCTTTTGTTGAACTAAGTTGTTTTTAGGATTCTTTTACTCATATTTTCTATTTCTATTCTATTGTATATTTGATTACTTATCGATATTGTGAGAAAAAAGGTGGTAAAAGGTAACACGATATTAGTTGATGAATCAGTATGAGTGAGCGAGACAATAATATTCGTATGTCATTCAGAATCTAACAATTTAAATCTTTGGTTGTACAAGTCACAAGCAAAAGTATGTATACACTTAGCGAAATTCAAAATGATTTTCTCGTGGATTGGAACTTGACATAAGCCCTGTGTAGTGTGAGACTGTGGATTCCAAAATGATATTCAGGGTAGCAGGTACATCGATGCAAAAACTGTTACCATGGATTCATGGAATACCATGGAAATTAAATTAATTTTAAAAAAATCTGCTGTTACATACATTTTGACCGCGTAGGTATTGCACCTTTCTATGAAACAGCAGATTTTTTTTAATAACCTACGAAAAATTTCAACGCCCCCTGCGTTGAAATTTTACGTAGGTTATTAAAAAAAAAAAACAGAATCATGTACAGTAAGCGCTCAAAAGTGCATGAGCACGCTAAGAGTCGTATTGCTGTAAACACGCGGTATAGCTCGTACATTTGTATGTGTAAGCAACACGATACACACACCACAGATAACGCAGTTTTGCGCTACACGAAACAACAATATATTTCCGTCGCTTTAAACATGCTAGCACACACGCACTATGCGCGTGAACTTGACCAGTTAATGGCATTGCTAAAATTCGATGGTAACCTAACAAGTGCAGATAGCAGAAAGCGTTAAGCGTTGGTATGGAATTCAAACTGCCTCAGGTTCTAATCTCGTGAAACACAGTGCGGTTTTTTGCAAATATTATTATTTTTGTTTTCGATAATAATATTTTTTAAATATTGCTGCTTTTTTATGTTGTTATTGCAATAAAGGTTTTAGAATAAAAAATGCGTGATATATGATAACAAAATTAAAAAAAATATGTTTATTCGTTACCTATATTTATTTTACATAAGTTAAAAAACTGCTACAATTATTTATCATTACTTCAGCTGAATAAGATGTGAAATAGATGTCAAGAAACTTAGAAGCAGTTTGTATTATTTTGACATATTTAAATTATGAAATATTTTAAATTTTTAATGGATTTTTTCACCATAAATATTAAGCTTTGATCATGGTCGAAGTAATTAAGTAATAAATAAGAATATTAGACTACTTAAAATGTAAAAAACTACTTACAGAATAGGTAATTTTAAGGTTAAATATGGGCAGTTTGTTTATATTTTATTTGTATTAATTATTTTACATTTTATTTGACTTTAGTAAATATTGGTTGTTATTGAGGTTAAAGCTTAAGTATTCATTTTCTTTACGAAAAGAAGATTGAAACTAAACCTCAAATTTTAATCCTAAAATAATACTATTACTAAAATAATATTAAACAATTTCGGTATATCTGCAAGAAATACGACAAACACCCTATTGAAACGTGCTTAAAAAATTCGTTACCATAAATTCATGCAATAACGAATCTGTTGTTTATTAAGTTGGTACGGTCAATATTTTAAGGTCAAAAACGGTTTTCTAGCTGGTCTTCAGTGATGCAAGCCTTCAGAGTGCACGGCGAACGGTTCATAATGACGTGTTTTTAATAATTCAGCAAAATATCTCGTTGGTATGAAACCATTTGTTTCATTCACCATTTGACGTCGCTGCTACTCGATAATAAGCCCCTTCCTCATATCTCTTAACCCTCACAGTATTTCTCTAGAACAAAGAAAAACATTGTTTTTATTACACATAATACCTTATTATTTATTATTCACTAATCGAATTAAACCTCACAATGAATTTAAAACTTTAAAGGCATCTTCTGTCTCAACAATGCCTCTGTTCTATCAACAATACCCTTGATTAAGATTTATGTTTAGTAAAATATGAAATATATAAATGATAACACTCACACTTAGTCCGGTTTCATTAGATATTCACTTCACTTTTACGCAGCGCAATAATATTCTCTGATCTGATCTGATCTCTTCAATATATTTTATGCCTGCTTTTTGATAATAATAACCACAACACTGCGCTAAATACTCGTCACCAATATTATCCACGAACCAACAAAGTTCTATTAATTAAATACTCGTAACAAACTGCATCTACCCCACAGAAATCGAAATAATTTACTTAGTTTTTTGTGGTCTACCTGCTAAACTTTAATATTTATGTGAACAAGACGAATGAAACTAAAAACGAATGATGATTATTGAACTAGTCATTGGTTGCAGACAAAGTGAGTGCGTGTGTGTAATGTGCGTGTCTACAGTATTGTAACAACTTATAGAAGATGGTCGTAAGTCAAACCGAAGCGTCAGTCTATTGCTTTGTGAGATTGCTCATGGACTTTTGGTCGGTACTGTACATGCACATTTACAACCATTTACAATCAATCTACACTTCACTAAGTGCAGACATGTTTACGAAACCGGCTACACTTCACAGACAGCGCTCTGTCTTGGTTTATTTTATTGGTCTGACGATAGAGCATGAAAATTCTGACTGTACAGTCACGAGCACTAATATGTATACAATTGTTAACTTTATAGAGTTATTTTCTCCTACTGTATTGATTGTAATTGTATGTTGTTAGGAATACTGGGTGGCAGGGACATCGACGCGAAAACTGAAACCATGGATTTAGTACATGATTCTGAACCCCCTGCGATAAAATTTTTCTTCGCTTATTAAAAAAAATCTGCTGTTTCATAAAAAAGTGCAATACCTAAGCGGTCAAAATGTATGGAACAGCAGATTTTTTTTAAATAACCGACGAAAAATTTCAACGCAGGAGGGTTCAGAATCATGTACTGAATCCATGGGAATAGTTTTCGTGTCGATGTCCCTGCCACCCCGTATAATATTTATTAATAACCCAGCCACAACCGTAAGCTCTTTGCAGCATATATTTGTTTTGACAACTACCATCACGTCTCCTACTGCGCAGAGCCCACGAGGATTTCAATTTCCTGCACTGAAGCAGTCGGTGTATACTCTGGAACCGACGCGCTTCAACCTCTAGTCACCACAATACGGGTAAATACACCAGTAGTGAAGCTGAAATCACATTCGTTGGCGTTAAATTTGTATATAAACTGCAATATGTAGAATGACGTTATAAATTCGGTGACGGCTGACTATAAGAATTTATTTAATATCAAAAATTACAGAGAATGTTAGTACAAAGTCACAATTTTATAATTAATTTGCGGAAACCAGTACCTATCCTAATTGCATAACTTATTTTCGTAAACAATTATGCCTAATTTGTTTCATTTTGACAGTTCAACAACATTCATTGCATTATTTACGTTGTTGAGCAGATTTTTTTTTCCAACTTATGAAGCAATGGATTAGCAATCTATTTCAAATCGAAACAGATTGTGATTGTGTTGTATTACGCCATTAGGGTACAGGCCTTTTTTTTTTTTTTTTTTGGGTGGGAAATTATCAAATAACTTCTCCCGCTCTGGGTGGAGCGGGAGGGCGTGTCAGACTCTTACTGACTAAAACCCACCCGTGTTCCTTCGGTTGCCATGTTGAAGGGGGGCCACGATATCCCTATCGGCCCATATTATCGGCACAAAACCTGTATTTCAGGTCACCAGGCCCCTTAAAACAAAGTTTTATATTTTTATTGTTGTACTGGAGACAATCTGATTCGTATATAATAATATTCAAATAAAAATCTTGTACATTATAATGTAGAATGTAAGGAAGTTACTTTAACTGAAGGCTTAGCTTTACTTTATTGTCATTTAATCCAAATATCGCAGTAAGATGATAACAGCCGTGATATAGTTAGGTATATCCCTAGGGATATAGCTATATACCGTAGTATAGTTATATAAAAGTGGTTAATAAATGTCGGAGCGCCTTAATATTGTTACTGCGACTAATTTCGACGTGCCCTAATGCCCTAATAGTACAGTTATTGCAGATCGTGTTTGCATCATAGTTATTTTCCTAGTATGAACCGCTTTCATATAACTATATTACGGTATGTAGCTATATCCCTAGGGAAATAACTATATCACGGTAATAACCATCTTAATGCGACATATATGTATGTACATCTATACAAATAAATAAAATTTAAGTGTCTGTTTGTAATGTCAAAATAACAGCTTTTTACATAAGTGTGTCTAGAATTTTCTATTTTTTTTATTTCATACTAGCTGACCCAGCAAACTTCGTTCCGCCTAACAGTCAATGAACACATTCATTGTTAGGATTTTAAAATTTCTACCCTACCTACCCTACCTACCTACCCTACCTACCCTACCTACCTACCCTACCTACCTACCCTACCTACCTACCCTACCTACCCTACCTACCTACCCTACCTACCTACCCTACCTACCTACCCTACCTACCCTACCTACCTACCCTACCTCCTACCCTACCTACCTATCCTACCTACCTACCCTACCTACCTACCCTACCTACCTACCCTACCTACCTACCCTACCTACCTACCCTACCTACCTACCCTACCTACCTACCTACCCTACCTACCTACCCTACCTACCTACCCTACCTACCTACCCTACCTACCTACCCTACCTACCTACCCTACCTACCTACCCTACCTACCTACCCTACCTACCTACCCTACCTACCTACCCTACCTACCTACCCTACCTACCTACCCTACCTACCTACCCTACCTACCTACCCTACCTACCTACCCTACCTACCTACCCTACCTACCTACCCTACCTACCTACCCTACCTACCTACCCTACCTACCTACCCTACCTACCTACCCTACCTACCTACCCTACCTACCTACCCTACCTACCTTCCCTACCTACCTACCCTACCTACCTACCCTACCTACCTACCCTACCTACCTACCGAGATATCAAAAAAGCCGATCCACACAAAACGTATGAGAACGTGAATTTTCTTCATATTTTTTTTTTTTTCGTTAGTTTTTCCATATTTTCTCACCGTTTAAACCTTCCCTGGACTACGACAAACATTTCAAAACCAAAATCAGCTAAATCGGCCCAGCCGTTCTCGAGTTTTAGTGAGACTAACGAACAGCAATTGATTTTTATATATATAGATTGAATATGAAACTTTATAAAAGGTATTAAGCGTACGAAGCAACAAAATTTGATCTAAAAAAAAGCGCCCACATTCCTCTAGCTAGATTGTATTTTGTTGCTTTGTGTCTCAATATGAAACTTTATAAAAGGTATTAGAAAATTCTAGACACACTTACCGAGGGTCCTTACCAGCCGTTATTCATAATTCCTTCTCAGTCACGAGATATTTTTTTTTTAAAGGAGTGGCGCTAGTATCTCCGAAACGGCTAAACCGATTTTGACAGGACTTTCACTGGTAGATAGCTGATGTTATGAGTTGAACTGTCACTAACGAGTTACGAGATGCAATACCATCGCCGCGCCGCTACCGTGCCGTCACCGCGCCACCGTCGCGCCTAGCTGTGTATATGCAAGGTCACCACCCCGCTGCCACAACGCCGCCGCGCCGCCGCCGCCGCTGCGGATTGTAGAGTAATATGGCAAAATCAAGTGGTGACGGCGCACACTGTAAGAAAATCGCAATCTGACGGGATTTTATTCTTATGATACGGAACGAATTAATTTGATTGATATAAGTTATAATTAAATGTTTTTTTAGTTTTATAAAATAATTTTGTATTGTTTCGTGTATTTTTGAAATTTAAAAAACTGAAAAATACAGCAAATAAACATATTACTCATTCGTTGTGGGCAGGGAAAGCAATGACAAAACTTCTGGCTCCAATATACTTCTATTTTTTCGTGGTATGCTCCTTAATCCTGCTAAATAGGGGTCAGATGAGATTAAAAGTCTATTTAGGAGATCTGTATTTGTATCTACACGCGAAGTTTTTCGTGTAAAGAATTCTCTATAGTAACGATTGTCTTTGTTTCGTGCCTCTTGGGCTTCTTCCGATAACTGGCCAATTGGTAGTATACATGATGATATCACGTCTTTACCATGAAAAAGAACTTTGTGAACACTGACAGGCATATTGTACCAAAAATATTCCATAAGATACAGTTCCCTGGTATCTTTAACAAACAAATCAAAGGCATTTACGTCAATCGAAAACCCGCATCCGAGAGATTCTAAAATTATATGAAATCGATGAACCAGTTCTGAATTCACGCCAGTTATCTGAGCTGTTCTTGAGGAATCTCGAAAAAAGCGTCTGGCAGTGTTGCCGTCATTGGTATTTCCCGACTGTTGATTAGGCATGTCCACCAATAAACCCATTTCATTTCTGAATCTTCTTTGAATCTGCTCCTTCTTGTTTTTGACTAGATTTTTATTTTGATCACCTCTAACTTGCCAGACTTTTATATCGAGTCTATATGAAATGTGCAGTATACATTCCATGAATCTTATCCACGAATGTAATGGAGAAAGTCCAAAAGTCATTGCAGCTGTATCGAGTGGTTTCTTTGAAATAACATCAGGTTTATTCATTTCGGATGGCTTTGCTCCACATATATAGCAAGTTTGAGAGGAACCGGACACTGTCGACAAGGCAGTGCAAATTTTGCCATCAATCATAGTAAGCATGAATACCGGTTTTACAAAAATAAGAACGTCATCCATATGAACTTCTACAGGTGATAATGTATCTATTTGATGTTGCATCGCGCTGACCTCTTGTTTTATTAATTCTGTAGTTTCCCTAGAGAAATGAAGTTTAATAGGTCTACAGAAACGTGTAGACGAGGGAGCAGGGTTATGCCATACGACCATATTCTCCTTTTCAGTATTCAAAGCCATTTGAATGGGCACCATCGAAATGCTGAAGAGATTTTCGTCAAACTGACTTTCTGATGTGAACTTCTGTTTATACCTTTGTTGTTGAGCTCCATCACAACCCCACTTAATCAGGCAGGTTAGTTCCTTTGATCCAACTTTTAAAATTTCAATAGAATCTAACACATTTCTTTGGGTTAAACATATACGATTGATAGTATGATTCACCAAAGATTGAAGATTGCATTCTGCAGTTGTTTCCGTGACAGTCTTTTCTAACGGATAACACTGTTTTTTTACTTCCAGTATTTGGTCATAAGAAGGTAACAAGTTTTTAGCCAGGTTATTAACCTTTTCTCGAATTATATTGTACTGGTGAGTAGATAATTTAGCATCTATCATCATGCCAAGAGCTTCATCTGCAGATAGAGATACAGGATCATTAATTTGACGTTTACGGGCCTGTTTGATTACTGTCCCACTATTACCGGACTCAGACGATAATTCTCTTACTATGGCTGCAGAATCTCGTTTGCCAGCATTGCGTAAATTGCATTCATTAGCCACAGCAATTTCTTCTGGACTGGTCGTCTCTATAAGTGTTTGGATTTTTCGTTTTTGTGTTCTATCACAACAGTCTTGAAAACGTTTTGCTGGTCTTCCTGGAGTAATTGAGGAGGAGGATGATGGAATTTCTTGTAAAACACTTTCAGGTAAAGTAATAGTTGTTTTTAACCAATTCATATTATTTTCTAAAAAACGATCCCGATGACGATGGCATTTAGTCCATTTTATTTCAATTTGTTGGCATAATGCTCTCAGCAAACCCTTGATTTTATTTTTAGAATATTCAGAATAAGTTACACGAGGATATCTATTCATAAAAAATGAAAAAACTTCGTCAAAACGATCACTCCCTCTGTTAGAAGTCCAAATTTCGAAAATTTGCAATTTCGTTATTTCGGTAGCCATGCTGAAAAAAAAAAAATGTATGGGTGCCGCAAAAAAGCGCAAAATTTATGAGTTGCATCTGTTAGTTAAAACTATCAGCTGTACTGTGATGGTATATACTTTACTATATAATGCTATATAATATGTTTTCGGGACTAATGAATTTAAAATGTAAAAAAATCGAAGTATGTTTCGTGTCCTAACAGAAATGGTTGATTTTAGTATATAATTACTATTATAAATCGAACAAAATATGTATGTACTTACATATGAAATACCAACACTACGACAAATAAAGTAAATAACACTATTGACCCAATAATCACTTCGTAATCGTAAGCGTAATTGGCACAAATTAACACTGCAAAACACGTAGTGAGTGTGACTCAGTTTTGTTTCTGATATGAACATTTCTAATATTTATGTTGACATACCCACATTAAAAAAAATATGGTGTCGTTTTTATTAGAGGGTAAGGAATAAAAAGACACCAATAATTGGTAGATAAAACATTGTTCGGATTTTGAATTAAATACCGCTAGATTGCGATTTTCTTACAGTGTGCGGCGCGGTGGGGGCATGGTGGTGGCGCGGCGACGGCGTCGTGTCACCGAGCACTTAGGGCCCACGCAGGCGAAACCATGAGCAGCAGCTAGATTAACATATTTGCAGCTCTAAATCCGTTAAGGCTTAGAGCAAATATTGTGTACACCTTTAATTTAACATTGACATCAACGTCCTCCTGTCATTGTGTCAATTTATTTGAATCAGCGCAGTATGAATTATTTTTCTATATTTTTATATTTGTCATCATCTCTGTTGCTCCCTCCCCCACTCAAAACTTATTTTCCTCTCAACATGTTCCTTAGAGCTCGATCGCACGTACCACACCACAACGAAAACACGTGGACGGGCAGAAATTTGTATATAAATTAATAGTTTATTCACACGGACCACATTTTCCCGTCAAAACCAACAGTGTGAGCGATATCTGCCACATCAATGCCACGTCGCAGCCGCAACGCAACCGTCAGAGAGACCGCGCACTAGCAGCCGGCCAAATTGTAAACACTACCTATCTTTTTGCAAACACTAGCCACAACGTAATCACATCGCAAATATTAGCGACAACGCAAGTTCAATGCAACTGCAAGAAGCTACAGCGACACTATTTACACGTAACCACTGCTTGCCCACATTTTGTGGCTGCGATGTGGTGTGGTTGTGGTACGTGTGAACAGGCCCTTATTCCTCCGCATCATATAAATAAATGTAGGTACATTATACAGACATGTACAGTATTTCTATTTTCTCAATGTCCCTCGGGAATCATCGCATTTCCGAATACAAACGAATGCTAATTTCCATGTACATCAATTATTAGATTTATCGTGTATAATAATTTGAATTCAGAACTAAGTACTTTATTGTTGTTTTGTTTGATTTCCACGTGAATTATGTAGAGCTGTTAAATTATTTTCCTATCTGTCGTGCCTGCGACTTTAGCAGCTTTTCTCCCATTTTTATTAAAATAAATTACATCAAGTTAAAAGAGTACTAATAACTCTTTAAACTTCCAAGTCTATTGAGAGCGTCCGGTCTGCACCAAGTGCAAAAGGCAACTGATAAAAATCCGATGACTAACGAAACATGAAACTTGCCGAGGGACATTAAATAGAAATACCGTACTATGTTTATTTATCTCTTTCACGGATGACTGCACGAACGTTGCAGCAACGACGTCGACGTCGGATGTCAAGTTACAGATTGACGTAATTATCAGTTTGACGGCTACATGCGTCTCCGTCATTCTGCGACGTCACGAAATTTTTTATGTTTGAATATAAATTGTATGTTCGTGTTGAGGAGGGTGATGTTTGGATATTGTGGTATAGAGTAGGTACTTTTATGAATTAAATATTTGCACTTTGATAATGGTATACCTCGTTGGTCACTAGACCAACTAGGTTGCAAGTGTTACTGCTGAGCATGAGGTTGGTGGGGTTCGATTCCCAGGTCAGGCAAAGTTTTGTTAGGTTTTCCATCAGGAATAGGCCTGTGTCCAAATTTTGTTATGTCCGTCTTGTAGATTATTACAAAATATTGAACACATATTTTTTCTTTTTTGACGTAATCAAAAGATTACGGCGATACATTGACTTAAAATGTGGCATGACCTCACTCACGCCTTGCTAGATTTAATACTGCGTTGTGACATAACGAGCCCACACTCCCCAACTTTAATGCGTGTTTTCTAAGTTATTTTTGATTAATATGATAAAGCAAAAAAATACGTGTCTAATATTTTTTTATTATCTGAAATATGGATTAATAAATAGAATTTCTTTTTTTTTACCCAGGCAACTACCGTATTTCTCAGTACCTAATAGGCCGTAGTCTGGTGTTATGCCCGGTTAATGGTAATAGGCTCGCCCCCTATTACATAGGACTTAAACATAACTGGCGAAATGTGAATGTTCTATATGTACACCTCTGCCTCAAACTCCGAGAAAACAGGCTTGATGTTATGTTATGGTATATAGCAGCAGGGCTCGGAAACGTTATTAAAAATACCGTTTTTTAAATGTTTCCAACAGTTCTTTTTACAACATTTTGTTCGGAATGAAAACGAAATTAGAACGTTTATTCCGTAAAACAAAAACCGGTTTATTCCGCAGGACGCAGTCGTGCGCCGACAATCAACTTGTTTAGTTAAATTGTACCTTATCTTCATTTCATTACATCATTGATTCCAATGCGCTTGCCGTAAGGGTTGTGTTGCGAGTTTCCCATCGATCAAGCCAAAAATAAAAAATAAAATCTGTAAAAACGTTTTAACGATTTAAGTTTTGTTCTTCTTCAAAAACGTTTTTATATCGTTCCGTTCGAACGTAACTGAAACAAATCGTTTCTTAGGTTTTTAAGACGAAACCGTTTCGAAAAATATACCGTTTTCCAAACCCTGTATAGAAGTTACTTTGTTTAATAAAATGTTTATTCTTTTAAAATAATGAAAGGCAAGTTTTAATCGACTAAAATTATCGGCGATTTGTACTAATAGTGTGATATTGCCCTCGGGTATAGAGTGGTCCATGTAAAAAATAGGTATATTTTAATTTAAGGCTCGCGCAGGCGTTGGAACAATTTCTATGAAGTCACGAAAATAAAATTGTTCTACCGGTGCCGCGTTGCGCCTGTCTGCGTAAGCAATTCAATTCAATACAAAATATTTTATTTCACATAAACCTATAAGGGCACTTATGAAACGTCAGAAGCTAGGTGCACGGTTCCAATTGGTTGTTTCCTATGGAGAAGAGCCGGCAAGAAACTCCACGGTTACTCTTTTAAAAACAAATGGTTTTTACAATGTTTTCAAATTACTGCATTAATAGGTACAAGTATGAGAGGACAGTGTAGGCCTTAAATCTTTATACATGAAAACACATTTTGATGATTCATTCTTTATCTACTTACTTATTTACTTTCTAAATCAGAATATTTTATCAATGATAAACTTAAACTGATGGTAGGCAAATACAGTTTTTTATTTAAATAATATAATTTTGTTCTATCTTATCTTATTTTCTGAATAAGTATTAATTTGTTCTGAAATTACTTATTTGAAGAATTCAATGGATTCAATTACTAAGAAATTCAAAAAGTATTGGAAACTAAAGTATTGTTCAATGAAGAAGAAATCTTAACCAATTATATTTAATCTGTATCGATTACATTCTAATTGAGTAGAATTAAAATGTCTGGAATATTGTTAGAAGTTATTTGATTGAAATTAATAATATTGACATAAATATAATTGGTTAAGTATCAAAAATATTGAATAGTTCATGAACTTTTATGATTTGTCTCTAGGCTAGGTTAGATTAGGTTATCTAGGAACGTTGGTATTTCAGAGGATCGTACATTTGTTAAAATATAATTCATATTAATGTGGAATGAATTTTGAGTAGAAAGAAACGTATGCAGAGGTGCGAGCGGAAGGTGTGTAAGAGTGAAAGGGAGATAGATAAAAAGGAATATGGCGACGTGTACAAGGAACGATATACGATGATAGACGTGTTATTTTATTTTATACGTTTTTTTTTAAATTACGAAGCTTCCAACCTAATAACAATTTTATTTCACCACACAATCCCACATAAATTTATATTTGTAAAAAAAAAAAAAAAAACTTAAATTGGCAAACCTATGTTGTTGTTAAGGTGTTAAAATAATTATTTCGCCGTAATTTACCAGACCAATATGTATTATGAATTAAATACTACGACTTAATCATTATTTATTACCTGCTTTTAGTTGTAACCCTCTACTGCTGTACGGCAACTCTTCCTAAAATATGGGTTCACCTGCATTATTTTCATCGCTTTGAAAATTCCCAACAAAGAAAATAACGGTTGTAAAGGCTGCATATGCCGTAGCGTGCTCACTTAAGGTCAACTGCAGGCACTTTCGTTGTTATTTATGCATCTATACACGTAAAGCGAGCTCGGAGCACACTTCGTAAAGAGAGGTATAAAATATGCACTAATATGAACAGGTACTTTATTTAATGAGTTGTGACGTAAGAAAGGCATAAGTTTAAAAGTCGACTGGGAAGGTGAGTTACGTAGTTAAAGGGTTAGTTAGTAAGACAATTTACGTAGGTACTATGATCTCAACAAATCTCTTTTTGACCGACTTCCAAAAAGGAGGAGGTTCTATGTTCGTAGCAGATGTAATAATTTTTTTTTTATATTTGTCCACCGATTTCTCCGTCAATTTTGGACCGATTTTGCAAATTCTTTTTTTTTTTGTTTGATAATGTAGTTTGAGCAGGTAGTGGTATTCGAATTTATGTGGGGTAGGTACCACAACCAAAAAGTGAAAAAAAAATATAAAAAACCAAGTGACTTCCAAAAACAACACTACAAAGTGAAAAATAACTTTAATGTCGGAAGTCGGTGTCTTTGGTTATCAATTTTCGTTTTTGCCACCGACTTCCAAAATTAAAGTAATTTTTCACATTGTAGTATTTGTTTTTGGAAATCAGTTGGTTTTTTTTTTGCAAAAAGTTTTAGTAATTGGTTTTATGAGGATCTTATTGGAAACGTATTGTATGACTCTCCTAATACATTAATTTGCATAAGAATTTACAACCCAGTACTCCTATAAATCTATAATATTTTTGAATATTCACGTAGTGGAGCGCTCTTATGACATACTGGCTGCTTGAATTAAAAAAAAAATTGTACGAGCAAATAATAGCTTGCTGAACAGGCGGTGTTCGTTGAAACATCTCACTATCAAACCTGATTTTGCCCTTTACTAATCGAATCACTCGTTTTGGTAGTACTAAGTGTGCTAAATATTTTTTTTTTGTCATTGCCATACAACGTGGCACTGCCAGACTTTTAGGCACTTTTCCTGTTGACAGCGATGCGGACGAATTTTTTGATGCCCTATGATTATTTCTTCTGCTTTTTTATATATTTGTACATATTATTATTTTACGTCTGTAACTTTTAAATTATGTTAATATTGTCTTGAAAAAAGTAAATAAAAATAAAAAAACAGAAAAAAAAATGTGCTGATTTCTCGAATCCATTTACCAAAACAGCAAATCTTTTACCCCTACAACTCTACTTATTCCAAACACCTGTGACATATACATACCCTAATACACTTACATAACATTTTTTCTCAGAAATATTAGGAGACATTATCAGGTAAGATGAAGGTAAAATGTATTGTGTGTTTACGGTAACGGTAACTTTGTTGGTAATAATCCTAGTCTTGTTACTTCGTGCCAAAACATTACTTAGACAGGAGATGTATTATGTCTCAGTACTTTTTGTTTTTGTTATTTTGCTTTGCAGTGTGTTTTACTGATTAAATTGGGGTAATTCTACTAATATTATGAATATAAAAGTTTGTATGTTTGTTACTCATAATCACGCAAAAACGGCTGAACGGATTTGGATTAAATGTGGCACACAGATAGTTTATAACCTGGATTAATACATAGGATACTTTTTATCTTGGTAAACCGACCACAACGCGGGCAAAGCCGCGAGCAAAAACCTCAATCATTAGATGGTGATTAGAAAAGGATTAATTCAAAAATAATATTTTGTATCCCTTATATATTATCCAAGAACTTTTTTTTTCTAATAAACTTATAAGTTGCAGTGGAAATTGTATCAAACAATAATTTAATTTACCTATAAGCGTCAAGAAAAACATCGCAGAAAAAATTCCAGTAACTGTATTGTAAATTGCATAAACACAATACCTTTTAAGTGCAATCTTGACCTTGTTTAAGCGTTTTCCTCTTTATTATTCCTCCGTACTTATATTCTCCGTAAATATCTTGTACAAACAACGTAATAAGACTTAATAAACTGTGCATTTAGCGTCTTAATGTGAAGATATTATTTCCTTCCGCGTTGCGGACGCAACTTCATTTCCCGTAAGCAACAACATCCCCATTAGCTAAGGTTCTTAATTGTTTTATGTTACAAGTACCTACACTGTTTTATGAACATAATTAAGTAGAAAAAAGTAAGAAGAGTTACTGGCAATAGGCTCGCCTTCTAATATAAGGAAGTTAAAAATGGCATATATTTAATCGAGCCTTTAGTAAGTTCTATTTAGCGCTCCATAAAAAAATATTGAACACTCTAATTTTAAACCTCAAATAATTCCTATTTTGGGGTTCTAAAAATACTAAACAGCCAAGTAACTGCAACCAACTTGGATATAGCGCTCGCGGGCGCCACTGCCGCCGTGGCACCGCTCGCTTCGCTCGCTCGGCTCGCGCGCTTTTGGTCACAGTACTAACCTAATCTAACTCATTTGATCGGATTTTCCTAGCTCAATTACTGCGACCAATTTGGCTCGCGCATAGTTGGTCACAGTCCAACCGCACCTAACCCGTTTGGTCAAGTTACCCTAGCTTAGTTACTGCAATCGATTGTGAGAAAAGGCCAGAAGGTTAAAAAGAGACTCAATTATAAAAAAGGTACATCATTAGAATCGCAAAAACTTAATAGAGGTTCATTAATTTAAAAAAGTGTCCATCATTAGAAGGTCAATAATTTTTTAGAGGATCAGTTAAATATTTCTCTTAAAAAATAACTGGCGATATATTGTGTACACTATTACACTTCTGCTTACCACAACGGGGAATACTGGCGTGGTGTTATGCCGTGGTTAAAAAAGAACATTTTTGTACAAACAATGGACGAAAATATGCGATGTTTGTTGCCAATACTAACAAAGTTTTGAGATCTCAACTGAAACTCATGTAGCGCTACGCCGTAGCTGACGTAGCAATATAGCTACGACGTAGCAACGTTTTAGCTCTGATTTATCGATGTAGTTATATTTAACGTGAATTGAGCGTTTTTTATTATTCATATCATGCTTGGGCAAGTTGTGTTGTGTAAACTTTTATATCTATATTTATATAGGACTTTGTTACTTATTAATAACCCATTGATTTTAAACATAAAAGCGGCCAAACCAGCGGTACTGTATGATGGCGTTAAAATACAGCTTATCGATCTGATAAAATTCAACCGGTCCGTACAAAAAATGTAGTATGGCACATGTTTTTTTCACGTTTAGCAGTCAAGGCTAGTGACGTTTGCATGTTTCATGCATTTCCCGTAAAATGCATAAAACATGCAAACGTCACTACTCTTTATGAAGTTTTGCCATTGTAATAATAACACATAACATAACCCCGAAGGGTTAGAAAGAAATAAAGAAAAAGTATTTATCGAGACTCGCACTCCTTCACAAATTAAACTAAAACACATTCATTAAAACAGAGTTAGGCAGAAGTGTACCTATAGTATACAGGATGGCAGGGACATCGCCGCGAAAACTGTTACCTTGCATTCAGTACATGATTCTACCTTTTGGTTGAAATTTTTTAAAAGACTTTTTTTTTTTATGTATGTCCCCCGATTTCTCCGTCAATTGTGAACCAATTTTGAAATTTTTTTTTGTTTGCAACGGGATGCTCTCGAAGTGATCCCATATAAATTTTATTAACTTTGCTTCGATAGTTTTTGAGTTAGCTTCAATAATACGTACTTTTTCCCACTTAGTATGTGGATGATATGATAAGTTCCCGTCACTGTTATTTACATAGCAGGTAGTTGTTTTCGAATTTGTGTGGGGTAGGTACCACAACTAAAAAGTGAAAAATAAAACTTTTTACAAAAAAAAATATCCGACGAAAAAACTTAAAAAAAAACAACCTGCTTCGACTTCGACAACTTTTTTTTTAAAGCTAAAAATAGCTTTTTTTCGTCGTATATTTTTTTTAAATCTGCAATTTCATAGAAAAGTGCAATACCTACGCGGTCAAAATGTATGAAACAGTAGCGGGCACACATCCCTGCCTTGTAATACTATTGCATATCCGACATGGGTAGACTCTTGAACCTAAAAAAATGTACGTTTAAAATAAGAACGGATGTACACAGTTATACAATAAATATATCTTTATGTTTATCTCCGGGCTGCTACTGAGAAATTTTCGATGGAAAAACCCAATAACACTTTGCGCTACCTATGAATCGAACAGAGGACCTCATGCTCAGCAATAGCTCTTGCGACCACGCACTAGACCAACGAGACAGTCAATTGTAATAATAATTTACGTATAAACTTATTCTCATCTGTCAGGTACAGCATATTGCTATTTAAGTCTGAAAATTAAACTTAACCAACATCCTATCCTATACTATTAAATGAGCAATATTTTTATATATAATTATGTAAAAGTCTATTAACTGCTCCCAAATTACCATGTTTATTTTAATTTTTAATTATTCAGATTAATTACAGTTGTAATAGCAATCATGTAATTATGTTTTTATTAAAATAGGTTTTTATTTTTATTAATTTATTTATCTTTTGCATAGATTCTTTTCTATTTTGTGAATGTGAGAACGCTGTAGGATTAGTGGACTGTAGATCTGTTGACCATTTTCTATTTTGGTAAGTTACTGTTACTTATTGAAAGACCTACACTGTCCTTCCATACCTAGTAACACTGTTATTTAAAAGTATTGTAAAAGCCAATTATTTTTAAAAGAGTAGCCGTGGAGTTTCTTGCTGGCTCTTCTCCATAGGAAACGACCAATTGGAACCGTGCACCTAACTTCTGACGTTTCATAAGTGCCCATGTAGATTTATGTGAAGTAAAATAATTTGAATTTAAATCATGTTCTCGAAAACGGCTCTAACGATTTCGATGAAAGTTGCAATAAAGGGGTTTACGGGGCGAAAATCGATCTAGCTAGGACGCATATCTGCGAAAATTCGTTTTCTCCGTATCTTCACCCGAGCAGAACTCGGTCGCCCAAAGTTTAGAACAAGATGGCTACCTTAGAATAATGATATGGCAGCATAGAATTAGTAAGTTCCTACTATCATGGTAGCATAGAATTAGTAAGTACCCACTATCATGGCAGCATGAAATTAGTATGTACTATACTTGAAATTAGTATGAATATTATTAAAAGAGCTTTCTCTATTTTCACCAGAGCAGAGCTCGGTCCCCTAAGTACTTAAACTTAACCTACAGAACATATTAGTTCACAAACCAAAAGTCCGAATTCAGGCCTAGTCATGTAGATTTCGAGGCCTTTGATAAATGGTACGTCCCGGCCACAGGCGGCTATGACTGATGGCCACTTCTTGCATGGCTTCATCAACTTTTTACCCGACGCCGAAGTTGGAAGGAGGGTCATGTTTTTCATGAGTTATGTTTGACACCTGACCTGATTTGACGCAGTTGGTTTTCGGGAAAATGGAGGGATGCGTGTGTGTTGGATTTTTTTGGTTTTGCGTGCTTTTGTTTTGACGGTTTTGGTGGTACTGCCTATTGAAACTATTTTGTCCTTGGATTCTCTGTGGAACTGGGAATAGACCGTAAGTAGCCATGCTTATTCTATAATTGTGGGTACACAATTATGTGAAACCTAACATGAAATGTAACACACAACAAATTCTATTTTTTTTTTTTTTTTTTGTTTTACATAATAAAGAATAATATATTCTATCTATCTATCTATCTATCTCTTCACAAACAATGGCATCTAATTTAGACAGACTGGAAAAACTGGGACAATAGTTTGTGAGAGATTGGTGTCTGCACTAGTAATACCTATATAGCAGATCACCAGAATATAATCAATTAGTTAGTAATTGTGAAGTGTGAGAGAGAGATTTAAACAATGTAAAACAAAAAAACAACAGACTTCCAAAAAAAAAACACTACAAAGTGAAAAATAACTTTAATTTCGGAAGTCGGTGTCTTGGGTTTTGTGTTTTCGTTTTTTGCCACCGACTTCCGAAATTAAAGTTATTTTTCACTTTGTAGTATTTTTTTTTGGAAGTCGGTTGTTTTGTTTTTTAAAAAAGTTTTTATTTTTCACTTTTTAGTTGTGGTACCTACCCCACACACATTCGAATACCACTACCTGCTACCAGTGACAGGAACTTATCATATCATCTACATACTAAGTGGGAAAAAAATACGTATTTTGTAGTTAACTCAAAAACTACCCAAGCAAAGTTAATAAAATTTATATGGGACCAATTCGGGAGGATACCCTTTCAAACAAAAAAAATATTTTCAAAATCAGTCCACAAATGACGGAGAAATCGGTGGACATATATAAAAAAAAAAAAACATACCCGACGAACATATAACCTCCTCCTTTTTGGAAGTCTGTTAAAAACTTCGAAACAAAGTCGCGTAGCTGTGTGTTGCATTTCATGTTGCATTGCGTACATTTGGACGGCATGTTCGTTTCAACATATGTTACATAAGACATCAGTCGGAAGGTATAAAACGATTTTCTATAAGTGTTTTAATTCATCTTGTGACCATGGATGTGATTATTTTATGATAATACCAAGTTCCCTATACATTTTTAAATAAACGAACTCATAACTCAACAAAAACCCTAAATATTTATAAAAATAAGGACACCAACAAATAAGCCGTGAACCTTCAATCATTTTGAATTGTTCCGAATATCTATGTAAACAGCTGATTATAGTTTCCAATATAACTGTGAACAATATACTTTACACATACAATATTTATTTGAAGTATTGAAACTGACCCAACCTAAACAAACTGATAATAAATAATTTTTTGGTTTACCAACCGCCCTGAACATATGTTTATTTTAGCCTGTTTTAATCGTATGGTCTAAAATGAAAAAAAAAATCCTCAAATAAACTTACTGTATTGTTTATTTTGGTAACACTGCGATATTATATTAATTACAAACACCTCCCACAAGCTGGACCAATGACCTTGTGAAGGCCGCAGGAATCCGTTGGATACGCCCTTAAAAACACTGTTGGTTTATTTAAACGCAATTTGAGTGTAAATAAAAAACTTAAACAAAAATAAGGCTAAAACACGTTTAAAATTGGTGTTGGTAAAACAGCCTGGATCTTCGATTTTCGGATAATCATAATACATTAACCTATATGGCAGATAATTACAAATATTATGCATACACATTATTATAACATCACGTCTGTAATTCCAGAAGGGTTAGGTAGAACTGGTGTACCTGTATACTTAAGTGGCCCATTTGGTGACTAACTGCCTAATTTATAAAAATTGTTTAAAGTTAATAGAGGTTTAAACGTCATAAAATGAATGGTTAAACAGACGATAATAATCAATACTTAACTTTAAGCTACGTTTATAAATACAGGGGTCTGTGACTATTTGGTTAATATGCTACAGACCCTAAGTCTATTTAAGAAGTTCAGCGTCAAGTTTAATCACGACCCAACTTTAATCTCGCATATATTTTGTCATATCCTTTAGACTGTTGCCTCTTAACTGTACTGTCTTTGCCAATCTAACTACAACTACACCTATATTTGAACAGACGATAATAATCAATACTTAACTTTAAGCTACGTTTATAAATACAGGGGTCTGTGACTATTTGGTTAATATGTTACAGACCCTAAGTCTATTTAAAAAGTTCAGCGTCAAGTTTAATCACGACCCAACTTTAATCTCGCATATATTTCGTCTTATCCTTTAGACTGTTGCCTCTTAACTGTACTGTCTTTGCCAATCTAACTACAACTACACCTATATTTGACTCCGTATACCTCACTGTGTATATCTCGTTAACCCTACACTGCAGCGGCCTATTATTCTGTCCACACCACAATAGTTTGCAGCATACAATATAAGCACTGGCTCCGATGTTCGCGAATATAGATTGAGGTGATGTTAGCTTGCAGCAGGATGTGACGTGCTAGTTGAATTTATGCAGATGTTAAAGGGTTATAGGTACTTGTACGATCTTGCATCAGTACCAATAAATTCTTCCCGTGGCCACCAGCTACATGCTCAAGCGACAAGCGTCTTGCGACATTGACTGTGGAGAAAACAAATGAAATAAGTTGTTTAGAGCATGCCACGAGTCACCGCGAAGCGATGACCGACGGAAACAGGTGACGTGTGCGCATGGCGCTTGACGCAAGTCGCATTGCTAGAAGCCGTCAGAGCTTCCGTGGGGGACCTTTATCAGCAACTTATAATCAGTAACGCACAAAGTAAGTAATTAATGCACATCGCATTTTCACAAGTTCTGATCAGCGACTATGCGTGAAACTAATGCCATTTTATTTATAATATGAATCTATGAACACCTTGTGGTTTGCTATCAGAATTATTATAAATATGTCCTCGTATCGCTATGAGCACTCTTTTCTTCAATTGGTCCCTCTCTACTGAGGATTTTGATCTCTGGACCTCTTTAGACGGACAATCTGCCTCCATCGACTCCGGTCCAAAGTTGCTATAACCACCTGCTGAAATTTGCTTGAGGACGAAGCTTCTTTTACTTGGTCAGACCATCGTGTTGGCGACAGACCTTGTGTTCTCTTTCCTTCGGTATTGCCAACAATGACCAGCTTTTCAAGGCTGCTTTCTCCCCTTCGCATTATGTGAGCACAACTATGAGCACTATGAACGTCGAAAAAAGTGGTTTAAGCGGGACAAAGAATAGCCAGAAGGCAAAACACTAGCTCTGCTTTGTGGCTCATGGCGACACGAGGACATAACATCATAACATTACGCCAGTATTCCCCGAAGGGTTAGGCAGAGGTGTACTTATAGTACACCCACATTTCGCAAGTTATGTTAAGTCCCATGTATTAGGGGGCGAGCCTATTGCCCTCAACCGGACACAAATCGGAGGCTACTACTGGCAAATTCCAGATGGAAAAACCCAATAAAATTTTGCTGGGAGTCGAATCCTGGACCTCATGCTCAGCAGTAGCGCTTGAAACTTCTAGACCAACAAGGTAGGTAGCTTTTCAAAATTTATAAATCTGTTCGAAATTTGCGTGATTGTAGGGTGCGATAAAGAGTTTTTTCTCGATTACGATATTGGTCGCTTGGAGAAAACTGTTCATTTTGATGGTCAGTACAACATGTACATATGACCACACTTTTCTAGAAGAAGATGGCATTCACTACTAAATGGACCTAATTAGTACCAACACCAACTTTGCTGAGTGGTAATTATTTTTTTTTGTTTTTTTTATAAAACGTTGCCCCACACTAGGAATTTCTCCTGTATCGTGGGTGCGTTTACAAACATTTAAACTCACATACACAAACAGCCAGACCCGGAACAACTACTTGTAGGTCATACAAATATTTGTTCCGTGCGGGAATCGAACCCGCGACACGTAGCGCAGCAGTCAATCGCTTAACCACTGCGCCAACCGTGCCGTCAATTACCCATCTTGTATAGCAGTAAGAAGCTTACGACCGATTATTAAAACAAACCTACCTTCAACAGTTAGGCGTGGACTCCACCAAAGCGGAGATGTGCGGAGATGTCTGAAGCGGAGACGAGAAGAGATATTTTTCAGCTAGGGTATATCCACCGAAACTGTGCGGAGATGCATACTGACTAGACTGGAGCGGAGATGTGTGCTGGCTAGAGCGAAGATGTGTGCGGGCTAGAGAGGAACTGTTACCGTGCCGCTCACTGCACGCCGCTCACATCTCATCTCGTCTCCGCTGCTCGCCAGCTTGTGCGGCACACCTCACATCTCCGCTTTGTATCACCACCCAGCTCTCGGCAAGGCACAGCTCACATCTCCGCTTCGATCGCGCCATACAAATATGATACATCTCTGCTCAGTGGTCTCCACTGAATCTGAGAGGAGACGAGATGTGTGAATAACGAAATTCTATTGGTTGTTTAAAACACATCTCCTCTCCTCTCGTCTCCGCCTTGGTGGAGTCCGGGCCTTAACGTCTCCAAGTTAAACTTCTGAAATATCTCCTTTAAAGGTATCACCACTCAAGGATATAAAGCCGACCAAAATTACATTGATGTATGTTATTTCTGCGCTCATAAATTGTAAGCTGAACACCATCTTTTGTAGCGGTTTCTAGTAACTTGTCTCAACTTGTCGTTTGACATCTAACCTGCCTGTTCTCACTTTGAAGTTTAATGATCAACTCGTTGTAACAAGTTGTCAGCTTCCATTACAGTATAAATAGTTTAATTATACTCTGTGGTGGAGATGTTTAAGAATATTTTTGCTAAGAGAATATAAAATACTGGTTATTATTTTAACCTTTAGGAATTTTCCTTGAAAGCCTTTAATGGTGTTCTTTGTGCTACTGATGGGAAGTTGTGAGAACCTTCCTTAGAAGGCACCTACTTGGAATACTCAGTAAAATAAAAACTTATTGCTAATGGATAATTGATACTACAACAAAATATTGTAGGTATCTATATGTCCCAAAAAGCCGCAAAAAAAAGCAAAGCTTAAGTTACAAAGCATAACATATGCAATAATATGAAATATGTAACTGAAGTTTATCAGTGGCGGTCAAGCAGTGAACAAGTTTAAAAATGTCGCGCGTTCCGTATAGTTGTGTCGTGTACCTACAGTGTGTGAATTGATAGTGTGATTAATTTGATCTGAATTGCAAACGGTTTTTCTTATGCGCAATAACTAGTACTACCCATAGTATGCCCACAATAGTTAAAATATGGTTGATTATAACAATAGACACGTACCTTCTCCGTCATATAGAAAAACATAAAATACGTAACAAACACAGTAAATTTAAAATATCACGTATATTTATATTCACATCACATTGTCAATATAATTTGATTGCACCGTCCAAAATAAAAGAGTAACAGAGGAAATATTCTAAATATTCTGAGGAAAGAAGTAGTCGAAAAGAGAATGGTAACTATCGTATCTGCAATAAACAAGATCCTCCACATTCTGTCGCCAAGATAAATATTGGACACACAACAGCTTACCAACCAAATTACATAGACCCTCGATCAGAAGAAAATGTACAAAGTCCAAGTGTCGTCTTAACCTGGACGTTGTAAAAACCTCGTATGGTAAATATTTACAGAAATGTAATACTACCCCTTAGGCTCGGTATTACGAAAAGTCAATTTATGCTAATATAAAACTTTTGTGGGAGATACATCGTATACTATATGAGCTCGAAAATTGGCATGTGCTATTTATATACGTTATATAAAAAGGGGAAAAATTCTCATATATTAGTTACAGCCAGTTTTATCTTATCAAACCGCACGGCCCGGGTATGTAATATTTTTGGCTAGGGTTGCCCCGCCCGAGTTTAACTGGACATATTAAATTTTTCCTTTCTCGCCTTCGTCCGGCTAGCGCATTTTTCTTTAGGTGTTCAGCTGGAGACAGCGGTCTCGTAAAATGCACATACTTTTGTGAAAGGGTGCTTTTGTAAAAGTAAAGGAAGAATGGCTCTGAAATAACTGTGTTTAGTCTGCTTCATTTGTTTGTGAGACTATAGCTTGATGTGGTTTTTACTTGTCTTAAATTCAGATAAGCAAGCGCACTTATAAAATATCCTTATGTCTAACCTTAATTTGACTTGACAACCCTATCAACTTCTCTCCTTGAGTTTTATATACAATATATTTTGCACGTATATTTTATTAAATATCTTTAACTTTCCTATTACAGAACTTATCCATTAACTGGCATCCATATTTTGCCAAAACTGGCATTTGAAGGAAAACCGAAAATACTTATAACATAACATAACATCACGCCTTGTTTCCCCGAAGGTTGGGCAGAGGTGTCCCTGTAGCAGGTACACCCACATTTCGCCATAACAACTCAGAATTAACTTTCATACCAATCTTTACGTGACCAAACACTCTTAGCACATTAAGTTTCTTAACCGAAATAAAAATTTACCACAATCCACTTGATTAGGATGATTAACACTATTCATATACAGCATGTAAAAAAAAAACCTTGTCCGATCCGTGAGGGTGTTGTTAAGTATCGTAATGAGAGTATGGGGAAATTTTCAGGAAAAAAAATTCACCACATTTTTTCAATGGGGTATTTTACCGGGTTATTTACATTGGGCGCAGGCGGCCGTCATTTAGCGGGTGTCTTACAAGTCATAACTTGTGACTCCTGTTGAAAATTTGCTAATATTTAATGGATTCGGGGTAATTTTGGTAATACAAATGTGAATTTTAAAAATAGCAATAAGTTATTTTTTTTTTCTTTTTTATTACTTTTTTTTTATATATATATTATTGCAGTACCTATGTGTTCCTTTCGGATCGGACAGGGTTTTTTTTACATATTGTAGATATTCCATGTACATAAATGTTTACCTGCCTATCATTTACAGGTCGAGGCTCAATACATATATTCAACCACTTTATCGACAAATTATTCCATGGATGATATGAAATAGATAGCCGTGGCCCCAAAAATCGCCGTTAGGTAAAAAATGGCCGTAAAATGCTCGTAATGCCTCATCTATATACCCTATCTATTGTCTGTCAATAACCACTAGCGGTCAAAATAGACTATCAAGAGGGTTTTTGTGGGGCCCCGAGTCCCCGTGACCTTTTAGTGGGCTAGGAAAACTTAGCATAATCAGCCTAAAATGTTCCCACTGCTGGGACACAGGCCTCCTCTCTTCGAGATGGACTGGGCTGTAATTTATCACGCGGGCCCAGTGTGGCTTAGCAGATGTCACATGTCTTCTAATTTTTGGTTCTAGGACATGCCGGTTTCCTCACGATGTTTTCCTTCACCGTTTTGAGAGCAGTGGTGATGAAACTAATATTAATAATAATTATTATATACACGTACTTACCTAATGCTCGAAAACATTAAGCTTCAAACTTGTGTGCCAAAATACTTACCCACTTGAAATATGGGCCGATCACCGTCTCGGTGTTAGTAGGTGGAACTGCCCTCAAAAATCTTTACGATGTTTTCCTTCACCGTTTTGAGAGCAGTAGTGATGAAATTACATGTATTTTCACAAAGTAAAGCGCCTGTTTGGGTTCTAACCCACGACCTACAACTCGTTAGCCAAGGCTGTTACCACTGCGCCACCACTGCTCAAACTTAGAAAAACTTATTCGGTGTCATTACAAATTAAGATCTATCTTGAGACGTTTAAAAATAATCGTGTCATTTTTGAATTTCGAACTTCTTTCCGAAAATTTTAAAGAAATAAACACAAAAACTAATTTTATCTACTCTCATAGCATAATATTCGAATTACAAACTTCAAAACGAGTTTATATTGACATACTTTATAAACACAATACCGAAATTTAAAAATAGAATCATACTATAACACCTTTTCTCTAACAAAATAATACTACAAAACAGTTTTTTTTTCTGTTAAGATACAGGGCAATTCCAAGAAGTTAATATCACCAAGGAGTTTCCATCAACTCTTGTAATGGAACGTTTAAGCGGGGTGACAGCAGCAACCGCTGTACGCATGTGCGGTGATGTGCTGCTGCAGGCAATTTATACGTGCATGTACTGAATTTCGTGGGATTTTTTTTTATTCTTGATCTTTAAATTTGATCTATTATTTAGTAGGTTCAATCCCAATGTATGAGAGTAGATAAAGTAGTATTTGAAACTGCACATAACTAAGTATTAAAACATTCGTGCACACAACAACACGTGTGAGTACTATGTACCTACTATAAAGCTACCATTTACTAGGTACGTCTTTCATTGACTTGAATGTGCCCTGGCGGCTGAGACTATGTCATGCTCACTCTAATGTCTCGCTGACGGTGGCGTGTGTGTTGGATCATTTAGATCCCTTCAAAATGGTTGAGCTGAATGGTGCTAATCCATGCGTCATGTTCGTGAACGGGCGCTGTCAGTAGGGACTGGTCATCTCTTAGCTGCCATGGCTTATTTTAATTAAATTTTTTATTACGGACGCTTTTAACGTTCTGCATCGTTCTCACATGTATAACTTCAACATGAATGATGTAACCAATATTTTGTAACCATATTCTGATTTAAAAGAGTGTCCGTGGAGTTTCTTGCCCGTTCTTCTCTATAGGTACCTACTACGCTTTGGAATGGGCAACTAGCTTCATCTTTCTGACCGATCGACCCCTTGACAATTCAAAAGTGCCTGTAATTGGTT
The DNA here is from genome assembly GCA_949152395.1 of Agrochola litura. Lineage (NCBI taxonomy): Eukaryota > Metazoa > Arthropoda > Insecta > Lepidoptera > Noctuidae > Agrochola > Agrochola litura. The sequence goes on along the minus strand of OX424509.1, from coordinate 15,432,554 downwards.
TATTTGAAATAAATGCTTTGAGTTTGAGTTTGAGTTTCGTGTAATACTATTAAAAACCTCGCCTACGGCTCGGTTTTTAAACACACTCATATTTTAATGATACCCCTCATTATGCAACAGTTTCATAAACTACTATAAAACCCGAGTCTAAGTTGTTAAGAGTATGCTCAGATGGTTTGGTCACGTTGAGAGGATGAATGAAAGGCAAGTAAGGTATTTACAAGGCAAATGTGAGTGGAAACGTCGAGAAGGGACGCCCTAGGAGGACATATAGTGACCTTTTTGGTGATGTTCTTCAGAAAGGTCAGGTGCGTAGTACTCGCAACCGGCGTGCGTGTATGACCAGATGTATGAACGTAAACGAGGCAAAAGGAGTATGTAAGGATTCTTACAGGTGGCGTTCAGAAGTTTTTGCTTACCGCCATGGAAAGAAGGCGTGAGATTATATATGTATGTATGTGTCTAAGTTGTGCATTTTGTATTAAGAAAACCGTCTTCTGAATAAAGTTCGATATACAATAACTGACTCTAATGTATGGACTTTGACCATACTTAATTTATAATTAGCTTTTCCCGCGGGTTAGCTCACGTGGAAATCCCCCGTTTTCGCCCCCTTAAAGGAGGATCTTTCAAAAACCCCTTCTTAGTGCTCTCCTACAATTATAAAGGGAAACCGTGTGCAAAGGAGATATATAGTTTTTTTTGAGACTGTATTGCAATGTCTATTAATCGCATTATGCAAATAGCTCTTTTAGTGAATTTTTAGGTTATGATCGTATTTCTCAGTATTCCTGTTAGACAAAGTATAATTATTATTACCACTGTAATCTAGACATCATAAGGAACAAATCGACATACGTTTCATTAATGGACGCCACAATTTTTGGTGAGCCTAATCGCCGAACAAATAAAACTATCTCCTTTCACGTTCCTAGTCCCAGTAGTTTCAGTTCTGCGTTGATATGTCAGTCAGTTTTCCTTTTGTACATAGATAAGAAGACTGAGGTGGATTGGGCTTTATTTTCGTTTAACTTGCGAGTTTTGGAAATAAAACAAAAAAACTCGCGCACTAAGAAGATCGAGCAAAAACGCCAAAAAAAGACACGTTTCTTGTATGGGGAACCCTATAATAATTAACTTTATTCAAACTTTCTAAAATTGTTATTATAGCGGCAATAGAAATACACAATTTGTGAAAATTACAACTGTCTACCTATTACGGTTTATGAGATACAGCCCGCTGACAGACAGACGGACGGACAGCGGAGGCTTAGTAAAGGGTTCCGTTTGGCACCCTTGAGTACGGAACCCTGAAAACTGACTTGCAAATTCTACTTTCCAATTCAAATTGGAGGACGATATTATAATTTCTGAAAAGTTTTAGAACTAAAGTTCAAGTTCCTCAGAAGTTTTACAATAGATAATTAGCACCAATCAACCGGCCGATTGAAGCCAATAATATTATTTGAATTTATAAAGTCTACCCACTCTTCAACTTGTATAATTATACAATACGCCATTTTCTTTTAAAACAATTGAAACTAGTATTCAACCATCCATTTATAAAATGCCAAGTCGAGCAAAACAAACACAAGGCACAGCCCTACCTTTTTTTCTCGAAGCCATTCAGGACATTTTTAACCCCCTGTAACTTCGTTGTAGATAAAGCTAGAACTCTGAATTTTCAGTGACCAAGAGGGTTTAGTATAACTAGGTATATTCCCAAATTACATTCAATTTGAACCAGTATTTTAAGAACTATTGCAGGTCAAAGTTCCTTAATTTTGTCACTGACATACTGACTCACCGATCATCAAAATTCTAAGGTACTTCTAGCAGACTACCTTAGCCTATAGCTATAAACCGCCGTGTGCGATGGCCAAGTAATTCTATTTATTAAAGAAATAAAGATGACAAATAGATAGGTAATTAATAAATTAACAGACTTGGTTCTACATTAGATCACACATCTTTTTGCGACACTGAACTGGCAGGCCGCGGGAGGGGTGAGAGGGGCAAGGATGGACGAAAAAACTAAAGCTCGGGTACGAAGAGACGTAAGCGCGGAAACTGCAAGTTGACCAGCACCGCACCGCGGTTCGTGAGCTTGTCCCGAGGCGAGGCGATTACGTTACGTTTCCGATTAGTGTGCGTTGCAGTAGGGAGTTTCATACAAAGAATACTGAATGGCTCGAGTTGATACGGTGACGATCCCTTTCCGAGTTATATGTGTGCCATGTAATAGGGGGCGAGCCTATTGATTCTCATAGGAGAACCCAATATTTTTTTTTCTGTTTTTAATAATTTGATATTATATAATTTAGAATCATTTGCCGACATTTAATGTATATTTTGTCATTATATTATAAACTGTTTGACATTACATTTGAAACTTTTTGACACTTTATTTGAATGTTAACTAATAATTACTAATAAGTAGTTGTATTTTATTTTTGTATTTGTATGTAAATTGCATGTAATAATACCTGGATTCAATACAATGTATATTGTTTATGAATAAATTAAATGAAATGAAATATCACTTCACTCGACCTGGGAATTGAAACCCAAGACCTCATGTTCAACAGTCGCGCTTGCAACTACCTAGACCAACGAAGCAGTCATTTTAGTAGGTTAATTATGTAGTCATATTTGGATAGTGAAGAGACGTTTTCATACATATGTAATGAGCGTAGAAATAAACATAATAATATTATTAGTTCACGTTTCAATTCTCACTTTAAATCATCTCTACTAACTAAACGAAGATAAATGCTTCAGTAAACTCGACGTTTATCTTATAGTTAGGTAAGGCAATGTTAAAAAAACATAAGGAATTTTCCGAAAATGATCATCCATTAGGCCCTTTGTTGCACGGCACGGTTTCTTTACGGTATGGCGTATTTACCGCGCTGTAGAAAAACATGTCCGTCAACATGCTTCCATAGTGATCAAAGTCAAATCATTTATTGCAAATAAGCACTTTTGAACGTCAAGATTTACAAAAAAATTGAATTGATTCTAGTCGCCCCTTCCAAAAGGTAGTTTTCGTATGGAGAAGAATGGGCAAGAAACTCCACCGTTACTCTTTTAAAATGTTTTACAATGTTTTGTATAGATACATTAGTTAAACTTAAAGCATTTTGAATTTCAAGGGGTTGGTCAGTCAGAAAGATGATGCTAGTTGCCCATTCCAAAGCGTAGTACGAGTAGGTACCTATGGAGAAGGACGGGCAAGAAACTCCACGGACACTATTAAATCAAAATATGATCATAAAATATTGGTTATATCATTCATGTTGAAGTTATACATATGAGAACGATGCAGAATGTTAAAAGCGTCCGTAATAAAAAATAAAACAATTTAAAAATTAAATTAAAATAAGCCGTGGCAGCTAAGAGATAATCAGTCCCAACTGAAATTTTTGACCCACACCAGAAAGCGTGCTTCTACAGAGTCGTGATGTTTTAAGGCCACGGCGAGGAGGGATTCAGCCTCTGATCGCATCGAAGTCAAAACGTCTCGGAACTGTTCTCGATACGTGGTGCTCAGTTATTGTGTTAGTTGTAATTTGTGATCATTGTATTAATTGGTGATTTTAATAAACGCCGTCGCACCCAGTGTGTGTATAATTTAGCTAGTATGATTAATTTGATAGTAAATTATAATGTGATCTGAACTGCAAAAAGTTTTTCTATTGCGCATTAACCAACACTACCCACACTACGCCCACAGTAGATAAAATATCGCTGATAATAACGAAGAGTCACATACCCGTCCCGTCAATGCACCTAGAATAAAATTACAATACCACAATAGATCCATACTGTGAGGACTCGCTTGACTGCGGTACTTTGGGGATCGTTTAGTATATAAATTAAAATACTTTTGAAGAGCAAAGACTATATTTAACTTATTAATATAAAGACACACGCGGGCGGAGGCCTGGGGCTGACTAGCCTTATTTTTACTTCAACAAAAGAAAAACCCTCACGAATCCTATTTAAATATATTTTGACAGATTATTCGGAAGAAGAAAGGTTTCACGCCAGCCTGTGATATATATGAGGTTCCATCTCATATTAAAACCTTTAAAGTACCTACACAAGAAAAACGTGTGTGTACAAAGGGCCTTAGTATTGTCTTACAACAGTATACTATTTTACTTGCTTCTTTCTGCCTGCGACTTCGTCCGCGTGTAATTTCTTGTTAATTCCACCCACCCTGTCGCATCGCATCGCCCGCCACATTGCTTAATGTTCTTTTTTTTTGCTCGGCTCTTAAGGGTCGTAGCGTGATGATAAATAACCTTTACTCAAAAATTGGACTATCAAATGCAAAAATAAATTTTCAAATTTAACTGGTAGTTCCATAGATTAGCGCGTTCAAACAAAAAAAAAACCGGCCAAGTGCGTGTCGGACTACGCACAATGAAGGGTTCCGTAGTTGAGATGAATTTATTTATTCCTAAACAAACTTAACATTGTAGTTGAAAAACATGTTCTCCCATACATTCCAACTGCAAATCGTCGCTCGGCATCCAATACCGCGAATGTGACATTAAAAAAAAAAAAAAAAATTGCAGGGTCACTTATTTGAACGTGTAGAATGAAATAAAACAAAAATCAGATTTTCGTAAAAAAAATTCACATTCGCGGTATTAATATAATAATAACACCTTTAAACCAGCAATTCTTGTATATACCCTATGTATATATAATCTGAATCTTGGAAACGGCTCCAAGAATTGTTATTAAATTTAGTATGCAGGGGGGTTTCAGGAGCGATAAATCAATCTAGCTAGGTTTCATTTTTAGAAAACGTCGTTCAAAAAAAAATTATCATCCAGATATTTTTCTTTATCAAGTAACAAGGACTCATTGCGTTAGTAAACTTATGAACTATGTTAACTTATTTTACGTGGTCACTTAGAAAGTTTGGCGACTAACAGTTTTTGTCTATAGAATACTGGCTGGTTTTGATGTCAATTAAAACGATGACTATTTATTACAAAAAAACATAACATTCCAAATTCGACATTCCCTCCACATTTTTTTACGAGCAAAATCAAAATACTCTGTCTTACTGAAAACTGGATTTATAACGAGAACATTTTCGCGCGATGATTTTGTACGATTTCAAATGTCGACTAAAACCAGAAGAATACTTCGAATGGTGTTCATAGAAAAAAGCCCTTCTAAAGCGACTGTTTTTCGCTGGTTCAACGAATTTATGGGTGGTCTAGTAATTTTGGCAGACAAAGAAAGAAGTGACCGCCCTATGACGGTTGTTACATAACAAAAAGTGCTGGCTGTGAAAAGTTTAATGCAAGAGAATAGGCGAATTACATATGAAGAGGTTCAGCATACACCGTGAAATTTGAATAACAGTTTTGCTAGAACAAACGTTGTTCAGACCATGGTCTACTACCATTCTACAGCATCCAATAAAAAACAAACATAATTAGTTTTGAAAAAACACAAAAAAAGCAAAGTTTAAAATGTCAAGAAATATAGGTGTATACTGCCGATTGGATCGGGAAGTATGCATGAAATTCTACAAAGGCATCTTCGGTTATGAAAGATAGTTTCACGCTGGTACCGCAAAATCTAACGCAGGGTCAGAAGGAGGTTCGGGTAGAATGGTGCCGAGACATGATAGCAAAATTGGTAGCAGGCTCGTCTCGGCGCGTTTAAGATATCATTACGGGTGATGAATCTTGGATTTTTCAATATGATCCAGAAATGAAGCGTCAGTCGACCGTGTGGCTGTTTCAAAATGAACCAACGCCTACCAAAGTGAAGCGAGCCAGAAGTGCAGGCAAAATGTTGACCGCAAGTTTTTTTTTTCTTCTACCAGGTTATCTGGTGTCAGTACCCTGACGAGATCAAAGAAGCATCAATGCTGAATGGTATGTTACCAAATGTTTGCCAGAAGTTTTGACTACTGCAAGCAGCAAGCGACCGAACACTGGCCTCCGTGGGCTACTGCTTCACCACGACAACGCGCTGGCTCACTCGGCGCTCAAAACAAGGGACTTTCTGGACAGCACACCGGTCAAATTTATAGGTCATCCTACTTACAGTCCCGATTTGGCTCCGTGCGACGTTTTCTTGTTCCCCAAAATAAAAAATCAACTCAAAGGAAAACAGTTTTCATCACCTGAAGATGCACTGGGTGCATTTGAGAAGGAGATGAGATTGGAGAGGTGTCTGATGCGGACTGGAAAATGTGTTATGAAAATTGGTTTAGACGTATAAAACTGTGTATAGACGCCAATGGAGAGTTCTTTCAAAAGATATAATAAAAAAAATTATAACCTGTAGTATATTTTTTTCTAGTATCACAAAACTTTCTGAGTGCCCCACGTAATCTAGTTTAAATTTACTTCACCCCATGGGAGATGGCACTGCAGTGATTGATGTACATGCAATCCAGACTGCTAGCGATATTGTTGGAGCTGGCCCGTATTCTGCGTACCAGGGATGCACACCTCATTCGCATCGTTACGTAAAAGCAATTAATATGTGCGTCCGCGAATATTCCCGATGCGCTACAAAAACGGGGCAGCCCCACCAATACCCTGAAAGCGTTGTTGTATTGGACACGAAGGGCGTTGCATGACCTTTGGGTATATCTAGCCCACAGGCTGAACGTGTAAAACGTTGTACAATAAGCTCGACAGAGTAATTTTGGCTTTTTAAGTGAGCAGCCTGCAAACCTGCGAGCCAGTATGTTTGCCCTTACCGACAACGCCCTTCGCTCCCGCTTAATATCGAGTCCGTCATTGAGGTCAGGGGTCAATATATGACCAAGATATTTAAACGTAAATACTCTTTGTAGTGGAGTCCCATTGAGTAATACAGGTGGTACATAACCCGGTCTGCCCCCAGCCTCAAAGACCATGATCTCCGACCTATTGGAGTTATACATCAAACCATGTTTTGGCATACTGCTCACATTTGGCGACCAATTACTTTCTGAGACCACAGATTGACGCGCTCAGAAACACCATATCATCTGCATAGACAATATTATTTACACAAATACCATCTATATAGCAACCCACTCTGGTGCTGCTGAGCTCGCCAATACTGCCTCACCCCGCATTCCAACCTGTATGGCTTGGAAAAAGTTCCAGCCCATCGTACACTATTGATCTGGTTACCAGACCACTATTTAAAGATGTTTGCTCCATTAGCAACCTATCCTTCTCCATCTTTCTCCACAATACGTCATAAGCAACCAGATCAGAAATCTTGAATAAATCGATGAACCTAGCATAAATCGGCGTCCCACGCTATGTATAGTAAGTATGTGATAGTATGCTTAAGGCACAACACTGCACTTTCTGTTGACAAACCACGCCGAAACCCGAATTGGTTGTCATGAACATTTACAGTTTTATTTATTTGTGTATTAAGCAGACGGTCAAACACTTTTGATATTTTGATTTATAGTAGCTAGAGAGATGGGCCTTTTGGATGCCGAGCGACGAAATGTAAGTTTTTACGCACAATATTGAGAGATTTACCATGTTATTTTAAGACCATAGACTTCTTATAGGTTTTCCTGTAATCTATGAGTAAAGAGCCATACTATGTATTTTTTTCAAATTTTTCGGTCCAGTAGTTTCGGAGATAAGGGGGGGGGAATGGTCAATTTTCATTGAATTTATTAAATATCTTTAAAAGTATTTATTTTAAAATTATATAAAAAATATATTTAAGATCCTCGTAACAAGCCCTTTCATTTGATATATCACACGGTACTATTAGCAAAACTTTTTTTTTTAATTTTCTTGTTTGTGCCCCAAAAGTGACACCTATATTCAAAATTAAATTATTTACGTTACACATTCGTATTTGGGTCACAGAAATACATATGTGTACCAAATTTCAACTTAATCGGTCCATTAGATTCGGAGTAAATTGGCTGTGACAGACGGACAGACAGACAGACAGACAGACAGACAGACAGACAGACAGACAGACAGACAGACACACGAGTGATCCTATAAGGGTTCCGTTTTTTCCTTTTGAGGTACGGAACCCTAAAAAAAGATGAATTTATTTATCCCAAGAACAAACTTAACATTGTAGGTGAAATACATGTTCTCCCATACATTCCAACTGCAAATGTAAGTTTGTACGCACAATATTGAGAGATTTCCCATGTTCTTTTAAAACCATAAACTTCTTATAGGTTTTCCTGTAATCTAGTAGTTTCGGAGATAAGGGGAACGGTCAATTTTCATCAAATTTCTTAAATATCTTTAAAAGCGTTTTTTTTTTTATTTTATAAAAAATATGTTTAAGATCCTCGCAACAAGCCCTTTCATTTGATATGTTACACGGTACAGTAAGCAAACCTTTTTTTAAAATTTTCTTGTATATTCAAAATTCATTCGTATTTGGGTCACAGAAATACATATGTGTACCAAATTCCAACTTAATCGATCCATTAGATTCGGAGCAAATTGGCTGTGAAATACGGACAGACTGACAGACAGACACACGAATGATTCTATAAGGGTTCCGTTTTTCCTTTTGAGGTAAGGAACCCTAAAAACAAACTTATCAGCTTTATTATTAGTATACATTTTAATCAACATTTATTTTGCCTGATGTGATATGGCTTGAACTATCGGATAAGGATAGAAACATCAACATCAAGAAAAAAATAAAAATAATAGATGTAAGAGCAAAATTACTCAACCGGCATTGGCAGGACACATTTGTAGGATGAACAAAACGTTTAACAGAATGGGTACCAAGAGACAGGAAAAGGAAAAAACCGGCCAAGTGTGTGTCGGACCACGCACAATGAAGGGTTCCGTAGTTGAGATGAATTTATCCTAAAAACAAAAGGCCGATTCTGAATAAATTTAGATATTGATGATAGTGTTTTATGAAAATTAATAATTCAAAAGAGTGCCAACGGGAACATATTACTAAGACTCCGCTGTCCGTCCGTCAGTCACAGGGCCCCATCTTTTGAACCGTAATAGGAAGACATTAATTTGAAATTTAACAGTGTGTACTACCCATCATCATCTTCCTGCCCTTGTTCCATGTTACTTGGGGTCGGCGCAACACGTTTTCTTTTTCCACTCTCCCCTGTCAACCATCACACTATCATTCACTCCCTTCTCTTTCATATCATTCCTCACACAATCCATCCATCTTTTATTTGGTCTTCCTCTCCCGCTCCATCCATCAACATTTATGTTCATCACTCTTTTAGTCACATGCGTTTCTTCTCTCCTCATCACATGCCCATACCAGGCCAAACGATTTCCTTACTCTACTATAACCACTTTATCAACAAATAATTAAAATACTAAATAATACAAGAAACGAGTTTTTTTATAGCGTTTTATGTATTAAAAAAAATGTAGTGTTCAATATTATGCCATGGTACGTAACACTTTGTGTGCGAGTCCGACTCGCACTTGGCCGCTTTTTATTTCACAAAAGGCATTTCTGAGGTTATATCCAAAATAATAATATTGGTGAACTGTAGAAAATTTCTAACAACAGTTATCAATCTCTCTCCAACTCCTTCAAGTCAGCCTTACTTTTGAGATTTCCGAACAAAAGTTATTAATCATGATTATTCCGCTATATTATTGTCACGGTTCCGAATTAGCGGATCCTGAAACTTCCTTGGTTTAAATTGGTGTGAAAATATTCTGAATAATTGATTTGAAATTATCCCTTTCTCGAATGATTTTCTGTGCTACCAGCCAAGGGTTTTTTAAAACCAGATTATTTATTTAAACTTCACGTGCGGGTCTTAGCGGGTCTTACTGCCACAAAGTATTCTCTGCCAGCCAACCTTTGGGTTAATAGAATTTTGGACTTACCAGATGTAGGTGGTTACCTGAATCTTGTATTCTATGTTTTTATTATAGTGAAATAATAAAATAATATACACCGTGACATTTTAGTCGTAACCGACATAAAATACCTCTAGGAGCAATTAAATAATTGTTACAATATATAAATTTTTTTGAAGTGATAACTGTTTTAGGTGCGTTGTGCATTTTTGAGATGGGAAAAAACAATTGAACTCGCGACACCATTACAGACACTTCATTTTTGTAAACGCGATTGTGCTCTTTATTTATATTGCGTTACGGATCAATTTTCTATGCAAGTATTTTTACTTCAAAGGTTTTAGAAGAATATTTTTTTGTAAACGCGATTGTGTTCTTTATTTAGTTATGGTTACGGACCAATGTCCTATACAAGTATTTTTCTTCCACCAAGGCGATCCTGTTCAAGTTTTCACTTCTGTCGGCACTCCCGGAGTGCCACTGCTTTTTTTTAATGAATGTTTAGTAGTCATTGGATACATGAAGTGGGCTGCTTTTGTAAGACGACTTGCCACGGTGTATAATGAAGAGCCTTTATTTTCCTTGACATTTAATTTGTATTGGTCGTAGTTATATACTCAGTTACATTTTGTTAAGGCCCCGTTTGGGTATAGGCCTCCTCCAACTTTTCCAAGTGTCTCCTTCGCTGTCTTTGTCCAGTCCTTTCCGGCAATTTGTTTAATTTAATCTGCCCAACGTTCTCTTGGGCGTCCTTTGACTCTTTTGCCGGTTGGGCTAGACCATTGAGTTACCAACTGTGTCCATCTTCCATCTATCATTCTTGTTCATCATCATCATCATCATCATCATTCTTCTGTCCATATCCTTATTTATTTGTGGTCGGTGCAACGTGTCTCTTTCGTCCATGTTGAGAATTGCTGATGGCAGCTGGTTGTTAAAGAAACACGATCACCAATCACAAACTATTTATTTATACTTGTTGGTAGACACTTCACAATGGGTTCGGCTTATTATTTCTAAAGTAATTAATTAAATTAAACAGAGCGCGTGTATGGCGAATCACTGTACCAGAGAGAGAGCGAGAGAGCGAGAATGTGTGAAAGGGATGGATAGAAGTGAATATTTAAATAAATTAGTATGGTAATACTAAACATTCTCACGCCTTCTTTTAACAAACTGCACTACTGGTAGATATAACAATACTAGTTGGTTTATAGTATAGTGTTAGTACCTAGTTAGTGAGTATTACAATGTAAGGTAAGTTATTAATTAAGTTAGTTATAATTACGTTAATAATTATTTAAGTTTAAACATACAAATCTTAATGTAGTAAATATTCTTAAACTAGTTATTATTATTACATTGTTGTAACAAAATCAATTTATGTATGGGCCTAGTATAATCACCCTTGGATGTATGAATGGTTACAGATCTTATTAAGTTGTCATTTTTGTTTACATTAGTAGATATAACTTTACCTAAAGGCCACAATGTAGGAGGTGTACATTCATCTTTGATTATTACAATGTCTCCTATTTTTAAGTTTTTCTTAATGTCTAACCACTTATTTCTACTTTGTAATTCAGAAATATAGGTAAAATAAAATTGTTTCCAAAATCTTTGTTTTATTTGCATAATTTTTTGGTACACACTTAATCTAGATTCATTCAAATCTAACACACTAGGTTCTGGTATGTCTGTTAAAGAAGTTCCTATGATAAAATGGGCTGGAGTTAAACAGATAACATCATTTGGAACATCAGCAATTGTACATAATGGTCTTGACTTTAATATGCCCTCTATTTGGACTAAAGTAGTATATAACAATTCGTAAGTTAGTTTAGTAGAAAATAAATGACTTTTAAGCAATGACTTGACTGATTTTATACCAGCTTCATAAATACCACCCATATGACTGGCAAGAGGTATTGTAAATTTATAATTAATATAATTAGAAGTACAAAAATCCAGTATGTGGCTGTAAGACTTATCTGACTTGAACATTTTATAAAGCTCATGTAGTTCAGTCTTAGAACCTTTAAAATTAGTAGCATTATCAGTATACAAACATATTGGAGTACCTCTTCGAGATACAAACCTTTTCAAAGCACAAATAAATGCCTGAGAACTCAAATCAGTTACGAGCTCTAGGTGTATAGCTCTAGTTGCTAGACATACAATTAGACATATGTATCCCTTTGTGTACTTACAGTTTCGAGTCATTGAACTCCTGATAGCTATAGCACCACTGAAATCAATGCCTACATGAAGGAACGCTCTTGTTAGGGTTACTCGAGGTGAAGGAAGACTAGCCATTTGCTGACTACAGGTTTGTGCTCTAAATCTGATGCATTTCACACAAGAATGAACTATCTTTTTTACTTCATTCCTACTGTGTTTTGTATTCCAGAGTGTAACAACCTTTGGTGATAATATTGAACAACTAATGATGTTATGTGATCTTTAGCAGGTAGTATAATAGGATGAGCTTGACTATAGGATATGTCTGAATGCTGAATACGACCTCCAACTCTAATGAGCTGGTCTTGGTCTAGGAAAGGATTTAGTTTCCTTATGGGACTGGATTGGAATGTATATAGCTTTCGTTTAGGTAAGTCTGTAATATCTGATTGACTGAGTGATGATAATTCTAAATATTCTCTTGTGAAAGACTTACGTTGTGCGATTTGAACTATGAAATTAGTAGCTCTGTTGAGTTCCTGTACAGCTATGTAAGGAGAATTGCTTTGAACCTTATTTTTTAGATTATTTAAAAATCTAAACATGAATGCAATGACTCTTGTTAACTTTGTGAAGTTAGATATTCTAAGAAACAAGTCATAAAAATATTCATAATTAATAGGAATTTTTTTAGAAGTATGTGTGGGTGTATGACATAGTTGTGTACATGTATTGTGGACAGGAGTAATTACTTGAGAAGTAACTTCTTGGGGCACCGATATAGGCCATGTAGATTTATCCTGTTTAATCCAGGTGGGGCCTTGCCACCATAAATCACAAGTAGGCAATTGTTTGGGCATCACCCCTCTAGTTATTAAATCTGCTGGATTTTGTTTGGTGTTTATATAATACCAATCATCCGTGGCAGTTAATTCAATAACCTGCATTAAACGATGAGATACATATGTGTCTCGCTTGTGTTTGTAAGGGGATTTGATCCAGCTTAGGACTATGGATGAGTCTGTAAATAAAAATGTATGATCAATTTCTATGTTATTTTTTGTAGTGTTAATAAATTTATCATAAATATTTGATAATAATAGTGTTCCACATAACTCAAGTCTGGGAATTGACTGTTGTCTTTTAATAGGTGCTACTCTCGACTTAGCCATGATCAAAATGCAAGTCGATTTTTTGTTAGGATAATTTGCTTTAAAATATAAGCAAGCACCATAGGCTTTATTAGATGCGTCACAAAACCCAATTAGGCATACATTAATAGGTATATCAGTAAAGTACCATCTAGGGATCTTAATAGACTTTAAGTAATTTAATTGATCAATAAAATTTTGCCAATAATCTTGTAAATTGTTAGGTATGGGACTATCCCAGTCAATGTTTTCTTTCCAGATGTCTTGCATTAGGATTTTAGGAATAATTACTGTAGGTGCTAGAATACCTATTGGATCAAACATCTGTGCTATCTGTGATAATATAGATCTTTTAGTGTGAGAAATGTTTGTAATTTCAGGTATGTGAGTATGGAGTATGTCCTGTGTAGGTAGCCACATTAAACCTAAAGTCCTAACAGAGTCTGGCTTGTTAAAATTGTATGAATTGTTTTGACAACCAGAGTTATTCTGTGAAATATGTTCACTAGACGCGTCCATAGTAGGAATTGCAATCTGTTTTAAAATATGGGGGTTGTTTGAAGTCCATTTGTGTAACTTGAACCCAGCTTTATTAAGCAAATCTATTAATTGTAAACAGAGTTGAGTGCACTGTTCAAGGGTCTGTTGACCGGATAAATAGTCATCCATATAACTGCAAGTTTCTATGCATTCTGCAGCTAAACTATGAGTCTCTTTATTTTTGTAAGCTATATCTAACATAGTACGACATGCAAGATAAGGTGCGCACTTAGTGCCATATGTAACTGTTGCTAATTCTATGCATTTGAGTGGATCAGATTTAGATTCCCTCCATAAAATCCTCTGATATGATCTTTGTTCTGGATTCACTAATATACCTCTGAACATTTTAACTATATCACAAGAAAAGGCATACTTGAATAGTCTGAATTTCAAAATTATATCAAGTAAATTATTGTAAATGTTAGGACCTTCATGTAGAATATCATTCAAGGATGTGCCTGTTGATGTTTTGGAACTAGCATTAAAAACAACTCTTAACTTTGTTGATCTACTTTCAGATTTTATGACAGGTAAGTGAGGTAAGTAATATGTATTGTTTTGTGTAGGGGAGAATTCCTTTACATAATATGCATGACCCAATGCAATATATTCATCGATAAATTCTTTATATTGAGTGAATAATGAAGGATCTTTTTGAAATCTAGACTCTAACTGTAATAGGCATCGGTAGGCAGTATTAAAGGAGTTACCTAAATCTTGTAGTTTGTCTGCCTGTAGGGGTAGATTAACTGTGTATTTACCCGTGTGATCTTGTATAGTGGTAGACTCATATAATGTTTCACAATATTTTTCTTGTGGAGATATTAGCTTTTGAGGTGTGATTTCCTCTTGTTCCCAGAAGCGTTGTAGTAGCTGATCTGTTGATAATAAAGATACATACATGCTAATGTGAGGATTAGGACCAAATGCATGTAAAGGCTTGTCACTTGTGAGTGTGCCTGATACAATCCAACCGAATACTGTATCAATCATGACAGGTAGGTTGTGACCTAACTTTATGCGGTCTGTTAGTAAGAGAGAATAGAAAAGCTCGGCCCCTATGAGTATGTCTATAGTGCTAGGTATAAAGAATGTGGGGTCAGCTAGTTTGCATGTAAGCGTGGAAGGTATGTTCCAGTTGCGTGTAGGTATGTAATTATGCGGTAATGGCACTGTAATGTTGTTCATTACTATTAACGTTAGATTAGAATTATAATCATTATATCGAGAAGAAATATTAGCATTTAAGCTTAATTGTGCAAGGCTGTCTTTGTTGCCCACACCTTTAATTGTGCATGAATGGTAACTATATGGAAGCTTTAGCACAGCTGCAAGCCTGTGTGTTATTATACTGATTTCACTTCCAGAGTCTAATAAAGCTCGTGCATTTACCCAGTTTCCCATAGCATCTTGTATTCTTATGATAGCTGTTGATAGCAAGGTAATATGATTATTAGTGTTCGAGAGAAGTACTGTTGAAGGGTTAGAGTGTGAGTTTGTTTCACATTGGGCATTTGGATGTGCTATATTGTGCTGTGGCACGCAAGAGTTCAGTGAAGCAATAGTACCAGGTAGCTTACAATCTGCTGTGGCAGGACTTACTTGTTTAGAATGATCCATATGTATACTTGTATGATGTTTGCGATGGCATGACAAACACTTCAATTTTGAACACTTATGTTTTGCATGGTAAGGCTGTAAACAGTTAAAACACAATGATTTAGATTTTATATAGTTAATGCGATTAGGTACACTCATTTCTATATAATTAGGACACTTGTGCAAGTCGTGCTTTTGTTGACATAATGAACAATTTATTTGAGGCCTAGAGGTAGTGGACAAATGTGTAGATTTAACAGTAGACCTATGACAAGGCTTGTCATTGAGTACTTCAAATGCTGATAGCCTTTGGTTTAAGAAATCCAGTAACTCAGACAATGTAGCAAGAACACTTTCTTTTTTGTTTATTTCCCACGCTGCTCTCAGCGAGTTGTCCAGTTTATGTGATATTAGGAATACTAAAAGAACATCCCAACTGTCTACAGGTAGCTTAATAGCTTTAAGGGAATCTAGACTTTGTTGTAAAGTGACTAAAAATTCTTTCAAGTTGTGTTTAGTAATAACATTGTAATTAGTAATAGCTTTTAAGTGAAAGTTAACGATCATAGTTTGGTTCTCATACCTTTTTGCTAGTATATCTAGTGCCTTACTGTAGTTTTCCTCAGTTATGAGAAGTGAGGTTATAAGCCCAGCCGCTTCACCTGATAAGGCGGACTTGAGATATTGAAGTTTGTTCACTGTTGGAATATCTGCACTGTCAACAGAAGCGTAGAATATGTTCTTGAATGCTGGCCATTCGCGGATATCACCGTCGAATTTTGGAAGCTCCAGTAATGGCAGCTTGACACGTGGTTTCCTTGCTGTACAATCATGTAATGTAGTAGAATTTAAATGAGATTGCTCCATCGTTTGTTGCGAACCTCCTGTTAGTGCCGCAATTTTTGCTTTCGTAGAATAATATTTCGCTTCGGTAGTCTCCCGATCCTGTTCGTTGACATGTTGCCGATCGGGCGAGTCCAACATTTCGATATTAGTTTGGATTTCATCATATCGATCCATTAGTTTTGTCAATTCTTCTGATCTGACCTGTAGGTCGTGTTTGTTACACTTTGCAGGATCGTAGTTTTGCACATAGTTTGCTAGTCTTGTAATTTTACCTTTGATGGCGGCACGGGTCGTGCGCAAATTATCAATTTCTTCCATCTTGTTTGATGGAATCCGTGGAATATTTTAGAAGGTTGCTTGTGAGCTTTATAGAAAAATGCTTGTGAGCTGAAACGATATAAATATTTCACTGATATTGCACTTTTTCTGTAGAACGACTATCAAAAGTCTCTGGCCAAAATCGCGACCGAGAAGCCAGCGTCGTCGGTCGGTCCCAAAAAATATATTATTTTTCCGGAAATGAAAGTGAAACTCTCAATTGATTAGTAAAGCAGTGGGATTGGTTGAATCTGCCTTATGTCATCTGCTTTACCGACAACTTAGTATATCGATTGCCGATTGAATGCTTCTCTCCGGTCTTGTCGGTAAAACAGCACTTGTGTCTTCGTAGGTGGCGCTGGTGATGTATGCCGAAGAGGCCCGAGGTGGCACGACGCGACCCGAAGTAAGCCGACTTTCGTCGACCTTGTCGATGACTTCCTGCCGGCTTGGCGCAAGCCACGCCTAACCACCAAAAAATGGCGTTCGGAGAAACTCGAAGGACCAAATTTATGTTGAAAATTGCTGATGGCAGCAGGTTGTTAAAGAAACACGATCACCAATCACAAACTATTTAATTATACTTGTTGGTAGACACTTCACAATGGGTTCGGCTTATTATTTCTAAAGTAATTAATTAAATTAAACAGAGCGCGTGTATGGCGAATCACTGTACCAGAGAGAGAGCGAGAGAGCGAGAATGTGTGAAAGGGATGGATAGAAGTGAATATTTAAATAAATTAGTATGGTAATACTAAACAGTCCATATAGTATTTATCTTTTCTTAATGTCCTTCGACTATTATCGGATTTCCGAATACAAACGAATGCAAATTTTCATGTCCATCAATTATTAGATTTATCGAGTATAAAAATTTGAATTCAGAACTAAGTACTTTATTGTTGTTTTGTTTTGATTTCCGTGTGAATTATACAGAGCTGTAAAACTATTTTCTTATCTGTCGTGCCTGCGACTTTAGCAGCTTTCCTCCCTTTTTTTAAAATAAATTACATTAAGTTAAAAGAGTATTAACAATCTGTATACTTCCAAATCGATTGAGAGCGTCCGGTCTGCACCAAGTGCAAAGGGCAACTGATGGAAATCCGACAACTGACGAAACACGAAGTTTGCCGAGGGACATTAAGAAAATAGAACGCACTCCTTTTTCATCTTTCACACAAGCCATCCATCGTTTCTTTGGTCTTCCGCTACTCGTATAGCCATCCATATTCATATTCAAAACTTTCCTGACGACATTTCCCTCTTTCTTCCGCATCACATGATCATACCACGATAACCTATTTCCACACAACTTTTCAGTCACCAGTTGCACTTTCTGACTTCCTCTTCCTCTTCTTCTTCTCATCGTTAATCTTACTACGTGTTATAATATTACACGATAATAACAACAAAAAAAAAGATTTTAGCTTCCCTATATTACAATAACAAAACTTAAACATGTCAAATAAACTGGAATTATCTCGCGCCATACGCAAAAGGGAGTAACATCAATTTTCATAAAAGACGGTGAATATGCAAATAAAACGTAACATTTATTTACAAACGCGTTATTGCCGGTATTACACGGTATTGCACGTTCACCTGTTTTTATTTTATTTATTTGAATATATGAGCTTTTACCCCTTTACCCAAATAGAGCCTTTCTGTTATGATTTTGGTTAGATATCTTTGAATGAATAAATATGATCTGTGTTGTCTATGTATTTGTGTTGCTGGGAATTTGATTATGATTTCTAGCTTATATTACTGAAAATTGTGTTCATTGTATCAAAGATAATTAAATCTAGTTGTTTTATTTTATTCAACTTTGATACACTAGCATTTATTTCTGTTTTAATTTAAATCTAGTCTAGAACGAAGGTATTGTGGTACCTTGTTATAAAAGTAAGCAGAAGTCATTACTTGTATCGTAAATGTAAAACATAATTGGACGAGTGCCTTGTTGGTTTAGAGGTCGCCAACTCGCGGGCGATACTGGTGAGCATGATGTCCTGGGTTCAATTCCCGGGTTGGATAAAGTGTTATTGGGTTTTTCCATCAGGAGTTTCTCAGTAGCAGCCCAGAGTCAGAATATGTGTCCGATTGATGGCTGAAAAATAACTGGCGAAATGTGGGTGTACATAGGTACACCTCTGCTTAACCCTTCAGGATAAACAGGGGTGATGTTTTTGTTATTTAATTGGTTCATGAATTTTTGAGCGTTTTCACAGAAATTCCGGAGAATCCATCATCATAACAAATTGATGTAGATTATATAAGTTCATAGTACAAATTTTAATTAAACCGCTACCCAAACAAAACCCGTTTGTTTGTTACATAAGTTCCGGTTAATGGACTTCAGATAACCGGATTAAGTGTAACGCACCCGATATAAAAGCTTCGGTTTGTTTACACGAGCCATTAATATTACCTATATCCCTTTTGTTCAACACTATAATAATATTTAAAACATTAAATTGCGTGATACAGTACAAATATGTTCTTAATGTCAAACCTCGTGTTTCGACAATCGTCGGATTTTTATCAGTTGCCCTTTGCACTTGGTGCAGACCGGATGCTCTCGATCGATTTGGAAGTATATATAGTTGTTAATACTCTTTTAACTTAAGGTAAAAGTCGCAGGCAGGACAGATAGGAAAATAGTTTTACAGCTCTATATAGTTCACACGGAAATCAAAACAAAACAACAATAAAGTACTTAGTTCTGAATTAAAATGATTAAACACGATAAATCTAATAATTGATGGACATGGAAATTAGCTTTCGTTTGTATTCGGAAATCCGATGATACCCGAGGGACATTAAGAAAATAGTTAGACTGTAATTTCTTAGTAGTTTGAAACTTCCTCAGTAGTTCTGAGTTCCAGACTCAGACTGACAGTACTTCTTGGTGCTTCATGCCAATTTGCTTAAGGCTTCTGTGATACAAATCACGGTTTCAATCACAAAATATGTTAGGTAAATAAATAAAATAAAATTGTTTATTTGCACATTCAAGTAATATAAAACATGGTTTACAGTTAAGGTGCAGGTGCATCCTTCTAAGCGTATCGATGGCAATCTAAATGGACTCGGCCCGGTAATAGCAGTTTTGGGCATTAACGAGCACAGTGGCACTCTGGGAGTGCCGACAGAAGTGAAAACTTGAACAAGAGCGCCTTGATGGAAGAAAAATACTTATATAGAACATTGGTCCTTAACATAATATAAATAAAGAACACAATCGTGCTTACAAAAATGAGGTGTAGGTAACGCTTTCGAGAATTCAATTGTTTTTTCCCATCTCATAAATGCCCAACGCGCCTAAAGAAGTTTTCACTTCAAAAACTCAAGTATCCATGTGGCAATGTCGACTCTTTCTGCATTTAACTAACGGATGTATTGATGCAAAAGCTTCCAATTCTAAGTTGAAATAATGAATTACATACATACACACATAATATAATTATCGTAATATTATATCTTAGCTTCGCAGGTTCTACAGTTGAGGCGATTTTGCACGTACAATACGGCCGATGTAACTTGGCAGATCTGAACATAGGCACTACGAACTTCCGCGCATGTTCTCTCACTCACACACGCCTCATGTCACCATTTGCTTCCTATTTTTTTTATTGCGCAGCCTTCTGCGCGAAGTTCGAAACTGTCAAGTTATATCGGCCGTATTGTACGGGTAAATACATTGGGCATGTTTATTGTAAATCTTTGGAGATTTTCGTAAATAAACCAGATTTTCGCTGTATCACTTAAACTAAATCCTAACCCTAATCCCACGTACAGATAATCCGTACAACAATCGAAAAAGCAATTACTCAAAAATTGGCTGAAACAGCAACTGGGCCTGGTTAGATAAACACCGTGGCATCGGTCCAAGTCCAGAGTACATCATAGACGCACATCGGACGTGCCCTATCGAGCCGACGGATCTCGGATCACAACGGGCCCGTCTTAAATCGGATCGTCCTACTTTATCTGGGGAACGGCATTTTAAGGCCGTCGACTTTTTGTAGGCATTCGATTTCGGTGTCTGATTTGAAATTGAAGATAGAATCATGGGTTCAGATCACGTAGAATTTGACTAGTTTTAGTAACGGTTTTGTAAAAACATAACGATTTTTTTATATTTTTGATGCCAATCTTTATTAACACGTTCAGTGCCGGGAGCCCTTGCACTGAACGGTTACCTTGCACTGAACCTGGAAGGTTCACTCAAGTCGCATATGGGATGCCGGGAACCCTCGCGGAGGGCTCATTTAAAATGTAAGTTTTTCGTAGCAAATTCGGCATTATACACTGTGAAAATAAAATCTGTTATATATTATAACAAGATTTCAAACCTTATACCGGTGACACTCCTTGAGGGTTAACTTTAGCACAAACGTAATGCCGGTTACCATCCTGTTGTCAACTTGCAATATGTATGGCGGCATGGCATAGGAGCTCTATGAAAAATGGGTGGAGTCGAAAGGGAGGTCAGATGCGTAGTACTTGCAACCGGCGGCGTGCGTGTATGACCAGATGTATGAACGTAATCGAGGCAAAAAGAGTATGTAAAGTTGGTAGCAGGTGGCGTTCTGAAGTTTCTGCCTACCCCCATTGGAAGAAAACGTGAGTATATATGTATCTTTATTAAATTATTGCGTAGCTTTAGCAGCCTCATTGGTCTAGTGGTCGCAAGCGCTACTGCTGAGCATGAGGTATTAGGTTCGGTTTCTGGCAAAGTGTTATTGGGTTTTTCTATCTGGAATTTTTCAGTAGCAGCCCGGATTCTGGATTTGTGCCCGGTTGATGGCAATAGGCTCGCCCCCTATTACATGGGACTTAAACATATAACTGGCGAAATGTGGGTGTGCTATATGTACCATCGCGGAAAGCCATAACTAACCACCGTAAGGACTATTCTGGCTTGTAGTATTTGGCCGCTATAGAACCAGGGTGGTAACAGATGTGGTCATCGTGTGCACGGGATTTTGTATTCAAGTTATGGGCTTCCGCGATGGTACTATGTAGGTACACCTCTGCCTAACCCTTCGGGAAAACAAGGCGTGATGTAATGTTATGATTGTGTACTTTGCGTTGATGTTTAAAAATATTGTTCATGGCCTTAAATTGTTTGATAAAATATCAAAACTGATTAAATTTTTCAAAAACTCACTCGTTTCTGACCAATATTACTAATATTATATTATATACTATTAAACGAGCAATATTTGTATATATATTTATTTGTTTGTATATAGATTTGTACTCACGTTCTCTAAATCGGCTCTAACGATTTCGATGAAAGTTGCGTTAAAGGGGTTTACGGTGGTAAAAAATTGATCTAGCTAGGTCTCATATCTGGGAAAATTTGTTTTCTCCGTATTTTCACCCGAGCAGAGCTCGCCCAAAGTTTAGAACAAGATATTGAATAATAACATGGCAGCATGGAATTAGTAAGTACCTACTATCATGGCAGCATGGAATAAGTTGGTACCATACATGGATTAGTATAAACTTTCCTATACTATTAAATGATCATTCTCAATTTTTACCAGAGCAGAGCTCGGTCGCCCAGGTACTATGACTAATATTGAATACCTTTATTGCGTGGGTTGCCTATTTTCCGAAAATCTACATAATTTAAAAATCAACCTACATGTATTGTGTTTCATTTTGAATCCAAATTGAATTTCTCGGAATTTTTATTTAATTTTTATCCATTGCAAATAAAATGTGAGTGGTATAATCACTGGAACATAAATTGGATAATATTACTAATATATTTTATAGAGAAAATAAAATGCGTATCATAGACGTGAGTCCTACCTATTCTAGATTACTTTTGTCTGTCTGTAGCTCGGCTAACAAAACCGCGTAAAAAAATGTGAATACATTTATCTTAAAAACTACTACGAGAGCTAGCTTTTGGCTCGCGTTAGTAAAAAAATAATAAATCTATAACATTACATCCGTGTGCCAAATATGGATACCAATCTAAGCTTTGAGTACAATATAATCATAAAATAATAAGTAGTTTCATTTTATGCGTGACACAAGTGTGTCACAAACTTTATTCCGAACGTAAGCATTGAACTAGTGTAACAACTTGACTGGGGTCACTTCGGAAGGCTTCGGCATGCTTCGGCACTCATTCATGAAATAGGTCAAGAGACGGATGAACAGTTCCGCGACGATTTGTCATTGTCGCCGACTTTCACATAAAAAAGAGGAATTGCTCTCGTGAAAGGATCCAAGTTTGGCCTGTTTTTGAAATGTGTTCGACGTATCCGTTGACCACAGGCTTCATAGATCGCTGACCTCTTCTGATATTGTTGAGTTCCTCTGATTTATTTTTTGTAAAAATAACAGATCGTAAAATATAATTTTCAGAAAACCCCAAAACTAAAACGGCATGTGACTCACGCGAAGGGTTGATCAGACAATTGTTTTTTTTTTCTGGAATATCTACTTTTGGTTTCGCCACTCAAATATTTTTCCTACAACATAAAGGAACGCGGACTTTGATACGTGAAGAACTGTGCAAGCTCCCAAAATCAAGGAACTCATACTTACACATAAACAGACCATCTTTCTACTGTTTAAACCTCTATAGTTGATTTGTATGTTATGCCCTATCCCTTCACATTTACGAACTGATTATGTTTACATACCGTGTGGTGGGACCCTGGTGATCTCCAGTCTCTCACAAACTATTGTCACAGTTTTTCAAGTCTGTCTAAATTATAAGATGCCATTGTTTATGAAGAGAAAATAAATTATTTGAATTTGAATTTATTGCATATAAAGCCTCGTGCAGACTGGCGCGGCGCGACGGCGCAGCGTGACTCTAACAAAATGATTTCTAAGAAAACTTGGATTTTAATTAATTTGTTTTAATTTCATTACAACATACCGGCACAATAAGTCTCAAGTTAAGTTCAAACTACTAAGGAAACAGTCGGTTCACGTAACAAAGTTATGTGCCACGTAACTTTCACACAATCTTGTTTATGCAACTTAGGACATACATACAGTTACGTCGATGCTTGTTATTAGAAACTTTCGGGTATCCATAGTCTTAACTAATATTTTAAAGATAAATATTAGATTTTTTTGTATGTTTGTTTGTAATAGATAATATCAAAAACAACTGGACGGATTTTAAAAATATTTCACTTGTAGAATGCTATATTATCACTGAGTACAGTCGCCGGCACGTAACTTGGCAAGGTTTTGGTGTATTAGGAGTAAGTTTACGCATGTACACATAGTGCAACAAAAAAAATTACATTCATATTGCATGTCATTATTCTATAGCTATTGCCATAATTTATTTTTGAAGAAGTTTGTTTAGAAAATCAAGCGTAAACGAATTCTGCACATCTACGATTCTTGCCAAGTTACGTGCCGGCGACTATAGCATAGGCTATAATTTATAAAGATCACACAGGCGAAGCCGCTGGCGGAAGCTAGTACTTAATATTGTAAGTCACAACACATGAGTCTGTCTACCCAAAGATTTAAATCGTTAGATTTGCTACTACGCGTCAAAAGGTGGGCGCGTTGCTGGTTCGTTTTGACACCTCTGACACATAATCAAGCAGTGAATTGACTTGATTATCGTGGAAACGCCATTATTGTTGTTCTCACTCTTCTCAGTATTGACACTTTTTTATTTAAATCTTTGTCTACCTGTTCGTCAAACTGCTCTTGTTTATAATTAAAACTTGTTAATAATTATGTTCTTAAGCCAGTGTGGCGGCATCTACATCGTCACATGCAAATTACGAATCAAAAGACCTGACGTCAAACAAAATCCTGACGTCACACAAATCCTGCATCGCGCAATTAGAGTTTACCGCGCAAACAGCATATATATAACTTCCCCGACATCAATCGTTGGACAGTTGGCCGCCAGACACGACACCCGTCTGGTTGGAGGATCCTTCCTTTTCTATAGAGGATGAGTGAACTTTACACCCTGTTTCTTATACCTATAAACTAGGTTGTAGGTAACTAGCTTAATTTGCATCTTCGAACTTCGGAGCAAGTTAATTATCGAAAGTTTCACACTACAGATTCTGAAGTATTTATATTTTGGGTATGTGTCGTTCAGGATTGGGACAAAAATGTTTCATAAATATGTGTCTATCACAAATAGCGAATCATTTCTCCTTCCGTGAAGACATGTAGACTTGTATCTAGAATCAGACTCTACAACATCCTTCGCGCTCACAAAGGGACTGGTCTTGCACTTGAAGACGTGATGTTTGTGTGACAAGTTAAGCGTTAAGTTCCTTGTTCCTATTACTCATGGTTCAAAGTGGTCTCCAAACAATTCTAAAGGAGAAAATTGAACACGTACAAGACGTTATGTTTGAGACTGAGACGTTTTGAGCGCTTTCTAATTGGTCGGTGTGGTAAAGCTTTGCTTTGTATACCCTGCACTAACATCAAGCAAAAAGGTGCACTCACCGTTATTGAGATGCCTTCGATACAGTTTTGCATAGAAATTATAACTGTAGCGTAAATACTCAGCTCGCGTTGATTGTGTAATCTTACTTATTTGAAGGTGTTCAGACTAGTGATGTGCCGGATATCCTTATCCGCGGATATCCGAGGGAGAAAAATATCTGTATCATTGCATTACGTATACGTAATGAAATGTATACAGATACAGGATACAGATCTTTTTTCTCCCTCGAATATCCGCGGATATCCGCGAATCACGGATATCCGGCACATCACTAGTTCGAACAATCGCGGGACTTCTTAATCATTAAAGTAATTCAAATTCAAAATATTTTATTTCTCTTAAACCCACATGGGCACTTATGAAACGTCAGAAGCTAGGTGCACGGTTCCAATTGGTACTTAACAAAATAGAAAATGGTCAACAGATCTACAGTCCACTAAGCCTACAGCGTTCTCACATTCACAAAATAGAAAATAATCTATGCAAAAGATAAATAAATTAATAAAAATAAAAACCTATTTTAATAAAACGCAATTACATGATTGCTATTACAACTGTAATAAATCTGAATAATTATCATGTCCACAAAAGTCACAAATAAAGAGTTGAAATTAATGAATGTCAAATAATAGGATGAATATGTCAAGGACGAATGTAAAAAATTTAAATTAAAATAAACATGTTATAATTGACGCAAGTAGTCGCGTGAAGTCGCATCCCGGACCTTAGACAGTGCGACTACGCGATTGGTCGCGTGTATAATGTAACGTGTTTTCACTCAGTATCAATTGTATGCCATTATACCTGGAGGAACTTGGCTCCTAAAACACAGGCTTCTGGCCTAGTTTAGGAGGCAGCAGTTCGCCCTTTAATGTGACTCTATTGTACAATATTTATATAATCCTTGTGTACTTATGTGTGTTTTTTAAACTGTACAAATAAACATTTTTATTATTATTTATTGTTAACTTTTTGTTCGAAAAACCGGAAAGTGCTCTCTGTCGGCGCGATAGGACGCGTGGTCAGTGTGGCCAGAACTTCAAGGTTTTTTGACAAATGTGTGATCGGCTTGACTTCTGCCTAGCTTTTTCCCAACTATGTTGGGGTCAGCTTCCAGTCTAACCGAATGCAGCTGAATATCAGTATTTTTCATGGAGCGACTGCCTATCTGACCTCCATAGCCTAGTTACTAGGTAACTCGATACCCCTTGGTAAGACTGGTTATCAGACTTTTGGGCTTCTAACCACCCGTAACGACTGTCAAAGATCTACACAAATCACAGCCGGGACCAACGGCTTAACGTGCTTTCCGAGGCACGGAGGGGTCTTGGTATGTAAAGATGGTCACCCATCCACGGACCAACCGCGGCAAGCGTAGCTTTACCTGATCGATCGACCCACGCGGCTGTTATTACTTAGCCACAAGCCCCTAGCGAGTAATAATTCACCCTACACTCACCACATTAACTCAACGTCAAAATACGAGTACATCCCAAATCACCATTGGGACCACTTACCATCATAATTTTTTGTTTCTATTATTAATTAACTAAATCTAAATTAATTTAATTACCTATTAAGACCTATCAAGACGTAGCGTTGGAAGGCCTCCCACAAGATGGACCGATGACCTTGTGAAGGCCGCAGGAATCCGCTGGATGCGGAAAGCACAGAATCGGTCGAAGTGGAGGTGCTTGGGGGAGGCCTATGTCCAGCAGTGGACGTCTTTCGGCTGAAATAATGATGATAATGACCTATTAAGCACTTTTTGCATGGAACAACACTCATTTTTGTAAACATCAAGGAAATAAAATTTCGCAATACTAATATCAAACAAAAATGGCGGGATACGACGTGAATTCGAATAACCTATAAGTTTTTTTTTTTTAAATTAAGACGCTGTGGTAGTGAAACGCGCGTACATGAAAATGTTCTATTTTTTAAATTCGAGTTGCATAATGTAATTTAGTACAACATTATAACACTCATTTGGATGATATTATGGTTACTATGACATTGGTTGTTTTAATGTTGGCAATAAGCTAACTGTTTCAGAAACTTTTATAAAGGTTTTGTAGCATGGGTGTAGATAAAATAAATAAATGTCTATGCTCTGACTTGATTCACAAAATTTCGCACACAAACTCATTATGAGGCGGGTAACTCACATTAGAACAATATTATTGTTACTGGGCATTAAAATCAAAAAAAGATTCAACAAAAATGGAATAACGAAGCACTAACGTAAAATCTATTATTTTTATTTTTAAACGTTACTGAAAAAAGCGGCCAAGTACGAGTCGAATTCGCACACGAAGGGTCCGTACCACCACACAATATTTAACACAATTTTTTTTATACTATATTAAAAAGAAATAAGTTTCTTGTATGGGGACCCTTCCATTGTTTTACTTAATTTTATTTGTTGTTATAGCGGCCATTGTAGTACGCTGTGAAAATTTCAAATGTAGAAATATATGTGTGCGTGTATGTGTGTATTACGGTTCAAAAATTACAGCCCTGTGACAGACGGACGGATAGACGGACAGCAGAGCCTTAGTTATAGGGTCTCGTTGGTACCCCTTCGGTATGGAACCCTAAAAATGCCGTTGATAGGTTGAAGGATAGCTCCTAAATTATTAACACGCTCTCTAGAGTCTGTTTATACGAATTTAAAAAGGTTAAAACGTTCTGAATAAAACATAAACACGTTTCTAGCCTAAAATCATTTATCGGTGTGTGTGAATAATAAAAATCTAATCCCGTAGTGTATCTAGCTCGGGGGTGAACCGCAGCAATCGATTCGAGTTGTTTACGATTTCATTTTGAAATGCATTCGATTTATCTAATCGATTAGTCGTATTAAACCACCCATTAGTTTTATGTACCTTTGTTTACTTTCAGTGCATGCTGGAATGGATCGGTTTGCATTACAAATGACTACTTTAAGACTCGAGAATATTCTTTGTAAATGGTAGTGGTTATCTTTCTTCTACATACGTTTTAAGGATAACTGTAAAAATCGTACATTTACATTTTTTTAAATTAATGATTACAATGGACACACTAGTTCAAAAAGTAACGCTAACATAAAATAATAGTCCTTCAGACCGAATTTCGGCCATGGCAACCAATCTCAGCGGAGACTAGCCTTCGGTGCGGGAAATAGATATTATGTATAGTGCACAAGTGTGTGCACAGACACAAGTGCACTCTCTCTTTAACTGTCACAAACTGACAGTTCATAATATTCTATTCTATTCTATTTTTATTAAATGGCAAGCAAAGCCGATGTCGACTATTCTGCCAATGTCTAAAGTGCATTGGAAAAACAAGTGTGAATGATTGAAAAAAGAGAAAAAAAATTAAAAAATAAATATTGTAAATTAAAAAAAACGAAAACAACAACTGCAGACACAAGTAAAATTCTTCGATTAATACAGTTGAACTCAATGTAGATCTTGTTGGGTTAGTATGGGACTGAAACAAACAAAAAATAAATAGGTAAATATATTAATTGTTAGAACATAAAATATACGCATACCACACAAACAGAAACATGTATAATTTAATGTAATTGTAACGGATGAAAGTCATCAGCGCCACGAGCAGTTCAGGAGAAGAATGTGTTAGTAAGGAGGGAAAGTTAGTCGGAAGAGGAATTTTAAATTTAGGGAGACGACTATAGAGATCTAAGTTCATAATATTATCTGCGTTCAATTCATATTACGCAATTCATCTGTTTGACAGTTTTGTATTATAATTAAATAACATTTAAACTGTAGAAATAAAAAATAAAAATCTTATTTGATTGATAACAAAAACTGTAAAGAAAAATTATCCGGTAGAATCACGGTCTTAATTTTTTCATGCGGCAATATTTACACCAAATATGATTCTGATATGAATTGAATATGATTTAGCTAACATATGTGTCTCCATAGAGGAATTGCTGGGAATTTAGAAAATGAATTGCTTTTAGAGGAATTGTTTAATGTGGCCGTTTTATACCCGACTTGAACACCTATTGAAAGCCTACCTTTGAACCGTCATGCCACCATCTCAGGCAGCATACCACAGGTAATACAATTCCTTGTATCCATGTGACATGATTTTGACCCATTTGCATTCCTAGTACTCGAATGGCCTTTGTGACAGAAGGCTATGCTGTTACCGATGCAACAATGCCTTCAAGTGGCCCAGTTCAGCTTTAATTAATTGAATGAATGTCAATTTCAACCCGATTGGATGTAAGTGGCGTCATCTTCGTTGGAACTCGGTCTGTGATACCGTGATAGATGTCGAAATGCCAGATGTTACTCGGGTACACAGCGTGTATCAAAAATGTGTGGTAATATTTTAAGGGTTTGGTACATACCAACAAACTGCAACAACTTTCTTCATGGAATCTCAAACTACAACAACCGCGAAAAAATATAATCAACTGTCCCATACATTTTGGTCAAGTATATGTATTGAAGTTTTGAATGCGACAATTGATAATTTTTTCGCGATTGCGATGTTGGCCCCATGGAGAAAGTTGTTGCAGTTTGATGGTCTGTACCAAACTCTTAAATATGGTTGTACGTTGTTTTATAGGTTTCATTTTCAAAGAATTTTGATTCACATAATCTTTTTCTCATAATTATTATCACTTCAGAGAATAATCAGTATGCAGAATACTTACTTTAAATAAATTTAAATCATTAATTTTTGTTACAAATAAAATTTTATCAAATATTCTTCATCCTCATATTGTTTAGTTAATATAAAACTTATTACCTAGAAAAACATTTTATCGAGTGACAGTTTCTAAACGTTTCAATTCATACCTTTGACAAATATTCAATAGTATTTTATAATTTTATAGGGTAAATATATTTTTTTTGTCAGCGTAGTCGTCGGAACCCCGCTCGGCGGGGCTACTATTTCTGTGTGGTTTAAAAAAAAAACCACGAACCTAACCTGTCCGAGTCCGGGTGCGCCAGGTCCCGAGCTCGCTTCGCTCGCTCTTGCAGCCTAAGTTCTCAATCGACTTTAATTCGACACTTAATTTTCGACGTTTAAATATATGTACCCTTCTAAAATTATGAATAGCATAACGTCTATTTTTAAGTTTTCGTTGAAATAAAATACAATTGAAAAATACAACGAACAAACAATATTCGTTAAAAAATAATTCTATTGTTTGATAAGTTTGTTAAATAAAAAAAATGTGACTATAAAATTCATTGAATTGTGTTTCTGTGAAATATGTTTCATTCAAGTAAATAGTCGTTAAAACGATAATATTCTAAATATAAACACAAAGACCAAATATTACCTATATGAAACATTTTCTGCGAAACGAAATTCTATGAAATTTCTGTCTGCGAAATAAATACACCCTAAAATATGACCACACATTTCTGTTAAAGGCTGTAGAAAGTGCTGTCTAATCCACTTTTATACTCTATTTTTAAGATGTTGTTTTGAAAAATGTCTACCTTTAAATAGAGGTCCTTAAACTTTTATATGTATAGAAAAAAAAAGGTCCAGCATCAGCATCTGAAACGAGAATCGAACACTGAATACTCTTTAACATGTTCTTCGTTTTACCAGTCAGTACTTGAGCGACCGAGCTCTGCTCTGTTGAAAATAGAGAATGCTCATTTAATAGTATAGGAAAGTTTATACTAATTCCATGTATGGTACATACTAATTCCATGTATAGTATATACTAATTCCATGTATAGTATATACTAATTCCATGCTGCCATGATAGTAGTACTTACTAATTCCACGCTGCCATGATTGTAGGTACTTATTAATTCCATGCTGCCATGATTGTAGGTACTAATTCCGTGCTGCCATGTCATTATACTGCTAAAATCCGGTTTCCTCACGATGTTTTCGTTCACGATTTTTGAAGCAAGTGATAAATTATACAATACGCACATGAATCCGAAAATAATCAGGAAGAACAGGATAAGCACTTCAATGAAGAATGAAAAGTCTAAAGCCAGAAGTATATTTTTTTCCCTTTCTTCAAAATCACATCAGAAGACTGATAATTACTGTGTTTAAAATGAAGTTAACACAGATTCAACAATGGACACAGAAACACTCGATAAAGCTTGAACACACAATCAAATCACGAGCACGTAAAAATGAAGTGAGGTAATAAAAATGTAAAACGCTCCGTATATATAATTTGTAGCTACAAACACGACAATTTGCGCAGGAAATTTCATTTAAAATTAAAAGGTACATTAATTTTTATCGCCCCAAAATTTATGTTACATAAAAATGTATTCATTCATTTAACAATAAATGACTGGAACCGAATGTTCCAATTTTCTTTTCCAATTCTATATATTCATGTGACGAAACTGTATACGAATTTGGCTCGACAAACGGACATTTTGGCGACCACATGAGACATGTGCGACCACCGACCGCACAGCAGAACCTGCGACCACGACCAACATGGCTGACATTTTCTATTTTATTTCACGCCAACTAATTAATGACACGAGATACGGCTGTAAAACCGGTAAAACTTAATTACAAAGCTTTTATTTAAATGTGACTACAAATTTGTACATAAAAGTTAGTTATCAATCTGCCTAGCCTTTTCCAAACTATGTTGGGGTCGGCTTCGAGTCTAACCAGATGCAGCTGAATACAAGTATTTTACATGAAGCGACTGCCTATATGACCTCCACAACCCAGTAACTGGGTAATACGATACCCCTTGGTAAGACTGGTTGTCAGACTTTCGGGTTTCTGACGATTCGTAACGACTGTCAAAGATCCCCCCGCGATTTCACCCACGTAAATCTCGATCCCATGGGAATATCGGGAGAAAAAGTATCCTATGTCCTAATCCAAACCAAATCTGTTCAGCTGTTCTAGCGGGAAAGCGTAACAAACAAAAAAAAAACACACTCACTTTGAATTAAAATATTAGTTAGGAGTTAGGATGAGCAATTTGCTCAATGGCCGATTCCTATACCTTGTTAACCCAAAACTAAAGCTCGAGTGTAAAGAAAATTATGAAAAACTTTTTGTTGTATGTAAGGTGCTTCCCGTGCATGAAAAGGTCAAGTACTTAGTGGTTCTAGAGCAGTTCTATAACGATCAATTTAAAGTACTTGTGCAAAACACTTACAATACGAGAAGCGTTAGCGAACGTAAATTCGTGCGAGCACCAGTAAAAAATTACAACGGCAAAAGAACCAATAAGTATTTGACCCCTACACTGTTCAATAGTATCGACTGGCTGAGAACACATAGTCGTGTAATTAGCAGGCGAGCACTGGGAAATAAATTAAAAGCGGAACTTTTGAACGAAATAGTCGCAACATGTGACAATAATTAATAAATTCTAATCAACAAAAACATTCTTACCGTCCTTATACTATTTGTACCTACTGATGTTTATACCAAATGTTTTAAGACGAGCGCTAATCCTGCCGACAAACTGTCACGCAGTTTGGCAGGTTTATAAAATTTTATCAAGTGTTTGGGCCAAAATAAATTATTTATTTATAATTGTCGTACCGTTACTGGTTAAAATTAAGACTCTTGTATCTTTACCAATAATGAAGCAAATACCTAATTAGCTTTGTATAGTACAGACGCCACCACATCAAGTTACCCGAAATTGACAAATTTTCCCAATCAACTTTGAACCTTATGCTTCAGCGATAAAGTTGAAAATCTAAAATAAATTTGACAGACTGTAGTGGCCTGATGTGCTGGCGTCTGTACCTTGACCCTCCCATTATGGAAGTAGCTATCACAGGTAAAATGATCGGGCTATTTATATGCCAGTTTGGCAGTTAAAAATGTTACCATTTGGTAAGCAAAACGATTCGTTTTTAGGGTTCCGTAGTAAACAAGGAACCCTTATAGTTTCGTCATGTCCGTCTGTCTATCTGTCCGCGGCTTAGCTCAGAGAATCTTAGTACTAGAAAACTGTAATTTGACATGAGTGTACATATTAATTACGACGACAAAGTGGTAAAATAAAATCTAGAAAATTTTTTTTTTCATGATTTCCCCTACAAGTAAAGTAGGTAGGGAAGATTTTGTTTTCTTATGTATCCCATAGTGTGGAGTGTCGTTGGAAAAGTCGTTCAAAAATATTGTGAAAACCATTTTTGGATACAGGAATCCGTTTTCGAAATATTAAGCTTTAAATTTTTGTTGGTTGGTTAAATGGTTGGTTTTGGAAATGTGAAAAAATTCACAGCTGTAGTTTATATAACGAAATTAAAAGGAAAACTATCACAGCTAAGTAGGCTTTACAAGTTAAAGAGTAATAATCGACCAACTTACATTTGCGGTTGCAAAAACATGTTACGTGTACGGAATGTATGGGAGAACATGTTTTTCAACTACAAAGTTAAGTTCGTTCTTGGGATAAATTCATCTCAACTACGGACATTGTGCGTGGTCTGACACGTACTTGGCCGGTTTTGTTTATAGGAACTGAACTCGTCTGACAGCACTCGGTAGAGTTCATTTGTAGTCTATAGATTCTATTTTCAAAAAGTTTTTATCCAACAGTTTCAAGTCCCGTTTCCACAATAACCGACGTACGAAGCAATAATCTTATGCCATATTGTGTCATACGAACATACTGTAGACCCGAAAGGTACTTTAACCGCGATATGAGCACGGGTACCCGGGAATGCAATAACTATTTGACATAACGGTAGCAAGTCGGCTACAAATATGGATGATAACTACAATATTGCATGCCATTTACCCTCAAAATGGGAGACCCGAAACAATTTTGAGGACGTTTATTAAAAAAGTTACGGTTATTTTTAAGCCAACACATTGAAAATAGCTATTAACTTTACGCTTTATGTTTGAAAAAAGCTCATTTGTTAAGATTGGGTTCCATTATTGGTGTATAGGTAGGTATCTCGTAGGCAATTTTTTTTTTATTTTTTTATTAACGGTTTTTTTTTACACAAATATGCGATGATGTCAATCCCATCGTACTACAAATAGCAACTTACTATAAATTAATAAATTCTTTTTTTTGTTAGCCTGTATTGTGTCCCACTACTGGGCAAAGGCCTCCCCTTTTTCCTTCCAATTCTCTGTGCTTTGTGCGATTTCAGGCCATGTTGGCCCCGCAAACATAACTAGATCGTCACACCACCTTCGCCGCGGCCTTTTTATGACAATAAAGTCTTTATTGTCGTAAAAAGGTTACAGGAAAATTTGGTAAGAGTACCTAGCTCTGGAGCCAGGGTCTCAAATTTTTTACTCCTAAACAAATTAAACAAATCTTAATCAAACATAACCGAAAATAACTTTAACTAATATCTAATCTATTAAAAAAGTACCTACCTACTTATTTATTATTTTGGCTGCTAAAATTAAAGCATACATTATTTCTGCAGTGATAAAATTTACTGCGTTTTGCCAACGAATTCACATGTGTGCGATGTGTGCAATGAATTTTTAAGATAATATTTAGATACTGTGTAGGTATCCGTTACAAAGCAGTACCTACCTACCGAAGTAGCTTAGCAATCCAACACATGGGAAATCCGAACTGTTAGCGAGACAGTGCAGATCAGATTAGGTTCCAAGCCGTTGAGTGGTTGACTGCTCTATCCGTGAAAAGTACGTCCGATCTATCCTGTGTTTTTGAGATATGTATGGCACTCTGCATACGACCTGAATGCAGCAGAATTCCTGGCAAGAGTGTCGTCACAGCATGAACTTTACTTGACTACTTACTTTACGTGAAACATTGTGTAGCAATTATACCATATCTTGTAATAAACACCTTACAAATACCAACCTGCAGCCTGCGCATGGTTTCATTGCCTTATGAAATTTCTTAGCTACGACCCTAAGTCTGTATTTGTGCCAAGTTGATGGCAATAGGTTAACAAAAATAACTATCAATGTCGGTGTACATAGGTACACCACTGGCTCTAGAAATTCAGGCGCCATGATTATATTGTTTTGCTACCAGTCTGTCCCAAAGCAGGGCAAAGTCAACTTCTTAAACGGAGAAGGCAGAAACATAGATCAAAACAAAAAAAAAAATATAACAGACGTTGATATATTTAGTAACCAGTTCGCAACAAGTCAATCGTCATCCTGAGGATGCCTCGTTGGGAGGTGAAACACGTGTCGATTTCACAGGGTATTTATGGCTCTTTAGGAATAGCTAAGCGTCTATTGTATTTTATAACGAATTTCCGCAAGGTCACGTCTGAATCAATTGACTATTGATCACCTGCCCATGTTTCATGTTACTTGGGGTCGGCGCAACACGTTTTCTATTTCCATTCTCCCCTGTCAACCGTCACGCTATCATTCCCTTCTCTTTCATATCAGTTCTCACACAGTCCATTCATCTTTTCTTTAGCCTCCCTCTCCCTCTCCAACCCTCAACATTTATATTCATCACTTAGATTTCAGACTTATTCGTGTCCAAGATTTCTGACTGACGATGTTTTCGTTCACCTTTGTTTAGTGGTGTCAACGCCAAAGTATAGCCAAACCGCTTAACTGAGACGTTTTGTGAGGTAATTGCGCGGTGCGGGTGGGGTGTGGTGTGGTGACGATGACAGGGTGTGTGATGTAAGAGCTTGGTGATTCGTCAACTCGTGTCAACTGTCACCCCTCCCGCTCCGCGCAGCTACCTCAAGAAACGTCTCAGTAAAGCGGTAGGCCTATAATTTATTTGCCAGAAATATGATGAATGACCCAAGATACGATGATGAGGAGCTCGTGGCTAAGTAATAACAGCTACGTGGGGTGATCCACCAGGTTAAGCTACGCTTGCTGGGATTGGTCCGTGGATGGGTGACCATCTTTACATATCTACTCCTCCGTGCCTCGAAAAGCACGTTAAGCCGTTGGTCCCGGCTGTCATTCGTGGATCTATGACAGTCGTTACGGGTCGTCAGAAGCCCGAAAGTTTTACCAGTCTTACCAAGGAGTATCGTATTACCTAGTTACTGGGTTGTGGAAGTCAGATAGGCAGTCGCTCCATGTAAAATACTGGTATTCAGCTGCATCCGGTTAGACTGGAAGCCGACCCCAACATAGTTGGTAAAAGGCTAGGCAGATTGATTTTTTGACCCACGACACGATGATGTTCTAGTCACAATACAGGTTTCTATCTTAGATCATTGTGCTTGAGAAGCGTAGTCCTTCAACCGCCAGGTCATCACATTTTCCTTCCGTAATTTTTTCCTACGATTGTCGAGGGATTTAGCAATTCTGCTTTCCTCGTGGGGACGTTATCGTGTTAGTGTACTTACCCACTTACTTAACTAGACCACGACGTCTCCACGGGACTGCAGACAACGATCAAAGTTTGTGTAGAAAAAATCTACATAAAAGAACTCGTTTTTTTCTACAGTATGGGCAATTCCTGTGAGATCAACCGGGAAATGTTTTAATTTTGTGTAATGGGAACCAGGAATCTTGCCGCAGAGTTTTCTAAGGACAAAATACAAGAAACTGGGTCGTATTTTAGAGAGATGCTCAGTTAAGTAAGAATCTTAATTTGAAAGTGACCGTTTTTTTTTTGTAAGAAGCACAAAGCATACATACATGCATGTAATCTCCGAAGGGTTAGATAAAGGTTTGTCAATGGTACCTGTATTTCGCCAGTTATTTTTAAATTCCATAAATTAGGGGGTGACCCTATTGCCACCAACTGTGCACAAATCCAGACTCCGAGCTGCTACTGAGAAATCACTGATGGAAAACCCAATAACACTTTGCCCGATCTGGGAATCGAACCCGGGACCTCTTGTTATCTGAAGTCTAGTTTTAATTCAAAATTTATGATAGAACAATACAATTTTTGAAGTGAAAACTTCTTTAGGTGCGTTGGGCATTTTTGAGATGGAAAAAACAATTGAACTCGCGACACCGTTACCGACACCTCATTTTTGTTAACGCGATTGTGCTCTTTATTTATATTACGTTACGGATCGATGTTCTATGTAAGTATTTACTGGTAAATTTTTTTTTATAATTTATTCATTTTTAACATATAATATACACAAACATATTTACAACTAACTACTATATATATTATGTACAAGTATGTAAAGGAAAAAGTTAAAAATAAAGATAAGAGCTCATTGGGCGTCAAAAAATTCGTCCGCATCGCTGTCAGCGGGGAAAGTGCCCAAAAGGCTGGCAGCATTGCCACGTTGGATGGGGATGCTGTCATTCCGTCTGGCCTCTTTCCATCGTCGCGTGCCAAGCCATTGGGTTCTAAAACAGCTGGCACCCCGGCGGTGACAAGAGCCCGACGGAGGATGTCATTAATGCTTGCGTGCCGTGCCAACCGACCAGCGCTTTTGCTGCAGGAAAGGCCATGGTGTGCGAGGCGGTCGACAGCTTCACCGCACTGACAGCGACAGTATTTACTTTTTACTTTAAAGGTTCTGGAAGTATTTTTTTAAGATGTTCAAGTTTTCACTTCTGTCGGCACTCCCGGAGTGCCGCTGTTTTTTTTTCTAAAACTCATTTTTTGTTGTCCCCCTTTCATTTACAACATGAAAAACATTTATCATCAAGTTTTTCCTCAAAAATTTTCTTGGTACAAATCAACTTTTACCACGTAAAAGAATTCATAGCACAAGCTTATCGTAAGAAGCCCCAAGAATTCAACAGCATTCAGTAACAACCAGCATTTTGAATAGTTCTGAGGCCATAGCATGAACGCACGCAATAAACGTGATTAAAAATACGCACGATTTTTTAAAATCGAAAATATTAATTTCCCACGTAATATCGAACTTCAAACTTTTAAGACTTCATTCATGTCTATGGGTGATACTAATTGTGCTTGTAACAATTTGAAACAAAATACTATGGGATAGTTAGTAGTATTTTTGATTCTAAAATCGTTTGAGTTCGACGTCATCACGTCAACGCCGGCTGTCGCTGAAAACCAGCGCTGTGGCTCTGTCACGCATGGGGTCACAGCATTATGCTGAGCGATGGCCGTTTTGCGTAGATGTGACGTATATTTTCCTCCAACTTGTTCTTTTTTGTGTTTGTGCTTTTTCTTTGCGTCATTTTTTACCGCAAATAGACGAATTTTTTTTTTGCTTTTAATGTTTACGCCGCGTTTTCGTACTATAGGGCTTCAGAGGCTTTCGTGAAGGGCCAATCGGAGCGCCAAACGCGGTCAATGCGTAAACTCGAGATGGTTAAAAGAAACACACACTAGGGCCTCTGAAAGAAGTCTGTACGTGTACAGTATCTGGGTTAACATATCACATTGAGATTAAAAAACAGACTGTCACAGAGACAGTGGCAGAGACGATGCTCTACAAAGCCGAACTTTTTCTAACACTTGACCTTCCATATTAATAGCTGCTTGCAGTACAGTCAACGGCACTTCAGTGATAATACTTTGTGGTACGAAAACCAGCCTTCCTACTACGACATAAAGGCGCTGTCGATTCCAAAGACGTGGGGTTTAATGTACAGTCTGGCTTGCATAATTCATCACTAAATTACTACTCGTGAGGCGACACACGGAAGCTGTGGATACTGCGGATCAGGTGCTTCCCTTCTAATGGATTAATTTACTCATGTATTAACTTTATGTATATGAGAGGATACGAACTCTGGATATTGAATTAAAAGTTTGTACTGATGGTGGTATAAATATGAATGTCTGGTCCTTTTGCTTGCAGGTTTAGTGTGTTTGAAATGACTTTTTGATGGTTTGCGAACACTTAAGAACCCTCGTAAATTAGAAAATATATATTATTTTTAAGAGATTTCTTAGTACGGCAGTGTCTAAGTTCATTTGCAAGTTTATATTATTTTCATGATGGTTGATAGGCATTCCTTAAAAATTACCCTTCTAAGAACATCTCGATGAAAAGGCAGAGGAAGGAAAAATAATTAAAACAGATTTTATTTTTTAACAATACCAATTAAAACTTCCAAGGTGCTTTAAAAAATAAGAAGTATCTCATAAGAATAATCACTTCATCTTGGCTCGTCTATAAAACTTTCCAAGGCAAACTAAAAAGAGAGTTAATGAAAACTATTAATTAGCAAAGAGTTTGCAACAAATAATTAAGGTTTTATCATGACTATCGGCAATGTAAAGAAAGTTTTCCTCGTTATCAAGAAAAAGAAAAAATTTGTTGGACTATTGAGAAAAGCAATTTTGTTATTATGAAAGTGAGTAAAGTTTTGAGATTTAATGTGGATAGCTAGAAGAATAGAGGAAGGTCAAAGAAACGATGGATAGACTGTGTCACAGATGATATGGCTAGAAAGGAGGTGACTACCGACATGACGACTAATAAAGAAGTATGGAGGAAAAATACATGCTGCCCCGACCCCAAATAAATTGGAATATGAGCTGTAGAATGATAACGAAAGTTAGTAAAGTTGTATTAATACTTGCATCCATCCATTGAAAATGCGAAACAGTTAAGCTGGTTTCACAGCTGTGCGGGAGACCCGCACGGACCGCCCGCACACGGGAGACCCGTACGGGTAGCGCCCGCAGTGCTCTTAAACAAGGGAGTTAGTACGATACTGTTGCTAGCGTTGCACGGGCTCTACCCGGAGCGGGTCGCGTACGGACCAATCCGCGTCGCTTTGAAACATTTTTCTAGCGCCTCACGTGTGTCTCCGTTTCGGAAGCCCGCACGGGTCTCCCGGACAGCTGTGAGACAAGCCTTAGGCCAGTCTCACGATTCCTTGACGACAGATAGTAGCTCTATTACTTTGTTTATTGGTACACAGTTTTATTTGCATCATCATAATATGACATTATATATTATTATTTTTTTAGATTAATTTCTCCTTTATTATGTTATTACACGTAATGTAACCTTACAGTTTTTAACACAACTAATTATTTACACTAGGTACTAAATTAAAAGACTAACTATCACGGAATGATTAACTCTTGTCCGCGATTACTCTTCAGTGTGATTTGTCATTTGTTTTTCTGCCGCAGTTAGATACGATTGTTGTCGAACGATAAAAATATTGTCACGACACAGTGGTACGGGATTATATTAATCTTCTCATTCAAATCAAGTAGTCCTATTTAGTTTACGGTATCTATTATAACCGTGTTAATATTTCTATTTCAATTATCATCATGTACTTTACCTGACAATGAAGCCTTGTCCATAGAACATCGAGTTAGTTTCAAATTCAGCTTTAGCAAACCCTGTTCAGTTTTCAAAAGCTACCAAAACCGCTTCCAGTTTACAATGGAGCGGCGTTGTATCGCCTTTGTGGAGCATTGTATAGCGTGTGGTGCCGACAGCCTTATCTATTTACATCAGAATCGAGCCTTGATGTCGAAATTTTCTAAAGTTAGCGTTAAAATAATGGTATACTCGTAGTGTAGGTCGTATTATCTTCTCTTGTGACGGCACGAGCTTTATAAGAAGAGCTTTATCGCTCAGCTGTATGTATTGTCATGTTATAAACTACTTAAAAAAGCACCGACACATGCAATTCTTCTTAACTCGACCACTTTCACTTTGCCAAAAAGAACGATGTATAGTTGTCACTCTAGTCCAACTTCTGAGCCTACTTTAAATAGAAAAGCCGATAACCAGGTTGAGTGAAGTGTTATTAATTAGGCATTTCCCACCAGAAATTTATTGCTGCCAAGAGTCTGCTTTTGTGCCCGGTCAATAACTATAGAGGAGCCTATAGTTATTGATTAAACAGGGTGGCGATTTAATGACCTGCATCCGTCAAGGGGCTGATACTGTAAAACTTTCGCTACGAAACATACTATATTATACGATTCGTAAAAAAAAACATGTATGCAATTCACACGTGGTATAAGTGAAAGCTTCAAAAATGTAAAAAAAAAAATGTACGCGCACAAACATACTACAACGCTAAGGCCCAAGTAAACTCCCACTAAGCCTTGGTAAACACGAGTGGAGGGGGTACGAAGCAGAGCACAAAGAGAACCACGAACATAAGAAACACTGTATAATGCTTCCTATCTCATTTTATCCCACTTTAAATCTTATGAATTTATATGTCTGTCTCTTTTTCGTTTCATCGACTTTCAAATCACAACGATGCTACAGAAGTTTTCACTTCAAAAACTTTTCATACATGAATCGCAATAATTATATCTGTCTACTGTTGTTTAGGAATTATTTATTTTTTTATAAATCGAATTTCAGTGTCATGGTGAAAGTTGTTTAGTATGACGGGTAGAATCACTCCCTTAACGGATGCAGGTGTCTTAATCCCCCATCGTGCATAGGACTTAAAGTGGGTGTGTTAAACATCTCTGCTTATCCTTTTGAGTCGTACTGGCGTGATGGTATGTGTTACGTATCAATATCTCATACTGATGTCACATGCATCACTCTAACACCGCGGCATATTGCGCGGTCCCGGCATCGCTGCCTGTCGACCGCAGAACAATTACATAATCATAAACTAACTGATGCTTTGTCGGACTACATAGTGGTCATGCCTGGAGGCTTTCATATTAAGCTTGCTGGCTTGCGTATTAAGTTCTGTTTAGTTATTACTTTTTATTTTCGCTTGAGGATAGATTTCGATGTTTTTTTTTTTTTGTATATTGGCTTGTGCTAGCTGACGTATAGCAAATAATTTAATTTAATATTTTGTGTTGCGTAATGTAGATTATATTGCATAATTAGTATTGTATAGAATCAAGTTTTTATAACTGAACAGATCGCTGTGCTGCTGGGGAGTTTGTTACGCCATTTCTTCTTCCCAGCTAAAGCACTAAATTGGTGAAGGGTGGGCGTTTTTGGGGGACAGTTTTTTTGTAATTTTGACATTTGAAAAGTGCTGATTCTCAGCCTAGTTTGAATAAATGACTTGAATTTGAATTTGAAATCGTAAGAGCATGGGTGATTAACAAATCTAAGGCCAGACGAAGTGCTAATGGGTTTTTCCTACCAGTAATTTCTCAGCCCGAAGTCTGCTTTTGTACTCGGTCAATAGCATTAGGCTCGCTATGGGACTCTAACAGAACTAATGAAATGTTCGTAGATTATTATGCCTTACTTTTGTGTACTAAACATCTCTGCCTACCTTTCAAGATGTAAAGGCGTGATGTTGTGTGTCAGTATCACACTAATGTCACATGCATTACTCCAACACCGCGGCATATTGCGCGGTCCCGGCATGGCTGTCTGTCGACCACAACACAATTATATAATAATCATAAACTAGGCTGAGTTAATACCCATTCGAGACCACAATGCGTTTACCTGGGTAACGTGGGATTGCAATTAGGTACGCGGTTTATTAGTGCGACATAAATAATTTTTATGTTGCCTATATTTTGGCTACTGGTTGCAAAATTCTACTATGTGGTACCCAGCGGTCGTGTTATATTCTTTATTGTTTAGCAGCAAAAGCTCTATGAGAATGTAGTGTTTTTTTTGAAGTGAAAACTTCTTTAGGCGCGTTGGCTATTTTTGAGATGGGAAAAAACAATTGAACTCGCGACACCTTTACCGACACCTCATTTTTAACCGACTTCCAAAAAGGAGGAGGTTATATGTTCGACGCGTATGTTTGTTTTTTTTATTTTTTTTTTATGTATGTCCACCGATTTCTCCGTCATTTGAGGACCGATTTTCAAAAAACGAAAACACAAAACCCAAGACACCGACTTCCGAAATTAAAGTTATTTTTCACTTTGTAGTGTTTTTTTTGGAAGTCAGTAGTTTTTTTTTTGTAAAAAGTTTTTGTAAACGCGATTGTGCTCTTTATTTATAAACCGTTTGGATCAATGTTCTATACAAGTATTTTTACTTTAAAGGTTTTAGAAGTTTTTTTTTTTTTTTTGTAAACGCGATGTTGCTCTTTATTTTGATAAGGTTACGGACCAATGTTTTATACGAGTATTTTTTTCCACCAAGGCGATCTTGTTCAAGTTTTCACTTGGTACTTCACCTAAGCGTTCACAGTGAGATTTTAACAGAATAACACTGCTGGAGTGCCACTGTTTTTTTATAGGTTGCTAAACGGAGAGGTTAATGGAAATTGCAGCTTTCACCTACATCAATATGTACAAATGGTGTACAACAATTTCGCCGCGAAACGCGAAAAGTACTCATCTAGCTTTTCCATAATTTTTTCTACCATGTCAAGGCCATATTGCTGCGGATTCGTTTTGTTTCCGAAAACTATAGGAAAAAAAAACAGTTCCCACATGTATGTTACAAAAGAAACTGCAAAATAATACACCAACTTGGTAAATAGGTACCTGATTTCTATTCTCAAAATCAGCTAGAAGGTCGTCAGAGTACTTATGTCCTAACTTATTATACCTATCTAGTTTATAACCGGCGTCCATTAGACCTCGCCTGGGAATTCTACGCATCTGTTATAGGGTACCTTGTACAGTCCTCAGAACGGCCACGCTCCTGGGACTTTATTAATTTCTTGTTCATATTTGAAAGGTGTAAGGACAAAAGGTTTAGAGGACTCGGGAATACGCAGGTATAATGAATTCAGTACCTACTACTTAGTTTAATTTAACATTTTCTTGCCGTAATTCGCAAATTTTAATGGACTAATAAACGAAATTCTACCTACAAAGTATTTGATTAAACCCGGAGTTTCGTCAAATGCTTGAAAACCTATTTTGTTTTTGAAGACTATGATAATTGATTTTATATTAAAGGAAAGCAAATTAATAATAAAAGAGAGCAGTAATAATTATTTAAAATGATTAATTAAACCCGCATCCACCAACTTAGCAACAAGAACAACATAAGTAGTTAACATCCGATCATTGCCGAACTAAAAAGAAAGAAAGAAAGAAAAATATTTTCATTTGGGACACGCATAGGAAATACAAAACAGTAATAAAAATTTTTTTTTTTTTTAACAAATATAAAAAAGGAGCATTTTAAAAACTAACAAACAAAATTAATAACGACCTGTGCGAGGCCAAAAAGGCTCCTATCTCAGCATGATGCTGCGATATTTAAAAATAAATATATACCGCAGCGCTGGTATTCTGATAGGGCCCGCTGTGATGCCACGGACATATAAATCCCACTAGGGGATTGCAAAATAAAACAATGACAATAATAATATAAAAAATCAAAACTATTGTACAAAAAATAAAAAATAAAGTAAAAAAATCGACGCACACCCGATACGACTTCCAACAACACTTGTCCATGCATGGTGACAAGCGAAGGGACGCGCGCAGGAGTGTATCTGTATTATATACTCTGTGATGCATTAAGTACTCTGTGGATGCAATCAGCTGTCCATTTATTTGTGCAAAGTATTTTTGGAGTAAATATAGAAATTATATATTATTGATCAAAGAATTTAAGTACCTACCCACTCTTTTCAAGAGGTATTAATATAAATAAAGCAGTGAGTGAATAACATAAAATATGGCAAGAAAGTGGTGCAAATAAATAATAATTATAAAGTGTCGTTGTGTTGTGACTGACTGTGTTCTGCTGTGTAAATCGGAAG
Organism: Agrochola litura; assembly: GCA_949152395.1. Lineage (NCBI taxonomy): Eukaryota > Metazoa > Arthropoda > Insecta > Lepidoptera > Noctuidae > Agrochola > Agrochola litura. The sequence continues at coordinate 15,388,098 of OX424509.1, read as the reverse complement.
AAAGAGATTCAGTTACAGCAAAATCGTGCGAATGCGAAAAACGAATAGAGACAAACAGATTGCATTTACCATTCGGCATAATTCCCTGTCCTCCTCTCACAAACGGGGATTAATCGAAAACTAGCCTTTTGCACGTACAAAGCGGGTGCACCAGCATTATAGACTTTTTTTCCGTTGATCCTGCATGCAAGATTAGTCTCTAGATAGTCGATAGTCTGTTTTCCAACAGAAAGACTTGTAATTAGTTTTTAATACAGTTCCATATATTTCTTTACGTTCACTGCAGACAGAGCACTTTTTAATTGATAAATAATAATTGACAATGTACTTTCTAAGTTTACTGATATCGGTAAAGGAAAACATCGTGAGGAAACCTGGACTTAATAATCAAAAATAGCCAACCCGTCTTGAGTAAGCGTGGTGATCAATGCTCGTACCTTCTCTGTATGCCTTGCCCTATAGTGGGACAATGATAGGTTGGTGTTATTGACAATGAACTAAATAACAACTGGAATAGAGTTTAAAATAGCGTGGAAGAGATGATTCCCCATAACGTGTATTCGAGCATGCTCGAGCATATGTTCAAACAAGTGTTCAAACAAGTGTTCAAACAAGTATGCAAACAAGTGTTCAAACAATTGTTCAAACAAGTGTACAAACAAGTGTTCAAACAAGTGTACAAACAAGTGTACAAACAAGTGTTCAAGCAAGTGTTCAAATAAGTGTACAAACAAGTGTTCAAACAAGTTTTCAAACAAGTGTACAAACAAGTGAACAAACAAATGTTCAAACAAGTGTACAAACAAGTGTTCAAACAAGTGTACAAACAAGTGTTCAAACAAGTGTACAAACAAGTGTACAAACAAATGTTTAAACAAGTGTACAAACAAGTGTTCAAACAAGTGTACAAACAAGTGTACAAACAAGTGTTCAAACAAGTGTTCAAACAAGTGTTCAAACAAGTGTACAAACAAGTGTTCAAACAAGTGTACAAACAAGTGTACAAACAAGTGTTCAAGCAAGTGTTCAAATAAGTGTACAAACAAGTGTTCAAATAAGTGTACAAACAAGTGTTCAAACAAGTTTTCAAACAAGTGTACAAACAAGTGAACAAACAAATGTTCAAACAAGTGTACAAACAAGTGTTCAAACAAGTGTACAAACAAGTGTACAAACAAATGTTTAAACAAGTGTACAAACAAGTGTTCAAACAAGTGTACAAACAAGTGTACAAACAAGTGTTCAAACAAGTGTTCAAACAAGTGTTCAAACAAGTGTACAAACAAGTGTACAAACAAGTGTTCAAACAAGTGTTCAAACAAGTGTTCAAACAAGTGTTCAAACAAGTGTACAAACAAGTGTTCAAACAAGTGTTGAAACAAGTGTACAAACAAGTGTTCAAACACGTGTTCAAACAAGTGTTGAAACAAGTGTTCAAACAAGTGTTCAACCAAGTGTAAGTATAAACAAGTGTTCAAACAAGTGTTCAAACGTGTACAAACAAGTTTACAAACAAGTGTTCAAACAAGTGTTCAAACAAGTGTACAAACAAGTGTTCAAACAAGTGTACAAACAAGTGTACAAACAAGTGTACAAACAAGTGTTCAAGCAAGTGTTCAAACAAGTGTACAAACAAGTGAACAAACAAATGTTCAAACAAGTGTACAAACAAGTGTTCAAACAAGTGTACAAACAAGTGTTCAAACAAGTGTACAAACAAGTGTACAAACAAATGTTTAAACAAGTGTACAAACAAGTGTTCAAACAAGTGTTCAAACAAGTGTTCAAACAAGTGTACAAACAAGTGTACAAACAAGTGTACAAACAAGTGTTCAAACAAGTTTTCAAACAAGTGTACAAACAAGTGAACAAACAAATGTTCAAACAAGTGTACAAACGAATGTTTAAACAAGTGTACAAACAAGTGTTCAAACAAGTGTTCAAACAAGTGTATAAACAAGTGTTCAAACAAGTGTACAAACAAGTGTTCAAACAAGTATTCAAACAAGTGTATAAACAAGTGTTCAAACAAGTGTACAAACAAGTGTACAAACAAGTGTTCAAACAAGTGTACAAACAAGTGTACAAACAAATGTTTAAACAAGTGTACAAACAAGTGTTCAAACAAGTGTTGAAACAAGTGTACAAACAAGTGTTCAAACACGTGTTCAAACAAATGTTGAAACAAGTGTTCAAACAAGTGTTCAACCAAGTGTAAGTATAAACAAGTGTTTAAACAAGTGTTCAAACGTGTACAAACAAGTTTACAAACAAGTGTTCAAACAAGTGTACAAACAAGTGTTCAAACAAGTGTACAAACAAGTGTACAAACAAATGTTTAAACAAGTGTACAAACAAGTGTTCAAACAAGTGTTCAAACAAGTGTATAAACAAGTGTTCAAACAAGTGTACAAACAAGTGTTCAAACAAGTATTCAAACAAGTGTATAAACAAGTGTTCAAACAAGTGTACAAACAAGTGTACAAACAAGTGTTCAAACAAGTGTACAAACAAGTGTACAAACAAATGTTTAAACAAGTGTACAAACAAGTGTTCAAACAAGTGTTGAAACAAGTGTACAAACAAGTGTTCAAACACGTGTTCAAACAAGTGTTGAAACAAGTGTTCAAACAAGTGTTCAACCAAGTGTAAGTATAAACAAGTGTTCAAACAAGTGTTCAAACGTGTACAAACAAGTTTACAAACAAGTGTTCAAACAAGTGTTCAAACAAGTGTACAAACAAGTGTTCAAACAAGTGTACAAACAAGTGTACAAACAAGTGTACAAACAAGTGTTCAAGCAAGTGTTCAAATAAGTGTACAAACAAGTGTTCAAACAAGTTTTCAAACAAGTGTACAAGCAAGTGAACAAACAAATGTTCAAACAAGTGTACAAACAAGTGTTCAAACAAGTGTACAAACAAGTGTTCAAACAAGTGTACAAACAAGTGTACAAACAAATGTTTAAACAAGTGTACAAACAAGTGTTCAAACAAGTGTTCAAACAAGTGTAAGTATAAACAAGTGTATAAACAAGTGTTCAAACAAGTGTAAGTACAAACAAGTAAGCAAACAAGTGTTCAAACAAGCGAACAAACAAGTGTACAAACAAGTGTACAAACAAGTATTCAAACAAGTGTTCAAACAAGTGTTCAAACAAGTGTACTAACAAGTGTACAAACAAATGTTCAAACAAGTGTACAAACAAGTGTACAAACAAGTGTTCAAACAAGTGTTCAAACAAGTGTACAAACAAGTTTACAAACAAGTGTTCAAACAAGTGTTCGAACAAGTGTTCAAACAAGTGTTCAAACAAGTGTACAAACAAGTGTTCAAACAAGTGTACAAACAAGTGTTCAAACGTGTACAAACAAGTGTTCAAACAAGTGTTCAAACAAGTGCACAAACAAGTGTTCAAACAAGTGTTCAAACAAGTGTACAAACAAGTTTACAAACAAGTGTTCAAACAAGTGTTCAAACAAGTGTACAAACAAGTGTTCAAACAAGTGTTCAAACAAGTGTACAAACAAGTGTTCAAACAAGTGTTCAAACAAGTGTACAAACAAGTGTTCAAACAAATGTTCAAACAAGTGTTCAAACAAGTGTTCAAACAAGTGTACAAACAAGTGTTCAAACAAATGTTCAAACAAGTGTTTAAACAAATGTTCAAACAAGTGTTTAAACAACTATGCAAACAAGTGTTCAAACAAGTGTTCAAACAAGTTTAGAAACAAGTGTTCAAACAAGTGTTCAAACAAGTGTACAAACAAGTGTTCAAACAAGTGTACAAACAAGTGTACAAACAAGTGTTCAAACAAGTGTGCAAACAAGTGTTCAAACAATTGTTCAAACAAGTCTACAAACAAGTGTTCAAACAAGTATTCAAACAAGTGTATAAACAAGTGTTCAAACAAGTGTACAAACAAGTGTTCAAACAAGTATTCAAACAAGTGTATAAACAAGTGTTCAAACAAGTGTACAAACAAGTGTACAAACAAGTGTTCAAACAAGTGTACAAACAAGTGTACAAACAAATGTTTAAACAAGTGTACAAACAAGTGTTCAAACAAGTGTTCAAACAAGTGTTCAAACAAGTGTTCAAACAAGTGTACAAACAAGTGTACAAACAAGTGTTCAAACAAGTGTTCAAACAAGTGTTCAAACAAGTGTAAGTATAAACAAGTGTTCAAACAAGTGTTCAAACGTGTACAAACAATTGTTCAAACAAATGTTCAAACAAGTGTTCAAACAAGTGCACAAACAAGTGTTCAAACAAGTGTACAAACAAGTTGACAAACAAGTGTTCAAACAAGTGTTCAAACAAGTGTACAAACAAGTGTTCAAACAATTGTACAAACAAGTGTACAAACAAGTGTACAAACAAGTGTACAAACAAGTGTACAAACAAGTGTTCAAACAAGTGTACAAACAAGTGTACAAACAAGTGTACAAACAAATGTTCAAACAAGTGTACAAACAAGTGTTCAAACAAGTGTACAAACAAGTGTTCAAACAAGTGTACAAACAAGTGTTTAAACAAGTGTTCAAACAAGTGTAAGTATTTTAAACAAGTGTACAAACAAGTGTTCAAACAAGTGTAAGTATAAACAAGTGTTCAAACAAGTGTTCAAACGAGTACAAACAAGTGATCAAACAAGTGTACAAACAAGTGTTCAAACAAGTGTTAGTATAAACAAGTGTTCAAACAAGTGTTCAAACGTGTACAAACAAGTGTTCAAACAAGTGTTCAAACAAGTGAACAAACAAGTGTTCAAACAAGTGTAAGTATAAACAAGTGTTCAAACAAGTGTTCAAACAAGTGTACAAACAAATGTTCAAACAAGTGTTCAAACAAGTGTTCAAACAAGTGTTCAAACAAGTGTACAAACAAGTGTACAAACAAGTGTTCAAACAAGTGTTCAAACAAGTGTTCAAACAAGTGTTCAAACAAGTGTTCAAACAAGTGTACAAACAAGTGTTCAAACAAGTGTTCAAACAAGTGTAAGTATAAACAAGTGTTCAAACAAGTGTTCAAACGAGTACAAACAAGTGTTCAAACAAGTGTTAGTATAAACAAGTGTTCAAACAAGTGTTCAAACGTGTACAAACAAGTGTTTAAACAAGTATGCAAACAAGTGTTCAAACAAGTGTTCAAGCAAGTTTTCAAACAAGTTTAGAAACAAGTGTTCAAACAAGTGTTCAAACAAGTGTTCAAACAAGTGTTCAAACAAGTGTACAAACAAGTGTACAAACAAATGTTCAAACAAGTGTACAAACAAGTGTACAAACAAGTGTACAAACAAGTGTAAGTACAAACAAGTGTTCAAACAAGTGTAAGTACAAACAAGTGTTCAAACAAGTGTTCAAACAAGTGTACAAACAAGTGTTCAAACAAGTGTTAGTATAAACAAGTGTTCAAACAAGTGTTCAAACGTGTACAAACAAGTGTTTAAACAAGTATGCAAACAAGTGTTCAAACAAGTGTACAAACAAGTGTTCAAACAAGTGTACAAACAAGTGTTCAAACAAGTGCACAAACAAGTGTTCAAACAAGTGTTCAAACAAGTGTTCAAACAAGTGTTCAAACAAGTGTACAAACAAGTTTTCAAACAAGTGTTCAAACAAGTGTTCAAACAAGTGTTCAAACAAGTGTTCAAACAAGTGTTCAAACAAGTGTTCAAACAAGTGTTTAAACAAGTATGCAAACAAGTGTTCAAACAAGTGTACAAACAAGTGTTCAAACAAGTGTACAAACAAGTGTTCAAACAAGTATGCAAACAAGTGTTCAAACAAGTGTTCAAGCAAGTTTTCAAACAAGTTTAGAAACAAGTGTTCAAACAAGTGTTCAAACAAGTGTTCAAACAAGTGTTCAAACAAGTGTACAAACAAGTGTTCAAACAAGTGTTCAAACAAGTATGCAAACAAGTGTTCAAACAATTGTTCAAACAAGTGTACAAACAAGTGTTCAAACAAGTGTACAAACAAGTGTACAAACAAGTGTTCAAGCAAGTGTTCAAATAAGTGTACAAACAAGTGTTCAAACAAGTTTTCAAACAAGTGTACAAACAAGTGAACAAACAAATGTTCAAACAAGTGTACACACAAGTGTTCAAACAAGTGTACAAACAAGTGTTCAAACAAGTGTACAAACAAGTGTACAAACAAATGTTTAAACAAGTGTACAAACAAGTGTTCAAACGTGTACAAACAAGTTTACAAACAAGTGTTCAAACAAGTGTTCAAACAAGTGTACAAACAAGTGTTCAAACAAGTGAACAACCAAGTGTACAAACAAGTGTACAAACAAGTGTTCAAGCAAGTGTTCAAATAAGTGTACAAACAAGTGTTCAAACAAGTTTTCAAACAAGTGTACAAACAAGTGAACAAACAAATGTTCAAACAAGTGTACAAACAAGTGTTCAAACAAGTGTACAAACAAGTGTTCAAACAAGTGTACAAACAAGTGTACAAACAAATGTTTAAACAAGTGTTCAAACAAGTGTACAAACAAGTGTTCAAACAAGTGTACAAACAAGTGTACAAACAATTGTTCAAACAAGAGTACAAACAAGTGTTCAAACAAGTATTCAAACAAGTGTATAAACAAGTGTTCAAACAAGTGTACAAACAAGTGTCCAAACAAGTGTTCAAACAAGTGTTCAAACAAGTTTACAAACAAATGTTCAAACATGTGTACAAACAAGTGTTCAAACAAGTGTACAAACAAGTGTACAAACAAGTGTTCAAACAAGTGTTCAAACAAGTGTACAAACAAGTGTTCAAACAAGTGTACAAACAAGTGTACAAACAAATGTTTAAACAAGTGTACAAACAAGTGTTCAAACAAGTGTTGAAACAAGTGTACAAACAAGTGTTCAAACACGTGTTCAAACAAGTGTTGAAACAAGTGTTCAAACAAGTGTTCAACCAAGTGTAAGTATAAACAAGTGTTCAAACAAGTGTTCAAACAAGTGTACAAACAAGTGTTCAAACAAGTGTACAAACAAGTGTACAAACAAGTGTACAAACAAGTGTTCAAGCAAGTGTTCAAATAAGTGTACAAACAAGTGTTCAAACAAGTTTTCAAACAAGTGTACAAGCAAGTGAACAAACAAATGTTCAAACAAGTGTACAAACAAGTGTTCAAACAAGTGTACAAACAAGTGTTCAAACAAGTGTACAAACAAGTGTACAAACAAATGTTTAAACAAGTGTACAAACAAGTGTTCAAACAAGTGTTCAAACAAGTGTAAGTATAAACAAGTGTATAAACAAGTGTTCAAACAAGTGTAAGTACAAACAAGTAAGCAAACAAGTGTTCAAACAAGCGAACAAACAAGTGTACAAACAAGTGTACAAACAAGTATTCAAACAAGTGTTCAAACAAGTGTTCAAACAAGTGTACTAACAAGTGTACAAACAAATGTTCAAACAAGTGTACAAACAAGTGTACAAACAAGTGTTCAAACAAGTGTTCAAACAAGTGTACAAACAAGTTTACAAACAAGTGTTCAAACAAGTGTTCGAACAAGTGTTCAAACAAGTGTTCAAACAAGTGTACAAACAAGTGTTCAAACAAGTGTACAAACAAGTGTTCAAACGTGTACAAACAAGTGTTCAAACAAGTGTTCAAACAAGTGCACAAACAAGTGTTCAAACAAGTGTTCAAACAAGTGTACAAACAAGTTTACAAACAAGTGTTCAAACAAGTGTTCAAACAAGTGTACAAACAAGTGTTCAAACAAGTGTTCAAACAAGTGTACAAACAAGTGTTCAAACAAGTGTTCAAACAAGTGTACAAACAAGTGTTCAAACAAATGTTCAAACAAGTGTTCAAACAAGTGTTCAAACAAGTGTACAAACAAGTGTTCAAACAAATGTTCAAACAAGTGTTCAAACAAGTGTTTAAACAAATGTTCAAACAAGTGTTTAAACAACTATGCAAACAAGTGTTCAAACAAGTGTTCAAACAAGTTTAGAAACAAGTGTTCAAACAAGTGTTCAAACAAGTGTACAAACAAGTGTTCAAACAAGTGTACAAACAAGTGTACAAACAAGTGTTCAAACAAGTGTGCAAACAAGTGTTCAAACAATTGTTCAAACAAGTCTACAAACAAGTGTTCAAACAAGTATTCAAACAAGTGTATAAACAAGTGTTCAAACAAGTGTACAAACAAGTGTTCAAACAAGTATTCAAACAAGTGTATAAACAAGTGTTCAAACAATTGTACAAACAAGTGTACAAACAAGTGTTCAAACAAGTGTACAAACAAGTGTACAAACAAATGTTTAAACAAGTGTACAAACAAGTGTTCAAACAAGTGTTCAAACAAGTGTTCAAACAAGTGTTCAAACAAGTGTACAAACAAGTGTACAAACAAGTGTTCAAACAAGTGTTCAAACAAGTGTTCAAACAAGTGTAAGTATAAACAAGTGTTCAAACAAGTGTTCAAACGTGTACAAACAATTGTTCAAACAAATGTTCAAACAAGTGTTCAAACAAGTGCACAAACAAGTGTTCAAACAAGTGAACAAACAAGTTGACAAACAAGTGTTCAAACAAGTGTTCAAACAAGTGTACAAACAAGTGTTCAAACAATTGTACAAACAAGTGTACAAACAAGTGTACAAACAAGTGTACAAACAAGTGTACAAACAAGTGTTCAAACAAGTGTACAAACAAGTGTACAAACAAGTGTACAAACAAATGTTCAAACAAGTGTACAAACAAGTGTTCAAACAAGTGTACAAACAAGTGTTCAAACAAGTGTACAAACAAGTGTTCAAACAAGTGTTCAAACAAGTGTAAGTATTTTAAACAAGTGTACAAACAAGTGTTCAAACAAGTGTAAGTATAAACAAGTGTTCAAACAAGTGTTCAAACGAGTACAAACAAGTGTTCAAACAAGTGTACAAACAAGTGTTCAAACAAGTGTTAGTATAAACAAGTGTTCAAACAAGTGTTCAAACGTGTACAAACAAGTGTTCAAACAAGTATTCAAACAAGTGAACAAACAAGTGTTCAAACAAGTGTAAGTATAAACAAGTGTTCAAACAAGTGTTCAAACAAGTGTACAAACAAATGTTCAAACAAGTGTTCAAACAAGTGTTCAAACAAGTGTTCAAACAAGTGTACAAACAAGTGTACAAACAAGTGTTCAAACAAGTGTTCAAACAAGTGTTCAAACAAGTGTTCAAACAAGTGTTCAAACAAGTGTACAAACAAGTGTTCAAACAAGTGTTCAAACAAGTGTAAGTATAAACAAGTGTTCAAACAAGTGTTCAAACGAGTACAAACAAGTGTTCAAACAAGTGTTAGTATAAACAAGTGTTCAAACAAGTGTTCAAACGTGTACAAACAAGTGTTTAAACAAGTATGCAAACAAGTGTTCAAACAAGTGTTCAAGCAAGTTTTCAAACAAGTTTAGAAACAAGTGTTCAAACAAGTGTTCAAACAAGTGTTCAAACAAGTGTTCAAACAAGTGTACAAACAAGTGTACAAACAAATGTTCAAACAAGTGTACAAACAAGTGTACAAACAAGTGTACAAACAAGTGTAAGTACAAACAAGTGTTCAAACAAGTGTAAGTACAAACAAGTGTTCAAACAAGTGTTCAAACAAGTGTACAAACAAGTGTTCAAACAAGTGTTCAAACAAGTGTAAGTATAAACAAGTGTTCAAACAAGTGTTCAAACAAGTGTACAAACAAGTGTTCAAACAAGTGTACAAACAAATGTTCAAACAAGTGTTCAAACAAGTGTTCAAACAAGTGTACAAACAAGTGTAAAAACAAGTGTTCAAACAAGTTTTCCTACAAGTGTTCAAACAAATGTTCAAACAAGTGTTCAAACAAGTGTTCAAACAAATGTTCAAACAAGTGTTCAAACAAGTGTTCAAACAAGTATGCAAACAAGTGTTCAAACAAGTGTTCAAACAAGTGTTCAAACAAGTGTACAAACAAGTGTTCAAACAAGTGTTCAAACAAGTGTTCAAACAAGTGTTCAAACAAGTGTACAAACAAGTTTTCAAACAAGTGTTCAAACAAGTGTTCAAACAAGTGTTCAAACAAGTGTTCAAACAAGTGTTCAAACAAGTGTTCAAACAAGTATGCAAATAAGTGTTCAAACAAGTGTTCAAACAAGTGTACAAACAAGTGTACAAACAAGTGTACAAACAAGTATTCAAACAAGTGTTCAAACAAGTGTAAGTATAAACAAGTGTTCAAACAAGTGTTCAAACAAGTGTTCAAACAAGTGTTCAAACAAGTGTTCAAACAAGTGTTCAAACAAGTGTTTAAACAAGTATGCAAACAAGTGTTCAAACAAGTGTACAAACAAGTGTTCAAACAAGTGTACAAACAAGTGTACAAACAAGTGTTCAAACAAGTATGCAAACAAGTGTTCAAACAAGTGTTCAAGCAAGTTTTCAAACAAGTTTAGAAACAAGTGTTCAAACAAGTGTTCAAACAAGTGTTCAAACAAGTGTTCAAACAAGTGTACAAACAAGTGTTCAAACAAGTGTTCAAACAAGTATGCAAACAAGTGTTCAAACAATTGTTCAAACAAGTGTACAAACAAGTGTTCAAACAAGTGTACAAACAAGTGTACAAACAAGTGTTCAAGCAAGTGTTCAAATAAGTGTACAAACAAGTGTTCAAACAAGTTTTCAAACAAGTGTACAAACAAGTGAACAAACAAATGTTCAAACAAGTGTACACACAAGTGTTCAAACAAGTGTACAAACAAGTGTTCAAACAAGTGTACAAACAAGTGTACAAACAAATGTTTAAACAAGTGTACAAACAAGTGTTCAAACAAGTGTACAAACAAGTGTACAAACAAGTGTTCAAACAAGTGTTCAAACAAGTGTTCAAACAAGTGTACAAACAAGTGTTCAAACAAGTGTTGAAACAAGTGTACAAACAAGTGTTCAAACACGTGTTCAAACAAGTGTTGAAACAAGTGTTCAAACAAGTGTTCAACCAAGTGTAAGTATAAACAAGTGTTCAAACAAGTGTTCAAACGTGTACAAACAAGTTTACAAACAAGTGTTCAAACAAGTGTTCAAACAAGTGTACAAACAAGTGTTCAAACAAGTGTACAAACAAGTGTACAAACAAGTGTACAAACAAGTGTTCAAGCAAGTGTTCAAATAAGTGTACAAACAAGTGTTCAAACAAGTTTTCAAACAAGTGTACAAACAAGTGAACAAACAAATGTTCAAACAAGTGTACAAACAAGTGTTCAAACAAGTGTACAAACAAGTGTTCAAACAAGTGTACAAACAAGTGTACAAACAAATGTTTAAACAAGTGTTCAAACAAGTGTACAAACAAGTGTTCAAACAAGTGTACAAACAAGTGTACAAACAATTGTTCAAACAAGTGTACAAACAAGTGTTCAAACAAGTATTCAAACAAGTGTATAAACAAGTGTTCAAACAAGTGTACAAACAAGTGTCCAAACAAGTGTTCAAACAAGTGTTTAAACAAGTTTACAAACAAATGTTCAAACATGTGTACAAACAAGTGTTCAAACAAGTGTACAAACAAGTGTACAAACAAGTGTTCAAACAAGTGTTCAAACAAGTGTACAAACAAGTGTACAAACAAGTCTACAAACAAGTATTGAAACAAGTGTTCAAACAAGTGTAAGTATAAACAAGTGTTCAAACAAGTGTTCAAACAAGTGTTCAAACAAGTGTACAAACAAATGTTCAAACAAGTGTACAAACAAGTGTTCAAACAAGTGTACAAACAAGTGTTCAAACAAGTGTTCAAACAGTGTTCAAACAAGTGTTCAAACAAGTGTTCAAACAAGTGTTCAAACAAGTGTTCAAACAAGTGTACAAACAAGTGTTCAAACAAGTGTACAAACAAATGTTCAAACAAGTGTTCAAACAAGTGTTCAAACAAGTGTACAAACAAGTGTACAAACAAGTGTTCAAACAAGTTTTCCTACAAGTGTTCAAACAAATGTTCAAACAAGTGTTTAAACAAGTGTTCAAACAAATGTTCAAACAAGTGTTCAAACGTGTACAAACAAGTGTTCAAACAAGTGTACAAACAAGTGTTCAAACAAGTGTAAGTACAAACAAGTGTTCAAACAAGTGTTCAAAGAAGTGTTATTTATTTATTTATTTATTTATTACAAGGTAGCTTCACAGCTGACAGTAATTACGCCAATTACGAAGTACACAGAAAAATATGAAATACAGAGAGTGACACAATTATTAATATTTATAGTGTGTGCGGGCGTGTATCTGTGCAGTGTAGGTGTTGCAATGTGTGTGAAGGTGTGTGTATTTTTGTGTACGTATGTATGACTAAACTGGCACTACTGAGTTCGCTGGGTATCTGGCGTTTGATGGAGGATGTGGATAATTTCTTTTTTAAGTTTGTTCCGTGTGGTATTGAAAGGATCTAATATTGGGAATTTATCATTATATAATGCAGGTAGACGTAAGAATGGTGACATCTTTAGATAATTAGTGGAGGCCGATGGTACTGATAACAATGTGGTATGTCTGGTACGTCTGAGTGGGACGTTAAAGTTTATTCTGCTGAGCAGTTGTGGACAGTCGAATTTATTGTTAAGTATGTCGTATAATAACATCATATCATTTAATTGTCGACGCTCTTCCAGAGTATTAAATTTGTGGTATCGACAGGAGTCCGTGTAATTTGGGATATCCGCTTTGGTTTTGTAATTTAAGTGCTTAATAAATTTTCGTTGGATTGATTCAATTTTATCAATATATTTTTTATAAAAAGGTCGCCATATAACACTTGCGGATTCCAGTATGCTCCTTACATAATAGTAATATAACGTCTTTAAGCATAATGGGTTATAGAACTGTTGGCTGTTACGTATTACAAATCCAAGGGACTTGTAGGCTTTACTAGTGATTTGGTCAATGTGTGCCTCGAACGTGAATTTTTCGTCCAGAATCACACCTAAATCCCTAACCTGTGATACTCGCGGTATGTTATCATTACTGATACGATAATTGTATTTAATATTGTTGCGTTTTTTTGAGAATGTTATAATTTGGCATTTGTTAGTATTTACATTAATATTGTTTAAATTATAATAATCACTAAGCCTATCCAAGTCTGACTGGATCAATTGACAGTCACTAGGGTTATTTATTTTCAAAAATATTTTTTGTCGTCGGCATACAGAAGATGTTCAGAGTGAAGGAAACACTGTGTTATGTCAAATAAATAAATGTTATAAAGTAAGGGGCATACCAGTGAGCCCTGAGGCACCCCAGATGTAACGTCTACGTAATCAGATCGGTAACTACCGATAACTACAGCTTGCCGACGGTTTCTCAGGTAAGAGTCTATCCACCTTAGCAAGTTCCCCTTGATACCTACGGCTTTTAGTTTTTCGATCAGTATGAAGAAATCTACTCGGTCAACTGCTTTTTCGAAATCTGTGTATATTACGTCTACTTGGGCACCGTCGTTCATACCAGTAACAACATAGTTGGTAAGCTCGAGAAGGTTGGTATTGACTGAACGAGATTTAACGAAGCCGTGTTGGGAAGCGGGTATACAAAGCTTAGTTGCAGCGTAAATATGACTGTATACAATTTTCTCAAGCATCTTCCCAAAGTTGTTCATTAGTGAAACGCCCCGGTAATTAGATACATCCCGCTTGGAGCCCTTTTTATGGATCGGGACAATTTGAGCCTCGCGCCATTGTCGCGGGAAGGTGCCCTCATCGAGAGATCGCTGAAAAATGATACCAAGGGGAGATGTTAGACCTAATTCGCATTTTTTTATAAAAATTGCTGGTATCCCATCAGTACCAGCTCCTTTCTTACAGTCTAAAATTCCAAAAACTGTTCTTAGTGATTCGGGAGTGATAACAATAGAGTGAGTAACGTTTGACAACGGTGAGTCATCGCAACACTGAATACTGTTACTGCTAGTAGGACTAAAAACGCTTTGAAAAAAGTTGTTAAATGCGTTACAAATATCCTCGCCATTCGAGTATGTTACCCCTTGATAAACCATATTGCGAGGGTATCCAGAAGACAGAAGAGTTCAAACAAGTATGCAAACAAGTGTTCAAACAAGTGTTCAAACAAGTATGCAAACAAGTGTTCAAACAAGTGTTCAAACAAGTGTACAAACAAGTGTTCAAAAAAGTGTTCAAACAAGTGTACAAACAAGTGTTCAAACAAGTGTTCAAACAAGTGTTCAAACAAGTGTACAAACAAGTGTTCAAACAAGTGTAAGTACAAACAAGTGTTCAAACAAGTGTTCAAACAAGTGTACAAACAAGTGTTCAAACAAGTGTTCAAACAAGTGTAAGTATAAACAAGTGTTCAAACAAGTGTTCAAACGTGTACAAACAAGTGTTCAAACAAGTGTACAAACCAGTGTTCAAACAAGTGTTCAAACAAGTGTAAGTATAAACAAGTGTTCAAACAAGTGTTCAAACGTGTACAAACAAGTGTTCAAACAAGTGTACAAACAAATGTTCAAACAAGTGTAAGTACAAACAAGTGTTCAAACAAGTGTTCAAAGAAGTGTTCAAACAAGTATGCAAACAAGTGTTCAAACAAGTGTTCAAACAAGTGTTCAAACAAGTGTACAAACAAGTGTTCAAAAAAGTGTTCAAACAAGTGTACAAACAAGTTTTCAAACAAGTGTACAAACAAGTGTTCAAACAAGTGTACAAACAAGTGTTCAAACAAGTGTAAGTACAAACAAGTGTTCAAACAAGTGTACAAACAAGTGTTCAAACAAGTGTACACACAAGTGTTCAAACAAGTGTTCAAACAAGTGTTCAAACAAGTGTACAAACAAGTGTACAAACAAGTGTAAGTACAAACAAGTGTTCAAACAAGTGTTCAAACAAGTGTACAAACAAGTGTTCAAACAAGTGTACAAACAAGTATTCAAACAAGTGTTCAAACAAGTGTAAGTATAAACAAGTGTTCAAACAAGTGTTCAAACAAGTGTTAGTACAAACAAGTGTTCAAACAAGTGTTCAAACAAGTGTTAAAACAAGTGTACAAACAAGTGTTTAAACAAGTGTACAAACAAGTGTTCAAACAAGTGTTCAAACAAGTGTAAGTATAAACAAGTGTTCAAACAAGTGTTCAAACGTGTACAAACAAGTGTTCAAACAAGTGTACAAACAAGTGTTCAAACAAGTGTAAGTACAAACAAGTTCAAACAAGTGTTCAAAGAAGTGTTCAAACAAGTATGCAAACAAGTGTTCAAACAAGTGTTCAAACAAGTGTATAAACAAGTGTTCAAAAAAGTGTTCAAACAAGTGTACAAACAAGTGTTCAAACAAGTGTACAAACAAGTGTAATTACAAACAAGTGTTCAAACAAGTGAACAAACAAGTGTTCAAACAAGTGTACACACAAGTGTTCAAACAAGTGTTCAAACAAGTGTTCAAACAAGTGTACAAACAAGTGTACAAACAAGTGTAAGTACAAACAAGTGTTCAAACAAGTGTTCAAACAAGTGTACAAACAAGTGTTCAAACAAGTGTACAAACAAGTATTCAAACAAGTGTTCAAACAAGTGTAAGTATAAACAAGTGTTCAAACAAGTGTACAAACAAGTGTACAAACAAGTGTTCAAACAAGTGTTCAAACAAGTGTAAGTACAAACAAGTGTTCAAACAAGTGTTCAAACAAGTGTTCAAACAAGTGTTCAAACAAGTGTTCAAACACGTGTAAGTATAAACAAGTGTTCAAACAAGTGTTCAAACAAATTTTCACTAATAGCTTGACAGCAAAGATTGCGCTTGAGCATTTAACTACTCTTTAGGGAAAGTTGATCAATAGGAAGCCTTTGTTATCACGATGTGAACTTCACAAATATATCAAGAAACTACTGATTGATTGGTTCATTAACGTGTCGGATTTGCGATTGACGAGTGCTTTGTGCCAAAAACACTACGAGTACAAAGCGATAGTTTGTGAGCGGATTATTCATTTACAAAATCGTTTTTCGATAGAAATAATCGGTTGTGAATCTGTGTGTCTGTCTGTCGGAATGCGATAAACTCAAATACTAACGCACGGATTTTCAAACGGTTTTCACCAATAGACGGAGTGATTCATGCAGAAGGTTTTGTGTAAATTGGCTGAAATTTGAAAATTATTGTCTAAGGTGTCGAAAAAATCAAGCCGATTAGGAGCTTTACTGGCGTGCGCCACGTAAACCGTAAGAGATACATAAAATTTATATTCTACAGGATTGAAGATCTTAAAAAGTTCAACAAAAAGTCCACAATAGCATATGTCTATCTTCCAAGGATGACCCACAGTAATCATTTTTATCTTTCAGAATTTGATAATTTCATTGTTATTTCCGAAGCTATTTTGACCGGTATCATATTAATCCTTATCCAATAAATAAGTTATTTAAATTGGGCATTTAATTTACATTAAAATATGCCTCGACATTAAATCATTTAAATGAATAGTTTAAAAGATATCACCGATTTAAAATTACGCGTGACAAAATAATTATGGTTAAGGCATCGTGGGCGCAGCGGTAGGCGTGACCTTTCCTCAGCTATTAGGTATGTAATCCCGGTAGTACGTTCCCCACGCGGGCGAAGCCGCGGGCAAAAGCAAGTTAGTTATACATAAAAAATATTTTAATTTAGTATTAATAACTGAAATTTAGTAAAGTGGTACCCACAATATTTGTACTTTATCAAAGGCTTCCTTTTGATTAAAAACAGCTTGAAGTAAACGAGTTCTGAGAAAAACAGGATTTTATAAAAACTCAGATTAATGGTAGTGGATAATTGGAAATACTTTCAAAAGAATATTCAATGGACGTCCTACAATTAGTAAAACGTCTACGACACTTGAAAGTAAATCTTTTAGAAAAAACTAAAAGCCATTTTTCATACGAAGAAATAACTATTGTTGAGCATAATAGTATTTTTCTCTCTGCGTGTTAGTGAATTGCTTCAAAATGTTTTTCTTCAGTTTAAGTTCATGGTCAGCACAAGTCTTATATAATATAACGCCATTAAAAATCACATTAGTGTTACATCTACCCTGGCCCGCTAAGACGCTAGCAACACTGTCGGCGTGCCCTCACCACTGTCAAGCCCCTCCACGCACTTCAAGACGCCATGACGGGAAATAGTGCATAAATAAGCTTGTACATCATTCTCGTCCCTCTTTTCCACAAGAACAACTGACCAGGTCGAACCTCTGTCAACTTACTATTTGATTCTATTTTTATATTGCTGTTTGTACGGATAATTAGAACCCGATAAGTATACATCATCTTTTGATTTATATTGTACCTAATAAAATGATGGTAGTTCAATATTTATGTGTAATAATTGATTATTAATTTTCTTTTCGTGTGACTAGATTATAACTGATTTTAGTTCAAATAAGTTCCTGTGATTTCTTTAAATAACTAATTAAAATAATTTACTAAGGTTGTTTGAATTTCATTTATTATAAACCCTGTGTTTAATCATTTGTTACATTAGTATCTTATGTATGGGTACCTACGTATATAACAAACCCACGAGTGCTTAAGAAATTCCAAGAAAGACGTTCCACATTACGAAAAAATAAAACTCACGTCATTATTCTCACATTATTTCGGAGCTTCATAAAACGCTTTTGTGGTTCTTCGCATTTTTTGGTAAGTTAAGAGTAGTGCTTAATGTACCAGAAAATCATAATATGGCGGAAGTGACAATTTGATGGCCCATTACCTACTGTAACGTTATACCATACATTATTCCAAATACCTGAAGATTTAGAGACCTTATGAAAAATTGATGGAAGTATGATAAATTGTGCACATTTTTTATTATATTTTTGGCTAGTATACTCGTACCTATAACAATTGGCTCCCTATTCGACTTCGCAGGAATTCTCGGATATTGTGTCTGCTATTCAACATCCTTCACAACACTAAAACGCCATCCTATCTGCGGGAACGCTTCCTACGCCCGTCCTTCTGATGCACCTTGCAGGTCGCGTCTTAGAAATCTCCTCCCCACTCAACCGACTTCTACTCCTGCTCCTTTAGTGTGCACGCGGTTCGGTTGTGGAATCCACTTCCGCCTGACATTAGGGACTGCCAAACTGTTGCAGTTTTTAAAAGAGGAGTGAAAGAACAATATCTTTCCACTTCGTCATAGTTGCATATAATAATAATCATTTTATTTCGAAATAATCCATAATTTGTTAGTAAACATTAACCTTAATAACTTTGTTAGTAAACGTGAAGGTTGGACAAATAATGGACAAGCGGGCAATCAAATTTCCTCGCAATGACATTCAGGAGACTGTTGGAGCTGCCCCAGACCCTCTGCAGAAGCGACGTGGATATATGATGTATTTATTATTTTATACTACATTATAATTAAGTATTTATTTATATCTGTTTTAGAGTATATTCTCATATTGTATGTTTATATTTAAATTAGAGAAAAGTTAAGTTTTTAATTTATGTATTCTGTTTTCTCTTCTACTCTTACACACGTTGTCTATATCTCTTTATCTACTTTCCTATCGCAGGTATGCTGGAAAAGATTTTTTTAGAAATAAGCATCACCTTTGTTTGTATTTTTCTGCTCCTTTCTTCTTGTTTGTTTATATGTACTTACATAAACTTTTAAATAATAATAATAAATAAATAACAAAAAAGAACTAAGTTAGTTTTAGATGCTCCTTTTTAATTTTTATTACAGTTTGTATTTCATGTGCGTGTCCCAAATAAAATATTTTTCTTTCTTTCTTAACAAGTTTGAATCGAAAATATGCTGGTAGTTCTAGAAAATATTGGTGCACTCTACATGAGTGGAGTGCACTTTATTCTCTGTCAATATTTAGTTCTTAGATTGTTGGCAAAGAGTTCAAACGTTGTTTTACCATTTTCAGTAGGTTTGAATACTTTTATCAGAGCAACTAAAAACAAAATAATGCCCTTCTGTTGAATAAAAACATATCATAACAACACGCCTGTTTTCGAACTACACACATTTCACTAGTTATGTTTAAGACATAGATAATAATATAAACCAGTGACCTTGAGTGGTTAGCTTGCGTGTTCTGTACTGAGCTCAGGCAACGCGTCGTCCCAATCTGGGAGGTCCAAACGCCTCCTGCCGGAGGCTCTACGTGGGGATCGTGCGGTCCATGGCCCTTTACGGGGCGCCGGTGTGGGCGCCTTCATTGAGGCGGCAGCCAGGCCGCCGGCTGAACGCGTCCCAAAGGGTCATGGCCATCCGGCTGGCCCGAGGATACCGCACGGTCTCCTGCGAGGCGGCGAGCCTCCTTGCCGGAGTACCGCCATGGGATCTGGAGGCAAAGGTCCTCGCGCACATTTGGGAGTGGCGCGAGGAGGCGAAGCGCCGGGGCTTAACTCCGATGCCGCAAGAAGTCGCGGCACAGCGGACAGAGCTCCGGCGGGATCTCATGGCGGAATGGAGAGTGCGATTGTCGCAACCCAGCGCTGGGCACGCCACAATTGCGGCGATAAGACCCCTCTTTGAGGAGTGGCTAGAGAGGCGCCACGGCGTCCTCACCTTCCGCCTGACGCAGGTACTCACCGGACACGGCAGTTTCGGGAGGTACCTGTTCAGGATAAAGCGGGAGGAAACGCCCGGGTGTCGTCACTGTGTGGATCGCCCGGAGGACACGGTGGAGCACACGGTGGAGGTCTGCCCGGCTTGGGCAGGGCATCGCCATGTCCTCGTGGATGCGATCGGCGGCGGTGATCTCTCGCGTCCGGCCCTGATTCGGGCCATGCTACGGAACGAGAGGAAATGGGAGGCCGTCACCTCTTTCTGCGAAGCAGTAATGCTCGCGAAGGAGGAGACGGAGCGCGTGAGGGAGAGGCAAATTTCGCGCCCTCGCGCCCCTAACCGCCGCAGCAGGAGACGCCCTGGGCGTCGGGAATCGCAGGAAGATTTCCGGCCACCGTAGGCGCGGGCTTGCGGTCGGTGAGCAATGGGTAGCTCGCCGTCCGATAAGGACCAAGCCCGGGTCGACGGCGCGTTGTGTTCCACGCGCGCCTCAAAGAGATGTCAGCAGAATTGACGGGGTCCGCTAGGGCCAATGCCTGCCGGGGGTTCGAAGAAAACCGATGGGGAAATCGTGGCCCCCGGCAACATGGCATAGGAAGGAACACGGGTGGGTTTTAGTCAGTAAGAGTCTGACACGCCCTCCCGCTCCACCCAGAGCGGGAGAAGTTATTTGATAATTTCCCACCCAAAAAAAAAAAAAAAAAGGCAACGCGTCGTACGTCCAGCCAGTAAGGGACTTGCCCATCAAGGAGCGCTGTCCCAAATTAGACACATTATTAATTTATTATACATAAAAAAGTATTTTAATAAAACACGTATACTAAAAGATCAATAATTAAATTATCTTCAAAATGGTGATGGTTTCAGAAAAATACGCTTAATCTGCGTTAGACATAACTTTACAATTTAATTTCATTATGTAATATAAACATAATCTAAAATAATCATATATTAAGTTATTTAAAAATGCTCTAATATAACATATATATATTTTTTCCAAATCATTAACACTATTCGTTTAGACGTGATCTTCAGTATAAAATCATTAAAAGTCGGTTATCGTCGTCTTAAAAGACCCATATAAGAGCCCATACTCCCTTAGCCATACTGTTCGCGGACTGAGTGAGAGCGAGACGGAGTGGGGTCCTGGCGGCTCCAAGGCGCCAATAGTTAAGGTTTTTACAGCGAAAAAAAAAAATTATAAAAATAAATTTTTATCGCTGCTTGTTACCCGACTGCCCCAGAAGGAGGGTAATGTTTTTCGAGAGTATGTATGTATGTTTGTATGTATGAATGTCTATTTCTTTGGCACGCTCTGTAGCCTAAACGGCTTGATGGATTTTAACATGAGGTGTCGTTAGGTTCGTCTTAATAGTGGGAGTGACATAGGCTATATAATATTTATATGTTGCATCTGCAAATACAAGAAAAAGGGAGGGGTAGGTTTAAAAAAAACAACGTTATTGGTATCAAATAAAAGTTAGTACCTAAGTCAATTCCAAATATATATACATATTTATATAGGAATAAAACTAAAAAGTTTGAAATAAAACAAATTATTAAAAAAAACAAAAAACCCGACTGCAAAAACTCATAATTGAAAAGAGAAAACAAGCATTATAATCTAGGTTTTTTTTAAATAATTTGTTTTTTGGTTAGTTCAGTTGAACAGTTTGAAGTATTTTTTAATACCAGCGCTTATCGTTCGGTTTGGAGGTAACTTTGGAAAAATATTCTATCGAGAAAATTTTATGGAATCGTGTTTTCGTCAAACATAAGTACTTAAATTTAACCTTAACTTATTTATTTCAAAATTAATGCTGCAGTATTTTCGATCTTCTTCTTCTTTTCGTGTGGTTAGAGACCAACCTGGTGTCAGAGTTTTAAAGCCGCCCATGGGCCTCTGACTTGGCTTCACATGCCGTCGTGAAATATATCTCTCAGGCTTTCCTCACAATGTTTTCCTTCACCGTTTTTTAAGCAAGTGATAATTATACAATACGCACATGAATACGAAAAGTCAGAGGTGCGTGCCTTGGGTTCGAACTCGAGATCTATGACTTGGCAGTCCGACGAGCTCACCACTAGGCTATCACTGCTACTGCTATAGTATTTTCGATATTACAGATTATCATGCTAAGCAATTTGAGGTAGTATAGGCCCTTAATATAGGGGGCGAGCCTATTGCCATCAACCGGGCACAAATCCACGTTCGCGGTTGCTATTGAGAAATTCCTGATGGATTAACCTAACCCTAAGCTAACACTTTGAATAATAACATTTCTCATACACAGATCTGTTCTAAATAAAACCTTTTTCGTTCAAAGCCCCATTTCTCAACCCCAAAAACGATAATCCAGACAAAACCTAAGCATCCAATTTCTTTGAATCGGGTATCTTCACAAACACCGCAAGATCGATGACAATTTAAATCGGCGACTAGCTCGCGTCGCGGCGCGGCCCGCAAGCGATACCGAGGGCAATTTACATTAATTCGCGATATTTTTGTTGCTACTCGTAGTACTCGTTCGCCGTAATCCGCGTCGTATTATGCAAACGGTTCACCGTGACCTGGATCTAAACGGGCAAACAGTTCAGTTTGAACGAACATAATAGGGACCCTATTGTTATTGATGTAAGTCTGTAATTGAATTTAATTGGACACTTAACTTCGTCTGGAATACTTATTTAAAGGTATGGCGAGTTCGTGGGCAGTTGTTATTTTTTTTATAATTTAGAAAAGCGAGCAGTCTCTGTTGGATTGTAAAACTATTTCATTTAAATCTTGCTTTATATTAGAACTAGCTTTTGCTCGCGGCTTCGCCCGCGTGGATGTCGAAAAATATCCCACGGGAACGTACTACCGGGATTACATTAATAGCCGAGGAAATGTCATTGACTATACCGCTGCGCCCGCGTTGTCGTCAACCATAATTATGTAGTTACGCATAATTTTTAAACTGTGATATCTTTTAAACAATTCATTTAAATGATATGATGTTAAAGCATATTTTAATTTAAATTAAATTCCCAATTTAAATAACCTATTTATTGGATAAGGATTAATATGATACTGGTCAAAAAAGCTTCGGAAATAACAATTAAATTTTCATCAAATTCTGAAAGATAATAATGGTTACTGTGGGTCATCCTTAGAAGATAGACATATGCCATTGCAGACTTTTTATTAAACTTAATACTGTAGAACATCAATTTTATGTAACTTTAACGATTTCCGCGGCGCACGCCAATAAAATTCATAGTCGGCATGATTTTTTCCGACATCTTCAACAATAATCTTCAAATTTCAGCCAATTTACACAAAACCTTAATGAATTATACACTAAAAACCTTTCGCATGAATCACTCCGCCTATTGGTGAAAACCGTTGGAAAATCCGTTTGGTAGTTTTTGAGTTTATCGCGTTCAGACAGACAGACGCGGTGGGGGACTTTGTTTTATAATATGTAAGGATTTTCATTGATATTCAGTCGTTATACTACTACCATAGATTAATACAGATGTAACACTCCGCAAAATCATTTAAACAAAAAGCGACCCTTGCTTCGGCACAATAAAGTGCAATCCAGGTCGCACAGTGCTAATCACGTACAGTTATATTCACCTAGAAGTTGCCTCTCTTTCTATCGCGTGACTCTTAGATCTTCTGACTACGTTACACTCACTGAATTGGCCCAGCTGGAAGGGCCCGCCGCGTACTTGTATAAGCTTCATACCTAAACAGCTCCATTTGTTTAAATCTATGCTACTACGTCATATTATCCAAAAATAAAAAGTTATAGCCTCAATGTTATTCTTAGATCCTTAACCAAAACCAATGTGAGAGCTTTCCGTCTTAAATTGGCTTTTCCAGCTAATATACATACACATGTTTATATGACCAATGGACCCCTTATCCGTCTTCAAGGATTCTTTTCTGACCACTTTCGTCAAGTATCGTAACAAGCAACTTAAGAATGATAGAGGGATATTCGGAAATATGAATAATTCATGGCAATATGATTATTTCTATTGCGGTCACAAATTCACTGAGGGAGGTCCCAGTGGGATATTGCCTTTGGTATAATCGTTAGCTAAAAAAGATCTGTGTAAGAAGAGGACCAATGGCCGCCAGACGTGACATATTTTCTGATGAACAAAATGTGTAAGATTAAGTAGTGTTAGGATGTACTATGATCGTATGCCTATATACCTGCTAGCTTGGCCAGACGGCCATTTTCTAAGTATCAGATCAAGGTACACACGGCTACACATCAAGCTATACGTTTCCAGTTTATGCTGATCTCGTATTGTATAGGATTTCCGTACAATGCGAGGTCAGCTTATACTGGAAATGTATTGCTTGATGTGTACATAAAAATGCTACTCACCTCACTTAAATTCTAATTGCTGTTTGTCATCATTACTCCCAGACACTTCCCGTCGGCAGTATTACCTTACAAATCCTTTAAAGCTCTCAAAAAAATTACAGTAATATCACTTACATTACATCATAGTACATACTAACACTACTCGATCTTACACATTTTGTTCATCAGAAAATAAGTGATTTGGACATTAGTGAAGGAACCAAAACAGATTTTATATAGCTTAAAAGTGTTTATTTATTTATTTATTTAATACTTCAAACACACAAATGTACAGAGGCGGACTTAATGCCAAAGGCATTTTCTACCAGTCAACCTTTGGGTGATGCAGAGACAAACAGTACCTACCACTGTTTGTCAATAGCGAGAATTGAGGAATAAATATTTATTTAAATGTAAAGATATACATAAATATATATTTCCAATTATATATAAATATAAACAAAAATAAATACACATAAAAATACAACTAAAGCAAATAAGACAAACAATGGGAAATCATTACCGCTGTGATGATACTGCCAGCTTCTTGCGAATGTGCTCGCGAACTTTAACCATCCTGATTTCCTGGGGGAGCGCATTCCACAGAGAAATAGACTGAACGAAAAAGGAAAAGAAGAAAGAAGAAGAAGTTAAGTGTTTAGTTTGGCACCCTAGGAATTTGAAAGTGTTAGATTTATATAGATATCCCACATTTGTCTTACGTCTATTTACTATTATTTTCCAAGGAATCAGGCTGATTTCAGAACGCAAAAGTCAATAAAATACTGAGTGATGTGTTTGTATCTTCGGTACCTGCCTACTAAGTTAGTTATTTTTCAATATTAATATTGAGCTCAAGCTAAAGCATATAAAGCAAAAACATTTCTATAAACCAGTTTTTATACCACCGAACTTATTCCTTTTCAATCCCAAGATCCTCCGAGAATGAAGTTCTAACAAGTCTCAGCGAAAGTAAGGCTATACATGAGGAATACATCATAATAAACAGGGAGGATATATCCGACCGATCGGATCTCGTGTGTAGCCGACGACACAACATAGACAGGTACAGAAGCTCAGCTCTATACAGCGAGCGAAAACGCACGCCCACATTGACAATCTCAAGCTCATCATCATTTCAGCCGAAAGATGTCCACTGACTTGACATAGGCCTCCCCCAAGTGTCAACACATCGACCAGTCCTTTGTTTCTGGTATTCAGCGGATTCCAGCTATCATAACTTCAAAAGAATGCCAGTTGCCAGTGTCCTTGCACGTGCTGTATGTGAAGTGTGTCTATGGTTTGTTTCAAACGTATCTGATGAAATTGTAAACAAATGAATAAAAAAACGTACCTGTTGCTATTGATGCCTATTTGGAGTCATCATCATCATCAGTCTATAGCAGTCCACTGCTGGACATAGGCATCTCCAATTGCACGCCATTCAGCTCAATTCTCGGCAAGAGAGACTCCAAGTATAGCCCGCTCCATGGCTCGCTGAGTGTCCACGTTTCGGCTCCGTAGGTCATCACAGGCAGGACGGGCTATTTGTAGTGCCACTTACAAATTAAGTTAATTGATTTGATTATTAGAATACTTAAAACCGAAATTCTTATTTTAAATCCCCTAAAAGATGTTTTTCATTACCTGACTACGGCGAAGCAAAAAGGAGGGTTATGATTTTGACCGGTATGTATGTATGTATGTATGTTCATCTGTTACCTCATAACTTCTAAACTGCCAATCATAATTTGACAAATGAGGTATCATTGGAAGCGTTTTGATTGTCCGCTGGTTATAAGCTATGTGACGCTACATTAAATGCACTAAGGCGCTCTAGAGGACATAAAGAAACGGAATAAAAAATAAAAATAATTGAATTGTGCCATGTTGGGTATCAAATGAAAGGGCTTGACGAGCACATCACAAATATGTATATATATCATATTGTCCAAGTAAATAAATATGTTTAAATTGTTAAAAACAAGCAAAAGTGAGACTGTGCTACGTACGGCGCGGCTGTACAATTAATATCTATTTTATACCATAAATGCCGTGATCATCCTGTGATTAAGGCCTCGCCTCTTATGCACGAGGTTGTGGATTCAAATCCGGGCAAGTACCAAGTTATAGTTTATTACGAAACTATAACCCCAAAATAATTTAAATAAAAAGTAAGTTCAAAAACTAAAACGCGACTAAAAGATATGAAATTTTTGTACCTATGTCTTGACTTCTGTCTGAAACATTTTCTTGTTTCATATCTTTTAGTCGGGTTTTAGTTTTTGAACTTACTTTTTATTTTACAATTGAGGTTAATTTTATAACCTTTAGAAACCTTAAACCTAAATATGGATGAATATGTAACTAATTCCCTTTAGTGAGTGATTGCATAAGAATTTTAAATGAACAGGGTTTATTTACACTTTCATCACATACTTTTACATGAACAGATTATATATGTGTTTTCAGTCATTGTAAGGAGGCCTTCTGTTGGTACTTGTCTGTTTTGTGGCGAGGATTTACGACGTTCTTCAGGAAATGAGACGATCAATGGGTGAGCCCCGACACTTTGACATAGTTCTCATTGTGTGACAAGATTAAGTGGTATCATGTTCGGGTTAATGTCAGCAACTTAGATTTTATTGGCAGCCGCGGTATGTTCAAGTAATTATAACTTAAACGGTGTAAGGAGGATAGTTTGATAAGGTTTTGAATAAGTTTTGAAGATGAACAGTGTTTTAATACTTCGATTATTTTTAGTTACATATACTAGACTTAAAACCAGGTATATGCTCCCAAAAGGGTATTGGTTAAATGCCCTAGTAGCCCCAGTTCGAATTTTTAAGACCCCGGTTCAGTCCCTGTTGCAAAAAAATATACAGTTTTATTTCTTTCTAATTTGCAATATAGTTGGGCAAACGTCATCTAAAACTATTTCAAATAAGTTGATTGCATTAGTAGTTCTTGAGATATCCAGCTGTGACAGCCAGACGGACAGACAGACTGAGACCATAAGGGTTCCTTTTTACCATTTTGGTACGGAACCCTAAAAAGTGTTTTTCCCCATTGAACGTCTCGTAGGACAAAATATATCCATAGATACTAAAGTATTTTCAATCCGATATTATTCCGAATGTAGAATTTGCCATCTCGGCGAGTAATTATACAATAATAATGAATAGTTTAAAAAACACTAGAAAAACACGCTTTTATAAATGCACGTAAAAACAAAAAAAGTCCATTACGTGGCCTTTCTCACAAGTGCAAACACGACTATGATACGATATTCCATCATGGAATGCCAGTGCCTATCTTCCGGCTTCATCATCAGACCTTGAAACCTAATCGTGATCAAAGTTCATTACAAAACTTTTCTAAGAAATCCAAAACAGCTATGATACGATTTTCCATCATGAAGTTCCAGTTCATATCTTCCGGCTCCATCATCAGATCAGTTCGACAGTACCATATTATTGTATTGTCATCAGAACTACATACAGCTGCCAATTTTAATTACGCTACGACCCTTGGAAGATGGTTAAATTAGTTACCTTAGATGGTTAGTTACATACAGGTCGACCTAATAAAAGCGTGTTAAAAATCTGTAGGTTTACTCCAAATACCAAACTCAAAAGTGTTTATAAAATATGGTCTCATCTATATTTTTTGCGGATACGAAATATCGCATTAAAATGTCATTAGAAGCTATCCCAGTGGGTTATTGATGCGATTTTTTTACCGAGTCCGCAGGTGGGGAGTCCCGTCCTAATGATCACCCGTTGTGCCAACAACTTTAATACGGTTTTATGAACTTTTATATTTTATTTTTAAGCCCATCACACCTATATTTCCCTAGAAGATGGGCAGAGATGTACCAATAGTACATCCACATTTCGCCAGTTATGTACGAAGCGGTAAGAAGCAAATCTTCAGGTATTGAAGGAAGTGAAGCGATTTTAGTTGAATCTCGTGTCCGCTAATAATATAACATTTATTTTGAGTTTTAAATTAATTTATAAAAAAATACTAATAATAGTTGATAAAACCTTTTTTTACAAAATAATCATTTAGTTGTCGCTCAAAAGATTGAGTATTTCGAGACGAAACAGATTTTTCGTGGTCTTTCTCGCGATTTTTTTTCAAGCTGCGCGATCATTTCTATAAAATATCTTTGTACAGGTGTCTTTTTATACACTTGAATTTACATTGTATTTTTTTGGGCTTGTAATATGTAACAATATGGTTAACTGTGACGAAAAAGTGAACGTTTTACGGTGTCCCTGTTTGGATAGCGCTTAAGTCCCATGTAAAAGGGGGCGACCCAATTGTAATCAACTGGGTACAAATTCAGACTTTGGGCTGCTACTGAGAAATTCCAGATGGAACGACCTGGGAATCGAACCCTGGACTTTGTGCTCAACAGTAGCGCTGGATGAGAGTTGCCGAGAATCGAGCTGAATGGCGTGCAATTGGGGAGGCCTATGTCCAGCAGTGGACTGCTATAGGCTGATGATGATGATGTTGATGAGTAGCGCTTGCGGCCACTAGACCAAGGAGGTAGTCAGTTGAATGTTCACTTTGAGTTGTAATGAATTCTCATAAAGCATTTCGATTCAAAAGTCATTAAGTTTCAGTTGAAATAATATTGCAAGGAAATTAAGTCATTCATTTCGTGTAAACTTCATTTGAATTTTGATTGAGCGAGAAAATTGACTTCACAAACTAAGTATTTCATTCAAGAAACTCTATTAGGGTTCTTTTAAAACAAGTCTCCCAAATTAAACGAATTTGATTTTGTGAAAACAAAAATAGATCAAAGTATTTTATTATTCTGAAAGATTAAAGTCAACCTCATTGGTCTAGTGATCGTAAACGCTACTACTAAGCGTGAGGTCTTGCGTTCCATTCCCAGATCGGGCAAAGTGTTTTTGGGTTTTTCCATCTGGAATTTCTCAGTAGCAGCCCTCAGTTTAGATCTGTGCCCGGTTGATGGCAATAGGCTCGCCCCTATTAAATAGGACTTAAATATAATTCATTCAATATTTTGTTCTTCAAACTTCTTACTGTCATAATTTCCACGTCTTTGTTTTGGTTTAACACTTTGTTAGTCAGTCAATCACAAAGCTATTTTATTTGTGAAGGACATGATTTTTTACTATGTACCACATGTAAAAAACCCTGTCGGATTCTTGAGAGTGTTGGTAATTATCGTACTGAAAGTCTATTTATGTGGTTATTTTCAGGAAAGAAAAAAAATAAAGTCGCCAATTATTTTTCAATGGGGAATTTTACCGGGTTATTACATGGAGCGTGGGGGGCCATCGTTTAGCGGGTGTCTACAAGTCAGTCATAACTTATGACCGCTGTTGAAAATTTGCAAATTTTTTTATGGATTTTGGGTAATTTTGGTACTAAAAATGTGAATTTTAAATGGCAATGGTGCCGATTCCCTTGTTCACAAACTAAACTAAAATTAAGTTCAGTTCATCTTTTTCTTTCTATTTCATTAAGAAAAGGACAGAAGATAAATTTTAGTTTAGTCCTGTCAAATTAATCAGCGCCTGTCACTACTCCATACAAGTTTAGACGTGATTAAAAACTTGCCTACTAAAATTACGTCAATTTACGTCAAGCACTGATTAATTTGACAGGACTAAACTAAAATTTATCTTCTGTCCTTTTCTTAATGAAATAGAAAGAAAAAGATGCACTGAACTTAAATTTAGTTTATTTTGTGAACAAGGGAATCGGCACCACTAACTATTTTTTAAAGATTTTATAACTTTTTGGTAATGTCATTGCAGTAGCAGTACCTGAGCTCGTATGTGCCAGGGTTTTTTTTTTTTGTATAATATAATTATGTGTAGGTAATGTTGTTGGTATTATATTTGTGCATCGATGTGGTATCGCATTAAACTGTGTGTGTGCTTCTACGACTTTATAAAAAAACTAGCTTTTGCCCGCGGCTTCGCCCGCGTGGATGTCGGAAAATATCCCACTGGAACGTGCTACCGGGATTCAGAGTATCCTATGTCCTAACCCAGGTCATGGCCTATGCTATGCCTTTCATCTAGAAATCCGTTCAGTCGTTACGTCATGAAAAGGTAACAGGCTGATATTAAATCTGTTTTAGGGTTCCGTACCTAAAAATTTAAACATTAAAACCCTTAAAGGATGACTTCATTGTCTGTCAAGACCCTTTTCTCAGGAACGCGTGGAGGCATCAATTTAAATCAATAGATATTAAAAACTTAGATCTACGGTCTCTTGGAAGTGTAACGAAAATCAAACTTCCAAGTCAACGCAATAATGGGCACGCCACAACTGTGGCGATAAGTTCCCTCATTAAGGAGTGGTAGAGAGGCGCCACGGCGTCCTCACCTTCCACCTGACGCAGGTTCTCACCGGACACGGTTGTTTCGGGTTCCTGTTCAGGATAAGGCGGGAGAAAACAATGGTGACACCCGGGCGCAGCATACGGTTTAGGTCTGCCCGGCTTGGGCAGAGCAGCCGTGTCCTCGTGGAGGCGATCGGCGGTGGTGATCTCTCGCGTCCGGCCCTGGTCCAGACTATGGTAGAGAGCGAGACGGCATGGAAGGCCATCACCTCCTTCTGCGAAGCAGTAATGCTCACGAAAGAGGAGGCATCATAATAGCATAGTACCAGAAGGAGACACCCTGGGCATCGGGAATCGTAGGCCGATTCCCGGCCACCGTAGGCGCGGGCTTGCGGACGGTGAGCAATGGGTAGCTCACCGTCCGATAAGGACCAGGCCCGGGTCGACGGCGGGTTGTGTTCCACGCGTGCCTCAAAGAGATGTCAGCGGAACTGACGGGGTCCGATAGGGCCGATGCCTGCCGGTTGCGGGTTGAGGTTATTGTCCGAAAGGGTTACCGTGGCCCCAGGCAATATAGGCAACTGAAAGAACACGGGTGGGTTTTAGTCAGTAAGAGTCTGACACGCCTTCCCGCTCCACCCAGAGCGGGAGAAGTTATTTAATAATTTCCCAACCAAAAAAAAAGTTAACGAAATAAAAAATACGGCCATTTGTGCCGCATATTTTGACACTCGCAAATAAACCAGTCTATTTGGTACTTCCCGTTGGTCCAGCAGCATGAAGTTTGTCGAGAAGTAAGGTCAAGTAAAGAGGAAAATCCGAAAATTGGTAACTTATAGTTCTATAATGAACGGCAAAGTTAAGTTTTTTCTGCAATCTGGGGTTAAAAACTCATAGGCCGTGTCTTGGAGTAACAAACCTCAGTTGGCCCAATATAGTTTTTTGGTTCTAGTAATAAATAAGAAATAGGATAGACCGGCATCAAAAAAGATTTGTGAAAATTGGCCATTTTCTTGCTGACTGTACAATTTTTTTCAAAATCTGTGAATGCAGATCACAATTTTTCAAAAAGTTAAGGACAGTCTCCTAAGACTGTTTTCTTGTAGCGACAACGGTTAAGGTACCTTATTGCTCCATCTCAAAATCCACCCTGTATATGCTATGATTGACTGCTTAGTTCCATAAAGGTATAGCGTGATGATAATTTTTTAAAAGGTTAAATCCGTAACTATCTGCAATATTCTAACCTTTTGGCTAGCCTTTTTACAATTTGCGGTAAACTCTAAAAGAATACAAACATAATGCTATATTGCTCATCCCCCATAGCAAATAGCGTGATAATAGTTTTTGAAAAATCTATTGTGAAGTTACGATTATTTGACTTATAGATTATTTATAACAATTTTCAAGTTAATTAAGCCACACAGTAAAATCCTCCACTGTAAAAATTAATACCCCGTTTCACCCCGTTAGGGGTAGATTTTCAAAAAACCCTGATATACGTTTTTATTTATTTTCAGTTTTAATTATAAATACTGAGTTTCGAGTTAATCAGACCGCTCGTTAAAATTCTTCCATACAAACTTTGACACCCCCCAATCCTCCTTTAGGGGGTATTTTAGAAAAACTAAAAATGGAAAACTTTATAATTTACATAGATAAGTATTCGTGCCAAGTTTCAAGTTTATTAACTCAAGGAATAAGATTTTTCATACAAACAACCCTTGCCCTTTTCACCCTCATAAAGGTCGAATTTCCAAAAATCCGTTCTTAGCGGACGTCTACTAACTATAAACTACCTCCCTACCAAGTTTCATCTTCATACATCAAGCGGTTTTTGAGATTTCGTGATGAATGAGTGAGTGAGTGACCTTTCGCTTTTATATATTTAGATATCCACTGAAGCGAGCTGATATGGATAAGTTTTTTTTATTATTATTAGCACCTACAATCATGAGCAATGATAAATAAGCAGTAATATAGCTGTCCATAGCAATTGTATTTATTCTCGTAACTGTACATATATATTTAAATTTACAACTGGAGTACAAATCCACTGTGTTTTAGGCTTATCCGTAACACACTCACAGTAGCAATGGCTTTCATTTTGACAGTTTAACAACATTCATTGCGTTATTTACGTTGTTGAGCACAATATTTTTCGCATATATGAAGCAATTGATTAGCAATAACCTTCACAATCGTTCAAATTGTGATTGAAAGCGTGTTAGGGGGCTGGTCTGAAGTACTACACCATAGAGCATAAAGGCGAGTTTCCATACGGTCTATAAACGAATTGCAAGGAATAATGTTACCAATAATTTTTATTCAAATTATGCAAATAACATTCCTGAAATACCAGTAAGAGATAACATTACTCTGTTAGCCTGTTCCATATTATTATTGTGACATCATGTGACACAAACATTTGTCCAAAATAAACATTAAAATGTATGCACATCGTTTGCATAATTAGATTATTATTATCAACCTATTTGCTATAACGAACAACGGGAATGGGTCGTATCATTATTTCAGTGGACAGTTCCAAATAGTATCTCTCTTTATTTTGCCAGCTGTAAATACCCCAACTTGATATTAATAATTTAGCTTCAATAAACCAATTCCAATTAACCCTACAATGGCGGTGTTGGCTACCGAAATATTATTTTATAGGTAATAGGAGTATAATAATAGTACCTACCTACCTAATTGATAATGCCAACGATTCACCAAATAAACTTAAATAAGAGTATTTCTATCTATTTAAAACAGAACGCGCGAGAAAAGGACAGCGATTCACGACGTTTTAGAAGTGTCAAATTAGTTTAGAGTGCTTTTATGGATCTTTTGGCGTCTGAATGACATTGACAAAAGGGGCGTTGTTGGTGAAAATTTCTGAGATGTCACAGAAATTATACTTGATATAACAAGATGGCGTTAGTTCCGATGTTGGCCACGCGCCAAAAAAAACTTGTAGTGTTGAACCTATGTGCGTAAGGAAATAGTTTCACTTTGACAGCTCGTATTTACTTCTGCCTCTTTCTTGTGTATTGGGGGAGAAAAGATAGTAATAGCCGAAATTATGTTTAAATGTTACGCAACAGAATCAGCCCCATTATCACAATATAAATAAGTAATAGTATTATATCTTCATAGAAAACGGCCGAAACGACGCGCTTCGAAATCTCAGTGTATATCAGTACGCTGTCAGTATGCTTCCACGTCCGTGCGTACTGCGCGCACTCGATACAACAGTATCGAGTGCGCGCAGTTACGCACGGACGTGGAAGGTTTATCTACCGAGCAGCCGTGGGTATTTCAAGGTCACTGTCGAGATATAATACTGTTATTTTATTATACTATGTCATTGTTCTATTATAATAATATTGGTAGATTTAATTTAAATCTCGTGTTTGCATAACCCAAGACAGTCTTGTTTTCACGAAAACCTTGTTTATATACCTAATGATTGGGCCTCTCCGAGAGATAATTACAGTCTCAGTTTTCATAACAAAATTTGGCCTTTTAATGAATCATCTAATAACATAGGTCTACATAAAATCAAAGGATCATATTACTAATTAGAAGCTCAACAAATTACTTGGTGAAATGATGCCGTTTGTTCTAGTCTAGGTATTTTACTAACGAACTCAAATTGATCTTGTAAAGTGTGCACGAGATCAAGTCTATTAGAAGATGAAGATTTTTCATTTTCCTTTGTATGTAGTAGACTGTGCGAGTTCATAAAACGCTAATTAATTTGATATTGTTGTTTGTAAAGTCTTGCTAAAGTTAATGAGCATAGCTACAAATTAATTAAAAATGCCTGTTTACACAATATCAAAGTCAAACTAATTTACACACTCGACTCTGTAACGATGTTTTTTTGACGTAAGTTCCAATTAGTAATGTCACAAAAATTTACGTATTTTATGTGTGTTTTATTTTCTCTTTCTCGGGTATGCTGGAAGAGATTTCTTTAGAAACAAACATCACCTTTATACGTAGTATTCTGTTCTTTTGTTCTTGTCTTTTATATCTAGGTATACATACATACATATACATAAAAGCTTTTTACTAAATGCAAATGAAAAATATACCAACAATTAAAAAAAAAAAAAATTGACTGCCTGTCTATTCTTTCCGGCTAATCTCCGAAACGGTTAGATCGATTTAGACGGGTAGCCCTACTCCTATTTAAGAAAAAAAAATTGGGTACACGCGGACGAAGCCACGGGTGTGGTGGCTATACAGAGTGGCAGGGACATCGACGCAAAAACTATTACCATGGACTTAGTAAATGATTTTAAATTGGGGGCCTACCACCAGCTCATAAAGCAGGATTATTTTAACATTAATTCAGTGTAGGAAAGAGATGAAGCTCTACAGGACGTTTAGCTCCATCTCTTTCTCCCACTGAAGTAATATTAAAATATTACTGTTGGTGGTAGGCCCCCTGAACCCTCCTACGTAGAAATTACTCGTCGGTTTAAAAAAAAAAAACTGCTGTATCATAGAAAAGTGCAATACCTACGCGGTCAACATGTATGGAACAGCAGATTTATTTTTAAATAACCGACGAAAAATATCCATCACTGTATAAATGGTTACATAAAATAAATAGGTAAATACAGTGTGAGTCTTTATAATGTGCACATATCGAAATGAGGGAATCTATGCTTAATTCGGAAAAAACATTTAAAAATCTAAATGTATTTTTTTGAATTTTAAATAAATTGTAACAAAACGGTGTAACTTTTAAACTAAATGATCTATCGCGATGAAACAGACTCCATAATGATTGTAAGTAATTAGGAAAACTACCCTCAATTGAAAATAAATGTTTTTTTTTATCAAAAATAGTTCTTTTTTTCATACATTTTTACAATAATCGTAAAATTTCACAATAAGACGCCAAACAGAACAAACAAATATTATTTTTTCCGTCGATTAAATTAAGCATGGATCATTAATTCTTTAAGTGCACATTATAAAGACTCACACTGTATATTATATGTCAGATCCAGTCATTAGTACGGACACGAAACGAATCGCAAGCGCGCCGCTGGCGACAGGACGTGATTTACCCACACCTAAAGCGCGCGCTTCTACAGAGTCGTGATGTTTTAAGGCCAAGGTGAGGAGGAGATTCAGCTTCGGATCGCATCGGAGTTAAGACGTCTCGGAACTGTTCTCGATTCGTGGTGCTCAGTTATTGCGTTAATTGTAATTTGGGATCATTGTGTTAATTTGTGATTGTAATAAACGCCGTCGCACCCAGTGTGTATAATTTAGCTAGTGTGATTAATTTGATAGTAAATTATAATGTGATCTGAACTGCAAAGGGTTTTTCTACTGCGCATTAACCAACACTACCCACACTACGCCCACAGTAGTTAAAATAGCGCTGATAATAACGAAAGAGTCACATACCCGTCTCCGACAAATATGTCTAGGCTCCATTTGCAAAACATGATAAAGGACTTCACCGGTCGAGGCTTTATAAATACTTTGAATATTTTGAGATTAATTTCATCTATCCAAGTTATTTGAGTGGATGATCCTCGAGATAGATTGGAGCTATATTTAGATGAGCTACTGAATATATTATATAGACACAAAACTTAGTTAAGCACAGATTGCGTTGGTGTAATTCTCGGGACACTTATTTTTCTATTAAAAGTTAAAGTATAATTTTTTTGCCAAGATATAGTTACCTAAAAAAGAACTTTTAAGATATGTAGTTAGAGACAATATTGTTTGTCGTTCTGTGTGTGTAGGTAGGTACCTAATATTTTTATTGCTAATAATCAAATTCAACAAAATATTTATTACGTGCCACAAGAGGAATGACGACAAAAAAACTTTTTGTTCGTTATGTAGATTATTCAAACAAACGGACACGTATTTTTGATGTTATTACGTAGGTAATCGAAATACAACAACGATACATTGAGTTAATAAAATATGGCATGATGACACGCGTTGCTATAGATTTTATACTGAATTGTGACGTATTTATTAATATGTTAAAGCAAAAAAATACGTGTCTAATATTTTTTTTTTTTAAGTGGACATCTTTCCAATTATAAATTCAACAGTAGTAGGCACATATGAATGGAAAAACCAGGAGAGGGCACCCTAGAAGGAGATATCCTGACCTTATAGATGATGTGCTTCAAAAAGGTGTGTGTTGTACTCGCAACCGGCGTGCGTGTATGTAGTGCTATTCAGTAAAAATCTCACCGTAAAAACTTAGGAGAAGAGCTGTCAAAAAAAAATTGTGTCAATCCCTAGCATCAGGTGGAATGACAGCTCACTTCAAGCTCACTTCACCTATGTTTTCACGGTGAGATTTTTACAGAATCGATCGGCAGATGTATGAGCGTAAGCGAGGCAAAAGGAGTATGTAAGGATCGTAGCAGGTCTCATTCTGTAGTTTCTGTCTACCTCCAAGGGAAAAAGGCGTGAGTTTATATATAATTATGTGAATAAAAAACATATTTCTTGTCATTTTCATTTGTATTACTGTAGGAATGAGAGTTAATAAAATGTGGCATGACGACACGCGTTGCTATAGATTTTATACTGAATTGTGACGTATTTATTAATATGTTAAAGCAAAAAAATACGTGTCTTATTTTTTTAAGTAGACCTCTTTATAATTATAAATTCAACAGCAGTAGGCACATATGAATGGAAACACCGGGAGAGGACGCCCTAAAAGGAGATATCCTGACCTTATTGATGATGTGCTTCAAAAAGGTGTGTGTTGTGCAACCGGCGTGCGTGTATGTAGTGCTATTCAGTAAAAATCTCACCGTAAAAACTTAGGAGAAGAGCTGTCAAAAAAAAAATAGTGTCAATCCCTAGCATCAAGTGGAATGACAGCTCACTAGCTCACTTCACCTATGTTTTCACGGTGAGATTTTTACAAAATCGATCGACAGATGTATGAGCGTAAGCGAGGCAAAAGGAGTATGTAAGGATCGTAGCAGGTGTCATTCTGTAGTTTCTGTCAAGAGAAAAAGGCGTGAGTTTATTATTATTAAATTCTTTATTTCGAGTAACAATGAGACTCATACAATGTTAGTAACAATATAAATGTGAAAAAAAAAAATATTTCTTATCATTTTCATTTGTATTACTATAGGAATGAGGAACAGGGTGTAAAGTTCACTTATCCACTTATAATAGGGAACGACGGGTGTTATAAATAAATAAATTACTTTATTGATTTAGACAACAATGATCCATATGTTAGTTAGTTAGATACAAAAATAAAACTTAAAAGCTATGTTAGTGTGTTACAATTATAACTAAGTACAAATAATATTTACATACATTCACCGAATGTAATGAATCACTCCTGCCTAACCAACACCTGCATGAAGTGATTCATTATCGGCGAGTCAAATTTGTCCACTAACATCTTCAGAATGCTGTTAGGACTTGACCGCGTTCTCTCTAGCAGCGACGCCGTTTTCCTCCTCACCATTGCGTGGAAGTCGTGAACACGCGCCTGCGCGAACATGCCAGAGGCACTGCAAAAGCGCGGCAGTCCCAAAAGCACTCTGAAGCTGTTATTATATTGGACCCTCAGGGCGTCCATTGTTTTCCGCGTGTAGCTGGCCCACAGGCTGCTCGTGTAGAAGGTCTGGCAGTAAGCCTTAAACAACGTTATCTTAACCTCCTTACTACAACAAGCAAACCTGCGAACCAGCATATTGCTTCTCACAGCAAGAGCCCGGCGCTCGCGTTCGATATCTTCATGATCCTTAAGGTCCTCATAAACAGGCTCTTCTTACAATTATAAACTAGACCGTGGCTATCAGCGTACCTTTCGCAAAATTCTAAAAGCTCTCTTATGGAGCCGGCCGTTGGACCCAGCAGCACCATATCGTCCGCGTAACTGAGGTTATTGACGCAAACGTTGTCAATCCAACATCCAATCCGTTTACTGATGAGTCCAGCGATCAGTTCATTGACGTAAAGGTTGAAAAGCTTGGGTGAGGTCAGCCCGCCCTGCCTCACCCCACAATCCAACCCATACGCAGCAGAGAGTGAATTATTCCACTTCACATAGTTCACTTGATTACCATACCAGTACTGGAAAACACGTATAATTTCAGCCGGTACGCATGCTTCCCCGAGCTTTTTCCATAATATGTCATAGGAGACGAGGTCGAAAGCTTTAGAGAAGTCGAGGAAACACGCGTACACAGGCGTGCTTCTGTCAGTATAATATCGGACAGTCTGTTTAAGACTCAATATTGCTCTTTCAGTGGAAAGTCCAGGCCTGAACCCAAACTGTGCGTCGTTTAATTTCAACCATTTGTTGAGAGTTTTATCTAACAGACTGTCCAATACTTTAGCTAGTACAGTGGCAAGTGATATGGGTCTGTAATTACCTACATCAGACACGTCACCAGTCCTATTCTTTACAATTGGCACAACTAATGTGTTCATTAACTCGGGAGGAAGATAAGAGTGACTCAAACATAAAGAATAAAACATGGATAACACTCTCGGACAGTGTACACCCGCATGTTTCAAGTGCTCGATGCTGAGACCGTCATGCCCTGGAGACTTGCCTCTGGCCAATGTCTGGTGGGCAATCCCAATGATTATGATGATCGCGCGGTAAACCCTACTTGCGCGATGCAGGATTTCGCGTGACGTCAGTGGGATGTGTAGCTCGCATGTACTCAATACTCAATATCTTTATTGCTTTACCATAATGTGTACTTAGGTGGTAGTTATAAAATTTAGATCATTATGGACCCTGTAGGGCACAGCAGAAAGGGTAGCAATATAGATGCCACCACAGTATCGCTGTTTCCAGCAAAAGTCCTAATTACTACTCAAGTATATTCAAGGTAGAAAAAATAAATGAAAAAACAGTAGTTTTAAAAAACAAAAAAACCGGCCAAGTGCGTGTCGGACTACGCACAATGAAGGGTTCCGTAGTTGAGATGAATTTATTTATCCCAAGAACAAACTTAACATTGTAGTTGAAAAACATGTTCTCCCATACATTCCAACTGCAAATCATCGCTCGGCATCCAATACCGCGACTGTGACATTTTTTGTATATACCTATGTATAATTATAATTTGAATCTCGGAAACGGCTCCAAGAATTTTTATTAAATTTAGTATGCAGGGGGTTTCAGGAGCGATAAATCGATCTAGCTAGGTTTCATTTTTAGAAAACGTCGTTCAAAAAAAATTATAATCCAGATATTTTTCTTTATTCAAGTAACAAGGACTCATTGCGTTAGTAAACTTATGAACTATGTTAAAACTTATTTTACGAGGTCACTTAGAAAGTTTTGCGACTAACAGTTTTTGTCAATAGAATACTGGCTGGTTTTGATGTCAATTAAAACGATGACTATTAATTATAAAAAAACATGACATTCCAAATTCGAAATTCCCTCCACATTTTTTTACGAGCAAACTCAAAATAGTCTGTCTTACTGAAAACTGGATTTATAACGAGAACATTTTCGCGCGATGATTTTGTACGATTTCAAATGTCGACTAAAACCAGAAGAATCGTTTGAAAGACTTCGAATGGTGTTCATAGAAAAAAGCCCTTCTAAAAATACTGTTTTTCGCTGGTTCAACGAATTTATGGGTGGTCTAGTAATTTTGGCAGACAAAGAAAGAAGTGGCCGCCCTATGACGGTTGTTGAAAAAGTGCTGGCTGTGAAAATTTAATTCAAGAGAATAGGCGAATTACATATGAAGAGGTTCAGCATACACCGTGAAATTTGAATCGCAGTTTTGCTAGAACAAACGTTGTTCAGACCATGGTCTATTACCATTCTACAGCATCCAATAAAAAAAAAACATAATTGGTTTTTGAAATAACACAAAAAAAGCAAAGTTTAAAATGTCAAGATTATCGTTACTCCCGACAACACAGACACCATGTATACGTTTTTTCAAAAACCAATTTATGTTTTTTTTTTATTGGATTCTGTAGAATGGTAGTAGACCATGGTCTGAATAAAGTTTGTTCTAGCAAAACTGTGATTCAAATTTCACGGTGTATACTGCCGATTGGATCGGGAAGTGTGCATGAAATTCTACACAGGCATCTTTGGTTATGGAAGATAGTTTCACGCTGGTACCGTAAAATCTAACGCAGGGTCAGAAGGAGGTTCGGGTAGAATGGTGCCGAGACATGATAGCAAAATTGGTAGCAGGCTCGTCTCGGCGCGTTTAAGATATCATTACGGGTGATGAATCTTAGATTTATCAATATGATCCAGAAATGAAGCATCAGTCGACCGTGTGGCTGTTTCAAAATGAACCAACGCCTACCAAAGTGAAGCGAGCCAGAAGTGCAGGCAAAATGTTGATCGCAAGTTTTTTTTTTTTCTACCAGTTTATCTGTGTCAATACCCTGACGAGATCAAAGAAGCGTCAATGCTGAATGGTATGTTACCAAATGTTTGCCAGAAGTTTTTACTACTGCAAGCAGCAAGCGACCGAACACTGGCCTCCGTGGGCTACTGCTTCACCACGACAACGCGCTGGCTCACTCGGCGCTCAAAACAAGGGACTTTCTGGACAGCACACCGGTCAAATTTATAGGTCGTCCTCCTTACAGTCCCGATTTGGCTCCGTGCGACTTTTTCTTGTTCCCCAAAATAAAAAATCAACTCAAAGGAAAACAGTTTTCATCACCTGAAGATGCACTGGGTGCATTTGAGAAGGAGATTGGAGAGGTGTCTGATGCGGACTGGAAAATGTGTTATGAAAATTTGTTTAGACGTATAAAACTGTGTATGCCAATGGAGAGTTCTTTCAAAAGATTTAATAAAAAAAAATATAACCTGTAGTATATTTTTTTATAGTATCACAAAACTTTCTGAGTGCCCCACGTAATCTAGTTTAAATTTATTTCACCCCATGGGAGACGGCACTGCAGTGATTGATGTACATGCAATCCAGACTGCTAACGATATTGTTGGAGCTGGCCCGTACTCTGCGTACCAGGGATGCACACCTCATTCGCATCGTTGCGTAAAAGCAATTAATATGTGCGTCCGCGAATATTCCCGATGCGCTACAAAAACGGGGCAGCACCGACCTATTGGAGTTATACATCAAACCATGTGTTTTGGCATACTGCTCACATTTGGCGACCAATTACTTTCTGAGACCACAGATTGACGCGCTCAGAAGCACCATATCATCTGCATAGCTAATATTATTTACACAAATACCATCTATATAGCAACCCACTCTGGTGCTGCTGAGCTCGCCAATCCTGCCTCACCCCGCATTCCAACCTGTATGGCTTGGAAAAAGTTCCAGCCCATCGTACACTATTGATCTGATTACCATACCACTATTTAAAGATGTTTATAAGCTCCGTTGGCAACCTATTCTTCTCCATCTTTCTCCACAATACGTCATAAGCAACCTGATCAGAAACCTTGAATAAATCGACGAACCTAGCATAAATCGGCGTCCTACGCTGTGTATAGTAAGTTTGTGATAGTATGCTTAAGGCACAACACTGCATTTTCTGTTGACAAACCACGCCGAAACCCGAATTGGTTGTCATGAACATTTACAGTTTTATTTATTTGTGTATTAAGCAGACGGTCAAACACTTTTGATATTTTGATATTATAGTAGCTAGAGAGATGGGCCTTTTGGATGCCGAGCGACGAAATGTAAGTTTTTACGCACAATATTGAGAGATTT
The DNA here is from genome assembly GCA_949152395.1 of Agrochola litura. Taxonomy (NCBI): domain Eukaryota; kingdom Metazoa; phylum Arthropoda; class Insecta; order Lepidoptera; family Noctuidae; genus Agrochola; species Agrochola litura. Next base: position 15,346,099 of record OX424509.1, on the reverse strand, counting down.
ACCATGTTATTTTAAGACCATAGACTTCTTATAGGTTTTCCTGTAATCTATGAGTAAAGAGCCATACTATGTATTTTTTTCAAAATTTTTGGTCCAGTAGTTTCGGAGATAAGGGGGGGGGAATGGTCATTTTTCATTGAATTTATCAAATATCTTTAAAAGTATTTATTTTAAAATTATATAAAAAATATATTTAGGATCCTCGCAACAAGCCCTTTCATTTGATATGTCACACAGTACTGTTAGCAAAACTTTTTTTTTTAATTTTCTTGTTTGCGCCCCAAAAGTGACACCTATATTCAAAATTAAATTATTTACGTTACACATTCGTGTTTGGGTCACAGAAATACACATGTGTACCAAATTTCAACTTAATCGGTCCATTAGATTCGGAGTAAATTGGCTGTGACAGACGGACAGACAGACAGACAGACAGACAGACAGACAGACAGACAGACAGACAGACACACGAGTGATCCTATAAGGGTTCCGTTTTTTCCTTTTGAGGTACGGAACCCTAAAAAAAAGACGCTTTAAATGCACATAAAAAATTATATACATATTAAATTTACTTTTATTAGATATGTTACCTTAAACAAAGCGCTTTTTGATTGATCTAGCTACATCAATCAAAAAGCGTAGAGCGCTTTGTTTAGATTAATTAAAAGTACACACAGCTCAAAAGCGCTATACGCTTTTTGATTTAATCGTTGAATGTTTTTTTTGTTTTATCTTCTACTGCTACACACATCATCATCATTTACATCTCTTTTTATTTAACCGACTTCAAAAAAAGGAGGTTACTCAATTCGACCGTACATTTTTTTTTTTTTTTGTGTGTTCGCGGATAACTTCATCGTTTATGAACCGATTTTGATGATTCTTTTTTTGTTGCAAAGGAGATATCTCAAGGGTAGTACCATGATAAGGAAATCAGGATCTGATGATGGCATCCCAGAGAAATCGAGGGAACTCTTCAAATATTATAGGCAAACCTATAGCGATTTGGGTATTTTTTATAGTTCTTCGTGCAGTTGCTCTTGGAAATCACCATTTAGTTAAATGGAACTGATGATGAAGACCACAAATACCCACTGGAACTACTCAATAATAAGTATTTCACAGGTTGCGATTTGATTACTTTAATATGGTTGCAATGCAATTTATGCTCGTCACAATGCGTATGGAGAAGTGGAGCTGATGGTGAAGTACCAGGAGAACTCCTCAACGATGAACGTTTCTGAATCGGGAAAAGCAATATTTTGTAAAAGGTGATGAGCAGTTGGCATTAGACTAAATGTAACTTAGATAAATTACAAATTGATCCACTAAAAAGCGAGAAATAAAAACTTTTTTATCACATCTATTCAAAAAGAGCTAATTCGTTCTTCGTAAACAGGGACTAAAATAGCTTTTTAATCCCTAGGGATTAAAAGTGATTTGAATTTGGAATGTGGATATTGTTAGTAAAAGTTCCAATTACCAAAGAGATCAAACACGAACATTGTATGAACAAGTAACAGGCTGGCAAGAGAGAGAAAGTGTGAATTTGGTCAAAATGAAAATCCAAGATGGCGGCTTAGAAAATTTTCAAATTTTTTGTCGTTGGTGTCGTTTTCATAGTTTTCAAGGGTGCTAAAGCCGATAGTGAGGTCAAAATGTAAATCCAAGATGGCGGCTCTGAAGATTTTCAAATTTATCATCATGGGTATCGTTTTCACGGTTTTTAAGGGTGCTAAAGCCGATGGTGAGGTCAAAATGAAAATCCAAGATGGCGGATGCAAAAATTTTAAAATTATTCGTCATGGGTATCGTTTTCATGGTTTTTAACGTTGCTAAAGCCGATGGTGAGGTCAAAATGAAAATCCAAGATGGCGGCGGCAAAAAATTTCAAATTTTTCGTCATGGGTATCGCTTTCATGGTTTTTAGGGGTGCTAAAGCCGATGGTGAGGTCAAAATAAAAATCCAAGATGGCGGCTGCAAAAAAATTCAAATTTTTCGTCATGGGTATCGCTTTCATGGTTTTTAGGGGTGCTAAAGCCGATGGTGAGGTCAAAATAAAAATCCAAGATGGCGGATGCAAAAAAAATCAAATTTTTCGTCATGGGTATCGTTTTCATGGTTTTTAAGGGTGCTAAAGTCTATAGAGAGGTCAAAATGAAAATCCTAGATGGTGGCGGCGAAAAATTTAAAATTTTTCGTCATGGGTATCGTTTTCATGGTTTTTAAGGGTGCTAAAGCCGATAGTGAGGTCAAAATGTAAATCCAAGATGGCAGCTGCGAATAATTTAAAAATTTTCATCATGGGTATCGTTTTCATAGTTTTCGAAGGTGCTTAAGTCTATAGTGAGGTCACAATGTAAATCCACGATGGTGGCAGTGATTTTTTTTTAATTTTACTTGCGAAGGAACTTTGTTCCTGACGGGGGTCGGATCATACACGTTTTTTTTTCTCATAGAGGGTGATAAAAAGTAGTGTTCACCTCGGGAGCAACACTATTTTAAGCTCGAGTGGTGTACTTTGAATCCCTCGCTGCGCTCAGGATTCTACTTTAGAATCCCTCGCTACGCTCGGGATTCTACTCTAGAATCCTTCGCTCCGCTCTGGATTCAAAAAAACACTCTCGCCTTAAAAATAGTTCTTTGCTCCCTTGGTAAACAATCTACTATTTTTTCACTTTGTAGTTTGGAAGTTGGTTGTATTTTTCGTAAAAAAGTTTTTATATACTTTTCTATCGCAGGTATGCTGGAAGAGATTTCTTTAGAAATAAGCATTGCTTTTGTACGTATTTTTCTTTTCCTTTCTTCTTGTCTGTTTATATGGGTGTGCATGAATGTTGAAAAACCGGCCAAGTGCGTGTCGGACTACGCACAATGAAGGGTTCCGTAGTTGAGATGAATTTATTTATCCCAAGAACAAACACATTGTAGTTGAAAAACATGTTCTCCCATAAATCCCAACTGCAAATCGTCGCTCGGCATCCAGTACCGCGAATGTGACATTTTACGTTTTTTTTTTAAATTGCAGGATCACTTATTTCAACATGTAGAATGAAATAAAACAAAAATCTGATTTTCGTTAAAAATTTCACATTCGCGGTATTAATATAATAATAATCTAAATCTAATACCTTTAAACGAGCAATTCTTGTATTTATGTACCTATGTATAATCTGAATCTCGGAAATGGCTCCAAGAATTTTTATTAAATTTAGTATGCAGGGGGTTTCGGGAGCGATAAATCGATCCAGCTAGGTTTCATTTATAGATTAAGTCGAAAGTTTTGCGACTAACAGTTTTTGTCTATCGGATACTGGCTAGTTTTGATGTCAATTAAAACTATGACTATTTATTACAAAAAACATATCATTCCAAATTCGAAATTCCCTCCACATTTTTTTACGAGCAAAATCAAAATACTCTGTCTTACTGAAAACTGGATTTATAACGAGAACATTTTCGCGCGATGATTTTGTACGATTTCAAATGTCGACTAAAACTAGAAGAATCGTTTGAAAGACTTCGAATGGTGTTCATAGAAAAAAGCCCTTCTAAAGCGACTGTTTTCCGCTGGTTTAATGAATTTATTTGTGGTCGAGTAATTTTGGTGGACAAAAAAAGAAGTGGCCGCCCTATGACGGTTGTTACATAACAAAACGTGCTGGCTGTGAAAAATTTAATTCAAGAGAATAGGCGAATTACATATGAAGAGGTTCAACATATACTGCCGATTGGATCGGGAAGTGTGCATGAAATTCTACACAGGCATCTTCGGTTATGGAAGATAGTTTCACGCTGGTACCGCAAAATCTAACGCAGGCTCAGAAGGAGGTTCGGGTAGAATGGTGCCGAGACATGATAGCAAAATTTGTAGCAGGCTCGTCTCGGCGCGTTTAAGATATCATTACAGGTGATGAATCTTGGATTTATCAATATGATCCAGAAATTAAGCGTCAGTAAAACGCCAGGAATTAAAGCTGTTTCAAAATGAACCAACGCCTACCAAAGTGAAGCGAGCCAGAAGTGCAGGCAAAATTTTGATCGCAAGTTTTTTTTCTTTGCCGGGTTATCTGGTATCAGTACCCTGACGAGATCAAAGGAGCATCAATGCTGAATGGTATGTTACCAAATGTTTGCCAGAAGTTGCGACCGAACACTGGCCTCCGTGGGCTACTGCTTCACCACGACAACGCGCTGGCTCACTCGGCGCTCAAAACAAGGGATTTTCTGGACAGCACACCGATCATCCTCCTTACAGTCCCGATTTAGCTCCGTGCGACTTTTTCTTGTTCCCCAAAATAAATCAACTCAAAGGAAAACAGTTTTCATCACCTGAAGATGCACTGGCTGCATTTGAGAAGGAGATTGGAGAGGTGTCTGATGCGGACTGGAAGACGTGTTATAAAAATTGGTTTAGACGTATAAAACTGTGTATAAACGCCAATGGAGAGTTCTTTGAAAAGATATAATAAAAAAAATTATAACCTGTAGTATATGTTTTTCTAGTAACACACAACTTTCTGAGTGCCCCACGTAATCTAGTTTAAATTTATTTCACCCCATGAGATGGCACTGCAGTGATTGATGTACATGCAATCCAGCCTGCTAGCAATCTTTTTTAGGACATTGTTGGAGCTGGCCCGTACTCTGCGCACCAGGGATGCACACCTCATTCGCATCGTTGCGTAAAAGCAATTAATATGTGCATCCGCGAACATTCCCGATGCGCTACAAAAACGGGGCAATACCCTGAAAGCGTTGTTGTATTGGACACGAAGGGCGTTGCACGACCTTTGGGTATATCTAGCCCACAGGCTGCACGTGTAAAACGTTGTACAATAAGCTCGAAACAGAGTAATTTTGACTTTTTAAGTGAGCAGCGTACAAACCTGCGAGCCAGCATGTTTGCCCTTACCGACAACGCTCTTCGTTCCCGCTCAATATCGAGTCCGTCATTGAGGTCAGGGGTCAATATATGACCAAGATATTTAAACGTAAATACTCTTTGTAGTGGAGTCCCATTGAGTAATACAGGTGGTACATAGCCCGGTCTACCCCCAGCCTCAAAAACCATGATCTCCGACTTATTGGAGTTATAACATCAAACCGTGTGTTTTGGCATACTGCTCACATTTGGCGACCAATTACTTTCTGAGACCACAGATTGACGCGCTCAGAAGCACCATATCATCTGCATAGCTAATATTATTTACACAAATACCATCTAAATAGCAACCCACTCTGGTGCTGCTGAGCTCGCCAATCCTGCCTCACCCCGCATTTCAACCTGTATGGCCTGGAAAAAGTTCCAGCCCTTCGTACACTATTAATCTGGTTACTATACCACAATTTAAAAATATTTATGAGCTCCGTTGGCAACCTATCCTTCTCCATCTTTCTCCACAATACGTCATAAGCAACCAGATCAGAAGCCTTGAATAAATCTAGGAAGCTAGCATGTATCGGCGTCCCACGCTGTGTATAGTAAGTATACATGATAGTATGCTTAATGCACAACACTGCACTTTCTGTTGACAAACCACGCCGAAACCCGAATTGGTTGTCATGAACACTTACAGTTTTATTTATTTGTGTATTAAGTAGACGGTCAAACACTTTTGATATTATGATATTATAGTAGCTAGAGAGATGGGACTATTGGATGCCGAGCGACGAAATGTAAGTTTTTACGCACAATATTGAGAGATTTACCATGTTATTTTAAGACCATAGACTTCTTATAGGTTTTCCTGTAATTTATGAGTAAAGAGCCATACTAAGTACTTTTCAAATTTTTCGGTTCAGTAGTTTCGGAGATAAGGGGGGGGGAATGGTCAATTTTTATTGAATTTATTCAATATCTTTAAAAGTATTTATTTTAAAATTATATAAAAAATATATTTGAGATTCTCGTAACAAGCCCTTTCATTTGATATGTCACACGGTACTGTTAGCAAAACTTTTTTTTTTAATTTTCTTGTTTGCGCCCCAAAAGTGACCCCTATATTCAAAATTAATTTATTTACGTTACTTATTCGTGTTGTGGTCACAGAAATACATATGTGTACCAAATTTCAACTTAATCGGTCCATTAGATTCGGAGTAAATTGGCTGTGACAGACGGACAGACAGACAGACAGACAGACAGACACACGAGTGATCCTATAAGGGTTCCGTTTTTTCCTGTTGAGGTACGGAACCCTAAAAAAATTAAAAATGCAGGTCAAGCTAATAAAATCGTGTTAAAAAAAGGAAGAAGTAAATGTATTTTTCTCAAACGAGGACTACATTTGCGGTGGACGTGACCAGAAAGCGTGGAACAATCTCGTAACGGGCGGCGCAACAAATTCACGGCTAAAACTGCTTGTGTAAGAATAATAAAACGGACTTCTTATTTTTACTGTATAGTTGCAGTTGTGGTCTTTACAGCCAGTTTTATCCATAATTTGATTACTACAAGTTTAATTCAGGGTTAATAAATAGATCCAAAAATTAAACCCTCTACTTGGAGTGGGTTTATTAGGCCGCGTTTGTGCAAGGTACTGAGCGGTGCTAAGCTGTGAAACGATGTGAGCGTTTCCACCAGAGATGTGCTAGGCCGCTGAGCGTTGCGAAGATGCGTAGCAACGCTGTAAAACGGTGCGCAGATGAGCTGTGCAAGGATGTGTAGCGGGCTCTTTTCAGATGCGATTTCTCGCACACATCTCTCGCACAAATCTCTCGCACACATCTCTTGCACCCATTCTTCGCTTGTTTTGTACGTACAAAAACTTCGCACCGCTAAGCCGTGTCCACAGGAGCTGCGCTGAGCGAGGCTAGGCAAATGAAGCGATTCTATTGGCTCTTAACAAACACATCCCTCGCCACGTATCCTCTCACATCCTTGGTGGAAAGGCAGCCTAAACGCTATGATCAGAACTAAAGGTAGGATTTTTTATAGCAGAAATTTAGGTAGGTACTAATGGCTCTAAGCAACATAACCTTAGCTAAAGATATCAGTTTTGAGCATAACTAACTATATCAGGCTATCGAGAGCACTCGAAACAAATCCGCGCGTATTTCCAATTGTTTCGGTCGATTCGCAGCCAATGAGCCGATCTTTAAGTAATGTCGGCCGTTATCTGGTAGGTACTGGAAAATATTGTATGAAAATCAAAGCACCTAGTCACGGAAATTAAACGCTCCCACAGACTGGCAGGACGCGACTCTGGTGGAACAATTTCTATGAAAACTTCACGGGAATTGTTTTACCGGTAGCACATACCGCCGTCACCTCGCAGTTGTCTGCGAGAGCCTTAATTGTCAAGAAAATTGGATAAAAAATACATATTATTAAGAAGTTCTGGTGGTCGTCTGTGTCCACATCATCAGTTCCGGTACAGTTCCAAGTATAGTACCACTTTCAGTATTAAAAAAAAAATAGTCTCATTAGTTTCGGAGATAAGGAGAAAAAATTGATACCCTCACAGTAAGTCCTTTCATTTGATAAATATGTACCACATTTCAACTTAATCGATTCATTAGATTAGACAGAAGAACAGACAGACAGACAGACACACGACTGATCCTATCCTTATAGGAAAAAATGAACCCTTGTTCCGTTTTTTCATTTGGTCATACGGAACCCTAAAAACAACTGAACGTGCGAGAATCCGAGCAGTTTGCAGTCGACGGTTACATACAAAATCGTTCCTGCGTTAAAGAAGCAGAATTTATTGGAACCGAAGCGCTATTGGGTTTATAGTCTTTTAGAGGTAAAAGAAACGGTAAAAAGTTCCACATTCACTATAGAAAAGAGAGTATCCCCCGATCTGCCGGGTATTGTGTCTGGTCGCCTACTGCCCAACGGTTGTTGTCTGATTTCTCTATAATACTTATATGATAATCGCGCGGATACTTCAGATATCATGATGTAGGATATATCAGAGTAGTCCGTATATGACGGTACAGTATACATACTAAGAGACAACGACACGCAAACTATTACCATGAATTCAACATATGATTCTAGACCCCCAAGAATTTATTTACAGGTAACTGGCTGCACCCCACAGTTCCACCCGCATAAGTCTCAATCCCATGGGAATATCAGGATAAAAGGTATCTTATGTCCTTCAGCCGTTTTAGCGTAAAAGCGTAACAAACAAACAAACTCACTTTCGCATCTATAGGTAATATTATTAGTTAGGATAGACTCCCAAGAACTTTTTAGAGGTACCTAATTAAAAAAAAAACAACTGTCATCACTTCATGACCGGACAGGTCCACTCAAATCTGTGTGGTTCGTTCCTCAAAAGACCTTTTCAGACACTAATCTACATGGTCCTCATATGGCCTGACCAAGATTATGTCTGGACTTTAAAAGAGACTGCGACCTCTGCGTTTGTTTCGGCCTTTCTTCTCAGAGTAGTCAGATAGGAAACGCCGAACTCATCTAGCTTATTTTTAATATTTTTTTATATGACGTGTACAAGTGATTCCGATATCCTATTTACAGAATAAACAATTTCATTTCATTTCATACAAAAGTGTAATACCTACACGGGCAAAATGTATGGAACAGCTGATATCTTTTTCAACGTTAGTGGCTCTAAAACCATGAACATCGCAGTATAAAATGATGGAAAGTACCGATAACGTTTAGCTCGCTGACTAGAGAAAAATGATAGGTGTGGTGAAATTAGGGCATGTAGAGTACAGTCCTCACGTGGACGGTAAATCAAGATTATGCACGTACAGTTGAGTCACAAAGATCCATTTGTGTTTAAGGTATAGTCGTAATTGCTTTAACACTTCTTATAATAATTTCCAGTAAATTAAAAATTCATTAAGGTTGAAATCATCTACATAACTTTTTTTTTTTTTTGGGTGGGAAATTATCAAATAACTTCTCCCGCTCTGGGTGGAGCGGGAGGGCGTGTCAGACTCTTACTGACTAAAACCCACCCTATCGGCCCATATTCGCAGCCCCTAACTGTCACATAAACAAATAGACATTAGGGCCTAGACAAATGGTAATCGCTTTAAAAACTTTTCGAATTTCTACAACGACTTTCGACGGGATTGTAAAACTTTTCGGTACCTACAGTCCGCGCGCGACTGCTAGTCACGTGAGCGGTGAGATTGGGAGGGCAAATTGACAAAATTGTCGGACTGAGTTAGCTTGGCCTGTGTCTACCTCCCCCGTCTCACCGCTCACATACCTCAGGCGGTGACTAGCAGTCGCACGCGGACTGTAGTTTATGGCAATCCAAGATATTGTTGCCTTTCCCATCATCATTATCGCTATTAGAATGTCACGTTCGAGGACAGTGATCATTGTAGTAAGTCCACACTTGATGCCGCAAACGACGACGTCCATCAGAACGGCTCCGCTCGTGCTCGGGTTGTCTAGTGTAGACGCACCTTTAGGGCAATTACGAGGTAGGTAGTATGTCCTGGAAAGCTCGGCAAAGAAACAGCCTCGCCAAGTTAAGCTGCTCGTATTGCCTAGTAATTGGATTGTGGAGGTCAGATACCAAACTAGTTGGGGAGACAGTTGAGTTTTAGTCATATTTCAATTGATCCGTCATACCTTCCTACTCCACTTTTCACAAAAAAACTAAAATACTGTTCCAAAGACACCGACTTCCGAAATTAAAGTTATTTTTCATTTTGTAGTTTGAAAGTCAGTTGTATTTTTTTTTATTTTTTTTTGCTTTGTGTATGTACCTACCTAACTACACGTAAATTATAAAGAAGATTGAAGATGTACAACAGGAAATTGCCGGGAAATGTATATTTTAATGGTATTTTTTCCTCAACTTTATGTGATCTTATTATGTTTGATGGGATTCATTCAAGCGTTAAATATTGAGAACTCTAACGTCTAATAATTTCTTGTATCTATGTGGAAGTAGAGGTAAAGAAGAAAAAATATATTTTATTGTATTGTGTTTTTTTCTAAATGTAGGATCTATATTTTTATCGCAAAACGGATTTGCCAAAATAATAAAACAAAAGTAACATTTCAACCACCACTCTAAACAATATTAAAAACATTTTGTATCGCCGTATTTCATCATGAATACGTTCAAAGATACCTATTTGAGCAAAAAGGAACGTTAAACGTAATATTTTTCATAATATATTTCGTACTAAATCTTCTAGCTTCGCGCAGACATATTGAGAATTTGACAACAATTTTACCGACATTTTTAATATCCGTTTAAAGTCCGTTTCCACGAAGTCACGGTTCTTTGTGTATAATATATTTTATTCTGTGACGTACACAATACGGGCCACTACCTCCGTTATTCAAGTCTGTGTAAATAAATCAACGCTTTATGAAACTTCAGCCGACGGACAATGAATGCTATTTTTCTGCATGCTGGTTTCCATTCCGTTGTTAAATTCAAGAGTTATTAGTTCAGACACGGGTTCATTTTCATTTGTTTTTTCTGTTGGAGTAATAATACTACTTTATATTTAAAAATCTTTAAACGTTCTTCATAGTCGATCGACACATCAAGGCTGTTCACTGGAGCAGAGCGAGGCAGTGGAGCGGAGAAATGTGCCTATATTAACCAATATAATCTAAACTCCGCTTTAGAGCTCTGCTCCTATTGGTTAATATTGTTACAGGCAGCCTATTTGGTAAAGCAATTTTGAGTTTATGGTCTTTTAAAAATGTATACTTACCTAATTTGAAAAGTAAAAGGAAAGTTTTATAACTAAGTATGTCCCTATTTTTTTAAATAACTTCAAGTAAAAAACTGTCGCTGAAATACAAACAATAATATAAAAACTTCTGCACTGAAAAATACAAAAAATATTAGCAATACAACATTTTGTACTTAAATGTTTCAGGGCAAAAATAAAAATTATTAACTATATTTTATCATAATCGTGAACATATTATGTTACGTATTCATAAAATATATCTCTTGAAGAAGCAAACATTGCATTACTTAAAGGAAAAATCTACTTCAAGTACACCCCTTGACTGTCACGAGCTTTCCTGGAGATCGATAACAATTAAAATTCTATTGTGTCTCATTGATGACAGTTGAGCTCATAAACAGCCAACTCTCCCATCGAAAACCACCGTTTAAACTGAATTAACTAACGAAGGTAATAGCAGATCTCTCTAACTAGCCGTTAATATGTCAAACGCCAGGTGCAATATGTACTCGAGATAGTTTAATTAAATAGCATTGTAGTAAGCTCGGGCTTTGCTGGGGATCGTCGTTACGTCCCAATCTAGACCAAGTGGAGTTTCTAACAACACTATTAAAATACGTCGTGTTATTTTAAAACTGAAGTTAGAATATTAAAACTGTTTTGTGTTCTTAAAATGTAATTTCAAAATGTTACTTTGTTATTTCAAAAGAATTTCTCTCTCTCTTTCTTTTCACCTACTAATTATTAGTCGTATGGTTTACTATATGAAACGCTAATTATTTCGAGTTCAAAATAGAATTTCAATTACATGAATTATATCTACCTCGAACAATAGTGATCTCTTCTTTATTAAAATATGAACACGCGATATTTTTTTATAAAATATGCATTACAGCCATAAATATTCCTCTACAAAAAAAAAGTTTTAGAATATCCACAAAAATCCTCCACCGTGAACAATCTGGAAAAACAAAGGAAAACTAACATCCAAGAAAGACTGCACTAAAATAAAATGATGCAGTAACATAGTGTAAGTTCAAACGATAAGTAGAACTCTGGAATGGGCGCTTGGCACGCGATGCATTCACGTCGCGACGATACATCATGTTTTCATGTCCGTCGAGAGCTCAGAACGCTTGACGAAGAGGTTTATTTCAGTGCTTGATACTACTGAAAAGTAGGCAGAGATTAATAATGCTATGGTGTAACTCGCCCAAGAGTTTTAATTCATCTCTCTACATACCTATTGATGTTTCCTGGGCCTGATTTGATTATGACGGATGTCTTTGAGCAGCTATTGTGTTACGAACCTGGCTTATCGATTTGGATCTATATGACGTAACGACTTGGATTTGTTATTGACAGATTTTCCAGAAATAGCAAAAAAATATTCAAGGCAGTTTAAGCTCTAATAAGTGTAAGGAATTTGTGTGTATCAGTGCAGTTTTGATAAAATTCACCCTCATTTTCGGTGATAAATCATCGGTAAGGAGTTTCAAGAATTGCATATGTCACCGTATAATTACAAACTTCGTTAGTTTATAATCCATCGATATTATTTCCGTTAGATTATAAACTGTCGAAAAATTGTGAACTGTTACATATCATTTACAATTTAACGCATAATTTTTCGATAGTTTATAATGTATCCATGAAAAACTGACAAATTGTGAACTGGTAAACTAGTTTGCGACGTAATGCACCTTGCGCTAATATTAAATAGCCTGCGTGGCTGCGAGCAACTTGGAAGTAGCGCTCGCTGGCCGCTGCCGCGGCACCGCTCGCTTCGCTCGCTCGGCTCGCGCACAGTTGGTCACAGTTCTAACCTAACCTAACCCATTTCACCCAGTTCACAATTTTTCGACAGATTATGATCTAACGGAAATAATACCGATAGATTATAAACTAACGGTGCTCACAATCTTACGGTTACATAAACATTATACCTATCAATTATAACGATGTTGGGGGGTGGCAACCGGATGGTATTGATATGATACATACAAATTCCATGCACTTATTAGAGCTTACATTTTGAATGCCCCGTCAAAAAAAAAATGTTTTGCCCCCATCCCCCATATCTCCACCCCGTCCTTTTGGGATCCATTCGGACGGTACGGGGGAGTTCGATATCACTTCAAGACCCAGATTACCATTCGCCATCCGGTTGCCTCTCCGATTAAATTTTACGTACCATTGCTTTAACTAAAAGATAAATGTTCCTACTATCGAAATCAGTACCTACTTTGCCTAGCGGAAAGACGGTTTCCACAGGTTGAAAAAATAACTTAGACATAGAATTCACTCCAAGACAATCTGGTAAAAGTAGTAGAGTAATGGTGGCCCAGTGATAACGGCCGCGATTTACGAGTCAGGTCGTAGGTTCGAACCCAGACAGGCGCTTTACTTTATGTAAATTATTTCACCACAACTGCTCTCAAAACGGTGAAAGAAAACATCGTAAGGAAACCGGCATCTACTAGAACAGAAAATTCGAAGACATGTGACATCTACCAACCCACACTGGGCCCGCGTGGTGATTATGGCCCACTCCCTCTCACAGAGAGGAGGCCTGTGTCCCAGCAGTGGGAACATTATAGGCTGATCATGTAATCTGGTTTACTGATTATGTAGGCTGATTTTTTAAAAAATGTAATCTGGTAATAGATACCTACCTTCACGAGTCTTCAAACTGATAATGATAACTCATATTTGTAAGAATTTCAAGAAATAAACTTTTTCAAAAATATTTGTAATGTGGTCATTATTTTGACAACCTTCTTTGAGCAAAGTCGATCTTTCCGCGGTACTTGTTTAGGCGCCAGCAAAGTTGTATGGAATTTCATTGCTAGTGAGTTTTTGCCACCAGCAATTTCCTTTGAAAATCCATTATTGTCGAGTGTTGTTTCAAAAATTGTCAGGTGCAGAAATATTTTATTCAGAATTTGGCTGTATATGTACAGGCAGTACAATCATCATTGCCTGATAAAAAAAACAAAAATGCGGGGAATGTATGATCTCCACTTCTCTTTAATTCGTCAAGTCGCTGCATCAAGCCACGAACATCATAGTTCCGTTAGTCCTATCTTCATATATCTACCACTGACTACACCAGCCGCTTGGCACACGATGCCTCCACGTCGCAGAGATACATCATGTGTGCCTCCAGCAAGATTAAGGTTCTTCTCGTTATGTACCGCTCATGTTATGAACGAGCTTCCCTGCACTATCCACTTGATTTTGAAGGTGATATGTTATACCTATATATTATTATATTATAGCCTTTATTTATTCCTTAATTAAAATAAACATAACAATCATACAATAAATATTTCAATTAACATGCAGCAAAAACAGTAAAATTATTCAAAATGTTAATAATAATAATTCAATTATTCGATAATTCAATTCAATAATTCAAAATATTAATAATAATAGATACCTATTCTACTTCATCAGTAATATATTTTTTGATTCACTAATTCATTAATAACATAAAATAATTGAAGTTAATCTTCATTTATATAATGTAATCCATTTAATATTTATAATCCATTTATTTATGTATTAGTAAGAACATAAAAATATTAAAATATTTAAGTACTTTCATTAATAACTCAATTTTTTCTTAATTTTTTTTTTCAGTAATATTTTTATAACTTTAATTAATGTTTACTGTTTGAGCAATTTAATCTAAATTAAATATGTGCTTTGAAAATAAAATTATTTGTCAATTAAGGACCTCTTCACGAGTAAAGGCATGCTCCTTTTTTCTCCAAAACTCTCTGATGATATGTTATAATGTGGTGCAAATATTTAGGGGAGAGCTTTACCTGTTGGTGGGTCATAATTAATTTATTTATGTAACTAATGGATATTTACACTGAATTAAAACTACATTCGTCAATTCGCTTCATCAAACCACGAACATGATAGTTTCCTATCTTCATATTTCCTCTCGAGACTGGAACGGTTACTTGGCACGCGATGCATCCACGTCGGAGAGATACATCATGTGTGCCTTCAGCAAAATGTCTTCTCGTTATGTACCGCTAATGTTATGAACGAACTATCCTGTGGTGTTTCCACTGTGTGATATATTGACTGGTTGTATTCACTGATGTGGTCTATAATAATGTGTTAATATAATAGAACCCGGCTAAAGTCGTGTCTTTGCAGCGAAACGTCATCGAGGCAAAAATTCTAACAGGTTATGGCGTTGACAGTGTTTATACCGCATACTATACCACTAATTCCCTACAATTACCAGTCTATGTGCGTGTTTTTCCCTGTGAGCATATGCTTTGCGATCGACAAGTCACAGAGGCCGACACCGAAGGCTGAAGGCTGCGGGTGTCGACCTCAGGACAAGCTGCTTCTCACACGGACAACTGTACGTCGTTTGCTCCCGAGTCACCATTCCTGACTCTCTGTATATTTTGGCTACTGAGAATAAAACTACAAACAGAGTATACAGGGAAGTTTTATAAAATGTGGCTGTTATTGTAGTATATTGTGGTGTCTTACGACTTCCACGCGAACGAAGTCGCGGGCAGAAGCTAGTTGTGTTAATATTTAGGAAAGAGCGTTACCTGTAAAACTACACTCCTATAATTCGTCAAGTCGCTATATCAAGCCACGAAGATTATAGTTTCTCATTCTCATATTTCTACTCCTGACCCGAACGGGCGCTTAACACGCGATGCACCCACGTCGCAGAGATACATCATGTGTGCCTCCAGAAAAATGAAGGTTCTTCTCGTTACGTACCGCTAATGTACGAGCTTTCCTGTAGTTTCTGTAGCGTGATACATTGCTTGAATTTTGACACATGTTGCGTAAATATTTAGGGAAGTTTATTACCTTTTCGGAGATGTTTAGTATCGACTTATTTGTTTTTATTATAGTTTACTAATCTATATATATAAAAATCAATTGCTGTTCGTTAGTCTCAGTAAAACTCGGGAACGGCTGGGCCGATGTAGTTGATTTTGGTTTTGAAATGTTTGTCGTAGTCCAGGGAAGGTTTAAACGGTGAAAAAAAAGGAAAAACTCTCGAAAAAAAAATGAAGAAAATTCACGTTCTCATACATTTTGTGTGGATCGGCTTTTTTGATATCTCGGTAGGTAGGTAGGGTAGGTTGGGTAGGTAGGGTAGGTATGGTAGGTAGGGTAGAAATTTTAAAATCCTAAACATGCACATTCATTGACTGTTAGGCGGAACGAAGTTTGCTGGGTCAGCTAGTAACTGTTAAAAACTATACATCAAGTACTTGTAAAAACTTGAGTCTCGGAATTCACGCAGTGAGTAGATTACTCCTAGTATTCCTACAAGATATTTAAACTAATATGTATTTTAGTATATATTTGTTGTATGTTTGTATGTTATGCTTTCACGCAAAAACGGCTGAAATGGATTTAGTTGAAATTTGGCACATGGGTGACCATGACCTGGGTTAGGGCATAGAATACTTTTATCCCGATATTCCCACGAGATCGAGACTTATTCGATTGAAAATAAAACAGAATCGGGTCTGGCGTCCAGAAAAGCAGTGAGCATGATTATTATCATCATCCGCCTATATAATTATAGTGATATAGAAAAAAATAAAAAATAACATTTATTTGAAAACAGATTGTCAAAGAAATCATCACACACACACATCATGCACGCACATCACCACACACTACCGCACATCACAAACACCATCACATCTAAATAATCTTTCCCATCTATTGACCACCATAATGATAAAAATAAACATTTCACCCCAGTTACTGAAATTCCTGTAAATTACTCATGACTTTGCGTTTGTATCAGGAGTCTAACAAAGATTAGGATCAACATTCTAAAACAGTAAACGAGTGACGTAATTCTAGACTCAGACAGTTTCAAAATTAGCATGCACTCCAGCAATACGATACTTTTAGCCGCTACATCCTAATGTACTTTCCTAGTCAGTCCAACTCCAGTCAGGTAGACTTAACTTTTTAATTGAGTTGGCAACACGAATACCGTTGGAGTGTGACTTTCAAATGCTACAGAACAGTTACAAGACGACCCTTTACTGCTCTTTGTTGCGAACTCACAAGTCCCAATAGACCCCTGATCGAGTTATCCGTAATGGTATTACCTCTAATAACTATGAATTCTAATAATAGACTCGTTTCGTTACGATAGGGACTTAATGGGTTACTGAGTTGCCGGTAGCAATAACTTTAAACAAATGAAATGGTGTAGGAAGTTGTTTAAGGACGATCTTTATCATAAGTTGTGACTTGTCCTTAATTAATGTTGGCATTCTGGCTTCTTTGCGTAGGTACCTGATAGGACAGAATAATTTTCAATATTAGAATTTGGAATATTGTTTGGCGAAAACCACAAAGTATTAACATGTAAAAAAATGTGCTTACATTGTATAGTTATCCTTATATGTAGGTATTACAATGATTTGAAAGAGCGGAGCCTTCTAATACACGCATTGTTTGCCTAAAAGGAGGCTTCAAACACGTTTAAATGTAATGTAATTTTCTATTTGGAAAGTATTTTTTATGAAATAAAAAACTTTTTAACATAGTTACTGCTTTTTGCATAATCTAATCAGCTTATATTGTTCCACTGCTGAGACACAGACCTCCTCTCTTCAAGAGGGAGTGGACCCAGTGCGGGCTGGTAGATGTCACATGTCTTCGAATTTTTGGTTCTAGGACATGCCGGTTTCCTCACGATGTTTTCCTTCACCGTTAAGAGCAGTTGTGATGAAAATATTTACACAAAGTAAAGCGCGGCGCCTGGGTTCGAACCCACGACCTTAAGTCTTAAGTCGGGGCCGTTACCACTGGGCCACCACTGGTATCACCCGTACCTTTATGCTCAAAACACCCTTACTTTACCTTGTCGAAATTTTCAGGTGTTTTGAGCATATTATGTTTACAAATTTGAGCAGTATCACTTATAAATGTTAATAAATGTTGATCACCTTCGTAATGTTTTCTCGTCCCCTAAGTACGGAAGATTGCGCCTTTATTTATTTTATAGGCCGCCAATTTAAAGTCGGTGATGTAACCAATAAAGGCGAGAATGTCTAAATTGCTAACAAGGTTCCAATCCTATTTGCATAATGCAAGCATTTCTATCTCTTCCTTAACAACGAAAAGTCTGTTTTAAGCAAGTTGAAGCCTCGAAATTGAGCGATTTAATGAGGTTCAAAGCTTTGAAGGTTTTCTTTTGGAAGTGGGTCTAATTTGAAATAACATATTCAAGCAAGAAAATTTTAACAATGAAGTGGTCTAAGTGTTAAGTGAATTAGATAAAGTGGGAGGGAGGAAGGAGTTTCTGCACATGTGTGTTGTTATAGGAACGGAGGTGGTGTTTACCTGAAAAAGAAGCTTTTGTTTAGAGAGCTAGTCTTTTTGAGCAAAATAATACTCGTATTTGTTTTGTCTTGCTAGGAGGATGTGGGTATGTTGGTTATGGACAGTAGCGGATCCAGGGGGGGCTAAGAGGGTCAATCCCCCCCAAAAGCATCTAAGTTCTTACGTGACAAATCTTAAAGTGAACTTGATATTATTATAATTAAACTTTTTAGCTGGCATTACTCTACCTAAGGTACATTTGTCATCAATTATCTCTTTATGATGTTTTGTTAACCTGACGAATTTTGAATCCACGCGCCACCCATTCTGCCACGCTCGCTGCCCGTTTTGGCCGCCATGTATATTCACCACCGAGATATCTCTGATAGTCTACAGCCTAACGAAGTCATTGAGGAATTTGCGAAAAGTAATCCGAATTGTTATGTGTTAAGCAAATTAAAAGACCTATTGTGTGCTTTTTTACTGTTTACTTTGCTAAAACCTACCCTCAGCAGGGTCAAGCCCCCCAAACGATAATCCTGGAGCCGCCACTGGTTAGAGACGTAAATGCGATAGTAAATTAAACTTCATAGGTATATCTAACTAAAAACGTTCCCAGTCTATAAACAAAAATTCGATCAAATACGTAACATCCAATTAGTCACTATAGCTAATCAGCTGATTGGCACAATCCATAGTCGGCCCATTACTAGCGTACTAACATATTTAGATTGTTTGAAAAATATTTTTGAAGTGAAAACTTCTTTAGAGTCTTCTTTTGAGATGGGAAAAAACAATTGAACTCGCGACACTGTTACCGACACCAGCTTTTGACCATTAAAAAGAAATCAACGCGCGATATATTTTCTTTGGGATTAATGACATTCCAAACATTGAAACATGGCAACGACATGATTGACATTTCTCTTTTTTACCGATTTCCAAAAAGAAAAGTATTTCCTGCACAATAAAATTGTTCAAGTTGTCACTTTTGTTGGCACTCCCGGAGTGCCACTGTTTTTTTTTTATTTCAATGTTTTGGTTTTGATGCCTGTTTGGTGGTTTTAAAATACTCCAATGCACTAGTATTGCCAGTGTTTCCATGTAAAAATTGTGTTAAACCACATTTTTCATTTAAATGAACAATCAAACTCGATTAAAGTTTACAGTATCGGTACTCAGAATATCCGTCACCACTTGAATTTCTGAAAATGTTGGGGTTCAAACTAGAGGTATAGCCGTCCTTATAAATGCTTTACCAGTTTTGTCAGAAACTTCCAGTAGGTAAATCAATAATGGCAATGGAATGCGCTCTCTTTGAACATCAGCATGGCAACCAGTCGGTTACCTTTTAAAGTGAAGGCACGTGAACATATTCGTGAGAATTTGGCAGAATCATTGCAGCGCTGATTTGTTATTTGTTGTGATCGTTATTTCTCCTGACAAAGTTTATTCGGTTTATATGTATGTCGGATCCGGTCATTAGTACGGACACGAAACGAATCGCAGGCGCGCCACTGGCGACATCAAGAGTGATCTATCTACACCAAAAAAGGCGCGCTTCTACAGAGTCATGATGTTTTAAGGCCAAGGCGAGGAGGGCATTCAGCGCCTCTGGTCGCATAGGAGAGAAGACGTCACGGAACTGTTCTCGATTCGTGGTGCTCAGTTATTGTGTTGGTTGTAATTTGTGATCATTGTGTTAATTGGTGATTTTAATAAACGCCGTCGCACCCATTGTGTGTATAATTTAGCTAGTGTGATTCATTTGATAGTCAATTATAATGTGATCTGAACTGCAAAGGGTTTTTCTATTGCGCATTAACCAACACTACCCACACTACGCCCACAGTAGTTAAAATATCGCTGATAATAACGAAAGTCACATACCCGTCTTCGACATGTATGTATCTATGTATTAGTATGTATTCTTTTCCTTATGTTGCACCTGCCATTTTTTGTCTCTGCATTACCCTAAGGTTGACTGGTAGAAAATGTTTCAGGCATTAAGTCCGCCTTTGTACAGTATTTTTTACTTGTGCAATTTTTTTAAATAATTTAATAAATTATTAGACCTTCCGGTGTACTCTGTACAAATCTCACCGTGAAAGCTTAACCGAAGTGAGCTGTCATTTCTTGACACTATTGCTAGCTTACTTCAAAGTCACCTAAGTTTTCACGGTGATATTTGTACGAAATAGAGCGGCTGGTCGTTTTATAACTTGCAAGTGAGGTTCAACCTTTATTGTGGAAAAGGATTTACGAAGTCGAATGTACCTACCAGTGATAACAATCACTGTTATTATAATTAATTTATGGCAATGGAATTGTTGTGCGTGTTATGTATTAAAAGGGTTGAATAAAGATGTAAAGAATACTCGAACTAAAATACAATTTGTTTAATATTGTTCCACAATTACTTAGTTAATTAATACAGGGATATATGACGTGGCAAGGCGGTGGTATATAAGCGACTGGCGAGCCGCCCGCATGCGCTCCGTTAAAACATCAAAAATGCAATTCAGCATATCGCATCGCTAGGGTCGCTACAGAATGTAAATGGGTTTTCAGTACAAAAATACTTTTAAATCAATCGGTCTCAGTTCATGAGACTTCATTGAAATTAAATTAATAAGTAGTTACTTAGTTTCCATTCATGTTGCGCTCAGTAAGCTAGAAAACTCTTTTGCTTATGCAAAACTTATGTTCAAGCAACTACATACGAGTCGAGACTAAAATATACAAGTCGTACATAGTATAAATTCAAGTTGCTTTAAGAAATCAACTAGAATTTATAATATGTAGGTATAGAGTAAAGAGTTAAAGAATCCAGCAGAATATCAGCGTCAGGTATATTTGCCTGACATATGCTGAGTTGGACTCCCATTTGGTGCAACCTTGAGACGCACACCGCACCTTATATATTTAATTATTCCAAAGTATGTCTTAATGTCACTCCGTTTCTACACTTATGTTTCTTTATTTTATTTTTTTTACATTGGCATCTTGTTTTTTATTTAATTTGTTATAATTTAATTGTGTTTACGTGTGTCTTTTGTGTGCACTAAATAAATGTTTTATCTATCTTATCTATCTATCTAAAGACTCATACATAAACTTATGTCTTTTTCCCATGGGGGTAGGCAGACATACAGTATAAATATATATAGATCAATGATCAGACTTTAGTTACCTACGTTCTTAAAATGTAAACTTAGTATTTTCTTCTGCCTAGCCTTTTCCCAACTATGTTAGGGTCAGCTTCCAGTCTAACCAGATGCAGCTGAATACCAGTATTTTACATGAAGCGACTGCCCATCTGACCTCCACAACCTAGTTACTAGATAACACGATACCCCTTGATAAGACTGGTTGTCAGACTTTTGGGCTTCTAACTACCCGTAACGAATGTCAGATCGACAAATGACAGTCGGGACCGGGCTTAATGTGCTTTTCGAGGCACGGAGGGGTCTTGGTATGTAAAGATGGTCCATCCACAGACCAACCGCGGCAAGCGAAGCTTAACCTGATCGATCGACCCATGCGGCTGTGATTACTTAGTTACAAGCCCTTTGCTAAATATTCATAATTTTTTTCAATATATTGTTTAAGAAAAATATTGTTGCTAGAGGTATTTTATGTCGGGTACATTAACCGGCCCTTTGTAAGACGACTAAAATATCATGGTGTATATCATTTTTGGGGTTCCGTATCTCAAAAGGAAAAAACGGAACCCTTATAGGATCACTTTGTTGTCCGTCTGTCTGTCTGTCTGTCAAGACCCTTTTTCTCAAGAACGCGTGGAGGTATCAAGCTGAAATTCATATCAATTACTCCGGTCTACTATCCCTTGGAGCTGTGAAAATCAAACATCTAAGTCAACGCAATCAAAAGATACAGCCGTTTATGCTGCAAATTTTCGACACACGCAGGGGAACTAAAACCTACAGGGTACTTCCCGTGAACTTAGAATCTTGAAATTTGGTACGAAGCAACGTCTTATAGCACAGATAAAGGAAAATTTGCGAAAAGCATAAATTTTTAGTTACATCATATAATAAAAATATTTTTAATAATTTTAAACTTACTACCCCTTTCCTCATGAACGCGGTTTGTACGGAACCCTAGGTGCGCGAGTCCGACTCGCACATGGCCGGTTTTTATACTAAATTCTCGTTTCTTGTTTAAGTTAAATATATTTTCTAAAAAACAAACACTTTTAATTATCTAGAAAACAAACACTTTGCCAACTTTTCCGGAGATATCTTAATTACTTTTTTCGCATCACTACTGTTCCAGACTTTGAATCCGTTCACAAATCACTGTTATACCTACCCAGTTCCGCCATAGAAGGGTGCCATAATAAATAACTCGGGTTCCGTACTGGACTGAACTGGACTCCTAGTCAATTAGCATGAATTGTTTAAAGCGAATTTTATTTTAATTTAAAACTAGCTGTTCGTGTCCGGCGTCGCCCGGGCGAATTTCATCTCCAGTGGTTTAATGAAATTTTCATACAAAAATACCATCCAAATTTCCAACTTTTCCGGTGGATTTTCCAAAAAAATCCTTTCATACAGACCTTGTCCTACCAATTACAAACACAACAAAAAAAAAAACTGCTAAATCGGTCGAACCGTTCTCAAGTCATGATCTTTCATATAAGCGGCAATTGATTTTTATTTAGATTGATAGAGGTGCTTCAAAACACAACTCCGAAATTACTCCAACTCCTAAATAAAGAGGAGGGGGTGAGCGAGTGGTAGCTGCCCCAAGCAGGCACCCAAGCCGAACTAAAGGCGCTTTACTTTGTGTAATTTATTACATCACCACGTCTTTCAAAACGGTGAAGCAAATCATCGTAAGGAAACTGGCATGTCCTAGAACTTAAAACTAGAAGACATGTGACATCTATACACTCTTCACACTCTCACACATACTCACACATAATCACACGTAAACGCGCGACTTAACCCTTTTCTATGCATAACGCTCACTCATTTACAAATCGAATGATTTGTAAATGAGTGAACTCTTTCATTTTTGTATAATTTTAAGTTACCCATTTATAAAGATTTGGGGGAGGCCTTTGCTCAGCAGTGAGACAGTACAGGCTAGAGAGAAAAAAAAAATCTGCATGTTAACATTGTCTACGTTGAATTGCATAAGTGGAAGCGATTCCTTGCTTAAAAGGTGATCTCCAATAACACTGTATCTAAATGCCTTTTGTAATTGAAATAAACATTTTCATTTTTAATTATTTTATCTACCAATCCGCATTGGACCCACGTGGTGAATTACAGCCCACTCCCTCTCGAAGAGGAGAAAAGGTCTGTGGCCCAGCAGTGGGAACATTATACTAGGCTGATTATGCTATAATAAATAATTCGGGTTCCGTACTGGACTCCAAGTCAATTAGCGTTACTTGTTTAAAGGGAGTTTTTTTTAACAAAGGTGCTTCCAAACACGACTCCATAATTACTCGAACTTTTACGGAATATGGTGAAACGAAATTAGTTTGCGTACACGTGAAATGTTCGGTAAAAGTTTCTGGAATATTTTATATTTCGTTTTCTTTTGCAAGCTGTAATTATCGAGCAATTTGGAAGTGTTTTTTATTTCAGTTGCACGTGTATCAAACTTACAACACACACACAACATCACGCCTGTATTCCACGAGGGGTTGGGCAGAGGTGTATATAAAGTACACCCACATTTCGCCAGATATTTTTGAGTTCCATGTGATGGGGGCGAGCCTATTGCCATCAATCGGGCACAAATCCAGGACTCCGGGCTGCTACTGAGAAATTCCAGATGGAAAAACCCAATAACACTGCCCGAACAGTAACCAGGACCTCATGGTCAGCAGTAGCTAGACCAACAAGGCAGTTGTAAACGTGTTTATTACTTTTAAATAGCTAAAGGGGCGTAGGGAAGTATATAGATGTTGGAATTGCGACGGAAGGTCATTTGAATTTTTCCTGCTTTATTTTAGTACCGCCACTAATATCACTTTAATGTTTGCCAAAAAATCCAAGATATCTACCTACGGGCATTTTTGAGATGGGACCAAACCATTGATTTCGCGACACTGTAACGACACCAGCTTTTGACCATTAAAAAGACATCAACGCGTTTTTTCTAGCAATTAGGGTGCTGGGTAGATAGCACCACGATCACCGATATTTCATCGAAATCTGTCATACTCACAATCTGTCAAACCATTAAGGAGATTAAGCAAACTTTCGCATTCTTTTTATTCATAAGATCTGACATGACCAGCCTTCGCGCGTTTTTTGACAGGACATAAAAAGTGTCAACGTGACAAATTCGCAGTGGCGCTCGCACAGCGGGAGACCTCCCTAATAGGATCACTGTGAAGGCTCCATAAATAATGCCCTCTTGAGTTTACAGGGACACGGCTACAAAATTCGAGGAAATAATTATTTAAATTATACCTACTTACATATTTATTTTGTTTACAAGTAGACTTTTCTATTTCAGCATAGTGACAATGACGACACACCTGGCGAAAATTACGCGACGAAAATTGCGTGTTTAGGTATGCTTTCCACGAAAATTACGCGACGTAATTTCGGCTTGATGTGTCATATGTAATTTGAAAAAGCATTGCAGGCTTAAATACGCCCTCCATTCCGTCGCATAATTTCGGCAGATGATCTTTATGACCTTAGATACATCGTGAACGACCTTTGTTGACCACCGGTCCCCCCAGTGACATATGATGACCGGTCAAAGGGGACATTGACGGGTTACTCTTACAAGATTGATGGTTGGGTACTTATGTTATTTTTAGCAGAAAGAAATACGTTACTTGTAGTCACCTTCTTTGTATCATAATCATATAATTGCGTTTTATTTATAATAGGTTTTTTACTTTTATTAATAAATTCATTTTTTGTATAGATTTATTTCTACATATTTTGTGAATGTGAGAACGCTGTAGGCTTAGTGGATTGTAGACCTGTTGACCATTTTCTATTTTGTTAAGTACTTGGTACTTATTGAAAGACCTACACTGTCCTCCCATACCTAGAAACACTGTTATTTGAAAGTATTGTAAAAGCCAATTATTTTTAAAAGAGTAACCGTGGAGTTTCTTGCCGGCTCTTCTCCATAGGAAACGACCAATTGGAACCGTGCACCTAGCTTCTGACGTTTCATAAGTGCCCATGTAGGTTTATGTGAAATAAAATATTTTGATTTTGATTTTGATTTTGAATCATACTGGTCCTGCTGCTTGCTTCCCAAGATTTAGAATCAAGATTTATTTATTATCAGTGATAGGCTGAGTTGAGCTCGTGACTAAGTGATAAGAGCCGTACGGGTTAATCGAAGGTGGAGCTACGCTTGCCGACGTCAGTCTATGGGTGGATGACCATCCATTCCGTGCCTCGGCTCTCTAGCTGTTGGTCCCGGCCGTCATTCATAGATCTTTGACAGTCGTTAAAAGTGTCAGAAGCTCGAAAGTCTGACAACCAATCTTGTCAATACGTATCGTGATACCCAGTAACTGGGAGGTCAGATAGGCAGTCGCTCCATGTAAAATACTGGTATTCAGCTGCATCCGGTTGGACTGGAAGCCGACCCCAACATAGTTGAGGTAAGGTTAACGTTCTCGTTCGATTCCCAAGCTAGGTAATATCATATTGATGGGTTTTCTACCAAGAAATTCTAAAAATCCCGTAGGATATATGTCACCTCACCTCCAAAATAGAACCTAATTCTGCCAGGCAAACTCTAGTTTATGCAAGCGTAATTTGGTATCTTCCAAAATAGTTCCATGAAGACTTGATACGCATACATAATGCTTCGTGATCTTCAAAAGATCATTAGCTATCCGAACTAACACACAAAGGGCCAAACTTCGGTGAAATTCTCGAATAATTAGGACTACATAACTTGCTCAAAGTGCGCCTAACATCAAGCAAGCACTTCCTCTACAGTTTAAAATCAATCCAACTAGAGTTCAATAGTTAAATGAACTTGTGAACTAACTCCAGCGGAAAATTGCTGGCATTTAGTTTAATCTTAGATTTAAATTGTGTTGAACAATTAGTAAAGATATTATGGCAACTATGTGACTTTGAGTGTTCAACCTTGCTTAGTTTTGATGTTGTAGAATGCCTGCAATTTATCTTGAGATTCAGCCAACCTTATGTTGGAAGTTTGCAGTCGGAGTAATGAGATAAAGTTACATGTAGGCGGAATTCTCTATTTGGTTATCAATTATTAATTTTATTTGGGTATATTATTATTTATTTATAGTTAATTAAAACGGTATACAACAATTACATTAATTAACATAGAAACAAAAAAGATTAATATTGACAATTTTGATGTATATAATTTAATTAAAACTAAAATGGAACAGTGGACTCCCTTACATCTCTCACAGAATACCAGACATATACGCATAATTTTATTCCATTTATCCGCAAACATATAACATTCAGGGTTGGCAGTCAGAAGAGCGCTGAACATCTTCAAAGTAAGACACACTAGGGATTCAGCTCTGGCTCTGGCTCTGGCTTTGTATGTAATAAAGTGATACTGAGATGGAGGTGTTGTCTTTCTTACTTACTTCATCATTACTGCTAGTCATCCTCAGGCCCTCCAATCACTGGCCATAAAACTAAGAAACTATGATTTATCAATAGAAAGACATAACATAAATTATAAATTAAGTTCTAAAAATAACTGCACACTAGTTACAAAAACTGTACTGTGGCTCAGTTTCCATGCCATAAGTTCATCCTTCACCTGATAGATGGCGTTGCAAGTCACTTTGAACATTCTAAAGATTTTTGAGGGCAGTGCCGCCAACACCGAGACGGTGAACGGCCCGGATTTCAAGTAGGTAAGTATTTTGGCACACACGTTTAAAGCATCTTTTCGAGCATTAGATACCTAAGTACGTGTATATAATAATTATTAATAATAGTTTCATCACCACTGTTCTCAAAACGGTGAAGGAAAACATAGTGAGGAAGCCGGCATGTCCTAAAACCAAACATTCAAAGACATGTGTCATCTAACAACACGCACTGGGCCCGCGTGCCCTCCCTCTCGAAAGAGAGGAGGCCTGTCCCAGCAGTGGACACATAATAAGCTGATTATGCTTATGGTAGTATCCCTCGACGGGGCAAATAATCTTCTTTGATGTCGTGCACATTGACCTTTATGGATGTCAGGAAGTCAATGCTAGAGTTCCTAGTTCCGCGTGACCCCCAATATGTTTTTTTAATAATCTTGTAGCGGATTCCATGACAGTTCAATCATTTCTTTTTTTATAAGACCGCCCATTGTGTCACCTAATGTAAAATTTCTAAATTAATGTTTGTAATTTTTTTGGTGTACATAATAAAGAATATTCTATTCTATTCTATTCTTTTGGACCTGTCAAATTTCATCATCTCGGTGCTTTTCTCCATGGGTCGTCTTTTTCTTGGTATAGGCATGGGTGTCACATTCAGTTCTGTGGAACCCTATACGTGCCGCCAATGCCCGTAAAATATGGGCATTGCCTTGAGGTATCCTAGGTTGTTAACACTTATTATTAAAGCAGAACAGACATAAAAACCTTTTCTATCTAACAACGTAGTCACGTTTCTTTCCAATTAGCTATCCAGAAAGTTGCTCTTATTAAGAAAAGGATATAATCTCAGCTTATGAAAAGAATCTTGATTAGAGATGAGAATACACGTATTATTACTACAATACCTGTTTTTTTTGGTCGGAAGAAGGAGGATCCATATGAATGTGTGGTTATTTCCTATTCAAATATAACGAATAATAGTTTCCACAACAATAAGCAAAAGCAATAATGCCACGTCATATACGTTGAAGATATTAAAATGGTAGGAAGAAGGCTAGTGAGTTTACCTACTGTTATGTGGAGAATATTTATATAGGGTGGTAAGGACATTGACGCGAAAACTGTTACCATGGATACAGTACATGATTCTGAACGCCCTGCGCTAAATTTTTTCCTTAGTAACTTAACTTTCAGCTATTCATTGAAAAACAAGTCTATATACATGTTAGTTTTACTTACAAAGCTTGTTTTAATGTTGTTTGCTTACTACCTACGTACATTGGAAGCCTGCTATATTGTGGGACAAACTTATAAGTTATGTGTACGATATGCGGACTATACTTACTTATTTAATGTTGTTATTCCATGATGCATATATATGTGCTCGTGGCTCAGTACTAACAGCTGCACGGGTCGATCCATCAGGTTAAGCTACGCTTGCCGGGGCTGGTCCATGGATGGGTGACCATTTCTACGTACTGAGACTCCTCCGTGCCTCGGAAAGTACGTTAAACCGTTGGTCCCGGCTGTCATTCGTGGATCTTTGACAGTCGTTACGGGTCGTCAGAAGCCCGAAAGTCTATCAACCAGTCTTACCAAGGGTCAGATAGGCAGTTTCTCCATGTAAAATACTGGTATTCAACTACATCCGGATAGACTGGAAGTCGACCCCAACATAGTTGGGAAAAGGCTAGGCAGATTGATATATATATTTATAATTAATGTAATGTTTGTATACGTGAATTAATTTAAAATTAACTTGCAACAATTTCTTCCAGAAATAGTCGTTGGTTTATATAAAACTTTTAAAACATACCTACTATGGTATACCTCGTTAGTCTAGTGGTCGCAAGCGCTACTGCCGAGCATGAGATCCTGGGTTCGATTCCCGGGTCGGGCAAAGTGTTATTGGGTTTTTCTATCTGGAATTTTTTAGTAGCAGCCCAGAATCTGGAAATGTGTCCGGTTGATGGCAACAGACTCGACCCCTATCACATGGGACTTAAACATGACTGGCGAAATGTGGGTGGTACGATACACCTTTGGAAATAAGGCGTGATGTTATGTTATGGTGTACACCACGAGCACTAATATCTATGTATACAATTATCAACTTTTTTGAGTTACTTTCTCCTACTGTATTGATTGTAATTGTATGTTGATAGGAATATAGTATTTTGGAACTCACAGTCCCACAATACATAGGGCTTATGTCAAGCTGCAATCGTTATTCCAAGAGAAAATAATTTTAAATTTTGCTAAGTGTATACATATTTTTGCTCGTGACTACCTGTACCTACCTACATACGTCATATCTATAAATCCGTCTACTTACATTAAACATTTTTTTTCTTTTATAAGTGTATATTATATTTACACACGTATTTACATAATTTTAAGAACTAACAGACTAACTACTCTTCACGTGACCAGTGGGCTGGCCTATTCTTTGGCCAATGAATCAGCATTGCCATACAACGTGATAATGCTGCCAGCCTTTTGGGCACTATTCCTGATGCCAGCAATGCGGACAATTTTTTTGATGCCCTATTACTATTCCCCCCTCCCTCTTTTATATACTTGTACGAACATATCGTCGCGCGGCATCCAATACCGCGAATGTGAAATTTTTTAACGAAAATCAGTCTTTTGTTTTGTTTCATTCTACACGTTCAAATAAGTGATCCTACACAAAAAAAAATATATTATTACTTTTTTTTTTTTTCTTAAGAAATAAGCGGTACCTTTGTACTCTAAATTATAATTATGTTGTTTCTCTATGTATTTTACTGTGTACATAAATAATAAAATAAAAAAATCGTAAAAAATGTCACATGCACGGTATTGGATGCCGAGCGACGATATTATTATTTTAAACTTAAATACTATTTTTATTTTTTACTAGCGGACGTCACGCGGTTTCACCCGCGTAGTTCCCGTTCCCGTGGGAGTACGGGGATAAAATATCATAGGCTATATTTTATCTCTGTCATCATCATTTCAGCCGAAAGACGTCCACTGCTGGACATAGGCCTCCCCCCAGTACCGCCACTTCGACCTATTTTGTGCTTTCCGCATCCAGCGGATTCCTGCGGCCTTCACAAGGTCATCGGTCCAACTTGTGGGAGGCCTTCCAACGCTACGTCTTCCGGTACGTGGTCGCCACTCCAGAACCTTTCGACCCCATCGGTCATCCGTTCTGCGAGCAATGAAAATTTATCTCTGTACTCGCTAATAATGTCTATCTCTGCTATCCATTGCTGAAAGAATTTTTAAAGTCGGTCCAGTAGTTTTTAAGTTTATTCGTTATATACAAAACTTTTTACAAAAAAAAAAACAACCGACTTCCAAAAAAAAACACTACAAAGTGAAAAATAACTTTAAATTTCGGAAGTCGGTGTCTTGGGTTTTGTGTTTTCGTTTTTTGCCACCGACTTCAGAAATTAAAGTTATTTTTCAGTGTTTTTTTTTGGAAGTCGGTTGTTTTTTTTTTTTGTAAAAAGTTTTTATTTTTCAGTTTTTAGTTGTGGTACCTACCCCACACATAAAAAAAAAAAAAAAAACAAACATACGCGTCGAACATATAACCTCCTCCTTTTTGGAAGTCGGTTAAAAAAATACAAATCTTTCCTCTTTATAATATTAGTATAGATAGGTAAGTATCTAAACGAGTAATCATCATTCTTCGGCCCATATCCAGATTTATTTGGGGTCGTCGAAACATGTCTTTTTCTTCCATACTAAACTCTAAGCAAGTAATTTTGTACATAAAGCTAGGTATGGGTTTTAAAGCGACCTTAGTTTACTAACAGTTTAAAATAAGATATTATCATCATAATCAGCCTACAATGTTCCCACTGCTGGGATACAGACCTACTCTCGGTAGGTGGGAGTGGGCCGTAATCCACCACGCAGATCCAGTGCGGGTTGATGGATGTCACATATCTTCGAACTTTCGGTTCTAGGACATGCCAGTTTCCTCACGATGTTTTTTTTTGCCTTAACCGTTTTTGAGAGCAGTGTCGATGAAATAATTTAGACAAAGTAAAGGGCTTGTCAGGTCTCGAACCTACGACCTTACAAGTCGTAAGTCTCCTCCTTCGGAAACAGCCAGGATGCTGTACAAACTCGCAAAAATTGGGATTAATCGTAGATCGAGCTATAGTGAAAGATAATTTTTAACCGACTTCCAAAAAGGAGGAGGTTATATGTTCGTCGCGTATGTTTGTATTTTTTTTTTTTTTGTTTTTTTTTATTTATGTCCACCGATTTCTCCGTCATTTGTGGACCGATTTTGAAAATTCTTTTTTTGTTTGAAAGGGTATACTCCCAAATTGGTCCCTTTTAATTTTATTGACTTTGCTTGGGTAGTTTTTGAGTTAGCTACAAAATACGTATTTTTTTCCCACTTAGTATGTAGATGATATGATAAGTTCCTGTCACTGGTAGCAGGTAGTGGTATTCGAATATGTGTGGGGTAGGTACCACAACTAAAAAGTGAAAAATAAAAACTTTTCACAAAAAAAAACAACCGACTTCCAAAAAAAAACACTACAAAGTGAAAAATAACTTTAATTTCGGAAGTCGGTGGCAAAAAACGAAAACACTAAACCCAAGACACCGACTTCCGAAATTAATGTTATTTTTCACTTTGTAGTGTTTTTTTTTTGGAAGTCGGTTGTTTTTTTTTTTTAGTTGTGTTGTAGTTTGTAAAAGTCGATTTGTAACGATAAGGGTGACATAATCTGTTTAGGTTAAAACCTTCTTTAAATAGATAAAGTAAAAAAAACTCGTGAGTCATGGTTGTTACCACTGGGCTACCACCGCTCTTGCTCAAGATGAGATATACCTAATAGGAATAAGATTATATCCAATACCTAGGCAATTTGTTTTCTTTCTTATTAAGCCTCAGACTATTCCCGAGCTACATACGAGTACGCATCCCAATATCTAAGATCTTTTGGCAACTATTTATGTATGATACATAAACTGCCAGGATAAAATTCGCGTTCTCGCATGGCCTTCAGAAAAATAACCTTGAGAAAAAATAAAGAATTTTCGTTTTTCCTTTGTCTTATTTCTAAAAATATTCTCCAGAGAAAACACAGAAAAATTCGAGAAATCAAGAGCATGATGACGTGGCAAATTGAAGTTGAAATCCATCGAGGAATTCTACTGTCAGAAAATCCTAACATCTATTATAAATGCGACAGTAAGTTTGTTTGTTAGTTACGCTTTCACGCTAAAACGGCTGAACGAATTTAGATTAAATTTCTGATTTGGGTAGACAATGATCTGGGTTAGAACATAGGATACTTTTTATCTCGGTAGTAGGTACGTTGCATGCGCAAGACGGTATTCTGTTCACGACACGTTCTGCACAATTTCTGAGCAGTAACCTAACAAAAAGTACTACTTGCTGTCACGATAGTATTTCTATCATTAGTAGAATTATAATAATATACATATACAGGGTGGCAGGGATATCGACGCGAAAACTGTTACCATGGATTCAGTACATGATTCTGAACACCCTTTTTTTTTTTTTTTTTTTTTGGGTGGGAAATTATCAAATAACTTCTCCCGCTCTGGGTGGAGCGGGAGGGCGAGTCAGACTCTTACTGACTAAAACCCACCCGTGTTCCTTCCTATGCCATGTTGCCGGGGGCCACGATTTCCCCATCGGTTTTCTTCGAACCCCCGGCAGGCATTGGCCCTAGCGGACCCCGTCAATTCTGCTGACATCTCTTTGAGGCACGCGTGGAACACAACGCGCCGTCGACCCGGGCTTGGTCCTTATCGGACGGCGAGCTACCCATTGCTCACCGTCCGCAAGCCCGCGCCTACGGTGGCCGGAAATCTTCCTGCGATTCCCGACGCCCAGGGCGTCTCCTGCTGCGGCGGTTAGGGGCGCGAGGGCGCGAAATTTGCCTCTCCCTCACGCGCTCCGTCTCCTCCTTCGCGAGCATTACTGCTTCGCAGAAAGAGGTGACGGCCTCCCATTTCCTCTCGCTCCGTAGCATGGCCCGAATCAGGGCCGGACGCGAGAGATCACCGCCGCCGATCGCATCCACGAGGACACGGCGATGCCCTGCCCAAGCCGGGCAGACCTCCACCGTATGCTCCACCGTGTCCTCCATTCTGAACACCCTTGCGTTGAAATTTTTTGCCGGTTATTTTAAAAAATCATCTATTGTTTCATGGAAAAGTGCAATACCTTCGCGATCAAAATGTATGGATTAGCAGATTTTTTTAAAATGTAACCGACAAAAAATTTCAACGCCCGTTGCGTTGAATTTTTTTTTCGGTTCTAAATCATGTACTGATACCATGGTAACAGTTTTCGCGTCGATATCCCTGCCACCCTGTATATTAATGCTACTAATAGGATTTGGATGAAAGGCACACAAATAGTTCACAACTGGATGAACATGTAAGATACGCGGGCGAGGCCGCAGGCAAAAGTTCGTAAACAATAAACATGAATTTAGATATTTTCTGAAAACACTTTTCAAGATTAACGAAGTTATGTTTATTCCCAGTATCGGAGCGTTATCCATCATCTATCTAAAAACCGACAGATCCTCTTTTCAGTTAGATTTATAGGTATCCAGTATCCACACTATCTACTAAGGCAATGACCTATCTTTTTTGTCGAGGCAAGAATATCGAGTTATGTATAAATAGGTATACAGGTACAGTATTTCAATTTTCTTAATGTCCCTCGGGAATCATCGCATTTCCGAATACAAACGAATGCTAATTTCCATGTCCATCAATTATTACATTTATCGTGTATAATAATTTTAATTCAGAACTAAGTACTTTATTGTTGTTTTGTTCTGATTTCCGTGTGAACTCTATAGAGCTGTAAAACTATTTTCCTATCTATCGTGCCTGCGACTTTAGAAGCTTTCTTCCATTTTTTTAAATAAATTACATTAAGTTAAAAGAGTATTAACAACTCTATATACTTCCAAGTCGATTGAGAGTGTCCGATATGCACCAAGTGAAAAGAGCAACTGATAGAAATCCGACGACTGACGAAACACGAAGTTTGCCGAGGGACATTTCATATACTGTACATCTGGCATTTCACGACGTAAATAAAAATGTTTTCTTTCTTCTCTCAGATATATTTTTTCAACTACAAGATTGCGACAGATGCGATAACACATCTGAATTTTTTGTTGAAGTGGCTGTCTTCGATCCGACGTTCATAACTCACCTTCTGAGATAAAGGTTGGAAACCTTCTAATATTCTTAACTTATTAAAGAATCTCTCATCAGACACGTATTTGCCACAGGGATAGGCAGAAAGATTTCAGTTAGTTTTTTAGTTGCATGTAACCTTTTTGTGGAAGCTTTTAAATGGCAACTGTGCTTATTGTTAAGTATTTACTTTGAAAGATATTAATTAGACTGTAAGCTTTCCAAAGAATTTATATAGGTAGGTACATATAATAAAATAGTAACAAAGTCAAAACTAAACATTGAATATTTTTCAAAAAAAGTAATCGCTACGAGGTGTGGGTGTAGTTTAGACATTTTTGTCCGTTTGTCTGTATGTATGTTCCGGATTGGCGCAAAAACAGTTGAACGAGTGTGGATGAAATTTGTCATACAGAGAGTTTATAATCTGAATTAACAAATAGAATACTTTTAATCTCGGTAGTACGTTCCCGAAGGATATTTTCCGACATCCACGTGGGTGAAGCCGCGGGCGTGTGGTTAGTGACCAACCTGGTGTCAGAGTTTGCGGGCTTGCGGACGGTGAGCAATGAGTAGCTCGCCGTCTGATAAGGACCAAGCCCGGGTCGACGGCGCGTTGTGTTCCACGCGCGCCTTAAAGAGATGTCAGCAGAATTGACGGGGTCCGCTAGGGCCAATGCCTGCCGGGGCTGCGAATAAGGGCCGAAAGGGATATCGTGGCCCCCGGCAACAGGGGGCAACTGAAGGAACACGGGTGAGTTTTAGTCAGTAAGAGTCTGACACGCCCTCCCACTCCATCCAGCGGGGGAAAAGTTATTTGATAATTTCCCAACCAAAAACTTGTAACTGATCATTTAAATAGGTACCTATCATAAGTTTTGCAACTCGCTCTCATTCCAAAATTTAAACCTGAGAACTAAAAACAAACAATCCACAGTTTCAAATAAAATATTTTTATGTCACGTCGAATCTTCCCCGTGATTTCTGCTAAACGAAGCAAAAAGCGATAAAAACTGCACACACAAGACGTTTGGCTGCCGTTTCTGGCACCAGATATAATTTATCGGAGCAAGATTTAATGTGAAGTTTTTATTATAAAATATCGTTGCAAGCGAATAATACCTAACCCAGGTATCTTCTTCGTTATTGTAAAGAGGGAACTGGCAACAAGCCCGGATTCCACTTGATCTAAGAGATTAAAGAAAATCGGTGAAGATGGCTTACTTTAAGTGGCTAGATAATATACTTATGACCATGAAGTAGACGAAAACTGCTAGTTATAAAGTGCTAAGTAGGGCAAACCCAAAAGATCATGGTGTAATGAAATAAAATCGTTTTTTCTGTAAACAATTTAATTTCATTGGCGGCATCTACAACGCCACATGCGAACTACGCATCAAACACCTGACGTCACACAAATCCTGCATCGCGCAAGCAAAGTTTTCCACGCGATCAACATTATATATATATGACGGAGAAGGGTTTGTGTCTCATTCGTTATTATAAGCCATATTTTAACTACTGTGGACGTACAGCGGGTAGTGTTGGTTATTGCGCAATATAAAAACCGTTTGCAGTTCAGATCACATTATAATTTACTGTCAAATTAATCACAATAGCAATTCACACGACACAACTATACGGAACTCGCGACAGTTTCTAAACGTCTTCACTGCTTGACCGCCATCCATGAACTGTGCTCAGCTCCGGTTTCGGCCGGTCCGAGCGTTGTTGTAGACTCTGTCAAGCGCCGCTAGGCGGCGCTGGCGTTCTGATTAGTCAACTCAGTTACGTATTTCCGAGATAAACGTCTCAACAATCAACAATCGTTGGGCAGTTGCCCACCAGACACGATACCTGTCTGGTCGTAGGATACTCTCTTTTCTATAGAGGATGAGTGAACTACACCCTGTTTCTCACCTATGAAATGGTAAGGCTGATATGAACCTGACGATACGCCAATATCTTGTCATTCAGGTGCCCTATATTTTAAAATCTTCAACCTCACTTAGAAGGCTTGTAAAAATCTGGCATAAGAGTCTTTATCCAGCTCGCCATAATCGATTCTCGCTATAATTGAAAGGATTTGCTGGTTTGCCAAACTAAAGGACACCGCTGTCCATTTATGGCCCTTGTTCCTACGATTTAAAACTTCATTTAGAAAAGCAAAATCTTTGATTCAAAACAATAGCCCACCCATGTAATCTCTATAGATTCAGCAAAGTTCGCAATATAAACTGCCTGTCGATGCATTTTAATTTCCTCTATCGCTCGCTATGTTTACTTTAGAAACGAATAAAACCAATCTATCAGCTAGGGCTAATAGATTGGTTTTATTCGTTTCTTCGTACACAAAGCCGCTCGATATCGGCTATCAGTGACTGTATCCGAAAGTTAAGCTGGGATACACTAACTAAGTGAGCGAACTAGTTCTAAGCTGTAGTAATACACACCATTTTGTTGATCGGATCAAAAGTTTGCCTATGTATGCCATGAAAGCAGGTCAGTGTTAGTGGTAATATTTATTTATTTATGAATACGAGACAACCATACAGAGTAACTTAATAATAACTTAATACTAAGCCCAGGATGGACCAAAAATCGTTAAGTTATTTTGACAATAAAATATGGGCAGGTCAACAGATGGAGAATGTGAAATGGTAGATTGTAAAAAAAAAATGGATTAGTTGTCTTTGAACTGATTCGCCCTAACTCCTCGTACTAGTGTAAAACTGTATCATGAGCGGATAGTCTTCCTCAACCTTAGAACAACAGATTCCCCAAGGATTCAGTTACAAGTCACACAGTTAAGCAGATTGATTACACATCTACTGTATATAGTGTAGTAGTGTTTAGATAAGGCGAATAATACACGGAATAGCAAGACGTCACCTGCCGTAGCAGTTTGCGGTTGAACGGATCAAAATCTTCCAATAACACAGGCAGCCCATAAGCCCAAGACTCAACGGATTACCTGCAGAGTGTTCGCCAAGATTTTGAACCGCTCGACCACACACTGCCGCGGCTGTCGGCGCTTCGTGTGTTATTCGACTTACTCTAATCCGCACAGGCTGTGGACTAAGTACCTACTAGACATACCTACATATATGTATCAATCTACCCTTGTCTATTAGTATAAACAAGGGTCGATTGATATCTATTTAGATCGGATAGGCTTAGTTCAACCACAAAACATAATAACATAAGCTCTGTGGTCCATATTTAATGGCTATGTGGGGAATTTCGACTGATCTCGGATTGTATATCAAATCCTTCAATTTCAAATTGACAATTATATTAAAATAGGCACAGATTAAGCAGCATTCCAAAATATGGGTCTCACTAAGAAGGTATTAAAAGGTGACAGTTTATATTGTTAAACATTAGAAAGATATCCATATAAACGTTGCTAATTAAGGGACGTTTAAACGCTGAAGGCGTTTGAACGCCGAGGCGTGGATAGGATAGGCGAGAATTGAAATCATGCTTACCCTTTTACACCGAAAGATGTCCATCACTATACCGCGCCGTCTCGCGATGGCCAGCGCTGCCTCGCGCTGGCTCGCGATGTCACGCACCGGCCATCGCTACATGTAAGGAGCACTGGGAGCTGGAGAGTATAGTATGTAGCGATGTCTCGTGATGGTCGGAGCGAGTCAGCGCTTGACGGAGAGAGACCGTGCGGGTCCTCGATGGCCGGTGCGAGATGTGTATAGCCGTTTTACAAAGTAAATAAATACTTTATTCTTACAGCAAATTGTAATAACAAATATTTCAATTCTCGCCTCGCACATCCTCGCGCATCTTTTACACCAAAGATGGACAGGGCGTGGATAGAAATTTTGCTCATCCCATCCATGCCTCGCCTCGCCGGTGTAAAACCACCTTAATAAGGTTTAAATATAAAATTTACGTTTATAATTTATAGGGTTAAACGCCTAACTAAAACCTAAATGATTGTCATACACATATGCGATGAAATATGACTGAGTATAAAGCTTTTAATTTCTCATCTATTTCGAGACGTATGAGTAGTTTATATTGAACCTATAGTTAGAGAGTACCAAGTCCAGTTGGGCAGTGATCACCGTATTCAAATGCAGTCGGGCTCGCAATTCCTTGCTAATCCCCGTTCCGTATGCCCATGTATTGATTTGTTTACATAAGGTACCTACGAATTCGAATGCGTATGGTGTTATGAAGAGTTCAGTTCCATCAAACACACATTATTTATATCGTCTCCAAAAACTTGTAGGACTTTCCAAAACGGGATGACAATAATGTGTTCAGACTTTCACATTCATTTTCATATTTTATAAAAAATGTTACAAAAGGCTTAAGGCGAAAGCGTCAAAGTAATCCGCAAAACTAAAATTTTCTTCTGTATTTTGCAATTTTCAGGTCAGTTTTCTATTGTATGTTGATCTAAATATGATTCGCGGCCGTTTCAAATGTTTATTTATATAATACGGTAGTTGCCTAGGTAAAAAAAAAGAAATTCTATTTAGTCCGTCTTTCAAATAATAAAAAAATATTAGACACGTATTTTTTGCTTTATCATATTATACAAAAATAACTTAGAAAACACGCATTATAGTTGGGGAGTAGGAGCTCGCTACGTCACAACGATTTAATAGTGCGTTGTGACGTAGCGAGCCC
The DNA here is from genome assembly GCA_949152395.1 of Agrochola litura. NCBI lineage: Eukaryota > Metazoa > Arthropoda > Insecta > Lepidoptera > Noctuidae > Agrochola > Agrochola litura. Next base: position 15,307,370 of record OX424509.1, on the reverse strand, counting down.
AGACAAGAGCAAGGCGTGACGTCATGCCACATTTTAACTCAATGTATCGTCGTAATCTTAAGATTACGTCAAAAAATAAAAAATATGTGTTCAATATTTTTTAATAATCTACAAGACGGACAAAAAAAAATTTTGGACAGGCCTATTAAGTAAAATCATAAAATTATCAATACAACTCTCTAAGTTCATGTTTCCTTTTGAATGACTATTTCATGCAATCATGACATTTAAAGAGTTGTATTGCTGATTCTAATGATTATAATTCTGTAAAGCCACGTTTGTTACGGTCGTGAATCATATTTTAATCAACATACAACCTGACACTGACCTGCAAATTGCAAAAAACGAAAGAGATTTGAAATTCGCGAGCTATCTTAGCGCATCCCCCTTAACGAACGTACAGAATATGGACCTTGTAAGCAACTGGATAAAAAAAAAACTGTTACTATTTTATTGCTTTGCGCACTGCATGCTCAAATACCCATGCTACACGTCGCGACTACATTTTTGCAGAACATTAACAGCTCCCTAATTGCGTAACACACTTTCAACCACAATTTGAATGATTTTGAAGCATATTGCTAATCCATTTCTTCACAAGTTCGAAAAAGTTGTCTGCTTAGCAACGTAAATAACGCAATGAATGTTGTTGAACTGTCAAAATGAATACCATTGCTACTGTAAGTCTGTTATGCAATTACTCCGCAGGTCGTCATTTCCATCCTGCCGGGGCTGCGAAGAAAACCGAAAGGGAGATCGTGGCCCCCGGCAACAGGGCAACCGAAGGAACACGTAATTTCCCACCCAAAAAAAAAAGATGATTACATACAGGAGCCACTGGTAATGTAGGTACCCATCCAGGAATCTATGAGACGAGGAAGATGACTGTACTTGAAAATCATTCGCTTTAAAAAAGCTATTGTTTCAACAACAATTCAATATTCATTTGTTTTCCACCAACATTGAGACCTATTGTTTCAATTCCCATTAATGTGATTATTATTTTGAACATAATATTATGTATGAAACTGCGGAAATGCGGGAGCCAACACGATTATATATTTACATTTATGTACTCGATATTTTTTTTTTTTTGTTATGAACACGATTGCAGTGCTTTTATAATGATTGAATTGTATCGGAAATGTTGCCATTATGGTTGATCTATTTTATTTTTTGTGTTTTGACTACGACATATTGGTTTTCTTGCAGTAGGGGTCTTCACTTTCTTGTTTTCGAGTCGACGGATTTGTATGAAATGAGTTGAGCCCCGTAGGTGGCTACTTTAATCGCGGCTAATGTAAGCGAGTTAAGTGGGGGTTAAATAGATACTAGATTATGCCGTGGTGAGCAGGAAACCTATCAGAAAGTTTAGGGTACCGAGGCTGTCAGCCCGGGCTACCTTCATTAGATGACGAAGCTTGAGGCTCTTTTAATGCTTTGCCATCCTTGAAATATAACATGCCGTAAATAAACTCGTATTTTTAATTCAAAAAATATTTTCCAAAAGAAACGAAGCGTTCATCTGCAGGCACTTATGAAAAAAAATACCTTTCCACCAACAGCCGCAACGATATGCCAGTACGAATCTCGTATGTAAACTACCATCCCTCTTGACTTGCAGACTTCAGTTGTATTTGAAAAGATCTCGATAACTGAGATTGGATCGTTCGTTTAGTTTTCCCAGTCGACCAGCCAGTCTATAAAAAGCGTAAAAGCCTCCGACTATAAAAAGGCTTTAAGATAGGTTCACATGGTTTATTTTATAACTCAGTAGAGGTGTAACGCAGTGGACAAACACAGTTTATGAGCTGTTAACGTTATCATAGAGAGAGATGTGATGTACTGACACATCCCGTCCTCACTTACTATGATTTTATATGAGGAAAAGAATTAGGTCACGCGGTCGACACGTTTTTAGAACGCGAGGGAGCTTTGAAACCGATCCTCATTCGATTATTGGTATTAAATGAGACGGAAGGGATGTGGAAGGATCGGATCTAATTATATCTCCTTTTATATTATTTACGACGTCGTCGGTATAAATTTCGCACGTTTCTCTCACAATGTTATTCCTGTTATCAACTTTCTGGGAGATTGTTTCCAATTAGCGGCAATACTTTTCGATACAAAAAATGTTCAGAAGTTCTGAAAGGAAAATTAAGGCTCATTAGATTGAAATTAACTTCGACGTCGAGAAAGTTTGCGAAATTCACAACATTAAAGAGAACTAAAGAAACGAACAGTTCGTGGGGAGTGTTTCTTTTTTTATTTTAATGAAAATGCGATCCATTTAAGCGGAATAATAAATTGGACCGCGCACAATGGGCGGTATTATTGAACTTAGACGATGGGGAATCGGTACATAAGTACCATATAAGCAATGTGTGAGGGTGAAACGAAAAGATATTATTTTTCTCCCCTCTATGTAATTATTGGTATTTTCGGATGAATCTTGAGTCACCTCGTGACAACGGCAGGGGTTTAAACATTGATTTAGTTTGTTTACTGGAAGTGACCTTTCAATCAATTGTGTTCTCGGTGCTTCCTTTACATAAAAGTCAAATGTGTTACGCATTTCTATGCGGCGCTACGCCATGCTACGCGGCGCTACGCCGTGGTACGTGGAACTACGCCATGCTACGCGGCACTACATACCTAGACTGTCTAGACTTCAAAGAAACCGTGACTTCTGAGCTCGTTTCGGTCTGTATTCACGAACCTAGATAGTATCTCGTTATCATTTATTTACGCAGTAGATCTGTCAGTTCATTACTATTCATGATTAAAGTCAAATCTTTTTCAAAAATCCAATTTTATCTTAAGTTCTACTGTTACCTAAATACAGTAGGCCTTAAGATAAAATTGGTGTTTTAAGCTGACTTCTTATTCTATTGAAATTCCGTATTACGCTGGGCCAACTTAAGGTCAAAGTACAGTACAGTAGGTCGCACGTCAGTGGTACTGACGTGCGACCTACTGTACCTACTATTGACCTTATCTGTCATCCTCACTTTATCTATATAAATTATCTGAATTTTGATGCGGTTTTAATATCATTTAGAGAATTGTATACTTAATAATTCATTAATATAGTCAGTTGATTCAGGCGTGACCTTGCGGAAAGCCATTATAAAACACAATAGACGTGGATATATTTAGTAACCTGTTCCGCTTAGCTATTTCTAAAGAGACATAAAAAAACTCCTGAAAGAATTCGTCGCGTGTTTCACCTCTCAACGAGGCATCCTCAGGATGACGATTGACTTGTCGCGAACCCAAACACGTGTTGCCACAGCGAGAGGTGAAACACGAGTCGATTTCTTTCAGGAGTTTTTTATGGCTCTTTAGAAATTGCTAAGCGGAACAGTAAATAAATATATCCACGTCTATTGTAATTAATTAATATTAAACTTACATAGGTATAATAAATAAATTTCGATTTTTTTTAAGTTGTAAAAATTTTACGAAGCAGGGGCGGGTTGCTAATGTAATAATAAGTCTTTTTCAAAAACCAATTCTGTTTGAGGTAGTTCCACTGAGTTTGTTATCAACCTAAAAATAATGTAGGTCTTACCTTTCATCCTCTCTTCATCCTTAATAATTATTACACTTAAATGCGAAAGTAAGTTTGTTATACTTTTACGCTAAAACGGCTGAACGGATTTAGACAAAATTTGCGACATGGGTAAACCGTGACCTGGGTTTGGACATAAGATACTTTTTATGGTTTATTCCAGAAATCCCCACTAGTTAAATAAACTCAGCCTTTTTTTCTAATATTCTAGTCGTTTTCGGCACTCGCTGGCCACTGCCGCGGCACCGCTCGCTTCGCTCGCTCGGCTCGTGCGTAGGGGGTCACAGTTCTAACCTAACCAAACCTTTTAACTAGTGGGGATTTGTCGGTGGTGATTTCTGGAATAAACACTTTTTATCCCTATATTTCCAATGGATCGAGACTTACATATGTGGGTGAAACCGCGGGGCGCACCTACTAGTATAAAACAAACAGACTATCTCCCTATAGTTGCTAGCCAAAGCCCTTAAGGATATATTCTGAAGCCCAATATTTGTATTAGTTAGTACCCTAAAAGCATCATTGTAGTAGTTACAAGTACCATCTCTGTAATATAGGGTAGCTTGGTTTTGATACTGGCACCTCAGTGAGGGCTTATATTACCCAATACATTAGGTTTATTGATCGTTCGACGGACGCGTTTATTTTCGAGGGATCTCCGTAATAATGGTGTGGGTCTTTGAGAAATATATCATCTTGGTTGTGTTGTTTTTTTTTGGTAGATAGGAATTGTTATTATAGGGATCATGGTGTCAGTATTGATAGCCAACTTAAGATCATTTATTCTGAAAGTGGACAACGTCTCAAATAGATGTCAAATATTTCGCTTTTTTTATTAATTTGCCAATATTTCTGTATGGAAATAAGAAATGTGGCTAGCTACCGAACTAGAATATTAATAATGAATTGCAATTATAACACTGAATTTGATCTTATAACCGTTTTAGGTGTAAAAAAGGCATTTGGAAATTTTCCAAATACTTTTTTATAACTTATACTAAATATTCGGTGTTACGATATTAATTATTGCATTTCATGATCAATATTTTAGTTCCCTAGTTAGCAACATTTTTTAATTCCATACAATAATATTGCCAAATTAATCAAAATAGGTAAATATTTGACTGCTATTTACGACGTTACATGCCAATTTTCAGGATGAACCCTCTTAAATCATACAATTTTTTTTTTACCCATTTTGTTCTATATCCTGGGTTCGATTCCCAAGTCAGGCAGTGGTATCGGGTTTCCAATCTGGAATTTCTCAGTAGCAATCTGAAGTCTGGATTTGTGCTGGTTGATGGCAATAGACTCGTCCCCTATTACATGGCACTTAAACTTAATTAGCGAAATGTGGGTGCACCTCTGCCTTTCCCTTCAGGGGCATCCAGGCGTGACGTTATGGGTTTTTCTGGTTTTTACAAAACCTTTTGTGAAGGTTTTTTTAATGCATGTTTATGTGTTAATACTTACCTTTAGGTAGAGATGAATCATTTTTCCATTAACTATTTTCTGCTGCATTTTGAAATCTAAATACGTAGTAAGTGTACTTTCATATTCATCTAGTCATACTTACTTTACCAACTTCACTTTAAGCGTAGGTAAGTAATCAAACATCCACTCCCCATGCATTTGATGAAGAAAGCATTTGAGTAAAACAGCATATGAAAATAGGAACTCATTTATTTACATACAAATATTTACACAGCACCAAACGAGCTTGGTACACACACAAACAGAATGGCATCTTGAGCAAATACACCTAAGCTAATATTATGCGATTATTATGACGATCTTACGAATAAAAAGGAAATATACTAAATCATCGAAAATAAAATTATTTTGAGTCTCTTTGAGCGAATCTCAAGCCTTAAAAACTAAGTTAGAAAAGAAAATAAAGAGAAATAAGTAAGGTTTTGAGCAAATTAAATGACTTCAATTTACGAAATATCGTCATCTTAACGGGGGGTGAATTGAAGCCCCTTTTAGAAATAATAATTGCGCCCCCAAGCTCCAATGTCCGAAGGCTATGAGGATCGAAAATAATTTTAAGGATCATAAGATTTTATCATTATTTTTGGAATGGAATGTTTCATAATACTCTATTTTACTTTTAACTCTAAATTAATTAAGAAAAGAAACATCTAATAAAAAATACAAATAAAAAATAGACACAACCAATATTCATAAAGAACTGCGTGTAAAGAAACGCGAAAAAGTAAAGGAACAGAATTAGAGTAAAGTTCAAGAGTTGTAACAGCTCTTTGGAATAATTTCAAAATAACTTCAATGTTTGTACGAATTAAAATCTCATTGAACTAACACTAACATTCTTTACAAACAAAATTTTGTGACAACCGAATGATAAATATCACAACACGAGCACTGCGTGTTTTGGAATCTCCTAATCACTAACAGTCACATGTTCGATGAGTTCATAATACTTAGGTTGGAATGTTAACAATTGCTATAAATTCAAATCGTCATCTGACTCGCTCTCGCTAAAATCCTTTAAAGCCTTATGTATCTCTTCCTCGACCTCCATCGCACTCTGCATTTTATCATCTACAGCCAACTTATTATAGACTACATTTGGTTTGTAATACCCTCCGCAACAGTACCTCTTCGCGACACACGATAACGTCAAGTACAAACAGACAGAACTGACTACGAACAAAACTACAACAAGAGCAACGTTCAGCCTATAATGCCAATTAGCGTCCTTTATTTGCGACAGTACCGTTTTCTGGTAGCAGTAGTATTTAGGTTCGGTGTCTGTTAAGTTGAAGAGTTGAGCGTCATCTAAACAAGACAAACATTGATTGTTGTGAGGGCCCACACAGGTGGCGCATGTGTAATGACAAGGGAGGCACGTGAGAGGGGACTTAGCGTCGCTCTCGTTAGCTGCAGACTCCATATCTAAAGCTTCTAACGCGGTCTGCTTAGGGGCGTCGCCGTACTGTCTTTTCATTATGGCCCCCTCGGAATAATAAGTTAGGTTACGTCTTCTTGAGCTCCTTTCCATTGAAATCTCACTGGCATACGTACCGTCTGGACAACGTTTGTAGCATCGACCGGAGTACAAATGCAAGCCCTTCGCGCACTCTAGTAAAAGAAAGAGAACAAAGGTATTTAATTACATGAAACAACAGAGCGACAGTCCTTCACCACCCAGCACCTTTTCCAGCGTCCATGCAGCTTGTGATCTCTTGCCAAATGATGCTGATGCGCGTCCGAGAGACTCGATGTCAGTTCACAGAGAGGGAAGCAAGTTTTGGAAAACTTAGGAAAGGTAACATAGAATCTTGTCACTGATCTCAAATAATTTTGGTCATACATACTTTGACGAATCATACAGTCGATGAAAACAAACGAATGTTCAAATAGAAGGAAACATGCAAAGAGACGTGCACAAAATTAAATGAAATCAGACAGAAAATAAAGTTTAATTTCATGTGACGAAAATGAGAGGTGAGAAGAAATTTAAAAAATGTTTTGACAGAATTGTGCCAGTGCATAATCTAAATTGACATGTGAAATTAATTAAGCGTGGTTTGCGGTGCTAACAAATTAAAGCAAGCTTAGTCTAAGCAAAGCGAAACATGCAATAAACAAATGTAATAAAAATAAACAAAAATAAACTAATGAAACACAGTTTGTTTTCTTATAACAACACGTAATGCGACTAACTGCTTATAATTAACATCAGAGACAAGACACTACACAATTATTGATGGCAAAATGAAAACCTGAGTAAATTTTGTAATAAAAGATTGTTTTTATTATTTCCCGTTCACATTAGATTCAATATATACAAATTATGCTTCAACATTTACATTAATAGATACAGTTCATTGGGCTGCTACTTAACTTCGAAATCGGTGAACAATTTTACATTTTACACAACTATTTTAAAAAATGAGCCTTTTTAATGATTTCTAGTCCATCGAGCGTTAACAGTAGACCAACATTATTATCGACTTGGAATCTGTAGAAAACGAAGTGTTAGAAATGATGATGGAGAAGTATTCTAGATACTTACCTATTACATTAAAATTACGATATTTTCACTACCAGTCGATGAGAAATCTTGAACGTTCAGTCGTTTTCAATTTACAGGTTTGTGAGCAAATTTGTACAAGTCTCCAAATTTATTTATATCGATACATACCTACATAATATTTACAATTATCTTTATATTGTTCTATGCTATATGGATTGGCAATCTTTGCTATGATCACAACCACAATATGCAATTATGTTAACCTACGATTTACGTCCAAATACATGAAAACTACATTCATTTTATGTAGTGTTTATCGTAGCATATTTTCCTTCAAATGAAAAAACCGGACTCTGAATTTAAACAAGTAGCCTTCCCATTTTGTTAGCGAGCGGAAATACAAAGCAAAATCGAATTCATTGCAATAATTTGCATTAATTTAATGCATTTAAAGGAAATTACAATTTTCACAATACCACTGACACGTACAGCTTCGCTGTCGCTTATTAAATTCAATGTTAAACTCAAATCACAATCCCGAATATCAATTCCCGACGTGTCAAAACGCTTTGAAAACCACGATCGGTGGCGTGACAGCTCCTAATTATGCTACGACAAACACGTCGATGAGAATAAGGACAATTTAAACACGAAACTTATTATAAAAGATATGTCTTCCTGTTCAAACATGCGTAAAGGCGATTTTTTCATATCAACAAATATAGACATTGTATTTTTCATTAATTAAGAAATTATTTCAAAATATTCATTTGATTGTAGATGAATAAACAAAATAGAAATAGCTGCAAACAACTCTACAACATGATCAAGCAACAATTCCCTGAAAAATATCGCCAAAACGATGCCTAAAATAAATCAGAACATGATTTATACTCTAAAATAAATTTATTCTATTACTTTATTATAATATCTAAATATATTCATTAATAAATAAATTATGTTATAAACATGTGAAGGGCTATAGTAAATGCGCTAACATTTGGTATCATTTTCATAGTTCAACGTAGACCGATACGTTTTTAGTGAAAATACGAGTTGCACAATGAACTAGCGATTATTATAAAGAAAAAAAATAGCTACATGTTTTCAAATCACAAAAAAAAATGTGCTGTGATTAATTTAAACTTTCAAAAGTAATGTCATAATAATAAAATTTTGATCACAGTTTAAAATAAGTACGTAAAATGATCTTAAGTTTATAACACCACATAGATATTACGGTAAGACTGCATTCATACCAAACTTAAATAGTCAGCTACCGACTATGGGCTTGTACACAAAACTGCGAATTCGCATCGCATTGCAAAAATCTGCGAGCTCGCAGTGCGCACGGCCTAGGCCGAGCTCGCAGATTTTTGCGATGCGATGTCGCATCGTAGTTTTGTGTACAAGCCCTATGAGAATGTATGAAAAAGAAAATCAAGACAGTCAATCGGCAGCTGAAGTTTTTTCATACATTTTGAACTAGATGCTCACAATCGACGGCCGATTTGGTGTAACCGCAGCCTTACGTATTGATTTTAAGAAAACTTTATACATTGTTCACTCATACTCGTGAAAAATGGACGTTCTCGACTTGATATCGTAATTATACATTATTATACGTAATTGCACTTGTTCTCTAGCTCTTCATTAATATTTTTGCCAATAAAGTGATGGTTTTTATACAAATGAACATACTTAAATAGTAACACCTAGAGAATTACATTTATTTAATTTTAGCTGTTTATTTGAAAGTTTGATGTTATTGTCCCCATGTTTTAGGGAGAAGTGTTAAAATATCAAGTCCAGACGCAAAAAAAAACAATTTTCAGTATTTAATTTACACTCAATAGTATCATATATAATTCATGTAAAATTTCATTTCTCGTTTTCTGAAAGTATCAATTTAGTATGTTGGCAAATACCATATTAAGTGATCTGATCACTCGTTGTTGTTTCGAGACTTGATCAGGTTTCAAAAATTCGATTTTTGAAAAATATCTTAAGTATCCTTTACTAGTAACGGACTTAGTCATTGCGCCTGGTCCTTATTTTGATCTTTTGACACGACAGTTGGTGGTAGTTGGTAGGTGGCGGTAAGTGGTGGTGGTGGGTGGTTGGTGGTTGGTTGGTTGGCTATGATGACTATTTTTCTCAAACGCTTGGACTTAACATATTAACAGCAGCAACTGTTAACTAGTACAATAGATTCTTATCGAACAGTACCTAAATCTTAAGTACGAAGTCTATGTAGGTACGAGACGCAGCATTATTCGCTAACTATTGGTAAACATTCTAACATAAGTTTGGCTGCACGCACGCCGATTTTGTCTGGTTGTCTGAACACATTCGTTTAAAATATAGATCGAGACTATAAAAAAGGCAAGATAATACGACATCTTCTTTATTGAAATTAAGTTCAAATAGATCAGATCATTTAGGAAGTATTAGAAAGTTGAGGGAAGGACGGAAAACGTCAAGAAGTATCTCTATGCTCAATTCCTAAAACTAGAATTGGTGAAGAGGCGTATATATTAGTAGCTGCGAATTGAACAGACAGTACATTAACAAGTAATCAACCAGATCTGCAAGGATTAGGACTAATCCAATGGCCAAACAGTATTATGGAATTTCCAATGAATCTAGCGCCCAATACTGTCAAAGCTGTATTGCTGTATATAGCTGCCTGTATAGCAGCTTGGCTTTGATTACCGCCAAAGCTTTTGGAAGCTGGTCCTCTTGGAAAATATCTCCGCGGATCAAAGCAACGTTTCAGATATCAATGTTTAAGCTTGTTTGAATATGAAATGGTTTAGCAGTCATATTATTATTTTTATTCTATAGTGTCGATGGGACATCATGTCATATTTCGTTAACTGCATTTATTTCTAGGAACGAGAAAATTATGTAAATTTTAATAAATAAGAATTTGTTGATAGTTTTACAGTTTTGTTCAATTTGTACCATAGCCATTGCAAGTTTTACTTTACTTGAACTTGTAAACCTAACCTCTGACTTAATTGATGAAGATTAAAGATAGACTCAGACAAAATCGGTGCACATACGACAGCGCTACTTTCCACATTGTGATCGGACAGCAGCATGACCGTAACTTAAAACAAACATATCAATAATAACAGCTTGTACTTATATATAAACCCGGTAAATTTAACTAAAATCACAATGCTTTAGGCGCGGTACTAGGGACCCAGCGTGGTTACAGAGACCGGCGTTAGGCGTCGCAAGCACGGCGCACGCGCCGGCCGCGGCCCCAGCCACGCGCGTCTTAACTCTAACCTACCGCTAGCAGTTAGTGCACAATCGCGATTATTTACTCTATGGGGCTGTCTGCGTTGAGAACTGATACTTGAAGTGTGTAAACGCAACGCGTCGGCCACTGACATTAACATGATGATGAATAGGCACAAACCTAGGCAGTGTAGCAGCTGTGGCGCGTGCGTGGCGCAACCCGAAGCGTTGCCCGTGTACTGACCCGCGCTGCCCGAGTCCACCGTCTCTGGAGGACTATCTTCGCTTATCTAGATAAAAAAAATAATCGTTAGTTCTAAAAAGAAAATCAGTCTCTTTTGAACGTTCAAAGAAATAAGGTTTCTTTTATGAGATACTTTGATAAATAAGATAAGTGCAAATAAGATTGTATTAGATACGCTACAAAGTGAAGTCTGGTAATAAAATAGCGGCTAGATTAAATTAAATAAATCACACAACTAAAAATATATTTGAGAACTAACATTACGAAGTTAACATATTTTAAGAATAATGAAGGATATCAATGAACATTTTATTAATAGAACTACATCAAGTTGGTCAAAATAACAATCTTCAAAAGTTACAATTTTAATTACAAAATGAATACGAATCAAACGAACTTTAAGATTTTACATTTTGTTATAAACATACACTTTTCATACATTAAACTTTACCGAGTTCTTCGTTAGTTTCCACCATGATCCAAATTATCTATGTAGAATGGAAAGGTAGTCTATTGAAGCGGACCTAAACAATGGATATTTTTTAACATAAACATAACATAACACCACACATATTTTCCCCAAAGAGTGGAATGTGTGGTGAAAATTTTTAATCTGCTTATTGTGATATCATACCACACCACACACGACAAATTAACAATTTATCTACCTAGCCAATTCACAACTATGTTAGGGTCGGCTTCCAGTCTGATGCAGCTGAATAACAATATTTTACACGGAGCGACTGCCAATTTGACCTCCACAACCCAGTAACTGGGTAATACGATATCCTAAGATAAGACTTCTGACTAAGATTCTGACGACCCGTAACGACTGTCAAAGATCCACGAATGACAGCCGGGACCAACAGCTAAAAGTGGTTGAAAGTCGAGTCTCGGTATGTAAATATGGTTACACATCCAAGGACCAACCCCGGCAAGCGTAGCTTAACCTGATGGATCGACCCGTGCGGCTTTTATTAATTAGCCACAAGCTCCTCCACTTATACAGTTTAACTTAACATGGGGCTAAAATATAAAATGTTTATTTATTTAATAAAATAACTTAAATAAAAAACCAGTGTGCAAACAAATCCTTGTTGAATTACCAAAGTTCATTAATCGTACAATTTCTCTGAGACACAATCTCCACAAAATGAGTGGATGTACACGAATTAAATTCTAAATATTTTCACTCAGACTCGTCTGGTCCTTGCTACAATTTGTTCAAGTATTTATCTTCCAATGCACAATAAAGAGAGCAACAATCTCCATAAAGTTTCTCATTTCATCATCGTATCTCGTTTATCAAATAACGTAAAAACTGTATACCTAGATATATATTTTATATTTTCATTTATAGCGGATCACACATAAAAGGTACATACAATCCTCATAGTATTAGTAACAAAGACTTAGAAACACATCTGCTACAGGGACACCTCTGCCCAACCCTTCGGAGAAACAAGGCGTGATGTGATGTTACTTAGAAACTATTTTAGTATATAAATTGAAGACACTTTACGTATCTTTCGAATTTGACGTGGTTTCCAACAAAATTTTGAGAATTTATTTCGGAAGATTTGTGTGTATACTTACTACATTAATATTTAACTTAGATATAATAAAGAAATCTTGCGAGAAACCGTGCAAGACACTAGTCTAGTACTCCTACAAAAGAAGTAATTTCAGTATGAACATCAGGTTTTATCGCGAGAATTGAGGGTGGCAATAATGTCTTGATGAGTTCAAACCGATGTTTCTGTAGTAGTGTTGGGCGTAAATATCTGAATCGCGTGAGGATATTAGCCTAGATACAAACGCAGCCATTTTCATACCTAATAAATAATCTAGAGCTATTAATCTTCGAAGCAGAAATAAATCATAATAGCGATAATTTAAGTGTAGTTAGTGTACTAGCATTTATCATGAAACCCGAAGGACTACGCTGGTCCACGCTATCTTTTTTCAAACATATCTCAGATCTTTCACCTTTTATTTCATTCAAAATCTCATTATTTTGACAACTTTAGATGGTGTCAGGGGCTTGAGCTAGATCCTTTTCTATTTTTATCTTTTCTTAGAATCTAAATCATAATATTACCTATCTGACGAGCTCTAGGAAACCTACGCACGAAGTAATTCGATATTTTAATGATCGAAAGTAGCAATACAGTTTTCCCAGACAAAGCTAGTGGTTTATTTGTTTTTAGCTTGCGAACATTAGCTAAAAATAAATTACCTAATAAGAATCGTGCCCCATGGGTCATTGGGGGCTGTAAGTCTATAAGAGACAATGGAGAGATAACTTCAGGTAAATGAGCGGAAAATTGTTTTGTGTCAACTTGAATAAATTAGTTCATTTTGTACTTATTTATATTATTTATTCGCCAACACAAACTATCGTTACAGGATATCCCAAGGCGATGAGATGTTTCTTATCTATGTATATAAAGAAACATTGCAAATTATAGCACAATAGCTGGGTTATTCTTGCAAATTCATTTAAGGAACAAGAAAAAAATTCAATCTTTTTGGGGACTTAATTGAGTGTACGTAATATTATGTCAGCTTATGTAAAATTTCTACATTCATATTTGTAAATTGTGTGGTGTACAAAATAAAGACTATTCAATTCTATTTTATTCTAGAATCATGTTGGTCGATCTTATACAGTGTGATTCTTCATAATGTGCACATATCGCTAAATTTTGCAAAAAAAACATGTTTATTTTCAATTGAGGGTAGTTTTTTTTCTAAATTTTAATTATATGTGAACGCCTAATTACTTCCAATCATTATGGAGTTTGTTTCATCGCGATAGACGATTCAGTTTAAAAGTTACACAGTTTTTTTCGTTTTTTTTTTTAAATCCATGAAAAGTTTAAAAAAATATTTAGATTTTTAATATTTTTTCTGTCGCTAAAATTAAGCATTCCCTCATTTCGACATGTGCACATTATGAAGAACAAGAACAAGACAGATTGTAGAACAAGTGTCTGCCAGGTACTACGTATGGCGCAAGTAACGAGTTATTTATATTTATTGAACACTAGTTTAATTAACTTCTTTGGTAATTTGAATCTTAATCACCATCATCATCAGCACTGACATGCTTCTTTGATTTGATTCAGTTTTGATGGCTTATACTACACTCTGATATGTTGTTATGTTGCTTTATTCCTTACCTCCTCTTGGTTGCTTCTATCATTTATTTGTAAAGTTTTTTAATTAGCACAGAGAAGGCACGATCATTGATCACCACGCTTGCTGAAGACGGGTTGGCGATTTCAGACTTATATTAACTATAAGTCCAGGTTTCCTCACGATGTTTTCCTTCACTGATCTCAGTAATGTGCAAGATAAACTCGGAAGGTACATATGAATTAAAAAAATCATCACTTAATTTTATTGGTCTACAAATAAATAAATAAATTTCACACGAATTGTCTGCTTATCTTGATATTCATCTATTAATAATAGAGTCCCAGGCAACACAACGTAGTCCTTACTTTTTGGTGAATGGGTGTCAAGGGAACAACAGCCTTCACGCTTTCTATTTTGGTTCTAAATAAGACGTGTTTCGGTTAAAGGGAGCTGTCAGCTCCACGTTATATTATGTCACAGATGATTGGAGCATCTAAAGCTATGACTACATTAATAAATTCTTGGTTTCTGCGTCCTATTCCACGAATTATTCAATTAAGGCGGATGAAATATAAAATATGGATAGTTAATTGATTTAGACGGAAATCAATTATAAAATACAATAGACGTAGAACATCGACATCTCGTTTCGATATCTCTGCGTCCGGCGCTCGGCGTGGCAACACGCCGTGTTCGGGTTCGCGTCAAGTCAATCGTCATCCTGATGATGCCTCGTTGAGAGGTGAAACACGTGTCGATTTCTTTCAGGGTTTTTATGACTTTTAAGGCATAATTAGCCGGAACAGGTTTCTAAATAAATAATGTCTACGTCTTCTGTTTTTTTTTAAATATGGACACTCAGAACTATCTGGATATCTAGAAAAGTGAAGATAGATAGATGGTAACAAGAAGATTGTGATGCATGACTTCAAACAATTTGTTTGTTAATGTTAAATTCGCAGTATGTTCAAATATTTACCAATCAAAACCCTTAAATATTCGACGCGGCTTTTTGGCAACGTTAATTCCGTTTGTTCTCCAATCAACTCGTCGATGTTAAAAATGTAGAAGCAACAGTACCTAGGTACTAATTGGCGAATAGAATCAACCGTTAAATTAGGCTGATAACACACTGTGCTGCATTAGCAAATCTAACGCTCGCAGCAATGGATACATTAGCCAATTAGTCGAGCCGATGGATAGTCACGGTACAGCGGATTGACTTGTCCACAATATTCCTGCCTGTTATGTTCTGTGGTTATGTCTTATAGACTGATTCACGTTGAAATTCCCACACCTCTACCGTCTGTAATGTAAAAATATGGCCGCGAAATCTAAGGTGAAGTGATCTCATAGTGAGCTGTCAATCCCAAGCGTCAGGTGGAATAACAATTCATTTTAAACTCACTTCGCCCGAGTTTTTACGGTGTGATTTTACAAAATAGACCGGTCGTACACACGGCTACACATCAAGCTATACATTTCCAGTATAAGCTGACCTCGCATTGTACGGAAATCCTATACAATGCGAGATCCGCATAAACTGGAAATGTATAGCTTGATGTGTAGCCGTGTGTACTTATGCGTTTTGAGAGACTGATCATGAATGCTTCTACGGCAAATCGCTACCCTAACGCTCTAGTAGCGATAACTTCTTTTAAACCATTCCCCCTCTAAAAGACTTATTTTATTTACTGAAAACAGTGAATAAAAAGCACTATTTTGGTGTTTGAATTTAGAACACACCAATATATTCGACCTTCATCTCAATGCTATACAACCTTCTTGCGAAAAAATACTCGATACAAACTCCTTGTGCAAAGTATAGGTACTCGACAAATAAACTCCTTGTTCAAATAACTTTAATTTTCGACAAGGAATTTAGCATTAGAATAAAAACTGTTTTGTGTTCTTTGCTGTCATTAGTAAATTAGCGCTATTTTAATAATAATAAGAAAATTACTCTTTATTTTAGTAATTGTTCCAATTTTAACATGCATTTTAATTAATTTAACCTTCCTTTTTTCTTCATTAAATGTCTATTTTCTTTCGCTAAAGTTTTTCTTTTTCTCGTAGTCATGGTATAAAGTATAGTATGCAAATCTTGAATAAAATGGTTTTATATCGAGGGCCATGAATCACTCGCGTCGCTCAGGATTTTAATACTTGAATCACTCGCTACGCTCCCTTCGGTCGTGATTCAATCGTTAGAATCCTTCACTTGCTTGTGATTCATCTATGGGCCTCTCTTTAAATCCGTCCTTTGTTCACTAATTGCATAATATACTATTTTACCATTGCCACTTGAAAAATGGCATTTGTTTCATCGATAACAGTGAATAAAATTCTCTTTTACTCACTGAGTGAATAAATCATTTTGAATTTGGAACAAGCACGAATTATACCAATTATGTACAAAAACCGGCCAAGTGCGTGTCGGACCACGCACAATGAAGGGATGAATTTATCCCAAAAACAACCTTAATACAGTAGTTGAAAACATGTTCTCCCATACATCGATGTACGTCACGGTCAATTCTCCAACTGCAAAAGTAAGTTTGTAATCACAAAAAAAAGTGTGATAAAACTACACATTAACGATTTTCGGACTTTTTCCTTTATGTCCTGTGAGACCTTGTTACCCGCCAAATTTCATAATTCTAGGTCAACGGGAAGTACCCTGTACGCCTTTGATTTATTTCCGAGTATCAAAATATGACGCATAAATGGCCGTATTTTTTATTGCGTTTACTTAGAAGCTTAGAGCTCCAAGGGACCATAGACTTACGTATTTGATATTAATTTCAACTTGATACCTCTACGGGTTCCTGAGAAAAAGGGTCTTGACAAACTGACAGACAGACGGACCGCCATGAAGTGATCCCATAAGGGTTCCGTTTTTTCTTTTGAGGTACGGAACCCTAAAAAGAAATAAAGAAAAAATTTAAGTACCTACTGGCTGGCTAAATGGAGCTGTGCCATAAAGCGACACAGTTAAATTAAAAAAATATACATATATCCCGCCAATTTTAATTAGATTCTTTTCTGTCATCTTGGTTCGTTTATGTCATTGGAAAATCTATTACCATAATTATAATAAAATGAGTTCTTTCGGTGACGAAAATGAGACACTGATTCCGGAATCATTTCGTTCTAAAGCAAAAAATTTTCTATTTATAATTGCAGTAGATAATTTGTTGCCGCCAAAATTTATTTTCTCGCAGTCAATGGTAAAAAGTAGAGTACACAACTTGTGAAAAAAAAATCTTCTCGGTCCTTGTATCCCTTGCATTAAATTCCCTTTTTTTTCACTTGTTATATAATCTACTATTGTTTTGAGTATTCAAAAATATCTTCTGCGTTATTCTTGTTGCCAAGCAGATTCATACGAAACAAAATAAAGCAATGATTTTTTATTGAGAGTATTCGGCATCTGTTGTTCTAGTCTTTTTTATTAGGCATTTCGAAAATGCGAAGGATAAATCCTCCCATTCTGTTATTTAATTTATTTATTGTAAAAATGGTGTGTAGCTTAGACTTTTACGAATTAACCCCAAAAACAAAGACCTCATTTACACCCATTTTCACGCCAATTATTAACCATTGTTATTTTCGCTATTTATATTGTGTTCAAATGTATGTAAATGGCTTTTTTACTGTCTGTACCTACTTTTGTAAGACACATTTTTGTTCACGAATAAAATTTTATTTTATTTGAATGTATTGTAAACGGTCTGTGATAACAGTTGAAGTGTTGTAAAGACATAGTCATTTATTTTAGGTTAGGATAACACACCTTTTTATTTTATTTCTCGTATTTTTGTTTTTTAAGCAAACGCTAAAAGATTTCTATAATATATAATCAGCGACCATAGTGATATTGAGAGGGAACTTAGGGCTCTGACGGTCAGGGGCAATATGTTGGCACGAAGATTTGCTCGGTATACTGACCAAGTTAAGATTACGCTTTTTAAAGCTTATTGTCAGAGTTTTTACACCGGTAATTTTTGGGTCAACTACTCGAAAAGGTCGCTGGATGTTCTACGCGTCCAATATAACAATGTGTTTAGGATGATGTTGTGACTGCCTCGTTTTTGCAGTGCATCAGAAATGTTCGCGGTAACCCATACCGACGGATTTCATGCCAATATCCGCAAAAAAACGGCCTCACTCCTGAGCAGAATAAGAGGCAGTCACAATAGTATCCTGAAGGCTGTGGCGGTAGATACTTCCTCCACCATAATAAGGCAATTTGTGCGAAGACTTATACCATAGTTAGACCATTACCATTTCTTATTGTGTCTAGATGTTGGGTGGTCTTCTCACAAATTCGTCTTTAGTTATAAGTTACTAACCACAGATTTAAAATAGTGGTTTAAGTGCATACATGTTACTAACAATTTATGGATCTCTGTTATCTGAAATGAAATGATTTTATTTTTTATTTATTATAATATTGTAAAAAGGTGAAATTTGTTTGTCTGTTTGTTTGTAAGTTAGTATGTAGGGGGTTATCTCTGGAACTACCAGTTGGATTTGAAAAATTATTTTTGCATTGGATATCCCAATTCTTGAGGAAGGTTATAGGCTCACGGACGAAGTCGCGGGCAGAAGTTACTTTAGGATAAAGTAGGTAGGTTCTAGGTACACACGGCTACATATCAAGCTATACAATTACAGTATAAGCTGACCTCTCACTGTACGGAAATCCTCTACAATGCGAGATCAACTTAAACTGGAAATTGAAATTTAGCTTGTTTGTACCGAGGATAGAATTTCTATTTTCATTTTTATACCGAAGCCGTAATGGACTTTCTTTTCATAATTTATGAAGAAAGATCTAAAAAGAATGTAGTATTTTGAGCCCAAGCATTCAGAGTGTACGGAGTTTGTATTTAGACCATCTAATTCAATCCAGTGTTTACACAGTGGCTCACAAGTGTTTAAAATAATAATACCACACAATCCATTGTCTCGTTATTGACTTAAGTCCAAATGTTTAAACACGGTATAACAATAATATGAGGACAATGCAGTGTGCCATCATATGAACAGATCAAAGGAGAAATGGATGAATATATAATCTTTCATAATATTTGGTCCTAATAATTGGTACCTAATTGTTGTATAGTAATCTTATTCCAGGTGCATCGTCTTCACTTATAATTATAGTATACAAAATATTGTAAAATATTTTGTAAAAGAGTAACTAACGGTGGAGTTTCTTGCCCATTCTTCTCCATACGAAAACTACCTTTTGGAAGGGGCGACTACAATCAATTATATTTTTTGTAAATTTTGACGTTCAAAAGTGCCTTTTTGTGCCTAATTGAAATAAATTATTTGACTTTGACTTTGACTTTAAGATCCGAATTTTGATACCTACTATTTAGGTACTTCCCCATAAACGAATTTGTAATTTCTTTAACTGTAAATTACGCTACTAGCACCGAAACAAACTTCGCTTCCGTTGTGCATTCAAACAAAAGAAACAAAATATGATTCAAGGATTTGTTTGCACATAGTAAATAAACAACAAACAGAGAGTTCAGACTTACCGTGTGCGAATGCCAGTCGAGGTCGTCATCGACGGCATTCGGTGGCACTTCTTCCCCGGACTCGACTGGCGCGGTCCCTCCTCTCCATGACGTCACGCCTCCTCCACCAGGCGGTGTCTCTGGGTGTACCGACAACCCGCCCGCGGCCGCTCCACCATTCAGTGAGTTAGTCTCAGGAGACGCGTCGTACTCTTGAGGAGGGGTTTCCGTACCGTAGAATATCAGCTCCCATTGGGTCAGTGGACCAGCTGCAGAAATTATGACATTATAATACTGCCCTGATAAGCCAGCGCTATCTCAACCGCAGCAAGTTTAGAGAAAATTGACTTATTGTAAATTGTAATTTAAGGAAAAATGGAGATATAAAAGACTTCTTAGTGGTATTTTTTAATGTTTTAAGTTAGATAGCGCTATTTCGCTTATAAAATTAGATGCGAAATTGTTAAAGCTATTGAATGGTATAAAAAAAAAAACTAAAAGGACGTATAACAGAGATAGCGCCTTTCGGCAGAATTGGTGAATTTGGGACATCGTTTCAGTACTGATTGTGTTCTACAATTAAAGCTTGAATTGTTGTTATTACGCAGTTATACACAAAGCGTGAATACGATAATAGCAAAAGAAAAAAACTAAATTGGCTTGATGGACAGTAACAACTACAACAGTAAAACAAAATAACAAAAAAAAACACAAACAAAATTAACCGTCACTGTCGGCGTCATGTACAATAATCATACAATTAATCGGAAACAAAATTCAATACAAACCGAAACAGTTTTATTAAATTAAAATGTAAACAATGCAAAAACACGACATGCAAAGGGCGGCGAAGAGTCTGGAACAAAGGTAATTGACGTGCAGGTTCAAACTAGGCGGCAAAAATAAACGGTCGGGGCAAAACACGGACACGACATGCATGGCGGTACCGTGGGCTTGTAGCGGCGCGGGGTATATGCGCTGGATCTTGGGGTACTGCTCGAACAGCCGCGACATCTTGCGCCCGCGCGCGTCCGCCAGCGGGTCGCCGAGGTCGGCGCGCAGGTTCAGGCTCAGGTCCGCCGCCGTCGACGTCGTCACCCGCGCGGTAGTACTCTCTATCGGCGAACGCGTCGCCGGCCGACTCTGTTTCGACTTTTGCGAATTCCTATTCGGATTCTTTGAATTCTTATTCTTTTTCCGCTTCACCAGCCCCACAGTGTACGTAGGTACGATCGGTACGGGCTTCCCTCTATTGTTTTTGCGGCCTGCTTGCACCACTATGGGTCGCGTTGCGTTGCCCTTGTTACGTATAATTGGATTCCGAAACGGTATGGGATCGTTTTTAGCTGCAGGCGTGCTAGTTCCATATAAAGTTATTGACCAATCTTGCAACGTTGCTCGCCCTATGTCGTGGAATTGAACAAACAGATATTGATTCACATTTTATTCCACAGCTACCGAAGATTAGTGAAAATCTTTTCGCTCAATAGAATGATAAGTAGCTGAGCTGAATAAACAATCTCTTGTCTTAAGCCTTTCTTGGGCCTTTAAAATTTCCAGAACGCCGACTTTTGTGACAAGCCATTCGTTATAAATGCGGTCGTAAAAACTTTGCGGATTAAAGTCAGAGTTTCTGTTATTCAAGATTAATTAAAGCATGTACCTTCTACCGGGTGAATATTTAAATCTAAGTTAGATTAGCACGATGATTGAGTTAGTACAATAATTCTCCTGACCAATTTCGTCCCTGTTGAAAGCATACACCCTGTATAATATCATTTAGCTTACCCATATATCGTCCCTCGTTGGTAACTTCTAGCCGCCAGAAACCCAGCGGCGACTCGCCCCACATGTGCACGGACATGAAAGGCCACGAGTTAAAGCCGGCGCGGGACGAGTCGTGCGGCCTGCCGGAAAATTAACCGTCTAATTACACCCAGTGCGAGCGCTAGTTAGCGTCTTGTGTCGGCTTTAATAAAGTGAACAACTAACAACACACTGTACATGATTAATTGTGCAGCATGAACGTACTTTGCCGGAGAGCGAAACGGAATATTTTTGACTAATTGAGCAAATGAAAAAACTTTTTCTCGGTTTAGTCGGTTGTTTTTTTTTTTGTAAAAAGTTTTTATTTTTCACTTTTTAGTTGTGGTACCTACCCCACACAAATTCGAATACCACTACCTGCTATGTAAATAACAGTGACAGGAAGTTATCATATCATCTACATACTAAGTGGGAAAAAATACGTATAATTGAAGCTAACTCAAAAACTACCCAAGCAAAGTTAATACAATTTATATGGGACCACCTCTGAAGTATGATTTACCAAACAAAAAAATAACCATCAAAATCTATTCATAATTGGCGGAGTAATCGCGTAACAAACATAAAAAAAAAAAAAAAAAACATACAGACGAATTAAGAACCTCCTCCTTTTGGAAGTCGGTTAAAAATAATTACAGTCGTTTCCAGTCTTAGGGTGCTTGCCTAAAGACGCGAGTTCCCAATAAAAACAAGTCGGTACCGATGGTCGCGGGTCACAAAGAAACAGGTAAAACATTGTAATCGTTTCTTTGGATCCGGAGATTAACCTGTAACGATCTGTACTGGAAAACCCCCTGCTACTTATATTGTAAGTATCCTAAAAACAGAAATATTTATTTTAATTTTTCATACTAATATTTTCTAGTTACTTTGCATTTAGCTTTAATAACGTTTTCCACGAACATATAAGGTCGTGCACTGGAATCTAGAAAGGTAAACAATGATGGACGTAGCAAAACATTATCACGTCTATTTTAAACAGAATAGATGGCGCATTTAGTATTTGCGGTCACGTTGTTCCATGTCACAGCACATCATAGCGTCATGCATTAGCTTTGAGTGTAGTATATGTCTAAACAGTAGGTTAACTCCGAGTTGGAAATATTTTATTTTTTAAACGTTTTGAAAATTGAAGATTTGTTTTGTAATCCGAATCTAATAATACCTTTAAACGAACAATTCTTGTATATATATAATATGAATCTCTGCTCAGGGAGTGTCGGGGGCGATAAATCGATCTAGCTAGGTTTCATTTTTAGAAAATGTCGTTAAAAAAAAAACACCGAGCAATTATAGCGAGGTCATCCAGATATTAAGAATTTATTGGAACTACCCGTGCATCAGATGGGATTTCCCATGGGCAAAAAAATACTGAATTCCATACAATCTTTCATTCTGTGCTCCTATAAGGGATGAATTTTCAAACATCCTTCCTTAGTGTACCCACTTTCGGTATAGGTATAAGGCCGTATTAGTTTTCGGAAGCAGCGGGCAGCGGGGTGGCAGCGGTAGCGGCGCGGGAAGCAGAGCGCATTCAAATGCATAGTTAAATATAGAACTGTTCTCGATGGCAGCGGCGCGGGTACGAGGACAGTTCCATATAAAATGCCGAGAATTGCCCTAAGGAACTGTGAACTCTCGTGAATTTTTTTATGTTTCTAGACCCAGCGATTAAGGGTGTGCGTTGTGTGTCAGTGAATGAATTTAAGGTTTTTATTAAGTAAATCTATCACCTTTAATTATTATTTGTACAAACTGAAGGTATTTAATCAAATAAAAAACGTTTATAGAATGAAAACAAAAATATACTTAATGCTAACTTTCGTCCCCAGAAATCACTTTGTATTTGATGCTGTTTTAGTAGTTTATCGAAACTAATAAGCATTGAATACGAAGGTCGTTTAATACTTTGACAAAACGGTTCTTGGTAGCCATTCGATAAACTTTTGGCCTCAGTACCAGCACTAGCTTGGAAACAAATTATGGAGACAGGATGCCGGGCGGAAATCGAAACTTGGTAAGAGGTATTGAGGAAACTAGACTACATTTCCAGTGTTTCGAAAACCACCTAGTTATACCAGGAATTGAAACTGACCTTTTCGTAAAACGTAACAGTCAGTATTTTTCCACAAAGCTACTTTTCTTTAGCCACCACCACCACTGTTTGTCTCTGCATCACCCAAAGGTTGACTGGTAGAAAATGCCTTTGGCATTAAGTCCGCCTCTATAAATTTGTGTGCTTGAAGTATTAAATAAATAAATAAGCCTATAATGTTCCCACTGCTGGGACACAGGCCTCCTCTATGTGAGAGAGAGTGGGCTGTAATCCACCACGCGGGCCCAGTTCAGTGCGGGTTGGTAGATGTCACATGTCTTCGAAATTGTCGGTTCTAGGACATAAGCCGGTTTCGTCACGATATTTTTCTTCACCGTTTTGAGGAAATCATTTACACAAAGAAAAGCGTCTGTTTACACCACACCCCAGTTGCCGAGCCTGTTCACCCACAGTTCCAGTTTTAGCCTCACACCTCCAAACAGTCACCTTGTGAATTCTACATAGACGTGCCTATATCTTGCCCGTTCAATGGTCGCTGTAAAGCTGCCAATATGAGAGCCATTGTGTACTGGATCCATTGTACCTCAATTACTGTCGGAGTTGCGATCTACATAGCAACGACACTATGTCGAACCAACTGGACAAGCCGAATGTTGCTATAGCGAGTTAAGAAATATATGTCTAGGTACGGTTGTTTTGACATTGGGTGTCTTTTGGATTTTTTACCCGACTGCCCCTCTGGGGTAATGTTTTTCGAGAGTATATATGTATGCATGTTCTTTGGCACGCTCTGTAGCCTAAACGGCTCGATGGATTTTAACATGTGAGGTGTCGTTAGATTCGTCTTAATTGTGGGAATGATATTAATTTAATAAAACTAAAAAGCTTGAAATAAAAAATAAAAAAACAAAAAACCCAACTGCGAAAACACATAACCGAAAAGAGAAAAACAAGCATTATAATCTATAGAATTTTGGTATTGCAGGCGGGACAAACAAAATTTACACCATAATTTCAGATTATTGGTTTGTCCCGCCTGCAATACCAAAATTCTATAGATTATAATGCTTGTTTTTTTTTCTTTTCAGTTATGTGTTTTTGCAGTCGGGTTTTTTGCTTTGTAAATAATGTTTTCGTATTATTTTAGTTTGACAGTTGTAGAGACAAAAGTTTGCGAGTCAGTTCAGTTAACAGTTCAGCCACTGGCTTTAATCCTAACGATGGAAGGAAGTTATACACTGATATTCTAAGTTATTAAAACTAAATACCTTTGTCAATACAACCACAACTTTTTTTAAACCCCTTTTCACGACCCTACTCTGCCTGCCTAGCATTTTCGGAACAATATTGGGGTCGGCTTCCAGTCTAACTGGATGCAACTGTATACCAGTATTTTACATGGAGCGACTGCCTATCTGACCTCCACAACCCAGTAACTTTGTCATACTTTCGGGCTTCTGACGACTAATGACTGTCAAAGATCCATGAATGACAGCCGGGCCCAATGGCTTAACGTGCTTTCCAAAGCACGGTATGTAAAGATGGTCACCCATCTACGGACAAACCCCGGCAGGCGTAGCTTAACTGGATGAATCAACCCACGAGCCTACATTATATAATATTTTCAAACACCTCCATGCAGCAGTGTAGTATTCTCTGAACAATATTCTGCAGTTTTTTTAACACAAATCTTTTTTTCTTACAACGTTTCATAATGTCTTACAATGTCCTCCAAAGTGCGTCTCACTAACCAACAATACCATAGTATACATACCTGGGTGCCAGCAGAGTGACCTTTGTCCCCGCAGGTGAGGTCAGAACGATGCGCAAGTCACCTCGTCTTGCAGCTGATAAAGACACGCGTGCCTGTACATGTTCCAAGTAGTTTACGCCTGGACACGCTCCCACATCCAACTGGAATAGAATGGCTGGTTATAAATGTGGCTAAGTTTGGTCAAGTAAATGGAACGAGGTAATTTTTAAGGAATGAAGTGATGTTTACTTGGCTTGCCCGTAGCTCTCTCCAAATACATATCACGGGACCCTTCACCAGCTCATAAAGCAGTATTATTTGAATATTACTTCAGTGTGGGAAAGAGATGAAGCTCTACAGGACGTATAGCTCCATCTTTTTCTCCATTTCTTTCTTTATGAGCTGGTGGTAGGCCCCCTGGAGATGCTTCCACGACCAGCTAGAGAAGAATGGATGGTTGGATGGATGGGCAACAGTAAAATGAACGAGGTAATGGCGGTATCATGATGATTAATCTTGGCTTGAAAGTCGTAGCTCTCTACAAATAGTTCATATCATATAAACATAATAAGTTCATTTAAACATTGATGATGCGCAAACTTTTTATTTGTGTTGGTGAATTTGGTATGTTCAAAGAACAGGCGACAATTTAGGGGCAATGGAACATAATAGTGACATTATTTACAATACATTAAGAAAATTATAATATTTATTAAAAATTCTCAAAATAACATTACATATTAGTGAGAAAGCACAACAGCTTTAAAAGCTTTAACGCAAAATGCGGTGTAGGTAAGATTTTTAAATTTATGAAATCCTGAACTTTCAATATACCCAAGCTCTATATTTTTTGCACATGCTAAACAAACTCCATTCGCTGGCTCGGCTGTAGACCTCATTTCATTCGGGAGATGGGCTAAAATGCAATAAGCTGAAAACACATTTCGCTTCGTGCATACGTATAAACGTACAATGACGTGGAGCTGCCGACATGCGAGAATTTCGCCCAAGAGACATTTGGGACTAAATTGTCCCAACACTAGTCGGAATAGGAGATATTTTAATGACGCCCATACATTCGTTGATTTACTGAATTTAATATGACTGTGGACTTGGTGTAATGAATGTACCGCACACAAATGCAAATGTTTATGTATGTGTGTGAATGCTTTTCCTACTCCATTAGCATAAACTGACGACCTCCGATAGTGATACCAAAAGGTTTTGTAGTGCAGAATGTCATTTATTTCAAGTTTTCAGTGCAATTGTTAATGATGGCCAATGTTCAGCGTTTAAAAAGCAATTAAAAATCATTATTACAAAACTTCCGAGTCTTTAGCGTTCCTTATCGGACAATATTAAACTTCGGAAATGTAGTAAGTTTTGAGTTTGTATTAAATTTTCTGGAGTGCCGTATCTTTATAAGGTTTGAATAAAATGGTGTTACACAGGAGTTAATTCGGCTTATCCAGTTGTGTCATTAATTTAAGCGTGTAATATGACAGAGGCTTTTACCCACATTACTCACCGCGGCTTTGGTGTCAGCCACAATTGTGTGCGCGCCATCATTCCAGTCACGAGTTCGCGCCCGATCACTCACCATCGATTATATTTATGTGGTACGAATTACGACTGCTTTTTAAATGGATATTATGCGCACGTAGATTCACGTATCTACATAATGCCTTTATTATGAGTCTGTTTAGGTCAAACTAGCAACTATCTACCATGCAGTCGTCTCAAGGTTTTTATCTAAGTACAGCCATGCTATAAATCTTCTACAAAAGTTTCTGAAACAGTTCGTTTATTAAAAACAGTAAAACAACGAGTGTCATAGTAATCATAATATCATCCAAACGAGTGTTATAATGTTGTACTAAATTTCATTGTGCAACTCCTTTGCTTTTTCGATCCCTTCTTTACTCATCAAACAGCCACATTCTCACTACTCAATTCGTGGTATCTTTATGAATTTCAAAAAAAGAATATTGTCATGCACGCGCGTTTCACTACCACAGCGCCGTAATGAAAAAAACAACTTATATTTTATTCGAATTCACGTCGTATTCCGCCATTTTTGTTCCATATTAGTAGAGGATTCATATCATGGGTGTAGATAAAGTCTTGTATGCAACTGTACATAATTAACTGTTTGAAATCGGCGTTCGTGAAACCCTCACAAGCTATTAGTATAACACAGAACATTTGGAATAACTTGGATTGTTTTAGTTTTACCCTGCATCAAATCTAAAGGATCTTAACTGCAGTATAACAGAAGCACTTGATGGTACTGATCTTTGCAGTGCAACACAATCTGTTGAGTCTCCCATTGCACCACAAATCACTAAACACATTAAACGCTGAACGAATTTAAACCATCGTTCTATTTCTGTCAATCGTTTGAAGATGACAGAGACAAAATAAATGTAATGTAAACGAAATACGTTAAGCGCTAAGTGTATTTAATGATTGGTGGTGCAAACGGGCCTAAGCCGACGTTGCATTGACGCAATAAAATCGCAGCGGGATTTTTTCGTACATTGGATTTTCAACGCTCTGCTTAGCACTGAGAGTTGAAAATCCAACAGTGTGTTTTTTCGACGCGCTGGGATGCACTCTGTTGAATTCTCAACGCTCGTCTTAACGTTCAATGTCTGCAAATAAATGATTATTTATTTATTTATTTAACACCGAGAGTTGAAAATCCAGTGCGCGATAAAACCCCGCCACGATTTGATTACGTACGTGCGAATGTCGGCTAAGTTTTAGCCAGCCGCATGCCAGTTGCATCAAGTAACCCGTAGCTCAATAAAACATACCACAGTATAAAATGAGACTAGTGATACTTGGCAGAAGCCTCTCATAAATGTATATTTGTACGCCAAATGGCAAAACACAGAAAACCTATAATATAATAATTGTAACATCTTGCACACTGTTGTAACCTATGTTTACAAATAAAGAATATTGATTGATTGATTAACAAACAACTAACATGTAAAGTAACGTGAGCCCTTGGTGGCACTGCTCGTTCCGGTCTCGGAGCCGCAAGTTCTTACCTGCGCTGTGGCGGTAAAGTTTTCCAAGTATTGGCCAGTCACACCATGCCAGTAACTACTAGTAACCCTTAACTAAATAAAGAGAACATGCAACAGCCTACAAGAAACTAACCTGCAGTGTAACAGAAGCCCTCGGTGGTACTGGTCGTTGCGGTCTTGGTGCCGCTAGTTCGCACCTCCGCTGTGGCGGTACAGTCCTCCAAGACTTGGCCAGTCGCACCATGCCAGTGGCATCAAGAAGCCCGTAGCCAAAAGAATGCGAGACGTTGCGGCCAACTCCGTTCACTCGCCAATCGCCGCCAATGCTCAGGCGTTCGGGGCGAGCCGTGCGAACCACTGCCGAGAAAGGGGTTAATTTTTATTCCGTTCATTTTTGGCAGTATTATAAAGTATGGCTTCCTAAGTGTTTGCTGCTAAGTAATACTCCCGATTGGGCTAAGAACAATATGGTAGAAAAAATATAATACCTTTTGTTCAGAAAGATATAAAACCATTTCGTCACTGGAAAGGAGAAAATGCTAAAGCGCCATTTGGGTAAATGGCGCTTTAGGAGTTGGACTGTGACCAGCAGGCATTATTCATTCCATCCTACCCTATCCTTCATATACTATTAAACGAGCAAGTTTGTACTCAAGTTCTCGAAATCGGCTCTAACGATTTCTTTGAAAGTGGCAATATAGGGGTTTACGGCGGCGAAAAATCGATCTAGCTAGGTCTCATATCTGGGAAAATACGTTTTTTCCGTATTTTCACCCGAGCAAAGCTCGGTCGCCCAAAGTTTAGAACAAGATATTGAATAATAACATGAGAATAATGACATGGCAGCATGGAATACGTAGGTACTATGCATAGATTAGTATGAACTTTCCTATACTATTAAGACCAGGATTGCCTGGTCAAAAAGTCACGCATTTGCGCGGAGTTTGCGTGGAAATTGCGTTTGGATTGCCAAACGCAATTTCCACGCAAACTCCGCGCAAATGCGTGACTTTTTCAGAATATTAATGCAAATTAACATACAATTTAGGGAGCCTACTCTTAAATAAGCATTCTCTATTTTTACTAGAGTAGAGCTCGGTCGCCCAGGTACTCATAATAATATAATAACATCGACCGATAATGCATAAAAACATAGAATAATATTTTTGAATGGCACATTGTTACTGCCTAGAATATCAAACAAATTTTATTTACCAAGATACAAAACAAAACGATGTATCCGAACAATTCCAAAGCATGATTGGACCTATTTCTGATAACTTGCAAGTCACAGATTCTATTCTAAGTCGCTTTGTTCCATTGGTATATTATTAGATTAATACTGTTTAGACTAAGTCTAAAGACCAGATAAGACTGATGATACTCATCTAATAGTCTAAGTTTACCAATTGGCTTAGTTTCCATTTATAAATAGGCCATCAAGAGTATACTACTGGTTCTGCGCCGAATGATAACATTATCGATAGCTCTAGGTATCCTATGTACTACCTAATATTCTCTCTCATAGTTACCGTTAATTTAAGAAGAGGTTGCCTAAATTTTATGTTAGTTTGCATTAATATTCTGAAACAGTTACGTACTTAATTGTAACATTTTCGCTCGATTCATTTGTTCTTCGAATATCATGTCTTTTTTTTATAATTATTATTTAAATAAAATTACTCGGCTTTTATATCTAAAATAAGTACCTATTCAAAGTAAGAAAATATAGTTTATTATCCAGCTACAAGAAATTTTTCCCTAGATCAATTATTAGTTTAGTTGTAAACGAAAAAAGAATTCAGTCTTCCGTGCTCGAACACGATCAAAGAGCGCACGCGATATTCAACTTTATTACTGCTGTGTTAGCGTTTAGTACAAAGTGGAGTGGCGGGGTACATAGGGGCCAAAATGCCTGGTCTTAACTCCAGTTTCAAAATAACATTTAGTGGGAACTGTTTGTATATTAATGAAATAAGGTACTCAGAATTCTCTATCTCCTTGTAGAGGTCGCAAGCGTTACGGTCCAGCACCCCAGTTCCAATCACAATCCTAGAGTTTGAAGGATATTTCTAATCCATTTCTTCATAGGTTTAATAAATTCGTCTGCTCAACACCGTAAATAATGCAATGAAAATGGCTGTCAAAACGAAAGAAAATGGGATGAACTGTCATTATATGTGTGTTAGGTACGGAACTACCTCGGCGATTGTTTCAATTCCCGAGTGTCATTATGTTTTTCTATATGGAATTTCTCATTAGTACCCCGGAGTCTGGATTTGAGCCCGGTTGATGGCAATGGCTCGCCGCCTATTACATGGGACTTAAAACATAACTGGCGAAACGTGGATGTACAATAGGTACACCTCTGCCCTACCCTTCGGAAAAATAAGGCGTGATCTTAAATTATGTTATGAAATAGCGAATTATACACTTAAATAGTTTTTAAGAGCGTTTATTCTGAAAGTGGGCAACGTCGCGAATAGATGTCAAATATTTCGCTGTTTTGATTAATTTGGCAATATTACTGTATGGAAATAAGAAATGTGGCTAACTAGTGAACTAGAATATTAATAATGAATTGCAATTATAACACTGAATTTGATGCTGTAACCGTTTTAGGTGTAAAAAGGCATTTTGAAAGTTTCCAAATACTTTTTACGTCTAAAACTAAATATTCGGTGTTACGATATTAATTATTGCATTTCAGAATCAATATTTTAGTTCCTTAGTTAGCCACATTTCTTAATTCCATACAGTAATATTGCCAAATTAATCAAAACAGGTAAATATTTAACTGCTATTTATGACGTTGTCAACTTTTAGGATAAACCCTCTTAAAGCTAAGTAATTAGGGTAACAGAATGTGTGGGAGCTAAAGATCTTCACCGAAATAGGATATCTAGTGGTCGCAAGCGCTACTGCTGAGCATGAGGTCCTGGGTTCGGGCAAAGTGTTATTGGGTTTTTCTGTCTGGAATTTTTCAGTAGCAGCCCGGAGTCTGGATTTGTGCCCGGTTGATGGCAATAGGCTCGCCCCCTATTACATGGGACTTAAACATAACTGGCGAAATGTGGATGTACCTACTACAGGTACACCTCTGCCCAACCCTTCGGGGAAACAAGGCGTGATGTTTTGTTATGTGTGTTATAAAAACAAAAGCAGTTCAGAAACTACATTATGTAAAATATCCCGGTTCAGTCTAACTTGTCGTGGACATTAAGAAACTTTGGCATTCAATAGGCCTTACGAAACAAAAGTTCTTTTAACACACTTATTGAACGGTTTAGGCAGAATTCCCAAGACAATTTGTCTCTAAACGTGGATGATCCAGATGATCAGAGTATTAAATGGAGTAGGTAAGTGCTTGTCAAAGCAACGTAAAAAAACGTTTGGAATCAGCTTATAAACAAAGCCACATACATAAATGATTGTGTAGCGTTCCACAAAGATTTAACAAAGGGAGCACACAAAACACGTATTTACATGTCTGTGTTAATTTTGCATTATCGTTAATGGAAAGTAATTTGGTTCAGTGATTCTACTTACGTGTAATTAAATCTGAATCAACATTATTAAACTTGTGAATTTGCGTTTCATATAGGCATTTATTTACCTGCCACTTTAACATTATGCATGCAAGTTTAAAATTAAATATAATTATATGTAAATATCGATATAAATAAAAATGAAATGTTGTTCGTTGGTAAGCGCAGCACTTGACGGCTGGACCGATTCGGGATTTTTCTTTTAGTTTTAAAATTTTTGCCCGAATAAGGTTTTAAGGGTCAGGGCTTGTTTCACCACCTCCGATTAGGTTCTCGTTAATTTACTTGGCAGATAAAATCCTACAAATTCTGTTCCATTTTTGAATTTATTCGGTATGTAGTGGCTCTTCGGACATCGTAAAATAGGCCCTAAGAAAAATTTGGAAAAGTTACCCGAAAAATTTTTAAATTCGAGAATCACTGAACATCCTTTTCCTAAGGGATTTTTGTGTGAACTTGAAACGACGGGACAATATCTGTTGGGTCTGCTAGTAAAATATAAAAGGGATCAGACACTATCAGTAACAAAAAAAAAAACTACCGACTTCAAAAAAAAACACTACAAAGTGAAAAATAACTTTAATTTCGGAAGTCGGTGTCTTGGGTTTTGTGTTTTCGTTTTTTGCCACCGACTTCCGAAATTAAAGTTATTTTTCACTTTGTAGTGTTTTTTTTGGAAGTCGGTAGTTTATTTTTTATAAAAAGTTTTTATTTTTCACTTTTTATTGTGGTACCTACCCCACACACATTCGAATACCACTACCTACTACCAGTGTCAGGAACTTATAATATCATCTACATACTAAGTGGGAAAAAAAATACGTATTTTGTAGCTAACTCAATAACTACCCAAGCAAAGTTAATAAAATTTATATGGGACCAATTTGGGAGCATACCATTTCAAATAAAAAAAGAATTTGGAAAATCGGTCCACAAATGACGGATAAATCGGTGGACATACATAAAAAAAAAGAAAACAAACATACGCGTCGAACATATAACCTCCTCCTTTTTGGAAGTCAGTTAAAAATGACATTACATTCAAGTAACCACCACACTGTCAGTAACAGTGTGGTGGTTGGAATGATGATGTGATCTAAATATTTTAATAGTTTTACGCAGGGACTGAAAGTGGTTACGGTTAAAAAAAAGTTAAGATACCTCAAAAATATACCGGTACCAGTTTATAATAAAGGTTGAACTATACTGATACCTTTATAAATAAAGGTTGGGCTAAACCGTTATTCAACCTTTACACAATTTCGGTACCGAAAAACATGCGAGACGGCGGGACGCGGGTACTTACACAGTCGTGTCCTTCCAATCGGAAATAAAAACCAATACTGAGTTGCAATCAGCAAGTGAACGGCAGACAGAGTGTGGCGGCGATGCGTCAAAGAAAACCCCTATTTATTAAGGTTTAGGTACTGCTACCGAAATATACCGGTATGCATTTCCAATCTCAAAATACCGCTACTGAGAAAAAGAAAGGTATTGAAATATTTCGGTAACCCTTATTTAACGGTATGACGTCATACTGAAATTTTAAAGGTACCTTAATTTTTGGGTAATTCAGTCCCTGGTTTTACGTCAATATTGGAAGGAATGACAGTAATATTAATGTCATTATTACTGATAGTGTCTGGACCCCTCAAATATCTTTAAATATTTCGAGAAACATGTGAATAACCCTTATGACGTCACATTTGAATGGAATTCAGCAATCTCGTAACCTTTTCGTACCTTTCATTTTGTAAAGAATCCAATCAAATAAAATTAGAGATTTCCGGAGCAGATTCCGTCCCTTTTATGAGATGTAAATAGGACGCAAACTCTATTATTAGAATGGATTTATGTTTGACTAACATCACGTCTATAATTCTTCGAAAGCTTTGGCAGAGATGTTGAGAAAACGCTTCATGTAAGCGAGCGAACCCATTGGAATTACCCGGTCACAAATCCAGACTCCAGTCCGCTGCTAAGAAAATTTTGATGGAAAAGCCTAATAACACTGTTTTAGACCTGTACCCTAATTGCGTAATACAACACAATCACAATTTGTTTCGATTTGAAACAGATTGCTAATCCATTGCTTCTTATGTTGGAAAACATATTCTGCTCAACAACGTAAATAACGCAATTAATTTTGTTGAACTGTCAAAATGAAACAAATTAGTCAAAATTTAAGTACGAAAAAAGTTACTCAATTAGGGTACTGGGATTTGATCCCAGGATCTCATGCTCTGCTTACAGTGGTTTTTGCGACTTCTAGACCAACGACGCACACATTATTTTGGACTACGCTAAAATAAAAGGTGATATAATATTTTAGTGGCCTGAAATATTTGATCGTTTCTTATTTAACGATGTCAAAGTAATAATAACAAGGATCGAGCTATTTGTCGTGCTTCAGTCGAAATCCAAAGCCGAAGGCCGAAAAAAATAGCGCAGAAAGCCGTAAAGAAAATTGGCAACTAAAGGATCGAGAGAATTATTGCTAGGGTGGGTGAGGAATCCGCACAGATCATTGGTTTTACGTCCACATTACTTCATATTTTATTATTTGTACTATAACACGTTATTGGCTTTGAGGAGCTCGTGGCTAAGTAATAACAGCCGCACGGGTCCATCCACCAGGTTAAGCTACACTTGCCGGGGTTGGTCCGTGGATGGGTAACCATCTTTACATACCGAGACTCCTCCGTACCTCGGAAAGCACGTTAATCCAAACTCAAACTCAAAGCATTTATTTCAAATAAACCAATTACAGGTACTTTTGGATTGTCAAGGGGTCGGTCAGTCAGAAAGATGAAGCTAGTTGCCCATTCCAAAGCGTAGTAGGTACCTATGGAGAATAACGGGCAAGAAACTCCACCCTCTTTTAAATCAAAATATTGTTACAAAATATTGGTAACATCATTTATGTTTAAATTATACATGTGAGAACTATTTAGAAAGACGTGCACGTTAAAAGCGTCCGTAACAAAAATAAAAACAATTCAAAAACAGGCTATCTTTGACAGTCATTACGGGTTGTCAGAAGCCCGAAAGTCTGACAACTAATCTTACCAAGGGGTATAGCATTACCCAGGTCAGATAGGCAGTCGCTCCGTGTAAAATACTGGTATTTCGCTGCATTCGGTTGGACTGGAAGCCGACCCCAACATAGTTGGGAAAAGACGAGGCGGATGATGACACATTATTTATTGGCTTTGCTTAGTTTAATAAAAAATCTATAAAGAACACGCTCATTGCCTCTTCCGGTATATTGACTTTAATATTATGTGAAGTCGGTTATTAGGTTTAAAGCTGAGAGTCAATATGGCATAAAGAATTCAAGTATAAACTTTTTATAACTCAATCTGTCATCTTTATCGCAGATTTATTCGTCGTAACCTTCGACTTTATGAACATCAAGTAAATCTACATTGAAAGTACCATTTATATAACTTTTCTTCCTGTTATTCGTTCTACTATAGAATATCGAATGAATAAAATAAATGTATACACACACTCAAGTGTTCGACATGTATATGTCACCGTATAATTATGAACTTTGTTAGTTTATAATCTATCGGTATTATTTCCGTTAGATTATAAACTGTCGAAAAATTGTGAACTGTGACAAATCGTTTACAATTTAACGCATATTTTTTCGATAGTTTATAATGTATCCATGAAAAACTGACAAATTGTGAACTGGTATCAAACTTGCTTGCGACGTAACGCACCTTGCGCCAATATTAAATAGCCTGCCTGGCTGCAAGCAACTTGGAAGTAGCGCTCGCCGGCCGCTACCGCGGCACCGCTCGCTTCGCTCGCTCGGCTCGCGCGCGGTTGGTCACAGTTCTAACCTAACCTAACCCATTTCACCTAGTTCACAATTTTTCGACAGTTTATAATCTAACGGAAATAATACTGATAGATTATAAACTTACGGTTCTCACAATCTTCGCGATTTGTTTTCCAAACATGTAAACAAGAAGGTATTGTATTTTTTGGAAAAATAACTTAACTCTTAATTTTTTGATAACTTCGAAAGTATGTGTCCTGAAATCAACTTACTTAACACTGGTATAAAGTTGGTAGTTGTTTATGAGGAAATAACATCAGTTGGAAACAAATATTTGAATAGACTTTACCTACATAGCAGTTGCCATGAGTTCGTACGTACAAACTCCAACTCACAACATCATTTCAAATACCGACACTTTTAAATTGTCAAGGGGTCGGTCAGTCAGAAAGATGAAGCTAGTTGCCCATTCCAAAGCGTAGCAGGTTCCTATGGAGATGAACAGGCAAGAAACTCCATGGACACTCTTTTAAATCAAATATTGATACAAAATATTGGTTACATCATTCATGTTAAAATTATACAAGTGAGAACAATATAGAAAGATATGCACGTTAAAAGCGTCCGCAATAAAAAATAAACAAAAATTAATATAAGCCGTGGCAGCTAAGATATGAGCGATTGACCAGTCACTATAGACTTGACCAGTCACTACTGATGGCGTCCGTTCACGAAAATGACGCATCTAAC
Source organism: Agrochola litura (assembly GCA_949152395.1). NCBI lineage: Eukaryota > Metazoa > Arthropoda > Insecta > Lepidoptera > Noctuidae > Agrochola > Agrochola litura. The sequence goes on along the minus strand of OX424509.1, from coordinate 15,270,848 downwards.
AAAATGGCTGCTTGAGAAAATAAATCGACACTGTCCGTTAGGCATCTTGGTCAGTCTAAGACCTTAATCGATTCGTGCAACAAATAGAAGCGTTCTATTCATACATAATGGAAACTCGGAAACTATTCCTGGGCCGGGCAAGTGGGGCTTTTCATATTAAAAGCTAAGATCCTCTGTGGTAGGTCCCTGAGCTAGTGTAGGATCTTGGAAGATCTCGTACCTCTCGTGTATTTCTAAACAATCATGCAAGCATTTACCGAGATTGGGTCTGGTTCCAGTCTATAGCTAGGATACTTAATAGTGTTCCGTCATACCTAGCATGCACAAATATTTTAAATAATTAAACCAAATTATTTTCCATTTTGTTGTCAAATTATATTCCTGATGACTTTTTATATCATTGACATCAAGTAATGTGGGTAGGTACTTTAAGTGGCTACCCTCACGACAACTTTACTTACTTTACTTCTACGATCGCTTTTGTGTTTCGCGTTACCCTTTATACATATAATATTGAAACAATCAACTCTCAAATACACAAATAGGATAGAAGTACCTGGGCGACCGAGCTCAGCTCTGATGAAAATAGAGAATGCTCATTTAATAGTATAGGAAAGTTCAAACTAATTCCATTTATAGTACATACTAACTCCATGCTGCCATGATAGTAGGTACTTAATAATTCCATGCTGCCATGTCATTATTCTAAGGTAGCCATCTTGCTCTGCTCGGGTGAAAATACGGAGAAAACGAATTTTCCCAGATATGAGACCTAGCTAGATCGATTTTTGCCACCGTAACCCCCTATATTGCAACTTTCATCGAAATCGTTAGAGCTGTTTTCCAGAACATGATTACAAATATATAGGTATATATATATACAAATATTGCTAATTTAATAGTATAGGATATGATACATACCAATATGCTGCATATCCCTCCAGGTAAGGTCCCTATTGGCTTGCAGAGTTAGTGCACAGATACCGGCAGCAAGCGGCGCAGACGCAGATGTACCGGTGTGTCCCGCGGTGCAGGAGTGGTGCAGGTCTGTTGTTACCACCTGTACAAAGACCATGGGACATAAGATGAAGATTCAGAATGCTTTCAAGATTTTTTTTGGAACGTTTTTAAAAATCGTGTTGGAAAGGAAAAAATCGCATCGGTATTATTATTCATCATCATTATTTATGATAAAACAGGTAAATAGACAAAAAGTATTTTTCCTGGAAATTTCTGTGTTACCTATGAAATCTATTCTCGAATCGCTTCCAAGAAAAGCAAATTACCAAATGAAAAGGTCGATCACATCCACTCATTGCTATTCTTGTTAAATTAAAATGCCATCCTATTTGCTGCAGAGGTTTTCCATTTCTGAAGTTAGAAAAGAAAGAAAGAAAGAAAACTTGTTTATTCTGCACAAACAAAACGCACATTTTAAAACTAGACATAAAATACACACAATACAAAAGTAGCCAAAAGCCTCGTATAAGTTACTATAAGGGAAATTCAAAACAACCAATCACAACGACGCCCTACAAGTTCTCAAGCTAACGACAGTCTGATTTAGATCTATTTTTGAAGTGAAAACTTCTTTAGGAGCGTTGGGCATTTTTGAGAAGGGCAAAAACAATTGAACTCGCTACACGACCGCTCGGTAACGACCGACACCTCATTTTTGTAAACGTGATTGTGCTCTTTATTTATATTACGTTACGGATCAATGTTCTATGCAAGTATTTTTACTTTAAAGGTTTTGGAAGTATTTTTTTTTTTGTAAACGCGATTATCCTCTTTATTTATATAAAGTTATGGACCAATGTTCTATGCAAGCATTTTTTTCTTCCACCAAGGTGATCTCGTTCAAGTTTTCACTTCTTTCGGCACTCCCGGAGTGCCACTGTTTTTTTTATCACAATCCTCGTTTATTACAAATCGTATCCTCTTCCCACTTCCGAAAAAAATAAAAATAAAGTACATCCCATAAATAATAGCATAACAATACCTACGAAGGAATTGAAGGAAAAAGGAAAGCAATCTCGCTGTATGTGGAGAATACAGGTTGTTTTAAAAATAACACGAAAATGAATACGAATTTTCTTGCTACCACAGACAACTGTGGCGTGTTAAGTTAGTCCGAATAAAATATTTCCTTTATATACTTTGTTGAGAGTATTGTTTTTAGAGCTGCGAAGTCTGTATGCAAAAACACGTCCTGTTTTTTAAACTACACGTTTTTAGATTGAACTACCACAAAAGAGGAATATTTTGTTAACCGGCCATTCGGGAACTGGGAAAAGCTTTTTACTTAAAAGACTTTACAAAGTTTTTCATTGACAAAATTTTAATTTCGAATGAGTCATTATTATTTCGCTCTATTCTACTTTGAAATAACACTAAAGAATTTACATACTTGTTATGCTAACCTGAAAAGGTTGGAATTTGAATATGTATATTTGAAACTAATATTCTAAACAATCACTTTCGTGAATAATCTGTTAGTTTCGAGTTCTTTGATAAATGTCGGTGACCCGTCGAAGCTATGTATATAACTATAATTTTGTAGGAATTTCTTCTATCTTGATATGAGGCCCCAACACATCGGTTGAATAAGTATCCAACGGCAACTATTCGAACCCAATAGTTTATCAATTCGGAACAATTTCGTTTGACCCAAAAGTTTATACAACTTTGATTGAGTAGGCGTGTCCCTTGTATTGTAACAAAAGTACAAAAACAGAAGCTCACGCCCATCCTACGCGTAGAATTAATGAGAACTACGTTATAATTTACATTGAAATTACATAATTTTATTTACTTCGCGTCCTGTGTTAAAAGGGCAAAGGATTTTATGTAGGTAGTCTGTGTAAAGCCGTGTAGGGACGGACGTAACTACTTCCAGTCCAGGGTAAGTGGGATCGAGGGCCGAAATACGTAAAAAGGTAAAACCCTCGGTAAAAAGATAATAATAGCGAGTTTCTTTTGTAAATCCGAGGGAGTGAATGAAAACATTTCGTGTAGCCAGTGAAAATATTTTAACACCTACTTTTAGGTGTGGTGTAAATAATAGTTAAGAGGCCTGCGAACACGGCTCGCAATTACAAATCGAGATGTTTGCAAAATTCAATTCCAAGCACGTTGCGCTAGTGTGAGTGCCTGTCGGAGCGATATACACCCATAGGGAGCAATACTTCCACGCACACATTGACAATTATTGCTTGACGCAATAACACTACTAGCTTTCGAAAATTTATGATAAAATTTGGATGTGGTCCGTAATACCAAAAATGATGAATGAAAACTTAATATTTTTCAATATTTTTTTCGATAATTTGTAACTTGAGAATATAAGCTATGCTTTTGCAGAAACTATATTATAAATATTGTTGTTTATAATACAGAAAAAACAATATGAAGACATGTCATTTACGCTGCAAAAATGTGCGAAATTTAATTCATTTAAACTTCATTTTAGAAAAGTTTTTGGAAAAAAAAGACGTAGGAGCCTAAATAAACACTATCTAAATCGGAATATCAACATAATATGGTGGAAATATGCCCAAATTGTAAATGATTTAGGTATTACGTTTGTATGGACAATTCATGTGTCGCCGTGTTCTTAAGCTTTCGGATTACGAATACGAATCAAAGAAAACAAAATACGTTCAGCGAGAGATGCGTAGTCATAACAAAGTGGGATAATAAAAACATGCTGTAAATAGAAAACGTGTCATTGATCTTGGACATCCAAGTTGGATGTCAGTTTTAATGGAGATCAAACGAAATGTTTAGAGCTACTCCAACTTTAGAACTTCTTATTTGGTAGAAATTAAATCTTGCAAACGAGAAATGCTATTTCTGGGGCTAATTTAATTTTATACGACAGGTTAATATGTCGTACTCTCCAGTGTATTTCCAGAAACCTAAAGTGAATCCTGTCGAACATAACTAAGGGCAAGATTCACAGAAGGCACTTTGCCTTTAATGTGCTAAGTAAAGTAAGCGTTACATTCGAATATGAACGTTATTAACGTTTCACGTTCACATAAATGAATATAAACATTATACAAATAAAAATATGATTAATATTTATAAGTTTACTTCATAATCAGCCTATAATATTCCCACTGCTGGGACAGAAGGCCGAGGAGGCCTGTGAGAGGGAGTGGGCCGTAATCCACCACGCGGGCCCAGTGCAGTTTGCTAAATGTCAAAAACCTTCAAATTTTCTGGTCTAGAACATGCCGATTTCCTCACAAGTATTTCCTTCACCGTTTTGAAAGCAGTGGTGATGAAATAATTTACACAAAGTAAAGCGCCTGTCGGGGTTCGAAACTGCGACCTACAACTCTTAAATCGCGGCCGTTACAACTGGGCCACCACCGCTCAAAGAAAAAATAATCTAGCCCTTTTTTTTTAACTAAGACCCTTCAGTTGCCTGTATTGCCAGGGGCCACGGTAACCCTTTCGGACAACAAGAATCTAGCCTTAACTATCGAACTAACTTTACTAATAGATTTAGGTGTGGATATATTCGGGGAGATCCCTTTACAGTCTCCCCAGAGATGTGCCCTAACCCTAACAGGCACTGCACAGGGGGGGGGGGGGGGGGGTGCCAGATCGGTCTTTTGAGAGGTAACGGTGCCCCTTCCATGTGCAGATGGTGACCACCGGGGTGGTTTTAGTGAGGTAGGAATCCCACACTCCCCGGTCTTATCCCCAAAGCCCCAGGGCTTTGAAGCGGCCATTTGAAGGTTCCCCACAAAAAAAAAAAAAAAATTGTGTTATGTTTCTTTTACCACCTAGACGACAGTCCTGATTTTGACAAATGATGTTTGACATCGATTTGTTTTAATGAAACGCCTGTCTTAAGTCATTAGTTACTTCTAATAAAAGCTAGATGAGTCTGGATTATTTATCTTACTAACAAAGGATTTGAACTGGGTAAAATATTTCGAGGGAATTCTCAAATTCTGGATAAACAAACTGCTCTTGAGATTACTTAAGACTCTGAAGGGGAGGGAAATGACTACAATCTTATTTACATGCGATCATTACAGGACAAGGAAAAGGTCTCAAAAACCATTTCTTTCTTTCCTGTTTCATTAAAAAGAAGGAAAATCCATCCATAATGAGAATAAAGTCTCATTTACACGATGCAAGTTTCTTGTCTGTGGCCTTGGCAATAAAAGCGCATAACGTTAAGGCTGTAAGCCTAAGATTTACACGGTGCGAATTAATTGCCAGTGGCATACCAACCATATGTTGAGAGAGAAAGTTGTTGTAGATAAGTTGTTTGCAACAATAAAAGTTGCACCATCTAAACACTGTTTCGTCATTTTTTGGTTCCATTTTATTGTATGCCATAGGCAAGAAACTTGCATCTCGCATCATCTTCATATATACAATGTGGAGACAACAATACGACAATAAATGAAAACACTGGCAATACTAATACATAAGAGTATTTGGAACCATCAAATAAATTCTAGCATCGAAATAAAAAAAGTGATTTTTTCAAACAAACTAAATAGTAGTGATGCGCCAACCATGGGTTTTGCCAATCTTTGACTAGCTATAGTGACTAAACTATTGGATATATTTGATTGAATTTTCGTATGTGGACTAAGAACGTCATTAGATATACGTAGTTAAATTTATAATCGTAATGTCGTCTCTACCTTGTATATAGTCCTCAAGACTGTATTTCAGCCATGGCGGCCAATCTCAACGGAGACTAGCCTTCGGCGCGCGAGATATTATAGTGCACAAGTGTGTGCGTGACACAGGTGCACTCTCTCTTCCCTCACTCTCATAGTCCGATGGGACGGCAATCCGACACGACCGGAGAAAGATCAGGCGCAGGACCAACGACTTAACATGCTTTCCGAGGCACGGGGGTATCACACCGCCAACTCCCAAACTCCGGGCTGTTACTAAGAAATTCCTAATGGAAAACCCAAGACCACAAGACTAACGGGGCAGTTCGTATAAATTGGGCTGAAAGATAACATACCTGTTTCTCGTTAATGGCTCCACTGCTGTAAGTTGCTGCTAAGGTTGAACTGCACATTTCCGAGTACCAAGGCACCTCTCCACGTTCAGTAGCCGAAGATATTGATAGCGTCCATATAGAGTTGGTATAACCATCACAATTGCAGTTATCATGCTCACGTCCGCCATTTCCTGAGGCCCATACGAAAATGGAACCTTTGCCGTTACGACCCTGTGACGGAAATAGAGGCGTTAGTCTTGTCAGATGAGATACTTTTTCTTTTAACATTGTAATGTACAGTCAGGGAGCTGTATTGTTAAGCATATTAGTAAAGAAAGAAAGAAAGAAAATACTTGAGTACAGACTAAAAGGCACACAATATAATATACAGTAGATTAAAAAAATATAAATAAACAAATTAAATAGTGTAAAGTGCCATGTAAAAAATTTGCTGGAAAGTGTTCCTCACGGCTACGCCAAAAAGGCCCAATTCAGAAAAAATGCCAGACAACTAGTGCCTGACGCTGGTTCATATTCTTTTTCATTTATTTGCGTTCCACAAGGTAAAACAAGATTTAAAAAAAAGGCTTGAAGCTAAGAGCCGTTGTAGACCCTGTTAGGGCACAGCAAAAAATATTGTTATAAACATAGCTATTACTTAAAGTTAAAAATCTAAGTCGTAGAAAGCTAAAAAACAAAATAAAATTATACATGAAAACTGAATTATTACATTGCATAAAAAGTCAATAACAATAATATAAATAATGGATGGATGGTTTTCAACTGGACCTAAAGTGTGAGGTGACAGATTTATAACATTACAATTAGGTACCATTATTATTGCCTGAAAGCATGGTTACTGAAATGCCAATTCTAGTTGTTATTTAATTTGAATTGTAAGTGACTGCGCTGTTGGTGTGCTTAAAAAAACATAATATTCGAACTATTTCATACGACTGAAAAAGACTGAGAGTTACGATTTGAAAACACTGGCATTTAAATTGATGATCAATTTGCTGAACAATCGCTTTCCGTGACTGTACGCAGTCATTTATTTCAGAACACAGTTTGTTTGAAAAAATAGGGCATTTGTGGAAGTATCAATGTAATAATATTTCTCAGTGTATTTCAAACTCGTTTCTTCGGGGAAATAGGGCATTTGGCGAAACGTGACTCATATCTGGAGCTAAGTAGATTTATCATATTTGTGTTAGTTCATGTCCGAGTTAGTAGGTGGCGCTACGTGCAGCTTTTGGCAAGGCATTTCTCTTGAGGTTGTGCGACAGTTGTGATAGATTAAGACTAACAAACAGTCGATTTGTTGGTGTGATATATGTACCCGATCGTATTGAGCTAGTTATAGTTTTGCTTTTAAATTATAGCCGCAGATGTAGGTAAATTTTTTAGACGACCGTTGTTGGGCGTTGATCATTGCGATATTTTTTTTAGTTTGAACGAAAAAGTCATATCTAAATTATAAAAAAATTTCTAAGAATAAATATTGGCAAATTACCGACGTGTCAGTGTTACCACCCTAAATACACCAACACATGAACAAACGAATTTATTACGCTTTTCTGATGAATTTCACATCCACAAAAGGGCTATAACGTTAAAAATTCTATTCACATTATTTTTATTCAAAATTTTATTGTTTGAAACAAAAATATATAACCGGAAAATCCACCGGTATTTTTATCCCCATGGGGCGTCCGCATCGGCTGCCAGCATAGACTATTTTTTCGATACAATATTCCGTCCATAGAGTACGAAATAAATCATAGAACAATTTTTGATTCCAATCACTACGTTTGTATTTATCTGTACACGCATGAGTGATTGGTTTGACGTACTGCGGCACGGCATAAATGAACAGGCATTTTTTAAATCGTGCTTTCATGTAGCGGAAATGGGCGTGCCAAATGGTGACTGTATGTAGGTACGAACGACGAGCGTATAACCGCCTACAGCTGATCATATTCAAATGTCACGTCATTTGCCATTGCCAAGCCACACGACTGCATGATGGTTTTATTACACAGCCGTACCATAGATTCATTCAACCCAATGAGCGAAAATTTCCCATCTACAATCTACATACATTTACATAAAGTCGATTTGTGTAAACGCGCAATTCAACGATCAAAAGGGTCAATTAAAAGTTTTCAGAAATAAAAACCGTGTTACAGCTGAAGTCTGGCTTCACAGTGTAGAATATAACCGCAGAACCGAGTAAAAGACACTTGAAAATCCAAGCGTCTTTTAATCCGGTTCACTGGTTCCACATTTTGTTACGGCAACCTAGAAATCTTGAAGGGCAGACTGATCGAAATATGAATGAATACATATCGAATATAACGCTGAAAGTCACCCAAAGGGCAAGGGAGAGGGAGCTTGGAGTTTCCCTACGTGATCGAAAGAAATGAAGAGATCTGCAGGAGAACCTAGGTAACCGACATAGCCCGAAAAATTGCCAAACTTAAGGTTCTGGAGTGACGACCGCGTACCGGAAGATGTAGCGTTAGAAGACCCCCACAAGGTGGACAGATGACCTGCTGAAGGCCGCAGGAATCCGCTGGATGAACACACACAGAACCGGTCGAAGTGGCGGTGCTTGATTGAGGCCTATGTCCAGCAGTGGACGTCTTTAGGCTGACTTGATGATGATGACATATAGATTAATTTATTAATGTGAGATATTGAGACGTATCTCGTTAGCGTGTAATTACTAGCTGTGCGGCGTGATTGGCAGCTAAATAGTCATTGACATCGGTCGGCTTCGTTCCGTCAGCTGCTCAATTGATCGTGATTCGTCGAATCAAAACTGTTCAGGTATTAACGGTGAAAATTTAGATTCGTAGAATGATTTGATGTGTAATTTACTGTGTATATTAAAGGTATCTGTTGAACTAATTAGATTCTATTAATCAGTCTGTTTATAATAGAACGTGTTTTCTTTACTTTTGAATAAAATATGACCTATAAACCCACTTTATAAAACTGATTAGCCTGAAACTTGACTTCTTAAGATAAATATTTATGAAGAAAAACAAGTGCCTAAGTGATGCGTGACTTTTTATACGCACAAAAGTCACATTCTCTCTTATTTGCTATTCTCGGCCCATTTACCACGATACTACGCACTCAAAAGTTTAAATAAAAGTCACATAAAAACTTGCGACGCAGGTGTATTAGGCGCAAAAGCAAAGTTTTTTTCCCGACTACATTACATGTTCTATTTAAATTCGAAACCCGAAAAAACCGCAGAAGGCAATAAAAAAACGTTAGCAAGAAAACTTTTAAACGCACTTCTTTTATACAAACAACAACCTTCAGGCTGTTTAGGGTTGAAAAAGGAAACGACTTTATGTAAATTGTATATATACTTCGTGAACACTTGACCATATAGTGTAGGAAATAGAGTGAAAGAGAGAGAAAATAATTGCATCATTACAGAAATTTCTTTAGCAGTGTCGCTTGCCTGCTCGGGTACCCTTCACTAACTCAGTTACAAAATCGACGTAGATTACAAAAGGATTGAAAAGAAACCTTAAACTTTACCAAATAAGTGTCAATGTCACATGTCAGTGAAAATTTATGAATTAAAGTTCAGGATTTAACAGGGCTGGTGTTATGACTTTTCATTAAAACTGTACCTATAACATTGTAGGTAGAATGTAGATATTGTATGTACAGACGCGCATAAAATGTTGTGTGAATCCTTGTGAATTTGAAATCTTATTCATCCAGTAATTTCGTATATACCTGAGATTCAGTATTCAGTACGTGATGACAGGTATATTCGCGAGGGAGTTCTTACATAAGTATTATGTAAATCAAGTGATGTTGAAGATGTGTAGTTGTATTTGTGCTCACTTCAAAAAAACGAATACGATGATTATGCGCAGAAAGTGAAACTCTACTTTTGATCTGCCTACATCGTTTCAGGTTTAGTTGATGTTAATATTATGAGATAAATTACGTGAACCTTTATTAATATTATTATTAGGTATAAATTATAAAATAGGTCTAAGTACGAACTTCCTCTAGTTCTTTTTGCCATAATAATAGGTTTTAAAGACAATATAAAATATATATGTATATACAGGGTGGCAGGGACATCGACGCGAAAATTATTACCATGGATTCAGTACACGATTCTGAAGCCCCCTTTTTTTTTTTTTTGGGTGGGAAATTATCAAATAACTTCTCCATAACTTCTCCCGCTCTGGGTGGAGCGGGAGGGCGTGTCAGACTCTTACTGACTAAAACCCACAAGTGTTCTTTCGGTTGCCCTGTTGCCGGGGGCCACGATTTCCCTATCGGTTTTCTTCGAACCCCCGGCAGGCATTGACCCTAACGGACCCCGTCAATTCTGCTGACATCTCTTTGAGGCGCGCGTGGAACACAACGCGCCGTCGACCCGGGCTTGGTCCTTATCGGACAGCGAGCTACCCATTGCTCACCGTCCGCAAGCCCGCGCCTACGGTGGCCGGAAATCGGCTCGCGATTCCCGCCCAGGGCGTCCTCCTCCTGCGGCGGTTGGGGGCGTGAGGGCGCGAAATTTGCCTCTCCCTCACGCGTTCCGCCTCCTCCTTCGCGAGCATTACCGCTTCGCAGAAGGAGGTGACGGCCTGCCATTTCCTCTCGCTCCGTACCATGGCCTGAACCAGGGCCGGACGCGAGAGATCACCGCCGCCGATCGCCTCTACGAGGACACGGCGTTGCTCCGCCCAAGCCGGGCAGACCTCCACCGTATGCTCCACCGTGTCCTCAGACCGATCCACACAATGGTGACACCCGGGTGTTTCCTCCCGTCTTATCCTAAACAGGAACCTCCCGAAGCAACCGTGTCCGGTGAGGACCTGCGTCAGGCGGAAGGTGAGGACGCCGTGGCGTCTCTCAAGCCACTCCTCAAAGAGGGGTCTTATCGCCGCAATTGTGGCGTGCCCATTCTGAAGCCCCCTGCGTTGAAAAAAAAATATCAGCTGTTCCATCCATTTTGACTGCGTAGGTATTGTACTTTTCTATGAAACAGCTGATATTTACCGACGAAAAATTTCAACGCCCCGGGCTTCAGAATCATGTACTGAATCCATGATAACAGTTTTCGCGTCGATTTCTCTTACAGCGTGTATCCTGTAGCGTCACATACGGACTACTCGGTCGTATCCTACATCGCGATATCAGAGTTATCCGCACGATTAACATATAAGTATATAGAAGCCCGACAACAACCATTGGGACACCTTGTATGTACTGGTTGAAGTTTTGTCTTGAAATACCGTACAGGACTAAAAATAACAACGTTTAATTGTAGCCCTTTCTATTATAGTTAAAACGTTTTTCTCTTATTATTTTATACTAAATCTCGACAAAGAAATTAGACAAACAATGCTTTTATGTTACCTACCTGAAAACGAAAACATTCTTTATAATTAATCATCAAAGTATTCGTTTGTTTTTTGTTTATTTTAATTAACGTTGACATCACAGTCAAAGAAAATAAAAATCATTAGTAAAAACATCAAAACATTGCTATGTTTCATACTTTTGATCTTAACAAAGTACCTATGTATAAATAATTGGAAACAGGCACAGTTTTTATATTTTCCAAACTCTCTGATGAAAATTAGTAAAAGGTAATTATTATTTATAAGTAGACACGCTTTCCATATTATTTGTTATTTAAAAAGGTTCCGTCATAAAAGGAAAAACGGAAACTATAAAGGTTCCGTTAAAGGTTCGTAAAGAGCGATTATAAAATCGCATTTTTTTGTCCGTCTGTCACAGAGGTTTTTCCCGACATCTATGCAACGTAGGAATTTTAATATTGTCCAGCATGCTTAGCATGATCATGATCACAATAGAAACGGGTTTTGTCGACGGAAGAATAGAGAAATGACAGATTGTGATTATTTATCTGTCATTTTGTCTATTCTTCCGTCGACAAACCCCATTTCTATGGTTGTTATGTTACGCGTGCTGATGTTGGAAGTCTCAATGACGTGTACGTACATAATTCACGGTTCAACAGACCAGACGCAAGACCACATTTATTTATTTATTTATTAGGAGTTCAGTTCGATCTTAAGAAAAATATCTTTGTCTTATTTTTATTAGGTATTGCTCATCGGAGCTTGTGGCTAAGTAATAACAGCCGCACGGATCAATCCATCAGGTAAAGCTACGTTTGCCGGGGGTCCATGGATGGGTGACCATCTTTACATACCGAAACTCTTCCGTGCCTTGGAAACCACGTTACGCACGTTAGTTCCGGCTGTCATTCTTCTTGAATCTTTGACAGTCGTTACGGGTCGTCAGAAGCCCAAAAGTCTGACAAGTCTTACCAAGGGGTATCGTATTACCCAGTTACTGGGTTGTGGAGGTCAGATAGGCAGTTGCTCCATGTAGAATACTGGTATTCAGCTGCATCCGGTTAGACTGGAAGCTGTCCCCAACATAGTTGGGAAAAGGCTAGGCATGTTGATTGTTAGGTATCGTTTAAAAGAGCATTCTCTCAGAATTCTAAAAATGTTATTTTTGGTTGAAAATATAATTATTTTTTAGCCTCTCAAATATTGAGACAGAGAAAAAGTTTGGTCATACAACAGCTTTAAGCTATAAGTACTAACGCTATAGGGACAAATAAGTGGGTACTAAGGGTAACCAGGTTAGAATCCGACGGTCAGCCACTACTCAAGCACGTCTGTGGTCTTTGAATCCGACACGTTTCCGTGGCTTTGATGTGAGTACGATTCCCGTTAACGTCAATTAGGTTATCCTAAGTTGTGGCTTTAGTGCCTACTAGACGTAATGGCAGTAATGTACGATGCAATCAAATCGATTCGCAAATCAATCAGAAGATCAGGTGCATAAATTAAAGGCCGACCTACTTCTATGTTTACACGATTCAATTTAGTTGTTTCATCCCACAGAGCAATGAAGAGATCCGTAGGATCCCAAGGTAATCGACATAGTCCGAAGAATTGCCAAACTTTAGTAGCAGTGGGCAGGGCACATGGAGCCGAAAGGTTCTGGAGTGGCGACCGCGTACCGGAAGATGTAGCGTTGGAAGGCCCCCCACAACGTGGACCGAGGACTTGGTGAAGGCCGCAGAAATTCGCTGGATGCGAGAAGCATAGAATTGGTCGAAGCGGCGGTGCTTGGGGAAGGCCTATGTCCAGCAGTGGACGTCTTTCGGCTGAAATGATGATCCTACAGAGCACGGAGATGTCTCGCCGGCCGCTGTTGTCAGCACTTTCTATACAAATCAAGCGTGACACCGTTTAAATACTTGCACTACGACACAAATGACGTACTGTGGCTTTGAAGGCGGTCAGTGGCAGAAATTGTACCCTCAACGCAGTTTCGGCACCACGAATTTTATTAGTCTCCAGACACTGCCGGCGCGAGTCCGTGCTCTGTGCTTCATCAATATTGAAAGGCTAAATTGAACCTTGTCTTATTCCCATAAGATTACAAATAGGGATGATGCTTGGGTAAAAAAAAAAACAGTGGCACTCCGGGAGTGCCGACAAAGTGAAAACTTTAATAAAAATCGGCACCGCGGTAATCAACGCGTTGATGTCTTTTTAATGGTCCTTTTGATCATTAAAAAGACATCAACGCTGGTGTCGTCACGGTGTCGCGAAATCAATGGTTTAGTCCCATTTCAGAAATGCCCAACTCGCCTATGAAGTTTTCACTTCAAAAATAAATTCTATTTAGTCCGTCAGTCAGGTAATAAATAAAATTAGACACGTATTTTTTGCTTTATCATATTAATAAAAATTACTTAGATAAAACGCATCTTAAAGTTGGGGAGTAGGGGCCGCTACGTCACAAGTAACTATAAAATCTACAAACTCGTGACGTCATGGCACATTTTAACACAATGTATCGCCGTAATCTTTGAAAAAAAAATTACGTGTCTAATATTTTTTATAATATACCTGAAGGACAAAAATAAAATTGTCCTCATCCCTATTGGGTAGAGAGCTACATTCCGGTAGTTAGTTCATCAATGTTCATCATATAGCATGGGCCACTAACAACGCACGCCAAAATGTTTACTTACTTTGACTTTTTATTCTCTGCAGCTATCGAAATGCCTTGCCTTGAAGTATATTTATTTTATTGGGTCCTTTGCCATTTTGACCACACCTTTATGATATATACCCTGTATAGACCTTAATATAATCGGGGAAATTAATTTGTTAGTAAATTGACACACTACGTCAATTTGCCGTGTTTTAACCATTTTATACAACTGTCAAAGAATTATAGTTGTGATTTGAATATATGAACAATTTAAGTTCTTATACAATACAGGGTGGCAAGGACATCGACTCGAAAACTGTTACCATGGATTCAGGACATGATTTTGAACCCTCATGCGTTGAAATTTTTCGTCGATTATTTAAAAATAATCTGCTATTTCATAGAAAAGTGCAATACCTACGCGGTCAAAATGTATGGAATAGCAGATAAAAAAAAAAAATAACCGACGAAAAATTTCAACGCCCCCTGCAAATTTTTCGTTCAGAATCATGTCCTGAATCCATGGTAACAGTTTTCGTGTCGATGTCTCTGCCACCCTATATACATAGTATGGAAGTATGGATGTCCAATGTCCAAACACATAGGTGAAGTGGTGAACGCTTATCATCAGTTGTTCCATCTAAGTTTTAAAACACTACTCAAATCTTGGTCCATACCTTTGTAACACCTTCAATAAACGCCCTAGTGGCTAGTTCTCCTGGACCATCGACAGTTTTCCCGTCATCATCAGGGCCCCAGGACGCACTGTAGATGTCCACATGCTGAGGGTTCAGGCTCAAGGAACGGGCTTCAACTGCATCTGTGACGTCGCCGTCCAACATTCGAACTCCTGAGAAAAGAGAAGCATTGTTAGCAAAGGAAATTATGCAATAATCTTTGTGTACATTTAAAAGAATATGTATAACATAAAAGAAAGCATACAATATTTAATTTTATTTGTAACAAGCTGTGTGCCTGATGGGATTCACCAGCGGCAAAAATGACGAACTTCCATACAAAGTCATTCCCCTTTTTAAGGTTGCACTAGTTCGAGCAACTCGTTGGTGACGTGGCTAATATGCATGCCATTAAGTAGAGTTATTTATTTATTTAGTATTTATTTACCTAGTTTTATTTATTTATTTAGTCAAGATTTACAACGAAAACGAGAGCGTAAATTTTCATCAACAGACCTTTGGGAAAAAAAACTGATAGACACAAATAGAACAGATTATGGAAAAACTACTGGATGTATCTACTCAAAGTAAAAGCATATGAACTTTTGAACTAATTATCCATTCCTACGGTTTCTATTTTGCCATTTACATACTACATAAGTTATTTATTTACGCCCAAAGATGAGCTAAAAATTGTGTTGAAATATGGAAGTTTCGACGCTCATAACTTCCAAACTAATACCTTTTTCACAATTCTGCTTTGATACAGGGCTAGATAATGACAAGATAAATTGATATATTTTTAGCTTTGAACGTACACCGTCAAACAGACGAGTAATCACCATACTATGTTTGTATGGAAGAATGACCAACTAGTGTATCCTTAAGGGATGAATTCTAAAAATCATCTAGAGATCCATAAAAATGACGAAAGTGGTCACACTGTCGTCATTTTTATGGATCTCTTGTTCAAAACATTTTTCTAGATCTCACTGTTCAGACTATGCGTAGTCTGTCAGTGAGTGAATAAAATATACAATTTTTATTAAGTAGAAGAATAAACCCTTTATTGGAAAGAGCTATTTCGTAACAAGTTTGTTTCATGCTATGGTGTTTGCGAGTCAGCTAAGTTGGTAGCTGGGTTGTCTTGTCCTAGGCTAGGGTACTTATTATTTAAATAACGCAGTAATGACTTATACTTAGTGCTTCTAATTCTTTGCATATCGATGGCGAAAAGTAATGTTAAGAAAATTCAAATATGTTTGGCCTTGACCTTAGTTAGACCTTATGAATGCGTCACTGTGCTGAGTTTGCCGCACGCACACAGACGCATTCATAAGGTCTTCTACTAGTGTGGTCGTCACAAGTGACAGGGCATTACATTCTACATATCGTCGCTGATACTGCAATTCCGCGTAACTAATAAGTTAAAAACAGACAATATCGCGTAACTTAGCAAATTATACAGGAGTAGGTACTAAATAACTTCTGATGTACTTATCAAATACGTGTCTGAATAAAAAAAAAATATTTTTGTACTTCCGCGGTATTATCCACTGTTAGTTACGCGGTATAAGAGGAGCTCGTGGCTAAGTAATAACAGCCGCACTGATCGATCCATCAGGTTAAGCTACGCTTGCCGGGGTTGGTCAGTGGATGGGTGACCATCTTTACATACCGAGACTCCTCCGTGCCCCGGAAAGCACGTTAAGCCGTTGGTCCCGGCTGCCATTCGTGGATCTTTGACAGTCGTTACGGGCCGTCAGAAGCCCGAAAGTCTGACAACCAGTCTTACCAAGGGGTATCGTATTACCCAGTTACTGGGTTGTGGAGGTCAGATAGGCAATCGCTCCATGTAAAATACTGGTATTCAGCTGCATCCGGTTAGACTGGAAGCCGACCCCAACATAGTTGGGAAAAGGCTAGGCTAGGATGAGTTACACGGTATTGCAGTATCAGCGACGATATTACATAGATACCTACTAGAAATATTATAAAACTTGGTTCTATGAAATAAAAAATGAATTTTTATTTTTATTTTTGCCGCATTGGAAAACTATGGTCCAGACTCTAATGAGTTATTCAAACTCGAAGCCTAAAAAGTTTAGCTTCAGTTAGCTAAGCACTCGTGTGTTTTAAAAATTCAAAAGGACGTACGTGGGAGCGTATTCGGACAAAAGCGTAATTAGCATAAAGTGTAAAAGTCCCTGAGTAAAGATAAATGTTAATCCCAACAAAAACATGTTTTGTTATCCCGTTTGTAACTGTAATTCGTGTTAATTTAGAGTTCCGGAGATGCCAGCTTGATTAATTTATTTCAGCTCATCCCAAGGGTCGCTGTTTTGAAACATTCAGCTGTAAAACTTCTAATAGCATAAAATGTGACACTTCCCGAATAATAAATTTCATTAGAAACAAAATGTCATCATTTCATTTCGCCTCCGTTTGTCTGATGAACATAAAACTGTTTCATAACCATTTAAACGCTCCCTGTGTCCGTATCAAAACATATTACGTGTCGTCGCTCGGCATCCAATACCGCGAATGTGAAATTTTAAACGAAAATCAGATTTTTGTTTTATTTCATTCTACATATTCAAATACGTGATACTGCATTTAAAAATGATTTTCGTCAAAAATGTCACATTCGCGGCATTGAATACCGAGCGACGGTATGTAATGGGTCTGGGAAATTCCCAGAAATTCGTCTTGCTCCCTTTGATCCTTTGATCTTTGATATGAGGTTTTGTGGCGGCATCTACATCGCCTCATGCGAACTACGCATCAAAGACCTGACGTCACACAAAATTCCTGACGTCACACAAATCCTGCATCGCGCAATTAGAGTTTACCGCGCGAACACTATATATATAACTTCACCGACATCTATATTTGGGCACCCGACCCTTGCTCGAAAACGAGGTGCCAGCAGTTGTTGCAGCTGAGCACGTAGCTTTAAATACCCCACATAATAATCATGATGAAAATCCAAGTTTGATCCAGTCTGTCCCTTCTTGCTGTCCTCCCCTCAGCGATGCCCTAAGCCAAGGTTCGTACCCCACAGGGGGTGCCCTTGGCGAACACTAGCTTAATTTTAATTTAGTATAGTTAAAAAGCTCCTAGCTGGAGGCTCTAAATGTAGAAGCTTAAGGCCACCACAGGAAAAATCCGGTTAAGCAGCCAAGACCTTAGTGGTAACAACTGCGAAAGGCCAGAGTTAAAAAAAAAAATTTGGGCCGTTGCCCGCCGCCCGCCAGACACGACACCCGTCTGGTCGGAGGATCCTCCCTTTTCTATAAAAGGATGAGTGAATTTTACACCTCGTTCCTCATGCCCCAGCATGATATAAATTGCAATTAGATAGTCCTTTATGGGAGATGTTTCTATTTAAATACTAGCGACCCGTCCCTGCTTCGCACGGAGCGCCACCTATCGGGTCCAAAAATCCTATCTTACAAGCTGAATACTGATTTCAATGAAATTTTGTGAATATGTAATTCACAAAATTTCATTGAAATCGGTTGGGCGGTTTCGTAGATTAGCGTGTACGAACATAGTGTGATTTTTATACATTAAAACTAGCAGCACCCCGCGGTTTCACCCGCATAAGTCTCGACCCCGTTAGAATTTCGGAATAAAAAATATTCGATGTGTTAATTTTGGTTATAAACTATCTGTGTGCCAAATTTCATTCAAATCCGTTCAGTAGTTTTTGCGTGAAGGAGTAACAAACATCCATCCATCCATCCATCCACCCTCACAAACTTTCGCGTTTATAATATTAAGTAGGATAAATAGAGGATCCCACTGTGTAAATATAAAAGATCTAGCAGACTATTACAATAAATATTCAACTATGAACAAATAAGAGTATTTGCGATGAAATCCCGAATTTATGCACCGAGGCACGTTTGCACTGCAGATGGCAAAGATAAACGCAATATTATCATAATACTTGTTTGTAAGTAATGTTTACATTAGGTTGGCGATTGCAATAAACTTTCAAGTTATATTGCGTAGAAAGGGACAAGTTAAACAGTGTTTGTAAGCGAGTTACACAAACAAATATACTTCGCAGACTTGCTAATAACTTTATATCCTGAAGCGTTTTCATATCGCTACACAGCGCACTCTGACATGGAAAAGTTTATATTTTCTTATTTGTACATACATTTTGCTAAAACACATTTAGCAGAACTTTTCAACGTCACTTTAGTAAAAGTTTTGGTCAAATAATTAACAAATGAACTATACAAATCAAACGGAATATTTTTGTTAATAAATTATAATGTAAAACAATTTGAAAAATAAATAATAACATTTTTAATAACTCATCCTGCGTAGACACTCGCGTTTCGTATCCGAAATATTTCAGAAATAATTAAAATTTCACACCATCAAGAATGTTTTAGCAAATAATTTATTAAAATATTTATTCTTGAATATTCGCTTCGCCCCAAATACCGAACGATCAGTTTTTGTTCCGACTAAAATAAAATTATGAAAATTAATTATAATATCAGTTTTATCCGTTGTGTATCTCTGATATTACCAAATTAATATTCAGCACAATACCGACAGTATCTACCCATTTTATCGGCATTTTACAACCCACATTATATACCAGCTGTTTATATAAAAAAAACGAATAAAAACTTACGAGGAGACATAAAAACATGCATACGGCGTAACAGTAAACTTGAAAATATACTTTTGGTTCCTTTGTCTTTCTTAACACAATGAGCTTTGGTAGATAATCCAGTGAATTTCTTTCAGTGAACCGTTTTTATTGGTCGTTTTACGTGATGTAGTGTGCTTAGATGAAAGTACGTACTGCTACATTTATAGAAAATTAAATGTGCAGAGCTGGTGTACCAGTTAATAGCCAATATTCTGTAGTGGGATGTTAACTTACCTACACACAATCGTAAACACAATATCCTTTTTTTGGGTGGGAAATTATCAAATAACTTCTCCCGCTCTGGGTGGAGCGGGAGGGCGTGTCAAACTCTTACTGACTAAAACCCACCCGTGTTCCTTCAGTTGCCATGTTGCCGGGGGGCCACGATTTCCCTATCGGCCCATATTCGCCGCCCCGGCAGGCATTGGCCCTAGCGGACCCCGTCAATTCTGCTGACATCTCTTTGAGGCACGCGTGGAACACAACGCGCCGTCGACCCGGGCTTGGTCCTTATCAGACGGCGAGCTACCCATTGCTCACTGTCCGCAAGCCCGCGCCTACGGTGGCCAGAAATCTGCCTGTGATTCCTGACGCCCAGGGCGTCTCCTCCTGCGGCGGTTAGGAGCGCGAGGGCGCAAAATTTGCCTCTCCCTTACGCGCTCCGCCTCCTCCTTCGCGAGCATTACTGCTTCGCAGAAGGAGGTGACGGCCTCCCATTTCCTCTCGCTCCATAGCATGGCCCAAATCAGGGCCGGAGCGAGAGATCACCGCCGCCGATCGCCTCCACGAGGACACGGCGATGCCCTGCCCAAGCCGGGCAGACCTCCACCGTATGCTCCACCGTGTCCTCCGGGCGATCCACACAGTGACGACACCCGGGCGTTTCCTCCCGCTTTAAACACAATATCCTACTGGAAAAACATTCTCCTCTACGCAATTTCTAGGCGTATGATACGCCCAATGTTGCTTCTATTCGAAGTATTATACTTTTATATGTCAATGTCTAGAGGACCATGACACGTCGATAACGCTACACAAGTAAAATCAATCTTTCTTTAGATTAAACACGGCTGATTGGACATACTCACATATAAACCTCATTGTATATAAATTTATTATATATGTCCAAGCAAGCAAAACAAAAAATCTTATTAAGTAGATTCTAGTCCATTTATCTTACTTAATATTTCTTGCGTATCTAATATATTAAGTCAGTTTGAACTATACTTTATTACACATAAATAAATTGTCCTATAAAACATCGAAATTGATCTATCTTCTTTATTTCTTGTAGTCTGTAATCCTTTGGGATGTTATTGATGACGTCATGCTCTTTGAACGACACTAAGCTATGAGAATATCAATATCGGTGGTAACCTAGGGATGTTTTTATGGACCGAATATTTTAGCATGACAAAAAATGCTACTACGACTCTTCAATCATTGGGGTCATTGATTAGAATATTTATAAACATGTCCGCTTGTGTCTACTTTTATAGTGCATGTCACTTCATTATCATCCTACTACAGTTCATTACTGGTCTTTTAGCTTTTTATTCAAAGCAATGGAACGTAAAATTTTATCGGAGAGGCAACCGGATGGCGAGTGGTAATCTGGATCTTGAAGTGATACCGAACCTCCCCGTACCGTCCGAATGGACCCCAAATGGATGGGGGTGAAGATATGGGGGATGGGGGCCTAACATTTTTTTTTTGACATGGCGTTCATAATTTAAGCTCTATCAATGCTCTCTGGTTTTGATAAAATTTACCCTCATTTTCGGTGATAAATCATCAGTAAGGAGTTTCAAGAAATGTATACATGATTTCAATTATAACGATGTTGGGTGGTGGCAACCGGATGGCATTGATAAACACAAATTCCTTGCACATAATAATATAGAGCTTAAATTTGAATATCGTGTCAAAAAAAAAAATGTTAGGCCCCCCATCCCCCATATCTCCGCCCCCGTCCATTTGGGGTCCATTCGGAAGATACGAGGGGTTCGGTATAATTTCAATACCCAGACTACCACTCGCCATGCGGTTGCCTCTCCGATAAAATTTTACGTGCCATTGCTTTAACTAATTGATTATCAACTTATTGTTGTTCACATGTTGAGAGGATGAATGAAAGGCGACTAACAAAATGTATTTACGAGGCTGATGTGGGGGACGCCCTAGGAGGACATACAGGGCGTCCCAAAGTTATGGGACATGAAGGGAAAGTACCTTAAATATCGTAGATAGGGTATTTTGCTGAAAGAAGACATTATGTTATTTTTTAAAGTTAGTAATTCTGCATTCAAAGATTTTCTAAAAATTACTTGCCTCGTCTGGGAATCGAACCGACTTAAATGTAAAAAAAAAAACACCCCTAATTTTATGATTCCAATCGAAAGAATGGCCAAAAAATAATAACTCTTCTTAAGTAACATAGTATTTTAAAAGAAACGAACAACGTAAAATGTTTGAGTGAAATTTCAAGAAAGTTATTGATTGCCGACGACGACGTTCGAAAAGTAGTGAATGTTTTCCTACTTGGATTGGTACGAATGGACCGATTAGATGGCCGGCCAGATCCCCGGACCTTACACCATTAGATTTCTTCTTTTGGGGATACGTGAAAGATATGCTATACAAAAAACGATACGAGAACGGACGAGTTACAAACAGAATTGTGCCATATCATATCGAGTATTCACCATAAAATGATAAGAAAATCAACAGGCAGCGGACTCATTAAAAGATTGGCGATTTCCGTAAGACAAGAGGGATCACATTTTGAGCATTTAATTAATTAATTTACAAAAAAAATACCCACTTAATTGACTACGGCAGTTTCATGTGTGTTTTTAATTTGATTAAAATGATTAATTTCACGCTGTTCCTTTCTTTTAAAATACTATGTTACTTAAGAAGAGTTATTATTTTTTGGCCATTCTTTCGATTGGCATCATAAAAGTAGGGGTGTTTTTTTTTTTACATTTAAGTCGGTTCGATTCCCAGACGAGGCAAGTAATTTTTAGAAAATCTTTGAATGCAGAATTACTAACTTTTAAAAATAACATAATGTCTTCTTTCAGCAAAATACCCTATCTACGATATTTAAGGTTCTTTCCCTTCATGTCCCATAACTTTGGGACGCCCTGTATACTGACCTTATTGGTGATGTTCTTCGGGAAGGGCCAGGTGCGTAGTACTCGCAACCGGCGTGCGTGTATGACCAGATGTATGAACGTAAACGAGGCAAAAGGAGTAAGTAAGGATCGTAGCAGGTGGCGTTCTGTAGTTTCTGCCTACCCCCATGGGAAGAAGGCGTGAGTTTATGTATGTATGTTGTTCACTACTGGTCACACAGCAACCCGCACTGGGCCCGCATGATGGAGTTTGGCGCACTAAGCTCCCCTCTCACAAAAGGAGGCCTGTCTCCCAGCAGTGGAAACTATATAGGCTGATTATGCTTCTGGTCATAGACCATTGCAAGCTACTGAGTTGATCTTCCGTCTCACTCATCCATAATTCTATTCATTACCAATCACCCGGGACAATCACTTCTTTGCATAACTAAGGACGTTCTACACTGCCTTTGTCGATTCGTGTTGTCTAATCAAAAATTTTGTCGTTTTTCGCTTTGTAATACATGGTTATAATCGACATGAAATGAAATTATTTATTCTGTAAGTTCTTGATATTGGAAACACTTTTAACAAGTCGTGATTTTTTTAATAATCTCAGGAATAAATCATTATTATATGTCTCGTAATTTCTACACTAAACATTTAAAAAAAACAATACACAATTTGTAACCCATTCACATTTAGTTTGCTCTTATAGCCAAGGAGACTTAAGACAAGTCTTTACATCGCATTCTCAGAGCACATCAGTCGTGCAAAGTGTGAGTCCTAGGGCACTTGTGCACTCTTGAGGACAAAAGGTCGTGTTTGTCACACTTTAACAACCATTAAATGCTCCATGAAGAGATACTACACGCTGTGGTTGCTAATTTTACTGGTTTAAATGAGGACACTGAGCATAATGTGTTTGGGAGGTCAACATTATTATGATGGCAGATAAATACAACATTTGAGAAAGAAAGAACCCACCATGACACGTAATCGCGTAATCTTAAATTAGACTTTGCCTACACCAAGGACCGTTTTGGTTATTTCACAGATTTTTCGTTTTTGGAGTCATCATCGTTCACGTCACCAATGATGACGTCGCCGATGTCGACGTCATCAACGCACCCTAGTGAGATATGGACATATGGCTCTTACCTCCAACACTAGCACCATACGCGACCCCCACAGCACACAACGAGTTGTTAGCAGTAGCGGCGACTTCACCCGCGCATCTCGTGCCGTGGCGGTTAGAGTCGATCATGTCGTACCGCGGCTGGGGGTCCGAGTCGTGTGAGTTCACGTCGTATGACGCCATGGGATCCTGGTGGAGAGAAAATGGGTATTAGATATGTATATCGTATAGGTAATAATGGGCTCGTAGTCAAATAATAACATCCGCAAAGTACGATCTGCAAAATTAACACTTTCGACTCCACCCATTTTTCGTAGAACTCCTACGCCATGCCGCCATACATATTGCAAGTTGACTCCAGGATGGTCACCGGCATTACGTTTGCGCTAAAGTTAACCCTCGAGGAATGTCACCGGCTAAATTAGATTTGAAGTCTTGTTATAATATTCAACTGATTTTATTTTCACAGTGTATAATACCGAAGTCGCTTAGAAAAACTTACATTTTAAATGAGCCCTCCGCGAGGGTTCCCGGCATCCCATATGCGACTTGAGTCAGCTTTTAAATGTGTTAAGCAACGCTTGCCTAGGTCGGTCCGTGGATGGGTGACCTATTCATTATATACTGAGACCCCTCCATGCATCGGAAAGCACGTTAAGCTATCATTCGTAGATCTATGACAGTCGTGGTACTCAGAAGCCCGAAAGTCTGACAACCAGTCTTGCCAAGGGGTATCGTGTTATACAGTTACTGGGTTGTAAACATCAGATAGTCAGTTGCTCCACATAAAATACTAGTATTCAGCTGCGACCAATTCAATTGGAAGTCGACCACAACATATTTGGGAAAAGGCTAAGTAGATGTAACAATAATTAAAGGACGTCTACATTAAGTTACCCCGTTTCTAAAGTATTTTAATGCGTCAGGGGTACAAAACCTAACTGCTGGTGAATTTACATAAGGGCAAAATCTAACTACCGGAAAAGCACTCGTTAGTAGGTCATGGTCACCAACCTGCTGGAATTCAAAGGCCGCCTACTCAGGAAAGTCTTCTTAAGTCTTATTGACCTTGTTGTGAATTGAAAGGCCTTAAATTAAGCCTTGTAAAATATCTTGAAGCTAAGAGACGAGTTGAAGAGTTTAATACATCCGCGTAAAATTTCCGAAACAAATAAGTTCAAGTCCCAGATTCTTGTCATAAAATTCAGCAGTAGCATTTAGGTAATCTCACAACTTTTCATTTAATACATTTGTATGCCGTTGTTAAGTTCAAAAGCCGCTTACGTCTTTAGCAGTCTCAGGTTCCATTCGTAATTATGCATGAAAACAATGCACGATGTTTCTGTACTAATCCTGATGTAAGTGTGCAACCAGACCGAGAGGCAATCATCGTTGACCTTTGTCTCAAAACATGTCACTTCTATAATTTAACTAAATCAAATGGAAGAGAGAAAAGAGCTCAAAAATTGCCGAAAAAAAAAGATGTACGGAAATCAGATTCAGTGATTTGACTAACAGTGCTTAGAATAAAAAACTTTTTTACAAAAAATACAACCGACTTCCAAACTACAAAGTGAAAAATAACTTTAATTTCGGAAGTCGGTGTCTTTGGATCAGTATTTTGGTTTTTCGACACCAACTTCCGAAATTAAAGTTATTTTTCACTTTGTTGTTTGGAAGTTGGTTGTATTTTTTGTAAAAAGTTTTTTTTTACACTTTTTAGCGGGTTGATTTGTAATTTATCTAAGTTACAATAGCCTTATGTCAACTGCTCATCAAAAATACCCAAATCGCTATAGATGTGTCTTTAATTTTTGAAGAGTTCCCTCGATTTATCCAAGATCCCATCATCAGATCGTAACCAAATGACAATGATACCAACTTGAAAGTATACCCTTTCAATCAAAAAAAGAATTTTTCAAATCGGTCCAGCCGTCTTCGAGTAATCGGGGAACATAAATAAAAAAAATATCCCGACGAATTGAGAACCTCCTCCTTTTTTTTGAAGTCGGTTAAAAACTATACAACGAATTATAAGAATAAATATTATTAAATAACATACAAATTAATCCGCAGGCATCACCGCACGTGCATAAATAATGTAGAGAATGAAAATGTGTGTAATAATGATGTTGTGTAATATATGTACTGTTTTACGGGATGTATGCTGAAATACAAGAGAGGATTTGTTCTCTTTTTCCGTTTTCTGACTTCCAAAGTCGCAAACAGAGCCTAGTATAATCATAAGACTCTAAATAAGTCTAAATGAGATCGATGTACCGCGGCCTAGTTGCTCCCTAAGGCAAGGCCCTTACGTTCGTCGCACATAAATCGCCTCGCTGTACCCGCGACCCAATTACCCATTTTTTTTCCGAACGCCAACAGTGGAATTAAAGCCGCACGGGCGAGATGAATCGTGTAATTTGAAACTCGGAAGCTTTTGTTCCGAACACAGATGTCACTCTACGCCCTTTTATCGCGAAAGCGTGGATCCCCCGCGTATTACTCGCTCCCGTTCTGATTTCATCGGTGTTTTTCAAACATTTCCTCCTAACATACGTGGAAACTGCGTCTCTTATTTCCCAATGAAGATTTGAGTACAAAGTACAAAGGAAGCAACAAAAGTACCGACGTCATAAAACATACAATGAGATAATTTCGAAGAAATCCATTCGAAATGTCGTGAGACGTAATCTGGAACGTGTTGTATAGCGACGTGAACCAATCGACTTCCTACAAGTTTGTATTTAGATTAGCAAGTAAAGAACAATGAAATGCTTGTACTTACGTAATTAGCGACTAAGTCGGGGTGATCGGTTTCCAAGCCATCGTCTAGGATGGTCACCACTACGCCACGGCCTGTGATGCCTTCCCGCCACGCTGGTATCACGTTCATGTCTAAACCACCTCCTCGGTTCTAAATAACACACAAAAAACAAAATAAATACAGACATTTCAAACGAAATTAATGTATCCATTTGACGATATAAATATTTAGCAAATACCTACTCCTATTATCATTTAGCACATGATTTATGAAATGGCTTGGCAAAACATCTACAAACAAGAAGTAATAAAATAAAAGCAATGACCCACTTAATCTTCGGCGGTCGTAAAATCATGAAATGTACCACAAAAATGAAATGTACGAGTAAATCCAATTACTCAACCTCCATCAGCGAAGATTTTTTAATTTACAAAGTTGTTACTAAAACGAATTTGTAGAAATATATTTGCAATAGTAGCAGAGCCAAATGAAAATGAAATTTCAGCCGCAACACGCACCGGAGCGACCACTGGAAATTTGTATTGACGGATCGTTTCACTGATATCTATACAAAATTGGTTTTTATATAAACTATTTCGGATCGCTGGAATAATAAAAGTGAACAAAGACTAACAACGCATTCTAAATTGGAATTACTTTTTTAGATTGATTGACGAGCGTATCTATATTTGTGTGTTGTCTATGTTTGTGTTTTGTGTTGACAAGTTTATACAAATTGTAGTTGGAAAATGTTGGTCTGATAGACCGTTAGAGCGTGCATTCTGAAAGTGGACAACGTCGCAAATAAATGTCAAATATTTCGCGGTTTTAATTAATTTGGCAATATTACTGTATGGAAATATGAAATATGGCTAACTAGTGAACTAAAATATTGATTATGAAATGCAATCATTAATACCGAATATTTAATTTTGGATGTAAAAAAACCATTTGGGAATTTCCAAATGCCTTTTTTACACCTAAAACGGTTATAACATCAAATTTAGTGTTATAATTGCAATTCATTATTAATATTCTATTTCATATTTTCATACAGTAGTATTGCCAAATTAATGAAAACTGCGAAATATTTGACAGCTACTTGCGACGTTGCCAACTTTTAGCAATAACACTCTTAAATCAACAAAATAATGCATACTGTACCTACAATAAATTAAGCAACGTTTAGACAAAACATGTTACACAAAGTAATTCACTTGAGCCTCCTTAAGAGGCACGGGATGTCTAAAGACATGGAATCAAAAACATCTCAACCCTCATTATGGTGGTTAAAGCGATTTTATGTAAGAATTAGGCAAATTTTCCGCGATAGCTTAATAAAACTCAAATTTTTGGCTTCTACTTCGTCAATATTTAAGAAGAGCGTTATAAACTTCACCAAAAGAAAATTAAACTTCTCTCTCGGTTCGGTAGGATCGCTAAAGAAAAACAAAAACGGCGCGAATCGAGTGCTTACACAGTGTTACTTCACAACTTTCTGGTAAACTCAACAATATTCTGGTTCCTAATTGAATGACACCTTCGCAAATAAAATAATGTCAATACCAAATAAATTGGTTGTTACCTCGTAATCATTCTTGTTGTTTAATTAAACAGTTTGTATTTCAACAATAACTTCTTACAGAACTATATCTACACCCATGCTGTAAATCCTCTCAGTTAGTTTATTGCCAACATTAAAACAACTAGTGTCATGGTAACCATAACATCATCCAAACGAGTGTTATAATGTTGTACTAAATTTAATTATGCAACTCCTTTGCTTTTTCGATCTCTTCCTTACTCATCAAACAGCCACATTCTCACTACTCAATTCGTGGTATCTTTATGAATTTCAAAAAAAGAACATTGTCATGCCTGCGCGTTTCACTACCATAGCGCTGTAATTAAAAAAAATAACATAACATAACATCACGCCTTGTTTCCCCGAAGGGTTGGGCAGAGGTGTCCCTGTAGCAGGTACAAAAAAATACTTATAGGTTATTCGAATTCACTGTCCATGAATTTAGATAGAGTTCTCACAACGCTGTACAACACTCTATGGTTTCAGAACCTTTTATAGAGGATTCATATCATGGATGTAGATAAAGTCTTGAACGCAACTGTACATAATTAGGTATTAAACAACAGTTGCATAAATAACTATTTGTGTTTACTCACACATTAGTGTTAAACTGTGTCAAACCAAGCAACAAGTATAATTATCTAAATATAAAAGCTGGCTAAGCTCATTAAATAACTAGCTTTATATTTTAGATTAACTTCACTCGGTTTTATATTTAATCAAACACAAAGTGGACACTGACAGTCGGGTTGGTCCAATTAGGAATTAAATTATCCGGAAAAGAACCGGAGTTACCAACATAGCTTGCAGAGTAAGCAAACTGAAGTGGCAGTGGGCTGACCATGTTTATCGAAGTACCAATGGCCGGTGGAGCAGACGAGTCCTGGAGTGGAGACCGCGTATCGGCAAAGGTAGTGTCGGACGCCCCCCAGCTAGATGAACCGACGACCTTAAGCAGGTGGCAGGGACAGACTGGATGCGGAAGGCGGAAGACAGGGTGTTTTGGTGCAGCTTGGGAGAGGCCTATGTCCAACAGTGGACTGCGTTGATTGAAGCACAAAGTGTTTTAGGCTACTTTTATAAAACATAACATCACGCCTTGTTTCCCCGAAGGTTTGGGCAGAGGTGTACCTGTAGTAGGTACACCCACATTTTGCCAGTTATGTTTTAAATCTCATGTAATAGGGGGCGAGCCTATTGCCATCAACCGGGCACAAATCCAGACTCCGGGTTGCTACTGAGAAATTCCAGATAGAAAAACCCAATAACACTTTGCCCGACCCGGAAATCGAACCCAGGACCTCATGCTCAGTAGCGCTTGCGACCACTAGACCAACGAGGCAGTCAAACTGTCACTTTTATAAAACATTTCTTTATATTGACTTTGCTAAAGCTAACTAGAGCTTCCGAACGTTTGCAAACATTTTCAACAGTGAAAAGAAATATTCCTTTGAGTCTTTGGTCCTATATTTTATTTTCAGATTTTTTTTTTGCCAAAGGGACAGAACTAAGCCCCATACTAATCGCATTGGCACTCCTCAAAGTCACTCTTTAGTCCGGGCACTCAGAGTAAAGTGCCTGGCTTTTAAAACTGTGAATGTATAGTAATATAAGGGAAGTTTTAGATCTAAAGAGCTCTTACACATCGATTGATTGACGTTGCACCGATGATTGATTCATTTAGTGACCTTATTTTAACGATCAGGAACCCTTTGTATATCTTTGAGTAAAGTTATGTGTTAATTGAGGCCACCATTGGTGTCGTAAACTCATAATACGACTATTCACATGTTCAAGTAAATCTAACCTAGGTGTAAAGATACATTATCGAGGTTTATCTTTTCCTAAAACCAAAGCCAAGATTAACAATCAACTTAGTCTAAAACAGTCTAGCCTCTCACAAGCTGGTCCATCAAACCCGGTTCTCCACCTTCCACAGCTAGTCTGACCCAAATGCCTATTTAAGGTCGTCGGTCCATCAAGCTGGTGGGCCTTAAGGATGATTTCCACCAAACGGCTCGCATCGCATCGGATCGGAAAGGATACGAACGGATGCGGCGACAGTCGATCGTGTCCGGCAAGATGTCGACGCATACGATCGGCTCCGTACCGTCGTCACTTGCGAACATATCCGTTTCTGCGCCTAGTCAAATAGTTTAATTCCTACCGTGTTGAAGTGTTCTAATTTTTGAAAATGGTTGAAGTTGACGTAGTTTTGTTGGCTATTGCATTAGAAGAAGAAGAAAATAATCATAAAATACAGAAGAGGAAAAGATAAATTGGATTGATGATTTATGGCAAGAACCGAAAGCCGAAAGGATCCGATCGGATAGGACGATAGGCCATCTGAGCCGATCGCGAGTCGCAGCATGCTTTCGGCTACGATCGCGTGTCGCAGAAGATGCCCGCGGTCAAGCTGCTATGCGCGGTTTAGTAATATAGACTTTAAATACTGTGTACACGATTTAATATCGTTTAAAGATTGTAAAATCCGTTCCGATCCGATGCGATGCGAGTCGTTTGGTGGAAATCATCCTTAAGTGATACAAAGACGAATCTTGGCGTAAACTCACGTTTCAATCTGTCAAAATCAGTCTATTATCACTTGATTTTAACAGATCGAAACGTAAAGCCACGTCCTATTTCCAGCGCCATCCAGTTTTCAAAACAAAAAGTGACATGACCGCGACGACGATCAATATTCGTGCGACCATCAATTTAAATAGAACGCGAAGTAAGTTTACCCTATGTTATGTCTCTGTGTATTAACCTAAGTGCGTAACATACATCGCGAGATTATCCGCGTCTTGCAAGAAAAAAGTTCTATAAACCTTTCAAGGTCGAATTCACAAAAAATACTTACTAAATACCACATGTGGGGCCACTTCGGGTCGTTAAGTTGAAACTTGGAGTCTGCAGCTCTTGGCCGTCCCTTCACCCGTGACGGTTGGAGCTCTCGTTTCGAATTAGTGTCGCGCTTCGACGCGGCTGACGGCGCTGGCGCATCCGATGACGTCGTCTCAGCTAAGAAAAAAAAAAATAAGTCGCGACTTGTAGCATGCTTGGTTGGAGTGAGGTACCTTCTCTTAAAATCTGGGATAGTGTGTCGGTGTAAACGTTTTGTTACTATCATTTATTGCAAGTCAAATCTTTGCAGTGATTATGTAGGTAGGTACCGACTTGTTCATTGGATTCATTCTACTTAAGATTAACAATTTTATTTTGTTTTGGAGCTGTAAAAGTGACGAAGCATCAAACGACAGGATGGCTCGTAAAATAAAAATCTGTGTTCGCTATAGTAGATTGCATTATTTTCAATAGATCGTACCTATCAATATATATTAGATGAATTTATCAGCAATTTTGTTTTATAAGTTCGTCGGACAATCGATGATATTATTATAACATAATATTATAAATATCACGCCAGTATTTCCCGAAGGGTTAGGCAGTGGTGTACCTACAGCACACCCACATTTCGACAGTTATGTTTAAGTCCCATGTAATAGGGGACGAGCCTATTGCCATCAACCGGACACAAATCCAGACTCCGGACTGCTACTGAGAATTTCAAGATGGAAAAACCCAATAACACTTTGCCCAACCCGGGAATCGAACCCAGGACCTTGCGATCACAAGACCAACGAAGCAGAGTATTATCCCTCATAATTATTATCAATAATGATCTATCGAACTAACGAAGATTTCTAGAAAGCAAAACATACGTACGAGTATATATACCTAACGTACCTGTAGAATGAAATGAATCTGGTATAGTCTGAAAATCCCTCTTCTTTCTCGAGAGTGCACGCTGTTGCTTCGCCCATCGCACTCGGTTGTCTCCTTCTAGCATGCCGTGGTGGTCGTGTGCTGGTGTGATGGACCGCTTCACGATGGCATGGTGATGAAAGTGGTAATGGTTGTCGAATATCTGGGAAAGATAGAGAAGAATATTAGTAAGATATGCGAGGAAGATGGGCTTACAAAACTGCTATAATATTCCCTAGAACACAACATCACTCTTGTTCTTCCCAAAGGGTTAGACAGAGGTCTTCCCACACATTTCTTCTTCTTTTGGCATCAACAAGAAGAGGACACACATTTCGTGTATTTATTTATTTATGTACACACAGTAAAATACATTTAGATACAACATAATTATAATCATAATCATAATGTATCATCATAATTATAATCATAATCATAATATATCATCATTATTATAATCATAATGTATCTGATAGGAGGCTAGGATTATTGCCTACGTAGTATTTTGGCATAATAAAACAAATTAAAACCACAAAAAATCCACAAGATTTGTAATTAAAAACAGTCGGCAAAATTACAAAACCGTTTATTCCGTCCGTGGTCCAGTCTAATGATGCAGCTAAAGATAGCATACTTCTCCAGTGTGAACATAAATGAACTAATTAAGTAAATTTGGAAGCTTAATTATAATAATAACACAATTTCAATTCAAAGTGCAAAACGAAATATTTATGAAAGCACCATGACTACACTTCTACGTGACCGCTTTCAAATTAGCTTTGTTTATCTAATCCTAACTATAAGTGAGTTTGTTTGTTTATTTGTTTGTTACGCTTTCACGACTTAACGGTTGAACAGATTTCGATGAAATTTGGCATACCGGTAGACCGTCACCTGGGTCATAAGGTACTTTTTATCCCGGTAATTTGTCCCCATGGGATAATTTCCGAACTCCACGCGGTCGAAGCTACTGGCCTAAGCTAGTTCTTTATCAGGACTACCCTACTTTATGGACGTTAACGTCCACAGATATAGATAGACCTAGATAACGCAAGTATTACGATCTGTATGAAAACCAAGCGTGCCATTTTTTTACTACCTACTTTGAGGTCACAAGCACTAGGAAACGTTTCTTTTATTTTTTCTCCTCGCATTTGCACAGTTTTTACAATTTATAACAGCGTAATTAACCATTTTAATTTTTTTTAACTGACTTCTGACAAGCGTGGTACCGATGCAGACTGAGCGCGAAAGTGGCAGCTTACGATTATTGTACGTAAGCTGGCCACGAAAATGGCACGCGAAGTAGTTGCTCTTGCGTTATCTAGGTATATTTATATCTGTGTTAGCGTCCATAAAATAAGGTAGAACGCTAAAACTTCGAACATACGAGTATTTTGTAGTAAACTCCTATATCGACATCAGAATCTAGTCGAAGAGTTAAAATATCATCATTAATTAACTATCGTTATTTGACTTAATTTTTAACGTTTTTGTAAACAACTTTCAAATAAACATGAAATGGCTTAACGGGCTAATATCGAATATTCTACAATAGAATGACACTGAAAATATCGACGAGATCAACATCGATGCTAACACAGTCATTAACACGCTTTTTACATTGAAACACGCTGTCCTGTTCATGAATACATTTTCATTTCAATTTGTTTTTAACCGACTTCAATTTTTTTTTATTTTTTTTTTATTTATGTTCCCCGATTATTCGAAGACGGCTGGACCGATTTGAAAAATTCTTTTTTTGTTTGAAAGGGTATGCTTCCAAGTTGGTCCCATTGTCATTTGGTCACGATCTGATGATGGAATCTTGGAGAAATCGAGGGAACTCTTCAAATATTGTAGGTACATCCATAGCGATTTGGGTATTTTTGATGAGCAGTTGACATTAGGCTATTGTAACTTAGATAAATTGCAAACCAACCCACTAAAAAGTGAAAAAAAAAAACTTTTTTACAAAAAATACAACCGACTTCCAAACTACAAAGTGAAAAATAATTTTAATTTCAGAAGTCGGTGTCTTTAGATCACTATTTTAGTTTTTGTAATTAAAGTTATTTTTCACTTTGTAGTTTGGAAGTCGGTTGTATTTTTGTAAAAAAGTTTTTTTTATTGTAACAAATTGCTACGATTTTTAATTACAAATTTTAATTGCAACTTCCACGATATCGAATCGATTACAAAAAGTTACTTTGCAAATATCAAAGTCGTTGCCAGACCGATCCAATTTACTGCAGAAATATATTTTTATTATTCTCAATTAAGAGTTTTAATATATTT
Organism: Agrochola litura; assembly: GCA_949152395.1. NCBI lineage: Eukaryota > Metazoa > Arthropoda > Insecta > Lepidoptera > Noctuidae > Agrochola > Agrochola litura. The sequence goes on along the minus strand of OX424509.1, from coordinate 15,236,780 downwards.
TCCTCAACATTGCTGGAAAGTCCTTCAGTTCAACTAATGACGTTAATTTACAGTTCAATAGAACTGAGTTCAGTCAGCTAGGTTTGAAATGTGTTTTGAAATAACCCGAGCCTGAAGTGACCAATGACCCGGGCAGCGCGATGTATTCGTGCATAGTAATATGTATGGAATGTCAGCTCGACACTGCACTGGTATGAATGTAAAAATCCTAAACAAAGAGAAAAGCGTGAAAATTTCACCAAAAAATTCAGTTAAAAATTTTCTTAATTTAAACAACATTTCAGTAACGTGTCGCATTATAAAAAAAAATACAGTGGCACTCTGGAAGTGTCGACAGAAGTGAAAACTTAATTAAAAATACTTGCATAGAACATTGATCCGTAACTTAATATAAATAAAGAGCACAATCGCGTTTACGAAAATGAGGTGTCGGTAATGGTGTCGCGAGTTCAATTGTTTTTTCCATTGTCAAAAATACCCAACGCGCCTAAAGAAGTTTTCACTTCAAAAACATTTTGAAAATCGGTGGTAACTACATATTTTCGCAAAGTCAAATTCCGTCTTAAAGTAATTTAAAGTTGTAATAAATATGCTGAAACATAATATACAATTTCTCTCAGTTTCAATACAATTTATAAAGTTTTCCATATTTCAGTTTTTCGCCTTGGCATATAAAATTTATGAAAAGACGCTCACAGACTTCTAGAGTCTGAGTGGCCTGTTATATGAAAAATACCGTTTTTAAGTTCTTTTAATTCCAGTTTTAGGGAAGTCATATTTATTCTTCCCTGCTTTTCCAAATGAGTAATGATTTTAAGCTACTTGAAAAATCGACGTTTGTCGGAATTTTTTGGCAAAGCCATCGTTCTAAACACGACGACGATTGCTGAAATTTTCATATAACTGCCTCCGCATTGCGGTGCCGTACTGATATGTTATTTGAATTTTATTACATAATTCAGAATAATACGTGATGATATTTTATTTCAAATTACGAGTGATGTAAGTACGTATCTACGTGTAGATTTCATTACGATCGTAACATGACATTTATGCGATATATAAATGTAAGATTTTGACGTTCTTAATTTATTGCCAACACGAATTTACTTTACGGTTATAATTTCGAATAAAACAACCTGAAAATATTATTTGGCGCATTTAGTCGTTCCATTTCAAACGGAAGGAGGAAAAGCGTCCTTTCTGGAAACATTCGGGTTTATGTGATTATTCAATTAATTTTAAAGTTTATTTTCCTCGGCTGGTGTGCTGGCTTTTTTCCACCAGTCCCGCGGGACAGGCACGGGGCCATCCTGAGAGGCCATAAATATTTTTGGCTTGCGAATGGGTTTTGGCGTAGTAACCTTTTTCGTGGAAAATAAAATATTAGAAAGCAGATAAAAGTTGAATTTGAAACAAGAGTTGAAACGGTTTTTTTTTTCATTACTTTGTAAGGTTTCTATTTTCTGCGAAGCATTAAAGCTTAGTGAACATAAAAAATACTTCTTTGAGCAACTACTCAAAGAAATCAATAATAATGACCAATTTATTTTTAATTTATTTTAGCTTTACGCACTCAAAAGAGGTACGAAGGCGGATTTCACTATGTCTTAAAAAAATCGTAAACGAAAACTTGTGCTCTTTCAAAATTTAAATATTTAATAGTACGAATTACCTTCTGTTATTACTTTTTAGATGAAAAACCTGTGAAAAGCAGGTACTTATAAAAATAAATCAATGAACACACTCTTGAAAATGTACAAACAAGTACTAATTTGTTGAAAAAGTAATACCACAAAGATTTTCTTTTAAAAACTCCTTTGTTTAAATGCTCACTCATGCCCTTTTCAAACTTTACAGTTTGTTTTCTGTTTTCCTTTTATGTAACTCAACGCGATGTATTTTAGAGCAGTCTTTACGGTCAACGAGACACGGGTGTATAGCAAGGGATCCTGGGTAAGAGTGCCTTCGGGCGCCGCGCTTGCCGTATTAATGAACTCACGTGGAAAAAGGGATTTCATGCAGCCAACCTGATACAATATGCAGGGTCGCTCCGGTGTCTTAGGTACTTGAAAATTTGGCAGCTTACCGGCTTTTAACAAAGGATTTTATGCCTCAAACGCGATGTCGAAGACTGGTGTTGATGATAATGAATTTTGTTCGAAGATTTAGGGTGAATTTCACCAATGACACAAACAAACCATCTAAATATTCTATTTGTGATAACTTCACTCCAAATAATTTCCAAAAACGTAAAATTCGCGCTAAATCCAGCAGTTTTCAGTGTCGGTATACGAGGGCTTTGTACGCATGATTAATTTAACGAATGCAAAGCCGGTGGGCAGGTCGCTTGCGTAATAAAAATGTCAAACATTTAACAAAAAATTTCATACAACATTGAAAATTGATTGAACATTCAAAAAAATACTATAAAATGAATAATTTAGTTCATTGATTCAGGCGTGACCTTGCGGAAATCCATTATAAAATACAATAGACGTTGATATATTTAGTAACCTGTTCCGCATAACTATTCCTAAAGAGCCATTAAAAATAAACCCTGTAAGAAATCGACACGTGTTTTACCTCTCAACGAGGCATCCTCAGGATGACGATTGACTTGTCACGAAACCGAACACGTCGTGTGTATCGGTAGTCAAGCGGAACAGGTTACTAAATATATCAGCGTCTACAAAATTAAAAAAAAAATTAAGTGTGAATTTCATATTTTCTGACTGTAAAATATGAAATTCACACTCATAACAAAAATAATACAGCCAAAACTGAAATCCTGATCACTAGTTGTTGAAACATCTATCTAACTTACTCTTATTTTAATCCTTATTCTTGTAGCTACTTAAACCTACCGACCTCTCTACATTCGCCATTTCCTCTCTCCTCGTTTTTCCTCTTCTTTGTTTGCCTCTCTTTCCCATCTATTACACCTATTTAAAATACCCTCTATTACCTTAAACCAAACAAATCTCCAATATTTATCCCCATCTTGCTACTAAATATAATGGAAGGACGTTTTTCTGCTACAAATTTTTCGAGGAAAAAAGGGGTAGTTTCGTGTCAGTGCACACGGTTCTTAGAAACCGTTTCACCCTTAGGGGGAGTCGTGACCTGTGCCGACTTAACGGGGAGAGTGGTGACAAATGACACGGACACCTTTGTGCGATATTCATCTTTCTTGCTTATCCTTTAAGCGTCAAATTGACGAAAATATGAATTATCAGAATTAATTTTAGATAGCTTTAATGCTTGTCAATTTTCAGTCGAGTCACTACGGATTTTATTAAGATAAAGCACGTTCGTTTATTGTTAGGTTAATAGTTTTCTGGTCCCTAAAGAAAACTGTAAGATATGACAGTTCGCATGTTATAAAGTAGGTATCAATTTTATTAAATACTGGATTTTTGGCAAACAAAACCTGATAAAAAATCTTGCGTGCAAAATAAAACCTAGTCTTTTAATACAAATAAATTCGATGTCCCTTAATAAGGGCTTAGAAGTAATCTTTATTCGCAGTCGGTGCAAGCAAGATTTTCTTTTATTAAAACTGTTGACACTAAGCTGGCTAAAGGCTTACGTAAAGAGTGTGGCGAAAGATTATGAACATATATTTATTCGCGATGTATTCCTACACATTCCATAAATGGGGACTTAGATAAGCCCGATAGTGACGGGAAAGGGATTAAATATACAGATTTCAACCCTATAAAGTAGAAAATTTTGTCATACTTTAAATTTATTATAATATTTACCTTGTCATTCTTTGTGTCTGAATAGAATATCCAGACTGATATTTGAATCTAAATCCATTCTAAACGTAACATCATATTATCAGCCTATAATGTTCCCACTGCTGGGACACAGGCGTACTCTCTTCGAGAGGGAGTGGGCTGTACTGTAATCTACCACGCGGGCCCAGTGTGGGTTGGTAGATGTCACAGGTCTTCGAATTTTTGGTTCTTGGACATGCCGATTTCCTCACGATGTTTTCCTTGACCGTTTTGAGAACCCGAGCGAACACAGGACTCGTGAGTCGGGGCCGTTACCACTGAGCCACCACTGCTCTCTTTAACACTTGTCACATTTCTAAAAATAAAATCTACGAATTTCAGAATCGAACCAAAAGTTTGTCAGCTTAGTAAAAACCAGATAAACTACAATTGTTAGATACGCGAAAATATTCACAGGCACACTCATTGCTCTCTTTGAATTCGTGCACCAAAAAGCCTTTCAGAATTACATTCGTCATGTTCCATCCGTAATTTTTTTTTTCAATCAGTCCTTTCTACACTCTATGTTTTCATCTTTTTTTTTTCTTTCTCTTTTTGAATTGCAATCGGGAACGTGCAACCACAGGCTGCCACTCAGTCGTGTTACAGTTTTCAAACGCACCCAATAAATACGGAATGTGTCGTTTTCCTTTCTGTATTTTTAAATAAACGAATGAAAATGGCGTACCTAATGCCTTTGAGTAAGAACTTTATCTGCCTTTTATCTAGTGGAAAACATTGTAGTATAAGCGTCCATAGGGGAATATTAGGTTTCTTGTTTGAAAGTAGCAACTGGCTTAAAGTATTTTGTATGTATGAAGAGAGTGGGGTTTCTAGCAATCTCATTTACACTGTTGTTTTAAGATTGTTGAACAACTTTTGTACCGCATTTTCAAGAACTTAGAACAAGTTTTTGTTATACGTAACCAGGATTAGCCAGGATTTGCAGCCAGTTTCTATTATTATTTTAAAATTAAGTCATATATTCAAACTAGGCTGAACATCTCTTTCAATTGGTGATTATCTTATAATATTTAAAAAAAAAAAAAACATTAATCACAGTTTGGCCAGGAATTTTTTTGCCAACCCACTCGCGATATAATATTTTCTAAATACTTTTCATCCATTTAACAGATGGGTGAAGGTCGTTCCTAAGCGGATCCTCTACTAATTGATATTGGTACAGCATGTTTTTTTAACTAATATTATGATTATGAAATTTTGTTTCAACTTTCTTCTAAAATGTACCTAACTGAGCAAAAAACAGACTCTGAACTGGTTTTCGAGTACGTGCAAATGACATGTTAGCAGCGTCAATTTCCGCAAAACATGTACCGATTTCTTTAACATCTCTTTTGACGTTAGACGAACCTGTAGAGACCAAAAAGTACCAGCTATATCCAAATATGTGCTCATATTTCATTTTGAAACGGCTTTGGATGTAAGAATATCCGTTTTGAAATGAGAGCTGTAATTAGTTCATTGGGCCCCATTCCCATAACGGATTAAGGTTACTACTTAATAATTGAGTTTTATTAGAGAAAATCTTTTCTAAGCCGGTTCCAGGTCGGATTTATTCGTCTAAAAGGCAAAAATGTGGATTTTGGTTGCTAGGTCCTAATTCCCAGACCGAATTTAGGAAAGATTCTTAAGAACTTAATAAATTGAGTTTGGGGATCGGGATTTTCAGTATAGCGAAATTCATTTCAAGATTACACAAAGTATTACAGAAAACAGAAACTGAGAAAACAGATTTTTAGGAAAATAGAAAATCTACCTAAAACTTTATAGTTCTTTGAAAGGCCCAGTCACAAATCCATCACAAACGCCAACAAACAGGAAAAAGGATTCAGCAAGCAAACGTTTGCCAGAAAACGAAAAACGTACTTCAAAGTCAAAAATAAAAGCAAATCGTGTACATAATCTTGTTTAGCGAATCCCTGTGCAGGTAGCGTGCGTCCCGTTTCCATGGAAACCACGGGAAACTCGGGGCACCTCCACCAAAAACGGATCTGTGAAGCTCCCCCGCCATAACATAAAATATCCGAGCCCTCCAACTTGTGTAGCGCACAGGGTTGGGAAAAATCGGTTTTTATAATTTTAAAAACACGTTTTTTTATTATTTTCTAGAGTTATTGACATAAATTGTTACATAGGACGTGGTTTAAAGTTGACGATTCACATTTTCGGTAAACAAGTATATATTATTTTTCCTTAAAAACAATGGGACTTTTATATAAATAATTTGAAAAAAAAAAAGGTAGGAAATGCAACTAAATTGTATGACTGCTTATAAGTATTTTGTATGTTGACCAATAAAATGCTGGCCTGTAATTAATTAATATTAACAATATTTATTTACAGTCATGTTACTTAAAGTGATCTCTTTTTGTTGTCATTCATTTTCAATAAAATCAAAAGTTATATTTAAAAAAATTAAAAAATCAGCCAACCTGTGCAGGCAACCCTGGTCTTCCGCGTCAAATAAAAGGCGAGCCGAACCGTTGTTAGTTATTAACGTTCGACAAAAGCGGCTAGTGCAAAAACTTTACTATGTATCCAACGTGTTCTCATTTATTTACACGTACGGGAAGTTTCGACGTGAATGGTGGAGTTCGTCAAATAATTTATGGTTGTTATTGTCAGAATTCAGAAATAGTTACCTGCTTTGGATTTTTCATTGTTTTGAAAAATACAAAGACATATTTTCTGGATGACGTCATGGACTGACGAAAATACACCACATACCTACAGCTACCTACATAAATTATAATTGATCAGACAAAATTGTAGAGGTGTCAGAATTCAATAATTAATTTAAAAATGTCACTCATCAAAGATTACTTCACACACAATATTTTTATCTCACGAAGCGACGCGCGCTTTACAAGTGGTAATCAAGTGCACAAACACGCTGTGAATGTGTGCACACACACACACTTCCGTCTTCGCCATTGTCTTGGACGGTACCGAGAGCTCCTGTGCACACATTTACAACGTGTTTGTACGCTTGGTAACCACAAGTAAAGCGTGCATCGCTTCGTGAGATAAAAAAAACTATAACTTAATACTCAAAGGAACCCCTACTAAGTTATTATTATAGTTTCAACAACTCAACTAGTCCAATAAATAATATAACTTTATAGCTGTAAAAATAAGTAGCTCTTTGTCTGGAGCTAAGTCGCCAGTTGCCACTTGTAAAAATTCAGATTTAAAAAAATTGTCACGTGCGAAATGGAGTTGAGTAAAATTGTTGAGTATCATAGTTTTAATGAAGTTTACTAACTAGTTAATATTATAAGTCCATTTGTATGTGTAGTAGTGTCTCTCTCTCTCTACAAGTTAAAAGTACTTAAAAAAGAAACTTTTTAGTCTATGTAGCGTTTTGTTAGCGTTTATCTGTAAGTAGGTATATGAGTTTATTATAAGAGCTACATTAGTACAATTTGATGATTGTAGTAGTTATCTGTTTTGGAAAAAAGATATACGTCCCATAAAAAGAAAAAGTAATATTCATTTAGTATTTATAAAGACCCCACCACACGCACCTATATCTTCGTGTGTATTTACACAAAGCCACAAACAAATTCAATATTTATGTCATTTGCCTTTTGCGAGCGTGGAAGCGAAAGCCTCAAAGATATTGCGTCTCCCAAATGTTATCATGAGCGCTCACAAGTGCCTTTTCCAATAATGTAACAGAGCACTAAAAAAGAAAAACGGGTGGAAATAGTCGCGACGGTTGCCATGACAACGAGCGACGTTATTACACAAACAAAGCAAAACATGTTTAAAAACTCACATTCAAGTCGTCCTGCATATTATTGTTTCACTTATAAATCAATGTCATCAGTACCTATCCCGTCGCTAAGGTAAAAGTAACGATGGAATTACCTTCATAATAAAATCAAATGTTACAAGCCAAATATTTCAGAAAAATAAAAACAATTTGGGTACCTTATCCATTCTACGCAGCCGACTGACCGTAATCATAATAAATTAAACTGAGAAAATGACTTTGGGGAAAGACTTAAAACCTGGCTGAATTCTGGCTGACTTGAATAAGATTTTAACATTTCGATTTAATATTTCAAACTTGAAAATGCTACTTTCCCGCGTTTTCCACCTTAATCATGTCGTTACCAACTCGATTGCTCGTTTGTTTTTTTTGTTGCATTATTAACTGGCACGGGAAACTGCGTTCAGCCTACTTTTATTTTGTGGTGGAACAGAGGAATACGGCTAGTCATATTTATTTATTCATCAGATTCAATGCATTCGAATTTTCCTATTTTAAAAACATTGTTTACATGCCTGCTGTTGATTTCATAAAAAATGTTCATGAAATATTAATGAATTTATTACCACGGAATTAACAACACATTTCGAAATACGAATCGCATAATATTCAAACAACCACAGCAACGGAATTTATAAGCATTATGGTCCCTAATATTTTCCGCACAATATAGCCGAAGTGAGTAAAAGGGCTTATGTGTGAAACAACGCATTTTAGCTTTCGGGCGAAAGAATTATATTAGTATTTATGCATTGTAAATCAAAAGTTTTGTTTTTCCGCTGATTTCAGACTGAAAATACCTAACTATTTTATTAAGATGTTGTCATTATTCAGCTTTTAAGAGACTTGAAATTTTTTATGGGTTCTGGGTGCATGACTGCAAAAATAATTTATGATGGCGACGCCATTACTAAAATTATAATGAACAGAATGATGGTTATCTTTCCCTATTACACGATAGGGTCAGCCGAAGTCAACTATCTTATAATATATATTTAAAGGCGTACATAAAGATATGATCTTTGCCTTCACAAACATTAATCCTAGAGGTGTTTAACCATAAACCATACCATAAACTTAATGAATGGCGCAAGAAACATGTTATTGCTAACATTGCTTAGACTTGCCATAATAATTCGAAAGCAAATACAAATGTCAAATAGATACAGTCAGGGAAAATGAATTGTTTATTAAAATGGCAAACGTCAATTTGTCGTAGAAATAGCTATTTTATACAGCTATCAAAGAATGACGGTTGTGATTTGAGTATACTTACGAATAATTGTCAAAAGTGCATCGTCTTCACATATAAAATAAATATCTGGATGACCGAGCTTCGCTCAGTTTTTTTTTAACGACGTTTTCTAAAAATAAAACCTAGCTAGATCGATTTATCGCCCCCGAAACCCCTTGCATACTAAAGTTCATGAAAATCGTTGGAGCCGTTTCCGAGATTCAGATTTCTCGTTTAAAGGTATTAGATTAATGTATATAAAATATTGTAAAACATTTCAAAAGAGTAACGGTGGAGTTTCTTGCCCATTCTTCTCCATACGAAAACTATCTTTTGGAAGGGGCGACTAGAATCAACTCTATTTTTTGTAAATTTTGACGTTCAAAAGTGCCTTTTATGTGCCTAATTGAAATAAATTAGTTGACTTTGACTTTGAATTTAAGTTGGATTTGTACCTACCTCCCGCAATTAATCGTACCAGAAATATCGTTACAAATATATAAAACTTCTTCCTTCCAATTTGAAGTAACGTTCATTTACCTCAGATTTCTTTCATTATTTCAAAGAAGCACAATGGAAGTTTCGCAATAAAATACTACGGAGTTATTTACTCTCTCGGGAGCATTTGCTGCAGTCGATACACAATATTGATGTAAGAGTGGTTTCCACTGAGGTTTTCAATCGATTCCTGAAGTTTGAATGGAGAAAAGATGTTTCCGGGAATGTTCTGCACATTGTGGTGGTAAATTGATTCCATAATTGCACCCAAAAAGGGCAATCAATCTACCTAGCCTTTTCCCAACTATGTTGGAGTCGGCTTCCAGTCTAACTGGATGCAGCTGAATACCAGTATTTTACATGGAGCGACTGCCTATCTGACCTCCACAATCCAATAACTGGGTAATACGATACCCTTGGTAAGACTGGTTGTCAGACTTTCGAGCTTCTGACGACCCGTAACGACTCGACTCGATCCATGAATGACAGCCGGGACTACGGTTTACGTGCTTTCCGAGGCACGGAGGAGTCTCGGTATATAAAGATGGTCACCCATCCACGGACTAACCCCGGCAAGAGTAGCTTACCCTGATGAATCGACCCGTGCGACTGTTATTACTTAGCTCCTCTCAAGAGCATGTAGCTAATTATAAACATTATTTATTTTTTGTAGTCGGTTAAAAATACTTCACAATTTAGTTTTATCTTTGCAACAGTGAAAAAAAACTTCGTGAGGAAATAAGGATTTCCATGAAAAATCACGCCACCAGTTGGCACCACTTTGTCTTCCATAACAACAATGAACATAAAACATAATATGATGGCGTTCATTTCATTCATTCGTTCATCATTCAGTCACGTCTTAAGAAAATATAGAGGTGACACTTTGACACTTTTGACAGGTGCAGGACAGGTGTCGGTGACTTTTTTTTTTTTTTTTGGGTCTGAAATTATCAAATAACTTCTCCCGCTTTGGGTGGAGCGGGAGGGCGTGTCAGACTCTTACTGACTAAAACCCACCCGTGTTCCTTCCTATGCCATGTTGCCGGGGGGCCACGATATCCCTATCGGCCCATATTCGCAGCCCAGGTGTCGGTGACTTGGATAAAACGCATTAAAGTTGGTGAGAGGGGGTTGCTACGTCACAAGTAAGTATAAAATCTACATACTCGTGACGTCATGGCATATTTTAACTCAATGTATCGTCTGAGTAAACCCATTATACTTACAATGGTTTGAAATCACCAAGACACAGTAAGGAAGTGGTTTCTTGTAGTGGGACAATAGGGATGATGCCTGGGTCAAAAAAAAAAACTATTTAGTCCGTCAGTCAGATAGTATAAAAATATTAGACACGTATTTTTTACTTCATCATATTAATAAAAAATGACTTGGATAAAACGCATTAAAGTTGGTGAGAGGGGGTTGCTACGTCACAAGTAAGTATAAAATCTACATACCTACTCGTGACGTTATGGCATATTTTAACTCAATGTATCGCCGTAATCTTTTGATACAGAGTAAAAAAAGAAAAAAAAGGTGTCCAATTTTTTTTAATAATCTACAAGACGTACAAAAAATTTTTTTAGTATCCCATTACAGGCGAAATATATACTTTACAAACAAAGAACGACTGTTTAAGGATTGAAATTCTGCTGATACCTTATCATTTCTGCTTACCATAAACAGGAAGTGTTCGAAAGTAGATTACTAGTTTGTAACCGGAAACACATACGAAACAAGTTTATAAAAGCTAGTAAAAATATGCACAGTTTTTTCTAGAAAATTATGCCATCATCATAGGCTTGCATAAAGGATAAAGCCAGCTTTTTCAATAACCGCAACATATTACAAGCCCAAAGAGCCGTTAGCTGCAGATCCAATATCGACTTAATAAGCTTTTCCCTTCCGCCATCCATTATGAATTTTTAAAATAGAATGAAAACAACGTGAAACATGACGTTTTTGCTCTAGCCTGGAATATGAAGATTACCTATTCATAAATAGCATAAGCATAATCAGCCTATAATGTTCCCACTGCTGGGACACAGGCCTCCTCTCGGTGAGGGGGGGCGATGTTTTCCTTCACCGTTTTGAGAGCAGTGGTGATGAAATAATTATCACGAAGTAAAGCGCCTGTCTAGGTTTGATCCTATGACCTACAACTCTTAAATCGCGGCCGTTACCACTGGGTCACCACCACCGCTCAAAGAAAAAGAATTTAGCCCTAACTATCAAACTAAATTTACTGATAGATTTAGGTGTAAGACCCCTTTACAGTCTCCCCAGAGATGTGCCCTAACAGGCGCTGCATAGAGGGGATTCTAGATCGGTCTTTGGAGAGGTAATGTTTTCCTTCACCGTTTTGAGGAAATAATTTACACAAAGTAAAGCGCCTGTCTGGGTTACGTTTAAGTTACCACTGGGCCACCACTGCTGAGATAAATAACAACATTCAAAACGTAAGTAGTCAAAATATGTAATAATTTTGTTAAAAGTGGAAAATGAAAAACCTAGCTAGGCTATCTCTTGCGTGAGTAATGTGTGAATGGCATGCTAAAAAGTAAATTGTAAAAAAAGGCTTCAGAAAACCTTACAAAAAATGTCTTCACTATACTCCTCAACAGTATCAGTGAACAACACAATAACCCAAACGACCATTGTGAATGCATAAAAGTAACATTTCCGATACGGCACAATAGTAGCCACATCGGTGAGCAGTGACGGCACGGTCGCAGTCAGTCGTGCCGATGGTAGCATTGATTTCAGCGGCGACTGAAATTCATTGGAAATAAGATCGGTACAAATGCAATGTAGTGAAAACGTGCGCTATTGTGGGAGCCGAGGCTTTTGCAGTTACACACCCCTCCCCTCCCTTGCTTTGTCTCGACGGTACCCCCTTCAGCTGATCCCTCCTCTCTTTTAGCAGACGGCGTGGCGCTATACCCCATTGTTTCTATACTTTCCTTCAACTTGCATCGGTTTCCCTATAATCAGTTTTAGGGTTCATCTCAAAAGGAAAAAACGGAACCCTTATAGGATCACTCGTGTGTCTGTCTGTCCGTCCGTCACAGCCAATTTGCTCCGAATCTACTGCACACTACACATATGAATTTCTGTGACCCAAACACGGACGTATAACGTAAATAAATATATTTTGAATATGGGGGTCACTTTTCGAGGGCAAATTGGAAAATTAAAAAGAAAAGTTTTGCAAACTGTACTGTGCGGCATATCAAATGAAAGGGCTTGTTTTTCAATACTTTTAAAGATTTTTAAGAAAATAGATGAATATTGACCATTACACCTTATCTCCGAAACTACCGAGCTAAAAATTTTGAAAAATATACAGATTCTTTACTCATAAATTACAGGAAAACCTATAAGAAGTCTATGGTCTTATAATAACATGGTAAATCTCTCAATATTGTGGGATAAATTCATCCTAACTACGGATCCCTTCTTTGTACGTGGTCCGACACGCACTTCGACGTAGTTAATTATTTAATTTTTTCGTTGCAAGTCTCTCTTTCAAACTTATAAATGGGTAATAGGAAAAGTATGGACCACACAAACATAACTTCACGCCAGTATTCCCCGCAGAGTTAGGCAGAAGTGTGTCTATTTCACCCACATTTCGGCAGTTAAGTAAAAGTATGGTACTTATCATAAATTAGACGAGGTACCTACTCATGGGAACTATCGATTAATTTCTAGATAAAAATGATGGGATGTAGTATCATTAATATGAATAAGTAGTAAAGTGAAGACACTTAAAATAATTTAGTGACCATAAAAGGGACGTAAAGATAGAGCAAATAGATTCAGTTTATTACTTCAGAGATGTTGATAAAGTGGTTTCTAAAATGTCATGCGAATACATTACAATTTACCGTAAAGTTCAGTTTATGGATGCGCGAAATGACTTGCCTGTAGATATCTCAATACCGAGGTAACTTAGAAGATGTATTATAATAGCTTTTGCCCGCGGCTTCGACCGCGTGGAGGTCGGAAATTATCCCTCGGGAAAGTACTATCGGGATAAAAAGGAGCCTATGTCCTAACCCAGGTCATGGTCAATACCCATGTGCCAAATTTTATTCAAATCCGTTGAACCGTTTTAGCGTGATAACGTAACTAACAAACAAACTTACTTTCGCATTTATAATATTAGTTAGGACACTAGTTTATTTATTTTCAACGTTAATTACAGTTCTATTAAATGAGTTAACAAAATGATAAGAAGTACTAAAATTACACGTACTTTAGCCTGGCTTTGGCTTTGCAAAAATCTCCTGCAATAGGTAGATCCCTTTCTGGAGAAGATATTTAGTAATATCACTGCCTTTCTGGTTACAGCGACGGCCATCTATGGTACAAAGTGTTAATAAAAATAAAAATAAACACGATGTATATTACTCTGAAATCTGTGATTCGTACCTACTTGCACACATACCGACGTTCCTCTAAGCCTTAGAGGAACGTGGAGTAATCGGGGCCGTCTAGTATGCGAGATCCCTTAGACTCTAAGGGATCACGACCGCGACCAAGTAAACTATAGAAACCGATACGAATCGCGCACTTCGTCGCAACGGCCAACTAGTCGCACATACACACATCGCAATACCTACCACTAGACAGCCACGACTGGCCACAGTCGTGGCCGCCTAGTGCGCGAGATCCCTAAAACTCTTGGCGGTAAAATCGCAGTAGCTTCTCTTGAACAAGAAACTTTATACATCATGGATGAGGGAACTAGTTTGGTAATCAACCGCCTTTCCTTCCGCAAAGCCACCAACCGCGATGTACTGGATTTAGTTACTGGCTTAGGAAGTTATAGGTTTTGAAATACTTAGAGCCAATGCCAAAATAACCTTATCTTAGGCAAAATCGGGATATTGTAGTCATTCATAAATAAAATCTTTTAGTCACAAGTAACATCTAGACACTTCTAGGGTAAGCAAGTTTTGACAGCCGCAGTATCGTTTTACATAACCAGGTACACTGTTAAAGCAAAGACAGAGAATTGGACTGTGCGTTAGCCTCACAAAAGTGACCACTCTCTAGAAAGAGACAAAGCGGCTGTACGGCTAATTTCTGTAATACTACTAAAGAAACAATTACTGGCCGCAAATTTATTTGTCTCTCTCATACTATTCGGCCTGTATTCACTGGACAATTGAATATGGAACGCTCAGTTCATTCTATAAGTCTATGGGTACAAAGATCTTTTGGCGTTCGAATGACGTTGACAGCAGGGCGCACATTTTTAAGAAATGTGTTGAAAAAACAAGATGGCGGCGTAAGTCTCAATTTTGGGGACGCGCCAAAAGAAGCTATAGGTATTACATTACATGAGCCCAATGTAAGTGACATTATCCATTTAAAAAAAAAGAACATCACTGCAATAGTACTCGAGAAATTCAAGGCGATATTTTAAATCCGGTTCTAAATAACAAAGAGGTTAGCGTAAAGTCGGGAAAACGCTACAACAAAGAAGGTTTTTCTTAAACGCAGGTAAGATAATGTAAAATGTATGAGAAAGATTCAAGCGCTGCGCTTGAGCTTGCTAATTATAATGGATTCCAGCTTCCGGGTTGCGGTATCGGTTAACACAGTGTAAACCAACTCCTTTTATCATACATTTTCCAATTTAATTTTGCAAAAAGCTGTGAGAGCACAACAAAATGTATAAAAACCTACGTATCGCGTTTCGTGGCGGAAGTATCACAAGCACACCACTATTTTTAATGTTATACGGGGTGGCATAAATTATTCGATTATTTTAATGATGATAGATGGCGAAAAACGTTACAAAAAGTATATAGGCTGACAGGCCCATAATCTATACATTTTATAAATTAAAGTCGTTATTCGTACCTGTTTGTGTGACTACAATGTTCGAAGTCCCGCAATAATGTTGATGCGGTTTTCACCATAATGAAGAGACTAAATTCCGGAAAGTTTATGTTATAAAATGCATTAACAATAATACAACATATAATAACGAAATCTCTGTGATTTGTCAGGTCGTAAAACACGAATAAGCAGAGTCGGGTCGTCAAAGTCAAAGTCAAAGTCAAATAATTTATTTCAACTATGCATATAAAAGGCACTTTTGAACGTAAAAATTTTCATCAGTCACTAGTTATAAATAAATTTATAAGTTTTCACCAGCTCCTTGTTTCATTAGAAGAAGTCAATGACCCTATTGCACCGTCGCCGCGTCGTTCTAAAATATTGCAACAGTGATAAATCATGTGTGGAATTTAACTTTATCGCTAATCAAGCTAAGTTGGAACAAGATAAGGCATATTGTTACGAAAGGTAATTCCTTGTTACGGGTAAAACCATTTTAATCCACAAGACGATCTCGGGTTTTCCCTCGACGAGATTATCTTTTACGTGACGGATATTACATGCCTGTTATAAATGATGTACCCTTTATCGTACAGAGAAATAGCACACGGCAATTGTTTTTACACATTCATAATAACAATTCTTTAGATACGATTAAAACAATTTCTAATTTTAGATAAAATAATTGTGATAAGTTCGTATACAAATTTTATTCTGTTTTTGAATGAATGAATTTATGCTTTGACCGTTTTTATTAAATTCTATTTTTCTCAAACATGCATGGAAATATTGTCATTATTTTCAAATATAGAACACGCGAAGTATCGAATTAATATCAAAGAAAATCAAAACCATTACAGGCGCGTTTTTTGAATTTGGAACATTACAACGCTCCAGCAATGTTATATGAAATGGCGTGCTGGGGTTATTAAATACTCTTTGATTGGATCTCTTTTATCATTCTTGGCATACCAAAGTTCTCTTTGCTTAGTACAAATTGCGTTCACGTGGCTGTATAGCCTTAGATGCGTTTGCCTTTCAGCACAAATGATAAATAGAAAATTGGCGGTAAAGCTGAAAATTCGTCTTGATTTGTTATTTACATACATAATAAATAATTAAAATGAGTTCCAACGGTTTAGAGTGAAATGGAGATTGATTGTACTCCACCAGATTTAAGATCAGAAGCCAAATTAGCAATGGAAAACCTGCTTCCAGCGAAGACAAAAGAAAAATACATGAAAGTAAGTACCTATATGAAAATTTTATGATTTGGAAAAACGAGAATAAAGTGAACATTTTCTACAAACTGTGTATTTTTGGCGTATTTTAATGAGATTACTAAAACTAAAAAGCCATCTACATTATGGGCAATTGCCCATAATGTAGATGGCTTTTTAGTTTTAGTAAGAGAATCAGTTTTAGTAATAGAATAAATTTATTCCATGCTGAAACGTACAGTTCATGTTAAAAACGGCATTAACTTGAAAAATTATGGAAATTTAACTACTTTTATTTCCCTGCATTCTTTTGAGAAAAGCACTATTTATATGCCTCGGCGGAAATGGCAATTGCCTGTCTCGTATTAGTGAAGTCCTCGCCTACGGCTCGGCCTTCAAACTCATACTCGACCTGCAATTGCCTATTTCCCGACCTTAGGAATAATGTACTATTAATACCGCGTCATAACATTTTTCACATATTTTTTCAGTTTTACAATAGGTAGGTGTAGCGAAATGTGGGTAGCACTGAACAAATAAAAAGTTTAACACTCACGAAGCCAGTATTGCAAAGAGAACCAACCAAACCTAAAATCTATCCGAAAAAAAAAGTTACATACAGACGAACATAAAACCTCCTCTTTTTTTGGAAGTCGGTTAAAAATTATGCCAAATAGGTATCTTTTTTTTGGCTAGGAAATGATCAACTTCTCCCGCTCTGGGTGGAGCGGGAGGGCGTGTCAGACTCTTACTGACTAAAACCCACCCGTGTTCCTTCAGTTGCCATGTTGCCAGGGGCCACGGTATCCCTTTCGAACTTTCCCGCGACCCCGGCAGGCATCGGCCCTAGCGGACGTCGTCAGTTCTGCTGACATCTCTTTTAAGCGCGCGTAGAACACAACGCACCGTCGACCCGGGCCTAGTCCTTATCAGACGGCGAGCTACCCATTGCTTATCGTCCGCAAACCCGATGCCAAATAGGTATCTAAGAAAAAAATTGACCAATGAAACTGAACGCGACCAGCACATATAAACCGCGTTCAATAGCTGTCAGTGTCAATATTCCACAACAAGGATGACACTGACAGCACTTGAATGCGGTTTAGATGTGCTGATCGCGTTCAGTTTCAGTGGAGAAATTCGCCTTTATTCGCTTTTTTTTTTACAGAATGGGCCTGCTCTTGACCTTGATCTCGCCTAATGGAAAGCGATGGATGAGGTCTATGATGGAATGAGCGTGCCCAGAAGATGCCTGGTCACTCTTGTTTTGAAGGAAAACGGGTTAAATGTGGAACAAATCACGAAAACCACAAACTATTTCCCATGTAACCTTTTTCTTTTACCTCCATACTTTTCAACTAGTTTTTCCCTAATAATTGACTGCATAACTAGTTCATTAGTAAACTCAAGACTGGAAAATCTGTTTGGCGTTCAAAGGCAGTAATTTTCCACGCGGTTGGTCTTCTACAGCTACTTAATAAAGTTATTGTAAGTCGGTGCCGACATTGATATTGAACTAAAGGTTATATTGTAACTAGTTTACGTAACAACATTGTCTCTCAGACTGAATAAAATGACTATCTATCTGTTTGACTATGTAAGTGTCTGACGATACCTTGAAAGTAAACAAAACAAAATCCTTACTAATATATATTACTAACTGACCCGACAAACGTTGTTTTGCCATATAAATTTTTGGGGTGGACCACCCTTATCACTTAGGGGTATGAAAAACAGATTACGACCGATTCTCAGACCTACCGAATATACATTTAAAATTTCATAAAAATCGATCAAGCCGTTTCGGAGGAGTATGGCAATTAACATTGTGACACGAGAATTTTATATATATAGATTTAAAATACTAGCGACCCGCCTTCGCAAGGTATTTACGACTTGACAAAACATCGAGAGATTTCTTAATTAACTATATGTTTAATATTAATGTATTATACACATAAACCTTCCGGAATACATTGTCTAAATTATGTTGAAAACCTCATGAAAATCCGTTGCATATTTTAGAAGAACAACGCGGACGTACAGACAAACGCGAAAAGTGACTTTGTTTTATAATATGTACAGAATTATAAATGCGGATGTGAGTTTGTTTGTTACGCTTTCACGCTAAAACGGCTGAACATTTTTAGACGAAATTTGGCACATGGATAGACCATGACCTGGTTTAGGACATAGAATACTTTTATCCCGATCGAGACTTTTGCGGGGAAACCGCGAGGCATAGCTAGTAGCTGAATAAAACATACCTACTTGTTAATTTAGTCCTAAAGCTTCATAATTTAATTATAATAAATCAAATGAGACAAAATAAACGACCTTTTTGGTTTAATAATTCAAATTGTGTACTCAATTTACCCCAGAAACAACATTCATCAAAAAATTTGAATAATTAAACCATTAATTAAAAACGTTATAATGCAGCTCGGCTTTTAACGCAAGAAAATAAACTTGACTGAACTAAAATACGGGTCTCTCACTTTCGGGAACTTTCGATTTAATTTGCTAAAGTTCTGTGCTTGGCGTAAATTCAGTGGTCGGCGACCTTTCAACTATGTAACCGGGAGGTTAGCAGGCTGCACAATGCAAAGAGCAGACACAATATGGAGACAACAAAAGGTCCATTTCTACAAAAGCTTTCCCGAAACAGGAGACTCCAAAGAGGTTATGGACTTGGCAAACTGTTTGCTTAGGCAAGTACCGCAAGGCTTAGGCCGTCACCGCACTGGGTTATTGTTTCTGGCTTACAGTGTACCGTTAGTCCAATGCAGGATGAACTGTGTGCGGTTAACGTTTGGAAAATTTGGATGATGTGAATTTTTGGATGATAAATAGGTAGTTTGAATAGCATTTGCGGAAAACAACTTCCATCATAACTCTTAGGGCTAGTTAATTTATTCAGGCGTAACCTTGCGGAAATCCATTATAAAATAGCGCTGAATGCAGACGCTTGATGTGGCAACACGCCGTGTTCGAGTTCGCGACAAGTCAATCGTCATCCTGAGGATGCCTCGTTGAAAGGTGAAACACGTGTCGATTTCTTTCAGGGTTTTCTATGACTCTTTAGAAACAGCTAAGCGGAACAGGTTACTAAATAATATCCACTTCTATTGTATTTTTTAACTAAGGGCTTTAAAAATACAATCCCCAAGTCAAGTGTTTCTTATTACATATTTTAGTCCTAAATGACTTGTAACATGGTTTTTCTGTTATATGCTGTGTTGCAGTGCCAGTAACTATATTAACACGGCACATATCCCGGGAGCAACATTTTCCTTCCACACAACACAGTTCATAGATTCAGTGTTTGCTAGAAGTTCTATGCAAACACAACTCCCGCTTCCCACTTTTCGGCGTAATATTTTCCTCTGTGCAGTCTGTGCAAATTGAATGTTTACTCAGCAAATAATACAATTTGCTTTTACCATGTGTCTATTAACAACTATTCTTGTACAGCGCTACAAAGCTCTTTTTGCGCTTGAATGACACTGACAGAGTCGCGTGTAGCGTTGTTGGTAAACATCAGTGGCAAACTTTTGTAAAATTGTATTTAATAAACCGGCCAAGTGCGTGTCGGACCACGCACAATGAAGGGTTCCGTATTTGGGATGAATTTATCCCAAAAACCAACTTAACTTTGTATTGAAAAACATGTTCTCCCATACATCGATATACGTCACGGTCAATTCTCCAACAGCAATTTTTTTTTTTTTTTTTTATGTTATAAAAATACAAATTTACGATTTTCGGACTTTTTCCTTTACTTGTGTTGTAAGACCTTGCTTCGTGCCAAATTTTATGATTCTAGGTCAACGGGAAGTACCCTGTAGATTTTGATTTATTTGTGAGTATCAAAATGTGGCCGTATATTTTTATTGCGCTGACTTCTAAAAGCTTGATTTTTTTGAGCTATAAGGGACCACAGACCATTTGATATTAATTTCAACTTGATACCCCCCACGCTTTCCTGAGAAAAAGAATGGACGGACAACGAACTGATCCTTAAGGTTTCCATTTTTTTCCTTTTGAGGTACGGAACCCTAAAAACAAGATGGCGGCGTTAGTTCCGATATTGGCCACGAGCCAAAAGATGAGAACTATATTTTTGGTTGGATATCCCTGAAAGTACAGTACAATAAAAATAAATAGTACGTATATCAAATTCGTCAGAGCACGGTAACATAATAGTATGGGCCGTCGAAAACCAAATAAAATGAACTCAAACCTTTTTCCAGCTGAAATAACCTTTCATATCGGATATCTTGACGAGTATTGTGGGGATATTTGATATGCAAGGTTATTTTTATTTAGGTCAACACTGGTTGACCTAATGCCAGGGATTTTCAATACTTCTCTTATTGGTTTAGTGTTCGCAAGCGCGACTGCATGTGAATCTATTTCCGGGTTCGGTACCCAGTTTAGGCCCCGTAATAAAATATTGGGTTTTAATTTCTCAGAAGCCACACAGAGTCTGACTTTGTCCACGGATAATGACTATAGACTACCCCCGATTACAATCAATCTATCCTTTTCCCAACTATGTTGAGGTCGGCTTCCAGTCTAAAGGGATGCAGCTGAATACCAGTATTTTACATGGGGCGACTGCCTATCGGACCTACACTACCCAGTTACTGGGTAACACGATACCCCTTGGTAAGACAGGTTGTCAGCCTTTTGGGCTTCTGACCATCCATACATTCATAACAAATGTCAAAGATTTACATGGGGCTCAAAATTTCGATGCATTATAATTTATACACCTCTTTTTTTTTTTTTTTTGGGTGGGAAATTATCAAATAACTTCTCCCGCTCTGGGTGGAGCGGGAGGGCGTGTCAGACTCTTACTGACTAAAACCCACCCGTGTTCCTTCGGTTGCCCTGTTGCCGGGGGCCACGATGTCCCTATCGGTTTTCTTCGAACCCCCGGCAGATTTTGGTTTTCTGTTCTCGGCAAATACACGCATTATGTCATGTAATTTAGTAGGTAATGCGTCTATCAAATATAATTTGAACTCAGTGCAATGAACCCTGTTGACTGTACCAAAACGTAGACACTAATTATTTGTATAACATGCGTCTGTCTCTTCCAGTTCCCGTTAGAGCGTGTCGGATTTATATTTTAGCACCTTGGTCGCTTGCGCGTGTTCACTTCGTTAGTAGTTAACCTCGCCTGTTACAGGCGGATATTTACTGAAAACTTGCAATATACTGTACTTGAACCTATATTCCGGCCACACTAAGTCTGCAATGGAATAAACGGGAAACCCCAAAAGTTTTATGTAACGTATACTTTTACATCAGTCAGATATGTCAGTTTCGGGGTTGTAAGTAGATCTAATGATTTTGATATTTTGCCTTTTGATTTTTGCATAATGCTTTTGATTATGCTCTTCCTCCATACGATGACAAAACTGTATCAAATCCACACTGCATCGCGCTAAAGTGACTATTCTTTACCAGGAATAAATCAGAATATAAAAACAAAATAACCTATCAAAAACAAAAAGACCAACAAAGTATCAAATTTTTTTTTCGAAGGTCAGTTTCAAATTCCACCGTTTTTTTACTTATGCAGACTTAGCGTAGCCAGACTACTTATGAACGTTGTAAACATAAACGTCAAAAAAAATATAGTTAAGAGTCCGCGCCACCACTGAAGTCCATTTGACGCGGCGCTAGTGTCTGTGTCATTGCATCACATTGCATTTAAAAATGTAGCTCTAAAATTTTCCGCGTGCTTTCTTCGTGGCGCGTACTCTCAAGGCCGTTTGTCCACCGCACCGTGAACGGAACGTCAACGAGAACGAGATGATGACGCCGAAGTAGCGACAGTACATTTTTACTATTCAAATTAAAAATCAAATAATTTAATTCGAGTAACATAAACTCATATTAGAATAGGCATACACATTAACAAATAAAATTAAAATAGAACTGAAATAAAATAATATAAAATTAAAATTCAATAAAGAAAAGATTAAATTCAAAATTAAAACTCAAAAATTATAAACAAATAAGATTACATTAAATTTTTCATAATAAATTACAGTTACTATTAATATGGCCGCGTAATCTCGTTCCTCGTTGACGTCCCGTTCACGGACGGTGGACAAACAGTGTAAGACGTTAATCGCTACTTAACATTAAACAATTTATTTAAGTACCTACCGAAAGTAAGAAAAGGTTAGACTGAAAGATAAAAAAGATGGATTTAAATAAAATCTCTCGCATTTTAAGAAAATTTCAACATGTCCGCCAAAGTTAGAGAAGGTTTATGAGGACTGCTTTCAACAAGATTCATGTCTGAGCTGGACCTCATTTCAAAAAGACCTCATTTGAATGCAAAATGCGATCGCTTCATTACGCGTATTACGTACCTATGTCCGTGGTCCGTAGGTACTCTAAATATTTCAGTTCACGTTGAATTTATTCCCCGGCTTAACTAAATATATGCTTAGAACATTACATAACATCAAGCCTGTTTTTCCCGAAGGGTTAGGCAGAAGTGCACCTAAAGAACACCCCCATTTCGCCAGTTACTGAACAACTCTTGTTCTAAAATAAGCCAGTTTAGAACAAAAATAAACTTTAGCAATTATCGTTTTATTATAACCCACGCACTTCAAAGGGCATTAAAAATTACAGATAAAATCCAAAACGAAACCTTCGTCATATTTATTTTGAACTCAAAATAGACGTTAAGAGTCCATTAATTTAGCAGTACCAAAGTTAATAAAATTCGCGTACTTCGTTCGGTTAAATGTGCACATAAAACATCAGAAAAACAAGCCAGTGCGAAATAACGGCCTCAAAACATGGTACATTTGTTAAGTTAATAGGCATCCCGTCAATATAAAGGATGTACTAAATACCGTGAATTTACACGAAAAATATTAGCGTACCGATGATAATTGGTCTCTAGGGGCGCTAATAAAATTGTGGTCGAAAAGACACGTGAATTGGAATGACAAATATCGATAAATATGGCGAACGAGTCGTTCTGTTAGTGATCTGTCAAGTTGACAGGTGAAGGACCGATCCGTTATGGCCACACCTAACAATGGGTCATGCATGGAATTGGTATGTACTATATGTTCGTATTATGATGACATGTCAACGCGTACTGTTAGACGGACTGTTTCTCGAAATTTAAAAATATGAATGTCAATAATTCTGTTTTAAAACAACAAGAGGGACGGCCCTCACTGAACCGTACTCGAAACGCCAACAAGCACAGAACGCATCAGCTAAAAGCTTGAGAAGCCGATTACAAGATAAATTTAAAAAAAGTAATTCTGTTAAGAAATCCTATAAAAATACAAACAGAATAACTTCAACTTTATAGTTTCCTAAACATAATAGAACAATAGTATAAAGACTTAAAACAACGTGTTTCAATTAAATTCGAGAAACGCGACATTTCCATGAAAACATGAAAGAAATAAATCATAGCTTTAACATCAAAGAGGAAAGCGTAATTAAGAAACTGAGCTTCCTTAAGAAATATATTATTTAGTAACACGAACAAGTCATGTTTCAAAAACATATATATGTCCCCAAAATCTGAATAAGTTAAGATTCATTACCATACAAATAAGGGCTAGTCTCCCTGCGGCCAAATACGTAAATCTTTTGTGTGACTGGCACTGGCATGGCCACCATCAGGGATTTTAATTTTGACAACACAATAAATTTGTCGCTAATTAGTCGAAATTTGTCGCCTAATATCAGAATTTGTCGGTCACTGGTACAAAAGTTATAAGGGTTTAGGTATGAGGCCGATCTGGGGTGCATCTCCCCAGCTTGGCCCAATTGAATCTCAAAAGCTAGGGCACCTAGCGAAGATTTGTTTTCTCCCAAATTTAGTCGCTAATTAGTCGCAATTTTTCACCAAGTCACAGATTTAGTCGGGACTTTGTTTAGAAGATATAATGAGTTAATTTTTTTAGTATAGTCCAAGAGCTAGATTGAAGAGTTAGTGAAAAATAAGCTGCGGAGATGCTCCCCAGATCGGCCACCTATAAACCATTATAACTTTTGAACCAGTCACCAACAAATTCTGATATTTGGCGACAAATTTCGACAAATTAGTATTTTTTTGTGTATCAAAATTAAAATCCCTGATGGTGGCCATGCCACTGTCAGTCACACATTTTTAAATAAAATTATGTTGTAGGTTTAGGTAGTAAAAAAATTTTGGCCGATTTTGTAAAAATATCACCATAAAATCTTTGGTGAAGGGAGCTGTCACGCCAACTGATGCAAGGTATTATCATTGTTGACAGCCTTCTTCACCTAAGTTTTCAAGGTGATCGGCTACACTTAGAGCGATGAAAACGCTATTTAGCAAAGCTAATGAAAATCGAAAATTCGTGAATTTGCCAAATATTCCTTTGGCAGTGGGCGTCCCACCTTTGTAATTGATACGCCCACTGCCACTGAGAAAAAGAAATTACTTTTGAGTCAGCGATTTGAGTACGACTTATGTTCTTGACCTGAATTGTTGACTAATGTTTTTCGTACTTAAAGCCGAGTCTGTATCTACGGGAACGGTATGGATTGATTTTCTTCAGTTTTTTATTTTTATTTTTAACACTAGGAGTACCTACCTCCTAGTGTTTAAAACTCCAAAAAAAAACAATGGCACTCCGGGAGTGCCGACAGAAGTGAAAACTTGAACAATTTTATTGTGCAGGAAATACTTTTCTTTTTTGAAGTCGGTAAAAAAAAAGGGAAATGTCAATCATGTCATTGTCATGTCTCAATGTTTGGATTGTCATTAATCCCAAAGAAAATGTATCGCGTCTTTTTAATGGTCAAAAGCTTGGTGCCGGTAAAAGTGTCGCGAGTTCAATTGTTTTTTCCCATCTCAAAAATGCCCAACGCGCCGAAAGAAGTTTTCACTTCAAAAACCTTCACATTTCAAGTCTTACTTATCTCCGTGTCCATTTCAAGTCCTTAATATCTAACTATCACCGTGCTTGGCATGTCTAACGGCTTATCCCAATAAACTATTTTCAGTAAAAGACAGATCGCTATTGATGGTAGACAGTATAATTCTATCTGTCATTGAATGTCGTCACACAATTCCCTAAGATTCCTTAAACTCTGACATATGATTGTGACGTTAAAACCATAGATAGATAGGTTTTCCATCTCTAATATGACAGATAGGTTATAGGGTTCGGCCGTAAGTGGCCAGTAAGTAGTCCATATCACATTGAAACTCTTTACTTAATAAATCCGTATGTAACAACTCGACTCTCGTTCAATTGTCGTGACTGTGTACTCTCATCTTCATCTGCTTTATTTTATCATCTTCTACGGTACAACAACTTTGTGATTCTCTAATGGCCGATTCCTATAATTTACGGACCGTTTTTGGTAAAATTAAAACTCTTGTATCTTTACCAATAATGAAGCAAAGACCTCAAAGCTTTGCATAATAGACCCCCTCCCATTATGGAAGTAGCTATCACAGGTAATATTTGCTTACGAATCTATGTATATGCCCAGTTTGGCAATAAAAAAAGTTACCATTGGTAAGTAACCGATGTGTTTTTGTTTATAGGAACCGAGCATTAATTATTACTACGGCATGTAACTTTTGTACTATGTAGGATATTATGATGATCTTAGACAAGCTACGTTAGACTAAAATCCCGCTCAAACTCAAAGCATTTATTTCAATTAATCCATTTACAAGCACTTTTGAATTGTCAAGGAATCGGTCAGTTAGAAAGATGAAGCTAGTTGCCCATTCCAAAGCGTCGTAGGTAGGTATCTATGGAGAAGAACGGGCAAGAAACTCCACGGACACTCTTTTAAATAAATAATTGTTACAAATATTGGTTACATCATTCATGTTGAAATTATACTTATGAGAACAATGTAGAAAGACATGCACGTTAGAAGCGTCTGTAATAAAAAGATAAAACAAAGAAATTCAAAAATTTAAATAAATTAAAAATAAGCCATGGCAGCTAACAGAGGACCAGTACCAACTGACGGCGCCCGTTCACGAACATGACGCATGGATTAGCACCATTCAGTTAATTCAGTTTCTAGTAAAACACTCAAAATGTTTTTGAAACTGCAACTTTACAACTTCGCTTTATTTTTCAACACATCTCCGTAAAAACAGAACGTTTTTCTTTTATTTCTTTTCACTCTCACACCCAGATGGATAGCGATAGACATCTAAATCGATTGTGTGGCTCGGAATTAGTTTACACACACGTGCGGGACTTTATTTATACTGCCAGTGATATACAGGGGCACATGGAAGGCTGACGTGACAGCTCGACTTATTGCACGCTCGACAAACGCTGCTTTACGGCCGTGAAAAACGACCGATATACATATTGGCTGAATTATAGCGTACAGGTGCCATATAGATAGTATTGAGGTGGTTTGTTGGGTCGTATCGTTTGGGGCTGGGGAAATTTTAAGGTACGGACGGCATTTACGGCTCTTGTAATTCCAAACATGTCATGTCACGCATCTGATTGATGGTGTTGGCTTCCAATAAGTAGCTACATTACAGTTACGTATGTATGTTACAATTATAGTCACTTTTTCTGTTGTGATACAGATACTGTCTGCGGGAGCCTTTAGCCTAAATTGAAAATGTTTGATGTTCGTTCAAGCAATTTCATTTTCATGTCCACATTAATAATCTCTAAATATGTCGGATGCAAAATTGAAGTAGGTACCTATCTCACTTTCTTTGATGAATATCTTTGTTAATACACGTGAAGGTAATATCAAAGAACTGCTTTGTCGTGTCGTATGTTCATATATGAGGGCGTTCATATACGGCGTTATAGGGATTGGTGAAGAGTGACAACACGTGTTCTTTCTTGTTTTCCTCACGTTATCCGGCTCGAAGGACCATTAGATGGTCCTTCGAGCCGGATCCCAACCCCAATCTCAGCAGCAGCAAAGAAGTGATATTCTTAAATACGTCTGCCTCGTTGGTCTAGTGGTCGCAAGCGCTCCTGCCGAGCATGAGGTCCTGGGTTCAATTCCCGGGTCGGGCAAAGTGTTATTGGGTTTTTCTATCTGAAATTTCTCAGTAGCAGCCCGGAGTCTGGATTTGTGCCCGGTTGATGGCAATAGGCTCGCCCCTTATTACATGGAACTTAAACTTAACTGGTGAAATGTGGGTGTACCTGCTACAGGGACACCTCAGCCCAACCCGGGAAACAAGGCGTGATGTTACGTTATGTTATTAAATACGTAACATAAATGAAGCAAAATGAGTATATAATGTTTGTAGCAGGTGGCGTTCTATAGTTTCTGCCTACCCCCGTTGGAAGAAGGCGTGAATTGTATGTATGTGTGATTATTAAATTATAATCTAGGTCAAAGGTCGAGGTCGTAAAATGCTAATGCAGAGTGTTATTAATACCACTATTAAATGGTATACGACGGTTTGGCACGCCACGTATTAATAGTCGCTTTGATCTATGTAATAGATGGATAAATCACGTAATTAAGTATTAGTTAATTAATGTCTATTATATAATGTACCTACGTGGGTCATATTTTAGGGAATATTGGATTTAAGCTTTTTAACGTAATTGGATAAGTACGTAATCTCGTTTGAAGAGATCGACTGAATTCCAGCCAAATACGTGTGCAGGTTAACTCACGATGTGTTCCTTTCGAATTTCCAATTAGCCTAATTAAATTATTTAAAAAGCGGCCAAGTGCGAGTCGGACTCGCCCATGAAGGGTTCCGTAGCAGCAAGTAACATTGAATGAAAGGTAAATTGCGGTTTACGATTTATGACGTATTAAAAAAAAACTACTTACTAGATCTCATTCAAACCAATTTTCGGTGGAAGTTTACATGGTAATATACATCATGTATTTTTTTTGTTTTATCATTCTCTTATTTTAGAAGTTACAGGGGACACACACACATTTTATCACTTTGGAAGTGTCTCTCGCGCAAACTATTCAGTTTAGAAAAAAAATCTATTAGAAACCTCAATATCATTTTTAAAGACCTATCCATAGATCTCCACACGTATGGGTTAGATGAAAAAAATTTTTTTTGAGTTTCAGTTCTAAGTATGGTGAAAATCTTAATGCGGTTCACAGAATACATCTACTTGCCAAGTTTCAACAGCATAGCTCTTATAGTTTCGGAAAAAAGTGGCTGTGACATACGGACGGACAGACAGACAGACATGACGAATCTATAAGGGTTCCGTTTTTTGCCATTTGGCAACAGAACTCTAAAAAGTATCCAGCACTGTGTATTGATTTATTTATTTTTTTCCCTCTTACAAACTCAAACACAAAGCATTTATTTCAATTAAACCATTTATAGGCACTTTTGAATTGTCAAGGAGTCGGTCAGTCAGAAATGTGAAGCTAGTTGCCCACTTCAAAGCGACCAACCACCAAATACCAAACCAAATACCAAATAAAAAATAAGAAAAAAAAAAATATATATATATCTTACAGATAGATATAAATAGATATAAATCACAACTGCCCCGTTGGTCTCGTGGTTGGAAGCGCGACTAATAAGCGTGGGGTCCTGGATCCGATTCTGAGGTCGGGCAAAGTATTATTGGGTTTTTCCATCAGGAATCTTTTAGCTGGGTTCTTGGGAACTTTAAAGTAAGTACCTAATAACTGCTTCAGATATAGTGTTAAGACTTAGTTATAAAAAATAAAATTTATTGCTGTAAGAACAAAAAAAACACCAGTATAACAGAAATAAAATAAAGCATTAAATTAAAATTGCAGAGAAAATTAATTTCTTATTTGGTTACCTAAGTTCTTTACATGAGGTCGTCTAAAACCGATTCTCAAAATAAAACTACAAGACAACTTGCATACTTCGATAATCTACATGTACGACATACCTACAAAGGTATGTAAGAAAACTAGCTACATGGTTTTGAGAACTCCATATCTTATACTAAAACGTTGGCAATACGACGTGATTCCATATCCAAGCACTCTATATCTAAAGAATTTTATTAAGAAGCCTTGGGACACACTAACTGAAAACATGCATCGAGTTAATGGAATAGCTGACTCGATAAGTTTTCCTCACTTTTTCATAAAATAAAATGTTCAGCTACTGAGAACTTTACTCTGTATGGAGTGTTTTCAAGTCGGTTTAAATTTATTTTATGTAAACGGAACCTTTTGGGTTGGTTGAAAAAGTTGAGCTTTAAACAGCGAAATTTAAGAGGTTGCGGTCACATGGTCGTTGGCGTTCATTTCTTATAAACGTTTTCCTCGACATAGTTTGACCGAACCGCGCCTTATGTATGTGCGCTCACAGCGTCCCGCCGCTAATTCGTCAACGCTCACGCCATCCCGCCACTCATTCGTCAACGCTGCTCCCCGCCTCACTGCACATTCCTAAGGCGCGGTCTCGGACAAGCTAGAGCAAATATTTTTTACGATATAATGTATATCACCACTGCTATCCAGGCATAAAACAGAGGAATACGTTTGGAAGGAATAAATGCGTGACCTCATTTACTCTTAAGATAGACAAAATCATAAAACAATTTAGCAGTTCCCTAATTAGAGTCATAAATGTCGGAAACAAAGCAAAAGTAGGTAGGTTTTGTACCTATTAAGTTGATTTTAATTATTAAGAGGAAATATTTCTTCCTTTTACCTCGTAGGGATAGCTCATTTCTTTTAACCATATTTATTTCAAGTCGGATTGTTTTAAGGGTGGATGTACGTTTTGGTCCTTCGAGCCGGATCTGAGGGTAAGGAAATCCTGTCTACTATCCGTCTGTAACCTTATGTCGCATGGTGCAGACATCCTGAATATATATTTTATTTGTCACATACTAGGTATTATGATAGGTTAGGGCTGTAGGGCTTATATGGCTTAGAGTCATTGGGACTGTTAGGCTTGTATGTCTTAGTAGGTTCCTTTAAGTTATCATATATTTTCATGTATTGTCGCACCCTTAACAGTATTGCGGCCTTACGTGACGTTTTTTAAGGGTATAAGTTTTTTTTTTTTTTTTTTCCTAGGGCATATCGCAGTTTTGACCACTAAGGTCTTGGCTGCTTAACCAGACTTTCCTGTGGCTGCCTTAAGCTTCTACACTTAAAGCCTCCAGCCAGGGGCATAAACTATTCTAAATTAAAACTAAGTGAACGCTCCCTAAGGGCACCCCTTGTTGGGCACGCCACAATTGCGGCGATAAGACCCCTCTTTGAGGAGTGGCTTGAGAGACGCCACGGCGTCCTCACCGGACACGGCTGCTTCGGGAGGTTCCTGTTTAGGATAAGGCGGGAGGAAACACCCGGGTGTCACCATTGTGTGGATCGGCCTGAGGACACGGTGGAGCATACGGTGAAGGTCTGCCCGGCTTGGGCGGAGCAACGCCGTGTCCTCGTAGAGGCGATCGGCGGCGGTGATCTCTCGCATCCGGCCCTGGTTCAGGCCATGGTACGGAGCAAGAGGAAATGGCAGGCCGTCACCTCCTTCTGCGAAGCGGTAATGCTCGCGAAGGGGGAGGCGGAGCGCGTGAGGGAGAGGCAAATTTCGCGCCCTCACGCCTCTAACCGCCGCAGGAGGAGACGCCCGGGGCGGGAATCGCGAGCCGATTTCCGGCCACCGTAGGCGCGGGCTTGCGGACGGTGAGCAATGGGTAGCTCGCCGTCCGATAAGGACCAAGCCCGGGTCGACGGCGCGTTGTGTTCCACGCGCGCCTCAAAGAGATGTCAGCAGAATTGACGGGGTCCGTTAGGGCCAATGCCTGCCGGGGGTTCGAAGAAAACCGATAGGGAAATCGTGGCCCCCGGCAACAGGGCAACCGAAGGAACACGGGTGGGTTTTAGTCAGTAAGAGTCTGACACGCCCTCCCGCTCCACACAGAGCGGGAGAAGTTATTTGATAATTTCCCACACAAAAAAAAAAAAAAAATTGGCACCCCTTGTGGGGTACGAACCTCGGCTTAGGGCGCTGGGGGGAGGACAGCAAAGAGGGACAGGCTGGATCAAACTTAGATTTTCATCTTGATTGTTATTCGGGGTATTTAAAGCTACGTGCTAAGCTGCAACAACTGCTGGCACCTTGTTTTCGAGCAAGGGTCGGGGCGGGGGGGTGGGGGGGTGTAGATGTACACAGACATTAGTGCATAATACACCCATTTGACCAAAACTTTACAAATAGAATAGCTTCACCACAGCAAACCCAAAACAACTCAGTCAAAGAATAACACAATAAGAACCTTAATGTCGCACCATAAAGGGCAGTACAAAATCCCATAATACAGCAACTAACAAAAGTTTGCGTGTCGCGTTGTAATAAACACATTTAACTTTAACTTCACTTACAGACCGACCCTATACGGCATGGCGTTAAGAAACATTGAATGCCTAATGGCTTCTAAGAAACGACAAAGCATTCACAAGTCACATTTGTAGTTTTGCTATAGTCAAAATCGGTTCAACGAGCGTCTAAACGCATAATGGAAATGGGCCATAATTATCGTCAGACGAATCCTAGATAATAGGCTTTCGGCGCCTTTATGAAACTAAATAATTGCAGTTACTCAGTTTTGGCAAATTGAGTAGTTCGCGATGACAACGAAAGTACAAGTGAACGCTCAACTTACGAACTAATATGCGTCGCATAAAACTTTATTAAACGTTAAAGTGTTAAGTTTGGAAGTTACTTGTAAGACATTAACTTAAATGTGCCCCTCACATTTAAGTTAATGTCTTACAAGTAACTTAACTGAAACTGTGCTAAAGTATTTTATACTTTCGTAATTAATCAACAGATTGTGTTTGGGTTTCACACTTTTGAAAAAATCTGTTATTCATTTTCATATCTGTAACGGGACGATTCGAACGTGATATGTAAACCAACATCGGCCAATATTTTAAACGTATTCGAAAAAAAAGGTAATTAAATTGTTGGGATTTAGGGAGCATTCCTCTCTTTAGTACTAAATTGTTACAAGAGTAAATATTTGTTGTTTATTTTCACATCTGTGTTCAGAATAAATAAAGCATTTCTCCAACTGACGTGAACCTCTTAAATCTACCAATTGTAATTACTGGGCCGCAATCCCGTTT
The DNA here is from genome assembly GCA_949152395.1 of Agrochola litura. Lineage (NCBI taxonomy): Eukaryota > Metazoa > Arthropoda > Insecta > Lepidoptera > Noctuidae > Agrochola > Agrochola litura. The sequence goes on along the minus strand of OX424509.1, from coordinate 15,204,278 downwards.
TATCTAGGTCATCGAATCTTCTTCGTCGTCTTTCGAATATATCCGACCCTCTTCATCCGCATCAGACATTCCAGGGTAATTTTTGCAAGGAAACACACTTTCCCACTTATGTGAATTTTCGGTTGAGAAACTTTCGCCATCTTGCTCTAAGTGATTGTACAGAAACTGAACTAGGTACTTACATATCTATCCATCCTAATATAATAAATCTGAAAAGTTTATTTGTTTGAACGCGCTAATCTCTGGATCTACAAGCCGGATTCGAAAAATTCTTTTTGCATTTGATAACCCATTTCTTAAGAAAGGTTATATACTATTTAACATTACGCTATGGCTTTTAGGAGCTGAGCAAAAGACAAATAAGTCAGAAAGAGCGCTAAGCGAAAATTAAGTACCTAAAATGAAAATGTGGCTGTTTATTTATTTGGTAGACCAACAGCAGTACATACCTACAAAAAAAACAAGAATAGTATTACAAAAGTACTGGTATGTATGCCTCTTATAGGTAAGTATACAAAGCAATCACCACAAAACTACTTCGTAATTAACAAAGAAACTTATGAAAACATAAAGTACAATTAGAAAACAAAATTCTAAATAATCCCTTCCTCTTCAAAAACTTTCAAAGCTGTGGGCGAGAGATCAATGTTCTGAAAGAACAGACAATTTCTTTATACCTAATTAAGGGTCTCATCAAAACTAGACTTTGGAATCGATCATGTTTATAAATTTTTACAATCAAGTACCTAGTAGTAGTTTATGAAACTGTTGCATAATGAGGGGTGTTAAAACACGAGTGTTTTAATACCCAGTTATGTGCAGTTTCATACACTACTTTATCTACTCTCATACATTGATGAGACCTACTAAATAAAAGATCAAAATTAAAGACCAAGAATTTAAAAAATCCCATGAAATTCAATACAACAAAACGTATGAATATCAGCACATGCATGCGATGCTGTCCCCCGCTTAAATGTTCCATTACAAAAGTTGATGGAAACTCCTTGGTGATATTAATTTCTTGGATTTGCCCTGTATCGTAATAGAAAAAAAATGTTTTAGAGCATTATTTTGTTACGGAAAAAGTGTTATTAATAATTATGATTCTATTTTTAAATTTCGGTATTGTGTTTGTAAAGTATGTCAATATAAACTCGTTTTTTAGTTTAGAATTCCAATATTACGCTATGAGAGTAAATAAAATTAAATAAAAGGTTACCACGAAAGGTGGTAGGCTGTTATTTTAGTATGTGTGAATCTTCTTACGACTTCCATGTGGGCAAAAGTTAGTCGAGAAATAAAATTGTATTGGACACTTACGGTTGGTAGAGTAAGTTTAAAGTTTAGAAGTAGTTTGATATGAGCGAATTTTAAACTTTTGAAATACGTAGTTCGCTTTGATTTTTTTGCCTGCCAGTGTCATTTACAAGTTTGAGCTTGCAACACTGTCCAATATGTTATGTGCTCACTGTAGCGCGCTGCGTCATTAAATATACACGCCACTTGCACCTACTAGACGATAAATATCGCTCGTCTGTTGCCACTTCACCGGCTGGTACTAAGTATCAAGCTCTAAAATTTTCAATATTTGCTGCTGGGAAGATTTTTGCTCAATTTTTTTTGCATTATTTTTAGGAAAAATAAATTTTGTTCGAAATCTCATGGATGTTTTATAGATGTTGTTTTAGGCACAGCTGGGATTTTCCACAATTTAGGTATGAAACTACAAGTACGCTGCGGGCCTGTCTTGCTGGGCCAATTCAGTGAGTCTAACGTAGTCGAAGAAGATCTAAGACTCACGCGATAGAAAGAGAGGCAACTCCTAGGTGAATATAACTGTAGGTGATTAGGACTGTGCGACCTGAATTGCACTTTATTGTGTCGTAACAAGAGTCGCTTTTTATTTAAATGACTTTGCGGAGTGTCCCATTCTGTATTAATCTGTTTTAGATTCCCTATATTCTTTTCAATCTACACACTTAACATTTGTAACATTAATTTGACATAACAAACCTCAATATAGCGAACGATCTGGCCCAAAAATATCTTTGGGACTTTTTGACATTTGCATGACAGCGGTTTTCACTTAACCGGGCACTTTCGTCCTAAACCCTGACTAAGGTAGACCCTACGGGTAGACCGCATTTATCACATCAAAATATGATTAACCTTTGACATGAAGCCGGCAAATGGATGGGTCGCGGTTGTCAAAGGTTTTAGAGAAAGGGACTCCAAAAATCACGCATCACTCCCTGAAAAAGGGTTTCCATCAAAAAGCTTTTAGCCACCTAGATATTTTGGAAATTATGTTACAATAACCGGACAAATCCTGCGGTCATACTTGAGCGATCGTAGGGATCATTAGTAAAGACCAGTAGTGCTATTCTGTAACCATCTCACCGTGTTATCTTAGGTGAAGTTAGCGTGGAGTGAGCTGTCAGTTGCTAAGGATTGACACTATTGGCAGCTCACTTCACCTAAGTTATCACGGTGAGATTTTTACAGAATAGCAGTCTAGTGATAATGTTTTAATGAAATAACATGAAAAAGGTTGACTACGTGTACGGGTAAAATGTTAATGGGTTTTTCTATCAGAAATTTCTCAGTAGCAGCCCGGAGTCTGGATGTGCCCGTTGATGGCAATAGGCTCGTCCCCTTACATAGAACTTAAACACTATGGCGAAATGTAGGTGTACCTAATATGGGTACACCTCTGCCTAACCCTTCGGGAAAACGAGGCGTGATTTTGTGTAACATGAAAAAGATTTCGACAAGGTAAGTACCGAGTTAAAATACTGATAAAGCTCAGTTTTGAAGACACATTAAGGGTCCGTGCACGAAAAACGTCCTTTTTTGTCAATCACATATCTAATTGTGAGAAAGCTTGAAATAATTGAAAGATTAAGTCCGTCTGTCTATAAAAGTGCAGTTGTCATGGTGCTAAACCATTCGTGTCAGTCACAGCACCTGTTAATAGTTGCACCACTTTCGCGCTCTCGAAAATATGGTATATTTCGCCTTTGATTTTCTTAATGAAGATATTGTATACTTAATCATAAAATAAATATTTGCTTTTAAGGATAGTTGAAGACTGAAGTCAGATGTTTTAATTTCTTGATATGGTTAGCAAAATAATAGGAAAAAATACATTACTGAATGAGTTTAAAAAAATGGTTTTTCTAGATTATTTTTCTGCTACATTTTGTATGGAAGCTTGAAAAAAGTGGTTCAGCCACATGCAAGTAGATCATATAATGATGTTGATTATATTTTTTAATTTTCAAAATCAAAAGTAGTTTCTTGTAACAAAATGATCAAACGTCAGTCTCGCGTCATTTTTCGGAAAACTTATCGCGAATAGAAACAAGAAAAGAATTCGTTTTTTTCCTTTCTCACAACAAATGCACAAAATTGATCAAAATCTGTCGATTTCGTGCAAGGCCCCGTAAGGTAGAAAACCTTTCCAACACATACTCAAAGAAACAGTCTTCAATCTCAGGTGCTTTAAAACAAAAAGAAGATCCTAAATGATCCGTATCGTTAAACCCACTCAACCATAAATTCTTTACAAAAATTTGCGATAAGATTTTTAAAGTTATAAAACAATTTACAACCATTAAGCCGAAGTCTCATTTTTTGTTTGTCCGCTGATATAAAAACACATTATGATATTTTCTGAATTAAGAAAAAGAAAAAGTCGAGATGGATATCGTATTTTTTAAAATCAAAGCTTCATTGCCCCCGAATTTGAATTTGAAATATCGCTGTCTTACATTTAAGATTAATTCATAAAGTCGGCCTTACTCAAACGGGCACAATTGCAAAACTTTTTGACAAGTAAAGCGTTGGAAATTAACATTGTGCTAAGTTTTGGCAAAGTTCGTGCGAATTGTTTGCGAATTCGAGATCCGCACGAGACATAACCTTGACGACAAAAAAACCCGGACACATTTGAATTTGGAATTCTGTGCTGCCATAACTCCCGTGCTTATTGTCTCGTTGCGTTCATTAACCGCTTTTTGTGTTCGTATTCCAATGAGGAATGACCTTGTCAGCGGGTATCCAGCCGGTCATCCGTAACAATTTATAAAACCGTGTTTTTATATCACCATGAATGCCCAATCTCTCAGAACAAATTTTGAAACAGTATTTTGTAGTAGTATCATAAAGTTGGTAAACTTAAAGGGCAGTCGTGTGGTTCTAATGGCTATCGATTTTATTTCTCTGTTTTTTTTATGACATCGTAGTTTTATTGCTGGTACGATTAAGATTTTGTTTTTTGAAAGCAAAATAATAAATAAGCTCAAGGTGAACCGTTTAAAAAACCTGACATTACGAATAAAAATAACCGTTGGAATAGTAAGTTTTTAAGGTACAATCGAAACCTCGTACCTAGACTATACAAATTAAATAGATTTGAACGAACTATTCATGATAACTTTTCTTTGAAGTTAAGTAGACTTACTGCGAACATTATAGGCTTGCGAATCATAATAATTAATTAAACCTCATCGAAAGCTTTAGTAAGATATGCAATTTATTCTGAAAATGATAACATCTATTAACAGACAGACAACTACAACTCTTGAATGCCAAGAACCTAATTACGCCAATGCAACTAAGAAGAAAAATACAAAAATGGAATAAGCCATAAAATTACACATAGTTACAATGTTTTAAGGGGGAAACGTCAGGGTAGCCCGCGAAATTCAAATTTGTTAAGTTAGCAAAAATGAAATGAAATGAATGAATGAATGAAATGTCATGATTTCATGAAATCATGACATTTGACACCTTTATCTTCTTCTTAATCACTATTGCTGATTGTATTGATTATAATTGAGTAAAGCCAAATTTGTTACGGCCGCAAATCATATTTTGATCAACATAAAACCTGACACTGATCTGCAAAATGCAAAAACCGTAAGAAAATTTGAATTTCGCGGGCTACCCTGACGCTTCCCCCTTAAGCCCAAGTGATCAGTTAGTGTCATCTTATGGCCGATTCCTATAATTTACGGACGGTTATTGGATAAAATTAAGACTTGTATCTTTACCAATAATGAAGCAGACTTCATAGTTTTGCATAGTAGACCCATATGGAAGTAGCTATCACAGGTAAAACTAGCTTATAAATCTATTTATGTATATAAGCCCAGTTGCAGTTTGGCAATAAAAAAGCTACCATTGGTAAGCAACGATTTGTTTTTGTTTATAGGAACCGAGCAAAAGTAGGTAATAGTATTAAAAGCGTATCTTCATAAGTAGTGTGGCGGCATCTACATCGCCAAATACCAACTACGCTTCAAACTGACGTCACGCAAAATCCTGCATCGCGCAAATAGAGTTTACCACGCGACGAATATTATTCAACGTCCCGACATCAATGGTCAGGCAGTTGCCCACCAGACACAACACCCGTCTGGTCGTAGGATCCTCCCGTTTCTATAGAGAATGAGTGAGCTTGTCCCTCTTACCTCTATATTAGAAATACATGATTTTATGAACCAATGCAGTTGAAAGCATAACAAGCTGTTCCACACATTAATTTTCCAATCGTCCGCAGTTACAGTTTTCAATCACACTTAGTAAAATAAAGTGTTGGCAGATACTCTCAAATAGAACGGAGAGGGATCAATTAACAACAGTTCGAAAAGTAATTTAAGGAAGGGTCTTCACTCATTTATCAACTTCCCACCAGAAACTTTGACCCAAGTTTTAGCACTTTACATTATCACTGCCATTAGCAATCACATAACACAAAACTAATATAGGAATGGTTGTCTATGAAGTCAAAACGATGACGTAGAATGTCCAAAAATCAGCTGACTGCTTTATGAAAGCCTTGCTATTGCCTGCGGTTTCGAACGTGTGGAGGTCGGAAATTGTCCCTCGGCAATGTACTACCGGAATAAAAAGTATTGCATGTGTTAATCCAGGTCATAATCGACCTATGTGCCAAATTTCATCGAAATCCGGTCAATCGTTAAGAAGTGAAAAAGTATCAGACAGATGGACAGAGTTCTTTACTCATTTATAATATTAGTATGGTATATATGTATAGTATAGACTAGTTAGACCACAACAGTAAATAGCCGCGATAAACAATAGAGAGAAGCGATAAACAATAGAGAGAAAAAAAATACAATAGACGTGGATATATTTAGTAACATGTTCCGCTTAGTTATTTCTAAAGAGCCATAATAAACCCTGAAAGAAATCGACACGTGTTTCTTTCTCAACGACGCATCCTCAGGATGATGATTGACTTGTCGCGAACCCGAACACGGTGTGTTTCCACACCGAGCGCTGAACGCAGAGAGAATAGAGTGGAGTTTGCCCAGCGATGGACAGCATTGAACTCATAAAATAGTAACACCGACTACAAGATATTTAATATCTTTACAAAGATAATAATAAAATGAGATGTCGTAGGTAGGTATCCTTCAGATCTTAAAAGCACGTAGGTGCATAAAATTATACGCCCGACAGATAGTCAACTTTAAATGTTTTGTTTGTACAAAAACAAAATGTCAGCCGTCTCAAAATAAATTACAACCTAAAGATAATAAGGAAAACATGGTACAGAAACGGATATTACTCGATTAAATTATTAAGAAAATAAAAGGGACGCTTTAACGTGTCTGTCTGCCGTGACATCTGACATTTAGAAATATCTCTGTCTTTGATAACAGGGAAACTTATTATAAACAAAGTGTCTTGGAAATCGGGACGTCGACAATGTCTCAAGTTTATATCTTGGCAACATCAACACCTCATTAAATTGTCGTAGGACGTTATAATTGGACGCTCATAAAAATCTTTAATCTGACTTTCTATTTTAAAGACTGTCTTTTCAGATTTAACATTTAATGATTTTGTGTGTAATTTTGAATCCCCATTAAAACGAGAAAGGTACTTTAATAACCATTACCCTTTGCAAAATTGCAAACGATTTAAAATCCAACCTAAAATTTTATCGTAATCGATAACGAGCCTCATCCAGATCCCTATTTGCTCTTATCTGCTGTACCCTTTTAAATGACCCACAAGGTATGACCTATAAAGGCCGTAAGCTAATGACCAGCAGAGGCGTCCATAAAATATGATCCACATACGAGAAAATGCTCACATTAAAGCGACCGACTACATAATGCAAGCTGCTATCGGAACCGTGTCCGCATGTAGGATAATGAATGGGCAGTTTTATACGGCCATTGTGCATTTAAATTTAATTCTCTCAATAGAATTAATTCAGAACGGCGCTGCCAAGAAAACTGTTCGGGTAACAAAATCGATTCTTATCTCCTTCACAGTAGAATTTCTAGAGTGCACTGCAGAGGTTCTACGAATTATAATTTTAAAATACCGGCTAAAAATATTCGAGTAATAATCGGGTAAATAAATTAAAGTGTCGACGACGAAGCTCGTCCGCTTGCATACGTTTTAAAAATACAAAGAACCTAATCCCTGTCGCCACATAAGATATGATAAATATATAGCGGCAATGCAATTTCTCGCACGCTCCCCGTCTAATAACTTTAGTGGAACGACCTTAGGACCCTGGCCTTTTTCCAGCACAGGCGACCGACTGGCACAGAAACTTCTATGTCATAAACGTTTACTAACGTAAAAGATGAAGAAGGCGTAGGTATTTTTACAGAGGAAAAAATATATAGTAACGAAGTTTTTAAAAATACTGAGAAAATTTTGCTGCGAAAAAAGGAGTAGGTAGAGAAATAGATGGAGTTAAAGTGAACACTGTAATCAAGGCATGGAATGGGTATTTTTGAAAGGTTAAATAATGATCAGCAGAAACAAAAACTGCTCCGTACCTTCAACACCACTTTCAATCTATCAGCCGATTAATTTACGTCCTTTCATACTTTTTACAAAATTGGGTCAAAACCAGTCAACAACTTGGCGTATAACTCTCCTAAAAAAGGACGCAATTTCTTCAAGATCGGCAGGCCGTTGACCTGAATAAAAATGATAAAAAAGTAAAGTAACTAAGTGCCTATACAAACCCAATCAGTAGGCTATTGAAGACAACGACTATTATTAACTGAGAATAGGAAACACGACAGTTAAGCTATCAAAGTAGGTAAACATGAAGACCTTGTGAATGTTTCTTTAACACTTGACTTAACAAGATAAAAGTCAACAGTGCAGATAGTGCCATCCACGAAGACACGCCCCACTCTTCTTCCTAACCGCTTACAGCACACGTAGCATGCCACAGAAACCGGTTTTCTACGGATTTTGTCGACGGAAGAATAGACAAAATTACAGATTGGGATTGTTTATATTATTTTGTCTATTCTTCCGTCGACAAAACCTATTTCTGTTGTGGTCATGCTATGCGTGCAGCATTCCGCTAGTGTTTTAGTATTGTCGAAACACACTAATTACCTATGAGTGGGTAATTAGTAAACACGTCAAAACCAAAACAATAGCGGTATGTTGTACACTTGTACTGTAAGCGATTAGGAAGAAGAGAGGGGCGCGTCTTCGTGGATGGCATTATCTGTAGACGGATTAATCGATATATAGTTTCATTTTTATTGTGTCGGCAGAGAAATATGTACATAATTTAAATTCATATATATTCAGGTGACACGAAAATCTCTAGAAGCGTGTAATCGCATACAAGAAGATAAATATGAATATGGAACAAAAAAGATAAAGAATCATAACGTTCTATAAGGCCCCTATGGAAAATAATCGCGATACGAAAAGGAAAATGTTTTTAGGAGAATACCCGAGTTCTATTTAGATACACCGGTAAGTGCAGATCCCCGCAGTGATAGATAGCGTTGTCATGTTGAATAATTAGCCAGTGCCAAGCCGAGTAATTAAGACTGATCTAGCGATTGAACTGAACTCTCATTAACCTTCTGACTTGTGGGAAAATATAGAAGGATATGAATGTATACGTGGATTCAGAGCATGGAATCATTGTTTACCGTTCCAGTGTGGTGTTTTGTGTGTCACTCTATGTCATGATTATGATCCCCGGTCAGCTTAATTACAATTAGCAACAATGCAGTTGGTGAAGCAGTAGTTGCAATGATATTGTGAAATTGCAATTTGATATTATATTGTATCAGAGCCATGGGATGATAGAATCAGCGAAATTATTTTTAAGAATCTCCACTTGCCCGTTCAAAAGCCAATATTAAAGCTCCTATTTTAAATAAGGAGCTGACACGTAGAATTTTCTCGAAGTTCCAATTCAGCGAGGAAGTAATTTAGCTTGAAATTGTTAAAAGTAATTTAGGCATATTATAACTTTGTCACGTTAGCGAGAAACTGGCTTGCCTCTTAAGTTTGGCAGAAATGGCGAGGAATCCTCTGGCGTAAGGCCAAGCACATATCGACCGCGTCTCTACTATAATTCCAACGCACCGATTTTGACTGAATGCAATCGAAACGACGACGGAAAGTCAGTAAGTATTTGCTTTGACATACTGACGTCAGCAAACAAGCAAATATACAATGACATTGTGAGTATAGTTCCAATTTTAGTAATTGATTTAGGTGGCAATGTGTAAATGGGGGAAAAATTGGCGGTCGTAGCAATTAACTAATTGGGAATATGGGGTCATAGGCTGGGCCCGTGGGTTATTAACCAATATCTAAGGAAATGAAAAATAAAGCTATCCATTACTGAACTGGGCTGTTGACTCAGGTTTCACGGCCTAGTTTATCGATTATCGAGGTTTTCTCTATATCGTGGCGAAAATGAACATATCTGTTTATCCTTGTTCCATGTATTTAATTATTATTATCATCTTGGTACAGACGCCAGCACCACAAGCTACTACAATCTGTCAAATTTCTTTAATAGATTTTCAACTTTATCGCTAAAGTATAAGGTTTAAGGTTGATTGGGAAAATTTGACAGTTTCGGGTAGCTTGATGTGCTGGCGTCTGTACATGGTTTCAAATTTATCGCCAGAATCAAGACGCAAAGAACATGCCTATTTCAAGTATTCTCAGTCGACATTGTTCACAATTGAAACTTTAAAATTTGTTGCAACATTATCAATACTTTAAACGATGTTATGACTATAAAGTGTTGTTCAAATAACTTTCTTCGTGTTTACTCAGTAATGGCTGCCAAGTTTACTAACTAAACAAAACAATAATGTTCAATTACAATACAACAGTCTTGAATTTTGAAAGTCCTTATTTACATTTTAAGTTTACATTATCTAATATCTCTTAGAGTAGGTTTAGAGTAGGTTTATCGTTGAAATATAGGTCATTCGTGGGTGTAGTAAGCGGCGATTAAGGGATGATATGAAGAGGATGGGCAGAAGTATTTTCAACTCTGGTAATTTTGGAACACACCCTTATTCTATTGCTACCCTCAGTACTGCTGATATGTGTAATTACGCTGCTAAATGTGGAACTCTGCTTTATGAGAAGCGTGGCTGTTATCAAGTGTTTTCAACATTCTTTTTCTTAACGTGTCGACGGGATTTCAAATTGTATCATCCTAGAACTTAGGTATGGGAATTACGTTGTCAGCATAGTATAACCTTAACCAGCCTATAATGTTCCCACTGCTAGGACACAGGCCGCTTCTCTGTGAGAGGGAGTGGGCCGAAATTCACCACAGGGGCCCAGTGCGATTTGGTGGATGTCACATATCTTGCCGGTTCCCTCACGATATTTTCCTTTACCGTTTTGTGAGCAGTGGTGATGAAAGTGCTGTCAATAAATTCCTCCAACGTACATATATTAGGCCTCCATATATAGGAGGTCAGATAGGCAGTCGCTCCATGTAAAATACTGATATTCGGCTGCATTCGGTTAGACTGGAAGCCGACCCCAACATAGTTGGGAAAAGTTTTGGCAGAATGATTGTGCATATATTTGGCCACGCAGAACATAATGATATATTATGTGCCCCATAGTTTAAACATTTGACAATCATTAGTAAAGCTGAAACCGGAGTAAGAGTGAAATAAAATCTACAGAATGAACTATCTGACCAGGTTCACTAACCTGGTCAGATAGCTACAATAGACGAATTTATAGGATATGTCACTACATATATCCTATAAATTCGTCTATTGTAGCTCTTTGGCGGCCCCACGTTTAGCAATGAACATTTATTGAGCTGATACGATGAAATTCAAACGCCAAATAGCTCCCGACAATGTCTGGAATGTTGCTACTATCGCCGGTTTCATTCCAGTACACGAAACAGCAAACATTGTTGATACTATATCTAACTACGCAAGTCCTAATTTAGCGTGCGTTTCGACAAAAATCAACTATTTCAGCCATTATTAAAATGAAATGGACCGTAGCGAAAACAAATGAAAGAAAACTTAGCTCTATTTTGTTTTGTTCACGTTAAATAAAATCGAAACCCAATCGGCTCAGACTTTGTTTATTATTTACACGAAGTCTGACTCTTCTGGGCCGCAATCAACGTAGCCATCTACTGGGCTCATAAAATATAAAATAATAATTTAAAAAACAACGATGAAGAGTAGGTACCATCGACACGAAAAAACAAGTAGACTCTTTTGTAGGAGATCTAGAATATTTATGAGCGAGATAAACTTAGTTGAATTTTAACAAATTCCTGTAGTAACTTTTAACCATGCAAAAGTAAACTACACGTTAATCCGCGTGTTAAGTTAGACGCAACATCGATACATCGGGCGTTCACAATCGGCACCATCATTGACAATCGATTAATTATCTTGCCTTTGTCTGTTTCACTCGATTGCGTCGCTATTACGATATTAGCGAGATGAAACAAGTCACGCTTGAATTCCTGAAGCGATAAGCAGAGATATATTTACTGTAGTTTTTGTTGATGATGAAATTTGATCCTTAATTATCACGAAAACAAAATCAAAAGTCATGTATCCTAATTAGGCTGAGAATCAGCACAGCATTTTGACGTTCAAAAATGAACGTCAAAATTACATGAGACAGTCCCCCAAAACGCCCACCCTTCACCACTTCCTAGTGCTGTAGCTGGGATGAAGAATTGGCGCAACAAACTCCCCAACAGCACAGCTGTCTGTTCAGTTGGAAGAACTTGATTCTATACAACGGCCCTAACCTTTTCTTCAACTAACCAACAAAAAGGATCTTAACACAATTAGAACAGTCGAAAAACGACCAAAGTTTCTTTGTAGGTAAGTTCAGTTTTAGCAATTTATTTTGACTCTAGTCTTGTTTATAATATCGAGAACAATACCTACAATCTTCATTTACGATTAAGTCATATGATAGTCAATTGATTAAGGCGTGACCTTGCGGAAATCCATTGTAAAATACAACAGACGTAGATATATTTAGTAACCTATTCCGCTTAACTTTTCCTAGTCATAAAAAATCCTGTAAGAAATCGACACGTGTTTCACCTCTCAACGAGGCATCCTCAGGATGACGATTGACGTGACTGATTGGCTCACTCTGCGTCCGACGCTCAGCATGGCAACACGCCGTGTTCAGGTTCGTGATAAGTCAATCGTCATCCTGAGGATGCCTCGTTGAGAGGTGAGATACGTATCGATGTCTTACAGGATTTTTTATTACTCTTTAGGAATAGTTAAGCGAAATAGAATACTAAATATATCTACGTCTATTGTATTTTAAGTCATATGACTTATTTTATATTTACGATCTTGACTAGTTGACCTCAAATTTTGGTTTTACCCACAGTTATTGCTATTTGACACTGAGCAGCGGGGAAGTTCTACACAATACCTAGAATCTTTATGTACGATATCATTATGACTTATTTACGATTAAATTATTTGACCAGCTGTTGACCTCAATTTTTAGTTTTACCCACAGTGATTGCCATTTGACACTGGAGAGTGGGGATTTTTTTATCATAGCGAGTTAACAACACAACAACAACATTAACAACTTGCATCACCTTTGACCCTGATAACGGTAACTATCGGCTTAAAATTATAGTAATTAGTACCTCTACCTACTTGGTTATTTTTCAGTTACTTAGTCATTTGAGATTTTCACTTACAGTTACTTTAATTACACTATGACTATGATAGTACTTATCAGTTTTTTAAGTGAAAACTTCTTTAGGCGCGTTGGGCATTTTTGAGATGAGAAAAAACAATTGAACTCGCGACACCGTTACCGACACCTCATTTTTGTAATCGGGATTGTGCTCTTTATTTATATTACGTTACGGATCAATGTTCTATGCAAGTATTTTTACTTCAAAGGTTTTGAAACTTTTTTTGTTTTGTAAACGCGATTGTGCTCTTTATTTAGATAAGGTTACGGACCAATGTTCTATACAAGTGTTTTTCTTCCACGAAAGCGATCTTGTTCATGTTTTCACTTCTGTCGGCACTCCCGGAGTGCCGCTGTTTTTTTTTTTCGTAACATTATTATATTATATCTTGACGCAATAGGTAATTGGATGTAAATTTTTGCCTTGTGGCATCAGGCTCTCTAGGTAGGAAATAGGACTTGAAATCCATAACATTAACACACTAACAGTAGCAATGGCTTTCATTTTGACAGTTCAACAACATTCATTGCGCAATTTACGTTGATGAACAGACAAATTTTTCGAACTTAAGATGCAATGTATTAGCAATATCCTTCAAAATCATTCAAATTGTGATTGAAAATGTGTTTCGCAATTAGGGTGCTGATCAGAAATAACATCGACAATATTCATTTGATAGAAGAAACCATAGCAAGGGGGATAGATCCTAATAAGAAGAAATATAGACCACCATTTTTATTTGTTAGTTCCAGCTAGGGTTGCCAACCCAACTATATAATACAGTATCCTGCTATAGCAGAGGTCTAATATATACTATACTATATTTCTAAAGAAAAAATATAGTAAGCGAAACGACAATATTTTTATTTCAATACCCAATGTCGTCGAGATGATCACTATAGGGCCTATATTAATATCATAAAAGCAGAATTAATGATATTTTGCAACCTTAACATAGAGTGTCAAAATAGACATGATATTTTTTTAAAGAAACCTGTTAATAAAGGTTCACAGTAGCAAAAAATATGCTTAAGAAAAAGATGTTTTTGAAACACCTACAATATTCTTTTGATTTTTTCGCCAACTACTATATTTTTACAGGCAATGGCTTCGATAATACTATCTAATATATAAAATTCTCGTGTCACAGTTTTCGTTGCCATACTCCTCCGAAACGACTTGACCGATTTTGATGAAATTTTTTGTGCTTATCCGGTATCTATGAGAATCAGCCAACATCTATTTTTTTTTTTTTTTTTTCTATTTTAAGTGATAAGGGTGGTCCACCCTAAACATGTATATGGCAAAACAACGTTTGCTGGGTCAGCTAGTATTTAATATAAAAAAGTTGGCAACCATAGTACCAACTTAGCAAATGAGACTTTAAACTTGACTAAACTTGTCCCGACTTGTTCCCAACTCTCCCATTCAATTGCGACTCGGTAGCATTGTATAACGTTTATTATCTTATCAAATGTTTTACTCGCAAGCGTGAGTTCAGAGTTATGTCTCTTATCACGAGTTTTCGAACGAGTATCGCTCATCTTGGTCTAATAACATAAATTTAGAATACCTATAAAGTTTTATACGCACGTTTAGGACTGAAGTAAGCCCAGATGAGCCACTTTTACCAGTAAGTATGCCATTCATATGCGCAGCTACAGACTGTAAAATTGACAGTTTAGTTAATACATCTTGTGCAGTAGGTTGTTAAGGAACGTTTTAATACTGATTTTCGTGGATAATGGAGTTTAAATTACTGTCTTTATATTTTATGTTTTCTACAGTACCGATAGTATTCATTGCGCCGTATGTTATATATGTTCACGATAACGCGATCATCATAAGGACTACTTGTACGGGATCTTGTGCACTAGACGGCCGGTACTCCGGCCAGTCATGGCCATCTATAGTCACACTAATATTATAAAAGGCGAAAGTTTGTGAATGTGTGTGTATGTTTGTCTCTTCTTCACGCTCAAACGGCTGGACCAATTTGGATGAAATTTGGCACACAGATAGTTTAAAATCTGGATTAACACATAGGATACTTTTTATCCCGATATTCCCACAGAATCGAAACTTGGCCGTTGCGACCATGTGCGCGGTTCATATTGGTTTCTATAGTTTATCTGGTCGCAGCGACCACTGGTCGTGGTCGTGGCCGTCTAATCACGTCGTGTCTAGCGTGCGAGATCTCTAAATCAGCACCCTAATTTCATAACACACTTTCAATCACAATCTGAATGATTTTGAAGGATTTTGTAATCCATTGCTTCATATGTTCGAAAAATTTGTCAGCTCAACAACGTAAATAACGCAATGAATGTTGTTGAACTGTCAAAATTAAAGCCATTGCTACTGTAAGTGTGTACGCAATTACCTACCCTGCTAGGCACTAGCTGCTTAGTACAATAAAGGGATTCAAGCAAAAAGTAAGGGATATCGACTATTGGTAATATTTCTGAGTAATTAATAGCAGATAGCGTTATCAAGGGGTCAGCGCTGCAGCTACGTCACAGGCGCAACACTAAATGAGACACAACACTATATTGACTTGCCCTCTACACCTTTGAACGTTTAAATATGTGCTCGCAACTGCACTATTTATTATCTTATATCTTAGGTAGGTATACTTAACCCAAAGATTTGTAAGTCATGAACTCACGACTTTGGTGCCCTCGTCAGTTTTGTAGTGTTATCTATACATACGAGGAAAAGATAAGTAGGTGCATGCAATCACGTATTTAATTATTTATTTATAGTCATTACTAGCTGCTGCTGCTTCGCCCTCGTGGAACCTAATTCGTTTTCCAAAATAAAAATAGCCTAAATTACTCCGTATAACATCAGCTATCTGCCAGTGAAAGTCAAGTCCCGTCACAATCGGTCCCGTCGTTTCGGAAATTATCCGGAACAAACAGACTGATAGGCTGACAAAAATGTAAATAAAAAGATTTTTTGTTACACCTAAGTACCGTTTAAACTATCATATTCATGTAGTAAAAAGCTGTTATTTTGATATTACAAAAAGACACTTCAATTTTAATTATTAATATGTATAGATGATAATAATATAACATCATAATTAATTATGTCTGTCAGTGAGGAGACAGCCTATTCTTGGCTAGAAATTAATAAATGCTCCCAAATAGGCATATGACAAGACGTACCATAGAGACGTACCAGATACGAAAAAATAGAAGAATTGCTTTGTATCGGTAGCGATTGTTGAAAGAAACTAGAATCATTCTAAAATAAAATTATGTAGGTACCAGACAATCGTCTTGACAATCTTTCCAAAAGACAGGGGCAAACAACACTAAAGAAGACACCGCTAAGTAAAAACTCAGCGAGTTAGAGGCACTTGAGTTACACGTAAAACACAACAATACAGTACCTATGTGAAGACGGGTCGGGTCGCACAAGCCGTTATCATGAACACGGCAAACCCTGACCGTCCCTTCGCTGACCCTTACAACTGGTGCGGAATAAACGAGGTATACAACATTCTGTTGCTTCTTATTTATTAATCACTAGATAAAGGTTCAGGTAGACGGATACAGACACATTCGTCTATACTAATATTATTATAGTTATTTAAATATCTCGGGACCTTAGGGTCCCGGTCTTTTGGAAGGCGTACGAGGGGCAGAAGCCAACTCGCAGAGGCCCCTTAGTCATTTTTATGTGTTGAGGCACCAACCAACGATTATCCCTGTTCACACTATGCAAGGGCACCCAAGGACAACCCCCGGTTGGTGTAGGACTATTGCAGGATATAGAAACAAAGATACTGGACTATGGGTTTGGGTGGCTAAAGTGGACTGGTTACCTGGAACTATGGAAGGACTAAGGGTCACCCCTTGCCATTCTAAGGATAAAATGGCAAGGGGTGACTTGCACACTCAATAATGGGCCCACGAATAGGGTCGCTAGTTATTATAGTTACCATTAATTAATATTATAAAGATTTGTATTTTTGTATGTAACGAATAAACTAAAAACTACTAGACCGATTTGAAAAATTCTTTCAGCAATGGATAGCTACATTATCAGCGAGTAACATATGCTATATTTTATCCCCGTACTCCCATGGAAACGGGAACTACGCGGGTGAAACCGCGTGACGTCCGCTAGTATCTTATATAGATGAAGAGATGGTAACCTCCTATTCAAAAATTGATAATTGATTGTTGTTTTTCCGGCAGGTTTGAGTCTTCTTCTTTTCGTGTGGTTAGTGACTAATCTGGTGTCAGAGGTTTAAAGCCGCTCATGGACCCTTCACTTGGCTTCACATGCCGTCGAGAAATATCTCCCAGGCATGCCGGTTTCACCACGATGTTTTCCTTCACCGTTTTTGAAGCAAGTGATTGTTTGATATTTTTATGTGTTACATCTTTCCTCTAGCTTTCCTGCAATCTGTGGGAGTGATTTCGTGAAAAGGGACGGAAGTGTGTAACAGGAAGCCGGGGAAGCGCGCGCGGTGCTAGAGTTGGCCGTCAGAAACGACCTTGACGAGGCCCCGCTCCTATAATATTGCTTATTACCAAGGTGAGATGTCGGATATTACATATTTAATGCGACTACTGTAAGACTCACTCGTTTTTTTTTTAAATATTTTCTGCTATTTGTTACACTTTACTAGTGTTTCTGTTAACCCAACGCAAATAAATAATTAGGTTTGCAATGATAAGAGTGCGTTCATTTCAATATTATCTACATCCAAATTCACATCCAGTTCAAAAACAGAATCTGCTATTCTCAACCCTCCATTAACCAGTAGGGTAATTGCGTCACACACTAATTACACAATGGCTTTCATTTTGACAGTTCAACAACATTCATTACGTTATTTACAATGCTGAGTAGACAAATTTTTCTAACATATGAAGCAATGGATTAGCAATTTCCTTCAAAATCATTCAGATTGAAATTGAAATTTGTTACGCAATTAGGTTGCTGGTCTATTTTACTAATTTAGGCCTTAAAACAGCCTTAGTACCTATATCGTACTTTTACACAAAGACTATTTAACTTACTGCGAACACGTCATTTCTTCTGCAAATGACAGACATAAAACCAACACCTCGAAACTTAAAGTCGCCTGTCCCATTTCATACATGAAAATGAAACAGAGTTCTTACTGCAAAAGTTCTCTTGCAAATGTGCCTTACCTACATTTTATTTATTCTGAAGTATGTCGACACTTACGTACTGCCCGCGTTCGCGTTAAGTGCACTGTGTTCAGTCAGAGCTAAATTAATAAATTACATTATTTTTATGGGATTATCTTACAGGGGTTTGTTGATATTATGAGAATAGGTTTTTCTTCCTACATAGGTTCCACAATTATTTAGAAAGACCCGCAATTTTTTAAGTGAAAACATCTTTAGGCGCGTTGAGCATTTTTGAGATGGGACTAAACCATTGATTTCGCGACACTGTGACGACACCAGCTTTTGACCATTAAAAAGACAACAACGCGTTGATTACCACGGTGCGGAGTTTTTTCAAGTATTCACTTCTGTCGGTATTCCTGGAGTGCCACTGTTTTTTTTTTCTAGTGAAAAAAAAGAATTATCAATATCAATTAATTAAAAAGTTATTGATATTGATATTTTCACGCTGTCGCAATCTACATTTAAAAGAATGGTTTCACAATCTCTTGCAAATCGCATAAAAGACGGATGCTCTTGTCATCCGCTTCCTTTGATTCGTCGGTATATACCTAGTGTTTTTCTTCTAAATATGTACTTTTCTTTTTTCTTCATTTAACATGCGTTTGTTTTCATACTCCGATGTCACTTCGTGGACAATAGAGTGGGTTATACGTTTTTTCGACTGTATTGTAACTACTTTTTGTAAATGCTGTTATGTATAACTGTTTTTGTCCCAAATAAATAAAATTAAAAAAAAACAGGGGCACTCTGGGAGTGCCGACAGAAGTGAAAACTTGAAAAAAAATCAGCACCGCGGCAATCAACGCGTTGATGTCTTTTTAGTGGTCAAAAGCTGGTGTCGTAACAGTGTCGCGAAATCTATGGTTTAGTCCCATCTCAAAAATGCCCAGCGCACCTACAGAAGTTTTCACTTCAAAAAATAAAAATAGATCTGCCTGTGTATTTTGTAAAAATCTCACTAAAAACTTAAGTAATGTGACCTTGAATTGAGCTGTCATTCCATCAGCTGCTACGAGAGTGACACTAATGACAGCTTACTTCACCTAAGTTTTCAATTTGAGATTTTTCAGAAAACACCGGCTTGTGTTTCTGTTTCCAAATAGATGGATGACCTTTGTAATGTCGGTGGATTGTAATTTATTTATTTGGTACCTCAACGACTTACTCACTTAAACATACACATACAAAAATCACATACAGTTTTATAGGTATTGTGAACTCGTCACTTACAGAAGTGCACAGCACTAGCAGAGAATTTAATGATTACAGGAAGTTTTATTTATCGTTAATTGGTTTAGTTACAAAATGGACTGCCTCGTTGGTCTAGTGGTAGCAAGCGCTACTGCTGAGCATGAGGTCCTGGGTTCGATTCCCGGGTCGGGCAAAGTGTTATTGGGTTTTTTTATCTGAAATTTCTCAGTAGCAGCTCAGAGTCTGGATTTGTGCCCGGTTGACAGTAATAGGCTCGCCCCCTATTACATGGGACTTAAACATAACTGGTGAAATGTGGGTGTACCTGCTACAGGGACACCTCTGCCCAACCCTTCGGGGAAACAAGGCGTGATGTTATGTTACGTTATGTTACAAAATAAAAATAAATATTAATTATGTTCACAACTACGATGAAATATTTAACTAAATAATACAGTAATCTTAACTTCCCATTACAAAATTGTCCCGCCTTTCATTTTTTTAATTGAAAACTTCTTTAGTCGCGGTGAGCATTTGTGAGATGGACTAAACCATTGATTTCACGACCTGTTACCGACACCGTGGAGTAAAAGACATCAACGCGTTGATTACCGCGGTGCCGATTTTTTTTCATGTTTTCATTTCTGTCGGCACTCCCGGAGTACTACTGTTTTTTTTTTTTTTGTAACTGTGGATATGATATAATGAATGTAATAAACTTGTATCGATGTACGTACAAGTATAATTATCAGGCTAAGTATAATACCGATAAGAAGGACTTTAAATGCGTAATTTGTTAACAGCAGCGCAGACATTTATTCAACGTTTATAGATAAAACAATAATATGACTAGCACCAGTAGATACAAGGTTGCCAGATTATGAAGACGTATTAAAATTACCCCAAATTATAAAATAAAAGAAGAAGAAAAAAAAACATGACGTTAATTGGAGGACGATGGGAAAAACATCTGTATTTTCGTTAAATTAATGAACCTGAAAGATGATTTTCCAGGAAACCCCAAATATTTAAGACTTGGATCAAATGGTTTATTTTTGTAGCCCGTGTTGAATATTATGAGACAAAAAATGTAGGTTGGATTTAAAAAAATTGGGAGCAGGGTCTAATAAAGTAGGTTGTCCATCGTTCTTTGTTTGAACAGAACAATTTTATAATCGATCCACCTTCGTATACCTCCATAGATTATTTTCATCATTGAAAAACATAATATGTGTTAGAGGAAATTTTTACGACCCTGTTACGCCACAATGTGTTTACCTATCTTGAAAATTACAGGAAAAAAAAATCCTACTCGAATATTACACAAAAATTACATAATGTTTTATATTGAATATTGCCAAGTTATCTTCATAAGCACATTTGACAAGACTTATGGGGCGCGAATTAACGTTTTATCGCAAGGGATTAAGGTGCATATTGAAGCAATCAAGTGTAGAATGACAAAGTATGCTGGAGTAAGTGACCCGGAAGCTTTTAAATTACGCCCGCTGAATATTTTATTTGGCACAGAGCGATGCTTCGATATTTCGGAAGCGTGTAAAAATAAGAGTTCTTTTTTAAATCTTAATTCGAGTGTAACTTATCAATAAGAAAAATAAGTATCAACAAAAGTATTCTTTTTAATTTCCAAATTGTAGGGAAATTGTCTTAGAAGAGATGGTTGACTGGGTGTTTTCGAGAAGATTTTCCATAGAAAGAACTTGACTCTGCGAGAAAATTTAAGTAGGTTTTCCCATCTTTCAAAATAACGATCTTTAATAAAGTATGAGAGACTTTGGCGTCAAGCTTTTTTACTTACGTACTTACTTTAAATTAAAATGAACAAAATTATACATACATACATAAGCTCACGCCTTCTTCCCATGGGGGTAGGCAGAAACTACAGAACGCCACCTGCTACTATCCTTACATACTTCTTTTGCTTCGTTTACGTTCATACATCTGGTCATACACGCACGCCGGTTGCGTGTACTACGCACCTGACCTTTCTAAAGAACATCATCAATAAGGTCACTATATGTCCTCCTAGGGCATCTCCCGGCGCTTCCACTCACATCTGCCTTGTAAATACCTTTTGTTAATCGCCTTTCATTAATTCTCTCAACATGACCAAACCAAATAAATAAATAAATCTAAGCTTTAAATTTTTTGTCACTACATCTTCTTTTAAACCGCACCGTTGCCTTATCACATCAATTCTCAGCTTGGTAATAAATACGAAAAAATTAGTAAATAAATGTTCGGTTGTTTTATGTCAATATGTTTAACTCAAAAATAATCATTTTTGCATACGCCAGTGAAAGAATATGTTTGCTTTACCACAAACATTAACTGCGCAGAAGTTTGAAACACAGCTTTCTCAGCATCTTACCTGAAAAGAAAGAAAAAATAATTAATTTTTATTTTTTTTTTAAATGGTCCTGTACCCGTCTTTTTAGGTCTGTTAGCGTAGGTATATATGTAAATATTATCTTGTGTAAAATCAATTTTCTTTATATAAAGGAAACAGTCATGTAATTAAAATTCTTTTTGCTTTGTTTGTACAATAAAACAAAGCGTTATGTTGGGAAATTATTATTTATTAGAGTTCCGCATAAAACTCATTTTCTCTCTCCTTTTTTCTCTCTACTTTCTCTTAAAAACTCAATTTACAAAGGTGGAATCACATTTAGGTTAAGAACACAAAAAGACAAAGAACTACATTTATCTAAAAACTAGAAAGAATTTGTTGTTTCATCTTCTTAAGATATTGACATTTACAATTTTTTTTTTTCTTGAATTAAATGTTTTTTTTAAAATAAAATTAAAATACTCACATTAATATACATTAATCTAAAACACCTAATCAATCATAAACATTTCATTATGAACCTAAAGCAATTAAATAAAAAAATACTAAGAAACTCCGACCCTACACTTTCCTCGTGTCTTCCAGTCGCGACTGTTATTATTTAAGGCGTCCATTAAATAATGAAACGTTCCTTAAAAGCCATTACGTAGATTATTGGAAACACGGAAAAGTACCTTTCAAGCCCAGGTACACACTGGCGTATTTTTATCGCGGCGATTTTTTTCGGGCTCAAGATTATCAACGCTATCCTTAGCGCCGAGAGTTGAAAATCCAACAAGTTTTCTTCAACGCGCTGGGATGTACTCTGTTGGATCTTCAATGGGTTCAATACCGAGAGTTGAAGACCAGTGAAAAAAAAAACCGCCACGATAAAAAATCGTCCGTGCGAACCTGGGCAAGCAAGAAAAAATAAAGCAACAAAAATGTTAAGCCGACTTAGCAGAAAATTTCTTAGGCACATTAATGTTTGAGGAAAGACGAAATCAGTCAATTTTGAGAGGGGATGTTTCGTTTCCATAATGTATAAGACGTTAAGAACTGTTTAGAATTGAATTTTAAATACTGGTTGCTAGTACACGACAGTAAACAAAATGCAAAGTTTAACACTAGTTCTTAAAACTCATCAGTCATCCGTTTTCATTAAATTCTACTACATTCTCGGGTTGTTGCTGAGATTTACGCAAAAGTTAGAGATCTAGACTGTTTTAAAACACTCTACAACATTAACAATAGGTACAGCTTTTATTGTTTCGAGCACCTACAGGTGTCCAAAGTAGTTTGCGCAATGAACAATAAAGATGCATAGGTACATCCACACATACATACAAACTAATAGGATATCTAAATGAAATAGCACACGTCCCCAAGGATTCTCCCTCTGATTGTTTACCCGTCAGTTCTAAATGAACTGACCTCGCTTATTAGAACCCGGACGTGCTATGCATAATACAATTTATTTATTGCACATCTGTTTCAACAAGAGACTGCAAGTTCCAAGAAAACATTGAAACTTTCACCTTCACAATGGAATCTAGACCAAAGAAATATATGCCGTTCAAGAGAAAAAGCTTATAAGACCTTACCAGCAAAAAATTTGACTTATTCAATTTCCCTTTTAAATAAAGGAGGCTTATAAGACTTCGTGGGACAGTCTCAAAACTTCACTCGGATGCGGTTTATTAGTGAAGTCTCCGTAGAGAGAGCATGAAACTTCCGAACAGCTTGCACCAGCTTACTCGACTATCGAAATGACTATCCCGTCGAAATGTCCGTCGATTTCAAAACTTTTCAAACTGACGATCGTGCTAAATCCAAAATTGGAATTTATATTGAAACTTTGGGAGAACGTGTAATTTCAAAGAACGAGGAACTTCATATATTGTTGGAATTTCACATTACTTAAACTTGGAATGGAAAGAAAACACCGAGCTGAGAGTTTTCTTTTTGAAGTCCTAGACTGTGAGTTGATCTTTATCAACTTGGGTAAAACGAGCCTTCCGTTTACAGTGTACAGAGGAAATACGTAATAATCAGAAATACAATTTTTCAGCAGCTAACAAGCCGAAAAAACCGTTATCCACCTGATGAAAACTAAATAAATGGAAATATATTCTGCAAGCTTTACATAGTCACACGGGAAAAATAAGAGCAAACGCATGTAAACTCCGAACTACAGCATGCAATGTCATTGATATGCAACAGGAGTACTTTGAGGACGCTAACAGCTGTTGACAATGAACTGCGCGAACACACAGGGGTTGAAACGGTGTAGTAAAGTTGCAAATTCGCAATCTTGAGGCGATTGGCGATGTCCGGAACTAAACCAAATGAAGGGCCAACTTGGAACTTGAAATCAGGATAACTTGGTACGGAATGCGAGAGTCGCGGGATGAGCTAAGTTAAATAGGAGGGCATTGAGAGCGCCGAGTCAAGGCATTTCGGAGCTAGTAATCAGGACATTTGCCGAGACAAAAGCAGCTTTATTTTTTCACCCCAAAAGATTTGCAAACTTTATCGACGACGCTGATGAGTTCGAACTTCGTAATACAGTTTACATATTGATGTTACATTTTCTGCGATTGGAAAGTTTGATGAATATTTCAGTATCTGGCTCTTTTAAGCCTTCATAAATCAAAATTTCTAGAGATCTGGTGAATAGCTAAGTGACACAAAACTAGTTAATATGGGAAACAAACTAAGCAATCTATTTGCAAACCTCTTAATTATGTTGATTTTGTAACTCGTTGTCGCTGCGCGCTGTTTTAATTCAGCATTGTGGCTGGAAAGTACTGACATTGCTTCTTTACCTATTTCCATTTTTAAACCGTTTAACTGCTCATCAAATCCTACGCTGACTATCTTTGCTTCCAATTCAAACTTTTTTTTTTCCAAATGACATATTATTATGGGACATATTATTTACGAGGCTAATGTGAAGGGAAAGGCCGGACGGGGACGCCCTAGGAGGACATACACTGACCTTATTGGTGATGTTCTTCAGAAAGGCCAGGTGCGTAGTACTCGCAACCGGCGTGCGTGTATGACCAGATGTATGAACGTAAACGAGGCTAAAGAAGTATGTAAGGATCGTAGCAGGTGGCGTTCTGTAGTTTCTGCCTACCCCCATGGGAAGAAGGCGTGAGTTTATGTATGTATGTATGTATGTATCTCCTCCTCCCTCCTCTCCTTCCTCTTGATATCAGGACGGCCACCAGTCGGTATGCATTTAAGCGGAAATTGCAGAGTTTTTTTCAAAATAAATAGAGTAGAGTCATCTCAACACCTCTCTCCCTTGAATTTGTATATATATATATATTCTAGATATATATTATATTAAATGTATGTATGTGTATTATAAGTTATAACCTATTTATGTACTGTTGTTCCTACATTTTATTTCTAATGATACATTTTTATTAATTTTTTCTTTGTTCCTCTCAAACAGAGCACCTGCCATCTTATCTCTTCACCACCCTTGGTTGACTGGTAGAGAATGCCTATGGCATTAAGTCCGCCTTTGTACCTTTTTGTGTGTGAGAAGTTTAAATAAATAAATAAATGGTGATTTGGGGTAGTATATAGAAGCATTGATATCACTACAGACAAGGTAAGTCGAGAGCGACATGATCGCAGATGTTCGCAGGAGGCGCCCGGCTAAATTGGGTCACAGTCGAGCTGAACTAAGCGGTGCATAATTAATAGCATCATCCATTCGCAATCTCTTAAACCTCTCAGATATCGCTTACAAACGCTCACCAGCATAAATTAATAAATGTGTCAACGCTGAAACTGAGCCTGGAGATATTTCTACCGTTGAAGTAACAAGAGTACCTACTTATAAAACACTAGCAACCCGCCACTGTTTCACAAGGGTTTTGTGACTTGACAAAATATAAAAATTTCTTTATTATATTGACGTTTTGAAGTTTAATGTGAATGTAGCTGTTAATTTACTAGCTTCTGCCCGCGACTTCGCCCCCGTGAAATTTCTTGTTCCTTCCCATCGCCCGCCTGCGCTATTACTTCGTATTCGCTAAGCGTTCTTTTTACCTTTTTTACTTTTGCTCGGTTCCTAAGGTTCATAGCGTGATGATAATCAATCTTGATTATGAAACTATTTAGTTGGATAAGGATTCATATCATGATACGAATATCATCATCTTTCGATTCTACCCGTGTTTTGATTGACTAGTTTGAACAAAAAACAGTTAGTGTGACTTAAGATCCCATACCACCTCAGCTCAAATTCACTTTTATCTCGCTTGTACCATACTGCTCGCGGACTGAGTGAGAGCGAGACGGAGTGGGGTGCTAGCGTCTCCGGGGCGCCAATAATTTAGGTAATTGCTTTTTACGTCGAAAATAATGGTAGTTTAAAAAAAAAAAACATAGTCGCTGCTTTATAGTTAGTTCAGTTATTATGCAAAGTTTCATGATCTAATTTGAAGTATTTTTTTAATACCAGCGGTTTATTGTTCGGTTTGGAGGTAACTTTGGAAAAAAAATATATCGAGTAAATTTTATGGAATCGTGTTTTCGTCTAACATAGTACTTAACATTAATCCTTAACTTTAACACATATTTATTTCAAAATTAATGCTGTAGTATTTTCGATATAACGGAGGATCATGCTAAGCCATTTGAGGTAGTCCTTAACTATTGTGTGTTGTCCCAATATAGGCAATATAGTTAGACATATATAGCCTCGCGAACTTTTATGTGGGTACATGGTAACATGAGTAGGTACCATAAACATGTAGTAGGTACATTATTTTAAGTATCATCAGTCATTATTTGTAATGACTTTTATAGGCAAATTTTTGATACCTTGGGTTACATTATTGCAATTTTCGCAAGAATTTCAAATTTTTTGAAAAATTATAAGCTTTCTATACGTGAAAGAATTTTTTGAATCGGTTCAGTATTTGTTGAGGTTATTAATTACAAACAAGCACAAATATACAAACAAACAAAAAATAAAATCCTTTCTCTTTATAATATTAGTTTAGAAGACATAAAACTTTTAGGATAAAATTATCTAAATGATGGTGGAAACCGCATCACAATCCATTGCGTAATTAAGAAGAACAACGTGGTTACACAGAGACACGAAAAGCGATTTATAGATTTTAGATAAAGATATTTGAAACAATTATTTTCGAATGGCTGGTTAATTACGCTTACATTATTTAACAGTTTTAATTCTAGTCCCATTTGTTAAATTGCCAAAGTTAATTTAATTCAAAAGTTTATCAACAATCACTTGGAACTCTGACACCGCTCAACTGAAAGCCTTACAAATTAGGTCAGCATAGTACATGAGAAAATGAATAAACAATTCTTGAATTCTACTGATACTCTTAATTAATCAAATTCTCACTGATATTTCTGCTTTCCATCGTATTTTATTTTAGTCATAATAAAGGTATATTTTTTATTGTAAAAATTATATACATATATATCCATGTTATGCTCAAACATACTTGAAGCAGGTACAGTAAGGTGGTCAACGAAGTAAATTCAAGAATCCTTTCCTACTTCGATATCAATATTCCTTAGAATAGCTCTTCGCATAACGTCACATATTTTATGAAAATGTATACCGTGCGTTATGGATTCAGAAACTTTTCGAATAATTTCAATACACATGACATTTTTACGATATTCGGAATTTGTTTCTATAGAAATAAAACCTACATGAATATGTATGTAGAATATCTCGATCGTCTCATTGACCTATTCACTCAAGCGCGACGCTCGGACTCTAACCCCGCATTCGGATCGAACTAAAAGGCTGAATAAAAAAAAAACTTTTGTTCATTAGATTCAAATAAAGCTCTTACATAAAGTCGAAAACTCAAAACTCCACATTCCGTTCCCCAGATCGGTAAAGTTTAATTGGGTTTTTCTATTATTCGTATACATGTGCAGTCTGAGATTTGAACTTTGGCTCCAGTCGCTGTTGCCTTCACTCATTAAGGGAATTACAGAACAAGTGTTGTGGCTGACAATTTGGTTTATTACACTCTGTTCATCCTTACTTAATATAAAACAGGTGCCGCGTCTGTCTGCCTGTCTGTCTGAACGCGATAAACTCTAAAACTACCGAACGAATTTTGAAACCGTTTTCACTAATGGACGGAGTGATTCATGGGGAAGGTTTTGGTGTATAATTCATTAAAGTTTTGTGTAAATTGGCTGAAATATGACGATTATTGTTGAAAATGTCAGAAAACATTATACCGACTGGGAGCTTTACTGGCGTGTGCCGCGTAAACCGTTAGAGATACATAAAAATTATATTCTACAGGTTCGTACATCTTAAGAAGTTCAATAAAAAGTCCGCGATGGAATATGGCTATCTTCTGAGGATGACTCAGCCCGGAGTCTGGATTTGTGTCCGGTTGATGGCAATAGGCTCGCCCCCCATTACAAGGGACTTAACATAACTGGCGAAATGTAATTCTGAGTAGCCCTTCGGGGAATACGGGCGTCATGTCATGTTTATGTGTAACATTTCGGATGCTTTAGAACAGATGTGGCAGGGTCGTAACGCAGTAGGTGCCTGACGACAATGCTGACGGTGAACTCGATTTTCGACTGATTAGCCAGAGAAGGCAACAACAACAAAGAAAGAGAAGTGGAAAACTTTAAGATACGGGCTTAGGGGCAGAAAAAATTGAACAAAATACTTGCTAAATACTTACATCAGAACTGAGGCATAACTTATTACTACTATCGATCAAACTTTTACGTCGTACGCCACGGAAAAATAGTTTAAGGTACAATTCCGTAGCCGACTACAGTCGGCAACTGCAGGCGACGTGTCGCCGCGACACGACTGGTTTCTATGTCTTCTTATGTATTTCTATGAAGGCGACGTGTCGCTAGCTACGGAAGGTTTCATAGAAACCAGTCGTGTCTCGTCGCCTGCAGTTGCCGCTTTCGGTCGGCTACGGAATGGTACCTACAGTTCTTTTTGTGAGTGTCATATCAAAGCAATCATCATAAAATAAACAAAGTAAGTATGTGTATGTTTAGCTACCATATACGTACGAAAATAAACAATTTTATGGCTAACGGTCACACTACGTAAACTTGAGTAGTGGCAGAGATTCGGTCGGCGACATCGCCCTCTGAGCGCCTCATTAGCCGCGTATCGACCGAAACAGTCCCCAGTCGGGAGCCATTTACCGGCCAAAGCTTAAAACCATCACACGCCTGTATCGTCAAATGACGTTATTACGTAGGATCATGATTACACTACTCGAGCCAAAGATTGCAGGGTTAACGATTATTTATATGCCACCAATTAAGTTCTATTTCTGCCTAGCCTCTTCCCAACTCTCTTGTTGGGGTCGGCTTTCAGTCTAACCGTATGCAGCTAAAAACCAGTATTTTAATTTTACATCGAGCGACAGCTTTTCTGACCTCCACAACGACAACTCAGTTACTGGTGAAACACGGTATCAAAGATCCAGCCGGGACCAACGTCTTAACGTACTTTCCGAGGCACGGATGGGTTTGGTACGTAAAGATGGTCACCCATCCACGGACCGACCACGGCAAGCGTAGCCTAACCTGATCGATCGATCCGTGCGGCTGTTATTACTTAGGCACTAGCCCCTCCAATTTAGCTCTACATCTCAATTATATTGACGTGTCGGCTAAAAGATGTGTGTTCAGCAATTGTCAGTTCTGGAACTGGGTCACACACGTCCCGGAGTGAGCCGCATACTTAATTTCATTGCACGACTCCGAAACCGTAAGAGAGATTTAATTTTTCTGAAGTTGGTACTCCAGAATTCTGGTTTTGTTTTGTGTGCATGTTAAACATTATGGCCCAATGTTGTTGTTTGTTTTTGGGGTCTTTGCTGCCCATGTAATTAATTGGAGCTGCTTTGTTTGTTTTTCAAATTGTTTAATTTGTTATTCATAACTTCTAACGTGTTGTTAGAGTGGCATTATTTTGATTAGAAATAAAATAGTCTTTAAAATTCTTCTGAAACTTCAGAAACCGCTTGAAAGAACTGTAGATTAAATTGTCATAATCAATACACCAAACAGTTGAATAAGAAGAAGTATTTCGATCTTCAAAGCTTTTCATATTGCGATGCCATAGAAGCCTATTGATTTTCTCGGTTATTAACGATCAACATGGATAATTGATTTTCTCGGTTTTTAACGATCAACATGGATAATATAATCAAACAAAATTGAGTAAATGTGACGATCAACATCGTATTTTTTGTTCGAGTACTTTGACGCCTAAGTTTCCTTTTGTTTTTAACCGACTTCCAAAAAGGAGGAGGTTATTATATGTTCGACGCGTATGTTTGTTTTTTTTTTTTTTTATGTATGTCCACCGATTTCTCCGTCATTTGTGGACCGATTTTGAAAATTATTTTTTTGTTTGAAAGGGTATGCTCCCAAATTGGTCCAATATAAATTTTATTAACTTTGCTTGGGTAGTTTTTGAGTTAGCTACAAAATACGTATTTTTTTCCCACTTAGTATGTAGATGATATGATAAGTTCCTGTCACTGGTAGCAGGTAGTAGTATTCGAATGTGTGTGGGGTAGGTACCCCAACTAAAAAGTGAAAAATAAAAACTTTAAAAAAAAAAAAACAACCGACTTCCAAAAAAAAACACTACAAAGTGAAAAATAACTTTAATTTCGGAAGTCGGTGGCAAAAAACGAAAACACTAAACCCAAGACACCGACTTCCGAAATTAAAGTTATTTTTCACTTTGTAGTGTTTTTTTTTGGAAGTCGGTTGTTTTTTTTTGTATAGTAAGTTAATCAGGCTTTTAATTTGGTACCTAGTGTAAATAGTTAGTTGTGTTATATGTATATTGTAGGCTGTATATATGTTTTTATTTTTTTGTCGATCGCCACTGTGGATCGTTTCTGTCGACTGATAAATCAACAAGTGATGCTCAATTTTTAAACTTGATATTTATCGATCGTTAACAGGCGACACTTAACAATTGATAAATTAAAATAATTCTGTAAGAAACTGACCGATCGATAATCGCCAAAACACAGCATAACGAGCGACAATAACGTATGTCAAAAATCGTGCAAACCTCCCTCTAGGCCACCACCGCAGGCGCGGGCTTGCGGACGGTGAGCAATGAGTAGCTCGCCGTCCGATAAGGACCAAGCCCGGGTCGACGGCGCGTTGTGTTCCACGCACGCCTCAAAGAGATGTCAGCAGAATTGACGGGGTCCGCTAGGGCCAATGCCTGCCGGGGCTACGAATATGGGCCGAAAGGGACATCGTGGCCCCCGGCAACAGGGCAACCGAAGGAACACGGGTGGGTTTTAGTCAGTAAGAGTCTGACACGCCCTCCCGCTCCACCCAGAGCGGGAGAAGTTATTTGATAATTTCCCAACCAAAAAAAAAAGGCCTCACCTTTATGCACAGGATAACACTGATAATTTCTATTAAAGCAGATTTTGTAAGATGAAGTTGTGATATCACATATTCCACTCTAAATATAAACACCACAATATTATTCATCTGCAACAAAGCACTAGCTTGAAGTTTGACAGTAGAACTTTAAATTGAGTTTAACACGGTGACGTCATCCATGTCAGGCAAGGTAGCCTTCCCGGCCAAGTGAAGCAATACAAAGTTTATTCATCAGACTTTGCGAAGTATACAACGGAAATACAAAAATAAATTGAGATGTTTTTACCTTTTTACTGCATATTTGAATTTCATTTTTTGTGTACAAGTGAGGTATGATTTATGGATTGCCTGTATTTTTAAAATAGTTTTAAATGCTTAATAAATAACGTCCAATTGCGGATACTTTTGTTTACCAATAAGCTTAAAACGTTTAACTGATCTTTTGTAAAATTAATCCTTTACCTAAATGTAAATAATTCTGAGATGAAAAAAATTATGTTTAGATCTCTCGATATGCGATTAAACGAGTATAGAGTACCTACATCTTAACTACTATTATAAATGCGAAAGTGATTTTATTTGTTACGCTTTCACGGCTCGGCACTAAAACGGCTGAACGGATTTGGATGAAATTTGCACATGGGTACACCATGACCTGGGTCAGGACATAGGATACTTTTTATCCCGATAGGATAATTTCTTCCGTGGGATAATTTCTTCTATATTTCACGCATTAGAAATCTTGCAATAATCAATGATTTCTCAACATCCATTCATAGTTACCTCAAAAGAAATTATTAACAAAAGATGGAAGAAAAGAAACCAATAAACCACGAATATCCTCAGATCTTTTTTAAAACGCATTAATTTCTTGATAATCGCAGTAAAAATTGAGGTTGCGATCATAAACAGCGACACAGCGTTCCAGTTCATGAGAAATTGAAAGATTTCGTATGAAGTAGGTCACTATTGACTTTGAAGCATACTACCATTGTGAGGAAAAAAGATTTCGACGGAACCGCTATTCAACTTTGAGAAATACTCTAAGAGAGAGCTGCATAAAACATTTATAGTTGCAATGGAGAGAAAAGCTAAATGTTTACTTGAAAGAAAACTTTTGCGACGAAAAGGAGCGATATTGCGGTTCAATATTTTTTATAACCTTTTATTCATGCTTGATGTTGGAACGAATTTCTTTACGCAGCTTGCGGTTTGTGATACAGTGCGTTCATTATAACTTAGTCTTAGTTACAATACCAATAAAGTTCAAAATGGCAACTGACAGAACAGTACTACTACATGACTGCAAAATTCAGTGCTACCAATCGTGTCACGAGTCAAGTTATAATGAACGCACTGTAGGAGTAAAGGTCATATCACATCAGACTATCAACTCGGGAAGGGATCGTCACCGTATCGCCGCGGTTCGTGAGCTTGTCCCGAGGCGAGGCGATTACGTTACGATACCAATTAGTGTGCGTTGCAGTAGGGAGTTTCATACAAAGAATACTGAAAGGCTCGAGTTGATAGGTGACGATCCTTTTCCGAGTTGATGTGTGCTATTTCCTTAAACTGGTAGAAACTGTTACGTAATGGTGCTGATAAACTTGAGCATTCACTTGTAATAGAACATCGAGCATTCGCCGTTTTTAGATTTGTCGAACTGAATAACGAACAGAGCCAAAAATAGAGCCGAACATCGCTAGGAACATTTTCACGATCATTCTAGCGAATACTCTAGTCAACGTTCGTCAAAAAAAATTTCTTCGCTAAGATGTCACACTTGACGGTCGCGTATGGATGGCTCGGGTCGGCAAAAAGCTCGAAGCAAATTTACTGTCCTGTCGCTAAAATGCTCGCTAAAACGCCTTCATTTTATTTTTCTGTAATGTAAGATATGCTAAAATGCTCATTACAAGTGAATGCTCAAGTTTATCAGCACCTTTATGAAAAAAACGTTAAGGCAGAAAAAGACAGTTTCGAGTGTAAAAAAGTTTTTGTTTTTTATATACAGATGGCTCTGTATTAAAAAACAAAAACTTTTGACATTTGAAATTTGAGACCATACTAGATGGCTTTGTATTGAAACATATTGTTTCTATATTGAGTTTTGACACTTGCGTCGATCCTATGCCCAATTTATACGCATTTGCCAATATTTACGATTTTTTTTTAAGTATTTTTATTTGTTATTAGCTTCAGCACTCCAATTGCATATCAGACTTTTTTATCACAATCCAAAGGTTATTGAAGAAATTTCATAATCCATTGCTTCATTTGTTTGAAAAATTCGTCGGCTGCTCAACGTTAATAACGCAATGAATATTGCTGAATTGTCAAAATGAATGGCATTAGGATTGTGAGTGGGTGTCGCAATTACCCCGTTTCAGAGGCAAACGCCGCCGTCCTGTACAAACTTGAATAATTTCATTCAAATCAGTAATGGATATCTAATATTAACATAGGGATTTAAAAATAGATGTAGATTTTGCTCCCAGAATACTGACTCTTTAAAGCCGGCAGAAAATTCAAACACCGCCGTTTAGTCGGAAATTGAGACATAAAATATTTATGGTTGTTCATTTAATGAAAAATCTACAGGCCCATAATATCGCTGCTAACATTTCAAGCAGTGTTGTTTATATGTTCACATTTTGAGATAATCGCCTAAGCGTCGTGTGTTTATCTTACAAAGTGGCGCATCTGTTAACTCATATCTACGAATATAAACTCGCATTGAGTATGTTTGTTGATGTTATATCTTGATGTGTATGCTTTACGATGAGGGAAATCCTCAGAGTTAAGTTACGCAGCTTTGGTTGGAAGCGATGATCAGACAAGTAAAAAGTTTCTTGATACTATCCATTTCTAAACAGCAGTGGTGGCCCAGTGAAGAGCAGTGGTGATTTACGAGTTGTCGGCCAAGCAGGCACTTCACTTTGTGTAAATTATTTAATCACCTCTGCTCTCAAAACGGTGAAAGAAAACATCGTGAGGAAACCAGCACGTCAGAAAACCAAGAACTCGAAGACTGTGACATCCAGAACTTTCACAGAAAAAGGAGACCTGTGTCCCAGCTCTCAGTAGTGGGAACATTACATGCTGGATATGGTATCCGTCATCATCATTCATCAATCATTATTCTACAGTATAATATACACCGTGAAATTTGAATCACAGTTTTGCTAGAACAAACGTTGTTCAGACCATGGTCTACAACCATTCTACAGCATCCAATAAAAAAAAACATACTTAGTTTTTGAAAAAACACAAAAAAGACAAAGTTTAAAATGTCAAGATTATCCACTGCTTACTAAATTTCGTTTATGGTGGTACATTTCCCTGTAGACAATGCTGTGTCCCGTGCGTGGTGTCTGTGTTGTAGGGAGTAACGATAACCTTGACATTTTAAACTTTGTCTTTTTTGTGTTTTTTCAAAAACCAATTATGTTTTTTTTTTAAATTGGATGCTGTGGAATGGTACAACGTTTGTTCTAGCAAAACTGTGATTCAAATTTCACGGTGTATACAAATGCACGTGTCTGTTTCTGAGAAAGTTTGTCGAACGATTTGTCTTTATTTCTTTGGACTTCTCATGTTCTCATTAAAAGCTTTAGCATTTATTTCCTCTATGTTCCTACTGTGGAAAAAATTACAGAAAGTTTTATTCGGTATAAAGTATAAAACATCTCTTTTGTTTTACAATTTCGTTTTATACAATTCCTCCATCTAGATTAGGTACACCGCTAGCTTCATTGTCGTCTGTAACCCAATTCTCAACAACAGATTTAAGAACAACAAGATTTCAGTCCATTTGTATAATTAAATGTAAATTAAAGACAGCTTCTATTTACTAATTATAATGAAGCTTAACTCGAGAGCGGAGGTTTTAATAACTTTATGCATATGTAACGTTATAGTAATGCAACCCGTATACACTTTGAAAGTTGACTCTGTGCTATTCTGATGTCATTTTATTTTAAAATTACAAAAAATAATTCAACGTGCGGTTGCATTCTCTACATAAATCCTAGAATGCATTCCACAATGCTTAGCTTTAGCCTCAATGCTAATTGAGAGAAAAATTAAAATATTTGCAACGAAGATGCAAAAATTAATTTGCAAGCGGTCCTTTGTTAGGGTCTTGGCAACGTGTAGACCTCGGCAAAAGATAATCCACCGTCTTTCATTTCGAGTATCATAAAGCACGCCTAAGGGATTATGCCAAGGAGATTGGCAGGCTTCTTCAAAATACTGATCATACTGCTATCGCTAATCTGCCTGCCAAACGTGGTGATTAAGAAATGATCCTCCCAATACTGCTCGAGCCAAAGACGTTGAATAGGCCGTTAGAACCAAATTACCCATCATTATGTTTTGTACGTGATTTTTCTCAGTAAAATTAGTATTTCGAAATACTGTTTGGCAGCCTTTGATCCCTTATTGACAGTTGACGTCCTCTTTTAGTTCCTTTTACTCTTAATTCCCTTCTAAAAGATTATAGGGGACGACAAACAACTGCCCAAATTCGTATTACTTAGGATTACTTAACGTTCTCTCTTAGAGTTTTAAGACAATCCTATTGGCATACATAATAGTCAATCCTAGGAAATAAAAGGTATCGGTGCCTCAAAGGACCGGAGAAATAGGATTAAAAGAACAAAATGCTTTAGCGGTATCGGGAAGAGTGGTTCTAGTAGCCGCGTTGGTCCTTATTCCTCATTTAATATTATTCGATATAATTCTGTGTAAAATTTTATGCAGTTCGATACCGATTTGTGGATAAAGTTAATAATTGAAAATTTCCTTGGCGGTGTTATTGAGAAAAGTTTAGCGAGCCGATCCACAATTTCTTGATAGTGAGCTGAGAGACGGCAGCCGTCACTGCGTAAATTGGTTTTTGAAATTATGTTTTTATTGAGTTCTTCTCTATAGCGGTTTTACCTATATTATAGCGGCTTCTCGAAACGTAATCTCGCGCTAAGCTTTTAAGGCGGGGTTTCTTAGAGGATCTTGAAAGGGTTTTGTTTTCCCTTTCAAGGTGCCTTGGAGACCTTAATATATTCGTGGAATATATTATCAAGTTAGATAAACGATTTTTTTATTTCTTTCACATATTCTTTACTAGCAGCGCCCCGCCCACATAAGTCTCGATCCCGTGAGATTAACGGGATAAAAAGTATTCTATGTGTTAATCTAGGTTATAAACTACTTGTGTGGCAAATTTCATCGAACTCGGTTCAGTAGTTTTTGCGTGAAAGAGCAACAAACATCCATCCATCTTCACAAACTTTCGCATTTATAATATGATATATTTTAACAAATCTCGGGACCATGGGTCCCGGTCCTTTGGAACTCGCAACTCGCAGAGGCCCCTTAGACATTTTTAAGTGTTGAGGCACCAACCGTCGATTATCCCTGTATGCACTATACAAGTGCACCCAAGGACGACCCCCGGTTGGTGTAGGACTATTGCAGAACATAGAACCAAAACATATTGGGCTATGGATTTGGGTGGCTATAATTTATATAAAATACACAGGAAAATGACAGGGGGTGACTTGCATACTCAATAATGAGCCCCCGAAAACGGTCGCTAGCACAAAGTGTCGTAGCGACAAGGGGGCAACATGTCCTGAGGTGCTCATGAGGAGTGGAGAGGTATTCCACGGCTATCAGGACAATCCCGGAAGTACGGTCAAGATCCCTACCAGCATCTTACTGGAATACTTCTTTCCTCCGAGCACGTTTGCTCTTGCGAATCTCCACTCAAGCCGACCAATTAAGGCAAGAATGAGGTGGGAGCTCTGTTCCTCGTCAGTGTTCACTCCAGCCGGCCAATAAAGGCAAGCCAGAGGTGAGGAACAAGACTTCTCCCGGGAGATAGGGTCCGTGGGGTCGCTACTACCCAACAGCTCGCCACATGCTGCCCTGCGGGTTTTTGCATCTCTCTTGGTCTGGCTCCTCATCCCAGGACCCGTTCCGGCAAAGTAGACTCTACCGGCACAGGCCTAGAGTTCGGAGCGCGCAAGCCCCACCACGACGTCAACGTAGAGATACGGCGGTGGGGATATGATATATTATTATTAGTAGGAAGTAGGATACTAGATAAGTACTGTATAGTAGTTAAATTAGTTAACTAGCTCCATTGTCTATTAGAATAACAATAACGTAGTAAAGGAAACAATTTAATAAAAAAACTGGTCTTAGGAGGCTTACTTCGTTCGTAGTGAAACACAACTCATTTACGTGCGAAAATGCAAATTCTTGTAAATTCCAAATTGAAATGAACTTTTATAGCGTTGCTGTTATTCAACTTGATTTATTTTTACCGGGGCTCCTATGTCTGTGGGGCTGTTATTGAGGGGCTTTTGGTCCCTTTTACCTAAGCCCCTGGGAAAAAATTACACCTTCTCATCAAAATATATGTATGTGTGTACTTTTCTCCTAGTTCCGGCTGTGTGATGAAGAATTCCTTAAATATTGATGCAACATAAAGAGCAGAGGGAAAATGGGAATGAACGACTGAATGATAAATTGCTGTACAATGCTTTGTTTAGAGGAAACGTTTTGTTTGTGTTCATGCATGTGGTCCTTGTGAATAATTATTATGTGTTTTTGTGTATTTGTGTGTTGTATTGTAATTGTTTGTCTTTTTCTTTCTTTTAATACTGGAAAATTAATTTTTGAATTTTTAAATGGAATGTTGATGATTATTTAATTTATTGTTGCTGAATTATTGACATAAAATTATTTATTAGTGAAATTGATATATTTTAAATGCGTAATGAATTTTAAATATAAACGTAATGTTTATGCTTTTTATTATTTTATTTTATTTATCATCACTGTAATATTTTCAACACAATGTATTTTGTTATAAAATAAATGACTTATGACTTGCAACGTTTTTCTCGTGATACGAACCGAATTCCAAGCGGTGTGGACGCTACGTAAATATGGCAGTATTTCAACCAAAAAGTAATAAAAACACAATCTTTATTTTTATACTTAATAATCTATACTAATATTATAAAGAGGTAAAATTTTTTGGTTTGTTTGTAAGTTTTTATTTTTGCATTGGATAGCCCAATTCTTGAGGAACGTTATAGGCGCGAAGGAAGTCGCGGGTAGAAGCTAGTTGTTTAATAAAAGCGACCCTTAGGCCTGTTAACACCACAAATCGCAAAATATGTTTACCGCTAAACATAATTTTAAACCATCGCTCTGTTTCTGTCAATCGTTTAGGCCCAGCCCGCAATGTAAATATTCGCGAGATTTTTTAAGTGAAAACTTCTTTAGGCGCGTTGGGGATTTTTGAGATGGAACTAAACCATTAATTTGGTGACATTGTTACGACACCAGCTTTTGACCATTAAAACGACATCAACGCGTTAATTACCGCGATTTTTTTTAAATTTTCACTTCTGCCTGCACTCCCGAAGTGCCACTGTTTTTTTTATTCGCGCGGTTTATGTTCAGTTTACGGGATTGCAACGAGCGCGAATTTTAAATCGCCAGTGCGTATCGCTACATAAAAAAAAATGCGATAAAAATTTCTCGCGATTTTTATCGCAGTGAGGCTAGGCCTTAAAGATGACTTATCCTAGTTATACAGGGAAACCTATTATTAGCCATACTGTAATACACATACTCTGTAACATACTAAATTGGTGGCCTAAATAAAGAAAATAAAATATTTATTTATTATTAGACTCTTCAACAATGAGTGTATTAATACTTTACAATTCGTACATCGCCTCATTACTTAAAGAAAAGCACAGCATGCACTACATTAAAACAAGTAATACATAGTTTAGATAACAGTAAAAATAAATTATTAAAAGCCGAATTGATTACAATAAATTACAATTGATTAAAATAATGATAGACACAATGATGTTTAAATATTTTTAGCTCTAAATGCATTTAGTGGTATAAGGAGCGAGTGGGCCTTAAAATTACCCATTTTAATTAAAACCAGGAACCCACAATAGTATATTATGTAAAATAAAGATATCTAAACACTTCTGGTTACACTGGAGGCCGACCACAACATAGTTGGGGTAAAAGCTAAGAAAGTTGGGGTACCCTATCTTTTCCCGAGAGTGTCGTAAAAGTAACTAAAGGACTGTACTCGTATCAAGGACACACTACATCTAATTACAAACTGCGAAAACATAATTTCTCTTGGGACGGCAGTTAAAACAAGGAAGATGTTGGAAAGATAAGTATAGGTTGAAAAAGAGATGGGTGGCTGTGACGTCAGAATCACTATCACTAAAAACCTATTAGGTACTTACCCTCAATTTATTAAAGAATGTGAATGACAGAAGGGTAAAACATTCCATCAATTTAGATTTCCAAACTAGAAAACACAGTAAAATTACATAATATCATCACGCCTTATTTTCCCAAAGGGTTGGGCAGAAGTGTACCTATAGTAGGTACATCCACATTTCACAAGTTATGTTTAAGTCCCATGTAATAGAGGGCGAGCCTGTTGCCATCAACCGGGCGCCGTTTTTGAAGTGAAAACTTCTTTAGGTGCGTTGGGCATTTTTGAGATGGGACTAAACAATTGATTTCGCGACACTGTTACGACACCAGCTTTTAACCATTAAAAAGACATCAATGCACGATACATTATTTCGTGCACAATAAAATCGTTCAAGTTTTCACTTCCGTCGGCACGTTTTTGTGCCACTGTTTTTTTATTTTTTTCGTTTCTTACTCTCCCTGTCTAATAAACACTGAATGAGGTTAAATAATAATAAAAAGTTAGTACCTAAGTAATTATTCATGTTAAGCAAACTCAAAATAATTACGAAACGAAGACCATAAAAAAATCCAGATACTTGCAAATGACCATTCCAATATTCATAAATTCGAGATAAATCAAAAGAATCAAATTACGTCCGAACAATAATCCAATTAAAACCAATCCAACATCTGAGGTTAAGCGAACAGGCGAACACTTGGATTCAATTATTCAGGACAATAAAAAGTATTAACGAGCGAATTCTTGCCACAGAGAACATTTCTAAAGGAACGTATTACCTCCACACGTGGCACATTAATCTGTCTTTGTTTACGTCATTAATAACAAAAAGAACAATAAAATTCCTTCACCCTGTGTAAAATATCTACGAAAAGCAATAATGCTTAAATTGTTGGATCCGTCGAAGACGACGGTCGGAACGCGGGGTCCATACAAACATTTATTTTGTCCTGGCAACACCTCCCAAAACAATATTGAGGCTATAAAGAATGGAGTGCGGGGAAAGACGAGGGTGCCTCGACGAATAATGAGAAATATTCCCCCACACATAAAGCTTGCACCTACCGTTAATTTGAAAAACATTCCGCGATGCAAACGGTTATTTTTTTCGGAAGACGGAATTAATTCCGGTAAATAAATTGTTTTGGTACAAATTGTTTGATTAAAATTCCAAC
The DNA here is from genome assembly GCA_949152395.1 of Agrochola litura. Taxonomy (NCBI): domain Eukaryota; kingdom Metazoa; phylum Arthropoda; class Insecta; order Lepidoptera; family Noctuidae; genus Agrochola; species Agrochola litura. The sequence continues at coordinate 15,163,630 of OX424509.1, read as the reverse complement.
AAATGTTCTGATAAAAAGTACCTACGTCTTATTTTATTTATTTGTTGAAGCATTTGTCTACGATTAACCAAGAGGATCTTCGTGCCAGAGGAAATCTTTTAAATCAAATTTCCTGTCGTGGTCGTCGTCCCCATATCGACTAAACTGGACGAGGAATGTCAGACTGGTACTAATCATAAATTAAATCTTGATGCAACAGATTACGGTCAATATTTTGAAATATTTTCAGAGGAATTTCTATAAATTAAATGGCAACCCAGTGTTCGGTCAACGCTCCGCAGCCAGTTATTTATACCATGTGCGACATCTCTGCATATCATATATCAAACCACTGGACATCCACGATCTCATCACAAAGTATAAAGTAACGACCACTCTAAAGCTGTTTACACACTTTAATTCAATCCCTAATGACGAAATTCCAAAACACGTGAAGTAAATAAACTCGGGACAGACTTCATAAGCAGCAGCTTCATTAAACATCAGCCAATTTATGGCCTAAGCCCACATTCAAACGGGCGATTTTTTTACTCGACGTAATTTTTTTCGCGCACTTCATTTCCAACTCCCATTATTGAGGATTGAGAATCCAAGAGGGCGCAACACAGCGTGTCAAGAAAACTCACTGTCGGATTTTCAACTGTCGGCTTTAAGTAGAGCATAGAAAACGCAGAGCGCGAAAAAAAAAATCGCCTCTATAAAAAATCCCCCGTGCGAACGTGGGTTAGCTGTTGTTAGAGGAAGTTTACGCACGAATAGAAACAAGGAAGTGCAAAATTGGACAAGTTTAACGTAAAACGTCAGAACGTTTAATATAAAAGTTATCTAATTTACTTTCTTGGTTCAATTTGACACGTAACGGATCCCAGACTAAATTTAGTTGAGGTGAAAGTAAAAATATCTACGCCCGAATAAAACTAACAAAACTTCGGTTGGGTTACAAGTTACAAACTTCAGGAATTTCTGCGTTTAAATTTAGTAAATGCAGTCCAATCTGTATCAGTGAATAAATCTGGCGATGGTTAATGTTGCCATTTTCCATACAATTCGCGTGTCACGTAATGTGCTAACACATTGTGCAGGGTCCGCGCAGTAAACCGGCGTGACTTGCATTTCACGCTTGACTGACAGCGTGACATCATATTAATAAATTTCATTAACATTTGCTGTTTTATCAGCCTCTGAGAATATAAGATTATAGTTGCAACTCTGTATGCCCACGACGTACGAACGTAATAAAATCGCGGCGATTTTTTTTCGTGCACTTGATTTTCAACGCGCTAGGACGAGAGTGCGTCCCAGGATTCTCAACGCTCGGCTTAATACCGAGAATTGAAAATCCATTGCGCGATAAAATCCCGCCGCGATTTTATATCGTCCGTGCGAACGTCGGCTAAGTTTATGTTGCCTCGTCCATATAAAACCATTACGCCTACTCTAAAAGGATCCCTACAGAGATAGCCACTATCGTAGAGTATTCGCCATATTGGTCCCAAGGTGACAAGGGGCGAGCCTATCTCCATTTATCAGGCATAGTTCTAATCCCGAGCTGTAGCAACAGACATCTTCTTGGTGAAAAAACCAATTACATTTCAGTCGAAATCGAACCGAAGGATCAAAAGCCGGGTTTGTGTCCCAAAAGACCGAACTAAACTTGTGATTCAAAGGACTCTGAAGAATACCTAAAGAAATCTTTATCCTAGACTAATAGACTGTTAGAAGCTATCTACAATTAAGACCGAGGTAATCCTGAAGCCCGACCAAACACTGTTAAGGGCTGGCGCTCATCTGGCGAGGTGCAGCGCAGAGCAGTTGTCAATGCGAAACAAACATCATCCTTGCTGTAGTTGAAATAAAGTTGCGAATAACTACACTTCCAGTAGATAAGCTCGAAAGCGCATCTAAACCAAAACAGGTGCGCTGTCAGGTTATTTATTTTCGACTTTATTTTACGGCACGCAATGTTGATTTGGCCGATGGGCCGAAAGGTACGCTAGTACCGGAAAATGTAGCGTTGGAAGCCTTCCATAAGTTGGACCGATAAACTTTTGAAGGCCGAAGGAATCCGCTGGATGCGGGAAGCACAGAACCGGTCGAAGTGGCGGTGCTTGGGGAGGCCTATGTCCAGCAGTGGACGTCTTTCGGCTGAAATTATGATGGTGATGTTGATATTTGTTTAACAGTGACAACTGCGCTGCGCTGCGGCTTGCCAGATGTGTGCCGGCCTTAACATTCGCCTCTGTTTGCCCTGAATCTATTTAGACAAAGTTGTATTAGACTCAAACTGAACCTAGTGCACTGTGTGTGCAAACAAAACTTAGTCCTAGGCATCCGGGTGCACAGTTTCATGCAGATTTCTGTTAGCTGTTCTATTAAAACTAGATTCAAGACAGGTCATCATGTTTCTGATGGTTTTCGTTACGTTGGACCCGGGACTTATTGTACCCAAAGTTGCCGTGACGATTCTTTGCCCCAAGTTTTTGGGAGATATTGCGTGTAAGTAATTGGGTTTTTTCATAAGAAATTTCTCATGGCAATAGGCTATAACATGGGACTTAAACATACCTGGCGAAATGTGTAGGTATAAGGTACACCTCTGCTGATCCTATCGAGAAAAACAGGCGATTAATTTAAACGTAGGTACGGTACCTATTTATAGGCTCAGTACATTATCTGCCTATAATGTTTATTATTTATTTATTTATTTAACCATTTATGTACACACAAATAATACACAGACAAGACAAAAGGAACAAAAAAATACGTACAAAGGTGATGCTTATTTCTAATGAAATCTCTTCCAGCATACCTGCGATAGGACAGAGGATAAAAAGAGATGTAGACACCGTGTGTAAGAGAAAGTAAAATACATAAAATCAAAACAATTCACTTAATGAAATAAAACTAATAATATGAAAATATACTTACTTACATACATACAAACATGCATACTTCTAAAATAAATAACACTAATATAATGTAACAAAAATATATATACATAAAATACAAAATAAATACCTACGCAACTATGACGAAGTGGAAAGGTAGTGTTCTTTTTCTCTGTGAGAGAGAGTGAGCCGTAATCCACCATGCGGGCCCAGTGCAGTTTGATTGATGTCACATGTCCTCGAATTTTTTGTTCTAGGACATGCCAGTTTCCTCACGATGTTTTCCTTCACCGTTTTGAGAGCAGTGGTGATGAAATAATGTATACAAAGTAAAGTATATTCGAACACTTCGAAGCCATTTCTACTGGGCCGCTGTTTTCTATCAATTCATTATACAGGGTGTCTAGACACAATACTCGTGTTAAGATGAAATAATGGCAATAGGTTTACTCGTCGATCCATAAAATAAAACTGCTATTTAGATGACAAATAAGACAGTAAACTACAAAGAAATTCGATTATTTCTTAGAAATCGTAAATAAATAATACGTTCAATAACCAATAAAATAAAAATAAGTAGATACATTAGGTTTATTAGACCTTTTTTATAGTGGGCTGTTTATTTCATTTCTAACTGGTACCTATGAATTTCGTTTAAATAAATCGCAAATAATTCGCAATAGGTTCAAAGAAAAGGATCTTTTTCTTTTTACAAAGTCTAGCGTATAATTACAAAAAATATCGAGCCTTAGGAGAATTAAAGAAAAACATTACTTTACTGTTTAAAGTACCTATCTACAGAGTGGCAGGGACATCGACGCGAAAACTGTTACCATGGATTTAGTACATGATTCTGAAGACCCCTTTTTTTTGGGTGGGAAATTATCAAATAACTTCTCCCGCTCTGAGCGGAGCGGGAGGGCGTGTCAGACTCTTACTGACTAAAATCCACCCGTGTACCTTCAGTTGCCATGTTGCCGGGGCCACGATCTCCTTTTCGGATTTTTTCGCAACCCAGGCAGGATTCTGAAGCCCCCTGCGTTGAAATATTACACAGGTTATTTTTTTTTTAAATCTGCTGTTCCATTCTTTTTGACCGCGTAGGTATTGCACTTTTCTATGAAACAGCTGTTTTTTTTTTTTAAATAACCGTCGAAAACTTTCAACGCAGGGGATTTCAGAATCATGTACTGAACCATGGTAACCGTTTTCGCGTCGATGTCCATGCCACCCTGTATAGATAAACGCCAACGTCCATGACAGCTGTGGTTATGAAACGAGGGAACGAGACAACACGAGACTCAGTATGGCATAAGCATAATCGTTAAACTGCCTATAATGTTCCCACTGCAGGGCCACAGGCCTCCTCTCTGTGAGAGAAATTAGATTGGGCCGTAATCCACCACACGGGCCCAGTGCGGGTCCGGATGACACATGTCTTCAAATTTTTGGACTCTGTATGGAGATCAACTGTATTCACCATCCTTTTCGCACGTTTTATGACCTCGAGTCTTTGTCTTCACTAAAGTTACATGGTGTTTGTGAGAGGAAAGTAATATCTAAGTTTGTTTGCTGTTAAATTGTTTCCGTATAATGTGGTTGAACACGCAACACATTATCAGAGCGGGTATGAGGGTCAGTCCTTGAAACGGTTAGTTATTATCGCTTACACCCTGTATTTTGTAAGGGTACCTTAGCTTTGTTTGATAAGTGGCGTAACGCCCTTCTTACGTTGGGGGTCAGCTAACACCAAAGAAATTCATAGAAAAGAAAGAAAGAAAGAAAGAAAGAAAGAAAACTTGTTTATTCTGCACAAACAAAACGCACATTTTTTTAAAAACTACAAAATACACACAAAACAAAAGTAGCCAAAAGCCTCGTATTCAAGTAGTAAAAAAGTTTGACAATATAGGTATTTTATATACAGATTGGGTCGAAAATCGTGGATCAAACGAAACAGGGCAATGGTTGGGGTTATTTGCAGTAAAAAATATCTGCCCTAACTTGATCTCCTTAAAAGCTATGACTATTTGAGTGTTTTTTTTTTTTTTTTTAATACCAACATTTTTAATAATAGGCAATTAGAGTAAAACGGCTACCTAGGTGTTTAATTACTTCTAGGAAATGCATAATCACTAAAAAAGTGCTGTTACAGTGGGTACTATGATTTTATGAGTATTGGCACTTTTTTTCAATATCTTTTAAGTCTCACGAAAAAATATTTGTATTTTTATTTTTTATTCATATTTTTTACTGCAAATAACCCCAACTATCGCCCTATTTCGTTTGATCCACGATTTTTTACCCCTGTATATTGTTTCACAGCCATCACACATGTAACTATTATTCCAGAATACATAAATATGCTTATTTATACTCACGCCTTGTTCCCATGGGGGTAGGCAGAAACTACAGAACGCCACCTGCTACGATCCTTACATACTCCTTTTGCTTCGTTTATATCTGATAATCACACATGCACGCCGGTTGCGAGTATTACGCACCTGACCTTTCTGAAGAACCTCACCAATAAGGTCACTATATGTTCTTCTATAGGGCGTTCCCTCCAGGCATTTCCATTACATCTGCATTGTAAATACCTTATTCATCCTCTCAACTTGACCAAACCAAGAGTAAGAGATTCAAGAGTAAATATACCCATAGACCACCCACCCATTAGACTTAATGTTAGCAATAATTGTCTCTATTTGTGGAAACAAATACCAATTTCTGGTTGTGATTTTCTAACGTATTATATACCTCCAGATTTCACTACAATTCCGTTCTTGATTAAGGTCTATATCTTAGTCTACCTAAAGAATGACTGATTATCTAAAGGACCTTTAGATAATCAGTCATTCTTTTAGATAGTCATCCATTCTTTCAGGTAGTCACCCATTTTTTTAGGTAGTCACCCATTCTTTTAGATAGTCACCCATTCTTTTAGGTAGTCACCCATTCTTTTAGATAGTCATCCATTCTTTTAGATAGTCACCCATTCTTTTAGATAGTCAGCCATTCTTTTAGGTAGTCACCCATTCTTTTAGATGGTCAGCCATTCTTTTAGGTAGTCACCCATTATTTTAGGTAGTCACCCCTTCTTTTTGGTAGTCACCCATTCTGTTAGATAGTCACCCATTAAATGGTCCTTTTAATTTCCCTATTATGTGTCACACAAGATTCTCATTTGCCAACTATTGTCCGCTAAGTCATTGCAATAGACAGTTAGACACTTCCTTTAAACCACCGCCTGTACATGACAATAGCATCGTGACTCCGATATATCGTCGGAATAACTTCGACCATAGAATATGAAAACGATACAGAAGCAAAATTCATAAATATACTTTCCTTGGGTGCCGAAATAATCACCGGTGCAAGCATGGATCTTTGAGGAGTTGCAAAAAAGACGAAAACAATCGAAAATCATCGAGGGTCGGGCAAAGATTTAAATCGTTAGATTTGCCCTCACCATTTACTTAATTCGCACAAAATATGTCAATAATGACAAGATTGAGCTCACACATCCCGTGTAATTGTGGCGTTCCGTGGCAGCATGCGAGTTTGTGTTTGTCATAGGTGATAAAACGAAACAAAAACGCGAACATATTTTGACGCTGTAGAGCGAATCTAACGATTTAAAAGACTGAGGTCCGTTGTTATATCCACATCTGGTCGATTACAATTGACAAATCTGTCGATAACCTAACTAATATTATAAATACGAAAGTGAGTTTGTTTGTTCGTTTATTACACTTTCACCCTAAAACAGCTGAACAGATTTGGATGAAACTTGGCACATGAGTAGACCATGACCTGGGTTAGGACATAGAATACTTTTATCCCGATATTCTCACGGGATCGAGATTTATGCGGGTGACACCGTGGGGCGCAGCTAGAAGGTGGATAAAAAGATCCGTAGATGCACCTCAGGGTTGTCGTACGTAACATGGGTACGCCGCTACTAGCAATGATACAACCCTCATCAACCCTGACTGTGTTGAACATATCATACGCTCTGAAACTGTAGTCATCTAGAATGCTTTAAGAGCTGGGGCCTATTTAATAAAACCGACGGCGACAATCCGACAATTTTACACTCAAACTCAAAGCATTTATTTCAATGAAACCATTTACAGGCACTTTTGAATTGTCAAGGAGTCGGTCAGTCAGAAATGTGAAGCTAGTTGCCCATTCCAAAGCGTAGTAGGTACCTATGGAGAAGAACGGGGAAAAAACTCCAGGGACACTCATGTTGAAATTATACTTGTGAGAACAATGTAGAAAGACGTGCACGTTAGAAGCGTCCGTAATAAAAAGATAAAACAAAGAACAATTAAAAAATTAAAATAAATTAAAAATAAGCCATGGCAGCTAAGAGATGACCAGTCCCAACTGACGGCGCTTGTTCACGAACATGACACATGGAATCAGCACCATTCAGCTCAACCATTTTGAAGGGACCTAATTGATCCAACACACGCTCCAGCATCAGCGAGACATCGAGTGAGAATGACATACTTACAGCCGCCAGGGCACATTCAAGTCAATGAAAGACATATTACCCGGTAAATGGTAGCTCTTTAGTACATAGTGCTCACACCTGTGCGCACACTGCTCATACATGTGCTCACACTGCTCACACATATAAGTTTCTTTCATTCATTTTCTGCTTTATTTAACAGCACCTGTCGCGAAAATATGTCAGTTTTGATTTTTTTTTTACGAATTGATTAAGGGTCCAGTAGGTTCGCTTCTTGACTGGGTCCGATAGTGCGGATGCCCGCCGGGGTTGCGGTTTTGTCCGAAAGGGTTACCATGGCCCCTGGAAATACAGGCAACTGAAGGAACACAGGTAGGTTTTAGTCAGTAAGAGTCTGACACGCCCTCCCGCTCCACCCAAAGCGGGAGAAGTTATTTGATAATTTCCCACCCAAAAAAAAAGGAGGTTCGCTTCTACACATTCTTATTCTTTGCTTCGACATAGTTATATTTAGCAGTACATGTGAATAGGCAAGATAACAGCGATATAATAGAGAGAGACGGAAGAATGACGACGAAATATCAAAGTTAATCAAGTTAAGTTACGACTAAACTCAATCAATCTGCCTAGCCTTTTCCCAACTATGTTGGGATCGACTTTCAGTCTAACCGAATGCAGCTGAATACCAGTATTTTACATGGAGCGACTGCTTATCTGACCTCTACAACCCATTAACTGAGTAATACGATACCCCTTGGTAAGACCGGTTGTCAGACTTTCGGGCTTCTGATGACCCGTAACGACTGTCAAAGATCCACGAATAACAGCCGGGACCAACTTCTTAACGTGCCTTCCGAGGCACGACTTCCGACGAAACTATGGAAGGTATACTTATTCGTTAATAACTATTAGATACTAACAGCGCCCCGCGGTTTCACCCGCATAAGTCTTGATCCCGTGGAAATATCGAGATAAAAAGTATCCTATGTGTTAATCCAGGTTATAAACTATCTGTGTCCCAAATTTCATTCAAATCCGTTCAGTAGGTTTTGCGTGAAAGAGTACCTAACAGGCCATAACCGCAGAGTATTAAACAATCTTGACACAGATACGTTCTCAGAAGACTGAACTTTGGTGTTGCTGAACGGTGATTCAATGATTATAAGCGTTTGTGATTCAAATACACATACACATAACACCATGCCTGTAATCTCTGAAGGCTTAGATAGAGTTGTACCCAGCACCCCCACATTTCGCCAGTTATGTTTAAGTCCCATGAAATAGGGGAGAAATGGGCGAGCCTATTGCCATCAACCGAGCACAAATCCAGACTTCGGACTGAGAAATTCTAGATGGGAAAACCCAATAACACTTTGTCCGACCCGGGAATCGAACCCAGGACCTCATACTCCGCAGTAGCGCGACCTCTAAAATAATAATAATAACTTGTTAAACTTCTAAAGATATCGCATGATAAAAACGAAGTAAAAATAGCTACAGACTGGTACAAAATAAATACATAAAATAATTGGTTTCTATGTTACAAAGGGTTTGATACTCGTAGTACATAGTTGATAGGCATTACGGTACCTACTTTACATTAGGTAATTATTTTCTGAAAAAGTTATTTATTTAAACAGAATAACTCGAGCCATCATTTGGAAAATTTTCAGACGTTGTTTTTAACAATTTTCCAATAACATCAAATCGGTTATTATTTCAAAAACCGATGAATCCACAAAGTTTCAGAACTTCTAATTATTGTTCAAAAGTCAATAGACAACTTATCAAATCATTTCAAATAATTTCATTTTATTATGAAAACGACTCAAACAAAATTTGATTTTACGAAAACATGTTGATTTTATTGAATTCTGTGTGATTTTACAAAGTAGGTACTAAAAGATCCGACAGAAGTACTCCTGTCCTAATTTCAATAATACACACAAAATAGAACGTTCCGTATTTCCCGAATTTGACAATCCTGGAAAATTGATTGATATTTTCGTGAAATGTTTGTTATGAACATTATCATAACGAACATTTTAGAACCTAAATCAGCCAAATCGGACCAGCCGTTCTCAACTTATGCGCTTACCAACGAACATCATTTCATTTTCATTATATAAAGATATAGATTATTGTTGGTAACATAATTTACTATGAAAATACAGCCACAAATTTTACTTCGTGAAAACAACCAAACAGCGGTATTTTGGTAACGAAATAAATTCTGCATACAATTTCGTTCATATACTGCAAATGCGGCTTTAAATGCATTAACGTTAGCTTTTATCGTTGATAAAAGAATTTAAACCGAACAACGTAAAAATTCTGCTTCGCAACGAACAAGCAATAATGAACAGACCGACATTTTAGACCTACGTATATGTAACGGAAAACAAAGCTGACATATATATCATATATGATTAGTCATAATATGACTGTTTGTATATTTTCCATCCTTTGATATAATCAAAAATGCTCTTGATGATGCTACTAAAGAATAATAATCGATTGTCAAGACTACATTGAATTGTTTAGATGCTATGTATTTAAAGATAAGCAACAAAATAGGGCAAGTATTTCATTAATGAAAAACTATTACTTAACTATTATGACCTAAAAATATATACCTAAGTAAAATAAAATAAACTTCTTATTCCTTGTGGATTATAGAGTTTCTATAAACATATACTTAATACAAATCTATATTGTCTATCTAATTTATTATAATAATAGCAGTATCTTTACCTAACTATTTCAAATAACTTTTTATATAAAACAGTTTCTTATTTTTAGTACTTATTAGAATTCTTATTTTAGTTTTGTTAGTTTTACATTTCATACATAATGAAAAAAAAATTGCAATTACTAACAAAAACTATTACTAATACTTAAATATCTAACAAAAACAATTACTAATACTTAAATATATATTTAAGTATTAGTAATAGTTTTTGTTAGTAATTGCAATTTTTTATTGTAAATGTGTTATCAACTCAGATCATAGAATAAGGGCCTATGATCTAGTTTGACGTTAGAGCTCATATCGCTAAGCAGTAAATTGAGTACCTACCGTATTTAATATAACTAAGATTATACCTCAGAACAAAGAACAGACAAATACTTACTTGAAATTCCGTTTAGAAACAACAATAGCAGCAAAACAATATAAAGATAATGTCATGGCAACATATTTTCTGAAGCGTTATCTAGTCTTATTTCAAGTACGATTCTTTGTACAAAGTGGCTAATATTGCACGGTTACACCCCCGGGGGGGTTATCAAATGGGGTGTAAGCGACAACACACCTGGGGGACATTCGGTGTAATCACCGGTTTTAAAACGAACGGTTTTACAGGGACAGTCACGTACGAAAATATGTTTTAACTTAGGTAAATATTTCACTAAAATTATAGACAGAAAGAAAGAAAACTTGTTTATTCTGCACAAACAAAACGCAAATTAAAAAAAAACTAGACAAAATACACACAAAACAAAAGTAGCCAAAAGCCTCGTATTCAATCAAACAAAAAAGTTTGACAGTATTGTTCATCTATACTAATATTACAAAGAGGAAAGATTTGCATGTTTGTATTTTTGTATGTAACGAATAAACTTAAAAACTACTGGACCGATTTGAAAAATTCTTTCAGCAATGAATAGCCACATTATCTGTGAGTAACATAGGCTATATTTTATCGCCGTATTCCCACGGGAACGGGAACTACGCGGGTGAAACCGCGTGATGTCCGCTAGTAGTAATTATAAAGTTCGTAGTTATTATGAAGAGTGGTTGTGTTATACATTTCAAGTCACCAAGACAGCAGTCCACTGCTGGACATAGACTTCGAGACCAACCTACGCCACAAAATGCAACAGTCGGTTTTCTGATAAGGCAGAAAAAAAAACACAAAATTAACCGTCCTAATATAAAATGAAAAAATGTAACACAACAGCGCGATTTTTTTTCAACGAGTTTTATTACATTTCATGTTACGTAACACCAATTTGTACCCGGGTTAACGCATCGCTGCACAATGTTTTTACATATTAAATCATATTGGAATACTTATATCAAATGAATTGTTTCATATGTCAACATCTCAGACTAAATAAAAAACCAAGACAGCGCTGCGAACAATACAGTGAAGCATGCCAAAATGATACCTCCGCTCTGTGCATACACGCTCACATGCACATATTTACAACCACTTAGAATCAAACTGCACTTCACTAAGTGCACACATGTTTACAAAACCGACCTCACGTCACTGTTGACAGCGCTATGTCTTGGTTTTTTATTTGGTCTGAGGTCAACATTTGAATCAGCACTGTGCATGAAAATCGCTTTTTACCTGTGACTGTACCTACATGTTTCAAAACACACATCGTAAGAATAAAATGCAATTAGTTTCAGTAGGGACTTTTGTGATCATAAATTATTGTCAAGAATGAAATTTCGGGTGACATATGAAATGTGGTTGCAAACGAGCGTTTTTGTCACCTTTGGAATGAGCAAGATTAGTTGCCCGTTCTGTCGACGTTTTTTATGAAAATAATCGTAGCATTTTATAACGGTAAGCATAAGCAATATCAACGTGCGTTTATTTTTATAGACCCCATTTTAAAGATACCCCTGCGAAAAATTACGTAAATGTTTTTATTAACAACAATAATTTGACCTGCGGGTTAATTGCGTAACACACATAAAATAACAATTGTTCGCAATGGGTTTCATTTTGACAGTTCACCTACGTTCATGGCGTTATTCACGTTGTTGAGCAGACGATTTTTTCAAACTTATGAAGCAATGGATTAGCCTTCAAAACTCGGAATGTGATTGAAAGTGTGGGTGCAGGTTGCAAAAAAAATATTTAAAAACACAACAATGTTTATATTATCTGGAAAGGTAAATGTGAAATAATCAACTACTTAAATAACCTGTACATACAAACTTTGATTTTCTTTATGAATTACCCTTGAAACAATCATAAATCAACAATTTGTTAATTATTTGGATAAGAAAATGTGTAATCAACTAAATAACATACACAAACAAAAAACCTATCAAAATACTTATTGGAAAGTCAGAATTCTGACTTTCCAATAGGTATTTTGATCATTAAATGTCCCGTATTGGTTTCGCCAAATTACGGGACAATGAAAAATTCGTGCCTGAAATACGGGACAACCCGTAAAATACGGGACATCTGGTTACCCTACTTGTAACTAACCTTTAAGAAACCGGGTACCATAGCCACCCGTACCTATATGAGGTTAAATGGTCTAACTTAAGCTATAATTATATCAACTCCTTAGTAGACCATTAACCTCTCTCCGTGTAGGAGAGCTGTATTCACCTATACCCATTTGAAATGCTAAGAAGATCCAAATCAAATCCAATTTAGATTCTTCAATAGACATTAGGTTCAAATTCTTTGGCACTAACATCTTGCTGACAGTTTAAGGTGCAGATTGTGAAATACGAAAATCTATTTATCACCAAGACCTCGTTGAGAGACGAAGAAAAATATATCGAACTGCACCTCAACGATAAATTCTAAACTTGTTCAATGCACTTAGTGCGACAACTGGCAACTGACACGACAGCCGTGAAGAACTAGCGTGAATAGTGAACAGGACATTTATCACGTTGAGTCACGCTAGATATTGTACCAATAACCTTAGGACATAACAGCACGCCTGCAGTCCCCAACGAGGAGTGAAATTCACCTTTATGTCTATGAACAAGTTCCATCATATTGTCTTTCATCAACCACTAACCGGGCACAAATCCAGATAGAGAAATTCCTAATGAAAAACCCAATAACAGTATCCGGGTACGAAACCAACATTCCAATTCCGTAAAACAGGAAGGATTTTGAATGAAATGCTTCATATGTTCGACACTTTCATTTGCTCGACAGCGTAAATAACGCAATGGAAATTGTTGAATTGTCAAAACAAAAGGCCTTGACATTCTAAGGCTGGTTTCACAGCTGTCAGGAAGACCCGCAGCGCCTTGCAGTGCTCTGAAACGAGGGAGTTAGTACGATACAGTTGCTAGCGTTGTACGGACTCTACCCGGAGCCGGTCGCGTTCGGACCAATCCGCGTCGTTGTGAAACAATGTTCAAGCGCCTCACGTGTGTCTCCGTTCCGGGAGCCAGTACGAGCGGCCGCACGGGTCTCCCGAACAGCTGTAAAACCAGTACACAATTACCCAGCAGGACCCCATGCTCAGTAGTCGTGCTAGTGACTACAAGACCAATGAGGCAGTCAACCGATACCGATAACCTTAAGAACTTAACTGAAAATACCACTAACTCATGATGCAAGCGTGAGTAACATGCTATTAATATCGTACGTCATTAATTTATGCTAATAGGTACATTTGCGGTTATAGCTGAAACACGTTCCGATATTAATGGCGTTGACAAACGAAATTTTAATGTGTTTGATAATATCAACCTTATCTCAACGTAAATTTAAGTATGAATATTAGTTGACACAAGTACGAGGATTTCTAGACATACCACGAATAGCAATAACGATATATAAAAATATCCGACACACCCAGTGCATTTAGTCCCACTATAAAACATACCAGCTGAACAGATTAGCCAGCTGACTGGAAAATCTATGTCATGGGGTTTCGTTTCCGCACTTAGTCCCTCAGGTGGACCATTGTGCGTGAGCCATGGAGGCCGTTCATGGTTATTCCAACCAGCCCATCTCCCTCCAGAAGTTAATTAAATCTGCTGGTCTTTTCAGAACATCTGTGAAAGATCTGGGTGACTCGAAGGTTGCTCTTCTAATCTGGGTGACGCCTGTGCATTCAAAGAGCACGTACGCGACGGTTTCCAAAGCCTCCATGCACGCCCTGCACAGAGGACTGTCCGTTATGCCTATTGTGTGGAAGTGTTTGTTTAGCGAGCAGTGTCCCGTGATGGTCCCCGTCACCAAGCGCAGGCTGTTCCTATCCAGGCGTAATAAAGACCTAGTTATCCTGCTATGCAAGGATACCTACACCCTAATTGCTTAGCACACTTTCCAATCACAATCTGAATCATTTTGAAGGATATTGCTAATCCATTGCATCATAAATGTTCGAAAAAGTCTGCTCAATAACGTAAATAACGCAATGAATGTTATTGAACTGTCAAAACGAAAACCATTGCCACTGTTAACATGTTACGCAATTATCTCGCTTGTTTGAGCTACAACGTATAAATCGTGTCAACATGGGAAGAGAAGGAAAAGATGAAGAACCGTTCTTCTTCTTCTTTTCGTGTGGTTAGTGACTAACCTGGTGTCAGAGTTTTATAACCGCCCATAGGCCTCAGACTTGGCTTCACATGCCGTCGAGAAATATCTCTCAGGCATGCCGGTTTCCTACGATGTTTTCCTTCACCGTTTTTGAAGCAAGTGATAATTATACAAAACACACATGAATCCGAAAAATCTGAGGTGCGTGCTTTGGGTTCGAACTCGAGACCTATAAAGAAGAACCGTTCATAGCACATTATTAAATACAAGAATGAGTAGGTACTGAGTCTATATAAAACCATAAGAACCTTATAAAAGTAAACACGCCGCTAGTCCGTGTTTCGGTTCTAATTTTTCAAGGAAATAAAAATTTCCAGAAGGAAATTGATTCTCAGATCAATGTCGCGATTCGTGGAAAAATATCCTGTCATCGTATCTATGTCAATACATAAACTTAAGGGGACGATAACTGACTTTTAATGATTTTATACTAAAGATGACGTCTAAACGAATAGTGTTAGTGACTTGAATTTTTGACGTGACAACGTCTTATAAATTGGTTTGCCGGGTGACACTTCAAGAAACTGCGTTACGCTCCGCTCACGTTATGCGCTCACAATGAGAGCGAGTGAGAGGCACGCGTGCATGGTTAGCCCGCCTAAGAGCGAGAGAGACAGACATAAAAAGTGAAAGGCACGCGTCCCTTCCACTCGAGCACAGTTAGCCCGCCTAAGAGCGAGAGAGACAGAGCGAGAGAGAGAGAGTGAGAGAGATAGGCATACACACCGGTTCATGTGTATAAATAAATGTTTTAAATTGTTACTATTATTTCATCCTTCTTCCTACTATACGAATGAATATTCACATTAAAATTATTTTACCACTCAAAGTCGTTGTCACGTAAAACTTTCGCCCGTATACCGACTTTACAGGCAACCAATTTTTTTTTAAATTAAATTAGAGCACTTTTTTAATATTTTAATATAGGCATATTTTTGATTATGTTTACGAGTATATTACATAGTGAAATTAATTTGTAAAGTTATGTCTAACGCGGATAAAAAACTGAGAATGACGCAAAATCTATCAAGCGTATTTTTCTGAAAACTTCACCATTTTAAAGATAATTAAATTATCAATCTTTTAATATACGTGTTTTATTAAAATACCTTTTGTTTTACGTGTAATAAATTAATAATGCGTCTAATTTGGGACAACGCTCCTTGATGGGCGAGTCCTATTACTGGCTGGACGTACGACGCGTTGCGTGAGCTCAGTACAGAATACGCAAGCTAACCATTCAAGGTCACTGTCATATATCTGCGTCTTAAATTGTAAAAATGTTTGTGGTGATTTTATGAAAGAACACTGATTCACCGCCTTATATATGTTGCGCTAATAAAATTACACTATTACGTGATAATCACAATGACGTAACACGCAAGGGATTTTCCCGTAAGAATTATGACAATAATTGTGTGACATTTAGAACATTATGACAAACTGTTGGTATAAGATAAAACAGTGCTGGGAGTAGTCTGGCCACGCTACTCTGCATAAGTAAAAAATTGTGGAATTTGAAAATCTATAGACGGCAACACCGTCTGTACTACGAAAAAAGCATTTTATACTTTGTTTGTCTTTTTGTTTTTGATAGGTTATTTTGTTTATATTCTGATTCTTTCCTGGTAAAGATTAGTCACTTTATCACGATGCAGTGTGGATTTGATACAGTTTTGTCATCGTATGGATGTAGTAGAGAGAGAACAGAGCACGGATAGAGCGGTAACGGTAGATCCTGTGATCTACCGTTACCGCTCTATCCGTGCTCTGTACGACATAATCTATTATGCAAAAATCAAAAAGCAAAATTTCAAAATCATTAGATCTACTTACACGTCAGCTTTTCGATATCTTGTAAACATTGTCGTTTTTAGGGTTCAGTACCCAAAGGGTAAATACGGGACCCTATTACTGAGACTTCGCTGTCTGTCCGTCCGTCTGTCTATCACCAGGCTGTATCTCAAAAACTGCGATAGCTAGACAGTTGAAATTTTCACAAATTATGTATTTCTGTTGCCGCTATTACAACAAATACTAAAAACAAAATAAAACAAATATTTAAGGGGGGCTCGCATACAACGAACGCGATTTTTTTGCCGTTTTTTAGTTAATGGTACGGAACCCTTCGTGCGCGAGTCGACATCGTGCTGTTCCTCCACATCTTGGAATTTACATATCATAATTATATAATAACTCCCGCACTCTACTTTTAATAGGTTTAACCATTTTTATACTTTATTTTGTGAGAACAACTTATAGCGTGTTGAGAGGATGAATGAAAGGCGACTAACAAAATGTATTTACGAGGCTAATGTGAAGGGAAAGGCCGGGCGGGGACGCCCTAGGAGGACATACACTGACCTTATTGGTGATGTTCTTCAGAAAGGCCAGGTGCGTAGTACTCGCAACCGGCGTGCGTGTATCACCAGATGTATGAACGTAAACGAGGCAAAAGAAGTATGTAAGGATCGTAGCAGGTGGCGTTCTGTAGTTTCTGCCTACCCCCATGGGAAGAAGGCGTGAGTTTATGTAACTTACAGCGTAAGCAATCTGACAGCTCAAGTACCACGAAACTGACTGATGTAAAAGTATACCATATATAAAACTGTTTGGGGTTGCCCATTTATTCCATTGCAGAGTTAAGGTGGCCAAACTCTATTAATGAACCTGTAGCTTTTAAGCCTAAATGCACTCCAGACAAACCCAATCCTCCAGTAGCAATCATAATGGATAATGCTTAAGTGTCGGGTAAAGCTTTCGAAAATCCCCTTAACTTAGTACTGACAGAACATGAAAAACATTCTAATGCAACCCGTCATCGAAAACCCAAATCTCCTCCTAAATAATTCCAATCGCCACCTTTATTTCCGTGAATCCGATGCACCAGCTAAAGGAAATAGCCGAGACGAGTTCGATATTTATCTAGTTACGTTGAAAATACGATTGAAGCTCGGATTTCTTAGCTGAGATTAAAGACTGTTGTACGTAGAACGAATCGGGTTTCTAATAAGTCTGCTATTTGTTGCTGGATTAATGTTTTTCATGAGAAAGGATGAATATCTACCCTGGGCTTTAATCTGTTTGGATTGGAAAGTAATATAAGTGTAGGTTTTCTTCGTCTAAAGTATTATCTCGTCCCTTTTGGGAAAGTGAGTCCTTAACAGGACTAGCTCTATTTCAAAGTGCTTCTATATTGCCCCTTTTTTCAAGGACGTTAAATTATTAGCTAATATTTGGCTTTATAGCTACTTGTATACTTCCAAGTTAAAATACTCCCATAGTATTATGAGCCTATAATGTTCCCATTGCTGGGACACAAGCGTCCTCTCTGTGTGAGGGTCCGGTGTGGGTTGGTAGGTGTCCTATGTCTTCGATTTTTTGTTTCTAGGACATGCTAGTTTTCTCACGATGTTTTCTTTCACCGTTTGAGAGCAGTGATGTGATAAATTGCACAAAGTAAAGTGCAAGAAGACTCAAATTTTTGCCTCTAATGTAACGGTTGGTGTCACTGTTTTGTGTTTCCTACTTCAAGATTATGTTCTGCGAAACAAGTTAATATAGCAAGACCAACATTGCAAAGGGCCGCTCTGTAATAAACTATCTGTTATTATTATTATTTATTACTCTCTCTAAGTGAGAATTGCAAACCAATCAAGCGTTAATAGTTGCGTGCATATCTGTGCAAATTATTACAAGCCATGGAGAAGATATATTGCAGTAATAAATAGCAAATAAGAATTAGATATCCGTTACTTTACTGCTACTACACACGGTATGCATATCTCGGTATGATATAGACCGGTTATATTTAATTTGTTAAACGTTTAGGACTTAAAAGCATACTATCCTATCCGCCTGGTTGTTAGGCACTAGTTATAACAGGCGCCCGAGGCACGCGTCTTGGACGCTGTGTTTTGGGCGCTCAATAAAATTTTATGAATTTCTATGTAATGCCCCTGCCACACACTCGTCGAGTGGCATGAGAAGTAGCGAGGAAAGTAGGCAGAGACGCAGTGTGGCAACGTTACTCGTCATACCGAACGTCATGCTCCTCGTCATGCCCACTGCTCCCTCTTTTGTCGGTTTTGGGCGCGAGTCAAAGGACGTAGTGCGAAAGGTCGTGAATAATTGCGCGAGTAGAGCAGTGTGTGGGCAGAGAGTGCAACATGGCGGCAGCGAGCGTGAGAAGCAGAGCGATGAGCAGCGCGAGGAGCATAGTGTGGCAGGGGCATAACGAATTACATCAAGCACTGCCGTCCAAGAACGCGCGTCATAATTAGGGCCTTACGAAGCCCTCCAACACGCGAAGTATGACCACTTCTATCTTTCTATCTCTACTCTACAAAGAACAGACATATTAGACATACAAGGTTATTATGGCGCGTGGCCAAAATTGGAACTAACGCCGCCATCTTGTACTGTCAGTACAATTTCTGTGACAATTTCACAAATGATTACCAACAACTTTTTAGTCGCGTTGGGCATTTTTGAGATGGGAAAAGACAATTGAACTCGCGACACCGTTATCGACACCTCATTTTTGTAAACGCGATTGTGCTCTTTATTTATATTACGTTACGGATCAATGTTCTATGCAAGTATTTTTTTTCCACCAAAACGTTTTTGTTCAAGTTTTCACTTCTGTCGGCACTCCCGGAGTGCCATTGGTTTTCAATACAAAGTGCCATTTTCTTCTTAATTTTTGACATCGCGCTGTAGATATGTTACTACAATTTATCATTTTGTTTGTGTTTAGTTTAGTTTCGTTTCTGCAGTATTCATGCTGCGCATGCAGGAAGGATAAAATAATTCTACATAAATAGAGTCGAGATCAGGTATGGGTATTGCGAAAGTAAATATTTAACTTATTCTCAAATTAATAAACACAAATTATTCCGCAATATATATATATATCAATTCAATAGAACTGGGGAGAAATTAATCTTTACCTCTCCATATAACTAGTAATTTTCCATAGCAAATAACAGGATTACTCAATTAGTGTGAAATTACATCATTTACCGAAATCGACGGGAGTAAAAGCACAGGTTAAAACTACTTTACTTCAAGTTATTAATATTTCTCAGAAGCTTTCACTAGTAATTTTACCGGAGAACTTGTATTACAGCCATCTCTAAGTTTCCGTTTGAAACTAGTGGTGTACCTACTCATATAAGGCTTTACGCCTGTATACACTTCTCATGCCTTCAAAAGCAAAACTTCAGATTAAGTCCTGGTTCACACATGGTTCATTTAATCAATCCTGACAAATTCACAATTTCTCCTACAATTTTTTTTTAATGTAGTTAGGTATATATGTTTATTACCCAATCACGCTATAACGGTTAAAAGCATTTGGGAGATAGGTAGACTATGGCCTGAATTAAAATATGGGATACTTTTTATCCGAGTACATGTGGAAGTTTTGCTAGGATGCGAGTAAAACTGCGGGCCACAACTAGTTTTAGATGTATAAAACGGATTCGGTATGGGAGTGCTTTGAACGAACACCCATGTCATCATTATGTCTAATAAAAGTAACTAATATCTTTTTAATTTTTTATTAGGAGAAACAAACAGTGACACATTACATTTTGTAGGAAAAAAATACAAAACTGATACGGCCAAATGTGTAACCAACAACATTTTCCACGGAATACACATAAAAACCTACAAACT
The DNA here is from genome assembly GCA_949152395.1 of Agrochola litura. Lineage (NCBI taxonomy): Eukaryota > Metazoa > Arthropoda > Insecta > Lepidoptera > Noctuidae > Agrochola > Agrochola litura. The sequence goes on along the minus strand of OX424509.1, from coordinate 15,143,243 downwards.
ACTATAATTTAAATTAAGAAAACATTTTTTGTGCAAGATAGTAAAAAAAACTCCTCAAGGCATGCTTATCTTAATTAAAATTAGTAAAGAGGTAATGTTTTGACTACAATGTTTTTAAATCTAACAGAAAGAGCAAACATATCGTTAAACCTTAACCTTAACCAAAAAAAATTAACATCGTAATACACGTTTTCATAATATACATATCATCAAAACAAAAATTAATCTGAAATCCGATATAATGAACGTTTTTATCAGTAAATTTTCACGGTTTTGTTATAAAACGTCAGCCGCGGAACGTGCCGTCTGAATTGAGATTATTCTAGAAATACTTTAACTTAATACTGATAACAGTATCACTAATTGCAATTAGTATTCATATATCATTTCTATTTTAGGTAATGATTGAAAACTTACGCAAGAACAGTCGATAATGTCAGCTAGTGACCTTTATTAATACGTTATGAACTGTACAGTGCCATTGTTTTAGTGTATTGTTGATTCAGCTAGACTCAAATGTAGCCCAGACCTAAATAATAAATTGGCGGTCGCAAATACGGGCGCGATTGAAAATAGGTCATTTTTAATGTAACCAATTTAAATATCGGTTTCAGTAAACTCACACTACAATAAAGTCTTTGTCTCGTAAATATTGAACATAAAGGAGACTGAAACGATTACATACAATCTTGGGCCTGGATGTAAAAAGATGAAAGTGGTGGCAATTAATAGCATAAATACTATCATCAACCTTTCACTGAAAATTCTGCGGATTTTGTCAATCTGAAAACAACTATATAAGAGATTAAGTAAAAGTGAGGTTATGTTACAATCTTTAACTAACAGCTGATTCCTGAAGTGCAAAATATATTCTTGTGCACTAATAGTTATTATTTATTATATAAAATGTTATCAAGTGTTTGGTCCAAAATAAATTATTTAATTTAATTTTTTTTTTTTTTTATATTTAATAGAAAATGTTTGAAAAATCATAGGAATGGACGTCAATGACTTCAAGTCATAGGTAGGTAACAGGTAAATTAACTATTGTGTATTAGGGTATTATAATATTGTTTGATAAATAAATAATTCTTTGCCATAAATGTAAAATCTCCATATGCCTTCTAATTATATTTATTTTAAACCTGCCAGGATGGTAGCTGGTTAGATGAGATTATATTTACTTACAGACTGAGGTGCAAGCCATTGCCGAATCACTGACAGAATTGTTTCATCGTGTAAGGGTCGTCGGCCCAGTGTATTGCAGTGCCCAGTTGTTATCCCACAATTCACACAGCGATCCATAGTTTGAACAATATCCAATCCACAAGCCGGTGGTAAAAAATGTGGTGTTGGTAACGGTGTCGCGAGTTCAATTGTTTTTTCTCATCTCAAAAATGCCCAATGCGTCTAAAGAAGTTTTCACTTCAAAAATCGCTACGATCACCGAGCCTGCGCCCGCGTCTTGGGCGTGAATAAGTTCTAACACAAGGCAAACTCGTTAGTACGTAAATTAGCTCAAGAATAAGTACTGAATGCGCATTAAAGAGATTGATGTCCCTTTGTTCTTGTTTATTGGATTCGGAATCATATTCCAACTAATATTATAAATGCGAAAGTGACTTTGTTCGTTTATTTATTTATTTATATGCAACCAGTGTTTTTCATTCTAAATTACTTAATAAATTATCTAAACTATGTATGTGCAACTAACTATTATATATATTATGTTTATTTGTTTGTTAGGCTTTCACGCTAAAACGGCTGAACGGATTTGGATGAAATTTGGCATAAGGGTAGGACTGGGTTAGGACGTAGGATACTTTTTATCCCAATATTCCCTCGGATTCGAGACTAAACCGTGGGACGCAGCTAGTATATATTATTATAAATGCGGAAGCAACTCTGTATGTCTGTTACCCTTTCACGCCTTAACGGTTGAACAGATTTCGATGGAATTTGGCACACAAGTAGACCATGACCAAGGTTAGGACATAAGATCTTTTTATCCCTGTAATAGGTATGTTCCCTTGGGATATAATTTCCGATTTTCACGCGGGTGAAGCCGCGGGCAAAAGCTAATATTTCTATTAGGGCTTGCCAACAATTCAAGAGTCGACAGCCTTTGCTGATCTAGAGACGAACATACCTTGCTACAACTACGAAGCACGGAGAACTCGATAGGATCATGAACTTACACACAGCAGGATGCATAGAACTAATACGGTAGTTGCCTAGGTAAAAAAAAGAAATTGTATTTAGTTCGTCTTTCAGATAATAAAAAAATATTAGACACGTATTTTTTGCTTTATCATATTAATCAAAAATAACTTAGAAAACACGCATTAAATTTGGGGAGTGGGGGCTCGCTACGTCACAACGCGGTATTAAATCTAGCAAGGCGAGACGTCATGCCACATTTTAACTCAATGTATCGCCTTAATGACGTAATCTTTTGATTGCGTAGTGTGCTACGCCCACAGTAGTTAAAATATCGCTGATAATAAATAACGAGAGTCACATACCCGTCTCCGACATATACTTGTCTAAAAACTCGTCGTTGGCAATCAATGATGATGCCAATTGCATAAGTGCTCACCTTGTCGTTAAAAGTGCTTTCCCAAATTAAACAGACGAAATTCTAAACCTACGTATTCACGGAAACCCTTCGACACATATGTCTTTACTCTAAATCCTAATTAAGTTCCAAAGTGAGACCATAATACCATTTTCATTGACTTGGCTTATTCAAATGACATAACCCCTTCATACAAAGCGCAGGATTTCCTCCATAGCGAAAGATGTGACGTTGCCAACTAATATTTCTCAGTGATTTAAACTATACAAGTTTTGCCACTTCCGCGTAACTGTGCTCCAAATTGCAGTTGTAAATGTGCAATAGAAACTTTAACTGCACGTTCACGATTTAAACTCGTTAATCGTAATTAGGGCTGCGACATTGGAAGCCCAAAAGTAGGGTAATAGCTGCAAATTATTGTGCTTCGGGAACAAGGAACTGGTGGATTGAGTGGGGATTGTCTTATTCAGAGTTGAGACGCTAAGGATTAGGAGGATAGGAAGTTGAGGAAGTGGTTTTTGTGACTTGGTGTCTGGTTTCTGGGATGGATCTAATTCTGTTCTTGTCAAAAGCAACGATCTATGTTTCGACCTACCAACAAAATATATAAATTATCTCAAACTCAACATTAAAATTAACGCCAAAAATATTACTTACAAACTAATTCAAAACAGGTGAAAATTATACGTACTCAAAAAATCATCGTACAAATAGCCGTAAACATATCACTAAGCTTAAAAAAGCTCAAGGTGTAGATTACAACGTTTATCATTTAAGTACACGTATTCAGTTATTTAAACAGTTTCATATTTATTTCCACGTTCGAAACGACGGTTGCGCGGTGCGATTGAATCTCAAAACATTTTTCTACAAGAACTCGAAGATAAATCATGAAACTACCAACCGACTGCAACAAAACGAAACGTCCCATTAAAAGGCATTGTTTCACAATCTTGCCTCAATGGCTCGCTGGCGATAGGAAAAATCGGCTTACAGAGGATTGCACGTCACCGATCGTCTCTTATTTACCGTTCCATTATAAAATAGTTTAACAGCCTTATTTCCCGGAGCTTCGTCGGGTTCCTTCGTCTAGTCGAGCTACTAAATCTCATTTGCTCGGTTTCACCGCTGGCGTGATAAATTTCCTGTAATTTATCTGTAACATAATTCCGTATAAAATATTTTACAAGTACTTTTAATATACGAGGATACTTATCATTTTAAGGTAAACTAGCGGAATGAGAAAACCGTGAAAGTAGTTTATTGAGTAGGTTCTAAGTACCTAGGTAATACTGCTGACTTTCTTTCTCATACTTCCACTAATAAGTCTGCTCTTCGATAGTGAAAAGTATATACAAATATTAACATTTTCCTCCATAAACATTTCCACAAAATTGCAAAGAAAAAGCAGCAGCGACGGCTTTTCAATTTAAAAAATCTGGTGGTGTTGTGACGGGCTCGCTAACGACACTCGTGCAAGCGAGAGCACTTGCGGAAATAGCCGGGAATTACCGCTTTTAGCTCTAAACAACGCACGCCCCCGTGTTAGAGCGAATCAACTAGCTTGTTTTCATAATAATGCAATATATATGTTTGCTTTCATTCATTTCCATTCACTCAGCGCATATTATGTCGCGGTAAAAAGTTCGCTGTTGTTTCTTTCATGCGCCCCACTTTTATACAGCCTTTCCAATTATTCATTGTTTATTATGTGCCTATTAATAAATTATGGAGTCAAAACTATTATCCCGTTCAATGAATGTTAATTGCAATTTACATATTTAAGGTTAACGCTTTCGACACTCACACTAGAAATTGTTTTCACATGAACTAATAGGGAATAAATCCAAATTGTTAATATCCGACTTACGTTTATTTTCATTAGGAATGCTCTCGCTGTTCACATCTCCGCAGGAGAAAGCACGAATTACGACTTCATCGATTCCCCACAAATTGTAATTATACCCTAACTTCGAGTATATTAACCGAACAACATAAATATTCATTGATGCCGCATCTAATTCACTTCGAATGTGAAAATACTACGAAAATAACTGTCCTATATTAAGCGAAGAACCATTAAGAAAATGGGGAAATGGAGTCGTCAAAATTTATCGATGTCGTTACAAGCCAACACGCTACCACAGGAACTAATAAAGATCCAGTCACCTCGAATGTAACTAATTAATTGTTCAGAGGAAACAATCACTAAGAAAAACTAACGAGGTTGCTTGATGGAACAAGACAAATGAAAGTTGCAAAGGTCAAACCAACCGGCGGGGAATTATAAACGGGATGCCGGGGAGCGGAAGAACTTAGTCTGAACTTAGTACCTTGCTGCGTTATTACATGTTAACTACAGACTATGTATATATACCTACCAAACTACGTTATAGGCTTATTGGTTATACGTCGCTAACCCATTAAGGGGATGTAGGAGAGGTCATTTGCAAACAAATTACCCCAAATGACTATGCCAATGTCAACCATTTTTGAGTGATTTGACGTTTTATATTTTAAAATGTATGAAGTAAAAATATAATAAAATGTCAAATTACGCGAATATTGTTGACATTAGCATAGGATTAAATCGGCATCATTTGGTTGTAAATTACGCCTCCTACATCCCCTAATATATTGCCGACGCATAACCATTAACCCTGTAAATCAGGGTCATTGGTTACATTTACCCTTTATAACAGGGTTATTGGGTACATTTAATATTTTTAATTCTTATATTTAAAAAAAGGCAAATTACTCGAAAATGGTTGACATCGGCATAAGGTCATCAGGGGTAATTTGGTTGCAAATGACCTCTCCTACATCCCCTTAACGGATTGCCGACGTATAACCAATAAGCTTGTATACATAGAAACTGAAACTCCAAAACAATATTCCGAGCGAAGTTTCAGCAGCAAATTCCAATTCTTTTACATTTCTCGATGCGAAAAGAGATTCATTGTCAGCAAAAGTATTATGGACAAAAGCAGCGTAAACTTCCTCTGAATCGACTTAATCGGATTAACTACTCCGACTAGATTATACGACACTGAAGTTTTCATCGGCTCTGCAGTAGTTAGCGATTTTTCTGTTACATCACCAGCTTCACAAAGACAATTGCAATAAAACTAGGAAAGAAGAACTAACTATGTACGAACTGTACCCAGCCTTTGTGACGTAATCTGATTTTCAAGTAACCGAATACCCAGACATAATAAATAGGTATACCTACTTAGGACAAAGTTGAAGTAAGGTCATAACTTTTATTGTCCTCCGCTCTTAGTCACGTCATAAGTTTTGTTCAGGTTTCATGTTATGCTCACCCTGATCTTGACATAAATGAGGTGGACGACGTCCTACCTACTGATACACAAATAATACTGCCATAATATATGAATAGTCTCCATCTTTAACAGACTTTAGTTCTGTTTGTACGAAAAGGACATAAAAATGTATTTATGTAACACTAGCTTTTGAAAAATAACCCACGGGAACTTACTACTTCTACCGGGATTACATAACTAATAGCCGAGGAAAAGGTCTTTGACTCCTACCGCTGCGCCCGCGTTGCCGTCAACCAAAATTATTTTGTTACGCGTAATTTTGAATCTGTTTAAACCATTCATTTAAATGAAATGATGTCAAGCATATTTTAGTCTAAATTAAATGCTCAATTTAAGTAACATAGTTTATTGGAAAAGGATTAATATGATACCGGCCAAAATAGCTTCGAAAATAACAAATAAATTTTTATCAAATTCTGAAAGATAAAATGGTTATTGTGGGTCATCCTTTGACGATAGACATATGCCATCGCGGACTTTTTTGTTGCACTTTTTAAGATGAACAATACTGTAGAACGTAAATTTTATTTAACTTTCCGCGGCGCATGCCAATAAAGCTCCCAGTCGGCATGATTTTTTCCGACATCTTCAACAATAATCGTCAAATTTCAGCCAATTTACACAAAACCTTAATGAATTATACACTAAAACTTCCCACATAAATCGCTCCGTCCATTGATGAAAACCGTTTTGAAATCCGTTCATTAGTTTTTGAGTTTATCGCGTTCAGACAGATAGACAGACGCGGCGGGGGACTTTGTTTTATAATATGTCAGGATAAGGATGTTTTATATTTATATTACAATCATGCATTCGACCTCTATTCTAGCATATTGTACCAATTTAACAATTGTGGTCCTGTAATTAGTGAGTACTGCGCAGGTTAATATATTAGTGCAGTTAAATGTATCCTGGTCATCGGCCAGGTCATAACGAACGTAATTGTGGCGAATTAGGCTCATCAGTTTGTTACCCAGCTGAACGTTCCCCTCAATTGACTGAGTGGAATATTAAATGACACCCACACGAAATAGTAATCAAACGTCTAGCGAGACGCGTAAGTAGTCGCAATAGAATTTATCCAATTTATATAGCAGCCGAATTTAGCGATTGTCGCTTTGTCTTTATTGATTCTTGTACACAACAAAAAAAACTCTTCATCTATAATTTTTGTAATATTCTAAAATACAATTTTATTTACGAACCGCAAATAAACGATTCAAAAGCAAAGCTCCAAGTCAAAGAAGTTGTTAAAAACTAAATCCCTTTGTGTTTTCCCATCCATTTAAAACAGTGGCCTTAATAGCGTACCACCCTTCAAAATAATAGTCAGCAAAAATATAAGGAAAAACAAATCGAATTCCCACTGACAAAAATATTCATCTTCAATATTTTTCTTCAAGACAAACGAATGGTCCCCAGCCACTCCTAAACACAATATTCTTGTCAGATATGAAACAGAAATAATTTGTATTTCCTTGGGAATTACAACCAAATGGATTTATTGTAATATAAAAAACAAAAGATCGGCGTCGTAGAAGGAAATTCGCCAATATCACAGAAAATAAGCCAAGGGTGCAATTTCCTCTTGGAAACAATCACTCAAATTGGGTCAAGTATGTAGGTGAACATTTTACACCCGCTGTGTTTGATGCCAAGAATATAATTATTACGATGTAACCTAATTTTGCCATTTGGCATGACGAGGGACAAAAGACATGGTTCTTGAGTCAAAATGGCGTCCTAATTTGGTCGGGATCACACAGATCGGATTATATTAAATAGACTTCAATGCCAGACAGTAAATTGACGAGAAAGATGGGATACACTTTGAATTACGAATATCTCTATTTGGAAAAGTTGTGTAACGGACCAACCAATCAACAACGGTGTAGTCTTTTGTTTAGAGATCCGAACTGAGAACGATGCCAAAACGGCAAAATCTTCTTTGTATGTAGGCATAATTACAGTTAACCTAAAGCCGATATCTTGCAGAAGCTTCAGACAATCGAAAGCTCAACCGAAATTCTTGCAGCCAACCCGAACTCATGAGAGGTATAGAGCCACTCAGTGCTTCTAATATCTCGAACCGGGGCGCGGGTGGCTAAGCACATAGTCGTTTGAGAGCGAACTGTGTTCACCACAGTTTTAGTAGGGAAATCACAATAATATTATTAAAGGCGAAAGTTTGTGAGTGTGTGTGTATGTTTGTCTCTTCTTCACGCTCAAACGGCTGGACCAATTTGGATGAAATTTGGCACACAGATAGTTTATAACCTGGATTTACTTTTTATCCCGATATTCCCATAAGATCGAGACTTACGCGGGTGAAACCGGGGGGCGCAGCTAGTAGAATATAAAATTGACTATCCCATAGAATAGGATGATTATGCAGATTGAAAAATGTTGAGTGCTGATGGAAAGGTCTTAATATATATTTTTTTGGTTAGTGTTACATATATATTTCAACAACATCATTTATGTATGCTAGTATGTGTTTACTAGTGCATTGAATACAAATAATAAATAAAAAATAAAATTAAATTCATTTAATTCAGGCAAAACCCATATTACATCAAACAAAATTTAACTAAACTGCAACACACAATAGAACAAAACCAATAACAAATAAATAATATGTGAAAAGTAAATATACAAACATAATTACTTGGGTATCGGTCATTAGTATCGTCATTATTTACCTATTCTAATAAGGCAGGATTAAATTACAATATGAAAATTATTCTGTGAAAATTTATCACATAGATAAATAATTCGCTGTCTATTTTGAACACCTAAACTGCAGTACGGGAGTCTAAAATCATATTGGTGAGATCTTATTGTTGAGCCAGTCAAATGTGGCATAGTGCCAACATCGGTGGCTACATCTCATTGGGGCTGAACTGATACCCTTTAAGCGACGCTGAAAAGAGTAGAGCCTCAAGTCAGCCATCTTCACAAACAGATGTTACTCAGCGCATTTAAGCGAAACAAAAAAGTCCCGTTTCTTTGTAAATCCGTGGCCATTCTACATATCTGTGAAGAGTTGAGGCAGGCTTGAGTGCTCTCCGGATCGCCCGCGTAGGATTTAACGATGTCAGACTTATCGGTAAGCTCTATACGAGGTCTCCCAGCAGAGGTTTAACTATAGATATAGGATAGCCTACCTGTTTGAAGGTTCAAATCCTTTTAGTTTAGCGAACTTACCGATACCGATATCACAGCCTTATAAGTAAAAAAGTTAATAGCTCAATAATTCAACATTCATAATTGCGTCATACTATAACATGATCATTTTCTAAAAAGCAAAAACATATTTGCAATTAATTGAACATTAATTTATTGCATTATAAATTGAGCACTCATTTTGTGTTCAGTGTCCTTTGTGTTCAGTTTACAATTTGATGAACAGTAAAATGAATAAGGAAAAATTGCACATTTAGATTGGAGCATAGTTGCGGTTTATGAATTATTATCACATTTACATTGAAATATGAACCATGCACCAATTGGAATAGGCGCTAAAAATTAAAGCAATTTCATCTCTTGTTTATTTATTTCTTTCACACTCTGTCAATTGATGTTCAAGTCAGAATTCTGTCTTCTACTTTAATAGTTTGAAGTGACATAAGGGTAACATTGCCCAGTTTTGACAACATGCTCAAAGGAATCATACATTTTTGTTTGTTTGAAGAGATATTTTCGGAAAACACTTTACTAACAGAAAAGAACTTATTTGATCTTACGAACCTGACTGATGTGTTTTGTTTTCACTTTGTTTCTATTTTCTTTATGTTCTTGTTTCGCATTTAATAGATACTTTCAGAAAGGGACTAATGTTTCTCTTTCTACTCAATATCGCCAAAGCCATTTGAAGGTTCACTTTTGTTTACTTCTCTAATAGATTTAGTTGCCAAAGGCATAAAAAATGTTAAACAAAACAAAACCGCTTCGAATCTACTATTGTTCATTTGTTTTACAAAACAAACTTGTAAACGATATTGACTTGAAAGATTTGTTTAAAATTCGAACTCATTTTTAATAGACTATTTTTAGAAATGTAGCCTGGCAACACTGGCTGTTAAGTGTACACAGTGGGCCACAAGGCCACGCGGAACTGGTCGATTTGCAAGTGACATTAAACAGCCGATCGCCTTCAGATCACTTACACTCACTGGCATACCAAGCCATCAGGAAGATTAATATCAACTTGCTTTGATGCCCTTTGCAAAACTCGTACGTACCTGGAACAAATAAAACTGTTGTTATTTAAATGTTATTAAAGAAAAAGCTTTTTTGCGTATGTTGTAGATGAAATATTTTTATCAAAGATTTTTTTTCCTCTGGACTTACAAGGAAAAATATGTTATTATTTAACTACATCCTTTAGTATGTTGTTTTGTAGAGTATAAAGTTTTGTAGTGTAAATAAAAATAAAATATTTAGAAAGCACCTTGCCAACAATTACTTTATAAAAACCATTGCATTTTATTCCTCGATAAACTTGACCCATGTTGCCTCTAAATTTCGATTAAAATACCAGACACATTACAAAGTAGGTCAGACCCATTAAAGCCAACAATTTAACTTTTAAAATACCTGTGAAGTTATACATGAACTATAACGCTATTGTTTAAATCATAGCAGAATGACCCAACATCAGTTTTTATTTTTTTAATTATTCTGAACTGTGTACTATATAATAATAGCCCTATGGCTTGGTGTGAACGTGGAGCCCTGAGACAGCCAGAAGACGTCGCGACAGACTCCGTAGAAAATGAGCGGGATGACTGTACAAAAAAAAACGGCCGGTAGTCCACATTAGCTGTGCATCGAAAGAGCTGGAAGTCATGGGGAGGGGCCTTTCCTGGCAGTGGAATGATGCAGGCTTACAGTAAGTAATTTATTTTTCTTTGTCCTCTCTGGCTTTTCCCACTTGCCTAGATGTAACCTATTTACTTGAGACGGGAAGTCTCCCAGGTTTTTCGTAGTGTTCCACTCCTTAGCAACAATTTTGATATCTAACTATCAAAACTTTTCTCAAAGATTTTATTTATTTATTTAGTATAAGCATAATGAGCCTATAGCGTACCCACTGCTGGGACACAGGCCTCCCCTCTGTGAGAGGGAGTGGGCCGTAATCCACCACGCGGGCCTAGTGCGGTTTGGAAAATATCACATGTCTTCGAATTTTTGGTTCTAGGACATGCCGGTTTCCTTACGATGTTTTCCTTTTTTTAAGAGCAGTATTGATGAAATCACATAAAGTAAAGCGCCTACCTGGGTTCGAACCCACGACCTACAACTCGGAAGTCGGGGCCGTTACCACTGGGCTATAACTGCCTATTTATTTATTTGTGCAGAATTTATTACCTTCTGTTGACATTACAATATGGCCACCAGTAACAGTCACAATACCCCCCCGTACTAGTTGACACTGTATTACAGTCTACATAGATAAATTGTAACTTTGTTTAATTAAACTGCAAACGTACTCACTGAAGTTAGTTAAATGTTTTTGTCCGGTAAAACGTATTTACAACTCTATTTAGAAGTCAGGTGTAATGTATTTTTGTTAGGAACTTTAAAGTCCAACCAATGCAATTTACTTTGATACAATGAAAATACTGTCGATAGGAATTTGCATTAAAACTTCACCAAAATATCAGAATATAAAATATTCTAAGATATTTTTTTTTACAAAGAGGAAAATTAGTAGTATAAAATAAGTTTTGGATGCTAAAACAATCAGAGGATAATTAAAAGTATACTTTTCAGAGATAACAATGTTAAATAATATATAAAAGGTGAGTTACGTGTCATAGGATTTTAATATGTAGTTAGATCAAAAGGTATTTAGTATAAAACATATAAATAGATTAGATTTTGTGGTTCTGCGCAGCAGAATACCACATTTCCTCGAAAAGTTTATACTTTTACAAGTTTATCGATATACATAGTATGAAATACGTATTGACATTTCTACTAAGTAATTACTAGATTTCCGATGAGCGCATCAAAGGCGGCCGGAAAAATAAGACCACAAATAATGTTGTTGTCTTATTTTGCAACATACTGTTTTTAACCTTATTGCTTAGAAATGATGTGTTATTTTTCCATTCGTAATTAAAAAATCTTTTACATTTCAATCGAAGTAGTAAATTTATTGCAAACTATAATAAACTTTATGCTTGAGTGTTAAGGTTTATAATCAAGTTATATATGCAATCGTGGCCACTTGAGCGATGTGTTTTTGTTCTTAATCCATAACCTAGTGCTACTGTTGATCGAAGTAGGTAATGTTATGAATACTAGAAGAGTCACATCATCATCATCGTCCCGACCATATCTCAATTAATTTGAGTCAGTTCAGCATGTTTTCTTCTTCCATAGGTCTTCGTCTATGACTACCTTTGTACCCATATTAACTTTCACACAATCTTTATGTAACCGTAAGATTGTGAGAACCGTTAGTTTATAAAGCTTTTTAAAATTGTGAACTGGCTGAAATGAGTTAGGTTAGGTTAGAAATGTGACCAACTGCGTGCGAACCGAGCGAGCGAAGTGAGTAGTTGGCGAGCGCTACTTCCAAGTTACTCGCAGCTAGGCACGCTATCTAGTATTAGCGCAAGGTGCATTAGATAGATTATAAACTATAAAAAAATAATGTGTTTTATGTTGCAGTGATGACCTATGGTACTGAAACGTGGTCGCTCACAATGGGCCTTATCAGAAGGCTAAAAGTCACCCAAAGGGCAATGGAGAGGGCTATGCCTGGAGTTTCCCTACGTGATCGAATCAGAAATGAGGAGATCCGCAGGAGAACCAAGGTAACCGACATAGCCCGAAGAATTGCGAAACCTAAGTGGCAATAGGCAGGGCACATTGCTCGTAGAACGGATGGCTGATGGGGCTGAAAGGTTCTGGAGTGGCGACCGCGTACCGGAAGACGTAGCGCTGGAAGGCCCCCCACAAGATGGAGCGATAACCTTGTGAAGGCCGCAGGAATCCGCTGGATGCGGAAAGCACAGAATCGGTCGAAGTGGAGGTGCTTGGGGGAGGCCTATGTTCAGCAGTGGACGTCTTTCGGCTAAAATAATGATGTTGCAGTTCACAATTTTTCGACAGTTTTAAATCTAACGGAAATAATAACGATAGATTATAAACAACGAAGTTATATTTATACGGTGACAGATACTTTACACTTTGGTCATTCCATTCTTCCCCTACTCCGGAATGGCTATAGAGCATTTATACACAAATATTTCGTCATCTAATGACCCTCATTCCTACTACAATCGCACACACCTACTTATAAGTATGTACTAGTATACAGCTACCTACTCACATAAAACAATTTCAAGAAATTCAGCTCATTATGTATATAATAATATATATATATTTTTTTTTTATAAAATCTTTGCCCCACACTAGGAATTTCTCCTGTATCGTGGGTGCGTTTATAAACATTTAAACTCACATACACAAACAGCCAGACCCGGGACAACTAATTGTAGGTCATACAAATATTTGTTCCGTGCGGGAATCGAACCCGCGACACGCAGCGCAGCAGTCAATCGCTTAACCACTGCGCCAAAAACAACAGTAAACAGCAAACAATGCATATAGTACCTGAAATACCAACAATTCACACGGGAACCTGATCAGGGCGATCAATCAATGAACCAATGAAAGGTAAAACTCCAAACTTCTGCTTTACCGCGGCAGCAGGAACTTTTAAATTGAACTTGTTGTTTTAAAAGTAACAATACATTGTTTTCTGATGCCACAAGAGACCTTCAATCGGTGGAAAGTTTGCTAATCACTACCTACCCACTACGCAGGAAGTTTTTGACATGCAAATGGTGCAATCATTCAATAAAATTAGTTTAATTCAAATAACTAGACTCATATACAAAAGGATACTGACAGGATAACAAGCACAGACAAAAACGAACATTCACAAGGTAACAATGTCTGCTGCAGCATTGCCGGATATAAGGGCAATCCAGTCTGTTGGCGATCATCGCCGGGACGGTGTTGGCGCTGCCCCGCACTCTGGGCACCAGAGACGCGCACCGCTTGCGCATCGTCGTGTGAAAGCAGTCGGTGCGCGCAATGGTGGTGGTTGTGGTGATAGTGAGGTGTTTGATGTTATAATAGGCTCACCCCCTAATACATGGGACTTAAACATAATGGCGAAATGTGGGTGTGTTTTAAGTACCTCTGCCTAACCCTTGGGGAATTACAGGAATTATGTGATGCTGTTATGTATGTTTTTGAGATACGACTTTTAACATGACAACGATGAGACAGTGACTAAAATAGATTTACCACTACCTACTCAACACCATTGATCAGTTCTTTATTAGTGATCGATGCTCAACACACATCTTTGTCAAGTTTGATCCTAACACACTTCCATATAACAGGCATAACGGACAGTCCTCTGTGCAGGGCTTATATGGAGGCTGAGGAAACTGTCGCGGACGTGTTCTTCGAATGCACAGGCGTCACTCAGATTAGAACGGAAACCCTCGGGTCACCCAGATCATTCACAGACGTTCTGAACAGACCGGGAGATTTAATTAACTTCTGGAGAGAGGTGGGCTGATTAGAATAACCGCCAACAGCCGCCATGGCCACAATGGTCCATCTGAAGGATTAAGTGCGGAAACCAAACCCAATAAAATAAAACATAGATCCTTACGCTGTGCAACACTATCGTTTGGTCTGACACAGGCTGTTATTTTGACATATAGATCAGCAAAACACACGATCAATCATAATCTGATTCATTTTGAAGGATATTGCCTAATCCAATGCTTCATATGTTCAAAAATTCGTCTGCTCAACAACGTAAATAACGCAATGAATGTTGTTGAACTGTCAAAATAAAACAGATTATGTTTGAACTTGTATTAAGCACGCAATTAGGTTGCTGGTTTGATTTCTGCCTAAAACAGGATCATTTTCAAAACAATAATTGCAGCAAATCTCTAACTGCTTTGATTACTTTACTCTGCTTGTTACAGAATAGAATTTCGTCCAAAAGCACACTGCACAGAAAAAATATACTTAACCTGACCTACTATTCACCCGTGACCAGACTAAAAGGGGTTATGTCAGGGTCAGGAGAATGGACATCAGTGTCATTCCAGCTGATTGTAACAAATTAATGATAATTGGGCTACATTGGTAATTAGCCCTGCGGGCAATCGGAACTGCGAAATAGCTACCCATCACTGAATGCACGAGAGGGTGGATCAATCAAAGCTGATAAAACCGACTTCCAAAAAAACACTACAAAGTGAAAAATAACTTTAATTTCGGAAGTCAATGGTGCCGATTCCCTTGTTCACAAACTAAACTAAATTTAAGTGCAGTGCATCTGTTTCTTTCTATTTCATTAAGAAAAGGACAGAAGAGAAATTTTAGTTTAATTCTGTCAAACTATTTAGATTAATTTGACAGGACTAAACTAAAATTTATCTTCTGTCCTTTTCTTAATGAAATAGAAAGAAAAAGATGCAATGAACTTAAATTTAGTTTAGTTTGTGAACAAGGGAATCGGCACCAGTGTCTTTGGTTTAGAATTTTCGTTTTTTGCCACGGACTTCCGAAATTAAAGTAATTTTTCACTTTGTAGTGTTTTTTTTTTGGAACTCGGTTGTTTATTTTTTGGATTAAGTTTTTTTTTTCACTTTTTAGTTGGGTACCCCACACAAGTTCGAACACCACTACCACTATGTAAATAACAGTGACAGGAACTTATTATGACATCATTATATCATCCACATAGACTAAGTGTGAAAAATACGTATTATTGAAGCTAACTCAAAAAGTACGCAAGCAAAGTTAATAAAATTTACATGGTTTATGGTTTAGTATGACATACTAAACAAAAAAAGAATCATCAAATCAATTCATAATTGGCGGAGTAATCGCGTGACAAATGTACAAAAAAAAAACATTCAGTTGAATTGAGAACCTCTTCCTTTTTGAAGTCTATGATATAAAAATCATAAATTTACGTCTAGCACACGCTCAAATAACTTCTCCCGCAGCGGGAGGGCATGTCAGACTCTTACTGACTAAAACCCACCCGTGTTCCTTCAGTTGCCATGTTGCGGGGGGCCACGATGTCCCTATTGGTTTTCTTCGAACCCCCGGCAGGCATTGGCCTAGGGCCAATGCCTGCCGGGGGTTCGAAGAAAACCAACCCCGTCAATTCTGCTGACATCTCTTTGAGGCGCGCGTGGAACACAACGCGCCGTCGACCCGGGCTTGGTCCTTATCGGACGGCGAGCTGCCCATTGCTCACCGTCCGCAAGCCCGCGCCTACGGTGGCCAGAAATCTGCCTGTGATTCCCGACGCCCAGGGCGTCTCCTCCTGCTCCTGCGGTGGTTAGGGGCGTGAGGGCGTGAAATTTGCCTCTCCCTCACGCGCTCCGTCTCCTCCTTCGCGAGCATTACTGCTTCGCAGAAGGAGGTGACGGCCTCCCATTTCCTCTCGCTCCGTAGCATGGCCCGAATCAGGGCCGGACGCGAGAGATCACCGCCGCCGATCGCTTCCACGAGGACACGGCGATGCCCTGCCCAAGCCGGGCAGACCTCCACCGTATGCTCCACCGTGTCCTCCGGGCGATCCACACAGTGACGACACCTGAGCGTTTCCTTCCGCTTTATCCTGTACAGGTACCTCCCGAAACAGCCGTGTCCGGTGAGGACCTGCGTCAGGCGGAAGGTGAGGACGCCATGGCGCCTCTCTAGCCACTCCTCAAAGAGGGGTCTTATCGCCGCAATTGTGGCGTGCCCAACGTCTAGCACACCCTGACCTGTTATCCTCCCGATACCCATTTTATTGACTAGATCTTCTTACAACAACAGCATGAAGCTACTCTTCAATAGTTTGTACAAATACAAGAGTAAAATCAGAAACTAACGGTACATCGCTTAAGCAACATTCAACTATGTGGTTTATTTTTAACACAGGTACCGCACGCAATTAAAATCTACATTAGTGTCAAACGATGATGTCATACAATTCAATGGCACTGTTGCAACTCATGATACGCAGAACAAAAAACAAGTGACACACGATTACTGAGAAACTTTCTAAATTAAGAATGAATTGCTAATTTTAACATGCAGTGATGCAGTACGCAGTAATGGCCTAGATAAATACTCTGTGGCCATTAAAACGGTAGAACAATTTAAGATACACTGGCAAGACATGTCGCGAACAATGCGATTATACACTGGCGATTGTTCCATGGAAAATGTGACAAAACCCACGACATGCCAACTTTGCCCACTTTTTTCGAATAATTACAATTTTAAAACGATTCTATGGAGACGTAAGTATTTTTCTTCATCAGCTACAACTGTAAAATCATGTGCATGTGTTAGTATCTCAAAATTTACTATTATTCAACATTGAATTCAATACTTGTTCGATTTTGTTGGCGGGAAAAATGATGTGGACTTTTAGCTAACTTTACCCAGATTGATTTTTAAACGCAAATATGGCCTCTAAGCAGATGACATAAAAACCAATACATGAATTTTGGTAAAGATGGCGTTTACTTTAGGAATGTAACGACACTTTGAAAAGTTTTTTACTAAAATGACTGGGCAATATTACGCTGACCTTGCACTAAAATATTCCCGCAAAAACACACCTTATTCAACGAGTTCCAACAAACACGATAGTCAGTATTGCCATACATATAACCTATTTTCCACCAAGTCAAACAATGTTGCCATAATATTAAGATATTTGCACATCAAAGATATGCTTGAATTTGTGATTTCCTGTGCGAGTCTCAATAAATACTTTTTCTTTCTTTCTTTCTTTCTTTCTTTCTTTCTTATAAATGGTTCTTCGGACAGTTTCCCTTGGGAGCAATGTTGGCATATTTCACGGTATCTTATATGGCAACAAGATCATCATCAACATCAGCCCACAGCAGTCCACTGCTGGTCATAGGCCTCTCTAATTGCACGTCATTCAACACGATTCTCAGCAACTCTGATCCAGTTGCTACCAACTACTCTTTTTTTTCTTTGGTGGGTAATTATCAAATAACTTCTCCCACTCTGGACGGAGCGGGAGGGCGTGTCAGTCTTGCTGAATAAAACCCACCTGTGTTCCTTCAGTTGCTCTGTTGCCGGGGACCACGATCTCCCTTTCGGTTTTCTTCGCAACTCCGGCAGGCATCGGCCCTAGTGGACCTCGTCAGTTCTGCTGACATCTCTTTGAGGCGCGCGTGGAACACAAAGCGCCGTTGACCCGGGCCTGGTCCTTATCGGACGGCGAGCTACCCATTGCTCACCGTCCGCAAGCCCGCACCTATGGTGGCCGAAAATTGGCCTGAGATTCCCGACGCCCAGGGCGTCTCCTCCTGCGGCAGTTAGGGCGTGAGGGCGCGAATTTTGCCTCTCCCTCACGCGTTCCGCCTCCTCCTTCGCTTTCCAACTACCCTGCGATGATTGTCGCTCAACCTAGTCTCAAGGCGTTCTACCTTACATTTGCCGATTCGCAGTCTCCACTCAGCAACACATCTACGCCAACGGTCATCAGTTCTTGGGCTAATATGGCCGGCCCGTTGTCACTTCAGCTTGCTTATTCTATGAGCTATGTCGACACTTTGGTTCTCTGTCGGATCACTTCGTTCCGAATTCGATAGATTCCAAGCACGGGCACAAGATCAAAGTGTCACAAATACTCTAACATGAAATACAGGAATATCAACTTCAGAATAAAAAGTAATACCATAGTTTCTGACACGTTCTTATTGTGTTAAACCTTTTCCTTTTCCTTCAAGTATTTGCTTTCCAAATGTCTCGAGGCGATACTTCCCACAAGGTCAGATTATATTATTGTTGGCATTCGTTCGGTTTTGAGGATATTTGCCCTTAGGATACAGAAGAACTGGCTTGTAATGATACATTTTGTTCTAAGGAGGTTCGGATACACGATTTAATTCTGCTCCAGATCGAATTTCAGCAATCGCGACCTCTCAGCGGAGACCAGCCTTCTTCGCAGGAGATATTATAGTGCACAAGTGTGTGCGCAGACACAGGTGCACTCTCTCTTTCCTTACTCTCATAATCTGATGGGACAGAAATCCGACACGACCGGAGAGAGATCAGGCGCAGGACCAACGGCTTAACGTACCTTCCGAGGCATGAGGGTATCACACCGCCAACTTCCAAACTCCGGGCTGTTACTGAGAAATTTCTAATGGAAAAACCCAATAACACTTTGCCCAACCTGGGAATCGAACTGAGAACCCCACGCTCAGCAGTCGCACTTGCGACCACCAGACCAACGGGGCAGTCACACGATACACGATATATGTAGATTCTAAATACTTATATTGTTATTAGGATTATGAAAACGCTGCTGCTGACTTGCCTCTCAATAGAATCCCTCCACAGGGACATAAAAGAATGCTTATTGTCTTTACCATAGGGTTCATAATACTATGTACCTCAACAAACACGTGAAGAAGTCTGTCTGAGCCTTTTTAAGAGCTTACGCGGTTACAAAATAATAATCTTGGTATTAAATTAAGTTTTTCATTTTAGAAAAGTGTGGGCGTCAAAATCATCTGTAAACTTAAGAAAATCTAAAAAGATTTTATTTAAATCGTGAGTTTTTATTCTCATCACGTTTCTCATTGCTAATTTATGACAAGGGTGAAGAAACGAATTAATGAAAAAAAACCTATTTCCCGGATTATTGTCAATAGCAAACGAGATTACAATTTTGACTGACGAACCATAGGTCTTTCAACCTTATCGTATCATACTAGTACTGTTAAATATGTTAGAATCAGAATAGATATTCTTATAAATATCCTTTACGAAAATAAGTATCAATTTAGCTTGATTCGAAAGAACGCCCAATTTACGTGGGAAGATATACCTTATTTGATCTATTTTTATAAATATCGTAGGAACGTCTTCGACTTCACATAACAACAATATATGAATATGAAAGATCTGAAAATCATTCAACACTTTACTTTGAAATGTGTTAATTCACACTTTCAGAATCTTCAGCAACATAGAAATCTTATTTATTTATTAAACAGTTGATTATACACCAAATAAAACAAAAACGACGAACATAAATTTATCGGCGATCTCGTACAGACAACCTTTGGAAGGACTGAAAAAAGGAGTGACATTTAAGGCTGTTATTTAGCAAAAAAAAAGCAGCACACATAATTATATTTAGACATAATAATAAAATCTTATCATATTTTTTGAAGCAGTATACTACATATTGCCTTGAGTCTTTTTCTAATAGGCAAAACAATCACTGAGTTTTATTCGAGAACGGTAGCAGGAAACCAGAAACTAAATATAAACACGATGCAAATAAAAGGAGCCTTGATAAAAACCTAGACATTCGTAAGATGGATTTCTTTAAGCGAAGCTATTGAAAAACAAAAAATAAAGAAACCACATCGAGCGCAGACGCGATTTCAAAATACACTGCATCGAAAGCCTTCAAATAGGAACGCGCGTACATTTTCTTTCCGATATTTATCTTCTATATCTTATATAATAAAGCTGAAGAGTTTGTTTGTTTGTTGGTTCGTTTGAACGTGCTAATCTCTGGAACTATAGGTCAGATTTGAACAAATATTTTTGCATTTGATAGCCGAATTCTTGAGGACGGTAACGGGCTATTTAACCTCACGCTGCGACCCTTAGGAGCCGAGCAAACAGAAAAAAAGTCAGCAAGAACATTAAGCGAAAACGAAGCAATAGTGCGAGCGATGCGATGCGACGCAGTGGGTCGGGGGAACAAGAAATTTAACGCGGACGAAGTCACGGGCAGGGGCTAGTTCAACATATGCGGTGAATATATCGAGAGAAAAGCTCCCAAGTGTTTGAGAGTACTAGAAGATATTACTGGTTAAGGGATGAATGAAAAGCAATTGCATGCAGCTGAGATGAGAATGCTAAGAGGAATTTGTGGTACACGAATGGATATGGATAAGAAATGAGTACATAAGAGGAAGTCTGAAAGTGGCACCGGTGACCGAAAAGTTGTGCGCAAATCGGTTGTCATGGTATGGGCATGTGATGCGGAGGAATGAGGAAAATGTTGTGAAGAAAGTTTTGAATATGAATGTGGATGGCTTTAAGAGTAGGGGAAGACCAAAGAAACGATGAATGGACTGTGTGAGGGATGATATGGCTAGAAAGGGAGTGACTTCCGAGATGACGATTAATAGAGAAGTATGGAGGAAGGGGACTTGTTGCGACGACCTCAAATGAATTTGGATAAGGGGAGAAGAATTATGAGAAGGTATTACTGGTTTTACTATGTGCGGATTAAGGCGATGATAACCGACTTTTAATGATTTTATACTGAAGATCACGTCTAAACGAGTAGTGTTAATGATTTGAAAAAATATATGTTAAATTAGAGCATTTTATTAATAACTTGATATAGGAATATTTTAGATTATGTTTATATTACGTAGTGAAATTAATTTGTAAAGTTATGTCTAACGCGGATGAAAAACTGAGAATCACGTAAAATCTATCAAGCGTATTTTTCTGAAACCTTCACCATTTTAAAGGTAATTTTATTATTGATCTTTTAGTATACATATTTTATTAAAATACCTTTTTTTTATGTACAATAAATTAATAATGCGGCTAATTTGGGATAGAGCTCCTTGATGGGCGAGTCCTATTACTGGCTGGACGTACGACGCGTTGCGTGAGCTCAGCACTCAGTACAGAACACGGAAGCTAACCACTCAAGGTCACTGTCATATATCTGCGTCTTAAGGGTAACTTGCAGTACGAATATGACACCTAACATATTGGTAAAGATGAGATGATGAAATTTTACACACACATAACATCACTCCTGTACTTCACGAAGGGTTAGGCAGAGATGTAGGTACACCCACATATCGCCAGTTACACTGGGAGCGAGCCTTTTGCCATCAACCGAGCACAAATCCAGATGCTCTGATTTGAGCAGTCTGGATTTGTGAAAATTATTAAAAAAAAAGGTCAAATTTATTGATTGAAAAGCCTTAGGCGGATTGCCGCGTCTATAGTTGAGATAAACCAAAAACTGTCGTCTGTGTTTAGCATTAAAATATAGCAGTGATAGCCTAGTGGTGTGACCGTCGGACTGCCAAGTCATAGGTCTCGAGTTCGAACCCGAGGCACACACCTCTGACTTTTCGGATTTACGAAATACAAAAACTGGCTCGAAGGTTTGCAAATGCTAGAAAAAAAGTGCTAAGCTACACAATAATATAATGTGTACTGTCGTCCTTATGAAAAGTGCAATAACTAGGTTAAACCTGATTTCGAGAAAAACGAGGGTAAAGATTTTGTTTTTGTTTTGTTTATAGGTATCTCCAACACTATACATGGTATATACAAGGCAAATTCGTCATAGATACGTAAAAAGTGTCTGAAAAGAATATATAGATCTCGTTCTGCAAATTCCGAATATGTACTTATCTCAATTCGGCGCAAAGCTCGAGTTATTGCACTTTTTGTAAGGACGGCAATGTAGCTTAGCCCTTTTTTTTTCAGAAAACACCACTGAGCACAGAACTGTTTTTCAGTATGAACAGTTCTGATCTCCAAAAAGAGTACAAGCCTCATGAGCGAAAAAACAAGATGGAAACTCTCCTTATAACATCAACTAATACAAAGTAAGCGAAGCCTGAATCATTCACACTTTTCCCTTTGAGGAAAACGATACTTTCAGGAACTTGCGCTGAAAACGGTGTTTGACAAACTATGTTCTTAATGTCCCTCGGCAAACCTCGTGTTTCGTCAGTCGTCGGATTTCTATCAGTTGCCCTTTGCACTTGGTGCAGACCGGACGCTCTCAATCGACTTGGAAGTATATAGAGTTATTAACACTATTTTAACTTAATGTAATTTATTTTAAAAATGGTAGGAAAGCTGCTAAAGTCGCAGGCACCACAGATAGGAAAATAGTTTTACAGCTCTATATAGTTCACATGAAAATCAAAACAAAACAGCTACAAAGTACTTATGTTCTGAATTAAAATTATTAAACAAGATAAATCTAATAATTGATGGACATAGAAATTAGCATTCGTTTGTATTCGGAAATCCGATGATACCCGAGAGACATTAAGAAAATAGAAATAGTACACAGGTACTAGTAGTAGCCGCACTGATATTTTTTTGTGCAAAGGATCGCATAAGTTTGAGCTTTTTAATGAATTAAGAAGATTTTACTAATCTATGGGCTCTATAAACAAGTTGTTTGGAAGCAGCAAGAATAATGCACCCAGGATTTTGTAATATCTATATTTAAAAGAGTGTCCTTGGAGTTTCTTGCCCGTTCTTCTCCATAGAGATCTACGTTTTGGAATGGGCAACTAGCTTTAACTTTCTGACTAACTGACCGATTCTTTGACAATTCAAAAGTGCCTGTAAATGGTTTAATTGTAATAAATGCTTTGAGTTTGAGTTTGCGGAGTGCAAAGCCTTAAGACGGTGATAGTTGACACCATTTGGAACATTAAGAGCCATACAATTTCTGAGATGAAGTACGTTTTTTTCTAAGAGAATCATGAATGTCCATGTAGGTCGATAAAATTATGATTTCTACCAGTATTTTCCAATACCTACGTTGTTACAATTTCCATTGTTAGACGATAAGGGAAAATATTTGATCGCAAATATCGTTGGATTATCTATATTTGGTAGAATGATTACAATTCGAAGATTGAATAGCAAATCGTATTAAGTATATGAAATACCAAATTATTTCTGTTTGTTCTATGTCTTATTGGTTCTTTTTAGAAAGACTCATGTTAAACTCGTAATATTTTGTTTATTTTGGTATAGCAAATTATTTTTATTACCTATTTCTAATATTTTCAATTACATGAAGTTATTGGATTTTTTTGTTCATCAAATGTGTCTGAGCAAATAAAATGAAAAATATTGACTGATCCTCAAAAAAACTTATTGAGCTTCTAATGATGGACACCTTTTTTATTTAATGTACCTCTAAAAATGTTTGCACTCCTAATTATACCTACACACTTTAAATAATTGAGCCTCTTTTTAACTTTCTGACTTTTTCTCAAAGTCAGACGCAGTAACGATCGAAGCATGATCAAATGGGTTAGATCTGTGACCAACCGCTACATCCAAGTTGGTCGCAGGTAGTTTGCAATATATTTAGTATTTTTAGGACCCCAAAAGATAGAGAGAGAGGTTCACAAAAAGAGGCGCAATCATTATATTAAAGAGCTCAATAACATTTTATGAATAATATTGATGAAGTTTATTAGAAGTTCGATTAAATTAAATACATGCCACATATATTTAGAAATAAACTTTCTAAGAGACTCTTTTGACATAATGTCTTGATAAAAGAACGAAATCTATCGAAGTATATAATTTACTTTTGTGCGACTTTTCAAGTACCTACCAATGATTGTTAAAAAGAGAAAGTTCCATTGAATATTCGAATAAATTAGACCGATAAATACGCGTAACAACTTTCAATTTCAATACGGTTCATAAAAAGAACATTTTTGCTTGCTTCGTATTTCTATGGGACATACAACTCTAATAGGCTTCAAAGGTTTATGTAAGCATAACATAACATAATCCTTACCATACATACATAAACTTGTGCCGTCTTCCCACGGGGGTAGGCAGAAATTTCAGAACGCCACCTGCTACGATCCTTACATACTCCTTTTGCCTCGTTTACGTTCATACTTAAGACGCAGATATATGCCAGTGACCTCGAGTGGTTAGCTAGCGTGTTCTGTACTGCGCTCACCTAACGCGTCGGACGTCCAACCAGTAATAGGACTCGCTCATCAAGGAGCGCTGTCCCAAATTAAACGCATTATTAATTTATTATTAAACATTCAACAAAAAGTATTTTAATAAAACACGTACACTAAAGAATCCATCATTAAATTATCTTTAAAATGGTGAAGGTTTCAGAAAAATACGCTTGATAGATTTTGCGTGATTCTTAGTTTTTTATCCACGTTAGACGTAACTTTACAAATTAATTTCACTATGTAATATAAACATAATCTAAAATATTCCTATTTTAAGTTATTAAGAAAATGCTCTAACTTAACATATATTTTTTCCAAATCATTAACACTACTCGTTTAGACGTGATCTTCAGTATAAAATCATTAAAAGTCGGTTATCGTCGCCTCAAGTTCTGTGTTCTTAAGTTCTGAGTTGAGCAGCATTTGTAGCAGTTGTAGCATCCAAACATACATTTTGACCGCGTAGCTATTGCACTTTTCTATGAAACAGTAGGCTTTATTTTCATAACCCACGAAAAATTTCAACGCAGGGAACCACCCTGCGTTGAAATTTTCAGAATCATGTACTGAATCCATGATAACAGTTTTCGCGTCGATGTCCCTGCCACCCTGTAGTATTAAACATTGATTAATTTGACAAAACTAAATTAAAATTTATCTTCCGTCCTTTTCTTAATGAAATAGAAAGAAAAAGATGCACTGAACTTAAATTTAGTTTAGTTTGTGAACAAGGGAATCGGCACCACTGTTGTGTTTAGATAAGGTCGTAACTTTATCTAAATGTTCTATACAAGTATTTTTCTTCTACCAAGGCGATCTTGTTCAAGTTTTCACTTCTGTCGGCACTCCCAGAGTGCCACTGTTTACATATATATTTTTTTGTTTTTTTAATGGGCATCTAGTTTCATCTTTCTGACTGACCGACCGGGCGACTCCTTGACAATTCAAATGTGCCTGTGATAAGAAAGCAACTCAAGCCCCCAAGATACAGGCGCTGCCTAGTTTGGGGACCACAGTTTTAATAACTATGTTAAATGTTCTGCAGTACAGTAAGCATACAATATTATTATTTTTGAAATTTATTATGTAACAATGGACCAATCAAATTATTCTTATCGTTATTGGATTATCACACTAATATTGTAAAGGCGAAAGTTTGTGAGTGTGTGTGTGTGTGTTTGTCTCTTTTTCACGCTCAAACGGCTGAACGGATATAGAAACGGACATAGAATACTTTTATCCCGATATTCCCACGGGATCGAGACTTCTGCGAGTGAAACCGCGGGGCGCAGCTGGTTTAAAATAAATAAATGCTTTGAGTTATTTTGATAAACACTAGCTAATTAATATCAAACACTACTTATGTACACTGTTTCAGACAATGATACTAGTATATTTTTTTGTTATTGTATAAAATGATTGTTCCTTTGTCACAAAATCAAATTAAGTACCTACTTCAACATTGAATAAGAATAATAAATCAAGTATGTATATGCTAAAGATTTTGTTTTTCAAACAATCGAAATTATTTTGTAACACGTAGGTACTCTAAGGTGTGCATACACATTATACACACGTCCGGGTCGGCATGAGCCGGCACAGCCGAGCGGCAAAATTAAATATATAGCATGTATCAGAAATGTGGTAATGTACAGACCATCAAACTGAACAACTTTCTTCATGGGACCAACATCGAAATCGCGAAAAAAAAAAACAGTGGCACTCCGGGAGTGCCGACAGAGAACCTAAAAAAAAATCGGCACCGCGGTAATCAACGCGTTGATGTCTTTTACTCCACGGTGTCGCGAAATCAATAGATTAGTCCCATCTCAAAAATGCCCAACGCGCCTAAAGAAGTTTTCACTTCAATAATCAGCTCTCCCATACATTTTTGTTCAAATAGGTATTGAAGTTTTGCATGGTGTCCCATACAAAGCTGATTATTTTTTCTATTCTCTCTGATTATTTTTATGTCAGTATCACACCCTTAAGATTGAACTAGTCGCGGGCTCGAACTCATTGATGGGCTTGGTCAAAAAGCACGCTATCTCACCTGGCATCGTGTCCGACAGAGATAGTATCAGTGATGAGCAGTTAGACGCTGGTCTACATGCACAAACTCTAGTTCGCTCGCACACAAACACCGTTCAGAACGATTTTAGTAAAAACGAGTGCGTAAAAAATGACGAAAAGTCCTTTGGAAGGTGGAGTTTTATGAAAAAACTACTGCATAAATCAATTACGAATAAAGTTTATTATAATCTTCGACAATTGAGCTTTGTCGGAACGAGCTTTGTTTTGGAGATTTTATATTTCTTTTATTACTTATTTACTCCCAAAGCTGCGTTAAAATTACTAACTTTTTAATTGCTTTTTTTTTACTATTCTGCTTCTGTACAGAAAAATTAATAATAAGACAAAACGATTTCAAGTTTTACTTTGGATGTACAATGTGTAACAGTGGATTAAAACCCCCCGAAATTTGTATGGAAAAAGTATCAGCTAGTTGCGCCTTAAATATGACCACGCATTTCTAATACCCGTTGTATGTAGTAATTTTTTGCAAATACCGCCGAATCGAATGTGCCGGCACCCGAGCCAAGAGTGTAGCACGCTAACAATTTACCTAACGAGAGACTTTTGGAAGATGTGATACAAAAAAAAAAAAATGCCGTTCAAACGTAAAGCGCTGTCATTTCAAAAAAGCAATTTTATCAATAAAAAACGCAGACAAAGTAAGAAAGTCTAGAAAATCAAGTCAGGTTTAAAGTATCAATGGAGCCCTTTACACTTCAATAAACTGAAAATGACTTTAGCACGTCTCCATTCACCCGTAACTATGTTACTGTAATTGTTTTTAAAGGCTTCATGTTATTCTTTGTATACCCTTCTCCTCTATCTATAAGGTCTATTCTTGGTTAGCACGAAAGTTAAAACACTTTTTCATCAAATTATACAATGTTGTGTGTGTGGGTTTTAAATTAGAATGATAAACTTTGGGCACGGAATGTGTATACATACCTTTGTTTCCATGTCAAAACTAAAGATGGATTGCTAGATTGTTAAGAAAAAAAAGATTTAAAATTTGTATGATTGCTTTGTATTAAGTAGGGCAATGGTAGTCTAGCGGTAACGGCCGCAAATTACGAGTTGTAGGTCATGGGTTCGAACCCTGACATGCGCTTTACTTTATGTACATTATTCCATCACCACGGCTTTCAAAACGGTGAAGGAAACCGGCTAAGACATAAGATCTACCAACCTGCACTGGACCCGCGTTTTGGATTACGGCCCACTCCCTCTCACAGAGAGGAGGTCTGTATCCCAGCAGTGGGAACATTATAGGCTGATTATGCATATTAAGTAAATAAAACATAATAAGATATCATTATTGTTCTTATTGAAACGAATAAACTTTTAAGCCGTAAATTTGAAACACAAATAAAATCTACGAATAAAATAAGTCGCCAAAATGATACAACATTAACTCAATTACCGCAATTAAGAGCGGCCAACCCGTCATACTTTTCATACAAACGCTCGTACGTGATTATGGCGTCATACCACATCTTTCTTTGATTTTTTTTAACTAATAGGTATCTTGTGTACTATTTCCAGGTTTCTATGATACCAAAAAACTAAAATTTCGAGAAATAAATTCAGTACAAGCCTCCGAAAATCTGCTTTTTTGCACAATTTTTACTTGAACTTTGGCCGATCATAATGTACTCATAAATTGTAAAAGTAAAGAAAACATCTGCATAGAAACCTTGCACATGTAATGTAGATTCTAAATGACAACTATTTATTTCACAAACTAGTAAAGCTTTATCAAAAACACGTATTTCCTGAAACAAGTTTTATGAAATTTCGGCACACATTTTTTCGTACAATATTATCGCGTTCTCACTTACTTGTTAGCAGTTCTCAATTGCGCTAGATGAAACAACATGCTTTTCGACCATGCTTGCGTTTACGATAGATAGATCGGGAAGGGCCCTCTTAACAGCCATACATATAAAGACAATGAATAGCTCCCTACGCATTGGTAGCACAAACATTTAATTTATATTATAACGTAAACGAGAATGCAGCAGGCACGAACGTATTTCTCACAACGCTCCTGCTGCGATTCAGGACATCACAAAATTAAATGAGTCTGGACGCGGACTGCACCATAAAACCCTAGACAGTCATTCCACTATGCTAGAAAAAGACAACGCTATCGAACCCAATAACAAATCTCATTCACAAAGTCGATTATACTTATCTTCGACACTACATACGATGATCTTAAGGTCGCCAAATAGGCAATATGCAAGCGGAATACTGCAGGAATTGCGTCTTCTATAAACGGTTAGATAACCCAGTCGCTTCGTTACGTCCCAGAGCCCATAATAGTAAACTATAACATGGTTCCCTTTCACACACGAGCAGTAACGTGAAACTGTTCCGGAAAATATATATCTGTCGAATATTCAAGTTCGCATGTTTCCCACTACTAGTTTGTGGTAAGAAGAAGATGGCTGAATTTATCGGTTGACTTCGACCGGCCGTTAGCGCCCAATGCTATATGGATTCTGAACACGATACATTTATAGCATTGCTATTTGAAGCTATCCTTTGGACGGATTTAGTGTTGTGCCTATTCGAAGACGGATTGACGAAAGACAGTGGAACAAAAAAATCTAAGGATTAATTTAACAGAACATCATTCAGATTTCATAAATCGCAAATACGCTCAAACGCCATGCATGGCATGGGCGCTTAGCAGTAACCATTTCATATTATTGTATTGAATAACACCAACAAGTAACTAATTCAAAAAAACCGGCCGGACATGAAGGTTTCCGCACCGTAAAAGATTTACACCATATAAAATAGAGCAAAAAACTCCGACATAAAACACGTTTCTTGTATATCCCATATAATTAACTTTATATAAAATATATTATTATGTTTGTATAGCGGCAATAGAAATACATAATCTGTGAAAATGTCAACTGTCTAACTATTTGAAAGAAAGTTTTTCTTTCTTTCTTACTTGTTATTTGTCGCAGAAACACATGCATACAAAAAAGACAAGGATAATCAGAAAACAACAAGAAAGTACATAATAAATCACGAGCATAAACCAGAAATAGTCGGCAGCTGCATGGCATGACTGTGACAAGAAGGCTTCCACTCAGCATGATACTGTGCTATGGGGGACCCACAGCACAGCGCTGATTTTCAGTGGTCACCCGAAAAAGAAGACGGTTCATGAGATACAGCCCACTGAGAGACAAACGGACGGACGTACGGACAGACAGAGGAGGCTTGTAATAGGGTTTCGTTTGGCACCCTTCGGGTACGGAACCCTAAAAACTGAACTGTCAACCGTAGCCAAAGTAAGACTTTCAAGACTTGACCGTGACTCTGCATATCCCTAACCTAATCGGTCGACCTTTATAATAGTAGTCATTTGTTGTCCACACAAGTGACCTTACCCTGCCCACGTTAAGTTACATAAAGTGACAAGTTAGCGATAAACTAATCGTTAACTTGTCACTTTATCTTTAACTTCACACGCGCCCCAGCGCGTCATTTCAGAATGGACAGGCTTTACTTAGAACAGCTCAAATCAGTCTTGAGACATCCTCGTCATCACCTTAAAGATGTTTTTCATTTGTCAATAATTGAGGTCAATTTTATAGTTTTCAATAACTATTTAATAATGTTATTCAAACAATAATTGTACTGGGCATTTTTGAGCTGGGAAAAAATAATTGAACTCACGACACCGTTACCGACACCTCATTTTTGTAAACGCGATTATGCTCTTTATTTATATTACGTTACGTATAAATGTTCTATGCAAGTATTTTTCCTTTAAAGGTTTTGAAAGTATTTTTTTTTTGTAAACGCTATTGTGCTCTTTATTTAGATAAGGTTACGGTCCAATATTATATACAAGTATTTTTCTTCCACCAAGGCGATCTTGTTCAAGTTTTCATTTCTGTCGGCACTCCCGGAATGCCACTGTTTTTTTTTTTTGAAAGAAATTTTGAAATATAAAGTCGAAACCTTCTAAATACAGGTGTATGTGATACTAATTCCGTTTTGTGAGTGATTACGGAAGAATTCCTGAATAGAGTTTGTTTACACTTTAGTCTAATACTTTTAGAACAGACTACAGTGCTGGGCACGCCACAATTGCGGCGATAAGACCCCTCTTTGAGGAGTGGCTAGAGAGGCGCCACGGCGTCCTCACCTTCCGCCTGACGCAGGTACTCACCGGACACGGCTGTTTCGGGAGGTACCTGTTCAGGATAAAGCGGGAGGAAACGCCCGGGTGTCGTCACTGTGTGGATCGCCTGGAGGACACGGTGGAGCATACGGTGGAGGTCTGCCCGGCTTGGGCAGGGCATCGCCGTGTCCTCGTGGATGCGATCGGCGGCGGTGATCTCTCGCGTCCGGCCCTGATTCGGGCCATGCTACGGAGCGAGAGGAAATGGGAGGCCGTCACCTCTTTCTGCGAAGCAGTAATGCTCGCGAAGGAGGAGACGGAGCGCGTGAGGGAGAGGCAAATTTCGCGCCCTCGCGCCCCTAACCGCCGCAGCAGGAGACGCCCTGGGCGTCGGGAATCGCAGGAAGATTTCCGGCCACCGTAGGCGCGGGCTTGCGGACGGTGAGCAATGGGTAGCTCGCCGTCCGATAAGGACCAAGCCTGGGTCGACGGCGCGTTGTGTTCCACGCGCGCCTCAAAGAGATGTCAGCAGAATTGACGGGGTCCGCTAGGGCCAATGCCTGCCGGGGGTTCGAAGAAAACCGATGGGGAAATCGTGGCCCCCGGCAACATGGCATAGGAAGGAACACGGGTGGGTTTTAGTCAGTAAGAGTCTGACACGCCCTCCCGCTCCACCCAGAGCGGGAGAAGTTATTTGATAATTTCCCACACAAAAAAAAAAAAAAAAAAAAAAAAAAAAAAAAAAAAAAAAAGATACGTACTTTGGTATTACCTATGACAGTCAATTAAAATCTACTCGGATAAATCACGTGAGCTTTCCAGCTCTATCGTCATTAACCATAATGATCATGACTATCGTGGGAGAGGCACTTAAAAACTTCAACAAAATTTAAAAAAATGGGATTATTGTTATTATGACTTGATAGAAGAAATCATCAGCCATATCTTTTGTTACAACAGCATCTCTGAACCGATGCAGCGTGGCAATAACACCGATTTGCATATTAATTGAAAAATCCCACTCGGTTTACTTTCAAAAGCCCGTAATCCGCATAAAAGAAACAATTTTTGATTTCTGTTTATAGTAGGAATCGATTGGTTTGCGTGCACGATGCTGATATGACCGCCATGTTTGTTTTTTCTATTTTAACGGTAGGTACCTACAGCTTATTTTAATTACAAGAGTAATGAAGGGAGAGTCATAAAAATAACATCGTTCAGTAGCCAACTCATAAAGTTGATTAACCTAAAGATATGTATGTTTGTCAGTTTTAATGTCCGCGTTAACGGCGTATCGCATTACATTATCTTCTAATTTATTCCGTACATCAATTATGTAAATGATATAATATAAAGCAAATATTTATTTTTCTTTTCTGAATATAATTTGGTACTTAATATCAATCAGGAGAGTTTGCACGTGGATGGAAAGTATAAGCACATGTGACCTTGACCTTTCACCTTCGGAGTTTAAATCAACATGCGATGGAATAACTCCTTGTATTTAAAACCGTTAAGTATTCATGCTAATCTGAAGGAGCTATACGACCTCCACGATTAATACTCACATATGAACGAATGCCTTAGAGGGAAAGCTAGCAATGTTGCCCGTGGGAAATACAGCCGCCGTCTCATAATTTCACTCAACATTTTACATGTCACAATTTATATTTCAATCTTGTTCTTCATTCGTTTTCTCGGCCTATCGTAAAAGTTTTGTCTACTTCAAGGAATCATCCGAGACATGGCACGTTTTTAGTATCTGCGGCGCGATTGGTGTTTGACCTTTTTGACCTTTCGGAAAAACTGATTTACACTGCATGATTTTATGATTTTATGGGTGAATTGTAGACTGGTAACTACAGATATGATAGAAGCTCAATATTTTATTCTCCGTTGACAACACATCAAAGCATATCGCAGGTAATCTGGAAGAGATTTCTTTAAAATAAGCATCACCTTTGTACCTATGTTTCTGTTCCTTTCTTCTTGTCTGCTTATGTGTGTATATAAACTGTTTGATAAAATTAAAAAATCAAGTAGGTAGACAAGTCTCCAGTTCCAAGGAAGCGAGGCTGTCGGTATAATTTTCAGACAGATGATAAAACATTGTTCAATTAAATTCCCAAATGAATACCTATCGGATATATATAACCCAAGAATATGACATAATTACAATTTACAACTGGTTCATAACGGTCCATGTGTTCCGTTAAAGATAATGGCAGAAACTCGAGTGAAATGCAAACTGCCGAACATTGTGACCCAGTTTTGGTTCTCGCGCCAAAAACTAATCACAAGAATACATCCGCCTGCTTTTAATGTGTCCTTTATTATTATGCTTTATTCACTTCATGTTCAAATTAAAACGTTACTTGATATTGTTATCACTTTTCTTGCTCTCTACACGAAATAGGAATCATTTTATGAACTGTCATCACTCCGACAGATGAAATTGGCGCGTCAAATTTTGTGGGGTTGCCCTAAAAAAAAAAATGTTGCCAGCAATTACGGCAGGGCGAGTCCTAGTGACTTTTACAGCTCCCCCTAAAATTGCCCCTGGACAATATTAAATTAGTGTGTTAAAAATTGGACAGATGGGAGGTTTCAATTTTTCTGTTCCATTGGGAACCCTAAATTGTGGTAAGTTCATGTTATAAATGAAATTGAAACCGACGTGTTAAATATGAAATTCAACCCTCTGTTCTCCCCCAAAAAAGTTTTAAAGCATATTAAAGCTACACGATATATCCCCGACCATTGATTGAAGTGGTGTATAAAAAAGCCTATCATTTTCTTTATAATGAAGATGATGATGATGAATCTGTTCGCAGAACTAATGAATGCGCACAGTTTACACAAGCATTTAATTTTAATGTGCTGGAGGTGCCATTATTGATACGTCGTATACAAATACCTACATTATGTACACAAGTCAAAGGCATTCTAATCTCGTCAAAGTCTGCGAATGTCTAACACATACTCGAGCCACTTAGGCCGTTAAATTATAATATTAAACGGTAACATTGAGGTTACAAACATAGCTGTCAAATCCTCAAAGGATTACTCTATTCCTAACATTAATAGCACAACAATCTAAATAGAAACATTAAAACGAATAATTGATATTATTTATTAGCATATTTTCTGCGATTTATCTTCATATATTTCAAGATTTATTATATGTAACATTAGTAGGTGAGACGAAAACGGCGGTAAGGGATGGTAAAAAATTATTCGATACGACAGTATTTGTTGAACAACAAAGCCGACCCGAATTACTACACATATTCAGCTTTCATTTGGCTCGTGCCGATTGGCAAAGTCCGGTCGGCATCTACTCGCTGAATCATTTAAGTATTATCGCTGGGCTGACTTTTCCCGAACATATATCTACAGATAGTCGATTTTGCCGCCCAGCTGTGCCGAATCACGCAAACCGAACTAGTGTGTAGCATTCCTAAGAGATATGAAATCAAATAAATTGAACAAATTGTTCAATGCTTACTTGCCAAAAACAGACGCCTATTAAAAAATTCCAATCATTGTAATTTACGCTTTGCCGACAAGACATAAATCCGATATTGTCTGAGAAATTAATGAAGTTCGGTGCCGAAGCTGACAACGGAGAAAAGGGTATTAGGACTTTTTCCTTTTTGCGTTAATACGAGTTAGCTCTGATGTATGAAAGAGATGACAGATTTTCGGAGGGTACTGTAGCCATGAAGCCACTTGTTAAAAGACAAAGGACTAATATGTTCTTGCTCTTTGCTCTTTTTGAATTCATATTTATTTTGGAAATTCCTTTATAATCCCAGATACGGCAGCTGCAGCAGCATTATTTATTAAATGAAAATGAAAAAATGGTTTATTATTTCAACAAGTAAATACCTTAACAACTAATGAATGGAGCCTCTTCAAATAATAGGCCTGTGTTTAGGAGACTCCACTCTTCCAATATTTAAATACTTACGTATAATTTACTTTTTTTATTTTTGATTTTATACAAATGTAGACACTAAATGAATAATATAAAAAAAGAAGCCCGTGTGCAGGCATGTGAGTATGTGAGTGAGAGTGAGGGTGAGTTAATGTAAATAAGAGGGTGTGTGAATGAGAATGAATCAGAGTGTAGAATTGCGCAGATGTGTAAGGTTATATTTTATTCCAGCAGCGCGTCATAGGTTTTTGGGTTTTATCCAATTAGTTACGATTAATATTTCGATAAATCGTTATCAAGTATTGTGTGGGTAATAACTTCCATATAATATCACAAGGATAACAAAAAAAATAAGTAGGTATTCATTATTCATATTGTAGTTTGCCTTTTCCCCCAGGCAAGGTTTAATTAACTTCAATGTTATATTTTCTCATATTTTAGATTGAAGAATTTAGGATATTGGCATTCCTAGTTTTCCATTTAATCTTTCATCATAAAATATGATTACGGATTTAATGGCTTACCTAACCCCTAAGTTGTGAAATCATGACATTTGTATATCTTTGACAGTCGTTACCGGTCGTCAGAAGCCCGAAAGTCTGAAAACCAGTCTTACCAAGGGGTATCGTGTTGCCCAGTAAATGGGTTGTGGAGGATTGATAGGCAGTCGCTTCATGTAAAATACTGGTATTCAGCTGCATCCGGTTAGACTGGAAGCCGACCCTAACATAGTTCGAATAAAAAACTTTTTTACAAAAAAAAATAACCGACTTCCAAACGATTTTGATAAAACTTGCACTGTTCCTTCAGTTGAAGTAAAGTTAAGCCAAAAAAAAAACCGGCCAAGTGCGTATCGGACCACGCACAATGAAGGGTTCCGTAGTTGGGATGAATTTATCCCAAAAACAAACTTAACTTTGTAGTTGAAAAATATGTTCTCCCATACGGAATGTATGGTAAAACCTGTTTTTGCAACTGCAAAGTTAAGTTTGTCGATTATTACTCGTTAACTTGTAGAGCCTACTTGGCTGTGATAGTTTTTCTTTTAATTTCGTTATATAAACTACGGCTGTGATTCTTTTCACACATCCAAAACCAACCATTTAGCTGGCAGGGGGGGAGACACTTGACTCTGACAAAAATTAGCACTTTAAAGCTTAATATTTCGCAAACAGATCCTTGAATCCAAAAATGGTTTTCACAAACTCATAATGTTTTAAAGGACCTCTCCAATGATACCCCACACAATGGGTTAAAAAAAAAATACATCACCACTTTACGTGTAGGAGAGGTACCCTAAAAAAAGTTTTTCATAATTTTGTTTTACCACTTTGTCGGCGTAATTAATATGTATACCTACCTATGCCAAATTACAGCTTTCTAGTACTAAGGGTCTCGGAGCTAGACCGCGGACAGACAGACGGACATGACGAAACTATAAGGGTTCCTTGTTTACTACGGAACCCTAAAAAGGGTCATGATCCGATTAATAGTTTCTGAGAAATGCGTGGATACTGAGAAATGGTGCATACACCTATGAAATTTTGTATATTTGTTTAGAAGCCCTAATAGATTTATCATACGTGAATATATTGCAGTCTCATTAATATTACATACATACATATCGAATTGATAACCTCCTTTTTCCTTTATTTTTGGTCCTCCTACGCAGATGAATTGTGAAATCATCAATAGGATAACCTACGACGTAACCGTAAATCGTATCTAGATTTAATTTCTTCTTACACAACGGGAGAACTTGTCCTGGTAAGAAAGATTAGCTAGTCATCTAAGTTAATAGCGGGGTTAACGACCTCGGGTGCTCCGAACGTTTAAGTATCATCACTTGAGATGGTCCTTCATTCACTGACTAATTATAATTAATTTGCGAGAGAAACAGTGCCCCCTGCAGTAATTAATTTAGAATTATCTAAGCTTTACAAATACAAATTATATAAGAGTATTTTGACGCAACCCAACGTAATCAATCACAGAACCAATTTTTGGTGATTAATTTTGTAGCGTTCATCCTCAAATCCTGTTAAATCCAGGGCTTAAAAATTCAAAATCCTCTTGTACCAATTTTCCGGACCTATCCGACGAGGGAGACGTCAACGTAATCCCGTCAAATTAAAGTATAAATAACACGTTACTTCTTTGACTGTTAAAGGTTTAACCCCAAAAAACTAGACTTT
Organism: Agrochola litura; assembly: GCA_949152395.1. NCBI lineage: Eukaryota > Metazoa > Arthropoda > Insecta > Lepidoptera > Noctuidae > Agrochola > Agrochola litura. The sequence goes on along the minus strand of OX424509.1, from coordinate 15,106,106 downwards.
TGGACGTTGGACGGCTGAACCTTTCACCTTTGATCTACGCGGACAAGCCTTTCGTTATTCGCTCTGGTTGTGCACGAAATTTTTAATAAACAGAGTTTAGTAGCCAAAAATAAAATACGGTTTGGGAGACTAATTTCGTTTTTGGTTTTAATGTAGGATCTCCTTTCTACATGAAATTGAAAATCTAAACGGTTTATTAATTGTTACTTAATTTGTGTTTTTTTTTTGTATTTTGTAATTAATTCTGTCGTCATTAAGTTATCAAAAATTATAGAAAACACGCCATTATGGAAACGAAAAACTAATATAATAGTTTAGTAGAATTAAATTTAAAAAATCAATGCAAACCGAATTTACAATCACACAGGAAACCAAAAAGTTATTGAAACTAATTTTTGTATGAATTGCCATAGTTCACCAAACTTTAAAATGAAAAAAAACTTTTTTAGAAAAAATACAACCGACTTCCAAACTACAAAGTGAAAAATAACTTTAATTTCGGAAGTCGGTGTCATTGGATCAGTATTTTAGTTTTTTGACACCGACTTCCGAAATTAAAGTTATTTTTTACTTTGTAGTTTGGAAGTCGGATGTATTTTTTGTAAAAAAGTTTTTTTTTTCACTTTTTAGTGGGTTAATTTGTAATTTATCTAAGTTACAATAGCCTTATGTCAACTGCTCATCAAAAATACCCAAATCGCTATAGATGTACCTTTAATATTTGAAGAGTTCCCTCGATTTCTCCAAGATTCCATCAACAGATCGTGACCAAATGACAATGGGACCAACTTGAAAGTATACCCTTTCAAACAAAAAAAGAATTTTTCAAATCGGTCCAGCCGTCTTCGAGTAATCAGGGAACATAAAAAAAAAAAAGAAGTCGGTTAAAAACAGGAAAATGACAAACTAATTAAAACTTCGTAAGTACGTATTATCAATTATTATTCATGAACACAATCCATACGATTGTACCTAAGAGATTCCCTTTCTGAGATATGGAAAAAAATCGTGTGTAAATGTGTGGGTAGGTACATTTATTATTTACTAGCTGATTAAACATAACTGGCGAAATGTGGGTGTACCTGGTACAGGTACTCCTCTGCCCAACCCTTCGGGGAAACAAGGCGTGATGTTATGTTATGTTATGTTCTGTTCAAATTTCAATAATTCATCCTAATATTCCCATAAAAGCATTTTCTATGGGTGTATTTCTAGACTTTTACTTGTCTGCATGGGCGTACCCACGGTGGGGCAAGGTGGGGCATCTGCCCAACCCTGGTCCCTGACGCGAAGCTAAAAAATTTTGTTTATAGTAACAAAATGTATCATTCATTTGGTAAAATTCAAAATTACCGCGCAAAACAATGTAGCATCGATGAATTGAGCGCGCATGCGTAGTTATAGAGTTTTATCGACAGAGTTTCATACTACTTATCGAGTTTATTTACTTCAGCCTCACCCATAAAAAAATGCTGGGTACGGCCATGCTTGTCTGACTTTCAGTTTTCCCGAATTTGTCAAATTTTCTCGGCAACTTTTAATTTTTTTCCTTCTTACGGAAGGAAAAATATTAATAGTTGCCGAGATAATTGATTATGATTCGGATTAAGACGAACATTTTAAAACAAAAATTTGCCAAACCGGTCCAGTCGTTCTCAAGTGATTCCCAACGAACACCATTTCATTTTTTTTTATACTACATTAAATCACATGGATTTATCAATCACTGAGCTTACTAAAGGATGTTCAGATTTCAGATACAGTTTAAAACAAAATAAAGGCTTTGGCAGAAAGGCGCGACGCGATGGAGCGACGCGACTCTGGTGAAACAGTTTCTATGAAAACTTCGTGGAAATCGTTCCGCGGGTTCCAGTCGCGCCTGTCTGCGAAAGCCTTAAGCTTGTCACATTATTAAAAATATTGTATTCCCTAGCAATTTAAAGAAGGTGAATAGTTGCCTAAAGGAGCCTACACATATGTTCAATTTTTGACGATCGACATGTGTGATGAAATCATCTAATAAAATCAAGCAAATGTGTAGGTATAGGTCAGCCTGTTGCTTACACATAATGATCATCATCGTATTTTTTGTAGATCGCACTGTGGATCATTTTTGCCGATCGATAAAATCTGTAAGAAGCTGACAGATCCTATTCGTCGTCGATCGTCAAAACACAGCATATCGAGCAAATCTGTAAGCACCTTATCGACTGTCCAAACATTGTGATAACAAGAAACTATTGTAAGGCAGCGACCACACTAAGAATATTAAATTTATTTTGACAGACAGTCTTATTGTTGCAGACATTTTCAATACCTATTTACAGTAACAAACCTTTTTGAAGTTCATTTCAATGTTCAATGTTCACGCAAATAAGTACTAACAAACGCACAATAGTTCCTGAATAAATTTACACCAGCTTAGAGAATATCAACCGTATAATGTGAAACGATATATTACAATCAAAGTCAACGTAATCTCGGAACTGTTTATTTAAACGCTACAAGATCCACAGAAGAAGCGACACAAATAATTTCAAAGGAATTTATCAATTACGTTCTAAAATACCTCTTTTATTTCGCTGTCTGCAAGGGCCAAACCACATATTAGTACAGATGGGTCATTCCGCAAAATCATTTAAATAAAAACCGACCAAGCGCGTGTCGGACTACGCACAATGAAAGGTTCCGTAGTTGGGATGAATTTATCCCAAAAACAAACTTAACTTTGTAGTTGAAAAACATGTTCTCCCATACGGAATGTATGGGAAAACATGTTCTTGCAACTTCAAATATATGATGGTCGATTATTACTCGTTAACTTATAGAGCGGAGAGCCTACTTAGCTGTGATAGTTTTCCTTTTAGCTGGCAGAGGGGGACACTTGACTCTAACAAAAATTAGCACTTTAAAGCTTAATATTTCGCAAACGGATCGCTGAATCCAAAAATGGTTTTTACATACTCACAATGTTTTTGAAGGACCTTTCAAATGATACCCCACAATAAGGAATTAAAAAATACATTACCACTTTACGTGTAGGAGAGGTAGCTTAACATTTTTTTTTTTCATCATTTTATTTTACCAATTGTCGGCGTGAGTATATGTATACCCATGCCAAATTTCAGCTTTCTAGTACTAAGAGGCTCGGAGCTAGACCGCGGACAGACAGACAGACGGACATGACGAAACTATAATAAGGGTTCCTTGTTTACTGCGGAACCCTAAAAAGCGACTCTTGCTGCGACACAATAAAGTGCAATTCAGGTCGCACAGCGCTAATTACCTACCATATTCACCAAGAAGTTCTCTTTCTATCGCGTAACTCTTATATCTTCTGACTACGTTACGCCCACTGAAGTCGAGCCCACCGCAAAGAGATGTCAGCAGAATTGACGGGGTCCGCTAGGGCCAATGCCTGCCGGGGCTGCGAATATGGGCCGATAGGGATATCGTGGCCCCCCGGCAACATGGCATAGGAAGGAACACGGGTGGGTTTTAGTCAGTAAGAGTCTGACACGCCCTCCCGCTCCACCCAGAGCGGGAGAAGTTATTTGACAATTTCCCACCCAAAAAAAAAAAAAAGCCCACCGCGTACGTACCTGTAGCTTATACCTAAAATGCAGTGACCCATCTTTGTATTAATTAGTGACCAAACTATTAAAATACCTACATTAAATCACCTCATTAATTTGTCACCCTTTATTTGTTCAGAAGCAATTTGATAGCCATACAAACAAATTGTGCATACCTTGATAATGTTACAATAACAATAAATGTTGGAAATATTTGCCTTTAATCAAACAACGTTATTTATTACAATATTTTGTTTATTAGGGAATGTTAATATTTCGGACTGGATAAATTGGGTATTTCTCGAAACGCACCAACTTTGAAACGCACCAAATGAAACGCACCAAATGAAACGCACCAAATGAAACGCACCAAATGAAACGCACCAAATTAAACGCACCAAATGAAACGCACCAAATGAAGCGCACCAAAAGTATTCCTCGAAACGCACCAACGATAAAACATAGAGAAAGAAAAGAAAGAAAGAAAAATAGGCTTATTTGTCACAGAAACACGTGCATACATAAAAGACAAGAGTAAACAGAGAACCACACAAAGTACATAACAAATCACGAGCATAGAACAGAAATTACTTAGGCGGCAGCTGCACGACATGACTGTAACTAGAAGGCTTCCACTCAGCATGATGCTGTGCTATGGGGGACCCACAGCACAGCGCTGATTTTCAGTGGTAAGAGTATGAAGTTGACTTTTCATCACAATATTGGAAATATACACGATATATTTATAATGTCTCACACTTGTAATCCCCTAAAGGTTAGGCAAAGGTGTACCTACTTATAGTACACGAAGATTTTGTCATTTATGTTTAAGTCCCATGTAAAACGGGGCGAGCCTATTGCCATCAACCACGCACAAATCCAGACTCCGGGCTGCTACTGAGAAATTCTTATGGAAAAACCCAATAACACTTTGCGCGACCTGGGAATTCCGTCTGCGACAACTAGATCAATGAGCCTGCCACACAGCCTGTACATAATGAGACAGATTATTCGATGCTTAAATCTAATTCGAATTTGTTTTTCACATCACTTTGTCATCGTCTGTACTCACACGAAGATCAAACAGTAAACAAGCCATTATCTATTATTACTCTAACGTTCGCTAAATATCACTTAATTATTCACGTGTTCGGTGTCGAAGATACATAAATTAGCTCCTCTATTCTCGTGTTATATAGGCCATGTCATAACATAATTGCTCTGTAATAAGTTACAGTGAACTCATGCACAAAACTGTGCTATTATTGTTCAGAATCGTGAATGAAACAGTTTTCACCCATTCCGGAATATTAGATTATGCTTCAGCTGGATAAATTTCATTGTGATTTGTAGGGTTGGCGCAGTGAAGTTTGGTTCAACAAAATGTGACATATTCTATTTGAACTGTATACAAAACATGTAGTTTAGAAAATCTACAGTTATTTACAATTTGTATTAACAATGACACATGCTTGTTTTGGGACTCTATGCTACCAATATTGATAACTACGTTTTCCTAAAATCATTAACAGAATTTAATACCGATTTTCTGAATAAACTAACATAACTATTTACTAGTATTAAACCAAATTGTTCAAATACTCATTTGAACCTAATTCGTTGACTCAGCAAAATGATTACAGAATCACCTGTGTATGAAACGTTACGCTAAATCACTGATCGAGAAGAATTAATTGCATGTTTGGCTACAGTTGATTGGTTTCCCTGATAAAGTAAAACAACGAACCTTCGATGCGGAAACGTAATTAATTGGGAAAACTTAGCAAATACGACGTCGATATTCTATTGAACGAAGGCAATCAGATTAGAGTTAATTAGTAGGGTTTAAATGGCAAGCTGGCAACCCTAGGTAGTAGTTACCTATAAAGTATTCGGTGTGTGCGAGTGATCGTGTGCTGGCGTACATTGTGCGAGGGCGCGAGATTGAAGCGTGCGGTTTGCATCCGGACTAACACAATGGCCATTTCGATTAATATCGCGATGCGATCTGTGGACGACACAACGACGGCCATTACACATCCTGGAAACAGTGTTAGCCTACCTGTGCATACCACCCGCCTGCCGCCAGCCCGCCCGATGCGCCGATCATTCAAAGTTCCCTGTTTCACGAATCTGTCATGTCATTCCTGTATAGCGCTATCAAATCGTTTTCCCATTACGAAAAGAAAAATGTTTTTCTCATTTCATCTAAAACTTATTTATGGTCCAATTCTTAACTTGTAAAAGCAATCAAGGCAAGATAGTAAATTACAAAAAGCAAATCAAGAAAGAGACCTTTTTCAAAACAAACGGGCGTCGTAAAGCAAGTTCGTAGACACCGCGGAGAAGGTGATATAGGGAGGAAAGTTTAAATTTGTATCAAAATCACGTGGCTCGTGGCTCGAGCTCGAAATGTCTCACTCTATCGCGTACTGCTATAAACTCGAGCCATCTCCAATAAAACTTTGACTCGTTTGCACTTACAAGAAAATAATACTGCTTGCTTACTTTCCGATTCGATTCGCCAATGTGAACGTGAAGACTAAAATGTTTTGGTGCTATTTAATTTACTGAACTTGCTTTTACGACTTAAACTTGAGTGGAAACTGGGTATGAGGAATTTTCAGGAACGATTTCAAGATAAATTAAACAACCCAATCTTACTCTTGGCAAATCTACATGTTTCCTACATTTAGCTGGATATGTTAAGAAAGAAAGAATAACGTTTATATGGACAAAGAATATAATCGTCCTAAAATGTTTCCTATAATGTTCCACTGCTGAGACACAGGCCTCCTCTCTGTGAGAGAGAGTGGGCCGTAATCCACCACGCGGGCCCAGTGTGGGTTGGTAGATGTCACATGTTTTCGAAGTTTTAGTTCTCGGACATGCCGATTTCCTCACGATATTTTTCGTCACCGTTTTGACAGCAGTGGTCTTGAAATAAAGTGACAATAATGTTTTAACAACAATAGTGTGAGCCCCACCACGGCTGCGCCAAAAAGGTACATTTCAGCATTAATGCCAGACAGATGCTGTCTGACGCTGGTTTTCTAATAAACGTTTATTAGGAACACGTTTAGTTTCATTGTTCTCTACCTACATTAGGTGAAGAGGTTAGACTACTCTTTTGCCAAGCAGATTTTAAACAATCAAGTTATTTTTACCTTATTTTTCTGATAAGAATCAATTTAAGAAAAATAACCATTTCTACACGTTCTCGCTAATAATTAGAAGCTAATAATACATGTTCCTAATGTTAGCGACAGTAATTACTTACATTAGTATGTAGGCGGTGGACTAATGGCAAAATAATCAATTAATATGCTTCGTTAAACCATGTCTGAAATACACGCGTATACTTCCTTCCATAAGAGATTGAATACAGCAATTTTGCCAAAATAATTTCGTTCGTCGCGCTCGATAAATGTAATAATAATTGGGTACCCGAAAGGTATATGAAAAGAAGGGGAATATTTTAGATATAATGAGAACATCTATGATATATGTAAGAGTCGTATTGGGTGGCGTTCTGGAGTTTCTGCCTCTTGGGAAGAAGACATGAGTGTATGTATGTCTGTAGAGTCTGGCCACGCTAACACTGCATAAATAAAAAAATGGTAGAATTTGAAAATCTATAGACGGCAACACCGTCTGTACTACGAAAAAATGATTTGATACTTTGTTTGTCTTTTTGTTTTTGATAGGTTATTTTGTTTATATTCTGATTCTTTCCTGGTAAAGAATAGTTACTTTAGCACGATGCAGTGTGGATTTGATACAGTTTTGTCATCGTATGGAGGTAGAGCATAGATACGACATAATCTATTAAGAAAAAATATCAAAATCATTAGATCTACTTACACGTCAACTTTTTCGTTTTTGGATTTTTTTATAAAATAATTCCTGCACTCTGTTTTTAATAGGTTTAACAATTTTCTACTTTATTTTGTGAAAACAACTTACAGCGTAAGAAATCTGACAGCTCATCAAGTACCACGAAAGTGACTGATGTAAAAGCATACCATTTTTGGGGTTGCCCATTTATTCTATTGCAGACCGTGACCAGACTATCTATGAAGTTTCCCGAGGATTAAACAAAACACCTTTATGTAAACAGAAAATTACAAATTGTTTACTGTATCTTAGAAGCGTTTAAGACTGAAGCTGCAAAGGAATATTATCATACTAGTAATTTTTTTAAGTACCAACCAACCATAACAACAAACTCTCATTTAAGATTTCCTATACTTAATAGGAAATTTTGGCTAAGCATGAGCATTTCTAACGTAATTAATCTATCATGTTATCCTCACCACATACATATTTCAAATCATTAAACAAAGATGACACACAAAGAGAGATAATAATATCCCAGTGTTCACGTGCAACCTAGTATGTATTTAATTAAATTCGGCGTCGTCTGTGGGCCTAGTTGGCACCTCGACAACTGCACTCGCATTTCGACGCGACTGTGTTTATACACAACCATATTTCAACGTGCCAAAATCTGGACAAAACAGCGTTTTTAATGTAAAAATTCTGTACGAACAAACATTAAAACCGAGAGTTTACAATGAAAGATTTAAAACCACCTAAACCAAAATCTTTAGATTTGAAATGTAACATAACATTACTCGTAAATGCACGAGTTTCGGAGTAAGCGGACATTGAACCGATTTACGTCATTAATTTGTAAATAAACGTACAAAGCGGTCAAACCAGTTCTCTGGCGAATTCTGCTGTTGCTAAGGAGCAGTACAATTTGCTTGTAATTTCATTCAAACTAGTTGTTTAAATCAACAATAGTTTGGAGGTTCATATTTGCATACTCTAAGTATTGTTCAAGTATTCGCAAATACTTATGAGGGACTCTATTGTTAGTTAGGAACGAATGTTTCTAAAGACTAGTTGCCTCAGGGTGTATACAGGTAGCAACACCGACAAAATGTATGATTTTTTCTTAATACCCCATGAAAAATCATGTGCTGAATTCATGATAAATGTTTCCGCGTCGATGCCCCTTAAACCGTGTATTTGAGGTGCGTCTTCAGAGCAAAAATCTACGTTAATTATTAATAGAAGAAGGGTCAGGGTATTTTTTTTCATCATGTATGTATTTATTCATAGTATTTACATAATATAGGTAGGTACGCTAACAAACTTAAAATACGAGTAGTAATATGTAGATGTATATAAAAAAGAGGGGAAAGAATAATAGGTCATCGAAAATTTCGTCCGCATTGCTGTCAACAGGAAAAGTGCCTCAAAGACTTGCAACATTATCACATTGTATCTCAACCCAAATAAAAAACCAAGACAGCGCTGGGAACAATACAGTGAAGAATGCTAAAAACTACACCTCCGCTCTGTGCATACACGCTCACACGCACACATTTACAATCAAACTACACCTCACTAAGTGCACACATGTTCACGAAACCAGCTTCACGTCACTGTTGTTCTGAGCGTTGTATGGCGATGCAGATTCTTTGGCCGAAAAATAAGCCAGCCCTCTGGCCACGAGAAGAGTCGACTAACCGCTTGGCGATATCTAGAAAAACCAAATGGGTTCTCGGACCCCATGGCCCTATGCTACGGTGTGATTGTGAGCAGTGGTGGCCCAGTGGTAATGGCCGCGACTAACGAGTTGTAGGTCGTAGGTTCGAACCCACACAGGCGCTTTACTTTGCGTAAATTATTTCATCACCACTGCTCTCAAAACAGTGAAGGAAAACATCGTGAGGAAACCAGCATGTCCTAGAACCGAAAATTCGAAGACATGTGACATCTACCAACCCACACTGGGCCCGCGTGGTAGATTGCGGCCCACTCCCTCTCACAGAGAAAGAGGCCTGTGTTCCAGCAGTGGGAACATTATAGGCTGATTATGATGATGAAGTGTGATTAATAATTGTCTATCATTATTAATAATATATATAATTACCGAAAGTCGAGGTAAAAGTAAGAAATTAATCACATTTATCGGTGATTATTAATAATGTAACCCTAGTACCGATAAAAACCTAAGCGTCTTTCTGTTCGATCGAGCAACAGAGGTGAGGGCGGGGGTAGGAGAGCGGAGGAATGTGTCATTATTGTTTTGATTGCACGCGCACGGTATCTGTTGTTAATTACCAGATTTAATGAAAAATCAATAAATACCTATTGAAATAGAAGAAAGATTTTAATTTATAATGTTGTTTTCACGGAGTCTATGAATGTGCATGTATGTTTAGTTTTGTTATGTATTTGTAAGCACTGTGGTATTATAAATAAATACCTGCTGGACAAATAACTTCCGAGTCTTATTTTATTTTATTACTTTTCCCGACGAGAGTAGTGAATTTATTAATAACAACTGCTAAAAGTGATGAATTTCAATTTTATATTCACATTTACCAAATCATAAGGTAAGTTAATAATTTATTAATAAATAATTATAATAATAATATTTTTATTTTTGTAATTTTTTTTTTTTAGGTTAGGTATGTTATTAATTTTCAATAAATCACACTTACCGTAACATATACACCAAAATCGTCAAAGTAAGCTATTATATCGTAGTCTTACAAGGATAGGCAGCACCCTCCTATCCACTCTAACAATAACATATTGCTATCAATCCGTTTGTAGAGCGTGGCAATATTTCTTATGGCCGTATAAAGTAACAATCTATTGAGTTCATGGACCAGGGGGCGTCTGTTATGTCTCAAATTATCTTAGAGCTAGAGACTGCTAAAAATTACGTTCATGAAGTCATTTTGGTATCATAATTCTGTCTGATGAACACTTTAAGACTGCTTTAAATAGGTACGAAAATAGCGTAATTATTTATTGAATTACTTGCAGCGCCCCGCGGTTTTACTCGCAGAAGTCTCGATCTCGAACATCGAGATAAAAAGTATCCTATGTGTTAATACAGGATATAAACTATATGTGCCGTGTGTTCTTAGATGACTCGCAAGACCGAATTTAGTCTTGAACACCCGGTACACAATAAAAAGTAGATATTTTACCTATATAATTTGTCGGTAGTAACCGTTCTCCTAAGTCCCAATTAACCTTCAGGACTTCTCTTGATATTAAGTTACTTAAGATAGCCTTCAGCTAAGCGAATACTGAAAACAGGTGCTGAAACTAAAACCCGTAAACAACAGTAGATAATTACTTCTGGCTTTCGCATCGCATCTTATTAGAAACAGTATCTTAAGAACAAGCAAACGCCCAAGTTTAGTATTTATAGTAAAACTTTCCCGACTCTAGATTACAGCTGTTTGCACATTGTTCAAAGATTTCTATACACTATGTAATACTTAGATTCGTTCTGGAGGAGCTCGTGGCTAAGTAAGTTATGCCACGCTTGCCGGGGTTGGTCTGTGCATAAATGACCATCTTAACATACCGAGACTCCTTCGTGCCTCGGAAAGCACCATACGCCTCCCGGCTGTCATTCATGGATCTTTGACAGTCGTTACGGGTCATCAGAATCCCGAAAATCTAAAAACCAGTCTTACCAAGAAGTATCGTATTTTCCAATTACTGGGTTGTGAAGGTCAGATAGGCAGTCGCTCCATGTAAAATATGATATTCAGCTGCATCCGGTTAGACTGGACACCGACCCCAACATAGTTGGGAAAAGGCCAGGCAGATTGATTTAGGGTCGATCTAAGGTTAAGCTATGCTTGCCGCGGTTGATTTCTGCACGGGTGACCATCCATTACATATCGAAGTCCCTCCGTGCCTCGGAAAGTACGTTAAAAGCCATTGATTCCGGCTGTCATTCGTAGATCTTTGATAGTTGTTACGGGTCTTCAGAAGCCTGAAAGTCTGACTACTAGTCTTACCAAGGGGTATCGTGTTACCCAGTAACTTGGTTGTAGAGGTCAGATAGGCAGTCGCTCCATGTAAAACACTGGTATCTGGTGATAGCTGCATCTGGTTTTCACTGGAAGCCAACCCTAACATGGTAAGAAAAAGGCTAGGCAGATTGATTGTAGTACTTAGATTCAAGTTTATTTTCAAGCAAGACTTGGGGACATAAGTATCCATCAACCTAAATAAGTGACGAGCTCATAAAAAACTCTACTTCTTCAAGCATCAAAGTTATTTCGTAAAACTTTATATTGCCTGATATTACATAAAAATGAGGCTTCGTAAACAAATATAAAAACATCATTTACTTTATGGCTTTCATAACTGGTGTCTTGGCTATATTGGATTTTTTAAGACTCAATTACATTTTTCATTTCATTCTAATCCTAATAGATTGGTAACAAAAAAAATATAACAGAAATTAATTTTCATTTTTAATAACAATACCTGGGCGACCGAGCTCTGCTCTGGTGAAAATAGAGAATGCTCATTTAATAGGATAGTTCATACTATACAAGGATTAGTATCCATGTATAGTACCTACTTATTCTATGCTGTCATGATAGTAGGTACCTACTCATTACATGCTGCTGTCATTATTCTAATGTAACTTTTCTAATGTCATTATTCTCATGTCATTAAATCTTGTTCTAAACTTTGGGCGACCGAGCTCTGCTCTTGTGAAAATACGGAGAAAACGAATTTTACCAGATATGAGACCTAGCTAGATCGATTTTTCGCCCCCGTAAACCCCTATATTGCAACTTTCATCGATTTCGAGAACGTGATTACAAATGTATATAATTATATACAGGGTGATTGGAAGATGGGTGCAAAGCTTTAAGGTGAAGATAGTATAGACAATTTAGAACCATTTAAGCCATGGTTGTCTTAGACGAAGTCTTACCAATTTTTTTAATTTTTAATAAGTTTTAAAAGACGTATTGTACAATTTTTTTATTTTTTCTGAGCTTTAAATGTCTGTAAAAAAAAATGTCTAATGACACAGAAGCCTAAAACATGTTTTGCTTGATTGCTTACACATTATTTTAATTAAATAAATAAAAAATGAATTCATTTATCATTCAATTTGGCCATAATTATGCAGTTTACATTAAATTTTGAGAATTTCCGAAAAAAACCTAAAAATTTGGTTAAAAATATTTGGTAAGACTTCGTCTAAGACAACCATGGCTTAAATAGTTCTAAATTGTCTGAACTGTCTTCGCCTTAAAGCTTTGCACCCATCTTCCAATCACCCTGTATATACAAATATTGCTCGTTTAATAGTGTAGGATAACATTACGCCTGTATTCCCCAGTTAGGCAGAGGTGTACCAATAGTACACCCCCATTTCGCCAGTTATGTTTACCTAAGTCCTATGTAATAGGGGGCGAGCCTGTTGCCATCAACCGGGCACAAATCCAGACTCCGGGCTGCTACTGAGAAATTCCAATAACATTTTGCCCGACCCGGGAATCGAACACTGGACCTCAGGCAGTTAGCCATAGTCTACCTTAGTGTCAGTTAAGAACTTTTAAAGTTCTCTAATAAGTCGAGGAATAAATGAATGGATTAATAATCAAAGCGTTTCCTTTTCAATTAACTATTTATTTTTAATTATTTACCTTAATCTAACTTTTCAATTTTTTTTATTCAATTTATTACTTATTTAAATTTTATTTTCTCATTTTTTTTTATATACACAAACTACAACAGGGATTTAAGATTATGATAACACACAAGCCTTTCAAATAAATAACTTTGATCATGATCACTGACAGCTTCCATTAAAATAATCAAAATAGCAACTGATTTCGCACCCGATTACATCTAGAGAATAAACATCAAAGTCCCTAAAAATCATTTATTTAAAGTTAGTATCGCAGCAAACGCAAAAACTTTTATCGAAATACAAGTCGTACTAATGAATTTGATACCACAAAAGAAAATGTAGGTATTTAGCGTCAGACTGTCAGACCACATAAGCCTTCAGTCTGCGACGGCTAATGAAACCCTCAAAGTCAGACCTTTCACTTTTCACCTTTTGTCCTACAGGTCAATAACTTATATTACTCTTATCGAGTTAAATAAATAGAGAACATAATAACCTACTTTTCAAGTTTTATCGTATATTGGCAATTTTTTTTCTCTACATAATTTTTAGACACAGATTATTTTTTCGCAGACACAATACACTTTACTTGTTTTATTTTACTAATTTTTTTATGCTTTTACTTGCAACGTATTATGTCATAGCTTTACCAGAACATTAAAGATTAAAATCTACGCAAAGCTCAATAAATGGAAATTGAATTTTATATTGTTATGTAGGTACTTACAATATTTTTAGAAACAGATTATTTACATAACATAACATCACGCCTTGTTTCGCCAAAGGATAGATTTTTTACAATTCTCAGCAGTGTCCGTGATTTTAATTTAGATTCAATCGAATTTAAGCATTATTTAGAACACACAAAGTAAATTCACGGCTCTGTTGGTTATTACTATTAGGCGAACAATGTATGAACGCCGAACAATGTCCTTTAGAGTTCAAGTTAAATTGCAAGTAATATGAGCTTACGCTATTAACGATAAAAATCTACGCGAAGCCTACAAAATGAAACTTTCATTGAACTAATTAATTACGTTTTATGTGAACACAAGAGTTATTCGGAAATAAACCACGAGGCCACAGAAAACTACAGTACAGCAGGTTCACTCCATACAATGAGTGAGAACGCACGCACACTTAGGCAAGCTTCACTTAGGGCCTTTTCTTACTGGCGATTTACGACCGAGTTATCAACGAGGCCATTGTTCGACGCGCTCGCTGCGTATACCTAGCGCGCACGCCACGTGTGCGCAACGTGTCTGCCGCGATTGCGTATCGAGAACGATTGATGTGAGTGTACAAGGAGAGAGAGCGAGACAAGCGAGTGAATACAATATTGTGAAAACGCAGCGTATACGTCGCGTAGTTGTGGTTAGCACGTTTCGCACCCACGGAGAGAACCTTCACAGACCGCCTCGCTTGAAACACGCTGGCAAATCGTCAGTGTCAGCGTGATAACGCTCTTACAGCAAGTGCAAGAGCACTAGCAACTAGCATTCGACTGAGATACACTGTACACTAAACATTATGGTGTATCAGCACTGTTAAGCCTATCTTAGCCAGACGTACGCGTCTATAGACAAGATTCACAGATCATACTTTGACTACTTCACTTTGCCAAGTAAGTGTCTCAAACGAACTTTACTTTTATAAAATTAATGTTGATATTCGTATAAAACGCTGGCTCACATTGGCTTATAAAAATATGTACATTACTTACATAAGAATAAGATTCATATTTGTATGAAACGCTTACTTAGCAAAGTACAGTCAAAGTGCGATCTTCAATCTTGCTCCATAGTGCGGGCGTAGCGTTAGTTTGCTTTTTTTTATATATGTCCACCGATTTCTCCGTCAGTTATGGACCGATTTTAAAAATTATTTTTTTGTTTGAAAGTGTATGCTGTCAAGGTGGTCCCATATAAATTTAATCAATTTGCTTGGACAGTTTTTGAGTTAACTTCATAATATGTATTTTTTCCCACTTAGTGGATGATAAGTTCCTGTCACTGTTATTTACATAGCAGATACTGGTATTCAAATTTGTGTGGGGTAGATTTCCAGTTTATGCTGATCTCGCATTGCATAGGTTTTTCGTACAATGCGAGGTCAGCTTACACTGGAAATGTATAGCTTGCCGTGTGTACCACTACTAAAAAGTGAAATATAAAACATTTTACCAAAAAAAAAATCAACCTACTTCCAAAAAAAACACTACAAAGCGAAAAATAACTTTAATTTCGGAAGTCGGTAGCAAAAAACAAAAATTCAAAACCAAAGACACCGACTTCCGAAATTAAAGTTATTTTTCGCTTTGTTGCTTTTTTTTTGAAAGTCGGTTTTTTTTTTTGCAAAAACTTTTTATATAGAGTCAACCTTCTGTACTACACTGTGGCTGAGCTAAGCGCCATCGTACCGTAATCCTTTAAATAAACAGCCGCCCGCTTCAAACAACAATCCAGAGCGATGAAAGAAAACAACGGCCCTAAATTAGATAAATTAATGTGGGCTACAGATCGCCCCCAATCTAATTCATCGCACTAATTATACCTAAGAGATTTAATTACCTTACTCGGTAATAAAAAATAATTAGAATCACAAGTGTTGTTTTAACAATAACATGTTGTTTAGGGCGCTAAGTGAAATAGGAGTAGACAATTGGTTGGAATATTTCTCCGTAATATTATGATAGCGAGGAATTTACGTCACTTGCAAAAAACAAGGTGTATTTGTAACATGATTGAATAAGAATTCATTATTAAACATTTGAGTAATAAGAAATAACGACAACGATTTCAACAGAACCGAGGACAAGTACTTCTAATGCTATTACACACACATAACATCACGCCTTGTTTCCCCGAAGGGTTGGGCAGAGGTGTCCCTGTAGCAGGTACACCCACATTTCGACAGTTATGTTTAAGTCCCATGTAATAGGGGGCGAGCCTATTGCCATTAACCGGGCACAAATTCAGACTCAGAGCTGCTACTGAGAAATTCTCTAATGCTATTGTATAGGCAAATAATGTATGGGAAACTGATTCAGCCAATAGAACAGCTAAATCAGTCTCGTCGAATGTCTAACGCAGCTGACCATTGGATGCATGGTCAGCTGCGTTAGACATTCGACGAGACTGATTTAGCTGTCAAACACATTATCTACCTTATATTTCATCCTAGCCATCACACGAAAATAATTAATAGCTAGCTTTTACTAAGTACCTGGTACTTGTTGATAGGCCTACACTGTCCTCCCATACCTATTAACACTGTAATTTGAAAACATTGTAAAAACCATTTATTTGGAAAAGAGTAACCGTGGAGTTTCTTGCCGGCTCTTCTCCATAGGAAGCGACCGATTGGAATCGTGCACCTAGCTTCTGAGGTTTCATAAGTGCCCTTGTAGGTTTATGTTATTTTTTTATTTTTTTTACCACGTCAGTAGGAAATATTTACAATCATGAAGATGTCTCTATGTAACACTCAACTTAGGTTATTTTACGTCCCTCATAATAAAACAAGAATTATGCAAGTTTTAGGTCCCATAACAACGGACAAGAAGCCCGTTCATTTCAACAAGCACATAACTATAAAACGCGCCTTCACAGTGAAAATACAAGTTGGGTAGGTTAAAGTTTCTCCTTTTACTACCACGTATGTTCTAATATACGTTCAAACTACTTACGAAGCATAGCTATTCATGCGTGGGCACATCACAGCTCTTGAAACTACCCAATCCCATATTTATACAATCTCGTTCCGGATAAAAGTACTCCCGAACTCAAAGTCTTCAATCCCGGAATATGTAGGTAACAGAGCGCTGTAAAACCACCTATTTGTGGTTACAGCAAATCGTTGTTTAACTCTTTCGTAAAGTTTACGACCGCCATAAAAGGAGTAAATTTACCGTGCCACTATTAAAATCTATTCTTGTAGGTGCAAACATTAGGGCCGAGTGTGGAGGAGAAATCTTCTGCTATATGGGGCGGTGCTATTGCAGTAAATCACCATTGCCTTCGTGAAACAGGTCTTTACGTCAACCAACTTGGATAATTAAAGTACGTTTGAGAAACAACGTAAACAAACAAGTTTATGTGGCTTCTTTATAGATGTTCCAGTGAGGTCTAGCGAGGGGAATTATGACGGACGTTAATGGCAATGTTACAGTTCGTTTTAACCTATGCTCTTAATTATGTTCAAGGCATGAAACATTTCTAAAATGAGAGAGTGACGCTTG
The DNA here is from genome assembly GCA_949152395.1 of Agrochola litura. NCBI lineage: Eukaryota > Metazoa > Arthropoda > Insecta > Lepidoptera > Noctuidae > Agrochola > Agrochola litura. The sequence continues at coordinate 15,088,801 of OX424509.1, read as the reverse complement.
CACAGATGGCAGGAATAAGAGCCAATAAAGACAATTTGATTCGAACATATTACTTGGAACTCTTGGAAGAGCTTTGTTTGTGTTGAGCTTATGTGCTGGGGAAACAATCTCTGTTGCAATATAATAATACAACTTCTAGTAAACTAAGCTACATGTACTAGGATATGAGTTTAGTTCGGTTTATCTTACTAGTTTTTAATACCTTTCTTTACGAGCGGTATAAACTCAAATGACATGTACGTGAAGTAAGCCCGTGGAGAATAGTCCGGAACGAAATCGTACTGAGATTGGATTAAAATTCTATTTCTTTTCTAGTACTATAAGAGTGATGGCTTTGCGGTTCGTAGGTACTCGGTAGATTTGTTCAACCCTTTTTCCATGGTTGTCCTGAGAATTATGTAAAAGATCACGAGAAAAGGTTGACTCTTTGTATGCGCTGAGATCATGCGAAAAAGTTTCCAAAGCATATACACACAGGCCCATAACTAACCACTTTGAAAAAAAAATCCCGTGCACACAATGACCACATCTGTTTCAACTTCACTAAGGCTGAAACTATCTAACTGTCACATAGACAAATAGACCTTGTTGTTTTACGACGTGCAAGTGATATTAAACCTTCATCATCATTTCAACCGATAGACGTCACGCCTCTTCGACTGTGCTTCTCGCATCCAGCGAATTACTGTGGCCTAGTCCACCTTGTGGGACGCCTTGCAACGCTACATCTTCCGGTACGCAGTCGCCACTCCAGAACCTTTCGGCCCCATCGGCCATCTGCTCTGTGAGCAATGTGCCCTGACCGCTGCCACCTTTTTTTTTTTTTTTTTTTTTTTAAGTTTGGCAATTCTTCAGGCTATGTCGGTAACCTTGGTTCTTATTCGGATTTTTCATTTCGATCACATAGAGAAATTCCATAACCCTCTCAATTGCCTTTTGGGTGACCTATTAAATCTTAGATGATGATAGAGCATTGACGAGGTTGACTACACAATCATGTCATTTTCAGTGACCCTGGAATTTACACATTATAACCAAACGGTTAAGGAAGAGTAAGGAGGTCAATATCCTATGACAACAAAGGGATATGGCTCTTTATGTTGTCATAGGATGGTGAACTAACGTATCTGCAATATTATTGCAGACTCATCGCTTGTCATGTTACCCTTGTTGAGACATTATATCCCTTGGACCTTTCTTGCTAAAATGTGTTACTGTATTTTTATCAGCACCGTATGAATATATTGAAATGTATGAATATATGCCATAAAACATATCCTATAACACTCAAGTATAATGTAGCTTCCCATTAGTGAAGTTTTCGGAATCTGATCAGTAGCTCCGAAGATTCCCCCTACATACAACCACCTTATAATATGTATATATAAAGCTAAGGTTTGCTAAAAGAGCGGTGGCCGCCACTAACGGCCGCAGTGACGGCTGTCATAAAAATGACGGCAGTTGCAAAGATTTAAATCATTAGATTCGCTCTACCGCGTCAAATGAAACTTAAAATCTGCATTTCTGATTCGTTTTGACACCTCTGACACATAATGATACTGTGACTACACTTGACTGTCATGGAAATGCTATTTTATCATGTTTGAGCTCATTCTTCTATGTATGGATACTTTTTCTTGTGACTAAGTACGGTGAGGGCACATCAAGCAATTTAAATTTTTCGGCTGCGGGGTTTGACTTAATGTCAAATACCTACTGATGAAAAATACAGATTTTTATGGCGGTCGTTATAATATTTATGACGGAACCGCTTTCCTACCCAAAACTTTATGGCTCTTTATGATCAAAATCAATGTGCCTAGCCTATTCCCAACTATATTGGGGTCGGCTTCCAATCTAACCGGATGCAGCTGAATACCAGTATTTTACATGGAGCGACTGCCTATCTGACCTCCACAACCCAGTAACTGGGTAATACGATACCCCTTGGTACGACTGGTTGTCAGACTTTGGGACTTTTGACGACCTGTAACGACTGTCAAAGATCCAAGAATGACAGCCGGGACCAACGGCTTAACGTGCTTTCCGAGGCACGGAGGAGTCTCGGTATGTAGAAATGGTCACCCATCCACAGACCAACCCCGGCAAGCGTAGCTAAACCTGATGGATCGACCCGTGCAGCTGTTAAAAAAGAGTTCGCTTGGAACAACATTTTTTGGTTTGCAACCTACGAAGTTTATCTTTTATAATTCTTCCCAAGTAGTTTGAGCAAATAAACTGATTAGGTACCAATGGTGATTGTTATCAACAGGTGTGTTGCAATATCGTTTAAAGTTATATTTATAGGTAGGTATAATGTATAATCATAACAAATTATCTACTGAGAACTGGAAGTATTATAAACATAACATGACATTCTATGGAAGAAATAATACGACGTCGAGATTTTATGAAACAGAAAATTATAACCAACAAAAAACTGTTCAGTCACAAATCCACAACATAAAAGCGAATTCATAAAAATACCAAAAAAAAAAACGACGTGACGCGAGAACTGGCACCGTGTCGCTACACGGAATCGCATCAGTCTTTTGTCACGGCACTATCCGATTCAGCATGAATTTCGATCATTCGCCGTTTGTTTGCTATAGAAGAACAGGTGTTCCGGTCCTCTGAGTTATTGCTCACTCCATACGTGAATAATAGCAGAACTGTTACAACGAACATTTGCACCTTTTTTCTGAACAGCGTGATAGCATCCATTCGATAACTTGAAATTGGTCCCCAGATCGTTCGGGTAACATGTAGCTGCGAGTCTGCGACACTTATTTTTATTACCTCCTATTGAATGGACTATATTGCGAATTTTGTTTTATCCAATTTTTTCGGGCTCTGTTACATTGTTTTCCACCTTACGCTAAAAGGATTTTGCTGTGATGCAAAGTAACCAGCACCCGAAAAATAATTCAACATAATCCACATTCGAATGTGTGCAAATTTTTTAATATTTCCACAAAGAAAACTGATTTAGTTAAATGGTGTTTTGTCGCGGTGATTAACGACTGAAGAGCAAACAAAAAATTCTAAAGAATGTTGTTACTTGAAAACTTTGAAAAACAAAACAAAATTGATTAGCACACGCTTCCAAAACAATAAAAATGCACTGATTTTGAGACCGTGATTTTAACTGAAACGTATTTTTATCAGTAGCAAGGTGATTTTAGTAGCAAGGTGGCCTACGTGATTTTCTTAAGGTCATTTATTTAAATAACTAGCAACCCGAACCTGCTTCGCACTGTTTTTGATTTATTTATTATATGTAAGTTTAATATTAATGTTGTATACATAAAAACCTTCCTGAATAAATTCTCTAAATGATGGTAAAGGCCGTATCAAAATCCATTGTGTAGTTTGGAAAAACAAAGCGGTTACACACACAGCGAAAAGGGACTTTAATCATTTATAATATGTATAAGTAGATACTGCAAGAGTAAAAATATTTAAATTTTAAGGCTCGCTCAGTAAAGTTATATGGAGTGCGAGGCCTACTTAGTATTATTTTATCTGTGGCCTAAAAACAACGTAAATATTTTTTCTGATACTAACTTGGTCTTCAAGTTAAGATTAGTAGTCTACCAATCTTGATTAATCGCTAGCAGTAATTGCTTTAAATTAACCGTCCACATTAAAACTAAATTTCAATAATATCTACCTCTAATGGAAAGACAGATCTAAAAACTCTCGCATTTTACGAGAGTGCCTAAAGTATATAAAAGTAAAATAGCTTACAACTCGATACAATGCTTTCAAAACTCCTAATTAATGTTTTGAGTGCAAAACAAGCGTTATATTATAAATTTATAACTCGTAATAACGTCAGCTGGAAAACTTTCATGTACCTAAATATATTTATAACCCGCCATCTGCAAGTGACGTTACAGAATGAACATATTTTACAAATCGCGCGTATTTGTGACGCCATTCAAAATCCTGCCCTGAACATGATCAAACGAAATTCAATTTTACAAATACATTTCTGCGTTATCTATTATAGGTATTTTAGATCAAAATAATGTACAAGAAAAATTGTCCGCAAAAAAATTAACGTTTATTTAAGTACCAGCACTAATTTTCGCCGACAGGTTGACGTGATGACGTCGACCGGACAGCATACAATGAGATATAACTAAGAAATAAAACAAATACACAATATTTAATTTAAAATGTTTATATGTATAAATATAATACTTAAAATGGCAACATTCCGTTCAGTCGGCAACCAAGACGCTTATGACACCAAGCGTCATTATTGACAGCTCGTTAAGCTAACGTCAATACAGTTGATTATTTATAATAGGTAATTATATACAAGACCACAACACTAATTTAACGTAGCGGTATTTTACATTATGAGCTACAACATTGGTTATGCGGTTTTCAATGTATAGGTACAGATGAGTAATTCTGACCAAAGGCTACGCTTGATCAAATTATGTCGGACCGTTGACAGTTCACAAAAATATTTATGGCCACCTGACCACTCCCGACTCCTGTGTGAACAACTTCCCTGTCAAAAGTTTGTTAAAACTGATGATCTTTCTCTGGTATCTTCCTGTATACATTTCAATAACTCTTGGTTATTATTGTATTGCAACTTTCTATTACAAAATTTATTCTCAGCAGCACCCCGTACACTGAATTTGTGCTCTGTTAATTACAATGGGCTCGCCTTCTATTACTTGGAACTTCATAACTGGCACTATCGACCTCTTTGAGGAATATTATATTTGTCAGTATCAATGCTGGTACACTAGTCTTTTAAATTAAAATGTTTGTTCGTAAACAAATTACACACAATACAAACAAACAATATTCTCAATAGTCTCAAATTCTATAACACATCCTTATGCATTACTAACGCAAGAACAATGAGCAATAGATCCATGAGCTTCTCATGATCCACCGGCCCTTATCATAATTTATTTGGAGCGACGGCGACGTCGCAAATCTTCTTCTTCCAGACATCTCTAGCAGCCATCATCTCAGTACTCACTCTCATTCCGAACATATCATCTTCCACACAATCCAACGAACAGGCTGAGCCAGTGTACCTTCTCAAATCACCAATACGTTAATAAAATCAATATAAAAGGAGCTTCCTTTGTCGCGAATTGCAAAACATACTTTGCAAAACATCAACAATGTACTGGCGCGTGCCGCGACACAGCACGATTGTTTGTTGGCCAATGTGCTCATCACAATGATTGGGGAGCATTGTTTCCAATTACGTAATACAAACCAGGCGAGTTGATCTCATTGGGAAATGGGATATAGTGTTACCAGTAATGAGATTTTATCTCTACATTGTTCAAACAACACTTTAAGACGCTGTTAAAAAGTATTTCTATTGCTACAAGACTCCTTGAAGAAGCAGGGATGACACAAAACGGTGACTTCGAATTGAATTGCGTTTAAGCATTCGGCCGCAATCTACTTAAATTGATCTTAGGATATCGGAATTCCTAATTGACTTTCCGAGGTCTGAGGCAATACTGTAGTTGCCTAGGTAAAAAAAAGAAATTCCATTTAGTCCGTCTTTCAGATAATAAAAAAATATTAGACACGTATTTTTTGCTTTATCATATTAATCAAAAATAATTTAGAAAACACGCATTAAAGTTGGGGAGGGGGGGCTCGCTACGTCACAACTCAGTATTAAATCTAGCAAGGCGTGACGTCATGCCACATTTTAACTTAATGTATTGCCGTAATCTTTTGATTTGGTACGTCAAAAAAAAATACGTGTTCAATATTTTTTAATAACCTACAAAACGGATAAAAAAATGTTTTTAACGCAGGCCTATTCATCCGTGTATCGGTACGAGTACTGCTAGCCTATAGATAGGTATTTAGTTAGTCTAGAAGGTGATCCCAAGATAAGGCGCGACGCGAATCTAGTAGAAAGCTTTCTATGAAAACTTCATGGAAATTGTTCTGTCAGAATCACGTCGCGTCGTCGCATCGCGCATGGTCTGCTGGGAGTACAATAACTAGATATTTCTTACTACTAGAACTTACATGAACTCGAAGAAGTTGCAAATCCTTTAATATTTTGTAATACATAACTTGATACAGTTCTTTCCGAACCGTAAACATACCTGAAACAAAAAAACAAGACAATTGTAATAAACTACCAGTTACTGGGTAGTTATTATTGAGGTTATATTTTATTTTTGTTTAGGCTAAATTAACTACCACCCCTATTTCAGACGTTATAATTCCGAAAACAACAGATACATAAATTCAGTTCAAGGCAAAATAAGGAAAAATGGGAAAGAAGAAAATCTTTATGATGCATGGCGAAATAATCTAGTAGAGTTTAACACGCAAGAAACTAGTGCTGCACTTTGTAAATACTGTATATAATACCCCATTTGAAATAAAATTAGACATTTAAATAAACATTTTTTACAGTCCGTTCAACCGATTTTGACTTCTATTGCGTTGGTCGCATGACAAATGGTAGCTGCAGTAAACAGTTGGTATTATACACACATTTTTGCTTTTAGTGCCATCCTTATGCCTACAGTATAGAAGTCAAAATCTGTTGAACGGACTGTAAAAAAGGTTTTTTTAAATGTCTAATCTTATTTCAAATGGAGTATACGAGTAGGTGATTGTGATCGAAATAGAATCCTTGAATGAGGTCGTAGGTACTCATTTCAACTTGATGTGTCAGCACATTCTACAAAAAATGTAGCTAAGGCTTGGTCGGTTATTTTTATTTGTATTTTACATACATAAACTCAACGCCTGCTTCCCATCGGGGTTGGCAGAAACTACAGATCGCCACCGATAAGCAGGCGGCGCACATACTCCTTTTGGACTCCGTTTACGTAAAGACACAAAAACAAAAAAAACCTAAAGTTTAAAAAATAAATTAAGACGGATTGCGAAAACATTCGCAACACAACTGTTTTGACACAAAACAAAACTGTCATGGCCATGGCAGACAAAACTATGTAGTTTTGTTTAAAACTTTTCGACTTTGATGTGCGTACGCTATTCAACTGAAGTTAGTTTGACAGTTCAAACGTCACAATATGTCGTCAAAATCAATATTGTTCTTATTTTGAAGCTCTTGACATCATCAGTCAGCTTTTACGAACGGTTGCATAGTATACGCTTTGTTCGCTTGTTTTCTTTAATTCTCTTTCTGAGGGTAATATGTTTATACGTTCTGTCAAAAAATTTATAAGTTTCTCTCTCATTTGAGATAGAATGTAAACTTGCATCAGAAATTCTCGCACGTGTTATTTCTGGCCGTCTTGGATTTGCACCTTCAAAACTGTAAAAAGTCTATTCCTTTCAAGTAGCTGTCGCACCATTCTAAAACAATATAGATATCTATAGAACGTCATTTGTGAGTTTCAAAGCGTTCCGTTCGCCGTCGACATGACAATGATCTCTTTCAAAGACGTTTTTATTCAAACGATGGTAAGCTCTGACTCACTTCCTTAGAATTTTGCCAATGATTCATAGTTACTCAGATTTACTTATAAATACATAATTCTTGGTACTTATTTATACTGCTATTTTAAGTAATAAGTAAGTTAGTAATAATTTGCCATTTAATAATCGTCTGTATAAAATATGCTCGCAAAGTAACTTAAAACAAACGTATTTATTAATTTTACATAAATTATCCTCATTTTAGGCCCCTGGGCTATATACTTAATGGTAAATTCAAGTAAGATTATATAATAAATAAAAACATTTCTTAAAGGATGTTTTTATTTTAGAATGAGTATTAATACTCATTCTAAAATAATTATCTTGAATTTACTATTAAGTATAGCCCAGGGGCCTAAAATGAGGATAATTTATGTAAAATTAATAAATACGTTTGTTTTAAGTTACTTTGCGAGCATATTTCGTTTCGTTCAGAGTTTCAGATTAGCCATTTTTCACGCGAGAACAGAAGGTAAGGAACAAAATGGCGGACATAGTTGTAAGTTGTAACTTACAGTTTTAACGACGCCTGCTTACAGTCATTATGCTCTATGCTATGTGGGCAAAAGATTGTGATTTTAATCATTTTTAGTCTTTCAACGGCAATTCTGCTGTTGGCTGGGCTAACACCTACCTAGATTATTGTAACAATTATATGTTGTAAGTAGATAAAAACCCAAGATAAAAAAGCCAGTAACTTCGCTACCGAAAACATCAAAAACAATATTTACATACAGTTCAAACAAACAAAGATGAAAAAAGATTATCTGTTATTGACTCTCAAATCCCTTTGAAGTCTCAATAGAGGAACGCTTACAAGCATTTTTTCAACAATCTGAATAACAATAATAAAATTACTGAGTCATAAAAAGGCGATCAAAGGATCAAGGAAGGTGGCCTCGAGTTGAACGCTACACAAAGGGAAGTAAAAAGTACGTACTGCGAGACTGCGAGCATCCACCGAGGACACCATTCATCATCTCACGACAATCGCCCCACAATCGAGGTCGACGTCTGTGTCGACAACAAGACAAAATAGAATGAAAAATTAAATAGAAAATATCACGGTTTCGCATCAAAAATAACTACTAGCCAAACTACTAGCAGAGCGTCCTCCCTAAAAATAAGCAAGGTGTCTTTACTAATATGCAAATGAACGGAAGAAAACTGTCGTCTAAGACACACCTGTGTTGCCAACCTTTACGCACTTTTTCTAACCTTTTTCCATTTTTTGCCTTACTCCTTGATATTCCAGGGGTAACGAGTATCCGGGGAGAAAATGACGATGTCCATTTTACACAGATGGCCATCCGAAATTATACTCGTTCGATGTAATCGTCCAGTCAGCCCTGCGGTCATTTACTTTTATTAGCCTAAATATTATTCGCATCAATGAAATTGTGTATTATGGAACATAAAAACCATTTGGCTATAGAAACATTTACTAGACATTACCAACATGGCTGTATGCACTGTATACCAAATTGTTATGAATATTAGATTTTAATAGACAGGGGAATATTATTTTATTCATCATCTGTGTCATGGACACACGCTGCAATTTCTCAGAAGGATGAACAATAAAAACCGGTCAAGACCGTGTCGGACCACGCACAATGAAGTTCCATAGTTGGAATGAATTTATTCCAATGACAAACTTAAAATTGTAGTTGAAAAACATGTTCTCTCATACATTCCAACTGCAAATGTAAGTTTGGATGCACAATATTGGGAGATTTACCATGTTATTTTAAGACCACAGACTTCTTATAGGTTTTTCTGTAATTTATAAGTATAGAACTACTTTCTGTATTTTTTTCTTAATTTTAGGCTCAGTAGTTTCAGAGATAATGGTCCATTTTCTTCTATTTTCTTAAATCTTTAAAAGTGTTTATTTTAAAATTATAAAAAAAAAATTGAGGTTCTCACAACAAGCCCTTTCATTTGATATGTATCAAGGTACATTTAGCAAAACTTGTTTTTTCAAATTTGCAGTTTACCCCGAAAAGTAACCCCCATATTCAAAATTCATTTATTTTCATTGCACGTTTGTGTTTGGATCACAGAAATTTATATGTGTACCAAATTTCAACTTAATCGGTCCATTAGATGTGGAGCAAATTGGCTGTGGCAGACGGACAGACAGACAGACACACGAGCGATCCATATAACGACCGTATTGTCGGATCTAAATTTTTGCGATTTTTTTTTATTGCTTCTAATATTTGCGGGAACATTTTTATAATTTATTCTAAGACCTTTAATGCATTAAATTAAAAAATCGCAAAAATGTAGATCCGACAATGTTAATTGCTACAGTCGTAAGGGTTCCGTTTTTTCCTTTTGAGGTCGCATAACAAACAAATGCAGGCCATGCCTGTTGTCTCATAATATCGATTCCCCTCACATAATAGTACATAGCACAGGTGGCTACGTAAGTAAATCCTCAATAATCGACGTACATTGCCGTGTCATGACACGCTACACGAAACTACACGAAAAATCTGTCATATCAAAGGCGTTTTAGAATATTGCGTTCGCGGCGTCTCGTCGTGGTCGTGAATTCTTCCCACCTCTGATTTTCGATGTGTTCACTGGGATTATCATATTCATGTGTCAAACCTGGAGTGGGAATAAGTCTTCCATATTGGGAAAACAGCGAACTATAATATCTCTTGCGAATTTATTGAAAGTTTTGTATCTGAGTATCGAATATTTCGCTCTCAGTGTTTCAAACTTTAATAAAATATCAAGTCTCGCTCCGGTCGAATGGACAGGTGAACGTTTATTTTTGTGATCGCCTCTCCTGGAACGTTTATTTTATTGAAACGGCAAAATGTCAACATTGCTATCACAATAGGCAATAGGCCTGTGACCGACTTGTAGATTATTAAAAAATATTGAACACGTATTTTTCTTTTTTGACGTAATCAAAAGATTACGGCGATACATTGAGTTAAAATGTGGCATGACGTCACGCCTTGCTAGATTTAATAGTGCATTGTGACGTAGCGAGCCCCCACTCCCCAACTTTAATGCGTGTTTTCTAAGTTATTTTTTATTAATATGATAAAGCAAAAAATACGTGTCTAATATTTTTTTATTATCTGAAAGACGGACTAAATAGAATTTCTTTTTTTTTACCTAGGCAACTACACTATTATTAGGTTATATTGAAAAGTTGAAGAACACACTAGATTGCTATAATTATAACCATTGCCCAATTTAAATAACAAGAACTACCTAAATGACTAAATTATTACGAGTAAGTATGTTGCATGCATACGTCAGAACTGTTTTAGTGGCAGAATTAGCCATTACTTGGGCAGATATCCAACACAAGATAGGCATTTATCTTCATAACACATGACCTATTAACCCAAGAGTTAACAAATTGTGGAGCAATATATACACAATATAGTGCATGGGCAATAATATAGATGCATAGACAATGATATACATGCATCGGTTCATAGAATACTCTCTGGTGGTCTATTAAGGAATGCCGTCCGGTATTAATTGGGCTCGTAAAGTTACGGAGCTCTTAAATCATGGTATGCTGGTGATAGCCTGCCTAGACTTGGCAATTGATTAATGTTGAGCTTTAATAAACTCTGGCAAAATGTATACTACGACAACTTGATGAGTCCCTAACGAACTAGATTTATAGTTCTGCTTGAATAATTTAAGATGCTATAGGATAATATATATATATCCTCTAATACTGTAATAAGCTCAACACTTAAAATTGTCTAAGGGGCTTCTGCGAGTTGGCTTCGGCCCCTAAAGTCCGGAACGCCTTCCAAAATTCCGGAACCCCAGGATCCCGAGATCTGTCAAAGACATTTAAAAATAATCATAATTTTTATTTCTCTCTTCACAAAGGTTCACATAGTAATAAACATAGAGACAAGAATTAAAGCGTTTTGACAAAAATGCATAAAATATGATCCTTTGCGAGAGACTGGCGTCCATACTAGGATACCGAGTCACCAGGTGACGGAACACCAGGCTCTCACCCCGAATTTAATCTAATTAACATTACAATGGTCAACTCTAGACAAATTATTTATTGATGAAGGAGAAAACAAAAATAAAAAAACAAAAAACAGACTTTTAAAATTACATACATACATAAACTCACGCCTACTTCCCATGGGGGTAGGCAGAAACTACAGAACGCCACCTGCTACGATCCTTACATACTCCTTTTGCCTCGTTTACGTTCATACATATGGTCATACACGCACGCCGGTTGCGAGTACTACGCACCTGGCCTTTCTGAAGAACATCACCAATAAGGTCAATATATGTCCTCCTAGGGCGTCCCCGCCCGGCCTTTCCCTTCACATCAGCCTCGTAAATACATTTTGTTAGTCGCCTTTCATTCATCCTCTCAACATGCCCAAACCATCTCAGCATACCCTTTTCAATTTTTGTCACTACATCTTCTTTTAAATCACACCGCTGTCTTATCACATCCTTCCTCAGCCTATCATTCATTCTAAAACTAATTAATAAAAATAAAAATTGTATAGTGTAATACATGTGTAAAGTGCAGGTGAGGTGTGAGGATAGATAGAATGATAGTGTGAGTGTGAGTGTGGGTGTGTAAGGATTGAAGATGCAGCGCGGACCCTAAAAACATTGGGATAAAAGATTATATCATCATCTTCCTGATGATGATATCTATCCTCCGTGGATATAAGAAAAATATCCTACTATTCAAGTAAATAATATTTCGTAACGAACACGAAGATATAAAAGTAGAACAAAAGCACTTCTGATTAAACAAAATATTCACTCGTCTACTTAGCAAATTACTCCCTCAACGCTTATGATAAAAATGAGTACTTTAATTGAATGCTCGTCGACTAATTATTGTAATTACTGTTCCTAATTTACACAACAAATTAACCAATGTTTTGTCTGATACGAGCGAACAGCGGCCAAAACGTTATCTTTACAGGCAATAAGATGTAAAACCGCCATCGTCTTGGAGCTTGGCTTGTCAGTTTTTTCTGCCTCATCTACTCAAATTACCACTGTGCCCCAGTAATCCCAGAACCTATTACAAAAATAGAACTCGAATTGAATAATTAAAGTTTTTGTTGGTTATTTTTTCTGTTTTGCTGAAAACGTTTGCATTTCGTCATTGGGTATTAGTTGATTGCGGTCTAGCTAACAACTAACACAAAACTGCGCCAATATCAAAAGCTTTCAATTTACAAGCTCCGAAAATGATTACAGTCAACGTTCGAATAATTTTTATAACACCAACATTTTCTGTGAGTCATCGTTACTTTACTTTTATCTTTCAAAGTTTTCACTAATATTTTCTTAGCATGACTACGTTTAAAGGTCTGACGCGATCTCAGATATTCAGTGAACTGTAAAGCTTCTATTTCAGCTTTCTTTACCGTTTCCCGAATCTTGATAATGCTGTCCTTCTATCAAAGGTTTAAAAATCTATGCAGAGTTCGAGTTCCAACCCGAATCACAAGTTCGTGGAACATGTCATACGACATTCAGAGGCCGGTTTCAAATAAGTTGTGAATCTAAAGCAACATTTGTATACATTGCTTCCTTTCGAAGGAGCTCGTTGCTGGGGAGTGCCCTCTACGGGACCGTTTGAAAGGCTACGTTAACTTGCCATGGCTGGGTTGGCGTCCTTTGACGACACTTGAGAGCACTTCGTTAGTTCACCGCAATAGGTAACAGTGTTATGATCCCGCACGTCTCAGGTTCGCTTCAAGTGCTCCTTTTGAAAAATAAGAAAAAAGCGACCGAGACGAACGTAACGGATGCATATCGCGTGTTCTTACGGTACAAGTGTGCATTTTTATTAAAAAGTAATAAAATAAAAGTATGCAGCAGTCTGAGTGTACGAATGTGACATTTTCCTCATAATTTCGATGACTCAGTTACTAACAACGAAGCAAATATTGTTGCCGTTTTATAATAATCGTGGAAATTACTGTTTTGTTTATTTTATTGCAGTAAGCACGCAATTAAACTCTATGATTATTATGATTATGTAAATAATTAACGAGCGTGACCTAAAAAGCTGATAAAGGCGGATTTGTAGAGGTCAGAGTGATGAAATGGTTTCAAACATGAAACGTATTAGTTTGTGAAATGAAATGATATTGTTTATTCTGTAAATAGGATATCGAAATCACTTTTTTGTGTCCTCATTTATAAATTCTCTAGTCTTGTATATATTTGTATATTCTCATGCTGTGTTTTTGACGTCTATAGTTACGAGCGTATCCTCTTAGAGGCTCCAGATCCGGCGGCGCGGCGCCGGTGCAGTGTCGCTGCGACGTCGAATATACAAATATCCACGGTATGCCACACGGTGCGTTCCGGCGTGCGTCGCACCGAACGTACACCGGACTTGCAGCCCGCGAGACGAGGCGGAGAGGGGTACGCTTTACGACACCGGAGCGGCACCGCTCAGTTGTTTGTGCGTTGTCAAAAACACAGATGTTGACCGCCAATGCGGCGAAATCTTAGCGGTGCGGCATCGCATCATCATCGTTATTTCAGCCGAAAGACGTCCACTGCTGGACATAGGCCTCCCCCAAGCACCTCCACTTCGACCGATTCTGTGCTTTCCGCATCCAACGCATCGCATAATAAATAATAATATAATATAGTAGACTGCCTCGTTGGTCTAGTGGTCGCAAGCGCTACTGCTGAGCATAAGGTCCTGGGTTCGATTCCCGGGGGCAAAGTGTTATTGGGTTTTTCTATCTGAAATTTCTCGGTAGCAGCCCGGAGTCTGGATTTGTGCCCGGTTGGTGGCAATAGGCTCGCCTTAAACATAACTGGCGAAATGTGGGTGTACCTGCTACAGGGACACCTCTGCCCAACCCTTCGGGGAAACAAGGCGTGATGTTATGTTATGTAGTAGTATTATAAATGTGAAAGTTTGTGTGTTTGGATGTTTGTTACTCAGTCGCAAAAACGGCTGAACGGATTTGGATAAAATTTGGCACACAGGTAGTTTATAACCAGGATTGATATATAGAAATACTTTTTATCCCGATAGTACGTTCTTGTGGAATAATTTCCGACATCCACGCGGGCGAAGCCGTGAGCGAAAGCTAGTAATATTAGAAATGTGAAAGTGAGTATGTTTGTTTGGTTAAGCTTTTACACTAAAACGGCTGAACAGATTTGGATGTAATTTGGCACGTGGGTAGACCATGACCTGGAAAAGGACATAGAATACTTTTTATCCCAATATTCCCACGGGATCTAGACTTATGCTGGTGAAACCGCGGGGCCCAGCTAGTTCAAAAATAAATCTGAAGACAGACGAGAGCGGCCGGCAGACGGGATTACGGGACGGAACTCACTCACTTCAAAAATAGACTTTACCGTTTAATCTAATTACATGTTTCGAGTTTGAATTTGCAACAACCCTTTGTGATCCTTTTCCAGTAACTAAACTTTATCTTGTTTGACGTACAAACTGTCAGGAGCTCGTTAGAGAGCGGTCGTGCATGAAGTAACTAATACCAGGTATTAAAATAATTTAATTATCATTTAAAGTTTTCGATTGAACCCCAGTGAAAACTTCAACTAGATCTAATAACGATGTTATAAGCGTAGATGTCTATTTCAATTAAACTATCTAAATAGAAAAGGATAAATTGAATAGGATCTGTTTCAACTTGACCTCCTTCAAGTTAGATTAACATCGGAAAAATTACAGGGAAAACTTTGAAGGGAAATAATAAAACGAAATACTTTAAAATGTATTTGAAGTAGATAAGATAAGTATATACATATGTATACTTATCGCAAAACATTATAATAACTGCTCTAAACATCAACAGAGGAATTTTGACGTTCAAAAGTGCCTTTTATTAATGACTAGCTTCTATCCGCGGCTTCGCCCTCGTGCTATGCCGATAAAAAGTAACCTATGTCCTTCCTCAAGGTTCAACGTATCCCCATGGAATTTCATCAAAATCGGTTCAGCGGTTTAGTCGTGAAAGCGTAACAAACAAACAAACTCTCATTCGCATTTATAAATTATAATATTAGTTAGTAAGTTCGTTGGTAAGCGCATAACTTGAGAACGGCTGAACTGATTTGGTATTTAACGTTTTAAAATGTTTGAAATAGTCCGAATCAGGTTCTTACGGAAACAAAAATCTCCCATAGAAAATACACCAATTACCCGGCAACTTTTCATTTTTTTCTCGGGACTTTGGGTTTCGTGTAAATTATTGTTTGGACAAGAGAACGTCTGGCGGGTCAGCTAGTTTGAAATAAATGATTTGACTTTGTTAATCTCTTTTGAGTAAAAAGCACGACCTAGGTATCAAAATAAAAGGCAAAAACGATAACTTTTACCTAATTTTACATATTTAGAACATTATACATACACATTTTACTCATTACTCTGGCAGAGTTTCTACGAGGAAAATTATGCGTTTTTCCTTGAAATTTATCAGCATCCTTATCGTTCGGTACATTGATCCTATATTATCTACAATACCTAAAGGACTGTTTCTTGTTACATACTAAAATACTAGATAACACGAATGTCTATATGTCGTGAGGAAAGTTTTGTGTGACCTTTCGTGGTCCCCACTTGGAAGGTTCTGACCATCTCCGGGAAAATGTAACTCCAACCTGGTAAAGTGGGGACTACCTCGGCGGAAGAGCGCAGGGTGTGGATGAGGAGCTGTGTTGCAAAACATGCTGCACCTCCTATCCTGCCCTTTGTGTCCCAAAACATGCAGTTAAAGTGACGTCTGCGCTGCCACCGGCGCACAGTAGGCTAAAAATGGACAAAAATCTCGCAACCTTGCACGGACAGAAATTTAACTTTAACCCAATGTTGTTTTGAACTACTCAGGATAACCTACAGTTGAACTGCGACCAGGTTTCATGAGTTAAGGGTTTGTGGGCTTAAAACTTGTGTAATTGTGGTTTTGCACTTTTTGGGTAATTAGGCTGAGGTGGTTGTTGCTGTTAACATAGTGCCAAGTTTTCGTTTTTTTTTTCTGTCTGGTCGCAGTTTCACTGATTCGGATGGGTGTTCTAAGTGGACTACTTCATATAGAACACGTATTTTTTTTGACGTACCTTATCAAAAGATTGCGGCAATACATTGAGTTAAAATGTGGCGTGACGTCACGTCTTGCTAGATTTAATACTGAGTTGTGACGTAGCGAGCCCCCCACCCCAACTTTAATGCGTGTTTTCTAAATTATTTTTGATTAATATGATAAAGCAAAAAATACGTGTCTAATATTTTTTTATTATCTGAAAGACGGACTAAATAGAATTTCTTTTTTTACCTAGGCAACTACCGTATTGCCTCAGACCTCGGAAAGTCAATTAGGAATTCCGATATCCTAAGATTAATTTAAGTAGATTACGGCCGAATGCTTAAACGCAATTCAATTCGAAGTCACCGTTTTGTGTCATCCCTGCTTCTTCAAGGAGTCTTGTAGCAATAGAAATACTTTTTAACAACGTCTGAAAGTGTTGTTTGAACAATGTAGAGATAAAATCTCATTACTGGTAACACTATATCCCATTTCCCAATGAGATCAACTCGCCTGGTTTGTATTACGTAATTGGAAACAATGCTCCCCAATCATTGTGATGAGCACATTGGCCAACAAACAATCGTGCTGTGTCGCGGCACGCGCCAGTACATTGTTGATGTTTTGCAAAGTATGTTTTGCAATTCGCGACAAAGGAGGCTCATTTTATATTGATTTTATTAACGTATTGGTGATTTGAGAAGGTACACTGGCTCGGCCGGTTCGTTGGATTGTGTGGAAGATGATATGTTCGGAACGAGAGTGAGTACTGATATGATGGCTGCTAGAGATGTCTGGAAGAAGAAGATTTGCAACGTCGCCGACGCTCCAAATACATTGTGATAAGGGCCGGTGGATCACGAGAAGCTCATGGATCTATTGCTCATTGTTCTTGCGTTAGTAATGCGTAAGGATGTGTTATAGAATTTGAGACAATTGAGAATATTGTTTGTTTGTATTGTGTGTAATTTGTTTACGAACAAACATTTTAATTTAAAAGACTAGTGTATAGTTGTTCTATTTCACGAAGTCCTGTTAGTTGTTGCAATTTAAACCTTATGTTTAACGTCATAACGGCGACAAGACAGGACTTCGTGAAATAGAACAACTATACCAGCATTGATACTGACAAATATAATATTCCTCAAAGAGGTCGAGATTGCCAGTTTTGAAGTTCCAAGTAATAGAAGGCGAGCCCATTGTAATTCAGTGTACGGGGTGCTGCTGAGAATAAATTTTGTAATAGAAAATGTCAATACAATAATAACCAAGAGTTATTGAAATGTATACAGGAAGATACCAGAGAAAGATCATCAGTTTTAACAAAGTTTTGACAGGGAGGTTGTTCACACAGGAGTCGGGAGTGGCCAGGTGGCCATAAATATTTTTGTGAACTGTCAACGGTCCGACATAATTTGATCAAGCATAGCCTTTGGTCAGAATTACTCATCTGTACCTATATACATTGAAAACCGCATAACCAATGTTGTAGCTCATAATGTAAAATACCGCTACGTTAAATTAGTGTTGTGGTCTTGTATATAATTACCTATTATAAATAATCAACTGTATTGACGTTAGCTTAACGAGCTGTCAATAATGACGCTTGGTGTCATAAGCGTCTTGGTTGCCGACTGAACGGAATGTTGCCATTTTAAGTATTATATTTATACATATAAACATTTTAAATTAAATATTGTGTATTTGTTTTATTTCTTAGTTATATCTCATTGTATGCTGTCCGGTCGACGTCATCACGTCAACCTGTCGGCGAAAATTAGCGCCGGTACTTAAATAAATGTTAATTTTTTTTGCGGACAATTTTTCTTGTACGTTTTTTTGATCTAAAATACCTACCTATAATAGATAACGCAGAAATGTATTTGTAAAATTGAATTTCGTTAAGTCATGTTCAGGGCAGGATTTTGAATGGCGTCGCAAATACGCGCGATTTGTATAATATGTTCATTCTGTAACGTCACTTGCAGATGGCGGGTTACAAATATATTTAGGTACATGAAAGTTTTCCAGCTGACGTTAGGACGAGTTATAACGCTGGTTTTGTACTCAAAACATTAATTAGGAGTTTTGAAAGCATTGTATCGAGTTGTAAGCTATTTTACTTTTACATACTTTAGGCACTCTCGTAAAATGCGAGAGTTTTTAGATCTGTCCTTCCATTAGAGGTAGATATTATTGAAATTTAGTTTTAATGTAGACGGTTAATTTAAAGCAGTTACTGCTAGCGATTAGTCAAGATTGGTAGACTACTGATCTTAACTTGAAGATCAAGTTAGTATCTGAAAAAATATTTACGTTGTGTTTAGGCCACAGATAATATAATACTAAGTAGGCCTCGCACTCCATATGAAGTAGTCCACTTAGAGCACCCGTCCGAATAGCCTAGTTCACGAAGGGGTGCTCTTCGTGAACTAGGCTAGGTGCTATTCGCGCAGGTGCTATTCGGATGGGTGCTCTAAGTGGACTACTTCGTTGAAACAGGTTATCCTGAGTAGTCCAAAACAAAAATTAATGGGGTACAGTTAAATTTGTGTCTGTGCGAGATTTTTGTCCATTTTTACCCAAACATTGCGAATGCCCACGGCGAATGTTTGGGTGAAGATTTGAAATACTGTCCTGCCAGCAACACCAAGAACTCCGAAGAAGAAGAGTTTCGAATATGAATTTGAATGGCTATAAGAGTAGGGGAAGACCAAATAAACAATGGATGGACTGTGAAAGAGATGATATGGCTAGAAAGGAAGTAAATACTGAGATGTCAGCTAATGGAGAATATATATGGAAGTGATAAGTAAGTAATAAGATTGGGATAGTACGTATGACTATCATAGCTACTTACTACAAAGCCTCCGCTGTCCTTCCGTCCATCTCAATTTTCACAGATTGTGTATTTCTATTGCCGCTATAACAACAAATTAAATAAAGTTAATAATTAAAGGAGGTCCCCATACAAGAAAAGTATTTTTTTTTTCGGCATTTTTTACTCGATCTTAATACGGTACGGAACTCTACTTTTCAACAGACCACATCATGTATCAAGAAGCCGTGTATGGTTGGATATAACGAACTGAGGGTCAGGAGGGATCTCGCACTCATCTCGTTCATATTCAAAGTAGGTACTTAGAGGACATACTTAGGTTTGTGTGTTTCGGACCGGTACGTGTGGCGACAACGTCAGCCCCGGCTGCTGGCGGAGCCGCGTGCTCGGACCAATCTTTTAAGTGAGGCGCCAGTGACGCGTGCACTCCACACTCTCAACTTCATAGCAGATAGCTGAGTGAGTTCACAAAGAATGCATTATTTGTAATAAGTTACAAAACTTAATTATAATTGTAAGTTAATGATAAGTTAGGATAAGATTAAGATAAGTAGGTACGCTATCGGAATAGGTTACCCTGTAATGATAGAAGTAAATTGGAAATAAATAAATAAAGCTAAGTTTCTTCGAAAATAGCCTTTTATTATGTTTCAAAGTAACTTATTAAAGGCTCTGTTGGTTCTTCGACGCATTTCTGTGATTTCCCGAGGGTTTTATGAAACTATGAAATCTTTCGGGAATTCGTCGGATTGTCTATCGTAAAGGCTTTTTGTTAGACATCGGTAGGCACTTAAATAATAGCAATAGTTTTCTCTTGAGTTTCGTATTAATCTAATGTTAACAATGGTGTTTTCATCGTACAAAATATCCGCAAAAAATTGTCACATTTTATACTCGGCATGGTATTGAACTAGGTGCATAGTATTAGAGAAATGTCTTTTCAAAAAATATTTTTGAATTGAAAACTTCTTTAGGCGCGTTTGGCATTTTTGAGATGGGAAAAAACAATTGAACTCGCGACACCGTTACCAACACCTCATTGTTGTAAACGCGATTGTGCCATATATTTATATTACGTTACGGATCAATGTTCTATGCAAGTATTTTTCTTCCACCAAGGCAGGTCGCCTTCAAGTTTTCACTTCTGCGGCACTCCCAGAGTGCCACTGTTTTTTTTCGGCAGATCAGGAGACCAATATACAGGGTGGCCATCGACGCGAAAACTGAAACCATGGATTCAGTACATGATTCTGAACCCCCGTGCGTTGAAATTTTTCGTCGGTTATTTTTAAAAAAGTCAGCTGTTCCATACATTTTGACCGCGTAGGTATTGCACTTTTCTATGAAACAGCAGATTTTTTTTTTTATAACCTACGAAAAATTTCAACGCACGGGGGTTCAGAATCATGTACCGAATCCATGGTAACAGTTTTTGCGTCGGTGTCCCTGCCACCCTGTATGCCTTTTGAAAAGTGTTATTTTGTAACAGTTTTTTACCGAATCCAACCTAAAATCATGTCTGCATCGTAGTTCGCAGTGTGCACGTTTCTAACGCAATTTATTGCATCCTCCCAGGTACCTATGTTTATTAATAATAATAATATATTAATAATATAAGACGTTTATTTTCTCTACACAAGTTATGTACTTAATGCTAGTATTTGACAATAGTGCACGAACAAGGAGCTAACTTTGTGAGAGACTGGTGCCTGAAGTAGGTTTAGATAAAAACCTGTATTACAGGTCACCAGGGCCCTCCCGCGGCTAGATGCCTGTGATATGGACCATGATGACAAAGTATACTTAACTAACGTTGAATTAAGAACATTAATAAAAATCTCAGTACCTGGGCGACCGAGCTCTGCTCTGGTATATGGTATATTTAATAGTATAGGAAATTTCATACTAATTCCATGTATAGTACATACTAATTCCATACTGTCATGATGGTAGGTACTTATTTTTTTTTTTACCTAGGGCTTCTCGTAGTTGACCTTTGAGATCATGACTATTTAACCCGGCTTTCCTGTGGGTGCCTTAAGCTATTACACTTAAAACCTCCAGCCAAGGGTTATTCAAATACGCTCGCTAAGGTCACCCCCTGTGGGGTACGAACCTCGGCTTAGGGCGTCAACCGGAGGGAAGTAGGTACTTACTAATTCCATGCTGCCATGCCATTATTCTAAGGTAGCCATCTTGTTCTAAACTTTGGGTGAGTGAGCTCTGCTCGGGTGAAAATACGGAGAAAACGAGTTTTCCCAGATACGAGACCTAGCTAGATCGATTTTTCGCCCCCGTAAACTCCTATATTGTAACTTTCATCGAAATCGTTGGAGCCGTTTTCCTGGACGTAATTACAAATATTGTTCATTTAATAGTATAGGAAATCGGTTTTTACAACATCCCGCCATCTATGTGGGACTGGGGACTGGCTTGCATATAGGTGCCTACTCGCAGCAGAACAGATATATAACTCAGTAGGAGTTATATATCTGTTCTGCTGCGAGACCAAGGCTGCTTAAGTACTTCCTGGGTTCCTGTAATGAGGCCCTATTCTAGTTCTAGACGTATAAGTTCCTCGCACAAGTGTACTCATCGTAAATCTTATCTAAGTAATGTTGGCTTCGTATTTGATGGAGTTTGTATACAATTCAGTCTTATTATCCAGCTGTATTATTCAAAAAAAAAATCAGATGATAAATAAAAGAGGGCTGCCATGAGGCAGCCCTCTTTTATTTATCATCAGATTTTTTTTTCTGTCTAGTATTACTGCCGAGCACGAGGTCCTGGGTTCGATTCACGGGTCGTGCAAAGTGTTATTGAATTTTTCCATCATTAATTTCTCAGTAGCAGCCCGGAGTGTGGCTGTGTACATAGGTACACCTCAGCCTAACCCTTTGGGGATTACAAGCGTGATGTTATGATATATACAAAAAAAAAAAAACGTGTGTGGTCGGGGGACTCCCGTCAGGAACGAAATTCTGTCTCACATATATGATTTAAAAAAAAACAAAATTTTCGCAGCCGCCATCTTGGATTTTAATTTTGACCTTACTTATCGGCTTTTACACCATGAAAACGATGAACTTGAAAACCATGCAAACGATACCCATGATATAAAATTTGAAAATGTTTCAGAGCCGCCATCTTGGATTTTCATTTTGACCGAATTCACACTTTCTTTCTCCGGCATGCAGTGTACACGGGCCGATGTGTACAATTTTATCTCACAACACTGTAATCACTTTACTCTTTTCTTTGACGAGACGATTTCTGAAAGTTTACAAGCCGCGTTTAAGAACTTCATTCCAAAAAAGCTTTCTTATCAACTAATCTTAACTCATTAGATCATCATAATCCAGCTACGAATATCTTTGAATTCATTACGAAGATTATTCTCACAAAATAGTAGTGGGATATTAATTAACTCATAACACGCGTGTCGCAGATATGATAGCTAATTTAAATGTAAATGAAAGGCGACCTCACAGCTTCTATTTGGGTACCTCAAATAAAGTTAAAGGCTTCGTTAGTTATGAAAGCAATGGGTGATGTTTCTATAGGTATATTTGTACCTCCATTAAAATAACTCTGATTACTTTTCCCGATATTCGACATAGATACATTGTAGTCCATCCATTGTACACGGCACAGTTTCTTTACGCTACGGCGTATAAACCACGCCGTAGAAAAAACGTGTCCGTCAACAAACTTCCATAGTGATCCATACAGCACTGACGACCTTGTACACACGACGAATAAATCGTAGTTTTTCACGGCAAGAAAAATGTGTGTGTACAAAGGTTTTACAGCCACATCGGGCCACATCGCATCGTATTACAATTAAATACAAAAAAACCCACTACATGCCTCTTAAAGAGTGTGATGGTTCTGAAATGTACGAAAGTGATGTGATTTAGGAGATTTTTTTCAATGCGATGTGGCCCGCTCTAATGGGCGTAATCTTTTATGATCCTGAAACTACCAACAACCTATACGATACCTATCAATACTTCGCGATGCATTCATGCAATAATAATATTCATACAAAGTTAGTTGAACAGTAATTTTTCTTAAAACATCGATTTTTGGGTTTTTTTTTTAGCTAACGTATTTATATGGCTTTATAGGGGATGAATGCTGGCATGACGACTGACAGAAATTTGAAAAAAGAAGAGTTGCTGCGCCCGCCAACCGAATTTAAAATTGGAATAAGCCTGCGTCTGTATGGTGTGCGGCTAGTTGGCCATTGCGACCAAGTGCGCGATTCGTATCGGTTTTATATAGTTTACTTGGTCGCGGTCGTGGTCATAGCCATCTAGTGCACGAGATCCCTAAGGATAGGAGGATGATGATGGTGATTACCCTCTTCAAGAAAAAGTATTTTAGAGTATGATCGAAGAAGACCCAACAAACATATGCTCCAAAATATCGTAAATACCTATTAGCAGTAGCATACTGCAATTCTGTATTCCCAGATGTTCGGAACAGCTTTAAAAGTCTTTAAACATTGTATTCACAAATGGTTGAATAATTAAAACATGAAGTCATTGCAAGGACAAAATAAACTACATTAATTAATTTTGTTGTTGATTTAGGAGACAAGTGGGACCACTTATTATATTCAGCAGAATTGCAAGCAGAAATGTTCAAGGGTAGTCATATTCTCTCTTCCTCGGGAATGTTAATTTAATTCGCAAATAAAATCTCCAGTTATCATATTATATTTATACTAGTTTCTGCCCGCGACTTCGTTCACGTGGAAGTCGTAAGATAACACAATATACTACAATAACAGCCACAAAACTTCCCTGTATACTACGCACGTTTGTAGTTTTGTTCTCATCAGCCAAAATATACAGAGAGTCAGGACTGGTGACGCGGGAGCAAGCGACGTACAGTTGTCCGTGTGCAGAGAAGCAGCTTGTTCTGAGGTCGACACCTGCAGCCTTCAGTGTCTGCCCTTGTGACTTGTTGATAATCATCGCAAAGCATATGCTCACAGGGAACTGCACGCGCTTAAACTGGAAGGGGTAATTGTGGGCAATTAGTGGTATACGCGGTATAAACACTGTCTCGCCAACGCCATAACCTGTTAGAATTTCCGACTCGATGACGTTTTATATTTATATTTCTTAACTTGTAGGAGAAAGAAAGACTAGAAAGACACAGCTTTCAAAAATGTGTCCTACGCTATCTTTATTTAGATTGTCGTTGCAAAAAGCACCCGATTGGATTTTTCAATCATCTTCCGATTGAATAGCTTGCTTTACCAAAAAGCAAATGAAGACTTGTTGTATAACTTGTAAGCTGTGTCTTTCAAACATGCATCTTACGCTAAGTACTTGTCATTCTTTAGAATGCCGTTGCAAAGAGCATTTGTCCAGATTTGTCACAAATCTTCAGCTTGAAGAGCTTACAAGCTATAAAATAAATATTTCTTAATATTTTCCTTGAATAACTGTATATTATTGGCTTCAGACCACAAAGATGCTACAAAAACCAAGTAAGAAAGTAAATGTAGGTAAGTGTAGGTTCGAACCTTGACAAGCGCTTTACTTTGTTTAAAGTATTTCATCACCTCTGATCTCAAAACGGTGAAGGAAAACATCGTGAGGAAACCGGCATGTCCTAGAGCAAAAAATTCGAAGACATGTGACATCTACCAACCCGCACTAGGCCCGCGTGGTGGATTACGGCCCACTCCCTCTCACAGAGTGGAGGCCTGTGTCCCAGCAGTGGGAACATTATAGACTGATTATGTAAGCAAGTTAAACCATGTTTTAAAAAATAAGACATTGATCGATATTTAATTTTACCGAATATTTGAGACAAATGATATATCATCCGTCGGAAACAGGAAAGGTCCGCAGTATACAAAGTCGTGGCTCCCAGCGGCATATAACCCAACCCAGACCAATACCTAATCATTTAGGCCACTAACATACATGATTAGGCCACTGAACTGTGATGTTGCTTAGCAACTGTGGGATTCAATTACATGTCATGAATGTGGATAAATATTGAATATAGTCTGAACCGAATTTCAGCATTGCGAAAAATATTGTACTCTATGCCGATATTTCGTGATTTGATTACTAAGAAGCCTTAAAACGTAACAAGATCATAAGGAATGAGTGAGGTGTCATGGATTTTATTGAATTGAATAAGAGCCTTGAGGAAATCCGATAGGTTGAAGTGTTCTTGTTGTACATAACAACAGCGTGTAGCGTGAGTCGATCGATCAGCGAAAACTTAAAATCATCGCTTGTCAGGGTCATATTGTTGCAAAGTGACTTCACATTCTTTACTTACACACTGACTTATTAGTATTACTGTAATTTTTTTAGGAATATCGTATAGGTACTTTTACAATGCTTGTAAATATGTGAACACCATATTGTATCCATCACATACTCGTAATTATTTTTTCTGCCATTGCTTAATTTTTAATTATTTTTAGCTATTGTGGTGTACCTTTCAAAAGTGCCTTTTAAGTGCCTAATTGAAATAAATTATTTAACTTTACAGATTGAGACCGATCAGTGCTTCGGAGTAAAATTACCATGCCTCGAACCCACCGGTCTCGGCTGTCATTCGATTATCTTCAACCTTCATTACGAGTAGTCAGAGTCTCTACATCTGTCCACCCAACGCCACCCGGTGTGACTTTAAGATCATTCGCTATTAAATTAGTGCTCCATGCAGTCCCTACAAAATATTAAATAACAACCATATTGGAACGAGCTATGCGGGAAAAGCTTATGTCGTGGGAAAGGATTAGCTAGTAAACAATGTTGGTAGCGGAGCTGAAATTCCCGACTTTGCCGGACGTTCATAAGCATCTTAGCAGGAGGCTACTTTAATGCTTAGTATTAGGTCCAGCCACTGGAGACAGAAGCATACGATAACATTACATAACATCACGTCTCTATTCCTGATGTCCACTGCTGGACATTGGCCTCTCCCAAGCACCTCCACTTCGACCGGTTCTGTGTGTTCGCACCCAGCGGATTCCTGCACAAGATCATTGGCCCTCCTTGTGGGGAGTAGACAGAGCTATATATCAGACACGGAACATTAGTGCAAGTGAATACCACACTCCCAACTCAAGGTCAAGCAAAACCATAAAGTTTTTACCGTAAGGAGTCCAACATAATCTTGCTTTCTCCTCAGACAGAGGGCATCCATGACTATGGAATTGTCAGAGTTGTCTATACATTCTTTGGCCCTTATCTTAATTTGTTTGGGGTAAGCGTAAATTTTTTTTTTTTCTCTATTGGTCGTCGTCTTGGTAGTCGGACCTTTTCCAATTGCGTCCCATCGGACTATGAGAGTGGGAGAAGAGAGAGTGCACCTGTGTCTGCGCACACACTTGAGCACTATAATATCTCCCGCGTCGATGGCTAGTCTCCAATGAGACTGGCCGCCATGGCAGAGTTCTTTAGGGATGCAAGAAGTGCCAAAAATATCGATATATCGATTTTCTTTTTTCGATATATCGAAATCTATATTGATATTTTTTTTAATATCGACACGATATACAGGATGTTTAGCAGAACGTTGAACATACGAAAATGGTGGATAGGTGGGGTCATCTGCTACTTACTCAGCCCTAATTTATTTGGGCTTTGATTTTTTTTTAAATGCAAGTTGAAATTAAGATTTAAGTATTTTTTACATCTTTCTGTAAGTTTGAGGACTCATAACTTTTTTCTAGCTAACATCTGAATAAAGCAATAATTTTATAAGAATCTGCCAACATTAAAGATTTAAAAAAAAACCAAAAACATTGCCTGTTTTACCCATTTTTAATAAAAATTACACTTTAAAGTTAAGAAAGTCCTGAAAAAGAAGAAAGCAATTTTTTTTTTAAATATCCTGGGGGCCAGGGCCAAATAAATTAGGGCTGAGTAAGTAGCAGATGACCCCACCTATCCACCATTTTCGTATGTTCAACGTTCTGCTAAACATCCTGTATATCGTGTCGATATTTAAAGAAATATCAATATCGATTTCGATATATCGAAAAAAGAAAATCTAAATATCGATATTTTTGGCACTTTTTTCATTCCTACCTTAAAATCACCTTGAAAATGAAAAATAAAATGTTTCCTTTCTTTATGAACTTCTATTTTGTTTGTTTTTACTATGTTAGCTTACTTATTTAGGTATATTTATTTATGCCCACTCACTTGTTGATATTTTCTTTTTTTTTTCCGAGCAAAGCTAGCAAAGTCATGCCACAGATAATAAAAAAGTCTAGGTACTTTTTTAACGGCTCTGATTCCCAGCGGTTTTAGTCAGTGGCGACAAAAAAAAATCGATATATCGATATTTTTTTTGCAAGCCTAGAGTTCTATCTGGAAGGCTATTAGTCAGCCCTTTTCTAGCTATATCATCTTTCACATATACAAAAACCTCAACATAGTGAAGAAAAGGGCTAAAGACGGAGTTTCCATCGAACCAGCTCACTTCATCATTCTATTGTCGCGTTAGTGCGTGCAACCCACACTGTAATAAGTTCTGTAATGCGTGACGTATTGTTCGCTCGTAGGAGATTAACAATAGCGTCGTCGTTAACACATTTTATTTTCGCACCGATTAACAATACGAAAACAGTTTTACACTTTTATTACAATGAATGTGATGAAAATGGGTCTCGTTCTAAATACTTTCTTTCAATAAGAAAAAGTATTGACGCACAAGTATTGAAAGAATCAAATGTACTTGCTCGATAACGAGGTGCCAGCAGTTGTTGCAGCTGAGCACGTAGCTTTAAATTCCCCGACTAATAATCATGATCAAAACTTTGATCCAGCCTATCCCATCCTTGATGTCCTCCCTCCGGTTGACGCCCTAAGCCGAGGTTCGTACCCCACAGGGGGTGCCCTTAGCAAGCGTTCACCTAATTTTAATTAGCATAGTTGAATGGTACCCCTGGCTGGAGGTTATAAATATAGTAGCTTAAGGCTACAGGAAAGCTCGGTTATCTAGTCATGATCTCAGAGGTAACTACGAGATGCCCTAAATAAAAAAAATACAAATGTATAATATGTATCGTAGGTATTAAAAATCATTTGCAATCACATTTTCTAAGCCGTGAAAGTCATTAAAAACATTAATGAAAAAAGTAAAATTATTATTTTGCTGATAAAAACTAAGATACCTAACTAATCTTGATACTTTTAAAACTAAGTAGAGTCATGCTCTTTCAAATTTTATCGAGAAATAGTAATTGAAATGAATCATCAAACCCATTTATGGTTATCGATACTGACCGCAGGAAATAACGTCATAACCTAGATTACATCTTTGTTCTGAATGACAAACGGTGTCCATTATCAATAGCCATAAGTGCATTCAAATGTCAACAACGTTAGAAAGCAATTAATCTAATTAAGCTTAGAACAATCAGATATAACTATCATTTGTTTGCACCTAATCAAGTGAAGATATTGGTTCACTGTCCCGAGAGCATTCTATAGAATTACAGTTAGAAGCAACTTGCTGCAGTTACCGATCCAATAAATTACCATGCTCGCTGGAATTAATCTATTTATCACAGAAACCGGATATGACAATGCGCTGATTGAGCTATTTATCAGGAATCTGAATAACTGCACGATATATCAGTGGACCCACATAAAACCGATTAATCTGATGTGTGGGAGCAACTTGTGGTAACTGTGATTGCTTACTCGGCAATAAATTTAACTGCAGGACGTACTAATAATCACAGTTGGTAGTATCAATTTGCAACTGAAAACTCATTATAACTATCGCTTTTGTATGGTGATGCTCACACATTGATTCATTTATCAGTTTCGATGATAGACACTCGTGAATAGTTCGAAAAGGAGAAAACCAAACTCCATAGAAACTTGGGCCTGGCGTTCCAGGACTGGAATTCGGACATAAATTAGAGTATTTAGGAAGGATTCATGACCCCAATTTTCACGTCTCCCAGCAATGGCCAAATTGGTCAAATCAGACAATGTTTACATTTTAGGTTATTTTTATTATTTGAGTTATTTCAATAAAAAAAATATGTTTGAGGCTTGTGCTGCAGCGCCTGCAGTCTATCATGATGAGGTTTTAGGTAGGTACACAAAAAGCGCTTGGGGGGGGAATCTAAAGTGACCTTTAGATTTATCTGATTGATCTTACTGAAAACGTCAGCTGAAAACTATATTTAATAAGCAAGGCTCACTTACAACATTACTGGCTTGCATTTGTTAATATTGTATCTACTAGGGGATTTAATGCAATCTCATATTACAGTACTCTGAGATTGCAATAATTAATTATGTAAAATAAAGTAAAAACACATAATTGTGATAAATGGTTTTATTAATCACTTTCTTCATTAGGATTATCATAATATAATAATACAGTATCCAGAAATTGTGCAGAAGGCATTTGGCTACCCTGGTGCCGTGCCTAACCAAGATAATTATCATAATTCTCCTCATCGTGTGGGCATGGCTACCAACCATTCTTTTGCCAACAAAACAGGTGCAATAATATTGAAGTATAGGATCCCTCCCACTTAGAGAGCTGTCGACTAATATATAAATTAAATACATCCTATTACTAATATGCTTGATTTTATTCTTCCTCTCAACATCCAGTTTGAGTCCGATGTGGACAGCTCTTGCTGTAGGCCACCGTCCACCTCTCTACACACTTCCATTCATCAGTGTCCTATAGGTGTCTGTTCACTCTCTTCTGGTCTACTTATTTCAATCATGAGATACAGCATTGGCATGTTTTCAGCAAGCTTGGCAGATAAACTCATTTTCATTTAGGTACCTGAAACAAACATTTATCATTTGACTATTAGGTCTAGCACTAGCATTTAGCAAGAAACATCTGAGTGGCACATTTGGGTATAGATAGTGCAATCCACGAAGACGCGCCCCACTCCGCTCCGCTCCGTACTAAACTACAACTTACAGTACAGTAATCGCGGAGTGGGGCGCGTATTCGTGGATTGCACAATCTATAAACATAAGCGGCCTGATTACATTCCCACTGCAGGGACACAGACCTCCTCTCTGAAGATGGAATAGGCTGTAATTAACTATGCAGGTTCAGTCCGGATTGGTGATGTCAGATATGTCTTTGAATATGAATTTGTTGCACATTCTGGTATCATTTTATAAAATACAACTATCAACAGACAACTGGAAACAAACGATAATACTATTTAGTTTGATTCCATTAAATAATTACATGGTACAAAAATGTTACGATATAAAAATATCGGATACTAACCGTTTGAGGCGTGACCCATTCCTGTAAATTGAAAGAATCATTTTCATCTTCCAATTTTTGTCTTCCTATTGTATTGCAGCGGTCTGTTGCTATTCCGCAATTAATGTACAGGCTCATGATGTCGTTATTTAACCAGTCTTCAAAAGATCATTATACAGATCTGGTTTTCCAGCAAAGGTCTACAGAGGTGGCAGGGTACGGCGTCCAATGTTCAGGCGAGGGCAGTCGGAAGGCAATCCATTTCGGAGTTCAGTATTCGAGCAGAGGTTCTAAGAAATAATAAATCCCAAGAAATACGAAAATACACAATAAAAGCGAATGACAACAATGACATGACAATTGACATTTGACAGAAGTTGACATTGACATTTGCCGTTTACTAGTGCAATCCGTGGTGCAATCGCTTTTATCGATTATTTATTTCTTTTAATGATTTTTTTATGGTGGTTACGTTAAAAATCAATTAGGTTCCAGTTTTTTTTTTATTTTACAATGATTTTAATATAAAAAACAATTATAATAAAATAATGGAGTATTATTTAATTATTTGTAACAGTATCGATTTCCACTAAATCGATTATATTCTTATGGCACGCTCTATTGATAGAATGCCAGCGTTTGTGAAGTTAGTGATGTTTAATGAAATAAGTGTTTTAATGGTTTACAAAGGTTGTTTAAAACAAAAAAATAGAAAACTACTTATTTTCTACACTTGGCCATTGCTATTGAGGCTAAGATTAAAATGGGTTAATTAAGCAAAATAGACGATTTTTTTGGTACATATCTGATTCGTGGAACAGTTAGGCCCAGAAACGGGTTTCTCCTTTGGAAAATTTAAAAGTGCACGCCTCACAGACAGAAACATGTTGACGATAAATTTTACGGAAAAAATTTAAGAAAATTCATGGATTTTAGTTGAAAGCGAAAATCAATATCGAAAGAACACTAAAAGAAGAAGATTTCGATTAATCTGTTGTGTGTGTGTGATGACGTGAATCGTGACGACAAACTGATACACTTCGCAACGGACACTACACGTAATGTTGTAATTATTTTTTTGTTATATATCAAGGTATATCTATCTAAAAATATATTAATCTTAATATAATGTCAAGTCTCTAGGTTTTAAACCTTCCCTGCTAATACGAATTCCATGTATAATTGAGAGTATAGATATGATTTTATGTTGGAACATTTTGACAAGGCGACATATCGCAAGTAGAGCACTCTCACACGCTTCACCGTGTGAGGCGTACAATAGATACACGTGCAAAAAGAGACTCACAACAGAAGATATATCACGCTATGCCCTGAAAGGGAAGGTAGAAGTCCAACTTTGTGAGTTCAATGTGGGTGTACTATTAATAGTAAACAGAACTGGCGAACTGTGGGTGTAGGATGTGTACATCCTACACTCAGAGTTCGCCAGTTCTGTTTTGAGTCCCATGAGGTGGAAACGATTCTATTGGCAACAACCGGGCACAAATGCAGACTCCAAGTTTCTGCTGATTCCTAATAAAAACCCATTAATACTGGCCTGACTTCTGGGCCACAGCTTATTTTTTTTAATTTTTTTTTTTCGGACGCTTTTAACGTGAACTTCTTTCTACATTGTTCTCACATGTATAATTTCAACATGAATGATGTAACCAATATTTTGTAACAAAGTTATGATTTAAAAGAGTGTCCGTGGAATTTCTTGCCCGTTCTTCTTCATAGGAACCTACTACGCTTTGGAATGGGAAACTAGCTTCATCTTTCTGACTGACTTACCCCTTGACAATTCGAAAGTGCAAATAAATGCTAGCCATATCATTTTTTCACAATCCATCCATCGTTTATTTGGTCTTCCCCTACTCTTATAGCCATCCACATTCATATTTGAAACTCTTTTTCTTCTTCGTGTCGCTTTCAGGACAGTATTTCAAATTTTATTGACCCAAAAATTTGCCACTTCCACGGCGTCGCCGGTGGCAGCGTAGACGTCACTTTAACTGCATGTTTTGGGGCTTAAAGGGCAGGATAGGAGGTGCGGTATAGTTTGCGACACAGCTCCTCATCCACACCCTGCGCCGTTCCGTCGAGGTAGCCCACTTTACCAGGTTGGAGTTACATCTTCCCACTTGGATCCGTCAAATCAAATCGGGAGCTCCACACTAAGCACTCGCGCTTGTCACCACTAACAACTTGAAGAGACACAAATTCCACGAATTTTAATTCCAACATTATTTAAGCAAGACACTTATACTTATGTAAACACCAACATTCCTCGAGTCATCTTAAACTAAGATTCTAAGTACGAATGTCGCTAACACGTTTAATTCATTAGGTGACAAACGGACTCGTGAAGTAATTACGAAGGTACATCCCGCAGTCCCGTTTGAACCCCTAGATACTTCATTACAGGGATGGGGAACCTTTGGCACGCGAGTGAAAATTCTGGGCACGGCATTGATTTGATTGTAGGTGTAGTACGCGCTCGTAAATCTTACGCGTAGAGTTTTAGAAACAGTGCGGTTTATAGAGTGCTGTCTCTGTTACTTATATATCAGCTTTGCAATTTTCATAGCAAACAGTATTTACAATTTTCATAGATATCGTAATATAGATAGATCTTCATTCAGTATTACACATACACATATATTAATTTTGCCAATGTTTTCTCAAACAGTGGCTCGTCGTGGCCACAAAAAATATTGATACATAGATCTTATGGCGTTCGAATGAAGGGGGCGCTGTTGGTAAATATTTGTGCAGTTGTTTTATGAAATGTCGAGTGAAATGTATTAAAAAACAAGATTTCGCCCACGCGTCAAAATAACCTTGTAGCGATAGAAAATAGCACTCCAATTAAGAAAGGTTCACCATCCCTGAACTACAAGCCGCGAGCATATTGCAGAGCACAGATAATTAATTAGCGGTACCACAGGTTCATAGACAACGGCTCTGTCGCACGCACGTGCCGATGTCAACCTCTATGTTAAAACTCCAAGACAAACAGAACCGCAATGTAGTTATTGAAGAAATTGTTTTGTAAGAATAACAAAGGAGGATCGGTATTGTATTGAATAGATTATATGGTGAAGAGTTGTAAATAAGTACGATTGTTTAAAGTTTAAATAGTAATTAAAAAATCCAATTGGTACTCAAACAATGTTGTGTCGATTTCTGAAGAACTTGTCTGCTAAGAATTCATTGAAATCCTCAAATATGTTGCATTTCAACTATCTACGTAGACCGTACCTAAAATCCTCTTAAGTAACCTATAAACAAGATAAAATCAAACAATAAGTATTAACAGTTGCACGGGTCGATTAATCAGGTTAAGCTACGCTTGCCAAGGTTGGTCCGTGGATGGGTGACCATCTTTACATACCGAGACTCCTCCGTGCCTCTGAAAGCACGTTACCGTTGGTTCCGGCTGCCATTCGTGGATCTGTGACAGTCGTTACGAATCGTCAGAAGCCCGAAAGTCTGACAATCAGCCTTACCAAGGGGTATCGAATTACCCAGTTACTGGGTTGTGAAGGTCAGATAGGCAGTCGCTCCATGTAAAATACTGATATTGAGCTGCATCCGATTAGACTGGAAGCCGACTCGAACATAGTTGGGAAAAGGCTAGGCAGATTGAGTACCTTACTGACTACTTAAATCTTAGGTTAGATGTAATACCACTTGCTGCGCCCTAACAGGGTCATGTCCCTACCTATGTTTTTGCCTAGGCTGTAACCGTGTGTACATTGTGCAAATAAATAAATGCAACTAATCGTAAATAACTGTCACGGCCTGCAACTGGAGCATTGATGGACGGCCGAGGCACACATACATGAGTCCATCAATGCCTGGTTGCGGCCAAGGCGTGTATAGTACTTTTCTCATACAAAGCGCGGAAACTCAAACTTTAAAAAATATAAATTCCAAAATCAATGATGAACAAAGAAAATTTTTCACGCACCAATATGTTCATTTGTTTCTTCTTTATTTTAAACAGCTCTATTTGCTAAGCCAGTTCGAAATTTAAATAAAATCTTTGTTAAGTTACCTCCTTGGTTGCCATGTGTTGAAGTAAAAAGTTCGTTCCATTTTTAAATAACACGACAGATATGAGTTTTCATAGTAATTTATAATTTATTTGGCCGCGAAACACGATAGGGATTTTCATACAAACATTGCCGGCCGGGCACTCGCATGTATTCGACCAGTACCGCAATTTCGATTTATCTAAAAGAAGGTTGTCAAAATAATGTTCGAATTCCCAAGCATGTTTGATAAAAACTAATTACTTGAAAAGAAATTGCTAATCACCACAAAGCTACCTAGATAATACTTAATAAAACAAATCTCTGCATACTTTCCGAACAAAAGATACAATTTTAGAGATAAATGTGTCACTTCACGAGTCGTGTCTTCGTGAATAATTCTGGATTTAAAGTTAAGGCCTGAACAAACGTTTCGCAGGATATTCGAAGCTGAAAATGCATCCATATCTAAAGCCCCGGATTTTCTTGCTACTCCACTGTTCGTTCTGACAGTGAGACGAGCATTGTCTGCTCAGTAATCTGACTATCTCACGTCACACTGTATTTCAGATTAAGGAAATCCAATTTGACTTTAATAAGGTTAATACTTCATTATTTTGTTTGTTCCGTCGGCGTCGCTCGGGACGAACGTAATTTATCAAAATCATCTTCT
The DNA here is from genome assembly GCA_949152395.1 of Agrochola litura. Taxonomy (NCBI): domain Eukaryota; kingdom Metazoa; phylum Arthropoda; class Insecta; order Lepidoptera; family Noctuidae; genus Agrochola; species Agrochola litura. The sequence continues at coordinate 15,053,440 of OX424509.1, read as the reverse complement.
AATAAGACCCTTAGCTTATAGATAATTTGGGTGTGGGAGTTACAGGAGTTACTTTTTGATAAAGGAAAAACACGCTATTTATGTACAATCTAATTTTAAAAAATTGCCTGCATGTCCAATTACGTTTTAATTTGAAATCATAATATGAAAGCCTAGCCTAAATTACTCCGTAGCTACATAATCTGTTAGTGGATACTACTTACGGATTTTTAAGATGAACCAAGTTTTACTGTATGAGCAAATTGAGCACGAACACCTATCCAACTTATCAGATTAATTTCCTACACCTTTATAATTACTCTCAATGATAACTGCCATAATTAAGAATTAAATCCCCAAAACCACGGAAGCACAATCCGTCCTTTGTGATGGAACCCACTTTTAACTTTCATCAAAAGTTTAATTAATTTCCTATCAGAAAATATGCAAACTACGTGTTTTAATTAATGCTTCGTACTTGTTTATAATGAGGTGTGAGCTGGCTGAATGATTTAATATCTAGCGTTGGTACATAACTACGTCCCAATCCAATTAAAATCATTTCATAGATTCCTAGACTAGAATTTATTTATGTTTTTGTTTGCTAATAAATTGCGAAATAATATTATGATAACGTCAGATATAAAAATAAAGATATAGTTAGATAAACAGATGGTAGATTGACTGCAGGATAGTAAATAAATTGGAGGAGATGCTGAACATAAAAAGTTGGAGGAGATTCAGCACGCGTAGAAAAACAAAAAAAACGTTTGTGCGGAACACCATTACCTACGTTGAACTAATTAAAACAAAAATTATACGATACACAGGTGACATACATAAATAAAAATTTTAAACCAGCTGGACGTAGTGAACCTACTGATAAAAATCGTATAAAATAAAAGGCAGGAGGCGGCCAAAAAGAAGAAAAAGAACGAGACGGCCACAACGGACTAAAGCAAATAAAAGAGATGGAGACAGATTGTTTCAAATGGACTTATTATTATGTCGGCAAACGACCTACCGCGAGCGGATGGGATGGACCATGTATCGACCACTAATCCTTTTTCTAAACAAAAAAAAAAAGACTCCTTAGATAATTAATTACCTTATTTCATGCACGACGATGAAGAACAACAGTATTAATGTTTGAAAGAGCAAGAAAAGGTTGATGTTGTTCCTGATTATATTGATGACTAGCTAATGCGTTGCAATGCCTTTTTTTATTTTTTATTAGTAGTCTTCTCCGGCACGCACACAACATCTTACCAAAGTAATTTTTATATATGTATTTAGAAGATAATGTTAATGACTGATGTTATACCAAAAATTCTAGACCATATTAAAATAATTAGAACAGAAGATATTCATGCCTCAATTATATAGAATTCTTCTTCAACACAAGAAGCTTAGAAATTCAAAAGAAAGAAAAACAAAAAAGGATGAAAAAAATTACTAAACTTGATAGCTTATTCAGGCAGAACCATTTTGCAGAAGACACAAAAAAGGGAATAGTTCTCAAATGGCCCGCCATTTACTGATTACCTTTGTAATGTATGACTCAACATCCGGCGAAGGTAATAATTTGTCTGTTCCCAACATCGACCTTCATTAGGACAACGGCAGGTACAAGTTTTTTTCATCTCGACCGAATGTCGGACCACCTTATTATCGACTCGTAATCGCTCCCCTAACATACTGACAAGGACAACACGACTGGCCTTTTTATTACTTACGTTCCTTTCGATTATTGTTTTGTTTTGGTTTTGATGAAATATTTTGATAATTCTATCCCTTCAGAGCCTACAGCGGACAACCAATTTCAATGAAGAATCAATACAAGATTTGGTATAAAATTGAATGTAACAGCCAAACGATCATGTATACAGGGTGGCAGGGACATCGACGCGAAAACTGTTACCGTGGATTCAGTACATAATTCTGAAACACCCCTGCGTTGAAGTATTTGGTCGGTTATTTAAAAAAAAAATCTGCCGTTTCATAGAAAAGTGCAATACCTACGCGGTCAAAATGTATGGAACAGCAAATATTTTTTAAAATAACCGACGGAAAATTTCAACGCATGGCGGTTCAGTATCACATACTGAATCCATGGTAACAGTTTTCACGTCGATGTTCCTGCCACCCTGTATATATTTTTTTTTCATTTGGGCCAGCTCTTGACCTTGATCTCGCCTGATGGAAAGCGATGGATGATGTGTGAACATATATATTATAAAATATGAAATATCTACGTTCACGCGAATTAGTAGGTAGATAGTTGGTGAAAAACTTTCTCCTTTTTAGAGAAAATGTTGTGTTTATTGTTTGAGCAGTTGGTTACTATGCATGATAACTACAGCACGTATTTGGTAAGCAACTAACGTCTGACCTTCAAAATGTTTGGGGATCCCAAACCAGTTCTTTTTACAACATGAAGTTATGCGTGTTGCACAGACCACGAATCAAACAGCTTATAATGATGATATATTATGTATCTACAGGTACGCACAACGAGATACAAATCCGTACCTTTGGCAGGAAAACAAACCTATGACCAATGACAAATAAGAGTTAATCGATAAAAGTGAAGTTCGATGATTTGATGAAACCCTCTCTAAAAAACCAACATCCACGAAGTTTTTTTTTTTTTTTAATTAGTGCGTTCGTAGTAACTGTTGACCTCTGATATCATGACTTCGTAACCGGGCTTTCCTGTGGGTGCCTTAAGCTACTACACTTGAAACCTCCAGCCAAGGGTTATGCTACTATGCTAATGAAAACTAGGTGAACGCTTGCTAAGGGCACCCCCTGTGGGGTACGAACCTCGGCTTAAGGCATCAACCGGAGGGAGGACATCAAGGATGGGACGGACTGGATCAAAGTTTTGATCATGATTATTAGTCGGGGAATTTAAAGCTACGTGCTCAGCTGCAACAACTGCTGGCGCCTCGTTATCGAGCAAGGGTCGGGGGGGATCCACTAAGATTGAATAACGTTTGTATGAAATCTATTGAACAGTGCGCTAGTCTGATGGCCGACACTTTATGTGACAAAAGTTTGACTTAAGCCGAAAATACTCACAGAGGAATATGAAAAAGCTTTATTGAACCCCTTTGATTTGACTTCTTTGTGAGATTTGCCGGAAGGTTTCCATTCTCGTCCCAAATCCAGAGACCGAATGAAAACTCGTTTGCATAATATAAGACAAGCCTAGTATCGAGACTAAACGCAAATAAATGGTTCCCTCAAGTTAAGACGACAATTTACCGGGTCAACGGCGCCAAGATAAATTTGAGACCAGACCTTACCGAATACGAAATCTGTCGCTTTTTTGATAAAAGACTACATAATAAAGAATTGTTTTTGTCAAAAGATTTGTAGGCTTACCTTAGGCTCGCCTACCTGCTTTGTTACGTAACCTAATATTAGGTAGGTACGGTACCTTTATTTGGAAAATCTCTTCCAAATATTCTACCGCAAGACATTATTTATTTTCGTATTTGCTATTCTCATTTTTAGGGTTCCGTAGTAAACAAGGAACCCTTATAGTTTCGTCATGTCCGTCTGTCTGTCTGTCTGTCCGCGGTCTAGCTCCAAGACTGTTAGTACTAGAAAGTTGTAATCTGGTATGGGTATACATATTAATTATGCCGACAAAGTGGTAAAATATTTTTTTTTTAGGGTACCTCTCCTACACGTAAAATGGTGATGGAAAGGTCCATCAAAAACATTGTGAGTTTGTGAAAACCATTTTTGGATTAAAGGATCCGTTTGCGAAATATTAAGCTTTAAAATGCTAATTTTTGCTAGAGTCAAGTATCCCCCCCCCCCTGCCAGCTAAATGGTTGGTTTTAGGTGTGTGAAAAAAATCACAGCAGTAGATTATATAACGAAATTAAAAGGAAAACTATCACAGCTAAGTAGGCTCTACAAGTTAACGAGTTATAATCGACAAACTTAACTTTGCAGTTGCAAAAACATGTTTTCCCATACATTCCGTATGGGAGAACATATTTTTCAACTACAAAGTTAAGTTTGTTTTTGGAATTAATTCATCCCAACTACGGAACCCTTCATTGTGCGTGGTCCGACACGCACTTGGCCGGTTTTTTATATTTAAACGTTACCTACGTTGTAAGTACTTATGATAAATGTCGTATCCATGTAGGAGAAGTTTGTCATTCAAGTAAATTGGGAAACTAAGGCTTGTTAACATCCGAATTCAAACTTATTTCTGTGTCTTCCTGGACATAGTTCACTTTAGTGATTCGATTCATCGCTGTCCGTCGTACGAGTCGTGTCAAATGTCGTCTTCTCACTGAAAGGTATTTTTAACCCCCGACTAGGGTTACCATCCGTCCGGATTGGTCCGGACATGTCCGGCTTTTTGGCCCCCCGTCCGGACTATGTCCGGCCTTCTCATTTGTCCGGACTTTTCGATTAAAGTGGATTTCCTTTTAATTTTTTTTTTTTCTGAAAAAATAAGATAAAAACTTAAATAACTTTTTTGCAAATGTCAGGACTTTTCAAATTTGGAAATGGTAACCCTACCCCCGACGCAAAAAGAGGGGTGTTATAAGTTTGACCGCTATGTGTGTGTGTCTGTCTATGGCTCCGCCGCCGCCGCCGATTTGAATGCGGTTTTTTTTATTTGAAAGCAAGTTTTCTAGCGATGGTTCTTAGACATATTTAAGCAAAATCAGATCAGCCATTTGAAGATTATCAGCTCTTTTCTAGTTGATGAATGGATGTGAGTATCTTCCACAGGTCTGATCTATTTGAAATTTGGTATTCTGTTACTTCATTGATATTAGAAGAACATTGAACTGATGCTGCAGCATCACCTGGAATTTGCAGGATACCTAACTCCCTTACCAACTTACAGCACACATATCGTGTTTGGGCTCGTTGGAATGGTCTCAATAAATAGGTTATAAATAGATGGTGAACAGGGTCTGGTGATAGAGTAGGAAAGAGAAATGAGAAAATATTTGTATCTGGGTTTTTTTTTAGTTGTACTTGTTTCAAATGTCTTTGTTGAATGCATCCTATGAGACTTATAGAAGTCGTCTATACCTACAGCAATAGCTTATAGGCAGTAGGTATATAGTCGACCTGATAATTTTTAATTTACCACTTTTGACAAAAACTCCCAGTAAATTAAAATTGCACTAAGATTTAAATTGTCTTACCGTCACGTTGATCTTAAAGCAAAAATAGACTGACGTTTTGTGACGTGCAATTCGGCTAATGATATTCAACCTTACGCTGTTTGTCCACCACCACCGTCAACGGGACGTCAACGAGAAACGAACGAATTATTCGAACCGAACGTGACGTCCCGAGGCGGTGGTGTGCGGTTAGGGTTACCATTCGTCCGGACATGTCCGGCTTTTTGGCCCCCCATCCGGACTATGTCCGGCCTTCTCATTTGTCCGGACTTTTCGACTACAGGGGATTTTCTTTAAAAAGATACATTTTTACTCAAACATAAGATTAAAAAATTAAACATCCGGACTTTTTTGCAAATGACAGGCTCTTTGTCAGGACTTTTCAAAGTTCGAATTGGTAACCCTATATTGTGTGGTAGACATGCGGCCATAGTAAATATAAATGTATCGCTACTTCAGCGCCGTCATCTTGTTCTCGTCGAGGTCCCGTTGACGGTGCCAGTCTTCGATCAATAATATTGATCGAAGGTGCCAGTGGACAAAGGTCTGCTATACCTACGTAGACTACAGGTCCAAGTCCACAGCATTGGAATGAATTTTATAAGAATTCAGAGTTAAGACAGAAAAACACGATAGTATATCGAAGATTCAAAGGATATTCTAGCCTAATAAAACCATCGTAGGTAATAAATCGAAACAGTAAAACTTCTCACTGATTTCATCTATCGAACGATTAGTTTGTTTGTTTCGTAAGCACTTAGGAGAGATAAAACTGAAACAAGCAAAGAGGCGAGACATCTAATGAAGCAATCAATGGATACATTCATTAGTAAAGCCGTGTGTTTGTGATTGTACACACGGCTACACATCAAGCTGTACATTTCCAATATAAGGTGATCTCGCATTGTATAGGACTTCCGTACAATGCGAGGTCAACTGTGGCTCTTGTACACACAGAGCCACAGTTTTTCAGGTCAATAGGGATGATGCCTGGGTAAAAAAAAAAAACGAATTAGTCCGTCAGTCAGATAATAAAAAAATATTAGACACGTATTTTTTGCTTTATCATATTAATAAAAAATGACTTAGATCAAACGTCTTAAAGTTGGGGAGTGGGGGCCGCTACATCACAAGTAAGTATAAAATCGACATAGTCGTGACGTCATGGCATATTTTAATTCAATGTATCGCCGTAATCTTTTGATTAAGTAAAAAAAGAAAAAAAACGTATTCAATATTATATAATAATCTACCAGACGGATTAAAAAAAATTTTTTCATCATCCCTATTCAGCAATTAGCAAAATGCAGAAAAATTCCTCGCTGTCAGATCTTCTACTTTGTAATATTGATGACTGCATTTGTAGGTACAGACGCCAGCACATCAAGCTACCCGAAACTGTCAAATTTTCCCAATCAACTTTGAACCTTAAGGTTCAGCAATAAAGTTGAAAATCTATTAAATAAATTTGACAGATTGTAGTAGCTAGAAGTCTGTACATTGCACAGGGAACACGACAAGAGGTGAGGCATCGTTTATGATGTGGGTCCACTGTCGCACTGTGTCTCATCGAAGTACCCAAATCTTACTAAATTGTACCTGCAGCAGCCTTCTTAGTCGGTTAAGAGATTTCCAGGTGGGCCATGGCAGTTGGTGATGGGAGCTTTTCTGCAAGCTTAACATGGTCAGCTAGAAGTCCATATTTGAGATAAAAAGAATACTGGTGTTTAAATCGAAAGGTCTATTGCTATCAATTAACTATACCTAATACTTAAGTACTTTACGTTAATCTTAGTTAGTAATTACTTAGGAACTTCTAATGATCCGTTAATTAACCTCAAAACCTATCTAATCTTCGTCCAGTCTCTTAGTTGAATAAATTATTCAATTGTAAAAGTAAGATTCGAATGGCGCGACCCTGTTCTGTCTAAATTAAAATTTAACACCATTAATCTATGTAAATTGAAGGCCTAACCCACCTGATTGAATGTGCGAACCCATATCAATGTTAGACGGAAATAAATCTATTGAAGTACTTACTAATTAATAGACTACCTAGACTAACTAATTAAAGTCATTATAATTAAGAGACCAAGGTATCGCATTAGGTAATGAACCAGTAATTATAGTTCTAAGGGAGATATATAGGTAAATAAATAATTAAACTGTATTCACTTAAACAGTATTTTTTCTTTATCAGTGGTAAAAGCAGTTTTTTTTTGTGTCATTGTCTCATACCCAGAATCATTTAAACTTAAATTTATATTAATTTCTTTTAATTTTAATTTATATTTATTTATTTTAATCTTTATTTATTTATTTCAATTTTTATTTATATTTATTTATTTAAATAATTATTGATAGGTACAACTACAACAAATTCCAACAAAAATGGGTACGGTTCCATAATTGAATTAAATGTTGCTTTTGTTAAAAAAAACAAAGCAATTTTCAGTTTCCAAAATTCGAACGAAATTGTTTTCTACTTAACTTTGGTCCTAACGATGAATGATTCGTTTTAAATTAAATTAGCCTCAGTGAATCTGATGGAAAGCAAAATAAACTTTTGGTTTGTCGCAATATCTTTTGTGATTCGTCGCTGCGGAGCAGTTATTTCTTAGTAGAGTTAATGCAATCGGTTTAACGGAGGCTGGGGCCGGGTATTGTAGACTGTGTTTGTGGCTGCTTGGAGATAAAGCTGTAGACACACAAAAGCAGAAGCCCCTCCGCCCCTCGAGCCCCCATACCCCTCTACCATCCGGCTAGGGAGAACGTTTAAGGCAACGACGATTGCCTCTTACAAAAGGCAGTCGTGACACCCGCCCGACCTCACCCCGCATTCGACTGCAGAATGGATTCGGAAGAAAACCAAATCTCATTGTTTGAAAATCTTTAACAATTGCTTTTTGAATTCTACAATCTTCATGAAGTATTCCTTGTTAGTTTGGCGATTTATCAACCGTATCATACTTACCCATGTTATTCGAACTTTACCCATAACTGAATAAGGTGCTTGGTTAGACTTCATTAATATTACTCTCGTGCGTGCCTCGTGTTTTGGTGACGCTACTCACGCAATCGGCACGATTTGTGTATTATATTTTGGTAGACCTGTCTACATATTACATCATTTAAATAAAGATTGTTTCATTAGTATGATGATAATATCATAATTCATAACAGTGTATCTGCTATGATTTCTGCGCTATTGTCTCTAGCGTACAAAGTCACAGACGGTTCACAAAACATGGACTGAAAACTAGCACACGCTAAACAATGTGTGTTTTTTTAACAGCTACTCTAAACATAAAATTCGTGAGAGCGTTGACATTCACATCCTAATTAACTAAAAAGTATTTGAAGGCGTCGGAGTGAATGACTCGCACAATAAAGGCGGTGGTCCATTTCCGCGGCTTGCGCTGAACATGTCCCCGTCTGTCGGCGCCAACGCATTTTGGCAACCGGCCGACAGTTTGATGAGTGCACGTTCCGGCTTGTGTACCAACGGAAGCGGGCGACGATGAAACAAACAATAATGAATTCCAACATAAAGAAAACATTTAGAGCGCAAGGTAGTTTCCTCTGCAGATTTGTAAAGTAGATTTTTTTCTTGGATTATTATTATTACGATAGGTAAAATTTTGGCTTCGAAAAATACTATTGTGTAGTAAGAAGGAGTACAAGAACAACCGACTCTTGACGTATTCATTTTGGAAAGATCTTTGAATATCAAAGGGTGTGGTCCTCTCGTACCCTTCCGCTATCGTTGGTTAGCACGTGGCATTCCTTTACAGCGGTAAACCCCATTCTTTGATAATACCCACGGTCAAATGGCGAAACTAATGTGTAACGTGTTGTTGAAAGTTACTTTTGCTTTCATGATATAAGTAAATATAACAAAACACAGTGTTCATTTGGTAACTTATAAGAAACAGAATAAATAAAAGTAAAAGTAAATAAAAGTAAAGTGTGCCTTGAGAATATCATATTTTGAGAAGAGCACATTTTCTTAAAGCGTTTTGAGGACATGTGACATCTAGCAACCCGCACTGGACCCGCGTGGTGGATAACGGCTGACACTAGAGGAGGCCTGTGTCCCAGCAGTCGAAACATTATAGGCTGATTCATTCAAAATAATAATGTTTTGAAGATATCGATTATTATGAGAACGAAAGTAAAATCAACGTACCTATCTGCTGTCACAGACACCTCACACCTCTATCATGAAAACAAAGAGACACCTCCTAGTCTACACGAAAAAACAGCGAAGTATTGCGATTAATGTAAACAGTCCGCATGCAACACTCGACCGACTAATATCAACGTCTGAAAACTTGGGCTGTACTCGAATCTTTCTCACCACCAACTCGCATAAATCTTCTCCACGTTTTCACAAATAGTTTCCTTCAGCCAACCCATTAGGAATATCTCCCAAATGTCGCCATTCATTTCACTCAAAGAATTTGCCATTACCCAAATATTCCTTTATTGCTAATGAAACACTCAAAATAATTAGAGGAGGAAATATATATCGCTATTTAGTGGGAATTTTCAAATGCGTTTAACACTTGCAGATGCATTTTATTAATCAGATGCCATTACCAAATCTACAGACAAAGGGACATTAAACCAAATAAAATAATGACCAGTAAAAGCTTCCGTCCAACAAACTTTATTTACTTATGTTGACAAGAATATGTAGGCGCCTAAGTACACAGATATATTTGGAGTATTTTACAGCGGTTGTAAGACGCAAATAGTAGCACACGATGATAAACATACACACGTATGTACATAAGTCTGTCTGTCGCATCTCGTCTGCCAGCTGAACAATGCAACACGGCAGCATCAGAGATGTATAGCTACCTGTGTGATTCCATCAGATATTCCGATCCTAGAAAACATTCTTTGAATGTAAACGACGCTCGGGTAAAATAACAGGAATTGAAAATAATAGGACTTGGTTTCTCCATGGAAATGTTAGTTGGCAAAACAACATTTAGTGATATGGCTGCAAAGCTAAATTGGAAAGATAATAAAGAAAAATTTGTTTATGAGAAGCTAAGTTTAAATTAAGCAGCTATAAAATATATTTTAATGCCAATGATTGGAGTACCGAAAGCATTACATTCAGCGTAAACAACTTTAATGTAACAGATTGTAGATAACGTTAAGAAAATAAAGCTATTAATCATTATGTCGGTACTTTTCTGCAACTTGTTTGCGTGTATGTGATAAAACTATAAATAAATCATAACGTATTATAAAACTTTACGACGAAGTTCACCTTTCTGTTAAAACATAAGAAAGCGTATTTATCGAAAAGTATTTCTCAGAAAGCTGTAACTTGTTTATGTTAACATGGTTTATTACGTACAATGGACGAAAATATAATCACTAAATTTCTACAAAGGTTACTGGGCCAAAATCGGAACAAAATAGGACATAAGTACAAAGAAAGCATGAGTAAAAGAAATGTAATAAAAGATTTTATATAGACTGGACTCCCCAAACTGCTTTGGTTATATTTTTATGGTAAAACGATGTCCTAAATCTTACGTATGAGGCACATGAACTCGCTAACGATCTCCGCTTGATCGCCCAAGCAAGGCAGACCAAACAAAGACCAACATCCTGCATTCACATGGTGCTTTATTACAGAAAATTCGGCAGACGTTATCGTTGAGCATAAGACCCATTTTCGCGAACATTGTCAATACATTTCATGCCGTCAGATCTGCCAGTATTGTATCTGTGAACGAGTGACGTCACCCAGGTCTGGCACCAACGACAGCATTTTGTTATCGGATACATGGAAGCGATGTTTCGAGTGACAGCTCCCTTTTGTCCTCAGCTCAGTGTGCCTCAAAGCTCCTATTCTTCCCTCTGGCATCGCACGAACGTTGTGTTTCACTTACAATAATACTAGGACAGTATTACCAACCTTTTGTTAAGTTTGTATTAAATAAATACAGTCAAATCTTAAGAGACCACAACAAGGTATTTCAAGACAGACAATCCTCTGAATTTCTCCAGAATTCTTCGTACCGATTTAGTTACTTAATATTGTAATTAGAATGACGACTTATGTTTTGCTTCTTCAATGTCTTTAGATATGTCATTCGGAGGAACAGCTCCAGTATATACAAATAGACATCCATAAGTAGAAGAAATTCCAAATGAAGATGTCGCTTTAAATAAATAACTGTGCTCACTTTAAATTTCCTGTTTATTTTTGTCTCCCCACTTCGCAAGCGACTGCTTTCTAAACGTGGAGTTGGATGTTTTGGGAGATTTAAGTTTAATATTTTTAAGAATCTCTTTGCATCTCGTTCAATCACTATCTTTAAGGGCTCAAAATTATTTAGATCACTCGATCACTTGTATGACTTGCTGGTATCAGCTTTGTAATGACTCATAAGGAATTTAGCTCCCAGACGATGATAAGTGTCTTCCAAGATATCCATTATGATGTCCCTGTAATTTCTTCTATTAGGGATTTCGGAGCTAACCCATTATTTATCGAGCCAAGGGAAGATACGTTTAGAACTGAATTCCAAAATGTATTCTCGTCCCATACAGTAATGCAAAATATTTGGATTTTGCACGTAGTTATTTAACAATTAATCTGCATGTTTAAACAGAGTGTTTATGAAGATGTTGAAAGCTCGTGAATTGTGGCGAAGTGGGCGGTGATGCTAAATGGAACATTTCCTGAAATCTGTTGTTACAACGTATGAGTTTTGCAGCATTTGCCTCGAAATAACACACTAATTTTATCTCAGTGCAGTGTTAACGATGCGGTTCACTTGTTACATGATCCGCAACTCACTTCCAGCAATTTGTTACGATCACCTTGCTAATAGTTTTAGCCGTTTCATACAAAATCCTGTCCAACTCCCCGAAATAAATAATTGTTTCGCGATATATTGGAAGATTTATGGAAAGGGTGCAAGGTGGTGGAATGCCATATTCTGAATGGGTTTTATTGGCTATTGTTATTTTTCACAATAAACAAGTACGTCATGGCGACTAACGACTATACAAAACAATACCTAATTGAAGAAGTGTGGTAAGTTTATTTGCAATTCATTAATTAGGTACTCGGTCAATGTCAAAAAAGGGTAGGTAATTAAGTTGTTGCCATTAACGCAGTTTTGATTGTTTTTAAAACAATAGCAGAACACACCATAGATTTGGAATTTGAAATGAACCACTCAAGGTTAGATCAGTAAACTCGTAACCTGGCAATGACCGTTTTAACTACGGAGTACAGAATAGTGGGGCTAGAATCCGGTTCTGTTTCATTGACATGAAAACCCACACTTTATGTATTGCCAATTATACCATTATTCTTGCTCAGGGCATACTTCCCGTAATAGTTAGGAATTTAACCGCATTTGGTTAGAAGCTCACCTAAATCCTCATAATATATTCTTGAATAAAATTTGGGATCTTGTTGAGTTTTAACGGCCCATTCAACAGTGCACAGGTGCATCTCAAATATGTAATGCAAAATACTAACAGCGTGGTGAAACCCGAAATATGAAATCTGGCACCGAGTTAATGGGTTTCAAAATTAGACTAACTGGACTAACGGCACCTTTCAAGACAAAACCATAAACGATTGTAACATAGAAACAAGAGTAATTGTTTCTATTTCTAGATAAGTCTGGATTTCCTTGATTAGAATAGCAACAAATGGTAACGCCATGCTAAAATATCCTGGAATTTGAGTCCTTTGTATTCCTGTAAAAGCGGGTCTTGGCAGCATCCGAGAGGTTTCGTTGAAGAAAGGGTTTGATGAGAACAAAAGCCGAATATTCAATATTTGGTAAGCTGATAAGGAAATTACTTGTATATTCCAAAAAATATATAAAATTAAGCAAAAGTTATTTACATAGGATTTATAAATTATTTACAAAATATTGGTGAAGGATAGTTATAGGAGCAATATGCAATAGTGGTACGAGAATCTTACCTCGCCTAAGTTGACGAACCCGTGGTCGTTGGCCACAGCATCGGCAGCGTCCTTCCCTCCCGGTATGTGGACGGCCCATGTAGGCGTGTAGTGCGCAAACGTTGTCTCCAATAATGATAAAATTGACACCAAGATGGTCGACGATAACACGGCACCCCGCGCCATCGCACGCACTCTCACACACTCACCGGCTAGTACTTGTCAGCATTTCACACACACTTTCCAAAGAGTTTCTTGTTTCAATCAAGTCTCGAATTAAATATTACTTGTAATTGTAACGTAGGGATTGTTGCTATCTTTGATCATACGGCTCCACACATGGCTATCCACTGGAAATTTACGTTTTAGTTAGTGGCTTAGGCTTCTTGGTCATGGGAAGACTTGTTAATGAAGCTAGTAATACATCGGTCATCTCAAAATTAAGCTTCAATAACGAATTCTTATTAGATATCTTCGACGTGGGCTACATTAAAAAAGTTCCAGCTGGAGGTCATTAAAACGATAGAAAAAACTTGATTGAACCCGCAATCCATATCCATTAAAATCCGACATAAAACGTGGCAAGAATACGTCTGCCAATCACAATGGGTAGATGGGTATTTATTTGATGACCTCACCTAGGGACTCGAATTTCCTAACATGTCTGTGCAAGAAAATTAGCAATCAATCGGAAATCGGTTTCCGCCAAATTAAAACTTGGACGAGCGTACGGCCTTTGGCAATACTTCCACAATAAGTGGGTCAAGTATACATGAAGGACAAAAGTATAGGCCCCGACAGAGTTCCCTGTTATGCTGTTCTTTATTACCGTATCACCGGACTACCATTAATCACAGTGCGTTTCGTCGGGTCTACTCCAACCTACTTTGACGATAGCATTGTTATATCTGACGTTTGCCTTTTCTGGATAAACAAGACATGGATCATTTCCGCGAGTCTGGACGAGTTTCCTATTCTCTTTTTAAAAGTAAATAATTTAGTATATAACTTGATTCATGGTCTGTTGGCTGTTGTTTTTTCTTTTGTAAGCCGTGCCTGGAATGGAATTGTGGTTTGTATCAGCGCTTTTGTTGGCCCATATCGTAGCTGCGTGTTGCGTCCCATACAAAGAGGATTGGTTATTTTGTTTTCATTAACATCGCGCGTTTGGCGTTCGAGGTAGATATTTTGCAACCAGCAGTAGTAAGCATTAATTAAAAATTGATTTTTAATAAAACTTCCTTTTCTAATATAATAATTAACAATGTCTATATTATATTTTCCTGGTAAGTGATTCATTAAGGTACCTAACTGGATTTTTCCTTATTTTACATTACACAACACGAGTTTTAATTGGATCTAAAACAGGAAAATATATTAATTTTAAGGCATCTCTCCAAAAATTTTTCAACGGCGACTAATTTGAAATATGTCACGCATTTTTCCTGCATTGTTTCAAGACTGTACATTGCATTTTGTAACGCACTAACGAGAATTCATTAAATCACTTGTTGTTAGGAAATGTTTATTAGTTACATTGGAAGATAACCTCCTTGCAGTACAATAGATATTTCATACAAATCCTTGTTATTGTGTGCTTGTTGTGAGTACTTGTGAGATGATGTCAGTTAGTCCTTGTTGGGTATTTGTGTTGTGTCTATCGTTTTTCCTTTAAATCTCTATGCACCTTGTTTATTATCTTATCTATTATGTTTACATCTTTATTACTTGGTAGGTTTATAATTTTATATGTTATTGATAACCGTGGTCTTTACCTTTACATTTTTTTTAAATATTAAACCAGTATTAGGAACAAACGCCTTATAAGAAGGTCAGAAAATATTTTTAAAACTACCAATCAGATTGGTGAAAATTATTGTGATGATAGAGATAATAAACCAGAAAATGCTCGAAAATAATCACCATGTTTTTAAAAAAAACAGTTTGTAAGACAAAAGTATGTGAATAAGTATACGTACATTTGTCGTCAATAATTGCCTCGTTTATATATTTGCATTTTTTTAAGTAGGCCACTCATATCTTTAGCTTGCGCGTTTACCTGGTTGAGTTATTTACAGTTAGCATCGACAATAATTTATCAAGCAATCGCATGCCAAACTGGCTCGTAATATCCATAGTTATTTGGACACAAAAACATTCGGACTACTAAAGACAATCTACTATCGAAAGACAAGTTTTATCTTATCTGTTTCCATTGGATCGCTATGTAAACATTCGGTTTTTGTGACTAATCGCCGACGTAAGTATTTCGCGTGCAGCCCACGTCGAAAAGCGGATGCTTCATCGATGGAATCCGATGGGAAGGACCAAGATTCCGTGGCACTTAGACAATAGTAGCCGGTGAGAGTCGGCGCCGCTGTGACGAGCGTTCACCTCTCGCATCCCGCCTCCCTGTTATCACTTTACGATTTACTAAATGCGTTTTTATGACAAATTCCTCACATATTTATTGGCAGCAACGATCACTACGTTACACTATGATGCACTATAGTCATTACAGGACACGGCATAACTGTCAAATGGCGCGTGAATAATCCGTCGGCTCGGCGCAAAACACGGCCGTCACGTCCGCGCACGTGATGCTGACTGGTTGGTTTGCTACTTTGCTCTCGGGCGCTCGCCGCGATTGGAGCCCGAGACGACCGCTACATTGCCACACTCGGGAAATTTACCCAGAAATGGGGAAAATGACTCAATAGCTGTTAAATGAGTGTAAATTATTTTTGTCGCCAAAATAGTTAGATAGGACGGGTTTTTGGTTTGAAGTTGGCCTAATTAGCACTAGCGCTATAATCGATGGGACTGTTCGAGGGTCCGGTTCAGTGAACCGTGCTAAGTTTTTCTCTTTAAAGGTAAATAACACGCACCGACAATGTATGAATAGAGTACAGTTACCTCGTATTTATTTAATACCATTTTGTAACTATAATATTTATTATAGGCGCTTTAAATGTCGATACTTCAAAAATAAATCTTTATTTATCTGTGTAGAATCCCAGTGTTATATCTATACCCATTGTACGCGAACTGAATAATTTATTGAAAGTATTGGTCAAGGCCGAACTGTGCCAACGCAAAAAAAAAATTATACAGTATTTTGTTACCTAAAAATTACTTAACTATTTATTGAGATGATTTTGTTCCTTGGTAAAAATTAATGAAAAAATGTGTATTACAATTATCCAATAACTGGATTGTGGAGGCCAGATAGACAGTCTCTCCATGTAAATTTCTGGTATTCAGCTGCATTCGGTTAGACTGAAAGCCGACCCCAACATAGTTTGGATAAAGGCTTGACAGATGATGATATAAAATTGAATTTATAAATAATCCGAAATCTATTGATTTTGAACGTAAAAGAGTAGGTTGGTACAAAAAGGAGAGTTCTTTCAAAAATTACGTTACTATAGGGGTCCAAAAATAAACATTATGTCCACAAAAGTTATTTCCAAAATAGGTACTGTACCGTAGTTAACTTAATTACTCTAACGTTGGGGACAAAATAGTAGGGTGAAAAATCAATAGCCGATCATCAATCTTAATTTGTGGCAAATTGGGTACTTTACCCTATATAAGCTACTTACAACGAAATTTTTTTTTATTGTTTGCCGAGGGTGTAAACAAATATTTTAAAGGCGAGAATGTTTCTTTGAATCCAGAGCGGAGCGAATGATTCTAGAGTAGAATGCCGAGCATAGCGAGGGATTCTAAAGTAAAATCCTGAGCGCAGCAACGGATTCAAAGCTCAAGTGGCTTAAAATAATGTTGCTCCCGAAGTGGACACTACTTTTTATCACCCTCTATGAGAAAATAAATAAGTGCAACTTATGAATAAGAATAGTACCTACGTTTATTTATTTCAGTCTCACTACTTGGAAGACACACTCATATTTAAAAAAATAAGTATAATCTGAATTTGAGTAAATAATTACGAACGAAGGCGGAATGCATTTCGCGCATTTTTTATTTTATCACAAACTTTTTACCTCGCGCTCTCCTTACTTTATCATACAGCCTGTTACTTGGTCATACAATGTTCGTGATGGATCTCTTTGGTAATTGGAACTTTTACTAACAATATCCACATTCCAAATTCAAATCAATCAGTCCCTAGGGATTAAAAAGCTATTTTGGTCCCTGTTTACGAAGAATAAACTAGCTCTTTTTGAATAGATATGATAAAAAATAAATTTCTAGATGCATCTTGTATTTTAGAAAACCATAGGGCCGTGCTATATGGGCTCCGCTCCCTTATATAAACCTAACGGGATTATCACGAAATTAAATGAAAGGTTTATTTAGTTTTAAACGCGTAATTATTCCTCGTTTATTTTACTCATAAAACGTAATGAATATAACGCACTCCGACAGCTCTTCAAACTGATTCTATAATTTTCTAACCTTCTAAATTCGAAATAGTATTTGTCTCAAAGTCAAAGTCAAAATAATTTATTTCAATTAGGCACATAAAAGGTACTTTAGAACGTCAAAATTTACAAAAAAAATATTTGATTCTAGTCGCCCCTTCCAAAAGGTAGTTTCATATGGAGAGCAGTGGGAAAGAAAGTCCACCGTTACTCTTTTAAAATGTTTGACAATATTTTGTATTTTATACTTAGACTTATAAAGAGGGGATTGTGGCTAAGTAATAACAGCCGCACGGGTCGATCGATCAAGTAAAGCTACGCTTGCCGCGGTTGGTCCGTGGATGGGTGACCATCTTTACATACCAAGACCCCTCCGTGCCTCGGAAAGCACGTTAAGCCGTTGGTCCCGGCTGTCATTTGTAGATCTTTGACAGTCGTTAACGGGTAGTTAGAAGCCCAAAAGTCTGACAACTACTCTTACCAAGGGGTGTCGTGTTGCCTAGTAACTAGGTTATGGAGGTCAGATAGGCAGTCGCTCCATGTAAAATACTAGTATTCAGCTACATCCGATTAGACTGGAAGCCGACCCCAATATTGTAGTTGGGAAAACGCTAGGCAGATGATGACTTAGACTTATAATATACTAACTGTGCTCCGCGGTTTCAACCGCATAAGTCTCAATCCCGTGGAAATATCGGGATAAAAATTATCCTATGTCCTAATCCAAGTCATGGTCTACCCATGTGCCAAATTTCATCAATATCTGTTCAGCCGTTTTAGCGTGAAAGCGTTACAAACAAACTCACTTTTGTATTTATAATAGTTAGGATAGGATGTACACACGGCTACACATCAAGTTATACATTTCCAGTATAAGCTGACCTCGCATTGCACGGAAATTCTACACAATGCGAGATCAGCATAAACTGGAAATGTATAGCTTGATGTGCTGCCGTGTGTACTAGCAGAGGTTGCATGGAAACGCCATGTAGGCGTCGTCTCTACCAGTACCAAACTACCAAACTTTTATCAGTATCACATAACGGTCCATAGAACGTTTCTCAAAAACTATTTGGTATTAGAAAACGTTTAGGGTCAAATCAAATCATCTAGCTAAAATCCGCAGACGTGGTGGATATCGATATCTAAACATGATCAAACAAAAAAGATAAACATATATTAATTTGATGAGTTCTTTTTGGGTCATCAACTGCAGGTTGTGTAGTCACTTAAAATATTGGTTTATAAAATCTGATTACTTTGTGTAAACTTCACAGACGTGATGGGTATTGATAAATAAAGATGATCAAACAAAAAAGTATTAATTTGATGAGTTTTTTTTTTGGGTTCATTAGCCACAGTTTGTGTAGTCACTTGAAATATCAGTTAATAAAAAAAAACAGTGGCACTCCTGGAGTGCCAACAGAAGCGAAAACTTGAAAAAAAAAACTTACAAAACCAAAACCTTTAAAGTAAAAATACTTACATAGAACATTGATCCGTAACAAAATATAAATAAAGAGCACAATCGCGTTTACAAAAATGAGGTGTCAGCAACGGTGTCGCGAGTTCAATTGTTTTTTCCCATCTCAAAAATGCCCAAAGCACCTAAAGAAGTTTTCTCTTCAAAAAATCATCAATAGTATATTTTTTATTTTGCTAATTTAATTAACCCTGTATAGGCAGGTACCTAAATAGATTTTCACATTATTTAACCAGGCTTATTAAAATGAGGTCACTCGTCTAGCCTAGAGAATAAGTCTAATATAAGCCTGAGTAAAATACATAATACATTCGGAATTTTTATTTCATCTTCTGCATTTTTCTGGCATTAATGCTGAAATAAACCTTTTTGGCGCAGCCGTGAGGCACACATATTATTGTCAAAAGATTATTTTCACTTTATATTTTTATTTTGTTTCTATTTTGTGTTTCACGAACTGTGTCCAAATAAACGTTTCTTTTTTCTTTCTTAATAGGTATTTTAAGATTTTCAGTTTTAGTTTTAATAATTATTATTCATTTATTTCTTCGAGTTACAATGACTCATACACAATATACAAAATACAATACAACACACAATAACAATAATACATAATGTAGGTAGAAAATAACAAATTGATTACAAAACCAGTTAATTTTTGAAAAAAAATTAGTGTAGGTACATAATTTTGTAAGGCCGCTGGTTTTAATTTTATTCCTAGAACATTAATTTTCTTTGCGTGCATTTTAATTTTCATACTTAATCACTTGACAATTCGGCGTCAGATTAATTGACTGATTTTTCCAATGAAAGCCACAACTTGATTTACTTACTTCTTCTTTCTTTTTCGTGTGGTTAGTGACTAACCTGGTGTCAGAGTTTTGCCAGCAATGGGCCTCTGACTTGGGTTCAAATGCCATCGAAAAATATCAGGCATGCCGGTTTCCTCACGATGTTTTCCTTCACTGTTTTTGAAGCAAGTAATAAGTATACAATACGCACATGAATCCGAAAAGTCAAGAAGTGCGTGCCTTGGGTTCGAACTCGAGACTTATGACTTGGCAGTTCGACGGTCACACCACCGCTATCACTGCTGTATTTACCCACTATATAATATCACGCCTTGTTTCCCCAAAGGGTTGGGCAGAGGTGTCCCTGTAGCAGGTCCACCCACATTTCACCAGTTATGTTTAAGTCCCATGTAATAGGGGGCGATCTTATTGCCATCAACTGGGCACAAATCCAGACTCCGAGCTGCTACTGAGAAATTTCAAATAGAAAAACCCAATAACACTTTGCCCGACCCGGATCGAACCCAGGACCTCATGCTCAGCAGTAGCGCTTGCGACCACTAGACCAACGAGGCGTTTACCCGCTAAATACAATGAATATAAAGAAAAGAAGGAAAACACAAACTACTTATGAGGATTTTCCAGCTCAACTACGCAACCTAAAGATATGGAAAGTTCGGGTTAGATTTGTGAAATAAAATATTTCTGCCTAACTTCCCCTTGAGGGCCCTAAAACATTCAAGTAACTCATTCTTACATAACGCAAAAACCGGCCAAGTGCGATTCGGAGTCGCATGCAAAGGCTTCCGTACCAACGTTCAATATTTAGCAAAAAACGCCGAAAAAAAACATGTTGGGTACTCAGTCTGTGAAAATTTCAACTGTTTACCTATTACAGTTCATGAGATACAGCCTGCTGACAGACAGACGGACGGACAGCTGAGGCTTAGTAATAGGGTTCCGTTTGGCATCTTTCGGAAACGGAACCCTAAAAAGTAAAACCCTATTTTTGCCCTATAAATATTAAAACTTTTGATACATTGCTCTGGGATTTGTATGAGAAGAACTCGTTAGCATAGAAAGTTGGATACAAGAGTTGTGACGACTTTGAGTACCTACTATGTTTACTGTAAGCGTTCCAGACGAAATTAATAGACGGTGAAGTATTGTTGGAACTTTGTACTTCAGAATAGGAATTGTCTGCACGACATATGTCGAAAAGACACGCCTCAACAAGATCTATAATGACAAGAACGAATTTCTAATGAAAGAGGAATAAGCTTTCAGGCAATTTGAACTGACGAGCCCAAAAGTCGTTATAAACATATTCCTATACTATTAAATGAGCAATATTTGGATATACAAGGTGGAGACGACATTACGACCATAAATTTAACTACGTATATCTAATGACGTTCTTAGTCCACATACGAAAATTCAATCAAATATATCCAATAGTTTAGTCACTATAGCTAGTCAAAGCTTGACAAAACCCATAGTTGGTACATCACTACTGTAGCGGTTACACCGCCACATACAAACTACGCATCATAGACATGACGTCACACAAATCCTGCATCGCGCAGTTAGAGTTTACCGAGCGATCGACATACATACAAGATATCAACTTCAAACCGATGGGCAGTTGCCCACCAGACACAACAACCGTCTGGTCGGAGGATCCTCCCTTTTCTATGGTGGATGAGTGAATTTTACACCCTGTTCCTCATACCACTAAACTACTATTTAGTTTGTTTGAAAAAATTACTTTTTTTTATTTCGATGCTAGAATTTATTTGATGGTTCCAAAATATGTGTTAGTATTGCCAGTGTTTTCATTTATTGTCGTATTGTTGTCTCCACGTTGTATATAATGTAAGTATATTTGTGATCACTTTCACGAAATGATTTCGATGAAAGTTGCAATATAGGGGTTTACGGGGGTAAAAAATCGCTCTAGCTAAGTCTCATATCTGGGAAAATTCGTTTTCTCCGTATTTTCACCCGAGCAGAGCTCGGTTGCCCAAAGTTTAGAACAAGATGGCTACCTTAGAATAATGACATGGCAGCATGGAATTAGTATGTACCATACATGGAATTAGTATGAACTATCCTATAATATTAAATGAGCATTCTTAATTTTCACCAGAGCAGAGCTCGGTCGCCCAGGTACTCTACATTTAAGTGAATAATTTTCACAATATTATAGATACAACTATATGGTTGGCTTCCAGTCTAACCGGATGCAGCTGAATACCAGTATTTTACATGGAGCGACTGCCTATCTGACCTCCACAACCCAGTTATACTGGGTAACACGCTTATACCCCTTGGCAAGACTGATGGTGATCAGACTTTTGGGTTTCTGATTACCCGTAACGACTGTCAAAGATCTACGAATGACAGCTGGGACCAAGTGCATAACATGCTTTCCGAGGCACGGAGGGGTCTCGGTATGTTATGGATGGTCACCCATCCACGAGCCAAACGCGGCAAGCGTAGTTTAACCTTGAAGATTGAGCCATGCGACTGATAACACAAAGAAAACCGGAGATCCACACCCACGCGTAAATAATAAATTCCAAACATGTATCGCCTTGAGCATACTGTAGTAGATAATTTCATATTGTATCATATATTATTCTTATAGGGCGTGAACACAAACGCTATGTGGTTAAACTGCGTGCCAAGCTGTGGCCACGATGACCAAAATTTAATTAAACACATACTTCTGTTCCTATTCGATACAATAGAAACGTTCTCTGTATAGAGCTCTTGCGGTTTAACAAACCTTACTAAATTATAAATTATGTTCTCGGTATGCTCGTCATCACACCACCGAATTAATCTGTGATCATAGTTGAAAGTAATCTACCGAGTCCTACAGGAGACAAGAGAAGTCGTAGAACAAGTAGGTATAAAAAAATATAAAAATATAAAAAATCTTTATTACTAGAAGAATGGGTACAGTAAATCTCCTTGTACAAATGTGGTCTTATATAATGTGCACTTAGGTGTCAAAGGAGTGCTTTGGCACTCGTACTAGGATTACCCTGTATCACGAATGCCATCACCTTCCTCCGGACCAACTAGGATAGTTATTTATACTTATAATTAAATTTTGCATAAATTTTAAACAAAAATACAATTAATTAATACTAACAAGGATAAAAAAAAGAAAATGAAAAAATAAAATAATAAAAAAGGAGTATGTGTGCGTGTGTGTATTGTAGTGTGTGTGTGTGTGTTTGGTAGTGTGTGTCCAATGAGTGAGTATGCTTTGGTGAAAAGTCAGTTAACCCACTAATTGTATAAGTCTCTCAGATTCTTCGTAGGTGAGACCTTTCAGCCAGTTACTTACAGCGTCCCTGCATTGCTGTCGGGTAAGTAAGCAAATATTTAGAACGGCATTAAGTTTATTATAGACGCGTGAACCCAGTACCCAATAATGCCGCTGAGCGAGAGCAGTTCTATGTCTCTCCGTGCTACACAGTCTCGTTCTTTTGCGCTTGCCTTCTCGTAGCCGTAGGGAGTGTGGTATAGTGGCATGTTTGCGCAATGTTATTTGGAGCACAAAGAGTTGCCTAACAGTTAAGACCTCACACTCTTTATAGAGAAGTGTGGTAGGATACCTGAAGGGTACTCTGCGCATAACTTTAAGGACCGATCTTTGTGCTCTTTCAAGACGTAACATACTAACTGCAAAGGTGCCACCCCAGACAGAGATACAGTAGCCCAGCAAAGATTGGACAAGCGCAAAGTAAACCGTTTTCAGTGTTTTAAGAGCTGCAACTGATCTGAGTTTCTTGAACACAAAAATGAGTTTACGAATACGGGGGACGAGTTCATCAATGTGCTTTTTCCAACTCAGCAAACAATCGACCTGGACTCCAAGGTATTTTATATTTGAAGTCCTCTTGATGCGGAGGCAGTCACAATAGGCGTTGGCAGAGTCGCAGCAATGCGCCTGAATTGTATACGTCTCTGGTTGAGGTTGGCTTTTTTGCGAAAGGGAGAAAGTTACGAATGATGTTTTGTCTAGGTTAAGTGTTAGGAGATTGCCCGATAGCCAATTCATAATAATTCTAAAGGTGTCTTCCGCATAAACTTTAGCCTGCTCCCAATTCGAACCATCAATGAGCAGTGCTGTGTCATCGGCATATGACAAGATTTTAGTATGAGGCAGGGCTAACGTGCATAAATTGTTAATGTAAATTAAGAACAACGTTGGACCAAGCACGCTGCCCTGGGGCACACCGTAACTGACAAACCGCTCATTGCTGACAAGAGTACCAATCTTAACAGACTGACTTCGTTCCGCTAGATAACTACGAAAAACATCAAGAACAGTTCCTCTTATGCCTATGGATTCTAGTCTATCGACAAGGATAGGTACCGAGACAGTGTCAAAGGCCTTAGACAAATCAAGAAATAAGCCGATGCATTTGTTGCCGTGATCTAGTGTCCTACTGATATGCTCTGTCAGATCAATAATTGCATCTTCAGTCGACCTACCACGTCTGAATCCAAATTGATTTTGTGCTAGAACTTTGTTTGTATTAAGGAAGTTAACCAGACGTGCGTTGAGTGCTTTCTCTATAACTTTAGAAATTGCGGTCAATACTGAAATCGGTCTGTAGTTCGTGACACTGCCTCTGTCCCCATTCTTGAAGATAGGATGCACAAGAGCTCTTTTGAACACCTTAGGAAATTGGCCATGCAAAAAGCACAAATTAATGACATGGGTCAGGGAAGGTAAAATAAACGTGCGTATTTCCTTTAAAAAATTGCCTGAGATTCCGTCCCATCCTACGGCACAATCGTTACGAAGTCCCATGATGATTGTCTCAACCTCTCTCTCATCAACATCTAGCAGAGCCATTGAGGTACCTGTCAAATTTGGATCCTGGCTATTGTTTGTCTGGGGGAGAGTAATTTGCGCGGAACTTAAATTACTTTCATTTTGCTTACGTATGATAGAGTCAGCTAGATTTTTCCCTATGTTAACAAAGAAGTCATTAACTGAATTTATAGAAGAGGTTGGGTTATCTGAAATGTTCAGCAGTTCATCAGGTGTAGATTTTTGTTGATTAAGTTGGGCAATAGTCTTGATTACTTCCCACGTAGCCTTAGGATCTCCCTTCGCTTTTTCAAATTCATTCTGCTCATATACTCTCTTTAGTTTCTTTAAAAGTTCGTTACAAAAATTGCGGTACCTGGTATAAGTGACTCTTTTGACCATATTTTTTATATCTTTTTCCGATTCTATGTGCAACCTATCGCGATTTCTTATACATTTTAACAGGCCTGGTGTTATCCACGGTTTGATAATTCTATTCTTATGCGAAATCGTGACATCTTTAGTATTTGTTTTGACTATATTAGATAAAATGGTAACAAGATTTTCGGCCGCGAAATTGGCGTCATTTGATGAGAGAATTGAAGTGAAATCTGTATTCTTGATGTCACCTATTGCGGATCGAATGTCGAGTCTATTAACATTTTTTTTTTAGTCTTAGTCTGGTTCAGCTTTAGATCAACACAGAGCAAGGTTGGAGAATGATCAGTAATACACGTATCCAGAACAAGGACCGTTGAAATATTATTCGTTTTGAGCATTACATGATCGAGACAGCTTTCACCCCGAGTAGGTATCTCATGTGCCGGTAGGAGGCCGTGGGAGGCTGTCAAACTAAGGTATTCATCAGCACGAGAATCGTTCCTGTTAGGGCTTATGTTGATATTGATATCACCCAGTATAACAACCGTATTGAATGAGCTTAAAGAAGTTAAAACATTATTTAGGCTACTCAAAAAGCTGTCAATTTGTTTGTACGAAGGCGAACGATACAAGGCAACAATGGCAATACTCTGCTGTTTGAGAACCAGACAGTTTCCATCAACAAAGGTAGGTTCAGTACATAAACATGAGTCCAACTTAGAGGATACATAAACAACCACGCCGTCGTTTTGATTTGAAAACTTTGATTTATAAGAGACATAGCCATCAAAAAAAGGTATATATATATATATAAATATAGTCCTCCAGACCAGCCCCGGATCTAGATTTTTTTTGAAGCGGGGCAAAAACTGCCGTCTGTCGCCCCCCGCCAATCTTTTATGACGATGCGGTAAGTTTGCCCCCGCGAAATTAAAATTTTCTCAAAATGAAAATGTTGGCAGCAACATATTAATCAAATTGTATCGATCGATAATGCGCCAATTCAACAGGGGCGCCAAAACTGTTGTAAAAAGAAAAAAAATAGAAAAATTATAAATGTGCTGCGCGTCTCATTTATTGCAAAGTTGCTGTGTGCTGGGTGGTGCACTTGTCTGGTACGCTTGAATTTGTCGCCCCCTTAAGTTGGCGCCCGAGGCACGGGCCCTGGCTTGCCCCCCCCCCCCCCCTGGGAAAAGGCTAGGCTATGATTGAATAGATAGATATTTGCAATTTTTTTGTTACAACACCTTTTGAATATTATGATCATTGTTTTTTTTCAAGGGTTCTTCTAACTCTGGATGTCTGTGGTACCTACCTACCCACATTATCTACAAGATTTTCCGAAAACCTTCTAACGAAAGTTTAAAACCCATTGGATAACTTTCAGTTCCCGATTTAAATTTTAACTTTCGGAAAAAGCATTTTGTATTATCACTAATCATTCCATACTTCCATATAAAACATTAGGTACAGTAAAACTATGTTCTTAACGTCCCTCAGCAAACCTCGTGTTTCGTCAGTCGTCGGGTTTCTAATTTCTAACAGTAGCCCTTTGCACTTGGTGCAGACCGGACGCTCTCAATCGACTTGGAAGTATATAGAGTAAGAGTAGTTAATACTCTTTTAAGTTAATGTAATTTATTTAAAAAACGGTAGAAAAAGTTGCTAATGTGGCAAGCACGACAGATATAAAAATAGTTTTACAGCTCTATATAGCTCACACGAAAATCAAAACCAAACAACAATAAAGTACTAAGTTCTGAATTCAAATTATTATACAAGATACATCTAATAATTGATGGACATGGAAATTAGCATTCGTTTGTATTCGGAAATGCGATGATTCCCGAGGGAAATATTTTTTTTTTAAATACTGTAAGTATATTACGTTTCTGTTTTTTTATAGACAACATTGAATAGAATAATGTATTTGTGAAACACAGGTAGTTATACAGGATGATTGGAAGATGGGTGCAAAGCTTTAAGGTGAAGATAGTATAGACAATTTAGAACCATTTAAGCCATGGTTGTCTTAGACGAAGTCTAACCAAATTTTTTTAACCAAATTTTTTTGTTTTTTTTCGGAAATTCTCAAAATTTAATGTAAACTGCATAATTATGGCCAAATTGAATGATAAATGAATTCATTTTTTATTTATTTAATTAAAGTAATGTGTAAGCAACCAAGCAAAACATGTTTTAGGCTTCTGTGTCATTAGACATTTTTTTACAGACATTTAAAGCTCAGAAAAAATAAAAAAATTGTACAATACGATTAGAAAAAATAAGAAATTTGTAAAATATTTGGTAAGACTTCGTCTAAGACAACCATGGCTTAAATGGTTCTAAATTGTCTGTACTATCTTCGGCTTAAAGCTTTGCACCCATCTTCCAATCACCCTGTATAATACAAAGATCTTATAAAATTTGGTAGTGGGCTATATTTTGCCAATACTGACAAACATTTATTTATTAATTTCAGCTGATAGACGTCCACTGCTGGACATATGCTTCCCCCAAGCACCGCCACTTCGGCCGGATCTGTGCTTCTCGCATCCAGCGGATTCCTGCGGTATTCACAAGGTCATCGGTCCACCTTGTGGGAGAGGCCTTCAATGACATACAATTATTAATAATTTATTATTAAAAACTAAATATTAAATCAGTATTATGAAATTAAAATGATAAAATGACACTATATTGTGGTGGCATCTACTTCGCCACATCCGAACTACGCATCAAAGATCTAACGGCACACATAAATCCTGACGTCACACAAATCCTGCATCGCGCAATTACAGTTTACCGCGCGAACGGCATATAATGACCATCCAACATCAATCGTTGGGCAGTTGCCCGCCAGACACGACACCCGTCTGGTCGGAGGATCTTCTTTTTAACCGACTTCGAAAAAGGAGGAAGTTATATGTTCGTAGCGTATGTTTATTTTTATTTTTTTATGTATGTCCACCGATTTCTCCGTCAATTGTAGACCGACTTTGAATTTTTTTTTTTTGAAAGTGTAAGCTCTCAAATTGGTCCCATATAAATTTTATTAACTTTGCTTGGGTAGTTTTTGAGTTAGCTACAAAATACGTATTTTTTTCCACTTAGTATGTAGTTGATATGATAAGTTCCTGTCTCTGGTAGCAGGTAGTGGTATTCGAATGTGTGTGGGGTAGGTACCACAACTAAAAAGGGAAAAATAAAAACATTTTACAAAAAAAAAACAACCAACTTCCAAAAAAAAAACACTACAAAGTGAAAAATAACTTTAATTTCGGAAGTCGGTGGCAAAAAACGAAAATACAAAACCCAAGACACCGACTTCCGAAATTAAAGTTATTTTTCACTTTGTAGTGTTTTTTTTGGAAGTCGATTGTTTTTTTTTTTAGGAAAAAAGTTTTTATTTCTATAGAGGATGAGTGAACTTTACCTACACCCTGTTCCTCATACCTCTAAAATAATAAAGAGTAAATTTAATTTCATCATCATATAGGTACTACCTACAGTGCTTACATACCACACGGAGGCAACGACCTCAGCACCTCAGTTACTTCGAAAATGCTTGCAAAAAACGTACATAAAAAACTAACCATAGTAGAGATACTCAGCGATATATTTACCGTTAACACCGTTATGTAGATCACTTGCGGCAAGAGTTACTTTACTTGCTGATATTTCATGGCTTTTTCTGAAAAAGGCATACACGGATTTTTTTGAACCAATTATTATTTTTACAAAAGCAGAGTGTTTTTATACAGGCTTGGGCGCCACAAAAATCGCACCTCTCTGAAAACATGTTTCAAGCATGTCCAGCCATCAATGCATATTATCTACACTGAACTTAGTTATATTGGTATCTATTGAAACTATGTTTAACGACCTTTTTACAATTACTCGAAAATGTTTGACATTGGCTTATGGGTTATCAGGGGTAATTTGGTTGCAAATGACCTCTCCTACATCTCCTTAACGGATTGCCGACGTATAACCGATAACCCTGTAAATTATATTTCTAGCAGTATTAATATAGTATGTACCAACATCACTATACATACCTATCCTACCCTAGTTTCTGGTCAAGTGATAAAGGTTATTAATTCTTTCATCTTACAGAAGATCTGTTGAATCCTGTCGTAAAGAACCGGAATAGACGGTAACAGTAAAACAAAGATAAGTTTTAGGTAGCTCATTACTTTAATATTTAAAAAATAATAACATCAATGTATTTTCTGAGTTTTTCTTGGACATTATTAACTGTCATCGGTGAAGGCAAACATCGTATCGTAAGGGAACCTGAACTTAGATCCAGTCAATATAAGTCTGAAATCGCCAACCCGTCTTGAGTAAGCGTGGTGATGTGCGTGGCTTCTCTGTATGAGAAGAGGCTTTCGCAGTGGGACAGTAATATATTGGTTGGTAATAACTTAAACTCTCTACAAACCTAATAATGGGGCTCTAGGAGACCACTAGGGGATTAGGTAACTTTAATTTCCGAAGTCGATGTCAAAAAACTAAATTACAAACCCAAAGACACCGACTTCCGAAATTAAAGTTATTTTTCACTTTGTAGTTTGGAAGTCGGTTGTATTTTTTTTTTTGTAAAAAGGAAAGTTTTTGTTTGTGCTCTTTATCCAGGGATTCGTAAGCTCCTTTCGTAAGTTTTCACTTCTATCGTGTGCTAAGCACACACACGTTTTTATTATTCTTCAATTCTTTATTCTTTCGCCTTGTCTCATATTTCGGGAAGGTGCTTTTCCAAAACATTTTCATTTTTAGGGTTCCGTAGTAAACAAGCAACCCTTATAGTTTCGTCATGTCCGTCTGTCTGTCTGTCTGTCCGCGGTCTAGCTCCAAGACTGTTAGTACTAGAAAGTTGTAATTGGTATGGGTATACATATTAATCATGCCAACAAAGTGGTAAAATAAAATTATGAAAAATATTTTTTTTTAGGGTCCTCCCCTACACGTAAAGTGGTATTATTTTTCTACCCCTTAGTGTGGGGTATCGTTGGAAAGGTCTTTTAAAAACATTGTGAGTGTGTTAAAACCATTTTTGAATTCAGAGATCTGTTTGCGAAATATTAAGCTTTAAAGTGCAAATTTTTGTTAGCGTTAAGTGTCCCCCAACCATTTAGCTGGCAGGGGGCCAGCTAAATGGTTGGTTTTAGGTATGTGAAAAAATTCACGGCAGTAGCTTATATAACGAATTTAAAAGGAAAACTATCACAGCTGAGTAGGCTTTACAAGTTAACGAGTAATAATCGACCAGCTTAGATTTGCGGTTGTAAAAACATGTTCTCCCATACATTCTGTATGAAAGATTTTTTTTTCAACTACATAGTTAAGTTTGTTCTTGGGATAAATTCATCCCAACTACGGAACCATACATTGTGCGTGGTCCGATATGAACTTGGCCGGTTTTTTTCCACTACATAAATGGCACTGTAACCCATTTTACTTTGTCTCTAGGATTTTTTCAACATTTTCCAAAACACTTCTATCATTTCTAAACACTTTTATCACATAGCCACTGTGTAAAAGCTTTTGATCCGCAAAAGGAAAAATGTAAATGTGCAAGACGAGTGCGAATTTCAATGTTTAGTTTTCTGATGCATTGAAGTTTTCTTGTTTTGTTCGAGTCTGCTCTTTTCAACCATTTATTTTTCAACACTGAATCTTAACGTTGTATTGATTCTAAGCTTCAATATTCCTCTTGTGTTACAAATCTATTCAATCAATCTGCCTAGCCTTTTCCCAACTATGTTGGGGTCGGCTTCCAGTCTAACCGGATGCAGCTGAATACCGTATTTTACATAGAGTGACTGCCTATCTGACCTCTACAACCCAGTAACTGGGTAATAATACGATACCCCTTGGTAAGACTGGTTGTCAGACTTTCGGGCTTCTGACGACCCGTAACGACTGTCAAAGATCCACGAATGACAGCCGGGACGAGGCACAGAGGAGTCTCGGTATGTTAAGATGGTCACCCATCCACAGACCAACCCTCGCAAGCGTAACTTAACCTGATGGATCGAATCGTGCGGCTGTTATTACTTGCCACGAGCTCCTCTTACACGTGTTACAAATCTATTCAAAAATATGAAGACAACAACATGAAAATAAACGAAAACACTGGCAATACGAGTATTTCAGATCTATCAAATAAATCCTACCGTAGAAATAAAAAAGCATTTTTTCAAACAAACTAAATAGTATCTAGTCATGGTCCGACTATGGGTTTTGCCAATCATTGACTACCTAGCTATAGTGACTACACTATTGAATATATTTGATTGAATTTTCGTGTTCATGCATGCTGGGAACGACATTAGATTTATGTAGGTACGCAGTTAATTTATTGACGTTTTATCGTCTCTACTTTGTTTAATTTTACACAAACATGACCTTAATTATAGCGTAGAATATGACAACTTATCCAAAGACTTACTCTATCAGCATTTATTCACAACACAAGCCCCTAAAGTATGCTAGGTCAATATAATTTCTTCTATAACTAACTTGGTTGCGCTTACAAAAACTAGTTTCACAAAATAGAATATGCACTGGAACAATTTCTATAATTATCTATACATATTACAAATGAAGGCTCCCACAGACAGGCATTGTATTGTATAGAATCATTCTCTAACTTGAACAGACAGCTGTGCTGCTGGGGAGTTTGTTGCGCCACTTCTTCTTCCCAGCTAAAGGCACTAGGAAGTGGTGAAGGGTGGGCGTTTTTGGGGGACTGTCTTATGTAATTTTGACGTTCGAAAAGTGCTGATTCTCAGCCTAGTTTGAATAAATGACTTTTGAATTTGAATTTTGAATTTGAGGCACGACGCGACTTTGGTGGAACAAAACTTCACGGAAATTGTTCTGCTGGTGCCGCGTCGCGGCTGTCTGCTGGTGCCTTCAAATTCGCTTTTCTGCGATGTTCTTTAAGTAATTTTAAAGAGCAACGCGGAAAAGCGAATTTGCGCAACTGAATTTTTCACCATGATTTAGCGAATTTATTCCGAAAGGTAGTGTATAATCTTCGATCAACTGTTGATCGAAGTGTAATAATTAAAATAAAGAAAGCTCTCTTTTTCAAGCTGTAAAAACCGTGCGTACGACCCGGTCGCTAGTTTTGTATAAAAATTAATTTTAATAATGTATGTGCGGGAATCAAACCAGGCAATCCTATGACTACAGTACAACTACGTTCTTAATGTCCCTCGGCAAACCTCGTGTTTCGTCAGTCGTCGGATTTCTATCAGGTGCCTTTTGCACTTGGTGCAGACCGGACGCTTTCAAGCGACTTGGAAGTATAGAGTATACTCTTTTAACTTAATGTAATGTATTTTAAAAATGGTAGGAAAGCTGCTAAAGCCGCAGGCACGACGGATAGGAAAATTGTTTTACAGCTCTATACAGTTCACACGAAAATCAAAACAAATCAACAATAAAGTACTTAGTTCTGAATTCAAATTATTATACAAGATAAATCTAATAATTGATGGACATGGAAATTAGCATTCGTTTGTATTCGGAAATGCGATGATTCCCGAGGGACATTAAGAAAATAGAAATATTTTACATAGCTATGAGGAGACATCCTTCTCGACGTTCCTGACATAGGTCATATCTACCTACTTAGAAGGACATCGGTATCCATTTCTTTCTACGTTCACATACAAAAATTACCAATTCAAGCTTTGAACCCTACACAGTACCTTGCCATGTGCCAAACAATAAATATCCTGAATATGTACATAATATTATTTTACGCATGACCCGATTTCTGTGCTTACAAAACGCATTTTACTTAAGAAATATACTTCGTCATACTGGTTCGCCCGGTCTATTGTCGAGGTTCGCATCGCATAAAGGAAACTGGTCGTGTAAATAAACTTCTTAAATGCGAGTATAAAGTGTGCTACACTCACGACTATCTTTTCATCGTGTCTTCCACTAATGGAACCAGTTACTGTGGCATAAAAGGACGCACAAAGGGCCCCTTCAAGGTTTAGAGAAAAATTGTACCACTATCTCCTGCGTCTATTGCCTAAATTAAAGGTTTTTTGTGGAGCAAGCCTCCACAGTCATTATTCGTGGGTATAATACCTAAAGATCACAGGATTCTTTAATATTGAGGGGTTAAAAAAAATTTGTTTGACCTCAAAATTCGAAATATATCCTACCTCTGTTATACCTACAAGTTATTATGATTATGCGCCTTTTGTGTCCCACTGCAGCGGGGTAATAAGCCTGTGTCCAAAATTTTTTTTGGCCGTCTGGTAGGTTATTAAAAAATATTGAACACGTATTTTTTTCTTTTTTGACGTAATCAAAAGATTACGGCGATACATTGAGCTAAAATGTGGCATGACGTCACGCCTTGCTAGATTTAATACTGCGTTGGGACGTAGCGAGCCCCACTCTCCAACTTTATTGCGTGTTTTCTAAGTTATTTTTTGATTAATATTATAAAGCAAAAAATTCGTGTCTAATATTTTTTTTATTATGTGAAAGAAGGACTACTTAGAATTTCTTTTTTTTCCTAGGCAACTCCCTTTTTGCAAAACACACATAAAATGACAATTATTGATCGCAATGGATTTTATTTTGTCAATTCATTGCGTTTACGTAGTTGAGCAGATGAATTTTTCAAACCTATGAAGCAATGGATTAGCTATCCTTCAAAACTCTCAGATTGTGATTGAAAGTGTGTTACATAATTAGGGTGCAAGACAAAGGCCTCCCCCTTCCACCTTACCATTTTTCTGTCTTTTGCAATTAGAGCCCAATCTTTTAGATAGGTAGGATAGACTCCTACCTTCCTCCTAACTACATCTTACTCTAAAATAAAAGGAAAATTGGAACGAAAGGTGATGGTCAAATAAAGTGCCAAAGTAAGATTTTAAGTAAAAATTATACCAATCAACTACCTACTTTAGAAGAGACATAAGATAACAAGCAAGTGTTTGCCTAAAAAAGTGACTTGGGTAACACCCCAGGTTTCTATGATTTGTATCACCAAAATGGGTACGTAAAATGCGCCGCCTGAACTTGGAAAGTGACCAATGTCTTTCGTCGCGATTGACTTTTGTTTGCACAGCCGTTGTTCTAAGAGTCCAGCAGAAAAGAGCGACGCAATTCTGGTAGAACAATTCCAATGAGGTTTTCATAGAAAATGTTCTACTAGTCGCATCGCGCTGTCGCGTCTCGCCCATCTGTGGAAGCCTTTAGACCACCAGAAAGTCAACCATAGAAATTGGTAGCTTTATTAGGTAAGCTTTTAGTTTTCAACACAAAATATGTAGGTACATATTTTATGTTGAAAACTAAAAGCTTTCATAATGTACAAAATTGGTAGCGAATTAGCGACTCATTTTGATTCGTTCTACCTACTCTAAGTAAATAGAGATGTTTATAAATCCAAATATTAAGTAGTCTCAACACGACTCCAACGTTACTAGAGATTCGGTGATGAACAGTTATGTTTAAGTCCCATGGGCCATGGCCATGGGGGCCCCTAGACTTTATGGA
Source organism: Agrochola litura (assembly GCA_949152395.1). Classification (NCBI taxonomy): domain Eukaryota; kingdom Metazoa; phylum Arthropoda; class Insecta; order Lepidoptera; family Noctuidae; genus Agrochola; species Agrochola litura. Next base: position 15,018,901 of record OX424509.1, on the reverse strand, counting down.
ACTTACTGAGTGAAACAAAAAATCTTAAACTCTGTAGGGAGCTAACTTATAACCTGCCACCACTGTCTGCTCAACTAAAGTTGTAGGACTTGTAGGTATCCTAAGCTATTCTACCCTGACAAGGAAAACCTGGACATGCACACGCATAAAGGCCAATATTGCCCAGGGCCCTTGCATTCCAACGCAAGGGGCGAGTCACTGTGAGGCTTCGTCCTTCGCCCCAGGGCCGCGGGGCTTTAGGGATCTCGCGCACTAGACGACATCGAGCACCGATACGAATCGCGCACTTGGTCGCAACGACCAACTAGCCCAGTGGTCGGCAAACCACGGCTCGCGAGCCGCATGCAGCTCTTTGGCCTATAGAGTGCGGCTCTGAGTCTGTACAAATGTCGATAAATGCGAGCATACATAGATACGCGCGGGGGTCGGGCAAGATATCAAGTTTTATTCAAAATTCTTATATATTTTTATAATTTTTATTTCAAAGATTTGTTTCCGAAGTATTTTCACCAAAAATTTCAAGACATCAAAAATGAATCATTTAGGTATTACTTTCAACGTTTTCCAAGGTAAAGTTGTTAATAAGTAAGATGCCTTCATCATATTATTTTCTGCCGATATGATCATAATGATGAAGGCATCAACCCTAGCGGACCCTTTCAGTTGTTGAGGCGCGCGTGGAACACAACGCGCCGTCGACCCGGGCCTGGTCCTTATCGGACGGCGAGCTAACCATTGCTCACCGTCCGCAAGCCCACGCCTACGTGCCCAATCACAATCTGTCATTTTGTCTATTCTTCCGTCTACAAAACCCATAGAAAACCCGTTTCTATGGTTTTCATGCTACGCGTGCTGGAAAGACTTGGGCGAGGCCTTTGAAGCAAAGGCAAACGTAAATGTAAACGTTTGAAGCTGTGGCCTGTGGTGGGAGACGTTTGTTAAACTTGGATAAATATAGGTATGGCATGCAAGATGTTACAATTAAATTATACCACAGTCATGTTAGGTAGGTAGGTACTATTTTTTTCGTAGGTAAGCGTTACTTTATCGGCCGAGCGCTGCAAGCAGAAATAGTCCTTACGGTGTAGGTATACCTAGATATGCGTTTCTTCGATGGTCCATTCAATCAAATAATTATAAATTTATCCATTATTCAAATAATTAACAGCCCAAATAACAATTTAAAAATTAAAATGTACTACAAAATAGTGTCAACAACTCATAATGGTGCCGATTCCCTTGTTCACAAACTAAACTTTTAAGTTCAGTGCATCTTTTTCTTTTCATTTCATTGAGAAAAGGACAGAAGATAAATTTTAGTTTAGTCCTGTCAAATTAATCAGCGCTTGTCACTACTCCATACAAGTTTAAACTTAAAGATAGCTAATTAATTAATTCAGGGAGTTTTTTTTTTTTTTTTCTTGCTTCGCAGTTTCAGGGAGTTAAACTTGCCTACTAAAATTACGTTAATTTACGTCAAGCGCTGATTCATTTGACAGGACTAAACTAAAATTTATCTTCTGTCCTTTTCTCAATGAAATGAAAAGAAAAAGATGCACTGAACTTAATTTAGTTTAGTTAGTGAACAAGGGAATCGGCACCAAGTGTACCTACTTACATAAACATTTGGAATGGTTGATCTTTGGGCAAAATGCATAAAATTAGTTTTTCAAAAATTGTTTTCTAACCATTTTATTATTGATTCTATAGAATCGTTAATGTCAATTAACTAATTTAATTCCACCAATTGCACGTATTTCATCATTTGCATTTGCCGCCATGCTTTATATCAAAGCGTTATGTTATTCATCGATGACAATAAATTATGCTGATTATTCTTTTCTTAAAACGAGAAAAAACGACTTTGTGTAGTCGCTTTGACCTAAATACCAACATCACTTTATTTGTTTTGGCTGTATAAAGAAATTTAAAAGTGAAAATTAACCATAAAACAACAAATCAATAAATACGAACGTTGCATGTGAGAGCAGTAAACTAAACGTTTTACTAGTGCTAAAATTGTAGAATAGATGGTGCTGTACGATGGTACTGTTTTATCATAGGAGCGACCAATCAAATATTGATAAGTGTCCCACTTTCATGACGTCATTATTTCCACGTTGGAAGTTGGGAGGAAATGTCATGTCGCATTATTTTGTAAACTGATGTTTGTAAATTAAAAAATAACAAAATGTTGTAAATGCAAAACATAGTCTTCTCCATTAGACAGTGTGTTATGAACTAAATAAATTTGTGCCGGTAAAAGCAACAGTTCGTAACGATGACCTCAATGTGGATCTTGTCAGATCAAAATGACTCTCCACAATGACGAAGTGAACAGGATCCTGGATTATCTTACTAGAAATGACCACGAGCTTGACGAAGTGAAAAAGAAGTCATATAAAATGGATAACTTTCAGCAGGACGGTCTAATGGTACGTATCTTACACATTTAGTCGGTAATCTTTATGCTGAATACTGATAAGCTATCGCTCCGTGCAGATATTGTGATGAACCGGGTCGCTAGAATGTACGCGCGGTGTCGTAGACGTGCGGTGAAGTAATAGTGATCGGCCGGCGATTGTCGAACCTCGTTGAGCAGCTTTCGTGAACTCATGCTCCCACCTTTACCGTTATACGTTCATTTGGTTTCGTGAACGGACGTAGCTCACTCGCGGTCTCACCAACTTAACATTCCCGTGTCTTCCTTATCTAATTAGTTAATTCCCGCTAATTGGAGCGAGGGTTTCCCCTAACGAGCGTGTTGTGTTGTGGTAATTTTTAGTTAGGGCAGTGCGTCACGGAGTTGCGACGCGCCGGTCGTACGCCGCGTAAACAAGTTGTACTTTGCCAGCTAGGCACCATGCGGTTGCTAGTGCACTTCCATATGCCGTCTAAGTTTTAATAAATATTCACTGGTGGACATCACAAATTCATGGTTACCAATTACAGGAATAAACAGTGTATTATTTAAAGTGCTCCGAAACAATCTTCAGTGATATTTTTCCTCAAAAGAACAGTTTTGTGTGAATCACCAATGTTAATAGTGTTGATGTAATATCCATGCAAACGAGAAGTGTTTAAAATGGATAGAAAACTAGATTTAATGTCTCTTTTTGAGGTAATTTTTATTTTTTATAATAATTCATCTAAATAAAATTGTGGTTTGTTTGAGGGTAGTTACTAATATTTATTTTTATTTGACAAGGCCATTGGCAAACAATTATCTGTCCTGGCAATTTAAATCATCTTCCTTATCAGTATTAACTACCTGCGCTAATATCTAAATCTAAATAAAGTAAAAGATAACAGGTGTACAGGAACTGAATGTACAATACTTACTTAAAAACCTGATAAGGAGCACTTGTTTTGTACATTTCCACAAGCCTAATAGTAAGAAGATAAAAAGTATGTTGCATGTATGAAACATGAATGAGAAATGCAATTCCTTTCACTAAAGAAGGCTTCAGTGATTTGAGAAAATGAAAGTAGTATTATCAAGTTAAATGCAAAGTGCGGAACTGACTCACACTTTGTCTTGTTGGGCCTTGGGGATTCTTGTATGACTAATTCTTTTGAACTATAAGATTAACTGAAATCTTTCCAAAGGGAATGAAAAACTGAAGTGAGATTTGTTGAAGTATTTTTTGATAGCTAAAAAGTATTGTTCGACTTTGTGCATTCTTGCATGACTTATTATTATTATGAGATAAACAGTTAAAGCTTTCTAATAACATAAAGAACTGCCTAATGAGACTCAAAAACTTGGTTAAGTTTTTAATAATAGCTAAAAAGTATAATTTGTTTTATAGCAGGCAACAAATGCTTTCATTAAAAGTAAATTTAGAAATTATGCAAAAAGAAAGTAAATTTAGCATAACATTAAAAGAAATTAGCAATTTATTATCACGGTAGTGCATTCAAAATAAATCGATGTCCCTACCCTTCGACAAACCTTGAAAAACAAACTACCCTTCGACTGATGCAATGCATGCAAGCAATGTTTGCATGCATTGCATCAGTCGAAGGGTAGTTTGTTTTTCACATTGCACAATAATATCTTTAGATTACAAACATGCATGTATCCTGCAATGTTTTTGTTTATGTTACGCTATCTCTGGATTTATGAAAGCTTGATGAAGGCTCTGATTGTAAGATATTCTGTTAAATCTTAGGATAGCTGCCTGTAGCATTTGACAACAGATTTAATAGAGAAACTATCACATTATAAACATCTTAAATAACTTAATAATATCAAAAACAAAAAACTTTAGCAGGCGTCACGCGATTTCACCAGCGTAGTTCCCGTTCCCGTGGGAGTACGGGGATAAAAATACAGCCTAGTTACTCGCTGATAATCTAGCTATCCATTGCTTAAAGATTTTTTTCAAATCGGTCCAGTATTTTTAAGTTTATTAGCTACATACAAAAATACGAATCTTTCCTCTTTATAATCTTAATATATATAAATCTCGTGTCACAATGTTTGTCCTCAATGGACTCCTAAACCACTTAACCGATTATAATAAAATTTGCACACCATGTGCAGTTCGATCCAACTTGAGAGATAGTATAGGTAGGGTAGGTAGGGTAGGTAGTTAAGAAAAGTACTAAGTGCTACCCGTGTGAAACCGGGGCGGGCAGCTAGTATTAGTATAGAAAAGGTGGAGGACAGACAGTAAGCTTACATCTAACACGATTTTTTTGTACATCACAATGTTATGGCTTGACCATTGACCCCCAAACTAAGCAGGGCCTGTATCTTGGGGGTCCGAATGTGAATGAGCAGAAAGAAATATGAAATGGTGCATAATCTGAAATAAGATTTTGTTTCAGTTTTCTATAATAATTAATACTTAAGATATCCTATTGTTTATTTTATGATTTACATTTTGTGATATGGAATAGCAGTTATGCCTGATCTTTGTTACCCTACCTGAAATAAAAGTAGGCTTCTATTACAGAACATTTCTGATCCACTCATCAGCCCACTGAGATTACTGTGCATTCATGTATTTAAAACTCAATAGAAAAAATGAATAATTTGAATTAATTAAGTAATAACTACTTAGAAAATTAAACTTAAATTAGTTAACTTAATGCATAATAATATAGATTTAATGCAACATTCCAGTTATACATTAACAGATTAGTATATTCTCCAATAAGAAATCATTATCATTAACTAATGAATATTACATGTACAATTATTACTATTTCTAGTAATATACTTATTTACAAATGTACATAATATTGGAAGGGTAAATTTAATACATTTAAACGACAATTCTTGTAATTATGTAAATGTCGTGGGGATATTGTCAAACCAATGATAAGATGTAAAGGGAAAGGCCGGTCGGGGACGCCCTAGGAGGACATATGCTTAGTACTGGCAACCGGCGTGCGTGTATGACCAGATGTATGAACGTAAACCAAGCAAAAGGAGTATGTAAGGATCGTAGCAGGTGGCATTCTGTATTTTCTGCCTACCCCCATGGGAAGAAGGCGTGAGTTTATGTATGTATTATAATATCACTATATAGGTAATCTGAATCTCGGTAACGGCTCTAACGATTTTCATGAAATATAGTATGCAGGGGGTTTTGGGGGCGATAAATCGATCAAGCTTGCTTTCATTTTTAGAAAACTTCTTTAAAAAAAAAACAGATATTAATTATTTATTTTATAGCCTTTTTTCAGAGTTACAGTTGTTACAAAAACGTTTTATTCTTAGTCCTGAGACTCTGCCCTTTTGCAAAGGCCTCCTCCATCCAATTCTTCCTGTTCCTTGCCTATCTAGTCCATGTCTTTCCCGCCGTCCTCACCAAGTCATCCTGCCATTATTTTTTTCAAAGTTTTCCCTTTCTCTTCCCCTCCCTAGGATACCATAGGGTCACCTTTTTGTTCAATTTCTCTTCTTACTACTTACTTTACTTACAAACGTACATAATATTGGAAGGGTAAATCATTGGTAAACAAATTTCACAAGGGTTACTTTACAAGCTTTTGCTGATGGATGACTCATAGTTTCGCCCCTTTGACAATCATCCAGAAAGCAAAAAAAATAAATGTTGGTAACTTTTAAGTTTCTTACATAAGCCATTCATAACAGACAACAATGAATCAGTGAGTTAGTCACCTTGTTACAGTTTAGATATTTGATAAATTCATTCAAATCCGTTTGGCTATAGAACATTTAATACATGGCGAAACTTAATAGCTGAAACAACCCTATATTATTATCTAGGTATCTTTATCACAGTTCTGATGAATGCCTTTTTTTGCAGTCGGACTCCTGGCCGACGTCAGACGACCTGTTGGAGAACATATTCTCCTTGGAGCAAGGTTCCCTCAATTTTCTCGAGGATGCTATGCCCGACTTCAATCTATGCGAAAACGTGTCACAACCCTCGGAAGCTATCAGCAGCTCGTGCTCCGATAGTGGATTGTCGAGTGACCAGGCCGAATTGTAAGTAATTTGTTATGTTATTGAGTGGTAAATTAACTGTTTGTCTACCTGTTGGGAAGTGGTCACAGCCACCTACAGACACCGTCGCGGCATTGTCATCCCAGAGACAAAGCTGAAATGTCTCATGTGCATGTCAATTACACCGGCAACATACCTACATACATAATCAGCCTATAATATTCCCACTGCTGGGACACAGGCCTCCTCTCTGTGAGAGGGAGTGGGCCATAAGACACCACGCGGGACCAGTGCGGGTTGGTGGATGTCACTTGTCTTCGATTTTTGAAATAAAAACTTCTTTAGGCGCGTTGGGCATTTTTGAGATGGGGAAAAAACGATTGAACTCGCGACACCGTTACCGACACCTAATTTTTGTAAACGCGATTGTGCTCTTTATTTAGATACGGTTACGGTCAAATATTCTATAAAAGTATTTTTTTTCCACTAAGGCGATCTTGTTCAACTTTTCACTTCTGTCGGCACTCCCGGAGTGCCACTTTTTTTTTTTTGTTCTAAGTCATTCACGATGTTTTCCTTCACCGTTTTGAGAGCAGTGGTGATGAAATTGAATAGTCTCTGCCTGGGTTCGGACGACCTACAACTCGTAAGTCGTGGCCGATACCACTGGGCCACCTTACCCTTCAATCTACAACGTTACCACGTTCATGTTACTTTTACTAAGCTATTGAGGTCGCCGAGCCGTCTCATACATGGAACAATTGCATACAACCACTCAACATAATGAATCAGCATCTGTAAAATCAATTTTCGTTGCTGCCTTTCAAATTGCTTCAACAGATGGTTCTGATTAGTGTTAACTCCCAAGGACTCGTTATCGCACAAATTGTTGGAATTTTAAAATAATTTAATTCAAAATGTATGTTGCTTGATAACTTGATAAGTGAACATGATGTTACGTAACATTATTAAGCTAACTGCTCGCAGAGAGAATTGTATCTAGAGACTTATGTAACGAACCCGGCATATAGTTTCTGCAGTTGTACCTTGGACTCTGCCTCAATAGCAGGTCCAAGGTTTGGACTTTATAAATTGCTAGGCATTATCTTGCAGCAAAAAGGGTTTACCTACACAACAAGTTCAGGGCTTTAAGAGTTAAATTGCTGATTAGGCTATTAGGCTAGATTGTCATTAATTTTCAATTGATCAATTATTAAGAACTTTAATTTTATGAATATAGGGAAATAAAACTGGGCTCCGACCCGTAAGTGTTCCGCAGCTGGCTCTAATGTATTAAATCCTGACCTAAGATACTTTGATGGTGCTGACCAAAGTCGTCTATCAATCAGAGAGTAGATGCTCCTCATCAAACCTCGAATATAAATCGTAGAACAGTACCTCCTTTGGTTTAAAAGAGAGTTCGCCTTTTTATTGCATTGTGTCTAGAAACTAAAATAAAAAGTAATATTACGAAATTAAACCTCGCGTGTGAACAAAGCTAAAATAAATTAGTTGACTTAAACAACGGGTTTTAAACACAATTACCCGGTGGTATTACCTACTGAAAAACTAGTCTTGTGTGCTGTTGAAAACAATGATACCTAACCAGCTAGAATTATCCTTGTGTATAAATGCAGAATTAAAATGTGCAATTTGCACTTCGAACACAATCTACCTACGACAGATAACAGGCTTGGTTACAGAGACTTCCTTTGGTACAATACTCGTTTTATGAACATTAATTAAAATTTCAGAGCTATTTAAATTGGGAGTCATTTTAGCGTTATAAAGTCGCACTTGTTTAAAAAGCTATGAAGGAAAACATCGTAAGGAAACCGACTTGCCTGAGAGATATCAATTCTCGACGGCATGTCAGGCAAGTTAGAGGCCCATGAGCGGCATAAAAACTGACACCAGGTTAGTCACTAACCACTTGACTCGAAAAGAAGATGGCGCCCAACAATAGCTTTTCTCCTGTATCGTGTAACTAAGGTCACAATATATAACCATGCGAAGGTACACCTCTGCCTAACCCTTCGGGGAATACCAGCGTGATGTTATGTTTTGTTATCGTGTCATCTAATATCCACACTTTAATATATGAACAATTCTGCGGCCCTACAGTTGCAGTATCAAACCTTCGCCCGGATTTAGCCCACGCAAAAGGGCAAAGGCGTGGCAGGATCCAAATTGGGCCAAGTTTAAAATTCAATTAGTGTAACGCGCTTAACTGTATACTTGATTGGATTATTACAAAATATTTGTAATAGTCACGTAGCCCCAGGATATAAGAAAGACGTAGTAAAAGATTTATAGTGAATCTCGGCAAACACATTAATATTTGTCGTAAGAGCCGCTAAGTCAAGTTCAAGGAACTTTATTGCTGTATTGTAAAGGCCATTTTAGCGCAACGCTAATGACTATTATCAAATCGTGAAGTCGTCAGACGAGTCCACCCTATTCTCAGGTTAATGAACATGGTTTTGAATACCTGTGAGACAACTTTACTTTTGGTAAACATGTTAGTTTTGACTTTTTGAATATTGCAAAGGATGTCATCATCGACAAGTAGCCATTTGCTTTTGGTATGACTCAAATAAATCTCTAATTTCTCTAAAGGAATGTCGCCACAACGTAGAACACTTATGATGTGACTAATCAGCATAGGAATTCACCATAAAATTCTTAAAAAATCCTTAACCTCAACCACGAGATCTTAGATTACACTAAAGAGCCTGCCATGTTGTATATTGGCATAATTTGCACGAAGCTAGGAACGTTAACTACAATAAATTGTATCTATTTCTTCCAATCATAGGTCCGTTAAGAAGGCAATGACTCAAGCGTTGATGCAATTGGAACGCGTGTGACCAATTTATTTTTGTAAAGTGTAAAATGTTAGTGACACTTGGTGTTTAGTATTCTAATCAGTGCCGACGACGAAACGGCACGCGATAAGAATTTATTTTTTTATAATAAGCAGAGGTTATACAGATCATAATATGTGAGGATGCACGCGGCGATAAAATGGTGTAGCAGGTTCTTGTAGGTTTTAATCAATTTTGCTGTTACCAGCCAGTATTTGTTTCATGTCTTCATGGAGTATTTAATAGCCTTCGTGTATCATTAAGTAGGGTTTGTTACTAAGTTTATGGATTTGTGTAATTTAATTTTGCAGAATCGTGCATGACTGTTCACATATAATGTTTCGTTTGCAATTAATTCGTCTAGGTGACTCTATTATTTTTTAAGGTTCATTTTTCCTAGCAGGTGTGCGTCCATTACATTTATTATTGCAGTATGATTAATTTACTCAGTCATGTAACTGAGGATGTACAAAAGGAATGTAGCAAGTTTTTCAAAAGTTTTGCTGCTACTTCCAAGTATTTGTTTAATGTCTTAATTTATGGGATCTTTAATGGTCTTCATGTATTGAACATAAATACCTAATGGGATTTATTGCTGATACTGATATATCGAATTCTAATAATAATATTTTGTTGTTCTGTAATACATTTTTCCTTATAATTTCCATAAAGTATACAGATGATCTTACAAACATTATAGAATAGAATGTTGTGGTAAAGTTGATATGAAAGATGGAAAAAAAAATAAGTTTATTTGTTACTAAAACACGTGCATACAAAATCATAATTAACTGTAGTAGAAAAATAAATCACAATAGATTTAAATATAATTACGAGCACAAAACAAAAATAGTCGGCAGCTGTTGGCACGTCATGACTGTGACAAGAAGGCACTCAGCATGTTGCTGTGCTATGGAGAGCCACAGCCACAGCACAGCTGATTTTCAGTGTCGCTCACCCCAACATATGACGTGCAGATTTTTTTTTTTACTACTCTATGTTCTGCTTGTAAGATTGAACCGTACACACTTATCAGAATGTTATCAATAAAAACAGTTACACACGTTTATCATAAACTGATACGGAATCACTTGATCTCATATTACTTACATATTAAATAGAAAACAAAGTAAAAAGGTTGAACTACATTCGTGGCATTGAGGTCAACACGTGTGGCAAGCTATCTACGTAAATAAGTAAATAGTTACATAGAGGTACTATATCAATAACTTATATACAATGGCCCGAGTAAACGGTTCAAAACACGCTATTCAAGTACGACGTGGTGGTTAAAAACAGCGGTAAAGGTCGTCTAAGGGCACATCTAGGTCAAATATTATTTTATTATCACTTGCTTCAAAAACGGTGAAGGAAAACATCGTTAGGAAACCGGCATGCCTGAGAGATATTTCTCGACGGCATGTGAAGCGAAGTCAGAGGCCCAAGGGCGGCTTTAAAACTCTGACACCAGGTTAGTCACTAACCACACGAAAAGAAGAAGATTATTTTATACAGGGTGTCTCAAACTTGTGGTCCAAAGGCAAATGGGGTAAAGCGGAGGTATCCACCTATCATTAAAAAATTTAAAGTTGGGATATTCTCAACAGTTCGCTGGTTTAATAATTTTGAAGAAATTTTACACTTTCACTTGGTTTTTTTGAGAACAAAATTTTCGACGTAGCGAGTTCAAATCTGGCTAGGAGACGCCTTGATAGTGTAGGTACAAGATTATGTACCTATTTACGTTCAGTGAGGCTCTGCAACGCTTCAGATTTTATTTTTAGTTGTCTTTTCTAACTTATTATCAAACTTTAGTGAAACTTACTTGGTAGTACACTTTTTTTAATCTGGGGCTAGAAAGTTTCGCTGAAGTTTTTAAAGGTACCTTTTACCCCATTTGCCTTTGGACCACTACGTTTGAGACACCCAGTATTACGTGTTAAAATGATGCATGTTTCCCGTGATCGAGAAAGTGATGAGTTTTAGTTGAAATATGCAGGTCGTTATGAGGAAAAAGTTTATTATTTTGTAAAACGATTATGGTTGATAATTGTAGATTTTTGAAGTGAAAACTTCTTTAGGCGCGTTGAGCGATTTTAAGTAGGCGGTTATTCGCGTCACCGCGCGCCGTAGTGGTCTACTATAGAATATAGATGGCGCTAATAACAGTTTTAAGTTTTCATTTCTAAGTCAAATTGTTTATTTCAAATAGGCCCTTGTATGGCACTTATGAACATTGCCCGTACCAAAAGATAGTTTTCTTTCTGTTGGCAGTCCCCGTGACTGCCTAATTTGGTTTTTTTTTTTTATTGCCAACACTTCGCCTTTTATTTCATCAGTCGTCTTTTGTGACCTTACGGATTGGATAGTGCCGATAGGGGTGACATTTTTTAACAGAATATCGCAACAAAAAACTATGTGAGTCATTATTTTACTACGATAAATATCCTGACGAGGCGGCCATTAACAGTAGATTAAAAATTTAATACTTACAAATTATTACTCGCAAATATGGAATCGATACAAAATCAAGGCTTACTTTTACGTAGGAAGACTAGGTATTTATATTTTTATAATAACAGTACCGAGTGAGTCACCTTAGCAACTACTTATATTTTTCTTTTTATAGTAGCAACAACACATTTAACATGAGATTTACTGCGACGCTTATTTTTTACGCGTTGAGATAAATTTCTTGTTTGTTTGCGCACTCTAAAGATGGTATGAAGAAAAAAGTTGAATCGCCCTTTACTTGACCTTTCCATGGGTTGATGTCCTTTACTCAGGGTTAACCAATATACTACTCAAGTAGGCAGTAATTGTGGGTAAATTACCTACCATTTATCATTATTTCCTCAGGAAAACCTTGGCTAAAGATCCGGCTATATCTTTCTTTATTGCGTTGATACTGAAATTCAGAAGGTATTTACCTACCACAGATTAAATATTAAATCGTAGCAGATTAAACTTTATATCATTGTATTTCGTTAATTATAATGCCGACGTGAATCGAAAATAACAGCTATCTACGCAATACTTTTGATAACCTAAATACACAGAAAGTGCATTCGTCGCTTGTTCCAAATTATAGCGTTACATACATACTTACTATCTAAATACGTAAGCAAGTGGGTACATAAATACTGAGTTAAATTGCTGATTCACTTTGTCGTGAGCATTCTGGAAAGCAATACAGCCTTTGAACGGTGCCTACGTCTACCTGAAACGTTATAATTGCCTTTCACTTACTGACAGGCCTGTCAAAATTCGAGAGCAGCCCCAGACACCGACGAACGATTAAGTATCAAGTTTTTTGTCTACAGTGAACGGTGAATGGATATTTCACTTAAATTAAATCTATACATACATGCCTACGAATAAATAAATAAAATTGTAGTGTCTGTAATGTCAAAATAACATCTTTTTACTAAATGCATATGAAAGTATATACGGTACTTATAATTATTTTTTTTGTCTCTTTGTTCCGGCTAATCTCCGAAACGGCTGGACCGATTTTGACGGGACTTTCACTGGCAGATAGCTGATGTTATAAGGAGTAACGTAGGCTACTTTACTTTTTGAAAAAGAAGTATGTTCAGGCAGCAGCGTGTACTAGATAATAATACCTGTAAACTTTTTTTGATTGATGAATACGAGGCTTTTGACTACTTTTGTATAAATGTATTTAATGTCTATTTTTTTTTAAATAAACACATTTTCATTCTTTCTTTCTGTACTCAGGTACTTAGTAGTTTTTTGATTGCGTTCGATTATTACCCAGCTCAATGCCGTGCGTAATTCGCTGATAAGCAAGAAAAAAATGTTATTGAACACGCATATTTTTCATCGTTAGTCACGGTATTATAGTAAAATTTTCTTAGAAAAGTAAGTTTAAAAACTTCATGGTTACAAATAAGCATAAAGCAAAGTTACTTTTATGCTCATTCTTATTATTATTTATTGAAGAAATTTTTCTTAAAGTAGGTTTTTTTTTATGTATGTAGGTAAATACAACAACCAGGAAGAAACAACCGCAACAACAACCACTACCCTAATTGCGTAATACACGATCAATCACAATTTGTTTCGATTTGAAACTGATTGCTAATCCATTGCTTTATAAGTTGGAAAAAAAAAATGCTCGACAACGTAAATAACGCAATGAATGTTGTTGAACTGTCAAAATGAAACAAATTAGTCGTAATCGTTTACGAAAATAAATTACGCAATTAGGGTACAGGTTTTCATTTCGTATTTTTCCGAATTAAAAGTTTTACACAAGTAATTCATGTGCCATTAAAATTTTATAATGTCGTCTAGGTAGTTCATCTAGTATTTTAGTAGGTAGGTACATTTTGACCCCAACAATAGTTCGTTAAATCGGCCGTACGCCACACCCCTTGACATCCCCATTTACCCCATTTGAAGGAGACATGGTAACCTACATCTTTCTATCGATACTAGTGATGTGCCGGATATCCCTATCCCTATCCGTATCCGTTACTTTTTAGCGAATCTTGAACGTATCTTTTATATTAATACATTTCATTATGTATATGAAATTTTAAAGATATGTAGCAATGAAATACTGTTAACTTCAATCCAATTCAGTAAAAAAAAAAACATACCTATTTATTATAATTCAAGTAGAGTAAGTACCAGTAAATTAAGTTATAATATAAGGTAGTCATTCAACTATCTTTGTAGTGAGATCAAACTTCTAATATTTGTGCTATGCTAATTGAAATAATTAGGTATGTGAGTTAACACATCAATTAAAACTATGTTTTGTTCAAGAACTTAAAAAAAATATACGTAATAATTAATATTGAGTAATGGTAAATTGTATTTCAAAAAGAGTAACTTGGCAGCTTTGTCCCCCAAAAGTCAGTTACGATGAGGATCATAAAAATTCCTGCTGAACCTGAAGAACGTTGAGATGGGTTTAAAGAAAGATCCTAAGAAGAGATCCGTATCCATATCCGTATTCGTGGATCACATTTTTTAACGATCCGGCACATCACTAATCGATACTTATCTCACAAGTAGGGTGACATTCATCTGTTATTACCGTTTATTTTCTTACTTTCTCCTCTCGAATGAGCAGGGAATTGTTTTTAATACCTGGCAATCTTCCAGATCAATTTTCAAACCTTATATTTAAGGCTAGTTGTATCGTACAGCATTCTGAATTATTATTATGACCGTTTTGGCTAAAATTGGTCGCAAAATCTCTTTAAAAAAGCGTCAATAAACGGCTTACAAAGAAGATTACTTATGTGAGATTATGTTCGAAAAATGTGTCTGCTCAACAACGTAAATAACGCAATGAATGTTGTTGAACTGTCAAACTGAAACAAATTAGTCATAATTGTTTACGAAAATAAGTTACGCAATTAGGGTACCGGTTTACACAGTTTTGGTAAAATAGATTGCTTGTTTCGAGTTAATCAATTTTCTGATCTGAAAATTTTTCTTTAAAGCCGTTGATCGATTAAAATACAGTCTACAACAACAAACTCATCTTCTCGTTGATTTTCATCAACTGGCAGGGATAGATTCGTATTTGACACAAAGGGTGTGTCAATAAACCCTAAATGTATGTCAAGTGTATATAAAATCGATAGTCATCACATCAACAACTTAAATCCATTTATCGAAGACGGAAATACTCAGTATCAGGTGCCAAAGCAACATGGCTACCAAAATATTGTCTGGTTTTGCCACAAAAACTTTTTTATATTCAATGAAGATATGACAAGGATGTAGATTTGTTTATACGTAAGTCTGCGTACCTAACACATTCGTGTAGTGTTACACGTTCTATGTCATAGGTCCCTGTGATATTTTCCACATAATCTCGATACTTAGAACGACCGTTTCAAAGTAACTCTCTGGGGATAAGCGTGTTTGACCATTATTTTCATGCGTGGATATTCTAGGAAAAGGCCTCTACTTTGAAAATTGTTTTTATTAATGTAATAACCCGAAGTTACTAGTAATGAAAAAAACCTTTTTTTGCACCTGTTTTTAGGTGTATTTGTATTTCGTTCGAATTCATCTCGCTAACTATGCCATCGATTGAGATTGGTGTTGATACGGTCTTTAGTTTGTGACCTTGCGGCGAAAAGCAAGGTCATGGGCGGCTGTAATGGGTATTAAACTAGTGTGACCGATAACGTAGTTTGCCTATAGTAACGTGAAATATATTTTACTTTTAAGCTTGAATAATTTTTAACCTTAGCTCTTTATGTATACGTAAAATTGCTGCTGTGTTACGGTTTCAAAGATTCCATAATAGTGTCAAACCGAGAGAATTTGAAGCACATGAGTAATTTCATCCTTGACTCCAATAATGGCAACGCATTGAAAAAACCTCTGGGGATGTCGGAATCGCAGTCAACCACTTCTCCATCAAGTGGACAATCAGCCTGTCACATAAAGAAAATAATCTTTTAGGAGCACCCAACTAATTCTTATCCATCTTTACAGCGACTTCGAGCAGCAACTTTCCCCATTCCTGATACAGAACTCCTGCGATGAAGACGCTTCCCCCGTGGGTCTGGAGCCGACCAGTCCTGGTAACGTGCAGGATGTCATCATCCAAGACCACAGTGATGGCTCCGACTCCTCGAGCGAAGTCGTCGACGATACCTTTGACATGTTGAACTTTGAGCAGAATGTTGTCCCCGGATTCCTTAACAAAAATACGTTCCAAAGCCCTGGTAAGTTTTTTTTTTTTTGTTCTGAGCATGGCGTAACATAGCTTGCATACAACAATATATTTTTCTGGTGGTATATTACCAGAAAATTATTTTGTTGTATTTATACAGGATTTTTTCTAACCAGTGCACAAACTTAAACACGTGACTTTACTCATCATTATGAACAACTTTTACTATGGGACCAAGCCTGAAAATTTGCTGTTCCCTACATGTTGACGAGAGAGACTACATATATAGGGAACAGCAGATTTTTTTTACATGTTAGCTATAAATGTTTGAATGTTGTTTTATTCATAAATGTTAAGGGCCTCTAATTAGTCCTAACCTAACAGAATAATTTTATTTCACGGTCATCACTGAATAAAATTATTATATTTTTGTAATTTTGTGTCAACGTTTCAAAATCGTAAAAGTAAGCGCTGAAGTATTAAATATTTGTACGTTTTATAAATGGTATTCACGGTTAGCAACACGTGAACACCTACTGAAAGAATTAATAAATCCTTCAGTCGCCGTAGCCAATGTAGGTATGTTAATACGTGCTAGCATGTCCATAAAAGGTAATCATTTTTTTTATCGCAGTCAAAGCCGGTAAAAGTACTTATTGTATTGTGATAATTTTGCAAAAACTTGCCTTAAGATACTTACTTTACTTATGTATGAATTAATATCAAATAATGGAGTAAAAATATCCTGCAGAAATACCAGTTTATTACGCAGATATACCTACTCGGTATGAAATGAGCTCGACTTATGTAAATATCCAATAACACGTGGCCCAGACGCTTCTTGCGAATCAGAATAACAAGTCCATTATACAAGATCTAGACATTCTTATCTAAGACTTCACATCAAGCTTTTTACATTATTTCAATATAAAATATACCTACATATTACATTATCTGTTTTTCGTTTATCGAATTTTAACTGCAACCTTCAGATATTAATATTTTGGCCTCCCCGCATTGAACACGACACTTGAGTCAATAAATGCCGAAAAGAATTTTTCGTAATTGTATCACAAAGGAAATATATAACAGATAATTTGTTTAATTCAAATTCCAAAAATTCGTAACACGTAAACAATGGTCATTGCTCTCGAATCTGCGCACTTAGGTCTTGACCGCATTGAGTAACATGACTCAATTACTACTAATGGATAATACTGACAGAACTTATCATAATTAGAATTACACACATCTAAGTATTTCTAAGTCTCTCTCTTTGGGGAGTTTGTTGCGCCACTTCTTCCCAGCTCACCAGGAAGTGGTGAAGGGCGGGCGTTTTGGGGGACTGTCTTATCAATTGTCAATTTGATTAACAAGATATCTTCTCTTAGGTAAAGGCAATAGAAAGCGGCGTTTATCTCAAACGCCACAAGTGGCTGTGCAACCAAAAGTCCAGAAACCCACGATCAGGATTCCAGCAAGTAGCACCCCGAAACCGCAGCTGATTGTAAAGGCACAGCCCCAGAAACCCGTCAAAGTGGCTAACATACAAGTCTTGAACCCACAAACCAAGGTCTATTCCAAGCCTGTCGAAAGCGTCGCCCCGCAAAGACGAGTGATCCGCGTAGCCCCCATGGCCGGCAACCCTCGATCAATCCTCCTTCCAGTTACGATAAAAGACATGAAAGATCTCAAATCTATAAAGATCATCAATGCTGCGGATTTGAAGAATGCTTCGAACATTAAGCTGGCGGCCGCCAATTTGCTGTCGCAGAGCAAACTGCATGATTTGAAGGTGGAAGCTAGAGACTACGATTACGATCACAGCGGAAATAACGGTGAGCCACGTTCGATTATTTAATATATAACTGTACATTTAATCCACCTTAAAGAAGGTGGAAATAAAACATGTCATCTCTAGGGGCACTGTAGTCTTAAGGTGTAAATGCCAAGGTGTCCAATGAATGCGTTTAGAGTTCTAAGCGTGCTATTCTGTTATTTTATACAAGGCGTAATTTTTAAAACGTTGTTTTAGTTACAATGTGCGGCATTCTATGGTTTATGCCTATCCACATAGGGGAATGGGCTTGATTTTGTCAATGTTCTGTCTTAATTATTGTTTGTCAACCATTGCATAAAATTGCCTTCACTGAAATTCAGAATCATTTGTGAAGATGTCGCAAACGAAATTGCGACTAAATACCGTTCATTTTAAAGTTCAGTAAATTTTCGGTCACCTCGCTGTGGTTGATTGGTAGCAATTGTACGGACATGGTGACATAACGCAACCAACCGGTTGACCTGGTCATTGGACTCGTTCAATAATTTACTTTCTTTAATGCTGACGTACGAAAATGACTATCAAATGTGTCTCAAACGAAAGTATTGGCTATCGTCTTTAATTAATAGATAGTATTGAACCGTCGTTTATTTAATAAATTTGAACGTTTATTCTTCAAAAGCTAAGACAAACATAACTTTGAAATGAGGTCAAGGTTATTTCCAAATAAGATTCATTCAAGAAATTACATTGTTTAAACCTCATTCACTTAAAACCTTATTGCTGGTAATGACTGGTTTGTCTTTTTTTTTTCCTACATACCTAATTAATGACAGTAGCTTTTATAATTGTGATTCCAACACATACAGGGTGTCCGATAAATAATGGATAACCTTGAAATATCATATAAAAGACCCTAAGACCGTTCTAAAAAAAATACAAAAAATATATATCCCAATAGTACCTAAGATTTTGAACTAACTTTTTTTTCCTTATTTTACATTTTTCTTCACCACGACCACAAATTAATGAATACCATCAGTTATTTGTTGTTGTAATATTGTACATTGACTATGTCGATAGAAAAGCAGTAAATAATGTGACTAGAAATTGCCCAGTATCTTTTTCAAAAATATTGTATCTTATGTAGCTACTTGGAAAATATATTTTATTGTATTTTTTTTAGAACGGCCATGGGGTCTATTATATGCTATTTCTAGGTTATCCATTATTTACCAGACACCTACGTCGTCATTACAGGAACATAGGTACTTTGACGCCTATTAATATAGAAGCAGTATGTTAGGATGGCCGAGCAGTGGTGGCCCAGTAAGCAGTGGTGGCCGAGGGAGCAGTTGTGGCCCAGTGGCAACGGCCACGACTCATAAGTGGGTTCGAACCCAATCAGGCGCTTTACTTTGTGTAAATAATTTCACCACCACTGGTCTCAAAACGGTGAAGGAAACCATCGTGAGGAAACCGGCATGTCCTAGAACCAAAAATTCGAAGACATGTGACATCTACCAACCCGCACTGGGCCAGAGTGGTGGATCACAGCCCACTCCCTCCTGTGAGCCAGCAGTGGGAACATTATAGGCTGATTATGCTTGAATGGCCTAGTTCAACCGGTTCAATGTTTAAGTTTCCTCTAATTAATTTAATCCTTTATCCCTATACGATACAAACCCAACTTTATTCCCCCCATACAGATGACTCAGGCAGCGACCGCAGCGATGATGATGATGATCACAAAGACGTGGTTCCCGACGGCAAAAACGGCTATCCTCGTCTCGTTCTAACAGCCGAGGAAAGACGACTGCTGTCGAAGGAAGGCATCACACTACCCACCAGCTATCCTCTCACTAAACACGAAGAGAGAGAATTGAAGAGGATCCGACGCAAAATCAGAAATAAGATCTCAGCGCAAGATTCCCGTAAGAGGAAGAAGGAGTATGTTGACGGGCTTGAGGACAGGTAATAATTAATTTGCTTATTTTGCAACTTCGAAGTCAAATCATTTATTTCAAATAGGCCCTTGTATGGCACTTTTAAACGTCAAAACTTTAAAAATAATAGAATTGATTCTAGTCACCCCTTCCAACAGTTAGTTTTCGTATGGAGAAGAATGGGCAAGAAACTCCACCGTTAGTTACTCTTTTAAAATATTTGGTATAGGTACCTACATTCGTAAAATTATGTGAAGACGATGCACCTAGAATAAAATTACTATACCACAATAGGTAAAAAGAATTAAAAATGAAGCAACGACAGATAAATTAATTATGTGATAGATACAACATGGTGCTCACATATTTACAAACATTTTCCTAAAATATTACAATTAATAAGTCAGTTGCTAAATACAGGTCGAGTTAAAAGTTATAGGTAGTTGTAAATAGGATCGCCCCCTACTGTATGAGACTGAAACATAACTACCGATTTGTGGGTGTACTATAGTTCCACCTCTACCTAACCCTTCGAGGGTACAGGCGTAATGTTATATTATGTTTAGTTCTAAGTTAAGAAATCATAATGAACCTCGTTTCACTTATTATTATTTTATCGCCCGTATCGAGGCTCTGTTAGGGCTCGATATAACTTATGGCGACAATAACAGACTTAATGATTTTATACTGAAGATCACGTCTAAACGAGTAGTGTTAGTAATTTGGAAAAAATATATGTTAAATTAGAGCATTTTTTTAATAAGTTATTTTAGGAATATTTTAGATTATGTTTATATTGCATAGTGAAAAAAAACGAGAATCACGCAATATCTATCAAGCGTAGTTTTCTGAAACCTTCACCATTTTAAAGATAATTTAATTATTGATCTCTTAGTATACGTGTTTTATTAAAATACCTTTTGTTTTGCGTGTTCTGTGCTGAGCTCACGCAACGCGTCGTTCGTCCAGCCAGTAATAGGACTTGCCCATCAAGGAGCGCTGTCCCAAATTATTATTAATTTATTATACGTAAAACAAAAGGTATTTTTTTTTAAATGGTGAATGTTTCAGATATATATGCTTGATAGTTTTTGAATTAATTACACTATGTAATTTAAACATAATCTAAAATATTTACAGATTAAGTTATTAAGAAAATGCTCTAATTTAACATATATTTTTTCCTAATCATTAACACTACTCGTTTAGACGTGATCTTCAATATAAAATCATTAAAAGTCGCTTAGTGTCGCCTTGAGATAATATTATTGAGGAGTTCGAGATTACGTTAGAGAGTACCTGGGAGAACTTGCAGCAGTTCTATGCCCAGTAATGAGGCAGTATAGACTAAATAAAACATAGATTATCTACTAAATTCGCGCAATTTAACTACAAATATTTGTTTTCGGTATCTTTTCTAGTAGTCTGCAAGGCAAAGCCGTTACTAATACCTGATTAGATTAGATATATTAATTTGAAGGTTTTTATATTACTTCTTATTAATGTTTTTTACGGGGGCAAAGATGTCCGCGGGAGATACGAATTCTATAAATAAAAATATCGATTTAAATTTTTGTGAAGCAATGTGCCGGCCGCACGCTATGCCAGTAGAAGGCTGCAACGGAAAATTGCGAAAAATCGTGCAACTATGCTGGAAGGCGATAGTTATCCGATACCTAAAGTATTTAAAAAGCATTTTTAGATTACTAGCAACGAATATTCAAAAGTATTGCAAATGACCTTGATACAAATAAATTCTGAATAACACACTGCTTATTCAGATGTAAAATTGACAATACGTTACTGAATATTACAATATGTCTTTCTTAACTTAGCAATAACGAACTCCTCTATAAATAAAAACTTGACATTTATAGACGCTTTAAAAATATTCCTATCCTTGTCATAATAAAATGAGAGAGCAATAGTTTATAACACCGCTTAGTTCAAACCCGAGTTTACGCCAAGGTATGAAACATGTATTCCACATGTTGTCTATTCAAAATTCAAAAGTCATTTATTGAAACTAGGCTGAGAATCAGCACTTTTCGAACGTCAAAATTACATAAGACAGTCCCCCAAAAACGCCCACCCGTCACCACTTCCTAGTGCCTTTAACTGGGAAGAAGAAGTGGCGCAACAAACTCCCCAGTAGCACAGCTGTCTGTTCAAGTTAGAAAAATGATTCTATACAATAGTATGAAAAAAAACTTACAGTATGCAACACAAAACATAATTTAAATGATACATTATTGGCCATATGTCAGCTAGCACACGCCAATATACCAACCAAAAACATCCGAGAACTATAATCAAGCAGAATTAAAAAAAAAAAAAAACTAAACGTAAACAGAACTAAATCTTCTATAATATAAAAATGAATCGCAAAATGTGTTGCTAAGCGCATAACTCAACAACGCCTAGACCAATTTGGCCAATTCTTTTTTTATTGTGTTCGTTATTTTCAGGACAAGGTTTTAGGTAGGGTAGGTAGGTAGTAAGTGATACCCCAAATATTTATATGGCAAAACAACGTTTGCAGGGTCAGCTAGTATCTAAATAAAAGCCTCCAGGCATAAAGGGCGTGCTATTGTTTTTACACCTTAAACAAGTTGTAAAGACTAAACTTGTCGAAAGGTGAACAATATGTAGTTAACAAGTTTTATACACGACATGTTTTTGACAATTCTTTTACAAGACTTATGCCCGTTGTCACCTAGTGACACTTAAATGAATCCCTAAATAAAAGTGCACTGTTGGATTTTCAACTCTCAGCGCTAAGCCTAGCGTTGAAAATCCAACAGTGCACTTTTATTTAGGGATTAATTTAAGTATCACTTAGTAAAAAAGGTGAAAACGGACATTAGAAAACAAGTATCAAAACTTATAATAATATGAATGGAATCGCGAGTTAAGACAACTATGAATAAGACTAAGGTACATTCAATTACAACAAACCTCATCATTTACCTTTGTTGCTTAAGGAAATAACACAATTTAATTCATTGTTTCAGAGTAAAACAGTGCACAGCGGAAAACCAGACTCTTATAAGGAGGATAAAGATTCTGCAATCACAGAACCAATCTCTGACTGCTCAACTGAAGAGATTACAGGTAATTATGATTATTTATAGCCATTATGTTACTTTATTTATAGACTAGCGACCAGGGCTTGAAATACCGGTATTTTTGGGAACCGGTACCAGAGTAGTACCTGTACTATGGGTACCGGTATCAAATAAATATTTCCGTAAGTTAGAGTGAGAAAACAGATATAGTAAGTAAAAGCTTAGTTAATGGGCATTAAGAAAATAACTTCAAGGTACAAAGACGAGATTTGTGGTACGCGGCGGGTAATTAACTGAATTTGGTACCGGTACTTGATAGATGGAGTACCGGTACCCGTCGTACAGGTACCGAAATGGCAAGACCCGCTTAGTACCGGTACAGAACCTGTATTTTTTGTACTGGTGCAATGGTGGCATGTTAAAAAAATATAGATTTTTGTGCTATATCTAAGTTAAATATTAATTGTATAATACAAATAAACCTTCTGGAATAAATAGTCTAAATGATAATGAAAACCGCATCAAAACCGTAGTTTAGAAGATCTAAGCGGTCGCACAGAAAGACCCGAAAAACGACTATTTTATACTATGTATATTGTCCGTGCAATCCACGACGTCGCGCCCCACTCCGCGATTACTGTACTGTAAGCTGAACTCTAGTACGGCGCGGAGCGGAGTGGGGCACGTCTTCGTGGATTGCGCGGACTATAGATAGATGTAGATGCGTGTATAGTTATTATGGTTTTTTATTCCAGTAAACTAGTCTTAAAGTACTAAAAATGTCAAAATTAGATGTGGCCGGTGTTTCCTAACCGATTACTCTGAGAAAGAAACACCGAAAAAAACTCAGAGGTCACAGTCTCCTGCCGGGGTTGCGGTTTTGTCCGAAAGGGTTACCTTGGCCCCTGGCAATACAGGCAATTGAAAGAACACGGGTGGATTTTAGTCAGTAAGAGTCTGACACGCCCTCCCGCTCCGCCCAGAGCGGGAGAAGTTATTTGACAATTACCAAACCAAAAAAAAAAATTTGAGGTCACGGTGTCTTTTAAAGTCCAGACATTCTTGGTCAGATCAAGTGAGGAACATGTAGATAAGTGTCTGAGATGTCGGATTTGAGTGTTGTTGATCATAATGGTGCCCAATCTTGTCAAAACCGTGCTGTGGTCTTGTCTGTAGGTTTCCCGTCAATAAATGAAGCATTTCTTCCCTACCCATGTCGTAAAGGGTCACGCGGTAGTAGTGTCAACAGGATAACCGCAGGATTTCTGTAAATCTTCTAATAAACTGAGCACTCATGTGCGTATTACGGTACTTTACGATGTGTCCGTTATTAAATAAAGCCGTAATTTGAAGGACTATATAAAACTTTAGCAGAGAAGATTTTTACAGCCTGAAGTTATATACTGAATTTCAGTGAAAAGAAAGTAGCGAAAGGCGAAAACCAAACGTCTAATTGTTGCAAATTTCATACAGTAAACACACACACACATTTGCTCAAACAATGAAATTAGAAATGGGCAATATTCGCCTTTCACTCGCAGATCATGCGTGCGAGCGAGAGGCAAATATCGATAACAATAGTCGCGCCGCCATCTTTAATCCAAAATCTCGTTGATCGATTACTATTTCAAATTGCGTAACTAGTTCGCCGAAAGTTCTAGCTATGATTGTCATTTGTCAATCCAAGTGACAAGTAAAATGTTACTCTAGTGAAACCTTTGAGGTCAACTCAAACTGGTTTCTAATGTAATGTCGACTTTAATGTTGCTAATTTCACTATAATTGCGGTAGTCAAAAAATTATCTGTTATACGTGAGATATGCTCTTCTCCTTATTTAGTTTTTGCCAGGAATTTGGATTCCGTTAATAAAATAGGTTGTAATAACATCCTATTTTTATAGGAATTGTTTTTATTTATTTATTTAACCATTTATGCACACACATATAAACAGACAAGAAGAAAGGAACAGAAAAATACGTAAAAAGTAACAAGAACTCAAACTCAAAGCATTCATTTCAATTAAAGCATTTATAGGCATTTTTGAATTGTCAAAGAGTCGGTCAGTTAGTCAGAAAGTTGAAGCTAGTTGCCCATTCCAAAACGTAGATCTCTATGGAGAAGAATGGGTGAGAAACTCCGAGGACACTCTTTAAAATATAGATATTACAAAATCTTGGGTACATTATTCTTGTTGTTTCTATATGTGAGAACAATTTAAACAAAATATAAGTTTAAAATAAAAAGATCTGATATTTATCATTATAGTATTTCATTTATAAATTAACGAAAACGGAACCCTCGAAAACCAAGAGATATCAATAGATGAACTAATTAGTTCATATTTCCATAATATTTAGGTCAGATACTATTCCACTGTGTATCTATTATCAGTAGGTCAATAATGACTATTAATAGTCAATTGCCTGCAATCATGATCTTGTACTAATGATAGCAATATTCACAATCAAAGGCTCGTTGTATGAGATAATCTTTAAGGTACCATTCCGTAGCTGACTGCTGGCGGCAGCAGTAGGCGAAGTGTCGCCGCTACACGACTGGTTTCTATGGAACCGACGTGTCGCTAGCTACGAAAGGTATTTCATAGAAAACAGTCTTGTCGTGGCAACACGTCGCCGTCGCCTACGGAATGGTACTTTTAAGTACCGAGCAACTTTTATACGACAGAATTGCATATCGATATGTTTCTGTGTCGCTCTTTATAATATACTGATTTACAGTTCTCAACTTTCAATCTTTGTAATTAAGTGCCAAAACGCTATGGTGATTGATGATGACCAATAATATTTCACTGTCGATATTTTTTATAGCTTTAATAATGTATGATAGCCTTAGATAGTTCATTGACTGCTTTCTCCGTTACTTGTTATAAATCATTATTTGTAGTGAACTATAATTTACCTATGACACAGATGCTTCTGTGCTGATGGTCACACGAGATATATTGAAAAAAAAGAGCAGAATTTCATGTTTTTTTTTTTTTTGTTTCATGATTACATATTCTTTGTTTGCTTTCTTTTATCTTTTTGGTGGTCAATAAAGAGTATGTCATCTATTTACCTGAACATTTTCTTCAGCTGTCAGTTATTTGCAGACTGATACTGAGATAAAGTATCTCCCATTTGTGATCTCATACACCATTGTTAAGACCTTTTCACTCGCATCTGTTACGATCAGTGGCCTGGTGGAGTGCGGTGCTGATAGGTATCGTCAAATGCTCGGATATTAGATCCGACCACCTTTTTGGGCTTCGGCCTCTAGGTCTTTTGCCCTCTATTTTTCCAGTCACCATTAGAAGTTCCATGTTATTGGTACCTCTGTGAGCAACGTGGTCGAAGTATCTCACGAAACGTTGCAGGCAGATCGAAGACAGTTGTTGCCTTCTTACCTAAAATAACCTTTTTTTATCTTTCTTTACAGAACGTCCTAACAGGCGTCACAGGCGGCTCCACAAACAAGTCAGCGCAGCCAGCCACCTGCTTGCTGGTACTTCTGCTGTCGGTCGCGTTGGTGGCGCTCCCGTCTATGCGTGAGGAAATCAGGCCGCGAGCGTCAGATACGCCGGCCAACTCACCCGCTGTTACTAGAGCGTTGCTCTCAGCTTCCAATAGTGAGTATAACTATTTAGAATCTCAAACAAAAGCAAGTCGCAAGCGCTACTGCTGAGCATGAGGTCCTGGGTTCGATTCCCGGGTCGGGCAGTGTTATTAGCTTTTTTCTATCTGGAATTTCTCAGTAGCAGCCTGGAGTCTGGATTTGTGCCCGGTTGATGACAATAGGCTCGCTTCCTAATTCAAAGGACTTAAACATAAATTGGCGAAATGTGGGTGTACCTACTACAGGTACACCTCTGCCCAACTCTTCGGGGAAACAAGGCGTTATGTTGTCTCAAAAAAAAGATACAGGTACTTATATAAGTACATGATATATCTATAAATAATGAGCAACATCAGGTAAGAAGTATGTGTAATCTTTCACTTATAGAAGACCACAGCAAACACAATAAAGTTGACAACTAAGGTAACAAAGTTAATGTAGCTGTGTATGAAAGTTTTCGTCGATGACACGAGATATAAGAGAATGGCTCATGTCATAGATCAGATAAATTGTACACCAAAATATAGTAATAGTGGAAATATTGGTTAGTCATGGATGACTGCTTGGAGTGCACTGCAGTGAATTCTAGGATAGTCTCATAGAAGCTCTCTCTTTACTAAACTACATTATTTTATGCATATTATAATTATAAAGTAATGCAGTAGGTAAGCTTTCTGAAAAATTAATAATTATAAGTCTGTCAGTAAGCAAATCTTCGTAGGAGTAGAACTGAGAAAATGTTAGCTATTGTTTAGGCAGTCCTTGACTTATAAACCCAAATATTCAGTTAGTTGCGTAGTTAGAATAATGGATTAATTAATATCTCAATTAGTGATGTAACGATTACGAATATTCGTATTCGCCGAATACCATCAAATTACCGAATATTCGTATTCGCCGAATACTTTCATGTCATTCGTAATTAGTGACTAACTAGAATTCCCATATAGATATTGCGAAAATATTTCTCGATAAAACCTTCCACAGTGGCTTCCGGAAGGCTATTTTTCAACAGCTGGAATACAGACAGAAAAAAGGAACCAAGTGTCGCAAAAAAAAACTTGCAACTAAAAAAAAAAAAAATGTACCTACCTATAATTTATTTGAATTATTCAATTAAATGTAAATATTTATTGCTTAGCGTGTTTAATTTCCTTTCACCTTTTTGGACTAATAATTGCGTGCAGCTAGATTCAGGTATTCGTATTCGGCGAATAGTACAATCGGTATTCGGATTCGTTGCATCACTAATCTCAATTAAATTTTAAACTCAAATGTAAATGAGCTGTACTCGTAAGTTGCTAAACACGCTCGAAACTGTATCAAAATAACCCAGTAATTTAGGACTAGCCGAAAGATAGAGGGTACGTAAGCGGTCGTGAACTTTGTTAATAAGTAGTGATAGCTCATTTATTTTGATTACATAATATGTATTTCATTTTTTACTACTGAACTCAATACGCAATGATCTTATTTATCTCAAAACTTATTGGCAGGTCAAATTGTTATATAACAAACAATTTCACGATTACAAACAGGATTTACGAACATACAATACAAAATTAGTTCAACCTAAAAAAACTAAATATACTTCTAGTTTTGACGGCCAATCAGTCACAAACTCCTCTGCAAATAATATACCACGTGTCTGTCTATAAAAAGAAATTAAACACCTTGTTTTTATAATTGGACTGCGACCGAAAGATAAATTATTATCGCTTTCTATGCCGTATAGATAACAGAATAAAACATATCTCAATCGTGACTAAGGTCAAAAAAATATGATACATTTCGTGCGACTCGAAAGTACTATTTTTTCCGTGCATGACAACTGTTTATTACAATTTATATAACATTTTTATCTTCAATTTATTTCACGTAAATTTTGATGTTCGTTATGGTCGAATTCACGAATCAACTTTCTCATTACATCGTTTCGAAATCTATGCATAATCGACTGCACTACTTTTGGGTTTTAAATGAAATGTTTATGTAACGCGATGCACTTTTGAAAGTTACATAGCAAAAAATTGTTTCAACTTGTATTGAATAATCGTTTTACAGATTTCTTTTCACTTTCTTGAAATAGTAAAAAGTTTCTAATGTTTCCGTTTTTTAACAGAAATGGCGCTCGACGAGACAGTAATAGACGATGGGGAGTTCAACATGGATGAGCTGATCACGTTCAACCGCCCACACTCCGACCATGACTACCAGGTCGTGAAGAGCACGGAGACGCACAAAGTGCTCGCCGGCGGCTACGTGGACCTGCCCATCGATGAGGACTGGCCCCCCAACCTCAAGAAACGCATGAAAAAGCACGAGCTCGATTACAATGACGGCGCTTACATGCCGCCCGTCGTCAAAGAGGAGAACTACGAACACTTCTACAAAAAGTTCAAAACAGAAGACGACAGTGACATGAACATAAACGACAAAGGCTTCTTCACCAACACACTGATATCTACTGGCCGCAAACTCGGAGAACTACTCGATCTACTACCCCCCATACCCGTGAAGACCGACGACTTAGTCATTGAGGAGATTTCCGACTACGACTCCAGAAATACCACAGAAGTCAAGAGTTTCGTAGTCAACGGCACCCTAAATGAGTTCTAGTTTAGCACAGATTCTATATTTACTATTCCTTTATAATTCCTTGTTGTTTCCTTTCAGATAACTATTTTACTATTATTTTACACAGAATGTATTTTTTACAATTATATAGTTTCAATGAAATTATTCCTCGTGCGTAGTTGGTGCGGAATTTGAATGTGTGTTTCTTTCGACTATTGGTCGTGATGTGCCGACTCAATGTTTGGAGTCATGCTAACTACCCTTGGAATTAGCCTCTAGTTTATACATAATAATTATGTTTATGTTAGTGAGAACGCTATGAATGATTTTATTTAGTTTTAAGTATTATTCAAACGTAAACTACGGTAATATGTCGCGTTTCTGGGAATGAAAGCTGTTGAATATTTATTTGAGAAAATCAAAATTAATATATTATTAAATCAAGATATATTTTTATTTACGAATCATACTGTAGGACTTGAGGATAAGTTATATACTAAGAATTTTCTCTGTTACGAGTTGGTGCAATTATATTAGTAACTGACGTATCAGTTTTAGCTAGAATTTTATTTAAGTACTTCATTTGCATTCGTTTTAGCTCGTTTTACCTAATTACCATATAAGTGTTTAAACAAAATGGACTACAATGAGAATGTTGGTTCGAATAAATTGTGTAAGAATATTCGTTTTTTAATAGTTAACCCTACTAAACTACTGAATTCAAGCAAGCGTGGCGTGGGTTAAGGCAAAATGGTCGTGGCGTGGTTATTTTACGTTTTCGGTGCCTAGAATTGAATATAGGAAGGGGAAATACGCCTCAGGCTATGAAACAGCAGATTTAAAAAAAAAATCCGTGACTACCGCAGGACCACCAACGCCAATCGCTTCCATATTTAGTAAATAATTAGTACCCAACTGGTACTAATTAGTGCTCAAACAACAAAATTGGTACCGTAGTAGTTTTCGAGAAACGCAAGAAAATTTCAACGCAGAGGCGTTCAGAAACGTATTGAATCCATGGTATAGTCCGTACAATCCACGTCGCGCCCCACTCCGCGATTATTGTACTGTAAGCTGAACTCTAGTACGGCGCGGAACGGAGTGGGGCGCGTCTTCGTGGATTGCGCGGACTATAACGGTTTTCGCGTCGATGTCCCTGTCCGGCGCGTTGTGTTCCACGCGCGCCTCAAAGAGATGTCAGCAGAATTGACGGGGTCCGTTAGGGCCAATGCCAGCCGGGGGTTCGAAGAAAACCGATAGGGAAATCGTGGCCCCCGGCAACAGGGCAACCGAAGGAACACGGGTGGGTTTTAGTCAGTAAGAGTCTGACACGCCCTCCCGCTCCACCCAGAGCGGGAGAAGTTATTTGATAATTTCTGACCTAAAAAAAAAAAACCCCTTATATTATAATATCCTCACGCCTTATTCTCATAGGGGTAGGCAGAAACTACAGAACGCCACCTGCTACGATCCTTAAATACTCCTTTCGCAACCAAATTTGTGAATGTTACTACTTAGTACAAGACGTATTGCCATGCCACTAAAGGATAATAAAATTAACGCATTACCTGCTAATTAATGCACGGTTTGCATTTTCAATAGAATGGAAATGGTTAACAGAAAAAATAAAACGATTATCTTATAATAAGCTTTATTTAATTATGAATTAACAAATATTTTCGTAATTTCGAACAAGGTTTGTGACATTAACTGAATACATTCCCATATTTACCATCTTACAGAAAAATAAACACAGAATTGTTTCTATCAATATGATTTTTATTTTTATACTTACTTTTACAGTCAATTCGGTTGGAAAAGCATGTATAATACATAAAAGTTTATAACTACAATTCATATATCTTCCTCGTGCGTCCACAAGCCGACTGAACATGACTTACTTAGTAAGCGAAATTTTAAAATTAAATTAACTAGTGATTATCCACGAGAGCTGAAGGACGAGGCGCGCGCAGCACGGATCGCGTCGCTGACACACCTACCTACGTTTTTGATGCAGCCTTCATAATAAATAATCATGTTATGTTTATTTTTTACATAGCAGAAATTCAAGTCGAAGAATGCAATAAAATAAAAATAAATGTGCATTATAACGTAGTTATTTATTATTTTCGAATACATTTTAGTCACGATAGTAGTTGTGAATGTTTAAGCAGTCGACAGTTCACACTTCACACCTCGACGTACCATAAGTGATAATTTACAATGCTCCCAGCAATGATACGGCGACATGGAGCGTCGTCCGCCACTGTCCACCTCATGGTGCACTTACATACTTCTCGTTTATTCAACAATTTAGTTACTTATAACATTCACTATTCACACACGAAGAGCTCGTTCGTTCACCTCTGCAGATCACACATCTCCACTTCGATTTTAATACCCAATCTAATTTGATTATTCTATCTAGCAAATAGAAAGTAACAATTAGGTACAATATGGTATTAATCATGTATTTAAGACTTACAAGATTTATTACACTCGATTATACTGCAATGGTTGTACGATAAGTATTAACGATCCATTTAACGAGAAGAATACTTCAATTTGTTTACAATAAGTTATCAAAAACCATTATTTAAAGAATTGATTTAAAAATTTCCTTTTACATATCGACAATATTCGCATTAACTATACTTTTCTAAAAAATATGAAAACGACACAACAAGATGTTTATTTATTTTTTTATGTTATAAAACACTTCAAACGTACTTAGCCAAATGAATAACTTCTAATGCATTGGATACAATTTTGTGATGACTACATATCCGTGACTAATTCAAAATATCTTACGACGATGTTACTGTGACCAGCGCAATGCCACAACTTACTTTTGTTATAAAATATGTAGGTACCTATAGTAGTATATCAACATACGATTACGTGAAAACAATTCGGTATATTATTGCAGCGTTGCGCTGATTACAATGACACCTACAATATCTTAATACTCCTATGCAAATCACGCTTGTCGAAACCTTGCCGCTTCCGGTCCAAGCAAAAATATACAAATGTTTTTTTTTTTAAAGCTGTACAATTTATACACCATCATCTTAGCGACCGCCCTAGTCGTGTGGCCACATATCTCGTGACGTAGACATCGTATATAATATTTAACAAGTGATCGTCTGTCGGCTCCACGTGGCGGCGGTAAGGACGCGCGCTACCCATGATCTCAGTCTCGTCGCAATTCGACTCCTAAAAATAAATCACCGTTGTGGTACAGTGAACCTGGACTTGCAGCCCCGGCCGCAGTGCACGAACTACAACAAATGACTAAACATATCCCACATGTGTGTTGTGTACCGAACAGTACCGAACCGACGAATACTTTGGAATGCCACCCGCGACCGCGGCTGCAGTCATGACCAATAACGCTCCCACTGACTATTAATTACAAGTATCAATTAGTCTATTCAAAAAAATGATATACTTCCGTCGTAAGACTATCAATCAAACAAAAGTGAATCGCAATAATACAAATTGACATGAGCCCAGAGCCACGTGTGTTTGAACGCAAGGTGAAATGTTTCATTCAGTCTTGTAGGAATATAGAGCCAGTTCTCTCGGGACTCGACGGGGTACACAGATTGAAACAAATTACGTTTTAACACTATTGTATTGATTTTCTATATAAATTATTGCACACTTAATAATAACATTTATCGAATTAACCAATCGTCAATATGGTCATGTTTGTCACAAAAGCATGTATTGAAAAAGTAAATAGTTACTTACATTTTTATCACTTATTTTAATAAATTTCTGGTTATCTCTTAAAAAACTATAATAATAGATATAAATAAAGATAGGAAATGATGTGGCGTCACTATAGGAACGGAGCCAATTTAAATATTATTATATTCGTTTCCATACAAATCGAACTTAGATAAACAATGACTAAATAAAATTATAATCTAGAGTACTCATACAAGCAGTAGGTTGAATGAACCCCACTCAGGCCTTTTATGACGGATGAGACAGTTCAACAGCCCCAAGCTGTAGCGGCGATATATAAAATTAAACCAAGGAAGAAAATATTTTATTTCAAGAAAAACTAACAGTTCCCAACCAGTTCCTTGCACGATTAGTGTCACTAACAACGTAGCTGTAACATTTAATACTTCATCAATACACACTTATTGATCATCAAGCAACTCAAGAATCACAACCTGCACGGGTCAGAAGGCCGAGAGTGCGCAACATTCAACCCACAGCAGACGAAAGACGAACTTCATCAACACACAAACTTATTATAAAGTCACAATATTGGCTGTTTATCCACTACTCATGTATCAAGACAACCACAATGGTAATGAACGCAAACAACGTACAAAAATAATATTTCACTGTTTTATTAAAAACGGAACAAAGCGATATACAACTACTCAGTAAGTATTTGTTAATCTACGGGTGTCGAAGATTCATGAACGAACGACCTAATGTACAAATCTGTGGATTTGTTCGAACTATGTGCTGGAATGGACATCAACGATGCGAGTGAGTGGCCATGGACATAAGAGCACTAACACATTGGGAGGCCATGGCGACGCACAGTGGAAAGAAAATTACTTTTTTGTTCAAAAATCTGCCTACACCACAATTTTTGACGTATCGCTGTAATTTTTTTTTTTGCTATACACTCCTGAGAGAACACTTTGGTGTACACTGCCACTTTTCCTTAAAAGTCAATACCATAACCCCCAAAATAAAGATTTTTTTTTTTGGGCCGCCATTTTTTTCCGCCATTTTGAATTTTTATAAACAGACAATAAATTCATGACCAGGGACCTGAAAAATTCCTGGAAACTGATTTTTGTTAAAATATTTTTTTTAGAAATTGTTTTTGCTTCATTTCCCGAGTTTTTGAGGTTCTCAGGATTGTATAAAAAAAATGGCAGCGATACGTCAAAATTTGTGGTGTAAGCAGATTTTTGAACAAAAAAGTCATTTTTTTTTTTCACTGTGCAACGTCGCCGTCTACGTATCCAAACAATTCGTATTGAAATATGTGACAGTTAGCTCAATTGGCTACGGTCTGGCTGCGTCGCCAGACCGCCTCCCTCACTCAGTCAGTGGCCAACTGATCACCAGGACGGACGGACGCCCGCGTGTTACTGTCTACTTATTTGACAACCTCATTCGGCTACGGTAGGTAGCCAGAGGTAGCCAGCGACGTCGCCATGGCGTCCCAGTGTGTTAGAGCTCTAATGCAAGTGATGTCGATGAGGTAAAGTAAATCTCACGTCTCAGAGAGACAACATACAATTTACAAGTTTTGGTGAAAATTAAACGTAATTCACTACGGACGGGAACACAAAAATAAACCTTCTGCCAACCGCACATGGCTTAGAATTCAAACTTATTTATTGCTAATATTAAACGCCCGTTCCAACTGTATGATCATCAACTTGGGACCTAATGTTGATACTTGTGATCGGTATGAACCGCGGATCAATAACTATTAAATTGACATCAGTTTTAACAACCTGACCGAAAGGCGCTCGAATGTCTTAGTTCGAAACTACAGAAAGAACACAACATCGAAAATTCTGCGAAGGCTCAACCGAATGCCCCGACTTTGACATCCGTTAGAATGCATGATTTATCTAAGTTTCAGAATAATTAACACAAACTATCCATTTCCTAGTAAAGTCCTATGACCGCATTTAGTGTTTACTCTGTTGACGAGTACTATTTCTTGTACAATGTCAATAGTAGTGACAACAGAAAATTGTAATGTTTGTTATTCAATGCATTGAGTATCTAAATGGAAGTGTTTTCTATTTATTAACAATTAACGTAATAAAGGTAT
Organism: Agrochola litura; assembly: GCA_949152395.1. NCBI lineage: Eukaryota > Metazoa > Arthropoda > Insecta > Lepidoptera > Noctuidae > Agrochola > Agrochola litura. The sequence goes on along the minus strand of OX424509.1, from coordinate 14,984,114 downwards.
ATAACTGGTACATACGGGTATAACGTTTTGTATAGGTACTATATTCTGAAATATATGATTGCCAACCACTTATTTTTTATGCACCTTTGTTACGCGAAGGTCAAAATGAAACTAAAACTTATGATAGCTTCGTATAATGAGTTAGCATTATGGATTACTCAAAATTACAAAATCTAAAATTATATTGAATAAAAAATTCTGATATTGAGGATCGGGTAGCATACGATTGTTAAAATAAATCGGCAATATATTTTTCATACATTTAAACCCAGTTGCTCGATATATTTCGGTAAAATTATAGTGCGACGCAAGTATATACTTATTAACTTTACAACTAATAACAACGCATCAACTATCTCTCTTTTTATTGCCTTAAAACTTCTGTTAACAATTACACTATATAACAAAAATATGTCAATCACCAAAGAATGTTCTAGATTTAATCGCTCTCTTCGCGTCGCCACTATAATTTTGAAACCATCAATAACACGAGTCTTAATCTCAATTTATGGCTGAATAATTAGCCTTTAAAAGTTCAATAACTTATCTTAGTCTAGCGTGTTTACTTACCGCGTTAGAAGAGATACGCCTAGCGTGTACCGGCCGCACACGCTAGGCGTATTCTAGGCATTCAACGTAACGTATTTAGGAGTTAAATTTAACTGTCACTAAATTCCATACCATCAAAAAACGGTCCTGAAACGATTGACCTAGTCACCTAGGTATACAAGTAAGTACATTGCTGTATAATACAGGTACGTATAGACAATGTATGTGGGAGCAACTGGGTGTAATGTGTGGAGGGACATGCGGCTATATGCGGGCGTATGTTCTTTGCGTGCGGGCTGCGGGCGGGCGTGCGGCGGGCGGGGAGGGGGCGGGTCACGTGCACTCGCGTCACTTGCCGGCCCGGGCCGCACACTTCTTCTTTTTGCGCTTGAAGAAACAACAGCATCTGGAATACACAGATTGCCTGCATGACGATTTACAGAGTCTGTCAGGTAACTAGCTGATATGGTGAGACACATTCGCTACGAAAGACACGCTCAAGGCAACTAACATTAGGTATGGGCGTTATTTCACGTAACTAGTTACAATAACTGGCTACAGAGCATGTAGCCGAATAACTAGTTTCGAGTCACACATAAACACGTGATTTTTGTAACTAGTTATTACATCACAATGCAGTGATCGAATGAAAAGAGTGAAACGAAACAAAAGTACGTTGCTAGCGCATGTCGTTTCTTTCGCGCGCAATAACTTTAGTATTACGTTAATAATGTAACAGCATGTAGCTACAAAAACTTAAAGCTTGCGATATGTAACGTATTACGTAGATAATCATTTTTATTTTCTTTTCACAAATAACTGTAATACTTCGATAGAATCACCGAATAGAATATGAAAAATAGCTAGTTACTAAAATCACTAGTTTTCAAAACCGGTGACGTCCTCGAAGTCACTAGTTACGCTACGTTTCGCGAAAATAACGTAACGACCCACCCCTAACTAACATAACTAAGTGGCCAAGGAAGCCGAAACATGAGTCTTTTCTGCAAAAATACGTGCTGTTTTTTTTGGTCTATGAAAATACGGCCAATGTGTTTCCTAAGAATATCCCAATTAATCAGTTCACTTTCGCAGCGAATGTGTTAAGACGATTGTGAATAATGAAGTTGAGTATATTTTGAAATACAACATTACAACATCAAAAGTGGGGATCACAATAAATGGGACGTGTTTGTAACAGTGAACAATTAATGGAGCCATTTAGAGTGAAATGTTTTATGATAATGAAAATGTATGAAGACGGCTGAAATGTCCAATCTTTTTCAAATACAGGGTGGCATTATCGACGCAAAAACTGTTACCATGGATTCAGTACATGATTCTCAACCCCCCTGCGTTTAAATATTTCGTCGGTTATTTTTAAAAATAGTTTCGTAGAAAAGTGCAATACCTACGCGGTCAAAATGTATGGAAGCTGTTTTTTGTTTTAAATAACCGACGAAAAATTTCAACGCAGGGGTTTTCAGAATCATGTACTGAATCCAGTAATCCATGTTTTCGCGTCGATGTCCCTGCCATCTTGTGTTGTTGACTGATGTCGTCAAACTATAATTACCTCGTTGCTGTTCGTCATTTCTCACATATTTGTATTTAGACGTAGCTCCATAATATTAAATTTTGCTGTATCGTGGGTGCAAGACCCGGTATCGAATATGTAGGTAAAACAAACATTTGATTCGTGAGGGAATCGATCCCCCAATACTTAGCGCAGCAGCAAGTCTCTCAACGACGGCAACAACCGTGCCGTCATATTACTTCGTCGACTTATGACCAACGTCAGCGCAACTTTAATATTTTTGTGATGATGATGACACGATGACACAACAATGTAGAGGTGATTCGTAGTGCTTGAGTCCGCGCCACCACAGAAGTAAAATTGTGGTACTACATTTTTTTTAATGCAATTTGATGTAATTCCATAGACTAGCGCCGCGTCAAAAGGACTTCAGTCGCGGCGCGGACTCTACAAGGATCTTTTGGAGCTAGAATAACATTGACAGGGGAGCGATTTGTAAATTTGTTTCGCGAAATTGTATTGGAAAAAAAAGCACGAGGTAACACCGAACTCATCTAGTTTTAAAACATAATTTATTTTGGCAGCGTATAGAGTGCCGCAAGCGACATTGTATCTATGTTATTGGGTTTGATTTTCGCATTTAGATGGACCATTGTGCGTGGGCCATGATGGCCGTCGGTGGTTATTGCGACATTGGTGCCGATTCCCTTATTCACAAACTAAACTAAATTTAAGTTCAGTGCATCTTTTTCTTTCTATTTCATTAAGAAAAGGACAGAAGATACATTTTAGTTTAGTCCTGTCAAATTAATCAGCGCCTGTCACTACTCCATACAAGTTTAGACATGATTAAAAACTTGCCTACTAAAATTACGTCAATTTACGTAGTTTTCTTTTTGAACAAGGGAATATGCACCATTGTATTACTATCGGTTATAGTGCCGTCAGCTTGCGTCATAATAGAGGCGCCATCTAGACTGCCGTAAAGAGTATGCACGGCAAAATAACGCGACCGTTTAAAGTGCCATAAGCATTGCATTTTCACTTGTTATTTTGGTTGAGTGTTGAGGTTAGTTTGCTGACTTTTGATTTGTATTTATTTTACTACTTATGTGATACATTGCAAAAGGTACTACAATGACTGAATTGCGAGCAACTTGGAGATAGCGCTCACCGGCCGCTGCCACGGCACCGCTCGCTTCGCTCGCTCGGCTCGCGCGTTTATTCGTCATTTCACCAAAATAACATAACGCCTGTATTCTAATGATGTTATTTTGGTGAAATAGGTTAGATTAGAACCGTAACCAACCGCTACCTCCGAGTTGCTCGTAATTCAGTCATTGTAGTGACTTTTGCAATATACCTAAAATAATGTATTAGTACGCTGCAAGCTGACGGCGCTATAACCGATAATATACAATACCGCTTGCAGCACTCTATACACAGCCATTTATTTTTGACGTGTAAAAGCGTTTTTTTAACAAATTTATAGAAATAAATATCATTTATAATTAAGATGGCGGCGTAAGGCCCGACTATGAACACGTAGCAAAAGATCCTTGTACAACTCCAGATGATGATGTAAAGCCAACCACCAAGCATGTTAAACTTAAAATAGGTAAAAAATAAAATAAAAAGGAATGCATACAGTTGGAACACTGACTTGGTGTCGTCAACCACGTCAACCTCGTGATGTGGCTGCGTTATCGGCGTGTTGCTGTGCCCGGCCGTCGGGTCGTCCGCCCCTAACTCGCCGTTCGTTGAACTAACCACCTGGAGAGTAATATGGATGATTGCTTGATAAGTTATCATTGAATTGGTGTTTATATCATAACTGTATTTGCTACAAATTAGTAGGTATTTATTATTATTATTATATCATTTATTTCAGGCTAATCAAAACTAGTTTTTTAATGATAACTGTCTGATTTATAGTTATCAAGATTTAGGTTTCAATTTTAAGACAAATTGCGAGGTATTTGTATGTAGTGTCTATGTAATTCCGTTTGCTGATAACAGATTCAAAGACTATATTATACTCTTCGTAATTATCATCAAACTACTTTTTAACTTTAATTATTAATTCAATTTTTTATTGTTCTTCTATCCAAAAGAATAATTATAATTGTGTTGAATTCAAATCTAGAATAACATACGTTGGCCGAGGTCTCACCTCTCCAACCCAATTTTTTTCCTATTATGTCCATTTATAATAAGTATTAAAATGGCTGTCATTCGTAGAGCTTTGACAGTCGTTACGGGTAGTCCGAAGCCCAAACGTCTGACCACCAGTCTTACCAAGGGGTATTGCGTGTTACCCAGTAACTGGGTTGTGGAGGTCGGCCCATGTAAAATACTGGTGTTCCGACCCCAGCATAGTCCGGAAAAGGCTAGGCAGATTGATATAAGTAATAAAAAAACTACTTAAACATACTAATAATGAGTATTTACAATCTTACAGACACCTTTCCCACAACATAGACCTCGCTCGTATCTACAATAGCCCTTTACTAACATTTAGTCCTAACTAATATGGGTTGTGTGGTTTATTAACTATAAGGTTATGGGTTTAAGAGTGTGTGAGTTCCAAATTCACATCTAATAAAAACTAAAATACAAAACATTGATTTTGATTGGATTAAATAAGAAACTGTCAGTGGCCTGATAATGCAAGTGGGAATATACAGGGTGTTTGGCAGAACGTTGAACATACGAAAATGGTGGATAGGTGGGGTCATCTGCTACTTACTCAGCCTAATTTATTTGGCCCTGGCCCCCTGGATATTTTTTTTGCTTTCTTAAAGTTTCACCACTTTCTTAACTTTAAAGTGTATTTTTTATTAAAAATGGTTAAAATAGGCAATTTTTTTTTTAAATCTTTAATGTTGGCAGATTCTTATAAAATATTGCTAAAAAAAGTTATGAGTCCTCAAACTTACAGAAAGGCGTAAAAAATACTTAAAACTTAATTTCAACTTGCATTTAAAAAAAAATATCCAGAGGGCCAGGCCCAAATAAATTAGGGCTGAGTAAGTAGCAGATGACCCCCCCACCTATCCACCATTTTCGTATGTTCAACGTTCTACCAAACACCCTGTATACAGCAAAAGGGAATAGGAAGATCAAAAATACTTTAAATATTTTATCATTTTTATTCTATAGGCCGACCGCTTAACAGAATCCGTTCCTGAGGTAGCTGCGCGGTGAGGGAGGGGTGACAGTTGCCACAAGTTGACAAGTCACTGAGCTCTCGCATCACGACACCACACCCCTCCCGCACCGCGCAGCGGACTCAGTTAAGCGGTTGGCCTATAATTAGGAGAGCGGTGAACGGAGTCATACCACAGAGCAGATCCGACTCAAGATGCCAAACCAACCAAAAAGTGGGTGAACAACCATTGAGTATATTTCTTCAGATGCAAAAGTTGAAACTGGCGAAATGTGGGTGTATTAAAGTACGCCCTTTGTTTAATCCTTCGGGGATTCCAGGCGTGATGTTATGTGTCAGAAGTTGAAGAATCTTACATTATCCAGGGGACAGAATATTTACAAGAAAGAAAAAGCAACAAAACTTCTGTGAAAACGAAAAATGACTTGTTGCAAAGAAATGCGTGCAGTGTCACGAAAACAAAAAGATAAAAATAGCGTCCTAATTAGAAGCTCAATCGTGTACAATACTTTATGAATGAATATTGGCAGTGCTTGGTTTAAAGCTTTTACAGTTTGGCCAGGCTACTTGAAGTAAAATATTTCCCTCTTGGTTATCAACTCATTTATAAATTCAAAAGGACATTTAGTTTAAGTTACTCAAAAAAAGTGGATTGTTTGTAGAAATACTTACGTTTAAAAATTTTAATTGATATTCAGGTACCAAAAAAAAGTTATGTATACAAATTACAGTAACATTAAATTAACTTTAATTCGAAAAATTCGTTTTCCTTAGCTTAATTAATTTAATTATCAACCCACTTCTACGTAACATAAGAGGAAAATATTAAATAATTGTAGAGGCCTCACTCAGCACATTATAAGCGACATGCAGACAGTCACACAAGGATTGCCGCAAATATGTTTCAAAACTGACCGTGGAAACCGATCCGGGAAATTTCACATACCGAAAATGTTTATTCTTCAATAGCTAAAAAATAAATACACCAATATACATTCACAATTCACGTTCAAAATAATAATAATGCAAAAATAATATAATAAAGACTAGTGATGTGCCGGATATCCATATTCGTATCCGTATCCGTATCCGCGGATATCCGAGGGAGAAAAAAGATCTGTATCCGTATCCGTTACTTTTTGGCGGATCTTGAACGGATTTTTTATATTATTACATTTCATTACGTATATGAAATTTTGCAATGAAATACTGTTAACTTCAATCCAAATTAGTAAAAAAAAAAATATCATATTTATTATAATTCAAGTAGAGTAAGTACCAGTAAATTAAGTTATAAGGTAGTAATTAAACTATCTTTGTAGTGAAATCAAACCTCTAATATTAATCGCACGCTTAATAATATACTGACCTAACTAAAAAAATCTGTTTTTTGGGAAATCGCATAAACATTTTGGCAATCATGACTTGTCTGACGTAATGGCTTATAACTCAGTCAAAAAGCATAATAATAATGAAATAATGTATTGTAGGAATAATTGATGAACTGATTATTGATACAGAAATTATATTTTGAAGAAATTTTGTTTATTGATTATATTTTTAAACGTTTAAAAATGATGTTCGTGACTTAAGTCTGTTTACTATTAAAGCCAATTATGTGTAGTTCTAGTACTGATGACATATTTTGTAATAAGTCTGTATTTTATGAAAAACACCATAATTTTGTCACATTTTTATAAAACACAGACCTAAAACTAAAAAAAAAAACACGAATAATTTGATATTTTTTATGCTAAACAGACCTAATCAAAAATAGGTCATGCTTTTATGAATAATTTAAATAAACTTAGCTTCGATTTTTACACTAAACAGACTCAATTATTAATCGTTCGCTTTAAAATAAAAACTCCACACGTTTACTATGACAGCGCCCGACGCATAATGGTTTACGCCACTGTCTTGTTAAATCCTTGTGAAAACGTATGAGAGTGAAGGAGACCGATAAAGTTTTAACTTGGTCTAGGAACGAGATATCGAAGAAATTCCGAGATAGAAAGATAGATGACGTTAAAACGAATTTCTTTGTATGCTTAACTCATTTTGGACCTAAACCGTAATCGGTCAGTTTATTATTAAGCGTGCGATTTGTGCTATGCTAATTGAAATAATTATGTGAGTTAACACATCAATTATATTGTTTCCAAGAACTTTAGAAAATATACGACATAATTAATATTGAGTAATGGTAAATTGTATTTCCAAAAGAGTAACTTGGCAGCTTTGTTCCCCAAAAGTCAGTTACAATGAGGATCATAAATAATTCCCCGTATCCGTATCCGCGGATCACATTTTTTAACGATCCGGCACATCACTAGTAAAGACATGCAATAGTGTGGTTGTGTATTTTATAAGTGCCTACAGTTATTGGAATTTAGTGGGTACTAAATACATTGTGAACACTTGGATGGGTACACTATAGAAATACTTAAATGGCTTAAAATAGTTACGTTAGTAAACACTAAAATGATAGAGAAAATAATACAATTTTATATGAAAAAAAAACAGCCCTGTGATCTATCATGAATAAGTCAACATCATTTCTCTTTTGTCGCAAAAGGGATTTCTTCTAAAAATGTTGCTCAAGAAAGATTAATGATTTTCTCCATCAGAATATGAAATTGTGCTAAAGACTTTATCTCCACCAATTAACATGGAAGCTGCTGACTGTAACTTCTATACTATAGTGGCTGTTATTATATTTATTTCGGAATACAGTAAAAAAAAAAAAAAAAAATCTTCCCACGCTTAACCTTCATTCGAATGTTATTATGGAACAAAAAATAATAGAGAAAAAAATCATTAAAACAAGACGTCATTTTAAAACTAAAATAATATTTTTTTTTTCATAATATCTGACCTGCACAGATCCATGTCTGTCTGCGGGTGTAAGGTGTCCGGTATTAAGCGGCGTGGCCTTCCCGCTGTGAGGCCAATTACCGCCCGAGTTCGCCGTTCCGCCGGTACCGAAATCCTTGGTCTTTGCCAACGCTGCCATCTAGGGAGATAGGCGGAAGATGAGCTTTGAAACTACGTGGTCACAGATAGTCACAGATTACATTTTTGTACAGATACTTGACTTCACTTGTAGGAAAATGTGTACTTCGTCGAGAAAGGGGCAAGGTTGACGGGGACTGACAAGCAATTGACTTATGTCGAGATCAAAGGGCGTTACTGCAACTGGGTTTCAATTAATATTTACATGTCAAAAACTACCAACTTGAGCGAGGGTCTGAGGGCGTTGGGTAATGAAGACACAAATATCTGTTAAAAATGTAATCTGTGATATTAATGTTTTCAAAAATCATAGGTAAATATTAACAAAATTAGTTTAGTTTCAATTTTTTTTTTTTCACTTGTTGAAAGCTTTAGGCTGCCTGTCCACTGGAGCGGAGCGAGGCAGCGGAGCGGAGAAATGTGCCAATACTAACCAATAGAATCTAAACTCCGCTCCTATTGGTTAATATTGGCACATTTCTCCGCTTCACTGCCTCGCTCTGCTCCAGTGAACAGACAGCCTTAGTGTAGTAGATAAAATAATTAGCCGGTTAAACGGACTTTTAATACAGTAATTTATGTAATAGATATTAATAAAATACAATGAAAATCAATGAATAAAACCTATAATATCCTGTAGTACAAAGCTATCAGTCGGTTTTAGCAAAACTTCGGGATCACAAACAAACACATGGAAATTCACAAGTTTCAGTGTAGGGGTAGGTCAAAGGAAAAAAAATGAGATTTCACTCGTTTCAAACGGTACACATAACACAAAGATTGAATTCAGGAGACTACCACAAGGACACTGGCATAAAATAATTATTTTTTTCTTTCTCAGAAAAATATTGGGTAAAATACTCGCCCCAGTTACTAAAAGAATATTCATATTTAAGTCAATATCTATCTTATCAATGGCTTAATCAGGTTTTCAGAAGCCGGGTGGCATAAAAATGTACAGTATTCCTATTTTCTTAATGTTCCTCAGCAAGCTTTGTGTTTCGTCAGTCGTCGGGTTTCTATCAGTAGCCCTTTGCACTTGGTGCAGACCGGACGCTCTCAATCGACTTAGAAGTATATAGAGTTGTTAATACTCTTTTAACTTAATGTAATTTATTAAAAAATGGGTGGAAAGCTGCTGAAGTCGCAGGCACGACAGATAGGAAAATAGTTTTACAGCTCTATACCTATAGTTCACACGGAAATCAAAACAAAACAACAATAAAGAGTTCTGAATTCAAATTAATATACACGATAAATCTAATAATTGATGGACACGGAAATTAGCATTCGTTTGTATTCGGAAATGCGATGATTCCCGAGAGTCATTAAGAAACTAGAAATACTGTAATTAATTTTGAATTCGAAAAACTCACGGTATAATGCCGATATCGATACGCATTTTATATAAGTATTTTTTTGTTTCGTCGAAATATTCACAACCGTACTTATTGGTGCTGTTAATATTTCAAAGATACGTAGAAGTATTGATAATGTAGCAATATCGGTACTATAATGTGAATTTGATTTTCAATCAATAAGACGGTTGTAGTAGACCTCCTGAAAAGGGCAAAAGACAGACACAACACTAACAGTTGTCGTATAAAACCATTTGGAATGATAGCATTCTCGAAAATCCACACGTAAACACAGTCTTGTCGGTTAGAAAGAATCTAGCGATGAAAACCCTAAAGCACTAAGCAAATGATATGCCGGGAGAAGGAACGAATATAGTTTTATTTCTACATTTATTTCGAGTTCAATCCTTGATTATCATGACATCAAGAAAAGACAATAATGATTTTAATTAAACAGTACACAGGAATAAAAATACACAAGCAGGGGCCATACTATAGTGTTAAAGCCATTGTTCCATTGCAAAAAGAGATGGCACAGTCCTGTTTAGCTGCCATCTCCCTTTCGCACAGGAACAAAGATCATTTTACCACTTCATACTACGGCCCCTGTAAAACAAAAGATGTAAAAATAAAACATTTAATGGAGAAAAAACAACACAGGGTTACAATAAAATCAATACTTTTCAGAGCAACACTGAACACAATTGGACTTAGGAAACCGAAGAATTCAGCGGAACATTTTGATGGAGAGAATTGAGGGGAGCGTCAAGGGCAGCGGGTATTAAAAAAAACGTTTGTGAAAGCGGACCAAACCTCCTCAGATATAAGCGCCGCCTCATCGTCCTCAACCAAACCAACCATATAATCACACAAATCATCCTGCGACGACAAAAAAGCTGTATCAGAGGCCGTACTGTGAAGTGTAAGAGCGAGCCCACTATGTCGTGACGATTAATTTATCGTTGGAAAAGTTAGTTAAGTTAAGAGGGTTTATCCTAAAAGTTGGTAACGTCGTAAATTGCTGTCAAAATACCTGTTTTGATTAATTTAGCAATATTACTGTATGGACTTAAGAAATGTGGCTAACTAGAGAACTAAAACATTGATTAGGAAATGCAATAATTAATATCGTAATACCGAATATTTACTTTTAGATGTAAAAAAGGTTTTTGGAAACTTTCCAAATGCCTTTTTTAGACCTAAAATTGTTACAACATCAAATTCAGTGTTATAATTGCAATTCATTATTAATATTCTAGGGAACTAGTTAGCCACATTTCTTATTTCCATACAGTAATATTGCCAAATTAATCAAAACAGCGAAATATTTGACGACGTTGCCCCCTTTCAGAATAAACGCTCTTAAGTTTATCGTGTCGTCCTATATGTGAACACCTCCATTTAAATACACAAGCCATGACGCTTACGACACGATAAATGTTGTCACGACATATTGGAAACGGAGCCTTATAGCCTTCATTGTTCCTTTTCCAAAAGGGGTGGTGTTATAAGTTCTGCTGGCTGATTTTCAAAGTTGGAATTCATTAGCAATCTTTCGTGAGAGAACTAACTTTTATTTTATGGGACTAACTCTAAATTAGGGAAAAAGGAGGTAATTTTTTTTATTTTTAAAGTGAAAACTTCTTTAGGCGCGTTGGGCATTTTTGAGATGGGACTAAACCATTGATTTCGCGACACTAACACTACCTCATTTTGTAAACGCGATTGTGCTCTTTATTTATATTATGTTTCGGATCAATGTTCTATGCAAGCATTTTTACTTTAAACGTTTTGTAAACGCGATTGTGCTCTTTATTTATATTACGTTACGCATCAATGTTCTATGCAAGTATTTTACTTATTTGTATTGTGAATTTTTCTTATACCAAGGCGATCTTGTTCAAGTTTTCACTTCTGTCGGCACTCCCGGAGTGCCCCCTTTTTTTCTATATTACGCGTTATGCTCCGTAAACGTTGGTAATGTTGATGAGTACATTTACCCTCTGAAATATTGCCGATGAATTAAAAGCCAGCCTGTATAGAACCGTCTTCCTTTCGCACTGGAAAAAAGATGGCTCTAACACTTAGTACGGCTCAAGTTAGCGCCATGAGCACTGTTCCAAAATCCAATGCACAAGAATATTTTAGATCCCGTTATTTCAAATACGAGATTAGAAGTGGTGTTCGCACACAATGCCAGAAAAAAATGGTTGCCGCCATTTCTAATCCCCATTCTATTCGTTAAACTGACATCAGACGCTTCAGTTTTTGTTAATTTTTGCCTTTCATTCGGCGGCATCTTTCACTCAAAATGAAACGTCTGAACACAAAATGAATCAAGAGTGAAAAATTAATTCATTAGTGAACTGATCCAATGATGTTGGATTTCGGTACTCGCCTACCGAATGATCGAAAAATTTCTCGAAAGTCCGTCTGAGACTTTCATTTCTATTTTGTTGGTATCGTGTGAACGTGGAATGAGACAAAAATGAACACAATTTCACTAGAATGAACCATTCCCGGATCAAGTGAAGCGTCTGATATCGCCTTTAACATTTTGCAAATGATTAAGATACATTTGAAGAGCTAATTTTAAGATTTCAGATAAGAATGAAGGGAAGTATATTACACAACTTAGTAATTAGTTTATAACAAAAATGTTTTAGATATGCAACGATGCTGGTGATAAAAATAAATATTTCAAAATGTAACTGAAATAAACAATAGTTTAAAATAAAATGTTAGCATTCAGATGGCAGTAACTTCCCTTTTTAGTATTCGAGTTTATATTTGAACACAGACAAGAATGAACGATCTCTCCTCCGATTAAGACACATTTTGGAATCTCTCGATTGTTGCTTTTATTCAAATTGCACGAACATTATCTTTCACTTCTGTGGTTTTCGCCAATAGCACGAAAGTGCTGTAACTCTTCTGAACTTGCAACGGCATTATGTTGAATTAATAGAACCAGGCAATTTTAATTCAGTATTTTTTACCTCATGGATTGATGGTGTGAGGAAAAAAAACAGAAAAGAAAAAAACAAAGAAAAGAAAAAAAAGAAAGAAAAGAAAAAAAGAAAAGAAAGTAAAGAAATAAAAGAAAAGAAACAGAAAAAACGATATGAAAGAAAAGGGAGTGAATAATAGCGTAACAGTTGACAGGGGCGAATCGAAGAAAAAAGTGTTACGCCAACCCCAAGTAACATAGGACAAGGGTTAGAAGATGAAGATATTTTAACTGAGGGCCATGAAATAAATGTCTTGTTACTGTTCAAATATAAACCCTGTATATAAACGGTGAAATTAAATTCATGGGCATCTTCTTAAGGGGTCATTGTACTCGTCATTAATATGAACAAATTTCACTATGGGACCAACGCTCAAATCGCAAAAAAACAGCTGTTCCCTACATTTTGACGAGCTTGAAAGTTGTTCATAACGATGAGTACAATGACCCCTTAAGGCGCAACTAGCCGATACTTTTTCCATACAAATTTCGGGGGTACTCCACTGTTACACATTGTACATCCAATAAAACATGAAATCGTTTTGTCTTATGAATTTTGTCTGTACAGAAGCAGAATAGTAAAAAAAAAGCAATTAAAAAGTTATGAGCCAACAAAGAGTCGTTTCGACTTTTCATGATTTTTTACGCGCTCGTTTTACTAAAATCGTTCTGAACGGTGTTTGTGTGCGTGCGAACTAGAGTTTGTGCATGTAGACCAGCGTCTAACTGCTCATCACTGATACTATCTCTGTCGGACACGATGCCAGGTGAGATAGCGTGCTTTTTGACCAAGCCCACCAATGAGTTCGAGCCCACGACTAGTTCAACCTTAAGAGGATGCCCATGAATTCAATTTCACCCTGTAGAATACAATATAAAGAAGCTTTAAATAATATGCCATTTACCTTGTGGAAGGGCTGATGGCTGTCACGATTGGGTGAGACAACGATTTCCTGTCCAGTCTGGATCGAACCCACCGGTGTAGACTGAAATCATACCAACATCACATTCAAAATAATAGGTAAAACCACAATTTTTTCTAACTAATGTTACAACAAGATACAGTTTTATACAGAATACCAAGATACCGATAGCCCATTTCACTACTGCGACCATGGTCGCGGGGACCAGTATTTTACACTATATTTTAACTCAAACAAACCCAAAGCATTTATTTCACTTAAACCATTTACAAGCACATTAAAATTGTCAAGAAGACTGTCAGTCAGAAATATGAAGCTAGTTGCCTATTCCAAAGCGTAGTAAAGTACAACTATGTTCTTAATGTCCCTCGGCAAACCTCGTATTTCGTCAGTCGTCGGATTTCTATCAGTTCTCCTTTACATTTGGTGCAGACCGGACGCTCTCAATCAACTTAGAAGTATATAGTTGTTAATACTCTTTTAACTTAATGTAATTTATTAAAAGTTGCAGGCACGACAGATAGGAAAATAGTTTTACAGCTCTATATAGTTCACACGAAAAACAAAACAAAAATACAGTACTTAGTTCTGAATTCAAATTATTATACAAGATAAATCAAATAATTGATGGACATGGAAATTAGCATTCGTTTGTATTCGGAAATGCGATGATTCCCGAGGGATATTTAGAAAATAGAAATACAGTAACCTATGGAATAGAACGGGCAAGAAAGTCCATGGATACTCTTTTAAATAAAAATATTGGTTAGGTATAGCATCCATGTTGAAATTATACATATAGATAGGTATTGTATTAAACACCGCGACCAGTTGGTCGTGACTCGTAGTCGCGATATTTGCGGTGTTGATAACCACACCCGAATTTTGCTTCACATGTTAAAAAAAAAATCTGCTCAACAACGTAAATAACGCAATTAATGTTGTTGAACTGTCAAATGAAACAGATTATGATTGATCGTGAGTTACGCAATTAGGTTGCGGGTCGTAGCGACCATGGTCGCAGTCGCCAAAAGGGTTTTATAGTTTCACATGTAGATTTTAGAAGACATTCTTGCGCATTCGTGTTAGTACAATATGGAGAGCAAAGTGTTAACAACAATATTTACTTTCCAAAAGCAATAGCATACTCATGTACATATTTATAGGCATGCCAAAAACGTGGTAATTTTGAAACTTCAATTTAAAACAGTTCAAAAATGGGGTAAAATTTATTTCCCTAATATTTCACGATAATAGTAAGCCGTCACCACTAACCTTGTCGGACTTATTCCTAACCACATTGGAGGGCGGTGCGTTGCGCAAGATTCGCATCACATGAATGTTCGTAGGCTGTCCATCAGCAACGAACAAAAGCGGTAAGCATGCATGCAACACCAACGTTAATGAACGAATGATCACAGACCACGCTATGGAAGAAGAACTTCTTCTTTGGTATTTATACAACGAGTGTTTAAACAAATTTCAACTCCGTGACAAAGAGATAAAGTCCAAAATAAGAAGTTATTCAGTTATGACAATTGTTGATGTAGCGAAGTGTTGCAACCAAAAAAAAAGTAGTTTGAGAAATAAGTTTCTCAGCCATGCTTAAATTAAGCAAGAATTCAATGAAAAAAATCTATACAATCTCTACACAAAAACACACTGATACAGGCATAAAATTTTTATTTTATTAAACAAATATAATAAATTATGCAACTTCTACCATTAGCGATGTTATCTAAGGAAATATAATTCAAACAATTATTTTAATTCATTAATTATTTAGACTATCATCCGTTAAGGTACGATAGAAAAAGAAAAAATATTAACAAAAATTAATGTCCAAAGAGCAAATTGTGAATAAATATAAATGCCCTTTGATGATGTCGAGGCACAATACGATATTTAACACAGTTCAAGAAATTAGGCAGACAAAGAGAAAGCAGTACAAAAACTTAGAGAACTAAGAATCAGTAAAAAAAAAAAGTGCAAAAGTTGACATGTACAGAACCATGATTTTTCTATTTACATTGCACTTCCTCTGGCAGTAAATGAAGATCACAATTGGCGCATGCGTTTTAACTTGTCAGAAGCACTTGCAGTATATATGGCGAAACGAAGTGTATGTCAACTTTTGCAGGAGGATAAAGCCAGTGAATACAAAATAGTGATGCACGGAATACTACTTTTACGAATACGAATACCAAATTTACTATTCGCCGAATACGAATGATTCTACTATAGCTGCACGCAATTATTACTCAAAGAAGATGAAAGGAAATTAAACACGCCAAGCAATTTAAATATTTACATGTAAGTAATTTAATAATTAAAATTAACTATTGGTAAAAACATAATGGATGCAAGTATGTTGGCGACAAGCGATTCCTTTTTTCTGTCTGTATATTTCCTGCTGTTGAAAATAACCTTTCTGAGGCCACAGTAGAAGGTTTTATCGAGATTTATTTACTAATTACGAATGTCATGAAAGTATTCGGCGAATACAAGTATTCGGTAATTTGATGGTATTCGGCGAATACGAATATTCGCATTCGTTGCATCACTAATACAAAACACCCAAGCTAGTGTAAGGATAAATACAGTTTGTGCGTTGTAGCGTAGAAGGATATCAAAGGCACGAATGGATCACAAGTGACATCGCGACTTTAACAAGGGGTCATAACAAAATGCTTACAGAATTTGAAAACAGTTTTTGTGAAACAAGCTCGCCCCTATTACATCGGACTTAAACATAACTGGCGAAATGTGGGTGTTCTATAGGTACACCTCTGCCTAACCCTTCGGGGTTTACAGGCGTGATGTTATGTTACTAAAGAACGCGATAGAACAAATAGGTTTAACGGCATTTAAAGTAGCTTCACAAGACTAGATAGTGGCATGAACGAAGACGCGCCCCACTCCGCTCCGCTCCGTACTAAATTACAGCTTACAGTACAGTAATCGCGGAGTGGGGCGCGTCCTCGTGGATGGCACTATCTGTAATGCCAAGACCAAGTAATTGAAAACATTGAGTAAGTCAGAACTGGGCAGAAAACTAGAGATGCAGAAATGGTTAAAAAAAATACTCGAATTATTATTTCGTTAGCTATTAAATATAAGAAGAATATAGTGCATTTCCTTGCATGCTTTATGTGCGGGCATGGAAGGTTGTACTTTATAAAGTGAATAAGTACAGATGGCCCATCGTCAATGGTATACTGGTTTTTTTACCACTGACTTGCCATACTATAGCATCTCTAATTTCTGCAAATCATGCTTGGAATAGTCTTGAAAAAGCATCGTCATTACGCAAATTACTATTGATAGAAAGATTCTACAAAACGGCTTGACTGATAATCTGTCGAAATGCCTTTAGAAGACCATAACAATTAAAATTCTATTGTTTTTTTGGACTGTTGAAGGTTTATGTATCGTTAATGACAGTTAAAGGTTGTATGTGATTTTACATAAATTTTACTCAAAAAGCTTAAACTAAAGAAGCCATTAATTAGAATGTTCCGTATTAACAATGTATAAACAGAGGTTCATATAAGCTTAGCTCTCTTGAAGGAATAGCAGTACAGACTAAGTTTCTGGATAGCTTAACATCACCATAACATCGTGAGGAAACCGGATGCCTGAGATATTTTTCGAGGGCATGTGAAGCAAGTCAGAGGGCCATGGGCGGCTTTAAAACTCTGACACCAGGTTACTCACTAACCACACGAAAAGAAGAAGAAAACCATAACATCGGACATCGCGATGAAAACACGACAATATTATTTTTGCTATCAAGAATCTTAGTCGGTCTTAGTTGAAAGCTGGATATTGTTACAAGCTATGATTAACCAGACTGAGCACAATTAGGGCTGATTTTATGAATGAACCTGAACGCGATCAGCACATCTAAATTGCGTTCAAGAACTGTCAGTGTTAATATTACCTAACAATAGGCCTGTGTCCAAATTTTTTTTGTCCGTGTTATTGGTCACGTATTTTTTCTTTTTTGACGTAATCAAAAGATTACGGCGATACATTGAGTTAAAATGTGGCATGACGTCACGCCTTGATAGATTTTATACTGAATTATGACGTAACGACGTGTTTTCTAAGTTATTTTTGATTAATATGATAAAGCAAAAAATACGTGTCTAATATTTTTTTATTATCTGAAAGACGGACTAAATAGAATTTCTTTTTTTTACCTAGGCATCATCCCTATTATGACACTGAAAGCTCTAGAACAGGGATTAGGTGTGCCGATCGCGTTCAATTTTAATGGTGAAATTAGACTTTAGTCAAGCGATACACACATTACAATTAACAAAACTTAACCCGTACTTCTATGAAGTCGGGTGTTAAAATAACTCATACAGGCGATTCTTGGTTTGTTGGTGCAATTTCTAAAATTGGAATTATAATTACAATATGTAAAAAGCTGCCAAATTACGAAAACATACTTAGTATATCGGAATTATTTATCGACTAACGACGACTAAATACTAACATGGAATTTTTCAACTACACTGAAATCAGTCAGCATTTTCGATCAATAAAATCAGTCTGTGATAATTTGATAACGCTCTTACGATTACGGAAGAAAACAGAATAGGAAAAAATGCTGTCTCGGTAGCTATATTTGGAATGTGTGTTGAACAAACGATATCAGTTTCAAGTTGAATGAGATTTAGACCGATACATCTTGATATTAAGATAACATTGCGATTGTAGTCACATTATGTCGACACGACGGAAAACTTGCTTTTATATTAAAGGGCCTAAATGGGTGATTTCGCTATCTGGGTATCAGTAGATGAGCCGCTACTGTACTAAGGGGTTCCTAATTCTGAAAGACTTAGAAAATATAGACAGTGAAAAGCTTTTGAATGCAGGAACAAATGCATGGGAGGTATTTAATGGAAAGGACGGCTGGCTCTGATTTTGTGGAAGGAAATGTGAAGTTTTTTTTTAGAATCAACTCTTAATTTTTTTTTTGTGACTCATTTATTCTGTAATGTACAAGATACAAAGGAATTAAAATATAGCTAAACGCTATTATTTCATATTTATTGTAAAACAATCAAATGACTTATCTTTCGACTGGTAGGAACTATTTTGACCGTATAGGCACTAAAATCGCCACTTACGATTTAATTATCATTTCAGATACCAAGAATCGCGTGTATTATTGTCAAGGAGCACGTCCACTTATCGGCAAGAATGCAAATACTTGTCATATCGGCATTATCAAGGACACGATATGTGTGTGACTTTCAAGAGCCACGGACTCTGCCCATAAGTGAACGAAAGCAGGGGCGTAACCCGATTTGTAAGAACTATAAAATCAAGACTAAATCGACTGGATTTTTCTTCGTCATTCCATGTCGGTTAGTGGTTTTGTTTTTAACGTTAACAATTGCGACGGTCCCGGATTTGCCTGCGAAAGTTGCTTATTGTTACACTAAAGGCTATATTCCCCATCCAGATTCGAGTTAGCAACCTTAGCCTCTACGCCCAAGAACGTTTAATATAATGAAAGGAGCATACAAGTGAGGGTTGTCATGCTACAGAATTGTTTACCATGGTCTTGCCGGTCCAGTCGAACTCGCCGTCGTCCACGTAGCCGCGGCGGTCGAACAGGTCGCGGAACATCCGCCGCAGCTGGTCGTAGTCCGGCGTCTCGAAGAAGTCGAGCCGGCGCACGTAGCGTAAGTACGTCGCTAGCTCTTCGGGGTGGCCTTCGCATAGCACCTGAAGACCAACAGAACTTTAGCAAGAAACGAAAGGTTCTAAAATTCTCCTGCTCTTTTGCTTCCATAATTTTCTTTTAGTCGTCATCTCGGTAATCATGTTTTTAAAATTTTGAAGTGAAAACTTCTTTAGGCGCGTTGGGCATTTTTGAGATGGGAAAAACAATTGAACTCGCGACACCGTTACCGACACCTCATTTTTGTAAACACGATTGTGCTCTTTATTTATATTACGTTATGGATCTATGCAAGTATTTTTACTGGTAAAAGTTTTGGAAGTTTTTTTTTTTTTTTTTTGTAATCGCGATTCTGCTCTTTATTTAGATAAGATACGGACCAATGTTCTATACAAATATTTTTATGTATTTTGTTAATTGTAGCGCAAACTGAACTTTATGTAAAAACACATATTTGTTTACATTTTTGGAACCAAAATTGCGAACGTAAAATACGAAAATCAATCCTCGTCATAAATATTAGTAGCTTAGCTACATCGATCGAGTATTTTATGAATCGAACTTACGTCCTTCAGGATGCATTCTCTAAAGAACAGAAGTCGTTTAGCAGACATTGATTACGTCGAACAATACTTACTCATCAGTGCTGATAATTTTATGCTTATCTTTCTGTATTTTTTAATGATTCAATAAATATTTTTATAGGTTTAATCTCTGATTAGATTAGCTGTCTTAATATTTTACTGCAGGAAGTCCGACTTCGTCATATATTAGCCCTTTTGAACATTTGAATAGTTTCCACGAGGAGCGATATTTACGGGTGCTACAATTTGTTCGGGTCGGCATTCGATTCGACAGTAAGTATTTGTTGAACAATAACGTCGACACGAAGCAATTACTACACATATTCGGCTCGTGCCAATCGGCAAACCCCGTTCAGCATCTACCCTCGCTAATTAATATTCGGGTTAGTTTGGCACAATTCGACCTAAGCCGAGCGGATGCCGCCCGGCTGTTCTGAATCATGCCGACCCGAACAAATGTGTAGCACGCCTAAAGCGCAGGCCTCACTGGAAATTAAGCTAAGTTGGTTTAGGTTCGCTCATGTAGGTACCGCGTGTTTGCATACTTCGGTTCACACCACGAACTATGAACAAAAGTACGAAAAGACGCGGTAGCTGTACAGCACAGTACAGATTTTGCAGGCAGACATAGGCCGCGAGCGCATGCTGCGACGCAGCTACACAGACACATTCGCGTCCTAGCTAGTACAAACAATCTGTCATTGAAACAAAATTATGAATCAGAGGTAAAAAACAAGTGACGAACTGCACGCGTCGCGCTATCTGTGCCGGGCTCTACATCGAGACGCAGAGCAGGACAGACATGTCTGCGTCGGACGTGCCTGCGCCACAGCGTACGCAGCTGTCAGTACGTTTATGCATTACAAAATCTGCGCTGCGTGGACCTGCGTCACCTGCGTCTCAGCATACGCTTAGCCTTAATAATAATATTTTTACTATACCTAAGCTATTCTATTGGGAGAAAAGGAACGTATACTGTTTATAAGGAGTTTAACATGGAAGTATGCGACTTGCTATACTAGTTACTTATTTCTTGCTGACACAAGGTAAGTAAAGCAGAACAAAAACCTCTACACTTAAAATCATATTCGGCACTCAAGGAAAGATAATAATAATGATCTAATTTTCCTCATTCTATGAAGGAAACTAGCACACAACTAGATTATAACTGTCTTAACATTTCTAAGACCGAGCAAGGACGGAGCGACGGAGTGCCCTAAAAACCTAATCTTGACCTCAATGCAATAACAATGTAAATAAATGAATTCGCCTCAATCATTTAGTGACGTTTCGCTTTGCTACTGTTAACTTAGTGAGTGTTCCAATTGTATCGTGACGTCAGATACTCGTACTGTTGTAAGTGTCATGGCTTAACGGATGTAAAAAATACCCTTAACAGAGCCGAGAGACACTTTTTCTTCTCGTTATTATGTTTTTTTTTTTTTTGCTCCATATCTGGGAACCTTCTGGTTACGGAGATATTGAAGGTCAAAGTTCCAACTTTTTTTTTTTTTTTACAGAGACAAAGACCTGTTCACTTTTATTGCCACGGTAAGGCACTAGGAAGTGGTGAAGGGTGGGCGTTTTGGGGGACTGTCTTATGTAATTTTGACGTTCGAAAAGTGCTGATTCTCAGCCTAGTTTGAATACCTAAATTACTTTTGAATTTTGTTTTTTTCTTTTTGAATTTTTATTCTCGAGGAACGAAATAATAAGCCTCAAGGCTTATTATTTTTCCAATTACACATACACAGTGCAAGGATGATTGATCCAAAGCTGCTTAAACTTTGATTCCTGGAATGTACCAAGGGCACAATGAACCGATGACCGCAATATTTGCAGTCCAATTTATCATTTTCCTTATAATTTTCTGGAGAACCTATTGAGAACGGTTCAAATTCAAAAGAAATTGATTCAAACTAGGCTGAGAATTAGCACTTTTCGAACGTCAAAATTACATAAGACAGTCCCCCAAAACGCCCACCCTTCACCACTTACTAGTGCATTAGCTGGGAAGAAGTGGCGCAACGTGGTTATAAACGAAGGTCTTCCAACAAATCAATTCAACACGGTGAGAAGGGTGATGTTTAGCTTTGGTTCTATGTGAAGGTCAATCAAAATGTAATTGGTTTTATCTATCGTGTGATCGTTTTGATAAACAGCGATAAGTTCGCGCCATTGATATCCTGATAACATCATCACTATACTATGGTATAATAATAAATATTTTCGTAACGGCTAATGGCCTGATGGCCGAAAGCCTCGACCAACATCTCTCGAGGCTCTCGTTAGGCAGCTGGATCAAGCGCCTGATTCAGAAGACAGTACTCCTCGATACGGCTCGCATTGTGAAGAGGTTCCTGTCTCTGCAGCCCTAACCACCGGTAGCTTGGACCCTGCTCCCGACACCGGCGGTTTTTTTTTTTCTAGGTCTTTTTAGAGTATGAAATATTTAAAAATGTAATTATATGAAAGAAAATAAATAAACGAAATAATAATATCTTAGTATTTTCTCGTATTTATATTGGGATAGATATTTATAATTATCTCAATAATACTAAATCCATTAATCGGTTCGTAAAGGCTTAAAAGATTAGGGGACTTTTTCTATCGATATAAGACACTAGCTTCTGCCTGCGACTTCGTCTAGGTGAAATAGCGACTGCCTTCGTCCCCCGACCCATCGCATCGTATCGCATCGCCTGCCCTCTGCCTTCGACCAACCACGTCGCATCGCATCGCCCGCTCGCTCCATTACTTCGTTTTCGCTAAGCGTTTTATTCTGACTTTTTTCTTTTTGCGCCGCTCCTAATGGTCGTAGTGTGATTTCAAATAGCATAATTACCTTCCTCAAGAATTCAGTTATTATGCTAAAATAATTTTTCAAATCCGTCTGGTAGTTCCAGAGATTAGAGCGGTCAAACAAACTCTCCGGCTTTATTACATTAGTATAATACACACCCAGTTCTCCCGAGTGTTGTGATGATTCAGCTTCTAGAATTCGTATTTTCGATAACGAACCGAATCGATTACCTATGGTAAGATAATTCATACTTCACCATGGCAATAATTCGTAATCTTAGAGCATAACGTCAAACGAAACGTCGCTAGTAAAACTTTGTCAAGTCAACAGCAGAAGAAACTATAATAAAAGTACAGTATCGAATAGAACAATAGGTGGCTAGTTGTGTTACCGAGGGTTAGTCTAATATTGGCATCATGTTCCTAGCCTTTTCCCAACTCTGTTGGGGTCGGCTTCCAGTCCAACCGGATGCAGCTGAATACCAGTATTTTACACGGGGCGAACTCCTATCTGACCTCCAAAGCCAGTTGCTACGGTGCTACGATACTTCTTGGTAAAACTGGTTGTCAGAGTTTCGGTCTTTAGACTCTCCGTAACGACTGTCAAAGATCTACGAATGACAGCTGAGACCAACAGCTTAACGTGGAGGCACGGAGGGGGGGTCCTTGGTATGTAAAGATATATTTTTTTATGGTCACCTTTCACCGGACCAACCGTGGCAAGCGTAGCTTAACCTGAACGATCGACCCGTTTTGGCGTTTATTTGTTAGCCACAAGCCCCTAAGTTAGTCTAACATTGTCTGTAACCGTAATCATCATACTCAGACCAAATTAAAAACCAAGATATAGCGCTGCGAACAATAAAGTGAAGCATGCCAAAACTACACCTCCGCTCTGTGCATACATGCTCACACGCAGACATTTACAATCAAACTACACCTCACACGTTTACGAAACCGGCTGCACGTCACTGTTCACAGCGCTCTGTCTTGGTTTTTTGAACTGTAACTTCTTAAGGCGCGTTTGGTATTTTTGAGACGGAAAAAACAATTGAACTCGCGACACCGTTACCGACACCTAATTTTTGTAAACGCGATTGTGCTCTTTATCTATATTACGTTACGGATCAATGTTCTATCCAAGTATTTTTACTTTAAAGGTTTTGGAAGTATTTTTTTTTTGTGAACGCGATTGTGCTCTTTATTTAGATAAGGTTACGGTCCAATATTCTATACAAGTATTTTTCTCCCACCAAGGCGTGCCACTACTTTTTTCTTCCATACTTCTCTATTGGTCGTCATCTCGGTAGTCACCCCCTTTTTACCCATATCGTCATACAGTCCATCCATCATTTCTTTGCTCTTCCCCTACTCTCATAGCCATCCACATCAACAACATTAACTGTAATATCGACAACAATCCACTTATCGTATCACATTCCACTGCTGGATATAAGCGTCTCCTAACTTGCGTCACAGCAGCCGGTTTTCCGCCTTCCGGATCCAGTCTGTGCCTGCCGCCTTTTTAAGTCAAAAGAGTTGTGTACGCATCTAGTTGTTATTATAGTAAACTAGCTATTAGCAGCAACGTCTGCGCGTACTTTCTGTCTCACGTTTTTTGAAGTGAAAGCTTCTTTAGGCGCGTTGGGCATTTTTGAGATGTGACTAAACAATTGATTTCGCGACACTGTTACCGACACCAGCTTTTGACCATTACAAAGACATCAACGCGCGATACATTATTTCCTGCACAATCAAATTGTTCAAGTTTTCACTTCTGTTGGCAATTCCGGAGTGCCACTGTTTTTTTTTTTTATATACAAATATCCAGGATAAAAAATAGGCTATGGCCACTTGTCCACCGCCACGTCAACGGAACGTCAACGAGATGACGGCGCCGAAGTAGCGTTATATACCTACAGTGAAAACCGTTTATAACGACTTCGCTTAAAACGTCGTACCGGTTATTACGACGAAATTTTGAGATCCCAACATTTTTGGTTATAACGACTATCGGCTATAACAACCGTAATCCGACGGTCCCTTCGAAGTCGTTATAAACGGTTATCACTGTACATTTACTATGGCGCGTGTCCACCGCACACCACCACCTTCACCTGACGTCACCTTCGGTTCGAATAATCTCATTTCTCGTTGACGTTGTGCGGTGGACAAACTGTGTATGTCCTTCTCCAGGTTACCTATTCGTCGACTTTCATAAAAATCGGTTCAGTGGTTTAGGCGCATTTGCTTTCGCATATATAATGTAGATGTATGAACACTCACCTCTATAGGCGTCGCTCGTTTGGTGTCACCAATTTTTTGGTATCGCTCTTTAAGTGTATCAGCTTTTAAACCCTGCCAGGGTAAGGAACCACGTAAAAAATACATAAACATATGCCCAAGAGCCTCTAGGTCGTCGCGTCTAGATTGTTCTGAAAAATACAAACAGACATGTTAGTTTAAAGTATGAATTATTGTATGGAGTTGCATGTTGAATACAAATTAGAGCATATTACCACGAACTATTTGAATGTAAAGAATGTACTATACAATGTTTAAATGTCATTAAACTTTACCAAGGTTAAAAGGGTGATTTACACATCCTTGTATCCATAAATAATATTACGGGTTTTTACTTAGTCCATAATGTTTCCACTGCTGAGACAGAGGCTTCCTGTCTGTGAGACGGAGTGGGCCGTTATTCACCACGCGGGCCCAGTGCGGGTTGGTGGATGTCAAATGTCTTCGAATTTTTTGGTTCTAGGACATGCCGGTTTCCTCTCGATGTTTTCCATAATGTTTCCACTGCTGGGGCAAAGGCTTCCTCGATGAGAGGGAGTGGGCCGTGATCAACCACGCGGGCCCAGTGTGGGTTGGTGGATGTCAAATGTCTTCGAATTTTTGGTTCTAGGACATGCCGGTTTATGTTAAGGTACACACGGCTACACATCAAGCTATGCATTTCCAGTGTAAGCTGACCTCTCCTCCTATACAATGCAAGATCAGCTTATACTGGAAATGTATAGCTTGATATGTAGCCGTGTGTACCTTCACCGTTTTTATAGTAAACGTTAATACATTACCTTTTCCTAAATGTGTGTTTATTGACATGTATCTTGCAGTCCCGGTTAGTGACTTGTGTTCCCGATATGGAATATGTTTGTTTGTCTCTAAGTCTATATATTCTTTGGCCAAACCAAAATCTGAAATACAACAGACATATCGATTAACTTAATTATTTCTCGACAAAAAAAGATAGGTACAAAACATGAACGGCTATACAAAAAGGTGGCTATAAATATTTCCACTACTGCAAAGACCGCTAAATTCATTGACCTCGTAATGACATTCATTTTATCAGTTTAAGAATATGTATTCAATACATCAACGGTACGATCGATGACTGTTCAGTGTTCATTGTAAGATTTGTAACCAAATCACACAATTTAATCTTAGTACTGACATACTTCTGAAAATTGATTCATAAATATTTAGATTCAGACATGTTATACGTACAGGGTGGAACAAACGATGCCATCTAGGGAAAGTACCTAATCTTAAATAATGCAGATCGCTCATTTAATTCAAGAGCACCTTCATTTTATTTTTGTGAGTCAAAACAACAGCATTCTTTATTTTTTTTAGACTACCTAACTTGGACCGCGAATCGATATAATATCATAATTCTGTACCTTCAGTGAAAAGTGATGTAACTGGAAAATCATTATTTTGAGAAAATTAATGTTAAAGTTTAAAAAAAATCTGGCTCTTTGTCTACTTCACTAAAATGAGTACTGATTACTGACATTGGTAAACAATATCTTAGAGCACGATTTAGTGTAAGAAGAAACAGATTAATTTGTATAGCTTTTTTATAATTTGAAAATAAATCCAGTTGTATCACGTAACACAACAATATTAAAGTAGTTTTATGTGTAAATTGATTTAAAATGACTTGAACCATTTTACACATTATTTATTTATTGGTTGGTGTTGGATGATTATGTGTAAATATATCAGTTTGTACTAATTCACATAGATCGTGTAATAAGAGTCACATACATTTGTATTAATATACACTAAGGTACTTGAAATATTTGTTCAGTTCACATTGATATTATTTAAAATGTATTTTATTACA
Source organism: Agrochola litura (assembly GCA_949152395.1). Lineage (NCBI taxonomy): Eukaryota > Metazoa > Arthropoda > Insecta > Lepidoptera > Noctuidae > Agrochola > Agrochola litura. The sequence continues at coordinate 14,957,316 of OX424509.1, read as the reverse complement.
CATTCATAAATGTAAAAAATGCTTAGTTAGAGCACTTTACACCAAAATAAGCTTGCTCAATTTTAATCTTAGAGGGGTACCAATTAGACCAAAAAATTGCAAATTTTTTTTTTTCTTTTAAACTTAGTGTAAGAATATTAAAACTGATATAAGTCAAGATATATCACTTTCACTGAAGGTACAGAATTATTCCACGTAATGCATACATGAGCCTACATATTGTAAAGTAGAAAAAACCCTTTACAATTCTTACTTAGAACACGAGTAGTAAACCACAGACCTCGTCCTAAGATTGTGTTACTTCACTAGTGTTATATCTCATTACCTAATCGCCCTGACGTGATCATGAATGAGACCTTATCACTTAGCAAGACGAGCTGATGTCTTTAGTAATGCTTCATTACACAAATGTCTCTCGTTGACACTGCCCATTATAATTGGCGTGACTTCTGTATTAACACTGGCGTGGGTTTTATCGCCGGCCATCATTATTTTTGTGTGTAATAAAATTCGCTTCTAGTTTATGAGGGTTTTGAGGTCAAGTCTTGGACTTGACTTATGTAGTAGTTCACTAATGTATCTAGTTATTTCTGGCCCAGATTCATGGTTAATTATTAATTTCTTCAAATTTTTTCAAACTCACTTTCGCATTTATAATATTAGTTCGGATTTTCATATTATTACTAGTGATATGCCGGATATCCGTATCCGCGGATATCCGCGGAAATCCGAGGGAGAAAAAAGATCTGTATCCGTTACTTTTTGGCGGATCTTGAACGGATCTTTTATATTAATACATTTCATTACGTATACGTAATGAAATGTATACAAGATACAGATCTTTTTTCTCCCTCGGATATCCGCGGATACGGATATCCGGCACAGCACTAAATAAATAAATAAATCAATTTAATTTAATAGTATGACTACAGGGTTAATACATTAAGGTAAAGCCTTTCTAATCTCTTCAAAGATCATAATATCGTTGCGTGAATACAGACATATTAATGTAGACAGCCAGTATCTACAATTATCGTGTTATCAACAATCATAATTACTCTATGAACGAAGTAGTCCAAGTACTGAATAGTCTACTAGTTTAATATTGTCCTTTCAAGAACTACTAATATTTTAAATGTGAATATGTGAGCACCATGTATCTATGACATAATTATCTATTGATGATTCATTTTTAATTATTTTTACCAATTTTGGTATAGTAATTTTATTCTAGGTGCATTGTCTTCACATGTAATTATTTAACTACTAAAAAAATATTTTAAAAGAGTAACGGTGGAGTTTCTTGCCTATTCTTCTCCATGCGAAAACTAACTTTTGGAAGGGGCGACTAGAATCAATTATATTTTTGTGTAAATATTTGACCTTACAATATTTTTCCCTATTTGAAATAAATGATTTGACTTTTTTTAACAAACCACTGCTTACGGAAGCTATTAGTGAAATTGCAGTTTCAATGGCAGAATTCAAGCACTTCGCTTGATTTTTTTTTAAGTCAGGTCTAATGTGTGGCAGTGAGTATCATGCTGACACAGAAAACTGTTGCGTATGGTAAAAAATATTAGGCAATTTTATCAACCAATGGGCTATTGCAGAGTTTATAACGCATTTTGATCTTATATCAATCAATCTGCCTAGACTTTTCCCAACTACGTTGTGGTCGGCTTTCAGTTTAACCGGATGCAGCTGAATACTTGTATTTTACACCTATCTACCTATCTGACCTTCATAACCCAGTTACTGGGTAACACGATACCCCTTGGTAAGACTGGTTGTCAGGCTTTCGGGCTTTTGACGACCCGTAACGACTGTCGAAGATCCACGAATGACAGCCGGGACCAACGGCTTAACATACTTTCCGAGGCACGAAGAGGTCTTGGTATGTTAAGATGGTCACCCTTCCACGGACCGACCATGCAGCTGTTATTATTTTATTTTTCGATCTTATATCTAAAGCAAAATAAGGAAAACGTCGGAGTAATTAAACGGGCCAGTTAACAAATGACCGTTGTACGTAAACTTTCATTTTTAAATACTCATGACTCAATCCGATAATCATGACAACGTAATTTGAATAACCAATTAAGCGTATAATTACACCAAACAAAATTATGACAAATATGGTTTGGTTGCGAGTGTAAACATTGGCACAGTTTCAATGTTCTAATAGAGTCGTGAAAAAATGTCTATTTTAATTTTGAAGTGAAAACATCTTTAGGCGCGTTGGGCATTTTTGAGATGGGATTGATTTCGCGAACCTGTTACGACACCAACTTTTGACCATTAAAAAGACATCAACGCGCGATACATTATTTCCTGCACAATAAAATTATTCAAGTTTTCACTTCTTTTGGCACTCCCGGAGTGCCACTGTTTTTTTTTTTTTTCAGGTGTCATCCTCATGCATTGCGTCTTCGCCCTTAAATTCTAACTCTATAGGCAACAGGATCCAACAGTTAGTAAAAAAAAAAAATGTTTCGCCATAGTTGATTGCCTTGTTGGTCTTAGTGAAGTGGTCTCAAGCGAGCATGAGGTCAGGAAAATTTTTAAGGTTATCCCAATCAGAAATTTCTCAGAAACAGTCCGGAGTCTGGATTTGTACCCAGTTGATGGCAATATACGCTGGCCTCTATTACATGGGACTTAACATAACTGGCGAAATGTGGGTGTACTATAGGTGCACCTCTGTCTAACCCTTCGAGGAAAATAAGCTCGATGCTTATGTATGTATCGAAGAAACGCATATATGTACACTGTAAGGACTATTCTTGCTTGCAGCGCTCGGCCGCTATAGTATCGCTACCTACGAAAAAAAGGGTCGTGTGCACGGGATTTTGTTTTCAAATTGGTTAGATAATATGCGATACCCCGATGGTATGTATGAATGTTCCCCATAGTATAGCTGATTCAGGCGTTATTTGGCTTAGAAAATAACTGAGGGTCAAAAGGCTTCAAATATCACACATGGGTTCTGCGCGCGACTTCTACCGCGTCAATTTTCCTGTTCCCTGGACCTACCCCATCGCATCGCATCGCCTACCCGCGCTATTACTTCATTTTCCCTTAACGTTCTTTCTGACTTTCTCAAATGAAAACTTCTTTAGGAGCTTTGGGCATTTTTGAGATGGGAAATAACAATTAAACTCGCGACACCGTTACCGACACCTCATTTTTGTAAACGCGACTGTGCTCTTTATTTATATTACGTTACGGAGCAATGTTCTATGCAAGTATTTTTACTTTAAAGGTTTTGGAAGTATTTTCTTTAGTTTTCACTTCTGTCGTCACTCCCAGAGTGCCACTGTTTTTTTTTTCTTTTTGTTCGGCTCCTCAGGGTACTAGCGTGATAGCCTTCCTCAAGGATTTGACTACCAAAAACAAAAATAATTTTCTGAATTGACAAATCCGACCGGTAAGTTCCAGAGTTCAAACAAACAAAGAAAAATAAACTCGTCAGCTTTAGTATAGATTTGTGGCTTTACGGCCCAATTCTGGTGGAAAAGTTAATATTTAACACATAACTGTGGTACATACAGCTGTAGTAACAGTAAATATTTACTACTGGGTGAGTCATTGACCTCTTTACGACATACATCGATGACTAATAAAGATTTTCAGCTCGAGGTATTTTCTTCCCTTTAACTTGAGTGCTAGGTTTGACCTGATTTGACTGCAAAGTCAACTAAATATCACTTTGCCTAGCCTTTTCCCAATTACGTTGGGGTCGGCTTCCAATCCAACCGGATGCAGCTGGATCCCAGTATTTTACATGGAGCTACTGCCTGTCAGTTACTGGTTATCATACTTTTGGGCCTCCTACCCGTAAGTCAACTAAGTATTCTTGGTACAAAATGACGCATTTTTCCGAGAATACAGTTTGAATGGGGAATTCCTGTTTTGATACAATACAGTTTAGCGCTAAAAAGACAAATATTAGTAAATCGTGACTTACCAATGATGTGAATGATTTTTTCCCTTTTAGTTGCAGTTCTACCTATTAAAAAATTCTCCGGTTTAACATCTCTGTATATTAGGTGTCTCGTATGGACATACTCGATACGATGTAACTGAAACAGACATGGAACAGAATTAGTTTATGCCATCACTTGTCACTATCAATTGACGATGGCACAAATCATTTCATTGAAGGGCATATCATTAAATAATTGAAAATTGATGCATCAAATCAGTTTAGTATCAATAGGGGGTCAATATATCAATCACAACTAGAGGATTCTTTTTTTAAATTGCTGAGTATCAATTTGAAAGTGGATTTATTTTTTATGAATTTTGATGTTTATTTTCACGTAATAGAATTCGATTTTCAAATATCAACCATAAGGCAGTCGAGATTTAATCAACTGATATACGCTTTTCTTGCCAATTATTATGTAGAGTATTTTCCCGCCAAGTAAAATATATTTCTGTGATATGAATCTACTCGTCCCACTTTTACAATCTTTCCTTACCCCAGGGATCGAGTTACAGGACCGCTTGAAGAGCTCACATTTCATTAAAAGCGTAGGCTCGGAACATTTTCCTCAAATTGCGTAAGATATTGCCAATTTAATATAAATCTCTAAGCTCTAATACGCCCATTACTGATTTGCTTATCAATGCAAGCGTTTGTTCGTCGCATTGCATCAGTTACGTCACAATAGTCTGGCAGTTAAAGCGCTTTCGACAATCATATTTCTTGAACGCTCTTGCAAATCAGTGCTGTTATTTAAGTTCAATGACTTATAAAATTGATTTCAGCTAAAGTAATGGTTAAGATACTAAAAAAAATATACGTTAGAAAATCTTACCTAGGATTTCAATATTATGCTTAAGTGTGCAAAATATTTAGGATAAAAAACGCATATTGACTTACCAACTGCATAGCGATCATTAATACAGTCTTTAGAGAGAATCGACGGCCACAGAGATCGAACAGATCCTCCAGCGATGGTCCCAGCAGTTCCATCACCAGTGCGTTGTATTTACCGCAAGGGCCGAAGTAATACACCTCCGGTATGCCCTCCGCAGTCGACGGCGCTACAGGAGCCACGGGAATTAAGGGGAAGGAGGGGGAGGAGACAGACCGAATACCATTAAATACTTACTCACATTTCAATACACGAGCATTGCTCTCGCACGCACCTGTACGACACAACACTGTAGCCGATATTTACAAATAAAATCATCAAACACGACAGGACACGCGAGAGCATTGCTACGTGTCTAGCCTAATACAGAAACATAATATTTAAAAAAAAAACGTTTAGACGGGCTATTACAACGACCATGATCACGGCGTGCGAACCCTCGGATGAATGACAAAGATTTGGATATCGGTTACGGTGTTGTGTCAAGAGACAATCACCTATCTACCGGAGAATTGACACGGGACTTACGAGCTGCATAGCAATCATAAGGACCGTCTTGAGTCTGAACCTTCGGCCGCAATGTACGAACAGGTCTTCGAGCGAGGGCCCTAACAACTCCATGACCATGGCGTTGTAGCGCCCGCCACATGTTCCCAAGTAGTACACTTTTGGTACGCCCTCTGGGTAAATTTTACATTGTGTCAGCTAGATTATTAACTAACTAAACTACACTATGTTACAACCAAATGCTGTGAATATTGAGGTAATGAGACAATTATTGTATGGCAATAGCTTACTATTGGTGCCGACTGTTATTTAGGTATCCATTTCCTTATATCAGACATAACACAGATAACATTTCAATATAATCTGGGTACAATTTACAAGACTAATAGTTCATCAAAACCATTTCAAGTATAAAACTTAGGATACAATTGGAGCACATATTTGTAGGTTAGTCACATCTCTTCGTTTTGCAGTGATCGTGATTCACCATTAAAAAATTATTGGCGGACGGATATTAATTAAAAAATTGTTCGGACGGATATTAAGCTTAAATCAGTACTATCGCTGTCTGACTCTGTAAAGAATTTTCGTAACATCATGCTGTATATAATTATTCATACAATTAGAGTAAAACTCACCATGCGTGCCTAATAACTTGTAAAATCGGTATTCTAGATGCAATTGTGGAGCCTTTGACTTCATGGGCTCCATCTTAATCGCTACATGTTCATTGTTGTAGAGATTTTTTCCTGCAAGAGAAAATTAAATTTTAGTCAAGTTAAATGCAATAAATGTGACCCAAAACAAAGTGTAATAAACGTCGACTGTCTGTATTACGAAAAAGTCTTATTTTTCTGACACAGTTACGTTTGGACAGTCTTTTGTAAACATTTTAAAAATAAAAACAACTCTGATTTTTCAATATACGTATGTTCTGAAAAGTCTGGCTCACTAAAACATTTCAAAGTAATTGTCAACGTCACCAACTTGAGCTATCAGTGTTATCATCGATCATAAAGATCGTCATAGTTTCGTATCAACATAGAATTAGATCTCAATAATCAATATCTTATCGGGCGGACAAATTAAATGGAACAACAATGTTCGCTGTTGTTATAAAGCTTGAGTGAGGCGGTGACACAGAAATTAAATTAGGTAACGCAAATGACGCTACCTCGCGTTCGGTAATAGCAAAGTCGGGAGCCGGGACTAATGACATCTTGAATACTGAAATCCTGATTATGTTCGATACATTATCTTCCATTATGACTGTTCATTATGAGTGAGTAGTTCCATAAAATGCAATCCAGACACTACTCATGGACGATGTCAGTTCTATCAAAATTACCTAGTACTAAACGACTCCAAATTTCTGATGATGCACTACAACAAGGATCAGTTAATCTGCCTAGCCTTTTCCCAACTATGTTGGGGTCGGCTTCCACTTAACAAGGATCTACCTCAAATATAGAAAAATAACGTACCTAAAATTCTCTCGACAAACAAAATCAATAAAGGTATCCAATTTTTTTTTTAAAATCTTCGGGAAAATCTAGTAAGTAAAACAATCGATTCTGTAATGAGTACTAATGCAATATAAGCACTAATGGCCTAACAAGATGCTATTAATTCTAATTGCACTTTAGATTACAATCGTTACGGTAAAATGTTAAATGGAGGAAACAATTAAATAACCCATACAGGAAACTAACCAGGAGTAGCCAGTTACTTTTTATTCGTGGGATTTTTAGCTTGATTAATTCCACCATGAGTGTTACATTTTTAAAAACACCGTTCGGAAAGTAAATAATATATGTATCGGCTTAATCAACACACGCACGTGTCCGCAATAATGTTATTTTCTGTGACGCGAGGTTGAATCCAATTCTCATCCGCACGCAGCCATATAATCTCCCAGGCAATACCCATATGAAACCTTACTGCCTAGAAAATAAGGTTCACGACCTCACGTGTTGAGCCCTGACATTTCAAAAAAGTATATGACATTCTACCTAACAACTTTGTTTAAAAGATTTCGTGATCGTTGTAAAGTGATCATTTTTGTATGGCACGTGTGAACGGTGGCTGAGGTTCATTTGAAAGAGCGTTTTCGAATACTGACAGTGAAAGAATGAGTCATAAGTCTTCCATTATTACAGAGGTCCTTTGTTACGTTGCTTGCCTTTTACCTGCTGGATGAATACTTTAAATTTATAGGCTGTACGAGAAGTAAAGATATACTGATGTATATATAGCATAATAATTACCTACAGCCATGCAATGCTTAACCTTCTTCTCAAAACATTAATTGAATGGTTCCCTCTTATTTAATTAAACTATAGCATAAAAAATTAAGTAGTCCACTTAGAGCACCCGTCCGAATAGCACCTGCGACTCAGCAGCCTACTGCTTGGATTTATTTGTTTTACAGGACGTTATTAAATGAAAGATATCGATAAAAAAAAAACACTAGAATTTTTATTAATTACACATACTTACGTACGTACGAAATTTGTTTTATCGATATCTTTCATTTAATAACGTCCTGTAAAATAAATACATCCCAGCAGTAGACTGCTGAGTCGCAGGTGCTATTCGGACGGGTGCTCTAAGTGGACTACTTCTAAAAATTTCCCACTAAAAGCAAGTCTCAATGAAACCATTGATCGAATTTTATTTTTGCTTCAGTTTCTACGATATCGCAAAATATTTCCGTAAGTAATATACTTACTTACACTTTGCAAACATTAGTTTCGCTTTCTCCGCCTGAAGATAACGGATCTCCAGAAACCATCAAAATAAAACTGTTTTTGTATCGCATAAAGCAACGTGCAACAATAATATTTATGTGTATACTGTGATGGAAAGCTTGCTAGCCTTTCGAATACAGACAGCATAGTGACCTATTTTCCCTCAACTGGCTCTTACAATAGGGACATTTACATTCGATTCACTGTTTCCTATCAGTTCAAGATCTTCATGACAATGATAAGTTGACCTCACTAAAAGTATTTTGCCGATGCCGTGCAAAGATATTTGTTTCCACTATCAACGACATTCGCAAAATGATATGCAAGCTAACAATATTATTTCTTTAATAAAAATCTCATTTCCCTCGTCTCCGCGCAATCAGTTCAATAAATGAGCAGCCAGGTACTTATTACTTTCAGGGCTGGCCGTAATAAATATCACATCTTTACGCATGACGAAATTATATACGGAGAAACTGTATAACAAAATGTGCCGGTTGTAAAATCCAGATGTTTAACTTCCACATAAATCTAACAAACTTTTCGGTAAGAGACTATTACGTCTTGCTAAAAATGTGTGCAACAGCGAAAAGAATGTATTTGTTTTCATTATGGAAATTCTGAAGACTGACAAGGACATTACTAGACTCGTTGGAATTGGAACATAGGGTGTGTCTAAAATAGTTACTATTAATAACTTTACATATTTCAGTAAGCGTGCAAGGTCGGCAAGACGCGTTGTTATGAGCATGTCATTGAGTGACTTAAGTACATTAGTTGTCAAGCCAATGTTAACATGAGCAGGAGAATGTAAAAAGACATGGCGTCTCCTTTTGAACATAACTACTTATAACAGCCAACAGGATAAGCTGCTTCGTTTTTTTGTGGTCCAAACTCTCATCCTATGCGTCATCATCACTGAACGCAATTTCGAAGGAGTAGAGAACCAATCACTTATGATTCATCGTATCAAAGTTCGTTGATTAGAATTACGTTGTGAGTTCTTGTTATTATAATTTGGTGTTAAAAATAGATTGTTTTACAAACCTAGTGATAGACACGTGCCAATTTGAACGAAAACCCTTCAGATACCGATCTACCTGTAGGGTTATTCACTGACCGACTAACACAAAAACCCTTATGGATTCGAGATTAGAGATTGTCTGCATACATATTATATTCAAAACATTTCCATTGAACCCACTCGAGGTATTCACAAGCAGATCTTGAAAAGGGCAACATTCCCAGAAAGCAGAAATCCTTTTATCGCTTATATACCTACGTACTAAAAATAGGAAACTGTTTGTGGAATGAAGAGTTTCACACAAATGCAGATTACTGTATGATCAAGGACGTTGATTTCAGAAAGGGATTTCATAAAGAACAGTTGCCAGACTGTTCTTCAACGAATGATAAGGACATGTGTGTTCACTTACCGAGCCTAAGTTCACCGAAGTTACCGCAGCCGATCTTCTTGCCGACGCGGAAGTTAGGCCCCACCATAAGAACGCCCGAAGACGAGGTGACGGAGTGCCTCGAGGTATGCATCGCGCTGCTGCCACCCACACCACGCCCGCCCACCGCACCGGCTGCGCTGCAATAGTGTACACACAGCTTAAGATCATGTAGGATACAGGATAACAGAAGTCATGAGGGATACGGTTGTCCAAAGCAAATTTTTGTCGGATTGAGCATTACCTATGTGAGAAATACTTAAGCTACTGAAAAGAGTGAGGGGCAGTCAAAACAGCATCCTGAAAACTGTAGCCGAGAGCTTCGGCTCTCCGATTGTCCAGCAGTTTGTGCGAAGGTTGATTTTTACTAACACTAGGCAATAAGTTATTTTTTGTATGTTACTAACACTATATGGATATTTTGTGTCCGAAATAAAACAATTTGAATTTGAATTTTTTAATTAGAGTAACATTTATGAATGAGCGATAGAATTGGCACTATGAACAGCTATTGAACAGCTTTCAAAAACGGTTCCAAATGATAAATTATATAATTATTTCAAATTAAAGAGCACCCGGATTCATGGACAAAATTATATCAGTAAGGTTACCGATATTTGTATAGCAATGCTGTATCGACGTCCATTGATTATATTATAAGAATGACACAATGTTATCTTTTATATTGACACAACTTTTACCATTTAATCCGATATCTTCGTACTAAGTTCAGATAATGGATGTTTTACTTATAATAAGCAAATATTAAGGTATCATTTTCATTCGAAAATCTTCATTTAAGTTGTATATATAAGCCGTATCGATTAACGGGCGAAACGGATACATCTCGGAAAAAATCACTAGCTAAAATGTCGTGAGACGATTTCACCAGGACCTTTCATTACAAGGAAAGAGAGTGTTAGAATTAAGATTGGTCCATTTTCAACAGTCATCTTAACTATTTAAACATAATTTTGATAGTAGGTAAGTAGTACATAACCAAATTTTTATTTAGGAAACAATTTTTTTTTTCTTATTTAGTTTTTTTTTTCTTTACAACGCCATTTTGTGCATGAAAACTTAAATAAATAAATGCCTGGCTTCCGGGCCGGCCCTTCTGTATAATTTACTATAGTGATGATCAAGTATCATCGGAAAATTCTTAATGTAATTTGAACAATGAATGTCGTAGACTTGACCGAATTCAAAGGCTCGTTCACAGGAAGTAAGCAATTTCAAATTGCCTGTTGAATGAATTAAGTAGAAGTAGAGTGTTTTAAGAGTTTCAATAAATATAATAACAAAGCGATAAGTATCACGGGTATCTGATAAAGCTAGTGAATAACTACCGATAATAATACATAACTAGCTGCGCCCCGCGGTTTCACCCGCATACGTCTTGATCCCGTGAGAATATCGGGATAAAAAGTATCCTATGTCCTAATCCAGGTCATGGTCTACCCATGTGCCAAATTTCATCAAAATATTTTCAGCCGTTTCAGCGTGAAAGTGTAACAAATAAACAAAAACTCACTTTCGCATATATAATATTATTATTTATATATTTATTAACCCTCATTCTCGGAATTACAATTATTAAAGCTACTACATTTACCGGAATTTTATACAAATGGGTTAGTTAGTAGATGCAATAAAAATCAGTTCATCACGCGACTGTAAACAATGAAAATTACTCGATTACGTGGAAAATAATCAAATGTTTAGTTTAATTCAGTCAATTGCTACTTTTGTAGTTTTGTTGGGTGAAGAACCACCGATTGGTTTGGTCGCTAGGCGACCTCGAGGTAGACCACGGTGAAAATGGCAGAACGAACAGCTTCAACCAGACTGAAGCAAATCAATCTAAATAGAAGTTGAAGTAGGTATCCACAGTTAATAGATAACAGAAGTGGAAAATGGAGAGTGAGGCCTTTGCCCTGCACGCTTAGCATGACCACAATAGAAACGGATTTTGTCGACGGAAGAATAGACAAAATGACAGATAAACAATCACAATCTGTCATTTTTTCTATTCTTCCGTCGACAAAACCCGTAGAAAACCCGAATCTATGGTTGTCATACTACGCGTGTTGAAGTGAAACAAGTCTAGCTAGATGCATAGATAGATATAGATTGGACTTTAACGTCCTTGGCGCCCGGAATGGATTTTGTACTAGGTTATCAGGTGGATTTCTGAACTTTCTATGGCGTTCATGCACGTCAGCCATATTTCTGTGAACATCTAGGCCACATACATGCCTACTCTTCAAAACAAATACAGCGAAATATCCCCCCAATGTGTACAGTTACAGGAAAACCTTCAACCCCATCGAAACTTGGGTAATTCTGGTTTGCAAAGTTTACGCCATGATTATTGGTTTATTTCCACGAGCGGAAAAATAGTGCGTGATATATTTTGAGATCTTTAGATACCTAACCATTGAAGCACGTCTTTTTGACGTAGGACTGGGCTGATCCTTTATGATGAGAACAATAATCTCGATAGTTTACAATGGGAACCGAGTGACGTCTTGTGACGCAACTTTGGTCGTACCCATCTTCAGCACTTTGTTATGATTGACCGAGTAGGTACATCCTTGCTTGCTTTTTCGATGACATTGTCATTTACAGAAAGCTGCAATACCTTTATTGGACGAGACCAACAATCTTGTCCAATGCACAATTGTTGCTGAAACCAGTCAATAATGTAACGTCAGAGCATTTTCGAATAATTGATGGGTTCGCTCTTGACCTAAATTTTGCCTAATAGAAGGGGCAGGATGGGGTGTACGAAGGATTTAGTTTAGTAGGCTCAGCTTTGAAAAAGAATCCTATAAACATTAGAACTGCACACTGCATAACTATGCAAGAAGTTTCTTTAATTAAAAAGATCCGTGAGGAGATGTTTCGGAAAATCTACATTTTAGTGACAAAACTCTGAATAGCTCGAGCAGGGGAACAAAAACGTTTACGGTTTTATAGTAGAGATAATAAAACAATAGATACTACACAACACATTGCATTATTTAGTTCTGCAAGCCTACAACAATGCAATAGGAAAATCAGATTTGCATTCATGTTATGAAATATGTAAGTAATGACAAGAAGATAAACATTGTCTTTTATTAGAAATACTGTTTATCATAGAGGTGTAGCAAAATAGTCTTATTATGGGAACTATTCGAGAGGAATAGGTCTTGAAAAAAATTATGGTGCCAAGATTTTGGTTTTCTTCACAAATTGCTTAAAGGGGACGATAACCGACTTTTAATGATTTTATACTGAAGATGACGTATAAACGAGTAGTGTTAGTGATTTGGAAAATTAGAACATTTTCCTAATATTTTAATATAGGCATATTTTTGATTATGTTTATATTACATAGTGAAATTAATTGGTAAAGTTATGTCTAAACGCGGATAAAATACTGAGAATGACGCAAAATTTATCGAGCGTATTTTTCTAAAAACTTCACCATTTTAAAGATAATTAAATTATTGATCTTTTAGTATACGTGTTTTATTTAAATACCTTTTGTTTTACGTGTAATAAATTAATAATGCGTCTAATTTGGGACAGCGCTCCTTGATGGGCGAGTCCTATTACTGGCTGGACGTACGACGCGTTGCTTAGCTCAGTACAGAACACGCAAGCTAACCATTCAAGGTCACTGTCATATATCTGCGTCTTAAATTATATGTTCGGGCGTTCGTCATTAATTGCGAAATAAGCAGTTTCACATCCCTAGTAGTTAAGGCTTTAAGTGCCATTGGGGTAAACGGAACTGGGTGCTGTAGTAAGACCGCAACAGATGGCAAGGCTAATCTCTCGCAGGACTGCATTCTTTTCATAATAATTATTACGATCGAAAAGTATCTGCCCTGTGATGAGACACACATTATGCAGGTTTGGATATGATTTAACTCTTAATAAGTTCTCTATTGCAAAGTTACAATACTTGCAACAGAGGCCTAGGACCATTAAGTAAAGTTACTTCGTGGTGAAGACATAAAAAGTGAATAGAGTGAGTGTGGTGAGTTAATGTCATATTTAAAGTGTGTCATAGTAGTCAATAGTGTCACAATGTCTTACTTTCTTCTTTATTTTTTTTTATATTGGCACCTTGTAGATATTCATGAATTTACGTTATTATTTAATCGTGTTTTTGTATGTCGTGCTGTCTTTTGTGTGTGCACCAAATAAACGATCTATCTATATCATAGCCAGTATGGGCCACACTGGCGTCTCTTGTATATTTTCACATGGAAAAAACTACTTCGCGATTATAATTTGTAAACTACCCTAGTTTACAAATTATAATCGCGAAGTAGTTTTTTCCTTAACCTTCCTTTTACATACAATGTCAATTGAATAGTAATTGTATATAAAAACAAAAACCACAAATGATATCAGCATCTATTTCAACTAGGTATTGAGGAAATGGGATGAAGGAATGTATGAGTGTTTACCATTAGTGAGTTGTGTATAATTTTAATTAAGTAGTTGTTTCCAAGTTTATTTAATATTTTTTACGTATGTATTTTATTAACTAGGAAAACATTTACAATGTTTACAAAATACATACTTCGTCATAGTTGCGTAGATATTTATTTTTATTAGATTATATATAATTAATAACATCTTAGTGATATTTATTTTAGAAGTATGTTTGTTTGTATGTATGTAAGTATATTCTCATTTTGTTTGTTTCATTTTATTAAGTGAATTGTTTTTGATTTTGTGTATTTTACTTTCTCTCTACTCTTACACACGGTGTCTACATCTCTTTCTATCCTCTGTCCTATTGCAGGTATGCTGGATGAGATTTCTTTAGAAATAAGCATCACCTTTGTACGTATTTTTCTGTTATTTTTGTCTTGTCTGTTTATATATGTGTGTACATAAATGGATAAATAAATACATATTAATAATACTATACTCATAAAAAAATCCTAAAGTATGGAAACCATTCAAGAGAAGCTGGACCTAGATGAAACTAGCACAATGTTTAAGGTCAAGGTAGACAAAATTGTATGCCAAAAAAGTCACCTTGTCTTGAACTAGTCAATAATTGCTAGAAAAAAATTGTTCCAATATCCAGCCAAACAAATCTAGTAAATAGACTGAAGAAGCTCACCAATTCTTAAGCTCTTTAAAGAAATGTACTTGAGGAGTTAAATACTTAATCTGGACCATAATCCTGTTAGTTTTTCACATGTTACAGCTTTATTTTATTAAGTAGTTTGTATGTGTACTGAAAATTATGACAATATTTTGTATATAGGTACTTATCAGTAAGAATATTCTTATTTTGTTTGATTAAAACAAAGTTTAAAAGGTACCTATGTGATGGCTTAAGCAAAGCTTTATTAAAAGCAAAAACTTTGCTACAATACAAGAATGAAGAATCCTAGATTGGGTGTGCATTTAAATCATATTTATTTGTTTCTAATAATCTAATATTTTACGTTCGGTACACTTGGCCGGGTGGCGATTAGATGGCGCCGGCATTTCCCGACTGATAATCTCTGAGAAGAATTGCAGAAAAAATTAAACTTGATCTCTTTTTTTTAAATCAACATTGTGGAAGAATTATTACAGTACACACCCATAGAGGAAGAGTCATATCTCTACTCTTTGGTCAAACTGCCCCAGCAACTATAGACACCTTCCTACCACATGGGAATGTATGGTCATAATGGTATTAAATAGTTGTGACCACACATAATAAAAGATCAAAGATCAAGTTCCTAGTGTTCAATTTAAAATGATAAAAAATTATTATCTGGTTGTAAGTGATAACTAAATAACCTGCATAATTAGTAATTATGCAGGTTATCAATTGATACACAGATAATAACTAGATACTTGTGATTAAAAAAGAAACATTAATTACAATGATCATTAAATTAGTACTTTTACTTGTTTTGGTAAAAAATGGAAAATATTAGTGTTTCTATTTCGATAGTTTAAATATTATGATTTTAATTAATGCGTAATATTATGCATGATATTTAAATTTAGCCTACAAAACAAACTAAGATTTGGCCTTCACAGTTTTTAAATATTTTGCAAGCACATAGCTCAAAGTAAACAATCAAGGAAGCAACTTTTTAATTTCCTTAAAGTTAAAAAAATAAATCAATTAACAATTTATAAGATGCTTCATACACTACATCAAAATGTACAACAGCTATAGTGAATCATACCAACCGTTATTGGCATTGAGTCTAAAAGTGAAAGTCACAATGCACTTCCAACCACCGAAAGCATGGAAGGAGACAATTATCTAGCGATGCAAGCCACCACTGGGTAACATGCAGACACTTTTAATCCAAAAATGCATTTGCAATTCAAATTGGTCCATAATTTGCATACTATTTATGTCAAACCTTTTTTAGATTCACTTCACTTCCCAGTTTTACTGGCTTGATATTTGACAAAACAATAGGCAGCAATATCTGTGTTTTATAGCCAGTGGATAGTGCCATAAATATAATGTGAACCTCTGGAATTAACATACTAGATGCAATATTATTGTCAATTTATTCTTCAATTTGTTACTATGCTCAAACAACCATAGAATTGATTCATCAATTCTGATTCATGTGAAAACCAAATAGTATTTTTACATTTATTCAGTTTTCACAGAAACAAATCGTTTTATTTTATAAATTGAATAGTTCTTCCTGCATACTCACTATTTGCTATGCATTGTGGGATGTATTTAAATACATACAATAACATTCACTTTGAATATTCATAATTAATATAAAAAAATATTAGTCACTATACCGCAGACAGTTCACTTGTCAATTTTGAGTGACATACCACCAAAGCACTCTTGATTTCTATAGAAAACTGACTAAGTTGGTCAAGTCAGTAGTTAGTTTCGAAATGTCACTGTTTAAACAATGTTAGTTAGTGTAACAAATAAAACAAATGTTTTAAAAAAAACAGCACAAGACTTAATATTTTTTATGAGACCTAAATGAAGGTTTTATTGAATCAATTCAAATAATAAACAATGCATAACTGGACACAGATTGTGGCAGTAATGTTTGATAAGTTAATGTTTTTATTAAGAACATGTTATCAACTGTAAGTATTGTGTGAGATATATACCAAGATGTTTATGGTTCATGATTCATCAGTACTGCAGCAATACTTAGGTATTGTGCTAGATAATATTTGTGACATAATAAAGCTTTGGTTACTTAAGCAATTCATTTCCTAACAAACAGGTCCTTTAAAATATGTATTAATAATGCAAATTCATTTATGTAAGATTTTGCCTATGACAGCCTCTTGAATTTCTCTTGATATGATGAAAATAAAGTTGGCACCCCCACTTTCGAAAAATGAAAATTTAAAACGGTGAAAATTTCGAGCTAATTAAGGACAATTTAGGACTGCAAGAAAAAAATTTCAGACCAACCCCCCCTTCGAGATATTCAAATTTTTTAATGGGGGTGCTAACTATTAATTAAGTTAGCACCCCCACAGCATTTAAATGATCACTAAAAAAGTTTTATGTAGGTCAAAATTTCGAGCTCATTAAGGACAACAAATGCAGCATCAACCCACCTCCCTTGTACAACCCCCCACCCCCCTATCCGTAAAAACATGAAAAAATCTAAAAAAAAAATATATATTCTCCCCACTATAATTCCTAGCATAGAATTGTAGACTGCCAAGTACAAAAATAAAAACATCCCTTAAAACCACCCCTTGACCAAACTTCCCGAAAATAACATCTAATTTATACGAAAATGTCTCTTCTTCATACATAAACTGTAAATCAATTATTAATGTATTATTACAACTACTACTTGCAACATCCCCAAAAAACTACCCCTTGACTGATGCTTAGTTCAAAATGTTAAACGTACTTCAAAAAATTATTAAAACTCCAAACCGTGCAGATGAAAATCTAAAACGGTGAAAATTTCGAGCTAATTAAGGACAATTTAGGACTGCAAGAAAAAAAATTCAGACCAACCCCCCCTTCAAGATATTAAAAATTTTCAATGGGGGTGCTAACTAGTAATTAAGTTAGCACCAGCATTAAAATGTTCACTAAAAAAGTTTTATGTAGGTCAAAATTTCGAGCTAATTAAGGACAATTTAGGACTGCAAGAAAAAAATTTCAGACCAACCCCCCCTTCGAGATATTCAAAATTTTCAATGGGGGTGCTAACTAGTAATTAAGTTAGCACCAGCATTTAAATGTTCACTAAAAAAGTTTTATGTAGGTCAAAATTTCGAGCTAATTAAGGACAATTTAGGACTGCAAGAAAAAAATTTCAGACCAATCCCCCCTTCGAGATATTCAAAATTTTCAATGGGGGTGCTAACTAGTAATTAAGTTAGCACCAGCATTTAAATGTTCACTAAAAAAGTTTTATGTTGGTCAAAATTTCGAGCTCATTAAGGACTACAAATGCAGCATCAACCCACCCCCCATGTACAACCCCCCACCCCCCCTATCCGTAAAAACATGAAAAAATAAAAAAAATATTCTCCCCACTATAATTCCTAGCATAGAATTGAAGACTGCCAAGTACAAAAATAAAAACATCCCTTAAAAGCACCCCTTGACCAAACTTCCCGAAAATAACATCTAATTTATACGAAAATGTCTCTTCTTCATACATAAACTGTAAATCAATTATTAATGTATTATTACAACTACTACTTGCAACATCCCCAAAAAACTACCCCTTGACTGATGCTTAGTTCAAAATGTTAAACGTACTTCAAAAAATTATTAAAACTCCAAACCGTGCAGATGAAAATCTAAAACGGTGAAAATTTCGAGCTAATTAAGGACAATTTAGGACTGCAAGAAAAAAAATTCAGACCAACCCCCCCTTCAAGATATTAAAAATTTTCAATGGGGGTGCTAACTAGTAATTAAGTTAGCACCAGCATTTAAATGTTCACTAAAAACGTTTTATGTAGGTCAAAATTTCGAGCTCATTAAGGACAACAAAAGCAGCAACAACCCACCCCCCATGTACTACCCCCCACTCCCCTATCCGTAAAAACATGAAAAAATCAAATTAAAAAAATATATATATTCTCCCCACTATAATTCCTAGCATAGAATTGTAGACTGCCAAGTACAAAAATAAAAACATCCCTTAAAAGCACCCCTTGACCAAACTTCCCGAAAATAACATCTAATTTATACGAAAATTTCTCTTCTTCATACATAAACTGTAAATCAATTAGTAAACTACCCCTTGACTAATGCTTAGTTCAAAATGTTAAACGTACTTCAAAAAATTATTAAAACTCCAAACCGTGCAGATGAAAATCTAAAACGGTGAAAATTTCGAGCTAATTAAGGACAATTTAGGACTGCAAGAAAAAAAATTCAGACCAACCCTTCGAGATATTAAAATTTTTTAATGGGGGTGCTAACTAGTAATTAAGTTAGCACCAGCATTTAAATGTTCACTAAAAAAGTTTTATGTAGGTCAAAGTTTCGAGCTCATTAAGGACAACAAAAGCAGCAACAACCCACACCCCAAGTACAACCCCCCACCCCCCAATCTTGAAAACATGAAAATACCATGTCTCAAAATAGACTTTTAGGGACTATTTCAGACTTTAGCAGATTTTAAGATCCACAAACGACAACATCCCTTACAAACGAGTCGTTAATTATTAGTCGCAAAAAACCGGGTATCAATATGTTCGCGCACTGTGCTCCGTGCATCTACTATGTCGTCGTGGCCGTTTTTATGAAAACACAATGGAAATGCGCGGAGAATAAATTATTAGCGAACAGAGTGATTCGTACCAGGGTGGCAGGGAAAGGTAGGAGATTATTAAGCGGCTAAACATCGACGCACGCATAGGGAAAGTTGGTAGTAGCGTACAGCTAATGATTGGAACTCCCTACCGGAGACTGTAATCCCGAACAAAAATCTGGGATTTTCAAGATTTGTGAATAAGTAGGTTGCTTCTAGGCAACCTTGCACTATCGTCTACCTCAACATTCCTTAATGTAAGACAATGGTCAAACGCAAGGATAGGCACATAAGTAACGCTTCTATATAAAACAAAATCAACAAAAAAAAAAATATGCAAAAAACATGTAGTACCTATTTAATTAGTCCGAAATGTTAAACATACTATAAAACATTTTTTACAGTAAACATGTATTCTTCGACAGTTTACATTTTATGATTACATGTTTATTGTTCAACAATGTCTTTTAGTACGTTAAACATTTTGTTCTAATTAAAGACTACGTTTATTGCATGAAAAAGATTTTTCATTAGTTTAAAATTTCAGACTAATTACAGATAAGTACTTGTTTGATGTATGAAAATGTTTTTTAGTGAGTTTGAAATTTCAGACTATTTTTTTATGTTTTTACGGATAGAGGGGTGGGGGGTTGTACATGGGGGGTGGGTTGATGCTGCATTTGTTGTCCTTAATGAGCTCGAAATTTTGACCTACATAAAACTTTTTTAGTGAACATTTAAATGCTAGTGCTAACTTAATTACTAGTTAGCACCCCCATTGAAAATTTTGAATATCTCGAAGGGGGGGTTGGTCCGAATTTTTTTTCTTGCAGTCCAAAATTGTCCTTAATTAGCTCGAAATTTTCACCGGTTTAGATTTTCATCTGCACGGTTTGGAGTTTTAATAATTTTTTGAAGTACGTTTAACATTTTGAACTAAGCATCAGTCAAGGGGTAGTTTTTTGGGGATGTTGCAAGTAGTAGTTGTAATAATACATTAATAATTGATTTACAGTTTATGTATGAAGAAGAGACATTTTCGTATAAATTAGATGTTATTTTCGGGAAGTTTGGTCAAGGGGTGGTTTTAAGGGATGTTTTTATTTTTGTACTTGGCAGTCTACAATTCTATGCTAGGAATTATAGTGGTGAGATTTTTTTTTTTTTATTTGCTTTTTTCATGTTTTTACGGATAGAGGGGTGGGGGGTTGTACATGGGGGGTGGGTTGATGCTGCATTTGTTGTCCTTAATGAGCTCGAAATTTTGACCTACTTAAAACTTTTTTAGTGAACATTTAAATGCTGGTGCTAACTTAATTACTAGTTAGCACCCCCATTGAAAATTTTTAATATCTTGAAGGGGGGGTTGGTCTGAATTTTTTTTCTTGCAGTCCAAAATTGTCCTTAATTAGCTCGAAATTTTCACCGTTTTAGATTTTCATCTGCACGGTTTGGAGTTTTAATAATTTTTTGAAGTACGTTTAACATTTTGAACTAAGCATCAGTCAAGGGGTAGTTTTTTGGGGATGTTGCAAGTAGTAGTTGTAATAATACAGTAATAATTGATTTACAGTTTATGTATGAAGAAGAGACATTTTCGTATAAATTAGATGTTATTTTCGGGAAGTTTGGTCAAGGGGTGGTTTTAAGGGATGTTTTTATTTTTGTACTTGGCAGTCTACAATTCTATGCTAGGAATTATAGTGGTCAGTTTTTTTTTTTTTTTAATTTGCTTTTTTCATGTTTTTACGGATAGAGGGGTGGGGGGTTGTACATGGGGGGTAGGTTGATGCTGCATTTGTTGTCCTTAATGAGCTCGAAATTTTGACCTACATAAAACTTTTTTAGTGATCATTTAAATGCTGTGGGGGTGCTAACTTAATTAATAGTTAGCACCCCCATTAAAAAATTTGAATATCTCGGAGGGGGGGTTGGTCTGAAATTTTTTTCTTGCAGTCCAAAATTGTCCTTAATTAGCTCGAAATTTTCACCGTTTTAGATTTTCATTTTTCGAAAGTGGGGGTGCCAACTTTATTTTCATCTTGATATGTGTCCTATTAACCTTGTTTTTGCTTAATATTTTAGTTTACAAACATATTATGTTTACAAGAATCTCTGATGCAGAAAAGCTGATTCTATAAGTCAGTGTGTATTTCACTTATTTTTTTTTTTATCTTTGGAGTCATGGTGGCTGAACATCAAAGTGAATTTAAAGTATTTATTACTCCAATTCTTGATTGTTTTCAAAGAGATAAGATAATTCCATGGATGGCCCTTACACCACAATAAAAATTTACTTAAGTATATTTTGTAATGTTGGCTATTGAGTTTCCTGTAATTAAGAACTCCTTCTACAGTTCCTTTTTAAACTGGTTAACCACAGACTTCTTTGATTAAAGAATTCTAGATTATAAGTCTGCAGTAATTCATAGATATAGCAACAATGGGCTGAGCCAGATGATAACTAAACAATCATTTCAATTTCAGATAAGATCAAGATTATAAAACTGGTAAAAAACTACAATTCTTTATCCAAAAGTACAGTTTTATTTTTACTTTGATCCATCAACCCGGACTGGGCCCGCATGGTGTATTACGGCCTACTCCCTTTTTACAGAGAGGTGCCTTGTGTCCCAGCAGTGGGAACATTATAGGCTGATTATGCTGTATTAAAAAAATATAGATATTTTAAAATGAGTTGAGGTTTGTAATGTGCTTCTATCAGAGTCAAATTGAAACATTTGATGGAAATTATAATTATGTTTGAATGGGTAAATGAATGATACCACACTCAACATTAGAAACATGTAACTGAACCACAAAAACTGTGTTTACATTCACATAGAGATCATTGCATTTGCATTGTATTTGCAATTGAGTTTTTCTCCATGTTTACTTTAAATTTAGAAGATACTATATATTTATGACTTAAAACTATATTTTCTATTCCACAAGTACTTTTATAGATAGTAAATTATCTTTTTAAGGTTATATGGCATTATTTTGTTTGAAATTATCTCACCTTGTGAGTCATAATTTTATTGACAGTATAAATCACCTAAATATCTAGTCATACAATATAATTAGGTTTACATGAATATGACATTTAAATGAATTGCCACAAGTATCTACAGTTAGATAAATTCATAGTGGCCGAGTTCATTAAAGATTTTGTTTTTTTAATTTGGATTTGTGGTCAGACAGAAAAGGTTCATTAGCTTTTAATGGTAATTCATTGAACTGCAACTTATAAAATTACATCATGTTCAAACATGTTGGGTTAAATACTACTAAAATTGTGCAATACATATGCAGCCAAGTTACAAGCCCATTGTGATTATTATAATTAGCCCTTTATAGAGTCAGTGGGTCATCTTAGGGACGGAGGTCTTAGGCGCAGGAATAAGCCCACTTTAACCTCTTCACTTTTCTGAATGTATGAAAGCATGGCCAGTTTGTACTAGAACAATTTCATATTTAACCTCGGCAACGTTTGCTAACTATGTGCAATCTTAAATGCTATGTTAAAGCCATGATTTTCTTTATCTTACAGTAGGTACAGTTGTTCATGATTCAAGAATGACACTAATGTATGAATGGGAAGACTGTGAAGCTATAACCAACAGCATGGCCCCATGGCCATGAAACACAGTTACCAAAATTCTACCATACTGATGGTGTTGGCAGCTTGAAGAGCAAGAAGAATAGTAAATAATGGTGCTTACGATGGTCTTTTGTCTTCGCTCTGTCGTTCTTTGTCCTTGCTATTATCACGCTTATTCATAATAAAAGACTTGTTGTGCAGGCGCAAAGCCCAGCACTCAGCTCACTCCCTGTGTCCAGCGTCTGTCGTGGCCGCAGCGCAACCCATGTCACCACAGCTTCCACGACACCAGCCAGCGATGCGTCGCCATAACACAATCCAACACAACAACACTTGTTTTTTGTCACTTCTTTTTAATATTATTATTGCAATTTTTCTCCTCACTGCGATACTATTACCACTGCACTATTATACAATTTATCTCAAAATCATTTTTGTTACACTGCAAACAAAATTTGAACGTGAAGATGGAATGTTTCGGCGACACCTGACGAGTCGTATCGGAAATCTCGAAATGATAACTGTCCTTTCTCTAGCAGTGTTAATTGATTATTTTATGCGATTTTACTCGGAAAGGGAGCGAGATTGAATAGAGGTCGCCGTGCCAATGTTATGTTCATTGAAGAGTAACAACAAGCGATGTGGGTGTCCAACTTATTCAAATTACCAAAATCACCACGCAGTCACCAAATCTTCTAGTAATCAACGATAAATGTGTAGAGCTAATTAATATTTATTGATAAAAGAAATGAATGTATCGAAAAAATGTAACAATTGACAGTTCCTTGTGAGAAGTCAACCCCAATAATTGTCGGTCGGCACAAAACGTTTTGAAATAATTTACAACAATGATTCTCAATACTGCACTTCAGAGCACTGTGAGAAACTTAACTGTAAGAAATAGAAGCACAATTCGTGATTTTTAGTTAGCTTTCCGTAGGATTAGTCACAACGTCGCCGAAACATCAAATGGACATTTGTTCTGATAAAAAAGTTTAGGTTTTGTAATGGCCACCAATGTTACACTTTTAACACTTCATAAATTGCGATAAAAGAGATGTGTTACTAAAAGTTTTAATCTAAATTAATTTATAAATTACACGTTTAGATAAATATATTACCAACTAACGATAAAATTTCTTATTTATAAAATATTTAACTCAAAGAATAGTCACTGATTCGCCATTCGGCGCATGCGCAAACTTGCAGCAGTTTGTGTTGTCAGATTAATTAAATGTTTTAAGTTATTCAAAGTCCTTTTCAAGAGTGGTTATTATTTTTGTATTTTAGTTCAATTTAATCACACTATTGAACTATTGTATCATTATCTACTTTTAAGTATTATACTCAAAGATAGTTCGATTTGCAATCCAAAAGTCAATTCTGTAAATACATTTTTTTTCTTTGGCAACATAAATATTAAAAATAAAATTATAGATTGCGTTCATACCATGTTCATACAGAATGGTTTTTGGTCAAATGTGCTGTAATACAAAATGTATTTTTTTTTAATGTAAAAAGGAACTGATGATTGATTGGTAATTCTTGCAATAAAACTATTTTAAGTTGTAAATTTTCAAAGTCCTATCGTTTAATAGTTTTTTCTTATTGGCCATAATTTTAGAATGTATGACCCATTTTAATTGGATAATATTTGACATTTGAAACAGGTGTGAAATTGGCGCCAGTTTTGAATAATTGAATTTGTGTAGTGAAACGGGTGTCGTATAAAGTTATCGCAAACTCAGGTAATTATGCTTACATTTATCATTTTAATACAGAAGAAGAATAAAGGTGAGAAAAAATAGAGGGCCAGAAAAACGGGTAGATAAGTAAATAACCTGATGTTACTGCGTATGTAGCTTTTATCATGTGTAAGTATGTATGTATGAATGTGGTTGTTTCTGGTACTGGACCCAAGTATTTTAGGACACGACAAGCAGTTTGAGATAGAGAATAAGACGCGTTGCTTGTAATGAGCATGTAATCCCTTATCTTATTATGTGCCTTTGTTTGGGATACATAAAAATGGTTCGAACTGTTAAAATAGTGCTACTGTTTCTGAAACTCTTCTCACGTAATTTTGGCTGCAGTTAAGGTTACTATCTGCCCAAATTTTATCGGAGATATCCGGCTTTTTGACGCTCCGGCCGGACTTGTTCGGATTTTTCTACATAAGAGAATTTTTAAATACATTACGTTATTGCGTTACATGCTTTTTTAGACTTCCATACCCGAGAAGGGTGCCAAACGGAACCCTATTACTAAGCCTCCGCTGTCCGTCCGTCTGTCTGTCAGCGGGCTGTATCTCATGAACCGTACAGTCCGTGCAATCCACATAGACGCGCCCCACTTCGCCCCGCGCCGTACTAGAGTTCAGCTTACAGTACAGTAATCGCGGAGTGGGGCGCGTCTTCGTGGATTGCACGGACTATATTATGTAGACGGTCCAAATTTTCACAGATATAATAAAGTAAAAAATTAAAGAGGTCCCCATACAAGAAACGTGTTTTTTTCGGCGTATTTTGTTAAATCGGGCTCGCACTTGGCCGGTTTTTATTACATAAAAATCTGAGTAACATACAAATAATATCTAATACCTACTGTTGTAGTCTATGATTCAATTTGTTGACCTTAAGCTTCCATGATAAAAAAAATAGATAAAGGTTAAGCCGGAACTAGTTACACGTGGAAAAAAAAAAGCAAGGCGCAGAAACCAGCTTCTGCAAGCGTCACACTGGCCTTCACCTGTAAAAGCTGTGTTCGGATTGTTCACCGACGATGTTTCTAGCTTAATTAGCCAAGCAAAGACACTAAAACCCATACCCATATTAATAATTCCCTTGATATGAGAGAGGTTTAACATGAACATGTCCATGGAAAAGAATAACTTAGTCCAAATACAAAAGTGACGGAAGTATTTGTCTGATTTTGATTGATATTTTTTGAGTAGGTAGTTGGGCTTTTTAACGAATTATAGGTACCTACCTAGGTACTACACTCCTGGTTTCGTGGTGCAGGCTGTAGTTTAGTAGATAGGGGCGTAGGGCTAGGGCACAACACAAGCTAGTGGTACTGGCACCTCACCTATGCTACGGCATAGGTGATCCTAAAGGGATCTCTGTATCAACATTTATTATGTTGAGGGGGCGGGGCTTTCTACCGGCTACGACGAAGCTCAACTGAGAAGAAGATTAGGGTATATTTTTTACAAAATAAATAAAATAACATCCTGAGTCGAGCAGTTAAGCTGTCATTGTGACCTTTTATGAATCCAAGAAGAAGCGAAGCAAGCTAGAAAATTGCAGCATCCTCCTAACTGAGATAGGTAAGTAGGTACGTTAAGTATTGGATACTTAACGTACCTACTTACCTATCTAGCTAGCTAGCTCGAAAATTTTAGAATTCATGGTTAAGTTTTCATTGTAATTTCACTAATAGAATGTAAAAACAACCAAAGCGAGCTAGAAAATTGGCTGTCATTGCCATTTTACTAAGAGAATGCAAGAGCGAGCGAAGCGTGCTCGAACATTGGAGCATCCTGGTTCGGATAGGTTAGACTTTCCATGTGAATACAAGAGTTTGAGAATTAGATCGCGCCAGTAGCTAGAAGCCTTTGTAAGTCATAAAAAAATACTTTAATTTTCATATAATACTTTCATTAGGTAAGTACCTACGCTATAAGGCCTGTCGTACTGTATGAATCGGAATGCTGGGCCGTAAAAAAGACGGATGACAAAAGATTGAGATCCATCTCAATCTTTTGGAATGACGAAAATGGATAAAGTAAGAAATGAGTAGGTATATTTATACGGGGAAGTTTGCAATAGGCGCCAGTGACAGTTAAGGAGAAAGGAAATCGTTTGGCTTGCTATGGGCATGTGATGAGGAGGGAGGAAGCGCATGTGACTGAAAGAGTGATGGATAAAAATGTTAAAGGCTTTTACGATGGCGTAAGAGCCTTAACTGATGGAGAGGGAGAGGAAGGCCAAAGAAAAGATGGATTGTGTGAGGAATGATACGAAAGAGAAAGGAGTGAATGATAGCGTGACAATTGACAGAGGAGAATGGAAAAGAAAACATGTTGCGCCGACCCCAAGTAACATTGGGACAAGGGCAGGAATATGATGACATTTACTCATCATGGGCCTCTTGTCAAAATTCAAAAGTCATTTATTCAAACTAAGCTGAGAATCAGCACTTTTCGAACGTCAAAATTACATAAGACAGTCCCCCAAAAACGCCCGCCCTTCACCACTTCCTAGTGCTTTAGCTGGGAAAAAGTGGCGCAACAAACTCCCCAGCAGCACAGCTGTCTGTTCAGTTAGAAAAACTTGATTGGATACAATAGTATGCAAAATAATTTACATTAAGCAACACAAAACATCAAATTAAATTATTTGCTATAATGTCAGCTATATCAATAGGATTGTGAGGTTTTGGATAGTATTTTACAAATTTTTGCTCGTCGAGGCCCCTGTAACTTGGGGGGCCCTGTATCATTGATACGGTTGATAGGTACCTACGGCGGTAGCTACGCCCTTGGCACACGCTCTCCGATAGACACTCTTCGCACTGTGGTCTTCATCTCTTGAAACGGGACGAATATAATGTATACCTAAGCTTTTATTGATGACTCAAATTAACTTCCTGTTCGAATCTCATCATCAGCAGGAATGTGTAAAGGATTTCTGGACCATGGAAATCGTGGAGCTGTAGTTCTATTACGTACAATACAGTAATAGGTATATCATTATAGAATAGATCATTGTTACTTTACATCTGTTTTGATAAAGATCGCCTGTTGACCTACGAGAGTCGGCAGTGAGTAATCTATCTCGATATTAACTATCTTAAACATGTTAAAGTTTATGCTACCTATAAATAATAATTTTTCTCCTTGAAACATTTTTTGGTCAAGGTCCTCTTGGAATTTTGTGGCGTTCAAAACCAATTCTTGGAGCCATACCTACCTAATTCTGTTAGGAATTGGAGGCTGAACCAATGACAATATAACTTAGGAATCCTGCAAACATTTTTGTGCTTACAATGCTCGCAATAAATACTAACGAAAAGACAGGAACCATGCTATCTATTTTCAGCCAGGCATTGACCGGTAAGTGAAGCTAAAGTAGTTAAGTGGATTGGATTGAATTATTTAAGGCTAATTTCAAGAGCACCTGCAGGTTTTATGTGTATGAAATAACAATTTATTAGCATTGATGATGCTATCCTCCTTGACATTATCCGCCTATAAACCTTGTCAACTCCGGAAATGAGAGCAAAGATGGCATAACCAAATTGCACACGTTCGATTGACAGTTACGGGAGTCGGCACTGCACCTATTCATATCATGTGCATAATGCTCTTGCGCCGGCTGTGAAGTGAAGTTATCGTTCATTTGACAGTTCGCATTTCGCGTATCAACGCTCATGGTTGTTCCGTTTCTAAAGGCCAACTGGCCAACACTTGTCAGTTCTCCAGTGTATAAGCGTGCGCGCTGCTATCGCGACGTGTTTTAGTAACTGCCAGTCTGCTATTATACGGTGACAAACTGATAATCCTTGGGAATTGACAGCCGAGTGATCAAAAGTAAGTTTCATTTGCTCATTTTTTTCCAAGAGTCACGTTGACTTGTGTTGTGCGGGACTGTTTTGGGCCAATTGGACCAGATTCAGTTGTTGACCGTCTGTATTCAGTTTAGATCGATTTATGGGTTCGTTTGAAAAAAATTCTAATACAAATTGTGTTATGGTTTGTTTTGAGTTACCTACCTATCTGGTCTTTGTTTTCATATTGGACTGGTTATAAGCATTTTTTTGGTAACACTATCTCTAGCACTATAGGTACATAGGGTTTCTGTTTTTTTTTTTAATGTGTATAATACAGGACACAAGTGTAGTGTCTACGAAATGTTTTGAATAATTAATTATTTTGGAAATTGGCACAAGCAGAAAGATATAGTGGGTAAAGTCTAGATGATGATGGTATACAAGTCTACCTACCTAAATAAACGGCAGCAATAATTTATCTCCCATGTTTATAAAATGTCAGTGATTTATCACGAAAGTGTAGGTACTTACCTACTACCAGTAATTACTAAATAACATCAAAATGTTTTCAATTAGCGATAAGAAGTTAGCTAACTAGGTAGGTACCTACCTGAATAGACGTAAAGGGATTTCCCGCTTCGTGAGATTTTTTTTAAAACTTTTTCCATTTTTCCTGTACGCGTAAGTCTGATGATTAGGTAAACAAACAAACGTGACATAAAAACACATAAAAATACAAATTATTATTATGCTTATTCTATTGTTTTACTGAAAACTTATACGTATTTTGAAAGAACAAAAAAAATTTTTTTGGTTAGTTTATTTAAAAAAATATTGGACATGTATTTTTTCTTTTTTTACGTTATAAAATATTACGGCGATACATTGAGTTAAAATGTGCCGTGACGTCAAAAATGTGATAGGTATTTTTATTATCTGACTGACTTTCTTTTTTTTTTTGACCGGCATCCATCCCTATTATAATAAACTATAAATGCTGCGCGGTTTCACCCGCAAAAGTCTCGATCCCGAGGGAATGTCGGGATCAAAAGTATCCTATGTCCTAATCTAGGTCATGGTCTACACCAAACTACCAAATCTCATCCAAATCTGTTCAGCTGTTTTAGCGTGTTAGCGTAAAAACAAATAAACAAACTCAGTTTCGCATTTATAATATTCAACATCGGTCCGAAAATATCGATGAACATTATTAGTATATAAAAATAATAAACATAGAGACGGTAGAAAAAAGAATTTTCAAAATCGGTCCAATGACAAAAAAAAAACAATGACAAAAATATCGATCAAAATAGACGAGCAGAAAACCGCCTACTTTTTTGAAGTCAGTATTTTTTTTTAAATCGACGTTGGTACTATGTCTATCATTGAATAGGTCTTTGCAAATTATCTTAGGTTTCTCTAATAATTTTTCATTTTGAATGACCATTTACGATCTTTAACGATTTAAAATTGGTTAGCAACCATTCTCACTAAAAAAAAACTTAAGAAAAACTGTGATAAAGTTCTTATAGTTTGTTAGGAAATATTTTATATAGTCTATCTTATTTAAAGAACCAGCAGCTGTATTAAGTGTCTTTCCAAGATATAATTTTTTGGGTTCCGTACCCAAAGGGTAAAACGGGACCCTATTACTAAGACTCCGCTGTCCGTCCGTCTGTCACAAGGCTGCATCTCATGAACCGTGATAGTTAGACAGTTGAAATTTTCACAGATGATGTATTTCTGTTGCCGCTATAATAACAAATACTAAAAAACAAAATAAAATAAATATTTAAGGGGGGTTCCCATACATCAGACATGATTGTTTTTTTTAAATCAAATTAGATTTGTTACAGCTGTAGTGGCAATCATGTCATTTGGTTTAAATTTATTTTTATTATTTTGTTTATCTTTTATATTGATTCTTTTCTTTTCTTTTAGATTTTGTGAATGTGAGAACGTTGTAGGCTGTAAACATGTGTACCATTTTTTATTTTACTAAGTACCTGGTACTTGTTGATAGGCTTACACTGTCCTCCCATACCTATTAACACTGTAATTTGAAAACATTGTATAAACAATTTATTTTGAAAAGAGTAACCGTGGAGTTTCTTGCCGGCTCTTCTCCATAGGAAGCAACCAATTGGAACTGTGCCTACCCTAGCTTCTGATGTTTCATAAGTGCCCTTGTAGGTTTATGTGAAATAAAATATTTTCATTTTGATTGATTTGTTTGCCGTTTTTATAGATAATGTACGGAACCCTTCGTGCGCGAGTCCGACCGACTCGCACTTGGCCGGTTTTTTCAACTAAGTTGCACATAAGCAATTAAATCCAGAAATGGTACAGTCACGTCCGCAATAAGTATATCTACCTTGATATCTGCTATGAAGCATTATAATTTGAGATGAAGGTCGCTCTATGCAGTTGCAGTTTCTTTATTGAACAACTAGGTTACTTGCAGTTTTAAGTACGTATGTATTTAGGTAGCTAGCCTGGAATCTTTATGAAATCGGAGATTAATCCATACTTAGTAATAATATAAATGGTACTCGGATACGTAGACCATGACCTGGCTTAGGAAATTGTATACTTTTGAAGTGAAAACTGCTTTAGGCGCGTTGGACATTTTTGAGATGGAACTAAACCATTGATTTCGCGACACTGTTGACCATTAAAAAGACATCAACGCGTTGATTACCGCGGTGCGTGGAGTAAAAGACATCACGCGTTGATTACCGCGGTCGGTGCCGATTTTTTTTCAAGTTTTCACTAATCTGTTGGCACTCCCGGAATACCACTGTTTTTTTTTATCCCAGTGGGTACCTAGGTACTTACCGTAGTAGGAACCAATGGTACCATCACGGAAGCCCATAACTAACCACTTTGAAAACAAAATCCCGTGCACACGATGACCAATTGACCACATCCCTGGTTCTATAGCGGCCGAATGCTGCAAGCAAAAATAGTCCTTACGGTGGTTAGTTATGACTTTCCGCGATGGTACGTTCCCGCGGGATAATTTCTGACCTCCATGCGGGAGAAGCCGCGGGCAAAAGCTGGTTCATCAATAAGGAACAAGTTAGTCAATCGGTAGTTCTAAAAAAAACAATGGCACTCCGGGAGTGCCGACAGAAGTGCAAACTTGAACAATTTTATTGTGCATAGAAAACTGATCCGTAACATGATATAAATAAAAAGCACAATCGCGTTTTCAATAATGAGGTGTCGGTAACGCTGTCGCGAGTTCAATTGTTTTTTCCCATCTCAAAAATGCCCAACACGCTTAAAGAAGTTTTCACTTCATAAGTAACTGGCGAAATCAGGTGACTCTTAAGTTATCCTTGTTGTGGATGCTTATAGCCTTTCCCTTATGCGCGATGTTATTTATTTATAGATATACGGCACTTCAACGACTTAAGACGCAGATATATGACAGTGACCTTGAGTGGTTAGCTTGCGTGTTCTATACTGAGCTCACGCAACGCGTCGTACATCCAGCCAGTAATAGGACTCGCCTATCAAGGAGCGCTGTCCCAAATTAGACGCATTATTAATTCATTATACGTAAAACAAATGGTATTTTTATAAAACACGTTTACTAAAAGATCAATAATTAAATTATCTTTAAAATGGTGAAGGTTTCAGAAATATATGCTCGATAGATTTTGCGTCATTCTCAGTTTTTTATCTGCGTCAGACATAACTTAACAAATTGATTTCACTGTGTAATATAAACATAATTCAAAATATGCCTATACTAAAATATTAAGAAAATGCTCTAATTTAACAAATATTTTTTCCAAATCATTAACACTACTCGTTTAGACGTCATCTTCAGCATAAAATCATTAAAAGTCAGTTATCGTCGCCTCTATGATTTTATGGTGTACCCGTGTACATAATAAAGAATATTCTATCTATCTATGAAAACTTCACGAAAATTGTTCTACCGGTGTCGCGTCGCGCCTGTGTGCAGGAGCCTTTACCAATACCTTGCACCAGTAGTGCACTAGCAGAGAACTTTTAACGATTAAAGAACGTGTGAACGAGCGAATTTCTGCGGCAGCGACTTCGACCGTGAAGTGGATGTGCTTGGGGGAGGCCTATGTCCAGCAGTGGACATCTTTCGGTTGAAATGATGATAATAGATAACACTGAATTACTTTTACTACCTTGTTGGTCTTGTGGTCGCAAGCGCTATAGGTTCGATTTCCCAGATCGGGCAAAGTGTTATTGGATTTTCCATCAGGAATTTCTCAGTAGCAGACTGGAGTCTGGATTCGTGCCTGATTGATGGCAATAGGCTCGCCCCCTATTTTATCAGCCTAGCCTAGCCTAGCCTTTTTCCAACTATGTTGGGGTCGTCTTCCAGCCTAAGCGGATACAGCTCATGCAGCTGAATACCATATTTTACATGAAGCGTCTGCCTATCTGACCTCCACAACCCAGTAACTGGGTAATACGATACACCTTAGCCCCTTAGTAAGACTGGTTGTCAGACTTTCGGGCTTCTGCGACCCGTTACAACTATCAAAGATCCACAAATGAAAGCCGGGACCAACGGCTTAACGTGCTTTCCGAGGCACGGAGGAGTTATGTTAAGATGGTCACTCATCCACAGAAAAACCTCGGCAAGCATAGCTTAACCTGATGGATCGAACCGAGCGGCTGTTATTACTTAGCCACGAGCTCCTCCCCGCCCCCACATTGTTGAAAATTATATTCAAAATGACATGATTACTTTGTAAAGTATTATATTATTTTAACTATTGTGAATGTGAGGACTATGTGGATATTGTTTTTATTTATCTGCTAGTTTTAGTGATGGTTTGGCAGTTTGAGTAGTTTATGCGGCCTACCCAAAT
Source organism: Agrochola litura (assembly GCA_949152395.1). Lineage (NCBI taxonomy): Eukaryota > Metazoa > Arthropoda > Insecta > Lepidoptera > Noctuidae > Agrochola > Agrochola litura. The sequence continues at coordinate 14,923,933 of OX424509.1, read as the reverse complement.
GTCCTTTCTTTGGTATTGTTCGTCGAGTTGAGCTCCTTAAGTTCTGAGTTGAGCTCCACGATTACTGACAAATGCTTGCACTGACTGGACAGGTCCACTCCAATCTGTGTGGTTCTTTCCTCAAAATACCTTTTCTGACACTTATCTACATGGTCCTCATATGGCCTGACCAAGATTATGTCTGGACTTTAAAAGAGACTGCGACCTCTGAGTTTGTTTCGGCCTTTCTTCTCAGAGTAGTCAGATAGGAAACGCCGAACTCATCTAGCTTATTTTATTTTTTATTTTATATTACGTGTAAAAGTGATTTCGGTATCCTATTTACAGAATAAACAATTTCATTTCATTTCATTTCCCTATTATAACATGGAACTTAAACATAACTAGCGAAATGTGAGTGTACTATAGGCACACCTCTGCCTAATCCTTCGGGGATTAGCCGACGTTCGCACGGACGTAATAAAATCGCGACGGGATTTTTTCGCGCACTGGATTTTCAACGCTCTGCTTAGCACTGAGAGTTGAAATCCAACAGTGTGATTTTTCGACGCGCTGGGATGCACTCTGTTGAATTCTCAACGGTTGGATTATCACCGAGAGTTGAAAATCCAGTGCGTGACAATATCCCGCCGCGATTTTATTACGTCCGTGCTACGTCGGTTTACAATCGTGATGTTATGTTCATTGCAGTACATGTAATACCTAGCTTAGCCAGAATCATGATTTCTAATTAAATTGTTAATTAGGTACGATAACTGGTCAGCTCTATCAATTATGTTCCGATAATTTTCCGATCTTAAGTGACTTTATTGAAAGGAATAATAAAACTCTTTGTTGAAGAAGGTCCAATTCTAATATACATTCTGGCCACGCTAAGTCTGCATAAGTAAAAAAACGGTGGAATTTGAAAATCTATAGACGTTAACACCATCCTGTTCTACGAAAAAAGAATTTGATACTTCGTTTGTCTTTTTGTTTTTGATAGGTTATTTTGTTTATATTCTGATTTATTCCTGGTAAAGAATAGTCACTAGCAAGTACGATCCAGTGTGGATTTGATACAGTTTTGTCATCGTACGGAGGTAGAGCATAGGTACGATATAGTCTAGTACACATAATCTATTATGCGAAAATCAAAAGGCAAAATATCAAAATTATTAGTAGATCTACTTACAACCCTGAAACTGATATAACTGACTGATGTAAAAGTATACCATATATAAAACTTTTTAGGGTTACCCATTTATTCCATTGCAGACTTAGCGTGGCCAGACTCTACCTTAGCGGTTTTGTAATTTTTTAGGATACACTATAATTATGTATTTGTTAATTATGTTTGTGATCTACCTACTTTGGGTGTCTCTCAGATAAAGAGGACAGAACGGTACATAAAACTAGTACCATAGAAAAGGGTTTTCTATGGGTTTTGTCGACGAAAGAATAAACAAAATAACAGATTGTGATTGCTTATCTGTCATTTTGTCTATTCTTCCGTCGACAAAACCCGTTTCTATTGTGGTCATGCTAAGTATGCTGATGTACTATCGAAGAAACGCATATCAGTATACTGTAAGGACTATTCTTCCTTGTAGCGCTCGGCAGCCATTGCATCGCTTACCTACGAAAAAAAAGAGTCATGTGCGCGGGATTTTGTTTTCAAAATGCTTAGATATGCGTTACCCCGATGGTACTTATCTGTCCCCTTTAACCATTTTTTTTAATTTTGGTAGGTAAGTACATCCTAGCTATGTAGATTTAAAAATGTGCTGACAGTGGTAATTCATTTAAATTAAATATTTATATATTTTATCACTCTTTGTTTTGTAACGTTAATTACTTCACATACTATTTTTTATAGAATCAAGTTCTTCTAACATATCATACAGATGTGTTGCCGGGGAGTTTTTTGCGCCACTTCTTCACAGCCAGCTAAAGCACTAGGAAGCTTTGGGAGAGTATCTTATTTTAATTTTGAAGTTCAAAAAGTACTGATTTAAATAACTGATATTTTATTTTGATTTTGTACATGAAAATTGGTCTTAAACCTAACTGGGTGGTAACCTAAATGCAAAATCTAAAACCTGTCAAACCGGTTTTAGACTGCTCATTAAGGGGGACTGACTGTTATCTATCACACTTAGGATTTGCCTGCGTGTTTCCAATGAGGCGTTTTGTGCGTGCTCTCCGCGGGTGCGAAGCGAGCTAGCCGCGACTACGCGACGTGTTCTTTGCGTTTTCACAAAATTGTGCCGTCGCGGTCGCTTGTCTCATTCGCTCACTGTACACGCGGCGAACACGATGCGCACAGGCAGCGAGCGCGTTGAAAAATCACCTCACTGGAAACACGCTCGCAAATCGCCAGTGTGATAAGCCCTGTATCAAAGTTATACCCATTTCCCTTAAGAGGAAATAGGTTTTAAATTTCAATGCGAAAACACGGACACCTCAAACTCAAAGCCAAAGCATTTATTTGAATTAAACCATTTACAGGCACTTTTGAATTATCAAAGAATCGGTCAGTTAGTCAGAAAGTTGAAGCTAGTTGCTCATTCCAAAACGTAGATCTCTATGGAGAAGAACGGGTAAGAAACTCCAAGGACACTCTTTTAAATACAGATATTACAAAATTCTGGGTACATTATTCTTGTTGCTTCTATATGTGAGAACAATGTAAAAAAAGTAATCAAAGCAATTGAAAATATAAGATTAAAAATAAGCCCTGGTAGATAAGAGATGACCAGTCTCAACTGAGGGCGCCCGTTCACGAACATGACGCGTGGATCAGCACCATCCAGCTCAACCATTTTGTAGGGAACCGAATGATTCAACATACTCGCCACCATCAGCGAGACATTTAAGGCTTGTGCAGACCAGCGCGACACGCGACGCGACACAAAGGCACCGCTCGTCGCGCGACGAGCGGTGCCTTTGTGTCGCGTCGCGTGTCGTGCTGGTCTGAACGAGCCTTTAAGTGAGCATGACCTTATGATGAGGTCTATCCAAGTCATCTCTATCATTTTTGACCGCGGAAGGCTCCGTAATATAATCATGCACACAGCTGATCCATTATTCTTACATTTACATTTTGTCCCTCTTATGTATATTACTGGTAGGTAAACAAATTACTCACAATTTAACCTTCATAATCGTGTATTCTTTTATAGTTGGAAAAAATGATGTTTACGACACCTGACTGTAGATCGTTTTGTCAATATTATCGTAAAAAGTTGCAGCAATATGATAAACACAACTGAAATGAAATAGGTTGGTACTTCAGCTCCTATTTGCCTCCCCATTTCAGTAACTCACGATAACTCACTTTGTCGGTCGATAGAAACGGGATATTACTAGTATTTTATAGATATGTGAACTTAGATAAGCCTTCTTGTCACAGTCATGACGTGCCAGCAGCTGCCGCATATTTCTGTTTTGTGCTCGTGATTATATTTAAATCTATTGTTTTATTTTATTTTATTATTCTTTTCTTTTATGCACGTGTTTCTGTGACAATTAAACTTATTTTTCTTTCTAAGAAATGTATGTGAACATAACATCACGCTTAGTATCTATTCCCGAAGATAGGCAGGGTTGGTGCCTAACTATAGTAGGTACATTCAACCCCACGGAGTATAGTATACTCTGTGGTCAACCCCATTTCATAAGTTATTCTTTAAAGTCCCATTGCTAGGGTTGCTACTGAGAGTTTTGTCTAACTCGGGATTGAATCCAAGAAACCACGTTCAGAAGCTGCGCTTGCGACTTGCGAACCATAAACCAACGAGCAGTCTATAAATCTATGGTACGGTGTACGGTATAGGTAGATAGTAGGTATATTATTTTATTGTCGTTGAGTAGAAATCAGTTTCACAATAAATTCACACCATTGTAGGTACGAATTTCAAATCTGCAATAAAAAAAGAAACATGGATATTATTTGTAAGAAGTTGGTAATCGATTCGTTTCGTTATCAAAAAGTTATGAATACAACAAATCTATTTTTATACTTCGCGCTGATTTTGGGGTTTGTGGTCGATTCGCATGAATTTACTCGGCTTATTGGTGATTCGCTCGAATTTAATCGAATCGATTTCTGGAGTTGTCGAGTCGCCTACAAATAAATTAACTTTGTGCGAATCGCCTCGAGGAAAAATCATAATTATGTAAAAATGGCGATTCGCCCGTTTCGGGTGACTAAATTCGGGCGAAACACTAATAAGCCTTTGAACGTTGCCCTAGTAGTAGTAAGTAGGTAATCTCACTTTATTTCTCTTTACAATGTCTGATGATGTTATGTATTTGGATGGTAGTCTCAGATTTCTGTGATGGTGGCAGTCCCAGTCATTGCTTCTGCAGGATTCACATTTATCTAAAACTAGCGGACGTCACGCGGTTTCACCCGCGTAGTTCCCGTTCCCGTGGGAGTACGGGGATAAAATATAGCCTATGTTACTCGCTGATAATGTAGCTACTTATCCAATGCTGAAAGAATTTTTCAAATCGGTCCAGTAGTTTTTAAGTTTATTCGTTACATACAAAAATACAAACATATAAATCTTTCCTCTTTATAATATTAGTATTAGTATAGAAGTATAGATTAGGTAGGTACTTCATTTTAGATAATGTTAAATCCTAACGGGTAGGTTCGGTTAGGTTAGGTTAGGTTAGGTATCTAGAAGGTATGCATGCCTATACAAAATGTAAAAAAAACCCTGTCCGATCGAAAGGGATACAAAATAAAAACATTACCAAAAAGTAATAAAAAAAAAATATTATTATTGAAAATAAAAAGTTACTTATTGCTATTTAAAATTCACATTTTTAGTACCAAAATTACCCCAAATCCATTAAAGATTTGCAAGTTTCACAGGGGTCATAAGTTATTATGACTTTTAGACACCTGCTAAACGACGGCCGCCTGCGCCCAGTGAAAAAAACCGGTATAATTACCCATTGTAAAAAAATGTGGCGATTTTTGAAGTGAAAACTTCTTTATCGGGAATTTTTGTGATATGACGAAACCATTGATTTCGCGACACTGTAACGCAATTTACCGACACCGTGGAGTAAAAGACATCAACGCGTTGATTACCGCGGTGCCGATTTTGTTGTCAAGTTTTCACTTCTGTCGGCACTCCCGGAGTGCAAATGTTTTTCTCTTTTTTTTCTTCTTTCCTGAAAATTTCTTATCAATATCCACATAAAATACTCAGTACGATACCTAACAACACCCTCAAGGATCGGACAGGGTTTTTTTTTTACATGTTGTAGGAATGATACAACCTACGATTAGAATAGGTGTCTATATTTCATAAAGGATTTTTCAGTTACATCTATGTACCATCTGGGTAACGCATATCCAACCAATTTGAAAACAAATTCCCGTGCACACGACCCTTTTTTTTCGTAGGTAAGCGATACAGCGGCCGAGCGCTGCAAACAAGAATAGTCTTTACAGTGTACAGGTATGCGTTTCTTCGATAGTACATCACCTACATCGTCCTATTACTTACGAGTATAACTGACGAAATGTGGTTGTTACTTTAGGTTCACCTCTGCCTAACTCTTCGGGAAATAAGGCGTTTGTTTTCGTTTATTCGAAAAATATGTCAGATTTGTTAGATTTAAATGCTCCTTTTTTTACTGTTTGTATCTCCTGTGCGTGTCCTAAATAAAATATTTTTGAAGTGAAAACTTCTTTAGGCGTGTTGGGCATTTTTGAGATGGGAAAAACAATTGAACTCGCGACACCGTTACCGACACCTCATTTTTGTAAACGCGATTGTGCTCTTTATTTATATTACGTTACGGATCAATGTTCTATGCAAGTATTTTTCTTCCACCAAGGCGATCTTGTTCAAATTTTCACTTCTGTCGGCACTCCCGGAGTGCCACTATTTTTTTCTTTCTTTCTTTCTGATGTTATTTTCAGTTTTCTTAATGAGTTATTAACGCTACGCTCATTAATAGTCAGACAAATTGACCAATAGTGACCTATGCTATATCTACGAGTATAATGTCGATGAGAGTACAAAGTATACGTAAATGCAGATAGCGACAAAGAGCAATGTCAGATGGCAACATAACAAACTAACAACCCGTTTCCTTCGGCTGAGTTCACTATACATACGGAAATAAATGACGTGACTAGTTGAATTACGAGTAGGTAGCACAGTAGTACAGTCACGAGCACTAATATGCAGGGACTGAAAGCGGTTACGGTTAAAGGTACCTCAAAAATATACCGGTACCGGTTTAAAATAAAGGTTGAGCTATACCGATACCTTTATAAATAAAGGTTGGGCTAAACTGTCATTTAACCTTTACATGATTTCGGTACTGAAAAACATGCGAGACACGCGGCGCGGGTGCTTACACAGTTGTGTCCTTCCGATTGGAAATAAAAACCAATACTGAGTTATAATCAGCAAGTAAACGACAGACAGAGTGTGGCGGCGGTGCGTCAAAGAAAACCCCTATTTATTGAGGTTTAGGTACTGCTACCGATACATTTATAAAGGTTAAGGGTACTGCTACCGAGATATACCGGTATGCATTTCCAACCTCAAAATTCCGCTACTGAAAAAAAAAACGGTATCGAAATATTTCGGTAACCCTTATTTAACGGTATGACGACATACTGAAATATAAAGGTACCTTAATTTTTGGGTAATTCAGTCCCTGCTAATATGTATACAATTATCTACTTTTTAGAGTTATTTTCTCCTGCAGTATTGATTGTAATTAATTGTATGTTGTTAGGAATATAGTTTTTTGGAACCCACAGTCCCACACTACATAGGGCTTATGTCAAGTTGCAATCGTTATTCCACGAGAAAATAATTTTGAATTTTGCCATGTGTTTTTGTTCGTGACTGTACAGACGACTGATACCATCTATTCTCATGGTTTTGTTTGTTAACCATGAGTAAAAAAATCTGCTGTTTAATAATATTATGCAAAATTATAATATATGTATATAGTTACATAATATAGTTTTGCAATAGTTTGCAAAGTAATAAATATTTTGATTTGATTTAATAAGTGTGTATAGGTGCGTATTTTTACTTCATTACAGACAATTATACTAATAATCTATATTCTAAAGTACAATTTCAATTACAATTTCAACAATATTACGCAATGACTGACGTTATTTTGCAGTTATTTTTCTAATGTAAATGGGGTATATAAATGGAATAAAGGCACTTATGATTAATATACGATTTACATAAACATAGTGGAGGAAAATACAGATATTTGGAAAATGCAAAAATTGGTACTTGTTAATACGAGGTAAATTACATAAACAACAGTTTTAAAACATAATGATGTGGACTGCGGTTAACTGATCGAACAGATAACCTCAGTTTTGGCTGTTATTTGGTTAAATGTTAAACTGACTTCCTCCTAACAGACATATTTATGTAGGTTTTCGCTTTTCATCATTTTAAAAAGCAGAAAATCATTAAAAATAAAACCGGCCAAGAGCGTGTCGGACTACCCACAATGAAGGGTTCCGTAGTTGGGATGAATTTACGCCAAGAACAAACTTAAAAAAGTACCTCCTTAGTTGAAAAACATGTTCTCCCATACATTCCAACTGCAAATGTAAGTTTGTACACACAATATTGGGAGATTTACCATGTTATTTTAAGACCTTAGACTTCTTATAGGTTTTCCTATAATCTATAAGTATAGAACTAGGTATTTTCAGTATTTAAAAAAAAAAAATGGGTTAGTAGTTTCGGAGGCAGGGGGGGAACGATCAAAACTTAGTTTTGGTTATTATTTTTATTTATATTCTTTTTCTTTTGGTTATTATATTTTAATTGTTTGTTAGTTAATTTAGTTTATCCAGTACTTAAAAATATTTTTATCCTCTTTAAAAAAATCATTATCCTTTTATTAAACACGATTAACGCATATAAAATTACTTTTTTTTTATGTAGGTTGCCGGCATAACTCCGTCATATATAGATAGATAGATTTGCAAAATTCTTTGTGAGGATATACTTCCGAGGTGGTCTCATTGTCATTAGGTCAAGATCTGATGATAGGATCCTGGAGAAATCGAGGGAACTCATAGATACTGTTTTAAAAAAAACTTTTTTTACACCGTCGAAATACGTCGCCCTCTGTCCCATCAGTAATAACCTAATAACATTGACCCTTGTTAGTTTCTCCGTACAATGACTGCTCCAATTTAGCTGGGCGTTTCTCCCTACCCATAGTAAATCATACAATTACACTAGAAACACTATACCTTCCATCTGAATCGCAGTAGTAGTGACACTAGTGACCAAACTTTCGGGATTGTCTTGCTTGACAACATTATAAATCACGATAAATGGCTATACTTAATAGTAGTTTATGAAACTGTTGCATAATAAGGGGTATTAAAACATGAGTGTAATAGTATTACACGAATGTTTTAATACCTAGTTATGTGCAGTTTCATACACTACTTTATCTACTCTCAAACATTGGGATTGAAACAAAAACTAAATAAAAGATCAAAGTTAAAGATCAAGAATAAATTTAAAAATCCCACGAAATTCAGTAAGTAGTAGTAGTAACAAAACAAATGAATGTCGCCTGCACCAGCACATCACCGCACATGCGCTACAGCGGGTGCTGCTGTCCCCCGCCAAAAGTTGATGGAAACTCTTTGGTGATATTAACTTCTTGGATTAGCGCTGTATCGTAATAGAAAAAAAATTGTTTAAATAGCATTATTTAGTTAGAGAAAAAGTGTTATAATATGGTTCTTTTTTTAAATTTCGGTATTCTGTTTATAAAGTATGTCAATATAAACTCGTTTTGAAGTTCATAATTCGAATATTACGCTATTAAGAAGGTAGGTACCTACCATATGCCATACCATACCTAAAAAAACCCTGTCCGACCCGAAAGGGGCACATAGGTATTTAAGGTACTGCAATAACATTTCCAAAAAGTTTTTTTAAATACCTATTATCATTGAAAATAAAAAAGCTATTGCTATTTAAATTTCAAATTTTTTGTACCAAAACTCTTGCTGATACTTTTGTAATGAAAAACAAACAACAAGTGACTTACAAGGGCATGCTTTATGGGCAAATAACCTTAAAGTCCTCTTACTAATGCTATTTAAAGTGTAATATAGTAATGTAAGATCTCCTAATAAGAGTGTAATCACAAAATCGGGCGCCGTGAGCTAAAGAGAAACTTTGCGAAAATAATAAAAAGTCGCGTAAAACGAAAGTATTAGGTATATTTTATTTCATTTTCCTACAAAACGCTAGTGTGTAAGCTAGTTTGTCACGCACTTTATGCGATTATTAGGTTGCGAAGTAGTTTTTCTCGATTATTTTGAAATTTGAATAGCAATATTTTCACGGCCTTTTCAAAAATGTGTCTTTTATTATATATTATTTTAATTATTTGTGAAATAATATCAAAATGTCGCCATTACGACCAACCACGACTCATAAGTGCTTTATCAGAATAATATAAGTCCAGTATTCTTGTGTAAGGTTTATATCGCACTCGTAAAAGTCAAATTAAACCTGAAACCATTCTCTACACGGCCATACTGCTCATAGGGGAAGTACGTCCAAAATGACATATTATACTGAAGTTATCATATCATCATGTGATGTCGCCCATGTTGGCATACCTGTGAAGTTTTTAGTGCCATTGGCTCAGTCATGCTGGTGGTACGAACGTGATGTTTTGTGCGCGTCAAAGTTTTTGTTTTGATGAATTTCGTCCTGTTTTTGAAAATTTTCAACAGGGGTCATAAGACTCATAAGTTACGACTTGTAGACACCCGCTAAATGACGGCCACCCGCGCCCCATGTAATAAACCGGAATTACCTATCGAAAAAGAGGCGATTTTTTTTTGCCTTGTATAGATTCTCAGTACGATACCTAACAACACCCTCACGGATCAAACAGGGTTTTTTTTTACATGTTACGTATAAATACCTAACTAATCTCATTTTCATAATTCATTATCGGCTGCGTGGGTGAGTTGGGAAGTGGAAGTAATACAGTTTAGTACAGTTTTAAGCTGACCAAATTCCAGAAACTAAAATTATGTGAATGAATAATACAAAAATAAATAGTAGTGTAAACAAGTCTGTTGTATTTGGCTTAGGCAGGTATACCATAACCACTTGATCTTTATCCTCACTCGATTGAACGTTCACGTTCACGTTCTAGGACGGATAGGTAGGTATGATAGAATACAGGAAAAACTGTAAAAAACTCTAGTTGAGTACCTAGTTAGTTCATATCAGCTGCAAACATGTAACAACAGCGAATTATGTAAGACCTACTAGCGACCCGCCCCTGCGTCGCACGGTTTTTACGACTTGACAAAACACGGAGATTTCTTTATTATATTTTAGTTTAATAAACCTTCCGGAATAAATTCCCTAAATGATGGTGAAAACCGCATTGAAATCCGTTGCGTAGTTTAGAAGAACAACGCGGTCACACAAAGACTCAAAAGCTATTTTCTTAATGTCTCTCGGCAAACTTCGTGTTTCGTCAATTGTCGGATTTCTATCAGTTGCCCTTTGCACTTGGTGCAGACCAGATCTCTCAATCGACTTGGAAGTATATAGTTGTAAATGCCCTTTTAACTTAGGTACGTAATTTATTTTAAAAATGGGATGAAAGCTGCTAGTCCCAGGCACGACAGATAGGTAGGAAAATAGTTTTATAGCTCTATAAAGTTCACACGGAAATCAAAATAAAACAACAATAAAGTACTTTGTTCTGAATACAAATTATTATACACGATAAATCTAATAATTGATGGACATGGAAATTAGCATTCGTTTGTATTCGGAAATGCGATGATTCCCGAGGGGCATTAGAAAATAGAAACACTGTACGACATTACACAATTTATTCATGTAACATGCAAATTGTACACCAGAGAACAATATAATGGGATTATAGTACTACGACGGGATGGGCTGTGGTAAAGAATGAGCGAGGACTTATGACGTCACCGTGTCGTCACTCATGCCAACATTAGTGCCGATGCTCACGACAGACGATTACTAGTGACGGACTGGCGCTAATGTCTTGAAAAGTTCTGCAAAGGAAAATAATTCTGTCGTTAAGTTGGAAAATAGCAGATGGATTCGGCGATAGGTTCGTTGTCACAGCAGTTTTAACCCTTAATAATTCAAGTCTGTAACTGCCCCACTGTTAGGCAAAGACCTTCTCATACAGAGAAGGCAAGAGCATTTTAATCATTATTCACCACACTTGCTCAAGGTCGATTGGCGATTTCAGACTTAAATCAACTCATGTACCCTAATTGCGTAAAACACGATCAATCACAATCTGTTTCGATTTGAAACAAATTGATAATCAATTGCTTCATAAGTTGGAAAAAAAATCTGCTCAGCAATGTAAATAACACAATGAATGTTGTTAAACTGTCAAAATTAGTCATAATCGTTTATGAAAATAAGTTACGCAATTAGGGTACAGGTTTCCTAAGGTAGGATTTGTTTAACCCCATGAACTGAAAAGTATAAACTTTACCAATAAAATCTTTATGTAATTTCAGGTGATCCTCAACATGGACAACAAGATCTCACAAGAGGCACAAAAGCAGGTGGAGCAGCTTCGGGACTGGATAAACAAGCAGCCTCATTTGCCCAAAGATTTAGGTAAGCAAGTCTTAAATACTTCTATTTACCACCTACATAGATATGAATGAAATTATCCGGAAAAGAACCGGAGTTACCGACATAGCTTGCAGAGTAAACAAGGTGAAGTGGCAGTAGGCTGGCCATGTTTGTAGAAGGACTGATTGCCGGTGGAGCAGACGAGTCCTGGAGTGGAAACCGCGTATCGGTAAGTATAGTGTGGGACGCCCCCAGCTAGATTGACCGACGACCTTAAAAAGGTGGCTGGGACAGACTGAATGTGGAAGGCGGAGGACAGAGTGTTGTAGCGCCGCCTGGGAGAGGCCTATCTCCAGCAGTAAACTGCGCTAGGCTGGGTTGATTGAGTTGGTATACTCGGTGTAACCCACTGCTCTCAAAACGGTGAAGGAAAACATCGTGAGGAAACTGGCATGTCCTAGAACCGAAAATTCGAAGACATGTGACATCTACCAACCCGCACTGGGCCTGCGTGGTGGATTACGGCCCACTTCCTCTCATAGAGAGGAGGCCTGTGTCCCAGCAGTGGGAACATTTATAGGCTGATGATGATGATGATGATGACTCGGTGTAATGGACATCGACACGCAAACTGTTATCATGAATTCTAGTATAAATATATTATCTAGTCAGATTTCGTATGTTCCTTCAGAAACTTGAGGACCATCATAATCTGTAGGCATTTGACTAATTTGTAACATTATCTACACAATAAGCATTTTCTTCTGCATCATTCGATTACTGCGAAAACTGAGTGTGGCTTTCAAAAGAACTTATATATTCAGTAGACCCATCAGCGTTGAAATTGTTCGTCGGTTAATCAAAAAGAATCAGCTTTTCCAAACATTTTAACCGTGTAGGTAGGAAACAGCAGATTTTTTTTTTATAATAACCGGCGAATAATTTCTGCTTTGATGGGTCTACTGAATTCATGGTAACAGTTTGCGAGTCGATGTCTCTTACACGCTGCATTGACGTTCTTTTTTCTTGGGCAAGTTAAATCCTCATAAATGCCCTTCGTCTGGGGATATTAGAGGGTTATGTTGGAGTCCTACCTATTAAAATTTCACAGTTGTTCTACTATCATTTGAAAGCCCCGGGTATCCTGACACAATCAATGATGCTCCACACGGTACTGGTGTTCCTTTAAATTGTCTCGAATTGTCTCTTCAACGGCCGTTTCTTTTGAAAGCATTCGTTTACACTCAGTTTTCGCAGTAATCGAATGATGCAGAAGAAAATACTTATTAATTAGTAAAATGCCTACAGAAGCAACATACGAAGTCTGACTAGGATAATATATTCGAATTCTTGCAGACAAACCAACCAAATGATTAATTTCTTTTTGTTTTAATACCCTCAAATATATATTTATATATATTTATTTTTATTTAACAGTTTATGTACACACATATAAATAGACAAGAAGAAAAGACCAGAAAAATAAGTACAAGGTGATGCTTATTTCTAAAGAAATCTCGTCCAGCATACCTGCGATAGGAAAGTAGATAAAAAGAGATGTAGACAACGTGTGTCGGAGTAGAAGAGAAAACAAAATAGGGACAAAAAATAAAATAAAAACTATTCGCTAATAAATATAAACATTATCCTTGTCTAGTCTTACATATAACATGGACGTAAAGCTATATCAATGTAATTAATTGGTTATTCAAATTTTGCGTTTGCCAACTTGAATAACTTGATGGCATTGAAACGCATTAGTAACAAGTTTTAATAAGAAAAATTGTATCCGGATTCTTTATCCAGGAAGCATCCGAAGCGTATAATTATTAGAATTTGAATCACAGTCCACTGCTGGAAATAAGCTCTACCAGGCTGTGCCACAACACCCTTTCTTTTTTCATGCGTGGGAAATTATCAAATACATAACTTCTCCCGCTCTGGGCGGAGCGGGAAGGCGTGTCAGACTCTTACTGACTAAAACCCACCTGTGTTCCTTCAGTTGCCATGTTGCCGGGGCCACGTTATCCCTTTCGGACTTCTTCGCAACCCCGGCAGGCATCGGCCCTAGCGGACCCCGTCAGTTCTGCTGACATCTCTTTGAGGCGCGTGTGGAACACAACGCGTCGTCGACCCGTGCCTACGGTGGCCGGAAATCGGCCTGCTATTCCCGACGCCCAGGGCGTCTCCTGCGGCGGTTAGGGGCGTGATGGCGCGAAATTTGCCTCTCCCTCTTCGCAGAAGGAGGTGACGGCCTCTCATGCCCTCTCGCTCCATACCATGGCCTGAACCAGGGTTGGACGCGAGATATCACCGCAGTCGCCTCCACGAGGACACGGCGATGCTCCACCCAAGCCGGGCGCAGACCTCCACCGTATGCTCCACCGTGTCCTCCGGGCGATCAACACAATGGTAACACCCGGGCGTTTCCTCCCGCCTTATCCTGAATAGGAACCTCCCAAAACAACCGTGTCCGGTGAGAACCTGCGTCAGCCGGAAGGTAAGGACGCCGTGGCGCCTCTCTAGCCACTCCTCAAAGAGGGGACTTATCGCCACAATTGTGGCGTGCCCAGCGCTGGGTTACGACAATCGCACTCTCCATGACGCGGGACGCGTTCAACCGGCGAAGTGGCTGCAGCCTCAATGAACGCGCCCACACCGGTGCCCCGCGCCATAACACCCTGACCTCCGCCTTCCGCATCCAAACTGTCCCAGCCACCTTTAAATTCGAATTTGAATGATAAAGTAATAAACTATAAAGCGTCTTCCATCGTCTGTTGATATCCAATGCTAAACCGGTTATCGCAGATTTGGGCTTCTGAATAGTTCGCGTGACCGATGACGGGTTATCAAGCTCTGTGAGGCGTGAAAAACGAACAAATATCTACGGTATCAGTAGTCACATGTTCCCAAGTCCCTGTTATTGATTCGTCCGCATCGCACAAAGAATAATTGCCACCCGATAGGCCATTCAGCGAGCATCGTTGAATGTACAATGAATAGAGATCCGTTGTTACATACCTATTACTTGTACACCAAGTTTTCCACAATATTGATACACATTTTGATTCAACATTAAACTTTATCTCTTTCGTGATAAGGTGCAGATTCTGACTTACGCATTTTCCTTTGAATTGTTTTTAAGTGGACGTCCTATAGAATCTTATGTGCAACTTATCGATGTTCTGCTGCAAAATATTAGGTACCTACTACCTTTGTACCTACTTCAGCCGAATAAAAACAGCTTTAACGTTTACTTGTATAAAAAGGTATTTTGACATAATCACATTTTCATTGTCATTGTCCACTTTTCAAGGAGTTAGATGACTTGCTAACAGCTCAAGATTATGTTCAATTACCGTAAAACGATAGGTTTCCTACATTTTAAAAGCTCAATTTGTGACGCTGTTTCATTAGTAATTTCAACTAACAATGGTCTATGAGATATCAACAAAAAGCGTGTTTAACATATTTCCTGTTCAATACCGCGTGGGTAACACAAACTAAACAAGTTTTATAAAAATAACCATTGTGTGGTG
The DNA here is from genome assembly GCA_949152395.1 of Agrochola litura. Classification (NCBI taxonomy): domain Eukaryota; kingdom Metazoa; phylum Arthropoda; class Insecta; order Lepidoptera; family Noctuidae; genus Agrochola; species Agrochola litura. The sequence continues at coordinate 14,908,758 of OX424509.1, read as the reverse complement.
TGTAAGTTCGACAAGTTTAGCTCCGAATGGTTATTCTTATTCAGAACTAAATTATACTCTGATTTTTAGACACGTTGTCTACATCTCTTTAACTACTTTCCTATCGCAGGTATGCTGGAAGAGATTTCTATAGAAATAAGCATCACCTTTGTACGTATTTTTCTGTTCCTTTCTTCTTATCTGTTTATATGTGTGTACATAAATTGTTAAATAAATAAATAAAATTACATTTTATGTCGATATATAAATAACCTAGTTACCGAGTGACTCTCACCAAGGACCCCTGAATCATTATCTGCAGGAGGACCTTCACTGTTGTCGTGTTGACTCTGTAATATTAATTACTAGCTGCGATTCGCGGATTCACCCGTATACATCTCGATCCCGTGGGAATATTGAGATAAAAAGTATCCTATGTCCTAACCTAGGTCATGGTCTACCCATGTGTCAAATTTCATTCAAATCCGTTCAGCCGTTTTAGCGTGAAAGCGTAACAAACAAACTAACTTTCGCATTTATAATATTAGTTGGGATTTATCGTGTTATTTAAAAAAAAAAAGTTCGATCGCTGCTGTCATTTTGGTCTATTAATTAAAAAATCTGAGTTTAACTGAGTAATTTGTGAACGACGGTTTTACTTTTGTGTACTAAGATTCAAATTCCTTTCGTCTCGACACACAATTTTGAACCGACAAAAAAAAAAGGAGGTGTTAACGCATTCGGCGAGTTTTCAAAGACTTTGTGTTTGTTCTCTGTACATTTTTTAGTATCCCAAGCTATGTTTAAATCTTTGACAGCAATGTTTTGTGACCATCCGAGCCTTGATAGGTACTAGCGGTTATTCCGTGGAATCGTGTACCTAAACATTGCTGACATTCTGACATAACTCTAGATCAATCAATCTGCCTAGCCATTTCCCAACTATGTTAGGGTCGGCTTCCAGTCTAACCGAATGCAGCTGAATACCAGTATTTTACATGGAGCGACTGCCTATCTGACCTCCACAACCCAGTAACTAGGTAATACGATGCCTGGCCCGGGCCTGGTCCTTATCGGACGGTGAGCAATGGGTTTTGCTCACCGTCCGCATGCCCGTGCCTACGGGTGGCCGGGAATCGGCCTGGGATTCCCGACGCCCGGATTTGAATAACCTATAAAGTTGTTTGATCGAGAGCATGACTCTTTTGTATTATCATTGGGTAATACACCATGTTCTGTTATAAACAAGTCATCATCATTATCATCGTCCTGCCCTCATACTTATTTATTTGGGTTCAGCGCAGGCAGCCATAGCATAGAACAGCGGTGGCTCAGTGGTAACGGGCCCTTTTTTTTTAGATCATGGCTACTTTACCGGGCTTTCCTGTGGGTGCCTTAAGCTACTACACTTAAAACCTCCAGCCAGGGGTTATTCAACTATGCTAATTAAAACTAGGTGAACGCTCGGTAAGGGCACCCCCTTGGGGGTACGAACCTCGGCTTAGGGCGTCAACCGGAGGGAGGACATCAAGGATGGGACGGGCTGGATCAAAGTTTTGATCATGATTATTAGTCGGGGAGGTAACGGGCCCGACTAACGAGTTGTAGGTCGTGGGTTTGACCTCGAACCCAGGCAGGTGCTTTACTTTGTGTAAATAATTTCATCACCACTGCTCTCAAAACAGTGAAGCTTTACACTCCTTCTCGAAGAGAGGAGGCCGGTCCCAGCTGTGGGAACATTATAGATTGATTAGATTATGCAGGCAGCATGCCTTGTTCTAATACTTATACCGAAATCTCTGTAAACCATCATCTCGGTAGTTACCCCCTTTTTAACCGACTTCCAAAAAGGAGGAGGTTATATGTTCGTCGCGTATGTTAGTTTGTTTTTTTTTTTTTTTTTCTTTTTTTTTTATGTATTTCCACCGATTTCTCCGTCAATTGTGGACCGATTTTGAAAATTCTTTTTTTGTTTGAAGGGGTATGCTCTCGAGGTGGTCCCATATAAATTTTATCAACTTTGCTTTGATAGTTTTTGAGTTAGCTTCAATAATACGTACTTTTTCCCACTTAGTATGTGGATGATATGATAAGTTCCTGACACTGTTATTTACATAGTGGTTTTCGGATTTGTGTGGAGTAGGTACCACAACCGAAAAGTGAAAAATAAAAACTTTTCGGAAGTCGGTGACAAAAAACGAAAATTCAAAACCGAAGACACCGACTTCCGAAATTAAAGTTATTTTTCACTTTGTAGTGTTTTTTGGAAGTCGGTTGTTTTTTTTTTGTAAAAAGTTTTTTTAGCTACATCATCTTTCATAAAATTCATTCACATATCCAACCATGGCTTCTTTGGTCTTCCTCTAATTTTGTAGTGGAATCAAATAATAACTGTATCATTCTCATGTTTCAGAGGACAGGATCATCCTGAGGTTTCTTCACAGCTGTTACTATGACTTCGAGAAGACAAAGCAGACCATAGAGCTGTTCTTCAAAATCAGAGAGAACTCACCAGAGCTGGTAAACCACAGGGATCCACTGTCACCTGCTATGCAGAAGGCTTTGAAAATCTCGTGAGTATATGTGCCTGTGCACTTTTATTGATGATTATTCAAAAATGAGACACTAGATTCCTGCAGTAGACTCTGACAGTCAATAATTCATCAACGTGTTCCTTTTGATATCCCATAACCACAGATTTAGCCCATAAACTCTAGGGTATTAATGACACCATGTCAAAGAATCAACAAGCATGTTTTTTATTTTTAATATAGTCTAACTTTAGACTCTCGATGCGTATCTAAGTTTCTTTGATAAGTACGAGTAAATCATTTTCGTTCAAACCAATCATTCATATTTAAGCTAAGAAAATGCGACGTTGTCATATTTTTTAAGTAAAATCTTCTTTAGGCGCGTTGGGCATTTTTGAGATGGGACTAAACCATTGATTTCGCGACACTGTTGACCATTAAAAAGACATCAACGCGTTGATGACCTCGGTGCCGATTTTTTTTTCACGTTTTCGCTTCTGTCGGCGCTCCCAGAGTGCCACTATTTTTTATTTTTTACACATAACATAACATCACGCCTTGTTTCCCCGAAGGGTTGGGCAGAGGTGTCCCTGTAGCAGGTACACCCACATTTCGCCAGTTATGTTTAAGTCCCATGTAATAGGGGGCGAGCCTATTGCCATCAACCGGGCACAAATCCAGACTCCGAGCTGCTACTGAGTAATTTCATATAGAAAAACCCAATAACACTTTGCCCGACCCGGGAATCGAACCCAGGACCTCATGCTCAGCAGTAGCGCTTGCGACCACTAGACCAACGAACACACATAATAGGAATCAAATGTTTTTATTTTTTATATTTCATTTAAGAGCGTTTTAAAAGTAACACCTTGTATACAGGGTGACAGGGACATCGATGCAATGGATTCAGTCATTCTGCACCTGTGTTGAAATTCCTAGTCGGTGATTTAAAAAAAATGCTGTTATTTGCTATACATTTTGACCGCGTAGGTTTTGCACTTTGCTATGAAACAGCAGATTTTTTTTATGACCGGTGAATAATTTTTAAATTCATGGTTTCACTTTGCGCGTAGATGTTGCGTAGATGTTCCTGCCAGCCTGTATGTTTCAAATGCTTGTTATGCCTAAACGTTTTCTAATAACTCTTCTTTCATATTTTCCCATATCCCTTTACCCAAGCTCGGCTTGGTCGGATGCGTTTTCAAATCGTATTTGACAGGAAAGTAAATCTAAATTAAATTATTCTGCAAGTGTGTCTCGTATTCTGGCAACACTATGCGGATGGTCGTGATCGTGACTACACTAATCTAGGCCAAGCTTATGGCTGTTAGTAATTCGTTCTAATCTCGGCTATAAATCGCAGAACCAACTAACACAGTGGAATTAAAACTGTAATTATTGCATTCTCTTTACGAATGTAGGTAGGTACCTAAATAGATAGGGGAATATACTCTTTCTTGTACAGCGTATGAACGACACTTGGAAACTAAAAAATTACATAGGTGTTCCAATTGAAGGTCTCAGCTTTCCTATGGATTATTATTTGCTTCTACTATAAAATTAGAGGAAGACCAAAGAAGCCATGGTTGGATATGTGAATGAATTTCGTGAAAGATGATGTAGTTAAAAAAACCGGCCAAGTGCGTGTCGGACCACGCACAATGAAGGGTTCCGTAGTTGGGATGAATTTATCCCAAGAACAAACTTAACTTTGTAGTTGAAAAACATGTTCTCCCAAACATTCTATATGGGAGAACATGTTTTTGCAACCGCAAATGTAAGTTGGTCGATTACTACTCGTTAAGTTGGAAAGCCTACTTAGCTGTGATAGTTTTCCTTTTAATTTCGTTATATAATTATGCTACTGCCGTGAATTTTTTCACATACCCAAAACCAACCATTACGCTTGCAGGGGGGGGGGGGGGACACTTGACTCTAACAAAAATTAGCACTTTAAACCTTAATATTTCGAAAACGAATCCCTAAATCCAAAAATGGTCTCAATAGTCTGCAAACTCACAATATTTTTGAACGACCTTTCCAACGACACCCCACACTATGGGATTATTGAGAAAAAAAAATATCATCTTCACTTTACGTCTAGGGGAGGTACCTGAAAAAAATTCATTTTTCATGATTTTATTTTATCACTTTGTCGGCGTGATTAATATGTATATCCATGCCAAATTACAGCTTTCTAGTACTAAGCGTCTCTGAGCTAAGCCGCGGACAGACAGACAGACGGACATGACGAAACTATAAGGGTTCCTTGTTTACTACGGAACCTAGCGATGCCTAGACTACCACAGATACTAAAGGCATAGACAAGTAACTGTTGTTACGTCGGGTGCAGACACGCGGACTACTTATATTTTATTTTTAATATTTCACTTAACTATTTTATTTTATTTAATGTTTATTTCTGTATCTACGAGTATCTATATCTATCCGTGACATCACTGTGGGCCCTATCAGAATACCAGCGCTGAGACATTTATTTTTTAAATGTCGCAGCATATGCTGAGATAGGAGCCTTTTGGCCTCGTACAGGACTTTCTGTTTTCGGTTTTTTACCTTGTTTTTTATTTTTTCTTTTATTTTTTTTTATTAATGTTTTAAGGTGAAGGTGTTTAGTTTAATTTTTTATTCCTTGTGCGAGTCTCAATAAATACTTTTTCTTTCTTTCTTTCTTTCTTTCTTAATCTACCACGCGGGCCGAGCCAATGCGAGTTGGTACTATTGGTAGATGTCACATGTCTTCGAATTTTTGATTCTAGGACATGCCGGTTTCCTCACGATGTTTTCCTTCACCGTTTTGAGAGCAGTGGTGATGAAATTATTTATTGATGAACAGAGAAACTATAGAACAATTATAGTCGATTAGTTTTAAACACCTTGTAATATGTCTAAACAAATACTTATTATTAAGAGAAATGAGTAATGGATATACTTAACCGATTTAAACAAATATTTCACCTATAGAAAGCTACATTATCAGCGAGTAACATGGGCTGTATTTTATCGACTTCCACGCGAACGAAGTTGAAGTTGTACTTAATAAAAATCCAATTCAATGACAGACAACGCACAATCTAAACCGCTGGGTCTAATATAGGTACAGTTTCTTATACATATACATATAACGAAAGTGAGTACTAAGAAAGGATTTTTGAAAATTCAATCCCTAAAGGGGTTTAATGGGGGTTGAAAGTTTGTATAGAAGGTTCGTCAGTTTTGCCGATAGGAAATCCAATAGGACACACTGCTTGTTTCATATATATACAGGGTGGCAGGGACATCGACGCGAAAACTGTTACCATGGATTCAGTTCATGATTCTGAACCCCCCTTTGTTGAAATTATTCGTTGGTTATTTATAAAAAAATAAGCTGTTTCATAGAAAAGTGCAATACCTACGCGGTCAAAATTTAAGGAGGAACTGATAAAAAGAAATTACGGGTGTTGAGAGCCACCCTGTATATATATTATATTATTTATTATTTTTTCATTTGGGCCAGCTCATGACCTTGATCTCGCCTGATGGAAAGCGATGGATGATGTGTGAACGTAGATATTTCATTTAAAATACATATATCAATATATATTATATATAAAATATCTACGTTCACGTGAATTCAAAAAGAGTGTGAGCGGTTGGAGTGACACCGAAAATCAAACAAATACAAAATAATGATCTAACCATGAGAGCGGAAGAGGCCCATTAGTGAAAGACTGTCTTCATAAAGATAAAACCGTCTAATTACTACTTATAACCTACGTCATACCAGTAAATAATTAACAGCTATCTAATAATAAAAATAAATCATTATCAATTTATCACATAAGATAGAGGAAATTAATGTTTCGCTACACCGGTTATTAGAGCAATCAGCACTAATTATAATGAGACAACAGGTCACGCTCCACTGCACTGTCCTCGGTTCCACTAATTAATTATTTCTTAGACAAGTTTTGTTATGGTTTTCCCTAGGAATCTAACTGACAACAATTTAAGGCGACGATAACCGACTTTTAATGATTTTATACTGAAGATGACGATGACGTCTAAACGAGTAGTGTTAACGATTTGGAAAAAATATATGTTAAATTAGAGCATTTTTTTTTATATTTAAATTTAGGCATATTTCGGATTATGTTTATATTACATAGTGAAATTAATTTGTAAAGTTATGTCTAACGCGGATAAAAAACTGAGAATGACGCAAAATCTACCGAGCGTATTTTTCTGAAACCTTCTTCATTTTAAAGGTAATTTAATTATTGATCTTTTAGTATTTTTTTTTACGTGTTTTATTAAAATACTTACCTTTTGTTTTACGTATAATAAATTAATAATGCGTCTAATTTGGGACAGCGCTCCTTGATGAGCGAGTCCTATTCAGTAATAGGACTCGCCCATCAAGGAGCGAGCGCAGATATATGCCAGTGACCTGGAGTGGTTAGCTTGCGTGTTCTGTACTGAGCTCACGCAACGCATCGTACGTCCAGCCAGTAATAGGACTCGCCCGTCAAGGAGCGCTGTCCCAAATTAGACGTATTATTAATTTATTATACTTAACTATGCTAAGGCGTAGTATTATATTATCTGTGGCTAAGGGCACCCCCTGTGGGGTACGAACCTCGGCTTAGGGCGTCAACTGGAGGGAGGACATCAAGGATGGGACGGGCTGGATCAAAGTTTTGATCATGATTATTAGTCGGGGAATTTAAAGCTACGTGCTTAGCTGCAATAACTGCTGGCACCTCGTTTTCGAGCAAGTACATGCAGGATTACTGTAGCTGTACTTAGTACGGAGCGGATCGGAGTGGGGCGCGTTTTCGTGGATGGCACATTTTAATTTTTTATTTCATTAATTAATGTTAAATTACTTGAAAATGTCTGACATTGGCATAGGGATCATGAGGGATCATTTGGTTGCAAATGAGCTCTGCTACATCCCCTTAACATATTGCTGACATATAAAATTAAATTAAATTAAATTAAAAACTTTATTTCGAGCCAAGACTCATATAGGGTTAGTAACAATATCCTTAGAACTACGTGTTAGTAAACAACACAATACGGTGACACATGTAACTGACAACAGTGAATTATATATGGACAGTCCACTCTGTCAGCTATCATTTTCAGAACCCGGTTGGGGCTGGCCATGACTCGTGCCACCATTAATGCAGCGCGCTTGCGCATTATAGTATAAAAACAATCTACACGCGCCACCGCAAACATCCCCGACGCACTGCAACGCCACGGCAACCCCATCAGTTTTCTGAACGCATTATTAAATTGGACACGAAGGGCTCCATACGATGCACGCGAATACTTAACCAATTATCCTGTATAATAGGGGTTTTTATTGTGAACTAGATCAAATTTTTGTCCGCAGCTTCGCTCCCGTGTTCTATCCAAAAGAACCGTGAATTTAAATGATATGGCTAGAAAGCCTATGATTATCGTGATAACCGCTAGAAGACACGCTGACCGTGACACAAAATAATTTGAGATAAGGGGAACCAAGCGGATCATTCGAATATTTGTACGATCTATAAAAGGTGTTAATAATTGAAATAACTCATACAAACTGAAAGTGGTCATCATTATAAAAACTTTTACTATGGGGCCAACCCGGAAATCCGCCTAAGTATTTAGCATGTGATATTAACGTTTATAGAACAAGTCTCATCGCATCATTTTGCAAAAATTTAATATAAAAATATAATATGCGAAACATGAAATTGTTAAAAATAATTGATTTACATTTACAAAACAGGGGCAGTACTATGACGTGTTAAAGCCATAATTGTTCCAGTGTCAGAGAGATATGGAGCTATGTGGGACGAATAACCATTGATTATGTCAATGGGAATAGCACTATCCCTTTTTTACAATGGTACAAGCATAGTATAGTATAGCGGCCTTAAATTAGAGGTTAAGGTATACATTAAAATAACAATTGGATTCTACCTGAACTAGGAATAAAAAAATAAAGAAAGTACATTTATTAAGCGCAAACTAAAAGGCACACAACACAACATACAGGGTGGCAGGGACATCGACGCGAATACTGTTACCATGGGTTCAGTAGGTACATGATTCTGAACCAACATGATCTTAACGCAGTGGGCGTTAAAAGTTTTCGTCGGTTATTTAAAAAAAAACAGCTGTTCCATACATTTTGACCGCGTAGGTAGGTATTGCACTTTTCTATGAAACAGAAGATTTTTTAATAACCGACTAAAAATTTCAACGCCCCCTGCGTTGAAATTTTTTGGTTCAGAACCCCTACAAGTAAAAAGAAGTTAAAAAAGAAAAGAAAGAAAACAAATAAAAAGTGTAAAGTGCGACGTAAGATACTTATTAGCAGGAATGTCGTGTATCTCAGGTATCTCACTTAAAGTTCATAAACATTAAGTGTTCTAAGATTCCAACAAATAGTAAATGATTTATCTACTATAAATTATGGTTCATAACAATATTAGGATTTCTTCAACTCCTTGCCTATGTATTTTTTATTTATTCAAACCCGTGTACATAATAGGTAATACGACAAAGTTGTGAAAAGTCCGAAACCGATGTTCTGTAAAAGCCAAAAGTTTCTAGATGCGGGCCAGTTTCTACGGCCGATGACCCGTCAATAAACTGATAATAGGTAATATACCTACGTATTTTGTTTGTCAGTGCCCCGAGCAATGGCCTCTCCGCTCTTATTTATGTGTACTACGTGAGATTCTTATCTGAACAAATGAGAGTATTATTTTAGCATGAGCGTTTTCCGAACAATTCGTTGTCAGCACGATTAGTAAATAAACAAGTATTTTTCAAAATAGAAGAAAATGCCTACTATAACTACCTACCTCACACAGGTCAGGTTCAGGTCCAGTTGAAAACCAACATCAGGCACTAGTTATCTAGCTTTTTTGCTGAACAGCTATGTAATTACGTAACACAATTTCGTAAACGATTAAGACTAATCGCGGACATTTTGACAATTCTACAACATTAATTGACTTATTTACGTTGTTGAGCAGATTTTTTGAAGTGAAAACATCTTTAGGAGCGTTGGGCACTTTTAAGATGGGAAAAAACTCGTGACACCGTTAACGACGCCTTATTTTTGTAAACGCGATTGTGCTCTTTATTTATATTAATTTACGGATCAATGTTCTATGCAAGTATTTTTCCTGTAAAGGTTTTGGAAATAATTTTTTTAATTGTTCAAGTTTTCATTACTGTCGGCACTCCCTTAGTGCCACTGTTTTTTTTCCAACTTATGAAGCAATGAGTTACAAAATGATTCAGATTGTGATTGATCGTGTACTTATTACTAGTATAAGTAATCTGTGTTATTACGCAATTAGGGTACTGGGCCTTTTGGCGTAGCCGTGACGCACACTATTTTGTTAATTTCTTACATTGCTGTTTACAATTTTTATTTCATTTCTTTTTCTGTTGGATAATATATTTTACTCAAAAATGCATGTAATGTGGTAATTATTTTGACAACCTTGTTTGAGCAAAGTCGACCTTGCCGTTCTGTTTCAAGGAGCGGCCGGCAAAGTTTTGCTGGTCGCTCTAACAGGCCGGCAAAACATTGCCGGCCGCTATTTTGACGTTTCAACGTTTTAAAAAATCAAATGCAAAAAGATTTTATTTAAAACACAGCTGTTTGTATTTATAGAGATAGGTACAAAAATATTTTATTCCATATTTGGCTGTATAGTTCCAACTACCATTGTTAAAAAAAAAAAACATAGAAGGAACAAAAGCGCGGTTCAGTGAAAATTTTATTTTTATTTAGTGACTTTTTTGCTAAAAATGAGCTCTCAAAGCGAAAATTCTTCCGATTCAATGTGTTTAACACCGCCAGACATTAAAGATGAAGCCACAGATTACAATGAAGCTAAATTAGTGGTTGAAAATTTAATACCGCGAAACTCAAAGGAAAAATATAAGCTTGCATATGAAAAATTTGTGCAGTGGAAAATCAGTAGGAAATCTAAATCTTTATCCGAAAATGTTTTTCTTGCGTATTTCAATGATCTTTCCAACAAAATAAAGGTACTTGCATTTTTGAGTAAAGCACTATACAAGCCTTGGCCCACTATGACTGCTTCGCTGGTCACGCTATGATTGCCTCGAGCTAGCCTAGCTACGCTCTAGGCCTTCCAGCTTGGCCATCATTACAGCCCTTGCTGTCCTCGCTGTAAAGGCCTCGACCTACGGCCTAGGCCTTTATCTCAGCTCGTCCATCAAGTGCTGCACGCTGACCGCGCTGTGTCGGCCTGGAGCTGCGCTGTCGGCCATCATCAGCGCGACCAGCAAAGTAGTCATTATAGACCGCGGCAGTAATGTACTAATATTCTGCCTTTTAGTCTGTGCTGTATAAATGTATTTTCTATCTTTTAAGGTTTATCCTAAAAGTTGGCAACGTAAATAGCTGTCAAATAATTACCTGTTTTGATTAATTTTGCAACATTACTGTATGGAATCAAGAAATGTGGCTAACTAGGGAACTAAAATACTATTGATTATGAAATGCAATAATTAATATCGTAACACCGAATATTTAGTATTAGATGTAAAAAAAGTATTTTTAAACTTTCCAAATGCCTTTTTTACACCTAAAATTGTTAAAACATCAAATTCAGTGTTATAATTGCAATTAATTATTAATATTCTAGGGAACTAGTTAGCCACATTTCATATTTCCATACAGTAATATTGCCAAATTAATCAAAACAGCGAAATATTTGACATCTATGGGTGACGTTGCCCACTTTCAGAATAAACGCTTTAAACAAACCAGTTTTTGATAAATAAAAAAATAAAATTAGCAAAATACTAAATCAAAGTCCGAGTTTATAATCGTAGAATCTTCCATTTTCGTTTGTATTATTTCTGGATGCAGGCCAAAACCGCGAAACTACTTTTTAGTAACAGAACATTCACCTTAAATTAACCCATTATTTTTTTACTTTCAGAAAAATGGCGCAGTACCAAATAGAGGGGGATAGGAATATCTGGTTTTGGCAATTAAACGACCCGGGTCTAGAGCAGTATGACTATGTCCAAGATGCTAGAATGTTCTTCATGTCTTGCGACGCGTGGATGCTGGCCAACGACCATTTAGCTGAAGAAGACATCGTGGTCATGGACGCTAAGGATATCACGCTCAAGTTTATCACGAAGTTCAATATCTCAGTTGCGAGGAAGCTGTCTAAATATCAAGAGGTGAGTGGTATATCTATTTACCCAACTACGGCGAAGCCAATGGATTTTAACAGGCAATACAATGTTCATCTGTTACTCCTAAATTATTCGACGTACCTACTTTGACAAACAAGATATTTTTCGTAAACTTAACTTCAGGTTTGAATGCCACATAAATTCCGAATTCCGATTGATTGGTCTTATAAAAGACCAATCAATCGACCCATTTGAGTCAATGGATTCGTTTATCACAGTGGCTATTGCCACGTTGACTAGAAATCTTAGTTCGTCTTTCGTCCTAGTTTTGGCAATGTTTAGCTTCAGCGTTAGCACTCTGCATGCTTTTTTCCGATAAATATAAACATATTACAGTCAGATCTGAGTAAGCGAGAACTAGTAATTGCCAGGTCCCGTCATTTTAACCCTCTAATACCTCTATAAGTGAGAAACAGAAACCTCTATAAGAGAAAGTCGCTTTTATCTCGTGGGCCTCTATAACTGAGACTGCTACTTGCCTGCACCTCTATAAGCGACAGTCGAGCGCAATTTAACATCTGCAATTTATGACTCATTCTTCAATTTCATGGAACTAACATTGTTTTTGTTCAGCTCAACCTTTCCCAACCTGCTTCAACCTCTATAAGTGAGAAAGCCCACTGCTGTACCTCTATAAGCTAGAAACTCGAAATAGTGAGAAACCTCTATAAGCGAAAAAGAAATAGCGGTCCCTTGAACTGTCGCGTAACCAAGTTCGACTGTATACCGTCGCTCGGCATCCAATACCGCGAATGTGAAATTTTTGACGAAAATCATTTATAAATACACACACAGATAAATCCTGAGAGGTTTTCGTTGTGAGGCTAAAACCAAAATGTAATTAAGTATTTTAGAAATAAATAAATAGTAAACAAATGCAGGATCACGTATTTGAACGTGTAGAATTAATCAGATTTTTGACGAAAATCAGATTTTTGTTTTATACAAAAATCAGATTTTCGTCAAAAATTACACGTTCGCGGTATTGGATGCCGAGCGACGATATGCAATCACCAGATGTTTCCAAACATGTTTTTCTGTAACAATTGATTTTTGTCGTACGCCCTCCGCCTGTTCATGCCAGCTGTATTCATAAAGCCTTTATTTCAATTGTAATGCAAATAACGTTTATTATTTTTCAATACAAAAATTCGTTACACATTTTAAGTAATTTAGACTTCACATTTTAATTTATGGCCTTCCTCAGGCATTCGGCGACGATTTTTGCTCATCTGTCAAGATTCATTTGATCGTGTGACGTGCCCACTTTTTTCCCAACATCCACTACTTAAGAGGGAACAGGGCCTGCAAGGAATTCGAAAAATAGGTATTCGAAGAAAATATTGCCGTCGTCTTACCTCAAGTCTGCCCCCGTAGAGTGCGATAGCGACAGCTGCAGTTCAGACAGATTTATATCACAAAAAAAATTACGAGATTGACGTTTGGTATTCCCCTTTTTTCTCCTCGAAAACTGAGCCGATACAATTATTTTTTACATTAAAATTTTAAGAAAGAGTATGTCTAGGTTCCTATCATTTTCTTTTATGTTAAAAACTTATAGAATTTGTCTGGTAGTCCTCTAATCACGGCGGTAAAAATGGGGCATTTTTGTAATTTTTGGAGGGTCATAATTTCTTTACCAGTAAGTTGCTGAAAAAAAGGAAATAACAGGGACGTGTCTACAGCAGACCTTGATTTTATAAAAAAAAAAGATTGCTCTAGAGGCATTATTCAGGAAGAAAAAAGGGGAATATTTCATTTGTATGGAGAATCGCAGGCCCTGTTCCCTCTTAAGGCGACGACAACCGACATTTAATGACTTATTTTTTTTTTTCTTTTAGTGGTTCGATTTTAATGGTACTTAGTTTTATTTTCACTATCCACGCCGATTATGCCAATGATGCCGCCGCGCCGCCGACAAATTAAACGTCAGAAGTCGCCGCCGGTAAAAAATACATCAGCGCACACCTCTAGTCCACGTGTTGGATTGCGACTAGGGTTACCATTTAGAAATTTAAAAAGTCCTGACAAAAAGCCTGACATTTCATTAAAATTCGGAACATTTTAAACACAAAATCCAATTATTGTTTGATCTCGTTAAGTTGATTGTTAAAGAAGATTTATATTTGGTTTTTAGATGAATGAGAAGTTAATAAATATTAAAGATTTTTTTATTACTCGTATTCCATCTAAGCCAAAAAATCCGGACAAATTAAAGAGCCGGACAAAGGTCTAGAAGTCCGGAAATGTCCGGACAAATCCGGACGGATGGTAACCCTAATTGCGACTCACTCCCTCTCACATAGAGAAGGCCTGTGTGACTTGGGGGCCCTACCACCAGGTCATAAAGCAGTATTATTTTAATATTACTTAAGTGTGAGAAAGAGATGAAGCTCTACAGGACGCATAGCTCCATCTCTTTCTCCCACTGAAGTAATATTAAAATAATACTGCTTTATGAGCTGGTGGTAGGCCCCCTGTGTCCCAGCCTGAGAACGTTTATAGGCTCCGCTCGCTTGCTCCATGGCAAATCTTGATACTTTTTGCCACTAATAAAAATTCTCTCTTTGTAATCTCCAGGAAGCCATGCCGATCAGAATAAAGCAGATCCACGTGATAAATGCGCCGCCCTTCATAGACAAACTGTTCGGCCTTATGAAGCCGTTCCTGAAACAGGAAATCACTGATATGGTATGTATTTTTCCCTACTTTAAATATTTTAATTTATAAAGTTCGCTGTACCAAAATCACTTTTTAACCAACTTCAAAAAAAGGAGAAGGTTCTCAGTTCGTCGGATTTTTTTAAAATGTTTTTTCCCCAATTACTCGAAGACGGTTGGACCGATTTGAAAAATTATTTTTTTGTTTGAAAGGGTATACTTTCAAATTGGTCCCATTGTCATTTAGTCACGATCTAATGATGGGATCTTGGAGAAATCGAGGGAACTCTCCAAATATTATAGGCACATCTATAGCGATTTGGGTATTTTTTTATGAGCAGTTGAAGATAGGTTATTATAACTTAGATAAATTACATACCAACCCACAAAAAAAAACAACCGACTTCAAAAAAAAAACACTACAAAGTGAAAAATAACTTTAATTTCGGAAGTCGGTGTCATTGGTTTTGAATTTTCGTTCTTTGTCACCGACTTCCGAAATTAAAGTTATTTTTCACTTTGTAGTGTTTTTTTTTTGAAGTCGGTTGTTTTTTTTTTTTGTAAAAAGTTTTTATTTTTCACTTTTTAGTTGTGGTACCTACCCCATACAAATTCGAATACCACTACCTGCTATGTAAATAACAGTGACAAGAAGTTATCATGTCATCTACATACTAAGTGGGAAAAAATACGTATAATTGAAGCTAACTCAAAAACTACCCAAGCAAAGTTAATAAAATTTATACGGGACCACCTCTGAAGTATGATCTACCAAACAAAAAAAGAATCATCAAAATCTATTCATAATTGGCGGAGTAATCGCGTAACAAATATACAAAAAAAAAAAAAAAAAAAAACAACATACAGACGAATTGAGAACCTCCTCCTTTTGGAAGTCGGTTAAAAAGTGAAACAAACAAACTTTTTTACAAAAAATACAACCGACTTCCAAACTACAAAGTGAAAAATAACTTTTTTTTCGGAAGTCGGTGTCAAAAAACTAAAATACTGATCCAAAGACACCGACTTCGTAGTTTGAAAGACGGTTTTTTTATTTTAGGCCTTTGCCCGGCACTCAGCAGTGGTATGATATAGGCTAGTAATCCGGAAGGCCACTAAACTTAGGTGGGATTGGACTGGACATACAGTTCGCGTCAAATAACTTTGCCGCTCTAAAGCTAGGCTGCGCATGCGCGCTGGCATGCGCGCTACTGTTTTATAAGTAAGATTGACTACTGCGCAGTTAATTGTAGCCTACTTCAGAGCGGCAAAGTTATTTGACGCGAATTGTACATAATTGCGCAAAGCCATTTGATTAATTTAGGTCTATGATATCAACATTTTTGTCGCATGTAACACGAAGGGTTCCCTTTAATTTTATTATTATTATAATAGCGGCAATAGAAAAACACAATCTGTGAAAATGTCAACTGTCTACCTATTACGGTTCATGAGATACAGCCCGCTGACAGACAGACGGACCGATCGACGGACGGCCAGCGAAGGCTTAGTAATAGGGTTCTGTTTGCCACCCTTCGGGTACGGAACCCTAAAAACTAACGAGTCCCATTGAACGCTAAGTGGTTAGGTAACAGAGCGGACTAAGATGGAGATGGAGGGTTGAGTTTGACTCCTAGTTCCTACCAAAAGGACTGGCCCTCAGTGTGGGAAAGAGATGAAGCTCTACAGGACGTATAGCTCCATCTCTTTCTCCCACTGAAGTAATATTAAAATAATACTGCTTTTGAGCTGGTGGTAGGCCCCCTGGTTGGCAGAGAACGTAAGTGCGTAGAAAAGTGTGATGGAGGCCTTTACAGTACGACAAAACATAGATGTAACATAAATTTTAAAATTTGCATTAATTGCATTTTGTGTAAAGATCATTTTTACCTAAAGCAGTCATAAAGATTGATGATTTTGAAGACGCACTCAGTTCGGATGGTGATCGGTTTTACGAGTTTTGCCGATGCTACATTTAAGTTGTGTCGTACTGTACCCGCGTAAAAAATGGTAAAACTTGGTGCTCGAACATGTATTCACTATCGCGAAGACCGAAAGGTTTTTCTCCATGCATAGTGATATCAGTTCCTTGAATTCCTTGGCATCCCTCGTGCCAAACCCATTATGCCTGCTTATCCTTTTTTTACCAACTTTGTTGGGAGATCCACCACCAGTATTTTACATGGAGCGACTGTCTATCTGACTTCCTTAACCCAGTTACTGGGAAACACGATACCCCTTGGTAAGACTTGTGCCAAACCCTTCTTTCCATAATGTCATAATCAGCCTAAAATGTCACTGCTGGCTGAGGAGCTCGTTGCTAAATAACAACAGCCGCACGGCTTGCCGGGGTTGGTCCGTGGATGGGTGATCTTTACATACCGAGACTTCTCCGTGCCTCGGAAAGCACGTTTGAATGTTTTTACTGCTGGGACACAGGCCTCCTCTATGTGAAAGGGAGTGGGCCGTAATCTACCACGCGGGCCCAGTGCGGGTTGGTAGATGTCACATGTCTTCGAATTTTTGGTTCTAGGACATGCCGGTTTTCTCACGATGTTTTTGTTCACCGATTTGAAAGAAGTGGTGATGAAATAATTTACATAAAGTAAAGCGCTTGCCTTGGTTCGAACCTACGACCTACAACTCGTGAGTCGCGGCCGTTACCACTGGGCCACCACTGCTCTCCAAAATTTAGTTTTTTTTTTCTGTATTAAATAGAATTGACGTTCTTAGTAATTGATTACAGTATAGCCTAAATTCTAACTTAATATTTTACAAGATAGATTATGTTATAACTATAACTAAGAAAAGTGTCAATTTGCACTTTTACAAAAGGTAAATTTGCACTTTTACACAAGGTCAATTTGCACTTTTACACAAGGTCAATTTACACTTTTACACAAGGTCAATTTCGTGGGAATTTCTTAGGGTCTAATTATAAATAAAACACTTTGTTCTTGTGTTATATGTATAGCACAGCATTGTTAATATTTATTATTAATTCACTATTTACACACTACACTAACTCAAATGGTTTAGTTCTCTTTAGCCTACGCACTATGTCCGTGTTGTCTAGCAGCTGCATTGCCTCGACATTCACATGTCGGTGGAGTCTGTGTTCGTGGGCTTCAGCAAAGTTATGGATGATGGTGGTTGGCCCGAAATAAAAAAACTATTATTATTTATTTCAGATCCACTTCCACGTGCCAAAATCCGAGACGATATACAAATTTATCAGCAAGGAAGACTTGCCGCAAGACTATGGCGGCACCAAACCGTCTATGGACGAAATGAACGAGAAGGCCTTGGAAGTTGTCATGCAACAACGGTAACTATAGACTCACATTTTTGCATTGGTGGTCGTTCATCTGACGGAAGATGCGTCGGGCGTAACTCCGTTAACTTCCAGTTACAGATAGTGCCATCCATGAAGACGCGCCCCACTCCGCGATTACTGTACTGTAAGTCAGTCAGGGCCGTCTTAACCTTATTGGGCGCCAGGGTGCGAAAATCAGCTTGCGACCCCACTTGCCAACGAAAAAAAAAAATTGTGTTCTTTTTTTTTTAATTATACTTACTCCACAATAAAATGAGGAACATTTTCAAACATCAAGTTCAATTTTTCAGGCATTAAAGTTGAAAAACTTTTAACGGATATTGTGTCGTCTGTTTTGAAATCTACGTTCGATTTCAATACAAATCGATCGACTCGATACCCCCGGGTAAAGACGGCCCTGCTGTAAGTTGTACTTCAAGGCTCGTGCAGACCAGCGCGACACGCGACGCGACACAAAGGCACCGCTCGTCGCGCGACGAGCGGTGCCTTTGTGTCGCGCGACAAGTCGCGCTGGTCTGCACAAGCCTTTAGTACGGAGCGGAGCGGAGTGGAGCGCGTCTTGTGGTTGGCACTATCTATAGTATAGCTTGTCCAGTCTTAAGTGACGCCCCCCACTACCGCATTTTACATACAAGCCTCGTCGCCGTGTACGTAAAATGCGGTAGTGGGGGCGTCATTTTAGACCATATAAGGGCTATATCGCACTGGCGATTTGCGAGCGTGTTTCCAGGGAGCCGATTATTTAACGCGCTCGTGTGCGTAGCGAGAAGGGCGGAGAAGAAGCCTTTGGCGTAGAAAATCTGCTATGTTCTTTTCATAAAATATGTTTTTCCTTGATTTATATATTGTGATCTATCAATAAAACCAGCTACTAATTTGGAGTCAATTTTCATGATAAAAACAAACGGAAATGATCAAAATTAAAATAATTTAATCTACTCTATGCGCGGAATTATATTATAATAGCTGTAAAATCGATTACTCTAAACTTAAACTTCATAAAAAACATCACTAAGCCAAAAAAAAAAAACTAAATTTTGAGCGGCCATTGTTGTTTACATCTTTGGCAAAAGAAACGCCAGGGTTTATATATTTGTCACTATTTCTAATAGATTCGAATTTTTCCATTCAAGTGCATTATACTTACATATATCGATGTAATTTTCGTTTGTTTCAGAGAAACATTTTTGGCCGAAAACTTTTGGAAGACGTCGAAGAAGGGGAAGGCATCAAAAGAAGCCACTTTTAGATCTTTGGACATAGACTAATAATATATAGTTTAAATACGAGTAGACATGACAACATTTTGCTTTACTTACGAGTTTTACTATACGTGTGTGAAGGTGGTTTTACACCGGCGAGACGAGGCGTGGATGGGATGGGCGAGAATTGAAATATTTGTTAGTACAATATTGAACCTTATGGCTGTATGAATAGAGCTTTAAACGAATATACAAATCTCGCACCGGCCATCGAGGACTCGCAAGGTCTCTCCGTCAAGCGCCGACTCGCGATGTCTCGCGATGTCTCGCGCTGGCACGCGCTGGCACGCGCCGTCTCACTCCGACCATCGCGAGATATCTCTACATACTATATTCTCGGCGGTGCGCTAGACACGGGTTGCTGGGCGGCGCGTGATAGAAAGAGCCGGCGCGCGACATCGCGACCTGGCGCAAGGCAGCGCTGGACATCTTTCGGTGTAAAACAGTAAGCGGGGTTTCAATTCTCGCCCATCCCATCCACACCTCACCTCACCGATTTAAGGCTCCCGGAAAAAGGTGCGACGCGACTCCAGTAGAACAATTTCTATAAAAATTTCGTGGAAATTATTCTACCAGGGTCGCATCACATCGTCGCGTCGCGCCTGTTTTTAGGTCATAGCACACATATCAACTCGGAAAGGGATCGTCACCGAATCAACTCGACCCATTCAGTATTCTTTATATGAAACTCCCTACTGCAACGCACACTATTCGGAATCGTCAAGTAAATGCGGTGCTAGTCAACTTGCAGTTCCCGCGCTGACGGCTCGACGTCCCCGCGCTTACGTCTCTCCGTACCCGAGCTTACGTCTCTTCGTCCACCATTGCCCCTCTCACCCATCCCGCGGCCTGCCTGCAGCTTTTTTTTTTAGGTAGGGCATCTCGTAGTTGACATCTGAGATCATGACTACTTAACCGGGCTTTCCTGTGGGTGTCTTAAGCTACTACACTTAAAACCTCCAGCCAGGGGTCATTCAACTATGCTAATTAAAACTAGGTGAACGCTCGCTAAGGGCAATCTCGGCTTAGAGCGTCAACCGGAGGGAGGACATCAAGGATGGGACGGACTGGCCTGCCTGTAGCATACTACTGTTCCTTTTCGTCCAGTGCTGTGGCTATGATAGCCATCTCGCGTATTGTGAACCGGGATATAACCGTGCGCTACACTTCACGTTCGGATTTAAACTGATCTGGTGAAAGCCAGGTCAACCAGCTGTCGACGAGCCGTAAGCGCGGCGTCGCCTAGCCATAGCCGAGTCAACGTATCGGAGCTGCTGATCCACTTTGGTTACGTGCTTACGTTAGGTTGGCGCCTGTTTGACGGCGAGGCGAAAGGCCATACGGTGACGATTCCTTTCCGAGTTGATATGTGTGCTTATGATCTTCAAGCGTTACTTACGTAGGTACCTAAGAGCCCGTTCACACGTACCACAACCACACCACATCGCAGTCCCTTGCTGGGCCTCCCCCAGGAAACTGTCTCACCCGGCAGGGATAGACCAGGGTGTCGTGAAGAAAGCGATGCCTCTATAAGCGTCGTGGCGCTCCTACGGAACTATTAAATGCAACCAAACACACGAGTGCGACCTAAATCCCGCGCTTAATACCATGACCGCTGAAGGCAGACAGAATGAAGGGCCCGCATTAGCGGGTCACAGTATAGCCTAGCCTTAGCCGCAGGCGAGGGGCTACGCCTTGAGCCCGCTCGCCACGCCCCTTGCAGGGACGTCGCGACATCTCGAGACCACATCGCAGCGACAAAATGTGGACATCTTCTGCTTAACCTTTTCCCAACTATGTTGGGGTCCAGTCTTCTAGTCATTCAGTTGCATCCATAACTGGAACCCAGTCCTTGGTTTCCAGTCTAACCGGATATAGCTGAATACCAATATTCTACATGGAGCGACTGCCTATCTGACCTCCACAACCCAGTTACTGGGTAATACAATACCCCTTGGTGAGACTGGATGTCAAGACTTTTGGCCTTCTGACGATCCTTAACGAATGATCACGAATGACAGCCGGGATCAACTGCTTAACGTGCTTTCCGAGGCACGGAGGGGTCTTGGTATGTAAAGATGGTTACCCATCCACGGACTAACCGCGGCAAGCGTAGCTTAACCCGATCGATCGACCCGTGTGGCTAGCCACAACCTCCTCAGCGACAAAATGTGGACAAGCAATGGTTACGTGTCAACAGTGTCGCTGCAACTTCTTGCAGTTGCGTTGTGGTTGCGTTGTTGCTTGTACTTGCGATGTGGTTATCTTATGGCTAGTGTTTGTAGACAGATAGATCGTTGTGTGTGCGATGTAGCCGGCCGCTAGTGTGCGGTCTCGCTGGAGGTTGCCGTTGTGGCTGCGACGTGGCTTTGATGTGGCTGGTATCGCCCACACGGTTGATTTTGACGGTCAAATGTGGTAATTATGTAAATAAACTATGCATTTTCATACAAATAAGCACCAGTGCACGTGTGATCGGGCCCTAAGTAAGTTAAATAATTACCTACGTTTTTTTTAGTATACCATGGATTTGATCTACCGAAAGGTACAGTCAGCATCATAAGTTATTGTTTTTTTTAATAATAATGTTCAAATGAAAATAATTATTAAGTTTATTATATTGTAAAAATATTTCTACGTCATTTATAACTAATTAATTGCGATAAATAATTAGACGTCCTAAGATACACAATCTAAAAATGCGCATTAATTTTAGTGAACGCTGAGTCTGTTTATTGATTCATTATAAATGACAACGATCGCCTAAGGTCGCATCTTAACCAAAAGAGATTGTCGCGTGAATACGTGATCGTCACGCTCAATAAAGTCGTGTGTATTATAAACCATCGCAAAATCGCGCACTCACGCGATATGGACGCAGGGTAATTTTTGAACAGCACAGTAAATAGATTTTTTAAAATTTTTATTATAAAAAATACCTAATTGCTGACTTAGGATGCTGATTTATAGTAAAATAGTTTATATTAAAAGATTTATAATGCACAATTTTTATATGTTTTTGCATACAAATAGCTGGCTGTGTTATTATGTTTGTACCTTATTGTTTGTGTATATTTATTAAGTAACTAATTAAATTAGTTAAAACACAGTGTGCCTCACAATTTGCCAGGATCTTGCGAATTTAATATATTTAAAATAAACAGTTAAGGTGTGGTTTTACTCTAGATATCTATGAGAAAAAGTTTAATAATTAAGAAACACAGATACAGTTACGTGTAAAGAGATGCAAAACAGGTAATCCATATTCAAATCATTGTTTCCAATTGATGTTATTGCCACTTAAACAAATATCAACTTTATGTTTGTGTGGTTTAGGTTGATTTCAGAATGACTAGAACTCTTCAGCAGTATTTTAAAAAAAATTGTTGTAGCGCAAACTAAACTTATATGTGGTTATAACGTTATTTTTAAAAAAAAATGTTTAAGTACAGCTTCTTACTATTTACGGTTTGTAAAATATTAAAAAATAATTAGAACATAATATCTAATTAATTGTTTATTGACTGCACGACTCATCTTTTACACGTGACTGTACATAAATTGTTTTCTGTGAAATTCTCTTATTTGACAAATATATTAGGTACAGATATTTTATTAACCTTTTTGGGTATATTTTGGAACATAATTATACGAATTACCCAGGTATTTTATAGGTACATAAATTGTGAATATTATACAAAGTTTTATACTCGTTGAATGTAAAAATTATGCAAGTGTATTATACCTACTTATTATAATTGTAAAAATAAAACATTCCATTAGTTATGGGCTGGAGTACTCTGTACAAAAGTTGTTTTATTTAAAAATACCAATTGATTTGAAATAAAAATTAAAAGATTACCAAACAATTTTTATTATTATAAATAAATTATACCCTTTCTTGTGAAGCTTGTGATGAATAATATAATATATCAGTGACTTTAGAGTATGCATTCTGAAAATCGGCAACGTCGCAAATAGATGTCAAATATTTCGCTGTTTTGATTAATTTGGCAATATTACTGTATGGAAATATGAAATATGGCTAACTAGTGAACTAAAATATTGATTTTGAAATGCAATCATTAATATTGTAACACCGAAAATTTAGTTTTAGATGTAAACAATATTTGGTAACTTTCCAAATGCCTTTTTCACATCTAAAACGGTTCCAACATCAAATTCAGTGTTATAATGCAATTCATTAATACATATTCTTGCTGACTAGTTAGCTATATTTCATATTTCCATACAGTAATATTGCCAAATTAATCAAAACATATAAAGTAAGCGTTAATTATAAAAGTTTGCAACGTCGCAAGTAGCCGTCAAATATTTTGACAACTATTTGCGACGTTGCCAACTTTTAGAGTGAACGCTCCTAACTTACTGAATCTAACCCAAGGCTGATTTGAGATTATGCACTTGATCAAAATTTACTTAATATTAAGTGCCATCAAATCTGTTGCAAATATTAATTTATAGAATAAAGATAATTTCCAGTTATTAGCAAGATAATTTCATATGTAGGTACAGTCTACCGCACGTCGGTGGTAACACTTTGACCTTGACCTGGCTATGTGTAGTAAGGAGTTTCGATAGATTATTATCTGCCTAGTTTATCGAAATTCTTAGAAATACTAATCAACTTTAAACTAAAGAAATATCTAGTCAAAAGGATTTTTCTCGTTCAACCAGTTTAGTTTCCGGGAAGGCAGATCTACCAGTGAAGCGCTCCATAAGTTAACTTCCTTAATTGTTGATGGCTTCGATGGTGGAGAGAAAGTCCAGGGTATATTTTTGAATCTCGCTAAGGCTTTCGACACGGTCTTCGTCCCTATTCTCCTCGCTAAGCTGGAATGCGAGTTCGAGGTATATCTCTGGCTTTGGTCAGGGATTATTTGAGTTACCACAAACAGAGTGTCAAGATTAATTATGACTATAACCAAGAGGTCAATATGGCATTCGGAGGTCCACAAGGAACCGTGCTAGGCCCAACGCTCTTTTTGATAAACATTATGATCTAAGTGACGTTTTTATGGACAAGGAATAAATTGGCACATTTGCTGAGGATACAGTTTTTATTATTTAAAGCAAAAACATGGGTGGATATAAATAACATAGCAAATCAAGGAATGCGCTTAGTGGCAACATGGCTTGATAACAATTTGCTAACTTTGAATCCCCAAAAAACGGGTTTTTCCCAGTGGCTCTTCATTTAGAAAATTTACTCTGGAAGGTTTCTGTGTATAATACATTAACATTTAATTTAGATATAGCACAGATATCTCGATGTTTTGACATGTCACCACATCAGTACATTGCACCCGTGCAAAGCAGGGGTGGGTCGCTAGTAATAAATAAACGAACGACAATGTTACAAGAACTTTGTAAATTATGAGCACAGAAAGTGAAAGTAATCCAAAATAAAATGAACTTTGAGGATTTAATAGAAAATTTTGCAGACTAATAAGAATAACATTTGTAAATAATTGATTTGTACCAATAACCTGTAATAAATATTAGATCATCACTTTTTTCATCCCATCAAAGGGGCCCGCCCCAAACTCTTGTGTGCCCAAGGGCGGCCTGACCTAAGACGGCCTTGAATGTTTGTGTAGATAAATAAGGTTAAGATCAGATTGGACGGTGAACCCCACACTGACGTGTGGCCTTGATTTAAACTTGAATGCTGTTCCATTTTTATGGTTCCGTACCTCAAAAGGAAAAAACGAAACTCAAACTCAAACTCAAAGCATTTATTTCAAAAAAACCAATTACAGGTACTTTTGAATTGTCAAGGGGTCGGTCAGTCAGAAAAATGAAGCTAGTTTGCCCATTCCAAAGCGTAGTAGGTACTGTGAGCACCGCACTTGGCTGCGGTACTCTAGGGATCGTTTAGTGTATATAATTAAAAGACTTTTGAATAGTTGAGACTATATTTTAAATCAATGTTACATGGACACACGCGGGCGGAAGACTCTAACTGACTCTCATATATTTTTCTTCTAAACAAAAACCTTCACGAATCCTATTTAAATATGTTTGACAGATTATTCGGACGGAGAAAGATTTCATGCCAGCCTGTGACATATGAGGTTCCCTCTCATATTAAAGCCTCTACATCAGCTACGCCCCTAGATAAATGTATCCAGCAGATACCTTTATTCAGAGCATCCGAATAATCTCCAACCCTTCCTACCTATACCTAAACGAAACATTACCTAACGATGGAAATTAAAATACATAGTGAGGTCTTTCTCTTACAAGAGAAGGCTTAAGTCAGGACGAACGAATTACAAAGTCTTGATACCAGACTAGATCTCAGCTAAGTTAACTGACAATATGTGCTAACATGCACTCACAAGGTTAACGTCGTCATGCTTAAACCTTACTGCACCAAAACCATCGAAAAAGGCGCAGCAAGCCTCGGAGAAACAAACAAACTGATGTGACAGTTCACATCTACCCAGAGGGGGTTTAAAAAAAACAAAGAACTCTACATCCTAAGCCTTAACTCCATCGGACATAATTAAGCCAGAGGGAACAAGGGTTCAAGAAGCAAGTGTTCAAAATTAATAATTCACGACCATACTCCAGAGGGAAAATCACAAAACCTCCTCACAAGACAATCTTTATCAAATGTCAGTTAATTCTGACTAAACTGTGATACCTCAGCCTTAAGTTGAACCAATTGTGTCAACTAGACACACCTAGCAAGGATTATATCCATAAGCAAGGTTGGTCAACCTAGACAGAGTACCTCCCCTCTCCAAATGGGATCACAGTTTCTCAAAAAATAATTGCCCCTTAACTCGCATTAATAAATTCTGGAGTACGCTCATGCTAATTTAGACGAGACGACACATAATATTGAAGACGCAGACAATGGTTCGTTCCCTCAGACTTCTCAGCGATGTGAGGAGTTGACACCTCACTCGCTCCCAGCAGCGTCCGATGTTTGCTCCCCATGATATGAAACGAGAAAAATTATAACACATCAGAATAATAATATATGTTCCTCACTAAAATAATGTGTTAAAATCAAATGATGTTTATATCTAAATGACATTGCCAAAATGACAGTAAAATAAATGACATAAAAATAATAATTAAATTCTACACTATGACAAAGGTTTTATTCTCTTGATATGGGCAAACTCTAAATTTCTTATTATTTAACTTTAAAAATTCATACTCTAAAATGCAAAACTTCTTTATAAAATGTTTATATGCTTTCGACCTTCTTTTAAATTTACTGATTTTCGATACGAAGCTTTTAATTTTATAAACTTTCGACCTTCTTTTAAATTTATTGTTTTTCGGTGCGAAGTTTTTGATTATTCTCACATACGATCGCTTACTTTTATTTGGTGCTCTGCTTGAATTTTTCTTAGCACGATGTTGTTGTAATGTGGCTTTAAATTTTTCTATATATTTATGTTCCTTATGGGTAACATGAATGTTATCGTTTGTGGTTTCGCCTGTTTGGAGATTTTCCACATGTTCGATCAGATCAACAACCACTCCATTATCTGTGACTGAACCTAATTCCACGTCATCCTTACTATTAAAATAAACCTGATCAACGACGAGGTTATTTATAAGAATTTCCTCATTGTGACCAATGATTTTCTCTGAAAAGGACACATTCTGACCTTCTGAAACATAAATAGATGGTTTAATACATAATGGACTGGACTGACCCGATTCAATAATTTCTTCCACGTGTTCACTCTCGAACACTTGGGTGGACTCCTCTTCATCATCATCATCGTCATCTCTTCTTCTGTCTTGGCAGCTTTCTATCTTTTCTGGTGGGTCATCCTGTCTTCCACTAGAAAATAAACTGGTGTGATTATCAACATTCACAACATTTTCTTGTATGTCTTCCTCAGACATTGCTTGTGCAATCTCCTCTTCTTGCACCCTATATATTTCCTTGTGACATTTGCACGGGAACTCCGCCCTCAGCTTGTCACACAACGACTCAAAAGATATACCATCGTGGTATATATAATTATGAAAGTACATCGCTGGACCTTCAAGAAATGCGCGT
Organism: Agrochola litura; assembly: GCA_949152395.1. Classification (NCBI taxonomy): domain Eukaryota; kingdom Metazoa; phylum Arthropoda; class Insecta; order Lepidoptera; family Noctuidae; genus Agrochola; species Agrochola litura. The sequence goes on along the minus strand of OX424509.1, from coordinate 14,881,666 downwards.
ACTATGAGCGCTAAATCATTATTTCGCCATTCATTGCTCGTGGCTATCAGCTTGAATGCTGTTATAAAATTCTCAAGGCATACGCCGTTTATGCCGGAGAAAGCCTGCATTTGTAGAGCCATCTCACTCTTTACATATTAACAATATTAATAAAAAAACCACTCAGCTTTGTTTTCCGGTGTGAATCTTCTGTCTCTTCTCAGTTCGGCGCTCCGCCACGTATAACTCTTCTCTTAATTAGGCGCCTCCACCATCTGTGAGCACCGCACTTGGCTGCGGTACTCTAGGGATCGTTTAGTGTATATAATTAAAAGACTTTTGAATAGTTGAGACTATATTTTAAATCAATGTTACATGGACACACGCGGGCGGAAGACTCTAACTGACTCTCATATATTTTTCTTCTAAACAAAAACCTTCACGAATCCTATTTAAATATGTTTGACAGATTATTCGGACGGAGAAAGATTTCATGCCAGCCTGTGACATATGAGGTTCCCTCTCATATTAAAGCCTCTACAGTACCTATGGAGAAGAACGGGCAAGAAACTCCACGGACACTCTTTTAAATCAAAATATTGTTGTCGAAACCCTCATTGGATCACTCGTGTGTCTGTCTCTCTGTCCGTCTATTCTGTCTGACCGATTAAGTTGAAATTAGGTACACATATCAATTTTCGGGATCCAAACATGAACGTGTAACGAAAATAAATGCATTTTTAAAATGGGGGTCATTTTTCGGTGGCAAAGAAAAAAGGTTTTGCAAACTGTACCGTGTGATATATCAAGTGAAAGGGCTTGTTGAGAGGATCTTATTTTTTTATAATTTTAAAAGAAATACTTAAAAAAAATATTTAAGTAAATTGATGAAAATTGACCATTCCCACCCTAATCTCTGAAAGTACTGTACTGAGCTTAAAATTTTGAAAAAAATACAGAAAGTAGTAAACCTATAATAAGTCTCTTAAAATAACACGGTAAATTTCCCAATATTGTGCATACAAACTTACATTTTGCAGTTGGAATGTATGGGAGAACATGTTTTTCAACTACAATGTTAAGTTTGTCTTTGGAATAAATTCATCCCAACTACGAAACCCTTCATTGTGCGTGGTCCGACACGCTCTTTGCTTTTTTTTTGTTATTTTGGCGACTACCTACCTAATGGCTAATAGGCAGTAGAAATAATGTTTCATTCTCCTTTTAATGTCCTTACCTACGACAGGTTTTTCTATAGACTGTCTTGTTTTGCCTGTTGGTACCTAGCAATTAATTTAGGATGTGTTTACCGCAACACAAAAGGGTGATGACCGTGCGGTTTTGTCGAGGTTAAAGATGTGCTCATACCCAGCGATTTAGGGCATGAATGTTTTCTTTATAACAAACTATCAATATAGTTGATGAACCCGTCACTGGTCGACATGTATAAACCTGTTAGTACCTACATAGTTGTTTTATTTATTGAAACTGTTTTAGGGTTCTGTACCTCAAAAGGTAAAACGGAACCCTTTATAGCCGGGACTGAAAACCTTTATAAATTACGGTACAGGTATCAAAGAATTTTGGTTATTTCTACGGCTAAAGTTACAGCTATTTGGGTAACCAAGAAAAAGAAACATGTTACCTCTTTTAGGTTACCGTTTTAATACCGGCTACACACACACAGGTGATGCGCGCCCTTTGACTAAGGCCGACGGCACGTGTAAGATGGAGGTAATTTTTATTTCGGTAACCGGTATTGGTTGTATTAAGGTAGACCTTAAAAATACATGTAAAAATATAAATGATGTAACCGAACAAATACCGGTGATCATACCGGTTTCGGTCCCTGCTTTATAGGATCACTTCGTTGTCAGTCTGTCTGTCTGTCAAGATCCTTTTCTTAGGAATGCGTGGGGGTATCAAGTTGAAATTAATATCAAATACGTAGGTCTACCGGTCCCTTGGAGCTCTAAAGAAATCAGAATCGAAATAAAAAAAATACGGCCGTTTATGCGCCATATTTTGATACCTGCAAATAAATTAAAACCTAGGGGACCTACTTTGGGCACGCCACTATTGCGGTGATAAGACCCCTCTTTGAAGAGTGGCTAGAGAGGCGCCACGGCGTCCTCACCTTCTACCTGACGCAGGTCCTCACCGGACCGAAATTGGTTTATTTGAAATAAATGCTTTGAGTTTGAGTTTGACACGGTTGTTTCGGGAAGTCCCTGTTCCGGATAAGGCGGGAGGAAACGCCCGGGTGTCACCACTGTGTGGATCGCCCAGAAGACACGATGGAGCATACGGTGGAGGTCTGCCCGGCTCGGACGGGGCACCGTCGTGTCCTTGTGGAGGCGATCGGCGGCGGTGATCTCTTGCATCTGGTCAAGGCCATGGTACGGAGCGAGAGGGCATGGGAAGCCGTCACTTCCTTCTATGAAGCAGTAATACTCGCGTAGGAGGTGGTGGAACGCTTGAGGGAGAGGCAAATTTCGCACCGTCACGCCCCTAGCCGCCGCAGGAGACGCCCTGCCCTGGGCGTCGGGAATCCCAGGCCAATTCCCGGCCACCGTAGGCACGAGCTTGTGAACGGTGAGCAATGGGTAGCTCGCCGTCCGATAAGGACCAGGCCCGGGACTACGGCGCGTTGTGTTCCACGCGCGCCTCGAAGAGATGTCAGCACAACTGACGGGGTTCGCTAGGGCCGATGACTGCTAGGGTCGCGGGAAAGTCCGAAAGGGTCACCGTGACCCCTGGCAATATATAGGCAACTGAAGGAACACGGGTGGGGTTTAGTCAGTAAGAGTCTGACACGTCCTCCTGCTCTGCCCAGAGCGGGAAAAGTAATTTGAAAATTTCCCACCCAAAAAAAGGCGTACCTACTTCCCGTTCACGTAGAATCATGAAATTTGGCAAGAAGCAAGGTCTCACAGCATAAGTAAAGGAATAAGTTAAAAAATAGTTAATTTGTAGTTTATCATTATCATTCAAAAAAATATTGTTTTGCGCCTTCAACTTACATTTGCAGTTGGGAAATTGACCGTGACGTATATCGAGGTGTGGGAGAACATGTTTTTCAACTACGTGTTAAGTTTGATTTTGGGATAAATGCATCCCTCCCAACTACGCTACGCCTACGGAACCCTTCATTGTGTGTCGTACAACACGCACTTGCTGGTTTTTTTTAAGTGAAAAGTTCTTTAGGCGCGTTGGGCATTTTCGAGATGGGGAAAAACAACTCGCGACACCGTTATCGACACCTCATTTTTGTAAACGCGATTGTACTCTTTATTTATATAACGTTACGAATCAATGTTATAAACGGTTTTGGAAGTATTTTTTTAAACTGTTCATATTTTCACTTCTGTCGGCACTCCCGGAGTGCCACTGTTTCTTTTGTATTATTGTCGAAGAAGCTAGAATTTTATTGATAGATAACCTTCCTAAACCAATATTCTAATTGGATTATGTAACTATTAAATAATCCGAATGAAGTATTACCAACAATTTCATTGTTATTGAACTTTGTTCCGCTGATCATTAACTCCAAAACATTTTCGCCAATTAGCTCATTTCCAAGCAGGACACACTTCCTTACCTGTAATTAAAATCCATACAGTAATACAATGAATAATTTATTGACAATGTATGACGTAGGTATACCTAAAGAGTTATAAAATTTGTTTTCAACTGGTGACCGTTGGTTTATGGTAAGTAAGTAGGTATGTGTTCTTGAGAGGACACCGTGAATCAGAAAACGTAAGGTAGGATAAATGAATGAGAAATGATTTTATTTTATGTAAGTAGGTTAGTACCTGTTACACTTAGAGGTGTGATTCCGAACAACGCTGCACGCAGCAGTGCTGCCGCGTCACTACTGGTCCCCATACATTTTCTATAGGTTTATAAGGGATTCCGAGCATGGCAGCAATGCTGCGCGACATTGCTGCGACGGCACTGCTGCGCGGCAGTCTCCCTGATGGTGACGCCGCGGCAGACCTGTAGTGCGTCGTTCATCACAGCAATAACACGTGAATGTTGACAACTGTTGAGAATGAAACCACGGACAGCATTGCCGCGCAGTGGTGCTCGGAATCACGCGGCGCCGGGGGTTCGAAGAAAACCGATAGGGAAATCGTGGCCCCCGGCAACAGGGCAACCGAAGGAACACGGGTGGGTTTTAGTCAGTAAGAGTCTGACACGCCCTCCCGCTCCACCCAGAGCGGGAGAAGTTATTTGATAATTTCCCACCAAAAAAAAAAAAAAAAAAGGCAGCACTGGCACGCAGCGCTGTCGCGTGCAGCGTTGTTTGGAGTCATACCTTTAATCATATTCTTTTAAACCAGTTGAGGTCGGCATTTCCTATCCGAGTACTTTGAGAAAAAAGACCGAAACAAAGACAAAGTCAGATCATGTGAAGACGATGTGAAATGGTCTTTTGAGGAAAGGACCACATACATTGAATGGACCTGTCCAGTTAGTGCACGCATTTGTCAGGATGCTTAACTAAGTGTTGCGACGATCTACGAAGGGCGACTGTGGGTGGTTGGTAGCAGCAGGATGAGAGTAGCCGAAGATGGCGCGTGATTGGAGAGGCCTAAGTCCAGCAGGAAGCAATAATTATCGTCATCAGACATGTTGACCATGATTACCTACTTCATTATCATCATCATCATCATTTCAGCCGAAAGACTTGGCTTGGGGGAGGCCAAGTCTCCCTCAAGCACTGCCACTTCGACCCGTTCTGTGCTTTCCGCGTCCAACAAAAGAATTGCTAAACTTGCAGCGGGACATTCCTCGCAGAACATGGCCGATGGAGCCAAAAGGTTTGGAGTTACGACCGCGTACCGGAAAACGTACCGTTAGAGTTAAGGTCCAAGGTGGACCAATGACCTTGACCTTGTGAAGGCCGCAGGAAGCCGTTTGATTATTTTCTTCATAATACATTTTTTTTTGCATACGCGGAACACACAAAATGAATACTTACTTACTAATAAGATGTAGTAAAAAAACAAAGTTAACAAAAAGATTATTGATCAGTGGTAGTGTTAAATGTCAGGCAAGATGATAATGACTTTGGTAGCGAATTAAGCTTGATTGATGTTTTTTTTTTTCATATAATTAACTCACTTTTGATGTTTTGATATTACGTGAATCAATCAATCTGCCTAGTCTTTTGCCATCTATTTTGGGGTCGGCTTCCAGTCTAACTGGATGCAGCTGAATACCAGTATTTTTTATGGAGCGACTGCCTATCTGACCTCGAGTTAGACTGGTTGTCAGACTTCCGGGCTTCTGACTACCCGTAACGACTGTCAAAGATTTACGAATGGCAGCCGGGACCAACGAACCGTCGAACCGACCGCAGCAAGGATCGACCCGAGCGATTCGACTTCAATTTACGTGAATACAAAGAAAATATATACTTAACTGAAAATAATTCCGACAGTCGGACAACGCAGCAATCCCAATAAGACGACGTTCGCACGGACGTAATAAAATCGCAGTGGGATTTTATCACGGACTAGATTTTCAACTCTCCATGTTAAGCCGAGAGTTGAGAATCCAACGCGCTGGGACGCACTCTCGTCCTAGCGCGTTGATAAAACATACTGTTAGCTTTTCAACTCTCGACGCAAAACAGAGCGTTGAAAATCCAGTGCACGAAAAAAAATCACCGCGATTTTATTACGTCCGTGCGCACGTCGGCTAAGGGTTTCTGTAATAAACCATTTTAGTAGGTGAGGAACTCTTTAAACGATACATTGCAAAATGTTAATTGCTATCATTATTTCAGTTTATAGCAGCTATAACTATTCAGGTGAACATCTTTTTGTGTGAGAATGATTTATAGTATCTACTTATCTATTAAAAACTAGAATTTAACAGTAACAATGTTGCTGGGAAGTACTTTGTAGAGCACGTAAAGACTACATATATTTATACGGCGATCTGTTCCTCAATATTCCTTTCCGACCCAGATGACCCCATTACCCTCCTCCAGGAGAGCAGTAGGGAAACCAGCACAGTGTACAAAAACAGACGCCTCCCGTCATTCCGACCTCGCCGCCGAGGTTCTTCTCGATCGCGACCGCGCCCCCGAGTAAATGATACTCCCCCCCGACCCTTGCTCGAAAACAAGGTGCCAGCAGTTGTTGCCGCTGAGCACGTAGCTTTAAATAACCTGTATAATAATCAAGATAAAAATCTAAGTTTGATCCAGCCTGTCCCTTCTCGATATCTTTCCCCAACCGACGCCTTAAGCCGAGGTTCGTACCCTACAGTAGCGAGCGCTCGCCTAGTTATAATTAAGAATAGTTTTTGGTTGCCCCTGGCTGGAGGCTTTGAGTGTAGAAGCTTAAGACAGCCACAGGAAAGCCCGGTTATGTAGCCAAGACCTTAGTGGTCAAAACCGCGAGATATAGTTAAAAATAAATAAAAATCCGAAACGATTTTTTTTTATATGACGTGTAAAAGTAATTCCGATATCCTATTTACAGAATAAACAATTTCATTTCATTTCATGCCGGTTTCCTCACGATGTTTTCCTATACCGTTTTGAGAGCAATGATGAAATTATTTACGCAAAGTAAAGCGCCTGCCTCGGTTCGATCCCATGACCTACAACTCGTAAGAATGTAGAATGGCGCAGCTCTTTTCTTGACCTTAGGTAAGCCACTACAATATTAGGTAGGTATATATTATCTAGAGGTTTAGGTACCTACATATTACGTAGATAAATGCCTGTAGCGACTTCTACTATTTATCTAAGTCGTATTTAGTCTTTTATTATTAATTATTTGATTATGACCAGTAGTGGATCCAGAGGGCTAAGGGGCTCAAGCTCCCCTAAAAGCGTCTGAGTTCTTGATAAATCTTAAAGTAAACTTGATATTTTTCTATTTAAACTTTTTAGCAAGTATTTCACTAAGTAGGTACCTATTGTTATTGTACAATTGGCATCAATTATCCTTAACTTAATAAGTACTTACCTAGAACGTTTTTAAAAGTTTTTCTGCAAGATGTCTTGTTTAGGTACGTGACGAATTTTGCCCTCACGCTGCCCGATTTGGCAGTCGTATAATTCACCGAGATATCTCTGGTAGTCTACAACCTAACGAAGTAATTATTTTGAGGAATTTACGAAAAGTAATACGAGGAGGCTTGTAAAATTTTGTGAGGTTTTTTAGTGTTTATTTTGCTTAAGACGCATATATGCCAGTGACCTTGAGTGGTTAGCTTGCGTGTTCTGTACTGAGCTCACGCAACGCGTCGTACGTCCAGCCAGTAATAGGACACGCCCATCAAGGAGCGTTGTCCCAAATCAAACGCATTATTAATTGATTATACATAAAACAAAAGGTATTTTAATAAAACACATATACTAAAAGATCAATAATTAAATTATCTTTAAAATGGTGAAAGTTTCAGAAAAATACGCTTGATAGATTTTGCGTGAATCTCAGTTTTATATCCGCGTTAGACATAATTTTACAATTAATTTCACTATGTAATATAAACATAATCTAAAGTATTCTTACATTAAGTTATTAAGAAAATGCTCTAATTTAACATATATTTTTTCCAAATCATTTACACTACTCGTTTAGACGTGATCTTCAGTATAAAATCATTAAAGTAGGTTATCGTTACCTTAAACCTACCCTCAGCGGGGCCAAGCCCCTCCTAAACGACAATCCTGGATCCGCCACTGATTATGACTTGCCAATTCAAGACACTGTACCACTCAGGAGTACCCCTGGGTGGTCCTGTACTGAGTCTTATTTAACAGTACCTACTCAATTGCTTTGTGTACCTATAAAAGGCAAGAATGACAATAGTTCTATGCAGGGACGTAGCTACCGTCGTAATGATACGGGGGCTTCAGGCTAATGGGGCCCCCGAACGAAAATTCGTATTTTTTTTATCCACAATCTTAAAATCTTATTGATGAAAGACCCGGTATTAATTAATGGGTACCACATTAAAAATAACGTCATTTGTTTGTGGCTTACAAAATATTAATAATGAATTACAATTATAACACTGACAGACAAACAAAATATTTAAAATTGTTTTTTGTTATAAGTCCTACCATTTATTTACCTTTATATGGATTTAGTAAAAAGCTGTTATTTTAACATTACAAACAAACACTTAATTTTATTTATTTGTAGATATGTAGGTACCTACTCATATAAATATGTTTAAAAAAAACCTGTCCGATCCGAAAGGGGCTCATATGTACTGCAATAACATTACCAAAAAGTAATAAAAAAATCTAATTACTATTGAAAATAATAAAGGTATTGCTACTTAAAAAAACCGGCCAAGTGCGTGTCGGACCACGCACAATGAAGGGTTCCGTAGTTGGGATGAATTTATCCCAAGAACAAACTTAACTTTGTAGTTGAAAAAGATGTTCTCCCATACGGAATGTATGGGAAAACATGTTTCTGCAACTGCAAAGTTAAGTTGGTCAATTATTACTCGTTAACTTGTAGAGCCTACTTAGCTGTGATAGTTTTCCTTTTAATTTCGTTATTTATGCCACTGCCGTGAATTTTTTCACTATCCGAAACCAACAATTAAACTTGCAGGGCTCCCCCCTGCAAGTTTAATTGTTGGTTTCGGGTAGTACACTTGAAGGCTTGTGCAGACCAGCGCGACACGCGACGCGACACAAAGGCACCGCTCGTCGCGCGACGAGCGGTGCGTTTGTGTCGCGTCGCGTGTCGCGCTGGTCTGAACAAGCCTTTACTCTAACAAAAATTTGCACTTTAAAGCTTAATATTTCGAAAACGGATCCCTAAATCCAAAAATGAGCTTCGCAAACTCACAATATTTTTGAACGACCTTTCCAACGACACACCACACTATGGGATTATAGAGAGAAAAAAAAGTCATCCTCACTTTACGTCTAGGGTGGTACCTGAAAAAAATATATTTTTCATGATTTTTTTTTACCACTTTGTTGGCGTGTTTAATATACCCATGCCAAATTACAGCTTTCTAGTACTAAGCGTCTCTGAGCTAGACCGCGGACAGACAGACAGACAGACAGACGGACAGACAGACAGACGGACAGACAGACAGACGGACATGACGAAACTATAAGGGTTCCTTGTTTACTACGGAACCCTAAAAATCATAAATTATTCGTACCAAAATACCCCATTTTTTAAAATTCATTAAAAATTAGAAAAATTTCAACAGAGGTTATAAACTTATAAGTTATGGTTTGTAGACACCCCTAACCCACGGCCGCCCGCGCCCTTAGTAATAAAATAAACCGGTAAAATTCCCCATTAAAAAAAATAGACGATTTTTTTCTTCGTTATACCTTAAAATTGCCACATAAATAGACTCTCAATACGATACATAACAAACCCTCACGGATCGGGTGTTTTTTGCAGGTTGTATAGATTATTATTGGAAACTCACGTTGCAATAATTTTACGTCATAAGATGTATTATTTATTTATTTATTTACACGTGTAGAAAGTTTCCACTTTGACGTTCTATTTTTTAAATTGATTACCAGAGGAAGCGGTTAAATTCGGTTCTAGAACGGATTGAATATAACGGGTCTAAAAAGAAGCCGAGAGTCACCTCATCACCAGTAATTACTCCCCGTCATTGTGGTATTTTTTTGTACTGGGCCATACCTGGGAAACTTGTGGGTACGGAGACATTGAAGGTCAAATTAGTTTTTTTTTTAAGTTCTAACTTAACTTTAATATCCCTACAACTCTTGTACAATTGCATACACCCATTAGCACAAAGTTTTGCGTGCGTTGGACGCTGCCGTAAACAGCGATTTTTGACATCAAAATGAAAGTTATTTCTAATTTGAAACTAGTTTCAGTTTTTGTGTTAGGTAAACTTATTCGTTGAACTCTGAATAATCAACAAGCATTTATTTGCTTATTATCGTAATTATTGTATGCTTCTAAAATAAATGCATACAAAGTGACATCGCAACACGTGCAAGATTCAAACTCCAAATTGAAAAAAAACAAACAACAATCACTTGAAATGTCAAATACATTCGAGATTAAAAATAAACTTTATTATTCTTTATAGACTAATGAACGATGTAAGACAGTCCGACTTTTCTGTCGACTAAAAGTCCTTGGGATAGGCACAGGCTATAGCGATCTAATACCGTGACCGTTCACCAACCCGCAATTAAGTAGTAGGTATCATCTCTTGAGAAAAACATTGCTTCGTTTCTAGATAAAATTCTCTTGTTTCATAATTATCATCATCCACAGCTAGGGTTACTATTTGTCCAGATTTATCCGGACTAGGTATGTCCAGCCTTCTCATTTGTCCGGACTTTTTGATTACAGGAGATTTTCTTTAAAAAAGATATATTTTTACTAAAAAAATAAGATTAAAATTTTAAATATCCAGACTTTTTTTGCAAATGTCAGGCTTTTTGTCAGGACTTTTAAAATTTCGAAATGGTAACCCTATCCACAGCCGACTTCACCACCCACTGCTGAGGTAAAGAGAGGCCCTCTTTTCTTGTACCAATCCCCACGTTCCTGTGCCTCTTGGTTGTTTTCTATTTTTCTTGGTTGCTGTAGGTTAAGTGGAGAGTTGTAAGCGTACATACATGACCAATCCGAGTACATAGGTACAACATTTACTTACATAGCAGAGTACCTATCGCAATTTACAATTGCGGTTGCAACAAACGATGGCCAAATTTTGGTATATTTCATTTCAATGGCCTATGGGATCGCTGTTGCGACAATCGCATTGCCACAGAATCCGCAATGCGCGTCGTTCGCGTTCACAAAGTCGTCTAGTGGTTGCTCAGCCTTAGCAATTTAAAAAATCGAATCGAGCATTTAAATTATTATTTATTTATTTAGTAACGGTTGAAACACCATTGAGTGAAGTCGGATTTACTGTTGAACGTGCTTCATCGAGAACTATTTACGATTTTCGTATTGTTGCAATTAATTCAAGGTAAGCTTTTTTTAATTTTTATTGTCTAGGCTCAAATTGAAAATTATATTTTTGTGGGAATATAAAATTCTATGCAGGTATTTTTTTTTAATGTGTATTCAGCAGGTAGGTTCTTATACGATCATTGTTTTTTTATTAATTTAAATTCAGCTTAATTTAATTATGTCACTAACAACAGATACCATAAATTAATTTTAAAAAAAATACGTCATTGGTTTAATTCAGTTTCTTTTTAATAACTACAATTTATTGTATGTAAGTAGGTAACTAAGTACATAGTTGATGTTTAGGAAATCAACGTCGGGAATTAAGGTAGCTAATTATGAAATTAGATAATTAAAAAAAATAAACGTTGCGTTTATCAAATTAGATCTAAAAGTCTCCGAAAAATCAATTGTAATTTATTAATTACAATCTATTGGAATTGATTATTTAAATTTGTAGTAATATTGTCAACCGTTTCAATTGCATTTTGTAGACGATTAATTTGCGCATCAATGTTTAACAATCATGTAAAAATTGACAATCACAATTATTGATGGTTTTGGGGAAGATTTGCACCCAATGTACCGACACAATTTTATTAAAAAAATTAGAAGGTAGTGTCATAATATCATTATAACTGTAAACTGCATATTTATAACATTCATGTTATGAGTCATGCATGACATTGACACATTATCATGGGTGTAGAAGATAATTATTATCATTTTAATTTATCAAACATCAACGGTACTATTTTTAGAAAGGTTTCATTTACATAAATTATTATGTAGGAACGCAAATCTTAACGTTATAAGTTATAACAGCGCAATTACAATAAAAAACTGTACAGACGCCAGCACTGCCGTCCTTGCGAAAAGTGCAATAACTCGAGTTTTGCGCCGAATTGAGATAAGTACATATTCGGAATTTGCAGAACGAGATCTATATATTCTTTTTAGACACTTTTTACGTATCTATGACGAAGCCGGTTTACCTTGTATATATGTATAGTGTTGGAGATACAAACAAAATAAAAAATTTACCCGCGTTTTTCTCGAAATCAGGTTTAACCTAGTTATTGTATTTTTCGTAAGGACGGCAGAGCACATCAAGCTACCCAAAACTGTCAAATTTTCCCAATCAACTTTGAACCTTATACTTCAGCGATAAAGTTGAAAATCTATTAAATAAATTTGACAGATTGTAGTAGCTTGATGTGCTGGCTCTGTACATTACTTTATTAACGTGAAAGAGTATTTTTTTTAAATCGACTTCAAAAAAGAGAAGGTTATAATTATAATTTTTGTTCGTCTGTATGTATTTATTTTTACTGTTCATTTATGTTTTCGTTAATTGTATACCGATTTTGAAAATTCTTTCATTTGGTAGAGAAAACTTGCGCTATGGTCCCTTATAAATTTTATTAACTTAGTTTGGGTAGTTTTTGAGTTAGCTTCGATAGTACTTAATCCACTTTGTGGATCTTGATGATGTTATAATACTTACTTTCTGGCTCTGTTGTTTGCATAGCAAGTAGTGGTATACGAATTAGTGTGGGATAGGTACCATAACTAAAAAGGGAAAATAAATAACTGAAGAAGAAACAACAACCGACTTCCAAAAAAAAACACACAAGTCGGTGGCAAAAATCTAAAATACTGATCCAAAGACACTGACTTCCAAAATTAAAGCCATTTTTCACTTTGTTGTGTTTTATTTGGAAGTCGGTTGTTTTAAAAAACTTCTGTCCGCGACTTTCATCCGCGTGGAAGTCAACTTTAGGTCATCATCATTCCTTGTTCCACTCACTGCTGATAGGCCTCCTCCCTTTTGTGGTAGGTACCTTATTTACCATAAAACACACTATGGCCTATGGCACTTGGCAATTATAGTTTACTTTGCATGATTAAATTTTAGCACATTAATTTTCAAAATTCAAAATTTGTAATCCATTGCTAGATGAGAACAATTGCCGACAAACTCGGCACCGCGGTAATCATCGCGTTGATGTCTTGTATTCCACGGTGTCGGTAACAGGTAATCATATTAATTAATGTTACCAGTCCAGTTTCATTTGAGATTTTTAATTTTTATTAAAACATCGCTTACTTTTGTCCTTTTCCTTATTTTTGAGGTCGTTCACCTATCACATAACCTTAGCATGCGTCGCTCCATATTGCGTTGGCAAACTATAAGTTTTTGTTTGATTTTCCAAGTAACAGGTTTTTTTTCCAAGTTTGACATCCATAAGTGAGACATGGGAGAGAATGCACGTGCTATAGTTTTCTTTTCAGTTTGCTTTTCACCGACTTTGGTACTGTTTCGTTTTTAATTTTTCCTTTGGGCGACCAGTAAAGTTTCCAAGTGTTACTTTTTTCTATCAATTTCTTTTGAATATTGGTCTTTTATTGATATTGGCTGTCCCAAATAGAATGTATATATTCATTAACATATTCGATAACCGTCAGCCTTCAATGAAAGAGTGAACAGACATCTTCTGGACTTGCTCGTTCCATCCATCCATCCTCGTAGTCATCGCTTTCCATCAGGCGATATTGAGGTCAAGAGCAAACACATAATCATATTTAAAAAAATACTATTCTATTTCTATGTTTTCCTTTATTGCATTCGTTAGTAGTATTCGCTGAATTCGTTGATAAACCTGCTTTCCTGCTTTCATTGTCTAATTGCTGTAACATGGTTTGTAATATGTCTGGTCTCTCTGCAAATATCACAATATCGTCAGCGAATCTTACGTGAGTGGGTTTGTTCCATTTACTTAAATCTTCCCAGTCTATACTTCTGAATTATCATCTTCTTGCCTGACGCCCCTCTGGATTAGAACTCCTTCTGCTTGTTACTCAAGTTGGACCTTTGCTGTGGAGTTTTTGTATATTTCTTTTACGATTTTTATATATTTGCTTTCCTGACGCCAATATTACATTTACAGTATGAATGTATGGGAGAACATATTTTTCAACTACATACAATGTTAAGTTGGTCCTTGGGTTAAAAAATACAACAATATGGTAAAAAACTGGCTAAGTGCGTGTCGGACCACGCACAATGAAGGGTTCCGTAGCTGGGATGAATTTATCCCAAAAACAAACTTAACTTTGTAGTTGAAAAAGATGTTCTCCCATACGGAATGTATGGGAAAATATGTTTTTGCAACTGCAAAGTTAAGTTGGTCAATTACTACTCGTTAACTTGTAGAGCCTACTTAGCTGTGATAGTTTTTCTTTTAATTTCGTTATATAAACTACTGCTGTGATTTTTTTCACATATCCACAATCAACCATCTAGCCGGCAGGGGGGGGGACTTGACTCTAACAAAAATTAGCACTTTAAAGCTTAATTTTTCGTAAACGGATCCCTGAATCCAAAAATGGTTTGAACATACTCATAATGTTTTTAAAGGACCTTTCCAATGATAACAAAAATATAAAGGGATAGAAAAAAAATCACCACTTTACGTGTAGGGGACTAACTTAAAAAAAATGTTTTTTCTTTATTTTGTTTTACCACTTTGTCGCCGTAATTAATATATACACCCATGCCAAATTACAGCTTTCTAGTACTAAGGGTCTCGGAGCTAGACCGCGGACAGACAGACAGTCAGACGGACATGACGAAACTCTAAGGGTTCCTTGTTTACTACGCAACTCTAAAAATATTGACATATTCATCGTCCTAAATCCTCACTACGCCAATTTAACTCCTTTTGTTTAATAAATTCTAGTCCGGTTTGTTTTTAATTGTAACTTGAATATAAGCAAAAAAAAAACAAATTGAAAACCAAAGTGACTTTGGAACCTAAAGTCACTTTGTTTTTTTTAAAATTACACCTAAATGCTACTTTGCAGCCAATATTTTTTGTTTTTATACTTAGGTACATCATTTTGATGAATTTGCTCCGGCCATGCGATAGGTATACAGGGTGTGGCGTAAATAATGGATAACCCTGAAACTGTCGATTGGCCAGATTATCATCTATGATTTACCCCACTTTACTACATTTCTTATATTATATTTTGGATATAGGGGCCCAAAATTGCATAATTCCGTTAAAAAAATGTTAAAATAATTTTATGGCATAATTATGCGATACAAGTGGGGTACCTAAATGATAAATAATAATCTGGCCGATCGACAGTTTCAGGGTTATCCATTATTTACGCCACACCCTGTATATTTCCCATGAGATTGCATACAATATAACATTCAGATATAATTTAATTATGCAAGTTAATAAAAATAATTAGCTTAGGTATCTCTAGCTTAAAATTAGTTAAAATGATAATTAACGAAAAGCAAAAAAAAAATATATATTAAAGTTTAGTTAAATTTGCTTTTAAACTTGCATTTCAATGTTAATGTAGAATAGCCCGAATTACACAAAATAAATAAATTGACCATTATAATATAGTATAATAATTATATTATAGTAACTGTAGGAAGACGCAATTATACCAACATTTATTAAAAAGAAATGCCGCTCATAGACAAAAATACAAAAATAATTATTTAGCGGCGTTTCTTTTTTTGCCATATATAATTTTCTGTCAAAATAGTTTTTGTTTTTTTTTTGTTTATTAGTTTCACCAAAAATTGATAACACTGATACAAATATATAATACATTTTTAAAGTAAAATAACAGTGCATCAGTTATATTGGAGTTATAGGTAAACACCAAAAACAATGAATCAGATAAAATAAACTAACTTACTTAGTAATAAGCACAACTATGGAAAATTAATAACATCAGTAAAAAGTTACATTTAAATATACTTAATTAAAATTTATGAAATTCTGTTTAATTAAAAATGATAAAATTGGTAAAGGTAATATTGAATATGGGTACGACATCCCAAGAAAATAGTCAAATTAATTTTCTTAAAGGTTCATGTTTCCGAATAGGAAAACCATGGAATAATCATGATTAAAACAAAAACAATGTCTTTTCAGATGACCCAAGTCAACGAAAAAGATGTGGCTGCCTTTAAAGATTGGCTGGCTAAGGAACCGACTCTACCCAAAAATTTTGGTAAGTAGTATAACGAAGAAACGTATATCTGTACACTGTAAGGACTATTCTTGCTTGCAGCGCTCGGCCGCTATAGTATCGCTTACCTACGAAAAAAAAGGGTCGTCTGCACAGAATTTTGTTTTCAAATTGCTTAGACGTTACCCCGATGGTACCAGTTTCTGGCAATTACAACTGCAGTTAACATGACTTTAAAAGACAGCTAAAGCTGATACCAGACACTTCACTCGAGTCAATGTTTATTTTAGTTCAATTCCACGTTCACTCGACACCGACAAAATTACATAGGAATGAAAAATCTGTTCATGAGCGTTGTCAAATGAGTGGCTGGACGCCGTGAGCGTAGACCAATGAGCGGCCTGCACTGCCCCGTCTCGCCGCGCATGTACAGTAAGCGCTCAAAAGTGCATGAGCACGCTAAGAGTCGTATTGCTGTGAACACGCGGTATAGCTCGTACATTTGTATGTGTAAGCAACACGATACACACACCACAGCACGAAACAACAATATATTTCCGTCGCTTTAAACATGCTAGCACACACGCACTATGCGCGTGAACTTGACCAGTTAATGGCATTGCTAAAATTCGATAGTAACTTAACAAGTGCAGATAGCAGAAAGCGTTAAGCGTTGGTATGGAATTCAAACTGCCTCAGGTTCTAATCTCGTAAAACACAGTGTGGTTTTTTGCAAATATTATTATTTTTGTTTTCGATAATAATATTTTTTAAATATTGCTGCTTTTATATGTTGTTATTGCAATAAAGGTTTTAGAATAAAAAATGCGTGATATATGATAACAAAATTAAAAAAATATGTTTATTCGTTATATTTATTTTACATAAGTTAATAAAGTGCTACAATTATTTATCATTACTTCAGCTGAATAAGATGTGAAATAGATGTCAAGAAACTTAGAAGCAGTTTGTATTATTTTGACATATTTAAATGATGAAATATGATTTTTTCACCATAAATATTAAGCTTTGATCATGGTCGAAGTAATTAAGTAATAAATAAGAATATTAGACTACTTAAAATGTAAAAAACTACTTACAGAATAGGTAATTTTAAGGTTAAATATGGGCAGTTTGTTTATATTTTATTTGTATTAATTATTTTACATTTTATTTGACTTTAGTAAATATTGGTTGTTGTTGAGGTTAAAGCTTAAGTATTCATTTTCTTTACGAAAAGAAGATTGAAACTAAACCTCAAATTTTAATCCTAAAATAATACTACCTATTACTAAAATAATATTAAACAATTTCGGTATATCTGCAAGAAATACGACAAACACCCTATTGAAACGTGCTTAAAAAATTCGTTACCATAAATTCATGCAATAACGAATCTGTTGTTTATTAAGTTGGTACGGTCAATATTTTAAGGTCAAAAACGATTTTCTAGCTGGTCTTCAGTGATGCAAGCCTTCAGAGTGCACGGCGAACGGTTCATAATGACGTGTTTTTAATAATTCAGCAAAATATCTCGTTGGTATGAAACCATTTGTTTCATTCACCATTTGACGTCGCTGCTACTCGATAATAAGCCCCTTCCTCATATCTCTTAACCCTCACAGTATTTCTCTAGAACAAAGAAAAACATTGTTTTTATTACACATAATACCTTATTATTTATTATTCACTAATCGAATTAAACCTCACAATGAATTTAAAATTTTAAAGGCATCTTCTGTCTCAACAATACCTCTGTTCTATCAACAATACCCTTGATTAAGATTTATGTTTAGTAAAATATGAAATATATAAATGATAACACTCACACTTAGTCCGGTTTCATTAGATATTCACTTCACTTTTACGCAGCGCAATAATATTCTCTGATCTGATCTGATCTCTTCAATATATTTTATGCCTGCTTTTTGATAATAATAACCACAACACTGCGCTAAATACTCGTCACCAATGTAATCCACGAACCAACAAAGTTCTATTAATTAAATACTCGTAACAAACTGCATCTACCCCACAGAAATCGAAATAATTTACTTAGTTTTTTGTGGTCTACCTGCTAAACTTTAATATTTATGTGAACAAGACGAATGAAACTAAAAACGAATGATGATTATTGAACTAGTCATTGGTTGCAGACAAAGTGAGTGTGTGTGTGTAATGTGCGTGAAAAGGAAAGCGTCTGTTATGTGCTTAATTTTTGTCCCTTTTACATAATGGGTCTCAGCCATGTATCATGCTTAGGTACAGTTAAGTTTAGTTAAACAAATACTTAGCATGTATTTGACCTCGATGACGATTTACCTAGAAGAGTCAATATTACCAAAATCGTATCTTTCACTCTCAAGAATTTAGCTGTTTTTGTAATTTAGTCATTTTGGGTTCTTGGGTCGTGTAACCGTTTTTTTTTAGTGAAAACTTCTTTATGCGCGTTGGGCATTTTTGAGATGGGACTAAGCCAATTGATGTCGCGACACTGTGAGGACATCAGTTTTTGACCATTAAAAAGACATCAACGCGTTGCTTACTGCGGTGCGTGGAGTAAACGACATCAACGCGATGATTACCGCGATGCCGATTTTTTTTCAAGTTTTCACTTCTGTCGGCACTCCCGGAGTGCTACTGTTTTTTTTTTTTTGTTCTTAAACCTACACCGAGCTTAATGCGAAATAATTGCGTTCGTTTGATCCCTTGCTGCATCGTTGATACAGCAAGGGTAAACCGAACGCAATTTAGCAAGTTAAGTAATAACGATTAACTACTTAACCTTTATATATGCAATTAATATGTAAGGTATTTAAAGATTCACTCTATACATACACTTTAGTAACACGATTACCTACTTGTAGTTTCCCCGATACAAAAAAAAAACAAAGTAATCTCTAAAAAAAACCGGCCAAGTGCGAACATGTTTTTGCAACCGCATATGTAAGTTAGTCGATTATTACTTGTTAAGTTGGAAAGCCTACTCAGCTGTGATAGTTTTCCTTTTAATTTCGTTATATATGCTACTGCTGTGAATTTTTTCACATACCCAAAACCAACCATTACGCTTGCAGGGGGGGGGGGACACTTGACTCTAACAAAAATTTGCACTTTAAAGTTTAATATTTCGAAAACGGATTCCTAAAACCAAAAATGGTCTGTCCAAACTCACAATATTTTTGAACGACCTTTCCAACGACACCCCACACTATGGGATTATTGAGAGAAAAAAAAATCATCCTCACTTTAAAAAATAGTAGATTGTTATACGAGGGGCTAAAATAACCCATTGTAACGAGGTAGTTTTACTCCCGAGCTTTAGCGAGGGAGTAAATAGAAACCGAGTTATAATGGGTTTTAGCGCCGTGTGTTACACTCTACTTTTCACTACGATTGCGAGAAAATACAATAATCCGATACAATAATAATTTACCTTTATAAAATTCAAATCTGTAAATGCGATTATCGCCATTTTGATGACAGTCGAGGTCGAGGCTAAAAGCATAAAAATTGACGATTTCGAACATCCAAACTCTACCACAGGGGCAGTGAATACTACATCATTTAATTATTTGACGAGTTCATCCATTGTTCAAGTTAAATAAGTAGTGGTAATTAAATTTTTGATATCCAAAGTCAAAGTTTCGCGCCAATCGTGCGAGTTTACATTTTAACTTTTCACATATATCACACATACACATGTAGATACGATTTAAAATGTGACAAATATTATACACAACTAGAAAATGCCCAGATCTTAACGTAATATATGAACACAAGTCCAATAACACGTAATATTCATTACCACTACTCAATTTGTGTTAAAAATCGCCGACCAATTTTTCTTTTTATTGTAATGATGTGCGAAAACGATTATGCCAAACGACTTTTTTTTTCAATTTTGATCGACTCGATTAATTAATATGTCGAATGTCAGAAATCGAAAATTTAAATAAAATTGTTTTAGCATTAAATTAGAGAAAAATTCTAAAGATTTCGCGATTAGATTTCGATTCGCGCCAATGCCTTTTTTATTTCTTCTGTAGCCGCAACGCAATGCTCGCATTCTACCGAAGAGATAGCTGCATTTAGTTCCATTTTCAAAAATAAAATGTTCTTCTTTTTTTTGAGAACAAGTAATAAGTCGAGTCCATACTCATGATTGTTCTACAAAAGAATAAAGACTTTTTCGTTTTTCAAGGCTCGTTGGAAAAGACAAAAATTAAAAAAAAAATACTTTTTCCCCTAGAGCAAGAAATGCAATTTTTTCCCCGCTCTGGTACTCTACAATGAAAAAGCCTTTTTGAGCAAGAGGAGTGAAAAATATTTTTCATGATTTTATTTTACCACTTTGTCGGCGTGATTAATATGTATACCTACCCATGTCAAATTACAGCTTTCTAGTACTAAGCGTCTCTAAGCTAAGCCGCGGACAGACAGACAGACAGACGGACATGGTGAAACTAAAAGGGTTCCTTGTTTACTACGGATCCCTAAAAACAACATAAACCCTTAGTACGGCGAAAATACTTCACGGAAGGTCATCAGTTTTTTAATTATAACAAAACTACATGTTTTCGATAACGACATTTATTTTTAAATGTCGCAGCATATACTGAGAAAGGAGCCTTTTGGCCTCGTACAGGACTTTCTGCTTTTATTTTAATTATGCTTTGTTTTTTTAATTTTTTATTTATGTTTTAATGAGAGTGTTTTAGTTTGATTTGTGATTTCCTGTGCAAACTCAAACTTAAGCTCAAACTTAAAGCATTTATTTCAAATAAACCAATTACAGGCACTTTTGAATTGTCAAGGGGTCGGTCAGTCAGAAAGTTGCCCATTCCAAAGCGTAGTAGGTACCTATGGAGAAGAACGGGCAAGAAACTCCACGGACACTGTTTTAAATCAAAATACGGTTAAAAAATATTAGTTACATCATTCATGTTGAAGTTATACATGCGAGAACAAAGCAGAACGTTAAATGTGTCCGTAATAAAAAAAAACATTCAAAAATTAAATTAAAATAAGCCGTGGCAGCTAAGAGTCAAAGTCCCTACTGACAGCGCCCGTTCACGAACATGACGCATGGATCGTGCGAGTCTCAATAAATACTTTTTCTTTCTTTCTTTCTAAATTATCTCGCTCTATCCCATTCATTAGCGGCAAAAGCTCGGTGCGCCCTTAACAAAAATAGCAGTGGTGGTGGAGTGGCGTTAGTCAAAACATTTTTTGTATAGTAGAAATACCTTAGCTATCAATGCTTCTGCTAGGTCTGGATTTACATCGACATACAAAACAGTCCTCCGCTGCGCTGAGATATTAAACGGTTATTAGCGTTTAATATTGAAATATGAATATACAGTACCGTTTGAATACTAAATACTTTGCTAATTAATATTCCTATGCCGTAAGCTACATGTTGATTCATACGTCAAACACGTAAACGGTTGTCAAGTTGCCAACTATAAATACTTGGTCATGGCAGCTATAAGATTATCTAACGGCAAAATAGTAGATATTTACTCAGCTATTAGATCCACACTTTTAGCCACTCTCTCTAGTAATCTTCATCGTTCTTTGACAGCCACTATTGAGACCTCCTTTTGTGCCATGCTTCCCTTTTTTGCAAGTCTAATCCAGGTCTTACCCGCTGCCCTTTGAAGGTCATCCATACATCTGACTACTGGTCTACCAACTAGGAACAATATTTTGACGTCAAAAAAACGAAATATTTGACGTCATTACGTTGGCGCCGGCTGTCGCGGAGAACCAGCGCTGGGGCTCTGTCTTGCATAGGGTCGTAGCATAATGCTGAGCGATAGCCGATTTGCGTGGATGTGACGCATGCTTCCCCCAACCTTATCTCATTTTTTTATATATTTTAAACAATTTTTTTCTGCGTCATGTTTACCGCAAATAAACGTTTTTCTTGCTTCTTTCTATATTGAATTTTCGCTATTTATTTCAAGAGGACGAGCTCACTTTTACACGCTTATCACATAACTGTTGTTTTATGAAAACAATAGCCGTATATTCTAATTTTGCAAACTATTCGCTTGTGTGATCAAATGCAACCATTCACGAGTCATTCTACCAGCCGGCTTGATGTAAGATTTACAGTCTGTATTGGATGCTAAAAAATTCACAGAATTTCGTAGCAATTGCAGCTACCTTTAAAAGATTCTGAAGTCGAGAAAAATAGTAAGTACAATAGATGGTATGAGGCACCTACAGTTCCACTTACAACCGTCGTTTCACGCTTGGCAAGATAACTAAGGCCCTGCGCACTTTGGACGCGAATTTTACTCGTGCGAACACATACGAACACACACGAACGATCCCGACCTTCCAAGTACTAAGGGAGCGCGCAGATCGAGTGCGAGTTAGACACACACGGCTACACATCAAGCTATACATTTCTAGTTTATGCTGATCTCGCATTGTAAAGTAGTTTCGTACAATTCGAGGTCAGCTTATACTGGAAATGTATGGCTTGATGTGTAGCCGTGTGTATGTATACGTATGAACGCACGAAAAATCCCAACAAGTTCGGATTTTTCGAGCGTTCAATGTAGGGTTGTCAACCGTCCTGTTTTTCCTGGACATGTCCTGCTTTTTGGGATGTCCTGGGGTGTCCTGGATAGTTTTTAAATATCGTCCTGAATTTTTTAAAGCATCCTTATCAAGTCCTGTATTTTAAATTTCGCCTTCAACCTTACGTCTATCGGTTGGCCCCGCGCCCCGCGTTTGAAGCTCATAGAAACGTATTTTCTATGACCTTCAATTCGTAGTAAGAAAGAGACAACAAGCAGAGTGCATGTTATATCTTTATTTTTTTTAATACCCCGCGCTCCTCGTTTGTTTGACTTGAAAAATATAATAAAATTCAATAAGAATAAATAGTTAGTTATATAAGCTAAGGCAAAAAAAAAGTAATATCTACAGTACTAAAGTTACGTATTACTTAATTATGTATTATTCATTTTATAATAATTCATTCCTTTATTTCATTTCATAATACAATTTTTTATATTTTTATACGAAACGATCATTAAAATTTGTTAAAAGTAAATGCATAATTGAGTTTCATTGAATCCGTTTTCATTGCCGCTCATAAACTGCGTCTTGTGTTTAATCCGAAATGTCCAGTACCCTAATTGCGTAACTTATTTTCGAAAACAATTTTGCCTAATTTGTTTCATTTTGACAGTTCAATAACATTCATTGCGTTATTTACGTTGTTGAGCAGATATTTTTTTCCAACTAATGAAGCAATGGATTAGCAATCTGTTTCAAATCGAAACAAATTGTGATTGTGTTGTATAACGCAGTTAGGGTACTGGTTTTAAAAATTTGGGGATGGCAATCCTAGTTCAATGTGATATCACCGGAACACTACCTATTTGGTGAAGAAAAACGTATTCAGTGTGCGCACTCAATTCGTACGACCACGATCGTACTTTTACGTACGATATTAATTCGTGTCCAAGGTGCGCGCTGCTCAAGGCCCTTATTTTCTGCATCAGTTAAACATAATTAAATATAATGAAAAAAACGTCTCATAAACGTTGTATGTTTAGCTAGTTGCGGCTGCGAGTATATTTATTTATTTGATGTAATTATTGATATGCTCGGTAATTTACTTACGACAAGTACCTAAGTATTATTGTGGACATTTTTACGACAGGAATATTATAATATGAAATAATTTGGTGGTACCTTGATACAAGCCCAAAAGTTTGACTTGAGTTTATAACCTACTTGCTCTACATATTTTAAAGTTTCTGGAAATTTCGCGCCCTCACGCCCTTAACCGCCGCAGGAGACGCCCTGGTCGTCGGGAACCGCAGACCGATTTTCACCGTAGGCGTGGGCTTGCGGACGGCGAGCAATGGGTAGCTCGCCGGCCGATAAGGACCAGACCCGGGTCGACGGCGCGTTGTGTTCCACGCGCGTCTCAAAGAGATGTCAGCAGAACTGACGGGGTCCGCTAGGGCCAATGCCTGCCGGGGTTGCAAAGAAGTATGAAAGGGATATCGTGGCCCCCGGCAAACACGGGTGGGTTTTAGTCAGTAAGAGTCTGACACGCCCTCCCGCTCCGCCCAGAGCGGGAGAAGTTATTCGATAATTTCCAACACACAAAAAAAAAGTACTAAAAGAGAGGTAAAAAGAGTGATATTTATTATTTTGTTGTAGTTTCTTTATTATTAGCGTAAAAACAAAGTTCGATTTACTTTTTATTGCAAGTCATGGTGCGTTTAGCACCAGTAATAGTGCAATATATCAGTAACACGCACTTACAAACAAGGCCGTATTGCATTTAGTTTCTTTTCCTACCACGCCTCGAAAATGTAGCCCATTTACTTTGACCTAAATAGTTATTTTAAGCAATCTACACAGTTTCGTAGACACAATCATGTGAGTACGTTTAGAAATTGCAGTTTCGCGTGCTTCTTACTTCTAACAATATTAGAAGTTACTACAACTTGCATCAGTCGTTTAGAAAGTTAGTTATAAACAATCTCTATTGTGTTCATTGAGATTCAGTGTAAACTAGAGCAGACACCGCGTACAAAAAATGTGTCCCTTGGATGTCAAGTCTGACAAATGCGCGGTGTGAATTGCGTGGTGCGTACATATGTCTATGGTGCGTACTGCACACCACAAATCGTCGCTCGCATGACTAACGGTCCTATCTCCGTATTGTCAATTATTCAGGAAAAGCGTTTTGCAGTTACGACATTTCTAACTAAGATAAAATTATAATCTATCGGTAATTCTGAATATTTAATTATATTTATTCGTAAAGAGTATTTACAATACTTTATTTTTACGATATAGCTACTTATTTATTTTCAATATTGGTATTTATTTTTAATTATTAAAACAGATAGAACACTTTTTGAAAATTTTATTTATCAATCCGAACAGAATTAGATAGGACTTTTAGTCATGCGAGCGACGAAATGTCAGGTAGTGACTGAGACGTTTGTGGTCCATGGACCATAACGTGTGGTGCAAAAATTTTATTCGTGGTATCTGCTCTAGTTTACATTGAACCTCCATGATTGCATTGGTAGTCTGGCCACGCTAACTCTGCAACGGAATAAATGGGAAACCCCAAAAAGTTTTATAATGGTATACTTTTAGATCTGTCAGTTATGTCAGTTTCGGGGTTTTAGGTAGATCTAATGATTTTGATATTTTGCCTTTTGATTTTTGCATAATAGATTATGTGTAACAGACTATGTCGCACCTATGCTCTACCTCCATAAGATGACAAAACTGTATCAAATCCACACTGCATCGTGCTAAAGTGACTATTCTTTACCAGGAATAAATCAGAATATAAACAAAATAGCCTATCAAAAACAAAAAGACAAGCAAAGTATCAATTTCTTTTTTCGTAGGACAAGATGGTGTTACCGTCTATAGATTTTCAAATTCCACCGTTTTTTTACTTATGCAGACTTAGCGTGGCCAGACTCTAAAAATATTGAAATAAGGGTTCCTTTTACCATTCTGGTACGGAACCCTAAAAACATAGGCAGTTATGGGGACTGCTGGTAGAAGAGTTATGAAAATACTTTCACTGCTGACCATCAAGATAGTAAGTAATGTCAGAAAAAAAAATGGAAAGCGTCTCTTCCAAATATTAAAATTTTAACAAGTGAGCCCAAGTGTTGATATTAAGTGTTCTGGGGGCCTACCACCAGCTCTTATGCAGTATTATTTTAATATTACTTCAGAGGGAGAAATAGATGGAGCTATACGTCCTGTATGTAGAGCTTCATCTCTTTCCCACACTGAAGTAATATTAAAATAATACTGCTTTATGAGCTGGTCGTAGGCCCCCAGTCGGGCACATGAAAGATAAACATGCATAAAATTGGTACAAGTCTGCGGTGTCTGGAATATACATAAGTCCAGAAATATGATTTTACAGTATAAGCATTTAAAACTTTTAAAAAATGCTACAAATCGGAATAAGTATAAAATATAATAAAACAAACGTTTGATATTTATATCTTTATTGTGCTACAGTTTAAAGTACACAAAAAAATATATTAAAGCACGCTATAGTATATGTGTTGTGTTACTTATCGTACCAAACAGGAAAACTAAGTTAAAACAAAATGATGCACATCAACATTTGAACAAACATCAACCCTTCTTTACCTTTTCCTTATGCTGTTTAGGTTTGTTATTGCAATTTCACAATACAAGTTGCAACTAGCTTCCAAATCACATCTGAAGAAAGGTTTAAACTAATTGAAAGAACAATGAGCCGACGACATGGTGCTGTTTATGCTTACTAGAACTTTTTAGAGTTCCGTCGTAAACAAGGAACCCTTATAGTTGCGTCATGTCTGTCTGTCCGCGGTCTAGCTCCGAGACCCTTAGTACTAGGAAGCTGTAATTTGGCATAGGTATACATATTAATTACGCCGACAAAGCGGTAAAACAAAATTATGAAAAACATTTTTTTTAGGGTACCTCCCATACACGTAAAGTGGTGATGTTTTTTTTTTATCCCATTTTGTGGGGTATCATTGGAAAGGTCCTTTAAAAACATTGTTAGTTTACGAAAACAATTTTTGGATTCAGGGATCCGTTTGCGAAATATTAAGCTTTAAAGTGTTGTTTTTGTTAGAGTCAAGTGTCCCCCCCCTGCCAGCTAAATGGTTAGTTTTGGATGTGTGAAAAAAATCACAGTAGTAGTTTATATAACGAAATTAAAAGAAAAACTATCACAGCTAAGTAGGCTTTACAAGTTAACGAGTAATAATCGACCAACTTAACTTTGCAGTTGCGAAAACATGTTTTCCCATACATTCCGTATGGGAGAACATGTTTATCAACTACAAAGTTAAGTTTGTTTTTGACATAAATTCATCCCAACTACGGAACCCTTCATTGTGCGTGGTCCGACACGCACTTGGCCGGTTTTTTTTTAAATTATTAATCATTTTTGGTGCACGTGTTTCTGCGACAAATAAACTTATTTTTCTTTCTTTCTTTCTTAGTTTGGGTTTGTGCCCTATTCTTCCTTTTTTGGGAAACATTATCATTATTTATATGGATTGATTTTTAAAGGTTAAATTAACGGATAGGTTCATACAATTTAACAAAAAGATCTTATTCTAAATGTAAACTAACATAATCCGAGCAATGTTAGATAGCATATCCTAAGCATGATTTCAAGTCGCCTAGACTGTGTTTTCGTGGGTCGCTGTTGTGCCATCTCGCATGGGTTGTCACAGCGGTGATACACTACTACTTGTTTTTGTAATATAGTTGTAAGTGTAGTTGTTTTGTGTGTTTTGTTTATGTCATTTGTGAGTCATATGATACTTGAATAAAGATAATTCTATTCTATTCTATAGGCTAAATCACCTCTTTTAACATACATTTTGTTTGATTGCTAGTGTAAGTACCTACTAATTTAATATGTAGATACATAATAAGACTACTGTTCACAATGATCACATTGTTCCATTTTTGATTATTGTAGAATATTGGTTAAAACAAAAAAAAAACATGTTTAGGAATTTATACATAATGTAATGTAAAAATTAGTGAGTTAGGTGACAGTAATCACGCTGCACAGATGGTACTTACTTGAGCTAACTTAATACACCACCATTATCATTATTGTTTTACCTGTATATCACATAACAACAGCGTTTTTCTCTCAAACCACAGATAAATATCTCCCAATAAGGTTGTTTGTTATATTTGCGCCGTTTGAGATTTCTTGCACCTGCAGCAGCCCCCCAGCATAGCCCGCCGTGCTAGGAAGATGGGATGGTGCGAGAGCGTTTACCATAGATATTTTTTATATTTCTATGGTGTCGACACAGATTGCATCCTACACATATATTTAATTTTTTTATATATTTCACACATCATTTTTTTATTTTTATTTTATTTAGTATTTATTTTTGTATCCATCTATCCGTGACATCACTGCAGGCCCGATAATACCAGCGCTGCGAAAGCATCATGCTGAGATAGGAGCCTTTTGGCCTCGTACCTACAGGACTTTCTGCTTTTATTTTAATTTGTTTTTTTATTTTTATTAATGTTTTAATGAGTGTGTTTTAGTTTAATTTGTGATTTTCTGTGCGAGTCTCAATTATTACTTTTAATTTTTTTCTTTTCTTTACACCAAAGGCCTGTCCCTTTCTCCCACAGCCAGTATGCGGGCACGCTCAGTAGTATTGGTGGACGTATTAGTAAGGTTATTCCGAAATTAAATAGGATAGTAAAACTCATCATCATAGATAGATAGATAGATAGAATATTCTTTATTATGTACACCAAAAAAATTACAAACATTAATTTAGAAATTTTACATTAGGTGACACAATGGGCGGTCTTATCGCTGAAAGCGATCTTTTACAGACAACCTTTGGATGGATTTAAATGGAAAAGGAGAGACAATACTGCAGGTAGTCAATGGTGTACCATTTAAATATATACATAGACATATTAGATAAATAACAGATATACATAATATTATAAACATGAAACAAAAGCAAGGAACTATATGTAATGATGATGTTTAAGGAGAGAGGAAGTGTTATTTTACCAGAATTTTAAAAGTGGACAAAGATTGAGCACGCCTTATCGACACGGGCAAGGCATTCCATAACCGTACTGCTTGAACTGTAAAAGATTTGTCATAAAAGCCGGTGGAATGCATCGGCATCTCAAGACTCAAATTTTCCGATGACCTCAGATATCTATTATGTGTGTCATGAAGGAACTCATGAAATGAGGAATCATTACCATTCTCCAGCCCTTGTCCCAATTTATTTGGGATCGGCGCAACATGTCTTTTCTTCCATACTTCTATATTACTCGTCATCTCGGTAGTCACCCCCTTTCCAGCCATATCATCTGTCACACAGTCCATCCATCGTTTCTTTGGTCTTCCCCTACTCTTATCGCCATCGACTTTCATACTCAAAACTTTTCTCCGCATAACATGCTCATATCATGATAACCGATTTCCACACAACTTTTCAGTAACCGGTGCCACTTTCAGACCTACAAAAAATCAGAAAATTATGCTCAACTGAACATTTTAGCTCAAATAACATTGTTAATACCACACTTAGGTAATCAAGAAGATATTAAAGTTAATAACAGAAGAAAGGAAAGATAAAAGATTAAAATCACGTGCAAAATTTCAATTGAAGGCAAAATTTTCCTCACGACATTTTCCTCATTCCTCCGCGTCACATGCTCATACCATGACAACCTATTTTCGCACAACTTTTCAGTCACCATAAAAATAATAAATATTTAAATATTGAGGGTTTACACGGGGAATAGACGCCACGCGTGATGTTATGGAAAGGAAGAATCTGTGTTTTAAAACGTTAAAAAGAAGCAACAATGTGGTTTTATGTAGATGTAATTTTGTACAATAACGTGTATTTTTTATTTTAATGTCATCAGTGGTTTAAAATGTTATAAAGAAGCAATAATGTGGTTTTATGCAGATGTAATTTTATACAATACTAACGTGTATTTTTTGTTTTAATGTCATCATCTCGGGTTGACAACATCAATAAGGTAGGTAATATATTCACATGGTGCACTAAATTATAACAAGTTCTACCTACTTGCCAACTTGATTTACACGAGTAGGTACCAAACAGGTGTTTGTTCGTGCTGTTGCATTTATTAATGACAATCACATCAGTTTGAGGTATCCTCTGATTCTCTGTGATCAGAATTGTTAATGTGTAGACAGTTCAAATACTCTACTGCCAATACATAGGTAGGTATGTATATTGTGATCAATTAGTTAGGTAGGTAGGTATAGGTACTCAAATGAGACGATCCCAAAATTGATTAACCTTGCGAAATAAAGCAAGAAACCGATGCTTTGCACCCCAAAAGCTCTTCATCATTTCAGCCGAAAGACGTCCACTGCTGGGCATAGGCATTAGGCATACCCTAAGCATCGCCACTTCGACTGGTACCCTAATTCCGTAACTTATTTTCGTAAACGATTATGACAAATTTGTTTCATTTTGACAGTTCAATAACATTCATTGCGTTATTTACGTTGTTGAGCAGATTTTTTTTTCCAACTTATAAAGCAATGGATTAGCAATCTGTTTAAAATCAAAACGATTATGATTGTGTTGTATTACGCAATTACGGTACTGATACTGTGCTTCTCGCATCCAACGGATTTCTGCGGTCTTCACAAGGTCATCGATCCATTGTGGGAGGCCTTCCAACGCTACGTGTTTTGTCTAGAAAGAGTTCGGTTATAAAAACGCCTTCTAGCTCCATCATCAGACCAGCTTGGTGGCACCATATTTATTATTTCATTGTTATCTAAATTATAATACAGGAAAAAAAATTAACCAGTGCGCAAACTTAAACACATGACTTTACTTATCACTATATACAACTTTTATTATGGGAAAAAACCTGAAATCGTGAAAAAAAATCAGCAGTTCCCTACATTTTGACGAGTTATGCGAACATAAAATGTAGAAGTTATAGTAAAAGTTGTTCATAATGATGAGTATAGTCATGCGTTTAAGTTTGTGCACTGGTTAAAAAAGTTCCCTGTACTTATATCTGAAAAAATTAAAAGAAATACGTGGGAGAAAATTGAATTCTTATCTTTTATTACAAACTCGCATTAAAGTCCAACTAATATTTAAACGTATTAAAAAAACAACGATGAATGTATGATAAGTAGGCATATTTAGTACAAGCTTCTGCCCGCGACTTAGTTCACGTGGAAGTCGTAAGATACACAATATATTATTACTAAAATAAAGCCACATTTTTATAAAACTCCCTCGGCCCCACTGCGTCGCATCGCATCGCCCGATTACTTAATTTTCACTTAACGTTCTTTGACTTCTTTTTTCGTTTTAACTCGACCCCTAAGGTTCGTAGCGTCCTTTCTCAAGAATGAACAAAACCTGCTTAGTTTTATCAGATTACAGAACAATGGTTTTATTTTTAAAGTATTTAGGTATGTGCTACCTGTACTTGTAATAGGTACCTACAGTTTTATTTTCCGTATTTCATTTTGGGTTTAAAATGACCTAAATGTAAAAATATAGTTTTACGTCGCATAAGGACGATATATTCAACTTTTGCAAAAGATAAAGCCGGTTTTAAAGTCCATTTGAACTTTAAGCTCTGGTTTGCACTTTTATTATTTTTTTGCAAGACCAAGGAAATAATAATCATAGGAGTTGGATTAAAAATATAACATTGAATACCATTTATTATGTTAATATAATTGAAAGGTTTAATATGACCAACATAACTATTTATAAAATCCCCTAAATAAGAAAACGAAGCTTTGTGAAAATGTAGCACACTTCCTCTTGACCAAGGCCGGAAAAGCTTTGCTTGATTTGTGTTTTTGAACTTTATAGCTCTTCAAATAATAACAAAAAATTAAACCAGTATCCTAATTGCGGAATACAACACAATCACAATCTGTTTCGATTTGAAACAGATTGCTAATCCATTGCTTCATAAGTTGGAAAAAAAATCTGCTCAACTACGTAAATAACGCAATGAATGTTGTTGAACTGTCAAAATGAAACAAATTAGTCATAATCGTTTACGAAAATAAGTTACGCAATTAGAGTACAGGACCGCATCAAGATAAAACAAACAAAAACGTGTTTTTGTGAATAAAAACTGAGATAAAATAGTTAACTGGACAATTTTGGTTTACCCCTTATAAAAACTTGAATCAAATGGTTTGTTGTTTTGTAGCCCGTAACAAAATTTATGAGACAAAAAAGAAGAAAAAAAATGGGAACGGGGTCTATTGTAGGTTGTCCATCGTTCTTTCGATAAAATAAAATTACGAAAATTTTAGTACAGACGCCAGCACATCAGGCTACTACAATCTGTCAAATTTATTTAATAGATTTTCAACTTTATCTCTGAAAGTTAAGGTTCAAAGTTGATTGGGAAAATTTGACAGTTTCGGGTAGCTTGATGTGCTGGCGTCTGTACTTCAAGCAAAAATATTAAAACAGTCTTTATATCCCGATATTCCTACGGGATCGAGACTTATGCGGGTGTACTGCGGGGCGCAACTAGTTATGATATAAAAATGTATAAAAACAATTGTTTCAGAGGACATCCTCATAAAGAAGTTCCTCTTCAGCTGCCACTGCAGTCTGGAGCGGACCAAGAGATGCATCGAAGATTTCTGTACCAGCCGGGCTAACATGAGCGAAGTATTCTCAAACAGAGACCCACTATCAACTAGAATGAAAACAGCGTTTGAGATCACGTAAGTGAACGATGATGATAAGCTCTGTTATCTTCTTCTTACTGCCGTTGTCCCAAACCAGCGCGACAACAACGCGGGCCGCGGGACGCGAACCGAACAATAATTCCGATCATAGTTCGGTTCGCGCTGTAGTCGCGCAAGTCGCCCGAAGCGAGCCAAGCATGCACGAAGTTATTCGAAGTGTCTCTCTACGTCACTCTCGTCCTCGCCAAATTTCGAACAACTTTGTGAAGACACGTGCATCCCGCTCTGCCGACGCGCTGTTCCCGTGTTACTGTCGCGTAAGTGTGCTAGAAGCCATTTATAAATACGGGCATCGTTCACTGCGCGACTGACGCTCCCGCTTCGCAGTCGCTATGGTCGTGCAGGTTTGGCCGAAGCTTTATTTGGAGTTAGCGAAAAACGTTTACTTATAATCTCTTTCTTTCTCACCTGTCATCAGTCACTCCAAACTCACACCTATTTCTTTCAGTTCAACCTTCACATAATGCATCCATCTTTTCATTGGTCTTCCTCTCCCTCTTCGTCCATCAACATTTATATTCACATGCATTTCATTCATTCTAATCACATGCCCATACCCAAGCAAACGATTCCCTTTCAACTTTTCTACCACTGGCATGACTTTCAAACTTCCTCTAATTTACAAATTTCTTGCTTTATCCATTTTCGTCACTCAATCCTGGTCAATCCTCTGGTTTCTTGTCTTGATGATTTTGGAAAATGCCAGATATTACATAGTTATAATTACTATTTTCAGAAATGTCGCAACATACAACGCCGGGGTCAATGAGCTCCTGATCCACCGCCTCAATGATGCAGAGAAATTTGATTTCTACGATATCCTTAAATCCTTCATGTTGCAAGCAGATCATTGGCTCAGACTGGAAAAGGACGTGCTTCCTGAGAACCATATCGTCATCTTGGATATTGGAGTGTACACGCTCATGATGGTCGCAAGGTCAAATATATTTTTCTTCCAGAAGTTTGCTATCTTCTTATTGGTGAGTTAATTCAATTCTTTTTCAACAATCCTTTTATAGTATATAATCATAATTTGATTTCGGGATTCGGAAACATAAGGCGTGATTACGTACACCTGCAATAATCTTGCTATTAAAAAACATATTGCCCTTGTTAGGTATTGTATAGATAGCTTAAGACGGCAAATATGTACGTAAGTATGTCTAGACACAAAACTTAATAAAAACAAATGATAATTTTCCAGTGCTTAGAAAAGTCTTTGGTCACACGGCAATTTTTGAGGAAACAAAGCCTGAAATTTACTTACAGGGAAAATAAGCGTGTAGGTACTCAATCACGCAAACCTGCAACCAGCAAAAACAGTAAGGTGTGCTTGGTCTACGCATGGTGACTGTTATCTTGTTCAAGCTACACCAAGAAATAAGATACCCTGACAATATTTTCTACGATGCAATTAAGTATCTTGCAAGTAACCTAGCGTTGGAAAAAAAAACACACAGTTCAAAATGTTTTGAACAAGAGTTTTTTTTTCATTGAGCGATTTATCAAATTTATTATCAACACAAATCGATCAGGCCTAATATAATTCATTTCTAGACATTTTAAAATTTACCTGAGGAAACATATACAAAAAAAACGATCAAAATAACATAATAATCACAACGTAGTTATAGTTAGAAGAAGAAAAAGAAGACTAACTAATCTAATCTGTGAACATACTTTTTTTTGTAATCAATCTAAGAAGGTATGTAACACAGATACTGAACGGGGAAATGGGAATTATCTCCTTTCGACAAGTGACGAAGTATAGATATAGGTAGGATGGACTATATTTAAATAAGGGGAATCCCCAAAATAGTTGCGGGGAATTACTTCATTTCGACCGGCGACGAAGTGTGTAAAACTATCTAAACTTTTAAATTGTTTTTCGAGTTATTTCAAGTCCCAAAAATGTATAAATTTTCATTTATTTCCATTCATTCGCGATTTAAAACCATGTTTTTTTTTCTTAACGTTTAAAACATTATTTTAAACTCGTTTTAAATTGTGATTTTAAACACCTAAAAGAAAACACTGTTTTATTTCAAACTGTTTTAAACACTGTTTAAAATATGTGTTTTAAAACAACTTGTTTGTTTTATGCCAACCCTGAAGTATCCACAAAAATGTACTGATTTTCAGGAGGCCATGCCGGTTCGTTTGTCACAAGTCCACGTGATCAACTGCCCGTCTTACTACGAATATATGTATGGCTTGGTCAAGGGGGCATTGCCACAGGCGACTCGGGACATTGTAAGTATTGGTAGTAATTTTATAATACTCCTTCGTATTGGACTTATTCAGTCGCACTATGTTAAATACTGGTACCGATTCAGCTATCCGGTTAGACTGGAACCCGACGCCGACATACAGTACGGCCAATATAATTTGACAGTTCTGAACATATGTTTTCTCACTCACACTCGCCTTATGTCGTGTTCCAAAAAAAATGTTATTGCGCAGCCTTCTGCGCGAAGTTCGGAACTGCTAAGTCATATCGGCCGTATTGTAGTTGGGAATAGGCTGGAGAGATGATGCGCTTGAAGACCTTTTAATACCTTTAGCAAGTTTGTTAGGAAATAATTCACCCAGAATAACCACGTAAGGTTGCCTGTCGCCGCGGTAGAGAGGAGAGGAGTGGAGCTGCGTCAATATTAATCGGTTCCCTATAAAATGGTTGAGCTGGATAGTGCTGATCCACTCGTCATGTTCATGAACGGTACTCTGCCAGGGCTTATTTTCAATCTTATATTTTGAATTGCTTTTGATTATTTTTTGTAAATTGTTTTCACATATAGAAGCAACAAAAATAATGTACCCATGATTTAGTAATATCTATTTTTAAAAGAGTCTTTGGAGTTTCTTGCCCGTTCTTCTCCATAGAGATCCACGTTTTGGAATGGGCAACTAGCTTCAACTTTCTGACTAACTGACCGAATCTTTGACAATTTGACAATTGGTTTAATTGAAATAAATGCTTTGAGTTTTGAACCTATTTGCGTTAGAAGCAAACTAAATTATTATAAGCTAACTTTATTCGGTTAAGCAACCCACCTTTTTTTATGAGTGTGAAATTACCAAATAACTTCTCCCGCTCCACCCTAAGAACTGAACTAAATCTTTCCAAACTGCTACCAAATGAAGGTCGATTTTGTGTCTATTTCAGATTCATTTCCACACCGATCACATGTCGTTACACAAGTTTATAGACAAGAAGTTCCTGCCTTCGGAATACGACGGTGATGCAAGCAGCATGGTTGAACAAAGCAAAACTTGGATCAATGAAATCAATCAGAACAGGTATTCATTTAGTAAAATTTAAAAAAAAAACAAAGAAGCAAGTAACAGTTTTATTCAAACCAATGGCGTGCGTTTGGAGAGACATGTGTAACAGTTGAATGCTGTTGATGATCATGACCCAAGCAATTCGTAGTTATTGGGGAACCCCGAACATCATCCTGGATGTTGTCTGGACACTAAGCTCTGCTATTACTTACTGTGTGGCTGATGCCCGGTTTCTGAGGTCCTCAGATAAACTCAATACTTAGCTATTTTTTGGATAAACCCCAATACTGAGTGTTTAGAAAGGTAATGTCTCAAAATATAGATTCAATGGCATGATCCGTAAAGATGTCGCGACTCGCGGGTACAGCGATCTATTCATTTTCAGCTGATTCACTCCACCTGATGCTAGGCATTGACTCCAATGACAGCTGATGACTGTTCAACATAACATCAGACCTGTAATCATCGAAGAGTTAGGCAGAAGTGTTTAAGTCCCATGTAATAGGGGGCCAGCCTATTATTATTCCTATTCATAGTTAATTGATTCAGGCGTGACCTTGCGGAAATCATTCACCATTATTCATTATTCACTCTTC
This sequence comes from Agrochola litura, assembly GCA_949152395.1. NCBI lineage: Eukaryota > Metazoa > Arthropoda > Insecta > Lepidoptera > Noctuidae > Agrochola > Agrochola litura. Next base: position 14,845,493 of record OX424509.1, on the reverse strand, counting down.
GTCCGGCGCTCGGTATGGCAACACGCCGTGTTCGGGTTCGCGACAAGTCAATCGTCATCCTGAGGATGCCTCGTTGAAAGGTGAAACACGTGTCGATTTCTTACAGGGTTTTTTATGGCTCTTTAGGAATACTTAAGCGGACCAGGTTACTAAATATATCAACGTCTATTATATTTCATATTCATACTCACTTTATCTATTTTCAGGAAATTCTACCTAAACGACGATCTGTGGAAGGCAGATGTCAGCCAGAAAGTCAAAAATGGAGTAGTAAACACTACCATGAGCGGTTCTTTTAGAACTCTCGCTATAGACTAGATAATTATTGTGATATTTTTTCGACACTGTTAACAATATTAGGACAAAAATTTGGTTTTTGATCTGGAAATAATTAATTTTATTTGTTAGAGGTTAATAAGCTGGTTAGACTGGCGTGATCTTAGCAAGAATAATTTTATAAATCTATTATTTAACAGGTATTTTTATTTTCTTTGATCTTCATCAAAATGAAGATGGAATAATTAAAGTAAAGAAGAAAAAAATAACAAATAAAACTGTTTTAATTCCAACCATGCTCGGTCCCTTGGTTCTGACTATCTACAAACTCCTACATTCCAGAATATAGATATAGGATCAATAATTGGTTTTAACTTATTGGTACAGACTTTTCGGATATGTAACATAAACTGCAAGAAAAATTGGGTGCAATCTAATATGTCACTCTGAAAAAGCTCTGAAAGAGAAAGGAGTAAGTAGCTAACCATTTGAGAGATTTCTCTATGTGCTGACGTTTTACCAAATCTAAAAATATTCAAGCATAATTAACACCCTTATGCTAAGTCATATCCTACTCTCCGTCTCCATCAGTGATATAGACAGTTAAAACTTGATATAAATTGAAAACGTCCTCGACTCAAGAGTTTTCTTCAGTGGAGGTGAGGAATCATCTGCCAAACTCAAGGTACAGTAAGCGCTCAAAAGTGCATGAGCACGCTAAGAGTCGTATTGCTGTGAACACGCGGTATAGTCCGTACATTTGTATGTGTAAACAGTCAGACGTCTGTGGTGTGAGTGCCGTACACACACAACAGAGAACGCATATTTGCACTACACACTGTCGTATCGTCACGGTTCGCGGGCGCCGCACTTATATTTCCATCACTTTTGTTAGCATGCATCATACGCGTGACCTTGGCCAGTGTATGGCATTGCTAAAATTCGAAAGTAAATTATAAGTGCAGATAGCAGAAGGCGTTAAGCGTTGGTCTTAGATTCAAGATGGCTAAGGTTCTAATCTCGTAAATCACAGCGCTGTTTTTGCAAATATTATTATTTTTGTTTGCAATAATAATATTTTTAAATATTCCTGCCTATTTATTAATGTTGTAGGGTTTAGAATAAAAATGCGTGATATGTGATAATAAAAAATAAATAATATTTATTCGTTATATTTATTTTACAGTATAGTTAATAAACTGCTACAATTATTTATCATTACTTCACCTGAATACTATGTGAAATAGATGTCTAGAAACTTAGAAGCAATTTGTATTATTTTGACATATTTAAATTTTGAAATATTTTAAATTTTAAATGGATTTTTTTCACCATATATATAAAGCTTTGATCATGTTCGAAGTAATTAAGCAATAAATAAGAATATTAGTCTACTTAAAATGTAAAAAAATCTACTGACAATATTGTTGATTTTAAGGTTAAGTATTATTTTAAATTTTATTTGGCTTTAGTAAATATTGGTTGGTATTGAGGTTATAGCTTAAGTATTCATTTTCTTTACGAAAAGAAGATTGAAACTAAACCTCAAATTTTAATCCTAAAATAATAATATTACTAAAATAATATTAATTAAACAATTTCGGTCTATCTGCAAGAAATACGACAAACACCCTATTGAAACGTGCTTAAAAAATTCGTTACCATAAATTCATGCAATAATGAATCTGTTGTTTATTAAGTTGGTACGGTCAATATTTTAAGGTCAAAAACGGTTTTCTAGCTGGTCTTCAGTGATGCAAGCCTTCAGAGTGCACGGCGAACGGTTCATAATGACGTGTTTTTAATAATTCAGCAAAATATCTCGTTGGTATGAAACCATTTGTTTCATATTCATTCATCATTTGACGTCGCTGCACCTCGATAATAAGCCCCTTCCTCATATCTCTTAACCCTCACAGTATTTCTCTAGAACAAAGAAAAACATCGTTTTTATTACACATAATACCTAATTATTTATTATTCACTAATCGAATTAAACCTCATAATGAATTTAAAACTTTAAAGGCATCTTCTGTCTCAACAATACCTCTGTTCTATCAACAATATCCTTGATTAAGATTTATGTTTACTAAAATATGAAATATATAAATGATAACACTCACACTTAGTCCGGTTTCATTAGATATTCACTTCACTTTTACGCAGCGCAATAATATTCTCTGATCTGATCTGATCTCTTCAATATATTTTATGCCTGCTTTTTGAAAATAATAACCACAACACTGCGCTAAATACTCGTCACCAATATTATCCACGAGCCAACAAAATTCTATTAATTGAATACTCGTAACGAACTGTATCTGTCTACCCTACAGAAATCGAAATAATTTACTTAGTTTTCTGTGGTCTACCTGCTAAACTTTAATATTTATGTGAACAAGACGAATGAAACAAAAAAGGAATGATTATCGAACTAGTCATTGGTTGCAGACAAAGTGAGTGTGTGTGTGTGTACTGTGCGTGTCTATAGTATTGTAACAATTTATAGAAGAAGGTCGTAAGTCAAACCGAAGTGTCAGTCTATTGCTTTGTGAGATTGCTTATGGACTTTTGGTCGGTACTGTACCTCGAAACCTATTTTAACCATAAATTAGTACATTTAGGACACTCCGCAAAATCATTTAAATAAAAAGCGACTCTTGTTTTGACACAATAAAGGGCAAATCAGATCGCACAACGCTAATTATCTACCGTTGTATTCACCTAAAAGTTGCCTCTCTTTCTATCGCGTAACTCATAGATATCTTCTGACTACGTTACGCCCACTGCATTCAACAAGTAGAGCCCGCCGCGTACCTACTTGTAGCTTCATACCAATAATGTCCAATCTGAATTCATCTGTGCTTTAATATTGAGTAAAATAGCACGCAACATGCTTATTATGGGTTTCATATGGACGGCAACGTTTTAAAAAAAATGTAATTTCGTCGAGAGAAAAAAGATCTTCAAACGGAATTACAATATCGGTAATTATTAAATTATTTTTTCTAATAGGAAGTAATAAATACATTAAATAAAATCGCAGTCTTATTTAAAAATAAAAAATATAATAACTCAAGAATTATCACATAGAAATATGTAAAAATACCATAATATGAGGTATTTTAACAATATTTATCTTCACTAACTCGTTGACATTTTATATTGTTCTGCTCAATGGCAAATGTAAATTCCTAAATAATTAATCATGTTATTTATTAAACTCTCTCTCGGTAGGTATATCCAAATCTTACTCTGTGTGTTATCATACGATCTTAGTTTATCTACATGTAAAATAAATAAAACAAAATGTGTATCACCCAAGGTTCAATTTCGTTAAAATTGGAGCAGTCTTTCTAATTTTCAATACGAATGCCAAAAAATGTGGTCTTTACCAAACCTTTTCAACTAGGTACCTATTTACATTTTATTCTTCGAGTTAATCCTTATAATATTATCAGGTATGTAAAATATACTTATTATCTATCTACTTCATAGTTAGATAGAAAAATATCAAGACAGTACGTACAGTACCCACCAAGTAAATATATTGAGCCGCATCATATACCATTTAAATAAACAATTATGGAGAACAGAATAAGAATATACAAAATACTTTAAATCCTTACTTTGTAAAAAAACCTAAATTATTAATATTTCACTGAGGTCGCATTACAAACATAATGCTATTGGTATTAAACAACTACTAGTATATCATCAATCTAAAGCTAGTGATCTGAACGAGCCAGGCAGCTCCTTGACTTTGTCCACCCTGTCGTCACGGTTTCCCGAAGGTCTCAGAGACTCGTCTACTGCCCACCGCTTGTCATTTGTTAAGAACCAATCCCTGTAACACATAATATGCCAGATTAGTCAAGCAATTGACATTTGACAATAACTCTGACCTATGTCCACTTGACGTTGTGGATGTCGTGGATGAACAGAAATATTATTGTAAACAGGAAAACATTCTAAGATGTGTAAGTTACATGATGTGCGTAAAATGTTCTCATTATTATTTTGAAGATTTTTTAATGAATTTTACAACACAACTTTCTCTAGAACCAAACACTACAGAAACTTGAGATTTATTGTAACTTGAACTGATATTCCCAAGCAATAAGTATGAAAATTATGAAATTGTTTCAGTAGAAGTCTCATAATTACCTCTTGGACTCCATCTTTTTGATCCACTCCCTCTTGATCGTTTCAATGGAACCAGCTTTGCCGCCAAACTCTAACGGTAGGATCTCTTGTGGAACGTCCTTATATAACGTGTCAGTATTGGGCTCATGGAACTTGATCTGAAATGGGTAGGTAGATGGATATGTTTACAAATAAAGTTTTAAGTAAGGTGAGATGTGATATTGAATTTTTTGCTATTCTATAAATTAGATGAAACCAGAAAGAAGATACTTTGGTTTTTTTCTTCGAACCTATTTCATAATTTCTACGCAAGTGAATGCGTACTCTGTCCAATGTTTACAACACAACCGTGATTCAGTGAATAACTAACAGGTAATTGAACTCAATTGCACCTGACTATACAATCTGCTAGTCAACATTCACTCCTACATGTTAAATTACAGGATTACAGTGAGCTAGAAACCTAACAAAGCTTATAATTCATATTTCTGTACTTTCAAATGTTTTTCGAACTTTCCGTTGTTTCTTTTGTTATCCCTGAGAATCGTAGTGGAATCAAAATACTCACTTAGTCAACTTCGAGGATGATCTTTCACGACCATGAAAGGAACCAAGAATTGTGTAATCAGTCTTCTTGGCTTTATGTATTTCTATTTATAAGCCCACTACACAGGTAGATTTGGGTGTTGATAAGATAACTGCTTTAAATCAAGACCGATTAACTCTATGGTAAATACTAACCAGTTTGGATACTTCTGCCTTCAGGAACGGCTTGCAGACGGCGAAAATCTTGCCGATGTATGATGGAGCATTTATGATGTGCACTTGCTTTAGCCGGATTGGCATGGCCTCCTGGAATTTACAATAACACAGTTTCAATCATTTTCAATATTGCAAATCTAAAATGCATCTGTCGATCTGTCCATAGTGATCCCTTATCTGGTAAGTATCTTGACAAGTCCCTATTTTGCCGTCCGCCAAGTTATCAGCGTTATTGTAGCTTAACTTTGCTTTAACGTCAATACAGTGGAAATAAAATTATTGTAAGTTTCACATAAGAATCATGTGACTAATCAAGATTAATTGATGTTACTAGCTGAGCTGAAATCTTTCGATTGACTGACTTCGTTCCATTTAGGGTCTCGTACAGCTGTATTGAGATCAAAGATCGCAATTATTGGATAAGTACCGAGTAATTCGCGTTTAATAGTCATGATAACTACCTGCTCATGAGCTTTGTGTAAGGGATTTAATGTGTAGTACCAAGTCATAGATCTCGAGTTCGAACCCAAGGCACGCACCTTTGACTTTTCAGATTCATGTGCATATTGTATAATTATCACTTGCTTCAAAATCGGTGAAGGAAAACATCGTGAGAAAACCGGTGTCTGAGAGATATTTCTCGACGGCCATGTGAAGCCAAGTCAGAGGCCCATGGGCGGCTTTAAAACTCTGACACCAGGTTAATCACTAACCACACGAAAAGAAGAATGTGTAGTTGTTTTGCAAATTACTTACATACATTTTGAAACTACTACATGATTTTCTCAACCTGAATAGTTTGACAAGTGGTTGGAATTATAACGAAAGCACCTAATAATACGGTTATCATAGTTGCACTTTCAGAGTATCCACAGATGGTAAAGCAATCGATTAGTTGTTTCATTTACAAATTCCTTAAACCCGTTTCTGGGAGGCCAAATAACCCAAAAGTGGGTCACATGATGATACAAAGTCAACGACCAAAAAGGTCAAGGGACATAAAAATAACACAACAGTTCGTGTTACGTATTTGACAAAACTCCAGCTGCTCATTGAGAAGGGATTGCAAAAGGCCCTTGAAGGTCATACCTTAAAATAAACTTGCTTATTGCAACCGTAATTTTCGAAGAAAAAATGATTTATACCTGCTATCGTAAATTAAATGTTTCGAAAGCTCCGAGAGTAAAGCGTTTACAAAATAAAGATAGCCTTGATGATTTGCAACATTGAAGCATAAGTATAAGCAAAGCATAATTAGCCTATAATGTTTCCACTGCTGGGACACAGGCCTCCTCTCTGTGAGAGGGAGTGGGCCGTAATCCACCACGCGGGCACAGTGCGGGTTGGTAGATATCATATGTCTTCGTATTTTTGGTTCTAGGACATTTTTATAAAAATACGAGAAATTAATACAATTTCCAGCATGTGTATGCAAAAGAAAGAATTATACGAAAGAACAAACCTGTGTGTACATCATATATTTCCTGAGCGCAGACAGGTTAATCTTCCCAATAAACTTAAGAGACACATTAGCTGCATCAAAGATCGGGATCTCCCCAGAAGGAATCTCATGATCTTCAGTAAGCCTGGTGTCGGCCAACATGAAGAAAGTCTTCACAGCATCCACGAAGTTGAACAGATCCAGGTCAGGGTTGTTGAGACGGTAGATGAAGACTTTGTAGTTCTCTTTTGTTTTGTATGGGAGAGGTAGCATGTCCCTGTAATGAGGAGGTTGTTGGTGTAATTATAAAAAAAATGGTTGTACATCAAAGAAACATTGGCAAAAAATCTTTGAATCAAACGACTTTGACTAGTTACTATTGATACATGGTGGCCGTCGTTTGGTATATGCGTACATGACCTACATAGCATCACACCCTACAAACGGGTACAAATCCAAACTCTGGAGAGGAAGCAAAAATATCGAATGAGTGTGTAGTTGTGTTAAATTTTGTAAAAATTCGGTTTTAGATGGGAAGCTGGGGATCTGGGAATTTCTCCAAGCCAAAACAAAGCTTAGTGAAGCAACGCAAATAAAGGGCAACATATTTTTATGGCCATTGTATTATTACTGATTGAGCAATTCTTTGCTCGTTTGTCATCTCTGCACTTTGCTTTAATAGCACCTTTATTGCAACTTCAAGTTGTTTGTTTTCATGCCATTTTTATCTTAATTCTAAAAATAAACATGCAGCAAAGGTTTTTCGCATTGAGCGTATTTTTACCCGACTACGGCGAAGCAAAAAGGAGGGTTATGATTTTGACCGGTATATGTATATGTTACCTCATAACTTCTAAACTACCAGTCACAATTTGACAAATGAGGTAGGTATCTTGATCGTCCGTTGGTTATAGCCTATGTAACGTCACATTAAATGCAATATAGCGCCCTTTAAAGGACATAAGATCATGAATAAAACAAATTTAAAAAAATTGTGCCATGTTGGGTATCAAGGGCTTGACGCGAGCATATTACAAATATGTATATTACATCATATTGTCTAAGTAAATAAATATTTTTAAACATTGTTAAAAACAAGCAAAAGTGGGACTGCTACGTACGGCGCGGCTGTAAAATAAATATCTATTATACAACAAAACCCAAGCAAAAAAAGTTTTTGCTGCTCTGAAAATACTTTATCACGAAATTATAACCCCAAAATAATTTCAATATTAAATTTAATATTAACTAAAATCAAGGGTAAGAACGCAACACTTCTAAGAGAAAACAGAAAACACAAGCATTCTTTAGAACAGGAGAGTCTTCCCTGGCTGTTGTAGAATAAAATCAAAAGTAACTCACGTGACTTCAAACACACGCTTGATCTCAGGGGACCAGGGATCTCGCTTGCAGAACAGCTCGGGTCCATTGGAGCGGATGGTGAAGAAAAAGTCGATGGTGCGCTTAGCTCGCTCCATACTGAAGCGGCAACTCGTGAGGAAGCGGAGGAGGAGGATATCATCTGGAAAGACACAAATTATTTGGCTATAGAGCTATTTACTTTTAATTTGCCAGATTTTTGTAACCACAGTGTTGACGGATACTCCATATGCATGGCTGTCCTTCGTAGATCTTTGACAGTCGTTACGGGTAGTCAGAAGCCCAATATTCTGACAACCAGTCTTACCAGCAAAGGATATCGCGCTACCCAGTAACTGAGTTGTAGAGGTCAGATAGGCAGTCACTCCATGTAAAATACTGGTATTCAGCTACATCTGGTTAGGTTGGGAGCCGACCCCAAAATAGTTGAGAACGGCTAGGCAGATAATTCTTTGTGTATGTCTAAGTCCTATTGATTCTCATACAGAGAAGACACGTGCAGATAAGTGCGTACATTACGTGATCAACCACAAGAAACCCAAACCAGCTTAATTCTTGCGGTTAGGTAAACATGTTATTAGCCCGTTTTAGAACAAAGATCATCTTTTGGCTTGGGTTTACCCGAAAAATCATCACAACATATAATAAACAATCATTGTTTTTTAGGACACTTAAATAGATGGGGAACACCTAAATCCAAAATAATTGGGTTGCCTTGCCAGAATGGGAAATGCCAATGGATTATGTACGTCACAAAATCGAAACTCGGCTTCCATTTTTATTTGGTCTAAGCCTTTTCAGGAAACACCTCACATACTCCAATATTTTAATATTAGGAAAATAACGGTTATCACCCTTTCATTATTTCGATATAAACTTCGTTAATTCACGATAAATACAAAACAATGTAATGTATTTATCATTTATATTCAAAATAACTCTAAAGTATAGTCATCATCATCATTTCAGCCGAAAGACGTCCACTGCTGGACATGGCCTCCCCAAAGCATCGCCACTTCGACCGATTCTGTGCTTCCTGCAACCAGCGGATTCTCACGGCCTTCACCAGGTCATCGGTCGATCTTGTGGCAGGCCTTCCAATGCTACGTTTTCCGGTACGCGGTCGCCACTCCAGAACCTTTCGGCCCCATCGGCTATCTGTTCTGCGAGCAATGTGCCCTGCCCATTGCCACGTAAGTTTGGCAATTCTTCGGGCTATGTCGGTTACCTTGGTTCTCCTGCGGATCTCTTCATTTCTGATTCGATCTCGTAGGGAAACTCCAAGCATAGCCCTCTCCTTTGCCCTTTAGGTGACTTTTAGCCTTCTAATAAGGCCCATTGTGAGCGACCACGTTTCAGTGCCATAGGTCATCACTGGCAACACGCACTGGTCATAGACTTTCTTGAGACACTGCGGTATGTGGAACAAGAAGATATTGCGTAGCTTCCTGAACGCTGCTCAGCCGAGTCGGATTCGACGATTGACCTCTTTCTCGAAGTTGGACCTACCTAGCTAGATTGTTTGTCTTGGAACTTTAAAAACTAAACTTTAAACATACTCGTTCACGACTTCGAGCGTAGCATCTCCGATCTTCATGAGAGTGGGTGTTACATTGGCATTTTACATGACCTTTGTCTTGTCCATGTTCATTTCTACTGAGGTCATCGAGCATTGTACTGAGGTCCTCCATGGTCTCAGCTATGATAACTATGTCGTCACCTGCCGCAGCGTATGTATGTGGTTTAAATTTTACGGAATCCGGCTTGTTCGGGAGGCTGGAAGTCGTCAAACCTGCGCGCGAGACGGTTCGTGATGACTCCTAAAAAAAGCTTATAGACGTTGTTCAGAAGTGTATGGGCCTATAGTTTCTTAAGGAGAGCATATATAAAGTGCAGTAGTTCAACAATATTACATATTTTTCTAACGCTATTTTAATAAATTGAGGTCAATATCTGCTAGTGGAATCGTAGAATGCGAAATAACTCAAACATATGTTTGAATATTCCAAACTCCTCAAGCTTATCGTTGTTAAATTAATATGGTAATAAAATGGCTACTGCAGTGCAAAAGTAAATATAAACAGTCACACCTCGTATGTTCCAAGTAAATTATTTATAGGCGAAGTTGAAAGACCACGACTAGATGTGTGAATTTTGTATGTACACATAAACTAGAAACATATAGGTCAACAATACATCATCACTACATATTATAACAACACAGTCTGTCGGTCTGTCTGAACGCAATAAACTCAAAAACTACCGAACGGATTTTCATACCGTTTTGAACAATGGACGGAGTGATTCATGAGGAAGGTTTAGTTGTATAATTCATAAGGTTTTGTGTAAATCGGCTCAAATATGACGATAATTGTTGAAGATGACGGAAAAAATCATGCCGACTGGGAGCTTTACTGGCGTGCGCCGCGTATCAATAGAGTTATATATGAAAACAATATGTAACTTTGATGGTGATGTTCTTCAGAAAGGCCAGGCGCGTAGTACTCATGTAGCGGTTACACCGCCACATACGAACTACGCATCATAGACATGACGTCACACAAATCCTACATCGCGCAATTAGAGTTTGCCGAGCGATCGACATACATACAAGATTTCAACTTCAAACCGATGGGCAGTTGCCCGCCAGACACAACAATCGTCTGGTCGGAGGATCCTCCCTTTTCTATGGTGGATGAGTGAACTTTACACCCTGTTCCTCATACCACTAAACTCACAACCGGCGTGCGAGTATGTAAGGATCGTAGCAGATGTGTCTGTTTCTGCCTACCCCCATGGGAAGAAGGCGTGAGTTTATGAATGTATGTATGTAATATGTAACTATTCTATACTTTTTCAAATAATCATTGCAGGAGTGGAAATAAAATACATTAAAAATACTCGAGTAGGATAAACATCAGTTACATTTTAATCTAACCCATATGCTCGACACAACAGGCTGATGCGACACTACGACAGAAAAAATAATGTAGGCAAAGTATATTATTATCTGTGATTATTATGCTCTGCTACCCGTGCGACACCGGGGTGGGTTGCTAGTCTAACCTATATTATGAAGAGAAAATATAAAAATTTTGTATGTTTGTTTGTCATGGATAAACTCAAAAAATACTTTTTTTTTATTAGCCTATATTGTGTCCCACTGTTGGGCAAAAGCCTCCCCTTTTCCCTTCCAAATCTCTCTGTTTTGTGCGATTTCAGGTCATGTTGGCTCCGCAAACATAACTAGATCGTCACACCACCTTCGCCGCGGTCTACCTCGATGGCGTAGTCCTCCTTCAGGCGTCCAGTGAGTGACGATCTTTGCCCATCTCTCCGGGTGCATTCGTGCGTCGGCCGTCCCACAAAAAAATACTTAACCGATTTCAAAAATCTTTCACCTACAGAAAGCCACATTATCAGCGAGTAACGAACTGTATTTTATCGACTTCCACGAGAACGAAGTCGCGGGCAGAAGCTATTTATTGATATACACGCAGAGTTACATGTTTTAATACCGTTTAGGACAGTCTTAAGGTTAGCTTGTCTGTTATGGTATTGAATATGTATGATGTACCAGTGGTTACTAGAAGCTGATAATGTACCAGACCGGAGTATACATTATTGCGCAAACAATGACATTTTCGAGAATATTGCTGTAGGTGGTCTTGTCTGTCTGGTTACAAGTATGGTTGGGACCTTGAGGGCCTGGTTAAATGCCAATATTACTTTACTATTTAAATTTAAATGTTACATACGTAAACTCATGCCTTCTTCTCATCCACTTCGCCACTTACTACGATCCTTACATACTCCTTTTACCTCGTTTACGTTCATACATCTGTACCCTAATTGCGTAATACAACACAATCACAATCTGTTTCGATTTGAAACAGATTGCTAATCCATTGCTTCATAAGTTGGAAAAAAAAATCTGCTCAACAACGTAAATAGCGCAATGAATGTTGTTGACCTGTCAAAATGAAACAAATTAGGCAAAATTGTTTACGAAAATAAGTTACACAATTAGGGTACTGGTCACACAAGCACGCTGGTTGCGAGTACTACGCACCTGACCTTTCTGAAGAACATCACCAATAAGGTCACCATATGTTTTCCTATGGCATCATCCCAGCGTTTCCACTCAGTCTGCCTTGTAAATATCTTTTGTTAGTCGCCTTTCATTCATCCTCTCAACATGACCAAACTAATCTAAACATACTATTAATATCTTTGTATCTCTTTTCTTTTGTATTTTTTTCTTTTATTTTTTTCTCTTTTGAAATGATAATCTAGTTTAAAATAAATATAACGGACCAAATATACATACTATCTAATTTTTCTATTCTTTTTCATGTGCATGATCCGAGCAAATAAAAAGTAACAGAATAATGTTCTATAGAAGCTATTCGCTATTAAATTCATCTTTCGGTGTTTGGCGTTCATGTCGACATCTTGTGAATACCGTTCCAAGAACCACTTACCAACTCATCATGGGAGAAAGCGTGAACCGTACAGAACATTAGATATGATCTACGATACTAATGTAGGTGTGTTTATTTCAAGTAGGTATCTCTAACATTAAAATACGTTCATGGGTAGCTTTTTATTATATTTTTTAAGGTCCGTATTTTCCTACTGGATAACCTTCTTACTCTTCTAGTTATCTCCGTCTACAGCTACTAAGGACTTTTAGAGGGTTTATTTGTAAACGATGCTTTTAAAGTTAAGTAATGATTAGCGACTGTTTAATTAACCATCCATTTTTGACGTTAGAACGTCACTTAAATTTAAGCAACGTTTATAAATAAACCCCGTAGTCCCGTAGCGGTTAATGGAGTTTAGAGGGCCAGTACCCTAATTGCGTAACTCATTTTCGTAAACAATTTCGCGAAATTTGTTTCATTTTGACAGTTCAACAACATTCATTGCGTTATTTACGTTGTTGAACAGATTTTTTTTTCCAACTTATGAAGCAATGGATTAGAAATCTGTTTCAAATTGAAACAAATTGTGCTTGTGTTGTATTACGCAATTAGGGTGCTAGACAAGAAGAAATCGCTTTCAAATCGTTTCATATTTCTATAACGACTTTCTACAGGATTTACTTAAAACTGAATTGAATTGACATTAGCTACCGAAAAGTTTATATCAATTCAATTCAGTTTTTTTTTTTCGATTTACGTTTTTGACTTTTCCATCATAGTTGTTGATATTAGCATGTCACATTGTCTATGCCCTCAGCTCAACCCCACCATCTTCTCTCTCTGGGTCTGACTCGATATCGCTTACCATTCGTGGTACCAAAGAAATACAAAAAACAAATTAAAAAAAACAAAACATATAAAAAACTTCATTCTTATATCGATGACTGGTACCAATTGTGACATACGTGAGTTTGGTCATGGGGATAGTTGGTCTAACAAAAACATTCCCAACATTATATACCTATGTGGGCGTTTTAACGGTGCTATCTATAAGATAATCAATCAGCGTCTTGATATAATAGATTGTGAAGCAATTAATACCTACAATAAGATGATTGACTAACAACAAACCGTTCAAGAGCAATTTATAAATATTAAAACGCTATAACTGATGTTTTTCAATATGTTATAAATGCCATAGCTCCAAATCTCGTTGCAAATCGAAATAAAGACAATGACTGCCATTTTGCCTCAAGCCAACAAACTAAAAGAGGCGTACCATTGAAGCCTTCACAAACTTAATGAGTAACAAACGTTGATCTGCATTGACTACTAATAACTTGACAAATGACGTCACAAGCCAGTCGACAAAGCATGCGTCTACACAACATCAAAGTTGCCTCATTCTTGTTCACAACAATAATTTTGACTGGCAATCTTCACGCAGGGGTCAACGACACCGGTCTATTGAATTCGAAGCAACTTTTACTTATATTGTTACGAAAAAAATTCAATGTTGCAGTGACTGCTGAAAGTCGGTATGTCAAGAAACATAGTAGCAAAAAGTCACACTGGGATATGGTAATAAGACAGACGAGAATTATTTTAAAAGTTGACAACGTCGCAAATAGCTATCAAATATTTACCTGTTTTGATTAATTTGGCAATATTACTGTATGGAAATATGAAATATCGCTAACTAGTGACCTAAAATATTAATAATTAATTGTAATTATAACACTGAATTTTGGAAAGTTTCCAAATACTTTTTTTACATCTAAAACTTAATATTCTGTGTTACGATAATTAGGTATTAATTATTGCATTTCCTAATCAATATTTTAGTTCACTAGTTACTGATATTTCATATTTCCATACAGCAATATTGCCAAATTTATCAAAGCAGCGAAATACTTGACAGCTATTTGCGACGTTGCCCACTTTCAGAATGCGCTCTAAAGTAACTTTTACATTTTATCATCATCAGCCTAATGTTCGACCAGCCAATTAATAATCACACATTCTGCATTTTAATCAATTGTCTTCGCCACTAAACGTTAGTTACAGAGAATTAAGAAATTTCAAAAAAATAATAAACCATGTGCTAAAGAATAATTACCGTTGCGAAATAAATTATACCGTTAAATCCGTTATTACAATACAAAAGTTTATTATTTATAAACTCAAAGAGAAGGGAACCATTTCAATTACATCTTGTGATCTTGTTGTTAATTGTAATTTCAAAGTAGGTCTTTATTAGTTTATTTTGCAAATTACCTATGTAAGAACCATAACGCATAATTTATTAAACTTATAAATTCTTGGCACTAGTAATATTTACAGTCAGTGGTTCCCAAAGTTGACTGGACCGCGGATAACCTAACAAAACTTCAAAATTCGGGACTCTTGGCTGTCATGGTGAAAAAAGGAGCATATAACTATATGAATGAAGGACTGTATAAATAAGAAAAAAAATCATTCAATTTTAATAATTAAATACAAGAAGTGCAATTTCAATGAGAAGAGTGTAATTACTTGTTTCCTATTTTTGTCATTAAGCATAGCTTTAGAATCGACTTCAATTTTGGTTACTTTTAATCGCAATGAGTTTGATACGTCCAATTTAAATCGGTATTTAGTTTTTATATTAATCATAGTTCAAAATCAATTTTTCAAGGTCCACTCAATATTCGCTCGCGACTAGTCGCGACCCACCAGTGGGTCACGAACAGGGTTGGTTTTTTTTTTATATTATCAACCTAAATCGATTAGGCCTAATATAATTCATTTCTAGACTACTTAATCTGTGAACATACTTACTTTTTTTTCTAAACAATCTTTAAGTGTGACAACACAGATACCGAACCAATTACATACACCCTGTACGTTCCGAATTCCGATGTTCGTTCTTAGACTGGGTATTACCATAAATAAAAGCATATCTATTTGATTAAATAAGGAAAGTCCCCAAAATAATTGCTAGGAATTACCTGTTTTCGACAAGCGACGAAACGGGACTTTATCGGAGATAAAGTATTGATATACATAGGTAGGACGGACTTTATTCAAATAAGGGGAATACCCAAAATAGTTGCGGGGAATTACTTATGACAAATTGATGTAATAATCTTATTTACTATCTAACCTTTTCAATTTCTTTTCAAGCTATTTCAAGTCCTAAAAATTTATAACTTTTCATTTATTTGTATTCGTTAGCTTAAAGTTAAATTTGATTTAAAACCACGGCTTTTTTCTTAATGTTTAACATATTGTTTGAAACTTGTTTTGAACTGTGATATACACTTAATAAAAAACACTGTTTAATTTCAAACTGTTTTAATCATTGTTTTAAAATACGTGTTTTAAAACAACTTGTTTGTTTTATGCAACCCTGATGGTCTTGACCCGTAGTTTAGGAACCACAAAATTTCTGCATCATGGGAACCACTGATCTAGACCCATTCCTCATATGTTCCTATACAGGGTCAAATTTAGTTACCTGGCGAAACCCCGCAGACGTGATGGGTATCGATATCTAAACACGATAAAACAAATAAAAAAAGATTTGATGTTTCCTTTTCTGGGGTCAATGACCACTGGTAGTGGAGGTACTTGAAGTAGTTGAGAAAATTTGTGTAGGTATATTTTTTTGTTTTATCGATACCCATCACGTCTGAGAATTTTACACATAAAAAAAGTGGTAGCACGCCGGGAGTGCCGACAGAAGTGAAAACTTGAACAAGATCGCCTCGGTGGAAGAAAAATAAAGAGCACAATCGCGTTTACAAAAAATTATACTTCCGAAACCTTTAAAGTAAAAATACTTGCATAGAACATTGATCCGTAATGTAATATAAATAAAGAGCACAATCGCGTTTACAAAAATGAGGTGTCGTAATGGTGTCGCGAAATCAATAGTTTAGTCCCATCTCAAAAATGCCCAACGCGCCTGAAGAAGTTTTTACTTAAAAAAAACTGATTTTGAAACTGATATTTCAAGTAACTACAGTCGTTGACCGAGTTTTTTTTTGTTTTACAGCCAGTTGTAGTAACAAACTCTAATCTTCCATTAATTAACTCGTTTTAACTTGTTGCAGAAAGCAACATTAGATTCGATTTAATGGTTCTCTTATGAAATTAATGAAAGAGTTAATGATTCATTACGTAATGGGGTAATGGTTGTGTTTGTGCAACTGGGTGTTATTGAATTTTGTTTTCGATACACATCACGTCTACAGGTTTAGAGGTAATTTAATTTAATCCTGAATATCTACACAGTGTGAGAAGGAACACGGGTGAATTTTAGTCAAAGAGTCTGACACGCCCAGAGCGGGAGAAGTTATTTTAAAAAAGGCAAAAAAAAAAAAAACATTGGCACTCCGGGAGTGCCGACAGAAGTGAAAATTTTAAGAAGATCGCCTTAATGGAAGAAAAATACATCTATCTTAGAACATTGATCCGTAAAGTAATATAAATAAAGAGCACAATCGCATTTACAAAAATGAGGTGTCGGTAACGGTGTCGCGAGTTCAATTGTTTTCCCATCTCAAAAATGCCCAACGCGCCTTTAGAAGATTTCACAAAAAAAACTAGGAAAATCCTGTATCTTGAAGGACAGTGTTCTTTAGTGGGACTGACACGATTTACAAAATATTTATAATTGCGTAATAATTTTGATGATAAAATTAATTGAGTGGGTTTAATGGTTAATTGTGTGAGTGTGTTGCTATGGGGTTAAACTGTACCCTAATTGCGTAATACACGATCGATCACAATTTGTTTCGATTTGAAACAGATTGCTAATCCACTGCTTCATAAGTTGGAAAAAAAAATATGCTCAACAACGTAAATAACGCAATGAATGTTATTGAACCGTCAAAATGAAACAAATTAGTCATAATCGCTTATGAAAACAAGTTACGCAATTAGGGTACTGATCTGTTCGTGTGTGTGCGCGTGTCGGGGTGTGTGTATGTGTGTGTGTATAATATATTCGGGTTTCTCCGATAGTTTGTTGACTATCACTCTTGTGGTCAACACTTTCAACCTCTCAAGTGAACTCTCAGACCTCAATAGTTCAAGGCAGAATACATGGAATGACATCGAAATCCGTATTCATTTATCATCTATAGCTGCCCGCGGGTTCGTCCGCGTGTAAAATAAAAGTAGCCTTTACATCAGCTATCTGCCAGTGAAACTCCCGTCAATATCGGTCCAGCCGTTTCAGAGATTAGCCGGGACAAACAGACAGACAGAATAATCGCTTTTTTGCTATAAGTACCGTTTATACTTTCATAAAAATGTATTTAGTAAATATTTCAATGTCTTCAATTTTATTTATTTGTATGTATGTAAATGTATGTATGTATAAATGTATGTATAGATGTATAGATGCGTAACATAGCGATAACCATTCGATTTTGTTATAAAAACCATAAGAACGTGCTATGAAGTAATTGCCGAGAGCAAAGTTCTATACAACTAAGCATATACTTACGTAAAAACATGGTGGACGCTTTGATATACACGTATCCGTATATACAGGGCGTCCCAAAATTATGGGACATGAAGGGAAAGTACCTTAAATATCGTAGATAGGGTATTTTGCTGAAACAAGACTTTATGTTATTTTTAAAAGTTAGTAATTCTGCATTCAAAGATTTTCTAAAAATTACTTACCTCGTCTGGGAATCGAACCGACTTAAATGAAAAAAAAAAACCCCCTACTTTTATGATGCCAATCGAAAGAATGACCAAAAACTAATAACTCTTCTTAAGTAACATAGTATTTTAAAAGAAACGAACAACGTAAAATGTTTGAGTGAAATTTCAAGAAAGTTATTGATTGCCGACGACGACGTTCGAAAAGTAGTGAATGTTTTCCTACTTGGATTGGTACGAATGGACCGATTAGATGGCCGGCCAGATCCCCGGACCTTACACCATTAAATTTCTTCTTTTGGGGATACGTGAAAGATATGCTATACAAAAAACGAAACGAGAACAGGCGAGTTACAAACAGAATTGTGCCATATCATATCGAGTATTCACCATAAAATGATAAGAAAATCAACAGGCAGCGGACTCATTAAAAGATTGGCGATTTGCGTAAGACAAGAGGGATCACATTTTGCGCATTTAATTAATTAATTTACAAAAAAAATACCCACTTAATTGACTACGGCAGTTTCATGTATGTTTTTAATTTGATTAAAATGATTAATTTCACGCTGTTCCTTTCTTTTAAAATACTATGTTACTTAAGAAGAGTTATTATTTTTTGGCCATTCTTTCGATTGGCATCATAAAAGTAGGGGTGTTTTTTTTTACATTTAAGTCGGTTCGATTCCCAGACGAGGCAAGTAATTTTTAGAAAATCTTTGAATGCAGAATTACTAACTTTTAAAAATAACATAAAGTCTTCTTTCAGCAAAATACCCTATCTACGATAATTAAGGTACTTTCCCTTCATGTCCCATAACTTTGGGACGCCCTGTATATACATAGGTAGGTACGTCAAAGAATATTAATATCTTTTAACCACATCATTTTTTCGACTACGTCATCGTCAACATTTCTAACCACCATAAAACTCTAAAATAAATAATAACACCATATATTACGTTGATGAATATATCTACTTAGGCAAACAGGTTTCCTTTCGCAAAAGTAACAACATAGAAGAAATAGACAGGCGTATATCAATCACATGGAAAAAGTTTTGGGCCTATAAAGAACTAATGAAGTCTAACATGGACTTCAAATTAAAAAAGAAAGTAATGTATTCATGTCTCGTACCCGGGATCCCTTCTTTTTGCATAATCTTCTTTGTCCTAATATACTTCGGCATAACGATTTTGGCACAATTTGTTTTGGCATAATAATACTTCGGCATAATTTTTTTAGGCATACATTTTATGTTGGCATAATCATCTTGAAGACTAATTTGTTTTGGCATAAATTTGATTCGCATAACGTTAGTTGGCCTAATGACTATTAGCATAATAGTATTTAGTCATACAATTAATAGAAATAAGGGAAACAAATTTGAGTTATTTTTACGTATTTATTTTGGATTTTCATGCAAATCATTTATAAAATAAAATAAAATAATTAATTAAAGTATTGTCTTAAAAAATCATTATGTTGTACTACAAAAGTTAGTGACAGAACCAAATCGCTGCAAAACCGACTCCACGTAGTCTTGTCTGCCCTACCCCTAGAGTGTAATTTAAAATCGCGTAGGCGTGTAGGGGCGAGGCGGCCCGCCGTCTGCGACGATTAGCATGCGTGGGGCCGCCGGAGGCCCGCAACGCCGGAGCCGTGACAGAAAGCATGCCTGCTTGCATGCTGCATGCTTGCTTGCATGCTGCATGCTTGCTTGCATGCTGCATGCTTGCTTGCATGCTGCATGCTTGCTTGCATGCCTGTTGTATGCTTGTTTACATGTTGCATGCTTGCTGCATGCATGGTATATGCTTGTTTGCATGTTTCTTACAACGAAAAAAACTTATGCTTGTAAATGTTATGCTTATTAAAGTTATGCTTTAGAATATTATGCTTAATAAATTTATGCTTTAGAATGTTATGCTTAATCATTATTATGATTAGAGAAATTATGCGTAAGCTGTTATGCGTAATTATATTATGCGAAAATATAATTATGCCAAACAAAATTATGCTAAGTTATATTAGGTCTTAAAATTTTATGCAAATGGATAGGGTGTCTCACATATCGTAGCCCTCCCCGCTAACTATCGTATCTCACAAACTGACGTATCTGCACTGACATTACCTACGTGTTCAGAACTTTGTTTCGAAAAAGTTCTCTCTAATCGTCGTGTCTGTGTCGTTTACCGTTTAGAAGATAATCACGTATTTTGTTTTACGTGAGTTTTGTTTGAGGGAAAAAATATTCTCACCACCTGTCGTATATGCACACATCCACAGTTAGTGAGTTAAAGATTAAATCAAGAGCTGTTTATAAAAAGTTATTAATTTATTAATAAAGCCACAGTTAACGCAACTATATTAACATGATTGTAGCGCCCGACCGAAAAACTGTTGTCCTGGAAAAATATCAATTGCTAGTTACGACAGCGGGGAGGGCAACGATATGGCTGTCAAACGTGGATATTTGATTCAACAACCAACAGAAAGCTAACGTCATGTCAAAGAGCCTTAGAACGTAGCTCACTAAAAATAAAATTAAAGGACAGAGTCCGTCACAGGGCAATAAGAAAGCAGACTGGCGTGATAGATGCCTTATCCTTCGCTCGAGGTCTGAAATGGAGGTCACGTGGCACGCTACACTGACAACAGGTGGACGAAGACCGTGACTATGTGGAGAGGCCCTCATGGGCACAGAACAAGAGGTAGACCAAAGGCAAGGTGGAAGGACGAGATGGAGACCGTAGGAACAATTAATTGGTCCAACCTCGCAAGGAATCGCAACGAGTGGCACTCTCTGGAGTAGGCCTTCACCCGAAGAGGGGTCCAGATGGCATGTTTAATGGACTACAAAAATACCCACACCCATTACTATTCATACAAATGTACATGCCAATGGAATAATAAAGGCTTTTTTATTTTTATTTTATTTATTTTATTATTGTCAACATTTTGAATAAAAATAGTGACATACCTAGAAAAGGAATTTGTTTTAAAATTGCTCCTTCACCATACATAAAACAGTCTATCAATTATAATTTATTAATACAATCAACGAAGCCATAGAAGAAAACTCTATAAATAAAACGAAGGTAAAATGCTCTTAACAACAAAAAACGTGATGGGAATCCCATAACCGAAACTGTTACCTTTAAGTACCAAAATCTACATAAATATGTGAAAGAGGTCCTATAAAAAGGACGATGACGAAACCAATTTGCCTAAACTTTTTCTATTAAAAAAAAATCAATGAAGGTTTAGATGTGGTTGGTATAACTTGAATTCTCACTAAGGAGCGGTCACTAGCATTCAAAAGCAAGTGTTCAACTCAGTTCACTAAGATAACACTAACTTTTAAGCTCCTTAAGTTCTGAGTTGAGCTCCACGATTACTGACAAATGCTTGCACTGACTGGACAGGTCCACTCAAATCTGTGTGGTTCTTTCCTCAAAAGTCCATTTCAGACACTAATCTACTTGTTCCTCGTATGGCCTGACCAAGATTATGTCTGGACTTTAAAAGAGACTGCGACCTCTGAGTTTGTTTCGGCCTTTCTTCTCAGAGTAGTCAGATAGGAAACACCGAACTCAACTAGCTTATTTTTTTAATATGACGTTTAAAAGTGATTCCGATATCCTATTTACAGAATGAACAATTTTATTTCATTTCGTTGTAATATCATTGCGCAGTGAGCCCTTTTTTATTAGACGTAAAATCGATTATCGTTGAGGTAGTATTTTTGAGTGAAGACTCAGGCTAGGTAAAGCGACAATATTCACAGAGTGGCTGGTTACAGCTGGTTATGAATGGCAGAAAATCAAGATCAAATACTGGAATATCGTACAATATCAGGAACGATTAACAACGATATTCTAAGTCCGTTTAGAGGAACTTCCTCGACTCGTACTTGAAAGGTGTTCCTGAGGCCGTTACCTTGCCATGGCGTCCTGAGTCGAATACGAGTCGAGGAAGTTCCTTCAAACGTACTTAGAATACCGGTGTATAAATTGCAGTAGAACGCCTAGAGGTAATCCTTCGTAGTGATTCCAAAAGGGCCCATCTTTGGCACATTCTCATCACCAATGGAATTCCACCAACTTCGTGCTAGCGTATTAGCTATGTATTTAATTCTGGATTCAATCACAAAATAGGTTTTAGTGGTTCAACGCTCGTAGCCAAATGCGTGCAAAAAGTGAATGCTCGCGTTGTGAACGCACCTGTATCTAAAGCCACGTTTAAGTTTACATGATAGATTATTGCTCCAATAACACTTCGGAAATTATATGCCTTTAAACCAGTTTTCGAATTACTACCTGCAGTGCTATTCTGTAAAAATCTCACCGTGAACGCTAAGGTGAAGTGAGCTTGAAGTGAGCTGTCATTCCACCAAATACTAGAGATTGACACTGTTGACAGCTCACTTTCAAGCTCACCTAAGCGTTCACGGTGAGATTTTTACAGAATAGCACTGCTGGACCTAATGTGGCGTAACTGTTGAATCTACAAGGCCTCATACGCACTAGCTATTGACCTGGCGGCCAACCGCGATGTTGAACCGCGTCAAGCGGTTGGACCGCTCGAAGGCGGAGTAGGTACTGTCGGTCTATAAACAATATGGACGCCGCCGTCGAGGTAGCTTGTGTTAACTTTTATTACTCCCGTACCAACGAAAGAAAAACCAAAACCCTTGTCTCGGTTTTGAAATCATGTCTGCTCCTTTACAATTCCAAATAGCTTCTCGCTGTTGAATTTCAACAGCAAACTCTGTGGTTCATGGCTGCGCAATTCACGAACGCGAACTTGCAAACTCACCGCGGCGGCTCGCCGCTTACTAAACCGCCCATGAACCGCCTAGTGCGTATAGACAGGAAGGCTAGCCGCAAAGTGAGCCGCGGCCCTACATTCAACCGTCGTGGTTGAGATTTTGTGGTAGTTAAGCCGCGCGGTTAGTCGCCCCCGCAGTTAACCGCTAGTGCGTATGAGGCCTAAATCAAAGCCGGGTTGGTCGAATAAATTTCGCAACATTTTCGGAACTAGTTTGAAAAATCGTAATTCACCAACAAAACTAGATTTGTGAAAAATACAGGGTCAAATTAAATAAGCTAGCAAAACTCCATAGTAGTGATTGATATCGAAAGAGGAAAAAAAAAATTGGGGTCAACGACCGCAGGTAGTGTTGTTACTTGAAGTATGACTTTAGAAAATTTGAATGTTTTATTTTATCGTGTTTAAATATTGACCCATCATGTACACACGGCTACACATCAAGCTACACAAAACCAGTTTATGTTGATCTCGCATTGTATAGCACTTCCGTACAATGCGAGGTCAGTTTATACTGGAAATGTATAGCTTGATGTGTAGCCGTGTGTACCTATGTGAAGTTTATATAAAACTCATACTTCTAGTAACTACAATGAAAACCGTTTATAACGACTTCGCTTATAATGACGTACCGGTTATTGCAACGAGGTCCCAACATTTTTGTTTACTTAACATAGTTTTTGGTTATAACGACTATAGGTAATAACAACCATAATACGACAGTCCCTTTGAAGTCGTTATAAACGGTTTTCACTGTATTTACTAGAAGTATGAAGATCACAAACGGTCGTTGACCCCAAAAAAATCATACCTTCTTTTTTTTCATGTTTAGATATCGACATCCATTACGTCGCGGAGTTTTGCTAGCTAATTAAATTTAACCCTCTCTAAGGTTTTGATGAGCGTTGATGTCTTTAGTTAGAAAAGTCTAGTTTTATAGCTGGACAAGTACAAGTCGTGCTATTAGGCTGCGCACACTTTGAATGCGTTTTCGTACGAATTACACACGTGCGTACACGTACGATCAAGGTCATACGAATTGAGTGCGCACAATACGTTTTTCCCTGTCAAATAGAACAGATCCCAACAAGTTCGGATTATTTTCGGACGTCGAAACTTTACGTACGAGTAAGTCGCACTCAGTCTGTCCGCTCCCTTTGTACTTGGAAGGTCGGGATCGTTCGGACGTGTACGCACGAGTGAAATTCGTACGAAAACGCATCCAAAGTGCGCGCGGCCTTACTACGAAATTATTTGATTTATTTTCGATCTGTTACAAGCAATTTGCCTTGTATCCATGATAAATGCCTGTCTGATAGATTTGTATGAAGTGTGAAGGTCGATATATTAAGTAACAGAGTTAAAAGGTTTCTATAAGATACAATTTACTTAAACTCGATGCAACATTTACGTAAATTCTCAAGTTGTTTTCTGTTGAGCAAGCTTCTAATCGGTAATTGAAACGTAACAGCATGGTTCGGTCACCGATAGGCCTGCTGAGCAAAATTATTATGACATAGCCATCGAGATCATACCGAACATTATGTAGGTATAGTAGACGTGCGACTGCTAGTCACCGCCTGAGCTATGTGAGCGGTGAGACGGGTGAGGTAGACACAGGCCAAGCTATCTCAGTCTGCACATTTTGTCAATGGCGCCTACCAGTACCGGTACTTGTGACTACCAGTCGCGCGCGGACTATACTTAAGGAATCAAATTAAATGTACGTATACCTACAAGATAACAAGATGGAGACAGATGGAGGAGGCTTTTAGCGAACTAGACGGTCTTTATAATGAAAAAAAAAAACAGTGGCACTCCAGGAGTGCAGAAAGAACTGAAAATTTGAAAAAAAAATCGGAAGCGCGGTAATCAACGCGTTGATGTCTTTTACTCCACGGTGTCGGTAACAAATCGCGAAATCAATGGTTTAGTCCCATCTCAAAAATGCCCAACGCGCCTAAAGAACATTTCACTTAAAAAAAAAAACTACTAACAATTATGAATGTATTTACTAATAATAATAATTGCTAATCTATTTCAACGTAAATAATTTATTCGATTCTACAATTAATTTATTTCTAACACTTAATCAAATATTCATTCAAAGAATGATGTTTGAAATTAATTTGAATTTACTGTATTAATTGTAATAAGTATTAATTATTAAGTAAATAATAATTATGATTTTATTTTAATTGTGATGGAATATATTTTTATTAGTAAATTTAATTAATTATTTATACCTAGAAGATACATCGTTCGTTTTAGTAGACAAGGAAATGAATTTAATATCTACAGCCCGCTGACAGACAGACGCCGGACGGACGGACAGCGGAGGCTAAGGAGGTTCCGTTTGGTACCCTTCGGATACAGAACCTTAAAAAGCATGAGGCAGATGTCAGTCGAAGTGCCACACGACCTCTCGCGAGCAACAACTAAAGCGTCGTCGTCCACTGCGTACGTATTGATTCAGACGTCGATCGGAACGTTGACGTTTGAAGTCAGACGTCGCATAAAGCATAAAATAGGAGACCAAAACCTTAGAGCTGAGAAACTATTAGTAGGTACTAATTAAATATTGAGGGTTATCTTACCGACTTCATGAGGCAGATGTGGCTGCTTGCAGAGCCAATCTCTGATGGTAGCCAGTTCTCTGGTGGCGTCTACTTCTGGCATGTTTCTGTGAAAGAAGAAAATAATAAATACTTTGAATGAAATCGCGACTTATGGGATTCGAACCCGATAGGCGCTTTACTTTGTGTAAATTATTTCATCACCACTGCTCTCATAACGGTGCAGGTAAACATCGTGAGGAAACCGAGAACCAAAAACTTCGAAGACATGTGACATCTACCAACCCGCACTGGGCCCGCGTGGTGGATTACAGCCCACTCCCTCTCACAGAGAGGAGGGCTTTGTCCCAGCAGTGGGAACATTATAGGCATACCTACATAAACATATACACATCAAGCTATACTTTTCCAGTTTATGCTAAACTCGCATTGCATAGGATTTCCTTACAACGGGAGGTTAGCTTATACTGGAAATGTATAGCTTGATGTGTAGCCGTGTGTACCTATTACCTATCTCACTGCACCATCGCCTTTTATCCATAATAGATGGAAACAATGGTATCTGACGTCATTGCACTTCGAACAACTGATTTCCTCAGAACAATTGAACATTATTTGTTGATCCTCAACACGCATTCAATGTGGATCGTTCCAACTGTTCTAGATAAAGAAAAATAAGTACAATAGATCAGAATGTTTGAGTATATGGAAGTTTAAAAGAAAACATGACTGGAATACAATAAAATTAATAAAATATAAATAAATATAATGGAATATAATATATTATATTCAATATTTCTAAGACTAGCTTCCGCCAGTGGCTTCGCCCGCGTCATATTTTATAAATTATACTTTTATAGCTTAAGTTACTCAGTATTATCACTGAGTAACTTAAGCTATAAAAGTATAATTTAGCATTCAACTAGTGAAAGAATTTTTTAAATCGGTGCAGCAGTTTTTGAGTTTATTTATTACAAATGAATTTATTTTCTTTCTTCTTTTCTTTATCTATCTATAGGTACTAATTAATATTATAAAGAGAAAAGATTTGTGTTTTTATATAAACTCAAAAAATTCTGGATCGTTTTAAAAAAATCAAGTAGAATGCGATATTATCATTATCACTGAGTAACATATTATGATTTATACAGATCTCACGTGGGGGAAGTTGCTGCCGGAAGCTAGTAATTTTAGAAATAACGCAGTCTTCAAAATCGTCTGATTAGATTAATCGACAAATTAGGTACTACATGTTCTCGAGATTATACATAACAGTATGAATACAAAAAACAATTTAACTTTATTTACAGTCTTCGTTTGTTATTCCTAACATGCGCCCAAGACCTTAATTTTTTTGCAATGCATAATCAATTGATATTCATATACGTTACTTAGATAATCTTTATAACCGATAATTAAATATCCTACTTAGTTTTGTTTTTAATTTCGAACAAGTAGGTACTTAGCGGAAATAACCTCAGCTAATCAAAGTTAATAAAGTAGGTATTTTAAACTATGCAAATGGCATTACATTTGCGAAATACCCTAAACCTATATTTGGTTAGACAAGCCAATTTTTTTAAAAGACCGCTTTTACATTTTCAGTCTATCGAATTCGTTCGAATTTGCATCACAAATTCAAATACAAATCAAATGAAATACAAAAAAAATAAAAAAGGAATTAAATTCACATGACATGATGATTCATTATTAGTGACATTAATTCTATATAAATAATGAATTTATGAATGTCAAAGACATCCGAATACTTAGCACAAATAAACAACAACATTTGATTTGATTCGAATAGATCCCCTTTTTTTCCGTGGAGAAATTCTCATGGATACCCTGCGTCTTAGGAGAACGGAGTGTTATGTCGGACTCCTACCTACTAAAACCCCACTGTTCCTACTACTACCATGTGTCGGGGGCCCGGGAGATACTTGTACATTCGCCGCACCCCCGACTGGTATCAGCCCGCCATGCCTGATGGGCCCCATCACCCAGTGCGGCCGATCCTACGACCGCACGTCCTCCCATAATGGCTCGCATGGACCACTGCGTGCCTTAGGCCATTTCACCTAAATTTTCACAGCTAAATTTTTAAAAATAATTATCGTCTGCACAAGAATACGCTTGTAGCTAAGTCAGCCACACTAGTGGATCGATCAGGTCAAGCTACTACGGTTGATCCGTGGATGGGTGACCATCTCTACCTACATACCAAGACCCCTCCGTGCCTCGGAAAGCACGTTAAGCTGTTGGTCCCGGCTGTCATTTGTAGATCTTTGAATATCGTGACGGGTAGTTAGAAGCTTAAAAGTCTGACACTGGTTGTCAGACTTTTGTTGTGTGTCTTACCAAGGGGTATCGTGTTACCTACTAACTAGGTTGTGGAGGTCAAATACGCAGTCGCTCCGTTCGCTCCGCTATGTAAAATACTGGTATTCAGCTGCATCTGGTTAGACTGGAAGCCAACCCCAACATAGTTGGGAAAAGGCTACAAAGATGATGACAACAATACTCTACCTTAAAAACTAAGACCTAAACTTCATAAAATCAGGTATTCTGTCATCATTTTAGCGCTGCTGAGCGCTGGACATTGTATTGAAACATTTTTTCTAAGTTGAACAGACAGCTGTGCTGCTGGGGAGTTTGTTGCGCCACTTCTTCCCAGCGAAAGGCACTAGGAAGTGGTGAAGAGTGGGCGTTTTGGGAGACTGTCTTATGTAATTTTGACGTTCGAAAAGTGCTGATTCTCAACCTAATTTGAATAAATGACTTTTGAATTTGATAAACAGAGTTTCTATAGACTGGTAATGAGCGGTCGCGAGGTCGGAAATATTCCAATGAAGCAGGTAACCACCATGCTTTAGAAATGGAATGATGATCGTCAATAGTTCCACGTGGTGTTACCTCATAAAGCTGTTACGCATCTTTTGGTGTTATGCAACTATTGCGTGAAATAGTGCGTATTATAATTATGAACTTTAGCCTGTAGGTAGGTACAGTCACGAGCATAAATAGGTTTATTGCTATGAACAGCTCGGTAATAATATCTGATTTTATGATTCAGCCATAAATATCAGTCGTCAAGATGACGGCAAATAGGAAAAACGAAAATTTGATCAGTCTTGGGTGATTAAGGAACAAGTCACCTGTTCTTAAATTACTCCAGCTATACAGGTTTATTGGTAAATCGGGAAAAAAAATTTGGTGTTCCCTACATTTTGCCGAGTTATGCGAACATAAATGTAGGGAACAGCAGATTTTTATTTACGATTTCACTTTTGGTCTCATAGTAAAAGAGGTTCATGATGATGAGTACAATGACCCCTTAAGAGGTTGTTAGTGTTTTATCAATAACCCTATAGGCTGGCATAATTTCCGTTTTTCTTAAATAAGTTAATATTAGTGTTTAGGTCAGTCCCTTATTTGAATATGAATATTTATCTTGACGATATACGATATTAATGCTCCATCGGCTTCCACAAATGATCACATTATACTTGCAAACAATGGTAACTTGTCGACAGATATTATTAATGGATGAATCATGAAGTCAGATATTATTGCCGAGCTGTCAATAGTTATAAATTTAAGCTCGTGATTGTACTTTAGAAAAAAAACATTTTTCGTTACGGTTCTGAATTTCGATTTAATGATCGAATTTCATAGTAACCTCAGATTAAGTTTGAAGTACCTAGAGATCTTACACTGAATACCTATCGTCTGACTGAAATACAGGACATCGATGTTTTAATTTTTGTGACAGTAATTTTTTGTATTCAAAATAACACACAACATCACGCTAGTAATCCCCGAAGGGTTAGGCAGAGGTGTACCTATAGTACACCCACATTTCGCCAGTTATGTATAAGTCCCATGAAGGGGGCGAACCTAATATATTTTTTTTTTTTTATGGTGAGTATCAGAAAATCTGCCAGTCGACAGTTTGGTAGCGACTAGCGAGCGGGGCAAACTGCCCAGGATGTCGTCACTCATAGAAGCTTCTTCTCTACCTCCAACAAATAAGTAAATCATAATTAATTATTGTAAAATCCATTGTTTTGAAAAGGAAATCAGCAGACCATATCTTAAATCCCAGTCAATACAAAAACGGGTCGTAAACAATATAATAATCAAGTAAATTAGGTACCTCACTACTCAGTTTTTTTTTGTATTTTTTTTCTGGGTGGAGAATAATTGTAGGACAATTAAAACAACTCTGTTATTAATTCCTAATTGCAAAATTGGCATCATCTGCGATCTTTAAAAACTATCATCAATATTGTAACTACCTCAACATTAGATAATCAAAACCAATCAATCAATCAATGCTTAGCCTTTTCCTTCGTTTAGCCTTTTTTTTTCTTCTACTTCCAGTCTAACCGGCAGCTGAATACAAGTATTTTACATGGAACGACGCTACGCAACATCTTCTCGTCCCACATACCGCAGTATCTCAAGAAAGTCTTTGACCAGTGCGTGTTGCCAGTGATGACCTATGGCACTGAAACGTGGTCGTTCACAATGGGCCTTATTAGAAGGTTAAAAGTCACCCAAAGGGCAATTGAGAGGGCTATGCTTGGAGTTTTCCTACGTGATCAAATGAAAAGATCCGCTGGAGAACCAAGGTAACCGACATAGCCAGAAGAATGGCAAGGGCAGGGCACATTGCTCGCAGAACAGATCGCCGATGGGGCGAAAGGTTCTGGAGTGTCGACAACGTACAGGAAGACGTAGCGTTGGAAGGCGTCCCACAAGGTGGACCGATGACCTTGTGAATACCGCAGGAATCCGCTGGATGCGGGAAGCACAGAACCGGTCGAAGTGGCGGTGCTTGGGGGATGCCTATGTACAGCAATGGACGTCTATCGCTTTGCAATTAATTAAAATATATTTTTATCAATTTATTTATCTTTTGTATATATTCTTTTCTATTTTATGAATGTGAGAACGCTGTAGAATTAGTGAACTGTCGATTTTTAGACCATTTTCTAGTTTGTTAAGTACCTGGTAATTGTTGAAAGACCAACACTGTCCTCCCATACCTACTATCACTGTTATTTGAAAATATTGTAAAAGCCAATTTTTCTTTTTAGAGTTTCTTGCCGGCTCTTCTCCATAAGAAACGACCAATTGGAACCGTGAACCTAGCTTCTGACGTTTCATAAGTGCCATGTAGATTGATGTGAAATAAAATATGTTGAATTTGAAATGATGACATGGAGCGACTGCCTATCTGACCACCATCACGAATCATATACTATATTTATGTACCTACTTGATATATAATTATCAACATGTAATTGGTATAGGTAACAGAACTATGGCCTCATTATACCAACACGCGGTGGAATCAAGTTCACAAAAGATTAATAGCTGGCATTGTGTCTTACGTGAGGCCTTGTATGCGACGTGAATACAAAGATATCATAATTTAACGTTACTAAGCATTGCTTGATCTAGAAGACTAACTTAGTCATGATTTAAATTCAAAAGATCATTTTATTGAGGTTCTATGGTAAAAAGAATCAGCCAGTTTGATGTAGACTTATGATTTACAAAATAAGAGATGCAATAGACGTAACCTGTTCCGCTTAGCTATTTCTAAAGAGCCATAAAAAATCCTGTAAGAAATCGACATGTGTTTCACCTCTCAACGAGGCATCCTCAGGATGACGATTAACTTGTCGCGAACTCGAACACGGTGAGTTGCCACACCGAGCGCTGAACGCAGAGTCACAGAGTCTCTATCCACGAATATATCAGCGTCTATTGTATTTAATAATGGATTTCCGCAAGGTCACACCTGAATCAATTATATAGATATTATATCGAACTTTAAAGCGAAGTTTTAGTAGAGAAATATCCTATCCTATACTATTAAATGAGCAATATTAGTATTTATAATCGCATTTTATTTTATAATCGTATTTTGTAATCACATTTTGGAAAACGGCTCTAACGATTTCGATGAAAGTTACAAAATAGGGGTTTTTGGGGGCGAAAAATCGATCAAGGTAAGTCTCATATTAGGGAAAATTCGTTTTCTCAGTTTTTTCGCCCAAGCAGAGCTCGGTCGCCCAAAGTTTAGAACAAGATGGCTACCTTAGAATAGTGACATGGCAGCATGGAATTAGTAAGTACCTACTATCACGGGAGCATGGAATTAGTATGTACTAAACATGGAATTAATAATGAACTTTCCTATACTATCTCTATTTTCACCAGAGCAGAGCTCGGTCTCCCAGGTACTATTTATTATAGTACCTACTGAAGAACAGAAAACTTCGTATATCGTAAGCAGAATTATCTGCGGAAATTAATGGCCCAAACCAAAGCCTTACTATTAATGTAGGTAATATATGTTTTAGACCACGAAAATCAAATTCTAGATAGGTAATAATAATATATACCTACTTGCCTTACACAGAAGGATATCTGTAAATGGCAGATTAAATTACTTTACAACAAACCATCAAGGAAAATCCTCCGTATATGCAGGCCAAAACCAAAACAACGACCATGACAATACCTTTGATATAAATAATTCAAAGAACACTTATTATTAAGGTACTAAATGATGAAGAAACAAAACATCAATCTGCCTAGCCTTTTCCCAACTATGTTGGGGTCGGCTTCTAGTCTAACCGGATGCAGCTGAATACCAGTATTTTACATGGAGCGACTGCCGATCTAACCTCCACAATCCAGAAACTGAGTAATACGATACCCCTTGGTAAGACTGGTTGTCAGACTTTCGGGCTTCTGACGGCCCGTAAAGACTGTCAAAGATAAACGAATGACAGCTGGGACCAAAGGCTTAACGTGCTTTTCGAGGCACCGAGGAGTCTCGGTATGTAAAGATGGTCACTCATCCGCGGACCAACCCCGGCAAGCGTAGCTTAACCTGATGGATCGACTCGTGCGGCTATTATTACTTAGCCACGAGCTCCTCAAAAGCGAACTCCTAAATGATGAAGAAACAAAGGTAAAAAAACGAGCGAGCCTTACAGTAGTCGTATGTAACATCTGACATCTTGACTGACAGTACCTGCCTCTCGGAAAATGGGTTGGTACCATCTGACGGCCAACTCTTCCACCTCGCGCGCTCATTGGTCAAATCAAAAATGGCGCGCTTCCCCGGCTTCCTGTTACACACTTCCGTCCCTTTTGACGAAATCACTCCCACAGATTGCAGGAAAGCGATAGGAAAGATGTTACTTATCGATAAAAAAACTTTTTACAAAAAAAAAAACAACCGACTTCAAAAAAAAACACTACTAAGTGAAAAATAACTTTAATTTCGGAAGTCGGTGTCTTTGGTTTTGAATTTTCGTTCTTTGTCACCGACTTCCGAAATTAAAGTTATTTTTCACTTTGTAGTGTTTTTTTTTGAAGTCGGTTGTTTTTTTTTTGTAAAAAGTTTTTATTTTTCACTTTTTAGTTGTGGTACCTACCCCACACAAATTCGAATACCACTACCTGCTATGTAAATAACAGTGACAAGAAGTTATCATATCATCTACATACTAAGTGGGAAAAAATACGTATAATTGAAGCTAACTCAAAAACTACCCAAGCAAAGTTAATAAAATTTATATGGGACCACCTCTGAAGTATGATCTACCAAACAAAAAAAGAATCATCAAAATCTATTCATAATTGGCGGAGTAATCGCGTAACAAATATACAAAAAAAAAAAAAAACAAAAAAAAAAAAAACATACAGACGAATTGAGAACCTCCTCCTTTTGGAAGTCGGTTAAAAATAACACTACCTTTAACTAATTAGTTACTTTTTGTACCTGTACCTACAATCTTATTTTTATTTTTCACTTTTTAGTTGTGGTACCTACCCCACACAAATTCGAATACCACTACCTACCGTATCCTCCTTTTTGAAGTCGGTTAAAAAAACTTTGCAGTATTTCTTTTTACTACTAAGTACTATCGAAGAAACGCATATCTAAGCAGTTTGAAAACAAAATCCCGTGAACACGAGCCTTTTTTTCATAGGTAAGCGTTACTATGTCGGCTGCAAGCAGAAATAGTCCTTACGGTATATAGGTATATATGCGTTTCTTCGATGGTACCTTAACCAAAACCAGTTTGTAAGTTGACTCAGTAGGTACCAGAGGTTACTGTCTCAATATATTCAGACGATACTTACCCCGCTAATTACTTGAAAGCATTGCTAACTGGTTGTGTTGTCATTTTACTGGTGGATACAAGGTTAAATCAC
This sequence comes from Agrochola litura, assembly GCA_949152395.1. Lineage (NCBI taxonomy): Eukaryota > Metazoa > Arthropoda > Insecta > Lepidoptera > Noctuidae > Agrochola > Agrochola litura. The sequence continues at coordinate 14,811,741 of OX424509.1, read as the reverse complement.
TGTCTACCTTCATAAAAGTATTATTTGCATATAAGTATCCTTCGAGATATCGAACTAACAAGGATATAAGTATCCTTCGAGATATCGAACTAACACATTTAAAGGTTTCTCTGAGCATAGCATAATTAGCCTTTAATGTTCCCTCTGCTGGGACACAGGCCTCTTCTTTGTGAGAGGGAATGGGCCGTAATCCACCACGCAGGCATGTCCCCTGTCTTCGTATTTTTGGTTCTAGGACATGCCGGTTCCCTCACGATATGTTCCTTCACCGTTTTGAGAGCAGTGGTGATGGAATAATTTACACAAAGTAAAGTGCCTGCTTTGGTTCGAACCCACGACCGACAACTCGTAAATCGCGGCCGTTGCGGCACCACTGCTCTGCTAAGACTTGCAAGTAACACTGTTGAGTAGGTTCTTACGATTAAAATTGTTATCGTATGAACCCACTCGAACAGTGTAATTACATCACCAATTTTAAAATTTTAATAATATCATGGTTCGTGATCATTTCAGTCAAAATACGTCCACTGCTGGACATAGGCATCCTCTAAGCGTCGGCACATCGAATGGTCCTGTGCTTCTCGCATCCTCAAAATCTTGGGGGGGCCAAGAGGTCACGTAGAAAATCAAATAAAATACAAGTAATTTATGCACAGTTACATTTCTAGTAAAGCTTGATGACAAAATAAGACTTGCTGCATTTAATCTATTTAGCACCTAAAGCAATTTTAATTGCTTTCCAGCTATTTAAATAAGTCAGGTAATGGACTACAATTTTACAAAACACATTGTTTTTCATCGCAGAAATGCATAAAATAGTAGATTGTTATACGAGGGGCTAAAATAACCCATTCTATCGAGGTAGTTTTACCCCCGAGCTTTAGCGAGGGAGTAAATAGAAACAGAGTTAGAATGGGTTTTAGTAGCGTATGTTATACTCTACTTTTCACTGGGATTGCGAAAAAATAAAATAATCCAATACAATATTAAATAGTTTATTTTATTTAAAAAAATATACAATTTGGTTTTTATCCCGTTATGTGGTAGTAAAAAGCTAGTTTTACATAAGAATAAAGGCTTTCGTTTTTGTAGGCTCGTTGGTTACAGACAAAAATTACTTTTTCCCTAAGAGCGAGATGTGCTATTTTTCCCCGTTCTGGTACGCTACAATGACGACCTTTTTGAGCCAGAGGAGTGAAAATTAATTTATAAAGGACAATTTATTTTATGAGCTCGTGGCTGAGTAATAACAGCCGCACGGGTCGACCCATCAGGTTAAGCTACGCTTGCCAGGGTTGGTTCGTGGATGAGTGGGGACCATCTTTACATACCGAGACTCCTCCGTGCCTCGGAAAGCACGTTTAAGCCATTGGTCCCCTGCTGACATTCGTGGATCTTTGGCAGTCGTTACGGGCCATCAGAAGTCCGAAAGTCTGACAACCAGTCTTACCAAGGGGTATTGTATTACCCAGTTACTGGGTGGTGGAGGTCAGATAGGCAGTCACTTCATGTAAAATACTGGTATTCAGCTGCATCCGGTTAGACTGGAAGCCGACCCCAACATAGTTGGGAAAAAGCTAGGCAGATTTGAAATGCCAAAAAAAAATTTTTATTCGCTAAATATCCTTACAACTTATACGTGAACGTCTTGGGTTATCCTTACTTTGAAATTTTGAATCAAATCAGTTTTGTACGCATTTGTTAAATTGTTAGATTCTGATTGCATAACAAACACCTAATTAAACTTTGATACGTTCAATAATATATCAAATCCAGTATTGGATTCCTAGTGGATTATGTAACCTGCCTAATTCCTAATTTAATATTTGACCCCGAAATAAATCAAATTTTTAAGGTCAACATAGTTAAAAATTAGAAAAGCCAGAATTTTTGAGACACAAAAAAATTAAAATTTTTTGCTTGCCGAAAGAAAATGATTAATTTTTTGTATTATAGTCTAAGATCGAGCTGCTTGATTACTACGTTCATCTAGTTTTTAATAATCAAAATCCACATTATAGATTTTTTTTCTATTTGATGTGTCAAAAATCTTACAGTTTATGGTTCTAACTTTCGTAAAATTTGATAGAGAGTAATTATTACAATCTTTAGGTATAGTTTTCAGTATCCAACTATAGTATTTCTATCCCACGAAGCGACGCGCGCTTTACTTGTGGTCGTCAAGAATACAAACACGCAGTGAATGTGTGTGTAAGCACAGCATTAGCTCTCGGTACCGGCTGAGACAATGTTGAAGTCGGAAATGCGTGTGTGTGTATGCGTGTTTTGTGCTAACGCTACTCGTCTTCACGCACACATTCACAGCGTGTTTGTACACTTGGTTACCACAAGTAAAGCAAGCGTCGCTCGTGAGATAAAATACTGTACCTATAGAATCTAGGTGAACTTTTCTATGTCAATGTCGTTCAATGCCCTTTCCCCATTCAATATTATCAATACTGACTAAAGTAGGCTATATATATACCTGCTAACGGAACCAACAAGTCACGAACTATGAGTCAATAAGTACGACAGTACATCACAACAACCGATGGGTTTCTTAAGAACAAACGAAAAATAAAGCCTATTCTAACATCCGAAGTCAAGGTAAACTGATTTCATAATAAACCCATTAGTTAACCATGGCTAGTTAACTTAAAATCTTTAACAAAACGAGAGTTTCCTTGAGAACTATGTTTTTCTTGTAACTCCTATTCCTCATTAGCCGCAAGCGCAATTACTGCTGAGTCGAGAGTTACGGGTTTTGAGTTCGAATCCCGAGATTAAGAAAAGTGTTAAGTACCTACCTACCTATTGGGGTTTTTCATTGATTTAATAGTGTAGATTTGTGCACGGTTAAAGGCAACAGGCACTCTCACAGAACAAAACATAATATAGCGAAATTTTGGTGTTGGTGAATAGGTACATTACACTTCTGCGTTTTTTAGTCTTATAACATTATATGCAAGATAGTGTGATCATGTGTGTAAGGGTGTGTATATGTGTGTGTGTTGTTTTCTCTATTACTTTAGTCATATATAATTGCTAACCAAGTATTTCTTTTGCTTCTCTAATTATGGCGATGTGTTTTTTGTGTTTTTTGCTCACACCATAACTTATTAATAAATGTCTATACGTGAGGATTTGTAATTGGCTCTTTGGTGACGATGGTCTCCTTCTTTGTCTGTTTTTATTAGCTGTAAGTCCTCCATGTACTAAATAAGTAAATAATGTGCGAGTCGAGTTATTTGATTAGAGTTGGTTTTGCTTCCATGGAAATTGAACTACATGTACCACACATCGCTTTTCCTCGCTGTCTTTAAAGCGATAACTTCTTACACGGGCATTGTTTGAGTCACGTCTCAAGAACAATAAAACCAATTTATTATCTTCCTTCATGACATAACAATAATAAATCTAATGATTGATTTAACGTATTCCGTGTAACGAATCATTGAGGATCTTATGTTATGGGGTTTATTTATACACATTATCATAACATCACACCTGTATTCCCCGAAGGATTGGGCAGAGGTGTACCTATAGTACACCCACATTTCGCCAGTTATGTTTAAGTCCCATGTTTGGGGGTGTGTGTGTGTGTTTGTGTGATGGGCGAGCCTATTACTATCAACCGGGCACAAAACATTTTGTAATGATTACCGTCTCTCACCCATATATTTTTAACATTAAAAAACGTTTTCTACACTAATACCATAGAGAAAAAAAATCGTTTTTTTGTTTTTAGTGAATTAACTCAAAAACTACCGTTTTGATTTTAAAAATTCTTTCACTACTAGAATGCTATATTATTACTGAGTAACATAGGCTATAATTTAAAAAGATAGAACGCGGGCCAAGCCGCTGGCGGATGCTATTATAAATAAACCACATGATATTCGTAACGCAATTGTTTGGTTAGTTATGATTATGAATTACTGTCGTGTGTTAATAATATTTATGAGAATCTGGTTTACAAATAATTCGTGACAACTAACATTGGTAAATAAATATTGACAAATGTATTAGTACATGATTTCCGTAGATACAAAAATTAAGATTGCGTCAAGTGTTTGTATGCGCGATGCCACTTGACAATAAGTGACGGAAATCCCTAATAGGTAAATAACTAATATTGATTATTGGTTGACCTCTACCAAGGTCATATTCAAGGGATAGAAATATTTGATGAGACGAAAATGACATATTATATAATTGAAATATACTTTATTGTACACCAGATAATACATTACACAAAAATAAATAATTAATAAATACCTAATTATTTTATTAATTCTATACTTAAATAGTTTGTGATATTTAAAAGTTTAAAATTCGTCGGTAGATAACATAAGTAGGTTATAAGAAAGTGGACAAATAGTTATGTCTTAGTAGGTAGGTATTTAAAACCTTTGCGAGGCCAGTGCTAACGCTGTCGACGTAGATAGGTATACAACATGTAAAAAAAACCATGTCCGATCCGCGAGGGTGTTGTTAGGTATCGTACCTACTGAGAGTATTTATGAGTGTGTGAGTGAATATGTGTGAGTGAGTATGCGTGAGTGAGTGTGGTATTTTACAGGAACATCGCATTAAAAAAAAAATTCGTAAATTTTTTTTAATGGGGTGTTTTACCGGTACCCTAATTGCGTAATACAACACAATCACAATAAGTTTCTATTTATAACAGATTGCTAATCCATTGCTTCATAAGTTGGAAAAAAATATCTGCTCAACAACTAAAATAAAGCAATGAATGTTGTTGAACTGTCAAAATGAAACAAATTAGGCATAATTGTTTACGAAAATAAGTTACGCGATTAGGGTACGGAGTATTACATGGGGCGAGGGCGGCTGTCGTTTAGCGAGTGTGTACACACGGCTACACATCAAGCTATACATTTCCAGTTTATGCTGATCTCGCATTGTATAGGATTTCCGTGCGAATGCGAGGTCAGTTTATACTGGAAATGTATAGCTTGTGTGTACCTACAAGTCATAAGTTCATAACTTATGAAGTTATGACTCCTGTTGAAAATTTTCTGATTTTTAATGTATTTGAGGTATTTTTGGTACTAAAAAAAATGTGATTTTTAAATGGCAAAACTTTTTTATTTTCAAAAATAATTACTCATATGTTTTATTACTTTTAGGTAATTTTATTGCAGTACCTACCTATGAGCTTCTTTCGGATCCAACAGGTTTTTTTTTTACATATTGTTTAATTTGGAATCATCGATTAGACAAAGAAGAAATATTTGTATAGAAACATTTTTCATACAAATTATAGGTGTAATTCAACAGTAAATATTGATCTGTATGTAATAATCAAACACAAGACAAAGTCAACGTTATGGCAATTGTTCAATATCGTAATAACGGAAAAATATTTGCAGGTCTAGGTTGTAAACATAATTAATTTACATAATTACAAGATCATTTGTTTGAACTCGAATTTGCACAAATTATACATACCAGGTAGTATGTTAAAGAACTAATATTTAACTGATATCTACGACTACATACCTACCTACCTACTACATAATTATTGTATACTCGTGTATTGTATGAAAAAACCCTCTTTAACTTTGTTTAATTCTAAAAACGCGTTGATAAACTTTAGAATAGAATAGATGTAACATTTATTCACAAAGAATGTAAGTAGGTACAAAAGTCTGTTGTTACAGTTGTGAGGAATCCATGTACAGTAAGCGCTCAAAAGTGCATGAGCACGCTAAGAGTCGTATTGCTGTGAACACGCGGTATAGCTCGTACATTTGTATGTGTAAGCAACACGATACACACACCACAGATAACGCAGTTATTGTTCGTACACGAAACAACAATATATTTCCGTCGCTTTAAACATGCTAGCACACACGCACTATGCGCGTGAACTTGACCAGTTAATGGCATTCCTAAAATTCGATAGTAACTTAACAAGTGCAGATAGCAGAAAGCGTTAAGCGTTGGTATGGAATTCAAACTGCCTCAGGTTCTATTCTCGTAAAACACAGTGCGGTTTTTTGCAAATATTATTATTTTTGTTTTCGATAATAATATTTTTTAAATATTGCTGCTTTTTTATGTTGTTATTGCAATAAAGGTTTTAGAATAAAAAATGCGTGATATATGATAACAAAATTAAAAAAATATGTTTATTCGTTATATTTATTTTACATAAGTTAACACACTGCTACAATTATTTATCATTACTTCAGCTGAATAAGATGTGAAATAGATGTCAAGAAACTAGAAGCAGTTTGTATTATTTTGACATATTTAAATTATGAAATATTTTAAATTTTTAATGGATTTTTTCACCATAAACATTAAGCTTTGATCATGGTCGAAGTAATTAAGTAATAAATAAGAATATTAGACTACTTAAAATGTAAAAAATACTTACAGAATAGGTAATTTTAAGGTTAAATATGGGCAGTTTGTTTATATTTTATTTGTACCTATTAAATATTTTACATTTTATTTGACTTTAGTAAATATTGGTTGTTATTGAGGTTAAAGCTTAAGTATTCATTTTCTTTACGAAAAGAAGATTGAAACTAAACCTCAAATTTTAATCCTAAAATAATACTATTACTAAAATAATATTAAACAATTTCGGTATATCTGCAAGAATTACGACAAACACCCTATTGAAACGTGCTTAAAAAATTCGTTTCCATAAATTCATGCAATAACGAATCTGTTGTTTATTAAGTTGGTACGGTCAATATTTTAAGGTCAAAAACGGTTTTCTAGCTGGTCTTCAGTGATGCAAGCCTTCAGAGTGCACGGCGAACGGTTCATAATGACGTGTTTTTAATAATTCAGCAAAATATCTCGTTGGTATGAAACCATTTGTTTCATTCACCATTTGACGTCGCTGCTACTCGATAATAACCCCTTCCTCATATCTCTTAACCCTCACAGTATTTCTCTAGAACAAAGAAAAACATTGTTTTTATTACACATAATACCTTATTATTTATTATTCACTAATCGAATTAAACCTCACAATGAATTTAAAACTTTAAAGGCATCTTCTGTCTCAACAATACCTCTGTTCTATCAACAATACCCTTGATTAAGATTTATGTTTAGTAAAATATGAAATATATAAATGATAACACTCACACTTAGTCCGGTTTCATTAGATATTCACTTCACTTTTACGCAGCGCAATAATATTCTCTGATCTGATCTGATCTCTTCAATATATTTTATGCCTGCTTTTTGATAATAATAACCACAACACTGCGCTAAATACTCGTCACCAATATTATCCACGAACCAAAAAAGTTCTATTAATTAAATACTCGTAACAAACTGCATCTACCCCACAAAAATCGAAATAATTTACTTAGTTTTTTGTGGTCTACCTGCTAAACTTTAATATTTATGTGAACAAGACGAATGAAACTAAAAACGAATGATGATTATTGAACTAGTCATTGGTTGCAGACAAAGTGAGTGTGTGTGTGTAATGTGCGTGTCTACAGTATTGTAACAACTTATAGAAAAAGGTCGTAAGTCAAACCGAAGCGTCAGTCTATTGCTTTGTGAGATTGCTCATGGACTTTTGGTCGGTACTGTACCTACATTCTACCTAATTTAGCATACTTAATTTAGTACAGGCTACATTTAAAAAAATTACAAAAACTAAAGTTAGCAAAACTCGCATCGCTTTCGCTTTTTTAAACGTTTAATCTCGTAAATTTTACTCTCTAGTAACTACAAGAAATTATTCTAAATGTACAAATAACATTTAGTATTACAAGAGACCCTCATATTATGTATACAATGTGTCCGGACATGAACTAGCGATATTCTAAATAATAAGTACAATTACACTCTAAGTTTGGGTCCAATACACTTCCCCGCTATGTAGAAGCCATTTTGTTTTTTTTTTTAAATATTCACTATGCGAGTACAAAAAAAATCATATCTCTCAAAGTTTTAGTCATACTGAGATAAAAATAGGCTTATTCGAAAGGCAATAATATTGTCTACCCTCTGCATTACAAAAAAATGTATTCACTATTCCAAAACTTTTGAAAAAAAATGTGAAAGTAGAAAAAAAAAATATGCATTTCAACCAATAATTTGTTAATTACCACAAAAATGAGGAAGTGTTTGGACCCAAGCTTAGAGTATAATTGTACTTTAAAATAGTTTATATTTTAGTATTTAGAATATCGCTAGTCCATGTCCGGACACACTGTATATTAACAAACAACATAAAAGTTTGAAATAGATATCACAACACCATGTTTAGTCCATAAGTACGTGTATGTAACACACGTGAGATTACGTCAGTCCAAGTGCGGTAATTTTGTTAAGTACAGCCATTTACTCGCTATCATAAATACAGTATGCTAACTAACGAAGGGAGAAAACCGCAATAAAAAAACAGTTGCACTCCGGGAGTACCGACAGAAGTGAAACTTGAAAAAAATCGTCACCGCGGTAACCAACGCGTTGATGTCTTTTATTCCAAGCATCGCGGTAATCAACGGGTTGTAGTCTTTTACTCCACACACCGCGGTAATCAACGCATTGATGTTTTACTCCATGCACCGCGCTAAGCAACGCGTTGATGTCTTTTACTCCACGGTGTCGGTTATTGCGTTACAGTGTCGCGAAATCAATGGTTTAGTCCCATCTCAAAAATGCCCAACGCGCCTAAAGAAGTTTTCACTTCAATTTTTTTTAATCTTGTATGGACGTTATACTGTTGAGGGTTAACGGGAACGCCCTTCGTTACATAACATACTGTTTACAACATGTCCTGGAATTAACGCACACCACCAAACATCCCAATTAGAAGAGCAACGCGGTCACACAGACAGATACGAAATCGACTTTAATTTATAATAGGTATGTATACAGCGTGTATCAGAAATGTGTGTTCAAATTTAAGGGTGTGTGCGGTACAGACCATCAAACTGAACAACTTTTTCCTTAAGAGCAACATGCAACATCATAATCGCAAAAATATTATGAGCTGTCCCATACATTTCAGTCGAGTAGCTATTATATACGTAGACGATATCTGCTTTGTTAATATCAGTTACGCGGACAACATGGTGCTACTGAGCGCGTCAATCTGTGGGTTGAGAAAACTGGTTGCCTATTGTGAGCCGTATGCTAGGTTGCATGGCGTATATAGCGTCAAGAAGTCAGAGATCATGGTCTTTGAGGCTGGGGTAAGATTCCTAATAAGGTACCACCTGTTTTACTTTATGGCTCGTCTTTAAAAATGGTCCATAAGTTTAAGTATCTAGGTCATATATTAACCCCCAATCTCAAAGACGATGACGACATTGAACGGGAGCGGAGAGCGGTGTCGGTTAGAGCGAAAATGTTAGCTCGCAGGTTTGCACGATGCTCACTTCCTGTTAAGATAATACTCTTTCGAGCCTACTGTACATCTTTTTACACTAGCAGCCTGTGGGCTAGATATACGCAAAGATCGTACAACGCTCTCCGCGTTCAGTATAATAACGCGTTTGGATGCTGGTGTGGCTGCCCTTCTGTAGTGCATCAAAGATGTTTGCGGATGCGCATGTAGATTTTTTCTACACAACCATGCGCAAAAGGTGCGGTTCCATGATGCGCAGGGTGTGGAGCAGCTCGAACAGTATCCTAAGCATGATTTCAAGTCGCCTATAGACTGTGAAGATAATTCTATTCTATTCTATTGAAGTTTTATATGCGACAGACGATAATTTTTTCGCGATTACTATGTTGGTCCAATGGAGAAAGTTGTTCAGTTTGATGGTGTGTACCACGACCGTAGAGACCACACTTTTTTGATACACGCTGTAGATATACTCCGAAAAGCAATATACCACAATCACACGCTCGATAGAATGTGTGGTAACACACTTCGTGTTGCAATAACTTCTAATTATAAAACTATTTTACCTAAACCCGTGACAAGCTTATATCCGTTTAAAGAAATCGTTTTGGAGGGAAGCGATTTAAAACGAGAAAAACTGGTTAGTTTAGTGGATATTGCTGATAAGGGCTATTGCGAGATTTAACTGCGAAAGACTAGGCAAGCTACACTGACGAGCAATATAAAAGCCAATAACTTATCATGAAATATTTCCAAAACCACGCAGGATAGCTTCTTGAAGTAAAAAGCAACATTTAAAATAAGTCAAGTGTATTACCTAACTTATGTGGTTTAGGAGATGTTTAGATTTTTTAACATTTTGCAAGTGGCTTTTTTATATTGCTCGTCAGTATATTATATACCAGATATTGATATTATGACGAAAAATTTAATGTATTCTTATTTGTTATTTAATTTTTTATTTGAGTTTTAATTTTTTATTGAATTTTACATTATTTTATTTCAATTACAGGGTGGCAGGGACATCGACGCGAAAACTGTTACCATGGATTTCAGTACATGATTCTGAACCTCCTTAATTTTTTTTAATGAATGTTTAGTAGTCATTGGATACTTGAAGTGGGCTGCTTTTGTAAGACTACTAAAATGTCACGGTGTATACTGTCAGACCAAATAAAAAACCATGACATAGCGCTGTAAACAATACAGTGAAGCATGCTAAAACTACACCTCACTAAGTGCACACATGTTTACGAAACCGGCTTCACATCACTGTTGACAGCGCTCTGTCTTGGTTTTTTATTTGGTCTAAGTCTAACTAATAATAAATCCTAAAGTTGAAGAGTTTGTTTTTTTTGTCTGTTTGTTTGAACCGGCTAATCTCTGGAACTAGCAGTCGAATTTGAAAAAATCTTTTTACATTTGATAGCCCAATTATTGAAGAAGGCTTTTTAGCTTCACGCTACGACCCTTAGGAGCCGAGCAAAAGGAAAATAAGACTGAAAGAACGCTCAGCGAAAATGAAATATAACGTGGGCGGTCTGGGGCCGAAATTTCAGGCAGACGAAGTCGAGGGCAGAAGCTAGTTAGACATACCGTATTAGATAAAGTATGCCGTATCATAACAATAATAGCTCTTTGCAAAGGATATTTCATCAAGTTTCCCACAGACAGGCGCGACACGACTCTGGTGGAAGAAAAAGAAAAGAAAGAAAGATAGAAAAATTGTTTCTTCTGCACAAAATAAAGGCACATTACAAAAAAAAAACAACAACAATAAACAACAACAATAAACAATTCTAGTGGAAATGGCATTGTTAGACGTACTTATGTCTAACATTCTGGAAAAAATAGTTAATTACGGACTTATTAATGATCTCAACGAGTTAATTATTTAACAACTAGGTACTTAGATAATAGGTATATTTCCAAAATTATCTAATTGCCCCTAAAATCCCAGTACCTCTGTACTTTAAATTATACTCAATACTCAATATATTTATTGCTTCCACATGTGAACTTAGGTGGTAGGTTTAACAAAATAATATGATCATTATGAACCCTGTCGGGCACAGCAAAAGTAGGAGAGAGGAAGAGGGCTTTTAATTTTATTACTTATTTAGTACCTATTTATTATAATTATTTTATAAAACTTGTAAATTAAAATATGTATGTATGTGTAATATGTTGTGTGTGTATGTGTGTGTTTTATGTCGTTTCACTATGATTTTACTGTGTACATAAATAATAAAATAAATAAACAAAATCTTCCAAACATGATGATTTATCGAATTTTAGACGTATTTAATTATACGAAATCCACGACTAAAAGTAATTTAATATTGGTTATTTATAGATAAATGTTGCTTTGATCTGGGGACACGGTAGTGCCCCTTTTAGTCGAGCTATAAAATTACATGATGCGCATACGCATGCAAATAACATTTTATTATTCTGTCCGTTTCTCTGTTTCATACATTTTCATGGTCAAACTAATGATGATAAAATTAAATAAGTACTGAACTGAAATTGGCATATGACAAAGCTATCAAGTTAAGGTGCTGGATATGTAATTTATCCTTAAATCATAACTGATTCATAATTAAATCATTTACTAATATTTAAATAATGACTTCTGGAAACTAGATGATATTTAGCATAAGCATAGGTGATCAGCCTATAATGTTCCCACTGCTGGGACACAGACCTCCTTTCGGTGAGAGGGAGTGGGCCGTAATCCACTACGCGGGCCTAGTGTGGGTTGGGAAGATGTCACATGCCGGTTTCCTCACGATGTTTTCCTTCACCGTTTTGAGAGCAGTGGTGATGAAATAATTTACTCAAAGCAAAGCGCCTGGCTGGGTTCGAACCTACAACCTACAATTTGTAAGTCGCGGCGAGATGATATTTATCACTAACTAATTCGTAAATAAATCAAAACATTAATTTACATTTAAAGGAAGCTAGTTCATATTTTAGCACTGACTTGCCTAAATGTCATGGAATGACAATAAAAAATATTTAATTCGATTTTATTTGCAATTGATTTACATAACGGAGGCATCAATAGTTTTAAACCCACACGTTTGTAAATTCTGCATCTTTTGAAGGCCATGGAATGACACTTTTGGGTTTTCGACGATTCCTTTTATGGAAATGTGTAGGTAAGCAGGTTATATACACACAAGTTTCGAATTGTTTTAAATATTTAAAACGCTTGCAAAAGCAAACTTCACAAGTTCACATGCACTTGCTAGGTACCTAATCGCTGCACTTTGTAGTTTTCGCAAAATATCCACAAATTTATGACACACGTCCTCGGCAAATTCTTGCTAAAAAGGCCTTCCAAAAACACGATACGGACGGGCATGAGCGTTATTTGATGAATCCGATTACCTACTTGAAGTCAGAAAGACGGATGGTCGCCCATCCATGAACCGACCGCGGCAATCTTTGAAATAGTTAAGTGTTAACTTAGATGTAAATTGGGATTCTGTTTGCTGCGTGAGGAATTCACGAATAAGGGCTCCGGTCGAGTCCCTAAGGTCCTTGTGAATCACGCACCTGAGTAAAATAAATCCTCCTGACCGAATTTCGGCCACGGTGGCGAATATCAACGGAGATTAGCCAAGTATATTTGTCGTCACTAATGCTGGGGCGACACCAACGGGAAACGCCGTTAATTATCGCGATGATGGACGTTAACCCGTAGGAATAAAGTCTATCATCGCGATAATAAACGGCGTTTCCTGTTGGTGTGGCCCCGGCATTACAAAGAACGCTGGACGACAGCACAGGGGATGTGTCTGCGCACGGGTACAGTCGCGTCCTAATGTACTAGGCTATTGTTTTATAATATAAGTATAACTGTTTTATTGTTGAATCACACAGAAGAATCGATAAATCGCTCGAGCGATTTTTTACGTGATGCCAGCATTTTTTTACGTGATGGGACTAGTACGCAGGAGATATTTTATTATACCGCACAAGTTTGTGCGCAAACGCAGCTACACTCCCTATTCCTTTACTCTCATGATCAGATGGTACTGCAATCCGACACGACCGGGGAGAGATCAGGCGCAGGATCAACGGCTTAACGTGCTTTCTGAGGCACGAGGGTATCACACCGCCAACTTCCAAACTCCGGGCTGCTACTGAGAAATTTCTAATGGAAAAACCCAATAACACTTTACCCGATCCGGCAATCGAACCCAGGACCCAGGAGTCGTGCGAGACAAACGGGGCAGTCAAAGCAATATCCATAGACCATTATCGTCCAGAACTGGCCAATGAACCTTGAGACATGTTACATACTTACTTATTACGAAATGTGAATGTAACACCAAAAATAAAAATACTTTCTATAACGAAACAAGTTTACCAAATATTCACGCAAGATGAAATTGATTTCTAAATCTTCTGGGCACGTTTCCGGATGACAGCGATGCGGACGGTACTTCGAAGCCTGAGTCTGTTTGTTTTTGTATTTATTTGTATAGTTAGTTAGTTAATCATTTGTAATGGTCTGGAGGTGCCCTACGTAATATTAGAATTGTAAATAATAATAGTTTTTATTAATGATTTTTGTAAAAATATTTTAAAAAGAATAAGTATATTTAATGTGTAAAAATGAATAAACAGAATCATAATAAATTAATCTATTCTAATATTATAAAGAGGAAAGATTTGTATTTTTGTATGTAACGAATAAACATAAAAACTACTGGACCGATTTGAAAAATTCTTTCAGCAATGGATAGCTACATTATCAGCGAGTAACATAGGCTATATTTTATCCCCGTACTCCCACGGGAACGGGAATACGCGGGTGAAACCACGTGACGTCCGCTAGTCATTAATAATTTATTTACAATTTAAGTACTTTTTCCTAACAATGTATGGAATGTTTTATTCTGAATTAAATGATTAATTAATAATAAGTTTTAAGTAAGTACATTTGATATTCACTTTCACCCATTTCACGATAGTTAATCATTTTAATTACAATAATTAATGAATAATTAGTTGTGGATGGAGTACCTATCTGATGTACAATATTCCGCAGCTGATAAAATAACTGTCGTATCGTAAAGTTTTAAGATTAAAGAATGCTGGGCTTATCGTACTGATAAATCTTTGGTTACTGTGGTAAATAAATATTTAATATAATTATGCACCTTCATTGCTTTCATAAATAAAATAAAAAATTTAAGTTGTGTTGGGGTTCTTTCGATTTATCGAGTCTGGTTAAACCACGCTGGGGTCGGTGCATTTCATTCATTCATTTAAGTATTTTTATAGTAAAATTGTAAATAGATATAATTAAAAAAAAAAAACTTTCATTTGTTAATTTTAATTAAACGCTAAAAAAATAAGACAATTCAGTAATAAAAATGTACTCACGTTTAAAAAAATGTGATCAGCAAAAAATTAACCAAACAACAATTTATATTCTTTCGAAAGTGTTCCAAAATCGAAAGTTCAACTCCGGAGTAGATCGAGAACGCGTTTATGCGTCGGACAGTCGCGACCAACTGAAGCTGACGATAGCGTTTTCTCGACCCCACTGATACACAACGGCTTCGCTCTCTGATTGTACCGTGTCCGTCTCTGCATGGGATTTTGTAATAAACCTATTACACACATTATTATTATTTACATGATAATACATCCATGAGAGGTTTTGTTCATGATGTAAAGCATCCATCCTGTAATGTAAAGGCTGTTGAGAAATAGGTAGTTAGAGTAGGTACTAGTAGTCACATGTTTTATCCTTAGTGATTATTACGTTTAGGGACTTGGAACTTGGAAGGTAGGTTGGAATACTTACGATCTACGGGTCCTAGGGAAAACTTTAGGTACCTAGGAGGTGTAAGGGAAACACCTACGCTCAGTACAGTAGCGGATCCAGGGGGTATCTAAGGGGCTCAAGGCCCCCACAAAAACATCTGAGTTCTTCCGTGACAAATCGTGAACTTGATATTATTCCTATTAAACTTTTTAACAAGCTTTACACTACCTAAGGTATTGTCATCAGATTATCCTTAACTTAATGAGTATTAGGTATGTTTTCTATGTTTTCAAGCGTATGTTTTCCGTTGAGGAATTTGCGAAAAGTAATCCGAGGAGGCCTGTACCCTAATTGCGTAACTTATTTTCGTAAACAATTATGACTGATTTGTTTCATTTTGACAGTTCAACACCATTCATTGCGTTATTTACGTTAAAGATAAAAGATAAAGATAATTTATTTTTCAAATATGGGTAACAGCAATGATGACAAAAAATATAAGAGTTCAGCCATGTTTTACCACGCATGCAAAAGATTTAAAACATTCAACTTATAACTAAATAATTAAATACAATTTTAAAATTACACAATGAACCCAGCCCGTTCCATCTTTGATGTCCTCCCTCCGGTAAACGCCCTAAGCCGAGGCTCGTACCCCACAGGGGGTGCCCTTAGCGAGCGTTCACCTAGTTTATAAGTTTAGTTTATAAGTCCCTGAAAAAAAAAAAAAAAAACACAATGAACTAAGTACAAAAAATAATATTTATATACACTAGCTTAAAAATTATTTCTCAATTAGGAACTCCTTAAGCTTTCGCCACTAAAAATGTTTGCCACTAAAATTCTTTTTAAATAATGAAAGCGGAAGCTCTTTCCATGTATTTGGCAATTTTTTATAGATCACTGGAGCCATGCAGTAGACACTTTTGCGCAGATTGAACTTTTGCGTTGTTGAGCAGATTTTTTTTTCCGACTTATGAAGCGATGGAACAGCAATCTGTTTCAAATCAAAACAAATTGTGATTGATCGTGTATTACGCAATTAGGGTATTGTTATGCAAAATAAAATGTTGTGTGCTTTTTAGTATTTACTTTGCTAAAATGGGTAGGTCAGCGGGGTTAAGCCCCTCCCCGACAATCCTGGATCCGCCACTGCCTACGCTAGTTTCCTTGGGTTTTAGGTAGGTAGGTACTTAGTAAAGTTAGCTTCCGTGTCTCAAAACATGCAATCAAAGTGACCTAGTTTATTTGGGCCAACAAGATTTGACATACCTACTGTCTTACCAGCAACAAGAAGATTTAGCAAAAAAGTATCTTTCAACACATTTGCTCGTAAAGTAGCGTTATTGCAGCAGCTGCACTGCTTTTAAATGTTTCACAAATGCCAATTTGTTACAAAATATGATATTCATATTGGTATGAATTTTTGATCGCAAGTATGTTGAAAAACTTCGTTTTATACGCGTAAGCATAAACTTTGCCCATTTAGGTATATCAAAGTGTACCATTCTCACAATGCAAAAAACAAAGTTTCAGACGGAATTTTCGCGAATAAAAACCGACACAATAAGTAAGTAGCTACTAATACCTACTTATAATGCAAGAGTAAACAGAAAAGTAGAGTGCAATGGCAACCGGCTGCTGCACAAAAAACTAGATTCTGTGTGAATGCAGACATGGAGAACTATGTAGGGCATTTGGCCGTTTGGCCCGTGAATGTAAACTTGTAAAGGAACCTTTCTATATGAGCAGAATAAGTGATTGAATTTAATGATCCGCTGATTGAGTCCGCAAGCACTGTGTCTAAGAAGGCGCCTAATTAAGGGAATGGAGGTTTATGGGCACTTAGGGTGGTCGCAAATCTGACGGAGGATATGTCAAGTATTGTCTGTCGCGTAAAGGCTTGTCGCGCAACGCTGCACCAGTAATTGTTCTACCGTGAAGTTTTCTTAGAAATTGTTTTATTAGAGTCGCGTCGCGCTGTCGTTGTCGCTTCGCGCCTGTTTACGTTTACGATAGAACGGACACTACCGTACACACTCAACCGATGATGCGTTAGTGCGTCCAGCGTACCTACTAACTGGAATTAACGAAGTTACGCCCGACGCGACGGGCGACGCACGGACGCATCTTCCATCAGATGTGCGATCACCTTTTTAAGGCGACGATAACCGACTGTTAATGATTTTATACTGAAGATCATGTCTAAACGAGTGGTGTAAATGATTTGGAAAAAATATATGTTAAATTAGAGCATTTTCTTAATAACTTAATATAGGAATATTTTAGATTATGTTTATATTACATAGTGAAATTAATTTGTAAAGTTATGTCTAACGCGGATAAAAACTGAGAATCACGCAAAATCTATCAAGCGTATTTTTCTGAAACCTTAACCATTTTAAAGATAATTTAATTATTACTCTTTTAGTATAACTGTTTTTATTAAAATACCTTTTGTTTTATGTATAACTAGCTTTTGCCCGCGGCTTCGCCCGCGTGGATGTCGGAAAATATCCCACGGGAACGTACTACTGGGCAGTACCGGGATTACATACCTAATAGTCCAGGAAAGGTTATTAACTCCTATCGCTGCGCTCCAACCATAATTATTTTGTTACGCGGAATTTTGAATCTGTGATATCTTTTGAACCATTATTTTAAATGATATGATGTCAAGGCATATATTAATCTAAATTAAATGCCCAATTTAAATAACATATTTTATTGTATAAGGATTAATATGATACCGGTTAATATAGCTTCGGAAATAACAATGGAATTTTTATTAAATTCTGAAAGATAGTAATGGTTACTGTGGGTCATCCTTAGAAGATATATGCCAGCCAACGCGGACGTTTTTGTTGAACTTTTTAAGATCTTCAATCCTGTAGAACATAAAGGCAATATTAAATGCCCATTTGATAAAGAGGTTTTGGCCAAGTGACGCCCATGAAAGAAAGAAACACTATTTTTTACATAGAACTCGGTTGGTATAATAAAGCCTGGGAGCTTTACTGGCGTGCGCCGCGTAAACCGTTAGAGATACTCATTATTTTTTGTAATCATGTTCTCGAAATCGGCTCTAACGATTTCGAGAACACGAGATTTTTTGCAATATTGGGGTTTACGAGGGCGAAAAATCGATCTAGCTAGGTCTCATATCTGGGAGAAATAGTTTTCTCCGTATTTTCACCAGAGCAGAGCTCGGTCGCCAGGGGCGTAGCTACTCGTACCGCCATATCAACGATACGGGGCCCCCAAGCTACAGCTACAGGGGCCCCCAGGTGTGTAAGCAAAATTCGTACAATATTATCCAAAACCCCAAATTCTTGATGAGGAGCACGTAATGAATGAATAACTAATGAAAATATGAAAATGAACGTAATTTGTTTATGGCTTACTAAGGCTTCAAACAAAAGGCACAGTCCAAGTCTCAAGCTCTTACATTAATTTAGTAAAATCACACAGAAAATCAAACCTATGAGTTAGGATGCTCCAATTTTAGAGCTTGCTCCGCTCGCTCTTACATTCTCTTAGTTAAATGACAATGACAGCTTAACCGATCCGAGTCAGGATTCTCCAAATTTTTCGGCTGCGCTCGCTCTTGCATTGTCTTAGTAAAATTCCAATGAAATCTTCAAGAATCAGAATGCTTCTATTTTCGAGCTCGTTTTGCTCGCTCTTCAATGAAAATTTAACGTATCTGAGTCAATTTTCTAGCTTGCGTCGCTTGCTTTTGGCTTCCTTAGTAAGGTCACAATAACACCTCATGGTGCTATTTTATTAAATTTGTAAAAAAAAAAGAATACACTTCTTTTGAGCTTCTCTACAGTCACATAAAAAGGGCCCCTAACATATTTTGACACTGGGTCCCTTTTCTACTAACTACGCCACTGTCGGGCGGCCAGGTACAGCTATTGCTCTTAACAGTATCTATACATCTGTAGACAGGATTACTATGGTTTTCAAAATACAATTTTCTATCTTACAGTAGGTACCTAACTTAATTTGTAAAGTAAAGAATATGGTGACTCTGGCTCTGTAGCCTATCCTTGACTGTGGCAAATTCACATAAGCGACCTTGTGGCCGAATGGGCCGAATGTCACGAAGCAACTCGAAGTAGCAATCGAAACCAACCCCTCCATGCCAGAACAGGTATTGCGAAGATTGTGCCCTTCAAAAACATTGTAAGTAATAAAGCGTTTTACTGTAAGTAGCCATTAAAAAGCACTTGTCAAGTAAGTATAGTCAATCGCACATCTTAGTGGTAACAATTTGACATTGACAACGCCTTTATGTCGTAGTCGTATGGGTTATTTTCGTAGTGCAAGGGTTACCACTGATTTACTGTTGACTGTACTTAGGTAGGTACCTATCCATGAACAAGTAAGAACAGAAACAAAGCTGTAAAGGTTTAATAAACTCGTACAGAAACAACTGAAATGAGTCTGTCGGCATTAATTAAACCCGTTAAAAGGGTAACTCAATAAAAAGACTGACTGGTTTCTTTAAACCCGCAAAAACCCATGCGATTCAGTCTTTGTTTTTACCTACTTGGGTTTTTTGTCTCAAGTAAAATGTTTGCAAACTTATCTGAAGGTTGGTAGGTACGGTTGCTTTTTATTCGATCAGTTGAATTCAGAATTTGTTTACCTACTTACTTGCTCCATATGGGCATCATCAGGTATCTAAGCTATAAGTATTCAATTCGTTAGGTGTACCTCTTTGGAATTAAGCTCTAGGTCAAGTTTAGAGTCTGCAAGGAAGTAAAAAGTAGGTACCTACACGCTTTCACACATTTCACCAAGGTACCTATCATATTTTAAGAAGGTACCTAATGTAGTTATAGGTACCTAGGTACTGTACCTACTGTAGGGGCAAATGTTTTAATATTTGCTGATTGTGGCTCCTCCACTATAAAAATTATAGCGGCAGGTATGTAAGTAAGTAGGTATACCTACATAATTACTGAAAAACTTTCCTATCCTTTAGCTTTCATCGTCATCGTGAGCAGCTCTCGTGCGCACTCAGATTTAATTTGGCCTAAGTTGTTTTGATGTTGTAGGGACTGACGTCAATGTACAAAACACAGCTAACAAAAAATATAAATCTCTAGGTATCTACCTACTTCGCCTTGTCTGTTTTCAAAATAATAATAAAAATTACGTTGACCACCTACCTTTACGGTCACCTACCTTTTTGCTTAATAATATCTTCTGGAGCCATGGGTGTACCCAAGGGGGCAGGGGCGGGCAGCTGCCCCCCCCCTGGATTTTGTATGTACTATTGTCAAGACTTACTTTACCTACTATTTATTATGCTTTATTTTAGAAAAAACCACGAAAAAAAACCTGGTTAGCATGAACTCTACGTCATTATCGAAGCCTATTTAATTCCAGTTATACGACTGAATGAATGGACTGTAAATTATAATATAGTATTATAATTTACAGTCCATTCATTCATTCGACGACGGTGGAAACAATCAGATACACTCCTAGTCTATACTAGGAGTGTATCTGATTGTATCCACCGTCGTCGTAGTAGCAGAACAAGACTAGCTTGTAATATTTTAAATGCAGGCAGTATGGTAAGCCATGCTCATGCCCCATAAAAAAACTGAGAAACCTCGATGGCACGATGTTTGTTTTGATGGCTGTCAAGTCAAACTGCACCTGTCAGTGTCAGTTTGGTTGGTTGGTCATATAAAGGGACACGGTATCGAATAGAAAGTATCGATACTGTACTCATGAGTAGTATCGAAACAAAAGTATCGATACTTCAAGGTATCGAGTACTTTTCTTAGGGCCTAATGCGCATAGAGCACAGATCAATATCAGTCAGTAAATTTATTAATAACGTCAGTTTAACTTCAGTAGGGCAGGACGTGAAAAACAAATGGTATTGGTACAGACGCCAGCACATCAAGCTACCCGAAACTGTCAAATTTTTCCAATCAACTTTGAACCTTATGCTTCAGCGATAAAGTTGAAAATCTATTAAATGAGTATTAAATAAATTTGACA
This sequence comes from Agrochola litura, assembly GCA_949152395.1. Taxonomy (NCBI): domain Eukaryota; kingdom Metazoa; phylum Arthropoda; class Insecta; order Lepidoptera; family Noctuidae; genus Agrochola; species Agrochola litura. The sequence continues at coordinate 14,790,556 of OX424509.1, read as the reverse complement.
GATTGTAGTAGCTTGATGTGCTGGCGTCTGTACACAAATTTAATACAATTATAGAAAAAGACAATTGTAACATCAAAAATTTTAAATAATAGAAAAAAGTTAAATTATTTAGTACTTTAGGCATATAAATTAAAGTTCCCAATAGAAGTTTATTGAGCCGTGTTGAACAGTTACACAGCACAGAATAATAGTGAGTACATTTAGATTACACTTGAATAAATGAAATAATAGTCAAGCAAAATAATTATTAACCGTATTATAGCAGAAAAACAAAGCGCGAAACGAATACGATAAAATTAAATGACAACGGTGAACGAGTGAGAATGAGTAAATAGAGTAAGTATGTTCCTTAGAGTAAATGAGTGATTGATTAGTGTAGTTAATGAATGAAGGAAAGGTTAGGAATTTAACTGTGAACGGAAGGAACGATTTCGAGCAAAGATCGATGTAATATTTTAGAAGGTTTAGAACGAGTGAACTGGATGGCGTTGCCATAACCATGAACATAAGCCGTAAAGTCACAAGTTTTAAATGCGTAATTTCTAAGATTACCCATTTAAAACTTTATTTCTTATTCGATACGATACCTGTCAAAAAGTACTCATCCAGTAAAAGTATCGAATGCAAAATGTCGAGTACAAAAGTATCGGTGTCGAATGGAAATGTACTCGATACCACAAAGTATCGATACTTTTTCGTGTCCCTACAGTCCCTAGTCATATAAGTTCTGTGGTCATGTGTCAAATCAAACAATAGTGAGCGATTTGTGAATGTTTTATTTCTTTCTTTCTATATACATTTATCTCAATTCTATGTTTTGTTAGCTGTTAATACACAATACAAAAGATGTTCGGTATCCATTTGAGGCAGTTATACCGCACCTGTGATAAGGTTATCATTCGTAACCTCAGAAGTCGGAGGTTAGACACAAGGAACCCCAACCCTGGTTTAGATAACCAAATAAAAGCCTTTGAAGCAGATGGTTTACGTGTAAAAGATGAAAATCTAGAAGAATTTGTTGAACAGTCTGAAAGTGACTTTTACAATGTGAGTATGTATTTCGAGTAGTTTGGAGCCATAGTTTCGTTCCGTATATTTTTTAGTATGAGGCACTCAATTTAATTTAAAACATCTTTTCTTGTCATTCTTCTCAACGCTAAGGTCACAAACTCAAAGAAACAGTTTAATTCTCATTTCACAGCTTGGAGAAGCTTACAATGAACATCAAAACGAGACCTTGATAGGTAAATATGAGCTACGCCACCACATCGTCAAAGAGAAGTACTTCAAAGAGAACATGCCGAACCTCTTGACGTGGAGCGAGAAGGAACAGATCCGTCACTTAGTCAACAGCCAACCTGATGAGTGGACTCCTGAGAAGATAGCAGAGAGCTTTCCTATTACTGTCCCTGTGGTCAAGGTTAGTAAAAGCTTGCAAATATTGATAATATCATCACTGGAAAGGCAAACATACTTAATGCCATATAAATAATGTGGCGGTTAAGTAATTTTGCCTTTCCAGTGATGATATAATCATCTTCATGCTTTACATACAAGTTTGTTGAGGCAGAAAAATAAATCTTTCAGGCAATCTATTAATTCTTTTGTTGCCCCTTCCCTTGTTCTAAGAGCCATCCACATTCATACTCATAACTTTCCTCCATACTATTATAAAAAAACCTATTTTTTAAATTTAGTTTCTTGGGATAAGGGATCCCTAATATTTGGGGTTGGCATAACATGTCTGCTGTAGTGAGCTGTGCTTTTTGATAGCCAGTTATGTGTTTTGTCCATCATGGTGTTAATATCAAACTGTGATCACATTTTATTATCAAGCCTATTATTATAAGACTGAGTGAGACTATGTAGCTAATTTAGTATCCTTATTTTTGCAGAAATTACTCAAATTCCCGTGGAAGCCAGCTACAGAACAGCGCATCGCACGGCATGACGCCTCAGTCATGAGAAACTGGAAGGAACTAACAGAAGGATCACTAAATATACCACCTGAACTGAGAAAACATTTATTGAAATTCTCCAACAGAACTATTCCCCCATTGAACCAGGCATCAGTAAAAATTGATATCACGCCTGAACCAGACCTAGGAGAGTTCGAGCAGATTGTGAGGAAGTGTGCAGTAAAAGAGAACACAGATAACTCTAAAGCAAATAAACAAAGCAACACTCTAGCTCTACCTAGTCTACACTCCTCAAAACCAAAGGACAAACAGTTCAGGGACAAAATAGACCCAAAACTAATAACGTTAGAGGAATTAACATCAAAAATTAAAAATCGCTTAGATAAAGGTCGCAATGTAGACATAAATGATCAAATTATTATAGATTCTACACAAGCACCAATGCAATCAATATCTGAAAAAGTGCAGGAAGAAATGGAGTTGTTCCATGAAAGTCATAAAGAAAGTGGAGTAGTAGAATATAAGAGTAAAAGTGATGATCCTAATGAAGTAATGAACTATCCAGAAAGAATAAGAATCCCAAAAAAAGCTTATAAAAAAGGTGCTACTTATAAAGTGAATGATTGTTATTATGATCATGATGGAAAATTCTTGTATAGAGTTTTAGGTATGTCACAATAAGAAATGTAAGTAGGTGATAAATAAAACAATTGATATCGAAGCCTTATATATTTTTTTATAAAAATTATATGCATTTTATTACACTTGTCAAAATAAAATAATCTTTATTCAATAACAGAACTCCCACAAGTTATTGCATGTCTTTTATGACTGTAGCTTTGAATATTATACATAATTAAATTTCATTTCGATTTCACTTATGATGAATATTTTACAACTTCAAATACCTATGTGGCTTCATTGTACTTTTTATGGAACTAACAATATGGCTTGTACACAATCACTAGTGTACATACAATTCATGTGTTAAAAATGAAATTTAATTGTTTTTATCAGTATAAAAATTGGATACAGAAAATTAATAAGCCAAGGTTGAAGATATACACATTATATAATTGTAGATTCAACTAAATAAGAATCACAAGAATTTGATCGAAAAATTAGTTTCATGACTTTCTTGTTTTTTTTTTTCTAGTAGCTATGTTAGTTTCAATAAATAGTGTTGCATATTATTTTGAATAAAAATAATATGAAATACTTTGTTAGTATCCTGAGTATTTGTGAGTTGCAGTATAGATTAACTGCCAAGTAAAATAAACCATTTGTGTTTATGTACATGTTTCATTCAATTTTCTTCGTGTTACATTCCACTATAGATACTTTTAATACAGTTCAGTAACATAATATAAGTATGTTTTACGTCGAGCCGTGCTACTTTTTACTAAAGGCGTACAATGCTACTCAGAAGAGATTGCAGTCATAACATAGATGAATACAGATGTTTGAAAAAATGAAATCATTTAAATAAAAAGCGACTCTTGCTACGACACAATAAAGTGCAATTCAGGTCGTACAGCGCTAATTTCCAAAGTTATAGTCACCTAGAAGTTGCCTCTCTTTCTATCGCGTAACTCTTGATATCTTCTGACTACGTTACACACACTGAATTGGCCCGACAAGACGGGCCCACCGCGTACTTGTAGCTTCATACCTAAAATACGGGGTGAACCATTTGTATTCATCTGTAGTCATAATAAGATCTGATGTAATAATATTGTATGATAATAATACAAATAAATGAATATGATTTCATCATATACCAACTAACTATATTGACACTTTCATGAATACTTTTGAATTTTGGCAGTCACATTATTTAGTGTCTCTAAAATAATATTATCTGATATCACAAAAGTAACTACGTGTACAAAGTCTTGATGCTAATTCACAATTCCTATAGATTAGAAACTAATTATGGTGTTATATTAATCACACAGGGTGCTTGGGACATAAATAATGTGACTTTGTAAACACACACAAACTCTTCATACAATTCGTTTACGAACTCAACCGCGTAACTGCGCTGGCATCACATAATATAAGCACATAACATACCGCCCTCCGTGGCCTTACACCTACTCTATACAACAACTCTATGTACATACGTTATTACGGTCACCGTCCCGATTACTCGTAGCACCCACGATCCTAGACTAATGGATATGCCGAAACGTGAATTTATTACATAGATTGCTTATGAGTGAATGATACTTCGAAATATACTTTGGGGCAATGTTCATGAGAATTAGGCCACAATATCCACACAATTCCACCTATCTTAGAGTCCTGAACTTACGGTTACCGTTTCTAATAATAGATTCATCATTTATATAATAGTTTTAATGCTGAATCAAGCGTACCTTGATCCCGTTTGGACGGGCTTATGAAGTTCGTCAAGTTCCGGTTTTGTCGTCGTCTTACACAAATGTAATGCTTCGATAAACTAAACCGTTCTAAAATAAAATGGACGGTACTCCCTACTACTGTTGTATATAGAACGAAACGCTCAAAACTAAACTACAAAAAATAATAACTCTTTATCAACAATACATTTCTACTCATTATACATATAAGTTTTTATACTGGTTTAAATGTAAATAATAATGTATGCAAATAAACATACCAGGGTTTCGGAACTCGTATTCGAGTAGGCCCGTCGTAAATAAAAGCATTGTAAGCTGGAGTTTACGTTTACATGAATTAATAAAAATGGTGCATTTTGAGGTGCAGCCCTGCGTTATACGCTTTCATATTACACGAATATTGCTGCGCGATAATGATCGCTTTGTCACACACACACCATACAAGACCAGAGTAGCATAAGGGTGAAATTCGCGCGCTGCAAACATAGTAAAAGAGCCCTTTATTTACCACAACGAGGCTAAACTGAACAGGCGTACCTGCGTATACTAGAGATGTGCCGAGTCAGGCTGACTCGAGTACTGACTCGAGTACCTAGTAAGTACTCACATACTCGAGTACTCAAAATATAGGATTCAAATCCACAGTACTCGGATACAGGACTCGAGTACTTACAGTATTCGAATACCAAGTCGCGTATTTTAATCGCAATCTTGTACCTCCACGCATAAAGTCGAACTTTGCATGCTTACGATTCGCGTAGCTTACTGAGTGAAGCTAGTCACGAGTGTCGCGCGCGACTCGACGTTCACAGCAATCAAGTATGAACCTGTTTAATGTTTACGTTTCTTAACAGCTGGCCGGTATCAGAAAGTTATTAGATTGTTTTCATATTTCTACTTAGTTTATTAGTTATTGATTTGTTATTGAATTGTGCTGCATCGTTTTCCTTCCGGGACTTGTGAATAATTGTGTGTGTAAGATGGCACCGAAAAAGAAATCGGAAGTGTGGAACTTTTTCACTATTCTAGAAGATAAAAAAGTGGAGTGTAAAGAATGCAAAAAAACGTTTGTGGACTTTGGGAACACTACAAATTTATTGAAACATTTGAAAAAGATACATCCATTGATATATACAGTGTCCATAGAAAAAACCGGTAAGCAAAATGAAAATGAATGCTTAATAAAAAAAAGACTGATTATATTGATGACTGATTAGATTAAAAAGACTGATTATACCATAATAATGTTATTATTTACTTACTGTCCTATCCTCATATAATACTTATGAACCGAAAGCAAGCTTTCGAGAACAAATAAAAAGTACTCGAGTCTACCAAAGTACTCGAATACTCATGCTGGTACTCGAGTACCTATCCGAGTTCCGTGACTCGAATCCTGATTCGATTCCTTTTTCAACGAGTACCAAAATACTCGAATACCAAAAATAGCCGACTCGGCACATCACTAGCGTATACGCACACGCTGATTCGGTACAGTCTCATCTGTTTTAAGTATCTAATCGCTTCAAGTAGTGGTCGCTTCGACCACCGTATGTTTTATAAGACTGGGGTATTGTTACGGTTAAATCTAAAATTGGTCATGTATGGCGGTCTTTAGATGTTTCTCAAACCTTCGCGCCAATATGTTAAAACGCCTGCATCAATTCGTTACCCCATATTTTTTAAAGATAAATTGTATTCGTGAGAGGGCTCCAATTAATGCATGCGTCTTCAATCGAAAGCGTCCGGCTGTTAAAACATCGAGTCTTAGAAAGTGGTTTTGAAGAGCATCGTCTCTGTCACTCATGTACCTCTCTTTCTAAGTCTCGATGTGTACTGTACAAATTTACTCGTCTACGATAAGTCGCAGTCGTTTGAAGTAGTGTCGGCAGCAGACCGCGGTGGGAGAAGGGGGCAAGTCCTGTGGTCTTGCCTCGCCTCCTAATTGGTCGAGCGCTCGCGTGTATTCTCGCTGAAGTGCTATTAGGTCGATGTTGTGCTCGCCTAGTGCAGCCATCGCGAGGAATAGTATGTCTCTGTGGATTGTAAGGTTGTTTTAGCATTTGCTTATTCTACAAGACCTCTTTATTAGATAGCATTGTTTTGGGAATTATTTATAATTGACTCTTTTGAATCGACTTCAACATCTTCTGTATTCGACCTGTGTTTTTTTTTTGTCCATGTTTTATTCCAAAACTGACCCTATTATTAATAAAAAAAACAGTAGGTTTTAAGCAGAAACCGAAACCGGTATGATCAATACGGGTATTTTATCGGTTACAACTTTTTCTTACAGGTAAGTTTAAAGGTTACCTCATATTGAATATAACCAGTATTATGAAAACCGGTTACCGAAATAAAAAGTAACCTTTATCTTACACGTGCTGTCGCGGCATTAGTCAAAGGGCGCGCATCGTCTGTGTGTGTAAACGGTATTAAAACGGTAACCTAAAACAGATAACATGTTTCTTCTTGGTTACCTAGATAGCGGTAACCTTATTAGTCGTAGAAGTAACCAAAATTCTTCGATACCTGTACCGTTATTTGTAAAGGTTTTCGGTTCCTGGTTTTAAGTATACCTTCTTATTGAAGAGACTAACAAAAAAAAAAAAAACAGTGGCACTCCGGGAGTGCCGACAGAAGTGAAAACTTGAACAAGATCGCCTTGGTGGAAGAAAAATACAAGTAAAAATATTTGCATAGAACCGTAACGTAATATAAATAAAGAGCACGATCGCGTTTACAAAAATGAGGTGTCTGTAACGAGTTCATTTTTTCCCATCTCAAAAATGTCCAATGCGCCTAAAGAAGTTTTCACTTCAAAAATACAACCATTTATGTCGATGAAGCAGTAAGAATAGATTGTATTTATTACCAAGGAATAATAATAACACATAAGTTTAGAACAGTAACAGTTTACATACCTGTAGAAGGAATGGTATCGTTTGTTGCTGGACGTGTTCTCTCTCCACGCGGCTAGCTTACGTAGCGCGTCTGACAGGTCGTTGCTTAGCAACCCGTTGAGGACTGCTAGTGCGACACTGTAAAATATAACCGTCAGTTTTAGATAAATCTATTTTATGCACGTGTTGATTGTTCCACTGCAGGAAACAAGAAATTAAATGAAATTGATTATTCTGTAAATAGGATATTGGAATCACTTGTCATATTAAAAATAAGCTAGATGAGTTCGGCGTTTCCTATCTGACTACTCTGAGAAGAAAGGCCGAAACAAACTCAGAGGTCGCAGTCTCTTTTAAAGTCCATACATAATCTTGGTCAGGCCATATGAGGACCATGTAGATTAGTGTCTGAAATGGTCTTTTGAGGAAAGAACCACACAGATTTGAATGGACCTGTCCAGTCAGTGTAAGCATTTGTCAGTAATCGTGGAGCTCAACTCGACGAACAATACCAAAGCAAGGACATTTCGGTAGGCCGCATAAACTACTCAAACTGCCAGAGCATCAATAAAACTAGCAGAGAAATAATAATAAGCGATTCAAGCGGTTTCTACTGCAGATAAAGGCATTCATCACCATGCTCGCTTTAAGCAGTAATTTAGCAGAGAAGTGCTTTCTAGTCGGTATTTTACTTAGAGATTGGAAGAAGTATAGCCTGTCCACTCTGAAATTACGCGCCCCACTACCGAATTACCCATAGAAATCCGCATTACAGTGTGCGTAAATGTGGTAGCGTATAGTTTGACCAGTACCGCTGTACCGCGCCTTAGATAGGCGCGCGGCGAGACGGGGGAGCAGTGCAGGCCGCTAATTCTTCACAGTGGGAAAAAAATGACTTTTTTTGTTCAATAATCTGCCTACACCACAATTTTTGACGTATCGCTGCCATTTTTTTTAATACGCTCCTGAGATAACACGCTTTTCCTTTAAAGTCAATACCATAACCTCAAAAAATCGGGAAATGAAGCAAAAAACAATTTAAAAAATTTATATTTTAACAAAAATCAGTTTCTAGGGGTTTTTCAGGTCCCTGGTCATGAATTTATTGTCTGGTTATAAAATTTAAAATGGCGGACACAAAAAGGCGGCCCAAAAAAATAAAATATGATTCATTTCCCGATTTTTAAAAGATTTTTCGGTTTTGGAAAAGTGGCAGTGACACACCAAAGTGTGTTATCTCAGGAGTGTATAAAAAAAATGTCAGTGATACATCAAAAATTGTGGTGTAGGCAATTTTTGAACAAAAAAAGTCATTTTTTTCCCACGGTACGGCGTCCCGCCCGCCGCTCATTGGTCAACTGCCCCCCGCCTCGCCACGTATTCCTAAGGCGCGGTACAGCGGTATTGGTCAAACTATAGCAGTATACGTACGTGTGTCCCGCATGCGCATCGTCCTCAGTAAGTAACAGCGCCTGCAGCGCCCGCGACCTCTGATGATGCCTGAGCTTGTTGAGGGATCAAGAAATAGCAGTATACGTACGTGTGTCCCGCATGCGCATCGTCCTCAGTAAGTAACAGCGCCTGCAGCGCCCGCGACCTCTGATGATGCCTGCGCTTGTTGAGGGATCAAGAAGTAGCAGTATACGTACGTGTGTCCCGCATGCGCATCGTCCTCAGTAAGTAACAGCGCCTGCAGCGCCCGCGACCTCTGATGATGCCTGCGCTTGATGAGGGATCAAGAAGTAGCAGTATACGTACGTGTGTCCCGCATGCGCATCGTCCTCAGTAAGTAACAGCGCCTGCAGCGCCCGCGACCTCTGATGATGCCTGCGCTTGTTGAGGGATCAAGAAGTAGCAGTATACGTACGTGTGTCCCGCATGCGCATCGTCCTCAGTAAGTAACAGCGCCTGCAGCGCCCGCGACCTCTGATGATGCCTGAGCTTGTTGAGGGATCAAGAAATAGCAGTATACGTACGTGTGTCCCGCATGCGCATCGTCCTCAGTAAGTAACAGCGCCTGCAGCGCCCGCGACCTCTGATGATGCCTGCGCTTGTTGAGGGATCAAGAAGTAGCAGTATACGTACGTGTGTCCCGCATGCGCATCATCCTCAGTAAGTAACAGCGCCTGCAGCGCCCGCGACCTCTGATGATGCCTGCGCTTGTTGAGGGATCAAGAAGTAGCAGTATACGTACGTGTGTCCCGCATGCGCATCGTCCTCAGTAAGTAACAGCGCCTGCAGCGCCCGCGACCTCTGATGATGCCTGAGCTTGTTGAGGGATCAAGAAATAGCAGTATACGTACGTGTGTCCCGCATGCGCATCGTCCTCAGTAAGTAACAGCGCCTGCAGCGCCCGCGACCTCTGATGATGCCTGCGCTTGTTGAGGGATCAAGAAGTAGCAGTATACGTACGTGTGTCCCGCATGCGCATCATCCTCAGTAAGTAACAGCGCCTGCAGCGCTCGCGACCTCTGATGATGCCTGCGCTTGTTGAGGGATCAAGAAGTAGCAGTATACGTACGTGTGTCCCGCATGCGCATCGTCCTCAGTAAGTAACAGCGCCTGCAGCGCCCGCGACCTCTGATGATGCCTGCGCTTGTTGAGGGATCAAGAAGTAGCAGTATACGTACGTGTGTCCCGCATGCGCATCGTCCTCAGTAAGTAACAGCGCCTGCAGCGCCCGCGACCTCTGATGATGCCTGCGCTTGTTGAGGGATCAAGAAGTAGCAGTATACGTACGTGTGTCCCGCATGCGCATCGTCCTCAGTAAGTAACAGCGCCTGCAGCGCCCGCGACCTCTGATGATGCCTGCGCTTGTTGAGGGATCAAGAAGTAGCAGTATACGTACGTGTGTCCCGCATGCGCATCATCCTCAGTAAGTAACAGCGCCTGCAGCGCCCGCGACCTCTGATGATGCCTGCGCTTGTTGAGGGATCAAGAAGTAGCAGTATACGTACGTGTGTCCCGCATGCGCATCGTCCTCAGTAAGTAACAGCGCCTGCAGCGCTCGCGACCTCTGATGATGCCTGCGCTTGATAAGGGATCAAGAAGTAGCAGTATACGTACGTGTGTCCCGCATGCGCATCGTCCTCAGTAAGTAACAGCGCCTGCAGCGCCCGCGACCTCTGATGATGCCTGCGCTTGTTGAGGGATCAAGAAGTAGCAGTATACGTACGTGTGTCCCGCATGCGCATCGTCCTCAGTAAGTAACAGCGCCTGCAGCGCCCGCGACCTCTGATGATGCCTGCGCTTGTTGAGGGATCAAGAAGTAGCAGTATACGTACGTGTGTCCCGCATGCGCATCGTCCTCAGTAAGTAACAGCGCCTGCAGCGCCCGCGACCTCTGATGATGGCTGCGCTTGTTGAGGGATCAAGAAGTAGCAGTATACGTACGTGTGTCCCGCATGCGCATCATCCTCAGTAAGTAACAGCGCCTGCAGCGCTCGCGACCTCTGATGATGCCTGCGCTTGATGAGGGATCAAGAAGTAGCAGTATACGTACGTGTGTCCCGCATGCGCATCGTCCTCAGTAAGTAACAGCGCCTGCAGCGCCCGCGACCTCTGATGATGCCTGCGCTTGTTGAGAGATCAAGAAGTAGCAGTATACGTACGTGTGTCCCGCATGCGCATCGTCCTCAGTAAGTAACAGCGCCTGCAGCGCCCGCGACCTCTGATGATGCCTGCGCTTGTTGAGGGATCAAGAAGTAGCAGTATACGTACGTGTGTCCCGCATGCGCATCGTCCTCAGTAAGTAACAGCGCCTGCAGCGCCCGCGACCTCTGATGATGCCTGCGCTTGTTGAGGGATCAAGAAGTAGCAGTATACGTACGTGTGTCCCGCATGCGCATCGTCCTCAGTAAGTAACAGCGCCTGCAGCGCCCGCGACCTCTGATGATGCCTGCGCTTGTTGAGGGATCAAGAAGTAGCAGTATACGTACGTGTGTCCCGCATGCGCATCGTCCTCAGTAAGTAACAGCGCCTGCAGCGCCCGCGACCTCTGATGATGCCTGCGCTTGTTGAGGGATCAAGAAGTAGCAGTATACGTACGTGTGTCCCGCATGCGCATCGTCCTCAGTAAGTAACAGCGCCTGCAGCGCCCGCGACCTCTGATGATGCCTGCGCTTGTTGAGGGATCAAGAAGTAGCAGTATACGTACGTGTGTCCCGCATGCGCATCGTCCTCAGTAAGTAACAGCGCCTGCAGCGCCCGCGACCTCTGATGATGCCTGCGCTTGTTGAGGGATCAAGAAGTAGCAGTATACGTACGTGTGTCCCGCATGCGCATCGTCCTCAGTAAGTAACAGCGCCTGCAGCGCCCGCGACCTCTGATGATGGCTGCGCTTGTTGAGGGATCAAGAAGTAGCAGTATACGTACGTGTGTCCCGCATGCGCATCATCCTCAGTAAGTAACAGCGCCTGCAGCGCTCGCGACCTCTGATGATGCCTGCGCTTGATGAGGGATCAAGAAGTAGCAGTATACGTACGTGTGTCCCGCATGCGCATCGTCCTCAGTAAGTAACAGCGCCTGCAGCGCCCGCGACCTCTGATGATGCCTGCGCTTGTTGAGAGATCAAGAAGTAGCAGTATACGTACGTGTGTCCCGCATGCGCATCGTCCTCAGTAAGTAACAGCGCCTGCAGCGCCCGCGACCTCTGATGATGCCTGCGCTTGTTGAGGGATCAAGAAGTAGCAGTATACGTACGTGTGTCCCGCATGCGCATCGTCCTCAGTAAGTAACAGCGCCTGCAGCGCCCGCGACCTCTGATGATGCCTGCGCTTGTTGAGGGATCAAGAAGTAGCAGTATACGTACGTGTGTCCCGCATGCGCATCGTCCTCAGTAAGTAACAGCGCCTGCAGCGCCCGCGACCTCTGATGATGCCTGCGCTTGTTGAGGGATCAAGAAGTAGCAGTATACGTACGTGTGTCCCGCATGCGCATCGTCCTCAGTAAGTAACAGCGCCTGCAGCGCCCGCGACCTCTGATGATGCCTGCGCTTGTTGAGGGATCAAGAAGTAGCAGTATACGTACGTGTGTCCCGCATGCGCATCGTCCTCAGTAAGTAACAGCGCCTGCAGCGCCCGCGACCTCTGATGATGCCTGCGCTTGTTGAGGGATCAAGAAGTAGCAGTATACGTACGTGTGTCCCGCATGCGCATCGTCCTCAGTAAGTAACAGCGCCTGCAGCGCCCGCGACCTCTGATGATGCCTGCGCTTGTTGAGGGATCAAGAAGTAGCAGTATACGTACGTGTGTCCCGCATGCGCATCGTCCTCAGTAAGTAACAGCGCCTGCAGCGCCCGCGACCTCTGATGATGCCTGCGCTTGTTGAGGGATCAAGAAGTAGCAGTATACGTACGTGTGTCCCGCATGCGCATCGTCCTCAGTAAGTAACAGCGCCTGCAGCGCCCGCGACCTCTGATGATGCCTGCGCTTGTTGAGGGATCAAGAAGTAGCAGTATACGTACGTGTGTCCCGCATGCGCATCGTCCTCAGTAAGTAACAGCGCCTGCAGCGCCCGCGACCTCTGATGATGCCTGCGCTTGTTGAGGGATCAAGAAGTAGCAGTATACGTACGTGTGTCCCGCATGCGCATCGTCCTCAGTAAGTAACAGCGCCTGCAGCGCCCGCGACCTCTGATGATGCCTGCGCTTGTTGAGGGATCAAGAAGTAGCAGTATACGTACGTGTGTCCCGCATGCGCATCGTCCTCAGTAAGTAACAGCGCCTGCAGCGCCCGCGACCTCTGATGATGCCTGCGCTTGTTGAGGGATCAAGAAGTAGCAGTATACGTACGTGTGTCCCGCATGCGCATCGTCCTCAGTAAGTAACAGCGCCTGCAGCGCCCGCGACCTCTGATGATGCCTGCGCTTGTTGAGGGATCAAGAAGTAGCAGTATACGTACGTGTGTCCCGCATGCGCATCGTCCTCAGTAAGTAACAGCGCCTGCAGCGCCCGCGACCTCTGATGATGCCTGCGCTTGTTGAGGGATCAAGAAGTAGCAGTATACGTACGTGTGTCCCGCATGCGCATCGTCCTCAGTAAGTAACAGCGCCTGCAGCGCCCGCGACCTCTGATGATGCCTGCGCTTGTTGAGGGATCAAGAAGTAGCAGTATACGTACGTGTGTCCCGCATGCGCATCGTCCTCAGTAAGTAACAGCGCCTGCAGCGCCCGCGACCTCTGATGATGCCTGCGCTTGTTGAGGGATCAAGAAGTAGCAGTATACGTACGTGTGTCCCGCATGCGCATCGTCCTCAGTAAGTAACAGCGCCTGCAGCGCCCGCGACCTCTGATGATGCCTGCGCTTGTTGAGGGATCAAGAAGTAGCAGTATACGTACGTGTGTCCCGCATGCGCATCGTCCTCAGTAAGTAACAGCGCCTGCAGCGCCCGCGACCTCTGATGATGCCTGCGCTTGTTGAGGGATCAAGAAGTAGCAGTATACGTACGTGTGTCCCGCATGCGCATCGTCCTCAGTAAGTAACAGCGCCTGCAGCGCCCGCGACCTCTGATGATGTCTGCGCTTGGAGCGCCACGCGTGGTGCAGCGCCGCGCCCGCCTCGCCCGCCTCCATAGTCGCGGTGCCGCCGCGGGAGTACTCCCACGTGCATATTACTCGACAACCACCTGGCATTACAGATTTATATTAGTACTAGCCGTCTGGGATGGGATTTCATTTCGTCAACTTCTCAGGATCCTTAGGTTATAAGTTTCCTAAAAACGATAATACAACTAACTTTTACTTATAAACAAAAATAAGTCTGAGATTACTAACTTCAAAAATGACGAACTTCCATACTTCCAGCCCCTAATAAACCCCTTTAGAGACTTGTCACACTGGATGTGTTCTGCGTGCTACGGTCCGGTCAACTCGAACATTTATGTTATGTTCGATTTGACCAGACCGTGGGACACAGAACGCACCCAGTGTGACAATTCCCTAAGGGGAAGAATTTTCAAAAATCCTTCCTTAGCGCTTACTTTCGTTATATAAGGAGCGTGTGCCAAATTTCAAGCTTCTAGACTCAGTGGTTTAGTCTGTGTTGTCTGTTAGTTAGTTAAAGTTTTTTTATTAATAGAAAGATATTGAAGTGAAAACTTCCTTAGGCGCTCTGAGCGATTTTTGGTTGGAGATAAACTTATGGATTCGGGTCACCAACATTTTTTGTTTCGTTTATTAAATGGCTGCAAGGCTACATAGTAAAGAATACCATAAACTGAAGGGTATCATGATCCTTGAAAAGGTCATGTTAAATCCTAAACGAGCTATTGAGATTCCAATGGCTAATTAGCTATTGGACCAATAGCTAGTTTTATTTATTGAGGGCGAAATCCAATAGATTGGATTAAAATGAGACAGCATGACACAGACAAAAAAAACACAGAATAAAAAAAAAAGAAACAGCAAATATAGTAGAATGGAATACAATAGACGTGGATATATTTAGTAACTTGTTCCGCTTAGCTATTTCTAAAGAGCCATAAAAAACTCCTGAAAGAAATCGACACGTGTTTCACCTCTCAACGAGGCATCCTCAGGATGACGATGGACTTGTTGCGAACTCGAACACTCAGCGCTTGGTGTGGCAACACGCCGTGTTCGAGTTCGCAACAAGTCCATCGTCATCCTGAGGATGCCTCGTTGAGAGGTGAAACACGTGTCGATTTCTTTCAGGAGTTTTTTATGGCTCTTTAGAAATAGCTAAGCGGAACAAGTTACTAAATATATCCACGTCTATTGTATTTTATAATGGATTTCCGCAAGGTCACGCCTGAATCAATTAATTATAGTAGAATGGAATTGCTAAAATCCTCACTTTTATATATTTTTATTATTTAACTAAAAGGGGTAATCGTTAAGTACTAACAATATGCAATAGTAACAAATTGCATTCAATTCTTGAAAATCTTTATTTCTTGGTCTCCATAGATGTGGCAAAAAAGATACGAACAGCAGAACTAGATAGTAAACCTCTTGATCTCTCTGAAAATACACAAAGGAAGGGGAAATTGACAAGGAATAGGTGTCGAATAGTAACCAAATGGAGTTATAGAGATATCCGTGTAATGTTATGTTGTCTCGACATTAGCAGCACTATAGATTGTGCAATCCACGAAGACGCGCCCCACTCCGCGATTACTATACTGTGAGCTGAACTCTAGTACGGCGCGGTGCGGAGTGGGGCGCGTCTTCGTGGATTGCACTATCTATACCGATCGCTCGAACTTTGAGACACAAAGTCGAAAAATATGTATTCTCTGAATATTTGAAGACTAACACACAGTTTATGAGTTGAGAACTTGTTAAAATCTACTCTGGCATAACTTAAGGTGACGTCCGCCGAATTCAAAACATCTTTGCAAAAAAAGTAAGAAATTTTGAATTTTGTGGGCTACATCCAGGAATACTAAAGTAAACTTTGACAAGTTCTCAATATTCAGAAACCGGGTATGAAATCTCATCAAGTATTGTTTTCATGACATTCCGAAGAGATAGTCATTTTTGACGTAATGTTCACAGCCCGGCTAGCTCAGTCGGTAGAGCATGAGACTCTTAATCTCAGGGTCGTGGGTTCGAGCCCCACGTTGGGCGCACATTTTTGCTTCTGGTGTATCTACAAACTAATTATTCGTTCAACCCGGTTCCACTAAATCGGCTGTTAGAGCTGATATGAGCTGGTTAGTATTGTTCAAATCATAAATAAAACGATAACAGACGCTTCTCTCGCGCTGAGGTTCATTTTTGTTTTATTCCACTAACACTCGACACTAAAGCCGAATTTACATTACGAATTTAGTTGCGCAAACTTAGTTATTCATTGATAGTTTCACATGTAAATAATTATCTATTTAGTATAAGTACCGCATACAATGTCGCCCATGGGTATGTGACCTCCCGTGTTTTTCTGAATATTCATGAAAAATTATCTAAAATTAACTTTAAAAGGGATAGACCTTTATTTTTCATGTTATTCAATTTTTTTTTGCGTAGCGTTTGCCATATCTCCGATGTTATTGGCTCGATTTGGATTCTGTTTATTATTTCTAAAAGCTTATGAGTTATTTTATCGCATTAACTAATATTTTTTATTATTATTTGTCGACTATGAAAAACAAAACGGAGATGAAGACATTTTTTAAAAAAAAAAACAGTATTTATTTTAAAAAAAAA
Organism: Agrochola litura; assembly: GCA_949152395.1. NCBI lineage: Eukaryota > Metazoa > Arthropoda > Insecta > Lepidoptera > Noctuidae > Agrochola > Agrochola litura. The sequence continues at coordinate 14,774,182 of OX424509.1, read as the reverse complement.
AACACAAGTGTAAGTCCATAAAATCATAGAAGGATTTAGAAAACGAAAAAAAAAAAATGAAAAAAAAAATTGATTCCCTTTTAAAGTTAATTTTCGATAATTTTTCATGAATATTCAGAAAAACACGGGCGGTCACATGCCCATGGATGACATTGCATAATTTCATATAATCATGTAGTAAAGAGCTGTTATTTTGACATTACAACAGACACTAAGGGGGAAGCGTTAGGGTAGCCCGCGAAATTCAAATTTTCTTACGTTTTTTGCATTTTGCAGGTCAGTGTCAGGTTTTATGTTGATTAAAATATGATTCGCGGTCGTAACAAATATGGCTTTACTCAATTATAATCATTACCTTGACGCTTCCCCCTTAAATTTTATTTATTTGTATAGGTAGATATATTCATCATTCCACTCACCAGTTTTTTCCGGATCATGCAGCATGTCCGTACTGTGGTACTTTGTTGCGAAGTCCGGACACAGTAAGTCTGGCAGATGATTCTCGATGTTGGCTCGCTCTAAGAACCAGACCAAGTTCCAGTACACGATCGGATGTGATTCTACGAAGCCCGACTCTGCTAAACATGTGTCGCCTTCCCTACCTGCAAATGTCAAGATTATGTTACAATAATCTTCAATAGAATACTAAATAATTAATTGTTGGATATTGTATACGGGACCATTCAAGTATTACGTAAGCACTATTGGGGGGGGGGGGTGTCTATGCTTTTCTCATGTTTGATGACATGGGGGGTGGGGGGGTCTAGATGGTGATAACGTCAGCAGTAATTATTTACTTTTTTACACAAATGGCAACCCACACATTGTCTATGCTTGAAAACGAAACGCATATTCGGGGATTCCCACAAATAATGAATACGTTTAGGTACTCGCTTAGAACCGAATAGGGGATATACCGCGTCCTATTCGCTTGTCTAAATTTACACTTGACTGCTGCTCATGAATCAATAAAAAAACCAGAATATTTACATTAAAAGATAAATGCATATAACAATGTTTACGTATGGGAGGGGGGGGAGGGGGGGGGGGTGTAAGAGCTTTGCTTACTTTTGTTGACAAGAGGGAGGCGGGGGTAAATAATTGTAATAAATCTGCTTACGTAATACTTGAACGGATACTTGAACCCTACTATGATTTGTTACCTATACAGTAGATGTGTAATCAATCTGCATAACTGTGTGACTTGTAACTGGAACCTTGGGGGAATCTGTTGTTCTAAGGTTGAGGAAGACTATCCGCTCGTGATACAGTTTATACTAGTACGAGGGGATAGGGCGAATCAGTCCAAAGACACCCAAAGCATTTTTTACAATTTACCATTTCACATTCTCCAACTGTTGTCCAGCCCAAATTTTACTGTCAAAATAACTTTAAACGATTTTTGGTCTATACTGGGCTTATTATTAAGTTACTCTGTATGGTTGTCTCATATTCATGAATAAAAAATATCTAAATTGGTATACCCCGAAGAGTAGGCAACTCCGGCTCTCCGAAAATATGCAGAAAGTACTGTTGCTTTCTGCATATTTTCTCTCGAGATTCTAATTTGTCACGCTTTAGAAAAAATTCGGTATACCCATCGGATGTTTATGGAGTTTTCATGTAGGTAAGAAGTGTAAAATTATGCAACAGTGTTGAAATACGTACCTAATATAGATTCGAATTCTTTCCTCAATACCAGAGGATTTAAATAAGGCACGCTGAATGTTTCTGCTTGTTTTTGGTCGGAACGGATTATCTGAAAACAACACAATATTTTTATGTAGTCAGTGATTAATTTTCGTCTTGCTCTTGTAATTGGTAAAAGTTGTTTAGTCACTCTTAGTTTTTAGCAATACACTGCAGTGTTACACTGGATCTTTTGACGCTCGAATGACGTTAACAGGGTGGCGCTAGGTAAACATTTGTGCATTTTTTTTGAAAATTTAGAAGAACAACGCAGTCATACGATTTTGCCTTGAAGGTACCTACTTTCTTTCTTTATAAGATGATAGATTTATTATTTTAATGTAGTTATGATGACACAGATATTGAGTATATATTCACAACACACACACTCATGTATGTCACAAGAGTTTATTTGATTTTATGAGCTTTTTTATATAATTCTATTACGAGTACATTACTCTAAATATCTTGGGCATTTTCTTACCAGTGACCTCAGCGACCATAGTGACATTGAGAGGGAGCGTAGAGCTCTGGCGGTCAGGGGTAATATGTTGGCACGAAGATTTGCTCGGTGTACTGACCAAGTTAAGATTACGCTTTTTAAAGCTTACTGTCAAAGTTTTTACACCGGTAATCTTTGGGTCAACTACTCGAAAAGGTCGCTGGATGTTCTACGCGTCCAATACAACAACGTATTTAGGATGCTGTTGCGACTGCCTCGTTTTTGTAGTGCATCTGAAATGTTCGCGGTAAACCATACCGATGGATTTCATGCCATCATCCGCAAAAAAACGGCCTCACTCCTGAGCAGAATAAGAGGCAGTCATAATAGTATCCTGAAGGCTGTGGCGGCAGATACTTCTTCTGCCATAATAAGGCAATTTGTGAGAAGACTCATACCATAGTTAGACTATTTATTATTTTGTTATTTTTATTGTGTCTAGATGTTGGGTGGTCTTCTCACAAATTCGTATTTAGTTTTAAGTTACTAACAATAGTGGTTTAAGTGCATACATGTTACTAACAATTTATGGATCTTTTTGTTATCCGAAATAAAATGATTTTATTATTATTATTTTATTATTATTACCTAACTTTAATTTATTAAAACGGACACACACCTACAAACAATCGTGTTTAATATTCTAGCTTATGGCACTCGTAGATTGCAGCTGAATATCAGTGTCAGGTGTTGTGCTGTCATCTGACATTATGCTGAGCTGAGACCCTTTTGGCATTATAATCATTGTTTTCTGTTTTTTATAATTATAAGATGTATTTTTCTGCTGTAATGCCAATACATGTGACATCTACCAACCCGCAATGGGCCCGCGTGATGGATTACAGCCCACTCCCTCTCACAGAGAGGAGGCCTGTGTCCCAGCAGTGGGAACATTTATAGGCTGATGATGATGATAAATGCTAATAAACGCATTTTTTTTCTTTCTTTCAATTGTTTTGTGAAATGTCACATGAAATGTATTCAAAAAGCAAGATGGCGGCGTTAGTTCCAATTTTGGCCACGCGCCAAAATATCCTTGTAGCGTTACATTTGCCTCACAACAAAAAAAAATACTACTTCCAAAACCTTTAAAGTAAAAATACTTGCTTCCATGCAAGTATTTTTTAATTAAAGAGCACAATCGCGTTTACAAAAATGAGGTGTCGGTAACGGTGTCGCGAGTTCAATTGTTTTTTCCCATCTCAAAAATGCCCAACGCGCATAAAGAAGTGTTCATTTAAAAAAAACAGAAGTAATTGCGATCTAGGCTGCGGTACACAAAAATCAGCGTTGCGTACAAAGTTTTACCTTTTTCTTGTCATTAGTTACTTACATAAACTAAAACACTACATACTTTACCTGTATAGACAACAATGGCACAGTATGTCGTCCGCACGCGATACAGCGCGTGTTCAGGTTAGAGTCGTCTGCGGCCCAGCCCGCCATTATGTCTTCGTCATATAGAAACGCAAGACATTGGTGACATTGTGAGCATGACGATAGGTGGACTACGATTGAGGAGGTTTCTGATGTTGCTTGGTCCTGTAAAAAAAGTTTTAAATAAGTACCGTTCTTTTACACGCTAGAACCAATTATAAAATATCGCTTTCAATTTAGAATCGTGCAAGGCGTAAAAGTAATTTTTCCAAACTACATAATAAGTAATGTTATTTTAATCATGTTGTCATTGTCATGTAATTTCAATTTACACGCCATATCTGCATATTGTTCTACTATACATACTTCAGTGTCACAGTTCCCTTTCATACATTATGTTTCACAAATAGTTACTTTGATTTAAAAAAAAAACCGGCCAAGTGAATGTTGGATTACGCACAATGAAGGTTCCATAGTTGGGATGAATTTATTCCGAAAACAAACTTAACATTGAAGTTAAAAAAACATGTTCTCTCATACATTGATATACGTTATGGTCAATTCTCCAACTACAAATGTAAGAATGTAATAGCAAAAAAAAAATATGTGTGATAAAACCAACTATTTTCGTACTTTTTCCTTTACGTGTGCTGTGAGACCGCCCCAACATAGTTGGGAAAAGGCTAGGCAGATTGATTGATGTGCTATGAGACCTTGCTTCTTGCCAAATTTCATGATTCTAGGTCAACGGGAAGTACCCTGTAGGTTTTAATTTATTTGCGAGTATCAAAATATGTCGCATGTATGGCCGTATTTTTTTATTGCGTTGTTTTGAAGCTTGATTTTTTTAGAGCTCCAAGGAAACAAGGGTCTTGACAGACTGATGGACAGACAACGAAGTGATCTTATAAGGGTTCCGTTTTTTCCTTTCGAGGTACGGAACCCCAAAATTACTAAATAAATCATGAAAACTACTTACATTCATGACAGGGTATAGGTTGTCGGGTAGATGCGACACGAGAGTGGCTAGCGAGCCACGTTCCATAGAGCAGGCTAGCTCAGCATCGCTTGATGCGCGTCTGAACCCAATACCTCCAACCCATTCTGTAAATACAATACATTATGTGTGGTTAAAACTTACATGTAAAGGTGCATTTATGTCTATTAAACGTGGCGATTTTGTGGAAAGCAATACTTTTCTTCTTCTTTTCGTGATGTTAGTGACTAACCTTGTGTCAGAGTTGTAAAGCCGCTCATTGGCCTCTGACTTAGCTTCACATGACATCGAGAAATATCGCTCAGGCATTGGGTTTCCTTCACCGTTTTTGAAGCAAGTGATAATTACACAATACGCACATGAATCCGAAAAGTCAGAGGTGCGTGCCTTGGGTTCGAACTCGAGACCTATGACTTGGCACACCATTCGGTTAACACTGTTGCTATTTGCTGAATGAGTCTTGCAACAGAGCGCCAACCGTTCTACAAAATACGGCTTTGCACAGCTGATGCGTTTATTTAACAAAACTGTTTCTACAAATCATATTTTTTGGTCGGTTTGTGTTCAAAAATGGAAATTCAGTGAAATAATGAAATAGTTATTCAGTTTTTCGTGGTTGACGCTCTGTTGCAAGACTCCTTCAACAAACGCCAAGTGTTGCTATCAACATGTTGCTTTCCGCAAAATCGCCAGTGGTGAACAGATGTAAATGCACCTTAATATTACAAAGTATTAAATCCCTAATCAGACAATCTTTTTAACCGACTTCCAAAAGGAGGAGGTTCTCAATTCGTCTGTATGTTTTTTTTTTTTTTGTATGTTTGTTACGCGATTACTCCGCCAATTATGAATAGATTTTGATGATTCTTTTTTTGTTTGGTAGATCATACTTCAGAGGTGGTCCCATATAAATTTTATTAACTTTGATTGGGTAGTTTTTGAGTTAGCTTCAATTATACGTATTTTTTCCCACTTAGTATGTAGATGATATGATAACTTCTTGTCACTGTTATTTACATAGCAGGTAGTGGTATTCGAATTTGTGTGGGGTAGGTACCACAACTAAAAAGTGAAAAATAAAAACTTTTTGCAAAAAAAAAAACAACCGACTTCAAAAAAAAACACTACAAAGTGAAAAATAACTTAATTTCGGAAGTCGGTGTCTTTGGTTTTGAATTTTCGTTCTTTGTTACCGACTTCCGAAATTAAGTTATTTTTCACTTTGTAGTGTTTTTTTTTGAAGTCGGTTGTTTTTTTTTTTGCAAAAAGTTTTTTTGTGAGTCACATTCAACTCAATTATCATAATCTTAGTTATAATTTGCGTGAGGCATAATTACTTTAAAGCAAGTGTATGTTATGACGTTATCCGATTATTGTTGGACTCGCCTAAAACATACCATATCGATAGTTTGACTTGCAATCCCCCCTCATGCCACAGGATGGACCCTTTGGCATAAGAAGATTGCAAGTCAATCGATTCTGAAACTGGTAAAGTAGCATTTTGGAGCACACAAGATGCGGAAGAGTTGGACACACAAAGGGACCAGGCCCGGAGCACAATCGAAGGGGTCCGATAGGGCCAATGCCTGCCGGGGCTGCGGGTTTGTCCGAAAGTGTTACCGTGGCCCCTGGCAACATGGCAAATGAAAGAACACAGGTGGGTTTTAGTCAGTAAGTCTGACACGCACTCCCGCTCCGCCCAGAGCGGGAAAAGTTATTTGATATTTTTTTTAATAACCCAAAAAAATAAAGAATATTTCTTTCAGAAGTTACGTGTGCCATAAATCAAAAATAAAATATATTAAAAATGCCTAAGGCATTAAGTCCGCCTTTGTATGGTTATTTTTAATTGTGCATAATTTTTATTTTTATAAATATTATTACCAGAATATGTATAAATTCTTACCATCCGGATTAATTTCCGAGGACCCATCAGTAGAATCTTCCTCTCCCATCAAACTGTTAAGCGCACTGGTCGCATTCCCGAACGCCCCCTTCACCGGCGTAGAATTAGCTGATATAACCTCTTTCATTTCATCGAATTTCTTCGCCATACTTGTTGCCGCTGACTTAAGGCTGCTTAGACCACTTTGTAGTAACTCATTGGATCTCTTCCCAGCTATACTCGTGGGACTGAAAGATTTAAACTCCTATAGCGTGATGTCTTTAAATATTAGGTGTCTTTGTTTTAAAAAGGTTGACTTATATAGTAAGAAAAATCTGTTTACAAAAAAAAAAAAAACTACAACAACCATGCTTTTCACAAGACAGTGCGCTGAAAAGGCTAAAACATGCTAAAATATAGACGAACAGTGGTATATGATCTATAATGTTTTAAATACTAGATTTTTCAACACAATGAAGACATCAAACTTTTTCTGGATACTTACTAAATAAAATGGGTAAATTATAAGATGGATGGCATGGTTTTATCAAATTTTATGAATACTCACAGCAGACAAAGAGTGGCGCTGCATTAATTTTGGTTACAAAAACATTATTATTTTTTATTTTCTGACATTTCTGAATACGAGGTCAAAATACATTACCTAGCAAAACTGCACATATATAATAGGTATCCAGATCTGAACATAATAAAACAAGAATTGTTTTTTTTTTCAGTGGCCGTTTGGAATACGATGGAGATTCAACAGACCTGCAGTCGTTGAACCAAAAAATAAAACACCAAATAACTTTTTTTGTTTTATGATATTTAGATATACTCTCATCACTGTGAAGTTTTGTTAGCTAGTTATATTTGACCCTGTATAAAGGGATCTTCTTTGATGATTATTCGAGATTCTTACCTGAAGTAATTCTCGATCATAGCTTTCCCCAGTTTCATGTTTTCCTTGCGCAACGACAGTCGGGCTGGCGAATAGCGTCTAAGAAAACAAACAAGCTAGCGTACTGCGTGTCGGTGCGGTTAATAAAATAACAGAGCTATTTTATTAGAAAAAAGTAATCAAATAAATAGGCTGGTTGCAGCTTCAAGTGAACATTAAAAAAAAAAACATCCGTTTTTGATCATTCCGGAAAAAAAGTCATAAAAATTGTGGATTTTTAATATAAAAGGGGCTAAATGGGCAGACAGCACGCTGCACTTCGTTCTTGAATATATTAACTAACATCGGAGATCAATGTCAATCGATTATTAGTATAACTAAACTTGAAGATGCAACACAGCTAAAATTGAAGGCTAAAAAACTAAAAGAAAATAATAGCAGGGAAGCAAAGGGCTTCCCTGACAATGAAACGAACATGCTTAGTATTGAACAAGATGTTTGTCGTGAACTAAAACATAGCAGTGACATCTATACATAGACACAGTGCCGGATTAACCACGTAGCAAGAGTAGCAATTGCTACGGGCCCCACGCAAAAGGGGGCCCCGCGTATCCAAACCCCAGCACGCGTAGCATGACTACCATAGAAACGGGTTTTGTCTTCGAAAGAACAGACAAAATTACAGATTGTGAATCTGTGTGTGAGGTGCTAAAAAATTTCGAGCTCTCTCTTGCAAGTTGCTCCTCATTTGTAAAGTTTTTTTAATAAGCTATTTCAATATAAATGGTGAATAGATCACCTAAACAATAGGAGGTTAAAAAAAAAATATCGACATCGCTTCGCTCGCTCTTTCATCTTAGTTTGTCTTCCTTCATAAACTTTCGACAAAGTTACTCCTATTTCAGTATAAATGGTCTATAATAGGAAGGCTAGACTATCCGGATGCAAAAAATTGTCGAGCTCACTACGCTCGCTCTTGTAATCAAGGCTCTCTAATAAGAATTACCTACAATTAAATCACTGCCAACACCAGCTATTCTAAAAAATAACCATAAAGGTTTTAAAAAAGTTCCTACTACAGTTAGCATTGTTTGGAAAAAGTCATTTGTTTTAAGTACCTACCTACTTGTCTGTTTAGGAACAGAACGTATTTGTCTAGAAACAATAATTTAACTAGTTTATCTTCTAAACTTTAGAACTTAAAATAAATCAAGTTCTACCATACCCCGGCCCCTAGGTAGAATTTGTTACAGGCCCCGCGCTGGCTTAATCCGGCACTGCATAGACAACAAGTCGGTATAGTTATATATACACATCAAAATTATCTTGGTGTACTATCAAGTTTTTTATAAACTCCTGATAAATTAACTTATCGATAAATATGGCAATTTTTCTGCTGCTTTGTGCGAGGACATATTTTTTTAAATTTTCATTGAAAATAATCTAAATTCTGTAGAACTATGTCATTCAACAAAAAAAAAAAAATATTTTTGAATGCTTAAAATGCTATTTATTATTTTTGAATGCTTTCCAGCAGCAGAGTTGAATGGCCAAAAAAATCTTTAGAATTTTGAGCACACCAAAACAATAAACACATGAATTCACAACAGTAATTAATTACGTACTTTCTGAATTAACACAAAATTACTTATCTCGCAAAATCAAGTTCTATTTTTAACACATACTCAAAAATCGACACTCAACTCTAAACTACTCAACTCACCCGAAACTAATCTTGAGCGTGTTCCCCAAACTGACGAGACTCGAAGACACGGTCCCTGCAGGCGCCGTCTCACTTCTGTGCAGTTTCCTGCGTACAGGAAACTATCGAGGTTATCTTGCTCAATAGGGGCGTAGCTCTAGCTATACTCATACGTTAGCGGGCGCAGTGTAATGTAAGGGGCGGAGGGGGGAGGCACTCAAATATGCTCAGAGAGATTACTAACATGCAGGTGATCTTTTTACCTTACGAAAAATCCTATGAATTAAAATTCCGGAGTGGGTTTCTCGCGTTTTTTTTTTTCGATTTTTTGAGGCAAGAATCTCTCAATGTAAATGAGCTACGCATTTTTCACTCTTTTTTTAGCCGTCGCATACACTTTGTTACCTGATACCTAAGGAAGTAGCTTCATTGCTAGACGGTGTCACAGTACTATGAGCCGGTAACCAGCGTGTCTTCGATTGACATTAGTATAAACCAGTGGTCGGCAAACCGCGGCTCTTTGGCCTAAAGAGTGCGTCTCTGTCTGTACAATTTCGATGAGTGCGAGCGTATAAGTTACGCACGGGGGTCAGGGTTTAACTATATTTCAAAGATTTATTTCCGAAGTATTTTCACCAAAAATTTACAGGACATCGTAAATTTATGATTTACCAAAAACTTGTTAATACGTAAGATGCCTTCATCATATTATTGATAAAGGCATCTTACTTATTAGCAAGTTTTAGGAAGCGTTGTGGAGTGATAGAGAATGGGAGGTTTAAGGATTTTGTAAAGTGTATTGACACAGTTTGGACACATAGAAAGGATTGGCTCTCATAAGAGATCTTAGTCATTATAGTATTGATATTTGGCTCTATTGACTAATGAGTTTGCCGACCACTAGTATTATAAACGGAGTCTATATTAGTTATCACTCTGAGCATTTACGTGAGGGATGTATAGAGGGGTCTTTTTTGCATAACATGCTGCTTGAAGAGTTACGATAGTATCTAAGCGTTTAACAGAAAGTTAAGGGGAACACAACCTCACAAAGATATTATTGGTAAGTAGTAGGTTTTTCTAAAAGGAATAATAAAGCCTGATGAAAGAAGTGCATATCGCCATAAACATCTGTGGACCTTTTCTGAAAACCTGTTACTTCTATTAGTTGTTTTGGGTAGCTGATTAGCTGACGTGGCCAAATTAGGTACACAGATTTTCAACAAGAATATCTACCACCTTATGTCATCCGCACTGAAAGACTTTTCCAAATCAGGAAGTATAATAGTCCACGGGCGGTCAGAATTTGAGCAAATCCTTTAAAGGCGGGTCATTCCTGCGCACGCGCACGAACACTGTGTTTCGCGTGCATTTAAGGAACAAAGTATGGACACCTTTGGACATGTTAGCGAGTAATTCGCGTGTAACTTAAATGTCCTCTCGCGGTAACGAACAGTACGGTTTGCATGCATCTTAGAAACATAGTAGGGACACCTTCACTTCGCGGTTCATGCACGTGAGCTTCAATTGTGCAGGTGTGTATCCTTGCACGCGAACCGTTCGCAACATGCGCACGCGCCTAGAATGTGACGCGTCCATAGCCATGCGAGGCGCCTAGTGCGCACGGTTGATGCGCGTGCGCTGGTGTGAACCCGCTTCAACATGTGAGCGCTCAATACCACGGCCAGTCGGCAAACTTGCGTCCAAGCTCACTTGTCGATTACCAATTACAATGAACTGCGGCGCACTTCGACACGGACCATTCTGACCACTCACGGAGTACCACAGGATATGCCATCACATGCAAGCTGCAAAAAAGCTCATTAACAACCAAATATTCAAGGAAGGTGTATACCCTGTAAGTTCCTGCGGTGGTTCATCTTGAAACGAGTTGCTCCTACGATGGAACAGTTTGGGACTGACGCTGAGTTCGTGTTTCGGTAAGGAAGGCTCGTCGGTCGGGGGTGACACGGTCGGTTCTTGTGGGAGGTCGGGCTGACTTAGCGCGCCGAGCGGGTCGTCGCTAAGGACTGGTGTGCGGGCTGATACTCTGTGGAGTAAGAGGGAATAATTATGTCACTGTTTGAATGTTTGTTCGTGTGTTTCGAAGTTTAGAAACTGTGTTTCACGAAATACAGGGTCGAATCGAATTATGCCCGGTTCCTGTAATCGCGAAAAGATTCGTTTTGTTCACGGATTGAGAATTGTCTACGAGACATGTTCCTTTAAAAATCGTTTCGTAAGCGACGTTACCGTTGGCTTGCTACTTACGGATGGGAGGGCTACGAATAACGGATATAGGGTAAATGTATGGAGACAGCTTGTAGTGATTCTATTTTTTTTTAAACGTTGACCAGCTGTCAAAGTTACTAGGCGTATGTGTTTTATATACCGCCCGAAATTGGTCGGATTCGTACTAAAGTTTTACGTGTTTTCGATATTAACGATAAAATCAATTAAAATGTCTAATTCAGATAGTGAATTGAGTGATCTGGAAATGTTATCCGACTGGAATAGCTCAGATTCTGATGAAGAACGTGGTAATATTCGTAGGAATTACCAAACGAGGGTTGACCATTTTAATACGTTGGATTTTTATGAATTCCACCTTAGATTTCGGCTGGATAAGCCTTCTGTTCAACGGTTACTCGTCGAAATATACCCACATTTAAGAGTGAAGGGAGCCAGGTATGTAATATCTATTTTTATAACCTCAAAATGTTTATACTAACAACTAATTATTTTGCTGTACTTGTGTAGGTTATTTTTATTACAATTTATATCCAGATAATTTTCAACAACTACAATATTCTTATTTTTATCTCAGGAACCATGATACACATCCTTTAAAGCAGCTTTTATTAGCATTGAGATTTTATACCTTGGAAACAATGCTGTTAACTTTTCAATGGTCATTAATGAGACACAATAGGATTTTAATTGTTATCGATCTCAATGAGTCAACGTGCCCGTTGAACTCTTATCAATGGCTGACTACGCTGGGGGTGTCAAAATCATCAGCTTGCCGTATAGTGCGTGTTAGTTATGCTATAGCACAGCTTTACAGCAAGTACCTATACATACATGCATAGTGACACCAGAGTAGATTTTTTGGAATTGTTTTAATTTCTCACTTAATATTTCTTTTAGGTACCTAGGTTATAACCTGTTCTATTAGATAACTGATTTATGTTATTTTATAGGTTTACAGATTAGGGAAGAATTCTGTAATCAGAAAGGGTACTTTCATTAAATGTGCAAGCTGTATGTGATGCAAATTTATTGCTAATGAATGTAGTAGCCTGTAGGCCCGGGTCAGCTCATGACGCCACTATATTGAATAAATAAAATAATAATAAATTAATTTATTTCAGGTAAAAAATAACACCCATACCCAAACACAAGTTAATAAATAAGATCAGTAAATAAAATAATAATTCAAAATTACGAGGTAACAGTAATACATCATAGAGTGTATCTATTTGGGGTGTGTAATGTATGATATAATAACAAATGCTCTAATTTCACTTGAAATAACGTTCATATAATATAATTTTCATATGCTATAAAATCATATAACCTAATTTCATATGACCTAATGTTTCATATTATATAATTTTCATTTAATATAAAACATTTAGTATAACGTTCATTTTATATAATTTTCAATATGTATAATATTCTTTTTATATAACATTCATTTGACCTAATGTTCTTTTGACCTAATTTTCATGTTTATGGTCACAGTTCTAACCTAACTCAAATGGCACCTAACCAAATCTTAAAATATTCAATGTATGGTCAAGGGTGGGCTTGGTCGACGGAGTCCCGCTTCGCGGGGCTCCTACTTCTGGATGGTTTATAAAAAAATAACCACGAAGGGGATGGCGGGGTCGTGTGAGCGAGCGAAGCGAGCGAATAGACCTTTCTAACCTAACCTGTCCGAGTCGGGGTGCCCTAAAGTCCAGATTGCATCCAATTTCTACTGGTTACAATAGTTGAGGGTGGTAGGTGTATAGGGTATAAAGCGAAGAAAAAAAAACAGTACAATATTTTTTTACCATACTAGCAGGCGTTTAAAATCGTATCAGATTTTCTAAATTATATTAAAATTTATTAGAGATTATGAATATTATAGTAAATGAATAATATACTACATGAATAATATGTTAAATGTGCATTATAGGAAATGTTTATTATATCATAAGAAATTAGATAAAATGAAATTATATCAACAATTCATTATCTCAACTGATCGTTATATTAAACAAAAGTATATTAACTGAAATTAGGTCAAGTGAACGTTAGTTTTTTTGTTATTATATCAACCGTTACACACCCATCTATTTGATAGTGATTAAATATTTGAATTTTTCTCTAATTTATACGCTTTACTTTTTCAGCTCAATGTGAAAGTGGATTGTATGGCAACAAATAGCTGCTTGGGGACAGTGCGTATGCCCTAAAACCATATTGACTAACACCTCTGTTAAACCCTCGAACAAGAGGAGAACAGTTTTATAATAAAGCCCATATTCATTCGAATCAGAAACTGTATTGAAAGGTTTGTTCATGAATTTCTATAATCTGATTTCTTCTACATAAATAAACTGGTGTTTCAATAAAATTATATTTTGTTTTAGATGTTTTGGTGTGTGGAAGAGGAGATTTCCAGTAGTAAGTCTGACAATGCGTTTGAGTCTATCACAAGCCAATGCAGTTATCATAGCAACTGCTGTGTTACACAATATTTGTCGAATTAATAAACTCAGTCACATACCACCAGAGGTAGAAATACTTACTAGACGTACACACGGCTACACATGTAGGGGCACGGTATCGAATAGAAAGTATCGATACTGTACTCATGAGCAGTATCGAAACAAAAGTATCAATACTTCAAGGTATCGAGTACTTTTCTTAGGGGCTAATGCGCATAGAGCAAAGGTCAATATCAGTCAGTAAATAACGTCAGTTTAACTTCAGTAGGGCAGGACATGAAAAAACAAATGACAACGGTGAACGAGTGAGTGAATGAGTGATTGATTAGTGTACTAAATGAATGAAGGAAAGGTTAGGAATTTAACTGTGAACGGAAGGAACAATTTCGAGCAAAGATCGATGTAATGTTTTAGAAGGTTCAGAACGAATGAACTAGATGGTGTTGCCATAACCATAAACATAAGCCGTAAGGTCGCAAGTTTTAAATGGGTAATTTCTAAGATTACCCATTCAAAACTTAACTTCTTGTTCGATACGATACCTGCCAAAAAGTACTTATTGAGTAAAAGTATCGAATGCAAAATACAAAGTAATGGAAATGTACTCGATACCACAAAGTATCGATACTTTTTTCGTGTCCCTATACACATGAAGCAATACATTTTTCCAGTATAAGCTGACCTCGCATTGTACGGAAATCATATACAATGCGAGATCAGCATAAACTGGAAATGTATAGCTTCATGTGTAGCCGTGTGTACCTGTACCCAATAATGCGGGATATACGAATTATTGTGAATAAGTGAGTAAAAATAATCTATAATAAGCAGTGCAAGTTTTGTCATAATGTATAATAATTATGTAATCATGTTTTTTTTTAAGTGAAAACTTCTTTCGGCGCGTTGGGCATTTTTAAGATAGGAAAAAACAATTGAACTCTCGACACCGTTACCGAAACCTCATTTTTGTAAACGCGATTGTGCTCTTTATTTATATTACGTTACGGATCAATGTTCTATGCAAATATTTTTAATTTAAAGGTTTTGGAAGTATTTTTTTTGTAAACGCGATTGTTCCCTTTATTTAGATAAGGTTACGGACCAATGTTCTATACGAGTATTTTTCTTCCATCAAGGCGATCTTGTTCAAGTTTTCAGTTCAAAAAAAGAGTGGCACTCCAGAGTACACGGAGTGCTACTCTTTTTTTTTTCAGCCTTTCGTAATTGCCATTTTATGTGCATCATGAAAAGAGTAGGTACAGCTTGTACAATCACTATTTTATTAAGTGTAATTGATGAACTGTCAAATATTATAACTATGACATGTATAAAAGTGTATTACCTATATAAATATATTTTAAAACTACAAGAATTTGAAGAAATAAACTTTATTCTAAATTATAGTTTTTTCATTAATTTTACCATGGCACTAATCTACTTACATACCTAACTACATTTAAACATAATCATTAAAATAATCAAATACACATGTTCCAAATCAAAGCAACTTTTAGTGTACCTATCTGTTTATAAATAATTATCATATTCTCAGACCAAATGAAAAACCAAGACAGCGCTGTCAACAGTGATGTGAAGCCGGTTTCGTAAACATGTGTGCACTTAGTGAGGTGTAGTTTTGGCATGCTTCACTGTATTGTTCGCAGCGCTCTGTCTTGGTTTTTTATTTGTTCTGAGATCGTATTCGAAACTTTCATTTTATTTACCACACAACAATTCACAAAAAAACTTTAAAACAAACACAAATGCATTAAATTCAATCTAAATATTAATAATCACATTACAATTCCTGTTCTCTTTTTGATTTAACTCCGATCTTAATAGCTTTATTTCTAAATCTAATTTTTCTGTTCTTTTGTCATAATATTTTGCAATGGCTAAGTTGCGAGCTAGACGTCCATCATTGTCTGCTTTATTTTCACCTGAAATATGTAAGGACGTTAATAAATAAAAGGGAACATTTAAGGCTAAGCGTATGCTACGACGCAGGTGACGCAACACAGCACAGTACAGATTTTGCAGGGTAGGGCAGGCGAAGCAGACATAGGCCGCGAGCGCATGCTGCGACGCAGCTACACAGACACATTTGCGTCCTAGCTAGTACAAATAATCTGTCATTGAAACAAAATTATGAATCAGTGGTAAAAAACAAGTGACGACCTACACGCGTCGCGCAGTAATTTGTGCCGGCTCTACAACGAGACGCAGAGCAGGACAGACACATGTCTGCGTACGCAGCTGTCAGTACGTTCATGCATTACAAAATCTGCTCTGCCCTGCGCTGCGTGGACCTGCGTCACCTGCGTTTCAGAATACGCTTAGCCTAAATGTGGTACACGAAAGTGATGACACGTTTTTGGTAACTGCTGGGCCAAATAGAGATGGCTTCACAAATTCTATGTGCATTTGTGTACTGTTCAACAGAGTTCAAGTAGTGACTTCTACCTGTTTTCATTGTTTTTAGTTCATCTGACAAAGGCATGCCAAAGAAATGTTTAGATCTCTCCGCAGTGAAGGAATTCACTTCATGAATTCCTTTTTCTATTTTCCGTTTTCTATTTTGCGTTCCTAAAAATTTAAAATAAAATTATTTACTGAACTTAAACAATATAGTTTAGGTAGTAATGTAAATTATAATACATACCCCTGCTTGGAGTTTCAAATAAATCTTTCACAACATCTGGGATATTGGGTTGTGCATCATCACTAATATCTGTCATATTATCGGCATCCAGCACCACTAGATTACCACAACCAACACTATCACCACCAAATGGGACCATGAAGCCAGTGCAAGTAGACCCCAATAGTCTTGATACTTTTTCCAATATTTCATCTGCTGGAATGAGATATGGTTTACCACCACAAGTCTAAAACAAGTAAAAAAAAATTTAATTGGTATATCCTATGTGAATAAAAACAGGTTGTACGTTGTTTTATAGTTTTCATTTTCATGGAATTTAATTTCACATAATTTTTTTATTATACCCCTTGACAGTCCGGAGCTCTCCTGGAGATCGATAACAATTAAAATTCTATTGTGTCTCATTAAGGACAGTTGAACTCAATTTCATAGAATAATCAATAGGCAGAATACATATTTTCAATCAATTTTAATCATTGATTTTTGTTACACATAAAATTTTGTTTCGATATTCATATCATAAAATAACAAATCAAATATTCTTTATCCTCATATTGTTTAGTTAATATGAAACTTATTACCAAGAAAAACATTGACAGTTTCTAAACGTTTCAATTCATACCTTTGACAAACAAAGAATTGTGTTTCTGTAAAATATGTTTCATTAAAGTAAATAGTCTTTATAACAATAACATTTGAAATAAGTCCAAATATTATTATGATGATACATTTTCTGTGAAACGAAATTCTATGAAGTTTCTGTCTGCGAAACAAGGGGACACCATAAAAACCTTTAAAAACATATCTAATGCAAATTACCTTTAGATGATTAATTCTTACATGTTGGGATCTTTTACGTGCTGCCTTTTTAAGGTTATCCCATTTTAACTTTAATTGATCCTTGGTCCTAGGAATGAAGTCACTCTTGGCATTGAATCTGGATACCAGAACAGTCCACGTATCCTCTTTGGTTTTATTGGTTGTGGCATTCGTCTTCTTGCTGGTCAATACTGGACTACTTTGAATTAGGTCAATTAACAACGCAACCTCGTCTCTGGTCATGATCTTAGATTTCTATAAACCAAATAATTAACGATTAGATATCGTCGCTCGGCATCCAATACCGCGAATATGACATTTTTGACGTAACTCATTTTTAATGCAGGATCACGTATTTTAACGTGTAGAATGAAATAAAACAAAAATCTGATTTTCGTCAAAAATGTCAAATTCGCGGTATTGGATGCCGGGCGACGATATGCATTCACAAAATACAAAACGATTCATTTAAAAATTAATGACTCATTTCATTACTTACCCGTGTAAAATCCATTCTGGACTTTTTTCGCTGATATTTTTAGGTAATAATCACTTTTAAATATCCTCCGTAACTTTTCAGTTTCAATTTATTTACTAGTTATGGAATAATCGGAAAGATTTAGGATATTATTTATTCTTTGGGAAAGTTTGTTTACAACTAACAGTTCAGAAACAGACACAGTCACAGAGCATGTAACTTTGTGTTGTGTTTGTCTTGTCATTTATTTTCATCATCACAGTTGCGTTTTGTTCACTTCGGCAGTAATGGCTAACAATTTTTTTTTAAAGATATCTAATTATATCTTTAGCAAAATCAGATCAAATTATTAAAAATAAAATATTCTGCAAATCAAATTATCGTGAATACTTAAATTAAGCACAATTTTTCATTAATTTTGATTCAAAAAAGCTTGTGTAACACAACGAAACGCATGAACGCCGGCCAGATGTCGTCGGAGGGTTTCGGTCAGCGGGGAACCTACATCTGTTCGTCGCAGGTAGAGGAAGAAAAAACTTTTAGGAAGGTCTATAACGGCTTTTTACTCGTGACCCAAAAACGATTGGTTACTGATGTACAATAACGATTCGTATAATAGAGGAACCGGGCATTAGTAAACGAAACTCTGTCGGACTCGCACACTAAGGGTTCCGTACCACCGTACAATATTTAACACTACATTTTTGAAGTGAAAACTTCTTTAGGCGCGTTGGGCATTTTTGAGATGGGACTAAACCATTGATTTCGCGACACTGTAACGCAATTTACGGACACCGTGGAGTAAAATACATCAATGCGTTGATTTCCGCGGTGCCGATGATTTTTCAAGTTTTCACTTCTGTCGGCACTCCCGGAGCGTTAGTTTTTTTTTAAATACTTTAGTAAAAAAAAAAGTCAGGTTTCTTGTATAGGGACCCCCTTTAATTATTAACTTTATGATTTTTTTTATTATTTTTTGTTATAGCGGCAATAGACACACACAATTTGTGAAAATTTCAAGTGTCTACGTATTACGGTTCATGAGATACAGTCCGCAGACGGGCGGACAGTGGAGGCTTAGTAATAGGGCTCCGTTTGGCAACTTCAGGTACGGAACCCTTAAAAAGTAACTATACTACCTACGGTAGTTGACACCAAAAAATATTAAAAAAATATTTTGTTTTATCTAAGTTAAAGTCAAATAATTTATTTCAATTAGGCACAAAAAAGGCACCTTTGGACGTCAACATTTACAAAAAATTGAATTGTTTATTAAAACGACAGCGATACCTATCATATTTCATCATTAATAAAATAATATACTCACTTGAGCGGTGACATCTTAGGATCAGGAAGGTCAGTGGCCGCGGCTTCTTTCTCCGGCTCTTCAGGGAAACTCAGTGTTCGCGAACACCGAGATTTTGTGTTTGGTGTTACTACTGAAATAATAATAGTGTTTATTATGAAAATGACTGCCTCTTTCAGCAATGCAAATTCATGGTTCGATTCCGTCTCGCAGTATTATTGGGTTTTTCATTAGCAAATTCTCACTGATAGCTCGGAATTTAGATGTTGGTTAAGAGCCTTTATTCTGAAAGTGGGCAACGTCGCAAATAGATGTCAAATATTTCTCAATTTTGATTAATTTGGCAATATTACGTATGTATAGAAATATGAAATGTGGCTAACTAGCGAACTAGAATAATGAATTGGAATTATAACACTGAATTTGATGTTGTAACCTTTTTAGGTGTAAATAATGCATAGGAAAATCGTATAGGTACCTACTTTTACAATGCTTGTAAATATGTGAACACCATGTATCCATTATATAATTATTTTTTCTGTCATTGCTTCATTTTTAATGATTTTTACCTATTGTGGTATAGTAATCTTATTCCAGATGCATCGTCTTCACATATAATTATATGTGAAGACAATGCATACAAATATTGTAAAACATTTTAAAAGAGTAACGGTGGAGTTTCTTGCCCATTCTTCTCCATACGAAAACTACGTTTTGGAAGCGGCGACTAGAATCAATTCTATTTTTTGTAAATTTTGACGTTCAAAAGTGCCTTTTTGTGCCTAATTGAAATAAATTATTTGACTTTGACTTTGCATTTGGAAAGTTTTCAAATACTTATTTTTACATTTAAAGACTAAATATTCAGTGTTACGATATTAATTATTGCATTTCATAATCAATATTCTAGTTCGCTAGTTAGCCACATTTCTTATTTCCATACAGTAATATTGCCAAATTGATCAAAACAGGTAAATATTGCGACGTTGCCAACTTTTAGGGTAAACGCTCTTAATACTTTGTGAATCTATTAAGACGTAACGTAGTAGTATTTCACCAATCAAAAATATCATTATAGTTATAGATTCTCCGACAAAGTACTGTGTGAGAAGGTTTTCATACTTGTGACGTCAGTAACCACAATACTAACCATTAGGAGGAAACGCTAGCCTCTGAATTTGCTGCACGATCTGCGCGTCTCCCGCGAAGCTCTCCGACCGCGTGAGAATACGCAAGTCTGACGGACTGTCCGGACTGACGTGTATTGGCTGTTGATGTAAAAATGACTAACATTACTTATAATAAACTACTAAGTTTTGAGTATGAATGTCGATGGCTATGAGAGCAGGGGAAGACTAAAGAAACGATGGATGGACTGTGTGACAGATGATATGTCTAAAAAGGGGGCGACTACCGAGATGACGACTAATAGAGAAGTATGGAAAATAAAGAGCCATACTATGTATTTTTTTCAAAATTTTAGGTCCAGTAGTTTCGGAGATAAGGGGGAATGGTCAATTTTCATCGAATTTCTTAAATATCTTTAAAATTATTTATTTTTAAATTCTAAAATAATATGTTTAAGTTCCTCGCAACAAGCCCTTTCATTTGACATGTCACACGGTACAGTTAGCAAAACTTTTTTTTTTATTCTAGTCGCGTGCTTCCTGCCGGACAAACCTGATAGACAAGTCGCATCTTGCGATTCAATGTCGTGTGTACACACGACATTGAATCGCGCACGGTTTGTACAAACCGTGCGCTTACAAGTTTACAACATTAGCATCGAAGATTTGCATAGCCTTTGTGTACGAAGGGCCTTAGTCTAAAAAAATCATTTGAATAAGGTTCGATGGAAAAGGTTTGTAAAATCTGTAGGATATTGATGAGGAATATGAAAAAGAAACTGGGTACCTGTCTTTTCTCGGGTATTGGAATAGGCGTACTTGATTCTTCGTTGTTCAATGAATTACTCCTAGGTCTCGCAGTTTCACTCAAATCCGGGTTGGACGGTACACCTAATGAAAAAGCACACAATATTAATTGCAGAAATAATCTCAAGATGTTTGCTTAAGATACCTAAAACTAAGGTTTTATGGGAACAGTTCTACTTTTAGCAGAAGTAAGCTGTAAAGTTCTGGAGTTTGGGTTTAACATGCGTGTTCCTTTTGATGTTCCATAACTGTACTCTAAAAATAATACAATAAGTTCTAGAACAAGTGTTTCAAATATACATAGATTCGAAGATAACATAATACATGTGGGTATATAATTTTCATTGATAAGTACGGGTAAATCATTTTCATAAAAAGTGTAATTTTTTTATGGGCAAATATTTACTGTTTTATTTTAAAATTACTTCACGTAATGGTGTTTTACATAAATAATTATGACTTTGTCGAATTCTTCTTTGAGTTCGTATGAAAAATTGAAAAAAAAAAAAAAAAAAACCGGTTGGTTCTTTGACATGGTCTCATTAATACCTTAGAGCAGTGGTTCCCAAAGTTGACTGGATCGCGACCCACATAAAAAAAACTTTCAAATTCGGGACTCACCTCTTGGCTGTCATGTTGAAAAAAGGGGCATTCATAACTATTATGCATGTTGATGGACTGTTCAAATAAGAAAAAAGATTCAGTTAGAATCGAAAATTGTAATACTTAATTAATTAAATACAAGGAGGGCTATTTCAATGAGAAGGATGTATTTGTTTCCTATTGTTTGTCACTAAAGCTTTAGCATCAACTAAAATTTAAATTTATTTAATTACAATGAGTTTGATACATCCAAATTATTGATGTATTTAGTTTAAATATTAATCATAGCTGAAAAGCTATTTTTCAAGGCCCACCTAATATCCGGTCGTGACCCATACTTTGGGAACCACTGCCCTAGAGTTATGGGATATCAAAAGGAACACCTTGTATATTACCACTCCTACTTAAAAGTCTGTCTATCACGCCAGCGACATTCAAGTCCTTACTGCTTGTATGAAACCGAAGCTCTGACACCGCTCAATATTTATTTTTATTTATTTATTTATTTAAATAACACGGGAGACTTACAGCTAAAACAAACAGATCAAGGACAGCACAATAGCCTGAAAGCCAATTACAGGTCTCCACTTATAAGAAACAGAAAAAAAAAAAAGTAAATTCAAAGGACACTCACGAGTTACTATATACTACAGCATAATTACTACGTTGCTCGCACTGCATAGCAACCATCATAACAAAATTTACTAAATGAAAAAGTTACGGCTTAAGCACTTCCTGACTGACGACACACTAGTTATAAATGGATCTATATCGTACTGTTTACAAAGCCTGTTTAAATTTCTGCTTGCACGCACAATGTACGAATTTTGCCTATAATTGGTCGAAGCAAATGGCACGCGCAAAGGTGGATTGTATCGCTTAGACTTCGTGGGAATGCTGAAATAAAATTTTGTCAAAATATCGGAACAGTTTATAGTATTGTTAAAAATTTTCAATAAACACACACAATCAGTAATCTCGCGGCGGTTGAGTAAAGGTAATATATGAAATTTTTTACATAGCTTATGGTAGTTTTCCGAATGGTACGGTACTTTTTGATGATAACATAGATACCTTATGAACCTTTTTTGGATGCTCTCAATGCGGTTAATATATTTGTGGTAGCATGGGTTCCATATTTCCGACGCGTATTCCAAGTGGCTTCTGACAAAAGTGCAGTTTAGAATTTTTAGAGTTTTGGCTTGAGTGAAGCACTTGGATAACCGCATTATGAAACCCAGTGATTTTGAGGCCTTAGCGACTATTGCATCAACGTGTGTTTCAAATATATTGATAGTTTTCCATAATTTTAACTTGGATGGCAAGTTTACAAAGGGTTTTGATCCATGTGAACCATTGGGCGCGCATCAAAGTAGAATAAATGAACGCTACAGATAAAAATATTGTTTACCAGATATAAGTATCCCAGCGGCAGCAGATAAGCCGTGCGTGTGCGTGCGCGTGTGTGCGTCGCGCACGATGTTACCGCGACGTACTAACGCCTCGAACGCATTAGAACGAGCCTCTGCCTCGCGGTCACATGCTGGAACAATATATTATAATATGTTTTATTCAAGCTTTATAAAGGAACAGAGTGTAATAAGAACGTCACTGTGTGGCTCTTTAAACCTTTTTTGTGACACATTCGTTTTATTTATTATTTTTCTTATATTGTATAATTTCTTGTTTATAAACCATGTAACATCTCTGTAACAATATTCTCATAAATAAATGGACTATTACTATTACTTGTGGATGCGTTTATAAATCTTATATGCATAAAATCTATATGTAGGATATACATATTTATTTTCCGTCCGATGATGGTTAGTATTTGTAATTTTTGAATAACGATTAATATTCTTGAAATTTTGTGATTTAAACAATTTGCATACCTGAGTCCAAGCTGGTCCTACTGTGTCCGGGCTCGCACGCGGCCATGCTGGCGAGCTGCGCCAGGTCGGCGCCCTCGCCCACCGCGGCCGCGGAGCGCACGCGCGGCAGGGTGCTGCTGCCTGCACACGGGCACACTTGTTATATAGGACAAGCCATGCGTCGTCCGATGGGTTTTCCCACCGGCAATTATGAAAAAAAATCCATATAAACGTTTCTCCCCTTCAGCGGTATTTTATTTTTTGTATTTTTATATATGGAACTCTTTTGCAAAATTTCATGATTCTACGCACAGCTGTTTAGGCTATGCGTTGTCTGTCAGCGAATTTAAGAAACATCAACTTTATACAAGTATAAATAAAGTTGATTTTAGACTGACTAGTACTGTTGAAAAAGTCATAAAAAATATGAAGTTGTCACAAACTGAACCTTATGTCTTGAACATTACAGTTGTTTTTCCTAAAACTCAGGTTTGTTTACATGTTTGGCAAATACATTGCGAATGCAGATTAAATAGTTTAGAGAACATGTAGCAATATTGTGGAGTTTACTATTAGCAGTTTTAAATTGGTTCTACTAACCAATTAATTGTTATATCAAGCAGTATTTTGTTTGCTAGTAAGGTGAAATAGCAGGATATCTTACTGCCAGCGGACGTGGAGTTGAGCAGGTTACGTCCAGCTCGCTGTGCGCCCGCTTTCCGGAACAACGCGGCACCCACTACTGCAATTCGCAGTTTGTTCCACAGAAGCTGCGCTCCACTACAAAGCAAAAAATAAATATAAGAAAATAACACAAAATTCATACAATTTAATACCTTTTTGACAAACAAAGGCTGAGACGAATGAAAGGTGTAACGCAACTTTATGAAGCAGTAATGTGTAAGCACAAAAACTAGGGATACATCGAATCGCATCTTGGCATAGGTAATATAAAAACTAGGGATGCATCTATACGCATCTTGACCGATACGGATGGTTAAATTAGAAGGACTGACTATTAAAAAAAAAACAAATGAATGTTTTGTTCTGTGTTTTTTCTAAAAAAACGTTGCCCCACACTAGGAATTTCTTCTGTATTGTGGGTGGTATTAAATATTAATAAACTTACAATCACAAAAATATTCTTTTAAGAAGACTTTTCAAGTTATGCGGAGAAAGGCGATTTCGCAAGTCCGTTTGAATGAGGCCTGTTTCTTCTTTTTTTCGTGTGATTAGTGACCTGGTGTCAGAGTTTTAAAGCCACCCATGGGCCTCTGACTTGACTTCACGCGGTTTCTTCACGATGTTTTCCTTCACCGTTTTTGAAGCAAGTGATAATTATACAATACGCACATGAATCCGAAAAGTCAGAGGTGCATGCCTTGGGTTCGAACTGGAGACCTATGACTTGGCAGTCCGACGGTCACATTACTACACTATCACTACCCCAATGAAGCCTGCTGTAGAAAATAGACTCTCAGATGCGACAGAACTCATTTGGAAACTAAAGTACATTAGCGCCAATATTTTATAAGCTTTTTTACTTGGATTTTTTAAACGCGCGAAACTTGAAATGTATCGGTGTATCGGCTAATAAATATCGTCGTATTGAAAAAATCTAAATATCGTCGATATATCGGTATCGGATGCACCCCTAATATAAACCTTAGCATGGTCAACATTTTAAGACTGCAACACTGTACAGTGTTGCACAGTACAACATACCTCGGCATATCCTGCGGCCACGTGGCTTCCAGTACGCATCGATTATAATACCCATATGTAAGAGCGTTAGGTTGCAGACCAGCGCGTTTCATTAGGAACAAAAGCTGCACTGCTAATACTGGTAGTGAATGATTGCCGCATAGCTGCATCATTACGCGGTAGCATACCTGAAATGAGAATATTTAAATAATGTTCTGAAAAAAGCAAGGTTTTTTAACTGCGGTGACGTCACGACAGATGACCAACACGCAGTCGGTTGCCAAAACGTTCGTTGCCGCCGCCGCAACTGTCCGTTGCAGGCGGCGTGCGAGCGAGGCCGTGCCCGTGTGTTTACGAACCCAATCGGCCGTCGTCGGTCGCGGTCGGCGTGTAGTCAGATAGACCGCAGCCTTTTTTTTTTTTGGGTGGGAAATTATCAAATAACTTCTCCCGCTCTGGGTGGAGCGGGAGGGCGTGTCAGACTCTTACTGACTAAAACCCATCCGTGTTCCTTCAGTTGACATGTTGCCGGGGAGCCACGATTTCCCTTTCGGCCCATATTCGCACCCCCGGCAGGCATCGGCCCTAGCGGACCCCGTCAGTTCTGCTGACATCTCTTTGAGGCGCGCGTGGAACACAACGCGCCGTCGACCCGGGCTTGGTCCTTATCGGACGGCGAGCTACCCATTGCTCACCGTCCGCAAGCCCGCGCCTACGGTGGCCGGAAATCTGCCTGTGATTCCCGATGCCCAGGGCGTCTCCTCCTGCGGCGAGATAGACCGCAGCCTAAGGTTCGATAAATGATCTGCCAATCGCCGTCGAGTAGAAATGACTTGCTGACCAAGCAATTTTTTTAACAAAGCCTTTTTAAAATACAATAGACGTGGATATATTTAGTAACTTGTTCCGCTTAGCTATTTCTAAAGAGCCATAAAAAACTCCTGAAAGAAATCGACACGTGTTTCACCTCTCAACGAGGCATCCTCAGGATGACGATGGACTTGTTGCGAACTCGAACACGGCGTGTTGCCACACCAAGCGCTGAGTGCAGACTGAGCCTTATCGCCCGTGAAACCCACTTATATAGTGTCGCCGTTATCAGTGCGACCGTTATCAGCGCGATAAGGGGCGAACAATCGCAGCAAAGGTGACCTTGGCATACTCGTATTTAATTCGTTCAACAGTGTAATGTTTCCGGTATTATTTTTGACAATTTCTAAACTCTCTAGTACTGACATTCTTCGAGTTCGCAACAAGTCCATCGTCATCCTGAGGATGCCTCGTTGAGAGGTGAAACACGTGTCGATTTCTTTCAGGAGTTTTTTATGGCTCTTTAGAAATAGCTAAGCGGAACAAGTTACTAAATATATCCACGTCTATTGTATTTTATAATGGATTTCCGCAAGGTCACGCCTGAATCAATTAATTATCTAAAGCCTTTTTATTTAATTATTCACAACTTTAGGTTAGTAAATCATAGAGAATTACAATTTAGGAAATAACAAAAAGATAGGCAACTCACTGCTACCAAAATGCGATCATCAGGAAAATATTTTTTTACTATTATATTCATGGTCAGTAGAAGTTTTCATAACATTATCTAATCTTTCAAAGTAGCTAAATAAATAAAATCTCTTTTATTTTCGTGAAATATAAAAATGTTGACATTGTTCTTCTTTTTCGTGTGGTTAGTCACTAACCTAGTGTTAGAGTTTTTATGCCGCCTATGGGCCTCTGACTAGGCTTCACATGCCGTCGAGAAATATCTCTCAGGCATGCCGGTTTCCTCACGATGTTTTCCTTCACCGTTTATGAAGCAAGTGATAATTATACAATACGCACATGAATCCGAAAAGTCAGAGGTGTGTGCATTGATACTGTTAATATAAAATACAATTGACATGGATATATTTAGTAACCTGTTCCGCTTAGCTATTTCTACACGGCGTGTTCGAGTTCGCGACAAGTCAATCGTCATCCTGAGGATGCCTCGTTGAGAGGTGAAACACGTGTCGATTTCTTTCAGTTTTTTATGGCTCTTTAGAAATAGCTAAGCGGAACAGGTTACTAAATATATCCACGTCAATTGTATTTTATAATGGATTTCCGTAAGGTCACGCCTGAATCAATTAACTGTTAGTATAATTATGAATGTTTTATTCGTAGAATACAGGGTTGATATCTATTGTGAATACAAAAGCTCACCTCATCACAAGGAACTTTTAACTTCGTAGCTCGTTCTAACAACTCATACGCAGCTCTCAAAGTGGCGTGTTCTTTTCCTCGGTTCAACATCATCCGGCATGGCAGAGACAGGAAGTACAGTGAATAGCAGGCACCTAGCAAACACTTGGCCCATGCTTCCGCTGATAAACTCGCCTTGCGGGCTAGTCTACAAATAATAACGGAAAAAAGTAGAAATACGAATGATTTGATAGTGATTAGCATACTTCATTATTTTCTCTTCTTCATAATATAGATTAGATCAATTCAGTACTATGTCCATGGATTTGATTCTATACAGGGTGGCCGGGACATCGATGCGAGAACTTTTACCTGGATTCAGTACATGATTCTGAACCCAGTTGAAATTTTTCGTCGGTTATTAAAAAAAAAAATACTGTTCCATACATTTTGACCGCGTAGGTATTGCACTTTTCTATGAAACTGCAATTATTTTTTTAATAACCGACGAAAAATTTCAATACAGGGGTTCAGAATCATGTACTGAATCCATGGTAACAGTTTTCGCGTCGATGTCCCTGCCACCATGTATAGTGATTCGAAAGACTTGCCCAGGAGTTGCGCAGAATATTTGCCAAGACCCCAATATGTCAAAATAAATACAGTGTACCTGGTCAAACAAATGCAAGCAGCATTAGGGGTCATTAGCAAGTTACAGTATATTTATTTTACGAAGTGATGCGCGCTTTACTTGTGGTAACTACGTGTACAAACAAGCTGTGAATCTGTGCGTGAAAACGAGTAGCGTCAGCCTATAACACACACACATATACACTTACAACTTTTCCGTTGTATCGGACGGTACCGAGAGCTCCTGTGCTAGCACACACATTCACAGCGTGTTAGTACATCTGGTAATCACAAGTAAAGCGCGCGTCGCTTTGTGAGATAAAAATACTATAGCATAGGGTTATTATAAAGATCTATATTCTCTACATAGTTGTGGTAGCCTGAACATGAATTTCTAAACAACACAAAGTTCTATATCCTATTTATATCCGTAATAGATAGAGTTAGATAGGCTCGCCCCTTATTACATGGGACTTAAACATAACTGGCGAAATGTGGGTGTACTATAGGTACACCGTCTAACCCGTCGAGGATTATAGGCGTGATGTTATGTTTTTGTAGATAGAGTTATTTACCTCTGTGCAGCAGCGATCTCATGTTTAGTCCGCCTCGCCATGGGCTCGGCGTCGTTGAGCGACTCGGCGGAGTGTAGTGCGGCGGGCGGCAGCGCGTGTAGCGCGGCGGCGCGCGCTCGGCCGCCACACCATTGTATTAATTTCTCGTCGAGCGTGAAGTGTTCGTATTTGTAGGTGGCCTCTGGAATAAGGTACAACGATTAGAAAAAAAACCGAACAAATGCGAGTCGGATCGCATACGAAGGGTTGCCCGTACCATATTAAGATTGAGCAAAAAACGCCGAAAAAACACGTTTCTTGTATGGTAAAATAAATGAAGTTCTTCTCTTTATTTATTAACTTTATTAAATTTTTATTATTTCTTGTTATATTGGCAATAGAAATACGCTATCTGTGAAAAATTTTTAATGTCTACCTATTACGCTTTATGGCGGAGGCTTAGTAATATGGTTCAGTTTGGCACCCTTCCGGTACGAAACCCTAATAAGAGTATTTGCTACATTGGAAAGTGAGTTTGTTTGTTTGTTACGCTTTCACGCTAAAACGGCTGAAGGGATTTGGGTGAAATTTAGCATATGGGTAGACCATGACCTGGATAAGGACATAGGGTACTTTTCATCCTGGATCGCAGACGAAGTCAGCAACAGCTAGTAATACTTTATTTTGCAAAGATCGGAGGGTGCTCTACGAAGGCAAGTGTACACATTTATTTAAGGAAGCACAACAAAAAATACTTCAAACATCTTACCTGGATCAGGAGGATCAGGCGGCAATACAAAAGCGGTCCTCTCGGAAACATTACTAGTATCCATTCCTAACAGCTGTTCGTCACCGGCTGCGACCCTTTCTATACATTCGTCGAAGAACGTTAGTCCTTGATCCGGTTCGTATACGAATGATCGCTCTTCTATAAAACGGGTGAACATTTGTGTGCGCATCATTAGGCCGTAGAAGCGTTGGTGTGTCTGTGAAGAGATGTAATTTAATTATGGAATTATTTTTATCACCTTCGCATCTACATAAATACATATTATAAAACAGTCGCTTTTCGCGTTTGTCTGTGTCCGCGTTGTTCTTCTAAAATGCGCAACGGATTTTGGTGAGGTTTTCAACATAATTTAGAGAATATATTTCGGAAGGTTTATGTGTATAATACACGCGACCCCTCCGGGTGACACCAGTACTCAAAAGGTATATTAAACTTACAGATGATTAAGAAATCTCGATGTTTTGTCAAGTCGTAAAAACCTTGCTTGCAAGGACGGGTCGCTAGTATATAAGGTAAGGAGGGGGAAAAAAAAATGAAAAAAAAAAAAAAATGGGTCACGTAGTACGGCTACGTTCCCTAGGTATGCATCCTTCATTATTATGAGGATTTACTATTTTATTCTTATTAAATTTACAGACATCTCATTCAACTTGTCCTAGTATTTTTTTCATGTTTAGAAAGCACTCTAGCTTCACTATCGGAGACAAAAGTAACAAACTGAGAATAACTGAAATAACTCGGGAAGCGCATCAACTTCGGGAAAGCCGGAGTTGACAATGGCGACGATGACATTTGTTTGACAAACAAGACGGCTGCCAAGTTTTTTTATCCCACCAAACTTCAGATGTCGCTGTCGTCTATGGAAATTGATGACAGTGCTAAGTGAAGTGAGTCTCCCCTGGGGCCGTTTACGACGTGTTAAAGCCATCATTGTTCCAGTGTAAAAATGGGACAGTGCTATTTATGCTGTATAGCTCCATCTCTCTCTCACACTGGAACAATGATGGTTTTAAGAGCGGCCAACCCGTCATACTTTTCATACGAACGCTCGTACGTGATTGTGGCGTCGTAACACATTATTCTTTGAAATTTTTAAACTAATAGATTTCTTGTGCACTATTTCTAGGTTTCTATGAAACCAAAAAATTAAACTTTCAAGAAATAAATTCAGTACAAGCCTCCGAAAATCTGCTTTTTTGCACAATTTGTACCTGAACTTTAGCCGATCATAATGTACTCATAAATTGTTTAAATAAAGAAAACATCTCCATAGAAACCTTGCACATGTAATGGAGATTCTAAGTGACAAACATTTATTTCACAAACTAGTAAAGATTACTCAAAAACACGTATTTCGTGAAACAAGTTTTATGAAATTTACGCACATTATTTTTCGTACAATGTTATCGCGTTCTCACTTGCTTGTTAGCAGTTCTCAATTACGCTGGATGAAACAACATGCTTTTCGACCATGCACGCGTTCACGATAGACGGATCGGGAAGGGCCCTCTTAAGACGTCGTATAACTCGGGAAGCGCATCAACGACGGGAAAGCCGGAGTTGACAATGGCGACGATGATATTTGTTTGACAAACAAGACAAGATGGCTGCCAAGTTTTTTTATCCCACCAAACTTCAGATGTCGCTTTCGTCTACGGAAATTGATGACAGTGGTAAGTGTCTCCCCTGGGTTTACCCCGCGTCATGTCACTATTTGTTCGGTGATCCTGAACGCCGCTTTCCGGCTTTCCGAACAAAGTGACATACGACCGCGACGATCGCGCCTATCTGACCTCTACAATCCAGTTGGTGGTTTGGTTGTGGAGGTCGGATAGGCAGTCGATCCATGTAAAATACTGGAAATCAGCTACATTCGGTTAGACTGGAAGCCGATCCCAACATAGCTGGGGAAAGGCTAGGCAGATTGATTTGACTTATTTATTTATTTAACATAAAACGGCTAAGGCCAATTACATTAGTTAAAGACAAAAGATTATTAAGGTACAGTAAACAAAAGTATACAACTACTCGACAGTCATACGCTCATCTCACAATACTCCAGACATACTGACAAGATCTTCTTCCATTCATCCGCGAATACATCACAGTCAGGCTTAGCGTCCAAGAGAGCGTTGAGCGCAGAGAGTGTGCGAGGGACGGGAGACTGGGCTCGAGCGATGGTTCGACTCCGAGGCACGGCGAACAATCTATGCCTCCTTCCACGGTTATAGTTTATCGGAGCAAAAAGATGGGACAGTTCATAATGCAGTTCAGGAGCATCGGTTTTTCCGTGAAGGATTTTACGATTTGGTCATTTTTTCTTCTAACCTCTAGAGAATTGTACCCTAAGCAGCCTAAAAGAAAATTCGAAGGGTACATAAACGGATAATAACCATTCAAACGTTTATTAACGATTTGCATAATAAAATATACTGTCTTACCTTATCCCTGGTCCTCATAAAGGCATCCATATGGAACAGCGCATGTGGGTCTGTGGTACCAACAGTAGGTGCCTTGGTGATAGGTATGAGATAGTTCCGATACCCTTGTAGGGTCACCGCCATGAAACGGAGGAACGCTTCTTGAATTTTAAGCTCCAAGGCTTGCTGAAAAGTAAGACATATTAGTAGTCTGTTGACCGTAAAAGTAAGTGGTCATATTTTTTATGGGAATAAAAATATGGAATGGAATGAGACATAAGCTTTGATTTTTAGGATTCTGTACCCGAAGTGTGCCAAACTGAACCTGATTACTAAGCTGCGCTGTTATTGTAGTATTGTAATTAAAGGGGGACCCTCTTTATTTAAGAAGCTTGTTATTTTTTAAACGGAAGTAAAAAACGTGGTGTTCAATATTTTCTAAATTCTTCGTGTGAGAGTCCGAGACGACTTGTGCAATTTTTTGTTGTTACTGTTGTTGTTAAAATATTATATTAACTTTTTTTTCGTGTTTCGCGAACTGTTGCCAAAAAAATGTTACTTATTTCTTTCTACTTTGTTTGAATATATGTTAGCAGTAACGCCAGTATGATGCGCTAAACCTTGCGACGTGTTTGATAACGGCGCATGTGTCCATGCGCCGTTATCAAACACGTCGCAAGGTTTTGATATGTGCCGTTTCGCCGTACGCTTTTCAGTAACAAAGCTTATGTTTCACTCATTCATTGCATATAATAAAATGGTTAAGTACCTCCTTTTTCCTCTTCTGGAAATCTCGATCTAAACTCGTCGTAGGTTCTCCATTATATTTCGCTTCACTTGCATGATGAACCGGCGAAGCTAAAACGATACAATAACTAAATTGATCATAACATGGTATAATTTTAGAGTAACCAGGTTCAACCGCACGTCATAAGAAAGAATTGAACTAGGAATATCGCCCTTCATAATCAGCCTATAATGTTCCCACTGCTGGGACAAAATCAAAATCTAAAAATCAAAATCAAAATTTTTATTTCACATAAACCTATATGGGCACTTATGAAACGTCAGAAGCTAGGTGCACGGTTCCAGTTGGTCGTTTCTTATGGAGAAGAGCCGGCAAGAAACTCCACGATTACTCTTTTAAAAATAATTGGCTTTTACAATACTTTCAAATAACAGTGACACAGACCTCCCTCCTCCTCTCTACCTCTCTTCGAGAGGGAGTGGGCTGTAATATACCACGCGGGCCCAGTGCGGGTTGGTAGATGTTACATGACTTCGAGTTTTTGGTTCTAGGACATGCTGGTTTCCTCACGATGTTTTCCTTCACCGTTTTGAGAGCAGTGGTGATGAAATAATTTACGCGTGTTAGGGTTCGGCCCTACGACCGTAAGTCGGGGCCGTTACCACTGCTTCTCTAAAACCGCCCTTACTACTTCGAAATAAAGGCGTTGTCAAAGTCAAATTGTTACCATGGACGTGCGGTTGATAATATTTTTCAGTAATAATGTGGTGAGTTTACTAACCTGGTCTAATATTTCCGTAAAGTGAGTCTAGCGTCTGTCTAAGTGCTCTCGCTTGCCGCTTCGGCAGTAATTTGAGAGATATATGTCGTTGTGTTTCACATATCTGAAAGAATAAAAAGGAATTGTGTCAAAAAAGCCAACAAAATATGGGCAAATGCGTGCCAAATGCTAAAGTGCCCTTTCTGACGTAATTCGCATAACATAAAACAATGTGCGTTATGTTCTGATTGGAATGATTCGGCATGGCCGGGCGGCAAAATCTAATACCTATATACAGAGTGACAGGGACATCGACGCGAAAACTGTTACCATGGATTCAGTACATGATTCTGAACCACCCAGGGTAGAAATTTAACGTCGGTTATTTAAAAAAAATCTGCTGTTTCATAGAAAAATGCAATACCTACGCGGTCAAAATATATGGAACAGCTGTTTATTTTTTTAAATAACTGACGAAAAATTTCAACGCAGGAAGGTTCAGAATCATGTACTGAATCCATGGTAACACTATTCGCGTCGATGTCCCTGCCACCCGGCTGTGTCGAATCATGCCGACCCGAACAAATGTGTAACACGCCTTAGGTTTTACTAATTTCTATATTATTTGTATAATTACTTACTGTAATATTATTGGTGTCTAAATCAACACAAGTCACATCTGGTGGGGGTTCGTATAGATCGAAAAACCTTGAGTCAACTCCGATTAAATACGGTAACGGAGCATGTAATACTTCTGCTAAACCTGAAACATTTACAAAAATATGGTTACATGAAAGTTTCTTAATTTTGGACTCTATGCAGCAAGACATAAAGTTCACTATTCACAGAATATTAAATTAACAACTGTCGTTTTACTTACCTAATGGACACAACGGTATGTATGGGCACTGCCATTTAAACGGGAATAGAAGACTTGAAACTGCTTCCGAAACTGCTGTTAGAGTATCAGGCCTGTAAAAAAAACAACACAGAGTTAAAAATAAAAACAGTGGCACTCCGGGAGTGCCGACAGAAGTGAAAACTTGAACAAGATCGCCTTGGTGGAAGAAAAATACTTGTATAGAACATTGGCCCGTAACCTTATCTAAATAAAGAGCACAATCGAGATTACAAAACAAAAAAAAAAACAATACATTTAAAGTAAAAATACTTGCAAAGAACATTGATCCGTAACAAAATATAAATAAAGAGCAGAATCGCGTTTACAAAAATTAGGTGTCGGTAACGGTGTCGCGAGTTCAATTGTTTTTTCCCCATCTCAAAAATGCCCAACGCGCCTAAATAAGTTGTCACTTCAAAAATGAATAGTATTACAAGAAATCTAAGTAGTAATACAGTTTACGCCAACGTTCGTGCCAGCCGCGGTCATGAAACGCTGGAGCAAGGATAACACGAGACTATGAATCAGAAACCGCGTTCAAAAATACAGTGTCCAACTCGCACATTTTATGACCTCGAATGGTACGAGTCCTAAGTTTTATTACAGTCTAGAATCAATTTTAATATTTTGTAAATTTTGACGTTCAAAAGTGCCATACATGGGCCTATTTGAAATAAATGATTTGACTTTGTCTCAGATTACAGTGTTAGTTACTAAAGCATTCAAGATTTTTTGTCAAGGTAAAAAGAAAACCAATGTTTGAAATATGCAGATTTCATGTCTCATACTGCTGTATATAATTTATTTATTTATTGACACCAAAAAAATAATGCATGGCAGTTGATTCTCTGGCAATAAGCCTGTGTCCAAACATTTTTTTGTCCGTCTTGTAGATTATTAAAAAATATTGAACAAGCTTTTTTGACGTAATCAAAAGATTACGGCGATATGTGGCATGACGTCACGCCTTGCTAGATTTAATACCACATTGTGACGTAGCGAGCCCCCACTCCCCAACTTTAATGCGTGTTTTCTAAGTTATTTTTGATAAAGCAAAAAATACGTGTCTAATATTTTTTTATTATCTGAATGACGAACTAAATAGAATTTCTTTTTTTTTACTTAGGCAACTACCGTATTATGTCTTACCTGAGGGAGTGTATAAGTACTTTCTGTTCGGTGATAGCTAACGCTAGCACTAGTAAACAGTTGTCGGGTCCTAAGTTGAGCAGTAGTTGTCTGAAGCTGGCCCCGCTGCGCACGAGTGGCTGGTCGTCGCGACGTGTCACTATTACACGGTCGTGTTGGTTTGTTGGTGATAACTGGAATATGTTTATATTATGTAGGTATAGAATAATAGACCATAACAAAGTTACAGTACTCGGACTAAAATATATTACATTGAGCTTAAGAAAGTCGTTGTCTCAAACACGTATGAATGAAATAGGCAACGTTTAACAAAGTGGAGCGTTTTTTTAAAATTCTTATGTGACTTTCTCAGTTGGTCCTTCGAGCCGGATCCAAGGAATGCGAACCATCGCACAAATTAGTCCTAAATTACGACTGAATACTGTATTAATTTGGAAGGTTAGGTGAACTGACTTACTTGTAAAAGTATTCTTGGTTCTGGGAAGGGCACTTCTTCTATTAAATGAGTTATATACCTTTCTATGGGTATGCTTAAAGGTTCTTGACTCCATGACATTTCCTGTGAAGATCAAAGAAAATAATAATTAATAACCAATAACAATAAAATTATATTGTGTCTCGTTAGTAACAGTTTAACTCTTACAAGGCATTAGACCAAGCAAAGTTGTTGTAAAACACTTAAGTCTTTAAGGCCCGTATTACAGAACGTCACTCAATACTCAAGCATTACTTAAAACTAGTTTCAACCAATCAAATGGCTTGAATTTAGTTTTAAGTAATGCTTGAGTATTGAGTGACGTTCTGTAATACGGGCCTTAGTCTTCATTTCGAGACAAGTAGATTTTCTAGACTTGGGACTAATAGTCTAACTAGTCACGAGTTCTATGAGTTTTTTGAGTCCTATGACTTCTTTGAGTCGTTTGAGTTATATGTGTTCTTTGAGCTGAATTGAGTCATGAGCTTTCAAGTTGGTGTACTATGTTATCAATATTTAAGGAATAAAATAATAAAATCAGCTCAATTTTTTTTTCATATTCAGATGTAAATAAAGGTTTTTGTTAATGACTTCTGTTATTTAAGCAGAAATTAATTTATTTACCGAGGTTTATTGAGTCGTTTTATGTCGATATTTAGCATCAAAGTACCGTACCAATCGTCGTGGCTTAATATATTAAAAGTAAAGTAAAAAAAAATGCTTCACACAAATGAGAGCATTCACAAGAATTTGATACACAGATAGGTACAGTTAATAAATAATTTAAAAACAATATAACACATATTCTTACTTGTAAATAAAACTATATAAAAACGATTCTGTCTAAACAATATGTTAAATAAATGAATAATTGATTATATAGGGATATACTTCTACTGACAATTATTTTTATTTTCTACTTAATTCACTTATAACTGAAGATAAGTACTCAGATGACTCAGTACCAAGTTCTTTTGAAAAGACTCATTCTCGAGTGCTTTTAGACAAAACTCGAGTCTTCCTATCAAAGAATTAAATTCAAAAGGACTTGAGCTTTGAAAATATTCAAAGCTCATCGGACTCGTCTTCAGAAACAATTGAGTCTTAAATAGAAATCAATTCTTATTTTTGTAAGAACCTATAATATACCTTTGAAAAGTATGAAAATGATGACTGAATAGCATAGGTAAGCATAATCAGCCTATAATGTTCCCACTGTTGGGACACAGGCCTCATCTCCTCGAGAGGGAGTGGGCTATAATCTAATACGCGGGCCCAGTGCGGGTTGGTAGATATCACATGTCTTAGAATTTTTGTTGTATTGTATGTTTCCTCACGATGTCTTCCTTCACAGTTTTGAGATCAGCGGTGATGAGCCCACGACTTACAACTCGTAAGTGAGGGCCGTTACGACTGGGCCACCACTACCCTGCTTGATGACTGAATATTCAAAGTTATTTTTGTTCTATAATAGATACTTACGAGAATATAAACCAGCCATTTTTCGAACGTATCACTGAAAGGCCATCGAGACAGTAAACAGATACATTTGATTGCGTACAACGAATGCGTACTATGTGATATTCCTTCCCGCCATCCTAGTTGTTCCATCTGGTATTCTGTTAGCTGGGAGTTGGGGTAGCTCTCGTAGAAAGTTACTGCTGAGCCGTATACCTGTGGTAGAAGAATTTTCCATCTTAGTTGAGAGTCCGACCGAATTTAGTTTTCGGCATTATTCGGCAATTTTCAATTTTCGGCCGAAAAAATAGTTCGGGCATTTAGAAACTTTAAATTAAGTCAATTTACGTCAAGCGCTGATTAATTTGACAAGACTAAACTAAAATTTATCTTCTGTCCTTTTTTTAATGAACTACAAAGAAAAAGATTCATTGAACTTAAATTAAGTTTAGTTTGTGAACAAGGGAATCGGCACCAATGACTGAATACATAATACGGGGTGTCAGGGACATCGAAGCAAAAACTGTTACCATGGATTCAGTACATGATTCTGAACCGATAAATTGCAACGCAGGGGGGCGTTGAATTTTATCGTAGGTTAGTTTTTTTTATTAATCAGCAGTTTCATAGAAAAGTGCAATACCTACGCGGTCAAAATGTATGGAACAGCTGTATGTACTGAATCCATGATACCAAACAGTTTTCGCGTCGATGCCACCCTGTATATTATTACATATAAAGAAACTTGTTAAATTTTTTATTTTTCACTTTTTAGTTGTGGTATCTACCCCACACAAATTCGAATACCACTACCTGCTATGTAAATAACAGTGACAGGAATATCATATTATCCACATACTAAGTGGGAAAAAATAGGTATTATTGAAGCTAACTCAAAAACTATCCAAGTAAAGTTAATAAAATTTATATGTGACCACCACTACCTCGAGAGCATACCCTTTTTCTAAATCGGTCCACCAGTGACGGAGAAATCGGTGGACAACATATAACCTCCTCCTTTTTGGAAGTCGGTTAAAAAGAAAACTTCGATCGGTCTGACAGGAAATACTACATCAAAGCACAACTGTCCATAAGATGTTTTTTCGTGTCATTGTACTCTCAAATACCTATTCAAACTTTTTTTTATTGAAACGATTTTTTGTGAGTGTCTAAAGTTCTAAACATTCCATTCTGTACTGTTGACATTTGAGAGTTTTTATAAATCTAAAGCTTGGCGTCGACTACAGCCGAAACGCGTCGAATCGAGTTGCATTTATTCCTTGTGCGGCCATCTCAGCCGAATCGAATCGAAACGTTCATTCATCGCAGCTCGTTACAAAGTAGGTCGTGTGTGCGAGATGGACAGTTTGGGTTGAATAAATGTTTTTATATCAAATACTTTTTGATGAAGAATAGGAGAAATAAGAAACGCGTGCTCCCAAATCCTGGGTATACGATGCTAATATGAAAAGAAATATCTGACTCGAATCGACTCGTTTGGATTCTACGTATTTCGGCTGTAGTCGACGCCAAGCTTTAGGAGGAGAATTCCTGCGATTCAATTCGCCTCGACTCGGCAAACCTTAACAAGACGTCATATTTTTTTTGTTCCTTGGTGCGTTGTTTCCAAGTATTGCTACTTTAGTTTAGTTTGTAAGATAACGATAACATCAGGACTGTCAATGATAAGAAGAGATAATAAAAAAAAAACCGGCCAAGTGCATGTCGGACCATGCACAATGAAGGATGCCGTAGTTGGGATGAATTTATCCCAAAAACAAACTTAACTTTGTAGTTGAAAAACATGTTTTCCCATACGTTTTGCAACTGCAAAGTTAAGTTGGTCGATTATTACTTATGTAGAGCCGACTTAGCTGTGATAGTTTTCCTTTTAATTTCGTTATATAAACTACTGCTGTGATTTTTTTCACACATCCAAAATCAACCATTTAGCTGGCAGGAGGGGACGACAACGACACTTGACTCTAACAAAAATTAGCACTTCAAAGCTTAATATTTCGCAAACGGTTCACTGAATACAAAAATGGGTTTCACAAACTCACAATGTTTTTGAAGGACCTTTCCAATGATACCCCATAAAAAGAGATAGGAAAAAAAAAAAACATCACCACTTTACGTGTAGGTACCATAAAAAAAAATGATTTTCATAATTTTGTTTTACCACTTTGTCG
Organism: Agrochola litura; assembly: GCA_949152395.1. NCBI lineage: Eukaryota > Metazoa > Arthropoda > Insecta > Lepidoptera > Noctuidae > Agrochola > Agrochola litura. The sequence goes on along the minus strand of OX424509.1, from coordinate 14,734,767 downwards.
GCGTAATTAATATATGTACTTATGCCAAATTACAGCTTTCTAGTACTAAGGGTCTCGGAGCTAGACCGCGGACAGACAGACAGACGGACATGACGAAACTAAAAGGTTCCTTGTTTACTACGGAACCCTAAAAAGCTTCATTCATATTTCTAGGTAATCGTGTATTGTAGGTACGGTTATCGGAGGTAAGAATTATTAGATCAGCCGTAGCCAGTTTTACGGTTATAATTCAATTTTATTCATTCCTCCACAATAATTTGATGATTCCTGTACTTGTTTTTATGAGGCTTATACAGACTGTTCTAAAAGGAAAATTCAATAGGGGAACACGCTGAACGCGACTAATAAAAAAACAGTGACACTCCGGGAGTGCCGACGGAAGTGAAAACTTGAACAATTTTAATGTGCAGGAAATACTTTTCTTTTTTGAAGTCGGTAAAAAAGGGAAATGTCAATCATGTCGTTGTCATGTCTCGATGTTTGGAATGTCATTAATCCCAAAGAAAATGTATCGCGCGTTGATATCTTTTTAATGGTCAAAAGCTGGTGTCGTTAACAGTGTCACAAGTTCAATTGTTTTTTCCCATCTCAAAAATGTCCAACGCGCATAAAGAAGTTTCCACTTCAAAAAATTCACTTTAGTTGAAGTAGAAGCCACATCTTTGTCTCACTTTTTTTCTGAACAGCCATAATACTGACATATTTTCTGTTGCCGATGTACATTGACTTTTGGGTCCGCCTTTTTCTTTTTTGGTTGTGATATTATAAAATAACTTCTCCCGCTCTGGGCGGAGCGGGAGGGCGTGTCAGACTCTTACTAACTAAAACCCACCCGTGTTCCTTCGGTTGCCCTGTTGCCGGGGGCCACGATCTTCCTATCGGTTTTCTTCGCAATCCCGGCAGACATCGACCCTAGCAGACCCCGTCAATTACATCTCTTTGAGGCGCGCGTGGAACACAACGCGCCGTAAAGACTTTTGGGTCCCCCTGTCTTTAATCTACAGAATATCGTAGTGCAGACCAAGAAATAATAGCTCATACCTTATAAGTAGCATCCGCAACAGTCAGTACGAAGGTGGAGAAGACAGGTTTAGGCATCGCTGCGTTGTTAGGCCATAGTTCAAGGGTTGCGCCCATTGGTAAGCAAAATAGCGGCACTGATGTAGGAAACAATAAGTTCCGTCGTTCTATCATTGGATACCTGCGGATAAAATAGGTTTATGTTAATAGTTTAAAAAAATCTTTATAAATAGGGTGGCAGGGGACATCGACATGAAAACTGTTACCATGGATTCTGTACATGATTCCTGGGTTGAAAATTTTTCGTCGGTTATAAAAAACAAACAGTGGCACTTCGGGAGTGCCAAGTGCCAACAGAAGTGAAAACTTGAACAATTTTATTGTGCAGTAAAACACTTTTAATGAGGTGTCGGTAACGGTAAGTGTCGCGAGTTCAATTGTTTTTTCCCATCTCAAAAATGCCCAACGCGCCTAAAGAAGTTTTCACTTCAAAAATCAGCTGTTCCATACATTTTGACCGCGTAGGTATTGCACTTTTCCATGAAACAGCAGATTTTTTTTTTATTAACCGACGATATTTATTTCATCGCAAAGGGGTTCGGAATCATGTACTGAATCCATGGTAACAGTTTTCGCGTTGATGTCCCTACCACGCTGTATATTATTAAAGACTAATGGTCTGTTTTTCTATTGTGTTATCGTCGACGGAAGAATTGTTCATTTGGAAACGGATTGCACGACACACAAAGAGTACGATTTTGGGAAATAAACATAAACGTGGTAATTGGGTTACTGAATGTAAAAGCTCATGAAACGCTTTTTACTTTTTCACAAACTTGGAAATGGCTCCTTTGTTCAAAACAATACAACAATATGTGTGGGTATCAAACTTTCTTACACTTGCACTTTTGCGTTTGTATTAAAATAATGTCCCGTATTTACCGAAAACATTTGAATTGTTCCCAAATACTATTAACATCTTTTAAAGTCAAGGCTAGATGTTATGGATTTAAAAACCAGATACTAATTACATCATTGATAAAATCTGATTCTTATGTCATCATAGCCATCTGTTAACATTTTGTTTTTTAAAACCACTCAACTCTATACAAAATGAGTGATAAAATCTCATACATAATATAAGATTTTTTGCATACTCCGAGAGGAGGCCTGTGTCCCAGCAGTGGGAACATTATAGGCTGATTATGCAGGTTATGCATTAACTATGCAGAGCCCTACTGACTAGGGTTGCAAAATTACGTAATGCGTTTCCCGTAACGCTGGTAAAATACGGGCATTTTACGGTCATTTATATAAATTACGGTAAAATTACCGGCGACTTATGAAGTTTCAAATTTAAATTTGTGCTGTCCTCTGCTCTGCCTCTGCACATAGATGATAATTATTATAATCCATTACATGGTGTGATTCATATCTTGAATTCTTGACTTGAGAATTAAGTTTTAGGGATTTTTAGTACGCATGAGTCGCACGAGCCCAGTTTTCTGTTTTTTTTCAATACTGTTCCAATACCGCTTATATTTTTATCACAAATCCATTTATCTGTTAATAGTTAAGTAGTGACATTTACATGATACACACAAACATACTCACTTCCGTATTTGTAGTGTTTTAGTGGGTATGACTATGAGTATATTTATTACGTTTTTTACCGAAAATTACCATATTTTACCGTAAAATACCGTAAATTACGTAAACTATTTTTTTTACCTTATTATATCAGGGTAATTTTACCGTTTTACATCCCTACTACTGACTAAAGAAACGATGGAGGGTATGTGTGAATGATGATATAGAGACCAAAGGGGGTTGAGATGACAACTAATAGACAAGTGTGGAAGATGTAGACATGTAACGCCGACCCCAACTAAATTGGAATAAGGGCAAGAGAACGAGCATTATCAGCCTATAATGTTCCCACTGCTGGGACACAGGCCTCCTTTCTTCTTGAGGGAGTGGGCTGTAATCTACCACGCGGGCCCAGTGCATGTTGATAGATGTTACATGTCTTCGAATTTTTGGTTCTAAGACACAAAGTAAAGCGCCTGCCTGGGTGTCTAACCCAGGCAGGCGCTTTCGACCCACGACCAACAACTCGTAAGTCGCCGTTACCACTGGGCCACCGCTGCTCTCACGCAGGAGAACGATGACATAAAATATGCATTTTACAGTTCCATACTCAAATTGTCGAAACCGTACCCTTTTGACATAGGTCTATATGTCACAAGCGTTTTTTGAAGTGAAAACTTCTTTAGTCGCGTTGGGAATTTTTGAGATGGGAAAAAACAATTGAACTCGCGACACCGTTACCGACACCTCATTTTTGTAAACGCGATTGTGCTCTTTATTTAGATAAGGTTACGGACCAATGTTCTATACAAGTATTTTTCTTCCACCAAGGCGATCTTGTTCAAGTTTTCACTTCTGTCGGTACACCGGGTTATCCGTGACTTTTGCTATCCACTTGATTTTGTTATAGTTTGTATGTTATGTTTGACCGTTACAAATGCAGTTTTTATTCAGACCGATATGTAACTGATTAAAATTAGGTAAAACGGTATTATCATTAACATCGGTCCGTTTCAAAGCACTAATTAATGACGCACGCTGAGAACGTTATAATTAATCACCGTTTTTAACTATTCCGGATTTTACGAGAACCAGAAATTCTATGGACTACTTTCGTATATATTTGGTAGAGTCAAATGCTAAATCTTGGTACTGACCGAGATTATCACTTCGCAATATCTTTAATAACATTTGTTTTCTTTGGAAGCTTATGATGGTGTCTGCGGTATTCTTAATCAGACTCAAATTCGAAGCATTTATTTCAATTAAACCAAATGATTTTTTGCATTGTCAAGGAGTCGGTCAGTCAGAAATATGAAGCTAGTTGCCCATTCCAAAGCGTAGTAGGTTCCTATGGAGAAGCGAGAGAGAATTTATCTATTCAATTGTGGTATTGGTTTCATATCTTGACAAGTGTGTAAAGACACCTTTAGCAAGAACTACGCTTTCTAAAATGTACAGTATTGTGGATAATTACCTGAACAGTACATCGGGTTTGTAGGCAATTAGTGGTGGACGGTTCATTGACTTCTTGTAGCAGAGAAACACATCACTGCCCATTAAACCTGGAATTTAAGCATTAGGGTAAGCACGAACCATTGGAGTGACGAGAGTTGTTTGATGACAATTCAAATTGTACTTTAGGACCTTTTGCATAAGGTTTAAATCTATAAAACAACACAAAATCATATCAGGATATTTTGCTGTAGCAACCCATTGTTACTAGTTTCAATGTAAGTATTTACTTTAAAACAAACATGATTTTATAAATTATAACATTAATAAATACTACTAAAAGATAAGATTTGTATTCAAAGATAGTAAATAAATACCTAAAACAACATTGGATTTAGTATTACTATAAATTATCGTTAGATTATGTCATCATGAGCTCATTAGGTAATATGATATTAATTTAGATAATGCAAATAATGAATGCAAGTTTCCTTTGCATAGTAATAATACAGTAATCGAATTAAATATTAGAATTGCTAGTAATCCATGGGACGGCGCCACCTAGGCCAGCCCCGAAACAGGTGGGGATGCGCCCAGAAATGTTCTCATTCTAATCCGTCTCACAAGTATTTGACATTGTTTGTCGCTGAGATGAGATTCCGAAATGAATTTGAATATTTTTATGTACGAGAATTCGCCTTCAGGACGTGTATAATTATATTTATTATTTATATTGCGAGGGCTAGTTCGAGGTGGCGCGAGAAAGGAAGACTGTGGTTCCGGAAATTATTGAATTAGTTTGTACACACGGCTACATATCAAGCTATATATACATTTCCAGTTTATGCTGATCTCGCATTGTATAGGATTATCGTACAATGCGAGGTCAGTTTATACTGGAAATGTATAGATTGATGTGTAGCCGTGTGGACTAGGCCTTTTCAATTAACTGGAGAAAGTTTACAGATGTGAAGGGTACCAGTTTTTTTTTTTTTTTTTTTGCCCGTGTCGACGGCGCGTTGTGGCCCACGCGCGCCTCAAAGAGATGTCAGCAGAAGGAACACGGGTGGGTTTTAGTCAGTAAGAGTCTGACACGCCCTCCCGCTCACCCAGAGCGGGAGAAGTTATTTGATAATTTACCACCCAAAAAAAAAAAAAAAAAGTGTATCAGTTTTTAAAAGCAATTCATCAGTAAGAACAACCAACACAACCGTAATTTCTACTATAAAATGACACTCACCTTTATTCAAATTCTTAGGAATCATACAAAAGGCATGGGGTGGACATTCCCCTTTACTAGCCACTATGACACACACATCGACCACGACGAGGGCGTTACAAGGGGCCCCTGTGTGCGCCCTTCGGTACGTAATGAAGGTTTTAGCTGTTGAGTTGTTGACATTGGCCAAACGACCCCCAGCTGATACCAGGACCATCTCTGCATCGGCCATGAGACGCTCCTTGCCGTCGTACATGACACCTGGAGAAGATTATTAATGTGTTATTCTATGGAATTATTATGGATGGGGTATTTTTTGCCCGGAGGTTAAGGATCCCGCTTCTCAAGCAAGAGGGCGCGGGCTCGGCAATCAATGACGCGGCAAATTAATACGACGGCGGCGGTCAATGAATGGCGGGGTGTCAATGAGACTTACACAAAAATCCTATTACATATTAGGTAGGTATTTCTTTCCAAGTTTATCTTACAATGACTAACGGATCTCGAGCACTAGACAACGACGACTCCACCCAGTCGTCCGTGGCCCTGTCGCATATTTAAAACTCAGTTGGTGGACGCTTCCACCAACTGAGTTTTAAATATGGCTTCTGATTGGTCATTAAACTCTCATTAGTAGCCATTGTCTACAAAATTCACCTGGGATATTGTGAAAACACGGATATAATTAGTCAATGGTGAAAACATTTCTGCGAGCAACTTGGAAGTAGCGCTCGCCGGCCGCTGCCGTGGCACAGCTCGCTTCGCTCGCTCGGCTCGCGCGCACACACCTATTTCTACCTATTTCACACAGTTAAAAATGACGAATCAAACAATCTGCCGCAGAAATGTTTTCACCGTTGTCTAATTATCTAGTCGCAGATTGTATCAGAGAGGTTGAATCAGAGCAACCCATCAGAGGTTGTTTCAAACTCAATCGGTGGATTTTGTAGACAAAGGCTACTAAGGGAGTTTAACGACCAATCAGAAGCCACATTCAAAACTCAGTTGTGGACTCTGCTTATATGCGGCCCGGTCTGCGGCTAGTTGACCGTTGCGACCAAGTGTGCGATTCGTATCGGTTTCTATGGTCGCTGCGACCACTGGCCGTGGTCGTGACCGTCTAGTGAGCGAGACCCCCTAACGGTGAAGTAAAACGTCGTGGGGTAAAAATATAATCCTGAAATCGGCAACAAGAAAAGAGGTATTTGCTCTGTAGTGGGACAAATCTGTTTTTATGTTTATCATCTTTCCTCTCGCTTTCCTGCAATCTGTGGGAGAGATTTCGTCAAAAGGGACGAAAGTGTGTAACAGGAAGCCGGGGAAGCGCGCGATTTTTGATTTGACCAATGAGCGCGCGAGGTGGAAGAGTTGGCCGTCAGATGGTACCAACCCATTTTCCGAGAGGTAGGTACTGTCAGTCAAGATGTCAGATGTTACATACACATCATATACGACTACTGTAAGGCTCGCTCGTTTTAGAAGTAAAAACTTCTTCAGGCGCGTTGGGCATTTTTGAGATGGGAAAAAACAATTGAACTCGCGACACCGTTGCCTACACCTCATTTTTGTAAACGCGATAGTGCTCTTTATTTATATTACGTTACGGATCAATGTTTTACGCAAGTATTTTTACTTTAAAGGTTTTGAAAGTATTTTTTTAAATTGTTTAAGTTTTCACTTCAGTCGGCACTCCCGCTGTTTTTTTTGTTTATTTTACGTCCAGCTCTGTAGCACTCCAGACATCGCACGTAAAACTTTGAGCCTATTTTACCAGAATAATCTACTCGAGTACACGGAATCTTATATACTTTAACGCAGACGAGGCGCTTTCAATCATACATAAGCCAATTTTTGTTTTCGGAATTTCCCATATTTTGCTACCGGATTACAGTTATCAGTCAGAACGATGATATGAAGAGTTCCTGCAATAAAATAAAAAAACTGACTTCCGAATAACTATTTCTGGACACATATAGGTACTTATATGTGTCCGGAAGTAGTCCACAATAACACGTAAGTGAATAAATAAGTAGGTACGTTTATGTTTTAATTTGTAAAAAATAACTTGTCCTATTTACAATGTAGATAGTGAATCGAAAGGCAGATTGAGTTTTCGTGAAACCAGGTAATCGAAATTATGAGTTTATGGTAACAAGTACATATAGGGATAAGGCTAATTAAAAGACACGTTATCGATTTAAAACATTAATGTTTTTGGAATAATTCATTCAATGCCGCCTCAGAACGATTAAAAATATTTCCTACAAAATTATCAAGGACGGAAGTTTCACTTAGAAACAGTGACACATACAATAGAAAACCACTAACAAAAGCGTCGATATAGTTCACAAAACAGTGAACAAAAAATGCTATGCAAAAAATTATCGGACCTCGTAACGATAAAATACTACAAGTCTACAACTGATAGCACAGCACTGCATAGCCCCCTATCGCAATCACCGATATAATATGACCTATCCATGTTTAAGACTTCACCTACTTATTCAATGGATTTACTATGCTATTGTGACGTGTATTGTGATTATTTTCCTTTGCCAGATAACGGTAGTTTATCTATGTTTTTTGTGGATGAGTATTAAAGTAAGCTACTATTTTATGCTACCAATCATTTTATCATAAATATTTGGACCATCCATAACATACAAAGACTCCTCCGTGCCTCGGAAAGCACGTTAAGCTGTTGGTCCCGGCTGTCATTCGTAGATATTTGACTCATAAGCCCGAAAATCTGACAACCAGTCTTGCAAAGGGGTATCGTGTTAGCCAGTAACTAGGCTGTGGAGGTCAGATAGGCAGTCACTCCATTTAAAATACTGGTATCCAGCTGCATACGGTTAGACTGGAAGCCGACCTCAACATAGTTGGGAAAAGGCTAGGCAGATAGATCGATAGTTTTATTTGGCCCATAGCAGAGATTCACATTTTCTTTGGAATCAATGACCCGATTTTGATGGTGTTGTTTACATACGAAAATTCTGGGAAAGTCAAAGCTAAACTAAACTAAACTTGTGGTGTATCTTATCGAGCAGAAAACGTAATAAGGTTCGAACGCTGGCACATAAATATAAAAGCCTTCGGTCGAATGGAGGCAGGTAGTTCAGATAATATTGATAGTTAATTTCTTTGACGATAAGAACGGCTAATCTAAAAGATAGTGGCGTGTATATAGACAATTTTAACTGCTTACTTAGGTACTTATGTAAAGGCACAGTTAACCGTTTAGTTTAATATGCTTAAACCTTCTAAACTAATGTTTTGTACGCAGTGCTAATCCCTATTTTTAGAATCGACTAATTTAATTGTTATAGAGGTGCCTACGTTTCCGATGCTCATAAATAATTCAGTAGGTTTGAAGGACCCGCAACACACCGTATGAAACTAAGCTCTTTTATCGTCAGTGCGTGTAAATTAGGGAAAAATCAAAGTTTCTGTAACATAATAGGTAGTACACACGGCTACACATCAAGCTATACATTTCCAGTTTATGCTGATCTCACATTGTATTTGATTTTCGTACAATGCGAGGTCAGCTTATACTGGAAATGTATAGCTTGATGTGTAGCCGTGTGTACCTGGGCGACCAAGCTCTGCTCTGGTGAAAATAGAGAATGCTCATTTAATAGTAAAATAGGAAAGTTTATATTAATTCCACGTATAGTACATACTAATTCCATGCTGTCATGATAGTAGGTAGGTACTTACTAATTCCATGATGCCATGTCATTATTCTAAGGTAGCCATCTTGTTCTAAACTTTAGTCCACCGAGCTCTGTTCGGGTGAAAATACGAATTTTCCCAGATATGAGACCTAGCTAGATCGATTTTTCGCCCCCGTAAACCCCTATACTGCAACTTTCATCGAAATCGTTAAAGCCGTTTTCGAGAACGTGATTACAAATATATAATGCTGATTTTAATATACGTCGCTCCCCCATATAAAATAATCTACATCTCAATCTGCCTAACCTTTTCCCAACTATGTTGGGGTCAGCTTCAAGTCTAACCGGATGCAGCTGAATACCAGTATTTTACATGGAGCGACTGCCTATCTGACCTCCACAACCCAGTAACTGGGTAATACGATACCCCTTGGTAAGACTGTTGTCAGACTTTCGGGCTTCTGACGACCCGTAACGACTGTCAAAGATCCACGAATGACAGCCGGGACCAACGGTTTAACGTGCTTTCCGAGGCACGGAGGAATCTCGACATTTTAAGATGGTCACCCATCCACAGACCAACCCCGGCAAGCGTAGCTTAAGCTGATAGATCGACCCGTGCGGCTGTTATTACTTAGCCACGAGCTCCTCTCAAAAATAATCTACATCTACAGTACTTATATTAGCTTGTCCGGGTATCGACCAAGTAAGTATTTAAACCAAGCCTGTCCTCAACGGGATGGAGGCCGACTTTTAGTTTGGCAAGCCTGGCAATTCCAAGACCAATTTCTAGAAGAGGACTACACTAAGCAAAAGTGGGTCGCAAGACTTAATTTCTGACTGCCTGATCTTCTGAAGATCAGGCAGTCAAGCATCGCTAGTTCGACCAGTTCGTCTTCACAAGGAAATGAAGAGATCCGCAGGAGAACCAAGGTAACCCGACATAGACTGAAGAATTGCCAAACCCAAGTGGCAGTGGGCAGGGCACATTGCTCGCAGAACATATGGCCGATGGGCCGAAAGATTATGTGTCGGGTACTTATCGATATAAAATCATGATGATAAAACAAAATAAAAGGACCTCCCTATAACCTGTGTCCTTAACCTTGTGTAATAAATGTAACAGATCGTATGACAAACAGAGAAGAGTAGGTACTGTTATGTCTGTTCATACAACATAACGCATCACAATAATGCACAGTTGTTCATATTCCGTGATTCTAGTGGCTCGTTTATTGTCAAAGTGATTGGTCTGATTAGTTGAGTGTAGGCGGTTAACTGTGTAGATGAATATCTTAACAACATTCCCTATTTTGAGGAGGCGAGCTACGGTTTGAACGGTAGCATATTTTGTTGTTCTGACTGCTAAGAATATAGCCCAGAAATGGGTGCGAATGCGATAATTGTACTGTTATCTTAGGTCTTATAAAACGTCGAGAACTTTTATTTTTATGTCAGATAAAAATAACGCCATTTATTTGAACGTGTTCGTGTTGTTCACATTTTAATCCTATTAATCTCTCTGGAATCAAATGTTGGGTGTTATTTTTTCACTAGTGAGTCAGACAACCTTTGCATCACAATAAAGGCGAATTTTTACATTTGTTCCTACAGTTTATTTTTACGTTTCTTACTCTTCCAGTCTACTAGCGATATAACAAAGAGCTTTCCATTTGAAGAGTAAATCCTTATTCTGTTCACACAAGATCATCAAGATGACCAAACACAGTTTTATCGGTCGTATTGTGTATTTCCAGACCAACATTTTCCATGCAGTTGCCTGACAGATGTGGCTGAGTAATAGCATCGTAAACTACAGATTGCAGAACACATTTAGTCAGTTGTTTTGTTTGTAAATATTAGTAAACTTTACGAAGTGCACTCAAAGAGCCTTCACGAGTAACGATTCTTAGGTACGTCTGCTTCGTCCTGGGTTGTTAGTCCCACTACAAACTTTAATAATTGATAATACCGGCCTTTTATAGTCCCATTGGGGGTCTGTTCTCATAAGAGAAGGATCGAGCCAAGATCACCACGCTTGCTAATTGTACGTTGACGAATTCACACAAAAATTTCGTGTATTTCCGTGTTTCCTCCACCGTTTGCCAGGGGTGTCCAAGATTGGAGGTCTACCCGGCTTGGGCGGAGCATCGCCGTGTCCTCGTGGAGGCGATCGGCGGCGGTGATCTCTCGCGTCCGGCACTGGTTCAGGCCATGGTACGGAGCGAGAGGAAATGGGAAGCCGTCACCTCCTTCTGCGAAGCAGTAATGCTCGCGAAGGAGGAGGCGGAACGCGTGAGGGAGAGGTAAATTTCGCGCCCTCGCGCCCCTAACCGTCGCAGGAGGAGACGCCCTGGGCGTCGGGAATCACAGGCAGATTTCCGGCCACCGTAGGCGCGGGCTTGCGGACGGTGAGCAATGGGTAGCTCGCCGTCCGATAAGGACCAGGCCCGGGTCGACGGTGCGTTGTGTTCCACGCGTGCCTCTAAGAGATGTTAGCACAACTGACGGGGTCCGCTACGGCCGATGCCTGCCGGTGTCGCGGGAATGTCCGAAAGAGATACCGTGGCCCCTGGCAACATACAGGCAACTGAAGGAACACGGGTGGGTTTTAGTCAGTAAGAGTCTGACACGCCCTCCCGCTCCTGCCAGAGCGGGAGAAGTTATTTGAAAATGTCACACCTAAAAGAAAGGGGTGTCCAAGATAGCGAAACTTTGCTATCTGGCTAATCTTTTTACCGCGAGATATCTCGTGTTGAAAAGATAGATGAAGAATTAAACTTACCGATATCGACAAGGGGTGGCCGATCCCTGCCTCGTCGTATGCAAAGGTAACATTCTGGTGAACGCATGGACCCATGGTTTAAGTCTGCTGGTAAACCTGTGGGTGTTAGTTCTAGGACTTCGAAACCGCTGGGAACAGTCTCTTCTAGGCCCGGGAATATAACTCCTGTAACAAAAATAAAAATTGAATGTAGAAAGTACTTAATCGGCTCAAAACTTGAGCGTTAGTTGATTGGAGTCGCAGCTTAACATTCTTCGCTACGGTTCACAGGTTTAGACCTGGCACGAAACTAATATTTGTTAGGTCTACAGATAAATTTTAAGTTTTGCGTGTCTATAGAGAATTTGTGTCTGTACGAACGAACGTATTCACGCCCACGATATTGCAAAACATTACATTGTTCCGAGATGTAGGTACCTTACCTACTCCAGTTTTTTACGAGGACGCTGAATCATTGAACCAAAATCCCTATTGCGTAATACCGGAAGAAATAAATGCCTATCAGAGGATTACAAACTACGAAACACTAGGACACCGACCAACTAATTGAAAATAAACAACGTTGCGTGCAAGTCAGCATATTTTTGCGTCTTTTTATGAGAAAATGTAACTTTAGTAAACAATTTACCATGAAATAATTCACATAAGAATCTCAATGCTAAGCAAAAGTTTTTTCTATATAAAAATTCAATAGCTGTAAGGTATTTGTGATACAATAAAGGTGCTCCTTCACCGCGAGCATTCGCCTGTAATGTAACAGTTCAGATTCGAGCATTACATCTATAAGGGAGGAGAACCGAGCATTACATCTGTAAGAGAGGAGAACCGAGCATTACAGTTCGCAACCTGTAATGATACAATTCGAGCATTACATCAGTGAGGGAGGCGAACCGAGCATTACCTACAATAATGCTCGAAATCGAATCTGAAATATTACATCACAAGCGAATGCGAATGCACTGATGTGCGTGTGTATAAAAAAATATTGAACACGTATTTTTTCTTTTTTGACGTAATCAAAAGATTACGGCGATACATTGAGTTAAAATGTGGCATGACGTCACGCCTTGCTAGATTTAATACTGCGTTGTGACGTAGCGAGTCCCTCACTCCCCAACTTTAATGCGTGATTTCTAAGTTATTTTTAACTGACCAAGCCAATTATGAATTGATTTTGATGATTCTTTTTTGTTGGGTAGGTCATACTTCAGAGGTGGTCCCATATAAATTTTATTAAGTTTGCCTGCGTAGTTTTTGATTTAGCGTCAATAATACGTATTTTTTCCCACTTAGTATGTGGATGATATGATAAATTCTTGTCCCTGTTATTTACATAGCAGGTAGTGGTATTAGAATTTGTGTGGGGTAGGTACCACAGCTAAAAAGTGAAAAATAAAAACTTTTTCCAAAAAAAAATACAACCGACTTCCAAAAAAACACTACAAAGTGAAAAATAATTTCGGAAGTCGGTGGCAAAAAACGAAAATTCTAAACCAAAGACACCGACTTCCGAAATTATTTTTCACTTTGTAGTGTTTTTTTTGGAAGTCGGTTGTATTTTTTTTTGGAAAAAGTTTTTTGATTAATATGATAAAGCAAAAAATACGTGTCTAATATTTTTTTATTATCTGAAAGACGGACTAACTTTTTACCTAGGCAACAACCATATTGTAACGTAATTCTCAAAATCGAATTTGAAATGTTACATTACAAGTGAATGCTTCCAGTGAGGGAGCACCTTTAGATTGCCTTGACAATGGTTGCATGTACTTCTCTTTATTGATGTTTTTATTTCGCTTTTAGCTCCACTTCCTTCAATGTGGCCTTCGTTTATTTGGTGTAACATATTATTACTATAATTGGTAAGTAAGTACGTTGTTAGGCGCTTGATTTTTTTGGAATGGAAGTTGTTGCCAGAGGTGCGTAATGCGTATCAATCACATTAATGCGAATGGGCGGCAACACCAACCTGTGAACTTAATGTTTTGAAAACCTGATTTCTCAAAGGCATGCAGGAGCTTCTCGCAAAACTTGATCCCGCTAATATCGTAGATCTAAGATTAGTGAGCACCTCAGTTAGTAAGCCCTCGATATAATCCGCTACACATCAGTCTGTTACACTCATTCTAAACATGGGCTTCCTTATCGTAATAAGATCTAAATATTTAACGTAACATTTCTCTGTCCTGTTCAGTAATGTATAACCTTACATGTAGGTAACTGTAACGCTACAATTTTTAACTCCGCTGCGTATAAGTAATGTAAACATTCATTATCTATGACCGGCAGACTAATTAACAATTCATATCCAAAAGAATGCGCGCATGCTCCTTACGTCACACAAACAATGCTGCTTTGTTGACCCGAGTGTATCTAGAGGTTTAAGTGGCATTGAACCCAACTTGTAGTTAGATGTATCAATGGTGTCAATATATCTGAGAATGAGCACAGACAGGGGGTCAAATGAATGTGGCCCTTTGTTGAACAATCAAGACGAGGTCTGACGAGATATGGTAGGCGTGTAACAAAAAGGAAATCTATTGAGATCGATTGATTCTATCTGGAAATAGCGCTGCAATTGTTGATAACATTTACTGATAGATGCATCCTTACATATTATAAAACAAAGTCCCCCGCCACGTACAGACGTGGCGGGGGCAGATAGCTGTCTGAAGGCGATCAACTCATAAACTACCGAACGGATTTTCAAACGGTTTTCACCAATGGACGGACTGATTCTTGCGGAAGGTTTTGGTGTAGGTATAATTCATTCAGGTTTTGTGTTAATTGGCTGAAATATGACGATTATTGTCGAAGATATCGGAAAAAATCATGCCGACTGGGAGCTTTACTGGCGTGCGCCACGTAAGCCGTAAGTGATACAACAAATTGATGTTCTACAGGATTGAAGATCAAAAAGTTCAACAAAAAAGTCCGCGATAGCATAATGTCTATCTTCTAAGGATGACCCACAGTAACCATTTTTATCTTTCAGAATTATTTTATCCTAAGCTATTTTGACCGATATTATATTAATCCTTATCCAATAAAGTATGTTATTTAAATAGCGCATTTAATTTAGATTAAAATATGCCTTAACATCATATCATTTAAATTAATAGTTTAAAAGATATCACAAATTCAAAATTACGCGTAACTAAGTAATTATGATTGACGGCAACGCGGGCGCAGCGGTAGGAATCAATGACCTTTTCCTCGGCTATTAGGTATGAAATCCCGGTAGTACGTTCCTGTGGGATATTTTCCGACATCCACACGGGCGAAGCCGCGGGCAAAAGCTAATTTGTCATATAATATAATAGACGCGATATGAACAGCAATGGTAACGGCCTAGGACTTACGAATAGTAAGTAGGTTGTGGGTTCGAACCCAAGCAGGCACTTTACTTTGTGTAAATTATTTCATCACCACTGCACTCAAAACGGTGAAGGAAAACGTGAGAAAACCGGTATGTCCTAGAACTTAAAATTCGGAGACATGTGACATCCACCAACCCGCATTGGGCCCGCGTGGTAGATTATGGTCCACTACCTCACAGAAAGAGGAGTGTCTCAGCAGTGGGAATATTATAGGCTGATTATGCTAGATTGGGTGTGTGGCAGGACTGGCTCATTTTAGGAATGCTCATTTTAGATACCTTGGTATATGGGCAACAAATAATAAATGCATTCGTGAGCTTCAGTTGCAGAGCAAACGCTGAGATGAGAATGGCCAGGGAACCATGTTTTGCTTTTATTTATATGAATTTTCTGAATCGGAACTATTTCGTCATCTGTATTGTTTTTCTTTTGGTAATCTGTGCCAAGTCCAAAATAAATGCGTTTCTTTCTTTCCATAGTCAGGCAGCGACACATGCAAGTATCGACCGTATTATTTTCTGTAAATAATTTATCTCTACAATGATAAGTTTGTTTGTTTGAACCGGCTAATCTCTGGAACTACCAGTCGGATTTGCAAAATCTTTTCGCATTTGATAGCCCAATTATTGAGGAAGGCTATACCTAGGCTATTTAACATCACTCTAAGACCCTTAGATGCCAAGCAAAGCCAAAAGAACGCTAAGTGAAAACGAAGTAATAGCTCGGGCAAGGCAAGCAATGCGATGCGATGCGACAGGGTGGGTCGAAGGAACAAGAAACACGCGGACGAAGTCGCAGGCAGAAGCTAGCACCTACAAACAACAGTCAGTGGATACTTCTGCAAACCTGTTTACCGACAAAAACCATTGTGAGTCACAAATTGATTTTGATAAGTACTTATTAATAATAATTATTCATAACTAGCTTTTGCCCGCGGCTTCGCCCACGTGGATGTCGGAAAATATTCCACGGGAACGTACTACGTACTACCGATATCGGGATTACATACCTAAAAGCCGAAGAAAAGGTCATTGACTCCTGCCGCTGCGCCCGCGTCGCCGTCAACCATAATTATTTTGTTACGCGTAATTTTGAATCTGTGATTTCTTTTAAACTATTCATTTAAATGATATGATGTCAAGGCATGTTTAATCTTAATTAAATACCCAATTTAAATAATTATTTTATTTGATTAGGATTTATATAATACCGGTCAAAATAGCTTCGGAAATAGCAATGAAAATTTTATCAAATTCTGAAAGATAGAAATGGTTATTGTGGGTCATCCTTAGAAAATAGACATATGTCATCGCGGACTTTTTTGTTAAACTTTTTAAGATGAACAATACTGTAGAACATTTTTATGTAACTTTAACGATTTGCGCGGCGCACGCCAATAAAGCTCCCAGTCGGCATGATTTTCTACGACATCTTTAACAATAATCGTCAAATTTCAGCAAATTTAACACAAAGGCACCGCCCGTCGCGCGACGAGCGGTGGCTTTGTGTCGCGTCGCGTGTCGCGCTGGTCTGAACAAGCCTTAATGAATTATACATACACTAAAACCTTCCGTATGAATCACTCCGTCCATTATTGAAAACCGTTTGAAAATCCGTTCTGTAGTTTTTGAGTTTATCGCGTTCAGACAGACAGACAGACGCGGCGGGGGACTTTGGTTTTATAATAATGTAAGGATAAGGATAATTATTCATAATAAAAACAAAATTACCTACTTTATGGGTAGCTAGTTTTTATAAGTAGGTACTTAACTGAACATTAACAACAAGCCAGTTTCATGTTCATATAACTTTTAATGGCGAAAGTAGCGAGGCTAAGGGAAAACATGCTAACTTCAATATTTACCTGATTGCTAACTAATATTAATCGCACACCTGTCCGCATTGTATAATATCATATCAAAACATAATGGATTATGTAGGTACAGTTAACAAAAGAGATAAATATGCAGCCAACATAGGATTGTTTTTAAGTAACTCGTGTTTTGTGTGCTTAATTGCGTACAGTATTTGGAGTTCTTCTCTCGGTATATCATCATTGGCAGCAGTGGTGGCCTAGTGGTATCGGCCGCGACTTACGACTTGTAGGTCATAGGTTCGAACCCAAGCAGGCACTTTGTGTAAATTATTTTATCACTACTGCTCTCAAAACGGTGCAGGAAAATATTGTGAGGAATGCAGCCAACATAGGATTGTTTTTAAGTAACTCGTGTTTTGTGTGCTTAGTTGCGTACAGTATTTGGAGTTCTTCTCTCGGTATATCATCATTGGCAGCAGTGGTGGCCCAGTGGTATCGGCCGCGACTTACGACTTGTATGTCATAGGTTCGAACCCAAGCAGGCACTTTGTGTAAATTATTTTATCACTACTGCTCTCAAAACGGTGAAGGAAAATATTGTGAGGAATGCAGCCAACATAGGATTGTTTTTAAGTAACTCGTGTTTTGTGTGCTTAGTTGCGTACAGTATTTGGAGTTCTTCTCTCGGTATATCATCATTGGCAGCAGTGGTGGCCCAGTGGTATCGGCCGCGACTTACGACTTCTAGGTCATAGGTTCGAACCCAAGCAGGCACTTTGTGTAAATTATTTTATCACTACTGCTCTCAAAACGGTGAAGGAAAATATTGTGAGGAAGCATGTCTCAGAACCAAAAATTCGAAGACATAAAGTGACATCTACCAACCCGCACTGGGCCCACGTGGTGGATCAAGGATTACGGTCCACTCCCTCTCACCGAGAGGAGGCCTGCATCCCAGCAGTGGGACCATTCTAGGCTGATTTTTATTGTATTATATGTATATTGCTTATTCGTCATCATTCTCTTCCATAATTAGCTTAGCATAAGCATAATCAGCCCCTTATTCGCAGCCCCGGCAGACATCGGCCTTAGCGGACCCCGTCAATTCTGCTGACATCTCTTTGAGGCGCGCGTGGAACACAACGCGCCGTCGACCCGGGAAGGCTGGAGGCCTTAATTTATTGAGGCAGCCACAGGAAAGTCCGGTTAAGCAGCCGACAACCTCCTAGGTTGAACAACTTGAAAAGCAAGATGCCATACAAAAAAAAATCCCCACTACTGAGACACAGGCCTCCTCTCAATGAGGAGTGGGTCGTAATCCACCACGAGTGCCCGTGCGGGTTGGTTGATGAAATGAGTTTATACTGCGGTTAAAAATATTATTGTTTTAGTAACTCTTTTGCAAACTGTACCGGTTATATTGTTTATAAATTTATAATGTTAAATGGCATTGATTCATAAGGATGAATGTACTAATATTGCTCTTGCCTTATCTTAATTAACGATCTAGAAAAGTTGTAAAATGAATTTATGAAGCTTATCAGGGTTTTTATTCTGAACAGATTTAAATTATTGTTTTAATACAGAGAATGCTAGGTACGGTTAGCTGGTAAATAAAAAAATAAATAGTTTATCAGTAGTTACATACATTTGTGGAGTTTAAGTCTTTATATCTAGTTAGTTAACATATCTTATGATTAGAAAGTAATGATAAGAAGGTAAAAATATATGTCAGTTAACTAGTGCGAAAATTTTACAATGCTTTGATATTTATAATGGCCTTAAGAGGGTTTATCCTAAAACTTGGCAACGTCGTAAATAGCTGTCAAATATTTACCTGTTTTGATTATTTTTGCAATATTACTGTATGGAATTAAGAAATGTGGTGACCCACTTTCAGACTCAGACCAATGATTTTTATTGGTCTGAGCTTTCAGAATAAATCCAAATTAAAATCACTTAGTTTTTTTTTAAATGACTGCATGAAATCTCAATAACCTCGGGTAATAAAGTAATGCAAGTGATTATAGTTGTCGCGTTTTAGCGTGTCAATAGCGGTCATTGCCCTTTCCCTAATATCTCACCGTAGGAACCCAAACAATAAACTTATCGTATGGTTTTTCGTTATTGTAACATGCTGAAGATCACGATAGAGATTGATTCAGGACGTTAACGGACTATGTTACAGTTTTTTAAACGACTTCCAAAAAGGAGGAGGTTATTATGTATGTCCGCTGATTTCTACGTCAATAATTGTGGGCCGATTTTGAAAATTATTTTTTTGTTTGAATGGGTATGCTTTCGAGGCGATATAAATTTTATTAACTTTGCTTGGATAGTTTTTCGAGTTAGTTTCAATAATACGTATTTTTTCCCACTTATACTAAGTGGGAAAAAATGATGAGATGGATGATATGATAAGTTCCTGTCACTGTTATTTACATGTAGTGGTACCACCAATACCTACCTATACCACCTGGTACCTATACCACAACTGAAAAGTGGTTGCAAAAATCGAAAATACTAAACCAAAGACACCTATTAGTTCAACCAGGTTTCAGACTGGCTAAAGTAGATTCATCTTTTATGGGATACTGTTTAAAATGTTACAATAAAATTCCTCCCCACATACTTCAACTGAATGAGACGAAATTCAAATCTTGTATAAAACGCACACTATGCAGGCAGGCATATTATACGTTGGGGGATTACATCGCTGATAAAAATGCTTGGCTCAATGCTGGTCCTGCTCCACATCTAATTGATTAACATTTGCAAATACTGTTGGAGCTGCTGAAGATTGTAAGACTATCTTTGCATTGTATAAACTCAATCTCCATTGTATTATATAATTGCATAGCACAGGTGTGAGTACTATGTACTAAAGAGTTACCATTTACCGGGTAATATGTCTTGCATTGACTTGAATCTGCCCTGGCGGCTGTGAGTATGTCATGCTCACTCAAATGTTTCGCTGATGGTGGTGCGTGTGTTGGATCATTTAGCTCCCTTCAAAATGGTTGAGCTGAATGGTGCTAATCCATGCGTCATGTTCGTGAACGGGCGCCGTCAGTTGGGACTGGTCATCTCTTAGCTGCCAGGGCTTATTTTTATTTTATTTTTTTGAATTGTTCTTTGTTTTATCTATTTATTCCGGACGCTTCTAACGTGCACGTCTTTCTACATTGTTCTCACATGTATAATTTCAACATGAATGATGTAACCAATATTTTGTAACAATTTTTTATTTAAAAGAGTGTCCGTGGAGTTTCTTGCCCGTTCTTCTCCATAGGTACCTACTACGCTTTGGAATGGGCAACTAGCTTCATACCTATTTCTGACTGACCGATTCCTTGACAATTCAAAAGTGCCTGTAAATGGTTTAATTGAAATAAATGCTTTGAGTTTGAGTTTTGAGTTTGACCGACTTCCGAAATTAAAGTTATTTTTCACTTCGTAGTGTTTTTATGGAAGTCGGTTGTTTTTTTTGTAATTAAATAAATTATGCTAGAAAATGTAGATGGGTCAACAATACCACAGCTATGCTAAATCGCCAACTATATCATCAACCATAGCTCATAGTATTATAGGTATAATAAATCAGGTTGATGTCCAGTTTCTAGATAAGGGAAGTGTCCTAGATGCAGCATAATGGATACAAAACCAGTTTCGCTCATTAGGTGACAAATCGACACAACTGCTGTGTCTTGAACTTGTACTTTCACAAAATATTACAACTTGTTTCCTTACCGTTTAAGTATATTTTGGTATGCCTTGCAGTTTCTCCGAATGTTTTAGTTACTCAGTAGCAAGGATTTGGTAGGTCAAGGTAGATTGGTTTTATTTTATGTTGTTTGGCCAAATACACTGTCAATGACTTGTCAATGACACTTTGTACTTATTGCACAGTTCTTATCTATATACTTACTGAAAAATTAAATATACGTAAAAACAAATATTAGGGGCATTGACATTAGCTGTGATAAGGAGACCTGTTATGTATTTGATTTACTGGATAAAAATCAAGATTATCAGATATCATTCAGTTTTCTAAGAAAAACATGAAATTCTTGAACTGAGATTTATTTAACTGAGCCTTATTATAAAAGAAGAGGCCCAGTGCGAGTTAGACTCTCACACGAAGGGTTCCATACCGGGACCAAGCAAAAAAAACACGTTTTTTTGTATAATTAATTTTTAACTTTATTTTATTTTTATTATTTATTGTTATAGCGGTCATTGTAGTACATACTCTGTGAATGCTATTTTTTTTGCCATGACATAGTATACTTAAAGCATTAAGTAATAAAATGTGATCACAAAGTATGCAATGACTGAATTCTGCAGATATTATTAATACAATTACACATACACATCACACCCAAGTATCTGTTACACGAAGCTACCATGCAACTTGATGCCTGACCACAAACCTTATGAGTGTGACAAGGCATTCAGGAATTTACTCTGGATTATGCAAAGATATTGATGCAAAGTAATAAAATAACAATGCATAACACCATTGTTGTTTATGACTGATTCATCACAATGTTAACACTAAATACTTATAACATTTAAAGAATACTAAGCGTTCTATTCAATACTTCTTCCGTATAAGACCAGCATAATGCTCAGGATGTCCGCCAGATAAATCTTAATAATTATGCAGGAATGTATGAAACATGATCGAAATGACAAACCATAAGTGACCTAGAGAATCAATTACGCAAAGCATGTAGTTGGACTTCAATAATTAATTACTTCCTCGTTGACCTTAATGCATGCTATATTCGGTGCAAATTGACAGCAATGTGTTAAAAGTTATGTTTAAATAAATGGCATTAGCTTACCATAAAGATTGTGGTGTTATCTTTGTTTTTGGTACGTTCTTACTTAGAACCAATTTATAGGCAGCTGACAGTTTTTCACAAACAAAATTTTTTTTTTATCTAACATAACGTCACACCAGTATTCCCCGATGGGTTGGGCAGAGGTGTACCTATAGTACACCCACTTTTTTATCTAGTTATATTAGGGCTGGAATAAATTGGCACGATTTTTTTAAAATCCTAATTTACTACGATTTTTTTAAAATCCTAATTAACCACGAATTTTTTTTTTCATTTTATCATACAGTTTAGTATATTTCTGAGTAAAAGGAAAACGGCCCTTGGATGTCAGAGAAAAGGAGAATCTCTGTTGTAAACGTCGCATACAATTACCATAGTAAATTAAGAAACCGACTGGGAATTGAAAATGCTGGAAAACTAATTTTTTTGTGCAAGCATTATACTAATGTTAATGATATTGATTTTTCAAATGTAAGAGTCTTTAACATATAATTTCTAAATCGGAATTGGAAGAAAGTGAAATTAAACACATTTGATTAAATCATTGATTTTTACAGAAAAATAATTTGATTTAAATCAAAATGATTTAATTGTGCCAACCTTGAATTATATGAAAAAGATAATGACTCAAAGAATTTATTTTAAATAAACCAATTACAGGTACTTTTGAATCATTAAGGGGTCGGTCAGTCAGAAAGATGAAGCTAGTTGCCCATTTCAAAGCGTAGAAGGTACCTATGGAGAAGAACGGGCAAGAAACTCCACAGACACTATTTTAAATCCAAATATTGTTAGAAAATATTGGTTACATCATTCATGTTGAAATTATACATATGTGAACAATGTAGAAAGACGTGCACGTTAAAAGCATCCGTAATAAAAATATAAAAAAAAAAACAATTCAAAAATTAAAATGAACCGCGGCAGCTAAGAGATGGCGCCCATTCACGAACATGACGCATGGATCAGCACCATTTAGCTCAACAACAATCATCATCAACATTACAGATTGTGCAATCCACGAAGACGCGCCCCACTCCACGATTACTGTATTGTAAGCTGTACTTTAGTACGGAGCAGAGAGGAGTGGGGCGCGTCTTCGTGGATTGCACTATCTATAACTGGATATAGGATTGTCTTTACCCCAATTAGTATAACATGGATATGAGCTTGTTTATTATGAACCTACCTATTATTGGCAATATAAATAAATATGTAATAACAATAATACATTGTTGGCATAGTAAACAAGTTTTATTTTTAGTTACAGATTGATTTGAACGTAATTCTTGTCATGTTGAAATAATACACCCAGATTTGAAATATCTCCTAAAACATTAGTCCCAAAATAATTATGTAAACCATTTTATTAATATTTAAAAAGGCAAACGGTGGGATTTGGCTGAGCAGTAATCTACCTACATGTGACAGTAATAAGAATATTGTTGGTATACTCATTGAAATGCAGACAGAATATGTTTGCCTAGAACTATTCTATCATATACAGTGAACAGTTAATATTACCATCAATATTTCAATTGTTTATCAAAAAACCCCAATGCTAAATTATAATTTGAATGATCTGCTCAATGTTTGGTATATTTAGTGATCATAAACACTTGAATTTATTTGTATGGAACACCCACAAACCAAATAAAATCCTCCATAATGCCAATTTACATTATATTATTCACACAGAACTTAACTTATGTGCATACTAAAATCAATATGAGAATGACAAACACAAAAAAAACACCAGCCGGAGGAATATTGAAATTCGAACTTTAAACATTTTGGATTTGAAAGAGAATAATCACAAAAAAACACTTACCAATGTCAGTAATTGGTGGTTTGGTACTGTATCCCTTGAGGTGTCCAGAGTCGCAATCATCAAGTAATTCCGGTTTCTCCGGTAATCCAGCGATCACAAAGTAATCGGCGACTTTACGCTCATCCATGTTTTACAATTTTACATACGAGTAACGAGTACCTACAATAAAAAAAACTCGTGGTCACACTAATGTCAGCATTACAAGAAAAATAAATACAACCTGAACTTTTAAGGTTAACGAACATGTATCACATTAATTCATGTACTCTTGTAAACAGACCAGTTTATATAACACAGAGATACGTAAAATAAAACATAAAAATGTACCAATAACATGAAACCCTTGAAGTGAACTTACAGTTTATTGCTACAGTTAACAATTTGAGCATAAACGCGTCACACATCGTTTTACGTAAATATTTTTATTTATAGATTTATTGCGTTGCCATATGTAATCACTTCTTAGTCTAACACAGGGATGCACTTGAAAATTATTCGTTTTTACTGAGACTTTTGCAAAACGTCATTTTGTCCGACAACAATCAGCCAAAGACAATACTTTTTTTCTTATTTTCTTGTGATGAATATTGTTTGACGAAAGCGGGCAGACTTCAGCCTAGTAATTACGATGTATTTGTTTCTTGTCTCATTAGTACTTTTCAACGTTATTATGGGGTTGTAATCTTGTTTTTTTGGTGTAATTTGTTTTTAGTTTAATAATACGCACAACGGCTTGATATCAATAAAAAATATTAACGTGACGAAGCATAGACAATGACATTTATAAAGCCTGTTATACACGACCTTTGCTCGACACAATTTTACTATTTCCCATGGGGTATCGGCATGGGGATAGGTAGAAACAATAGTATTGTCATTTGTTGTTACCTAAGATGTCATACTTTCTATTTCTGGTGGGTTGGATTGAGATAGGTGGTTGATTGTGAAGGATAAAGAAGGTAGAGAAATAGACTACAAATCATTAGATAGAACTAAAGCAATTTGAAGTTTTACCAATGAAACCAAAAATGTTATACATAGATTTTTAATAACATTTAAACATCAATAACAATTTCCTTTAGTGCTTTAACTGATGGTGCTATGCTGTCATTCAATTCCACTGTATCAGTACTATTGCTTATTTGTGCTCCAGCCATTAAAAGGCTTATAGCACCTTCTAACTCACTCACTCTTTTACAAACTTCTATTTCTTCTTCTATCTCTTTCATCAATGAAGTGTACAGCCACAAATTGAGCTCAGAAAAGAATTTTACTTGACTTTCAAAGACATCCACAAAAACATTTGCTGCATCTACTACTACTCTGGTAAACCTTGTTTCTCCTAGATTTTTCTTAAAATATTTGAGTAATGTTCCTATGTCTTTCTCATTTAATCCATCCATTGCTACATGAAGAACCTTTCTTCTTAACATCTCTTGAATTAAAGCAGCAGTTTTTTCAGGAAACTTGGTAGCTATATAAGTTTTTAGGACAGCTGACAAGGCTTTGGTGAACTCCATTTTTCTGAGGAACTTATCAAATTCTGGTCCTTTGGCTGGTTTTGATTGCCCTTTCTTGTTACCTTTGTCCTGAACTTCATCCACAATTGAAGATTGAACATGGTCTGGTGCAAATTTGAATAAACCCTTTTTTTCATCTGATGGTTTGGCTGGCTTTTCCCTTTTTCGTATTGATATGATGCCATCAATCATACCAACTGCTAGTGTATCGTCGTGTTTTGATATAGCCATGCTCAATACTGCATTAGGGAAATCAATGTTATGTACGACTTTGAAAGTAGAGATGTCATATATTTTTACATGTCTGTCTAATGAAGCAGACATCAATCTGCTGTTGTTACTGGCTAGTCTTAAAGTGGTAACCGTTTTATGATGTTGAGAAATATTGGCTAATTGTTTTCCTCCATTAAATATGTCCCACACTTTGATTTCTGTGCCTCCAGCACTTATGAATATGCCTCCTGATGGTAAGAACAGTGTTGATTCTACTGGACTGCCATGATTTACAGACAAGACTACCTCATTAGACCTGCAATCATACAGTTTAACTGCATGATCATAACCTCCAGATAGAATTATATCTGGGGAGATAGGACTCGCAGCTCCTGCTCTTACATAGTCCGAGTGCTCAGTAAAACTGGCAATCTTCTCTTCTGTTGCTATGTCCCATAGACAAACAGATTTGTCATCTGAGTAACTGAGAATTTTAACTTGATCCTTTGTGAATAATGTTCTGTGAACCTGAAATCACATTAAGAATTATTAAATCACTTAAAAAGGTAAGTAAATAAACAAGTTGTAAGTATTGACCTAATTAAAGGAGTATAGAATGAAAAGTGCAAGGTGTCTGAACTGAATGGGTGAGGTATGCATACTTTAAAAACAACAGACAAATTTGTAAAAAAAAAGATCAGTTTATGGACAGTTTCATTGAATTTATTACTTGACTACAATCATTTACTTACAGGGCCAGTATGTCCAGTAAATACTCTAAGCACATTCTTTGACTGCACATCAAATAGTTTGACGGCTGCCTCTTCGCTGCCCGCCACCAGAAGTCTGCCATCACCTCTGAAAGACGCACCATAAGCTGCTTCTCTAAACTTTGAGATGTTCTTTGTTACAACTTTAGTGATTGGATCGTAAATCTGAAAAATAAGAACACATGATCAATATAAACAGTGTATTTATGTTTAGTTTTGTCAAAATTGTTTACCTACTGTAATTTAGCATCATTTATTGATACTAAGTTTATTAGATCTTTTACATGATTTATAGTAAAAGAATTAATAGACACCAAACAGAGGCTAATGTATAGGCAAGTGTAAAGTTTTTTTTCAGCACTATCCGAAACCAGAGAAATAAATAACTTATAAATTACTGACCTGCACTCTGACTGAGCATGTTGCCGCGAAATAATATGGTTCTACAGGGCTAAAGTCTAAATAATCTATAGCACCAAATTCCTTCACTAGCACTGGTGACTGAAAATAAAAAAACAAATGAATAAAATTCCTATAATTATGCTTTAAATCACTCGAAAATTATTAAATTTTGGTGCACTTACTCCTAATTTCTTCCAGTATATAGTATCCTCTGTAACTACAGAAGCCGGCTTCTGATACACCGCCTTGCTAGTTTTCTTGAAAGGATATGAAATATGTGCCATGTTTGTATTAGGTTTATTACATAAAATTGAATATCATTACTTATTTTACGAATTTCAAACAGAACTCACGTAAAAACATTCCCACGTTGTTTTGAAACTTTTGACAGCAATTGACACAGATAACCAACAACACGTGCAACTGACAGAACATAAAATCAGAAGCAGCAGAAAAAAAAACCTGTAAAAATGTCTAAAATAAAATAGTGAAATCTCTTTTTACAAAATTTCGTATAATTATTTTCGTGAGTAAAAATAGTCAACTTCTTCATGTAAATTTCAAATTGTTTATGTGTTTGGGTCTCGGAAACAAATTTCCTAAACCAACAAAAATAAAAAAGAAGAACCATACCAGAGTTGTCTTTACTTTCGCCATAGACAAGACAACTGTCAATGTGAATGTCAGAAATGTGCCGTAACAAAAATACAATTATTTCTTAACGAATCTATTACTCATATAATTGGATTGTTCAAAGGAATTCAGCCACAATGTTCAAATTACTTAGCCGCCACGGCCGCCCTCGAAGTGCTGTTATAAATTTCTTCTCTGAAAAGTCTTTTGAGGTTAGAAAAGCAAAGGTTTATTACATATATTCCTCAGCGGGATCGGTAAGGTTTGCTTCTACCGGTGGCAGCGATATAGGACTAACAGCAACCATAGTGGACAGTATACCGGAAGCACCGCCAGTACCGGATCCTTCGACACTTGTCGATTTGACTGAAACTGTACAAACAATAGCTGCAAATGGAGAGCCTACCTTTGCCAGTCTTGGCCTTGGTGGCTGGTCTCCTGTGGGCATGGTTCAACATTGCTTGGAATACTTACATATTTCCCTGGACGTACCCTGGTGGGGAGCAATTCTCATTGGAACTGTTTGTGTTCGTTTAGCCATGTTCCCGCTAGTCATAATGTCACAAAGAAATACAGCGGTCATGAACAATAACCTGCCAGAAATGCAACTTATTCAAATGAAGATGACACAAGCCAGACAGACCGGTAACCAGCTTGAAGCTGCTCGGTATGCCCAAGAGATGATGGGATTCATGAAAGAAAAAGGATTAAATCCATTGAAGAATATGTTGGTTCCTTTAGCTCAGGCTCCTCTGTTTATTTCCTTCTTCATGGGATTAAGAGGGATGGCAAACTGCCCTGTAGAGAGTATGAGTTATGGGGGTATGGCGTGGTTTATGGATTTGACTGTACCTGATCAATTTTTCATACTGCCACTTATAACCAGTGCCACTATGTGGGCCACAATAGAATTGGGCGTAGACGGAGGTCGTCTTGATGCACAAAACATGGTATTGATGAGGTACTTTCTTAGAGCAATCCCAGTTATCATGATTCCATTCACAATCAACTTCCCAGGTGCCATCTTAGTTTACTGGTGCTCCAGTAACTTCATATCCCTAATGCAAGTTGGTTTACTAAAAGTACCAGCAGTAAGGGATTACTTCAAGATTCCAAAGTTGCTCAAACATGCACCTGACAATCTGCCAATGAAGAAAAAAGGATTTATTGATGGAGCTAAAGATTCTTGGACAAACATGAAAATTACAAAAGAGTTAGCAGAGAGGCAAAGGGTAGATGAAATGATTTTTACCAGAGCTGGCAAAGGGCCTCTGCAGAAAACATATAAATTAGACCCAACAAAGGTATCAAATGTACAAGCAAAATCTAAGTAGAGTATTGTTAAATATTTGTTTAGTGTAGATTATTGTGTATTAAATATTATCTAAAGTAAGAAGTTGCAGTTTTGTAATTAAGCAGTTTTATTGGAGACTAATTAATGATTGTCTAAAAGTTAATGTGTATGGAAATCATACTAAATATTGTGTACCCTGCATTTAGGGACTGGTTCGAAAGAAGCACAGCTATTATATTAATTAAATGTATAGTATTGTTTGGCATGAGTTCTCCCTTCTTTTCTAGATATATATTTTGTTTTCATTCTATGGAAAATGTTGAACTATGACCCTAATCTTAAGTTACGGTAATAGTCCACTGGCAAATTAAGCCTGGTGGGGGCTCAGGGTGGCAAAACTAAATGGGGGGTCCCTGCCCAGGTATGCAGAGAAAAGTTTGAGAAGTAGTTAGTATATAAGAGCGAGCGAAGCGATCTCGACATTTTAAAGCTCAAAACTTTTAGTACTCTGCGTTTGTAATTAGCACACATGGGGCAAACGCGAGATTTGGGGACCCCCCAAGACCAGGACGACCGACTGAGTGGGGATGATCTACCTTAGGTACTGCTAACCCCATGTACTAAACCTATTCTTCGTCGTGTCGATGGCACGACAGTGGTTTACATTTTGTTGGCCCAACAAAACTTCGCCACTTCCACGGCATCGTCGGTGGCAGCGCAGAGGTCACTATGGCTGCATTTTCGAAACAAACATTAAGGATTGTTTCAACACTGCTGTAATCCTCTCTACTAGGTACTATTTCCCAAACAAGCCTTGTTAAGTTTATGCAAGCTTGAGTGGAGTCACAGTGGAGTGGAGGTAAAAAGACCACCACAATATTCAGGTAGGTACACTACTCTGTGAGTCTCTGTGACGACCATCTCCAGTATTCTCCAGCAGAATGTTATTTTAGCTACAGTGTCGCTCCATTCGGCGAAAACTTCATGAACTTTGCTTGTTGTAGTTAGTCACACCGATGATAGATGGCAGCACTCGTTACAAATTTGAATTTCGGCTTTCATATCCCGTGTGAACCGTGAGTGAATATTGTGAATCTCATTACCTTATATAAGAGAATAACGAGAAGGAATGAAAGAAAGTAGTAGGGTTGTTGTTAAAAATCAATTCTCTAGCGAATAGGCGGTAGAGTCTACCACCTATTTACCTTAGTCATCAAGCAGGCAGGGTAGATTAAAAGTTCGAGAACTTCTCTATGTATCCGTCTATCTATTATTATTATTTTTATATACAGGGTCAAATTAAATTAACTAGCGAAACTGCAGAAATGATAGGTATCGATATCTAAACATGATAAAACAAAAACGAAATTAAATTGATGATTTTTTTAGGGGTCATCGACCGCTGGTAATGTAGGCACTTGGAATTCGTTAAAAAAACTGTTTTTTTGTGTAAATATCAAAGACGTGATGGGTATGGAATTGGATATCACATACCTATATAGCAAATACCGTGATAATTTATAGCCTAGGTACAGACTGACCAGACGTCCAAGGAATATCTATGCAAAATTTGGACAGAATCCATCCGGTAGTTTTTGCGTGATGCTGGAACATACACACAGACAAACATACAAAAATTCTAAAAACTATATTTTCGGCATTAAAATCGTTCCTAGACCTCGTAGCAATTACTTTTCTTTAAAAAATATTCAATGTACAGACGCCAGCACATCAAGCTACCCGAAACTGTCAAATTTTCTCAATCAACTTTGAACCTTATACTTCAGCGATAAAGTTGAAAATCTATTAATAAATTTGACAGATTGTAGTAGCTTGATGTGCTGGCGTCTATACAGTTTTGACTTCGCTACGATTTTATTATTTGTATAGAAAAAGTAGCAAAATTGGTTAATTTATTTCGTAAAGGAGGTAAAATCATATTACCAAATCTCAATTTCGAAGACATCCAATAAAATAAATTAAGTAGCCCATAACACAATAATAAACGATGAGAATATTAAAATACAAATGAAAGTGCTCGAAAAATATGTTGGTATTGTGCCTGGGCGTTGGGGCATGTCGGAATGTTTTCGACGGAAATAATAATAAAGAGGGGAACCATTGCCGTTTGAACAAAGCAAAGGCTCAAAGGCTGAATACTTAGAACGCAATTACCGATGTCGAGAGCCGCCCGTATGGAGGGGCAGCTCTATTAACTACACAGAATGATTTTCGTAGCTTCCTATCACATCACAATAGGATAATGTGCCGTAACGTAGAAATGCTTTGGGGTACATTGAAATATAAGTAGGTACCCTACATCTTGCGCATCTTTTAATTTTTTAAATTTATTTAAGTACTATTCACACTTACATTTCTTTTAACAGGTTTAACCCAATACTGAAATGTAGTCACAATGTCCACTGTGTGGCACAAGTCATTCAGAGGACAATATGTTAAGTGTCACCCTCTAGAATTCCGAAATCTTGGGAAGTGGGCAATCTTCCCTTCTAGGTACCATCGCAGAAAGCCATAACTAACCACCGTAAGGACTATTCTTGCTTGCAGCGCTCGGCCGCTATAGAATCGGGCGGTAACAGATGTGGTCGCCGTGTGCACGGGATTTTGATTTCAAAGTGGTTAGTTAAGGGTTTCCGCGATGGTACCTACGTAGGAGAGATGAAATTAACTTACCAACTTTAGTAGAAGTGGGTAATTTAAGGGGTTATACCTAGTCCACCGCCACACCTTGCTGAATCCGTACTGACGTCCGTACGTACTAATTTAATTAATAAATAAATAATAAAATCACAGTTTAAATAAGTAACAGTATTATGTGTTCATAGAAAACGGCCGAAACGACGCGCTTCGAAATCTCAGTGTAAATCAAGTACGCAACGGTATCGAGTACGCGGCAGTTACGCACGGACACGGAAGGTTTATCTACCGTGTGGCCATAGGTAATTATTTCAAGGACCCTGCCGAGATATAGTATACTGTTCCTTATTTATACTGTGGCGAAAGTAACTTTGTCTGTCTGTTACGGCGTTACCTTTTCACGCCTGAACGGATTTCAATTCAATTTGGCATAGGTAGGTAGAGGTAGATCATGACCTGGGTTGGAATCAAAGACATTTAAATGTAGGTATATACTCTTACTAAATATTTGGTACATACGTTCCTGTGAAATAATTTCTGACCTCCATGCGGGCAAAGCTGCGGGCAAAAGCTAGCAGCATATAAGATTCTTAACCACGGCATGAGCCATTCTTATTATTACAGACAAACTATGTTCTTGTACCTCGGCAAACCTCGTGTTTCGTCAGTCGTCGGATTTTTATCAGTTGCCCTTTGCACTTGGTGCAGACCGGACGCTCTCAATCGACTTGGAAGTATATAAAGTTGTTAATACTCTTTTAACTTAATGTAATTTATTTAAAAAATGGTAGGAAAGCTGCTAAAGTCGCAGGCACGACAGATAGGAAAATAGTTTTATGGCTCTATATAGTTCACACGAAAATCAAAACAAAACAACAATAAAGTATTTAGTTCTGAATTCAAATTATTGTACAAGATAAATCTAATAAATAATTGATGGACATGGAAATTAGCATTCGTTTGTATTCGGAAAGGCGATGATTCCCGAGGGACATTAAGAAAATAGAAATACTACACCTACATCGTTCGCTTGCTGACTGCGGATACGAGAGAAGTCCTGCATCCTAGTTGCGTAACAAAGTTTCAATAACAATCCGAGAGTTTTGATGGATATTGCTAATCCATTGCTTCATAGGTTTGAAAAATTCGTCTGCTCAACAACGTAAATAACGCAATTAATGTGGCAGAACTATTAAAATTAAAGGAAATGCGATCAATTGTCATGTTACGTGTGTTACACAATTCGTCAACAACTCCGCAAAGGGGCGAACCTCAAATAAGAAAATTTTACAGGAGAGCCAAAAAACGTTTTTTTTCTCCCGATGACGCGCTTATTTTAATGATATTTAAGAAAATATATAAGTAGGTATAAATTAAAACAAAAAAAAAAAAATCTGTACAACTGATTTTAAGATACGCCGTCAATCTTTTTTCGTTTCTATTAGTCTTAGAGCTTCGCCATTTTGTGACGACATAGAGCTCGACAAATGGAGCATTTTTGTATACTAAACTAATTTTTGACCGTTTGTATGAGGTTCGCCTCTTTGCAGTGTTGGCGACGAATTGCCCCGCTGATTGTTGATCTAAGCAGTTGTTGGATTGTCGATAAATACAGGGTGGCAGGGACATCGACGCGACCCCTGGCTGGAGGCTTTAAGTGTAGAAGCTTAAGGCAGCCACAGGAAAGTCCGGTTAAGCAGCCATGTCCTCATAGGTCAACTGCGAGAAGGCATAGTTAAAAAAAAAAAA
Source organism: Agrochola litura (assembly GCA_949152395.1). Taxonomy (NCBI): domain Eukaryota; kingdom Metazoa; phylum Arthropoda; class Insecta; order Lepidoptera; family Noctuidae; genus Agrochola; species Agrochola litura. The sequence continues at coordinate 14,701,902 of OX424509.1, read as the reverse complement.
ATCATCGACGCGAAAACTTTTACCATGGATTCAGTACATGATTCTCCCTCTGTGTTAAAATTTTTCGTCGGTTATTTAAAAAAAATCTGCTGTTTCATAGAAAACTGCAATACCTACGCGGTCAAAATGTATGGAACAGCAGATTTTTTTAAAAATAACGGACTAAAAATTTCAACGCACGAGGGTTCAGAATCATGTACTGAATCCATGGTAACAGTTTTCGCGTCGATGTCCCTGCCACCGTGTATGTAAATTTAAGCAGGTGTTGTTTAGTTCGCGTAGGGTATGGGGCTGTGGATGTGGAAGTCTGATAGATAGTCGCTCCATGAAAAATACTGTCATCAAATAAAAAACATTCCTCAGATCAAATAAAAAACTAAGACATAGCGCAAAGGACAGAAGGTAAATTTTAGTTTAGTCCTGTCAAATTAATCAGCGCTTGACGTAAATTGACGTAATTTTAGTAGACAAGTTTTTAACACGTCTAAACTTGTATGGAGTAGTGACAAGCGCTGATTAATTTGACGGGACTAAACTAAAATTTTTCTTTTGTTCTTTTCTTAATGAAATAGAAAGAAAAAGATGCACTGAACTTAAATTTAATTTAGTTTGTGAACAAGGGAATCAACACCAATGACGTGAGGCCGGTTTCGTAAACATGTTTGCACTTAGTGAGGTGTAGTTTGATTGTAAATGGTTGTAAATGTGTGCGTGTGAGCGTGGCACAGAGCGGGTGTAGTTTTGGCATACTTCACTGTACTGTTCGCAGCGCTATGTCTTGGTTTTTTAGTTGGTCTAAGCTTTCATTCCTTTGAGGCCTCTGCCTTGAATCTTGCGGGCAGCGGGGCGGCGGCGGCGGCGGCGCGGGAGCGGCGCGTACAAATGCATAGATTTTTAAGTAACTGGCCTCGAAAGCAGCGGCGCGGGGAGCGAGCGGTTCCATATAAAACTATGCGTTGCCGCGTCGCCGCCGCCACCGCCCCGCTGCCCGCAAGATTCGAGGCAGAGGCCTCATTCTTTCTTTCGTTATATATGGCCATGGTATGGAGCGAGAGGAAATGGCAAGCCGTCACCTCCTTCTGCGAAGCGGTAATGCTCGCGAAGGAGGAGGCGGAACGCGTGAGGGAGAGGCAAACTTCGCGCCCTCGCGCCGCTAACCGCCGCAGGAGGAAACGCCCGGGGCGGGAATTGTGAGCCATTTCCGGCCACCGTAGGCGCGGGCTTGCGGACGGTGAGCAATGGGTAGCTCGCCGTCCGATAAGGACCAAGCCCGGGTCGACGGCGCGTTGTGTTCCACGCGCGCCTCATAGAGATGTCAGCAGAATTGACGGGGTCCGTTAGGGTCAATGCCTGCCGGGGCAAGGGCCGAAAGGGACATCGTGGCCCCCGGCAACAGGGCAACCGAAGGAACACGGGTGGGTTTTAGTCAGTAAGAGTCTGACACGCCCTCCCGCTCCACCCAGAGCGGGAGAAGTTATTTGATAATTTCCCACCCAAAAAAAAAAGGTAGGGTCAACGGCACATAGTTTCACTCGAGGTACGAAATCCGCCCTTAATGCTACGTAATAAAGGCGCTGTCAAAGTAAAATTGTTACTCATGGAGGTGCGGTTAACTGTTTACACTAAGGTATCGCTCAAAACCCTTTATGTTAACAACGCCATAGGTACCTGTACTTACTTATACATAATGTTTGTTATAAACTTATACGTAAGTTATCGGGAGGCTATTGACCTTTGTTTCTAGTACAATAACTTGTTACTAAGTTACTTAATAAGTAGAAGGTACCGAGACCGATCGAATACTTGTAGAATAATCACATCTGCTGAAAGGGCTTCGAGAATTTGTGTTTTGAAGACATACTTGGGTACATTAAGTAAACAAATAGATATGGTATTTCTATTTTCTTAATGTCCCTCGGGAATCATCGCATTTCCGAATACAAACGAATGCTAATTTCCATGTCCATCAATTATAAGATTTATCTTGTATAATAATTTGAATTCAGAACTAAGTACTTTGTTGTTGTTTTGTTTTGATTTTCGTGTGAACTCTAAAGAGCTGTAAAACTATTTTTCTGTTTGTCGTGCCTGCGACTTTAGCAGCTTTCCTACTATTTTTAAATAAATTACATTATTTATTTATTTATTATTCATTTATTTATTAAGTTAAGAGAGTATAACAACTTTATATACTTCCAAGTCGATTGAGAGCGTCCGGTCTGCACCAAGTGCAAAGGGCATCTGATAGAAATCCGACGACTGACGAAACACGAGGCTTGCCGAGGGACATTAAGAACATATTTGTATATGACTGTATCTAAGTATAGGTACCTATTGTTTATGGCACCGTGAAACACCCATATCCTGCATCTTTCCCAAATTTTTCTTCTTTGTAGGTACCTAAATCTGCATTCTGGAAAATAAATTAACATCATGCCTGTAATCCCCGACGGGTTAAGGCTCCTTCAAACAGGCGCAACGCGACACAAAGGCACGAGCGCGACGAGCGGTGTCTTTGTGTCGCGTCGCGTGTCGCGCTGGTCTGTACGAGCCTTTAGAAAGAAAGAAAAAAATAATATAATAATAAAAATAGGTTTATTTACAGAAAGCAGAGAGGTTTGGCAGAATAGGTACTCGGCCTAAACCTAACACATACACTGTTGGGAATCGAACCCAACACAACACCTTGCTCGTGGTCTGCACGCGTAGGCGTCGTTATCGGGAGTCTACCACCAGCTCATAAAGCAGTATTATTTTAATATTACTTCAGTGTGGGAAAGAGATAAAGCTCTACAGGACGTATAGCTCCATCTCTTTCTCCCGCTGAAGTAATATTAAAATAATACTGCTTTTCAGGTGGTGGTAGGCCGGCCCCCTGTTATTGCCCCATGTTATTGGCCCCCTGTGTATTTCTTCAATAGTATATAATACGCAGATTCGAAATATAGTACAATACTATATATTATAGCACGGTTGGCAACCTTACTTTGTTACCTGATGGTATGGTAAATTCTCCAGTCGAGCTCCTTCACAAAGAAAATCAATGAAAATTAATTAAGGTAAAGAAGAGTTCTTAACATTATTATTAAACAATAACAAAGCCAAAGGTTGTGTTTCGTTGAACTATGACGTAAAAAGTTTCTTAGCTTAACGGGCAATTATCCTGAACTTACAACCAAGTAATGAGGTCTTTATTTGAAAAGGAATTGTAAAAACATTACCTTCGGATTTCCTTTATTTTATTCAGTGTTTTCATCTCATTATTTTCCATTGCGAAGTTTCTACGAGATTTTATTATGCTTGTCCTTAAAATATACACCTACTTACCTTCAATTAATTTACGAATTAGGATTCAAAACCAATGTTCCTATTAGATATTTAGTGGCATGAGGAACAGGGTGTAAAGTTCACTCATCCACCATAGAAAAGGGAGGATCCTCCGACCAGACGGGTGTTGTCTCTGGCGGGCAACTGCCCATTGGTTTGAAGGCTCGTGCAGACCAGCGCGACACGCGACGCGACACAAAGGCACCGCTCGTCACGCGACGAGCGGTGTCTTTGTGTCGCGTTGCGTGTCGCGCCTGTTTGAATGAGCCTTGAAGTTGAAATCTTGTATGCATGTCGATCGCTCGGTAAACTCTAACTGCGCGATGCAGGATTTGTGTGACGTCATGTCTATGATGCGTAGTTCGTATGTGGCGATGTAACCGCTACAGATATAATAGGGATACTTAATGATTAATAATATTTTTTTTTTGTCCGTCTTGTAGATTATATAATTATATTTTTTTTGCTAGCCATAAAAAAAAGAACTGCTGAGCAAAGGCCCCCAAATCCTTCCATGCATCCTTTTTCAGGGCCACCTCCATCCATCCCCCAAAAAAATAATGGACACGTATTTTTTCTTTTTTACGTTATCAAAAGATTACGGCGATATATTAGTTAAAATTTGCCATGACGTCACGAGTATGTAGATTTTATACTTACTTGTGACGTAGCGACCCCCTCTCCCCAACTTTAATGCGTTTTATCTGTGGTTTTATCTAAATCAGTTTTTAAGCGAAAATACGTGTCTAATATTTTTTTTATATCTGACTGACGGAGTAAACAGAATTTCTTTTTTTTGAACTAGGCAATAGGCATCATCCCTATTTAAACTACACTGACGAGCAATGTAAAAAAAGCCACTTGCAAAATGCCAAAAAATCTAAATTGCTCCTAAATCACACAAGTTAACTACATGAAGTAAAAACAATCTTGAAAACAGTTTTATAGGTGTTTTTTATGCGCTATTGAATACACTTGAATGTTTCTTTTACTTCAAGAAGCTATCTTGCGTGGTTTCGGAATAAGTTGCAGCTTTTTTTTATTGTTTGTCAGTGAATTACATAATTATTTTAAAACAATTTCCCTCGCCGCGCCTGTCTGTCTATCTAAACGCGATAAACTCAAAAACTACTGAACGCATTTTTCATACGGTTTTCAGTTTTCACCAATAGATGGAGTGATTCATGAGGAAGGTTTAAGTAATAATTCATTAGGGTTTTGTGTAAATTGGCTGAAATTTAAGATGATGACTGTTGAAGATGTCGGAAAAAATCATGCTGACTGGGAGCTTTACTGGCGTGCACCGCGTAAACCAAGAGTTTTATACGAAAACAATGTATCCCGGTAGTACGTTCTCGTGGGATATTTTCCGACATCCACGCTGGTAAAGCTTTGGGCAAAAGATAGTAATTAATATAAGCAAGCAAAACAATTTAAGTATCCGCACTACGTTATTAATTCAACTTTATTTTGACACAGAAAATTATTGTAAACGGTTTTCAGTATTTGATATAAAGAGTATTTAGATTATGTATTAGGATTATTATATTATATTTAAAACATAAATATGTCAAATTTAAATTATTACCAATATAATGTAATACTTATTCTTTTATTCCACAAATAATACCAATTCAAAATTTTTTAAAATTAATTAATTAAATTTTTAATTTTATAAATTTTTAATTTTATAAATTATTGCTTTTAAATAAAAAAAATACAATAAAATAAAAACTTAAATTAAAAACGATAAATAACTTATTTTCCATTTTTAAGTATAAATAAGACTGTTGTAAACTTTTTAAAATAAAGAAAAGAAACTAAAATAACATGACCGACTACCGACGATTATGCTCTAGCTTAATTAATTATTACTTACATAAAGTTCACATTTAAAAACGAAATAATATTATTCTTTTGGCATGAAGTGGGACGATCCATTTATAAAGTAAAAGTTTCTGCTACAGGCTTACAACCAGTACTTAGTTGAGACGTACGCAAATCGTATTTGCAGTTTCGAAAATAATGTACAAAAGCGTAAAGCCATATTTGTTACGGCCGCGAATCATATTTAGATCAACATACCACATGACACTGACCTGCAAATTGCAAAAAACGTAAGAAAATTTGAATTTCGCGGGCTACCCTGACGCTTCTCCTTTAAGTCGATTACTGGGCTCGTGGCTAAATAATAACAGCCGCACGGGTCCATCTTTAAGGTTAAGCAAGGCTCGCCGAGGTCAGTCCGTGGATGGGTGACCATCCATAACATACCGAGACCTCTCCGTGCCTCGGAAAGCACGTTAAGCACTTGGTCCCGGCTGTCATTCGTAGATATTTGACACTCGTTACGGGTAGTCAGAAACCCGTCAGTTTTACCAAGGGATATTGTGTTACCTAGTAACTGGGTTGTAGAGGTCTCAGATAGGGAGTCGCTCCATGTAAAATACTGGTTTTCAGCTGAATCCAGTAAGACTGGAAGCCGACCCCAACATAGTTGCGAAAAGGCTAGGCAGATTAACTTTGTATTTAAAATATAAATTATCATATCTTTCGTGCTCACTATAAAACATAACACAGTACAGTAAAGTGCTTCGAAGCGACCGCTACGTAGCCGAGTCTCGTAGCAACTGACCTCCGCGCTTCCACAACTGCGGCCGTCTACGGCTACGAGCGTCTACAGCTACGTTCGTTTACAGCTACGCTCATCTACAGCTACGCGCGTCTACGGCTACGCTCGTCCACGGCTCCGCTCGTCTACGGCTATGAGCGTCTACGGCTATGCAATTCTACGGCTACGCACTTAAAATTTTCGATACCTTCTTCACACGTTCCAAAGTTCACTCCTTAGGAATTAAACTCGAGTTTACTCAAGTGTTTAATTGAAATACAAACTAGTGTCACCTAACAAAGTAATCAGATATACAGTTTATCTTACCTTCGATGGTCCTTACAAAACCGCAAGTACATAGTTCAAAGATCAACGTATACACTTTCTTTACCAAGGCACAGTACCGTTTATTTCTGGCGAAAGTTCGTGCTTAAATAGTAATGGAGAACCTCTTTGAAGTTGAAACTTCCGAATTTTGAAGTGGACTCGGACTCACTCGCGAACTTCGTCTTGGGGACTTGTTATACTGACTTCGCCTAAGAGCATACCTACTTATAAGCCAGGGATGACCAACCGCCATCGATGTCTGACGAAAGTAATCTATTTGTATGTCGGAGACGGGTATGTGACTTTCGTTATTATCAGCGATATTTTAACTACTGTGGGTGTAGTGTGGGTAGTGCTGGTTAATGCGCAATAGAAAAACAGTTTGCAGTTCAGATCACATTATAATTTACTATCAAATGAATCACACTAGCTATACACACTGGGTGCGACGGCGTTTATTAAAATCACCAATTAACAAAATGATCACAAATTACAACTAACACAATAACTGAGCACCACATCGAGAACAGTTCCGTGATGTCTTGATTCTAATGCGACCAGAGGCTGAATGCCCTCCTCGCCTTGGCCTTAAAACATCACGACTCTGTAAAAGCGCGCCTTTTTTGGTGTAGATAGATCTCCCTTGATGTCGCTAGTGGCACGCTTGCGATTCGTTTCGTGTCCGTACTAATGACCGGATCCTACATGTATAATAATTATCTATGTATACTAATACAATACTGGGTGGTACTAATGTTAATAGTAATAACTATATGCCCGACACAGTTCTCGAAAATGGAAATATTATATTGTACTGGGACCGATCCATCATCACTGACAGGATTATTGTTACCAATAAGCCTGATATAGTGGTGGTGGATCGAATAGAGCGGCGCACAATGATTATTGATATTACGGTCCCGCATGACGGGAACCTCGTGAAAGCCGAGAAAGATAAACAAATCAAGTATATTGACTTAGCTCGCGAGGTTGTCGACATGTGGGATGTGGACTCAGCGATCATTGCATAGCAGTGACAGCCAATGGCTTAATCGCCAAGAGTCTCGACCAATACCTAAGGAGGCTCTCGTTGGGCAGCCGGATCAAAGGCTTTATTCAGAAAGCGATACTCCTGGACACGGCTCGCATTATCAAGAGGTTCCTCTGTCTGGAGCCCTGATCGCTTGCTTGACCGTAGCTTGGACCCTGTTCCCGATACCGGAGGACAATTTTTTTTATATTTTTTAATGTTTCTATATTTTTATATTCTAATATTTAAAAATGTAATTTATAAGTATTTCAATGAAATAAAGGACATAACTATACTAAAACTTTGTTGGTTAGTAGATAGCTTTTCACTAGGGAATTCAATGCTTAGCCAATTAGCCTACTCGTACTTACCTACTCATTTTATACGTTGGTACCTGACCCATTTATTTTCGTTTATGAACTCTAAACTATAAATTGTTGAAGTGCTTAGCCGATATGTAGGGTTAAACGCTTTGCCAAACTAGAGGAGTTCATAAAAGTGGTTTATCAAAGCGAATAAAATCTACATAAAATCATGCCTGGTTTGATGGCAGTGACAGGACTCAGTGACTCGGAATTTTGGGACCAGTCGGTGGGCTCATGTAGACGATCGGCAGTAAGTCAGTAAGTCAGGCGGGGGAACCTACTGGAGCCGAAAATAGACGGGAAGGTTAGTAAACTGGACTGACTTGAGGGCGCGAAGTAAGCATTGGACTGGTTTGAGACTAGTGTCTACATGAGCCCAGTTGCAAGTCAGCGCTGGACTGGCTTACTGTATTGTCACTACTTGACTGCCTATCTGACCTCCACAACCTAGTTACTAGGTAACACGATACTCCTTTGAATCCGCTGGATGCGGAAAGCACAGAATCGGTCGAAGTGGCGGTGCTTGGGGGAGGCCTATGTCCAGCAGTGGACGTCTTTCGGCTGAAATGATGATGATGATGACGATACCCCTTGGTAAGACTGGTTGTCAGACTTTTGGGTTTCTAACTACCCGACTGTCAAAGATCTACGAATGACAGCTGGAACCAACGGCTTAACGCGCTTTCCGAGGCACGAAGGGGTCTTGGTATGTAAAGATGGTCATCCATTCACAGACCCACCACGGCAAGCGTAGCTTAACCTAATCGATTGACCCGTGCGGCTGTTATTACTTAACCACAAGCCCCACATCATGTCATGCGCATACCCCAAGTCGTGTGCAATACAATATCTCTAACCTAGTATGGCAATAAAAATAAAAACCGAATCGTTACCCGCTACCCTTTTAGACACTTACAAAGAAATCGTTACATAAAACACTCGTAGATAAGTTTGTTCGGACAGCGCTAGTTTCCTGCCGCGTCCCGAAGATTTATAAGCTAAATCTGGAACAAAAGAATATTACAATTCTACTGATATATGTTACACCTGTGCTGAGTGACGTATACTTTTGGGAATTAAATGTATGACTATTTATTTTAGCGCGGTCGAAGTTTCTTTACTTATGGTCTGTTCCAAAAGTATGTTATGAAAGTGTAAAGGTTTCTTGTGCAATGTCTCGCTAAAGGGAATTAGTAACACATTCATCTGTATTTAGAAGGTTACAACTTTATTTCTCATCACTTTTTCCAACGACTATTGTTTGATGAATCAAATTGTAATTGAAAAATCATTGACGTAAATTTGAGGTTCCGTTCTAGCCCCGCCCCTAATGTAACGTTTTAACTGTCAAGCCCCGCGGTTTGAAATTGACGCGCGCTTCACGTCACTTTCGTCATTTGCAAAAAATTCAATTTTGCTTATCATGTTTTGAATGATTTACCTAGTTGATTAGTTGACGAGAATTTTGCTTTATCGGAATTATGCTCAATTTTGAAATGAGAAATCTCTTAATATTAGAATTTCGGGAAGTATTCAAATAATCAAATCAAAGCACTTACTTTGTAAGTGACGGTACAAATTGGCATCCACAGGTAGGTACGTTTTCCGATTCATTTGTTGACAATTTCATGAGATACTTTTGAAACAGATTATAACAACTCGAAGAAAATCTGGGGCACATTTTCGTTTATCACAATCCGACTGGATTGTCTTATGTTTGAATTTAATGTTTAAACTAATTCAAGTCTATTATCTTTGGGTGCAGATAAATAGGTTCACCTTTAGAATTTGTGAATTATATTTAGGTAAAGAAAGTGAAAAATGCAAACTAGTAGGCTACTATAGCCATCATGCAAACATTGATTGCATGCGGCTCGTAAGGAAGGTATAAAAAAAAGTATAAAAAAAAGTATTAGTATATTGCTATGCTAAAAATGCTATGTTTTATTATGGTTTTTTTTTACTTTTTGTATGAAAAACATAAAGCATTATTACCTACATGTTGAGTTTTATGAGTTTGTGAGTTTCATAAAGGGGGTCGAAATATTCATTATTTTTGCGATAGGACACACAATTTTCGAGATATAAGGTAAAAGAACAGAAAAAAGATACAGTACAGTTTTTGCACCTGAATGAGTTATTAATTTAGTGAAAATGGCAATTTCGCTATTCTGAATTTGACTTTTTTCACCTAAAATTTTGATTGGTACCAATTCTCTTGTACACCGAGCTAAACTACTCGTAACTAAACTATCACAACTATCACTAAAATTCCTTACTTTTGACTATGAGAATCTCAAAGCTATTCTGCTAAATAAATTCTCTAAATTTAAAAATAATTTTGACACATCTAGTTTAGAGGCATTTGTGACAAGAGGATCGGCACCATGTCTTACTAAATCTGACTATTTTTAATATTTTTTCTTATTTTCCTTACAAAAAGCGAAAAATTCTACATAAAACGTCGAGGCTGCCCCCTGTGCGCCTACAGCTCTAAAAAAAATATTCAGCGTGCACTGGCAGCGTGCACTGCATATTTTTTTTTATTGTCTTTTTTTAAATATTTTTAATATTTATGTTCTTCAAAAACAAGCAAAGTACTTTGTACGTGCGGTTTCCTCACGATGTTTTTGAAGCAAGTGATAATTATAAAATACGCACATGAATCCGAAAAGTCAGAGGTGCGTGCCTTGGGTTTGAACTCGAGACCTATGACTTGGCAGTTTGATGGTCACACCACTAGGCTATCACTGATATACATTTGTGCACAGGTGCAAATGTCAAACTCCAAATTGAAAAACAAACAACAATCACTTGAAATGTCAATTGGTCTCTGGCATTAAAAAACGAACTTTAGTGGCACCTACTATGGCATAGAGATCAAAATAAGTACAACCTTATCAACTACCCACTTCAGAATTCGCGACTCTTTTAGGTACCTATACCGCACGCAAATCAAATATTTCCTACATTTGGTCACAGCTGCGACCATTTTTTTATAGAACGTAGGTTGAAAACGGACCCAGAAGCCTTAATATTCGGATATGAGGAGAATTCAAATATGACGTTTCGAATATGAATTCAGCTCAGTCTATAGAAAAGCCTGCGTTCCAATAAAAAAACCGGCCGAGTGCGTGTCGGACCACACACAATGAAGGGTTCCGTAGTTGGGATGAATTTATCCTAAGAACAAAATTAACATTGTAGGTGAAAAACATGTTCCCCCATACATTCCAACTGCAAATGTAAGTTTGTACGCACAATATTGAGTGATTTACGATGTTATTTTAAGACCACAGACTTCTCATAGGTTTTCATGTAATCTATAACCATAGAACTATTTTCAGTATTTTTTCAAATATTTAGGCTTAGTAGTTTCGGAGATAAGGCGGAGAATGGTAAATTTTCATTTATTTTTTTAAATATCTTTAAAAGCGATTATTTTAAAATGATTAAAAAAATGTAATTGATATTGATATGTCACACAGTACAGTTTGCAAAACTTTTTTTTTAAATTTTCAATTCGCCCCCGAAAACTGACCCCCATATTCAAAATTCATTTATTTTCGTTACACATCCATGTTTGGGTCACAGAAATTGATATGTGTACCAAATTTCAACTTAATCGGTCCATTACATTCGGAGCAAATTGGCTGTGACAGACGGACAGACAGACACGAGTGATCCTATAAGGGTTCCGTTTTTTTCTTTTGTGGTATGGAACCCTAAAAACCAGCCATGTGCGAGTCGGACTCGCACACGAAGAGTTCCGTACCACCTTAAAATATTTAGCAAATCACGCCGAAAAAAACACGTTTCTTATATACCCCCTTAATCTTTTTTACTTTATTTTATTTTTATTATTTGTTGTTATAGCGGCAATAGAAATACACAATTCGTGAAAATTTCAACTGTCTGCCTATTACGGTTCATGAGATACAGCCCGCTGACAGACGGACTTGGGAGGTTTAGTAATAGGGTTCCGTTTGAACCCTAAAAATGGAACCTGATGATATTCGCTTCATAACTCCATAAGCTACCTTGTCAAATTTTCGCGTCGTTTGAGTAAAGTCAATCTGCCTAGCCTTTTCCCAACTACGTTGGGATCGGCTTCCAGTCTAACCGGATGCAGCTGAATACCAGTATTTTACATGGAGCGACTGCCTATCTGACCTCCACAACCCAGTAACTGGGTAATAGATACCCCTTGGTAAGACTGGTTGTCAGACTGTCGGGCTTCTGACGACCCGTAACGACTGTCAAAGATCCACGAGTGACAGCCGAGACCAGCGGCTTAACGTGCTTTCCGAGGCACGGAGGAGTCTCGGTATATAAATATGGTCACCCATCCACGGACCAACCCCGGCAAGCGCGGCTTAACCTGATGGATCGACCCGTGTGGCTGTCATCACTTAGCCGCGAGTTTCTCCGTCGTTTGAGTAAAGTGCGACTACATAATAATGTAGGTACACCTACACATTCAATTTCAAGAAACGTATTGTGGTGATATAATTTTTCCTGGTAGGCAGTCAGGTATGTGTGGATTGCCATGACAACGTTTTTCCATTTAGATTTGAAGATATTAAATAACGTAATGAAATCTTTTCAGATCTAGACATGTAATGGCTCCCGCAGACAGGCACGACGCGACGGCACGATGCGACACCGGTAGAACAATTTCTGTGAAGTTTTCATAGAAATTGTTCCACCAGAGTCACGTCGCGCCTGCCTGCGGGATCCTTGATGAAAATTCTGTAAGTACCGAAATACTCCATGTACACTTTTGCGAATAATTAAATATTTATCTCATTCCACACAATGAAATGCGAGCGTGATTACAATTCGATTAATTAAGTATGCCGATGTTAAGTCGGTACTGTTACCGAGTTCTTGTTACTATGTACAATTTTGTAGGTATTTACGCACACAAATTCATTTTAAATTGATAAAAACACAGTTAACACCGCGGCGAACCTGCCAATATGCCCAGGTAGGCACGTGCGATTTTTTTCGAGCATTGGATTTTCAACGCACTGTCTAGCGCCGCGGCCCGCCGGGAGTTAAAAATCCAACTGTGTGTTTTTTTGACGCGCTGGGATGCGCTCTGTTGGATTCATGCACGGTTCAACACCGAGAGTTGAAAATCCGGTACGCGATAAAATCCCGCCGCGATATTTTTACATCCGTGCGAACGTGGGCTAACAGCTTTGTAAAGGCTCCTTGTTAGTCATAGAAAAACTGCCATGATCACCATCCTTATCAAAATAATGTTAAGATCCTGTTACTCATCATCATGTCAAAATCCTTAAGAGGCCTAAGTATTTTTTTTTAACGAAAATTTTTATTTATAAATTTTTTATTTATTTATCATCATACATCTACCCTTACAGCTAACCAATGCGGTAAATGTGCCTTAATTAATACTTTAACATAATTGTATTACTTACCCAGTTTCTGGGTAGTGGAGGTCAGTACCCTAATTGCACAATACACGATCAATCACAATTTGTTTCGATTTGAAACAGATTGCTAATCCATTGCTTCATAAGTTGGAAAAAAAAGTCTGCTCAACAACGTAAATAACGCAATGAATGTTGTTGAACTGTCAAAATGAAACAGTCATAATTGTTTACGAAAATAAGTTACGTAATTAGGGTACAGACAGTCGCTTCATGTAAAATGCTGGTGTTCGGCTGCATCCGGTGGGGCTATAAGCTGACCCCAACATAGTTGGGAAAAGGCTAGGCAGACTGACATACTATTACCATAGTAAGTATAAGGAGTTCAAAAGTGAAATAAAAAAAAAAATTGTTCCTTATAACTAATACCTATAACTAATTCATGATTTTTGGTGATGTAATTTTCAGCAGCAGTATTATTTCACTATAATAACGATAGTTTAATTTTACACATTCTTTTCGTGTTTGCTGAATTGATGCGGAATATAGTAGGTACTTTAATTTTAGGTATCGTAATTTTGTCTTAATAAATTGAGAAATGAAAACTTATTAAACGTGTTCATTGCAGTTAAAAGTTTTATATAGTTTCTTTGATAAAATTGTGTTTATTTGGTATTATGATGGACGCTGAATCAAGACATTTATTGCTTTTCTTTATGATTTTTTCCGTGACCACTCAAGGAATTTAAAGAAATTCTAGAACTCCAATAAACAAGTAAAACATTCACTTATCTTTTAAGTAATTTTAGTTTTTATTAAAATTTAATTAATGTGAATTTGAGCGTCAAAGTTCCATCGCCGAGGGTTTTTCTCGTAAACTGAGTTCGTAAAATGTTTGTAGTAAATTAAACGTAAATGATAAATTAAAATGTGAAAATCCAACTTACAAGAAAGAGAATTGACTATTGTTATTCATAATCAAATAATTAAAATATCTTACTGCTGCTGAACATTACAGCGTCAAAAATCCGGAATTTCCGTAAAAATGTAATAGCACTCTTAAGTATTTATGGAAGAAAACAAAACAGGTACATAGCAGAGGTAGTTAAAGATTGTATTGTAAAAAAATATTTGGACTATAGTTTGACCGAGAACTCTGCACTGTACCGCGCTTTAGGTATGCGCGCGGCGAGACGGGGGCAGTGCAGGCCGCTCATTCGTCAACGCTCACAGCGTCCAGCGCTGTCCTCCGCCTCGCCGCGCTTTCCTAAGGGGCTGCAGCGGTCTCTATCAAACTATAGTGTCCTTATCCAGGGAGAAACAAGGTATTCAGAACTAATTAACAGCAGGCACTCCAGACTGTATATATTATAACGTTTTAATTAACTATTTATTATATTATATTTTTTATTTTTTTATACAACAGGCTGTGTAGACATTATTTTAACAAAGTGGACAAACTTTTAATTGTCGAATAATCATTTTCATGTTATGGGTGTTTGCCCACCGCCACCGTCACCTGGACGTCACCGAGAAACGAGATCACGCTCGGGTGACGGACGTGCGGTGGACACGCGGCCATAGTAAATGTATTTATCTCTACTTTGGCGTCGTCATCTCGTTCTCAGTGACGTCCAGGTGACGGCGGCAGTGGACAAACGCATATACAGACCGATTTCTGCACACCGTTTTTAAAGCATTTTCTCTCTATCCCATAAATAAATCGTGTTTCGAATTCGTTTTTGTTAAAATTGGTTTCCGATATTTTACACAGTTTTGAATCTAGTTCCATATCATCAAAATAAAGTGATTTGGACTAGCCATTTATACGCACGTGTACGCGCGATTTACTAAAATACAGCTTCTACGAGTATTTATATTATTTGTTGGTGTTCGGCCATTTCCGTGCGTGTTCGGACAATGAATTTCAATGAACTTTGGTTTATCATAATGGGATAAAAACACGTAATTTCACGAAATTAATTCTGTGTTGAGCGATAATGTAAATTATTATATTATTCAACACCAACATAATCGAATAGTTCGTCGAAACAATATTGTTGTCAGGTGTAAATAGAATAAAATTGTGAAATTATTACCGGTATTTTTGCGGCTCTATTATCATTTTGTTTTTAAGCAGAAATAGAACATAATTAATTTAATAATCACCCTTTTTCTGGAAGCTATTTCGTTAGCAGAGTTCATGTTGTTTGATTGGCTGATCAGAATTACCATAACCTATCTATCACACTATCAACGTGACTAGCCTACTGATTAAAATTGATTAGATTTTTAGAACGCGTTAAAGTGACGCACAATAAGGGGCTAGTCGCTTAGTAAAAAAAAAACAGTGGCACTCCGGGAGTGCCGACAGAAGTGAAAACTTGAACAAGATCGCCTTGGTAGAAGAAAAATACTTGTATAGAACATTGGTCCGTCAACTTATCTAAATAAAGAGCACAATCGCGTTTACAAAAAAAAAAAACTTCCAAAACCTTTAAAGTAAAAATACTTGTATTTAACATTAATCCGTCACGAAATATAAATAAAGAGCACAATCGCGTTTACAAAAATGAGGTGTCGGTAACGGTGTCGCGAGTTCAATTGTTTCTTCCTATCTCAAAAATACCCAACGCGCCTAAAGAAGTTTTCACTTCAATAACAGCCGCACGGGTCGATGATCTAATGTAGGTACGCTACTTACGCTTACCGCGGTCGGTTCGTGGATGGGTGACCATCCATTACAAATCGAGACCCCTCTATGCCTCGGAAAGCACGATCAAAGATCTCTTTGACAGTCGTTACTGGTAGTCAGAAGCTCAAAAAGTCTGACAACCAGTCTTACCAAAGATCGTGTTACCCAGTAACTGGGTTGTGGAGGCCAGATAGGCAGTCGCTCCATGAAAAATACTGGTATTCAGCTGCATTCGGTTAGTCTGCCGATTCCAACATAGTTGGGAAAAGGCTAGGCAGATTGATTGTAAAAGTAGCGCACATTAATTTAGAATTAATGGCAATTCTAGACTATTTTTCGCCCTATCAGCGATATTTATGACTGTAAAGTTCGAGTGTACGACTAAACGCCGACAGACTGAATACCGACAAGACTTTACTTCGACGGGACTCTTCGCCGACAAGACACTTCGCCGACAGGACGTTTCGCCGACAGGGCTCATCAGCGACGCAACTTACATATATCCGATAATCACATACTTACTTTGGAAATCGATTATGCTTTTCTTGTAATTATACAATTCATAAAGAATAATATTTAAAAAAATCACGATCGAAACAAAGACACTTGAGTCTTGTTATAACAATATCTAAGGAAACATTGTGTCGTCTTCAATAAAATTTGTATATTTCAGAGCCTCGGTGTGACTCGGCTGTCTCGAGTTCTAGGGATTTGTCCACCCAGCCGCCTCAATCTGCGCCCGTCGGAGGCTGTTACAATGAAATATGAGTATTATTACCAACTTTATAGCCGTTTTATTTCATTTCTACACCAAACAGTTTCGTATTTTTGTTTATTTGCATGTATATGAGAACATTTGTCGGTGTTAACGCTGATGAATTTGAGACTAAATCAGAATGCTTTTGGGAAAAAAATGTATTTTGGAAAATAAAATGAAACAAATGCTTGTGGAATACAATTTTAGGTACGATATTTATTATTATTATCAATAATTCTTATGCTTAATACATATACTTTATAAAGGTACCTTATAAGGTAAAAGGTACCTTATAAGGTAAAAGGTACCTTATAAGGTAAAAGGTACTTTATAAGGTACCTAGTTACTGAAATAGTCTACGATTCCCAATAACCGTTCCATAACACACTATAAGCAATACATCAAACCTCGTTTATTGATGATCACGGAACGCTACAAAACTTACGAATTCATATTTTATGCCACAGACATCTATTACCATAACTATCCTCGGTTATCGGGGGCACGTACTGCATGATTTGTTTCTGAAGTCTCATAACGATCCTATTGGCCGAGATAGCATCTTGCGGCATGAATATTGGCCAATACGGTAATAACAGCGATAGTGCCCATTCGTTGTAATAATTACTTGGTTAAAGGCTTGATGCTTTTCCAGTCGTAGAGATTAAGCCGACGTTCGCACGGACATTATAAAATCGTGGTGATTTTTTTTGTGCACTGGATTTTCAACGCTCTGCTTAGCGCCGAGAGTTGAAAATCCAACAGTGTGTTTTTCAACGCGCTGGGATGAGATTGCGTCCCAGCACGTTGGATTCTCAACGCTCGGATTAACACCGAGAGTTGAAAATCCAGTGCGCGATAAAATCCCACCGAAATTTTATTACGTCCGTGCGTACGTCGGCTTAGTATGCGTGTTTGTAAGCTTGAGGTCTTGCTCATATTAACCAATAAAGATCTTAATCGTACCCGGTATCGGAGTTTCGGTGTTAATGTATTATTGTTTCTCGATAAGTACTGCGCTGTCGAAATTACTTAGTACTTCTAGTGGTTATTACTTATGTTTGTTGATATTTCTTGAAGTGTTCCATTAAAAGTTCCTAGTAATGGGTAAAGTATCTGCGCTTTAGTTATGTAATGGGCCAGACTTTTGTAAATATGTTCTTATTTTTACTTTCGAGTTTGATACAACATATAAAGTGTTTGAAGTAGTTTTCGTATCCCTTTCTCATTTTTATGCTGTACGCATTTATGTAACGTTATTTAATTTTCGCAAGGTTCGCAATAGTTGTGAATAAAATTGCGTATTGAGCCCTTGGGCTAAGATTCTCGAAGGACCCAAATAAAAATACCGCAAGATACACAAAATACAAGGCGCAAAATAAAATCAATTGAATCCAGTCAGTTAGTCTAGAACTCTAGAACAGTGGTTCCCAAAGTTGACTGGACCACCTAATAAAAACTTCCACATTCAGGACTCACTTCTTGGTTGTCATGGAGAGAAAAGGGGCATAACTATATGAATGAAGGACAAAAAACATTCAATTACAATCGAAAATTTTAATACTTAATTAAACACAAGGAGTGCTATTTCAATGAGAAGGATGTATTTGTTTCCTATTTTTTGTAATTAGGTAAGTATAGCTTTAGCATCAACTTCAATTTTAGTTACTTTTAATCGCCATAAGTTTGATACGTCCAATTTATTTCGGTTTTTCGTTTTAGGGAGTGCCTCCGCTGCCGGTGCCGGTACCCAAAAATAACACCGTTTGGAACCTGAGTCGAGATTAAAAACATCGGCTGCCGACGCCGCCGGCTCCCATAATGGACACCGGCGGCGGCGCGGCGTATTTGGAAATCCTTCCAGTATTCAGAACCCCAACTACCTAACCCTAACTAAAGTATTTTTTTTAAATATTCTAGTCGTTTTTGGCATTCGCCGGCCGCTATGGGTCGACTCATAGTTTGGGAAACGCTGCTCTAGAGTATGTATCACGTTCCTCTTGTGAAAATCCTTAATATGTTTTCATTCTTTAATTAAATTCGTCGAATCAATTGAAAAAGCAATTTGGAATCCTCTCGAACCTGATTTTATGTTACGAAGTTTATTATTTTTTGTTCAGTAAATAGCTTCTATTGTAAATTGCTTCACGATACAAAATTCAATTTCGATCAGAAAATGAAAAAAAAGTCATGATTTAATAAACTGTCCATTTAAAAAGATCATAATTGGTCCCAAAAATAAATTCTCATTTAAAGCGCCGTAAATAAATTATCACGTTAACGAAAAAACGAAGAGGAGGTAACTTCCCTAATAAAACGCCAACCAATACAAATATAATTCATAAAAATGCGAATAATCAAATTGCCTCTATTGTGAATTTGGAGGGAAATTACAGGGAGAGACCGAGAAAGGGAGACAGGCAAACGTAAACGACATCATTTTAGGGAAAGCAGCCGTTTCATTGAATAAATTATTTTCTAGGGAGTTATAAAACGAAAGTGTCCCTATGTAATAGGGTTTAGAGAGTTGAACTGTCGATGTTGTCGGGACAATCACAGCGTGTGTTCAACCACCGTGGTGTGTTGTGACCTTTGTATTGCGTAGGTGGTCTTAATGAGTCTGAGGTAAACAAAACTTTTGGTACGTCTATTGTGGTGAATGGTGGCTTGGTTTAGGTTACTGGTTAAAATGAACTGGGTCGGTCTTGTATAATGTGTGCTCCGTTGACATTATGTTCAGGGTGCTATGTTCATTTATTTGAACATGTGAACACCATGTATCCATTACATAATTATTTTTTCTGTCATTGTTTTATTTTTAATTATTTTTACCTGTTATGGTATAGTAATCTTATTCCAGGTGCATCGTCTTCACATATAATTATATAAATAATGTATACAAAATATTGTAAAACATTTTAAAAGAGTAACGATGGAGTTTCTTGCCCATTCTTCTCCATACGAAAACTACCTTTTGGAAGGGGCGACTAGAATCAATTCTATTTGTTGTTTTTGACGTTCAAAAGTGCCTTTTTGTGCCTAATTGAAATAAATTATTTGACTTTGACTTTGAGGTAAAATAGAAGCTCCCTGTCAACTTGGGTGGCGTTTTATTTGGCAAACAAAAGTTCTAGCAAGAATATGTCAAGCAGTGTCTTCTTGATTCTATCTTAGCCCGACGTTCACACGGACGTAATAAAATCGCGGTGGGATTTTATCGCGCACTGGATTTTCAACTCTCGGTGTTGAACCGAGCGTTGAGAATTCAACAGAGTGCATCCCAGCGCGTCAAAAAACACACTGTTTGATTTTCAACTCTCGGTGCTAAGCAGAGCGTTGAAAATCTAATGGGTACTTATTGTTTGTGCCCTTCATCCTTCGATCAGTACTTTCATCGAAGCCACCATCCCACGTTGCCGTTGTGCTATTATAACTAGAAATGAAACATAACTTCACACCTGTTATCCTCAAAGTGTTAGGCAGAGGTGTACCTGTACCTACACCCACATTTCGCCAGTTATGGTTAAGTCCCATGTAATAGGGGCGAGCCTTATGCCATCAACCGGGCACAAATCCAAACTTCCGTCTGCTACTGAGAAATTCCTGATGGAAAAACTCAACCAAGCATCGGTATGTGAAGCCAAATCAGAGGCCCATAGGCAGCTTTAAAACTCTGACACCAGGTTAGTCACTAACCCCACAAAAAGAAGAAGGAGAAGAACTCAATAATACTTTTTACAACCTGGGCTTCGAAACCAGGCTTAGCAGTAGCGCTTGTGACCATTAAACCAACGACGAAGTAATGAAATGAAGCAAGTCTAAAACAAATTGACTCTATTTGATACTCATTTCTCGTTAATTAAGTGGGAAGTTACCTTTTTATTTCATCTGTTCGTCCATGATATTCCGTATTTGTTATATATTAATAGCATTCTTAATTAGATTACAGGTACACGTGTACCTTTAGGTAAGTATGTATACTTGATCCATCAAGTTGTACTCCAATTTCTATCACTTCGAAGCTACTTTGATGGAGTATACTCGTGCCTAACTTTAGTCCCTAATTATTAACTAGACAAGTGCTGTGAAAATCTTTAATGAACTTGACTTAGTTTCGTCTTTTATTACATTTAATTTAATTCCGAAAAGTTACTAGCTACTAACGTTTCTGAAAAGTAGATACTAATATTACTATATGTTTGTATACAGGGCTGCCACCTGTATACAAATATATTGACTGCCTCGTTGGTCTAATGGTTGCAAGCGCTACTGTTGAGTATGAGGTCCTGGGTTCGATTCCCGGGTCGGGCAAGGTGTTTTTGGGTTTTTCTATCTGAAAATTTTCAGAAGAAGCCCGAAGTCTGGATTTGTGCCCGGTTGATGGCAATAGGCTTGCCCCCTATTACATGGGATTTAAACATAACTGGCGAATTGTGGGTGTACTATAGGTATACCTCTGCCTAACCCTTTGGGGATTACAGGCGTGATGTTTTGTTATGTTATATATATATTTTTATCCACAATGGGAATACTCTTGACCTGCATCTCACCTGATGGTAAGTCATGATCAGGCCGAAGATGGAAGCGAGCTTCACCCAAAATCCTCAACCACAGAGGAACTGGCTATCTTACCTCTAACTGCCGAAACACGACAATGCTTTTAACCTTGTTGTTATGGCGACAGACTTAAGATAAGATGGTGGTAGCTAGCCAGAAAAAAAGCAATAAAAAAAGAAAAAAAAATGCTTGTTCTCTATCATGTACCTTTTTAAGAATATGGAATAGGCATTAAACATTTTGGTGTATATTTTTGACCATCTTTCATGGAAACCTTACTGGTAGCTATATTTTTGAGCCGTTTGGGGTTGAAACACTAGGGCCATAGGGTCCGAGTGCTCACCGAGTATTCCGGGACATCGCCAAGCGGTTAGTCGACTCTTTACGTGACCAGAGGGCTGGCCAATTCTTAGGTCAAAGAATCAGCATCGCCATCCAACGTGGCAATGCTGCCAGCCTTTTGGGCACTTTTCCCGCTGACAGCGATGCGGACGAATTTTTTGACGCCTAATGAGCTCTTGTCTTTATTTTTAACTTTTTCCTTTACATACTTGTACATAACATATATAGTAGGTAGTTAGTTGTAAATATGGAAAAGGAATACATGATACAATGAAATTTTTTGTGTACAATTTTTTTTTAAATAAGTATTCTATCTATTTTCATGTTATTTTGAGTGTCAAGGCGTAACGCTTATGAGTTATTCAATGGAGTTTAAAACATAGAGAGTAATCATATCAAAGGTTAAGCTAAGCAGTCTGAGATTAAAATAAAAAATATTTAGAAAATAATTATGTAAATTCTTATTCGTATTCGTACAAGGTACTTAGTAGGTGCTTGTCTTAAGGAGTTGTTGCTTGTTAAAAGACAATGAATTAAAAGACTCGGCCAGTTCCTATTACGGAGATAATAATTATCATTTGTAGTATTAAGCTAGTAATATCTTTTAATGCACTATTATATTATTATTAGGGTTCCGTACCTCAAAAAGAAAAAACGGAACCCTTATAGGATCCCTCGTGTGTCTGTTTGTCTATCGAACATATAACTCAAAAAGCGTACATCTGTGTATTCATAATTATGTATGTCAACCTTGAGCTTGTTAGCGATTTAACGTCCGAAGCCTTTATCGCTGCGTTCAAGCAGCTTGTTTCCAGAAGAGGAAAATGTAGCAATATGACCATGGCCGAAATTTTGTTGGTGCCAACAAAGAATTAATGGCCGCATGGAAATAAGCAAATCTCGTCTTTGAAAGTGATATATCAAACACCACTGGAAGGAACACAATGGCATTACATACCAGCATACTCACCGAACTTTGGAGGCTTGTGGGAGGCGGGTGTAAAATCTATAAAACACCACTTGAAACGCGTACTCACCATTAATCTCACCTATGAAGAAATGACTACGGTACTGTGCCAAATTGAGGCTTGTCTCAATTCCAGGCCATTGTGTCCTATCGATAACAAGGACCCAGACTGCATAGAAATACTAACACCTGGACACTTTCTAATCGGTGAAGCTCCTATCGTTGTACCGTCACCTGATTTCAAAGATACAACGATTAATTCCTTATCCCGGTGGCAGTACACTCAAAAATTGCTTGGCGATTTCTGGCGACGTTGGCAACAAGAATACTTAACACGATTGCAACAACGTCCCATCTGGTTAAAGAAAACTGAAGAATTCAAGGTTGGCGATGTTGTTTTAATAAAAACCGATGGATTCCCACCTGGCAAATTTTTTCTGGGTCGTGTTGTAGAGAAACATTCTGGAGAAGATGGGATTACCAGAGTCTACAGCATAAAAAAGGCAACAGTGTAGTGAAGAGATGTTGTTCAGTCATGCCCTTTACCCATTGCTACTGAGTAAAAAACTTTTGGTAGGCACCACAAGTAAAAAGAGAAAAATAAAAACTTTAAAAAAAAAAAAACAACCGACTTCCAAAAAAAAAAAAAAACACTACATAGTGAAAAATTACTTTAATTTCGGAAGTCGGTGTCTTGGGTTTTGTATTTTCGTTTTTTGCCACCGACTTCCGAAATTAAAGTTATTTTTCACATTGTAGTGTTTTTTTTGGAAGTCGGTTGTTTTTTTTGTACAAAGTTTTTATTTTTCACTTTTTAGTTGTGGTACCTACCCCACACACATTCGAATACCACTACCTGCTACCAGTGACAGGAACTTATCATATCATCTACATACTAAGTGAGAAAAAAATACGTATTTTGTAGCTAACTCAAAAACTACCCAAGCAAAGTTAATAAAATTGATATGGAACCAATTTGAGATCAAAATCATAACCCTCCTTTTTGCTTCGCCGTAATTGGGTAAAAACTATCCTTACTCTAAAATAACTAATTTAATTCTGAATATAATAATTTAACCTCAAAATAGATATTAAATCCCCAAATTAATCTTAAAGTCGTTACCCCAATATCATAATCTAAAACTGTTTAAGGAAAATGATATGAAACACCAAGATATTTTGTTATTCATTTATATTTCTTTGCCAACATCGAATTTAATAGTCTACACCATACGATTACATCTCCAATTCCCCACATAATATCACAATTTAATCAGTATTCTAATATTTACCATAAAACTAATATGTTACCTTAATTTACAGTAGATCTCCAACCAATACTATGCCAATCTATCTTTTTACCGACATAGCCAGAAGGCCGTTCCCGCACCACTTTTGACAAATCTTTCGGTGTTGCCAGTATTATAATTGAAACCTAACATCACCTTTGTTTTGTGATAATTCGTACCTAAACGTAAAGTTGTTTAATACATACAAATATACCATACGTATGTACGTACATGTGCCACTTGACAGATGACGTGTATTGCAGAAACACGTGTGTAAGGCACGGGGGTGCTCGCAAGAGAATTTTTATTATTAAATTTTATTTCCCCAACCTTAGTGGTGTGCAATGAATATTCTCCCACTGTTTGAGCCAATTATATTGTTGATATGGAGTTTTCCTGGTGTACAGTGCCGATTAAAAGTCCATGAGCAATCTCACAAAGCAATAGACTGACGCTTCGGTTTGACTTACGACCTTCTTCTATAAGTTGTTACAATACTGTAGACACGCACATTACACACACACACTCACTTTGTCTGCAACCAATGACTAGTTCGATAATCATCATTCGTTTTTAGTTTCATTCGTCTTGTTCACATAAATATTAAAGTTTAGCAGGTAGACCACAAAAAACTAAGTAAATTATTTCGATTTCTGTGGGGTAGATGCAGTTTGTTACAAGTATTCAATTAATAGAACTTTGTTGGTTCGTGCCGTGATAATATTGGTGACGAGCATTTAGCGCAGTGTTGTGGTTATTATTATCAAAAAGCAGGCATAAAATATATTGAAGAGATCAGATCAGATCAGAGAATATTATTGCGCTGCGTAAAAGTGAAGTGAATATCTAATAAAACCGGACTAAGTGTGAGTGTTATCATTTATATATTTCATATTTTACTAAACATAAATCTTAATCAAGGGTATTGTTGATAGAACAGAGGTATTGCTGAGACAGAAGATGCCTTTAAAGTTTTAAATTCATTGTGAGGTTTAATTCGATTAGTGAATAATAAATAATTAGGTATTATGTGTAATAAAAACAATGATTTTCTTTGTTCTAGAGAAATACTGTGACGGTTAAGAGATATGAGGAAGGGGCTTATTATCGAGTAGCAGCGACGTCAAATGGTGAATGAAACAAATGGTTTCATACCAACGAGATATTTTGCTGAATTATTAAAAACACGTCATTATGAACCGTTCGCCGTGCACTCTGAAGGCTTGCATCACTGAAGACCAGCTAGAAAACCGTTTTTGACCTTAAAATATTGACCGTACCAACTTAATAAACAACAGATTCGTTATTGCATGAATTTATGGTAACTAATTTTTAAGCACGTTTCAATAGGGTGTTTGTCGTATTTCTTGCAGATATACCGAAATTGTTTAATATTATTTTAGTAATAGTATTATTTTAGGATTAAAATTTGAGGTTTAGTTTCAATCTTCTTTTCGTAAAGAAAATGAATACTTAAGCTATAACCTCAATACCAACCAATATTTACTAAAGCCAAATAAAGTTTAAAATAATTAATATGAATAACTGCCTTTAACCTTAAAATCAACAATTTTGTCATTAGATTTTTTTACATTTTAAGTAGTCTAATATTCTTATTTATTGCTTAATTACTTAGACCATGATCAAAGCTTTATATTTATGGTGCAAAAAAATCCATTTAAAATTTAAAACATTTCAAAATTTAAATATGTCAAAATAATACAAATTGCTTCTAAGTTTCTAGACATCTATTTCACATATTATTCAGGTGAAGTAATGATAAATAATTGTAGCAGTTTAAATAAACATAACGAATAAATATTATTTATTTTTTATTATAACATATCACGCATTTTTTATTCTAAACCCTTTATTGCAATAACAACATTAATAAACAGGCAGGATATTTAAAAATATTATTATTGCAAACAAAAATAATAATATTTGCAAAAACAGCGCTGTGATTTACGAGATTAGAACCTTAGCCATCTTGAATCTAAGACCAACGCTTAACGCCTTCTGCTATCTGCACATATAATTTACTTTCGAATTTTAGCAATGCGATACACTGGCCAAGGTCACGCGTACGAGTATGATGCGTGCTAACAAAAGTTATGGAAATATAAGTGCGGCGCCCGCGAACCGTGACGATACGATAGTGTGTAGTGCGAAACTGCGTTCTCTGTGGTGTGTGTACGGCACTCACACCACAGACGTCTGACTGCTTACACATACAAATGTACGGACTATACCGCGTGTTCACAGCAATACGACTCTTAGCGTGCTCATGCACTTTTGAGCGCTTACTGTACATGGACATACTTTCATGTTTTCAGTGTCTATGAAAAATAAAATATTAGGTAATGTAGTGATGATATGAGATAAACTGAAAAAAAGAAAGTTGTAATATCAATGAATTAACTTATTGAGATTGTCTATAGAATTATTTTATTGATATTGTCACAAAGCTAGGAAAATTAAATTTTGAATGTCCTTACCTACCTACTCAAGAAGAAGAAAATAATGTCAAAATACATGGTGATCAAAAATAAATTATTTTGTAACGGGAAATTATTGGAAGACATTACGTAAAAGCAATTAAATTATTTTCCTTTTTATTGTTTTTGTGCAAACTTACAAGATACTTTGATTTCCTCAAACTGCGATTTATTGTCTCGTTAAATATTAAGTTATTTGGGCTGTTGTTTCTTGAAATGATTTTACTCACAAAATAATGAGGACAAGGTAAGTTAAGATGTCAGGCACACGTCCGACGTCTTCGACAGCTCGTAACAGACTGATGACGTGCTCTTTCCGGTGGACACTTGACATGACATTTGGCAGCTTGTGTTGCCAATCTTCAATGCACTTCGTCACTGAATGAAGGGTGCTGTCTAGTAACAATTGAGCCTTGATGGAAAGGTGACGTTATTTGTTATGAAATGTGATTAAGCCAATTATTTTAATAAAAATGGCACCTGGGACCTCAAAACACATTGTTTTGAGACTGAAACTTTCAATGTGGGATACTTACGTTGGTATCTATCTACATAGTACACACGACTACACATCAAGCTCTAACTTTCCAGTATAAGCTGACCTCGCATTGTACGAAAATCCTATACAATGCGAGATCAGCATAAACTGGAAATGTATAGCTTGATGTGTAGCCGTGTGTACATAAGCAGTCGATCTTATTCGCTGGTAATTTAAATATCGTGAATTGCCACCTTGATTTGTCAGTGCTCAAGCACATATTCTCTAATTATGGTTATTTTATTCAAAATTAGTGTTGGAAAAATAGTGTAGGTACTCGATGTAGCCAAAATTGAATTGAATCTGGACACCTTGCGGGCAAGGTTTTACAGTTACACAGTACCATAAGGCCTATCGTCCACGACGCCACTCAAAAGTAACGTTTTACAAACTCAAATCACCGATGACTAGTCAGAATGTCACAGCACTAGTGTTTCAAGTTCCGTACATGACGCAACTAATGTGCGCTATTACAACTTCTAACGTGACAATATTATCGTGGACGTGTATATTTTATCGGGGACATCCATTTCCAAGTTCATGGTTCCGGCATCACGATAGCATAAGGAAGTAAAATGACTGTATGGAAATATATGAAGACGCAGAAAATTCTTTTTCTTTTGGTAGAAGAAACTTGCGCGGTGGTCCCATATAAATTTTATTAACTTTACTTAAGCAGTTTTTGAGTTAGCTTCAGGGACTGAATTACCCAAAAATTAAGGTACCTTTAAATTTCAGTATGACCTCATACCGTTAAATAAGGGTTACCGAAATATTTCGATACCGTTCTTTTTTTCAGTAGCGGAATTTTGGGGTTGGAAATGCATACCGGTATATTTCGGTAGAAGTAGTATAACTTTTATAAACGTTTCGGTAGCTGTACCTAAACCTTAATAAATAGCGGTTTTTTTTTGACGCACCGCCACCACTCTCTGTCTGTCGTTCACTTGCTGATTGTAACTCAGTATTAAGGCACTAGGAAGTGGTGAAGGGTGGGCGTTTTTGGGGGACTGTCTTATGTAATTTTGACGTTCAAAAAGTGCTGATTCTCAGCCTAGTTTGAATAAATGACTTTTGAATTTTGAATTTTGAATTTTTGTATTGGTTTTTATTTCCGATCGGAAAGACACGACTGTGTAAGCACTCGCGCCGCGCCGTCTCGCATATTTTTTGGTACCGAAATCGTGTAAAGGTTAAATAACGGTTTAGCCCAACCTATATTTATAAAGGTATCGGTATAGCTCATCCTTTATTTTAAACCGGCACCGGTATATTTTTGAGGTATCTTAATTTTTAACCGTAACCGCTTTCAGTCCCTGGTTAGCTGCCATAATACGTATTTTTACCAGTCTATGTGGATTATGTTATAATAACTTCCTGTCACATAGGCGGTAATGATATTCGAATTTGTCTGGGGCCGATAACACAAAAAAGTGAAAAAAAAAAAAAAAAAAAAAAATCTGTGTAGTTCGTAAACGACGTGCCTAGCAGTCACAAATCCTATTGCAAACAAACACCGGATGATCCTGTTACTTTTGTATCCGTAAAAGTTCGCGCATATACTCCAGACCACTCCATTTGATTGATACACTTTTTTCCGGTCGGCTGGGTGTTAACAACTTCATCACTTATTTTCTTCCCAAAGGATGGGCTGCTTCTTGTTTGTGGGTAAATTAGCATTGTACAGTACACTCACTACCCGGCAAAATTCTGTAGAGCATGGGTGGGAATCGGTGGGGCGCGCCAGAGTGCCCGATCGGGTGGGGGGGGGGGGGGTCAGTGGCTCCAAAAGTAAGCTATATTAAAAATAAGAATGCCAGCCATCTCATAATTCTTGAGTTTTCTGCATAACTCGAGAAAATAACTTGGGGGTGTCGTGATTTAAAAAGAAAGTTAACCCAGGTTCGCACGAGCGATTACTTCCCGCTGCGATTATTTTTCGCGCACTAGATTTTCAATGCTTTGCTTAGCGCAGAGAGTTGTAAATCCAGTGCGCGATAAAATCCTGCCGCGATATTTAGCTGACGTTCGCACGGACGTAATAAAATCGCGGCGTGATTTTATCGCGCACTGGATTTTAACAGTAATTACGCAATATTGTCTTTGGTCCGTGGCTTTGACATCAACCAATGAACCATAACCATGTTTGAACCATAACCATATAAGCTATGAACAACAACGTCAAAGATTTTTCGATGGTATACGAGGCTTTTGGCTACTTTTGTATTGTGTGTAGTGTATTTTATGGCTAGTTTAAAAAAATGTGCGTTTTGTTTGTGCAGAATAAACAAGTTTTCTTTCTTTTTTCTTTTTTAAATCTGAAAACAGCATCATGCATACTTGCATAGCCGCTTATTCCAAAAAAATAAAAATAAAAACGAACCCGACTGATCCAGCGTGTGAAATTTATTGATTTGTAGAAATAATAATAAAAAAATAAATGACACAACTGCCCTGCCAAAAAACGAACTTAAAACTAAAAAAAAAAACGAGTTGTATTAGTTAATCTGTACCTATATACAAAGCGAAAGGTCACTCATTTACTCGCTGACTAAAAGATAAGTAATAAAATTATCATTGCTGTCGGGGGAACGTTGCCGCGTTGTGTCGTCGTGTGCGCTGCAGTAGCGAAGGCTCACGTTATGGAGGAGGGAAGCCGGAGAATCAAAAAAAAAAAAAAAAAAAATTACCTAATTCGTCAAAATAATTCTATTGCTACCAATCCCGAACTCATAAAACAGCTACGAATATGTTTTAAAAACCCTATATTCGAGCACGTCTTTTCAAAAGTTAACCTTGAAAAGCATGTTTCTTCACAAAGTAATGTGTATTCTAAAACTATGAATGCCGCCATCCTAATAAGATCGTACTAATTATTTTCAAATCTACTCTAAATAAGTAATTTCAGCTTATTAAACTATCTACTTACCCCAATACCTAATTACAACGTACTTTATTTTCACATCCAATAAACTCAAAACACTATGTTAATCACTGTCCTATAACTACAAACAAATATTAATACTACTACTAATGATAAAATACAGACTTCTCATTTCTATCTGACAAATGCGATGCGAATGAAGCTGCAACTAGGTTTGTCGAATGTTTGATGGCCACAATATCTCAACACTCCCAATTTCAGAAAGTCCCAAACCGTAAAACAGTACTTAAGCCCTGGATTACACCTGGCCTATTACGATGTATTCGACACAGAGATAATCTCCATAAAACATTTCTAGCAGATCCAAAAAACGGAATTATAGAGCGGTCATATAAACGGTATCGCAATTTCTGTAATCTGTTACTTAGGAACATAAAACTAAATCACGACAGATCCGCTTTAGAATCTTCAAAAAACAATAAAGAAACATGGAATATTATTAAAACGATTACTAACCAAACTGGGCAAAAAATATCAGCAGATAAACTCCTAACTGCAACAGATGCGCCCAACGCAATTGAAGAAGTAAATCATTACTTTGCTAATATTGGTAAGCGATTAGCTGACACTATTAGGCAAAACCAAAATTCCCCAAGTGCACCATATAAATTTGAAACACCCTCGGCTTGTGAATCTATGGTTTTATTATCCCCAGGCGAGATCGAAGTTGAGGCGGTGATTAATAACCTGAGGATTGATTGTGCTACAGGATGGGACTCTATTCCGGCCAAATTCATCAAACTGGGCAAAGATGTACTAATCTCACCTCTTACGAAACTCATTGAGATATGTTTCGAGCAGGGAGTCTTCCCACGAATCTTCAAAAAGTCTCTAGTAACGCCAGTTCACAAGGGAGGGAGTCAAGACGATGTCAAAAACTATAGACCTATCTCAGTACTTTCAGCACTGTCAAAAATCTTAGAAAAACTACTGAACCATAGACTCATAAGATACTTAGAGCACTCTAAAATATTATCAGACTCACAATTTGGCTTCAGGTCCGGGAGAAGCACCGTAGACGCAGTTAACCAACTTGTTGACCACATTACTGGAAAAGTGGATGCAAAACAGAAATGTCTGGGTGTTTTTCTAGACCTGGCCAAGGCGTTTGACACTGTCTGTATTCCAACCCTTGTAAAGAAGTTAGAGCATGCCGGTATCAGGGGGAAAGCTCTCAGCATATTTACTGACTTTCTTGCAGACCGAACACAAAAAGTAAAGATTGGTGAAGAGGTTAGCAATGAAGCCATAATAGACTATGGTGTACCCCAAGGAAGCTGCCTATCCCCAAGTCTTTTCCTGGTCTATGTGAATGACCTGTGCCAGCAGTCTCTTAATAAAGGCAGAATATTTAGTTATGCAGATGATACCGTATTAATATTTCACGGTGAGAGTTGGGAGGAAGCGCAACAAGCGGCGGAGCTGGGCCTATGTAAAATAATCCATTGGCTAGGAAGTAACTTACTAACCCTGAATATTTCTAAGACCTCTTATCTGCAATTTACTTTCGCCAATACTAAACCCATGGAAATAAGTATCAAAGCACACTCCTGCAATGATTTATATGGCCACCAATGCCCATGTCTTCCAATCTCACAAAAAAAGTCTGTGAAATATCTAGGTGTACTTCTGGATGAACGACTTAGCTGGCGTCCACACATTGAATTGACCACTTCCCGTGTTAGGAAACTCGTATGGGCATTTAAGAAGCTTCGACACGTGGCTAAGTTTAAGCTACTCCGCACGGTGTACATTGCGCTGGCACAGTCAATCATAGCCTACTGTATCACGGCCTGGGGAGGCGCATGTAAAACCTTTATGATTCACCTCGAAAGAGCCCAAAGATCTTTGTTAAAGGTCATGACCTTCAGACCGTACCGGTTTCCTACGAAGGATCTTTATGAAAATTGTAAAGTACTTACCGTGAGACAGGTATACCTTCTTCATCTCACAATTAATCAACACCAACTAACGCCGGTAATTCACGCCACCAAAGTAAAGAGAACTATTACTCATACTGATGTATGTAGACCAGAAAGATGTAAAACCGCTTCCGCTAGAAGACAACACTTTTACATGGCTAAATACATTTACAATAAATTAAACAATACCCATAACATAAATCCGTTCACAACGAAAGAAACTAAATTAAAAATCTCCACATGGCTTCAAACACTTGATTACCACCAGACGGAAAATCTATTACAAAATCAGTACTCATAAAATGATCTACACTCACCCATACATACACGCACACACCCCCACACACGCACACACGAACGCACACACACACGCACACACACATACACGCACCCTCACACGCACACACACACACACACAAAGAGCATGTGTCCATCTTATAATTGTTGTAATTTTGTCTTTTATTGTATTGTTTTTATTGTTATTTTTTTTTTTTTTTCCTTTTCTCTTTTAATTTTGCTTATTGCACATTGTTATGAAATTAACCAAAAATGGGCGAAGACATTGGCTCCTGTAACACAGGTTGCTACCTAGCTCAGGAGCCAGGGCTTCAAACAAAGTTTGTAAAAACTGTATTTGTGTCAATGAAAAAATTTTTTATTTTTTTTTTTTATAAACTAATGAATTCAATAAATACTGTGCGAAAGAAATGCAAATTAATATGGTTCTAATGCGATTACGTCAAAAAGCAACCACACATTGTCATACGAATAATGAAATGTTTACGAACTCCGAACTCCTAGCCAGTATTACGAAATTCAACGAAAACTACCGAATCAAATGCGTGCGCCAGAAAGAGGTGGTGCAATAGCAATAATTCCTTCTCGCTCCCGCGCGCACGTTTCTGCTACTATGTGCCTACAATAACTCGCTACAGACCGGCTTACCCGGCTCATAGAAACCGCGGATCACGTGACCGAAGTGACGTCATGATGACTTTATTTTTTGTAAGGAAATTGCATTTAGCATAACCGGACGTGCCTACGAGTTATTTTAGCGCAGTGTTTTGTTGTTGGGTTATTAAGACAATGTTTAATGTATGTAGGCGTTTTGTAATAGGTATTTTAATTTTATGGTGTATCAAATACTTATAGTTTGATTATTCAATGACGATAGAGTGGTTGTGTTCCGAATTTCCAAGGGGAAGCCGGTAGGAATCGGCTTATATGGACGTTTCGCCCCTGGTGCGCTGGTCCAGCTCCACAAGGGCGCATAAACTAATTGATTAGCATTCGAAGGCAGCTGCTGAAGATTGTAAAACTATCTTTCCTTTGTATAAATTCCATCTCTTTGTATTGTATAATTGCTTACCACATATTGTGTGAGCACTGTGACCATGATGTACATTCCATAAAGCTACCATTTACTGGGTACGTCTTTCATTGACTTGAATGTACTCTGGCGGCTGAGAGTATGTCATGCTCACTCAAATGTCTCGCTGATGGTGGCGTGTGTGTTGGATCATTAAGTTCCCTTCAAAATGGTTGAGCTAAATGGTGCTGATCCATGCGTCATGTTCGTGAACGGGCGCCGTCAGTAGGGACTGGTCATCTCTTAGCTGCCACGGTTTATTTAAATTTTTGAATTGTTATTATATTCTGATTACGGACGCTTTTAACGTGCACGTCTTTCTACATTGTTCTCACATGTATAAGTTCAACACGAATGATGTAATCAATATTTTGTAACAATATTTTGATTTAAAAGAGTGTCCGTAGCGTTTCTTGCCCGTTCTTCTCCATAGGTACCTACTACGCTTTGGAATGGGCAACTAGCTTCATTTTTCTGACTGACCGACCCCTTGACAATTCAAAAGTACCTGTAATTGGTTTATTTGAAATAAATGCTTTGAGTTTGAGTTTTGAGAGTTTGAGTTTGTAGAACACTTTTAAATCTAAGAATGTTTAATACAGCCCGTGTTACTTGGGATGATGTAAGGATTCTAATGATACCCCATACATCCAAATCTATTCAGGCATTTAAAAGTTATAGTGGAACAAAAACTCTCACATACATACACGAACCCTGAAAACATTACATTTCTTTTTTGGCAGTCGTGTAATAAAAATGGAGCATTTCAGCCAGTAATAATTGAAACATCCACAGGACTAAACCCACAGAAACATCTTATGAACAAATAATACTTGACGGCAACTGTTCTAGAATACAAATTAGATGAGAGATGCAATTTCACGGAGTGATGTGACGGTTTGAACAGCTTCCAACATCTCAGACGCAGGAATTTCCAATAGGAAATGATTATATTTCAGTATTAACTTCTAGTCGGCTCTCGTTTAGTATTCATGCAATAACAGCGACACTTCAGCGTTTTCTTTTTAAATGTAATATTTCTGGGGTATTCTGCTGCTTGCCTGTTCTCGGTGTACGTTTTGTTCGATCTCATAGTTTGGACGTGACTAATCGTAGTTATGTGAGAACGAAAAAACCGGCCAAGTGCGTGTCGGACCACGCACAATGAAGGGTTCCGTAGTTGGAATGAATTTATCCCAAAAACAAACTTTGTAGTTAAAAACATGTTCTCCCATACGGAATGTATGGGAAAACATATTTTTACAACTGCAAAGTTAAGTTGGTTGATTATTACTCGTTAACTTGTAGAGCCTACTTAGATGTGATAGTTTTCTTTTTAATTTCGTTATATAAATTACTGCTGTGATTTTTTTCACATACGCAAAACCAACCATTTAGCTGGCAGAGGGGGGGGGGGGACGACGACAACGACGACACTTGACTCTAGTAAAAATTAGCACTTTAAAGCTTAATATTTCGCCCTGTATCCAAAAATGGTTGTCACAAACTCCCAATGTTTTTAAAAGACCTTTCTAATGATACCCCACACCATGGATTAAAAAAATAAATAAAAAAAACATCACCACTTCACGTGTATGAGAGGTACCCTAAAAAAAATGTTTTTCATAATTTTGTTTTACCGATTTGTCGGCGTAATTAATATATATACCTATGCCAAATTACAGCTTTCTAGTATCAAGGGTCTCGGAGCTAGACCGCGGACAGACACACAGACAGACAGACAGACGGACAGACAGACAGACGGACATGACGAAACTATAAGGGTTCCTTGGTTACTACGGAACTCTAAAAAGGAAAGAGATTGTATCTGTATTTGATAGTATTTATATATCTTCATATTAATTCGATGCATGTATGATAAGTTGCCATTCCTCGAAGAACAGATTTCCGATGGGGCCGAAAGGTTCTGAAGTGGCGACCGTGTACCGGAAGATGTAGCCTTCATCTTGCTTCAAAAACGGTGAAGGAAAACATTGGAAGGAAACCGGCATGCCTGAGAGATATTTCTCGATGGCATGAAAAGCCAAGGCCCATGGCCGGCCTTAAAACTCTGACACCAGGTTAGTCACTAACCACACGAAAAGATTTGAAAGCCTTGATTTAAAATCAATCTAAAACCAACTACAGTTGATAACAAAATGAAAACATTCGATATCTTTTTTTTAAAGTGAAAACTTCTTTAGGCGCGTTGGGCATTTTTGAGATGGAAAAAAACAATTGAACTCGCGACACTGTTACCGACACCAGCTTTTGACCATTAAAAAAACTTTTTACAAAAAAAAATCAACCGACTTCCAAAAAAAAACACTACAAAGTGAAAAATAACTTTAATTTCGGAAGTCGGTGTCTTGGGTTTTGTGTTTTCGTTTTTTGCCACCGACTTCCGAAATTAAAGTTATTTTTCACTTTGTAGTGTTTTTTTTTGGAAGTCGGTTGATTTTTTTTTGTAAAAAGTTTTTATTTTTCACTTTTTAGTTGTTGTACCTACCCCACACACATTCGAATACCACTACCTGCTACCAGGGACAGGAACTTATCATATCATCTACATACTAAGTGGGAAAAAAATACGTATTTTGTAGCTAACTCAAAAACTACCCAAGCAAAGTTAATAAAATTTATATGGGACCAATTTGGGAGCATACCCTTTCAAACGAAAAAAGAATTTTCAAAATCGGTCCACAAATGACGGAGAAATCGGTGGACATACATAAAAAAAAAAAAAAAAAAAAAAAAAAAAACAAACATACGCGACGAACATATAACCTCCTCCTTTTTGGAAGTCGGTTAAAAAGACATCAAAGCGCGATACATTTTCTTTGGGATTAATGACATTCCAAACATTGAGACATGACAACGACATGATTGACATTTCCCTTTTTTACCGACTTCAAAAAAGAGAAGTATTTCTTGCACAATAAAATTGTTCAAGTTTTCATTTCTATCGGCACTCCTGGAGTGCCACTGTTTTTTTTACTAGCCTACGCTGTTCTGCTACTGGGTAAAGGCCTCATCTTATTTCGAGAAATTACATGATAAGTAAATAATCCCAGAAAGCTTCAGAAAAATGCGGTTTTTATTAATTCTGAACTTGTATATTTTGCAGGGTCTTATTTGGTTGGTATTTTAGTATGCCAAAATAGTTTCTGCTAAAAAAAACATGTCAAAAAACATCCATTTAAATCATATCACAGTTGATCAAAGATCGCTTAATGTCTGGTGCTGCAATAAAGTTTTCTAATAAAATTAATAACGCTCTTAATCTCAAGTAACTCTTAAAGAAACTCAATAATGATTCTAAAAATAAACTTTAAAAGTAAACAAAACATGAGCTGTTTCATTATGAGAACATCTAAACGCTTCTATTAAACTTAGCAGACAAGAGACTCTTAACAAGCACGAAAGGAAAAAAAACGAAAACTTCAGACGGACGTACAATCATTTAATGAATTCGCAATTTGCATACCGACAACGACCCAAGAAAAAAGTAAGGATTTATCTAGAGAGGATAGTACGAAAACTTTGGAAATAATTTAATTTTAGGTCACTTGTTCAGCGCACACAATATGGTTGATATACGTTGATCAAATTATTTGACTGCAATAATAGTCAGACACCAAATACGTGATCAAATTTTTATAGGAATTGAATTTGCTGTTTGTGGAGTATTATTTTGGTACCTTTGTTTTGTTATATTATATAAAGACCTAATTATAAGTAGAGCAAAAACTGAGCTGTATTCACTTTAATGATACAGACACACTACAACAATAGTCCAATAGCTCTATAATATCTAAAGTTGCTGCTACTTCGTCGTTCTGTAATCGTACTCTTGTCTCTCCTATTATTGGTGTCCCTTTTGTTCCGTCTTTAAATTAAAGACTATTGACCTTAACTTTTTCCTTTGCCATTGCCCCGTCCCGTGCTATTAGTAACTGAAGTAGATCGGACTAATTACAGGAAACACTTCCGTGGCAAAGTATCATCTGTTCCCGCCTGTACCTAATCTAAAAAATTCAAAGGGGACCATTTACATTGAGTTAAAAGACTCATCTATATGTTGAAACGTGTACAGTCGATCCGAAATGTTGGAACGTTCGGAAGAGTTACCGAATTCATGAAGTGCAATTCCACTTAGCTTTGGGTCGGTAAAACGCTGATGCGGACGTGGTAATTTGGGTAATTTTTCGACGAGAAGAGTCAGTTCGGCGGTCAAAAGGAATGATTCCATTTCAGTCGATGTGCTCTCACGTAGTTCTAGTAGTTGTATTAATTAAATGCAAGCCCCTGAGTCCATTTTACGAGCCCCGGTAGAGTGGAACTCGTTTCGTTTATCCGCTTCCACTCATAAGCAATTACTTTGCCGAAACGACTTTCCGAGGGACCACGAACGTGTAAAGAAATTAAGCTTTGCGGATTTTAGGACATTAATAGTGGTTAGAGATTTGAGTGTGGTGTGTCAGGTAGGTATTTACAGACTTAAGGATATCTGTTGAATGTGGCAGAGTACAGAGTAAGAGAACATTAACTAGAGGAACAGAGCAAAATTTATGTTATAGTATGTTTAACCCCCGACGCAAAAAGAGGGGTGTTATAAGTTTGACCGCGCGGTCTGTGGCACCGTAGCTCTTAAACGGGTGAGCCGATTTGAATGCGGTTTTTTTTATTTGAAAGTAGGTTTTCTAGCAATGGTTCTTAGACAAGTTTTATCAAAATCAGTTTAACCGTTTGAAGATTATCAGCTCTTTTCTAGTTAATGAATGGATGTGAGTACCTTCCACAGGTCTGATCGACCACTTGGAATTTGCAGGATACCCAACTCCCTTACCAAGTTACAGCACGGGTATCGTGTTTGGGCTCATTGGAATGGTCTCAATGAATAGGTTATAGAAGATGATGAACAGAGTCTGATGATGGAGTAGGAAAGAGAAATGAGGAAATGGGGGGAGTTTTTAAAATGTTAAAATGATTAAAATTGTACTTGTTGTTGTTAGTTTTATATTGATGAATATCATTCTTTCCCTATTGCCATACCATATAAGATGAAATATGGCAAGATATTTTATGAATTTATTTACGTAAGTACCGGGCCGTCTGTCCTCATAACAAAAGCTTTCGACTACGCTCTTTTTTCCGTGGGCGCCACTCAAGAGCCTTTCCGCAAAATTGCCATTTTAAGTTGTTAATTAAACAATTGATTAATAAACGGAGCTATCATTTAATTAAGAAATTACTGTGTTTATTTAACTGAGAAGTTATACTGAGGAATAGTTTATTTATTCCATATAATACTATAATACCTCAGATTATTGAATCCTCATACCAATCAATCTGCCTAGCCTTTTCCCAACTATGTTGGGGTCGGCTAATACCTTGGTTTATTGAATCCTCATACCAATACCTATTTATACAATACTACTATTGTATTAGGTAAGCCTGTGATGATAGTTGTATGTGTTTTTAAATAAAATAAATAAATAATATCTCAGCTCCAAGGCGCCAATAATTTAGGCAATTTCTTTTTACGGTGA
Organism: Agrochola litura; assembly: GCA_949152395.1. NCBI lineage: Eukaryota > Metazoa > Arthropoda > Insecta > Lepidoptera > Noctuidae > Agrochola > Agrochola litura. Next base: position 14,663,413 of record OX424509.1, on the reverse strand, counting down.
AAATTATGGAATAAAAATATTAAAAAATAGTATCTGCTTTATGTTAAGTTTAATTATTTATTTGAAGTATTTTTTTAAATACTTCGTTACTTGGTTTAGAGAAAACTTCGTAATTTTTTTCTGTTGATAAATTTTTATGGAATCGTGTTTTCATCAAACATAGTACAGACGCCAGCACTTCAAGCTACTACAATCTGTCAAATTTATTTAATAGATTTTCAACTTTATCGCTGAAGTATAAAGTTCAAAGTTGCTTGGGAAAATTTGACAGTTTCGGGTAGCTTGATGTGCTGGCGTCTGTACTTAACATTAATCCTCCACTTTACCATTTATATTTATTTCAAAATTAATGCTGCAGTATTTTCGATGTAACGGAGGATCGTGCTATGCAATTTGAGGTAGTATAGACTCTTAAGAGGTTTATTATCACAAGCAAATGCACCTTGCACAGCAGATTGAATGCCCGTGTAGCGTTATTAGAATCTTTGTGTGTACACGGATTTAATAACTTACTTGCTGGCTTTACAATTTACTGAGCTGCGCTGTGTTAGCAGTTTCAATGGGAACCTAAATTACTATGTTAGTTTTGACTAAAGCCAAGCTCTAATACCCGGGTTACACGAGACTAGTTTTTGAAGCTAAGATAGCAAGATTGTGCTAGTTTATGAAGCTAGAATAGCAAGACTTTTTCCCTTATAGAATTATTAGGCTAGTAAGCTAGTATGATCGTTTAATAGAATGGGGTTCTATTTTTGAGCTAGTAACGCCCCTCCACCGGTTTTACTATCCTGGCTTGTGTACACACGGCTACACATCAAGCTACACATATCCAGTATAAGCTGACCTCGCATTGTACGGAAATTCTATGCAATGCGATATCAGCATAAACTGGAACTGTATAGCTTGATGTGTAGTCATGTGTACTAGCCTCATGTGGCTGGCGAAGCTAGTAACCAATCATAAATCATTTTACTCTACGGACCAAGACACTGCAATGCTACTGGCTTAAAATTTCCTATCATCGTGTAAACAACTCTAGCATGTGTCATATACCAGGAAAGTAAGCCAGGATATTACCTACTTGCTTGCTTCAAAAACTAGCCTCGTGTAACCCGGACATAACTCCGTTCTACCAAAATACCATTTAATATTTATAACCAGTATTTTGTGCAAGATTTATCTTCTTAATCGCAGTGACAATCGTTTTTTTACGATCGAAACTATGGCCATTAAGTCAATACTTGAAAACTTTTTTACGACTCTCGATTAAGCGAATGAACAGATTTGAAGACCGAATAAAACGACGAGAGTACGATTGTTTATAAAGTTAATTTATCAAGTTTTTTTGTTTCGAAACTGGCCGTTGAAAAACGAATAACTGAATGTAAAAGGTTTTTGCATGTTTTATGAGGCTATTGTGTGTTTTATAATTATTTTTGGATTTCAGACAAACGTTTCGTATACAAAGGAAATGCCCCTGAATATTTAAATTCCGGATTTGAAAAAGAACCATTTTTAATTTTACCTTCGAAATTTGAAAGGTGTCGAAACTTGGTTCTTAAATGTTTGTATTTGAGAATAGCGCACGTAGAACTGAGTTTCGTTCCATATTCAAAGTTTGGTGCTTCCGAACTTTGTGCATTCATAGATTGTGTGCTAAAGAACTCGGTATGTGCACTTCGTTGCAACTGAGTTCCTTTTAGGTGAATTCCGCATGAATCGAATGTAAAAGGCTTTCGTACGGAATATGCGGGCGACCGTTTGCGTTGCTGGTTCGGTTGCTGTAGCACGCTCGTGTTGCAATCGCAAACGAGCGGGGATCTTCTCACATGTGTTTAACTAGTTTCGGGATTATTTGGCAGTATTTGGAATAGTAAGATTTGGTTTTGGATTTTTAATTGAAGTGGCGAGTGTGTAGAGTTACGCGAATGGATAGAATAAGAAATGAGTATTTTGTTATGATGTTATCCTATACTATTAAACGAGCAATATTTATATATATTTTTCACTCCTCTTGCTCAAAAAGTCCGTCATTGTAGAGTACCAGAGCGGGGAAAAAATAGCATTTCTTGCTCTAGGGGAAAAAGTAATTTCTTTTTAATTTTTGTCTGTTCCAACGAGCCTTGAAAAACGAATAAGTCTTTATTCTTATGAAGAATAATCATGATTATGGACAAAAAAAGAAGAACATTTTATTTTTGAAAATGGAACTAAATGTCTTCGGTAGAATGCGTGCATTGCGTTGCGGCTACAGAAGAAATAAAAAAGGCATTGGTGCGAAATCTTTAGAATTTTTCTGTAATTACGAATTGAATTGGTGACCGTAATATAATTTACAACAATGAAAATGTCATCATCTAGTGAGAATATCTTCACAGAGGACTGAAATTAAGTTGCCGGAAAAAAACATTTCGTTAAATATCCAGAATTGTACAAATTGTACATTTAAATAAAATAAACTATTTATTGTATTGGATTATTTGATTTTCTTGCAATCGTAGTGAAAAGTAGAGTGTTACACACGGCGCTAAAACCCATTATAACTCGGTTTCTATTTACTCCCTCGCTAAAGCTCGGGAGTAAAACTACCTCGTTACAATGGGTTATCTTAGCCCCACGTATAACAATCTACTATTTTATTGTTTGTATATAGATTTCTACTCACGTTCTCGAAATCGGCTCTAACGATTTCAATGAAAGTTACAATATAGGGGTTTACGGGGGCGAAAAATCGATCTAGCTAGGTCTCATATCCGGGAAAATTAGTTTTCTCCGTATTTTCACCCAAGCAGACGTCGGTCGCCCAAAGTTTAGAACAAGATAATGAATAAGTCAGACATTATTGACATTAGAATAATGATCATAGTAGCATGGAATTAGTAAGTACCTACTGTCATCGCAGTATGGAATTAGTAGGTACTATCCTATATACTATTATATGAGCATTCACTATTTTCACCAGAGCAGAGCTGGGTCGCCAAGGTACTTTTATACTATTAAATGAGGAATATTTTTATTTTGTAATCATTTTCTCGAAAACGGTTCTAATGATTTCGATGAAAGTTGCAATATAGATCTAGCTAGATCTCATTATAATAAGAGGAAGAATACTAATAATAATAAGAGGAAGTCAGAAAGTTGCTCCGGTGACTGAAAAGTAGTGTGGAAATCAGTTATCATGGTATGGGCATGTGATGCGGAAGAGTGAGGAAAGTTTTGAGTATGAATCTGGGTGGCTTTGAGAGTAGGGGAAGACCAAAGAAACGATGGATGGACTGTGTGACAGATGATATGGATAGAATGGGGGTGAATACCGACACGAGGACTAATAGATAAATATGAAAAAAAAGTGGCACTCCGGGACTGCCGAAAGAAGTGAAGGTTCCACCAAGGTCGCCTTGGTGGAAGAAAAATACTTGCATAGAACATTGATCCGTAACGTAATATAAATAAAGAGCACAATCGCGTTTACAAAAAAATGTGGTGTCGGTAACGGTGCCGCAGGAGGAGACGCCCTGGGCGTCGGGAATCGTGAGCCTATTTCCGGCCACCGTAGGCGCGGGCTTGCGGACGGTGAGCGATGGGTAGCTCGCCGTCCGATAAGGACCAGGGGTCGGCGGCGCGTTTGTATTCCACGAGTTCACTCAAAGAGATGTCAGCAGAATTGACGGGGTCCGCTAGGGCCAATGCCTGCCAGGGGTGCGAAGAAAACTGATGGAGAAATCGTGGCCCCCGGCAACAGGGCAACCGAAGGAACACGGGTGGGTTTTAGTCAGTAAGAGTCTGACACGCCCTCCCGCTCCGCCCAGAGCGGGAGAAGTTATTTGATAATTTCCCACAAAAAAAAGGTGTCGGTAACGGTGTCGCAAGTTCAATTGTTTTTTTTTCCCATCTCAAAAATGCTGAAGCGCCTAAAGAAGTTTTCACTTCAAAAATACAAGTTTCGCCGACCGCAAATAAATTAGGACCAGGGAATAATGAATTACAGTGGCAAGGTTTTAGCAGGCTCATTTTAATTAAGGTCTAGGCAGAGCCTCAATCCTGTCAGCTAAAGTCTATTAGTGAACATTTTAAAAGGAGTCTAAATCTATCATGAAATCTAAATAGCAAATATTCAAGCCTTTTGTTGGTAACTCACAACTAGCTATCAGTTGTTAAAGTATCTTTAAATGTTTTTTAAATATTATATTTGTATAAAATTTAGGACTAAGTATTGTATTTATTTTATTTTTGATTTGTTATTTCACTATAATATCCTGCACCAGTTGACATCATCACGTCAGCGCCGGCTGTCGGTGAAAACCAGCGCTGTGGCTGTGTCTCGCATGGGGTCGCAGCATTATGCTGAGCGATGACCATTTTGTGTGGGTGTGACGCATATTTTCCCCCAATTTGTTATTTACGTGTTTTTTATCTTTGTTTGCGTCATGTTTACCGCAAAAAACGAATTTTCTTTTTTTCTATCTGTTATTAGCCAAAATGTGCCAGAGCGACACGTGTATCTTTGTTGTCCATCTTATAATAAGGTTGTACTTATTCTGAAATAGAATGTGTGCGGTCGGGTGACCCCCGTCAAGAACGATGTTCCACACGTACACACAAACTCGTATGTAATAACAAGAGACAGAGAGAAAGAGAGAGAGAAAGTCGCATGGAGCCTCCTCCATGCGACTTTCATAACGCTTTTGTCCTTACGTGACGATTTCTACCAGTCAACTCCTACCGAAAGCCGCGTTAGAGCGTTATCACACTGGCGTTTTGCCAACGTTTTTCTAGCGAAGCAATTTGTGAACGTGCTCTACGCGGGTGCGAAGCGAGCTTGCCGCGATCACGCGATGTGTTCTCTGCATTTCACAATATTGTACAGTACAACTATGTTCTTAATGTCCCTCGGTAAACTTCGTGTTTCGTCAGTCGTTGGCTTTCTATCAGTTGCCCTTTGCAGGAAAGCTGCTAAAGTCGCAGGCACGACAGATAGGAAAATAGTTTTACAGCTCTATATAGTTCACACGAAAATCAAAACAAAAGAACAATAAATTACTTAGTTCTGAATTCAAATTATTATACAAGATAAATCTAATAATTGATGGACATGGAAATTAGCATGCGTTTTTATTCGGAAATGCGATGATTCCCGAGGGACATTAAGAAAATAGAAATACAGTACACTCGCTTGTTTTGCTCTCTTTTGTTTGGTCAAGGCAATCGCTCTCGTTCCGAAAACGTGGCGAACACGTTGCGCGCACGTGGTCTGCTCGCTACGCACATGCAGTCAGCGTGTTAAATAATCGCCTCACCGGTAATACGCTGGTAAATCGTCGGCGTGTCCCCGACCGCAGGCGACAACTGCAGACGTCGTATCGCCGCGTTATGTCGCTGCAGTCATGATTCCGAACCCGGCCGCAGGCGGTGGCAGCCCGTATTCCAGTCAGTAGATAGAAGATAGAAAAACATTACTATCGCTCGAGCAATGGTGGCACTACTGGTCTGCGGTCGGGCTACACGTGTCTGTCGCACCTACGGAAGGTATTTTATAGAAATTCACAGAAACCAGTCGTGTCGCGGCGGTACGTCACCTGCAGTTGTTGCCTGCGGTCGGCTACGGAATGGTACCTTTAATCAGTTGTACGAACATTTCCCCGAATTTAGCCGATCTTTTCTCTGCTCTATCTACATAAGTATGGATAATATTGGATTACTATGGTTACATAACTAACCTACCTTACCTATTAAGTTCAATATTCAATTCCATTTTCGTGAGAATTGTTTAAAACGAAAACATATCGTAAGTTAAACACAGACAGAACATTTAAAGGTTATTTTATAAATAGACTGGCTTCTGCCCGCGACTTCGTTCACGTAGAAGTCGTATGATACACAATATACATATTTTTTTTTTTTTTTTTTTTTTTTTTTTTTCGGTTGGGCATCTCATAGCTGGTCTCTATCGACCGCGGCTATTGAACCGGACAATCCTGTGGATGCATTAAGCTGCTACACTTATTGCCTCCAGCCAGGGCACACATATAAAACTAAGCTAAAGCTTAGGATAAACGCTCGCTAAGGGCACCCGCGCCTCGGCTTAGGGCGTTATCCGGAGGGAGGACATCAAAGATGGAACGGGCTGGATCAAAGTTTTGATCATGATTATTAGTCGGGGAATTTAAAGCTACGTGCACAGCTGCAACAACTGCTGGCACCTCGTTATCGAGCAAGGGTCGGGGGGGAACAATATACTAAAATAACAGCCACATTTTTATAAAACTCCCTCGGCTCCGTAACATCGCCCGCCCGCGCTATACCTTGATTTCGCTAAGCGTTCTTTCTGACTTTTTTTCTTTATGCTCGGCTCCTAAGGGTTGTAGCGTGATGTTAGATAGCCTATAGCCTTGCTCGAGAATTGGGCTATCAAATGCAAAACAGATTTTTCAAATCCGACTGGTAGTTCCAGAGATTAGCGCGTTCAAACAAATAAACAAACAAAAACAAACTCTTCAGCTTTATTTATTTATTTATTTTTAACAAATGTACAGAGGCGGACTTAATGCCAAAGGCATTTTCTACCAGTCAACCTTTGGGTGATGCAGAGACAAACAGTGGTAGGTGCAATAGCGAGAATTGAGGAATAAATATTTATTTAAATATAAAGATATACATAAATATATATTTCCAATTATATATAAATATAAACAAAAATAAATACACATAAAAATTACACATACAAACATATTATTCACATATTATTTACTCTCCAAGATGAAAAGTTGCCAATGCCCTTCTCCAGGTCATGGTCTACCAGGTCATCGCTATCCGTTCGGCCATTTTAGCGTGAAAGCGTAACAAACAAATAAACAAACAAACTCACTTTCGTAATTATAATATTACTATCTATATATAGCTTCCGCCAGCGGCTTCGCGCGATATCTTTATAAATTATAGCCTATGTTACTCATTAATATAGCATTCTACTAGAGAAAGAATTTTTTAAATCGGTCCAGTAGTTTTTGAGTTTATCCATTACTAACAAACAAATATACAAAAAATCAAATCTTTTCTCTTTATAATATTAGTTTAGATTAGATTTAAGTTAGGATGATTAGTAAGTATAAGCATAGATAGTTACATATTAATGGCAAAAAAGGTTAGGTAAAAGGTAAGGCATAAATAGATGCCTACAGCTGTATCTCCAATCAATTCAGTTCAGGCACTAAAGTAAATTCATACCTAGAGCCTTGTATGTATTACATTTTGTTTCTATTTGCATATGTCTGAGTAAAAGAACAGATTCCCAAGTGGGATAGAACTCAAAACAGTACAGTAGGTGCTTGTTTATCTCAGACAGCCGACTATGCAGAAGACACAATACAGATATGTACAGAAGGTTCCATGTACAAACGCCAGCACTTCAAGCTACTACAATCTGTCAAATTTATTTAATAGATTTTGAACTTTATCGCTGAAGAGTAAGGTTCAAAGTTGATTGGGAAAATTTGACAGTTTCGGGTAGCTTGATGTGCTGGCGTCTGTACAATAAAGCTACGATCTTCTAGAAGACCGGTTCTGTCATATTATTACGGCCGTCATAAAAATCTGTCATTATTTGACATTAATGTGTCAAAAAACGCTCTGTATTTTGACAGCTGTTAGCCCAAGTAAGCACCGGCGATTTTTTCCTGCGGCGATTTTTTTTCACACATTGGATTATTCAACGCTCTGCGTAGCGCCAAGAGTTGAAAATCCAACAGTGTGTTTTTCGACGGGCTGGGACGCACTCTGTTGGATTATCAACGCTCGGCTCAATACCGAGAGTTGAAAATCCAGTGCGCAATAAAATCCCGCCGCGATATTTTTACGTTCGTGCGTACGGTGGCTTATTGTATGACCGTTCAGCGTTTTCAGGAAAACTGAGCAGGCGCAAGCAACATAGACACGAAGAGTGAATGGCATTGAGGGGGAAGGGGGGATGTTGCTAGTAAATATTTGTGAATTGTTACTGAAATTACATTACAAAAACAAAATGGCAGCGTTAGTTCCGAGTTTGGCCACACGCCGATAGATCCTTGTACCGTAGTACGTACGGCAATCCCTACTATGTCAAACAAATGCCAATCGAGAGTGCGCCAGCACACTTGAAAATGGAATTTGTTTGTCTGACCCTGGCGGTACAACGGTACAGCCAGGTTAATTAATTATTAATCAAATTGACTCCCTACGATAATTTGCCGTGTTATAATCATTTCATACAACTGTCAAAGAATGACAATTGTGATTTGCATATCGGGGGGCACGGCAGTGCCCCCGCCAAGTCGAGCGCGAAGCAAACACTGCCGTACCATCCTTTACTGGAACCATTTCGTCGCACTTTTAGGCCCCTATTTGAGAACCTCTGGATAAGACCAGAACGCAGAAATTTTCGTCATCCAGTAAGCTATAATCACATACTTAAAATCCAAAATTTCAAGTCTGTAGGTCATTTAGTTCCGAAGTTAAGCGAAAGCAAAGTTTCTCATTTATGACACTCACTCACTCATGATCATCAGAATAGAACTAGTACTTCCCATAAACTCAGAGAGCTGAAATTTGGTACAGACTTAGGGTTTAATGGCCACATAAAGGGAAAACTATAAAAACTAGGATAATCGAAGATCTGGAGTACCTGGTGACCCTGATTAGAACACACAAGAGCCCAACCAAACTATTAGAGATCGACATATACCGCCTTTACAAAAAATATTCAACTTGGTGGGCCGCTTCATTTGATGTCAAAAATCGAAGGTCTGAAGTATCTGATGAAGAACCCTCAGCTGGTCTCAGCTGTATTAGAGATATGGTAATGCCCCCTTCTACTATAAATTGGTACATAAAAAAATCGACTGTCATTGCAAAAATCCAGCGTAGTGGGACACAAATCTTCTAATCTAATTTACTGCTGGGCGAATGCCTCCCCTTCTGCTTTTAATACGCATATAAATAAAATATTTCGTCCAGATTGGTTGTAAAATACGACCTGTTGACGAGTACATTTTGCCAGAGCTGATCCAGAGACGCTTCGCTCGCTACGCTCGCTCGGTCAATTAATTTAGCTGTATTTCAGTACTAGGTAGGTAATACCTTTGGTAGAAATTTCATTGATAATTAATTATATTGACACTTGTCTAATAATTAAGAGTTAACGTTTTGTTTATAGTTTGTATAGATTGAGTAGACTGAGTAATATTTTCTTTGAGTTTTTTTATTAACACAAAAGAAGTCTTAAAGAAATAGGTTATTATTGTTTTAGTCTAAATATTATCTGTATTTCTGATTTGTTGTCCATATACTAAAGGTCGTTGAGTTTATTTGTGTTTGATTTCGCAAGATAATATCGTAAGAAATGTCGATATTAAAAGACGACGATGAACTTAGTGGCTACCAAGTAGTTGGTATGCCCAAAGACGGTTCTTGTCTCTTCCATTCAATATCTTTCTTGGTGTATGGTAGAACTGACTCAACTTGCAGTATCAGATCTGCTATAGTTGCATACGTTGCTGAACATCGAAAAAAGGATTCGTTTCAGTTTGCCGTTTTGGATTTCCTCGAACTGTGACGGATTCTCTTATCATAAGAGACATTTTTCAAACTATAGCAAGAAAAACTCTCAGCTCTAATAATCGTCTCTACAATATTGTCCGCTCAAAGGAGTCAGATATGATTAATGACTACAATCCCGCTTTGCTGTTGGCGTGGAATGGAAATATTGACATTCAATATGTTGGAGAGAAAACAGCTATTTTGAACTATTATGTGACCAAGTATACTACTAAAAGTGAAAAGACCCATGCAACCGACATGTTTAACGATATTAACTCTACAAAAAGTCTTAGAAGCCGGTTATATAATATTGGTCTCAGAGTATTATCGAATCGAGAATGCGGAGCTTTAGAAGCCAGCGATACATTATTGGGAATACCACTTTACGGCACGGACCCACAAACAACAATAAGATAGTTAGACGTAAACATTCATCGTAATCGCAGGGTTAAATCGAAATCTGAAATGACTGCACTGGACCCGCATTCCACTGACATATATTACGATTCTTGGATAGACAACGTTTACCCTGCCAGACCAGACGAATTACAAGACATGAATCTATTTGACTTTTCGAAGGACTATGATTTAGTTAATACACGGCCTGTTTCAAATAAAGTAGAGTATTATGTTTTAGTAAATAAAAAATACTTAAAAAAACGAGATAGACCATACCTAATTAACCATTACCTGTATGATGTAGAGCAAATGCCAGAAAAATATTTCTTTTCCTTGTTGTTATTATTTAAACCTTGGAGAATACTAGATGACCTAAAAATGCAATATGAGACATACACAGAAGCATTTAATGCTGTAAAGGACGATTTACAAGAAGCGTTACGCTACGGAAATTTACGGATTGAATTACGAAATATTTTACAAACAGCTTTTGAAAAGGTAGAAGAAAAAGTAGCAGAACTAAACGAAGAAAGGGAAAACATAGTAGATGAAGGACCCGACAATCCTTTAGAGTTTGAAGCTTTGGAAGCGGTAAATGCTATGGAAGATTTAAACAAGTTTGATTTAGTTGAAGCGGATATTTCTGAAATGAATGAGCAAGCAATGATAGATAAACTGAATTCTGACCAAAAAAAGGTATTTGATACAGTCACTAATAAAATTACCAACCATAAAGAAATATTGCGACATTTTGTTAGTGGCACCGGTGGCACCGGCAAGAGCTATTTAATAAAAACCTTAAAAATATGGATTAAAAACAACCTGCATAAAAATGTTGCTATTACTGCCCCGACTGGAATTGCAGCATTTAACGTAAACGGATTAACTGTTCACAGATTACTACAGCTGCCCGTAGAGCATAAACAAACTCCTAAATACAAACCGCTTTCAGACGAAGTACTTCAAGTTTTAAGGACAGACTTAAAAATTGTCGAATTATTTATTATAGATGAAGTGTCTATGATATCTAATGTAACTTTAGCCTACATAAATCTTCGTTTATGCGAAGTGTTTGATACTTCTGATGTAGAAGATGGTTGGTTTGGAAAAAAACATATTTTACTGCTTGGGGATCTTTTGCAACTTCCACCCGTTAGAGAAAAGTCGCCATTTGAAAAACTAACCCCTTCAGAAATTAATAAACTTATGGGCTCCTTAAGTATTCCAAACTTGTGGACTGAACTTTTTAGTTACGACGAACTTACGTTGAATATGAGACAGCTGGATGATTCTACGTTTGTAGAAATGTTAAAAAGAATCAGAGTAGGAGTGACAACTCAATCAGACAGAGATATACTGTCTAACCGATTGATACCTCTGCTCTCGCATTCCAATGAAGGAAGGTTAATGGAAATAGCACAATGTTTGAGGGACTTACCAGAAGATACTGTTTGTTTACTACCGACTAGAAATATGTGTATGCAGTTAAATAATGCTATGTTAAAAGCGATTCCGCACCCTGAGATAAAGTTCGTTGCTAAAGATTCCTTGGATTGTTCAAAATGTATGATAACGAAAGCCCGGGCGTGTTTACAAAAATATGAAGATGATGCGTCGATGACTGCTGGACTGGAAGAAACTATAATCATTAAAGAGGGAGCTAAAGCAATGCTTAGGAGAAACATTGATGTTAGTTTAGGTTTAGTGAATGGGTCGATAGGCGTTGTACAAAAAGTGAGGTGGGACCCGGAAGAACAAACAAAGCCTAAACAATTAGTAGTAGAATTCGCTAATAATTTGATTCACGAATTATTGCCTATTAAGTCAAAATTTGAGATCATACCCCGGGTATACGTGTACAGAGAACAATTCCCAGTCTGTGTGGCGTACGAGTATGCCCTAACAATTCACAAGAGCCAAGGTCTAAGTTTAAAAAATGCCCTCATGGACATTGGCACCTTCATATTCTCTTGTGGCCAAGCCTACGTGGCGCTTTCACGAGTAACCAATCTTCATGGGATGCACCTCATAAATGTTGACTTCAAGAGTATAAAAGCTCAAGCTTCAGCGATCACCGAATACAACCGGCTTAGGCGTAAATACCGCGCCGATCTTTCAGAAATTAAACCGTCTAAAAGAATAAATAATGAACGCGAATGGGCAATACGAAAAACTGTTGCTACTGTGCAAGAATCAGAACCGGAAAAAAAGAAAAGAAAGATTTGTAATAATAAAAAAACTACTCCTAAAAAGAAAAAAACTGTGTCAAATAAAAAAATCTAATAAAATAAATCAATATTCTACAAAAAGAAGTGAAATCCCACCAAAAACATTCTGTAAAAAACTAGCCAAGTCTCGATGGAGCTGCTTGTTTATCTCTAAAAAGTAATGAAATCTAGACAAAGTCGTGCCAAGTTTAAGGTTCCTTACTGCGATTTCTTTATTATTATAGTTAATGTTGTGTGACTTGGCCGTTGAAGGGTACCTACACAAGGGTACAAAACCAGGTGCTCCATGACACCATTGCACCAATCTGTAGCCAAAACCGCTACCCATTGACGATGGAAAATTGCCACTTGGAAAACGTTGATTCAATAACCAGTCAATTGTAGGCTTGATAAAGCTGCGTATTTCAATAATACTTGAAACAAACAGTATTAAAAAAAAATCCAGTACAGACGGACTTCTAATCATTGATAGAAGTCCGTCTGTGCGTCTATTTTATGTTAGATAGGTGGTCGATTAGACGCTCCAAAAAGAAGAGAGCAGAAGTCAACATTGTCAATACTGAATGCATGTGTTGCACAATCAACAACAGCCTAAAATGAGACACTAGCGTCCAATTACCAATACCAGTATGGGCTATTATCTTGCTTAACAAACATAGGTAGTTACAACAGATATAACATTACGTGTAAACAAAATTGACTTGTACCCACTAACGTATAAAGAATGTTCAACGGCCAAGTCACACAACATTAACTATAATAATAAAGAAATCGCAGTAAGGAACCTTAAACTTGGCACGACTTTGTCTAGATTTCATTACTTTTTAGAGATAAACAAGCAGCTCCATCGAGACTTGGCTAGTTTTTTACAGAATGTTTTTGGTGGGATATATACATATAAGGACAATTTAGGTTGGTTGTCAATTTGCCTTACGATATTAATTTGCCTGATTTTATATAGACGCGTCTACAGTATTTCTATTTTCTTAATGTCCCTGGAGAATCATCGCATTTCCGAATACAAACAAATGCTAATTTCCATGTCCATCAATTATTAGATTTATCTTGTATAAAATCATTTGAATTCAGAACTAAGTACTTTATTGTTGTTTTGTTTTGATTTTCGTGTGAACTATATAGAGCTGTAAAACTATTTTCCTATTTGTCGTGCTTGCGACTTTAGCAGCTTTCCTACTATTTTTAAAATAAATTACATTATGTTAAAAGAGTATTAACAACTCTATATACTTCCAAATCGATTGAGAACGTCCGGTCTGCACCAAGTGCAAAGGACAACTGATAGAAACCCGACGACTGACGAAACACGAGGTTTGCCGAGGGACATTAAGAACGTATTTGTACTGTATATGTTTGCATGCGTTTTTGCTCTTTTCTGTGGAGTTGAGCTTCTGCAACTATCTCTTTGTGCCAATGACTTCGCTGGGAGTAAATCTATTTGATTGCTTTCGTGATCTCTGGCGTCTGAAACAAGCCTTTAAACTGCACACATGTTGCCAATAATTTAAGAATATCTAGTAAAATGTTCGGCATAGTCCTCAGTTCGGAAATGTACTGGATTTTTCATGTTTGCAAGCGAAATGGATGAATTTGCGATTCGCCAATGAAAGAGAAATATTTTGTCTGCTTGTTGTTTTGTGAGATGATTCATGAAAACGTGATTTACGTGGTCTTTATTGATTCTGGGTTCGATTGGAATTTCTCAGTAGCAGCCCGGAGTTTGGAAGTTGGCGGTGTGATACCCCCGTGCCTCGGAAAGCACGTAAAGCCTGGTCCTGCGCCTGATCTCTTCCCGATCGTGTGGGATAAGCCGACGTTCGCACATACGTAATAAAATAGCGGCGGTTTTTTTTGTGCATTGGATTTTCGACGCTCTGCTTAGCGCCGAGAGTTGAAAATCTAACAGTGTGTTTTTTCAACGCGCTGGGATGAGAGTGCGTCCCAGCGCGTTGGATTCTCAAGGATCGGCCGAGAGTTGAAAATCCAGTGCGCGATAAAATCCCGCCGCGATTTTATTACGTCCGTGCGTACGGGAACAGAGAGTTCATCTGTGTATGCACACACCCTTGTGCACTATTATATTTCTTGCGTACCTGGCTAATTTCCGTTGAGATTTGACCACTGTGACCGAAATTGGTCGGGAGGATTATTAGATTTGCTACGTGTTGGTGTGAAATGATTATTGAAAAGGGATGACGAATTTTTTTTTATTCCGTAATATGGATTATTCAAAAATTTTGGACACAGATTTTTTCTTTTCTTAAGTTATCAAAAGATTACGGCAATACATTGAGTTAAAATGTGCCATGACGTCACGAGTATATAGATTTTATACTTACTTGTGACGTACCGAACTTTAATGCATTTTATTTAAGTAATTTTTTATTAATAAAATACAGCAAAAAATATGTGACTGACGGATTAAAGAAAATTACTTTTCTTTACCCAGGCATCATCCCTATTAAAAGATTCCTTGTTGTGAAGCGACAGTTAATGGCATTGAAACTTTCATCAGCGATCCGGCTCGAAGGACCACAGCACGAACAACAAAGAAACGTTGCAACTGTTGCAATTTTTGAGATTGATACAAGAAAATGTTGAAAGTAGATTTTTGTAAGTTACTTTTCACCTTTTTGCAAGACACTGTACCTATTTTGATCTTGTAAATTTTGCTTCAATAAGACAACTATAGAATAAAACGTAATTTAAGTTAACAGTTTGGTTTTGAATTTCCTTAGAAAATGAGTAATTAGTGAGCTTTTTTTGTTAAAGGAAAGTAATATTCCTAGACAATTACCTAAACTTAACTTTTGCTCTTCACCCAATTTTTAATTTAGTCTTAATTCAACAAAAAAATGAATCCACCTCCAAAATTGTTGTTACCTACCACAAAAATGTGTTCCAAATTCACGATCGTTTTTTGTTTCATGCCCAATATGTTCAACACAGTACAGCTACATAAAAAAAGTGCAACATTACCGATTGTATCTCTCGTGATTTAGATACATTCGGTAACAAAAGCGTTTATTCGCACACCACAAAGCCTGGGCCGGCCCGTAAATAACACGACCACTCTATCCCATGTAACTACGTAGATAAAGGAAGTCTACACTGGAACAAACGCCTCTAGATTTGATCGTTATCGGATTCACAGTGCAATGGGAGGATCGTTAAAAAGCTTAAGCACCAACTTCTGTGTAGTCGGTTCCTAAGCGGATTTTACAAGGTAATGTGTCGTTTGAATATTAATAGTTTGTTGATTATGTGTCGGTTCAGATGCTGGTATGATAATAAGAGGTTAGCAATAAGTATCGTCTTATAATAATACTAATATTATGAAAGGAAAAGAGGAGTCACAAGGTAAAAATGCAAGAGTGCGTATTCCGTATATATCTTAGAGAATTTTGCAGGTCATTGGTCCTTTGCTGGACATTTACATTTGTGGAAAGGTCGGTACACTTTAGCAGTCGTCTGACGTATGGCAATATTAACAATTTGTTTGTTATAGTATAAATAAGTAAAAGTATTACATCTTCATAGAAAACGGCCAAAACAACGTGCTTCGAAATCTCAGTTCAGTGTATCATCAGTACGCAACGTCTCGAGCTTGTATCTCGAGTGCGCGGCAGTAATGCACGAACGCTGAAGGTTTATCTACCGAGCGCCGTAGGTAATTATTCCAAGGTCAATGCCAAGGCATAGTACTGTTAATTTATAATACTGTGCCTATAGTTACTAGATACCTATTGTTTAGTTGTTTGTTGTAATGTTTAAAACGTTGTGTCTTTGCTAAAAATACTGTCCGTAATTTATGTGTTTTGTTTTCGGTTTAATGTGTACCTACATGTAAGTACTTACTGACTCAAATTTTACTGTTACTGGTCTTCTAAATTATGGTTACGATGAAGCAATAACCGTTGCATTTTCAGAACTACAACATCTTAATGTTCAATAATATCGTTGTGAAGAGTATCTCTGACACACATACATAAACTCACGCCTTCTTCCCATGGGGGTAGGCAGAAACTACAGAACGCCACCTGCTACGATCCTTACATACTCCTTTTGCCTCTCGTCATCCATCTGGTCATACACGCACGCCGGTTGCGAGTACTACGAACCTGGCCTTTATAATAATAATGTTGTGTGTGTGTGTGTAGTGGTGTGTATGTTTGTGGTGTGTATGTGTGTGTGTAGATGATAATAAAATTGAAGAATTCGTTTTCTTGTTTGTTTGAACGCGCTGATCTCTTGAATCCGATTTGAAAAAATAATTTTGCATTAGATAGCCCAATTTTTGAGGAAGGCTTTTTAACATCACGCTAGGACCTTTATTTAGGAGGAGTCGAGCAAAAAGAGAAGCTAAGCGAAAACGAAGTAATAACGCGGGCGGCGGAACAAAAAAATTAAATTAAAATAAATAATGTTTTATTTTAGGAAAAATACCCATGTACAAAAAAATAGAATAAATAAGTAGTAAAAACAATAAAATTATCATTAACAATATCATTAAAAATTATTACATTCACGCGGACGAACTGGCGGGCAGAAGCTAGTACACACGGCTACACAACAAGCTATTTATTTCCAGCATAAGCTGACCTCGCATTATACGGAAATCCTATACAATGCGAGATCATCATAAACTGGATTTGTATAGCTTGATGTGTTGCCGTGTGTACGTAGTAATGAGTATTTCCCGAAACTACAGATTTTGCTGTATAATTACTGAATGTTAATGAGTTTTTAATCAGCTTGTAATGTGGGACTACAAACATTAGGTATTTAATTAACAGGTTGGACATGATTGAAGCAATAATCTATGTTGTTAATAAGTGGTCCACTTCGGTTTGGTTTGTTCTTTTAATATTTTTTGTGAAAATTTTATAGTTACAAAAAAAAAAACTTTTCTTTTTCGTTTTTTTTTTTTTGCGTTTATTGACGCTATACTATCGCGGGTTAACTGGAACGCTTTCTGTAAGTTAATATACTGTATACTTATGTAGGAAGGTAGAGACTTGTAGGGGGTGAGAAAATAAAACGCAGTTTTCTTGCCGTTTCCCGGTATTTCGGGTCGCTTTATTTCGTCGTCTGTTAGTTAAGATACTGTATACCTGTGACGTCACGACTAAATATCCCGTATTGAGAGCTTACGGCTGAAAGTTGTATTAATTACATGCGCCTTCAAAGGATATTTACACTTCGCGTGGTAATGCTAAGATTAGATAAACTGCGTTTAGAAGCCCTAGCAGGAACGTGCGACGTCAACGTGACGTATAAAATACAATAGACGTAGATATATTTAGTAACCAGTTTCGCTTAACTATTCCTTAAGAGTAATTCAAAACCATGTATTAAATCGACACGTGTTTCACATCTCAACGACGCATCCTCCGGATGACGCTTGACTTGTCGCGAACCCGAACACGGCGTGTTGCCACACCGAGAGTTGGTTGGTTACTAAATATAACAATGTCTATTGTATTTTATAATGAATATCCGCAAGGTCACGCCTGAATCATTTAACTATCTTAAACGTGACGTATAATGTTGTTTTAATTTTGTTTTTATTGTAATTTAATTTAATTTTGATTTTGATTTTTATTTAATTTTTTGGTTTTATTGTAATATTGTTTTCGACTTTAGTTCTGTAACGGTTACACCGCCACATACGAACTACGCATCATAGACATGACGTCACACAAATCCTGCATCGTGCAATTAAAGTTTACCGAGCGATCAACATATTATATACAAGATTTCAACTTCAAACCGATGGGCAGTTGCCCGCCAGACACAACACCCGTCTGGTCGAAGGATCCTCCCTTTTCTATGGTGGATGAGTGAACTTTACACCCTGTTCCTCATACCAATAAAGTTCTACTAACATATTTTTGTAAGTTCTTATACTAACACAATATGGATATTTTTTCCGAAATAAATTATTTAAATTTGAATTTGTATGTTCGAACGATTCTTGAATCGAAAATACAACTATCCTACAGCATTATGTAACGTTTTTAAATTTTCAAAGTGAGAATTAACGTTACGTCGCGCGTTCGTGCAAGCCCCACAGTGTCGCAGTCAATGTGTCAATGAGAAATAGGAACGATGTTAGCATACATGGTTCACATGTTTGATGTTCTTCCTTATTGCGACTCTCAAAGTAGCTGTGATTTAGACATTTCAAAGACATCTATTACCTACGTGTTCCCGAGAACTACATAGATACTCAAAATGTTTATTGCAAACTTACAAATATTGATCTTCTATAATGGTGTTTGGTATTTATGATTTTAGCATCCTCTTGCAAGCATTGCAATATCAGTAAAATTCTTTATACTATATTTACACAGATAAAAGTTATGGTAATTGTTAAATTGTCGAAACGAAAGCTATTTCAGATACTGTATTGAAGTTAGACTGAGTTTAAGGCCTGAATTTATGGGTGCGTAGACCAGAACAGTAGATAATACATTCAAATGATGAAAGGTCATGTGATTTAAAAACTGTTTCTGAATTCAAATATCGAGTAAAGAGACCGGGGTCGATTACCTTTCCTCTCAACTGTGAGTATTTATATACCTACTAGTTGCTCCCCGCGGTTTCACCCGTATAAGTCTCGATCCCGTGGAAATATCGGGATAAAAAGTACCCTATGTGTTAATCCAGGTTATAAACTATCTGTGTGCCAAATTTCATCGAAATCTGTCCAGCCGTTTGGGCGTGAAGAAAAGACAAACATACACACACACACACAAACTTTCGTCTTTATAATATTAAGTAGGATAATATGTATGTTTATATATTTAAGCTATATGTATTTATTTAAGAATACGTTAATTTAGTACGTTTATACGTGTAGTATATTTTAATGTTTTTAACCAACTTCAAAAAAAGGAGGAGGTTCTCAATTTAACTGTATACTTTTTTTATGTTTGTTACCTCAGAACTTTCTACTGGGTGAACCGATTTTGATGGTTCTTTTTTATTTGAAAGCTGGTGCTTCCCGTGTGGTCCCATATAAATTTTATTAACTTTGCTTGGATGGTTTTTGAGTTGGGTTCAATAATACGTATTTTTTTCCCACTTAGTATATGGATGATATCTTAAGTTCCTCTCACTGTTATTTACATAGCAGGTAGTGGTATTCGAATTTGTGTGGGGTAGCTACCACAACTAACATAAACATAACAGAACATCACGCCTTGTTTCCCCGAAGGGTTGGGCAGAGGTGTCCCTGTAGTAGGTACACCCACACTGCGCCAGTTATGTTTAAGTCCCATGTAATAGGGGGCGAGCCTATTGCCGTCAACCGGGCACAAATCCAGACTCCGAGCTGCTACTGAGAAATTTCAGATAGAAAAAACCCAATAACACTTTGCCACACACCACCACCACACTACCACAACTAAAAACTTAAAAATAAAAAGTCGGTTGATTTGTTATGTAAAAAGTTTTTTGGTTTAAGACTTCGCGTATTCATATTTTTCTCTTCTTGTTCTCACACACTATTGTCTACATTTCTTTCTCATTTCTCCTTTCGCAGGTTTGCTGGAAGAAATTTCTTAAGAAATAAGCAGTACCTTAGTACTCTAAATTATAATTTTGTCGTTTCTCTATGTATTTTACTGTGTGTACATAAATAATAAAATAAATAAATAAAGGTGTGGTTCTCCAACATTAGGGCAGGCTGTCTCAATTCTGCCATACCCAATCAATCCTCAATAATTGTATCTACATCTCTGGCTTGCATTACAAGTATTACAACAAAGATTTAAATCGTTAGGTTTGCCCTCACAGTACTGAGGTCGTGCGAAAAAGTGTGCATACTGAGAAGACCGAGCTTACACATCTCGCATGGAACGATGGATACGATTTTTAGTATGTGTGAGCTAGACAATAATAATCAAATGTCATTGTCAACTAAATAGAAACGAGACCTTTTTATCGCGGTCGGGCGAATCTAACTATTCTAAATTTTTGCATTACACTACAGAGGAAACGGACTAACAACAAGTAGATACTTATTCTTATGAACACTGCGCTTATTCTCACACTAACAGGAAATACGGGTCTTGTGGTCGCAAGCGCTACTGCTGAGTATGAGCTCCTGGGTTCGATTCCCGGGTCGGGCAAAGTGTTATTGGGTTTTTCCATCTGGAATTTCTCAGTAGCAACCCGGAGTCTGGTTTTGTGCCCGGTTGATGGCAATAGGCACGCCCCCTATTACATGGGACTTAAACATAACTGGAGAAAACCTCTCACTCGGGGATTTCAAGCGTGATGTTATGTTATGTTAACAGGAAATATCAACTCGTGGTTGTAAAACAGCCTTTGCTCAGCGTCATTATTATATTCTGTCCAACCATTTATGTAATAAAATAAATAAGCTATGCACCAATGCTCCCATGTGCCTAAATGGATGTAAGACCAGGGTCACAGAACTCAAACTCAAAGCATTTATTTCAATTAAACCATTTACAGGCACTTTTGAATTGTCAAGAAATCGGGTCAGTCAGAAATATGAAGCTAGTTGCCCATTCCAAAGCGTAGTAGGTACCTATGGAGAAGAACGGGCAAGAAACTCCACGGACACTCTTTTAAATAAATTAACAGAGTGGCTTTTGTCACTAAGTTACGATAAGACTGAAGATTTACTACATGTTTCAATCGCTTAACCTAATGTAGTTAATAGTATTTATAATTATATTTACACAGACTGACATAAACACTAGTTTTCAACATTATTTTTTCTTTATTAATACATACACATATCCCCACATAGGTACATTAATGCGCCACATCATATATGCATCTACTAGTGAGTAGTTATCTGAATAATATAATAATATACTGTGCTCGTTCTAAAATACTGATATATGTTCAAATTATGAACTGAACTGAACTGAAGGAACATGGGTAGGTTTTAGTCAGTAAAAGTCTGACACGCCCTCCCGCTCCACCCAGAGCGGGAGAAGTTATTTGATAATTTCCCACCCAAAAAAGCACCCTAAACACAAGTTAAATCTTACTAGTTTGTGGTTTTGTACAACTGAATGGTAATAAATTATTATTTATTTATTTTATTTTAATATTGGGTACCTAGTAGGAAAATTCCGAGGGTAAAAGATAACTCAAGACGTCAGCAAAAGCCATCCCCAACATTATTCAGTAATTTCAACATTCTATCTTAATTAATATTCCACAAATTCCAATATCTCTTGCAGCCATGAACCAAAATTATCAGAATACCTAATGCTGTTATGGAGTTCCCAAAACTAACGAAATAGTTTGAAATATTGGGATATAAAGGGATGTTGATGGAAATGTAGGAAGGGTACGCTTATGCTTTGAAAGAACACTAGTTCACTACACTGATTTTATTAGTGATACTGTGTCTGTCTGTGTTTGTGATTTCTCTTTAAGTACAGTATAATTTCTAGTTTTACGAGCAATATTTATTTGTTCGTGTTACCTACGTGCACTGTAGCGGTTACACCGCCACATACGAACTACATACACATCAAAAAGACATGACGTCACACGAGTCCTGCATCGCGCAATTAAAGGTTTCCGCGCCATCGACATATATACAAGATCCCGACTTCAACCATCGGGCACTTGCCCGCCAGACACGACATCCATCTGGTCGGAGGATCCTCCCTTTTCTATAGAGGATGAGTGAACTTTACACCCTGTTCTTCATACCTCTAAAACCCCTACCTCCTGCTACCTCTCTGTTCCTCTCTTTATTTGTTCCCTTCGTATAAAACATCAATCAGATTAACATACATTAACATTCATACCTACATAAACTCACATCGTTTCCCCATGGGGGTAGGGAGAAAATGCAGAACGCCACCTGCTACGATCCATACACATACATTGGTCATACACGCACGCCGGTTGCGGGTACTACGCACAAGACCTTTGTGAAGAATATTACCAATAAGGTTAAGTTAACTAAATAACTGCGATTTTGGTCCAATTTTCGTAACACCCAAATCGTGCCGCATAAATAAATCGCAATTTTCTCCAAACAAGATAATTTTTGTTTTTAGTTCTTCACCTACGTCAACGAAATGTCCTTCTAGGGCGTCCCGGCGTTTCCATTCACAATTCGGAGTTAAATATCTTTTTATTTTTAACCGACTTCCAAAAAGGAGGAGGTTATATGTTCGACGCGTATGTTTGTTTTTTTTTTTTTTTTTTTTTTTTTATGTATGTCCACCGATTTCTCCGTCATTTGTGGACTGATTTTGAAAATTCTTTTTTTGATTGAAAGGGTATGCTTCCAAATTGGTCCCATATAAATTTTATTAACTTTGCTTGGGTAGTTTTTGAGTTAGCTACAAAATACGTATTTTTTTCCCACTTAGTATGTAGATGATATGATAAGTTCCTGTCACTGGTAGCAGGTAGTGGTATTTGAATGTGTGTGGGGTAGGTACCACAACTAAAAAGTGAAAAATAAAAACTTTTTACAAAAAAAAAAACAACCGACTTCCAAAAAAAAACACTACAAAGTGAAAAATAACTTTAATTTCGGAAGTCGGTGGCAAAAAACGAAAACACAAAACCCAAGACACCGATTTCCGAAATTAAAGTTATTTTTCACTTTGTAGTGTTTTTTTTTTTATGTACTTTATGGCTAATTCAACCATGGTAATAACATTAGATCCTAATTTGTTCTTCATATTAAAAAACTCAACCTAAAAAATCAGCTCAAAAAGATGTTAGTCCTTTGAGTCGAGAACTAAGTGGATTCGTTTTTAATTGAGGGTATCATTATAATGACCTTTTCCAAGATCGTGGGGTCAAGTTTCAATTAAAACCAAGATGTCTTTTAAAAAAAGATTTTTGAGTAGTACTTAGGTAACATAATTTATTCAACCTATAAAGTTTTTAAAAATAATACCCGTCAAACTGTCAGCAACACTATGAAAACAATATCACACCGAACAAACATAACTTTAGCTAAAGTAATGCAAATTCTAACTTTAAACTTAAGTTTGGACAACCTAATGACAGTTACACAGAAACGTCATTTCGACAACTATAACTTGTCAAATCGAGTCTGACAGGAAATCAATACATATTATTATTATTTATAAATTACCTGGCCGCCCGAGCTCTGCTCTGGTGAAAATAGAGAATGCTCATTTAATAGTAAAGGAAAGTTCATACTAATCCATGTATAGTACATACTTATTCCATGCTGCCATGTCATTATTCTCATGTCATTATTAATTATCTTGTTCTAAACTTTGGGCGACCGAGCTCTGTTCAGGTGAAAATACGGACAATTTTTTTTTTCCCAGATATGAGACCTAGGTAGATCGATTTATTCGCCCCCGTAAATCCTTATATTGCAACTTTCATCGAAATCGTTAGAGCCGATTTCTAGAACGTGAGTACAAATATATATACAAATATTGCTCGTTTAATAGTAGTAGAATAAAATACTAACTGTTGCCCGCGGCTTTGCCCCGTCGTCCGCGTTGACCCTAATTCTTTTTATAAAATAAAAGTAAGTCTAAGTTACTCCTTATAACATCAACTATCTGTCAGTGAAAGTCCCGTCAAAATTAGTACAGCTATTTCGGAGATTAGCCGGAACAAACAGTCAGACAGACAAAAATTTTAAAAATGATTTTATTATCACATCTATTCAAAAAGAGCTAGTTAAATAAATAAAAACTTGTCTGTCTGGTGTCTTTGGTTTTTTATTTTCGTTATTTGCCACCGAATTCCGAAATTTAAGTTATTTTTCTTTTTTGGAAATCGGTTGTTTTTTTTTTTGTTGTAAAAACGTTTTTATTTCTCGATTTTTAGTGGGTCAGTTTGTAATTTATCTAAGTTACAATAAATAGCCTAATGCCAACTGCTCATCACTTTATACAAAATTTTGCTTTTCCCGATTCATCGTTGAGGGACGTTCATCGTTGAGGAGTTCTCCTAGTACTTCACCATCAGCTCCACTTCTCCATATGCATTGTGACGAGCATAAATTGCATTGCAACCATATTAAAGTAATCGAATCGCAACCCGTGAAATAATTATTATTGAGTAATTCCGGTGGCCATTTGTGGTCTTCATTATCAGTTCCACTTCACCAAATGGTGCTTTTCAAGAGCAACTGCACGAGTTACTATAAAAAATATCCAAATCGCTATAGGTTTACCTATAATATTTGAAGAGTTCCCTCAATTTCTCCAGGATCCATCATCAGATCCTGACTTGATTGTAATGGGACCACCTCGAAAGTATACCCTTTCAAACAAAAAAAGAATTTTGCTAATTCGTCTATATATGATTGAGTTATGCTCGAACATACATAAAAATATATATAAACAACCGAATTGATAACCTCCTTCTTTTGGACGTAGTGATTCCGATATCCTATTTACAGAATAAACAAGTATCTGGTATTATTATTCGGGTTGATTTGACTCGGGCCGAGCTCTCACTGACCCATAATATATCGCTTGTTTTTGCCGGAGGGGACATGTACCTACACATTTCGCTAAAGTTTACAATGCCTTTAAATTTATAGTTAGAAAACTAATAATGTTTTGGCTGGCTCGTTCTTTGGCCAAAGAATTAGCATTGCCATTCAACATGGCAATCCTGCCAGTCTTCTGGGCACGTTTCCGGATGACAGCGATGCGGACGAATACTTCAACGCCTAAACTATCATTTGGTTTTTGTATTTATTTGTATACCTACTCAATACTCAATTCTTTATTGCATTCCATATGTATTACATAGATGGTATAACAAAGTAAAAGATCAATATGGACCCTGTCGGGCACAGCAAAATTAGGAGAGAGGAAGAGGGCTAAGTAGCAATTCAATATTATTATAAATTATTAGATGTGTTTAATTGGGTGTATAATTATGTATAGGTATATTGTATATTATTAGGTTTGTGTATATAGGTATCGTATATTAGGGATTTTAATTTTATGTATTGCATAAGAATAATATAGCTAATTATTATTTAAATTTTTAGAAGTATTTTCATTATTATTAAATCCCATATAGTTAGTTAGTCATTTAATTTAGTACCTAATGTGTTAGTAGTTAATTGTGTTAAATATGTTAAGTATTGTACAAGGAATGATTAATCTTCTATATATATATCAAATGAGAAACTGACTGACTGACTGACATATCAACGTAGAGCCAAAACTACTGGGATTAGGAACTTGAAATTTTGCACACAGCTTCCTTTTACAATGTAGGGGAGCACTAAGGGGTTTTTGAAAATTCGACCTTTAAGGGAGTTTGCTAGTTTTAGTTTTATAGCATGGTTTGTAAAGTTTAATTTTTATTTGTATTCCGTGGAAAATGTTGTTGGTTGCACATTTGACCGTATTTTTTATTTTTA
This sequence comes from Agrochola litura, assembly GCA_949152395.1. NCBI lineage: Eukaryota > Metazoa > Arthropoda > Insecta > Lepidoptera > Noctuidae > Agrochola > Agrochola litura. The sequence continues at coordinate 14,637,802 of OX424509.1, read as the reverse complement.
TTTATTCGTATAAAATGTAATGTGTCACTGTTTGTTTTCCCAAATAAATAAAATAAAATAAAATAAAAAAAAGGGGGGATTTTTTTTGTATGAAAAATCTTATTCCTTGAGTTGATAGAGTTTGACTTAACTTTGAACAAATACTTATCTAAGTAAATCATAAAGTTTGTCATTTTTATTAAAATTATTAAAGCTTTTATTTAACTTCACTTTTATGTATGTCCTGGAATATTGCGATCAATATTTCACCCACTTCCACTGAAGCTATTGGGCTGAAATTTGGCATACGTGTTTGGTTCTTGTGACAATGCATGATTACACTCACGGACCGCGGGTGGTCCGCGCCGTGACAGATTTACGACCGCACTTAAATAAACAATTACTCGGGTTTCATTATAACGTCTCAAGTAGTATTGTTTATGTTTTTTGCTACTCGAATAGATTAGGAATACGTTTCAAATGGTTGCAGTCTTTGTAAACAACGTTCACTTATCTTTATTACCCGCTTTTGTTATTATTTCTTTTGTTCTTTGTGATAACGATTTCTGATAAAACTAGCGTACCAATTCACACGAAATTTTGCAGGGTACATTATGGATAGTTATGTTATCTAACAAAAGCGTTTTTAGAGACAAACATTGAAAATAAAAAATGCTAAAAATCTAGAATTTTTAAGATCTAGAATTTCTAGTGCTTACGTAATTTTTTCCGTTTCAAAAAAATATTTTTTTGCCGTATTTAGGCGAAAAAACATGCTAAAATTATTAGAAATCTAATATTTTGTATAAAAATGGGACTTACACATAAAATATCGACGATCACACACCAAAATACCACAAAATCACAGCACGGTCACGTTTTCATTCAAATGTTTGTTTACACTTTTTGTTTGGGTCAAAATAGGTATAACATGATGTTATTTAGTGCGAATATTATCTAAAACGATGTAATATTTACTTCAAAATGAAAATATCACCACTTTCCGACGATTTACACACAAAAACCATTAAAAAACGAATTATTACAGCGAACGCGCGCGTCCCGGGAGTGACGTTTGACTGACATTTTATCTCGCGGGAACGTGATTTTCAACATTTTTTTAAAATGTTGCCTATTAATATTTTTGCTTTTAGTCGATTTATTTGACGAGAATATTTATCCGACCATAGACACAAAAATTCACAGACAATAATAGCCATTACAGCGAATACAAATAGAGTTGTAAGCCGCGTGGGTACTTGGACGCACCGGTGCGTCCGCGGCCCTTTACCGGTTAAACAACGTATATTTTGTATAGTACAAAAGCTTTAAAAAAAAAAAAAGATTAATAATGCATTTTAGTTTTTCTAAACTACTTACCGACTAAGAAGGGGATTGGGGGTTGTCAAAGTTGGTATTGCTTGAATGACTAGGCTTGCATGAATTCACGATATAGTATTTGCATTATTAGACGTTGTGCACAATTTCTGAGCAGTAACCTAAAAAAAAGTACTAGGCTTGCATGAATTCAATTATTATGTTATGCTACTAATAGGATTAGGTTAAGCTACGCTTGCCAGGGTTGGTCCGTGGATGGGTGACCATCTTTACATACCGAGACTCCTCCGTGCCTCGGAAAGCACGTTAAGCCGTTGGTCCCGGCTGTCATTCGTGGCTCTTTGTCAGTCGTTACGGGTCGTCAGAAGCCCGAAAGTCTGACAACCAGTCTTATCAAGGGGTATCGTATTACCCAGTTACTAGGTTGTGGAGGTCAGATAGGCAGTCGCTCCATGTAAAATACTGGTATTCAGCTGCATCCGGTTAGTCTGGAAGCCGACCCCAACATAGTTGGGAAAAGGCTATGCAGATTGATTACTAATAGGATTTGGACGAGGCAGACAGATAGTTTATAACCTGGATTACCATATAGGTTACTTTTTATCCCGGTAGTACGCTTCTGTGGGATAATTTCCGCCTTCCACGCCGCGGAAGAAGCCGCGGAAAAAAGCTAAATAAAAAGTACCAGTTAAATATATTGATTACAAATAATGTTATTGTTACAATTCTGTGGGATTGTATTATAATTTGACCATCACAAAGATTCATTAGTGGCTGTATACTTACTCAGTGTTGCCGGTCTTGGTCAAAGGTCGATGTTGCGATGGGATTCCTTCAACTGCTAAATTGCTGGGAATTAATAATCGGGCTCCCCGGGTTAATTAAGATAGACTCCAGGCTGTTTGTGACGTCAGATAGGACCGGGAGGATGTTGCTAGTGTAGAAATCATGTACAGAAGGTCCAATCTAATACCTTTAAACGAGCAATTCTTGTATAATATATAATCGAATCTCGGACCCGGCTCCAACGATTTTCATGAAATTTAGTATGTAGGGGGTTCCGGGGGCGATAAATCGATCTAGCTAGGTTTCATTTTTAGAAAACTACAAAAAAAAGTCATCCAGATATCTTTACATATTATAAAACAAAGTCCCTCGCCGCGTCTGTCTGTCTGAAAGCGATAAACTCAAAAAGTACCGAATGGATTTTCAAACGGTTTTCAATAATGGACGGAGTGATTCATACGGAAGGTTTTAGTGTATAATTCATTACGGTTTTGTGTAAATTGGCTGAAATATGACGATTATTGTTGAAGAAGTCGGAAAAAATCATGCCGACTGGGAGCTTTACTGGCGTGCGCTGCGTTAATCGAAAAAGATACATCTTATGTTCAACAAAACAAAGAAGGAAAAAAGTTCAACAAAAAAGTCCGCGATGGCATATGTCTATCTTCTAAGGATGACCCACAATAACCATTTTATCTTTTAGAATTTGATAAAAAATTTATTGTTATTTCCGAAGCTTTTTTCACCGGTATCGTATTAATACTTATCCAAAAAAAAAAATATTGTTTAAATTGGGCATTTAATTTAGATTTAGCCTTTAAATCATATCATTTAAATAAAAAATGAAAAATCATATCGTTGAAAAGATATCACAGTTTCAAAATTACGCGGGTGTTATTAGGTATGAAATCTCGGTAGTAGGTACTTTCCCGTAGGATATTTTCCGACATCCACGCGGGTGAAGCCGCGGGCAAAAGCTAGTTTAACAATAAAGTGTACAGTAGGACGTAGACAAAACTTACTCTAGAGGAGGAAATCGTCGCGCGTCGTGAGGAAATCTCGAGTATATCGGCATTATTCTGCCGCCCGAGATACAGGATTTTCCTAGTTTGGGGGCAGGGTACATATTCTTCTTGGACTTTCGACCTCACTAGCTACCTTTTGTATAATTATACTTAAGTTTGCTTACCATTCTATATCTCTCTTGTCAAAGTTTATGTTTTTTTGTGAATAAAAAATGTATTTATTTATTATCTATTACAAAACGAGTTCCAACTTTAGCCCGAGGTTTAAACCATCAGTCGTATTTCAATTTTGAACTTTATTGCAACTCGGATTTGATGTCATTGCTTGTAATTAGAACTTTAATTTAGTCGGAATAAAGTTCAAAATATAGAAAAGGGCTCGATGGTTCTAAAGATTAAAGGTCGTATTGGTCTGAAATCTTGATCCCGCAATTAGCTAACATGCATCGTGACCATTGCTTGTTCTGTAAAAGAAGAGATAGAAAGAGTTTAGATAAATAAGGCAGTTGTCCCACCGTCGGCGAGGAAGCGACTAATTATCAGCTTTTTTCTCGCTCAAGAATCGTACTATAGATATACATTCCGTGTAAACAAAAAAAATATCGCTGATTATTCACACCACCGGCACCGGTAAGGACTCGCTTCACTAGTTTGTCGCTGAGCAACAAGAGCTATCAAAGATAATACTCGGTCAGCGATACTTGCTCAGCGATGCTCGCTTGGCAGTCATAACTCACGCCGAGAGACCAAACAGCGGAAATTTCTCCCCAAGCGAGTGGTGCGCTGATAGCCCAGTGATAAAACTATCGGAACTACACACTCGCTGCTCGCCAACTCGTTTTCAGTTGCTAGCTTTACTCGCTACTCATTAATCGCCGGCGGTGGGACAACTGCCTAATGGTGACAAATAGAGGCTATTTGGAAAAATATGATTATGTTTTAGTACCCACCTCGAGGCCACCCGTCACATCTGCCCATTTTCCTCGTGAAGCCTCAGTATTTCTTTTATGGCACCTCGCTGCGTTTTTCTTTTTTCGCCAATAAGCCCCATTGTAATAGAACGCGAGCCTCGTCCTTCACAGGGCTCAAATCAATCCCTGAACTACTACGGAGGCTTTTCAAAGGAAATATACTATTGCGCTCCATTAGTCATGTTGGAGACAAACAGCCAGGTTGAAGTGAGACAGGAAATAAAAGTAGGTGGGGAAAAATTTACATAAATTTTTCTGGCGGTCTGTATGTACATTGCCGGGTATGTATGCCTGAAAACAGCAAAATACCGGATGGAAGCAAAATACCGGATGGAAGAAATGGGAGGCCTATGCCTTTTCTTTTTTGGGTGGGTAATTATCAAATATCTTCTCCCGCTCTGGGCGGAGCGGGAGGGCGTGTCAGACTCTTACTGACTAAAAACCACCCGTGTTCCTTTGCCAGTATGTTGCCAGGGGCCACGATATCCCTTTCAGACTTTCCCACAACCCCGGCAGGCATCGGCCTTAGCGGGTCCCGTCAGATCTGCTGACATCTCTTTGAGGCGCGCGTGGAGCACAACGCGCCGTCGACCCGGGCCTGGTCCTTATCGGACGGCGAGCTACCCATTGCTCACCGTCCGCAAGCCTGCGCCTACGGTGGCCGGGAATCGGCCTGCGACTCCCGAGGCCCAGGGCGGGAAGGCTTATGCCTAGCAGTGAGATTACTAAAACTCGGAACGAGACTGCATGTCTCTATTATTGTAATGATTAGGAAGTTACATGACTACTCCTGCCAGTTTTTACACATCCATACAAGTTAGTTGATATAATCGGTGCTTTACAGCATAGCATAATCAGCCTATAATATTCCCACTGCTGGGACACAGGCCTCCTCTCTGCGAGAGGGAGTGGGCCGTAATCCACCACGCGGGACTGCGGGTTAGTAGATGTCACATGTCTTCGAATTTTTGGTTCTAGGACATGCCAGTTTCCTAACGATGTTTTCCTTTACCGTTTTGAGAGCAGTGGTGATGAAACAATTAACACAAAGCAAAGCGCCTGTCTGGATTCGGACCTACGACCTAAGACTCGTAAGTCGCAGCAGTTACCACTGGGCTAGCACTGCACCTGTCTGTCAGTTTAGCTAGAGCTTAAACCTGCAAAATAAAACAATTATTAGTTAAAAATCTTAATTCTTGTTTAAAGTTGTACTTCTGTCTTCCACTGCGCTACGGCTAAGGACCGGCAGTATTGCTCTTGGAAAACTGAACTCAGTGAAGATATCTGGATTCTGTTTAACTTGTGCAAGTAGAAACTTGTCTCAAGTATCTTCGTCACAAATGCTAATTTGTAGTTTAACTGAATTAATAGTTTGAGTATCCTGATTCCTGTGTAAATGGGAAAAGGAAATATAAGATATTATTTTCTGCATTTAATAAAATAGCAATATTAGATTAGAGAAGAGTTTTCAGGGGATATTGCGCTAAGGTAGCCCGCGAAATTCAATATATCTTACGTTTTTTACAATTTGCAGGTCAGTGTCTGGTTTTATGTTGATCAAAATATGATTCACGATTATGTATCTACTCATTAGACTCATCAATTCAACTCTCTAAGTTAGAATTGACCTCAAATGTCATGATTCCAAGAAATAGTCATTCAATAAGGTCATTTGAACTTAGTAGGTATAATATAACAGACTGGTTTACGCAACTCCATGTCCAAGCACGGATGTTGCATACGGGACAATGGAATTTGAACTTAGAGAGATATAGGTATCGATGATTTTAATGACAATAATTCTGTACAGTATTTCTATTTTATTAATGTCCCTCGGGAATCATCGCATTTCCGAATACAAACGAGTGCTAATTTCCATGTGCACCTATTATTATTAGATTTTGTATAATAATTTGAATTCAGAACTAAGTACTTTATAGTTGTTTTGTTTTGATTTTCGTGTGAACTATATAGAGCTGTAAAACTATTTTCCTATCTCTCGCAATTTAGCAGCTTTCCTACAATTTTTTAAATAAATTACATTAAGCTAAAAGAGTATTAATTAACAACTCTATATACTTCCAAGTCGATTGAGAGCGTCCTGTCTATACTAAGTGCAAAGGGCAACTGATATAAATCCGACGACTAACGAAACACGAGGTTTGCCGAGGGACATTAAGAATATATTTGTACTGTAAAGGCATATTGGTTACGGTCGCAAAACATATTTTGATCAACATACAAAGTTAGCGATCTCGTGCACTAGACGGCCACGACCATGACCTCGACCAGGGAAACTATAGAAACTGATACGAATCGCGCACTTGATCGCAACGGCCAACTACTTAGCCGGCCACCATACAATACCACGGCTACGACTAGAAGGAATCGTGGCCATCTAGTGCGCGAGATCCCCGTTCATCATAACAGCACCGCTCCGACACGGCAAATAACTTGTTATTCAAGTTAGGATTTTAAATTAAATGCATTAAAGTCTAGTGTGACGGCTCGCGGGCAGTGAGCGGCCGGCAAGCCGTCCACTATTCTGTATAGCCATCGTTAAATAGACTTTAAGGTTTTTCATTTAAAATGCTAACTTGAATGACAAGTTATTTGCCATGTCGGAGCGGTGCTGTTATAGTTGCGATAAAAACCTAAGGAAATTTGAATTTTGCGTTTACCAAACAGGTTGCTGATTTAGTCATTCGGATATGTTATCTTATCTCAAAGGAAGAATGATGACTTCTAAAATCTTTTCGAAAGCCCTTTTTCACTGACGACAGAGCAGTGGTAGCCTAGTGGTGTGACTGTCAGACTGCCACGTAGGTCTCGAGTTCGAACCAAAGGCACGCACCTCTGGCTTTTCGGATTCATGTGCGTATTGTATAATTATCAATTGCTTCAAAAACTGTGAAGGAAAACATCGTGAGGAAATCGGCATGCCTTTTTTTTTTTTTTTTGGGTGGGAAATTATCAAATAACTTCTCCCGCTCTGGGTGGAGCGAGTGGGCGTGTAAGACTCTTACTGACTAAAACCCACCTGTGTTCCTTCAGTTGCCATGTTGCCCGGGGGGCCACGATATCCCTATCGGCCCATTCGCAGAGGCGCGCGTGGAACACAACGCGTCGTCGACCCGGGCTTGGTCCTTATCGGACGGCGAGCTACCCATTGCTCACCGTCCGCAAGCCCGCGCCTACGGTGGCCGGAAATATGCCTGTGATTCCTCCTGCGGCGGTTGGGGGCGTGAGGGCGCGAAATTTGCCTCTCCCTCACGCGCTCCGCCTCCTCCTTCGCGAGAAACCGGTATGCCTGAGAGATATTTTTACTTTTTTTGAAACCAAGTCAGAGGCCCATGGGCGGCTTTAAAACTCTGACACCAGGTTAGTCACTAACCACACGAAAAGAAGAAGTCTGACGACATCCGCAATTATTTATTATACCTACCTACTTACTGAGAACCAAAAGGAAATTAACCTAAATACCTAATATTAAACCAAAGAAACGTGTAAACAATCTAAAAGTTGAACAAAAGAATTCTAGGAAATAAGCTCGAAACTCGGACATAAGGCACTTGACGTACTAACGCCTTTTATATAAAATCACAGTATAGCCCGTAGCGCTAACCCTCCTTATCTAAATAAAACAATTTCGTTGAGCCATTTCCATATAAATCCTGTTGAAACAGCGCCTCTGGTGGTGCTTTCAGGAAATACAATAAGCACATGTCACAGACGTCCAATCCCTGTGTGGCCGGGCCCGCCGCGCCTTGAATTTAAAACAAGCGATCCGTTTTCAAACGAAATCTGTGAAATAGGCTGGACTCCGGAGTACGGAGAGTTTGTTCAAGAACTTGCTAGTTTTTTGGAAGATTTGTGTTGATTTAGGGCAGTGGTTGATTACTAACATGAAATTAAGCGCAGGAAGACATTTTATTTTTATTAATGCAACAGATATGTGTGGTAACAGCCACACGGGTCGATCCGACAGGTTAAGCTACGCTTGCCGGGGTTAGTCCGTGGATGGGTGACCATCTTTACATACTGAGACTCCTCCGTGCCTCGGAAAGTACGTTAAGCCGTTGGTCCCGGCTGTCATTCGTGGATCTTTGACAGTCGTTACGGGTCGTCAGAAGCCCGAAAGTCTGACAACCGGTCTTACCAAGGGGTATCGTATTACCCAGTTACTGGGTTGTGGAGGTCAGATAGGCAGTCGCTCCATGTAAAATACTGGTACTTAGCTGCATCCAGTTAGACTGGAAGCCGACCCCAACATAGTTGGGAAAAGATTAGGCAGATTGATATGTGTGGTAAATGCTCTACTAAAATGCTCAAGTAAAGAAACGTGCTATAGCAATAAGTTTCTATTTTCGTTAAAAACTACTACCGTTACTGTTATAAGGCTACCGTATACAGGCGCTTCGCGACACTGGTAGAACAATTTCCGTGAAGTTTTAATAGATATTATTCCACCACAGTCGCGTCGCACCGTCTCGTCGCGCCTGTCTGTCGCGCTTATACGGCGTGAAACCAAAATGTGTCGTGATATTTAAGGTTGTGGTACAGACCATCAAACTCAACAACTTTCAGCAAAAAATATCAGCGGTCTCATACTCAAACTTAAAAACTCATACTCAAAGCATTTATTTCAATTAAACCATTTACAGGCACTTTTGAATTGTCAAAGAATCGGTCAGTTAGTCAGAAAGTTGAAGCTAGTTGCCCATTCCAAAACGTAGATCTCTATGGAGAAGAACGGGCAAAAAACTCCAAGGACACTCTTTTAGATATAGATATTACAAAATCCTGGGTACATTATACAAAACCTCTACCAAAATGTATGGGACAGCTAATAATTTTTTCGCGTTTACAATGTTGTTTCCATGGAGAAAGTTGTATGTGCGTGAACTTGGTAGATCATTTCCCAGCAGAGCATAAAAATGTGAGTTCTATTGGCATGTGGGTGAGTTCTAGAGTTCCATAAACTTAAAAAAAAATATAGTTTTGCCTGAAAAAAGTCGAATGAAAATATCCTTCTTTCCAAAATTAAAATTTTAAAACTGATTTAGGTGCACAGTGGTGAGTTCTATAGTTTCTAATACTTTTCCGAAAGAGTTCTGACGAACTAAAAGTAAAAAAAAAAAATTGGTCTGTTACTAGAAAAAGTCAATCGTTCAGTTTGATGGTCAGTGCCATACCGGCGGCTTGCTTAGCGCCTAGAGCCTAGTTGCATTCCGCCTACTTGCCAGGATACACGGTGGCCACAGGGAGAGGTAGTTTGCGTGGTGGGTCGAACAACTAATTGCCTGAAAACATAATCCAACGCCATAATATAACATTCACAGCATTAAATTCCCATTATAAAAAAAATATCAGGTTATAAATAAATAAATCACTTTTTAGAAAGAAAGAAAGAAAATATATTTAATACACAATACAATTAACAGCAGATAAAAAATAAAAATAAATAAAATCTAATAAAAGTGTAAAGTGTGATGTAAGAAATTAGCGGGGAGTGCGAGTGAGAGTTTTAGTACTTACCATCTTTTTCTACTTCGACTGCTGTCTGCTACCTCTTCCCATAGTTTCTTTAAGAACTGCATTTGTATGGAGTTCATTAGTTGGATCCCACAGAGGTTCTCTTTTAAAACCAACCTGAGGCAATTAATATTTCATTCATTTTTTTTCTTCTAAAATGCCTCGCGCCTCGTGACAATAAACCTACATGTTTGTTTACTTCGATATACGCTAAGCGACTAGCTAGGCGCCAAGCAAGCAGTGCGGCCGGTCGCGAACATTAATTTTGCTAAGCTACTCACTAGGTGACTCGTTAGGCTCTAGGCGCTAAGCAAGCCGCCTGTCTGTGCGGACGTAGCTTTAAATATACACACAAACTACACATTTCTTCTGATACACGGTGTAAATTCATTGCCATTAATTTGTAATAAAAAATCATTGATGCTCAATTTGAGAGGATGAATGAAAGGCGACTAACAAAATGTATTTACAAGGCTGATGTGAAGGGAAAGGCCGGGCGGGGACGCCCTAGGAGGATATATACGAGTACTGACCTTATTGGTGATGATTTTCAGAAAGGCCAGGTGCATAGTACTTGCGACCGGCGTGCGTGTATGACCAGATGTATGAACGTAAACGAGGCTAAAGGAGTATGTAAGGATAGTGGCAGGTGGCGTTCTGTAGTTTCTGCCTACCCCCATGGGAAGAAGGCGTGAGTTTATGTATGTATGTGTGATGCTCAATTTAGTTTCCCTTACATAGTTAGCCGACTATACCGAGCAACTTAGTAGCTGAATTATTTTAAGTTTGTAGAATGATTCCGTGATAAAATACAATTCAACTTATATAGTCCACTATAAAAACAATACGACTTTAAGCACAGTATAAATAAGTAACAGTATTACGTCTTCATAGAAAACGGTAGAAACGACGCGCTTCGAAATCTCAGTGATTATGCCCAGTACGCAACAGTCTCCAGTGAGCGGCAGTTACGCACGCACGCGGAAGGTTTATCGAACGAGCAGCCGTAGGTTATTATTTCAAGGACACTGCCGAGACGTAGTACTGTTACTGTGCTTTAAGTTACGGTAATCCTAAAATTTGATTTAAGGCGTTCGTACAAAGTGTAGAAACATTGTGACGTGATCGATTCAAGATAGTCAGTAGCACGTTTTAGTATATTAAGCTTTTCTAGGTAGGACTTTGCAGATCTATATCTACCTAAGATGAGCAGAGTGGAAGTGGGTAATTATTTTAAAGCAAGGGAATAATTAAACACGGCAAGCAAATATTTGAATTGAATTTGTCAAAGTGTAAAATAAGCATTACGTATTCTTATAAAACAAACTAATATAATTTGGCGTGACAGGAATTACGGAATTAGACGATGTTCGATCGTTATATTTTCTTTTAAATAATAAATAATATTATAAAAATTAAAATTAAATTAAATAAAACTTTATTTCAGACTAAGGTCCATAATTTTGTACGTATATTGGTGTTAGTAACTTAAATAAATAGGTTAGTATTGTTATTTTATTACAAGATTATTTATTTATGCAGACTTATGACTGTCCCCACCCAGTGTCCCTGAAAGGGACAGTCCGGTCTGGCAGCAATCATTTTTAGAATGCTGTTGTCACTACCATGCAGGCGCTGTAGTAATGAGGCCGCTTTCTTTCGCATGATGGCATGGAAGCCATCTGTGCGAGCCTCCGCGAACATTCCTGAAGCGCTACAACGCCATGGCAGCCCCAACAGCATCCTAAAAGCATTATTAAATTGAACACGCAGGACGTTGTATGCTCGGCTTGTGTATCACACCCACAGGCCACTCGTGTAAAAGGATTGACAGAACGCCTTAAAAAGGGTTACTTTGACGTCTGTAGTACAACGAGCGAACCTGCGGGCAAGCATATTGCTCCTCACAGACAACGCCCTGCGCTCCCTCTCTATATCTACGTCATCTCTTAGGTCGCTCGTGAAAATGTGGCCAAGGTACCTAAAACTGTTAACAATTTTCAGTGCTACGCCGTTGAGACTTATAGGCGGAACACTGCGCGGCTGCTGGTTAGGTGCTTTAAATACAAGAAGTATAAATGTGAGTTTTTCTGTTTGTTACGCTTTGACGCTAAAACGGCTAAACGGATTTATATCCCGATATTCTCACGGGATAGAGATTTATGCGGATGAAACCGCGGGGCGCAGCTAGTTTTTAATATTAGTTTACTTACACTATAACAAGCTCGTGGCTAAGTAATAACAGCCGCACGGGTCGATCCGACAGGTTAAGCTACGCTTGCCGGGGTTGGTCCGTGGATGGGTGACCATCTTTACATACCGAGACTCCTCCGTGCCTCGGAAAGCACGTTAAGTCGTTGGTCCCGGCTGTCATTCGTGGATCTTTGACAGTCGTTACGGGTCGTCAGAAGCCCGAAAGTCTGACAACCAGTCTTACTAAGGGGTATCGTATTACCCAGTTACTGGATTGTGGAGGTCAGATAGGCAGTCGCTCCATGTAAAATATTGGTACTCAGCTGCATCCGGTTAGACTGGAAGCCAACCCCAACATAGTTGGGAAAAGGCTAGGCAGATTGATTTTGACACTATAACAAGCGAAGTTTGGTAATTGACAGATTGTGGGCGTAGCAAGAACGTGCGGAGTAAACATACGATTTTAAAATTGAAAATATTCGTTTTGTATATACTTAATGCTTAGTTGGTTTTAAAATTATTCGTAACTTTAGGTGATCTATTTACATAATCAAAATGCTAAAAAACCAAAACGCGCGACGGTAAAGCAACGTACTTTCGAACGATTTTTCTAAAATAAACTTATACCTAGCAATTGAAGTGTAAAGTTAATAAGAATGCCAGATATGTCGCTCATAGATCTAAAACAAAAGAAACTCGAGATTGGCGCAGCTGAGATCCGACATACGGGGAATTTTTATTAAATCTCTGACATGTGAAGTACTTTTGGGAATGCAGATTTGAATAGAACCGCCGTATTGCACAAGTCTCCGGGCAAATCTGATTCCAATATCACTGTTCATGATACTCAATACAATATAGCTCATGTGTAGAACATAGAAAATATGAATATTTGTTCGTCTCAATGTTGAAAGGAACGGTATTTCATATCTGGGACTGGGACGGACAAATATTCGTATTTGATTGAGAAATGAAAGTAAAACAAAGAATGTATACATTATTATTGCTGCAGTACCTTTAAATAAAGGTCAAGTGTACTTAATAAGGACGGGGTAGGCCGTGGGTAGATACCTCAGCATAAAATGTACGTACCTACTCAAATAAAGATGTTCGAATGAGTTTTTTCATAAAAAATTACGCCACTAGTTCTCGTTACAAGAGGTCTTCCATTTCGACAATTAATATAAAATATATGATGACGTTCATCATTCAGTCACGACTAAAGAAAATAAAGGCGCTTTGAAAGAAAGAAAGAAAAATAGGTTTATTTGTCACAGAAACACGTGCATACATAAAAGACAAGAGTAATCAGAGAACAACACAAAGTACATAACAAATCACGAGCATAGAACAGACATTACTTAGGCGGCAGCTGCACGACATGACTGTGACAAGAAGGCTTCTACTAAGCATGATGCAGTGCTATGGAGGACCCACAGCACAGCGCTGATTTTCAGAGGTCACCCGAAAAAAAAAAAACATACTTTGACACTTTTGACAGGTGCAGGACTTGACGTCTCAGTGCAGCTGCCACCTAATGAACGCTGTTTCAGAAAATCCTCCCTATATCAACCTTTTTAAACGAATTTCCTAAAGGAACACAAAACTACTAGCAACCGTGTGGTTAGCATATTTTAGATGGAACATACTTTGGGGTCAAATAATGAGGACATAAAATAAAACGGAATGCACTCGGCGGTGTTAAAACGTAGTTTAGTTTCCGTTCCAATTCTATGCTGCAGGTTATTACGAAAGAAAAGCGTTGGAAATGTTAGGCTAGGATAGTGTTTAAATGTTAATGTGGCAATTGGAATTAACAAACACAAGTTACTATCAGTAAAGTCTACACGAGGAAACCAGCTAATCCCTTCGGCATTCGGCAAGCACCTAAAGCCGTGCAAATGAGTCAAGCGAGATCCACGTCTTGCGAGAGAGGGAGCCTCGCTAAGTATTCTCTAAGTCGAATCCGTCATTATTATTCCATGAAAAGGGGCCGCGAGTTCACCGGATCCACACCTGCGCTGTACAAATAACCACGTAAACCTGACAAATTGTTTCACATTCATATTGGTCACGAGTGGTGTTGCCGCGTTGCCAAAAAATAGATGTTCCGTGGGAACTTAGGGTTCCCCGATTTGGACGGTCACGACCTTTATTCGGCACATTTTGTGGGCTCGCGCAAACATTGCCGTTTTTGCTCGGTTGTTCGGCCGCCCGCTGACTCGGATTATATTTGGGATGGCATTAATCTCCCTGTAAATGGTGTTTGTAATAGAGTTTTTAGGATGCGTCAAGATAATGCTTGTTTTTGTCGGCGTTTTATTTTTGCAGCTGAACCGATAATTGTTTGTTTGTCTTGACGGTTATATTTGTCGCTGGTCTTCCTTGAGAAGCTGGGGTCGGTTTTTCCACCCGTGTGTAAAATATACGCTTTGACGTGGAGTTGCGGATACCAGCCCGTGTTACTTCAATCAATCTGCCTAGCCTTTTTCCAACTATGTTGGGGTCAGCTTCCAGTCTAAACGGATGCAGCTGAATACCAGTATTTAACATGGAGCGACTGCCTATCTGACCTCCACAACCCAGTACCTGGGTAATACGATACCCCTTGGTAAGCCCGTATTACCTATTATCTATATTTGTCGATAGGTAGGTTCGTTTATTTGTTGGGAAGTAATTAAGTCAAGCCAACAGCTCGCTAATCTGACGTGGTACGCCGCCAAGTTGGGGACTTCCACTGCAATTACAGCGTTATCCCCTAAGGAACTTAGCGGTAAAGATCGTTGACAAAGGACCACGATGCTGTTGAGGCGGAAATTAACAGATTGAAGTGAAAGGAATTAAAAATAGCCTCAGTCTTAAAACTATCTTCATTACTGTGTATAGGTAATTTTGTTATTAATACAGCAGATGTTTATTTATTTATAGTTATAGTTAGTTAAAACGGTACGACACCATTTAGATTAAATAAAAATAAATATAAAAAAGTTTTATTTTTGTATACCTACATAAAGAAAGAAAATAAAATAAAAAAGTTTATTTGCCACAGAAATACGTGCATAAAAGAGAACAATAAAAAAAACAATAGATTTAAATATAATCACGAGCACAAAACAGAAATATGCGGCAGCTGCTGGCACGACATGACTGTGACAAGAAGGCTTCCACTCAGCATGATGCTGTACTATGGGGACCCACAGCACAGCGCTGATTTTCAGTGGTCACCCGAAAAAGACGTACGTAAACCAAGTTAGGTTTATCCATCAAACTGAATCGCGCTCGCCCCAAATGTAGGACAGCTGATATTTTTTTCGTGATAACGATGTTGATCCTATGGAGACAGTTGATGAGTATAATTTAATTAAAACTGACATGGAACAGTGGATGTCCTTTGCATACTTTCTCTCATGTTGATAAATAAATACTGCATTCATGCTTGACTATTATTAGTATACAAGGTGAAGATGACAATACGACAGTAAATTAAACTTTGTTTATCTAATGACGTTCCCTGTCCGCATACAAACATTCAACCAAATAATATCTAAATAGTTACATCACTATAGCTAGACAAGGATTGACGAAACCCATAGTCGGACCATCACTACTGTTTAGTGTGTTTGAAAAAATCACGTTTTCAATTTCGATGTTAAGATTTATTATTTTAATAGTAATTTAGATTTAGTAACCTGTTCTACTTAACTATTCCTAAAGAGCCATAAAAACCCTGTAAGAAATCGACACGTGTTTCAGCTCTCAACGAGGCATCCTCAGGATGACGATTGACTAGTCGCGAACCTGAACACTGTGTGTTGCCATGCCGAGTGTTGAACGCAGAGATTATTATTGATTATTTATTTGTTTGTTTCAAAATAATCCTATGCATTATTCCCAGTGTTTGCATTATGGTTGTGTTTTCGTCTCCACAAGGCAATGATTAAATCTTACATTCAATTTGCCCTCACCGTACTAAGTCGCGCGAAAAAGTGACCATACTGGGAAGAGTGACCTCGCTCAACAATGATGGCGTTTCCATGACAATCAAGTCAATTCTCTGCGTCATTGGGTGTCAGAAGTGTCAAAATAAAACAGAAACGCGACCATCTTTTGACGCAGCAGGGCCAATCTACGAACGAAATCTTCGACAGTAAGTATATAAAACACATTCACAAGTCGTTAAAAACTCGGTGGCAAAGGAATTCAAAACCCAGCCCTAATCCAGAGTATCGTGTGAAGATGTATGACATAAAACGCAGGTAAGCTCTGAATAAGTAAGGAGGTGTGTTTAAGTGTTGTAAGTTATTAATGGAGGCTATCACATCGCGGCTCAACACTTTAAGTACGGTCCAAGCCCGGCTTGCTGGCTCTACATTATGCACCTCACTAAACCGAAGATAAATTACGCTAATTTTACATTAATCGGTGTTCGGGAGTCATTATCAAGTGCTGTGGCGTTGCGTTACTGACAAATTGTGACTTGAAAAATTGTAATCTAAAAAATAAGTCTTTGCTAATAATTAGTTCATCCTTGTTGGAATTTTGGTGATCAATAATTGCATTCTAAAGCCGATGTAGTGTGTCATAAAATTAATTAAAGAACCCAGTTTGATGTTTCACTGGTGACTTATATATTGATTAAAGAGATACAAGGAAAGATAAGGCTTTGTTTTCTTATATCTTAAGAAGATTTTGTAGAAGTTGTAGATAAGATACTAAGTTAATATTTTTTATTCATGTTTAACTGTAATAGTTTTGTAGAGGGCTTGTGGTTAAATAATAACAGCCGCACGGGTCGATCGATCAGGTTAAGCTACGCTTGCCGCGGTTGGTCCGTGGATGGGTGACCATCTTTTCATACCAAGACCCCTCCGTGCCCCGGAAAGCACGTTAAGCCATTGGTCCCGGATGTCATTTGTAGATCTTTAACAGTTGTTACGGGTAGTTAGAAGCCCAAAAAGTCTGACAACCAGTCTTACCAAGGGGTATCGTGTTACCTAGTAACTAGGTTGTGGAGGTCAGATAGGCAGTCGCTCCATGTAAAATACTGGTATTCAGCTGCATCCAGTTAGTCTGGAAGCTGACCCTAACATAGTTAGGAAAAGGCTAGGTAGGTGATGATTTAACTGTAACAGTTTTAGAGAACCAATGAACCCACAGGATTTCTCAGCTATACCCAGCTATATCTAATATGGAGTGACGTAAAAAACTGGCACCCAACCGGCACACTTTTTTTTTTACAAAAAAATAAAATACGATAAAACTTTCTTCACAATATGAAAACACAAACAACAGTGTATTCAATAAAATATTAATTCGACGTAACTACATTACATTTCGATGAAAAAAATGGCAGTGTCGGCATAATATGCATAAACATACGTTTGCCGATACACCTGTGTCATGCATAAAGTTTTCATCAAAATGGCGTGTCTGACTTTGTCTGGGATTTTTAATATAAATTCTCAAATGAAACGTGGAATACTACGAGTATGACGCGGGACGGAATGGAGGAAATGGAGTCATTACAGCGTCTCCTAAATTTTAAATGAAATACCATATGAGGCGCTTACATAATATTTTGAATTTAATATTAAAACAAATAAAAGCTAAAAGTAAATTAGTTTGCGGCACCGTACTGTAGCGATGGAAGGCTTTTCCCGAAAGAATTTTAAGACATTACAACGTTAACTTTTAACCGACTTCCAAAAGGAAATTATTAAATATTTTTTTAAGTTTTTACGCGATTACTCCGCCAATTATGAATTAATTTTGATGATTCTTTTTTTGTTTGGTAGATTCAGAGGTGTATTGAAGCTAACTCAAAAACTACCCAAGCAAAGTTAGTAAAATTTACATGGGATCACCTCTGAAGTATGATCTACCAAACAAAAAGAATCATCAAAATCAATTCATAATTGGCGGAGTAATCCCGTAATAAACATAAAAAAAAACATACAGTCGAATTGAGAACCTCCTCCTTTTGAAAGACGGTTAAAAAAACAACCGATTTAAAAAAAAAAAAATACAAAGTGAAAAATAACTTTAATTTCGGAAGTCGGTGAAAAAAGAACGAAAATTCAAAACCAAAGACACCGACTTCCGAAATTAAAGTTATTTTTCACTTTGTAGTGTTTTTTTTTTTAGATTTTCAGTTGCATCCGGTTAGACTGGAAGCCGACCATACTTAGTTGGGAAAAGGCTTGGCAGATTGATTTATAACGTTAATTTTTCGCAAGAAATGTGTCCATCTGTCTAGATTAATTCCGCAACTAAACTGCCTAAGTTAATTTAATTAAACCAAAGAGTACAGTACATTCTTTTATAGTTGAGAAAATTTTTGTGACGAAACTAGTTTTACAAGTTTTTTCATATTGAGAGGCAGTTAGTCATCATCCTATAATGAAATACAATAGACGTGGATATATTTAGTAACCTGTTCCGCTTAGCTATTTCTAAAGAGCCATAAAAAAACTCCTGAAAGAAATCGACACGTGTTTTACCTCTCAACGAGGCATCCTCAGGATGACGATGGACTTGTCACGAACCCGAACACGGCGTGTTGCCACACCGAGCGCTGAGCGCAGACTGAATATATTTATTGCTTCCATATGTGAACTCAGGTGGTATTATAGGTTTTTACAAATTATGATCATTGTGGACTCTATCGGGCCCAGCAAAAGTAGGAGAGAGGAAGAAGGCTTTTATTTGACTACTTAGTTGTATGCCTGTTGCGTTGACTAAACACTTTATTGGGCCTAGTCCAAAACAATAAGTACGTTATACCAGCAAAAGTTATTCCACATTGCGGAAAGCGTAAAAAATACTATAGCTTATTACAATTACAGCTATTCCAACAAACGAGAGTACAAAACGTTTATGTAAATATCCCAGCGTGGTCCGTAATATACTGCACCACAACCAAGTTACATTTTAGCATATCTGCGACAGTCTATCTGTTGTTTTGACTGCATAATTCGTGAATGCGTTATAGTGAATTAAATGCAGCTCTGGTTGCATTTTCTTGATAAAATTGGAGTTATTTGCAATTCAGATCAGCCTCCGACTCACCAAGATTACTTTGGCTGAGGAACAAAACGGTTCCTTTTGACTTGAGCCTTCAATTTTGAATAAAACAGAAGCCGCAAGCTGGGATAATGTATTTTTTGGTTGGGATGGTTTGGGATTATTGACGACTAAGACATGGCTTTGGGTAACTAAGTTATGTGTTTCAACCTACGTTACTATAGATGACTCAATACAAAACTTCTCATTAAAAATTAATTTCACATCTTGGTACTCCAAAATGGTTTTTTCTATAATTCAATAAAATTCACTCCATTAAAATTAGTATAGTGGTGAAGTGAACCCAAAGTTATCGGTTGCGACCTCAGACATTGCAGTACTCTTCCAGATTCAGAATTCAGGAGCCCGCGGCTGAATTATAATGAAGCAAGGAACTTCGCAGCCAGCTTGGAGCTTCGGTTCCAAGAAGAAGAGAGTTATCCACGAACGGCTATTGTTTTTAATGAATTCCCAACTTTTGCGAAAGTTCGCCTGAGTTAGGAACATTACCTGCAGCAAATTCCGATACCGGAGTTGAGCGATGTGCTAATTATTATATTATCGCTTTTTGTTTTAGTAGCTTTTTAGTGGAGAGTGGATTTTAATATATTTTAGGGTTCCGTACCTCAAAAGAAAAAACGGAACCCTTATAGGAACACTCGTGTGTCTGTCTGCCTGGCTATTTGTCTGTGACAGCCAATTTGCTCCGAATCGAATGGACCGGTTAAGTTGAAATTTGGTACACGTATGTATTTCTGTGACTCAAACACGGATGTGTAACGTAAATAAATACATTTTGAATATGGGGGTCACTTTTGGGGGGCAAATAAGAAAGAAAAAAGAAAAAAGTTTTGCAAACGAAACCATAAGACATAATTATCAAATAAAAGGACTTGTTGCGAGGATCTCAAATATTTTTTTTTATAATTTTACAATATATACATTTAAAGATATTTAAGAAAATGGGTGAAAATTGACTATGAATTTTTTTGAATATTTTTGGCTTAGTTGTTTCGGAGATAAGAGCCCTTATCTCCGAAACAACTAAGCCAAATTTTTTGAAAAAAATTACAAAGAATGGTTCTTTACCCATAAATTACAGGAAAACCTATAATAAGTCTATGGTCTTAAAATCACATGGTAAATCTCTCTATACTGTGCGAACAAACTAACAGTTGCAGTTGGAATGTATGGGAGAACATGTTTTTCAACTACAATGTTAAGTTTGTATTTGGGATAAAGTCATCCCAACTACGGAGCCCTTCATTGTGCGTGATCCGACACGCAATTGGCCGGTTTTTTAGGGTAGGACTGGAAGTAATGTTGTCAGTTAGAAAAAAGAAAAGAAAGAAAGAAAAATAGGTTTATTTGTCACAGAAACACGTGCATACATAAAAAACAAGAGTAATCAAAGAATAACACAAAGTACATAACAAATCACGAGCATAGAACAGAATTTACTTAGGCGGCAGCTGCACGACATGACTGTGACAAGAAGGCTTCCACTCAGCATGATGCTGTGCTATGGGGGACCCACAGCACAGCGCTGATTTTCAGTGGTAGGTATTCTGTTTAAAGGACTATTTTGTTTTGCAGTGCCCTTACAGGGTGCATGTTTGAAACTTATACTCGTAATTTTATTCCAACCTCTGTAAAACATGTTTGCAATAAACTGATTTGATTTTAGGACATAACCTATATGATAGCAATATTTGAAGCAAAACAAACGGTGAAGGAAAATATCGTGAGGAAACCGGCCATGCCTGAGATATACTTCTCGACGGCATGTGAAGCCAAAGCTCAAAAAACTCTGACACCAAACTAGTCACTGGCCACACACAAAAGAAAGAAGAAACAATACTTGACAGATAGATTGCAGTTTCAACTATGTCGGTGGGTTTAGACCAGACGGGTGCATGCACATTCTATTTAAACCCTGTCAGTTTCGCTTTTTCTTAACTTTCGCAGTTACAACTACGAAAGAATGCTCTTTCTCTATAAAATTACTAAAATATCAAGAATATAGAGAAAATAATACTGTTACTCTTCTTCTGGTTCTATGTACGTTTGATTTAAAATTAATTTAAAAAAAGTGATTATTCGCAGAAATAATTATTTTAAACGATATGTTACCTCTGCCAAACTGCACAGCAGTTTGTTGGCAGACGTAGCTCCTTTTTAACCGACTTCAAAAAAAAGGAGGAGGTTCTCAATTCGTCGGGATATTTATATATTTTTTTAATGTATTTTCCCCGATTACTCGAAGACGGCTGGACCGATTTGAAAAACTCTTTTTTTGTTTGAAAGGGTATACTTTCAAGTTGGTCCCATTTCATTTGGTCACGATCATATGATGGGATCTTGGAGAAATCGAGGGAACTCTTCAAATCTTATAGGCACATATGCGATTTGAGGATTTTTGATGAGCAGTTGACATAAGGCTATTGTAACTTAGATAAATTACAAACCAACCCAAGAAAAAGTAAAAAAAAAAATCTTTTTACAAAAAATACAACCGACTTCCAAACTACAAAGTGAAAAATAATTTTAATTTCGGAAGTTGGTGTCAAAAAACTAAAATACTGACCCAAAGACACCGACCTCCGAAATTAAAGTTATTTTTCACTTTGTAGTTTGGAAGTCGGTTGTATTTTTTGTAAAAAAGTTTTTTTTTAGCACATGTAAACATAGTTATATCACTTTTTCACCTTTAGTATAGTTATACTTTTTCACCTATACTTTTTCGCCTACAGGTACGCTAAACTATTCATGCAATTCTTAAATGAAACAAACATACAAGTTACAGGCGACCCTCGCCTATTCCAGAAACCAAGAATATCCTTCCCTCTCTGCACGTATATTAAATACATTTTAAACCCACTACCTAACATAACAGTTTATTTATCAGACTCCTACGCACGCAATAACGTTAAATATAACTTTAGAATAACGTTATTAAAGCCTAAAGCATCTCATTAACGTGCCTACCTTCCAAATTTTACGATTCCCGCTCCAAGATGTTGATAAACCTTTTGTTTACAATGTACAGTGGTTAAAGAACTTTATGGCTAATGAAAAAGTGTACCTTTTAAGGTAGTCTGTTAATAAGTAAGTTGAACAGCTTAACAAGATTCACCTGTATACCCTCGCGGTTCCTTTACAGCTTTAAAGAGATTCACTCGCAAGAAGTCGAGTTCTCATTTGTTTATTTTTGAAAGTTTTTTGTGTTTCAGTTTTTAATTGTTTTTTATTTTATGTTACTTCTAGTAACAAAATACAACAGACGTGGATATATTTAGTAACCTGTTCCGCTTAGCTATTTCTAAAGAGCCATAAAAAAATCCTGGAAGAAATCGACACGTGTTTCACCTCTCAACGAGGCATCCTCAGGATGATGATTGACTTGTCGCGAACTCGGACACGGCGTGTTGCGACACCGAGCGCTGAGCGCAGACTGCAAGTTACTAAATATATCCACGTCTATTGTATTTTATAATGGATTTCCGCAAGGTCACGCCTGAATCAATTAACTATCTTACTCCTAGCTGTTAAAGTAGGCCAAAGAAATGTGAATAACAAGATCAAAATTGCTTGTTTTTAATAGTTTGCTGTTACACGCTTCTTCTGCAGACTTCAGAATAATAATTATTTAACATTCCCTTTAATTTCCTAGCAATTTTTCAGTTCACAGATTATCAAATATTCCCACAGGAGTTTGTTGAAATCGGCCATGACGACACAAATCGTCAACGGCATGCTCTAATAACTCCAAAACAACTAGTTCAATTTTCGAACGCCCAAAACAAATGACTCGACCACACTACTTGTAACGGTCACGCCGTCAAAATAACAAGTTATCTATCACTTTGACGATAACAGATGCAGTTTGAAATATTCCCATTAGGAGGCAGGCCGTCAGTGCAACTGCCATTAGACATGGGTTATTGTGCAATAGTACGTTAGAGGAGAACAAATAGCCATAATTCGATCCGCCAGCACCCCTCAGAGGCTCGTATGTTACTTCACTATACATTTGGCTCGGATAGTTTCCAGTACGCGAGTTGTAAAGAGTGCAGACAATTAATGGTTACTCTAAAAGGACTTTTAGAGTGGAAATATATTTGTTTGTTTACGGAATGGGATGTTTACTTATTTATTTAAAGGTTACCCATGTAATGGAATTTTTATGGTGGCCCTTATGTTCGTATAGAGGCATGACGAATAGGGTGTAAAGTTCACTCATCCTCTAAAAGGGAGGATCCTCCGACCAGACGGGTGTCTTGTCTGGTGGGCTACTGCCCAACGATTGATGTCGGGAGGGTAGTATATATTACTCGTCACGCGGTAAACTCTGCTTGCGCGATGCAGGATTTGTGTGACGTCAGGTCTTTGATGCGTAGTTCGTGTGTGTCGATGTTTCATTGTAGGTTTCCATCCTGGCAAGTACCTACCTACTGAAATTATTGTGTCAATTTTGTTTCTTTACGATGTTTTCCTTCACCAAAACAAACATCGTGAAGAAGGAGAGAGCTATCGCGATGATAATGCGTTCTCGCTCTAAATGAAAAGCGACCTCTATGCTCTCTATCTATAACACGGCTTTGTATTAATAGCGAATTTGGTATGTTTAGTAGCCGTTTGTAGGGTTCCGTAGTAAACAAGGAACCTTTATAGTTTCGCCATGTCCGTCTGTCTGTCTGTCTGTCTGTTCGCGGCTTAGCTCAGAGACTCTTAGTACTAGAAAGCTGTAATTTGGCATGGGTATACAAATTAATTACGCCGACCAAGTGATAAAATAAAATCATGAAAAATAATATTTTTAAGGCACGTAAAGTGGGGATTTTTTTTTTTTTTCTCATCAATCCCATAGTGTGGGGTGTCGTTGAAAAGAATGTTTAAAAATATTGTAAGTTTGTAAATGTCATTTTTGGATTCAGGAATTCGTTTTCGAAATAATAAGCTTTAAAGTAAAATTGTTGTTAGATTCAACTGTGTCCCCCCCTGCCAGATGGTTTTGGAAATATGAAAAAAAAATTCAAATACAAAGTTAGTTTGTTCTTGGGAAAAATTCATCTCAACTACGAAACCCTACATTGTGCGTGGTCCGATACACACTTGGCCGGTTTTTTGTTTAAATAATGATTCAAAGTTCGCGTCTAAAAACCTCATTAGTTAAAATAACAAACTAAAGAACTCAGTAAATTCCGAAATCTCATGAATCTAATTAGCAGATATAGAATTTGAATATTATTCATATTTAATCAAGATGAATTCTGATAATGTTTCATTTACTTATTTCAATTTCTAGAATGCATTACGATTAAAAGTCTTCAATTTCTTAATTGTGTTTACTTTTACTAATCTTAAATTAATATTGAGAATTGTAATAAGATTTTTCAACACAACGTTTACATTTACTTATTTATTTTATCTATACATACATTTGAGAACGGCTGGACCGAATTCGCAATTTTTTGTTTTAAAATGTTCGTCTTCTTCTTTTCGTGTGGTTAGTGACTAACCTGGTGTCAGAGTTTTAAAGCCGCCCATGGGCCTCGGACTTGGCTTCACATGCCGTCGAGAAATATCTCTCAGGCATGCCGGTTTCCTCACGATGTTTTCCTTCACCGTTTTTGAAGTAAGTGATAATTATTATACAATACGCACAAGAATCCGAAAAGCCAGAGGTGCCTTTGGTTCGAACTCGAGACCTATGACTTGGCAGTCCACGGTCACACCACTTGGCTATCACTGCCTGACTATGTTCGTAATGGTAAAAACAAGGAGAAATTGAAAACTTTCCGGGAAAATTTGAAAATTTAAAAATAGAAAGTGCATTTTCTATGGGAGTTTTGTATGAGTTATTGACGCCTGTCGGGTCACATGGTAAGTCCATAAAAATCTTTAAAATCAAAATACTGAAGTCCCGAAAAATGTTTTATGTTAGTATATTTTCGAAACTCTTCATATTTTTGTAAACTCTGTTTTAGAAGCTATACTTTCCATTATAATCTCATTTTTATTTCAATTTATACTGTTTATGAAGTCTTAGTCTTAAGTAAGTGGGCAAAATTGAAATATTGTTCGTTTTATGTTCTTAAGCTTAATTTTCTTAATCTTATATTTATTTTGCCATAATTTCTAAATTCTAGAGTGTTTAGTTACATTTTTGAATTAGTTGTTATCATATTGGTGACTGTGTAAGTCCGAGGCTATTGTTACCTATAGTATTAAGATAATATTAAACACAGAAGCTGGTGGTTGGTGTGACTTTATAAATAAACTAGCAGCGTCCCGCGGTTTCACCCACATAAGTCTCGATTACGTGGAAATATCGAGATAAAAAGTATCCTGTGTTAATCCAGGTTATAAACTGTCTGTGTGCAAATTTTCATCCAAATCCGTTCAGTAGTTTTTGCGTGAAAGAGTAACAAACATCCATCCATCCTCACAAAATTTCGCATTTTACGTTATAGTAGGACATAAGTAGGATATTAGTATGATATCAGTAGGATATTAGTAGGATATTAGTAGGATATTAGTATGATATTAGTAGGATATTAGTTGGATATTAGTAGGATATTAGTATGATATTAGTAGGATATTAGTAGGATATTAGTAGGATAGGATAAATAAATATTGCGAAAGAAAATGTCCCATGATATTTTTTAAATAATTTAGTAGTTCAGTGATAAGTAGATATGCAATGTTACTAATTGAAATAATCACTTCAATTGCATTACATCGCACACTCGAAACAAAATGAAAGCGTTAATTAAATACTGAAATCCAGTTACCAAAGAGTAGAGAGTATAATGGCAATGAAATTACCGTCAATCTGTCGCGAGCAATCAATGAAATGATTACATTGTCTGTGGAAATTCGACAAATAAGTTGAGCTTGTAATTATTGTCGGTCAAATATTTGTCATGGAACCTTTCCTGTTTGCTGATTAAGTAATTCAATGTTACATACCTACCTACATTAGTCTGATTCTGTTGGTTTACACATTGCGAAACTCCTGCTGGTTTTCTTAAATTCATCGATGAATAATCAGGTTTTTGTTTCTAATTATAATTTTACCTACCTATCTTTTGACTGACTAATTAAACTTATAGCTGTGTAAAGTTGTGCGTAGACTAGAATAAACTATCTTGTGTCAGACTATCGCTTTACGAAAACAACCTGATGAAAATTGTCTCGAGAATAAAACAGTGTTCTGTGCAAGATAGAACTGCTAGATTGAACTATCTCTGTGGTCTTAATGGTAAGACCACCTTTTTCAGAACTAGAGGTTGGGATAAGATTCCCAGCGGGGGCATTTTCTGCTCGGTTTGGTTGGTGGTAGGGCTTGTTCTAAGTCCGCTTGGCTAGCTACCACCATCTTATCATAATGAAGAGACAAAAAAAAAAAACAGTAAACTAAAGCATTTTTTTCAAATAAACGATTTACAGGCACTTTTGAATTGTCAAGGGATCGGTCAGTCAGAAAGATGAAGCTAGTTGCCCATTCCAAAGTATTCCATTCCGTTGTACACACGGATACACATCAAGCTATAAATTTCCATTATAAGCTGACCTCGCATTGTACGGAACTCCTATACAATACGAGATCGCTAGAAACTGGAAATGTATATACCTTGATGCGTAGCCGTGTGTACAAAATATTGGTCACATCATTAATGTTGAAGTTATTCATGTGAGAACGATGCAGACTGTAAAGCGTCTGTAATAAAAAATTAAACAATTAAAAAATTAAATTAAAATAAGTCGTGGCAGCTAAGAGTTATTTCTAGACAGAAGATTGGTTTAAGTATGCATGGTAAAGTTTCCAGTAAAAAGATATCTATGTTATAGGGTTTGGTTTCCGCACTTAGTCCGTAAGGTGGACCATTGTGCGTGGGCCATGGCGGCCGTTTGGTGGTTATTCCAACCAGCCCACCTCCCTCCAGAAGCTAATTAAGTCTCCTGGTCTGTTCAGAACATCTGTGTAGGATCTGGGTGACCCGAGGGTTTCTGTTCTAATCTGGGTGACGCCTGTGCATTCAAAGAGCACTTGCGCTACTGTTTCCTCAACCTCCATGCACGCTCTGCACAGAGGACTGTCCGTTATGCCTATTGTGTGGAAGTGTTTGTTTAGCGAGCAGTGCCCCGTGATGGTCCCCGTCACCATGCGCAGGCCGTTCCAGTCCAGGCGTAATAAACGCCTGGCTAAAAAGATATGTAGTATGTAGTATGTTCCTAATCTATTAGACTCGACACTCGACTTTCCATCTCCATAAACAAACTCTCTTAGATACCATCCTTAAGAATATGGTCATTCGCGAACCCTACACATTTCATTAGAAAAACCCGTTTTACCAATGCGCATCGTGTTCCCCAGTAACTGGGATGTGGAGGTCAATTAGGCACTTGCTTTATCTACACTACTATTAATATTATAAAGAGAAAAGATTTGCATTTTTTGTTTAAAATACAATAGACGTACGTGGATATATTTAGTAACCCGGTTCCGCTTAGCTATTTCTAAAGAGCCATAAAAAACCCTAGTAGTTTAGTCTGCGTTTAGCGTTCGGTGTGGCAACACGCCGTGTTCGAGTTCGCGACAAGTCAATCGTCATCCTGAGGATGCCTCGTTGAGAGGTGAAATACGTGTCGATTTCTTTCAGAGTTTTTTATGGCTCTTTAGAAATAGCTAAGCGGAAAATACTAAATATATCCACGTCTGTTGTATTTTATAACGGATTTCCATAAGATCACGCCTGAATGAATTAACTATATTTTTTGCTTGTAATGAATAAACTCAAAAACTACTGAACGAATTTATAAAAATCATTCACCAGTTGAATGCTATTAGGCAATTACGTATTTATAAAGATATCACGCAGATAAAGCCGGTGGTTGAAGCTAGTGTAAAATATTGGTATTCAGTAGCATCCACTTAGACTGGAAGCCGACCCCAAAATAGTTGGGAAAAGACGACAGTTGATGACATTTCAATGGAATAAAACTTCATTTGTACCGTACGTACGTACCTTTGTCTAGTCTACGACAAACATACATCCCTACAAATGTATCGTCAATGAGAGTCGATCTTTGTCTAAGTCCTCGTAACTCGATCGATCAGAATGGAATCGTATTGTACTCGTACTGAGTGGGTACTTTCTAGGATGTCAACTGTAATATACTACAGACTTCTGTTTATGACTTTACATAAATGTTTGAGTAAGGTATCGCATTGTGTTCCTTGCATAAGCGACGACGGTTGGTTCTATAAAACAAAGTAGGTATTTAGTACTTTGTCATTTACCGGCTTCATTTTATGATATTTTTTTTAAGTGAAAACTTCTTTAGGCGCGTTAGGCATTTTTGAGATTGGAAAAACAATTGAACTCGCGACACCGTTACCGACACCTCATTTTTGTAAACGCAAATGTGCTCTTTATTTATATTACATTACGGATCAATATTCCATACAAGTATTTTTCTTCCATTAAGGCGATCTTGTTCAAGTTTTCATTTCTGTCGACACTCCCGGAGTGCCACTGTTTTTTTTTCGTCTATTTCTTCAGTGACATTATTTTTACTAAGATACACAACAAATATTTGGAATCAAATGGGATTCTCTTAAGGTTCTCTACTAAATTGAACCTTTCGTGGATTTTCGCCAGTTTATCTCGGCTGAATATCAAAATCTTCGAACCAAATATACGCTAAGTGAATATTACACGACTCATAATGCGAAGCGTTAGAGAGTGCTCTGAGATCGAAAAAATTGTTTTGGCTCCTTTCTGAAACTGTTTTTATTGTTACACTCCTGCTAGTATACATAAACTACTTAATTTATATACTATTGTATAGATAATTTAATGGAGATTAATAAAAACATCAAAATAGTTTTAAAAAATCCTTAAAATCAATGTATGAAACCTGAAAAGAAAATCAATTGCGTCAATTTTTTTTTAAAGATTTATTTTAGCCATAGGAAGAATCCTATTGAATATGGCTCTTTTATTCAAAGTAGTTTGATTATAATTAATAAAAAACTAATATAATATCTATATCTATATTTCCAACTTTGACTCGCTTCCTTTGCCTAGCAACCAACAAAGCAAATCTAAATAGTCTTTGACAGTACGTAAAGATTGCGAGGTGAGAATTTTATCCATATTGATGGGTAAAAAAGCAGTCAAAACATACTTCATGAAAAGTCGTTTAAACATTTTTTTGAGGCGTGCACTTTTGGATTTTCCAAATTATTGTTAATAATATTAGTCCAGACAGTAACACATTGCGATAACCAACAATATCTCGTAATCAGCAACAGCGACAGAGCAGATAAATACTATTATATGGAGCTGCAGACTTAACCACTAATTAATCAATCACTGGTCAAGGCATTACTACACATGATGTTAACACTTAAGGGGTACTTACACGGTTGACTGCCTCAGCAATGTGGCCATGCGTCGACTATGCCCCGCTGGGCCAAAACCGACACAATCGTATTAATTCTCAACCAAACTAGCTTCGAGATATTGGGATATTGGATTATTATACTATTGTTGGAAGAAGGTTTGCTGGGCCTATTCACACTGTGAGTAGCAGGAATAATAATTGTTACCTGCTTTGTTACAACTTGAATGTGACCTATAAGGCAGCTATTAGAACGAATCTTTGTAAAGGCGTGTACTAGCGAATGAGGTGTACACGAACATAAAACACTGTGTTCGTCAAAAATGTTCCAATTTCGAATCCATGGCTACTAAAGAGGACCGGGCGGTTGAGCGCTTCGATGATTAGCTACGAGGTGCTACGAAAGCGTAGCACGCGTAGCAGCGACGTAGAACGTTGTGTAAGTTTCGAAGTAGTTTACGAGTATTTATTGCACAATGCACACAGTTACAGGTTGTGAATAGGCTAAGAGTATATGACCCTGTTGGGGTGCAGCAATTAGTAGTTTAGGTTTAGTTATATTTAAATTCAGGGTAATAAATAACCGCTGCACAGGAAAAAAAAAAAAAAAACATTTATAAGTCGGAAAAAAAAAACATCGGTAAATGGTAGGTACTGATAATATTTTAATTTTTTTTTTAATGAGTGTTGAATATTTAAATTTTATTAATCAAAATTTTATTTTGGGTTTTTATCTGAATAGATTTTAAATAAATAGTTTATAACTTAAATGTGTAAGTGAAAATTATGGACTAGAATTATGCCTGAAATAAATAAAATTAAATATAACACCCGCAAACTCACATGAAGATATTATTTTAAAATACCACACGTAAATTTTAAGGCACTTCAGGAAGGATGTTACATCACCCCATTTACTTTATTAATAAATCCCGAAATCCCATCACGGTTCAAGCCAAAAACCCTAGTTGATTCTCGTCACCAGAAACTGCAATGTATTGTACCGTTTAAATTGTTCAAACAAAGCTTCTGCTCGACACAGTCAGACCGTATATCCACACACCTATACATGTAGGTACTTCTACGTGGCCTGACGCTCGAGACATTTTCGTTTCTTCGTGTCAAACCGAAGTGATATAAAGAGCTTTACACGTTTTCCAAATGTATTTACATATTCGATTCAATCTAAATAACGAGAGGCATATGCATGCTCTCTTTGTTTGGCGGAATGGGGAAGGTGAGTTGGCAGAATTCTGTATATATTGTTCGGAAGCTGTTGCTACACTTTGTTGGTGCTTTTGTTTCGAATTCGACTTTCGAGTGAAGGTTAATTTTTAGGGTTCCGTATGTCTGAATGAAAAAATGGAACCCTATAGGATCACTCGTGTGTCTGTCTGGCTGGCTGGCTGTCATTGTGGCCGTCTGTCACAGCCAATTTGCTCCGAATCTACTAAACCAATTTTGTTGAAATTTCGTACACATATTAATTTGTGTGACCCAAACACGAACGGGTAACGTAAATAAATAAATTTTGAATGTGGGGGTCACTTTTCGAGGGCAAAATGGAAAAAAAAAAAGTTTTGCAGTCTGTATAGTGTGACATATCATATAAAGGGCTTATTATGAGAGTCTCAAAAATATGTTTTTATAGTTTTAAAATAAATACTTTTGTGGTTATTTAAGAAAATTTATGAAAATTGACATTGAAAAAAAATACATAACATTGTTCTATACTTATAGATTACAGAAAAATATATAAGAAGTCTATGGTTTTAAAATAACATGGCCAATCTCTCAATATTGTGCGTACAAACTTACATTTGCAGTTGGAATGTATCGGAGAACATGTTTTTCAACTACAATGTTAAGTTTGTTCTTGGAATAAATTCATCCCAACTACGGAACTCATCATTGTGCGTGATCCGACGCACTTGGCCGGTTTTTGTTCATCATTCCACATTCACAAGACACCGAGAGAATTCAATAGAAATGAACGTTCACTGTCTCTTTCATTTCATTTTTCGATTATTCAAGTGTCAAAATTCAATAATGTTGAATTTTGACACTCAATTCACTTATGAATGAATTTTTCACTGATTTTTTGTGTCGTTTGTATGAAAGGTAAAAATAAACGAAAATTGAAGCATCCTTCTTTAACTTTTTTTTTTTGGTGGCAAATTATCAAATAACTTCTTCCGCTCTGGGTGGAGCATGAGGGCGTGTCAGACTCTTACTGACTAAAACCCACACGTGTTCCTTCAGTTGCCTGTATTGCCAGGGGCCACGGTAAACCTTTCGGACAAAACCGCAACCCCGGCAGGAAGATATCAGTTTATAGGGATTGTGGGACTGTAAGTGTTTTCAAGGGTCTGTCGTCTTTATCTCTGGTATTAACTTCTTGCAAGGGTGGTGATTGTGGCAATACTCCTTAAATTTGACCATCGTTTACTGGCTCCTAATTTATTAGGAGCCAGGAAACGACGGTCAAATTTAAGGAGTTAGTTTATTATCAAATAATAAACTCTAAGTGCTTACAGTTAGAGTTTATTATTTGATGTGGTTTGGTGTTTATTATTATCATCGTCATCATCATTGGCTGCCTTTTCCACTGCTGAGGATAGGCCTCTTCTCTTTTGTGCAATGCTTCCCTGGTCTGTGCGAGACTCATCCTGTTTATAATAAACAGAGCGAAGGGCCTCCTATGTTCAAGACATTCTCATAACCAAGGATTTTGCCAAAAGGTTTTCAAGATCATAAGATTCATGCCTTTTTAAATGCATGAGGTACTTACTGCTATTCCTATGTTTTTTATTCTTTCAACTGACAGCCTGCGTAGTACAGCAGCTGACAAATCATAGTCAACTGACACTTGACGTGCTACAACAGTTCAATTGTGGTCCAACTTTATTGCGATTATCTATGAAACTAAGCGCCCTATCTCTATCGTTCTTGTGGTATTGTAAGCACGAAAGACAGAGCTAACAATAAAACTTGCCATGCTGTCAACATTTTAAGCATCAAACCGAATGTATGGCAATCGGAAGTTACTTCTGGATGTTGCACAAAAAAGGTGGGAGTTCGCAAATATTGCGAATTTATATTTTTATTTATTTGCAGTAAACATGACGCAAAGAAAGAACAAAAAAGCAAAACGGCGATCGCTCAGCATAATGCTGCGACCTTCTGCGAGACAGAGCCACAGCGCTGGATTTCAGCGTTCTCTATTTTATTATACCGCCACCTAAGTGCATTCATGTAAGTGATATTGCAGAATTGTTTACAGCCAGCATTTTTCACCATCACTCAGACTAGACGCTCCGTCTTTGTTTTATACTACACTAGCTGCGCTCCGCAGTTTCACCCGCATAATTCTCGTTTTCTTGGGATTATCGGAATAAAAAGTATTCTATGTCCTAACCAATGGTCATGGTCTATCCAAGTGTCAAATTTCATCTAAATCCGTTCAACCGTTTTAGCGACAAAGCTTAACAAACAAACTTGGCCTGCGCAAATATGATCACATTTCTGAATTTCGTACAAAGCTCAAGTGGCTTCCCATACGTCTTCGCCGGAATTCTCATATCTTATTTCAGCTCTACAGTATTCTGTTCAATCCTACAACCCCCTCTTATCTTAAAGAACGTTTCAAGTTCCTTCATGACACACATAATAGATATCTGAGGTTATCGGAAAATTTGAGTCTTGAGATGCCGATGCATTCCACCGGCTTTTATGACAAATCTTTTACAGTTCAAGCAGTACGGTTATGGAATGCCTTGCCCGTGTCGATAAGGCGTGCTCAATCTTTGTCCACTTTTAAAATTCTGGTAAAAAAACACTTCCTCTCTCCTTAAACATCATCATTACATATAGTTCCTTGCTCTTGTTTCATGTTTATAATTTTATGTATATCTGTTATTTATCTAATATGTCTATGTATATATTTAAATAGGTAATTATATGCTTTATGTATCTGTGTATCTGTTGTATATTTAAATGGTACACCACTGACTACCTGCAGTATTGTCTCTCCTTTTCCATTTAAATCCATCCAAAAGTTGTCTGTAAAAGATCGCTTTTAACGATAAGACCGCCCATTGTGTCACCTAATGTAAAATTTCTAAATTAATGTTTGTAATTGTGTACATATTAAAGAATATTCTATCTATCTATCTATCTTACAAACATACAAAAAAATCAAATGTTTTCTCTTTATAATATTAGTTTGGACTAGCGATCCGCCTTCTTTAATATTTGTAAGTTTAAAAAATAAAATAAAAATAAAATATCTTTATTTCAGACCGAAATTGGTCCATAAGTTGTTAGTGGTTAGTAATAGATTGTGCTTACATGCTATGTTAGTGTTCTTAGCAATATAATTAATTAGTTAGCACAAACCTAATGCTATTTTTACCCAGTGTCTTTGGATGGGACAGTCCGGTCTGCTAGCAATCATTTTCAGGATACTGTTACGAGTGTTACGCAAGCGTTGTAGTAAGGAAGCCGCTTTCTTGCGCATGATGGCGTGAAAACCATCCGTGTGCGCTGCAGCAAACATTCCAGTTTAATATTAATGTATTATATAAACCTGCCTAGCCTGTTCCCAACTATGTTGGGATCGGCTTCCAGTCTAACCTATGCTGAGTTGGACTCCCATTTGGTGCAACCTTGAGACGCACACCGCACCTTTAATATTTAATTATTCCAAAGTATGTCATAATGTCACTCCATTTCTACACTTATGTTTCTTTATTTTTTTACATTAGCATCTTGTTTTTATTTAATTTGTTATAATTTAATTGTGTTTACGTGTGTCTTTTGTGTGCACTAAATAAATGTTTTATCTATCTATCTATCTATAACCATATGCAGCTGAATCACAGTGTTTTACATGGAGCGACGTTCACATCCCAGTTACTGGGTAACACGATACCCCTTGGTACCCCTTGCTTTCCGAGCCACGGAGGGGTCTCGATATGTAATCTATGGTCACCCATCCACGAACCGACCGCGGCAAGTGTAGCCCATCATAAACCTTTAGGAATAAATGCTTTAAAATACTCGAAAGTATAGTGAGTAACCTTATAGGTAGGTAAGTAGGGCCTTATATTTTCGAGCTGTTTGGGGTTGAAACTCTAGGGCCGACTGCTCATGGTTTGTTCAACGAAATCTCCAAACGACTGGTTGACACGTCCCGTGACCCAAGGGCTGGCTTTTAACTTGGCCAGAGGCTAAGCATTGCCATACAACGTGGCAATGCGGCCAGTCTCTTGGGTACATTACCAGTCGACAGCGATGTGGAGGAATTTTTCGACGCCATATTTTAGTTTGTTAATAGTTTTAGTTAGGTTAGGATGTTATATTTTTATTTTATTTATGTTTGTTATGGCAAAATTAACAAAAATAAATCCGTAAATATAAAAAAAAAAAACAATGGCACTCCGGGTGTGCCGACAGAAGTGAAAACTTGAAAAAAAAACGGCACCGCGGTAATCAACGCGTTGAAGTTTTTTAAATGGTCAAAAGCTGGTGTCGTAACAGTGTCGCGAAATCAATGGTTTAGTCCCATCTCAAAAATGCTCAACGCACCTAAAGAAGTTTTGACTTCAAAAAGCTATGATACTCTAAATGATGGTGAAAATCCAATCAAAATCCGTTGCACAGTTTAGAAGAACAACGCGGTCACACGGACGGACACGAAATGCGACTTTACTTTATAATATGGATAGATATAGAGAGCTACTACCTACGATGTACACATTTACGGACGTACGATTTCACGGTCGGACGCCTCGCATGTGAGACAGTCTCGACGAGGCCGGCCGCCAGCCGGATCAAGCCGGATGGAATGATTTCGTCTTACGCATGGCCGGATACCGATCTGCATCGTATAGTCGCCGGCAATTCGGAACCCAGTGTGCATTGTTCTCGAATTAACGAATTAGTTGGCGATGAAGAGTTCTTCGATTGGTTGTTATTAGTGGAGTACGGGAAGATTGTTGGATATGAAATCCCTTTTTTGAATATTAGTCCGGTTTTTATTTTTGAGCGTATGTGCGACTAGAATAGATTTTTTTTTGTTTTTTTTTTTTTTTTGACATTGTTATCGGTGTTATTGTACCCAAATTTAATGCAATGTTAATGTATATTTTTTATTTTCTTGACATTTTCGTGGTGTTAATATCCCTAAATATTGAATTTTATTATTGATAAAACTTCAGAATCATGGATTTGTAATTTTGAATAATTTATAATGTACTTTTTAATATTTTTTTAATTTAAATGTCTTCCTGTTGTGTTAGTTTATAAATAATTACATTTCGATACAATGTAAAAATTGTTAATGAAATAAATAAATAAATACTGCCTTAATGTTTACAGTAGATTCTGATGGAATTGTTTTGTACATAAGTTGGAAAATTATACTAACGATTCGTTATTATATTTATCATCAGTGTTAAAATAATATCTAATAATTCATCATCATCATCATCAGCCTATAATGTTTCCACTGCTGGGACACAGGCCTCTTCTCTGTGAGAGGGAGCGGGCCGTAATCTACCACGCGGGCCCAGTGCGGGTTGGTAGATGTCACATGTCTCCGAATTTTCGGTTCTAGGACATGCCGGTTTCCTCACGATGTTTTCCTTCACCGTTTTGAGAACAGTGGTGATGAAATAATTTACACAAAGTAAAGCGCCTGTCTGGGTTCGAACCTACGACTCGTAAGTCGCGACCGTTACCACTGAGCCACCACTGCTCTACCAATACGCCAAAAACTTTCATACTTTTCTGCCTTCTATTGTTTTCTAAATTCAATATCACTATAACTAACATGGTTTCATTACATAAAAAAATACGGAATAAACGATACACAATGTTTCAAAAATAATAATAACATGCTCTTAACCCGCTACATTATATTAAATCAAATCCGATTAAATTAACAAAGAGTTATTTTTCCTCTCAATTAAAACAAAATTATCTTGGAACTGGTTAAGAACTTAGAAACGTTATTTTTATTTTTTAGGGTTCCGTAGTAAACAAGGAACCCTTATAGTTTCGCCCTATCCGTCTGTCTGTCTGTCCGCGGCTTAGCTCAGAGACTATTAGTACTAGAAGGCTGTTATTTGGCATGAATATTCATTTTAATCACATCAACAAAGTGGTAAAATAAAATAATGAAAAAACATTTTTTTAAGGTACCTACCCTACACGTAAACTGGGGATGATTTTTTTTTTCTACTATCCCATAGTGTAGAGTGTCATTGGAAAGGTCGTTCAAAAACATTGTGAGTTTGTGATTACCATTTTTGGATTCAGGAATCCGTTTTCGAAATATTAAGCTTTAAAGTGCAATTTTTTGTTAGAGTCGGGTGCCAGCTAAATGGTTGGTTTCGAAAATGTGAAAAAAATCATAGCAGTAGTATATGTATATAACGAAATTAAAAGGAAAACTATCACAGCTAAGTAGGCTTTACAAGTTAACGAGTAATAATCGTCCAACCTACATTTGCGGTTGCAAAAACATGTTCTTCAAAGTTTATGTTTTTCAAAGTTAAGTTTGTTCTTGGGATAAATTCATCCCAACTACGGTACCCTATATTGTGTGTGTTCCGACATGCACTTGGCCGGTTTTTTATCGGTTGTTTTATGACATGTTTTTGTAACGTTCAATATAAAATAAAATGTTGAAACCGGAGCGACGAGTATTGGATATTTTAAACATTTTTTTTCGCGATGGAAGTCAAAAGAGGTATTAAAAAAAAAATGCGATTTGTGGGTTTAATTTCAGCTACCATGTTTTTATCCTACGTTTATTTTCGTGAAAAACTAGAAATATTTTTTCTCGGTAAATGTAGGAAACCAGCACTTTGTGGCCATAAAATCGTTAAAAAAATATGAAATACGGGTTGCATTCTAAAGTTTCACTTATATAGATATGCTATACTTAACCAAGTAAGTCTTGCACATCTTAGGCATTAAGCCACCCTACTAACCTTGCTAACTTACTACTTAATTTTTGCACCACGAAACCCTGCATTGTGCGTGGTCCGATAAACACTTGGCCGGTTTAACACATATAAAAGCAACAAGAATAAGGTACCCAAGATTTTGTAATATTATGTTGATTTAATAGAGTGTCCATGGAGTTCGTTCCCGTTCTTCTCCATAGAGAATATGAGATCTCCATAGACAATATGAGATAGATATTTATGTTTTGAAACGAGCGACTTGATACTTAAAAAGTGTCTGTAAATGGTTTAATTGAAATAAATGCCTTGACTTTGACGTTGAAAGCTGAAAAAACTGTCTCCTCAAACTCTGTCGTAGTCGCGGTCCCAAATACTCCAGAATGATTATACTATGTATATACGGCATGCGTCCGCCCGCATTTTTCTGAATATTCATGAAAAATTATCGAAAAATAACTTTAAAAGGGGATCTATCTTGACTTTTTTTTTAATTTTTTCAATTTTTTTTGTCAAAATCCCCCCTATGATTATATGAAATTAAGCTTGTGTTTTTTAAAAAAAACATGTTTTTTTTTTAATGTTTTCATATCGGTTTTTTTTTTGCATAGTTCAAAAATTTCAATAAAAATGTTAGTTAATCTGATAAAATAACTCATAAGCTTTTAGAAATAATAAACATAATCCAAATCGAGCCAATAACATCGGAGATATGGCAAAGGAACGCTAATCAAAACATAACAAATTTAATAACATGAAAAATATTAAAGAGAAAGTTATTTTTCGATAATTTTTTATGAATATTCAGAAAAATTCGGGCGGTCACATGCCGATGGGCGACATTGTATATTCATCCTTGTAGATACAGTTCATGCCGATAGTGGCAGAAGAAGATGCAAACAATGATATTTACTTTGCTACTGTAAAAAACACTGCTACTCTCCTACATAAACAGTCAGTTCAAATGTAGGTACCTATGTTATCCAAACCGTTTTTCATTCCACACTTTCCCATCACTCCCTAAGTCCCAACAAAAAATAAAACCACGATATGAATGCTGCGTTTACGTCCATTCACTGCTAACTCCATTTAAAGTCAATATATGTTTCATAT
Source organism: Agrochola litura (assembly GCA_949152395.1). Lineage (NCBI taxonomy): Eukaryota > Metazoa > Arthropoda > Insecta > Lepidoptera > Noctuidae > Agrochola > Agrochola litura. The sequence continues at coordinate 14,599,411 of OX424509.1, read as the reverse complement.
ACTGGGGCACGTTCGTGGCCCAGTACAGCCAATCATGGCTTGTTTAGGTGAGATTGGCTACAATGTCCCTTCTAATCAATGCGTAGTGTGCCCTCGGGAAATACGCCGCGTACTGCACTACGACGTGATCGTCTCATACAAATACTGAATAATACACTGATTTTGGTTTGGACTGTGTGTTTTCGCGAATGTGTAGGTGCATTGAGATTTGGTCGTTATTAATCTTGTTGTTAAAGTGATTGGTTTGTTGCCATGAGAGGTTATGATGAATTCAGTGGTATTAGTGATATTGCGTGAGGTCCTGGGTTCGATTTCTGGGTTGGGCAAAAAGAAATCAATCTGCCTAGCCTTTTCCCAACTAAGTTGGGTCAACCTTCAGTCTAACCGGATGCAGCTGAATACCAGTATTTTACATGGAGCGACTGCTTATCTGACCTCAACAACCCAGCAACTGAGTAATACGATACCCCTTGGTAAGACTATGGTTGTCAGACTTTCGGGCTTCTGGCGACCCATAACGACTGTCAAAGAATGACAGCCTGGACCAACGGCTTTACGTGCTTTTCGAGGCACGGAGGAGTCTCGGTATGTAAAGATGGTCACCCATCCACGGACTAAACCCGGCAAGCGTAGCTTAACCTGATGGATTGACCTGTGTGGCTGTTATTACTTAGCCATGAGCTCCTCAGTTTCTCAGAAGCAGCCCGGAGTCTGGATTTGTGCCCGATTGATGGCAATAGGCTCGCCGCCTGTTACATGGAGCTTAAAACATAACAGGCGAAATCGGGGTGTACAATAGGTACACCTCTGTATAACCCTTCGGGTAACACAGGCGTGATGTTATGTTATGTAGTGATATTGCTGTTAATTAAATATTTATAGAAAGTAAAAAAAGTTTCTGTTAAGAGGAGGCTCCCTAAATTGTATGTTAATTTGCAATAATGTTCTGAAAAAGTCACGCATACAATCAAAATGGAACTTTAGTATATGATTTATTGGATCTTTTTCTTTCCATATATGTATAAGACAGTGTAGCGGTTACACCGTCACATACAAACTACGCATCAAAGACATGACGTCACACAAATCATGCATCGCGCAGTTAGAGTTTACCGAGCGATCGACATACATACAAGATTTCAACTTCCAACCGAGGGGCAGTTGCCCACCAGACACAACAACCTTCTGGTCGGAGGATCCTCCCTTTTCTATGGTGGATGAGTGAACTTTACACCCTGTTCCTCATGCCACTAAATTGGTGACCCCGAGTATGAACGTCAACGCAGCCTTCGTGCAATTACTTCAGCGTGACGTCATCATCATCATCACTCCCGCAAGCTTTCGTGAGGCGAGACACACAGCCAGCCAGCACCCACGGCTTCAACGGGTATCCTGACCACCAGCATGCAGCGAACGCGCATTCCTGGTCATCACCCTCAGCCTCATCACCCCGACTCACTGGGGAATCAACGCAATCACCTCAATCACCCCGACTCACTGGGGAATCACAGCAATCACCTCAATCACCCCGACTCACTGGGGAATCACCACAATCACCACAATCGCCGCAATCACCACAGAAAGTTCCGACTCACCGCGGACTATGCGGCACCCGGTTCCGACTCACTGGAACCACAGCTGGCACTGTGTGAAGCATCGCAAGATTCAGCCCACTATCGACCTCCGGTCTCCGGAGGGGAGTGATGTAGCGGTTACACCGTCACATACAAACTACGCATCAAAGACATGACGTCACACAAATCATGCATCGCGCAGTTAGAGTTTACCGAGCGATCGACATACATACAAGATTTCAACTTCCAACCGAGGGGCAGTTGCCCACCAGACACAACAACCGTCTGGTCGGAGGATCCTCCCTTTTCTATGGTGGATGAGTGAACTTTACACCCTGTTCCTCATGCCACTAAAACAGTTACGTAATTGGAACATTTTCGCTCGATTCATTTTATATTCGGAAATATTTTCTTTTTTAAAGATTATTTGAAACAAAAACAAGATTACTCGGCTTTTATGTTTAATATAATGATTGACAGTAGGAAAATATAGTTTATTATCCAGATATAAGATATTTTATCTCTAGATTAATTATTACTTTAGTTCTAAACGAAATAAGAATTGAGACTTATGACATTTAGTTCCGTGCTCGAACACGACCAAAGAGCGCACGCGATATTCAACTTTATTACTGATGTGTTAGCGTTTAGCACATAGCAGAGTGGTGGGGTGCATGGGGGCGGAGTTTGCGTGGAAATTGTCTTTGGAGTGGTTCGTCTTAAATCATCGCTTTTGATGTTGCAACAGTAAAACAACGTGATATTTATCTGTAATGGTATATGTTTTTTTACGAACTTATTTTATTTGTAATTCTAATTTTAGATTAAGATACATGCGCGCTGGCTAAGATCTATTTGTTTTATGTTGTAGGATAAACTAGTCAACTTTTATGCCTTTAAAAAGCATTCTGATAAAGATAAAACTGAGAAACACTTCAAAGAGTTCACACCGTATAAAATTTACTGTGGACTAGAAACTGAGATATTTGCATAAATCATGTATGAGATAAAAATATGAAACAGTTGAGTTTCTTGACTTTTCCAAACGTCAAGGCTCCCGCTGACAGGCGCGACGCTACGGTGCAACGCGATTCCAGTAGAAAAAAATCCATGAAGTTTTCATTTAAATTGTTCTACTAGAGTCGCGTCGCGCCTGTCTACGGCTGTGCCTGGCTGCCTTTCGTTGTGAAAATATCATAAAAATACTTGGCAGTAATTTTATTGCAATCTTAGTTGTGAAAGTTCTTTTGCAAGTTTTACAGAATGTTACAAGCTGATGGAAGTTTTCACTTAGATGTTGTTTATTACAATTCTAAAATGAGTTGTAAATTGCCCTTTAGGAAGACTATCTACAAAGTTAGCAAGGAAAATATTCAAAGTTAATCTATAGCTGTACTTATTATATGTTTACTGTCACTTTTCTTGTTTGTCATGTGACCGCATTGTTCTTGTAAACTGCGCAATGGATTTTGATTCGGTTTTCACCGTTATTTAGAGAATTTATTTCGGAAGGTTTATTTGTTTACTATACCTTAATCAGACAATACTGTTCCCACTGCTGGGACACAGGCCTCCCCTCTTCGAGAGGGAGTTGGCTGTATTCTATCACGCAGGCCCAGTGCGGGTTGGTAGATGTCACATGTCTTCGAATTTTTCGTTCTAGGACATGCCGCTTTCCTCACGATATTTTCCTTCACCGTTTTGAGAGCAGTGGTGATGAATAGTAGATTTGTTATACAAGGGTCGAAAGGAATTGATGACTTTCACCCGAGTTAAACACTCTACTTTTCATTTCGAATACAAGGAAAGTAAAAAGTTGTAGTTTTTCTAAAATATTAATTGATAATAATAACAAGAGTATTACCTATTAGTCTTTTTTAATTTTAAATATGGAACACATCGCGTCACCGCCGCGCGTCGTCCCGCTTAGGTATTTTTTTAATTCACACTGGCTGTATATACAATGACAAGACAGCAGTATTTTTTTTTAATCAGTGTTTTTCTATAATGGGGGTATTACATCATCATATCTACGATCACAGATCCATGATCAAAGACATAACTAAATTGTAAAATATACATAACATAGGTAATTTGTGAGCTTCGTAGATAGGTATATGATATAATATGATAGTGTAATATCCCCCAAGGGCGATATACCCCTAACAAATGTCTATTTCACAATTCCATTATATCTTCGATCACAGATCTATGACCACAGACTCGACAGTGTAATACCCCCTTAGTAAAATTTTTCGTAGCCGACTACCTAACCAATATAGTTCTATTTTTTTAAATTCATTCCCACCCTAGAGAGGGAAGCAATTACTATGAGTCTTTCCCGCCCAAGAGTGGGGATCAGCATCTTCCACCCGCTACTTGGATCAAACAAACACTACTTTCCAAGTATGAGAAATGAAAATTATTTACACAAAGTAAAGCGCCTGCCTGGGTTCGAACCAACGACCTATAACTCGTAGTTCGGGGCCGATACCATCAGGCCACCACAGCATCATTGTTTATTTGTATAATACATTAATATTAAATTTTCTAATATTAAAGAAATTGCGATATTTTTTCAAGTCTTAAAAACTATGTGAAGCAGAGATGGGTTGCTAGTAAAAAGTGTGTGAACCAGTACCCTAATTGTGTAATACACTATCAATCACAATTTGTTGCGATTTGAAACAGATTGCTTATCCTTGCTTCTTCTTCTGCATAGCCTTTTCCCAACTATGTTGGAGTCAGCTTCCAGTCTAACCGGATGCAGCTGAATACCAGTAGACCTCCACAACCTAGTTATTAGGTAACACGATACCCCTTGGTAAGACTGGTTGTCAGACTTTTGGGCTTGCCTCATAAGTTGGAAAAAACATCTGCTCAACAACGTCAATAACGCAATGAATGTTGTTGAACTGTTAAAATGAAACAAATTAGGCATAATTGTTTACGAAAATAAGTTACGCAATTAGGGTACAGAGATGGGTTGCTAGTGAAAACTGTGTGAAGCAGAGATGGGTTGCTAGTAAAAATATAAAACAGTGGAGTTTCTTAACTCCGGTGCGATTGCTGTCACTTATCTTGTCTGACTGTGTGACCACGTTGTTCGCCTAAACTACGTAACGGATTTTGATGCGGTTTTTACCATCATTAAGAGAATTTATACCGAAAGGTGTGTATTAAACAATAATATTTATTTATTTATTTACTATTCACATTTACATTTGTTTTAACAGGTTCAACCCAATACAGCAATGTAGTCACAATGTACACTGTGTGGCACAAGTCATATAGAGGACAATATGTTAAGTGTCACCCTCTGGAATTCCGCCAATGAGCATGTAAAGATATCCACTTGCAGAGAGACGCTGTTGAGTATCTTTATTGCCCGCTTCACTGATGCAAACTTTAACAGGTTTGTACGGGCCACCGGGACTTCAAACAGCCTCTCTCTCTGCCCTTGTCGCAGCCTACTGTTTGGAACGAGCAATCCCAAAGATTCTAGTATTTGAGGATTATTCTGTAGCGGTTACACCGCCACATACGAACTACGCATCATAGACATGACGTCACACAAATCCTGCATCGCGCAGTTAGAGTTTACCGAGCGATCGACATACATACAAGATTTCAACTTCAAACTGATGGGCAGTTGCCCGCCAGACACAACACCCGTCTGGTCGGAGGATCCTCCCTTTTCAATGGTGGATGAGTGAACTTTACACCCTGTTCCTCATACCCCTAAAATTCAGCATACCACGAAAAACCATAAAAACATATTTAACTAGTACGAAATTGCGCCTTACCTCCAACTTATAGTAACCAACCATCCCTATTACAAACATCAATATTAAACTTACATAGCAGGGAATTGCAGGGGCTAGTCGCTAGTAAATAATATTTCCAGGTTAAATGGTTAGGTAGCGTGAAGGCTGCAGTATCAAACTCAAACTTAAACTCAAACTCAAAGCATTTATTTCAAATAAACCAATTACAGGTACTTTTGAATTGTCAAGGGGTCGGTCAGTCAGAAAGATGAAGCTAGTTGCCCATTCCAAAGCGTAGTAGGTACCTATGGAGAAGAACGGGCAAGAAACTCCACAGACACTCTTTTAAATAAAAAAATTGTTACAAAATATTGGTTACATTATTCATGTTGAAATTATACATGTGAGAACAATGTAGAAAGACGTGCACGCTAAAAGCGTCCGTAACAAAAAACAATAATAAAAACAATTCAAAAATTAAAATAAACCGTGGCAGTTAAGAGATGACCAGTCCCTACTGACGGCGCCCGTTCACGAACATGACGCATGGATCAGCACCATTTAGCTCAACCATTTTGAAGGGAACTTAATGATCCAACACACACGCCACCATCAGCGAGACATTTGAGTGAGCATGACACTCTCAGCCGCCAGGGCACATTCAAGTCAATGAAAGACGTACCCAGGTAATGGTAGCTTTATGGAATGTACGTGGTCACAATGCCCACACATGTGATATGCAATTATACAATACAAAGAGATTGAATTTATACAAAGAAAGATAGTCTTTACAATCTTCATCAGCCGCAACAACACTTTCGAATGCTCATCAATTAATTTATGTGCCCTTGTGGAGCTGGACCAGCGCTAAGCCAAGCATTTTTATCAGCGATGTAATCCCCCAACTTATAATATGCTTGGCAGCATAGTGTGCGTTTTATACAAGATTTAAATTTCGTTTCGTTCAGTTGGAGTATGTGGGGAGGTATTTTATTATAACATTTTATACAGTACCCCATGAAGGATGAGTCTACTTTAGCCAGTCTGAAACCCGTATCGTTATTTTAGTACTGTTTTTAGTGACTGAGCTTGATTTGGAAACCACAAAAATATGCATTTTTAGATTTTTAATTTGACCCCAATCACAGTTCATTTCGAGTAGGCGTGTAACTTACCGGGTTTTGACTGCATGGCTCCAATCATATATAACAAATTGCCAAAGACACGGAAAGAGCTTCTGTTTTCATTATTTAAAAGAAACTCCGAAGCTTTTTAGTGGCGAAGGCATATTATAATATTAAGGAGTTTCTAACTGAGAAATAATTTTTAAGTTTGTGTATATATTATTTTTTGTACTTAGTTCATTGTGTAATTTAAATTTTTTATTTAATTATTTAGTTATAAGTTGAATGTTTAAATCTTTTGCATGCCTGCATGGTAAAATAAGGCAGAACTCTTATTTTTTTGTCATCATTTGCTGTTACCCATATTTGCAAAATAAAATTATCTTTATCTTTGATATTTAACTTAGTAGGTACACAAATACTGGTGATAAAGTCTTATCTACACTTTTGTAATAAAAGTCTACGTCAAGTAACTCAAACAATGTAAATACCTAAGCCCCTAACAACAACTCACTAAACGGGATGTCTTATCTTCTCCCCTAAACTTCGATCAAGAGTACTGTGATCGCAGCTCCTAAAGATCAGTGACGTGTAAATCGAGCTTAAAACCCCCAGTCACACTATCAAAGTTAAATCCATGTTAATTTATAGTAGAGACTTCGTTTACAGACTAAGGCAAGGTATATTGTCGCGAAATGCATGCGGTGGCGGCAAACATACTGCGTAGCTGCAAACGTAGCTGCATGGCGGCAAACATGGCTGCGAGGCTTTCAGTCTCATTCCTTGTGCAAATCTAGTTTAACGTCTTGTTAAAAGGGTTTCGTGCACTTAGGCAATGCTGAGCTGAAATGTTTGTAGTCGAAGTGTGCTTTACCAATGTTAAAGTGTGGGTTGGATCGGATTCATGGAATGTTTACTTTGACATATACCTACTTACATTACCTACCTCTAGGTACGTGACACAAACGGGTGGTAAATACCGGAGTTTCTACAGCACGTGCCAAAAACTGAAAAGTAGTCTGTAATTAAATAAGTGTCCTAACTTTTTTATTCATACTGTCTTCAGTTGAAACTTAGAGATTCGAAACCCAGAATTTGAAACTAAGTTTATTTTATTTTAATTAACTGTCCTAAAGTTCTTAAAATCGCCTTGTCAGGCAGTTATTTATAGACTAATTAAAATGTACCTACTTCTATAATTATAAAGGGTAGTAATAAAAGCTCCGAAAAAAAATTAATATATGAGCTTACTCAAAATATTAAATTTACTGCTATAAATACAAATTTTACGACACCTTATATACTATATTTGTATTCACAAATAAAGAAACGACCGAATAAAATACCTACTGAAAATTCCGAAAAATCAAAACAGCATTTGCTGACGTAAAATTTTTTAAATATGCAAACAAGCATAGCATGCATGGTCATGGAGCATGCAAGCGAGCATGCAATATGCAGCAGGCATGGTTTCTGTCACGGCTCCGGCACTGTGAGGCTCTGGCGGTCCCACGCGAGCTTATCGTCGCAGATGGTTTTATCGCTCACCACCGCAGCTTCGGCTTGCTAGCAGGCTCTACCGGTGAGCCTCAGCCGCGGGCGACGAGCGTTATAAAACCACCTGCTCCTCAGCTCGCGGGCCGCCTGGCCCCTCCGCGCCTACGCGTGCTTAAGTTACACTCTAGGGGTAGGGCAGACAAGACTACGTGGAGTCGGTTTTGCAGCGATTCGTTTCTATCACTAACTTTTATAGCACAACATGTTGACTTTTCGGAGACTTAGTATTTTTTTTCGGCAGTTTTAGCATTTTTTTTGGAAATTTATTATTACAGTCAAACACAGATTTTTGGAAGTTAATTTGTTTTTCGGAAGCTTTATTATTTCCCATTTATAAACATTATAAATTAAAGTCGTTTTTCGTGTCAGTCTGTGTGACCGCGTTGTTCTTCTAAACTACGCAACGGATTTGGATGCGGTTTTCACCATCATTTAGAAAGTGGTGGCCCAGTGGTAATGACCGTGACTTATGAGTTGTAGGTCGTAGGTTCGAACCCTGACAGGCGCTTTACTTTGTGTAAATTATTTAATCACCACTGCTCTTAAAAACTGTGGAGGAAAACATCGTAAGGAAACTGGCATGTCCTAGAACCAAAAATTCGAAGACATGTGCCATCTACCAACCCGCACTGGGCCCACGTGGTGGATAATGGCCCACTCCCTCTCACAGAGAGGAGGCCTGTGTCCCAGCAGTGGTCATTATAGGCTGACTATTATTATTAGAAAATTTATTTTGAAAAGTTTCTGTGTACATACTTCCATATAATAAAGAAATCTCGATGTTTTTACGAAGGTTTTTTCAGCTAGTAACAATATTAAAAGTCTACAAAATCGTTGCAGCCTTATATTATAAGAAATTCGCCCCAAATGAGGTTACATTGTTTTTCTCCCAGTGGTGTGGAGCAAAATGTGCCATAAGCGCTAACAGTAAACATGTAACAATCTTTTAGTACGTGGCAATATGTCGAGCACTTATGTACCTATGTAAAGTAAGTGTATACGAGAACATTTCCATTTTGGCAAATTGTCTGCTACTTGTCTCCTGTCCTTATATTTATTTGATGCCATTGTTATGTCCTCATCTCGTAGTGTATTTATTCTAAATAGTATCATTATCTTATCCAGTTTTTTTAGGGTTGTACGAAACCTCAAGCTGGATAAAAAAGAACGAGATGTATCAAAAGTAAAATTTTTCATGTTGATGTTTTTACGGTTTTAGTCTCGTGCATGTTTTGTAATTTTCAGAGTCAAACAGAGTTCCATACTAAACTTACAAAACGGTCAATATCTCTAAACGTTCTTCAAGGCCTTTTTAAATTACTCGGCTACACTTCACAGATTATACAAATTATGGGTATATATTATGTTACTGTAAAAGCCCGAACTGCAGTAAATCTTAGGATTTACCGGTAAATCCAAAGATTTACCAAGGTCTCACTCATCGGTAAAAGTCCGAATTGTTCTATAGTAATCATCAATTTCTGACTTTTACTGCCATTCCGTCGGTAAATCTTAGGTTTTACCACATATATCGGTAAATGTCCGAAATCAAAGATTGAAATACTATAATAATAGTCGTGTCAATTCATGTCTCGCTTGACACCCGCTCGGCTAGCTGGTATTGTCCAAACCCGAACTGCGGTAAATCTTAGGATTTACCGGTAAATCATAAGATTTACCGCAGTTCGTTTACAGTAATAAATATACAACGTGTAACAAAAATACTGTCCGATCCGTGTGTGTAGATTGTTAAGAATCATACTAAGAGTCTATATACTATGTGGTAATTTTTAGGAAAAAAGAAAAAAAAAAACTCCGTATTTTTTTTCAATGGGGAATTTTACCGGATTACTAGATGGGGCGCGGGCGGCAGTCGTTTAGCGGGTGTCTACAAGTCATAAATTATGACCCCTGTTAAAAATTTACCCATTTTTAATGGAGTTGGGATTATTTTGGTAAGATAAGGTGGGGTAAGACTATCACCGGGGCATGACTATCACTTTCAAATATCAAGAAAAGTACCGCCTTCTTTTTGAATTTGCTATGTCGATAAAACAGTTCAGATGAAAAAGTACTCGACTTAATACACAGATGGCACTACTGAAGGTTAATGTCGCCAACAAAACGAAACGAAAATGTCAGTTGTAAGAAAAAAAATTGCACGGAGCCCGACGAATTACTCAGATTTTTGGTGAAAAAAAGCGTTAAATGGAAGAGTCTTGAATGTAGTAGCATCATAATTAATATTGTCTTTTAAGTTATCTTATCATTTTAATATTATACAAACGATTTCTTATAATATTTTACGAAAACAAAACATAACCTAGAAATATCAAAGTGGGGGAAGACTATCAGTCAGCCCGGGGTAAGACAAACATAATGTTAGTCTTTCCCCAAGACAGTTATAATCAACATTTTCTTTTATGATATTTGTGTTTCGACTAGTTCAAGATCGATAGTAAGTACTAAAGCACAGATTACCCCACAGTATGCAAACTACCCGAACCATTGATAGGTCGAAGAGGAAAAATATTATTCAAAATGTCATTTCATGACTATAACGTACAGTAGATTTTAATTCTGATTAAAGCCAAATTAAAGTATGTAGTACCTAAGTTCAGTAAAAGTTCCTATTAGAGTATAGAAATATTTATTTTTTATTTATTAAGTATATTGTGAGTGGTTTGTTAAAGTTGCAATTTTATTTAATACTGCAATAAAGTTTATTTCAACTTATTCCTTAATCCGTCTTTTATGTCTAACGTAAGTATAACATTATACTATTGATGTCACTCAAAATATTCTGCTCCTCTGATTTTGATTATATGTTAGTCTTGCCCCAAATCACGTAACAAACGAATTGCCGCAAAAATGAACGTTGTATCGTTATGACAGAGTTCAAATTAAATTTGAGTACTTATTTCATTTACGATTTTTCTTTAAACTGTTATTCTTACCCCAATAGGTGGGGCAAGACTAGCAGTTTTAACTGTTCCACATATTATTCAAAATCTACGTTCTGAATGCATTAACGGAAATATATCCATTATTTCATAAAGGCTTATAGTTTTTAGGTATCAGTGATTTTATTATATCAGAGGTAGGTAAGTCAAATAACTTAGCCATGAAAATCGATCTTTCCTGTCTGGCAGAAAAGTATGTTAGTCTTACCCCACCTCACCTTACTAAAACATGAATTTTAAATAGCAATAACATTTTTTTATTATTTTAATTATTGTGAATGTGAAGAATATGTGGGTCATTCCTTTTTATTTTGTTTTTAATTTTTTCTCAGTTAGTTCTAATCATGGTCTGACAGTTTGAGTAATTTAAGTGGCCTACCCAAATGTCCTTTTTTTGGTATTGTTCGTCGAATCGTTGAGCTCCTTAAATTCTGAGTTGAGCTACACGATAACTGACAAATGCGTGCTCTGACTGGACAGGCCCTCTCAATCTGTGTGGTGCTTTCCTCAAAAGACCACTTCAGACACCAATCCACATGGCCTTCACATGATCTGACCAAGATTATGTCTGGACTTTAAAAGAGACTGAGACCTCTGAGTTTGTTTCGGCCTTTCTTCTCAGAGTAGTCAGATAGGAAACGCCGACCTCATCTAGTTTTAAAATATGATTGACGTGTAAAAGTGTTTGTACAAACCTACTTACAGAAATAAAATCATTTATCATTTATTTTCAATTATAATAAGATTTTTTTATTACTTTTTGGTAATAATATTGTAGTACCTCTGTACCCTTTTCGGATTGGATAGGGTTTTTTTTAACACATTGTTTAATAACAAAAAAACAAAGAAAAACTAATTCCTAAAATCATAACTTCAACTGAAAAAAAAAAACATCAAAATCATTTACATTTTTTTTTGCTTTTAAATGTTTTTTCCCTGTACAGCTGTGAAGTTACTAATTAAGTTAGTTAAATAATTAAAAAATATGGCACGTGTAAGTTTCAAAACATTTAGATAGAACTTTTTTCAGCCTTTAATTAAAGTAGGTAAACATACGATCCGCCCACGTCTGGCATACCGTCTGAGTACCGTTTACTATTCAAATAGGTATCACCTAATCAAATAAATTGATAAGACGTGTACGCACGGACGAACAAAACATGGTGAACACGAACATCAAATATTTGGTTTGTACGTTTTTGAAGTGAAAATTTCTTTAGGCGCGTTGGGCATTTTTGAAATGGGAAAAACAATTGAACTCGCGACACTGTTACCGACTCTAGCTATTGACCATTAAAAATACATCAACACGCGATACATTTTCTTTGTAATTAATGACATTTCAAACATTGAGACATGACAACGACATGATTGACACTTCCCTTTTTTATCGACTTTAAAAAAGGAAAGTATTTCCGGCACAGTAAAATTGTTCAAGTTTTTACTTCTGTCGGCATTCTCGGAGTGCTACTGTTTTTTTTCTTTGTTTGTTTTGGGGTTTTTATCTAAATAGAAAAACTATTACATATAACATTAACACTTATAATTAACACATAAATTATACTAAACTGTTAAACAATATAATTATGAAACACTTTGTGATGGTTCGTACGTGTGGACGTAAATTAGCATAGCAAACACGAACACCATACAAACACACAGTTTGCGCTCAACCGCCCGCTCTCTATAGTAGCCACGGATTCGAAATTGGATCGCCGCGAACATTTTTGACGAACACAGTGTTTGATGTTCGTGTCCAACATGTTCTCGTTCATTCGTGTATACACGTCTTTAAGTGGGTACAATTTGCTTAGTATATTTACAAAGAGAATATATTACACTTAGCATTAATTTCTAGAGTACCACACGTTTAGACACGACTAATGAAATGTAACGAGGTACCTATAATGATTAGTAAATACCTATTGTAAATATCACGTATATCGTATGCTGCTTTCAGCGGCGGATGTGTCTTTGATCTGTGCCTATAAGCCGACGTTCGCACGACGTAATAAAATCGCGGCGGGATTTTATCGCGCACTGGATTTTCAACTATCGGTGTTAAGCCGAGCGTTGAGAATTCAACGCGCGGGGACGCACTCTCGCCTCAGTGCATTGAAAAAAAAAAAACTCTGTGGGGTTTCAACTTTCGGTGCTAAGCAGAGCGTTGTAAATCCAGTGCACGAAAAAAAATCGCAACGATTTTATTACGTCCGTGCGTACGTCGGCTAACTAACAGCTCTGTATGTCTATATCGTAAGAATAAATGTCTTTGTCTTTGGAAATAGATTTACACAGATTCTTTAGCAAAAACGATTTTACAGTTCTTCAAAAATTTAAAGATACCAAGTTCTGAAATTGTAAACGTGTGCCTGTACTTGGGAAAGTTTGCAAAAGTATATACAAGTAACAAATTATTACCTAAAGCATAGTGTTGGCCCCGTGGTAACGGCCGCGACTTACGACTTGTAGGTCGTGGGTTCGTAAATTATTTCATCACCACCGCTCTCAAAACGGTGAAGGAAAACGTCGTGAGGAAACCGGCACGTGCTAGAACCAAAAATTCGAAGACATGTGACATCCACCAACCCACACCGGGCCCGCGTGGTGGATTATGGCTCATTCCCTCTCACAGAAAGAGGAGGCCTGGGTCCTCCTAACAGTAGGAACATTATAGGCTGATTATGCTTATGTTGATTTGCTTAACAATTAATGTCCTTGACTGTATTTACTGTGCCCAGTTATCGAGTTTAATTTGTAGAAGGTCGTCTTTGTTGTTCTCATACCAGTGTGTCAGTATCTGAAGCACGATGTCTTATTTAACACCCAGGTATTCCTATAGCTACCAGGGGCGACGGCTCTAAACAACTCGATTCCTACCGGCTTCCCTCCAGAAATTTGGAACCCTATTGTCATTGAATAATTACTTTGTGTTACGTTTTAAAAAATATCGTGTACAAGGCAGTTTATTACAATATATCTCCACTGCACTATACAGGATATTGGACAGTAATAGCCCGGAAGCAACTATAATAGCTCGATTACCTACAGCCCATTACATTGATTTACTATTAACAACAAATTAATTATGTTCATAACCACTTGGGAATGTTGGCGTTCATTGCAAATTATGTAGATAGGTAATATGTGGACTATATCTTTGAGAGTAGCTAAGTATCTCGATATTGTTGTTGATAATGTATTGCCAAGTGCTATTTATGTTTGACATTTCATCTACATGTATAAAAAAATTAAATTAATTTATTTCTGGCCCAGGGACCCATACTAAAAACAAAAAAAATACACAAATTTGTCAATTTTATAAGTGTCACTATTTGAGTCACAGAAAAATGTCAGATCAGATCAATTAATGTCAAAAAAATCAATTAATGTAATTATTATTATTATAAATCCAAGTTGTTTTTTGTGTCCGTCTGTATAATGGCGTTGTTCTTCTAAACTGCGCAACGAATTCTGATGCGTTTTTCATCATAATTTTGAGAATTGACTTCGGAAGTATTATGTGTGTAAAACGATAATATTCAACTTAATGATATAGAAATCTCGATGTTTAGTTAAGTCGTAAAAACCTTGGGAAGCAAGGGTGGCTTGCTAGTTCTAATAGGTATGCTGAATCTCAAATACTTACACAACGTTTCCATGACGAAAATGACTGATGGCGGCTGTACACTCTTGTCCGAGTGCTCTCGCTAGGTTTCGCGAAAAAGTCTCGAGCGACGGGCTTCAGCCCGAGTGAGGCCATGTACACTCTCGCCTAGTTCAGTTGAAGTTGTGAACCACGAGAGGATGGACACAGACATTGAACGTCTTCTCTGTCAATCGGCGGCGCAAACAACATTAGAGACACGAGAGTGTACAGCGACGCACTCGCAACTGCCGTGAAATCCTTTGACTCGGGGGCACAAAATACCGATACGAGACGGAGACCGAGCGCTTTCGTTTCTCGCACTCGGCCTGTCTCGGTGTACCTCGGCGAGAGTGTTCAGCCGCCATTACAGACTTTTGGGTATTATGGCTCATATAAACTGGAAACGTCATGTTTAACTGACTCTAAAACTGTTAATAGTTCACTAGAACTGATAGATTACTACAGCCATTCTTTTTGGTCATAATTTATTAGTAAACGCTTCCATGATAAAGGATATTTTTCGAAGTTCAGACCTGCTTTTATTACAATAACTGAGATTCCTCTGTTATATTTACCTTTACCTACAAGTAGGTACTTTTGGAACGGAAAGGGTTCTGCAGTGCCATGATAACGAGGCGAGCTCCGCTATTCATCGGGCAGTTCCAATTTCGGACGTTGAGTACCTATAACTGAAAACCCCAATCGCATTATGCCTGGTCGGATTTAAGATAGGTATTCGCTTTCTGAGTTTATTGACTGTGAGTCTATTGTTACGTCCTAAGTCCTAACAGACGGTATGGTAGGTTCCTACTTGGTAATAAACTAGATACGTACACACGGCGAAAATACGAAAATCCTATACAATGCGAGATCAGCATAAACTGGAAATGTATAGCTTGATGTGTAGCCGTGTGTACTGAACGAACTCTCGTTTCAGAAAACCTGCATCCTAATTGCGTAGTACACTGTTATACACTATCCGAAGGCTTTGCAGGAAATTCCTAATCCATTGCTTCATACATAGGCTTGAAAAACTAGGCTGCTTGACAATGTAAATATAACACAATGAACGTGGCTGAACTGTCAAAATGAAAGGCATTACTTTAGAGGCATGAGGAACAGGGTGTAAAGTTCACTTATTCTCTATAGAAAAGGGAGGATCCTCCGACCAGACGGGTGTTGTGTGTGGCGGGCAACTGGAACTGGGAAGTTATATACAGGGTGTCAGGGACATCAACTGAAACCATGGATTCAGTATATGATTCTGAACCCCCCTGCGATTAAATTTTTCGTCGGAAAAGCTGATATTTTTTTTAATAACCGACGAAAAATTTCAGCGCAGGGGGATTCAGAATCATGTACTGAATGAATCCATGGTTTCAATTTTCGCGTCGATATCCCTGCCACCCCGTATATGATGTTCAGCCGATAAACTAATTGCGCGATGCAGGATTTGTGTGACGTCAGGATTTTTGTGTGACGTCAGGTCTTTGATGCGTAGTTTGCACACCCGCCACATCGATTAACATTGTATGTGTGTTACGCAATAACCCCGCAGATTAAGTCTGATCAGAAATTAAATCAGCTGTCAAATCTAATATTCGTTGCTATGATTGGCTGACTAAATAACAACAGCCAATCACAACGCTTACATATAAGTTTTGACAAAATATTTAATTAAACACGCTACCATTTATGAGCATGAAGTATGTCAGTATAGCATTATAAGCGTCCCAAATCAAACCGCAATCCCTTGTAACAGTAGTGAACATTTATATTATCCAGGTGACACCCCTGCGTTTCAACGTAGAGACGCGAATTCTCGAAACATGTTTTTGCTATTTGAATAGCGGAAGGCGTTTCAACACGCGCTTATTGGCGTATGTTTGGCTTCTATTGGCGTGTCGGAGTACGTCAGACAACGCAATAACTCACGACGATACATCAGAGTGGAACTAGTGTCACTGTGGAATGGAGTCAACGATTTGTAGAGCCTTGCTATTTGTAGGTATGTGTTGGCTAAAGAAAAATAGTGGAAAAAATAACTGTAGTGGAAAAACGATATGAAACATTCTATAATCACGTTAATGTAAAATGCGATCGGTTCGATCAACGTAAAATAAGGCAGGATAATATCTACTAAATAATTACTTACTTTAGTTTAGGGTTAACAAAGAAAATTATGAAAGGACAATTGTTTTTGACAAACTTTACCTTTATTGATTAGTTTTAAAATAATAGATTGTTTTAAGTAGTTGATAAAGAAAAGGGTTCCGCTAAAGTGATAACCGAACTACCTTCAATTTATTAGACAAGATAATTATAATTATTAGTTCAAAGAAAAGTACTCGTTTCTGTAGACTTGTAGAGTGTCTGTCTATCTATGTTATATACCGTAATATTTTCAGGAAAAAGTTTAAATTACTTTTTCTTTGACGCTGCTTTCTAAAAGTAATATTCGATAATATAAATGTGAATTTGCTGAATTCAATATCTGGCGATGTTCATAGTACCTATTCAGGAAGTCAGGATAGCAATCTTTCACCTTGGCGTACTGCAGAAAAAAAGAAAATTAAATTGATTTGTAGGACCGAATACCAACCACATACCGTAACCATGAATTCAGTACATGATTCTAGACCCTTTAGCGTAAAAATTGGTCGGTTATCAAAAAATAAAAACGAGCGAGCCTTATAGTAGTCGCATATAATGTGTGACATCTCACATTGGTAATAAGCAACATTAAGGTAACAAGCAACAATAAAGGGGCGGGGCCTCGCCAAGGTCATTTCTGACGTCCAATTCTAGCACCGCGCGCGCTCGTTGGTCAAATCAAATAGAGCGCGCTTTCCCGGCTTCCTGTGACACACTTCCGTCCCTTTCCACGAAATCACTCCGACAGATTTGATTAAGTATTTAGGTTTAGATTTTGATTGACGAAAAGCGAGAGGAAAGATAATACACATAAAAAAAAAAAACATTGGCACTCCAAGAGTGCCGACAGAAGTGAATACTTGAAAAACAATCGGCACCGCAGTAGTCACGCGTTGATGTCTTTTACTCCACACACCGCGGTAATCAACGCGTTGATGTCTTTTACTCCATGGTGTCGGTAAACTCGGTAACAGTGTCGCGAAATCAATGGTTTAGTCCCATTTCAAAAATGCCCAACGCGTCTAAAGAAGTTTTCACTTCAAAAACCTGCAGTACGCGGTCAAAATGTATGGAACAGAAAATTGTTCAACGCTGGGGTTTCAGAATCATGAAGGTACTGAATCCATGGTAACTGGTTGAGCGTCGATGTCCCTGCCACCTTGTATAACGTCTGTTCCAAAAGTATTAGATGATCGTCTAAATAAACCCTGTTCGGGTTAAATTCTTACACAAACACTCAAGGTAAGTAACACATTCATTACTTTATACCTCACATTTTCCAACTATTATTGATTGAAAAAAAGTGGTGGCACTCCGGGAGTGCCGACAGAAGTGAAAACTTGATCAAGATCGCCTTGGTGGTAGTAAAAAAAAAAATACTTGCATAGAACATTGATCCGTAACGCAATATTTATAAAGAGTACAATCGCGTTTACAAAAATGAGGTGTCGTCATGGTGTCGCGAAATCAATGGTTTAGTCACATCTCAAAAGTACCCAACGCGCCTAAAGAAGTTTTCACTTCAATAACATTAGGAGTTCGTAGCTAAGTAATAACAGCCGCACGGATCGATCCATCAGGTTAAGCTAAGCTTGTCGGGGTTGGTCCGTGAATGGGTGATCATCTTTAAATACCGAGACTCCTCCGTGCCTCGGAAAGCACGTTAAGCGTTTAGTCCCGGCTGTCATTCGTGGATCTTTGATAGTCGTTGCGGGTCGTCATAAGCTCGAAAGTCTAACAACCAGTCTTACCAAGGGGTTTCGTATTATCCAGTAACTGGGTTGTGGAGGTCAGATAGGCAGTCACTCCATGTAAATACTGGTATTCAGCTGCATCCGGTTAGACTGGAATCCCCAATATAGTTGGGAAAAGGCAAAGCAGGCAGAGATTGTTTGAATAACATTGAAAAATCTGCCGAAAGTTGAGGCTAAAAGTATTCAAATAATCAAATCACGTTTTCAGATCCACACAACATAACACAACATAACATCACGCCTTGTTTCCCCGAAGGGTTGGGCAGAGGTGTACCTGTAGCAGGTACACCCACATTTCGCCAGTTATGTTTAAGTCCCATGTAATAGGGGGCGAGCCTATTGCCATCAACCGGGCACAAATCCAGACTCCGGGCTGCTACTGAAAAATTCCAGATAGAAAAACCCAATAACACTATGCCCGACCCGGGAATCGAACCCAGGACCTCATGCTCAGCAGTAGCGCTTACTCATTTTATCAAATACTTTTCGAACAAACCATACGCCCTCAATACCGTAATTCCTTTATCTCATTATCTTCTGTAGTTTAATCGAACATTTTGATATACTTAATTTAATTCAAACTAGTTGTATAGATTGTCAATTTGTCACAATCGATTCGGTTTGTAATCGAAACTCGAAATCCTCTGGATCAGAAAGCTAGTTATGTTTGCAAGTTGAATGCTGCAACCTTATATCCATTGGGAAAAATAACACTCCAATCCGTATGACGGGACGGAAAAACATGCATACTTGATTCTTGGTACAGTGGGCAAAAGAGAAAGGTTTATATAATTGTTTATTTTATTTGAATTTATAAGTCAATTTATTTTTATTTTATTGTTGACATAATCTGCTCATTACAATGTTTTTGTTATGGGTTGTGTTGCAATTTGTGGTTAGCTAGCGACCTCGACAATTGATCATATTATTTTTTGCCTGAGCAACCGGCAGCAAGTTTGTCATGCTCCCTTAGATGTCACTACTCGCGGTAGCGTCGGGGGTTGGGTTGCCTCCTTCCCTCAAATATGGCGAGGGAGGTTATGGCTGATCTTTACGTTATGCTCGTGAACGGGTGCTGCTTGTGGTGACTGGTCGTCTTGCTGATCATGGTTTTGTTATTGTTACTAGTAATTAACTGTTCATTTATTTTACCTCGATGGACCATCGAGTTTATCATTTATAACTTCCAATTACAGCTTTATATAGCTTTATGTAAGCGGGCACGCCCTTTATGCCTGGAGGCTTTTATTTAGATATTTAGTTCTGTTTACGTTTAGTTTTAATTTTTTTAATTCTGCTTGAGTATAGTTCTCGATGGTTGGTATATTGGTGTGTGCTAGCTGACATACTCGTATGACCAATAATTTATCATTTATGTAGGATGTTAATTAGGAACGAATTATAAATTTAAGAAATAAGCAAAGAGAACATGAATGCAGCGATGAATGAATGAGAGAGTATGTGTGGAAGAGAGGAAGGGAAGATGGCGAGCTATAAGATGTTAAGACGTAAAGACGATTATAATAAGTTTTAAAATAATTTAAAAAGTAATTCAAGTTAAGAAGATTTTATTTTGGTCGATCACCACCCCCTACATTTATGTTATGTTTTGTGTTGAATAATGTAAATTATTTTGCATATTATTGTATAGAATCATTTTTTTGTAACTTGAACAGACAGCTGTGCTGCTGGGGAGTTTGTTGCGCCACTTCTTCTTCTCAGCTAAAGGCACTAGGAAGTGGTGAAGGGTGGGCGTTTTTGGAGGACTGTCTTATGTAATTTTGACGTTCGAAAAGTGCTGATTCTCAGCCTAGTTTGAGTAAATGACTTTTGAATTTTGAAAAGAAAGAGTGGGTACAGATTGTAGACATAATGTGGGAAGGTAATAGTTATGGGTAAAGGACCATATCCTAAGACACTGTAGGTTGTTGATGCACCAATAAATGATTATTCACTCGGCCTTATGCTAGGGTGAAAAGGGCTTGATCTCTAATACGACGAACGAAGTTGCGGAAAACCGCTAGCTCCTATCTACATGATAATTGTTTGCCTGCACACCTAACTCTTTCGGCATGTGTACATCACTCCCAGATAAATCCCTGAAGTACGACAGCTCGTTTAATTAGTGGCTATTTAACTTTCATTTAAATTTGTTTTGTCCATGTTTGAGTTTTGCTTTGCTTAGCGAAATTCTACGCAGGGCAAATTAAAGTTTTCGTTTAATTATGCAAGATGCGAACTGTGCTGACGACGGTGGATGTCGTTTGACGGTGATTCCTGGAAGATTGTAGGTATCTGTGTTACTTGTTTTGACAAGAATGTTCAGTAGAGATTTAAGTTTTCTTTTTTAATCTTTCCTTTCCTTTTTCGTGTGGTTAGTGACTAACCTGGTGTCAGAGTTTTAAAGTCGCCCATTCGCCTGTGATTTTGCTTCACATGCCGTCGAGAAATATCTCTCAGGCACGCCGATTTCCTCACGATGTTCTCCTTCACCGTTTTTTAAGCAAGTGATAATTATACGCACATGAATCTGAAAAGTCAGAGGTGCGTGTCTTGTGTTCGAACTTGAGACCTATGACTTGGCAGTCCGACCGTCACACCACTAGGTTATCACTGCTTTTTTATTTATTTTCTGCATTTGGATGTTCAGTCTAGCATTCGAGATAGCTCTCTTGGGAGCAACACGGTAAGCGTTGCCGTCAAAACATCATCTCAACTTCAAAATTTATTTAGTTTTGCACGTCATTCATTTTCAGATTTGCACTTAACTAGGTTCATTTACATACTTCTTTTTGTACAATTACACTATCGCCAAGAGAGTTGCTTCATGAGGGAATTGTAAAAAGATGTTTCAGTTTGAGATATTTTTATTTTTATTCTTAAATTTTATAAGAGGCTTTTATCCACAGTGGCCAGCCTCATCATAACTTAAACTATTCTAAACAACATGTACAAATACAATATAAATTATTAATTTCTAGACAAATCAGTGACTAGGTTTGCTATCTCAGCATAAGGACTGATATCATATTCGTTGACTTTTATTCTACTAAACAGTGTCCCTCTTTCCTTCTATGTCTTAGTACACTCCATAAGTAGATGGTGAATATCTTCAAACATTCCTCATGTTTCACAAGTGGGAGAATTCACTTTGCGATAGTTCACTGAGTTTTAAGTCCTCATCATGTACAGACAGCTCCCTATTAATTGGGCTCCCATCACTTATTTGCTAAAGTTACTACGAAAGGAGAGTATAGTAACTAATAAGGTAAAATAACAGTCTGTACGTTTAGGTACAATTCTACTATATATCGGAAACAGGTATCTGTCTCTCTCGTTATTATCAGCGATATTTTAACTACTGTCATGAGGGGTACTGTGGGTAGTGTTGGTTAATGCGCAATAGAAAAACCGTTTGCAGTTCAGATCACATTATAATTTACTATCAAACTAATCACACTAGCAATACACACTGGGTGCGATACACGGCGTTTATTAAAATCACAAATCGATACAATAATCACAAATTACAATTAATACAATAACTGAGCACAACAAATCGAGTACAGTTCCGCGACGTCTTAACTCCGATGCGATCAGAGACTCAATCCTCCTCGCCGTGGCCTTAAAACGTCACGACTCTGTAGAAACTTGCTTTAGGTGTGGGTAGATCACGTGATGTCACCAGTGGCGCGCTTGCGATTCGGTTCGTGTCCGTACCAATGACCGGATCCGACATATATATTATATTTATACTCTTTCACGCAAAATCTACTGAACGGATTTGGATGAAATTTGGCACACAGATAGTTTATAACCTGGATTAACACATATGATACTTTTTATCCCGATATTCCCACGAGATCGAGACTTATGCGGATGAAACCGCGGGGTGCAGCTAGTACATGATTCATAGTTTTATTTCTACAAGTAGGTTCGTACAAACACTTTTACACATCAATAATTTTTTTGAAACAAGTTGAGGTTACTGAGGTTGGAGTTACATAATATAAATTATTATAATTACTATAACAATACCTTTTAAAGAGTTATGAATAACATGTCACACATTGCATTGGCGAAACATTCACATAAAAACATGTTCAAAAACCCTGTTTTCCGTCAGTATATCGATTCGTGTTTGCATTGTCACGCAAAATTGACGTGAAACGTGTTTGACGTTTCACATCCCTTCATCCCTTGACATGTTTTACAGACAAATTGCAAAACAAAATGTTTCTAACACTAAACACAAGCTATTCACAAGTTTGAAACATGTCAATAGTCTGTGTTTAGATACAAACAAACAACAGTGCAAACACAGACGCGACAAATCTCTATACAAAACATGTCTATTGAATATGTTTCATGCAGTGCGAACACAAATTCAACAAAACAAGTTATGTGATTTGTTTCGTGTGTCATGTTTCGAAACATCTACATAAAATGTTTTCTGGTGAAAACGAATAGTTATTACACACACCCACAAATCTCTTAAACGAACGAACGCCATCGACGATTGTATTGTTTCTTTATCCTCAAATAAAAAAAAAACAAAAAGGTCGGGTGTAATCCTCTATCAAAATTCAGCTTACCGAAAAAACACCTAGAGGAACGGAAGCCTCCCAAATGAAGTGGTTGGCGGAACCGGATAAGCGGAATGACTTTCCGGTCCCGGCGGGATCGTAAAAGTCAACGCATGCATTTAATTTCGTGAGTTATATTATTAGGTATATGTATGGCCTTGTATTGTGGACAGTGGATGCCTTTTTTTGTTTTAAACTTAATTATGTAGGTACGTACAATTGGGAGCGTAAATGTATCTTGTACTTGGTGAAATTCAAAAGTACTTATTTTTTATTTTTTGTTGTATTAAATTAGAAATAAGGGGTTGTGTAGACGGAATCTTGTAACACAAACTATAATTTATTACGTTTCTAGCAGTGCTAGGATTCACGAGTTGTGAGTCGTGAGTACCTACGAGCCCGGTAAGAATTGCACAATACAAAGCGCATACTTTAAATGGTAAAGAAAATCATAGCGAGGAAACCGTCTATTTCTGGAACCAATATCGACGGCATTTTGTCGTTCACCAACCAGCACTTTTCTTTGCGAGAAAAAATCACATAAATGCTCGTGACTGTACACGGATTTTAAAACCGCGAATCCGTTTTTAAAGATCCGGAGGTGTGTTTCGGATTGGTTACTGCGTATTTTCTTTTGTTACATTCGCCTGTTAAACTTTTTTTTTGCTAAACAGGATGAGTGAAAACAAAAGAAATGTTTTGGACTTAAGGAGCAGAACGGGTCGTTTCTCTCAGTTGACTTTTATATACTTCAGCCAGTTGATTCATTCTTTTTTTGCTTTGTTTTTAGCTGGGTTCAGGGCACAAGACAGACGGTAATTATGTTTGAATTAATTCTGTTCTTACAGATAAGTCATAACCCTTCCTAGTGTTTTTAATTCATGATATGGCCCAAAAAATTGCTGTTTTTTTAAATACTAGACGTACTTATTATCAGATAATCATTGATTAGGGTTACCCATCTGATGGTCACATCTAGTGATAGTTAACCAAGTAAATTTTCCTGTCTGTCTGTGGGAACGCGATGCTAAAAAAAAAAAACTTAGGCCACGCAAAGTATTTTGATGCAGTTTCCACTATCGCTTAAAGAATTTATTTGAGAAAGTTGTTTTGTCAAGTCCTAAAGACGGCCCGAAGAGGAGGCGAGTCACAAGTTTAAACAAAAATAATCAAAAAATTAGCTAATGGTGCCGATTCTCTTGTTCACAAACTAAACTTAATTTAAGTTCAGTGCATCTTTTTCTTTCTATTTCATTAAGAAAAGGACAGAAGATAAATTTTAGTTTAGTCCTGTCAAATTAATCAGCGCTTGACGTAAATTGACGTAATTTTAGTTGACAAGTTTTTAATCACGTCTAAACTTGTATGGAGTATGACAGGCGCTGATTATTTTGACAGGACTAAACTAAAATTTATCTTCTGTCCTTTTCTTAATAAAATAGAAAGAAAAAGATGCACTGAACTTAAATTTAGTAAAGTTTGTGAACAAGGGAATCGGCACCATTGTTTAATTTTTAAACTAAGAAGCTTTCAAAGAATCATTACATATTACAAGTATCTGTACACGCTTTATTTTACAAATGTCCCTTTCCCAATAGCTATTTACTTACAATCTGTCCTATGTGTGTAAAGCTAGGGATGCATAGGTATTTGTCCAGGACAAACAGTTCGCTAGTGGCGTCCCTCGGATCTGAGCCCGCTTGTGTACACTTGGCTTAAAGCTAGGCCTCAGGTGCTAACTTAGATGCATATTTGTAAGAATTATGCGACAGTCGTAGGTGTCTTAAGGGTAAAGCTGTTTTGAAGTTATGATTAATGTGAAGTGCAAACAAGCAATTTAGGTACTTATTTCTGTATGTGTTTTCTGCAAATTCCAACTTCAACTTAAAATAAGATTTAATAACAAAATAATATTCTGAAATTGAATAAATAGAACTATTCTATTTTGAAGAGTAGATTCACAATAAAATACAAAATGAAAGAACTCACATAAGTGTAGTTTCTGTTAAAGTAATTCGAATTTGTACGAATTTCTTCAGCTCTCCTATTTCTTTTGTCATGTAATATCTAGAAAAGTATTCTACATACCTAAGCTGAATTTTCTTTGTACAGAGGAACGCTTAAAGTTACATAGCTCTAATATGAAATGGTTCAACTTTGACTACAAATGTAGATATTCTTCAACGACGGATTCTCTATAACTTTGCAGAATATTTTCTGCTCGAGTCCCTACAAAACTATATTAAAAATTGTGGAGTCCGTTCTTTTGTTGCACGTTCCCGTTGCATAGAGCAAACTAGAATAGTTAGACATTTTTGTAACACAAACTTTGATGCGAATAACTAGTAGTTTTAATGAAATTCAAAGTGAATTACTTTTTTATGATATTAAAAATTGTTGAAATATTACTTTTGGTTTTCGTAGGATAGCTAATATGATTATAAAATTGGCAGATTGAATAAAGGGTTGTAGAATATTGAAAGTTGAAATAACAGTAAAATCTAGTTTTCTGAAATGGGCTATGGGTTGTTTTTGACAAGGGGCTGACAGGTGGCAAAATTATTATCTAACTTGTCAGTTCTAATACCGCAAGCTGATACCGGGTAGCCACATCATCAGAATGAGAACACTGACTTTTGATTAGTACTCGCTCCACTGAGCGATAGCTAGTGGTGTGACCGTCAGACTGCCAAGTCATAGGTCTCGAGTTCGAACCCAAGGCACTTCTGATTTTTCGGATTCATGTGCGTATTGTATAATTATCACTTGCTTCAAAAACGGTGAAGGAAAACCTCGTGAGGAAACCGACATGCCTGAGAGATATATTTCGACGGCATGTGAAGCCAAGTCACAGACCTATCCATGGCCGGCTTTAAAACTCTGACACCAGGTTAATCACTAACCATACGAAAAGAAGAAGTATTTACTCCCTTTTTGTAAAGATTTGATAGAGAAATATATAGCAGCAGGGCTGCTTTATACCCCGGGTGTCACCATAGTGTGGATCGCCTGGAGGACACGGTGAAGCATACGGTGGAGGTCTGCCCGGCTCGGGCGGGGCATCGCCATGTCCTCGTGGTGGCGATTGGCGGCGGTGATCTCTCGCATCCGGCCCTGGTCCATGCCATGGTACGGACCGAGAAGGCATGGGAGGCTTTGTGCGAAGCAGTAATGCTCGCGAAGGAGGAGGCGGAACGCGTAAGGTAGCGGCAAATTTCGCGCCCTCACGCCCCTAGCCGTCGTAGGAGACTTCCTGGGCGTCGGGAATCGCAGGCCGAATCTCGGCCACCGTAGGCGCGGGCTTGCGGACGGTGAGCAATGGGTGGCTCGCCGTCCGATAAGGAATAGGCCCGGGTTGACGGCGCGTTGTGTTTCACGCGCGCCTCATAGAGATGTCAGTAGAACTGACGGGGTCCGCTAGGGCCGATGCCTGCCGGGGTCGCGGGAAAGTCCGAAAGGGTTACCGTGGCCCCTGGCAACATACAGGCAACTGAAGGAAAACGGGTGGGTTTTAGTCAGTAAGAGTCTGACACGTTTCGCCGAGAGCGTGAGAAGTTATTTAATAATTTTCCACCCAAAAAAAGGACTGCTTAATGCAATTGCTTAGTGAAATTCTGTTTTCTATTAGAAAAGCGAAGATCAGTCAACTTCACCGCACATAAAATTAATCATTCGGTCGTACATAATCTCTTAAACACAGTCTTGTATCTGCTATCAGGCTGCTTATAGCAAAGCGGATCCAAAACATGCCAGCGAAGCGCATTTATTATGAAAAATCATCCCGCAATATTCATGAGTTCTATCATTTTTTAAATCGCGTAATTCTTCGTAAGGCCACGAAAAGGTTTATCATTGTTATGTTTTAAGATTATCTTGAAAAGTGCTAAAGCCTTTTATTACCCTTTTATAAATGCTGTAAAAGTACTCCACGATTTATGTCCGTATCTTTTTGTTATCTACCTCTACGTACTGTAATCCACTTTAATCCTGACTGGGACAGTGTCTATTCGACAAAAAATCGGCCCTTCACTTCAATTTGCATGTGAATAGAGGACACAGTTCTCTTGGCTGACATGAGTGTCGTGGGGACATTTTTTGTGGATCCCGACCAGCCGTGATTAACATAAAATGTTTGTGAAAACCGCAATATATGGAGCGTATGACTTGATGTGTAGAACCTTCTGCCTACAAAATACTTGATGAATAAAATCTTCCTCCACGTGATGCTTGAATATTTTTAATATCTTATAATCCTTGCGAATATGGGGCTTAAAAGATTTTTTCACCGTGATTTTACCATAAGTTTATTCAATTTCAACCTCGTAAAATTAACATAGTTTTAAGTTGGCAGTAATAATGACAGACCCATCCCTAGCCGGCGGCAGGAAACATACGTACAGTTCAATTTGCATGTCGAAGCTAGAAATAATAGAATCGTCCTTCAGTTAAATTAATATATCCTTCAATTAAGCAATTTAACGTCATAATAAAGAGCAGAATGTTGCTATAAAATGCTCAAGTCGGGTCGGGAATGACTTTGGAGTTTGGCCCTTTTTACACAAAACGGTGAATCCTCGAGCGCCCATTGACCTTTAACAGGGCTTTGAAATGAAAGTTAATTAAATTTCTGCTGCTTACATTACAAAGGAAATTTGCATCAGGTAAATACGAAGAAGAAAAACACATGGAATCATGAATAGAGGAACTGTTGTATAAATTATGATCGTTCGTTTCGGTGGAGTTGATTGATGAGGGTACGTGGAATGATTTCATCCGTGCAGCGGCGCCCAACTATTTAGGAATTGGGTAGGGTAGAGGATAGGCTATTTCGTAGAATAAACTATACCTAAATGTAAATCTTTGTTCTGAGATGGATTGAGCAGAGATAGGTAGGTGATTTTTTATCGCGTGGGTTGGAAGAGTTTTCCAGACTGTCAGCCTACGCAAGTTAAAATAATATGATTTACTTACTGTTGCTCGTCCCACACAAATCACTTAAAATCTTTGCGATGCTCATGGCACTTATCCTTATTGCCTGTTTTGTTTAATAACCATTTTTTTTTAATAATGTGGCTTGTCAATTCTACGAGAATTCAATCTTTGACTGTCGACGAGTCTAGTTTAAGAAATGACTTATTTAATGAAGAATAATATTGTGTAAAGCTAGAAAATCTCATTTATTTGTGTTTTTTGCTCTTCCGTTTCATGTTTACAGGCTCCTCATATTATTTATTTTCATAATACTAATTACTAAAAGACTGGGGACATTTTTCACCCTCGGAAAACTCCCCCGTTATAAAAGAAAAATAAACTCAGTTCACTGAACAAATATCCGCTTTTATTATGAATACAATTCGTGTAAAATTTAGAGCTCTGATCCGAATGGATTTTTAATGATTGTTCATTTGAAGATATTTTTTATGCATTAGAGTTACTAGGTAGGTTATGTGATTATTGCAGGTAGGTAATATAAAAGAAAGAAGTCTCATCATCTGTTACGACGCCTTATTAAGGCGGATAACAATTAAAATTCTATTGTGTCTCGTTAATGACAGTTGAAGGGTTAAACGATCGATTCGAAAACATAAAGAAGAATAATTTATCCGATGGTTATTTACCGACATAGATTTTTGTTTATATGTATCCATTCCCTCTCGCCAGCTACATACGTTACGATATACTTCCGGAGAATTGGACTTGCACAAGTATACATTAACGTGTGTGGGATGAATTAACACAAGTATCCGAGGCATTCGGTGTCACGCAGAATTGTGCAAGTTTAAACTTGCGCAAGTATATCGTAACGTGTATGGCTACCATTAGGTAGAAAATGTCTCAGGTATTAAGTCCGCCTTTGTACAGTATTTTTTACTTGTGCATAAAGCTTTAACAAATAAATAATTTCGGTACAGAGTTAGGTACATTCTTTGAAATTTTTCATTAAATATTTCAATTTAAACCCACGTTTCTTAAAAGTAAAGAGAAAACTTTGTTTGAACGATTAAAAATGCTGCCTCCAATTAAGAGGAGGCTCCTTTTTTTTTTTGAGTGGGAAATTATCAAATAACTTCTCCCGCTCTGGGCGGAGCGGGAGGGCGTGTCAGACTCTTACTGACTAAAACCCACCCGTGTTCCTTCGGTTACCCTGTTGCCAGGGGCCAAGATCTCCCTTTCGGTTTTCTTCGCAACCCCGGCAGACATCGGCCCTAGCGGACCCCGTCAATTCTGCTGACATCTCTTTAAGGCGCGCGTGGAACACAACGTGTCGTCGACCCGGGCCTGGTCCTTATCGGACGGCGAGCTACCCATTGCTCACCGTCCGCAGCCCGCGCCTATGGTGGCCGGAAATCGGCCTGCGATTCCCGACGCCCAAGGCGTCTCCTCCTGCAGCGGTTAGGGGCGTGAGGGCGCGAAGTTTGCCTCTCCCTCACGCGTTTCGCCTCCTCCTTCGCGAGCATTACCGCTTCGCAGGAGGAGGTGACGGCCTCCCATTTCTTCTCGCTCCGGATCATGGCCTGAACTAGCGCCGGACGCGAGAGATCACCGACACTGATCGCCTCTACGAAAACACGGCGATGCTCCGCCCAAGCCGGGCAGACCTCCACCGTGTCCTCAAGAGGAGCTCCCTAAATTGTGAGTTAATTTGCATTAATATTCTGAAACAGTAACACAAACAATCAAAATGAAACTTTAGTACCTATATAATTTATTGCATCTTTTTGTTTCCATGTCCAAGAAAGTTACGTAATTGTAACATTTTCACTCGATTCATTTTTTATTCGAAAAATATGTCTTTTTTTTAAGTATTTTAATAAAATGAAGAATACTCGGCTTTTATGTCTAAAATAAGTTTCACAGTAAGAAAAAATTGTTTATTATTCAGCCACAAGATATTTTCTCTAGATCAGTTATTACTTTAGTTATAAACGAAATAAGAATAATAATTGAGACTTACGCCATTTAGTTTTAGTTCCGTGCTCGAACACGGTCAAAGAGCGCACGCAATATTCAACTTTACTACTGATGTGTTAGCGTTTAGTGCACATAGTGGAGTGGCAGGGTGCAAGGGGGCGGAGTTTACGTGGAAATTGTGTTTAGAGTGCCTGGTCTTAATACTTCCAGACACATTTAGCACAAGAAAGTTTTCGTGTTTCGTTTTTTTCCGTCTAGCCCCATTTTGCAAAGCGCGATAAGGAGCTTCGTTCCGAAAAAAAAATGTGTTTAAAATATTGTTAACATTTAAAAAGAGTAAGTGTGTAGTTTCTTTCCCATTCTTCTCCATATGTAACTGCCTTTTGGAAGGGGCAACTTGTTTTTTTATTTTTTTGTAAATTTTTACGTTCCAAACATGCCTTTTATGTGCCTATTTGAAATAAATTATATGACTTTGAATTTATAAAATTTTGTAACATTGGTAGCCATGTGGCTAATTAGTGAACACCGGTAATTTGCACATGTGAGGGCCATCCTTTGTACCCCATTAAAACACCCATATCACGTTTCTTTGTGTCTGTGTTACTCACGCAGGGCCCACGCACCCACAAAACAAATTAATTTCAACTTTGAAACAAATGTTGACTCGTTAGCCCAACAATTGTAGAGAATTATATTGTTATAAGTTCAACAGTGCTTTAAGGCTTTTTTAATTGAATCTCCCATTCATACCCAAGTCTGACGGTTTGACCTTTCAATTATGTAGGTACCTGGTTTTCAAATAATAAGTTTCAGGTTCTACAACGTACTTTGTAACTTAAATAACCTTTCAACATTACCATTTTATTCTCATTTAAATATACAAAAAATATCATCAACCTTTGTTAGGTTTCTAGTTCACAATTTTTCACAGGAATCTCAGTTCCTTTTATTTACGTTGGTATACCAGTTTCTTCCTTTAATATTAACTGATGTAAGAAATGTTTTGCAAGCTTTTTGCTGTTTAACAATGGAAAAATGCAAGTTGCAAACAAGACGGGAGAGACTTATGGTTTACTAAGTGTTAGGGTGTCTACACATGGATCGACAACAGACAAGATTAAACCGACTAAATGAGGGTCAGCCTCATTACCTTAGCTTTAGCTACGTATCAACTCTAGCGCTAGCGAGATAGCTATTTCGTAATTATCGACAGGCTCGCTTACAAGAAATAACAACTATTATCTTTTGCTAATTGTTATGATATTTCGACAAAAGAGCTGTATTTTATTAACTGCTACATTTAAACGCTCAGTGGTTTAGTTTCACGCAATTTTAGAGAAGAAAAAATGGGTGAAGTCAGAACCAAATCGGACAAACACCGAACAGATGCTGTGAAGCTTACGTCGCTGCGAAGTCTTATATGCTTACAGCATCATAAAACAGCAGTTCTGCTGGCTTAGCTACTGCGGTACGGTGGCGACAATGTAATTGACGCTTTTACGTTCAGAACATTTTTAAACTGTCGTCGCCGCAGCGGTCAATGTAAGGACACCCTAAGGACGTCTTTACAACTAGCGTTGTGTAAATTGCATCATTTTTCTGAGCTTGCAACTCAAAAGCAACAGCGATGATGGCTTGGTGTGCAAAGGATAGCACAGTTTACTTAATGTGTACCGTATTTTATGCAGTAAAACAGCTCTTTAGAATCTATAGCACTTAGGTAAATTCTTCTACTTTTCGAGTCGATAGTAAAGGTAAAAATATTATATTATATTAGATGAGTTGGGCCTAGTAGATGGTCACGTCAATCGTAGCTTCAGTAACGTTTTTAGGTTCTCAGAAATGCGTGTGTATGGACACTTTGGACACTCCAACATATGGGACATGGTACATAATAAAGCTAATGAGTTCATGTAGTGGTAACTGCATGAAGAGTACATACATACCTAATCATATTAAGTAGCACCTGGTACCTAGAATAATAAAAACTGATTAAAACGTAATTTGGAAAAGTGTTGTAATGAATTTCAATTTCGACTGCAAAACTTGTCTGTAATAAACATAATTCTGTAATGTTATCACGATCATAAGGCTACAATATCATGCAAATATATAAAACAAATGTATCTAAATAGAATAAGTGACGACCGAACGAATCGTAGAGATCTGTAGAACTATAAAATGGTCGTAAATTGTTTACTTATTCTTTATATGAGTTCTATAAGATACAAAGTCGCGGGCGAATATTGTGCACTTTGTGAACTAGTCATGAACGCTATATATTGTCTAGGTAATTTAAAATTGCGCACTGCTTGTTACGTTTATGTGGTCAAAATCGGAACTAACGCGGCCATCTTGTTTTTGCCCCTGTCAATGTCATTCTAACGCCAAAGGATCTTTGTGTGCTACAAATAAACAGCATGTAAAGTAGATGTAAATGTTGACAGCCTAATTTAAAAAGTTTTAATTCAAATCTGCGATTGCGTTTCGCTATGGAGTTTTTTTTTTTCCGAGTTTTTCGTTCTTCATTTCGTTTTGACTACTTCTATGAGGATCGGTACTGTCATGTAATTAGCATGGCACAAAACAAGTTGGTTTTTAATTATTTGTAGGTAGTTATTTTATTTCCGTGTGTAGGACGTGACAGTCGTTACGGACAGTCAGAAGCCTAAAAGTCTGACAACAAGTCTTGACAATGGATAGGTACCTTTTGGCGAGACAAGTTGTCATACTGAACTGGTACTGGGTTGTGGAGGTCAAGAAGCCAGTCGCTCCATGTAAAAATTTATCTAAATGAATGCAGCTGCATTCAGCCGGTTGCAGACCATGAGTCATAGTTTGCGGTCTGCACACAAGTATGGAAAACTGCGTCAGCTATGCGAGCTAAGCTAAACTAACTTAGCTTAGCTCTTGATCTGCAACCGGCTTTCAATTAGACTAAATTCCGACGCCAACATAGTTAGGCTAGGCAGATGATCACGTTGGTAGGCACTTCACGTCAAAAAGTACTTCAAGGTTACAAATCCTACTTCTATTCTTACAAACACTAACGTAAGATCTGGCCTTCATTTTTTAAACCAACTAAAATCATTGCGCAACCCGCTTTGCCTATAACATTTAGCAGAATTGGCTCAACGACATAGTTTCAAAAACAAAGGTGCGGTGACAAGGAAAATGGTGGCAAGATAAGCAATCCTAAAATGGTTCCCGTTCATGAGATAAGGCACAATAAAAATGATTTAAAGCGCAGTCTATCTTTATCGTGTCTCATGAATAACTGATGAATGTGTGTTTTGTAAATTCTACTAGAATAACTTGAATTTTGTGGTTAAAATGCCACTGGAACAGCTGTTCAGAATTAATGTTATGGTTACTTTGGGAAATGTGTTTTTCTCGTTTATTTTGTTTCCCAAAAAGAACATTAACAGTTGTTTGTAAGATGCACTGTTGGAACATTCTCTTGTTCCATTGCAAAAACCAGCAAATCGTTCTTATACTACGTTCTTGTCGACGTTCCATCATCATCACACATTATCAAATTGATAAAAAGGATATTTAAAAAATTAATATTGAAATTATTAATTTATTTTGTGAAATTATATAGAATCCGTTCATGTTTTGTTTGTAAGTTGGTACATTCAATTTAAGCAAAGTAATAATCAATTATTCAAGCATAAATTCAATTTCACGGATACCTATATTTTTTATGTATAACATCTTTGCTTTTGCTTTCCTTCAATCTGTGCACAGAACATAATAATATATGCCCTAAACATCTGTGAGAGTGATTTCGTGAAAAGGGACGGAAGTGTGTAACAGGAAGCCGGGGAGGCGCGCGCTTTTTGATTTGACCAATGAGCGCGCGCGGTGCTAGAGTTGACTGCCAGAAACGACCTTGATGAGGCCCTTTAATGTTGCTTAATACCTTAATATTGCTTATTATCAAAGTGAGATTTCAGATGTTACACATCATTTACGACTACTCGTGGTACGGTACGGCTTGCTCGTTTTTCCATATTATTAAGAACATCATCTGAAAATTATGTGAAAGGTTTGTAACTATGACAGTTTTAAATCCCGGTACCGTTTAAAATTACCCATTATCTTTTGTGCCAGTTAACGTGGTGGGGTTTGGCAGTCGAATTAACCACGTCATATATACACCCGATAATTGGCTCAACTTATCGACAATATTCCGCAAAATGATATTTTTATTTATCTTTCTACGTTGCCGTCGCTGACCGTACAATGAAAAGAAAAAACCGGCCAAGTGCGTGTCGGACTACGCACAATGAAGGGTTCCGTAGTTGAGATGAATTTATTTATCTCAAGAACAAACTTAACATTGTAGTTGAAAAACATGTTCTCCCATACATTCCAACTGCAAATCGTCGCTCGGCATCCAATACCGCGAATGTGACATCTAAAAAAAAAAAAATTGCAGTGTCACTTATTTGAACGTGTAGAATGACATAAAACAAAATTCAGATTTTCGTAAAAAAAATCACATTCGCGATAAATATAATAATAATACCTTTAAACCAGCAATTCTTATATATACCTATGTATATATAATCTGAATCTCGGAAACGGCTCCAAGAATTTTTATTAAATTTAGTATGCAGGGGGGTTTCAGGAGCGATAAATCGATCTAGCTAGGTAAGATCACGCTAAACTTTATATTTTTAAGACCTTTCTGTACCCCTATGTTCACAAATAAAGTTTGATTTGATTTTTGATTTTTTTTTTTGAAAACGTCGTTCAAAAAAAAAAATATCATCCAGATATTTTTCTTTATTCAAGTAACAAGGACTAGTTAGTAAACTTATGAACTATGTTAACTTATTTTACGAGGTCACTTTGAAAGTTTTGCGACTAACAGTTTTTGTCTATAGAATATTGGCTGGTTTTGATGTCAATTAAAACGATGACCACTTATTACAAAAAAACATAACATTCCAAATTCGAAATTCCCTCCACATTTTTTTACGAGCAAAATCAAAATAATCTGTCTTACTGAAAACTGGATTTATAACGAGAACATTTTCGCGCGATGATTTTGTACGATTTCAAATGTCGACTAAAACCAGAAGAATCGTTTGAAAGACTTCGAATGGTGTTCATAGAAAAAAGCCCTTCTAAAGCGACTGTTTTTCGCTGGTTCAACGAATTTATGGGTGGTCTAGTAATTTTGGCAGACAAAGAAAGAAATGGCCGCCCTATGACGGTTGTTACATAACAAAAAGTGCTGGCTGTGAAAAATTAAATTCAAGAGAATAGGCGAATTACATATGAAGAGGTTCAGCATACACCGTGAAATTTGAATCACAGTTTTGCTAGAACAAACGTTGTTAAGACCATGGTCTACTATCATTCTACAGCATCCAATAAAAACAAACATAATTAGTTTTTGAAAAAACACAAAAAAAGCTGAGTTTAAAATGTCAAGATATATAGATGTATACTGCCGATTGGATCGGGAAGTGTGCATAAAATTCTACACAGGCATCTTCGGTTATGAAAGATAGTTTCACGCTGGTACCGTAAAATCTAACGCAGGATCAGAAGGAGGTTCGGGTAGAATGGTGCCGAGACATGATAGCAAAATTGGTAGCAGGCTCGTCTCGGCGCGTTTAAGATATCATTACGGGTGATGAATCTTGGATTTTTCAATATGATCCAGAAATGAAGCGTCAGTCGACCGTGTGGCTGTTGAACCAAAATGAACCAACGCCTACCAAAGTGAAGCGAGCCAGAAGTGCAGGCAAAATGTTGACCACAAGTTTTTTTTTTTTTTCTACCAGGTTATCTGGTGTCAGTACCCTGACGAGATCAAAGAAGCATCAATGCTGAATAGTATGTTACCAAATGTTTGCCAGAAGTTTTTACTACTGCAAGCAGCAAGCGACCGAACACTGGCCTCCCTGGGCTACTGCTTCACCACGACAACGCGCTGGCTCACTCGGCGCTCAAAACAAGGGACTTTCTGGACAGCACACCGGTCAAATTTATAGGTCATCCTCCTTACAGTCCCGATTTGGCTCCGTGCGACTTTTTCTTGTTCCCCAAAATAAAAAATCAACTCAAAGGAAAACAGTTTTCATCACCTGAAGATGCACTGGGTGCATTTGAGAAGGAGATTGGAGAGGTGTCTGATGCGGACTAGAAAATGTGTTATGAAAATTTGTTTAGACGTATAAAACTGTGTATAGACGCCAATGGAGAGTTCTTTCAAAAGATATAATAAAAAAAATTATAACCTGTAGTATATTTTTTTCTAGTATCACAAAACTTTCTGAGTGCCCCACGTAATCTAGTTTAAATTTATTTCACCCCATGGGAGATGGCACTGCAGTGATTGATGTACATGCAATCCAGACTGCTAGCGATATTGTTGGAGCTGGCCCGTACTCTGCGTACCAGGGATGCACACCTCATTCGCATCGTTGTGTAAAAGCAATTAATATGTGCGTCCGCGAATATTCCCGATGCGCTACAAAAACGGGGCAGCCCCACCAATACCCTGAAAGCGTTGTTGTATTGGACACGAAGGGCGTTGCATGACCTTTGGGTATATCTAGCCCACAGGCTGCACGTGTAAAACATTGTACAATAAGCTCGAAACAGAGTAATTTTGGCTTTTTAAGTGAGCAGCGTGCAAACCTGCGAGCCAGCATGTTTGCCCTTACCGACAACGCCCTTCGCTCCCGCTCAATATCGAGTCCGTCATTGAGGTCAGGGGTCAATATATGACCAAGATATTTAAACGTAAATACTCTTTGTAGTGGAGTCCCATTGAGTAATACAGGTGGTACATAACCCGGTCTGCCCCCAGCCTCAAAGACCATGATCTCCGACCTATTGGAGTTATAACATCAAACCATGTGTTTTGGCATACTGCTCACATTTGGCGACCAATTACTTTCTGAGACCACAGATTGACGCGCTCAGAAGCACCATATCATCTGCATAGCTAATATTATTTACACAAATACCATCTATATAGCAACCCACTCTGGCGCTGCTGAGCTCGCCAATCCTGCCTCACCCCGCATTCCAACCTGTATGGCTTGGAAAAAGTTCCAGCCCATCGTACACTATTGATCTGGTTACCATACCACTATTTAAAGATGTTTGCTCCGTTGGCAACCTATCCTTCTCCATCTTTCTCCACAATACGTCATAAGCAACCAGATCAGAAACCTTGAATAAATCGATGAACCTAGCATAAATCGGCATCCCACGCTGTGTATAGTAAGTATGTGATAGTATGCTTAAGGCACAACACTGCACTTTCTGTTGACAAACCACGCCGAAACCCGAATTGGTTGTCATGAACATTTACAGTTTTATTTATTTGTGTATTAAGCAGACGGTCAAACACTTTTGATATTTTGATATTATAGTAGCTAGAGAGATGGGCCTTTTGGATGCCGAGCGACGAAATGTAAGTTTTTACGCACAATATTGAGAGATTTACCATGTTATTTTAAGACCATAGACTTCTTATAGGTTTTCCTGTAATCTATGAGTAAAGAACCATACTATGTAATTTTTTCAAAATTTTTGGTCTAGTAGTTTCGGAGATAAGGGGGGGGGAATGGTCAATTTTCATTGAATTTATTAAATATCTTTAAAAGTATTTATTTTAAAATTATATAAAAAATATATTTAAGATCCTCGCAACAAGCCCTTTCATTTGATATGTCACACGGTACTGTAAGCAAAACTTTTTTTTTAAATTTTCTTGTTTGCGCCCCAAAAGTGACACCTATATTCAAAATTAAATTATTTGCGTTACACATTCGTGTTTGGGTCACAGAAATACATATGTGTACCAAATTTCAACTTAATCGGTCCATTAGATTCGGAGTAAATTGGCTGTGACAGACGGACAGACAGACAGACAGACAGACAGACAGACAGACAGACACACGAGTGATCCTATAAGGTTTCCGTTTTTTCCTTTTGAGGTACGGAACCCTAAAAATATGTTTTTTGTCAAGTCTTTTTCAGCCTGAGGTCAGGACATTTTCCTCAATGAAGGCAAAAAATAATAAGTGATTTATAACAGCAAAAAAGATCAACGTCCGAATTCAATATTAACTTCCTGACTGACATCCGTTACTGTTGTCTTTTTACGAATAATGATAAAATCACAAAATTATCTACCCTTATTCCAAGAACATTTTATATTCTATCTTATGAAATAGTTTGGTGACTTACAGACATGACAGAAAAAAAACAGTGGCACTCCGGGAGTGCCGACAGAAGTGAAAACTTGAATAAAATCGGCACCGCGGTAATAATCAACGCGTTGATGTCTTTTACTCCATGGTGTCGGTAACAGGTCACGAAATCAATGGTTTAGTCCCATCTCAAAAATGCCCAATGCGCCTAAAGAAGTTTTCACTTCAAAAATTATGTCTGGTCGCTTTAAACATACTACGCATAATTTTACTCTGAGGTCCCAACACAAAGTTGACCTTATATAAATAAAATACTTTAATATAACTCAGTAGTGGTGCACTAAGAAATGTATTTAGTATGTAGTAGGTTTTGGAACGCAGCTATTATGCATTGAATACGCCAAAATGTTTGACATCTCTTCCCTGTTCTCATAAATCTAGGATCATGTACAAAAGTATATACAGAACGATAAATCGTAATAGTTAGTGCTCTACATACGAATATATCTTACGAGCTTCTCTTCGTTCGCGTGGAAGTCGATAAAAATTGCCCATGTTACTCGCTGATAATGCTGCTTTCTATAGATGAAAGAATTTTTTAAATCGGTTAAGTATTTTTTTAGTTTATCTATTACAAACAAACATACAAAAACCAAATCTTTTCTCTTTATAATATTTTTAGATCAACGACCCGGCTCTGCTTTGCAAGAGTTGCATCGGCGACAACATGTTAAAACTTCGCGATTTCTGTGCTAAATCTAAATTAAATATAAATTCATTATACCTACACGAATATTCGTAGAATCGGAATAAATTCTGTAAATTATAACGAAAATCCAATTCAAATCCATTGTGATCAGTCAGACAGACACGATAATAGACTTTGTTTTTATACTATGTCACAGTATAAATAAGTAATTAACTAACTTATTAACTTTATTAGCCGAGGGCGCCGTTCTTGATCGCCCGGAGGACACGGTGGAGCATACGGTGGAAGTCTGCCCGGCTTGGGCAGGGCATCGCCGTGTCCTCGTGGAGGCGATCGGCGGCGGTGATCTCTCGCGTCCGGCCCTGATTCGGGCCATGCTACGGAGCGAGAGGAAATGGGAGGCCGTCACCTCCTTCTGCGAAGCAGTAATGCTCGCGAAGGAGGAGACGGAGCGCGTGAGGGAGAGGCAAATTTCGCGCCCTCGCGCCCCTAACCGCCGTAGGAGGAGACGCCCTGGGCGTCGGGAATCACAGGCAGATTCCGGCCACCGTAGGCGCGGGCTTGCGGACGGTGAGCAATGGGTAGCTCGCCGTCCGATAAGGACCAAGCCGGGGTCGACGGCGCGTTGTGTTCTACGCGCACCTCAAAGAGATGTCAGCAGAATTGACGGGGTTCGCTAGGGCCAATGCCTGTCGGGGCTGCGAATATGGGCCGATAGGGATATCGTGGCCCCCCGGCAACAAGGCAACCGAAGGAACACTGGTGGGTTTTAGTCAGTAAGAGTCTGACACGCCCTCCCACTCCACTCAGAGCGGGAGAAGTTATTTGATAATTTCCCACCCAAAAAAAGAAAAGGGCGCCGTTCTTTTCGCGTGTGGCGGCAATTAAAAATAGTATTGTCAAAGCTGTTTTTCATACCGTGCATTTACTGAGGGAGACAAAATAAATGTACCCATCAATGTTGTGGGATACATTTGTTTTGGCTTCCTGGGTGTGAAATGATGGGTTGTTTTATTGTTATTTTTCTTTATTGTTTATTTTTTATGGTTTGTTTGTTTAGTATAACTTATGTTTTAGGATATGTTTTCAATTTTCATTTTATGGGTGCTAAATGCCTGAAATAAACGATTTAATGATAAAAAATAAATAAAATGATTAAATATAAAATTTCTGTGCTATCTCTAAGTTAAATATAAATGTATACAATCCTTCCTGAATCATCATTTCAGCCGAAAGACGTCCACTGCTGGACATAGGCCTGCCCCAAGCACCGTCACTTCGACCGGTTTTGTACTTCCCACATCCAGCGGATTCCTGCGGCCTTCACCAGTAACTACCCTATAAATTGCGTAATACATCACAGTCACAATCTGTTTCGATTTGAAACAGATTGCTAATTCATTGCTGCATACGTTGCTCAAGAACGTTAATAACGCAATGTATGTTGTTGAACTGTCAAAATGAAACAAATTAGGCAAAATTATTTACGAAAATAAGTTACGCAGTTAAGGTACAGGTCATCCGTCCAGCTTGTGGAGGCCTAACAACGCTACATTTTCCGGTACGCGGTCGCCACTCCAGAACCTTTCGATCCCATCGGCCATCAATTATCGGCCATCGGTCTTCCAGAATAAATTATCTAAATGATGGTTTAACCCGCATTAAAATCCATTGTGCAGTTTAAAAGATCTAAGCGGTCACACAACACACACGAAAATCGATTTTGTTTTTAAACTATGTATATATAGATATAGATTTACTGTCTCCTCCGATGCGGACCAAGACCAGCGTGGACTTAGCAAACTTAATTACTGTACCTACATCAATTCTTTGGAATTACGTGTTTATTTTCTCTACTTCGCGTACCTTTAGTAATTGGTAACCAATCAGGAACTCATTGAAAACGCTTTGGCTGCTGAGAAAGTAGAAAATATGTTTTCTTAATTTGTTATTTTATTTTCGCGTGGGTTATATTTGTAGAATTGGCAAATAATCGAAAAAAAAGTGGGTATTACCAGCGGGAAATTGCTTAACACACTTTGACAAATCAACAATATTCATTGCGTTATTTACGTTGTCGAGCAGACGAATTGTTGAAACTTATGGAGCAATGGTTTAGCGATGTTGTTCAAAATTCTCCAGATTGTCATTTAGGTGTCGCTTTTGTCGATTTACTTTGAATCAAAAGCTTCATTTTGCCTTCCTAAAAATGCAGAATAATCAAAAAATACCCAACTACCAATTTTATCCCATTTAAAGTTATTCTCTTCTCTTTATGTTTTAATTACTTTTACTAATGCAGCTCCCGTGAAACGTAGTTTAATGTAATCCACATCAGTATGCATAGCGGAAATTCCCTGTTAGAACTGTTGTTAGGTTTTATTAATTTAAATACGAAGTTTCGTGTGTAGTTTAGTGACATTAAAGGGTAATTAAAATACGAGTGTTGAACTGTGCGGAGCAGGAGTTGCTTAATGACTGTCCGTGAACTATTTGTTATATGGCAATATTGTGACCGGGACCAATGGGAGAGAGACCCTTATAACTTGCTGTTTAACTAACTATAGTTTGACAGCAAACGTAGGAGGAATGTAACTTTATTTAATTTTAATTAGACGTGGATTTAATTAGTATGGTGACTATCAAACTACTTACTTTTTAATTAAAAATAAATAAAACAACACAGCCATAGATAACTCTCAGTGTACACACATTAACCCTCAGGTGCCGTATGCGCAAATAAATTGCTTTTATCTATATTTACATTAAAGAGTAAATACCACTTCGCTGCCAACAGCGGACATTGAGAAAAAAGCGCTATATCCAGCGGAATATTAACACACTGGCTCAGTTCCACGTCTCTCAGAGAAGTCAAAGCAGTTTAGTGGTCAGATAAACAAAATAATTAAGCGCTTATGGTAATTCTGGTGGGAGTAGTGCCAGCGCTTTATGTAAATGTGCGAGTACCGAGTACCCACGACAGCGACGGGATGCGCCGCTACAAATGCAACTAACTCGCCGACGACGGCTTAATTCTGTTTTAATTTCAACTTTAAACTTAGTTTTATGGGGAATTATGAATTCTGAAGGTGCTTGGAGCGGTAAGTTAGTTGTATACTTCTGTCGCTTGGAATCGGGAAGGGAAGTGAGCGCGGGGATGTATAAGAGTTACGTAGTTAATTCTGTTATTTGTTGCTCTTTATTGACTTGTTGAGAGTAATCTCTATATATCTGTCTTGTATGTGCTACCGTGGTAACAAATAACTGTAAGTAGCATTGTTGAACTTCTAAAGTTATTTGAAAACAAGTTCATCTTCTTGTTGAAAATGATATTCAAAATGACATGATTACTTTGTAAAGTAATAGATTATTTTAATTATTGTGGATATTATTATAATTTTTATTTCTCAGCTAGTTTTAATTTTGGTCTGGCAATTTGAGTAGTTTATGCGGCCTACCCAAATGTCCTTTCTTTGGTATTGTTCGTCGAGTTGGACTCCTTGAGTTCTGAGTTGAGCTCCACGATTACTGACAAATGTTAGCACTGACTGGACAGGTCCACTCAAATCTGTGTGGTTCTTTCCTCCAAAGACCATTTCAGACACTAATCTACATGGTCCTCATATGGCCTGACTAAGATTATGTCTGGACTTTAAAAGAGACTGCAACCTCTGAGTTTGTTTCGGCCTTTCTTCTCAGAGTAGTCAGATAGGAAACGGCCAACTCACCTAGCTTATTTTTAATGTGATGTGTAAAAGTGATTCCGATATCCTATTTACAGAATAAATTATTTCATTTCATATTTAATTCAGTAGAACAGTAGTACGACCAGTATGATTTCTGCTTAAGCCTTCGGGGGAAAAAGGGCGTGATGTTTTGTTGTTATTTTACGATACCATAAAGGACTCCAAATCAAGCAGAAATATCAATTTTTATTGGACTACAGATAACTACGTCATCAAGTAAAGTCAAGATAGTGACAAAACTAAACCATACACCCAAAACCGTCACAAATCAACACAAATTTCATCCGCCACTGATTCAATTTCTCGCGCATAAGTGAACGCATTTGGCATGAGCAGTAGCTCGATAAAATATGCACGAGCTTACATAAGTGCAGGTGAATACTATTACGTCCCAATGATGTACGGAGTCGGATTGCTATGTTTATGCTTCTATATCCGGATTCCACACATTTGCATATGTTTACCGTATGTGATTTTCATGTCAATATAAGTCTTCGATCGGTAGTAAGAGGGTTCAATCAAAATATTGTTACAAATGATTGATTACCTCATTTATGTTTAAATTATACATGTGAGAACGATGTACAAAGATGTGCACGTTATATAAATTTAAATCAACAATGAGGAACAGGCCGATATAGCCCTACCCTTTCTTATTGTTTACCCTCAATTCCCGCGATTTTTGTCATTGACGCGCGCTTTACGTCACTTTCGACATTTTTCAATTTTCTTCGGTGTCTATTCATTTTATTGTTTACCATGTTAACATATAATATACACAAACATATTTACAACTAACTGCTATATATATTATGTACTAGTATGTAAAGGAAAAAGTTCACAACGTGAAACGGACGTGTAAAGGAAAAGACAAGAGCTCATTGGGCGTCAAAAATTTCGTCCGCATCGCTGTCAGCGGGAAAAGTGCCCAAAAGGCTGGCAGCATTGCCACGTTGGATGGCGATGCTGATTCTTTGGCCTAAGAATTGGCCAGCCCTCTGGTCACGTAAAGAGTCGACCAACCGCTTGGCGATGTCCCGGAATACTCGGTGAGCACTCGGACCCCATGGCCCTAGTGTTTCTACCCCAAACGGCTCAAAAATATAGCTACCAGTAAGGTTGCTATATTTGCGCCGTTTGAGGTTTTCTGCACCTGCAGCAGCCGCCCCGGCACAGCCCGCAGTGCTAGGAAGATGGGATGGCGCAAGGGTGTCGACACAGGTTGCATCCCACACCAGCACCCCGGCGGTGACAAGAGCCCGACGGAGGAAGTCATTAATATTCGGTGTTAAAAGAGTGTCCATGTAGTCTCAG
This sequence comes from Agrochola litura, assembly GCA_949152395.1. NCBI lineage: Eukaryota > Metazoa > Arthropoda > Insecta > Lepidoptera > Noctuidae > Agrochola > Agrochola litura. The sequence goes on along the minus strand of OX424509.1, from coordinate 14,555,410 downwards.
GCCCTTTCTTCTCCATAGGAACCTACTACGCTTTGGAATGGGCAACTATCTTCATCTTTTTGACTGGCCGACTCCTTGACAATTCAAAAGTGCCTGTAAATGGTATAATTGAAAAAAAATGCTTTGAGTTTGAGCTTGACTGGTTATTAATGAGTAGCGTCGTGGACAACGGGCCTCCAAAAACCAAAAAACAGTTCCCAATAACATACAAAGTTATTGCCTAGACCGAAACTATTGAAGTGTAATCCAAGTGAATGTAAACTCTGAATGAGTAAGGCATGAGTTTCAAGCCAGTCAGCTCGAAGTAATGTGATGAATCCATTCCTAGTGCGAACACGTATTAGCTGAAGGGTTTAACGGATAAGTCTGCAAGCTATCCAGGTAATCCTTTGTGAAGTAGAATATTTAATTTTGAATTTCAACTCGTTGGATTTTTCAGTTCAGCAAAATTTTATATTTTGTTCGAGAGTGATCGGCCATACGAAAAATCAAGATACACCTACTTGAGAAAAGAATTCCATTGGGTAGTTAGACAAAATGTATTTTTGACAGATTCTGCACACGTTCTTTAGTGAAATACAGCTAGGTAAATAAAGTTAGACCACATAGTAACAGATTTACATGGCAACTCATTTTACAGCCGTAATTCTTTGTTTTAAATTTAATTTACGAAACAAGTTTTTGGTGTAGCCAAGCCCAAAATAATCTGTGGCTGTATTTCACCGAAAGTTAGCTTTAATTATTAGTTTTAGAAGTAAAGTGGTTTCATATTCATTAGCAAATTACGAAACCATAAACCTAAATTCGTTAAACCCTCCTTTAATTTTTTAAATAAACTTTCCCGTTCGCAGTCAAAATAAACACAGCCATTGGCTGTTTGTTAGACTCAAAAATATTTGTAAAACAAAAACATGCCTCGTTATCTGAGCCGAGTTGACTACGTTGATTAAAACTTCACAAAGTTGTATATCGTTAACTAATAAAACAGACTTCGAAGTTTACATATTCACTTCAATTTCCAACTTGTTTACAAATTAATTAATTTTACGCGAAACTAAAAATTTCGAGTCTAGTTGCTTTGAAAGTTTCCTTTGTGTTAAAAGAGGAGTTGGTTGGTAGTTATTTAAGTAGTGTATATTAAGCAGAAGTTTGAAAGATGAGGGACTATCTCAAGAGCTTTAGATAACTCTGTACTTCTGTAGTAAAGGTACTGATATTCAAGGCCGAGATGCTGACGAATTAGGTCAGTGTTTTGTTGTGGTTAAGTTTTCGGTGCTGTCCGGCAAAGAAAGAGATTCAATAAAAAATTGTACCTATTACTAATTCCCAAATCATTCCATAGCCTCTCTAATTGTCTATCGTTCCTTATTTTTACAGCTCTAAATGCTGGCGAAATTAGGATTCTTTATTTTCTATTCTGAACAAAAAAAAAACGGGATTGTTTTGTATTGTGACTCCTTGCCCAGGCCCTCTTATGCATGGGTGTAGTGCTTGCCTTATCACGCTTTCATAGTTTATCGTAATGTTTAAGAGCTTCTTCACTGAAAGTAATCATTATTAAATAATAATAATTTAATATTTTTTTTGTTTTGACACCAAAAATATATACAACCATATTGCGTGAAAAGAAATTTGTAGGCTATAGCTTAAAGGAGCATCTGCAGCTGGACTAGGTGAATAACTTGTACCTCGGCATACAGGGCCATACCTCTCTGATAATAATAGACTGGATTTTTTCTAGCCTTTATTTACAATTTTGTTAAATTTTACAGAACATTTATTAATATATAAAGTTATACAGTATTTTTGTTATTAAAATAGAGAAATTGATCGATTACACTTAAATGAGTTGTGGAGTGTGGACGGGAGTGAGTAAATCAGTGTGTGTGGGTTTGTCGTGAGTGTGAAAATGAATCATACTTAATTGTATTTTATTCATGTATCCATCTATTCCACTAATTAAATTACTTTAGTTACTATATTACGGAAATAAGTACCGATTAACAAAAAGATAACGAAAATGTCGCCACTGAGAAAAATAACTCTTCTGGTCAAGTCTTTGTTCCATGTTTTATTCTGTAATAAACTAATACAATATTTCGCGAACCTCAAGAAAAATATGTATTTGTCACAAGTTGTTTCTGAAAAGGTGTTTCCAACTTGCGGAGTATAAACAATGACATAACTTTTTGTTTTTAGTCCGTCGACAATAATGTTCGATATGTTTGCTAATGTATTGACATGTCAACAGAAATTGGACAATACGGTCCCGTAACGTTCCGTGGTCGAATAAAATTTATCACCAATGAAATATTTTCAGCTGTTAGCCCGTTTTGTATTACAAATGAATGAAGTACTTATAAATAATTTTACTGAACCACCACATTTACAATCATTTCTTTGTTCCCAGCTCTGGTAATATGTGTAAATTAATTATGGTAATGGTTTACATATTCTCATTGGACATCAGAATTTACAATTGAAAAGGAGTGAAATCGGGTGACCTAGATTCGACAAATCTGTTTACAAGCACTGCCATTACTTGAATATCTGTTCATATAAGAGAGGCTTGTGGCTAAGTAACAACAGCTGCACGGATCGATCGATCAGGTTAAGCTACGCTTGCCGCGGTTGGTCTGTGGATGGGTGACCATCTTTACATACCAAGACCCCTCCATGCCTCGGAAAGCACGTTAAACCGTTGGTCCCGGCTGTCATTTGTAGATCTTTGACAGTCGTTACGGGTAGTTAGAAGCCCAAAAAGTCTGACAACCAGTTTTACCAAAGGGTATCGTGTTACCTAGTAACTAGGTTGTGGAGGTCAGATAGGCAGTCGCTCCATGTAAAATGCTGGTATTCAGCTGCATCCGGTTAGACTGGAAGCTGACCCCAACATAGTTGGGAAAAGGCTAAGCAGATGATGATAAGAGTCAATGACGGGACGAGCTAGAAGCAAATGTATTTATAGACATATTAATGTTATTATAGCTAAGCATTAAATACTTATAAAAGTACTGCTTAGTACTCATAAAATACCTGTGGATTTTATTATAAGTAACCGATTATTGTGTTCAATTAGGTTGGTAATTTGCTATTGGATCATTAATAAAACAATGAAAGATTTTGTCAATTCATATAAGATCTAATCGTTAAAAATATTAAAGCTTTAGCAGGTTCTAACCAACAAAAGTAAAATAGTATGTTCAACATACTATAACACAAAACAAAAACATAGATAATATCCCGGATATATGGATACTCAAGACAAAACACGATTAAGCGATTTGCTTACTTGACAAGACAAACGCAGTCTTGGCTTTTATTACTCCCCACAAGAACGGGCACAAAGAAATATTTGTACGTACTTGGCCATTCAAAAACGAACACAGTCGACAAGGGATTACTGCACGACAAAGTTTACCAACTTGCGGTTACGATCCTTCGCGGTTCGCCAAATATCGTCTAATGTCGCCTCCACAGAGAATATTTATTAAAACTAAAGCAATACAAGACAATACAAAACGTTCAAGTTTCGCGAAGTAATATTTGCGGTAATATAAAAAGATATTTAGCTGTTAAGGCTAAGCTGCACAGAATGCGGATCGTGAGCGAGAGACCCGCGATTCTTACGGTTGTAATGTTTTAGGGCCGAAATTCCAACCATCGAAATCGCTTTGCAATACTCTGCAAGCTTGGTCTACGCTTACTTGACTGTAGAGCCCCATTTACAAGATGCGGGTTTCCTGCCTGTGGCATACAATAAAATAGAAGCAAAAAATGACTTGCATTCCATCATCATCAGCCTATAAATGTTCCCACTGCTGGGACACAGGCCTCCTCTCTGTGAGAGGGAGTGGGCCGTAATCCATCACGCGGGCCCAGTGCGGGTTGGTAGATGTCACATGTCTTCGAATTTTCGGTTCTAGGACATGCCGGTTTCCTCACGATGTTTTCCTTCACCGTTTTGAGAGCAGTGGTGATGAAATAACTAACACAAAGTAAAGCGCCTGTCTGGGTTTGAACCTACGACCTACAACTCGTAAGTCGCGGCCGTTACCACTGGGCCACCACTGCTCTTTGCATTCCATAATCACAGTTAATTGATTCAGATGTGACCTTGCTAAAATCCATTATAAAATACAATAGACGTGGATATATTTAGTAACCTGTTCCGCTTAGCTATTCCTAAAGAGCCATAAAAACCCTGAAAGAAATCGACACGTGTTTCACTTCTCAACGAGGCACCCTCAGGATGACGATTGACTTGTCTTGAACCCGGACACGGCGTGTTGGCACACCAATATCGTTTTTTTCTGTATAAGCACTGTAGACGGTGCAAATTTTATTGCCATATGTTAATTAAATCGCATCGTCTAAATCAGGCTTATGTAAGTTCTTTTTACGCGGGGCAAATTCCATCGCAAAGCATCGCAGTTTTGAGTTTCGGCTCTAATGACCCACGTTTTCTCCGCTCACGAACCGCGATACTTCCTCTCCGGACCCGCAGTCTATGTAGTATAGGCCTAACACTCAACTTGAATAGCTATTGTGCGTCTTTCTTTTATTGTGTCAGCAGCTGTGTTTATTTATTGTGTGTGGCTTTATGTAATAAATATTGGATTTTCTTTAGACGACAACAACTAATGGCGTTTGCTCGCTAATTTTGTGAGTGGATAATTTTATTGCGTTCGATCTTCTTCTTCTTTTCGTGTGGTTAGTGACTAACCTGGTGTCAGAGTTTTAAAGCCACCCATGGGCCTCTGACTTGGCTTTACATACCGTCGAGAAATATCTCTCAGGCATGCCGTTTCCCCACGATGTTTTCCTTAACCGTTTTTGACGCAAGTGATAATTATACAATACGCGCATGAATCCGAAAAGTCAGAGGTGCGTGCCTTGGGTTTGAACTCGAGACCTATGACTGGGCAGTCCGACGGTCACACCACTAGGCTATCACCGCTCTATTGTGTTCAATGGAATATTTCTTATTTTTCTTATGAATTTGACATAAACATCTTTTGTCCTAAATCCGTTATTACCAGTGCGATATTATATTTTATATTAATATAACGTAACATCACGCCTGTAATCCCAAAAGGGTTAGGCAGAGGTGTACCGTGTACCTATAGTACATTTACATTTTTCGAGTTATGTTCAAGTCCCTTGTAATAGAGGGCGAGTCTCTTGCCATCGACTTGGCAGAAACCCAGGCTGCTACTGAAAAATTCATGATAGAAAAACCCAATAATACTTTGCCAGACCTGGGAACCGAACCCAAGACCTCATGCTCAGCAGGACCGCTAGACCAACGAGGCAGTCGAGGCAGTATTTTTATAATATATATTTTATTTATAAATCTCGACGAACGTAATGAATGAGTATTTATTATTGTTTTTGTAGAGAAAACAAAAGGAGGAATGAAACTGATATAAATTCCTATTAATATTAATTATGATTTTATTCTCATATCGCGGTAGCTAACCTTTCCCTTTCCGTAATCTCATTAAATTGGGTTACCATTACGAATATTTTATAGTGGAAAATGTAGATATAAATATTACAGAATAGAGGTTTTGCGAGGGAGTTGGAATATGTAAAACACCAATAGGATTTTGCTTCGCTCTTTTTACTTTTTTATTTTGTTTGACAGGTTCTAAAAATACGCTGAGATGATCGAACAAAGGCAAGATTTTTGTGTTGTTTTTCTTTATCCCGTGTATTTATCATAATAAAAACAGTTTACTTTTAAAAATGGTTTACATTATTTGTGCTTGTTGTTATTTTACAATAAAAATACTTATTAGGAATTGTTTGTTCTTGTTGTTCTTTTATAATAAAAATACTAATTTGGAATTGTTTTATTTTTTCATTCATTAATACTATAAATCTTTTTAAAATAAATAAACACTATCTCTTCAGACACAGCGTCGGCTTCAGTCTTCAAATACCCATTTTTCCTTATACTTTCAGGAAAGAACCACTTCGTCCTTTTTGCTATAAACTCGTTACGTAAAACAAATGTTTGGTTGCCAAGCTACCAATTCCATTACTGGCTCAGTTCAAGTGACGCAGAGAACGGATTACTCAGAAGCAGCAATGTACGTTAATTGCAATTCGTGTTCAGGTACAAAGAAATACTTCGCAAGTGTAATGAAAAAACTTTAAAACTCTTAATTCCCTTTATAAGCTGGTCGTCTTAAATGTGGCTCTTTGGAGCTTTATTCTGTTATGTAAACTGGGAACTGAGAACTGGAAGTATTTTTAATTTTTCTCCGTACTTTGTGGTTAAAACAATCTGTAGAGTGTTCTTCTTTTGTCGACGCTTATTTCTCGAGGGTCAGAGTGGCTTTGTGTTTATTTTGTTATGTGAATTTCTTGTTTATCCTGCTGGCTCTTCTCGTTTAATTGTACTGTTTCAGGTAGTTTCTTTAGGTGACATGAACGGCATGTTTTTGGCGCAAGACTACCTACTTCATGATGAAAATGTCTCTGTGAAAGAATCTGTGCGCCCTAATTGCGATACAATAGCAACACCCTCTGGTCAACACTGGTTTTGCCACACGAACTTTGATAGCTAATTTTGTTTTATCAATCTACCCTCATTATTAAATCACAGTTGCCATATGTCAATTAGCCTCCTATTTGTTGTGATACGGTAATACTCATAACTAGTACTACGGCAGTAAATTAACAGAAACGCTTACAAGTAAATCGTTATAAAAATATTAATCGTTGAATTTGAACACTTTTTTGGGATTTATTAACCCTGTGAGCATGTCAAGGAAGTGTATTAATGATCCTAACTCTTTTTGTTATGTCTGCGGAGAACTTACATTCAAAAAACAACGACGAAATTTTACAAATCTTGTGATGGAGTGTTATCACCAATGTTTTGGTTTTTCTGTCGCCCATCAAGACAAATCCTGGGCCCCTCATGTCTGTTGCATAACGTGTGTGAAAAATTTAACTGACTGGAAAAAAGGTGCACGACCTATGCCGTTTGCTGTACCCATGATATGGACTGAACAGCGAGATCACGTTTCAGATTGCTATTTTTGTCTCACTGACGTAAAAGGTATAAATTACAAGAAAAAAAACACAGTTATTTACCCTAACTTATCTTCGGCTATAAGACCAGTCTCTCATTGTAAAAAATTGCCAGAACTAATACCAGTTGCAACTACGTCTGTTGAGAACGACAATTCACAACCGTCTACTTCAAGTGTATGTGTTGACGAGGACGATGACTTTGAGTTTGAAGAAATTGCAAAGGAGCCACATTTGATAACTCAAGGAGACCTAAATGATTTGGTTCGAGATTTAAATTTGTCAAAAAAACAGTCAGAACTATTAGGATCTCGTCTAAAAGAATGGAATTTGCTACATCATAATGCAAAAGTTAGCTATTTTCGAAACCGTGATCAACACTTCAGAACGTATTTTTCTCAGGATGGAGATTTGATGTTTTGCAATAACATAAATGAGCTTATGAAAATGTTGGACATAGATTTTGATCTCTCTCAGTGGCGTTTATTCATTGATTCTTCGAAAGCAAGTCTAAAAGCAGTTTTATTGCATAATGGAAATAAGCTTCCGTCTGTACCTGTGGCCCATGCTGCAAATATGAAAGAAACTTATGAAAATATGAAACTTTTACTTGAAAAAATAAATTACAGTACATATTCCTTCAAAATCTGCGGTGATCTTAAAGTTGTTGCACTATTACTTGGACTTCAGCTGGGTTATACAAAGTTTTGCTGCTTTTTATGTGAATGGGATAGCCGAGACAGAACTAATCACTATATAAAAACAAAATGGCCTAAGCGTGCATCGTTTGTTCCTGGGCAAAAAAACGTAAAGTATTTACCCCTTGTACAGCCAAATAATGTGCTTCTACCACCATTGCATATCAAATTAGGATTAATAAAAAATTTTGTGAAGGCAATGGATCGCAATGGGAGTGGATTTTTGTATCTAAAAGAAAAATTCCCTAAAATAAGTGATGCAAAGATAAAAGAGGGTATTTTCGTTGGCCCTCAAATTAAGGAGTTAATAAAAGATTCAAGATTTGAAGAAAAATTAAGCGATTTAGAAAAATCAGCATGGAAGTCTTTTAAAAATGTTGTTGCAAATTTTTTGGGTAACCACAAGAGTGACAGCTACAGAGAGTTGGTTAGCGAGCTGTTATTGTCATATCAAGCATTAGGTTGCAACATGTCACTTAAGATTCATTTTTTACACTCGCACCTGGATTTTTTTCCTGACAATTTAGGGGCTGTCAGTGACGAGCACGGCGAGAGGTTCCATCAGGATATTTCTAATATGGAAAAGCGGTACCAGGGCAAATGGAGCCCAAATATGTTAGCAGATTACTGCTGGACAATTAAAAGGGACCAACCAGAAGCTAAATATTCAAGAAAATCTTAGATTTTCTAAGTCATTTATAAAAAAATAAACTTTTGATTTACGAGATCCGTATTTTTTCTTAATATTTTAAATTACTCAATAGAATAAAATCTTTGTCTAGCAAATTTTTTTTAACTGTTTATTTTTATTACAATCACCAATTAAAGTAAAAAATATCAAAAAAGTCCGTGTGGCACGACAAACTTGAAATTTTGTTGACCAGTATCCTGTACTATTTAACGAGCAATATTCGGATATATACCTATACATATGGTTTGGGCATATTGAGAGGATGAATGAAAGCCGACTAACGAAATGTATTTACAAGGCTGATGTGAAGGGAAAGGCCGGTCGGGGACGCCCTAGGAGGACTTATACTGACCTTATTGGTGATGTTCTTCAGAAAGGCCAGGGGCGTAGTACTCGCAATCGGCGTGCGTGTATGACCAGATGTATGAACTTAAACGAGACAAAAGGAGTATGAGTATGTAAGGATCGTAGCAGGTGGCGTTCTGTAGTTTCTGCCTACCTCCATGGGAAGAAGGCGTGAGTTTATGTATGTATGTATATATATATAAATATATATTTGTAATCACGTTCTCGAAAACGGCTCTAACGATTTCGATGAAAGTTGCAATATAGGGGTTTACGGGGCGAAAAATCGATCTAGCTAGTTTTCTTAACTGGGAAAAGTTTTATCCGTTTTTTCACCCGAGCAGAGCTCGGTCGCCCAAAGTTTAGAACAAGATTAATTACATGGGAGCATGGAATTAGTATATACTATCCTATACTATTAAATGAGCATTCTCTATTTTCAGCAGAGCAGAGCTCGGTCGCCCAGGTACTAATATTAATATCATTATATTTGAAACCTTTCTCTATTTGACAGTAATTGTTTATCTAGTTAGATTAACATAATAGATATTGTTAAACTGTCATAATTCTGTTGCGATTATGAATATGTTACGAAATTAAAGGCTTTAAATTGGTAACGAAACTTTATTGTTTTACGTAACATAACATCACGCGTGTATTACCCAGAGATTTAGGCAGAGGTGTTACTATAGAGCACCCACATTTCGCCAGTTATGTTCAAGTCCCATGTAATGGGGGCGAGCCTATTGCCATCAACCGGGCACAAATCCAGACTTCGTGCTACTATTGAGAAATTCTAGGTGAACAAAATTTCATAATACTTTGCCCGACCCGGGAATCGCACCCAGAACTCAGTGGTAGCGCTTGCGATCGTTAGACAATGAGGCAGTCAAAGACCTTTCTTTATTGTTTTTAAACACAACAAACCAGTTCAAATTAAATCATTACCTACACTTTTGAACTGTCAAGAAGTCGGCCAGAAAATTGATGCTAGTTGCCCGTACCTTTCGTTAAGTGTAGATTCCTATAAATAAAAAGGGCCAGGAAAATCCATGGTTGGATACTTATTTAAAGTTCTATCTTGAAAAAAAAAAAACAATGGCACTCCGGGACTGCCGACAGCAGTGAAAACTTGAACAAGATCGCCTTGGTGGAAGAAAAATACTTGTATAGAACATTGGTCCGTAACCTTATTTAAATAAAGAGCATAATCGCGTTTACAAAAAAAAAAAATCGAAGACCTTTAAAGTAAAATACTTGCGTAGAACATTGATCCGTAACGTAATATAAATAAAGAGCACAATCGCGTTTAAAAAATGAGGTGTCGGTAACGGTGTCGCGAGTTCAATTGTTTTTCCCATCTCAAAAATGCCCAACGCACTTAAAGAAGTTTTCACTTTAAAAAATTGCAATCACAACCAATTTACAATCTTTGGTATTTGTATGCTTCAACTGAAAGCTACGGTTTTCTAGAGGAGCGGTGGCTGCCATACAACAGCCACAGTGGCGCCTGTCATGAAAATTATTGCAACAGGGCAAACCCTGTAACCCAAACGTAAAGTCAAAGGTCTGCGCTGGGGCGTTACCGGGGCGGCGCCGGCCAAGTCTCATCTTACGTGGCGCGTATTGTACTTTCGTAAATAACCTTTCAATGACGTCATTCGCCGGTTAATTGCGGACACAATGTGGTGGCCACCGGTTTTCTAGAAAAACCGAAGCGTTTGTGATAAATTCTTAAGTAGTAAAGGTAAATAAGTGATAATTAAAAAATAAAGATAGAAAACATAGCAGACAAAAAAAAGAAATATAAATAGTAACATAATAACACAGATTATTGCTGCTTTACAAAGATAACAACACAACATTACTGCCGCGGCCTGCAAAAGGCATTGATGGACGAAAGTGAAAATGTGGGCCGCGGTGAAGCCGAGGCAAATACACGCAAGTCCATCAATGCCTGATTGCGGCAAAGTCTTGTGAAGTTCTTTTCTCAAATAATGCGCAGAAATTCAAACTAAGTAAATTAATTATAAATTCCAGAGACAATGACGAACAACGATAATTTTTCAAGCGCCAATATGTTCATTTGTTTCTATTTACTTTAAACAGCTGTATTTGCAAGCCAACTCGAAATTTAAACAAAATCTTTGATAAATTACCTTCTTGGTTGCCATGTGTCGAAGTAAAAAGGTCGTTCCATTTTTAAATTACACGACAGTATGAGTTTTCACAGTAATTTCTATGGCCACTAAACACGACATATTCTTATATGGATTTTCATACTAACTGCTGGCCGCCTGCTTGCATGTATTTGACCATTTTCGATTTATCTCGAAAAAGGTTGCCAAAATAATGCTCGAATTTCCAAGCATGTTTGAGAAAATAGAATTAAATTATTGTATTATCAAGAACTTCTATCGCGTAATGAAAATGTTGTGTTTAATGAACCTTGCAAATCGGCTTTTAGTACAATTACATTTAGAATATAGCTTTTATTTAATGCTATAATGAAAATTTTTCATTATTTACTACTATAGTCGACTGAAATTACAGAAATCAGAGGTCAATGGTTCTAGGGTCATTGATTTTTGGGGAATTTTGCTGATAGTCAAAGTTAATAACCGTGTAATAGTTACCGAGTCAAAATTGGCAGAATTAATTGCTAAATATAATTAACAAAGAAATAAAACAAACAAAGAATTGAAGAAATTGTCAGTTAAAATAAATGAGAAAATGATGACGTAATGTATAAAGAGATGTCGAAAAACCATTTGAAGAAGGATGATGATATTTTTAGGAATGTTAATATTCTTATTCATTTATTAATTCGAGTTACAATGAATCATAGACGATATGCAATATTCAATACATTACAAATTTAACATACAATACATTAACGTTACAATTATAATACAACATAGCAGCGCCCCACGGTTTCACCCGCACAACTTTCGCTCACGTGGGAAAATCGGGATAAAAGGTATCCTTTGTCCTAACCCAGGTCATGGTCTACTGGGTAACACGATACCCCTTTGGTACCTCAAGTAGGTCTCAATTTAAAACTTGATGGCAAGAGACTAGATGCTATTACGGAAACTGTGTTTCTAGGAATTACTCTATATTCGAGATTGCAATGGGGCGCCCACATTAGAGCTCTTTCAGGTAGATTAAGTTCAGCTGCATATGCAGTAAGAAAAATAAGGCAGTTAACTGATGTAGCCACAGCTAGTTTAGTATACTTTGCTTATTTACACAGTATTATGTCTTATGGCGTTTTGCTGTGGGGATCGGCAGCTGACGTAGATTCAATTTTCATTTTACAGAAGAGGGCAATTTGCGCGATCTACAAAATGAGTCCTCGTGAGTCCCTTAGAAATAAATTCAAAGAAATTGATAAGTATACTGACTCAGCCTTCTCTTTATATCTTAGAAAGTATTTTGTATGTTCGCAAAAACCTAGGACTTCTAAGTACCTGGTACTTGTTGATAAGCCTACACTGTCCTCTTTCAATTTATTTTGAAAAGAGTAACCGTGGAGTTTCTTGCCGGCTCTTCTCCATAGGAAGCGACCAATTGGAACCGTGCACCTAGCTTCTGACGTTTTATAAGTGCCCTTGTAGGTTTATGTGAAATAAAATATTTTGATTTTGTTTTTTTTTGATTTTGGTAAGACTGCTTGTCAGACTTGGGCTTTTGATTACCTCTAATATCAAAGATCTATGAATGACAGCCGGGACGAACTGTTTAAAACGAGCTTTCAAAGCAAGCTTGGAAAGCACGTTAAACAGTGCCATCCATCACATATAATGGATGATCACCCATCCACGAACCGACCGTGGCAACCTTCGATCGATCCGTGAGGCTGTTATCATATAGCCACGAGCCCCTATGTATGTCATTGTTATTAAGTCGTCATAGACTAAAAACAAAAACTACATTAATTAAAATACAATTATTATCGACTAGTGGTTTTAATTCCATCTCTACACGTACTCACGTACTAATGTAGTTATTGGATGTCAGTTACCAATTATTGCCATACATTGAAAGGTAAACTATTTAAATAACATCATGATTCAATAATTGTTGCAAACACTAATTAGTGTCTAGTTTGTGTTTGCTTTTACGTCAACGGGGTAAAGGGACTGTTCCATTGCTGTCAGCATGCACATTACGCTCATGTACTTAGTTTCGCTTTGTGTGAAAATCTAGGCGAGATCATCTACTGCGACCCACGGCCATGCTATGTAACGATGCGTGGCCTGATGACGTCATCAACACACGCGTGACCAGGGCCCTGTTTTGATAAAACCGACATGCGACTGGTGACAAGCAATAATAAAACATTTTGCACAATTTTAACGTTGCTTTATGCTTGCTGTGCTTTGCACTTGTCTTGGAAAATGTGACAATTTATTTATTATTTTATTTAACCATTTAAACTACATACAGCGCAAGCTTTTATCTAGTGCGCAAACTTTAACACGTGACTTTACTCATCATTATGAACAACTTTTACTATAGGATGAAACCTGAAAGCGCGAAAAAGAAATCAGCTATTCTCTACATTTAAGTTCGCCCAACTCGTCAAAATGTAGGGAACAGCAGATTTTTTTTCGCGATTTCAGGTTTGGTCCCATAGTAAAAGTTGTTCATAATTATGAGTAAAGTCACGTGTCAACTGGTTTATTTTTTTTCCTGTATAAACAAACAAGACAAAAAGAACAGAAAAATACGTACAAAGGTGATGATGGTGGACAATTTGGTAATTATTTGACAAATATTATGTTGCATTTTCAGTCACATCAAATAGGGCCCTATTCTTATGTGTCATCTACGCATCTCAATGCAGCGTACGCTATCCATATGTCACTCGGAGGCATAGCTTCTATCCGTCATCGTTGTTTTTACCACAAATCGTATGAAGTAATCCGTATACCGCATGTGCTGCAGTGGAACGGTAGGTCACAGAACCCAAGCAACTAACGTGCGTAGCCTCAGCGTGCACATCCCACGCGCAATGGAATTGCCCCTTTACGCCAGTAAGGTAGGTAATACGAGCCTCCATGTATTGTTTTAATTACTGTGAACCAAACAGTATGGTGTAAGTGGCAGTAATAATCTCTCACTAAGTGGTCATTTAGTAAATTTTGATGTAATTTGATAATGCAGTGATACAAAGTTAATTAGCCGTATTTCGGATGAAGTAATTACTGTTTAGTGTTTGTTACTTAGTTGGAATATTTGTTTTGTTTTGAATTAATGTTTGTTTTAGTTATTCCAGGCACTAATTTAATTGTTTAGTAGAACTCATGATAGATTTGAACTTTGAACAATGGGCGAAAGAGTGCCTATTTGCGGGGCCTTCTGAAAAGAATATTTGACCTCAAAACTCAAAGCGCTTATTTTAATTAAACCATTTACAGTCACTTTTGAATTGTCAAGGAGCCGGGTCAGTTAGAAAATTAACCTAATGATTATTTAATAATACATGCCATATTAGGCAAAAAGCACCCACGTTTGCACAGTCACCTCTTATACACGTGACCAGAACCCACATTTCTCAAACTTTCCTTATCTCTTTCCTATTGCGGCTATAATGAAGGTACAATAACGCAAGTAATTGATCATTACGCCCCCATTATTGCCGCTTATGAGAGTAGAACACACCTTCGCACAAAGGTCAAGGAACTCACAGAAATAAAATATATTACATAACAAAGTCGCTTTTTGTGTCTGTCACCGCGTTTTTGAAGTGAAAACTTGACTTGAAACTTGAGATGGGACTAAACCATTGATTTCGCGACCTGTTACCGACACCGTGGAGTAAAAGAAATCAACGCGTTAATTACCGTGGTGCCAATTTTTTTCAAGTTTTCACTTCTGTCGGCACTCCCGGAGTGCCACTGTTTTTTTCTTCAAAACTCCGCAACGGGTTTTGATATGGTATTTATCATCATTTAGAGAATTGATTCCGGAAGATCTATGTGTATAGCTTCTGCCCGTTTCATCCTTGTGAATTTTCTTGTTTTGACATAAAATATATCCTATGATACTCGACAATACTGTAGCTTCCTATTAGTGAAAGAATTTTCAGAATTGGATCAGTAGTTCTGGAGATAAACTCCTACATACAAACTCACAATTTTTTCCTCTGTATTATAATATTATTAGTATGGATTGATATTAAACTTACACAAATTAAAGATCTCGACGTTTTGTCAAATCATAAAAGCCATGCATGGAGCAGGTCGCTAGTTGTTATAATACTGAATAGAATAGTGTATAATAAAAAGGTATAGTTATTGCCTTCCTGTTAGACTCGCAGAGAGAATACTAATCGGAAAGGGAACGAGTTTAGACGGGCTAATATTCTTTCTACGCAATCAAAAAGTCAACAGCTCACTGTTATGACAATTCACTTTGCATTCATGGAGGAAAAACCATTTGGAATTCAATTTACATGCATCTTACCTTGGTAGGTAAGTGGGTAGGAAAAATTCTATGGGTAGTGTGAGAAAACTGGTAAGACGGTTTTGTGCAAGTTGATTTCTGCAAGTTTTCTCTTAAAACGGTTTTAGTTGGCTCTGTATCTATTATTACGAATATAAATTACGATCACGGTTCTTTACGAAGTTTTTCTTGATATAATTTTTTTGGTACAAGATTGGGACAATGATAAATGATTTTATTTCTGTAAGTAGGTAAGTACAAACACTTTTACACGGATATCATATTTTAAAAACTAGATGACGTTTCCTATCTGACTGAGGTGCTAAGGTGCACTGTAATTCCATAATTCTCAGTTGGGTCTTTCCAAAATCGCCTTTTCGAGGCGTTTTTGGAAAGACCCAACTGAGATAGTGTGCACAGCGCATTAGAATACCAAAAACCGCTTTCTACCCAGAGCTCGCTCAAGAAAAACGTGCACAGGGCGAACAATACCTGCACTACAAAGACGTTCTCAAACGTCACCTTACGACCTTTGGCATACCCGTTGATCGGTGACAGGATCTTGCTGAAAACCGACAAAGGTGGCGCACTTCAATCCACACAGCAACTGAATGCTTTCAAACAAGTCGTCTTGAAGACCTAGATTATGAAGCGCCAATTAAACAAGGTAGTAATTTGTTTATCTGTAAATAATTGTGCACTTATAAATGTATAGTGAAAGAATTGTAAATGTATTGTGTAAACAATTGTTGACTTACTTATAAATAAAGAAGTTATGAACTTAATGTTGACTAAAATTCTAAAAGAAAGTATAGTAACCATTTAAAAAATACAATGGACGTGGATATATTTATTTAGTAACCTGTTCCTGCTGAATGCAGAGACACGCTCTGCTTTCAGCGCTCGGTGTGGCAACACGCCGTGTTTGGGTTCACGACAAGTCAATCGTCATCCTTGAGGATGCCGTGTTGAGATGTGAAACACGTGTTGATTTTTTTCAGGAGTTTTTTATGACTCTTTGGAAATAGCTAAGCGAAACAGGTTACTAAATATATCCACATCTATTGTATTTTATAATGGATTTCCGCAAGGTCACGCCTGAATCAATTAACTAGTAACTATTAATTAAGTTGCACTTCCTTAAACCATCGGGTCACCGTGTCAAAACCAGATACCAGTACCTAATGTTACGTTACACCAAATGACCAAAATAAAGCCATTGGTTAAGCCGTAGACAGGTAAACGTTGGTTCAAATGTCGCTGAACTGCTGTGGTTAACCACTCCAAACACTGGCATATTTAACTTGGCCGGACGCAAACTGGCCTTTGGTATGCAAAAAGCGACCGTGCCGCAGAGATGCATGTACGTACACTCGCACCCCTACGACCGCATACGCAATGTACGGTTAGGATAAAAGGAAATTATTGTTGTCAGAACTTGTACGTTGTTGAAATAGTTTTAGAAGCCATTGTGTCGTAGCCGAAATCAGCTCGTTTAAAATCTTTTTTTATACTCTTAAACAAGGCAAGGCATTCTTTGAAAGACTACAGTGTTTTATTTCAGTTTTAAAGTTAATTACTAAACTCAATCCTATACTGTGGCAAGATGCACAAGATGGCCACCTTAGAATAATGACTTGGCAGCATGGAATTAGTAAGTACCTACTATCATGGCAACATGGACTTAGTATGTACTATCAAGGCAGCATGTAATTAGTATGTAGAACTTTCCTATACAATTAAACAAGCATTCTCTATTTTCACCAGAGTAGAGCTCGGTCGCCCAGGTACTTTTTATATGATAAAAGCAAATCGATTGACATCAAGTGCAAGTTCACTATATTATACAAATGTTTTTGAATAAAAAAATAATTAACAACCTGAAGGACTAAAAATTAATAAACCAGAATCCTAATAAAATTATTTCAGCAAATTTTACAAGACCTGTTAGCTTTCACCAGAGAAAATGCGTATCAGTTTGTTAGTAATAATTATTATAAATATATTATAAATGTGAAAGTGAGTTTGTTTGTTACGCTTTCACGCTAAAACGGCTAAACTAATTTAAATGAAATGTGGCACATACGTAGACCATCACTTGCGTAATAAAATACAATAGACGTGGATATATTTATTAACTTGTTCCGCTTAGCTATTTTTAAAGAGACATAAAAAACTCCTGAAAGAAATCGACACGTGTTTCACCTCTCAACGAGGCATCCTCAGGATGACAATGGACTTGTTGCGAACTCGAACACGGCGTGTTGCCACACCAAGCGCTGCATAATACAAAATAATCACAATCTGTTTCGATTTGAATCAGATTGCTAATCCATTGCTTCATAAGTTGGAAAAAAAATCTGCACAAAAACGTAAATAATGCAATGAATGTCGTTGAACTGTCAAAATGAAACAAATTAGGCATAATTGTTTAACAAAATAAGTTATGCAATTAGGGTACTGGGTTAGGTTAGACTACATATGATACAATACTTTTAATCTCGGTTGTACGTTTCCGTGGGGTAAATTCAGACCACCACGCGGGCGAAGCCGCGGGCAAAAGCTAGTTCTTTTCGTGAGAAGACTATCAGTAAAACAATCTAAAGAAGTCTTTAGCCGATACTAAAAGCTTTTGTAAACTGCCGCGGAAATTGGAAAACTCCATAGTTTACCGGAAAGTTTGCGGTAACGAATTGCTATAAAAAGATTGGGGGACGAGCTGAAGCAAATAATAATGATGGTTGTCGGCAAACTCATTAGTCAATAGAGACAAATATCAACACTATAACAACTAAGATTTCTTAAGAGCCATCCGTTGTGTGTCCAAACTGTCTCAATACACTTTTCTTAATCCTTAAAACTCCCATCTTTTTTCACTTCAAAACGCTTCCTAAAATTGTATCGGGACTGGTCATCTCTTAACTGCCACAGTTTATTTTTATTTTTTTTGTTTTTATTTTGACTACGGACGCTTTTAACGTGCACATCTTTCTACATTGTTCTTACATGTATAATTTCTACATAAATGATGCAACCAATATTTTGTAACAATATTTTGATTTATGATAGTGTCCGTGGAGTTTCTTGGCCATTCTTCTCCATAGATACTTACTACGCTTTGGAATGGGCAACTAGCTTCGTCCTTCTGATTGACCGACCCCGTGAAAATTCAAAAGTACCTGTAATTGGTTTATTTGAAATAAATACTTTGAGTTTGAGTTTTGCTAAGATTTTTTATAAATTTTCCGACTATAGTATTAACTTTGTAGACTCGAATTCGAGTCTATTTTGCTTCGAAGTGATGGATCGTATATAATCTGAAGTTTCACACTGTGCCCACGAATAACACAAAAAATATCATAATATAATATTTAACACGAAGACTTCTTGAAAAAATAAATAAAAAATCTCCCATACAAACATAACAAAACCGTAAGCTTAGCCCAAGTTTAACGCACAAAGCGTCATCCGGCTCTACCTACATATACCCAAACAAAGTATCATTTCGGACGTATAAAGGATTTTCTGGTTACGTATTCTGCGAGAGGCTTTCGCGCGTCGCCAGTCACCGCCCTTTGTCCTGCACTGGCGTACCGTTTTTATTATGAAAATCACGGCACTTGCTTACGCTGTGGTAAATACAGGCGTGTGTCATGCGTAATGTCACCTGCTTACCAGCTGTATTGTTTTTGTGAAGAGCTTACGTTTGTAGGCTGTGGTTTTTGTCGTGGTTCGAGTTAGGGTTAAATTACAGGGTAACTTTTGTGTTAGTGCACTGTAGTCATGATGAATGTAGAAATCAAAATAACTTGAATTAACTTGTAGTCATGCTTTTTGTTTTACAAACTAAACCTTCAACTGTCACTAACGAAACACAAAAGAATTTTTAATTGTTATGGCCTTCTAAAAGCTATAATTTTGTGCATGAAATTTTGAGCTAGCAACTACGGCGTAGGTGATCCGTACGCTGTCGTACAGCACTGATCGATTCTGTGTCATCGTGAGTTGGATGAGTTATCTTATCTATACTTACTTAATATTATAAAGAGGTAACATTTTTTAGTTCGTAAGTTTGTGTGTAGGGAGTAATCTCTGGAACTACCAGTCGCATTTGAAAAAATTTTTTTCATTAGCTACCCCAATTCTTGAGGAAGGTTATAGTAGGCTCGCGGACGAAGTCGCGTAGTCATTTATAATATTGTAAATTGTGTAGTTCGTCTGTCAATTTATTTCTTTACAAATCTACTATAAGATTTTGATAACTCAAACTCAAACTCAAAGCATTTATTTCAATTAAACCATTTACAGGCACTTTTGAATTGTCAAGGAATCGGTCAGTCAGAAATAGGTATGAAGCTAGTTGCCCATTCCAAAGCGTAGTAGGTAGGTACATATGGAGAAGAACGGGCAAGAAACTCCACGGACACTCTTTTAAATAAAAAATTGTTACAAAATATTGGTTACATCATTCATGTTGAAATTATACATGTGAGAACAATGTAGAAAGACGTGCACGTTAGAAGCGTCCGTAATAAAAAGATAAAACAAAGAACAATTCAAAAAATTAAAATAAAAATAAGCCCTGGCAGCTAAGAGATGACCAGTCCCAACTGACGGCGCCCGTTCACGAACATGACGCATGGATTAGCACCATTCAGCTCAACCATTTTGAAGGGAGCTAAATGATCCAACACACGCGCCACCATCAGCGAAACATTTGAGTGAGCATGACATACTCACAGCCGCCAGGGCAGATTCAAGTCAATGCAAGACATATTACCCGGTAAATGGTAACTCTTTAGTACATAGTACTCACACCTGTGCTATGCAATTATATAATACAATGGAGATTGAGTTTATACAATGCAAAGATAGTCTTACAATCTTCAGCAGCTCCAACAGTATTTGCAAATGTTAATCAATTAGTTGTGGAGCAGGACCAGCATTGAGCCAAGCATTTTTATCAGCGATGTAATCCCCCAACGTATAATATGCCTGCCTGCATAGTGTGCGTTTTATACAAGATTTGAATTTCGTCTCATTCAGTTGAAGTATGTGGGGAGGAATTTTATTGTAACATTTTAAACAGTATCCCATAAAAGATGAATCTACTTTAGCCAGTCTGAAACCTGGTTGAACTAATAGGTCCCTATTTCTTGTACTATAATTATGTCTATCACCTCTTTTGCTAAAAAGATGTAAATTTATAATAGATTATAATAGATATTTACCCTAGAGTCCCATAACAAAAACTCATCCTGATGTAAGTAATGAAATGCAATTTTATCGATATTGTATAGATCGCTTAGTTAGATGGACTCTTTAAATTTGTAAGACGATGATAAATCCGCACTTACAAGACTCCCCTTAATGGAAAATCTAATCTGAATAAAGGTCACAATTTCAATTTGTTTTTTATCATCCAGATTTTCCTGTTCCGTCTCCATCTTCCTCGTGATCTCTTAAAATACAAGCTCATTTTGTTTGACTACATTCAAATGGAAAGCGATGGCAAGTTCATGGCAAAGTAGGTATTTTTATTCAAAACTTCCTTTTCAACTTTACTGAGAAGAAAAAAATGGTTCGTTGAATTTGTTTTCCAATGATCTTCCAGTAGGACTTTTTGTTGAACCAAAGTTTTTTGAATGTTTTATAATTATGACGAGAAATACGTTGAAGTTTAGGTCCAAATTCCCACACCAGAATAATTGAAGGTTCTTTGAAAAATAAACTAAGAAATAGGTCTCTTAAAGATCTGAAAATTTTAATTCTTACTGTTTTATTTCGCCTTTGAGACAAAGGTGAGAGGAATAATAGCGTAAGCTAGGTGCAGTCTCAACAATTCTTTGTTTTTTTCAAGTAAAACAAAGAATTTAATTGTAGTTACTACATTTTGTCGGATTGTTTGATGCAAACAAAGGGAGAATTCTGAGGACTTCATAAAATAAGCTTGAAATTGTTATTGAAATTAAGACTTGGTTTCGCCCGTAACTTCGCTCGCGTAGACGTTGAAAATGATCCCACGGGAACATACTATCGCGATAAAAAGTATCCTTTGTCCAAACGCCGGTCATAGTCCAACCATATGCCACATTTCATCCAAATCCGTTCTGCTGTTTTAGCGTGAAAGGTAACAAACAAATAAACAAGCAAATTCCCTTTCGTAATTGTAATATTAGTTAGAATTAAGATTAGGGTTGGGATATTTAAGATTATGGCCCAGTCCCTCTCACAGAAAGGTGACCTGTATCCCGGCAGTAAGAATGTAAAACGCCGAATTTTCGGGGGACTATTGTGTCTGCTTCACATTCAGTGACAGCGGTAAAACTAAAATTAATTAGAAACTAATAAACGGCTGTTTATTACTTTCAAATTAATAACCACAAACTACCAACAAAATTGCTAACTATCGAGCAAATTCTAAACTTATTTTGTATGTGGTACTGGCAAGAGAGCTGGTCGACAAGTGTCGTGTTTAAATGCGCCACCAACCGTAGCCGCCGTGATTTCTTCAGTAAACTACTCACGTAAAACTCTGCCCAACACCTGCACACAAATGTTTTGGTACAAGGTAGGAGCGGTGGCAGGTTACGACCAGGCACGCCAAAGATAATTTCCACGCAAACTCCGCCCCCATGCACCCCACTACTCCACTATGTGCTAAACGCTAACACATCAGTAATAAAGTTGAATACCGCGTGCGCTCTTTGGTCGTGTTCGAGCACGGAACTAAATGTCGTAAGTTTCAATTATTATTTCGTTTATAACTAAAGTAATAATTGATCTAGAGAAAAAATATCTCATATTTTCTTAATGTTACACTAATTTTAAACATAAAAGCCGAGTAATCTTGATTTTGTTTCAAATAATCTTTAAAAAAGACATGATTTTCGAATAAAAAATGAATTAAGCGAAAATGTTCCAATTACGTAACTGTCTTATATTTGGAAAGAAAAAGATCCAATAAATCATATACTAAAGTTCCATTTTGATTGCATGCGTAACTTTTTCAGAATATTAATGCAAATTAACATACAATTTAGGGTGCCTCCTCTTAACAAGATTTGCGGGATGATTCGCAGAACACAATAAGCGCTTAGTGCCTATAATGTTTCCACTGCTGGGACACAGGCCTCCTGTCTTCGAGAGGGAGTGGGTTATAGTCTACCACGCGGGCTCAGTGCGGGTTGGTAGACGTCACATGTCTTCGAATTTTTGATGTTTTACTTTACCGTATTGAGAGCAGTGGTGATGAAATTATTTAAACAAAGTTAACTACCAATTCGGCTCGCGTGTGGTTGGTCACGGTTCTAACCTAACCTCTTTGGGTGGGGTATCTTAACTTATTTACTGTGACCAACTATGAGAAAAAACCACAATTTTAAAAAGAAGCTCATTTGTTTATAAAAAAAAGTGTGCATCATTAGATTCCTAAAAAGTTTTTAGAGGTTCATTCATTTAAAAAAGTCTTCAGTATTAGAAGTTCAATACGTTTTTAGAGGATCAGTTAGATATTTCCCATCTGAAACTACCTTTCATGTTCCATCACTTTTTAAGATTAAGTTTGCAAATAAAATTCAAGTAAAAATATCTTGCAACTTAGACCAAACAGTATTGTTGTACCTGTATTACATTTTATGTTTACGATTGTGTCCGGGCGCGGCCGTCCGAAGATGCATAGTTATGTTACTACTATCTGAACGCTCCGAGGAAAATCCTGAAGAAGTTTTGCTGCAAAATACTTTTTATTTTTCTAGTAAATGTAATTTCGTCTTCTGGGGAACATTTTCGATATAGCGTGATTTGTTGTGGCGTAATATTGGTCCCAAATGACTTAATCTTTGACTTATGGTCTGATGTTAGCATTTTGTTTGTTTTTTGTTGGGAGGTTAAACACTCGCTTCTTATGGTGTTGGCGTGAAACTAGGCCAATTCCCGTAATTAAAAAAACCGGCCAAGTGCGTGTCGGACCACGCACAATGAAGGGTTCCGTAGTTGGGATGAATTTATCCCAAAAACAAACTTAACTTTGTAGTTGAAAAATATGTTCTCCCATACGGAATGTATGGGAAAACATAACTCACAATGTTTTTGAAGGACCTTTCCAATGATACCCCACACCATGGGTAAAAAAAAAAAACATCACCACTTTACGTGTAGTAGAGGTACCTTAAAAAACAACATTCATTGCGTTACTTACGTTGTTGAGCAGATTTTTTTCGAACTTATGAAACAATAGATTAGCAATCTCTTTCAAAATAATTTAGATTGTGATTCATCGTGTATTACGCAATTAGGGTGCTGGATTCACAACAGTTCGAAATTCAAAAATAACACAATCATAATGAACAAACGTGGTGATAAATGCTCGTTTTTAACCGACTTAAAAAAAAAGGAGGAGGTTTTCAATTCGTCGGTATATTTTTTTTTTTTAATTATATTCCCCGATTACTCGAAGACGGCTGGACCGATTTGAAAAATTATTTTTTGTTTGAAAGGGTATACTTTCAAGTTGGTCCCATTCTCATTTGGTCACGATCTGATGATGGAATCTTGGAGAAATCGAGGGAACTCTTCAAATATTATAGGCACATCTATAGCGATTTGGGTATTTTTGATGAGCAATTGACATTAGGCTATTGTAACTTAGATAAATTACAAACGAACCCACTAAAAAGTGAAATAAAACTTTTTTACAAAAAATACAACCGACTTCCAAACTACAAAGTGAAAAATAACTTTAATTTCGGAAGTCGGTGGCAAAAAACTAAAATACTGATCCAAAGACACCGACTTCCGAAATTAAAGTTATTTTTCACTTTGTAGTTTGGAAGTCGGTTGTATTTTTTATAAAAAAGTTTTTTTCTTTACGAGAAGATTTTTGTACTGTCCCAAAACAAATGCAGTCTGCTACAATATTATATGATATCGACCAATAAACTGCAACCATATCTCACGCCGACACACAATACCTCCCGCGACACAAATAGGTGCCATAACTCGCTGTTCCACTAATTAATTCACATATCTTTCGGCTGCTTCACACCACTGCCACAATTAACACCACAGCCTGACAGCGCCATGACAGTAATATATCACGCGAGACTATTCATTAATTATTATCTACGGAGGAATGTGTGAGGAAGTATTTTCATATCGTGTAGATTAAATAAATAACTTATCATTATGTATGATGATTGTGATTCACCCAAGGTGTAATTAGAGATTCATAGTAATTAAATAAATAAAAATAATAGTAGATTGTTGTACGAGGGGCTAAAATAACCCATTCGAGATAGTTTCACTCTCGAGCTTTAGCAAGGGAGTAAATAGAAACCGAGTTATAATGGGTTTAAAAATTTAAAATTTGTTCAATCTGAATTTTGAAGGAAACTTTTTATCCCGGTATGCGGTAGTAAAACGCTAGTTTTACATAAGAATAAAAAACCTTTTTTGTTTTTGTGGGCTCGTTGATTACAGACAAAAATTACTTTTTCCCTTAGAGCAAGATATGCTATTTTTTCCCCGCTCTGGTACGCTACAATGATGGACTTTTTGAGCAATAGGAGTGAGAAAACATTTATTTGACACTTAAAATACATATAACAAACAACTAGATCGTAATAATATAGCACACAAATGTATTGCCAAGAATCTAACCCTAACCCCCAAACTAGGCTTAGACCTGTATTTTGGGGGCCAGCGTTCAGCCATGGGCTCTATTATTTCTCTTACAACACTGTTAATTGTGTAACACTGTTAATTCTGTATTTAATTGTGTAATTAAATATTACAACATTTTTTTTTTTACATTCTGTGATTACTTGAACTCACACACTGACGAATTAGTATCACTTGTAATTTTTTTAGGAATATCGTATAGGTACCTACTTTTACAATGCTTGTAAATATGTGAACACCATGTATCCATTACATAATTATTTTTTCTATCATTGCTTCATTTTTAGGGTTCCGTACCTCAAAAGGAAAAAGCAGAACCCTTATAGGATCACTCGTGTGTCTGTCTGTCTGTCTGTCTGTCCGTCTGTCACAGCCAATTTACTCCGAATCTAATGAACCGATTAAGTTGAAATTTGGTACACATATGTATTTCTGTGACCCAAACACGAACGTGTAACGTAAATAAATTAATTTTGAATATAAGGGTCACTTTTGGGGCACAAAAAGAAAATTAAAAAAAATGTTTTGCTAACAATACCGTGTGACATATCAAATGAAAGGGCTTGTTACGAGGATCTTAAATATATTTTTTATATAATTTTAAAATAAATGCTTTTAAAGATATTTAATAAATTCAATGAAAATTGACCATTCCCCCCCCCCCTTATCTCCGAAACTACTGGACCAAAAATTTTGAAAAAAATACATAGTATGGCTCTTTACTCATAGATTACAGGAAAACCTATAAGAAGTCTATGGTCTTAAAATAACATGGTAAATCTCTCAATATTGTGCGTAAAAACTTACATTTCGTCGCTCGGCATCCAAAAGGCCCATCTCTCTAGCTACTATAATATCAAAATATGTAAAAGTTTGACCGTCTGCTTAATACACAAATAAATAAAAGTGTACTGAAACCCGAATTGGTTGTCATGAACATTTTCATGACAACCAATTCGGGTTTCGGCGTGGTTTGTCAACAGAAAGTACAGTGTTGTGTCTTAAGCATACTATCACACACTTACTATACACAGCGTGGGACGCCGATTTATGCTAGCTTCCTCGAATTATTCAAGACTTCTGATCTGGTTGCTTATGACGTATTGTGGAGAAAGATGGAGAAGGATAAACATCTTTAAATAGTGGTATGGTAACCTGATCAATAGTGTACGAAGAGCTGGAACTTTTTCCAGGCCATACAGGTTGGAATGCAGGGTGAGGCAGGATTGGCGACCTCAGCAGCACCAGAGTGGGTTGCTATATAGATGGTATTTGTGTAAATAATATTAGCTATGCAGATGATATGGTGCTTCTGAGCGCGTCAATCTGTGGTCTCAGAAAGTTAGTTGCCAAATGTGAGCAGATGCCAAAACACATGGTTTAATGTACAACTCCAATAAGTCGGAGATCATGGTCTTTGAGGCTGGGGGTAGACCGGGTTATGTACCACCTGTATTACTCAATAGGACTCCAATACAAAAAGTATTTACGTTTAAATATCTTGGTCATATTTTGACCCCTGACGTCAATGACGGACTTGATATTGAGCGGGAACAAAGGGTGTTGTCGGTAAGGGCGAACATGCTGGCTCACAGGTTTGCACGCTGCTCATTTCAAAAGTCAAAATTACTCTGTTTCGAGCTTATTGTACAACGTTTTACACGTGCAGCCTGTGGGCTAGATATACCCAAAGGCCGTGCAACGCCCTTCGTGTCCAATACAACAACGCTTTCAGGGTATTGGTGCGGCTGCCCCGTTTTTGTAGCGCATCGGGAATGTTCGTAGACGCACATATTAATTGCTTTTACGCAACGATGCGAGTGAGGTGTGCATCCCTGGTGCGCAGAGTACGGGCCAGCTCTAACAATATCCTAAAAAAGATCGCTAGCAGGCTGGATTGCATGTACATCAATCACTGCAGTGCCATCTCCCATGGGGTGAAATAAATTTAAACTAGATTACGTGGGGCACTCAGAAAGTTTTGTGATGCTAGAAAAAAATATACTACAGGTTATAATTTTTTATTATATCTTTTCAAAGAACTCTCCATTGGCATCTATACACAGTTTTATACGTCTAAATTAATTTTCGTAACACATTTTCCAGTCCGCATCAGACACCTCTCCAATCTCCTTCTCAAATGCAGCCAGTGCATCTTCAGGTGATGAAAACTGTTTTCCTTTGAGTTGATTTTTTATTTTGGGGAACAAGAAAAAGTCGCACGGAGCCAAATCGGGATTGTAAGGAGGATGACCTATAAATTTGACCGGTGTGCTGTCCAGAAAGTCCCTTGTTTTGAGCGCCGAGTGAGCCAGTGCGTTGTCGTGATGAAGTGGCCAGTGTTCGGTCGCTTGCTGCTGGCAAACATTTGGTAACATACCATTCAGCATTGATGTTCCTTTGATCTCGTCAGAGTACTAACACCAGATAACCCGGCAAAGAAAAAAAACTTGTGATCAAAATTTTGCCTGCACTTCTGGCTCGCTTCACTTTGGTTGGCGTTGGTTCATTTTCAAACAGCCACACGGTCGACTGACGCTTCATTTCTGGATCATATTGATAAATATCCCGTAATGATATCTTAAACGCGCCGAGACGAGCCTGCTACAAATTTTGCTGTCATGTCTCGGCACCATTCTACCCGAACCTCCTTCTGG
Organism: Agrochola litura; assembly: GCA_949152395.1. NCBI lineage: Eukaryota > Metazoa > Arthropoda > Insecta > Lepidoptera > Noctuidae > Agrochola > Agrochola litura. The sequence goes on along the minus strand of OX424509.1, from coordinate 14,527,838 downwards.
GCCTGCGTTAGATTTTACGGTACCAGCGTGAAACTATCTTCCATAGCCGAAGATGCCTGTGTAGAATTTCATGCACACTTCCCGATCCAATCGGCAGTATATGCTGAACCTCTTCATATGTAATTCGCCTATTCTCTTGAATTAAATTTTTCACAGCCAGCACGTTTTGTTATGTAACAACCGTCATAGGGCGGCCACTTCTTTCTTTGTCCGCCAAAATTACTCGATTACCCATAAATTCGTTGAACCAGCGGAAAACAGTCGCTTTAGAAGGGCTTTTTTTCTACGAACACCATAAAACCAGAAGAATCGATTCTTCTGGTTTTAGTCGACATTTGAAATCGTACAAAATCATCGCGCGAAAATGTTCTCGTTGTGAATCCAGTTTTCAGTAAGACCGAGTATTTTGATTTTGCTCGTAAAAATATGTGGAGGGAATTTGGAATGTTATGTTTTTATGTAATAAATAGTCATAGTTTTAACTGACATCAAAACCAGCCAGTATCATATAGACAAAAACTGTTAGTCGCAAAACTTTCTGAGTGAACTGGTAAAATAAGCTAACATAGTTCATAAGTTTATTGTTACTTGAATAAACAAAAATATTTGGATGACCATTTTTTTTTGAACGACGTTTTCTAAAAATTAAACCTAGCTAGATCGATTTATCGCTCCCGAAACCCCCTGCATACTAAATTTAATAAAAATTCTTGGAGCCGTTTCCGAGATTCAGATTATATATGTATATACAAGAATTGCTCGTTTAAAGGTATTAGATTTAGATTATTATTATATTAATACCGCAAATGTGAAATTTTTAACGAAAATCTGATTTTTGTTTTATTTCATTCGACACGTTCAAATAAGTGATACTGAAATTAAAAAAAAAAAAACGTAAAAATGTATTGGATACATTCGTGGTATTGGATGCCGAGCGACGATTTGCAGTTGGAATGTATGGGAGAACATGTTTTTCAACTACAATGTTAAGTTTGTTCTTGGGATAAATAAATTCATCTCAACTATGGAACCCTTCATTGTGCGTAGTCCGACACGCACTTGGCCGGTTTTTATTTTTACCTATTGTGGTATAGTAATCTTATTCCAGGTGCATCGTTTTCACATATATAATTATATAATTAATGTATACAAAATATTGTAAAACATTTTAAAAGAGTAACGGTGGTGTTTCTTGCCCATTCTTCTCCATACGAAAACTACCCTTTGGAAGGGGCGACTAGAATCAATTCTAGTTTTTGTTTTGACGTTGCCTTTTTGTGCCTAATTGAAAGAAATTATTTGACTTTGACTTTGACTGTGGAGAAGTGTCGCTACATCGTTGACAGTCAAGTGTCACGTGATAAAAACATATGTGAGTAGTTAAATTTACCAGTATCAGTAGACGATTAAAACATACACTTGGGGGCAAGCCTGTTAAATCCAGATCAAATCAAAGCAAATCTTTTATTGTCTTTTTATAGGTTATACAGACAGATGTTAGGTAAATTACAGTTCCATTATGTCCTGCCTAATAGGCATACAATAATTATGTCGTTATGCAGTATAAAAAAATCTTAGGCATCACTTATAAAGCAAATCTTACAAAATAACAATTAGGTATATGGTGACAGATTGTAGTAGGCAATTATTATTAAGAAAATCTTGGATCGTGTAGTAAGCTTTGTCAATTAAAAAATTAGACAATTTATATTTGAATAGTGGGAGTTACTTGGTGCTTAAAATGTCCACAGGTATCGTATTGTAAATTTTTGTCCATTCTCCAGACTGCTACTGAAAAAATCCTAATGTGGAAACTAAATAACCAGGACCCCATCAGCAGTCATGACCACTAGAGTAACAAGCAGATATTAGCATCTGTCTAGCTTTATGCCAACTATGTTGGGGTCTGTTTCCAGTTTAACGGGATGCAGCTGAATACCGGTATCTTACATAGAGCGACACTATCTGACCTCCATAACCCTCTAACATGGGTAACACGATAACTCTTGGTAAGACTGGTTATCAGACTCTCGGGTTATTGACTATTCAAATTCAAATTCCAAATTTAACCATTTTAACCATTCGCTCCATAGAATATTCATAGGTAATATATAGATAGTTTGGTTTAGGCTTATTTAGGCAGTAACCGTCCGCTGCTTAGAATATACAATATGTAAATAGGTAGATTTTTTGGTTTAGGCTTATTTAGGCAGTAACCATCCGCTGCTGCAAAGGCTTATTTATAGAGTTGCACCGCTCTTTAGAATAGATTAGATAGTACATATATATAGAGGTGGTTGCTTAGGTTACCAATGGTGTAGGGCCAATTGATAAAGCAAAATCACTGATCAATGGGGTAGACCTTTTAGAAGATAGGTGATAAATGGGGTAGGGCCATCATCAGTATCAACTATGGGTGTAGGGCCAATAGTAATAGGAGAAGGTAGGTGATGAATGGGGTAGGGCCATCATCAGTTTTAACTATGGCTGTAGGACCAATAGTTATAGGGGGTAGGAGTATAAGATGGATGGGGTAGGGCCATCATCCTATAAAACTGTTTGGATTTACCAAATAGTGGAAGAGTAGATATTATGATAATTGTTGGTTATGTATAGACACAGTAGGCAGTTGTAGTATAGTAGGTAGTTATAGTGTAGTGGGTGAGTGCAATTATTTTTAGTTTGTAGGGTAGGACTGGTTTGTTTAGTGTGGGTAGTTTAGGTTAGTTTAGTGGTAGTCAGCTGTTTATCTGATAACACAGGTTTTGTTTAATAATTGATTTTAGATTATTAGTGTTAGATATTGTTTATTTAGATTTGTATGTAGGTACATGTGTATATGGATACGAAATAGTAGTAGGTATAGATAGAAATTGTAGTTGGTAGTTGTTTAGATGTTTTGGCAAAAGTTCAATTTTTTAGGTTAGGATTAGGTAGTTTTATTTTTATTTTATTAATATTGAGCAGTGCCATTAAAGCTGCAATGTGCATTGAATAACAGATATAAATTGATTGTTTGCACGTTATAGTAGCATTGCAATATACAGTATAGTTTGTCAAATAAGTAAGTTAAGTTAAAAGTTAATAAGTAGTAGTAGTTGTTATTTATTTTGACAGCAATTCAATTTTAATTTATTTTTATAGTAAGTAGTAGAATAAGGTAGGTAGTGTTATTATTGTAGTCGGTTGATATCAATTTATCTAATTGTGATTAGATAAACAGTTGTAGTTAGCAATGAAGTTGCATGTATTTGGTGATAGTTAAGTTATAGCTGTCCTTAGTATTTAATTTTGGCCACAGTAGTTATTATGTAGTTTTATTATTTGTGAGCCAGTAGATAAGTTATAGATTAAATGGTGTATGTGGGTACATAAAGTTTGAGTTTATTTTTAGCAGCAAAGTTTAAAGTTTGGTTTTATGTTTGTAGTCACAATATTTGTAGAAGTATTCTGTTTTAGGTTAATTGTGATTTGACAGCTATCAATTGTTAGTGTAGAAGACACAAGTTAATATATTGAAAATTTGCATTTCACCGCTGCCAGCACAGAAATAAAGTTTTAAATTTAGATTTAGTTATACCAGTAGTGAGTTCCCATTATGTTCACAGATAGTATTAGATACACAGTAAAGAATAACATATGGTCACATTAGGTTAACAATAGTTAGAAATCTTAAGACTATACCGCTACGATGTGTAGCGAGAAGGGTGTGCGAGGGCTCAGTCAGATCAGTGTTAGGTTTGGTAGGTAGTAAATAGAAAGTTGGGCGCCACTGTGACGGCTTGGGCTGCACAGGGTAGGCTGTGCAGGCCGTTAACGGATAGGTAGATTTAGGTAGAAAATAAAATAGCTAGATATATTAATAGATATAATTTATAAACAGTAGTAGTAGTACACGGCTAGGTCGTGGGTCAGATCCTGACACTGAGTCTGAGCACTCGCACACTTAGGATAGAAGGGAAGGGTACCGTCCTTGGTAGCACATGGTAGTGGTAGTCGTAGTGAACGCCTGTCAGCACAGGCGCGCGGCGGTAGACCGCAGGTAGGCAGGCATTGGCCACAGGCGGAGATCGCCTTTCAGCACAGGCGTGCGGCGGTAGGCCGCAGGTAGGCAGGCATTGGCCACAGGCGGAGATCGCCTTTCAGCACAGGCGTGCGGCGGTAGGCCGCAGGTAGGCAGGCCTTTGCCACACGTGGAGATCGCCTGTCAGCACAGGCGCGCGGCGGTAGGCCGCAGGTAGGCAGGCATGCGGCGGTGTGCAGCCTGAGCCCGTACAGGGAGCCCTGAAAGGCGCGGTAGGAAGCGCATGTCAGGTGGGGTGCGAGCAGTAGCAGGCCGCATGCGATGTGTCAGCTTCTTCCCCCTTTTAGTGACCAAGGTACGGTACGGGGAAAGCAGAATAGGTAGTAGCTAACACATCGCAGCGGCTTACAGGCAGAGAGAGAAAGAGCAGAGCTAGCGTGGCACAATGACAGATGCAAAGTGAGGTTAAGCATGGTGAACACGCGAGCATAGAATACAAGGTCAACAGATAGCAGATGGCTTGATTAATAGCTTATATTATAATAATACTAATGTGGAACTCACCCTAGGTCGGGGCACACAGTCCTGAGGGACACTTCCTTCAGGAAGGCAAGCGGCAGTCGAAATGACAGAGTCTCTTTAGATTATTAGTGTTGTGCCACGTTTGTAGTGATGTGGTTAGTAACTCACTAAGTGAGAATCACTCGACTAAATGTAGTGAGACCGCTCACAACGCTACAGTGCACGGTTCCAATTGGTCGCTTCCTATGGAGAAGAGCCGGCAAGAAACTCCACGGTTACTCTTTTCAAAATAAATGGCTTTTAGAATGTTTTGAAATTACAGTGTTAATAGGTATTTAATAAAATAGAAAATGGTCCACAAATCTACAGTCTGTTAAGCCTAAAACATTCTCACATTCACAAAATCTAAAAGAAAAAGAATCAACATAAAATAATGAAGATAAAGGTCTATTTAAACCAAATGACATGATTGCCACTGCAGCTGTAAAAACACACACATATTTTTTACAGCTGTAATGTATGGTTTTATTTTTTTTTGGTAACGATTGTCAAAGATCTACAAATGACAGCCGGGACCGGACCGGCTTAATGTGCTTTCCGAGGAACGGAAGGGTCTTGGTATCTAGTGGATGGTCACCCATCCACAGGCCGAACGCAGCAAGTGTAGCTTAACTTTCGATCAACCCATGCGGCTGTTATTACTTAGCCATGAACCCCTCAAAAAAGACTAACGAGCAGGCTCAATAACGTCCCAAGGCAGCCTAAATAAATATCCTGGAGAATCCGAATTATTATCAGATTTTGTGAGGTTTAAATTGCTTTATGATGGCGGTAAGTGGTTTAGCATTAAGGAGTATTTTATTGAAAAGTTTAGTAATTTGTTTAACAAAATGTTTTCGAAGTCGGCGACAAAATGTGACGACGAAGTCGAAGACTTTAGATACTGAAGTTCTGATGACTGTATTATGTATAATTTTTTTGGGTTCCGTATCCAAAGGATGGAAGCAAACATCGCGTTTCTATTTTTACTTATTTGATAATGTTGAACCGTCAAATACTGAATAACCTACCACGAAAATTCTATGTGAACGTTACTGTATCAAAGTTAACCAAATATCAATGATTTAATTACAGTTAGTACAAAAAAAAATTGTGTTATTTAGGCACAGATACATTAATTAAATGGAAAAGACATTCTCATTTGTGAAGACTTGAGGAGTGAACACAGATATCCAATAGGGCTTCGAAGCGAGTTTGCAACAAATTGGAGAGTGCTCTGTGTGTGTCAAGTAGCCAGCCTGTTCACAGCCATTCGAGATTTTTCTACTCAACATTATCTTAATGATGTCTCTTAATTTTCTGTTTTTATTTTTGTTTTGGTTGTCACATTTCATCGCTATTTGTGAGTTTCGTAAAAGTTTGCGTCAATTTTGAATTTTTGACCATTATTTTTGTGGAAAGGTGTAATCACTGTCTTCTCTAATTTTAGATATTTAGATCGAAATACAGCAATGTTTTTACTTGAATAAATTTGAGTACAGTAATTTTATTAGTACTTAATTTATTCATTAATTTCTAATTTTGGGTACCTACATAATAAACTGGTAAAAATAAAATGGTCCAAACGCACATCCTCAAATAATTCGGACACGTCTCGAGGCGTGAGGCTGACTCTATAGAGCGCCTTGTCGTGCAGTAGAGGGCACTAGACCACGCGGACGGTTACCCATGAGATGAACTGACCAAATTAAATCCGCAGTTGGCGAACCCATGTATGAGTGCACTAAATACACCAAAAATCGGAGTATACGGCGAGAAATCGTGAGGCGAACCACACCAGCCCCTGGACAAGAAACTACATGAAGATCACGACCGCTCTGTCAAGAGTGCTGCGAAGAAAAAGAAGGCAATCGTAATAAACTATTCTGTTTTTAAGTATACACAACGTGCCGCTATAATGGTGACATTAATTTAGTACACGGGTAGAGGCTAGTGGCCAATAATAATAAAAATTATAATAGGATAAAATAATTCGTAAAACGTGTAAGGCTCTCTGTCCTTCATTTCGCCTACGCTTTGCATGTTATAATTTCATTGATGTGATGTTATGATCCGTGACCCCGGAAAATGTATATTACGTTGTGTATATATGTATATATGTGTGTATATGTTAAAAGTTGCATGTGGATTTATATGTGGACATTAAAGATTTTCATTTCATTTTCATTTCAAATGACCTCTGCGCTACAGTTCTTTAAGTAAAGGATGCTTCAAGATGCTATTTTAGAAAATTGTAAATGTATCAATAAACGTTTAATGAAATTAAAATATCTTCATAAAACTAAAACGCGAAACCGTATACGTGTGTTAAATGAATGTCGCCATTAAAGCGGGACGCTGTACAGAAATACACAGGGTATTACTATATATTAAACATCTGCGGTCCTACAGTTGAGCAAGCTAATGCGTCTGATATTCGACAATATGAGTATTAAAAGAGCCCACAATTCAACTCAAAAGTCTAAATAAAGCGCAAACGGCATAAATGAATAGGCTTATTGTATATTCTTGCCAGTTTATTCGGAGTACTTTCTCTAATACCACAGATTTCAGCCTCTGGGGAGGCAAGCCCTAAGCTTCTTTGATTACGCTCATACATATTAGGACATCACAGTGATTTCGAGCGAAGAGCGAAATTGAACCTTATGAATATAAATTTTTATGAGAGGACGTAAAAAATCGTTCTAATAATGTCACATTCTAACTGTAGGTACACCAGCATGACTTGTGGCGTTTTTCCTTTGTGATGATGATGTAATTTTAATTAATACGAATAATTAATATTATGAGAAGTCAAAACACCACTCGATGCTCTATTATTTGCTATACAAAATTCCCGAAATAATAAATCTACCAAATAATGAATTCAAAGTATGTTTCCGCTTGATTCTAAATTCATTAGAATGAAATTAGTTAAATTGCGGCAATAACTGATGACCGGAATTAGTGCTTGTTACATTGAATTATTTTGGTGTAATACAATGTTTGATGATCAACTAATATAAACTAAATTAAAACGTTTTTCACTGATTACATAATTGTTTTAGACAATATTGGCTTTTGTATTCTTCTAAACAATGGAGTAGTCATTTAAAATCTGTTGAAATCAACGCGAACTCGTTTTACCAACCTATCTGGTCGTCAAATACAAACAGTATTTCAAAATGCACATCAAAATCTGCATACAGTACCAATAGTAGCAAACCAATACAGTGTGCTATAAAAATATTTGTCCTACAAAATTTATTAGCTCCGGGAACGGTTATTGTCTATTTGGGCGTCGCCTGACTTTATCGTACGTTCACACGCACGTTTGACTTACGTCGTAAGTTTGATTTAATATTTAAACGATGCGAAATGGAGTTCGATTCGCAAAATGGGGGAATTTTCGCAAAAGTGTTGGAATTTTCGCAAAGTTAGATCACGTATGACACGTAACGTCGAAGCCACTCTCCTCCTAACTTTATCGAGATTGGATTGGTATTGATTGTCCCTCTTAATAACGTTGCATTTCGCAAAGCAAGCGTGTTTTGTTTTTATACGTCTGGGCATGCTTTGAGAATAAAATCAGCAGTGATTGCAATTATGGGATGTTAATTTAAGATCAAAAGATTAAGAAAGATTCTATTCAGGAATAAAAAGATTTTGATTAACGTACAAATATTTAATACCATTTATTTTTGACTTTGTGGTTGTGGTACCTACCCAACACAAATTCGAATAGCATAATAGCAATACCTGTTATGTAAATTACAGTGACAGGATCTTATTATGATATCATCCACATAGACTAAATGGGAACAATACGTTTTATTGAAGCTAACTCAAAAACTACCCAAGCAAAGTTAATACAATTTGAAATATATGGGACCTCCTAAGAAGTATACCAATCAATCTACCTAGCCTTTTCCTAACTATGTTGGGATCGGCTTCCAGTCTAACCGGATGCAGCTGAATACCGTATTTTACATGGAGTGACTGCCTATCTGACCTCCACAACCCAGTAACTGCGTAACACGATACCCCTTGGTAAGACAGGTTGTCCGACTTTCGGACTTCTGAGGACCCGTAACGACTGTCAAAGATCCACGAATGACAGTCACGACCAATGGCTTCACGTGCTTTTAGAAGCATGGAGGAGTTTCGGTATGTAAAGATGGTCACCCATCCACAGACCAACCCCAGCAAGCGTAGCTTAACCTGATGGATCGAACAGTGTGGCTATTAATATTTAGCCATGAGCTCCTCGTACAAAGGGAAACCGTATAATTCTATCAGGTAAATCCAATCACATGATTGAATACTTACAGGGATACTAAGTTATTATTAGGTCCATGAATAAATTTTGTGCGATTCAAAGGAATTTTGTAATCTGATTTCTTGGAACTGCGTGAGCAAATTCGCACCAATTCATGGAATAAGTATGTTTGAGAAAAACCACATAATATTTTACTTTCATAAAAACTCAAAGGATAAACTGTTGTAGGTTTTTGTTTCAACGAAATTTACGAAAACTGAACGAAGGGGTATTATTTTTCAAGTCTTGCTCCAAATATTTTGTTTGTCAATAAAGAGAAAAGGGTTTTATTTTTCATTTCTTGAAAAATTACGGCTGTTGATATTTTCAAAGAAACTAAATAGAATTTTCTTAGAAAGTGCGCCAATTACTTACACCGACTAACACGTGTTTCGTTAGGAAAACTTATAAGTAAAGTCTCACCAAGTAAAATGCCATTACCACTGCTCTCAAAACGGTGAAGGAAAACATCCTGAGGAAACCGGCATGTCCTAAAACCGAAAATTCGAAGACATGTGACATCTACCAACCCGCACTGGGCCCGCGTGGTGGATTACGGCCCACTCCCTCTCACAGAGAGGAGGCTTGTCCCAGCACTGGGAACATTTATAGGCTGATGATGAAGTAAAATGAGTGGGTACTACAGACGTTTAGGTAAACCAATTTACTAGGATTTCTTTCTTATTTATGAATCATATTCGAGCAGTGAGAAAACTAAATACCTTCATAGGTAGGTATTCCAGGGGCTCGTGGCTAAGCAATAACAGGCGCACGGGTTGCTCGATCAGGTTAAGCTACGCTTGCCGCGGTCAGTCCGTGGATGGATGACCATCTTAACATACCGAGATGCCTCCGCGCACTAAGCACGTTTTAAGCCGATGGTCCCCTTTATCATTCTTGGATCTTTTACAGGCGTTACGGGTCGTCAGAAGTTCGAAAGTCTGGCAACCAGTATTATCAACGGGTATCGTGTTACCCAATTACTGTGTTGTGGAGGTCAGTAAGGCAGTTGCTCTATGTAAAATACTGGTATTTGGCTCATCCGGTTAGACTGGAAGCTGAGGCCAACGTAGTTGGAAAAAGGTTAGGCAGATTGAGGTAGGTATTCTATATAAATAGGCCACGCATCGGTGAAAACAAAACCAGAATAGGCTGGCCTCTTAGCCCACGTTCGCACGGACGTAAAAATATCGTGGCGGGATTTTGTCGCGCACTGGATTTTCCGTTAAACCGAGCGTTGAGAATCCAAATGCTCTGCTAAGCGCCGAGAGTTGAAAATCCAGTGCCCGGAAAAAAAACGTCACGGGAAAAAATCGTCCGTGCGGACCTGGGCTTATTCTTTTAAAACTCCGAACTACGCTAGGCCAGCAAAAAGTCAAAAGTTACCACTGATGCACACGTCAGTTTTCATGTTGGTACAGTCAACCACAGTTGACTGTACCAACATGAAAACTGATAATAAAATATTTTTAGTACTGAATTTAACCACTACAAATTTCAACCTATTTCACAGACTAGTTAAACTGCTTCATTTCTTGCTGGGTTTTCGGAAAGTACATAACCTCACGCCTTCTTCCCATAGGGCAGAGCAGAAATCATAGAACGCCACCTGCTACGCTCCTTACATACCTTTTGCTTCATGTATGTTCATACATCGGTCATACACGCACGTCGGTTGCGAGTACTACGCACCCTTTCTGGAAATGTTATTTATTTCCATACAAAGAGTAAATAATAGTAGTCTGTTGTTTGTTGGTTTCACCGAGCTAATGTTTATTGCTTGTCTAAGAATTATACATTTTAAATGAAACGCCATCCATGCGTCACGTTCTTGAACGGGCGCCGTAAGTTGGGACTGGTCATCTCTTAGCTGCCATGGCTTATTATTAATTTATTTAATTTTTTTAATTATTATCTGTTTTATCTTTTTATTACGGACGCTTCTAACGTGCACGTCTTTCTGTATTAAAAAAAAAAAAAAACAAATCATTTATTTCTTTACAAAAATGGGTTCAAATTGTTCTCACATGTATAATTTCAACATGAATGATGAAACCAATATTTTGTAACAATTTTTTATTTAAAAGAGTGTCCGTGGAGTTTCTTGCCCGTTCTTCTCCATAGGTACAAACAGCTCCATTAAGTAGTTACCCCCAAAAGACATGTGAGTTCAAATCCGTGATAGGCTCAAGTCACTTTTAGTATTTTGCAAACACATTTTATTTCAATATGTATTATTTTAAGGAATAGGGTTAACATTTACGTAAAGTTTTTCAATGTCTAAATAGACCGGAGCTTTCGAGACCGCTTGCCGTGCATAAGATTGGAGGTTCAAATCCTAGTCACGAAATGTTTCATATTGTCATACATTATTAGTTTTTTAATATAAAATATTTTTCAATTTTTTGCCTGTTGACACAAACGGGTCCCTAGACAAGTGACATCCTTTTAACGCAAACGATAAAATAGGAAGGGTTAGAAGTAAACAATAGTTTATAGTGAACGTATACATCAAACGTTGTAGTTATAACTTGAGGGTATTGATTAATTTTATAAAGAAAACGTTAATGGATACCCTCAAATTGTAACATTTACCGATTAGACATAGACCTAAAGATAAAGTGACTCGGACGATAATAGATAACAATTTCATCGCAATTCACATGGACTCGCTGGCTAGTTCGTCAAACTGCCAGTATGAGTACGACGACGTTCGGTGGTGCGATGGTTCGAATCCAAGTCGAAACAATGAATTAAGTATTTTTGAAGTATTCTTTAGATTATTCGTAACGAATTCAATGTTGCAGCAGTGTAACATTTTAAAACTTGAGGGGTTAGAACATCGTGACGCTGTGTGTACCTACTACGTTTTGTAATGTGCAACTAGCTTTATATTTCTGACTGACCGACTCCTTGATAATTCAAAAATGCCTGTAAATGGTTTAATTGAAATAAATGCTTTAAGTTTTGAAACATTAAATTTTATTTCAGTACTTCACATGTTCACATTTGGGTGATATTATATTTTCCCAAATGATTAATTTCTCAAACATCGAAACCACAAAAAACGACATCCATTTTTTAATCCAAGTGTCACCAAACAAAAAAAATGCCAATTAGGCAGCCAAATCCCTAAACACACATCTATAACATGTCTCAATAAGTCAGTACCGGTTGTCACTTTGCGTCCCACCCCGGTTCGTCCCCCAGAAATGAAGTTAGCACTGCCAGTATTTCAATTTAAATGCTATACCTAATTTCGTACCCCTTTGACACAGAATAGATAGATAGGGTCAGAAGGCCGGATCCATACAACGAACGTTAACGCACGGACACATAGACACAGCTCACGTACGGTGACTGCAAGCTCTCGCAACTAGCAGAGATCTAGATCGCCGGCAAGTATTTGAAGTATATGATGAATGCGTTCAGATTAAAAACTCTTATGCAATTACTCACGATAGCGAATTAGTAACAAACTCATCTATATTTAGAAGTTTTCAACTTTATATCTCACCATATTTTTTTAAATATGGTAAGATTTTATATTTTTTAAATTAAATTAATAAAAAAATAATCATCCACGAAATTGAAGTTATAAAATTAACGTCTATTGTCAAATGAAAAATATATTTTATCTACTCTCATGGCGTAATATTCGAATTATGAACTTCAGAACGAGTTTATATTGACATACTTTATAAACAGAATACCGAAATTTAAAAATAGAATCATATTATAAAACTTTTTCTCTAACAAAATAATACTATACAACATTTTTTTTTTTCTATTAGATACAGCGCTAATCCGAGAAGTTAATATCACCAAAGAGTTTCAATCAACTTTTGGCGGGGGACAGCAGCACCCGCTGTAGCGCATGTGCGGTGATGTGCTGGTGCAGGCGACATTCGTTTGTTTTGTAGTACTCACTGAATTTCGTGGGATTTTTAAATTTATTCTTGATCTTTAACTTTGATTTTTTATTTAGTATTTGTTTCAATCCCAATGTTTGAGAGTAAATAAAGTAGTGTATGAAACTGCACATAACTAGGTATTAAAACATGAGTATGTGTTTAAAAACCGAGCCGTAGGCGAGGTTTTTAATAGTATCACACGAATGTGCCCTCATTATGCAACAGTTTCATAAACTACTACTTATTAGATGATTAAGTCAAAGTCAGAGCGCTCAATTTGTAAGCGGCATTACAAATTGGCATCCACAGTTACGTTTTTCGATCCATTTGTTTACATTTTCGTCAGATGATTTTGGAACAAACAATACGCGTCTGTGTGTGAGTGTTTGTTTTCGTTGTCGGTCGTTATATGGCTGGCCTTCTGTATCTAGTTTGTGCCTTCGATGTATGTGTGAGACGAAACAGACGTCTGGTTACATATATAGACAGGTCTGGTAGACTATATTTATAGGTCTGGTGGACCCAAGTCTGGCCATTTTTGTCTGTGTTTTGACTGGGTTACTTAAGGGTTAGGTGTTTCTGGTTTATGATTGGTTGTTGATAAGTTAGTTTTAGAGCTATGGTTTTAGATTTAAAAAAGTCGGGGGATGTCGTGGGTTGGAACCATCAAGTTCCTTTTGCTGTATATTATTACCAACTTCTGTATTAATACTGAACCATCCATTTTATTCTATTTATTTTATTTTTGGGGTATTAAAAAAGTTATGCGTGCTCATAAATGAAAAAAATAAAACAGTGGCACTCCGGGAGTGCCGACAGAAGTGAAAACTTGAACAAGATCGCCTTGGTGGAATAAAAATACTTGCATAGAACATTGATCCGTAACGTAATATAAATAAAGAGCACAATCGCTGAATGTAAGCTTTCATCCTTAAGGGAGATTCTCTTAGAAATACTTCACTATTAACTGCTTCCCCTCCTATCTTAATAGTAGGTAAGTAGGTAGCTAGTGTACAGTATTTCTATTTTATTAATGTCCCTCAGCAAACTTCGTCTTTCGTCAGTCGTCGGATTTCTATCTGATGCCTTTTGCACTTGGTGCAAACCAAACGCTCTCAATCAACTTGGAAGTATATAGAGTTGCTAATACTCTTTTAACTTAATGTAATTTATTTTAAAATGGGAGGAAAGCTGCTAAAGTCGCAGGCACGACAGATAGGAAAATAGTTTTACAGCTCTTTATAGTTCACATGGAAATCAAAACAAAACAACAATAAAATACTTATTTCTGAATTAAAATTATAATACACGATAAATCTAATAATTGATGGACGTCGAAATTAGCATCCGTTTGTATTCGGAAATGCGATGATTCCCGAGGGACATTAAGAAAATATAAATACTGTAGGTACTTGTTGTTACGTCCCCTCTTCTATTATTATCTTCCCTAAAATACCCCCAATTTAAACTGATAGTTTTGAACTGCACCGATTTAAAATAGAGGGACTCAGACAATTTGATTTCGAGTCGAAAGTGTCTCGGCACCCTCCGCCATTTGTCGGGGGTATTTATTTAAATTGATGCTAATAAAATGTATTTCATTGCGTTCCTATTACTGGGCCGGCCTTCAGACTCTGTACCTGCGTAGCAATGTAAGTTATAGATGTACAATTAAATGAAATAGGCTTTATTGTGAAATTTTGTAAGATGTATAATACCTATCTATTGAATTTATTGTAAGGTATGTGTATAGGTCACTATACTAGTATTAAATAATACACCAACTAGGATAATAACGCACGTACTCGTAAGACGGTCGTGTAGGAGGTGCGGCAAGTGATGCGCATCCACGCTCTCCACTACCGATCGCCCCACCAGTATGCAGCATATATTTATTATACATTACAGTACGGTTGATCTCTTTGGTGATTGGAACTTTATTAACAATATCCATATCCCAAATACAAATCAATTTTAGTCCCTAGGAATTAAAGAGCTATTTTAGTCCCTGTTTACGAAGAAGAAGCTAGCACTTTTTGAACAGATGTGATAAAAAATATTTTAAGACGATAATGTATTACTGGCGATCTGTAATACATGTTTTATAACCTACTTCAGGCACCAGTAAGCTGACGTATGCACGGACGTAAAAATATCGCGGCGGGATTTTTTTGCACATTGGATTTTCAACGCTCTGCTTAGCATCGAGAGTTGAAAATCAAACATTTTATTTTTTTGACGCGCTGGGAAACACTGTTGAAATCTCAACACTCGGCTTAACACCGAGAGCTGAAAATCTAGTGCGTGATAAAATCCTGCCGTGATATTTTTACGTGCGTGCGAATGTGGGCTTGAATTTTTTTTTTTTTGTCTATGTGGTTTTTTAACCTGCTTATTTAACACAAAATGTAGAGACGTTTATTTGAATTGCCTTCAGTACCTATAAGGAATCAGTAGTAATGCAGAGAGTATAAAAACTTAAAATTTCATCTGTCAGAGGGGTTTGTAGCCATGTGACCGCTTTCAATAAAAGGAATTGATGTTTTCTTTCATATCAGCATGGAATCCTCTTGCCCTTTCTAGTTCTACTAGAGGTCTTCAAGTTACGAGTTCATACGTAGGTATATCTCGCAGTAAGATGGTTATAGCCGTGATATAGTTATATCCCTAGGGATATAGCTATATACCGTAATATGGGAAGGTATATAAAAGCAGTTCTTCATAACTGTCGAAGTGCTCTAATTTTGTTACTGCGACCATTTTGTTACTGCGGTCTATGTTCTATCCTAACCTATTTGGTTTGGCCCTAATAGTTACATTACTAGATCGTGCTCGTATCATAGTGATATTCCTAGTTAGATAGTTATGAACCGCTTTCATATAACTATATTACGATATATAGCTAGGTATATCCTTAGAGGTATAACTATGTCACGGCTATAACTATCTTACTGCAACATATACAAACCACGATGAAATTCTTTAATTAGGACTTAAATTAATATACCCACTTGCACTTCAGGACAAAGGCAAAAGACTCTAAATCATACCAACTCATGACCACAATCATGATACGCCACAATAATTGACGAAACCCTATGATTTATCTAAGCAAATTGTATAAAAACAAGTCCGTTTGATCTATTTGTTGTTTATAAATCAAAGTCAGAACGCGTATTTTTATGTCGCACCCAAGCATGGGTCGCCGCGTAAAATATGATCGGTTAAATCTGACACAAAGAATATATGCGATTCTCCGGACGGACAATAAAACAAAATGTATCTATTCATAGTTATTTTCTTGTATTATCTAAAGAGCTTTTGGATGCTACTGTAATATTTGCTTAAAGTAAATACACTTAAAAGATTTGAAACGAACTTGATTCGTCGAAATGCTTTGTATTTAATTTTTCAAAGAATACGTGCATGATAACTGTTTTGGTTAAGTTTAAAAATCGGTTTGGATCCCCAAACACAATAGTTTTAAGAAAACTGTCTTGGACACTTTTTGTTTGGCACCAAAAGAAAGAAAGAAAGAATAGAAAGAAAATACATTTATTTAGCACAGACAGAAAGGCACACAACACGACATAATTATAACAAGTAAAAAAAAGAAATAAAAAAACGTGTGCAGTCGGGGGCCCCCCTCAGGAACGAAGTTGGTTCCTGACGCCGCCATCTTGAATTTCCATTATACCCACACTATCGCCTTTAACACCCTCGAAGACCATGAAATCGGTACCCATGATGAAAGATTTGAAAATTTTCAGAGCCGCCATCTTGGATTTACATTTGACCTATATCGGATTTTGCACCCTTGAAAACTATGAAAACGATACCTATGATGAAAAATATTAAGATTTTCAGAGCCACCATCTTGTATTTTAACCAAATTCACGCTTTCTCTCTCTTTCTCCGGCATGTAGTATACTTGGGTCGATGTGTACAATTTAATCCCACGACACTGTAATCACTTTACTTTTTTTTTTCTGCCGTTGTTCTCTCTCTCTCTCTCTTTCTTTCTCTTTGAATTAGAAGAAGACAGTCGCAAGTATTAACACTTTTTAGCGTGACGTTCCAAAAATGCAAACAAATAAAAGTGTAAAATAATAATTTAACAGGAAAGTGTGCCTCGCGGCTGGACCAAATAGGTCCAGTTCAGCAAAAATTCCAGATAACTAGTACCTGACGCTGGTTTTTAACTGGATCTGAAGACCTGACAAGTGTTTAATGTATAATGTACCCTATCAATAGGTAGTACACACATATATTTACATACATATAAAGGTAAATCAGTTGGCACCAGCTCGGCTTACGAATCAATCATCAACAATGATATCGACGATGTCAGTAAGCAATTTAGTTTGAAAGCGTAACTGAGCGTATGATTAGCTCCACCGTAAGACGTGGGAATCGAAAATACATGTTCCATATCTATTGAAAATGCAAAACATGAACAAGCTCTTATAATATTTTAGTTAAAATTGGCTAAAATGTAAAGCTTAGACCTTGTTAAGTAACAAATAAAAGAAGGAATCCAAATAACTGCTGTAGGTAAGCACACTATGATTAAATTCTGGGTTTGACGTTAGTTTACATTAGTGCTTGTATTTTTTATTAGATTTCGGGTTCTGCAATGTAATGACTAAATACACGACAGTTGGAAACCAATCTTAAATACGTCCTCGAGAACCAATACATTAAAACAGCTCACTACCACAAAAAGAAAACCCAACTCACACAATCCACTCACACCTAGGGTTGCCAGGCCCAAAAATAGAAAAGCCGGACACAGATTCATATTTAGCCGGACATTTTGCTGAAAGAGCCTGACACACTGGTTTTTAAAAGAAGAAACAAATTGATACTTCTATTTGTGTATTTATTACTGTTATTCATTTGAGACTTACTTTACTCTTAAATATATGAATCACATTTTTTCTTACTATCGCGAGTCATGCCTGTCCGCGAGCCGCTCGCGCGCTTTCGTTTGACACCTTTTGGTGAGGCGGGGTTGACCAAAAGCCTAACAAAAGCCGGATAGGCCGGACTTGTATACATTTAGCCGGACACGATAGTAAAAACCTGGACATGTACGGCTAAAGCCGGACACTTGGCAACCCTACTCACTCCTATCTACTCCTTTTTTCATTCTGATCCGATTTCAGATAATGAATTTACAATATTCCGTGCACAGAACTATGCGGTGTCTGCCAAGACTAGACTAGACTAGGTAGAGGGAGCCAAGAGCTTGGCCACACATAGCGACAAACCTCCAATTAAAAGTACGTCACGTCCCGATGCCGGTGGTGTTGCCAAATGCAGGCGACCAGGATTTGTTCCCTGCGGCGGCGGCGCGGCGTATTGTGAAATGTTATGAGATGACGCTATTCGTGGGTAATTGTTTTATTGAGGATTTGGATTTTTGGAAGTACTAAGGAAGAATTTGGTTCTGAATAAAGATTCTGATTCTTAGTTTGTGAAATTAGGTACATAACAAATAATTTTCTTCTTAATAAATGTACCTACAAATGAATGATACTGATGATTGAAATTGGCTTTCTTGGCTACGTGTTAAATCTCTAATCAAACCAAACATTTGTGAAATAGGGTTTATGCCTGGGTCAAAAAAAAAAAACCATTTAGTCCGTCAGTCAAATAATAATAAAAAAATACCTATTAGACGCGTTTTTTTGCTTTATCATATTATTATTAAAAAATTACTTAGGTAAAACGCATTAAAGTTGGGGAGAGGGGGTCGCTACGTCACAAGTAAGTATAAAATCTACATACTCGTGACGTCATGGCACATTTTAACTCAATCTTTTGATAACGTAGAAAAATCAAAAATACGTGTCCTATATTTTTGTTATAAACTACATGACGGACAAAACGATTTCTTTTGCCATCATCCCTAATCTACTGATCGCTGGAACTGATGTTTTAGTTTAAAATATTATTTATTTTGGCAAACATGCGTTTACATACAAATCGAGCATGCAACATCTTACACATAACATCACGCCTTGATTCCCCGAAGGGTTGGGCAGAGGTGTCAGGTACATCCACATTTCGCCAGGTATGTTTAAGTCCCATGTAATAGGGGGCTAGCCTATTGCCATCAACCGGGCACAAATCCAGACTCCGAGCTGCTATTGAGAAATTTCAGATAGAAAAACCCAATAACACTTTGTTCGACCCGGTAATCGAACCGATCTTAGGCTCAGCAGTAGCAACATCGTAACATAGTAATATAGTAGTAGTAACATCTTAAATAGGTAAAAAGTCCGTACATGTTTTCCTGAAGAGGCGTAATTTTTTTTTTATATAGCAAACATTTTGTAAAAGTAATGACAATTGGCATCCAATCTCGATCGCAATCCGTGATGAAATTCAATGATCGCGATACAGAATATTGCAACCCTTACACAGTCAATCTCCTTCGAGGTCGTGTACCTCTATAATAAACCTGTTCAGACTACCAAACAAAGAACGTCTAATAAAATTCATAACGTTTGGCATCACCACAAACAAAGCAACTGACCGCTCAGAATAAAATTAATACGAGATGGACGCTTCTAAAATGCTAATTGAGTTTAAACAATCCATTTTGCTTCGGTAATGGCGGGTACGGGATGCGAATGAACAAAAAAAGTTCTTTGTATTGATTTCTTAAGCGCCAGAGAGTTTGTCGAAAGTACTTCGTGAAATAGGTCGCTACAATTTCTCTTTGACAAAATAGTGATTTTTGTGCTGAACAATGGTTTCAAGTAAAAATAAGTTTGTTAAAGAGAACGATGAAGTTCTGGAGGACGGCTTGATGCAGTTGGAGACTTACTTTGAATCTTTGGAGGAAATTATTCCTATCGGATCCAAACGATCATAGCGGCAATGGTGGTCAAGAATAACATTTGTTTTTTAGCCTTAAAATAAATCTTCCTTTCTTAAATACAGACAGTTAGACATTGTTTGTGTCAAAAAAATCTAAACTAAAAAAAGAACGCTTTCAAAGAAATTTAAATAGAAACTTGAAACCCTTTGAGACAAGACTATTTACTTAGAAATTTGAACAAAAGTACTGGAGTCTGTTATTTAATAGCTGTCAGCAAAGAGTTTGGAACAGACAAAGTAACCAGTGAACCCAATATTGGGTTCAGTTTTCCGTTTTCAGGGTTCAGTAGTCCTGAGTGCAAAGTAAAATCTGCGGGGATTTGAGCAAAAAAGTAAAAATAGAGGTGCGGTATTAGCGAACATCGAGTATTTGTAGTGCTACTTTTGGCAGTTCTTTAGTACATAAATCGTCTAATGGGCGTTCGAAATGCTTATTTCGGAGTTTAAAACATTCAGACACAATGAGAGTTGTTCGAACGAAATACTAATTTTCAGTACTAACGGACTTGAACAGAATAATAGCGCGCTGCTGTGGTGAAAGCATTTGTTTATGCAAAACTCGTGATTGGCTCCGTCTATCAATGTAACATTTTGTGTTCGCTCGTTTGAAATGGCAAATACCTCGGTTGTTTCATTTGCAATTTTCGCTTTGCTCTTGCAAAATTTTTTTGTTAAAATATTTTTATCTTCCGGGCCCCGTAAAATTGATATTTCAGAGTCATCTATACCCCTGTGTAAAGTGATAAGATTTTTGCATCACAGCCGTCGACAAATCCCCTTGTATTAAATAATGGAAGCACCCTTTCTAAACACATTTTTTTAGATCGCTATTTTTCTTTTTTAAATCGTCGCCATTCAAAAATATAGCCCGAGGCTATAATAGAAAGAGATGGCAGCAGTAACGAGTGTGCCGAATTGAATTCATCGTCATTTTTTTACCGCCACTGCAACTACGTGCTAATGTGCACGACAAATAACAAATACGTTGCGACACGTGTGAATCGATGCGGCACGACTGTGATTAAGTAACTGATATTTTATAGATACTATAGTAACTGATATTTTATAGATACTGTAGTAACTGATATTTTATAGATACTGTAGTAACTGATATTTAGATTTTGTATGCAGCTGTTATTGATAATTAATCAATTGTTGTTTTTAAGCAAGCAAGTTGTCTTTGTGTCAGTTGTTAAAATGTACATACCTACTTAATGTGTATGTCAATCTGCTAAGCCTTTTCCCAACTATGTTGGGAAAGGGCTGCTTCCAGTCTAACCGAATGCAGCTGAATACCACTATTTTACATGGAGCGACTGACTGACCTCCACAACCCAGTAGCTGAGTAATACGATACCCCTATGATAAGACTGGTTGTCAGACTTTCAGGCTTCTGACGACCCGTAACGACTGTCAAAGAGTCACGTATGACAGCCGGGACCAACAGCTTAACGTGTTTTCTGAGGCACGGAGGAGTCTCGGTATGTAAAAATGGTAACCTGATGGATCTACTCGTGCGGCCACTAACTCCTCGAGTATGAGTATGCATAATGTTTTAAATTTGTTAATCAAAATAATGAAAGTAGGTTAAAATAAGACAGCATTTAGTACAGGAAAGGTGATTTTTTGCTGTAAAACTATAAAGATAGGTAACCTACAAACAGTGTTAACGTTTGGCCCGTGCATCGGTGAACGAATTTGGTACACCGCTGCATTTGAACACAAGATATCCATCAGAGTACTTAGGTAACAACGAATGCGCACTATTCAAGTCCCAACGTACAGCCATGATGGGCCATTTTGTACACGCTATTTCCCATTTTCCAAGCAGTTGTTTTGATTCGATTTCCCTCCTATTTGTAGTCGAATTACACAATTTAGTTTTTCACCCAATCGCATTATTTTAGCGTCAACAAATGCGTTGTACAAACGAATTTTCACCGTCGCAAAATTTGATAGTAGTGCACGTCATAAATATCCAATCGCTGTGATTCTATATCACGGATAGATTGCTGATGTCAAAGAGCGAATCGGCGATCGTTTTTTTATGGGGAAGTGAACGCGGTTTGGCGTTTTAGGAAATTGGTTGTAGGTAGTATGAATGAGTAGGAGTGTGTTTAAATAACATGCTGAAATGAGTTTTAAAAACAACCGACTTCCAAAAACCAATACAAAGTGAAAAATAACTTTAATTTCGGAAGTCGGTGTCTTTGGTTTTGAATTTTCGTTTTTTGTCACCGACTTCCGAAATTAAAGTTATTTTTCACTTTGTAGTGTTTTTTGGAAGTTGGTTGTTTTTTTTTTTTTTTGTAAAATGTTTGTATTTTTCTCTTTTTAGTTGTGGTACCTACTCTACACAAATTTTAAAACCACTACCTGCTATGTAAATAACAGTGACAGGAATTTATCATATCATCCACATACTAAGTGGGAAAAAGTACGTATTATTGAAGCTGACTCAAAAATTATCGAAGCAAAGTTAATAAAATTTATATGGAACCACCTCGAGAGCATACCCTTTCAAATAAAAAAATAATTTTCAAAATCGGTTCACAATTGACGGAGAAATCGGTGGACATAAATAGAAAAAAAAAAAAAACAAACAAACGTACGCGACGAACAATAACTTCCTCCTTTTTGGAAGTCGGTTAAAAATAACAGACTGTAAAATTGATGTGTATTCTCAAAGTAGATTATTGAAGTGAAAACTTCTTTAGGCGCGTTGGGCATTTTTGAGATGGGAAAAACAATTGAACTCGCGACACCGTTACCGACACCTCATTTTTGTAAACGCGATTGTGCTCTTTATTTATATTACGTTACGGATCAATGTTCTATGCAGGTATTTTCTTTTTCAAGTTTTCACTTCTGTCGGCACTCCCGGAGTGCCTTTTTTTTAAACTAGCTTCTGCCCGCGACTTCGTCCGCGTGAAATTTTGGCACTCGAACCACCGCGTCAGATGCCATCGCCGCCCGCGCTATTACTTCCTTTTCGCTTAGCTATCTTTCTGCCTTTTATTCTTTTTGCTCTTCTTCTAAATGTCGTAGCGTGATGTTACATAGCCTATAACCTTCCTCAAGAATTGGGCTATCCAATGCAAAAATAATTTTTCAAATCCAACAGATAGTTCTGGAGATTACCCCTACTACATACTTACAAACAAACAAACAAATACTACTTTTACTTTAGGTTCTTTTATTTCAAAATTATTTTTATTTTATTGTTTCTTTATTATAAATGTTGGAACACTGAAGTCTCCCCTCTCGGAGGTGGGAGTTAATGGCTGCAACACAGTTTTTTTTAAACTATTGTAGCTGTTGAAAAATAAAAAAAAATTGTAAACCTGTTTTTGTTCCTATAAAATATTTGAATTTGAAATTTTACCTCTTTATAATAATTAAGTATGTTAAGTTTTAAATGTTAGACATGACATCCAAATCCTTAGTCAACTCTGTATCGGTCTGTCTGTTACCTTTGCACACCTAAACCGCTGAACCATTATGTTTGTCAGATAAGCTTCGGACCAGGAGAAGGACATAGGCTACTTTTTATCCTGGACCGCAGATAAAGTTGATTGTATTATTATAGTAGAGAGAGGAACCTCCTCACTATGCGTGCCGTGTCTAGGAGTACTGCTTTCTGAATCAAGCCCTTGACCCAGCCGCGCTTCATTTTTATATTATTATTATGACCTAGATACTTACAAAACAGTATTTTCTCTCCCCTATATTTCAACTGGAGGGCACTCCACTCATATCCACAGTTTACTTAGCCTAAAACCAGACATTTCTGGGTCTGTCCACTTCGTAAGTCATTGATAAGGGTCCTGAATCCCACAATGTTAGTTTAGGACCTCTACCATTAGTCCCTAATTCTTATAATACAAATAGTTTTAGGCAAACATTAGTTGAGCTTGAATTGAAATAAAGTTGTTCATAAAACTAACACGAATTATCACTTGATTTATTTCGAACTCAACTGGACAAAACATTAAGATTCATCTATTATAAGTGAGTTTAATATTAATGTATAATACACATAAACCTTTCGGTATCAATTTTCAAAATGATGGTGAAAACCACATCAAAATCTATTGCGTAGTTTAGAAGAACAACGCGGTCACACAGACAGACACGAAAAATGAAAGTCAAAAAAGACATAAAGTCAAAAAATTATAGTCAGGTTGAAATCAAAATAACAACAGACTAATAAATAATTCATCCACTTCAGGCCAAAAGCCTTTTGATTCAGAGGTGAACGAGCATTGATTACCACATTAGCCTTTGTGTTTGCAATTTCAGGCTATTTGAAGGTTTCTTAACGATACGACTTTTATTCCTTTAATATCACACAATCATGTCTACGATTAAATTGGAGAGTACCGAAATATTATTATCCTATTGTAAAGAAAGAAAGAAAGAAAGAAAGAAAAAGTATTTACTGGGACTCGCACAGTAGATCACAAATGAAACTAAACACACTCATAACAATATAAATCTATATCATTTCTTATAAATAAAATTAATCCCTATTTCTCTTGGTGAACGGCTGGACCGATTTCGCTAATTCTTTTTTTTGTGTTTTTTATTGTCAGGAAAAGGTTATTATCAAAGAAAAATTAAGAAAGTTGCGCGGAAAGTAGATTACACCCGTGCAAGGCATGGGCGGGTCTCTAGTAAAAAATAAAAAAAAAACAAAGTCAAATGAAAATAAAAGCAGAAACTTCTGTACAAAGGCCTTCTCAGCATGATGCTGCGACATTTACATTTATTTTGTTTTTTTCACCGAGTAACTCAATGCTTAACAGGCGGATTTTTGAACATCTAAACCACATTCAGAGGCTGGAACCACAAAGATGGGCCCAGGTCGTGACAAACTGGATCCCCAGAAACAAGAAAAGAAAAAGAGGCAGACCTTTCAAAAGGTGGGTGGACGGTTTAGAAAGAATATCTGGCAAATTTTGAGTAAGAATAGCCAGACTACGGGACGAATGGAAACATTTTGAGGAGGCTTTTACCGCCTCAGGAGGTCACTCAGGAGGCTCAAGAGATACTAACACACAATAGTAACAAATGTAAAGTTAAGATTTTTATTTCACTTCTTACATACTTATAATAATGTCTTATACTCTAAGTGTATAAAATTCATTGATGTAGTTGTAAGGAATTAATAAAAGCTTTTTATATTTTATAGTATTTATTAAACCTAGCCGACCTAGACTGCCTGGTCGGTCTAGTGGTCGCAAGTGCTACTGCTGAGCATGAGGTCCTGGGTTCGATTCCCGGGTCGGGCAAAGTGTTATTGGGTTTTTCTATCTGAAATTTCTCAGTAGCAGCTCGAAGTCTGGATTTGTGCCCGGTTGATGACAATAGGCTCGCCCCCTATTACATGGGACTTAAACATAACTGGCGAAATGTGGGTGTATCTGCTACAGGCACACCTCTGCCCAACCCTTCGGGGAAACAAGGCGTGATGTTATGTTATGTTATTTATTAAACCACCAAAATAACAATATAATCATAACTGTACGGCTACCAATAAATAATGGAACGTACATACACGTAAATTAAGTAATACATGAGATACGTAACATGTATAAGGTATATGTCGAAACACGAACCAATAGTGTCATCGAATAGGCGGTCTGAAGCGAGTTGGTAGCTAAAACTAAATGCATTTTTCATGTTGTGAGCCCAACTTCTACAAAGTTGGCACTATGCTCTTATGGATACCGTACACTGCTGTCTTTAGTGATTTATTTCGTTTATATTAAGTAATATGTATACGGTTTTAATAACAAAAAAATCATTTTTTAAAATGTTGTGTCCGTGTCTGTCTGTCTGTTTGTTCAAGCTAATCTCCGAAACGGCTGGGTCGATTCAGAGAAGATTTTAACGAGCAGATAGCTGTTGTTGTTATAAGGAGTAACTTACGCTACTTTTATTTTAGAATAAGAATTAGTGTCCACGCGGGCGAAGCCCGTTTTTCTTAGTAAAATCACATTTTATCTCACAGTGTACACTCTCCATTAAGTAAAACGTATGTGCGCGTACCAAAAAGAACTTTTAAGTCGTACTCGTTTATTTCTAAAGAACTCTCAGAACGAAAGGGTTTCTGAAGTAACTTAGCGACTGCATCATAGACGAGACACAATGTTAGTTTGTGTTTGTTGGAAGTTTACTAACAACACGACTTTATAAATAAGCTCATGGAAGTTCGTTAGTTCGTTTTGTTAACTTTTTTTTTTAGTTTCGTGCTAAATTCTGTTTTTGAATGATGTTTTTGTCGTGTTGCATTGCCTTGCCATATAAACTATGTTTTTTTGCGACTACCCATGAAGAAGGACAAGGTTTTTTCATGATAGTTTCCTATTGGTTTCCTTGTGGCCTACCCAAATGTTCTTTTTTTGGTATTGTTCGTCGAATCGTTGAGCTCCTTAAATTCTGAGTTGAGCTGCACGATACCTGACAAATGCGTGCACTGACTGGACAGGCCCTATCAATCTGTGTGGTGCTTTCCTCAAAAGCCCACTTCAGACACCAATCCACATGGCCTTCACATGATCTGACCAAGATTATGTCTGGACTTTAAAAAAGACTGAGACCTCTGAGTTTGTTTCGGCCTTTCTTCTCAGAGTAGTCAGATAGGAAACGCCGATCTCATCTAGTTTTAAAATATGATTGACGTGTAAAAGTGTTTGTACAAACCTACTTACAGAAATAAAATCATTTATCATTTATTATTTTATTTAAACAACTTATTAGGGGACGCGTAATCAAGTAATTTTGTGTTCATCTGTGTTTATCAAACTGCATGGCAAACGCCTTTTTCAAACAGAAAGGCACGAGAAGTGATCATAAAACAGAGTTATTGGTTATATGTATGTCGGCAATCCATTAAGGGGATGTAGGAGAGGTAATTTACAACCAAATGACCCCGTTTGACTCCTATGCTAATGTCAACCATTTTCGAGTAATTTGACATTTTATATTTTAAAATGGATGAAATAAAAATATAAACCGACATATAACCAATAACCCTGTATACACCGTGTATCGGAAATGTCGGGATATATATTATGTAAGGATGTGTGGTACAGACCATCAAACTGAACAACTTTCTTTACTGGACCAATATCGTCATCGCGAAAAAATTATCAGATGTCTCATACAAAACTTCAATACCTACTCGACCCAAATGTATGGAACAGCTGATAATTTTTTCACGACTACAATTAACGGTCCCATGGAGAACGTTGAAAATTACCACAGCCTTAAAAATTACCACATCTTACTGAAACACGCTCTATACAATGTCGCCCATGGGCATGTGACAGCCCGTATTTTTCTGAATATTCATGATAAATTATCTAAAATTTACTTTTATTTTTCTTATCTTTTTCGTGTTATTCCATTTTTTATTTTTTGAGTAGTGTTTGCGATATCTCCGATGTTATTGGCTCGATTTAGATTCTTTTTATTATTTCTTAAAGCTTATAAGTTATTTTGTTGGATTAACTAATATTTTTATTAAAATTTGTCGACTATGAAAAAAAAAGGAGGTGAAGAAACTTTATTCCAAAAAAAAAAAATATTTATTTAAAAAATACAAGTGAAAGTCCATAAATCATAGAGGGGTATTGAAAAAAAAAAACAGTGGCACTCCGGGAGAGCCGACAGAAGTGAAAACTTGAACAATTTATTGTGCAGGAAATAATGTATCGCGTGTTAATGTCTTTTTAATGGTCAAAAGCTGGTGTTGTAAATAAGTTTTCACTTAAAAAAAATTAAGATAGACCCTTTTAAAGTAAATTTTCGATAATTTTACATGAATATTCAGAAAAATACGGGCGGTCACACATCCCATGGGCAGCATTCTATATTTATACCAACTTGTTTTGATTTCGGCGATACACATTTCTACAAAGTCTTCTAGAAATCAATTGCACACATATCTACTCATTGATTCACGCATCACCAACTCAAATAGTTACACAAACATTTGGACGCATTTCACACACTCCAGTGCTTGTACGGGCAGTGCATAGGTACCTATTGCTAGGTATAACCGGAAAGGAGCCATTGCACCCAAGTTCCGCATAGTCAGCGCTAGATCGACGTCCTAACTCAGCAAGTAAATATGGGCTAAGAAGGCAGCGGCGATGTGATGAGAGTTTTAAAGTACTTACAGTTCGAGATATAGTGTGGGTTTTACTTTAGCTTAAGTTGAGTTCTATAGGATTAGGTGTTTACTGATATACTTGCATATTACTAGGGCGTACAGTACGAAACAACTTAGATGTAGCATCGGCAAAATTCGTAAAACGGATTATTACTATTTTAGTTGAAGATGATCTTTACGCAAACGCAATTACTTGTAAAGTTCGTAAAATTGCAATAAAAGAATGCAAATTTTCAAATTTATGCTACATCTAAATTGTGTCGTTTGTAACTTAACATAAGAGTGTTCTTGAATAACATCCATATCAATATCCATACTTAATCCTAAACATAATATTGATTATAAATGCAAAATTGAGTTTGTTTGTTGCGCTTTCACGCTAAAACGGTTGAACGCATTTGGATGAAATTTGGCACATGGGTAGAGTGGCTTTTATCCCGATATTCCCACGGGATTGAGACTTATGCCGGTGAAACCGCGGGGCATAGCTAGTATTATAAATATGAAAGTAGCCCTGTCTGTATATTACTATTTTACGCATTTACGGCTGAACCAATTTGGATGAAATTTGACACACGGATAAACCATGACCCGAGTTAGGACATAGAATACTTTTATACCGGTATTACGTTACCGTGAGATAAATTCCAACCTCCATTTGGGCGAAGCCAAGAGCAAAAACTAGTAGTAGGTATATAATTAAACGATAATACTCAATCAAGTTTTCAGACAGCTTAAAGTAGCAGACTTTGAGTAAATAGCAATTACTAGGAAAATCTGAGTTGATTGATTACCAAAGGTACACATGCTTGTAACGTGAACAAAATTATGAAAGTAACTCGCATGCTATTGTGCCATAACAATTTCTGTTTGGTTAATATTACTATTATGATTTTCACGGTTGTGCAAATTATATGCATGATAAATGATAAAAGCATGCAAGTAACTCGCATGTCATTGTGCCATAACAACTTCTATTTGGTAAATATTACAATGATATGTACGCTTGTGCCAGTTACACGTTGGTAAATGATAAAAGTATGCAAGTAACTCGCATGCTATTGTGCCATAGCAACTTCTGTTTGGTAAATATTACAATGACATGTACGCTTGTGCTAGTTACACGTTGGTAAATGATAAAAGTATGCAAGTAACTCGCA
Source organism: Agrochola litura (assembly GCA_949152395.1). Lineage (NCBI taxonomy): Eukaryota > Metazoa > Arthropoda > Insecta > Lepidoptera > Noctuidae > Agrochola > Agrochola litura. The sequence continues at coordinate 14,498,788 of OX424509.1, read as the reverse complement.
TGCCATTGTGCCATAGCAACTTCTGTTTGGTAAATATAACAATGACAATGTACGCTTGTGCAAGTTACGTGCATGATAAATGATAAAAGTATGCAAGTAACTCGCATGCCATTGTACCATAACCATAACAACTTCTGTTTGGTAAATATTACAATGACTAGTACGCTTGTGCAAGTTACACACATGATAAATGATAAAAGTATGCAAGTAACTCGTATACCATTGTGCCATAACAACTTCTCATCATCGTCATCATCATCATCAGCCTATAATGTTCCCACTGCTGAAACACAGGCCTCCTCTCTGTGAGAGGGAGTGAGCCGTAATCCACCACGCGGGCCCAGTGCGGGTTGATAGATGTAACATTTCTTCGAATTTTCGGTTCTAGGACATGCCGGTTTCCTCACGATGTTTTCCTTCACCGTTTTTAAGAGCAGTGGTGATGAAATAATTTACACAAAGTAAAGCGCCTGTCTGGGTTCGAACCTACGACCTACAACTCGTAAGTCGCGGCCGTTACCACTGGGCCACCACTGCTCTCTAACAACTTCTGTTTGGTAAATATTACAATAAAATGTACGCATGTGCAAGTTACACGCATGATAAATGATATTTATTTCTGTAAAAATCACTTTTACACGTCAAAATAAATGACAACAAGATGAGTTCGGTGTTTCCTATCCCACTACTGTGAGCAAAAAACACCTAAACAAACTCAGAGGCCACCGCCTCTTTAAAAGTTCAGACATATACTTTGTCAGGCCTTAAGTATGTATGTATATTAGGTACGTGCATTAATTTGAACTCGCTAGATAGATAGAATACTCTTTATTATGTACAGCATAAAAAATAAAGATATAAATGTAGAAATTTTACATTGGGTGATACAATGGGCGGTCTTATTAGTCCATAGGCAAATATTTAACAAGTCGTCTCCTTCACGATGTTCGTAGCCATCTTCTCTTTATACCTAAAACTGGTATGTATGTGTTCCTTGTGCTCTATAGAACGCGAAACTGCCGGTTTTAAGAGGAGGAAGTGGGGACGCGCATAGCTGTGACGTCACAAAGATGGCGGTCGACCGTTTTAAGTTTCTCTTCATTTCTCGAATTCTATTACATCAATTTCATTGTATGATACGTCATTTAAAAGGTAATCAAATGTTCTATAATTGCTTGATAAAACATATTTTGTAAACTCTGTGATTATTAAAATATTTAAAAAAGTTTGGTTTTTTTTCCACCAGTTTAACTCAATAAATTAGCGTAATATGTCCGTATTAAAATTAAAGCACGTTTCTTTAACTTATCAAAAAGATAAATAACATCGTTATACGATTATAAACAAACGATTTGTGAACATTACCGTAAAGCAAGTGCTTGCGCCCGTGCCTGCGCCAATTCGACCAAAAAGGGCAGCTGAAACAGAGTCCTTTACTTTGGTTAATATTTTACTAGATATAACAGAAACACGGGTGCTGCAAGTACTGCAGCTTACTAGATGGCCAAGCTTAATCCAAGCAATTGGAAACCCTAAAAATACCACCATGTTTGGCGATTTAGCAAGTGTGTTTGTCTCAATTAAAAAAAGAGGAATGTCAGAGTATGCATATACTATTCGATCGTTACAATTAACAGTCCATAAAATCTGGAACGAAGGAAAAAAGGAAGCAGTCAGTCACTCCTGTGGAATTGAAAATTACAGATTCTGGTACCTACTCCTTTACCGAGAAAATGGGATCGTTTTATACACCACTCCGGCAATAAGGCCAATCTTGCCAAATTAATTTCCGAAAGTATAGTCCAAGGACTATACTTTCTTTTTCACAAGCAGCTCCATTCTGTTCAACTGTGAGTTGAGCTAATAAAGTTTAATTCGTGATTTACTGTGCGAGTCTCAATAAATACTTTTTCTTTCTTTCTTTCTTTCTTTTTCTATACTAATAAATGAGCATTCTCTATTTTCACCCGAGCAGAGCTCGGTCGACTAGGTATCATATATATATATACATAATGTATATAGCAGCCCGCTGGCCCACTGGCCTTTAAACACTTACTGCCGCCGCCGCTGTCTTCAAAGCCATTGCCTACATCGATCTAATCCCGTCACACACAGTCACGTATTACATTCGTACACATTTCTGAACGAAATGGTGTCGAAAAATATCTTTATACCCTCCCCCTATATCAACATTCGAGGAAAATTGTTTTTATAGATTCGATATGCCTCAATTTCAATTGGTCTTGGATCTCTTTCGATATTCGACTTCGAGAGGAATCAATTTGGGTTTGAATGAAGTAAATGAACCTCGGCTTGTGGTTTTCTTAATGCCCTTTTATTGATATAAATGCATTGGCGAGAAGATTTACATTTAATTGTTTGGTGGAAATGGTTAGATATAAAAGATTGGTGAAGTATAGAAAGATCAGATCTACTGGAAAGGACATGGTGGAGCATACGGTGGAGGTCTGCCCGGCTTGGACCGCCGTATCCTCGTGAAGGCTATCGGCGGCGGTGATCTAAAATGAAATGAAATTGTTTATTCTGTAAACAGGATGTCGGAATCACTTTTCTCTCGCGTCCGGCCTTGATCCAGGCCATTGTACGGAGTGAAAGGGCACAGGAAGCCGTCACCTCCTTCTACGAAGTAGGTAGTAATGCTCGCGAAGGAGAAGGCGGAATGCGTGAGGGAGAGGCAAATTTCGTCCTCGGGAATGCCAGGCCGGTTCCCGGCCACCGTAGGCGCGGGCTTGCGGACGGTGAGCAATGGGTAGCTCGCCGTCCGATAAGGACCAGGCCTGGGTCGATGGCGCGTTGTGTTCCACGAGTGCCTCAAAGAGATGTCAGCACAACTGTCCGCTAGGGCCGATGCCTGTCGGGGTCGCGGGAAAGTCCGAAAGGGATACTTTGGCCCCTGGCAACATACAGGCAACTGAAAGAACATGGGTGGGTTTTAGTCAGTAAGAGTATCAAATAACTTTTTCCGCTCCACCCAGAGTGGGAAAAGTTATTTGATAATTTCCTACCCAATAACATTTTGCCCGATTACGGGAATAGAACCCACGACCTCATTCTCAGCAGTAGCGCTAGCGACCAATAGACCAACGAGGCAGTCAAGTAGTGAAAGAGTAAAGAAAAAGTTAAATATAATATACTAAGGTGTCTGAAATGACAAAAGAATTACAGGTTGTTTTGTCAACGACTAGGGACTTCAAACGAAACACAATGGTTTCTTTTACAAGCTTTCCATTGAAAACGTAAGTATAGAATTTGTTAAGGAAAAATGGTTAAAGAAAAATTTACTTTGTTTCTATTGCTTGTAGTCTTGTTAAGGTTTTACGTGCAACTGTTGTGTACATTAGTACAAATTTTAGTATCAAAATTAGTTATACTAAAATGTCCAACTCAACCCTTACCTCCGGTCATAATTAACAACTAATTTGTAAACATTTACCCCCGTTAACATTTAGCAGTGCACTACAACGATAATACATCGCCACAAAGCATTAGGATAAGATGACATCACATCTGACCCGGGACAAGTCCTGGGATAACTTCCGACAACTTCCCGACTAAATTGTCCATTTATTTGCTAAATTAGCATGAACTTGTGCCCTCCACCCACTGAGTACGCTCCAAGTGGAATTACGACAGTCCTAACTATTTTATAATTATGTCTTTGGGTCATAAAGTCTATAATTTACGGCCAGTAAAATTAGTAAAGGTGAAGGAAGATTTATTCTATTATTTTATCGTAAATTATCATTGATGGCTCTTAATTTTTTGTAGGATAGTTATTAAAACTAATAGCAGGATTTGTGTCTGATTGTAACACTTTAATATTAAATAAATTTAGAACTATTAAGTTTCATTAATTAATACGGTTTCGCAATGCGGTAGGCCAGTTGTTAGCTTGCCGTCCGATAAGGACCAAGCCCGGGTCGACGGCGCGTTGTGTTCCACGCGCGCCTCAAAGAGATGTCAGCAGAATTGACGGGGTCCGCTAGGGCCAATGCCTGCGGGGCTGCGAATATGGGCCGAAAGGGAAATCGTGGCCCCCGGCAACAGGGCAACCGAAGGAACACGGGTGGGTTTTAGTCAGTAAGAGTCAAAAGGCCAGCGATTGTTCCACTGCTCAGTGTAGTTTCTCGAAACCTAAATTGTTAGAGCCCGACTCGCTCTTGTACAGTATTTTTTTTCGTAATCGTCTTTATTTTACAACTTTGTTTTTATTCATTTATTTGTTTTTGTTGGACTTCGAATTTTGTAAGCCGATTATAAAAAATAAAATGAAACCAAGGCAACTTTTAAAACGTGTACATTGTTTGCTTGCTAAATTGAAAAGTAAAAAAGACTGCCTCGTTGGTCTAGTAGTCGCAAGCGCTACTACTGAGCATGAGGACATGGGTTCAATTCCCAGGTCGGGCAAACTGTTGTTGGGATTGCCATCAGAAATTTCTGAGTAATAGCCCGGAGTCTAGATTTGTGCCCGGTTGGTGGCAATAGGCTCGCCCTCTATAACATGGAACTTAAACATAACTGGCGAAATGTTGTGTGTGTGTGTCTACTATAATTATGTACACCTCAGTCTAACCCTTCGTGGAAAATAGGCGTGATGTTATGTTAAAAAGAATAAACCTAAATATAATTTAAATACAACACAATTAAATACATTAAAACACACATATACACACCCCCACACGCATTACATACATGTTATTACAGTTTTTAATTACATTAAAATTCCTTATAAATTGGGCAGCAAACGACGTTCAAGGAAGAACTTAATTATTATGTCACTGAGATCTTATATCAAACATAAGTACAGCATAACATGTGTAAAGTTTGCGCAGAAGCGTGTGTAATCACCCTAAATACATAAAGGATAAATATCATGCCAACGTCAAAGGGTTTACAAATTAATTGCCATCAACTTGTATTTGTGAAACGCTAATCACATGTAATTGGATACGGGACCTTTATAACGAACCGATATGTTATTTATTGGACTGTTTAAAATTCAAACGTGGCATTTGCTTGATGTTTGAATGTCGGGATTCGAATGGATGATGAAGGTGAAGCGTTTTTACGTTATGTTCTAGAATGTGTCGTTGGAAGGACATTTTCAAGGAATGTCCTTGAAAATGTCCTTCCAAAATATTGATCACATAATATCAAGATCCGGGATAGCCGGTCAGATAAATTAAACCAATTAGGTTTATTAATTAATTTTATAGGTATTGGTATAATATATAGTCGGTAAAAAATTCATGTTACGTGTGTGGTTCAGTATAAAGAATGGGTATCCTCTTCCTTCTCAAGATCATCGTGTAGCTAGAAGATTACTTGTTGTCATGAAAACCCCATTCTCAGGAACAAGGTGACAGAGTGTGTCATTCCTTTGTGTGATAACGATAACACACGTACAACCCAAATCAGTTTGTCCGTTCTTACGCAGCAGTCTAAAAAGAAAATGTCAAACAATTCACCTAACAACCTTATTGGCACATACACACACCCTATCACTCTCACACACACCCCTACAAAATCTCCTCACGTGTCGCCGTCCGTATAACTTACAACTACAACTATCAAGCTAGATTACAAACAAGTTGTTAATTGTGGCGAATTACGACGCCCGTTCTGGTTTTACTAATGAGTTCGCCGGTTTCTTGGCAAGCAAATATCTTTAGCTTAAACTGCGAGAAGTAAAACAGAACACATCGGTACCAAATGCACCCAAGGAGCTTATTTGTTCTATCTGTAGGTAATGGCGTCTTGAGATTACATTTGTTTGCTTTTAGATTATATAGTTTGAATGTGTTTTTGGATCTTTAATTTTAAGGGAATACGATGATATAACTGTTAAGTATGTTGTTGTGAGGTGCGCAAGGAAAGCTAATTAATTTATTTGTTTGCCGTAATTTTCTCTAAGAGTGTTATCACACTGAGGATTTGCCACGAAGCGATTTGTGAACGTGCTCTTCGGGGGTGTGAAGCGAGCTAGCTGCGACTCTATATTGTACAACCCCCTTTTTTCACTCTCCTTGTACACGTCAATCGCTCTCATTATGCAAACGCGATGAATACGTTGCGTACACGTGGCGTGCTCACTACGCCTCGCTGAGAACACGCTCGCAAATCATCATCGTGATAAGGCTCTTATTCTTCCTAAGATTCGTGAGATTATTGACCGAGCGAGATGCTTTCGTGTGTCAGCTTGTTGATACTCCTCTGCAGGTCGTATTTTACAACCGATCTGGAAGAAACTTGTTATACAGGTTTTACAACTTAATAGATTTTTTTGTCGTCGAAGGTTTTTGATTGAAGGGATACTTTCTCCAAAAAAGGGCAAAAAGGGGGCTACTGGATATCTCCGCCTTAGGAGATCCGATTTCGATGGCTCTTTTTTATTTGAAAGGTAGTAACTAGATTTGATGACGATCTTCGGCGTGATGAGCAGAATAGCTTCTCAAAATACAGTAAATTGCTCACTTTTAGATTTATACCAGTGGAATCGGCCCTTTAATTACTAGGTAGGGATTGATGGAGTACCTGTTACTACCTACTCATCACAAAACTAGAGAATTATGAAAATAATATTCAGATTGCAGAATTTGTTAGTTGTAAAGTAACTTCAAAAGTAGTCTCGTGTTTGATATATAGTAGTTGGTTAGTTGTGGGTATTGCCACCATACGCTTTTTAGTAACCTGCAGCCACAGTTGGTTTTTTTATTAAGTTGGGTTGTTATATTATAGGATTTTAAACTGACATGGTTATTTTTACTACCAAAGTTATTTAAAACGGGATATCTACCAAGTTATTAAATAAAAAGAAACATGATAAATATTCCGTATTAAATTACTTTACTGGTATATTAGTTTATTATTGCAAAAAAGTTTGTGCTCGCGAGGTCTGCTGTTCGTAACACTACAAGTAATATAGTTTTACGTGAGAACCCATTATATCTCGATGGTGTTCGCATTAACTATACCGAAACCGCCAAGGATCTGGGTGTAATTATTGACTCCAATCTTTCGTGGCGTGCTCAGGTCAATGAGGTCAGTCGAAAGGTACATTTCTCCTTTCATTCGTTGAAAAGCCTTCAAAGTCTCCTGCCCTTGAAGACTAAAATTTCTTTGCCACAAACACTTATTCAGTCGATTATAGATTATGCCGACGCCTGCTACCTGGATGCTACTGAGGGGCTATTAAATAAGCTTGAGCGCTTGCTAAACTTATGCATTCGCTTTTTTTTCGGTCTTCGAAAGTATGACCATGTTTCTCACCTTTGCAAGGAACTCAAGTGGCTCCCAATACGCCTTCGCAGGAACACTCGGATTTTATGTCTCCTCTTCAACATCTTACACAACCCGTCTTATCCTTCCTACCTGCGTGAGCGTTTTTCTTACGCTCGCCCTAGCGACACACCGTGTAGATCACACCTTAGACCCCTCCTTAAATCTCTTTCTCATGAAACAAGCTACTATTCTTATTCCTTCTCTGTCCATGCAGTAAGATTGTGGAACTCACTTCCACCTAGCATTCGTGATTTAAAAACTGTTTCTCAATCCAAATATCGCGTAAAAGAGCATTACCTCTCCTCTCAACTGTGAGTATTTATATACCTATAGTTTGTATGTTTATATATTTAAGCTTTATGTATTTATTTAAGTATATGTTAATTTATTACGTTTATATGTGTAGGCATATTTTAAGACTTCGCATTTACATATTTTCTCTTCTTGTTCTCACACATTATTGTCTACATTTCTTTCTCATTTTTCCTTTCGCAGGTCTGCTGGAAGAAATTTCTTAAGAAATAAGCATCATCATTGTACTCTAAATTATAATTAGGTCGTTTCTCTATGTATTTTACTGTGTGTATATAAATAATAAAATAAATAAATAAACCCAATGGAGGCCCAAGCAAGGATGCAGTTTCATCTACGTGCTTTTCTTGGTCCAAAAATGTAAATATTTCTCTTACCAGCATGAGCGCAGGTGTCATGTCAAACAATAGCCTGCTAAGTCTTATTGACAAAGCGAATTAGGTAGCGGACATTAAAGGATCTGCTGCTCTGTGCTCCAGAAAGATTTAAGTGAAACCCGAATAAATCCTGACATAAAGTCCTTTATGGTAGTCTTGTAAAATTTACAGATATTTTTGTCTATGAATTGACTCAAGTCGTGATTATTTTGATGATAAAGTCTGCTAACTGAAAAATAAAACAAGTGGCTGAATTAAACAAATACATGTTTATTTATTTTTGTGTGGGTAGTATGAAACAAGTTTTGAATAATATGATTCCATTTCGTGGAAACCCATGTTTTGTGAAAAGAGTTTGTTTACGTTGAATGTAAATCATAAGGCGTGTTAATAATGTTTTCATTACAAGCAAAAAAAAGGTAACGAGCAAAAATTATTGAAATACACATCACGCTCAAACGAGTATTTTTGTGTTAATCGTATTAAATCATGTTAAACAGCAATTATTGGACGTAGTTACTGAATTATTATAATTGATAATAAATAATGTAAGCTTTCATTACGTCATTGTTTTCGTCATTGGTTTCGTGGAATATTTCGAGAATATTAATATAGCTTACTGTGCACTTAAACACAGAAACAATTTTTTTTTATAAAAATCTATTTTACCAAAAAAAAAAAAGGGTATTAAAAAAATACTAAAATCGAAAAATTAATTTATTTTCGGAAGTCGGTGTCTTTGGATCTATATTTTAGTTTTTTGCTACCGACTTCCAAAATTAAAATGATTAAATTTAATATACTAACACGCCGCAGCGCCCGTGTGTCCGCCCACCAATACAGCGAAATCTTTGCGGTGTGGTGCTGCAATGCATCGTGTGCACAGGCTCTTAGTTGTTGTGTTTTCCAAAGAGAGCATTTTTTGACATCGTCAATTCAAACCCCACTGCCACTATTTTCATGACAGCCGTCACTGCGACAGTTATGTGGTGGCCACCACTCCTTTAAGAAACCGTAGTTTAAGGTACTATTTCATAAAGTTATGATCGTAAAACGGTTCATAACCGAATTTCCTCGTTTAACAAATCATAGTTACGAAAACTTAACTACGGAGTCAAACATCGTGACACTACCGAAACCAGAAAACTTTTTGGCATACAAAGGACCGAGGATCTCTAAATTTTTCCATACCATGGAAATTGAATTTCTGTTCACCATAAAGGACCCGAAAAAGGAAAAGTTCGTGTTATGGACGATTTGGCCAGGCCATTTGGCAAACATTGGCGTTCAAGTCAAAAAGAGGAATGAGTAGTAACGTGGTAAGAGGCACTTTAGTATGCGCTAAAGTTTGGCGGTTTCGTGGTACGGGGCACTTATGTTGGTCCATTGTGATTATGTACCTATGTTGTTTGTGTGGGCTTGTAAACAGTATTTGACTTCATACGTTACGGTTCACTTTTAGGTGATTACACTACGTTGATGTTGTTTGGCGAATAATTATTGTAACGATACCTAGAATTTCATAGAAATAGAAAGCTGGTTCTGAGAAATTGTTCTCGCTATTCGATTTTGTAAGGGCTAACACAATATCACGCATGTATTCCCTGAAGGGTTACATCCACATTAATATTGTGGGTGTAACCCTGTACTGTTTTGTAAGTTCCGTGTAATTGCGGGCGAGTCTATTGTCATCAACTGGGTACACATCTAGATAATACACAGTATCTTTATTTACACTTCAATTTGTAAAGATAAACTAAAAGTTTACAAACAAATTATACCAGTTTTACCAAATCAACAGATAGAACGGCGTTGGACGAATATTAACGTACAATTTCATTCGCTGCTGATAAATGAACTTGTGAAATTAAATAAGTTTCGACTTCCCTTCTAAACAATTGAGTTATAAAAGATAAATAACCCAACACAAACTTGTATAATTTGTCATAATTAGTGGAATTGGTAAAAAAATAATATAAATTTATTAAATATTCAACTTGAATACTGGATTATTCCGTTATTCAAGTTGAATATCATACCAGTGCTTTTATTATAGCATAGGTTACTGATGATTTTAGGTACCACTAGCAGCGCCCCGCGGTTTCACTCGCATAAGTCTCGATTCCGTGGGAATATCGAGATAAAAAGTATTCTATGTATTATTCCAAGTTATAAACTATATGTGTGCCAAATTTCATCCAAATCCGTTCAGCCGTTTGAGCGTGAAGAAGAGACAAACATTCACACACACACACTAATATTATAAAGGCGAAAGGCCTTTATAATATTAGTGTGATTAAATAGCATAATATTATAAGTCAACACGGACGACCTTGTGATGACTGTGCGTTCAGCGCTCGGTGTGGCAACACGCCGTGTTCGAGTTCGCGACAAGTCAATCGCCATCCTGAAGATGCCTCGTTGAGAGGTGAAACACGTGTCGATTTCTTTCAGGAGTTTTTTATGGCTCTTTGGAAATCGCTAAGCGGAACACGTTACTAAATATATCCACGTCTATTGTATTTTTTTAATATTTTTTCCGTAGATAAAATTAAGCATAAATTCCCTCATTTTGATATGTGCACATCATAAAGACTCACACTGTAACCTGGTAAACAAATTTTGTAAATCGGTCCAGTAGGAAAATACAAAAATACAAATCTTTTCTCTTTACGTATATAATATTAGTGTAGAGGTAGGTATAAAACCTCAAAATGAATACCTAGTTCTGTTAATGAATCCCCGTTTCTCGTTATCTACAAAATCCACATGAATCAATTAAATATGTTTAATTGATAGTCTCTCTAACATACAGTTTGAAGTGCATTCCGCAAACAGAAGTGCAAACTAATAACTTTCATCGTGTGGTTAGTAGGAAAACACTGTTTCAAACTGGTATTAATGTTCGTTCTACTAATTTATTGCTCCACTAGATCCTATTAAAGGCGTAGGGTTAGTTTTGAAAGCCTTTGGGTTTTGTTGTAATAGGATTTTATGAAACTGATTTATGTGTGCCGTTATTTTAGTGAGAAATATATTAATACCTGGTTATTTTATGAATAGCAGTGTAATATCAGATTCTCTAATGAAGTTCTACGTTTGAAGCCGTAGTCTGTTGCTACGGCGTAGCAAATTACTACGGTGTAGCAAAGTGCTACGTTATCATGCTACGCCAAATTTAAAGCTTGAGTTTCCTTAAGACAGCGGTGCCACCACATTACATACTTTACACTGTGCTGTTGCGAAGTTAGTTGCGCCACTTCTTCCCAGCTAAAGCACTAGGAAGTGGTGAAGGGCGGGGCGTTTTGAGGGACTGTCTCATGTAATTTTGACGTTCAAAAAGTGCTGATGCTCAGCCTAATTAGACTTTTGATTTTGATTTTGAGAGTAGCACTATGTAAGTATATGATAGAGAAATCTGTAATAAAATGTCTGAAATGAAGTGCTTTGTTCAGATGTATCGCGTTATAGCAGACCGCGTTGACCGCAGCTCGACGAAAACATTTCACTTTTATATCTTTAGTAAAACAGCTTATTTATGTCCCCACTCTGCATACGGTGATAAAATAAAATACACAGAATTTAATAAGAGAATTTATGCGATAAGTCACTGGTCGACCCTGAACGTATTACGTATTAAAAATATTAACAAAGACTTTTATTACCGAACCTCGGTTCTTCATTTTTACGATGGTATTGAAGTAAACTGTTTATTGCGGTATGAACGGGAGTTAGGTTGAGTTTTATTAACCTTTTTTTGGTCGGACTCCTTTAAGTTTTAGAGTTTAGGCCTCATTGGTTGCAAAATGGGTTTTCGGTGGATTAAGTTTGGTAAGATGAGTTGGTAAGTTCTTGTTTTGTTATTTTTGTTGATTTGTTCGTTTACAATTTTTGTTTTTCTTACTTCTTTCTAAAAAGTTGTTGTATATTTTCTAAAAGAGTTTATTATTTTCTCTTTACTTTTTACGCAGGCTATTAATTGTATATTTTTTATGACATTAAAATGCGTCAGTAAACTGCTGACTTTAATAAAATCTATAAAAATAATTTGATTTCGATGAATAGTATTTTCCATACAAAAAACTTGGAAAAAAGCTTGAAAGTTAATATACAATTTAATATAATGAATGAATCCCGCTGTATATCTCATTAAAACTTTACACATTTTAACAGTTTATAAAAACCGAATCATTTTTGACCTCTTTCACATAAATATTTTTACAAAAATAAAGGATTGAAGAGACCAAAAAAAAATTTCGGAGGGATTTTCTCTTATTGAGTGACCAGGCTTTTGTTGTGGGTCCTTTGTGTCCGAAAATGTGTAGATTTTATGGCTACCCGCATGTGGGCCACTGTCCCTGTACCGTTAGCATATTAATGCGTAAAAAGCCCTTCGTAATTATGATAAAGTATGAAATTAATAGATTTCTTTTGTTGCTGCAAAACACATATTATTCAGGCGAATTACTTTTGACCTTGAAGTATTATTTTTAGTACCTCCTATAACTTTGTTAATTTATCAAACATTAATATAATAATACTTTTAGATAGCTAAGTAAATATTTAGTCTTTGAGCTTAAAACTAAATTGATGATCAAATTACTTAGGGAAATAAAAAAAATATAAAGTCTAATAAAAATAAATATTTCCTTCTTAAATTCATTCACTTCAGAAAGTTCCACGAAACCTCAATCGCAAAGAGACGAAACCATTTACCGAGTCTTTTAATTTCAACTTTTTCAGCATCAACAAGCCACTGAATTACGGCACTATTTACTAGAAAATGAATTGGCCAATCTGCACGCCACGGGTTTAAGGTAGAGATGTACCGACTATCCGGCCATATTTTTCGTCGGCGACTATTCGGCAAACGACTCTTTACTTTATTTAAATTTCTTTGCTTCGAAATAGGGTGTTTAATAAAAAATCGTTACCTTTGTAAAATCAGCCTTAAAACACATAACATCACGCCTTGTTTCCCCGAAGGTTTGGGCAGAGGTGCCCCTGTAGCAGGAACACCTACACCTCGCCAGTTATGTTTAAGTCCCATGTAATAGGGGGCGAGCAAATTGCCATCAACTGGGCACAAATCCAGACTCCGAGCTGCTACTGAGAAATTTCAGATAGAAAAACCCAATAACACTTTGCCCGACCCGGTAATCGAACCCAGGACAGCCTTAGAGTTTTTATAATCTATACATATAATAAAATATAATCTATACAAAGAAACTTTGATTGAAAGGTGGTCAATAATTGAACTTAAATAAAATAATAATATTTAATAAAAAAATAAAATAAACGAGGGCTTCTACAATCCTAACTAATATTATAAATACGAAAGTGAGTTTGTTGTTTATTTGTTTGTTACGGTTTCACGCTAAAACGGCTGAACAGATCCAGATGTCTCATGTCTTTATTCATTAACTAGAACAACAACTTGTTCAAGTTAATGAATAAAGACATGAAAATAATGACATTAGAATTATGACATTAGAATAATGACATTAGAATAATGGCATTAGAATAATGACATTAGAATAATGACATTAGAATAATGACATTAGAATAATGGCATTAGAATAATGACATTAGAATAATGACATAGAATAATGACATTAGAATAATTATATAGCAGCATGGAATTAGTATGTAAAATACATGGGATTAGTATGAACTATCCTATACTATTAAATGAGCATTCTCTATTTTCATCAGAGCAGAGCTCAGTCGTCCAGGTACTTGTAAATTATTTGTTTTAGAATTACAGTTTCTGTTTTGTACACCCGAACCCCACCGACAGCAACTATTGGGTTAGCCGACTTGTCCCCCTAGCCGATCGTTTTTGCAACCGGCTAGTCGGCCAAAGTCATAGTCGGCTCATCTCTAGCTAAGGGCTATGCGCATTTATTCGAACGGTAACGCGCGTTAACTATGCGGTTACAAAGCGGTTGTACAGCGGTTAGTAATGACGTCATCTGTATGGAGGCTCTCATTAGATGTGTGGTTGAATCTGAATGACTTCATTTTGTCGATCGTTCGGTTAATGTTGAAGATCATTTTGGTTCTGTTGATTTTTTGAAGTGAAAACTTCTTTAGGCGCGTTGGGCGTTTTTGAGATGGGACTAAACCATTGATTTCACGACCTGTTACCGACACCGTGGAGTTAAAGACATCAACGCGTTGATTACCGCGGTGCGTGGAGTAAAAGACATCAGCGCGATGGTTACCACGGTGCCGATATTTTTTCAAGTTTTCACTTCTGTTGGCACTCCCGGAGTGCAACTGTTTTGGTGTGATATTGCTAAATACTTATTCCGAAAGGCGTGGTATTACTAATAACAATTTAGTAAACTAGCTCACCCGATAGTTGTTGTTGTCTTTCAGTTTTCCCGACCAAATTGGTCCAGTTTTTCTAAAGTGATGCGTTTACCAACAAAAAGCATTAAATTTTCATTTGTAAAGATTTAGTAAAAGAGTTTAGTAAACCATTTGTGGTCGGATCTACACCGTGAAATTTGAATCACAGTTTTGCTAGAATAAACGTTGTTCAGACCATGGTCTACTACCATTCTACAGCATCAAATAAAAAAAAAAAACATAATTGGTTTTAAAAAAACACAAAAAAACAAAGTTTAAAATTTCAAGATTATCGTCACTCCCTACAATACAGACACCACGGACGAGACACAGCATTGTCTAAAGGGAAATGTACCTCCATAATCGAAATTTAGTAAGCAGTAGATAATCTTGACATTTGAAACTTTTTCTTTTTTGTGTTTTTTCAAAACCCAAGTATGTTTTTTTTTATTGGTAGTAGACTATGGTCTGAACAACGTTTGTTCTAGCAAAACTGTGATTCAAATTTCACGGTGTATACAATCCTTAAGCTAGACGCAAACGTTGAAGGCATTGAAAAATGACAACACAAACCAGTAGCGCTTTAAAGCGATGAAAAACGCCACAAGATGCACTCTAAGTTCTGGTACTGAACTGTTTACAGCTCTGCAGCTTATATTGCGCTGGTGACACCACTTCCCATTTCCGTTCCATTTTCGCGATTTTTAGGCAAACTACGTTCCACACTGCCAATATTGAAAAGCGAGGCGAATATTTGGCATGGGAAGGCTTTGAACACCCGAGGACTTTTAGTATATGAAACACACGACCACTCGGCGAGAATCGCTGTTATGTAATTTTTTTGGTTCGATTTTGTTTTTATAGCTACAACTTTGGGTTTCATAAAATGACTTCATGAAATCAGCCCTTTTCGACTCGAATTGGGATAAGTTGCTTCTTCAAAACTTCAAATTTTAACTTACGAATTCAGAATATAAAAGAGGTCTTAAAAGCTCCAATACCTGTAGTCAAACTTACACAATATGTTATAATGTATTTACAAGGGCAAAACTGAAACTGTCAAGTACTAACGTAACTAATGATTTACCATAACAGTTTTAGACAGAAAATCGATATAGTTCGTAAGTGAACGTTGTTTCAAATGTCCGCATCTCAGGCATAGTTTTGGTAAGTTAGACGTATAGCATTTACTTATTAGTTCCGACAGGGCAAGTTGCTAGCAAGTTGTAGAACTCCTCGCCAGATTCGGTGCACGGCAATGAGTACTAAACTGGTTTTATTAGCTTTATATCGCGTACACAAACAAGGAACAGTAAGTTCACTTTGTGTGGTAGCGCAGTATTGGAACAGCTGTTATTTCTTGGACCAAAACTTTGTGAAGATGAATTGGCCGGTATAAGACTTAGGGTATATTCAAATAGCCTTTGTGATAGGAGATACTTAAACGTGCTTTCAGCTTATCTTGGGCAGCTGACTAGCCAACCAGCTGTGTTTACTTAAACTCACACACTGACTAATAAGTATCACTTGTAATTTTTTTAGGAATATCGTATAGGTACCTACTTTTACAATGCTTGTAAATATGTGAACACCATGTATCCATTACATAATTATTTCTTCTGTCATTGCTTCATTTTTAATTATTTTTACCTATTGTGGTATAGTTATCTTATTCCAGGTGCATCGTTTTCACATATAATTATATAATTAATGTATACAAAACATTGTAAAACATTTTAAAAGAATAACGGTGGAGTTTCTTGCCCATTCTTCTCCATACGAAAACTACCTTTTGGAAGGGGCGAGTAGAATCAATTCTATTTTTTGTTTTTGACGTTCAAAAGTGCCTTTTTGTGCCCAATTGAAATAAATTATTTGACTTTGACTTTGAAGAAGCAAAGGGACTTAGAGAAAAGCCGCTACGGATATTTTGTTGTTGATTTTTCATGATTTGTCCGATAGATTCCTACTGTGTGGTTTCGGATTAAGGCGTGTAGACTGTAAGATTTCGTCATCGAACATAATGCAACTACCAATTACTATACGCTCTTCGATAGTTCATCTAAGGCCTTTGTTCAGGAATAAACGTTTTGTGTATTTGAAACACAGTATTTTACCTGTAGACAGGGTTATGATGTCCAGTCGTTTGAAATCTATAAACGACACACCACAGAACATGGGGTATTGAAATTGAAGGCTGTCGAATGTCGGTTGTTCAAAGCCTTGTATTGGTTTCCGAGAAATCGCACTGAACACGTCAAGACTGTGTTTGTGATTTCACGAATAACTTGTTGGTAGTCCGAGTATTTCTGAAACATGCACCCTTTGTTCTAATCGGGGTTTCCCTTCTGTTCAATATAATCCTAATGGGTTTAGATGAATATCATCGTCATAAGATTTTTGTACTTTAGGGGGGAATTAAAACAGTCACCACCAACTCCACTTCAAATCTGACATACCAACTTGCCAAAAGTTTTCACCACCGCGTAGAACGTAGATATTTTTGAATTTTCAAGGTTACACCACACCTGTATTGTGAAGGGTTAGACAAGGTGTATACTTATAAGTACAGCTACATTTCGCCAGTTATGTAAAAGTCCCATGTCCCAACTTTTCAGTATGGTGGCACACATTTGGGTTTTTTTTTTGTTGCTCGTGTCTATACGAATGAGTGTGAGAGAGAGGGGTGATATTGAGAAAAAAAGAGTTTTAAGTGAGAAATGGAACCTTTTTATATTTTAATGGAGGTTATATGAAACGAATGAATAAAAAAAAATGAGTAAGTTTTCTGTCCCTCACTTGCATAGTGTATTATTAACTAACATAACGCGGTACCAGCACATAAACTGCGACTCTTTTTACGGCACCGCGAGAATTAACGTAGCCACGTAAACTTGAGTTATTAAACTCAAATATACCTTCACATTTTGTTTAAGTTCGGATTTTACTTGGCAAACCACAAGCTTAAAGTATCGCCGACAAAGAAAACTCTTCCTTTGTTAATTTATATTGTGTAATTTTATTTGGACCGTATATTTTATGAACATATTGTAGTGAATACTTTTTGGCTTCAAGTTTTTGAAATTAGCAGAATTTTGCTCTGTATACTTAGGACTTGTTTAGTACCTATTCCTTGAAAATTTTTCGGTAAGGTTTTCAGGGGTTTTACCCTGTCTTTAAATATTTGTCCTAGGGTTTATAGAGGTCACATAAAACCTTGAAGGTTCTTATATAATATACGCGGTCAGTACATGCTTTTATAGTATGTAAGGCCTAATAGTGATCTATAACCGTATTTCAGGTACAAAACGAGGTCCCAAAATCCGATGTTTTACGATAATGTCTTGAACGGTTAGTGTTATCATAAACACTATTACCGCCATAACTCTGCCAGAATATCTTCGACTAAAATTTTCTTTGTCATTTTGCAGATGGAAATGATAAATAATTCATCATTCCAGCCTTACTTAGACTAAGTACACCATATTTCATATCGGGCCCTTCTGTGGATGCGACATAAAATACAGTCGAGGTAATCCTATCCATCCATGATTTATATGAAAGAAGGGTCAATGTGGAAATTTCATAAGCGATATATCACCGTTTCCTATGCAGAACTATTAAGATACGGAGTCTTATAGGAATGGAATAATCGCCAGGCGTGGCGATTGATGACGCAATCGTAAACACGTGGCTCGGGTAGTAAATCTGGAATCGCTTTCCATAATAATTTGTTTCAGTGATGGAGGATTTGCTTGGTCGTATTTCAAAGATGTTATTAATTTATGTGACCGTGTTATGTCATTCACAGAGTATTTATGTTAGCTTAGCTGTTGTGGAAATATGTTGTGCATAAATTCCTTTCTTGGCAAACATACTAGGAACTTAATGATCCTTTTTTTTCTAGTATATTGTGTATATGCTCATCACATTTTAACGTTATTCTGATAAATATAATTTCCATGATTTTTATACAGTGTTTTTGAAATCCGTTTAAATCCGCTGATCTGCTACGGATATAATCATGAAACGATGTCATGAAAGCGAACGAATCGGAACTAAATTACAAATATACGTTACAAACGAAAATGGATTAATTAGTCACGCATTCAGATCAAAACAGAACATCATGTTTGATATAAAGCAAGCATTTCGAATGAACGAGGTACAAATTAAATTAATTTGTTAAATGCTAAGCTTTCCGCTATTTCCAATCAAAACACTTTATTTATGTTGTCTTCAAAGGAAAATAACGAAATAAATTGAAAATACCTTCCTTTGTAATTAAGGGGTAGGCACCCGCTTTTGAGAGATGAGTAGTGAGAATCAACTTTGTTATGACTTGGTTTTTATTTAATTTGCCAGCAGACAAAGTTTGCAGTGAGGTTTTAAAAACAAAGACTTGCCAGTGGTAATGGTTGACTAAAGGATTATGTGATAAGTAGGGACAGCAGCATACTTTGTCTTTGTTAATGTTTTAGGTACAGGCACTGTTGTTTACCTTGGCGCTTTTGACGTTCAAAAGTGCCACACAAGGGCCTATTTGAAGTAAATGATTTGACTTTGACTTTGATACCATCAGGTCTATTTTCCCCGAAGAGGTTGTACCTTGTAGTACACTGACATTTCGCCAGGAAAATAGTATGAATTAATGGTGATGTTTTGACTGGATAATGGCGCCGTGGAAGCGTGCTGGGCCCATAACCTATTAAAACACGTTAGCTTTACGTAATCGACTGACAGTTTATTGAATACAAGGAAGTTACAAAGTAAAACATAGATGGCTCTGCTTGTACCTAAGCATACATACCTACATATTATAATTTTGTTACCTACATACTAACAATACCGGTATCTGTATGTTTTATGTTGTTTGTTGTCAGTTCAATGCTAATTTGCTCTAGAAAATTAATTTTAAAATTTAAATTTTTCACATATTTTTTTTAAATTGTTTCTTTTTTTTTCTTAGTATTATTTATATTTTGTATTATACTCGTAGTACTTGTAGCACATTTATTACGTTTATGGAGTATGCGGTACTAACCCATAAGAAATTGTAAAACTAACCCTAGTTTTTAGTAAAACATTATTTTATCATTTTACTAATGTAAACAATTGTTGGTTGGCCATTAAAGAAAAATAAAATAAAAATACATACATCATACCCCTTAGTAGTAATAGCATGAACCAGCGATGTTGAAACGTGGGGTGTGGGTTGATCTTAATATCGTAAGAAATACGGTTTTCACTGAATTGTTACATTTTATTTAGATCCTTTTTTTTACTCCTCTATTGGGATTTATTTTGTGTCCGTAGGTGTCCGTGGTATCACAGCGGGCCCTATCAGAATACCAGTGCTGCGGTATTTGTTTTTTCAAATATCGTAGCATTATGCTGAGATAGGAGCCTTTTTGTTTACACTATTTTTTTAATTTTTATATTCTTTTCTGAAATTGCTTTTGTTTTTAAAATTTTCTTAGTTATAATGTTGTATTTCTTGTGCGTGTCCCAAATAAAATAAAAGACTTTATTTCTTTCTTTTCTTTCTTTCCTTCTTTCACATAAACTCACGCCTTCTTCCCATGGGCGTAAGCAGAAACTACAGAACGTTACCTGCTATGATACTTAATACTCCTTTTGCTTCGTTTACGTGTTTACATACACGCCGATTGCGAGTACCTGACCTTTCTGAAAAACATTACCAATAAGGTAAAGAGTACTAAAATAAATCAGATCTCTTTTTTAAAACAATTGCTCACAATTTGTAGCTACATTTTTAAGAAACGGCATTACGACGAGCATCTCAACCAATAAGCTCATTGTTTTCCATTCCCTATACGAAACGTTCACTTAAGAAACGAGAATATCCTCCTTAAGTAAAAGATATTTCTCTCGTCGCATTACATCCTTCCGAATGTCGTTACGCATTTAGGCGTTCACCTCGAGCCCTATAAGATTTAACATAATATCATAAGATATTTTAGCAAGACGCCACCCTCCTCACTAACTGTCGAAAAGTTGTTTACGTAACTTCTGATTGCCTTCTATACTTTGTTTGTTTACTTTTTTACTTAGAACGGGAAATATTATGAAACTTTTTTCGTTAAAGGCTCGAAAATACATAAATGGGTTTAGAACTCGTTCTCCTTACTAAAATTTGTTTACCTATGCGCTGTTTTTATTAGTCTTTCGGCTCTCACTTGAAAGGTTTTGTTAATGGAGCAAGACGAAAAGAAATGTCGATGTTTTAATGGGATATTTTATTTTTGAAACAATGAATGGATTTAATTGGGGGTATTGTTGCCAGTCTTGCCAAGGGGTATCGTGTTATTCAACTGGGTTGTGGACGTCAGATAGGCAGTCGCTCCATGTAAAATACTGGTATTCAGCTGTATCCGGTTAGACTGGAAGCCGACCGCAACATACTCGTAGTTGGGAAAAGGCTGGGCAGGCAATTGCGTAACATGTTTTCAAGGACCTGCCTGTATTTTTTAAGAAATTGACACTAAATATCTAAAGCCTTTCGAAAAACATTCCATAATTGGTTATTTCTTAATTGAAGACATTTCAAACAGCTGAAATGGTCCTTAATTCAAAAGCAACTATTAACGCTTACTTAATCCTTATTCAATGTCAATTACCCCACGAGCAGAGCAAAACAAGTTGCGTAATTACGAATTGTAATTAAATCTACAACATCGGCCGTTCGGCCCGGCCATCCTGGACTTTCTAACTTAATTCGGAGCGCGGAACAATTCCTGACACAGTGCATTGTAAGAGTTGGAATCAAGTGCGTTTTTGCGTCTGCCTTGCGGCTGTATACTCCCCAACCAATTACTGTACGCTACTTTAATTACACAACTTGTAGCGAATAAGTTTCAGCTGAAATTAGATTTAAGGTAATTTATTACCTTAATTCTCTCTTTATAAATTACTTTTGTAATTAAGATCTCAATTTAAAGTTGCGCTTGTCGGTCCGGACACGTGTTAACAGATGAGTTAGCATAGTTACACGATAGAATTGTATGAATGTGTGGATGTGGGATCTTAGGTCAAATAGAAAGCATGTTTTTACTTTCGTGATGAAAGGAAAATAATTTTGGAATAAAAGAAAATTTATAGCTAGGGAAGGTCTTAACGTAAACCTTTACCTGTCATACTTAGGATAAACCTTGGTACAGATAATGTGGCCTATTTTTTTACCTTCAGACGCATAATTTATTCTGACAATATTATAATATAATATTATAATAATATTGGGTTTTGCCTGTAAAAATAGTTGTAAGTGATTACATAAATAAATAAATTAAAAAAAACTTTTTTACAAAAAACACAACCCACTTTCAAACTACAAAGTAAATAACTACTAACTAAATTTTTTGCCACCTACCTTCGAAATTAAAGTTATTCTTCACTTTGTAGTTTGATAGTCGCTTGTATTTTTTGTTAAATTTTTTTTTTTACTTTTTAGTGGGTTGGTTTGTAATTTATCTAAGTTACAATAGCCTAATGTCAACTGCTCATCACCTTTTACAAAATATTGCTTTTCTCGATGCAGGGACTTTAATTGTTGAGGAGTTCTCCAGGTACTTCACCATCTGCTTCACCGCACCATATGAATCGTGACGAGCATCAATTTCTTACCAACCATATTAAAGTAATCGAATCGCAACCCGTGAACAACATATTATTGAGTAGTTCCGGTGGCTATCTGTGTCTTTCACCATCAGTTCCACTTTACCAAACGGTGCTTTCCGAGAGCAAATGCATGAGTTACTATAAAATTACTCAAATCGTTATAGAAAGTTTTATAATATTTGAAGAATTCCCTCGATTTCTCCAAGATCCCATCATCAGATCGTGACCAAATGACAATGGGACCAATTTGAATGTATACCCTTTCAAACAAAAAACTATTTTTCAAATCTGTCCAGCCGCCTTCGAGTAGATATAGTCCGTGCAATCCACGACGACGCGCCCCACTCCGCGGTTACTGTACAGTAAGCTGAACTTTAGTACGGCGCGGAGCGGAGTGCGGCGCGTCTTCGTGGATTGCGCGGACTATAATCGAGGAAAATACATAAAAAAAAAGAATCCGACGAACTGCAAACCTCCTTCTTTTTTTGAAGTCGGTTAAAAGGTGTAGCTGTAACTGTCAGAATAGTGACTAACTAACCTCAAATCCCAGCAAATGTCCTTTTATTTCATTTCTAAATTTCTGACTAAAACAAAGTTGGAAAGCTTGAATTAATTTAATGCACACTGTTTCAAAGCGCATCCTTGATTGGCTTAGTGTCACCAGCGCGTTAGGACAGGATATGGCATTCCGGATTATTACGCTCAACTGCCGTACTATGGAGATTCAAAATTTCGCAATTACGAGGGTCTTTTTCCAGTTCTGTAATTTTTATGCAGAGGAGATTTTACAGTTAGGTTTTGAGATTAAACTGGTGGTATATTTATAAACTGAAACTTTACTTTTTTCAAAATTAACGTAAGGTACCTTAAAACTTATTTGGTCGTATTACAAAATAAGGTTTTTTTTTATATGCGTAGACGTAACTGAGATTGAAATACAGGTTTTTATACAAAACTGACAACTTAGTCAGGTACTTAGTTGTCAGTATTATGAACTTTACTTTAGTTGGAATAAAGTTCCAAATTCAAAAATGGCTTGGTTGGCATGATTTTAAACCTTGGTCTCAAGATGAATCTTGTTTTGAAATAAGATGGATTCAGTTTGCTTTGAGGTTACGAGCTGCAACGAAGCCCAAACAGAAGCAAACCGAAGCAATACACTAGTAAGAAACGAAAATCTGTTGTGAATGAAACGTATAATAGAATACAATTCTATCAGAAATAGAATTCAGGTTTTGTGACAGCAAATCCAAGGTAGGTTATAATAGAGTTTACTATTCTAATTAAATCACAAATTCGAATCTTGAATTCCTTTGTCATAATTTTTTTAATGAAACGAAGTTTTATTCCAGTATCAAAATAAAACACTTAACTGTAAGCGGAAACGTTTTTTAAACTGCATATTAAGAGCATTGAATATTGATTTATTGTTTGCTCTTCCCTTCGTAAACCGTATTAACTCAATTACCAGAGCTGAGAGGCTCACGGGAGCTTTAACAGCTGCTGTTCAATTAGTACGAGTATTAGGGTTCCGTACTAAAATGGTAAAAAGGAACCCTTATGGTGCGACTCAGTCTGTCTGTCCGTCTGTCTGTCACAGCTGGATATCTCAAGAACTACAAATGCTATCAATTTGATTTTAGATGACGTCTTCCCAACTATTTTGCAATTTAAGAAACTTTAAGAACGACGGTCTTAAAAATTCGAAGTGGGGCTACTAGGGTATCATATGAAAGATCGAGCGCTTATATATATTTGCACATTATAATTTAATTTTTTAGCCCGCATGCTTTTCGTCTTTTGACCAAACATTTAAAAAAAATACCGTCCCCCCCCCCCTTTTTTGTTTTTTTTTGTTTGGGAAATTATCAAATAACTTTTCCCGCTCTGGGTGGAGCGGGAGGGCGTGTCAGACTCTTACTTACTAAAACCCACCCGTGTTCCTTCGGTTGCCCTGTTGCCGGGGGCCGCGATGTCCCTATCGGTTTTCTTCGAACCCCCGGCAGGCATTGGCCCTAGCGGGCCCCGTCAATTCTGCTGACATCTCTTTGAGGCGCGCGTGGAACACAACGCGCCGTCGACCCGGGCTTGGTCCTTACCGGACGGCGAGCTACCCATTGCTCACCGTCCGCAAGCCCGCGCCTACGGTGGCCGGAAATCGGCTCGCGATTCCCGCCCCGGGCGTCTCCTCCTGCGGCGGTTAGGGGCGTGAGGGCGCGAAATTTGCCTCTCCCTCACGCGTTCCGCCTCCTCCTTCGCGAGCATTACCGCTTCGCAGAAGGAGGTGACGGCATGCCATTTCCTCTCGCTCCGTACCATGGCCTGAACCAGGGCCGGACGCGAGAGATCACCGCCGCCGATCGCCTCTACGAGGACACGGCGTTGCTCCGCCCAAGCCGGGCAGACCTCCACCGTATGCTCCACCGTGTCCTCAGGCCGATCCACACAATGGTGACACCCGGGTGTTTCCTCCCGCCTTATCCTAAACAGGAACCTCCCGAAGCAGCCGTGTCCGGTGAGGACCTGCGTCAGGCGGAAGGTGAGGACGCCGTGGCGTCTCTCAAGCCACTCCTCAAGGAGGGGTCTTATCGCCGCAATTGTGGCGTGCCCACCCGTCCCCCCCCCCCTTATCTCCGAAGTTTGCATAGAGAAAAATCTGAAAATATTCTTTGTGATAGAAGGTTATGTAAAGATTACAGGAAAAATAAAACGATGTCTCTAAATAGCACACTTTTCAGAAATCATCAACTTAAATTACATTAGTTCCACTATCGGACAAAAGATGGCGCTGACCTAAAATTGCAATATTCTACACGGTAGTTTGCAGTGTTAAAATTCTCTGACGAATAAAAGCCTCACCGATGAAAATTTAAAATGGTACGGAACTCTCGGTGCGCGAGTCGGACTTACTCTTGATCGGTTTTTTTATTTTATTTATTTTATAAAACAACATGAAAGAAGGATCTCTATTTGTACGTATACGAGCATAGGGTTTTCAAGGGATATATTTAATATGTGTACCTAATTTCTTTTGAGTTTCTAGCAAAATGGGACATTAAATATTATGTGTAAAATTCGTTATAGGTACCTCTTCCTGTTTTTTTTATTTTTTTACTAGATAACGTCAATGATATTTTTTGTATAATAGTATACAAAAAATATCAATTCAAAAGATTATGAGTTGTCCTTGTGATGACAGTTTGTTGCAATTTTTTCAGGGTATTTTGTTCAAAATTTTCCTGCCATCACCTTTTAAACTTATCGTTGACGAGTAAACAGAATAATGAGCAAATAATTTCAGATCATAATTTACCACCACTGGCTATTTTCATCATCAAAATTCATCAAAAATAACAGGTGCTTATATTACTCGTAATAAAGATGTTTAAGGAAGGCTCGTTGATATTTACGCACATTTTCGGTCATAATTCCGTCCCGAAGCTGAAGGCAACAATCTGGTAAAATGCAAGATTGAATTTGCCTCTGATAGCTAATTTATTTCTCCCTCGAGGCATCGTATACACTCAACCGCATTAACTTATAACAATGTTATCATACAGAATCTTTTCCATATTTTTTTTTTATTTTTTTTTTGCAGATGTTTTTGAGTTGTTTTGGAATTGTTGTCAGTTTAAGTTAAGGAGATAATTAATCATTTCAGAGCTGTAATTTGAGGACTTTCATAAATGTTATTTTGGTGTTTCTTAAGAGGCCTTTTTTTTTTTTTTTTTTTTTTTGGGTGGGAAATTATCAAATAACTTCTCCCGCTCTGGGTGGAGCGGGAGGGCGTGTCAGACTCTTACTGACTAAAACCCACCCGTGTTCCTTCCTATGCCATGTTGCCGGGGGCCACGATTTCCCTATCGGTTTTCTTCGAACCCCCGGCATTGGCATTGGCCCTAGCGGACCCCGTCAATTCTGCTGACATCTCTTTGAGGCGCGCGTGGAACACAACGCGCCGTCGACCCGGGCTTGGTCCTTATCGGACGGCGAGCTACCCATTGCTCACCGTCCGCAAGCCCGCGCCTACGGTGGCCGGAAATCTTCCTGCGATTCCCGACGCCCAGGGCGTCTCCTGCTGCGGCGGTTAGGGGCGCGAGGGCGCGAAATTTGCCTCTCCCTCACGCGCTCCGTCTCCTCCTTCGCGAGAATTACTGCTTCGCAGAAAGAGGTGACGGCCTCCCATTTCCTCTCGCTCCGTAGCATGGCCCTAATCAGGGCCGGACGCGAGAGATCACCGCCGCCGATCGCATCCACGAGGACACGGCGATGCCCTGCCCAAGCCGGGCAGACCTCCACCGTATGCTCCACCGTGTCCTCCGGGCGATCCACACAGTGACGACACCCGGGCGTTTCCTCCCGCTTTATCCTGAACAGGTACCTCCCGAAACAGCCGTGTCCGGTGAGTACCTGCGTCAGGCGGAAGGTGAGGACGCCGTGGCGCCTCTCTAGCCACTCCTCAAAGAGGGGTCTTATCGCCTCAATTGTGGCGTGCCCAGCGCTGGGCTGCGACAATCGCAGTCTCCATTCCGCCATGAGATCCCGCCGGAGCTCTGTCCGCTGTGCCGCGACTTCTTGCGGCATCGGAGTTAAGCCCCGGCGCTTCGCCTCCTCGCGCCACTCCCAAATGTGCGCGAGGACCTTTGCCTCCAGATCCCATGGCGGTACTCCGGCAAGGAGGCTCGCCGCCTCGCAGGAGACCGTGCGGTATCCTCGGGCCAGCCGGATGGCCATGACCCTTTGGGACGCGTTCAGCCGGCGGCCTGGCTGCCGCCTCAATGAAGGCGCCCATTCTTAAGAGGCCTGCGAACACGGCTCGCAACTACAAATCGAGATGTTTGCAAAGTTCAATTCTAAGCACGTTTCGCTAGTGTGAGTGCCTGTCGGAGCGATATACACCTACAGTGGGCAATACTACCACGCACACATTGTCAATTATTGCTTGACGCGATAGCACTACTAGCTTTCGAAAATTTATGATAAATTTGTACATGTTCCGTAATACCAAAAATGATGAATGAAAACTTAATATTTTTCCATTTTTTTCGATAATTTGTAACTTGATAATATAAGCTATACTTCTGTAGAAACAATATTATAAATATTGTTGTTTATAATACAGAAAAAACAATATGAAAACATTTACGCTTCAATATGAAGACATTTACGCATTTATGCTGTAAAAATGTGCGAAATTAAATTTAGATAAGTTTTCTGGAAAATAAAAAAGATGTAGGAGCCTAGATAAACACTGCCTAAATCCAAATAACAACATAATATGGTGGAAATATGCCCAAATTACAAATAATTTAGGTATTACGTTTGTATGGACAATTCATGTGTCGCCGCGTTCTTAAGTTGCTGATTGAATTTCATAAATCAACATTTTGCGTGCCATAATTATGTCTGAAATTAATAAAACAAGTAATTGGAGGATTTTTGATATTCTCATCTTAAACTTCCGCAAAACTGCACTTAGAAACAATTCTCTGAACTACCAAAATGGAGTGAATTAGTAAAAGTGCTACAACTTTCAGCTAAAGGATAAAATAAAAATCTGCAAAATCCTATGTATAACACCACATCTCAATTAAAGTTTCCAAGCTGTCGATTTCATTATTCTGTTTGCAATTTAAATTCGAGCCGTTCTTAAAACGCATGTTCTTTCTGAGTCCGGAAACAGTTAAAATTAACTACAACCAAACGACACCTATCTTAAACGAAATCTAGACCAAAATAAACAATTAAAATCCCAAACAAAACACACTTTCGCAAGTAATCTAAAATAAATGTCGCCGTCAAATAGTCTTTGTGGCGTCACACCGAATAGCTCGTTAAAATGTGTCCCGCGATTTCTAAAGTACCGTATAAAGAGTAAAAGCACAGAATAAAAACGTGCAGCGTTATTCGTCTGTATCTCAGTCACACATAAACCTCACAAATTGACCCATTTCAAGTTGAACGTAAAACTAAAGGCCTCCACACACATTACCAGGAACCTTGCAACCCTGCCGGGTTACCAAGGACGATACTTTAACACTTACAGGCCAATAAAAACGCGCGTACAACATAATTGTGGTAATAACATTATGAACGTTAACTTTGTGGAAGAATTAGTTTTTGTTTAGTTTTGTATAGGGAAACATTTGTAGCCTTCTATAAAGAATTAATTGACAGGGAACTGAATTAATATCAAACGCTGAATATTTTTGCGGAATAAAATATGTGGTAAGTGTTGCTAAGTGATTTAATATTTCAGTTTATAGGTAGTGCTATGACCCTTTAATTTGATTTTAATTGATTTGATTTTGTTTGATTTGACATTATTTTATTGTATTATTGATTTTATTGTAAAAATGACGTTATTTATTTTGATATAATTTGATGTGATTTAATTTTAATTGATTTGATTTTATTTGACATTATTTGATTTTATTTGTAAAATTACATTAATTTATGTTTGGCAATGAATTTTTTTTTTTTTTTACATTTTATTCCTATAAAATATATTAAGGAAAGGTTGTAGTTAAGTTTCTAAAGAGGAATGAACAATCGTACGAAGCCGCAAAAGAATTGTACCTGACAAGGAAAAGGCTGTCACCTTCAGTGGATGTCTAAGAACTGAACAATGCAATTGTGGCAAAGCTGCTGTGTTCCATCTGAGTTTAACACGATGCTAGGAACATCAATTATTTATCTGCCTACCTTTGATCTGTATATAGATTGCCATCGGCACGCTAAGAAAAAGAAGACCTTTCGTAAATAAATGATTACTTACTTAATTTATGAGAGTCTCCAATTACCGTTTATCGATCATTAAAGTTCAAAATACTGGGATGATTTTAATGGTGATGATAAAATCATAATCATAATTCACATTTCTAGGGTTCCGTACCTTAAAAGGAAAAAAGGAACCCTTATAGGATCACTCGTGTATCTGTCTGTCCGTCCGTCTGTCACAGCCAATTTGTTCCGAATCTAATGGACCGATTAAGTTGAAATTTGGTACACATATGTATTTCTCTGATCCAAACAGGAACGTGTAACGTAAATAAATGAATTTTCAATAAAGGAGTTACTTTTGGGGGCAAAAAATTAAAAAGAAAAGTTTTGCAAATTATACTGATTTGATAAATCACAAATTCACAACATATTAGATGAAAGGACTTGTTGCGAGAATTTCATATGTATTTTCTCCATAATTTTAAAATAAATATGTTTAAAGATATTTAAGAAAATAGATGATAATTGACCATTTCCCTCCTTATCTCCGGAATTAATGAGCCTAAAATTTTGAAATAAATGCAGAGGATGGTTCTTTACCCATGAATTACAGGAAAGCCTATAAGAAGTCTATGGTATACATTGTAAATCTCTCAATATAATGTATACAAATTTACATTTTCAGTTGGATTGTACAGGAGAACATGTTTTTCAATTACAATGTTATTATGGGATAAATTCATCACAACTACGGAACCCTTCACTGTGTGTGGTCCGACACGCACTTGGCAGGTTTTTGAAGTGAAAACTTCTTTAGGCGCGTTGGGCATTTTTGAAATGGGACAAAACCATTGATTTCGCGACACTGTGACGGAATTTACCGACACCTTGGTGTAAAAGACATCAACGCGTTGATTACCGCGGTACGTGGAGTAAAAGATATCAACGCGTTGATTACTGCGGTGCCGATTTTTTTTAAAGTTTTCACTTCTGTCGGCACACCCGGAGTGCCACTGTTTTTTTTTTAAACTAGATGAGGTTGGCGTTTTGTATTTGACTAGTACAATTATCAAGTATGATGATTCCACCAATACTATCAAAAGATTATTATTTTAAAACACATGTTTTTATGTGTCTACGACAACATTATGTTAACTGAATTCAATATGATGCCAGAAGCCGTACCAGTCGTTGAATTATTAATATAAAAGCTTCATGAACGCATTGCTGGGTGGATACAACCTAGTTTTACACGTACGCGGAATAAATTCATGAAACGACACACCTTTCATCGTTTTCTTTAATACCTCTGTGTTTTCTTTAGAATACCTACTGTTTTATGGAATTCTAGTTTCTGAAATGAATTCAAGCTTTCACGCTCACTATGACAATTTGGTTCAATTTTACGACATGCCTTCGATGTCGAACAACATTTTTCACTACACTACAAAGTTGAATCTACCCCCTACACGATTGCGTCGTTTCTTTTTTTTGCTTGTGATTAAACTATGGGGAGTTAGCAAAAATTTAAACTTGAAAAAGATCGCCTTGGTGGAAGAAAAATACTTGTATAGACCAGTCCGGCCATTGGTCCGTAACCAAAGAAAAAATAAAGAGCACAATCGCGTTTACAAAAAAAAAATACTTCCAAAAACCTTTAAGTAAAAATACTTGCATGGAACATTGATCCGTAACTTAATATAAATAAAGAGCACAATCGCGTTTACAAAAATGAAGTGTCAGTAACGATGTTGCGTGTTCAATTGTTTTTTCCCACCTCAAAAATGCCCAACGCGCCTAAAGAAGTTTTCACTTCAAAAATACGTTAACGGTGTTCTATGTTGTTCTGTTATAGGGTTTGGTTTACGCAGTTAGTGCGTAAGATGGACCATTGGACCATTGTGCGTATTTGTTAACGGTGTTGCTGCCTTTAATTTTGTACGATTGCGTCGTTTCTTTTTTTTGCTTGTGATTAAACTATGGGGAGTTAGCAAAAATTTAAACTTGAAAAAGATCGCCTTGGTGGAAGAAAAATACTTGTATAGACCAGTCCGGCCATTGGTCCGTAACCAAAGAAAAAATAAAGAGCACAATCGCGTTTACAAAAAAAAAATACTTCCAAAAACCTTTAAGTAAAAATACTTGCATGGAACATTGATCCGTAACTTAATATAAATAAAGAGCACAATCGCGTTTACAAAAATGAAGTGTCAGTAACGATGTTGCGAGTTCAATTGTTTTTTCCCACCTCAAAAATGCCCAACGCGCCTAAAGAAGTTTTCACTTCAAAAATACGTTAACGGTGTTCTATGTTGTTCTGTTATAGGGTTTGGTTTACGCAGTTAGTGCGTAAGATGGACCATTGGACCATTGTGCGTATTTGTTAACGGTGTTGCTGCCTTTAATTTTGTGGCTAGAAAACCCAATTTTCTTTCTTTTTTCAGAATGCTTTCTTATGATAACTGGATGCCATCTACGGGATATTCTTATTATGTGTTTTCCCAAAAAAACGTTATTCTATTCTATTACAGGGTCTCAAGAGCTACAGCATATTTATATACACAAAACCCAGTGAAATGAAGTCCTAGGTCAGGCTAGACCTCTGGATTTTATCTTCCGGAGATAAAATGTTCAGACCTTACTAGCCCTGCGTGTTTTTTGTACGTGATTTCCGAGGCTCATTTCATTTTATTTTGTTAGTAGAAGACTTTTTTCTAGAACACTCTTCTGGCTACACGATTCAAGTATTTCTAGGAATAATATGTACTTAAATCCTGTGTTCGTGATCTCTTAAAGCCATAATGATGTATTTTAATGACTCTTGAAAAACCTGTGTTCGATGGAATTATAAATCTGAACTGAAGTTTCGTTGTTATGCTTGAAATAAATTGTACACAATTTATTTCTGTAGTCTGGTAGTTGTTTTTTATTTATTTTACTCTCAACATTACTGCCTCGTTGGTTTAGTGGTGGCATGAAGCAGTGAGTTCCATTCCCAGGTCGGCCAAGTATAATAGGTTTTTCCATCAAGATTTATCAGCAGCAGCCAGGCGTCTGGATTTGTGCCCGGTTGATGGTAATAGGCTCGCCCCGTCTGGCAAAATGTGGGCGTACTATAGGTACAGTACAAATATGTTCTTTTAATGTCCCTCGTCAAACCTCGTGTTTCGTCAATCGTCGGATTTCTATCAGTTGCCCTTTGCACTTGGTGCAGACCGGACGCTCTCATCGACTTGGAAGTATATACAGTTGTTAATACTCTTTTAACTTAACGTAATTTATTTTAAAAATGGTAGGAAAGCTGCTAAAGTCGTAGGCACGACAGATAGGAAAATAGTTTCCAAAAAACAGCTCTAAATAGTTCACACAAAATCAAAACAAAACAACAATAAAGTACTTAGTTCTGAATTCAAATTATTATACAAGATAAATCTAATAATTGATGGACATGGAAATTTGCATTCGTTTGTTTTCGGAAATGCGATGATTCCCGAGGGACATTAAGAAAATAGAAATAATGTACATCTCTGCCGAACCCTTCGAGGATTACAGGCGTGAGGTAATGTTATGTTTGGATCAATAATTACTTAATGGGCCTTTGTAGCCCGATTACAGTCAAAACCGTTTATAACGACTTTGCTTAAAACGTTGTAACGGTTATTACGACGAAAGGAGAATGCTCATGGATGTATGGAATCCCGTACCATGTTGCATCAAAATCAAACTTTGTTTTTTATAGACTACATTGATCATATTAACTCCTACAAAAGTTATTTTTGAAAAAAAAAACCCGGGTTTTGGAGTTATTTTATAAAATCGAAAATAACCTAAAAACTAGGTTATTTTTTTCGACGCTTCCGATGACCTATTTTAAATAGACACGTTAAACACGAACGAACATTATTGCTCTAAAAATAGCGTAATCCACTAATATTAGTAAGAATTACGAGTTATTGCAACATAATAGCCGCGCCACAGGATGCGTGACTGAAACTCTGAGATTTGTCCGACCTTTATATTGCCAATACTGTGAGCGGATCTGCTTATCTGAGTAGGAGTTACCCATGACTGTAACAAGTTAATCATTGGAGTAGACGCTTGTTCTAATGAATGTGTAGGTTGGTTTCTGGGTATCAAAAATGAACAATTGATACATCGTCGACCATTTCTACTAATAATCGCATTCTTTTAGTAGTATTCTTTTTTACAGTGGTCATGACGCTTTCAAAAATCAAGGGTTAAAAAACGAAGGACGCCAACGGTTGTCATAAAATGTTATGCTTGCAAACAAGGCATTTCGTAACATCTAATTTGTTGACAAGTCGACAGACAAGGGGCTGTTCGTGTGAAACGGAACGTCAGTTATAGGGAGTAAAACAATATCCATACTTTTAATCTCAAAAGTAAATTCCCTGTTCACAAATCAAATCCCCGACGTGTAATATCGTAAAAAATTATGAAAGTAATTACTATAAAATTTTGGTATTGATGCGCGAGACTTTATGGTACCACTTTTGGTCATTGTCCTTTTGAGGTCGCAACGTTTTGTTTACATAACATAGTTTTTGGTTATAACGACTATCGGCTATAACAACCGTAATCCGACGGTCCCTTCGATGTCGCTATAAAAGGTTTTCACTGTATTTATTTATTTATTGGGTCGTTATACATGCGCACATTAAGTTTTTTTTTTACCTCCCATCTGTCCTGATGCATCCTGCACGAAAATAATCTAAACTAATTAACAATTTTTTTTTTTTAACTTTGCCTCACATTAGGAATTTCTCCTGTATTGTGGGTGCGTTTACAAACATTTAAACTCACATAAACAAACAGCCAGACCCGAAACAACTACTTGTAGGTCATACAAATACTTGTTCCGTGCGGGAATCGAACTCGCGACACGCAGCGCAGCAGTCAATCTCTTAACCACTGCGCCAACCGTGCCGTCAACTAAATTAAAACACCCTCAGGAAGTGACCAAACACTCAAACAGATTGTTATTACATCTCAACTTCATTGTTTTACAAAAACACTTGAACAAGCAGAGTAAAAGTGAACATTCAAAGTGCGTCAATTGAATTATTCTAACTAAGGCGAATGTCATCACTCTACTTAAGGCAAAGATTAAATAATAATGAGTTGGAAGGCAAAGTGATGACATAAAATCTCGCGGGAAAATTGCTGGAGACACTCGTCTTTACTCTCAAGTTTGCATAATGAAATACTTGTGGAAATACAATATAACTTGAGTAGGAGTCAAGTTAAGTAGGCAATTTGTATTTTGCTAACTTTTCATTTAGTTATAATAGTAAGATAACTTTGGTATGAAGCTGTGACGTAATTATTAAGTTTGCGGCGTTCATAATGCTAGTTATTCAAAATGGCGGATGCGTGATAATGCTACGTATACAGAAAATAAAAAAATGCAAAAATAAAAGTTGCAATAATATTTTACGTCAGTTCATCAGGATCAGAAATAAAATGTTAATGAAGCATTAATATAAATTTTACTGTCGGTTCCTTGAAACGATTTGGATGTCAATTATTTATTTGATTTGTGGGTAGGCACTGGCTTCATTATTCAATTTACAAAACACGAGTTAAAACTTAAATATCCGTGAGCCATATTTATATTATGTAAATATATATTTTTTTCATAACTTTCGTAAAATACGTGGAAATACTTTCAACACACACAGTAGTGTGTGTTGAAAGTATTTCCACGTATTTTTTGGGTTTTGGGTGGGTGTAAGTGTGTGCGTAGTAGTTACTACTACTACGCACACACTCACACCCACCCCCACACACATACACCTACACTTATACTTTCAATGGAAATATTCTTCATGTCACCAAATTGCAGCTATAAGCTGATTTCCCACTCATATGTTAGAACTTCTAGGAAATAATAAAATACACAACGAATAAAGTTAAACATATTGACTTAATAGAAGATTCAGATAACAAGACCTAATTTTATAAGAAACGACGCAAAATTTGACTTCAATTGTTTCAGCAATTTCGGAGTTATGTTACGGTTGGTCTAGCGAATAAAATTGCCATCCTTGATAAAGTTTCAATTCTCAGAGGAATTTTGTGTCAGTCCCCTTGTAATTTTGTATACTAAAGACTCGAGCGAGTTCCAACAAAACTACCATTAGACTGAGTTTATTGAATTAGTATATGAACGGTGACTTAATTTTATTTCAACACCCTTT
Source organism: Agrochola litura (assembly GCA_949152395.1). Taxonomy (NCBI): domain Eukaryota; kingdom Metazoa; phylum Arthropoda; class Insecta; order Lepidoptera; family Noctuidae; genus Agrochola; species Agrochola litura. Next base: position 14,463,858 of record OX424509.1, on the reverse strand, counting down.
GAGTGAGCGTACAGCAGTCAAAATATTCTCTAACTTTCTAGCTGTGATAATATGATACGAATTTCAAATTCTACGTACAGAAAAAGATTGAGCTTTAAAATGCCGTTTTATCTTATTACAAAGACTCGTATAAAGGGTTGGCAGGCCCAAAAATAGAAAAGCCGGACACAGATTCGTATTTATGAATCTGTGTCCGGCTTTTGTATTTTTGGTTTTGTTCTTACTAAAGTAATTTGTAATTTCTTTACATTTAAAGTAATTAAAACAGTCGATAATCAGGCATCTTTTAGCGGGGCAGGGTTGACCAAAAGCCTAACAAAAGCCGGACTTGTGTATATTTGGCCGGACACAATTGTAAAAAGCCGGACACCTAGCAACCCTACTCGTATATACTTACATAATAATAACTTCAATACAACAGTAACAAAATAAAACACTTTAAAATTCACAAACGAAACACAGCAGACAGTTACAAACCATAAAGTTAGAAGCTCTATTTTGCACCATTAAAAGCGTTTTACCGCTGTTTATTTGAGAAAAACTGTCAGATTTTACATTTTGTCGTGACACAAGGCTGGATTTTACGGTTTCCTTCAGCATGGGTGCAAAAAAGACAGATACAGAAGGTTGACTCCACACAAGGAGCGAAAACTGCGCACGCAGCCATAGACGCGTACGTACGGCGATCTCGGGCGAATGCCAATCGCGAGTACACTTGCACTCGCTGTTCGTGAAGCGTGTTAATGTGTTAGTGAGGTTTCGCTCGTTGTTTGAAGCTGAGCTTCTGTACTTATTTATTTTGTGGCATGGGCATGTAATCCCGGGCGTCGGGCTGTGTGCCCGCTGAGGCCGTGTCTCCAGTGTCACCCAGGCGATTAAAGTGATTTACAATGTGGCCGCTGGCCCAAGAATTAAGAAGTTTATTTTAGTTCTTTGAACTAGGATTTATTAGAAAAAGTATTAGGTGTGTGCAGGTTTTAGTATTCTTACAATGTATGTGGGTTTTATTAACGTTATTGCTATAGCAATTCCGGAGTTGCGTGGGTTCCACGGCAGTACTTTTACCACATATTTTTTTAGTGTTCTTTGTTTGTAACTTGAAAAATTCCAAGTTTAAATACTAATTCTTTAGCCTACAATCAAGCATTTACAAAAACCAAACTCTAAAATATAATATAATGAAAACCAGGGATGCTACGGAGCTTCGGTTCCGGTTCCAAAAGGTCGGAACTTCCGATTCCGACTTCGGTTCTGATAATTTTGAATCGGAGTTATACCAAAGTTCGAAACGCAGCGATGCACGTGACTAGAGCGCGTACAAACAAGCCAGTGTAATTTTAGTTTATTTTATACACGCTCGAAGTCTCAGTTTATTGTTTTGTTTGTGGATGTTATCGCTAATATTTGACTGATTAAAGAGACTGAATTATATTTCAATTGTTTCATTAAGCCTTCCCATAACACATCTTTCTTCTACTTCCACCTTCGACTCCAGTTCCGGATCATGTTCCGAATCCGGTTCCAATTCTGGTCAATCAAATTTAAAACCTCCGATTCCGGTTCCGGTAAAACGACTTCCATAATATCCCAGATGAAAACCAATGGCGAAATATTTAAACTCATTTTGACGCTATCACTTAAAGATGTTTTGTAGTGACATCCGAAACTTCATAAAATTAAGCGTCGATTGAGTGAATTCGTGAAAACTTACTACTAAATTAAACATTAAATCATTTCTCAATTCTCCATAAAGCCAAATGAAAATTACAAACAAGAAGCCATTAAATCAGCACGTTCTCAATTATTTAATTGGTGTAGTGTTGCCATGGCGAATATATAGTCGTAGGTACACGGCAGTGGTTCAATTAAGACATATCGTATATCAAAGATTTACCTTAATGGCCTGAACTTGAATCACTCAGGTATATCTGTGTTTGACGAAGTGAAATATGGGTATTTAATTATGTTGAAACAGGCTGGTTATGTAATCTGACTAATGGACTCTGTTTGATTACAAACTAAGGGCTCGTGTAGACGGCTCCGCAGCCGCGCCGACACCGTTTCTCGTAACCATGTAGACTGAGCCACAGCCGCGCCGCCACCGCACCGCCGCCGCTTGCGTTTATCATATCACTTAACAATCCGCGGTGGCGGTGCGGCAGCAGGCTGGCAACGTTGCATATACACAGCTTAGAGGCGCGGGCTTGCAGACGGTGAGCAATGGGTAGCTCGCCGTCCGATAAGGACCAAGCCCGGGTCGACGGCGCGTTGTGTTCCACGCGCGCCTCAAAGAGATGTCAGCAGAATTGACGGGGTCCGCTAGGGCCAATGCCTGCCGGGGGTTCGAAGAAAACCGATAGGGAAATCGTGGTCCCCGGCAACAGGGCAACCGAAGGAGCACGGGTGGGTTTTAGTCAGTAAGAGTCTGACACGCCCTCCCGCTCCGCCCAGAGCGGGAGAAGTTATTTGATGATTTCCCACCCAAAAAAAAAAAAAAAAGAGGCGCGGCGGAGTCGCGGTGGCGGCGCGGCGACGGCGTCGTGTCCCTGTACACTAAATTGAAATAAGTAGTATTCCTCCAACATTAGAATTTTATGATAAATCTGGTTAGATATAATTGTCAGTTTATTAAAGTTATACTGTTTGTCGTTTCCTAAAAGCGACAGGGACCGCTTAGTTACGAGAGCTACAAAAAATCTAAAACTTATGTAAATTTATTTGGGTACTACGATACCCCAGATAGATTAGCAAAGATTAAAACTGAAAACAACTCTCATTTCCATTGGAGGTTTAAAAAATACCGTAATCAGTGCTCAAAAAGATTGTAATACTTTTATTTAATGATCTTCATTAAGCCGTACTTAAACAACCGAATTTCCACTTCGGAACTTCAAAATAAAATTAAATACGCAGGCATATAATTTAGCTTGAGTACAAACGCCGTGTTTCTCGAAATAAGATCCTTAAAACGAGGTTCAGTAAGAAGAGACTGAATCTCTTCAGCGTCCTAATAATAAGTAAAAAATCAAAAGAATTTAACAAGTGGTGTTTCGTAGCGGCGAAGGACGGCGATGACAAATGCTCCCTCGGGCCCGCTCCACTGAAACTTGGACTGAAAATCCCGCAATGTTCACCAACTTATTCCTACTCATCTGTTATGTTTCATTTGGGTCGAGTTTAATGAAAATGATAAAAATATTCAAGCTACGCTTAGCCTATTGTTGTATGTTTTTATTGTTCACAACCTTTGTTTCATTAAACTGAGTGTACTCGATACGTCATCAATACAAAGGCCAATTGTTTTGTACTTTATTAGAATTAGAATTTCTATCGTATTCAATTATTTTGTGTGTTGTTTCTCTGTGTATAAGACGAAATGAGGTCTTTTATTCAATTTATTAGAAAGTAAATTACCATCGTATTGCCGTGAGTGCTTCAATTTCGCTTGTTTGAATTCGTGACGTCGTGTAATCACAAGGCTGTAGAGTGTTTACACGTGCGTCGGGTTAGTAATACTTATCATCCGTTACGACTTATGTACAAACTCAAGCGTTGTCTGGAACAACGTTATTATTCTCATCAGATTTATGCACGAGTATCAACACGGAAATAGGATAAAAAACTTTTCGTTCTTACCGCAAAAATCCATTTCCAAGTTAAACAGATCTTTTCGCGTTTTTTGCTCATTGAATCTGAGAGTTTTTGTTCCATATTTTTTAAGATTATCGCGGAGCTCATTTGGAACTTTACCTTAATGAGATGTAAGGCAGATATCTAAAGGGGTAGGTGTAAATTAAAGGGGGCCGGAAAACGTTAAATTCTGGCCGGAACTTTTAATTACTATGAGTGACCTCGTTAATTAAGTTTGATTGAAATTGGAATAATTTGGAGGCGTTTGTTATTTGAAGTTAAACAAGTCACTTATCGAGGAAGAACTAATTGCATTTACTGATAAATTAAAGCATCAACTAAATATAATTCTTTTTGGGAGGCTCACTTACATTTTTGCTTCCAGCTTGAATTTTTAGACAGAAAACCTTACATGAATATGCATGTAGAAGTCGAGTAACTAAAGTAAAGGATTATTAAACAGCTCTCGGGCCAAAATGCGGGGATAATGACTAGAGGCTCAGAAAGGGTCTAGAAATTTAGTAAATCTTAGGTACCTGACTAAGGGATTTGATAAGCTTTGGAAGACTTCGGCCTAAATTGCCGAGTTGTCAAAATTTGAGCTGGAATTAGAGAACATTACATGACATACAATCTATTTGAAAAATTGTTTGGAGGTGTCGTGGGACACCCGGTTGGAATGAAGTTCTTTTCGCTGTGTAATGAATTGTGTAAAAAACAAAAACATCAACTTTTGACACTTGAGACCATGAAACTGACTTTATCGGCCACAGCACTTTTTCCGTTACGTGACGATTTCTACCCGTCAACTCCTACCGCAAGCCGCGTTAAAGAACTTCGTTCCAAAAATATATATCTATCACCGTAAGATTGTGAGAACCGTTAGTTTATAATCTATCGGTATTATTTCCGTTAGATTATAAACTGTCAAAAAATTATGAACTGGGTTAATGGGTTAGGTTAGGTTAGAACTATGACCAAACGCGCGAGAGCCGAGCGAGCGCTACTTCCAAGTTGCTCGCAGCCACGCTGGCTATTTAGTATTAGCGCAAAGTGCGTTACGTCGCAAGCAAGTTTGATACCAGTTCACAATTTGTCGGTTTCCCATGGAAAGATTATAAACTAGCGAAAAAGAATGCGTTAAATTGTAAATGTTCACAATTTATCGAAAGTTTATAATTTAACGGAAATAATACCGATAGATTATTATAAACTAACGAAGTTCATAATTATACGGTGACATATTCACATAAGTAGATACATATCTACAAATAAAAGTAAACAGTGTCTCCGCCATAAAAGCAAACACAGCTATCTTATAAGGGGTCGACAAGGGATGCGGGGCTCAGTGTGTGTGCAAACGAAGGGATGACAACGCGTCATCCCAAGCTTAGCTAAACTCTTGGCAATTATAGTGGCGTAACTGTTTTGATTCGTGCTTGCAGGCAAGTCTGAGTTCATCGAAACGTAGGTTTGGTGGGGCTGATGTTTAACTGTTTTCAATTGAGAGAGATTGATTACCAGCAGTTGTCTACGTTGCTCATAGTCTGCTCGTATTATAAAAAAGATATTAATTGACTGAAATCGCTGGATTACGATGCCACTGAGTAACTATTTGTCATGACATCCTAATTGTGTAACTTGCCGATTGATCCAGTTCACGCACACATACTCACAACACAACACACAACATAGACATCTTTCCTCACACAATTGACACTTAACCACAAGACTCTACACACACACCGCACAGTACAACATACACTCATACATCTCGCACCACACACACACAACGCCTTTTGTTTTTTTTTATTTATTTTTTGTTCTCTTTTTGTTTTAATATTTATATATTTTTTAACTATTTTCCTTCATTTGCTTCTCTTTCATAGAAACTCAAATGATTGTGCTTGTATTTAAAACCTCTGCTATGTACCTAATGATGACCTAAATAAATACTGGGAGCCTGGAGATCCGTAACACAGGGTTTCCCTAGTTCGGACTCCAGTCTCTCGCAAAGGAGCTTTTGTCTACATTTATTATCTAGTCCTGAGATGTTAATTCTGAGCCAACCTTTGTGGAGAGAGAAATAAATTTATTATTATTTCCTTTTGTTTCATTTCATTAATGTTAATTATTCCTTTATTTCACTTTTTAAACATATTTTTTACGTTTTGAAATAATCTTATAAAAAATTATTAAAAAATGTTAATTATAATTAATATAGTCAAATTAATACATTGTAGTAAGTTTAAGCATCAACGTAGATAAATATGCTATACGCGGTAGGTAAAGTTAATTAATTGTTGCAAGTTGCGTTTATAAATGTACCACAACAGTTGAGCAACAAAAATTACAAGGTCGGCTGCGTTTCTTATGTTTCTACAATCATAATCATAATCATAATCATTTAATCATTTGTTAACATAGGTACAATAAAATAGTTGTTATAAAAAAAATTACAAGCTCGCTATGTTATACCAGAAGGCGTACAAATATTCATGGATGTCATTGATACTAAAAATTTATAACATAATTACATTAATCAAACGATAATTGACTTTCTCAAAATAAATGATAAGAAAAAAATATACATGTCAAAAAGAAAAAATAAGTTTACTACGTCAATATTTAAATAAAGTATAAAGAACAAGAGAGAAAAAGTAATGTAATAATTAAAAGGATACAAAAAATTACACGTGCAATGTTGAGTACCAACTACGGTTAACCTTAGATTTTTGAACTTCACTGCAATGCGTGTGACAAGCAAAATTTATTCACCACGATGATATTTGCATGTATATGCGTGTCGGAATGAGATAACAACTGGTGGTGGCCGTGTTAGTAACCATATTAGGCACAAGTAAACCAATCCAGGTCCTTAACCACAAAAAATAAGTATGCAGGATGAAGATAATGACTTTAAGGCTTGCCCACATAATGTTTCTCGGTACAATATTTAAGAACAACAAAATTCGATGATTTGCATAAATTCATGTATCCGTCAAGTCGCGAAGCATGTGAGTTGTAGTGAAGACAAGGGTTTATGGGTTTCGTTAAGAGCTCGTGGCTAAGTAATAACAGCCACACGGGTCGATTCATCCGGTTAAGCTACGCTTGCCGGGGTTAGTCTGTGGATGGGTGAACATCTTTACATACCGAGAATCATCCGTGCCTCGGAAAGCACGTTAAGCCGTTGGTTCTGGCTGTCATACGTGGATCTTTGACAGTCGTTACTGGTCGTCAGAAGCCCGAAAGTCTGACAACCAGTCTTACCAAGGGGTATCATATTACTCAGTTACTGGGTTGTGGAGGTCAGATAGACAGTCGCTCTATGAAAAATACTGGTATTCAGCTGCATCCGATTAGACTGGAAGCCGACCCCAATATAGTTGGGAAAAGGCTAGGCAGATTGATTTTGGGTTTCGTTACAAACTTTCAAGCGGGTAAAACAACGAAACGATAAGATTCAACCTAATAATAAGTATCTCAAACTAAGTTAAAGGATTCCCTAATCAATCATAACACCTGTGCTCGGAAGAATTTGTTTGTGAATAAACTTTACCAATCAGTTCTCAAAACACTTCTAGGTACAAGTTGGCTTTAATTTATCTCAGAACCCATTTATTTTCCCATAGCTATGTTTCATTTAACATAATTAAAATTGAGTATAATTATTGTGGCTCGAATAGAAGGATACGGAAGGGACCGCTTGCTACGTGCTTGCAAACTAATTACAAATAATATAATTTATTGCCAAAATATATGGGGAATATTTTGCGAGTTAATTATCTGATATTATTTTGGCAAAATATTGTGCCGTGAGAACTCTGGGTGGGAAGGCAGTTCACTTTCCCCTAGGGTGTCAGTTATTATTAAGTGAAAGAGTAGAATCTGTCTGGATAGATGTGCCTCCACTAATTCTGCAGGGCGAGTTATATGTATACAGTAAGAAGTTTTGCTATTTTTGGTCAGTCAGAATTTGACTGACCAAAACACCACACACACACCCACTTCACACACTTCGTTTTTTTTTTTTTTCTTTTCGTATTTGTGTATCCTGGCTGGTGTCAGAGTTTTTATGCCACCCATGGTCCTCTGACTTCGCTTAAATGCCTTCGAGAAATTTCTCTCAGACATTTCCTCATAACGTTTAATTAATAATTTGACACTCAATTGACGATATAACATTGACGGTACATCACATAGTTTAGCAGTTTCTGTCCACTCCCTTTTCTAATTTCATTTTTAAATACAAAAATAGTTTCTGTAGGGAAGCGTCTTATATCGTTCTATAATCTGTTACATAACCAGCAGAGCCATCAATAGGTACCTATCTACCACGATATTGTTATTGTTTTGCCAAAAAGAGGCTTTAATGTTGCAATAATGTTTGACTGGATCTGTCAAACTGATTATTTTGTTCATTTCATCAAACGGGAAAAAATGATTTACTGACAGAGACGAGTAAAGCGTTTGGTTATTGAAAAACGAGAAACAAAATTGTTTTCTTAAACTAAATATTTATTTTATGAAGTACCTACTTTATATAGGATGAAATTGCAGAGCTGTTTCTGTGTAGTTCGAGGCAATAGCAGAGATGAAACAATAATTCACTGTCAGTGTTTTATCAAGAAAAAAAAAGATGACATAGTTGAGAGGATTTTTCCCAGTTTCGTTGAACGTGTTACAAATGGCCTAAAAAACTACATTGTACGGATTCATCACATTTTTAGCTTCGTCCTCAATATTGAAGCACAAGACGCGAACTCGACCAAGATTTATGTTTGGAATTTCTTTTTATACTATCCGCCATCACCCAATTACCAACACGAAACCCTTTATTTTTTTTCAAACTTGTCAAAAACAGATATTTTAACAACTCTCTTAAGTTGGTAAAAACCAATTAACGTTTGTAGGGAATGCTGTTAGCGGTGAAAAATAAATTATTCCTTTGATATTCGCGAAGTAGGTATCACTTAAGCAGCCTGGCGACCGAGGAGGAAATTCATATTTTTTTCGTATCAAATACTTTTGATTAATAATCCTGCCGCGAGAAGACAGCCGTATTTTTCTCACCATAAGTTACGATTCATTCGTATATGTTAATATGGATTCGAAATACCTACATTTTTCTATTTCCTCTATTTATTTTATTTCCATTATATTTTTTAACTTATTTTCGTTTCAGTTCATTGTAAGACGAAAGAAAATACAACTTTATTGTACCTATAGCTTTTTTTCCTTGTGCACATCCGTCCTCCCCAGACGGAGGGTATCCATGAGGGATACCGTACCATAGGGTTATGTCGGACACCTAACAACTAAAATCCCACCGTTCCTACTACAACCATGAGACGGATATTTTTTTAAATATGACAAAAAAGCTTTTTCACATTATAGATTTATAACTATACTCGTTGATGTAGAAATAGTTAGCACAAACTACGTAAGTTGATGCAAAACATATACATGGAATACTAACTTTGACACCCAGTGAAATATTGTGTGAGTTTTCCTTCAACTTTGCAGGCGTAAGTTTTCTGTTATTGTGACAAAAAATACTCAGATCTTAGTAATAGTGTGCTGGCACATACATGCACAGGTCACTCAGAAAGTTTTGCGACTAACAGTTTTTGCTATGGGAAACTGGCTGGTTTTGATGTCAAATAAAACTATGACAAAAAAACACAACATTCCAAATTCGAAATTCTCTCCACATTTTTTTACGAGCAAAATCAAAATACTCTGTCTCACTGAAAAATGGATTTACAACGAAAACATTTTCGCGCGATGATTTTGTACTAAAAACTAATAACTAATAACACTTTTCCCGACCCGGGAATTGAACCCGGGACCTCATGTTCAGCTGTAGCACTTGCGACCACTAGACCAACGAGGCTACTATTTATTTTCTTACAAACTTTTACACAAATGTTAGATCGACTGTAATTTTTATATAAATCTTTTTTTAATAAAAAGGCTAAGATAGAGGTTTCCAACATCACCTGCGGGTATTAAAAGGGTTATTAGCCACTTCTAAGTTAAGTATTAAACGACCATGACAACACCGGCATTTTAAGGGGTTGGTCTGACAAAACTGCCTGAGGCATTCGAGACGAGACCCTTGTTTTTTTAAGCCCTCTCTTTTTATGTGACAAATTATACGTCGGAGGACACCCTAATATTAGGAGTCACGCTGTTCAGAAATAAATGACGCTAGAGCAAATTAAACTTTAATAGTACAAAGGGATTTTATGTCAAGATAATGTAGACTTGTGTGTTTTTCCCAACTACGTTGGGGTCAGCTTCCAGCCTAACCGGATGCAGCTGAAATACCAGTAGTTTACATGGAGTGACTGCCTTTCTGACCTCCACAACCCAGTTGCTGGCTAACACCCCATGGTAAAACTGGTTGTCAGACTTTTGGGCTTCTGACTACCCATACCGACTGTCCCGACTGTCAAAGATCTTCGAAACTTTATAAAGATGGTCACCCGTGTGGCTGTTATCATGTAGCCACGAGCCCCTCTGTTTTGAGTTTGTATAATTATAATGGTATTGAAAAAGATTTGAAAGTTGAGTTGAGATAAAAATTACCAACTTTCAAATTCAAAACTTAACTTTCTTATCCGACTTTTGCAACTTATGCACATGCATAAATTGCAAAAGTCGGATAAGAAAGTTGAGTTGAACTTTTTTTCTTGTTAATTTGAACACATTTTTTTTTTCTTGAGTAGGTACCATCGAAGAAACGCATACATACCTAAGCAGTTTGAAAACAAAATCCCGTGCACACGACCCTTATTTTTCGTAGGTAAGCGTTACTATATCGGCCGAGCGCTGCAAGTAGAAATAGTCCTTACGATGTATAGTTATGGGTTTCTTCGATGGTACATACCTACTCAAGAAAAAAAAATGTTTTCTTTCAAATTAACAAGAAAAAAACTTTAGAAGAAAATTTGAAAAATGTCCTTTATAGAAAACACTTCTTTGTTAACATTTAAGTAGCACCTAAGCGCTATTTAAATGTTTACAAAGAAGTGTGTCACAATGTTATTTACGTATACAACATTGTGTAAACTTACAATCGTTTTTCGTGTTATTTAGAATAGGCTTTATAAGCTTTTACGTATTTCTCGTATTTGTTTAATATAAGTACTTATTTGAATGTTACGAACATGGGAAAATAATTAAGAACCAAAATATTTAATGTAAAACATATTACATAACGTAACTAATTTACTTACACTTGTCGCTCAATCTGCCAAACAATAAAAAGGGTTGTTCTGTCATAAAAGTAAGTGAACCCTCAAACCGTTTATTAAAAAAATATTTATAAAAGGAACGTTTATCTGACGTATCCACGTTATGTCAGTCCGGTGACATTTCCGCGTAGTGCATTTTGTTCTCTATAATAATGTAAGAAGGCCGCTATCAAAATAGATTGTAACAGTTTTTTCTCACTAAGATATTCCATTCTCATTTAGTTTTCTTAGAATTACTTAACAAAAGCTATTTCAATTTTTACAATTGTTGTTATAATTAAAGCGTTTTCTACCGATAATGTGATATTTTTTTTATAACGGAACGATATTAGAGCGTTTAAAAACGATGTGTTTTAAATGGAGTAGGATTTTACTATATAAACATAACTGGTGAAATGTGGGTGTACTATAGGTACACCTCTACCTAACCATTCGGGGATTACAAGCGTGATGTTATGTATGTTTGTAATTAATATTATAAAAATGTGAAAATTTGTTTGTTACTCAACCACGCAAAAACGACTAAACTGATTGGAATTAAATTTGGCCCTCAGTTAGTTTATAACCTAGATTAACACATAGGATACTTTTTCTCCCGGTAGTACGTTCCCGTGGGATAATTTCTGGCATCCACGCGGGCGAAGCCGCGGGCAAAGGCTAGTATAATAATTTAAGAATCAATTTAATGAACGGTGTTTTTTCAATGTTTTCACTTTATACTCTTGGAGTTTCAATGGTCATTGTGGAATCTACTGTCTCTATCTTATGGGAGCCCTTCGTGCAGGAATGGAAATCTTTTCGTATTCACAAAATTACAGCATGATGAAAAAAGTACATTATGTACTTTTGATATAGGGCCCGTTGACACGTACCACAACCACACCACATCACAGGGACAGCATGTGCCTCCTTCTGCGAAGCAGTAATGCTCGCGAAGGAGGAGGCGGAGCGCGTGAGGGAGAGGCAAATTTCGCGCCCTCGCGCCCCTAACCGCCGCAGGAGGAGACGCCCTGGGCGTCAGGAATCATAGGCAGATTTACCGTAGGCGCGGGCTTGCGGACGGTGAGCAATGGGTAGCTCGCCGTCCGATAAGGACCAAGCCCGGAACGACGGCGCGTTGTGTTCCACGCACGCCTCAAAGAGATGTCAGCAGAATTGACGGGGTCCGCTAGGGCCAATACCTACCGGGGCTGCGAATATGGGCCGATAGGGAAATCGTGGCTCCCCGGCAACATGGAAACTGAAGGAACACGGGTGGGTTTTAGTCAGTAAGAGTCTGACACGCCCTCCCGCTCCACCCAGAGCGGGAGAAGTTATTTGATAATTTCCCACCCAAAAAAAAAGGGATAGTATGTGGGCAAGCAGTGGTTACGTGTGAATAGTGTCGCTGCAGCTACTTGCAGTTGCAATGTAGTTGCGTGGTCCCTAGTAGATGCGCTGTGGTTATGTTGTGGCTATTGTTTGCAGACAGACAGACCACTGTGTTTGCGATGTGGCCGGCTGCTACTACGCGGTCTCGCTGGTGGTTTTGTTATAGCTGCGTCGTGGCTTTGATGTGGTCGGTATCGCCCACACGGTTGGTTTTGACAGCCAAATGTGGTCCGTGTGAATAAACTATTCATTTTCATACAAATAAGCGCCCGTCCACGTGTTGTCGTTGTGGTGTGACTGTGGTACGTATGATCGGGCCTATAATAGACCAGTTATGAAAAACTTAATTATTATGCATTTCGTTTATTTATTTTCTTTCACATATAATAAAATTTTTAAATATTTCATTCTCTAAAAAGATAAAATAAAACATTTAAAAATATAAAAAATAGAAGTCCGCCGGTGTCGGGAGCAGGGTCCAAGCTACCGGTGGTTAGGGCTGCAGAGACCGGAACCTCCTTACAATGCGGTACCTCAGAGTCCACAAGTTTATATTTCAAAGCAAGTTGCTGGTGAATAATCCTGGCCACTTGGTTATGTCTGTGCAAGTACTCGCCGTTAGCTAGACGCGAACAACCGGAGATAATATGTCTGATGGACTCAGACCGTTTTATTATATATTTTCCTTTATTCATTTTTTTACATATTAAATACATTTTTAAATATTTTTATAAAAATCATTAAAAAAAACATTTAAAAATATAAAAAATAGTTATTATATATTATTATTATAATCAGCCTATAATGTTCCCACTGCTGGAACACAGGCCTCCTCTCGTTGCATGAGAGGGATTGGCCCGTAATCTACCACGCGGGCCCAGTGCGGGTTGGAGTCTTCGAATGTTTGGTTCTAGGACATGCCGGTTGCCTCACGACGTTTTCCTTCACCGTTTTGAGAGCAGTGGTGGTGAAATAATTTACACAAAGTACAGCGCCTGTCTGGGTTCGAACCAACGACTCGTAAGTCGCGGCCGTAAAACTAAATTTAAAGCTTTATTGTTATTAGGCCCATTTCCACAACCAATCACTTAATACGTCCAGCGTTAAACATTGATTTAAATCATCATTCTGTCTCTATCAACAGAAACAGAACGATGTATTAAATTCGTTTAGCGCAGTGAGTTTAGGCGTAAAGCGGTCTTTTTGTTATATTATTATAGTATATGTTATCACCTTGTAGTAGACTTCGTACGCAAGTCAGCTGCAGCAAAGACAATCTCCACAAGTAGGGGGTTCATGGCCGGCTCAGATCTTCGGTGTGTATGCGGCGTCTCTCCACAGACAATGGCTCACTTTCCATCTTGCGCCGCATGTTGCCTGTACATGTGAGGACCTAATGGCTGCATCAGCAAACGGTATTAGCGTTGCTGAATTTTGGGGCAAACAAAAAATATATATTTTATGTGATGTTTTGCCATCGACACGCCAAGAAGAAATATTAAAAGTTTTACTCAAGTTTTAAGTGTTTGTGTTTTGGATTATTTAGCTTTCTTCAAAATGGTTGAGCTAATAGTGCTGATCTATGCGTCATGTTCGTGAACGGGCGCCATTAGTTGAGACTGATCATCTCTTAGCTGCCATGACTTATTTTTTTTTATTTGTTTTGTTTCTATGTATTTGCTACTTTATTACATCGTTATACACTTTCTATCGTCTTTACTTTTTTTTTAACATTGTTCTCACATGTAATTATAAATTCAACATTAATTATGTCACTAATATTTTTGTAACAATATAATTTACAAGCCCATGGAGCTTCTTACCCGTTCTACTCCATAAATACCTACTACGCTTTGGGATGGGCAACTAGCTTCATATTTCTGACTGACTCCTTAACAATTCAAAAGTGCCTGTAAATGGTTTATAATAATAAAAGTACCATTTATTGCAGGCGACACAGGCCCATAGAAAAATACCTTAACCTAAACATACAAATTGAAATAAAATGCTTTGAGTTTGAGAAGTTATTTTAACTTAATTTTATCTAGTTTCAGTGCTCTTGTGTGTATATTTTAGTTAAATAATAAAGCATGGATCGTCAATAGGTATATAACGCAATCAAATACCAGCATTTTTGACACTTAACGACAAAAAATGGTAAATAACATTCTCCCTTCAAAATATTCGTATTTTTACTAACGTAAAATAAAAACCTCTGCCATATTTTCCGGGATTACGCAAATTGTATTGCAAATCATATTTATGGTACAAGTACGACATTATGAGTGTTCAATTCATTTTCCATTATAAGCAAGAACAGATAGGGTAGTCAACTGCTAACAAAAATTATAATAACGTTGTGAAAAAATGGAAGTTTACAGTGCCACAACGTTATCAGGAAGGAAACCTACCACCGCCTCTTATAACAGTATTATTTAATATCACTTTAGTGTAGGAAAAAAATGGAGCTTTGCAGGACGAATAAAACCATCCTCTTTCGTAACGGAACAATAATGGCTTTGTTGACACTTCATAGTACAGCCCCGGACCGATGCTTTTAATTGAAACTAACAAAATCACTATAAAAAATATATTGACATTGTTTGTCAATTTTTGTTTGCCGACAGCGCCGCCATCACTCGGCCATCTTGCTGTTCTGTAAACAAGTAAAAAAAACTAAATTGAATCCAAAATGGAGGAGACAAACTTTTCAATGGTTATCGGCGTCAAACGGGACTAACATTTAATCAGTAGGATATCAGTCTTTGTTTTATGTTTTGTATATTTTTTAGGGTTCCGTAGTAAACAAGGAACCCTTATAGTTTCGTCATGTCCGTCTGTCTGTCTGTCTGTCTGTATGTCCGCGGTCTAGCTCCAAGACTGTAAGTACTAGAAAGTTGTAATTTGGCATGGGTATACATATTAATCATGCCAACAAAGTGGTAAAATAAAATTATGAATTTTTTTTTAGGTTACCTCCCCTATACGTAAAGTGGGATGTTTTTTTTTTTGTTTCTATCCCTTGTTGTGGGGTATCGTTGGAAAGGTTTTTCAAAAACATTGTGAGTGTGTGAAAACCATTTTTGAATTTAGAGATCCGTTTGCGAAATATTAAGCTTTAAAGTGCAAATTTTTGTTAGACTCAAGTGTCCCCCCCCCCCCCTGCCAGGTAAATGGTTGGTTTTAGATAGGTATGTGAAACAATTCACGGCAGTAGCTTATATAACGAATTTAAAAGGAAAACTATCACAGCTGAGTAGGCTTTACAAGTTAAAGAGGAATAATCGACCAACTTAAATTTGCGGTTGTAAAAACATATTCTCCCATACATTCCGTATGAAAGATTTTTTTTTCAACTACAAAGTTAAGTTTGTTCTTGGGATAAATTCATCCCAACTACGGAACCCTACATTGTGCGTGGTCCGACATGCACTTGGCCGGTTTTTTATATAAATGGTCCTATGACGTACATACGGCTACTGTACAAGCCGGCCAGAAGCTATACATTTCCAGTATAAGCTGACCTCTCATTGTACGGAAATCTTATACAATGCGAGATCAGCATGAACTGAAGGAAAACGTCGTGAGGTAACCCGCATGCCCTTGCCAAGAAGCTAAGTCAGAGGCCCATGGGCGGCATAAAAACTCTGACACTAGGGTAGTCGCTAACCACACGAAAAAGAAATAAAGAAGCATAAACTGGAAATGTATAGCTTGATATGTAGCCATGTGAACATATTACAGTGTGTGTTTATAACACTTGAAACTTCATTAGTTTTTTCACCGTCATTTGTCATTCAATGTTCAACAAATTGTGTCCAGATTGAAAAAAAAAGAATTGTCAACAACCCTATTGTGTTCGTTTACACAATAATGCGGTATACAATAAAGCAATGCAAGATTGCTAGCACTCGCTGTAGTAAATCACGTGAATGTATGTATGGAAATACACACGCTTTCATTGTAAAAATGTAGGAACTTATGAATGTGTAATAAGATGTTTGTATTTTTATAGTGGTTCGATGTTTTAAAATGACACTTTTGTTTAAGAATGGGTCTATTCTGAATTCAAATGGACGCTCTACCGATTAAATTTCTTTATACAGGGTGGCAGGGACATCGACGCGAAAACTGTTACCATAGATTCAGTTTAAGATTCTGAACCGTTGACATTTTATGCCGGATTTACTTTAAAAAAAATCTGCTGTTTCTTTGAAAAGGACAATACCTACGCGGTCAAAATGTATGGAACAGCCGATATTTTTTTTTACAAATTGACGAAAAAATTCAACACAGGGGGGTTTAGAATCATGTACTGAATCCATGGTAACAGTTTTCGCGTCGATGTCCCTGCCACTCTGTATATAGGTTAAATGTCAAAAGTACATTCTGTGCATCTGTTGCCAATCATGAAAAATCTATAGGGCAAAACGTGGTTTAAAACTGAAATGGCTGGAAGTATTATATTATTTGAGTTCATTCTTCCTTTTGAAGGACTTCAAGAATCTTTAGTTCTATTATGTCCATAATTATTCTTGTATAAACTATAAGGTACCTGTTTTCTAATTTCATGGCAACAGTTTAGTTTTATAGTACATTACTGCCGCGGTCTATAATGACTACTTTGCTGGTCGCGCTGATGATGGCCGACAGCGCAGCGTAGCGCAGCGTAGCGCAGCTCCAGGCCGACACAGCGCGGTCAGCGTGCAGCACTTGATGGACGAGCTGAGCTAAAGGCCGAGGCCGTAGGTCGAGGCCTTTACAGCGAGGACAGCAACGGCTGCAATGATGGCCAAGCTGGAAGGCCTAGAGCGTAGCTAGGCTAGCTCGAGGCAATCATAGCGTGACCAGCGAAGCAGTCATAGTGGGCCAAGGCTTGTATAGTGCTTTACTCAAAAATGCAAGTACCTAATCTAAATAAAACCAGCAAGTAATTTCAATAAAAATATATATTAATTAACTAGAAATTTAATTAAAATGACAATTATGAAAAGTACAGTTACTAAAATTCAACACTGACTTTCCCGGTTTGATATTACTAATAGTTTGCGATAATTTTAATGCGGTGTTTGACTGCTGTATTATTTCTTCATTTATTACGCAAAACAGTCACTAAATAAAAAAAAAATTTCGCTGAACCGCGCTTTTGTTACTTTTTTTTTTTTTTATCAATTGTAGTTGTAACTATACAGCCAAATATGGAATAAAATCTTTTTGTACCTATCTCTATAAATACAAACAGCTGTGTTTTAAATAAAATCTTTTTGCATTAGATTTTTTAAAACGTTGAAACGTCAAAATAGCGGACGGCAATGTTTTGCCGGCCTGTTAGAGCGACCAGCAAAACTTTGCCGGTCGCTCCTTGAAACAGAATGGCAAGGTCGACTTTGCTCAAACAAGGTTGTCAAAATAATGACCACATTACATGCATTTTTGAGTAAATAGAATTATCTATCTAACAAAGCCAACATTAACACCATTTAAAACAACAAATTCCCTTTTCAATACCGCCAAAACCGCACTATCTATTAAATGAATAATTAGTACTGTCAGCGCATCCGATAATTAGGCCCGCTACAAACTTCCTGCGAATTATCATGACAAATGAGACTTCACTTTGCAGGACGATCGCGACGCGTGTTGCCAGCATTAGCATAATATGTGCTAATTTATGACGTCACTAATAGACATCGATCTAACGAACGTGAACGTCCAGTTTTGGTGGCGAGTGTTTACGCATTTATTAATGTTGGTTAACTAAGTGGTAGGTATGTACGAGGGCTTTAAATTATGTGGATATCTATTAATTCTAAAGTTTGTTACTTTTGTTGTTTTTGTGGAGGAGTTCGTGGCTAAGTACTAACAGCCGCACGGGTCGATCCATCAAATTAAGCTACACTTGCCGGGGTTGTTCCGTGGATACCTTTTTATATAATATACCGAGACTCCTCCGTGCCTCGGAAAGCATGTTAAGCCGTTGGTCCCGGCTGTCATTCGTGGATCTTTGACAGTCATTACGGGTCGTCAGAAGCCCGGAAGTCTGACAACCAGTCTTACCAAGGGGTATCGTATTACCTAGTTACTGGGTTGTGGAGGTCAGATAGGCAGTCGCTCCATGTAAAATACTGGTAATCTGCTGCATCTGGTTAGATTGGAAGTCGACCCCAACATAGTTGGGAAAAGGCTAGTCACATTGTTTGTTAATTTTGTTATGTTGAGAAAACCTTAAAGATCTTTAGATTTTATAAAGACAATTTGTAGTTTGTTAAACCATATTATGCAGACGTTTGCATTATTTAAAATAACTTAGACTTACCGTCTTCACTCTCTCAAGCCAAGCACACATTACAGCTGCAACAGGACGCAGCGCAAAGCATTTTCATACAAAAAAAATGCGGTGCGGCCCGCCTGTGGTATGCTGTGGTTCATCTATACTAATATTATAAAGAGGAAAGATTTGTATTTTTGTATGTAACGAATAAACATAAAAACTACTGGACCGAATTGAAAAATTCTTTCAGCAATGGATAGCTACATTATCAACGAGTAACATAGGCTATATTTTATACCCGTACTCCCACTGGAATGGGAACCACGTAACGTCCGCTAGTATAAAATATACGAAAGTGATGATGGAGGATTTTTGCAATGCGGTGCATTGCGTTGCAGCCCGTCCTAATGTGCGCTAGCCTTTAGTATCCAATATATTTTTCTGTCCACATGTTTTGTCATTTGATGACACATTTGTCAAAAAGTATGCTCAAAACCAGTAGACTTCCAACTTTCCACTAGAAAACTAAAGCACCTAGAAAACACGAGAAAACTCAACAGTTCCACTAGTGAATTTAGAAGGAGTTCGTCAACTTTTTATCGCTCGTGCCAGTTGTAAAGGCGGGCACAGAGAATGTTAGTCTTGCAGTCTTTAAACTTTTAAGTATTCCGTGTGTACCAATACCGTTTTAAACTTCGATTACCTACCTTCAAAAGGACGCTTTGACGGTAGTTAGGTATTTATACTTTTATCTTTGTGAACGTTTTTTTTTGTAAGTTCAACCTATAAAGTTGTATTTTTGATGCATTGTATTTTTGACGTGCTCTAAGGCCCGTATTACAGAACGCCACTCAATACTCAAGCATTACATTTAATGCTTGAGTATTGAGTGACGTTCTGTAATACGGGCCTAAGACAGAGCACTGAGCTGATTCTGTTATGAATTTATTTAATTCTTTATATTTAATAAAAATTAATCCCTATTTCCCTTGGTCACGGCATCACGCGTGAACGGCTGGACCGATTTCGCTAATTCTTTTTTTGTTGGGGTAGGTAGGGTGGGTAGGTAGGGTAGGTATGGTAGGGAAGGGTAGGTAGATAGGTAAGTGCGCCGTAGATAAGTACTTAGTGCTATCCGGATGAAGCCGGGGCGGGCAGCTAGTCATGAATAAATAATTACCAGTTTGACTTTAACCTTAATACCATAGGTAATTACCGCAATTATATTGAAAAGACCGAATCCAACTCGGCTGGGCAGCGTTCGGGAAGCTACGCAATATCTTTTCGTCCCACATACCACAGTGTCTCAAGACGAAAGTCTTTGACCAGTGCGTGTTGCCAGTGATGACCTATGGTACTGAAACGTGGTCGCTCACGATAGGCCTTATCAGAAGGCTAAAGTCACCCAAAGGGCAATGGAGAGGGCTATGCTTGGAATTTCCCTACGTGATCGAATCAGAAATGAAGAGATCCGCAGGAGAACCAAGGTAACCGACATAGCCCGAAGAATTGCCAAACTTAAGTGGCAATGGGCAGGGCACATTGCTCGCAGAACGGATGACCGATGGGGTCGAAAGGTTCTGAAGTGGCGACTACGTACCGGAAGACGTAGCATTGGAAGGCCTCCCACAAGATGGACCGATGACCTTGTGAAGGCCGCAAGAATCCGCTGGATGCGGAAAGCACAAAATCGGTCGAAGTGGCGGTGCTTGGGGGAGGCCTATGTCCAGCAGTGGACGTCTTTCGACTGAAATGATGATGATCATTGTAAAGACTAAAAAAAATATCTATAGACAAATTACTGTAACATTGATTCAAGAAACGAGACTCCCATATAAGAAACATCATTACGGACCCTACCCTACCTGATAGATAACCTTCCGTTTATTTCCTTTCCCAATTAATTTGTTGTTAATAAATCAGTTCCGAAATCGAAAACAGAACTAATTCGTTTCTAAGAACTTGTTACCCATTAATTAATATTAATAAACAACTCGTTAACTTTCAGAAAAGGACTCGCTGAACAAACGGTTGTTCTAATACTGTTCAATGTCCGGAAGAAAATTGAGTCATTGTTTCATAAACTTTTTGTGAAGAATCGAGTACTTGATAATAGAATGAAGGTAAAATAGTAGGAAGCTTGTATTTTTACTTTCAACATGAATTATGTAACCAATACTTTGCTTAAAAAGAGTGTACATGGAGTTTCTTGCCCGTTCTACTCCATAGGTACCTACTACGCTTTGTAATGGACACGTAGCTTTATCTTTCTGACTGACCGACCCCTTGACCATTCAAAAGTGCCTGTAATTGGTTTATTTATAATAAATGCTTTGAGTTTTGAGTCTTTGTGTATTGAGTTTACATTAAATAATTATTGAAATTATTCAATAATTTGATGTTAACTAACTAATAATTGCATTAATAATTTATGCAACAGTTAAATCACACATGTGAAAAATAATTACAGACAGAATAATATTATTAATACATTAAACTTTAACTACCATTGGCAGTCCATAGACGGATAGTTAAGGGGACGATAACTGACTTTTAATGATTTTATACTGAAGATGACGTCTAAACGAGTAGTGTTAGTGATTTGAAAAAAATGTATATGTTAAATTAGAGCATTTTCTTAATACTTTAATAATAATAATAATTTTCCTTGGAATAAACAGTAAATAAATTCATAAACAATAAACCTATTTACAATGAAAAAACCAAAAAAATACTATAATCAAAAATGACAGTGTCAAATACGGACTCCCACATAAATAAATTATGCAAGATATAGAAATTATGGAATGTTGACGAGATCAGCTACTCGCCGAGCACGCCTACCACCTCCGGACTCTTCGCTCAGCTCCGCCTCGCCGCCGCCGGTACACAGCCCCACTGTGAGCGCTGTGTCGACACTGGCCGCGGTAGTTGCGTCGAGCTCGAGCGACGAGTACTTTTCCCCGCCGACGTCGCCAACACCTGTACGTCGGCCGGGGAAAGGCCGGCCACCGAAGAGCTTGGGACTTAGGGGCCAACCGGCCCCGAGCCGGGTCCCCGCTGCCGGTGGTTGTGTGCAGCGCATGAGATGGACTCAGTCTATGAACGAGAACGTCATGCGCGCATATTACGGGTCTACAGAGGGAGGAACTAACCTCACTGCGTACCGTGTTAGGATGCTGTCTCTGTTCCAGGAACTAGAACCAGCCGTCAACGTCTCGGCCCAACTACTGTCGGATCAGGTGCGTGTCATCCAGCACAATCATAGGCTGGACGATGCTGCACTTGATAGGCTGCGCTCAGAGGTACTGAGCAACCACATCGTCTCAACTCAGGCACAAACCGCGGCACAAGCGTCAAATATTGATGCAATCCCGCCGCGGTTCAATCATGGTGTTGAAGAGGAGGATGATAGGGTTGCCACAGTAAGTAGCCAGTGTAACGAACGATTGAGGAACGCACTGGAGGATGCGTTCCGCGAATATAGGTACACTCCGACCGAACTTAGACCCCGATTACCACGCCTACCCATGCACAAAAAAAATAGGGCGCTGGTGTGTGCCTTGGACTCGCAGCTTACAAATTTTTTCGAGAGCAGCGAGGATCTCATTGACACTCACTCAATCCTGTATTGCGCGGCTGTTGCGGCATGTCGTTTAGCTAACGTCAAGTTTCCAAACAGCGACGGAGCTACTCGACCTAAACCAGCCGTACCAGCCTGGCAGCACAGAATCGAGCGACGTGTCGATGGGGCCAGGGTACTCATCGGCAAACTATACTGCTTCAGGGAGGGAAATACACGACCACGAGTGATGCGCTTTGTAAGGCGGGCATTCTCGGGAACTGGAATCAGTCCTCAAGAATACATGTCCCGTGTCACAGAGCGCATCGACTTCCTGAAGCAGAAAGTTTGTGCATGGGCGAGCCGTATTCGGCGGTATAAGCGGCGGGTTGACCGATACATGCAGAATCGCATGTTCCAGAGCGATGAGAGGTGGATATATAGAGCTTGGGAGCGACCTGAACAAAATGTGACGGACGTGCGCCGCCCGGATGATGCCGCCACGAGTGCATTCTGGCGCAGCATCTGGTCGGTGCCCGTTTGTCACACTGAGGCTGGTTGGATGCAGGATGTCGAGCGAGTGTGTGAAACTATACCAGAAATGAATACTGTGCTAATCACGCCATTAGACGTAGCCAGAGCAGTCCGTCCGTTACCGAACTGGAAATCACCGGGGCCGGACGGACTGCACAACTTTTGGTTAAAATGGCTGAGTAGTTCACACACTCGCCTGGCATCTCAATTCCAGTTAGCCCTAGAGTCTGGGTCGCTACCACAGTTTCTAACAACAGGCGTTACCCACCTGCTCCATAAGTCAGGTAGTCCCGCGGAACCCAAGAATTATAGACCGATCACATGTTTGTCGACGGTCTATAAACTTCTTACATCCATTTTGAGAGCAAAAATTAACACACACATTGACAGAAATTCAATTATGTCAGCCTCCCAAAATGGATGTAGGAACGGGTCCCGTGGTACTAAGGAGCTTCTCCTCATCGACATGGCCATAAGCCAACAGGTTCGTCGATCCCGCAAGGATCTGTCGACATGCTGGATAGACTATAAGAAGGCCTACGACTCGGTGCCACATACATGGCTCATGAGGGTGCTGGAGTTGTACAAGATAGATGCATCTCTGCGCGCCTTCCTGATGTCGTGTATGGGGCAATGGAGGACGGTCCTTCGCTATCCAGGATGCCGACAGATCCAGGGGAATGACGAGCCTGTATGGATTAAACGGGGAATATTTCAGGGCGACAGTTTAAGTCCACTTTGGTTTTGCTTAGCCCTGAATCCTCTGAGCACACTGCTGGAGGATTCAGGCCTAGGCTATAGGTTGAGGAGAGGTGGTCAGGTCATATCTCACCTCCTCTACATGGATGACTTGAAACTCTTTGCCCCCAACAGATTGCGACTGATGGAGCTACTGAAGATAACTGAAACATTCAGTGGCGCCATCAGGATGGAATTTGGTGGGGACAAATGTGCAGTCATGCATGTAAAGCGAGGGGAGATTATGGAATCCGAGAGAACCCAACTCTCGGACTCCATACACCTCAGATCCCTCTCCTCAGCTGAAAGCTATAAGTATTTGGGTATGTCGGAAGCGTTAGGCATCAACGTTGCTGACATGAAGCAATCGTTGAAGGAGCGCTTCTTTGGTCGCCTGAAAAAGGTATTAAATAGTCTTCTTTCAGGCGGAAACAAGGTGCGCGCCTTCAACGGTTGGGTCATGCCGGTCTTGATGTACTCTTTCGGCATACTCAAATGGACTCAGACTGAACTCGACGCCCTGGACAGGAGGGTCCGTACACTCCTGACCGCAAACCGGATGCATCACCCACGTTCATCGGTGATGAGACTGTACATCCCGCGGAAGTGCGGGGGTCGAGGCTTTTTAAATGCGAAGACCCTCCATAACCGCGAGGTGTGCAGCCTCAGGGACTACTTTCTTAAAGCCGATGTGGGTATGCACCGTGATGTGGTCGCAGTGGACAACGGGCTCACCCCGCTCTCCATGGCTAAAGAGAACTGGCGCAAACCTGTAGTACTTACTACAGATGACCGCAAGGAGGTATGGCAAAGCAAGGCGCTTCACGGGCGCTTCTATCGAGCTCTCCATGAGCCCGGTGTAGATTTCCTAGCGTCCGTATCCTGGCTACGTTCCGGTGACCTTTTCGGGGAAACCGAAGGTTTCGTCTGTGCAATTATGGACGAAGTTATCTTGACGAATAACTACCGGAGACATATTATGAAGGACGGTACGGTTGACGTGTGTCGGGCATGCCATCGTCCGGGTGAGTCCATCAGACATATTATTCAAATTCAAATTCAAATTCAAATATTTTATTTCAGATAAACATCCATATAGTGTTAGTAGCAGTATAGCTTAGCCTAATGTTAGTAATAAATTAAATTAATAATAATAAACAACCAATGTACCATTGAACAGTTCGTTCAATGGTACACTAATGTGTCTGAATACATATCCACCGCTGTAAGAGGGGAGAATCCCACCGGTCTGAAAACACATTCAGGATGCCATTGGAGCAGGAGCGCAAGCGCGCCATCATGGATGCGCATCGCTTCCGCATAATCGCGGCGAACCCGTCGACGCGCGCCTCCGCAAACATCCCTGACGCGCTACATCGCCACGGCAACCCCAAAAGCACCCTGAAAGCGTTATTGTACTGGACGCGCAGGTCGCTAAGGGCCCGCTGGGTATACTTGGTCCACAGGCTGCACGTGTAAAACGACTGGCAGAAGGCCTTAAAAAGCGTTATCTTTACAGAATCGGTACAGCGCGCAAACCTGCGGGCCAGCATGTTGCCACGGACAGCCAGCGACCTGCGCTCCCTGTCTAAGTCTACATTGTCTTTTAAGTCATCAGTGACCCAGTGACCCAAATACTTAAATTTCGAAACCCGACCTAAAGGAGACCCAGAGAGTGAGAGTTCAGGCAGCTGTTCGTAGGTTAAAGTACCCGATTTAAAAACCAGCCATTCACTCTTATCGGTATTGTATTTGAGCCCGTGAGCCACTGCATAACTTTCACAAATTCTCAGAAGCCTTCTCATTGCACCGATAGATGGGCTCAGCAGCACCATATCATCAGCGTAACTGATGTTGTTTACGCAAACACCGTCCACGTGACAACCGATTTTAGTGCTACCGAGCCTACCCATCAGTTTGTTTATGTATAGGTTAAAAAGACGGGGGGAGCTCAGACCCCCCTGTCTCACCCCACAATCCAGCCCATACATATCAGAATATGAGCCTGACCACTTAACTGTATTCTTTTGACTACTGTACCAATATCTGAACAGTGATATCACATCAGCCGGGACAGAAGTGTCATGAGTGAGCTTATGCCAGAGCAGGTCATAATTGACCAGGTCAAAAGCCCTCGATAAATCCAAGAAACATGCTATTACAGGAGTCTTTCTGTCTGTATAATATTGGACAGTCTGCTTAAAGCATAAAATTGCACTCTCCGTTGACAAGTTCGGTCTAAATCCAAACTGACCATCCTCGAGAACGATATTTTTAGCTAGAATCTTATCTAGCAGACTGTCCAATACCTTAGCACAGACAGTGGCAAGCGATATCGGCCTATAGTTGGAGATATCGGAGGCGTCACCCGTCTTATTTTTTATTACTGGCACAACGATCGTATTACTAAGTTCCACAGGTAAGTAACTATGACTTAGACAAAGGTTAAAAACCATAGCAAGTACTCGCGGTAAGTGTACCCCAGCGTATTTAAGATGTTCTACGCTGAGACCGTCGTGACCGGGGGACTTTCCCCTCACCATGTTCTGTATCGTACTCGCGATCTCTTTAGCGGAGAACCTGACAGGGGGAGCCACGGTCACGGCCGCCCCAGCGTCACAATTTGACGGCTCGCTAAAGCCACACAAACGCGAGTTTACATTAAAATGTTTTTGAAAAGCATTAGCTATATCAGTGGGGTCGCACACGCCCGCGACGCTCACCGGCACCCCCGACCTATGTTTTAATTTATTAGTTAATTTCCAAAACTTATTAAATTGTTTACTTTCATGACAAGATGCTAACATATCCATTTTAATTTTCTCTTGATTGTTTTGACAATATTTTAATTTGGTTTTAAAAAGATTGCGCGATGTACACATATTTTCATAAATACGTCCAGAAGTAGGTTTGTTGTATAACAGCCACATTTGATAACACAGTCGGGCATCACGGTGAGCCTCGCGAACGTGTTTGTTCCACCCTACTACATAATTTCCTTTATGATGCTTTTTAACCGATCCTGCATGAGTGAGTTCAGCTCCTCTTCTCAAAATACAAATCAACTCATTATACAACCTATCTATCACCAACCGATGCTCAAGTTTGTGACACATATTATCAGCACATTTACAAAATTCTGGAGGAAAATCTATTTGTTTTAAGTTGCTATTACAGTAATCATAATACTTATTTATCTGTTCTAAATCCCTCTCACCCCAAATAACTTTGTTACAAGAAATGTGGGATTCAATAATCTTAGGTTTAATTAAATTAATGTTACACTCTATTAATAATGGAATATGGTCCGACACATAAACGCCATACAAAATAGACGCACTATTCACCAAATGTCTGGCGGCCTCAGTTACAAAACAGTGATCCAACCAACGGAGAGCACCGTTAGCGGAGCTAGTAAAAGTATGTGAGTCTTGCGGTAAAAGTTCTGTATCAATGCAAGACCATGATTGATCAGTACATGTTAAAAGTAACTCACGTGAGAATCGAGTCCCTGGGTGCGCGTTAAAGTCTCCCAAAACAAAAACCGACTCCACATCACTGCTCTCAATCACCGAGATAATCTCACTTAGACAACTCGTAAACTCGGCACGATTTTCGGCACAGTCAGTGGGCATGTACACACTAAATATTAGCAAAGACCGC
Organism: Agrochola litura; assembly: GCA_949152395.1. Classification (NCBI taxonomy): domain Eukaryota; kingdom Metazoa; phylum Arthropoda; class Insecta; order Lepidoptera; family Noctuidae; genus Agrochola; species Agrochola litura. The sequence goes on along the minus strand of OX424509.1, from coordinate 14,436,824 downwards.
TCGCCCTGTGCTATTTTAATACACACGACACGATCACTAGAACACTTAATAACCGATACCGACGCAAATAACGACTTCCTCCACAACAGCGCCACACCTCCGTACGGTCTACCAACCAGAACACCGGCAGATATGTCCACGGCTGATTTCCCCGTGTATTTATCTCTGGTTGCTCGCGTCTAGCTAACGGCGAGTACTTGCACAGACATAACCAAGTGGCTAGGATTATTCACCAGCAACTTGCTTTGAAATATAAACTTGTGGACTCTGAGGTACCGTATTACAAGTATGTGCCCGACCCAGTTCTCGAAAATGACCATGTCACGTTGTACTGGGATCGGTCTATCATTACTGACAGGACTATTGTAGCAAATAAGCCTGATATAGTAGTGATAGATCGATTAGCGCGCCGCGCAATGATAATCGATATTACCATTCCACATGACGAGAACCTCGTGAAAGCTGAGAAAGAGAAACAAATAAAATATCTCGACTTAGCACACGAGGTTGTTGACATGTGGAATGTGAGCTCGGCTATCATTGTGCCGATTGTCGTAACGGCTAATGGCCTGATGGCCGAAAGCCTCGACCAACATCTCTCGAGGCTTTCGTTAGGCGGTTGGATCAAGCGCCTGATTCAGAAGGCAGTACTCCTCGATACGGCTCGCATTGTGAGGAGGTTCCTGTCTCTGCAGCCCTAACCACCGGTAGCTTGGACCCTGCTCCCGACACCGGCGGAACTCTATTTTTTTATATTTTTAAATGTTTTTTTATCCTTTTTATTTTAAGAAATATTTAAAAATGTAATAGAATAAGAATTAAAATGAATAAACGAAATAATAATAAATTCATTTATTTCAGACATAATTACAAAATTGTCCATATAGTGTTATAATATAGGCATATTTTTGATTATGTTTTTATTACATAGTGAAATTAATTTGTAAAGTTATGTCCAGCGCGGATAAAAAATTGAGAATGACGCAAAATCTATCAAGCGTATTTTTCTGAAAACTTCACCATTTTAAAGAAAATCAAATTATCAATCTTTTAGTATACGTGTTTTATTAAAATACCTTTTGTATTACGTGTAATAAATTAATAATGCGTCTAATTTGGGACAACGCTCCTTGATGGGCGAGTCCTATTACTGGCTGGACGTACGACGCGTTGCGTGAGCTCAATACAGAACACGCAAGCTAACCATTCAAGGTCACTGTCATATATCTGTGTCTTAAGAGCGTTCATTCTAAAAGTTGGCAACGTCACAAATAGTTGTCAAATATTTACATGTTTTGATTAATTTGGCAATATTACTGTATGGAAATATGAAATTTCACTAACTAGTGAACTAGAATATTAATAATGTTTTGATGTATTCTTTCGGCATACTCAAATGGACTCAGACAGAACTTGACGCTCTGGATAGGAAGGTCCGTACATTGCTGACAGCAAATCGGATGCATCACCCACGGTCATCAGTGATGAGACTGTACATCCCGCGGAAGTGTGGGGGTCGAGGTTTCCTAAATGCTAAAACCCTCCACAACCGCGAGATTTACAGTCTCAGGGAATATTTCCTTCAAACTGACGTGGGTATGCAACGAGATGTGGTCGCAGCGGATAAGGGCCTTACCCCGCTCTCCTTGGCAAAAGAGAACTGGCGCAAACCTGCAGTACTTGATACTAACGATCGTAAGGAAGTATGGCAGGGCAAAGAGCTACATGGACGCTTTTTCCGGGCCCTTCACGGGCCTGATGTAGACTTTTTGGCGTCTGTATCCTGGCTGCGTTTCGGTGACCTCTTCGGGGAAACCGAAGGTTTTGTCTGTGCGATTATGGATGAAGTTATCATGACGAATAATTATCGGAAATACATTGTCAAGGACGGTACGGTTGACATCTGTCGGGCATGCCACCGTCCCGGTGAATCAATCCGACATATTGTTTCCGGTTGTTCTCGTCTTGCTAATGGCGAGTACTTGCACAGACACAATCTAGTGGCTAGGATTATTCACCAGCAACTTGCCTTGCAGTACAACCTTGTGGAGTCTGAAGTACCATACTACATGTATGTGCCCGACCCAGTTCTCGAGAATGGTCATGCCACATTGTACTGGGATCGATCTATCATCACTGACAGGACTATTGTAGCCAATAAGCCTGATATTGTGGTGATAGATCGACGAGAGCGCCGTGCAATGATTGTTGATATCGCTGTCCCTCATGACGAGAATCTCGTGAAAGCTGAGAAAGATAAAAAAATCAAGTATCTTGACTTAGCACACGAGGTTGTCGACATGTGGGATGTGGACTCTGCGATCATTGTACCGATAATCGTTACGGTTAATGGCCTAATAGCGAAGAGCCTCGACCAACACCTCAGGAGGCTCTCATTGCGCGGCTGGGTCAAGGGCTTGATTCAGAAAGCAGTACTCCTAGACACGGCACGCATAGTGAGGAGGTTCCTCTCTCTAGAGCCCTGACCACCGGCAGCTTGGACCCTGTTCTTGATGCCGATGGGCCACTATTTTTTATATTTTTAAATGTTTTTTTAATGATTTTTATAAAAATATTTAAAAATGTATTTAATATGTAAAAAAATGAATAAATGAAAGTAATAATATTAATTGCAATTTTATTGTTACACTGAATTTGATGCTGTAACCGTTTAAGGTGTACAAAAGGCATTTGGAAAGTTTCCAAATACTTTTTTTACATCTGAAACTAAATATTCGGTGTTACGATATTAATTATTGGATTTCTTAATCAATATTTTAGTACACTAGTTTGCCATATTTCATATTTTCGTATAGTAATATTGGAAAATTAATCAAGACATCGAAATATTTGACGTCTATTTGCGACGTTGCCCACTTTCAGAATGCACGCTCTTAATGCTACGGTCGCGTAGCACATTAGCTGCTACGAACCCTACGCCGTAGCTAGCGCGTAGTTATAAAGTAAATGACAAATTACAGTTGCGTATCCTTTCGAAGGGAGGTAAGAACACCGTTTATGTTATATTACATGACTGTAACAAGTTTAATTCCCAGATTAGTATGGTTTAATGGGAGTTTCGGGTTAGTTTGCAAAAGTTTTTATGAGTTTTTTTGTCCTTTTCCGGGTACCTGTGTAATACAAAGTTACCGTCGATTTCGATACGAAAAGAAAGAAATGATTCGGTTTTAGAAATGATTACCAGTTTTTGGAGTTTTTTAACTGACTTCCAAAAAGGAGGAGGTTAAATGTTCGACGCGTATGTTTTTTTTTTTTTAAGTATGTCCACCGATTTCTCCGTCATTTGTTGACCGATTTTGAAAATTCTTTTTTTGTTTGAAAGGGTATGCTCCCAAATTGGTCCCATATAAATTGTATTAACTTTGCTTGGGTTGTTTTTGAGTTAGCTACAAAATACGTATTTTTTTTCCCACTTAGTATTTAGATGATATGATAAGTTCCTGACACTGGTAGTAGGTAGTGGTATTCGAATGTGTGTGGGGTAGGTACCACAACTAAAAATTGAAAAATAAAAACTTTTTAAAAAAAATTCAAATTCAGTCGGTGTCTTTTTTTTTTTTTTTTTTTTTTTGGTTGGGAAATTATCAAATAACTTCTCCCGCTCTGGGTGGAGCGGGAGGGCGTGTCAAACTCTTACTGACTAAAACCCACCCGTGTTCCTTTCTATGCCATGTTGCCGGGGGCCACGATTTCCCTATCGGTTTTCTTCGAACCCCCGGCATTGGCATTGGCCCTAGCGGACCCCGTCAATTCTGCTGACATCTCTTTGAGGCGCGCGTGGAACACAACGCGCCGTCGACCCGGGCTTGGTCCTTATCGGACGGCGAGCTACCCATTGCTCACCGTCCGCAAGCCCGCGCCTACGGTGGCCGGAAATCTTCCTGCGATTCCCGACGCCCAGGGCGTCTCCTGCTGCGGCGGTTAGGGGCGCGAGGGCGCGAAATTTGCCTCTCCCTCACGCGCTCCGTCTCCTCCTTCGCGAGCATTACTGCTTCGCAGAAAGAGGTGACGGCCTCCCATTTCCTCTCGCTCCGTAGCATGGCCCGAATCAGGGCCGGACGCGAGAGATCACCGCCGCCGATCGCATCCACGAGGACACGGCGATGCCCTGCCCGAGCCGGGCAGACCTACACCGTATGCTCCACCGTGTCCTCCGGGCGATCCACACAGTGACGACACCCGGGCGTTTCCTCCCGCTTTATCCTGAACAGGTACCTCCCGAAACAGCCGTGTCCGGTGAGTACCTGCGTCAGGCGGAAGGTGAGGACGCCGTGGCGCCTCTCTAGCCACTCCTCAAAGAGGGGTCTTATCGCCGCAATTGTGGCGTGCCCAGCGCTGGGTTGCGACAATCGCACTCTCCATTCCGCCATGAGATCCCGCCGGAGCTCTGTCCGCTGTGCCGCGACTTCTTGCGGCATCGGAGTTAAGCCCCGGCACTTCGCCTCCTCGCGCCACTCCCAAATGTGCGCGAGGACCTTTGCCTCCAGATCCCATGGCGGTACTCCGGCAAGGAGGCTCGCCGCCTCGCAGGAGACCGTGCGATATCCTCGGGCCAGCCGGATGGCCATGACCCTTTGGGACGCGTTCAGCCGGCGGCCTGGCTGCCGCCTCAATGAAGGCGCCCACACCGGCGCCCCGTAAAGGGCCATGGACCGCACGATCCCCACGTAGAGCCTCCGGCAGGAGGCGTTTAGACCTCCCAGATTGGGCAGGAGCCGCTTCAAGGCAGCTCCGGCCCGGTCCAGTCTGGGAGCCAAACATCGGAAATGCTCCACGAAGTTCCACCGGCTATCGAGGACGAGTCCCAGATACTTCATCGTCGACTCGACGCCGATGTGAACCCCTCCCGCCAATACTTGGGAACCCGACGGTGGCGCACTACGAGGACCATAGAAACCCATGGCCTCGGACTTGTGCAGGGCCACCTCGAGTCCCAGCTGCCGGATTCTGTCGACGATTGTCGCAACCCCGCGTGTCGCTAAGTCGGCCGCCGCCTGGTACGACCTCCCCTGCGCCAGGACCAGCGTGTCGTCAGCGTAACAAACGACGCTGACGCCAGTAGGGAGGTTGGCGCGCAGCACCCAGTCGTATCCGATGTCCCACAGATGCGGCCCCAGGACCGATCCCTGTGGGACACCGCACGACATCTCTCGCCGGTTCCACTCTCCTTGGTGACCGGGGTAGATGACAGCCCTGTCTGTCAAATAGGCCTCGACCACACGACAGAGGTAGGTCGGCATCCGGTGATACCGAAGTGCCTCCCTGATGCAACTCCAGGGCAGGGTGTTAAAGGCATTGGCGATGTCTAGAGACACCGCCAAGACGACCCCACCCCGGGCCACAGCATCCCCCGTCGTGAGGGCCCCCTGCGGAAACCGAACTGGCTCTCCGCCAGATCCGGCCCCACTCGCACCAGCTGCCCGACGAGGCGGTCTGCAATGACTCTTTCAAAGAGCTTGCCCACCTCGTCGAGCAGCACAATGGGCCGATAGGCGGACGGAGAGTCCGCTGGGCACCCCGGCTTCCTGATGAGGACCAGTTTCCCAGTCTTCCAGCAAAGTGGGAACTGGCCCCTCTCCATGCATGCGCTTAGGAGCCCTCTCAGTCGAGGCCCGAGAGTCCCCATGGCCAGGACCCAGGCCCTTCCGGGTATGCCGTCGGGTCCTGGGGCGGTATTCCTCGCACTCATCCTGCGTACCGCCACTCTCATCTCTACCTCGGACACCTCCGGAGCATCGTCGTCGTCGTCGGCGGTGTGGTCCGCATCGGGCTCCGCAATGGGCGGAGCCATGGGCGGGGGCGTATGTTTCCCTCTTGAAGGGAACAGAGTGCTCACCACGTCCTCCATAAGCTGGGGCCGGAGACTCTGCGTCAGCGGGGGAGCCCATGGGCGGAGTTTTTCCCGCACCATCTTATATGGGCGTCCCCACGGGTCTCTGTTCAGAGTTTCCAGCATCTCCTCGCGGGCCAGTGCCCTGGCCCGCAGGATCTCCGCTTGGAGGGCGGTCTTCGCCGCTCTGTACCCCTCGTACAGCTCCGCCTGAATGGCTTCCGTATCCGGAGGACGGATACGGAGCCTGCGGTGCCTGGCGTACCGGCGTCGCGCAGCAACGCACGCCCTGCGTAGAGCTTCCAGCTCTTGCGACCACCAGTACACCTGGCGCGAAGCACGTCCAGGGTGGACTCGGGGCATTGCCACGTCACATATATTGGACATGGCCTCCCGGAACCACTCCGCCTCGTCGTTAATGTCGGCAGGCCTGTCCGGTGATGACACCCAGGCCTGCACGATCGAGGCTTCCAGGAGGAGCTCCCGGTCCAGCCGCTTCAGCGCCCACCGCGGACCACTCGGGGCCTGTCGGACCGGCGCGCTCGAGGTCTGGGTGGAGACGTCAAACCGGATGTAACGGTGATTGGAATAGGTCTCCACCCCCTCCATGACGCGCCAGTCGATAACACGCGGCGACAGAGCGGGGCTGGCGAACGAGATGTCCACCACTGATTCACCCCGCATCCGCACACACGTGGGGACAGAACCCCGGTTTAGGACGACCAGGCCTGTCTCCAGAGCCCAGTCCTCCACCATCCTGCCCCGTGTGTCCGTAAAGCGGGAACCCCAAGCCAGATTTTTGGCGTTGAAGTCCCCGAGGACGAACACGGGGAGGGAACCGAACCCGACGACGACGACTCTCAACTCCACAAGGGAGTTGTGGAACTCGGCGAGAGTTCGGTTCGGGGAGAAGTATACCCCTACCACGACAATCTCCCCGAACCGTGCTGCCACGCAACCCCTTCCTCTCTTGACAGACTCGAGGGATGGGGTACCAGCGGCGGCCGACGAAATGAGGGTCACTGAGCCGCTCAGGTCCTCCACCCAGTCATCCCTGGGCGGGACAAAGTACGGCTCAGCGACCACGGCGATGTTAATCGACCACTGCGCCATGCTCTGGAGCAACAGATCCTGAGCGGCGGCGCAGTGGTTGATGTTCGCCTGGAGGAGGCGTAATGGGGCCGTTATTGGCACTCCATTTCAACCCCCTCCCTAGCCCCCTGTGAGGGCACCGCCGCGGCGGCAACGGCGGCGACGACGACAGTGGTGGATGCGGCAGCGGCGGCGGCAGTAGTGGCGGTGGCTGCGGCGGTGACGGCGGTGGCGGAGGGCTTGCCCTTGCCTCTGGCTTTGGCGGGTGGAGCGCAGGCCTTGCTCCCAGCCCGGTGATCGGCCGGCTTGCCAGCCGCCGCACATACGACGCAGTGCGGCGCGGCGTTGCACGAGACGGCCTTATGACCGGGCTGACCACAGCGGAAGCAGTGGTCGCTGCGGTCCACCTCCGAGGTGCACTTCGCTCCCACGTGGTCGCCCACACGGCAGCGGAAGCACCTCATAGGTCGGGGCTCCAGCAGTTTGACCTGCGCGGAGACCCAACCCACCAGAAGCCTTCGGCCCTCCCCGGCTATAAGTTTGGCCGCCGACACGGGGCAGCTCACCGTTACGGCTCGCATCCCCGTGGAATCAGGGTGGATGGTGCCTGCCCTCACCTCCTCGGCAGAGCACCCCCCAGTCCTGGCGACCGCGGCCACCTCCGTTTTGTGTTTTCGTTTTTTGCCACCAACTTCCGAAATTAAAGTTATTTTTCACTTTGTAGTGTTTTTTTTGGAAGCCGGTAGTTTTTTTTTTGTAATCAATATTGAATGATTATTTTGCTCTACAACGTTTTCTCTTTCAAAATATTCGAAAGCGCCAAGTTATTATTAACCTCCCGTACAAAATTGATAACTACCGAATTATTTTCAGTAGCACGAGGAAATTGAAAACTTCCCGGCGTGTCACGTTTTTTTGTAAAAAATAAGATATTCAGCCAGTGACGTCGGCCCGGCATAAAACTCCCCCGAACTGAATAGTTCGTTCGAAAGCGGTAAATAAATTCCCCGGGTGTGACTTTTTATTCCTGCAACGTGTAGTCCCGGATATGTTTGTTATTGAAACATAATCTCATTTCCCTTTGGAGAGCAAAATAAATTTTAGTGTTCCCCGATACGGCTGCGGGCAAACGCTGAATACAAAGCATGTTTGCAACTGATTTTTAATACAACCGTTTTGTATAATACCTTCATAAACTAGTTGTTTATCACGGTTCGCGGCCGTTTGCCCTTCCAATGGATAGGAAAGCCATCCTTTGACATCGTTTTTGTTGTATTTTTATTAAGTTTGCATGGATATCGGAAATTGTTTCTCTATACAAACGTTTTACGATGTTTTATTATGGTTTATTCTTCTTTCTAGAAAACTTATTTTTATATTTCATGTTTATTTTTGGCAATGTGTATATAACAGCCAATATCCGTCTCCCTATTTAAGGCACTGTGTTTCTTTGCCCGTCTGAGAACAAAAAGTTAATACTACTTTTTCGCTGTAAGTATGTCGAAATATTTTATGACAGAGTAAACATCCAACCAAAAGTCTCTCCCTTCGTATTTTGACAATGATCGTAAAACAAAACAGTCATTATATTTTATATAATTACAGTATTTGTAATGATAATGCAAGCGGCCATCCAAAACCTCCAACTTCCAACACACTAAGAAGTTACGACAAGGTGTCTGAATTCCGTCTGCCCAGTAAATCCGTCTTAAGCTCCCGTCCACAGGCAACACAAACAGAGACACAAGAGTTTACTCTGACACTAATTTCTACGCTATTCATACTTGAATTAATGAGCGAGAGGGAGAATGTCGGACACATAGACACACACGTACATATGCATGTATGCTGGTGTTGTAATGTAAACTGCCTTTGTTTGCAGTTGCCTAACTGCGCCACTTGGTATATTTTGTAGGGATTTGAGAGCATATAGCGTAAGTTTGGAGTAAGGCGATTATTATAACTGTTTTGGTATGATAAGTGGGCTGTGTAGATTGGATGTCTGAACTGGTAATTAGTTGGTCATAATAACTGTGTTAGATTATGTTTAATTCGAGATTATATTGCCCATATAGCCTTCTTTTGGTACAAAGAAGGTACGAACATTATCATAATGATTGTTCGATGAGCTCAGTAATTGGTTAAAATCTTTCAAGACATTAAATAATAATTCAACAAAACTTTATCGTCATAAACCTTATATTTTCTATTCTCTAGACTAGATCAAAATGCGAATGAATAAATTACTATTTGCCAAATTAGCTGAAAATTCGATTCAAAAGATTTTAGATAGCAGTTTTACGAATGATTCCAGAATTTTTACGACCAGGCACTTCAGATTTTATGTGACGCCCGAGGTAATTGCTTTGCCATAGATTAAAATAAAGATATTCCAGTGTTTCACAAGAGATTCAAACTTTTTTATTGTAGGTAATATACCTATTATAAATACAGAACGAGAATTTCTGTTTCTTCTTGTATAGAAAGGGAATGTTTCTCACTGCCCCTCTAAAGGGAACCGTCTGATATAATTTAAAGACAAAAGTTCGGTCATTTTCCTCACTCGAGTACTTTTTATACCCGAGGGGGACGCACAATAGTTGTTCACAAAAAAGAATAATAAATCTATTTCCGAGTTGTAAATCTCTGTGACAAAGTGGTCCGTTGGTTCGTGTTTCACGTAAATGTTTTTACCTGTGACCAAATGAGGTTGTCGTTCGTGAAGGTAGGGTGAAATTGGATTCATCATTGATTCAAAGAGGTCAACCCGCCGATACCCAACCCGTGTATTTGTGGATCGCGCCGTTTATGTGCAAATACGAGTTTTTATTCAATACTGGATCTGATTGTGGGGTCAACGCAGTATGCTAAATTTAGGTTGGTACGGATGTCCACAAATGGCAGCCGTGTGGCACGTTTAGGGTTATGCCGGTGAATAAAATGTAACCGACGTTTTAAAATAAAAATGGCGAGCGATAAGAACGGACTTATTTTGAATTTTTCAGATTAAACTCCAACATTTCGACAGGCTTGAAAAATGTTGTGCCTACAATGTTTTGAGTAAATCTAAATTCAAATTCAAAATAATTTATTTCAGGAATACACCCATATAAAATTCACGACAGATTACAATAATTCAATTAATTAATTAACACAATTTATATAAAAAAAAATAATAATTGAAAAGTATTATTTTTGCTGGAAAATTAATTGCCATATACGAAGAAATAATTAACCTCGTATATGGCCTTCAATATTCCATTGTCAGATTTATGTAATCGGTTCATAAAGGAGGCCTGCGACTTTCTCATGACTGCGTAAAAGTCATCTACCCTGTTTTCGGCAAACATGCCGGACGCACTACACCGCCAAGGCAGACCCAGTATGCATCTGAATGCGTTGTTATATTGAACACGCAACGTGTTGTAAGCACGCTGCGTGTATTTGTACCATAGGGCACAGGTGTAAAGGTTCCGGCAGTATGCGTTAAACAGAGTGATTTTGACTTGATTTGAACACTTCGCAAATCGTCGTGCCAGCATAGAGATGAGTACATTTTTGTTGAAGTTATCTTTGCTGAACATTCATTAATTCTGACTAGTCACAGAAAAATGTTCATCCGTTATCTTAATCAGTACTCAGTTACGAATAAAATTATTCTAGTTGTAGATGGTGGAAAATGAGAACGGGAATGAATATTTACATATTTTTATGAATGTGCTATTATTTTCGCGAGAAATAACTTATATTAGAGCCTTGACTTAAATCTCTTTTCCGTAAGGTAATCTTCCTTTATGCAAAACATCCTAATTCTCACTTGAAATACATTGGGTATAAATTACGTGTATTTAATTACGTACCTGGGCGACCGAGCTCTGCTCTGGTGAAAATAGAGAATGCTCATTTGATAGCATAGGAAAGTTCAACTTATCCATGTATAGTACTTACTAATTCCATGCTGCCGTTATAGTAGGTACTTACTAATTCCATGCTGCCATTATAGTAGGTTCTTACTAATTCCATGCTGTCATGTCATTATTCTAAGGTAGCCATCTTGTTCTAAACTTCGGGCGACCGAGCTCTGCTCGGGTGAAAATACGGAGAAAACGAATTTTCCCAGATATGAGACCTAGCTAGATCGATTTTTTGCCCCCATTAACCCGTCAAAGCCGAGTCAGAGCCGTTTTCAAAAACGTGATTACAAATATATATAAAGTCAAAGTCTAATCATTTATTTCAAATAGGCCCTTGTATGGCACTTTTGAACGTCAATATAATATTTATACAAATATTGTTGCCGATTCCCTTGTTCTCAAATTAAACTAAATTTAAGTTCAGTGCATCTTTTTCTTTCTATTTCATTAATAAAAGGACAGAAGATAAATTTTAGTTTAGTTCTGTCAAATTAATTAGCGCTTGACGTAAGTTGACGTTTTAGTAGACAAGTTTTTAATCTCGTCTAAACTTGTATAGAGTAGTGACAGGCGCTGATTAATTTGACAGGACTAAACTAAAATTTATCTTCTGTCCTTTTCTTAATGAAACAGAAAGAAAAAGATGCACTGAACTTAAATTTAGTTTAGTTTGTGAACAAGGGAATCGGCACCAATATTCATTTAATAGTATAGTATAGGATGTACGGTGGTGGTACAGTATTATTTAAGGACTAGCTGTTACCCGCGATTTCGTCCGCGTAGAATTCAATACTTCAATTTTATTTATTTGTATAGCTGCCAGTGAAAGTCCCGTCAGAAGACAGCAACAATTTTATTTATTTCCTCGTTGGTCAAGGGTCGCAAGCGTTACTGCTGAGCATAAGGTCCTGGTATCGATGCCTAGGTCGGGCAAAGTGTTAGTAGATTTTGCCATGTAAAAATTCTCAGTTGCAGCCCGGAGTCTGGACTTGTGCTTGGTTGATGGCAATAGGCTTGCCCCAATACATGAGATTTGTTGGCGAAATGTGGGTGTACAACAGGTGCATCTCTGTCTTACCCTTCGGGGAATACTGGCGTGATGTTATGTAGTATAGTTTCTAAGCCTATGCTTTTTAATTCGTAAATGTACCTACATTATCAGGTGTGTGCAGTTTTGAACTCGGAACCTATGTCTCAAAGCCAAATAATTTACTTCAATTAGGCACATAAAAGGCATTTTTGAACGTCAAAATTTACAAAAAATAGAATTGATTCTAGTCGCCTCTTCCAAAACATAGTTTTCATATGGAGAAGAATGGGCAAGAAACTCCACCGTTACTCTTTTAAAATATTTTACAATATTTTGTATACATTAATTATATAATTATATGTGAACACGACGCACCTGAAATAAGATTACTGTACCACAATAGGTAAAAATAATTAAAAATGAAGCAATGATAGAAAAATTTATTAAATCAATCAATCTTTATTCGTGAACTCAGGTATTACACACACATACATGGTATACATGGTGTTTACATATTTACAAGAATTGTAAAAGTACCTATACGATATTCCTAAATTTTTTACAAGTAATACTAATAAGTCAGTGTGCGAGTTCAAGTAATCACAGAATGTAAAATCAATGTTATAATAATAATAAACTATACCCTTAAATTAGCAACCAGTTTGATTTTGTCTAGACTCTAAATTGTCCTATGGAGCTAGACCAACATGCTTCCAAGCATTCTTATCTAGGATATAATCCTCTAATTTGTAATATACTGGTTTACAAAGAGTATTTTTATTTGAGTTTTAAATTTTCTTTCAGTTAATTGTAATATATTACAAGGTGTTTTGTTGTTTACATTTCAAACTCAAACTCAAACTCAAAGCATTTATTTCAAATAAACCAATTACAGGCACTTTTGAATTGTCAAGGGGTCGGTCAGTCAGAAAGATGAAGCTAGTTGCCCATTCCAAAGCGTAGTAGGTACCTATGGAGAAGAACGGGCAAGAAACTCCACGGACACTCTTTTAAATCAGAATATGGTTACAAAATATTGGTTACATCATTCGTGTTGAAGTTATACATGTGAGAACGATGCAGAACGTTAAAAGCGTCCGTAATAGAAAATAAAACAAATAATACAATTCAAAAATTAAATTAAAATAAGCCATGGCAGCTAAGAGATGACCAGTCCCTACTGACAGCGCCCGTTCACGAACATGACGCATGGATTAGCACCATTCAGCTCAATCATTTTGAAGGGAGCTAAATGATCCAACACACACGCCACCGTCAGCGAGACATTAGAGTGAGCATGACATACTCTCAGCCGCCAGGGCACATTCAAGTCAATGAAAGACGTACCTAGTAAATGGTAGCTTTATAGTAGGTACATAGTACTCACACGTGTTAGGCAATTATAAAATGCTAAGCGATTGAATCTATACAATGCAAATAGTTTTTAAAAATCTTCAGCAGTTCCAACAGTATTTTCAAATGCTAAGCAATTAGTTTATGCGCCCTTGTGGAGCAGGACCAGCGTTCGGCCAAGCACTTATATCGGCGATGTAATCCCCCAACTTATAATATGCTTGGCTGCATAGTGTGCGTTTTATATAAGATTTAAATTTCGTTTCATTCAGCTGAAGTATGTGAGGAGGTATTTTATTGTAACATTTTAAACAGTACCCCATGAAAGACGAGTCCACTTTAGCCAGTCTGAAACCCGGTTGAACTAATTGATCCCTATTTCTAGTGATATAATTGTGTCTTGCACCTCTTTTACTAAAAAGATGTAGATTTTTCCTTACGTACATAATGTTTTTATAGATATATTGACAAGGTACCGTCATGATGTTAATATCTTTAAACAGTTCCCTTAGAGAGTCGCGCCTGCGGAGGCCATATATGGCTCTGATGGCTCTTTTTTGCAGAATAAAAATAGACTCGATGTCTGCAGCCCGACCCCATAGTAAAATACCGTACGACATAATACTATGAAAGTAACTGAAATAGACTAGCCTCGCGGTATCTACATCAGTAAATTGACGGATTTTTCTCACAGCATATGCTGCTGAACTTAGACGTCCTGAAAGGGATGTTAAATGAGGACCCCATTGAAGCCTTGAGTCGAGCGTGATCCCCAGGAAAACCGTTTTATCGACAAATTCTAGTTTCTCTTGATTCAATACTATCTCACAATTACTACTTTTGACATTTGGTAAAGAAAATCTTATGCATTTAGTTTTTTTACCATTTAATACTAAATTATTAGCAGTGAACCAATTTTGGACCTGCAGTAGGGTGTTATTTACGTCGTCAAGATTTGATGCACGTCTATTAATTTTAAAAATTAAGGAAGTATCGTCAGCAAATAACACCATTTGTGGTTGGGTTTTTAACAAATGGGGTAGATCGTTAATATAAACTAAAAAGAGGAAAGGACCCAATATTGATCCTTGTGGTACACCCATTTTTACTTTTAAACCGAGTGAATTGACACCATTTATTTGAACTTGCTGCTGTCTATCATTTAAATAGGATTTTATTAAACTGAGCGCAAGTTTTCCAAGTCCGTAATGCTCAAGTTTCGAGATTAAGGTTTCATGGACGACGCAATCAAATGCCTTGGAGAGGTCATAAAAAATTTAACACAGTACCCAATACAAGATGTATGTACTTTTAAATAATCTGAAAAATGGTTGATCGAGTTTATATTTATTTCTAGTATTAAAATTATGTCTATCACTTATTTTATTAAAATGATGTAGATTTTTTCTCTAATTCCAAATACTATTTCTTAATCCCTAGTTAACCAACAATATTTTAAATAAAAACCAGATTGACCAGAGAAGAAATAAAAAGTGAAATAACAGTAAAATAAAACGATACAATTCTCATATTGCGTAACCGAGTCCATTGGCTTTTATGAGAGGGCAGATGTTAATGTGATCACTAACATACATAAGTGGGTACCTACCTATAAAACGTACCTATACCACAGAATAGATAGGTACAGAAGGTCCCATAAAACGAGCGAAAACGCACGCACACATTGAACGTGTCTACGTACTTAAAGGTCGGTTTAGTACAGATTTCACGAATGAAACTGAACGCGATTAGCACTTGTAAACCGTGTTCAAGAGCTGTCAATGTCAATATTCTGGAACGATACGAGTACACCATTTCAGTACTAATATTTCTGTATTTAGAATCTTGCACACATACAAACTTGGTACACTTTTATCATTATTTAACAAACTATTTAAGTAGGTACTTAATGTAATAACTTTAGACTTTTTGAAGACACCTTTAGGTTTCGAGGCTCAAACCAAAATGACTTGGAAGCTAAGCGACGCTCCGAACATGTTACTGTCAAATGAGATACTTTTAAACTTTATGATTACACTGATACAAAAATCATTTGAGGCAAATCTCATACTTTTAATTTTATATTTAGTATTTAAAATCACTAAATCTTATTAATATTTGGAAATCATGACAATTCCTTAAAAAATTTGACACTGGCAGCTCTCGAACGCGTTAAAATAAAGATACATTTATTGCATATTTGCATAACTGTGTACATCAGTTCTTGTTTTAAACGTAAACATTTTTAGGCCAACAGTCTACCCATGTCGGATATGCAATAGTATTACACGGCAATAAAATTTTAAATAAATTACAAGTAGATTACATTGGTACGAACATTATTTTTTCTCAAAAAACTCATGCAGATTATGAAATACATTATCAATTAACAGTTTTTTTAGTTTTGTTTGAAACATATTTCCATTTAATTGCTTAATAGCTGGCGGTAACTGGTTATATACACGAATAGCAGTTACATAGGTACTTTTATAATAAATCATATTGTTCAGTTTCGCTCAGTTTCATTGGTGAAATCAGCCCTAAAGAGCTAAAACCACGCTTTGCATTCGCACTTTTGGTCTAAACCAAACGCACTTAGAGTCTATAATATATCAAATTGCTTAGCATGATCCTCCGTTATATCTAAACTGCAGCATTCATTTTGAAATGAATATATGGTAATGTTATGTACTATGTTTGACGAAAACGCGATTCCATGAAATTTTCATGACAGAAAAAAATTACAAAGTTACCTCCAAATCGAACAATAAACTGCCAATATTAAAAAAAAATATTCAAATTAGATCATGAAACTTTGCAAAATAACGAAACTAAATATAAAGCAGATGCTATGTTTTTTTTTAAATTATCATTATTTTTATCGTAAAAGAAATTACATCAACTATCAGCGCCTTGGAGGCTTCTCCCCGCCGCTCAGTCTCGCTCTCACTCAGCCCGCGAACAGCAGTGTGCGAGCGACATAAAGAGTGAATTTGAGCTGAGGTATGATGGACTCTTAGCGAGTGAATGCACTTTCTGTCAACTATATAGAGCTGTAAAACTATATTCCTATCTGTCATGCCTGCGACTTTAGCAGCTTTCATATAATTAAAAAAAAAAACAGAAATCCGACGACTGACGAAACACGAGGTTTGCCGAGGGACATGAAGAACATATTGTACGGGCAGTTTGTCCGTACACTGAGATGTTGTCTGTAGCTTGTTGACGGGTACGAATCACACGGGATGTTTATAGGAAATAAAATCACTGTTTTGTGTCCGTTATTGATTGACCGATTTATTAGGAAAAACATTAAAATATGTATATACACGTAAAGTAGGTGAGTTGTGGTGGGCGCGATAGCTGATTCAGCGAATGTAGACATGTAATCGGTGAATAATCAAATGCTTATTGCGGTAAAAACTAAAACAATACATTTCCTATGGCGATGCTCGTACAACATAGTTGTATTGTACGTACATGTCTATGCGTGTGTGGGTCTGTTTTCGCCCGTTATTCGAAGCCGGTCTTCTGTATCTATTTATTGTGTGCCTCTATGGATGCACGTTTGCCAAAATCACAGAGGACCTCTGGGCTGTTTTCGGCTTAATAGAAGTCTGCATACGTGATAGTTTTTCGTAATCTTTTCGTGATATGTGATTTGATTCGGTAATTGAGTGCCGTTTTCGAATTCCTAAGGGAAGACTGTTGTTGTTGTGAGATAGACGAAATGTTTTTAAAATAACATTCGAGCGAAGCTTTTGTGTATATTTTAAAACTGGAAAAATTATAATCTCACTCTGTTACTAACATTTTTGTAATAATTTTGATTTGTGTTGAGATAATTCAACTATTCAAGAATGTTTGTCTATAGAAAATCAAATGATTTTAAAGAAAGTAATTAAATAAAAACAAACATTAACCATATTAGAGTTCAATCTTCCCTGCCATCAAGCAGATAGGTTTTCTTTTTTTTTTTTTTTGGTGGGAAATTGTCAAATAACTTCTCCCGCTCTGGTTGGAGCAGGAGGGCGTGTCAGACTCTTACCGACTAAAATCCACCCGTGTTCCTTCAGTTGCCATGTTGCCGGGGGCCACGGCAGGCATCGGTCCTAGCGGACCCCGTCAATTTTGCTGACATCTCTTTGAAGCGCGCGTGGAACACAACGCGCCGTCGACCCGGGCCTGGTCCTTATCGGACGGTGAGCTACCCATAATGGGTAGCTCGCCGTCCGAAAAAGGACCTGAACCCCATCCGCAAGCCCATCAAATAGATACCTCAATCAGTATTCTTCGCCAATATTGAACAAAACAAAAATATTTCATCAATTTCCCCGGGATTACTCATAGCACTGAAATAAAGAAACTAATATTTATTTTGAAGTATTCTCCCAACAGTTCTGTAAATTAAATTGAAACTGAAATTCAATTTCGTAGACTGAGATAGTATCAGTATCGGTATTGTATAACTGGAGTAAACAATATGGTGTATGGCTTATTGTTTCTTAGTTTTCTTTTTAAGGGGTACTATTAGAATGCCTGTGGCAATACTAAGTGCAAGCAGCCAATGTAACATGATCTCCCGCGCGTCCTGCTAAGATGTTTGATGTATGCGATGGGGGGTTAAAAAGGGTAAGAATAGAGGTCTATCTTCGTGGTTTGGATGTTGTCTGATCGCATTGCGTCTGCTGGGTCGATAAGATCGCTTTGTTTGCACTTCTATCTTCGCTGTGTTTCTAGAGATGATGTATCGTTCGCCTTTTAAATATGTAACCAGGCACATTCGTTGTTCATATTCTTTCATTTTGTGAAATAGCTAGATTTAATAGACATTTTTGCCGTTTGCGAAAGGTATGTGAATATTTGAATGCATCTCGTATCTTGATATTAGTTTGGAAGAAGAATGGAAGGTATCAACGGAAGAATTTCTTTGAATGTAGGAACTTACACTATTCCTACTGCGTATTGCCAACCGAGAGGCAAGGCGTTGCAATCTCATCCCTCGTCTCTCGGGTCTCTTGCACGATATATAAAAAAAAAACTTTTTACAAGAAAAAACAACCGACTTAAAAAAAAAAACACTACAAAGTAAAAAATAACTTTAATTTCGGAAGTCGGTGACAAAGAACGAAAATTCAAAACCAAAGACACCGACTTCCGAAATTAAAGTTATTTTTTACTTTGTAGTGTTTTTTTTTTTTTAGTCTGTTGTTTTTTTTTTGTAAAAAGTTTTTTATTTTTCATTTTTTAGTTGTGGTACCTACCCCACATAAATTCGAATACCACTACCTGTTATGTAAATAACAGTGACAGGAAGTTATCATATCATCCACATACTAAGTGGGAAAAAATACGTAAGTATTATTGAAGCTAACTCAAAAACTACCCAAGCAAAGTTAATAACATTTATACCTCTGAAGTATGATCTACCAAACAAAAAAAGAATCATCAAAATCAATTCATAATTGGCGGAGTAATCGCGTAACAAATATACAAAAAAAAAAAAAAAACATACAGTCGAATTGAGAACCTCCTTTTGGAAGTCGGTTAAAAAATACGTAGGTAGTGAAAAGCTACAATTGATGGTTATACATAAAGTTATGATACACAATACAAAACCCACCAGTTGTGGTAGGCAAACATCGTTGAGCATTCCACCAAAGTATTGGCAAAAGCAGATTTTTTTAAGCAAAATAAAGTTTGGCATCAAACATTGTAAGCCTCAGTAATTATATTTCATGAATTTTTTATCATTTCTCGTAATAGCAATATAAAATTAACATATACACATACATACATAAACTCACACCTTGTTCCCATTGCAAAAACTACAGAAAAAAAACACTACACAATGAAACATAATTTTAATTTCGGTGTCGGTGTCTTTGGTTTTGAATTTTCGATTTTTGCCACCGACTTCCGAAATTAAAGTTATTTTTCACTTTGTAGTGTTTTTTTTTGGAAGTCGGTTGTTTTATTTTTTGTAAAAAGTTTTTATATTTCACTTTTTGGTTGTGGTATTTACCCCACACAAATTTGAATACCACTACTTGCTATGTAAATATCAGTGAGAGGAACTTAACATATCATCCACATACGTATTACATAAGTATTACCTACCAAACAAAAAAATAATCATTAAAATCAATTCATAATTGGCCGAGTTATCGCGTAACAAACATCCAAAAAATAAAACATACAGTTGAATTGAGAACCTCCTCCTTTTGGAAGTCGGTTAAAAACTACTCGGCATTTATTGACTATAAGTTAATAAATGTTGAGTAGTTTTTTTCTACTACTACTTTAGTTAGTTACAATCTAAAAACCAAGCATTTACTCAAGAACCTTTATTACTTACATAAGTTTTCTCGCATAACGAGTCTATTCACAACAAAAAATTGCGTTAAATTGGAAAATCAGTGAACAGCAACGTTGAGAAAATTACATTTCTTTCACGCAGTAACTCAGTGGATTGCTACTGAGCGATTTTGTGTTATTATATAAAGAGCAATAGAAAAATATCTAATAAGACGTCAGAGGGGTACTTCGCCCTTTAACTGGGGTAAATTGTAAATTGCGATGGGGTTTATCAAAGCAGAGGTAGCTCAGAGTCAAATGTTATGAATTACCTCTCTAATAAGAGGTATTTTATAGGGAAATATTTAAATGATACTTTAAAAGTTTATTGACCTTCTAATAATGAACACTTTTAAAATTAATAAACCTCAAAAAAATCGCGCAATCAATAATGCCTTTTATATATTTTGTATATAATGAGCCTCTTTTTAAATTTCTGGCCTTTGCTCACAGTAGGTAACAGTAACTAAGCTAGGATACCCCGACCAAACAGGTTATGTTAGGTTAGAACTGTGACCAACCACGCGCGAGGCGAATTGGTCGCAGTAACTATGTTAGGGCATCCCGACCAAATGGATTAGGTTAGGGTAGAACTGTGAACAACCGCGCGCGAGCCGAGCGAGCGAAATGAGCGGTGCCGCGGCAGCGGCCGGCGAGTGCTAAATCCAAGTTGGACACAATTACTTTTATTATTATTAGAGATTCACAAAAAGAGGTGCATTTATTATATTAGATTGTTCAATAATGTTTTTGGAACGCCAAACGGGAATTATTTGAAGTTCAATTAAATTCATGCCTATTAATAATTTTTAATAATTTTAATTTATATTTATTAGTTTCACCAACTATTGAGGAACTCGTGGCTAAGTAATAACAGCCGGAAAGGGTCCTTGGATGGGTGACCATCTTAACATACCGAGACTCCTCCGTGCCCCGGAAAGCACGACAAGCCGTTGGTCTCGGCTGTCATTCGTGGCTCTTTGACAGTCGTTACGGGTCGCCAGAAGACCGAAAGTCTGACAACCAGTCTTACCAAGTGGTATCGTATTACCCAGTTACTGGGTTGTGGAGGTCAGATAGGCAGTAACTCCATGTAAAATACTGATATTCAGCTGCATCCGGTTAGACTGGAAACTGACCCCAATATAGTTGAGAAAAGGCTAGGCAGGTTGAGATTGGTTGAGTAGGCTAAATAAGTCATTAATAAGATAGATTCAACCAATCTAATAAAAGCCCTACCATTTTGTTTCATATAGTAACTTAATGTTCTCAAATCAATCAGTAAGTTGACAACAACTTATAACGAGATCAACGTAAACGTTGTTTTGGTTTAGTTATCAAAATAATTTGGCCTCGAAACCGTCTCGAACTCATTGATATTATTATGTTGTTCTCTTCGCTTTGTTAATATTAAATGTTATTTACCTAAAATTATTTGAATAAAACGAATGATTTTATGTCTTTATCGTTTAAATTGTAATGCTACTTTATTTGACTACGATATCATCAACGGTATTTAGGTACAATAATTATGTTAATGAAGTGTTTACCATTTTTAAGACCCAATCAAATCCCAGATATCAAGTTTGCATATCGACGGTTAAGAATCAATAGTGTCTATCTCACAAAAGTCAACTTTACAGTAAATAAAAAAAATGTTGCTTGAATAACCTGTGCCAAATTGGACTTTAAATCCTTTGACTTAAAAAAGTAGAAAATGCAAAAATTGAGATAGACATTATTGATTCTTAACCGTCGATATGTCACTATAACTTCTTTTAATAATGATAATAGTAAATAAGATATCAATGTAATTTTTCAGTAGCCCAGAGTCTGGATGTGTGCCCGGTTGATCGCAATAGGCTCGCTCTATTATTACATGGGACTTTTTACCTGGCGAAATGTGGGTGTACTATAAGTACACCTCTGCCTAACCCTTCGGGGATTACAGCCGTGATGTTATTTATGTAAATAAGATATTTAGAAAATAATAATCGAAAGAAACCTTGTTATAAGAAACAATAAATTTAATTAAAATGCAGATAAACAACACTCATTTGAATAAACTCTTGTAATAAGATCAGTCTTCAGTAATCATTTGTTATATTAATTTACGTACCCAAAATTATATAAATTATAAATAGTAAATACTGGCATAATTCTTGTTTCACGATTGACGATTTTCTTAATGATGATTCACTAACTAATTGACATAATTATTGGTTCGCTTACTTAGTCTTATTTTATATTTTTTTATTGCTATGACCACACTGACATTTTTTATTTATTTTTTGTAATTCCAATGATCTGCATATTTCATTTTTTTTTTAAATTTGGAATTGTAAACCTTTGCATGCCCATGTGACGGTAAAATATGGAGAACTTTATTATAAAAACACCTGTGTACTATACCCATTTTTGCAAAGAAATAAATGATTTGATTTGATTTTGTAAGTACATTAGGTAAATTTGAGTTGCGTAAGAGTGGAGTGTTCTCAGGCATTTATTTGATTAAAAGGACATTTCTATCACTAGTCATGTAGTACAAATTTTGTTAAAGAAAAACATACTATTTGTATTTGTACAACGAGATTGTACGAGTAGAATAATAAATTAATTGAAAAGAAAACTGAAGAAAATAATAATCGAAATAGAGTCGGAGCACTTGATTATCAGTCCATGTATATCATTGTTTCTAAAATTACGTGTCTAGTAACTGCTAAGTGTGTTGTTATCTATTGAATTTAAAAGCTCTTGAATACTTCTTTAGACTATAGAATAGTGTGTATTTGACCAAAATATAGGTACAGCTGTTTTTCAGCACTTTCAAGACTTTGCAAGGACATTTTAGGCTTGTTATTTTTTCTTTGATTTATTATATAGATTAGTTTGTATTCCACTGTTAAGTAAAAGCCTTTCTTTCCTTTGTAAACCTGTTTAACTTGTGCAATATTATTGATCAAATAAATTAGTTATTTTAATAATATATCTTCTGAATTAAACCAGTAGTTACTGCTATACAAGCAATTATCGTAGAACACTGCAGTCAGCCTTCAGTCTAACCATGAAACTGAATTACCATCCAGTGTTTCGAACAAGGAGCAAATTGCTACCAAATCAATACTCCTTAATTACGATGTAAAACATCCCGGCTCGCAGTATTCACCTTGAAACCACAGAGTAGGTAACAAAAGGATTAATAACTTTAAGGCAAAAGCTGTTAAATAAATCTGAGGAGAGACTTCATATACAGGGTGGCAGGGACATCGACGCGCAACCTGTTACCATGGATTCAGTACATTGGATCCCCTTTTAGTCAGTCACAAAAAAAAAAAAAAATGCCGTGGCTCTCCGGGAGTGCCGACAGAAGTGAAAACTTGAACAAGATCGCCTTGGTGGAAGAAAAATACTTGTATAGAACATTGGTCCGTAATCTTATCTAAATAAAGAGAACAATCGCGTTTACAAAAAAAAAAAAACTTTCTAAACCTTTCCAAAAACCTTTCAAAAAAAACTTTCCCATCTCAAAAATGCCCAACGCGCCTAAAGAAGATTTTACTTAAAAAAAATGATGTTCCATACATCTTGACTGCGTAGATGTTGCACTTTGTAGGAAACAGCAGATTTTATTTTAATACGTTGAAATTTTCTTGGTCCAGAACCATGTACTGAATTCATGGTAACAGGTTCTGCGTCGATGCCACCCTGTATTTGCCGCGAAAATCTTTAACATAAATACGTCAGTAGTCTACTGTCGTCTGAAGTAGAGTACGGTGGCAGTACTAACTGGCTAGGCAAAAGGTTGGAAAAGTTTAAAGGGGAGTTTATAAGAATAACTTTTACTTTAGGTCTTTTGGAAGTGCCATTTTGTTGTGGAAATTCTCGTAGTAACTTTCTGTCTCTACAAGATGATCGCTGTGTTTAGCTCATTTTAGGTAGGTTTTGGGATCTCCAGTAAAACGTACACCCGTGTCCCAATTTCCACGAAAAACAAAATGCTAAATCTTTCTATACAAAGTAACTGGTAAGCTGAACTGTATGTAAGAATAATTATGTGATTTTTGTACTCCTAAGAACTCATCAAACAAAACTTGCTTCATACGTTCTCCAAAGCCCTACTATTCCGTATCTCGTAACTCGACAGCGCTCATCTCGAGGACTGCGAAATATTCACATTACTAGGCGCGTTGTTTCGGCAAGCGTGTTAATTCCCGGCTCGGAGTAATCAAGTTAGCAAAACTTCGCGACTTATTCCCGACTGGCTAATGAACGAAGTCACTGCAAGTGCACAAGAGACTTCGGACGTGTCTCAAATTACATATTCAAGACGTTGATGACTAGGATGTTGTGTGTATTGTTTTGTTTTCTTATGTATATGTGTTACAAGTTATTGTCTTAAAATTCTAATTGTACCTACCTCGCAGACTAAATGCTATCGCTAGTAAGAAGGAAAGAATGAAAAAAAAATGCATTTATTGGCATTTCAACAAAAAAAAACCGGCCAAGTGCGTGTCGGACTACGCTCAATGAAGGGTTCCGTAGTTCGGATGAATTTATCCCAAAAACAAACTTTTGTCTATTATTACTCGTTAACTTGTAGAGCCTACTTAGCTATGATAGTTTTCCTTTTAATTTCGTTATATAAACTACTGCTGTGATTTTTTTCACACATCCAAAACTAACCATTTAGCTGGCAGGGGACACACACACTTGACTCTAACAAAACCGGCCTAATGCGAATCTGACTCGCACACGAAGGGTTCCGTACCGTATTGATATCGAGAAAAAAAACGCCGAAATAAACACGTTACTTGTATGGGGCCCCCTTTAATTACTAACTTTACTTAATTTTTATTATTTGTTGTTATAGCAGCAATAGAAATACACAATCAACACAATATGTGAAATTTTTTGCTGTCTACCTATTACGGTTCATGAGATACATACAGCCTGCTGGTCGGCAACCGGACAGCGAAAGCAAGTAACAGGAATACTACAAATTAAAAAAAAACGGACTTTTTCCTTTACCTGTGCTGGCAGACCTTGCTTCTTGCCAAATTTCATGATTTTAGGTCAACGGGAAGTAACTTTATAGGTTTTGATTCATTTGCGAGTATCAAAATATGTCGATGGCCGTATTTTTTTATTGCGTTGACTTAGAAGCTTGATTTTTAGAGCTCTAAGAGACCACAGACCTACGTATTTGATGTTAATTTCAACTTGATAACTCCACGCGTTCCAGAGAAAAAGGGTCTTGACAGACTGACGGACGGACAACAAAGTGATCCTGTAAGGGTTCCGTTTTTTCTTTTGAGGTACCGAACCCTAACAAACAGAACAGAAGATCACAACACAAGGTATATATACCATTTGACGCTGAAGGAATGTAGGCAGTTGATATTTGCGCTATTGACAGACAGTTTAAAAAAATAGAATTGTTTTCGAGATTTTAAGAGGGATATAAACCATTCGTTTGTTCCAAACCTGAATTTATTTCAGTGGGTTGAAATGTAAATAAATGTTTAATAGACTAATGGAAGGCTTAAAATTCACTTTGTTCTCGTTTAGATTTATAAAAATAAAATGTTTTCTGGATACTTGGGGGCAAAGACACAAATCTGACGACATAATAAAGTATATTAATGTGAGATAAAATTATATTTCAAAAGTTCTACAAAATGAAATGCAAAAAAAAAACTCAGTCCACAATCGACATTGACATTTTATTACATAACACAGTCAAGAAATTACTTGTATATCAAATTGACACTGACACCTTACGTCAATATGCCATGTTAAAACTATTTCATATAACTGTCAACCAATGACAGTTGTGATTTGAATCTATGGACAATATTTAAGTTGGTAGTCAGTATGCTAAACAATGAATTTCCTCGACTTTACCTAGTTACAGTTTACGAATGATAATATATGGAATGGAAGACGGGATCGGCTGGTGGTCAGTAAGAAGATAGGCTAGGTAAATGATGATGACGTGAAATGGAAAGATACTAGGATGTTTTATCGAATAGCATCATCTTCTCCAGCGCATTCTGGCATACTATAGGGAACAGCGCTGCTCTTGCGCTTGTTTCACTGAACTGGTCATGCTGCTTATGTGTCACGCCCATACCGTGCAGCGTCGCGTGCGCTACCTCTGCTGGCAGAGAACACACTGGAGTTATTAGGACCATCTGGAAAATAAAAGTTACATCAATTTTTTATTAATCGGCATTAATTTCAAATAAACCAATTACAGGTCTTTTTGAATTGTCGAGGGGTCGGTCAGTCAAAAAACAATAGGCTCGCCCCTATTACATGGGGCTTAAACATAACTGCCGAAATATGGGTGTACCATAGGTACACTTATGCCTATATACGAGTATATACCCTTCGGGAAATACAGTGATGTTATGTTATAAAGTGAAATCTCACAAAAAAAAATGTGGGGCTCCGGGAGTGCCGACAGAAGTGAAAACTTGAACAAAATCGCCTTGGTGGAAGAAAAATACTTGTATAGAACTGTAATCTTAACTGAATAAAGAACACAATCGCGTTTACAAAAATAATACTTCCGAAACCTATAAAGTAAAAATACTCGCATAGAACATTGGTCCGTAATGTAATATAAATAAAGAGCACAATCACGTTTACAAAAATGAGATGTCATCACGGTGTTGCGGAATCAATGGTTTAGTCCCATCTCAAAAATGCCCAACGCGCCTAAAAAAGTTTTCACTTCAAAAAAAAAAAAAAGCAAAGCAAAATGAAATTTTTTTTTGTTTACACAAGATTTGCCAAATTTTTATTAGTTTTGAATACTAAATACGAGGCTTTTGGCTAATTTATAAATGTATTTTTTGTAATGTGTGTTTAGTTTATGCAGAATAAACAAATTTTTATTACTTTTCTTTTCTTTCTTCTTTATCTACTCATTTGCTTGATGTTTGTGCTATTGTAATAAAAAAGAGTATTCATAATGAGGCTACGAAGAAAATAATCATCAACATACGCGTCGTCCATTAGGGTTGTGAAAGAATCGCAAGCAGCAACTCTCAAGAACTCCAGAAAAGTTATAGTAGAGGAACGTAAGGTTCTTCTTCGTGGCCGCCTCTTCCGGATTTTGCTCTATGAACCTCAAACAAGACCGCCTTTCTAAGTAGCTGTGTCCTTTTTTCACTATGCTCATTAGACGTTTCAAGCCTGCAAAATAGAAACAGTTGTGAAAAAATTTAATAGCACGCTTTTTCATTCAACATTTCTTGAAGAGGACGTAGTTGTTGAACTACTAAACAAACCAGCACCTATGTATAGGTACTTGATAATCTGAATGATCTTGATCTTGAATTCATCTGTCACATCCTCGCAAGATTTTTCAAAATTGCAAAAACACTGGCAGTGTGACAATTTTATGAATTTTGGTGTCTGTTAGATGTCTAATTGTCCAGTTTGTGACACAGCGACCCGCTTCAGTATTTACCTGAAGGGAGGGGAACGGGCACCAAAGTCCATTTTGTCATTGGAAAAAAATGAAATTAATTTCTTATAATGTTGGTTATTACTCGCCAAATATGGTATAACCTGACCATATTGTAGTTGAGTTTTTATAGTATCTTACCAAGGCGAGGTCGATTCAATCAATAGTACCTGGGCGACCGAGCTCTGCTCTGGTGAAAATAGATAATGCTCATTTCAATTTCAATTCAATTCAATTCAATTCAATTTATTTCAGGAACAATTCACATTGTGTTTGAAAACATAAATAAATATAAATAAAAACACGTTCATTAAAATTATAAAACTAACACATTCATAGTACAATAAATTTAATTAAAGAAAATAATATTTAATAGTATAGGAAAGGTCATACTAATCCATGTATAGAAAGAAGAAAAAGAAAGAAAGAAAACTTGTTTATTCTGCACAAACAAAACGCACATTTTAAAAACTAGACATAAAATACACACAATACAAAAGTAGCCAAAAGCCTCGTATTTAATCCAGAAAAAGTTTGACATTGTTGTTCATGGCTTAAATATCACTGGTTCATTGGTTCATAGTACCTACTTATTCCATGCTGCCATGTCATTATTCATTATCTTGTTCCATACTTTGGGCGACAGACCTCTGCTCTGGTGAAAATACGGAGAAAACAAATTTTCCCAGATATGAGACCTAGCTAGATCGATTTTTCGCCCCCGTAACCCCTACATTGCAACTTTCATTGAAATCGTTAGAGCCAATTTCGAGAACGTGAGTACAAATATTAATACAAACAAATATATATATGTCGGATCCGGTCATTAGTACGGACACGAAACGAATCGCAAGCGCGCCGCGCTGGCGAGATTACGTGATCTACCCACACCAAGCGCGCTTCTACAGAGTCGTGATGTTTTAAGGCCACGGCGAGGAGGGGACTCAGCCTCTGATCGCATCGGAGTTAAGACGTCCCGGAACTGTTCTCAATTCGTGGTGCTCAGTAATTGTGTTAGTTGTAATTTGTGATCATTGTGTTAATTGGTGATTTTAATAAATGTTGTCGCATCCAGTGTGTGTATAATTTAGCTAGTGTGATTAATTTGATAGTAAATTATAATTTGATCTGAACTGCAAACTGTTTTTCTATTGCGCATTAACCAACACTACCCACACTATGCCCACAGTAGTTAAAATATCGCTGATATTAACGAGAGTCACATACCCGTCTCCGACATACAAATATTGCTAGTTTAATAGTATAGGATAGGATATCTTACGAACAATGTCAGGGTTGTAGCAACCCAGACTAACAATCTAAACATTTACAAAGGAGTTCTCTCACTTTGTGTGAATACTACAGTACTCCCAGAGGCTCCTACAATATTCATGTAGGTTCAGACGAAACGAATCAAACAATCGAGTAATTGTTACACCTAACCTACCCATATCTAGTTTACTGGATGTAGGTCTTACCGCAAATCTACCGGGAATAGACTCTGTTTGTATGTAAAATACTCGTAGGATATACTTGTGAGGAACCAAAGGAAATGTAGGTAACTTATAGGTACAGTGAGTTACTTTTGTAGTTCCCAATTCTTTAAGATAAGATAATAATGTCAGTTTGATAGCTTATCGGAAATAAAACATAAATTATTATTAGTTAAGCCTTATCACGTTGTAAACGAAGACATTAAAAACTTTCCAGAGAAGCTATTAACCTTTCGTATGACGTAATTACAGAAACAATTAAAAAGCCATTGTGTCTCGCGTGGATCTACGTTCTTGTTCGTGGATATACGAAGAGTTAATAACTTAGAGACTTAAACTTATTTATCTTTGTCTCAAACTAAACCGTACAGGGGAAAACTGAAAGGTCTCTATTATGAAAATATAAATGACACAATAATATTATAATACAAATTGTTCCATTCAAAGAATTTTATATGTCGTATTTACTCACCTCATCATGATCTGCCTAGCTACTATGTTGTCCATAAGATAATTTGGAAAAGGCCAGGCAGCTGCCCGAGACGGCTTCCAAACCTCTACCAGTACCTCTGACTCCCACAACCCAGTTATCGGATAACACGATACGCCTTGGTAAGATATGAAATATGTCATACTTACCTATAGAATAAAAATTAAAGACGAACGGTATTTCACCAGAGTTCCACTGACAAGGCCAATTATTTGGCAAATCCGGTGAAGTTACTAAAAGAAATTCAGTCGAAATAAAATGAAATATGTAGGTATATTTTCACGGGAATTAAAGATAAAATGTTTGGAAATTATTTCCGAACGAACCATTGTTTGAATTGCAAGATTGTGAAATAATTATGTTTAAATTACAAAGTAAAACAGAGAGATTTATTATCCAATTTCCGTTATGGCGTCGCGTTATGTGTATACGGTCCATGCTTCGAATTCAACAATGAAAACTTATCGATCTCATTATTTTTCTACTATAAAATATGATGCCGTATATCAAAGCACGTCGATGAATCATGGGAATACCATGAATATTGGTAATATATTTTGCGCGTGTTCCGAGTTTTGTTCCGAGTTTTTGATAACTGGTTTGGAAGCTATGTAAATAGACGTAATCGAAAGATATTCTGTTAGGTATTTATATAGATTATGCCTTGTAGCATAATTAGCCTATAATGTTCCTATACATGAGGCCTCCTCTCTGTGAGAGGGAGTGGGCCAAAATCCACCACGAGGGCTCAGTGAGGGTTGATAAATGTCACATGTCTTCGAATTTTTTGTTCTAGGACACGTCGGTTTCCTCACGATGTTTTCGTTTACCGTTTTGAAAGCAGTGGTGATGAAATAATTTACACAAAGTAAAGCGCCTGTCAGGGTTCGAAACTACGACCTACAACTCGAAAATCGCGGCAGTTACCACTGGGCCACCATTGCTCTCTAAGTTATGCAAAATTGAGACTTTTCGTCAAGATATTTTTTGAAGAAACAAAATTCTACGTTTTCGCGGACGGTGAACGCCCATAGACGTCATAACAATATTTCTATTGTGTGTCGTTCAGTGTCCGCAAAAGCGTTAATTTAGTAAGTAATCATGATGTGATTAAAACTGAAACAGCTTAAAAGCAACTCATTTTAATTATAAATTGATTGAATTCAAAAATGTTTAATTAAAACGTCAAAGACAACCGAAAAAGACATAAGATTCAAAACTTTTGAACTGTAAAACGAGGAAAATAATGTTTAATTTTGTGTTCCAAATTATCATTAAATTAAACGTTGTTTGCGTAAAATACAGCGGCTACAGCAACGAGCGTAATTAGAGAGAATATGGACGTATCGTCGCAGGCTCGTCTCGCCTCGCGCCGCAAAAGCTAATGAATAATTTCTTGTACCAAAGAGTTTCCTTCTTCTTTGGCTCCACAGTGTACAAAGAACGTGGTATTTAAACTTCGCGGTCCTCCGACAACGGGACGGCCATGACTACACAGAGTAATTTTCAAAAAAAGCAGTCTGAATTCGCTGGCAGAAATGCAATTAGTGGGATCGGTCAAGTTCAAATTGGATCTTTACCAACTTTGCATTAAATTAAATCTGAAGAAAATTTCGTTCTCGTTTTAAAAAGGTTCCTTTCTCATTTTAGTTCGAAAATATACTTGGTAGTTAGTTTTTTACATGGTATTGTTTTAGTGGATTTCGTTACCGCACTGATGTAAACCACATTTTAGAAATGAATAGGTTATAAAATGGTGGGAATACATTTATAGAGTTTGCATTGATATATTACCCTAATGGAACTGCAATGCGTTTTATTGTCAGAGGCATATTATCTGAACATGCAATACTCTCTGTATTCGATAGTTAGCTTTTGCTCGCGGCTTCACCCGCGGGGAGTTCGTAACTTACGACCCATTTTCCCACCACGTTCCCACGGAATGTACTACCAGGATAAAAAAAGTGTGCGGTCGGGAGACCCCCATCAGGAACGAAGTTCTTTCTCACGTAATATTTAAAACAAAAACAAAATTTTTGCAGCCACCATCTTGGATTTATATTTTGACCCCACTATCGGCTTTAACACCCTCGAAAACCATGGAAACGATACCCATGATGAAAAATTAAAAAAAAAATCAGAGCCGCCATCTTGGATTCACATTTTGATCCCACTATCAGCTTTAACACCCTCGAAAACCATGGAAACGATACCCTTGACGAAAAATTTGAAAATATTCCGAGCCGCCATTTTGGATTTTCATTTTGATTATTTAGTAATATATATCCTAATTATATATATATTAAAGTATTAACACTTTTTAGCGTGAC
Organism: Agrochola litura; assembly: GCA_949152395.1. Taxonomy (NCBI): domain Eukaryota; kingdom Metazoa; phylum Arthropoda; class Insecta; order Lepidoptera; family Noctuidae; genus Agrochola; species Agrochola litura. The sequence goes on along the minus strand of OX424509.1, from coordinate 14,405,437 downwards.
GATTTCTGAAAGTTTACAAGCCGCGTTAAAGAACTTCGTTCCAAAAAGCCTTTGTCCTAACGCAGGTCACGGTAAATCCGTGTGCCAAATCTTATCTGAATCCGTTCAGTCGTTAAGGTGAATAGGTATAAGAACGACCAATAAATAGTGAGAGTTAGTTTCTCATTTATAATATTGGTATCAGATTTACTACATAGTCGCACCTTTGTGTGAGAAATCTGTGCTCTTTTATTGTAAACTCAAGTTTATAAGTTACTAGCTTTTGTCTGCATTCGCGTGAAATTTCGGCCTCCGACATACCGCATCGCATCCCATCGCCCATCCACGCTATTACTTCATTTTCCCTTAGCGTTCTTTTCTCGGCTACTAAGGATCGTAGCGTGATTTTAAATAGCCTTCCGCAAGAATTAGGCTATCAAATGCAAACATAATTTTCTCAAATCCGACTGGCAGTTTCAGAGATTAGCACGTTCAAACAAACAAACAAAACGGGAAAACTCTTCAGCTTTATTATTAGTATAGATTATAGATTAACGGAAAGTGATTCAATTAAATTATCTTTGTTTCCCAACAATGACTTCGTGACATTTGAAACTCAGAGAAAATAGTAGAGTGATAAAATAACGGGTGTTTTCTCGTGGACCTACTTTTTTATCCTATCAGTAGGAGACCGGAGGGTCCGGTACGAGAGTATGTTATGGTCCTACTGAACTGTTGAAACCAAAATGAACCTCCTTTATATAAAAATTATACTAGGTGTGGCGGTATCTGTTTCAGTTATCATACTACTTTCATTGAACATAATACAAAGAAAAATTACAATATAGCATCAAAATCACATCTTAATGGTAAATGAAAATAAAATAGCATATTATTTAATTCATATTTTAATAATGACATGTAGAAAAAAAAAAAAGAGATGTAGATATATTTAGTAACCTATCCCGCTTAACTATCCCTAAAGAGTCATAAAAAATGTGATTTTGATGCAATGTTGTATTTTTCTTTTTATTATTTTTAATGAAAGCAATATAGATATCACCACACCTAGTTTAATTTCTATACAGGAGGTTCATTTTGGTTTCAACACTTCATTAGGACCAACAGAAATAACATACCCTCGTGGACCTACTGGTAGGACAAAAATGTAGGTCCACGAGAAAACACCCAAAATAATTATTGAAAATGTTCAACATTGCTATCTAAAGGCTAATTTTCATTGCTCGATAGGGATGCGGGAGATTTCTGCAACGTATGCCATAGCGCCTGCATGCAGAGAACTGTTTTCATTAGTTGATAGGGTCAGCATGTGGGGTGCATGTTTTATATCGACCGAGTTATCGACTAATGAAAATGGGCCATAAGATCCATCGGTATCAAGGTTAAAATGTCTTTTACAATAGTAATATCTAACTGCAACCAATAACTTACTAGCTTATTAAATCATGGTATCTGAAACAATACCATGCAAACATTTACGTTTCAGAGGCAACGACATAAAAACTACAACAGACCAGTTTTACAAGTTCCTACCTACAAATAAGTTTCTAGATATTCGATTAAAGTGATAGATTTTCAAATCATGAATCAATTATAGAATTCATTAAAAAAATCTTCCCCAACAGCAACAACGTTGCATAAGCATACAATATTACTATTGCTGGGACACAGACCTCCTCTCGGTGAGAAGTGGGCCGTGATACACCATGCTGGCCCAGTGCGGATGTCACACGTCTTCGAATTTTTGGCTCTAGGACATGCCGGTTTCCTCACGATGTTTTTCTTCTCCGTTTTGAGAGCATTAGTGATGAAATAATTTACACAAATTATAGCGCCTGTTTTTGAAATGTTCTCAGTTACTGCACAACAAAATGTTGTTAAAATGTTTATTGCTATCAATCAAGGTTATTTACAATTTTATTGGGACATCTACTAACTCCAACAAATATTCCATCTTAATTTGAACCTGAATGCATCGAAATGTTTTTTTTACAAATCGTGGTATCTCAAACAACAGCATGCAAACTTTTACGTTTCGGAGACAACGACACAAAACTACAACACACCAGTTTTACAAGTTCCCACAAAGAAGTTTCTAGAAATTCGATTAAAGGATACCGCAAGCCTTTTGCCCAAGTTGTTGGAAAAGTGCTGTAGGTAGCTATTATATAGAGTAGTTCGTGCGAACTGTTATACGGTAGCTTTGTAAAGTGTTATTTGATTATGTATCTGCAGCTCTATGTATGTCTCGTCATCAGAGATTTTCGTATTAAGAATTAGCTAACACAGACTTTATTCTGAATTGACATACTAGACTATACTATCTGTAACCATACCTATGTTTAACAAAATAAATGATTGATTGATTGAATTTTCCTACCGTTGTTGGGTAAAAGGTGAACCATGAAATACATACATAAATTTTATGCCAAAAAAAAAAAAAACTCTAGTACCTGAGCGACCGAGCTCTGCTCTGGTGAAAATAGAGAATGCTCATTTAATAGTATAGGATAGTTCATATTAATTCTATGTTTAGTACTTACTTATTCCATGCTGCCATATCATTATTCTAAAATAGCCATTTTGATTTCAACTTTGGGCGACCGAGCTCTGTTCGGGTGAAAATACAGAGAAAAAGAATTTTCCTAGAAATGAGACCTAGCTAGATCGATTTCTCGCGTTAACCCCTATATTGCAACTTTCATCGAAATCGTTAGAGCCATTTTTGTGAACGTGATTACAAATATTTACAAATAAATATTGCTCGTTTAATAGTATAGGATACGCAGTTTACAGCTGCTAACTGCAATTTCGTTTTGAATCATCTTTTGCGTGTGTTGGAACATAAAGAGTGTCTTTTGTTTTGAACACAATATTAAATTTAAAAAAATACCAGCGTTGTGAAATTACTTACGTTTATACAAAACTCTTTAGGGTTTCGTCACGTTAACGTCAAGTCGCCGATCAGTCACGTCAATTTCAGGGTCGTATGTGAACAGATAGTCAGTCAGTCAGTCATAGCAACGCCTCGGTCACAAATTACCTTTTTTCACAATGCCACGTTTCGTTCGTAGCAATACAAGTTTTGACTTGCCGGGGTGCTGCGACGTCGACTGAGTAGTGGTAGGTAGTGATGTGACTGATGTGTGTAGCCAACGTCCTACAACTTCTATGTAAGTATATTTTTTGACGTGACTGACGTGTGTGCATGAACACGTTTCGTTCGTAGCAATACAAGTTTTGACTTGCCGGGGTGCTGCGACGTCGACTGAGTAGTGGTAGGTAGTGATGTGACTGATGTGTGTAGCCAACGTCCTACAACTTCTATGTAAGTATATTTTTTGACGTGACTGACGTGTGTGCATGAACCTTTATGCGTCAAAAGGAAAACAGTGACTTGTTTCAGTACTATGGTCTCTCTATTGCGGTGTGTGTAAGGTAAAATGAAACATCTAAGGACGCGTACCGGTGCACTAGTAACAGCGCACAGGAGTGTGGTTTAGCTATGAAGTCGGAGAGGTGTAGATACTCCGCTGTTATGTAGGTACTTCTCTGTGCTTGCACATTTATTTAATTTATCACTCATAATTTTAAAAACAACAATTTCTGAAAACTCATTTTTAAATTGCTGATGATTTAGAGGTATGAGGAACAGGGTGTAAAGTTCACTCATCCTCTACAGAAAAGGGAGGATCCTCCGACCAGACGGGTGTTGTGTCTGGTGGGAAACTGCTCAACGGTTGAAGTCGCATAGTCTTATATATGTCGTTCGCGCGGTAAACTCTAATTGTGCGATACAGGATTTGTGTGACGTCATGTTTTTTGATGCATAGTTCGTATGTGGCGGTGTAACCGCTACAAGGATTATGATGTCGTGATTATTGTTTTCCACTGAATGTTCAGAAGCTTTACATTTTAAAGCATTTTCTAAAATGGTACACCAAATAGCCAAGGGCATGACAACATTATGTATGCCAACTATCCCCATTACCTCCAATTAAGCTTGTACAACCAGCAATAGGATGAAAATTTCCACTATAGTAAATATATACAAAAAAAAAAAAAAAATTGAAGTGTCTGTTTGTAATGTCAAAATAAAAGCTTTTTACTAAATGCGCATGAAAGTGTATGCGGTACTATTTTTTGTTTTTCTGTTTGCCTGTTTGATCCGGCTAATCTCCGAAACGGCTGGACCGATTTTGACAGGATTTTCACTATTAGATTGGCAGATAGTTGATGTTATAAGGAGTAACTTAGGCTTTTATTTTAGAATTTAATAATGGCCAACTTGGGCGAAGCCGCGGTAGCAGCTAGTATAAATAATACTCGTGTAATCTCCGGCCGAAAGTGTCCATTAAATGGATCTATCCGATAAACCACTCCAAGAAATGAATTTGGGGGACTCCTCAATTACCATCCTTGACAAGCAGATTGACGATTAGGGTATGATGGTATCTGTATTCACGGAAATGGTCCATCGAAAAGATTGACAACATTAGAGGTAATAATAAAAGGAATTGATAAAAGGGACTTGCTGGGGAGTTTGATTCAACGCTTCTCCAGCATAACTGAGCCTGTCTTTTTAACTGACTTCAAAAAGAAGGAGGTTCTCAATTCAACATTTTTTTTTTATTGTAATACGCCTCCGCCAATAAATTATGAATTGATTTTGATGATTCTAACCTTACAGTTGAAAAAGGACGGATTAAAATTAATTTTGAATAAATCTTACTATGCCTCTTAAGACTTAAAATTAAGCAGACCACAGTATCGATCATTCTAGCTGGATTTTGGATCACACTGGTTTTGACGTATCTGTCTCAGTTCATGGATTATTATCGTCAATGACCTGGAGAAGGTTACCTACTTGGATAGGCATTGAATATATGTTGAAGTCGAAGAACTACATCGTGACCCAAATATGTATATAGAGGCCTCCTCTTAACTCTCCTCCGAACGATTAACAAGAAATTTTCCTCTCGTTAATCTATTATTTTACTAAAAAAAAAAAAAAAACATAACAGGTAGGTACATCAAGTTAGCGGACGTACTCCCAAACTCTTGCGCGAACTCTTTTGTGTTACTTGACTACACTAAATTTGTATTGTATTCCGTAATCCAAAAAGAAGTTTTAAGGACTTTTCCAATCAAAGTAATGAGTTAGTAAGAAGGGCACATTTGCAATAGTTCTGACGTTGAACCAATTGGGTGAGGAAATTTGCCTGTTCATAAGTATAGAACAAGTTCAGTGTCACGAAAAATTTTTGAGCAAGTTTTTTACATTAATAATCCAGTAACCACAGCGAAAAACGTAGAAAAAAAAATACTAGATGTTTTCTCACCTTTATCGGATATTAGCCTTGACGATGTAGACCGGTTTATATATATATTTTTTTTCTATATCGTTATAGGGCAAATCCAAGAAGTTAATATCACCAAAGAGTTTCCATCAACTTTTGTAATGGAACGTTTAAGCGAGGGACAACAGCACCCACTGTAGCGCATGTGCGCTGATGTGCTGGTGCAGGCGCAATTCAAATGTTTTGTTGTACTGAATTTCGTGGGAATTTTTTTACTCTTGATTTTTAACTTTGATCTTTTACTTAGTAAATTCAATCCCAATATATGAGAGTAGATAAAGTAGTGTATGAAACTGCACATAACTAGGTATTAAAACACTTATTTTTAATACCCCTCATTATGCAACAATTTCATAAACTACTATACTAATCTCTAAGTTTAACTTTTTAATTTTACTTTAACTTTATTTGTAACTTTTTTACTGCCAAAATGGGCATATAAATAAATTCGTAAGCTAATTTTACCTGTGATAGCTACTTCTATTGGGTGTACTATACTTACAAAGCTATGAGGTCTTTGCTTCATTATTGGTAAAGATACAAGAGCCTTAATTTTAACCAATAACGGTCCATAAATTATAGGATTCGACCGTAAATCATTTATTATTTATTTATTAATTTATTTAAATATATACACAAATTTCCAAAAAAATAATTCATAACTTGTAAGCGGAATTACAAAGAATTATATACCTAATATTAACTTGCATATCCTATCCTATACTATTAAACGAGAAATATATGTATTTATATGTATATTATTGTATTTAAATATTTGTAATCACGTTCTGGAAAACGACTTTAACGTGTGGTGGCGCAAAATCGATCTAGCTAGGTCTCATATCTGGGAAAATTTGTTTTCTCCGTATTTTCACACGAGCTTAGCTCGGTTGCCCAAGGTTTAGAACAAGATGGCTACCTTAGAATAATGACATGGCAGCATGGAATTAGTAAGTACCTACTATCAATGGCAGCGTGGAATTAGTATGTACTGTACATGGAATTAGTATGAACTGTCCCATACTATTAAATGAGCATTCCCTATTTTCACCCTAGCAGAGCTTGGTCGACCAGGTACTGTAATAATAATCTAGTTCCTATGGCAGTGGCCATCCACGTCAGAACAACATAAATACACGCCTTTTCGTTCCTATTATAAACAATCAACAAATGCACTCACACAGCCTAGTAACACCGAATTGCCTTTTGTAATTCAATTTTCCCATTACAAGTTCCAATTCAGAGTTGCTGCGGCCCACGAATGCAGAATCGTATATCAGGTATATTACATTAGTGTCGGGAACAATATTAAGATGATTAGAAGTGCAACTGCGGGTGCGGTCGGGCAAAATGCCAAGCCTACTACTTTATTATTTGCATTCGCAAATTCGCGCCATCCTCCGCCATTGTGACAATTTTCGAACAACTGTCTCATATATTTTACACAGCCGGACATATTAAGTGAAACGCTTACGGAAATTCGTAAATGTTGTTTTTTTTTCTTTTTCTGATTGATTTATTTGGTTGAATGAAGCTAGTTGTTTTTTTTTCAACCCTAAATGTTTCCTATCCTAACTTATATTATAAATGCGAAACTGAGTTTGTTTGTTACGCTTTCACGCTAAAACGGCTGAACTGATTTTGATGAAATTTGGCACACGGATGACTTGGGTTAGGATACTTTTTATCCCGATATTCCTACGGGATTAATAATTTTTCGCAACCGCAGAACAGTTAGTTTTGTATCAAGTGACTGTCACGATATTATTTGTAGTACAAACTTTCATTATGCTAATTTTAGCTTAATGAAAGTTTGTACTACAAATAATACCAACTACGAACCAACAAGGATAAACACATTTTCTGTTAAAAGTAATAATTAAGTACGATTTTGTTCTAAAATGCTACAATTATAACATAACATAACATCACGCTTTGTTTCCCCGAAGGATTGGGCAGAAGTGAACCTGTAGCAGGTACACTCACATTTCACCAGTTATGTTTTAAGTCCCATGTAATAGGGGTGAGCCTATTGCCATCAACCGGGCACAAATCCAGACTCCGAGCTGCTACTGAGAAATTCCAGATAGAAAAACCCAATAACACTTTGCCCAACCCGAGAATCGAACCCAGGACCTCATGCTCAGCAGTAGCGCTTGCGACCACTAGACTAACGAAGCAGTAGGCTACAATTATGTTGCAGGTAATTATAAAGTTGAACGTACGAGTATACGCAACGATTTCTGTATTAAAAATAAACATACCTCCAGTGCATCCCTAATAATGCCCGCAGGTGTACTCTACCTCGCGTGGGTATTCTGTAGTCTATTGTCTGGAAAATTCAAGACCTTAATCTTCTGAGCATTTCACGTACGTAAGTTTATGATGTCTACACTCACGAGCAGTGTGTAAGCTGATCTAACGCTGTACAAAGACTAGATGAGCGCCTGGTAAGCCCATATTATATGCTTTAGGTGGAAAAGAACATGATTTTTAAATAAATAGTGTCGCGTGTCTATGTCACGGAAAATCCGTATAATGCGTTCATTTTACCTTGACGCGTGACGCAATGGGTAGCACTGAATTGCAGTCTCAGTTTCAATACTAATAGGGTTCAAAATGGCGACTGACAGAACAGTACTACCAATCACATGGCTCCTAATCCAATCACATGAACCACAAGAGCCAGAAAACGAATTGTTTTCTTGACTGTAATAACTTGACCCACTGTTTTAATGATAACCGACAAGTTTATTTAAAAACCTTTTATACCGCGAAATGTGTGGTTAAATTAGGTAGGTAATTTGAAAGTATTTAATTCGGTAGCAGGGTGAATCTCTGACAAAAAAGGGGGCATCGATAAGGGTCGGATCACAACCTCGCAACCCAGTGACAGAACGTTATGGGATGATGAAAAACGGACAACCCCGGGTTCCCTTTTTATTTATTATGGCTAAGGGTACGTTATTTTTGTTAGACACAATTTAGGGCTTTCAAACTGTGTGTGCCCCGGTAACGGTATTTGTGCTCTCTGTGTTGAATTTAGGGTGAGTTGGTACATCACAAAGTGGGTTGATAGCACTTAAATTCTGGGGTAGTATTTAAAAAAGGTTTTTCGTTGTTTAAACCTAGAATAAGTATTTTCGTGCATATTTATGTAGAATTCGGCAAAATCAGCCGTCAAATGTTTTTTTAACAATAGATTATTGGCAATGAGCTTAGGTACAAGGATATTAATTATGATTCGCACGGTTTTTATGACTTAATAAAACATCGAGATTCATTTATCATATTTAAGCTTATCTAATAAGAGTGTTAATGTTACCGGCAAAGCATGTAATTCAGGCATTGTATTGAATAGTGATTCTATACAAAGCCGAGCTCGTCTAGGCATTGTATAGAATATTTTATCATCGTTTATCATTATTTACCCTTTTTTTTTTGGGTGGGAAATTATCAAATAACTCCTCCCGCTCTGGGCGGAGCGGCAGGGCGTGTCAGACTCTTACTGACTAAAACCCACCCGTGTTCCTTCGGTTGCCCTGTTGCCGGGGGCCACGATTTCCCTATCGGTTTTCTCCACCGTGCTCCACCGTGTCCTCAGGCCGATCCACACAATGGTGACACACACCCGGGCGTTTCCTCCCGCCTTATATAACAGGAACCTCCCGAAGCAGCCGTGTCCGGTGTGGACTTGCGTCAGGCGGAAGGTGAGGACGCCGTGGCGCCTCTCAAGCCACTCCTCAAAGAGGGGTCTTATCTCCGCAATTGTGGCGTGCCCAATCATTATATACCCTGCCTAGTCAATGTACACAATGCATCGATATAGTATAGAATGCCATGACAAGATTAGGTAAGCTATAAAAGGAAGGACAAATAAAACATCTTTTGCTAATTCAAAATCAACTTTACTGAAAGTAACAGTAAACTAAACATTGTGTATGAAAATAATATGAAACATCTCTGAACGCTTAAGTATTAATTATTATTTATGCGTAACATTAGAAAACAATAATATTTAAGGTAACAAAAGGAACTTTGTTTTTAATGGGAATTGTGAGGTACTAAACGTGTAATAATAAAACTTAGAGTAACATAAAGTACTTTGTTTTTCTAAAGTCTAAACAATGTATTTGTAACAATGTGTTGTAGAAAATTCTATGTACAACAAATTGTCATAATGTTTCTTCACGTAAAATAAAATGCCTACCATTTTTATTTGAACATTTATGTTCAGTACAAAGTTTACTACCTCCGTCCCAATTAATTAATTTTCTTTTTAACGCATAAGCACCTCTAAGTATCGTAATGCTGTTTACACTTATACATTTCACAAATCCCTGACCATTGTAAATTTGCAAAGGAACTGAGTGTCATATCTGGGCTAGGGACGTCATCTTCATTAAGAGGAGGCTCCCTAAATTGTATGTTAATTTGCATTAATATTCTGGAAAAGTCACGCATACAATTAAGATGGAACTTTAGTATATGATTATTAGATCTTTTTCTTTCGATATATAAAACAGTTACGTAATTGGAACATTTTCGCTCGATTTTTTTTTTTTTGGATATTACTTCTTTAAAGATTATTTATCATCCAGGTTTATTGTCCAGATATAAGGTATTTTTTCTCTAGATCAATTATTACTTAATTATAAACGAAATAAGAATTGAAACTTACGAAATTTAGTTCCGTGCTCGAACACGATCAAAGAGCGCACGCGATTTTCAACTTTATTACTGATGTGTTAGCGTTTAGCACATAGTGGAGAGGAGGGGTGCATGGGGGCGGAGCTTGCGTGGAAATTGTCTTTGGAGTGCCTGGTCTTAAGCACATTCTAACGACAAACCATAATCATTCCGTATTGTATAGAATGGCAAAGTACATAAGTTACCTACTACTTGTCTAAATTATGCTAAAAATCGCATAGTTAGAAGAATATTATAATATTTAAAGATTTTAGATCATACACAAAGTAACTTTTTAACTAACCCGTGAACCTAAATTACTTCGGAGCTAGTCCCAATTTCGATTACCTACTTTATACCTATAACTCACACAGGCTTTTTTGTAACGATCTACCCGAACGCCCTCGTTGTCCGCTTATTTCAATTCAAATGATATTCAAACACGAAGGCAATACGACTTAATTCAATTACCATTTTTTCCTTCTGCCCCCAAAATAAATATATTTTCGGCCAGCACGATTCGTGGCTTTATTTAAGTATCATTTTCTATGCAATTTTCTGCTTATTCATTAACCGTATAGTTCGGAAGCGCCCCCGATTGGACCCGAACACACAAACCTCCGCCGGCTCGGTAGTGGGTCCAATTGGACCCCAGAATTACCACATACGACACCCTTATTTGATTATATAAATATTTATTATACTAACCAATAAATCCTATGAATGTGCGTTAATTAAGAGAGTTGAATAAAAAACTCAAATGTTTACACCATTAAATCTTTCATATTTAGCGTGCAAGATTATTAACTTACCTTTAAAAAATTAAAGTCTGTAAATGCGATAATCGCCATTTTGATGACAGTCGAGGTCGAGGCTAAAAATCATAAAAATTGGGGATTTCGAACATCTAAACTCCACCACAGGGGCAGTGAATACTACATCATTTAATTATTTGACGAATTCATCCATTGTTTAAGTTAAATAAGTAGTGGTAATGAAGTTTTTGATATCCAAAGTCGAAGTTTCGCGCCAATCGTGCGTGTTTACATTTTAACTTTTCACTAATATCACACATACAAACATGTAGATACGATTTAAAATGTGGCAAATATTATTAAAAATATTATAAACAACTAGAAAATGCCCTGATCTTAACGTAATATACGAACACAGGTCCAATAACACGTAATATTCATTACCACTACTCAATTTGTGTTAAAAATATTCGACCATTATTGTTTTTTTTATTGTAATGATGTGCGAAAACGATTATGCCAAACGATTTTTTTTTCAATTTTGGTTCACTCGATTAATTAATATGTCGAATGTCAGAAATCGAAACTTGAAAATTGAAATAAAATTGTTTTAGCATTAAATACATTAAGCATTGTTTATAATAATTATTTATACTTTTCTAATGTAATTTTAATCGTTTTTTGGAAATTATGTATAAAACGAGTCAACAGACAGGACGGGGATACATACTTACCTCATTTATTAAATTTCGCACTGAATTGTTTCTATATTTGAATTTAAATTCGGAATGCGCTCGCTGTTCAAAACTATTTGAATTTTTGGACAATTATTTACTGTGGATTTTTTTTTGATACTTTCTGATAGTTTGCTACAGAATGCCCAGTATACATTCTTTAGGTAGGCATAACAAAACTTTGTTTGGGAATCATTATAAATTAAATCTATAAAGTGGGTAGGTATTCCGCAAACGCTTTGAAACGACGTCCATATTTTTTGTTAGTTGTATGAGTTTGGTAGTTTTTTTTTAATAGGTTACTCTTACTTGAGTAACAGAAATTGTTTTTTTTTTGTGGTAGTTTCCCAACGAAATTAAAAAAAGGCCTAGTGTATGTTGGACTACGCATAGTGAAGGATTCCGTAGTTGGGATGAATACTTATTTACGCATAAATATTACACAGCATCAATTTCATCGACTGCAAAAATAAGGTTGTATTTCTTGAAAAAACTATAGTAAACAAAGTTAATTCTGTGGTTGTAACCGAAAATAACCTATATCTCAAAAACTATTGACTTAAAAAGTAAAGCCACTTAGAAACATATTTATCATTTTAATTAAGAGATCCAACAATACACGCTTTATGTGCATAGATTTTTTTCACCCCTCGATTATATGTAGGTATAAGGAATGCCACCCCCTATATTATGTTTATTGTAATTTCATTACACCATTGTTTAGCGATGCAAAGAATACACCTTTTTCCAAATTTTCATCGATAGAGTCTCCGTATAAAATGGCTGTATGACATCCGGACGCACGGACAGACGGACTTGACGAGGGCCGTTTTTTTTCACGGATTTTGGCTATCGAGTTTACAATCGGCATGAAACTGATGCCTATGAGAATTGATCTACAATATTATTTATATTTGGAATAGCCGCCAACTTAAAATCCAGAATGTTCATCTTATTTGATATCAGCACTATCCCCCCGAAAAACATGAAAATTGTAGTCATGATGGAAAATTATCAAATTGTAATAGCATCCATGTTTTATACCAATAATTTATCCCAAGAACAAACTCATATTACTTATTTTACGACCATAGACTTTTTATAGGTTTTCCAGGAATCTATACCTAATCAACCAACAATTTCCAGTATTCAAAAATATATAGGCTTCGTAGATAAGTGGGGAATGGTCTATTTTCTATTATAAATTTAAAAAATAAAACGTGGAAGTCCGGGAGAACCAAGTTCTTTTTCACGTATAATTTCAAACAAAAATAAAATTTTCGCAGCCGCCATCTTTTTTTTTTTTTTTTTGGGTGGGAAATTATCAAATAACTTCTCCCGCTCTGGGTGGAGCGGGAGGGCGTGTCAGACTCTTACTGACTAAAACCCACCCGTGTTCCTTCCTATGCCATGTTGCCGGGGGCCACGATTCCCCTATCAGTTTTCTTCGAACCCCCGGCATTGGCATTGGCCCTAGCGGACCCCGTCAATTCTGCTGACATCTCTTTGAGGCGCGCGTGGAACACAACGCGCCGTCGACCCGGGCCTGGTCCTTATCGGACGGCGAGCTACCCATTGCTCACCGTCCGCAAGCCCGCGCCTACGGTGGCCGGAAATCTTCCTGCGATTCCCGACGCCCAGGGCGTCTCCTGCTGCGGCGGTTAGGGGCGCGAGGACGCGAAATTTGCCTCTCCCTCACGCGCTCCGTCTCCTCCTTCGCGAGCATTACTGCTTCGCAGAAAGAGGTGACGGCCTCCCATTTCCTCTCGCTCCGTAGCATGGCCCGAATCAGGGCCGGACGCGAGAGATCACCGCCGCCGATCGCATCCACGAGGACACGGCGATGCCCTGCCCAAGCCGGGCAGACCTCCACCGTATGCTCCACCGTGTCCTCCGGGCGATCCACACAGTGACGACACCCGGGCGTTTCCTCCCGCTTTATCCTGAACAGGTACCTCCCGAAACAGCCGTGTCCGGTGAGTACCTGCGTCAGGCGGAAGGTGAGGACGCCGTGGCGCCTCTCTAGCCACTCCTCAAAGAGGGGTCTTATCGCCGGCAGCCGCCATCTTGGATTTACCTTTTGACCTCACTATCGACTTTAGCACCCTCAAAAACTATGAAAACAATACCAATGATAAAAATTTGAAAATTTTCCAAGCCACCATCTTGGATTTACATTTTTACGTCACTATCGGCTTTAACGCCTTTGACAGCCATGAAACCGATTCACACGATGAAAAATTTTAAAATATTCGTTGCCACCATCTTGGATTTACATTTTGACCAAATTCACTCTCTCTCTCTCTTTCTCTATCAAATTAGAAGAAGACAGTCACAAGTATGAACACTTTTTTGCGTGACGATTTATGCCAGTTTACTCCTACTGCAAGTCTCGTTAAAGAACTTAGTTCTAAAAATAATATAGAATAATTAACATAAATATTTGGGACCCCCACAACAAGCCCTTTCATTTGATATGTCACACGATTTAGTTTGCAAAACTTTTTTTTTATTGTCTAGTTTGGCCCCCAAAAGTGACCCATATTCAAAATTCATTTATTTACGTTACATTTCTGTATTTGGGTCACAGAAGTTCATATGTGTACCAAATTTCAACTTAATTGGTCCAGTAGATTCGGAGCAAATTGGCTGTGACAGACCGACACACGAGTAATCCTTTATGGGTTCCGTTTTTTCATTCGTAGGTACATACGGAACCCTCAAAAGTTACTGCCCTATCCACACTGTATGTGCAAACTTACTAATAAAATGATTAATATCAAAAATAAAATAATTCATTGAAAATATACCAAAGAGTTTTTATTCAGTTTCTAATACTTTTTTCACACTGATTTTATTGCGAGTATCGATTGGGCTGAATGCTACTTTTGAATCGATATAAGGAAATTGGGTGGACGGGGTCAGCACTAAGAAGTGTCACGTCGCAACACAATTTTTTGTAATTTTTATCAAGATTTGATCGTAAAAATACAATAGATGTGGATATATTTAGTAACTTGTTCCGCTTTGCTATTTCTAAAGAGCCATAAAAAACTCCTGAAAGAAATCGACACGTGTTTCACCTCTCAACGAGGCATCCTCAGGATGACGATGGACTTGTTGCGAACTCGAACACGGCGTGTTGCCACACCAAGCGCTGAGTGCAGACACTCAGCGCTTGGTGTGGCAACACGCCGATGCCTCGTTGAGAGGTGAAACACGTGTCGATTTCTTTCAGGAGTTTTTTATGGCTCTTTAGAAATAGCAAAGCGGAACAAGTTACTAAATATATCCACATCTATTGTATTTTATATTGGATTTCCGCAAGGTCACGCCTGAATCAATTAATTATCTTAAGATTTGATCGTGTTTTTTATGTAGTTTATGTATGAAACATGGTAAAAGTAAGAAGCAGAGAGAATGATAATATCTTTATTTTTCCCTTTTGCATATTTTCAGCAAGAGAGTGGGTTGTTTATATACATATTTTCAGCAAATTTAAACTACCTGCCTTTTGGATAGGTGTAGTAATACCAATTCTATACAACTTTCGCAGTGTACTGACGCGGTTTGACTGATCTCAACATATAATTAAAGATATTTTCCACAAACTTATTGTTTAAAATAGGCGCGGTAACATATTTTTCTTAATAAATTCGACTGCTGAAAGTTGATGTAAATTCCTGAATTTTATGACTGAATTCGCAACACCCCGTCGAGTCAACTGATGTGTCACATGTCAAAATCTTGTCGAGCAGAGAGGTTAATATTCATAACTTTCAACGTAAAAAAAAAATGTTCTACGTTTAAATTATTTCTTTTTTTTTTAACAAAATAAATAAACTTTATAAATAGAAACTTTGTGCTTGGTGCAATGTCGAATAACCATTTTAAAAAAAATATACAACCTCAATGCTCAGAAAGGATATAATGCCTCAGGTCCTTTGGTTTAGAATTGCCCCTTATTGCCTTAGTTAAAGAAAACATACCGTATCTCGTCTCGAGCTATCGGGCCATTCTAGGAATGAAAGATAAAACAGATTGTATCTCATACCCATCGAGCTGCGATAGTTGTCAATAAAGGAAACTCCTGCCACTCGCCGATAGGAATAGTTGAAGATATAAATAGCATTACAAATAGAAGGACAATCTGTACACTAGTGACTGTGATGATTTTAGTGTAGCTGTACTAATACTAAAAAAGTTTTATGTTCTACAAGATCTATGATTGAGATCACCACTGCTCCGCAGTAACGCCCTTTATTATCTTAGTGAATTTTAAAATTCTATTGTACAAAACCCTAAATTGTTAGCATTTTCATTAATAAAACGATTGAGCTAGGGTTGACGGAACTTCTAAACAATATTCTAACTATGATTAGTTTGTGGCAAGTCTATCGAAAAGTTAGATTGTGGTGATCATCGTTAATACCAGGTGTCTACTGTTTTGAGTTGACTTGAGGACTAGTTCTAAACTTATGGTTTCCGGATTTCGGATTACAGGATTGGATTTAAGTAATAATAGTCTTGAGGTTTTGATTGCTTTATTGATATCGAGAGTGCTAATAATAGTATAATAAGTCCGGAATCTATACATCTATACATACATACAAATAAATACGTATAATAAGTAATTGTGATTTAATAAGTAATTTTATCTACTCTCATAGCGTAATATTCGAATTATAAAATTCAAAACGAGTTTATAAAGACATACATTATGAACACAATACCGAAATTTAAAAATAGAATCCTATTATAATTTTTTTTCTCTAACAAAATAATGCTATAAAACAATTTTTTTTCTATTACGATACAGGGCTATTCCAAGAAGTTAATATCACCAAGGAGTTTCCATCAACTTTTGCATGGGAACGTTTAAACGGGGGACAGCAGCACCCGCTGTAGCGCATGTGCGGTGATGTGCTGGTGCAGACGACATTCATTTGTTTTGTTGTACCTACTGAATTTCGTGGGATTTTTCAAATTTATTCTTGATCTTTAACTTTGATCTTTTATTTAGTATTAGGTTCAATCCCAACGTAAAGTAGATAAAGTAGTGTATGAAACTGCACATAACTAGGTATTAAAACATTCGTGTGATACTATTAAAAACCTAGCCTACGGCTCGGTTTTTAAACACACACTCATGTTTTAATACCCCTCATTGTGCAACAGTTTCATAAACTACTATTATAATGTAATTTTGATAAATATAGTTGCGGTTTGTGCACCATCTCTTCTTGCCATTTTGTACGCCACGATACGCGGCTGAACATGATAGAATATTATTGTATTTAATATCTTGCATGCAATGTATGTACACCATGTTTATACAAATAAATAAACTTACCTACTAGCTTACTTAAAATAAAATTGAAGTGTCTGTTTGTAATATTAAAATAACAGCTTTTTACTAAATGCATATATATTATGAAGGTATAATATGTACTTAGAAAATAACCAAAAAAATTGTCTGTCATTCTGTCTGTCTGTTTGCTTGTTCGGGCTAATCTCCGAAACGGCTGAACCGATTTTGACGGAACTTCCTCTGGTAGATAGCTGATGTTATAAGGAGTAACTGAGGCTAGTTTTATTTTAGAAAAGAATTAGGGCCCACGCGGGCGAGGTCGCGGCTAGCAGCTAGTACCTAATATGGTAAATCTGGTCAAGTATCGCGAGGACTGATTCGATGTGGCACGGAAAAAGAGTTCCTAGAATGTTTTGGGGGGAGCCTTTGCCCAGCAGTGAGTCAGTATAGGCTAACTAAAAAAAAGGCTGGATCACAAAATGAGGAGAAAAATCGCGATCCTTGGATCTGATAAATAATAATAATAAAATGGTGTTTATGTTGGTTTATTACTAAGGGACTTACAACAGCAGAAGAAGTAATCATTCGCTTTGTTTGTGATTACGCCATCAGAGCAAAAAGTTATTTCATCTACAGCATAATTGCTGTATGTATGGTATTCCAGTGGGAGCATATACGGTATGTTAACTAAGCGAGGGCGTTCTCTTTAACCCGCAATAGTATAGCGTCCATACATGCCAAAAAATATTAACATCGAAAAAAATAAGGTTTTTTTATTTTTTATTAATAAAATATTCACAAAAAATAAATTGGTACGTAACAGAAACACTCTGTACACGCGCACTTGTCTTTCCACGTTGATAGAAAAATGCGCGTAAACAAAGTGTTTCTTTTACGTGTATCAAAAATCGAATTTATCAATTTAATATTTTATCAATATATTTTTAATATTTTATTACTGTTTTTTTTTGCATGTATGTACGCTACACTATTGCGGGTTAACAAGAACGGCCCCTGTTAGTTGACATACTGTATAAATTGTAGCAACGTCTGTACATTTCAAGTAAAAGACACATCGTATCGTATAGGTTCCTACACTTACAGTTTTGGTAATGAATTTTGGGACGGTACCTAACTCAAATAATGTAAGAAAGAAGAAAAAAAAAGATTGCCACAGGAACACGTGTATTTTGGCGTCAGCGTCGTTTGTTACGCTGACGACACGCTGGTCCTGGCGCAGGGGAGGTCGTACCAGGCGGCGGCCGACTTAGCGACACGCGGGGTTGCGACAATCGTCGACAGAATCCGGCAGCTGGGACTCGAGGTGGCCCTGCACAAGTCCGAGGCCATGGGTTTCTATGGTCCTCGTAGTGCGCCACCGTCGGGTTCCCAGGTATTGGCGGGAGGGGTTCACATCGGCGTCGAGTCGACGATGAAGTATCTGGGACTCGTCCTCGATAGCCGGTGGAACTTCGTGGAGCATTTCCGACGTTTGGCTCCCAGACTGGACCGGGCCGGGGCTGCCTTGAAGCGGCTCCTGCCCAATCTGGGAGGTCCAAACGCCTCCTGCCGGAGGCTCTACGTGGGGATCGTGCGGTCCATGGCCCTTTACGGGGCGCCGGTGTGGGCGCCTTCATTGAGGCGGCAGCCAGGCCGCCGGCTGAACGCGTCCCAAAGGGTCATGGCCATCCGGCTGGCCCGAGGATACCGCACGGTCTCCTGCGAGGCGGCGAGCCTCCTTGCCGGAGTACCGCCATGGGATCTGGAGGCAAAGGTCCTCGCGCACATTTGGGAGTGGCGCGAGGAGGCGAAGCGCCGGGGCTTAACTCCGATGCCGCAAGAAGTCGCGGCACAGCGGACAGAGCTCCGGCGGGATCTCATGGCGGAATGGAGAGTGCGATTGTCGCAACCCAGCGCTGGGCACGCCACAATTGCGGCGATAAGACCCCTCTTTGAGGAGTGGCTAGAGAGGCGCCACGGCGTCCTCACCTTCCGCCTGACGCAGGTGCTCACCGGACACGGCTGTTTCGGGAGGTACCTGTTCAGGATAAAGCGGGAGGAAACGCCCGGGTGTCGTCACTGTGTGGATCGCCCGGAGGACACGGTGGAGCATACGGTGGAGGTTTGCCCGGCTTGGGCAGGGCATCGCCGTGTCCTCGTGGATGCGGTCGGCGGCGGTGATCTCTCGCGTCCGGCCCTGATTCGGGCCATGCTATGGAGCGAGAGGAAATGGGAGGCCGTCACCTCTTTCTGCGAAGCAGTAATGCTCGCGAAGGAGGAGACGGAGCGCGTGAGGGAGAGGCAAATTTCGCGCCCTCGCGCCCCTAACCGCCGCAGCAGGAAACGCCCTGGGCGTCGGGAATCGCAGGAAGATTTCCGGCCACCGTAGGCGCGGGCTTGCGGACGGTGAGCAATGGGTAGCTCGCCGTCCGATAAGGACCAAGCCCGGGTCGACGGCGCGTTGTGTTCCACGCGCGCCTCAAAGAGATGTCAGCAGAATTGACGGGGTCCGCTAGGGCCAATGCCAATGCCGGGGGTTCGAAGAAAACCGATAGGGAAATCGTGGCCCCCGGCAACATGGCATAGGAAGGAACACGGGTGGGTTTTAGTCAGTAAGAGTCTGACACGCCCTCCCGCTCCACCCAGAGCGGGAGAAGTTATTTGATAATTTCCCACCCAAAAAAAAAAAAAACGGAACACGTGTATTTAAAAAGAAAAGCTAACTCATATACATTTCATTTTCTTTTGTTTTGTTTCGTAAATGAAAACAGACATTAATAAAAAAACTTATCATTGATACAAACTTAAATAATACTTAGTACTGTAGTAAAAATATGTTCTCATTAACGCTATTACAAAAACACATTAAAGCTTCACCATTATGAGTCCTAAATAATCCGACACGACAACAGCAACATCAACATAAAAATGATAAAAAAAGTCACAGAGTAACAAGCAGAACACTGATATTCAAGTGTCCACTCGGCTGAAATTCACTAGCCCGTAAAAATCCGGGTTTGTGAGGAATCGAGGGTCCTTGAAGCAATGCAGGAGGGTGTCCTAATGGGAAGAGGGCTTAAGGGTCGTCCCACTGAAGACTGTCTGTCCACTTCTTGGCATCTTAATCGGCTCCGAGGGCTTAAAATGATTCCGGTTTGTACTTTAAAGGGCATCAGATCATTGAGATCAAAATCTGGTACAAAATTTGGGAGATACTTCCGTGCTTTGGAGTTTGATTAAGAGCGTGCATTCAGAAAATGGCCAACGTCACAAATACATGTCAAAATCATATTTTGCTCTTTTGATTAGTTTGGCAATATTACTGTATGGAAATATGAAATATGCCTAACTAGTAAACTAAAATATTTGCTATATTTGTTTGCTATTTGTGAGTCCCATGGGCTCAAGTACAATGTTAAGAAGAATGAACTTATTATGTTTAAAGCGAGTACCATAAACGATTGTGATGTTCCCGGTGTCTCGCTCTGTGGTACTCCTTTACCATGGGTAACTAAGTTTAAGTACTTGGGTCAATGATCACTGATGATCTTAAGGACAAAATGGATATAGAGAGGGAGCGCAGGTCGTTGGCTGTTCGATGTAACATGATGGTTCGAAGATTTGCACGTTGTACAAATCAAGTTAAAATCACTCTTTTCAAAGCTTTCTGCCAATCTTTCTATACGTCTTTGGACCTGTTATACGCAGAGGGCATACAGCGATCTGTGTGTCCAATATAATAACGCGTTTAGGATACTGTTGGGGATGTCGTGGCGTTGTAGTGCGTTCACAATGTTTGCGGACATACAACAGACGATTTTTACGCCATATTAAGAAAAAAACTTTTTACGAAAAAAAACAACCGACTTCCAAAAAAAAAACACTACATAGTGAAAAATAACTTTCATTTCGGAAGTCGGTGGCAAAAAACGAAAATTCAAAACCAAAGATACAAGTTGATTTTATTGTTTTGTTTGTATTATCTCCTTATTACTAACTCTGTTATTAAGTTATTTTGTAGTTACTAACACTATGGGCTCATGTCTGAAATAAAGAATTTGAATTTGAATTGATTATGAAATGCAATAATTAATATCGTAACACCGAATGTTTGGTTTTAGATTTTAAAAAAGTATTTGGAAACTTTCCAAATGCCTGTTTACACCTAAAACGGCTACATCAAACTCAGTGCACAATCGCAATTCATCTAATCTAATTTTATAAAGAGAAAATATTTCATAATTTGTATGTTTGTTTTTCACGCTAAAACGACTAAACGGATATTTTTTTTTTTTGGTGGGAAATTATCAAATAACTTCTCCCGCTCTGGGTGGAGCGGGAGGGCGTGTCAGACTCTTACTGACTAAAACCCACCCGTGTTCCTTCCGTTGCCATGTTGTCGGGGGGCCACGATATCCCTATCGGCCCATATTCGCAGCCCCGGCAGGCATTGGCCCTAGCGGACCCCGTCAGTTCTGCTGACATCTCTTTGAGGCGCGCGTGGAACACAACGCGCCATCGACCCGGGCCTGGTCCTTATCGGACGGCGAGCTACCCATTGCTCACCGTCCGCAAGCCCGCGCCTACGGTGGCCGGAAATCTTCCTGTGATTCCCGACGCCCAGGGCACATGACCTGGATTAGGACATAGGATACTTTTTATCCCGATATTCCTACGGCATCGAGACTTATGCGGGTGAAACCGCGGGCCGCAGCTAGTTCATAATATTCTTCAGTTTGTCAATACGTCGTGAGTTGGAAAAAGAAGGTATAATATTTTTTAAACATAGGTACATAGTTCCTTGTAGAAGTTTATCTAAAGGTGCCGAAATTTCTCATTCAGCGGCTATAGATGTAAAAATAATCTCAGGATAGAATAGTTTATCTTTTCATAAAATGGTCTGAAGGTAGGATGAAATAGTCCTAAATATGAAGGATACAAAAAGGAAAAGGTTAAATAAAGCCACAGAACTTGTGATTTAATATAAATTTCCATTGAAAGTAACTCAAACTCAAACTCAAACTCAAAGCATTTATTTCAATTAAACCATTTACAGGCACTTTTGAATTGTCAAGGAATCGGTCAGTCAGAAATAGGTATGAAGCTAGTTGCCCATTCCAAAGCGTAGTAGGTACCTATGGAGAAGAACGGGCAAGAAACTCCACGGACACTCTTTTAAATAAAAAATTGTTACAAAATATTGGTTACATCATTCATGTTGAAATTATACATGTGAGAACAATGTAGAAAGACGTGCACGTTAGAAGCGTCCGTAATAAAAAGATAAAACAAAGAACAATTCAAAAAATAAAAATAAAAATAAGCCCTGGCAGCTAAGAGATGACCAGTCCCAACTGACGGCGCCCGTTCACGAACATGACGCATGGATTAGCACCATTCAGCTCAACCATTTTGAAGGGAGCTAAATGATCCAACACACGCGCCACCATCAGCGAAACATTTGAGTGAGCATGACATACTCACAGCCGCCAGGGCAGATTCAAGTCAATGCAAGACATATTACCCGGTAAATGGTAACTCTTTAGTACATAGTACTCACACCTGTGCTATGCAATTATATAATACAATGGAGATTGAGTTTATACAATGCAAAGATAGTCTTACAATCTTCAGCAGCTCCAACAGTATTTGCAAATGTTAATCAATTAGTTGTGGAGCAGGACCAGCATTGAGCCAAGCATTTTTATCAGCGATGTAATCCCCCAACGTATAATATGCCTGCCTGCATAGTGTGCGTTTTATACAAGATTTGAATTTCGTCTCATTCAGTTGAAGTATGTGGGGAGGAATTTTATTGTAACATTTTAAACAGTATCCCATAAAAGATGAATCTACTTTAGCCAGTCTGAAACCTGGTTGAACTAATAGGTCCCTATTTCTTGTACTATAGTTATGTCTATCACCTCTTTTGCTAAAAAGATGTAAATTCTTTCTTACGTACATGATGTTTTCATAGATATATTGACAAGGTACCGTCATGATGTTAATATCCTTAAACAGTTTCCTTAGAGAATCGCGCCTGCGGAGATAATATATGGCTCTGATCGCTCTTTTCTGCAGAATAAAAATAGACTCGATGTCTGCAGCCCGTCCCCACAGTAAAATACCGTACGACATGATACTATGAAAGTAGCTAAAATAGACTAGCCTCGCGGTATCTACATCAGTAAATTGACGGATTTTTCTGACAGCATATGCTGCTGAACTTAGCCGTCCTGCAAGAGATGTTAAATGAGGACCCCATTGCAGCCTTGAGTCGAGCGTGATCCCTAGGAAAACAGTTTTGTCGACAAATTCTAGTTTCTCTTGATTCAATACTATCTCACAATCACTACTTTTGACATTTGGTAAAGAAAATTTTATGCACTTAGTTTTTTTTCCATTTAATACTAAATTATTAGCAGTGAACCAATTTTGGACCTGCAGTAGGGCGTTATTTACGTCGTTAAAATTTGTAGCACGTCTATCTACCTTAAAAATTAAAGAAGTATCGTCAGCAAATAACACCATTTGTGGTTGATTTTTTAATAAATGGAGTAGATCATTTATATACACTAAGAAGAGGAATGGACCCAATATCGAGCCTTGTGGCACACCTATTTTTACTTTTAAACCTAGTGAATTGATACCGTTTATTTGAACTTGCTGTTGTCTATCATTTAAATAAGATTTTACTAAATTGAGTGCAAGTTTTCCAAGTCCGTAATGCTCAAGTTTCAAGAGTAAGGTTTCGTGATCGACGCAATCAAATGCTTTGGAGAGGTCACAGAAGATCCCTATGGCGTCTTGAGCCTCTTCCCACGCGTTAAAAATGTGTCTTAATAGGGTTACACCGGCGTCGGTCGTACAACGTCCTTTGGTGAATCCATACTGTTGATCGTGAAGGATTTTATTTGTGTTAAAATGATTGAGCATTTGATTAAGCATTACCTTTTCAAACACCTTGCTGAATACCGGCAACACGGATACGGGTCTATAATTATTGGCGTCTTTACTGTCCCCGGATTTGAAAAGTGGTATTACCTTACTGTATTTCATTAAATCCGGGAAGACTCCTTGATCCACACACAAATTAAATATTAAAGCTAAGTAAGGCGCTATGGTCTCAATTATGGAGGTACAGACTTTAATGGACATCCCCCAAAGATCTTCGGTCAATTTGATCTTGATTTGTTTAAAAGCTTTTATTACTGTTATGGGGTTAATATGCTTAAAGTTAAATTCAGTCGGGCATGCTGAAACGTTGGCCCTTACTAAATCAAAAGAGAGCGAGGGCGAGGAATTTAAGGTTTCAGTAGTTTTAAGTGGGATACTGGTAAAGAAATTTACAAATTCTTGAGCAACTTCTTTGCTATTGCAAATGAGACCACCACATGACTTCTTCAGTGTATAATCAGAATTATGCTTTTTGTTTCTGTTCGTTTCATTATTGATAATTTTCCAAACTGTCTGTATTTTATTGTCTGCTGATTTAACCTTGTTGCTAATGTATAAGGCTTTAGCTGCCTTACAAGTGTTCTTAAAAGTTCTAGAGTAAGTAGCAACATACTTATTAAAAGTATCCGTGTTAATATAAGGCTTAAGGCCATACAGCTCGAAAAGTCTATCCCTACTTTTCCTGAGTCCTGTAGTTGCCCAGTCACTAAATAAAAACTTAGGGCTGATAGTTTTAGTGTTCTTCTTAAAACAATTATTGAACTCGGATTGGACTAACGAAAAGAATTCTTTATACAAAATATTAACATTGTTCATTGTAAGGACCTGATTACTTAACTTACAAATTAAAGTGCTATTATATTTATTTAAATTAACAGCTGTTATTGGTCTGAATTGTATCTTCACTTTTTGTAATGGTATGTTAGACTCAAAAGTTACGGATTGACCACTGTGATCCGAAGGGAGATAATTAACTATGGCTTTATCTAAATAGTCACAGCAACAAAACACATTATCAATACATGTAGCAGTAGATGTAGTTATTCGGGTCGGTTCCACAAACACATGTGACAGATTGAATGATTGGAACAAATTTAAAAATCTACCGGTTATTGAATTATTTTCTAAAATATTAATGTTAAAGTCACCACAGATAATTACTGATTTATTACAAGTTGCAAGTTTTGCCAAAACATCTTCCATTACTGACTCAAATATAGAGTAGTTTTGATAATTTGGGGGTCTATAAACGCACACTATTACATGCTTATCTAGCTCAACACAAGACAGTTCAATGCTATGTTCAACCGATAGTTCAACTATGTCATTACGGGTTTTTGATTTAATACAACTTTTAATTAAGATTAATGAACCACCACGCAGCATTGATTTTCGGTTAAAACAACTAGCCACACTATAATTCTCATAGTTAATTAACATTTCATAATCTTTTAACCAATGCTCAGTTAAACATATAATGTCAAACATTGTTTTTTCTAAAAACAATTCAATTTCCAATTGTTTGGAAGAAAAACCTTGAATATTTTGATGTAATAATTTCAAGGATTTCTGCTTAGCCCCTTTTGTACAGTTAACTATGTTAGTGCTAGAAAATACCTTTTTGTTATCAAGTTTAATCATACTGTTATTGGTACCTTCTGTTGTCTTACAAACTAGTTTAAACTATTAGTGCTAACCACCTTAACATTAGTACTATTACTAATTGTGGTACTAATTCTATATGACTTCGACATACTAATTATGTCTGGGTTAATATTAAAAGCTAATAGCCTAGCTATTTGACGTCTAAAACTAATGGGCAGATACACAGTATCCCTAGTCGACCTGAGCTTATCAACAAAAATGTTGGTGTCAAAAAATATAAACTTGTCACTATGGTGACTAACTAAAAAATGCATGTAATTATTTAACATGTGAATGTAGTTGTTTTGTCTGTTTGACAAGTGCTCAAAATATGGAAAAGCACACAAAATTATTTTCTTACAATTTAAGTTCAATAGTTCGGTGATACTATCAGTAATATCATCTTTTTTAACATTACAACTATTACCTATTAATACAGTGATAATGGCATTAGGATCATATTCCTTCCTAGTTATTGAAGACATTATTTGTTTGTAGGAATTCTGAGGCCTACAATAGTTTTGAGAAGAATGACTCAGGTTGTCGCTAAGTAATTTTCCTAACCCTTTTCCAAAACTATCAGAAAACATAATGGAGCAGTAACAAACTTTACTATTACAAAGGGGAGAACTAGCTTCTGTCTGAACTACTTGCAATGGACCTTGTTCAATTTCTGGTAAATCTTTATTTGGAATAGTGATCTGAGCACTTCCTGACTGGTACGGGCCCTCCGTTGCCTCAGGTTGGAGAGTGCCAAGATTGGATATCCTATGCAATGAAGATTGAGGGCTACTGGGAGTCAGCAGGTCCACTTTATCTACATTAGAGTTGCACATTTCCACTAACTCATTTGCAGCAAGGATGTGCTCCTGAATTTGTTTTTCAGACCTCACATACTTAGTATAGAGTGACTGTAGTGACGCTTCTAGTACCTGAATTTCAGACTGTAACTGTTGAGTGTCAAACTCATAAATGTTCTTACTGTCTTCTAATTTAATTTGATAGTTATTTAATTTATTTATAAGAAAACCACGTTCTTTCCTTAGTTTAATATTATTGGAATTGTGTTTTTGTTGTTTTCTATATTTATTGCATTTATTAATGATTTTATTTAGCTTTGCATATTTCTTAATTTTATTTTGACTTACTTTATAACTACTATTATTATATTTAACTAACGAATCTTCAGTAAGGTCTATTGTTATTAAGGAATGCGGGTTGCAAGTAGTGTTTAATAATTCATTATACAAGTTATTATTTTCCTTAGCCTGAGTACATTCTTTTTGTTTCTGTAAGTGATTAATTCGTACATTTGCATGAATTAATTCTTCTTCTAGGTCCCTAACCTTACATAAAGCCTCCTCATATATGTTGCTGCAGTTGTTGAAACCATTTGTGACCACCCGCAGTTTGTCCCGTTCATCAACAACATCCAGGTATTGCTGATGAAGGTCCACTAGCTCCCGTTTTAAGCCTGTGTTTTTGAAAACGACCTTCTCGACTTCCTTCTCACTTTCATCTATCTCCTGTAACAGCTGTTGACATTTACTGTTTGAAGCCTCAAGATCCTGAATGGCCGTTCTCAATTTAAGCTCCAACTCCTGAGCAACAGCCTTACGGGTCATCACAGGCATGGTTTCAGGAATTAGTACTGAAAGTAGAATTAAAGGAACGGTGAGAACTACTTAGACAGATAAACAAAAAAGGAAAGCTAGAAATGAAAGGAAAATGAGAGAAATTAGTGTTGCTTTATAGAGAAATGAGGAAGGCTGCTAAATATAATTGAACTGCAACTTGATTTGATCAGATACTAAGTTATATTGATTTTATTTTCTTATGATTTTAGGACTTTTACTTATGTGGGTAGGATGCCTAGATTAAAATAAAATTTAGTTTTTCATAAAGATGATGCAAAAACGGTAAACAACGTTCTTGTTGTTGTGTATTCTAGTACTATTATGCTATAGATTAAAACTATTTCGAAAATTCACTACATAAGTTTCGTTATCATATATGTGAATAAAGCGACTTAGACCCACTGCTGAGTTCCAAATCAACTAAGAAAAGTGATTCTAGGGATCAATGAAGGCGTGTTACAGAGTCTATGAGACGACTGCGTGGTAATTAAAGAATAAAAGTAACAATACTCCCCGTTTAAATCCGCAGGTCGAACATCAGCTGTTCGTGATAGGTTACCGGTAACGGTGGGCAACCAAACACTGTGTTTTACTATGAATATTTCCAGGAAAACAATAATCCTGAGTATTTATGCAGTTACTTTTCATTTAGTTATATTATTTCACTATAATTATACTTAAAAATAATTAAATCTAATTTTAAAATACAGAACAAAATTTTGACATGTCACTCGAGCAGTGTTGCCAGTTCAAAAAAAAGTGCCTTAACTTTCAGTAACCGGAACTTTACCCTGACTAGATCATTTATTCGCTTTCTTTTCATCGTTATCGGTCCATAAATGGTCACTGCTGAATAAGAGATTACTATTAAGGATGTTACATTGAAAAGTTCCTTATTAACTACTTACCTACCGCGAAGCGTACACCTAATCAAAAGCGATCGACGCGCGAGTACACGGTCGTTGCGCGAATGAGATCGCGTGTTCGCTTGATGTCAAAATTTATGTCAATAGTGTCCTACTATATTAGCGATTACCGAGGATGGATGGATGCATCGCGTATTCGCGTCAATAAGTCACAATTCAATTCACATCAGAAACGCGCAGATTTTTTTTTTTTACAGTAATCTGTTTTTACTTTTGTTTCCTCTGTACTCCTGCTTTCCTCTCCCACAATCGTGTGCGGCGGGACGTGATTACGTTCGCGCGAATATTAGTTAGGCCACCTCTTTGGATCATAATGTTATGTCAGGTAGGAAACCAGTTCCTGCCGGGGCTGCGAATATGGGCCGAAAGGGAAATCGTGGCCCCCGGCAACAGGGCAACCGAAGGAACACGGGGGGATTTTAGTCAGTAAGAGTCTGACACGCCCTCCCACTCCACCCAGAACGGAAGAAGTTGCCTATTTGATAATATACCAAAAAAAAAAAAGACTAGTTCGGCTCCGGTACGTGTGATCGCTAGTCCGTACGAACAATGATCGCGCGAACTTGCGATGGTCGCGTAGTCACTTTCTATTAAGACACGGGGTAATCCGTCATCTGCCGAACTATGCTCGTACGTCGTCGGCTGAACTCAGCCTATGAAAGGGAGGGCACACACCTAACTATCGTAAGTCTTTGGATGATGTCGGCTGAAGTAGCGCACTCGCTTTCTCCGGTCGATGACGGATTAAGTGTACCTATGCAAACCATAAGAGTGTAATAATACTGAGTCTATGTGTTGCGACTTTAATATTCTGCGGGGCTAACGTGACACACACGGCAATAAGGCTAAGCGTATGCTGAGACGCAGGTGACGCAGCACAGTACAGTACAGATTTGGCAGGCAAGACAGACTTAGGCCGCGAGCGCATGCTGCGACGCAGCTACACAGACACATTCGCGTCCTAGCTAGTACAAAAATTCTGTCATTGAAACAAAATTATGAATCAGTGGAAAAAAAACAAGTGACGACCTGCACGCGTCGCGCAGAAATCCGTAATTTTATTTTACTATATATTAATAATGACCGGTTACTGGTTACCGGTTACTGGTTATGGAGGTCAGATAGGCAGTTGCTCCATGTAAAATACTGGTATTCAGCTGCATCCGGTTAGACTGGAAGCCGACCCCAACATAGTTGGGAAAAGGCTAGGCAGATTGATTGATAAATAATGAAAATACTTCGGTTTAAACTACTATTTATATTGGAACGGAGTTCCTTTCGCGGCCGCGTGAGAAACTGTAGTTGAGTATCACTTTCAGTAACAACCAGTCACTTAGAAAATCTCTGGTGATTAACGAAATCTAGGGATTATGGCTGTATGGCAATAACAAACCTTTGCAACATAATTACTCAAATCGCCAGTTCATTTCCCAAGGGTGGTGATTAAGCCCGGAGGACACGGTGGAGCATACGGTGGAGGTCTGCCCGGCTTGGGCGGAGCATCGCCGTGTCCTCGTGGAGGCAATCGGCGGCGGTGATCTCTCGTGTCCGGCCTTGATTCGGGCCATGGTACGGAGAGAGAGGAAATGGGAGGCCGTCACCTCCTTCTGCGAAGCAGTAATGCTCGCGAAGGAGGAGGCGGAACGCGTGAGGGACAGGGAAAATTCGCGCCCTCACGCCCCTAACCGCCGCAGGAGGAGACGCCCTGAGCGTTGGGAATCGCGAGCCGATTTCCGAGTAATTTGATAATAACCTACCAAAAAAAAAATGATGGTGATTAACAACGTGTAGTGTTTTATGGTTATAATAGCGAAATCAACTCCAGCTGCATATTTATCTGAAAGTCAGTCCTTTTGGTATGTGTGGTGGTGATTAATAAAATTTGCAATATCGTG
Source organism: Agrochola litura (assembly GCA_949152395.1). Classification (NCBI taxonomy): domain Eukaryota; kingdom Metazoa; phylum Arthropoda; class Insecta; order Lepidoptera; family Noctuidae; genus Agrochola; species Agrochola litura. The sequence goes on along the minus strand of OX424509.1, from coordinate 14,375,529 downwards.
AGTTTCATGGTGATTGTTACATACAGTATCAACCTTTGCTTTCTCAAATTGCGATCGTCGGCCCATTTGTCTTTCGTGGTGATTATTTATCGAGTATATTATGTGCCAGAAATTTTCCATTATTTTGATTTTTTTAATTTCAGCATGCTAAAGAAAAACATTTCATTTTTATTAATAAAAATGTCAGTTACACAAAAAACTAAACATAAATTAAAAGAGGTGGGTGTAAAATCAATTTAGTTTATACTAATTCCAAGCGTAAAATTGATTTAATGAAACGGAACCTCACGCCGATATTGCTATCATATTATTTTTGTTTTCTTTTTTTTGCTACGTCGGTCTCTCGTCGTGAAATAAAGAAGTGTCAAAGTGCCTTATCGAGTTTACTCGAGCGGTCATGTTAGGCATAAGAATGACGCCAGAGTCGTAAACAAATTTTGACAAATCGAGAAAAAGAGCGTTCTCGCGCTTGTCATGTTAACCCTGCTGGAATAATCTAGATAAAGGACTTCACATTCATAGTCCAGTGGAGCACAAATATAGATGGTTATTGAGACCTACATCCATATTCAATAGATGCTGCAAATATTAATAACACTGAGAATAAATAAGGCTCATTGTATTCTTGCAGTTATCAAAGTCAAATAATTTATTTCAATAAGGCACTTTTGAACGTCAAAATATCCAAAAAATAGAATTGATTCTAGTCGCCCCTTCAAAAAGGTAGTTTTCGTATGGAGAAGAATGAGCAAGAAACTCCACCGTTACTCTTTTAAAATGTTTTACAATATTTTAAATACCTACATTAAATATATAATTATATGTGAAGACGATGCACCTGAATTATGATTACTGTACCACAGTAGGTAAAAAGAATTAAAAATGAAGCAATGACAGATTAATTAATTATGTGATGGGTCACTTAATTACAAGCATTGTAAAAATATACGATATTCCTAAAAATTTTACAAGTAATACTAATAAGTCAGTGTGTGAGTTCAAAGTAATCACAGAATGTAAAATCAATGTTATAAAAATAACATATATATATAATTATCATCAAAATAAACATAAAGGTATCCTAAGCAACATATTAAAGGTCGACCACGCAAAGTTAACTTTGTCCCGACATGAAAAACACAATAATTAACATACACACGCATTAAGGTACGCCCACCTTCGTAAAACAATGACTCCGGCGTAATCACCGCGCAGAGGTAAAACACTCGAAAATGGAGAGCGGAAAACAACAGGGGTTGGAAAAAGGTAAGGTACAAACCAACCAAGGTACAAACTCTTTAGTAAAAAACACAAATGATTTATTTGACGAGGCGCTTTCAGTATTCGCATGTACAGTCGGAGGTAAAAATATGTATGTATACAAATGCGATTTTTTCCGAAAGTTTGGATGTGTCACGTGATCATCATTCTGCCGAAAGTCGTCCACTGCTGAATATAGGCCTCCTCCAAGCACCGCCATTTCGACCGGTTCTGTGCTTCCTGCATCCAGCGGATTCCTGCGACCTTCACAATGTCAGAAGTGTCTTGTGATGATATGTAGTAAATGTGTTGTGTCTACTAAAGGCTCGCGCACATTTGGGCCGCGCCGCATCGCAACGCACTGTAAAAATCCGCCTAGATCACTATAATATATTTTATATATGAACCATTGCATACTACAGGCGGGCCTCACTGGACCGCAGCGCAACACACTGGCGGATCTCTTGCCAAACGTATTTTTGCTGGGCTCGCCACAATTGCGGCGATAAGTCTTTTTGAGGAGTGGCTAGAGAAGCGTCACGGCGTCCTCACCTTCCGCCTGATGCAGGTCCTCACCGGACACGGTTGTTTCAGGAGGTTCCTGTTTTGGATAAGGCGGGAGGAAACGCCCGGGTGTCACCATTTAGCCACCACCGTTTTAGCCAGTGAGAGTTTGAAATGCCCTCCCGCTGCACCCAGAGCGGGAGAAGTTATTTGATAATGGAAACAGTCCGAAAAAAAAATCATTTCCGACAATCTGTTGTTGACTGTAATACTAAATTTAAAAAAAAAAAAATACTAAACTTCCGAAAACAGTTTAATTTCTAGTTTGAAATTTGAATCTGCAGTCTGAAACAATAACAGCGGCCGAATTGTGCGTTTAGCTTTACAGTACTTTTTTATTTTATTTTTATATGAACGTTTTCCAGAAAACGGCTTTCCAAATTCGCTGTTTACCTACATATTTATGTCCCTGACTGTACCAGCGGGTCCGGAAAGATTTTTTCCCCGTTATATAATATGCATATTTCTGTATAATTTCATAATCAATCCAGTGCCTGGGCATGCCGATTATGACCATCAATTATACGGATTACCGTTAGCCTTTAATCGCAAGCGTACAGTACAAAGAATGGGATTAAAATAGGTTTTAATTTGTATATTTTTTTGTGTGTGGGTAATGTCACACCAGGATTTTCTGGAAGTAAGCTTTAATAATATTTTGTTTTGTTGAAAAAAGAGTTTATTTTGACGTCAGGTATTTGGGTTATCTATACTTATACTTATTACTTATAATATTACAAAGAGGTAAAATTTGTTTGTTTTTATGTTTGTTTGTTTGTATATTTGTATGAAGGGGGTAATCTCTGGACCTACATGTCGGATTTGAACAATTATTTTTGCATTGGATAGCCCAATTCTTGAGGAAGGTTATGGGCTAGCAGACAAAGTCGCGGGTAGAAGCTAGTGGTCTTATAAATGTTTAAAAAAAAGGTTGGTAGGTTATTTTTTAAATATCACTTTTCGCGAAAAGGCCGCCCATTGTGTTACCGTATGTAAAATTTCTACATTCATATCTGTAATTTATATGGTGTACATAATAAAGAGTATTCTATTCTATTTTAAAATCATGTCAGTACATCTATAGATGATGAAGTCCCGGCTATCATTGGTGGATCTTTGATAGTCGTTACGGGTCGCCAGAAGCCCGAAAGTCTGACGACCAGTCTTACCAAGGAGTATCGTATTTACTGGGTTGTGGAGGTCAGATAGGCAGTCGCTCCATGTAAAATACAGTATTCAGCTGCATCCGGTTAGACTGGAAGCCAAACCTAACATAGTTGGGAAAAGGCTAGGCAGATTGATTGTTAGTATCTACATCTAAAAAAATGTCTGCCATATAAATGTCAAAAAGGTTATTTACCATTTGGCATTTTAACAAATTTGAACCCATGAGTATACGAGTAGGTAAAGGAATGTAAATCAAAGAAAAAGCCAGTGTACCTAAGGCTAAAGCACTCGTAATATTTGATCATTGAAAAGCTCTCACGATTTTTACCTCTGAAAAATAAAAGTGAGTATTGCATACTTAAGACCATGGCAACTGAATTTAAATAACAAGTATTTTACCTTTATGTTCGCCATCTTTCTTTCCTTAAAAAGAATGTTCCAAAAATGTTTAACAAAATAAAGAGATACAACTTTTCAAAGGCAGAAAAATCTTTTAATGTAATACAATGTTACTTCCTTTCATTAAAAGGCGAATAAATGCAAATTCGGGGAATCAGAGTTTTATCAACATTACAGAACTTGAGGTTACCCGAAGACGAGCCTTTGAGCAAGTACCACCTAAAATTTTATATACCTTTGAATGGATGGTGTTCAATACAATGTGAACATATATTTTGATATTCAGAAATATTATTGATTAATGTAATTAATTGCAGTGATCTGTAATAATTTAGTTTTATTAATTTTTTTAGTTTAAAGTGTGACAACACACGTTTTTTCTTGTCGCTTCTGTAAAATTCGTTGAGTATAACTCAACATTGTTTTTTCTTTTTTATTCAAATGTAAGTGAAATCCTTATTTTATTTTTTCTCTTTGTTTTATTTCAAACAGATGGTATAAACTCCAACACAACGTTGGGACTATTCAACATGTCCCGGAATTAAAGCACACCAATAAACACTCCAATTAGAATATTATGTTTATAATCTTAATAGATACACTGAATTTTTACAATTACGTTTAAAACATTGTTTATTTATTAAACTAGTTATATTGATTGTGGAAAAAAATTGTGGTCACAGTACGCACGCACACAGTCGCACACGTAAACGCTAGAGTAGTAGTTCATCCGTTTTGCTTTGTATTGAATGTACGAGGAGTGTGACTGAAAGGACTATGACCAAAGTCCTATACATGCATATCTTAACCAAAACGATAATGTCCAAAAGCTAAACATGGTGCATTTAGTAAGCACATTATTGGACCTAGATTTTGAAAGAATTCCTCTATTTTAATATAATGCGCAGTTTTTTGTATACAGGGAAATATTTTAACCAGTGCGCGTACTTAAAGACGAGACTTTACTCATCATTATGAACAACTTTTACTAGGGCACCAAACCTGAAATCGCGAAAAAAAAATCTGCTGTTCCCTACATTTATATTCGCATAACTCGTCAAAAGAGTAAAGTCACGTATTTAAGTTTGTGCACTGGTTATTTTCTTTTCCTGTATCAATAATTTTTGTGACAAAAATTTACCTATCGTCATTTTTTATTACAGAAAAAGATTTAGTAAAATTCTAAACAACTTTTATAAAGTGCATTAATTCAGTTACACATTAATGTAGTTCTTAATTGAGAAGGTTTTTATTGGTATTTTTTCCGACCTGTACGTGAAGCCGCGGGCAAAAGCTAGTAAAATGTATTTTACACAATGACGTCTTCAGAAAATTATTTGCTTTGCTTTCCTGTGGAGCCTTTGACGTTCTTTACTTTGTTATAGAACGACCCTAATGGGCCAGTGCGGTGCGCGGGAGCAAAAACTTTAGCTATTCTTGGTTTTACTCAACTATTGTTTGAGTGTGAATGTGTTGAGTTGCGGGTTTTCTTCACGAGTTCAGTGAGACTTTGAATCGTCTTCAATTAGTTGGGAAGGAAAATAAGAATTTGTAAATTGCTCCCGGGCCAACAACAATCTAAAATTAGGTCCGTAGGGATTTTCTAGGTTGATTAAACTTATGCCTTATCTATGTATATAAAATTCTCGTGTCACAATGTAGTTGCCATACTCCTCCGAGTTGGCTAGATCGATTTTTATGAAATTTATATATGTCTGAAAATCGGTCGTCATCTATTTTTCATACCCCTAAGTGATAAAGGTGGTCCACCCCAAACATTTATATGGCAAAACAACGTTTGCTGGGTCAGCTAGTATACTTATACAAATATCCCCCAAAACAATGACAACTCTTAAAAAAAACCATTAAGTCCGCAAACAGCGCAGATTTTCCATATTCAAAACAAGTTTATTCAAAAAAGGAACAAAAAAAACATAGTTTCAAGACGTTCAGTACAGCTCTAGGTAATACAAAGATCATTAGAGGAGTTGGGATATAAATACCAGCTTGCGCACCGTATCCGCAAAGTAAACCGCTTAAGACTAACGTGAAATTAACCCGAAACTGCTGCCACAACACGGATACCTTCTGGAAAGTTCGAGTGCCGAAGAAATAAATATCGCATTTGTGAATAATAAGGTATTTTCTTAGGGGTACCTAATTACTTTGCCTCGGTATAGGTTATCGTGAATAGAATGGAATATTCTTTATTATGCAGGTACACCATGCGATTTACAGATGAATGTAGAATTTTACATAGAGTGATACAATGTACGGTGCGATATTGGAAATGTACAGTCCCAGAGTCATACATTGAGCCTCCATTTCATTTCCATGTTTGGTATAAAAGCCTCAATCAATCTGCCTAGCCTTTTTCCAACTTTATTGGGGTCGGCTTCCAGTCTAACCGGATGCAGCTGAATACCAGTATTTTACATGAAGCTACTGCCTATCTGGCCTCCACCACCCAGTAACTGGGTAATACGATTCCTCTTGCAAAGACTGGTTGTCAGACTTTCGGGCTTCTATAACGACTGTCAAAGATCCATGAATGACAGCTGGGACCAACGGCTTAACGTGCTTTCCGAGGCACGGAGGAGTCTCGGTATGTAAAGATGGTCACTCATCCACAGACTAAGCCCGGCAAGCGTAGCTTAACCTGATGAATCGACCCGTGCGGCTATTATTACTTAGCCACGAGCTCCTTGGTATAAAGGCCTAAAACATCAAAATAGTAATGAGTTAAAAAAAAAATGTTGATGCAATTTTGAAGCCGACATACTAGCCATAATTTTAATTTATTCTTATACAGGCTGTCCACTAAATAGCACGACATACTGCAAGGGGGATAGCTTGGGTCAATACCTATCAAAACAACACAATATATGTTCAGCAAAATCTTACGGATCTTCTTTCTGTGTGTGTGTGTGTGTGAGGGTGTGTGTGTGTGTGTTTGTGTGGTTTTTTTGGTGCGCATAATAAAGAATATTCTATCTTTCTATCTATCTATATCAAATTTATGATTATATACAATATATACATCATAGTTTCAAAGGAAATTTCTAAATATAAGTATGTATGGGCGATTGCAAAATTTTAACATATAATTTAAATTCATGATAAAAAGATGCAGAGCTCGATTTAAGAGTCCGGGAACACTCCCGTGAATATAACAAAACTCTAATTAGGTTTTTAAGTACACACTTAGAATTCTAATTTGAGTTTTGATAATAACGGTCCATTGCAGTCCCAAAATAATGTCATTAGGTAGATCGATGATGGGTAGATGAAGTGTTAAACTAAACTGTTGAAAAGATTTAATTTATCTTACATGTACTAGATATCTCTTTAAGATATTAAATTACATAGTGTAAACATTTTAGCAACCAATATGGAAACATCTTTCAGACACAAAATAAGAGTTTTAAATTAAAACATTAGTTAGATAACATGCAGAGTAAAATTAGTTCTAAACGTATATTTTTAGTCTATTTGTGTACCGTCGTCGTCTGCTTATATTAAATTCTCGTGAAAAATCGTCATGTAAGCACGCAGTTGGCATGATTGTAGGAACATATTAAATCGCGGGCCAAATTAAAATGTAAAACTCGGCCGAGTCATGCCCTTGTGTAAAGTGAATAAGATAAATGAACGCGGGCCCAGTGAAACGTTCGTTTCACGTATCACACAAATAAATTAACCACACGAAACTGGGGTTTCATTTAAAATGAAATCGATAAAGTATAGGTCTTTTTGGCGCGACGAAACGATTGCGGGTTGTGAAGAATTTGATTGGAGTGAAGCTACCACCAAATGGGTCTTTTAAAACGTTTCTATTTTCGATATATTGTGTTACTTACAGTTATATATTATTATTAAAAACTAGCTGACCCAACAGACGTTGCCCTGTCTCAATAAATACAAAAATCTCATAGAAAAAAGTACTTTCAGTATTTATCCGAATTTCACAATTTTCTGGGCAATTTTTCTAATTTTTCGTTTCCTAAAAAGCTTATTCGGATGTTTAGTATTATCTTTATTTATAGTGATGTTGTTGGCAACACAACATTTCGTTTTATCTGTCATCTTTACTGTCAATGTCAATTGTCACTAACGTCAGTATACTTACAAGAATTAATTAAATGGAGCACACGTTTTTTGCATCCGATCTGCATTTTTCATTAAATAGGTTCGCTAATCAAGTTACCCAACAGATGTAGAAGGCAATAACTAAATATTTTACATACGTTGGGTCATCAAAAACTTGACTGCCTATGTAAAATGTTATACAATTTTTTGCTTCCAACCTTTTACTACAGATACCCAGTAAGGCTAGAGCGTACACCCGAAAAAAAAGTTTCAATTTCACTAAGCTGTAAGTGACGTAAAAGCGACAAATTTCACGCACCCAAATCCGTTTAGACGCGTCCATCAGACCTCACCTTAACACGCGTGGGTTTGCGACAAATTCTCTGTTGCTGCGAAAAACGTTGTGATTTGTTAGAATTTCCATACTAACTCATGACCCTCGGGTCCTACCTGACCTGCGGTGAGCGGCGATGTCGAAACCGTAAAACATCCATATAAATTTAAATTCTCCTACGTGTTGGTAAACTTTCGACTGCGCATTTCTAAAATCATGTCCAAATGGAGTCTTCGTTTCAACTAATTAAATGGTTTGTAGATTAATGTAATAAGTAATGGAGCTAACTTTGATAAAAGATCTCTATTCAATTTCAAATTCAATGGAATATTCGGGAAATTTTGCTCATATTGTCAACGGAATTTCCTTTCTGTTATAATTTTGGTTTATTACTCCATTTTCATTTATTAAGTATTTTTCGTTTTAATTTGATTTGAAGCACAATTAGGTACGTCCATTGTTTATTATTTGCAGTACTTAACGTCCGAATTCATCATCTTTTATTTTTTCTTTGTAAGTAAATAAAATGTATTTTCCGTAGACAAAATATTATGGAGACACCCGTTGGCATTTATGTACGGGTGGGTTTCAGTTTAAGATTTTATTAAATGAAACGAGTTCTAGTGTGAGAGGAAAACCTAGGGAAGTAAATTCTTATTTATTGTTTTAAAAATAGTTAGAGGGGCTCGTGGCTAAGTAATAACAGCCGCACGGGTCGATCGATCAGGTTAAGCTACGCTTGCCGCGGTCAATCTGTAGATGGGTGACCATCTTAACATACCAAGATCCCTGCGTGCCTCGGAAAGCACGTGAGGCCCGGCTGACATTCTTGGATCTTTAACAGTCGTTACGTCAGAAGCCCGAAAGTCTGACAACCAGTCATACTAAGAATTATCGTGTTAATCAGTAACTGGGTTGTGTAGGTCAGATAGGCAGTCGCTTTATGTAAAATTCTGGTATTCAGCTGCATCCGGTTAGACTGGAAGCCGACCCCAACATAGTTGGAAAAAGGCTAGGCAGATTGAGTTATAATCATAGTTCCTTTGGAACTGATTTTATTTAATAAACCAATTTTTCTAGGGATTTTCTTGCTTTCGTAGTTTACTCAGATAAAGATAACAAAAGACGGATAATGGCTGGTCACAGTATAGGCGAGCGTGTACTTGATGGCAGAATCAATTTCTTACCATCGATGGAGCTACTGCTAATCGGTTGACTGTGGAGAGTATTGAAGAACTGATAATGACACAGTCACTGAAAGTAAATAAAATAAAATGGATTAACTCGTAGAATGTCTTTGAAACAGCGCTTGATCACAAGAAAAATAGACTCGAAACGGCAATAAATATAATCGATAAAACCGTTGAGCGCTAACATGCTTCTAGTCGGCGATCGTTTGACGGTTAAAGAACGCTATAATATAAGCTTTCATAGACACACTTATCTGTACGAACCTTAGAACTTCGAGTATGTTTTTATACAGCCAAAGGCGAATAAAATAGAAACCCTTGATATGAAATCTAAAAACCGCCAAGTTCGTGTCGGACTACGCACAATGAAGGGTTCTGTAGTTGAGATGAATTTATTTATCCCAAGAACAAACTTAACGTTGTAGTTGAAAAGTTCGCCCATACATTCCAACTGCAAATGTAAAATAAAAATATAATAACAAATCTTCATTTCTACATACATATATACATTATTTTGATTAAAAAATGGCGTAAGTTAGTGCTCGTAATGTAAGTTTGTACGCATAATATTGAGAGATTTACCATGTTATTTTAAGACCATAGACTTCTTATAGGTTTTCCTGTAGGTATGTAATCTATGAGTAAAGAGCCATACTATGTAACTTTTCAAAATTTTAGGTCCAGTGTTTTCGGAGTTATGGGGGAATGGTCAATTTTCATCGAATTTCTTAAATATCTTTAAAAGTATTTATTTTAAAATTATATAAAAAATATGTTTACGATCCTCGCAACAAGTTCTTTCATTTGATATATTATCACACGGTACTGTTAGCAATACTTTTTTTTAAATTTAATTGTTGGCCCTCCAAAAATGACCTCTATTTTCAAAATTTATTTATTAACGTTACACGTTCGTGTTTAGGTCACAGAAATACATATGTGTACCAAATTTCAACTTAATCGGTCCATCAGATTTGGAGCAAATTGGTTGTGACAGACGGATAGATAGACAGACAGACACACGAGTGATCCTATATGGGTTTCGTTTTTCCTTTTGAGGTACGGAACCCTAAAAAGGAATCTAAGACCCGCAAATATCATAAGCGAAGTCACAGACAGTATCATAATGGAAGTAAGCGTATTGAAGTGACACCCGAGGAAATCTTGAGAGGTCGGTCGTTTATCACATGCATCTGTGACGGGAGAAAAACTTTCCTACACTGTGGTGACTAAATGATATTGCGATTTTTCTCACATTCGTGTCACATCGCTTTTTGCTTTTCTATCTTTTTGGGTCTATCATTCCTTGGATATTACGGCCGTGGAGAATTCTTTATAGTCGAAAGTAGAAGGGTTTATTTACTCGTCCTTAGTGTTATATTAAATGTAACTTGAATGCTGTAGCTGCAGAGCTTCTTTGGTGTTGCTCCCAAAATTTATAACAAAATTCCCGATGTTATAAGAAGTATGCCGTTAAAAAAAATCAAAAAGTGTTTTCATAAATTATTCGTTGAGAAATGTTACTATGTCCTAGATGATTAACTATAATAAATAATAAAACACTGGAACTACTGTACCTACCTATCAATGATCCAATGTATTGTATGCATGTATTTGGTTTTGTTTTGATATTTTTTGTTTGTTGTCTATGGTATGGTTTGTTTGCTGAAGCTCGCGTTGACTGCTTCTACACTGTGATGCGGAAGCGGTGCGCATCCCTGGTTAGTAGGGTGCGGGGCAACACCAACAGCATCCTGTCTATGATAGCAAGCAGGCTAGATTGTACGTTTGTGAACCACTGCTGCAAGGTATCGGCTGTCACCTTGCAGCAGTGATGTCACAAATTGTTTCTGTGTTTTAATTGTTTCTGTCTTAATGTTTTGTCACAAATTGTTTCTGTGTTAATGTTTTACTAACGTATTTTATAAGTTACTAACACTATGAGTCTTGTTACTTGATTTATTGAATAAAATAATAATAATATTTTGTATTTTTTTTATATTTTTAAATGTTTCATATTTGTTTTATTCTAATATTTAAAAATATAATTTATAAGTATTTAAATGAAATAAAAGAATAATAATATGGTAAATATTCTTTTTCTTTATTTTGTATAAACCTCACTAATATTTGAATGTCATCAATAACAAAACATAGCGCAACATATAATTATTATATAAGACCTTGACTTTTTACCTATGTTTTACAAATAAATAATTCTATTCTATTCTGTAAATACGGATGATAACTGAAAATCAGCGCTGTGCTGTGGGTCCCCTTAGCACAGCATCATGCTGAGTGGAAGCCTTCTTGTCACAGTAATAACGAGCCAGCAGCTGCCGCATATTTCTGTTTTGTGCTCGTGATTATATTTAAATCTATTTAGTTTTATTTTATTGTTCTACTCGAGTTAATTATCTTTTATTATGTAATGGATGGGTGACCCCTCCGTGCCTCAGAAAACACGTTAAGCCGTTGGTCCCAGCTGTCATTTGTAGATCTTTGACAGTCGTTACGGGTAGTTAGAAGCCCAAAAGTCTGACAACCAGTCTTACCAAGGGGTATCGTGTTACCTAGCAACTAGGTTGTGGAGGTCAGATAGACACGTAAAATACTGGTATTCAGCTGCATCCGGTTAGACTGAAAGCCGACCCCAACACAGTTGGAAAAGGCTAGTAGGCAGATGATGATATTATGCACGTGTTTCTGTAACAAATAAACTTATTTTTCTTTGTTTCTTTCAAATAAATAGCCTTGTGATATAGTTTGACCGATACCACTGTTACATTAGGAATGCGCGGCGCGACGGCCGGCAGCGTTGAGTAATGAGCCGTGAGATGCCGCCGTGAGCGTTGACGAATGAGCGGCCTGTAGTGCCTCCCCGTCTTACCGCGCACAGCCGCACATACGAGTACCTAAGGCGTGGTACAGTAGTCTCGGTCAAACTATAGTTCATGCAGTGAGCTTACTCGTGTTATTCGTGGTACTTGATTCCGTTAAAATTTTTCATCAGTTATTAAAAAAACATCTGCTTGTCTATATCTCTTAAACCCTGTATAATTTAATTAAGTTAGTGAAGTTGAAACCATTATTGATTTCACTGTGTATTATTCCCACTTTTATAGACGACTTGCTTTCGCCAGCGGCTTCGCCCGCGTGATATCTTTACCCATGTTACTCAGTGATAATAGAGTATTCTACAGGTAAAAAAAAATTAAAATCGGTCTAGTACTTTTTGAGTTTATTAATTAAAAACAAAAATACCTATAAATCTTTTCTCTTTTAAATTTATGTAGATTTTCGGAAAAACATTTTGATCGTTTGAAATGATGTAGGTTATTTCGTATTGGACTTGTTTCGTATTTACCCTACCTAAGTTAAGTATGCACGTACGTAAGCACGATTGCGTCACGGTGTGGTTGAATGATGATTATCTTGAGTGATATTGGCTTAAGACGTCATGTATTATGTCATATACGTGCGCTACATAGTAAGCATGTATTTAATATTCTCAAAGTAAATAAATAATGATGCCTGCTGATATCTATTTAATAATTCGTTGTTAAAACACTAAGGACCTTGCTGGTAAGACATTTTTTAATTTTTTACTGTTCTCAAAATAATTGTCAATTTTTTTTAGGATATAAGTAAGTAATTTAGTGTTGAAAGTTTTTTTCTATTATAATTTTAACGAAATTGTGTTACTTAAGTGTAATTTTCGATACCGATTTCATTGAAATTTGTACGCGTTTACACCTACCTGTTTTTTACAAATAAAAAGCGTTGACTTTGTCTTTGCTTTTTAACCAACTTCCAAAAAGAAGAAGGTTATATGTTCGTAGCGAATGTTTTTTTTTATGTATGTCCGCCGATTTCTCCCTCATTTGTGGACCGATTTTGAAAATAAGTTGGTCCCATATAAATTTTATATTAACTTTGCTTGGATAGTTTTTAAGTTAGCTAGAATAATACGAATACGTACAGGTAGTGGTATTCGAATTTGTGTGGGGTAAATACACAACTAAAAAGTGAAAAATAAAAACTTTAAAAAAAAAAAAAAAACCGCCTTCCAAAAAAAAACACTATGAAGTGAAAAATAACTTCGGAAATCGGTGTCTTTGGTTTTGTATTTTCGTTTTTCGCCACCGACTAGTTTTAGACCGAAAAGTTTTTACATTTTGTCTTTCTCGAGATCAGAGTTTCCTAGAAAATTGATAGCAGCCCTTAATGGAACTGGGGAACCTGTGCGGACATTAATACTATCTTTGTTCTACAGAAAAGGGCTGTTCGAGCCATTTACAATCTAGGTCCAAGAGATTCCCTTAGAGAAAAATTCAAAGAAATAAATATTCTGACTGTAGCCTCACAATATATTTTTGAAAACCTATTGTATGTGCACAAAAATATATCAAATTTTAAGAAAATGTCCGATATTCATAGTTTAAATACCAGGAATAAACACAACCTTGCTGTACATCGCACACGTCTCCACAAAGTAGGCAACTCATTCATGGGTCAATGTATACGTTTTTACAACAAACTCCCCATTGACATTCGAAACTTACCCATTAAACGATTTAAAATCTGTATTAAAACCAAACTTTGTAAAAAAGGGTACTATACAATTTCAGATTATTTAGAAGATAAAAAATCTTGGGATTGAACTGCTCGCTCTGCTAAGCCTTGTGATAAAATCATAAAACTAGACATTTTAATTATGTAAAATCAACATATACCAGTTTTATAAACACATTGACATTGTTGAAAATTATATTCAAAATGACATGATTACTTTGTAAAGTATTATATTATTTTAACTATTGTGAATGTGAGGACTATGTGGATATTGTTTTTATTTCTCTGCTAGTTTTAGTGATGGTCTGGCAGTTTGAGTAGTTTATGCGGCCTACCCAAATGTCCTTTCTTTGGTATTGTTCGTCGAGTTGAGCTCCTTAAGTTCTGAGTTGAGCTCCACGATTACTGACAAATGCTTGCACTGACTGGACAGGTCCACTCAAATCTGTGTGGTTCTTTCCTCAAAAGACCTTTTCAGACACTTATCTACATGGTCCTCATATGGCCTGACCAAGATTATGTCTGGACTTTAAAAGAGACTGCGACCTCTGAGTTTGTTTCGGCCTTTCTTCTCAGAGTAGTCAGATAGGAAACGCCGAACTCATCTAGCTTATTTTTAATATTTTTTTATATGACGTGTAAAAGTGATTTCGATATCCTATTTACAGAATAAACAATTTCATTTCATTTCATTTCATTTCATTTCATTTCATTTCATTTCAATGAAAAAGAAACACGAAGACTCCGGTGCTCAAACATGATTAATTCCCATAAGTATTTTCACTGTTTTTGTGTAGACAAGCAATCTTTTAATTAAATTTTTCAACGTAACTTATTAAAGTCCCAAAAACGATGCTTCGTGCGATTTTACTAACATTGTTTTTAGTTGTGAGAAATCATTTAAAATTGCAAGCAATATTTTATTTTATTTATTTTAAAAAGCACAGCCACATCACAAACATTAAATTTATGCTAAAATAATCTTATAACTAAAGGACTAATGTACATGACAATTACGGCGTACATAGCATTGATAACAATATCTTGTTGCCTTGCAATTGAATAAATTAAATTAAATTAAAACTAAAATAAACTAAGACTAAGTAAATAAGACTGGTAACAACATAAACAAAAAAATTAAGAAACAAAAAATTTAAATTAAGAAAAACTTGGCAAGGATAGCGTGATTTTCTTTCTGAATCCCTGTAGCTTGTCGCTGAATATATCTAAGTCAGGCGTGTTTAATATAGTATTATTGTATTCGTTGCTAATTCGTATAACTGGAGACTACAAACCTAAATTAGTTTTTTTGTTTGAAAGGGTATGCTCCCAAATTGGTCCCCATATAAATTTTATTAACTTTGCTTGGGTAGTTTTTGAGTTAGCTACAAAATACGTAATTTTTTCCCACTTAGTATGTAGATGATATGATAAGTTCCTGTCACTGGTAGCAGGTAGTGGTATTCGAATGTGTGTGGGGTAGGTTACCACAACTAAAAAGTGAAAAATAAAAACTTTTTAAAAAAAAAAAAACAACCGACTTCCAAAAAAAAAAAACACTACAAAGTGAAAAATAACTTTAATTTCGGAAGTCGGTGGCACAAAACGAAAACACAAAACCCAACACACAGACACAGACTTCCGAAATTAAAGTTATTTTTCACTTTGTAGTGTTTTTTTTTTTGGAAGGCAGTTGTTTTTTTTTTGAAAAAAGTTTTTAAACTTTTTTAGCCCTTGGGTAAATTCTTGGAACTGCTAAAGAAATACTTTGCAAAAGGTAACTGCACTGTATTTTTCCATTAATTATTTTATGTAGGAAGCATAAATCTAACAGACGTCAGCGAATATTAATGATTTCTAGGTGCCTGTACGTTTTTCGACTACGGGTCGTGAATATAGAAGGTAGGTACACTTCATTTGTTTTTTTCACTTACGTTTTTTACCTACTTGATATCTCGTTGATCTTTACTATAGATGAGTAAAAAAAAAAAACGAAAATCTTTTCGTAATCTGATCGTATTCTAAAAGAAATAAATTTTTAGCTCGACGGCCATTCTTTTTTCATTAGAACTATAATGACATTAATAAAAATTTAATGGAGCGAAAAAATGTTAAGAAAATTGCTCTGAATTTTGTTTTAAAATGGTTATGTAAGTTAGTATTTAATTTAAACTTGTCTTGCTTTTTGAAGGTAATGAATCCACTTTAGTTACTGAAGACAGGTCTTAGTCTAGACCACAGAGAAATATTATTATTAAATATTTCCAACAGACACCTCTAAGGCGACGGCATTAAGTTGAAACGAATATTTAAATTATTTCATCGTTGTATCAAAAGGAACGTTCTCGGAACTTTAGTTTCTATTAAATAATGTTCTGATAATAAGTATTTAGTTTTTATAAAGATTCCAAAATATTATCGATAATTCATTTTGGAATACACAGATTTATACCTACTTAATAACATCACGCCTTGTTTCCCCGAAGGGTTGGGTTGGTCCCTGTACCAGGTACACCCACATTTCGCCAGTTATGTTTAAGTCCCATGTAATACGGGGCGAGCCTATTGCCATCAACCGGGCTAAAATCCAGACTCCGGGTTGCTACTGAGAAATTTCAGATAGAAAAACACAATAACACTTTGCCCGACCCGGGAATCGAACTCAGGACCTCATGGTTCAGCAGTAGCGCTTGCAACCACTAGACCAACGAGGCAGTCAATTTATACCTACTTATGAAATAATAAACACCAACTAATAAAAGACAAATCCTAAAAACCAACTAGTCACCCAAAAAGCCTTTTAAGTACCTTCCAACTATATTTTGAATAAATCATGCTACATAGGCGCTAAGTATAGTTTTTTTATTTACTGTAGGAAAATAAAGCCGAGAAAAAAATACGAAAATCGGGTTTCCTGGTAACATACTTACAAAACTACGTTGTAATAGGAATAAAATGCCGTTGATTGGATGCTCTGCTTAGAAGTTTTAATGGACAAGAACCAAACAAAGTCCTGTGAGTGACGTTAACTTTTTACTTTATTTTTGAATTTTGATTTTGTGACGCAAACAGCGTTATGGAGGCAAAGTTAACTCTGAATATTCGTTAAGAGCCCGTACTACTTCAGCTCAAATTCACTTTTTATGTCGCTCGCACCATACTGCTCGCGGACTGAGTGAGAGCGAGACGGAGTGGGGTGCTAGCGGCTCCGAGGCGCCAATAATTTAGGTAATTGCTTTTTATGGCGAAAATAATGGTAATTTAAAAAAAATAAAAAACATAGTCGCTGCTTTATAGTTAGTTCAGTTATTATGCAAAGTTTCATGATCTAATTTGAAGTATTTTTTGAATACCAGTGGTTTATTGTTCGGTTTGAAGGTAACTTTGGAATTTTTTTCTATCGAGAAAATTTTATGGAATCGTGTTTTCGTTTAACATTGTACTTAACATTAATCCTTAACTTTAACATATATTTATTTCAAAATTAATGCTGCAGGTTTTTCGATATAACGGAGGATCATGCTAAGCCATTTGAGGTAGTATAGGCTCTTAACTAGCTTCCGCCAGCGACTTCGCTCGAGTGATATCTTTATAAGTTATATGCCTATGTTACTCAATGATAATATAGCATTAAGCATTAGAAAGTGAGTAGGAATATAAATATATAACCGCAAAAAATAACAAATATTCTTATAGACGAACATGTTTTTTTTTTCTTTTATCTCTAGATTAAATTGTTGATAAACTAGAAAAAAAAAAATAGAAAAAAACTGAAATAATACGCCATCTATAAGTCATTTAAGTAAGTATAAATAGATTAAAAGTTTGTTGTAATAAAAGTACCTACATTATCTCAAATATGATTTGAAATTCGAACTTGATTTTGACAACCTTCTTCGAGATAAATCGAAATTGCTGTACTGGTCAAAAACAAGCGAGTGGGCGACCGGCAATGTTACTATGAAAATCTATGTCTGTCTTGTTATTTAAAAATGGAACTAACTTTTTAATTCGACACATGGCAACCAAGGAGATAACTTATCAAAGATTTTATTTAAATTTCGAACTGGCTTAGCAAATAGAAAGAAGAAACAAATGAATATAAATTATTGGCGAGTGAACATTTTTCTTTGGTCGTCATTTATTCTGGAATTTATAATTAATTTACTTAGTTCTAATTTCCGCGCATTGTTTGAGAAAAGTACTAAACAAGCCTTGGCCGCAACCAGGCATTGAGGTACTCACGTATATGTGCTGCGTATCATCCTTCAATGGCCTAATTGCTGGCCGCGACAGTAATGTACTATTTACTAAAACAAACTTTTCACAAAAACACAAAAGAAAACATCTTTATCTACTCTCATAGCGTAATATTCGAATTATGAACTTCAAAACGAGTTTATATTGACATACTTATAAACAGAATACCGAAATTTAAAAATAAAATCATATTATAACACTTTTTCTCCAACAAAATAATACTATAAAATAATTTTTTATGCTAATCCAAGAAGTTAATATCACCAAAGAGTTTCCATCAAATTTTGGCGGGGGACAGCAGCACCCGCTGTAGCACATGTGCGGTGATGTGCTGGTGCAGGCGACATTCATTTGTTTTGTAGTACTTACTGAATTTTGTGGGCTTTTTAAATTTATTCCTGATCTTTAACTTTGATTTTTTATTTAGTATTTGTTTCAATCCCAATGTTTGAGAGTAGATAAAGTAGTGTATGAAACTGCACATAACTAGGTATTAAAATATTCGTGTGATACTATTAAAAACCTCGCCTACGGCTCGGTTTTTAAACACACACTCATGTTTTAATACCCCTCATTATGCAACAGTTTCATAAACTACTATTTCAAACCCAGAAAAGTCATTGTACCTTATTTCCATTACTTAACCAGCTACATGCAAACAATTGTCACATTTGCAAAAACGACGTCTGAAATCTATCAGTCTAAGAATTTGCACTGTCACGAATAGAGATGTCTCATCCAGTTCAAGACAAACTTTACAACCTAGTTGCCGAGTGGTTTATAAAAACTATTAAGTACTCACTTTAAAAGGAATGCATTTTCTAATAAACCTGGAGGTAAATCTTTTAAGGCTGGCTGCCAGCGCGGTTCGGTTTAGTTATGTGCGTTTGTGCATTCTTGACACTTGTAAATTGCGATGTTCACAGGCAACTTGGTTTATATTAAAAGCTTATCTAGCTTTATTGCTCTTCATAATAACTAACGAGTAGGAATTTCTTTTATTTAAATTAATTATTGTACTTTTACCTGTGCTGCGTTTTGCACGTTGTTTTGTTTTATGAAACTTGTTCTTTTGAAGCAAAAACTTTTTTAGGCCCGTTGGGCATTTTTGAGATGGAAAAAACAATTGAACTCGCAACAGCAGCGTTTTCTGTATGGCTCCAAAAATTTATAATAAAATACCACAGTCATATAAAGCATTGCTGGTGAATTTGTTTAAAAAAAAGATGCGAGATAAATTAACGGACAAGTGTTATTATAATATAAGTGATTTTTTGAATGACACTACCATAAATGGATTAAAGTGGCTTTAGAATTTAGTTTTATTTTGTAATTTATCTTTTTATGTTATTTATTTTTTGTAAATTTTATAAATTTGTATGCCTTACGGGTGAAACATGTACGGACGAAATATCAATATTGTGACAATTTGCATGTATACGCATGTTTAGACAAATAAAATTATCTTTATCTTTAACACTGTTACCGTTACCGACACCACATCAAAAGTATTTACTGCAAAGTGAAATTGTTTAAGTTTTCACTTCTGTCGGCACTCCCGGAGTGCCACTGTTTTTATTTGTTTTGTGTGAATTGGATCTGTACAGGATTTTTTCTCACAGAGTGTGGAGTTAACCTTGTAGTTTTTATTTTTCGTTACGGTAGTAACAAAGCTTTCGGAAGAGTAAAAAAAAAAGAAAGTAAATCAGGTTATTATGTTGTGTATTCAATTTATCAAAGTACGGTTATTTTATAGATCGTGAGTTTTTACCTACGACTACTACAAGCTGGGCTTAAGTCAGTTAAAAGGAGTAAATGCAACCGATGGAACAAGTTTTTCAATTATGTAAATAATTATTTTTTGTCGAATCCCTTGAATTTTGACGATTTCGTTGCAAAATAGAACTATTCGAAATATTCAAATGTAGAAACACCCAACATGACACAATCTTTCTGTAACAATAATTATGTCCGAGCATCTTTTCCGGCCATCTTTGTGTCGTGTACCTCAACACGCAACTTTAGCATCCTCATTAGCACCATTTTGCCTTTCTTTGGGTTTTCCCTTTTTCTCTATATTGCATGAAACAATCTACGTGAGCAGAAACTATTTTAATTCTATTGTGTTTTCTTTTCTTATCTTTTTTGGAACAAAAATCTTTGAGTAATCTTTTTTGGAAGGTTTATTTATTTATTTATTTATTTAACCATTTATGCACACACATATAAACAGACAAGAAGAAAGGAACAGAAAAATACGTACAAAGGCAAAGGCAAAGGTTATTAGGGTTAATCATTTTCTGTGTGTGATATATTTATTTCAAATGTAAAAATAGTGTGTAAAGGCAACACAGATTTGTACACTGCTAATTTAAGTCACCGTCCGAAAATTTTATTGTATGTAGTACTTATTGTTTTTCAAAGCTAAAGTTATAGTAGGCACATAATTCTCTAATTAATTTTCTGTCATTCCACTCCACCTTCTGACGTAGTCATTGGTAAATTATGATACGACCTTAGAAGACTGGATTATTATAAATTATTGACTTATAAGTCTTCTATACCTTTTCTTCCGTGGGGAAATCCTCATCCGTCTTGGGAGAACGGAGGGTTATGTCGGACTCCTACCGCGTATATTCGCCGCACCTCCGACTGGTATCAGCCTACCATGCCTAGGCCCCATCACCCAGTGCGGCCGATCCCACGACCGCACGTCCCCCCATAAAGGCGCACATGCAGTAGCTCGAACAGTCAGGCCCAAAGAAGAGGTATGCCTCTTCTTTGGGCCTGACTGTTCGAGCGACGACACAACCCCAATTTCGTCGCCCGCAGGCTCCTTCTTATGTCAGCCGGAGATCATTTTAAAGGTCTTCTATATCTACCGTAATAGACAAAGATTACATCCGTCACAGAGAGGAATCCTATGTTACAGCAGTGTGAATATATAATATACAATTGACGTGGATATATTTAGTAACCTGTTCCGCTTAGCTATTTCTAAAGAGCCATAAAAAACTCTGAAAGAAATCGACACGTGTTTCACCTCTCAACGAAGTATCCTCAAGATGACGATTGACTTGTCGCGAACTCAACACGGCGTGTTGCCACACTGAGCATTGAATGCAGAGTCTCCATTCAGTGGTTGGTTTTTATGGCTCTTTAGAAATAGCTAAGCGGAATTGTTTACTAAATATATCCACGTCAATTGTATTTTATAATGTACTAGCTTTTGCTCGCGGCTTTGCCCGCGTGGATGTCGGAAAATATCCCACGGGAAAGCACTACCGAGATTTCATACCTAATAACAGAGGAAAACGTCATTGACTCCTACCGCAGCGCCCCCGTTGCTCCGCGTATTTTTGGAACTGTGATATCTTTTAAACTATTCATTTAAATTAATCTAAATTAAATTCCCAATTTAAATGACATATATTTTTGGATAAGGATTAATACTATACCGGTGAAAAAAGCTTCGGAAATAACAATTAAATTTTTATCAAATTTTGAAAGATAAAAATGGTTATTTTGGGTCATCTTTAGAAGATAGACATTTGCCAATGAGGACTTTTTTGTTGAACTTTTAAGATGAATAATATCGTAGATGTAGAACATAAATTTGATGTATCTTTTTGCGTTAACGCAGCGCACGCCAGTAAAGCTCCCAGTCGGCATGATTTTTTCCAACTTCTTCAACAATAATCGTTAAATTTCAGCCAATTTACATAAAACCTTAATGAAATATACATTAAAACCTTCCGCATGAATCACTCCGTCTATTGGTGAAAACCGTTTGAAAATCCGTTCGGTAGTTTTTGAGTTTATCGCGTTCAGACAGACAGACGCGGCGGGGGACTTTGTTTTATAATATGTAAGGATTTCCGCAAGGTCACGCCTGAACAATTAACTATGGAATATAATTATAATACCCACCTATACAGCATGTATCAGAAAGATGTGATCATATTTAAGGGTGTGTTAGAAACCATCAAATTGAACAACTTTCTCCATGGGATCAACATTGTAATCGCGAAAAAACTGTCAACTGTCCCGTTCAAAACCTATTCAACCCAAATGTATGGGACCCTCACCTTTCTGAAACACGATATATACCTACAAGAAAACATGTATGGAACATAATGATTATTACGTCAATCGATTCGTCTTAATCTTGTGAGTGTCTTAGCGATATTTATAAGATTAAGACAAATCGATTGACGAGACTTGACAGTAATCAAAATTCAATATGGCGACAGCCAGACGCAAAATTGTGTAAAAGAAAAAAAAAAGAAAATCGCCGAACTATTTCAAGTGGGTATCATTGAAAAGGTTTTTGAAAATCGAATAATTTTTTATTCGGAATGAGCATTTGGGATCTTTAACGATTTATATTTGGTTAGCAACCATTCTCACTTTTCAAACTTATAAAAAAGCGGTGATAAAGTTCCTATATTCGTATAATTGGTCTTATTAGCGTGAAAATGAATAATTATAATATAATTATTAAAATCAAGCCCGGAATTTTATTGCTTAGGTAGAAAGATAATTTTGACGACCGTTACCTAATACTTTATACAGTGAGAGAAAAATAATCCTAACTAAAAAGTGTAAAATAACAAGTTAATTAAAATAAACAATAACACGACTACGTAAAAAGTGAACTTTAAAAAGATGGAAACAAGATGACCTATTTCTTCAGTCTGAGCCAATAAGGTCTTTATTGTTTAAAAGAAGATGCCTTTGACGAGCGTTTATTCTAAAAGTAGGCAACGTCGCAAATAGATTTCAAATATTTCGCTGTTTTGATTAATTTGTCAATATTACTGTATGGAAATAAGAAATGTGGCTAACTAGTGAACTAGAATATTAATAAATATTTGGAATTATAACACTGCATTTGATGTTGTAACCGTTTTAGGTGTAAAAAAGGCATTTGGAAAGTTTCCAAAGTCAAAAAGTATAAACAAGACATCACAGACAGACAAATGAAAAAATTCGGAGTTACGCGTGTTATACATAAATCGAACAGATTACGTGTGACTCCTGATTTTTGAGACGCTTCCAACGATACCTCATTTGTCAAATTATGATGAGTAGTTTAGAAGTTATGAGGTAGGATGAACATATTATGTACATACCGGTCAAAATCATAACCCTCCTTTTTGCTTCGCCGGAGTCGGGTAAAAATAACCGCATTTTTCATCGGCAATTTTTAAACATCTTCAAGGTGAGTTAAAATTAGAATTTCTGGTATAAGTATTTAAATTATAAAACCAAAGCACTCAATTTCTAAGTGTCACTACAAATTGTCATTCACGGGTTCGTTTTCTGGCCCATTGGTTTACATTTCATCAAGTACTTCTAGAACAGCCTATAAGCCGCACCGCATCGCATCGCGTCGCATCGCATCGCGCGAGAATTTGGATCCATTCTATCGATAAAACATAGTGTGTTATCCTTCCTGCTGTTATCCGATCGTCAGCACACAAACCACTGCGCTGATGCCGTCTTTTTATATTTTTTCACATTCTAGATACGGCGCCATATTAGTCTTGCGATCGATCGTGAAAATGCAGTCGCGAGTAAAGACTTCGGGCTTCCACAGCTACTGGTTAAAATTAACGTGTAACTAAGTAATTGGAAACGTGGTTCAGGAATTATAAATATACTAAGTTAGGTAGGACGGAGAGACATTGGATTCATATAATAGGACCAAATTATATCAATATTTTTTCCAAGGTAATAAATAAACATTTCCTTTTAGGAAATCATTTAACTTGGGTGTGAAACTGTGTTTAAAAATAAAAATCCTAGAAACAAAACCGGCCAAGTGCGTGTCGGCCCACGCACAATGAAGGGTTCCATTGTTGGGATGAAAATCCCGAAAACAAACTTAAAACGTTGTTGTTGAAAAGCATGTTCTCCCAAACATCGTCACGTCATGGTCAATTCTTCAACTGCAAATGTAAGTTTGTAATCGCAAAAAATATATATTTTATGTGATAATGCTACAACTTTTTTTTTAAATCGGATTTTTTCCTTTACTTGTGTTGGGAGACCTTGCTTCTTGCCAAATTTTATGATTCTAGGTCAACTGGAAGTACCCTATAGGTTTTGATTTATTAGCGAGTATCAAAATATGTCGCATAAATCGCCATATTTTTTTAATACATAACATAGCATAACAAAAATCTACGTTTTTTACTGACCGAGCGAGCGTAGCGAGCGAAGCGTCTCTGGATCAGGTCTGGCAAAATTTGTTTATCGAATTTTTTGTGATTTTTTATCGTCGGGAATTTTTGATTGGAGGAGTACTTCCTCCAAAATGGGGCAAAAAGGGGGGCTACTGGATATCTGCGCCTTATGAGATCCGATTTCGATGGTTCTTTTTTATTTGAAAGGTAGTAACTCTATAATGGTCTCAAAAAAAAATTGGTGAAGATTTGATTAGGATCTTCGGCATGATGAGCAGAATAGCTCCTCAAAATGCGGTAAATTGCTCCCTATTTATTAAAACCTATTAGTAAATTTTTCTAACTGGCCAACAAATTTTACTCATAATTTTTCTGGTTTTTAGGGTTCTGTAGTCAACAATGAACCGATATAGTTCCGCTATGTCCGTCTCACTGTCTGTCTATCTATTCGCGGCTTAGCTCAGAGAATCTTTGTGCTAGAAAGCTATAATTTGGCATACATTAAACACACCGTCAAAGGGGTAAAATAAAATCATGATATTTTTTTTTGTCTGTCCCTTTTTAGTCGTGTGGGTGTGTGAAAACTATTTTTAAAGTGAAACTTTTATTACATCGTCTCAAACTTTTTCGTTTGTGTGTTGCATGTCGCGTGACGGTCGGCCGCGGAGTAGGGATAAAGTGAAAGGCGCTTGTCAGAGCAGCCAAGGCCAATATGGCGGCGCCTATAGTTCGCTTAAAAGTTTCACTTTTACCGTGGTTTCATAAAACCACACAATCCTTTTTTGATTCAGGGATCCGTTTGCGAAATATTAAGCTTTAAGTGCTTATGTCCCCCATATGTTTGTTTTTGGTTTTGTGAAAAAAATCACGGCAGTAGTATATATCTACAACATATAAAAAAACCCTGTCCGATCCGAAAGGGGCACAAAGGTACTTCTTCTTTTCGTGTGGTTACTGACTAACCTGTTAAAGTCGCCCATGGGCCTCTGACTTGGCTTCACATGTCGTCGAGAAATATCTTCAGGCATTCGTTTCCTCACGATGTTTCTCCTTCACCGTTTTTGAAGCAAGTGATAATTATATATACAACATAAAGGAAACTATCACAGCTAAGTATACTTCACAAGCTAACGAGTAATAATCGACCAACTTACACTTGCAGTTGGAATGTATTGGAGAACATGTTTTTCAACTACAATGTTATAGTTTGTATTTGGGATAAATTGATATCAACTACGGAACTCTTCATTGTGCGTGGTTCACGCACTTGGCCGGTTTTTTTATTGGAATTTGACGTATTGAATGATGTCATGTGGATGTCATGTATTTTCATAGAAAAAAAAGTAAGTCATCGCCGTCAAATATAAATATTTTCGAAAACTACAGGATGGACTATGATTTTTTTCTGCTGGTCTACCTCTCAACCATGAAATCCGAAGATTCGGCCACAGAAACATGAAAGTATCATTGTATTAGGGATTTATTGGATATGTATTGATAAGTGCTTTTATACTAGGTGGTGTTCAGAGTCTGATGGAGCCGGAAAGTGGCTATAGGAACTCTTCAACCAAACAAGTTAGAACCATCGTTTTTAGACTCCCTGGACTATGTTTTGACAAGTGCTTTTAGACTAGGTGCTGTCCAGGTCCATATGATCTCCTCAACTAAACAAGATAGCCCTATTGTGTTTGCGGTCGTTGGTTTTGAGTTGTCAAGTACTGTAACCCCAGGTATAGTCCAGGGCCTCAAGATGAATCTGGAAGGTCACTATAGGAATTCCTTAACTAGACAAGATAGCCCCGTTGTGTTTAGGTAATTTCTATGTGTTTTGACAATTAGGTAAGTTAGCCCAAGGTGAGTCTAGGGTCTGATGATAGTGCCGGAAGGTGGCCACAGGAACAGCTTAACTTTACAGCGTAACCCTGTTGTGTTGGACTCGTTGGATTTGTCTTGACAAGTAGGAACCTTACAAGTGAAGGTGATAGAACAGATATTTTATCAAATTCTAATGTGGGAATAAAATGTAAAATACTTTTCTAAAACAAGCCTATTATGAACTAAAAAGTACTAAATAAAACTTACGTAAACATAGAACTTTAGTATTTTCTTAAAAGCTTGAGGCGTGAACGTCGTTCTTTTACTTAAAGATAAGCCTCATCAAGCTTTTAAGAAAATATTAAAGTTCTATGTTTACGTAAGTTTTATTGTGGTACCAAAAGAAGTCTCGTATATTTTAGCCAATATTATACATGCGCGGCTATTTTATAATATTTTTACATAATTATTTATTTTATTTTTTTATAGATTATATTGTTTTCTAGAAGCCTTATTTTTTGATAAGTTAAGATGTTTTACTTAAAAGTTCCTTTATAAAATAAATATTTGCACTATGTTTCTTTTTAACAAATAAACTCTGGGATCCGCACGCGACTAACGGTGCGATTATTTTGGCGCGACTAGCTAAAGGTTTTAATCGTTGCGAAAAAGTTTATGCTCGCGAGGTCTACTGTTCGCAGAACTACTAGTATTAATTTCAACTTGATATTTCCACACGTTCCTTAGAAAATGGGGCTTGAAAAACTGACGGACGGACAACGAAGTGATCCTACAAAGTTTCCGTTTTTTCCTTTTGAGGTTTGTACAGATTATTCTATCTTAAGGTGTTTTTTAGAGTTGCGTAACTCTAAAAAACACCTTAAGATAGAATAATCTGTAATCTAAATACATAATATTCCTAAGATCAATAGCAAAGGCACCATTGTTTGCTAGGAACGACGAAATCCACGACTATCTACAAATGCCATCAGTAAAATCTGAAATCGAGCGGTACAAAAGACAACACAAGGCACGCCTAACCTTGCATCCAAACCCACAAGTTGCTACTGTTGAACCCGACAGCGGTGGTAAAAAGGCTGAAGAGGAACCTACTTCGGAGGCGCAGCACTGGCTGCTCCACCACAACGCCACTTGTCATGCAACGATTCGCTTATGGTCTGACGACCGATTGCAAATTTTAATAAAAGGAAAAAAAAGGAACCTAATACATAACATTTCTCCCGTAGCGCAGTAGCCACTCCACCACTTTGCAAATCATCCGCTCCCTTCAATGTCAGTGGACAGCACACCTGTAGCCACCCTTTCATGACCTTTAATATTTATTCTAGTTCACCATCAGACACGTTGACAGTCCATCACACAGTGGCCTCCAAGTAAATAAATTACGATAGGTAGCGAGTGGCCAACCCTCTTCAACCCGAGTCCAAACAAATATAACAATTAACAGCCCCTTTGTGGCATATTCGTGTTATTATTGACGATGAATTCGTGGAAAGGTGACTTTATTGTGCCCCGCGGTGACACTGTGTGTGCAGGTCGTGATGGAATTACAGAAGTACAATTTTTCTTAATTGAGAAATAAAACCATATTAAAGTCTGTTCCGAAAGTATATCTGATTAAAATGTACACAAATGGATCAGAATATGTACCTGCGGATGCAAATTTATTTGTAATGCATTTACAAATTGAGTGCTTGGATTTGTTTAGGTATTTGAATAACTTTTTTTTTGGTTGGGAAATTCTCAAATGACTTCCCCCGCTCTGGGCGGAGCAGGAAAGCGTGTCAGACTCTTACTGACAAAAACCCACCGGTGTTCCTTCAGTTGCCATGTTGCCAGGGGCCACGGTATCCCTTTCGGACTTTCCCACGACCCCGGCAGGCATCGACCCTAGCGTGCCTCGTCAGTTCTGCTGACATCTCTTTGAGGCGCGCGTGGAACACAATACACTGTCGACCCAGATGGCGAGCTATCCATTGTTCACCGTCCACAAGCCCGCACCTACGGTGGCCGGGAATCGTCCTGCGGCGGTTAGGGGCGTGAAGGCGTGAAATTTGTCTCTCTCTCACGCGTTCCGCCTGCTCCTTCGCGAGTATTACTGCTTCGCAGAAGGAGGTGAAGGCCTCCCATGCCCTCTTGCTCCATACCATGGCCTGGACCAGGACCTTTTGTTTTTCAAAAGTTTCAACTTTATATCTCACCACTTTTTACAATTATTGTTTAATAACATTATTTTACTATAATACCGTACTGTAGTACTCAATTCTCAAATGAAAACATATCATTTAGTATTTTGGGTTAAGGTATTCAAATACCTTCGTGGAGGCGATCGGCGGTGGTGATCTCTCGCGTCCGGCCCTGGTTCAGGCCATGGTACGGAGCGAGAGGAAATGGCAGGCCGTCACCTCCTTCTGCGAAGCGGTAATGCTCGCGAAGGAGGAGGCGGAACGCGTGAGGGAGAGGCAAATTTCGCGCCCTCACGCCCCTAACCGCCGCAGGAGGAGAAGCCCGGGGCGGGAATCGCGAGCCGATTTCCGGCCACCGTAGGCGCGGGCTTGCGGACGGTGAGCAATGGGTAGCTCGCCGTCCGATAAGGACCAAGCCCGGGTCGACGGCGCGTTGTGTTCCACGCGCGCCTCAAAGAGACGTCAGCAGAATTGACGGGGTCCGCTAGGGCCAATGCCTGCCGGGGGTTCGAAGAAAACCGATAGGGAAATCGTGGCCCCCGGCAACAGGGCAACCGAAGGAACACGGGTGGGTTTTAGTCAGTAAAAGTCTGACACGCCCTCCCGCCCCACCCAGAGCGGGAGAAGTTATTAGATAATTTCCCACCCAAAAAAAAAAAAAAAGGTTTTTCCTACACTTACGATAAAAGGTTGTAAAACTAACTACAGAGGTATAAGTAACACATTCCTAGGCATATTATCTACTAATATCTGTCGTTGGTATTACTTAATGCAACAAAATCCAATATGTTTTTGAAGAGAAAATAATGCGTAGTACGTTAGCTATTGGGTTTATTTATCTTAATCAATCATACGGAAATAGCTGTCGCTAAGCAAAGGAGGTCCTGATTCCGACAACGGGATAAGGCTGGACTACTCCGTCGCTCGTTTGTATTGTGCTATAATCCTCAGCTTTAAACCTCACTGTCCATCAACCCTGTCATTCAATCCGCTACCCAAATCCAATGAATTACGTATAACCTCTGTCTAAACCGGCAAAAACACCCGAAAGTTAATCCAGCGTTATGTTATAGTATCCAATTTCAGAGAATACTTATTGCTGGGTTAATAACTCGGATATGACGACACATTACCAAGGGAAGTTGCCTTTCTGGCCAATGGTGCCGATTCTCTTGTACACCGAACTAAACTAACTAAACTATCACTAAAATTCCTTACTTTTGACTATGAGAATATTATAGCTATTCTGCAACATAAATTCTCTAAATTTAAAAATAATTTTGACACATCTAAATCGAATTTGACAATCGCGACTCCACACGTGATACCTAACCACGTGATCTTTTTAGAGCCGGAGGCGCGCAGGGGGGGCAGCCTCGTCGTGTTTTATATGGAATTTTTCACTTTTTGTATGGAAAATAAGAAAAATTATTACCTACATGTAGAGTGTCAGGGGTTTAAGGGTTTTATAAAGGGGGTCGAAATTTTCATTATTTTTGCGATTGGACACACCGTTTTCGAGATATAAGCAAAAGAAAAAATAAAGATTCAGTACTGTTTTTGCATTTGAAGTCGAGGTGTTGGTGTGAATTTATAGTTCATGACAACCAATTTTATTCCACACGTTTTTAGTCGCGATTAAAAATAGTCAGATTTAGTTAGAAAATCTAAATTTTAGGTGAAAAACGTCAAATTCAGAATAGCAAAATTGCTATTTTCACTAAACT
Source organism: Agrochola litura (assembly GCA_949152395.1). Classification (NCBI taxonomy): domain Eukaryota; kingdom Metazoa; phylum Arthropoda; class Insecta; order Lepidoptera; family Noctuidae; genus Agrochola; species Agrochola litura. The sequence goes on along the minus strand of OX424509.1, from coordinate 14,345,751 downwards.
AATATCTCGTTGCCATCTTAGTGCTGTCAAACTAAAATATAGTTAAGTTGTGTCACTTTAGTCTATTTCAGAATGGGAAATCGTCGTTTGACAGGAATAAACTAAATTTTGGTGATTTTTAGTTTAGTTTAGAGGCATTTGTGATAAGAGAATCGGCACCAATGTCGAATAAGATGTTCTTTATTATGTTACAGAACTACCACAAAAGCAATGAGCATTTATTGGAACGAAGTTCTTTAACGCGGCTTGTAAACTTTCAGAAATCGTCACGCTAGAAAGTGTTAACACTTGCGACTGTCTTCTTTTAATTCAAAGAGAAAGAAAGAGAGAGAGAACGCCGGCATAAAAAATAAAAGAAATGAGTAAAGTGATTACAGTGTCGTGGGATTGACATTGAAAATTGTACACATTGGCCCGAGTAAACTGCATGCCAGAGAGAGAGAGAAAGTGTGCATTTGGTCAAAATGAAAATTCAAAAATTTTCTAATTTTTCATTATGGGTATCGTTTTCATGGTTTTCGAGGGTGTTAAAGCCGATAGTGAGATCAAAATGTAAATCAAAAGGCGGCTGCGAAAATTTTCAAAGTTTTCGTCATGGGTGTCGTTTTTATAGTTTTCGAGGATGCTAAAGCCGATAGTGAGAACAAAAGGCGGCTGCGAAAATTTTCAAAATTTTCGTCATGGGTATCGTTTTCATGGTTTTCGAGGGTGTTAAAGCCGATAGTGAGATCAAAATGTAAATCAAAATGCGGCTGCGAAAATTTTCAAAATTTTCCTCATGCGTGTCGTTTTTATAGTTTTCGAGGATGCTAAAGCCGATATGAAGTCAAAATATAAATCCAAGATCAAAAGATATATCCAAGCTGCAAAAACTTTGTTTTTGTTATAATTCATAAGTGAGAAAGAACTTCGTTCCTGACGGATCCGCCCACCGCACACGTTTTTTCACTAGTACAAAATTAAAAGCAGTAAAACTCGATCCTTGTAAAATAAATATCGAGACACTAAAGCCACGGATGACATTATATAAATTTAAATACCATACAAAAATGTCTGGCTAGGGTAATTTATGACTTAGGATTGGAAGGTAAAATTCTAAAGCCTTTAAAAATATAATTTGGGCCAAATGAAAAATCGGGCCTTGTTTCATTCAAAGTCACAAGATTAATTCTTTGCGTGACTTTACAAAAGTTTGTTGAACAAAAGTTATTTGGTTTTGCTAAGCTTTCATTTAATTTTGTTAAGATTTCGAAAATTGGCTTACCTCGGCAATACAGATTATATACCTGGAACTTTTTCTACTTTGAAGCCATAAGTTGGTGCGTAGGTAATTATTAACATAAGTTTCTATTGTGGGCTAAAACTCAACTATACGAGTAATTTCACGTTTCTTTACTTTTTCAATGCTTTGCAATGATTACCTATTCCTATTGTTATGTATAATATTAAATATAATTGTTAAATAAATAATACAATGCCATTTGATCAATTAAAATTAAACTCTGTTGATTTAAGACATTGCATCCATGCATGGTTCCTTTGCATATATTTCAAATAAAATAATAATAAAGCTAGGTCAATCTGCCTAGCCTTTTCCCAACTATGTTAGGGTTGGCTTCCAGTCTAGCCGGATGCAGCAATACCAGTATTTTACATGGAGCGACTGCCTATCTGACCTCCACAACCCAGTAACTGGGTAATACAATACCCCTGGGTAAAACTGGTTGTCAGACTTTCGGGTTTCTGACGTCTCGTAACGACTGTCAAAGATCCACGAAAGACAGCCGGGACCAACGACTTAATGTGGTTTCCGAGACACTGAGGAGTCTCAGTATGTGGCCTTAACCTGATGGACCGACCCATGCAGCTGTTATTACTTAGCCACGAGCTCCTCCTAAATAATAAAACTAGTTAGTATCCGATATTACCCCGTACCTACGTTTGCCCCAAACACACTTTAGAGACACAAAGATAAGCTAATTACATGGCGCATTCAAAACTTTACTTTTCTTCAGCGACATTTTAATGCATGCTTAAACTTTGCTAGAAAATAATTTTCACTTTGATATACAGCTATAATTAAACACTTTTTTAACCCTAGGCATATAACATCAATTCACCATAAAAACATTTTTCTTATTATTTTGGTCACTCGTGCACCAGCGCCATTGAACATTTGTTGACAAACTAATCAGAATGGCCGGCTCCAGCGGACAAATGCGCGCATAAATTTAAAATGTGTTAACAAAAGACTAAACTGTATTGTCCTGGTTTTACCCCCATACCCGGTTTTGGACTAATCTCCTCTACCTATGTATATTATGAACTAGCGACCAAACTTTGCTTCGCACGGTTTTTCTGACTTGACAAAAAATTCGGGCAAAATTGGACGTCCTTTTTTCTAAGGGATTCTTAAATTTGCACAGGACAACGTCTGTCTGTTCAGCTAGTCAAATATATTTTTATCTTAGGAACGCAAAAAAGTGTACGCTGGAAAATACACTGACTTTCCCTAGTAGAAAAGGTTGCATGCCAGGTCGTCTCTAGTTTAGTTTCTTTTACATTTACACCCACATACACTGTCACTATTCATCGTTCATCATTTAAAATCCGTCTATATGATCACGAAAATAGTAACCATAATCTCGCTAGAAGTTGGTTCTACTATGGTATCGACCAGTTTTACTCTCACTCATCGTCAAGTTTAGAGACCAAGAAGTTAAGCCATCTGTACTAAACTGCTTGCTAAACCAATGTAAACTGAGTCTAACTTATGTGACGTCAGCTCGGTATGTGTGAGATAAAATCACAGCTTTGTTCTTGTCAAGAGATGAGATGTTTGGGACTTTGGATAAATGTATGGAGATCGTGATTTGAATTCTTGAAGTTATGTGTGATTTAACTTACTATGTGTTCAGTAATGTTAATTTCTTGCATACCTACTATTGTATAGAATCAAGTTTTCTGAACTGAACAGACAGCTGTGCTGCTGGGGAGTTTGTTGCGCCACTTCTTCCCAGCTAAAGCACTAGGAAGTAGTGAAGGGCGGGTATTTGGGGGACTGTTTTATGTAATTCTGACGTTCGAAAAGTGCTGATTCTCAGCCTAGTTTGAATAAATGCCTTTAATTTTTATTTTGTTTATTGAGGGTAGGTGTTATATGTAAGTCAACGTCCTTCAATTGATACACAAAACCTTCTGTAATATTGACTGAAATAACAAGAGCTAATCAAATCACTTGATATTAATTTCTGTAACAGGCTGTTAGCAAACTTTTGTGTTGATACCGTTTTCATAATCATGTAAATAAAAGAAAAAAGAAAGAAAAATTCATTTATTGACATTACAGCAAAAAAAAAAACACCTTAAAACTATAAATAAAGAATACAATGCTTTTAATGCCAAAATGGCCTAGGTCACCACCTCACGCTGATTTTCAGCTGCAGACCACATGTAGTGGTATTTAGTAAAAATCTCACCGTGATAACTTAGGTGAGTGAATTTGAAGCGAGCGGTCATTCCACCTGACGCTAGGGATTGACAGCTCACTTCACCTAGGTTTTCACGGTCAGGTGTTTACAGAAAAGACGTAAGAGAGGTGTAAATTTTAAGTTATTCAGAAGAGAGATTTAGTTAATTGCATAGATGTTTTCACATTTCAAAAACGGTGAAGGAAAACATCGTGAGGAAACCGGCGAGTCCTAGAACCAAAAATTCGAAGACATGTGACATCTACCAACCCGCACTAGGCCTTCGTGGTGAATTACGGCCCATTCCCTCTCACCGAGAGGAGACCTGTGTCCCAGCAGTGGGAATATTATTGGCTGATTATGCTATAGATGTTTTATCTGATGCAATCTTTAACAGTTCCAATCCAAAATCTTATAACATTTCATGGTTTTATAACAACTACGGTTGTATTACAAAACGTTATTAGAAAATTCGTAAAGGTTAAAACGTTATAAGATACTTAAAACTTACTGTTCTTCAGCTCCGTTTAAAAATTATTTCTGTTCGTCCAAGTTTAAATAGAAAGTATTTAAGTGAATTGCTCTAACTGATGTGGTATCGTGAGATAAAAGTTTAAACAACCCTCTAAGCCACGATCAATCAATAGAAACCCTGTTTAGGATTGTATGGAGGTAATCTAAGTTTGTTCTAAAGTGGTTTTGGAAGCCGTATTCGGACTTTAGAAGTTTAAGATTAGACAGAATTGATGTTGATGTATATCTATATATATATATAAAATTCTAATATGGCAAAACAACGTTTGCCGTGTCAGCTAGTCTATACATATAAAATTCTCGTGTCATAGTGTTCGTTGCCATACTCCTCCGAAACGAGTAAATCGATTTTTGTGAAATTTTATATGTAGATTCGGTAGGTCTGAGAATCTGTTGTAATCTATTTTTCATACCCCTAAGTGATAAGGGTGGTCCACCCCAAACATTTATATGGCAAAACAACGTTTGCCGGGTCAGCTAGTTACGTATATTATTTCATTCATAACGACTGTTGTAGGTCAGAATTATAAGTAGGTCCCTATAAAATCTGCTACTTCAAAAATAATTTTCAGGTTTGAAACCCAATAAGTAGGTACATGTATCCCTACGTTTTAATGCAGGTAATATTTACATATTGCAGCGTATTTATAATATTAAAGTACAAGAATTATGTACTTCTTTAATTTGTTGTTTACCACTGACACTAACTGTCCACCAGCACAACCACCCACCACTACCACCACGCACCACTACCACTGACCACTGACCACTGTTTTTTTTTTTTTTGTAAATGAAAACATTCACAAGGATAAAATTAAATTTAAGACATCGGATAACCTGTTAGAAAACAGTTACCTATAGCCTACGATACAAAATTGTTTTGTTTCTAAGTTAAATGAACAAAAATATCTTGTCAGATATTTATGTTTCCAACCTTAGGGACATGTCTACTTACCTTCTCATGATCTCCAACCATACCTACATTCCCGTAAATTACAGACATAACTGACATACATATTCGTCATTCCTCAAGTACTGGACAAACTGTTTACACAATTAGGCAGATACCGCGTGTTAGATTACTCAGTTAATCATATTAGTGAGGTAATAATGCTCTCCAACGATTTGCATAGTAGGAATGTAATACTGACATAGATAGATGTAGCATCTACTTACTTGTTACAATGTTGTGTACTTTACTTACAGTATTTCTATTTTCTTAATGTCCCTCGGCAAACTTCGTGTTTCGTCAGTCGTCGGATTTCTATTTGTTGCCCTTTGCACTTAGTGCAGAACGGACGCTCTAAATTGACTTGGAAGTATAAAGAGTTGTTAATACTCTTTTAACTTAATGTCATTTATGTGAAAATGTGAGGAAAGCTGCTAAAGTCGCAGGCACAACAGATAGGAAAATAGTTTTACAGCTCTATAGAGTTCACACGGAAATTAAAACAAAACAACAATAAAATACTTAGTTCTAAATTCAAATTATTATAAAAGATAAATCTAATAATTGATGGTCATGGAAATTAGCATTCGTTTGTATTCGGAAATACGATGATTCCCGAAGGACATTAACCGGTAAGGCGCCGTGGGTGGTCCGCGCCGTGACAGTTTTACGACCGCACTTAAATAAACAAACACTCGGATTTCTTTACAATGTCTCAAGTAGTATTGTTAATGTTTTTTGCTACTCGAATAGATTAGGAATACGTTTCAAATGGTTGCAGTCTTTGTAAACAACGTTTACTTATCTTTATTACCCGCTTTTGTTATTATTTCTTTTGTTCTTTGTGATAACGATTTCTGATAAAATTACCGTACCAATTCACACGAAATTTTGCAGAGTACATTATGGATAGATAAGTTATCTAACAAAAGCGTTTTTAGAGACAAACATTCAAAACAAAAAATTCAAAAAATCTAGATTTTAGATGATCTAGAATTTCTAATGCTTACGTAACTTTCTCAGTCCCAAAAAATTTTTTTTTGTATTATTTTGTTCTAAATGTTGTCTAATACGATGATACATGTAATATAGAAAAGAAATAAAACACTTACGGATCAGATCCATACAGAAAAACCACAAAATATCACAACTTTCACTTTGACGGGAACTTTCTCTTATCTGTTTGTTTACACTTTTTTGGTTGGGTCAAAATAGGTATAATATGATGTTATTTAGTGCGAATATTATCTAAAACGATGTAATATTTACTTCAAAATGAAAGTATCACCACTTTCCGACGATTTACACACAAAAACCATTAAAAAACGAATTATTACAGCGAACGCGCGCGTCCTGGGAGTGACGTTTGACTGACATTTTACCGCGCGGGAATGTCATTTTCAACATTTTTTTAAAATGTTGCCTATTCATATTTTTGCTTTTAGTTGATTTATTTGACAAGAATATTTATCCGACCATAGACAGAAAAATTCACAGACGATAATAGCCATTACAGCAAGTACAAATAGAGATGTAAGCCGCGTGTGTCACTTGTTGCCAATTGGCAACAACGGTCCTTTACCTTTAAATAGAAATACTGTACTGAGTGTTAGTGCTCTCGACTTTACCTAGGAATCAAAGTGAAAGTCAAATAATTTATTTCAATTAGGCACATAAAAAGCACTTTTGAACGTAAAAAACTTTTGAAAAAAAAAACGAAAAATTTAATTGATTCTAGTCGCCCCTTCCAAAAAGTAGTTTTCGTATGGAGAAGAATGGGCAAGAAACTCCACCGTTGCTCTTTTAAAATGTTTTACAATATTTTGTATACATTAAACGTATATAATGAATATTATGTGAAGACTATGCACCTGGAATAAGATTACTATACCACAATAGGTTAAAATAATTTAAAATGAAGCAATGACAGAAAAATTAATTATGTGATGGATACATGACAGCCGCACGGGTCGATCTATCAGGTTAAGCTATGCTTGCCGCGTATGGTCCGTGAATGGGTGACCATCTTTACATACCAAGATCCGTCCGTGCCTCGGAAAGCACTTTAAGCCGTTGGTCCCGGCTGTCATTTGTAGATCTTTGACAGTTGTTACGGGTCGTCAGAAGCCCGAAAGTCTGACAACCAGTCTTACCAAGGGGTATCGTATTACCCAGTAACTGGGTTGTGGAGGTTCAATAGGCAGTCGCTCCATGTAAAATACTGGTATTCAGCTGCATTCGGTTAATTATTGTGAATGTGAGGACTATGTGGATATTGTTTTTATTTCTCTGCTAGTTTTAGTGATGGTCTGGCAGTTTGAGTAGTTTATGCGGCCTACCCAAATGTCCTTTCTTTGGTATTGTTCGTCGAGTTGAGCTCCTTAAGTTCTGAGTTGAGCTCCACGATTACTGACAAATGCTTGCACTGACTGGACAGGTCCACTCAAATCTGTGTGGTTCTTTCCTCAAAAGACCTTTTCAGACACTTATCTACATGGTCCTCATATGGCCTGACCAAGATTATGTCTGGACTTTAAAAGAGACTGCGACCTCTGAGTTTGTTTCGGCCTTTCTTCTCAGAGTAGTCAGATAGGAAACGCCGAACTCAACTAGCTTATTTTAATTTTTTTTTTTATATGACGTGTAAAAGTGATTTCGATATCCTATTTACAGAATAAACAATTTCATTTCATTTCATTTAATTTAATTTCATTTCATTTCGGACTGGAAGCTGACCCCAACATAGTTGGGAAAAGGCTAGGCAGATGATGATGGATACATGGTGCTCACATATGTACAATCAAACGTAATACCTTCTTTTACCGAAAGATCATCATAGTATATTACACTAGCTTTTGCCGGCAGCTTTGCTCGCGTTGGGGTGGGATATTATCTCACGGGAACGTCCTGCGGAGATAAAAAGTATCCTATGTCCTAACCCAGGTCATTGTCGAACAGACAGACAGACAGTTACTTTCGCATTAATTTATAATATTAAAGTATGGATACATACGTTTTTAGTTTCATTCGAAGTGTACGCGGATTAAGATAAAGTACCTACAGCCTTTGGGAGCAGTTTTCCATAATCTTCAAGTATTTGAAATGTGTAAATTTTACCATTGTTATTAATTTATCAATGTTATCTTTTATTTCTACTAAAGTTATGAACAAAAAAAAAATTGTTGAGCATTTTTAATTATATTTTAATTTATCTTAATTGATGTTAATTAATATTTTTATGAATTTACATACTGTAATTAATTTAGTTTTATAAATTTTTACATTTTGTATTTTAAATTAATTGTTATCAATAATTTTGCCAATGTTGTCAATGTCAAAGAATTAAAAAAAAATCATTTACCCATTTATAATTTATTTTATTTTATTTATATGTAAGTTTTTGCCGATGTTACCAACTTTTCAATATTAGCGCTTATTACTAGGTACGTAAAGTAGCTTATTCCTCTGATTCATTGTTTTATGTACGAGTATGTGATGTTTACCTATACGTAACTAATAATGTAATTATAATAGTAATATAATTTATTTACTTTTCGACGGCAACTAAAACCTATGAATTGAGAACTAATGAGTTCTTAAAATTCGTAGATTTGTTGCCATCGACCTTTACCTACTTAAATGGAAAATAGTTATTTTAAAGTGTAGTCTATACTAATATTATAAAGAGAAAAGATTTAAAAAAAAATTTTGTTTGTTCTTCTTTCTCGTTAAAACGGCTAAACGGATTTGGATGAAATTTGGTAAATAGGTAGACCTTGACCTAAGTTAAGACATAAGATATTTTTTATCCCGATATTTCACGGGGTTAGCTAGTAAAAAATAACATCGAAATGTTGCTAGATTTGCACGTGCATAAACTCTTTCATAAAGGTACTATTTTTGTTTTCAGAATTAAAACTTTACGCTATGAGAGTAGACAAAAAAGATTTTTGTAATACCTTTCCCAGAACTGGGAACTTTAGTTGCTGATTCACATAGTGTAATAATACACTGTCTGTTGCTTTGATATTGTAACCGTTGTTTGGTATCCTATACAGACTAGTATAATATTGGCAACATCAGAGACTTTGGAAGTGTGTGATGGTTGAATAGATTTTAGTTCTTCAATATTTTATTCAGGCTTAGTTGTCAAGGCCTGTTGTGACTTAAGAATGTGGATTATTCTCCTTAGTAACTCGTGTTGCTAAGGAGAATAATCCACATTCTTAAGTCTTGATTTTCCTAACAAAAGAATTATTAAATAGTCGTCTATTTCATAATTCTTTTGTTGGGAAAATCGATACCGTCGCTATAAGATTTTTGTCTTCGTTGTGAGTGTGATCAGGTACATTCAAGGAATAATTATGTCAAGCACCTTAAGGTTTGTACAAACGTTTATTCAGAACTAGCTGACCGACGAACTAGCTGACCCGACAGACGTTATTCTGTCCATATTTCTATAATTCATACATAAATCCAATTGAAAACCGGTTTTGAGTTTATCCTAAATAAGAAAATTTTCCAATTGCTTTCTTTTAAAAACATACTCGGTCTGTTACGAACATTTTAAAACAAAAAATATACAAATCGATCTAGCCGTTCTCGAATGATGCGTTTACCAAGGAACAGCATTTAATTTTCATTATAAAAAGTAGATTAAAATTATATATACATAAATAATACCATTTATCTAATCTTAATTACCGGTATAATAAAATTTAATTTTTATTTTTACCTTACTATTTTTCGACTACGTTATTACCAACATTTTTAATAAAAAATATATTTCCAAAAGTTGTCATGCGCTCGCTTTGCGGGACAGGAATTCGTTGAAAAGTCCTGGACACGTGGAGCATAATAGAAATATTTCTTCTTTAAAATAGTTTATTTTTCTTTCTTTGAAACATGATTATAATCAAGCTTTAGTATTCCCATTGCTGGGACTAAAGCCTCCTTATAAAAACACAAGAAAAACTGAAACGTTTGTTAGTTTTCATAATAACTTCTAACATCGTCGTGGAATAATTCGTAATTTTCCGCCTTTTTAAATAAATTAGCATTTAAATTGTTTTTGTTCTATCATTAGCATTACAAAGATTGTTGATGCCATGGCAGTGACGTCACAATAAATAACAAGACATGGGTTATCTTACCATGCTTACATTTCACACGGGAAGTTATGTTAATGGGACGCATTGTTTACGCGAATTTGGAGGTGAAGAATGCTAAATGGCTGGTACTACGTGGAACGGGAGTGCGGTTAAAATAATGAAACGCGATTAATAATTACATGGAGAGTAATTAAGTAATATTACTTTGAATTACGTGTTTTTTATTTGACTTATCCTTAGAGTACGATAACAAAGTAGACTCATTTGGCTTCAAAACTTCACTCTCTCCGTACTTTAAATCTTCCTAGTAATGTGTAGGTGTACGCAATCAAATAATAAATTCTTTATTCACAAAAAACATAAACTTTGACAATAGATAAGTATACAGAAATGTAAGCAAACTTAAGTATAATTATACAAAAGTGAGGTCGAAAGTCCAAGAAGAAATGTACCCTGCCCCCAAACTAGGAAAATCCTGTATCTTGGGCGGCAGTGTCTTCGCGTAGATACAATAAGGTCGAGCGATTATTATGAGAAGAATTGTACATTATATCGCAGGCAATTTGTATGATTTCGCTTTTTACAAACAGCGTCGTCCGTTTTAAAATAACTCGCAATGATGAAATATAACCATAATCAGCATATTTTATAATGTTCCTACTGCTGGGACACAGGCCTTCTCTCGGTGAGAGGGAGTGGGCCGTAATCCACCACTCGGGCCCAGTGCCGGTTCGTAGACACACATGTCTAGATCTAAAATCCGCTGCGTAGTTAAGGAGAATAACGTGGTTACAAATATAGACATAAAAATCAATTTTATTTTTAACCGTCTTCAAAAAAAGGAGGTTACTCAATTCGACCGTATATATATATACATATTTTTTTGTATGTTTGTTACGCGATTACTCCGCCAATTATGAATAGATTTTGATGATTCTTTTTTGTTTGGTAGATCATACTTCAGAGGTGGTCCTATATAAATTGTATTAACTTTGATTGGGTAGTTTTTGAGTTAGCTTCAATTATACGTATTTTTTCCCACTTAGTATGTAGATGATATGATAACTTCCTGTCACTGTTATTTACATAGCAGGTAGTGGTATTCGAATTTGTGTGGGGTAGGTACCACAACTGAAAAATGAAAAATAAAATCTTTTTACAAAAATTATTTAATTATTTTTCACTTTGTAGTGTTTTTTTTTTGAAGACGGTTGTTTTTTTTTTGTAAAAAGTTTTTTTATGCATGTTCGCGGATAACTTCGTCGTTTAAGAACCGATTTTGTTGATTCTTTTTTTGTTGGAAAGGAGTTATCCGGATTTGATGATGGAATCCCAGAGAAATCGAGGAAAATCTTCAAATATTATAGGCAAACCTATAGCAATTTGGGTATTTTTTATAGTAACTCGTGCAGTTGCTTTTGGAAAGCACCATTTAATTAAGTGGAACTGATGATGAAGACCACAAATAGTCACCGGAACTACTCAATAATAAGTATTTCTTGGTTGCGATTCGATTACTTTAATATAGTTGCAATGCAATTTATGCTCGCCACAATGCATATGGAGAAGTGGAGTTGATGGTGAAGTACCAGGAGAACTCCTCAACGATGATCGTCTCTGCATCGGGAAAAGCTTTGTAAAAGGTGATGAACAGTTGGCATTAGGCTAATGTAACTTAGATAAATTAAAAATTGACACACTATAACCTCCTTTTTTTGAAGTCGGTTAAAAAGCGAGAAATAAAAACGTTTTTACAAAAAAACAACCGACTTCCAAAAAAACCACTACAAAGTGAAAAATAACTTAAATTTCGGAAGTCGGTGGCAAATAACGAAAATACAAAACCAAAGACACCGACTTCCGAAATTTAAGTTATTTTTCACGTTGTAGTGTTTTTTTGGAAGTCGTTTCTTGTAAAAAGTTTTTATTTTATAATATGTGTAGTTATAGAAGGCGTATACATAAAGTGTAGCATACGAAGTCTAAGAAGACCAGAGATTTGGTTTGACGATTTTATGCTAATCGGCGTAATTAGACGATATTCCAGTTCTAAGCCGACAATAGTACCTAACAATAACAACGTACATACCTGCGCGTCCACCTTTTGATAGTTCTTGAGTTGACGAAGGGATGGCAAGAAAAATCAAATATATTTATTTGTGCACATAATTTACAACATTATAATGTAGGTACTGCGTCCTGCGTGGTCCTGGGAGGGCGTGTCAGACTCTTACTGACTAAAACCCACCCGTGTTCCTTCAGTTGCCCTGTTGCCGGGGGCCACGATTTCCCTTTCGGCCCATATTCGCAGCCCCGGCAAGCATTGGCCCTAGCGGACCCCGTCAATTCTCCTGACATTTCTTTGAGGCGCGCGTGGAACACAACGCGCCGTCGACCCGGGCTTGGTCCTTATCGGACGGCGAGCTACCCATTGCTCACCGTCCGCCTGTACACAGCCTATGATCATAATGTTAATATTTTTTTTTTTTTATTGTATTTATTTATATAGCGAAGGTACCCAAATACAGCACATCACATCACATGGGTTGGTAGTTTTATTTTAACGATATTATTCATAGATAAAAAACTAGTTGCCTATGGTCAACGATATTCTTCCATGGTTCTTCTGCCGCTCATTCATGGAATATTATCGTTGACCATAGACCACGAGTTTTTAGTTTATCACTCTTACGAATAGAACCTGTTTAGGCAACCAAGATTGACATCTCGTTACTATAACTGTGCTCTCATAAAAGAAAGAAAAAATGATTAGAAACGTGCATTTATTGTGTTAAAAAAGATAAAAGGAACTTCTAGGGCGTCCCCTATACCTTTTGTTAGTCGCCAGATTCAACCTCTTCACGTGACCGAACTATCTAAGCATACTCTTTTCAATTCTTGTCACTAAGTACATCTTTTTTAAACCGCACCGTTGCTTTATCACATCATTCATAGTTACATCACAAATGCTTCGCAAGGAACGCATTTCGACAGCATTTATTTGACTGCCTCGTTGGTCCAGTGGTCGTAAGCGCTACTGCTGAGCATGAGGTCCTGGGTTCGATTCCCGGATCGGGCAAAGTGTTATTGTGTTTTTCTATCTGAAATATCTCAGTAGCAGCTCGGAGTCTAGAATTGTGCCCGGTTGATGGCAATAGGCTCGCCCCCTATTACATGGGACTTAAATATAACTGCCCAACACTTCGGGGAAACAAGGCGTGATGTTATGTTATGTTATATTACTTTTATGCAACTTTTAACATACTCGACACTCAGTTCCACACATAAGCGTAGGCACTAGCACACCATTGTAAACAGCCAGTCGAACATTTTTGGACATCGACAGGATATAAGAATATCGATATTGTTAATATTTTACGTTCAGTATCCGATGTTAACGAAACATATAAGTATACTACACCATCAATTCAAATAGTATGTTATGGAAATATTTTATTCCTTGTACCGATGCCAAAACCCAGTCAAATCCGACCAACCTTTTAAAAAAAGCTTATGACGTACAGATTTATAACAAGCTGATGCTTTCAGTATTATTTCAAAAGTTTTGGCACAGTGCACTAGAAAATATGTGAATGCATTTAAAACGATGTACGGTTGAACGCCTGTTCCGTTCATATTTCAGAAATTAAAACATGCTGCTGACATTAATCTTTTTGTGATTTTACTTATTGTTCAAGCGATTTTGAACATAAAAGAAAGGTTGTTTGGTATTCATATTTATTTTATTCAAATAACCCTTTTCAACATAGAGGTAAAACTAAAAATAAAACTGAATTAACTAGAATCCCAGCGGCGTAGTTTTCGTAGCGATATTGCTCGTAGCAGGTGTCTACGAAAGGCTACGGCGTAGAACCCTTTGCATATTCCACTATATTTAATTTGTAGGTATTGAGCTAAAATCTAGTTTATTTTATGGTTATAACATTGACGTAACGAATCTTAATATCAGGTAGTAAATAAAAGAAAATATTTTACCTTTTGCGTCTAGGAAAAGTAGGTTTACGAACGTAATTGATATGTAATCAAAAATAACAACCAATTATATTACTTTCTCAAACATGATCTAATCCCTTTTACTCATAAAATTCATCGCAAGAACCTTCCGATAAGTACATAACGTAGTGAGGACGAGACTTCAAGTGTCTGAAATAAAAAAATTAATTCAAATAAAACCACAAAAGTAATTATAAATTGTTCGTTTAATGATATTCCTTAGTCCTTATTTATTTACATTATTCCGCGGCAGGTGCCTATCATTAAAACAATACCTACCTAAGTACATGTTAGCGATTACAACTATTTTACCAGCAATATGTACATAACATTCTTCCTAGAACTAAATAACGCTTATAATAACATAATTTTGCAATTTTCCAACAAAAAAAAACTTTTACGTAAAACTGACACATCGAGCTTTAGAAAGAGACTGTTACACAGGTGCATATGAGTGATAGAGACAACGCTCTACTAAGGTGCTATCTCTATGGACGGGAGAACCGCTTCGATAACTTCGCCTTGTCATTAAATTCTCGCGGCGATGAAGAATATCGCCATGTGGAGATGGCTTCATACAATTTCAATTTAATCTGAAGCAGCGGCGTGGCTATCGCCGTGATACTCTCGTCCGTGTAGGCACAGATTAATACAGATAGGGAACTCCACAGTTTAGGTATGAAGCTACAAGTACGCGGCGGGCCCGTCTTGTCGGGCCAATTCAGTGAGTGTAACGTAGTCAGAAGATCTAAGAGCCACGCGATAGAAAGAAAAGCAACTTCTAGGTGAATATAACTGTAGATGATTACCGCTGTGCAACTTGAATTGCAGTTTATTGTGTCGTTGCAAGAGTCGTTTTTTATTTAAATGGTTTTGTGGATTGTCACATCTGTATTAATCTGTGGTGTAGATGCCTAAGCCAAAGTTTTTTCCAAAACTTGGTATCCCATTTTTACGGCCGGGCACTGTACAGTTTACATTCCAATATTATGAGACACGAAAGTGTAATAAATATTTATTTGCATAAAGGGTGTTGTCCCTTTTTGACCGCTGCTATTGACCCAAATTATATTTGCGGCTGGTAACCCATCGGGGCTTCGTTACCTTATATTTTGTTATCTGATGTTATTTCAAATTGTATTGTTACTAACTCTTTGAAAGTTATATTATTGATAGAAAAAAAAATGAGACCAAAGGGAATTGATTTTAATATTGGAAAATACAATAAATAATAATAATCGTAATAATGTCGTATCTCTATATATTACTGTGTGTATATAAATAATAAAATAAATAATTAAAAAATTCCAAAAAAAAGCAAACTAGCTCTTATTTGAAATAAGAAAAAATAATATTTATTTATTTATTATTACCACTATTTTAGTATGGTTTCCTTTGCTTACAAATAAATCATTTCAGTTTAATATAACTATCTTTATCCTTTGGCTAGAAATACACAAGCAAATTATGGTAAAGCAAATCGCTTTAGAGCTCATAAGTGAAATTCACAATTGCGGCATAAATTTTCGTATATAAGTAGTAAGTTTGCACTTACTTATATACCTATACAAGTTGGCTTAAGGGAAACTTAACACAAGTCCAGGTCTATTCAAAATCCTTTTGAATTTCGCTCATGCCATTCATGAGTAGTTTTATACCGAGTAAATACGATGTTTTAGACAGATTTCTTTTGTTCAGTCTTTGATCTACGAGTCGTTTTGTTGCCACTGTGATAGTGTAATTTGGGGCCAATAAGCGGTCAAAAATAGATTTTCAGTTATTTATAAAGCCGAATTTACGTTACGAATTTAGTTGCACAAACTTAGTTATTCATTGATAGTTTCGCGTGAAAATATATAATTATTTACTCGTAAAAATATCAATAAATAACTTCGGCTTAAATGTACTGGCGTCACATAAATAAATAATAATAAACAAATGAAAGCAGAAATAACAGAACTCCTCACTAAGAATTTAAATGGTATAAAAACAACTTCAAGAACAGCTGTCCTATTCCGCAAAACTTTACGAAACTTCGTTCACTTACTAATTGTTATATTATTAATATGTACAATTTATTTATACATTTATTTGATATGCTTTAGTATGATTATTATACTTCTGTAATACGTGGAAGATGTCGGTAAACCATTATATTGTTAGGCCTTCTATTTTCCATCACGCTCGACTCCATTCTATTTAATTACATACAAAATTCATCAGTCTGCTATCCTTAAATAAATGTGAAGTCCTTTCGGTACAGTTTTAGCAAGTTAACGTAAATAAATAAGTACAAATAAATAAGGTCGAAACGCATCAAACGGTGGCAACGCAATCAGTTCGCCACAAGTTCTATGCGTCGTAGTGATGCAACACTTTAATTCTTTAATTGCGTAAACTTTTACGATGATGCATCACAACGCACTGTTGACCGTTTTCACCTGACTGTGCGAAAGCAAAGCCAGGCTTATATATTTTTTTTCGATTTCAAAAGTCAACTGGAAAGTACTTAACTAAATATGTCTATGGCACAAAATCACAATTTATTTGTGTAAAAGCTAACTTAATAACACAAAACATTAATAAAAAACTTTCCCCATCAGTTCTTGTGTTCAAAACACCGTTAAATTCATACTAATTTATTGTATTTGTACATTATGCTAACCGCAAGCCTACCCGAAAATGTACTTACGAAAACAGTAATAAACCATTCCCGTTGTTAGAGTTACAGTTATTAGTAACTTTATGAAACAACAAAAACTTTTTTGGGGATCAAGAATAAAGGTTTACATTAAACAAAATAAATTGGAGTTAACTATACCAATACTTTCAGTTTATTTAGGTTATAAAAAAAAAAAACAAAACAAGAGAACATTGTACAACACGGAAATGTGCAATGAATCATGGCCGGTCTGAACATAGGCTCTCCGAACTAGCGTGCAATGTTCCCTCTCTCATATCGTCGCCCTCCCCGCTAACTGTCATAACTAGCAATTGATATTTTTCCAGGGTAACAGCTTTTCGGTCGGGCGCTACAATCATGTTAATATATAGTTGCGTTAGCTGTGGCTTTATTAATGAATTAATAACTTTTTATAAATAGCTCTTGACTTAATCTTTAACTCACTAACTGTAGATGTGTGCATATACAACAGGTGGTGAGAATATTTTCTTCAATTCTTTTGCACTTACGCAAATCAAAATACGTGATTATACACATTAAATGTAAACGACACAGACACGACGATTAGAGAGAACTTTTGCGAAACAAAGTTCTGAACACGTAGGTAATGTCAGTGCAGATACGTCAGTTTGTGAGATACGACAGTTAGCGGGGAGGGCGACGATATGCTCGCCGCTCGCTTCATATCACCATTTGGTTCGTAAAAATTGTTACTGCGCAGTCTTTTGCGCAATGTTCAGAACGGCCATAATTCATCAGCCGTATTGTATTTCGGTTTGAAATTCAAGATGCAGGTTAAGTTAGATTAAAAGTAGTTATTAGTTAGTAATTCTTGGATAGGCTATACTTAAATATACTTATAATTCCATCACAATAATTTTGAAACACTAATAACCTGGTAACTATTTACACTTGTAACGTTTTTACATATCCTTACAATTTAACATAATTAAATTAATGTATTCGGAATATTTTCATAGTTTTCAGTTAGATTAGTTTATAATACATAGCTACCGTTTTTGGCAGCTAAAATGTTCAGGTTTTTTGGATACTTTATACCGTTTAAATCGATTTACATGCCACTGAACTATATTAGAAGAATAAATTACTTAAAACTTCAATATTAATAACGCAAAAAATATACACTAAACTGCTTTCAACTAATTTGTGGAGAAACTATACATAAATAGATAATAATTTACAAAAAAAATCTGACTGCCTTTACACAATTCAGTGGCATGCAAAACGATTTTATTCTTTAGCGATTCGCATTTCAAAATCCAAGCAAAACTATGTAACTAACTGCATAAATAATGTAGCCATCGCATTTCTATAATACTAAATTGACACTGATTCTCCGTGTAAACAAGATAACTTATCATCTTGCACCCTGTGTTACAATTTGAAAATTCCTGCTAATTAGAACGAACGCATTAAAACTACAAAAAATAATATATTTTAGATATGGCAGCACTGAGATCAGCGCAAGAGTGGGGAGAGAGGCTTGATAGCGGCTTGTTGCTGCGGATTCTGCAGTCGGTAGCCAGTTGTTGTCGAGGACAGACTGCTCGATCACATTCTGCATTGTGTCTATAAAACAAGCATAGTTTCTGATGTGATGTTTACTTACTTCACCAAAAATAAATGTAAATATATTTAATAATAATTTAAGCACCATTCAAAAATTATGTAAGATATAAATCAACATAATTTTTCTCAATAAACAACTCAAGAACATTAACGTTGTTTTCAATTTCAAGAAAAATATTAAGGACGACATTTATAAGAAGACGATTCGTTTGATTCGTCACGTTGTCCATTGACTTGGAAATTATTAGGTCCTTTGAGAGTGTTATTGCTACTTACCATATGTTGTGACATCTGGCGTGTAGAACTTTTGCTCAGCTGGTTGGAGCGGCACGACAAACCCTGCGAATAATTCTTATATTAGTTTAGATAAGTAAACTACAGCCTATGTACTACGGATTAATTACGCCAGTATTTCCATTATTTTCCCTAATAAAGCATTTTTCTTTCGACATGGCTGGATCATGGCCACTGTAAGGCCTTAACGTAACCTTGGCTTGTAAGTATTATGTTATTGCATTGTTAGAAAGAAATATTTTTCATATCAGGCAGCATTTCCTATTTAAATCCAGTTACAGACAGGTTGTCTGTAACTGGATTTAAATAGGACTGAAAGACTAAATAAAATTTAATAGTTTAAAAGACACTAGAAAAACACGCTTTTATAAATGCACGTAAAAACAAAAAACTGATCGTGTTCAAAGTCCATTACGTGGCCTTTCTCACAAGTGCAAACACGACTATGATACGATTTTCCATCATGAAGTTCCAGTTCATATCTTCCGGCTCCATCATCAGATCAGTTCGACAGCACCATATTATTGTATTGTCATCAGAATTACATACAGCTGCCAATTTTCACTACGCTACGACCCTTGGCAGATGGTTAAATTAGTTACCTTAGATTCCATTACATACAGGTCGACCTAATAAAAGCGTGTTAAAAACCAAGACATAGCGCTGTAAACAATGCATGCTCTGTGCATACACGCCCACACGCACATATTTCACGCCTCACGTCACTGTTGACAGTGCTATGTCTTGGTTTTTTATTTGGTCTGAGCAGACAACTTACGAAAGCCTGTAGCAGTTCAACTGCTCACTACTTTTCTTTTGAGGCTTAAAAATCCTGGCTGCTCGGAAAAATCAACGATTGCCAAAGTGGGCTTACAAGCCGAGCAAAAAAAAAGTTTTTCTGCGTCGCCTTTTAGGTACATGCAGCGCCCGCTTTTTTTCTTATCGGACTCATAAATTACTGAATGGATTATGACAAATTAATTTTTTCCACGATTCATCTCGATTACGTCAGCGAGACTATGAAAAATCGTCAATTTGAATGCGGTGACAGAAATAAATGCACATCGGAGAGGAATTTTATCATAATTTCTCTTTCTTCATGACGTTTCTGTGAGTGGTATTCTCTTTGGGCATGATATTTCAATTGTAATAATAAAATAGATAAAACAAGTGACAAGTGATGTTGGAACGTCGCGTCGGGCGTGCCTCGATTCTTTTAATTTATACAATAGTTTTGATTATTTGTTTTATATTATTGTTTTATTTATTTTGTAATCCCCTAGTGGGATTTATATGTCCGTAGGTGTGTCACAGCGGGCCCTATCAGAATACCAGCGCTGCGATATTTATTAATTTTTTAAATATTGCAGCATTATGCTGAGATATGAACCTTTTTGGCGTCGCACAGGTCGTTTTTTTTTTGATTAATAGAAATATTATTTTAATTAGTGAATTGCTAAATTACTGAACGACTGGTCGAAACCTTATTTGTTTAAAATTGCTTGACGAACCCATGATATCAGCCAGACTAACAGAGTACACCCGTGTGATACCTGGTATGTTATATTTGACGGCAGAATTGAAGTATTGACTATTAATATAATAGTTTTCTGGGACAAAGCAAAACACTCGAAACCTAGGACTAAACCACGACCAATGTCACGGATACATAAAAAAAAAACTTGGTGTCTTACGTGGAGGTGGCTCTGTTGTTGTCGGCGCCGGAGTGGTCGTTGTTGTCGTTGTAGTTGTAGTCGTTGTAGTTGTTGTAGTCGTTGTAGTAGTTATTTTTATTTCTGTCCAAGAAAAGGATAGTTGTATTAGTCATAGTTAACATTATATGGTAGAAGCAGTCAACGCGAGAACTTAAGCTATTTTATTTCTGTCAAAATAAAATAAAATTGTTGATACTATTTGGTAGAGAATATTGAAACGAGTGATTTCGCTGTGCGATCTGGTGGACAATGGTAAATAGGATCTGTGTTCAATTACTTTAAGTGTGAAGCAAAATTTTCGCAACACAACTTGTTAGTAGATATCACGAGACATCGTGTAATATTTTATTGCCAGAATATGACAGAAAATAAACTATTGCATGGTCAGTCAATAGCCCAACGAACGAAAGTGTGGATAAAAGAACTCTTTCATTTTCTAATCTACGCGAACAAAGTCTTTGCCAGTTTGCATCGCGCGCGGCAAACTTTTACCGATACAATTCCGTTTAAAAAGTTAACCGCACTGTAAAGTGCTGCGGTCGACGGTTTAACGTGTCATTGACTGTTAAATTAAGTTTCATAGGTAGGTTTAGATTATTTTAATATTGGTTTAAAATGATCCAGCAGTGTTGTGTCAGCAGCGTCCGGAATTTACCGTCTACTGACGTCAATTAGACGTTATTTATGAAAGTAAGTTGGTATGTAACCCTAGAGAACATTTTTTGACACCGTAGACTCAGACCCCGCTGCATCATTTTACTGACGACCGTCACTGCGGCCGTTATATAGCGGTTACCACTGTCGTAGGAACCCCAAACTGTAGGCCCTGTCTGGCCTGTCTTTGTCTGTCGCTCCGCAAATCACGTAAAAACCTGTGCACACGATGCGGTGCCGCAACGCAAAAATTTCGCCGTATTGGCGGTCACACGGGCGCTGCGGCGCCGTAACGTTGTAACGCCGCAGCGGCGCCGCGCCGCAAAGCGCGTAAATTTTCATCTGTCAAACATCTGTGTTTTTGACAGCGCACAAACAACTGAGCGGTGCTGCTCCGGTGTCGCCACGCGTATCTACACCCCTCCCCGCCTCGTCTCGCGGGCTGCAAGTCCAGTGTACGTGTGGTGCGATGCTAGAACGCACCGTGTGGCATATTATGGATACTTGTATGTAGGACGCCGCAGTGGCACGCCGCGCCGCCGCGCGCCGCGCCGCCGCAACGCATCGTGTACACACAAGCTCTCACGGTGACTCAACAACTTTCATTTGTTTTCTCCCCAGTCACTGCCACGGGGTAAGTATTAAAAAACCACTTACCATAAAGTCGTAAAGTGCCCTCGGCTCTCCCCAATGTGTTGGTTGCGACACAGGTATAAGTACCAACATCTTCTGGGTCAAATTGCGATACAACGAGTATCGTTCGCAGTTGATATGAGGAGAGGCGTTCTTCTGATATCTCGTGTTTGCCACTGCAACAAAATGTGTTAGTTAAAAGTAATAAAAAAAGTTGTAATAAAACACTGCTGAGATCGGTCAAGATAAAGCAGAAAGTTGTACTTTTGGATACGGCGCGTAATTCATATCTTTATTTGTGTTCCGTAAATATTAACAAGATGACAATAGCTTAAATCTGAGGTACAATTACGGATCCTATATGTATAGGGCACAGAAAAGTAAAAAAAAAATAGAACCAGTTAACAATTTTTAGATTTTTATAGTTGAGATGATTGTAAGGAGGTTCCTCTCTATAGAGCTCTGACCCTAATTTGAACTCGGTTACCGATATCAGTGCGTTACAACCCAAATTTTTAATTATTTTTAATAATATTTATAAAACGTAAAAAAAATCCGAGTAGGTACCATCGAAGAAACCTATAATTAAGCAATTTGAAAACAAAATCCCGTGCACACGACCCTTTTTTTTTTCGTAGGTAACCGTTACTATAATGGCCGAGCGCTGCAAGCAGAAATAGTCCTTACGGTGTATAGGTATGGGTTTCTTCGATGGTACTTCTACTCTATGCGTAATAATATTGTTTTTTGTCGGTTCAATTCGATTTCAACTGTTTTTCATTTTTCGAAATTGATTACTGAAACAATGGGTATTTTCATAAATCTCTACCAACCTTATTAATTTAAAAACGTTTACCAAAGATAATTTTAACATACTGTAACATTCTAGGTAAAAAAATGGTTGTCTATACATATGCTGTGAAACTATCATAATAATTATATACCTAATTATAGCGACCGTTTGAGCGTAATTCTAATTAAATAAACTGTATTCCTGAAATCATTCATATGAAATAATAAAGTTCTCGGTACGAATTATCATAAACGGTTATAATTATCGACCTATAACGGACCTGCGTAGTAATTGTAGTTAATTGGAAGACATCGAATGGCATAATGTAAGCAATAGATAATTACGTACTCAATATACAACATAGTGTCTTCTTGATACTCGTGAAATTCATTTCCTATGACAGTAAATAATAGTAATAAACTTTATTGAAACAAAAAACTCAGTTTACAGAAACTCTGTGTTCGATAACAACTGCATTAGTATGTGTCGCAGTCTTTAACGCCCATATCCAAAAAGTCCGAGACAAAATCAAAACTAAAACAAGTCAAATGAAAAAATGAAATAAAAAAAAAAATCTGAACTTAAAATTAAAACTGAACAATATTTCACCGTATTTTTATGTGAGATTGTGTGTTTGTATGGAAGAATAGTGTTGTTTTGAGCGTGGAGCGTATATGTGTATGTGTGTGGGGGGTGTGTGTGTGTATGTGTGTGTGGTATATGTGTGTGGACAATGGTCATGGAGGCTCGGTAATTCATTGTCAATCGTTTTCCTCTTCTTCCTCATATGAAAATGTATTACCTACGAGGTGCTTAGGTAATACATTTTATTGACATTGTAATATGTCACTATCACCTCATTTCCAAATAGGTAATACCCTTCAACCCAATCTATCGCAGTCCACTGCTGGACATAGGCCTCTCCCAAGCTGTGCTACAACACCCTGTTCTCCATCTTCCGCATCTAGTCTGTCCCAGCCATTTTCGGTCCATCTTGCTGGCGGGCGTCTTACACTACGCTTGCCGTTACGCGGTCTCCACTCCAGTACCTACTCATCTGCTCCACTGGCCATTGGTCCTTCGACAAACATGGCCAGCCCACTGCTACTTCAGTTTGCTGACTCTGCAAGCTATGTCGGTAACTCCGGTTCTTTTCCGGATAATTTCATTTCTGATTTTATCCTTCAAAGAAATTCCGAGAATAGTACGCTCCATAGCTCGCTGAGTGACCTTGCCTGATTTTTCCGTAGTCAATAACTTTAAGTGAAGAATAAATATGACAGTCTGATCTATTTTCTAAGCAAAAGCTGTGAAACCGCCATATTCATAAGTTTTAAATTCTTTCGATTTTTTGGCTGTCGCTGAAAACCAGCGCTGGGGCTCTGCCTCGCATGGGGTCGCGGCATTATGCTGAGCGATGGCCGTTTTGCGTAGATGTGACGCATATTTTCCCCCAAATTATTATTTTCGTGTTTTGTTCTTTCTTTGCGTCATGTGTACCGCAAATAAATGTATTTTCTTTGTTCTTTTCTTCTTTTCTACAAAAAAATTGGCCTTGAATCTATCAATATACAATATCTAAACATTAAATATAATTACAACTAAACAATATTAAGAAAACACTTCAGCTATAAAGTTAATGGAAAGATAGTCTGCAGACTTCGAGAATTAACGACGTCATAAAAGTGAGACCAACTCAGTGATTATTACACAAAATAATGAACTAATTTGTCTAATTACTTTACGTTAGATGTTTTAACTAATTTAATAAGGATCTCGCGAATGCTGAGAAAGATAAAGATAATAATTATTTTGATTTAATTCTCAAATTTGTATATTTAATTAGTACGAGTATTTACTAGCTTCTGCCCGCAACTTCGTCTGCGTGGACTTCAGAATTGGGTTTAGAAAGAAATGAAAAATGCAGATAAACATATGGCGTTGCTACAGTTTAATATATCTTTTTAAGAGGAATAATCCTTAATACATTGTTTTCATATAACTCTATTGGTTTACGCGGCGAACGCCAGTAAAGCCAGTCGGCATGTATTTTTCCGACATCTTCAACAATCATTGTCATATTTCAGCCAATTTAAACAAAACCTTAATGTATACTATGCATCTAAACCTTCCTCATGAATCGCTCCGTCCGTTGGTGAAAACCGTGTGAAATCCGTTCGGAAGTTTTTGAGTTTATCGCTTTCAGCAGCGGGGGGCTTTGTTTTATAATACGTATGCAATGATGTACTATCGAAGAAACACATTTCTGCAAGGACTATTCTTGCTTGCAGCGCTCGGCCGCTATAGTATCACTTACCTACGAAAAAAAAAGGTCGTGTACACAGGATTTTGTTTTCAAATTGCTTCGATATGCGTTACCCCGATGGTACCTAGTGATGTAGTGATACTGGAGTGAAAGTTACAGATTACAAGGTACCTTATAATAGTTGTAGTTTCAGAAAGGAAAGTAAAAGATCAGTTCAATAAAGTAGAACCGTGACTGATTGATGGAAGATCCCCTGAAAAAATAAAATAGAAAATAATGGCCGTTTTATTATTAGAACGCCGAGGTGAACTATGAAATAACGCAACTTTCAGGGTATGCTAACAAAATGGCGGGTTTGTTTAAAAAAAAAAGGAAATACGTTTGTTTGCGGTAAATATGACGCAAAGAAAGAAAAAAAAAACACGCAAAACAGCCATCACTCAGCATAATGCTGTGACCCCATGCGAGACACGAGCCCCAGCGCTGGTTTTTTAAAAAGAACGATACAGAGTTCGATACTTGCATGCGTGCAATAAACGGACAATACTAAATAATTGTCGTAATATATAATAATGACTAATAAAAGACAAAAGTATTGGCAATTTTACGGCATTTCGGAGCAAAGCCAAGAACAGATGTGCGAAGGGGGCACAAGATAATGGCAGAATTCTCGGGAAGTTAGTCGGCATTCGTTAATACTTTTAACGGGAGTTTTACTGGTACGATTGATATTGGCAAATGTTGGCTCTTTTAGGTGTTAAACCTACAGATTTTATCTTTGTCCGTTGAATCACCTGTTTTTTTAGGTAATTATTTGGACAAACGTATCTAACATGGAAAGGTTTATAGTTGATAAAATGACAGTTTGGATGGATACCTTCTGATTATGACTACGTTCATTGTTCATACCAACATGAATTACCTGAAGAGTCAGGTAATTGGATATTGTGGTACTACCTCTGTTAAACTTTGTATTTCGTGGGTTATTGACTGATAAAATTGAGAAAAAGGTTCAATAAAATAAAAAGCATGTTTGTTCTTAGAATAATCAAGATAATATGTTTTTTAACATAACATAACATAATATCACGCCTTTTTTCCCCGAAGGGTTGGGCAGAGGTGTCCCTGTAGCAGGTACACCCACATTTCGCCAGTTATGTTTAAGTCCCATGTAATAGGGGGCGAGCCTATTGCCATCAACCGGACACAAATCCAGACTCCGAGCTGCTACTGAGAAATTTCAGATAGAAAATCCCAATAACACTTTGCCCGACCCGGGAATCGAACCCAGGACCTCATGCTCAGCAGTAGCGCTTGCGACCACTAGACCAACGAGGCAGACACAGACAGATAAATTGACAGTGACACCACTTACAGTGTTGCAAAACAAAATAATTATATGAAATGGAATGTTGGGGATGCCAACAAGCACAATCTCGTGCCGATGACCGAAATTCAGAGTTGAGAGAGTGCGCGCGATATCGGCATTGAAAAGATTACAGAGAATGTGAAAATTTTACGCCCCGATTGAAGTTTCACTTACTTACCTGGGCGACAGAGCTCTGCTCTGGTGAAAATAGAGAATGCTCTTTTAATAGTATAGGAATGTTCATACTAATCTATGTATAGTACCTACTTATTCCATGCTGCCATGATAGTAGGTACTTACTAATTCCATGCTGCCATGTCATTATTCTCATGTCATTATTGATTATATTGTTCTAAACTTTGGGCAAACGAGCTCTGTTCGGGTGAAAATATGGAGAAAATTAATTTTCCCAGAAATGAGACCTAGCTAGATCGATTTTTCGCCCCCGTAAACCCCTATATTGCAACTTTCATCCAAATCGTTAGAGCCGATTTCGAGAACGTGAGTACAAATTGTTTATATACAACTTCGATAAACAAGATATACAAACAAATATATATACAAATATTGCTTGTTTAATAGTATAGACACAGATTTAGTATAGAATTACAGTGGCAATTTGTGTATTAAATATTATGTACATTTGCTTAGGGGTATGTTCTACAAGTAAACTGTTTTTAATTCACTGGAGACCATGTAAAAATCGAGATAAATATTTATCATTAACAGCCAAAAGGAATATACTCGTAAAGTTCAAAATAATATATGTTCTTACCCAGTTAATATCATTTCGTCTCCACTCTTGAGCCAGTAGTGTATGGCTTGAGGATATGCTTCTACAAAGCACTCCAGCCTTGCTTGCGATCCTGTGGGGACGCCAATCACCTTGGTCGCCACTAATGTTGAAGGAGGAACTGTGGACAAGGTCTGTGTTTAATAGAATATTTACAATATACTTACTTACCTACATTTAAAAAAGACATAAAAATGTACAAATATATAAAAATCTTATTGTTTTGTATAAAACATTGTACCTAAGTAGTCTAAAGAATAAGAAAAAAATTGCAATTTCGTTGACCAGCACTTCAATAGCGTAACACATTTTCGATCACAATCCGAAGGATTTTGATGAAAATTCGTAATCCATTGCTTCATATTCTTGCTTGGTTTGGTTGGTGGTAGGGCTTGTTTTAAGTCCGCCTGGTTAGCTATCACCATCTTATCTAAGGTTGTCGTCATAACAACAATATTATCAGCATTGTTGTGTTTCGGCAGTTAGAGGTTTAGTTCACTAGTTAGCCATATTTCTTATTTCCATACAGTAACATGGCCAAATTAAACAAAACAGCGAAATATTTGAAAGCTATTTGCGACGTTGCCAACTTTCAGTAGAAACGCTCGTAAGTGTATTCCGCAGTCACCCCGCAGTTTGACTTGGAGGAATTAGCTACGCTAGACTAAAACATTATAATTTTAGAACCATGATAACTGGTTCCAAAGCATTACATTTAGCTATAAGTTCCTAGGGCCATTCAGGGGTGCTAACGTAAAACGGTAGGCAAAAAGCGATAGAGCGCCAAAATCAAATTAATTTTTTTCCTTCTAAAAAATGTTTGAAATAAACACGATCACGTACAGAGGATTTAGTTGACCTAATTGGCGGAATAATTGGGTCGATGCAGTATGAACGCAGTTAACAACTTTTTGCATCGTTAAAAATACGGAATAATGCGCTTAGCATCCGGTCTATACAGGATGCTAAATAAAATATTGATCACTGACAAGCTAACTGGACTTTAACTGACGTTTAGTTCGAACATCAGATTCAATTTGCTGAAACTTTAAACTGCTGCATGCGAACCATGATCACTTCGACCTCCATTCTGCTCTACGAAGATAAAGTGACATTTCTTAATTAATGAATTAATTCAAATTATTTTTTTTCTAAAATTTCTTTAGTTTCCATGGTGTTTATGCTACGTGTGCTGGTTTATATTAACATATACTCATTTTATTGAACACCAGAAAACTGAAACTGTTGTTTATATCAAACATCAATTGAGTAACACTGAAGTATTGCTAAGTCTGGGTAGTCTTTGTCGTGCCGCATACTACACTTTTTGGTCTGGCATTAGAGACCCGGTTTTTATCAGGGTCTTCAATATTAAGGCGACGATAACCGACTTTTAATGATTTTATACTGAAGATCACGTACAAACGAGTGGTGTTAATGATTTTAAAAAAAAGTACCTATGTTAAATTAGAGCATTTTTTTAATAACTTAATTTAGTTTTTTTTTTTTTTTTTTGTAAAGTTATGTCTAACGTTGATAAAAACTGAGAATCACGCAAAATCTTTCAAGCGAAGCGAAGCGTTCTTTCTTTCTGAAACTTTCACCCTTTTAAAGATAATTTAATTATTAATCTTTTAGTACACGTGTTTTATTAAAATACCTTTTATTTATGAACAATAAAATTAATAACGCGTCTAATTTGGGACAGCGCTCCTTGATGGGCAAGTCTTATTACTAAGAACACGCAAGCTAACCACTCAAGGTCACTGGCATATATCTGCGTCTTAATGGGAAGTCCATTTTTAATGATGAATGGCTTACATTACGGTGCACTTAATACCTATGTATTATTTAATGTTTTACTTACAAGTAACGCTAAGCATTATCCTCTTGCTGACGGAGGGCGGGACATCATTGGACGCGATGCAGAGGTACGCGCCCATCTGCCGACGTTCCACCTTCGACAGGTTCAGGCTAGGGCCCATGAACATATCCACTGAGAACAAAAAAATAAATAAGACAATCATGTTATGGTCGTTACTCTCGCTGTGATTAAGAAGTTTCCAAAAACATAATTCAATTTAACCGACTTTCTAAAAAACAAGAAGGTTGCTTAGGAGGAAACTTAAATTATTTTTCACTAGGTTTCGCTGTTTTTTAAACTTCGAGGAGGCACGAGGAGCTCGTGGCTAAGTACTTAAAGCCACACGGGTCGATCCATCAGGTTAAGCTACGTTTGCCGGGGTTGGTTTGTGGATGGGTGACCATTTCTACATACCGAGACTCCTCCGTGCCTTAGAAAGCACGTTAAGCCGTTGGTCCCGGCTGTCATTCGTGGATCTTTGACAGTCGTTACGGGTCGTCAAAAGCCCGAAAAATCTGACCACCAGTCTAACCAAGGGCTAGCGTATTACCCAGTTACTAGGTTGTGGAGGTCAGATAGGCAGTCGCTCCATGTAAAATAAGGCTTGGTAGATTGATTTTGAATGCCAAATAAAACTAAGTCACAATAGGAATAACTTTTATTTACCAATTTTTCCACGGGGAAAGGAAACGGAAGATTTTATGATTAGTCAGGATTAATTACAGGTTTGCTGTTTAGACCGGTTTACCACAACTGTAACTGGCGTTTGCGTTTCTATAAATGAAGCATTCATTTTCATACCAAGGATATTAAACTGATCAGATTCAGATTTCCACAAAATCCTAGTCATCATAAAAAGTAACACAAAAAAAATACTCAACTGCATTCTATTTGACAAAAATAAATGGTAATAAGAGAGGCCAACAAAACACACTCGGAAATGAGACACCGACTGTGCTGACAAAGAGAAATTAAAGTAATAGCGGCAAACACAAAGAGATGCGCTTCGTTGACGCCGCAAATCGAAACCGGGGCACAGAGTGGTACAGAAGGTTTGGCTGCATACAACGAGCGAAAACATACGCACACATAAATATTCTTCACGTACAGCGAGTGCAAGCACACTCGCGACTGGCTTTCGTAGTTTGAAGGTCAACTGACTAAACGAATGCACATTCTATAGGGTGGCAGGGACATCGACGCGAAAACTGTTACCATGGATGATCAGTACATGATTTTGAATGCCCCTGCATTTAAATTTTACGTAAGTTATTTAAAAAAAAAACAGCTTTTCCATACATTTTGACCGCGTAGGTATTGCACTTTTCTATGAAACCGCAGATTTTTACTGAATGGTAACAGTTTTCGCGTCAATGCCACCATGTAAACCCACTTTACCATATTCTTTTTGTGTAAAACAGGGATAAAGCATTCCTATCTATACTAAAATATCAAGAAAATAATGTTCTTGTTCTGTTCGTTTGGTCCAAACCCACCTTGAGATAGCTTGATATCGCCGTACGTGCGTCGTTTGAGCCTGTTTTTGTTCGATGTGTGAAACCGACCTTCTGTAGGTACTACTCTGTGACCGGGTTATATCATTCACGGCTCTTTGAGGAGGAAGATTATTAATTATATGTAGGGATTAATATTCTGGCTTTAGGATTCTTTGATAATATTATGCAATCCGTGTGTGGTATGTTGAAGAGTTTCTTATAAAAAAATACTATTACTTCTTTTGCATTTAAAGTTTTGCTGTACCTACTAGTATTTTACACAAAGCACTGGTACTTATACGATGATGATGATGATTTTAGGAATATCGAAAACTTTTACAATGTTTGTAAATATGTGAGCACTATGTATAATTTTATATATCACATAATTAATTTATCTGTAATTGCTTAATTTTTATTTTTTTTTACCTATTGTGGTTTAGTAATTTTATTCTAGGTGCATCGTCTACACAATTATAATTAATGTAAAAAAAAATATTGTAAAACATTTTAAGAGTTACGGTGGTGTTTCATGCCCATTCTTCTCCATACGAAAACTACCTTTTGGAAATGTTGACGTTCAAAAGTGCCCTAAAAATGTGCCTAATTGAAATAAATTATTTGACTTTAACTTTATGTTCTTAATTTTTCTTCTGATATTCATATTTTACGAATATATTTCTGGGCTTATTTTCTCAAACGAGGAAATAAAAATGAAAGGCATGTAAAAGCTATGTAGTTTGAAGGCGCTTCTTTTATAAAACAAGAAGAAGAATAGAAACTTCCAGTATAATAATATAATACGAGGAAGACAAACATTAATATAATTAAAAGTTGGTCCGCGGAAACTTTAAATCGGTCACTTTAGGAAGTTAAACTTGTGCCCACTCATAACTATGAGCACTGAAATATGTTCGAAACTTCTCTGAGAGTAAGAAGTTAAATGTTTGTAGAATATTACATAAATAGTCTGAGTGTTGTGTGTTTACGGATTTATTTGAAAATAAATACGTGGAAAGATGGTGCATTTGTATTTATGCAAAACTTATTTTAGTGGTACGAGTAAGTAACGATTGTTTAAATAAATAATGCTTATGGTAACGTGCTAATTCTTCTTTTTCTGGAAGAAATAACATATTCCTATTCTTCCTAATGTAATAAAACAGAAAGATATAAAGTATTAACTAGTTTATTAAAACGATTACAACAGCAGATCAATTCTATATTTGAACATCCGTCTAATGTGGTGTTAACCAAATCTCGGAGTAATCCAACTTTTCTGGCGTTTCGTAAACTTTGCCATATCTCCGTAGAAGTCTGTGAATCTTGAACATGTATAAATAGTTCACCGGGTCCACAAGCAGAATGATTTTTGATTTTGCTTTCACATCTAACTTCAGATTTACCGTTATGCCATCGGTAGGTTCAACTCTTCGTGTTGTAAAAATGTCTGTAGGTACTGTGAATTTCCAAATACAGAAATTCTCTCTTCCCTTTAATTTTTCTATTTGCACGTTTTTCATAGCTATTTTACGTCGGAGTAAATTCAAATATTGCTTTGTAACGGTGGCTATCTAAGTGAAAACTAGATAACTTTATACTAGAGCGTTGTTTCACTATTTATGTTTTTTAACGAGTCATATGGGCATAACCTAATGTAATAAAACAGAAATATATAAGGTATTAACTAGTTTATTAAAACGATTACAACCATAGGTAACGCTAATTTTAATTAATAAAACATCTATGATTACAACATCAGAACAATAGGGATGATGACTAAAAACATTTTTTTGTCCGTCTTGTAGATTATTTAAAAATATTGGACACATATTTTTTTCTTTTTTACGTTATCAAAAGATTACGGCGATACATTGAGTTAAAATGTGCCGTGACGTCACTTGTATGTAGATTTTATACTTACTTGTGACGTAGCGACCCCCACTCCCCAACTTTAATGCGTTTTATCTAAGTCATTTTTGATTAAAAAATACGTGTCTAATATTTTTTTATTATCTGACTGGAGGACTAAGTAGAATTTCTTTTTTTTTGACCCAGGCATCATGCCTATTCTATGAATGACTTGGCCAAGAACTTAACAGCTGATACAAGTATGATCGTTGAGAAACGCACTATTATAGAGGCACGCGAATCGTTCATTGCAGAAACAACGAGATTCGGTTTATGTTCATATTTCAATAGAAACGAACTATAATTATGCGAATAGTGCTCTCTGTGGTAAAAATGCCTGTCAATAAAGTGGTTGATGAGTTGAATGCATTCAGGTGCTCAGAACGATCATTTGAGGTTTTGGAACCCGAAACCTCCACAAGTGGCATGGATTCAATTCTCAATTGAAATGCACTAAATTATAAGAATTAATAATCTGATTACCAGGAGATTACCAGGTCATTACACATGATATGATTTCAGATATATCATACTATTATGTACAGACGCCAGCACATGAAGCTACCCGAAACTGTCAAATTTTCCCAATCAACTTTGAACCTTAAACTTCAGAGATAAACTTGAAAATCTATTAAATAAATTTGACAGATTGTAGTAGCCTGATGTGCTGGCGTATGTACGTATATGTTTTAGGTCCTTGGCTTTTTTAGAATTCTGGATTCACCGAAGAAGTAGAGAGGATTTTAATAATTATCTTGTCGTATAAAATATTATAAATATAATAATGTAAACGAAGCATGTAATGGAAACATGAAGAATATAACATTTTTATCTTGAAGAAAAAAAGTTGATCCACTTATGTATATTAAGATGAAAAATATTTCTGAACGTATTTGCCTAATTTTCCGAACGTGCCTCCTTCATGTTCTGTGTCTGTAGGTGTTGACACGAAAAGGGAGGTTTTTATTATTATGATTGAACTAAGTAGATACTTATTTAAAATCACTAGGGCTATATTATTTCGGACCTTACTCCGATCATCTATCAATATCAATGGAATATAGGATATCAATCACTTTTATATCCTTTTTCGAGGAGAAATCTAAAAGGATCTGCCAGAGTAGATCAAAAGGTTATTTCATAAATAAAACTACATAATATTCGTTCTACAAAAAGCATCGTCCAAGAACTCTGCAGGGTTGCACGGTTTATTCGTATAATTCTCTCCTGGTTTTCTTCGCCGCTGAAATTATGAGGTCACCTCATCACCTGTTGCGCAGAAAACGGCATGCTTTTGTCTCATGTCTGCCTCCGTCGATTAACCTTTGAAGTCAAACTCTAATCAATAATTAATCTAAAACGTCTAGTCCAACGTTTTTCGATCGTCCTTTTTTTTTCTTTGGGGTGTTATCAAATAACATCTCCCGGTCTAGACGGAGCGGGAGGGTGTGTCAGACTCTTACTGACAAAAACCCACCCGTGTTACGGGCCACGGTATCCCTTTCGGACTTCCCCGCGACCCCGGTAGGCATCGGCCCTAGCGGACCCCGTCAGTTGTGCTGACGTCTCTTTGAAGCCCGCGTGGAACACAACGCACCGTCGACCTGCGCCTGGTCCTGACGCCTGGATCGGACGCCTGGATTGGATGGCGAGCTACCCATTGCTCATCGTCCGCAAGTCCGCTCCTACGGTGTTCTTCGATCGTCTGATCTTTATATACTTTTCCTTACCGCAGCATCGTCGCCTTATCTTCTTCTTCTTTGGTTATTATGACGTGTGTCCAATCGCAGATGTAGTCGAAACTCGCCTGACGATCTCTCTCCATCTGGTTCTGTTAGTTGTCAGTCTGGTGCATTCATGAACAGGGCCTCCAAACGCAGATTTAATTTGGTCGGTCCAGCTCAGCGGTGACCCCCCACGTGACCTATTCGTAGGCCCTACTCTACCCTGCACCACTAGACGTTCTATGGAGTCATTATTCCGTCTCGAGATATCACCTTATAGGATGAGAAAATGAACACCACAGGTGCCAAGTATCCTGACAGTAATAAATTCCATTTAATCATCAAAGATAGCCGGCCTGGCTTTAAGTCAAGGGTTATAAATTCTCGCCATCTCAGTCCTACTGGGATTTGATTTATGATAATGATAGTACTTATGCTTAAGGAGTAGGTATTATGGCACCTTGTTCTAAGCAGTTAGGCCTTCTATTCTACGAGTAAATGCTACAATTAATATGAAACTATTGGCGTAACTCAGCTCAAATATTGTAGTTTTAAATCGAGATTCCTGACAAATTTGCTTTAGAATTTCTCTGGTTTTTAGAGCTTAAAAGCCTGTAGATATAAAATTGAACGTTGTGTATACGTTCAATTTGGTCGAGAAATCAAAACAAAAATAGGTATACCACACGTTCTGTGTAAAGCCCCATTTATACGGTGCAAGTTTATTGCCTGTGGCATACCATAAAAATGAAGCAACAATTGACTGGCACCGTCTAAACAACAAGTACAATTGTTGCACGATACGGGCAAGCTTGTTGCCGTTCAAAAATGGTATAGGTGTAAACAGCACGTACAATAGAATTGTATTCAATTCTGGCATAAAAATGTATGATTCAAACATGAGTGGGGTGAGTGAGGGTGTGTTAATCGTGCTACTCTATTGAGGCAAGAAATCCTAAATGAAATGTACATGGACGTGCAACTCTGTTTCGATGAGGCAAAACTTGCATGCAATAATTGCCTTGACATAACCAGAAGTCGCATGCAATTATTGAATGGCAAAACTTGCATTCAATTATTATATACCAATTTATGGAAATCGCACACGTGTAAACACTTGCATGCAATTCTGAATGGCAATAATTGAACGTGCTTTATGGTATGCGATTATTGCTCTTGAACGTTCCAGAACTTGCACCGCGTAAATGGGTCTTAAAGCTCCTTAAAAAGGGGCCTATAGTCTGTTCCAAAAGTATCTGATGATAATGTAAACAATTGGATCAGAAAACGCAAGTACCTGTAGATGCCAATTTGATTATTTAAAAAACCCGAAATTATATTTTTAAATCATTTGACAGTTGAGTTAATAAGTGAAAAATCAAATTACAATTTCATAATATTTTTCAAACAATAAATGTTTGGAAAAAGTGGTGGAACATTATAGTTAAAACTTCTAAATACAAATGACTTTGTTTCTACTATGAATGTGTTTAGTGATTGATGGCTTAAGAATTTGACCTGACAGGGTTTGTTTACACTTTTGGAACAGACAGTACGTAATCGGTATAGACCTTCGCGTTACGTTTCAATTGCTGATTTAGGTCCTTTTCCACTTTCAAGGTTAGAAAAGTAGCCGAATTCTTTAGTTAGTATCTATTCTACCTCGTCCAAGCAAGTTAAGACTCTTGGCATAAAAAAAGAAACCATTTTAACTTGAACTAACTTTTTGAAGGAACAAGCTTAATTGCTTCAATCCTGTTACTTGTTTGGAAGTGCTGCAATTTATCGGCTCCACCAGCCTTACTGTCTTAGTCTGATAGCGTTTTTACTGCAAACAACTGGCGTCTTTGAAATGGTTTAATAATATCCGCCTTAAATTGTCTTTAATTGTCTTTTTTGCTGCATATACTTGCTATTGCTAACAGTAACACAAATGGAAGAAGTCACTGGCTCCTAAAATACAGATACTTTAACTTAGCTCTGGAGCCAAATTTAGCTGGTCTCAAATTTTTTGGCCTATGTCCTGTCTTATACTGCTAGGCAAAGTATTAGAATATTTCAATTGTAGATAGATAGATAAATCGTTTATTTAGTGCACACAAAAGACAGCACAACATACAATAGCACGATAAAATAATAACTATGTAATTAGCTATTAGGAAATAGCCGCAAGGTGACAATATACAAACAAATAAAAAAATTAAAAGAAAGAAAACAAGACATTATGATGACACAATGTAAAATAATGGATCAATGAACATAAAGAGTGCGGTATGTGTCTCAAGGTTGCACCAAATGGGAGTCCAGCTCAGCATGTGCCAGGCAAATTTACCTGACGCTGCTATTTTGCTGAATCCCTGCAGTGACATACGGACGTCGAGTAGATGAGATAAATATGCGAGTTATTGGTGTTGTGAAAAGTGGAATGTGCGGACTGAAAATGTAAGTATACCCGCAATTTAAATAATGTATTCTACAGTAAAGTTTAGCATTTGGGAACGTTCCCGTTCTATGATGATTGTGTATTTGATTACTTGATTATTTAAATAGATAAATGTATATTGTATATAATCTTATTATGATAATACTGGCGTAGGTGTGTGAATATAATAATCGATTTGACTGGATTAAAATGTATTTGCAATAAATAATCATATGTAAGTAAATAAGCATATGTATTATAACCATTATCCAACAATAGATTCACAAATTATTTAGATTTTTTTTTTTGTAGAATAAAATAGTGCGCCCATTGCGGGTTGGTAGATGTCACATGTCTTCGAATTTTTGGTTCTAGGTCAAGCCGGTTTCCTCGCGATGTTTTCCTTCACCGTTTTGAGTGCAGTGCAGTGGATGTTTGGTGGATAACGGCCGACTTCCTCCTACCGAGAGGAGGCCTGTGTCCACATTGTGAGCAATGAGAACATTACAGACTGATTAGGCTTAGAAAATAGTGAATAAAAAGTAAAAAAAAAAAAACATCCAGTGATTTATTTTTATGAAAACTGAAATACGTAGTTTGATTAGGTATATAAACAGTATGTAGTCTGACCTGTGCGATTAACTTAAATCATACAAAATATAAAATAATTAATTGACGATAATCCGTGTAATGCGGCGGAAAGACATAAATCTGCCCATCACCTAAATTACCTTCGAATAATAAAAGCACCCCTTTTTACGTCACTCGTAATTAGAGACAGGCGTCCAAGGATCGTAATAAATCCCACCAGAAAAAAAAGATAAAATTTTAGGTGACGTCAAGTTGCCATCAGTCATCTTAAACCCTCTCCTTTGCACAAAGAGACCCCATCGTTAGGTGGAAACTAACCCGTTTAAAATGAACTGCAAAAAGGAAGCAAGGGGCAATATAGCCCGTAGCTTAAAAGAGGAATTAAGTGGTGGACACGTTATTATTTATTGCAGTGTAAAGTGCAATGTGTTGGGTTCTTTGTCATAAGCAGCTGTCCCACCACCGGCGGTTAACGAGTAGCGAGTAGAACAAGCAACTAAAAACGAGTTGGCGAGCAGCGAGTGTGTAGTTCCGACAGTTTTGTTGCTGGGCTATCAGCGTGTGTTCGAGTGCGACGGGTGATTACTCGCACCACTCGCTCGGGGTAAAATTACCGCTGTTTGATCTTCCGGCGTGAGTTCTAACCGCCAAGCGAGCAGTATTGCTGAGCGAGTATTATCTTTGATAGCTCTTGTCACTCAGCGACAAACTAGTGGAGCGCGAGTACTCGCCGGTGGTGTGAACAGTCAGCGATCCACTATTAATGTATGCATCTCTTTTGTTTACACGGAATGTTTATCTATTGTACGTTTCTTGAGCGAAAAAATTGCCGATAGTTACTCGCTTCGGCGGTGAGACAACTGCCTATGGCACGTTGAGGATACTGGCTGGAGTATTCTATTATCAAGTACAGACTGAATATTTTCTTAATGTCCCTCGGGAATCATCGCATTTCCGAATACAAACGAATTATACTATCCATATCCATCAATTATTAGATTTTTCGTGTATAATAATTTGAATTCAGAACTAAGTACTTTATTGTTGTTTTGTTTTGATTTCCGTGTGAACTTTATACATCTGCAAAACTGTTTTAGTGCCTGTGACTTTAGCAGCTTTCTTACCATTTTTTAAATAAATTACATTAAGTTAAAAGAGTATTAACAACTCTATATAAGTATTTCTAAGTCAATTGAGAGCGTCCGGTTTGCACTAAGTGCAAAGGGCAACTGACAGAAATCCGATGACTGACGAAACACAAAGTTTGCCAAGGGACATTAAGAAAATAGTTATACTGTACGAGTATTGTTGTACAAAATTATAATGATTGGGAGGTGCAC
The DNA here is from genome assembly GCA_949152395.1 of Agrochola litura. Lineage (NCBI taxonomy): Eukaryota > Metazoa > Arthropoda > Insecta > Lepidoptera > Noctuidae > Agrochola > Agrochola litura. The sequence goes on along the minus strand of OX424509.1, from coordinate 14,307,535 downwards.
CTATATATAGTACACCCACATTTCACCAGTAAAACAGCCACTAAAATACTTCACTTAATTTCCTGCTGTACCGGATATTTACTAAAAAATTGGCCAGTAAACATGTAAAGTTCACGGATAAAAATAAAACATCCAATAACTAAGTATATTTCTTTAACTTTTTATCATAACAAATTACTTTCGTCTTTCAGTTAGGTAACTAAGGTGCAAATGAAATTTCCTTTTTTATTACTTTCACAAGAGATTTTTTGAGCAAAATATTTTTGTCCACCAGAGTTATTTCAGTACTTAAATCACCATTACAAGTTTAGGTTTTACAGATATTCTTGCAATAGGTTCTGAACGAGTCAGAGAAAAACCTGTAGGGCAGTCAGTAGCTACAAACAATGCTGCGAATTCAAACTTTCAGTATAAGCTGACAATGTACAGGCTGAAATCCTATAGAATGCGAGATCAGCATAGGTATACTGAAAATGTACAGCTTGATATGTAGCCGTGTATACATTCTAAGTTATGTATAGAAAATAATGTAGACTTGCACTTTACCAGCGGCTTCATCCGCCCTATATTCCCCTTTACCGTGGGAATTTTGAAAAATTCGGCCTTCTCTTTAACATAAAGTGAACCTATGTTCAAAATTTCAACTTTCTAAGTTCAAAAGTTATGGCTGGGTGCTGATGAGACAGTCAGTGATTTAGTTGCGACTTTTTCTTTATATATGTTTTGATGAGCTCGTGGCTAAGAAATAACAACCGCACCGGTCGATTCATCCGGTTAAGCTACGCTTGCCGGGGTTAGTCTGTGGATGGGTGACCATCTTTACATACCGAGACTCTTCCGTGCCTCGGAAAGCACGTTAAGCCGTTGGTTCCGGCTGTCATTCGTGCATCTTTGACATTCGTTACGTGTCGTCAGAAGCCCGAGAGTCTGACAACCAGTCTTATCAAAGGGGTATCGTATTACCCAGTTACTGGGTTGTGGAGGCCAGATAGGCAGTCGCTCTATGTAAAATACTGGTATTCAGCTGCATCCGATTAAACTGGAAGCCGACCCCAATTAAGTTGGGAAAAGGCTAGGCAGATTGATTGATGTTTTGATGAGTTTTGCATAAATGATAATTTTCTCATAAGTAACGAAAATCTCTTAAGTATAGAAAATTAAATTTTATGCAATTAAAATACTCCTAGAATAAAGAAAAGAATAAGTCCAGTAAAGAATTTGACATCCTTACCTTTCCGAAGCTCTCCAGCTTCATTCCGCAACTGTATGTTGGCCCCGTCCTCTCTTCGCCAGAGGATCCTCGGAAGAGGTCTACCTTCAGCTCTGCAGGACAGGCTGACGTCTTGACCTTCGCGGGAGACCAGATCCCCGCTTGTGCCTTCGTCTACTATGTTTGGAGGCACTGGGGAAGAAAAGGAGGAATAAATAAAAAGGTTTATTGTAGAAACTTGTACAACTTTTTCAGTAAATCTTACATAGGGACCTCCTTTTAATAAGTAGGTAGCTGATCTTCTTTTGTTAATCATGTGATACGGTTTAAGTGTTAGTCAGTGTGACTGTTTGGAGAGCATCTCAATGATATAATACCTTAATACATAGACACACATGGCTATTTCCTATTGACACTTGGGACAGTTAAATGGTGCCTTAAAAATGGTCGTACCAGTCTTTAGAGTAACTTTATTGGTTAAATAAGAAGTGAAAATTGTTCAGTAATTATTAAATAGCATCTCAAAAACATTTTCCTACAATGTTCTTTGTAATTAGCAGGCACGTTTCTCTTGTAAAATCACGAAAATTACATTATATTAAACAATTAATAAACGTGTCTTAGCAAATTTTAATTAAACATTAGCTACATAAAGTAAAAAAAGTAGATACTCGTACTAAGTAAAATCTTTTCAGAAAAACAATTTTAGATAGCTACCTAATATATACAAAGGTTTGTTATTTCAGTGAAGATAATTAATTATTAACGTGAAATAATGCCTTTTAACTTTATTTTTGTCGGGAAACGTAAAAAGTTGAACGGAATTAGGTCCCATCATGTCTCAATTCCCATAAGCTTGAGAAAAAAGAGCAGGGATTTGATGTTTTCGTAGAAAATCAGAAGTAAACAGACAGTTTATTAATGGAGATGTTTAGCCTTAGACGACATGTCCCTGGTTTCTTGTGGAACACTAGCTTTTGTTCGTTTTTTTTTGTTTAGTTAAAACATCGAAAGTAGTTACAGTGAAATAATGAAGTATTTCTGTAGAAGAAGTTAAGCAAGTTAGTAGATAAATGTATTTTTTTCGAAAACATGGTTAGTTTTCGTGTAAACAAAAACTCGACCTGTTCATTAGATACATAGAATAATACTCTTTATTATGCATACCATAAAAATTACAGATATCAATGAAGAAATTCTACATAGGGTGACACAATGTCACAAACAAAATATTTTTCTTTCTTTCAAAATGGATGGTCCATAATCCATAATTATGACTGTACCTAATTACTTTATCGAAGTACAATAAATGTTACATTATTGTAAAATATCATCATCATCTTCATCATTTCAGTCGCAAGACGTCCACTCGTCCACTGTTGGACCTAGGTCCAGCAATGGACGTCTTAGGCCTCCCCCAAACACCGCCACTTCGACCGGTTCTGTGCTTCCCGCATCCAGCGGATTCCTGCGGCCTCCACAAGGTCATCGGTCCACCTTGTGGGAAGCCTTCCAACGCTACGTGTTCCTGTACGCGGTCACCACCCCATAACCTTTCGGCCCCATCGGCCATCTGTTCTGCGAGCAATGTGCCCTGCCCATGTTAAGTTTGGCAATTCTTCGGGCTATGTCGGTTACTGACTTATATTGTTAATTAATTTAAATTAATTAACCCGATATTTAAGCACGTTTCAGGGATAAAAGCTTTCATTTACAATTCGATTCTTTTGGTAATTAACTCTACCTACTCTAAACGAATTTACTCCTGATCGTTATAATGAGATATTTTAGGATTTGAGAAAAAAAATCGTTCAATAAGCACAGACAATTAGAACAACTTTTTCCAACGTCCTCAGGTTAGGCATAGCATAATCAGCCTATAATGTTCCCACTGCTGGGACATAGGCCTCCTCTCTATGAGAAGGAGTGGGCCGTAACCCACCACGCGGGCTCAGTGCAGTACCTAAGTTTAATGCATATGGGTTACAAAAACTACCCAGTCTAATTATACAATCTCTGATATTGATGACTTTTTAGTTTACATTTAAATCAACTAATTTCGTAGGTATGTGATTTATGTTTCTGTTGATACATTAAAATTGTAGAAGAAACGTTGTTACAGTCCGTGCGCGACTGCTAGTCACCGCGTGAGGTATGTGAGCAGTGAGACGGGGGAGGTAGACAAACGCCAAGCTAACTCAGTCTGACAATTTTGTCAATGGCGCCCTCCCCCGTCTCGCCACTCATATACAGTATTTCTATTTTCTTAATGTCCCTCGGGAATCATCGCATTTCCGAACACAAACGAATGCTGATTTCCATGTCCATCAATTATTAGATTTATCTTGTTTATTAATTTTAATTCAGAACTAAGTACTTTACGGTTGTTTTGTTTTGATTTTCGTGTGAACTATATAGAGCTGTAAAACTATTTACCTGTCTGTCTTGCCTACGACTTTAGCAGTTTTCCTACCATTTTAAAAATAAATTACATTTAGTTAAAAGAGTATTAACAACTCTATAATACTTCCAAGTCGATTGAGAGCGTCCGGTCTGCACCGAGTGCAAAGGGCAACTGATAGAAATCCGACGAATTCGTCATTAAGAACATATTTATACTGTACCTCAGGCCGTGACTAGCAGTCGCGCGCGGACTATACCAGAACTGACAGTTGACAAAATAAGTAGTATCATGAAACTTGTGATATTGTCAATAATATAACTACTGAATCCGTAATCAATAAATTTAGCTAAGGTCGACTACAGTACAATACAATAAAGCGAACGTTTATATGAAAGGGAAGCTTATTTACTTATTCGCAAACTCCCAGAATATCTCGTAAATTGAGAAAAGTAGTATAGGCTCAGAATACTCTTGGCATGTAATATCCTTTATGATATATGCAAGGGTCTTCTTGTTATCATATTTTAGGATTTCTTTTGCATATAAATATTAGGATTTTTGTTAGGTAATTGATATTATACAATATTCGTTTATAGGTCTTGTACGTTTTCATCATCCCATTTTATTTAAGGTCGGCCTACCGTGTTTTTTATTCCTAATTGAAATAATTTAATCTGTTACTGTCACTAATTAATATTTTATCAAAGAAACAGGAGTGAAAATCCTGTCAGAGTGGTAGTAAAGCGTATTTTTACCCGAAGTAGATTCCAAAACTCGCTTCCGGAAAAATCCAGAGCGATTTGACGAAAACTTTTCCAGATCGAAAATATTCGCCTGCGACGAATAACAAAACTTGCTGTTATAATAAAAGTTATAAGCAAAACAAATATAATACTTTCTGGAGCACACAAAGACCGTGTATGGATGGAACGTATTATAATATAGTCACGTCTCACCAAAGTTCTCCAAACCACGTACGGTACTATCGTCTTTATGAACTTAACATTATACTATAGCACTTACATAGTAACTATGTGACTTTGATAGAGGATTATTGAGCATAATTTTGCGTGTTAAGTCACTGTGCAAACGGGCAAACTTTGGGTGACGTTCGTGTATTAAAGCTACCGTTATAAACAAGTTTTGATAATATCCCGCTTTGCCCCCGGTCTGCGGTGAACGGAAAATATTTTGAGAACATCGTTCAATAACAAAGTTGAAGAAAAACATGTTTTTCTTTGGTTGAAAGCGGTAGTAGTGGAGTTACTTGAAATGGAACGTTTGGAATATTATAACCTTGTACCTAATACATAACAGATCTAATAATAATTGCTCATAATTAGTGAATGATTTGAACGTCGTAACCGCGTTTTTTTTAATAAAAAATAATTTAAAAATACACACCGGAATCAACGCGGCAACAATAAACCCAGAAGAAAACATAATGTATTATTACTTTAGCGAAACCCACAGAATAACAGAGAAATAAACAAACACGTCACTCTAAATCTAAAACATCTTTCGTCCAAAATCTGTTCACAAAACGCAAACCGTCGATCAACCTCCCGGATTCTTGTGCCATTGACCCCAATAGCCCCACGAACAAAATGTGCGGACTGTAAATCACTGGATCCTGGAACAACTGAACAAAATAGTCGACGCTGTCGATGCAGGCGACGTGGGGGCACGGCGCTATTAGCCTACGTGCTACTCGCTGACAACCCTCGGGGACCATTGAAGCGTTAGTAAGTAACTGTTACTATTCGTTTTTATTGTAACTATTCGTTGTTGCGATTTTTTATATTCAAACATTTGGGGTAAACGTAGACAACGTTTAATAAAAGCTGTAAAGATTGGAGTTTACGTAAAACTGAGGGAGACTGTATCTTGATAATTAAAGTTACACATAAAGAAATAAAAATGCAGCATAATTCAATAGGTACCTTCCTTGCTTTCTGCAAAGTAGTAGTAAGTAACCAATTGAAATTACCTTTTTGCAGAATTTAGCACACCGGTGATGGAGCACCGGGAAAGCCAATTTATTTTCCAAAACACTATAAAAATAATAGAATGAATGATTCTTTGTTACTTGCTAAAATAAATATGAACAAATTATAATAAAAACCCAGTAAAAGAAAAAATATTATTATCCGATTACATCAAGCTCAACCCAATTAAACCTAGGCATATACTCCAGCTTTTAATTTATTCAGAACATCCACATAATCCTCTACATAAATATTCACCCGAACAAAAGCTATATTCGAATTTCTAAACAATAGCGATGGTCATTTGTTGTCACGTATGAAAACTACGTCAAAACACCGAAAGTTTTGCGGTGAATTCAAAGTTCCACCGACTTCCATCGACTTCCACTTGTCTTCCAAACGTCTGCCACAAATCCGAAGAATTGCGTTTTTCCAATCTTGCTGGGTATTTTTTCACGGAATTGGCTTGGCAAGTAAAAAGAACAATGTGAGTGTAGGTGAGGAGAATTTTGCTGCATCATATGTCATTTCTCTAGAGAATTTTTGGTCGCTTATTTCCAAGGACATGAACTGTTTGACTTTTGTCACTAAAGCTGTGTTCTGGGTAATAAATGAGTGATTAAGAGAGCATCTCACTTTTACTTTGTGGTAAGTTGGTTCAAGTGACAGACCTATGTTAACTCGCTTCATTTGCCTTTAAGTGAACAAACAAAAATATAGCTACCATGTTAAATCCGCATTTCTTATAAAAATAACATGGAATTCGGTTGCGAACTAATATGTTACACCTTACGTAGAGCATTAAAGCAACATTATACTTAAGCATAATTATTGATTGATAGCAGTGATAGCCTAATGGTGTGATCGTCGGACTGCCAAGTTGAGTTGTTTCGAGTTAAAACCCTAGGCACGCACCTCTGACTTCACCATCGGATTCATGTGCGTATTGTATAATTATCAGTTGTTTCAAAAACGCTGAAGGAAAACATCGTGAGGAAAGTAAGTCAGAGGCCCATGGGCGGCTTAAAAACTCTGACACCAGGTTAGTCACTAACCTGACGAAAGAAGAAGCATAATACTCGATCCAATACCTACTTGGTGACAAGAAAAGAGCGTGCCTAAATGGCAGAATCATGGGTAGCAAAATTCAAGTTCTCGTCATATTGTACCTGTCAAACATTCAATATAGATCACAATCGTAGGCGCGCAACAATCTTTACCCACACTTAGAATCTTCCAATAATAGTACATTATTGTCGCGGCCGTGGAGGCGAAGCCGAGGCACACATACGTGAGTCCATCAATGTCTGGTTGCGGCCGAGGCTTGCATTTACTTTTCTCAAACAATGCGCGGAAATTCAAACTAAGTAAATTAATTATTAAATTCCAGAATCAATGATGAACAAAGAATTTTTTTCACGCGTTTGTTTCTTCTTTTCTTTGAACAGTTCAATTTGCTAAGCCAGTACGAAATTTAAATTAAATCTTTGTTGAATTACCTCCTTGGTTGCCATGTGTCGAAGTAAAAAGTTAGTTCCATTTTTAATTAAGTAACACGACAGATATGAGTTTTCATAGTAATATTCTCAGCCGCCTACTCGCTTGTTTTGACCAGTACAGCAATTTCGATTTATCTCGAAGAAGATTGTCAAAATAATGTTCGAATTTCCAAGCATGTTTGAGAAAATACATATATTCTTGCTACACATACTCATGGCTTTACAAAATAACAATTGAAATTCAAACTCCAAACATACTTCGTTGTGTATCTTGGACTTATTTTACAAAATATCTCGGCCATGTATTTCAATTCGAGAGACGATGCCCCGATTCGAGCACTTTGAAACTTTTCGTACAAAAACGAGGAAGTCAGAATGAAAAGACAGCTTTTAACAGCCGTTGGCCCCAAAACAGACCGATATATCACCAAAAGTTGAGGACATACGACAGTTACGATAATTATTATTGCTTCAAGAGAAATCTTATCATGAAGTCTTTTTACGGGATTCTTTTTATGTGAAGGCCACAAAACAAGTGTAGAAATAAAGGACGAAGAAACCAAACGAGCAGCCAGGAAGGAACGAAACAAAACAAAACAATTTAAGAAAGCGCAGCTACAGCGCATAATTTGTTCTGCACATTTTGTGCAAAAGATGTAGTAACTTTAATTTCGGTACAATTTCCACTGTTGCTTTTGTGTTCTGCTGATGTGAAAAGTTAAAATATCATCATGTTTTTGTCTCGCGTGTGTAATTAAATTTATTCCCAAGCGTGCTTGTTATTTTCATGACAAATTGAAGTTGTGTGTCATAAAATTTAAGTGGCATTGATAAATAAGTTTACATCGTGTTGATAAATAAAGTTTTGCACAGCTACTGAATGTAGCGTGACTTATTCAAGAACTTTAGAGGATGTTGGTTTCTCCTTGTAACTAATGTATCAAGGAGGGTCGTGGATAAATATTGACACGCTTAACAACCGGACTGATGATCGCGGAACACTTTTACAAAATTTGTGGATTTTGGAACTAAGCAATAATAATATACTCAACTGAACATTTTTGTAATTTATTACAAAATGGTAACTATTGTGTTTACAAAACCTAATAACAAAAGGTGGTATCTCTGCTTCAATTACACTTCGAGAAATTTCGACATAATCTCATTTGTTACAGTAAGACAGCATTATCCTTCACATTTACCGCTTGTTTCGGTGTTTCATTTGGGAAGAAACATTTCAGAGAAACGTATTGATGTTATGTTATAACAGACGGGGCCGTAATGGCTGACCAGACGCCATTCCAAGCTCCCATTCCACTCCGATGTTGTTTTCCTTCAGAAAAATACTCGAAATTCTACTAGAGAGGAAACATAAAAAACAAGTGGTCGAACGAACAGTACGTCATATAATTTTGTGGCACCGGTTTATTTGGAAAGTTCCCATTTTAGTGAAGTTTAAGAAATCGAGTTGGTTTAGTGTTAGTTCTAATTTTTGAAGCTGTTCGCTAAAATAATGTTTTATATCGTAGAAGTTTTTCTTCAATTACTTGTTTTGTTTGTTTTTCTCTCAATAATGACGCTGGTACGGTTGAAGTTTTAGACCGTCGCATCTTTTACTGATGCAATTCCAAAACTTCTAAAATAACGGAAAAATATAAAAGGCTTCATTTAAAACAAAAACACTGAATTTGCCGTTTATAAACTGTATATGAGATAAGATTATTGTGACTGACAAAAAAAAACAATGAGTTATCAAAGAGTTTCGTTATCATTTCAGCACAAAACTTAGATTTCGAATGCATGTAACTAAAATAGTCCACTTACCTAGCACATCAACACATCCAATCTGCTTCTTCATAGTACTGGTGTTGATCTGGCACATATAGCACCCTCGGTCTTCAACCTTCAGCGGTCGTATGTGGAGTTGCCACGACCTTGGGGAGTCGTTGGCGACGGCATACCGCGAACTATGCGTCACCAGCCGAGTGTGGAGGGTTAAGATCGTCTGATCATCTGCTCGGATCCACGCCACCTGGGTAAGAGTTAAAAAGTACATTGAGATGGAGATTTTCTTTTGTTTCAGTGATCAATGGGTAAGGAAGACAGAGAAGGCGTGAGTTCTTGCAGTGGAAACAATATAGACTTGTTATGTTTGTTATGTAAGAACGTGGGAGTCTCCATATTTTAATTTTAAAGCACGGCATTGGTGCCGATTCACTTGTACACCGAACTAAACTAACTAAACTATCACTAAAATTCCTTACTTTTGACTATGAGAATCTTAAAGCTATTCAGCAAAATAAATTCTTTAAATTTAAAAATAATTTTGACACGTCTAAATCGAATTTGACAATCGCGACTCCACACGTGATACCTAACCACGTGAATCTTTTTAGAGCCGGAGGCGCGCAGGGGGCAGCCTCGTCGTGTTTTATATGGAATTTTTCACTTTTTGTATGGAAAATAAGAAAAAATATTACCTACATGTAGAGTGTTAGGGGTTTAAGGGTTTTATAAAGGGGGTCGAAATTTTCATTATTTTTGAGATTGGACACACCGTTTTCGAGATATAAGCAAAAGAAAAAAAAAAGATTCAGTACTGTTTTTGCATTTAAAGTCGAGGTGTTGGTGTGAATTTATAGTTCATGACAACCAATTTTATTCCACACGTTTTTAGTCGCGATTAAAAATAGTCAGATTTAGTTAGAAAATCTAAATTTTAGGTGAAAAACGTCAAATTCAGAATAACAAAATTGTCATTTTCCCTAAACTAATATCTCGTTGCCATCTTAGTGCTGTCAAACTAAAATATAGATAAGTTGTGTCACTTTAGTCTATTTCAGAATGGGAAATCGTCGTTTGACAGGAATAAACTAAATTTTGGTGATTTTTAGTTTAGTTTAGAGGCATTTGTGACAAGAGAATCGGCACCATTGTGTCCCAAAGAAAAACTAAAGCTTCCTATTTAATTACCAACTATTTTTACCCAACTACGGAAGCTAAGTACAGGGGTATGCATAATGTTAAGTATATGTCACCGTAAGATTTGAGAACCGTTAGTTTACAACTTATTGGTATTATGTATTTCCATTAGAATATAAACTGTCGAAAAATTGTGAACTGGGATATTAGGTTAGAACTGTGACCAATCGCGTGCGAGCCGAGCGAGCGTAGTGAACGCTACTTCCAAGTTGTTCGCAGCTAGGCATGGCTATTTAAGTATTAGCGTGAAGTGCGTTACCTCGCAAGCAAGTTTGGTTCCAGTTCTCATCTCATTTGTCGGTTTTCCATGGATAGTATATAAATTAGCGAAAAATAATGTGTGAATGGTTTGTTGTAGTTTATAATCGAACGGAAATAATACCGATGGATTATAAACAAACGAAGTTTATAATATGGTACTAGTAGTCGCCTAGGTTAAAAAAGAAAACTAGTAAGTCCGGCTTTCATAATTATAATAAAAAAATACTAGACACGTATTTTTTGCTTTATTATTTTCATTTTCATTTATTCATTTTTTTACATATTAAATACATTTTTAAATATTTTTATAAAAATCATTAAAAAAACATTTAAAAATATAAAAAATAGTGGCCCATCGGCATCAGGAACAGGGTCCAAGCTGCCGGTGGTCAGGGCTCTAGAGAGAGGAACCTCCTCACTATGCGTGCCGTGTCTAGGAGTACTGCTTTCTGAATCAAGCCCTTGACCCAGCCGCGCAATGAGAGCCTCCTGAGGTGTTGGTCGAGGCTCTTCGCTATTAGGCCATTAACCGTAACGATTATCGGTACAATGATCGCAGAGTCCACATCCCACATGTCGACAACCTCGTGTGCTAAGTCAAGATACTTGATTTTTTTATCTTTCTCAGCTTTCACGAGATTCTCGTCATGAGGGACAGCGATATCAACAATCATTGCACGGCGCTCTCGTCGATCTATCACCACAATATCAGGCTTATTGGCTACAATAGTCCTGTCAGTGATGATAGATCGATCCCAGTACAATGTGGCATGACCATTCTCGAGAACTGGGTCGGGCACATACATGTAGTATGGTACTTCGGACTCCACAAGGTTGTACTGCAAGGCAAGTTGCTGGTGAATAATCCTAGCCACTAGATTGTGTCTGTGCAAGTACTCGCCATTAGCAAGACGAGAACAACCGGAAACAATATGTCGGATTGATTCACCGGGACGGTGGCATGCCCGACAGATGTCAACCGTACCGTCCTTGACAATGTATTTCCGATAATTATTCGTCATGATAACTTCATCCATAATCGCACAGACAAAACCTTCGGTTTCCCCGAAGAGGTCACCGAAACGCAGCCAGGATACAGACGCCAAAAAGTCTACATCAGGCCCGTGAAGGGCCCGGAAAAAGCGTCCATGTAGCTCTTTGCTCTGCCATACTTCCTTACGATCGTTAGTATCAAGTACTGCAGGTTTGCGCCAGTTCTCTTTTGCCAAGGAGAGCGGGGTGAGGCCCTTGTCCACTGCGACCACATCTCGTTGCATACCCACGTCAGTTTGAAGGAAATATTCCCTGAGACTGTAAATCTCGCGGTTGTGGAGGGTTTTAGCATTTAGGAAACCTCGACCCCCACACTTCCGCGGGATGTACAGTCTCATCACTGATGACAGTGGGTGATGCATCCGATTTGCTGTCAGCAATGTACGGACCTTCCTATCCAGAGCGTCAAGTTCTGTCTGAGTCCATTTGAGTATGCCGAAAGAATACATCAAAACAGGCATGACCCAACCGTTGAAGGCACGCACCTTGTTTCCGCCTGATAAAAGACTATTTAACACTTTATTCAGGCGGCCAAAGAAGCGTTCCTTCAACGATTGTTTCATGTCGGCAACATTGATGCCTAATGCTTCCGACATACCCAAGTACTTGTAGGTTTCGGTTGAGGAGAGGGATCTAAAGTGTATGGAATCCGAGAGTTGGGTTCCCACGGATTCCATAATCCTCCCTCGCTTTACATGCATGACTGCACATTTGTCCACACCAAATTCCATCCTGATGGCGCTACTGAACGTTTCTGTTACCTTCAGTAGTTCCATCAGTCGCAAATTGTTGGGGGCAAAGAGTTTCAAGTCATCCATGTAAAGAAGGTGAGATATCACCTGGCCACCCCTTCTCAACCGGTAGCCTAGACCTGAATCCTCCAGCAGTGTGCTTAAAGGATTCAAGGCTAAGCAAAACCAAAGCGGACTCAAACTATCGCCCTGAAATATTCCCCGTTCAATCCTGATCGGTTCATCGATTCCCCGGATCTGTCGAGATCCTGGATAGAGAAGGACCGTCCTCCATTGCCGCATACATGACATCAGGAAGGTGCGCAGAGTTGCATTTATCTTGTACAACTCCAGCACCCTCATGAGCCATGTGTGTGGCACCGAATCATAGGCCATCTTATAATCTATCCAACAAGTCGACAAATCCTTCCGGGATCTACGAACCTGTTGGCTGATGGTCATGTCTATAAGGAGCAGCTCCTTAGTACCACGGGACCCATTCTTACATCCATTCTGAGACACAGACATAATTGAGTTGTTGTTAATATGATGTGAAATTTTAGCTCTAAGAATGGATGTAAGAACTTTATAGACCGTCGGTAAACATGTAATTGGTCTATAATTTTTAGGTTCCGCAGTACTGCCCGATTTATGGAGCAGGTGGGTAACTCCTGTTGTGAAGAACACTGGTAGCGACCCAGTCTCTAAAGATGACTGGAATTGCGAGGCTAAGCAGGCATGTGACCTTTGTAGCCATTTAAGCCAGAAATTGTGCAGTCCGTCCGGTCCTGGAGATTTCCAGTTAGGCAACGGACGGACTGCACGGGCTACATCCAAAGGGGTAATGGTGATGGTCTCCATGTCTGGTATTGGATCACACGCCTGCTGGACAACACGCATCCAATCACCTTCAGTGTGACTGACAGGCACCGACCAAATACTTCGCCAAAAAGCTTCATTATTATTATTTATTTATGTCAGAGAAAAACTCCATAATAGGTTACAAATTCATAATCATAAAATGTTAGTGTGTTAGTAATAGAATTGAACAAAAAAATATTAGTATTGTTAATATCTATACCTAACGGATGCCTATGGCTGTCCTTATTCACAGATTTTGGAAAGGACAGTCGAAACGGGCAGCAATAGCATTTAGGATCCTGTTGCTGCTGCTTCGTAGACGGTGCAGCAAGGAGTTTGCTTTCTTGCGCATGATGGCTGGAAAGCCATCCGTACGCGCTTCAGCAAACATAGCAAACGCGCTGCATCGCCACGGCAGCCCCAACAGCATTATTACATTATCAAAAATAACTTAGAAAACACGCATTAAAGTTGGGGAGTGGGGGCTCGCTACGTCACAACGCAGTATTAAATCTAGCAAGGCGTGACGTCATGCCACATTTTAATTCAATGTATCGTCGTAATCTTTTGATTACGTCAAAAAAGAACGTGTTCAATATTTTTTAATAATCTACAAGACGGCCAAAAAAAAATTATGGACACAGGCCTATTATACATCGACATAATTTAAAAATAATAATGAAATAATAATGTTAGAAATGGTGGCGAGTGTAAGTAATGTTGGACCTACAGCCTAAACACAACGATCGGTTGGGACAAATATGAAATACCCTTCTTTCATCCTTCAAGTAAGGATCGGGTTCCGTGGAGTGTCATAGGATGAACTATAAGCGTCCTGACTTTGCGTTTTATCGACTGATCTTGTACCTAAGTGAGTTTTAGGCTTGACATCCAGACTATTAATAAGGATACCTTGACTCTTGACCTTCAAGTTGTTGCCCTTCCAACTGATTTATAATATTTGCACGAGTCACATCTTTATTGAACTGAAACCAACTCTATTCACCCGTGACGAGCGAAGTCAAGGGTTCAAACGTCGCTCGGGAAATATAAGAATTGGCATTTCTGGTGTAGGCATGTAGATTCTACGTTTTAACACAGGGATCATGAATAAAACATTATCACTTTACCCCGAAATAAAACTCGCTTTTCAGTTATTGTTATCAAGTAATGTAAATTATTTTATCTACACCCATGCTATAAAACCTCTATAAAGTTTCTGAAACAGTTCGCTTATTGGCAACATTATAACAGCCAGTGTCATAGTAACCATTACATCATCCAAACGAGTGTTATAATGTTGCAATTAGTTTCACTATGCAACTCGTTTCAATGTTCAAACGGGGACTGCAGCACCCGCTACACGCATGTGTGTGTGATGTGTTGTGTTATGTGGCGATATACATACGTGGACTTGTACTGAATTTTGTGGAAATTTCTTTATTCTTGATCTTGAATTACAAACACCCAATGGTTTCAGAAACTTTTATAGAGGATTCATATCATGGGTGTAGATAAAGTCTTGTATGCAACAGTAATAATTAGATTAGATGAGAGATTTATAAATACCCCTTATTATACAACAGTTGCATAAATAACTATTATCTACAATCATATCGTAATATTCGAATTATAAACTTCAAAACGAGTTTATTTCGACATACTTTATACACAATATCGAAATTTAAAAATAGAATCATATTATAACACTTTTTTCTAACAAAAATAATGCTATAAAACATTTTTTTTTTTCTATTATCAGGACTAATCCGAGAAGTTAATATCACCAAGGAGTTTCCATCAACTTTTGTGATGGAATGGGGACAACAGCACCCGCTGTAGCGCATGTGTGGTGTTGTGCTGGTGCAGGCGACATTCATTTGTTTACAAAACAAATGAATGGCGCCTGCACCAGCAGCAGTACTGAATTTCGTAAGATTTTTAAATTTATTCTTGATCTTTAACTTTGGTCTTTTATTTAGTATTAGGTTCAATCCTAATGTTTGAGAGTAGATAAAGTAGTGTATGAAACTGCACATAACTAGGTATTATGCAACAGTTTCATAAACTACTATTGTATGGAATCAAGTTTTTCTAACTGAACAGACAACTTATGCTGCTGAGGAGTTTGTTGTGCCACTTCTTCTTCCCAGCTAAAGCACTAGAAAGTGGTGAAGAGCGGGCGTTTTGGGGGACTGTCTTATGTAATTTTGACGTTCGAAAAGTGCTGATTCTCAGCCTAGTTTAAATAAATGTCTTTTGATTTTTATTTAATTAAATTAATGTTAAAAGTAGATGCCTTCTAAGCTACAATAAAATGATTATATATAAAATAAACAGCTAACAATATCCTGAAAATATGTAGGTTCAATTCTCAAAGAGCCTGAAAATACAACGTGTATGTTAGGTATATAAATAGACCCTTACATTGTGTGTATTCTGTAAGACAAGACCCTAACATAAATATTAAGCAAATGAGAGTATAATTAAACACACAATGTTACTGTAGAACAATAGCCTTTGCCAGGGGCGCTAAACCCATGATCAAAAGAAAACGTGTACTCCCAAGTGGTACAAGATGAAATATAAAGTTAAATTCTTTTAAAAAGGTTAGAAATCAAGTGAAATTACAAATTACATTACGTTTAACACAAATCTAGGGTACAAAGGGAAGAGGCACGAAAAGGGAAATCATTTTACTGCCGCATTTTGTATTTGTTCGGCACATTTTAATCCAATATTATCTGATTTGAAGAAGGGAAGTTATGTCGGTCGACCAGAAGCAGGAAAAGATTTTCGTGATAAAAATTTGCTTAGGAATTGAGAACTTATTTTGTGTATAATGTGTTTGCGTTGCTGAGTTAGCATATTTCTATGATTTCTAAGGTAAATGTTGTTGATTGGATATTATAAATGATACTTGCATTGCCAATTAATTTGAAAGACATTTTTTTTTTAGTTAAATGAAGATGAATTTCTATTGTCCAAGGAAAAATAAATGCTATATTATTATTTAAACGAATTAGAACCAGTAGCTGGCATTACACTGCGTATTTCGATTAATATTAATAAAATTCCAGGTACCTTTTACGCAAAAAAACATTTCCCTCGTCGTCAACTTTCTGCCACATCTATTAACATTACCATCTATTAATGTTTGACAGCCCTGTACAGAGAAGCTTAAATTTTAATAAATCTGGATAAGGCATCATTTTAATAATATTTAATCTTTATGGAACTCAATCCTCTTGGAGTTTGAGAAGCCATAAATAACTTTGGATTACTTGTTGTGATTGAATTTGAAGATTTAAATTATTACAAAGATTTCTTAGACTTTGCTTAGGCGAAAAGGTTTTACCTACTAACTCTACGGTAAACAACAAAAAAATTAAAAGTCTTTTATTTAGAACTTTTTGTCTACTGATTTTTGCAGGGATCTACTTTTTACAGGATTTGAATCAGCAAACGAAAACGATCAAATAATGCGTGCGTTATATTAAACTTTTATTAAGACTAACTTCTGCCCGCGACTTCGTCAGCGTCAAATTTCATGTTCTAACATAAAATAATATCTGTAGCGGTTACACCGCCACATACGAACTACGCATCAAAAGACATGACGTCACACAAATCCTGCATCGCGCAATTAGAGTTTACCGAGCGATCGACATGTTTACAAGATTTCAACTTCAAACCGTTGGGCAGTTGCCCGCCAGACACAACACCCGTCTGGTCGGAGGACCCTCCCTTTTCTATGGTGGATGAGTAAACTTTACACCCTGTTCCTCATGCCACCAAATATCCTATGACACTCAGCAATACAGTAGCTTTTCATTAGTGAAAGAATTTTTGGAATCGGATCAGTAGTTCCGAAGATTACCATCTACATACAAACCTACTCATTTTCACCTCTTTATAATATTAGTATAGATGATTAGACGACAATTTTTTTATTTAGGGGCTCGTGGCGAAGTAATAACAGCCGCACGGGTCGATCAATCAGGTTCCGCGGTCGGTCCGTGGATGGGTAACCATCTATAAATACCGAGACACCTCCGTGCCTCGATAAGCACGTTAAGACGCAGATATATGCCAATGACCTACTGTACTGAGCTCACGCAACGCGTCGTATGTCCAGCCAGTAATAAGACTCACTCATCAAGGAGCGCTGTCCCAAATTAGACGTACAAAAAAGGTATTTTAATAAAACACGTATACTAAAAGATCAATAATTAAATTATATTTAAAATGGTGATGGTTTCAGAAAAATACGCTCGATAGTTTTTGCGTAGTTATCAGTTTTTTAACCCGGTTAGACTTAACTTTACAAATTAATTTCACTATTTGTAATATAAACAAAATCAAAAATATTCATATATACCTATTAAATATATCGATACTGGAAATTTCAACTGTCGTAAAGGACATTGTATTCCCTGTCCTTTACGACGTTTGAAATTTTCTGTGTCGATATGTATGTATTTAATAAAAAAAAATCCAAATCATTAACGTTTAGACGTGATCTTCAGTATAAAATCATTAAAAGTCGGTTTTCGTTGCCTTAAGCCGTTTCTGGTCCCGGCTGCCATTGGGTCACATATATATCACTTAGTCACACATCACATACATATATCACATAGTTGGGAGAAGGCTAGGCATTATGATGACACGACTCGTATTTATCAGTTTGTAACAAAATCTAAGAAAACGATTTTCACTTACTTCTATTTGTCATATCATTTTTTTATGGGTATAAGGGATTGCCCCAATGCCACGATTCGGAAAATATATACAGTATTTTCGCAATTCCGTCATGATTGCAAAAGTGCCTTCGGCTGAATATTCAATACGTAAATTCGCATAATCTCGCGAGCCCTTTTTTCGCTATGTGATTTATCATTTCCTATAGATAGGCATTTGTTATTTTTATTAGCGAAGTCGGTACCTATCGGGATTTGTTTTCGTTTTTAGCCCGGACATGTCTCCCGCATGTCAGTTGACAAATTGGGTATGATAATCACCGATTGGGTCCTACTAAATGCACGACGTCATCGCGGCAGGCCGCGACCAAGATGGCGGGACGAGCTCGACTCTTATCGAAAGGACTGGCCGACACTAGCAAAAGGCAGAATTGTGTGGAAAAGGGAGAGGGAGGCCTTTGCCCTGCATTGAGATAATACAGGCTAATTAAATTAGATTAGTTATTGACATTACACAATATTGTGATAAAGAACCGCTATTAGTTGCTCCGAGCAAAAATCCAATTTCCGTTCAGAAGTAATTTTAACTTTCAGAAAATGTTGTTACAATGCTGAAGAAGCCACAGCTATTAGTGTTCAGTATCTTAAGTAAAGAACTCCTAAATTAAGTTTTGGAACTATTTCTGCTCGAAGGAAGTTTCCGATACAGCTATTTATAATATCGAAAAGTTTTAAATATGAATTCTTCGCTATTCATGAAATACCTAACATTATACCTACTTTTTAGGGTTCCGTACCGAAAGGGTTGCTAACGTAACCCGTTAAATAAGCCTACGTTGTTTCTCTGTCTATTTAGATTTTTTATGTCTTGTTTGCAGCGTCGCCCCGGTGGGAATATCGGGATAAAAAGCATCCTATGTGTTAATCCTGGTTACTAACTAACTGTGTGCCAAATTTTCACCAAATCCGTTCCGCCGTTTTTGCCTGATTTTGTAACAAAAAATGGAAAGTTTGTAACTTTTACATTTTTTTATACACAATAGTATAACTTAATATATACTATATATTATAAATGTTATAGTTATATTTATATATTGATACACGTTACTATGGCCTATTTTATGGCCAACAATCAGAAATAATCATCTAAAATTCAAACTACATTCTACGCAAAGACAAGGCAGCCTATTAATAGGTTCAATTAATAGTGTTAGTTAACACTCACCGGTAATAATAATAATAATAATCTGTGGCCCGAATGTCAAGATGACGGTAAAAAAAATTTCTCCGTGGTATTTTTTATAATTTCTATATTTTTTACGAAATAAACACCCAACAATGCTGTAAATAAAATAAAATAAAAACTGGAGTATGCATAAAACTAGGATGTAAAGAAATGGATATATGACAATACACGGAGAAGACCAATGAAATGCTGACACGAAGTCGGGCACAAAAACTGATCAACACGCACCCAACATCTTCGGGTTCGTCGCTCAGCTCCGCCTCGCAGTTGCCGGATCCTGCTCCAGACTTGCCGGATCCTGCTCCAGACGTGAGTCCAGTGATACCGGCCGCTGCAGTTGCGTCGAGCTCGAGCGACGAATACTTCTCGCCGCCGACGACACCACCACCAGTACGTCGGCGCGGAAGAGGCCGACCACCGGCCAGCTTAGGACTCCGAGGCCCACCGGCCTCTGATAGGGTCCCCGCTCCCGGTGGAAGTGTGCAGCGCATGAAGTGGACACAAACTGTCAATGAAAATGTCATGCGCGCATACTTTGGGGCTACAGAGGGGGGAACTAACCTGACTGCGTACCGTGGTTGGATGCTCTCTCTGTTTCAGGTGCTTGAACCAGCTATCAACGTGTCGGCGCAACGACTGTCGGATCAGGTGCGGGTCATCCAGCGTAACCATA
This sequence comes from Agrochola litura, assembly GCA_949152395.1. Classification (NCBI taxonomy): domain Eukaryota; kingdom Metazoa; phylum Arthropoda; class Insecta; order Lepidoptera; family Noctuidae; genus Agrochola; species Agrochola litura. The sequence continues at coordinate 14,287,927 of OX424509.1, read as the reverse complement.
TGCTGGATGACGCCGTACTTGATCGACTACGCCTCGAATCACGGAATAACCATATTACACCTACTTCGCCACTGGTCGCGGTGCAATTGCAAAATTTACCCAGTTCTTCACCGCAACCCGACCGCGTTGGTGAAGAGGATGATGATGGGGTTATATCCGTGAGTTCCCAATGCAATGCACGATTGAGGAGCGCTCTGGAGGATGCTTTTCGGGAGTACCGTTCTATTCCGCCTGGACTTAGACCACAATTACCTCGTTTGCCCATGCACAAGAAAAACAAGGCGCTGGTGTGTACTCTAGACTCGCTTCTGTCAAACTGTTTTGACGGCAGCAAAGACCTCGCCGATACCCACTCGATCTTGTACTGTGCAGCTGTGGCAGCATGTCGTGTAGCTCAAGTTAAATTTGCCAACAGTGACAGAGCTCCACGACCAAAACCAGCTGTACCAGCTTGGCAGTGCAGGATTGAGCGTCGTATCGGTGAGGCTAGAGTACTCATCGGCAAGCTAATCTGCTTCAGGGAGGGCAATACTCGCCCTAGAGTGATGCGCTTTGTGAAGCGGGCGTTCTCGGGAACTGAAATTAGCTCTCGAGATTATTTGACCCGCGTCACAGAGCGTATCGACTTCCTGAAGCAGAAGATCTGTGCATGGGCAAACCGTATTCGACGGTACAGGCGGAGAGTGGAGCGGTACACTCAAAATCGCACATTCCAGAGCGATGAAAGGTGGGTTTACAGGGCTTGGGAGCGACCGGACAAAAGTGTGATTGACACGCGCCTACCGGATGATGACGCCATGTGTAAGTTCTGGCGAAGCATATGGTCGGCGCCTGTCAATCACACCGAAGGAGACTGGACTAGGAAGATCGAACGAGCGTGCGAACAAATACCGGAAATGGGGGCACTCACCATCAGCCCCCAAGATGTAGCTCGTGCAGTCCGTCCGTTACCTAACTGGAAATCACCAGGGCCGGACGGGCTGCACAATTTTTGGATAAAATGGTTCCAAAGGTCGCACGCCCGTTTGGCATCCCAGTTCCAGTCAGCTTTAGAGTCAGGGTCGCTGCCCCAATTCTTAACGACAGGAATAACCCACCTGCTCCATAAATCAGGTAGTACTGCGGAACCCAAAAATTATAGACCGATCACTTGTCTACCAACGGTCTATAAAGTTTTTACATCCATTTTGAGAGCTAAAATTAACAAGCATATAGACACCAACTCCATCATGTCTGCCTCTCAAAATGGATGTAGGAACGGGTCCCGCGGTACTAAGGAGCTACTCCTCATCGATATGGCCATTAGCCAGCAGGTTCGTCGTTCCCGAAGGGATCTGTCGACATGTTGGATAGATTATAAGAAGGCCTACGACTCGGTGCCACATACATGGCTCATGAAGGTGCTGGAGTTGTAGATGCAACTCTACGCATCTTCCTGATGTCATGTATGGGGCAATGGAGGACGGTGCTTCGCTATCCAGGGTGTCGACATATCCTGAGGAATAGCGAACCGATAAGGATCGAGCGAGGTATATTCCAGGGTGACAGTTTGAGTCCACTTTGGTTCTGCCTAGCCTTGAATCCTCTAAGCACACTACTGGAGGATTCAGGGCTGGGTTACCGATTGAGGAGAGGTGGTCAGGTTATATCTCACCTCCTTTACATGGACGACTTAAAACTCTTTGCCCCCAACAATTTGCAACTGCTGGAGCTACTGAAGGTAACCGAAACTTTCAGTAGTGCCATCAGGATGGAATTTGGTGTGGACAAATGTGCGGTCATGCATGTAAAACGAGGGGAGATTATGGAATCCGTGGGAACCCACCTCTCGGATTCCATACCCCTAAGATCCCTCTCCTCAATCGAAACCTACAAGTATTTGGGTATGTCGGAAGCTTTAGGTATCAACGCTGCTGACATGAAGCAATCGCTGAAGGAGCGCTTCTTTAGCCGCCTGAATAAAGTATTAAATAGTCTTTTATCAGGCGGAAACAAGGTGCGCGCCTTCAACGGTTGGGTCATGCCAGTTTTGATGTACTCTTTCGGCATACTCAAATGGACTCAGACGGAACTTGACGCCCTGGATAGGAGGGTCCGCACACTGCTGACCGCAAATCGGATGCATCACCCACGTTCATCGGTGATGAGACTGTATATCTCACGGAAGTGCGGAGGTCGAGGTTTCTTAAATGCTAAGACCCTGCACAACCGTGAGGTATGCAGTCTCAGGGAATACTTCCTAGAAACCGACGTGGGGATGCACCGAGATGTAGTCTCAGTGGACAAGGGCCTCACCCCGCTATCCTTGGCTAACGAGAACTGGCGCAAACCTATAGTATTAGATACTAATGACCGCAGGGAGGTATGGCAGAGCAAAGAGCTTCACGGGCGCTTTTACCGGGCCTTACATGGGCCCGATGTAGACCTGTTAGCGTCCGTATCCTGGTTGCGATTCGGTGACCTCTTTGGGGAAACCGAAGGTTTTGTCTTTGCAATTATGGACGAAGTTATGATGACGAACAACTACCGGAAATATATTGTGAAGGACGGCACGGTTGACATCTGTCGGGCATGCCACCGTCCCGGAGAATCAATCCGACACATTATTTCTGGCTGTTCTCGTCTGGCTAACGGAGAATACTTGCATAGGCACAACCTTGTAGCCAGGATTATCCACCAGCAACTTGCTCTGAAATACAGTCTTGTGGAATCGGAAGTACCGTACTATAGATATGTGCCCGACCCAGTCCTCGAAAATGGCAATATCACGTTGTATTGGGATCGATCTATCATCACTGACAGGACTATTGTTGCCAATAAGCCCGACATAGTGGTGATAGATCGATTAGAGCGTCGCACAATGATTATTGATATAGCGGTCCCGCATGACGAGAACCTCGTGAAAGCTGAAAAAGATAAACAGATTAAGTATCTTGACCTGGCTCACGAGGTTGTCGACTTGTGGGATGTGGATACAGCAATCATTGTGCCGATAGTCGTGACGGCCAATGGCATAATAGCCAAGAGCCTCGACCAACACCTGAGGAGGCTCTCGTTAGGCAGCTGGATCAAGGGCTTGATCCAGAAAGCGGTACTCCTGGACACGGCGCGTATTGTCAGGAGGTTCCTCTCTCAGGAGCCCTGACCACCGGTGGCTTGGACCCTGTTCCCGACACCGGTGGGCTACTATTTTTTATATTTTTAAATGTTTTTTTTAATCGTTTTATAAGAATATTTAAAAATGTAAATCATATGTTTATAAATGAAATAAAGGAAATAATAATAATAATCACTTTATTATCAGGCAACTAAGGCCCATAAATAGAATACACAAAATAATCTTATACAATAATAAACTAATACATATTAAAAACCTTATACAACTATAACTATACACGTAATGTTGACGGCGTCGTATATCGCTGCGTGGTGTCGCGCAACCGTCCTCGGAAACGTCGATATACTACACCTTTCGGCCAAAAGTCCTCTTTCAGGCAAATCTGTAGATGGTGGGTTGGAACTCGTACCACGAATGACTTAAAGTTGATGTTGTGGCGCGATTCCAACCTTTCAACCCTCAGAGTCCAGTTGGTCTTCACTTTTAAATACTGCACGACTTCCTCAGTTGTAGTGGAGTGATGCAGACGCGAAAGATATCCAATCTGCCTATCCTTTTCCCTACAATGTTGGAATCGGCTTCCAGTCTAACCTCTAGTCTCGGATGCAGCTGAATACAATGCTGATGGCTTTTTTTTTGGTAACCGTGTGGAAATACAAATACAAAAAAAATAATACAAAAATATTTATTTCAACTAAAACATTGTTTCATACATAAATTGAGGCAGCCCCAGTAAGTTACAATAGTACTTGTGTCGGAGCTGTCTCACTCTTCCCTTAAGTGGTAGCTTTACAATGATAAGGTTAAAAATAGAGTTTATAGAAAATGCGGATGGCTTTTTTTTGGTAACCGTGTGGAAATCCTCATGAATGTCCTCTGTCCTGGGGCGGACGAACGGGTCTGTCAGAATTCTACTGACTAGAGCCACCCCGTGTTCCCTCGCACACTTGCACCGAGGGGAGTGACTGCCTAGCTCTAGCCTATCTGACTTCCACCACCTAGTAACTGGATAATACGATACCCCTTGTTTACGTATACTAACTAAAACTCACCGGTAACTAAAATACATTACCATAATCACCATATTGTTACTCTAATTTATTGTATATCTTAACAATCATCAAGATCTATACAAACCAATAATTATAGTTTGTTAATAGTTATTGTTCGTATCGACAATAGTCTCGTGTCAGTGACTAATTAATAGTTTGCAGCACACATTGTTCTGCTAATTACTTATAATTAATTACCAGGTGTCAGCATTCAAGGGTATTGTTGAGACAGTATACCTAGTAATGTGATAGATATCAGACGAACATAAATATGATGATCAATTTATCGAATGAAGCTATTATATACATGTGCTGTACACGATGCCCATTGGCAAGCTTAGTCACCGCTTATGCAATGCTTGTGTAGGGCATTTTTTTTTAAATATTATTGAACAATATAATTATTTTACCTCTTTTTGTTAATCTCAAATAATTCCTGTTTTGGAGTCGTAAAAATATAAAATAGCCAAGTAACATGCGACTAACTTGAATGTAGCACTCTCGAGCTGCTGTCGCGTCACCGGCGCCACCGCTCGCTTCGCTCGCTCGGCTCGAGCGCGTTTTGTCACAGTTCTAACCTAACCTAACCCATTTGGTGGAGGTGCCCTTGCTTAGTTACTGAGACCAACTATGAGAAAAGGCCAGAAAGTTAAAAAGAGGCTCAATTATTAAAAAAAAAACCGGCCAAGTGCGTGTCGGACTACGCACAATGAAGGGTTCCGTAGTTGAGAATGTTGAGATGAATTTATTTATCCCAAGAACAAACTTAACATTGTAGTTGAAAAACATGTTCTCCCATACATTCCAAATGCAAATTGTCGCTTGGCATCCAATACCGCGAATGTGACACTTTTACATTTTTTTTTAATTGCAGGATCATTTATTTGAACGTGTAGAATGAAATAAAACAAAAATCTGATTTTCGTAAAAATTCACATTCGCGGTATTAATATAATAATAATCTAAATCTAATACTTTTAAACGAGCAATTCTTGTATATATGTATATTTAATCTGAATCTCGGAAACGGCTCCAAGATTTTTTATTAAATTTAGTATGCTGGAGGTTTCGGGAGCGATAAATCGATCTAGCTAGGTTTCATTTTTAGAAAACGTTATTCAAAAAAATATGGTCATCCAGATATTTTTCTTTATTCAAGTAACAAGGACTCATTATGGAAAATAGTTTCACGCTAGTACCGTAAAATCTAACACAGGCTCAGAAGGAGGTTCGGGTAGAATGGTGCCGAGACATGATAGCAAAATTTGTAGCAGGCTCGTCTCGGCGCGTTTAAGATATCATTGCGGGTGATGAATCTTGGATTTATCAATATGATCCAGAAATGAAGCATCAGTCGACCGTGTGGCTGTTTCAAAATGAACCAACGCCTACCAAAGTGAAGCGAGCCGGAAGTGCCGGCAAAATTTTGATCGCAAGTTTTTTTTTTTTGCCCTGTTTTCTGGTGTCAGTACCCTGACGATCAAAGGAGTATCAATCCTGAATGGTATGTTACCAAATGTTTGCCAGAAGTTTTTACTACTGCAAGCAGCAAGCGATCGAACACTGGCCTCCGTGGGCTACTGCTTCACCACGACAACGCGCTGGCTCACTCGGCGCTCAAAACAAGGGACTTTCTGGACAGCACACCGGTCAAATTTATAGGTCATCCTCCTTACAGTCCCGATTTGGCTCCGTGCGACTGTTTCTTGTTCCTCAAAATAAAATAAAAAACTCAAAGGAAAACAGTTTTCATCACCTGAAGATGCACTGGCTGCATTTGAGAAGGAGATTGGAGAGGTGTCTGATGCGGACTGGAAAATGTGTTATGAAAATTGGTTTAGACGTATAAAACTGTGTATAGACGCCAATGGAGAGTTCTTTGAAAAGATATAATAAAAATAATTATAACCTGTAGTATATTTTTTTCTAGTATCACAAAACTCTGAGTGCCCCACGTAATCTAGTTTAAATTTATCTCACCCGCATTCCAACCTGTATGGCCTGGAAAAAGCTCCAGCACATCGTACACTATTGATCTGGAAACCATACCACTACTTAAAGATGTTTATAAGCTCCGTTGGCAACCTATCCTTCTCCATCTTTCTCCACAATACGTCATAAGCAACCAGATCAGAAGCCTTGAATAAATCGAGGAAGCTACCATAAATCGGCGTCCCACGCTGTGTATAATAAGTATGTGATAGTATGTTTAAGACACAACACTGCACTTTCTGTTGACAAACCACGCCGAAACCCGAATTGGTTGTCATGAACATTTACAGTTTTATTTATTTGTGTATTATGCAGACGGTCAAACACTTGATATTATAGTAGCTAGAGAGATGGGCCTATTGGATGCCGAGCGACGAAATGTAAGTTTATACGCACAATATTGAGAGATTTACCATGTTATTTTAAGACCATAGACTTCTTATAGGTTTTCCTGTAATCTATGAGTAAAGAGCCATACTTTGTATTTTTTTCAAAATTTTTGGTCCAGTAGTTTCAGAGATAAGGGGGGGGGAATGGTCAATTTTCATTGAATTTATTAAATATCTTTAAAAGTATTTATTTTAAAATTATATAAAAAATATATTTAAGATCCTCGTAACAACTCCTTTCATTTGATATGTCACACGGTACAGTCAGCAAAACTTTTTTTTTAAATTTTCTTGTTTGCGCCCCAAAAGTGACCCCAATATTCAAAATTAAGTTATTTACGTTACTTATTCGTGTTTGGGTCACAGAAATACATATGTGTACCAAATTTCAACTTAATCGGTCCATTAGATTCGGAGTAAAATGGCTGTGACAGACGGACAGACAGACAGACAGACAGACAGACAGACTGACAGACAGACAGACAGACACAAGAGTGATCCTATAAGGGTTCCGTTTTTTCCTCTTGAGGTACGGAACCCTAAAAAGGTACATCATTAGCAGGTCAATAAGTTTCTAGAGGATCCGTTAAATATTTCCCCTTGTGTAGTGTACCACAAGGTTGTACCTCACACTATACGGTTTTTTTATCCCGTAACGGCTCGTTAAACATCGACTGTTGATCCTCCTAAAGGGGAGTCGGACGTTTGTATACAATTAAATCGAAAATATTTATTTACAAAATAAACAATGTTACGTTAATTTCGTTTTTCTACTTTCAGTTAACCCTTTCCACAAATATATATTTGTATTTATGTATTTCAATTTCAGCACGTTCTTTTTTGTATAAAACCCAACTTAGCTACGAAGTCTTTATTGGTTAGATTTCGTTAGAACTGCGAAGCCCTGCCAAGTTAACCGACTGTGCCGCGAAGTGCCACACAACCGAATTCTGCCGGGTTCAACTTACTAAGATAATTTTTTTAAAAGTTTTGACAAGATATTATTACAGGCCGATTTGTTTTCGTTATATTTAATTAGCGGAAGTTTTTTTGCAGAAATAAGAAACATCACGCCTGTTTTTGCCTGAAGGGATAGGCAGAGGTGACATATAGTAGTAATACCCACATTTCACTAGTTATGTTTAAGTCCCATGTAATAGAGGGCGAGCGAGCCTATTGTCATCAACCGGGCACATATCCAGACTCCATCCAGAGGTTTCCCATTATTAATTTCTCAGAAACAGCCCGGAGTCCGGATTTGCTGCAAGACTCGAGAGAATATTCGTAGTTTTACCAGGTCAGGCGCACTCCGCATTTAAGTTATGAAGCTACAAGTACGCGGCGGGCTCGACTTGTCGGGCCAATTCAGTGGGCGTAACGTAGTCAGAAGATATAAGAGTTACGCGATAAAAAGAGAGGCAACTTGTAGGGGAATATATCTGTAAGTAATTAGCGCTGTGCGACCTGAATTGAACTTTATCGTGTCGTAGCAAGATTCACTTATCTTCTATACTTGTAGTATTATAGATTTCGTGGTTTGACAAAACAAAATTTATTCAGTAGGTACTACAAGTATTAGGTACTATGATTACCTACCTATTTATAATATGTTACCTCCATGTTTTCAGTCAAATAATTTTTTTTCTTTATATAAACATGGTAAGCTATGTAAGGACATGAGTAGGTATTTATTATTTATCTGAAGTAAGTTATTTACTTCAAGCAATCGTAAAATGGATAAGTAAACACATAAATAATATTTCTGTATTGCTTCAACTCTTTTCTGATACTTCGACACTTATTTACATATTCGTAAAGTAAACAAGTATATGTTTTGCTAGTGTTACCTAAGAACTTCTGTAAAGTGCCAATGTATTTTTCTTATTGCCTATAGCTGTTAAGAGGAGGCTCCCTAAATTGTATGTTAATTTGCATTAGTATTCTAAAAAGTCGCGCATACAATCAAAATGGAACTTTAGTATATATGATTTATTGCATCTTTTTCTTTCCTAATATAATACAGTTACGTAATTGGAACATTTTCGCTTGTTCTATTTTTTATTCGAAAATCATGTCTTTTTTAAAGATTACTTGAAACAAAAACAAGATTACTCGGCTTATATGTCTAAAATAATTATTGTGTTTATTATCCAAATATTAGATATTTTTCGTTGGTCTAGTGGTCGTAAGCCCTACTGCTGAGCATGAGGTCCTGGGTTCGATTCCCGGGTCGGGCAAGTTATTGGGTTTTTCTATCTGGAATTTCTCAGTAGCAGCCCGGAGTCTGGATTTGTGCCCGGTTGATGGCAATAGGCTCGCCCCCTATTACATGGGACTTAAACATAACTGGCGAAATGTGGGTGTACCTGCTACAGGTACACCTCTGCCCAACCCTTCGGGGAAACAAGGCGTGATGTTATGTATGTATGTATTAGATATTTTCTCTAGATCAATTATTACTTTAGTTATAAATGAAATAAAAATTGAGACTTACGACATTTAGTTCCGTGCTTGAACACGACCAAAGAGCGCACGCGGTATTCAACTTTATTACTGATGTGTTAGCGTTTAGGACATAGTGGAGTGGTGGAGTGCATTGGGGCGGAGTTTTCGTGGAAATGGTCTTCGGAGTGGCTGGTCTTAATTGCTTTATTGCATATGCCATGATAGCGGACCACCTCTCAGTTTCTTTCGTTACATAGACCATCATCATCTGCCTGCTGGCTTCCAGTCTATCCAGATGCAGCTACCAGGATTCTATATGGAGTGACTGCCTATCTGACCTCCACAACCCAGTTACTGGGTAATACGATTCCCTTTGGTAAAACTGGTCAGACTTTCGGGCTTCTGGCGACCCGTAACGACTGTCATAGATCCACAAATGAAAGCTGGGTCCTGGCTTAACGTGCTTTCAGAGGCATGGAGGGGTCGTGTAACTCATCCACCGGGAAGCGTAGCTTAACCTTAAGGGTTGACCCGTGCGGCTGTTATTACTTAGCCACAAGCTTCTCTCTCTTTTGTTACAGAGATAGGCAGGCAATTCTTTGTGAGGGTTTGTGTAGTCACATAAGTATGACGGCGTAGCTTGTGGCGCCGTCTAGTTTTCTTAGGGAGTTACTACGAATCATCGAAAAGGTCGGATAAGAGTGACACTGGCTGGTGATAGTCACTTTAGCAAACGTCGCATCAATGTTTGCGTGGCAGCTGATGACAGAGATGGTGTCAAGGGAGCCGCTGTCGTACTACGTCCACGACGAACTGCTATATTCCGGCACAATCCTGATGATATTGAAGCTGCTGAATTACCACTTCTGGTAAAGGTTCGAGGTTCTGGTATGGTCAGCCTCAAAAATCCTATAGTATTAAACGAGCAATTTTTGTAAATTGATTTGAATTCGACTCTAAAGACTTGTGCAGACCAGCGCGACACGCGACGCGACACAAAGGCGCGACGAGCGGTGCCTTTGTGTTGCGTCGCGTGTCGCGCTGGTCTGCACAAGCCTTAACGATTTCGATGAAAGTTACAATATAGGGGTTTACGGGGGCGAAAAATCGATCTAGCTAGGTCTCATATCTGGGAAAATTAATTTTCTCCGTATTTTCACCCGAGCTAAGCTCGGTCGCCCAAAGTTTAGAACGAGATAATGAATAATGACATGACATTATTGACATTAGAATAATGATCATGGCAGTATGGACTTAGTAGTACTATCCTATACCATAAATGAGTATTCTCTATTTTCACCAGAGCAGAGCTCGGTCGCCCAGGTACTATACAAGAGTTCATTTAGTAGCGGTAGCGGTTTCCTAGTAGCGGTACTTGTCTAGACAATTTTCTTCACAATATACGAGGCTGCAAGAGTGAGATATTGGAGCTAGGTGTATCTGACCACACAGCACAAATTATGAAGTTTCCTGTACAGCGAACATGTATTTTAAAATATTACTATGTGAATAATCGCGATTACAGCAAGGAAAACATTAATCTTTTTAGGAAATGTATTGCCAGTCTTAGTTTCTCTGAAGTTTACGAAACGGATGATGCAAATGAAAGCTTTGATTCGTTTTATGATTTGTTTAAACTATTCTACGATCTCTGCTTCCCAATTATCAAGCGTAAAATTTCCACAGTTATGAGGCCAAAGTGGATCACACGGGGAATAAAACGCTGTAGTAAGAAAAGACGAAATTTATTGTGGCAATATAGACTAACACGAAACAGTGATTCCAAAATAGCTTTTAGATCATTCTCAAAAAGATATAAAAAAGTGATCAAATTAACACAACGAGCTCAAAATAGCCATTTCATTGGAACAAGTACCAACAAATCTAAGGCGACTTGGAAGGTAATAAATAGTATGAAACCCGCCATTCCTAAAGCTAATATTAATGTAATTAATGTAAATGACAAATTTATGACAAATCCTAAAATTATAGCAGAGCAATTTAATGATTATTTTGTAGACTCAGTTCAACCGAATGCCAATAATTTTCAAACGAATAAAAATATTAATACATTAGGATCTCATAAATCTATGTTTATGGAACCAACCATACCAAATGACATTATTACTATAATAAACAACCTGAAAAACACCAATAGTACAGGATATGATGATATTGACACAAGAGTAGTTAAAGCAGTGGCTCCTCTTATAGCACCTATATTAAGTGACGTTATAAATAACTGTATTCAAGATGGTGTTTTTCCGCAAAAGTTAAAGGTTTCCATTATCAAGCCACTACATAAAAAAGATGACAAAACAAAGATGGAAAATTATAGACCTATAGCTCTTATACCAATTATCTCAAAGGTATTTGAGAAAGTCATTTATAATCGTCTTTATAATTACTTTGAAAAACATAATATTTTTTGCAAGGAACAAATGGGTTTCAGGAAGACAAAAACCATTAATATGGCCATCTACAATTTTCTTGAAAAAATTCATGACAACATGGATAATAGAAAACCAGTAATGGCAATGTATATGGATATGACCAGGGCATTTGACTATGTGGACCATAAAGTATTATTAACTAAGCTATATAGATATGGCATCAGAGGTAACGTGCTTAAGCTCATACAATCTTATTTGGAGGACAGAAAACAAATTACTCAGATAAGTCAAGTGGATATTAAGTCCAAAACTGAAATAGCTTATTCTTCTAGCTCTAGAGTTCTTTGTTACGGTGTTCCGCAAGGTTCTGTGGTGGGACCCTTGCTGTTCATTTGTTACATTAATGACTTTCCCCTAGTAATCAGGCATCAAATGTCCTTATTTGCTGACGACAGCACAGTTTTATATAACACGAGTAATAATAGAGAAATAGAAGATGACATAAACACTAGTCTTATTACGATTGTTGACTGGCTTGATGATAATAGCCTTAAAATTAACCTCGCTAAAACGAAAATTATGAATTTTAAAATTAGAAATAAAGTACTATCACACGCTCAAGTAAGCTACAAAGGAGATCAAATACTTGAAACTAATATGACAAAATTTCTTGGACTGCTTATTGATAACGATATGTCATGGAAGAGTCAGATCGATAATGTCTGTGGGAAGCTAAGTAAGTTTTCCTATGCTCTCTATATGCTAGGCAAAATTGCCAATAAGACAGCGCTCCTAACAGCGTATCATGGGTATGTCGCCTCCACTTTGCGATATGGCCTTATATTTTGGGGTAATGCTACTAAAGTTGAGGAGGTATTATTAGCACAGAAAAAATGTATTCGAGCTATATGTAAAATCAAACGAACGGATTCATGCAAGCCACATTTCCAAAACTTAAAAATATTGACTGTACCATCACTTTATGTCTATGAAGCCTGTATATTTGTAAAGAACAACATGTATTTATTTAAAGCTGTCGAAAGTCAACGACGCTCAAAAAAGTTGCACCCGTTAGGCACAAAAACCAAATTTCTATACAATAGTATATACGCAATGGCACCTAAACTTTACAACAAATTACCTAATGAAATTGTGTCAAGCAACAACATGAATAAGTTCAAACGTAAGCTTTTTAAATTATTAACTAACAAGGCGTATTATTCTGTTAGTGAATATCTAAATGACAAATTTAAATAATATTTTTATAATTTGACATAATATGTCTGTTTAAAATGTTCCTATTTAATTTATTATTGTATACGAAATTGTGACTACCTATTTGTTTATGTGACGTCTTAAAGTATTGACATTTTATTATTATTATTAGCCATTAGTGTTTGGCATGAAATTGTGACATGTAATTTTCTTGACTTTATATTTTTTATTTTATTTTTTATTTTTGCGACATTATGATTACCACAAAAATTTTGTATGCCTTCTGGCGGGACGTAGTATGGACCAATATTTCTTTATAAAACATCTGTATAATTTTTACCCTATGTTCACAAAATTAATAAATGAATTGAATTGAATTGAACTGTCTTAAATCTTTGTTCCATAGCATTGTATCAATGTGCGGCCACAAAACATAAGTACTACACATTGCATACTTCATTGTGCAAACAGAGTTATATTTAACAAACTATTTTAAAATCTAAAGACAGATTTAAATTCCAAATAGCATCAACAGTTATAAAACCATTGGTAGATCAGCATTTATGTCTCAAGCTTCAATACACAAAAACACAAAAAGATAAAACTTCAAACTCAAACTAAAAAAGGTTCAACAATATAAACAACAGCTTACTTTGTACCTAAAAGGTTCTACGTAGACACGGATTTAAATCGTGATGAGTCGACCGTTAGATAGCTTGTGGGAGAAATTGCAAACGCCGCCAATCTCTTTGTGAAGGAAAAAGGCTGATCTCACTACCTCAGAATATGCGGACTTATTGATTCCCCGTTGACTTATGAACTTTCTAGAGGATTACGTGGAACATGGAAAGTCGATTAACGGTTTAGAACTTAGATTTTAAAGGCTTTATCTCTTGGTTTAAGTTGAAGTTTTAAGCTTGTTTTCTGTTAGGAATACAAGGGGAAGATTGTTCGTTATAGGAGTTCTATCCTTCAAACCCGGGGTACCTATGCTAGGGATATACTAAAAAGTCTGTATTGAGGTCGATAAATTAATTGAGCTAATCGTTCATACCACTATAAAAAATTGATTGTAATTGGTCACTTAATAGAAACAGACTAGGTGTATTTTCTCAGTAAAATATTAATAGCTAGCTTCTGCTTCTTCTTATAAAATATTATGTACATTTTTTTTTTTTTTTTTAAACTTTGCCCCACACTAGGAATTTCTCCTGTATCGTGGGTGCGTTTACAAACATTTAAACTCACATACACAAACAGCCAGACCCGTAACAACTACTTGTAGGTCATACAAATATTTGTTCCGTGCGGGAATCGAACCCGCGACACGCAGCGCAGCAGTCAATCGCTTAACCACTGCGCCAACCGTACCGTCTCTATAACTACTCTGTCTCTATTTAACTCGCTGAGGTAATTTATTCATTTTTAACATATAATATACACAAACATATTTACAACTAACTACTATATATATTATGTACAAGTATGTAAAGGAAAAACCCATCAGTTTGCTCAAAGTCCTCGGCAAAATCTATGAGAGGCTTATTTATAAGCGTCTCAGAGACTACGCAGAGACCAAGGGCCTCATCCCCAACGAGCAGTTCGGCTTTCGAACTCAGCACTCTAGCGTGCATCAGGTCCACCGTATTGTCGAGCTGGTCAGCGGTGCTCTCACCCAAGGCCGACGGACAGGTGCGGTCTTCTTCGATATTGCGAAAGCGTTTGACAAAGTCTGGCACAACGGCTTAATATATAAGCTTTACAAACTCGGTGTGCCAGATCGTCTCGTGCTCATCATTCGAGACTACTTGTCGAACCGCACCTTCCGCTTCCGTATCGAAGGAGCCCTATCCTCTCCCCGCCCCATAAGGGCAGGAGTCCCTCAGGGCTCCGTGATAGCTCCCCTTGCATTCACCCTATTCACTAGCGATATTCCCAAACACAGATGGACGCACTTGGCTCTGTTCGCAGACGATACTGCGATCATCTGTAAAGGCAATACCGAAACGATGCTCCTAAACCTGCAAAGGGCTGTCAATAACCTTGGCGCCTGGTTCAGGAAATGGAGAATCGAGGTCAATCCCGACAAAAGTCAAGCGGTTTTATTCACAAAACCGAGATCCAGAGCCCTCCCCCTCCCCCGACCTATCACCTTGTTCGGCAAGCCGATCCCTTGGGAGAAGCGAGCCAAGTACCTCGGTGTCATACTCGACCATCACCTCTCCTTTTCAGAGCACATAAAGTCGGTTCGCTCGCGAGCCGCTTTCGCTCTCGGTAGACTTCATTTCATTCTCAATGCACGCAGCAAATTGTCACTAAAGTGCAAATTGCGAACCTACACAGCGTGCATCCGCCCCATCATGACCTATGCGGGATCAGTCTTTGCTCACGCCAAACCCCATTCCATCCATAGGATGCAGACCCTACAGAACCGTTTCCTTCGTAAGGCCACGGGAGCCCCCTTTTATGTCAGAAACGAGATCCTCCATCTCGACTGTAAGATCCCAACGATCCGCCAATTCCTAAAACGCATGTCCAAGAGTTACTTTGACTCCGCTCCCAAACATCGCAATCCTCTGATTGTCGAGTCAGCCGACTACATCCCTTCCCGTATCAGTCAGATTCGCCGACCGAGGCATACTCTTTCCGACCCAGATGACCCCATTACACTCCTCCAGGAGCAGAATAGGGCCACCAGTACAGTATACAAAAACAGACGCCTCCCGTCATTCCGACCTCGCCGCCGAGGTCCTTTGCGATCGCGACCGCGTCCCCGAGTCAATGAAACTCCTCCCCGACCCTTGCTCGAAAACGAGGTGCCAGCAGTTGTTGCAGCTGAGCACGTAACTTTAAATACCCCGCATAATAATCATGATGAAAATATAAATTTGATCCAGCCTGTCCCTTCTTGCTGTCCTCCCCTCAGCGATGCCCTAAGCCGAGGTTCGTACCCCACAGGGGGTGCCCTTAGCGAGCATTCGCTTAGTTTTAATTTAGAATAGTTAAAAGCTCCTGGCTGGAGGCTCTAAGTGTAGAAGCTTAAGGCCACCACAGGAAAAGTTCGGTTAAGCAGCCATGACCTGCGAGAGGCCATTTCAAAAAAAAAAAAAAAAAAAAAAAAAAAAAAAAAAAAAAAAAAAAAAAAAAAAAATGTAAAGGAAAAAGTTTAAAATAAAGATAAGAGCTCATTGGGCGTCAAAAAATTCGTCCGCATCGCTGTCAGCGGGGAAAGTGCCCAAAAGGCTGGCAGCATTGCCACGTTGGATGGCGATGCTGATTCTTTGGCCTAAGAATTGGCCAGCCCTCTGGTCACGTAAAGAGTCGACCAACCGCTTGGCGATGTCCCGGAATACTCGGTGAGCACTCGGACCCCATGGCCCTAGTGTTTCAACCCCAAACGGCTCAAAGATATAGCTACCAGTAAGGTTGCTATATTTGCGCCGTTTGAGGTTTTCTGCACCTGCAGCAGCCGCCCCGGCACAGCCCGCAGTGCTAGGAAGATGGGATGGCGCAAGGGTGTCGACACAGGTTGCATCCCACACCAAAGGCCTACCCAACTTCCAAGGCATTATGGTCATTCCGTCTGGCCTCTTTCCATCGTCGCGTGCCAAGCCATTGGGTTCTAAAACAGCTGGCACCCCGGCGGTGACAAGAGCCCGACGGAGGATGTCATTAATGCTTGCGTGCCGTGCCAACCGACCAGCGCTTTTGCTGCAGGAAAGGCCATGGTGTGCGAGGCGGTCGACAGCTTCACCGCACTGACAGCGATGTGGAGCCCCGCAAGGAGCACCCAGACGCAGACTTGTAGCGAGCCGGAAAGTGGTGTCACCCAGCATAGTGCCCATGTTGGGTGACGGTAGCGCCTGAAGCCAGAGGCCCGACTCCCATTCTCCCACAGCTAGCAGGCGGGCACGCTCGGCAGTGTTGGTGGACGTATTTACGAGGTTATTCCGTACCAACCTGCAGAGCGGCTCATCCCACTGTCTTTGGGAAGACGGGTTCTCGGGCTGCTCCGTATCCGGACAAGCCATTTTCCATGCGTTCATCGCATCAGTCAAACACGGCACTTCAGAGGCAACCTGAGAAGCGGTTAAGATTTTTCTGGTTAACTCTTCGGTGCTGTGGACCGAGGACAGAAACGCCGGTAAGCTTACACTAGAAATTTTGCGGACGCCGAGCCCACCGAAGCGGATGGGTAGTGTGGCTTGCAGCCACGCGCGGTCGTCCAATGCCACATTTATAATTGATGTTAGAGTACTTCGAATAATTTGATCGATTTTGTCCAAAAGGTGTGGCTTCTTCCATAAAGGGGAAGAGCGGAGAAAGTACATAAAATTTGGACCGAAACAGCAGTATCTGATAAGGGTGAATGCCGAATGTAAGTTTATTTTAGAAAGTCTGTCTGAAATATCGTTAAAGTGTTTAATTTTTTTGTCAACGAAAGGTGAAAAACTGTCTTCTAAAATTGGGGAACCTAGGAGGTGCAGTGAACTTTTTTCCAAAACTTTGATGTCTGGGGTTATTGAATTAAATTTCTGTATGGTCGATTGTCTGTCAGTATTGTCACAAAGGTAAATTTCGCATTTTGAGAAGTTGAGGTCAAGGCCGATGGATTGGAACTGCTGCTTTAGGAATTGAAGATCTTTTAGAACAGTATCCACGTCACCTCCTAGAGTCCCATCATCTAAATACCACACATTAAATTTAGAATTTAGTTGTTGTATTATGGGGTGAATAGCTAAGCTGAAAATGACTGGCCCGAGGGGATCACCTTGTTGGCATCCGACTGCAGATTCCAAAACGTTGTCTCTATAAAGTAATTTGGAAGGGTGCCTATAGCACTGCCACAAAAAACCATAAATTTCCGGTAACTCCTTTTTTACTTCAGCCAACAGAGTGTCCCTGTTAACGGAGTTGAAGGCGTTCTTAATGTCAACCTTAATATTAACTCGCTGATAATGTAGCTATCTACAGGTGAAATATTTTTTTAAATCGATTGAGTATTTTTTTGAGTTTATCCATTACAAACAAACATGCAAAAATCACATCTTTTTTGTTCCTGACGTCACATCGGGTCACACACAACACACTGCGATCGCGGGCTTCCCCCCTCCAATCACTCGCTCGCCGACACCCTGAGCGTGCGCACACATATCTGTCGTCTAATAATAAATTGTAATCAGTACCTACTTAGGAAATACAGCACTTGTCGAAATCAAGTAGTATTACGAAGTCAAGACCAACAGCAGGACACCTGGAGCTTGATACTCAACATTTCTCTTTATTAAAATATTAGTTTAGAAAAAAACGACGCAAAGTACGCCATGTATTTTCTCTCACATATCTTTCTGCCTATTCTCCTGTTGCAGGTATGCTGGAAGAGATTTCTTTAGAAATAAGCATCACCTTTTCTGTCTGTTTATATGTGTGTCCATAAACTGCATAATCACTACATATTATAAAACAAAGTCCCCTCGCCGCATCTGTCTGTCTGAACGCGATAAACTCAAAAACTGCTGAACGTATTTTCGTTCATGTTTCACTAATGGATGGAGTGATTCATGAGGAACGTTAAGGTTTATAATTCATTAAGGTTTTGTGTAAATTGGCTGAAATATGATGGTGATTGTTGTACATGTCGGAAAAAATCATACCGACTGGAAGCTTTACTAGCGTGCTCCGCGTAAACCAATACGTAGAGTTATATGAAAACAATGCATTACAGAATTATTGCTCCCGTGGAATATTTTTCAACATCCACGTGGGTGAAGCCGTGGAGAAAAGCTAGTCTTCTTCTTCTCTTCGTGTGGTTAGTGATTAACCTGGTGTCAGAATTTTAAAGCCGCCCAAGGGCCTCTGACTAGACTTCACATGCCGTCGAAAAATATCTCTCAGGCATGCAGGTTTCCTTACGAAAAAGCTAGAAAAAGGGCGCGAGAAAAGCTAGTAAATAATAAATAAAAAAGTGATCTAAACTCACAAACAGAATAAAAATACTTCAGGATACAATCGAAGCAAACACTAGAGTAAACTAGATGTGTGTGTAATGAATTCTAACCATGTGCGGACTGCGATTGGTCCACTTTGTCAACTGCATCAGATACCCACTGTCTGTCGAGTCAGGCATGAAACAGTGACTTAGTCAATGACATGTACTTGCTTTTGCGGAAAGCATCAATTCACGTTTTAGAATCAAGTGATTCGGAGTGTGGCTGAAACAGGCCCAAATGAAACCAGCTAAGTGTCAGTCATTGATATTGGCACTGATCAACTAAAAACTTGAACAAAGACTGAACAATTAGGAATATTACTACATATTTTATAACATTAATGGTCCTATAATTCGTAATCTTTGACAGTCATTAATTACGGGTATACGTCCGAAAGTCTGACAGCTAAACTTACCAAGAGGCTGTAGAGGTATTGAAGGTCATAGTTCTTACTTTCTTTGACGTTCTTTTAAAAAGTTTTAAATATTATAATTTAACTTTGAATACTTCCACGATCCCTGGACATCATGCACCCTTATTTTATGTGCGTTACATTGTGCATTACAGCGAATTTTCACACCAAAAAATGCCGTTTACCAGCAATTATTTGTACACAAAGTTACTTAGTTTGATGTATAGAATGCGTAGGTGACGACTTCATGATACGTCTTTATAACCGACTTCCAAAAAGGAGGAGGTTATATGTTCGAAGCGTGTTTTTATTCATTTTTTATGTATTTCCGCCGATTTCTCCGTAATTTGTGGACCGATTTTGAAAACTCTTTTTTTGTTTGAAACGGTATGCTCTGAAATTGGTCCCATATAAATTTTATAAACTTTGCTTGGGTGGTTTTTGAGTTAGCTACAATAATACGTATTTTTTTCTCACTTAGTATGTAGATGACAAAATAAGTTCCTGTCACTGGTAGCAGGTAGTGGTATTCGAATGTGTGTGGGGTAGGTACCATAGGTAACTAAAAAGTGAAAAATAACGTTTTTTTCGGATGTCGGTGGCAAAAAACTAAAATACAAAACCAAAGACACCGACTTCCGAAATTAAGTTATTTTTCACTTTGTAGTGTTTTTTTGGAAGTCGGTTTTTTTTTTTGTAAAAAGTTTTTACACCCAGTATCACATTGCTTTCAATAAAATAATTAAATGAAAAGCACAATATTATTGTTGGCGGCTAGCTTGAACTGGTTTTTAAGCATAAAACAACAAAATTAACAAACGAATCATTTCACAAACTAAAATTCAAACCGCTTAGCCAATGAGACCCTTCCTAGACGTTGATAATAAATTCTAAACGCATGCCATGCTCTGGCGGCCCACTTTCAGAATAGAAACAGACACGGCCTGTCACTTTATACTTAAACTAGTGACACTACTCGTGCCAAGCGGCTACAGCAAGTGATTTAAACGGTCATACTTTTAAGTGAATGTGAAAATCTTTTCCTTTGAACTGATGTGCTGATTTAACTGACTGTGGCCCACGAAAGTACCTATTGTTTTTGTTTATTTAGACAGAACAGCACCTTAATTGCGTAAAATACTTTCCATCACAATCCGAAAGATTATGTAGGAAATTACAGATCCATTGCTTCATAACTAAGGTTGAAAAAATCATCAACAGCTATCTGCCAGTGAAAGTCTCGTCAATATCGGTCCAGCCGTTTCGGTGATTAGCCGGAACAAACAGACAGACACAATTTAAAAATAGTTTTTTTTTTTTGTTATAAGTACCGCATATACTTTCATATGCATTTAGAAAAGCTGTTATTTTGACATTACAAACAGAAACTTCAACTATATTTATTTGTATTGAGATCACGTAGGTACCTACTGTAGAATACATAATGTCACTTTCAAAACTAGTGTCACAAACAGTACCAAGCGGTTTCTGCAAGTGATTTAAGTGGTCATACTTTTAAGTGACTGAACCAGACTGTAGATTTACCTAATGGTAGTAATTTCCTTTGAACTGATTGCACTGAAATTGCAGACTAACATTAGTGCAGGGAATTGCGGGTTAACTATAATGAACTGAGTTAGAAAAATTCATAATGTACCAACTTAGGGTATCCAATCATCTTTGCGGTTATGGCTTATCAAATATGACCAAAAGTCACAAACATATTTTATGGAATCTGTAGAGTTAAATTATGAAACTTTATCAATATCATAAAGTAATTACTTCCGGATGATTGGACGGTGATATCACCGCCCTGGATACGTTGTTTAAATTTTACAGGAGTCCTAACTTTCAAAGTAATATTATCTACTTGCACACATATACTAACTTATGTGATTATAACTTGTAAGTTTGTTGCACGTCAACCGCTGACCTATTTTGCTAGACTGGCTTATAATGTAACATCTGGGGATAATATGCAATGATATACTGTATTCTGTACTAGATTTTGTCCGCGGCTTCGCCCGCGTGGATGTCGGAAAATGTCTCACAGGAACGTACTACCGGCATTCAAAATATCCTATGTGTTACTCCAGATTATAAACTATCCGTGTGCCAAATTTCATCCAAATCTGTTCAGCTGTTTTTGCGTCAATCCGGAATATACATCCAGACAAACGGACAAAAATTCTAAAACTATATTTTCTTTTTTATAATTACTTTTTTTTTCAAAAATAGTCAATGTACGGTTTTAAGTTTGTTACTATTTTATTATATTTATAGATTCTCGTAAAAAAAAAAGAAGGCGCGAGTTTATGTGTGTGTATTCTCATAATATTACATCAGTTTTTCCATGTAAAATAAAGAAAATGTAGGTATTTTATTAAAACTCAGAACAAAGACCTAAAATGGGAGGCAGTCAGACTAATGCTGCATAAAGATAAAAAGTAGGTAAGGGTACGTTTACTTAACTAGCTCCCAGACTCAGAGGCCGTCAAAGTAACAAGAGTTTTAAAGGATTTAAGCAAAAAAATAGGACAAAGCTTCAATTGTATAAAAGTTTTTTTTTACCAGCAGACCTCATTTTACAAACACTCTAACCAGATGCTCATAACATTTCACATCAAGTACTTAAACATTGTAAAACCGAAATAACATTCCACAAAGCTCTTCCTTAACATAATTTATGAATTTAACATCGTAAATAACACAACAGAACGGCTCATTTATTAACAAAAGCTTTGAAAACCTCAACAAGCCTCAAGAACCGATAATAAATTCCATAAATATGTATCGAGTCTGTCACATCAATTTTATAAATACGCTGTTTTACGAATGACTTATGAATTATTATAGAGTTCATGAGTAGAAGGAGGAATCGGAAAATCGTAATGAGATAACGCTTCGGTGAAATGCAAATGAATTTGCCGGTTGGATGGGCACAGGACCAGGCTGGGTCCCGGGATTGGGAACAAATTGGGGCAGACGACAGAATTTGCGCGCTCATTTACGAGTATACATCCCCGCCTGATTTACAATTACCGTTTTACTTACAGTTATTGCTATGACCTACTAAAGTTACAAGGTCCTTGTAAAGACCCTCGGAAATTAAAGGACCTTGATTCTGTTCTATTACATCTGTAAAATGTTATGATAACAAGAACAGAATGGAGGTGGGAAATATTAGCGGAAATACTGGAACAAAATGGCGTTTGGAAAAGTTAAAACGATGCAGCTGTGCAGTAAGATCTGAATTTATTTCAGTTTGTACAATTTTATTTGCATCTACGTCATAGTGTTCAGGAAATTCTTGCAACATCCGGTTAGAAGTTTAATTTATTCTTTAAAACCGTACAATAGAGAATTCTAAATTACATAGGATTAATTAAAATATGAAGAAAGTGAAGATTTATTATCATAAAATTATAAACAAAGGAAAAATATCACCGTCGTCAACACTACGATCAATCATAAAAATAGACTCAACTATATTTCGTATCGACGAATTGCGGCGAATAATAAAAACAGAATTGTATCCACAACTCACAGTCACCTAAGTCCCCAATAGTAAATATATATTACGCGACAATGTGAAAATGCTCTTATTTACTAAGATATTTCCTCCCTCGCTTATGATTCACACAAAACCAATGATCTGGATGAATGGTTTCGAAACATCGTATGTGACATCGGGGAATATGACGTCACACGGATAATACGAGATCACTAAGTAAGATTAAAAAAACAGCAGCAGCATCGAGGTAGAAGAGTCTTCGATATTTCCTTCATGCTCAGTGTGGCGTAAATGTTTCGTTACCTTAAGAAAATAGGTGTAACATATTACCTACATCTTAGTATAGGTTTTTCTATCCAGTTTCTGTGCAAAGAAATATTGAAATTCAGAATTTGTGTTCAATATTTAGATCTATAGGAGTTACGTACTACGCCTAAAACATCTGCTAGAAATGGCAAAGATTTCAAATATATTACCAACGACAACAAAAATGCCGATCTAGAGTAGTTCAGAACATTCCTCAAAGCCATTTGAGTTCATGATAAAAATAAAGTTGAGGCCCCATCCGACGAGTCAGGGGGATCAAACGTACGCTTCTGTTTAAATGACATTGCAATTGATCGATCGTTTCTAAAAGGAAAAGAGCTCGTTTTTCATGAGCGAGGACACTAAATGGATCCTCGATAAATGAGGGTTATTTACGGACCACTACTGCTCTGCAAAAACACATCATGAAAGGAGTTCAGACAGATAAATGTTTCTAAGTGTTTCGGATTGAAACATCATTAATTTTCTTTTCAACAAACAGAGATTGGCCATTCATATCGCTGAGTTCTGACTTACACATCATAACTTACTAGTGAAATGTGTTAGAGAAAATAATCTTATTTTTACCTACATTTATGCATCGCAGAACTTTCTTGAAGTGAAATAGTAGTGTCTTGTACCGCAGAATTTAATTTCATAGTTACGAAACTACCTTCATCGTTTAAATTTTCAAGTGAACATATTTCATTAAAGTTTTAAGAGCGCAACTTTGGTATAAACCTCTTAAGTATAATCAGAGTGACCTTAAAGTTGACTGTGCTTAGCGCTGGTTTCCAAGTGGGGTCTGATAACGTCACGGAAGCAAGCTCTTAAGGAAGACAACTTTAGTAAGCTCCTCAAAGGTATTTTGTCCTGTTTATTATATCTTATTATCACAAAGAGGGAATATAAAACGCGTGAGTTCAAATTTTATTGTTCGCTTAGGCGCTGGAATTTTGTTGATGCCTATTTTACGATGCTGAAGTAGCTTACGCCATAATCTAGACTCCGGATTGTTGACTTGACGGAACCAAGAGATGTTTACTTTATGTAGGAATTTGGCCAAATTATTATATCATCATAAACTTGCACTATTCTAATACAGTGTGGTCTCATGAGAACACAATAATTAGGCACATAGTTTCATGCAGTATTTTTATCTTTCAAAGCGGCGCGCGCTTTACTAGTGGTAACCAAGTGTACAAACACGCCGTGAATGTGTGCGTGAAGACGAGAAGCGTCTGCATAACACACACACACAATCTTCCGACTTCGCCATTGTCTCTGACAGTACCGAGGGCTTCTGCGCTTACACACACATTCTATAGTTTCTGTGTTTCTGTATATCCCCATGGGAAGAAGGCGTGAGTTTATGTATGATAAGTGGCGTCTAATATACAATTTGATACAGGTAAATCCAGGTAAATTTATAATTAAGCAAATGGACTACCAGCGTGTATGAACAAGTTGTATTTAAATCACAAATGCCATTCTGACAGCAAATTGACGTAGAGTGCCAATTTGCTAAACAATTATATTTCCTTGACTGTATCTACATAGGTAGGACTAAACCATTAGCGTGATCTTGAAATAACATTGTTACACTGATTATAATAGACAGGCTTTTAGTGTCCATAGAGCCTTGACGGTACATTGGCTTAATATCCATTCTGGTAGTAAATTATAAATATAAAGTATTATTAGTAAAATGATTCGTGTATAGTAGTAGCGTTTAGGAGCCTTACTCATTAAAAATTGATCGGGGACAAAATTTTTTTTTGGTGTGGTGACGTTTAATTCTGACACTTTTCAATTAAACTTATCTAACAAATAAGTTACTCGGAACTTATTCGGAGGCAGTGAAACAGATGATTAAGGCCCAAACTTATTTATGTTAACAAAACTTTGTGAAGTATGAAGTAGTATATAATTTTACTTTAATTATTGTGAATGTGAGGACTATGTGGATCATGCTCATATTTTCTTTTGTTTTTTCTTCCTCAGTTAGTTTTAATGATGTTTTGGCAGTTTGAGTACTTTATGCGGCCTACCCAAATGGGCGGTCCTTTCTTTGGTATTGTTCGGCGAGTCGTTAAACTCCTTAAGTTCTGAGTTGAGCTCCACGATTACTGACAAATACTTGCACTGACTGGACAGGTCCACTCAACTGTGTGACTCTTTCCTCAAAGGCCATTTCATACACTATACATGGTTTCATATGGCCTTACTAAGATAAAGTCTGGTCTTTAAAGAGACTTAGACCCTGAGTTTGTTTCGCTTTTTCTTCTCAGGGGTAGTCAGATAAAAACTGCCGAATCCATCTAGCATATTTTTATTAATATGACCTGTAAAAGTGATTCCGATATCCTATTTACAGAATAATCAATCCCACCCAAAACATTTTCATGTAAAATGTTGCCAAGACAAGACCATATGGCTCGCACTGTCAAAAAGTTATCAGATGTCATATAGAGCCGAGCTTCTAACTCTACACGTCCTAACTGTACAAGCCCTAACTTCACTTATAAGGCAGATGTGAAGAGAAAAGCCGGACGGGGACACCCTAGGAGGACATATACTGACCTTATTGGTGATGTTCTTCAGAAAGGTCAGGTGCGTAGTACTCGCAACCGGCGTGCGTGTATGACTAGATGTATGAACGTAAACGAGGCAAAAGGAGTATGTAAGGATCGTAGCAGGTGGCGTTCTGTAGTTTCTGCCTACCCCCATGGGAAGAAGGCGTGAGTTTATGTATGTGTATATATCCAAACCCAAGTTATGAGGGTTCAAAAAACGACGAAGAGCTTCGAGAAAAGGTAGGTAGTGCCCTTGCGCTTCGCTTGGCTCGTCTTGGCAGGGGCACTGCCGTGCCTCCAGATTTCATTTTATAAATGACAAGACGTGTTTTTAATGAAAAATGACGCCTAACGTGTGGGTATCCAAAATATGGAAAAGTACTGGACATAAAAATGAAATCCCTTTTCTCACTGATCAGCATTATTACAGGAATATTTACTAACCTTATAATCTCCGAGGTCTGAGACAGAGCAAGTCAGCACAGCTTCCCTGCCAAGTGCCACAGTGACATTCTCAATAGGTCCTATGAAGTCGGGCTCAGCATCTCGTAACGACGCGGTGGGGCCCACCTTGGTTATCGGCAACGTTGTCTGATGCCGCATGTTGCTTTTTATTACTGTTGACAAAAATAGATGATAAGTTATGCGAGAAAAATGTATGAAAATGTGACATCGATCATTGCATTAAAACACGAGTGTGAGTTTATAAACCGAGCCGCAGGCGATGTTTATAATAGTACCACTCGAGTGTATGAGCTGAGTTGAGTTGAGAACTCATGCATTTTCATCAAAAACGTTCAAGCTTGTTCAGAACAGCGCGACACGCGACGCGACACAAAGGCACCGCTCGTCGCGCGACAATCGGTGCCTTTGTGTTGCGTCGCGTGTCGCACTGGTCTGCACAAGCCTTTATAAATACCCAAAACCGTAAATATGGCGCCAAAATGTGACATTATAGCAGAAGTACGCGGCACAGCAACCGATCAGCTGTTGCGACGAGACGCCGCCATTACTGCCACAGATAATTGTTGAAACAACGGTTGGGCGAATCCTTTGAATTACCTAATATCTACTATATGGCGAGTTTAATCACATTATTCACAAATATAGAACTTGACCATATGCAGAAAACAATTGTTTATATTACTGTAATCATTTTTGTTTTATCCATTTAATTTATGTACATTATTGTAAACTAGTACATTATTCCAATATAATAGTTGCTTGATTTAATTATTTTGTTCGCCGACTACAACTAAAACCTATAAATTGAAAACTCATTGGTCGAGCTATAGGCATTAGGCTGGTTACACAGCTGTCTGGGAGACCCGTACGGGTAGTGCTCTGAAACGAGGGAGTTAGTACGATACGGTTGCTAGCGCGGTACGGGCTCTACTCGGACAGGTCGCGTACGGACCAATCCGCGCCGCTTGGAAACAATGTTCTAGGCCCCACGTGTGTCGCCGTTCCGGGAGCTCGTACGGGCGGCCGGCACGGGTCTCCCGGACAGCTGTGAAACCAGCCTAAAAGATTTTTTTTATTTGAAAGCATTGTTAGAGTCCGCGGCACCACTGAAGTAAATTTGACGCGGCGCTAGTGTCTTAATTGCAAAAAATTGCATTAAAAAAAAAAAAACGGAAAAAAACAATTTTTCGCAGCCCTTCTTTCGTGACGCGCACTCTTCCAGAATAATGTGAAGCCCCCCTTCAAGAAACGATATATTGGCACAGATATCTTATGTAACTTATATGTTTTACTAGAATTAGTAAGACAAAGCTTTCTGTACATTTTAACAGACTTCTTAAAAAAAGAGGTGGTTCACAATTCATCTGTTTTAGGTAAAAAAAAATTAACTGGATTTTACTAGAACTAAAGCAAAAACGTTGAACATCGACATTGGGGAAGCAGGTGGAAGCTTTTTTACCTGACCCCTTTTCTAAATGCGTCGTTTAGATGAGGTTGAAGAACGAATAATAAAAGTCACATAGTCTTCATCAAGATTTCTTTTCGTAAAGAAAAGATAAAATAAAATAAACTTTTTTCCAAAAAATACAACCGACTTTAATTTCGGAAGTCGGTGTCTTTGGATCAGTAGTTTAGTTTCTTGACACCGACTTCCGAAATTAAAGTTAGTTTTAACTTTGTAGTTTGGAAGTCAGTTGTATCATTTGGAAAAAAGTTTTTTTTTTCTCTTTTTAGAGAGTTGGTTTGTAATTTATCTAAGTTACAATAGCCTTTTGTCAACTGCTCATCAAAAATATCCAAATCGCTATAGATGTGCCTATAATATTCGAAGAGTTCCCTCGATTTCTCCAAGATTCCATCAGATCATGACCAAATGATAATGGGACCAACTTGAAAGTATATCCTTTTAAACAACAAAATAATTTTTCAAATCGGTCCAGCCGTATTCGAGTAATCGGGGAAAATAGATAAAATAAAAATAAAAAATATCCCGACGAATTGTGAACCTCCTCCTATTTTTGAAGTCGGTTAAAAA
The DNA here is from genome assembly GCA_949152395.1 of Agrochola litura. NCBI lineage: Eukaryota > Metazoa > Arthropoda > Insecta > Lepidoptera > Noctuidae > Agrochola > Agrochola litura. The sequence continues at coordinate 14,260,025 of OX424509.1, read as the reverse complement.
GAATCACCTTTTCTAGCAAAAATCACAATATCATTCTCAATGGTTCACGTCTATCAAAACGGAAACACGCTAAGTATACTATTACCGATAACTGCGTAACTCCTAAATCAATTGGAAAACGATGTAGCACAAAGCGATTATAGTAGGATTGTTTCTCGTCTAAATTCGGTTGCCTAGCCATGGTTGAAATTCCGAGTGAGGATCGAGATAGCAGGGCAGCCGATTTACGTCGGGATTATTAGATGTGTATAGTGATATTTAAAATTGAATTGTATAGTAGGAAAGTATGATAAATGCCTTGATGTGGAAGGTATTATGCACGGCTGGAAGGTATTTTGACTACCCCGTAGGTCTCATGGTCGTAAGCACTACGAAGCGAGGGGTCCTGGTTTCGATGCCAGGTCAGGCAAAGTGTTTGTTCATTACAATTTCGCAGTAAAAGCCCGGAGCTTGGAAGTTGGTGGTGTGATAACCCCGTGCCTTGAAAAGCACGATAAGTCGTTGGTTTTGCGCCTGATCTCTCTCCAGTCGTGTCGGATTGCCGTCCCATCGGACTATGAGAGTGAGGGAAGAGAGAGTGTACCCATGTCTACGCATACACTTGTGCACTATAATATCTCCCGCGTTTATGGTTAGTCACCGCTGAGATTGGCAGACAAGGCCGAAATTTGGTCTGGAGGACTATTATAATATTATTACGTACGGACTCAATGTTAATGTTAATTTTACATCACAATTTAGTATTGGGTGCACGTCAAATAAGACGCGTCGAAATGTTGCCACTATATAAAACGTTTTTTGAGGATGATATTCTCGTAACATAGAATAAAGTATGTCTATTTCTTTTTTATCTTTTTATATCTATTTAGTATATTGCATCACATTTTAATTTTAATAAATAATTTTTCTTTAAGTACGCTGTACTGGTACAGCGTCTTAATATTTGTTTGCTGCACCGGTCGACGTCATTACGTCGGCGCCGGCTGTAGCTGAAAACCAGCGCTGGGGCTCTGTCTTGCATAGGGTCGTAGCATAATGCTTATGCTTTACGTTGTATTTTGGTGAATTTACTGTCTAAAATGCTGAGCGATAGCCGATTTGCGTGGATGTGACGCATGTTTCCCCCAACTTTTTGTATTTTAAACTATTTTTTTGTTTGTTTTGCGTCATGTTTACCACAAATAAACGTTTTTTCTTTCTTTCTTTCTTTCTTTGTAATTGCGAAATTAACAGACTTTTAAAAGAGTTACTGCTAAAATATTTAATGTTTTGTCTGACCCCTAAATAAATCTTCTGCCTGTTGATAAGGACCCTAATTGCCAACCTTTTGCCATTGGTCATCACTTTTACTACTCGAAAACTCAGCTTCATCAAAATAATTGTGCTACCCCTTTTCCCCGAATTTCACTTACCTACATATTTCCAAAGCTTTCTGGCATCGCTGAGCGTAGATAGAGAGTGACCGGACGTATAAAGTAGTAATTTATGTGTCATTGTCGACCCTCAGTCAACTGAGAGAGGTCTGACCCTCCCCGCCTATTCAAATTAGACTAGCGATATATGCTTCCACTCTGATTCCCTTCCTTACGCTATTTCATAACTTCAATGTGATTTCGGACACACGATTAAGCAGGAGCATGTAAAGAAAGGGAAATGTACCAATATTTTTGCAAGGGTATTGTGATGGTGGTATTAAGATGGAAGTAAAATTTGGGATTGGTGAGCCCTCAAATTATGAAGTCAAGTGAGAAAAAGGATTTACCACAGAGAAGTATTCAAAAGCGAAACTGTAGAAGCTTAAGAAGTATCTACTCCTAACTAAACAACTGTTATGCTGTTATATTTTTAAAAGAACACTATCTTAATTCGGTGTATTTTCATAAAAAGGATTTGATTTGTACCGTATCAAAAAACAAAAGACAAGCGCCTCTTGAAAGTGAGCAGTTACTAGAAGCTTGAAAAAAAAAAACAAAATAAAGGCGTATTTTAAAAAGACAACTGTCAGTTTGTCAATCTGCTACATTTGATAGCCCTGAAGCCGGCTCTAGTTACAAGTACCTACTGCAGAATTCTTCCAACTTATTTCATTTCTTTCGGCTTAGTATTATTCTGGCTATGCGCCAAAGCGACCGGTTTACGAAGGATTTAGTATTTTTTTATTAAAAATAATACTAAACTCAAATGTGTGTTTTACTGGATTCAGCATTTGTTTAAATGCCTCGTTTTGGACGCCTTGAAAAAATGTGGAAGAATTTTCCGGGTGTGACTTATTTCGAGGTAGTTGCATTGACACTTCTAAGATAAAGTTAGATTAAGCGACATCCAGAAAAACATCGTTCCATTATTATTGGTTTTAGAAATATGTAGACATTTATTTTGAGGATCCGTGGAATGGAAATGGAAGTTTATAATTACACAGAAAGGGAATATTTTATGGCAATAGGCTCGCCCTCTATTACATGGAACTTACATAACTGGCGTAAGGTGGGGTCAGTGACAGCACAGTCCGAGTCAACTGGGCTCGAATAATAATACCAGATACTACGTCGTCAAAACGCCCAAAAAAGTAGTGTTCCGTCGGCGTGGAAAGTTGGGGGTACTTCAGGTGAAATATTTTAATTATGAGATTAAATCAATAAATTAGATACAGCCTAGTAGAAGTTTAAAAACACTAAATGCCTGTAAAACGTATCAAACTGACAAAGCTTTCGGGCTTTTTAATCGTGAAACGAATTATCGTGGTCGTGTGATAAATGACGTCAGACCCAAATCGTCCAACTTACTAATGCCGGAAATCGGGTGGAAGTACCGAAGGATAGATCTACGCCGCAAACTAACGTTAGCTGACTAGTGATGTAACGTGTTCCAGTGACAAATGTCTATCTTTTGGTCCAAACACCATTATCATTAGCAAGAATAATGTTTGGGCTGGATAAAAGATACACTTGGTATACATTAGACTTTTAGATTTGTTGAAAAAGGTAGCTAACTATTTTCTTTAACAAAATTCTAACAAATGCAATAAACTAGCATATTTATTATGCCTCTACCTACGTGTTACAGTTAGTTTAACATTTTTATACATAGAAAACACAAGTTACATATTATTTTTGACACAAATAGTACATAAATTCCAAGATTTTTGTGATTGGACATTTTAGCAGCACAAGAGAACGCTAAAATACTGTGTTATTTTAGCAACTAAAATATGAAAATGAGTCGCGTCAGCAAAAAGTAGTGGCGATCGTAAAAATGCAGATATGAAAATGAAGCCATTAAGCTGACGGTACCAATTATGAACATTCCAGAATGTTCACATAATTTTTATTGTAGGTTCAACGTTGTTTTAGAACAAATTAATCTACCTACCTACATTTAAACAGTCAAAGAAGTGTGAATGTGTCTCGCAACAGAGTTTTTTTTTTCTGTTTGCGAAATAAAAAAAGTAATCAGTTTTTGCTGAGTTTTTCAAACATAATTATTTCAGAAAAATAAATTAGGATCCACGCGGACAAAGCCGGGGGAAACGTTTAGTAGGATAATCAGAAAATAATTAACAGAGAACAATAGTTTAACTAAGCCATTTCAGAAAACATGAAATATGAATGATTTATTATAATTTTCGGAAAATTCTTTACTAGAAACTGCTCACTCGCAACGCTTTGACCATTAGTCTGTTTTAAGTTATTGTTTGAAAATTCTAAAAGGCATAATTTGTGTGTGCCTTTTGGTATACCATTGAGGATTCGTGCTTTTGTCCATACTGTGGGTTTTGTGATTCAAGCTAAGTTTCATACTCGTATCTATGCAGAGAAAGGTCGAAAGTTGAAATTTATTACAATTTATTAATTTGCAGTTGTTGTGCTGTGTTTAGTCATAGTTTAATTGGAATCACATTTGCTTTCACCTACTTGAATTGTAGTAGTGATGGTAGTAGTCTCAAGATGACCGAATATATTTTTTAAAGAATAATTAACTTTATCCTGGCACTTTTAATTATGCTTAATTTTAGTTTTTGACATAATTTGGGTGCACCGCTTGATTGAATATTAATTACTCGGTCAATACTCAATCAATAATTTATTTGCATTCCACAATGTGTACTTAAGTGGTAAGTTAAAATTATATAAGATCAATATGGACCCTGTCGGGCACAGCAAAATATTAAGATAGAGGAAACTTTGAGAAACTTAGCGTATGAGTCTTTTGATCTAGGTAAATCTAATATCATAAAACTTTACATAACCTAGTTTGATTCCTGAAAACTTTCGGTGAATATTATAAGCTCTCTTACTGAACATAGTATAAAAGATGAAAGAAAGAAAGAAAGAAAATTGCGTTTATTGGCATTAAGACAGAAAAATACACCTTAAAACTATAAGAACAGAAAACAATGATTATAATACCAAAAGGGCCTCAGCTCACCATAATGTCAGATGGCAGCACAAAGTGTATCACCTGACGGTAATATCAGTATCATGTGAAAGTACCATGAGCCAAGAGAGACAATCTAATATTCTACTCAAGTGTGATTTTTTCGTGTTTAATTTAATTGTTAAGCAGTGCAAAGACTGCAAAACTGCAACAATACGCTCATTCGCTACCGACTCTATTTCGTCAGCTGATCTCTTTATAACTTTGCTGACATAAAGTGACATTACATATCCACTAAGTGACGATGTCACAATAATGATTGATGTCGCCTTTTCTACGATGTCGAGTAAAAAAAGGAAGTCACTGAGTGTATCTAAAAATGGAGCTTGTGACGCCAAGGTTGACATTAAAGAGTCAATTTTGTAAGACTACTAATGTCGCATACTTAGAATAATATGTACCTTTAAATAGATTATGATATGCCATGGAGTAGGTATGCAGTTCATTTTTCATTTGACGTATGTACAGTAGACTATAAAACAGTTTTAATTATGGTTAAAGAGAATTTTTGTTTTAGTGCGTTATTTAAAAGTAATATAAATTTGAGTATTATATTGATGAGTAGATCTTTATAGAAAATACATTTTGTTTTTCAGTTTTCCTTATATTATGCGGAAAACTCGGTAACTCCATAATTATATTACCTAATCCCTACTGAATCAAATTCTTACCAATATTAATCTGACAAAACATTCCCGAAAACCCGGAAGATAAAGTAATCGAGTAGAACTCGGAAGAAACTCACTGAAGGAAGTAATTTCCAAGTTATTGCGTATATGAGCACTTATCAATTGGGAATTTATCTTTAATAGCTTATGTCGGGCCTCTTAAACTTGTTTATATACGATCAACTTCCTGAATATGTTCCTAACTTTGTTTCTCGGTTATTAAGGGCTTGTCGGGATGAACGACATATTTTTGTAGCAATTATTTTAAGATACACCTTTATGACTGCATTAAGTTAATTGTGTTGTTGTAATGTAATGTTTTTGTAAAGATGTAAGGTTTATTTTGTATTTATGTACACACAGTCAAATACATATAGATACGACATAATTCTATTTTTGAGTACAAATGTACTGCTTATTTCTTAAGAAATTTCTTCCAGCAGACCTGCGAGAGGACAAATGAGAAAGAAATGTAGACAATAGTGTGTGAGAACAAGAAGAGAAAAATATGAATATTCGAAGTCTTAAACTAAAATATTAAACATACCTACATGTATTAAAAAAAAAAAAAAAACTTAAATAAATACATAAAGTTTAAATATATAAACATATAATATACTATAGGTACAGTAAACGCTCAAAACTCCATAAGCATGCTAAGGATTATATTGCTATGAACTCGAGCACGATACAGCCAGTGCGTGTGCATGTGCGTGTATGAGTGATGTCTCAACATTCCACAGATAACACACACTAAAGAATTGTCGTCGCACAACGTGAAATAACATTATATTTCTGTTGCATTTAGAATACGCGTCAGAGTGGCGACCTGATGCTAAAATTCGCATAATAATATCATGTGCTGGTAGTTGTTTGGGCTAAGCAATGGATTCACGATCAGTGAGGTCTGAGTTCGAATCTAAGTAATTATAATTTGTGGTTTGGATTTGCATACTAGATTCATTGAAAAATTATATTAATATTTGTATTTTAAGCAAACACTTGTTAATTATTTGTGTTTGTTCATAATGCATTCATGCTTATTATTTGTTGTTTTTTTGTGAAGTTAAATATTAGTTATTGTATTATTATTTTACTATTTATGTGATTTTTAATTTATCTTTTTGGTGTTGGAAGGTGGAAATAAAAAGTCGTGTTGAATGATAACAAAAATGTTTATTGTTTTATTTATTTATAAAATTAACAACTTTTATGAGAATTGTGACGTCACATTCCTACCTAGACAAAAGAAGTTCTCTTGTTACCATTCACAAGATTTTTTGTTTAATTTACTAAGTGGGTACTGGGTACCCACTTACCTAGTCAATTCATAATAACATAACCAGGAAAGGATATTCTAAAACACAAATATAATTGTTGTTACCCACTTATTATAAGTATCGGCATTCAGTGGAGTTTATTGAAAACTAATAGGTATAATAGGTAATATGATTTAGACTTTATGCATGTTTTTTTTTACGTTACGTCACAATTAATGTAATATTGAGGTAAAAGCTTAAGTGTTCATTTTCTTGACGAAAAGAAGATTGAAACTAAACCTCAATTTAAGATCATTAAATAATTACGGATATGTTAATATTACTAAATATTTAGTTACACCGTCTAATTATTAAAACCAAAACATCTAGGTAGGATTAATATTTTGTATAACCCCCATTATTTTCAATGCAGTCAAGTAGACGTTTGCGCATGGACCCTACAATATTACCACATAATTATTTCGGTTCCTCTTAAATTTTCCCACACTTCCATGCAATGGGTTTTTAATTGTTGTATACACCTCTCATCCCGTGACTCCCACCTTTGCACCATCAAACCCCATAGATTTTCTATGGGGTTGAGGTTGGGTGATCGCGCTGGCCATGGAACAACAATTATCTCCGGGTGATCCTGAAACCACTCACGCACAGTGTTGGCACGTGGAGGAATAAAAGCCAGTTCTCCTGGCCCTGCTGCACTCATCTATCCCCACATATTAATCGTAATTCGACCTGACTCTGTATTAGGGATTACGTTTTTATCATACCATCGAGTGTTATCCTTGCGCCATAAATGAAGTCTACCCTTTTGACTAGACTTAAATGTTTTTTCGTCTGAAAATACGGTAGTATTCCAGTCAAAATCTAAATGATCCCGTGCGAAACGTAATCGTTCTTGTTTATGTCTTTCTGTCAAGAAAGGCTTTTTAGCTGGTCTTCTGTGATGCAATCCTTCAGTGTGAAGGGCACGGCGAACAGTTTGCAATGAGGTGTCGAATAATTCCGCAAAGTGTCCTGTTGGTGTAAAACCATTTGTTTCATACTCGCCCACCATATATCGTCGCTGCGCCTCGCTAATAAGCGACGGCCTTCCACTTCACTGTCGACTAGCAAGGCTTCCCTCTTCCTCATATCTTTTAACCCAGAGACTTACAGTATTCCTCTAAAACAAAAAAAAAAAGTGATATTAATCAGTTCTAACAAAATACTAAACTGACGTCATTTTATAATTTTTATAATAAAATAAAATAATATTTATTTAAAATAACAATATAAGTCATATTAAAACTCTGCATTTATAAATGCAATAATAAACACTAATTATTTATCTTTTAGACCTCATGAAGTCATGATGGATTTAAAAAATAACAATAAAAAGAACTAATCCATATGTCACCAAATAGTCTTAGGTAAATTTCAAATAAAAGTTTAAGTTACAATTCGTAAATATAATACTCACAGTCAGTCCGGTTTCATCAGATATTTGTGTTTTATTAAGACCACTTTTATGCAGCGCAATAATAGTAGCCCTCGCCTCAACATTAATATTTGCCTGCATTTTGAGATCACACGTTACTAACCAACAACTAAAACAAATCGACAACGTTCATTCCGATCAAGTCAAATATTCATTAAACTCATATTCTACCTCACAGATGTCTAAATTACTTATTTAGTTTTTTTATGATCTACCTTTCTAATTTTACGAAATGTGTGAACAAAGCGAACATAAAGAATATTATATTTCTGTCCCATTACTTCCAATTGAGTAAAAACTTACAAAAACCTTTAAAAGTACTGCATGAGATTTGAACTCATGGCTCACCGATTCACGGATTTATCTGCATGCGCTTAACCGCTAGGTCATCTTGACTCATATTTTAACGTTGAAATTATGAACTACAATCACTTGTTGACGACAATGATGCAAGTGTCTCTTGAAAATAAAAGGTCGTAAGTAAAACTAAACGTCAAGCTATTGCTTTGTGAGATTGCTTATGGACTTTTGGTCGGTACTGTACATAAATACTTACAGTTGACAGGAAAAGTAATGCTCTTTTACTCGATATTTGAATAGAGAAACAGTTTTTAAATCACGGTTCTAAATGTTACTTAAATTTGGCATGAGTTAAGACTAAAACTTAAGAAAACCTTTTCTTTTTCGTGTATAATTTATCAGTTATTGGTGAGCAGTGGTGGCCCAGTAGTAATGGCCACGACTTACATGTCGTACATCGTGGGTTCGTGCCCAAACTGACACTTTACTTTGATAATTAATTCATCACCACTGCTCTCAAAACGGTGAAGGAAAACATTGTGAGGAAACCAAAAATTTGAAGACATACTTCCACTGACTCACACTGGGCCTGCGTGGCAGATTACTGGCCACTCCCACACATAGGGAGGAGGCCTGTGTCCCTGCAGTGGGAACATTATAGATTGATTTGCTTATCCAAACGGAGGCTGTCCTCAGCACATCGGCCGGGATTTCTAGTCGAACGTGCGGCCGCCTCTGCTCTAAAGGCACGAGAAAACCCAAAACTTGAAATAGGTATTCACCCAACACCTTTACAATGCATATCAGCACATTAACACTACGTGCTACTATCCTTTCTATGGCAGACCCTAAGAAATTCTACATCATTCTCGGAACTTAGGTAAAAAAACAGTGGCACTCCGGGAGTGCAAACAGAAGTGAAAACTTGAACAAGATCGCTTTGGTGGAAGAAAAATACTTGCATAGAACATTGATTCGTAACGTAATATAAATTAAGAGCACAATCGCGTTTACAAAAATGAGGTGTCGGTAACGGTGTCGCGAGTTCAATTGTTTTTTCCCCATCTCAAAAATGCCAAACACTCACACTTCACAAGAAGTTTTCACTGCAAAAATAATTTATTATTCAAAGCTTTTCACATTGTCTACCATATTGAACACAAACACAAGAAGAAGCAAAACAGGAATAAAATAACCGTAAATAAAATATTTATCTGATTGAAAATAAACTCAGATGGCAGCAGAAATATTATTGGGTAACAGTGAGGGGCGGAAATAATTCGTTTAGACAGTCAAAACAACAAGCCCAAACTTCTGGCAAACGGTTCCAAGACAAATACTTAGCTATAAACTAGTGACCAGCTCCTGCTTCGCATGGTTTTTACGACTTGACAAAACATGTAGTAAGAGATATTAATATTAATGTATTATACACATACCTTAACCTCTCGGAAGAAATTCTCTAAATGATCGTGAAAACTGCATCAAAATCCGTTACGGTTTTTAGAAGTCAAGGTCAAATAATTTATTTCAGTTAGGCACATAAAAGACACTTTTGAACGTCAAAATTTACAAAAAATAGAATTGATTCTAGTTGCCGCTTCCAAAAGGTAGTTTTCGTACGGAGAAGAATGGGCAAACACCATTTTTTTTTTTTGGGTGGGAAATTATCAAGTAACTTCTCCCGCTCTGGGCGGAGCGGGAAGGCGTGTCAGACTTTTACTGACTAAAACCCACCCGTGTTCCTTCGGTTGCCCTGTTGCCGGGGGTCACGATTTCCCTATCGGTTTTCTTCGAACCCCCGGCAGGCATTGGCCCTAGCGGACCCCGTCAATTCTGCTGACATCTCTTTGAGGCGCGCGTGATGGGCAAACACCTCCTCCCTAACTCTTTTAAAATGTTTTACAATATCTTGTATACATTTATTACATAATTATATGTGAAGACGATGCACCTGGAATAAGATTACGATAAAAAAACTAAAATGAAGCAATGACAGAAAAATTAATTATGTGATGGATACATGGTGTTCACATATTTATAAGGATTGTAAAAGTACCTATACGATATTCCTAAAATTTTTACAAGTAATACTAATAAGTCCTTGTGCGAGTTCAAGTAATCACAGAATGTAAAATCAATGTTATAATAATAATAAATTAGTAGAACAACGATGGCACAGCCAGACACGAAAACCGATTTTCATTTAAAATTTGATATTTTACAGATGTAAAGATTTTCATCAGCAAATTGTGATCTTGAATTATGTAAGAATAACGATATTCACGATTTTATATCGTATCTTCGTCAATATTAAAGCGTAATTTTCATAACTTTGCATTTATGGTTTTGAAACGAAAATTGCGTACTTACAGAATATTCTCGAAGGAACAGTTCGCCATTTTTAGACTTTAGGATACAAACTAAGAAGTATATCTAATATCGAAAGGAAACAAAAGATAAACGTTAGGGCCTGATTTTTTGAACGCCAGATATTTTATCCAAGGAATAATGTTGGATTTATGAGTTTTTCCATACAAAAACTGTCGACGTCAATTTTATTACAAAGATAAAAGATATCCGACGTTGGAAAACCCAGCCATTACTAATAATGTAGGTAAATGATTAGGAATATCTTTGCTTCAAATACCTAGTACTAAAGCCTTGATTTGATTTAGCACTTCAGAAGGTCGTTAACTAATTTTGAATTATCAGGATTTCAATACTCGTACGTAAAGGTACGTTTAATTTTAGAAACAAATTCTGGTATTTCACGGTGATTGGAAGTTTTAATGAGCAGTTTTATTTTAGTATCTGTTTGCTGGGATTAACATGAATGATTACGAAGAATTTGTTTCGGGATCATTCATACCCGAAAGAAGGCAAGTTTTATTTTTATAAAAGAATTCAGCACCACTTATTTCTATTTCTACACAAAAATATTTTTGTTTCGAAATAAAATTAGAAATACACACACCACGAGCTCTCAAATATCCTTTTGCATCGTTAACGACGCTTTGAATCGCTGAAAGCGGTGGAGGCGTCGAAAATATCTGGGCCGATGTTTCTGAAGCGCCATCTAATCTCACCTCTGATTGCTGACCGTTTCTCACTATTTTTACGACTCAATTCCCCCATTGGAGCTTGTTAAATTGTGGAGTCACACTAAACCCTCCCTATTATTCGGTAACCTACTTGAATTAAAGGGTTTTATTAAATTTATAAGGGTACAGCTACCTGCTATTTTGAACGTATCGCCGTTGTACGGGATTGGTTAATTTGGTTTATCGGCTTGATTTGGTCTTTGTGCTTTTGTACTTGGGATTTTTGCTGGACCTGTTAATGAGTTTAGGGTTTGTGCAGACTAAAACAAATCCTGTTAAGCTTTATCACTAAGCCTTGTATATTGACTCACTTTAGATAAGAAAAACAAATTAAATAAACTTTTCTGGCAACTTTGCCGCAAATCGCCCAAAACGCTTAACAGATTTATTCCTGCATAAATTGCCTGATGTTTTCAACAAAACTGGGGCCAAATGCTTTCCAAATTGATTCATATATCAGTTAAAATGTTGTGACAGTTTGTGTGTAAAATCTGTTAGCACATCATTTGTTACGAAGCTGGGATACTTCCGAAAACATTGGTAAAATATTTTACAGCGCGGGAATGAATGGCCATCTTCAATGGCGCTCGCGTCGTGGTATATGTCATCAATCAGCCACCGCACTTTTCACTTCCATTCAGCTAGGCTGCTAGCTACCTCTTGTTAGTAATGAAAGTATAGATTAATCATATTATGAGTGTAAGGAAAAATGTTGCGACACTTAAGTTTTTGAGGTTAAGTGTTGCTATTTTTTGGGGTTTTACAATAATAATAATTCGTTCTAAGGTTGTAACTTTATGAACATTTTGAAAAGTTTATGTAATCATCATATCCAATATTTCGAGTAGAACTAATTAGAAATTAAAATCCTAACAAAAGCCTCATCATTCATCATCATTTCAGCCGAAAAACGTCCACTGCTGGACATAGGCCTCCTCCAAGCACCGCCATTTCGACCGGTTCTGTGCTTTCCGCATACAGCGTATTCCTACGGCCTTCACAAGGTCATCGGTCCACATTGTGGGAGGCCGTCCAACGCTACGTCTTCCGGTACGCGATCGCCACTACAGAATCCCCCAAAATAGCAAAAGATTATCATAATAAAAATGGAGCTAAACAAAAACCATTACCAACTGAAGTTAAAGATAATTCATTTACTTCAGTTTGGGCTCCGAAAATCTTGGTGTTTATTTTTCAACCCCTGCCAATATTTGATGTAGGTTAATCCACAGGTGACTAGACGATGAGTATGGCGAAGTCAAAGCCACATTTATCTTTGTTTTTTCCCTTTATCAAGAGGATTATTCGAAAATCTAGAAGAAGGAAGACCTATATTGCCACGATCAATTCGTAGGTACTGTACGGCCAAAAACTTTCTGATAAAACTAATTAACGAAAACAAGATTAGACAAGGCGATCTAATTGCGAGAGACACCTACGTTACTCGAAGGTAATGAACTAATTAATATGAATGTGCTAGACTACCTTCGTATAATTTATGTTGCCTTGGTTGCCATAGTAACTTGTAGTTAATAAGGAAAGAATCGTCTGGAAATCGATATTCAAGTATTGAAGGAACAGATATTTTTGTTGCCAAATTAATAATGAAACTCCTGAGTAGGTAATCACTGTTCAAAGAGTTCTTCACAAAGATCTTTATTACTGTTCATTCAATCATCAACAACCTATTGTTCCATAAATTGAATTCTCACAATGAAAATTTCGCAAATTTTCCATAGTATAGGCACCTATTTCCTCACAAGCCCTTTTGTGTCCGTATGAATTGAGGAGCCATGTCTCATATTTAAACGCAGGTACTACCAATATTTAGTAGTAAATTAGGCGATTTTGTAGGCCCGATCCTGGAATTTGTAGTAAAACACTTTAAAAGATACACGACTTTTAAGGTGGCTCCTCAATTCAGACGTCTGAATTGAGGTGCCACCTTACAACTCTAAAACTAGCCGACGGATATTTTTGAAAATTTGGTAGGATTTAGTAGTACTTATGTGTAATCTCTACAAAAAAAATGGGTTTTGTACGGCTGAATTTGAGATAGCTACAATGTTTTGATTTTTCATAAAAATCCATAAATTTCACCGCGCTGTTTCTCGAAAAGTGATCAACCAATTATAATATATTTTTAGTATAATTTAGTAGTAAATACGTTCTAATTTGTAGTATAAAAATAAAATGAACAAACTACATAATTTCGCTAATACAGCACATTTTATGTGGCTCCTCAATCCTGACGGTCTGTAGAAAATATAAGTGCGTAGCTACTAAAGTAGTTGATCAAATCGAATAACAATAGCACCAATATTTAGTAGAAATTTCTACTAAATATTGGCGTAATCCAACATTTTGTACATTCAGTATTTCAAAAGATATTAAAAAAATAAACATTCCTTAACAATTTATTGTGGTACAAGAGCCCACGACCAAAACCATGTCACATCGTTTTACGGCCAAAACCGTATAAAATCGTTAGTTAAGATGATTCTGAACCGATTCGATGGGAAGTACCGGTCAGAAACATTCCAGTTTTACGGGAGCCCATTTCTGCTTTAAAAAAATAAACTGGCAGTCGGTTTCATCACAATATGTCTGATATTTAAAATGTATAATAGGTTTCGTAATTTTATTACGAAAAAGTTTATTTTCAGACATTTTTGCGTGTCAAATGTGGACTGAGCGCATTTTCAAAAAAAAAACAACCGACTTCAAAAAAAAACACTACAAAGTGAAAAATAACTTTAATTTCGGAAGTCGGTGTCTTGGGTTTTGTGTTTTCGTTTTTTGCCACCGACTTCCAAAATTAAAGTTATTTTTCACTTACAAAGTGAAAAATAACTTTAATTTCGGAAGTCGAATTTCAAAAAAAGAATTTTGAAAATCGGTCCACAAATAACGGAGAAATCGGTGGACATACATAAAAAAAAAAAAAAAAAAAACAAACATGCGCGTCGAACATATAATTTAACCTATCTGTCTCATAGCAACCTGGTTCAATTGAAAAGTTGTCTGATTAGTAACGTATTTTTTTCTTCTTTTACGTACCTAATCAAAAGATTACGGCAGGTCAGTGTCAGGTTGTATCTTGATCAAAAATAACTTTTCCATAAGAGATATGTTCTAATGGAACAAATCTATCTTACGGAGATGTATTAATGATTCAACCTACAAACTGCAAAAAATATAAGAAAATTTTAATGCCGGTGGCTACAACTGCAGAAGATTCTGAATCCAAAAATTTTTGACATTTTCCGCGTCACGTCTGACCTAAGTGCATTTGAAATACCTATGTAAAAAATAATACTGAACTGTTTCATAGCAATCTGTCTGATTTTCAGAATGTAGTTGATTTTAGATACCGAAAACACCATTTTCTGAAACCAGTATATGCAGTAGCGTCACACCCAGAAGACCGTTTGAGAAAATCTAAAATGAGACAAAAAATAAAACCTATAGCAACCCGTCTGAAAATCTTGTATTCAGGTGAACATTGGCCAGTTGATGCGAATAAATCATTTTTCAAAATAAATCGTTTTTACGTACGATTAATAAAGAGCTTACCCGAAACCATCAAACTGAAATTAAAAGGTTTTTTTAAATAAATTGGACAAAAGGAATCTGGGATAACGTCTGAAAATAACTATTTATTGAAATAAAATTCGTCATTCTTTTTTTTACTGTCGGACTCTTCATCGGTGTCGTAAGCGTAACAAGCACCGCGCGTTATCCGGGTGACTCCGAAACGTTCTTTCTGTTTTTGGAGTTATATAATACGATATTTAAAATTTCTGAAAACAGATTTTCAGTAACTATAGAAAAGATTAAAAAAAATTGAACCAGGTTGCTATGAGAAAGATAGGTTACATTTTTTGAAAATGCGCTCAGGCCACATGTGACACGCAAAATGTCTGAAAAAAAAACTTTTTTGTAGTAAAATTACTTTATTTAGGCAACCAACAGCGATACATAATAGTATGTTACAGAATATGTGTTACTTATTAGTAACACATATTCTGTAACATACTATTATGTAAACCTAAAGAAACCTATTATTATAGGTTTGTAATTGTATGGCTAATAATAGGTTTCCCTGTATAACTAGGATAAGTATAAAACATGCGAACGGACTGCTTAGAAATATTTAAATTCAAAAAGTGCAATTTTAGTAAATAAATAAAGTATATCATAAATCAAACACATGTCCATAACTTTGCGCCTTTCATTCAGTGTTAGCAGACCATGTGTTCGACAACTATTTTCATAAGCCATCGGAGGTTTACGGAGGCAATAGTTAAGATGGTTAATAAATTTTCTTTGAACCCGTTCTAGTTGTAAATTACAAAAACTATGTACATTTTTAATATCAGGGGGCTTACAGGGGGCTCATAAACAGTATTATTTTAATATTACTTCAGTGGGAGAAAGAGATAGCTATATAGCTAAAGAGAAGCTATACGACCTGTAGACCTGTACAGTATCTCTTTCCCACACAGAAGTAATATTAAAATAATACTGCTTTATGAGCAGGTGGTAGGCCCCCAGGCATATTGTGATGAAACCGTCTGCTTGTTTTTTTTTGACATAGCAGAAATAGGCTTCCGTAAAACTGAGACGTTTCTGACCGGTACTTCTAACCGAGTTGGGTTCAGGAATCATCTAAACTAATGATTTTAT
Source organism: Agrochola litura (assembly GCA_949152395.1). Taxonomy (NCBI): domain Eukaryota; kingdom Metazoa; phylum Arthropoda; class Insecta; order Lepidoptera; family Noctuidae; genus Agrochola; species Agrochola litura. Next base: position 14,244,073 of record OX424509.1, on the reverse strand, counting down.
ATGGTTTTGGCCGTGAAACGATGTGATATGGTTTTGGTCGTGGGCTCTCGTACCACACTAGATTTTTAAGGAATGTTTATTTTGTTAATAACTTTTGAAATACTGAATGTACAAAATGTTGGATTACGCCAATATTTAGTAGAAATTTCTACTAAATATTGGTGCTATTGTTACCCGATTTGATCAACTACTTTAGTAGCTCTACGTACATATATTTTCTACAGACCGTCAGGATTGAGGAGCCACATAAAATGTGCTGTATTAGCGAAATTATGTAGTTTGTTCATTTTATTTTTATACTACAAATTAGAACGTATTTACTACTAAATTATACTAAAAATATGTTATAATTGGTTGATTACTTTTCGAGAAACAGCGCGGTGAAATTTATGGATTTTTATGAAAAATCAAAACATTGTAGCTATCTCAAATTCAGCCGTACAAAACCCATTTTTTTTGTAGAGATTACACATAAGTACTACTAAATCCTACCAAATTTTCAAAAATATCCGTTGGCTAGTTTTAGAGTTGTAAGGTGGCACCTCAATTCAGACGTCTGAATTGAGGAGCCACCTTAAAAGTCGTGTATCTTTTAAAGTGTTTTACTACAAATTCCAGGATCGGGCCTACAAAATCGCCTAATTTACTACTAAATATTGGTAGTACCCGCGTTTAAATATGAGACATGGCTCCTCAATTCATACGGACACGCCCTTTTGATGTCCCGAATTGTATCAACACCCTCAATCATGTCCATCCGTTCCGTAATTAGGTATAGTGGACTACCAAAGGTAAATGGTTTCAAAAGTAACTTGAATGGACCATTATTCGCGTTGAACAGGTCATCTATCACAGCGGGGGCTTTCAACGATCCATAATGAACGTAGACCTCCAGTAACCAGCGTGGCGTAAATACTTTTCGAAAAACAAGTTGAAGGATTTAAGAGGAACTAGGAAGTTTGAAATCGATGGGTACCTACTTGAAATTTCATTAGCTTGTTTTGACCTTAAACTTGTAACGAAGTAATGTTTTTTGGTTGAGGATGACGGGCGTTTATACCGACTTCAAAAAGAAGGAGGATCAGATTGATTCTTTTTTTGTTTGGTACTACAGAGGTGGTTCCATAATTTTTTTATTAACTTTGTTCGGGTACTTTTTAACGTTAGCTTAAATAATACGTATTTTTTCCACTTAGTCTATAGAGATGATGTAATGATGTTATAATAAGTTCCTGTCACTATTATTTACATAGCAGGTAGTGGTATTCGAAATTGTGTGGGGTAGGTAAAACAACTAAAAAGTGAAAAAAAACTCTTTCCAAAAAAAAAAAAACAACCGACTTCCAAAAAAAACACTACAAAGTGAAAAATTACTTTAATTTTAAGTCGGTGGCAAAAAACGAAAATCAAAACCAAAGACATCGAAATTAAAATAGATTTTCACTTTGTGGTGTTTTTTTTTTGGAAGTCGGTTGTTTTTTTTTTTATTAAAGATTTTGGAACGAAGTTCCATAATACACATTATAGGTACTCTGCCCACTTGTCGAATAAGAGCTAGACCGAAAAAAGTACAACATTTTGACCGTCACGACACTTTTGTATTTTCATTTAGTTACTCTCAACCATTGTTAATTTATTTCATTGTGCCCGATATTTATTTAATTACATAATATACAGTGAAAGGAACATCGTGAGGAAACCGGCAAAGCTGACAGATATTTTTCGACGGCATGTGAAACCAAGTCAGAGGCCCATGGGCGACATAAAAACTCTGAAACCAGGTTAGTCACTAACCACACGAAAAATAATCAGAATCGAATCAAGAATCGAAAGGAACTTCGTTCCGACAGGGTGCCCCACGAAACCTCTCGACATTTTAATGTAAAACATTTATTGGCGCGCCTTGGGGGTAAGATCAAATCGTATGGCGTGACGGCAATCTGCATGATGCTCTCTTATGGCCCCCCTCTCCACCATATTTCACATCTGGCCGGCGTCCCGTGACGGCCATATTTTTGAAGTGAAAACTTCTTTAGGCGCGTTGGGCATTTTTGAGATAGGAAAAAACAATTAAACTCCCGATACTGTTACCGACACCAGCTTTTGACCATTAAAAAGACATCAACGCGCCCTACATTTTTTTTGGGATTAAAGACATTCCAAACATTGAGACATGACAACGACATATTGACATTTCCCTTTTTCTATCAACTTCAAAAAATAAAGTATTTCCTGCACAGTAAAATTGTTCAAGTTTTCACTTCTGTCGGCACTCCCGGAACGCCACTGTTTTTTTTTTAGCACAGTTGCTGACGGGTTCTTGCTGTCCTTAAGATAACAAAATTATATTGGTCGGAAAACAAAACAATAACATGTCTGAAACATGACTACCAACAAATTCGGGGTGTGTAAGAAGTAAATAATTATGTTGCGTACGATCGTATTCCACACGCGTTTGATCGTGAGAACGAGAGTTTCGGAAGCCGAATTGTTTTCGAGGTAACTGCCACTAAAACTGTTGTTATTATTTGCAAGAATTTACTTAATAGGACCACTGGAACCGTTGAAATTTCCATTGAAGGATTATCTCGAGGGATATTTGTATCAGAAATACATTATTTAAAGGAATTACCAACTATAATTGTAATTCGAGATACTTGATCCATTAAGACCCTAATGATTATATTCAAAATCGAACTTCGTCTATAAATATTGGTTTCCCCAACCGTAATTGTGATTGCCAATTTAAAACGGAGTTTAGAAAATTCGATAAGGTTCGCCGCACGGTATTAAAACTTATTTTCCATGTGATCTCGATCGATAATGGCACCCTAACGTTTATCCATTGTGTTTTCAATGAGATTCTCTATTTCGATACCGTTTACTTGGTATAAATTTATTCAAATTGCCAGGCCTAACCCAGATTTTAATCAAAAGATAAATTCAGATAGTGTAAACAAAATAAAATATAAACAAGTAAAAGGCGTAGTAAGCCGCGACGAAAATGTTTCTCGGGCAAATAATAAACATTCATAACATAAATATTGTATCCAATAGAGAACAGGAACTCCTCAGATAAAAATAAAAAAATTTGTTCATAGAAACATTGATTTTCATTATAAACAGAAAGGGAAGTATACATTTTTATTTTATGCAGTAGTATTTTCGTAAAACGGAACGGAATTCCCGAAAGACCTCTGGTACAGTACAAAATCAATACAACACATCAAGCCGCAAGGCAAGAGAAAATCGCATTCGATCCCCCTTTGAAATAACTTGATGGTAAACCCTAGAACTGAGGGGAGCTTCAAACAAATTGATTCAATCTTTTGATATTATTATTTGCGAACAAAAACATGTTTGTCATCAGTTCGTAGGAACATAAATCATTCTAAAATAATGGGACCGTCACCTCAAAAAGGTTCCAGAGTGGCGTTTATGTTGTCTATAGTTACATAGAGATAGAGGTAGCTCATCGTTTAGTTATTTTGCACAAGTTATAACCCCTACTCGCTTCAAACGACACTCTTGGGATTTCATGGTGTAGCTTATTCTCATCTGGCTTTGTATGTTCAATCTCATTTGCTTGTGACTTTGAATGATACAGTACTAAGTCACTCAAAGTATCTAATATCTTCATGTATAACGGAAGCTTGCAGGCTACCTACAGGATTGATTGATACAGCTCAAACACCTAGACAGTGGTGAGAAATTAGTTTTAAAGGTAAGATCGTTTGTATATTTAGATTTTCAAAAAGTTTCGATCTAATCTAAACAATTTTGCCCATTGGCATGTGCTCGCCCGTATTTTTTTGAATATTCATGAAAAATTATCGAAAAATTACTTTTAAAGGGGGGTCTATCTTTAATATTTTTCATGGAGTAGCTTTTGCCATATCTCCGATGTTATTGGCTCGATTTGGATTTTGTTTATTATTTCTAAAAGCTTATAATTTATTTTATCGGATTAACCAACATTTTATGAAAATTATTGATATGATTATTATTATTTTGTTATTTCTCAGTAGCAGCTCGGAGTCTGGATTTGTGCCCGGTTGATGGCAATAGGCTCGCCCCCTATTACATGGGACTTAAACATAACTGGCGAAATGTGGGTGTACCTGCTACAGGGACACCTCTGCCCAACCCTTCGGGGAAACAAGGCGTGATGTTATGTTATGTTTATGAAAATTTATCGACTATGCAAAAAAAACGGAGGTGAAAACATTTTTTTATAAAAAAAGCAGTTAAAAAAAAACACAAGTAGTAATGCTCGCGAAGGAGGAGACGGAGCGCGCCCCTAACCGCCGCAGCAGGAGACGCCCTGGGCGTCGGGAATCGCAGGAAGATTTCCGGCCACCGTAGGCGCGGGCTTGCGGACGGTGAGCAATGGGTAGCTCGCCGTCCGATAAGGACCAAGCCCGGGTCGACAGCGCGTTGTGTTCCACGCGCGCCTCAAAGAGATGTCAGCAGAATTGACGGGGTCCGCTAGGGCCAATGCCTGCCGGGGGTTCAAAGAAAACCGATGGGGAAATCGTGGCCCCCGGCAACACGGCATAGGAAGGAACACGGGTGGGTTTTAGTCAGTAAGAGTCTGACACGCCCTCCCGCTCCACCCAGAGCGGGAGAAGTTATTTGATAATTTCCCACCCAAAAAAAAAAAAAAAAAGTATAAGTTCATAAAATCACAAGGGGATTTCGAAAAAAAATAAAAAAAATATGTCAAGATAGACCCTCTTTTAAAGTTATTTTTCGATATTTTTTCATGAACATTCAGAAAAATGCGGGTGGGCACATGCCCATGGGCGACACTGTATATCCCGATATAACGTTCCTACCTATAACATCTTGATGAAAAAAAACAATATGTCCTGTCTAAGAGATCTGTAATTCAGGACCTTCCTACCGCACACACCTTTTTCTATTCAAGATTATATAACAAGTGCCTATAATAAGATGTCGAGATAAATAAAAAATTATGATTATAATAATATTAAGCAGGGGCTATAGTCCTTCCATAGTTCCAGGTCACCAGTCAACTTAAGCCACCCAAACCCATAGTCCAATAGATTTGTTTCCAGATTCTGCAATAGTCCTACACCAACCGGGGGTTGTCTACTGGGATAATCGTCGGTTGGTGCCTCATTCCATATAAAATTGGGGCCTCTGCGAGTTGGCTTCGGCTCCTCGTACGCCTTCCAAAAGACCGGGACCCTAAGGTCCCGAGATATTCAAATATATATAAAAATAATGATAATAATACTCGTAATTAGAGCGTCGTACAATGATTATTGATATAACGGTCCCGCATGACGAGAACCTCGTGAAAGCTGAAAAAGATAAACAGATTAAGTATCTTGACCTGGCTCACGAGGTTGTCGACTTGTGGGATGTGGATACAGCAATCATTGTGCCGATAGTCATGACGGCCAATGGCATAATAGCCAAGAGCCTCGACCAACACCTGAGGAGGCTCTCGTTAGGCAGCTGGATCATGAGCTTGATCCAGAAAGCGGTACTCCTGGACACGGCGCGTATTGTTAGGAGGTTCCTCTCTCAGGAGCCCTGACCACCGGTGGCTTGGACCCTGTTCCCGACACCGGTGGGCTACTATTTTTTATATTTTTAAATGTTTTTTTAATAATTTTTATAAGAATATTTAAAAATGTAAATAATATGTTTATAGATGAATTAAAGATAATAATAATAATACCATTTATTTTCCAGTCTCCACCCACAGATTTAGAAAATAGAATTTTCTGATTGCCAGGCAAGTTTGTAAATATGTACCATCGGGGTAACGCATATCTAAGCATTTTGAAAAGAAAATCCCGTTCACACGACCCTTTTTTTTCGTAGGTAAGCGTTACTATAGCGCTGCAGGCAAGAATAGTCCTTACAGTGTGCAGATATGCATTTCTTCGATAGTACCTACTATCTCGATAATTTTGTTAGTAGGTAGATTCCGACGGTTTTCCGGTTAGCTTACGAGAATTTACAATCGTTTTACCTATCAATCTCTCAATTAGGTCATGCAGCTGAAAAGTAGGATAGTATCACTGAAAACTGAACTAATCTCTTTCTGACGTTATTTTAGCGAGGTACTCATTAGGCTGCCTCGGCCATTGTTCCTGTTTTGTCATTCTTTGTTGTGGCACTTCAGCCGGGCTTTGAACTAATGCCTCCATATCTACCCATTTCTGTGGGACTTCCTGATGTATTGTTTGTGGGTCGCGTCGACTGAAATTAAGGACAAAGTCCTTTCCACCTATCTACAAATAGGGATATGATTACGTGACAAGTGTTTTTATTTATTTACTGACCAATGTTCTATACAAGTATTTTTCTAATTAATTGATTCAGGCGTGACCTTGCGGAAATCCATTATAAAATACAATAGACGTGGATATATTTAGTAACTTGTTCCGCTTAGCTATTTCTAAAGAGCCATAAAAAACTCCTGAAGGAAATCGACACGTATTTCACCTTTCAACGAGGCATCCTCAGGATGACGATGGACTTGTTGCGAACTCAAACACGGCGTGTTGCCACACCGAGCGCTGAGTGCAGACTGAAGAAAATGAAGAAGAAATGAAAAAAAAAAAAATGGAGAAATGTAGAAGTGAAGTATTTTTCTGTATATAACTAAACTACCTTTGGGCACTTTTCCCGCTGACAGCGATGCGGACGAATTTTTTGACGCCCAATGAGCTCTTCTCTTTATTTTTCACTTTTTCCTTTACACACTTGTACATAATATGATTGCGCTAAGTTTCAATACATAACATAATAGAACATCACACCTTTATTCGCCGGAGGGTAGGCAGAGTACCTATACATAAAATAGGGATCCACGAAATTCCTATTATTTTAGTGAGAATGTGAGACCCTTTTGCTGAAATTCATTTGAATAAACTTTATTACTAAGTAGAGCAGTGATAGCCTAGTCGTGTGACCGTCAGCTAAGTCATCACTGCCAAGTCATGGATCTCGCGTTCAAACCCAAGGCACGCCCTCTGATTTTTCGGATTCATGTGCGTATTTTATAATTATCACTTGCTTCAAAAACGGTGAAGGAAAACATCTTGAGGAAACCGGCATGCCTGAGAGATATTTCTCGACGGCATGTGAAGCCAAGTCGGAGGCCCTTGGGCGGCTTTAAAACTGACACCGGTACCCTAATTGCGTAACTTATTTTCGTAAACAATTTTGCCTCATTTGTTTCATTTTGACAGTTCAACAACATTAATTGCGTTATTTACGTGTTGAGCAGATTTTTTTTTCCAACTTATGAAGCAATGGATTAGCAATCTGTTTCAAATCGAAACAGATTGTGATTGTTTTACATTACGCAATTAGGGTACTGGTTAGTCACTAACCACATGAAAAGAAGAAGACTAAGTAATACTCAAAATAAATTCCTAAGCCTTATTATGGATCATACTTCATTCGTGCATAGGCAATTTCAATAAAATAAGTTACTAAAGGTATCCACCTAAAAGTAGGTATTTTAGCAGGTACATTTCATATTAATTTGGTTATTGCTAAACAAACAATTTGCAATTCAAAAACAATGCACTTTGTTAGCACTTCAAACCAATTACACCACCGAAATATTCGGATCCCGCGGATATTTAAGCCGCATAAAGTAAAGCAATTAGCTTTATTAATGTTAAAACGCTTTGAGGCCAATTAGATGGAATTAAATGTTTTGGGCTTGGCTTTTATAGTACCTAAGGTATGTTGAGTATTTTGAAAATGCCAGTAATCAACCCGCTAATAATAGCTTCCTGTACTTTTTGATGAAGGTCCACTTAAATATAATTGCTCGGAAAGACAATGTTTTTTTTTTCATTATTTTCATTATCTTAATTTCTACTTTAATTCTTTTTATTTATGTTTTGTGTGGTTTTTATTTTAATTTGATTAATAATTCATTAAATTAAAAATTTATAAAAAAAGTATGTTTCTATATTATTAATAATATAGAAACATATATATTTTTTAATTTTTTTAATTTGTTTTAGTAAATAATGTTATTGTATCTTCACTGTACTTAATTGATTTTTGTTATCTGTGTAAACGTAGTGGATTGTACTGTAACCATCCTTAGATTTTTTTTTAAATCTTTCTTTGCGTCATGTTTACCGCAAATAAACGATTTTGTTTTCTTTCTTTCTATTTAATTTAATTTTACAACTATGGAATCCTCACTGTGAGTACAATTGTTTGCGTTACCGAAATAAAAAAAAATAAAAAAACTGTGGCACTCCAGGAGTGCCGACAGAAGTGAAAACTTGAACAAGATCGCCTTGGTGGAAGAAAAATACTTGTATAGAACATTGGTCCGTAACCTTATCTAAGTATTCACAAATAATTTACAAAAAAAATACTTCCAAAACCTTTAAAGTAAAAATACCTACTTGCATAGAATATTGATCCGTAACGTAATATAAAATAAAGAGCACAATCGCGTTTACAAAAAATGAGGTGTCAGTAACGGTGTCGCGAGTTCAATTGTTTCACTGTTCAAAGTTCAAGTTTTTATTAAATGCGATTTTTGGTAATACAACAGGGTCTTAAAAATATTTTATAGTAGCTCAAAAATCTACCCTATAAAGGCATGCATTGTTAAATTACAATATTAGAAATTAAGTTAAAAATTACAAGCTGAAATTACATGTTTATTCCCATCTCAAAAATGCCCAACGCGCCAAAAGAAGTTTTTACTTAAAAAAATAACCACTTTGTCGGCGTGATTAATATGTATACACATGCCAAATTATAGCTTTCTAGTACTAACAGTCTCTGAGCTAAAGCCGCAGACAGATAGACTGACGGACATGACGAAACTATAAGGGTCCCTTGTTGACTACGGAACCCTAAAAAAGAGGAAAGGGATAAAATTCATAAATACTTCGTGCCTTTATGAATCAAGAAGATAGGGTTCATCTATTAAGAATTTCAATACTTAATAATATTAAATTCTGAATGTTGATTGATTCGCGTTCTAATAAACGCGGACTACTACCGCTGCTCACAATTATGACCACAAACATAATTCCAACAAACCAATTCTCGTTCCCAATCTCATAACCTCAGCAATCACATTATTGGCTCCAAAATCGGCTGTCAATAACCGAAAGAAGCCATATTATCCGAATCCCGTTTTCAATATGAATTCTGGTCGCACTAACCCGGACGTACGAGGTCAGTAAAGCGGGCCGTTATACAGAATGGACTGTTGTTAGTAAACGACAATGAGAGCGATATATCAGCTTGCGGGCTCCATATTCGTGTAATGAACACAGCGATCAGTGCGAGACAGATGAAACGTCTACCATCAGACGTTAATTCTCTCATCAATGGAATAAATGAGCGGTGGCAGTGATACAAGCTCGTCTGTGTATCAGGTATTGGATGTAAGGTGAATGAGGTCAAGGCGAAATTCTGCGTCGATTGAAAAGTATATTTTTCATAGTTTAAATACTAGGAATAAACACAACCTTGCTGTACATCGCACACGTCACCACAAAGTAGGCAACTCATTCATGGGTCAATGTATACGCTTTTACAACAAACTCCCCATTGACATTCGAAACTTACCCATTAAACGATTTAAAATCTGTATTCAAACCAAACTTTGTAAATAAGGGTACTATACAATTTCAGATTATTTAGAAAATAAAAAAGCTTGGGATTGAACTGCTCGCTCTGCTAAGCCTTGTGATAAACCATAAAACTAGACATTTTAATTATTATGTAAAATTAACATATACCAGTTTTATAAATACATTGACATTGTTGAAAATTATATTCAAAATGACATGATTACTTTGTAAAGTATTATATTATTTTAACTATTGTGAATGTGAGGACTATGTAGATATTATTTTTATTTCTCTGCTAGTTTTAGTGATGGTTTGGCAGTTTGAGTAGTTTACGCGGCCTACCCAAATGCCCTTTCTTTGGTATTGTTCGTCGAGTTGAGCTCCTTAAGTTCTGAGTTGAGCTCCACGATTACTGACAAATGCTTGCACTTACTGGACAGGTCTACTCAAATCTGTGTGGTCCTTTGCTCAAAAGATCTTTTCAGACATTAATCTACATGGTCCTCGTATGGCCTGACCAAGATTATGTCTGGACTTTAAAAGAGACTGCGACCTCTGAGTTTGTTTCGGCCTTTCTTCTCAGAGTAGTCAGTTGGGAAACGCCGAACTTATCTAGCTTATTTTTGATAACTTTTTTTTTAATATGACGTGTAAAAGTGATTCCGATATCCTATTACAGAATAAACAATTTAATTTCATTTAATTTTATGTTTTTTAGTGGTTTTGATAGGTATCTATCGTAGAGGATCCGACCTAGGAACGACCTTCACCTGTTTAATGGATAAAAAGTATTTTAGATCAAATTTAGTAATATGTTAGAAAATATATCGCGAGTGGGTTGGCTTAAAAATTTCTGCCCAGACTGTGATTAAAAACAGTGGCACTCTGGGAGTGCCGGCAGAAGTTAAAACTTGAACAAGATCGCCTTGGTGGAAGAAAAATACTTGTATAGAACATTGGTCCGTAACCTTATCTATATAAAGAGCTTAATTGCGTTTACAAAAAAAACTTGCAAAATTTTTAAAGTAAAAATACTTGCATAGAACATTGATCCGTAACGTAATATAAATAAAGAGCACAATCGCGTTTACTAAAATGAGGTGTCGGTAACGGTGTCGCGAGTACAATTGTTTTTTCCCATCTTTCAGAAGTTTTCATTTCAATCAAAATTCAAAAATGACTATTTTTGCACATGGTCGTCTTTAGGTCGCATCTTAGACCACTTTTATTTGCCAACGTTACTGACCGAAGTTAGTAAGTACAAGGCTTGATATTAGTTAGGCATGGTAGGAAAAAATCTTATGTCCTAATCCAGGTTATGGTCTACCCATTTTTTTTTTTTTACGAGTCAATTTATTTTATTTTTGACATAATCTACTCATTACAATGTTTATGTTATGAGTTGTATTGCAATTTGTGGTTAGCTAGTGACCTCGACAGTAAAATTAATCATATTTTTTTTTTTAAATTATGCTTGAGTATAGTTCTCGATGTTTTTGGTTGGTATATTGGCGTGTGCTAGCTGACATATGGCCAGTAGTTTATAATTAAAATAATGTTTTGTGTTTCATAATAATTTTGCATACTATTATAGATTTTTTTTTTCTAATTTGAAAAGACAGCTGTGCTGCTGGGGAGTTTGTTGCGCCACTTCTTCTCCCGAGCTAAAGGCACTAGGAAGTGGTGAAGGGTGGGCGTTTTTGGGGGACTGTCTTATATAATTTTGACGTTCGAAAAGTGCTGATTCTCAGCCTAGTTTGAATAAATGACTTTTGATTTTGAATTTCATGCGCCAAATACAAATCCGTTCAGCCGTTTTAGCGTGAAAGCGTGACAAACAAACAAACTCACTTCTTATTTATAATATTATTAAAGTTAGGATTATCTACATCGTTGCCGTTTTGAACGTTACGAGTACTAGTATCATATTAACTTCAAAAATTCGTTGGCAGTGATTCATTCTGAACAGAATAACAAGCAGGATTTCGAGTAAAAATATACACGCAGTTTACATAAGTATTAAGTCTTCCTTGAAGTTAATTTGTAGAATATAGACTTAAAAAAGTACCTACACCTCAGCCTATCTCCTGAAAGGTAAACAGTTACATAGCACTAGTGTTGTGACCTACACTCGTAAAGGTTTATGAAGATGTTGTGTTAAATGTGGCTGAACGGAAGCTTAAGAGGCCACCTCTGTTACTAAGAGAGTAATAGCCGTAGCCTTTCTATTGCAGAGTGGTAAGGCTAATGGACGGTGTCTGTATCTAGTTATGTTTTTACTTACTAAAGTTAATTGAAATAAATGAATATATCAATGAGTACCTGTGCTATAGATACACGTAGGAAATGGCAATAACGAATTGATTGCGTAGTAACAAAAAACCTTTTTACAAAAAAAAAACAACCGACTTCTAAAAAACACTACAAAGTGAAAAATAACTTTAATTTCGGAAGTTGGTGTCTTTGGTTTTGAATTTTCGTTTTTTGTCACCGGCTTCCGAAATTAAAGTTATTTTTCACTTTGTAGTGTTTTTTGGAAGTCGGTTGTTTTTTTTTAAATCGGTCCACAATTGACGGAGAAATCGATGGACATACATAAAAAAAAAACAAACACGCGACGAACATATAACCTCCTCCTTTTTGGAAGTCGGTTAAAAAACATGAATAAAATAATTGAAATAAATATTAAAGGCTCGTGCCAGACTTTGTATACGTATATATCCGTAGAACAATTTCTATGAAAACGCACGTGACACTACATGACACAGGAATGACCTGTCACGCCACAAGTCCGCTACACAGAAAATACTCTGTTATAGCGGCGATATCAGCGCAACGCCATACAAAATGTAGGTACCTTTGGTGTCGCGCTGCGCGTTATGCTGCCTATCGTACCCGCAAAATCGCGGCTCGCTAGTACGAAAGGTGTTTCGTGGCGATATTATAATATGGCCGAATCGCCCCGCGACACCGTCTGTCTGCGGGAGCTTTTACACAGCAGTAGGTATTTAAGATTAGATACTGGTTTTCTCACGATGTTATCCTTCACTGGATGTAACTAGTATATAGGTACACATTCGAGATGTACTAACAAAAATTGTACATATTTTCTGGAACTAGGGAATTGGGACATGAACATTTACAGTAATGTAGAGAGTCATTATTTTACCACATACCGAGACTCCTCCGTGCCTCGGAAAGCACGTTAAGCCGTTGGTCCCGGTTGTTATTCGTGGGTCTTTGGCAGTCGTTACGGGTCGTCAGAAGCCCGAAAGTCTGACAACCAGTCTTACCAAGGGGTATCGTATTACCTAGTTACTGGGTTGTGGAGGTCAGATAGGCAGTCACTCCATGTAAAATACTGGTATTCAGCTGCATCCGGATAGACTGGAAGCCGACCCTAACATAGTTGGGAAAAGGCTAGGTAGATTGATTTTTGGAGAGTCATCATTTTCATTAAGTCAAAAATTTATATAAAAAAAAAACAATTGGTTTTTGAAAAAACACAAAAAAGACAAAGTTTAAAATATCAAGATTTTCTACTGCTTACTAAATTTCGTTTATGGAGGTACATTTCCCTGTAGGCAATACTGTGTCCCGTGCGTGGTGTCTGTGTTGTAGGGAATAACGATAATCTTGACATTTTAAACTTTGTCTTTTTTGTGTTTTTTCAAAAACCAATTATGTCTTTTTTTTTATTGCTTGCTGTAGAATGGTAGTAGACCATGGTCTGAACAACGTTTGTTCTAGCAAAACTGTGATTAAAATTTCACGGTGTATAAATAAACGCGAAAGTTTGTGAGGATGGATAGATGGATGGATGTTTGTTACTCATTCACGCAAAAAATACTGAATGGATTTGGCTGAAATTTGGCACACAGATGGTTTATAATCTAGATTAACACATAGAATACTTTTATTCCGATATTCTTACGGAATCGAGACTTATGCGGGTGAAACCGCAGGGCGCTGCTAGTTCTTCATAAAATAATATTATTCTCCAAGATATAATACTAGGTTCTTTGACAATAAAACTTATGTGTGATGTATAATGAACCATATTTCCTCCGATAGTATTAAGATAAAATGGTTCGGCCCACGCTTTCTCTTATAAAAGGTTTCTTATTTTGAGCAAACTATGTCTTTAGAGTCTTTTGTCATCGTTTCAATATTTACGGACATTAATAAATCTCAGATTGTCATAAAAAAGATAAGAGATTGATCACTAATCTTTTATTTTCATCGATTCACCACAATAAATTAATTTTGTTCAATAAAGTATCTGATCTAACACAAAGTTCAGGTTGATGATGAAATTACTAAGGTGCTGTTGCATAGTTGTCTTTTCATTACTTATATTATTTTTAAGATTAAATCTGAAGACAAGAATAAAAAGGTCGGTGTCGGGTGTCATGGGACACCCGGTTGGAACGAAGTTTCCTTTCCTTTCGCTATTTATTATGTATTAATACAGAGCCATCTAGTATAAATTTTTAGATTTAATGAAATACTGATCCCAGTGTAATAGAGACTCGATAAATCGAATGAACCCCAAGATTTGCACTAGTCCCCGAAGCCTCATGTTTCATGGAGGCTTCAGAGGCCATAGCATATCAAGGAGTAGACCGGGTGGCGCGGTAATGGTAAGGAAGACGTACCCTTAGGATATGGAAGGTATTGCGAGCTGTACCGAATATGCATCCTAGAGTAGGCAATGGAATAGTGGAGAGACGGTTGATATTTATGTATAAATGGGGATGTTTTATAAGTTTTTAGAAGCTAAAAACCTATACTAGATGGCTCTGTATTAAAAAACAAAAATAAAAACTTTTGACATTTAAAACTTGAGACCTTGAAACTGACTTTTTCAGACATAACGCTTTTTTAGTTACGTGACAATTTCTACCAGTCAATTACTATCCACAAGCCACGTTAAAGAACTAAGTTCCAAAAAAAAAACATGCAAAACCGCTGAACCACTCTTTAATTTACAATTCAGCCCTTAAGAAAGGAACAACTACCTAAGTACCTACCTTAAGTAAATGAATTAGACAGTTGCCAAGTTCACGTAGAAAAGGTGGATCCTTTAAAAACTAATCTTATTTCGTCGAATGATCCCCAAACGACCACTTAGCTAATTACCCCATCAGTTTTGTTGCACTGGCTAGATTGTGGCGTAAAGCAAACACGATAAGAAATTTAAAAAAAAAAGTTTTGTTTTATGTTTAAACTCAAACTCTATGCTAAAGTACATGTACTTTTGAATTGTCAAGGGGTCAGTCAGAAAGATGAAGCTAGTTGCCCATTCTAAAACAAAGTAAGTTCATAAGGAGAAGAACGGGCAAGAAATTGTGTTTAAATAAGTAGAACAGGATAAGGAGCATTCAGATTGGATCGTAGGACTAGAAATCAATTGAAATAAAGTTGTAAATAGTCTAGATTTACAAATTAAATACTTTAGTCTTAAGTCAGTCGCCAGTGTGGAGTCGTGGAAGATTTACATCACTTATTCATGGACTATGATCGATACGAGTCTGATATAAATTATGTCTTTGGGGTCTTGAGGTAGAACCGACTAGCGACTTGATAGACACATTTCATAGAATTCTGTCTCAACCAAATGGTGCTGATGTGAAGAGTCTGTTCAGGTTCATGACCCCAATGGATTCCATAGCAGAGTGTATTTTATTATTATTTATTTAGGGTATGATAAGATTGTCAGTGCAGTGGTGGCCCAGTGGTAACGGCCGCGACTTACAATTTGTAGGTCGTAGGTTCGAACCCAGACAGGCGCTTTACTTTGTGTAAATTATTTCATCACCACTGCTCTCAAAACGGTGAAGGAAAACATCGTGAGGAAACCGGCATGTCCTAGAACCGAAAATTCGAAGACATGTGACATCTACCAACCCGCACTGGGCCCGCGTGGTGGATTAAGGCCCACTCCTTCTCAAAGAGAGGAGGCCTGTGTCCCAGCAGTGGAAACATTATAGGCTGATGATGAAGATTGTCATACGCATTGCGGGTATAAAAGTCCCTAATTTAAACAGAAAAATAAGTGTTGCCGCAATTTTTATTTTGTTGTTAATATTATATACCTACCTAATATTTGGTTTTGATATTCTGGTATAACAAACAAATACAAACACAATTTTTGTAAACGTGTAAAAACCATTAAGCCTGTGAAATCCGCGTGCCAGGTTCTAAATGGACACAAATAGGGGCCTCCCTTGGCTGGATCATGTCTCCTGTCAATTCCATTACAAGATTGATTAGGACAGTGATAAAACCAAATTCAAAACGCCTTTACCGACCCTCCCTAACTTTGCCTTCTTAATAGATATAAATGGAGAGTTTTATTAGAGACACAGACTATTTTTATTACCAAATTAATCCGAAGCTATGAAGGGAAGGTTGTAATAAGGATTTCCTTTTGAAGGTCAATTTATTTTCATAGTTTCTGTCTGGTAAACAAATTAATTGTTTATTAAAATAAGAAGAATTATTATTCAGTCTTCAGATACGCTGAATACCATTTTTTTTACTATCGTACGTAAATTTTCGTAGTTTTTGAGAGCGTTTTTCGGAATTACTCATTTTGACAAGTAATAGGATTCTTGATTAAAGTTTTTGATTACGTTGAATTGTGTCTACATTTTTTATAGAATTTCGATTAGACAGAATTTTCAAAACTAAATTGAAAGGATTCTTTTAGAAAACTATAGAATTAATTGGTTATTGCTTTTTCTGAGTTTTCTTAAATCTATTTTTCGGCGATCCGTAGTGACTTTGGCTAAACCAAACTGATGACAGTTCATCTGTTTGTTTTTTAAACTTAAGTTGAAATTATATGTAGCTTCTGCCCATAACCTTCCTCAAGAATTGGGCTATCCAATTCAAAAATAATTTTTCAAATCCGACTGGTAGTTTTGGAGATAACCCCCTACATTCAAACTTACAAACGAACAAATAAATAAACAAACAAATAAACGAACTTTTACCTGTTTATAATATTAGTATAAATTTTGAAATAGATCTTAGCAGATTCAAATTAAAAGATAAAAAAACACGAGCTATCTAAGAATCATTTTTAGTTAATGGTTCATGTAGATATTAAAGTCCTCGGCAGCCAGTTATTTTTAAGTTCAAATAAAGAACGAATTACTCTTGATAATTCCGTTCCGAAAAAAGAACGTTACAGTATAAAAATAAAATATGAAAAAAGAACTTGACGAAGGTCTTCTAAAAAACAAGTTTTAGATAGAACATAAAAATCTTGTAACACTGTGTCAAGAGTTAATGAAATGCCAAAAAAACATTTTAAGTAACCAAAACACAAAAAAGATTAAAGAAAAAGACCTTTTTACGCTTTAATAACTCGCCTTAAGATGTCATGAACACAGACTGTACCTAAATATAAAACTTTACAGCAGGTTGAAAATACTTTGTACGTGATTTTAATAAAGAAGTCGCTTAGCATATTTTTGTGGGCATCTCTGCGTGCACGAGACTGCTATGTGGCAATTGATATGCAAATCTAAAGTGTTTAACCACCATGCTGGTGCTAGTTTTCATTTATTCAAATATTTTTCATTACCTACTAGGTACATGGACTACATTTTTGTTAAATCCTTTGAGTATGAAATGTTTCAAACTCAAAGCTTCAATTAAACCCTTTACAGGCACTTTTAAATTGTCATGGAGTCAGTCAGTTGGTCAGAAAGTTGAAGCTAGTTGCCCGTTCCAAAACGTAGATATCTATGGAGAAGAACGGGCAAGAAATTCCATGAACAATTTTTAAAATCAGATTATATTCAGGTCCAAGGAAGCAAGGTAGACCCCTTCTCAGTTGCGATGTATGTAGTCAACAACGACCTGAAGCAATCCCAAGTGAATGACTCGATGACCCAGAACCGAAACATCTGGCGAAGAATGACGAGGGGAGCCGACCCCAAATGAAATGGGATAAGGCTAGGCAAAGAGATAGAGAGAGAGAGAAGGTATTAAAAAATCCTGGCTATATTTTATTCTTGTTGCTTTTAGGTAGGTTTATTTGAGAAAAAACAAACAAATTGTAAAAAAATAAACTTAAAGCCCAGAATAGACAGATAAACACCTTTGTCTTTTTCACCCAAGATGTTTTTAAATATCTAGGATTTGACCATCATTGGCATCAATCTTTCTGCTGTCAATTATCACGTGTACCAGTGACGACACTGGTTTTTCTGAACAATATGACTGCTATAATGAAGGTAACTACATTTTGAACACTGCCATAATAACCATGCTAGATCAGCGGAAAAGATGTCAGGGAGTTCGGCAAACATGCAGGAGAATCGCATAGCCTGTACAGAAAACCTTTCTACGCTTTTTACCCACCGGAGGAACATCGAGGCAATTGCAAACACATTTACAATGGCAAAGGTTTTCATTTTGACAGGTCAACAATATTCATTGTTCACGTTGTTGAACAGACGAACTTTTCAAATCTATAAAGTAATAAATTAGCAATTTCTTTAAAATCTTTTTTTTTTTTAGGTAGGGCATCTCGTAGTTGACCTCTGAGATCATGACTACTTAACCGGGCTTTCCTGTGGGTGCCTTAGACCCGAGTTCACCAACAGATGGTTAAATTTAAAACATCTGTTTTAACCATAAACGGCTGTTTAACAATATTTTACTGTTCACCAAGCACTAACAATTGGTTAAGTACTGTAATCGGACGGTTATCTTAAACGAACTAGCCAACTCAGTTTAACCGTTGGTTTACACTTTCTGACGTGAAGTTTTGCATTGTGCATCTCTTTTAGTTACAAATTAAAAATGCAAGACGCTTTGAATTATATCTTTGAAGAGAATAATGTGTTAGATGACTGAGAATATAGAAAGAATTTCGCGCACTCCCCGTATATTCCAAACACGGCGCAATTATTTCGAGGAATATGACGAAAAAGCATTTGCTACAAGATTTCGTTTATACAAACGTAGTGCTTTGGAATTACTAGATTTAATTTAAATTTACCGTACGTTTGCGTTTACCTTCCATAATCACTGAAATTATTCAAAAGAAAACTAACACGACACGACGTAAAAATATTATGAATAGTTTGATCACAGAGTTTGACAATGACATTTGATTGACGTTGACATTCAAAATTCAGAAAATAATCTTAAAACATTCGATCATTCGGTCATTTTCGACTCACTCATTCAAAAACGCTTGGTTATTTAAGCGTTGGTTAGAAATAAATGGTGAACTGGAAAAAAACGCGGTTTGTTTAAACAACTGTTTTATGGTAACAGAACGGTTACGTAATCAATGGTTATATTGTAGTTGGTGAACTCCAGCCTTAAGCTACTACACTTAAAACCCCCAGCCAGGGGTTATTCAACTCAAAGGTCCTCGCGCACATTTGGAAGTGGTGCGAGGAGGCGAAACGCCAGGGCTTAACTCCGAAGCCGCAAGAAATCGCGATACAGCGGACAGAGCTCCGGGGGGATCTCATGGCGGCATGGAGAGTGTGATTGTCGCAACCCAGCGCTGGGCACGCCACAATTGCGGCGATAAGACCCCTCTTTGAAGAGTGGCTAGAGAGGCGCCACGGTGTCCTTACTTTCCGCCTGACGCGGGTTCTCACCGGACACGGCTGTTTCGGGAGGTTCCTGTTCAGGATAAAGCGGGAGGAAACGCCCGGGTGTCACCATTGTGTGGATCGCCCGGAGGACACGGTGGAGCATACGGTGGAGTATCCAGCTTGGGCGGAGCATCGCCGTGTCCTCGTGGAGGCGATCGGCGGCGGTGATCTCTCGCGTCCGTCACCGGTTCAGGCCATGGTACGGAGCGAGAGGAAATGGCAGGCCGTCACCTCCTTCTGCAAAGCAGTAATGCTCGCGAAGGAGGAGGAACGCGTGAGGGAGAGGCAAATTTCGCACCCTCGCGCCCCTAACCGCCGCAGGAGGAGAAGCCCTGGGCGTCGGGAATCACAGGCAGATTTCCGGCCACCGTAGGTCCGGGCTTGCGGACGGTGAGCAATGGGTAGCTCGCCGTCCGATAAGTACCAAGCCCGGGTCGACGGCGCGTTGTATTCCACGCGCGCCTCAAAGAGATGTCAGCAGAATTGACGGGGTCCGCTAGGGTTGCGAATAAGGCCGAAAGGGAAATCGTGGCCCCCCGGCAACATGGCAACTGAAGGAACACGGGTGAGTTTTAGTCAGAAAGAGTCTGACACGCCCTCCCGCTCTACCCAGAGCGGGAGAAGTTATTTGATAATTTCCCACCCAAAAAAAAGGGGCTATTCAACTATGCTAATTAAAACTAGGTGAACGCTCGCTAAGGGCACCCCCTGTGGGGTACGAACCTCGGCTTAGGGCGTCAACCGGAGGGAGGACATCAAAGATGGGACGGGCTGGATCAAAATCTTTCGTCTTAGCAGTGTCATACCGAACCTTTGCAGTACATAAGAACTTGAACTCTGCGGTAACAGTTCAAGTTCCTATCTCCAAAATGTTGTGAAATACATAAATGTGGTTACAATACTTGCACGGAGCGAACATACATTACCGCAAAGTCACGAGTTTTAACGAGAGCTTCGTTAATGTTTTGCACGTCTCAGGAAAATTGCATGCTTTGATAAATGCATACAATCACATACGTACATAACCTCACGTTCGTGGTTGAGCGAAACAATTACTGTTCAAATATGGAATCAAGTTTCAGTTTTAACTATCTACATAAACCGCCTCTGTGGTCTAGTTAGACCACCTGTCTCAGACCCAGAGGTCCCGGGTTCGATTTCCAGTGACGACAAAATTTTCTGCTTGGTTTGGTTAGTGGACGCTTGTTCTAAGTCCGCCTGGCTAGCTACCGCCATCTTATCTAAGTCTGTCGCCATAACAACAATGTTTACAGCATTGTTGTGTTTCGGCAGTTAGAGTTAAGATAGCCAGTTCCTCTGTGGTTTAGGATTCCGGGTGAAACTCGCTTCCACCTTTGGCCTGATCATCACTTACCATCAGGTGAGATGCAGGCCTGAGCTTCTCCATGGTGAAAGAAAAAAATAAAAATTAAGGATAATGCTTTAGCATAGCTACGGTAATTGATGATAATTACTGAAATAATCACCAGAAACCTTTAAAATAATTAAACAATAAGTTCTTTCGGGTGCCAAAATGAATTCAATCCTTGCATTATTTTTGCCTAAAGCTAACTAATTACTTTAAATCTTTCACGTTTGCCCCTCGCAATAAAAAACAACTGCTAATTAAAAATCATGATTAGGGAAAATCGTTACCCTTAAACCAAAAGGGACTAATAACAATAAATAATATTGTGACGACTTTATTAACAATATCGTTGATACGACATTGGGTCCCCAGTATGGGGTAATGACGTAATCAAATTGTACTCTGCACATCTGACGTAGGTACCTCAGAGGGGTAAACGCACGGTTACCCCCTGATAATGGGTTCGAGACATAGAATTAGAATGTATAGAAGCGAATCTCCCGATTTAAATGCATTATCTGGCATAGCCTACATAATTATCGGGGCGTAAGATACATTCAACACAGTCAGGATTGTATAATTGCTTGTGCACGTTGAAGTTATTACATAAGAAATACCTAAAGTATATTCAAATTCTTGTTTTAAATTGATTTCAAATCCACGTAAACAAATTTTAACTTTAAGGTATGCTAGTGTAAACAACTAGTTTCATATTTTTGACTTACTCATTCTTTGACAATTCCAAAGTGCATGTGTGTATGTAAGCGTTTATTTAAAATAAATGCTTTGAGTTTGAGTTGAGTTTAAAATAAGTTGATTTTAAAAAGACTAGTAGATACTATCGAAAAGGTCATAAAAGTTGAAGTTGCATCGCAAACTGAGCCTTATCGTTAAGCTATAAAGTAATTTTTCCAATTACACATATTTGTTTACATTTTTGGAAACTAAATTGCGAACGGTTACATGAGTCTCTTTTCGACTTGGATTTCTTATTCTATGTTTCGAAACAGTGTTGGGGTGTTGCAGGGTGATTTATTACGCGCTAAACGAATTGGCTGTTGAGCCGAAGATTTGCTGTATCGATGGATATGCACCCTCGAATAGGGACTGCCCCTGCTTCGTGTTTTTTAATTGCAACTGTAGTCTATTAGGTTTTCTTTGAACGATGTATGAGGATGTCTATTGATGTTGAATGGATGATAGCTAGGAGAATAGGTTATTCTTTTATTTTAGTATTTTTGAAGTGAAAACTTCTTTAGGCGCGTTGGACATTTTTGAGATGGGAAAAACGATTGAATTCGCGACACCGTTACCGACACCTCATTTTTGTAAACGCGATTGTGCGCTATCTTTATTTATATTACGTTACGGATCAAATGTTCTACGTAAGTATTTTTACTTTAAAGGTTTTGGAAGTATTTTTTTAAATTTGTTCAAGGTTTTTTAGTGGTATGAGGAACAAGGTGTAAAGTTCACTCATATCATCCACCATAAAAAAGGGAGGATCCTCCGATCAGGCAGGTGTTGTGTCTGGCGGGCAACTGCCCATTGGTTTGAAGTTGAAATCTTGTATCCATGTCAATCGCTCGGTAAACTCTGATTGCGCGATGCAAGATTTGTGTGACGTCATGTCTATGATGCGTAGTTCGTATGTGGCGGTATAACCGCTACATCACTCCCTTCCGGAGACCGGATTTCGATAGTGGGCTGAATCTTGCGATGCTTCACACAGTGCCAGCTGTGGTTTCAATGAGTCGGAACCTGCCACATAGTTCGCGGTGAGTCGGAACTGTCTGTAGTGATTTCCCAGTGAGTCAGGGTGGCGCTGCGTCATGATCCAGTGAGTCGGATGTGGTACAGCGCCGGGTTGTGGCTGACTGCTGGCATCGAACAGGAGAGGGTAGAATAGGCTCTGCTTGTGAAACCGGCCGAAAGTGCAGGTGCTGTGCCAAGATTGCTACCAGGAATGCGCGTTCGCTGCATGCTGGTGGTCAAGATACCCGTTGAAGCCGTGGGTGCTGGCTGTGTGACTCGCCTCACGAAAGCTTGTGGGAGTGATGATGATGATGACGTCACGCTGAAGTATTTGCACGAAGGCTGCGTTGACGATCACGTCGGGGTCACCAATTTAGTGGTATGAGGAACAGGGTGTAAAGTTCACTCATCCACCATAGAAAAGGGAGGATCCTCCGACCAGACTGGTGTTGTGTCTGGCGGGGTACTGCTCATCGGATCTGAAGTTGAAATCTTGTATGTATGTCGATCGCTCGGTAAACTCTAATTGCGCGATGCAGGATTTGTGTGACGTCATGTCTATGATGCGTAGTTCGTATTTGGCGGTGTAACCGCTACAGTTTCACTTCTGTCGGCAGTCCCGGAGTGCCATTGATATCTTAAAACTTAATGAAGTCGATGTTTTCTATCCGACTACCCCGAGAAGAAATACCGCAATAAACCCAGAAGTCACACAGTCTCTTTTAAAGCCCGACATAATCTTGGTCAGTCCATATGAGTACCGTGCATATTAGTGTCTGAGATGGTCTTTTAAGGAAAGCACGTTTTGAGCGTAGCTGACGGATGAATGATTAAACTATGCTTAATGAAACTGTAATTGCTCGTAAGTCATTCTACCTAAAGATACCTTACACGTCATGTCATCATTACATTAACACTTGAATAGTGAGATGAAGCGTTTCACGTGATGTAATTAAAACTAAACACATACCCTCTTAATAGAAACACAGGTAGTTCCTACTTCCCGCTATAATACCCCTTTACAAGAAACTACAGTAATACTATAATAATATTACCCATTCGGTTAAATAATAGGAAGGTATGGTTTGTCCTAACTCGTCTCCGGGCCATCATTGCTCATTTAAATAAACATCTTTACATGATAGTCCATTTGTAATTTTGTACCTCGGCCGATGAATCGTGCGACCGCTCCGAACATAGGCTCTCAGAATAAAGCGTATGTATGTTCTCTCACTCACACTCGTCTCATGCCACCATTTGGTTCCAAATGTTTGAAGTGAAAACTTCTTTAGGCGCGTTGGGCATTTTTAAGATGGGAAAAAACAATTGAACTCGCGGCACCGTTACCGACACCTCATTTTTGTAAACGCGATTGTGCTTTTTATTTATATTACGTTACGGATCAGTGTTCTATGCAAATATTTTTACTTAGGTTATGGAAGTTTTTTTTTTTTTTGTAAACGCGATTGTGCTCTTTATTTAGATAAGGTTACGGAGCAATGTTCCATACAAGTATTTTTCTTCCACCAAGGCGATCTTGTTCAAGTTTTCACTTTTATCGGCACTCCCGGAGTACCATTGTTTTTTTATTGCACAGCCTTCTGCGCGAAGTTCGGACCGACCATGATTCATCGGCCGTATTGAACTTAAAAAAAACTGCCAATAACTTTAAAAAAAACTCAGAAATTTTTCAGTAACAGCCCTGAGTCCTGAGTCGGACTCAAATAGTCACGTTGATGTCAATAGGCTCGCTCACGGATATTACATGGCGAAATGTGGCTGTACCATAGGTACACTTCTGCCAAACCCGTTTGGAAAACAAGCGTGAAGTTATGTGACAATAACTAAAGGTTATAATCATACATAGAGAACAATTTTACAAAGTAATAGTAGTTGTAACACTTAAAGTTCATGTTATTACTAACGAGCAGTACAATATGTTACGAAAGGTTAAGTGTTACGTTCTACAATTAGAACATCTTTAATTATAATGACCACACTCTACATAGAACCCATTTGACATACAATGGTAAAGTTTTTGAATTGTGCTTTCGAAACCCACGTTTACACCCTTAAACAAGTTGTGATACTTGTTTTCAACATGTATTGAACATGTATTGTCGTTGTTTGTGACATGTTTTTTTTAACATTTAGTTCACCTTTTTGATAAGTTTTTTATCCAAATATTCTGTACAATTTGCTTTATGTCTAAACGATAAACGAAATAAGTAGGCAAAGTAGGCATTACATGTTATGTATGAATTTATACATGTTTTATACTTTGGTGTAAACGCGGGCGAAGAGAAAGCGAAGTTATAACGAACAAAAAAAAACATTTTGCTTTTATTTATTTTTTTAAAGGATTATACCTAAAACGTAAAATATGCGTACCACAAAGTGTTCACTTCTTTCTATCCATCAGTCAAACTGCGATAACATCAAAAGTCAAACATCAAACCCAGAACGCCTTTTGATATTTCGATTTTTATAAAAATTCCACGAGCTGCGTATTTCACGGAAATTGGTAACGTTTTGGGTAACAACTAGGTACCATAAAATTTTCACAGTTCAAAATATTCCATAAAACAGAAATATGAATCACTTAACTTTAAATTGAGTGAGATCGAAGATAATTCCTGATATTATTTCTAAATAAAAAAAGCAGGAAATAAACTTCTGAGTTGTACCCACCTCTACAAAAAAGCTGACTAAAATCTAGAAAACCGAAAGACTGAAACGAAGCGACAACGTTACAAAACATCTAAACATAAATCGCTTTTATTTAAAACAATCTTAATAACCAACGAATTTACTTTTACTTGACACATATTTCTTCCATAATGACGTCCATTTATTTTAACGCCTTCAAGAATCTCGGACTGACATTTGATAAAGTAATCTGAGGCAATTTTCTTGCGGAACCCAAGTCTTTTTTAAGGGGACGTGAAAAAAAAACGATCCAGAAATGGCCACTTGGAACAACAATGGTGATTTAAAAACACAAAAGAAATGTGGGGGAACTGATGGATTGACAGTGTGTGCAGAATGGAGATGTGACGCTCCTGATTTGCTCTTTTTTGTTGTGTAAATATTGGGTCGAGATAAGTGTTTGAGTTCGGTACGAAGGATTAATATGAAATTACTTAATTTCATATTCGTATAGACTGATATTGGATAACTATTTAATAAAAATGCTTTCTAGGCTTTATTTTTAAAACAACAACGTCAGGCATAATTTGATTGGGGCCTTATGAATTATGAATAACCTAAGTGCAATAAATAGTTTTCGTGTTTATTACCCCAATGTCCCAAGTACAAAAACTAATACTAGATTTTAATTGTTTCACACTCAGCTCAAAGGGCACATAAATATTAATTGCCAGTTTCCAATGCAATATCGACACCCCTCACTAACTCGCGTGCGGGCCATAGGGAGCAAAATGTGCAAACAATTAGAAAGGAGTTCTTTTTTGCGCCCTACTCTAGGGGTGACTCACAATGGCACTTTATGTCAACGACAGCTCGCCTCTATTTAAATGCGGCCGGCTCTATCTTGCACTAGACATCTGTTACGTTCACACCGACCGTAAATTATATTGTAATGGCACTAGAATATAATCGGATTTACTTTTTTTATGTATGATAAATGAATCGGATTTATTAATGTTTTTGAAATGAAAACTTCTTTAGGCGCGTTGCGAAAAAACAATTGAACACCACCTCATTTTTGTAAACGCGATTGAACTCTTTATTTATATTACGTTACGGATCAATGTTCTACGCAAGTATTTTTACTTTAAATGTTTTGAAAGTATTTTTTTTTATAAACGCGATTGTGCTCTTTATTTAAATAAGGTTACGGACCAATGTCACAGATTACTAAATAGTTACTACCAATGTTCTATACAAGTATTTTTCTTCCACCAAGGTGATCTTGTTCAAGTTTTCACTTCTGTCGGCACTCCAGGAGTGCCACTGTTTTTTTATTTATTTTAGTATCTGCTTGAGAAAGATGAAATTGTTTTGTACAATTTTTGATGCCTTTGTGTCAATTTCACACAAATATTTGGATACGCAATTGAGTATTACGAATCTATATTTAGTAGATATCAGGTAAGGTATTTGTGTACATACAATGATGTTACACGATGTTTAACCTAAGACAACAATTTGTGCCTAGTTGCATGCGTAAATTGAGATTGTCTACAGAGAGATAATCACCTTAACTAAGGACGTATACATATAAACCAATTCTGTGTATTGAGTGATGAGTTGCTAAGGGAAATGTATTACAATAGCATTCATACAATATCTAAACGTTACAGAAATATTCAACTTTACCCAAAATACAAAAACATGAGATCAAAGTAAACTATAGAGTATTAATCACATCTATCGATTCAATTCAAACAATATTGTTCAAGTCGACACAAAGGAGGGTGACAAGCTCACCCCGCGCGTATGTAAATCTATTCAAAAAGATTCTTTTGATAACGGTCTTTTGTAAAAGCTGAAGTACGACCTAAAGTACCATTTTTCTCCTAAATACATAAGCACTGGCAATCGGAAAACTCAACGCGGGATCCACTCCGTGTGAACCCATTCGATCTCATGCATTTAAATTCAGAATTAGTGGAAAGCCTTGCCGCAGACCGACTTTTTGCCGAAGGTGAGCAAGCTATTCCTCGGATTTCTCTTTAATACCGCTTTCATTGAAAACGTGATTGATTTAATGGCCTTTTGTATACTATAAAAACTTTATAACTCGACTTCGCTTTTAGAAATGTCAAAATGAAAATAAAAACAGTGATTTTGTTTTAAAAGTTTTCGCTTATTGAACAGAAACCAGTAACCACGTCTTTCCATTTTGTAAGAAAAGTGGTGTGACAACATAAATAATCTATCTGGAGACAGCCCCGTGTGTGGCAGGCAGAAAAATGTATCTGGGACATAAAAGGATGGTGGAGGTCGGTTCGTTACGTTTTGTCGGTCCCAGGGGCGTGCCTTGCGCGGTGGGCTAGTAGCTCTGTAGGTACATGAATGTTTTATGCTAGCGTCACAATTCAGATTTGTATCCACTAGTGGAGTAAGTTTATAGCCCGCTCTTGTCCCACGTCGGGCAATAAAGGGGCGTGTTTATTGTTTTTCGTATTGCGAGTTCAAGGTTTGGCCGCTTTGGCGCGATTTTATTGCTCCTAAATTGTGCTATAAAGTAATGCTATGATAAAGTATAGTGCTTTTGGTGAGGAATAATGGATGATTGTATTTATTTATGCTAATTAGGTAATGGAACCAGCGGCAATAAGGCTTCCGCAGACAGGTGCGACGCGATGGTGCGACACAATTCTGGTGGAACAATGAAACAACAATAAACAATTAAGTTTTCATAGAAATTGTTCTACTAGAGTCGAGTCGCGCCTGTCTGTGGGCCTATAATGGTAATCTATTTGACAAGTAGATTTTCAATACTAAAACGAACTGGATAAGTAGGTACCTCCTTCCAGTTCAGTTTAAGTAATAAACTTGTCTTGTTTGATTGAGTGAGGATAAAAGTATGTCAGCCTGTGTGAAAACAATTTCAAAAGATACTATGTAAAAAGAAAACAACCCTTATTTTTTTGTAGTTTTTCCGGGTCAACACTTGTATGAGGAAAATAATCATTTCCTCACTTTGACATGACTAATTTCATATTTATTTATACGCTATTGTGTAACGGAAAGGGCTTCGCTACACATCGCTTATGGCTCCGTTTTATGAACAAGAATAAAATATTAGATACCTATTCAATATTGTCTTGGCCGTTATTTACTGTACTTTTGAATTAATTGTAAGATTCCATGAATAACAAACCAAAACGGTTTCCATTTTAAGAATTACGTTAAAAAATCCCAGAAAAATAATCGTGATTTTCATTTGTCGTTTTCCTGTACCTACCCAAATTAATTATCTCGACGAACATTTTCAAGAAGTGTCCGTAACAATACAAAAACATCGTCGTTTAAATTAATTAACCTTTAAGACAATATGGTCTATTGAAGCATTTAACAATTCATACTTTAATTAATTTAGGGTAAGATTTCAAAGGGTCGATATGAAAGGGTACAGATATAAGCAAATAATCCTATGATATGTAGATATCGTTTAAATACATAGGTACATATCGAGTAAACTTCATTAGCCGTTTGATTCTCTATAGTTATACATAACACGAATGTTATATACTAGAGTTTGGCTGTGTTAATTTGAGATGTTGCTGGTTTATAGCAATCTGCCAACGTGACCTTTCTTTGAAGAGGTTTAGGCTCAGGTTTAACTGTTCGTATATGAGATGTTGTGGTCTTGATGGTTGGACAAATTGAATACCAATCCAAACCCTTGTTGATGTTTTAGATATTTCAGCTAGTTTTGACGGTAATCCAACAAGTCTAAACCTGTATCTGAAACTAAAGCTCTGGATTCTTTACCCAAATTAATTTGAATGAGGAGTCGATATTCAAATAAATTGAAAAGGAACACTTTAAATAGGTAAAATATCAACAAGTAGTAAGTAATCAGTGACTTTAATTAGTGAGACAAACATTTTAGATACACACAAGAACAATACCTACAAAATAGTTACCTAATGTAGACTTTAAAACTTTTTACAAAAAAAAACAACCGACTTCCAAAAAAAAACACTACAAAGTGAAAAATAACTTTAATTTCGGAAGTCGGTGTCTTGGGTTTTGTGTTTTCGTTTTTTGCCACCGACTTCCGAAATTAAAGTTATTTTTCACTTTGTAGAGTTTTTCTTTGGAAGTCGGTTGTTTTTTTTGTAAAAAGTTTTTATTTTTCACTTTTTAGTTGTGGTACCTACCCCACACACATTCAAATACCACTACCTGCTACCAGTGACAGGAACTTATCATATCATCTACATACTAAGTGGGAAAAAAATACGTATTTTGTAGCTAACTCAAAAACTACCCAAGCAAAGTTAATAAAATTTATATGGGAGCATACCCTTTCAAACAAAAAAAGAATTTTCAAAATCGGTCCACAAATGACGGAGAAATCGGTGGACATACATAAAAAAAAAAAAAAAAAACATACGCGTCGAACATATAACCTCCTCCTTTTTGGAAGTCGGTTAAAAATGATTTCACGCAGTTGCAAGCCAGCATAGCTCAAGCTTAGGAACGACAAGTAATCGCTATAAAAATACTTCATAGTAAAATTGGCTGACTTCAACAAATGAGATACACATAAAAACTAACTCTAATTAAGTAACATTTTGTAACATAACATTGTTTCAGTACTTTTAAGTGAAACGTTATAGGCATACTTTATTTTGTTTTTATATTATAAAAATGGAGTACTGGATACAAGCTAACACCTATGAGATTTAATTTGTATGTATTTTTCCTGTTCCATTCTTGTTGTTAATTATCTACTCTCTAATTACACAACAAGACCGCTCATTGTATCACACTCTTTTCATTTAAAGTATTTTGTTTCCTTTATTTACGGTGCAATAAAGAGTATTCTATCTGTCCATCTATCTAACACTGAACCAAGAATCTATCAATTTTATGATCAAAACCTTTGCGGTCCCTTGTAAGACCCAAACAAAGACTACGTCTGGCTAACAGCCGTAAACAGATAAAATATATATCACCGACACGTGAGCCTCAAATTATTCCAAATCTGGCACTAGGCTGCGTCCCCGGCCATACATACAAAATATGACATTTCCCCTTTATTCTGACCGTGGTGTACATAAAGCATATTCGTATAAATAACGGATAGGGTTTTTTTGCAAGCGTCCGGGTTAAAATATTTGTGATATGAAAGACACCTCTACTGGTTTATGTCTGTACATACATATGTATGTATTCATATGTAAGTGGCATGTTATGTACGTCTTGTTATGTTCGTGGGTCTTGTAGGAACATGTTTTTGCTAGAGATTGCAGTCATGAAAAAAAAGATTACGAGACTCGCAAAAATATTGTGTGTATCTCGGGAGTGCGGTGGCAGGAATGAGGAAAATGCGATGCGGTTTTGAAGCTATGATTATTATCTTGACGAGGTAAGATTTAGAAATACGAGATTTATTTATTTACAGATTGTTTAATAGAAAAGACTCAGACAGTTAATTGATTCAGGCGTGACCTTACGGAAATCCATTATAAAATACAATAGACGTTGTTATATTTTTGTGAGAAAAAACCCTGTAAGAAATCGACACGTGTTTCTCCTCTCAACGAGCGCTGGTCGCAGAGTAAACTCTCTCTCTCTTTGGGTGACTCTGCGACCAGCGCTCGGTGTGGCAACACAAGTTCCCGACAAGTCAATCGTCATCCTAAGGATGCCTCGTTGAGAGGTGAAACGCATGTCTATGTCTTACAGGGTTTTTTATGACTCTTTAGGAATAGTTAAGCGTAACAGGTTACTAAATATAACAACGTCTATTGTATTTTAGAAAAGACTTCTCGACTTCAATTCCTAGATCGCGCGCGAAAATACTGTCAATGGGGTCTCGGTACAAGACTTAATTAATAACTACTGAAGATCAAAAGAACACTACAAAATAAATTGACAGTTTTGTAACCAAGTTCTAATAAACCCAGTATTGATTGAGCGTTCAGAACTAATCAATAGGTCCATTAGTCGACCAAAGTCACTCCAAAGCATTTTCGTCGCGGAAAAACAAAACCGTCACGGAACGAAAACCAATTATCTTCGCTTCAGCCTTAACCTATCGAATCGAAATAAAATGTAGAAAACACCAACCGGATGATTGGTTATTACTTTTCCTCACCGCAAAACCTATCGACTTCCAAATTGGAGCCGCCGTAATAACTTCTCGTCGATTCGATATAAACCGTGTGACATGTTCAGAAAGTTGAATAAACGTGGTATTACCTTTGGTGCTCTCCACAACGCAGTCTATCCTCCAGAGTAGCAGGGCCGCGTATACCGTAAGTAGCATCTTGCCACCGCGGAAGCAAAATAATTCACTTTTATGGCCCATCTTCATACACAGCCAAATTTTCGGCAATGCCGCCCTTTATCGGCGAAAGTCGAAACATCACAACACCACTTTGTTGCTCGAAACAAAAGTCGTCGCGACACTGAACGTTATGCGACAGTTACGACGAACACTTTTACTGCAGCGAATTTATACCGAGCTACAAAAGTAATTTGTGTAGTATACGATGCATTGACACTGCCTTCCGTTTTATATTTCTTTGTTGTTTTATCTGTAACAAAAGAAAATGGAATTAGGGACGGTGTGTTTTGAATTTTCACAGTTTATAACGATTCATTGGTTTTGACACCGCAGAGTTAACGTGGCATAGCGTTTGACATAGCGCCAGGCTGCGTTCAAATGGCGTATCCACTGTTTTGGAAGCTCGGATATAAAAAATTACTTCTAAATATTTCAGTGTGATATAAAAACTTTGGCAATAGTAGCTCGAGAGAAAAATATTCGTAGTTAGTGCTGAAAAAGCTGAACTCAGGTGGTGGATAAGTAATGCTAAAGTAGGTTGTAGTACCTTGTAATAACAAAACATTCACGATAAACCGCTTCCTTTAACGCTTATCTTAGTAAAAGAAAATGTACGAAAAATGTCGACGAAGGAAAACTAGAACTGAAATTCTGTGTACATTTTAGTCCATGTATAGCAAAAAAAAATTATACGTTTTGAAATCATATCAACGTGATTGTGCTTTGGCACTACTTATTGCATGTTTCAGCATTAAATATTAGAACCAAACTTTCAACAAAGTAGAAAAGTATCGGGAAGATTTAAACAATGGGTTTAAATTGTATTTTAAACCAATCATGACAGGTTAAATTATGAATGACATTTTGGGCAAAGTTCCAATCCAGAATTTGGCCAGAATATTCCCTAAGAGAAAACATTGTATTATTTTATTCAGAAGATTTAACACCATATCGTATGTAGTTTAATATTTTCATTTTGCAAT
Source organism: Agrochola litura (assembly GCA_949152395.1). NCBI lineage: Eukaryota > Metazoa > Arthropoda > Insecta > Lepidoptera > Noctuidae > Agrochola > Agrochola litura. The sequence goes on along the minus strand of OX424509.1, from coordinate 14,211,725 downwards.
TGGTGGCAAAATAAAATAATATGTACATTGGGTCGTATTTACCAACCATGTAAGAATTAAAGGATAAAAAAAATATTTATTCGTATTTTTGCTAAAAGAACTTGTGGAAAAATTTGGGAAATTCTAAGCGCAGTTGGTAGGTAATCTGATACGAAACTTATATATACACACATACACTGACCAGCAATATAAAAAAGCTTGAAAACAGTTTTATGGGTTTTCAAGTTTTTTTTATTTCATGTAGCTAACTTGTATGGTTTAGGAGATATTTAGATTTTTTTGGCACTTAAATTTGCAAGTGGCTTTTTTATATTGCTCGTCACTATAATTATGCTTAACGATATAAGCACTTTATAGTGGTGTGAATACATTAGTAATTTCATAAAATAATACTGATTTATGTTTGTTTAAAAACCGTATATTTGTCACTTTGGTTAAAACTATCACATTCGTCTTGAACTTGAAAGCATAGACTTTGAGGTTTTATGTCATGCAAGTGAGTTAAGCCTAGGTTGGAAATACGTATAAGCATTACCAGCTTAATAATGTTCCCACTGCTGGGACACAGGCCTCCTCTCTGCGAGAGGGAGTAGGCCGTAATCCACCTTGCGGGCCCAGTGCGAGTTGGTGAACGTCACATGTTTTTGAATTTTCAGTTTTAGAACATGCGAATTTAATCACGATATTTTTCTTCACCGTTTTTGAGAGCAGTGGTGATGAAATAAATTACACAAAGTAAATGCCTGCTTGGGGAGTACGAGGTCGACTATACCTAAAATAGTTAATTCCATATAATTTTAACAGAAATAGGCCTGTGTCCAAGATTTTATTTTCCGTCTTGTATATTATAAAAAAATATTGAACACATATTTTTTCTTTTTTGACTTAATCAAAAGATTACGGCGATGCATTGAATTAAAATGTGGCATGACGTCACGCCATGCTAGATTTAATAGTGTGTTGTGACGTAGCGAGCCTCCACTCCCCAACTTTAATGCGTGTTTTCTAAGTTATTTTTGATTAATATGATAAAGCAAAATAATACGTGTCTAATATTTTTTTATTATCTGAAAGACGGACTTAATAGAATTTCTTATTTTTAACTAGGCAACTACCCTATTCAAATATTCAGTAGCACTAATTCCATCAAACTCAAGCTCTAGAACTTATAAAGATTTCCTTCAGTTTCTTTGTTTATGAACGGCGTTTGAAAGACGGTTACCTACTTGAAAATTATAACGTGGTGGAGGGGCGAACGTCGAGGGCTGCAAACTCGACATGTTACAGAAGTACTCTGTAGAGCCTCCTTGAGAATGAGGTCCTCGTCATGAGGAAGCTAATGTCCTTTACTTAAACGGTGTTAAGAGTACAAAATAAGGCTGACTTGTAATACTGTTTTTTAAACGTAAGGAGGTTTATTTATAATCGTTGCTTATAGTTAAGTAATGATTAGCAACTGTTTAACCATACATATTTCGTCTCTTAATTTTAAGTATTACTGCAATTTTTTTTTCAAAAAACCGTATGTATAGTCAACTTCGCTGCAACCTCGTAACAGCTTTATTACCCTAACTAAGGTTGATGGTCACTTGCACGTCATAAAACGACAAGGTATATTTGTCTAAGGCAGATATTGTATTTTATCTTATGAAGCAATGCGCGCTTTACTTGTGGTCACCAAGTGTACAAAAACGCTGTAAATGTGTGCGTGAAGACGAGTAGCGCCAGTAAGTAACAAACACACGCCCACGTACACGCACACACACACTTTACTTCGCTATTGTCTCGGACGTTACCGAGAGCTCATGCGCTTACACACACATTCATTGCGTGTTTGTACATTTGGTAGCCACAAGTAAAACGTGCGTCGCTTCGTGAGATAAAAATACTGTAGATAGTTTCAACCTTACAGTTCGGCCATCAAGAGAATGTGTTTTTGACACCTGTCAGTTTCATACTAATGAATATGTGTTTTGCGAATTTGATCCTTGTTACTACTAGAAGTTATCCAACGGACAGGTGTCAGGAACGGATTCTCTCAAGGGCTGGACTGTAGTGAAATTTCAATTTAATTTTGTGGGAATTGTTGTCAAAAGTCATAAAGCAATTACGAGGTCGACCATACCCACTTATATTTCTGTAATTTGTTTGAATAATTAATAGAGGCCGAATGCTATATATCAAAAAAGTCGTAGCAACTATTTCATTTCCTTTATGAAAAACAGAACCACCCTTCCTTTTGGCTTTGCTGTAGTCGGGTAAAAAGAGATTAGATTTATATTGAACTAGCTTTCACCAGCGACTTTATCCGCATGGAATTTTGGCACCGGACCCACCGCGTCGCATCCCATCGTCTGCCCGCGCTGTCACTTCATTTTCACTTGAAAGAAAGAAAGAAAAAGTATTTATTGAGACTCGCACAAGGAATAAAAAATTACTACATTACTACATTACTACTACATTACTTAGCGTTCTTCCTGACGTTTTTTTCTTTCTGCTCAGCTCCTAAGGGTTGTAGCGTGATGTTACACAGCCTATAACCTTCCTCGAGAATTGGGCTATCGAATGCAAAAAGAAGAGGAGGTTAAATGTTTGTAGAGTTTGTTTTTAGGGTTCCGTACCTCAAAAGGAAAAAACGGAACCCTTATAGGATCACTCGTGTGTCTGTCTGTCTGTCTGTCTGTCTGTCTGTCTGTCTGTCTGTCTGTCTGTCTGTCCGTCTGTCACAGCCAATTTACTCCGAATCTAATGGACCGATTAAGGTGAAATTTGGTACACATATGTATTTCTGTGACCCAAACACGAATGAGTAACGTAAATAAATTAATTTTGAATGTAGGGGTCACTTTTGGGGTGCAAACAAGAAAATTAAAAAAAAAAGTTTTGCTAACAGTACCGTGTGACATATCAAATGAAAGGGCTTGTTGCGAGAATCTTAAATATATTTTTTATATAATTTTAAAATAAATGCTTTTAAAGATATTTAATAAATTCCATGAAAATTGACCATTCCCCCCCCCTTATCTCCGAAACTACTGGACCGAAAAATTGGAAAAAAATACATAGTATGGCTCTTTACTCATAGATTACAGGAAAACCTATAAGAAGTCTATGGTCTTAAAATAACATGGTGAATCTCTCAATATTGTGCGTAAAAACTTACATTTCGTCGCTCGGCATCCAATAAGCCCATCTCTCTAGCTACTATAATATCATAATATCAAAAGTGTTTGACCGTCTGCTTAAGACACAAATAAATAAAACTGTAAGTGTTCATGACAACCAATTCGGGTTTCGGCGTGTTTGTCATCAGAAAGTGCAGTGTTGTGTCTTAAGCATACTATCACATACATACTATACACAGCGTGGGACGCCGATTTATGCTAGCTTCCACGATTTATTCAAGGCTTCTGATCTGGTTGCTTATGACGTATTGTGGAGAAAGATGGAGAAGGATAGGTTGCCAACGGAGCTTATAAACATTTTTAAATAGTGGTATAGTAACCAGATTAATAGTGTACGATGGGCTGGAACTTTTTCCAGGCCATACAGGTTGGAATGCGGGGTGAGGCAGGATTGGCGAGCTCAGCAGCACCAGAGTGGGTTGCTATTTAGATGGTATTGTGTAAATAATATTAGCTATGCAGATGATATGGTGCTTTTGAGCACGTTAATCTGTGGTCTCAGAAAGTAATTGGTCGAAAAATGTGAGCAGTATGCCAAAACACATGGTTTGATGTATAACTCCAATAAGTCGGAGATCATGGTTTTTGAGGCTGGGGGTAGACCGGGTTATGTATCACCTGTATTACTCAATGGGACTCCACTACAAAGAGTATTTACGTTTAAATATCTTCGTCATATATTGGCCCCTGACCTCAATGACGGACTCGATATTGAGCGGGAACGAAGAGCGTTGTCGGTAAGGGCAAACATGCTGGCTCGCAGGTTTGTACGCTGCTCACTTAAAAAGTCAAAATTACTCTGTTTCGAGCTTATTGTACAACGTTTTACACGTGCAGCCAGTGGGCTAAATATACCCAAAGGTCGTGCAACGCCCTTCGTGTCCAATACAACAACGCTTTCAGGGTATTGGTGGATCTGCCCCGTTTTTGTAGCGCATCGGGAATGTTCGCGGACGCACATATTAATTGCTTTTACGCAACGATGCGAATGAGGTGTGCATCCCTGGTGCGCAGAGTACGGGCCAGCTCCAACAATATCCTAAAAAAGATTGCTAGCAGGCTGGATTGCATGTACATCAATCACTGCAGTACCATCTCCCATGGGGTGAAATGAATTTAAACTAGATTACGTGGGGCACTCAGAAAGTTTAGTGATACTAGAAAAAAATATACTACAACAGGTTATAATTTTTTTTATTATATCTTTTCAAAGAACTCTCCATTGGCGTTTATACACAGTTTTATACGTCTAAACCAATTTCTATAACACATCTACCAGTCCGCATCAGACGCCTCTCCAATCTCCTTCTCAAATGCAGCCAGTGCATCTTCAGGTGATGAAAACTGTTTTCCTTTGAGTTGATTTATTTTGGGGAACAAGAAAAAGTCGCACGGAGCCAAATCGGGACTGTAAGGAGGATGACCGGTGTGCTGTCCAGAAAGTCCCTTGTTTTGAGCGCCGAGTGAGCCAGCGCGTGGTCGTGGTGAAGCAGTAGCCCACGGAGGCCAGTGTTCGGTCGCTTGCTGCTTGCAGTAGTAAAAACTGCTGGCAAACTTTTGGTAACATACCATTCAGCATTGATGCTCCTTTGATCTCGTCAGGGTACTGATACCAGATAACCTGGCAAAGAAAAAAAACTTAAAATCAAAATTTTGCCTGCACTTCTGGCTCGCTTCACTTTGGTAGGCGTTGGTTCATTTCGAAACAGCCACACGGTTTACTGACGCTTAATTTCTGGATCATATTGATAAATCCAAGATTCATCACCCGTAATGATATCTTAAACGCGCCGAGACGAGCCTGCTACAAATTTTGCTATCATGTCTCGGCACCATTCTACCCGAACCTCCTTCTGAGCCTGCGTTAGATTTTGCGGTACCAGCGTGAAACTATCTTCCATAATCGAAGATGCCTGTGTAGAATTTCTTGCACACTTCCCGATTCAATCGGCAGTACCTATATGCTGAACCTTTTCATATGTAATTCGCCTATTCTCTTGAATTAAATTTTTCACAGCCAGCACGTTTTGTTATGTAACAACAGTGATAGGGCGGGCACTTCTTTCTTTGTCCGCCAAAATTACTCGACCACCCATAAATTCGTTAAACCAGCGGAAAACAGTCGCTTTAGAAGGGCTTTTTTCTATGAACACCATTCGAAGTCTTTCAAACGATTCTTCTGGTTTTAGTCGATATTTGAAATCGTACAAAATCATCGCGTGAAAATGTTCTCGTTGTAAATCCAGTTTTCAGTAAGACAGAGTATTTTGATTTTGCTCGTAAAAAAATGTGGAGGGAATTTCGAATTTGGAATGATATGTTTTTTTGTAATAAATAGTCATAGTTTTAATCGACATCAAAACCAGCCAGTATCCTATAGACAAAAACTGTTAGTCGCAAAACTTTCTGAGTGACCTGGTAAAAAAGCTTACATAGTTCATAAGTTTACTAACACAATGAGTCCTTGTTACTTGAATAAAGAAAAATATCTGGATGTCCATTTTATTTTGAACGACGTTATCTATAAATGAAACCTGAAACCCCCTGCATACTAAATTTAATAAAATTTCTTGGAGCCGTTTCCGAGATTCAGATTATATATAGGTACATAAATACAAGAATTGCTCGTTTAAAGGTATTAGATTTAGATTATTATTATTGAATACCGCGAATGTGAATTTTTTAACGAAAATCAGATTTATGTTTTATTTCATTCTACACGATGAAATAAGTGATCCAGCAATTTAAAAAAAAAAGTAAAAAATGTCACATTCGCGGTATTGGATGCCGAGCGACGATTTGCAGTTGGGATGTATGGGAGAACATGTTTTTCAACTACAATGTTAAGTTTGTTCTTGGGGTAAATGAATTCATCTCAACTACGGAACCCTTCATTGTGCGTAGTCCGACACGCACTTGGCCGGTTTTTTTTATGTATTTCCGCCGATTTCTCCGTCATATGTGGACCGATTTTGAAAATTCTTTTTTTGTTTGAAAGGGTATACTCTCAAATTAGTCCCATATAAATTTTATTAACTTTGCTTGGGTAGTTTTTGAGTTAGCTACAAAATACGTATTTTTTTCCCACTTAGTATGTAGATGATATGATAAGTTCCTGTCACTGGTAGCAGGTAGTAGTATTCGAATGTATGTGTGGTAGGTACCACAAATAAAAAGTGAAAAATAAAATCTTTAATATTAAAAAAAACCGACTTCCAAAAAAAACACTACAAAGTGAAAAATAACTTTAATTTCGGAAGTCGGTGGCAAAAAACGAAAATACAAAACCCAAGACACCAACTTACGAAATTAAAGTTATTTTTCTCATTGTAGTGTTTTTTTTTTGGAAGTCGGTTGTTTTTTTTTTTATATTAAAGATTTTTATTTTTCACTTTTTATTTGTGATAGGTTAAATCAAATGAAAATGGAAGCAGACAGTCAGCGAAGTTACATAATTTCGCACTAATAAAATATATTAATATTATTAGTGCGAAATTATGTAACTTCGCTGACTGTCTGCTTCCATTTTCACGCCTTAACGGCTGAATAGATTTCTATGAAAAACACACAGTGGACCATTACCTACCTAGGTTAGAAACTAGGATGGAAACATTATTACCCCGGTAGGACGTTCCCGTGGGATAATTTTTGATCTCCACGCGGACGAAGCCGAGTGCAAAAGCTAGTGGCAGGTATTTTCTAAGCTCAATTCAATTATTAAAATTATGAAATTTCTGTAGTGACTTGAGTTGATCTCTACCAAAACTTATTCAATTTAGATTGTTCAAAATATTAAAGCACCTACCTAAATTAAATCATAAACCTATTCCTATTAAATAGGTTTGAAACTAATTAGGTATACCCAAAACTCTTGAAACCTATCATTCTTACAATTTCTTACTTATCACGTTAGAGTTAACTTAAATAAAGTGCTTTATTAAGTACTTGAGTACCTAAAGTAAATTAGCAACTTTAGATTATGAAAGATCTAAAACTTTTACTAACAATAGCGAAAACAAAGTTCATCTAATTAAAATTAGGGATTTTGATTAAGATACCAGCAAGTTTAATATTTGACAAGAAACTAGATAAAGTACTTTAATTAATCTAAAGATAGATTTAAAATTATTTGTTAAGTTTACGGCATTTATTACAACAGTAGATAATTGAAAAGTCCATGAAGCTTTTATTTTGTTCGAACTAAAGCAATTCGAAACGGAATATCTACTATATTATTATATAGGATATGTGGGTAACTCAAATCGAATAACTAATTCCCGAGTCACCAGCAAAATAACAGACATACATAGGAATTGAATGAAGAAATCTATGTATACGAGAATATATTGAAAATAAATGGATTTTTTGATATTTTGTTTACATTTTTATTAAAAGAGCGCTGCATGTTTTTATTGTATAAAATAATTGATTAAAAATCGAGTCTACAAGTACATAAAAATATACAACAAACTACTTACCTGAATTAATAAAAAAGAAGATAAATTGAATATATTTATAAAAAATCTAAAAAATAATAATAATAAGAAAATGCTATTATAGTATAAACAAATATTTAAACTATAAAATATAAGTGCTAACATAATCTAATAACTTAGTATTAATACAGTAAAATATTTATGTAAAAATATATTTATAACAATAATGTAAGTGTGGATAGTAAATAAATAAATAAATAAACATATTAGATTTTGTTCAGAAGACTGATTGATAAGCTAAATTTTTTTCAAAGCTTCCTCTCTCCTACCATTTTGCTGTGGTCGACAGGGTCCACAATGATCACATATAATTTTAACTTACCACATAAGTACACATTGTAGAATGCAAATAAAGTATTGAGTATTGAATGCTATCTCATGGCTCAAGGTTTTCTCCTACTCTTGGTGATTCATGGTATTAGCGTATCAAAATCGACGTATAGATATTCCAACTTCTTTTGCATTTGTAACTTCACAATGTAACTACACACCTTACCCAAACGGAATGTTCCCTTTCTTAGCACGTGTCCACACGGTCACAGTGTCAGTTTGATAAATGTAGTGCGACTGGGCAGCTGAGAATAATCAAGGAATACCTCTTGTGACTTTGTCTTTCTAAATTACGTCTACAATATTCCGTAAGTAACGCTTACAAAATCTATTCAGACAACGTTCTTGTCCGAGTCTCAAGATACAGGAGTGCGCTTACAATGCAAGTTTCAAATACCATTATTAAATTTTTCGTTGTTGTTAGTAAGAATTTGAACAAATAAATATGACATATAAGTTTAACCACTTGTAAATAATATAGCAGGTAAGGGTCAAAAGTGACATGTTCTAAACTGAAATCACTAATAAAAAGCCAGAATATCACAGCACTAGTGCTAGTGTTTCAATGGCGGTCCGTACACATTCATTTGCACTAGAAAACATTCTGAAACATCCAGATGTTTCGAAACTTGTCACGTAAAACAAATCTTACAACTTGTTTTGTTGAATTTGCGTTGGTACTGGACGAAACATATTTAATAAACATGTTTTGTATAGAGATTTGTTAGGTTTGCGTTTGCACTGTTGTTTGTTTGTGTCTCAAAACATGTCTATAGTGCAAGGTTTAGAGTTTTCCAAATAAGACGATAAACATCGAAATCATGTTGCAAGATTCATACAGATTTTTTTTGTTAATTGGTTTGTAAAACATTTCAAGAGATATATAAATCGTCAAACAAGCTTGACTTTTGAAAAATTTGTCGTTGTTCGTCATTGATTCTAGAATTTATAATTAATTTAGATAACTTTGAATTTCCGCGCATTATTTGAGAAAAGTACTATACAAGCCTTGGACGCAACCAGGCATTGATGGACTCACGTATGTGTGCCTCGGCTTCGCCTCGGCCTACATTTTTACAATCGTCTATCAATGCCTTTGTTGCAGGCCGCGACAGTTATGTACTATTTATTTTTCCTTTTTCTTTCTCATCTATTTTGTTTTCGGCCATCAACCCTAAAATGACATCTGATTTAAATGCCTGCTCATTTACACATGCAACTGTGAGAGATTATTATATTTGTAGTAATGTGACATTATTACTACGACGAATGATAAATGGATAATAATGACGACTGCTTTATTATATTTCGTGTGACATTTGCCACTCATTCGTCGACGGAAATGAAGTTTGTATGCCATGAGGAAATATATTTTATTACTGCTTGTGTAGTGCATGAGACTTAAACTGTTGGTAATATTTAGCAGATGTTAGAGAAGCATATAATATTATATAATTCTGACGAGTTAAGAAGCAACAGCCCCGTAATTGCAGCGATTAAGGAGGTATACTGGAGGTCGTTAGTTCAAAATCCTAGCTTGCACTATTGACGTGAAGTAAACTACCAAGCGTTTTAGCTAAGTTAAGTTTGAGCGTTTGGATTAATGTGAAAATGGAGTTGTACGTAATCTTTAAAAAAAAGTTAGTAACCAATCAGTTCTAAGGACGCCGCTGTATGATTTGTAAAGAGAATACACATTCTCTTGAAAGCTAATAAGATCTTCAATCATTTGTCAGTCAGTTTATTAGATTTTTTTGAACAAAGTTCTATTCGAACTCACTTCGCGAATGTGATCTAGAGTGAAAAATATGTATTTTTTTTTCATTAATTTTGCTACAATAAAATACAATAGACGTTGATATATTTAGTAACTTGTTCCGCTTAACTATTCCTGAAGAACCATAAAAAACCCTGTAAGACCTCTCAACGAGGCATCCTCAGTATGAAGATTGACTTGTTGCGAACACGAACACGGCGTGTTGCTACACCGAGCACTAGTCGCAAACATTCTGCGACCAGCTCGGTGTGGCAACACGCCGTGTCAACAAGTCAATCGTCATCCTGAGGATGCCTCGTTGAGAGGTGAAACGTGTCGATTTCTTACAGGGTTTTTTATGGCTCTTCAAGAATAGTTAAGCAGAACAGGTTACTAAATATATCAACGTCTATTGTATTTCATAATGGATTTCCGCAAGGTCACGCCTGAATCAATTAACTATTTATTTGCTCTTAAACGTTGTTCATTTATTTCATTACGCCTGTTATTTAATACGTAAAATATACAGTAAAAGAAACTTAGTTCCAACCAGGTACCCACGACACCTGTCAAAAAAAAAAGTCAAAGAGAATAAGATAAATATTATTCTTATTTTATTCTTCTCGACTTTTATGCAAAGTTAGATAATTGAGCAAATAAATATATCTTATCTTATCTTATAAAAATTGTTATTAGATATTGATGATACCTAATCATGAATATTATACAAGGTCAAATTAAATTAGCAAACGAAACTCCGCAGTCTTGATAAGATAAAACTACTACTACTACTTGATAAAACAATAAAATAATAATTATTTAGAAATTATTAATATTAAATTATTATTTTATATTATTTTTGGGATTATCAACCGCATGGTAGTGTAGTCACTTGAAGTATCAGTTTAAAAAACATTTTATGTTGTGTAAACTTCACAGACGTGATGGGTTTCGATATCTGAATACGATAAAACAAAAAAGAAACTTTCCCAACTCATACTTCAAGTAACATCACTACAAGAGATTGTTGACCCCAAAAAAAAACATCAAATGATTTTTATTTTATCGTGTTTAGATATCGATACCCGTCTGCGGAGTTTTGCTAGCTATTTCATTTTCGACCCTGTGTTATTGTTAGGACTTTCTGTCGAAAAGTTACGTGTACACTTCTGTTTACCCTTTAAAGGATATAGGGGGAATGTTACGGTAATTCGTCATAAATCAATATTACACTAATACACCCCAAAACTCATACCAATCACCTCTCCCATTAAACTACCTCATAATTCATCAGTATTCAACTCACATAGAATATTCCTCACTACCAGCAGTTTCTAATATAATATATCAAGTTTCAATGTAACTTTGTAACAAAATAAAAAGTAAGAGGAGCAAAGTTCCCAAGGGATCTATTCTCGTGCCGACGGCAAGGGACGGTATTCTTAGATGATAATTAACTCTTTATGGCTAGGGACATCTGTTTACGAAGCTGCCGTACAGTATTTATAGTCGGGAGCCGAAGAGACTTGTAATGTAAAATGGTGCAGTGCGATATTTTAGTATCAGGCTCGGATTTTTATTGGGGCAATTTGGGTAATGATATTTTTGTATACCTATTGGAAATTGGCACGATATTTTTGCGTTAATGTTAGAAAATATTACAGGATTTAAATGATGTACTGAGGTCTATTCAAACGCTTGAAAATATTACCGGTAAAATGCAAAATCTTTAAAGAAATAAATGAAGGAGAGATGAATGTTCAGTCTCCTATCTACATTGAATTCTTTCTTAAAGCCAACTACGATTTTTATTTAGCAAGTGCTATATTTATTGTAACGGGTTATAGAATTAAAAAAAAAAACATGAGCGAGCCTTACAGTAGGCGCATACGATGTGTAACATCTGACATCTTACCTAAGTAATAAGCAACATTAAAAGGGCGAGGCCTTGACAAGGTCGTTTCTGACAGGAAACTCTAGCACCGCGCGTGCTCATAGAAATATAAAAAAAACAGATATCTATGGTCAAATCAAATAGCGCGCGCTTCCCCGGCTTCCTGTATTACAAGTCCGTCCCTTTTCACGAAATAACTGCAACAGATTTCCCACTCCACAGATTGCAGGAAAGCGAGAGGGAAGATGTTGCACATCAAAAATACTTGACAGACATACAATAAGAAAAAGCAAAGCTAAACACCAGTGGCTTAGTACATACCTATACAACAATATACAAACGTATCAATATAATTCTCAGTTCAAAACATGACTAAACAAATCAGCCAAAATGGCCATCCACTGAAATTCTCCCAACGACCTAATACAAACGTATCAATATAATTCTCAGTTCAAAACATGACTAAACAAATCAACCAAAATGGCCATCCACTGGAATTCTCCCAACGACCTATCTCCCTGAGGAAGCCAAACAGCTATATCTGGAATCACACAATTTCTACCAATAGGGATTCGTTATCTGCACCAACTCATAAGGGACAGTCAAGATAAGTTAGCCAGAATGAAACGGTAAAAAACACACGTTTGTAATAAATTCTAAGCGTGTACCATGTCCTGGGAGTGGGTAGTGGGTAACTGCCATCTGGCGCAGTATAAACTATCAGAGTACACAGACCCGGTATTAAATGTACAAGAATTTGTGGGATAGAAGCTAGTACACATGTGGTAAATTGAAATATTTATTTAGGTTAGGTCTTTGACTTTGTTATGTTTTCATCTGAAGGGATTTGAACTTCGATGAGGGATATAATACCCTGTTATTTATTGTAAGAAATTGCTGCAAGCTGGCTGGTATTAAGATTCATGTTAGTCATTAATATTATCCAAAACTAAGATTACAATCTTGGCTCGTCTGGGAGTGAAGAAACCCATTGCTCGCGTATTTTAAAGTTACCGGCCTGATACTTGCCAGCCGCTTAGTTGTACAGGGAAGGATTGATCACTAAATTAAATCAAATGATTGGAGGTATCATATAATTATATTATGTGTAAAAATGATTGAATATACTTAAATATTTTTATCTAAACAAACTCGCTGACCTAACAGACGATATTCTTTCCAAACAATAAGTCATATCATAATGAGTTTTTTCTCGAATTAAAAAAATTCCGGGAAAATTTTCAATATTTCTTTTCATAAAAACCTAATTTGGACTATAAGAAAGAAAAGAAAGAAAAATAGGTTTATTTTTCATTTGTCACAGAAACACATGCATACAAAAAGACAAGAGTAATCAGAGAACAACAAAATAAAGTACATATTAAATCATGAGCATAAAACAGAAATAGTCGGCAGCTGCACGTCATGACTGTGACAAGAAGACTTCCACTCAGCATGATGCTGTGCCATGGGGGACGCACAGCACAGCGCTGATTTTCAGTGGTCACCCGAAAAAGATGTACGGAAATTAAGTCAGGTTCAGTGATTTGTAAACAGGTAGATAAGAAAATAAAATAAATATTACGAAAAAAATTGTTTAAACAAAAATAGCCAAATCGACTTACCTACGAACTACATTTCCTTTTTATTTGTATAAATTGAAGACCATTATGTGCAGACTACTAATCGCTTCGTTGGTCTAGTGGTCACATGTGCTACTGCTGAGCATGAGGCCCTGGGTTCGATTGCCAGGTCGGGCAAAGTGATATTGGGTTTTTCAATCTGGAATTTCTCAGTAGCAGCCCGGAGTCTGGATTTGTGCCCGGTTGATGGCAGTAGGTGCGCCCCCTATTACATGGCACTTAAACATAACTGGCAAAATGTGGCTGTACTATAGACCTCTGCTTAACCCTTCGAGGAAACAAGACGTGATGTTATGTGTTATGTTATTATTCTTTATCTTTTTCTTAAAATTCTTTTTAAATCTAAAAGCTTCGTATCATAAATGCAAGCTCCTCTTGTATCGTTAGCACAAAATGGCTTGTGTTTGAAGAGGGATTACCCACCGTGCTGCTTTGTAGCATACATAATAAATCTGCTTCATTAGCCGTGCCGTAAGTTTGTCCTCCAAACTAACTACTCTTAACTAATTCACTTATGTAATGGCGACCATCCATTATCCTGCCTTTGTTACTTTGTGATTGGTGAATAAATAAAAATGCTGCCATAGTGTGTGTTGGAACACATTAATTTTCTGTATGGTCCCGTATAGAATACTAGCTGTTGTCTGGGAATTTGTCTGCATGTATTTTGTATTACATCATTTGATGAAAAGTAGCCTGTTTCTTTCGGGTCCCAGTACCCTAATTGCGTAATACAACACAATTACTATCTGTTTCGATTTGAAACAAATTGCTAATCCATTGCTTCATAAGTTGGAAAAAAAATCTGCTCAATAACGTAAATAACGCAATGAATGTTGTTGAACTGTCAAAATGAAACAAATTAGGCATAATTGTTTACGAAAATAAGTTACGCAATTAGGGTACAGGCTACGTATCTTTTGTAGTTAAGGCGAGAAAGGTAACAGACAGACGGAGTCACTTTAGCATTTAAAATATTAGAAAGGATGTATTGATTAGAATATATATTGGAGGTAAGTGGCAAAAATAGCAGATTTAATAACTGAACTTAGTTTTCTTATGAGGCAGAACTTGCAGACTTAAAGTTCCCGTGCGACGCGACGACAATATGACGTGATTCTGGTATAGAACAAATTACATAAGGTTTTACAAAAATTATTCTACTAGAGTCGCGTCGCGCTGCAGTTTCGCGTCTGTCTGCGGGAGCCTTGTAAGGATCCCAATTCCATTATGTATTTTGGACAGGTGTTTGGTTGAATTAAGTTGCTAAATCTTGGTGCATAAAAAAAACTTCTACAAATGATGATACTTAATTTCAAGCATATCTGAGGCAGTCAGACAACCTACCTGGTAAGTTATTATTTTTACTACAATGTAAGTTATGTTCTATGCACTTAACTCGTGCAAATACAAGAGAAGACGAAAGGAAGGTCGGAATAAGGGCGAAAATCAATTAAGAGTCCTTTGTTCTTCTACGGAACCCCCAACAAACTCGAACTTGTCCAAGAAACTAGTACCGAATTCAGCGTGGACCCGAAAAGCGTTGCTATAAGGAAAGTAATTAGTATTGGAAACGAAGGGTCCCCAAACTGATAAATATTGCAAAGGTTAATTTGCCAGTAACAAAAGTTCTCCTTTAGGTAGGCTCTTTAAGATTCATAGGTAGGCGTAGGTAGGTATTTTATTCCGGACAATGTGTCAAGGAAAACGAATGTTCCAAATTGGGATTGGTTGATTTAGATTCGGTAAAACGAAGGTTCGTAGCTCTTACGAATGGGGAAGAAGATATCAATGTTTAAAAAAATTATAACAGACACTAGCATGTGTATTTAGGCTTCTGTACCCGAAGGGTGCCAAACGGAACCCTATTACAAAGCCTCTGCTGTCCGTCCGTCTGTCTATCTATCTGTCCGTCTGTCTGTCAGCGAACTATATCTCATGAACCGTAATAAGTAGACAGTTGAAAATTTCACATATTACGCATTTCTATTGCCGCTATAATGACAAATAATAAATGAAATAAAATTAAAAATTAAAGGGTCTTCATACAATTAACTCTTGAATTTGAAAAAAAAATCAAACCCTGGTAAGTGGGCTGTTGTTGTCTAGAGCTCATTGAGTAGAGAACAAATATATAGATATATATTTTTTTTATCTTCAAAAATGATGAAACAGGGGGCCGTAAATGTTGTCAGTTTTAGACATTTTTGTACGAGCTGTATCTCAACAACTGAACAAGATAGGAATTTAAAACTTTTGTATATTATGCACCATTACTGTATTTAGTCAACAAATACTAAAAACGTCGATTCACGAAGTATTTTATTTAAATATAGGTGATTTACGACAACTGCAAAAATTGCTTTGTAATTCATAGAATCATTATGAAATACAAATCGGCACTAAGAGGCTGAAAATCGGATCTGGTCAGCAGGTATATACAGCCTATTTTCTTGTTATTAATAGAAGCAAATAACCCAATTTTATAAATAGCAACATGTCGTTCATTAATTATCGTACTATTAACACACTTTTACGTACTTACACAGTACTTTTATAACATATATTCGATGTTTCGTGAGCTACAAACATAACCTAGAAACTAAATCCAAATTTGAATTAAAACTGTTACAGAATCGAATCATTTGATAGTAATTTGAAGTTTGGGATACCTTTTTAATTATTTTTCTATGGGAAATTATCAAATAACTTCTCCCGCTCTGGGTGGAGCGGGAGGACGTGTCACACTCTTACTGACTAAACTCCACCCGTGTTCTTTCAGTTGCGTGTATGTTGCCAGGGGCCACGGTAACCCTTTCGAACAAACCCGCAACCCCGGCAGGCATTGTGCCTATCGGACCCCTTCAATTGTGCTGACATCACTTTGAGGCGCGCGTGGAACACAACGTGCCGTCGACTAGGGCCTGGTCCTTTCCTTATCGGACGGCGAGCTACACATTACTCACCGTCCGCAAGCTCGCGTCAGCTCCATGAAACGGATGATATCAAGATGAATCTTCCACCTCCAGAGAGTTATCACGACATTAATAGCAGCACAAACTTAGTCGCCTTTTCCCATAGTTTTTTAATCGTAAGTCTTTAGGAAATTAACGATTTCCATTGTTATTACAAACAATTACAACATAAGTGGATTTTTTTTGTCAGATGCCGTCCAAAGATTTTTGTAAACAAGTTTTGTATGTAATTTGACAGCTAATGTAATTTCCTATCATGCCAAGTCCCATAAAAATTGCATGTATAATTTGAGCAATAATTGCCTGACGAACGAATTGAACGAGAGGTTATCAATCTTCACCCGCTGTTGAGGCGACTATTAGGAGAAACAAGCTAGTTAAGCTTAGTTTAGGGTTTATTTAATACTTAACTAACAAAGAATATTTTACATCGATTCTAAGTATAAAATGGCAAAAAATGTTTTGTAAGTTTTTCCATCGTGATCTTACACTGGAGTTGCTATGCTGTTGTACTGCGTTCCACAACATCAAAGGTTGATGATCGCAATGTTCAACGAAGCTTGTTTGCTGCATGGGTACCTGTACACTTTAGATATTATAGCCTATTTGGTGTTTCCATGCAACCTTTGCGAGTTTGCTATAAGACAATGGCATAAGATTATGAGACAAAATACTATATTTTTGTTTATAGAAGATTATAAAATAATCGGGAGTCATTGAAAAGTTGACAGTGCGCGTCATCATTCATAAAATTTAAAATAATAAAAAATGTTTTTGCAAGTTATGTTAAGAATACTCGATTTATTAAGGACCGGTAAAGCCAAATTTATTTCAATTAGGCACTTAACAGGCACTTTTGAACGTCAAAATTTACAAAAAATAGAATTGATTCTAGTCGCCTCTTCCTAAAGGTAGTTTTCGTATGGAGAAGAATGGGCAAGAAACTCCACCGTTACACTTTTAAAATATTTTACAATATTTTGTCTACGCTAATGATATAATTATATGGACGTAAGTTAGAGAAGGTTAAATAAGGACGTAAAGTCCTTATAGTGCTTATTAGTCGCTTAGTGCTACTAGGTCTCAAAAATACTAAGTTTATGTTATATGAAGTAAGAAAAATATCTTTTTTTGAAGAAAACGTAAAAACTTTTCGTTTGTTTTTTCACGTGGTGGATGGTGGCAGATGGTCGTGGGACCACAACTAGAATAGTGTCTAACCACATCCCGGTCATAGATTTGCATCGTTAAGTCACTTTTTATTTTACTAAGACAGACATAAGGAAGCAGTTAATTCTTCAAAGAATCTCATCAGTTATGTATTGGATGCGTTTGTAACCCTGAGTGTGCATACTGTCAAACTCAAACTTGTTAGGGAACTTGTTTAGCTAAGCTAAGTATTTTAGTAGACTGCCTCGTTGGTCTAGTGGGCGCAAGCGCTACTGCTGAGCATGAGGTCCTGGGTTCAATTCCCGGGTCGGGCAAAGTGTTATTGGGTTTTTCTATCTGAAATTTCTCAGTAGCAGCTCGGAGTCTGGATTTGTACCCGGTTGATGGCAATAGGCTCGCCCCCTATTACATGGGACTTAAACATAACTGGCAAAATGTGGGTGTACCTGCTACAGGGACACCTCTGTCCAACTCTTCGGGGAAACAAGGCGTGATGTTATGTGTTATGTTATGTAAGTATTTTAATGAAAAATGCAGATCGGATGCAAAAGACGTGTGCTCCATATAATTAATTCTTGTACAGTAAACTGACGTTAGTGACAATTGACATTGACAGTAATGATGATAGATAAAACTAAATGTTGTGTTGCCAACAAACTCAAAACATTTATTTCAATTTTTGAATTGAACTTTTGAATTGTCAAGGAGTCGGTCAGTCAGAAAAATGAAACTAGCTGCCCATTCCAAAACCTGGTTGGTACTATGGAGAAGAACAGGCAAGAAATTGGTCTGTTTCAACTGAACTGAAGGAGGTGTCAGAACAGAAAAATCAATATGGCGGACTCTTAACTTTTTTGATAGTAGTTTCGGTTTATTTTTCTAGTAGCAAAGTTTTTAACTTCCGGGTTTTACAGCTTAAATAGAATTTTGTCCTATTGTGGTTACAAGCAAAACTGTCGGGTACGACAAAACAAACAAACATTTATTAACAACATGTATACAGTCCATATACAAACAGAAACAAACCAGTACCAGTAACGGGAATTTCCATTCAAATACCGAACATAAATTGGAGATCAAAATTGAACACAAAGGTATAATGTTGCTATTATTTACCGATATCACAGAAACAATTCAAAGGGTTGGAACGGCAAAAAAAGGTATGGCAACCTACGGTTAATATTCAACGCGGTTATGAATACATATCATGTATTTATTTTTGTGTTTTACGAACTTGTAGTGGAATACATCACTCAGGTTAATATTTCGTTTCCGGAAAAACAATTTCAAAATGGAATGGAACAAAAGGGGAAACCGGAACGTTATTTATAAATAGTTTTTTGTGTATTATTTGTCATACACGTGTACGTATTTATTACAGTTAAAACAATTCAATTCCGAAATAGAAACGTTTAAATAATGAATTGTCACAGTGCGTAAAAAAACAATTTTCAAAATCCCACGTGACAGCGCTTGAACGCGGTTTACACGTGCTGATCGCGTTCAGTCTCACTGGTCAAATCCGCTCTTAGTATCTACCGGCTTATTCATAAAACACACATTTATAAGCTTTATAAAAAGGGCAATTGTCCTTTTTAGGGTTTAATACCTCAAAAGGAAAACGGAACCCTTATAGGATCACTCGTGTGTCTGTCCGTCTGTCACAGCCAATTTTCTCCGAATCTAATGGACCGAGTAAGTTGAAATTTGGTACACATTATGTATTTCTGTGATCCAAACACGGACGTGTAACGTAAATAAATGAATTTTGAATATGGGGGTCACATTTGGGGGGCAAATAAGTAAATAAAAAAAAGTTTTCAAACTGTATTGTGTGACATATCAAACGAAAGGGGTTGTTGCGAGGATTTCGAATATTTATTTTTATAATTTTAAAATAAATACATTTAAAGAAATTTAAGAAAACAAACCCCCTTATCTCCGAAACTACTCAGCCTAAAATTAAAAAAAAATTACCGAGCATGGTTGTTTACTCATAAATTACAGGAAAACCTATGAGAAGTCTATGCTCTTAAAATAACATGGTAAATCTTTAAATATTGTACAAACTTACATTTGCAGTTGGAATGTATGGGAGAACATGTATTTCAACTACAATGTTAAGTTTGTATTTGGGATAAATTCATCCCAACTAAACCCTTCATTGTGCGTAGTCCGACACGCACTGGAACAATTCTAAGCATTATTAGATAATGCGATAAAACTTTGTTTTCTTCCTTTTATTAACGCACTTTAATATTATACCAATCTCAAAAACTTCACCCTGTAGGTACCTACTTAAAAAGGTTGTAGAACTTAAAACTTATTAACATATTTCGTTGACAACTTTTCCTTTTTTCACCCTTCTCTGAAGCATAAAATTACAAAACTTTATACTCATTTCTCAGAAGGGTTTTAATTAAAACGCCGATATCCGATTTCGATGTCGTTTGACTTAGAAACTGGAGAAATATTTTTGCCTGAGCTTACTTTATTACATTTTGTCTGTCATTTTCATGCAGTCCCGTATTCCGGCCCAAGGATTATTCTATTTGAACGTCAAAGCGAGGGTTGTGGGAACAATTACATGAGACTCCACTTAACTATGATTATGTGGAAAACTTTATCTTTGTTCGGAAGAACGACGAAGTTTGATGTGGCCCAGTCTTTTTATTTGTTTCCGGATGGACTTATGGTTAGAATAAATGTATGAGAGCATAATACTTCTGGTATTAGTTTATTTTTCTCGATCATTTTCCTCGTCGTTGTAAGCCGGATGAAGAATGTTTTGATTTCGCTCTTAAGCCACATCGGTGGACAGTTGGCAATAAAATTAATAGACTACTACACTGATTGCTAAAATTGCATTGTATAAAAAAAACAATAGCACTCCGGGAGTGCCGATAGAAGTGAAAACTTGAACAAGATCGCCTTGGTGGAAGAAAAATACTACCATAGAATATTGGTCCGTAACCTTAGTCGCATTTACAAAAAAAAAAACTTCCAAAACCTTTAAAGTAAAAATACTTGCAAAGAACATTGATCCGTAACGTTATATAAATAAAGAGCACAATCGTGTTTACAAAAATGAGGTGTCGGTAATGGTGTCGCGAGTTCAATTCTTTTTTCATATCTCAAAAATGCCCAATGCGCCTGAAGAAGTTTTCACTTAAAAAAAGAGATACACTTAGGCTGCGCGCACATTGAACACGAATTTGTATCGTACGTAAATATATGACTGTGGTCGTACGAATTGAGTACGAATACGTTTTTCTCAGTCAAATAGGTAGTGTTCCGGTGATATCGCACTGAACGTACGAAAAATTCCAACAAGTTCGAATTGTTTTCGGACGTCGGAACTAAACGTAGGTACGTATACGAGTATACGTACGACTTATCACATAATTAAATTATCCGTCGTTGTTTCATTTTTAATTCTTTTTACTTATTGTGGTATAATAATTTCATTTTAGGTGCATCGTCTTCACATGTAATTATTTAACTAATGTAGGTAGGTACCTTTACAAAATATTATAAAACATTTTAAGAGAGTAACGGTGGAGTTTCTTGCCCATTCTTCTCTACACGAAAACTACCTTTTGGAAGGGGCGACTAGAATCAGTTCTATTATTTTGTAAATTTTGACGTTCAAAAGTGCCATACAAGGGCCTATTAGAAATAAATGATTCGACTTTGACTAACTCGCACTCAGTATCTCAGAGATAGCGCCATTCGGCTTAGCAGGGCAGTATACTATGTACTACGCATCGACCAATTACGGATTACCCTGTTCAGTGATTGTACGTCTAAATAGCCATAAAGCAGCTGTTGCTCGAGGTTCTAATATTTTATTTGGCTCCGGGTAAGATATTAGAGCCATCTTGGTCCATTGTTTCCACAGAACGGGCTGCTAAATCGTTTGCACACGAAAACGGTAGATTAACCTCAATTTGATAATGCTCCTGTGATCCAGTTTTGGAACAAAATAGACTGTTAACGAAACAGGATTATGAACATTCTAATAAATTAATGTTAATATATTTTTGTAAAACACTTTCGTAATGGCAATGTTACACGGTCCACGTTACACGGTTGTATAATTTGTAGATATATATTTTTTTTTTTTTTAATTTTTGCATGCCGTAAGGTAGAGTGTGTTGGAACTGCTTTTACAATGTTAACATCTGATTTTGTACCCACATTCATTGCAAAATAAATTATTCTGATTCTGATCCAATATTTTTTTTTCACATTTTAAAATGGTTGATTCATTCAAATTGAATGGCTTATGAGAATCGTGTAAATACTCGTATTGTCTTAATGCAACTAATATTTTATGATCAATTTATTAACTATGAAATAAATATACTTAGGAACTATTTTGGTGCTAATTTCAAAATTACTCTAAATATTATACATTTTCCAAGACTCACTTTGAAATTATACAGGGTGATATATTTCAGTACATGATTCGGAATCCCCCTGCGCTGAAATTTTTCGTCGGTTATTTAAAAAAAACATATTGCACTTTTCTATGAAACAGCAGATTTTTTTTTAATAACCGACGACAAATTTCAACGCAGGGGGTTCAGAATCATGTACTGAATCCATGGTTTCAGTTTTCGCGTCGATGTCCCTGACACTTTGTATAAAAAATAAAAAAACATTTATCCTTACAGGTAAAGAAATTCCTTACGAAAATTCCAGCGCGGAAAGTGTTAATAAGGTTTATTTGTTGCTAAAGCCATGTCATATTTATTTTGATTAATGCTCGAAATTAATTTCGTTGTTTCCCCTCCAGGGTATTGAGCTGGGCAATGACAAAGCACCATAAAATTCGAAACGCCAGAAGGCCCAAACCTTCTGCTGTGAACACGTAATTAAATTGCCGAATCATTCTGTTAATTACAGAAATTTGATTGCGTTTGATTGTTTTAATTTACATTCTGATTTGCCATTTCTTTTATTGCTTAATTGGGGGTTTTTGTTAGGTAATTCTTTGGAATATTTTGGGTTTGGCTGGAAACTACGCAGACTGGTAAAGACGAAATAAAGCAGCACATTCACGAACAAATTTGAATGACGTAAAACCATTAATTACTAAGTCATTGCAATATAACTCTTATTTTATTGGAATAAAGTATAAATTAGAATGATTGCCGTGAGTTTGATAAAACTTTCGGAAATCATTATAATTTATGCTTTACCTTACCGAGTAAAAAGTTACATTGCAATGACTTACTAATGAATTTACGTCGATCGTGAATGTCCTATCTGAGACATTTACAGTTAAATTCATCTTATCTTGTATCGCACTGAAAATAGCTCATGCGTGATAAAAACATTAGCTAGTTAGCAAAGGAACATTGGGGAAGTAAAATGACATGTACTTACTATAGTTTGACCGAAACCACTGTAAGGCCGGGGCCTTAAAAATGCGCGGCTAGGTGGGGGGCGGAACGCCATGAGAGTTGACGGCGGACTGATGGAGCGGAGTGGACTGCACTGCCCTCCGTCTCGCCGCGCACTCCCCTAAGGCACAGTACAGCGCTTTCGGTCAAACTATATTCAGGATGGTTTATCAAACAAAACTGATCCAGGTGCTGATTTCACAAGGTGTACTACAAGCAATTTACTAAACAGAGCCTGTCCGCAATTGGAATAATAGACACACTTTATTCTAATCTAATCACCCAATGCAGAGTTTGGTTCATTTACATAATGCTTTTAACGGTCGTTACGTTTCATGCAGGCTTGCTTTCGAGTGCGGAAAACCCACAAATGTAAATTCTTACTCGTTTTTCCGAAGCCACTTTAAAGGATTTTTTGCCTAAGCGTTACTTGCAATACACTGTGTTACTGGCTTTTCAACCTCAATTAGTTTAAAAGGAGAATGGTAAATTCAGGTAGCTTTTTCGACAAACTAGCAAATTAACTATTTGTGAAGATAATTTATTTTTATTTTGTAACTAAATCAACTAACGATAACTAAAACGTCTTGTAATCATTAAGTCTTCTGCTAGTGCTGTGCACTTCTGTTAGTGACGAGTTCACAATACCTAAAACTGTGTATATGTGATTTGTGTATGTGTATGTTTATGTGAGTAAGTCGTTGCGGTGCCAAATAAATAAATAAATAAATAAACTAAGCAGTTCTGAGACCGACTGACCAACGCAACATATAAAGAGAATATTATATTTTAAGAGGGTTTAGTACCGTAAGAAAGCATTTTTCGATAATCCATCCCTAGAGGACGAAACTGCTTTCGAAGTCGACTCAAATGAATTTACGCGCAAAAGCAATTTTTTTTCCTATAAATTGCTTGCGAAAGGAATGTAAATGAGTTCCTATTTCTTAGTATCACTTTCTATCTAACCTACTTTCACAGTCGAACCCTAAAAATCTAATAAACAACATAAAATAAATTCATAGGAAACATAACTGATTTCTATCTTCCCGCGAGGTAAATTGGATTCCGGTTTTTATGTCCAACTTAGCGAAATTCCTACACTTTTGGAATAGTAAGGTAATAAAGGCAATTTTATTTATACTACAAAGTTGCTTTTGGACCTGATTGCTTATGAAGTGAGCAATTTAGCGGAATAGTAAAGTAAAACTTTTGTGTTATTCTGCTAGAATAGATGATTTTAGTTTTTGTATGTTACGTAATTATCTCAATTTAAGTTTCTTTGATTGCCAGTTTTAGGGGCATAGAGCTGCGGGATAATTGCGTAAGCACATAAAATGAATAACAAAAAATCTGCGTAGCCTTTTCCCAACTATGTTAGGGTCGGCTTCCAGTCTAACCGGATGCAGCTGAATACCAGTATTTTATATGCCTATCTGACCTCCACAACCCAGTAACTAGGTAATACGATACCCCTTGGTAAGACTGGTTGTCAGACTTTCGGGCTTCTGACGACCCGTAACGACTGTCAAAGATCCACGAATGACAACCGGTACCAACGGCTTAACGTGATTTCCGAGGCACGGAGGAGTCTCGGTATGTAGAAATGGTCACCCATCCATGGACCAAGCCCGGGCGTATCTTAACTTGGTGGATCGACCCGTGTGGCTATTAGTACTTAGCCACAAACTCATAAAATAAATGACAATTGACCTAAATTTCTTTCGTTCTGACAGTTCAGCCACTGCGTTATTTACGTTGCTGAGCAGACGAATTTTTCAAATCTATGAAGTAATGGATTAGTAATATCCATGAAAACTCTCTGATTGTGATTGAAACATTGTGACGCAATTAGGGTTTAGGAAATTCATTAATTAGTCATTCAGAAGATCATTTCACGACCCCTGGAAACAAAGAAGGTGATTACCTTACCATAAATTCAGCTGAAGAGCGTGACATAAAAATTTTACTCACTGTTAAATCAACATGCACTTCAAAGAAAAAAAGCTTCTTCAGCATTCAAAAATTCTTGTCACCCATTGGTTGTCGGATCATATAACAGGAGCCTATTAGTAAAGTTAAAATTAGCTATTGAAAAGCTAGCAGACATATACAAATTAGCTGTTCGAATTCCCCTTGAAAAGTATCAAATACTTAAGCTCACAATTTATGGCGAGAATGAAACATGACTCTTGACATTTTTAAATCGGTCGCATCATGTACCATTCTGGTTGAAATTCTCGAAGATATTAGGTATAATAAAGAAGAGCTTAGTGGACATTCCTGAGTTCCAATGTGTTTCCGTATGGCTCTCTAGAATCGTGCTGGAATAGTTTTCTTGCGGATTGCATCTACATTCTGCATGCCTGTGGGAATTGAAACCTGATTGGTGCATTAGCTGGGATTTTCTTTGTAAAGGTTGCTGGTAAGATAGTAACTTAGCACTTGTGTAGGTTAAAGTATATATTGCCTATTTAATTTAATATTATAAGTCGGCGTGTTGAGGCACTTGTGAATTTAAATTATAAACACAGCAAACACACTCGACACTCGTGGGTTGCAGCTGAAAATCAGCGTCAGTTAGTACGCTTTGTGTTGTCATCTGACATTATGCTGAGCTGAGGCCCTTTTAGCATTATTATCATTGTTTTCTATTTTATAGTTTTAAGGTGTATTTTTCTGTTTTAATGCGCATAAACGCAATTTTCTTTCATTCTTTCAAAAATTAATAATAATTGGTTGTTGTTTTGTTTTTTAATGTAACTTTAGATATAGTCTTAAGTTAAATTTTTTCTTTACTTTAAAACGCTAAAGTTTTAACAGATGCAAATCCATTGAAAGCAAATAATATGAACAAAAGTTTACACAAAATAACATGCAAGTATAAATGTATAATTTTGAATAATGTATGTCATGAGTAATGAAAACCTGAACTCAATTTAGCTAAAAAGTTTACTACTAGTTATTCAGGGGTCAAAACTAAATAGTTTTGTTTGAGGGTAATGTAAGCA
Organism: Agrochola litura; assembly: GCA_949152395.1. Taxonomy (NCBI): domain Eukaryota; kingdom Metazoa; phylum Arthropoda; class Insecta; order Lepidoptera; family Noctuidae; genus Agrochola; species Agrochola litura. The sequence goes on along the minus strand of OX424509.1, from coordinate 14,185,857 downwards.
ATTTATGGTAAGAGCACTGAAACATAAACCCTTTGAATAACATAAACAAATGTAGCTTTCAAATTACTCCACTCAATTCACAAAAACAATGTCGGTCCATTTGTGCATTCGTTTATGTATGTAAAAACTCAAAAAACAAGTGTATTTTCAAAAAGAAAATCATGAACAAAAGTTGAAAGACAGAATGAATTAATTATATTAAAAACAGAAATAAGTCGTTAAATATCTAATATTCTTGACAAAGCTACATTATGGAGATAAATTATGGGAAAGTAATACATGGGAAAATCTATAAAAAGTATAAAATAAAGTCACTTTTCGTGTCTGCCTGTGTGAGTGCGTTGTGCTTCTAAACTACACAATGGAAGTTGATCCCGTTTTCACGATCGTTTAGAGAATTTATTTCAGGAGATTTATATGTATGTTGTAAATACGTTACTGAATTGACTAATCGGGACGCCAGCACCGCCCAGCAACGTTCGATAGAGTCTACAACATAACGCTCGGATCGGCCGGAGCTAAGCAGAGTTCACGGAAGGCGGTTAAGCAATGAAGACGTTTAGAAACTGTCGCGCATTTCGAATAGTCGTGTCGTGTACCTACAGTGTGTGAATTGCTAATAGAGGAGGCCTGCGTCCTAGCAGTGGGAACGTCAACCGTTTGCAGTTCAGATCACATTATAATTTACAATAAATTATAATGTGATCTGAACTGCAAACGGTTTTTCTAATGCGCAATAACCGACAATACCCACAGTACGCCTACAGTAGTCAAAATATGGCTGATAATAACAAAAGAGACACCTACCTTCCTCCGACATGTACATAATCAGACTATAACGTTCCCACTGCTAGGACGCAGGCCTCCTCTCTGAGTGGGCTATAAACCACCACGCGGCAGCTGTACGGGTTGGTGAATGACACATGTCCTCGAATTTTTGTGCTAGGTTTCCTCAGCATGATGTTTTTCACCGTTTTGAGAGTAGTGGTGATGAAATAAATTACACAAAGTTATTTGCCTGCCTGAAACAGGTGCCAGCAGTTGTTGCAGCTGAGCACATATCTTTAAATACCCCGACTAATAATCAAGATGAAAATCTAAGTTTGATCCAGCCTGTCCCTTCTTGCACATTGGTCAGTTGATGCGAATAAAGGCTTGTGCAGACCAGCGCGACACGCGACGTCGACGGCACCGCTCGTCGCGCGACGAGCGGTGCCTTTGTGTCGCGTCGCGTGTCGCGCTGGTCTGCACAAGCCTTAAATCATTTTTCCGAGAAAAATTAAAGCATCTTATATATTCCTTCATCTTAGTCCTCCCCCCAGCGACGCCCTAAGCCGAGGTTCGTACCCCACAGGGGGTGCCCTTAGCGAGCACTCACCTAGTTTTAATTTAGAATAATTTTTGCCCCTGGCTGGAGGCTTTGAGTGTAGCAGCTTAAGGCAGCCACAGGACAGCCAAGACCTCAGTGGTCAAAACTGCCAGATGACCTAGTTAAAAAAAAGTCTGAGTTCAGTCAGAGACAGTTCCAATATTATACGACACGCAAGTAGTCACTAACTGCGTCCCGCGTTATCTCGCGTCACTTTATATTATACCTACTCTTATTAATGTTTATAAACCGTGTTTAGTTATAGTAATAGGGCACATAAATTAATTGATTAGCATTCGAAAGAATTGTTGTATAAATTCAATCTCTTTGTATTGTATAATTGCATATCACATGTGTGGGCATTGTGACCACGTACATTCCACAAAGCTACCATTTACTGGGTACGTCTTTCATTGACTTGAATGTGCCCTGGCGGCTGAGAGTGTCATGCTCACTCAAATGTCTCGCTGATGGTGGCGTGTGTGTTGGATCATTAAGTTTCCTTCAAAATGGTTGAGCTAAATGGTGCTGATCCATGCGTCATGTTCGTGAACGGGCGCCGTCAGTAGGGACTGGTCATCTCTTAGCTGCCACGGTTTATTTTAATTTTTGAATTGTTTTGTTTTTATTTTTGTTACGGACGCTTTTAACGTGCACGTCTTTCTACATTGTTCTCACATGTATAATTTCAACAAGAATAATGTAACCAATATTTTGTAACAATATTTTTTATTTAAAAGAGTGTCCGTGGAGTTTCTTGCCCGTTCTTCTCCATAGGTACCTACTACGCTTTGGAATGGGCAACTAGCTTCATCTTTCTGACTGACCGACCCCTTGACAATTTAAAAGTACCTGTAATTGGTTTATTTGAAATAAATGGTTTGAGTTTGAGAGTAATTTCATTATTAAATTCATTGGGTTATACTTAATGAACATTTCATTTCAACTACTATAGAACCTATAAACACACCCTAACAAAAGTTCTATATTAATCTCGATGATCCGATATAGTTGCACATTGCACCAGTGCGTAGCAAGAGCGCAGAGTTTCAGCTCATTTAACTCTTGGATAGGAACAAATGCCTGCATAAACTACTGATTATTATTTTACACCAAGTTAAGAAACACACACACGTAATAAAAACCTAAGGACACGCTTCATAGCACGTTATGTTCCTAAAGCTGGCGAAGCTTTAGGAACATAACGTGCTACGACGCGTGTCCATATTCTTTCCCCCATTCTTTCATACACAATTTCATATCTTTCTCCCATAGGATTCGTGAGCAAATAACGTGAAATTATGTAAATGTTAAATAAGATTCTCATTTACTCGAATTTCAGTGAAGTAAGGCGTATTATAACATTTTATCCACAATGGGGTAGGTAGAGATAATCAGTCTTTTTCACGGTTTAATAATGATTGCATATGGGTTCCGTGTTACAACATCTTAGGCGACCAGGACATAGCGCTGCGAACAATGCAGTGAAGCATGCCAAAACCACACCTCCGCTCTGTGCATACACGCTCACACGCACACATTTACCATCAAATTACACCTCACTAAGTGCACACATGTTTACGAAACCAGCCTCACGTCTTAGTTTTTATTTGGCCTGGGGGCCACACATTGAATACCACGATTTTTTTTATTGTACGTAAACATACGACACTGGTCGTTTAAACTGAGATCCTATTCTGGATACAAGTTCTTGTTACAAACACAGACATAATAATTGCTTCAGGAATATGTCCATTTTATTTATTACTCACGGTCCAAAATATCACAAACAGTTCGGATTGATTTCAGACGTCGGATCTATACGCATGACTAAGTAATTCTAAACCAATGTGTAAGCTATCATAGAACTAGGATTTTCGAGATCGTTCGTGAGTTTTCATACGTACCTATTCGCTGGACTCAAATTCAAAAGAAAATGCTATCAAAGTGTGGCTTACTTTAAACCCGGACCGGTTCTGAGTCTTCAAACGTCGATCTAACGTATTACTTAAACCCTGATATCCCACCAAGATTGAATCAGAGACTTGACTAACATTATATCTCGTGCCGTCACAACAGCACAAGAAGAAGAAAGTCGCGTCGATTAAAACTTTCTGCCGTGTTTATAAGACAAGGCAAGTTTTAACGTCCCAGGAAGCCACATCAACTTTGTTGTAATAAATATGTTTGTCGGCTAAGTATGTGTTATCTCGGGGGCATAATTGAAAAACTTCTGACAGGGGTTAAACTGGTACCGTCACATGTAGCTCCTGCCTCGTGGAGGGGACTGGTTGGATGTTTAAAAATTGAGGTAGGAATTGTTGCTATTTAATTAAACAAATTCCGAGGTCGATTACAAAGGTATTCTAACTGGCCAGTCGTGGTGAAGTGTTACGTACTTTTGTCGGCCCTATTTTACATTTATACCTGACGGGGTGAGGGTGCAATGAGGGTTTTCTGAAATGACGTTCACTAGGTGGCAGCACTGAGACGTCAGGTCCTGCACCTGTCAAAAGTCTCAAAGCGTCTATGTTTTCTTTAGTCGTGTCTGAATGATGAACCAATTAATAAAACAAATGACGAACGTCATCATACATTTTATATTCATTATCGAAATGGAAGACCTCTTGTAAAAATGGTGCCAACTGGTGGCGTAAACTTTTAAAAGCCCCCATTAAATACACCAACACATCCCCCGACAGACCCCTACAGCCTGCCCCTTGCTGTACTCCCCCAGCGACGGCTCCCTAAGCTGAGGTCCGTACCCCACAGGGGGTGCCCTTAGCGTGTAGTCGATTGGTTTATAAGTTTCATGCCCTTGCTGGAGGCCTTAATTTATTGAGGCAGCCACAGGAAAGTTCGGTTAAGCAGCGGACAACCCTCTAGGTTGACCGGCAAGATGCCATTAAAAAAGAAACAGTCCTCTACGTCCAAATGACAGTGAAGGACATACAAAACGATTGGCAAACAAAAAAAAAGGTTCACAATAAATTCTTGTCGGCTGCCATAATTTTTTTGAACTCGTATAAAAACTTTCTTCTCTCTCTAGTCAATATGACCGCTAAGCAGGAAACAAAACACAACTTTAGTATGTTATTATAAGAGCTAGACTCCTATAATAACATACTGTGTTAACACAATACAAGAGGAGCTCATGGCTAAGTAATAACAGCCGCACGGGTCGATCCACCAGGTTAAGCTACGCTTGCCGGGGTTGTTCCGTGGATGGGTGACCATCTTTACATATCGAGACTCCTCCGCGCCTCGGAAAGCACGTTAAGCCGTTGGTCCCGACTGTCATTAGTAGACCTTTGACAGTCGTTAAGGGTCGTCAGAAGCCCGAAAGTCTGACAACCAGTCTTACCAAGGGGTATCGTATTACCCAGTTACTGGGTTGTGGAGGTCAGATAATAATAATAATAATAACGTTTATTTGGACTCAATAAAATATAGCCTAATACAGTTATATTCCTAAGAACTAGGTTACAAATAATGTAAGTGAGTAGACGGCTAAAACAAAATGAACTCTGAATTCCAAACTAGGTAAAACCTGTATCTTGGAAATCAGTGCTCTTCCGTGCTAAATTAGGTGTAAAAACTTACAAAACACATACATAAAAATTCTAAAATTATAGACTATGTTAGAAACTACATAAATCTAAATCTTGACGGGTGAGTGATGTGAGTGTGTTGTGTAGTGTGTGTAGTGTAAGTATAGGGTGTGAATGTGTGTAGTGGGTGAAGTGTGATGGAGAGTGTGAATTTGTGTGGTGTATGTAGTGTAGGTATAGGGTGTAAATGTGTGTGGTGTGTGTAGTGTAGGTATAGCGTGTGAATGTGTACGCGAACGTGTAGGTGTGCTTTCAGTATGTTAATTCTGTTTTATTTTAAAACATCCAGTATTTTTTCCGTATTGATATAATCAAGGCTTAGAAGCCATTTGGTGACCACTATTTTACATTGCCGTTTACCTAAAGGATATATTTTTAAAATGTGATTGATTTTATTGTACAAATTTCCACCTAAGAAGTTGAAAAATCTCTGGGCAAAATGAGTGTGGCAAGCTTTATATACGCAGACTGTATGTTTTCTACGTTTCTGCTGAAAGGCTGTAGGGTCATAAGTCAGTAAACCATGCATTTTGAGGATAGTGTGAAGTATGAAAAGCTGTCTTACTGTTAATACTTCACAGGTTTTGTAAAGATCAGTAGTGGGATGAAAGAATGGAAGGAACGCACTAACTTTAAGTAACGCTCTTTGAGCGCGCTCAAGTTTCAAAATTATTGTTTTACACGCACCGCCCCAGGAAGTTACACAATATGCCAATAGTGACTGACATAAGGCGTAGTAAACAGTTTTTAGTACTTTAGGACTAGCTATACGTCTGAGATTTTTAAAAATATATATTAATTTCCGAACTCTCGAAGAAACCAGGTCTATATGGGGAGCAAAATTAAGTCTGCTATCTATTAGGACGCCAAGGTATTTAATGGTGCTCGTTTGATCAAGCAAAGGACAGTTACAGGATGTTAGACGACTACACATATGGGAGTGCGCAAAAATGAATTCTGAATTACTATCAGTCGATTGTGGGACATTTCGGAGAGAGAACTTTAAATATTTTGTTTTGTCAACATTTAAAGTTAAGAGGTTACTTCTCAGCCACTGGTTAACGGCATCAAAACCACATTGAGCATGTTGAAACGTGCTGCCCCATGAGCTACCTCCAAAAACAAGGGCCGTGTCGTCTGCAAAGGCAACAATCTTCCCATTTTGGAGTTCAAGGTCGCAAAGGTCATTAATGTAAATGAGAAATAGAGTAGGTCCAAGGACGCTACCTTGAGGAACTCCATAGGTAATGGGAAGGTCGGCACTTATCCAATCGCCAACTCTGACACATTGAAATCTGTTACTAACGTAGTCTGTAAAGAGTTTAAGCTGTAGCCCCCTAATGCCCATTCGCTCAAGTTTGACTAGCAACCTGGGGACAGAGACTGTGTCAAAAGCCTTTGCCAGATCGAGAAAAATTCCCAGAACTTTATTTTTATTATCAATATTATTGACAACAAAGTCCGTGACTTCATGAACTGCATCACTAGTAGTTTTATTACATCTAAACCCGTATTGAGAAGCAGAAAGTAGCTTGTTTTTCTCTAAGTAGTTTATCAATCTTTTATTCATAAGTTTTTCCAAAACCTTTGACAAAGTAGGTAATATTGAAATTGGTCTATAATTATTAACACAGTCCCTGTCACCAGTCTTAAATATAGGTAGGATTTGTGAGATTTTGAAGGCTTGTGGGAAAGTTCCAGATGTAAATGCCAAGTTACAAATAAAAGTTAGCGGGGAAACCAATATAGATCTATAACGGGAAAGAAGATTTGCAGAAATATTGTCACGTCCAGCAGCACAATTTAGTTTTAGATTAAGAACCAGGTTGTTTATCTCATTTTCATCTGTAGAAAGCATTACGAAAGAATGAGGACAGGCAGGCTCAAGGGGTAGTGAAGAAACTGGTAAAGATTCATGGAATAAATGTTTCTCTGCAAGTGTTTTTCCGACACTTGCAAAGAAAGCATTTATAGCGTCAACGGAACGCTGAGGGTTACTTGGCGAAATCAGTTCAGAAGCGACTTCCTTGGATCGAGTAGTGTGAGTGATTGTTTTAATGGCATCCCATAGCTTTTTAGAATTATTTCCTGCGTTATCAATTTCCTTCCTTTCATATTGACTTTTTAGTTTTCCCAATAATCCATTACAAAAATTCCTGTATCTAGTATAGGTTAGCTTGAGAGTCATATTTTTAGGGGATTTATTTGACTTAAGATGGAGGTTATCCCTATTTCTCATACATTTCAGAAGCCCTGGAGTTATCCATGGCTTTAGAATTATTTTACGTCTTGGTATAGTTATAGTTTTTGTGCATGATTCCATTGCAGTATTAAGAGAACCAATAAAAGTGGCTACAGCATCATTTACGTTAGTCATTGCGAAAATAGGCGCAAAGTCAATGTTAGGTATAGCCAAGTCAAGGGAAGCATAATCAATTCGCTTTAAGGTTTTCACATGCTGCTTAGTAGGAAGCGATTTATCAACGGAAATAATGACACTATAATGATCAGTAAGGGAAGTTTCAGCTACCAAACAAGTAGCTGGAAATTTGGTTTTGAGTATGACATGGTCAATGCAAGATTTTGAGTGGGTAGGAATCTGGTGAGCTGGCAGCATGCCATGCGAAGCCATTAGATTTAAGTAGGTATGTTTTCTTATGTCCAATGTGTTTTCGGAAATATCAATATTTATATCACCAGTTAAGATGCAGTTTTTATATTTTGACGCAACATTATAGAGTAAATTATGTAAACTTTCCAAAAAATTATCAACATTCCTAACACTCGGTGAACGGTAAATAGCAAGAACCATAGTATGCTTTTCGAGTGTTATTAACAGGCTATTACAATCCAAGACAGAAGGTTCCTTTACACATGCATTAATACCTTTTTTAATAAAAACGACTATCCCTTCATTTTGAGTTTTGTTATTAGTAGTTGAATAATAATCGTATCCATCCAATATAGGAGGGTTATGAACACCACGCAACCAGCACTCCGTTAACACTATTAAATCCCAGTCCACATTGGACCTACCCAAAAGAGTAAGCATACCAGCCATGTTGCAATTAATGCTTCTAATATTTTGTGTAATAACTTTAAAAGTTTTACCAGCAGATGAGATTAGAGATGAGCATTCATCAATGCTGCAGGTAGATGCATTTGCCACAGATATAAGGTCAACATCAGTAGATATATCTCTATTTATTGACAGATAGGCAGTCGCTCCATGTAAAATACTGGTATTCAGCTGCATCCGGTTAGACTGAAAGCTGACCCCAACATAGTAGAAAAGGCTAGGCGGAAGAGTTAACACAATACAACACATACAATGTTATCCGAACGACAAATGAAATATTGAGGATGTAATTAAAGATAATATTCGAGATTCTTATGTAAATAAGATTCTCAAGAATGACTTGCAATTATGATTATCAGTTTGACAAAAGCAATTAATTCACTATCAAAGGATGTTAAATACTCTTAAAAGATGTAACAAACATTTGTGATTTTGGATTTTTCTTAATGGTTATTAAAAGAACAAATTATACTCTATTTCTGAGAATAATATCAATACTTTAGCTATTTATTGAACAAAAACATAAATAAATTTATTGAGGAGAAATAACACATTTTAAAATTGCTTAACAAGCCCAACAAATAAATTACACATTTTTAATATTACCAAAATTAAGGTAGGTAAAGTTATGAACAAAAATTTGGCAGAGTTTTACCAATAATTATCTTGCGATAAATTCCTTTTATGGTTCCATAAAATGCATTATGCCTGAAATACTGTTTCATGCAGCCTACAGGCTTATGTACTTATGTTACATGAGCGATGAACACGACACGTTGTTAAAATATAATCATGTTACATAAGAGGACATTTTTGTTGGCATTACCGTCTCTTTGAGCTCTTTTTTGTACTGTGAGTATAATTTTTCATTGGTTGTTTTTTTTTAAAGTTATTTGAATTAATCTTCACTAGAATTGCAGATGGTTCACTTCGCAAAATCATTTAAATAATAAACGACACTTACTACGATACAATAAAGTACAATTCAGGTCGCACAGCGCTTGGGCACGCCACAATTGCGGCGATAAGACCCCACTTTGAGGAGTGGCTTGAGAGGCGTCACGCGCCCTCACCTTTCGCCTGACGCAGGTCCTCACCGGACACGGCTGCTTCGGGAGGTTTCTGTTCAGGATAAGGCGGGAGGAAACGCCCGGGTGTCACCATTGTGTGGATCGCCCGGAGGACACGGTGGAGCATACGGTGGAGGTCTACCCGGCTTGGGCGGAGCATCGCCGTGTCCTCGTGGAGGCGATCGGCGGCGGTGATTTCTCGCGTCCGGCCCTGGTTCAGGCCATGGTCCGAAGCGAGAGGAAATGGCAGGCCGTCACCTCCTTCTGCGAAGCGGTAATGCTCGCGAAGGAGGAGGCGGAACGCGTGAGGGAGAGGCAAATTTCGCACCCTCACGCCCCTAACCGCCGCAGGAGGAGACGCCCGGGGCGGGAATTACGAGCCGATTTCCGGCCACCGTAGGTGCGGGCTTGCGGACGGTGAGCAATGGGTAGCTCGCCGTCCGATAAGGACCAAGTCCGGGTCAACGGCGCGTTGTGTTTCACGCGCGCCTCAAAGAGATGTCAGCAGAATTGAAGGGGTCCGCTAGGGCCAATGCCTGCCGGGGCTGCGAATATGGGCCGAAAGGGAAATCGTGGCTCCCGGCAACAGGGCAACCGAAGGAACACGGGTGGGTTTTAGTCACTAAGAGTCTGACACGCCCTCCCGCTCCACCCAGAGCGGGAGATGTTATTTGATAATTTCCGACCCAAAAAAATAAAAAAGTCGCGCAGCGCTAATTACCTACAGTTATTTTCACCTAGAAGTTACCTTTCTTTCTATAGCGTAACTTTTATATCGTCGGCGTAGGTGGAGAGCTAAATAACTGCGATTTTGGTCAAATTGACTTTTCACCACTTTCGTAACACCCAAATCATGCCGCATAAATAAATCGCAATTTTCTCCAAACAACAAAAAAATTGTTATTTAGTTCTCCACCTACGCCAACGATATCTTCTGACTACGTTACGCTCACTGACTTCGACAAGTCGAGCCCACCGCGTACCTATTTGGACCTTCATACCCATAGAGTGAACCATCTCTTTTCATCTGTGCTAGAACGCACAATCCTTGAATCCTTGTACCCTGTCACTTGGTGATATTTGTAATGCCGGGTATGGATTGGTGAGACGTAACATAAAATGTACCGTTTAGTCGGTCTGTACCCGGCACAACATAACTGGCAAAATGTGTGGAGAGCCTCTGCCTACACCTTCAAAGAATACAGTTGTTTGGTTATGTGCTATGTTAAACTAAGGGGTCCCCGACCCGATCAATTTGTATTGTAGTAATATTGTCAATCGCTTCAATTGCATTTGGTAGACGATCAATTAGCGCATCAATGTGTATCAATCACGTACAAATTGACAATTGCAATTGATCGTTTCGGGGACCCTTAAGATCCACAATTTTCCCAACTATATTGGTGACGGCTTCCAGTCTAACCGGATGCAGCTGAATACCAATATTTTACATGGAGCGACTGCCTATCTGATCTCCACAACCCAGTAACTGGGTAATACGATAACCCCTAGTAAGACTGGTGTCAGACTTTCGGGCTCCTGACAACTCGTAACGACTGTCAAAAATCCACGAATGACAGCAAGGACCAACGGCTTAACGTGCTTTCCGAGACACGGATGAGTCTCGGTATGTAAAGATGGTCACCCATTAACGGACCATCCCCAGCAAGCGTAGCTTAACCTAATGGATCGACCCGTGCGGGTGTTATTATTTAGCCATGAGCTCCTTTCTCCCCTCTACCACGTGATTTTACATTACCGTTTTTTTATATTACGTTACGATTAATTGTTTACTTAAATACATTGTAAAGTGGGTTCCAGAATTAATACTCCACATAATTATTACACAAGTGGTAGGTACGTATTTCAGGCTTAATTAAGATTACAGGAAGCGGTAACATGGCGGAACTTCCTGAAACAATTAATCTCAGAAACACCTGATGAACAGCATCCGGTTATTAAGAAATGTATTAAAACGAGATGAGTTCATTTAAAATTTTAGTTTACCTTTACTACTATTTACAAATTAAGTTTCCATTTACCTGAAAAGTTGCGATGTACATATAACTATTAATTTGATGTGATTCAATTGACAATTATTATTTTATGTGAGTTCTGGTATCATGACATAAGTTATCCCGAAACTGTGATCGTGTTTTGATAAGAAATCGCATATTATTAGGTTTTTTTATAAATAACTGAATACATACATACACATACATACATAAACTCACGCCTTCTTCCACACACACACACAACACAACACACACACATATACCACACACACACACACACACACACCACACCACACCACATACCACACCACCACACACACCACACCACACCACACACTACACCACCACACACACCACACCACACACCACACACACACACCACATATTCCATGGAAATTTGCAATACCAATAAGTAATAGGTACTTACTACAAATAAACTTCGAGTATATTAACTACAAGAAAAGAGTCTAGATACAATTTTACAAAGACTTTTGAACTCATCAGTTTATCTTTTTCCGACAGTAGAATCCTTTTGATCCCATTTTTTGTTGATTATATCACTACTATCACACCAAGCCTCTCGTGCAGGGCCACTTAACATTTTCCCTTCATTTGTGGTGACTGACAAATTAGTGACAGCAACTACCTCACTTTGTGTGTATGAGTCAGTATTTGTTTACATAACACACACACAAACACACATACTACACACAGACACACACACACTCACAGACTATGTTGAATTCGTTTTGGGTCTAACTCAATGCGGCCAAATATATTTTTGTCACACAAAGCGACCACAACTATAGTAACTGACTCCCGTAACACAATTAGGCTTGGCATAGTTTAGCTGAGATCGGTTGTCAGATTTTCACAGAAGTTCAGATAACTAGAACTAAAATTTTCACAGAAACACGAAAACGTACTAATGACCGTTGTTGCCAATTGGCAACAAGTGACACACGCGGCTTACAACTCTATTTGTATTCGCTGTAATGGCTATTATTGTCTGTGAATTTTTGTGTCTATGGTCGGATAGATATTCTCGTCAAATAAATCGACTAAAAGCAAAAATATTAATAGGCAACATTTTAAAAAAATGTTGAAAATCATGTTCCCGCGCGGTAAAATGTCAGTCAAATGTCACTCCCGTTCGCTGTAATAATTCGTTTTTTAATGGTTTTTGTGTGTAAATCGTCGGAAAGTGGTGATATTTTCATTTTGAAGTAAATATTACATCGTTTTAGATATAAATAACATCATGTTATACCTATTTTGACCCAACCAAAAAAGTGTAAACAAACAGATAAGAGAAAGTTCCCGTCAAAGTGAAAGTTGTTATATTTTGTGGTTTTTCTGTATGGATCTGATCCGTAAGTGTTTTATTTCTTTTCTATATTACATGTATCATCGTATTAGACAACATTTAGAACAAAATAATACAAAAAAATTTTTTTTTGGGACGGAGAAAGTTACGTAAGCATTAGAAATTCTAGATCATCTAAAATCTAGATTTTTTGAATTTTTTGTTTTGAATGTTTGTCTCTAAAAACGCTTTTGTTAGATAACTTATCTATCCATAATGTACCCTGCAAAATTTCGTGTGAATTGGTACGGTAGTTTTATCAGAAATCGTTATCACAAAGAACAAAAGAAATAATAACAAAAGCGGGTAATAAAGATAAGTGAACGTTGTTTACAAAGACTGCAACCATTTGAAACGTATTCGTAATCTATTCGAGTAGCAAAAAACATTAACAATACTACTTGAGACATTGTAAAGAAATCCGAGTGTTTGTTTATTTAAGCGCGGTCGTAAAACTGTCACGGCGCGGACCACCCACGGCGCCTGATCGGTTAAGTAATATAACTCCCCAGTTATACGTTGTTACGTTTGTCAAGAGGGGTCAAGATCGATCTATAATGTAAAGGCGGGTAATAACCAAATGAACACAGCACCAAAATAAAAGCAAGAGCATTCTTTTCTTAATGTCCTTGAAATTTTTGTATGGATAGATCAACGAGAGTATTCTCTATTCCTATTTATACAAAATTTATTTGGTAGAGTGGGGATAGAATGTGCGTTTGCACATTCTATCGTTTGGTCTAAACCGACTTGAATATTGTTAGTAGATTGTTTGCCTAGGGAGCAAACAACTATTTTAAAGGCGATAGTGTTTCTTTGAATCCTGAGGGCAGCGAGGAATTCAAAATACGTCGCTCGAGCTTAAAATAGTATTTCTCTCGAGGTAGACACTCTATTTCACCCTCTATGAGAAAGTAAGTAATTACAACTTATAAATAAAATAAAGTACCTACGTTTATTTATTTCATTCTCACTACTTGAGGAAGACACAAATTTTTTATAAAACGTACAATCCAAATTTGAGTAAACAATTAAGAACGAAGGCGGAGTGCATTTCACGCGTTTTTTTATTTTTTCACACACCGGTTGTTTTAATTTGGCTCGTGCGCGGCTTACATTCAGCTTGTTACTTGTTCATACAATGTTCGTGATTGATCTTTTTGGTGAGTGGAACTTTTACTAACAGTATCCATATTCCAAATTCAAATCACTTTTGGTCCCTAGGGATTAAAGAGTTATTTTAATAGCTGTTTACGAAGAATAAACTAGATCTTTTTGAATAGATGTGATTAAAATTATATTTTGAAATTCAAACGGAATCGAGAACGATTATTAAACAAATGAATTCGTTTTCGAATTGAGTGCATGAATATTCAGACATCATTTCAAAATAGGAATGTTATCGAGCTGTTTAAACTTCAAAAACAAATGAGTTGGTTTTCGAAATGTCTGCGGTCCTTGAGTGAGAATCAAAGTGACTATTTCAGAATAGCATTACACAGTATGTCCCTAAGTTACGAATTTTGCTGAACTCTTCGCGAAAGAATGTCCGTGGTTTATTTGAGACACCGGCGTTTTCACAAACATCTGCTATGACCACTTTAGAATAAATAGGACTGTTGTTGAGCATCTTAAAATTTTACGTGATTTGAATATGGAATGCTGTGATAAGGTCGCGTTTCGCACTGATAGTCGTTTCCCGTAAAATAGGACATTTTTGTTCGAAATACGTTTTTTCAACAGATTTTTTTCAAAGTAAATAATATTTAAACAAAATTAAAGTTTATGGCTTCCGAAAACTACTTGTAATTGATTGTCGCACCTCTGACTTTCGGATTCATGTGCGTATCTCTTACATCAAAAACGGTGAAGGAAAATATCGTGAGGAAAAGCATTTAAAGCCATGTAGAGGCCCATCATCATCTTTTCAGCCGAAAGACGTCCACTGCTGAACATAGGCCTCCCCCAAGCACCTCCACTTCGACCGATTCTGTGCTTTCCGCATCCAGCGGATTCCTGCGGCCTTCACAAGGATGGATGGCGTTAAAAAACTGTGACACCAGGTTAGTCACTAACCACTTGAAAAGAAGAAGATCAATAATCATTTTATTCCTCTAAAACACCATAGTTTCCGAAACTTCATCAGTATGGTTAGAAGTTAAAAGTTCACTTCTCACTTTCATGCGGGTTAATCCAGTCCTGTGAATTTCCAGAACAAAATACCATTACAGTGGGTATAGCTTGATATTTACTCACACACTCTTTCTGACACACACACACTCATCCTCCAATCACACCACCTCAACATACACTGAAACTATCTATTAGGTTACTACTTCTTTAATATCTTTTCCATTCTCTTTTAAAATTAAATTTAATACGGCATGATCTATTGTACCACTCCACATGTCACTTACCGTTGTGGCTTCATAAATTGCGTGTCAATTATGTGGCGACACTCCTCACTAAAAATGCTGTATTGTTTTAACATATGCCATAGCTGAACACTGACCCCCAAACACAGGCCTAGGCTTAGTTTGGGATTTAGGATCAGATCTTTGTACATAAATTTTAAGATTGTGACTGTTATTGTCTGTCATATTTTAATGTATTTTCTAGTGACAATTTTTTTTTTATGTCTACCAATTCTCACCTTTAAAGTTTCTAACAAGAAGCGTGTTAGCGTGTTTTTGACTTTAGAAACTTTTTTTTTCTTTTTTTTTTTTTACTTTACTTTTTACTTTACTTTTTTTCTTTTTTTCTTTCTGTTTTCTTTTTTTTTAACACAGGTAATTTTGATTAAAGTTATTTAATCAAAATTACCTATGTGTTCGTATTTAGATTCGTGGTAATGAGTAGGTAGGGGTACTTACTTACAAAAAAAAAACCACACTCATTTTTTTTCGTCAAATGAGTTCGGTGGTTATATTAGGAGCAAATGTCTAAGTAGGACAACTACGTAATGACCATAATTCGTCAAAAAACATTTTCATTACAGTATTTTTTGGGAACACCATCTTGTACCTAATCTTGTAATTATTCCCAAAGAGTCCAGTTGGTTTTATCTTTGAAGATAAATCGACCATCGTTGCGTAATTCCTAATGATTGATGAGGAGTGAGATCGAACGCAAATCTAAATATTTAGATTCGGGGCTTAGGAGTATTATTTGTTTCTCATTCCATTATCCTTCTACTTCCTACTTTAATGAATTACGCAATTTTTCCACTGACTGGTTAATTAGAGACACAGTTACAGTATTCAGTAGGTAATTCTGTGTTAGAGATCTATCTCTAGTGGATAATACCTACTTATTTTGATATAATTTTTCAACTAGCGACCCGCCCCTGTTTCATACGATTTCTACAACTTGACAAAACATGAAGGTTTTTTAATTATCAAATAAATCTACCGGAATAAATTCTCTTTTGTATTATAGGTACACAACGCGGTCACACAGACAAACATGAAAAGCGACTTTAGTTTATAATCCTATAGTTAAAGATAGTGTCATTTTTTTCCAGAATAAAATTCTTTCGTTCACTCGAGTGGCTATTAATTTCTTTTCATTCGAAGTTCACACGACCCCGACAAAATTACATAGGAATGCACACACATCTGCTCATTTACGTGAGTGAAAGATACCGAATGCCGGATTCCAACATCATTGAATTGGTTCACTAATGAATTCATGTTTCACTTTTTATTCATTCTGTGTTCACACTTTTCACTCGAGTGAAAAAAAAAAGAAAGAAAACTTTTTTATTCTGCACAAACAAAACGCACATTTTTTTAAAAACTATAAAATACACACAAAACAAAAGTAGAATAAAAGGCATATAATAATGACCAAAAAGTCAAGCATCTGATATCAGCTTAAACCAGTCCTAATTCACTCCGAAACACTATCATAATATTATAGGTAGGTAATACCTATCTACCTGTCTATCTCTATCTATGTTTTCCCTCGCCGTTGTTAGCCGTAGAATTGAGCATCAAATTCTGAAATGCAAGTTTCAAATTCCGATTACGCTTTGATATTTGAGCGCCACTTGATGAAATCTATTTATGTGTGAGAATTCACACCTAATACAAAAACGAGAAGGAAGCTGATACAATTAATAAAACTCGTGTTAACATGAAAGAAAAATGAGTAACAGTAATATTAATTTAATAACAAGAGCAGGTACACCAATGTTCTACAATATTTTTAATGAAAAACATTAATATAGTCCAACGATATTATGTTTACTCGACGTCATGGCAGATTTTTACAATGTCTATGGTTTCTAATGCTAACAGAAATTTTAATAGTCTATGATACATCCACATCCACGGACCGAATCATCGGTGTAAAAATGTAAGAACATTCTTACACCCATCTGTATGTCGTGCTTTTCTATAAAGTTCACTGCAAACCTGACTCAATTGTCCGCAAATAAGTCCGGACTATTCGAATCGATCATGTTGAGCTACGCTTGCCGTGGCCAGTCCATAGATGTGTGATCTTAACATACCGAGACCCTCCGTGCCTCGAAAAGCACGTTAAGCCGTTGGTCCCGGCTGTCATTTGTGGATCTTTGACAGGTGTTATAGGTTGTCAGAAGCCCGAAAGTCTGACAACCAGTCTTACCAAGGGGTATCGTGTTACCCAGTAACTGGGTTGTGGAGGTCAGATAGGCAGTCGCTCCATGTAAAATACTAGTACTCAGCTACATCCGGTTAGACTGGAGGCCGACCCAACATAGTAGGGAAAAGGCCATGCAGATTGATTTTATTCGAAACCAAACTCATTATTTTTTAATTTACAAAGCCATGCGAGATTGTCGGGAGTAACTTTACATTAGATACCTAATTCGTTGTCTTATTTGTGAAGACTTGATAGGTATACTTAAAAGTAAAACATCGGGAGAGGTTATAGTTTCGAAAACGCTTTCAGTAATATAAAACCTAATACTAGGACTGTATAAAACCATGATTTTATAGTATGACAACCCGCAATGGGCCCGTCTTCTTTAAGATTACAGTCCTCAACATGGTATTTTCGAACTAAAACCCCGTCGTTCCCCATAAGCCTTACTAAAGCCTAGCCTAGCCTAGCCATATCTAGTTTTATGCGCATGCTCTGGTCTCCTGTAATTGAAGGAGCACACGTAATATAACCATTTTTAATATTGTGATTTGTATTGTGTATGTGTATATTGTGTATCCTTTGTTGGAAATCCCAAATAAATCAATAAAGACCAAGGAGTTTTCCTCTCGGAAAATATTCAAAACGGTTAGAAGCATCACGACAGTTGCACGACGGATTGATTAAATCAGAAATAACCTGGAAGGTTTCTAAATTTTACTCTAATTTATAGCTTTAAAATGTTTCATACTGTTTCAATCGTAGTTTAAAAGCACCCCAAAACTCCAAGCTTATCCCTAAACGCCAGCAATCTGATAGTTTCTTTGAAAAAGGATAAATATTAGAAATAAACCCGAAGTAATCTCCTTGTTTCTTTGAAAAAGGATAAAAAATTTAAGGAATCCCCAGATTTAAAAAAATCTATCGACTATTCCTATTTCAACCTACTTATTTCATTGTCGATTAAAATAGATTTAAACGAGAGAAAAACGTTTAAAACTTCTCCTCAAATTCCGATGTCATAAAATATGAAATTAATTACCTGTCTTCATATATTATCTTCATCGCGTGTTTGATCTCTACTACCATCGTTAAGTATTATGTTTTATAGCTAAGACAAATCATAATTTTTAGGGTTCTTTAATGTTTTTGCAAAAAAAAGTGAGCAAAATTTAAAAAAAAAATCACATCCGCATAAACTGGAATTTGAAAAAAATAACACATCCGCAAAATCTGGAATGTTTTGAATAATATCTTTAATAAAATGCATGTTATCTCATTTCAACGTAGGTATCATAATTATTGAACCATTTGGAATTATATTAGTATGTATTAATGCGATTCACAAGCAGTCGTATTAAACGTACCAACAACCAATTTTAATCTGGTCACGTCCAAAACGCCAATAAAATATCCATTAACTTCAGAAGTAACAATCCGCAATAAAGCAGCCTGTATATACGACGAAAAGTAAATAAAGTTAATAGACTTACAGTCAATCCTTTAAAAGAGACACTCCAATACTTTGTTCCACATAATAGGCGAACCATCCATCACTAAACAAAACACTTGGTAATTAAGATATTTTTGTCACCACTCAGTTGTTCTGGCCGCTAACGACAGTTTCTCTTCGGGCCGCGTAACAATTTCCAAAGAGTTCGCGCGTAAGCGATACGTCCCAGCCTCCACGCGATCCGGAGACATCTAAAAAATCCCGAGTCCTGGAAGCTTATTGCCGTACAGTCGCGCGTTGGGAACTTCACTCTGTAACACTAATCCTCCTTGAAAATTGAACTCTCCCACTTTGTGCCAAAGTCGAAAGTTGTGTGCAGTTTTGGCCCATTTCAGCCGCAGAGCAAACGGAGATAGGGGCAGAAGCACAGATGCTGCGCGCATGCGATTTCGGCTGACACACACATGTGTGTGCCAGTGTTTGTTTGTGTAGGTGTGTGTAAGAGCAACGTTACATTGTTTGAACCACTGCCGGACACTATTGTTGTGGATATTCGGGCGGCCGTGATAACCGTCCTTCGGCTTACAATCGACCGTGATTAATATTTGGGTATCATATAGCAATTTGTTGCGTCACGCTAAAAGAAAGGGATGGTCACTGGTCAGGGGTATAAAATAATTTCCCATGAGTTTCCATATTCATCAGAACAGAAAAACAATTGAAGCGCCTTTCATGATTTTTTATGAGTAAATGTAAATAAATAATAATTTATTATTAGATGAATACTTGAATAGTGTTGTCACTGATACTTTGACATCGGTATATTTGTCAAGATAAAATATATATTATTAAATACATTTTATCTTGACAAATATACCTTCATATTTGACGTTAAAGAACGTTAGCTATCGAAAATCACGTTATGTAAATCCTATTGCCGTCTAAAAAAAGCTGACGGATCTCGTTCTGATATTTATATATCAGAACGAGATCCGTCAGCTTTTTTTCCGTATATAAATACAACTTGCCATAAATGCTTCCCTGAAAAGCGATATTTTAATTCTTTGACTATAAAACTACTCATTTTACTCCTGTCATTTTCCACAGCTAAACTTGTTATATAAAAATGTAAAACAGGAAACGACACCCAATCCTCTAAATCAAAATGATTTACATATTTTATGATGACAGCTTACGTTCTTCGTGAATTCTTAATAGGAATGTAAATTCAAATAAAGAAATTATTATTATTATTCTCATTTATTCATTTTTTTACATATTAAATACATTTTTAAATATTTTTATAAAAATCATTAAAAAAAACATTTAAAAATATAAAAAATAGTAGCCCACCGGTATCGGGAACAGGGTCCAAGCTACCGGCGGTCAGGGCTCCAGAGAGAGGAACCTCCTGACAATGCGAGCCGTGTCCAGGAGTACCGCCTTCTGAATCAAGCCCTTGATCCAGCTGCCCAACGAGAGCCTCCTTAGGTGTTGGTCGAGGCTCTTGGCAATTAAGCCATTGGCTGATACGACTATCGGCACAATGATCGCTGAGTCCACATCCCACATGTCGACAATCTCGCGAGCCAAGTCAAGATACTTGATTTGTTTGTCTTTCTCGGCTTTCACGAGGTTCCCGTCATGCGGGACTGTTATGTCGATAACCATTGTGCGCCGTTCTACTCGATCCACCACCACTATATCAGGTTTATTGGCAACAATAGTCCTATCAGTGATGATGGATCGATCCCAGTACAATGTGATATTTCCATTTTGGAGAACTGGATCGGGCACATACCTGTAGTACGGCACTTCCGATTCCACAAGGCCATATTTCAGAGCAAGTTGCTGATGGATAATCCTGGCTACAAGGTTATGTCTATGCAAGTACTCTTCGTTAGCTAGACGAGAACACCCGGAGATAATGTGTCGGATTGATTCTCCCGGACGGTGGCATTTTTAATTAATTATTATTATTAATTATAATGGATTTTTGATCTATAAAAACGTTACATTGTTTTTCAAGACGAAAATAAAGCCCATACATACCTCCATGTTTTATGTTTTTACTATTTTTATTATTTGTTTGATTTTCGTATATAAGTATGCCTGAAAATATTTTTTTTTAAACTATGCACACAAAATAAATATGACAGTCGAAAAAGAATCCCAATAATTGAAAAAAAAAACAAAGGACAATCAATCAGTAACCTGAAAAACTGGTAGGTTTATTAAGTAGCATGAACGATAATCTACAATAATCAGAAACCTGTCATCGTCAGCTTCAAGAATAATTGAGAGAATCGGGTTACGATAACAGTTGTATGTGACAAGCAAATAATTTAGCCATGTTGGTATTCGGGTCACGCACGATAGTAATTCAGCTACCACACTACATCCCAAAATTGTCAGCATATCTACGTATATTTTGATACAGACCTTTTGACTAAACTAGGTCTCTGGAAATACCCGAATTTGATGTAATGAAGTCTCGTAATAGGAGCGTAATATCCTACAAATCTAGCAATAACATGTTTTTGTAAGAAAAGGCAGCATGACATGAGCAGTGGCGTTTTAATAGATATGAATTAATGCCATAAAAAAACAAAAAAAAAAACAAAACAAACAAACAAAAAAACTGTTCAAACCTCAGGTTGAGGTAAATGTAAACAATCTTTAATTCCGGTAAACCACAGTTTAAAAAAAAATATCATAAGAATCACTGTAAATATTAAAACAAATAGAAATTACACAAGCCAAAAGGAATGATCAGTACATGAACAAAAAATAACTAAGCACACGATAATGGTCAAGTAGCACGTTCGTTCCGAGCGCCCGCGCCGTCCAAGCAAAAAGAGGCCATTGCCGCACCGCGAGGCTCCTTTTAAAACCTTCCATCGGTTGACAGCTGATTGCCTGACATCTTTAATACGTCACCTCGCCTGCCGCTACCAACAGTATCATTTACCTCAACCTGAGGCTTGAACAGTTTTTTTACAGTTTTAGTATTAATAACAGAAATGTGGTAATCAGGTACTGAAAACAAAAATTAAGGGGCAAAAAGTCTTTATTTAAATTTTTTGACGATAAAACTGCTAATTTTACTCCTGTCATTTTCCTCGGCTAAACTTTTCATCGAAAATAAGAACACAGGAAACGACATCCAATCCTCTGGATCTAAAACTCATAATATTTTTATGATGATAGCGAACACGCTCTTCGTCAATTCTTAATAGAACTGAACCCGATTAAACTACCAAATTTGAATAACAAAACGTTTAAAGTTTCTGTTGTCAGAAAAACGGACACCAAAGGATTCTAAATCCAAGTCAAAAACCCTGATACTTCTAAATGTCTGAAATCTTACACCCAATCCACGTCCACGTCTTTCTTGTTGTTAAAGCTCATTCAACAGAACTATAATATTTTGAGTACAACGTATGAGAAGTTTCACTACTCGCACAATTTCATAAACACTTCTTTCATATGTAAGTGCACTTGCTACTTACCTCGGTCTGTGCTTTAAAATGCTTTTGTGCTGGCCATTTTAATGTTTTGTAAACTTCTTTTAGCTAACGATAAAGGGTGGAACGTACGTAGTGTAAGGAATTAGTGTTGTTACTTTGATTTTGTTTGAAATTAATACTTCGTGTGTTTTATTGGAAAGCTTAGTAGCTAGTTCCTATATAGCTGGTAAAGTAGGCCATGATGAATGTAGGTAGAATCCTGTTAAGAGCGTATACGGAAAGTGGGCATCGTCGCAGATAGCTGTTAAATATTTCGCTTATAATCATTACAATCAGCAATAGTGATTAAGAAGAAGATAAAGGTGTCAAATGTCATGATTTCATGAAATTCACATGACCTTTGCTAACTTATGGAGTGGTATTGCTGAATGTAATGATTATAATTGAGTAAAGCCATATTTGTTACGACTGCGAATCATATTTTAATCAACAGAAAACCTGACACTGACCTGCAAAATGCAAAATGCGCGGGCTACCCTGACGTTTTCCCCTTAACGGGCTCATTTATAATGTAGCTTTAAAAAGCTACTACGAAAACGATGTTATAATCCCAAATGCCAAACCTATAAGCAAATCTGCTGTACGTATATCAAAAAAAAAAATTAAAAAACAAAGAACCCGACTGCAAAAATACATAACTGAAACGAGAAAAACAAGCATTATAATCTATAGAATTTTGGTATTGCAGGCGGGACAAACCAATAATCTGAAATGATGGTGTAAATTTTGTTTGTCCCGCCTGCAATACCAAAATTCTATAGATTATAATTAGAGATGGGCCGAATGTGGTTTGAACCGAATCCGAACTTCGGCCGAACATTCGGTTAAATATAAAAGTCCGGCCGAACTTCGGTTCAATTTCGCGTGCTTTCTCGAGAGCGACACATCGTGACTTGTTTACGCATTTACTTCAATTATCGCTAGATGTACCCCGCCCACAAACCGCGCTTCCACCGCGTGGCCTAATAAGAAGAAAAGATTTTTAAGACTAATAAGACGAACTGATTTAATTTAGGTTTACATTTGCAATGTTCTTAACTAAAATAAACGACCATGAGTGAGTAGGTAAAAGCCATCATTTTATTTTACAGTAGGTAATGCTATTCTAATTCTATTAAATTTCAATCAAAATAATGCAAATAATTATTTTTCTTGTGCCGAATGTTTGGCATATGAACCGAATTTCGGCCGAATGCCGAAGTTCGGTTCAAGCTGCCGAAATTCGGTTGAACCGAATGTGAACCGAATTTCGGCCTATCCCTGATTATAATGCTTGTTTTTCTCATTTCAGTTATGTGTTTTTGCAGTCGGGTTTTTTGTTTTTTAAATAAAAAAAAATATTTTAAGCTTTTTAGTTTTATTAAAATAATATATATTGACTCATTACTAGCTTTTATTTGATACCAACAATGTAGTTTTTTTTAACCTACCCCTCCTTTTTTGTATTTGCAGATGCAATAAATATTATATAGCCTATGACACTCCCACAATTAAGACGAATCTAACGACACCTCACATGTTAAAATCCATCATACATACATACATACATACACACATACATACTTACTCTCGAAAAACATTACCCTCCTTCTAGAGCAGTCGGATAAAAACGGTATCGACAGACCGACACACAATAAAATTCCCCGTTCTACATTCAAAAGTTCTAGCATAACCTCAAAAATATTGAAGACGTCTCACGATTTCTAAAATTTCATAAAAATTCTATCAAAGATTTGTAGGTACTGGGAGAAACCGATTCTCGATGTCAAGATCATACCTTCCTCCGTGCAATCGTATTGTCGGTATGTCAACCCCCTTTTTAGAGTCCGAATATTCTCTCAGGTGTATTCAACGACTTCGATTATCCGTTTACAAAAGTCCTGAGCTCAATTCTCACCAAACTTGTTTAATTAAAGTTTTCGCACTCTTTTTCCCTTTAGGCGGGAAAATAATCCCTTGTTTGGAACAGAGAGTGGAGTGGAGTGTTGTAGCAGATTTTTTTTCGTAAAAATCTTTGTTTAAATACCGAATGTTTCATGTCAGTTTTTCTTTTGAATAATTTTCTGTTAAAAGACAAAATCATACACCATAGAAACTTTTTCACGGCTTTATTTGATCGAATTTCGTATCAATACAAAAATAATAATGATGATGAATTTTATACAGCTTTTCAGGGACCTACACGCTTTATATATTTCCGCTTATCGCTTGCAAGTAAACTTTACAATGCGAATAATGCACCTGTATACGAACTTTGTTTTGAAACAAAGGAAGGCAGAAAGGCACTTACCTTCTACCGTCCACATTGTACTTGTTCGTTCCACTGTTATATTGGTTTAACTTTGTTCCTCAAAACAATTTGTGCTAGTAAATATTACTTCTAAAATTCTTCACCAAAACCTCTGCTTTAAATAGTTTCTAAGAAAAAATTTACGAAGATGTTTCAAGAAAACTTTTTGCGTTTTTTTTTTGTAATAACGACTCCACGACACTCGATACCTATCCAAGGTACGTTAGTCCAAGTTTTTGTAGGCACTCGGTATTTGCTTTCGGGATTCGAGTTGAACTTCCAATATGCCGGAAAGTATTCGTGCATTCGCATGTTCGGAGTGTTAAACATCCAGGAATAAGTTTTACTGCGATCAGATAGTAAACTTTACAATTGGGACCGTTGGATTCAGATGTTCAATGTCTGTAAGTACTTTATTACTTGCCACCATTGCATTCTTTTGCATCGATTTAATTTAAAATCTTTGTATAAATTATATGGATAAAATACAAAAAATATAAAATTATAATAATACTAGCCTAATATAGTCCCACTGCAGAGCAAAGGCCTATTCTTATATAAAATATGTGGAAAGCGAAAATATGTGCGATCCGAAAGGGGCACATAGGTAGGTACCTACTGCAATAACATTACATTTTTTTTTTAAATATTATTGAAAATAAAAAGTTCTTGCTATTTAAAATTCACATTTTTAGAAAAAAAAAAGTAATTTAAAAAATCTATGTGGCGTGGGTCTTGTTATTAGGCCTAAACACGTAGCAGACGGCCCCACGGATCCATCATTTTTGTATGCTCAAACGTCTGTCTAACAAAATGTGAAATAAAAAATACAATATTTATTTATTTTGTTATTTTTATCTCATTACAGGGTGGCAAGAACATCGAAGCGAAAACTGTTAACATGGATCAGTACATGATTCTGAACCTGCTGAAAAAATCTGCTGTTCCACACATTTTGACCACTATTGCACTTTTTTATGAAACAGCTGACTTTTGTTTTAATAACAAATTTCAACGCAAGGGATTCAATATTCAGAATCATGTACTAAATTCACGGTAAAAGTTTTTGCGTCAATGTCCCTGTCATCCTGTAGGTATACGCTGCACCGGTTGACGTCATCACGTCAATGCCGGCTATCCCTCAAAACTAGCGCTGGGGCTCTGTCTCGCATAGGTTCGCAGCATTATTCTGAGTGATCGCCGTTTTGTGGGGATGTGACGCATATTTTCCCCCGACTTGTACTTTTCGTGTTTGTGTTCCTTATTTGTGACATGTTTACCGCAAATAAACGTATTTTCTTACACAGTGCAGTATTTCTAGATGCAACAATTCTATCATTTTCTTAATTTTTTTCATTTTATCAGTTTTCATTTCTTACTAGTCAATTATCATTGTCATATACTTTAAATATGATAATAAGAACCGCATCAAAATCTGTTCCGTTTCATAGTGTTAGGTTTCAATTTATTATACTGGCAGCACCGAAAGATTCGATGTGTCCTTCTGGGTTGGGCGCTCGTGACGGTAGGACGTGCTTAGTGGCGGTGTCGGTAAAAATACAGATTGGCATAGAATTGGTTGGAGATCTACTGTAAATTAAGGTAACCTATTAGTTTTATGGTAAATATAAGAATACTGATTTGATGGTGAAATGAATTGTGATATTATGTGGGGAATAGGAGATGTGATGAAATATAAATGACTGACAAATATCTTGGTGTTTCATATTACTTTCTTATCCCTGAAATACTGTAAATATGTAGTTTTATTATATTTCAGAAGTGGTATGTGGCCCGCTTATTTCTTTTGCATTATAATAGAATTCATTTAAAAGTATTATTAACGGTTAAAATTGAATTGTAGAAATACCTAACCTACCTACATCACATCTCTTTTGGTATATTCGAATTTTCGGTTACAAAAATTAAATAGACTGTGATCCGTATGTACCACTTTATGAAGGTTATGTGAAGGTCACATTTTTCTTTCTCTAAATTTATCTCCTGGATAAGTTCACGGGGTGCAAGGGGAAGTAAAATCTTGTTATTTTTGAGCTACGACCTACCGTTTAGAAGATATTAGACATTTTAACTTTTTCACGGCTTGTTCGAAAAGGAGTCAAACCCGTTGTTATGAGTTTCAGATAATGTTTCGCGACAGTGAAGCGTCCTCACTGGGCACCGGCTGACGACCCCGACCCGAGGTGGTATCCATTCAGGGGTAGAACTGGGAACTAGTCGCAGTCATAGCCGACGCCATGGAGGTCGCAGCCACCGTGGTCGGAGTCTCGTGTGCAGCGTCTATTGTGAGCGGACCGCGGGATGTGCGAGCGAGAGCCGGCAAAAGCGGTTACGCTGCTGCAGCTGGACGCCAGTGCAGCTGGACGCCAGTGCAGCTGGACGCCAGTGCAGCTGGACGCCAGTGCAGCTGGACGCCTGTACAGCTAGATGCCAGTGCAACTGGATGCCAGTGAAGCTGGACGCCTGTATAGCCGGATGCTAGTGCAGTCGCACTTGGTGCTGATAATCGGTGCTATTGCTTCAATATCTTTTCATTATATCATTTTAGTTACGTATTTATTCAAAACCATTTATTTGCAAATAAGGTACAGAAAGTTTTTAAGAAAATTATTTCTATCTTATATTATGCCTTTAATTACGGAGTGCACATACTGGATTATTATTTTGAGAAATTAATTAATTAAGTTATATAATGGATGCGATTAGTAAATAATATTAAATTAAATCCTTATTCATAAATGGCATCAAAATACTACAATTTACAACTTATAACTTACTGTACTTGGGATTCAGTTATACAATTCGATACACATGATAAAGCTGTGTTTGGGTCTGAGTGTGAGTTTCGTCTTGGGTTGATATAACTAGTTAGTATTACGAGATCAATACTCAATTCTTTATTGCGTTCCATATGTATTACATAGAAAACATAACAAAGTAAAATATCAATATGGACCTCAAGGGGGCATCAAGTCGGGCATCAAGGGGCATATAGTAGCTTGTTGCCTGCTGTTAGTTTCTTACATTTGATTAATAGTACTTCCCATATGTCATAAGGTAAACTAACTAAGTTTTAATCAGGACAAATAGGAGAAATCAATCCGGATAAGTTTATGTACAATTTTATTGTGTCTAAAGTTATTAGTATGCCTAGTTAATTATAATGTGTAGATTGACTGGTTTGAGATTTGATTAATTATATCTGGAACGATAAGGATGAGAATATGTATGTGAATATGACACATATGTAGCACACATGTATATATGTGTGTAACTGTTATTTTGTGATACTTCTGTGAATATCAAAATTATAATTTCGAACGATCAGTATATACTTATGTATTTATGCTTGTGAGAGCGTTCACAAGTTATGAGCACGGTTGGCGAGAGCGTTCGCTACCACCGTGACTTTATGATTATATTTATATATTTATGCTTGTGAGAGCGTTCACAAGTTATGAGCACGATTGGCGAGAGCGTTCGCTACCACCGTGACTTTATGATTATATGTATTTATGTACTTATGCTTGTGAGAGCGGTCACAAGTTATGTCGCCATGATTGGTGAGAGCGTTCACTACTATCATGACTTTATGATTATATTTATGTATTTATGCTTATGCGAGCGGTCCCAAGTTATGTCACCGTGGTTGGCGAGAGCGTTTGCTACCACCGTGACTTCATGATTATAATTATGTATTTATACTTGTGAGAGCGGTCACAAGTTATGTCACCATAGTTCGAGAGAGCGTACATTGCCACCGCGACTTAATAATTATTTTTATGTATTTAATATGAGAAGGAGGGTTCAAGAAATTATGAAAAGTATAGAATAGCTCTTTAGTTGCACAGAAAGTAGGTACAAGTTACAGATGTTAAGTTTAAAATTGATCCTTATACCAACTACCTCAATTAAGGCATGCAAACAGTTTAAGCTATGATAAAGACTCCCTTATTATAATATTATTAAAACTTTCAATCAAAACAATACAAGTTTACTATGTCAAGATGAAATTTAGTAAATAATTTGAAATAAGCAATACCTACAATACATAATGTCAAGTTTACTAAAATGGGATCATAAATTCATCAAGTTCGAGGTCAATACGGTTAAATTAACATGATTTAGTACAAGTCAAGAGTACAGAGAATTATTTATTATTATTAGATATATAATAACAATTTACATTCTCATCAGAAAAAAAAAAAAAAAAAAAAACGCCTATTTATTTTATTTTATTTTCTTATTTAACTCGAACACAAATTATTCATATTGTTGTTACTTGAGTAATAACATTTATTAATTAATTGATCTGACTTATTTTTGAAAAGTGGAAATGTCTCATTTTTATTACATCGGGTATTTAGTTAAATATGGTTAGTAAGAAGCTACTCGAACATATACAGTTAGTTCTGATAATAATATCAAGGAATTGAATTGTTTTAGTTTAGAATCAGAATATAAGATAGATAGACAGTTAGATAGAATATTCTTTATTATGTACAGTAAGCGCTCAAAAGTGCATAAGCACGCTAAGAGTCGTATTGCTGTGAACACGCGGTGTAGTCCGTACATTTGTGTGTGTAAACAGTCAGACGTCTGTGGTGTGAGTGCCGTATACACACTACAGAGTCACGGTTCGCGGGCGCCGCACTTATATTTCAATCACTTTTGTTAGCACGCATCATACGCGTGACCTTGGCCAGTGTATTTCATTGCTAAAATTCGAAAGTAAATTATGTGTGCAGATAGCAGAAGGCGTTAAGCGTTGGTCTTAGATTCAAGATGGCTAAGGTTCGAATCTCGTAAATCACAGCGCTGTTTTTGCAAATATTATTATTTTTGTTTGCAATAATAATATTTTTAAATATATCTGCCTATTTATTAATGTAATAACAACATTAATAAATAGGCAGATATATTTAAAAATATTTAGAAAGGGTTTAGAATAAAAAATGCGTGATATGTTATAATAAAAAAATAAATAATATTTATTCGTTATAGGTATTTATTTTACTTAACAAACTGCTACAATTATTTATCATTACTTACAATAATATGTGAAATAGATGTCTAGAAACTTAGAAGCAATTTGTATTATTTTGACATATTTAAATTTTGAAATGTTTTAAATTTTAAATGGATTTTTTTCACTATAAATATAAAGCTTTGATCATGGTCGAAGTAATTAAGCAATAAATAAGAATATTACTACTTAAAATGTAAAAAATCTACTGACAAAATTGTTGATTTTAAGGTTCAGTTTGTTCATATTATTTAAAATTTTATTTGGCTTTAGTAAATATTGGTTGGTATTGAGGTTATAGCTTAAGTAT
This sequence comes from Agrochola litura, assembly GCA_949152395.1. Classification (NCBI taxonomy): domain Eukaryota; kingdom Metazoa; phylum Arthropoda; class Insecta; order Lepidoptera; family Noctuidae; genus Agrochola; species Agrochola litura. Next base: position 14,156,088 of record OX424509.1, on the reverse strand, counting down.
TCATTTTCTTTACGAAAAGAAGATTGAAACTAAACCTCAAATTTTAATCCTAAAATAATAATATTACTAAAATAATATTAAACAATTTCGGTATATCCGCAAGAAATACGACAAACACCCTATTGAAACGTGCTTAAAAAATTCGTTACCATAAATTCATGCAATAACGAATCTGTTGTTTATTAATTTGGTACGGTCAATATTTTACGGTTTTCTAGCTGGTCTTCGGTGATGCAAGCCTTCAGAGTGCACGGCGAACGGTTCATAATGACGTGTTTTTAATAATTCAGGAAAATATCTCGTTGGTATGAAACCATTTGTTTCATTCACCATTTGACGTCGCTGCTACTCGATAATAAGCCCCTTCCTCATATCTCTTAACCCTCACAGTATTTCTCTAGAACAAAGAAAAACATTGTTTTTATTAGACATAATACCTAATTATTTATTATTCACTAATCGAATTAAACCTCATAATGAATTTAAAACTTTAAAGGCATCTTCTGTCTCAACAATACCTCTGTTCTATCAACAATATCCTTGATTAAGATTTATGTTTAGTAAAATATGAAATATATAAATGATAACACTCACACTTAGTCCGGTTTCATTAGATATTCACTTCACTTTTACGCAGCGCAATAATATTCTCTGATCTGATCTGATTTCTTCAATATATTTTATGCCTGCTTTTTGATAATAGGTAATAACCACAACACTGCGCTAAATACTCGTCACCAATATTATCCACGAACCAACAAAGTTCTATTAATTGAATACTCGTAACAAACTGCATCTACCCCACAGATATCGAAATAATTTACTTAGTTTTTTGTGGTCTACCTGCTAAACTTTAATATTTATGTGAACAAGACGAATTAAACTAAAAACGAATGATGATTATCGAACTAGTCATTGGTTGCAGACAAAGTGAGTGTGTGTGTGTAATGTGCGTGTCTACAGTATTGTAACAACTTATAGAAGAAGGTCGTAAGTCAAACCGAAGCGTCAGTCTATTGCTTTGTGAGATTGCTTATGGACTTTTGGTCGGTACTGTACACCATAAAAATTACAGACATTATATTCAGAAATTTTACATTGGGTGTCACAATGGGCGGTCTTATCGCTAAAAGCGATCTTTTACAGACAACCTTTGGATGGATTTAAATGGCAAAGGAGAGACAATACTGCAGGTAGTCAGTGGTGTACCATTTACATATACAACAGATACACAGATACATAAAGCATATATTTACCTATATAAATATATATTTATATTAGATAAATAACAGATACACCTATATAAAATTATAAACATGAAACAAGAGCAAGGAACTACATGTAATGATGATGTTTAGGGAGAGAGGAAGTGTTTAAACCCCAACAGAAGCTTGTTTGGTCGTAATTTAATCCTTGGTAGTGAGAATATTATGAATGAAATATTTTTAGATACAAGACGGTTATCTGAAAAATAATGATTAAGTTGATTAGGCAGGTGATGAATGAAATACGCCTAAATTGTGGAGTATGTAATTGGACATAGGTTTTAAAAACAGAATAATTGTGTTGCATCAGAAGTTTATGATTTACGTTTCTTCATATGATACGGTTGACCTGAAAGAATAAAAATAATGATTAATAAGGAAATAGTAACAAATAATGTATGTTAATTAATCTATGAATTTTATGATTAAGTTATTGTTTGAAAGTGAAGTGGAAGTGTGAATTAAATATTATTATGCTGTTTTGTTAAAAGTCATGCTGTGTTAAAAATAATAGAGGCAAATGTTATGATTTTAATGAAACTGAAACTTATAAGGGAAAATATCGATATTACTTAAGTTAAGCTAACATGAAAATACATACTTATATATGATTGAGAGATGGAAGTCGAAGCATAGGCCATTCATTGGAACTCGTACAGTGGCTGGCAAGTGAGAGTGCTTAACCAGTAAAGCTTGCGGTGCAATGTTTGGCACGTGCAGGATGTTATGTCACTTATTGGAAATCGTACAGTGGCTGGCAAGTGAGAGTGCTTGTCCAGTGAAGCTTGCGGTGCAATGTGTGGCATATACAGAATGTAATGTTAACATATTAGGTCGAAGTCGAAGCATAGGCCATTCATTGTAAGTCGTATAGTGGCTGACAGGTGAGAGTGCTTGATCAGTGAAGCTTGCGGTGCAATGAGTGACGGATGTAAATTAATATTCAAAAGTCTGTATGAGCTAATCAAACCGAGAAATTAACAAAATGCGATAATGTAATATCTTACCTTTTAAGCGTAAATTGTCACTGACTAATGAATTTCATAGTTTTTGAGAATATTGTTAGCTCATGCTTGTAATATTTAAGGCTAAATATTCAGGTCTTCTATAACATTGATTGAACAAACAAACAACATAACGTTTATTTTATAATATAAAGCTTACGGACAAACTTGATGTCAGGAAGGTCGAATGTTAGCTTTTGATTTTAACGTAACTAAATCTTGTTGATAGGATGCAGATTATTTTGTAAATGTTTTATTTAATTATTTGACACTTTCTGAAACCGACTTCCGGTGCTGTAATTACAGTCTCCGCGGGTTTATTACGTATCTTGTAGAAGCCTAGCGATTGCGAAATTTGCGCAATAGTTGCTCTTAAATTGCAAATCCGTATTATGTATCGGCGATAGCCACACCATAGCAAACTAGCGATAGTGCTGCCTCTAGAGAACAATCAGTCAACTGAAGTGTGCAGTGGTCGCATGGTGATCGCGATTATTTCGTATTATCTCATCATCTGTTATGACGCCTCATTAAGGTGGATAACAATTAAAATTCTATTGTGTCTCGTTAATGACAGTTGAAAGGATAAGCATAGTTTTTGGTAGCCGAGAGACAGCCATTGGCGAGCATATTTGGCTGTCAAATTGCGATAACCTTTTCCCGTGTTGTTGATCGCTTGCCTGTCGCTCGCTGATTGAAAAATGTAAATTGGTCTTTAATTCGAAGAATTTTAACTAAAATTGTGTACCTACATTAAATTTAACTACGTCGCGTGTTCATTAGAATAAACTGTGTGTAGCGTAAAAGACTATTCATTTAGTTATGTTTGCGTCTCTATTGATGTATTGGGTAAGGATGGCTAAGAAACTCTAAAAGTTCATCTAATTGATCATTGGATACTCTATTTGCCATTTTACACTGAAACAGGATTAGGTACTGTAAATTTTAAAGTTAACTTTATTAAGATAAGACATATTCATTTGCTCAAACATGTGTACACGTACAATAATAAAAACGTGCGTGAAGGATAACAAAAAAAAAAATGCAATGTCATGTTTGCCACATGCTATGCGTGCAAATATGAATAGTTATCATTATTAATAATTAATTTCAAGTCAAACATTCATTTAATGTGAATTTAGCAAACAATAATAAATTAAAAATGTCGACATAAAAAATATATAGATATTCATAAAAATATCTAAGTTAAAATAAATGCTTCAGTCTTAAATTTATTAATATTGCGTATAACTCTTTGTTTCTCATATTATTAATGTTTTAAAACTTATTTTAACTTGTTGAGAACAGTCGAATATTGTTTGTAGTTCAAGTAAACACTGATTTCATCCACTTATCCATCTTGTAGCCGACGCTAAGCTATTTGGTAAATTTCAAGTAGAAAATGGATTCTTTGTTTTTTTCATGACAAAGATTTTGTTACATGTGTTTGAAAAATTTCTTATCACGTTAGTTTCGAAGATTGCTACTTATTTGTTTTGGCGCTAGTGTCGATAATTGCTGATTGCTATTTAATATGCGTAATAGACCTTAGGTTAGCGAATGGAAGTCGATTACAAACTTGATTGAAATAATATTTAATGTTTTATTTTGGAAGTTGCTTGGCACGCCACCTAGTTGCAGTTTTTAGATGTAGAAAGGTATAAAAGCAAATGTCAGTGCATTTTATAGTAAGTTCCGTGCAGAATAAAGAAATGTAAATGTGAGTACCATGTATCCATTTATAATGTTATTATGATGTTGTTAGACTTGAAAGTGAGTATGTCATGCACACTCAAATGGCTGAGTTAAATGGTGCATAGCCATGCGTCATGTTCATGAACGGGAGCCGTCAATTCAGACTGAACTGCCAGCGCTCATCTTTAATCGTGTGTTTTGAGTTGTTTGATATTGTTTTTTTTACATTGTTCTCACATATAGAATCAACAATAATAATGTACCCAGGATTTTGTAATGTCTTTATTTAAAAGAGTATCATTGGAGTTTCTTGCCCGTTCTTCTCCATAGAGATCTACCTATGTTTTGGAATGGGCGACTAGCTTCAACTCTCTGAATAACTGACAACCCTTTGAAAATTTTAAAGTGCCTGTAAATGGTTTAATAGAAATAAATGTTTTGAGTTTTAGTCTACGTCATACCATCATATCACGACTAGTGGAAATTTCAATAATTTTTCTCTCATTTGCATTATGTTTTATATTCTGGCTAGAAGAACGGTTCTCAGTTTATAAGTTTTAGAAATAACGTATAAATAGTTGTAAGCCGAGTGTTAGGTTCTAGATGCTAATTCACTTGCGTGCATGAGGACATGCACGATGTCAGGATGGTCGAGTGTTAGGTTTCAATTTATTATACTGGCAGCACCGAAAGATTCGATGTGTCCTTCTGGGTTGGGCGCTCGTGACGGTAGGACGTGCTTAGTGGCGGTGTCGGTAAAAATACAGATTGGCATAGAATTGGTTGGAGATCTACTGTAAATTAAGGTAACCTATTAGTTTTATGGTAAATATAAGAATACTGATTTGATGGTGAAATGAATTGTGATATTATGTGGGGAATAGGAGATGTGATGAAATATAAATGACTGACAAATATCTTGGTGTTTCATATTACTTTCTTATCCCTGAAATACTGTAAATATGTAGTTTTATTATAATAGTCAAAACCTACCTATTTTCTTTCTATAAAAAGATGAAAGATTTATTATTTTAAGTAGTTATTATGACACAGTTATTGGGTATTTATTCACAACACAACACACACATTCTTGTATGTCACAACAGTTTATTTGATTTTGTGAGCTTTTTTATATCATCCTATCTTTTATTATATTACCTTTAATTTATTGTGATACCTAATTTACTAAAACAGACACACACATCCCGGTTTATTATTCTAGCGTATGGCACTCGTACTTTGCAGCTGAAAATCAGCATCAGGTCACTTTGTGTTATCAGCTGACATTATGCTGAGCTGAGGCCCTTTTGGCATTATAATCATTGTTTTCTGTTTTTTTTATTATTATAAGGTGTATTTTTCTGCTGTAGTGCCAATAAACGAATTTTTCTTTCTTTCAACAAACGCAGTTGTGTCGGATCCGGTCATTAGTACGGACACGAAACGAATCGCAAGCGCGCCGGTGGCGACAGGATGTGATCTATCCACACCTAAAGCGCGCGCTTCTTCAGAGTCGTGATGTTTTAAGGCCATGGCGAGGAGGAATTCAGCCTCTGATTGCATCGGAGTTAAGACGTCGCGGAACTGTTCTCGATTCGTAGTGGTCAGTTATTGTGTTAATTGTAATTTGTGATCATTGTGTTAATTTGTGATTTTAATAAACGCCGTCGCACCCAGTGTGTGTATAATTTAGCTAGTGTGATTAATTTGATAGTAAATTATAATGTGATCTGAACTGCAAACGGTTTTTCTATTGCGCATTAACCAACACTACCCACAGTACGCCCACAGTAGTTAAAATATCGCTGATAATAACGAAAAAATCACATACCCGTCTCCGACATATGTACTATCAAATTTTGGAGGTCGTATTATTTCAGAAGCCAGGTATGTATCGTTATAATGTTAACATTATATTGATGAGGTACCTAATAGTTTTTAGTTTATCTCGTTGGTCTAGTGGTTGCAAGCGCTACTGTTGAGCATGAGGTCCTGGGTTCGATACCCGGGTCAGGAAAAATGTTATTGGGTTTTAAATCTGGAATTTCTCAGTTGTAGCCCGGAGTCTGGATTTGTGCCGAGATGAAGGCAATAGGCTCGCCTCCTATAACATGGGACTTAAACATAACTGGCGGAATGTGGGTGTACTATTCGTACACCTCTACCTAATCCTTTGGGGTTTACAGGCGTGATGTTATGTTATGCTAAAAGTTTTTATTTTCTCTAACGGCTGCGTTTGTGCCAGTAGGTACTTTTTCAATCAAGCCGTAGTTTGAACATTGCTTTATCAATTTCACAGGCATGGTTTCCCAACTAAACCCGACTGAACAATTAAATGCTCTTAAGCTCACCTGTTGCTTTTAGCATAGATGTTATACCACTACATACATATTTATATACAGCAATATAACTGGTCTACTGGCCCAGTAACCAGGAATTAATTTAAATCGGTTTTGGAAACGTTTTGTATGGAATCGGAAAATGGACTGCATTTGTTTTTAAGCAAGGGCGTAACATTTTGTTTGTTTCAATGAAATTAAATTGTTTATTTTGTAAATATCAGAACTACTTTTACAAGCCATATACATATTTAAAAAAACCGGCCAGGTGCGTGTCGGACTACGCACAATGAAGGGTTTCGTAGTTGGGATGAATTTACCCAAGAACAAACTTAACATTGAAGTTGAAAAACATGTTCTCCTATACATTCCAACTGCAAATATAAGTTTGTACGAACAATATTGAGAGATTTGCCATATTATTTTAAGACCATAGACTTTTTATAGGTTTTCCTGTGATCTATGAGTAAAGAACCATTCTCTGTATTTTTTATATTATAAGCTCAGTAGTTTCGGAGATAAGAGGGGGAAAAGGTAAATTTTAATATTTATTTTCCTTAATATCTTTAAAAGTATTACTTCGAAAATAATTTTAAACAAAATTGAGATCCTCTCAATAAGCCATTTCATTTGAAATGTCACGGTACGGTTTGCATAACTAATTTTTTTTTTTTTTTTTTGTTGTCCCCCAAAAGTGACCTCTATATTCAAAATATTTTAACTTAATTGGTCCATTAGATTCGGAACAAATTGACTGTGACTGGCTGACAGACGGACACCCAGACACACGAGTGATCCTTTATGGGTTCCATTTTTTTCTTTTGAGGTCATCTTCTTCTTCGTTTCGCTCTTGACAGAGGGGTCGTGATCACAATGAACTGTGTCCAATCGCAGGTGTAGTCGTTGCCCACCTCACGATCTTCCTTCTTTTTGAGGCACGGACCCCTAAAAATAAGCTAGATGGAGTCGTCATTCCCTATCTGACAACCCCTGGGACGAAATGGCGAAACAAACTTAAGGGTCAAAGTCTCTTGGGTGAGAGTCTCTTGGGTCAAAGGGTGAGATCATGTGAGGACCATGTACCTATATTAGTGTCTGAAATGGTCTTCAAAGGAAAGAACAATAAAAATCACTGACATAGTCTTCATATTCACAATAATAAAAGTAATATAGGTAATACTTTACACCGAACCGGTCGAAGTGGCGGTGCTTGGGGGAGGCCTGTGTCCAGTAATTGACGCCTTTAGGCTGAAATGATATAAATCATTTTGTCAATCAAACCGCTGAAACCTAAATAGAGGTGATGGCCAATATCTCGATGGCAAAGAGCCCCGATATAACACAAATCCATATCTAAAGAGCCCTCATTGGGATCCTGTTACTTCATGGATCATTTAGAGGTTATTTTTTTAAAGAAATTATTAATAACTAGCTTCCGCCAGCGGCTTCGCCCGCGTGATATCTTTATAAATTATAGTCTATTTACTGGTGAAAGAGTTTTTAAAATCGGTCCAGTAGTTTTTAAGTTTATTCATTATAAACAAACAAACATACATACATACAAAAAATCAAATCTTTTCTCTTTATAAAATTAATTTAGATAAGTTTGACGACACACAAATTTATAATGAATACGCAAATCTTCTCTCAAACTCTGAGAGAATAGTTAAGCCAAGATAACGCCAACTATCAACTCCCAGATAAAATGATTGACAGTACTATTTCTATGATAAACAGTTTGTGAACTGAGTCTAACGTTATTAAAGTTTATCCAAGAATTTTAGAGAATATTCTTGTTAGCTCGGCGACACAGCGCGTTAAGGCGCAACTAGCCGATACTTTTTCCATACAAATTTCGGGTGGGTTTTACTCCACTGTTACACATTGTACATGCAAAGTATAACATGAAATCGTTTTGTCTTAATATTAATTTTGTCTGTACAGAAGCAGAATAGTAAAAAAAAGCAATTAAAAAGTTATGAGCCAACAAAGATTCGTTTTTCCTGCTAATTTTAAGGCGCTTTCAAACAAGCGCGACACGCGACGCGACACAAAGGCACCGCTCGTTGCGCGACGAGCGGTGCCTTTGTGTTTGTCGTCTGCACAAGCCTTTAACGCAACTTTGGGTGTAAAAAAGTAATAAAAGATGTATAAAATCTCCAAAACAAAGCTCGTTCCGACAAAGCTCAACTGTCGAAGATTATAATAAACTTTATTCGTAATTGATTTATGCAGTAGTTTTTTCATAAAACTCCACCTTTCAAAGGACTTTTCGTAATTTTTTACGCGCTCGTTTTACTAAAATCGTTCTGAACGGTGTTTGTGTGCGTGCGAACTAGAGTTTGTGCATGTAGACCAGCGTCTAACTGCTCATCACTGATACTATCTCTGTCGGACACGATGCCAGGTGAGATAGCGTGCTTTTTGACCAAGCCCACCAATGATTTCGAGCCCGCGACTAGTTCAACCTTAAGAATATTTCAAGGGTTTAATAATATCATGAACCCTTTCTCTTAAAGTTATTTATATCTACTTTTCGAAAGCAGGATATAAAAGGCTTTCACTTTCACTTAACCGCCTCTGTAGTCTAGTGGTTAAACCACTTATCTCAAACCGGGTTCGATTGCCAGTGGGGACAAAATTTTCTGCTCAGTTTGGTTGGTGGTAGGGCTTATTCTAAGTCCATCTGGCTAGCTACCACCATCTTATCTGAGTCTGTCGCCATAATAACAATGTTAACAGCATTGTTGTGTATAGGCAGTTGGAGGTAAGATAGCCAGTTCATCTATGGTTAAGGTTTCCGGGTGAAGCTCGCTTCCACCTTCGGCCTGATCATCACTTACCATCAGGTGAGTAGCAGGCCAAGTCCATCCAGGTAAACGATATAAAAAAAAAACAATGGCACTCCGGAAGTGCCGACAAAAGTGAAAACTTGAACAATTTTATTGTGCAGGAAATACTTTCAATGAGGTGTCTATCGGTAACGATAACGGTAACAGTGTCGTGAGTTCAATTGTTTTTTCCATCTCAAAAATGCCCAACGCGCTTAAAGAAGTTTTCACTTAAAACAAAAAAAAAAAACATTATTTGTGAAGGGATATGTAAATTTACCTAAAATCACTGACACCATGATAATTTTGTATATATATTTAGTGCCATCCACGAGGACGCGCCCCACTCTGCTCCGGTCCGTACTAAAAACCGAGTAAATGATACTCCCCCCCGACCCTTGCTCGGTAACGTGGTGCCAGCAGTTGTTGCAGCTGAGCACGTAGCTTTAAATTCCCCGACTAATAATCATGATCAAAACTTTGATCCAGCCCGTCCCATCCTTGATGTCCTCCCTCCGGTTGACGCCCTAAGCCGAGGTTCATACCCCACAGGGGGTGCCCTTGGCGAGCGTTCACCTAGTTTTAATTAGTATAGTTGAATAACCCCTGGCTGGAGGTTTTAAGTGTAGTAGCTTAAGGCACCCACAGGAAAGCCCGGTTAAGTACCTAGTCATGATCTCAGAGGTCAGCTACGAGATGGACCAAAAAAAATAAAAAATTGGACAGTAACCGGTCGGGCGCGTCTTCGTGGATGGCGCTATCTACACATATTACCACGCCTGTTTGCCCCCAGATGGTTATGCAGAGATGTACCTATTAGTACACACACATTCTACATTCACGCATTTACGTGTATCACCAGTACCAGGACCAGGCCCGGGTCGACGGCGCATTGTGTTCCATGCGCGCCTCAAAAAGATGTCAGCACAACTGATGGGGTCCGCTAGGGCCGATGCCTGCCGGGGTTGCGAAGAAGTCCGAAAGGGAGATCGTGACCCCCGGCAACATGGCAACTGAAGGAACACGGGTGGGTTTTAGTCAGTAAGCCACCGCAGCAGGTTTTAGACCGCCCAGAGCGGGAGAAGTTATTTGATAATTTCACACCCAAAAAAAAAGGTAGGTAAAACATAGCACGAGATCCAACCACAGGTGAAGAAGTCAGGATATATGTACGTTCCACTTCTTTGGCATCTCCTAAGACTATATACTACTACCCTATTAGCTATAATATAACCGATTAGGTATTGATTTGACAGTTCAGTGTTGCTATTCTCGACAACATACTTACCATCTTCAGTAAGATAATTCTTTTATAAAGAGACCGAATTCTTTCCATTAAATTTGACACAACACGAAACGTTCTCTGAAGTCCGTCCACTTATTAGCAAATTCAGTCAAATCTGAAAACATGGAAATATACATTTTCTTTCATTGATCGATATAAAGAAATTTCCGGTACCAGCAGACAGTCTTAACCGCGATGCAAATTATTTTTGCAATTCCGGACCATTCTTGAAATATTTGGACAGAAGAAATAACATTTAAAATGTACGTATGTAAAATAAAATATTTATTCGATCAAATTCCAAAGTATCATTTTAAATAAAAGTATCTGAATATAACAATTTCTCTTTTTCATACGCAAATTGGATGAATGAAAAATATTATTAGTTTCAACAACTTAAAATATTTAATAAAAAATGGTAACCTCCATCTTTTATTCGAGCGAACATTGAGTAAGTCGATTTGCAATCTGCGGTACAAAAGTTAGCGACTGCTTCCTCTCACTTATATCGCAAGCTGTTACATAAGCTATGCTATTAAACAAACTGTCGCCTTTCAAGCTATTTTCGTTCCAACTTGAGATAAAATGGCTCCTTTGGGATGATTTCGATTGGCTTTTGTTGTCAGTAAGATGTATACCCAACTAGATGTGCGATGTACCGACACATCGTTTGGAGCAATACAAATATTATTTAATTCGAATAATTCTGTTTTGAATTAGTACCGATCTATCATTTTGACGTTTATTTGCAGCGGATTAATGTAATTTTGACAATAATTCACTCAAATCCCTTTCGATTCCATTTAGAACCCAATGATGTCAGGATTGATCCCGCTTCACACGATCGTAGTATTTAATTTGGCATTCCATTTAAAAGACTAATTAGATATAAGTTTTGGAACCGACACTCGTAAAAATTGTCTTTAACTTTACAGTACCTGGACGACCGAGCTCTGCTCTGGTGAGAATGCTCATTTAATAGTGTAGGATAGTTCATACTACTTCCATCTATAGGACATACTAATTCCATGCTGCTATATCATTATTCTAAAGTAGCTATATTATTTATGGGTAGCCATCTTGTTCTAAAGTTTGGGCGGCCGAGCTCTGCTCGGATGAAAATACGGAGAAAACGAATTTTCCCAGATATAAGACCAAGCTAAATCGATTTTTCGCCCCCGTTAACCCCTATATTGCAACTTTCATCGAAATCGTTAGGGCCGTTTTTGAGAACGTGATTACAAATAGATATATATATATATATACACAAATATTGCTCATTTAATAGTAAAGGATAACGTGTTAACGACTATTTGTATTATAAAAGCAGATTACGGCATTGAGCTGTCACTTTTTTGTAAAGTAATTCAAGCAGCTCAACTTTTTTATTTTATTTAATTCACAAAACTGATGTACAATCACAAAATGCAGTAGAATAGCTACAAAACAATATGTCTGATTGACATCTACTAGATGTGAATGCATGCATATTTTAAATAACACTTAAATGACACCTACAATTTAAATAATTAAAATAAAAGTTATACAAATCCCAAATTGAAGAAATGGAAAAAGTTTCGGGAAAAAAATTAAATATAAAAAACAAAAGATAAAAATAATTATACAATTAAATCTCTAAGTTTAGTCCTTACTGAAGCTACGGAATCAGCAAAGACATATATTACTTAGTAAAAAAAAATGCGGCATGTCCAGACACTACTTTCACGTAGTTAAGCATTCGTGTTGTTTCGTGTCCAGCCATCCAGTATTTCATCTTTATTGTCCTTTTAGACTAAAAACACGTGGCGAACCCGAATAAAAAAAAATCACTCTGCGCCGCAAATCCAGTAATTGGATCCCCGCCAAGCGTCTACTCTCATGAAAATGAGTCGTAAACTTAAGAAAATTTTCGCTTGATGGGTAATATATTTTTACGTTCAATCCTTATTAGGGAGAGATCCTCGAATCATGTCTTCATATCGGTCTGTCAGGAATGTTTGGTAGCTCCCTTCGTTGGAATCAGTGAACCAAAAAATAAGGCATAATTCAATATTTGCTAGCTTTAGTGCGACAATGTTTTTGCGATAAGGTGGCTTATTCAATTTGTTACGAGATAAATATTGTGGATGTGTTTCTTTAATATTGTTGGCCAAAAATAGATAGGCATAGTTTCATCTCGTGGGCGTCTTCATGAAACTTTTACCTATGCCTTACCTACAAGGACAAAGCTAATTTACACTCTATTACAGTACAGTCACTCTATATAACGATAAACAGATCATTACTTTTTACAAAATAAAAAAAAACAGTTTCAATTTTTCTCACTTAGTCTATGGGACATAATATAAAAACTTTAAAAAAAAAAACATACGACTTCCAAAAACACTACAAAGTGAAAAATTATTTGAATTTCGTAAGTGTGTCTTTGGTTTTAAATTTTCGTTTTTTGCCACCGACTTCCGAAATTAAAGTTTTTTTTTCACTTTGTAGTGTTTTCGGAAGTAGTATGTTTTTTGTTTTAAGTTTTTTTTTGATATAATCACTCCCATAGACTAAGTGAGAAAAATACATATTATTGAAGCTAATTCAAAAACTACCCAAGTAAAGTTAATAAAAATTATATGGGACTACCTCTGAAGTATCATCTACCAATCAAAAACAGAATCATCAAAATCAATTAAAAATTGGCGCAGTTATGACGTCATAAACATACAAAAAAAAATTGAGTTGAGAACCTCCTCCTTTTTGAAGTCGGTTAAAAAAGTATAAACACTGAGTTCGGTAAACCTATGACAGGTCCGTTGCCAATAACAACAACTCACAACTTCTAAACAAACCGATTGCCTTTGTATAATTTCCTCAAACAATCCGAAGAAAATAACAAAGATTTCTTTTGTTGCCTCTGGTCTTTGATGTACCTGTAAAGTTAATGGCTCGAGTATATTTATTTGTTTGTTTTATTTATATTCTCAGAAACAATCGCGGTTTATTTATAATATTTGTTGTTTTGTGTTGATTTTTCAGGGTTAATTTTTAGGTTATTTCAAACATGTTTCTATAATTATTTATTGATATGTTTGATAGGAGCTCTATGAATAACTCTAAATAAAATTAAAACAAAGTAATTAAGCGTATTCATTGATAAGTCTATACGGAAAAATCTGAAATTCTCTCTGTTTCTAAATTAAGAATTTAATAAAATTGAAAAGTTTAATATTACTTAAGGTGATCCCTTCAGTGCGGCCCGTGAAATTCAATTTTCAAGTACGTAATCTACAAAAAAAAATGTGTTACGCGGGTTACATTGAAGGAATCACCTTAAATAAGAGTTTGACAAGTTCTCATCTTCAAATTCTCAATTCAAAAATCAGTGTGAGTTAGTGTTTGTTCTGAACTCGTCATCAAATTCAAAGTTATGAAAAGCTGCGTTCAAAGACTTTCGACAGTCAATCATTCGTGACATGTCACCATCATTCTCCTGCCGTTACCCCAATTTATTTGGGGTCGACACAACATATTATATTATATAACTATGCATTAGTATTTTTCGAGTTATCTTTCCTTTATGTTGTTGCATCTGCCATGTTTTGTCTCTGCACCACCCTAAGGTTGACTGGGAGAAAATGCCCCTTTGTACAGTATTTTTTTTTACTTGTGCATAAAGTTTGAATAAAATAAAATAAAACATATTTTTCTTCCATACTTCTCTATTAGTCTATTGTATGATTCATAAATCCTATACTATTAAACGAGCAATATTTGTATATTTATACATATTATTATTATACAAAATTGTACTCACGTTCTTGAAATCGGCTTTAACGATTTCGATGAAAGTATAAGGTTTCATATCTGGTAAAATTCTTTTTCTCTGTATTTTCACCCGAGCAGAGCTCGATCGCCCAAAGTTTAGAACAAGATAATGAATAATGATATAATGACATTAGAATAATGACATGGTAGCATGGAATAAGTAGGTACTATACATGAATTAGTATGAACTTTCCTATACTATTAAATGAGCATTCTCTATTTTCAACAGAGCAGAGCTCGGTCACTCAGGTACTATTAGCTAAATATGAGCTAATATATACCAAGAACTGTATAAAAAATAAAACATACTTTGTCACTTGTATCGCAAAACAATGTCAGTGTCACTAACAACATTCTTAGTAAATCAATAACAAATTGTGGTAACATTGAGTGGGATGGTAGGGACAGAATTCCACTTTATGTCGTCTATAACTTGCGGGGTATCGAGACAACACCTGGGCCCTGGCATACATCATAATAACGTTATAGTTATGTGCAAAGGTAGGAAGGTATCGTGTGTGTATACACCGTTATGTTTGGAGCCAAACATTATTTAAGGGGTAGGTACTAGGTATTGCTAAATTGGGTTCGTCTTGTCGTTGTCATTTGTTTTTTGAGTTTTATAAAAAAGGAATTGAAAGCAAAGGCAGTTTGCTTATATGAAATTATTGTTTTTAAATATAGAGGCAACACTTAGTTCTTTTTTCTAGTGAATTTAATTTCGAAATCTATAAAATGTAAAAAAAAATGTTTTTATTTACTCAATCAAAATCAAAATATTTTATTTCACATAAACCTACAAGGGCACTTATGAAACTTCAGAAGCTAGGTGCACGGTTCCAATTGGTCGCTTCCTATGGAGAAGAGCCGGCAAGAAACTCCACGGTTACTCTTTTCAAAATAAATTGTTTCTACAATGTTTTCAAATTACAGTGTTAATAGGTATGGAAGGACAGTGTAGGCCTATCAACAGGTACTTAGTAAAATAAAAAATGGTACACAAGTTTACAGCCTACAACGTTCTCACATTCACAAAATCTAAAAAAAAAGAAAAAAATATATATAAAAGATAAACAAAAAAATAAAATAAGAACCTATTTAAACCAAATGACATGATTGCCACTACAGCTGTAACAAATCTAATTTGATTTAAAAAAATATAGAAAATTGTAGGTATATAATGTCAAATACTGAAAAGATTATGTCAATGAAGTATACAATAATACACTGCTTATAAACACCTGCTCAAAAATGATGAAACCGAAAATGTAAGCACAAAACAAAGTAATTCCGTTAGTGAGCTTTGATGGGCAACAAATTTTTTTACATAAAAAATTGTATAGGTAAAATCAAAGTCAACAATATAATTAACTGCATCAAAAATCTTCAGAAGCGCCTGCAGTAATCCGTACAATTTGCAAATCTATTAAAACACACAAGCAATACCTAGACACTAATTAGGCGAAGAACTTACTCTTCACACTTATGCTTCATATGTTACTACGGAATTCCGGATACGGAATTCTTCGCGAGTTCCAAGAAGTTTGCAAAACCGTGTAGTTCAGAAGCTGAAGATGAAAACAAATTGTCATATTTTTGTCAAGACTGAACTTATCAAATCACAGATATGTGATTTTTGCATGTAAAAAACATTAAATTAACGGATGGTTACATCAACTTCGAAAAGTACAAAATCCTCTTCATTATAACTATAATCCTAACTATTATAATTATAATTTATTTCTTTTCTTTCTTTCTTTCTTAATATTATAAATGCGAAAGTGAGTTTGTTTATTTATTTGTTTCCCACGTTTTCACGCTAAAACGGCTGAACGGATTTGGATGAAATTTGGCACATGGGTAGACCACAACCTAGTTTAGGACTTAAAATACTTTTTATCCCGATATTCTCACGGGATCGACACTTATGCGGATGAAACCGTAGGGCGCAGCTAGTAAACCATACAAAAAAATTAAAAAAAACACATTAGTGCAGAAGAATATAATTTTTGAAGTTTCTGCTCTTCAAATAAATTATTAAAATGTTACGTGAGTTCTCCGAAATTCGTAACTTGCCGGCTTAATTACACGATTTAAAGTTTTATACCTCTGAAAATGTTTACCACCTCTGTACAAACTGCAACTGATTAAAGTAGCTGCGAAGAACTATTGTCCAAAGTAGTCTTAAATTGGTTTAGATCCAACGCCACTGTTCTTAAAAGATAAATGGCTAAGTATCTTTTTCTCTAGAAATGCTTAGAAAAGCTATCTAAAATTTTCCTCTAGAGAACCACTCAGCAATTTTACTACGCCATTTAATAAACTTTTGATCTTCGTTTTTCATCATGAACTCTTTAAAAATCTATTAAGCGACGATTAGGTGGTTGTTAAATTTGAAACTTTATGGGTACTTTAATTTTATATTGTGACTCTTCGTTTAGGATTGAATTTATGTTTGACGTCAGCTTTTTTTCAATTCGAAAGCAATTACTTTAAAAAAATAAATTGAATCTGTCATAAACATAATAGACGTGAAATATCCAATCTTTGGTGGGGTTGACAGATTTTTGAAAATAGTCAGTTATTTTTTTTGCGACATGACAGTAGCGGCCATTGACCCAATACATTTTCTATTCCAAAAACAAAAATAAAATCCGTCAACATCCTGAATCAATATCTATCGTGATATTCAACATGTTCCAATTATGAAAAATCATACATAGTTTATTGTTTGGATTCCTAAGAAGAGATATTAAGGTAAGGGCAATGACCGTTATTGCCATGCTAAAACGCGACTACTATAATAGGTAACCTAACTGAAGGTAACAAAGCACCCCGTTGAAAAAACCTGACTTGTAACAAAATGAGGCTTCTCCATTTTTGATCAGGCAACCCTTATTTTGACAATAATAAAAACCCCAACAACCCACAACATAAGTTACCGGAGTAATAATCACCCCTCTGCCCTTATCCCAATTTATTTGGGGTCAGAGCTATACGTTTTTTCCTTCAATACATCTATCAACCATCACCTTTTTGTGCACTGCCTTCCTTGTTAGCACCTTTCACACAATCTGTCCATCTTTTCATAGGTCTGTCTCTTTTCCTATAACCATAGACATTTACACTTCAATTATACAGGATGAAATTTAATTCATCTTTATATCCAATATTATAAAGCGAAAAGATTTGATTTTTTGTATGTTTGTTTGTTACACTTTCACGCTAAAACGGTTGAACGGATTACGATGAAATTTGGCACATGAATGGACCATGACCTGAGTTAGGACATAGGATACTTTTAATCTCGATATTCTTACGGAATCGAGGCTTATGCGGATGAAATCGATGGGTGCAGGTAGTTGGTGATATTTTAACCACGTATTCTAATCATGATACTTCTTCATTATTTAAGTTTAAATTATCACTTTTTGAAGTGAAAACTTCTTTACGCGCGTTGGGCATTTATGAGATAGGAAAAACAATAAATTGAACTCGCAACACCGTTACCGACACCTCATTTTTGTAAACGCGATTGTGCTCTTTATTTATATTACATTAAGTACGAATCAATGTTCTATGCAAGAATTTTTACTTTAAAGGTTTTGGAAGTATTTTTTTTAATTGTTCAAGTTTTCACTTCTGTCGGCTTTTTTTTTGTATATTTTTGGCCTAAATAAAGAAGTATAATGGTTAGAATACATCATCTGCATCCTTTTCCCAACTATTTTGGGGTCGGCTTCCAGTCTAACCGGATGCAGCTGAATACCAGTATTTTACATGGAGCAACTGCCTATCTGACCTCCACAACCTAGTTACTAGGTAACACGATACGCCTTGGTAAGACTGGTTGTCCGACTTTTGGGCGTCTGACTACCCATAACGACTGTCAAAGATCTATAAATGACAGCCGGGACGAACGGCTTAACGTGCTTTCCAAGGCACGGGGGGTACTTGGTATATAAAGATGGTCACCCATCCACGGACCAACTGCGGCAAGCGTAACTTAACCTGATCGATCGACCCGTGTGGCTGTTATTACTTAGCCATAAGCCCCTCATATATATCATGGTTAGAATACGTGGTTAAAATATTGCCAATGAATTTAATTTCAGCCTGTAGATTTTTAACTTTGTGGATATCCACGCCTTTATTGATAAAAAAACGGTGCACATCAATAATACACTGACATTTAACCATAACTTAAGTTAAAGCAACAGTAAAGGCCATGCGTTTTATTTGCGACCTACTGAAGAAGTATCATCTGCAAAGTTTGAAGTCTAGACGAATTATGTTGGAAACGATGTTCCTGTTTGATCTGTGCAATAATTATGATTGTATGGATATTCACAACATAATTAGTTATGTAGTACCCAGAACAATGATATACCGTGGAGTGCACGCAAGACCTCTATTTGCAGTAAGTTCTTGTCGTACGAACGCAGGCTTATTTCTGTCTCTGCTCAAAAATTTAGAAGTGTTATATACAAAACAATTTTGGATCAAAATAGTTAGATTAATATTTACTCATTCTCTCTCCCTCACTCCTTCTCTGTTCTTTGCATGCCTGTCTTTGTTTAAGTTCACTACTAACTACTTTTCTGTTTTAGTAGCTTAGAATAGCGCACTGTTAGATATAGCTTTTAGTATGTTGTGGAAAATGTCGTAGGTTATACATTTGTAACTCTCGTATCGTCGTCTCGTAAGATTTTAATGTATAACTGTTAATTTTCCCGAACAAATAAAAAAAAAAAAAAATTCATACATACGAGGGTTACAATTTAAAAGTTGAGTATTATTCTCATAATTACTACGTTCGATTCGGAAAGCCAATTCCTGGTGTAATTATGTCATTATCATTCCACGACCATCGAATGTGTTTGTTGCCTCTCACGACACCCACGGGGTGACGTACATGTATAATGAAATGAAATAAAGAGCGTTAATTCCATTCCGATACAATTGGGATCCATTAGCTCAGGAAATGTACTAATTAATTGAATTACTGTACATAGCGTTATGCAAAATATTTGTCTGAAACATAACACGTGTAGACTTCAAAAGGTCGTTAAGGGAAATCTAAAAATCAAAGAAAAAAAAATCAAAGGCAATTTATTGGTCTCATTGTTCTTTAAAATTAACGTGACAATTAATTTGACAGGACTAAACAAAAATTTATCTTCTGTCCTTTTCTTAATAAAATAGAAAGAAAAAGATGCACTAAACTTAAATTTAGTTTAGTTTGTGTACAAGGGAATCGGTACCATTGGCTGTTTTCATCTCCTTAAATCTCCACTTAGCACGTTCTGTCTTCTTTTGGTAGCGGGGTAATTGTCTAAATGTTTGTACAGTTACAACAAAAAAAAACAACCGACTTCCAAAAAAAAAACACTACAAAGTGAAAAATAACTTTAATTTCGGAAGTCGGTGTCTTGGGTTTTGTGTTTTCGTTTTTTGCCACCGACTTCCGAAATTAAAGTTATTTTTCACTTTGTAGTGTTTTTTTTTTGGAAGTCGGTTGTTTTTTTTTGTAAAAAGTTTTTATTTTTCACTTTTTAGTTGTGGTACCTACCCCACACACATTCAAATACCACTAACTGCTACCGGTGACAGGAACTTATCATATCATCTACATACTAAGTGGGAAAAAAATACGTATTTTGTAGCTAACTCAAAAACTACCCAAGCAAAGTTAATAAAATTTATATGGGACCAATTTGGGAGCATACCCTTTCAAACAAAAAAAGAATTTTCAAAATCGGTCCACAAATGACGGAGAAATCGGTGGACATACATAAAAAAAAAAAAAAAAAAAAAAAAAAAAAAAAAAAAAAAAACAAACATACGCGTCGAACATATAACCTCCTCCTTTTTGGAAGTCGGTTAAAAATGAAACAAAAACAAATAGCGTTACAATAATAAACAACGTAACAAAAAATTACAAAAAGGAAACATTTGGGCTATTTCACAGAAGATAATTAAAACAACGAAATCGCATTTAAATCATTTCATTACAGTCATAAAATAAGTCGAAAAATGGTGTATTCGTTCATCATACAATTAATAAATAAAAAAATTACCTTAAAAATAGTCTATACTAATATTTTAAAAATTGTTATTTAAAGATAATAAAACTGAATAATCGCTTTAATGTATTTATTCCTGGCAGTATTCACGTGGACGTTTTTACAGAACTAAAGGTAGGTACAGAATTTTTTTCAGTGCCGAACCATAATTGTATCTCCAGAAAAAAATAAAACTTAACAAAATTACCCGAGGCATAACGGGCACCTTAGTCATTTTGCCCCGCCTGAAATGCGCCCGAGGTCATATAAAAAAAATGTTAACAAAATCGAAAGAGTATTTAGTAGGTAAGTAATTGTTTACTCTTTAGAATTTAACACGTTCACGAACATAATAACATAACATAACATCACGCCTTGTTTCCCCGAAGGGTTGGGCAGAGGTGTCCCTGTAGCAGGTACACCCTCATTTCGCCAGTTATGTTTAAGTCCCATGTAATAGGGGGCGAGCCTATTGCCATCAACCGGGCACAAATCCAGACTCCGAGCTGCTACTGAGAAATTTCAGATAGAAAAACCCAATAACACTTTGCTCGACCCGGGAATCGAACCCAAGACCTCATGCTCAGCAGTAGCGCTTGCGACCACTAGACCAACGAGGCAGTCTAGACCAACGAGGCAGTCTAGACCAACGAGGCAGTCAAAAGTTTAGGCACGTTCACGAATTAGCTACAATACATAATTTAAAAATGAAAATAAATATCAAATTTACGTCTTTTCGTTTTGTCTATGAGCGACGTGAAGTTTCGCACACAAAACTACTTGTTTCGCAAGCGTGAGGTTGACTGGAACGATCCGACTAGTTCCGAACGACTCAGTGGATTACTCTGTGAGAAAAAAGAGGTGTCCGTCTTACCCCGGGGGCCCGCAATGCCCCAGTTTCACCTACTTACTAAAGTTTGGACGTGCATAAAGCAAATAGGTATAACTGATAGCGATAGCTTCAGAAATTAAACTTCTTTAAGTCTATTACTGTCAAGAACGCCTCGGTCTTCAGTTGTCTGAAAACTGAAATTACTCACATAAGAACCTAGACAGCTGAATGACGAAATGCTAACTCAAATCTTTGTAAGGCTAGCTACAAACGTAATTGTGCGCTTGTCATGCATGCAAACAATCCTTTTTGTGGGAGCTCGAGTTAGCTTGTATGGGCTAATTCTACAAAAGCAATCTAATTGTAGATGCTGAAATAAGCTGGCGTGAAACGTTGGCTTGAAAAGTATGTAGACACAATGGTGTCTGCATAATACTGTTGAAACCTTTTTGTATGTATTTTTTAAGTAAGCTGTGAACTTTGCAACACATTACATAATTTAATGGTTAACCAGGTAAAACTTGTCATAATATATCACTATTACTTGTTTTATTACTTGAAAGAAACTTCGAATAGTTTTGATCATGATTGGATAAATGGTTTAAGTTAAATTATAAATTAGGCAATTTGTCAAGTGATAAATATTCTGTGAACAAATTTTAAGTGTCCATATTTTAGCCCAGATTGCTCAAATTGCACTTTACGATAAGCCAACACCAATTTCTTAATTTATAAACACTTTTGATTATTTTAAAGACTTGGAAAGGAAAATAAATTAATGATTAATTTTCAATGCGTAACAGGTATGCTGGTGAAATTGAAGATATCTAAAAAAAATATATTAAAATCAGTCTAAAAATTAGTTTACGATAGTTATCTTAATAAATAAATAGTCAAAACGAGCAAACTTTGCATTAGAGCAGTGTACCTAACTATCTCCTGATAAGGTCAATCAAAAAACAGTCCCAACTGTAAATACACCTTCAAAACGTTAACAATTATAACTACAGTACCTAAAACCTAACTCAATCAAACTATTAACATTATCCCAAATATTGAAAGCATATCGATTAACCCCAACTAACTCCTTGAAATACAAACGCAAAATTGATACAAGTTGGTGCGCCCCAGCACCAGTTTTCGACCAAGTTAGATTAGATATGGGGAGCTCAACACGTCGAAACTTGGATCTAAACACTAATGGGTTACATCCTGTGACACACCTAGCACGAGTCGAAAACTCGGAATCAGATGGGAATTTATTGTGTATGGGTACATAAGTATAGTATTTCTATTTTCTTAATGTCCCTCGGGAATCATCGCATTTCCGAATACAAACGAATGCAAATTTCCATGTCTATCAATTATTAGATTTATCTTGTATAATAATTTGAAATCAGAACTAAGTAATTTATTGTTTTTTTGTTTTGATTTTCGTGTGAACTTTATAGAGCTGTAAAACTATTTTCCTATCTGTCGTTCCTTCCTACGACTTTAGCAGCTTTCCTACCATTTTATAAATAAATTACATTAAGTAAAAGAGTATTATCAACTATATATACTTGTCACACAAGTCGATTGAGAGCGTCTGGTCTGCACCAAGTGCAAAGGGTAAGTGATAGAAATCCGATGATTGACGAAACACGAGGTTTGCCGAGGGACATTATGAACATAGTTTGTAGGTAGGTATAAATAGTAAGTTACACTCACTACTAATAAGGTTTGTGTAAGAGTCTCAAGCAGTAGCCAAAGAAATAAGCGAGGCATCCACCGCCAGCTAAACTAAGTTAGTTTAAGGTTAGTTTAGTCTAGCACGCCAGTTTTTCATGCATGTTCTTCACCCATATGTATGAAACACTGGCGAGCTATAACTCGATTTTTATAACTGTTCGCTTGGAGCTGTCAAAATCGTAGGTTGTTAGTATGGAATTCACCCGCCCTTACCTCCTCAGTGTCCCGACGCTTCTTAATACGGTCTACACAACTCGTGTCGCCTCCACAGTTCTGTCTTATTATTCGTTAATTTGTTTTTGATGATATTTAAACCACATACACTGTAATATTTTGACGTTGACAGGCACACGGTTATAAAAATCGGGATATAAACTAAACTAACTTTTAGCTGGCTGTGGACGGCTCACGATAGACATGTGAGGGACTTAAAATAAAACTGAGAGCTTGAAAACTTCGCTAGAAAAAATAATATTTTGATAATAATATTTGTCTCTCCATACAACATATAAATTATATATACCTAATAATTTTCAGGAAAAAAGTTTTTTTTTTTTTCAATGTGTTATTTTACCGGGTTTCATTACATGGGGTGCAAGCGGCCGTCGTTTACCGGATGTCTACAAGTCATAACTTATTACCCCTGTTGAAAATTTGCTAATTTTTCATGGAAATAACTTTTTTATTTTATTAAGTTTTTTTATTACTTTTTGGTAATGTTATTGCAGTACCTACCTATGTGTCGCTTTCGGATCGGACAGGGTTTTTTAACATATTATAATTAAATATTCTAAATTAAAATCGATTTCCGTGTCTGGCTGTGTGACCGCGTTGTTCTTCTAAACCACGCAACGTATTTTGATGAGGTTTTCACCATAATTTATATAATTGAAACATTCATAAAATATACAAATCTCGATATTTTGTCACGTCGTAAAAACCTACATATTATAAAATGAAGTCCCCCCGCTGCGTCTTGTTGTCTATCTGAACGCGATAAAATCAAAAACTACTAAACGGATTTTTATACGGTTTTCACCAATGGACGGAGTGATTCATGACGAAGGTTTAAGTGTATAATTCACTAGGGTTTGTGTAAATTGACTGAAATATGACGATGATTGTTGAAGAGGTCGGAAAAATACATGTCGACTGGGAGCTTTACTGGCGTACGCTGCGTAATCCAAGAAAGTATTATGAAAACAATGTATTACGGAATTATTCTTCTTAAAAATATCTATTAAACAACATATAGGATACTTTTTATCCCAGTAATACGTTCCCGTGGGATACTTTCCGACTGAATGCTAGTTTATAAATTAAAGCATTATGGTATCTGGGTACAAAAAACAATTTTGTTCTGAAAAATGTTTTAAAAACCATCTTTCAAAGAAAAAGAGCCGCTGTAAAGTAGGTATATCCATTTAGGAGCTAAGATTTCTCTAACAGACATTATAAAACGGGGCTTAAAATAACAAGGCAATTCTTAAGCAGCTTCGTAGACTTTTTAATCTTTAACATGGCTTTAAATTTAGTTTGCGGTTTTTAATCGTGAAAATGTTAACTGTATCCTTAAAATTCACTTCACTTTATCTTATCAAGATAAAACAATTTCCATAATTCTGATGACAGTAGAATTTGCATATCGGAACAGTAACCTGTTATGTAATTAAAGCCTCCCGTGTTCCCAATTTGATATCTATTGTGACTGCGGCTTCAATTCGAGAACTGCGATGTACTCGAGTACAAGTACTTTGATACTTCTTTGATGTGATCGTGACCCAGAAGTCAGTGGATTGTTCAAGACTTCTGTTTGAATTTTAATGGCTCTTCAATTATTTATTTACTCTCTAAATCTAAGTGTGAAAGTCTTGAAAGTAATTGTCAACAGGAAAATTATAAAAGTTGAGTATTTTTTGTTACCCTTGTTTTTCCTTTACTAAGAGCGTTAAATGTGACAGTTGGTTTGTTTTGATTTCACGCCTCAATATCCAGAGACGGGTAAAGGTAAAATATTTATACTTAAAAGTAGGCCTAAATCCAATCTTAACTAGGTGCTTCCCAAAATTTAAAACCCGGAGCCTCTAGGCGATTTACCAACAAAAGCAATACAGGCCGCAGTACGGTCGACCAAAACACAAACTGGCCCTGAACTGGCCCATTCACAACAGCCGGTGCACGTATATACATAGCCTATATACATAGGTACTCCGACTGTAACCTCTTTTATGTGGCCTTGAGTTGCATCCCATTCTGATGGACGAAACGTTTCAAATTTTGTTGAAGTTATTGCGTTTTGTAGTAAAATGTTAGTTTTACCGTTTTAAGGTGACCGCACATTTATCTGAGCCAAACACGTCGAACAAATCAAAGTGAATGAGAACGCTAGGAACGGTCTTCCAGATTCGGACGATTCGACGCGGGCAAGAGTGCGAAGTTTCATAGAATTTAATTGATAGAATTCTAAAATTCGTTTCGTTCGGTTCGTTCGTCGTGTTCGGCTCGGATAAGTGTGCGTTCACCTGTAACGTTTTATCTGCAAATACTGATATTAATATTATAAATATTTGTTCATCTGACAAAATGTGGGTGTACTATATATAGGTACACCTCTACCTAACCTTTCGGGAAATACAGGCTTGATGTTATGTTATAATTATTTGTTCAATAAATTTATACAAAATTGGCTTTACTCAGATACTTATTTTTTTTAAATCATATATAAATTGTAAACACTGCATTCAAAATGAAAAAGCCCGTTGAAAATGTTACTCTAAAAGGTTATTCCTAAAAAAAGTCTATGAAAAGAGCACTACATTAATGAAATTGAAAAAAACCGGCCAAGTGCGTGGCCAATGAAGGGTTCCGTAGTTAGAATGAATTAACACACAATCCCCCATGCATTCCAACTGCAAATTAAGTTTGTACACACAATATAAAGTGATTTACCATGTTTTTTCTTCTTATAAGTTTTCCTGTAATCTACGAGTAGGTAAAGAACCATTCTCTGTATTTTTTTCTAAATCTTAGGCTCGGTAGTTTCGGAGATAAGGGTGATGGTAAATTTTCACGACTTTTCTTAAATATCTTTTATTTTATATTTTAATTTAAAATTATTTAAAAAAAATGTTTGAGATC
This sequence comes from Agrochola litura, assembly GCA_949152395.1. Classification (NCBI taxonomy): domain Eukaryota; kingdom Metazoa; phylum Arthropoda; class Insecta; order Lepidoptera; family Noctuidae; genus Agrochola; species Agrochola litura. The sequence continues at coordinate 14,130,090 of OX424509.1, read as the reverse complement.
TTCACAACAAGTCCTTTCATTTGATATGTCACACGGTACAGATTGCAATTTTTTTTTTATAATTTTCCAATTTGCCCCCGAAAAGTGACCGCCATATTCAAAAAACATTAATTTACGTTACACGTCCGTGTTTGGGTCACAGAAACTAATATGTATACCAAATTTCAACAAAATTGGTCCAGTAGATTCCAAACAGATTGCTAGACAGTCAGACACACGAGTGATCCTATAAGGGTTCCGTTTTTCATTTGGACGTACAGAACCCTAAAAATTACAAGGACCCCGTAAAATCACAACCAATATTCAAAGTACCTACTCCTTTTAATGTTTGTCAATTTGTTTGGAAGATATTTTTTTTTTTTTGTTATTTATTTCAGTTACCTACTCGTATACTGTTACTTAAGCAACTTTTATTTTGTACGCCATTATCTATGACACCTACATCTTACAAACCCCAATTTTTACGGTAGGTGTACTCATCATGGTTTTACAAGTCCTTTATGAAAAAAAAAATGTTATAAAACTAAAACCCAACTACGACAAAAAGTCACCTAAAAGGTATAAAGAAGACATTACAGACAAATAAAAAATCCGGAGTCAGTAGATTAGATTAGAAGTTAGGTTACAGATGAACATACATACATACCGGTCAAAATCAAAACCTTTTTTGTTTCGCCGTAGTCGGGTAAAAATTGCTTAGCATAAACATAATCAGCTCTTAATGGTTCCACTGCTGAGACACAGGCCTCCTCTTTGTGAGAGGGAGTAGGCCATAATCCACCACGCAGGCCCAGTGCGGGTTAGTGGATGTCACATGTCTTCGAATTTTTGGTTCTAGGACATGTCGGTTTCCTCACGATGTTTTCCTTCACCGTTTTTGAGAGCAACTGTGGTGAAATAAATTACACAAAGTAAAGCGCCTACTTGGCTTCGAACCCACGACCGAGCCACCATTGTTCTCGAATAAAAAAAATTGCTTATTTACTTCAAAATCTTTTAACACAGTATTTTCTGTAGTACTGTAGTAGCTACCTAATCCAAACTGAAATCCATCCACCTTTCACAAGTAGGAACAAGGATAGTAGCCGACATGCAGGCAGGGGCTTTATTCCACAATAGATAGCCATACCTTTTAGAACCCAATATCGTACTTGTAAGTGCTCCGTATTGAATTATCAGAACTATATTGCACTCACGCGTTCAATAACCCTCTGTCTGATATTAAATATCTGATTTTCTTGCAGGTACTATGTTATGCTACACTGTAATTTAAACCTTATTCGAATGACAATAAGTCATACAACGCGCACGTGATTTGCATCAGCTGTGTAGAGCAGTAACCTATTAAATAAAAAATGTGTTTGTTTGTATGCAATGTCAATGTGATTACTTTTTGATAATGATGGTATCTAGGTGTAGGTAATGATAGCAATCTTCTATTTGATTTCCGTATTTTATACTGGGCCTGACTTGATTTCCGTACATCGTCTTTTTGACCACTGAAAATCAGCGCTGTGCTGTGCGTCCCCCATAGCAATGCATCATGTTGAGTGGAAGCCTTCTTGTCACAGTCATGTCGTGCAGCTGCCGACTAATTTCTGTTTTATGCTCCTGATTTATTACGTACTTTTTGTTGTTTTCGTTTACTCTTGTCTTTTATGTATGCACGTGTGTCTGTGACAAATAAACCTGTTTTTCTTTATTTCTTTCTATTTGTTTTATTTAATGTTTAGTTTACAGCAGATATCAACAATTAGAGAGATTCGTTGCGCGAACTTTTGTTAATTCACGCAACGAATGTTTGCAATATAAACTCGTGAAGCGAATGCTCGCGGTAAGTACCGTCCTATTTAGGTTTGAAAATTTCAAAATGTGTTATAATCATTTTGGACTAGGGCGGCTTCTGGCGGGTTATTAAATTACTGTAGATCTCTGCAACTTGCTAACATGTAGCACTACTCATTCCTGCGTCGTTTTCTGCTAGTATTTTTTGTGTTACTAAAAAACCTTACTTTATATTTTTCTAAGCTCATCTCAGCAGAATTGTATCTCAGTTAATTCTATAGTTTCCCCGTAAAAACATAACCAATCAACCAAAAACATAAATGTTTTACTCCCAGTTATAATATTTGAATGATATAAAGAAAACTAAAGTTAATTGCATCCTATTTTCCTGCTAATCCAAAAGCAAATAATACGAGCAGCTTGCTCTCATAACAAGCAACCATTACCGTATCCTAACAGTAATTTCCTTACCGTCTGCATCGTTTCCACAACACCTGCATACATAGATGTCAAACCAGGTAAACGCATCGCGGTGTTATATATTTTAATTTTATACATAGCCAGGTCTACCAACAGCTCCCTTATCGGAGAAAATTTACATAATACCGAACACGGCTGCAAACGCTTTTGATATTGCGCCACAGATTATCGTGGTTTAAGCCTTCGTCTTTGCAACACTCAATGAGATTCCGCCGAGGCCGGTGCGGCGAAATAATCTCTTCTAGTGGATATTATTATGGGACAGTACGTTTTCGCTTCAAATTAAATTGGTTTTGTTGTGCTGTATTGTAGTTTGGTTTAGTGGAATGGGGTTTTGAAGTTTTATGCTAATGTTTGGAATAGCTTTATGGGTTTCTGTTTACCTACTTAGTTCTGGTAGCAATGACTTTAGGACGAACGATGTTTTTATGTACCTGTCAAAATACAAGTGTTAGTTGAGTTATCATACTAAGTGGAAAGTCAGACTTTTTATAAATAAAGTGTTTTTTTTTTAATAATGACTTGATTGTATATTTTGTAAAATTATCATCATCGATCTGCCTAGACTTTTCCTAACTATATTGGAGTCGCCTCGCCGACACTGGTAGTCAACTCGTCGGCGGTCAAATGAGCAGTCATCTGACCTCCACAATCCAGTTAGGTACTGGGTAACATGAATACGACGTTTTTTTTTTTTTAATTATAGGAAGCTTAAGCGCGAAGGTTTCTTCATGGTTTTCTCTGACCTAACAGTTGTTTGATAATGAATTAGATGACTTACAAGATATTCAGTGAAAGATGAGAAAACGCGTTCAAATTCGCTTAACAAAATGAACGCAATTAATGTCGGCGTATTTGTGCGATAATCGCGATCAGCACACGGCCGGAATGATGCCAATTTGTAAGATCTCTAAATAGAAACACATAAAAATAAGTACGATTTCATGTTTACAAAATTTTTCAAGCCAAATAATAAGTAGAATAGATGTTGATTTTTTGTTTTATGAAGCAATTGAAATCCATTTCAGCGAAAAATATTCGGCCATTGTTTATAGTTATTTTAGGCGTGCAAATAATGCACTAGATAAAGTAAATATCGATTGATGTTTTCTTAGAAAATATTTGGCAATACAATCGTCCATTAGTCATAACATAAACGTGTTTCTTAACAATACAGTATTGAAGGTTTCTCTTTGTCATTAAGAAGTCATATATGATTGTCTCATCACTACTACACGTCGTCATTCTAGATATCGATAAATTTGTGAAATGTTGGATGAGAGGATTACGACTCTAATCATCACATTGAGGCAAGCAGAGGGCCTAGTCAAAATTACATTATGTCAGTGGTAACAATGCGATGATGTAAAGGTCAAAGATGAATTGGATTGACCTATGCTAGTGAAAACCTTTGTTTAATCCTGTTAAAAGTCATTGTCAATCAATCAATCTGCCTAACCGTTTCCCAACTATGTTGGGGTCGGCTTCCACTAACCGGATGCAGCTGAATACCAGTATTTTACATGGAGCGACTGCCTATCTGACCTTCACAACCCAGTAACTGGCTAATACGATAATCCTTCGTAAGACTGGTTCTGACGACCCGTAACGACTGTCAAAGATCCACGAATGACAGCCGGGACCAACGGCTTAACGTGCTTTCTGAGGCACGGAAAAGTTGGTGAATATCGTTCTAGAAATACTAAATACTTTGAAAGCGATTGCCACTTGTCTAGGCCCTCTGCACCCTTTCTGTTTACTACTTTCATTATCAACCAGAGAGAGTTTTGATGGATATTTCTAATCTATTGCTTCATAGGATGAATAAATCTGCTCAACAACGTAAATAACGCAATGAACGTGAAGCTACAACAACGACGACGACACGACGACTACGAGTTAAGAGGCCTGCGAACACAGCTCGCAACTACAAATCGAGATGTTTGCAAAATGCAATTCCAAGCATGTTGCGCTAGTGTGAGTGCCTGTCGGAGCGATATACACCTAGTGAGTAATACTACCACGTACACATTGACAATTATTGCTTGACGCGATAGCACTACTAGCTTTCAAAAATGTATGACAAATTTGGATGTTTTCCGTAATACCAAAAATTATTAATGAAAACTTCATATTTTTCCATTTTTTTTTTGATAATTTTTAACTTGATAATATAAGCTATACTTCTGCAGAAACAATATTATAAATATTACTGTTTATAATACAAAAAAAAAACAATATGAAGACATGTAATTTAAGCTGTAAAAATGTGTGAAATTAAATTCGTTTAACTTCATTTTAGAAAAGTTTTTTGCAAAAAAAAAGATGTAGGAGCCTAGATAAACACTGTCTTAATCCGAATAACAACATAATATGGTGGAAATATGCCCAAATTGCAAATGATTTAGGTATTACGTTTGTATGGACAAATCATGCGTCGCCGCGTTCCTAAGCCATGAACAACATTGTCAAACTTTTTTCTGATTGAATACGAGGCTTTTGGCTACTTTTGTTTTGTGTGTATTTTGTCTAGTTTTTTTTAATGTGCGTTTTGTTTATGCAGAATAAACAAGTTTTCTTTATTTTCTTTAACTTGGCCGAACTGTCAAAATGAAAGAAAATGTCATTTTATTTAAGGCTCCTACACACAGTGCCGGCGGCACGAATTCCCGGCTTTTGCCGAGCGGCACTTCTTTGTTTGGAGGCTCCTTTGTGCGGCAAGCCGGGCGCACCGCGGCTTGCACGGCGACAAGGCTGGCGGTATTGCCGCCGGCACTGTGTGCCTTAACGCAATTATCCCGCCGGGCACTTTTGAAGGTTTTTTTAGTAAAAGGAAAGACGCTAGTCTCTCTCAGCCTTTGACACTAATATGTAGGTCGAAAGTTGCTCCAGTATTAGCACTCATCTGGATACCAAAACCTAAAAGATTTTGATACTAATTTAGAAATGATAAGAAAACTTTATCATTGTAATATTTGCATTTGTGGTTGTTTTGAGAGCAAACTTCAAAGAAAAATCCCAACATAAATATGTACAATGACCTACCTTTTAATGAATACATTTCCTTGAAAGATCGCCTTTTAATTCCTTCATAGATTTTTCCATTGTTATGTTAAAAGTTCAAACATCTTCTGAAAACAAAAAGAAAAGTAGGAGGTGTTTATTTTAGTTAATACAAGTGTACTTAGAAACAACAAATAAGTACAAACCTTTATTTACACACACACACATTACAAACAGACACACACATACCATACCACACCTGGAATCACCTCTCTAGTCTCCCTCCACTTTTGAATTCGTACCCCGAGCCCCAAGATACGGACTAACCGTCTAGTTCGGGGCTCACTGGTAAATACTTTGCAACTTAGCTGTCAGTAATATTTTAACCTGTGAATCTGCTTACTGTCGGTATTATGTACCTGAACAATTAACAATTTTCTATTTTTATTTTGATTTATGATTGCGATCACGGCTTGTTTTCCGATTACGAGTGTATGTAAAGGAATACTTAATTGCAACTATGTTACGGTGCAAAAAAAAAATATTAAAAAATATATATAAACAGCGTTACTTACAAAAATCATCTTTATACTTATAGCACCACGTTATACTGGAATACTAAATTATTTCTATACAGTTATCATTTATAAATTAAAGTTATTAAAGAAAATATCAACGCCTTCGTAAGGCAGTCATTATCGGGCCACTACAGTTTTGCCAGCTACTCTATTGTGTAGAAACCTATTATAAAATACTAGGTTTCAATACAAAACTTACAAAAACAATATTTCAAAGCTCTACAAATACATACCTAGTACAAAAAATAAATAGCAACAACCGTTCAAATAATTCACAAAAACCTATAAAAATCTTCGCAATAGGTGCCATAACTTGAACGTAGATACGTTATTCTAATAAAACGCTGGATGCAAACTTTAAACGGAATAATGGCGCGAATTTAATCGACTGAACAAACATATGAATGGGGATCCTCGCCTTTTGTTACCAACGTTACAATATATGAGATGTAATTCTTCAACGGCTATGCCGCGACGCCAAAGTTACGTCGAGTGGAAATTTGAAAAGTTTCTTTATACACTCGTTATTTTCAACGTAACGTAGAAAATTGTACAGTAAAATACTTTACTTCTACGAGTATAATAGAATATTATGCTTATAGTTTATGTAAGTGAAATGTCATTGCAGTATTTATATTGCTCCTATTCCCGGTTAAGAATTGAAATCTGTTACAGTAGAAGATATTTACTATGTCATTTTCTTCGTCTATGAAGGAAGGACATTACATACTTTTTCTAACAGTCTGTGGAAGTACGGATGAAGTATTACATGTGATTTTGAGAAAAAAAGACAGATTTTTAAAAAGGTAATTTAATAGAACCTCAAATAATTTCCATTTTGCTTTCCTAAAAATGTTATTGAAAACTCCAATACTCTCTGTTTTTTTTTACGTGTGCTTGCGCGTGTGTGTGTGCGTGTGTTCTGTGTGTGTGTTTATGTGTATTTTGTATTTATATTTATATTATTATAAAAAAAAAAACATATAAATAAGTACAATGATTGCGCCTGTTTTTGTGAACCTCAAATAATTCCTATTTTGGGGACCTACAAATACTACATAGCCAAGTAACTGCGACTAACTTGGATATAGCGCTCTAGCAAACTTGGATATAGGTTAGTCACAGTTCTACCTTACCCATTCGGTCGAGGTGACCTAGCTTAGTTGCTAAGACCAATCCGGCTCGCGCGTGGTTTGTCACAGTTCTAACGTAACCCATTTGGTCGGGGTGCCCTAACTTAGTATTACTGAGACCAACTATGACAAAAGGCCAGAAAGTTATTAAGAGGCTCATTTATTTAAAAAAAGTGTACATCACGATTTTATGAAGAATCCCAAAAAGTTTTTAAAGGTTCATTAATTCAAAAACTGATCTAAAACCTAAAACTAAAAATTAATGAACTTCTAATGATAGACATCATTAAAAGTTCAATAAGTTTTTAGAGGATCTGTTAACTATTTGGCTTTGAAAAATTTGAAGGTACCTTCTAACTAAACTTTTTCCCCAGTATGTGTTCACGTTTTAAAAAGGTAATCAATGGTTAAATATATATAGAGTTATTGTCGATGCAGTTTATTGAAACCACACCTTTTGTTCGTAACGAAAGGAAGCTCTATTAATATTTAATATCTTACCTTATCATAATTTTGAAAATATAAAACACGTTCAGGAAACGTTTAAAATCTTAAATAAAGAAATTGATAATCAATTAAGAATCAATTTCTTTTATAACTGCCCATCACTTAAATTAAACTATTTTTATCAGATACTTAATAGCCCCACTTCGAATTTTTAAGACCCCGTTAAGGCCCGATAGCAAAAAAAAAAACATTGTTATTTCTTTCTTATTTGGAAAATAGTTAGGCAAACGTCATCTAAAACCATTCCAAACAAGTTGATAGCATTAGTAGTTCTTGAGATATCCACGACAATTTTTCTATGTGTGGGCCCCATTGTAATTTACCGTCAATAGTGATTCCAAGAAAAACTGTCGACTCAACAGGGTCCAACTCTGTTCCATTAACCTGAACAGGCCCGGACTCCACCAAAGCGGAGACGAGACGAGAGGAGAGAAGATGTGTTTTAAACAATCAATAGAATTTCGTCATTCGTCACACATCTCGTGTCCTCTCAGCTTCAGTGGAGACCACTGAGCGGAGGTGTACCACTGAGCGGAGATGTGACTTGTGCCTCGCTAAAAGCTGGGTGGCGGTAAAAAGTGGAGATGTGAGCTGTGCCTCGCAAGCTGACAACGGCGCAGCGGAGACGAGAAGAGAGGACAAACAAACGAAAATTATTTTAAGATACAAAAATAGACTAAACTTACCAACTTCGCGACTAAAAATGCACTCCAATAGTACCTTTATCATGTTCATAAAAATTTAAAATAAGTTACCCGAAACAATAAAGAATTTAAATAAATAAAACATCTTTATCAATAAATTGAAGCTTTTCCTTGTAAACAAATCCTACTATTGAATACTTAAATGATAAATTATAGGTAACTTCATAACTATCCATTTGTATCTATTAATACTCACTATTAAAGATACGCCTACCTACTCATAATACGAAAAATATATAATTTTTTAAAATAAACAAGTATGAAGCATTCAATAAATAACTTACCTTAGGGATAGTAAATATTTATTTCGTAATAAATAATAATAAGTAAATAAAACAATAATGAATAATTTAAAAAAATTATGGTTATTATAATGTTACTAAATAAATAAACGTATGTAATTTATAAAACAGTAATTATAATTTATAAATTGAATTCTTTAATCACTACAAAGTATAAAACAAAGTCGCTTTCTCTGTCCCTATATCCCTATGTATGCTTAAATCTTTAAAACTACGCAACAGATTTTGATGCGGTTTTTTTAATAGATAGAGTGATTGAAGAGGAAGGTTTATATGTATAATAACCCGGTTTATACCCGTGCGAAGCCGGGACGGGTCGCTAGTAAATATATAACTTAATAACTACTTAACTAGTAATACAATTTGTCACATTAAACGACCAGCGTTCTTCCTTCTCTCTCCTACTTGATCTATACTGTGCCCGACAGAAAATTCAAATTCAATAGTCATTTATTCAAACTAGGCTGAGAATCAGCACTTTTCGAACGTCAAAATTACATAAGACAGTCCCCCAAAAACGCCAACCCTTCACCACTTCCTAATGCCTTTAGCTGGGAAGAAGAAGTGGCGCAACAAACTCCCCAGCAAGCATAAATTGTGACTAGCATAATTATTTCCCTACCAACTATATACATTATGGTACGCAATAAAGATTAGAAGATTTGAAATGTGAGCGGCGCCGTAACAGTTTCACTCCATCCAGCATACATCTCCGCTCTAGCCAGCAGCGGCGTGCACATAATTTTTAGACAGTTTAGGCAGATTTTTTTATAAAGCTATTACCTAACCAAAAATCATGTTTATTTTGGTTGATCGGATCTGTAAAGTTATTTTAAGTTTTTTTAATTAAATATACACGTCAATCTTTCAGTCAGAATGTCTGCAATATGGAGTCGTATACTTGGGAAGGCTTTTCATTTCCGTAAGAAGGGTTTTTTTTCTATTGAAATCATGGAAAAATCTGTAAGTCGTCGCTGTCCTTGTGTATTTCTAAAATATTTGTGTAAGTATACGTTTTAGCGACGAGAATGAACTTTCGGTTAAAACACTGCTCGCGGGAACTGTAACAATGAATTTTGCAAAATGCAGTACTTCTGGAAAAACTGAATTTGAGTATGTTATTTTCGTAAAAATGTTCTATAATTTTGTAAATACTAAGGTTTCTGAATTCGACAGATTTATAAACACATTTGAGCTCATTGATAAGGTGGTCTAAGTTAAAGTCGTATGATTTATAAACATTTACGAATTGCGCTACTAAATCAACCGAAAAATTGTCATTTCATTTCGGTATTGAAATTTTCGCATGATAGTAGTCCAATTTTTCTTATGCACTTTTTATTACTTTTCCGTGCAGGAAATCGACTGATTTTGATAAATTTTGTTCATTCGTTGTGAGAAAGGGAAACAGAATTTAAACAAAATTGTTTGTGATCTGAAAAGTCAAATTCTTTGTCTTGTAGTGAAAAGGGATTTTTCAAATAAATTAAGCATTCGTGGAGAAACACTAAAATTTGGAACAAGTTTTCCAAAAATTGACGCGAGTCTGACGTTTGATCGTTTCGTTAGAAGAAACTACTTTTGATTTTAAAAATAAAAAAATTTCATCAACATAATGTGGTCTACAGTGTAAAATAAAATAAAAAGTAAAAAACGAAATCATATTATCTAGACTTTTCGGCGCGGCGAGGATCGAACTCGGAAATCAAAAGACAGTGTCTACTCTGTGCGGTTGTGTGAGTTATTTGTGACATTATGTGTCACGTATTTATAGGAATGCACACCCATTAAATCCGCATAGCCACGCGAGCACACATATAAACATTTAGACGCGAATAGTTTGTGTCTTTCCCGAGATACTCAGCGGCGCTAGTGCAGCGCAATGTGAACTTGCTTCAAATTTTACGCGACAGGTAGAGTTGAATTATGATCAAAGATTTTTTTTTTTAATAGTAAGTACTCGTAGATAAAATAATATTTAATATCTGAATTAGATTAGAAATATTTATCTGATTTAGGTAGGGTTGGCAGTGTCTTTTTGCCTGCACTAGCCAGCACTCATCTCCGCTCTAGCCAGCACGCATCTCCGCTCCAGTCTAGCCAGTACGCATCTCCGCACAGATTCGGTGGATACACACCAGCTGAAAAACATCTCTTCTCGTCTCCGCTTTATACCGCTCCGCACATATCCTCTTTGGTGGAGTCCGGGCCTAAAGGGTGGAGTAGTAATCAGAATTTTGATCGCTTACTTATAGTTGTACACCTTTTGGCGCGTGGCCAAAATCGGAACTAACGAAGCCATCTTGTGTTCAAAAATGTTTACCATCGACACCCTGCTGTCAATGTCACTCAAGCACCACAAGATCCTTGTAGCACTTTATGTCTGTGTTTTGCCTATAAAACAGCGTGTTCTGTGTTGTTAGGAACTAACAATACTGCCACGCACCTGAGCATGACGTTAGCCAAACCAATCAAATTCATGGACATCAAAACACGTCAACGGCCGCCATGGCCGTTGACGTCAAACTCGCACTTGAATGGAAAACCCGCTTGTCAATAAACCACACGCTTTACCACACGTTGTAAAAGCTTTAGCGAAACACTTCAATACAACTTCCTTACGGTCACTTCGTCCATCTGCATGTATTCCTAGCGGAACACTTCTTAGGTACCTGTCCACGGCTGCCACTGGCGATTAAAGAAAAGCAAGTAGAGCTTGGCGAGCAGCGAGTGTGCGACGGTGACAAGCGATTACTCGTTGGTATGATATCTGTTTATATTCCGGAAAAACACCTAAGTACAGTGATTTGAGGTTGATAAAACTTCATGTATTTATTACCTACGTTTTCCACGACAGTTACTGTTTCCGAATTCACATATTGATATAAATTTATTTATTTATTTATTTATTTGGCTCACCAACAATTGAATACACCGATACAAAGATATGAGATACATGCAATAAACTTATAGACTAGTGTACCAATTTCTTACAGGTAAGCACATCATGCATAAATAACACTATAAGTAATCACAAAATCACAGGGGACGACATCACCGCAATATAATAACCTCAGCACTTGGACAATACTGTTCTCAAAATATTCAAAATTTTAAAACAATAGCAAATTGAGTCGCGTGGCGTCATCGCGTGCGATTGCTTACGCAACTTAGTCTGCGCGTGTCAACGCGGAAAGTGCATTTGCGCGCAAAACCTGGGCTTTTGATATCATATAAATCTGCGTTTAAGTACTTACATGGTGCTTACCAATATAATATCAACAAATGTTAACGTTTCTATAGCAATTTGTAGGCGAAAATTGCAAGAAAAAGAAAGGAATAAAAAGCCAAATAAGAAGCTGACGGGTGTGAGCGAGAAGGCGCATATGACCGCATTGTATTGGCGTATAGGTTTGGCAACAAAGCGCGGAATACAAATTTTAGTTTTATGATTAGGTAGGTACTGTAGCGGTTACACTGCCACATACGAACTACGCATCATAGAAATGACGTCACACAAATCCTGCATCGCGCAATTAAAGTTTACCGAGCGATCAACATATATACAAGATTTCAACTTCAAACCGATGGGCAGTTGCCTGCCAGACACAACACCCGTCTGGTCGGAGGATCCTCCCTTTTCTATGGTGGATAAGTGAACTTTACACCCTGTTCATCATACTACTAAAGTACTATAAATGATTGAGTTCAATGAGTGCGTAGATGTGGCAACTTAGCCCAGTGCGCTCGGCAGACAAAGCGGAGATTAAAAAATCCTTTGATTTACGTTAATTCACACCTTGCTATAAAAAAATTAACGTATAAAATAATTTTGCTAGTAACACCTATGTGTTACACTTCGTTTTAATCGTGATTAAATGTGCAAGTTTTTTGAATACAGGGTCATTTTTTGGTAGTACTTTTTTCAGAATTGTTCTAAAGTTTCAAAAAATTTTTCGTGAGACATAAACGATATTGAAAAAAATGCCAATACTCATAAATCATTGTACCCACTGTCATAAAAGCATTTTTGTAGTGATGATACATTTCCTAGAAGCAACTAAACACCATTTTATTGTTTTAAAATAGGTAAAAAAAAATAGTATTTTCTTAAAAAACACTCAAATAGTCATAACTTTTAAGGAGATCAAATTAGGGCTCTGCCACAGAGACATTTTTTACTGCAAATATTCCCAACTATCGGACTATATATAAAATGGTAAATTGACTGACTGACTGACTGGGTGATATATCAACACACAGCCTTCTTTCCTTAATTTCCTTTATTTTTTTAAATATATTGTTTACATTTTTAAATATTTTTATAAAAATCATTAAACAATTGTTGTCCATCGGCATCAAGAACAGGGTCCAAGCTGTTGGAAGTCAGGGCTCTAGAGAGAGGAACCTCCTCACTGTGCATGCCGTGTCTAGGAGTACTGCTTTCTGAATGAAGCCCTTGACCCAGCCGTACAATGAGAACCTCCTGAGGTGTTGATCGAGGCTCTCCGCTATAAGGCCATTAACCGCAACGATTATCAATACAATGATTGCAGAGTCTATGTCCCACATATCGACAACCCCGTGTGCTAAGTCAAGATACTTGATTTTTTTATATTTCTCAGCTTTCCTGGTCCTGGTCTGGCTGGTGGTTTTGAGGTCCTGGGTTCGATTCCCGGGTCGGGCAAAGTGTTATTGGATTTTTCTATCTGAAATTTCTCAGTAGCAGCTCGGAGTCTGGATTTGTGCCCGGTTGATGGCAATAGGCTCGCCCCCTATTACATGGGACTTAAACATAACTGGCGAAATGTGGGTGTACCTGCTACAGGGACACCTCTGCCCAACCCTTCGGGGAAACAAGGCGTGATGTTATGTTATGTTATGTTATGTTCTCAGCTTTCAAGAGATTCTCGAAATGAAGGACAGCGATATCAACAATCATTGCTCGGCGCTCTCGTCAATCTATCATCACAATATCAGGCTTTTTGGATACAATAGTCCCGTCAGTGATGATAGATCGATCTGAGTATAATGTGGTGTGACCATTCTCAAGAACTGGGTTGGGCATATACTTGTAGTATGGGACTTCGGACTCTATAAGGTTGTACTGCAAGGCAAGCTCGCCGCTAGCTAGCTACTCGCCGTTAGCAAGACGAGAACAACCGAAAACAATATGTCGGATTGATTCATCGGGACGGTGGCATGCCCGACAGATTACAACCGTACCGTCCTTGACAATGTATTTCCTATAATTATTCGCCATGATAACTGCATCCATAATCCCAAAGTTCGGTTTACCCGAAGAGGTCGCCAAAACGCAGCTAGGATACAGATGCCAAAAAGTCTACATCAGGCCCGTGGAGGGCCCAGAAAAAGCGTGCGTGTAGCTCTATGCCCTGCCATACTTCCTTACGATAGTTAGTATCAAGCACTACAGGTTTGCGCCAGTTCTCTTTCGCCAAGGGGAGCGGGGTGAGGCCCTTGTCCACTGTGACCACATCTCGGTGCATACCCACGTCAGTTTGAAGGAAATATTCCCTGAGACTGCAAATCTCGCGGTTGTGGAGAATTTTAGCATTTAAAACTTCCGCGGAATGTACAGTCTCATCACTGATGACCATGGGTGATGCATCCAATATGCCGTCAGCAATGTACGGACCTTCCTATCCAGAGCGTCAAGTTCCGTTTGAGTCCATTTAAGTATGCCGAAAAAATACATCAAAACCGGCATGACCCTACCGTTGAAGGCACGCACCTTATTTCCGCCTGATAAAAGACAATTTAACACTTTATTCAGGCGGCCAAAGAATCGTTCCCTCAACGATTGTTTCATGTCGAAAACATTGATGCCTAATGCTTCCGACATACCCAAGTACTTGTAGGTTTCGGTTGAGGAGAGGGATCTAAGGTGTATGGAATCCGAGAGTTGGGTTCCCACGGATTCCATAATCCCCCCTTGCTTTACATGCATGACTGCACATTTATCCACACCAAATTCCATCCTGATGGCGCTACTGAACTTTTCTGTTACCTTCATTCAGTATCAGTCGCAAATTGTTGGGGACAAAAAGTTTCAAGTCATCCATGTAAAGGAGGTGAGATATCACCTGACCACCCCTTCTCAACAGGTAGCCTAGACCTGAATCCTCCAGCAGTGTGCTTAGAGGATTCAAGGCTAAGCAAAACCAAACCCTGCCAAAGCCCTGAAATATTCCCCGTTCAATCCTGATCGGTTCAACGATTCCCCGGATCTGGCGACATCCTGGATAGAGAAGGATTGTTCTCCATTGCCCCATACATGACATCAAGAAGGTGCGCAGAGTTGCTTTTATCTTGTACAACTCCAGCACCCTCATGAGCCATGTATGTGGCACCGAAACATAGGCCTTCTTATAATCAATCCAACTAGTCGACAAATCCTTCCGAGATCTACGAACCTGTTTGCTAATGGTAATGTCTATAAGGAGCAGCTCCTTAGTACCGCGGGACCTATTCTTATATCCATTCTGAGACACAGACATAATTAAGTTGCTGTTATATGGGGTGAAATTTTTGCTCTAAGAATGGATGTAAGACTTTTATAGACCGTCAGTAAACATATAATTGGTCTGTAATTTTTAGGTTCCGTTGTACTACCCAATTTATGGAGTAGGTGGGTAACTCCTGTCGTAGAGAACAGTGTTAGCGACTCAGTCTGTAAAGATGACTGGAATTGCGAGGCTAAGCAGGCGTGTGACCTTTATTTATTTATTTAACCATTTATGTACACACAAATAATACTGTCTGTGTATGTGTTACGGCTAAAACCCGAAGTGCGGCTACACCTAGTTTTAGCCGGCTAGAACTAGATGCGGCCGGTAGCAGTTGGTTAAACTTGCCTAAATGGATCCTGGCACTCGCCGGCCGCTGCCGCGGCACCGCTCGCTTCGCTCGCTCGGCTCGTGCGGTGTGTTATGTGGTCACAGTTCTAACCTAACCTAACCTACCTTTCAGCCATTTTCCTTTGCTACAACTAACTTTAACCAACTGCTACCGGCCGCACCTAGTTCTAGCCGGCTAAAACTAGGTGTAGCCGCACTTCGGGTTTTAGCCGTGACATATGTATGACAAAAGGAACATAAAAATACGTTCAAAGGTGATGCTTATTAGCCTTTGCTTTGCAGTCATTTAAGCCAGAAATTGTGCAGTTTGTCCGGTCCTGGAGATTTCCAGTTAGGTAACGGACGGACTGCACGGGTCACATCTAGAGGACTAATGATAATGACTTCCATGTCTGGTATTAGATCACACGCCTGCTCAACAACACGCATCCAATCACCTTTAGTGTGACTGACGGGCACTTCATTAGACAGCCCCATAATTTTCGCGCATCACATTTTCATTCATGGACTGGGTCCATCGCATGCGCGACTCATTTCCACCAGCATCGGGGATTCTGTTCGGGGCCTGTTGGCCTCGAGGTCCCAAGTCCGCTGGTGGCCGGCCTCTCCCCTGCCTATGTATAGGTATTGACGACGTCGTCGGGGAAAAATACTCGTCGCTCGAGCTCGACGCAACCACAGCGGCTGGAGTCGTCACAGCACTCACGGTGGGGCTGGGTACCGGCGGCGGTGAGGCGGAGCTGAGTGAAGAGTCCAGAGGTGGTGAGCATGCTCGTCTTATAGCTGATCTAGTCAACATTCTTTCTTTACTTGGGTTTCATATCATCGTGTTTATTCTTTCATTGTCGGTCGAATTTGACAGCCGTCCTTCTTGCTCTTTTGATAATTCTTTTTTCATTTTATTGTTGTTTATTGTCTTTTTATTATTTCTGAAGGTTTTATTATGTTTTCCGTACTTTCTGAGACTAAATGCGGCTGAGGCATAAATATGGAAAAAAAATTATATGAAAAATCAGACGTTTGTTGACTTGACAGTGTTCCCGTTATTATTACAGTGTAGACATATTATTATTATAAGTAGTATAGATATCGATTGATAGGCTTACGTAGGACTAGAAATAGGGACCAATTAGTTCAACCGAGTTTCAGACTGGCTAAAGTAGACTCATACTTCATGGGGTGCTGTTTAAAATGTTGTACCTTCCCACATACTCCAACTGAACGAAACGAAATTTGAATCATGAATAAAAGACACACTATGCTGCCAAGCATATTATAAATTGGGGGATTACATCGCTGATAAAAATGCTTGGCTTAGCGTTGATCCAGCTCCACAAGGGCGCATAAACTAATAGATTAGCATTCGAAAGTATTGTTCCAGCTGCTGAAGATTGTAAAACTATCTTTCCTTTGTATAAATTCAATCTCTTTGTATTGTATAATTGCAAATCACATGTGTGAGCACTGTGACCATGTTGTACATTCCATAAAGCTACCATTTACTGGGTACGTCTTTCATTGACTTGAATGTGCCCTGGCGGCTGAGAGTGTGTCATGCTCACTCAAATGTCTCGCTGATGGTGGCGTGTGTGTTGGATCATTAAGTTCCCTTCAAAGTTGTTGAGCTAAATGGTGCTGATCCATGCGTCATGTTCGTGAACGGGCGCCGTCAGTAGGGACTGGTCATCTCTTAGCTGCCAAGGTTTACTTTAATTTGTTTTAATTTTTGAATTGTTATTATTTTTTTATTACGGACGCTTTTAACGTGCACGTCTTTCTACATTGTTCTCACATGTATAAGTTCAACACGAATGATGTAACCAATATTTTGTAACAATATTTTGATTTAAAAGAGTGTCCGTGGAGCTTCTTGCCCGTTCTTCTCCATAGGTACCTACTACGCTTTGGAATGACTGACCGACCCCTTGACAATTCAAAAGTACCTGTAATTGGTTTATTTGAAATAAATGCTTTGAGTTTTGAGTTTTTTTTTTATTTTTTATGATTATATTAGGGCAAGCCGGGCTTTTTGGCTTCTATGAAGGTACCGCCTCATATGTCATAAAATACCTTAAAACACGCGTACGCAGTTGCGGGCAGAAGCTAGTTTGCAGAACACTAAACTCCCCCACACGTAATATCAACAATAAAACTTCTATTGTGTCTCGTTCAGTGTCCTGCAACCGATTAAATAAGTAAGCTTTGTTTATAAAGTTTTCCGTGACGTCAATGACCCGTGCGTTTGAAGTAAATTAAACAGCCCGCGCAAGACTACTTTGATTATTGAGAAAAAAACGAATGACCTACCAAAAATATTTTCGTTTGCTGCCAAACTACGAGAGTAATTCGATTCATAACTACTTCTATTCTATAACAATGAGATGTCATCATGACACAAAAGCCAAAATACTATTGTTGTTTAAGAATAATCATGGCATTGTGTTTGAAATTAAGAACATCACCCTTCGGCCATCGACTTTTCATTTCACTCCTTGATGTTTGTCTCGGCTGTAGGGCTTCATTTTAATTCCTATAAATCTATTTTTAATCAGTATCTATATTCTATATCTTGCTGATTATCGACATGTGCAGTTGAATTATTAACTAGTTGGAGTTTAAATTATGTGCAATTGTTTTTTAATAGCAGTACAAGTGAAGTGTAAACAAAATGATAGGTAAGCGAAATTTTTATAAGCTATTTTAATTATTATTCAATTTTTTAAACAGTCTTCTTTAAAATTATTTTAAAAATTTTGTAATAGACGTTTTTGTAGAATAGTAATTATTATGTACAGTCAAACAAAGAGATAAGTAATGTCTACTTTTCTTAAAAGGCCATTTTATTATTTCGTAAATGTACATTACATTACATTTTATTGTGTGTATTTAATGGTGTTGTATTTGTATTTTGTACACTTACACACCAAACTTACCTTACTTTTTATTACACTTAGTTGTATTTTTTATTTTTGTGGCTCTTTTTTACATCCACATTTTAAGTGTCTTAGGCTTAAAAAGTTAAACATAACATAACATCATCCCTGTCTTCCCCGAAGGGCTAGTCAGAGGTGTACCTATAGTACACCCACATTTCGCCAGTTATGTTTAAGTCGCATGTAATAAGGACAAAATAGTAGATTGTTATACGAGGGGTTAAAATAACCCATTGTATTGCATGTAAAACTACTTTTACTCCCGAGCTTTAGCGAGGGAGTAAATAGAAACCGAGTTATAATGGGTTTTAGTGCCGTGTGTTACACTCTACTTTTCACTACGATTGCGAGAAAATAAAATAATATAATTCAATATTAAATAGTTTATTTTATTAAATGTACAATTTGTACAATTCTGAATATTTAACAAGATGTTTTTCCGGCAACTTAATTTTAGTCCTCTGTGAAGATGTTCTCACTAGATGATGACATTTTCACTGTTTTAAATTATATTACGGTCACCAATTTAATTCATAATTAGAGAAAAATTCTAAAGATTTCGCGCCATTGTCTTTTTTATTTCTTCTGTAGCCGCAACGCAATGCACGCATTCTGCCGAAGAGATAGCCGCATTAAGTTCTATTTTCAAAAATAAAATGTTCTTCTTTTTTTGTGAACCAGTATTAAGTCGAGTTCATAATCATGATTATTCTACATAAGAATAAAGACTTTTTCGTTTTTCAAGGCTCGTTGGAACAGACAAAAATTAAAAAGAAATTACTTTTTCCCCTAGAACAAGAAATTATATTTTTTCCCCGCTCTGGTACTCTACAATGACGGTCTTTTTGAGCAAGAGGAGTGAAAAAAAAGTTAAGACACTACTACTACTACTTAAAAGTTATTATATGCATAATAGAAATGAATTACCTATGTAGTGTAGTTGAAACACGAATATTTTGCGTGTAAGCCTACTTACTCTTTGGTTGACTGTACAAAAATGATTTTTAGGCATTATAAAACGTGATACTATTTTTTTCTTATGCAAACAACACCTTGATCTTTTCTTTCTAGTAGTTGTTCCGGGTCTGGCTGTTTGTGTATGTGAGTTTAAATGTTTGTAAACGCACCCACGATACAGGAGAAATTCCTAGTGTGGGGCAACGTTTTTAAAAAAACAAAAAAAAAAAAAAAAATTGTCTGCAAAAAAACTTTCTTTAGCAGACGAGACAGATACAGGAAAATGAAACTCAAAAAGGTGTCTCAGTGCCAAAGGTGCATAATAATTGTAAGATTTAAAATCAAAGTACACCCCGATTCAAACTAAATGGCTGCTCGGAACATGAGGCGAGTCGCTGCGCAGTAACGAATTCATGGGTCAGCGGGGGTGAGGGGTGGGGTACTGCGCAGCGAGTATCGCACTTCCAAGCCACCATTAAGTTTGAATCAAACTGTAAAAAGAAGTTACCCTGTGTGTGATTAGACATCGGATTTCCTTTGGGTATCTAAGCCACTACTACTTATTTAGAAACGTGTACTTAAGTTAATATTCCTCTCCAAATGCCACACATAAAGGGTCAATGACCGGTCATGTGACGTTGCCATAATTTGTCAGTATAGTTAATATTATAAATAAGACATTTAATTTAAGAACTTTGACGTCATAAATTATAATCCATTTTCATTTCAACTGTAAATGAAAATGGCATTTTAGCATGACAATAGCGGTCATTGCTCTTTCCTACATACCTGAAGAAAAAAGTAAGTATCTATCTTTTTTCATTAGTTAAAAACGTTGAGGATCACGGTAGATGTCGATTCAGGAAGTTTATGGGCTTTATTTCCGTTTTTGAAATGAAGAATTCTAGAAACTGTCAATAAAGGTAGATGGGTCAATGACCGCTATTGCCATGCTAAAACGTAACAACTATAGTTATTTAAGACAAAAATAACTATAGGCGGTCTAAATACATTTTCTAGTTAGCTTTGTACAAGGAACGGTTAGTGTTGATATTCGGTATAACAACACTGCTAGATGAGAATGTAAAATAATAATATTGTATATCTATTTACCTAAACTGTAAAATATCTGTTCGTACGATTCGGATCTGAGCGTTGCTCGTTGCTGGGCGATATAAAGACCCCTACTCAATTTACAAAAAACATTAAACAACGACAACATGTGAAAATATAACTGTTGTTTTCATGAACATAACTGATATAAAAAGTAATTCTTTATTTCGGTCATTAAATCGATAGAGGGGTTATTAACATTAAAACAACATTATTATAACATTATAATAATGTTGTTTTAATGTTAATAACCCCTCTATCGATTTAATGACCCGTAGGACGTTAAAGGCTCCTTGCTTATACCGAATCCTCAGACTGATCGAGTATTACATTGACAGCAGGCCCTTACAAGAGTTTTTTTATAGCATATTGCTTCGAACCACTAACGCCCTACGCTTTGACTATGTCTTGCCTAAGATTGTCAGTGAGTACCTACATGACCTAAATACTTAAATCTATGCACACTCTTGAGAACTGCTACATAAAGTACAAGCAGAGGCACAACACTTAGTTAGAAAATTCCTGACTTAAGAATTTTTTGCCACAAATAGTTCACGAGTTTTCTGAGCGCGCTGATAGAGGGAGCCAGCAGCACCAAGACTTTCGCGAAGCTAATTTTGGTCACTGATATACCATCAATGCAACATCCGACATCCGTACTGCTGATTTTCTTTATCAACTCGGTCACATACAGATTAAACAGGCCTAGAGAAGTTAGTCGACCTTGAATAAAATTGTTAAAATTACTTATTTATTTCAGGCACAGCGCTGTTCCTTCTCTGTGCAACAGCTATAGCTCACGCAGACTTAGACGACCTAGAAATAGATGGTTTCTACGATAATGGATGTCCAAAAGACACCAGTATTGATAAACTTTTACCTCACGAGGACTGTGAGCAGTTTTATCAATGTTTTCACGGAGCATTGATTTCTAGATTCTGTCCAAACGGGCTCCATTTTAACGCTGACTTGGAAATATGCGATTGGCTTGGTAATGGTGATTGTCACAATAAACGAGATGAAGACAAAGACACTTCCGAAGAACTAGACAAGAATAATCCTAACCACGCAACCCTAATTTGCTCATCACCTGATTCAAACAATGTCTTGGTCGCTCATAAAAACTGCCATCAATTCTTTAAATGTGCATATGGTAGGACATTGGTTCTCAATTGTGCAAAAAATCTCCTGTACAATACTGTAAGTGAAAAATGTGACGATCCTCAAAATGTTAATTGTGTCGAGAGATTTAACCCTCTAAATGAAAATAAAACTGTGACGACAACCAACAAGGACATTGAGTTCTCATACTCTATCGAAGAGATTGACCAAAGCAATTCTGATTCCAGCCAAGCCACCGCTCAGTGTTCAGCTAAACACTCTGATGGCGTGCTAATCGCTCACGAATACTGTAATAGGTTCTATAAGTGCTTCGGGGGCGTACCTGTTACTGTGAAATGTCCAAAAACTTTATTATACGATCCTATAAAGGAATATTGTGACCAGCCTTTAAATGTAGACTGTGACGGCAGAACCATTGCTAATATCAACGACGGTAGCAAAACAACAAGTACGGAGATGAACAATAACATTGAAGACAATGAAATCTCTGGTAATGGCGACGATAATAATGCTGCTGACATATGTGCAAATGCTGACTCTGATGGGGTTTTGTTTGCCCACGAAATGTGCAACTATTTCTACAAATGCTCAGGGAATAAACCATTTGCTTACAATTGCCCAGGAGATCTATTATTCAACTCAAAAGATAATTACTGCGATTGGCCCCACAATATTGAATGTGGTGAAAGAATCGAACCTGAAGCCATAGCAAATAG
Source organism: Agrochola litura (assembly GCA_949152395.1). Classification (NCBI taxonomy): domain Eukaryota; kingdom Metazoa; phylum Arthropoda; class Insecta; order Lepidoptera; family Noctuidae; genus Agrochola; species Agrochola litura. The sequence continues at coordinate 14,107,876 of OX424509.1, read as the reverse complement.
GAAAAAAAAAATATATTATGACCCCAGACAAGCTCTTACTATCTGCTCCGCTGAAAGTTCCGATGGCGTATTGGTTGCTCATGACAGTTGTAATAAATTCTACAAATGCCATGACGGACGTGCAATTGTGATAAAATGTCCAGATGTTCTTTTATACAACCTCAAGAAAGAATATTGTGACTGGCCAACCGATGTTGACTGCGAAGATAGGATAGTTCCTGAGAATAGGTGGTCCCTGAAAGAGGGCCATACAAACAATGTAGATAATGCAAATGAAAATGGCGATGAAAACAATGTAGACAGAGGCAGCAAAAACCGAAAAAAAAAAAAAAAAACTAAATATATACACCATAATAAAATCTATGTAAAGGTCGGAACTGAAAATAAAAATGCTTACTTCAGTAAAGCGGCTGCAAAATGTGCAGATGAAAGCTTTGATGGAAAATTGCTTCCTCACGAAAATTGTAACCAGTTCTATAAATGCTACAAAGGCAAAGAAGTGGCGTTATTCTGCCCGTTAGATCTTTTTTACAACATTAAAAAGGAGTTCTGCGACTGGCAGTTTAACGTTATGTGCCGCCATAGGGTAGTTCCTGGAGATGACACCAATGGTTAAGAAGTTAGCAATAATGCTAGTTCGTCATGCCAGGGCAAGGTCGACCGTACTATATGTACATATCTCCTCATCAGAATTGCAGTAAATTCTATAAATGTGTCCATCAGGTTCCTATTACAACGCTTAATGCAAATATTGCGACTAGCCTATGAATATAGACTCTCGTTCTTAAACTTATAAGCCACGCTCTTATTGCTGCTATCTTCTATCTCTGTCTCTATTGAAAGCCAGTTCCCTGCCTTATTAAAGTTCTATGTAGCATAGCTTAGGATACTAAACATAATTGTTATGCATGTTGTATCAGAAAGGTGTGGTCAAATTTAAGGGTATGGTACGGACCATCAAACTGACCAACTTTCTCTTTCGTAACTGAGACAAAATTATCAACTGTCCCGTACAAAACTACAATACCTAATCGTCCCAAATGTATGTGACGGCTGATTATTTTATCTCGAACGGTGTTGGTCCCATCCCTTAAGTTTGACACGCCTTACTAATACATTCTGTATTACTACAATACTCATTTATTATAGGGCAGTACCTCCACTAAAGCCACTTTTGCACTACACGGAATTTTATTGTCTTTATGTAAAATCTCCATTAATTTGCCGGATGATTTGCTTGAAAGTTAATTGACGGAAGGACAATTTCGTATGCACAAGCGGCTCAACAGTATGCTAAATTGCTTCGCCAAGATATCTTGTTATTAATGGAATAAGATTAAAGTATTTTAATTGTTGTAATGTTTGTGTCGTTTTTGTGAGAAACCCACAATTGGGTTTCACTTAAATAATTGAACGTGAGGGATAACCCCCTTTTTTTTTGGGTGTGAAATTATAAAATAACTTTGGGCCTACTTGCACCACAAATCACTTATAAGTTTCCCGAAACATATTTAAAACATCATTCTGTCCCTATCATTTTCAAACGGTTGATAGAAACAAAACGATGTTATAATGTTCTAAGTGCGCTCCGCAGTCTCACCCACATAAGCCCCGAAACCATGGGAATATTGGGATAAAAAAAATCTTATGTCCTAACGCAGGTCATGGTCTATCCATGTGCCAAATCTCATTCAAATCCATATTGCCGTTTTAAACGTGAAAGCATTACAAACAAACATACAAAAAAATCAAATCTTTTCTCTTTATAATAATATATATATATATATTGGTCGTTGGTCTAGTGGTAGCAAGCGCTACTGCTGAGTATGAGGTCCTGGGTTCGATTCCCGGGTCGGGCAAAGTGATATTGAGTTTTTCCATCTGGAATTTCTCAGTAGTAGCCCGGAGTCTGGATTTGTGCCCGGTTGATGGCAATAAGCTCGCCCCCTATTACATGAGACTTAAACATAACTGGCAAAATGTGGGTGTACTATGGGTACACCTCTGCCTAACCCTGCGGGGATTACAGGCGTGATGTTATGTTAATTTTGATAAATTTAGCACTAAACGCATTTACTGATTTGTGGTGCTTGCGAGCCTAAAAAAGGGCTAAATACGTCACATTCAATTATTTAAATGAAACCAAATGGTAGGTTTCTCAAAAAAATTACACCAATAAAAACAGTAAAGTAAAATTTTTGTGTGTGGCATAATTATCACTTACTGTATTTTTATAGTGTTGATTAATTCTATTAAAATAAAACAACGTGAAAATACATGAAAATAACCGTTTTTATTCATTTACAAATTACTTTATTTATGTCATAATAAATATCAGTCACCCGTGAAATATCCATAGTTTATCGTCTATATCTTTAAATAATAATATGTTATTTAGACGAAAATAATCATAGGAAAACGCATTACACACTGTACACTTACAAAAAACTGATATTATTTAACACATGCACACTCGTACATTATTATATGATTTAAGCACACACTTACATAAATATGTGTGCTTTGGTCACATAGGTACCTACAATTTATTGTATGCTCAAAACACAAAATATTTTTTGCTTTAAATTTGTGCCGGGTATATTATACACGATGACATTGAAAACAATCGACAAAATTTAAGAGGGGTATTCTACCCATCAAATTTAAGCAACTTTTAATTATGAGACCAATTTTTGATCTTCTTATACAAAATGGTCCAATCGGGTATATACCTTTATAATATGGGAAGATTGATCTTTCTTTCGCGAATTAATTGTAAAAGTTGTTTATATGTGATGGATAGAACACGCCCTTAAATTGTGTCGATTGTTTTCAAAGTCACCCTGTATAGCGACTCAAACATAACTGGCAAAATGTGGGATTGTGGGTGCCCCTGCCTAACTCTTCGGAGAACACAGGCGTGATGTTATATAAGTATGCCACACCTGAGGATGGCAATACGACACAAAAGAGGTGGTTGCCAAAAATCAGTGCTGTTAGCGTTTGATTTGTCGAGGAATCACAGCTTTTTGCTGAGTAACGATTCAATAGTCTCACGCAGATTGCAACTCAAGGCTCCGAAGGCGATGCACCATAGCATCCCACGGCTAAGCTACGCACATGTATATGTCGTGGCCAGACCTTACAATAAATAATTTCATGATATGAACATCGACCGCTGGTCACATCATGATGTGGTTTGGCCAGATCATTGAATACTCAACGTTTGATGATATGAACAGTTAAACGCACGACTACTTCATGATGTGGCCAAACATTAGTGGTCATATAAAATAGTTAGATTATCCACCGGTAGAGGCCAGCGCCTCTACCGGTGGGTCATCTAACTATTTTACAAAGTGACATCAACATGTCGCTTTGTTTTTGTTGTGCATCATGAGGGGCGGCATACAACAAATCAAACCAAATACTGTGACCAGGCAAAAAAAGCGATGGACTTTTATTGGGTTTCCAAGTATGATATTATGGAAAGCGATCAACTTGGAAGTTGCGCTCGCCGATCGCTGCCGCGGCAGGAAATGCAACATACCACTTAAAATTTGTATTTTTTTTTAATTTACGCCGCTTATGTGGCACCCTGACCAAATGGGTTAGGTTAGGTTAGAACTGTGACGAACCGCGCGCGAGACAAGCTACTTCTAAGTTGGTCGCAGTTACTTAGCTATTTTCACTACACCTAAAACCATGGATACTCTACATTAATGATAAAGTCTGTCTATTGAAAGCTGAGAGTGAAAAAGAGCGGCAAATTTCAAAAAAATTACGTCGTTTATCCCCGAATCAACTATGAAAAAACGTATTTGATACTTGAATACTTTTATGCAGAATATTTATTTTTGATTTTACAGAATAATAGGAAAGTGTAAAGCAAAAAATTGTATAGAAAAGCTTTTATGATCATATGGTTGTAAGTCACATAGAAATTAAAAATTACAAAATAATTTATGTTAATGATCGTGATACTATGTTTTCTTCTATGAAGATTTCCAAAGCAGAAAACCAGGGATGTTAAATTGGATTACATAAATAATAACACAGATTTTTGTATTGATGTCACGCGATTTCTCATCGCTATATTCAATTATGATTCCACATTTAAAACTGTTATATTGATGGATCAGGTCTTATAAATATTTAATAGCTTACCAGTAATTTTCAAAATTATTGTAAACAATTGTAATTTTTCGCTAAAATCGTCCTCGCGTTCGATCTTCACTCGGTTGTAATTATTTATCACTAGCTTTTGCCCGAGGCTTCGCCCGCATGGATGTCGAAAAATATCCCACGGGAACGTATTACCGAGATTTCATACCTAATAACAGAGGAAAACGTCATTGACTCCTTCCGCTGCGCCCGCGTTGCTCCGCGTAATTTTGAAACTGTGATATCTTTTAAACTATTCATTTAAATGATATGATATTAGGCATATTTTAATCTAAATTAAATGCCCAATTTAAATAACATATTTTTTTGGATAAAGATTAATAATATACCTGTCAAAAAAGCTTCGAAAATAACAATTAAATTTTTATTAAATTCTGAAAGATAAAAATGATTATTGTGGGTCATCCTTAGAAGATAGACATATGTTTTTGGGACTTTTTTGTTAATTTTTTAAGATAAATAATACCGTAGAACATACATTTGATGTATCTTTTTCGGTTAACGCAGCGCACGCCAGTAAAGCTCCCAGTCGGCATGATTTTTTCCCACTTCTTCAACAATAATCGTCATATTTCAGCCAATTTACACAAAACCTTAATGAATTATACACTTAAACCTTTCGCATGAATCACTTCGTCCATTGGTGAAAACCGTTTGCAAATCCGTTCGGTAGTTTTTGAGTTTATCGCGTTCAGACAGACATACAGACGCGGCGGGGGACTTTGTTTTATAATAATGTAAGGATAAGGATAGTGTATAATAACTTTCTCGGACTGCTTCTTAAAGTTTTAGGTATTGTTTTACTTGAAATACGACAAAATATATACAAATTTGTTTTTGTAAGAGGTTATAAAAATAACAAGTGACATTTGCAGCAGTGTCATCAATTTATGAAAACGTGAAAAAATCACTCAGATTTCATTAGATAGACTCTATGGCCATACGTCGACTGACATATCATAAACGTTGACGTTTAAACGATATGTCAATTTTAGCTGGCCATTTCATGAAATTAGTTTGACACATAGACATTTCTATTTCAATGGTTTGACAGTAATTATATTATCTGACATTATAAAGTCAGGCATGTCAGATAGTACAATTATTTTAAGCCAAACCTTTTAATTTTTTTTTAAGAACTGGGCCTTTGACTTCGTTCTGATACTGTTTGGCAAGTATAGTTTTTGCGTTGCATTTCATAACAATGTTTCTTTCTTTCAATGTACCGTGAATAAATAATAGTTTAAAAGTTTTGTTCACAATGCTTAGGCTTTTTAGTACTGAGATACTTCGTAAAATATTAAAAAATGTAATATATTCTCAATAGCGTGTAAATGCCAATCCACATCAAAAGCGAAAGAATTAATTTTAAAAACCGGCCAAGTGCGTGTCGGTTTTTGCCGATTTTTGGCATTTGGCTACGGAAACATAAAGGCCGATCAAAAACCGAACCGGTTCGTTCAGACTGCGTTCTTTGTTCTTATAGGTGTCATTACTTTGGCTTAAAGGATTTGCCACCTGAGCCAGCTAAGCCAGTAGCCAGTAATAAACCATGAAATTACTAGTGTACATAAACTCATTTACCTTTTGTAAAACAACTAGAAAATGGGACTCAAATCAGGAATTCTGTTCCATACTAAGTAATTAGTTATTACCAGAACCAAAATAAGAATTAATGACACAAAGTTTTTTCCTTTGGGTGACTAATTCAATGCTTCTATTAAGAAACATTTATTTTTATGGTTTTCCAAAAATGGGTTAATACAGCCCCCGAATGGGTCAATGACTGGTCATGTGACGTTGCGATAATTTGAAAGTAGTGTGTAGTGTTATGATTAATAAACAGCCCATCTCAATTTATTCGTAAAAACGTCAATCAAAACGACAACCATGCGAAGAGATAAGTGTGTTGTTTTCATAATTTATGACTGTTTTAATAAAATGGTTAAAATTACCTATTTGTTTCAGGCACAGCGCTGTTTCTTCTCTGTGCAACAGCTTTAGCGCACGCAGATTTCGACGATACAGACTTAGATGGTTTTTATGAAAACGGATGTCCAAAAGACAACAGAATAAAAAAACTTTTGCCGCATGAGAATTGTGGGCAGTTTTTTCAATGTTTTCACGGAGCATTGATTTCTAGATTCTGTCCAAAAGGGCTTCATTTCAACCCTGACCTAGAGAGATGCGATTGGCATTCTAGATGTCTTAAAAAACCTGTTCATCACCAACGCAGAAACAATATAATTTCCGAAGAACAACTAGACAACAATAATCCAAACGACGCGGCCCTAATTTGCTCATCAACTGATTCAAAAGATACGCTAGTCGCTCATGAAAACTGCAATGAATTCTATAAGTGTATACACGGTAGGCCAGTGCCTCTCAAATGTTCACGAGATCTCCTGTACAGTACTGTCACTGAAAGATGCGATTGGCCACAAAATGTTGATTGTGGTGAGAGAGTTGGTGGCGTTACTGAAAGTCATTCCAATAGCACGGACAACTCTGATCCTAGCCAAGCCAACTTTATTTGTTTATCTACACAATCTGATGGCATGTTAATCGCTCACGAATATTGTAATAAGTTTTATAAATGCTCGGGGGGATTACCAATCCCTGTGAAATGTCCAAATAAGCTATTGTATGATCCCGTTAAAGAACATTGTGACTGGCCTGTGAATGTACAATGTGACAGCAGAACCATTCCTGAAGACGAAGGCTATAATAAAGATAATGAAGACAATGAAAGCTCTGATGATGATGACGCTAAAAGTACTGCTGCCATATTATGTGCAGGTAAAAACACTGTAGGAAATGTAACTGCCCATGAAATATGTAATTATTTTTACAAATGCTTGGGGAAAAAACCGGTTGCTTTCAAATGTCCAGGAAATCTGTTATTCAATTCAAAAAGTAATTTGTGCGATTGGCCTGAAAATGTTAACTGCGGTGACAGAGAATCTGATGGCACAGACAGTAAAAAAGAAAAAAATACTGACGACCCCAAGCAAGTCTGCGCAGTGAATTCCGATGACACGTTGATCGCTCATGAATCTTGTGATAAATTCTACAAATGTCGCAATGGATTTCCAGTGGTGTTTAAATGTCCAAGTGTGCTTTTGTACAACCCGAAGACGGAAAATTGTGATTGGCCAAACAATTTTAATTGCGGTAGTAGGACAATTTCTGAGAATGAACAAATATTTCAGTCTAATTTCCTGCAGGAAGATGTCAATCGCGGAAGTGATGAGGATGAAAAGAATGTAAGTCCAAGTGGATTAGTTCATAAAAACTATTCAGATAGTGGAAATTTACATGATGATAAGGACAATGTAGAGAACGAAACTGGATATGAAAAAAACAACGATTATCTGAGTGACGCGACTAGAACTTGCACAGCTGAAAACTCCGATGGAATTTTGCTTCCTCATGAAAACTGCCATCAGTACTATAAATGCTATAAAGGCGAAGCACAAGCTCAATTCTGCCAGTTAAATCGTTTTTACAACCCCAAAAAGGAGTACTGCGATTGGCTGCAAAACGCTAACTGTAGCAAAAGAGTAGTTCCTGCAAATGACAGTATAGGTAGCAATAATGCTGATGGGATATGCGTGGGCCTGGCCGACGGTAGTATACTTCCGCATGAGAATTGCAGTCAGTTCTATAAATGTGTTAGTAATCAAAAGTACTCCATGCAATGTCTACCAGGTCTCTATTACGACACTTTACTCAAAATTTGTGAGTGGCCAATGAACGTGGATTGCGAGGATCGTTTAACAGAAGCGCAATTACGAAAACAATAATGCCCAGCTAGCATGAAGAGCTCTTGGACTTGCAGTTTCCTTAAACAGAATTATTAATTTTGCTACTTCTCCTATGCTAAGGCATATATAAGGCCCTTCTATCTTAGAGACTTTTGTTCGTAAAGTTAAAAGTCACGCTCGTGTTGGTGTAGCATCTGTTACCATTCACAATTGAAAGTTATTTACTTGCCCAGTGGTCAATGCTCTCTGTAGTATATACACCGTGAAATTTGAATCACAGTTTTGCTTGAACAAACGTTGTTCAGACCATGGTCTACTACCATTCTACAGCATCCAATTTAAAAAAAAACATAATTGGTTTTTGAAAAGACACAAAAAAGACAAAGTTTAAAATGTCAAGATTATCATTACTCCCTACAACACAGACACCACGCACGGGACACAGCATTGTCTACAGGGAAATGTACCTCCATAAACGAAATTTAGTAAGCAGTAGATAATCTTGACATTTTAAACTTTGTCTTTTTGTGTTTTTTCAAAAACTAAGAATGTTTTTTTTATTGGATGCTGTAGAATGGTAGTAGACCATGGTCTGAACAACTTTTGTTCTAGCAAAACTGTGATTCAAATTTCACGGTGTATAACTTGGATGCTAAAGATACATAATTATATCACAATGCTCATTCAATATGGGGCATGTACACTAAAATTCTAACGTTATATCTCATCACAAATTCTTTATACTTGTTCTATAACTGCATTATTATGATAGTTCGCGCGAAAACGCAATCGTCGCTTTCATAAGTCACTAATTTGATCGAAAAACTGGAAGGAGCCCTCAGATGAAGCGAAAAAAATGAATGCGGCGGTCGCGTGTTTGCGTGACGAGTTCTTTGTATTTTGTTAGGACGCGGCCGTTAAGTTTTAGTTAAAGTATCATAATTATTACAATATTGTTGTATAGTAAAATAATTATAATACTTTGATGGATACTCAATATTGTTTTAGTGTTAATAGAATTTATTTTAATAAATAACTGTTAGAAAACATGTTTTTTTATTCATTTACAATTTATATAATTTTAAAACATTGAAAGTGAGGAAAGCAAGGCAAAATTAAAACAGTTTTGAAAGAAGAAGAAGAAGAAGAGAAGTTTTGAGTTTTGAGAGTTTTTAGTTTTGATAGTAGTAAGTAGATCTTGGAAATGTTAAATTAATTTAATACAAACGCCATGTACTACATGCAAAACAATAATTAGCCATCCACATTGATGCAATGCAACATGCACTTTTAAGACACTGCGCTTCAATTTCCACAGCCCCTGTTAGAAAATATACTGTGCAATTTGGATTGGAGTTTAGTTTACCTGTCTTTATTTGTTAGCAATTAGCGAAAAGGCAATATTTATATATTTTTTTTACGTCACCTTAATTATGGCGAGTTAAGTGTGGCTCAAAATTTATTATTACTTTTGTGGTACGGAGATACTGGGCAAATAGCATACGTTATCAACCCATTTTTGATAAATATATTTTCCATTTTTCTTGTATTCTCAAATCTACTTAAGAAACGACGGAGATGATGAAAAACCGGCAAAATGCGGATCGAACTCAATCGCCGAGGGTTCCGTACCTTGTCTACTAGTACCTCTAGTCTATCATATTTTTCCATTTTCAACGTAAAATTTTTATTTTCTGAAAGTTGCATAACAATGTTTGTAAAGAATTTTGTTGATGTCCAAAAACTGAGCTAGTTAGAGGGATCCTGTTATTTTTATTTTCAGAACCAAAGCAAACACATAATTAATATGACATATTTTTATATTATTTTCCAGTTACCAGTATTTTAATAGTCCAAAAATGGGTCAGTGACTGTTCAAGTGACGTTGCCATAATTGACATTAATTTGTTGGTATAATCCTCCCTTACTCAATTTGTAAAAATATTAATCAAAATTGCAACTATGCGCTGAGATAAGTGTGTTGTTTTCATAAACATAAATGTTTTAATAAAATGGTTAAAATTTCTTATTTGTTTCAGGCACAGCGCTATTTCTTCTCTTTACAACAGCTCACGCAAACTTAGACGTCACAGACTTAAATGGTTTTTTCGACAACGGATGTCCAAAAGACACTAGTATTAAAAAAAAAATACCCCACAAAAATTGTAGGCAGTATTACGAATGTCATCACGGAGGACTGTTGCCTAGACTCTGTCCAGAGGGTCTCAGTTTCAACGTTAAACTGAAAAAATGCGATCGGAATGTTGCATGTCGTAACAACGAAATACGAGCAATAAAAAGATCCGAGGCAATGATGAATGCAGGCAAAGAAACAGATTCCGAAGAAGTAGACAGTGAGAACCCTAGCGACGCGTTAAAAATTTGCCAAGCAACCAATTCAGATGGTGTCTTAGTCGCTCATGAAAACTGCAATGAATTCTATAAATGTGTATATGGTAGGCCAGTAAATCTCAAATGTGCAAAAGATCTCCTGTACAATACTGTGAATGCAAAATGCGATAGGCCACATAATGTTGATTGTGGTGAAAGAATAGTTGCTGTTAGAGAAAGTCATTTCAGTATATATATGACCAACGGGGACGGTGCGTCCCCGTACATCGATCAAGAGATTGCACGTAGCAACTCAGATTCCAACCAAGCTAACACTATTTGTTCATCCAGAAACTCTGATGGCATGCTGATCGCTCACGAAAATTGTGACAAGTTCTATAAGTGCTTCGCGGGCGTACCCAACACTGTGAAATGTCCAGTTAATCTGATGTACAATCCTATTAAACAACGTTGTGACTGGCCTCGAAATGTAGACTGTGACGGTAGATTGATTCCTGATAACGAGGACAATAGTAATGCAGTAGATGAAAGAAAAAACAATTTGAATGAAAAAAAAGACATTTTTCGTGATACTAGACAGACTAAAGCAGCTGAAATATGTGTAGATGAAAATTCCGAAGGAGTTTTAATTGCCCATCAAATATGCAGCCATTTCTACAAATGCTTAGCGGATGAACCAGTCGTATTCAATTGTCCAGGAAATCTGTTATTCAACTTACATGAGAATTACTGTGATTGGCCCAGAAATGTTGTCTGTGGTGACAGGACCCTAGCTATTGATACCAATGAAAGTGAGAGTGCTAAAGACAATGATAATGGAGACCATCGCCAAGCCATTAATATCTGCTCCGCTGAAGGTTCCGACGGCATGTTGCTTACTCATGAACGTTGTAATCAATTCTACGAATGCTATGATGGACTGCCAGTTGCAGTAAGCTGTCCACCTCATCTTTTTTACAACCCAGAGACGGAAAATTGTGCATGGCCGACCTATGTGTCCTGCAAGGATAGGAAACTTCCTTAGAATTACCACCCAATCTATTCCTATTACCTAATAAAGGTGATGATGAAAACAATTTCGATGTTGTTGTTGTTGTTGTTAATTGTATAATCTATAATATAATATAATATCTATAATCTACTTGTTCAACAGTCATAGTAATTTTTTTGTTAATACTTTGCATTAAAAAATAAAACTTAAGATCATGTTTTTTTTACTTCCCATTAATTTTAGTTTGAATATTGTTAGTGAAGAGAAAAATCAAACAAAATCAAACAGTTTTTTTTTAAATTAAAATAAACAAAGTAGCAACCGCGAAGTCGTAGGTAAGTAGAAGATCTAGGAAGTGTAAAAATTAATTTTAAAAAAACTATGTTTGATGATTTTATCACCAGGTGACTCTACCCTAAGATGGGTAAGTACCACTTTTCTAATTCAAATTCAAATTCAAAATATTTTATTTCTCATAAACCTACAAAGGCACTTACGAAATGTCTGAAGCTAGGTGCACGGTTCCAATTTGTCGCTTCCTGTGGAGAAGAGCCGGCAAGAAACGGTTACTCTTTTCAAAATAAATGGTTTCTACAATGTTTCCAAATTACAGTGTTAATAGGTATGGGAAGACAGTGTAGGCATATCAACAAGTACCAGGTACTTAGTAAAATAGAAAATGGTCCACAAGTCTACAGCCTACAGCGTTCTCACATTCACAAAATCTAAAAGAAAATAATCTATATAAAATATAAACAAAATAGTAAAAATAAGGACCTATTTAAACCAAATGACATGATTGCAACTACAGCTGTAACAAATCTAGTTTGATTTAAAAAAATATATAGAATACTGTAGGTATACAAATTATAATGTCAAATAATGAAAAGATTATGTCAATGAAGTACGTAAAAAAAAGTAAAATAAAATAATCATCGTAATTTGGGACCAGTTAATTGTTATGCCGTTAATGAGGTACCAGGGAAGCCACATGTGCAGAAGGAATTATTGCCAAACTTCCTTGTCTTTAACGTAGTCATAATATGCTTTTTTGATAAGGACACGTTTGATGTGAGTTTTGAACTTCCCATCGCTTAGTTCACAGACTTTGGCAACTTGTTATAAAAGCAGATACCGTTTATAAGAAATGACTTACTTGTTCAAGTTAATCTAAAGGAGATGGAAAATGTTGGGCCCAAGTGTAATAAGTGATCTAAAAATTTGTCATATTTTTTTAACCTTGAATATCAAAAATCAGCTCAATTCTTTGTCTGGAAGCGGAGAAATATGTTAAAGATAGTTTTCGTGAGATCATCAATTATAGTAATCGATTATACAACTACAAAAAGAAAACCTACCCACTAGGTAGCACTAGGTAATATAGTTAACTCAAAGTAATTAAATGCACTATATATACTTTAATACAATATAGTGCATTTAATTTAAATAAAACATCATTAATTACTGAAAAACCAAAATAATGATTATCAATTTCATATCGATTAAAATCAGTTTTACTTTTTTGTTTTTTGTCTATGTCACTGGCAGTACACATATTCTGCACTGGCAGACTGACATTGACAGTTTGACACAGTAGTGGTGAGTCATACTCGAATTTTTGGCGACCGAAACCGTTTTCCTGACGGCGAAAACGGTTGCAGAAAACGGTTAAAGGATGAAACTTATCCAACATGTAATAGAATTAAAACTATCAACGATTTGAAATGTATGAAATGGTTTTTTCGCATCACGAACGACAGCATTGACAACTGGTAATACATTACTGACTGTATTTCATTTCAAAGAGTACACTTTTTAAGAGTTCACTTTTTATTGGAAGGACTGTTTTACGAGTGTGATAGATAGTTGAATCATTCATTGTACCCGACTGTATTTTCTTAGATGTAAAAATCGCACCAAGTAATTCGAAGACTAGTTTGTGCAATGAAGACTGTTTGAAGTTGAACTCAGGACGTAAAACGGTTTCATCATAACAAAACGGTCTTTGTAAACGATTCGTTGTAGCAACGTCTATCCCTACTAGAATTAGACAGCTGTCACCATAGAGGAAAGTAATATAGCTGTCACTTACTTCGTGTTTTCCGATGTGTTTTGAGTGCTTTCCCAATAATTTTTCATTTTCAACGATCACTGCTTTGATTTTTACGGATTCTGACCCTGCCTACCTTGTACGACCCTTGCTTTCACACTGGACACCGAAGATCGCTCACACGATTGACTTGGGATTGTTGTGGATTGGATGTTGTTGAAACTATGGATTGCTATGTGAATTGTGGGATAGCAACTAGTCACTGCAATACACTAATGTATGTATGAATATATAAATTCACACCATTTACATCTCGTTACTATTCAGGCCCAAGAGTGCATGTAATCGTTTCAGTCTCCTTTGGGTATCACAATTTCATGTTTACTACGTGTATTTATATTATGGAAATCGCTTCTTATTTTGAAAAGTCCTAGGCTTCTGCGAACATACAAATCCGATCCCGGCAGTAATGCCGTGGTGTGATTGACTTATGTAGCTCAGCCCAGGTAATAATTACCCACGCATTAAAGGCGTGGACAGGCCGTTGCTCCTATAGTAATAACAGGCGATTATATGAGTTTGTTTGTATGGAATTTTAGATTGATGTCTTACAACAACGAGATATACATAAATAAATACAAGCTATCCCAAAGTAACCGTAAATAAATAATATACCTAATTATTATCATTATTTTCTAATGCTGTAGATTACGATGTGGTTAACCGGTAAAGGACCGGCGTCTCTCATGAGAGACGGCACACCCACGCGACTTACATCTCTATTTGTACTTGTTGTAATGGCTATTATCGTCTGTGGATTTTTCTGTCTATGGTCGGATAGATATTCTCGTCAAATAAATCGACTAAAAGCAAAAATATTAATAGGCAACATTTTAAAAAAATGTTGAAAATCACGTTCCCGCGCGGTAAAATGTCAGTCAAATGTCACTCCCGTCCGCTGTAATAATTCGTTTTTTAATGGTTTTTGTGTGTAAATCGTCGGAAAGTGGTGATATTTTCATTTTGAAGTAAATATTACATCGTTTTAGATAATATTCGCACTAAATAACACCTATTTTGACCCAACCAAAAAAGTGTAAACAAACAAAAAAGAGAAAGTTCCCGTCACAGTGAAAGTTGTTATATTTTGTGGTTTTTCTGTATGGATCTGATCCGTAAGTGTTTTATTTCTTTTCTATATTACATGAATCATCGTATTAGACAACATTTAGAACAAAATAATACAAAAAAATATTTTTTTGGGACGGAGAAAGTTACGTAAGCATTAGAAATTCTAGATCATCTAAAATCTAGATTTTTTGAATTTTTTGTTTTGAATGTTTGTCTCTAAAAACGCTTTTGTTAGATAACTTATCTATCCATAATGTACCCTGCAAAATTTCGTGTGAATTGGTACGGTAGTTTTATCAGAAATCGTTATCACAAAGAACAAAAGAAATAATAACAAAAGCGGGTAATAAAGATAAGTGAACGTTGTTTACAAAGACTGTAACCATTTGAAACGTATTCCTAATCTATTCGAGTAGCAAAAAACATTAACAATACTACTTGAGATGTTGTAAAGAAATCCGAGTGTTTGTTTATTTAAGTGCGGTCGTAAAACTGTCACGGCGCGGACCACCCACGGCGACTCAGCCGTCCCTTACCGGTTAAAGTCTTGTGATAGGTACTGAAATACGTACTTATTATAATACAGTAGACGTAGATATATTTAGTAACCTATTCCGCCTAATTATTCCTAAAGAGTCATAAAAAAACCTGTAAGAAATCGACACGTAACAGGCAATTGTCATCCTGAGGCGTTGAGATCAGTAATGCTATTCTGTAAAAATCTCACCGTGCTAACTTAAGTGAAGTGAGCTGCCAATAGTGTCAATCCTTAGCAACTGACAGCTCACTTCACCTAAGATAACACGGTGAGATGGTTACAGAATAGCACTACAGGATGATAATTGCCTTGTCGCGAACCCAAACACGGCGTGTTGCCACATCGGGCGCTGGACGCAGAGCTCTGCATATTTGCTATTGCATTTTATAATGGATTTCCGCAATGTCACGCAGACGATTTTGCCAAATATAAGGAATCATTGTAGGTATTCATCATTACGAACAAATTTTACCAAAGGACAAACTCAGAAATCACAAAATAAAATATAGCTGTTTCGCGGATCTATATATTCACAAAAATCGACCAAATGAATAGAAAAGCAATTTTTTTTCGCGATTTCTGTTTTGGTAACATAGTAAAAGTTTTACATAATGACCCCTTTTAGGGTTTTGTGTATCCAAAAATCAGGTTGTGCATAAATTTTGTTTTTAATGTTACATGTAAAACGAAGGAGCTGATATAAAAAAGTCAATATGAACCGATAGGTTGGTCCAGACTGCGCTCTTTATAGGTGCCATTACTCAGACTTGAAGGTTTTGCCACCTGAGCCAATTCCAAACAATCTTTTCTGCAATGCAGTCTTTTCCATACCGCATCTACAATACACGTTGCACATTAGCTGTATGCAACGTAGAATAAAACACCAGTACTAGGAAATCCCCGTAATGGTGTTTTATTAACCGACTTCCAAAAGAAGGAGGTTCTCAATTCGTCTGTATGCTTTTTTTTTTTTTTTTTTTTTTTGTATGTTTGTTACGCGATTACTCCGCCAATTATGAATAGATTTTGATGATTCTTTTTTTGTTTGGTAGATCATATTTCAGAGGTGGTCCCATATAAATTTTATAAATTTTGCTTGGGTAGTTTTTGAGTTAGCTTCAATTATACGTATTTTTTCCCCACTTAGTATGTAGATGATATGATAACTTCGTTATTTACATAGCAGGTAGTGGTATTCGAATTTGTGTGGGGTAGGTACCACAACTAAAAAGTGAAAAATAAAAACTTTTTACAAAAAAAAAACAACCAACTTCCAAAAAAACACTACAAAGTCAAAAATAACTTAATTTCGGAAGTCGGTGGCAAAAAACGAAAATTCAAAACCAAAGACACCGACTTCCGAAATTAAGTTATTTTTGACTTTGTAGTGTTTTTTTGGAAGTCGGTTGTTTTTTTTTTGTAAAAAGTTTTTTTCAATACTCAATCTATGTTAATCATGAATTGTTGTTCGTTTTTCCTAGGAACCTAGACTGATGATAGCTTCGTCCTATCCAAAGCAAATTGTTATAATTCTAGGTCCTTCCTGGTCCATCCCCTAATGAGACTTTTACTCTTAGTGTTTTACTTTTACTGTTAGTGTGTGCTCTTAGTGTGTGTGTGTGTCACCCATTGTATATTTTGCAGTGTTTGTATTTTTGTGGTGTACAATAAAGTATA
Source organism: Agrochola litura (assembly GCA_949152395.1). Classification (NCBI taxonomy): domain Eukaryota; kingdom Metazoa; phylum Arthropoda; class Insecta; order Lepidoptera; family Noctuidae; genus Agrochola; species Agrochola litura. Next base: position 14,091,185 of record OX424509.1, on the reverse strand, counting down.
TATATATAAATAATAAATAAATAAACGCATTTGAAACTTTTCTGAAACAATTTAGTAGTTCATTTGTTTCTAGATTGACTGCTACGAATTACATTGGATATTACGTATTTTGTGGATTGAATTAATTATTTGGTGCCGTTGTTAGCAAAACTGCTAACGAAGGAGTTATTTTTGTAAGTCAGTGCAAGATAACACTTTACTTTTTAAAGTTAAATGGTGTTTCTAAAGCAATTGTTTGGGTATATTTACCATGTTTAAATAAATATTTGGGTCAAAGCGAAGAAACAAGAAAAAATATTCTGCTCAAATTCAATTCGGTAACAAAACATACAAGTTAGCTGCCTGTATACCAAATGCTTGTTCGATTGTAAAAAACAATATTATAATGTAGTCATAAGCCATTAGATATTGAAAAGGTTTTTTTTATTTAAAAATATTTGTATTTTTTCGACTTTCCTACCTACATGTTTGACAACAACATTACGTAACAATAACCAGAGTTTTATTAGAAACGCGTTATACTATTACTCTAATAATAGAGATCCCAAAAATAAAACAGAAATTCCGGGAAAACATTTATTGTGGGAGGAAAATAAGGTAATTTGTACTGTCAGTATGAAAGAAACCTGATTGGGCTGCCATGTTCACGAGAATCACGATACGATAATGGAGTGGGTTGAAAAAATTAATGGAAAAAACTTGATTAAGTAATATTATATTTATTTAGTTATCATTGAGGATATTATTATTATTTTCGTTTGTAGTAACATGACATCGTTTCTTTCATCTATATCTGTTGTAGTAATATGACCTCTTTTCTCTCATATAAGATATATATAAACATAACATAACATAACATCACGCCTTGTTTCCCCGAAGGGTTGGGCAGAGGTCTCCCTGTAGCAGGTACACCCACATTTCGCCAGTTATGTTTAAGTCCCATGTAATAGGGGGCGAGCCTATTGCCATCAACCGGGCACAAATCCAGGCTCCGAGCTGCTACTGAGAAATTTCAGATAGATAAACCCAATAACACTTTGCCCGACCCGGGAATCGAACCCAGGACCTCATGCTCAGCAGTAGCGCTTGCGACCACTAGACCAACGAGGCAGTCCATATATACATATTATAAATAAATTAAAGTCGATTTTTTCGTGTCTGTGTCACCGCGTTGTTCTTCTAAACTTCGCAACGGATTTTGATGCAGTTTTCATCATTATTTACAAAATTTATTCCGGAAGTTTATGTGTATAATACATTTATATTAAATTTACACATAATAAAGAAATACCCATGTACCATGGGGGTAACGCATATTTAAATAAATTGAAAACAAAATCGCGTGTACACGACCCTTTTTTTTCGTAGGTAAGCGATACTATAGCGGCCGAGCGCTGTAAGCAAGAATAGTCTTAACACTGTACAGATATGCATTTCTTCGATAGTACTTCTCAAGTCGTAAAAACCATGCGATACCAGTGCCAGTTTAGACAATAATTCAATAAAATAATGCTGTTATTATCGAGTCAAAGTTTTTACTTATTATGTTTCTTTTTATACGTAGCATTGCATGGGTAATCGTTAAACATCAAGGGAATCAAAAGGTATAACACCTAATTCCATTTCCAACATTATCTGTATGATTTTGTACCTACGTAAGTATATGTCCTTTTCGATTGAGAACCATGTGTCATTCATATTATATATAGTCAGTAAGAGTCTGACACGCCCTCCCGCTCCACCCAGAGCGGGAGAAGTTATTTGATAATTTCCCACCCAAAAAAAAAAAGGTACTACCAATAATTAGTAGTAAATTAGCCGATTTTGTAGGCCCGATCCCGGGTTAAAGGACGTTTAAGGTTGCTTCTCAGTTCTGAAATCAGACATTCTGAATTGAGGAAATTATTAATTTTGTACTGGAAACATATCTCAATATTCTGTCACTTGGTAGATATCCAGTTAATTGTTCGTTGCTCCAAATCAAAAAAACAATTTGAATTTAAAAGTACCATCGCAGAAAGCCATAACTAACCACCGTAAGGACTATTCTTGCTTGCAGCACTCAGCCGCTATAGAACCGGGGCGGTAACGGATGTGGTAATCGTGTGCACGGGATTTTGTTTTGAAATTGGTTAGTTATGGGCTTCCACGATGGTACCTACATACACAAACTCACGCCTTCTTTCGATGAGGGTAGGCAGAAACTACAAAACGACACCTGCTAAGATCCTTACATAGGTACTCCTTTTCTCCGACATAATTAATTAAGTAAAACCGATTCATAATACCAATTATATTGGTATCAAAGCAAACAGTTATTGTTGAGATAAGGAAACCATTTTTGATATCCCATAACTCTATTATGAGATCATGTCATAGAATTAAAGTGACATAATAATATGAATTATTTTTTCCTCACCAAACACCACCTCTGCCCAACCCTTCGGGGAAACAAGGCGTGATGTTATGTTATGTTATTTTTTCGCTTTCTCGTTAATACACACAAGATACATATAAAATAATTCGAAAAAGTCACGATTATTTACGTAAAACAATCAAAAGTAAAAAAAAACTCACTATTTTTGTCCATTAAAACAAATATGAAAACGTCGCATTTTCTTAGCTTTAATTATGAATGATTGGTTTGAATGAAAATGATTCATTCGTACTTATCAATTAAACTTAGAAACACATCGAGAGTACTTACTAGTATCTAGTGTTATTTAATCTTCGAAAATATGTATTTTTGGACCACTTGTTCTAGAACTTTTTGTATTATTATGGTTCCGTACCTCAAAAGGAAAAAACGGAACTATTGTAGGATCACTCGTGTGTCTGTCTGTCCGTCTGTCACAGCCAATTTTCTCCGAATCTACTGGACCAATTTAATTGAAATTTGGTACACTTAGTGAATTTCTGTGACCCAAACACGGACGTGTAACGTAAATAAATGAATTTTAAATATGTGGGGGTCACTTTTCGGGACTTTTTGTGAGGATATCAAATATATTTTTTGTATACTTATAAAATAAATACTTTTAAAGATATTTAAGAAAATACATGAATTGAAACCTTGCCCCTATCCCCTCCCCACATTATCTCCGAAACTACTGAGCCAAAAATTTTGAAAAAATAGAGAGAATGGTTCTTTGCTCATAAATTACAGGGTAAACCAAACCAAACCAAATTAAACCCAATGGTCTTGAAATAACATAGTAAATCTCTCTATATTGTGTGTACAAACTAACATTTACAGTTGGAATGTATGGGAGAACATTGTTTTTCACACACGCACTTGGCCGGTTTTTTTTAACTTATAGCACAACGCAAGCTAGCAAGCTAACTGCATATTATTATGCAGTTAAGCTTGATATAAGAGAAGAGCAGTGGTGGTCGTAGATTCGAACCCAGACAGGCGCTTTACTTTGCGTAAATTATTTCATCACCACTGCTCTCAAAATGGTGAAGGAAAACATCGTAAGGAAACCGGCATGTCCTAGAACCAAAAATTCGAAGACATGTGACATCTACCAACCCGCACTGGGCCCGCGTGGTGGATTACGGCCCACTCCCTCTCACCGAGAGGAGGCGTGTGTCCCAGCAGTGGGAAAATCATAGGCTGATGATGAATATTGATATATTATGCCATAATATATCAAGTTATAGTATATATCACACGTATAGGTCATATCACATTCTAGTCTCCAATATTTTAATATATGATTGATGTTTGTCCCCGAAGCTGTTTTCCCAAACACAATTTATGAAACTTTGCCCACAGAAACAAAACAAGTCGATCAATCAACTCTCCCTCGCGACTCAAACAATTTGTATTTCACAAACTCTTCTGCGTTCTTTCTCTTATATTATTGAACTTCACATAGACTAAGATCAAAAAGCCCATAATTAATAAATTTCATCTTCTGAATAATATTGAATTTAGGAGAGCTATAAATTGACGACCTTGTGAAAGCCGTAGGAATCCGCTGGATGCGGGAAGCACAGAGCCGATCGATGTGGCAGTGTTTGGAGGAGGCCTATGTCTAGCAGTGGACGTCTTTCAGATGAAATGATGATGACGATGATAAATTAATGCATTGAAAGTGTAGGTATCTGAACTACCTGAACTCTGAACCCTCATTGGCTAATCCTAGTGCCTGCAGCTCGTATTCATTTAAAAAATACTACAAACTGTCAAATCTATGTATTGGTGCTGAGATTCTAAATATTTTTTTCAAAAATTAAAAGAATTGCAAAGTTTTAATTCCTATATTTCATTTCGTAAAACGTCTACAGTATTAAGTACGTTTCAGCATAATATTATTATGGATAAAATAATGACATGAAGCAATTTTACTGTCTTGACAATTCCTATCCTCGATAAAATTTTCCCTTTGAATGTATTTCGCTTTTACCGTTCACACATTTCAATGACGTGATTGATATCGAGGCGAAGAACAAACGAATTGTTTCAAATGGAATTTACAATAAGGAAAATTAGGTATCGAAAATAGGGGTTAATTTTATTTCGACTGTCATTTTGTCACTTTAAAGGGACGCTCTAAAGTGAATATTATATTCGTGTCAATTCCTTCGGTTCATAGGGTTAGCCCTAAGCTTGGATTATCAACACTTTTAATATTTCTAAAAAAAAAACCAATAATAAAGCAATTTTGCTGTTTATTTAGATTTCAGCTAATAATGAATAAGAAGACCACACGATTTTTAAATTCTAATGATTTTATAGTCAGTACAAAGGTTCAAATTGAAAACTGCTGTGGTTTTTGTTAAACTAGCTTTAAAGTTCAGGGAAATACTGTTCTAATATTACAATAAAAATAGGAATAATACCTATTAAGGTATACAACTAAAATCAATCACTTGTAGATACATATCTACAATCTTTATTACCCACAAACAAACACAATTTTAAACAATAATTAAATGGACACGCCACGCTGCAAACTACAAGGGGAAAGCTATCTGGGGCGGGCACATCTACATTGCTGTCAACGGAAAAAGTGTACAAAAGGCAGCTTTACCACGATGTAAATGATGAAAAAATATACCTACTAGTCAACCATATTACCGTCTTGACACCAAATATGTGCAGCTCTTTGAAAAGAGTGCCCAGACGCAGACAAAATAATAACCTTAAAATAATAACCTTAATCTAACCCCAAGCTACGAAATTCTTTTAATCTTCTATCGGTTGGCAGCCCTGGCGCCGACACGTCTTCAGAACATTTAAATATTAATTCACTTAGCTAGTATACAAAGACACATAGTTTGATTTACTCTTTAGTTCCATCTCGATTAAAACAAGTGAACAGCAAAAATGGAAAATATTCCCGAATACGAAGAATTTCTTAAACAAATAAAAATCAATTTATGGATTGCAGGGATCCCTTATGGTGATCCTAAGATTAACTTCAGATTCTTAGCCATTTTTGTCCAACTTTTACTGATGATTGTCTTCGAAATATCATTCTTTGTTTCAAGAATATCGCCAGAAAATTTCCTTGAGCTAACACAACTGGCCCCGTGCTTGGGAATCGGAATATTATCAGCATTGAAAATCGTAGCCATAGCACAGAAGAGAATGAAAATCTACGATCTGACTGAGTGTCTTAGAAAACTCTATCAGAACATTTTGAAGGATAACAAGAAAATGAGCCTAGTGAAAAAAGATCTCATTCTTCTCAACCTCCTGATGAAGTACTATGTTATTTTGAATGTAGTACTTATTTCTGTGTATAATTTTGCTACTCCTTTTATGATAATGTATCATTATTTTACTACAAATGAGGTGATTTATAAATTGCCATACGCAGTACTGGTGCCATTCTCAACGGAAGCCTGGCTGCCTTGGACTATTGTGTACGTCCATTCAATTATGTGTGGTAAGTAGAATCACTGAAGGCTTCCAAAATCGAAGGTTTTAGACAGCGAATCGTCTGACAATTTTCTTTTACGGGAAGCCCGATTGTATTTGGCTGAAAATAAAGATCAAGATAAAACTGAAAATAGTCTTGGTTTTCCAATACGCTTGTCTTTCCAATATTTTATCTAAGTTAACAGTTTGGTTTTCCTTTCCAGGTTTCATTTGTGTATTATTTTATACAACAGTAGATGGTCTTTACTTTGTTCTGACTTCTCACGTGTGTGCCAATTTCAGTGTGATTAGTGACATGATCGAATGTTTAGATAAAACTACGGTGGATCGTTTGGCAAATATTGTTAAAGAACATCAATACATTTTGAAGTAAGTATATACCAACTTTCTAATATTATAATACTTTAATAGATGAGACGACCAAAATTAAAACTGACGCTATTAATTTTTTTGATAATGTTTGTAATAATATGAAAATATGTTTTTGAATATTCATCATTACTATTATAATAGTAGTTTATGAAACTGTTGCGTAATACCTAGTTATGTGCAGTTTCATACACTACTTTATCTACTCTCGAACATTGGGATTGAAACAAATACTAAATAAAAAATCAAAGTTAAAGATCAAGAATAAATTCAAAAATCCCACGAAATTCAGTAAATACTACAAAACAAATGAATGTCGCCTGCACCAGCACATCACCGCACATGCGCTACAGCGGGTGCTGCTGTCCCCTGCCAAAAGTTGATGGAAACTCTTTGGTGATATTAACTTCTTGGATTAACGCTGTATCTTAATAAAAAAAAATTGTTTTATAGTATTATTTTGTTAGAGAAAAAGTGTTATAAAATTTAAAAATAGAATCATATGATTCTATTTTTAAATTTCGGTATTCGTTTATAAAGTATGTCAATATAAACTCGTTTTGAAGTTCATAATTCGACTATTACGTTATGAGAGTAGATAAAAGCATTTACAGTAAACAGGATTAGGTTAATCATCGTGTTCTATTATCAGATAAATCTCCGGTAAAATTACCTTATTATGTGTTCTCGTATTAATTACCAATTACATCCTCCGTTGCTTGTTACAATCGTAATACGAAAAAACAGAAATTGGCCTGTCAAATAGAACCTGTGTTGTTCTCGGTCTTATTTAGTGAGATTAATGACGTGCACGCGAAATAACTCCACGAAATTCGGATTCAATCCTATCTGGTGCAGTCCCTTGATCTAAATCTCAAATGTTTTTGGTTCCTATTCGAGTAGATACCGTGGTTTTTAATCAATATTTAATACCCGAATCACAAAAGAAAACGTTTGTCAAAATAAACGTTGAATCGATAACCATCTCAAAGTATCGTATCGTAAGAAACGAATTCGATTCGTAACTGATTTGGATCGATATCGATTAGGATGAAATAGGGTCAGTTCGCAAATCATATCAGTAATTTGTCAAATAAAACTCTTAGTAAGCTGCCATAGGATACTAATTAACTAATTAAATAACAATAAAACCAGCAGAAATACAATCATTGTACCTACTATAAACAATTTCAGACTGGGGGAAGACTTGGAAGATATTTTTACGGCGCCCAATCTGTTTAATGTTCTGGTTGGTTCTTTGGAGATATGCGCGCTTGGATTTAATTTAACGGTAAATTTAATTACAATCATGGTATTTTAATGGAAGCATGTAAAGCTGTTTTAGTCTGGGGAAATGTTACATGTTACATCGTCGTGCTTGTTTCCTGGTTGGCAATATTAAACATGAATTTCTTTTATAGGTGCGTATTTATGTCACCAGTGTGTTGAAGCACTACTATGAACAATATAATGGACATAACTGCAAAATCACCTTCTAGAGGCTGCTTGGTGATTGTCATTTGTTTAAAACAAAAAACAGCTCAATAATATTCCTGCTTTTACAACAACATTGTCTTTTTACATTTGTTCTAACATAAGCAGTCTTAATAATTCTTATGGCTGATTTTCAAAAGTCAGATAACTTTTAAATAGAGAATAGCAATGTCAGTTCAGTTTGACATATTTTCTATACAAAAGCTGTCAATACACAATGTTTATTCTTCAGATAAAAATTATCTGACTATTAAAAATCAGTATCAGTCAATTTAGTGGTTCTTTATGCTTACAGACAGGGAGCTGGGAACAAATTCCTGGTTGCATCCTGTTTCTCCTTTCTGTACTTCTACAAATTCTCATGATGAGCGTCTTTGGCGAAGACATGATAAGAGAGGTAATATTCATACTCCAGCTAATTATTTCATAAATGCAAATTAAAACGAATAAATTATTAATCTGAGTATTTGTATTCAGAGCAAAAAGATTGGCGACGCCGCGTTCCTATGCAAATGGTATGAAATGGATGAAAAATCCAAGAAGACAATTTTGACGATAATGATCAGGTGAGAATATAAAATTTAGAACATGGTTTAGTAAAAAAATTAATATTAATAATCAAATTGAAAAATGTACCTGCATGTTTTTAGGGTTCCGTCCCTCTAAAGGAAAAAAACAGAACCCTCATAGGATCACTCGTATGTTTGTCTAACTGCCTGTCCGTCTGTCACAGCCAATTTGCTCTGAATCTAATGGACCGATTAAGTTTTTGGTACACATATGTATTTCTGTGACCCAAAACACGGATGTGTAACGTAAATAAATGAATTTGAATATGGGGGCAAATAAGAAAGTTTTGCTAACTCTACCGTGTGACATATCAAATGAAAGGGCTTATTGCAAAGATTTCATTTTATTTTTTTTTAATAATTTTGAAATAAATATCTTTAGAGATATTTAAGAAAATAGATGAAAATTGTCCATTCGCCCCTTATCTCCGAAACTACTGAGCCTAATATTTTGAAAAAATACAGAGAATGGTTCTTTACTTACCTATAGATTACAACAAAACCTATAAGAAGTGTATGGTATTAAAATAACATAGTAAATATCTTAATGTTGAGTAGAAAAACTTACATTTGCAGTTGGAATGTATGGGATAATATGTTTTTCAACTACATGTTAAGTTTGTATTAGGGGATAAATTCATCCCAACTACGGAACCCTTCATTGTGAAAAAAAGAAGAAAGTAAATACATTTATTTAGCACAAACTAAAAGGCACACAACACAACATATACTATAAGTAAAAAGAAGTTTAAAATAAATAAAGAAAACAAATAAAAAGTGTAAAGTGCGTTGTAAAACCGGGTCCGCTGCGCCATATTTTCGTGTTTCATCAACATCAAACACGAACAGATTTCAACTGTCTATCACGGTTCATGAGATACAGCCTGGTGACAGACGGACAGACAGACAGACGGACGGACAGCGGAGTCTTAGTAATAGGGTCCCGTTTTTCCCTTTGGGTACGAAACCCTAAAAAAACCAAACACGGAACACCAATATACTTGTGGGTGGTCCGACACGCTCTTGTCCGGTTTTTTCATCCAAGAATGCACCGTAATCCAATTTCACTATTGCTAGTATTTAATCATGACGTATAGTCGTATACCTACTACATATGTAAACTGCGCAATCACAAGACCACAACTTGCTATGAAATTAATGGGGAAAGAAATTCCGCAAAGCACAATGGTTCAAAATCGCTTGACACTTCACGTTAAGTCAAATATTGAGCAGCTAAGCGGGTTCTGCAATAGGGATTCATGATTTTGACGAAGTACAATAGATGTGGATATATTTAGTCATCTGTTCCGCTTAGCTATTTCTAAAGAGGCATAAAGAACGCAGAGCGCTGACACGTGTCTCTGCGTTCAGCGCTCGATGTGGCAACACGCCGTGTTCGGGTTCGCGACAAGTCAATCGTCATCCTGAGGATGCCTCGTTGAGAGGTGAAACACGTGTCGATTTTTTTCAGGAGCCTTTTATTGCTCTTTAGAAATAGCTAAGCGGAACAGGTTACTAAATAAATCCACGTCTATTGTATTTTATAATGGATTGCCGCAAGGTCACGCCTGAATCAATTAACTATTTTGACGAAGTATTTTTACTAAAGAATTCCTACCTTTTATACGATAGCAATAAATGTCTGCACAGAGAGATATGAATTAAAATAATTGAGTTTCACAATTTTGCATTGATCAGTGTTTTTTGGCAGGCGGAATAAGCAATACGGAACTTTATAATTTTGGAACATATTTAGGTACTTACTGACTGTGGGATATTTTCGACATTGGTTCTCATTTTATAGTACCACAAACTTTTTTAACCCGGTGGCTTGAAGTGGAACTAACGAAACCACTATGACAAGTGACAAGTTTTGAATCTTTATTCTCCGACATATGAATTACCGGGCTAGATGGGAAACCATTTGATGTCCAGTGTTAGTGTATTAAGAATACTGGCTACTTATTAAGCCAGTATATAATCAGCTTTTATAAAGTTGATAATCATAATCGTAACTGTCTCGATGGTCTAGTGGTCACTAGCGCTACTGCTGAACATGAGGTCCTGGGTTCGATTCCCGAGTCGGGCAAAGTGTTATTGGGTTTTTCCATCTGGAATTTCGCAGTAGTCGGTTTCTCCGGAGACTGGATTTGTGCTCGGTTGATGACAATAGACTCGCCCCCTATTACATGGGACTCAAACATAACTGGTGAAATGTGGGTGTACTATATACAATATGGCAGGGACATCGACGCGAAAACTTTTACCATGGATTCAGTACATGATTCTAAACCTCACTGCGTTGAAATTTTTCGTCGGTTATTTAAAAAAATATCTGCTGTTTCATAGAAACCTTCACGGTCAAAATGTCTGGAACAGCAGATTTTTTTTTAATAACCGTCGAAAAATTTCAACATAGTGGGGTTTAGAATCATGTACTGAATCCATGGTAACAGTTTTCGCGTCGATGTCCCTGCCACCCTGTATAGGTACCCCTTGTCCAATCCTTCGGGGAATACAGGCGTGATGTTATGTAATCATCACAATATGTATGGCTGACTAAGAATATGTTTAAACTTTAACGGAGACTGTGACCCCTGAGTTCGTTTCGGTCTTTCTTCTCAGAGTAGTCGGATGGACACCGAACTCATTTAGTTTTAAAACAAACATGTTGACAATGTTTCAGGTCTAAGAAACCTCAACAGCTGACAGCTTACAAGTTTTCTACAATCAGTTATGGAAGCTTTACAAAGGTATAGCTTTTTTTAGAAAAAAAATAAGTTTATTTTGCAACAAAAACACAATACCTAAGAACAAAGGTAAAGTAATGCTATAGTTTGACCGAGACCGCTCTACCGCGCCTTAGGAATGTGCGCGGCGAGACGGGGGGCAGTGGAGGCCGCTCATTCGTCAATGCCCACGGCGTCCTGCCGCTCATTTGTCAATGCCCACGGCGTCCTGCCGCTCATTTGTCAACGCTGCCCCCCCCCGCCCCGCCCCGCCGCGCATTTCTAAAACGCACGGAACATAGGTCTCGGTCAAACTATAGCTGAAAAGTTTTAAACAGTAACGCAGCTAATAATACCCTCCTCTATATTGACATTTTTTTTTCAGATTATAAGCACTTCGTGGTCATACTTCACTATTCTACGAACCGTATACACGCCTCCAGAAGTTTCACATTCCGAATAAATAAAAAAACTAGAAACGTAGGTGTAGGCCTTTTCAAAGCTTTAGCAGTGATACAATGCAGTAGGATAGTTAGTTAGTTTATGAAAATAGTGCAAAGCGACCTTGACCTATAAAATAGTCTAGTCTATGTGTATGTATTTACCCAGTCAAATACATCTCAATAGTGCAATAAATCGGGCACATATGTATACTCACGCTTTGTTCCCATGTGAGTAGCTAGGCAGAAACTATAGAACGCCACCTGCTACGATCCTTGCATACTCCTCTTGCTTCGTTTACGTTTATACAACTGGTCATATACGCACGCCGGTTGCTAGTACTACGCACCTGACCTTTCTGAAGAACATCACCAATAAGGTCACTTTATATCCGTCTAGAGCGTCCCCTTGGTACTAATACACTATATCGACTAAGGATGGACTTCACCAATGAAACTGAACTAAAGATATGTATGTATTTATTTGATGCTGTGGCCGGCACCCGCCGGCTTAATATTTTTTTTTTTATATACCTATATAAACGCACACTGACACACTTGGTAGCAGATAGCATATATATAACTAGCTCAATCTTGTTAGAACGTATAATTACTAATTCCGATAGTCACTGATAAGATCTAAACAAACAAGTGTGATTTCTATTACATGGTAGATAGAGAGACACTGGTTTTAGGAAACATGATAGATAAGCTTAGCATTGATTTAAATGATTTGGTCAAGGAAAACATGTTTGAAAATGTTAAAGATAGGTAGCTATTATCATAGTATAATAAAGTAACAGTAGGTATTATGTCTCGGCAGTGAACTTGAAATAATTACCTATGGCCGCTCGGTGGATAAACGTTCCGCGTGCGTAACTGCCGCGCACTCGAGACTTCCGTATTGATATAGAGAGAGAGATAAATTAATTGATTCAAGCGTGACCTTGCGGAAATCTATTATAAAATACAATAGACGTGGATATATTTAGTAACTTGTTCCGCTTAGCTATTTCTAAAGAGCCATAAAAACTCCTGAAAGAAATCGACACGTGTTTCACCTCTCAACTAGGCATCCTCAGGATGACGATGGACTTGTTGTGAACACACTGTTGAACGAATTAAATACGAGTATGCCAAGGTCACCTTTTCTGCGATTGTTCGCCCCTTATCGCACTGATAACGGCGACACTATATAAGTGGGTTTCACGGGCGATAAGGCTCAGTCTGCACTCAGCGCTCGGTGTGGCAACACGCCGTGTTCGAGTTCACAACAAGTCCATCGTCATCCTGAGGATGCCTCGTTGAGAGGTGAAACACGTGTCGATTTCTTTCAGGAGTTTTTTATTGCTCTTTAGAAATAGCAAAGCGGAACAAGTTACTAAATATATCCACGTCTATTGTATTTTATAGAGAGAGAGATGAGATTTCGAGGCGCGTCATTTCGGCCGTTTTCTATGAAGACGTAATACTGTTACTTGTTTATAATGTGCCATTATGTAGATTTTCCTGTGCCTAAATAAATATGAATCAAAAACAGTTGGTTTTATTTTCTAATTCATCCTTTATTTTAATCCACAAAATTGAATTAAAATATCTGTTCGTCTATCATACAAAAAAATATTTATGTTTAGGAGATATACATTGAAAAACCTACACCTACATACCTAAGTAATTTAAAAAGTTCGACTTAAAGTGAGAAAGGCAATTTTTAATCAGGCATGTTACTTGAAACAGTTATAGCTAATGTAAATGTCGAAACATATTGTTTAAAAAACCGGCCAAGTGCATGTCAGATCACGCACAATGTAGGGTTCCTAAAGGAGAACATTCACCGTCGATACATTTTTGGGCTAAATGTGTAAGTGCCGGCCAAACAAAAAAAATATATATTCCGTTAGAACAAATTATTCTCTTCACTTTTCACTATGGGACCAAATCTGTAGGGCCATCATAATGTTAATTAGATTACTGTTCTTCTTTTATCTAAAACATACAGAAAACAGTATTTTTCAAACTCATGTAACAGCGCAGAGAATGGCCCTACAGATTTGGTACCATAGTGAAAAGTAAAGAGAATCACATGTTCTAACGGAATATAACTTTTTTAATGTTTGGCCGGCACTTTCATAATTTAGCTCAAAATGAATTTTCTCCTTTGTTATGTAAGCTACTACCGTGAATTTTTTCACATATCTAAAACCAATCATTTTGCTGGCGGGGCACTTGACTCTAACAAAAATGTGCACTTTAAAGCTTAATATTTCGCAAACGGATCTCTGAATTCAAAAATGGTTTGGACACACTCACAATGTTTTTGAAATACCTTTCCAACGATACCTTACGTGTACGGGAGGTACCCTAAAAAAATATTTTTCATGATTTTATTTAACCACTTTGTCGGCATGATTAATTTGTACACCCATGCTAAATTACAACTTTCTAGTACTAGCAGTCTTGGAGCTAGACCGCGGACACACAGACAGACGGACATGGCGAAACTATGAGGGTTCCTTTTTGACTACGGAACCCTAAAAATAGAATTAGGAGACTCCGAGCTGCTTCAAAGAAAGTTTTTTTCAAGCTTTATTAGAAAGAACTAGGTTCTTAATAATTAATTACAATCTAGCTTTAAGACTAATAAGCAATTTTGATCTAGCTTAAATTTTTACATGATAATTATTTTAAAACTTAGAATACCAAGTGTTTATTGCACATTCCGTTTCACTTTCTTAGAGTCTGATAAAAGAATAATAACACTATGTTCATGTGTTATGTATTTGTGTCATTGTCACTATTATTTATATACTTTTTACACTACACTAACTCCAATGGTTTTGTTCGTTTTAGTCTTCGCACTATGTTTGGGTTGTCTAACAGCTGAATTGCCTCGACGTTGACCATGTCGGTCGAGTCGGTGTTCATGGGCCTCAGCAATGAAAGTCTAAATCAAAATCAAAATCAAAATATTTTATTTCACATAAACCTACATGGGCACTTATGAAACGTCAGAAGCTAGGTGCACGGTTCCAATTGGTCGTCTTGATTAGTCTTGTAATATAATTATAATAAAAAGTATATGTTTGTTTAGGTTAAGGTATTTATTTATGGGCCTGCGTCGCCTGAATTAAATGGATTATTATTATTGTTTTTAAGGATAAATAAAATTCGATGACAAGATTTTGAAAAGATATTTTGGGCAAAAAAACTTTCCCGCTAAAATTTAAAACATTTTCCTCAAAAGCAAGCCAAAAAAACATTGAAATCCAGAATCCTCAACACCTATTATATATAATATTTGAGATATTACCATACACTTAACCGACAAGCAAGTCATAAGGCACTGTTATTACAGTTGTTCCAAACTTCGGCTTAAAATCATTATTTTGTTGAAACAATGGGCAATTAACCGATATTAAACCCACCTGTTCCTTGCTTGATGTGAAATATTACTTGCGGAATACACAAACTTTCCAACCGGCCACCCGATTATTTTTGACGTTATTTTAACTTTGTTTATGTGGATAATTAAATAATTTTAAGCAAGTCATCGGCGATGCGGCAAAATAAGTCTCTTAAAGTGGTTTGCGAACGCATTAAATGAGCCTCTAGCGCGGGTCCAACGCACCTAGGATTCCCAGCTTCGCTACCAAACCACTAGGTATGTGTAATAAATAACCGGTGTAAAAGTACCCTTAACGAAGCCGAGAGTCATTTGTTGTTCCCGTTATACCATACCATACGTTAGACCATATTTGAGAACCTATTGAAAGTACCAACGTTTTTCATTTTTCAGTTAATTTACTCCCGTGATCCCTATAAGCACCCATAAGCACAATATTTTGTACTTACATTGCGCACTAACGGAAAAACCGAAATTTCCCACCAAAAATAAAAGTCGTTTTCCCAACAATTATGTTTACACAAAGCTACTTAGTTTCATTTACAAAATATACGGCTTCGTTATGGGTCTTTTCAACCTGTATATCGTACTTCGTGAGGCTCTAGCAGAGTACATTAATGTTACGTGCAACCATGACGTTAACCTCTCTCTTTGTAAAATACAATAGTCGTGGATATATTTAGTAACCTGTTCCGCTTAGCTATTCTTAAAGAGACATAAAAAACCCTGAAAGAAATCGACACGTGTTTCACCTCTCAACGAGGCATCCTCAGGATGACGATTGACTTGTCGCGAACCCGAACACGGCGTGTTGCCACACTGAGCGCTGAACTCACTCTGCGCTGAAGCACTCTGCGTTCTGTGTTTAGGGATTTTATGGCTCTTTAGGAATAGCTAAGCGGAACAGGTTACGAACGTGGTAGATAATATGTAGATAAATTGGTAGAACGAATTTTTGGTCTACTTGAACTGCCTCATAATCTCTACTGATTTGTCCAGGATTATTCTTCTTTAGCGACTAGAAAATGCTCGAGGTTGCAATCTGCAGCTAGGAAGTGTTGAACGGCGAGAAGGGAGACTGTTTTATGTAATTTTGAAATTCAAAAAGTGCTGATTATCAGCCTTATTTCAATAATATAAGTTTTAATTTTGCAGAGATATCAAATAAGGTGCAGTATGAGGTATTATTAGGTAGGTACATAATGCCAATGCTCGATTTTTAATCAACCGATAAGGAATTTATTACAATTAGTTTGTAATAATCTGTACCTTAGATAATACATACCTAAGTGTATTATTATCCCCTGCAATTATTAATCCGATTAAATTAAAATATGACGTACTTGTTAATGTTATTCACGTCCATTAACGCATTATAATCTTTTACAACATAACATAACATCACGCCTTGTTTCCCCGAAGGGTTGGGCAGAGGTGTCCCTGTAGCAGGTACACCCACATTTCGCCAGTTATGTTTAAGTCCCATGTAATAGGGGGCGAGCCTATTGCCATCAACCGGGCACATATCCAGACTCCGAGCTGCTACTGAGAAATTTCAAATAGAAAAACCCAATATCTTTTAATCATTCAATAGTACTAATTTTAATTCTTTAATTCATGTGTACTTTTGGACATTTCTAACATCGGTAGAAAATATCGTGAACCTGGTTAATATAAGTTAATATAAATCTGAATTCGCCAATCGTCTTGAGCAACCGTGGTGATCAAAGCTCATGCCTTCTCTGTATGAGAAGCGGCATTTGCTCTACAGTGGGACAGTATAAGGCTGGTATTATTATACAAAAAAATATAAAATAAATAATAGTTGATGGTTTAAAAAAGCAATAAGTTTTTTCCTTAAAACACCAAGGCAATTGATTAAATCAGAAACTGAAATAAGAATGATAATTATTACACTAGAGTCACTCTTGATTGCTCATCATTTCAAAGCGAACTCATCATGGATTTATTTAAAGCCGCTTTTTAAATGACTCTATTTCTTAAGGTTGCGCTAGTCAACGGCTCGAACTCATTTGTGGGCGTGGCTAAAACCCATGCCGTCTTGCCCAAAATCGCACGATGATTTATACCGAAAAACGTAATGAACAGACCTTTGTTGTGTTTTGAATGTATTCAAAAGATAATTAAACTCTTGAATTGATTCTCGAATGAATTTTGATTTGGTAAATCAATCAAAATGCAATAGAAATTTCATACTCCTTCTGTTATTCATTTACGGCCAAAGTTGCGTTAAACTTGTTTTGAAATACGGATCTTTCGAGGCTCACAAATTCCAGCTTATTTTTTGTTTTAGGATTCTGCTTACATAGGTTTAGCATCGATAATGATGAAATAAAATGCACCTTGAACTTATGATATCAAACAGTGAAGTCACCTCACAATGTCTGTATGGAAAAAATGTCAACCATCGAATAAATAATATTGAAGCAGCGGTTATGAAGCCTATTCCTATTGTATTACAACAGTATTCTGAGTAATAATAATCATGCCTGACAAGCCCAGATGTTGCACCTTGTCAAAAAAAAAAAAAAAAACATCAATCAATTAAGTAATTACAGAAATTTTATCACAATGATTGATGTTGTTTACACTATTTTTAATTGCACAAGATATTTATTGGAAAACAAGCGACTCACCCATGCTACACACGGTTTTATGTCTTGACAAAACATCAAGATTTAGTTATCATTATGTACGTTTAGTATTCATGTATTTTTGTGTTCTTCTGGAATAAAAATATGTCTAAATGATGGTGAAAACTGCGTTGAAATCCGTGGCGTAGTTTAGATGAATAATGTGGTCAGACAGACACGAAAAGCGAATTCAATTTATAATATCTAGGTATAGATATATGTAACTGTCATGATTTCCAAATATTAATAAGATTCGTAAGATTTTAAATACTAAATATAAAATGAAAATTATGTGAATTGCCTCAAATTATTTTTGTATCAGTGTAATCATGAAGTTTAAAAGTATCTCTTTTGACAGTAACCGTTGTACGGTTTAGAAACATGATGTTTGGAGCGTCGCTTAGCTTCTAAGTTAGTTTGGTTGGAGCCTCGAAATAAAAAGGTTGTATTCAAGAAGCCTAAAGTCTATTATGTTATTATATTGAGTACCTAATTAAATAGTTTGTTAAATATTGCTAAAAGTATACCAAGTTTGTGCGTGCCAGAATATAAATATAGAAATATTAGTACTGAAATGGTGTATCATTTCAGAACAAATCATCTAATCTGCGACTCCTTAAACTTAAGCGAAGTTTGATGGTCTGTACCCTTATATATGACCACACATTTCTGATACACAAAAGGTGGAAAAAAAAATTGCGTAGGTACATGTAATTAGCACCCAGGTAATAAGATATCATTAATGATTTATCGTTTATCAATACTAGATTACGTACTTGGTAATCAATCAGGTGGTCTTATATTATTTACACTACACAAATCCTAATTACCATCCTGTGTATTAAAAACTAATCAGTTACCAGCCAATTAAATGATCTCTTTCAAAATGTTGATCTTCAACGGGTACGGCTCAAGAATCAGTCATGCCTTTTATTAATCACTAGCTTCCGCTGGCAGCTTCACCCGCGTGATATGTTCATATATAGTATATGGATAGTGGGCAAAAAAGTATGGGCGGCACACCCACGTCCGCCACGGTTAAAACCACTGTAATTTTGAAGTCAGTCTTCTCCCTTTACTCAGGCCAAGGTGCATCAAAATCTGTCCAAGGGTTATTCAGTTCCGACTATGTTAGGTTAGGTTAGGTTAGACAAAATATACCCTGCTCTGCCACTACACCCAGCTCCGCCACAGTTAAAACCACTGTAGGTTTGAAGAAATTACTTCTCCCTTTACTCAGGCCAAAGGACATCAAAATCTGTCCCGGGGTTACTGTGGCGGAGCTGGATGTATTTTGCCCACAGTGATGAAAGAATTTTTTAAATCAGTCCAGAATTTTTTAAATTTATTTATTACAAACAAATATAAAAAAAATCTAATATTTTCTCTTTATAATATTAGCTTAGATTTAGATAGATAACATAATATCAGACCTGTATTCTCCGAAGGGTTAGGCAAAAGTGTACTTATAGTACACCCACATTTCACCAGTTATGTTTAAGGCCCATGTAACAGGGGACAAGCCTATGGCCATCAACCGGGCACAAATCCGGACTCCGGGGTGCTACTGAGCAATTCTAGATGGAAAAACACAATAACACTTTGCCCGACCCGGCAATCGAACCCGGTGTCTCATGCTGAGCAATGCTTAAGTATATACAATTATCACACAACTTTTACACTAGGGACTGAATTAAATGAATAACTAACAAGCTTTCAAAGTTGTCTTATATTATTTTCACCTTAAAATTCCTATTTATTTTCTTACACCTGTATCCCAATTTATTTAATTTATTTGTGGTCTAGGTTGCATTATGTTTTTCTATAGTTTGACCGAAACCACTATACTGCGGCTTAGGTATGTGTGCGGCGAGACAGGGGGGGCTGTGCGTCAACGCTCACGGCGCGGCGTCCCGCCCCCCGCCTCGCCACGCTTTCCTAAGACGTGGTACAGCGGTCTCGGTCAAACTAAACCATACATCTCTATCAGCCGTAAATCATCTTTCTCAGCCTCTGTCCATTGTTTCTTTAGTCTTCCTCTATTCTTACAGCTATCTTTATCCATACTCAAAACGTTCCTCACGACATGACCATGATTCCTCCGCATCGCATGCCAGTACCAATACATCCATTTCCCTCAGCTTCTTGGTCACCAGCACCACTTGGATGTTAGCTCTTATGAACCCATTTTCATATTATTAAACAACTAGCATTTGCCCACAGCTTTGCCCGCGTGGAGGTCGGAAATTATCTCACCGGATCGTACTACCTACCGAGATAAATCCCATATCTTAACCCAGGTCACAGTCTATCCGTGTGCCAAATTTCTTCCAAATCCATTCAGCCGTTTAGGTGTGAAAAGGTAACAAATAGGCAGCTAGACATAGTTACTTTCAAATCTATAATAATATACAATCATAGCATTATATATACATGGTAACATGTTGTGCGTCGGTCCCTGCCACCCTGTAGGTATAGCATGGATGGATTGAAGCAAAATAAAGTTTTTAAAAACGAATCCGTTCAAAATTCTGATTTACAACAAGCAATGCAGATGAAGTGACTCGGGAAGTTTCCAACCCGACCAAATTGAATCCTTTCACGGTTTCACTCACAAAGTTGTGTTAACTCACTTAAATTACCTGTCATTTGAATATGCGCATAATTTATATTTATTTTATTTTCGTACTTCCGGCAATTTGATTTGATTTGGAAGTAAATATGATTGGGAATCCGGTTCTGAGATTGATGGTACTTGGGGTGCCTTTTTCGTGATTGAATGTGAGTAGGTACTGTCAACGCTGGAGGAGCGCTGACGGTACCAGGAAAAATAAAACACTTGTTTGTGAAATAACACGAATACTTATTAAGAAACTTTTATTTTTTTACATTATTATATTTTATATTATCATGACATGCGCTTGTCAGCTTGGGGGGCCGACTGTCGAAACTTTTCTTATTCTCGTTATAAGTTAGATATTTGTTTTGTATTTTTTATAGATTCGCGGAGACTACATACAAATACCATGGCAGATACTACAGTCAGTCCTACTGACTTAAAACTTGATACAATAAGGATGATGATTAATTGTTTTTTTGTACGTCAAGTAGCTTATTAAAAAATATCGGACGCGTGTTTTTTCATTTTTTACGTAATCAAAAGATTACGGCGATACATTGAGTTAAAATGTGCCATGACGTCACTTGTATGTAGATTTTATACTTGTGACGTCGGGACCCCCACTCTCCAACTTTAATGCGTTTTATCTAAGTATTTTTTTTATAAATTTGATAAAGCAAAAAATACGTGTCTAATATTTTTTATTATCTGACTGACGAACAGAATTTCATTTTTTTTACCCAAGCATCATCCCTATTGAAAAGCTCGGTTTTCCTTTGTAAATTCTCAATAATTACCTAACTTTTTTTCCTGTTAGTTGCTTCTACAAAATTATATATATAATTTTACAAGTTTCTTTACTTTACGTGAAAGATTTGTATTTTTGTATGTAACGAATAAACTTAAAAACTACTGGACCGAATTGAAAAATTGATTCAGCGAGTAACATAGGTTATATTTTATTCCCGCACTCCCACAGGAACGGGAACTACGCGGGTCAAACCGCGTGACGTCTGATAGTAATTAATATAAGTCTGAAATCACCAACCCGTTTTGAGCAAGCGTGGTGATCAACGCTCACGCCTTTTCTTGAGAAAAGGTCTTTGCCCTTCAGTTCAGTGGGACATTAATATGCTGGTATTTTTTTTACATAACACCTCTCCCTGACCTTTCCTTTGTTTCATAATAGAACGTCAAACAATAAAAACAATCAGTTATTTATTTAATGTCTTTGTGATTTGAACATTATCAAAATGATTCGTTTTGATAACAGTAGTTGTTATGAATGATTTATAAAATTGTAAGTAGTCACTTTCGATATGAATTATCAGTTCAATCGGATTAGGTACCTACTGAAATAGTTTTAGCATAAATAAAACAATAACGCCTGTAAACATCTGTTAGAAAATGTTTGACGTAGGTCCTGTCCAATTGTTACATCTTATACTATTAAATTAGATATTTGTGTATATACTCGTAAATCTCGAAAACGACTCTAACGATTTCGATGAAAGTTGCAATATAGGGTTTACGGGGACAAAAAATCGATCTAGCTAGGTCTCATATTATGTGTGAAAACTCGTTTTCTCCGTATTTTCACCCGAGCAGAACTCGGTCACCCAAAGTATAGAACAAGATTACTAACATAGAATATTATATGGCAGCATGGAATTAGTAAGTACCTACCTACTATCATGCCAGCATGGAATTAGTATATACTTTTCTATACTATTAAATGAGTATTCTCTATTTTCAACAGAGCAGAGCTCGGTCGCAGCAGGTACTGGAAGTGTAAACTACGTAAAAAGTAGATTTACAACGAAACGCCGCGCCTGTGTTTCCGGTAGGGATAGGTAGACATGCATAGTAGTTACACTAACATTTGCCAGTTATGTTTAAGCCCTATTGAATAGATAGATAATAGAATAGGCGATCTTGTTTCAGTCAAATAATAATAATAAAAGCCCTTTATTCAGACTATTTAAAACTTATGCTACTAAAACAAAATTAGTAACAAGTTGTAAATAAAAGTTGAAATAAAATTACAATAATTCTATTATTGACACCGGCTGTCTTAGTCTGTGTGCCAATTGGCAAAGACCTCCTCCATTTCCTTCCATTTTTCTCTATCTATTGCTAATCGAGTCCATAATTCCACCTGTATTTTCCAGCTCATCAATCCAGTGTTTTCTCTACCTACCTCTATTTCGTTTGCAATTTCTCGGATACCAAACTGTTATTCTTTTATTTGTTTACAACAACTTCTGCAACTTAAGATTCCTCATGCACTAACGCTATTGAAAGAAAGAAAGAAAAATATTTTATTTGGGACATGCACAGGAAATATAAAACAGTAATAAAAAAAATTAAAAATTTACAAATATAAAAAAGGAGCATTTTAAACTAACAAACAAAATTAATAACGACCTGTCCGAGGCCAAAAAGGCTCCTATCTCAGCATGATGCTGCGATATTTAAAAATAAATAAATACCGCAGCGCTGCCCCGCTGTGATGCCACGGACATATCTACGGATATATAAATCCCACTAGGGGATTACAAAATAAAACAATGACAATAATAATGTAAAAATCAAATCTATAGTACAAATTAAAAAAAACTATTGCGTTAGTACATGACGAATGAGGAATGAGATTGCAAGGCCGCGCAGTGCTATTACACTGCGCGGCAATCTAACAAATAAACCGAAAAGGAACTCTGGAAAAGGGCAGACATCGGTGATTGCCATAAATCAACCAATCCATCTACCTTTTCCCAAGTATATTAGGTTCGGCTTCCAGTCTAACCAGTTGCAGCTGAATACCGGTATTTTACATGGGCGACTGCCTATCTGACCTCCACAACCCAGTTACTGGGTAACACGATATCTTTTGGTGAGACTGGTTTTCTTACTTTTGGTTACTACAAATCATTTTCTTTTATTTTCCCTCAGAAAATCGAGATAGAACTCATCCAGACTGCCTTCTTCTTAGACAAACAGTTAATTTCTCAAGATCTACGTTTCGTTGGCATGTGTCTAAAGTAATTACGGATTCTCGGGTAATTTAGGATTCTCGGAGCAACAAATTACAGATAGTTCCCAAAGAAGTAAAGGTATAGACAAGACACATCTAAAATTCGTTGACCATTACATGAATAACTAAGCAAAACCTATCTCTTGTTAGCACGTCTAATACATTTAAATATCCCTAAAATAATACTATTCTATAAAGAACCCTCTACACGCCACAATTCTCACAAAAAGAAAGAGGTAATAAGAGGAAATAATTAAATTTCATTTGTTCCACAGTCCACTTACTAAAGTGGTCTACGTGACTGCAATAGCACGAGCACGCTTGCACGAAGCCTTGGAAAAATGTGCAGTTCAAGGACAAATTAAATAATTGTTGGGTTTATTCTACGTAGCCTGGGAATTCTTTCTGTGATCAAATTGGTATAGAACTTTGTAGGGCTTTTGTGCTGTGGATAAGATATGTTTGTGATTTTACTATTTTTAACCGACTTCCAAAAGGAGGAGGTTCTCAATTCGTTTTTTTTTTTTTTGTATGTTTGTTACGCGATTACTCCGCCAATTATGAATAGATTTTGATGATTCTTTTTTGGTTTGGTAGATCATATTTCAGAGGTGGTTCCATATAAATTTGATTAACTTTTCTTGGGTAGTTTTTGAGTTAGCTTCAATTATACGTATTTTTTCCCACTTAGTATGTAGATGATATGATAACTCCTTGTCACTGTTATTTACATAGCAGGTAGTGGTATTCGAATTTGTGTGGGGTAGGTACCACAACTAAAAAGTGAAAAATAAAAACTTTTTACAAAAAAAAACAACCGACTCCAAAAAAAAAACACTACAAAGTGAAAAATAACTTTAATTTCGGAAGTCGGTGACAAAGAACGAAAATTCAAAACCAAAGACACCGACTTCCGAAATTAAAGTTATTTTTCACTTTGTAGTGTTTTTTTTTTTTGAAGTCGGTTGTTTTTTTTTTGTAAAAGTTTTTTCTATATCTACACTAATATTATAAAAATAAAAGATTTAGGATAGTTAATTGATTCAGGCGTGACCTTGCGGAAATCCATTATAAAATACAATAGACGTTGATATATTTAGCAACCTCTTCCGCATAACTATTCCCAAACAGCCATAAATATCCCTGTAAGAAATCGACACGTGTTTCACCTCTCAACGAGGCGTCCTCAAGATGACGATTGACTTGTCGCGAACCCGAACACGGGGCGCGGCATGTTGCCACACCAAGCGCTGGACGCAGAGACAAAAAGATTTGTATTTTTGTTTGTAATGCAAAAAGTCAAAAACTACTGGAACGATTTTAAAAATCATTTCACCAGTAGAACGCTGTATTACTCGTATCACCGAGAAACAGGCCATAATTTATAAAGATACTAGCTGACCCAGCAAACGTTGTTTTGTCATATAAATGTTTGGAGTGGACCACCTTTATCACTTAGGTTACGACAAAATAAATTACCACTGATTCTCAGACCTACCAAATATATATATAAAATTTCATAAAAATCGATCAAGGTGTTTCGGAGGAGTATGGCAACTAACATTGTGACACGAGAATTTTATATATCGTCGTTGATGAGTGAAAACCTCGGGAGTATCGAAAACAAAATTGTTTAGGAGAGACAAAAAACCGTCTCCTGAATATTTTTGTCTGAAATCTTTTTCACAATACGAAAACCAATTTGAACAAAGTTTTTCAAATTAAAGAGCAAGAATTCACACGTCAGCCGTCTTGCCGAGCACAGAGCATGTGTTGCCGAGTTTATCCCTCTTTAATAGCGGACACCTAGTACTTACGAGGTTTTCATTGAACGCGGGAGATGGCGCTACAATCGAACATTCGAATTATAGGTGAGCTAGAAATGTGCGTTGCGAGGTTTTCTTACTCATTACATTAAATAGTGTTTTTGGTAAAAAATTCGACGATTTATAGATAACACGCGCGAAGCCGATGGCGGAAGTAAGTGTTAGATAAGTAGGGGATTCATTTATCTGGAAACGTTGTGAACTTCATATCAGTTATACTCTTAACCAAACAACAAACAACTCTTAATTAAACACTGAGACAACAGAACGGTGGTCTTTTTCTCCTTACGTAATCCTGGCCCAGATTCCACCCAAGTGGAGGTGTGCAAAAATATCCGAAGTGGAGACGAGAAGAGATTTTTCAGCTAGGGTGTATCCACTAGGGTGGAGCGTTTTTTTTTTTTTTCGATATTGGGAATGGCGGATAGCGGGAAAGTTGCATCTTGGTATCAGGTTTAAAACTTATTATGGGGACAATTAAATTAAATTAGTGGAAGTACTGCCCCAAGAACTTTGAATTTTTCAAAAAAAAGAAGCAAACTAGGTCAACAGAAAAATTAAAACTAAAATCCACGGAATATATTTTAATTAAAATAACACAGTTTATTGTTTGACAAGATGTAAAGAAACGAAAACAAACATAAAAAAAATTAAAATTAAATTAGTTCGTTCGGCATACAAGTGACAAAAAAACAAAAATTATTCAGTTTTGTACTCTTTTTTTGTATTGAACGAGGGCATAATACGACACGACTCCAACTTATTCCTAATCCAGCCTTCCCTTCTTACCGGTCCACAGACTGCTGAGCAAGATTCTGTAACTAATTTTATGCATCTTTCGGTTGCTTGAGTGTGACATGGGATCCCACGAAAATCTGATAAAATTTCGGAATCCACTTTATGGTAATCTGTCAAGGCTTCTAAAATTACTTCGGTAGGAATCATTTTGGTAAGAGGTGGTTCCGTAGGGTTTTCCCAATGTATGAGATCCGTAAAATCTTGAGCATCAAAATTGAATTGTGGTAATTTAAACACACGCAAAGGAGTAAAGCCAGTAGAACGATCACGTATCTTTAAAATTCGTCGAAGGGCAATTTCTCTAATGTGTTTTCGATCGTCCGCTAACATGGAAATTAATATATTTTCACTGTGGCCAAAATACCCATTTCGTTGTATCACGGGATCTATCACCTATTTGAGACTATCTGGCAGGTATCGTGATAGTTTAATTGTATCAAATAAATGTATGGCTCCATAAATGCAATGCGGATGAGTTTTAATACGGAACCACATAGGAGCGTAGACTTTAACCACGAACTCTGACAATATTTTCAGATTATCAGATGGGTTTTCGGTCGAAACGTAGAGCCGTAGAATACTGTTTGCTGTAGTAAGCCACCTTGAGTGACATATTTTGCCTGGTTTACGTTTGGCCAAACTTTCGTGACACTGGCCATTATTGATTGCTTGACACATTTCTAAAAGATATAATTGGTCCGTGCTCAGATCGTTACGGGTCTTCGTTATGTCTGGCAAACAACATGTTAAGGCACTGAATGTTTTGACTGGTAGGCACTCACAATTATTTAGTGTCTTTCCTATTGGACCACTAAAACTTTTTGGACCAGTGGTAGTAGGTACCGTCTAAATGTTCAAAAAGATGTCTTAAAGTCAATTCGTTTGCATGCAATTGACATACCAGCCATTGTAGTGGACGTTGCAGCTTGCTTTCAAGCAGTTTAATAATTCCAGCTTTAGTACCAGTGTTCACGGCGGTTCCGTCACAACCAATAGCCACTATTTTTGTCAAACTAATTGAGTTTTCCACAAAAAACGAAAACAACTTATTGGCTATTGTTCTAGCATTCCCAGATTTTAAGGAGATGTGACCTAAGTATTTGGACCCCGGCTCTTTCAAAACGGTTATGTGTTCTTCAACTATGACTCTCCTTCTATTGTCTTCTTGAACTAATGTCTTGTCCTTTCTGCCATCAAACGAAATCCCAATATTATCTTGAAAGTTAGTTAAATTTTTCTCTATCAAATATTTTCTTGTCTTCGATCGGACTCTGCGAATTTTGGACCGATCAACAATATTATCCGTGTTTACATTTGTCACTAAACCAATATCTTGGAGCGTGGCAGAAACTATGGCTGCACCAGCTCTATCAGAAACTCCGAAACGATCCAACGTTCTAGCAACTGCCACATACGACGTTCCTGGTAGCACGGTGATACTTGGCGTGGATACAATAGAAGATGTCGTCGGCATGTCGGTTATAGTTTCACAGCTTCTTTCAATAATTATCTGCGTAGAAGAGGTTGATCGTTCAATAGTAGGTGTTTCTTTGTTGATTGTCGCAGCCTGTAAATGTTGGTTTTCGCAAGGTTTGCGTTTTGTTTGTCTTTCAATTTTTTTCTCAATTTTCTTGGTAGTTACTAAATCTATTGACCCAATAATCATTTTTCTTTCTCTTCTTTGATCTGTCAGGAAATGTCTTTCTTGCATCGGTATTTTGCGGTCTTTTTCACACACACATGTAACGAAGGACAAACATTTGCAAGAAGCAATGTCAAATAACTTGTTACTGTCGTTTTTGAATTGTTCTATCTTAAGTATATAATTTTCATTATTTTTTCTACTTTGGTAAGGTTTTAAAATAGAGCGGTATTTGTCGTGAAATGCTCTTATCCGAGCTGTTATAGTACGATGTTCTATAATAGGAATAGAAGCTTTCCTCCAAATCGTTTCGATTTCGGTAGCAACGATTGCCGATGTATTTTTGACAAGATCTTGACGTTTTTGTGTACTTTGGGTAAGAAATAAGAAGTACCTTATGACATCTTCGTAAGTAGGTAACGTATTCTTGGGTAATTCCCTTCCTGATGTAAATATAGGACACTTATTTCCACTGCGTAAACTCATTATTTAAGAGCACGAAATATTCACCAAACCACAGACCAAACTCCGAACTTTAGCAAAAGAAAGTGACGTGCAGTCAATTACAGATCTTAATTCTCACTAAAACAATAAGTTGACACTCAACCTAGGTGGGGCTCGTGCTTCCCAGCCCTCTGCCACACACTTATGCGAGGGTCAAGTGCATCGCGTGAAGTGATTTATCGCGCCAAATATCGAGATTTTAGAAAATATTTTAGAGGCGAGTTGCAATCGAATGTGGCTTTTGCTGTATTATATTGGTTTTTGTGTCTGTTTACTACTGATTTTACGTAAAAAACTGATGCTAAGTCAATTAGTTTAGTTTGTAATAACCCTATGAAAACTTCAAGATTTTTGTTTTTTTTTGAAAGTCTGAGGGCCTGGGGGCAGTACTTCTAATGACTTGATTAGGAAAATATTTTACATACGTAATGCTTAAGTATATTGGCAACTTTTAATAACCCCGCACAAAAAGAATTCCAAAAAAAAAAAAATTTCATACTTTGAGCGCTCCACCCTAGTATCCACCAAAGCTGTGCGGAAATGCGTACTGGCTAGACTGGAGCGGAGATGTGCGATGGCTAGAGCGGAGATGTGTTCTGGCTAGAGCGAAACTGAGATGTGTGCGGCGCGGCTGGCGGGCTGTGCGAAGCGGTGGGAACTCTGCACGCCACTCACGTCTTTTCTCATCTCCGCTGCGCGCCATTGCCAGCTTAAGAGGCACAGCTCGCATATCCACTTTGATCGCGCCATACAAATATGAGACATCTCCGCTCAGTGGTATCCACTGAAGCTGAGTGGAGACGAGATGTGTGAATAACGAAATTCTATTGGTTGTTTAAAACACATCTCCTCTCCTCTCGTCTTATCTCCGCTTTGGTGGGATCCGGGCCTAAGTCGTCATTTAGGATAAACAAGATAGTACCTAGGTATTTTATCATTAGAATTATTAGTGTTTATAATGTATTCAATGTTTTTCAATTCTCTTGAACTGAACGACATTGTACGTGTTTATAAAAAAATACCCTCTTTTTGGGCTTCCCCGCAGTAAAAATGTGTTAAAATGTGATATTAATCCGATCAAAATAATAAGGTAATAAATACCAATTATAGCATTTTTCATATACAAAAGCCATTATGTTTTACAATTCAATATTATTTTAATGCATTTCGCCGGCGGCGATTCTGAAACAACCCTATTAGTGGTTAAATAAAAATACATAACGAGGCTATATAGTATTGTTATTTTGCTCATTAATCTTTTTTCGTTGTAAAACTAGTAAATAAGACAGCTTTTTAGGGTTCCGTACCTCAAAAGGGAAAAAACGGAACCCATATAGGATCACTTCGTTGTCCCTCTGTCTGTCTATCTGTCAGTATGTCAAGACCCTTTTTGTCAGGAACGCGTGGAGGTATCAAGTTCACGCGTGGAGCTGTAAAATTCAAGCTTTCAAGTCAACGCAAAAAAAAAAATATGGCCCTCTATGCGACATATTTTGATACTCGCAAATAAATCAAAACCTACAGGGTACTTGCCGTTGACCTAGAATCATGGGCAAGAAGCAAGGTCTCACAGCACAAGTAATGGAAAAAGTAAGAAAATCATTAATTTGTATGGTTTTATCACAAAAAAAATAAAAAAACGATTATAAACTTACATTTGCAGTTGGAGAATTGACTGTGACTTATATCGATGTATGGAAGAGCATGTTTTTCAACTACATAGTTAAATTTGTTTTTGGGATAAATTCATCCCAACTACGGAACCCTTCATTATGCCTGACACACACTCAGCCGGGTTTTTTTTGTTTATGTCGTAACCATTAAAATTCATAATAAAAGAAAACTATCAGCTAAAATAAGAAATTTTGAAAGAATTAATACTGACCGCCCTTCTACATTAAATTCACGAAAGTAGATACCTAAAGTATCAACTGGATGAGACTCGCACGTACCAGAGAAGCATGGAACAAAAGTGAGGAGGCCTAAACTCAGCAGAGGGTGGAACAAGGCTGGCAATAATGATGATGATGATAGGTAACACCAATCAAATAATACTCCCATCGTCATAACAATCAGATGTGCAATACGCGCCACGAAATATGAGACTTGACCTTGCCTCCCGTGCTCTTTCCTCCACCCCGATAATGCCCCGGCTCAGACCTCATACCGCTCGCTAAATTGATCTATAAATAGTCTACTGCGCAAGTCAAACCACGTGGTGTATTAAATCTCATCTTTAATGGCATAGGTATTATTATCTCCAACGAATGTTTGTTTATCACAGCCATCCACTAAAAGTAATCTTAATTACTGACATAATTCTGAAGATTATACTCATTAAGTGATCCATTTTATCAAATTTGAGTTTTTTTATCTCGTCCAAAATGCAGTGACCTTTGACCATGTTCGAGAAAAGTACAAAATACCTGAATTTACTTAAGCCCTCAAAATCAAAGTACTAAATTCATCAATTTAATGCTAAGCCAGGTATATAGATAACTAGTGATTACATGGTATTTTTAGTGATTATTTACTTTTATCAAAAATATCTGGTTATGGATGAGTAGAAATTTGTATTGATAAACATGATAGTGGCTCCTAACAAAAGAATTGCATGCTTCTTAATGCGTCGTGAAAGTTAACAAAGGTTAGTAGGACGGCGCAGCAGGGATTTTCTGATTTATAATGAATACATATATTCAATGTGTTACAAAAACCCTATCCGATCCAAAAAGGGCACATAGGTACTGCAATAACATTACCAAAAATAATATTATATTATTGTTGAAAATAAGAAGTTATTAAAAATTCTAAATATTTTATTTCACATAAACCTACATGAGCACTTATGAAACGTCAGAAGCTAGGTGCATGATTCCAATTGGTCGTTTCCTATGGAGAAGAGCCGGCAAGAAACTCCACGGGTACTCTTTAAAAAATTAAAGATTAAAATAAACATTTGGGAGCAGTTAATAGACTCTTATTTATTTATGCCGTTAATGAGGTGCCAGGAAAGCCACATGTGCAGAAGGAATTATTGCCTAACTTCCTTGTCTTCAACGTAGTCTTTAATTTTATAATATGCTTTCTTGATAAGGACACGTTTGATGTGGGTTTTGAACTTCCCATCACTAAATTCGGCACCGACTTTGGCGACTTGTTATAAAAGCGGATACTGTTTATAAGAAATGACTTGCTTGTTTTAGTTAATCTAAATTTGGGTATCATAATTTCATGTCGACTACGTGTATTTATATTATGGAAATCGCTTCTTACAGTGGGTTGCAATATTAATAGGGACAGTCACGAATTATTTTTATTTGTGAAGTTATGAGTCTTAAATTAATTATAAAAACACATTTTTTAATGAGGAAAGCTTTAATTACACAAAACAGTTATTAACAAAGTAAAATAAAAATAAAAAATAATTTAAAATAATAATTAAGTACATAAATAGGCGAAAATAAATGTTACTTAGTAGTGATTAGTACTTAGTGACATTTCCTTTCGCCTCAATTAGTGCTTCTATACGCCTGGGCATGCTTTCTATGCACTGTTTGGCACTTTCTTTTATCTTTTGGTTGTGATGCCAAACATTAATTAGCTTTTCTATCAGCCTGACCTTGGTGGTAATCATTTCTTTTGCTATTTCGGCCTTGGTAATCTCCCATAAATTTTCTATGGGGTTCATGTCAGGAGAATTACCAGGCCAAGGTAAAACTGGAATGTTATGGTCTGTCAAGAACTTGGTAACGCTTCTGGCTTTATGGCATGGCGCTGAATCATGCATAAACATAAATTCCTCACCATCAGGGAACCATTCTTCAAGTGTCGGTAGCAGGCGAGTTTGTAAAACTTGTCTGTACTGGTCTTGTTTCATGGTTCCCTGGACAATGTACAGGCGCCCAACCCCCTTGGCGCTTATTACAGACCACACCATTATTTTAACAGGGTGTTTCACCCTCTCCACGATGCAGTCAGGGTGGTATTTTTCTCCTGGGCGTCGCCTGACGAAGCTGCTCTTGTCGGCTAGAATCTCGAATGTTGACTCATCCGAGAAACACACCTGAAAAAAATAGATAGTTGTTTATTATGTTATTTTTTATTTTTTTTTATGGTAAAGTATACCAGTAATAATGCAAACTGACCTTATTCCAGTCCTCAACCGTCTTTTGGCGGTGTTCCCGAGCCCAGGCAAGGCGTTTCCTCTTTATTGCATCAGTCAACCGTGGTTTTTTCACAGGACGATGACCTGTCAAGCCTTCCTCTGCCAATCTGCGCTGCACTGTTCTCTTGGAAACTGGTATTCCTGACTCCTGAACTAACTGAGTTAACAGTCCAGCACTTTTTTTTCTGTTTTCCAAACAGATATCTCTAATTTTCCTATCTGAACGTGGGGTAGTGATGCGTTTTCTGCCGCAGTTGCCTTTTTTCTTAGGCGAAATTGGCTGATTTAGGTCCAATTTAATTTTTATTTTATTGACTGCTGACTTTGAAACACCAGCAATGTCTGCTATTGCCCTTTGGGAATGACTAGTATGCTGGAGTAGGGTTTTTATTTCAGATTTTTTTTTTGGAGTCAAGTCGCATCCTCGACCCATACTGAAAGCAA
This sequence comes from Agrochola litura, assembly GCA_949152395.1. NCBI lineage: Eukaryota > Metazoa > Arthropoda > Insecta > Lepidoptera > Noctuidae > Agrochola > Agrochola litura. Next base: position 14,058,595 of record OX424509.1, on the reverse strand, counting down.
AAAATAAATAAAATAAATATTAATTTTATCATAATATGATAAATAATTTAATATTATAATAATATAATAACAATACTTACATTTTATCAAAATTTTGTAACACAAATATAAAAATAACTTTGTTAAAATATTCAAGTTCGTCTTTCACTGATTAGCGTCTAAATTGCACTACGGCTCTCACGTAACTTAAATATTTGTAGAAAATAAAATGTACCCTTAAATCTCAACATCCACTTCAAATTTGAGATACAGACACATGACGAAAATAAATAATACATTCCTGGAACCCTTGTACCACTTAAAACTGCAGTCAAGTGCGCCCAAAGAAAGAAATTGATAAAAAATGTGACTGTCCCTAATAATTTGGCAACCCACTGTATTTTGAAAAGTCCTAAGTTTTTGCGAACATACATAATACTTTCTAAGATATAAAGTGAAGGCAAAGTCAGTATATCAATTTCTTTAAATTTGCCTCTAAGGGACTCGCAAGGATTCATTTTATAGATCGCGCGGATTGCCCTCTTTGTAAAATGAAAATTGAATCTGATCCCCACAGCAGGACGCCATAAGACATAATACTGTGGAAATAAGCAAAGTATACTAACCTAGCTGTGGCTATATCAGTCAACTGCCTTATTTTTCTTACTGCATATGCAGCTGAACTTAATCTTCCTGAAAGAGTTCTAATGTGGGCGCCCCATTGTATTTTTGAATCTAAAGTAATTCCTAAGAATACAGTTTCCGTTATTGCATCTAGTTTTTTGCCATCAAGTTTTAGATTTAGACCTACTTGAGGTACGTTTGGTAATGAAAACTTAATACATTTAGTTTTGTTCGCATTAAGTAAAAGATGATTAGCTGCGAACCATTTTGAAAGTACAGCCAGACTATCGTTGACATGTAAGACATCTGTATCTTTCCTGTCTATTTTAAAAATAAGAGAAGTGTCGTCAGCAAATAGAATTATATCCGATAAGTTAGCCATCGTGTAAGGAAGATCATGAATATAAACTAGAAATAAGAAAGAGCCGAGAATTGAACCTTGAGGCACGCCCATTTTAACTAGAAACCCCGAAGATGTGGTTCCATTAACATTTACTTTTTGCTGCCTGTTTGATAGATAGGAAAGAACAAGATCAGCAGCTTGTCCACGAATTCCGTAGTGGTGTAATTTACAGCTCAGTGTATTGTGGTCAACGCAGTCAAACGCTTTTGAGAGGTCACAGAAAATGTCAATTGCATCCAGACTTCTCCCAGGATTCCAAAATTAGACTGATGAGTTTTACTCCTGCGTCAGTCGTCGACCTACCTTTCGTGAAACCAAACTGGTGACTATGTAAAATCCCATTTATTTATTTATTTGGCTCACCAACAATTGAATACACCGATACAAAGATATGAGATACATGCAATAAACTTATAGACTAGTGTACCAATTTCTTACAGGTAAGCACATCATGCATTATTTATTTGTTGTTTAGTGCCTACTTAAATATAGATGAGTTTTTATACTCACCGAACATAATTATTATTGCAACAAAATTCCAATTTAAAATGTATAATTGAATTTAAAACAAAAATTGAAATCATAATTAAAATCAAATAAAATTAAAATCAATACAAAAATAAAATCTAAATCAAAACAAAAATTAAAATCGAAATTTCCACACTTAAATGATTTTACAAATGTTTGCATATAATGCTTCGGAACTTACTAAGTGAGTCAGAGTGCACATCAATAAGATCACTGCAGCTATTTAATAATTTACATAGACGGGGGATTGGAGAATTAGCCCCAAGAACAGTTCTGCGAAGAGGAGGACATAAGGGGGTTATAGGAGCTCGTGGGCTTTTCGCGGGTACACGGATTTTGATCCTGCTCAACAATTGAGGACAGTCAATTTTACTATTCAAAATTTTAAATAAAAACAACAAATCCAGTAAATCTCTCCTCTTCTGTAGGGATATCATCTTGAAATGCAAGAGTCTATCTTTATATGATCGTTTCATTAGAATTAAAATGTGAAAACATCTGGTCTAGAATGAGTTTTTCATATTGCCATTTATTCACGTTTTTAGTACCAAAATTATCCCAATTCCATAAAAAAATGGTAAATTTTCAACAGGAGTCATAAGTTATGACTTGTAGGCCCGCTAAACGACAGCCGCCCGCGCCCCATGTTAACCTGGTAAAATTCCCCACTGAAAAAAAAAGCGATGTATTTTTTTTTCCAGAATATTTGCACATAAACAGACTCTCAGTATGATTCTTAACAACACCCTCACGGAGAGGGATTTTGTTAAACGCTGTATAACTATTTCAATTACCAATACGTCTCAAGCTTGATGATTAAAAATTCTTAATTGTTTTTCCTGTACCTAGTTATCATTGGTACGTTTACACAATAGTTGTTTTGGATCCTTATGTGTCCGCACTGTGCACGTAACTTCTCAACCAAGATAAGTTACATTAGCCACATAATCTAGAGCACATGCTCGTAATCCATAGCCCTCAAAAATAGAAATTGTCACCGAAGCCGAAATCGGCATGAGAATACAAGGTGGCATCGCCATCGGCGCAACCTGGGCTGTTACCATGGATTCAGTACATGATTCTGAACGGCCCTGAGCTGAAATTTTGCGTTGAATTTTCGAAATGATCCACCAAAACAACGTCACAAGAAAACAAGCTACGAGACTGTTATTACTATTGACATTGGGAGCGTACATAGATTTTGGGAAAAATTATCACGATCACGTATCAGAAATTTGACCTCAATTTGAAAACTATTTCTTAGCAGAATGAAAAAATTCTATCGAACCAACTTAACTTTCAGAATAATATTTTAAAATATTGGAAATTGTCAAACACTTTAAAAACTTTTCGTTTAATAAAATCACATGTTACTCACAAGGATTGCAATACCTACTTACATACATACATACATACACTTACGCCTTTTTTTCACAGGGGTAGGCTGAAAGTACAGAATGCCACCTGCAACGAAGTCAAAGTCAAATCATTTATTTCAAATAGGCCATTGTATGGCACTTTTGAAAGTCAAAATTTACAAAATAATAGAATTGATTCTAGTCGCCCCTTTCAAAAGGTAGTTTTCGTATGGAGAAGAATGGGCAAGAAACTCCACCGTTACTCTTTTAAAATATTTTACAATATTTTGTATAGGTATACTAGTTAAATAATTATATATAAGGACGATGCACCTGGAATAAAATTACTATACCATAATAGGTAAAAATAATTTAAAATGAAGCAACGACAGATGTTATAGATTAATTATGTGATAGATACATGGTGCTCACAAAACTACGATCCTCACATACTCCTTTTGCTTCGTTTACGTTCATAAATGTGGTCATACACGCACGCTAGTTGCGAGTAATACATATTTAATCAGTAAATAAATAAATAGATACTACGATAAAACCTAATATTATCAAATTATAGTCGAACGCACTTCGGTAATCTAATTAATACGCTATTATGTAATTTGATTAGGTGCTTCAACTAAAATGGAATATTTAAATGCTATTTATCAGTTAATTACCCATAATTGGCATTATGATTAAACAGGTGCCAGTGTTCAATATTGAGTTAATTTGTTATCTGTTATATTAGGAGTCGACGTTCTACACCCCAATATATTCTCAAACTGAATCTCAAAGAATTTATTTCAATTAAACCATTTACAGGCATTTTTGAATTGTCATGGAGTCGGTCAGTCAAAAATATGAACCTAGTTGCCTATTCCAAAGCGTAGTACACCACCTAACACTTTTTGAGCAGGATGATAAGTTGTATGTGACAGATGTTTTTATTTAATAGATGTTTATTTAAATTTTAAACAGACATGATGTACTTATATAAATTTACGAACACTTTATTTAAATTATAATTTTTTACATAATTTATAAATCTAATCAATAAATTGATGAACTGTCTTGACTGTGAGATATCTCTAAACTAATTTAATATATTTTATAATGTTAATGTGCCTTATTAATATTAACGATGCAAGACTGTAAACTTTATTATGATTATGATGTGTATGACTAATGACATTGATGTTATTTCATAATATTACTATGCATGTATTAGAAATATTTGCACGTCGTATTTTGCAAGTCGAATATAGTGAGACTAAAATGTAAATTTCATTTCAACAAAAACAGTAGAGGATAGAGTTTCTTGCCCATTGTTTTCCGTATCAAACTAACTTTTCAAAGAGGCACCTAGAATCAATTCCATTTTCTTGTAATTCTTTATTTATTTCTTCCTCTCTTTATTTCACGTTCAAAAATGCCTTTTAATAGCCATCCTACGATACCGAGCTCAACTCTCACATAAAATCATTAAGTTCGATAAAAATTAAAATTCTATTGTGTCTCATTAGTGACAGTTAAGTAATTGAAATAAATGATTTGACTTTGACAATGAAAACGTCCCAAAAACTTTCGAATGGCGTACTTCGACGACAGAAGCATAATGTAAGCTATAATTTCACAAGTATTGCAGTAAGACGGATAATCAGTCAGTTTGAAAATTAAAGAATACAGACTTGTCCTGTCATGATGTTTTCGGTTTTCACTGACATAAGTTCTGAATTATTTACTAACCAAATTGAAAAAAGTGAAATTGCCTAATATCAATTCTAGCGTTTAGATCTATGTAAGCCTAATACCTACATCTACTACCTATATTCCAATCGAGGTTCGTTTGTACTCCACTATATCGGTCAGTTTCACCGCTGTTTGCCCTCCCGCGTGTAAACATTTGTTATTCTAAACAATATTTGGAGTACCGAATTGATTAAACCAAAACAAAACAAAAAACTTACAGACAGGCTTTCTTTAACCACTTTATACAACGCTACCGAAATCAGTCACAAAAAGAAAACGGTATTTTAAATAAAACCGTTCAGTGTTTCTTGGGGAACGTAGAAACTTTAGGTGATTTAAATAAAATATTGGCACAAGTTCAACTCATGCGCCATTCGTTGCCCGGAAATTTGATTTTGAAAAGAAATTTGTCTCGTGCAGAGTTCCGTGACATATTGAAATCAATAAAATAAGAAAGTTTTATATTGAAGATTGTAAGCGGAGAAAATATGCCCTTACGAATTGCAGACTTCTGAAGTTCGGGATGAACAGCAATCGAATAAGTCATTCCCGTTACACATAATTATACATACCTACTCATCACCATAATACGGTCGCTGTTTTACTACTTATTAGTATGTTACAGTTAGTAGTTATTATAATCTACTTTATTAGTATCAATAAACATCGTGAGGAAACCGGCATGCCTGAGAGATATTTCTCGACGGCATGTGAAGCCATGTCATCTGGTCCACGGACGGCTTTAAAACTCTGATACTAGGTTTAGTCATTAACCACACGAACAAGAAAGAAGTATTAATGAAAGAAAGAAGAAAGAAAGAAATAACGTTTATTTGCGGTAAACATGACGCAAAAAAAAAAAAAAACATTACAAAAATGAGAAAAAGTTGGGGAAAGCATGCGTCACATCCACGCAAATCGGCTATCGCTCAGCATAATGCTACGACCCTGTGCAAGACAGAGCCCCAGCGCTGGTTTTCAGCGACGTCGATCGGTGCAGCAAACAAATATTAAGACGCTGTACCAGTACAGCGTACTTAAAGAAAAATAATTTATTTAAATTAAAATGTGATGCAACTAAATACACAACTGATATATAACTGATCTAAATCTATTAGTGAATCTATTAGTGAGTAAAACCTTTTGTTAAATATTACATACTATTTGGTCCACGTCCATAATACCTGTTGCCGTGTTCGTAACTCGTGGTCACAAACCTTTGAACAAAAAGTATAAAAAGATTGAAAAGGTATACTTAATACCTAATTCAATAATTGAAAATCTATTGCTAGATAATAATTATAATAGGCAAACATATTTGTTAACCTGTTTATTTAAGTATTGCAAATATATTTTAATCTAATGAAATCGTTTATTTTATTCATACCTATGAGTAGTACACTATAATTATAATGAGATTCATATAAACATAACTATTTGAAATTGTACATAGGTAATCAAGTATTCAAATATAGAATCAATACCGAAAAAATCAATTGAAATTGTAAATTTTTACGTGATTAATACACATTGATAATTGATCATCTACCAAATGCGATTGACAGTATTACTATAATTGCAATTGATTGTAATCGATCAATTTCGGGTTTCAATTTTTTGGGTGGGAAATTATCAAATAACTTCTCCAGCTCTGGGCGAAGTGGGAGGGCGTGTCAAACTCTTACTGACTAAAACCAACCCGTGTTTCTTCAGTTGCCTGTATTGCCAGGGGCCACGGTATCCGTTTCGAACTTTCCCGCAACCTCGGCAGGCATCGGCCCTAGCGGACCCCGTTAGTTGTGCTGACATCTCTTTGAGGCGCGCGTGGAACACAACGCGGGCCTGGTCCTTATCGGACGGCGAGCTACCCATTGCTCACCGTCCGCAAGCCCACGACTACGGTGGCCGAGAATCGGCCTGCGATTCCCGACGCGTAGGGCATCTCCTGCGGCGGTTAGGGGTGTGAGAGCGCGAAATTTGCCTGTCCCTCACGTGCTCCGTCTCCTCTTCCCATGCCCTCTCGCTCCGCACTATGGCCTGGACTAGGGCTGGACGCGAGAGATCACCACCGCCGATTGCCTCCACGAGAACACGGCAGTGCCCCGCTCAAAACCGGGTAGACCTCCACCGTATGCCCCACCGTGTCCTCCGAGCGATCCACACAATGGTGACACCCGGGCGTTTCCTCCCGCCTTATCCGGAACAGAAACCTCCAGGAACAACCGTGTCCGGTGAGGACCTGCGTCAGGCGGAAGGTGAGGACGCCGTGGCGCCTCTCTAGCCACTCCTCAAAGAAGAGACTTATCGCCGCAATTGTGGCGTGCCCAAGGACCCTTAACAATTCTTCTTCTAGTTCTGATAAATTTGCATCAGGATGAAATTGAATTCATGGGCATCCTCTTAAGTGGTCATTGTACTCATTATTGTGAACAACTTTCACTACGGAACCAACCCTGAAATCGCGAAAAAAAATCAGTTGTACCCTACGTTTTGACGAGCAAGTCGGTGGCATAAAACGAAAATTCAAAACCAAAGACACCGACTTCCGGAATTAAAGTTATTTTTCACTTTGTAGAGTTTTTTTTTGGAAGTCGGTTGTTTTTTTTTTTTGTAAAATGTTTTTATTTTGGCACACAATTACCAATCTACACTACTCTACGCTACTTGAGAATACTACAGCTTCCTATCAGTAAAAGATTTTTTAGTTCAGAGATTAACAAACATACAAACAACTTAATTTTTTACATGGGAGATATAAAAAAGAGGATTTTTAAAAGATAATTGAAACGTTCTAAATAATTTAGAAAGGTTCACCTGTACGCAAGATATTTCATAGTGTTCCACAACTCTCCCAGTTAACAAAGTTCAGAACTTGTCAGTAACACGTAGTCACGTAATATCGGTAGTGCTGCTACCCATAACTTTATGACATAAACATGTAAGCTGCTGTGAAGGTTATTAGGCAAAGCAGAAATAAAAATTAATATAATTTTCAAGGGTCGTCGCCAAGTCAACGGTTAAAAAAAAAAATCGGTAACGTTTAAGATTATTTTCCTACTAATTCCAGCTTACTTGGGCAAGAGTTATGTGAATGTCATTGTTCTGGACTGGAGGAAACTCGAATTGTCTGACTACGCCACAGCAGCTAGAGGTGTACCCGCCATCAGACGTGGTCTTGGACAGTTCCTGGCTTTCCTTAACAAACTGACTGGTCAGTTCTACAACCAAATGCACCTTGTTGGCTTCAGCTTAGGCGCGCACCTTGTTGGTAACGCTGGCAAAGAACTTGGAGGAAGAGTCGCTCGTATTACAGGTACAGTAAGCGCTCAAAAGTGCATGAGCACGCTAAGAGTCGTATTGCTGTGAACACGCGGTATAGCTCGTACATTTGTATGTGTAAGCAACACGATACACACACCACAGATAACGCAGTTTTGCGCTACACGAAACAACAATATATTTCCGTCGCTTTAAACATGCTAGCACACACGCACTATGCGCGTGAACTTGACCAGTTAATGGCATTGCTAAAATTCGATAGTAACTTAACAAGTGCAGATAGCAGAAAGCGTTAAGCGTTGGTATGGAATTCAAACTGCCTCAGGTTCTAATCTCGTGAAACACAGTGCGGTTTTTTGCAAATATTATTATTTTTGTTTTCGATAATAATATTTTTTAAATATTGCTGCTTTTTTATGTTGTTATTGCAATAAAGGTTTGAGAATAAAAATGCGTGATATATGATAACAAAATTTAAAAAAATATGTTTATTCGTTATATTTATTTTACATAAGTTAATAAACTGCTACAATTATTTATCATTACTTCAGCTGAATAAGATGTGAAATAGATGTCAAGAAACTTAGAAGCAATTTGTATTATTTTGACATATTTAAATTATGAAATATTTTAAATTTTTAATGGATTTTTTCACCATAAATATTAAGCTTTGATCATGGTCGAAGTAATTAAGTAATAAATAAGAATATTAGACTACTTAAAATATAAAAAACTACTTACAGAATAGGTAATTTTAAGGTTAAATATGGGCAGTTTGTTTATATTTTATTTGTATTAATTATTTTACATTTTATTTGACTTTAGTAAATATTGGTTGTTATTGAGGTTAAAGCTTAAGTATTCATTTTCTTTACGAAAAGAAGATTGAAACTAAACCTCAAATTTTAAACTATTACTAAAATAATATTAAACAATTTCGGTATATCTGCAAGAAATACGACAAACACCCTATTGAAACGTGCTTAAAAAATTCGTTACCATAAATTCATGCAATAACGAATCTGTTGTTTATTAAGTTGGTACGGTCAATATTTTAAGGTCAAAAACGGTTTTCTAGCTGGTCTTCAGTGATGCAAGCCTTCAGAGTGCACGGCGAACGGTTCATAATGACGTGTTTTTAATAATTCAGCAAAATGTCTCGTTGGTATGAAACCATTTGTTTCATTCACCATTTGACGTCGCTGCTACTCGATAATAAGCCCCTTCCTCATATCTCTTAACCCTCACAGTATTTCTCTAGAACAAAGAAAAACATTGTTTTTATTACACATAATACCTTATTATTTATTATTCACTAATCGAATTAAACCTCACAATGAATTTAAAACTTTAAAGGCATCTTCTGTCTCAACAATACCTCTGTTCTATCAACAATACCCTTGATTAAGATTTATGTTTAGTAAAATATGAAATATATAAATGATAACACTCACACTTAGTCCGGTTTCATTAGATATTCACTTCACTTTTACGCAGCGCAATAATATTCTCTGATCTGATCTGATCTCTTCAATATATTTTATGCCTGCTTTTTGATAATAATAACCACAACACTGCGCTAAATACTCGTCACCAATATTATCCACGAACCAACAAAGTTCTAACAAACTGCATCTACCCCACAGAAATCGAAATAATTTACTTAGTTTTTTGTGGTCTACCTGCTAAACTTTAATATTTATGTGAACAAGACGAATGAAACTAAAAACGAATGATGATTATTGAACTAGTCATTGGTTGCAGACAAAGTGAGTGTGTGTGTGTAATGTGCGTGTCTACAGTATTGTAACAACTTATAGAAGAAGGTCGTAAGTCAAACCGAAGCGTCAGTCTATTGCTTTGTGAGATTGCTCATGGACTTTTGGTCGGTACTGTACATAACAAATTGCTACTTAACTGTCGATGGTCGATTTGAAATCAGCGTGATCAGCGTGATTAGCGAAATCAATGATTTATTTTATCCTCTGATTCAACTTAATTTTATCCTTATCCATATTGATGACGACCTAGACCACTTTTTATTTTCCAGCTTTAGACTCCGCTGGACCCCTATGGAACAGCGGGGTCACCATCACGCGGTTTGAGTTGTAACTCAAACCGCGTCAGACCCAGTGATGGTGTCTACGTTGAGGCCATCCACACCGATGGCGGTATTGTCTTGGTATCGGCTCCAACGTCGCTTACGCTGACTTCTACCCCAACCGTGGTATATCCCAGCCAGGATGCTACACCAACCTCTGCAACTACAACCGTGTCTGGGAACTGTTCGCCGCTACCGTACAATACAACCACTTGGTTGGCCGTCTGTGCGCCAACAACACACAGCTGACTGTGAACAACTGTCGTGGTGCTCAACTCCGTACGGGCAACGATGACTTAAGGAAGACAGGGTGAGTTGTATTAACAGATACCCATTTTTATTTCACTAAGTTATTAATTACATTGTATAATGTTACTACCAACAACTGATACATAAGTATATAGTTTTACAAAAATATTTGAAATAATGGAGGACATTAAATAAATACTAGAGGGGGGTAATGGCTGATCTTTGCGTTATGCTCGTGAACGGGTGCTGCTTGTGGTGACTGGTCGTCTTGCTGATCATGGTTTTGTTATTGTAACTAGTAATTAACTGTTTATTTATTTTTTACCTCGATGGTCCTAGGTTATCATTTATAACTTCCAATTACAGCTTTAAATAGCTTTATGTAAGCGGGCACGCCCTTTACGCCTGGAGACTTTTATTTAGATATTTAGTTCTGTTTACGTTTAGTTTTTATTTCTGCTTGAGTATAGTTCTCGATGTTTTTGGTTGGTATATTGGCGTGTGCTAGCTGACATATGGCCAATAATTTATCATTTATATTATGTTTTTGTGTTGCGTTATGTAAATTAGTTTGCATACTATTGTATAGAATTATTTTTTCTAACTTGAACAGACAGCTGTGCTGCTGGGGAGTTTGTTGCGCCACTTCTTCTTCCCAGCGAAAGGCACTAGGAAGTGCCCAGCCTCAGCTCAGCCTAAGAATAAATGACTTTTGAATTTTGAATACCTTATCTTCCATTTTATAAGAAACGTAATCATCATTTTAAATTAAATTGATTACAAATAATAATACAAAAAGAAATTAAAAGGATTCAATAAAAAATGTGTGCTATTATAGGCGGTAATCAACACTATTCTAAGCAATCCTGAAATGTTTTGTCCGTGAGGATTATAAATCATGTTTTATCAAGTAATATGTTTAATAATACGTAAACAATCATCAGTCATGAATAAATTTTCCAAATCTCTGAAAATAAGCGATAAAAACATCAGGACTGATAAAATTTTAGCATAAATAGCTATAAGATCAGTCAAAACCAAACTACTTCTGATTCTAATTGTTGTCACAATGCAGAAGAGTATCTTGTGTTTGCTACTCGCGACGGGTAAGTTTTGAGAAATAATAAAATAAACTATGAAAAGAAGAAATCTTAATTGACACGACGCGATACAGTTACTCTTCTCCTACTTCCAGTTATTCTTGTCATGACTGGTGAAGTGTGAGTAGTTCGTTCGAAACAATGTAATTATCTATAGTCAAAAAGGCACTTCGTCTGAGAAAAGGCACTTGGTCTGCAGTTGGGACATTTACAGTAAGACACAGAGACAGTAGAAAGCCAGAGACTGAACAAGTAAATAGTGCAGCAAAAAAAATAAAGAAAAGGCAAAGGATCTTTTCTTATTTTGAAGTGAAAACTTCTTTAGGCGCGTTGGGCATTTTTGAGATGGGACTTAACCATTGATTTCGCGACACCATGATGATACATCATTTTTGTAAATGCGATTGTGCTCTATATTTATATTACGTTACTGATCAATGTTCTATGCAAGTACTTTTACTTTAAAGGTTTTGTAAACGCGATTGTGCTCTTTATTTAGATAAGGTTACGGACAAATGTTCTATACAAGTACTTTTCTTCCACCAAGGCGATCTTGTTCAAGTTTTCACTTCTGTCGGCACTCCCGGAGTGCCACCACTTTTTTTATTTTTCAGTCCGTCCAAAACGTGTTTGTAAAAATAATGATCAAATGTTGTTTGCATATGAAATCAGATTTTAGAGCAATTACCTGAGCAATGATAGCCTAGAGGTGTGACCGTCAGATTGCCAAGTCATAGGTCTCGAGTTCGAATCGATCGAACTTTTCGGATTCATGTGCGACAATGTGCGTATTATATAAATTATCACTTGCTTCAAAAACGGTGCTAAAACATCGTGAGGAAACCTGAGAGATATTTTTTGACGGCATGTGAATCCAAGTCAGAGGCCCAAGGGCGGCTTTAAAACTCTGACACCAGGTTAGTCACTAACCACACGAAAAGAAGAAGAGCAATTACCTAAAATGTAGAACAAAGTCACAAGGGCTAAACGAAGAGCACCAGACCTTGTAAAAAAGTATTTTCCAAAAGAATTAGACGAGGAAGGCAAATAATGAGGAAACTGTTCTTTCAGTGTATACCGCATCAGCAGTGCCGTTAACATCGGAATACTCTGAGGACCGTGTGTACCCGCGGTACATCGAGTTCCCCGATGGCGAGGGTGTCATGCACACCGTAGATCTCGAGGCTGAGCCTGACATGGAACTCCTCAATGAGATCGAAAGGAACCCAGCCAACAACTTATACTTGCTATACACCAGGTAAATTATTGTGTAATGGAATAAACAGTAATTTAATTATTGTGTATTATAATTCTCAATATTTTTCTAACAACATACTTGCTATTTATACATCAGGTAGGTACAGTAAGCGCTCAAAATTGCATGAGCACGCTAAGAGTCATATTGCTGTGAACACGCGGTATAGCTACATTTGTATGAGTAAGCAACACGATACACACACCACAGATAACGCAGTTTTGTTCTACACGAAACAACAATATATTTCCGTCGCTTTAAACATGCTAGCACACACGCACTATGCGCGTGAACTTGACCAGTTAATGGCATTGCTAAAATTCGATAGTAACTTAACAAGTGCAGATAGCAGAAAGCGATAAGCGTTGGTATGGAATTCAAACTGCCTCAGGTTCTAATCTCGTAAAACACAGTGCGGTTTTTTGCAAATATTATTATTTTTGTTTTCGATAATAACATTTTTTAAATATTGCTGCTTTTTATGTTGTTATTGCAATAAAGGTTTTAGAAAAAAAAATGCGTGACATATGATAACAAAATTAAAAAAATATGTTTATTCGTTATATTTATTTTACATAAGTTAACACACTGCTACAATTATTTATCATTACTTCAGCTGAATAAGATGTGAAATAGATGTCAAGAAACTAGAAGCAGTTTGTATTATTTTGACATATTTAAATTATGAAATATTTTAAATTTTTAATGGATTTTTTCACCATAAACATTAAGCTTTGATCATGGTCGAAGTAATTAAGTAATAAATAAGAATATTAGACTACTTAAAATGTAAAAAACTACTTACAGAATAGGTAATTTTAAGGTTGAATATGGGCAGTTTGTTTATATTTTATTTGTATTAATTATTTTACATTTTATTTGACTTTAGTAAATATTGGTTGTTATTGAGGTTAAAGCTTAAGTATTCATTTTCTTTACGAAAAGAAGATTGAAACTAAACCTCAAATTTTAAGCCTAAAATAATACTATTACTAAAATAATATTAAACAATTTCGGTATACTTATCTGCAAGAAATACGACAAACACCCTATTGAAACGTGCTTAAAAAATTCGTTACCATAAATTCATGCAATAACGAATCTGTTGTTTATTAAGTTGGTACGGTCAATATTTTAAGGTCAAAAACGGTTTTCTAGCTGGTCTTCAGTGATGCAAGCCTTCAGAGTGCACGGCGAACGGTTCATAATGACGTGTTTTTAATAATTCAGCAAAATATCTCGTTGGTATGAAACCATTTGTTTCATTCACCATTTGACGCCGCTGCTACTCGATAATAAGCCCCTTCCTCATATCTCTTAACCCTCACAGTATTTCTCTAGAACAAAGAAAAACATTGTTTTTATTACACATAATACCTTATTATTTATTATTCACTAATCGAATTAAACCTCACAATGAATTTAAAACTTTAAAGGCATCTTCTGTCTCAACAATACCTACCTCTGTTCTATCAACAATACCCTTGATTAAGATTTATGTTTAGTAAAATATGAAATATATAAATGATAACACTCACACTTAGTCCGGTTTCATTAGATATTCACTTCACTTTTACGCAGCGCAATAATATTCTCTGATCTGATCTGATCTCTTCAATATATTTTATGCCTGCTTTTTGATAATAATAACCACAACACTGCGCTAAATACTCGTCACCAATATTATCCACGAACCAAAAAAGTTCTATTAATTAAATACTCGTAACAAACTGCATCTACCCCACAGAAATCGAAATAATTTACTTAGTTTTTTGTGGTCTACCTGCTAAACTTTAATATTTATGTGAACAAGACGAATGAAACTAAAAACGAATGATGATTATTGAACTAGTCATTGGTTGCAGAGAAAGTGAGTGTGTGTGTGTAATGTGCGTGTCTACAGTATTGTAACAACTTATAAAAGAAGGTCGTAAGTCAAACCGAAGCGTCAGTCTATTGCTTTGTGAGATTGCTCATGGACTTTTGGTCGGTACTGTACATTACGAGTATTTTGCATTTAATTAGGTGAAATATTTTGGTGATATTTTTTCAAACAATAAATGTAAAATCAATATTATTGATTAGTTTATGCATATTTTAAGCATTGAAAAATGGCACATTAAATACTACGATAACTGTGAATTAAGCAACAAGAGCTAGAAATAAAAATTTAATAAAACAATTTAGATTAAAACCGAATCGATAAATTATCGCCCTGTCAATGCAACCTGAATTGAGTCGGCTAACAATTTATCACCCTCAATAATGATTACAGACGCAACCAAAGAATTTCACAAACGTTGACGATGAACAATGAGGGCTCCATCAGGAACTCGAACTTCAACGCCAATGTCCCCACCGTGGTCATCGCTCACGGCTGGCTCAGCAACCAGTACACCGACATCAACCCCACAATCAGAAACGGTAAATATCAATCACTGTCTTCCATCAATGTTCAAACAAGCAAACACGTTGCATCGGAACTGTTTAACTTTATGGAAGAGACCTTTTTAATGTACCTGTAAGGTACCGCCCTAAATAGGGCGAATATGGACACAAAAAAATAATACGAAGAACAAAAATTGAGATCAAATAATTTATGTCAATTTTTGTATTTCCCTAGAACGTTGAAATTGCCTAGTACAAATATTTCGGGATTTAATATACCAATGATTTTAGACAATATAATAATACAATGTTATAATATATTGGTAATTATTATCACTTAACAATGATGTTTAATTCCTTTTCAGCTTACTTGGGCAAGAGTGACGTGAATGTCATTGTCCTGGACTGGAGAAGACTCGCGTTGTCTGACTACGCCACAGCAGCTAGAGGTGTACCCGCCGTCGGCCGTGGTCTTGGACAGTTCCTGACTTTCCTTAACAGAGTGACTGGTCAGGCCTTCACCCAAATGCACCTTGTCGGCTTCAGCTTGGGTGCTCACCTTGTTGGTAACGCTGGCAGAGAACTTGGAGGAAGAGCCGCTCGCGTTACAGGTACGCATATTTCTATGTCTTTAATTTTTTGGGTATCGCTCTTGGTGATGAAAACTTAATCAATCAATTAACACTTGAATGATTTCTAGCTTTGGACCCTGCTGGACCCCTATGGAACTACAACACTAACCGCGTCCGAGCCAGTGACGGTGTCTACGTTGAGGCTATCCACACCGATGGCGGTCTTGGCGGTCTTGGTATCGGCTCCAACGTCGCTAACGCCGACTTCTACCCCAACGGCGGTAACTCCCAGCCTGGTTGCCTTGCCAGCCTCTGCAACCACAACCGTGCCTGGGAACTGTTTGCTGCTACCGTGACATACAACCATTTAGTCGGCCGTCAGTGCACTACCAGCAGTCAGATAACCTGGAACACTTGCCGTGGTGCTCAATTCCGTATGGGCAACGATGACTTAAGAAAGTCGGGGTGAGTTGTCCTCAGATATAATGATGAAATTGTATTGTTTTTACAATATGCAATTTTTTTTTTTTTTTTAATTAACTAGGTACACAGTAATTGGAACTAATCTTCCATAAATTCGAAGAAAATCATGGTTATTATTCATTCCCAATTAACTGATTACATAGTTTACAAAAATTAAAGAAAGAATTCAACAATTATGAAAGCGAACGTAGCAGTTTTTAAGAAACATAATTATTATTGTGTGCAAATTATTATATTTTTTTATCAAAATATTGACGTACCAACTGTGCTTATTCACAACATTTTTCTTTCTTTTTCAGATCTGGAATGTACCGTTTGGACACCGGCAGGAGATATCCTTACTAACTTGACGAAGCTACCTAAAATACTTAACGATACTAAATTAAGGCCAACATTTACTTACTTTTTTTAATTACATAACTCTGTTTCCTATGGTTTTTCCTAGGTTTATACGTTGATAGCTCAAGCTGATTTAAGTGTTAAAGGCAAAGTGTTCAAAAATACAGATGGTTTAAGTGAAGTTAAGCATACCTATACCCCCATAACTTAGCTGGCTTTTCTACATAAGCTTTGTAAATGAGATTATTCTTCTAATGCTGCGGCCGCATCTGCGTCTATCCTGACGAAGGTTCACACCGTGATACGATACAAGCAGATGTGACCAACCATTATCGGTTATCGTCACGATAGTTCGGGCTGCGTCGCACTTATCGTACTTACGTAGGTTTTAGCGCGCTAATTAGCGTGGCGCGTGATCGGACTACCGTTGTTCATTTAGACTGTTGTCTCCGGACTGCGTAGACGCTCTGTCGAAATAATGGAGAGGATTCTATATTGGAAAGCAGTGGTGGCCCAGTGGTAACGGCCGTGACTTACGAGTTATAGGTCGTAGTTTCGAACCCAGACAGGCGCTTTACTTTGTGTAAATTATTTCATCACCACTGCTCTCAAAACGGTAAAGTAAAACATCGTGAGGAAACCGGCATGTCCTAGAACCGAAAATTCGAAGACTGTGACATCTATCAACCCGCACTGGGCCCGCGTTTTGGATTACGGCTCTCACAGAGAGGAGGCCTGTGTCCCAGCAGTGGGAACATTTATAGGCTGATGATGATGATGATGATGATGATTCTATATTGTACAATAATTCGTTAAAATTATGAAGCCGCTAATGTGTCCACCGCATTAGCGCTATAACTTTTTAGCGAGCAAAACATACGAAGCTTCGGCACGCATTGCTTCGTACGACGTAGATGCGGCCGCTGCATAAAGATAAAGCGTTTTAATGATACATGATTTTATTTCTGTACGTAGGTTTGTACAAACACTTTTACACATCAATCATATTTTAAAAACTAGACGAAGTCGGCGTTTCCTATCTGACTATTTTGAGAAGAAAGGTCGAAACAAACTCAGAGGTCATAGTCTCTGTTAAAGTCCAGACTTAATTTTAGTCAGACTATGTAGATTGGTGTCTGAAATGGTCTTTTAAAGAAAGAACCTCACAAATTGAGTAAACCTGTCCAGTCAACTGATAAATGCGTGCACCGCATTTATCAGTTATCGAGCAGCTCAACTCAGAACTTAAGGAACTCAACGAACAATACCAAAGAAAGGACATCTTTAGTAGGCCGCATAAAACTTCCAGAAAAACTAAACATCATGTCATTGTATAATATGTAAAATAGTATAATGAAAAAATTACAATAATAAGAAATAGCAAAAAAATTAACATTCACTGTGTAAAATTATTGAAGAAGCTCAATTCCAAGCCTTTTTTTCCTCAATATAGTCTTAAACAGTATGGAAGGCTTTCTGGCATAGTTTCCGCTTTATTGATTTGAATTTATTAAGGCTTATTTCTGAAGTGGCTGAGAAGTTTATTATAAAAATGTATACATTAGCATCAAAACGAGCCACCTATTTTCTTGAGCCTCGTTTTAGGAACAACAAAGTATTGTGGGCAAAAATGTATGGGCGGCACACCCAGCTCCCCCA
The DNA here is from genome assembly GCA_949152395.1 of Agrochola litura. Taxonomy (NCBI): domain Eukaryota; kingdom Metazoa; phylum Arthropoda; class Insecta; order Lepidoptera; family Noctuidae; genus Agrochola; species Agrochola litura. The sequence goes on along the minus strand of OX424509.1, from coordinate 14,040,529 downwards.
CAGTTAAAACACTGTAGTTGTGAAGACATTACTTCTCCCCTTACTTAAAAGATTCCTATGGCATCTTGGGCCTCCTCCCATGCTGTAAATATGTGTTTTAATAAGGTGACACCAGCGTCAGTAGTACGTAACGTCCTTTGGTGAAACCATTTTGCTGATCGTGCAAGATTTGGTTGGCGTTAAAAGAGTAGCAGCGACGTCAAATGGTGAATGAATATGAAACAAATGGTTTCATACCAACGAGATATTTTGCTGAATTATTAAAAACACGTCATTATGAACCGTTCGCCGTGCACTCTGAAGGCTTGGATCACTGAAGACCAGCTAGAAAACCGTTTTTGACCTTAAAATATTGACCGTACCAACATAATAAACAACAGATTCGTTATTGCATGAATGTATGGTAACGAATTTTTAAGCACGTTTCAATATGGTTTTTGTCGTATTTCTTGCAGATAGACCGAAAATAATTAATATTATTTTAGTAATACTATTATTTTAGGATTAAAATTTGAGGTTTAGTTTCAATCTTCTTTTCGTAAAGAAAATGAATACTTAAGCTGTAACCTCAATACCAACCAATATTTTTACTAAAGCCAAACCTTAAAAGCACCTATTTTGTCAGTAGTTTTTTTTTTTAACATTTTAAGTAGTCGTTAATGTTCTTATTTATTGCTTAATTACTTCGACCATGATCAAAGCTTTATATTTATGGTGAAAAAAATGCATTTTAGAATTTAAATGATTTCAAAATTTAAATATGTCAAAACAATACAAATTGCTTCTAAGTTTCTAGACATCTGTTTCACATTTTATTCAGCTGAAGTAATGATAAATAATTGTAGCAGTTTGTTAACTATACTTAAGTAAAATAAATATAACGAATAAATATTTTCTAATTTTATTATCACATATCACGCATTTTTTATTCTAAACCCTTTATTGCAATAACAATATTAATAAAAAGGCAGCAATATTTATAAATATTATTATTGCAAACAATAATAATATACATTTGCAAAAACAGCGATGTGATTTACGAGATTAGAACCTTAGCCATCGTGAATATAAAACCAACGCTTAACGCCTTCTGCTACCTGCACATATAATTTACTTTCGAATTTTAGCAATGCCATAAACTGGCCAATGTCACGCGTATGTGTTACCGTGTCTAACAAAAGTGATGGAAATATATTTTTGTTTCATATAGTGCGGCGTCCGCGAACCGCGACGATACAACAGTGTGTAGTGCAAAACTGCTTAAATATACACATGTACGGATTATAACGCGTGTTCACACCAATACGACTCTTAGCGTGCCTATGCACTTTTGAACGCTTACGCTTACATATATGGTGGCCCAGTCGAGTGAAGGAAGGGTTACTATTATGGAATTAAAGTGTGTGAAGTGAAGTAAAAGTTAAAGATCTAAACCAAGTTTTGCATTATAAACAGCAACAACTGATAATCCAAACGATACTCCAAATAAACTGGACAGAATGTAAATACTGGTTCATTTTGTGTGTAATGAGTGTTTAATAATTGAAGTAATCACCAAAGCCAATCACAATCATGATGCCAGCAATGACAGAATAACAAAAATAGGAATATCTACTTTTGATTAGCTGTAGATATTCCACGACTGCGATGTGAAGCATTAGAGAGTGCTTTGCTATCGAACAATTTGTTTTGCGTCCATACTGCAACTGTTTTTATTGTTACACTCCTGCTAGTACATAGAACTTACTTAATTAATACCATTAAATATAAAAAGTATAGAGATTAATTCTGTACTTTATTTATTTATTTATTTAACCATTTATGCACACACATATAAACAGACAAGAAGAAAGGAACAGAAAAATACGTACAAAGGCAATGCTTATTTCTAAAGAAATCTCTTCCAGCATACCTGCGATAGGAAAGTATATAAAAAGAGATGTAGACAACGTATGTAACCGTATAAGAGAAAATAAAAACATAAATCAAAGAACAAAAAAAAACAATTCACTAATTTCAATTTAAACAACGTACAATATGAGAATATACTTACATACATACTTCAAAATAAATATCACTACAATATATATAATTACAATGTGATTTAAAATAACTATGCAACTATGACGAGTTGGAAAGATAGTGTTCTTTCACTCTTCGTTTAAATGCTTCAACAGTATGACAGTTCCTAATGTCAGGCGGTAGTGAATTCTACAACCGAACCGCGTGCACAGTGAAGGAGTAGGAATAGAAGTCGGTTGAGTGGCGAGGGGATTTAAGGAGTATTTAAGATGCGACCTGCAAGGTGCATCAAAAGGATGGGCGTAGGAAAAGCGTTCCCGCAGATAGGATGGGGTTTTAGGGTTGTGAAGGATGTTGAATAGTAGACACAATATCCGGGAGTTCCTGCGAAGTCGAATAGGAAGCCACTTGAGTATCTTGCGAAAGTTAGAAACGTGATAATACTTATCTTTATTTTTTTATTTAACTCATCATCAGCTCTTTTTAAACTGAATAGAAGTTACTCTGGCGCCTAATTCCAAATCTTTATCCGTTCGGAGTTATACTGTAAAATACTGATATTTAACTGCATCTAGTTAAATTGTAAGATGGACCTTACATAGATGGGAAAAGGAATGGATAGGCAGGTGACGAACGCATGCACTACATACGACATTACACCTTATACACATTACCTACGACACATTACGACTTTATTTTACGAGCAAGGGCTTGTATAAGGCACAGAGGTGCCCATTTTTTTGATCGGCGGCGGTGATCTCTCGCGTCCGGCCCTAATCCAGGCCATGGTACGGAGTGAAAGGGCTTGGGAGGCTGTCACGTCTTTCTGTGAAGCAGAAATGCTCACAAAGGAGGAGGCGGAACGCGTAAGGGAGAGTAAAATTTTGCGCCCTCATGCCCCTAACCGCCGCAGGAGAAGCCCTAGGCGTCGGGAATCGCAGGCCGATTCCCAGACATATTGATATTCAAAATTAAAAAGTCATTTATTCAAACTAGGCTGAGAATCAGCACTTTTCGAACATCAAAATGATATAAGACAGTGCCCCAAAAACACCCACCCTTCACCACTTCCTAGTGCCTTTAGCTGGGAAGAAGAAGTGGCACAACAAACTCCCCAGCAGCACAGCTCTCTGTTTAAGTTAGAAAAAAAAAACTTACTTTATATAATATTGAAACAATTTCATTAAACTTGCTATTTTTTATTGACTATTGACTATTAATTATTGACTATTTTTAATGTAAGCCTTAGAGGACAATAAATCTTGTATTATCATGTAATGTCTTTAATAATGCTGATAGTGAACACACAAATAATCCACCAGTCAATAGTAAACTTCACAAATCACTGAAAATAAGTGATAAAACACATGTATCAATAATCATGTCATCAATAAGTCGCTACATCAGTACTGATAAAATTTGAGTATAAATAGCTATAGGGTTTGTTAAAACAGGACTGACTTCTAATTATTGTTGTCACAATGCAGAAGACTGTCTTGTGTTTGCTCCTTGCGACGGGTAAGTTTTGTAAAATAATAAAATAAACAGTGAACAGGAAATCTAACTAACACACTGCAGTAACAACTCCTTTGTTAGTCGCAGTTATTCTTTAATTAACCCGTTAAATGAGTGTTTTTCGGACCAATGTGACTTTAAATTCCTTTAACTGTCGAAGAAAAGGTCCATATACTCAGACATATATACAGTAGTCAGACAGAGACTGATAAGTTAAATTCAAAACGTTTATAGTGTACAAAGAACGGTCTAATTATTATGTTGGTAAACTTCAGACTCGTGAGGAGGCTACCTAAATTGTATTTGCATTAATATTCTGGAATAGTCACGCGTACAATCAAAATGGAACTTTAGTATATGATTTATTGGATCTTTTTCTTTCCATGGACAAAACATTTACGTAATTGTAACATTTTCGAACGATTCATTTTAATTCTAAAAATCGTGTCTTTTTTTAAAGATTATTTAAATAAAATGAAGATTACTCGGCTTTTATAACTAAAATAAGTATTCACAGTAAGAAAATATAGTTTATTATCCAGCCACAAGTTTTTTTTTTTCTAGATCAATAATATTAGTTTAGTTATAAACGAAATAAGAATTAAAACTTACGCCATTTAGTTCCGTGCTCAAACACGATCAAAAACTTTATTACTGACGTGTTAGCGTTAAGCACAAAGTGGAGAGGCGGGGTGCATGGAAGTTGTGTTTAGAGTGCCTGGTCTTAACAACCTTTTGCAAGCATTGCAATATCAGCACAAATTCTTTAGCATACATTATTATACATTAATTCAAGTATTACTGTACGAGTAGCAAATAATGGTAGAAAACTATTGTAGTTTATTAACTGACTTTAAAAAAAATAGGAGGTTCTCAATTCAGTTGTATTTTTTTAACGTTTGTTACTCCGTCGTATATAAACCGATTTGAAAAATTATTTTCTTATTGAAAGATGGTCCCATATTTTGGTCAAAGTTCTGATGAGTGGTTTTTGAGTTAACGTCAAAAATACGCATTTTTTCCACTTAGTGTACCACGTAGTGTACGTTGATGATGTTACAATAACTTTCTGTCACCACACTGTTATTTACTTAGCAAGTGGTGGTATACGAATTTATGTGGAAAACACTACGAAGTGAAAAATTTAAGCTTTTAAACAAAAAAAAAACACTACAAATTGTAAAATAACTTTAATTTTGGAAGTCGGTGGCAAAATACTATATATATTTATGTATATCTTTATATTTAAATAAATATTTATTCCTCAATTCTCGCTATTGCACCTACCACTGTTTGTCTCTGCATCACCCAAAGGTTGACTGGTAGAAAATGCCTTTTGCATTAAGTCCGCCTCTGTACATTTGTATGCTTGAAGTATTAAATAAATAAATAAAAAACTAAAATACAAAACCGCTGACACCGACTTCCGAAATGAAAGTTACTTTTCGGTGTTTTTTTATGTTCAATTATTTGGAAAAATAGCTCCATTTAATGGACAAAACTGTCCAAAACGTGTCTATAAAAGTGTAAAAATAATTTAATATTGTTTGCATCATCGGATTTGATTAATAATTGCAATTATTTTAATGTACAAAAAGTCTTAAGAGTTATACAAAAAGTATAAGAGCACATAAAAAGAGACAAGCAGAAAAACTACGCGAGAAAGGCAATGATATGGCAAATAATGAAGAAACTCTGTTTTCAGTGTATACCGCATCAGCGGTGCCGTTAACATTGGAAAACTCTGAGGAACGTGTGTACCCACGGTACATCGAGTTCCCCGATGGCGAGGGTGTTATGCACACCGTAGATCTCGAGGCTGAGCCTGACATGGAACTACTCAATGAGATCGAAAGGAACCCAGCCAACAACGCATACTTGCTATACACCAGGTTCATTATTTTGCATTTCACCAAAATATTTTTTCCAACAATATATGTAAAATCAATATTATTGATTAGTTTATGCATATTTTAAGCATTCAAAAATGGCACATTAAACACTACGATAACTGTCAATTAATTTAAATTAAAATCGAATCGATAAATTATCGCCATGTCAATGCAACCTAAATTGAGTCGGCTAACAACTTATCACCCTCAATAATGATTACAGACGCAACCAAAGAATTTCACAAACGTTGACGATGAACAATGAGGGCTCCATCAGGAACTCGAACTTCAACGCCAATGTCCCCACCGTGGTCATCGCTCACGGCTGGCTCAGCAACCAGCACACCGACATCAACCCCACAATCAGAAACGGTAAATACTACTATATCAATCATTATCTTCCATCAATGTTCAAACAAGCAAACACGTTGCATCGGAACTGTTTAACTTTATGCAAGAGACCTTTCAATGTACAGGTACATTAAAAAGGTACCATATTCGCCCTATTCAAGAATAGAGCGAATATGGTAAAAAATATTGTTCAGAATAGAAATTATCTTCAAATTATTTTAAATATAGATAGGATTTCTCTTTAACGTTGACAATGCTTACTATAAATATTTCAAGACATAATATAACAATGTTTTTAGACAAAATAATACACCATAATGTATTGGTAATCATTGTCACATAACAATGATTTTTAATTCCTTTTCAGCTTACTTGGGCAAGAGTGACGTCAATGTCATTGTCCTGGACTGGAGAAGACTCGCATTGTCTGACTACGCCACAGCAGCTAGAGGTGTACCCGCCGTCGGCCGTGGTCTTGGACAGTTCCTGAATTTCTTAAACAGAGTAACTGGTCAGGCCTTCACCCAAATGCACCTTGTCGGCTTCAGTTTGGGTGCTCACCTTGTTGGTAACGCTGGCAGAGAACTTGGAGGAAGAGTCGCTCGCGTAACAGGTATGCATATTTCTATGCCTTAAATTTTTTGGGTACCGCTCTTGGCGATGAGAACTTAATCAATTAATTAGCACTTGAATGATTTCTAGCTTTGGATCCTGCTGGACCTCTATGGAACTATAACACAGACCGCGTCAGAGCCAGTGACGGTGTCTACGTTGAGGCTATCCACACCGATGGCGGTCTTGGCGGTCTTGGTATCGGCTCCAACGTCGCTAACGCCGACTTCTACCCCAACGGCGGTAACTCCCAGCCTGGTTGCCTTGCCAGCCTCTGCAACCACAACCGTGCCTGGGAACTGTTTGCTGCTACCGTGACATACAACCATTTAGTCGGCCGTCAGTGCACTACCAGCAGTCAGATAACCTGGAACACTTGCCGTGGTTCTGAATTCCGTATGGGTAACGATGACTTAAGGAAGTCGGGGTGAGTTGTCCACAGATATAATAATTAAATTGTATTGTTTTTACAATTTGGAATATTGATTTAAAAAAAAATAACCATATAGTAATTGGAACTAATCTTCCATAAATTCGAAGAAAATCATGATTATTATTTTCATTCCCAATTAACTTATTACATAGTTTTACAAAAATGAAAGAAAGAATTCGACAATTACGAAAGCAAACGTAGCAGTTTTTAAGAAACATAATTATTATTGTGTGCAAATTATTATATTTTTTTGATCAAAATGTTGACGTACCAACTGTGCTTATTCGCAACGTTTTTCTTTCTTTTTCAGATCTGGAATGTACCGTTTGGACACCGGCAGGAGATATCCTTATTAACTTGACGAAGCTACGTAAAATTCTTAACGATAATAAATTAAGGGCAACATTTACTTACTTTTTTTACTTACATAACTCTGTTTCCTATGGTTTTCTCTAGGTTTATATGTTGATAGCTCAAGCTGATTTAACTGTTAAAGGCAAAGTGTTCAAAAATACAGATGGTTTAAGTCAAGTTAAGCATACCTATACCCCCATAACTTAGCTGGCTTTTCTACACAAGCTTTGTAAATGAGATTATTCTTCTAATGCTGCGGCCGCATCAGCGTCTATCGTGACGAAGCTTCACACCGTGATACGATACAAGCACATGTGACCAACCATTTTCGGTTATCGTCGCGATAGTTCGGGCTGCGTAGCACTTATCGCCCAGGTACATCAAAGGGTTTTAGCGCGCTAATTAGCGTGGCGCGTGATCGGACTACCGTTGTTCATTTAGACTGTTGTCTCCGGACTGCGTAGACGCTCTGTTGAAATAATGGAGAGCATTCTATATTGTACGATAATTCGTTAAAATTATGAAGCAGCTAATGTGTCCACCGCATTAGCGCGATAACTTTTTAGCGAGCAAAATATACGAAGCTTCGGCACGCATTGCTTCGTCACGATAGACGTAGATGCGGCCGCTGCATAAAGATAAAGAGTTTTAATTATACATGATTTTATTTCTGTACGTAGGTTTGTACAAACAGTTTTACACATCAATCTTATTTTAATAAAAACTAGACAAAGTCGGCGTTTCCTACCTGACTACTTTAAGAAGAAAGGTCGAAACAAACTCAGAGGTCATAGTCTCTTTTAAAGTCCAGACTTAATTTTAGTCAGACTATGTAGATTGGTGTCTGAAATGGTCTTTTAAGAAAGAACCACACAAATTGAGTAAACCTGTCCAGTCAGTGCACGCATTTGTCAGTTATCGCGCAGCTCAACTCAGAACTTAAGGAACTCAACGAACAATACCAAAAAAAGGACATCTTTAGTAGGCCGCATAAAACTTCCAGAAAAACTAAACATCATGACATCGTATAATATGTAAAATAGTTTAATGAAAAAATTACAATAATAAGAAATAGCAAAAAAATTAACATTCACTGTGTAAAATTATTGAAGAAGCTCAATTCCAAGCCTTTTTTTCCTCAATATAGTCTTAAACAGTATGGTAGGCTTTCTGGCATAGTTTCTGCTTTATTGATTTGAACTTATTAAGGCTTATTTCTGAATGTGGCTGAGAAGTTTATTATAAAAATGTATACATCAGCATCAAAACGAGCCACCTATTTTCTTGAGCCTCGTTTTAGGAACAACAAAGGCTAGTGGGCAAAATGTATGGACGGCACACCCAGCTCCCCCACAGTTAAAATACTGTAGTTTTGAAGACATTACTTCTCCCCTTACTTAAAAGATTCCTATGGCATCTTGGGCCTCCTCCCACGCTGTAAATATGTGTTTTAATAAGGTGACACCAGCGTCAGTAGTACGTAACGTCCTTTGGTGAAACCATTTTGCTGATCGTGCAAGATTTGGTTGGCGTTAAAAGAGTAGCAGCGACGTCAAATGGTGAATGAATATGAAACAAATGGTTTCATACCAACGAGATATTTTGCTGAATTATTAAAAACACGTCATTATGAACCGTTCGCCGTGCACTCTGAAGGCTTGAATCACTAAAGACCAGCTAGAAAACCGTTTTTGACCTTAAAATATTGACCGTACCAACTTAATAAACAACAGATTCGTTATTGCATGAATTTATGGTAACGAATTTTTAAGCACGTTTCAATATGGTTTTTGTCGTATTTCTTGCAGATAGACCGAAAATAATTAATATTATTTTAGTAATACTATTATTTTAGGATTAAAATTTGAGGTTTAGTTTCAATCTTCTTTTCGTAAAGAAAATGAATACTTAAGCTGTAACCTCAATACCAACCAATATTTTTACTAAAGCCAAACCTTAAAAGCACCTATTTTGTCAGTAGTTTTTTTTTTTTACATTTTAAGTAGTCGTTAATGTTCTTATTTATTGCTTAATTACTTCGACCATGATCAAAGCTTTATATTTATGGTGAAAAAAATGCATTTTAGAATTTAAAACATTTCAAAATTTAAATATGTCAAAACAATACAAATTGCTTCTAAGTTTCTAGACATCTGTTTCACATTTTATTCAGCTGAAGTAATGATAAATAATTGTAGCAGTTTGTTAACTATACTTAAGTAAAATAAATATAACGAATAAATATTTTCTAATTTTATTATCACATATCACGCATTTTTTATTCTAAACCCTTTATTGCAATAACAATATTAATAAAAAGGCAGCAATATTTAAAAATATTATTATTGCAAACAATAATAATATATATTTGCAAAAAACAGCGATGTGATTTACGAGATTAGAACCTTAGCCATCGTGAATATAAAACCAACGCTTAACGCCTTCTGCTACCTGCACATATAATTTACTTTCGAATTTTAGCAATGCCATAAACTGGCCAATGTCACGCGTATGTGTTACCGTGTCTAACAAAAGTGATGGAAATATATTTTTGTTTCATATAGTGCGGCGCCCGCGAACCGCGACGATACAACAGTGTGTAGTGCAAAACTGCTTAAATATACACATGTACGGATTATAACGCGTGTTCACACCAATACGACTCTTAGCGTGCCTATGCACTTTTGAACGCTTACGCTTACGCTTACGCTTATATATGTTGTGGCCCAGTCGAGTGAAGGAAGGGTTACTATTATGGAATTAAAGTGTGTGAAGTGAAGTAAAAGTTAAAGATCTAAACCAAGTTTTGCATTATAAACAGCAACAACTGATAATCCAAACGATACTCCAAATAAACTGGACAGAATGTAAATACTGGTTCATTTTGTGTGTAATGAGTGTTTAATAATTGAAGTAATCACTAAAGCCAATCACAATCATGATGCCAGCAATGACAGAATAACAAAAATAGGAATATCTACATACTTTTGATTAGCTGTAGATATTCCACGACTGCGATGTGAAGCATTAGAGAGTGCTTTGCTATCGAACAATTTGTTTTGCGTCCATACTGCAACTGTTTTTATTGTTACACTCCTGCTAGTACATAGAACCTACTTAATTAATACCATTAAATATAAAAAGTATAGAGATTAATTCTGTACTTTATTTATTTAACCATTTATGCACACACATATAAACAGACAAGAAGAAAGGAACAGAAAAATACGTACAAAGGCAATGCTTATTTCTAAAGAAATCTCTTCCAGCATACCTGCGATAGGAAAGTATATAAAAAGAGATGTAGACAACGTATGTAACCATATAAGAGAAAACGAAACATAAATCAAAGAACAAAAAAAAAACAATTCACTAATTTCAATTTAAACAACGTACAATATGAGAATATACTTACATACATACTTCAAAATAAATATCACTACAATATATATAATTACAATGTGATTTAAAATAACTATGCAACTATGACGAGTTGGAAAGATAGTGTTCTTTCACTCTTCGTTTAAATGCTTCAACAGTATGACAGTTCCTAATGTCAGGCGGTAGTGAATTCCACAACCGAACCGCGTGCACAGTGAAGGAGTAGGAATAGAAGTCGGTTGAGTGGCGAGGGGATTTAAGGGTGTATCCCATCTGGCCCGGTGACTTGGCCCGGCACCGGGCCACATGGGACAAAAAAGTTTTAACTGGCCCGGTGATATGTTTACCGGGCCAGATGACACAAATCAAGTGCCATCGTCCCCGGAAAGGGGAGAAAAGAGGATACGCCTCGATGTAAATGGCTGAATGGTAGGTTAGGTTAGGTTAGAACTGTGACCACATAACACACCGCACGAGCCGAGCGAGCGAAGCGAGCGGTGCCGCGGTAGCGGCCGGCGAGTGCCAGAAACCATTTAGGCAAGTTTATCCCACTGCTACCGGCCGCACCTAGTTTTAGCCGGCTAAAACTAGGTGTAGCCGCACTTCGGGTTTTAGCCGTAACATATCGACCACACAAGAATTACGTTTGCCTGACAACTTTTCAGCAAATGTTTCAGCAGTTTGATTTATAAGTTCAATCCCTTTCATAGATGCATATAGTTAGTATTTCACAAATTACGAGGCGTATCCTCTTTTCTCCCCTTTCCGGGGACGATGGCACTTGATTTGTGTCATCTGGCCCGGTAAACATATCACCGGGCCAGTTAAAACTTTTTTGTCCCATGTGGCCCGGTGCCGGGCCAAGTCACCGGGCCAGATGGGATACACTCGGATTTAAGGAGTATTTAAGATGCGACCTGCAAGGTGCATCAAAAGGATGGGCGTAGGAAAAGCGTTCCCGCAGATAGGATGGGGTTTTAGGGTTGTGAAGGATGTTGAATAGTAGACACAATATCCGGGAGTTCCTGCGAAGTCGAATAGGAAGCCACTTGAGTATCTTGCGAAAGTTAGAAACGTGATAATACTTATCTTTATTTTTTTATTTAATAGCCAAGTGTAATACATCTCATCATCAGCTCTTTTTAAACTGAATAGAAGTTACTCTGGCGCCTAATTCCAAATCTTTATCCGTTCGGAGTTATACTGTAAAATACTGATATTTAACTGCATCTAGTTAAATTGTAAGATGGACCTTACATAGATGGGAAAAGGAATGGATAGGCAGGTGACGAACGCATGCACTACATACGACATTTCACCTTATACACATTACCTACGACACATTACGACTTTATTTTACGAGCAAGGGCTTGTATAAGGCACAGAGGTGCCCATTTTTTTGATCGGCGGCGGTGATCTCTCGCGTCCGGCCCTAATCCAGGCCATGGTATGGAGTGAAAGGGCTTGGGAGGCTGTCACGTCTTTCTGTGAAGCAGTAATGCTCGCAAAGGAGGAGGCGGAACGCGTAAGGGAGAGTCAAATTTTGCGCCCTCATGACCCTAACCGCCGCAGGAGAAGCCCTAGGCGTCGGGAATCGCAAACCGATTCCCAGACATATTGATATTCAAAATTAAAAAGTCATTTATTCAAACTAGACTGAGAATCAGCACTTTTCGAACGTCAAAATGACATAAGACAGTGCTCCAAAAACACCCACCCTTCACCACTTCCTAGTGCCTTTAGCTGGGAAGAAGAAGTGGCGCAACAAACTCCCCAGCAGCACAGCTCTCTGTTCAAGTTAAAAAAAAAAAACTTACTTTGCATAATATTGAAACATTTTCATTAATCTTGCTATTTTTTATTGACTGTTGACTATTAATTATTGACTATTTTTAATGTAAGCCTTAGAGGACAATAAGTCTTGTATTATCATGTAATGTCTTTAATAATGCTGATAGTGAACACGCAAATAATCCACCAGTCAATAGTAAACTTCACAAATCACTGAAAATAAGTGATAAAACACATGTATCAATAATCATGTCATCAATAAGTCGCTACATCAGTACTGATAAAATTTGAGTATAAATAGCTATAGGGTTTGTTAAAACAGGACTGAATTCTAATTATTGTTGTCACAATGCAGAAGACTGTCTTGTGTTTGCTCCTTGCGACGGGTAAGTTTTATAAAATAATAAAATAAACAGTGAACAGGAAATCTAACTAACACACTGCAGTAACTCCTTTGTTAGTCGCAGTTATTCTTTAATTAACCCGTTAAATGAGTGTTTTTCGGACGAATGTGACTTTAAATTCCTTTAACTGTCGTAGAAAAGGTCAATATACTCAGACATATACACAGTAGTCAGACAAAGACTGATAAGTTAAATTCAAAACGTTTATAGTGTACAAAGAACGGTCTAATTATTATGTTGGTAAACTTCAGACTCGTGAGGAGGCTACCTAAATTGTATTTGCATTAATATTCTGGAATAGTCACGCGTACAATCAAAATGGAACTTTAGTATATGATTTATTGGATCTTTTTATTTCCATGGACAAAACATTTACGTAATTGTAACATTTTCGATCGATTCATTTTAATTCTAAAAATCGTGTCTTTTTTTAAAGATTATTTAAATATAATGAAGATTACTCGGCTTTTATATCTAGTATTCACAGTAAGAAAATATAGTTTATTATCCAGCCACAAGTTTTTTTTTTCTAGATCAATTATTAGTTTAGTTATAAGCCATTTAGTTCCGTGCTCAAACACGATCAAAAACTTTATTACTGACGTGTTAGCGTTTAGCACAAAGTGGAGAGGTGGGGTGCATGGAAGTTGTGTTTAGAGTGCCTGGTCTTAACAGCCTTTTGCAAGCATTGCAATATCAGGACAAATTCTTTAGCATACATTATTATACATTAATTCAAGTATTACTGTACGAGTAGCAAATAATGGTAGAAAACTATTGTAGTTTAATAACTTACTTTAAAAAATATAGGAGGTTCTCAATTCAGTTGTATTTTTTTAACGTTTGTTACTCCGTCGTATATAAATCGATTTGAAAAATTCTTTTCTTTTTGAAAGATGGTCAAAGTTCTGATGAGTGGTTTTTGAGTTAACGTCAAAAATACGATTTTTTTCCACTTAGTGTACCACGTAGTGTACGTTGATGATGTTACAATAACTTTCTGTCACCACACTGTTATTTACCTAGCAAGTGAACGAGTTACGAATTTATGTGGAAAACACTACGAAGTGAAAAATTTAAACTTTTAAACAAAAAAAAAACACTACAAATTGTAAAATAACTTTAATTTTGGAAGTCGGTGGCAAAATACTATATATATTTATGTATATTTTTATATTTAAATAAATATTTATTCCTCAATTCTCGCTATTGAAACCTACCACTGTTTGTCTCTGCATCACCCAAAGGTTGACTGGTAGAAAATGCCTTTGGCATTAAGTCCGCCTCTGTACATTTGTATGCTTGAAGTATTAAATAAATAAATAAAAAACTAAAATACAAAACCGCTGACACCGACTTCCGAAATGAAAGTTACTTTTCGGTGTTTTTTAATGTTCAATTATTTGGAAAAATAGCTCCATTTAATGGACAAAACTGTCCAAAACGTGTCTGTGAAAGTGTAAAAATAATTTAATCTTGTATGCATCATCGGATTTGATTAATAATTGCAATTATTTTATGTACAAAAAAGTCATAAGAGTTATACAAAAAGTATAAGAGCACATAAAAAGAGACAAGCAGAAAAACTACGCGAGAAAGGCAATGATATGGCAAATAATGAAGAAACTCTGTTTTCAGTGTATACCGCATCAGCGGTGCCGTTAACATTGGAAAACTCTGAGGAACGTGTGTACCCACGGTACATCGAGTTCCCCGATGGCGAGGGTGTTATGCACACCGTAGATCTCGAGGCTGAGCCTGACATGGAACTACTCAATGAGATCGAAAGGAACCCAGCCAACAACGCATACTTGCTATACACCAGGTTCATTATTTTGCATTTCACCAAAATATTTTTTCCAACAATATATGTAAAATCAATATTATTGATTAGTTTATGCATATTTTAAGCATTCAAAAATGGCACATTAAACACTACGATAACTGTCAATTAAGCAACAAGAGCTAGGTTAAAAATAAAATAAAACAATTTAAATTAAAATCGAATCGATACATTATCGCCATGTCAATGCAACCTAAATTGAGTCGGCTAACAACTTATCACCCTCAATAATGATTACAGACGCAACCAAAGAATTTCACAAACGTTGACGATGAACAATGAGGGCTCCATCAGGAACTCGAACTTCAACGCCAATGTCCCCACAGTGGTCATCGCTCACGGCTGGCTCAGCAACCAGCACACCGACATCAACCCCACAATCAGAAACGGTAAATACTACTATATCAATCATTATCTTCCATCAATGTTCAAATAAGCAAACACGTTGCATCGGAACTGTTTAACTTTATGCAAGAGACCTTTCAATGTACAGGTACATCAAAAAGGTACCATATTCGCCCTATTCAAGAATAGAGCGAATATGGGCGAATATGGTAAAAAATATTGTAAAGAATAGAAATTATCTTCAAATTATTTTAAATGTAGATAGGATTTCTCTTTAACGTTGACAATGCTTACTATAAATATTTCGGGACATAATATAACAATGTTTTTAGACAAAATAATACATCATAATGTATTGGTAATCATTATCACATAACAATGATTTTTAATTCCTTTTCAGCTTACTTGGGCAAGAGTGACGTCAATGTCATTGTCCTGGACTGGAGAAGACTCGCATTGTCTGACTACGCCACAGCAGCTAGAGGTGTACCCGCCGTCGGCCGTGGTCTTGGACAGTTCCTGAATTTCCTAAACAGAGTAACTGGTCAGGCCTTCACCCAAATGCACCTTGTCGGCTTCAGTTTGGGTGCTCACCTTGTTGGTAACGCTGGCAGAGAACTTGGAGGAAGAGTCGCTCGCGTTACAGGTATGCATATTTCTATGCCTTAAATTTTTTGGGTACCGCTCTTGGCGATGAGAACTTAATCAATTAATTAGCACTTGAATGATTTCTAGCTTTGGATCCTGCTGGACCTCTATGGAACTATAACACAGACCGCGTCAGAGCCAGTGACGGTGTCTACGTTGAGGCTATCCACACCGATGGCGGTCTTGGCGGTCTTGGTATCGGCTCCAACGTCGCTAACGCCGACTTCTACCCCAACGGCGGTAACTCCCAGCCTGGTTGCCTTGCCAGCCTCTGCAACCACAACCGTGCCTGGGAACTGTTTGCTGCTACCGTGACATACAACCATTTAGTCGGCCGTCAGTGCACTACCAGCAGTCAGATAACCTGGAACACTTGCCGTGGTTCTGAATTCCGTATGGGCAACGATGACTTAAGGAAGTCAGGGTGAGTTGTCCACAGATATAATAATGAAATTGTATTATTTTAACAATATGGAATATTGATTTAAAAAAAATAACTGTATTGTAATTGGAACTAATCTTCCATAAATTCGAAGAAAATCATGGTTATTATTCATTCCCAATTAACTGATGACATAGTTTACAAAAATTAAAGAAAGAATTCGACAATTATGAAAGCAAACGTAGCAGTTTTTAAGAAACATAATTATTATTTTGTGCAAATTATTATATTTTTTATCAAAATATTGACTTGGTTAACTAACTTGGCCAACTGTGCTTATTTATAAAGTTTTTCTTTCTTTTTCAGATCCGGAATGTACCGTTTGGACACCGGCAGGAGATATCCTTACTAACTTGACGAAGCTATCTAAAATACTTAACGATAAATAAATTCAGGGCAACATTTACTTGCTTTTTTTATTTACATAACTCTGTTTCCTATGGTTTTTGCTAGGTTTATACGTTGACAGCATAAGGTGATTTAACTGTTACAGGCAAAGTGTTACAAATAACAGATGGTCTAAGTCAGGTTAAGTCTAAGTAAGTCAATGTTTTTCTAGATTATTCTTCTAATGCTGGGGCCGCATCTGCATCTATCGTGACGAAGCTTCGCACAGTGATACGATACACGCAGATGTGACCAACCATTATTGGCTATCGTCGCGATAGTTCGGGCTGCGTAGCACTCATCGCCCTGGTAAATCAAAGGGCTTTAGCGCGCTAATTAGCGTGGCGTGTGGTTGGACTACCGTTGTTCATTTCGACTGTTCTCTCTGAACTGCGTAGATGCTCTGTCGAAATAATGGAGAGCATTCTGCAGTAGCGCGATAACTTTTTAGCGAGCAAAACATACGAAGCTGCGGCACGCATTACTACGTCACGATAGACGCAGGTGCAGCCGCAGCATTAAGATAAAGAATTTTAATGATACATGATTTTACTTCTGTACGTAGGTTTGTACAAACATTTTCCTTTTTTTCTGACTACGGCAAAGCCAAAAGTAAGGATAATCATTTTAACAGTCTATGTATGCATGTTTGTATTATTTTACTTGTGCTAAACTACAGAACCGATTTTGATGAATGAGATATTAATAGATTTGTAATAATGGTCCGGGTGACATAGGCTATATAAATTATCACTAAAATTATATGGTGAATTTTACACGTAAAGGAGATGGGGAACAGTGGGCCCAAATCTAATAAGATTTGGGCCCACCGTTCCCCATCTATAGCCTATGTCACCCGGACCATTATTACAAATCTATTGATATCTCATTCATAAAAATCAGTTCAGTACACGTAAATAGCTGATTTTAGTTGAGATATGATCTTAAAAATTTGGCATATTTTTTATCCTTGAATATCAAAAATCAGCTCAATTCTCCATCTGGAACCGGAGAAATATGATAAGGATAGTTTTCGTGAGATTATCGATTAAAGTAATAGATTACACAACTACAAAAAAAAACCTACCCACTAGGTAGCACTAGGTAATATACTCGTAATTAACTCAAAGTAATTAAATGCACTATTTATACTTTTATACAATATAGTGCATTTAATTTAAGTAAAACATCATTAATTACTGAAAAACCAAAATAATGATTTTCAATTTCATATCGATTAAAATCAGTTTTATATTTTTAGTCTATGTCACTGGCAGTGCATGTTCTGCACTGGCATGAGCTGACTGAAATTAACACTAGACATTAGTGGTGGGTCGTTGTTGAATTTTTGATGGACGAAACCGTTTTTCCGACGACGAAAACGGTTAAAAGACAAAACATATTATACATGGAATAGAATTGCGTTTTCGTCGAGCGTAGTTTCTTACAACTATCAACGATTTGAAATGTATGCTGATGACAGCACATTGATAATTAAATGTCATAATAAAGATTCTTATGAAGCTAATGTCAATAGTACGCTTGAAAAGTTTTTAATTTGGCTTAATGAAAATAACTTAATTATAAATTTAGAGAAAACAAAGATAATGCATTTCTATCAAAGAATATTAGACACAAATATGGATATAAATTATAATGGACAAATAATAGATAGGGTCAATGATGCAAAATTTCTAGGAATTTCAATTGATAGCCGACTGACATGGAAAATTCAAGCGGATAACGTATGCAAAAAACTAAGTTCAGCTGCTTATGCTTTGTATAGTTTATCAAAAAAACTTAATTTTCAGACAGTATTGATAGCATATCACAGTCTAGTTGTTTCTGTAAGGTTTGGTATAATATTCTGGAGCAACTGTAGTGAAAGAGAAAATATTTTTAAGGCGCAAAACGCTGTATTCGATGTATTTTTAATCTCAAAGTGACTGACAGCTGCATATCTGTCTTTAAAAAATATAATCTATTAACTTTTGCATGTCTATATATACTAGAAATAGCCTTTTTTGTTAAAACAAATGATCACTTATTTCAGATTTTGAAAAACAGTAGAAACAGTATCTTAATTGCGTAATACACGATCAATCACAATTTGTTTCAATTTGAAACAGATGTCTAATCCCAATTGCTTCATAAGTTGGAAAAAAAAACTGCTCAACAACTTAAACAACGCAATGAATGTTGTTTAGCTGTCAAAATGAAACAAATTTGTTATAATCATTTACGAAAAACTTTTTACAAAAAAAAACAACCGACTTAAAAAAAAAACACTACAAAGTGAAAAATAACTTTAATTTCGGTGTCTTTGGTTTTGAATTTTCGTTCTTTGTCACCGACTACCGAAATTAAAGTTATTTTTCACTTTGTAGTGTTTTTTTTTTTTAAGTCGGTTGTTTTTTTTTTGTAAAAAGTTTTTATTTTTCACTTTTTAGTTGTGGTACCTACCCCACACAAATTCGAATACCACTACCTGCTATGTAAATAACAGTGACAAGAAGTTATCATATCATCTACATACTAAGTGGGAAAAAATACGTATAATTGAAGCTAACTCAAAAACTACCCAAGCAAAGTTAATAAAATTTGTATGGGAACCTCTGAAGTATGATCTACCAAACAAAATAAATAATCATCAAATCTATTCATAATTGGCGGAGTAATCGCGTAACAAACATACAAAAAAAAAACATACAGACGAATTGAGAACCTCCTCCTTTTGGAAGTCGGTTAAAAATAAGTTACGCCATTCGGTTACTGGAATACAAGTTTAAGAACTCAATACGAAGACGAGTTATACATAGGTGGATATAAAACTGCATTATTGAGAAAGAGTGTTATGTAAATGGCTCCTCTTATTTATAATCATGCACCAAAAATTATTAAAGAGCAACCTCTCAGAAGATTTAAAAAGTACCTTAAAAAATTACTAATTCAAAAATGCTTTTACTCTGTATCAGATTTTTTGTATGTTACTACTACTCTACTACTCTTATTTACGTTGTCGTAACGTTTATCAAGCGTTGTATGTTCCCTCGTAACTACTAAACGGCTGAACCGATTTTGATATATGATATGTCGTTGAGTTTGTCTTAATTATGCAAGTGTCACTGGGTATATTATAAAAATCAAAAATGCTAATTTTGACGCCAAAAAGGATTAAAAAAAAAGAAACTTCCAAACCTACAAAGTGGGGTGTCAAAATGAAGGGTTATAAACGTTGATTACAAAAATATATGCTAATTATATGTTCAAATGTATTATATATTATGAGAAATGATAAAAAACTAAAAAGCTTACAGTAAAAATACTTATTAAAAAACTAAAAAAACCCAACTGTGAAAATACATAACTGAAAAGCGAAAACAAGAATTATATAATCAATACAATTCTGGTATCGCAGGCATCAAGTTTTTGGTTTGTCTACGATACCAAAATTCTATTGATTATAATACATGTTTTTCTCTATTCAGTTATGTGTTTTTACTCTAACATGAGGTATCGTAAACGTAATACATTAAGTATTTTTTTGGTTATTAACATTAAACCAGTTTACAACTTTTGCGAGGGAGCCATTTACATTGTCAGTAACTATCTGCTGACGTTTGAGTTTGAATAAAAGTGAAGTGTCATCTGCAAACAACACGATATCATGATTATCCTTAATAAGGTAAGGCAAGTTATTTATATAAATAAGAAACCAAAAGCGGCCAAGAATTGAGCCCTGGGGACCCCCATTCTTACTACAGATCCTGAATTTAGCCTAAGTGGATTATAAAACTCTTATTTGGTCATGTAGGTAATGATTTTCTTTATAATGCTGATAGTAAACACGCAATTAATCCATCCGTCAATAATAAACTTCACAAATCACTCAAAATAAGCGATAAAACACATTTCATAATCAATCAATCGCTACATCAGTACTGATAAAATTTTAGTATAAATAGCTATAGGGTTTGTTAAAACAGGACTAACTTCTAATTATTGTTGTCACAATGCAGAAGACTGTCTTGTGTTTGCTCCTTACGACGGGTAAGTTTCGTAAAATAATAAAATAAACAGTGAATTAGGAAATCTAACTTACACACTGCAGTAATTTCTTTGTTAGTCGCAGTTATTCTTTAAGATCAGACACTCTAAAGACAATTTCCACGCAAGCTCCGCCCCCATGCACCCCGCCACTCCACGATGTTCTAAACGCTAACTCAACAGTAATAAAGTTGAATATCGCGTACGCTCTTTGATTGTGTTCGAACACGGAACTAAATGGCGTAAGTCTCAATTCTTATTTCGTTTAACTAAATCAATAATTGATCTAGAGAAAAAATATCTTGTGACTGGATAATAATAGTAGTTTATGAAACTGTTGCATAATGAGGGGTATTAAAACATGAGTGTGTGTTAAAAACCGAGCCGTAGGCGAGGTTTTTAATAGTATCACACGAATGTTTTAATACCTAGTTATGTGCAGTTTCATACATTACTTTATCTACTCTCAAACATTGGGATTGAAACAAACACTAAATAAAAAATCAAAGTTAAAGATCAAGAATAAATTTAAAAAACCCACAAAATTCAGTAAATACTACAAAACAAATGAATGTCGCCTGCACCAGCACATCACCGCACATGCGCTACAGCGGGTGCTGCTGTCCCCCGCCAAAAGTTGATGGAAACTCTTTGGTGATATTAACTTCTTGGATTAGCGCTGTATCGTAATAGAAAAAAAATTGTTTTATAGTATTATTTTGTTAGAGAAAAAGTGTTATAATATGATTCTATTTTAAAATTTCGGTATTCTGTTTATAAAGTATATCAATATAAACTCGTTTTGAAGTTCTTAATTCGAATATTACGCTATGAGAGTAGATAAACTATATTTTCTTACTGTGAATACTTATTTTAGACATAAAAGCAGAGTAATCTTAATTTTATTTTAACAATCTTTAAAAAAGATATGATTTTCGAATAAAAAAATTAATCTAGCGAAAATGTTACAATTACGTAACTGTCTCGTACATGGAAAGAAAAAGATCCAATAAATCATATACTAAAGTTCCATTTTGATTGTTTGCGTGACTGTTTCAGAATATCAATGCGAATTAACATACAATTTAGGGAGCCTCTTCTTGATTAACCTGTTAAATGTGTATTTTTCGGACCAATGTGACTTTAAATTCCATTGGGGTTCTCAATTCAGTTGTGTTTCTTTAATGTTTATTACTGCGTCATTTATAAACTGATGATTTGAAAGATTATACGTATCATAAGGTGGTCCCATATTTTTGTCAAAGTTCTGATGAGTGGTTTTCGAATAAGAGTCATTAACATATATTTTTTCCACATAGTGTATGTTGTCTTTCTGTCACTGCACTGTTATTTACTTAGCAAGTGGTTGTATACGAATTTGTGAAAAATAAAATCTTTTTAACAAACCAGTCCAAAACGTGTCTGTAAAAGTGAAATTTAAGAATAATCCAATATTGTTTGCATCATCTGATTTGATTTTAATAATTGCAATTATTTTAATGTACAAAAAAGTCGGAAGAGTTACACAAAAAGTATAAGAGTACGTAAAAAGGGACAGCCAGAAAAAATACGTGAGAAAGGCAATGATATGGCAAATAATGAAGAAATTCTTTTTCAGTATATACCGCATCAGCGGTACCGGTAGCATCGGAATACTCTGAGGACCGTGTGTACCCGCGGTACATCGAGTTTCCCGATGGCGAGGGTGTCATGCACACTGTAGATCTAGAGGCTGAGCCTGACATGGAACTCCTCAATGAGATCGAAAGGAACCCAGCCAATAACTTATACTTACTATACACTAGGTAAATTTATTGTGCATTCCATTTATTTTTTTATTTTTTTTAACAATAAAAGTAAAATCTATATTCTTGAAATACGTATATGCACATTATAAGCATTGAAAGAAGTCTATCTCAAAAATTCAAAATATAATCAATTCCCGACGCCCGTCCCCAAAACAACTGTATAATCCACCACAAGGCCCAGTGTGGGTTGGTAGATGTCACACGTCTTCGAATTTTTGGCAGAAGACACCGGTTTCCTCACGATGTTTTGAGAGCAGTGATGATGAAATAATTTACACAAAGTAAAGCACCTGTCAGTTTTGGAACCTAAGACCTAGTGGCGGCCGCTACCACTGAGCCACCATTGCTCTCTAAACACCATGATAACCGTAAATTAAGCAATTGGGTAGAGAATTTTCCGGTCTGGTTTTCCAGATCAAAAAATTATGGAATTGTCAATGGCAACCTAAATTGAGTCGGCTAAAAACTTATCACTCTCAATCATGATTACAGACGCAACCTAAGACTTTCGCAAACGTTGACGATCAACAATGAGGCCTCCATCAGGAACTCAAACTTTAACGCCAATGTCCCCACCGTGGTCATCGCTCACGGTTGGCTCAGCAACCAGCACACCGACATCAACCCCACCATCAGAAGCGGTAAATAATACTTCTTTATTAATAATTTCAGTGTAGTATCATTGTGTTTCATCAAAGTTCATATTTTGTCAGTAACGAAATAAAATATCCGAACTGCTACCATTCTTATACGAGAGACTTAAACTGTGAGGTATTGAGAAATGTACATTTCAACTTTTTCCTGCTATTTACATACTTTAAAATAAACACAGTGAATGTGTGTTGCTTAAAATATTATTAACTCATTTCAGCTTACTTGGACAAGAGTGACGTGAACGTCATTGTCCTAGACTGGAGAAGACTTGCGTTGTCTGACTACGCCACAGCAGCTCTAGGTGTACCCGCCGTTGGCCGTGGTCTTGGACAATTCCTGGATTTCCTTAATAGAGTGACTGGTCAAGCCTTCACCCAAATGCACCTTGTCGGCTTCAGCTTGGGTGCTCACCTTGTTGGTAACGCTGGCAGAGAACTTGGAGGAAGAGTCGCTCGCGTTACAGGTATGCATATTTTTCATGTGTTTAATTTTTGGGGTACCGCTCTTGGTGATGAGAACTTAATCAATCAATTAACACTTGAATGGTTTCTAGCTTTGGATCCTGCTGGACCTCTATGGAACTACAACGTAAACCGCGTCAGACCCACTGACGGTGTCTATGTTGAGGCTATCCACACCGATGGCGGTTACACAATCGGTGGTCTTGGTATCGGCTCCAACGTCGCTAACGCCGACTTCTACCCCAACGGTGGTATCTCCCAGCCTGGCTGCCTCACCAACCTCTGCAACCACAACCGTGCCTGGGAGCTGTTTGCTGCTACCGTGACATTCAACCACTTGGTCGGCCGCCAGTGCACTACTAGTACTCAGATAACATGGAACACTTGCCGTGGTTCTGAACTCCGTATGGGCAACGATGACTTGAGGAAATCAGGGTTGGTTTCTTTGCTTTATTAACATCGTTCATATGGATTTTCTAAGAGCAGTGGTGGTCCAGTGGTAACGGCCGCGACTTACAAGTTGTAGGTCGTAGGTTCAAACCCAGACAGGCGCTTTACTTTGTGTAAATTATTTCATCACCACTGCTCTCAAAACGGTGAAGGAAAACATCGTGAGGAAACCGGCATGTCCTAGAACCAAAAATTCGATGACATGTGACATCTACCAACCCGCACTGGGCCCGCGTGGTGGATTACGGCCCACTCCCTCTCACAGAGAGGTGGCCTGTGTCCCAGCATTGGGAACATTATAGGCTGATGATGATATGGATTTCCATGAATTAAGTAATTTGGTCTTATTTGGTTCTTGTAATAGATGAAAATATGTACAAACGATCTTGATGGTTATCTTAGTATGTCAAATCTCTTTGATCAATACGGTATTATACTAAATAGGATTTGCAAAATTGTTCTTTTCCATAATGTGTGCTCATAATTTGTTTTTTCTTTTTTTTCAGTTCTGGAATGTACCGTCTTGACACAGGCTGGAGGCATCCTTATTAAATCTTCTTTCTAACTTAAACTTTACTAAAATAAACAGTATTTGGCGCAATTATAACAACTTTTATTTATTTCTATTCACACCCAGCACGCAGTAACAACTTTGGTAAGGTTTTACCCAGTTTTTCCTTAAGAAAAGTGAATTAGCTAACACGGATATTTTATAAAATATCTAGTTGAGTATGGCTTACCTTTCGTAAAATGGACGATTCGATATTAATATAATTATTAAATACTAATAATCATCTATACAAATATACAGACAAAAAAAATCAAATTGAAGTGTCTGTTTGTAATGTCAAAATAACAGCTTTTACTAAATTTATATATACAGTACTTTTAACGAAAAAAAACTTTTTTTTTTGGCTGTCCGTCTGTTTGTTCCGGCTAATCTCCAGGCTTTCATTAAAATATAGCTAATTTTATAAGGAGTAAGTTAGGCTACTTTTATTTAAAAAAAAAGAATTAGGGTCGATGCGTGCAAACCGTGGACAGCAGCTAGTTTAAAATATTAACATTAGATTGCCTACAATTATTATTTTACTAGCTATTTACACTATTTATTTTATTTTATTTATTTATTAATGTTGCTATACGTCAACACGTATAGCAACATTAATAAAATATAATTTTATTAATTTATTTTATTATTTATGAACACACAGTAAAATAGATACAGCGAAACGTCATAATTATAATAAAATGTAGAGTACGAAGGTACTGCTTATTTCTTAAGAAAAAACTTCTTATAAACTATGAAATTTTAATTATATAATCAGCCTCTAATGTTCCCACTGCTGCCCACTCCCTCTCACAGAGGAGACGGACACAAGCCTTCTAGGGAGTGGGCCGTAATCCACTACGCGGGCCCAGTGCGGGTTGGTAGATGTCACACGACAGTCAGCACCGCTACTACTTTGCTGAGTGGCTTATATAATCTTCACTATAAGAGTTACCCAGTAACTTACATAGTTGTGGAGGTCAGCTGTGCAATCGCTCAACGTATAATAAGGTAGGAATTCTACTGAATCCTAGTAGACTGGAAGCAGACCCTAACATGCTTGAGAAAAGGCTAAGCAAATGGTAATGAGCTACCAAATTTATGCCGAAACGAGAGAAAAAGAAGCAAGATAATGTTATACGTTTTTAGCACGCACAACTTTATACGATAACAACAACAGGATGCTATAACTCCGCATCTTACCCAAAAAGATCTTTTTGTGCGAATACACGATCTTCGAGTTCATATCGACGCCCTCCCCGCTAACTGTCGTAATTAGCAATTGATATTTTTCCAGAGCAACAGTTTTTCGGTCGGGCGCTTTATTCATGAATTAATAACTTTTTATAAATAGCTCTTTACTTAATCTTTAACTCACTAACTGTAGATGTGTACATATACGACAGGTGGTGAGAATATTTTTTCCCTCAAACAAAACTCACGCAAAACAAAATACGTTATTATCTTCTAAACGGTAAACGACACAGACACAACGATTAGAGAGAAGTTTTTGAAAAAAAGTTCTGAACACGTAGGGAACGTAAGTGCAGATAGGTACGTCAATTTTTGAGATACGACAGTTAGCGGGGAGGGCGACGATTCACTCATTTGTTCGGAAAACCAGATAGTGCCCTCTGTCGATACGACCACGCATTCGGGTTCGGCGAACAAAATAAACGCGAAGATTGCATACTCGCGCGACGATTGCGTTGGTTAGGATACAGCCTAAGGCAGTTACGCAAGCGACAAGAAGGCACTAAGGCCGAAATTTAGACTGCCTCGTTGGTCTAGTGGTCGCAAGCGCTACTGCTGAGCATGAGGTCCTGGGTTCGATTCCCGGGTCGGGCAAAGTGTTATTGGGTTTTTCTATCTGAAATTTCTCAGTAGCAGCTCAGAGTCTGGATTTGTGCCCGGTTGATGGCAATAGGCTCGCCCCCTATTACATGGGACTTAAACATAACTGGCGAAATGTGGGTGTACCTGCTACAGGGACACCTCTGCTCAACCCTTCGGGGAAACAAGGCGTTATGTTATGTACTTTGACTAAGCGTTATTCCTGTCACTAACGTGCAGCTAAAATGTGTCAAATTAAAACTGCAAGATAGAGACGGGGACATGTCTAAGTTAAAGTTCGTGCTAAATGCGCACGTACAAAGATCTCGGCTTAACAGCTGATAGCAAAATTAAGTTTTGGCTAAGCGACATTATCAAAGTATTTCTGATAAGAAAGATATGCAACGAAATAATAATGAAATTGCGTTGCAATTACATACATTATTTTGCATGTCATGGTGCTCTGACGCCAGACATATGCTTCAAATATCAGTAATTTTATAGCAGTAAGTATAATATTTTAAAACTTGAGGGGTCCCCACATAGTGACGCTGCCTGTACCTACGTGTGCAAATGCAAAGCTTGCTCATGCTCAAAAACCAATACTATCCATCACCATTTTCTAGAACAACTTTTTTTTTAGCCCATTCACCAAGTGTTCAAATTTTAGAAGCTATATGAAATCAAATCCAAACATTCATTCTTATGATATGGGTAGTTGGGTACTTATGTGGTACAAAAAATGGTATGTTCTATCTGACACCGCACCGGCAGGGCTTTGACAGTGTTATTATACTTGGCGCCTCGCCGTCAAGATAGCTGGCTCCACTTCTCCATATTTTTTAAACTGTCAACTCCAGGTACAGTACGTTTGTTTAATCAATAAGTACCTTTATAATCAGATAACCTTTTTTGCCACCTGTACTATCGAAGAAACGCATATCTGTACACTGTAAGGACTATTTATTCTTGCTTGCAGCGCTTGGCCGCTACAGTATCGCTTACCTACGAAAAATAAAACTGACCAAGTGTGTGTCGGACCTCGCACAATGAAGGTTTCCGTAGCTGGGATGAATTTATCCCAAAAACAAACTTAACTTTGTAGTTGAAAAACATGTTCTCCCATACCGAATGTACGGGAAAACATGTTTTTGCAACTGCAAATATGAGTTGGTCGATTATTACTCCTTAACTTGTAGAGTCTACTTAGCTGTGATAGTTTTACTTTTAATATCCTTATATAAATTACTGCTGTGATTTTTTTCACACATCCAAAACCAACCATTTAGCTGGCAGGGGGGGGGACACTTGACTCTAACAAAAATTAGCACTTTAAAGTTTATTATTTCGCATACGGATCCCTGAATCCAAAAATAGTTTGAACATGCTCACAATGTTTTTGAAGTACCTTTCCAATGATACCTCAAAATCATAGGATAGAAAAAAAAACCTTCACCACTTTACGTATATATATACCCTAAAAAAAATTGTTTTTCATAATTTTATTTTCTACTATGCTGGCATAATTAGTATGTATACCCATGCCAAATTACAGCTTTCTAGTACTAAGAGTCTCGGAGCTAGACCGCGGACAGACAGACGGACATGACGAAACTATAAGGGTCAATTGTTTACTACGGAAGCCTAAAAAGGGTCGTGTGCACGGGATTTTGTTTTCAAAATGCTTAGATATGCGTTTCCTCGATGGTACATAGTGCACATGTAGGTCTCTTCCATTGTTCGATTCTCAGGATGCTATAATAATATGGCGTCCTTCACTGTCAAGTTTAATACCAGTGGCGTTTTCTTTCATACGTCTGACAGGCAAGGTGCAGGTGCTACCGACAACATAACCAACCTGGATATCGACATAGTGAATAAAGAACTTCATGATCTAACGTAGGAAATATCTGATTCCTTCATGTATTATAATGGTGTAGCAAGGGAAATAAATGTTACGATGACCCAGTGGTTAAGGCAAAAGCGTCAGGGTAGCCCGCGAAATTCAAATTTTCTTACATTTTTTGCAATTTGCAGGTCAGTATCATGTTGTATGTCATGTGACACCTTTGCTTAAACCATTATAATTGAGTAAAACCGTATTTGTTACGGCCGCCAATCATATTTTAATCAACATAAAAGCTGACACTGACCTGCAAAATGCAAAAAACGTAAGATAATTTGAATTTCGCGGTCTACCCTGACGCCTCCTCGGCCTCGCCTCACATGCACGAAATTGTCGGTTCAAATCCGGGCAACTAGAGTCTAGCCACGCTAAATCTGCAATAGCATAAATGGGCAACTCCAAAAAGTTGTAAATATAGTTTACTTTTACATCAGTCAGTAATGTCAGTTTTGGGGTGTAAGTAGATCTAATGATTTTGATATTTTGCCTTTTGATTTTTGCATAATAGATTATGTGACTATGTCGTACCTCTACTCTACCTTCATATGATGACAAAACTGTATCAAATCCACACTGAATCGTGCTAAAGTGACTATTCTTTACAAATAATAAATCAGAATATAAACAAAATAACCTATCAAAAACAAGAAGACAAACGAAGTATCAAATTTTTATTTCGTAGGACTCTTGTCCTACGTTTTTTTTACTTATGCAGACTTAGCGTGGCATCTGGCCATGCTAAGTCTACCAATGTGACTTTTTCAATTCATAACATGTACTTTCAAAGTTTATCTTGGACATTACTAATATCGGTGAAGGAATAACATCGTGAGGAAACCTGGACTGACTGTTAATTTAAGTCTGAAATCCCCATCCCCCTTGAGCAAGCGTGGTGATCAATGCTCGTGCCTTCTCTGTATGAGAAAAGGCCTTTGCCCTGCAGTGGAACAATAATAGGCAAGGCAAGAAGCTACGCTTGCCGGGGTTAGGCTGTGGATGGGTGACCATCTTAACATACCGAGACTCCTCCGTGCCACGGAAAGCATGTTAAGCCTTTGGTCCTGGCTGTCATTTGCGAATCTTTGAACGTCGTTACGGATCGTCAGAAGCTCGAAAGTCTGACAACCAGTCTTACCAAGGGGATCGTATTACCCAGTTAGTAGGGTTGTAGAGGTTAGATAGGCAGTCGCTCCATGTAAAATACGGTGTTCAGCTTTATCCGTTTAGACTGAAAGCCGATCCCAACATAGTTGGGAAAAGGCTAGTCAATTTTTTTTATAAAGTAAAAAACAAAAACAAATCAATGTTAATTTCAAAGTAGCTATTGCATCGTACTTACCACATGTATGTACATAATGTTAACTACCTAGTACTTATTAAGATAATACCAGTACCTCCAAGTAATTAATTAGTCAGCAATATTGGATAGATAATTATCTACAAAAAAATCGATCAGTTGATTACTCCGATGATAAACTTTAAATAAATACAGCTGTTGTGTCAAATAATTTCACACGATTTCTCAATCATCGCAGTGATTATGAAGACTGTCCTTCTATGGTTCCTTGTCGCCACGGGTAAGTGAAATTAATTTCTTGAACTGCTTATAACGTTCCTGTGATTAAAACCTGAGAAAAGTTAGTAAATATTCCGATTTGGACACAAATACTACGACCATAGAATGTATGTACAGACAAATTTGATCATCAGTGCTCTTATCACATTGTTCAAAATAAAAAGTCGAGAGATGTCGTGGAACACCCGGTTGGAACGAAGTTCCTTTCGTTGTATTTATTTCATTAACAATATAAAATTGTTATGTACCATCAGGCCAACGCATATCTAAGCATTTTGAAGACAAAATCCCGTGCACACGACCCTTTTATTCGTAGGTAAGCGGTACTATAGCGGCCGAGCGCTGCAAGCAAGAATAGTCCTTACAGTGTACTAATATGCGTTTCTTCGATAGTACCTATTAAATATTTCTCCTGACTAACCAAGTTTATTTTATTTACATGTAGGTATTATGTATTAGTATTTATTAGTTTTCGAGTTATCTATCATTTATGTTGCATCTGACATATTTTAAGGTTGACTTGTAGAAAATGCCTCAGGCATGAAGTCCGCCTCTGTAGAGTATTTTTTCGCTTGTGCATAAAGTTTTAATACATAAATAACAGGCACAATGAAATAAATTAACGTTTGAGATTAAAAAAACGAAACAAGTAATTAAAAAAATTAATAAATGGTAATAAAATTTGAATCTTTTTGTTTTTAGCTATAGCAAAAGTGTCTGACTGTCAAAATATTATTATTTTTTCGGTCCTTAACGAAGTTCCTTATTCTTAAGGAAGTTCGCTCCAGTAATTATATATGACTTATGCAATCCATAATTGAGTGCTTCTTAATTAGCAATTTTAGGTTCAAACGTAGTCCAGAAAAGACTTTTAATAAAAAAACTTGGCTAATAAAATCTCCACAATGGAACTTGACTCCAAGCTCCGAATATTCAATAAGTTCAACCAGTAAACTTCATCGCTTACCAAAACCGTTTTCATTTCTAGCATATACCGCATCTGCGGTGCCGGTAAACACTGATTACTCTGAGAACCATGTATACCCACGGTTCATCAAGTTCCCGGATGGAGAAGGAGTCATGCATGATGTGGACCTAGAAGCTCCACTTGACCAGGAAATTCTTGACGAAGTCAACAGGAACCCGGCTAACAACCTATACTTGTTATTTACCAGGTAAGCAAAACTTAATATTGGGAAAGAATTAGTGTCCGGTCTAAAAGTGAACTATCAAACAAGAATTAGCTGCTTATGAAGAAATAAATATGAGGGAAAGATTTTGAAAATTGCTGATGGACTGGTACCGAGAGTGAATGAAAGTATTAACTAAAGCCACGCAAACAAAAATATGTTTATTTTTATAAGTTCGGTGATCTGATAAGGAAGACTGTGCAGTTAAACACTGGCCAAATTTAGTCGTTGCAAAATAAACTTAACCTAAAATAAATAATTCTTATTTCAGACGCAACCCTACCTCATCGCAGACATTGGTCATTAACAATGCTGGTTCCATCACTAACTCTAACTTCAACCCTCGCGTGCCCACCGTAGTCGTCGCCCACGGCTGGCTCAGTAACCAGGACACCGATATTAACCCTGTTGTAAGAGATGGTAATTCAATTTTTCTCATCATATCTTATGCCATAGTATCAGATGTTGTTTTTAGGGTTCCGTACCCGAAGGGTGTCAAACGGAACCATATTACTAAGCCTCCGCTGTCCGTCCGTCCGTCTGTCTGTCAGCGGGCTGTACTCATAAACCATAATAGGTAGACAGTTAAAATGTTCACAGATTGTGTATGTCTGCTGCCGCTATAGTAACAAACAATAAAATAAAACATAATGTTAAAAATTTTAGTGGTCCCCCATACAAGATACGTGTTTTTTTCGGCGTTTTTTTGCTAAATATTGTACCGTGGCACGAAACCCTTCGTGTGCGAATCAGACTCACACTTAGCCATTTTTTTCGTAATTTAAATATTGTCTTGTATTTTTATAGCGTATCTTAGGAGATATGACGTCAATGTCATCGTTCTCGACTGGAGAAGGCTTGCGATTTCCAACTACGTGACAGCCGCTAATGGAGTCCCAGCTGTCGGCCGTGGTCTTGGACAGTTCCTGAATTTCCTTAACAGAGCGACTGGTCAGGCCTTCAACCAAATGCACCTTGTCGGCTTCAGTTTGGGTGCTCATCTTGTTGGCAACGCTGGTAGGGAACTTGGAGGAAGAGTTGCTCGTGTCACAGGTGATTACTACTCGTATTTTCTGTAACAAACCTATAGAATTACTTTAAAATGCCTGTATGCTCTAACCTTATTTTAATTTCTAGCTCTTGACCCCGCTGGTCCTCTATGGAACTTCAACTCTGACCGCGTTAATCCCAACGATGGAATCTACGTCGAGGCTATCCACACCGATGGTGGCTACACAGTCGGCGGTCTCGGTATCGGAACTGATGTCGCCAACGCTGACTTCTACGTCAATGGTGGCATCAGCCAACCTGGCTGCCTCACTAACATCTGCAACCATAACAATGCTTGGAGATACTTCGCTGCTACCGTCTCCTACAACCATATTGTTGGATCTGCGTGCTCAAGCTCATGGCAAATTACATGGGATAGCTGCTCTGGTACACGACTCAACATGGGCAACAGCGATCTGAATAAAAGGGGGTGAGTTTTTGTCTTCTGCGTTACTATTGTTTGGGAACATAGATTTTTAGTGAAATTATTTATATTGATTATGTTAGATTATGGAAAAAGAAATAGAGAGAGTTTTTCTGATCACAAGCTACATAGAAAAGCATTTCCGTTGGGAATACGTATATTTTGTAACCAGAATCGATACGAAAGGTTTAACAATTTCCATTTTATTTTCAGATCTGGAAGATTCCGCGCTAACACCGGCAGAAATTATCCCTACTAATTCGACGACCTGGCTATGTAATAAAACTGAAGTTCTCTAACTTTTTGTGTTTTACTTAACTATGCAGAGCGCCATATTATGCATGTATGTACTATTATGTATAAGGTATTAGCCAACATAATCAAAATGGTTCATATTAGCGTGACCTACTTCTGCAAGAAAATATCGTAAAAGTTTACTGACACAATATTGTACTGTGGCCAAAATCATGTAATCAGATTCGCTTGCATGTTGATAATTCAATACGCATTTCATAACAAGTACCTGGGCGACCGAGCTCTGCTCTGGTGAAAATAGAGAATGCTCATTTAATAGTATAGGATAGAACCTACTAATTCCATACTGCCGTAATAGTATGTACTTACTAATTCCATGCTGCCATGATCATTATTCTAATGTCAATAATGTCATGTTATTATTCATTATCTTGTTCTAAACTTTGGGCGACCGAGCTCTGCTCGTGTGAAAATACGGAGAAAACTAATTTTCCCAGATATGGGACCTAACTAGATCAATTTTTCGCCCACGTAAACCCCTATATTGCAACTTTCATCGAAATCGTTAGAGCCGATTTCGAGAACGTGAGTAGAAATCTAAATACAAACAAATAAATATAAACAAAACAAATATTGCTCGTTTGATATACATAGACAACAACAACCTTAAAAGGGAAGCTAGGACATTAGGACAAAGGAAACTAGGACATAGGATTGCAGAAGCTGGAGATCCAAGTGTTGTAGCATTATTTGAAAAAGGCCTATGATCATCATGCAGCAGCGGACTACACTAGGCTAATTTGATTGATGACCTACATTGCATTGATCTAGTTTTAAAACAGAAACCATTTTCAAACCTAGAAGTTTGATAATGTTTTACATGAATGTGTTGAAATGTCTACGATGATTTCAAGTTTTTAAACCACAAGCTGAGCAGCTGTGTACGTGACTAGAGAGACAATGCAATTCACTAAGATTTGATACGGGAATTAAGTTTTTTCCAAGCAAAATTGTCAATCAATCAATTAAGATAATATAAGACATGCTTAGGCATGTCACCTCGATCTGACCTCCGATTTGCTAGAACAAAACAAGCAAACAACGTAATTGTGTTTAAATTACTTATTGGCGCGGCATGATAACGTAGCTTAAAAAAGATTATAATTTTACAATTCATTAAAATATTTATGAATATTAAGTACAATATACTAGCTAACACTAAAATTTATATAGTGTGTACAACTATAAATAATAAAATAAGGGGGCTCATGGGGCATCAACAAATTCGTCTGCATCGCTGTCAATGGGAAAAGTGTCCAAAAGGCTGGCAGCATTGCCACGTTGGATAGCAATGCTGATTATTTTGGCTAAAAATAGGCTAGCTCTCTGGTCCCGTGAAGAATCGAACAACCGCTTGGCGATATCCTGAAATACTCGATGAGCACTGATTAATCATAATCATCATTTATTGCATTCATGTAGTTTACAAGTTGTTACAAGTTTAAATAGGTTTCATACATGAACCCTGCTAGGGCACAGCAATAAAAATAGTTTATTGTACTACAGTGTCATAATATTAAAACCACTGTGCTTAATCAATTGCAATGTATTTTGCTGACTTGACCTTTGTTACATCGTCCTTCACTGTAAAACAAAAAGTGACATAGTGCGACAGACACAAGCGGTCATCTAAATCTAAACTACTTTAACCATAAACATAATCTATGTTTATCTGTATTATCTATCTAAACATTTATATCTATATGCGAGATGTGTATGATAAGAGACGGAGAATGTTTATAGGATTGACATAGTGCCATAGTATTAAACGTAGGTGCAGAACGTGGCTGTTGATAAGGGTCACGGAGTTTTAAACAAATATTGGCTTCTGGACATCTGTGTCAAAAACTCCATGTGCCATATCAACGGCCAGGTACTACTCTTATTGTTGAACTATCTAGTTTTGATTGATAATTACTAGGTAATAGTGTTAAGAATCTTTAAATAATAATAGCGCAAACAATTAATTCATTTTGTTGGTGCGCAAAATTGGGTATTAATTTATTAATCTCCTGAAATTGATCAATATCTAACATTCCTTGATGATAAATTTTCAATAAATACCGCTGTTGTGTCAATTTTTTTCATACGATCACTTCATTATCATAGTCACCATGAAGACCGCTCTTCTATGGTTCCTTGTCGCCACGGGTAAGTGAAATAATAATATTATTATATTTAAATTTTTTATTCAACTGGTTTTATTGATTCTTTTAACGAGCAACTTTTGTTTTTAGAACATACTTTACCAATCGAAACCATAATAGAATCAAATCCTTTAAAACTCATGTAGCCAATAAAAGACAATATCGCATATCAAAACTTTTTTTATTTCCAGCATATACTGCGTCTGCCGGGCCGGTAAAGTCTGATTTCTTCTCTAGGAACTTTGTTTACCCGAGGTTCATACAGTTCCCGGATGGCGAAGGTATCATGCACGACGTGGACCTAGAAGAGCCGCCTCAGCAACCAATTCTTGACGAAGTCACCAGGAATCCGGCTAACAACCAATACTTGTTATTTACCAGGTAAGTGATTGTTGACTAAACTGGTAACGAAAGTTAATGTTTGACTTTGGCACTGACTTCATGACAGAAAGTGAGAAATAAAACTATTTTGTTAGCAGGAGAAAAACAACAAACATTTTTATAATTTGACCATTTGCAGTTACTGCAGAACCACTGTTATAATCTTAACCTCAAATAGAAGTAATCTTATTTCAGGCGTAACCCTACCTCATCGCAGTCATTGGTAATGAACAATGCTGGTTCCATCACTAACTCTAACTTCAACCCTCGCGTGCCAACTGTTGTCGTCGTCCACGGCTGGCTCAGTAACCAAGACACCAACATTAACCCTGTCGTCAGGGAAGGTAATTTTAGTTTTCTTATAAAATTATTGTGCCTTACTATGAAAGTTAACGATATTACTATTGAATTACTATCTTGTGGTTTATAGCGTATCTCGGAAAATATGACGTGAACGTCATCGTTCTGGACTGGAGAAGGCTTGCGATTTCCAACTACGTGACTGCAGTCAGGGGAGTCCCTGCAGTTGGTCGTGGTCTTGGACAGTTCTTGGCATTCTTGAACTCCGTCACCGGAGCACCCTTCGACTCTATGCACCTTATCGGCTTCAGTTTGGGCGCTCATCTTGTTGGTAACGCTGGTAGGGAGCTAGGAGGAAGGGTTGCTCGTGTTACAGGTAATTATGATTTTCGTGTTTTTTTTTTCTTTCCTTGATTTATAGAATCAAAGATTCCGTTCGATGAAGAGTTTTTTTTTTTACAAATACTTTTTTATTGTTGTTCTAATGTTGCCTGCATACAATGAGTAAATTTAAGTTTTCGGGGTGTTCTAACTTTAAATCATATTTCTAGCTCTCGACCCTGCTGGTCCCCTATGGAACCTCAACTCCAACCGTGTCAATCCTAATGATGGCGTCTACGTCGAGGCTATCCACACTGATGGAGGTTACACCGTCGGCGGTCTCGGCATTGGATCTGACGTCGCTAACGCTGACTTCTACGTCAACGGTGGCATCAGCCAACCTGGCTGCCTCACTAACATCTGCAACCATAACAATGCTTGGAGATACTTCGCTGCTACAGTCACTTACAACCACATTGTAGGAAATGCATGCTCAAGCTCATGGCAAATTACATGGGATAACTGCACTGGCCAACGACTCAACATGGGCAACAATGATCTGAGAAAATGGGGGTGAGTTTTACTGCCTTAATGCCTTTGCTTTATTCATGTTTGAAAATCACATTTTGTGCACGTCGTGTAGACAAATCGTTTAGAAATTATTACTAAAGAAAAGTATTTCTTTCGTTCTGTACCTTATCGGAATAAAAAAAAATCTGTTGTTAATACCTAATTAAGAAATACAATAACTTTTTCCTTATTTTCAGATCTGGAAGGTTCCGTGCTAACACCGCAAGAAGATACCCCTTCTAATTTAACAATACGGCAATAAAATATTCTGACTGATTATTCTTAACCCTTTGCGTTTTACTTGACCCTACAGAGCGCAGTACTTATTATAAACATTTAGTCTAGACCAAGACTTATCATCACGACTGTAATAACAATCGCTTTTATTTTAATGCTAGCTTTTGCCTGCGGCTTCGCCCGCGTGGAAGATGTATCTACCACCGGGATAAAAGTCTCCATGTATTAATCCAGGTCATGGTCCACCCATAAGCCATATTTCATCCAAATACGTTCAGCCGTTTTAGCGTGAAAGCGTTACAAACAAACTCACTTTCACATTCATAATATTAGTTAGGATTTCAATAGCCATTGCACAAAAATATACAATACAGCTACATGAATCAGGTAAATGGGCTAACGACCTCAAAATGGTACAAAGGCTTAATGCAGGAGAAAGATAAACAACTTGTAAGGGGATCTATCCAGCAGTAGACGGGATAGGCTAAGTTAATTGACTCGTGAACCTACACTCTATTGGTCTATTGCACATTTGCAGCCTTTTAGAAAGAAAGAAAGAAACAAAAGATTCATCAACAAAATGTATATAAGGTGTTTTGAACCGTTTAAGTACCTACAAGAACCCCACAGTAAATAATAATCCCATGCGGCAGACACGATGGATTAGATTAGATAGGCGATAAAAATCACGACGCGGGTAAAGAAATACCTACTGTTTGATTCACCAAATAAAGCAAATTTGACACATCCTGTACATTATCAGTTAGTAGCACTAATTGGTGATTTGCAAATAATGGTAGGTCTAGTCACAAGTCATATAGATATTTATAAAAGGAATTTCAAGTTGTAAAACAAACTACTTGAAATTCCTTCAACGACTGAATAAAAATTATTTTTTAAATTTTTTGATTGGGACTAAACCATTGATTTCGCGACACTAACGACACTTTATTTTTGTGAACGTGATTGTGCTTTTTATTTAGATAAGGTTACGGTTCAATGTTCTATACAAGTATTTTTCTTCCACCAAGGCGATCTTGTTCAAGTTTTCACTTCTGTCGGCACTCCCGGAGTGCCACTTTCTTTTTTCAAACTTTCTATTTTTTTTTTGTAATTTTGGAAGACTGACAAGCCATATGTCAAATTAATGCTTGTTTTGGACCCGTCACACCTCATCCATTTTATTCATAAAATTGAGCATACTATACCCCGATGAAAATGATTGAAATATACCGTTTTTTAATCGTATTCTCTAGGTCAGGCATTATTTTATAATAGTATCTAATAATTAATAATAATCCCACTGCAGGAAAAAAAAACAGTGGCACTCCGGGAGTGCCAACAGAAGTGAAAACTTGAAAAAAAAATCGGCATCGCGGTAATCAACACGTTGATGTCTTTTACTCCATGGTGTCGGTAAATTGCGTTACAGTGTCGCGAAATCAATGGATTCGTCCCATCTCAAAAATGCCCAACGCGCCTAAAGAAGTTTTCACTTCAAAAACCTCTTCTCATACAAAGAAGGCACGAGAATTTACCATGCTTGCTCAAGACGGGTTGGCGATTTCGGCCTTAAATTGACTATAAATCCAAATTGACTGCCTCGTTGGTATTAGTCACAAGCACTACTGCTGAGCATGAAGTCTTGGGTTCGATTCCCAGGTCGGGCAATGTGCTATTGGGTTTTTCTATCTGGAATTTCCCATAGCAACACGGAGTCTGGATTTGTGCGCGGTTGATGGCAAAAGGCTCGTCCCCTATTACATGGGACTTGAACGTAACTGGTGAAATGTGGGTGAACAATATGTACACCTCTGCCTAACCCTTTTGGGAAACAAGGTTGATGTTATGTTGTGTTAAATCCTAGTTTCTTCTTGAAGTTTTTCCTTCACCGATGTCTGTAATGTCCAAGATAAACTCAGAAAGTACACATAAAAAATCTCATTGGTATTTTCTCGGATTTGAACGACGAGTCCACAACCACGTGGATCGTGGAGTTTCTTGCCCGCTCTTCTCCATAGGAACCTACTACGCTTTGGAATGGGCAACTATCTTCATCTTTCTGACTGACCGACCCCTTGACAATTCAAAAGTACCTGTTATTGGTTGGAAATAAATTATTTGTGTTTAGAGGCGTTTAGAGGCGCAGTAAACCACTTGGCCATCACAATAGTAATAAAAAACAGTAAATTCTGTGGGTGAAAATAAAGTACAATTTTTCAGCGATATTCCATTGTTTTTTTTTTGACAACCTCTGTCAAATACATTAAGAAAAATAAAATAAAAGTATATGATTTAAAAAAAGGTCATAAATCTAAAATAGAAAAAAACAACAAAAAAACCGAATTGTTGTTAACAGACATTCTTTAGGTAATAGTCTAATAACAACAAATCGTTTTTTTTTTTGTTGGTGTAACCTTAGAGGGTGTAACAAAAAACAATGAATGTATTTACAGCATTTATTTACTAAACAAATATAAATCGGCTCTATTTTCTGTTTCAAGCTTAATATGGATAGGAGCTTCCAGTATCCAAGCGATACATGCCAGATCTGAAAGAATAAAAGGGTGAATATTTTAATTGTTACTTTTGTTCTTTGTATAACTTTCCACCGTATGCTTCTTCTATTTTTATAACTGTTTGTATGAATTCTACTTCTATGATTTGCATGCATATCAACAATAAACAACTACCAATCTTAAAAGTAAACATGGGCTGATAACTATCACCTGTCTGGCTGGCTAATTTTTTTACAAAGATTTATTTTCATACTATTTCGTGCCGAGGAAGTAGAACAAGAATATGAATTTTGGTAGTAGATTTCAAATTAGAAACTGAAATTGTTATTACGAAACAAGTAAGACATGACTTACCCAGTTTTCCTCAAATCATCATTGCCCATACGCAGCTGGATGCCGCGGCAGGTATTTAATGCGAGTTGCGTTTGAGTAGTGCATTGTCTCCCAATCATATGATTGTAAATGACAGTAGCGGCAAAGAACTCAACAGCACGGTTGTGGTTACAGAGGTTGCTGCTACAGCCGGGCTGGGAGATACCACCGTTGGGGTAGAAGTCAGCGTTGGCGACGTTGGAGCCGATGCCGAGAGCACCAGAGCTTGAGCCGCCATCGGTGTGGATAGCTTCGACGTAAACAGCGTCATTACCATTGACGCGGTTTGAGTTGTAGTTCCATAGAGGACCAGCAGGGTCTAAAGCTGTAAAAAGTTTGATTTTAGAGTCTCATAATTATAATTTATACAATAACCGAGTATCTATTTAAGAATAAATGTCCAGACATGCTGTTGGAATTTTTAAAGAATGTAAATTATTGCGACTAAGAACGAGTGATCTTTTTATAAAACTTTTTTTGCACCATTTGAATTTTTTTGCACCACCTGTGATAGATAAACATTTCTGCATTTTGCCACTTGTGTCAACATTATTATCGGATTTAGAACCTATGTCTAATTTACCTGTAACACGCGCAGCTCTGCCACCAAGTTCTCTTCCAGCGTTACCAACTAAATGAGCGCCTAGACTGAAGCCGACGATGTGCATTTGGGTGAAGGCCTGACCAGTCACTCTATTCACGAATGCCAGGAATTGTCCAAGACCACGACCGACAGCTGGGACTCCTCTTGCAGCAGTCACATAGTCGGATGCAGCAAGACGTCTCCAGTCACAGACGATGACGTTCACATCGCTTTTACGGAGGTAGGCTGAGGAATTGTCAAAATAAATCTAATAAGATCTTAAATAAATAAAAATTGTTAAATTCCTGTAAGTCTTATAAAGTTTCGTTAATTTCTGATTCCAGAACTAATTAATTAATCCTGAAAATTCAAACTCAAAGCATTTATTTAAATTAAACCATTTATTTACAGGCACTTTTGAATTGTCAAAGAGTCGGTTAGTTAGTCAGAAAGTTAAAGCTAGTTGTCTATTCCAAAACGAATGCAAGTTCTTGCAAATTACCAACCTTAGTTTTATGCAAACAGTAAATATGGCACTTCGATAGTTCATAATCATTATTGTGGTGATTTTAACCACAATAGTGTCATTTAGATCTCATCCTTAATTGGATGAGATCTAAATGACAGAATTACACATGAGATTATACATGAGAAAATGTTATTGTTCTTGCATGCTCATTATGTCTGATCGAGAAATATGAATTCGGAAAACTTTTTGAATATCTTAAGCAGTAGCATAATAAAGATTTGTTAGATATTTTCAAAGTAGATAATCTTACCATTTCTGATGATGGAGTTGGTCGAAGTAAATTGATTGCTGAGCCAGCCGTGAGCAATCACAACGGTGGGCACGTTGGCATTGAAGTTGGACCTCGTGACGGAACCTGCGTCATTGATAACCAGGGTCTGGGATATCAACTGGTTGCGCCTGTAAAAATTATAATGATCGTTCTTTGAGTTCATTTTAAGGCTATTTTAGACAAAAAAAATCTAACAAAAACATAGGTGCTGATCGATGATAGACTATGATATTTACTGAACCGAAGGAAAGGTCATTCATTCAGAAGCGAAGGTCACAATATAAACTACTTTATCAAAATATGTCAATTAATCAAAGGGGTACACTCTTGTAATACCTAATAGCTTTATCATTTGTTATATAAACAATGTACAATAATAATAAACAACAACAAAAGTAAATGTTAAATAGTACGTAATTATTATACTGATATTATAGTAGACTATAAGATCACAATAAAAATTACACGCTCGCAATAAAAACCTAAGTGTTAAAATGCCCTGAAGCATAGTTATCATTAGCTTTCTTTCCCCTTTTATAGCTCTCTTGAGCGCCACTTCATTCCTGGTTCTTCATTGATAACTTTATGAGACA
The DNA here is from genome assembly GCA_949152395.1 of Agrochola litura. Classification (NCBI taxonomy): domain Eukaryota; kingdom Metazoa; phylum Arthropoda; class Insecta; order Lepidoptera; family Noctuidae; genus Agrochola; species Agrochola litura. The sequence continues at coordinate 13,999,022 of OX424509.1, read as the reverse complement.
AAGAAATAAACTGTGAGAGATAAGTCGACTTAGATATTATATTTTTTTAAATAAAATAATCAATATTTTATTATAAAATAATCAATAATTATCATCGTCATTATCATATTTATTTCGGTGCTAAATATGGTGCGCTCTTTTAGCTTTGTCGACACAAATGCGTGCAGAAACATTTAACAACTTTACAAAAAAAAAATACTTAAACGTTCCTTTAAAAACCACAAAAACCTGCAATGGAACCCTACTGTCGGCAGTAAAACCTTAGATTTACAAGAAACAAACCGATCCCCACTATTCACTCTTTCAAAATTCAGACGTTTGAGGAGTCATTTTCTTCGTGTCCCAGACTACATAAGCAGGACAAGTTGTAAATAATAAAACTGATCGTATAGTTCTCGGCATGAAACAGTCGGTACATTTTCTATAGGTTTTATAGGTGACAAAGGTAATCTCCCAAACACAGATCCAGTTATCACCAGCCCACGTGTAAAGCTATTCCTCTAAACAACTTTACCTTCGAATGGTTCAGGTACTTGGACGACTTTTTTGAGAACCTCATAAACACTTTTCGCCCCGGGAAAAGGCAAGGAAGTCCTACAGACGCCTTTTAACGTGGAGATATATTCATGAATACCCAAGCCAGGGAGAGCTTCGTCATCGTCCAACCGACCGTAATTTCATATTACAAGTGGTTCATTTTCTATCCTTAGAGCAGTGGTGGCGCTGTGGTAACGGCCCCGACTTACGAGTTTTAGATCGTGAGTTCAAACCAAGGCAGACGCTTTACTTTGTGAAAATCATTTCATCACCATTGCTCTCATAACGGTAAAGGAAAACATCATGAGGAACCCGACATGTCCTAGAACCAAAAATTCGAAGACATGTGATATCTATCAATCTGCACTGGGCCTGTGTGGTAGATTACAGCCCACTCCTTCTCGAAGAGAGGAGGCCTGTGTCCTAGCAGTGGGAACATTATAGGCTGATTATGCTGGGTCACAACGATTAGGATATCTAAATCAAAAGTGAACCAAACTAACCTGGTATACAGCAGATACAAGTTATTAGCTGGATCCCTTGTTATTTCGTTGAGGAGTTCCATGTCAGGTTCAGCCTCGAGGTCAACGGTGTGCATGACACCCTCACCATCGGGGATCTGGACATATCGTGAGTACTCATGTTCTTTCTCTTGTTCTCCTACCGGCACCGCTGAAGCGATGTAAGCTGAAAAAATATATAAATATTTGGTTTTAATGTGACGCGTTCTTGTTATTTTGTCGTTCCTATCCTTCCATACTTGAGGGCATACGAGTAGCTAGACATTCTACCAGCAATAACGATGATATAAAAAGTAAAATACGTGTGCGGTCGGGGACCCCGTCAGGAACGAAGTTCCTTCTGACGTATAATTTAAAACAAAAACAAAATTTTCCCAGCCGCCATTTTGGATTTACATTTTGACCAAATTCACACTTTCTCTCTCTCTCTCTCTCTCTATCGAATTAGAAGAAGACCGTCGCAAGTATGAACGCTTTTTCGCGTGACGATTTCTGCCAGTTTACTCCTACCACAAGCCGCGTTAAAGAACTTCGTTCCAAATATGTATTGGATTAACATGCTACCGAAAAGATTATGTAAATCCTGTTGAAAGTCTTCGCAGAAATACGAAACGCTTTGAAAGCGATTTCCACTTGCCTAAGCCCTCTAGTGTCGTTGATGTCACTACCAACGATTTGACCGTCATTAATGGATTTGTATCTTAACTACTCTATGATATAGTTAATTGATTCACGCATGACCTTGCGAAAATTCATTATAAAATACAATAGACGTGGCTATATTTAGTAACCTGTTCCGCTTAGCTATTTCTAAAGAGCCATAAAAAACCCTGAAAGAAATCGACACGTGTTTAACACCAAGCGTTGACTCTGCGTTCAGCGCTCGGTGTGGCAACATGTCGTGTTCGGGTTCGCGACAAGTCAATCGTCATCCTGAGGATGCCTCGTTGAGAGGTGAAACACGTGTCGATTTCTTTCAGAGATTTTTATGGCTCTTTAGAAATAGCTAAGCGGAACAGGTTAGTAAATATATCCACGTCTATTGTATTTCACTCTATGATATACAAATTACCAGCTAGTCAATGTGACCAATAGTGATATAATTATCGAACACTGTCTTAGAAATAAAAGCAAGCAAAATAAACACACTGCACTTCTGTTAGGAGTAAGGATTCCTGGGAATTTAACCAGAAAAGGGAACAAAACGACATACCACTCGAACAAAGCCACAACTAAAAGCTTTAGTGAAAAAATAGACAATGGTTACATACCGGTAGAAACTAAAACCAACAGCAGTACCTTTCGCATTGTTGCAATATCAATATACTAACATATAAAATCTGTTATTTCGCACAGCTCGCTATTTATCTTGCTTAGTATTTTGTTTATTATCATTAATGATTGTGATATGTTAATCTTATCCAATTAATGTTTTAAATCGCATTGTTTTGGAAATGTTTTAAGTGTTACATATATACTTGCTATCAGTACCTACTTGGATTAAGAGGTAATTAATGATTCAAATCATTTATTACGACCCCTAATGAGCACTCGTTGGAACATTCTCGATTTAGAAATCAATATATTTTATGGATATCTTTATGAATTATAGCTATATGTTACTCAGTGATAATATAGCATTCTACTGATTTCTAACTGGTGAAATATTTTTTTAAATCGGTTCAGTACATTTGAGTTTCTTAATTACGAACAAAAATACTAATCTTTTTCCTTTATAATATTAGTGTAGATAACAACATCCCGCTTGTTTGTCTCGAAAGGTTAGGTAGAGATGTACATTGTACACCCACATTTCATTATGTTTAAGTTCAATGAGTTGAGCTACACTATTACTGACAAATGCGTGCACTGACTGGACAGGTCCACTCAAATCTGTATGGTTCTTTCCTCAGAAGACCATTTCAGACACAAATCTACATGGTCGTCAAATGAAATGCTCTGACCAAGATTATTTCCGGGTTTTTATACTTTACACATTGACATTAATGAATTTTATATAAACAATGACATGAATATTTACTTTTAAAGTATTTTATTATTTTAATTATTGTGAATATGAAGACTATGTGGGTCATTCCTTTTTGTTTTGTTTTTAATTTTTTCTCAGTTAGTTCTAATCATGGTCTGACAGTTTGAGTAATTTAAGTGGCCTACCCAAATGTCCTTTTTTTGGTATTGTTCGACGAATCGTTGAGCTCCTTAAATTCTGAGTCAAGCTGCACGATAACTTACAAATGCGTGCACTGCCTGGACAGGCCCTCTCAATCTGTGTGGTGCTTTCCTCAAAAGACCACTTCAGACACCAATCCACATGGCCTTCACATGATCTGACCAAGATTATGTCTGGACTTTAAAAGAGACTGAGACCTCTGAGTTTGTTTCGGCCTTTCTTCTCAGAGTAGTCAGATAGGAAACGCCAACCCCATCTAGTTTTAAAATGTGATTGACGTGTAAAAGTATTTGTACAAACCTACTTACAGAAATAAAATCATTTATCATTTAATGTTCAACCGGGCATAAATCTAGACACCAGGGGGCCGACCACAATCTTATACGAAACAATCTTATTTCAGGAGAGTTTTGTTTCAAGCTTACAATAACATAACTCATATTCGTACCACGACCTTCATCGTTCAAGAATGTTTTATTCCTGCTTAGTGCTGGGAAAGAACGAACTATTTGTAAGATTTGTCTATTGCCTGCTATAGTAGAAAAGAAACAACGCTATGTGAACTGTATAGCGCTGTCCCTTTCACACGTTGGTCCGAATCGCTACTACGAAGTATTGGTCTTGAAGCAAAATATTATTTTCTTTTACTTAAAATATTACTTTGCATTAGAATCAAATTTTTATGAGTAATTTCCATGAAATTGACACAAATATTAAAAGATTTGGCTTGAAATTGAAAAAAAATTAAAAACAATTGAAAAAATTAAAAATAAGCTACGGCTAAGCTGTTACATGATATAAATCGGAACAGAACGAAATTTTAAACTCGGGCCGCATTCGGAGTTACGCCTTAATCGCTCACATCAATATTTTGCGCACCGATTTAGATATGCTTGCACAATATGGTTGGATTACAGTATTTCTTTGAGTATACACAACAAATTTCTTCTTCTTTGATTAGGTGACGACTGTAGCCAGAAGCACAATTTCCAAAATGCCACGTTAGTTTAAAGATATGGTGCAACTCAAAACAAAACAGCACAACTGTCATTTTGACAGCGCTCACGGTGATATTAATTTAGGTCTTGGTCAGCGTTATCGCAAGATGGCGCATGCTATGACGTCATGCATGACGATTTACAGCACGTTGTTATCGCGCTGACACTAATTCGGTATGGGTGTTAGCACGCTCTAATCGATTGCAGCGTAACTCTGAACACAGCCTCGATGTAGCGATATTTTTGTTTACAAGTGGATAACTACTACGAGGTTGAACTTATTTTAACATACTTATTTGCTAATGAATTTATGATATAACTGGCTACAAAGTCGACATGGAAACAAGAGAAGGTTAAGGTTACTCAGTGTATAAGTTTTAAAACAAAGAAATGTGTAATGTTTTGACGAAGATAGTTCGAAACAATATATTGTGGTCAGACTCAGTGATTAGTGTTTTGTTATTAATTTTGCAGTCGGGTTTCCGGGCGGCAGCTAGAGGTACTCTGGGAATTTTTTTTTCTGCGTTATCCGCTTCCAAAAACTCAAATGTTTCGTATGCATTCGCCATCAAACAAGAAATTAATTACACATGTACTAAAATCTATAGATACACAATTCATTCGGCAAGTTTACGTAAATAAATACATTTTACTAACTTTACATGACACGAAAATGTTTTTAGGGTTCCGTACCTCAAAAGGAAAAAACGGAACCCTTATAGGATCACTCGTGTGTCTGTCTGTCTGTCTGTCTGTCTGTCTGTCTGTCTGTCTGTCCGTCTGTCACAGCCAATTTACTCTGAATCTAATGGACCGATTAAGTTGAAATTTGGTACACATATGTATTTCTGTGACCCAAACACGAATGAGTAACGTAAATAAATTAATTTTGAATATAGGGGACACTTTTGGGGCGCAAACAAGAAAATTAAAAAAAAAAGTTTTGCTAACAGTACCGTGTGACATATCAAATAAAAGGGCTTGTTACGAGAATCTCAAATATATTTTTTATATAATTTTAAAATAAATACTTTTAAAGATATTGAATAAATTCAATGAAAATTGACCATTCCCCCCCCCTTATCTCCGAAACTACTGGACCGAAAAATTTGAAAAAAATACATAGTATGGCTCTTTACTCATAGATTACAGGAAAACCTATAAGAAGTCTATGGTCTTAAAATAACATGGTAAATCTCTCAATAATGTGCGTAAAAACTTACATTTCGTCGCTCGGCATCCAACAGGCCCATCTCTCTAGCTACTATAATATCATAATATCAAAAGTGTTTGACCGTCTACTTAATACACAAATAAATAAAACTGTAAGTGTTCATGACAACCAATTCGGGTTTCGGCGTGGTTTGTCAACAGAAAGTGCAGTGTTGTGCATTAAGCATACTATCACATACTTACTATACACAGCGTGGGACGCCGATATATGCCAGCTTCCTAGATTTATTCAAGGCTTCTGATCTGGTTGCTTATGACGTATTGTGGAGAAAGATGGAGAAGGATAGGTTGCCAACGGAGCTTATAAACATTTTTAAATTGTAGTATAGTAACCAGATTAATAGTGTACGAAGGGCTGGAACTTTTTCCAGGCGGGGTGAGGCAGGATTGGCGAGCTCAGCAGCACCAGAGTGGGTTGCTATTTAGATGGTATTTGTGTAAATAGTATTAGCTATGCAGATGATATGGTGCTTCTGAGCGCGTCAATCTGTGGTCTCAGAAAGTAATTGGTCGCCAAATGTGAGCAGTATGCCAAAACACACGGTTTGATGTTATAACTCCAATAAGTCGGAGATCATGGTTTTTGAGGCTGGGGGTAGACCGGGCTATGTACCACCTGTGTTACTCAATAGGACTCCACTACAAAGAGTATTTACGTTTAAATATCTTGGTCATATATTGAACCCTGACCTCAATGATGGACTCGATATTGAGCGGGAACGAAGAGCGTTGTCGGTAAGGGCAAACATGCTGGCTCGCAGGTTTGTACGCTGCTCACTTAATAAGTCAAAATTACTCTGTTTCGAGCTTATTGTACAACGTTTTACACGTGCAGCCTGTGGGCTAGATATACCCAAAGGTCGTGCAACGCCCATCGTGTCCAATACAACAACGCTTTCAGGGTATTGGTGGGGCTGCCCCGTTTTTGTAGCGCATCGGGAATGTTCACGGACGCACATATTAATTGCTTTTACGCAACGATGCGAATTAGGTGTGCATCCCTGGTGCGCAGAGTACGGGCCAGCTCCAACAATGTCCTAAAAAACATTGCTAGCAGGCTGGATTGCATGTACATCAATCACTGCAGTGCTACGAGTATCTCCCATGGGGTGAAATAAATTTAAACTAGATTACGTGGGGCACTCAGAAAGTTGTATGATACTAGAAAAAAATATACTACAGGTTATAATTTTTTTTATTATATCTTTTCAAAGAACTCTCCATTGGCGTTTATACACAGTTTTATACGTCTAAACCAATTTTTATAACACGTCTTCCAGTCCGCATCAGACACCTCTCCAATCTCCTTCTCAAATGCAGCCAGTGCATCTTCAGGTGATGAAAACAGTTTTCCTTTGAGTTGATTTATTTTGGGGAACAAGAAAAAGTCGCACGGAGCTAAATCGGGACTGTAAGGAGGATGATCTGATCAGGTGTGCTGTCCAGAAAATCCCTTGTTTTGAGCGCCGAGTGAGCCAGCGCGTTGTCGTGGTGAAGCAGTAGCCCACGGAGGCCAGTGTTCAGTCGCAACTTCTGGCAAACATTTGGTAACATACCATTCAGCATTGATGCTCCTTTGATCTCGTCAGGGTACTGACACCAGATAACCCGGCAAAGAAAAAAAACTTTCGATCAAAATTTTGCCTGCACTTCGGTAGGCGTTGGTTCATTTTGAAACAGCCACACGGTTTACTGACGCTTAATTTCTGGATTATGTTGATAAATCCAAGATTCATCACCTGTAATGATATCTTAAACGCGCCGAGACGAGCTTGCTACAAATTTTGCTATCATGTCTCGGCACCATTCTACCCAAACCTCCTTCTGAGCCTGCGTTAGATTTTGCGGTACCAGCGTGAAACTATCTTCCATAACCGAAGATGCCTGTGTAGAATTTCATGCACACTTCCTGATCCAATCGGCAGTATATGCTGAACCTCTTCATATGTAATTCGCCTATTCTCTTGAATAAAATTTTTCACAGCCAGCACGTTTTGTTATGTAACAACCGTCATAGGGCGGCCACTTCTTTTTTTGTCCGCCAAAATTACTCGACTACACATAAATTCATTAAACCAGCGGAAAACAGTCGCTTTAGAAGGGCTTTTTTCTATGAACACCATTTGAAGTCTTTCGATTCTTCTAGTTTTAGTCGACATTTGAAATCGTACAAAATCATCGCGCGAAAATGTTCTCGTTGTAAATCCAGTTTTCAGTAAGACAGAGTATTTTGATTTTGCTCGTAAAAAATGTGGAGGGAATTTCGAATTTGGAATGATATGTTTTTTTATAATAAATAGTCATAGTTTTAATTGACATCAAAACTAGCCAGTATCCTATAGACACAAAATGTTCGTCGCAAAACTTTCTGAGTGACCTGGTAAAATAAGCTAACATAGTTCATAAGTTTACTAACACAATGAGTCCTTGTTACTTGAATAAAGAAAAATATCTGGATGTCCATTTTTTTTTTAACGACTTTATCTATAAATGAAACCTAGCTGGATCGATTTATCGCTCCCGAAACCCCCTGCATACTAAATTTAATAAAAATTCTTGGAGTCGTTTCCGAGATTCAGATTATAAATATAGGTACATAAATACAATAATTACTCGTTTAAGGGTATTAGATTTAGATTATTATTATATTAATACCGCGAATGGGAAATTTTTAACGAAAATCAGATTTTTGTTTTATTTCATTCTACACGTTGAAATAAGTGATCCTGCAATTTAAAAAAAAACGTAAGAATGTCACATTCGCGGTATTGGATGCCGAGCGACGATTTGCAGTTGGGATTTATGGGAGAACATGTTTTTCAACTACAATGTCAAGTTTGTTCTTGGGATAAATAAATTCATCTCAACTACGGAACCCTTCATTGTGCGTAGTCCGACACGCACTTGGCCGGTTTTTTTTCTTAATAGAAATTGTAAAACAATAATATTTCCGTCGAGTCCGAGGAACTTTTTTAAGATTGCTAAATTTGGCATTAAAACAATATTGCTAGTTGTCAAAAGTCACGTCGTGGTATGAATTGAATGAACTTTTAGAGGTGACGTCACCAAAATCGCTAAGAAAATAAGATTGTTTCAACATTACAATAAGCTTATTTTATGGACGTCATGGTACGAAAAGTCAAAGTAAGATTATAATAATACTGCTATAGGAGCTGGTGGTAGGCCCCCAGGCCGTTACTGAGAAATTCTTGACGGAAAAATCCAATAACACTTTGCCTGACCTGGGAATCGAACGCAGGACCTCATGCTCAGCAATAGCATTTGCGGCCACTAGATGACTAGACCAGGGAGGCAGATCTTTACTTTTTAAAGTTTGAGTTCAAGTGGCCATTTTCGTGTCATCTGTGATATTCCTAAAATCACTTCGTTGTAGTTATGGAAAAATTAGTCAAAATTATTATTTTTATCGAAAACAAACTATCATCACATAACTCTTAATCCGTGATAAAAGCTGCGATTTTGATATTTTTATGTGACGTTTAATTACACAAGTCAGCGAATAAATGAGAGCTGTTTTGTTTTTTTTGCGTAATTCTTATGTTTTTGGGTGTGCTGAATCCGAAAATGACTTCCATTTTGTCATAGAACGTCACGTTTTCTGACAATGTAGGTGTCTTTGTTAAACAAGTTATCATCTTAAAATAAAAGATTAAAAAAAAAAAATGTTTTTTTTTTGTTTTGACTTCCACACGGACGACATTGCACTATATTGAACCAAGATCTATAAAACAATGACGAGTCAACACGTAATTGTACCGCGCCACTTTCTACACTATCGAAGCGCGCACGTTCAGGGGGCCTACCACCAACTCATAAAGCAGTATTATTTTAATATTACTTCAGTGTGGGAAAGAGATGAAGCTGTAAAGGTCGTACAGCTCCATCTCTTTCTCCCACTGAAGTAATATTAAAATAATGCTGTTTATGAGCTGGTGGTAGACCCCAAGTTACAACATGTTTATGTTTGTTAATTTAGTTCTTTATTTACAAAGTAATGATAGTTATGGCCTGAATACATTTAAAAACAGTAATCAAAATAAAATAGTACCTATTCATTTATGACTTCAAGTTAGCCCAAAAAACCCCTTTCTAATATAATAAAATTTTGCGTTTTGCAAAATAACCTGACGTTCTGGTTTTTCTTTAATTTTTTTATTCTTTATTTGTTTTTGGGGTTTTTATCTAAATAGATATGTCAACCCCATCGTGCCTTTTACCTTGTAACATCATCACTTATAATTAACAATTAAACAATACACGAAACACTTTGTGATTAAGATAGAAATCACTGATGCAGGACTGTTATTAAATTACATAACTTATTGGCACCTTCTGAAGTTGGTTGGGATAAGATTGATTGTATTAATCCCACGTTAAGCCTATTCAAGTCTAATTCTCTCAAAAGTGACTCTCTCTCGCGCCTGTTGCGGACACAATCCATCAGCAAATGCTGCACGTCCTCAATCTGATTGCATTCTCTACAATTTGGTGAATCAGTTTTTATCATAAGGAATGCAAACTTCGCTGATGGATAGTGTCCAGAGCGAAGTCTTAAAATTAATTTAACATAATTCCTACTTAGTTGATCGACATCGAACCAAGGCATACGAAGAGGCTCGCCTTGTATGCTCTTATACCATATACCTTTTTGCTGACTGATACTATCAAAGTGTTGTTTCCATATTTTTTCTGGAATTTTTTGAGTATTTTTTAGTTTTCAGAACACCTAAATACATAGAAATCTGTTAAAAACATCCAGACAGCATTTTTCTTGCAGAACTGTGTTATGAGTGTACCCTGTAGATACTTATATTGATTTACCTATTTACGTATATCACAATGACATTCAATTCCCATAAATGCGTTAATGTAGCATTTTTACCTAGGTACTAAAAAAAATATTGAAGTGACATATAAATTTCTAAGAAAATTATTCCATCTACAAAAACGGAGTATCAGACACAAAAATTCATCTGCAATTCAATCTAAAATAACAGACAGTAAAATACCTTTTTCTCCGAAACCTTTACCAGAACTGGAGTGTTGATTATTCCTAAGTAAAAGTATTGATTATCCCTAAGTAAACAATCTTCTCTTAGTTTCATCACGTCCATCATTGTAGAAGAACTCTCTAAAACAAGAAATGAAAAAAGTTTTCTTTAATCAGCGACTTGTGACCACTAGTTCATAGATGAAAGTTTTCGTGGAGATAACTTAAAATTATGTTTCCAGCGTCTGTCACATTTCATCATGTCTAGTGCAGTTCAGAGAATCTTTTTATTTAAGTGGGCTAAGTTTAATTAAACTATAGGAAAAAAAAGTAAGGTGACGCCCTCAGGCTAGGTGGAGCGACGATGTTCGCAGGGTGGCTGATAGCAGCTAGGTGAGAGTTGCTGAGAATCGAGCTAAATGGCGTGCAATTGGTGAGGCCTATGTCATAATCATAATAATCATAATCATAATCATGTATTCGCTTTGAGAGTAGGTACATAAATAAAGGTGTTCACAAAATGTTGAGATCCCTGTACAATCTACCAATTAGGCATGAAAACATTAAAAGTAAATTTTATTACAATAAAAAAAACAAATGAAAATCAAAGAGTCAAATTAAAATTGGCAAAAAAATAAATTAATCAAAAATTATAGAATTTAAAACTAGCATAATAATAATAATAAAGAAATACACAATGTCAATAATTAAATCTAGAGATTAGGGTCATTTAAAAAATCATTAATTGTAATAACACTTATCAAGCAATAGGGCTGTCAGTTTCTTTTTAAACTTTTGGATTGGGTATTTTTTTTAAATATTTGGTATTTCATTATAAATGGTGGGACCCATGCCGAAATCACTTTTCGTTAGTGTTTGTTGTGTTGTTTAGTTTCTGTAGTGGATTGCTATAGGCTGATGATTATGGTGATGATGATGATAATGATGAAGAAAACGGGGATTAAAATTAAAAATTGAAGTGATTATCAATCTGCCTAGCCTTTTTCGAACAAAGTTGGGGACGGCTTCCAGTCTAACTGGATACAGCTGAATACCAGTACTTTACATGGAGCGACTGCCTATCTAACCTCCACAACCCAGTATAACTGGGTAATACGATACCCCTTGGTTACATTGGTTGTCAGAGTTTTTTTTGGGCTTTTGACGACCCATAACGACTGTCAAAGATTCACACAACTAAAGTGGTTATCTCGTCCTCCTATTATTTATTGTGAATTTACCCAAATATAAAATACAATTATTATACAAGGTGGAGACGACATTACGACCATAAATTTAACTACGTATATCTAATGACGTTCTTAGTCCGCATACGAAAATTCAATCAAATATATCCAATAGTTTAGTCACTATAGCTAGTAAAAAATTGGCAAAACCCATAGTCGGCACATCACTACTATTTAGTTTGTTTGAAAAAATCACTTTTTTTATTTCGATGCTAGGATTTATTTGATGGTTCCAAAATACTCTTATGTTTTAGTATTGCCAGTGTTTTCATTTATTGTCATATTGTTGTCTCCAAATTGTATAGTGTCTTTATTTTTCTCATCTAATAACACATTTCAGGTCTGATTTTAAATGTAGAAGCTAGTCCTGACTCAGTGATCCAATCAAAGACTTGTATCTACGTTGACATTTCAACACTAGTCTAACGAGTTTTGTAATGTGGTAGCCGCAACGTGCTCCAAATAAACAAATGAAATACATCTCGGATGAGACCGAGATAAAATCAATAACATTTACGAACTTCGTAAGCAGGGTCTAGTGGGACGTGCCGGCAAGTGGGTGCTACCCTTCAACCTTACCCTAACACTGGTAACTCTCCTCTGGCCTCGAATACGAATCGTCACATAATGAGACCGTGAAAAACACTCGCTCCTCACAACTCCTCAGTCCGCAAGCCATCAGCTACAAAACGAATCGAACACGCAAACGCATACACGCAATTACAACTCCTAATCGTGTTGCAATAGAGGCGATTTTCCTATCATTTCTAATAAATACACTAGAGCAACACTTTCCCGAATCGCTGTTTGATATTCTGATAACATTTGTGAAATAATAGGAGATGCTCCGGTTCATGTGCGGAGACACCCATTTAACGTTTGGCAAAATTTGATGAAAATACTTAGATGGCACTTTGAGCACCGAATGACTGCGTTCGTGACTTATAATCTTGTGACCCTTTATTTTGAGGAGTCTCTCATAGCGGTAAAAGTTTCATAACTACGAGACATCTGACATGAGAGCACTTTGTGACTCCGCTTCTATAATTTAAGTTTGAATTATTGCAGTAACGTTGTCAGAATACTTTATTTGAAAAATGTAGCAATGTATTCATAAACTTTTTCTCGTTACTACGTTGAGTGCATATAATATATGTTTATAAAGAAATATTTCTGAGTCTACCATGGAAACTGGTAATTTATGAAATTGCCAAGACTTTCATATCTACGAAAGCATATTGGGTTTTGATAAAGTTCTGCATTGTAGTTACGTCTGAGGCGGTCTCTTTCTTTGTCTGTCTTTTTAAGGTCCCGTACCTCAAATGGAAAAACGGAACCCTTATAGGTTCACTCGCGTATCTGTATGTCCGTCTGTCACAGCCGATTTGCTCCGAATCTAATGGACCGATGAAGTTGAAATTTGGTACACATATGTATTTTTTTGTCCCAAACACGGACGTGTAACGTAAATAAATGAATTTTGAACATAGGGGTCATTTTTGGAGAAAATAAGAAAATTTTAAAAATCTTTTGAACTGTGCCGTGTGACATATCAAATGGAAGGGCTTATTGCGAGAATATCTAATACATTTTTTTATAATTTAAAACAAAAATACTTTTAAAGATGTTTAAATAAAATATATGAAAATTGACTATGACCCCCCCTTTTCTCCGAAACTACTGAGCTTATTTTTTTTTAATAAAGAGAATAGTTGTATGCTTATAGGTTACAAGAAAACTATAAGAAGTCTATGGTTTTAAAATAACATGGTAAATCACTCAATATTGTGCGTACAAACTTACATTTGCAGTTGGGAACATGTTTTTCAACTAAAATGTTAAGTTTGTTCTTGAGATAAATTCATCCCAACTACGGAACCCTTCATTGTGAGTGGTCCGACATGCACTTGGCCGGTTTTTAATTCAATCACAACTGAAGGAAGTGTTCTCTTAAAATGTTAAATTTACAGATAAAGTTGTTCACCATGTAATGATAGATAGATCGAAACTATTTAACTCTTAAAGGGTACAACTTAATTTACGTAAATTAAGTTGTACCCTTTAAGAGTTAAATAATGGCCGAACACTGTCTCTTAAAATATAGGCCTAGAGACAAGGTTTGTATTTTGTTAGATATATTTTTTGTGGCCTTTTAACTTGCTGTACAAACAACAAACAATTAAGTACCATTTTAGTATATCCACCACTGTGCTCAACCGTGTCTATGTATTACTTGAGATAAATATACATTATTTATTACTAGTTTTTACCTGCGGCTTCGCCCGCGTGAATGTCGCAAAATATCCCACGGGAACATACTACCGGGATTACATACCTAATAGCCGAGGAAAAGGTCATTGACTCCTACCGCTGCGCCCGCATCACCGTCAACCATAATTATTTTGTTACGCGTAATTTTGAATCTGTGATAGATTTTAAACTATTTATTTAAATCATTTAATGTCAAGGCATATTTTATTATAAATTAAATACCCAATTTAAATAACATATTTTATTGTATAAGGATTAATATAATACCGGTCAAAATAGCTTTGAAAATAACAAAGACATTTTTATCAAATTCTGAAAGATAATAATGGTTACTGTGGGTCATCCTTAGAAGATAGGCATATGCCATTCCAGACTTTTTTTATTGAACTTTTTAAGATAAACAATACTGTAGAACATAAATTGTATGTAACTTTTACGATTTCCGCGGCGCACGCCAATAAAGCTTCGTCGACATGACTTTTTCCGACATCTTTAACAATAATCGTCAAATTTCAGCCAATTTACACTATACTTTAACTTACCTTTACCAACACAATAACGGCACGACAACAGTACAGCCAAACCAAAAATCTCCAAAACGAATATGATTTTTCCGCGAAAAGCATATTCTGTGGGGTGTGCAGTAAATATTCATGAATACAGGCGTGCAGTTTGGGTACAGTATTATATGCGACCGTATAAGAAAGCGGTTGAATGCAAAGTGCGCTCCAGAGAGACACGCCATCGATTCTTCGTCATTATCGATGCATGGCTGCTGCTACAGTGTGGCTACAAATTTTAAAGTTTCGTTGGTATAAAAGTTTTAAATCCTCTTTCAGATAAAATCATTGAATTGGTATACCTTCGAATATTTTTATTAATGCATAAGAGTGATAGCTTGACTTCCGCTATATTTGACTCTGACTTTTAATAAGAAAGAAAAACCAAAAAAAAAAAGTTTTATTCAATCCTGTGGAAATGTCAACGTGTAAAAATAAACCCCACTATCGAATGATTTTTACGTACCAACTAATATAATTGGTAAACTTTGAGTATACATACTTATGTTGATACAATATTTCCGAAAGAAAAGAATATTCTAGATTAGAATCTAATAAAATAACAAAGATATAAATATGTCATGTGAATTCGTTGAAAAAACTAGCGTCCAATTGTTAGCCGCTAAATGCACGCACACTAGAAAAGCACAATGACATGGTACGAGTGTAAGATGTAGCTGTCACATACACCAGCATAAAAAGTTGACCTGTTTGTTTTAGTACTTCTGCAACGCGACACTATTTAGACATATAAATAATCAAAGTAAAAGAAGTATGAACCTTATTAATTTTTTAACTTATTTATATCTAGTCAATGTAAGTTGCATTGACTAGATATACTTATAAGCTTGAACCTAATTGAAGATTTTATTAATAAATTAAATTCATAAATACAAATAAAACAAATACCTAATGTTTATCCATTCATTTTAATAGTTTTCACATTCAAATCAAAAGCCTATTTATTAGATTATAAAAACAATTGAAAGTTCAAATCTCAGCTTTGTGCTGTGACATCTTATTGTTATTAGAGTTATTAAGTTCGTGTTATTGCAAGATGAGCTTTAAAAGTAATGCTTTTTGGTTTATAAAACTTAATTAATTATTGTTGTTAAACTTTTTATATTAAATTCGTGTACCTATCCTATACTATTAAACGAGCAATATTTGTAATCACGTTCTCGAAAACTGCCCTAACGATTTCGATGAAAGTTGCAATATGGGGTTTTTGGGGCGAAAAATCGATCTAGCTAGTTCTCATATCTGGAAAAAATCGTTTTCTCCATATTTTCACCCGAGCCGAGCTCGATCGCCCAAAGTTTAGAACAAGATTAACTAATGACATAGAATAATGACATAGCAGCATGGAATTAGTAAGTACCTACTATCATGGCAGCATGGAATTAGTATGTACTATCCTATACTATTAAATGAGCATTCTCTATTTTCACCAGAGCAGAGCTCAGCCGTCCAGGTACTGCATAGTAATACAATTACTTTTTATCATGTCTCGTATAATATAAACCAAAGTACAGATAGCGTTAATATCCTATAGTCCTTTTAGTAGCGCTCGATAGATGGCGTTGTCCCATCTCTGCAAAGGAGACGGAAACGATTACATACACTCTTGGGCCTGAATGTAACGAAATGAAAATGGTGTGAATTTATAGATTTAACCATATATAAGTGTATAGCAGTGACTAGTTGCTATACCACAATTCACACAGCGATCCATAGTTTCAACAATATCCAATCTACAAAGCGGCGGTAAATCCAAAATAATAATTCCAAGTCAATCGTGTGAGCGATCTTCGGTGTCCAGTGTGAAAGCAAGGGTCGTACATGGTAGGCAGGGTCAGAATCCGTAAAAAACAAAGCAGTGGTCGTTGAAAATGAAAAGTAATCGGGAAAGCACTCAAAACGTATCGGAAAACACGAAACAATTGGCAGCTGTCTAGTAGGGGTGGGCGTTGCGACGACGAACCGTTAACAAAGACCGTTTTGTATTTTGTGATGATGAAACCTCTTTACGTCCTGGGTTCAACTTTAAAATAATATAATAAAAAATCGCACCAAGTAATTCGAAGACAAATGCAGACTGCATTGCAACGCAACATTAAAACGCAATTCCATTCCATGTTGGATAAGTTTCGTCTTTTAACCGTTTTCTGCAACAGTTTTCGTCGTCGGGAAAACGGTTTCGTCCGTCAAAAATTCGACAACGACCCACCACTAATGTCTAGTGTCAGTCAGCTCATGCCAGTGCAGAACATGCACTGCCAGTGACATAGACTGAAAATATAAGACTGTTTTTAATCGATATGAAATTGATAATCATTATTTTGGTTTTTCAGTAAATAATGATGTTTTATTTAAATTAAATGTACTATATTGTATAAAACTATATAATATAATGTATTTAATTACTTTGAGTTAATTATATTACCTGGTGCTACCTAGTGGGTAGGTTTTCTTTTTGTAGTTGTATAATCGATTACTTTAATCGATAATCTCACGAAAACTATCTTCATCATATTTCTCTGCTTCCAGACTGAGAATTGAGCAGATTTTTGATATTCAAGGATAAAAAAATATGACGAATTTTTTAGATCATATCTCAACTTATATATTTGGGCCCACCGTTTCCCGTCTCCTTTCTGAATTACGCTATGGATTTTTACCGACTTCATACATACAAAGATAATTAATTTTAACAGTTAGGATATTTATTACAGTGTTGAATGGTTGGATATTTTTAAACAATAATTATGTTGTTAACTGCACCAATAAGCGAATATTTCGATAAGCGTGAGATAACAAATACTGAAACTGATACTGATACTGAACAAATGTGTAATACCTGCCTGTATTCCTTTTAAGGAGTTTTTTTTTCGCCTTTTGGTGTACAAATCATTACTCAATAGTACCTACGTATTTATACCTCAACATCAATAACTAATAGACTTGAATTACTCAGTTCCTTTGGTCATAAGTACAAAATAGAAATAAATAAGTAAACAGTAAGTACAATTTTCAAGAGAGATTTATGAAAGTATTGTTAACTTTTTTATTTGTGTTTTAACCTCAAGTTTATGAATTACTATTTTATGTTTTATGTGCATGTGTATTTATTTATAAACTGTGTCCTTAATTATTTAATAATACTGTGTCATTAAAGTAAATTTAATTCATTAATTATCAATAATTTGGTCAAATACAGTTAAGGTGTCACTGACATTAGTCATTTTTTTCTGACAAAACTATCACAAATTACAATACATTCTCTCTCCAATTATCTCGATGTCTTAATAATGAAAAGGGGTCAGTTAGAACCCCAAAATGTGCAGGGCTCAATAAGGAAACGATCAACACTCGATTACTTAACAGCCATGCCCAACGAGGGTCTAATATTCCGCATTGGCGGTTGATTTGACAACCTAAGTGATATTGTGGACCCTTTCTTACAGGAACAGGCTGATGCCAATGACGTTAATTGGTTTCATACTGACCGAGATATTTTTAGTTTTGTCAGATTTAGACAATTAAATGGGTATACTTTGTCAAAACGAAGTACCGTACAAAGTCTCAAAAATGTATTCATTATATTTAATGTGAATCTTAGAAGTGATTAGAATTATGAAGTGTTTAGTGCAAATAAGTGATTATGTACGTAATAATATTAGTTGTCAAGGAAGAGGAGGACTTTCATGCAGTAGCACAGTGATTACTAGTACCTACTTCCGGAGGACAGTAGGATTTAACCTCGTTAGTGTAATAATTGTTGCTTCACTTTGTAACTAAGCACCTATTTTTCTTATACTTCTCACCTCAAAATTATAAATCTAGTCTTTGCAATCGTAACAAAACTCCTCCATCCTTCACTTACATTTCACTGTATCTACCAATAACCATTGCTTTGCTGTTGTACATTAAACATGTACCTACGTCCTACCTTGTAAAATATGAACACTAAAAACAAAACACAAAAAAAACAACTGACTTCCAAAAACAACACTAAAAAGTCGGTATCTTTGGTTTTGAATTTTCGTTTTTTGCCACTGACTTCCGAAATTAAAGTTATTTTTCACTTTGCAGAATTGTTTTTGGAAGTCGGTTGATTTTTTGCTAAAAGTTTTTATTTTTCACTTTTTAGTTGTGGTACCTACCCCACACAAATTCGAATACCACTACCTGCTATGTAATTATCACATCATCCACATACGAAGTGAGAAAAAATATATATTATTGAAGCTAACTCAAAAACTATCCATGCAAAGTTAATAAAATTTATATGAGACCACCTCAAAAGCATACCCTTTCAAACAAAAAAAGAATTTTCAAAATCGGTTTACAATAATTGACGGAGAAATAGGTGGACATACATAAAAAAAACATTCATCCTCCTTTTTGGAAGTCTATTAAGAACTCATTCAAACAAAATACGACATCTTATATAAAGCACCATTATTTCCTTAAAAACTGATGAAGCAAAAACGCTTGTTTGTTATCAGGGGAACAACTTTCAAACTACGTGCGCCTTCAGGACCAACTGTTCCCCGTGGAACAGGGGGTTGAAGACGTGACTGCATACCCCTTTCACTTTCTGTATCGCCTTTATTAAACTCAAAGTTTTAAAGTCCCATAAACTATTTGTTGGATGCTTTGAGACACATTTTTAACATTACTGTAATAAGGCCCACTTACACCACGAACTGCTAAATACATCATCATCTGCCTAGCCTTTTCCCTACGTTGGGGTCAGCTTCCAGTCTAACCGGATACAGCTGA
Source organism: Agrochola litura (assembly GCA_949152395.1). Lineage (NCBI taxonomy): Eukaryota > Metazoa > Arthropoda > Insecta > Lepidoptera > Noctuidae > Agrochola > Agrochola litura. Next base: position 13,979,665 of record OX424509.1, on the reverse strand, counting down.
ATACCAGTATTTTATATGGAGCGACTGCCTATCTGACCCCCACAACTTAGTTAATAGGTAACACGACACACCTTTTTTTTTTTTTGGGTGGGAAATTATCAAATAACTTCTCCCGCTCTGGGTGGAGCGGGAGGGCGTGTCAGAATCTTACTGACTAAAACCCACCCGTGTTCCTTCAGTTGCCAAGTTGCCGGGGGGCCACGATGTCCCTTTCGGCCTTATTCGCAATCCCGGCAGGCATCGGCCCTAGCGGACCCCGTCAATTCTGCTGACATCTCTTTGAGGCACGCGTGGAACACAATGCGCCGTCGACCCGGGCTTGGTCCTTATCGGACGGCGAGCTACCCATTGCTTACCGTCCGCAAGCCCGCGCCTACGGTGGCCGGAAATCTGCCTGTGATTCCCAACGCCCAGGGCGTCTCCTCCTGCGGCGGTTAGGGGTGCGAGAGCGCGAAATTTGCCTCTCCCTCATGCGTTCCACCTCCTCCTTTGCCAGCATTACTGCTTCGCAGAAGGAGGTGATGGCTTCCCATTTCCTCTCGCTGTGTACCATGGCCTGAACCAGTGCCGGACGCAAGAGATCACCGCCGCCGAACACGATTCCCCTTGGTAAGACTGTTTGTCAGACTTTATGGGCTTCTAACTATCCGTAACGACTGTCAAAGATCTACAAATGACAGCCAGAACCAACGGCTTAACTTGCTTTCCGAGGCACGGAGGGGTCTTGGTATGTAAAGATGCTCACCCATCCACGGACCAACCGCGGCAAGCGTAACTTAACCTGATCGATCGACCCATGCGGCTGTTATTAATTAACCACAAGCCCCTAAACGAACAACTAAATACGTTTACCCTTAAGGCGCAGGCCACACAGAAAGGACGTGAGACGAGGACGGGACGCAGACGCAGCACGTACGAGATACGGATGCGACTTTTCAAATAATATAGAAGTGAGGAGGCGCAGACACGGACGGGACGAAAAAGCTTCATACTGTACTGTCTTTGACACTTCATTTCAAGGGCAGCAGAGCGGTGGCGTGCGGTTACGGGCTATGACATTTATTTTTTGAGTTCAGCGATCACCCTGCGCACTCTCCACATTCCCCCCGCGTCTGCGCCGTGTCTGCGTCTCGTCATTTTAGTATATTTTAACAATAGGATACAGACGGAAAAGCGACGCACCTGCGTCTTGTGCTTTCTGTATGTTTTGTGCCAGATCGCGTTAATACATTTTGTATTAAGAATAATGAAGATACGTGAAAGAGGGGCGCCGCGTCTGCGTCCCGTCCTCATCTCACGTCTCTACTGTGTATCCCGGGTCTTAGGCGAGAGCTCCAGGGTACCCTGCGAAATTCAAATTATCTTAGGTTTGTTGTAATTTGCAGAAAAAAAATTTTATTTCACCAGCTACCTTAGCGCAGGGGGTGCGCTAAGGTAGCTGGTGAAATAAAATTTTTTTTTCAAACTTATTTAAATCATCGCTCTGTTTCTGTTAATTGTTTGAAGATGACAAAGACAGAAGGATGTTTTAAAGTTTAGTGCTAAAGACGATTTGTGGTGCAAGCGGGCTTAAATCGATAAAAGGAACTTTCAACGTTGTCTCTGAGGTGTTCAGAGTACAAAAGTAGTACGCATTGAGTTATAGATGTCTAAAAGCAGTAGTAAGCTTTGAGAAATTTTAAATCTACAGTTTTCAGCATTTTTATACGTGCGAACAGTTGAACTGTCACAGAATCAAATGTACTGGCACAACTTAGGGCACGTTGTAAGTCCTTGCACTGAACTCCACAAAGTTAAAGAAGTTTAAGGAGCCATCTATAAATTAAATATTTCGTTCAAACGCAGCCGCCTTTTAATTAAAACTTACAAGTGGAAAACTATTATATTTATCATACAAAAGAGCCATTAACAAAAACCGTGTGCGAGCAGCAACTTTCCAATTGAATAGCAACAAAAAGGGCTATAATGGTCGACTGTCTGACAAGTTATTTTAGAAATAACCCCCAGCTGGTAGATTCAACCAGAACTCGCATGTGTATAGTTTTTGCCGGATTTTGGTGCCGCCACAAGTCCGGAAATCTGTTGTATTAGTAAAGCAATTTGTCCTGGGTCTGCTCGCCGCCCGCGAACTTTTCCAATCTAAACTGCTGGCCCCGCGTTCAATCTTCGTGAAAACATGTTCGCAGTCGTACGAGCGAGCGCTAGATGTGCGACTTAGCACGTCATACTGATTTTATATTATCGATAATGACAGTATTTTACTATAATTAGGCATCTACTTAAGCTTGTTCCCTAAGTAGTAACGCTGAAAGTAGATTCCAAAAACATTTAATCGAAACCAGTTTATAATATACTAATGAAAATATAGATCACTAGCTGCCCGCCCCGGCTTCGCACGGGTAGCATTAAGTACTTACCTACGGCACACCTACATATCTACCTACCCTACCTCCCTACCTACCTACATACCCCTACCTAACCCTACCTACCTACCCTACCTACCTACCCTGCCTACCCTATCTACCCTACCTACCCTATCTACCCTGCCTAGCCTGCCTACCCTACCTACCCTACCTACCCTACCTACCCTACCTACCTACCTACCTACCCTACCTACCTACCTACCTACCTACCTACCTACCTACTTACCTACCTAAAACCTTGTCCTAAGAATAACGAACACAACAAAAAAGAAATCAGTCCAGCCGTTCACGCGTGATGCCGTCGTGACCAAGGGAAATAGGGATTAATTTTATATATATATATATAGATTATCAATCACGTAGTCATAATAAGCAATATATCGTATTCATATTATAAGCGCCAACAGCAAAAACAAAATAGAAATAGAATCTTAATCCATCTATAATTCAAAATTACCTACAGATACTTTTTCAGTACAATTAAAAACGTAAATAAAATATTTTCTTACAGATAAAATACCGGTTAATTCTTGTTACAATATCTTGATTTTAGGACAAACGACATAGAAATATCTATCGATAAGGATGGCCACATAGTATTTGTATTTTGCTCCCCGAAATTTTTGCGTGCCTCCACCAATGAGCGACCGTTTCTCTAATTCAAAGCTGCTCAACCCCAGGCCCACGGGCCACCCATTGGCCTGACAACGCATTTGAATTGGCCCAACAACGCATTTGAATTGGCCCGACAACGTATTTGGATTGGCCCGCCAAAATCTGTCAGTGATAGTGAGAACAGATTTCAGGACTTCAAACTAGGTCTAAAAAATATTTTGCTTTTTATGATATGAACCTATTCTCAATTAGCCAACAACAAAACATATTTTCAGACTTCATTTTATTATGGACCTCAGATTTGTCGCCAAATATTGATAAGTTGTTAGCATAAAAACCTCATCAAAGGTATCACTGAAGTTTATTTTTAGATTATTCAAACTATGAGTAACTTAAAGTTTTGTTTAATTTTAATAGCTAGGTCTCTACCATAACTATAGGCAAGTTTTATTTACTAAATAACCCACCGGATGACTCAGAATCAAAATTATGACCCGCCTTCAAAATTGTTTGCTTTTAATGAATGATCTTATAATATCTTTAGAAAATTGATGTTCTCATCGTGAATCATCTAGTCTTTCAAGTTATTTACTTATAGTTTTTTTTCGGATAAATATAGTTTCGTTGAGAATACTTTTGAATTGCGTGTACCCAGAGCTTTTACAATGTTCAAATATTTGTTGTTTGAAATAAGAACTTCACTTCTACCCATTCATGCGAAGCTAAAAGGCAATCAATCAAGCTTTCGTAGTAGGTACCTAAATCGTATCTAAATTCTCGATTTATTATAATAATCAAGTATTCTTTAAAAGTATTTTTATACCTACTACCTCTGTTTAGATACCTAGGATCTTTCATGAGTATAACGCAGTAAGTTAGAGGCTTGAATTTGAAATCGGTTTGAATTTTGTAAAGTCACTCAGAATTTCGATTAAATTGATCGTAGAATTTAAGTTTAAATCTGAAACAAAAACGCCTTATTCAGCCACGCCACAAACGAAACCTCAAAAGCCGACAAAAATAAACAAAAATGTTTTAATGCACAGATTTGTCATTCAAATATAGAGTAGCCCGTAAACTCAGTAGCACAAAGGATGCACCATACAACGTGCATTTCTTACACGGCCAGAAATTTACGATGCCCACAGGGAGCCAACTCGACGTTCTTTTATATTTGTTGAAAACACCAGTTTTTTTATATTTTCGAGCCAGAAAATAAATGAAATCCCATAGAGAGTGCTTGAGAGTAGTCGTCAATTTTATGATGAATTTTTTTCACGCTGGCAGTAGTGTATATCTGTGTGTTATGTCAGTAACATCATCACACAGAAGCCCAGTTAATGAAAAAGCTGGTGCGATGAATTGAGGAAACTAAGCCATGAACTTCAGAAGACCACTTTCTACCGTTAATAATCATAGTAATAATGTCGAAGGTTTTTCAAGACAGAGGGGGCGTTAAGATCTTTGACTGTCCTCGTGATGTGTCAATAATATCTTGTTAATTGATTGACAATCAACAAGTTATTTACAAAATCAGGCACGTAGATGATTAGCCAAAGCTTATGTGATATCGTATACAGGTTGTCTCAATCGTAGTGGTCCAAAGGCAAAGGGGGTAAAGCGGAGGTGGCCACCTATCATACAAAAATTTTAAATAAAAAAATTAATTTAATAATTTTCAAGATTTCACTTTCAGTTAGATTTTTCGACCCTGTGAACAAAATTTTCGACTTAGCGAGTTCAAATCAGGCTGGGAGATGCCTTCATAGTGTAGATAAGTACAAGATTATGTTCTTATTTACGTTCATTGTGGCTCTACAACGCTTCAGATTTTATTTTTACTTGTCTATTCTAACTTATTATTAAACTTTAGCAAAACTTACTCGGTATTTTTTTTTTATAAATCTGGGCTTAGAAAGTTTCGCTAAAGTTTTCAAATGATAGATGGCCACCTCAGCGTTACCCCATTTTGCACCATTACGTTTAAACACCCCGTATACGGTTTAAAGTTTTAGATCATCCATCATCTGATAGCTATATTATTACCGATTTGAGATAATAATTATTCGGAAGCTATTACGCATTTACCTAAGAGGATAATAATTATTTAACAAGATCCCATATAATCTTTAGCCTTTTATCTGTAGAGAGTGATTGATGTGTAGTGCGTAAAATATTAGTGCACACGGCATTTTAATTCGTTTATTTTTATGATTCAGCGATTGCATTTCATGATGAGTCAGTCACATTATGATTCCTATAACCTATACAGAAAACATACCTTTTTAGGGTTCCGTAGCAAACAAGGAACCCTTATGGTTTCGCCATGTCCGTCTGTCTGTCCGCGGCTTATCTCGGAGACTATTAGTACTAGAAAGCTGTAATTTGACATGGATATACATATTATTAACGCCAACAAAGTGGTAAAATAAAATCTTGTTTTATTTTATTTATGTTCCTCCCATACACGTAAAGTGGGGATGTTTTTAATTTTGCTCATCTATCAAATAGTGTGGGGTGTCGTTGAAAAGGTCGTTCAAAAATATTGTGAGTTTACCACAACCATTTTTGGATTCAGGAATCTGTTTTCGAAATATTAAGCTTTAAAGTGCAAATTTTTGTAAGAGTCAAGTATCCGGGGGGGACACTTGACTCTTACTGCCAGCTAAATATTTTCGCAGCACCGAATATCTTTATTCCCCATAAAAAAAATAACAATCAAACTCGGGTGAAAAGATTTACAGAGGAATCGGCTTACGACTGTTCATTTTTTTTTTTCCTGAACAAATGGCTGGAGTCACACAATGCATTATCAGATTAGTACCACATAATGAACAAAATAAGAATAATTTATTGTTATCGTCGCAACGGATCAACGCATTGTATGCAACACGGCCACATCTGCGTTGCAACGACGCACGACGTCGCAACGCAAGAGAGCGACGCACGACGTCGCAACGCAAAAGGTATTTGCTTGTTTGGGCTCCCACACATAAACACGATACGACGTCGCGTCGTACAACGATATTTTTTCATTCCACAAATCAACGACACTAAACAACAATTTTTGAAAATTAAGTTGTTAACAAAGAAAGCTTCACCTCAAATTAACAGATATTAAATCAATAAATAAAAAAATAACGTTGAACGAAAAAATAACGTCGAATGAAAAAATATCGTTGTACGACGCGACGTCGTATCGTGTTTATGTGTGGGAGCCCTTTGTCCTAATTTGCCCCTCTAGCAATGAAACACTGTCCGTCATCGCACCGGAGCTCCGACAGTGCAGCACAACACCCTCCCCTCGCTTCGTCTCTCGTTCGTCGATCCGTTGAAACGTCGCGTGCGACGACGCAACGCATAAAGTGGCATGTCACAAAAATAAAAGTTAAACGACGCAGCGTTGAGGCTGTGACGACGCAACGCAACGCACTAATGAGGCCTCACTCTTAATAAATTGCATATTTTTCGTTCACCTCATTAACGTATTACTGCAAAATCCTTGACGGATAAACTTACTAAAATATCTAATAATACTAATATAATTCATTATTTATCTAATAAATAAATATAAATGGATTATACAAATTATAATTTTCCAAAAACAACTTCTAAAACCGAATATTCCACAAAGTTTACAGTTCTGAAAAGTGGGAGCAAAAAAAATCGTCGGTTGTATTTGAGTCTGATTTTCCACGGCGCACATTTGCAATCCACGTAGGTCGTAGAGGCACCCGGAACGCAATTGTTCTTCAAATTAGCGAGTTGTTCGTTAACGAGCGTTTTTCTACCCTTCTTTTTGCCGGTCGAGTGTCGTACTCTTTGGCGAGTAATTCTTTTTTGTGTAATTGCCTTTACTTTGTGTTCCGGATCTCGGGGTTGGAAAAGAGTTATTCACAAACGTCTTATTGCTAAAAGTGTTTAAATGGCCTCTCACTTCATTGATAAGAATATGTTGATTTAGGTAAAATGGTATTTAACATTTTTTTTTGTAATGTGTATTAAGTAAAATTTAGATGAATGGGGGACATGTAAATGCGCCATCTCGCCGCCGCAGCATGATCGATGTTGCGTGCGTCCGCTGCGCCCTCTCCGTTCAGTCTCTTGCGACGTATGTGTTTGCTATTCCAGAAAAATCATTGCTTAGTGAATGGTTGAATCAGGTAAAATTATATTATAATAAATAAAAAACAAGACTGCCTCTTTGGTCTAGTGGTCGCAAGCGCTACTGCTGAGCATGAGGTCCTGGGTTCGATTCCCGGGTCGGGCAAAGTGTTATTGGGTTTTCCTATCTGAAATTTCTCAGTAGCAGCTCGGAGTCTGGATTTGTGCCAGGTTGATGGCAATAGGCTCGCCCCCTATTACATGGGACTTAAACATAACTGGCGAAATATGGGTGTACCTGCTATAGGGACATCTCTGCCCAACCCTTCGGTGAAAAAGATGTTATGTTAAATAAAAACAAACGATAAAAATTATACGTGTTTAGTAAAATTCAGTGGAAATACCTAGAACAATTTGAATAAATTCAAATTACGAATGGAATGGCGGCCATATTGTTGTGAATGCGCCACCGGTTTCCTCGTTCAGTAGTGCTATTCTGTAACCATCTCACCGTGTTATCTTAGGTGAAGTGAGCGTGGAGTGAGCTGTCAGTTGCTAAGGATTGACACTATTGGCAGCTCACTTCACCTAAGTTATCACGGTGAGATTTTACAGAATAGCACTACAGTTCTTGCTAGTCTTGCGACGTAATTATGTGTCAGTTATTCTAAGAAGTTCAGTGCTGAGCGTGAGTTAAAAATTTGCGCACCATGCAGCGTCCTACAAAACTAGGTCTTACAAAAAGAAAACTGACCTATTGTAGGACTTATAAAAAGTATGCCGTATGCTAGCGCGCTTATAGTAATACAAACAGTAGATCACTAAATGTAAACTTATAGTACCCATAATATACCCACAACGATAATATCAATCACAGGAGTAAATGTACATCTTCTAAATATAGTATAACGAGCTGGGAAAACTTAAGGTCCTCCAGGGAAATCAGGTTGATCGCAGATAACACCAGCCATCAGGTAGAAGCTCGTAAATATCTTTGTTACAAATGTACGTATTACGTTGTGCTGCTATAAATTTTATGGAATGGAGACTGTTCACTGTTATCTAGTTGGTTTGTCTTTTCTTTTGAGAAAACAAACACAATAATAATATATACAATAACTTTATGGTTCTGTTAACTTTAAAGGGATGTGGTTTTATGCTTTCTATATTTTGAAAAAGGTACATATAAAATAGTAAGTCTAACGTTCATCATATTATCATTATATGACCGATTTCTAACCCAAGTAAAAAAATGGTGAATAATGAAAATTCTTGACTGAACTATGGCTGAGACAAGAGAAAAGGAATCTAGAAACTGTTTACACATTATTACCAGTATTACCCCCACACGAATTAGGAACACGTCCTGTGGCAGAAAGAGTTGATTATTATAGTATAGTTTATATCATAGTGTAAGTTTAAAAGTAACGAACATTTGCATTTAGCTTGTACAGACAGGACCGAGGTACTTAGCATGCAAAAGAAGAAACATAAAATAGAACATATTGGTAAGATCATTGGGTTTTTATTGCAGTTTTCAGTTGCACAGGGCAACCAGTCATTTTTGTTTTTGACAGTATTTGTGTTCTTTGTTCAAATATCTATTATACATCGTAACAGCGAATCAATTTTCGCGCCTCAAGACCTAGGTCAAATGTCTTTTTGATATTCGGATTGCTGATGATCTAAAGAGGTAAAAAGTAATGCAAAAATCCGAAAAAAATTGTAGGTACGTGCCTGCTAAATTTTGCGGATTTTTGCATTACTTCTGGCAGTTAACAACAAAACTGTCTATATATTTTGGCAATTTTAAATGCTTCATCACAACAAGCGTAGGGCGAGTTGATTTGTTCCTAGTGAAATGCTTTTTCGGCTAAACACATTAGGCTATCTGAAAAAAGACCATCAAGTTTTACCTTATACCTGACTACCTATATGCCTCATCCGTCGCAGCGACAAGGTTCGTAATTCGTGAATGAACAGGGACTAATGCGTATTGACCAGGCGAATACGCGTTTTTTGCTGCGTACGGGATTAATTCAGGCTTTTGCTAGGATTCAGGATTCAAATAGTAGGCAGTCGTAAGAGTTGAGTTCCCCTAACCGGAATCTACTTACTTAAAACAATAGACGTAGATACGAGTATATTTAGTAACCTATTCCGCTTAACTATTCCTAAAGAGTCATAAAAAACCTGTAAGAAATCGACTCGTGTTTCACCTCTCAAAGAGGCATCCTCAGGATGACGACTAACTTATGGCGAACCCGAACACGGCGTGTTGCCACGCCGAGCGCCAGACGCAGAGTGAACACACTGTGTTCGGGTTCGCGACAAGTCAATCGTCATCCTGAGGACGCCTCGTTGAGAGGTGAAACACGTGTCGATTTCTTAATATACGTCTATTGTTTTATAATGGCTTTCCGCAAGGTCACGGCTGAATCAATGAACCAACCTACTTATTTATCAGTATCTAACTAAGATATTAAAGTAAAGTCAATTGGATCATACTTCCTGAATTATGAAACTAAAAATGCTGATAAAGACTTTACACATAAAGGCTCCTCATAGGTACTTATCATGCAAACATGGCTGATTAATAGCAGCTTCTGTACGTAGCGTTTCTGTATTTTTTTTGGATGGGAAATTATCAAATAACTGCTCCCGCTCGGGAGGGCGTGTCAGACTCTTACTGACTAAAACCCATCCGTGTTCCTTCGGTTGCCCTGTTGCCGGGGGCCACGACGTCCCTATCGGTTTTCTTCGAACCCCCGACAGGCATTGGCCATAGCGAACCCCGTCAATTCTGCTGACATCTCTTTGAGGCGCGCGTGGAACACAACGCGCCGTCGACCCGGGCTTGGTCCTTATCGGGCGGCGAGCTACCCATTGCTCACCGTCCGCAAGCCCGCGCCTACGGTGGCCGGAAATCGGCTCGCGATTCCCGCCCCGGGCGTCTCCTCCTGCGGCGGTTAGGAGCGTGAGGGCGCGAAATTTGCCTCTCCCTCACGCGTTCCGCCTCCTCCTTCGCGAGCATTACCGCTTCGCAGAAGGAGGTGACGGCCTGCCATTTCCTCTCTCTCCGTACCATGGCCTGAACCAGGGCCGGACGCGAGAGATCACCACCGCCGAGCGTTTCTGTATTTGAACCACCCACCACAATCTAAAAGCCAACACATAGAAAAGTACTGAATAACTGTGTAGGAAGAACAGGGTGTAGGCTTTCCGTACCTAATGCTCCCACTTTCTGGAAGGCTTATTCGAGCCGTTGTCGTCCTGATAATGAATCCAGCTTGATATACTTCTAAATGTTCTACAAGCACTGATTGTTGTACCTTTCGTTTGTTGTGGGGAATGGGGCACAAAATCACAAAACCTAATATTTTGAGAATAAGTTTGAAGAAACGTGTGCACCGATACCGCAGCAATAGCGGCGGCCAATCAGGTTTTACGAACATTAGATAATTATGTTTGATGAAGTGTAGCTCCAACGATTAAATCTCTATCTACTTACACATATATTGTTTTGAAATAGTGGTGGTAAATATTAATAGAAAATTGTGGAATAATTTATAATGACGAAAACATTTTCATTGGAACGGTACGGAACACTAACTCACAATAAATGCTGTTATGGCTATCTATCAATAATTGGCAAAATGGTTGCGGCCCGTATCCGAAACATAAACCTTTAGACACCCACGTTAACAGCCAGGCAATTTCTTGTCCAGCACCATCCTTCATATTCAGTCATCTGGCGTTCCCTTCGTCACAAATATTAAACCGCCGATGATATACGACACATTGCGATGTTCGTTATGACGTCACAATACTTAAGTCGTCTGTCCAATGTGACAGTTACTTATCACCGAGCAGATTATGGGCAGAAGTATTATCAATTTTGAAATCTACTTAGCTACTACTGCTAATCTTTGGATTCCCGAATAGTATCTTGTATCTGCAACCTGTTTGCTCCATTCCCGGCATAAAATGCCATTGAATTTCGAACTTTGTGGCGATACTTTTAACCAAAATTAAGACGCCTCTTCACTTTATTCAGTCTTCATAATTATATCTGCATAAACCCAATCCATTATTAGAATTCACTGGGCCTTACAAATATTTTCAAAGAACCTGGTGACCATTATCAATAGTAGATATCGACATAAATACGGTTTTCAATAGAAACGTAAGTACTTATAAAAATAAATATAATCATGCGCGTATAATTTCTGGACGTTCACGTCAACATCCATAACACATATGGAAATACATGCTTGTTTTGTTAATATTCACAAACGCTCGTTATTTACATATAAATATCAATTTCTAACAACCTCCCAGGGTATGCCCTAGAAGGATTTATATTCACCATAATTATTGGTGATGTTCCTCAGAAAGGTCAGGTGCACGGCGGAGTAAACGGTGGAGGTCTGGCCGGCTTGGGTCGGAGCAATGCCGTGTGCTCGTGGAGGCAATCGGCGGCGGTGATCTCTCACATCCGGCTCTGGTCCAGGCCATGGTACGGAGCGAGAGGGCATGGGAGGCCTTCACCTCCTTCTGCGAAGCAGTAATGCTCGCGACGGAAGAGGCAGAACGCGTGAGGAGAAGCGCCCTTACGCCCCTAACCGCCGCGGGAGACGCCCTAGGCGTCGGGAATCGCAGGCTGATTCCCGGCCGGTGAGCAATGGATAACTCACCGTCCGATAAGGACCAGGCCCGGGTCGACGGCGCGTTGTGTTCCACGTGCGCTTCAAAGAGATGTCAGCAGAACTGAAGAGGTCCGCTAGGGCCGATGCCTGCTCGCAACTGGCGTGCGTGACCAGGTGTATGAACGTAAAAGAACAAAAAGGAGTAAATAAAGATTGTAGCAAGTGGCGTTCTGTAGTTTCTACCTACTACTTTGTGAAAAAACCGGCCAAGTGCGTGTCGGACCACGCACAATGAAGGGTTCCGTAGTTGCGATAAATTTATCCCAAAAACAAACTTAACTTTGTAGTTGAAAAATATGTTCTCCCATACGGAATGTATGGGAAAACATGTTTTTGCAACTGCAAAGTTAAGTTGGTCGATTATTACTTGTTAACTTGTAGAGCCTACTTAGCTGTGATAGTTTTCCTTTTAATTTCGTTATATAAACTACTGCTGCAATTTTTTTCACACATCCAAAACCAACCATTTAGCTGGCAGCCCCCCCCCCCCCTGCCAGCTAAATGATTGGTTTTGAATGTGTGAAAAAAATCGCAGCACACTTGACTAATAAAAATTAGCACTTTAAAGCTTAATATTTCGCAAACGGATCCTTGAATCCAAAAATGGTTTTCACAAACTCACAATGTTTTTAAAGGACCTTTCCAAGGATACCCCACACAATGGGTTAAAAAAACATCACCACTTTACGCGTAGGAGAGGTACCTACCCTAAAAAAAAAATCTTTTCATAATTTTGTTTTACCACTTTGTCGGCGTAATTAATATGTATACCTATGCCAAATTACAGCTTTCTAGTAGGCTCTCGGAGCTAGACCGCGGACAGACAGACAGACAGACGGACATGACGAAACTATAAGGGTTCCTTGTTTACTACGGAATCCTAAAAAGCGTGTATATATGCATGTATCTAATTAAACCAATATCACATAGCTCCTTCACGCTATCTAGACAAGTCATCTCATATCGATTCACGTCTAACTCCTTACGAAAATAGGAAGACTTCAACTGGTGAAATTGCCTCGATTTTTATGAACTGTCTGTTCCGAATACTTCCGATGTCACAACCCTTTTTCATAGACGTCGTTTGACACAGACAGCTGATTTGTGCCTGAGCTATCTCCATTTTCCATCAATCTGTGAGTTATACCAGTTTGACATAAATGCATAAATCGAGAATATTTTTAGCGGGAATATAAAACTTTTGGTAGTAAAGTCTTGGTGATAACAAAGACTGCAAGGATGGTTTGGTTGAACAAAAGACTGGTTCAATCATTTAATATGTGAATTCTTACAGAAATAGTCTAAGATATAAGCAGATTTTCCATAGGAGGAAGAGCCTTTTAACATTGCGTTAATATCAACTAAATCTGACCAATCTGGTGGTTAGGGTTTTTTACACGACCGTAAAATTCTTCAAATTATTTTTAAAAGGAATATAAATATTTCATGCACATACGTCCAAACTGTTGACAACTATCGTGAACCACATTTTTCTTCTCTATGAGCCAGTTAAACTTACCTAAGTATGCCTTTTAAAATAAAAGACAATCGGTCTTTCAGACCGAATTTCGGCCATGGCGACCGATCTCAGCGGAGACCAGCCTTTGGCGCGGGAGATATTCTCTCTTTCCTCACTCTTTTAGTTTGATGGGACGACAATCTGACACGACCGGAGAGAGATCAGGCGCAGGACCAATGGCTTGACGTGCTTTCCGCCAACTTCCAAACTTTGGGCCGTTACTAAGAAATCCCTAAAGGAAAAACCCTATAACACTTTTCCCGATCTGAGAATCGAACTCAAGGCCACGCTCAGCAGTCGCGCTTGCTACCACGAGACTAACGGGGCAGTCAACAGTGTGGTCGCAGAGCTGACTACCCAGAGTACATTAGACTCACATTGAAGGCCTCTGCCTCGAATCTTGCGGGCAGCTGGGCGGCAGCGGCGGCGGCGTGGCCACACATAGTTTTATATGCAACCGCTCGCTGCTTTCGAGGCCAGTTACATATAAATCTATGCATTTGAACGCGCCGCTCTCGTACCGCTGCCGCCGCCGCCCCGCTGCCCGCAAGATTCGAGGTAGAGGCCTAAGTGTCACACTTTTTTTTTTTATTGTATGTTATCAAATAACTTCTCCCACTCTGGGTGGAGCGGGAGGGCGTGTCAGACTCTTACTGACTAAAACCCACCCGTGTTCCTTCAGTTGCCTATATATTGCCAGGGGCCACGGTAACCCTTTCGGACAAATCCGCAACCCCGGCAGGAAGTATCGCCCCTAATGATTGGTTAATATTTCAACGCTTTTTTATATACGTATTACCAACATACACAACATCCCGACATGAACCCATGGGCAATAGCCCACGAGACACAACTCCTGTATGGTCGGAGGATCCTTCCATTTCAAAAACAATGAGGAGTTTTCTACCCTATTCCTCAAACATATCTATCTATTACAACGTCAAAATTTAAATCCTATGAATCGCCCACCTTTTCCCAGAGTTCAAGTTGGATCATCAAAAAGTTATATTCTAAAGCGTAAATCTTCAGATGGATATGATATGAAGTGAAACTACTGCCATAGTTACGTTGAATAGCACATGTAGCAGGTGTGAGCGACTTCCCACATGACCGACGCTAATTGTGCCTTGTTGTACAAACAAATTGATGTTGCGCGTAAGTTTAGGAGGTACTTAGTTTGCGTATGAGAGAAACTTACCTGTGACGACCCTTGGATGTTACTGGTACGAATTATAGAGGGTTAGGTAATTTTACAGGTCTTTTTAGATGAAATCTAAAAATTAACCACCTTGCACACTTTGCGACAGCTCGACGACAAGACACTGACCTGTCGCATGCCGACTGTAATCGGGTGTACGCGTGTACCGTGCGTCTGACGCTGCGACAAGTAGCGAGAGTGTGGTGAACTCCCCTAGCATGTCGCTACGGCTCTGCAACTCGACGCCAAGTTTGCGGAGTTTTTAACAAAATATATGAAAATGGTCGGCCGCAGCCTATCGTTGAGTCTAGTCAACGAACTCTCGCAGTCGCATGTCGCATAGTGTGTGAGGTGGTTATCTATGAATAATTATCACATGGATACAGAAGAAAGTGAAGGTCGTGTCGCGTGTTAAAACCAAGGAGACATTGAAAAATGAGACTGAGACACAGTTTTTAAAAATAACAGCTTTTTATTAACAGATTTAATAAATGTATATTAAAGTATAAAAGATACTTATAAAAAAAAATGTATTGTCTGTCTTTCTGTTTGTTCCGGCTAATCTCCGAAATGACTGGACCGAATTTAAGGGGACTTTCACTGACAGATAGCTGATTTTATAAGGAGTAACATAACATAATTTTATTTTTGAAAAAAAAACACTCGCGTGAACAGTGTTTATTTTACGTATAAACTTAATATTTACTGCGAATATTTTAACATATTTTTTTTTTGCATTTATTGACTTAATACTATTGCGGGTTATTGGAAACACCCTTCGTTAGTTAACATACTGTATATTACACAAAAATATAACATACTTTAATAATAATAATATAATAATAAGTTCGCGATAACTTCGTTTGGTAAAATGGAAGAGTTTTTTTTACCAATTAAGTATTTCAATATCATTCAATACTGACGCATTTTTAATTAACATTTTTCGGGCATTCATTCGATGGAAAGTAAAAGATATGAATATAATAAATTGAAAATCGAACTCTTGTAAAGAAGGACCGATACCAAATTAACCCATTTTAGTTTCAATTTAAATTCAAATTTTTAAAATATTACCCACACATAGCCATCATTTCAATTTTACATAGTCAAATAGTCCCATTTTACATGTAATAAAATTTATTTTGCATTCCCAATGCATTTCAATTTTCCTATAAATTACGTTCGACGAAAAATAACGTCGACAGGTTGAATCGTCTGGTAAGTTATTGGCTGAATAAAATGCATCCAGCTACAGTTTTGTCTTACCTCCGTAGAATTACGGAATAAGGTTTCGACGAAGTAGAATGGAGGCTGTAATATGATAAGCCAATTACAATGGATGTATTTTTAGACTTTACTCTGGTTGTTTCATTTTACTTTGTGTACATTATTTCATTACCACTGCTCTTAAAACGGTGAAGGAAAACATCGTGAGGAAACATGTGACATCCACCACCCCTCACTGGGCCCGCGTGGTGGATTACTGCCCACTCCTTCTCACAGAGAGGAGGTCTGTGTCGCAGCTGTGGGAACATATAGGCTGATTATGCTAGTCGTTTCATCATTAGCTGTTATGTTAATTGTAATAATTATGTATAGTATGAAATTTATTTTGAATGCACTACTTCAAGACTTAATAAAGTGAGTTCCTACCTAACATTAGGCATTTGAAATATAACATGCAATTTATAAAGAACTAGCTGCGCCCCGCGGTTTCACCCACATAAGTCTCGATCCAGTGGAAATATCGGGATAAAAAGTATCTTATGTCCTAATACAAAGTATGGTCTACTCATGTGTCAAATTTCATACAAATCTGTTCAGTCGTTTAAGCGTGAAAGTATAACAAGCAATCAAACTCACTTCTGCATTTATAATTTAGAATTTCCTTGGTGTTTTAGACTAAGTTCACTTTTTGAAGAATTTATATTATGTGAAGATTCGATTACACGTAAATCTTGCTAAATATTTTAAAGTTGTAAGGTCTTACCTACATCCTTCCACCTTCAATATTAGAACTGGTGATGTCAGATGGACAAAAAAATATCGAAGGCTTAGCAATAGTCCCCAGCTAGCACGCTCTCCAATTTCTTCCCTTTGATAACCCCTCTGATTACCGAACTCAAAAAATTATTAATGTGATGTACACTACACCAACTCTGAAGCAATTTCCTAATTACACAACCGCAAGCCATTACAGTCCGGATTTAATTTTCTGCAGACTTGCCCCAAGTCCAGCAACAAAGAATTAATAGAAAACGTTTCACGCACCCACAATACGAAACTTGTTTCAAAAGGATCACGTATACACGTTCCATACAAGTTTTTCGTTATCAACGCTTTGGTAGCCCACATTCTGTTCTTTTGGCGAAAAACTTTATTTTCGATAAAGACTCTCTAACGAGTTCAGAGTTGGCCAATGTTAGTGTTAAGTTAGACGTTTTATTTATCCAAAGGCTTTTCTGATGCCACAGACGTTGGATTAACGGGTCCTAATGACTTTGATGCTCCTCAATTGGATTAGTTTTGGGTACGCCCGTATATTTTTAGGCATTTACTGTGTACGTGGGTTTCTGGTTCACAGCTTTGCGCGTTGGCGTATCATTATCGGGAAAATTATAATATTGGAGTTAGATGTCGGGTATCAGTACTCGTATCACTGTGCTGTTAATATCGTGATGACGAAACGTAGGTTCTAATTCATTGTCGTTGGTCTAGTGGTGCTGAGTTCGATTCGGGTTTGGCAAAGTGTTATTGGGTTTTCCGTCTGAAATTTCTCTGTAGCAGTTCGGAGTCTGGATTTGTACACGGTTGATGGCAATAGGCTTGTCCCCTGTTACATGGGACTTAAATATAACTGGCGATATGTGGGTGTGCAATAAGTACATCTCTGCCTAACCGCTTCGAGGAATACAGGCGTGATGTTATATGAAGTGTGTCCTCTGAGACAGACGTGTTTAAAATGTGTTCTTGAATTTTGCTTTGGTCCTTTAGTCCAATTTTTTGGTCCTTGTCAAACAGAAATACATTTTTTTTTCAAAACAACAAAAAGGTATAGTAGTTTCATATCGCTAATTAAAACTTCTAACATTCGCTCCAAAATAACGTCCAACTACATTCTCAAAACATACATATCCAAACACAAAATATTTTGCCGGACACGTCTGAAATATACGGAATTAACTCCCACTTTCATGGCGTGCCTTTAAAAATGCAAAAGTACGGGATGGTCGTAATAAAAAGTATGCACCCGTTATCTCTTGACATCTAATCTGCATGATGTAACCTCGTAATGCTCCCGGGTATAACCGGGCCGTAATATAAATATGCGTCTCGTTATTTTTTTTCATGTTCTTTTTTGAAGTGAAAACTTCTTTAGGCGCGTTGGGCATTTTTGAGATGGGAAAAAACAACTGAACTCGCGACACTGTTATCGACACCAGCTTTTGACTATTAAACAGACATCAACGTGCGATACATTTTCTTTGGGATTAATGACATTTCAAACATTGAGACATGACAACGACATGATTGACATTTCCCTTTTTTTACCGACTTCATAAAAGAAAAGTATTTTTTGCACAATAAAGTTGTTCAAGTTTTCACTTCTGTCGGCACTCCCGGAGTGTCACAGTTTTTTTTTTCAGTTTAGCTGCCTGTATCTTTTGCTTTCGATCGTTTTCTGTTTATTTATTTTTATTTTTGCGATGTAATTGCAATAAATGTGTTAATTTTTTTCGATATACCTAGTTTATTTTAATAATATAACAAGCAATGACGAGAATGTATTATCAGTTTGATAGTCATTGTAGTATCTGACATAATTTTGTGACATTACGTCAAATAGTATCATTACTGTCAAACTATCCGCCACCGCCACGGCCACTTCTGTCTAAACAGCGTAATGATTTTTCTACAAAATGGTTGAGCTGAATTGTGCTGATCCACGCGTCATGTTCGTGAACGAGCGCCGTCAGTTGAAACTGGTCATCTCTTATCTGCCAGGGCTTATTTTTTATCTTGTATTTTGATTATTTTTTGTACATTGTTCTCACATATAGAAGCAACAGGAATAATGCACCCAGGATTTTGTAATATCTATATTTAAAAGAGTGTCCTTGGAGTTTCTTGTCCGTTCTTCTCCATGGAGATCTACGTTTTGGAATAGGCAACTAGCTTCAACTTTCTGACTAACTGACCGACTCTTTGACAATTCAAAAGTGCCTGTAAATGGTTTAATTGAAATAAATGCTTTGAGTTTGAGTCTAAATAATCCATCTTGTATAAAAACATTAATACATAATGAGTAATTGAAGTCGCTTTTCGTGTCAGTCTGTGTGACCGCGTTGTTTTTTTAAACTATGCAACGTATTTTGATGTTTTTGCGACATCATTTAGAGAATTTATGTGCATAATACATTTTATTTTATTTACTCAGGGACAATAAACAGCTACAATATGTCTTGGAACAGAGAAAAGATAATTTAAAATATTGCAGCCCACTACATTATCCAAAAGAAAATATGATAATGAGTGCCACTAGATAGGTTATAAATAATTACATCACATTAATAATAATTAACTACTTCTTGCAAAATAGAGATTCTCATTGATTGCTTGGCAACAGAGTAATAATTAATACTAAAAACAAATAAGTAATAGAATATAGACTAACTTATATTCCTAATAACATTATTGGTTAATAATAATTTTCATAACATAACATTTAAATTTGGATTTTGAGCATACAAAATATCAATATTAACAAAATTACAATTGTAAGATTCAACCATTCGACGGGCAGCGCAAACCTGAATTAGTTCGACAGGTATTGACAGCAAATAAGACATGCACGAATACTACGTACCTATATTAACAGTGCGTGGAACTACATAACATATGCAGTTTGCTCGTGAGATCGATACAATCAAAATCACCACGAACAATACCATACAGTACAGAAGCCTCTAGATACTTACGTCTAGATTATAGGTTAACCTGCCTATATTTATCAAGTAATTGTGAGTACTTACGACAAATACGTTTTGTGGCATCTGTAATGCATGGCTCGCAGAAACTTACGCTGGACTTTCTCAATCTCGTCTATTATTTCTGGTAAAACGGTTTCCAGATAGGGACGATGTATTCTAATTGTGATTGTACAAGGGTCATATATAGGTAAAGGTATGTGGAGACCCGCTTGAACTCAGTGGACGATCTCATAACAAAACCATACATCTTAAATGCTTTTTAACCGACTTCAAAAAAAAGGAGGAGGTTCTCAATTCGTCGGGATATTTTTTATTTTTTTTATTTATGTTCCCCGATTGCTCGAAGACCGCTGGACCGAATTGAATTTTATTTATTTTTTTTGTTTGAAAGGGTATAGGTACTTTCAAGTTGGTCCCATTGTCATTTGGTCACGATCTGATGATGGGATCTTGGAAATCGAGGGAACTCTTCAAATATTATAGTCACATCTATAGCGATTTGGGTATTTTTGATGAACAGTTGACATAAGGCTATTGTAACTTAGATAAATTACAAACCAAATCACAAAAAAGTGAAAAAAAAATTTTTTACTAAAAATACAACCGACTTCCAAACTACAAAGTGAAAAATAACTTTAATTTCGGAAGTCGGTGTCAAAAAACTAAAATACTGATCCAAAGACACCGAAATTAAAGTTATTTTTCACTTTGTAGTTTGGAAGTCGGTTGTATTTTTTATAAAAAGTTTTTTTTTTACATTAAATTTCACACCTCTGCCCAACCCTTCGGGGAAACAAGGCGTGATGTTATGTTATGTCTAAATTTTTAACTAAAATATAACAAATAAATCTTCATGTTTTGTCAAGTCGTAAAAACCATACGAAACAGCGGCGGGCCGCTAGTGCTTCTTGTATAAATTCAATTTTTAACCGTATCATCAACTCATAGCTACAAAATTTTATGTGTATCAATAAAATTTTACGTGTGTTTACTACATTAACACGGAATAACGGCAGCAGGTGTTATCCTGTGTAATTTACTGTCTGTCAGTCTAGACAGAACACTCCTTATATAGGGCTGGAATCAGCCTATTTATGCATACTACCTGACCATAAAAATCTGTAGCAATTTACCTTAATTTTTTACTTCATGTAGTTTTATCGTCCATATTTTTTGGTTCGAATTTTTGTTTTTCATAGTCGATTGATCAAAATCTGCGTTTATTTGATGCTATTTGGAAGCGTAATTTTTTTATTCGAAACTGTAAAGGCTTTCTCATACTCACTTTAAAACTAAGATGGAGGGACGAACTTGACTCCTACGGAATGAACTGACCCGCAATGGCAGAGGACATACGTATGTAGAAAAGTGAAAGGGAGGCCTTTGCCCAGCATTGGGATATTGTGGGCTTGTGGCGGCATCTATACCACCACATGCGTACTACGCAACCTGACGTCATGCAAAATCCTGCATCGCGCAAGCAAAGTTTACCGCGCGACTAACATAAATATACAACATCCCGACCTCACTCGTCGGGCAGTAGCCCACCAGACACAACATCCGTCTGGTTGGAGAATCCTCCCTTTTCTATAGAGGATGAGTGAACTTTACACCCTAATCCTCATACATCTATGAGCTAATTAGATAATACACATTAAAACTTAAAAATTGAAAGTATCTAAAATACTTCTAAGTTAAAGATAGTAAATTGATTCAGGCGTGACCTTGCGGAAATCCATTATAAAATACTACTATTCTGCGACCAGCGCTCGGTGTGGCAACACGCCGTGTTCGACTTCACGACAAGTCAATCGTCATCCTGAGGATGCCTCGTTGAGAAGTGAAACACGTTTCGATTTCTTACAGAGTTTTTATGGCTCTTTAGGAATAATTAACCGGAACAGGTTACTAAATTATATCAACGTCTATTGTATTTTACTTCTAAGTTATCAAATCCGCATCATATCACCTTGACGCACAAAGTGCGCATAGTCAATTGCGGTCATAAGTCAGATATGCAGGTGGCATTAGTTATATCAGGGATGATAGCCACACGCACTAATCATTAATTAAACCGCAGACTAGAACAGCCGGTATCTGCGGTGTCACACTATAACAACCGCTTCATATTATGACAGATGTTATGTGCATGTATGTCTATGTAGGTGGTTACTCTGACATGTAGTGATAGATGTCGGAGGCGTTTTGAATATGTAGAATATCTTAAGTTTCATTAGCAACAAAGTAGAAAAGACACTATACATTAGGCAAATAAACATGATAAAAGTTATCTAGATCAGTGGTTCCCAAACTATGGGTCGCGACCCACAGGTGGGTTGCAAGCGAATATTGATTTGCAGCTATGATTAATATTAAACTAAATGCCGAAATAAATTGGACGTATCAAACACAATGCGATTAAAATTAAATAAAATTGAATTTGATGCTGAAAACTATAAGGACAATAGGAAACAAATAGATCCTTCTCATTGAAATAGCGCTCCTTGTATTTATTAAGTTTTCAAATGTTCGATTGTAACTGAATGTATTTTTCTTATTTGAATAGTCCGTCATTCAATATAGATAAGTTTGCCCTTTTTTTCACCATGACAGTCAAGAGATGAGTCCCGAATTTGGAAGTGTTTGTCAGGTGGGTCGCGATCCAGTCAACTTTGGGGACCATTGATCTAAATCAGTGCTTTTCAACACGTTGAAAAGCACTGATCTAGATGAATGCCTTAACAAAACTTTTTTATTTTTATTAAACTTAACTATACTTACCTAAAATTGCATTTTTTTAATTTGAATATTTCTTAATAGTCCGTTCGCAAGTTTTATACATATCCTAATTATACAGGAAAACCTATAATATATAAAAAAAATATTATATGCCATAGAATATACATACTCTGTAACATACTATAATTTATCACTGTTGGTAGCCTAAATAAAGAAAAAAAAACTTCACAAAAATTCGATGCGATCCCTCAGGATCGCATCGAATTTTTGATCTTCAGTAAAATATTGGAATGTGTGTCATTTTGCCAACTAATCGAACGATTGATAATCGATTGATTACTTGATTTAACTTAAAGACTAGGTACGTTCGTATAAAATAAAGCGTGTGAGTTTCTGTTTCACAAAAAAATCGTTTAAAACTTTTGTTTTCTAAATTATTGCGATGATACAGGCAAAAATCCGTTCGCTGTTATAATTTTTCTATAGTTGTTTTACAACAGCATGTCTTAACATTGTTGTCGTTAGTAATAGCTTTGAAATCTAATAGGCTTCGAACTATATGAATTTTTAATTAATTAACACTTCGGTAACACAGCATTGATGGAAGGAAGAGTGAATCCAATAGAGCACTCCATCAATTTTCCAAATTAAGAACTAGCTTTTGCCGTGGCTTCCTCGGCAGTGTACCGAACTGAAATTCGTCCGATACAGTTGATACTCAGACTATCTCTAAATCGTTTTGGAATTTCATAGAAATACAGAACCCAGATAATGTTTTGGATATGTGTTTCATTCTTAACCCAAAACATGAAGTTTATTCAAACATTCGCATCGCTAGTTGCTGTGGGCCGACCAATTTTGACAATCATCAACATAATTTGAGCCAAAAGACGTCCACTGCTGAACATAGGCCTCCCTCAAGCACCGCCACTTCGAAAAGTTCTGTGCTTCTCGCATCCAGCGGATTCTTGCCGTTTTCACCAGGTCATCGGTCCACCTTGTGGGAGGCCTTCCAACGCTACATCTTCCGGTACGCGATCGCTACTCTGACCCTTTCGGCCCCATCGCCCATCTTATTACGAGCAATATGATATGCCCACTGCCATTTAAGTTTGGCAATTCTTCGGGCTATGTCGGATACCTTGGTTCCCCTACGCCTACGGATCTCTTCATTTCTGATTCGGTCACGTAGGGAAACTCCAAGCATAGCCCACCCCATTGCCCTTTGGGTGACTTTCAGCCTTCTAATGAGGCCCATTATGAGCGACCACATTTTGACAAAATAATTAGAAAATAGATTATTGCTACTAAAACAAGAATACGGAAAGATTTATCCCCGAATAGAAGAAACAGTACATATACAGTACGACACAACTAACATGTAGCATTTTGAAAATTTGCATTCATTCTTTTCAATTTTACGAATGTATTTGGTTATATGACTGTACATGTTATTGAGTTTGTGTAAATCATTTTCACCCTAAGCAGTAATAAAGATTAATGATTTTAAAGGCGCACTCAGTTCGGATGGTGATCAGTTTTATAAATTTTGCCGATGCTACATCTAAGTTGTGTCGTACTGTACCTATCTAGAATTTTAGGTAAGGTAGTTAACAAAAATTAAGTTTAGCCCGCATTAAATTTACATAATAAATATTATGTCTTTTTAGGCCTATGAAAGAAAAAAAAGGAAATCCGTCTCATGGCATATATACATAGTACAAGTAATACACCTAAAAAGTATTGAAATTAACAATCGTAATGCCAAAAAGCCTTAGCTCAGCATAATGTTAGCATGGGATATTATGGGACCAACCATAAATATTTATAAACATCTGCTATTCTGTACAAAAGTGCAACTTACACGCTCAAAATGTATGAAACAGCTGATTTGTGGATAAGCCAGCGTTACGAACGAAAACTAGATTTTAATAGTCATATTTTTAAGGAAAATTATTAGTTTATTAGTAACAATATTTTTTTTGTTTTCTTAATAAAACAAAAATAATTAAAGTTCACTAATAAAATATTTAAATAACAATATTATTAATAAAGGTCCTCTATTGAGGGCATGAAATTGTCTGGTACTTGTGAATTGTCCACTTGTCTTTTCCTAAATACCGGAGCCATAAAATGTGTCTTCTTTGTAGTAGTTCCACCATTCTTGTTACCACCCTTTTCTTTCTTACTTTTCTTATTTACCTTCCTCTTTGCCGAGGTCAGAAATGATTCCCCTTCTGGCGTATCGCAAGGGAAAGATTTGTTAACGCTGAAGACTTGGCAAGTCGACACTTGAGTGTTATTTTGTTGGTCTGAGCTTCCTATTACATTCGTTTCTTTAACTTTTAGGGCAAAAACATCGCCGTCTACGTTATATTTAGTTACTGTTACTGACTTGTTGGCCTTCTTTTTAAGTTTGGTCTTTTTAGTTTTAATGATGGACTTCTCAGTCGTGCTTATAGCTCTCTTGTTTCGATAATCCTTGTTATGCTTAAGACGCAAAACTTGTTTGTGTAGTTCTTCAGAATTGGGTAAAGCTTTAATGATTTGATCATGAGTTTTGTACGCTTTGATGGCTCGTTCCATACAGTCGATGCATTGACTACAACTCACGTCCATAAACACCGTTTGCAGGTTACTGACCATGTTCACGAGCGGTGGTCCATTGCTGTTTAGTAGAATCTTCTTTCGCAGTGGTATTTGATGGATTGCCATTGAGCTGTTGAATTTTGATTCTGAGTTCAGACTGAATTCACCTGTAAATTACAATAATTGTACTAAAATGTAAAGAATTGTCTCACTATTCAAGAGTAGAAAAATAAAACCAATACCCTACATTTCGTCAGCAAGAGACGACTAAAACGATTTATAACCAAACACAATGCCCAAAAATATTTCTAAGATAAAATGAAAATGGCAGCAATTGCCATTCAAATAAAATGTTCAGACACAATTCAAATTAGACGCTTTAAAAAACAAAGGTAGGTAGGTATTTAAAGGTAAAGTGTAAGGTATTTTCACAAATCACGGCAACTCACCGAACGCTCGCGGCAAGTGTGCGACTAGCGCGCAGAACAACAGGGAACTCATTAGTTCCATTTGTGCTCTCGCTGTGAAGGTGTCTTCTCTCCTGCAGACAATCTTCTTACTAAAGTGCGCTAACAAGCTTCGTTACAGTGCGGAGTTTTACAAAACGTGCAGTGTTGCTCACAGTCCGCTCAACGCTTCCCGGTGTTCCTGCTAAAATGTTTTCAAGTGTACATGGTCCATAATAATTTAAACCGTTAGTAAAGATGTTAAAAATTATAAGGAAATTAACTGTTTCTTTATGTTCATTTGTCTTATTTATGGAAGGATAATTTTTGACAGATTTTAAAACAATCTAACTAATCACAAAAATAATTAACTTACCAAAAATCTCAAGTTATTTCCACAGATTTCTTCACATCTCAAAAAGCCCACAGATCAAATAAGCCGTCGGAATAAACAAAGCACCGGAAGATTTATTTCACCTGAACTACGTGTTGGATTCTAGGAAACAGCAGAAATAATGTGGTTGTGAAGTGAAAAATCTTACTTATATTCATGTTGTTTGCTGATGATCGTGATCGATTGTTTGTTTACTTGCTGTTTACACACTGCCAACCTGACGACGGTCGACAATTGAATGTTTGCTCCGCAGGCTTGACTTTAAGCCATTGTGATCACGTCGAAATGTTTATGTTGCTCCAATAACCGGAAACTCGCATCCGAGCGGTTGATTACATTCAATCTCAACCTCGCTAAGTCGAATGCGTTGTTGACCTTTGTGTTTGATGTTTTGAAGCTTTGTGATGTTACCTGACTCTGTTATTACTTTGGAAGAGACTGTGTGAATTTTACATATTTTTAAAACATCATCTGTAGAGGATCATTGAAGATTTATTATTTGAACAACACACACGAGTAACTAAGACGTTTATCCGACAGTTAAAGAGCTGCAAGTTTTAACCTAACGTTACAAAATCGTTCTACTAAGGACCAGACAGATAGAGGAGTACACCTACTGACGGCAACAACACAACTGCCAAAATGCAGTGTTCAGTGGTAACTATGTACGTACGATTAGGTTGATTGAGTAACGCATTTCGATCTAAATCTGATCTCTATTCGGCATGTGACCACCAGAATTTTTCTGAACATTCATGAAAAATTATCGAAAAATAACTTTAAAAAGAAAATAACTTTTAAACTCTAAAATCTTTAAAATTAAATTCTTTAATATTTTTCATGTTATTCAATTTTTTATGTTTTGATTAGCGTTTGCCATTTCTCTGATGTTATTGGCTCGATTTGGATTCTGTTTATTATTTCTAAAAGCTTATGAGTTATTTTATCGGATTAACTAACATTTTTATTAAAATTTGTCAACTATGCAAAAAAACGGTGGTGAAAACATTTTTTTCTAAAAATAATCAAGTTTTACAAAAAAAAAAATAGAAAACATGAAAAAAAAAAGTCAAGTTAGATAAGCCTTTTGAAGCTATTTTTCGATTATTTTTCATGAACATTCAGAAAAATGCGGGGGGCACAAATGTCGATGGGCGACATTGTATAATGTGCGCCAACGTAACGAATATTGTATCGTTTCTGATACAATTTATTTAAATGTTAACACGACATCAAATAAGTTATTATTACGCCTCCCATTCCCCACAATTAAAACCTCCCTTATATTTTTTTCTCAATTAGCAATTCCGGGAGCAAAGATCATAACTCACAAAAAAATCAAGCGCAAACATTTTCAGGCAGTTACGGCTAACGTTCATGTTCAGTTTGGTTCAAATAAAATTACCATAAAATATTATGGTAAAGTGTAGCCGAGCATAAAACCGGGGGCAAACAACTTTTTTGTAACTTATCTCGTTACTCACAAAGATGTGACTTTTATGACGCAAACGGACTTTCAGGTTATTTGTATGCTACAAATATCCCAGATTTGTTCCTATGTTCCATGCGAATGTTAAGATAAGACTTTTTATGGATCAGATTTCTATCGTGATTTGTTTATTTTATATCGGGATCGAGTTTTACGCGATCGTAAATAGGTGGGCCTG
The DNA here is from genome assembly GCA_949152395.1 of Agrochola litura. NCBI lineage: Eukaryota > Metazoa > Arthropoda > Insecta > Lepidoptera > Noctuidae > Agrochola > Agrochola litura. The sequence continues at coordinate 13,952,271 of OX424509.1, read as the reverse complement.
ATTGTTTTGAAGAGACTCCGCGAATGGTTGAGAATAATGATGATGCCAATGAAATAGAAAGTGTTGTGAAATATTTTGATTCCTATTTTGTTCTCCAAGAGAATATACTAATACTAATATGCTAATACTAATATACTAATACTAGTATACTAATACTAGTATACTAATACTAGTATACTAATACTAATATACTAATATACTAATATTAATATACCAATAATATTATAAAGAGGCAAAATTTGTTTGTTTATTTGTTTGTAAGTTTGAATGTAGGGGTAATCTCCGGAACTATCAGTCGGATTTGGAAAACTATTTTTGCATTGGATAGTCCAATTCTTTTTAACCGACTTCCAAAAGGAGGAGGTTCTCAATTCGTCTGTATGTTTTTTTTTTTGTTTTTTTTTTTTTTTTGTATGTTTGTTACGCGCTTACTCCGCCAATTATGAATAGATTTTGATGATTTTTTTTTTGTTTGGTAGATCATACTTTAGAGGTGGTCCCATATAAATTGTATTAACTTTGCTTGGGTAATTTTTGAGTTAGCTTCAATTATACGTATTTTTTCCCACTTAGTATGTAGATGATATGATAACTTCTTGTCACTGTTATTTACATAGCAGGTAGTGGTATTCGAATTTGTGTGGGGTAGGTACCACAACTAAAAAGTGAAAAATAAAAACTTTTTACAAAAAAAAAAAACAACCGACTTCAAAAAAAAACACTACAAAGTGAAAAATAACTTTAATTTCGGAAGTCGGTGACAAAGAACGAAAATTCAAAACCAAAGACACCGACTTTCGAAATTAAAGTTATTTTTCACTTTGTAGTGTTTTTTTTTGAAGTCGGTTGTTTTTTTTTTTTGTAATTCTCTAGGATGAAGCCGCGGGCAGAAGCTAGTCTTTTTATATGATAAATGATTTTATTTCTCACTTTTTAGTGGGTCTGTTAGTAATTTATCTAAGTTACAAAAGCCTTATTAGGCTAACTCCTCAACGATTAACGTCCCTGCATTGGTTGGTATTCCAACCAATGCAGGGACGTTAATCGTTGAGGAGTTTTCCTGGTACTTCACCATCAGCTCCACTTCTCCATATGCATTGTGACGAGCATAAATTGCATTGCAATCACATTAAAGTAATCGAATCGCAACCCGTGAAATACTTATTATTGAGTAATTCCGGTGGTCTTCACCATCAGTTCCACTTCACCAAATGGTGCTTTTCAAAAGCAACTGCACGAGTTAATATAAAAAATACCCAAATCGCTATAGGTTTGCCTATAATATTTGAAGAGTTCCCTCATTTTCTCCTAGATTCCATCATCAGATTCTGTCCTGATTGCAATGGGACTACCTCGAAAGTGTACCCTTTAAAACAAAAAAAGAATTTTGCATATCCGTCTATATATGATTGAGTTATGCCCGAACATACAAAAAATAATAATATAAACAACCGAATTGACCTCCTTTTAGAAGTCGGTTAAAAATAGTGCTCGCTTCCCCGGCTTCCTGTTACATACTTCCGTCCCTTTTCACGAAATCACTCCCACAGATTTTGAGGGTACTTATATTTTGTTAGTTAAGTTCTGTGCACAGATTTCAGGAAAGAGAGAGGAAAGATGAAACATATAAAAAATAATTACAATAAGCCATTGTAGTTAAGAGATAACCAGTCCCAACTGACGGCGCCCGTTCACGAAGATGATGCATGGATCAGCACCATTTATATTAGCTGAACCATTTGGAAGGGGGAAATTTGAGTGAGTATGACATACTCTAAACTAAAGTCATTCCTTCCACTCATCTAATCGTTGCATGAAACCCTGACGCAGCCATTTCTGCAAAGTCAAAGACAAAAAAAGTTAATATCATAAATGTTTAAACAAGATTCTTATTTATCGTTTCATTTTGAACAAGTAACTCCCACATGAAGATTTATAAGGCGCTTAATATTATCAGAACATTTTTAGTCTTATTTTAACGAGAAAATCTAATATTACGCATGAAAATTGCTCTTTTGTTTCGGAAATTTTGTTTACATTATTTAATGGAACTCTTTTGTTTTTTGTTTCATATCCCCCGTCCATAAAGGCGTCCCCTTCACCTGGAATATCCACACAAGTGCGCAAAATTAATAAAATTGAAGATTGCGCTATGACTGAACAAAAGTTTGAGCGAGTTTCATTATTATATATAACCTCAAACGGCGCAAATACACCAATTTTATTGGGACTTATATGTTTGAGCCGTTTGGGGTTGAAACACTAGGGCCATGGGGTCCGAGTGCCCACCTAGTTTTTCAAGACATCGTCAATCAGCTGGTCGACTCTTCACGTGACCAGAGGGCTGGCCTATTCTTTGGCCAAAGAATCAGCATTGCCATACAACGTGGCAATGCTGCCAGGCTTTTGGGCCCTTTTCCTATTGACAGCGATGCGGACGAATTTTTTGATGCCCTATGATTATTCCTCCCCCCTTTTTTATATACTTGTACATATAATTATATTAAGTCTGATAATTTTTTAATGATATAAATACGTGTGTAAATAAAAAGTTTAATTATTCATTATTCAATATTTTCATTGCACAATGTTTTACTAAACATGCGAGGACATTGATAATTATTATTATTGCGTGAAAATGATTGATCGTTTGAGTGGAAGGGCTGATTTATTCATATTGCACAACACAAATAATGCGCTTACTTATTGTTGTAGGTAAGCCGGCCATAGGGACGCGGTGATCTCCTTCTATGAAAATGTCATGACGCAGATCCTGGAGGTAGCGAAAAGGAAGAGTGAGATTTCTAGTGCTCTCCCTGCCCGCAGCAGGCGCACCGGGCGTCGACAGAGGGCCGATTATGCCCTCTTTCGGACCCCTTAATGGGTCCAGGGACGGTGACGGGGACGTCCGCCGCCCCCTATCATATAAGACCCAAGATGGTGGCGGGTAATGTTCCACGCACGCCCCTCTTAGACGTCGCGAGGTTAGTCAAACACCTCACTCCTCCTGCTTGACCAGCCGAAGCCCGCGGAGGCGGGCTGGCACCAGTCGGGGGCTGTGTTGAAGAGTGTTTAAGTACCCCTGTAGCCCCGGTGCAAGTGTGCGAGGAAACACGGGGTGGTTTTAGTCAATAGAAGTATGATAAACATCCTTAAGGATTTCCACCCCGTTAGGATGGAGGATCAAGGATATCCTAAAAAAATAAAAAGTACGTCATGTTCGCTTTTCTCAGTTTCTATCTATAATTTAATTGCTTGAAATGAGTCTTAGTTTTCACTCAAATAATTACTCCTTACTTAATATTATTATCTCCTCTATCTCATCATCTGCCTAGCCTCATCCCAACTATGTTGGGTCGGCTTCTAGTCTTACCGGTTGCAGCTGAATACCAGTATTTTACATGGAGCGACTGCCTATCTGACCTCCACAACCCAGTTACTGGGTAACACAATACCTAACCCATGGTAAGACTAGTTGTCAGACTTTCGGGCTTTTGACAACCCGTAACAACTGTCAAAGATCTACAAATGACAGCCGGGACCAACGGTTTAACGTGCTTTCCGAGGCACGGAAGAGTCTCGGTATGTTAAGACGGTCACAGACCAACCCTGGCAAACGTAGCTTAACCTGATGGATCGACCCGTGCGGCTGTTATTACTTAGCCACGAGCTCCTCTTCCTACTGATCGTTATTTCTCCTGACAAAGTTTATTCTGTTTATATGTAATTATGTATGTATCTATGTATTTATTCTTGTATTTTATAGTTACTTCCGTGTTATCCATCCTTCATGTTGCACCTGCCATGTGTTCTCTGTGTTCTCTCTGCATCACCCTAATGTTGACTGGTAGAAATTGCCTCAGGCATTAAGTCCGCCTTTGTACGGTATTTTTTTTAATTATGCATAAAGTTTTAATAAATAATTACGTCTCGCACTAGGCATTAACACCTTGACTCAATACAATTTGAAGCCATACAAACATTTGCCCTGTACAAGAATCAAAATCGCGAATTTAAAGTACGAAAATATACCCTTAGCAACTGCACCAGTTGACATTTATTTCTGCAACTACCTTTGGTCCAGAATTTTTCTCGATAATGAAAATGCTGAGAAAGCTGGTCTAGCTGTCAGCTCGTACACTGTGTAACAATTCACTAAAGTATTAAATTAAATGTATTTCCCCAGACCGTACTGCTGAGTAGATTGGTGCAGAAGGTTGGCTCTATACAACGAACGAGTCTGCTTTAGCATTTGTTTGAAGATATTTAGAGATCTCCGTACGCGTCTATGGTCTGTTCCAAAAGTATCTAACGGAAATGTAAACAAATAGATCAGAAAACGTACCTATGAGTGCTAATCAGTAGTGCTACTTACAAATTAAGTGCCTTAATTTGAATCTCTATACACACTCAAACACACCCCACATACACCCAAACTCACACACGCACGTACTACATGTTTTTTTACACTGGAATTTAATTACATAATAAAATTGTACCCCTAAAAAAAAACCGGCCAAGCGCATGTCGGACTACGCACAATGAAGAGTTCCGTAGTTGGGATGAATATATCTCAAATACAAACTTAACATTGTAGTTGAAATGCATGTTCTGCCATACATTCCAACTGCAAATGTGAGTTTGTACTTACAATATTGAGAGATTTACCGTGTTATTTTAATATGTAACATAGACTTCTTATAGGTTTTCCTGTAATTTATGATCAAAGAGCCATATTACGTAATTTTTTAAATATTTTTGGTCCATTCGTTTCGGAGATAAGGGGGGGGGAATGGTAAATTTTCATCGAATTTGTTAAATATCTTTAAAAGTGTCTATTTTAAAATTATACAAAAAATATTTATAAAATCCTCGCAACAAGCCCTGTTATTTGATATGTCATACGATACTGTTAGCAAAACTTTTTTTTTTCTTGTTTGCCCCTCAAAAGTGACCCCTATTATCAAAATTCATTTATTTACGTTACACGTCCGTGTTTTGGTCACAAAAATACATATGTGTACCAAATTTCAACTTAATCGGTCTATTAGATTCGGAGCAAATTGGCTGTGACAGACGGACAGACAGACACACGAGTGATCCTATAAGGGTTCCGTTTTTTCCTTTTGAGGTACGTACTAATAAGTACTACTTACCGCTAATTTTTTTACCCTAATAAGTACTACTTACCGCTAATTTTTGTATAATGGACGAATGGATGACCCCTGTAACACAGGTTCCACCAAACATGGGGGTCATTGTCAAAGTTCTGTACACTTGTAAGTCCTAAGCTGTAAATGCTGCGCATAACTACTTTGTAATTTACTTTTGGAAATAAATTATTTATTATTAATCAACGCACATAATTTTAAATCACCTTACAGATGTTCTTCATTTGACAATTTAGGTTAATTTAACCTCAATTTTTGTCGATGATTTTTCAATTACAATTTCATAATGTTATTCGAAAAATAATTGATGGAAAAATAGTAAGATATAAAGTTCAAACATTTTAAATACAAATGTGTGTTACTATAATTCCCTTTAGAGTATGATTGTGTAAGAATTTAACTTGAACAGGATACATTTCATTTAATATTTTTGGAACATACATTACATATGCGTGTGCCTATTTCTCTCGGTAGCATGGAGTCGATCTGTACCTATAATGTTGTGTTTCTGATCTCCCAGAGGCTTAAATTCATTTTGCTTAGTACGTTTTATACTCCACTACGTTTATCTATTAATTTCTAAACTGCAATCCGTTATGTGGAGTGCAGTATAAATTAAGCTGTCATTGTATTTTTAACTCGGTAACAATAAATGTTATCCCTGAAGGGGTTGGCAGAGGTGCTTGGTACAGCTTCATTTAGGCAGTAATATCTACGTATCAAGTTTTTAAGCTATTGCATATCTTTTATCGCGGGCTTTGAGCGCGGCGACCGAATCAAGAAATTTCGTAACGAAAATAAAACCTAACACCCCCTACTCCACCTACCATGTAATGACGGATGATGACATAAAACAAAAGTTACGTTCCCATGACAACATCACGTTGTCATGGGAACGTCATCATCATCATCGTCATCGTCATCATCCCAAGTGTAGCGTTGACAAATAGGAAGTATGGAGGTTACAAATGCTATGCAATAGCTTTACCGCGGCAGTCCCCGAGTGCCACACATTTTTTTTTAAACGTTGCCCCCCCCACACTTGGAATTTCTCCTGTATTCATTGTGGGTGCTTTTACAAACATTTAAACTCACATACACAAACAGTAGTCGCTTAACTATTTTAATCGAGATATCTTATCGCCACCCGTGAAATACTTATCATTGAGGAGTTCCGATGGCCATACTGTGGTCTTCTTCATCAGTTCCACTTTACCAAATGATACTTTCTGAATGCAAATGCTTGATTTTTTTATGAAAATACAAAAGTCGCTTTATGTATGCCTGTAAATTATTTTCTATTAAAGGAGTTCCCTTAATTCCTCATGGATCCTATCATCAGAACTGGATTTTATCAAAATGGGACCAATGTAGAAGTGTATATCCTTTAAAAAAAAAGGATTTTTGAAATCGGTTTATAAACGACGGAGTTCTGAGGTAACAGCGGCGGAAGCGAGCTTATTGCCACTCAACTCAAAACACTCACTCATTTTAACTCAGTATTATAACATAAATATCTTTACTGATTTGAGGAGTTTAACTTACCGGCCTAAACAAAATTATTCAAAGTGTCATTTTAAGGGTTCTTTTGTACCAGTAACTACAGAACTCTAAAAAGTATTTATATATATATTAAGAAAACACTATTTCAGTGAGTCCACTTCCAAGAAAATTTGATGAGGAATTTGAATAATTAACTGATAAAGACGTGAAAGTCGAAATACTCAGGTACCTAGGTATTAAAACATCAATGGACTTTGTAACAAAAAAGACTTTCGTTGAACTAATTTAATTAAAATTCTGACTTGAACAATTTATTTTTAGAAAGCCAATTAATTAGATAGAAAATGCTATTCTGACAGTTAATAAAAGCTAGTAGTTTAAAGAATTTTATTATATTCGTTGGTGTAAAAGTCTTCTGTGAGAATTTACTGTACTGACTCTATTTAGATGTATCACACGGAACAAGGGAGTAAATGCACCATTTTAGAATCAAAATTATTATGTATACACAATCATTAAGTAACTAACAATGAAATTCATGTTTATCCCGAGAACAATACGATCAAAACAACATACAATAATCGAAAACATCATTCCATCCGACAAGAGTACAATTTATCCTTTCAATTCAAAATACTGACGATAATTTAAACACCTTCTGCTTCTCTTTTCTTAAATCCGATGGATTGACGTTTTTCGAGGTTTACGAGATAAATGATAAATTATTTTATTTCTGTAAGTAGGTTTGTATAAAAAAGGGGTCGGTAATGACGTCCATGAATATTTGTACGCCTTCTGGTATAACATAGCACGCTTGTATTTTTTTTTTTTAAACAACTATTTTATTGTACAGACGCCAGCACCACAAACTACTACAATCTGTCAAATTTCTTTAATAGATTTTCAACTTTATCGCTAAAGCATAAGGTTTAAAGTTGATTGGGAAAATTTGACAGTTTCGGGTAGCTTGATGTGCTGACGTCTGTACCTATGTTAACAAATGAAATGATTATGATCATGATTATGTGTAAAAAACTTTTACGCGTCAATATTTAAAAAAAATTGCTGAGATCAGCGTTTCCTATCAGACTACTTCGAGAAGAACCACACTGATTGAGTGGACCTGTCCTGTCAGTGCACGCATTTGTTAGTAATTGTGCAGCTCAACTCAGAACTTAAGAAGCTCAACGATTCGACGAATCGTTAAGCTTCTTCGTTAAGTTTTAGTAATTTATGCGACCTGCCTAAATGTATTTTCTTTGGTATTCCAAAGAAAGGACATTTAGGTAGGTCGCATAAATTACTAAAACTGCCAGACCATGATAAAAACTAACTGAGAAAAAAAGCAATGACCTATATACTCTTCACATTCACAAAAATTTAAATAATTTAGTACTTTACAAAGTAAATATTCATGTCATTGTATGAGTTTTGTATTGTCATTTTTTATAGCCTATGTTACTCAGTGATAATATAGCATTCTACTAGAGAAAGAATTTCTAAAATCGGTCCATTAGTTTTTGAGTTTATTCCTTACCAACAAAAATAGCAATCTTTTTTCTTTATAATTATATATTAATGTTGATAACAGAATTAGTACTAGTAACTTGTAGTCGAGACTATTTAATAAATGGTACAGCTCCTTGTGAAGGGTGTCCGGGGAAATACAACTTACCTTATTTATTTCTGTCTCCTTTAAATTTTAGTCACGTCAGACATTTTAACTTTGTCGCCATAGTTTGGTCCTTGGTGTTGCAAGCGGTGGTCAAAAGTTTTCATCATGGTCTGTTGGCCTGTTTGCTTATACACATCATGTTTTATTAATGTAAAACAACATCACGCCTGTAATTCTCAGAGGTGTACCTAAAATACACCCACATTTCGCCAGTTATATCTGTTCCAGGTAACAGGGGAAATTATATTTAAATTTGAATCAAATTCGATAGAAAGAAGAAAAGAAAGGAAAATTGTTTTATTTGTCTCAGAAACACGTGAATACAAAAATATAAGAGTAATCAGAAAACAACAAAATATAAGTATATTAGAAATCACGAGCATAAAACAGAAATAGTCGGCAGCTGCACGTCATGACTGTGACAAGAAGGCTTCCACTCAACATGATGCGTCTGGAACCCGCACGAAAAGAAGTACAATTTACTTTTAGAAAAAGTACAAAAAGCTTATCTAAGGTGCCTTTATAAACGTTTGAATGGTTACTATCCGTTTATGTACCCTTCAAATGTTCTTTTAGGCTGCTTTTTTTTTTTTTTTTTTTGTGTGGGAAATTATCAAATAACTTCTCCCGCTCTGGGTGGAGCGGGAGGGCGTGTCAGACTCTTACTGACTAAAACCCACCCGTGTTCCTTCGGTTGCCCTGTTGCCGAGGGCCACGATGTCCCTATCGGTTTTCTTCGAACCCCCGGCAGGCATTGGCCCTAACGGACCCCGTCAATTCTGCTGACATCTCTTTGAGGCGCGCGTGGAACACAACGCGCCGTCGACCCGGGCTTGGTCCTTATCGGACGGCGAGCTACCCATTGCTCACCGTCCGCAAGCCCGCGCCTACGGTGGCCGGAAATCGGCTCGCGATTCCCGCCCCGGGCGTCTCCTCCTGCGGCAGTTAGGGGCGTGAGGGCGCGAAATTTGCCTCTCGCTCACGCGTTCCGCCTCCTCCTTCGCGAGCATTACCGCTTCGCAGAAGGAGGTGACGGCCTGCCATTTCCTCTCGCTCCGTACCATGGCCTGAACCAGGGCCGGACGCGAGAAATCACCGCCGCCGATCGCCTCCACGAGGACACGGCGTTGCCCCGCCCAAGCCGGGCAGACCTCCACCGTATGCTCCACCGTGTCCTCAGGCCGATCCACACAATGGTGACACCCGGGTGTTTCCTCCCGCCTTATCCTGAACAGGTACCTCCCGAAGCACCCGTGTCCGGTGAGGACCTGCGTCAGGCGGAAGGTGAGGACGCCGTGACGCCTCTCAAGCCACTCTTCAAAGAGGGGTCTTATCGCCGCAATTGTGACGTGCCCATCTTTTAGGCTGCTTAGGATACAGTTCTCTCGAGGTTAGAAGAAAAAATTACCAAATAATTCATATGTGTAAGATCCTTCACGGAAAAACAGATGCTCCTGAACTGGCAGTGATGAACTGTCCCATTTTTTGCTCCGATAAACTGTAACCGTGGAAGGAGGCATAGATGTTCGCCGTGCCTCGGAGTCGAATCGTCGCTCGAGCCCAGTCCCCGCCCCTCCCACACTCTCTGCGCTCAGCGCTCTCTTGGACGCTAAACCTGACTGTGATGTGTTCGCGGATGAATGGAAAAAGATCTTGTCAGTATGTCTGGAGTATTTTGAGATGAGCGTATCACTGTCGAGTAGTTGTATACTTTCGTTATTTACTGTACCTTAGTAATGTGTACCTTAATAATGTTTTGTCTTTAACTAATGTAATTAAATCGTATCCGCCAAACCTGAACTGTTGAGAGAGATCGAGAGTTTCTATGGACAGTTATACACGTCAACTAGTAACCCCGTTACGAATCTAGCAAACGACCCAAGAGCTAGATTGACCCGACACTATACCGAAGACATCCCGGACGTCAGCTTGTACGAGATTAGGATGGCTCTGAAGCAGCTTAAAACCAACAAGGCGCCGGGTGATGACGGAATTACGGCCGAACTCCTGAAGGCCGGTGGAAAACCCGTTCTTAAGGCCCTCCAGAAGCTTTTCGATTCCGTCATACTCGAGGGCCAAACGCCACAGGCATGGAACAGAGGTGTGGTGGTACTCTTCTTTAAAAAGGGCGACAATGCCCTGCTTAAAAATTATAGGCCCATCACACTTCTGAGCCATGTCTACAAGCTGTTTTCAAGAGTTATCACGAACCGTCTCGCGCGCAGGTTTGACGACTTCCAGCCTCCCGAACAAGCCGGATTCCGTAAAGGCTTGAGCACCGTAGACCACATACATACGCTGCGGCAGGTTATACAGAAGACCGAAGAGTATAACCTGCCTCTCTGCTTAGCGTTTGTGGACTACGAGAAAGCCTTCGATTCGATCGAGACATGGGCCGTGCTGCAGTCTCTTCAACGGTGCCAGATCGACTATCGGTACATCGAGGTGCTAAAGTGTCTGTACGAAAACGCCACTATGTCAGTCCGACTCCAGGACCAGACCTCGAAACCTATCCTTCTGCAGAGAGGTGTGAGACAGGGAGACGTTATCTCTCCGAAACTGTTCACCGCTGCACTGGAGGATGTTTTCAAGGTTCTGGATTGGAAAGGGCTAGGCATCAACATCAATGGCGAGTATATCACTAACCTTCGGTTTGCCGATGACATAGTTATCATGGCTGAGACCATGGAGGACCTCAGTACAATGCTCGATGACCTCAGTAGAGCCTCCGAAAGAGTGGGTCTTAAAATGAATATGGACAAGACAAAGGTCATGTCAAATGCCCATGTTACACCCACTCTCATGAAGACCGGAGTCACTACGCTCGAAGTTGTGGATGAGTATGTTTACCTAGGACAAACTGTCCAGCTAGGTAGGTCCAACTTCGAGAAAGAGGTCAATCGTCGAATCCGACTCGGCTGGGCAGCGTTCGGGAAGCTACGCAATATCTTTTCGTCCCACATACCACAGTGTCTCAAGACGAAAGTCTTTGACCAGTGCGTGTTGCCAGTGATGACCTATGGTACTGAAACGTGGTCGCTCACAATGGGCCTTATCAGAAGGCTAAAAGTCACCCAAAGGGCAATGGAGAGGGCTATGCTTGGAGTTTCCCTACGTGATCGAATCAGAAATGAGGAGATCCGCAGGAGAACCAAGGTAACCGACATAGCCCGAAGAATTGCGAAACTTAAGAGGCAATGGGCAGGGCACATTGCTCGTAGAACGGATGGCCGATGGGGCCGAAAGGTTCTGGAGTGGCGACCGCGTACCGGAAGACGTAGCGTTAGAAGGCCTCCCACAAGATGGACCGATGACCTTGTGAAGGCCGCAGGAATCCGCTGGATGCGGAAAGCACAGAATCGGTCGAAGTGGAGGTGCTTGGGGGAGGCCTATGTTCAGCAGTGGACGTCTTTCGGCTGAAATGATGATGATGAAATGATGAATGTAATTGGCCTTGACCGTTTTATATTAAAATAAATTATACTGTGCTATGTGAGACCCACAGCACAGCGCTGATTTTTGATACTCACTAAAGATAAAAACAAATCCAACCACATCTAAACACGATTCGCGTAACAGATAAAAATAAATGAGATAAGTATGTAAATAAAAATTTTAATCTCTGCCTGAAATTGGACGTATTTTATCGTGGCGCAGTCAAGTACCCGTGTTATAGCCAGTTGATGCTAATCCAATTGCCCATAGAGAAAATTTAACTGAATCTCATCGCCAATCAAATAGAAATATATGGGAGCTGCCTTTCGTGGCGGTTTGAATTCAGTGAAGCAATAATATTCAGTAGGTATATTAATGTAGAAATATATTTTTGTATAAATTAAAATAACTGACCTGTAGTTACCTTGCAGTCTTTTACAATTATTAATGTCAATATTTTAAATATCTTCATTATCATCAGCGTCCACTGATGAACCCATGTCCAATGTGACGTGCAATTGGAGAGGCCATCCTCTCCAATTATTATTATTATTTATTACGTCTTTGACATTTCTCGGGACCCTAGGGTCCCGGACTTTTGGAAGGCGTACGAGGGGCCGAAGCCAACTCGCAGAGGCCCCTTAGACGTTCTTAATGAAATGAAGTACCAACCGACGATTATCCCTGTTCGCACTATGCAAGTGCAGCCAAGGACAACCCCCGGTTAGTGTAGGACTATTGTAAGATATGGAAACAAAGACATCGGACTATGGGTTTGGGTTGCTAAAGTGGACTGGTCACCTGGAACTATGGAAGGACTAAGGCCCCTGCCTGATCTATGTTTTATATTCACACGGATAAAATGGCAGGGGTGACTTGCACACTCAATAATGGGCCCCCGAAAACGGTCGCTAGCACATAGTGTCGTAGCGACAAGGGGGCAACATGTCCTGAGGTGCTTATGAGGAGTGGAGAGATATTCCACGGCTATCAGGACAATCCCGGAAGTACGGTCAAGATCCCTACCAGCATCTTACTGGAATACTTCCTTCCTCCGAGCACGTTTGCTCTTGTGAATCTCCACTCAAGCCGGCCAGTAAAGGCAAGAATGAGGTGGGAGCTCTGTTCCTCGTCAGTGTTCACTCCAACCGGCCAATAAAGACAAGCCAGAGATGAGGAACAAGACTTCTCCCGGGAGATAGGGTCTGTGGGGTCGCTACTGCCCAACAGCTCGCCACATGCTGCCCTGCGTGTTTTTGTATCTCTCTTGGTCTGGCTCCTCATTCCAGACCTGTTCCGGCAAAGTTAACTCTACTGGCTCAGGATTAGAGTTCGGAGCACGCAAGCCCCACCACGACGTCAACGTAGAGATACGGCGGTGGAGTTATTATTATTATTTTTAAATGTCTTTAACATATCTCGGGACCCTGGGGTCCCGGACCTTTGGAAGGCGTACTAGGGGCCGAAGCCAACTCGCAGAGGCCCCTTAGACATTTTTAAGTATTGAGGCACCAACCGACGACTATCCCTGTTCGCACTACGCAAGGGCACCCAAGGACAACCCCCGGTTGGTGTAGGAATATTGCAGGATATTGAAACAAAGATATTTTGACTTTAGGTTTGGGTGGCTAAACTGGACTGGTAACCTGGAACTATGGAAGGACTATGGCCTCTGCCTGATCAATGTTTATATGTACACGGATAAAATGGCAGGGGGTGACTTGCACACTCAATAATGGGCCCCCGAAAATGGTCGCTAGCACAAAGTGTCGAAGCGACAAGGGGGCAACATGTCCTGAGGTGCTTATGAGGAGTGAAGCGGTATTCCATGGCTATCAGGACAATCCCGGAAGTACGGTCAAGATCCCTACCAGCATCTTACAGGAATACTTCCTTCCTCCGAGCATGTTTGCTCTTGCGAATCTCCACTCAAGCCAGCCAATAAAGGCAAGAATGAGGTGGGAGCACTGTTCCTCGTCAGTGTTCACTCTAGCCGGCCAATAAAGGCAAGCCAGAGGTGAGGAACAAGACTTCTCCCGGAAGATAGGGTCCGTGGGGTCGCTACTGCCCAACAGATCGCCACATGCTGCCCTGCGGGTTTTTGTATCTCTCTTGGTCTGGCTCCTCACCCTAGACCTGTTTCGGCAAAGTAAACTTTACCAGCACAGACCCAGAGTTCGGAGCGCGCAAGCCCCACTACGACGTCAACGTAGAGATACGGCGGTGGGGTTATTATTATTATTTGGTTAGACACACTAGCAGCTAATTAGCTGATGCGTGTGTATCAAATAGCTTGGAGATGTTTAATTGCACTTCATGCAACTTGATTTACGGCAACTTGTAAACCTATTTTTGGAGCCCACAAGAATAACCCCTACTAGTGCCACATGCCTAGATAATATTTATACAGATGTTATACCAAGCCACAAAGAAATTATAAATTTACTAGATTCTGATCATTGCGGGCAGAGGATTACTATCCCAAACCAAAACAACAAAGTGGCTAAAAAGGATATCATGGTTAACCCCAAAACTGCAAGTCGCTTGGAAACTTTTAAAGTTAAACTCATTAATAAATTACCAGTTTTGTCTATACATGCTGACCCAAATAATCTATATGATGATTTCTTTAATATATACTGTAAGCAATTTAATGCCACCTTTATTCCCAAGACTATCTCGGTTAATAATAACGCATCTTTTAGTGATTGGGCTACCATTGGTATACATAAAAGTAGAACACGGCTTTATGAGCTGTACAATGAAAGGACTTATGTAAACACAGCTGAATTTAATTTATATGTTAGAAATTATTCAAAATTATTTAAAAAAGTTTGTTGTATGGCCAAGTCGCGTTATTTGAGTTTGAAGATTAAAAATAGTAGTAATGTAATTAAAACGACTTGGAATATTATTAATAGTGAAACGGGAAGGTCTGATAACCGAAATACTGACTACAGCCTGTCTATTAATAACAACATAATAAAATCAGACTCACAAGTCGCCGCGGCCTTTGAAAATTTCTTTTCAAATATTCCCGTTTCAACTACTAAATCCCTAAACTCATCACCTTCTGTTGCTGAGTCTTTGCTAAAGGAAAATGTTAATGTTTGCGATTCGGACTTTATTTTTGAACATATTACCTGTAGAGACATAATTAAAACCTTTCACACTTTAAATGTAAAAAAGACTGCAGATCTGTGGGGTAATTCTGTAGAAGTTGCCAAGTCTATTATTGACATTGTAGCACCTACTTTAGCTCTTATATTTAATAATTGTATTGACTGTGGGGAGTTTCCTGACCTTATGAAAAATAGTAAAATAATACCTTTGTTTAAATCAGGTAGTACATCAGACCCCACAAATTATAGACCTATTTCAGTCCTACCTACTTTTAGTAAAATTTTTGAGAAATTAATTTTAGAGCAATTGCAAAGATTTTTTAATAGACATAAATTATTACATAGCAAACAATTCGGTTTTACAAGGGGTCGTTCAACTACTGATGCCGGTGTTGAACTTTTAGGTCATATTTATAATGCATGGGAAGATAAATGCGATGCCTTGGGTATTTTTTGTGATTTGTCCAAGGCGTTTGATTGCGTTCTTCATGAAACATTAATCAGGAAACTCCGCCACTATGGGATCCGGAACAGCGCTCTGAATCTTCTTATTTCATACTTGAGTAATAGGATTCAGTGCGTTGACGTTAATGGAAAAAGATCTCCCGGATCTATAGTAACAATGGGAGTCCCTCAGGGCTCAATTCTTGGCCCTTTCTTGTTTCTTATTTATATTAATGACTTGCCTTACCTCATAAAGGATAACCATGATATAGTGTTGTTTGCGGATGACACTTCACTTTTGTTTAAACTTAAACGTCAGCAGCTGGTTACTGACGATGTAAATAGCGCGATCTCAAAAGTAGTTCACTGGTTCAATGTTAACAATTTACTCCTTAATGAAAAAAAAACCAAATGCATTAAGTTCACCCTACCTCATGTTAGACAGGTGAAAACTAGTGTGTTAATAAAGGGCGAAGAATTGAATCCTGAAGATAGCACAGTTTTCTTGGGCTTAACTTTGGATGCTAAGCTTCAGTGGGGCCCACACATAGATAAATTGTCAAAAAAGCTAAGCTCCGCAGCATATGCTGTTAGAAAAATTCGTAATTTGACTGACATAGAGACAGCCCGTTTAGTGTACTTTAGCTATTTTCATAGTGTAATGTCGTACGGTATTCTGTTGTGGGGAAATGCCGCCGACATTCAGACTATCTTTGTTTTGCAGAAAAGAGCTGTTCGATCAATTTATAAATTAAGTCCGAGACACTCTCTCAGAGATAAATTTAAGGAGATTAATGTAATGACTGTGCCTTCTCAGTATATTTTTGATAATCTTTTATATGCCCATAAAAATATAAAATTGTTTAACAAATACAGTGATATCCATAACATAAATACTAGAAACAAACACAAATTTGTTGTACCTACAACAAGGCTCAAGAAAATAGGTGGCTCGTTCAGATGTCAATGTATACGCTTTTATAATAAACTTCCAAGCCACGTACAAGATCTAAGCCTTAATAAATTTAAATCATTCATTAAACGTAAGTTGTACCAGAAAGCTTTTTATACCGTTAAAGATTACGTTGAGGACAAAAAGGCTTGGGATTGAGCTGCTCCAATTATAATTTTTTATTTTTTACTTTCGGAACTTTGTTTATTTTGCAAACTTTAAAATTATATACACAATGACATGAATATTTACTTGCGAAGTATAATATTATTATTATTTTAATTATTGTGAATGTGAGGACTATGTGGGTCATTTATATATATATTTTTTTTTTCTCAGTTACTTCTAATGATAATCTGGCAGTTTTGAGTACTTTATGTGGCTTACCCAAATGTCCCTTCTTTGGTATTGTTCGTCGAATCGTTGAGCTCCTTTTAAGTTCTGAGTTGAGCTACACTATTACTGACAAATGCGTGCACTGACTAGACAGGTCCACTCAAATCTGTATAGTTCTTTCCTCGGAAGACCATTTCAGACACAAATCTACATGGTCCTCAAATGAAATGCTCTGACCAAGATTATTTCTGGGTTTTTATATACACATTGACATTAATGAATTTTATATAAACAATGACATGAATATTTACTTTTAAAGTATTTTATTATTTTAATTATTGTGAATGTGAAGACTCTGTGGGTCATTCCTTTTTGTTTTGTTTTTAATATTTTCTCAGTTACTTCTAATCATGGTCTGACAGTTTGAGTAATTTAAGTGGCCTACCCAAATGTCCTGTTTTTGGTATTGTTCGTCGAATCGTTGAGCTCCTTAAATTCTGAGTTGAGCTGCACGATAACTGACAAATGCGTGCACTGACTGGACAGGCCCTCTCAATCTGTGTGGTGCTTTCCTCAAAAGACCACTTCAGACACCAATCCACATGGCCTTCACATGATCTGACCAAGATTATGTCTGGACTTTAAAAGAGACTGAGACCTCTGAGTTTGTTTCGGCCTTTCTTCTCAGAGTAGTCAGATAGGAAACGCCGACCTCATCTAGTTTTAAAATATGATTGACGTGTAAAAGTGTTTGTACAAACCTACTTACAGAAATAAAATCATTTATCATTTATCATTTATAACTCTCATCCAGCTGCTACCAACCACCCTACAAAAATTGTTGCTCTACCTAGCCTGTCTTACTTTACGTTTGCCGATTCGATTTTCAACGTCGATCGAGGATATTAAGGACAACGAATTTTAACTGTGACAAATTAATTGTTTTGTTGTCCTGATAAAAACAAAGTTACGGTAGTTGCCTAGATAAAAAAAAGAAATTCTATTTCGTCTGTCTTTCAGATACTAAAAAAATATTAAAGACACGTATTTTTTCTTTATCATATTAATCAAAAAAATGTTAGAAAACACGCATTAAAGTTGGGGAGTGGGGGCTCGCTACGTCACAACGCAGTATTTAATCTAGCAAGGCGTGACGTCATGCCACATTTTAACTCAATGTATCACCGTAATCTTTAGATTACGTCAAAAAAGAATTTTAATAATCTACTGGACGGACAAAACTGGTGCCGTTTACACGAGCCCGTATATTAGCGTTAAAACACAACGACAAACATGAAAATTCACCTCAAAAGAGACCCTTTTTATTACAAAAAATAATCTTAGGTAAACTTGTATACTATTGGCAGTACCAATGACATTTAGGCAAAGATGACTCTATACTTAACCCCATAAATAAGAAAGAAAAAAGATAGATTTCCAATACAGATGTTAACCGCACTAAATAGTGAGGCCACGCCCCCAAACAAATCAAGCCTTTGCAACTAATCTACGGTACAGTCAACCTCAAAAAGATGTATGCAATAAGAATTTATTTGATTGACTACAATAATTACTCAATGTGTTTGGTGGCTACACACTGATAAAAACAATATTATTAACAAAGATTGTAGACAATTAAGAATAAGAATAATTATTTTATTTATTGGTCCATTGTTATTAAATAAATTTTTTAAATTGTTTACCTACTTATTGTACCTAACTAGAATATTTAAATAAATGATTTAATGAATGAATAATTAAATTAAATGAATGAATCATTAAATCGACCTGCGATTCGAATAAAATTGTAACTCGAAAATGAGGGTTTACAGCAGAGCCAAAAACGTTTTCGTGCACTTTGAATCGCGATAAAAGGGGTATCTGTTAGACTTACAGGTTTAAAAAAAAAAAACAGAAACATAAATTTTTCAATCCTCAGCCATCGGTATAATTCTTATTTCGGTAACTAGCCTAACAAAGATTTTTGTGAGAGTTACTATAGTGAAAAGTACAAAATATCTGTGAAAGAAAGTTGTAACTTCGCACACAATATTATAAGCTGCTTTTAGTACGTTGTTTCTTGTACGAAGAATAACGTAACAATTGATACCGAAGACATCCTAGTTTTTTTTAAGTGAAAAGAAAACGTACCTTTCTATCTGTTGTGACAATATCTTGGTGAAATAATAACGTAAGTAAGTTTCTATAAGCCACAAGCGTGATTCAGTTGGTGAAAGAACATTGTAAGTTGATATACGTTTCGGTTTCACTAAGATTCTTCGTAGGCGCTTGAAAACTACTGTGATTTTTTAAGTATAACTCTAAATACGTTTTTCTTTCGCTAACACTTTCATTAATTGGATTGTAATTGTAAAAAGTTACAATAATATTGGATAACTTTTTTTTATAATAAAAATGTTTACATATATCGATGTAGTTACTTTGACAGGTACCAGGATGGAAAAATTTCGTAATAGTGTATCAAGACTTAAAATTTTCTTCGAATTAAGGGTCGAAATAATTTAATGAATAAATTTATAAATAATTAAATGAATTCTCATCGATGTACATGTACATCTTTTTGAGACTGACTGTACATGTTATTAATGTGTTCTAGAAAATAAATACCTTTTATTTTTCTAATTAACTTTGAGTGCGGTCAATAAATCTTTAGTTTTAGTTTCTTATTTCGTTTTGTTGAAACTTTTGGAGCTATCTCGAAGTTAGAGTCATAAATCAGGATTTAATATATCGATACGAATGTGTTCATCTTTATTTTATTTCACTAAAATAAATAGGTAAAAGATATTAGTATACATTTAAAGATATTAAAACGAGAACCTCACTACCTCAAAACTTTACTACGCCAAAACATCGTCAAAATTCCTTTAAATCGAGATAAATGAATAACGTGAAAGCTCCCTGAATAATTCGTGGGAATCGAGTACCCACATCGTAATTTTGAATTAGAGCTCATAGTTCCATTTATTAATTGAATTTAGTTCGTAGAAAACTCTCCTTCCTAGAATTCAATCTGTGTTTGATTAACCCCCTTAACGTTTTGAAGATAAGTTAAAGTCAACTTCTAAACCGTATAGACTAGAATAAATCGTTTATTTATAAAAAGGGGCACATTTACAATAAGAATGAAGAAGAATAATGGTAAGTTAGCTGTTGGTATATTTTTAGGAAATCAAATCAATCAATCTGCCTAGCCTTTTCCCAACTAAGTATGTTGGGGTCGGTTTCCAGTCTAACCGGATGCAGCTGAATACCAGTATTTTATGTGGAGCGACTGCCTATCTGACCCCCACAACTCAATAACTGAGTGAATTTAGAGTACAAAGGTACTCTAAAACTCCATCTTTAAATACTTGTTTCATCACCACCTCGTTAATCTAGTGGTCTGAAGTGCTGCTGCTAATCAGGAGGTCCTGGGTTCGATACCCAAGTCAGCAAAATTTTATTGGGTTTTCATCAAGAATTTCTCCGTAACAGCCCAGAGTCTAGATTTGTGCCTGGTAAATAAACTTAATTGGCAAAATGTGGGTGTACTATAGGTACACCTCTGCCCAAACCTTCGGGAAAACAGGCGTGATCTAAACTAATATTTAAAAAGAGAATAAGATTTGGTTTTTTGTATTCTTGTAATGGATAAACTCAAAAACTACTTGACCTATTTTTTTTTCACCTATAGAAAGCTACATTATCAGCGAATAACATGAGCTATATTTTATCGACTTCCACGCGAACTAAGTCGCGAGCAGAAGCTATTGTTATATATATTAATTCATCCATAATAATCGATTTTTAAATACGTTTTACGTCCTTTTGTTACTAACAAACAAGATAAAATTCAAAAGTAACTTACTGACTTCCCCTTCAAATATCTTTGGAAACAAGTCAAACTTCGTAGCCGTACAAAATGTCTGAACTATCAAGGTAAGTCGACTGCCAAACCACGACAGTGTTGTTGGTGGCAGTTAATCTATCGGAAAGCGGGGATATGTCAGTGAAGGGTCGGACGCCCCCGACAGATCGATGTGGGCATCTGTCAATTGAATGGCGCCCATCTCTCTATTAAACTCCTGTGTATATAAACTAGTATAGGTATGTATAGTAAACTTTGGTCACTTTATCTTGTTAGAAGGATTGTGATTTTTTATTTTATCGTAGGTACCTCTGAAACTAAAATCATCATCTACCCAGCCTTTTCCCAACTATGTTGAGGTCAGCTTCCAGTCTAACCGGATGCAGCTGAATAACAGTATTTTACATGGAGCGACTGCCTATCTGACCTCCACAACCCAGTAACTAGGTAACACGATATCCCATGGTAAAACTGGTTGTCATACTTTTGGGCTTCTAACTACCCGTAATGACTGTCAAAGATCTACAAATGATAACCGAGACCAACGGCTTAACGTACTTTCCGAGACATAGAGGGGTCTTGATATGTAAAGATGGTCACCCATCCACGGACCAACCGCGGCGAGCGTAGCTTAACCTGATCGATCGAATCATGTGGCTGTTATTACTTAGCCACAAGCCCCTGAAACTAAAATAATTATTATTCAAAAATAAATCGTTAATTGATACAGGCGTCACCTTGCGGAAATCCATTATAAAATACAATAGATGTGGATATTACGAGTAGTAACCTGTTCCGCTTAGCTATTTCTAAAGAGCCATAAAAACTCCTGAAATAAATCGACACGGCATCAACACGGCGTGTTGCCACACCGAGCGCTGAACGCAGAGAGGTGAAAAACGTGTCGATTTCTTTCAGGCATTTTTATGGCTCTTTAGAAATAGCTAAGCGGAACAGGTTACTAAATATTTCCACTTCTATTGTATTTCAGAAATAAATCATCATCTTCCTGCCCTTGGTCCCATGTTACTTGGGGTCGGCGCAGCACACTCGTGTTTTCCTTCCATTTTCCCCTGTCAGCCATCACTGTATCAGTCACTCCTTTTTAGGGTTCCGTACCCGAAGGGTGCCAACGTACCCCTAATTACTAAGGCTCCGCTGTCCGTCCGTCCCGTCACAAGGCTGTATCTTTTGAACCGTAATGGGTAGACACTTGAATTTTCCACATAGTGTGTACTACTACGGCCGCTATAACAACAAATAATAAAAATATGTAGTGTTCAAAATAGTGCGGTGGTACGAAAACCTTTTTCTTAAATGTTTTCCCTCAAATTATTCAACCATCTTTTCGTTAGTCTTCCTCTCCCTCTGCATCCATTTACATTCATATTCATCACTCTTTTAGTTACATACAAATAAATACAGATAAAAATAGAATCCAGCTTAAAGAAGTAGGTACACTGCTGGACATGCGCTTCCCGCATCCAGCGGATTTCCGCGGATCACCACCAGTGTTGCTCCTTTATACGGTTTTTACGGCTTGACAAAACTTCGCGATTTGTTTATTTTATGTAAGTTTAATATTAATACACTATACATAAACCTTCTGGATACATATTATACATAAACCTTCTGGAATAAATTATCTAAATCATGGTAAAAACCGCATCGAAATCCGTTTTGAAGTTTAGAAGATCTAGGCGGTCACACAAACAGGCACGTAAAAGTGACTTTTTTGAAGTGAAAACTTCTTTAGGCGCGTTGGGCATTTTTGAAATGGGAAAAAACAATTGAACTCCCGACACTGTTACCGACACCTTATTTTTGTAAACGCGATTGTGCTCTTTATTTATATTACGTTATGCAAGTATTTTTACTTTAAAAGTTCCGGAAGTATTTTTTTTTTTGTAAACACTATTTTGCTCTATATTTAGATAAGGTTACGGACCAATGTTCTATATGTTTTCTGTATTTTTTTTTAATACTACCTGATCCGTCAGACGTTATCCTGTCAAATTTTCGATTTAAATTTTTTGCCTTTGGGTATCCTAATTTTCTATTTTTCTAAACTACCCCAGAATTCAGGTGAACAAAACAAAAAAAATATTTATATTCAAATTGGTCAAGCCATTTCGAGTTTTTAAACATTATTTTTTTTCAAAGTTTACATAATATACCGTACATTGTATGTACTTATTAATTTAGCCATACGTGTAATTTTTTTATTGACAGGTATTTATCTTTGAATATCTATGCGCTGTTAGTTTAGTAATTCAAAGAAAATTAACGATATTTATACACAGTTTTTTTTTTGCCAATATAAACTTTCAGTAAATACTCAGTTGAGTGATAAATGAACGGAATAAATTCTTTTAACAACATATAAGTAAATAAATACTTAATGTTATACACGCTTCATAAATTCTCAGAGAAATATGTTTTCTATTTACTGTTTTATTATATCTTAAGTGACTGCTTAAAGCTATATTAATACTTTTACTTTGATCGTTACTTTAGGTAAATTAAATTTCTAGTATAGTGTATCTATATACCATCAATTTAAGCAGTTATGGTTTTTATTTCTTTACAATGCATGTGCTCGAAAAGAGCACTTCTTCGCACTAGTGCTTTTTACTTTTCCGTTTTTTTTTTTACATTTTTAACTCCGTCGTCAGCCCGATGCAAAGAGTTTTTATTATTTGAGAAAAGTTTTACATATTAGATTATGATGGTGATGATGATGACGTTGATGATGATGATGAAAATGATGAATATCGTTTATATCATAAATACGTCAGCCAAGATGTCAGATGTTACACATCTTATGCGAGTACTGTAAGGCTCGTTCATTTTTTCCTCGCACTATGCATAGTAAAACGTATAATACATGTGCGTAAGATGATTTCCGACTTTCTGCACTTGTAGCATAAATAACCATTACAATTCTTGGCGAAAATATAGCGAGTTTGAATTTGACGTCGTACACTGCACTTTTATAGGGCAGTGGTGGCCCAGTGATAACGGCCGTGACTTACGAGTCTATTATACGTAGTAAGTCCGAACCCTAAAAGGCGTTTTACTTTGTATAAATGTTAACACGGTGAAGGAAAACATCGTGAGGAAACCGACATGTCCTAGAACCTAAAAATTCGAAGATATGTGACATCTACCAACCCGCACTGGGTCCGCGTTACAGCCCACTCCCTCTCACAGGAGAAGATACCTGTGTCCCAGCTGTGGGAACCTTATAGGCTGATTATGCTTATGCTATGAACTTTTTGAAAGTACGTCGACACATGGGTCAAGCACACAGTGACCCCTTTCTTGAGTCTTAAAACGACAGCTTTACGACCTTCGACTGTTTTTTTTTTTACTACCAGATCCGCTTACATCACGGAAACTATGTCTTGGTTTGTTGACAATAATATTGTGTAAAAAAGTGTAATCTGTATAATAATATCCGGTAAATGTATTATTCTGGGTTATAACGGGATCGGTATATATTACGAGTTTCTTAAAAATTCGGATTCGGCGTAGATATTACGATAACAATAATAAAACTGACTATGTTTTTATTGCAATTCCTTGGAACTACGGATTGAATCTTGATACAGAAATCTTATTGTTGAATGTGGATTTGTTGCAATTTTTTTTTAAGCTAATCTTTTTGAAGCTAATCTTTATTGATTTTCACTGATTAGGTGTGTTTTTTGTTTATATGTTTACTTACTATTTTACAAGAGAACGGCGGGTTTGCCTGCCTTTGCCCTAAAGTGTGACGACGATAAAAAAAATGGTCTAGTCCGTGTCGGACCACGCACAATGAAAGGTACCGTAGTTGGGATGACTTACATTGTAGTTGAAAAACATATTTTCTCATACATTTCAACTGCAAATGTAATGTTGTACGCACAATATTGACGGATTTACCATGTTATTTTAAGACCATAGAGTTCTTATAGGTTTTCCTTTAATCAGTGAGTAAATAACCATTCTCTGTATTTACAAAATTTTTGGCTCAGTAGTTTCGGAGATAAGAGGGGAATGGTTATTTTTGATGTGCTACACCGTGCAGTTTGCAAAACTTTTTTTTTAAATTTCTTGTTTGCCCCTAAAAGTGACCCTAACAGTGTTGCGAGTTCAATTGTTTTTTCCATCTCAAAAATGCCCAACGCGCCTAAAGAAGTTTTTACTTCAAAACTTGGTGTTTTTTTTTTTTGTGGTGTCATCTCTTGTAGTTAGTGTAGTCACTTGAAAGTTGAAATATCAGTTTAAAAATCAGTGTATTCAAAATTTATTTATTTACGTTGCACGTCCGCGTTTGGGATACAGAAATACATGTGTGTACCAAATTTCAACTCAATCTGTCCATTAGATTCGGAGCAAGGCTGTAACAGACGGACAGACAGACAGACACACGAGTGATCCTATAAGGATTTCTTTTACCCTTTTGAGGTACAGAACCCTAAAAATATACAAATTTTTATTTATTTTGATGAAATCCCAGTCGTACATAATCAGCTGACTGGTTGTAAATACAATTCTTACAAACTAAGAAGCGCCTAATGCTTGCATTATATTCGAGGGAAGCTTATTGAACATGCATTTTCCTACGTACCTATAAATTCTTTCCTCATTTTATCGAAAGGTCATTTATTCGCCTTCTATTGGAGAACGTGCGCCGGGGCCACTTAGTCTGGCCTCACACAAGCCACTATGCTTAAATTATGGTATTACTAGCAGAGCCCCGCGGTTTCACCTGCATACCGTTGGATATTGGAATAAAAATTATTCTAAATAATCCAGGTTGTAAACTATCTGTGTGACAAATTTCATCCAAATCCATTCAGTGATTTTTGCGGGAAAGAGAAAAAAAAACATCCATCCATCCTCGCAAACTTTCGCGTGTATAATATTAGTAGAAATTAGGATTATTCAGAGATAAATCAATGCTATTCTAACTATAAGAAAATATAGGTTAAAGTAATATCAGGTATTTTATTTGGATATACTAATAGGATACACATCTGTTTAACCCTTCGAGGAATATAGTAATGTAATGATAATGTAATGGTAATGTAATGATAATGTCATAATGTCATAATAATGTACTATTAATAGAATCTGCACAATAATTGTGACATTTTAACATTCATAATTTGCACGCTTACTCGCAGGCAGAATACAATGACTTTAAGGCTGTAAGATCTTCCCTTGTAAACCGTGTATTTTCTTGCAAATAAACAATTTGAATTTAGGTGTGTTGAGCTATTTATAACAGATTGATTCTTTTTAAATTTGTTACGTATGTTTTTTGCATTAAGTTTTAACGCAGGGAAAACTAATGCCAATTCTGCATTTTTATACTCAAAAATAAGTATTGTAGCGTGGTAGCAAACAATGTTTAAACTCATTTAAATATTGTTAAAAGGTTTGAAGCTTTCAACTGTGCTAAATAAGAATTACCTACCTACCACGCGACTTAAAATAATAAAAATCTGATAAAACTCAGTGGGAATTCCAGATAAGATAGTTTCAGACTTTCATTGAACAGATACACACTGATTTAAATAAAGTGGCAAATAAAAACTTTCCGACTTCCGAAATTATTTTTCACTTTGTAGTGTTTTTTTGGAAGTCGGTTGTATTTTTTTTTTTGGAAAAGTTTTTATTTTTCACTTTTTAGTTGTGGTACCTACTCCACACAAATTTGAATTCCACTACCCGCTATGTAAATAACAGTGACAAGAACTTATCATATCATCCACATACTAAGTGGGAAAAAATACGTATTATTGACGCTAACTCAAAAACTACGCAGGCAAACTTAATAAAATTTATATGGAACCACCTCTGAAGTATGACCTACCAAACAAAAAAGAATCATCAAAATCAATTCATAATTGGCGGAGTAATCGAGTAACAAACATAAAAAAAACAAAAAAAAAAAACATACATTCGAATTGAGAACCGAGGAGGTTCTCAATTCGAATGTATGTTTTTTTTTTCAGTCGGTTAAAAATCTTAAACTTCCAGAATACTTCAGATTTAAAATACAAAGTCATCAACAGTTCAGTACTTATGTGCCGAGAAACTGTAAAGAACTGTTTGGGAAGAGATTTGTGTATTACCAATTTGTACTACTTCCATAAATAAATAATAAAAAATCGAGAGGTGTCGTGCGACACCAAGTTAGAACGAAGTTAATTTCGCTAATTAAATAAATTAACAACTTTAGAGAGAAACTAAATGTAAATGAAATACCTGCTGCACTTGACTAGGTGGAACGCAGAGCAAAAAGGCTTATAGGCGACGAAACGTTGGTGGCTAGGAAGCCTGGCTCATCAGCGTAATGTTGCTTGCCTGTCGATCTTCTACAGACTGTACTTCGGAGAGTATGCGCAGGAACTCCACGACCTGATCCCACCATCGCCCTTTTACTACCGGACTACCAGGCGTACTGCAGGGTACCATCCGCACTCGGTTAATATCCCGTCCAGTCCTACTCAGTGCTTCTCCACATTTAAAATGCGCACAGCCAAAGCGTGGAATTCTCTGCTAGCGTCTGTGTTCCCTACCACATATAACCCGTTTGCCTTCAAAGCAAGAGTGAACAGGCATTTTCTGGGCACGCTCAATCCATCATAGATGGTAAAAACTTAGTTGCCACCTGCATCCAGCCCGTCTGAGTCGACCTGCTTGAAGCGATCGTAAACGACGCCTCCGTACCAATGCATTTTTAAAATTAAACGCCTCTCTCGTTATAAATCCGTTTCCATTAGATTGATGTCGGGCATTATTGCTACTAGCCTTATAAACATACCATTTTTGTGGCATTATGTAGGTGTTGAGATTGTACTTATCATTGACAGTTGTCGATTGTTTTATGACTTATCGCAATGAGTTTAGCACTACAAGGTTATTTTGGTGCGTGGCCTAAACCGTAACTAACGCCGTCTTTATATTTTTTTTTTAAATACATTTCACAAAACCATTAGACTAGTGCAGGGCTCGGATAACGGTATATTTCTCGAAACGGTTTCGTCTTAAAAACCTAAGAAACGATTTGTTTTGGTTACGTTCGAATGAAACGATATAAAAACTTTTTTGAAGAAGAACAATATTTATAGCGTTCTCGCTTAATAAAACGTTTTTAACCGCGTTTTTTTCCAGTTTTGGGTTGACCGATAGGAAACTCGCAACACAACCCTCACAGCATGAGCATTGGAATCAATGTAATAATGAAGATAAGGTACAATTTAACTAAACAAGTTCATGCTTGTCGGAGCACGCCCCGTGTGCGGCTGCGTCCTGCGGAATAAACCGGTTTTTAAAGTGAAACTTTTATTACATCGTCTCAAACTTTTTCGTCTGTGTGTTGCATGTCGCATGACGGTCGGCCGCGGAGTAGGGATAAAGTGACAGAGCAGCCAAGGCCATTATGGCGGCGCCTATAGTTCGCTTAAAATTTTCACTTTTACCGTGGTTTAATAAAACCACACAATCCTTTTTTTTTATTTTGCGGAATAAACGTTCTCATTTTGTTTTCGTTCCGAACAAAATGTTGTACAAAGAATTGTTAGAAACGTTTTAAAAACGTTATTTTAAAAAACGTTTCCGAGCCCTGCACTAATGTTTACCAATAGCGGGCGCCAAAAAATCCTTGCAGCAATGTACATGGGATGGACAACGTTTGTCCCATCAATCTTCTAAATTCTCCATCAAAATTCCTGTCATGTCATTAAAGCCAATATGTGTTTACCGCAGCTGATCATTTGCCAGACCATAACACTCATTTTCCACGAAATTATTTGACAACAAATCAGCAAACAAAACAAAACAATTAAAACAATATAAAACAAAACAATAAGCAAATAAAACAATTTATAAAACAAATAAATCAGTAAACTACTGATTTGTTGTCAAATATTACAGTTAATACAGTTTTTACGTAAAGATGGAAAAAATATTCTAACGTTTTGTTAGGGGATGGAAACATTTCTAATTACAACCATTCGTTGAATGTGAAAATTACCTCTTGGACATACATGAACTCACGCCTTCTTCCCATGGGGGTAGGCAGAAACTACGGAAAGCCATCTGCTACGATCTTTACTCCTTTTGTTTGCTTTGCATTTGCCTTTTACAGATAAATCAAAATAATACCTATGCAATATGAACAATAAAACACGTCTACTGCCCAATATTTAAAAATAAAATCACGCGTAGAGCAGCGTAGCGGTTCGGTTATCCGCTACGAAACACTGACGTAATAAATTGATTTTGTATGGCCGCTACGCCGTAGTCCGTAGCAACAAAATTCTATAGTTTTATGTCACCCGATCACCCTCGTAAACTGCTGCTGAATTGAATGAAAGATATCTGCATCCCAAAAAATCGTGAACTTGCTTGTCTATTATAAAACGTACCAATGGTTGAGATACTGAAAACAAAAACAGTGGCACTACGGGAGTGCCTACAGAAGTGAAAACTTGAACAAGATCGCCTTGGTAAAAGAAAAATACTTGTATAGAACATTGGTCCGTAACCTTATCTAAATAAAGAGCATAATCGCGTTTATAAAAAATAAAACTTCCAATACCTTTAAAGTAAAAATACTTGCATATAACATTGATCCATAACGTAATATAAATAAAAATCACAATCGCGTTTACAAAAAAACTTTTTACAAAAAAAAAACTACCGACTTCCAAAAAAAAACATTTTTATTTTTAAACGTTTTTATTTTTCACTTTTTAGTTGTGGTACCTACCTACTACCAGTGTCAAGAACTTATCATATCAACTACATACTAAGTGGGAAAAAAAATACGTATTTTGTAGCTAACTCAAAAACTACCCAAGCAAAGTTAATAGAATTTATATGGGACCAATTTACATACCCTTTCAAACAAAAAAAGAATTTTCAAAATCGGTCAAAAAAAAAAAAAACATACGCGTCGAACATATAACCTCCTCCTTTTTGGAAGTCGGTTAAAAATGAGGTACCTATCGGTAACGGTGTCGCGAGTTCAATTGTTTTTTCCCATCTCAAAAATGCCCAACGCTCCTAAAGAAGTTTTCACTTCAAAAACCCGCGATCCATTAGTGTTTACTACAGTCACTAATCACCTTGCAATAGAGTTTGTTGCTATATCCACTAACTTTATCATTGTATAGAAAATAATCGTAATTTTATTAAAAACATTCGACCGATACTTTTCAACTTACTTTTTGTGATGACTGATAGAGAAGTATGAAAGAATACACATGTTGTGTGGACCCCAATTAAATTAGGTTACTTAAGGAAGAAGTTACTTTTCATAGTCTTACATTAAAAACTTAAACACAGGCAATGTCTCGGGCGACAGCTAGCGTTTAATAATAACATTTAATTCAAAATTCTTTGAACTGAATTTCGTATCTAAAAATAGTCGAGTCTTAATACAAATAACAAATATTGAAGCTAATCAAATCATACGCTATTATACCAATACAAACGAATATCGACTCTAAAGTCACCCTGACTTTTGAACGAATGTAGGACGTTATATTTATAGTCTGGAAACCCACTATAAAAAAAAACCAAATCGGGATACTAACAATAGAAGTAGGGATGATACCTCTATGAATAGTGCAAAGCCCTTGGTTACGACAGCCGGGTCACATGCATCTATCATTATATCTCTCTTATTATCATTTTTTTTCCCTTGATAAGAAAAGGAGTTCATTCCATTGTGTTCCCTCTAATCCAGGATTAGAACTTAGAAACTCTTTTATGGGTTCACTCGAGTGATCGATTTGCGAGAGGATTATAACAAGGGACCGAAGTGTTAATAATATTATGTGAAAGAAATATATTTTGGCGTCCTTTATTTTATCTCGTTGATACATTCGATATTGTTATAATATTTTTTATTAAATAATTTAGTAAAAATACGCGTTTGATATTTTTTAAATATTATTAAAAGTCCATAATATCAAGGATTTTTTTTTTCACTTGAAAAACAACGCGTCCCAACAGCGTCGGGGTATGACCTGTAATCTTATACTCCTATACTATTAAATGAGCAATATTTGTATATATACTAAATAAATATTTGTAATCACGTTCTCGAAAACGGCTTTAACGATTTCATTGAAAGTTGCAATATAGGGGTTTACGGGGTCGAAAAATCGATCTAGCTAGGTCTCATATCTGGCTAGTGCCGTTCTAAGGTAGTGTATTTTTGCTTTAAGACCAATGCAAAGATTTCATTCGTAGATTGGTCCTGCCGCGTCCAAACGTGGTCGCAGTTCTGTTTCGTTTTGACACCTCTGACACACACAATATTCGCAGAGACTTGACTTGATTGTCATGGAAACGCCATTATTATTGTGCGAACTCACTCTTCTCCGTATGGATACTTTTTCGCGCGACTTGGTACGGTGAGTGTGACAGTTATACAGCGTGTTACAAAAACCCTGTCCGATTCGTGAGGGTGCTGTTAAGAATTATACTGAGAGTATATTTATGTGGTAATTTGCTGTAAAAAATAAAAAAAATCGCCGCATTTTATTTCAATGGAGAAGAATACCAGGTTATTTACATGGGGTGCGGGGGCGGGTATCTACAAGCCATAACTTATGACCAGTGTAGAAAATTTGCTAATTTATAATGAAATTGGGGTCATTTTGGTACAAAAAATTTGAATTTTAAATAGTAATAACTTTTTTGATGTGAAACATCTATAGCGGCGGGTCAGACCGTATGTTGGCGTGGTAACGTCGCCATACTTATTTCCTGTCGTAAATTATCCTTTTACGCATATTACCTGTACATAACAATTTCGATGTTTTTTCTTTATTTGAGAAAAGTTTTATAAATTAGATGATGATGATGACGATGGCGTCAATGGCGATGGCGATGACAATGTTCAAAGCCGCAGTCGAAGTTAATTTCGATGCCAGGCGTCCCGTGACGGCATTTTTTTTTTTCACAAATCAACTTTTTTGTAATGTTATTGCGGTACCTATATTGGATTGGATATCAGATCGAACAGGGTTTTTGTTACATGCTGTATAGTTTCAACCTTAGTGAAGTTTTAATTTCCTGGAAGTTTTTGTCAAAAGCGGAAAAGCACGACGTTGAACATTATGTACTCTTTTAACACACAAGCAGAGATCAATCTACAAAAACAATACGGTATAACTGATCAACACAAATTCCCTCCAAATTGTCAGACCACAGAGAAAAGAAAGACGAAAGACGGGTACATAATGGCGTTTATACTCAATGAGCTGCCATTACTTGCACTTTTGTGACCATGTCATCATTTCACGTCGCTTCTGGGAATTAACGTCAGGAAAACAGTCGGGTAAGATGGACGGACGTATGGCTCGTATTTATTCGTTTTTAGGGTTCCGTAGCCAAATGGCAAAAAACGGAACCCTTATGGATTCGCCATGTCTGTCTATCTGTCAAAAACAATAAATTTTGGGGGTTCCCCATACTTAGAACTGAAACTCAAATTTTTTCATCAAACCCATACGTGTGGGGGGTATCTATGGCTAAGGTCTTCAAAAATAATATTGAGGTTTCTAATATTATTTTTTTTCTAAACTGAATAGTTTGCGCGAGAGACACTTCCAAAGTGGTAAAATGTGTGTGTGTGTGTCCCTGTAACTTCTAAAATAAGAGAATGATAAAACTTAAAAAAATATATGATGTACATTGCCATGTAAACTTCCACCGAAAATCGGTTTGAACGAGATCTAATAAGTAGTTTTTTTTTTAATACGTCATAAATCGTAAACCGCAATTTTTTAGATAATGGTACGGAACCCTTGAACCCGGACTCGCACTTGGCCGGTTTTTTTCTGATGTATCTGGCAGGTTTTTATTAAAGTTATTAGTAAAGTTAACCCAGCTTAATTTAAAAAATATGCGTTGTTCAAAAGTCTGTAAAGTATGAGTTTGTCAAGCTCGTAAAATTATATCGGAGTGGTTGACAGCATCCAAACAATTTTAAAGAATTATGTTTTTCATTAAAAAATGTAATATTAAAATTTTTATGAGTACATTGCATGCAATATTCAAAATACTCATGTTTCATAAACTAGAGTGATTCCACTCAAAAATTTTCAAACTAATATAAAACATATCCATGCAAAAAACACCTAGTAAATTATTGAAAGGACCTGAGTTCATATTTTATTCTATAATAATACTGATATATGAGCATCGCGTATCATGAATATTAATTTATGATTTATTGTTGTCTGTAACAGCTGGTCGCGATATCTAGTGATGAATTGTTGTAATTTGACCGTCTAGACTGCCGGCTGACCGTCAGTCAACCTCCAAAGCTTCCATGTCAGAATGTCATAGTAATTAATACATGCGAGAATTATTTTACAGGGTTGTTCTGTAAGAACTGCACAACACCATGCAGTGGAAAAGAACAATTCATTGTTTTAGAATTTATCGAGGCCAGATCCAACTTTTTATCAGGTAATTAAAATGATGTCCATCCGATGCATGGATGGATCGCATGCCTTTTGAGACAATCAGTTTATCAGCCTGCAAATAATCGAGATAATCAATAATCAAATAAAATAATTTCACAGGGTTGTTGTGTAAGGGTCAATTTACATTGCGGTGGACAAGGAAAGGGAAGCGAATCGATTTTTTTTAGCATCTTTGTCTACATTTACATTGTGTAACGTCTAAATAAGACAGTAAACCAAAAACAGATAAGGGATCATCTCAATAGTTCTCGAGCATTCTAGATAATTCTTGCGACTGCTGTTTGTGACGAGGGAATCTACGTATGGAGAGGCGCAGTGCGACCTCAAGCGTCTATAGTACCGTTTGAATATATAGTGAATAACTCGAATCCTCGAGCATTCTCGCAACTTCAAGCGCATCAGTTCGCTACTACGCTATTCTTCGTTTCCTGTCAGCTACCATGTGAATAGACCCAAATTTTGTATGAGCAAAATATGCTAAGTTTAGTCCCTTTCCCTTTAGTCTAATTTTATTACACATGCAGGGATTGGACAGTTATTGTGCTGTCTAAGATGAAAATAGACAGTAATTTGTCGACCCTCTAGCTAAATAAATTCTATAATATTATATTATTTTCATTTGTTTTGACTGGCTTCGTAGGTTACATTATTCGAGCTAATTGTAGTTTTCAAAGTAAATGTTGTAGATTAGGAATGTATGTAACCCTTCATTTTGCGTGGTCCGACACACACTTGGCCGGTTTTATTAAGCTATTGCATAGCTTTTATCGCGGGCTTTGAGCGCGGCGACCAAATCAAGAAATTCCGTAAGGTAACGAAAATAAAACCTAACACCCCCCACTCCGCCTACCATGTAATGACGGTTCCCATGACAACGTGATGTTGTCATGGGAACGTAATTTTTGTTTTATGTCATCACATCATCATCCCAAGTGTAGCGTTGACAAATAGGAAGTATGGAGGTTACAAATGCTATGCAATAGCTTTACCGCGGCAGTCCCCGAGTGCCACACGTTTTTTTTTTTTTCCTACATAAGAACTACAATAGCCTTAACTAATTTCATCAGAATCGATTGGGTAGCTAGCCATGAAAGCAGAGACATACGCATTTATCATCATAGAAAAACATCCGGCATAACATAACATAGCCAAACATCAACAACATTCTATACATACATACACAATTACACATACACCCGATTACTCCACATTGGCATTGATACAGCTTTTCATAGAATACGAGGAAATATTATAACTCGATAATATTTTACGAAGATAAGAAGCATTATTGAGATTATTGGCACATGGCATTACTCCAAGTAATATATTTCTATATTTTATAAGAACTGGCTAAGCGTAAGTACCCATTGAGGCGTAACTGATTCCAGGAGTTCATTTGACTTAATAGTTGAACGTGAACGAGTGGAAAGTATCATGCGATATTTACTAGTACATCTAGGAACGTACCTAATATGAATGTCACGAAACACATTTGAATGAGAAAAAATACATACTACTATAGATACACCTCTGTCTAACCCTTTGCGGAATACAGGTATGATGATATGATCATAATAAATACATAGTAGAATAAACAGTAAGTGCAAAGAGAAAAATATAAAATCTCAAAATTTGTTTTATTCTTTACATTTCTTATTAAAATTGTATGGATGCCTTCTACGTTTTCTTAGTAATATAGCGATAGAAGAAGCAGATGTAACGTTATACCCCTTCTTGCCGATCAATTGTAGCAGCAGGTGGTTCTTGTTATCACAGTTGAGAAATACCCTTATTAGGAAAGAATACATTATTATGATTAGTTTATTTTTTAATTCAATTGGTTTTGTGTTGAGTTATTATTATAAATTATGACAAAATTAAAAAGTAAAATATTGAGGGTAGGTTACGTTAATGGATAGAGAGTAGGGATGTAAAACGGTAAAATTACCTTGTTATAATACGGTAAAAAATGTTATTTTACGTAATTTACGGTATAATTTTCGGTAAAAAACGTATTAAACGAACTCATACATTCATACCCTCTAAAACACTACAAATACGGAAGTGAGTATATTTGTGTGTATCATGTGTATGTCACTACTTCACTATTAACGGATAAATGGATTTGAATGAAATTTGTCAGCGATATAAGCAGTATTGGATCTTAAAAAAAAACATAAAACTGGGCTCGTGCAACTCATGCGTACTAAAAATTCCTAAAACTTAATTCTCAAGTCAAGAATTCAAGATATGAAACACACCATGTCATGGATTATAACAATATCATCTATGTGCAGAGGCAGAGCAGAGAACAGCACAAATTAAAATGTAAAACTTTATAAGTCGCCGGTAATTTTGCCGTAATTTATATAAGTAACCATAAAATACCCATATTTTACCAGCGTTTTTCGTAAAATTACGTAATTTTCCAACCAAAACAGAAAGGGAGAGGAAGGTCAAAGAAAAGATGGATGGATTGTGTGAGGAATGATATGAAAGAGTAGGGAGTGAATGATAGCGTGCCGGTTGACTGGGGAGAATGGAAAGCCAAAAAGTGGTGCGCCAACCCCACGTACCATGGGAAAAGAGCAGGAAGATGATGATGAATAAGGTTAGTTTGCGTTATCAAATCAAATCAGAATAATTAATTTGCTTTAATGTGTAGAGTCTGCTCCAATAAAACTCACTTATAGACAAACTTATTTCTATTATTATTTCCCTTACTTGCAACACAGTTGGTAACCGACTGACTCAAGAGCTAACGCGCTACGTCGGCAACTAACAAGAGTGGGGACCGAATGTAGCGCGCCACCTCGTTTGATAAAACAGTATAATTAATTGACATCGTGAATACAAACTAAAACAATTCTAAAATTCTTTTAAATATTCGCGTTAATGTAACATCATATTTTAAAATACAGGACTTAATGCATAACTTTAAATGTAAAATCAATGTTTAACAAAATAAATGGATCGTAACCGTACCAAAAGTAACGCCATCTAGTGGTATAAGATGATAGTCACATCCAACGATGACTGTCATCATACCCACACAACACTACCTAACAGATGAATATACTTCAAAAATCAATATTCTATCTTATTTGAACTAAATTCTAACAAATGTATCGAAAGCAGTATGAGTACCTATATTCAGAAGTAGTATTTGGTATTTCGATCCATAACCATATTGCTTGTACTACTACACTTTACCTGTCTTATGTAAAGTTAAAGAATGGATTAGTGAGGTCCTCAATACCCTTTATTCCAGCTTTGCAATTCACTAGGGATTGTATAGATGGATGGGAAACACCATCGTTATTACTAACGATGGTGCCGATTCCCTTGTTCACAAACTAAACAAAATTTAAGTTCAGTGCATCTTTTTCTTTCTATTTCATTAAGAATAGGACAGAAGATAAATTTTAGTTAAGTCCTGTCAAATTAATCAGCGCTTGTCACTACTCCATACAAGTTTAGACGTGATTAAAAACTTGCCTACTAAAATTTCGTCCATTTACATCAAGCATTGATTAATTTGACAGGACTAAACTAAAATGTATCTTCTGTCCTTTTCTTAATGAAATAGAAAGAAAAAGATGCACTGAACTTAAATTTTGTTTAGTTTGTGAACAAGGGAATCGGCACCAATATCTTACTAGACTAACAGTCTGCCTGCCTACCGCTATGATTGCACTAAAAAATCCGTATTTCAAGAGTGCTTATCTAAGTTTTTTTAGGTTTTAAGAAACTTTATTCCCTACTAGCTTCTGCCCGCGACTTTGTCCGCGTGAAATTTCGGCCCCCAACCCACCGCTTTCATCGCATCGACATTTCATTCTATTCACCGTCCATTTCATCTGAAATCAGAAGAAAACTCAAATAAAGTGACAGAACGTTAAAAAGTTGTAATCATTTATCTAATATAAAATAGAAGATGAAAGCAAAAAAGACCTACAATATTCTCCTACAAAAAATCAAATAATGAAGAAACAAGATTAGGAACCTACTAAAGGCGTTCCTGAAATAGAAAATTAATCTATTGAATATAACATCTATTACGGCTGTTTTACCCCAGAGATGTCACTTAAATTACGGGCTAATGAAGTTTCATTACCAATTCAATCATAGTTGCCATCACGATAATCCAGTTTATGACACTGACTTTACGATTTCAATATTCAGATTCGGAGTATCAAAAATAAGCCTTAATGTTAAAGGAAATTGAACCGTATTACTCAGAAATAGGGTTTAGGGTTTGTAAAATCAAATATTCTATTTCTTTCTAAATCCGCTTTACATACTCAGGCCTAGTATGGAAAATTCAACCTCTTGAAAGGAACAAGTGTGAGGGTTTTGAAGCGTAGCCCCGAACTTCGTAAAACCAATTTTATATTAGCATGTTATTGAAATTTAAAATGTGGAGCCCCAGATTTTATTAATTCAATGGCAAAAAAGTCGAGACAAGTTAATACAGTGTGATTTAAATTCAGCCATTTGTATTTATGAATGTTATTTTGACTGAATGTTTCACGAATGAGAAAAATTCTGCGGAAAAATACGCTCTTTTATTTCACAACATTTATTTCACGTTCATTGCTCATTTGAGGTAGAATCTCTTTACATTTGTTCCCTAAATAAACAGCAATGGATTACAACTCGACAACAACAGTCGTGTGCTCAAAAACATTTGTTCGTCCCATTCTCAGTGGATTTAGACACTGCTACCTCGGATTACTTTGACGTTGATAAAATAGAGCATTAAAAGCTACGTAGTAAGCTCTTATTGAAATCCATTTCACCATTATTAAGTTTACATTTCACTAGAATGGGAA
Source organism: Agrochola litura (assembly GCA_949152395.1). Classification (NCBI taxonomy): domain Eukaryota; kingdom Metazoa; phylum Arthropoda; class Insecta; order Lepidoptera; family Noctuidae; genus Agrochola; species Agrochola litura. The sequence continues at coordinate 13,914,418 of OX424509.1, read as the reverse complement.
TCTTTACATTAAATTTAAGGAGGTATCATCTCTCTCCTTAATATTTACACACATAATTCTTCTGTACGTGTGTTTGACACCTAACTCCTCCTAAACGGCTGGGCCGATTTGGATGAAATTTTGTGGGTATATTTGAGTGGGTACCTGGATAGTTTGAAAATACAATTGGACTCGGTAGGTGGTGCTGTTCAGACAGGACAACGTCTGTCAGTCCGCTAGTATATATTTATTTAATAGTAGTATTATTATAGTATATTTTGAAATGTTTCCTGATAATTTTCACTTTAAAATAGTGGAAACCAAGATGTATGGTAAAGTACATAAAATTAATTGCCTAATACACTCACTTAAATATTTAAATCACATCATTTAAATGCATTAAACAACTCTTTAGGTCCTACACACCTAAATACAACAATCACAAATTCTACACAATGTTTCCTGAACACTGAAAATATAAAACACATTTTTCGTACACAAAACAGCATGCAAATGTCAAAATATGGAACTCAACGCACCATTGTCGTTAGAGCACCAGTTTGCACACCAATCCCGGGAGACCCCTGATTGCTACAAAGTATTGCAGAAACGTTCCACACAGGAAACTGAATTTAGAGCTTAAACTTTATTCACACGGTACTTTACCGGACTTGCGGTCCGTGGTTGGACTTAAATCGAATAAACGTCAAATGTGGCGTGCCCTGCACCACCGTGGAATGCCTCGGCCCCAGAACACAGGAAACACTAAATTTGAACCGCTATTTGTTCCAGTGCTTGTCCACCGCAAATATTTCGTGTAATTTCTAAGTGGTTATCGAATTTATGGGGTGGTAAAAGTCTACTTATTTTGGATAATAAAATACAATTTATGGTAGTATGGGTTATTACATAATTTAACTCCGGCGTTTTCCTTTATTTTCTGCGGTTAGGATTCAGTCTTTGTGCTCCAGTCAGGAAGATGAAATCTCCACAAAAATTCTGGAGCAAGCGGTTGGTTTTCTGCACGACAGCTTTCAGTGACAAGCCGTTGTAATAAATCGCCTCGCTATCACACGGGACTTAATACGGTTATCGGCAAATTCTAGTGCACGACGGTGCACCGTTGTCTATGGTTTTGCTACCTATTCTTATTTTCCTGCAAGATTAGATTCATACTAACACTAATATTATGAATGCGGATGTATCTCTGTCTGTCTGTCTATTTGTTACCTTTTCACGCCCTAACGGCTGAACAGATTCCGATGAAATTTGGAACACAGGTAGACCATGACTTGGACATAGGATACTTTTGTATCCCGGGCCGTTAGTATGTTCCCGTGGGGTATATTTCCAACCTCCACGCGGACGAAACCGCAGGCAAGAACTAGTGGCATATAATGGTATGTCAACGGGTCTCTCCGGTAAATAAAAGATAGCATTATTAAAAGAATGACCCTGGTCTTTTCCACCAATGAGAAATAAACCAGGATCAGGAATTTCGGACACAAATAACTTTGATATCGCTTTTTTCAATAATGAAATCATATGGCTCAGCTAAAACAGTCTTTGATAAGAGGAAATTCGCAATCCTGGGATATTACATCTTTAGATGAAGTATTTTTGTTTTATTGATGGACATTATTTTGTTTTTGGATACGGAAATAGAAGGATACAGCGTCTGTTTATTGGAATACCTTAACACAGAACCATGTTATGAGCCAATTTTTTTTTTTTTTATGTTATATTATTGGTTTTTTCCTACTTCATGCTATTTATTCTTACCTAAGAGCGCTAACATACTGAGACGCCATGGCGACGTCACCGGCTATGTATCCAAACAATTCGTATTGAAATGTATGACAGTTAACTCTTGTCTACGGTCTGGCGACGTCGCCAATTTGGATGCGTAGCCAGGACCGACTAGCGCGTACATGGAGACTGGATACCCTGGTGACCTGGCGACGCGTAGCCAAGTCGCCAGTATTTTGTATACAAGTAAGTTACGCCTCCCTCACTCAGTAGCCAACTGATCGCCAGGATGAGGCTACTTATTTGGCAACCTCATTTTGGCTACGCTAGGTAGCCAGAAGTATCCATGGCTACTTGTTTGCCTATAGACACAATGTTGCACTTTCTATTCCACTCCGACCCTTGCTCGAAAACGAAGTGCCAGCAGTTGTTGCTGCTGAGCAAATAATCATGATAAAAATCTAACTTTGATCCAGCCTGTCCCTTCTTGCTGTCCTCCCCCAGCGACGCCCTAAGCCAAGGTTCGTATCCCACAGGGGGTGCCCTTAGCGAGCGTTCGCTTAACTTTAATTTAGAATAGTTTTTGCCTCTGTCTGGAGGCTTTAAGTGTAGAAGCTTAAGGCACCCACAGGAAAGTCCGGTTAAGCAGCCAAAACCTCAGTGATCAAAACAGCGAGATGACGTAGTTAAAAAAAAAACAACTTTCTATTACACGGACTATCTCGTCTTACCAATAAATATATCAACATCATATCACCAACAAAACAATTCATAAGCACTATCTTCTCTTACAAACAGCAATAATTTAACTCACATGTTTATTCCAGTCATAACTTAATATGATTTAACTTAGTTCTCAGTTAATGAAGTGTTTGAGCCTGAATTTATTTACAGGCAGCGCACCACGCACCAATCAACAATTTTACACACTTCATAATGATATTATGCTTTAAAACAGGGATCGCCAAATTCGTTTAAAAAAATAATTGACTATCGCGGTTCATTTGGTTGACGATTACTAGTAACCAAAATTAAAAACAGCAATTTTTATACATAATAAAAAAATATACGTAAGGAGCAAAAATAAAAAGTAAGTAATTAATATTAATGTGCAAAATTTAAAAAAAAATCTTTGAACTATCTGTCTGAAGTCTGAATTAAAGTTGGTGCAAGCTATTACCAATGAATCCTAGGATTAAGAGGCCTGCGAACACGGCTCGCAACTACAAATCGAGATGTTTGCAAAATTCAATTCCAAGCACGTTGCGCTAGTGTGAGTGCCTGTCGGAGCGATATACACCTACAGTGAGCAATACTACCACGCACACATTGACAATTATTGCTTGACGCAATAGCACTACTAGCTTCCGAAAATTTATGATAAATTTGGATGTGTTCCGTAATACCAAAAATTATGAATGAAAACTTAATATGTTTCCATATTTTTTTCGATAATTTTTAACTTGATAATATAAGCTAAGCTTCTGCAGAAACAATATTACAAATATTGTTGTTTATAATACAGAAAAAACAATATGAAGACATGTCATTTACGCTGTAAAAATGTGAAAATAAAATTCGTTTAAACTTCATTTTAGAAAAGTTTTTTGGAAAAAAACAGATGTAAGAGCCTAGATAAACACTGTCTAAATCCGAATAATAACATGGTGGAAATCTGCCCAAATTGCAATTGATTTAGGTATTACGTTTGTATGGACAATTCATGCGTCGCCGCTTTCTTAAGTTTTAGTTATAAATTTTACTGTTTAGCATAAAACAGGTTGGCGGTTCGGATGCGGACCGCGGTCCGCCATTTGGTGACTCCTGCTTTAAAACATAAATATAAAATTCGTTCGCAAAACTGCTTTACGATATTAATTGATGTTCGCTTCGAAATCAATTGGACGGTAATTTCGATTGCTTTCGTTAAATTACGTCTTTTATGTGCGATGTAATGTGTTTTTTGATGTGATGTTCTGTTCGTTGTTTAACATTTTTTTATTAATGGGTAATTAAATTCATGACATAAGTAGTTTACTGGTAGGCACAGACCTATTACTGTTTTACTACATTAATATAAAGCATAGAGTACTTATAAACGTTGCTTATAGTTAATGATTAACGACTGCTTAATCATACATTTTTGACGTTATCTTAACTTGAAGCAACGTTTTTATGTAAGGGGTAAAATGTCTTACAACATTTATTGATTTCGAAGGATATCAAATAAATAAGAAATAAAACTATCAATTTAAGTTACATGGTATAAGGCAGTGGTGCCGATTCCCTTGTTCACAAACAAAACTAAATTTAAGTTCTGTGCATCTTTTTCTTTCTATTTCATTATGAAAAGGACAGAAGATAAATTTTAGTTTAGTCCTGTCAAATTAATCAGCGCTTGACGTAAATTGACGTAATTTTAGTTGGCAAGTTTTTAATCACGTCTAAACTTGTATGGAGTAGTGACAGGCGCTGATTAATTTGACAAGACTAAACTAAAATTTATCTTCTGTCCTTTTCTTAATGAAATGGAAAGAAAAAGATGTACTGAACTTAAATTTAGTTTGGTTTTTGAAAAAGGAAATCGGAACCATTGTGCAACAAAATTTATATTTAAATAAAAAAAAGGACGCGCGGGATCGCGAAAGGTGGAAAGAGTGGAAGGAGGCCATTGCCCAAGAGTGGGACAGCAAAGGCAAGCAAAAAAAAAAAAATTTAATCTTCATTCCGTACCTGGGCGACCGAGCTCTGCTCTGGTAAAGATACAGAATGCTCATTTAATAGTATAGGAAAGTCCATACTAATCCATGTGTAGTACCTACTTATTCCATACTGCCGTGATAGTAGGTACTTACTAATTCCATGCTGCCATGACATTGTTCATTATCTTGTTCTGAACTTTGGGCGACCGAGCTCTGCTCAGGTTTCACCCGAGCAGAGCTCGGTCGCATACGAAGAAAATGAATTTATATATATATATATGAGACCTAGCTAGATCGATTTTTCGCCCTCGTAAACCCCTATATTGCAACTTTCATCGAAATCGTTAGAGCCAATTTCGAGAACGTGAGTAGAAATATATATACAAACAAATATATATGCAAAATTGCTCGTTTAATAGTTTAGGATATAACACTTCACCAAGAACTCTTAAAACATAAAAATACTACAGCTTCCATTCTCAGATTATAAAATATCGATTACCGACTCTATAGCAGCTCAATTTCATCAAATTCTTTCTCTCAATAAACAGAAATTTCCTCAGCTTTTTAATTTGAACGCTAGTCAGTTTCCGTAACGGGGAGTTTCACTGAAATTTCAACAAACAACTATTAATTTCTCATCGGAAGTGGGTGGCGCATAGCGCGATATCTGACGGGAGGACGGGAGCCCCGACCCAGCTCTAAACTTGTGATGTATGGTCCACAATTCCTTTGAGAACTACACCGCTTTTTTGAACATATAAATTTTAAGTTTTAAGGCATCTCTCAAGATGAACATGACAAACATCTAAGTTTTCCAGCGTTTACGTCATAAATTTTGAAAGTGCACTTAATTTCTTTTAATGCTTTCACTTGAGTACATAATGCTGATGCATTTAAATAATTTAAGAATACAGTTAAGTGAGCTGTTCTGTTCTTAGTTATCTCGTTTTTTTTTTTACTGGGATCATGATTGTAGGTTGAATTTCTTTATTTATTTTATCTTTATCTGGACCTACAAGAACGTGAAAAAGAAGATAATCTAAAAGTTGCTTGTTCCTTATGAAATCCAGACAAAACTATTGAATAATCAGTAGTTTTATTGAAGCGTATTATTATGAAAAAATAAATAAATTTGAATGAAGAGGATACACGTTAACTCGTTGTCATTGCATCTTTAATACATAGGTAGCACTGGTGGAATGGATAATAGGTGAGATGTTTTGCTTTTGTAAAGTACGAACTTCAGTGAATTAAATGTTTTCGTTAAAGTGTGTATAATATGTTGGTTTAGGAATAAAACAATGTTAACGTAATTATGGTATTTTAGGTTGATAGAAGAATAAACTGATTTCATGTCATGCATAATGGAATCGTCTAGAAGCAATGATAAATATTCACAACCGAAATAGCCTTTCCAACAACCTAAGCCAGCTGAAGAGGAACATAATATGCACAACACAGCCCCAAACAACAATAACCACTAACTGCAAAGCCTATGGCACAACCAGTAATAAAGCTTGAACAGAACTTGAATTAAAACATTTCATTTGTAGTTTAGTTTTTTTGTGTTATGCACAAATCCGTTTATTCAATTAATAGTAGAAGGTAGGTGAAAACGGAGAAACGGGGACGGGGAAACTCAACCTGAAATAATTAATGAATAAAATTAAATAATAATTTATTGTTCTGGAACACGAAATTAATTCCTGATAAAAATTATTTGAATAAGTTTGCAACGCTTTATTTTTTTATTTTAAAAGTAAGTATGCTTGAATATGTTAGCATTAGAAAAATAGTCTGTAAAAAGAAAATAGGGAGAACTTGGGACCGTTTATTTTAACAGTGCAGGTCTAGAGAGGAAGCGCTTTAGCATGTCGTCTTTGACTCGAAGAATATGAGGTTAAGGCACGAAAGCCCTCAGAGCAACCAGAATTCATCAAATATTGTTTCTAACCCTGTTAAGCATTACCTAAAAGTATTCCTAACATAATAAAAAATTATAAAAACTCCTGACATTTATATAAAAGCAAGCCTGACATTTACGTAAAAGCAACCTTTTTTAATTGCCTCTCAAAAAAACCCAGAATTTCTAGAGATTATTTGTTTCTATATTGTTAGTCTAAAGGGCAATAGCTTTTACTTGAGGTCATTAGTTTTTCTGTACATAATATTTTATAAGTGGGGCAAGCCTCCATACAAAAGTTGGCCACCACTTTTTTTCCACTGTCAGACCACGACCTGGGTTAGGACAAAATATACTTTAAATCACGGTGATACATTCCCTTGGTATAATTTCTGACCTCCACGCAAGAAAAAGCTAGTAATAAATAAGCCTTGATTGAACTCAATACAAGATCGTCTAAATATTTTCCATTCATTCAGTGACCACCCGAAGCAGTAGAAAATCGGCCACTTCTATTTCGACGGCAGCCAATAAAAAAACAGAACTACGCAATCACGTTTCCTTTTCAATATAAATCCCGTGCAATAACTTTCATCAAAGTGGTAGAAAAAACGAATACAACATAACGACAGGTCGACGAAATGACAGACAAACGGACTGGGATTACGAATTTACGAAATTAGAAATTTTCTAATCAGGGGTCATGGAATTTATTATTAACTTTCCGACTGTCTCGTTGGTCTAGAGACCGTCAGCTGAGCATTGTCCTCCAGGATTTGATTCTTGGGTCGGGCAATGTGTTACAGGGTCTTTTCTATAACTAATCCTTAGAAGCAGTCCAGTATCTAGATTGTTTAATGGGAACAGGATTGTCGCTCCATTTTACCAACATAGCAATTATAACATTACTGGCGAAATTACTAAACATTACATACGTGTATACGCCTTCCATTTTAGGCAAAACAAGCGTTAATTTGTTCCTTACCTATTTCGTTGAAATTTCCAGATAATCTAGCTTACGTGGGATTTTGTGGAGTAAGGTAGGTCGTTCACACAGCGCTCTATTTCTACGAAAGCTGATGCAAGAATGGTATTGTGCTGTTGTTCTTATAAATTTTTGGTGTGCACAATCGACCTAGTAATTTCTTTAACACCCTGAGGTTGAATGACACTTGCACGTCATAAAACAACAAGGTCTATGTGACAGTTACATAGTTCCAGCCTTAGTGCGAATGTCACCAATGAAATTAAACGCGATCAGCACATTTTAACTGCGTTTAAGAGCTGTCAGTTTCAATATTCCACAGAAAATAATGACACTGACAGCCCTTTTTTTTTTGGGTGGGAAATGATCAAATAACTTCTCCTGCTCTGGGCGGAGCGGGAGAGCGTGTCACACTCTTACTGACTAAAACCCACCCGTGTTCCTTCAGTTGCCATGTTGCCGGGAGCCACGATCTCTCTTTCGGTTTTATTCGCAACCCCGGCAGGCATCGGCCTTAGCAGAACCCGTCAATTCTGCTGACATCTCTTTGAGGCACGCGTGGAACACAACGCGCCGTCGACCCTGGCCTGATCCTTATCGGACGGCGAGCTACCCATTGCTCACCGTCCGCTCACTGACAGCCCTTAAACGTGGTTTATCACTAACCACACGAAAAGAAGAAGAACGTGGTTCATGTGCTGATCGCATTCAGTTTCATTGGTGAATTTTTGTCAAAAGTGGTAAGTTACGAGAAAAACTCTTACGAAGTCGACTATACATTTAAATTAAGTAGGTACTTTTGTAGTTCAAAAGTCTTAAGAGGCTGACAACCGCTTAAAGGCTCCTACAAACACGCGACGCGACACAATAGCACCGCTCGTCGTGCGACGAGCGGTGCTATTGTGTCGCGTCGCGTGTCGCACTTGTTAGTAGGAGCCTTAAGCGTGGTCACAGTTGGACTGCATAGAAAAGAAAAAGAAGCGCGATAACACAACGCTGGTAATTTATTACAAAAATAAAGCATATATCTATTTTCAAAACAAAAAAAACACTAATTCGTTAATATGTTGTCGTTAAAATACATTTTTTGACGTATCTTGGTGATTTTTCTATCGTATCAAATTAGTTGTATTATGTAACACACTATCTAACTAGCAAATATATCTTAAAGAATATCAAATATTTTTCTGATTTTGTTTACTGCAGTGGATCATATACTCTTAGGCTCTTAGGCATTATAAAACTTGCGTTTAGCTCCTGTAGTCCCTTTATTTTGTGGTTGGCTACACAACAGTTATAGGCATATGAAAAGTGAGGGAAAAAGAAAGAAAACTAAATCAGAATAACGGCTTGGTACAAAACCCAAATGGTTTTACAATGATGTGCTCGAAAAATGCGTTTTCAAGCAGCCAAACTGGGCGGAAACTGTCACTTTTTTGACTAGTGCTTTTTACTTTTCTGATTTTTTATTTTATTTTTAACTCCGTCGTCAACCTCCGTCGTTAGATGATGATGATGGCGTCAGTGGCGATGACGATGGCGATGACGATGACGATGGCGATGGCAATGGCGTTGAATATGGTCGAAGTCGAAGTCAAAGTCATGACGATAGCGATGGCGATGATGATGATGAAGAATATTATTTATGGACATAAATAATACGTCAGCCAAGATGTCAGATGTTACATATCCAATGCGACTACTGTAAAGTTCGCTCGTTTTTTATTTCCTCGCATAATGCATAGTAAAACGTTGTATGATATACGTGCGTAAGATAATTTCCGACTCTTGTCGACTTATAAACTCGGTCGCTTCGCTCGCTCGTGAATAAAAATGCCACTCGTCGGAAATCATCCACTTTCCGCACTTATAGCATAAATAACTATTAAATACCTAGTAACCAAAAAAGACTGGCTAAGAATGCAGAATGAAGAAGCGAAAAACATGCACACACTCTTTAAGTGAAAATCAATACTCAGCAGTTGCATAGTGCTAACATCATAGCCATTACCTATTCTACGTTTTTACGATTTTAAAGGAAACAAATCAGTAGACTAGCCGAAAAATAGCCCTCCAAATTACATAATGGTACCCAAAACTCTTGCAGCCAAAATTATAAGCAGAAAATAAATAAGCCAAACGGAGATTCAAACCAAATAAAAAACCAAGACATAGCGCTGCGAGCAATACAGTGAAGCATGGCAAAACTACACCTCCACTCTGTGCATTCACGCTCACACGCACACATTTACAACCATTTACAATGAAACTACACCTCACTAAGTGCACACATGTTTAGCCTCACTCAATTTTGGACGTGATAACGTTTAATAAATCGATAAACGCCGGCTGCACGCACGAAAAGGTGTCACGTTCCGCCTGAGCCGAGCGTGCAAGCGAGAGCGCGGAACAAGCGATAGAAAGGCACGATTGGCCTAAGCGTTCGGCTTGTGACGTTATCACGTAAAATTATCGTCCCTAAATCGACTTTACAGACAACCAATTTTTTATTTGGTCTGAGAACGGAGTGTCCAAGTTCTAAATTCGAGTAGGTACATAATTACTCCACCCAGATTTCACGCTAATTCCCCAAAGCGAAATGAAACATCAAATAGGCGCGTTTACCCGAGCTAGGTGTTGGCTATAAATCATGTCAAATAAGCCATTAAGGTAATTTATACGTGGAGTGCGGCCTGCATCGTAAACGGAGGCATGCTCCTCACAACAGTTTGCGGTTGTTCTAATGAAATGTGCTTTTTGTACGAATTTATGAGGTTGAATGTAACCTTGAGATTTGTACAGTTTCGGTTATGTAATGTGTAATATTCTTTCGAAAAACAGGAGTATTACGATATTCCATTACTCAATAGATTTAATGATTATTGGAATCTATGATGGAGAGAAAAACGTCACTGGAATTTATTGCCAGCAAAAGAATCCAGGACATGATTATGCTGTAGAACAGAAAATTTGTTTAGTAAAGTCACTCACATACCTACATATAATTTCAGTATTATTACGATTTGTCTGCAAAGGAGACGGAAACGATTACATACACTCTTGGGCCTGAATGTAACGAGATGTAAATGGTATGAATTTATAGATTCACACATATGTACATTAGTGTATTGCAGTGACTAGTTGCTATCCCACAATTCACACAGCGATCCATAGTTTCAACAATATCCAATCCACAAAGCGGTGCACAGTGATGAAAAATGTAAGTGTAAGGCATATTTATAAACCAGAAAAAACCTAAGAATTGAGGCATTATAGCTCATTCGAAACGTGAGGTGAAACTACTATTTTCTCCCTTTATTATATTACTACCCCTGAACTACCCCACTGTGTTTAATTGCACTTGAAAAAATTTGGTTTATAATTATCATTTTTGCATTTTGTTTCATTGTTCAATAAATTAGTACTAAAAAAATCTAAAATATTTACTAAATTTCAAATTTTTCGCACTTCTCAAAGAAATAATAAAAAATTGTAAAAAAATAAAAAATAAATCATGAAAGTACGATTGATACAGCCGCGAGGGTTGAATTGTTTCCATTTTCCATCACTGTGGCGGCGGTAAAATCCAAAATAACAATTCCAAGTCAATCGTGTGAGCGATCTTCGGTGTCCAGTGTGAAAGCAAAGGTCGTACAAGGTAGGCAGTGTCAGAATCCGTAAAAATCAAAGCAATGATCGTTGAAAATGAAAAATAATTGGGAAAGCACTCGAAACACATCGGAAAACACGAAATAATCGACAGCTGTCTAGTAGGGGTGGGCGTTGCGACAACGAACCGTTTACAAAGATCGTTTTGTGTTCTGTAATAATGAAACCGTTTTACGTCCTGAGTTCAACTTCAAACAGTCTTCATTGCACAAACCAGTCTTCGAATTACTTGGTGCGATTTTTTTATTTTACATCTAAGAAAATACGTCGGGTACAATGATTCATCTATCAAACTCGTAAAACAGTCCTTCCAATGAACTCTTAAAAAGTGGACTCTCTGAAATTAAATATAGTCAGTAATGTATTACCAGTTGTCACTGCTGTCGTTCGTGATACGAAAAAACCATTATATACATTTCAAATCGTTGATAGTTTTAAGAAACTGCGCTCGACGAAAACGCAATTATATTCCATGTTGGATAAATTTCGTCCTTTAACCGTTTTCTGCAACCGTTTTCGTCGTCGGGAAAACGGTTTCGTCCGTCAAAAATCGAGAACGACCCACCACTAATGTCAAGTGTCGAATTGTCAATGTCAGTTAGCTCATGCCAGTGCAGAACATGCACTGCCAATGACATAGACAAAAAAAACTGATTTTAATCAATATGAAATTGATAATCATTGTATTGCTATTAATCAAACAGTTTTCCTAGGAATCACGCTAGACGAGAAATTACAATGGGGACCTCATATAACATCTCTTGCGGGGCGGTTAAGCTCGGCCGCTTATGCTGTTAGAAAGATAAGACAGTTAACAGATGTGGAAACCGCGCGTTTGGTCTATTTTAGCTACTTTCACAGCATTATGTCGTATGGCATTTTACTGTGGGGTCGGGCTGCTGACATTGAATCCATCTTTATTTTGCAAAAGAGAGCTGTCAGAGCCATTTATAATCTACGTCGCCGCGAATCTCTCAGGGAACTTTTTAAAAGGATTAATATTATGACGGTACCTTGCCAATTCATCTATGAAAATATTATGTTTGTAAGGAAAAATCCACATCTCTTTAATAAAATAAGTGATAGACATAATTTTAATACTAGAAATAAAGATAAACTAGATCAACCATTTTACAGATTATCTAAAGTACATACATCTTTTATGGGGTACTGTGTTAAATGTTACAACAAAATACCTTGTGACATATTGCAATTAAATGAAAGAAAATTTAAAACTCATATCAAAAGTGCACTTTGTAAACAAGCATATTACAAATTAGAGGATTATATCCAGGATAAGAGTGCTTGGAAACATGCTGGTCCTGCTCCATAGGACAATTTAGAATCAAGACAAAATCAAACTGGTTGCTAATTTAATTGTAAAATTGATTATTTTGTGTTTTATGACATTGATTTAACATTCTGTGATTACTTTCTCACACACTGACTTATTAATTACAAAATTTTAGGAAAATCGTCTACTTTTACAATGTTTGTAAATATGTGAGCACCATGTATCTATCACATATTAAATTATCTGTCATTGCTTCATTTTTAATTCTTTTTACCTATTGTGGTATAGTAATTTTATTCTAGGTGCATCGTCTTCACATATAATTATTTAACTAATGTACGTACCTATACAAACTATTGTAAAACATTTTAAAAGAGTAACGGTGGAGTTTCTTGCCCATTCTTCTCCATACGAAAACTACCTTTTGGAAGGGGCGACTAGAATCATTTTTAATATTTTGTAAATTTCGACGTTCAAAAGTGCCATACATGGGCCTATTTGAAATAAATGATTTGACTTTGACTTTGACAGTAATTAATGATGTTTTATTTAAATTAAATGCACTATATTGTATAAAAGTATATGTAGTGCATTTAACTACTTTGAGTTAATTATATTACCTAGTGCTACCTAGTAGGTTGGTTTTTTTTTTGTACTTGTGTAATCCATTACTTTAATCGATGATCTCACGAAAACTATCTTTATCATATTTCTCCGCTTCCAGACTGAGAATTGAGCAGATTTTTTATATTCAAGGATAAAAAAATATGACTAATTTTTAGATCATATCTCGACTTATTACATTTGGGCCCAACATTTTCCATTTCCTTTCATTTATTTCATGAATTTAATCAGTTTTCACAATACACCAAAATTCAATTTTCCGAAATTACAATCAAAAACATTCCAAACCTTTGTAATCTATTGTATAAACCTGAAACACAAAACATTATTAATTTCTACTTGTAATTACTTGTTAACATTAAATCCACCAAAAATAATTTCGTTGGTGCCCATTCATAAGTTCATAATAGCTTTTCCGAAAACAATATAATCCCGGGAACATTTTGCTGTCAAACGACGAACTAAACAAAAGACAAAAGGGAACGGAGTTGTAGGATAGGTAGGTAGAGGTAGGTACGCGAGACTTCCACATCCATTACTTGAATTCTCAACTGGAACATCGAAAATATGTTTAGTTAACAAAATAAACGCGTGGCTCCTAAAACAAAGCGCTGCCGGCCGGCCTCCTGAAGATAAAACGCTCCGCGTGCTCGTTTTGACATTTTCATTTTCCCCACTGTGCGCCGTGACGGATCGCAGGTGCATCACGTTGCGAACAATACGTCACGGCGAACTGTTCGCAAATGACGTTTCATATATCACCGCTTTGAATTTTGCGAGCAAACGGACAAAAATGACGATTGTGACACCTTTGAGCGAGGAGCGATCAATGTATACAGTGCACACGTGCTCCAATTTATAGGTACCATTGTTTGTGTATTGGAACTACGGAAATAAAACTATTGACAGTTATGCCAATAGTGTTCGTGTAATACCGGTGGAGGACTATGTATTTCCGAGCTTCCTGCTGAATATGCAGTTTGCAGGATTACCTATATGGAACGAACTTGAGCACTAGGAGACAATATGGAGGCTATGATGTTATCTAGGTATGTAATAGTGATGTAAATAGATATAGATATATATGTTGCCATTACAAATATTGTATTTTATATTGTATTTTATTTTTATATCATTTAAATATCTCATTATATGCTGTATCGGTGGACGTCATAACGTCAATGCCGGCTGTCAATTTTTATAAATATTGCCAATTTTATCAATTTCAAATTTTTGTTCATAATCTGTTTTCTTACTAGTCATTTATTATTGTCAACATCCGTCAGACAACATCAACGCAGTCATACGATTTTGCCTTTGAAGGTACATACCTACCTTCTTACGTTAAAAAGATGATAGTTTAATTTAAGTAGTTATTATGACACAGATATTGGGTATTTATTCACAACACAACACACACACATGTATGTCACTACAGTATATTTGATTTTGTGAGCAATTTTTTATATTATCCTCTAATTTATTAAAGCGGACACACACTTCCCTGTTTATTATTCTAGCGTATGGCACTCGTGGGTTGCAGCTGAAAATCAGCGTCAGGTGGTACACTTTGTGTTGTCATCTGACAATATGCTGAGCTGAGGCCCTTTTGGCATTATAATCATTGTTTTCTGTTTTTTATAGTTATAAGGTGTATTTTTTCTGCAGTAATGCCAATAAACGCATTTTTCTTTCTTTCTTTCTATATAACTCAATAAGATATATTGAAAACGAGGACCTAAATAAACCGACCAAGTGCGTGTCGGCCCACGCACAATGAAGGGTTCCGTAGTTAGGATGAATCTATCCCAAGAACAAAATTAACATTGTAGTTGAAAAACATGTTCTCTCTTACTGAATGTTTGGAAGAACATCTTGTTGCAACTGCAAATGAAAGTTGATCGATTATTACTCGTTAACTTGTAGAGCCTACCTAGCTGTGATAGTTTTCCTTTTAATTTCGTTGTATATACTGCTGCCGTGAATTTTTTGACATATCCACAACCAACCATTTAGCTGGCAGGGGGGACTCATAACTCTATCAAAAATTAGCACTTCAAAGCTTATATTTCGCAAACAGATCCCTGAATCCAAAAATGGTTTTCACACACTCATGACCTTTCTAACGACACCCCACACTATGGGATAGACGAGAAAAAAAATTACATACCGACTTTAAGTGTAGGGGAGGAACCCAAAAAATATATTTTATTTTAATCGGCGTGATTAATATGTATACCACCTATGCCAAATTACAACTTTCTGGTACTAAGAGTCTCTGAGCTAAGCCGCGGACAGACAGACAGACAGACGGACATGGCGA
The DNA here is from genome assembly GCA_949152395.1 of Agrochola litura. NCBI lineage: Eukaryota > Metazoa > Arthropoda > Insecta > Lepidoptera > Noctuidae > Agrochola > Agrochola litura. The sequence goes on along the minus strand of OX424509.1, from coordinate 13,899,187 downwards.
AACTATAAGAGTTCCTTGTTGACTACGGAACCCTAAAAAGTCAGCCAATTATCGATCCATAACAACGTATCAATAAAAAACAGCATAAAAGTGTGGCCGTCGATTACATCGTAAGCCCCAATTACATCGGAGGGTAATACATTCAATATTTCCAAAAACGCTGAAACAGTTCCCGGGTGAGTAATGACCCACTCAGGGGGCTAAAATAAAAATGTCTTTACGACGTAACTAGGGGCAAACATAAAAACGCCACAATGTGAGTTTCGCATTAGTCCTATAAATCGTAAGGACGATTATATTTTTTGATGTTATAAAATTGGCCCACCGGCGTTGCCGCCATCCAAGTTTTTACAGCCCAATCATATAACTGCAAAATGCCGCGGAACCGAGATTTTTTATGTAATTTGATGATTACGGTAAAAAGTTTAAGGCGCAATCAAACATTTAGGTGCCATCCTTATTTACATTCTGGTAAATTCAACGTGTTACGTTTCTTTTTGAATCGTGTAAAAACTTATTTCGAAAGTGATGAGATTGTGATTGGTCTTTTAAACAGGGACCGAAAACCTTTATAAATTACGGTTGGAAGAATTTTGGTTACTTCTGCGACTAAGGTTACCACTATCTGGATAACCAAGAAGAAGAAACATGTTACCCCATTTAGGTAACCGTTTTAATACCGGTTTTACACACACAGGTGATGCGCGCCCTTTGACTAATGCCGACGGCTCGTGTTAGATACAGGTAACCGAAAAAGTACTCGTATTGATCATACCGGTTTCGGTTCCGGTTTCGGTTTCGGTTAATGATAAATTGTAACGACAATGAACTGTGCAAAACTCAGTAACGAACCTTTGCTTTAACACTGTTACAGTGTCATTAACAAACTCTGTTTTCACAACTCAAAGGTGTGTGCAGGTGTTCTTGAGAATATAGCGTTTTACAGAGTAGCAGGTTCTTTTTTCAACAAATTATGATCGTTTATTCAATAAAAACATTTCGGCATATCAATTTCCTTTTGTAAGTTATCCTAACGAAATAATCCACAACCCAAGTACCTTAATAACATTTGTTCGTTTCAATTTAGCTGTGCCCACTTAAATATTAGGTATTTCGTGGTTCCCCAACTCTAAGCCACAGAGTAAAGAAACGGACAGAGGGTAAGCTTTTAAAAAGCGCGCAAAATCTATACCAATTTTGGTAGGGTTGGCACAGGAGGATAAAATTAAATAAACAGAACTTTAATCAGCTTACGTGTTTTAATTTTAAAACATATTTTTTCAATCACTAATAGTCCGTAGGTATTTTTTACGTATTTCAAATCATAAACACCAATCATATATACGATTAATGAATCGTAAAAACAATGTTCTCAAATAGTCGTTATTTTTGCTCTTGCGAGACCGTTTACGAGACAGGTTTAGTAAGTGGCAAATGTTTAGTGCCACTTACTAAAAAACCATTTACGATGAATACGAAAACTTTTGCACCCCGTATTGAGTTTTCTTTCGATGTTGAGGTATGAGGTATCTACCACATTAAAAATAATAAATTGTAATCAAGTTAGTAGTAACTCGAATAAAATCTAAAAACATATATTTTTTTAATCATCCCAAAGACTCCACTAGGTAAGGAGTTAATAAAAATTATATATGCTTTTATTTCTAGTAGTATTGTTCATCCACACAGTACAGTAAAACAATCATATTTACACTTTTTATATCTATGTCGGAGGCGGATATGTGACTTTCGTTATTTTCAGCGATATTTTAACTACTGTGGGCGTAGTGTGGGTAGTGTTGGTTAAAGCGCAATAGAAAAACAGTTTGCAGTTCAGAGCACATTATAATTTACTATCAAATTAATCACACTAGTTAAATTATACACACACTGGGTGTGACGGCGTTTATTAAAATCACCAATTACAACTAACACAATAACTGAGCACCACGAATCGAGAACAGTTCCGAGACGTCTTAACTCCGATGCGACCCGAGGCTGAATCCCTACTCGCCGGGGCCTTAAAACATCACGACTCCGTAGAAGCGCGCGCTTTAGGCGTGGGTAGGTCACGTCCTGTCGCCAGCGGCGCGCTTGCGATTCGTTTCGTATCCGTACCAATGACCGGATCCGACATCTACATATTAGAAAAGTACAAAACAAACAGTTTAAAACACTATTCTGTTTTACTCATTTCAAAACGTGAAACGTACACAAACACGACACGCGACGCGTAGCCCTGAGCGATGCAACTGGCCGAGCCGGTATGAACCGGTTTCTCTTTGTACGTGACGGAGCCGCCACTTGCACGCACACACGCGCCTCATGCTTGAAATAGTGTACCTATCATAGCGCTGTTGAATGAAGCTTACTCTCTGTTTCGTTTCTTTACTCATGTGCCTAAGCTACCGGACGACGCGATGTGGAATTCCTAATTTCCTTTCGCAAATGTAATTTGTTTCTTAACCTCATTTAAGGCTATTTTGAGGAGCTCGCGGCTAAGTAATAGCAGCCGCACGGGTCGATCCATCAGGTTAAGCTACGCTTGCCGGGATTGGTCCGTGGATGGGTGCCTATCTTTACATACCGAGACTCCTCCGTGAGTCGAAAAACAGAAGTCTGTCGCTCCATGTATAAAATACTGATATTCAGCTGCATCTTTTTAGACTTGAAGACGACCCCAACATACTTGGTAAAGAGCTAGGCAGATTGATTGACCTCATTTCAGGCTATTTGAAATAACCTAAGAAGGATCTAATTACTGATTAAATTAATGTCAAAATATTCACCGATAAATGAAGATTTTATTTCTCCAGTGTTTTGAGTTAAGAAATAGGAATAACCGGCAAGTGTGTGTCCGACCACGCACAATGAAGGGTTCCGTAGTTGGGATGAACTTATCTCAAGAACAAACTTAACATTGTAGTTGAAAATCATGTTCTCTCATAAATTCCAACTGTAAATATAAGTTTGTACGTACAATTATCATCATCATTATAATTTCAGCCGAAAGACATCCACTGCTGGACATAGGCCTCCCCTAAGCACCGCCACTTCGACCGATTCTGTGTTTCCCGCATCCAGCGGATTCCTGTCGCCACTCCAGAAACTTTCGCCCCATCGGCCATCTGTTCTGCGATCAATGTGCCCTGCCCATTGCCACTTAAGTTTGGCAATTCTTTGGGCTATGTCGATAACCTTGGTTCTCCTACGGATCTCTTCATTTCTGATTCGATCACGTAGGGAACTCCAAACATAGGCCTCTCCATTGCCTTTTGGGTGACTTTTAGCCTTATGATGAGGCCCATTGTGAGCGACCACGTTTCAGTGCCATAAGTCATCACTGACAACACGCACTGGTCAAAGACTTTCGTCTTGAGACACTGTGGTATGTGGAACAAGAAGATATTGCGTAACTTCCCGAACGCTACCCAGCCGAGTTGGATTCAACGACCGACCTCTTTCTCGAAGTTGGACCTACCTAGCTGGACAGTTTATCCAAGGTTAACATACTCGTCCACAACTTCGAGCGTAGCGTCTCCGATCTTCATGGGAGTGAGTGTTACTTGGACATTTCACAACATACGTACAATATTGAGAGATTTACCATGGTATTTTAAGACCATAGACTTCTTATAGGTTTTCTTGTAATCTATAAGTATAGAACAATTGTCTGTACTTTTTTCAAATTATTTGGCTCAGTAGTTTCGAAAATAAGGGGTGGTTAATTTTCATCTATTTTCTTAAATAACTTTAAAACTGTTTATTTATAAATAAATAAAAAATTGAGACCGACCGAAAATTGGGACCTCACTGTAACCTCTTTTATTTGATATGTCACACGGTACAGTTCGCAATATTTTTTTTTTTTCTTTTTTGCCTCCCAAAAGTGACCCCATATTCAAAATTAATTTATTTACGTTACATGTCCGTGTTTGGGTCATAAAAATTCTTATGTGTACCAACAAGTTAATCGGTCCATTTGATTAAAATTGACTGTGACATACGGACAGTCTGACAAACAACACACGAGTGATCCTATAAGGGTTCCGTTTTTTCATTCGGACGTACGGAACCCTTTTTTTTTTTTTTTTTTTTTGGATGGGATATTATCAAATAACTTCTCCCGCTCTGGGTGGAGCGGGAGGGCGTGTCAGACTCTTACTGACTAAAACCCACCCGTGTTCCTTCCTATGCCATGTTACCGGGGGCCACGATTTCCCCATCGGTTTTCTTCGAACCCCCGGCAGGCATTGGCCCTAGCGGACCCCGTCAATTCTGCTGACATCTCTTTGAGGCGCGCGTGGAACACAACGCGCCGTCGACCCGGGCTTGGTCCTTACCGGACGGTGAGCTACCCATTGCTCACCGTCCGCAAGCCCGCGCCTACGGTACGTACGGAACCCTAAAAGAACTACATTTTGCTTGTATTAATATGTTACTTAAGATAAATCTAAAGGTTCCGTGCGGGTTTCCACGAAATGCTAAAGAAAAGTAAATACTTTTATGCACTTTCATAGGTAGCCAATAGTAAAAAGTAATTCAATTTAGAACATAATTATTTTAACTCTCATTTCTACTTATTTTTATTCTAAATGACACACAACACCAATTAGAACAAACTTACCGTTGTCCAAAACTTTTCCCATCTTTTATCCAAAATAAATAGGTACAACACATCTTTCATCCAGCCTGGACTTCAACACATCCTAATCTCCCCGAGAACGTAGCGAGGTAAGGGTTCGACAACTCCGCAGGTGTGAACTTGACATATTCCCCGACTCGAGCAAAAATGGCGAGGATTATCCCAAACCCGTGCGGAAGCAGGGTTGAGTGGCAGCCTTATTATTTGTACACATTTTCGGCCTACCAACTGTACTTCGTGAGTGTCATATTAACCCTGAATGTTCCCTCTACGCCTGTATTTCCTGTTTCTGATTAAGGAAAAGAGAGTATTTGATAACAAATGAAATGATTAATGTAACGGAAAAAGATTGTAGGAATTTCGATGCCATTAGTGGAACAATGGCGGGTAGGTAACACCTTTCGCAATGCTTCGGGAATGTACCTCAGGAATCTGAGTTACTTCATTATTTAGTTTTGTTTGTGCAAACAAGAAAATGTGGATCAATGTTATTTCTTTTAATAATTATTTTATCAATATCAATCATTTGTGATGTTTGAATGAATAAATAGTGCCTAATTATATTAAGGAAGCCCAAAATATTCAAATAATCCACCATTACTTATAAACTATTTGTTTTCAATATTGATTTGTCATCTTTTTGAAGTGAAAACTTCTTTAGGCGCGTTGGGCATTTTTGAGATGGGAAAAAACAATTGAACTGGCGACACCGTTACCGACACCTCATTTTTGTAAACACGATTGTGCTCTTTATTTATATTTAGTTACGGATCAATGTTCTATACAAGTATTTTTCTTCCACCATCGTGTTCAAGTTTTCACTTCTGTCGGCACTCCCGAAGTGCCACTGCCATTTATTTTTTTTACTGTTTGAGATAATTAATTGATTCAGGCGTGACCTTGCGGAAATCCATTATAAAATACAATAGACGTGGATATATTTAGTAACTTGTTCCGCTTAGCTATTTCTAAAGAGCCATAAAAAACTCCTGAAAGAAATCGACACGTGTTTCACCTCTCAACGAGGCATCCTCAGGATGACGATGGACTTGTTGCGAACTCGAACACGGCGTGTTGCCACACCAAGCGCTGAGTGCAGACTGAGCCTTATCGCCCGTGAAACCCACTTATATAGTGTCGCCGTTATCAGTGCGACCGTTATTAGTGCGATAAGGGGCGAACAATCGCAGCAAAGGTGACCTAGGCATACTCGTATTTAATTCGTTCAACAGTGTAATGTTTCCGGTATTATTTTTGACAATTTCTAAACTCTCTAATACTGACATTCTGAAACCTTTATCACATGTGTGTAAAATTTCGAAAGTGTTATTATTATTTAACGAATGACCTGTATCTATTAAATGTTGTGCAAAATGGGATTTTTCTGGATAATTATTCCTTTACGCTGCAATATGTTCCTTATATCTTGTCTGAAAATTACGACCAGTTTGACCTATGTAAATACCATTACAATCATGTAGAAACCAACTTGTACAGATGTTACGATTCCTGCGTCATCTTGTCATCCGATTCAACATAAATTAGCAGCTTATCATAGTTTCACTCATAGATTAATGACAGTACCACTTTCACGAGATAATTATGACAGAGAACTTAACATTATTTATCATATAGCTGAAAGTAACGGATACAATAAGAGAATGGTTGATGATTTGATTCAAACGAAACGTCGCAACATAGTTCGTTCACTTTTGTATCCACTGCCTCCAGAAAGACCACATGAATATTTAGGAAGTTTGACATACTTAGGGTCAATTAGTGATAGGGTTTCAAAAACTTTGTTTCGAAATGGATTAAGGGTAGCTTTTAAAACAAATAATTCACTAAGACAGATTTGTAACGGAAAAGATCGATTAGAAAACCACAAAAAATCAGGTGTATACAAGTTACATTGCGATGATTGTAATGGTATTTACATAGGTCAAACTGGTCGTAATTTTCAGACAAGATATAAGGAACATATTGCAGCATACAGGAATAATTATCCAGAAAAATCCCATTTTGCACAACATTTAATAGATACAGGTCATTCGTTAAATAATAATAACACTTTCGAAATTTTACACACATGTGATAAAGGTTTCAGAATGTCAGTATTAGAGAGTTTAGAAATTGTCAAAAATAATACCGGAAACATTACACTGTTGAACGAATTAAATACGAGTATGCCTAGGTCACCTTTGCTGCGATTGTTCGCCCCTTATCGCACTAATAACGGTCGCACTGATAACGGCGACACTATATAAGTGGGTTTCACGGGCGATAAGGCTCAGTCTGCACTCAGCGCTTGGTGTGGCAACACGCCGTGTTCGAGTTCGCAACAAGTCCATCGTCATCCTGAGGATGCCTCGTTGAGAGGTGAAACACGTGTCGATTTCTTTCAGGAGTTTTTTATGGCTCTTTAGAAATAGCTAAGCGGAACAAGTTACTAAATATATCCACGTCTATTGTATTTTTTTACTGTTTGTGTCACATTTTGCCTCTATCTCATCCGATGGTAAGCGTTAATGCGATGGACGGGTGGATGGTGCATGATTGCCTAGAAGTAACCTATTGACTTAAGACTTGACACCTAGATTATGGATTTAGGGAACAAAACTTCCAGGGTCCAACACTTGGGACACCTCTGCCCAACCCTTCGGGGAAACAAGGCGTGATGTTATGTTTATGTAAAACTTCCAGGATGATGAAATGTTCGAATTGTTCACCGTATAGCGACGGCACATTGTCATAATATAGCTGGTCATTCGATGAAGGAAAGAGCTTGTAGGAATTAAATAGCTTTTTTATTTTTTATATGGTCGTTTTAGAGGGTCACCTCTAAAAAAATTATTGACCTTCTAGTTATGTATTATGTATTTAATAAGTGCCGCGGCAGCAGTCGGCGAGCGCTACATCCAAGCTTTGGCTTTTTTGTATTTTATAACAACAAAATGGGAATTATTCGGGGTTCAATTAAATACATGCCAATTAAATTGTGAAATTGTTAAGAAAACTAAATTAAAACAGTCCGTATTTCCAATTTTATTTATACCAATACAGCTTGCAAGATCGAGGAACACAGTCGCCTCATTTGCTGTAGATTAACTATACAGAATAGTACGGAACATAATAATGCTACAGTTAATAGACGTATCTACATACGATGAGATAAGCAATTAATTTAGGAGATTGCTATGTACTGAGAGATAGTTATTGGACATGGAATTTCACATTCAAATTAACTTTCTGAAAAAGTTTAATGGAAGAAAGAAGAACAAACATAATTATGTTTAATCGGCACAGACTTGAGGCAAACATGCAATAACAGCCGCACGGGTCGATCCACCAGGTTAAGCTACGCTTGCCGGGGTTGGTCCGTGGATGGGTGACCATCTTTACATACCAAGACTCCTCCGTGCCTCGGAAAGCACGTTAAGCCGTTGGTCCCGGCCGTCATTCGTGGATCTTTGACAGTCGTTACGGGTCGTCAGAAGCCCGAAAGTCTGACAACCAGTCTTACCATCAAGGGGTACCGTATTACCAAGTTACTGGGTTGTGGAGGTCAGATAGGCAGTCGCTCCATGTAAAATACTGGTATTCAGTTGCATCTGGTTAGACTGGAAGCCGACCCCAACATAGTTGGGAAAAGGCTAATCAGATGATGATGACTTGAGGCAAACATAACAAAAAAAAGAAAACAAAAAAAAAAACTTAATTCTTCGTTTATTAGTACTTTTTGTCAGTAGGCTAACAATTTACTTCAAATATTATTATAGTAATCCTATTTATGAAAAAAAACAGAATACAGATTTAGGTGTACACAGACTTTCTTACAATCTTCAAGCTCGTGATTACCGCAAAAATGGCAGTCATTTGGAGTGTTCGATCAAGTAACGGCAAATCGAAGCTTGCTTTTGTTTACGCAATTCAATTTCAATTGTTTACAGTCGTTTACATCTCGGAAACGCGGTTACAACGAAGAGAAAAGGGTAAAAGTAGCTTTGTAACATGATTTAGTACATACTTCCTACTTTCCTACTTAATATTATAAACGTGATAGATAGGTGAGGATGGATGGATGGTTGTTACTCTTTCGCGCAAAACCTACTGTACGGATTTGGATAAAATTTGCCTCACAGATAGTTTATAACCTGGATTAACACATAGGATACTCTTTATTTCGATATTCCCACGGGATCGAGACTTATGTGGGTGAAACTGCGGGGCGCAGCTAGTACTTCAATAAATAGTTTATTTTACATGATACAAGAGTATTCGTTACAATTATAAAGCCACCAAATACTTTTGTTTTTGAAAGCGTTTTTCGCGGATCAACAGAATTAAAAAACAACATGAATTAAAAAGAAACAGTGGCACTCCGGGAGTGCCGACAGAAGTGAAAACTTGAACAACATCGCCTTGGTGGAAGAAAATTACTTGCATAGAACATTGGTCCGTAAATTAAATAAAGAGTACAAATAAAAAATACTTCCAAAACCTTTAAAGTAAAAATATTTGCATTGAAAATTGATCCGTTACTTAATATAAATAAAGAGCACAATCGCGTTTACAAAATGAGGTGTTGGTAACGGTGTTGCGAGTTCAATTGTTTTTCCCATCTCAAAAATGCCCAACGCGCCTAAAGAAGTTTTCACTTCAAAAATCCTTTATCATAAAACTCCTTCGTATTACTCAATAAAAGTATGAACAAAATATGACTCATTTATTTACAAAAATACAAATGTGGCAAAAATGGTAACGGGACATGGCGTTAAAATATACGTCGCATTTAATAATTATGTTAGTCACAGATTCGACGCCGAACAGATAGGGCAAAATAAATGTAATACTGTTGGAATTACTTTAAATGTAGACACCATTTTAACGTCTTTCTCCTCCTTCATCAGTTCCTCAATGTTGAGGATCTTCCTGTGAATACTGGATCTCCATTTGCTGTCTGTGGCTTGATGGAGTGCCACGTTCACTGGCACTTCCCGTTACTCAAACACTTGGCTTTGGCACCCTAGTTATGTGCCTGTCAATATGAATCCTTCGATAGTAGAGGGGCTTGTGGCTAAGTAACAACAGCTGCACGAACACTGCTCGAGTGACATGTCAAAATTTTGTTCTGTATTTTAAAATTAGATTTAATTATTTTTAAGTATAATTATAGTGAAATAATATAACTAAATGAAAAGTAACTGCATAATTACTCAGGATTATTGTTTTCCTGGAAATATTCATAGTAAAACACAGTGTTTGGTTGCCCACCGTTACCGGTAACCTATCACGAACAGCTGATGTTCGACCTGCGGATTTAAACGGGGAGTATTGTTACTTTTATTCTTTAATTACCACGCAGTCGTCTCATAGACTCTGTAACACGCCTTCATTGATCCCTAGAATCACTTTTCTTAGTTGATTTGGAACTCAGCAGTGGGTCTAAGTCGCTTTGTTCACATATATGATAACGAAACTTATGTAGTGAATTTTCGAAATAGTTTTAATCTATAGCATAATAGTACTAGAATACACAACAACAAGAACGTTGTTTACCGTTTTTGCATCATCTTTATGAAAAACTAAATTTTATTTTAATCTAGGCATCCTACCCACATAAGTAAAAGTCCTAAAATCATAAGAAAATAAAATCAATATAACTTAGTATCTGATCAAATCAAGTTGCAGTTCAATTATATTTAGCAGCCTACCTCATTTCTCTATAAAGCAACACTAATTTCTCTCATTTTCCTTTCATTTCTAGCTTTCCTTTTTTGTTTATCTGTCTAAGTAGTTCTCACCGTTCCTTTAATTCTACTTTCAGTACTAATTCCTGAAACCATGCCTGTGATGACCCGTAAGGCTGTTGCTCAGGAGTTGGAGCTTAAATTGAGAACGGCCATTCAGGATCTTGAGGCTTCAAACAGTAAATGTCAACAGCTGTTACAGGAGATAGATGAAAGTGAGAAGGAAGTCGAGAAGGTCGTTTTCAAAAACACAGGCTTAAAACGGGAGCTAGTGGACCTTCATCAGCAATACCTGGATGTTGTTGATGAACGGGACAAACTGCGGGTGGTCACAAATGGTTTTAACAACTGCAGCAACATATATGAGGAGGCTTTATGTAAGGTTAGGGACCTAGAAGAAGAATTAATTCATGCAAATGTACGAATTAATCACTTACAGAAACAAAAAGAATGTACTCAGGCTAAGGAAAATAATAACTTGTATAATGAATTATTAAACACTACTTGCAACCCGCATTCCTTAATAACAATAGACCTTACTGAAGATTCGTTAGTTAAATATAATAATAGTAGTTATAAAGTAAGTCAAAATAAAATTAAGAAATATGCAAAGCTAAATAAAATCATTAATAAATGCAATAAATATAGAAAACAACAAAAACACAATTCCAATAATATTAAACTAAGGAAAGAACGTGGTTTTCTTATAAATAAATTAAATAACTATCAAATTAAATTAGAAGACAGTAAGAACATTTATGAGTTTGACACTCAACAGTTACAGTCTGAAATTCAGGTACTAGAAGCGTCACTACAGTCACTCTATACTAAGTATGTGAGGTCTGAAAAACAAATTCAGGAGCACATCCTTGCTGCAAATGAGTTAGTGGAAATGTGCAACTCTAATGTAGATAAAGTGGACCTGCTGACTCCCAGTAGCCCTCAATCTTCATTGCATAGGATATCCAATCTTGGCACTCTCCAACCTGAGGCAACGGAGGGCCCGTACCAGTCAGGAAGTGCTCAGATCACTATTCCAAATAAAGATTTACCAGAAATTGAACAAGGTCCATTGCAAGTAGTTCAGACAGAAGCTAGTTCTCCCCTTTGTAATAGTAAAGTTTGTTACTGCTCCATTATGTTTTCTGATAGTTTTGGAAAAGGGTTAGGAAAATTACTTAGCGACAACCTGAGTCATTCTTCTCAAAACTATTGTAGGCCTCAGAATTCCTACAAACAAATAATGTCTTCAATAACTAGGAAGGAATATGATCCTAATGCCATTATCACTGTATTAATAGGTAATAGTTGTAATGTTAAAAAAGATGATATTACTGATAGTATCACCGAACTATTGAACTTAAATTGTAAGAAAATAATTTTGTGTGCTTTTCCATATTTTGAGCACTTGTCAAACAGACAAAACAACTACATTCACATGTTAAATAATTACATGCATTTTTTAGTTAGTCACCATAGTGACAAGTTTATATTTTTTGACACCAACATTTTTGTTGATAAGCTCAGGTCGACTAGGGATACTGTGTATCTGCCCATTAGTTTTAGACGTCAAATAGCTAGGCTATTAGCTTTTAATATTAACCCAGACATAATTAGTATGTCGAAGTCATATAGAATTAGTACCACAATTAGTAATAGTACTAATGTTAAGGTGGTTAGCACTAATAGTTTAAACTAGTTTGTAAGACAACAGAAGGTACCAATAACAGTATGATTAAACTTGATAACAAAAAGGTATTTTCTAGCACTAACATAGTTAACTGTACAAAAGGGGCTAAGCAGAAATCCTTGAAATTATTACATCAAAATATTCAAGGTTTTTCTTCCAAACAATTGGAAATTGAATTGTTTTTAGAAAAAACAATGTTTGACATTATATGTTTAACTGAGCATTGGTTAAAAGATTATGAAATGTTAATTAACTATGAGAATTATAGTGTGGCTAGTTGTTTTAACCGAAAATCAATGCTGCGTGGTGGTTCATTAATCTTAATTAAAAGTTGTATTAAATCAAAAACCCGTAATGACATAGTTGAACTATCGGTTGAACATAGCATTGAACTGTCTTGTGTTGAGCTAGATAAGCATGTAATAGTGTGCGTTTATAGACCCCCAAATTATCAAAACTACTCTATATTTGAGTCAGTAATGGAAGATGTTTTGGCAAAACTTGCAACTTGTAATAAATCAGTAATTATCTGTGGTGACTTTAACATTAATATTTTAGAAAATAATTCAATAACCGGTAGATTTTTAAATTTGTTCCAATCATTCAATCTGTCACATGTGTTTGTGGAACCGACCCGAATAACTACATCTACTGCTACATGTATTGATAATGTGTTTTGTTGCTGTGACTATTTAGATAAAGCCATAGTTAATTATCTCCCTTCGGATCACAGTGGTCAATCCGTAACTTTTGAGTCTAACATACCATTACAAAAAGTGAAGATACAATTCAGACCAATAACAGCTGTTAATTTAAATAAATATAATAGCACTTTAATTTGTAAGTTAAGTAATCAGGTCCTTACAATGAACAATGTTAATATTTTGTATAAAGAATTCTTTTCGTTAGTCCAATCCGAGTTCAATAATTGTTTTAAGAAGAACACTAAAACTATCAGCCCTAAGTTTTTATTTAGTGACTGGGCAACTACAGGACTCAGGAAAAGTAGGGATAGACTTTTCGAGCTGTATGGCCTTAAGCCTTATATTAACACGGATACTTTTAATAAGTATGTTGCTACTTACTCTAGAACTTTTAAGAACACTTGTAAGGCAGCTAAAGCCTTATACATTAGCAACAAGGTTAAATCAGCAGACAATAAAATACAGACAGTTTGGAAAATTATCAATAATGAAACGAACAGAAACAAAAAGCATAATTCTGATTATACACTGAAGAAGTCATGTGGTGGTCTCATTTGCAATAGCAAAGAAGTTGCTCAAGAATTTGTAAATTTCTTTACCAGTATCCCACTTAAAACTACTGAAACCTTAAATTCCTCGCCCTCGCTCTCTTTTGATTTAGTAAGGGCCAACGTTTCAGCATGCCCGACTGAATTTAACTTTAAGCATATTAACCCCATAACAGTAATAAAAGCTTTTAAACAAATCAAGATCAAATTGACCGAAGATCTTTGGGGGATGTCCATTAAAGTCTGTACCTCCATAATTGAGACCATAGCGCCTTACTTAGCTTTAATATTTAATTTGTGTGTGGATCAAGGAGTCTTCCCGGATTTAATGAAATACAGTAAGGTAATACCACTTTTCAAATCCGGGGACAGTAAAGACGCCAATAATTATAGACCCGTATCCGTGTTGCCGGTATTCAGCAAGGTGTTTGAAAAGGTAATGCTTAATCAAATGCTCAATCATTTTAACACAAATAAAATCCTTCACGATCAACAGTATGGATTCACCAAAGGACGTTGTACGACCGACGCCGGTGTAACCCTATTAAGACACATTTTTAACGCGTGGGAAGAGGCTCAAGACGCCATAGGGATCTTCTGTGACCTCTCCAAAGCATTTGATTGCGTCGATCACGAAACCTTACTCTTGAAACTTGAGCATTACGGACTTGGAAAACTTGCACTCAATTTAGTAAAATCTTATTTAAATGATAGACAACAGCAAGTTCAAATAAACGGTATCAATTCACTAGGTTTAAAAGTAAAAATAGGTGTGCCACAAGGCTCGATATTGGGTCCATTCCTCTTCTTAGTGTATATAAATGATCTACTCCATTTATTAAAAAATCAACCACAAATGGTGTTATTTGCTGACGATACTTCTTTATTTTTTAAGGTAGATAGACGTGCTACAAATTTTAACGACGTAAATAACGCCCTACTGCAGGTCCAAAATTGGTTCACTGCTAATAATTTAGTATTAAATGGAAAAAAAACTAAGTGCATAAAATTTTCTTTACCAAATGTCAAAAGTAGTGATTGTGAGATAGTATTGAATCAAGAGAAACTAGAATTTGTCGACAAAACTGTTTTCCTAGGGATCACGCTCGACTCAAGGCTGCAATGGGGTCCTCATTTAACATCTCTTGCAGGACGGCTAAGTTCAGCAGCATATGCTGTCAGAAAAATCCGTCAATTTACTGATGTAGATACCGCGAGGCTAGTCTATTTTAGCTACTTTCATAGTATCATGTCGTACGGTATTTTACTGTGGGGACGGGCTGCAGACATCGAGTCTATTTTTATTCTGCAGAAAAGAGCGATCAGAGCCATATATTATCTCCGCAGGCGCGATTCTCTAAGGAAACTGTTTAAGGATATTAACATCATGACGGTACCTTGTCAATATATCTATGAAAACATCATGTACGTAAGAAAGAATTTACATCTTTTTAGCAAAAGAGGTGATAGACATAACTATAGTACAAGAAATAGGGACCTATTAGTTCAACCAGGTTTCAGACTGGCTAAAGTAGATTCATCTTTTATGGGATACTGTTTAAAATGTTACAATAAAATTCCTCCCCACATACTTCAACTGAATGAGACGAAATTCAAATCTTGTATAAAACGCACACTATGCAGGCAGGCATATTATACGTTGGGGGATTACATCGCTGATAAAAATGCTTGGCTCAATGCTGGTCCTGCTCCACAACTAATTGATTAACATTTGCAAATACTGTTGGAGCTGCTGAAGATTGTAAGACTATCTTTGCATTGTATAAACTCAATCTCCATTGTATTATATAATTGCATAGCACAGGTGTGAGTACTATGTACTAAAGAGTTACCATTTACCGGGTAATATGTCTTGCATTGACTTGAATCTGCCCTGGCGGCTGTGAGTATGTCATGCTCACTCAAATGTTTCGCTGATGGTGGCGCGTGTGTTGGATCATTTAGCTCCCTTCAAAATGGTTGAGCTGAATGGTGCTAATCCATGCGTCATGTTCGTGAACGGGCGCCGTCAGTTGGGACTGGTCATCTCTTAGCTGCCAGGGCTTATTTTTATTTTTATTTTTTGAATTGTTCTTTGTTTTATCTTTTTATTACGGACGCTTCTAACGTGCACGTCTTTCTACATTGTTCTCACATGTATAATTTCAACATGAATGATGTAACCAATATTTTGTAACAATTTTTTATTTAAAAGAGTGTCCGTGGAGTTTCTTGCCCGTTCTTCTCCATAGGTACCTACTACGCTTTGGAATGGGCAACTAGCTTCATACCTATTTCTGACTGACCGATTCCTTGACAATTCAAAAGTGCCTGTAAATGGTTTAATTGAAATAAATGCTTTGAGTTTGAGTTTGAGTTTGACGGGTCGATCGATCAGGTTAAGCTACGCTTGCCGCGGTTGGTCTATGTATGGGTGAAAAAAAACACTACAAAGTGAAAAATAACTTTAATTTCGGAAGTCGGTAGCAAAAAACGAAAACACAAAACCCAAGACACCGACTTCCGAAATTAAAGTTATTTTTCACTTTGTAGTGTTTTTTTTGGAAGTCGGTAGTTTTTTTTTTTTGTATAAAGTTTTTTATGAACAACTTTTACTATCGGAACAAACCTATTTTTTTGGGTGGTGCATGATCAAATAACTTCTCTCGCTCTGGGTGGAGCGGGAGCGCGTGTCAGACTCTTACTGACTAAAACTCACACGTGATCCTTCGGTTGCCATGTTGCCGGGGGCCACGATCTCCCTTTCGGACTTCTTCGCAGCCCCGGCAGGATGGGACCAAACCTGAAATCGCGAAAAACAAATCTGCTGTTCCCTACATTCTGACGAGTTATTAGTCATAATATAGTCATTCTGCGAACATAAATGTAGTGAACAGCAGCTTTTTTTTTCGCGTAAAAAGAATCTTGTGTAATATTTTAATGCGAAAGTGATTTTGTTTGTTACGCTTTCACGCTAAGACGGCTGAACGGATATATATAAAATTTAGCATAGGGATAGACCATGACCTAGGTTAGGACATAGGATACTTTTTACCGCGGTAGTACGTTCCCGTTGGATATTTCCGACCTCCAAGTGGGCGATTTCAACACTGACCTTGCTCACCACAACCCCCGATCCCATAAACTTATTCACATCATTGAGTCCGTTAGTCTCCATATACTTTCACTGCAACCTACCCATTTCAATATATCAGGTGATGACACTTGGCTCGACTTAATCCTTACATCCACTCCCTCTCTTGTTTCCTCTCATGGTCAGTGTCCCGCTCCTGGATTTTCCCATCATGACCTCATTTTCCTCTTGTATGTCCTAAAACTGCCTAAACCTATCCCAAAAGTACTGTACATGCGGTGTTTTGCACGCATGGACGTTGAGAAGCTTCGTCAGGATGCATCAGACCTCAGTTGGGAACACCTGGCAGCGGCGACAGCTGTAGATGAAAAACTGCGTATTTTCGATCGGACGGTGCTTGCTCTCTACGATAAACGCGCTCCTGTCAAGACAATTAAACTTCGGCGTCCTCCTGCTCCTTGGATGACGACAGGGGTTCGAATGGCGATGAGGCGCAGAGATCGGGCCTTTCGTAAATTTAAAAAGGATTGTAGTGAAGAAAATCGGAACTTTTTCAAACCTGCTAGAAATCGGTGTAATCAGATGATACGCAACGCTAAACGCCGCCATATTCTCGAGAATATATCTTCTTCTTCACCTGCTGATATCTGGAAGTTCCTTGGTACTCTTGGTATCGGCAGACCACGTCATGTGGATTTTCCTAATACAATTGGTCTTAATGATATCAACCGTCACTTCACAACCACTTGTCATTTGGATTCCCAAATGTTGTCCCAGACGGTCGATTACATTAATGGCCTACCCAGTCCCATCATAGAACCATTTCACTTCTCTCCGGTCACCTTGGACGAAATTAAAACGATCATCTTGTCAATAAAATCCAAGGCTATGGGCCATGACGGCATCAGTCGTAGTATGGTCGTTTGGATCCTTGATATTCTCCCTCCGATTACCCATATCATCAACTTTTCTCTTGATTCCGGACAATTCCCATCCCTGTGGCGTATGGCCTATGTACGTCCACTCCCAAAAATTTCAAATCCCACCCTACCCAGTCACTTTCGACCCATTTCTATTCTACCATTCCCGTCTAAAGTGCTCGAGGCCTGCGTACACAAGCAGTTTACAAGGTTTGTTCACCGGAACAACCTTGTTAGCTCTTTTCAGTCTGGATTCAGGCCTGGGCAAAGTACAGCCTCCGCTCTCCTTAAAGTGACTGGTGACGTCTTAAAGTGACTGGTGACGTTAGAGAAGCGATGGAGGATACCAAGGTTACCGTTTTGGTATTAATTGATTTCTCCAATGCCTTTAACGTCGTCAGCCACGATATTCTCCTTTCTATCCTCTCCCATCTTATGGTTTCGTCCGAGGTTCTGGAATGATTCTCTTCTTATCTTCGGGGACGTCAGCAGTCGGTTCGCGTTGATGAGCGCTCGTCGAGTTGGCGCGACCTGGATGCTGGTGTTCCACAAGGCGGTATTCTCTCTCCATTGTTATTCTCCATCTTCATTAATTTTATTACTCATTGTCTTCGGTGTTCGTATCATCTTTATGCCGATGATCTTCAATTGTATACAGCTGAGCGGATTGAAGGTTTGTCGGACGCTATAGCAGATGTAAACCGAGATTTGGATGCCATCAAAAAGTGGTCTGATAGTTTTGGGGTGTCAGTAAACCCCTCAAAGTGTCAGGCCATTGTAATTGGGAGCTCACGCATGATGAGTAGGGTGACGCTTAGCTCTCTTCCTTCTCTTATTTTCAATGGTACCATCATACCTGTTACCTCTTCTGTGAAAGATCTCGGTTTGCATCTAGACTCGACGCTTGGCTGGCAACGCCAGGTCTCTGGTGTTTGTCAAAGGGTCAACGGTACTCTGCGATCCCTGTATCGTCTGAGAAACTTTTTGCCCGCTAAGACGAAAACTATGCTTGTGCAGACTTTGATTTTCCCTATCATCGACTATGGTGACGTGTGCTACTTTGACTTGAATTCGGTTTTGCTGGATAAGCTCGACAGACTGCTCAACAATTGTATCCGGTTCATATTCAATCTCAGGAAATACGATCATGTGTCGAGCTATAGGTCTGAGCTCAAATGGATGTCCATTCGCCAAAGAAGAAGTTTGCGCGCTTTGACCACGCTTTTCTCCCTTCTCAACTCTCCCACTCCTCCTACTTATCTTTTATCTCACTTCCAATATCTTTGTTCTTCACACACTAAGAATTTGCGTTCTTCTAACAATCTTCTCCTACTTTGTCCTTCTCATACTTCCGACTTTGTTCATTCTTCCTTTCATATTCAGTCCATTCTTCTATGGAACGCGCTTCCTCTTAATATCAGGACGGCCACCAGTCGGTATGCATTTAAGCGGAAATTGCAGAGTTTTTTTCAAAATAAATATAGTAGAGTCATCTCAACACCTCTCTCCCTTGAATTTGTATATATATATATATTATAATAAATTAAATGTATGTATGTGTATTATAAGTTATAACCTATTTATGTACTGTTGTTCCTACATTTTATTTCTAATGATATATTTTTAATATTTTTTTCTTTGTTCCTCTCAAACAGAGCACCTGCCATCTAATCTCTTCACCACCCTTGGTTGACTGGTAGAGAATGCCTATGGCATTAAGTCCCCTTTGTACCTTTTTGTGTGTGAGAAGTTTAAATAAATAAATAAAGCCATTGGCAACAGCTAGTCTTTATAAAGGCTATAAAAACATAACATCAGTAATAGATGGATATCTCAAAAATAAACTTGGCATTGAAGTTTTTTTGTGTAAAAATACCTTTGACTGAAACCCCGGCTTTCACTTTATAAGAATTGACATCGCTCTACCACTCGATATTTAGAATTTGCCATAAATAGAATAGAAAACAGCTTGGTGAGCGAAATTTCTTCATAAAAATCACTTTACTCCCCATTTTCTGCCATGTCAATCTAATTTCACGAACCTGTTATACACCAATATATTTATACAGAGTGACTGGATCTGGACCCGCCATTGCAAATTCGCATATAGAGGAGGTCATTTGCTAATTACTAGACTTTACTTTCCCTAGCTAAAGTTGTAAAGTTTAGGAGATATGTCGACGAACTAGAGAACTTACTTAGATTAAAATTAATTATTGAAACACCGTGTTTTATTACAGGTTGAATTTGATCGTAAAGATCTTTTTGTATTTAACAAAAAAAAGCGTTCTATCTTAATTTTAACCCTAGTTTGAAGGAAGTTCCGAGGTATTTTAACCACCAATGTTTATGACTACCAACAAATAATTAAAAAACTACTAAAATTGTGCAAAAAAATAAAAGTTATGAATGCTTGAAAGTCAAATTTTGGAAAAATCTTAATAAAGTATAAAAATTTACAAATATACCAAACTGTAAAACTTTAGCTTGGGAAAGTATGGTTCAATAATTAGTAAATAACCTCCTCTATATGCGAATTTGCTATGGTGGGTCTAGATCTAGTCACCGTGTATATATAATTCTTCTGTATGTGTGTTTGTCACCTAACTCCTCCTAAACGGCTGGACCGATTTGGTTTAAATTTTGTGTGTATATTTGAGTGGGTCCCTGGATAGTTTGAAAATACAATTGGACCCAATAGGTGGCGCTGTTCGGACAGGATAACGTCTGTCGGGTCCGCTAGTAATATTATAACACAGAATTATATTTTTAAAACTTTGTAAAACAAAGGACGAGCAATAAAAATAAGACATGAAATTCTTTACTCAAATCGACCTTCTAAAGGCAATTTTTTCACAAAAGACATGTTTTTGAAAAGGGTACTGTATCAACATTCGAGACCTAAGCCGTCTTCAACTAGCCTTTTATGTAAACTGGCAGATTTAACACAAATGTTATTGTTGTTGCTAGGCATACCCTCTTTATATATTAAGACAAATAGATGTATTTTATTTATCGCTAAGAAATAGGTAGGTACTTGAACAAAGGGTTGCCAATTTCTTTGTTGGTTTGACAGAATATACGGTTTGGGATATTTCTTACACCTTTTTTTTTAATCGATAATATAATTATAAAGAATATTACTACCATGGAGTAAAGCGTTATTGGTTAATGGTGTAAATAAAAACAGTGGCTTTCCGGGAGTGCCGACAGAAGTGAATGCTTGAAAAAAAATCGGCGTTGATGTTATTACTCCACGCACTGCGGTAATCAACGCGTTGATGTCTTTTACTTCACGGTGTCGGTAAATTGCGTTACAGTGTCGCAAAATCAATGATTTAGTCCCATCTCAAAAATGCCCAACGCGCTTAAAGCAGTTGTCACCTCAAAAATGAAAATCCAGTGTCTTTCCGATGGTTTTACAAATTCTGGTAACAACGAATAGATTGACCTAAATTTGCAACTTAAAACTATGTTATCTTAACTACTGATATAATGTCAAAACGCAAGCACACAAGTAGAGTCCGCGCCACCACTGAATTTCGGTGGAAAATTGTGGAACAATTAAAAAAAAAATGCATTTGGATGCAATGCCATAGACACTAGCGCCGCGTCTATCGGACTTGAATGATGACGCGGACTCTACCTACATAATTATACACACACCAAAAAATCTAAAACAAAAACCTTCAAAATTACACGACAATTCAAAATACGAACTATACAGTGACGTAACGTGTCGCGTCCGTATTCCAGCTATCGATACTCGGTGGTGAGCGCGTTCGTATCGCACGCCCTGGGTGATTTGCATAAAGCTCCGCGGACAACGTTTTGGCGTCAGTTCAGCTTGTATCTCATTAGCATAACTGCTCAATTATTTTGTGCGGAATAGTCACTTTACAGACAAATTTTGGTTTTGCGCTACGTTGAGCGTCCTATTGAGCGGTGCCACTAAAAATGTCTGCTACAATCCAAGTGTATGCCAAGTGCGTCAGATATAGAATTAAATTCAAGTTACGAAGGTTCGTTTGGCGCACTTACGGTTGCGAGATATTTAGGTCTTCAGCTTTAACTGCTATGTAATTTTGTTTCATTTCAACAGAAGTGTAACTTAAAAGCGTTCATTCAAAAAGTTGGCAACGTCGCAAATAGCTGTCAAATATTTACCTGTTTTGATTAATTTCGCAATATTACTGTATGAAAATATGAAATATCGCTAACTATCAAACTAGGATATTAATAATGAATTGCAATTATTATAACATTGAATTTGATGTTATAACCGTTTTAGGTGTTAAAAAGACATTTGGAAAGTTTCCAAATACTTTTTTTACATATAAAACTAAATATTCGATATTACGATATTAATTATTGCCTTTCATATTTCCATACAGTAATATTGCTAAATTAATCAAAACAGCGAAATATTTGACAGCTAACTTTTAGAATGAACGCTCTTAATGTCTTAAAAATAATAAGTAAAAAACTTTTTTACAAAAAATACAACCGACTTCCAAACTACAAAGTGAAAAATAACTTTAATTTCGGAAGTCGGTGTCTTTGGATCAGTATTTTAGTTTTTTGACTCCGACTTCCGAAATTAAAGTTATTTTTCACTTTGTAGTTTGGAAGTCGGTTGTATTTTTTGTAAAAATGTTTTTTTTTTCTCTTTTTAGTGATTTGGTTTGTAATTTATCTAAGTTACAATAGCCTTATATCAACTGCTCATCAAAATACCCAAATCGCTATAGATGTGCCTATAATATTTTAAGAGTTCCCTCGATTTCTCCAAGATCCCATCATCAGATCGTGACCGAATGACAATGGGACCAACTTGAAAGTATACCCTTTCAAACAAAAAAATATTTTTTTCAAATCGGTCCAGCGGTCTTCGAGTAATCGGGGAACATATATAACAAAAAAAATATCCCGACGAATTAAGAACCTCCTCCTTTTTTTTGAAGTCGGTTAAAAATGATAAAAGGTACCACAGTATGTTTAAAAAGTTGAAATAGTTGAGTATTCCTCAAAATCTACCCCATACATAATACATACATAATCAGCCTATAATGTTCCCACTACTGAGACTCAGGCCTCCGCTCGGTGAGAGGGAGGGGGCCGTAATCCACCACGCGGGCGGGTTGGTAGATGTCACATGTCTTCAAATTTTTGGTTCTATGACATGCCGGTTTCCTCACGATGTTTTCCTTCACCGTTTTGAGAGCAAAATCTACCCATAACATTTGATATTCTATCGTCAAAACTGAAAACACAATTGACAGACTATCTAAATTACCCTCCATCCAATGAAACCGATGCAATTAGCAGATGTTTGTTTAATGCGAACCAAACCAACAGAGTCCGTTTAACTCCCGCGCGGATTAAAGTCGATGTAGTTTTCCAATTAACTTGTAAATGTTGCCATACCCCGGCAGCTGACAATAGGCCTTTGAATTTTGGCTGATGGCAACCCCGCCGCATAAATTGAGACGTATTGTGCTGTCAAGCATGTTTGTTTAGAAGGAAAATATTAACATCGCACGCAATTAGTGAGACAAAGGACTGATGACGATTTGCATATTTCTGAAATGTGTTAACGTTATAATGTTAATAATATAGACACTCCCCCGTCATTTTGTGGATGTCACAAAGGCATTTAAAAAAGGTTTGTGCTAAGAGATTTTTAGTCTAACAAGGTCCTCAAGTCTATCTATCTGCCTAGCCTTTTCCCAACTAGGTAGGACTTCGGTATATCATCCCTCGATTTAAGGGGTGGGAGTTGGGGGTGGTGGGGAGGAGAGTCTACTACCCTCCTGTGAAGGAAAACATGCGAAGCCCCCCCTTTTCGAGATATGATTTTTTTTAATATTCTAACCTAACTTTCGAATTTTTGGAAGGACTTTTATGTAAGGGTACCGGTACATATGTATGTATATTTGTGAAGGGGGGGTAGGAGGGTAGGAGATCCCCCCCACATAGGGGAAGTTTAGGAAATGTATAGATTTTTTTTAAATACATTTTTAGGATCTTATTTTGAGGATATGTTTTGGTGATTTTTTGAGGAAGCACTGTACGTTATGGCTATTTTATAGAGCATATTTTTATTTGTCGGGTCTTGTCGACGGAGCCCCACTACGTGGGGCTCCTATTTCTGGGTGGTTTAAAAAAAATAACAAAATTTTTAAGATTTTGTTATATTTTTTTCTCGTAAACTATTTATCTGCGCAGCTAAAAATTTTACGCGGAGGCTTCTAATAATATGATCTTTATGATAATCCAAAACTTAGCCCCCAACTATGTTGGGGTCGGCTTCCAGTCTAATCGGATGCAGCTGAATACCAGTATTTTACATGGAGCGACTGCCTATCTGACCTCCACAACCCAGTAACTGGGTAATACGATACCCCTTGGTACGACTGGTTGTCAGACTTTCGGGCTTCTGCCGACCCGTAACGACTGTCAAAATCCACGAATAACAGCCGGGACCAGCGGATTAACGTGCTTTCCGAGGCACGGAGGAGTCTCGGTATGCAAAGTTGATCACCCATCCACAGATTAACTCCGGCAAGCGTAGCTTAACCTGATGGATCGACCCGTGCGGCTAATATTACTTAACTTCGAGCCCCTCCTCCTAACAGCGTCCTCAAGTCTGGAATTAAAAAAAGTTTGGTCACGAATCTATCTGGTAGGCAATAAATAGGCTATGCTAGTTGTGCAAACTTCCCCATTTGATGATATTTCTTTGTCCTAATCACAATATACTGCGTTACAGCCATCTATTTAAAATGTTATGTTTTTTTTATAATTTTATCATTTATTTAAGAAGCTATACTTTCCTTTAAAATCTCATATTTATTTCAATTTATATTGTTTATGTCTTAAGTCTTAAGTAAGTGGGCAAAATTGCAATATTGTTTGTTTTGTAATTTTATTTTTCCTTATGTTATTATTCTAAAGTTTAAGAAGTATTTTGCCATAATTTCCTCATTCTTAATTCTAGAGACTTTTGTTTTATTATATTACCTATGTCTGTGATTGCTGGTTATCCTGTAATTGGCGACTGTATAAATCCGAGGCTATTGTTAGCTATAGTACTTATGATATATTATATAGGTACAGAAGCTTTTGGTGTACCTTTATTAATAATAAATAAATAATAGAAACGTTTTACAAAAAAAAAACAACCGACTTCAAAAAAAACACTACAAAGTGAAAAATAACTTTAATTTCGGAAGTCGGTGTCTTTGGTTTTGAATTTTCGTTCTTTGTCACCGACTTCCGAAATTAAAGTTATTTTTCACTTTGTAGTGTTTTTTTGAAGTCGGTTGTTTTTTTTTTTGTAAAAAGTTTTTATTTTTCACTTTTTAGTTGTGGTACCTACCCCACATAAATTCGAATACCACTACCTGCTACGTAAATAACAGTGATAAGAAGTTATCATATATCATCTACATACTAAGTGGGAAAAAATACGTATAATTGAAGCTAACTCAAAAACTACCCAAGCAAAGTTAATAAAATTTATATGGGACCACTTCTGAAGTATGATCTACCAAACAAAAAAAGAATCATCAAAATCGATTCATAATTGGCGGAGTAATCGCGTAACAAACATACAAAAAAAAAAAAAAAACATACATACGAATTGAGAACCTCCTCCTTTTGGAAGTCGGTTAAAAATTTATAAAGAGGAGACCAATGTTCAACACTTTTTCCAAAATATAATTGAAACATTCACTAAATACAGGTATATTTCCAGAATATTTGTTCACTGAACGAATCGACATAATATGGCCATTATGGTCGAAGCTTTATCATTGATTACAAATTGAAAGGGCGGTGTGCGGCGGTGGTGGTACATATTGTAAAATGGTTGTAGCAACCACTGATGGCCACACATGAGTCGACGTTTCTGTACTGATTTTATTGTATTTATTTAATTTATTATTTTGTTTTATTTATTTTATCAGTTTATTTATTTTATCAGTGATTACTTAACCGCCTGCCAGTAAAAAGCAAGTATTTATTAAGGCAAGTGGTCCCATGCAGTTACTTAATAAATTAATTTACTGTTTACACACTAGATTTTCAACGCTCAGCTTAGCTAACACCGAGAGTTGAAAATCCAACAGTGTGTTTTTCGGCGCGCTAGGATGCACTCTGTTGAATTCTCAACGCTCGGAATAAACACCGAGAGTTTAAAATCCAGTGCGCGATAAAATCCCGCCGCGATATTTTTACGTTCGTGCAAACGTGGGCTAAAACCATTTATTTTAGTAATGGTTAAAGTAGCAATGGGAGATCCGCGTTTTATAATGTTCACGTAGAAACAAGGACTATTGGGAGTGCTACGCAACGCTATGGTGCTACGTAGCACGCACCCTGCTACGGCGTAGCTCCGCGTGCTACGAACAGGTCATCTTCTGGCTGGAAAAAATATCGATAACATCTATATCTTTACTAATAATAAAGCTGAAGAGTTAGTTTTTTTTTTGTTTGTGTTTGTTTGAACGCGCTAATCTCGGGAACTAACTCGGATTTGAAAAAATAATTTTGCACTTGATAGCCTATTTCTTGAGGAAGGTTGTTTAATATCACGCTACGACCCTTAGGAGCTGAGCAAAAAGAACGAATAGCGCGGGCGGGCGATGCGATGCGATGGGGTGGAACGGGGATCAAGAAATTTCACGCGGACGAAGTCGCGGACAGAAGCTAGTTATTGTATAAAGCTTGTGCTGACTTTTACATAATAATTTATTGATTGACCTGTATTATCTAATTAGTATTTAATTTTAATAGCCTATCATATTATTTGTTGCTTCATTTAAACAATATGATTAAATAGATACTTTGACATCAATTCAATGTGTGTCAATGTTTGCTAAAATATTTGCGGTACATTCTATGATTTGAATTGCAATATTTCTATGAACTACGTTATATCAATTGACGAAATTGTCACCACAACAAATCATTAATATAATATAATTGGAATACCCGTGGCGTCCCTCCTGTGATTTTAAACCATTCGATATCATAAATTAACTAACCTAATTAACAATTTCAATAATAACCCACTTACGCGGGTTTTGCGGCATTGCGCTTTCAACACAGTAAATATTGTTTTAAAAATAATTACGTTAAGCGGTTATTTAATGTACTCACACACTGAAATAAAAATAAAAAAACAGTTAATGTAAAAAAGTGGTAGCACTCCGGGAGTGCCGACAGAAGTGAAAACTTGAACAAGATCGCCTTGGTGGAAGAAAAATACTTGTATAGAACATTGGTCCGTAACCTTATCTAAATAAAGAGTAGAATAGCGTTTACAAAAAAAAAACTTCCGAAACCTTTAAAGTAAAAATACTTGCATGGAACATTGATCCGTAACAGAATATAAATAAAGAGCACAATCGCGTTTACAAAAATGAGGTTTCGTCATGGTGTTGTGAAATAAATGGTTTAGTCCCATCTCAAAAATGCCCAACGTGCCTAAAGAAGTTTTTTCACTTCAAAAAGGTCTGGTCGTTCAAGGCGATTTATGCTAGACAACCGTTATAGCCTGAATAAATTTACCAATAGCCTGTTGGACCGGCAAGCAAGAAGACAAAATTTCGAATTAGACTCTATGATCATTAAACCAAAGCTTAAACCTAGATTTTTTTTAATAGTGATCAATAGTAATACCCATTTAATGCAAACTATAAACCGGCGCACAGTGGGAAAAAAATTACTTTTTTGTTCAAAAATCTGCCTACACCACAATTTTTGACGTATCGCTGCCATTTTTTTATTATATACTTTGGTGTGTCACTGCCACTTTTCCAAAATCGAAAATTCTTTTTTAAATGTTTTCTTTTAAGAATCGGGAAATGAACCAAATATTTTTCTTTTTTGGGCCGCCTTTTTGTATCCGCCATTTTGAATTTTTATAAACAAACAATAAATTCATGACCTGAAAAACCCCTGGAAACTGATTTTTGTTTTTTTTTTTTTTAATAGTTTTTTTTGCTTATTTTCCCGATTTTTTGCGGTTATGGTATTGACTTTTAAGGAAAAGTGGCAGTGACACACCAAAGTGTGTTATCTCAGGAGTATATAAAAAAAAATGGCAGCGATACGTCAAAAATTGTGGTGTAGATAGATTTTTGAACAAAAAAACTCATTTTTTTCCCACTGTGCGGCGGTATGCGTATATGACCAGATGTATGAACGTAAACGAGGCAAAATGAATATGTAAGGATCGTTAGTAGTAGGTGGCGTTCTGACGTTTCTGCCTATCCTCATGGGAAGAAGGCATGAGTATATGAGATTATGTACCATCGGGGTAACGCATATCTAACCAATTGGAAACAAAATCCCGTGCACAGAATCCTTTTTTTTCGTAGGTAAGCGATACTAATGCGGCCGAGCGCTTCAAGCAAAAATAGTCCTTCAGTGTCGATAGTAGATGCATAATGCTAGTAATATTTCCAAAAACAAGAATGAACTCAAAATATCTCTTTCGAATTATTTCACAACTTTTATTTCACAAAATTCAATTACAAAGATATTTACATTATTTAAAAACTATCAGATTTAAAATAATAATATGTACAAGTATATAAAAAGGGGGGGGGGGCGGGGAAATGATCATAGGGCATCAAAAAATTCGTCCGTATCGCTGTCAATAGGAAAAGTGCCCAAAAGGCTGGCAGCATTGCCACGTTTTATGGCAATGCTGATTCTTTGACCAAAGAATAGGCCAGCCAACTTAAGTAACATAATCTCAGCCACATTTCGCGACAAATATTTACCAATGAGCCCAGTTGGTGCCCGCTCCACTTTTACCAATCTTCGTGTGAGCTCCGTCGAGATGAATGGAAGCGATTCATCTCTATCTCGACCAGTCTCCTTAATCTCATCCTACTAACGGTCCGCAGTTGCACATCTAAAGATACGGCTCTTAGTACCTACTAGCTTGATGCACCTAAAGTACTTTTGAAGTTTTTCTAAAAGCATCTGGTTAGATAGATAGATTTATGAGACGTATTTTCCGGTGAAGAGATTAATACAGGACGGAAATATCTGGCATGTTATTTTTTGTAGGTATAGGGAAAAGGCGAACACGCCCAAAACATTCAAAATAGTACAGGCAGGAAAATTACTTGTTTAGCTAATTGACACAATTGCCGCGTAATAGCCATTTTTTTAAATATGCTTATAGAGTTTTGAGAAACAGGGTGTGAAGTTCACTCATCCTCTATAGAAAAGGTGTCGTGGCTAGTAGGCAACTGCCCAACGATTGATGTCGGGGAAGTTATATATATGTTGATCGCGCGGAAAACTGTGTGGCGACAGGATTTTGTGCGATTTCAGGTCTTTGATGCGTTGTTCGCATGAGGTGATGTAAATGCCCCCACATGCTTAACAATTAACTACCCTGACCGCAAAAACCGCGTGGACAAAATAGAAAAATAGTGGCACTCCGAGAGTGCCGTCAGAAATGAAAACTTGAAAAAAAATCGGCACCACGGTAATCAATGCATTGATGTCTGTTACTCCATGGTGTCGGTAAATTCGGTAACAGTATCGCGAAATCAATGGTTTAGTCCCATCTCAAAAATGCCCAACACGCCTAAAGAAGTTTTCACTTCAAAAACATGAATTATTAGCAAAAGTAGATGTCTAAAATATATGCAATTCTTGTGAGATGTATAATGGTTTTGATTTATGTTACTTGACTTTAAGAGACAGGTTTGTCATTCTTGCGTATTTTACAAGCATCTAATTCACTTTCTATAAGAAAATTAGTATCACACTGCTGTCTAATGAAACCTACAAAAAGCCAAGAATCCTTAAGTCAAAGTAATCCTTCTGTCATTCTTCTCCAAAGGTATCTCAGACTTACGACTCCCTAGGGAAGAAACGAGATAATCTTTTTGTAAGAAGAAACCAGCTTTACTACACATAAATTCAGGTTTCCTTTCTTGATGTTTAATACTAACACCCGCACTTACAGACGTCGATTAAGGTTAATGATTCATTTTCTTAAGATAAATTGAAGCTGCCCTTTCTTTTTTTGGTGAGCGCGATATAGGAGTTACTGAATTAAAATATGCCGCGCGATTTCGACCGCGTGAAATTTCTTGTTTTAACATAAAACATGATCCTATGACACTCGACAATACTGTAGCTTTCCATTAGTGAAAGAATTTGCAGAATCGGATCAGAAGTGGGTGTACTATGGGTACATCTCTGCCTAACCGTTCGGGGATTACAGGCGTCATGTTATGTGTGTGTGTGGATCAGAAGTTCCAAAAATTACCCCTACAATATATAATAAATTTTACCTTTATCATCTATCTATATACCTAAATTATAAAAATCAATTGCCGTCTCGCAAAAACTCGAAAATGGCTCAACTGATAGTGATGAAACTTTGGTAAGTTAAGTGCCTGCTACACTGTCGCCAATCGCGTCCCGACAGAGGTGACCTTGGTGGTTTACAACCATGTAGATGGTGGTGATTATAATAGTAATTTAATATAATAATAATAGTAATTTATTTCTCTCAAAAAGGTACAAATTTGGTACAGGGTATATAGGTTACAGGTCAGGATGGTGACACCAGTCAGTCATCAATATCAACATTTCTGAGAGTTGGAATAGGCATAAGAGACTCACTAAACTACATATTATACAATAAATTTAAAAAAAAATATGTTTTCTAACAATATTTTCTTTTTAACTAATACACAAACCCTACTCGATCCATTTCGGATATTTACTAAACTTATAAGGATTTGATATTGATAAAGTTACGTTATACCAAGAAAATATATTCGATATCTTTATTATTCTGACACGGTTTCGACACAATATTATACGAACATTTTCTAGACCCTTTTGTTTCAGCATCGGGTTACTAAGAGCTTGTCTAGATGAGGCGTTTTCGATTCGTAGTGACTAACGCTTTACTCCTTAGTGAAGCTCTAGACACAAGCATGTTAAGGCGACAAAAACCGACTTTTAATGAATTGGAAAAAAAAAGTCAAATTAGAGCATTTTTTTAATAACTTAATATAAGAATATTTTAAATTATGTTGATATTACATAGTGAAATGAATTTGTAAAGTTATGTCTAACGCGGATAAAAAACGGCGAATCACGTAAAATCTATCGAGGGTATTTTTCTGAAACTTTCACCATTTTAAAGATCTTATTATAAATTAATAATGCGTCCAATGGACAGCGTCGACAGCGTCTTTGGACAGTGCTCCTTGATGGGCGAGTCCTATTAGGTACTGGCTGTACGTACGACGCGTTGCGTGAGCTCAGTACAGAACACTCATGCTAACCACTCAAGTTCACTGGCATATATCTGCGTCTTAAGTACAAGTCGTGCCATTCAAGTTGAAACTTGACCACTCCTCCCGTCACTCTTTCCGTCGCCCGCCCCGATGATGTCCCGGCCGGGACCTTATACCGCTAAAGAGACCCTTATATTGTCTAAACTTTAATGGTACGACTTGTACTCTATGTAAGTTTCATACAATTAAGCCTGATTTACATGGTACGATTAAAGGCAAATTTCGCCAATGAAACTGAACGCGATCAGTACATCTAAATCCTGTTCAAGAACTGTCAGTGTCAATATTCCAACACAATTATGACACTGACAGCCTGCTCTTGATCGCGGTTTAGATGTGCTGATCGCGTTTAGTTTTATTGGTAATATTAATTGCCAGTAGCATACCATAACTTGAAGCAAAAATAAAAATTGCACCGTCTAAACAAATAATCATAATAAATAATTTATTTTCCAAAAAGAATGTACAAAGCAGTTTGCAGCATTTACAGCAAAGGACTGCACAGAGATTTGATCAATGCTTAGACGATATTTTGACGATGCAAGTTATTTGTTTCTTCAATGTCATTGTATGCCGCAGGCAAAACAGTTGCATCGTCTAAATGGGGCTTAACTCGCGAGTAGGTCACATAATATGTTAAGATTTTTGTACATAAAATTTGGTTGTATACTACATTAATATTACCTACGGTATGGAAATTGGACATCCTACCAATTACTTAACTTTTCCCCGAATTTGCGGCATGTTTAATTGCTTATAGGTAGGTAAATGTAAAAAAATACATAAAAATTGTTTCCGTAATGATTTCTACCTTTGAAACACGACATTTTTCATGTTCACATTTTTAATGATGATAGTTATAAATGTTTCTCGAAGCTAAGTACCAACAGCCGCACGGGTCGATCCATCAGGTTAAGCCCCGCTTGCCGGGGTTGGTCCGTGGATAGGTGACCATTTCTACATACCGAGACTCCTCCGTGCTTCGGAAAGCACGTTAAGCCGTTGGTCCCGGCTGTCATTTGTGGATCTTTGACAATCGTTACGGGTCGTTAGAAGCTCGAAAGTCTGACAACCAGTCTTACCAAGGGGTATCGTATTACCTAGTTACTGGGTTGTGGAGGTCAGATAGGCAGTCGCTCCATGTAAAATACTGGTATTAAGCTGCATCCGGTTAGACTGGAAGCCGACCCTAACATAGTTGGGAAGA
The DNA here is from genome assembly GCA_949152395.1 of Agrochola litura. NCBI lineage: Eukaryota > Metazoa > Arthropoda > Insecta > Lepidoptera > Noctuidae > Agrochola > Agrochola litura. The sequence continues at coordinate 13,867,277 of OX424509.1, read as the reverse complement.
GGCTAGGTAGATTGAGTTATAAATGTTTTGAAACACCCCGCGCTATCGCTTCATCTGAACCATCTCTTACATCTTCCAACGTAAAGCTAACATTACGCCATTACTGAAGAACGTATTATAGCTCGCACGTCGGTTCCAGGTGCATCCATATCGCCTGGGAGTACGTATATTCGTTCTGTAACGTGTGAAAACCTTTGAACATTTTTTTTTCTGTCTAACACATTAAAAGTCGTTATTATAATACTGACACATTAACTTTATTCTAAACACTTCTAGGCAATTAATTATGTGGAGGGTAATTTTGATGTGTGAAATTCAGCCAACTCTTGTAGTAATGACAGTCATTAGTATTCTGTAAAAGTAGGCCTACCACAGTAATTAAATAAATATAAGATTATTAGTAGACACCGAAATTTGCATATAGACCTTCATCAAACTACTACTATGCTAATAGAAAACTTTGAAAATAATACTGAGAAGTCTACGTCCAAATACAATTGACGTGGATATATTTAGTAACCTGTTCCACTTAGCTATTTCTAAACAGCCATAAAAACTCCTGAAAGAAATAGACACGTGTTTCACCTCTCAACGAGGCATCCTCAGAATGATGATTGACTTGTCGCGAACCCGAACACGGCGTGTTGCCACACCGAGCGCTGAACGCAGAGTAAGCCTTATCGCTTTTTTTTTTTTTACTATGGTCTCTCGCCGTTTTTACCACTAAGGTCTTGGCTGCTTAACCGGACTTTCCTGTGGGTGCCTTAAGCTTCTACACTTAGAGCCTCCAGCCAGGAGCATACAAACTATTCTAAATTAAAATTAAGCGAGTGCTCGCTAAGGGCACCTCCTGTGGGGTACGAACCTCGGCTTAGGGCATCGCTGGGGGGAGGACAGCAAGAAGGGACAGGCTGGATCAAACTTAGATTTTTATCATGATTTTTATTATGCGGGGTATTGCTCAGCTGCAACAACTGCGGGCACCTCGTTTTCGAGCAAGGATCGGGGGGAGTTTAATTTACTAGGGAACGCGGTCGCGATCGCAAAGGACCTCGGCGGCGAGGTCGGAATGACGGGAGGCTTCTGTTTTTTTTTGTACTGTACTGGTGGCCCTATTCTGCTTCTGAAGGAGTGTAATGGGGTCATCTGGGTCGGAAAGAAGCCTTATCGCCCATCAAACTCACTTATATATTGCTCGGTCCACCTCGGCTCGGACCGTTATTAGCGCGATAAGGGGCGAACAATCGCAGGTGGCGAACAATCGTAAGGTGACCTTAGCATACTCGTATTTAATTCGTTCAACAGTGTAACGTTTCCGGTATTATTTTTGACAATTTCTAAACTCTCTAGTACTTTAGAAACCTTTATCACATGTGTGTAAAATTACATTACGTCCACTTTTATAAAATCCAATCGTGAAATACTCGAGCACGTATGACTCGCAATATATCGGTATTGTATAGTTTCAGTAAGGTACGTGATACCTCGGACGTAAAGTTGGAAAACTTTATAAAAAATTCAGTGAAATTGATGTTAGTTCGCCTTTTACTTTAACTCCATACAATAACTTGTATTGAGCATGAAATGACAAATTGGTTTGGTGATGGAAACAAATCGGTTCGCAGTGTTCGGAGAAATGAGTTTTTTAAGGGAATTCATGTGCCTAGCAGGCCAGTGATGATAATTTTCTCGGACAAAAAAAAATTGCTTCTAAAGTGTCCAGTGCGGAATGCTAACGGCTAAGTTGGTTAATCAACTTAATCAGAAATTAAATAATTTTTTTATTCTGTAAGTAAATAGGATATCGGATTAACTTTTCATGTCAAAAAATATACGCTGTGCTAGATGGAGTCAACATTTCCTATTTGAATGAAAGAAGAAGAAATGCTAAAACAAACTCAGGGGTCAACGTCTCTTTTAAAGACCAGTACCTATTTGCCTAATACAACACAATCAATCACAAAACAATGACAAAACATAGCGCAACATATAATTATTATGTAAGACCTTGACCTTTTACCTATGTTTTACAAATAAATAATTCTATTCTATTCTACAATCTGTTTCGATTTGAAACAGATTGCTAATCCATTGCTTCATAAGTTGGAAAAAAAAATCTACTCAACAACGTAAATAACGCAACGAATGTTGTTGAACTGTCAAAATGAAACAAATTAGGCAAAATTGTTTACGAAAAAATGAGGGTACAGATGTAATCTTGGTCAGATATTAAATGTTTTTTGAGGAAATAACCACACAGATTTGAGTGGATCTATCCTACACCTGACCGTATTTTTAATATTAGACAAATACCTTCATACAGGAACGATGATTTTGTCAAGATTAAAATTTCTATTAATACAGTAGTGTGAAGTTCCAGGTCCTAGTTCCACAAGATACTTATGTTTGTTCAGCATTCATTGTAAATTAGTGTTCCAAGTTCAAATCGTTTAAATTAAATAAATTGTGTAGGAAAAAATGAGATCGAACCAATAATTTGATCACTACAATGATACTCCAAGCTTTAAGTTGACAAATATCCTGAAAAGTCGTAGTACAAATACTTCACGTGCAATCTTATGTTCACAATGCGTGCTCGCAACCCTGTGAGTGCTCAAGTATGCAGTGCATTTGACGTGGAAATACATCGGTACACTGGTTGCAGCACACTCCACACTTAACAATAGTTTTGGAGATATTCTTAGTGCACTATACAAACCTGCTTACTAACGTTCATAGGCATGCTTTGTATTTTATTTGTAAGTAAAATAAAAATTAATACGATTGTTCCTGACTGCAGTCAACAGCAAAGTCGAAAACTTAATAACGTATTTATTAGTGTTGAAATTAATTTTTAATCATTCATACTGTAATTTGAACCAACCTAAATGGTTAAAATTGTGTGTACAATGTATTATTTTACCAGAAAAACAATGTATTAATTAATAATTTACAAAACAATAATTAATAGATTGTCAAACAGAACTTGATATTGACGTTAAGAGCGTTTATTCTGAAAGTGGGCAACGTCGCAAATAGATGTCAAATATTTCGCTGTTTTGATTAATTTGGCAATATTACTGTATGGAAATAAAAAATGCGGCTAACTAGCAAACTAGAATATTAATAATGAATTGCAATTATAACACTGAATTTGATTTTGTGACCGTTTTAGGTGTAAAAAAGGATTTACATTTGGAAAGTTTCCAAATACTTTTTTTACATCTAAAACTAAATATTCGGTGTAACGATATTTTAAATTTTATTTAATTCAGATCCATATTTTTGTTAGTATACCAAAGAATTATGTTAGTATTCAAATACACACCACAATCATACTAAGATTAAAATATCAGACTACATTACTCTGATATTAATGATTGCATTTCATAATCAATATTTTAGTTCACTAGTTAGCCACATTTCTTATTTCCATACAGTAATATTGCCAAATTAATCAAAACAGATTAATATTTGACAGGTATTTGCGACGCTGCCAACTTTTAGGATAAGCCCTCTTAAGTAGGAACCAATTTATTTATAATTTCTCTCCTTTTACACATAAATAATTCCACGGCAATGCGCGTTCATTATTAAACCGCAATGCAGTGATCATTGTATTAAAAAAAAAAAGAGACTTGCAAGTAAATTCTCTCAAGTTTATTTCTGTAGAATTAAATCGTCATTTTATCTCAGAGAGTCTGTTATCGTTTTTAATTACTTCCCATGTTTATTATTTTTATACCGATCAGAAGAAGCAAACAAAATGGTTCTGCTAATTTTTCCTCGAAGCAAAAGGAATGAGTGGGTATTGTTTGAGAACTTTGTTCTGTTGGCTCAGGAACCTTTCGCAAAAGGGAAAAAGATTCATGCTCTTGTTTATTCATTATTATTACTAGCTTTTGCGGCTTCGCCAGCGTTGATGTGGGAAATTATCCCCACAGGAACGTACTACCGCGACGAAAAGTATCCTGTGTTAATCCAGCACCCTAATTGCGTAATACAACACAATCACAATTTGTTTCGATTTGAAACAGATTTCTAATCCATTGCTTCATAAGTTGGAAAAAAAATCTGTTCAACAACGTAAATAACGCAATGAATGTTGTTGAATTGTCAAAATGAAACAAATTTCGCGAAATTGCTTACGAAAATGAGTTACGCAATTAGGGTACAGGTTACAAACAATCTGTGCATCAAACATTCAAATCCGTTCAGTCGTTTTTGCGTTATTGAGTAACAAACATCCAAAAATACAACCTTTCATATCCTGTCGGCCGCTTTGGCAACTGAATTTCGTAACTAGTTGTCAACAAAGAAATAAATTTCGTTCTATGCAACCGGTTGCCAAAGAAGAACTTTATTTCTTGTGTGGCAAGTGGTTGCCAATTAAGAATTCCTGGAAAATCGTAGTAGCGATAGAAGAATTTTCTTTCGTAATATACCTTGTTGTATGCTTATTAAACAAGGTGAAAAATATGTATATATATATATTAATTAGAATGACATTTAGCACATGGGTAGACCATAACCAGGATTAGGACATAAGATACTTTTTATCCCGGTATTCTTCTGGGATCGAGATTTATGCGGGTGAAACCGCAAGAAGCAGTAAATAAATAAATGAAGCATTAAGCATGTAGCTAAATAATAATAGCCGCACGGGTCGATCCATCACGTTAAGCTACGCTTGCCGGGGTTGGTCCGTGGATGGGTGACCATCTTTACATACCGAGACTCCTCCGTGCCTCGGAAAGCACGTTAAGCTGTTGGTCCCGGCTGGCCATAAGCTCTGGTTGGTGGTGCCATAAGCTCTAACTTAGAAGTAGCTCAAGAATTTGTAAATTTCTTTACTAATATACCATCTAAAACCACTGAAGCTTTAAATTCTTCACCCGATGTCTCAATTGATTTATTAAGAGCAAACGTTCCAGGCTGCCCGGTTGAATTTCAATTTAAACATATTAACCCTTTGATAGTTATAAAAGCTTTTCGGCAAATCAAAATCAAATTGACCGAAGATCTATGGGGATTATCTATCAAAGTTTGTACATCCACAATCGAGACTATAGCACCATACTTAGCTTTAATATTTTATTTGTGTGTGGATCAAGGAGTCTTCCCGGATTTAATGAAATACAGTAAGGTTATACCACTTTTTAAATCTGGGGACAGTAAAGACACCAACAATTATAGGCCAGTATCTGTGCTGCCGGTATTCAGCAAGGTGTTCGAAAAGGTAATGCTCAATCAGATGCTTAATCATTTTAACACCAACCAAATCTTACACGATCAGCAATATGGTTTCACAAAAGGATGTTGTACGACTGACGCCGGTGTCACTTTATTAAAACACATATTTACAGCGTGGGAGGAGGCCCAAGATGCCATAGGAATCTTTTGTGACCTCTCCAAGGCTTTTGACTGCGTAAATCATGAAACCTTACTCTTGAAACTTGAGCATTACGGACTAGGTAAACTTGCACTCAGTTTAGTAAAATCTTATTTAAATGATAGACAGCAGCAAGTTCAAATTAATGGTGTCAATTCACTCGGTCTAAAAGTAAAAATGGGTGTTCCACAAGGCTCGATATTGGGTCCTTTCCTCTTTTTAGTATATATTAATGATCTACCCCATCTATTAAAAAACCAACCTCAAATGGTGTTATTTGCTGACGATACTTCCCTAATTTTTAAGATAAATAGACGTGCATCAAATCTTGACGACGTAAATAACGCCCTACTGCAAGTCCAAAATTGATTCACTGCTAATAATTTAGTATTAAATGGGAAAAAAACTAAATGCATAAGATTTGCTTTACCAAATGTTAAAAGTAGTGATTGTGACATAGTATTCTAAACTGTTTTCCTGGGGATCACGCTCGACTCAAGGCTGCAATGGGGTCCTCATTTAACATCTCTTACGGGACGGCTCAGTTCAGCAGCATATGCTGTGAGAAAAATCCGTCAATTTACTGATGTAGATACCGCGAGACTAGTCTATTTCAGTTACTTCCATAGTATTATGTCTTACGGTATTTTACTATGGGGACGGGCGGCAGATATCGAGTCTATTTTTATTCTGCAGAAGAGAGCCATCAGAGCAATATATGGCCTCCGCAGACGCGATTCTCTAAGGGAACTGTTTAAAGATATTAACATCATGACGGTACCTTGTCAATATATCTATGAAAACATCATGTATGTAAGGAAACATCTAAGTCTTTTCAGTAAAAGAGGTGATAGACACAATTATAGGACTAGAAATAGGGACCAATTAGTTTAACCGGGTTTCAGACTGGCTAAAGTAGACTCATCCTTCATGGGGTACTGTTTAAAATGTTATAATAAAATACCTCCCCACATACTCCAACTGAACGAAACGAAATTTAAATCTTGTATAAAACGCACACTATGCTGCCAAGCATATTATAAGTTGGGGGATTACATCGCTGATAAAAATGCTTGGCTTAGCGCTGGTCCAGCTCCACAAGGGCACATAAATTAATTGATGAGCATTCGAAAGTGTTGTTGCGGCTGATGAAGATTGTAAAAACTATCTTTCTTTGTATAAATTCAATCTCTTTGTATTGTATAATTGCATATCACATGTGTGGGCATTGTGACCACGTACATTCCATAAAGCTACCATTACCTGGGTACGTCTTTCATTGACTTGAATGTGCCCTGGCGGCTGAGAGTGTCATGCTCACTCAAATGTCTCGCTGATGGTGGCGTGTGTGTTGGATCATTAAGTTCCCTTCAAAATGGTTGAGCTAAATGGTGCTGATCCATGCGTCATGTTCGTGAACGGGCGCCGTCAGTAGGGACTGGTCATCTCTTAAAACTGCCACGGTTTATTTTAATTTTTGAATTGTTTTTATTTTTGTTTTTTGTTACGGACGCTTTTAACGTGCACGTCTTTCTACATTGTTCTTACATGTATAATTTCAACATGAATAATGTAACCAATATTTTGTAACATTTTTTTTATTTAAAAGAGTGTCCGTGGAGTTTCTTGCCCGTTCTTCTCCATAGGTACCTACTACGCTTTGGAATGGGCAACTAGCTTCATCTTTCTGACTGACCGACCCCTTGACAATTCAAAAGTACCTGTAATTGGTTTATTTGAAATAAATGCTTTGAGTTTGAGTTTGGCTTTCGTGGATCTTTGACATTCGTTACGGGTCGTCAGAAACCCGAAAGTCTGACAACCAGTCTTACCAAGGGGTATCGTATTACCCAGTTACTGGGTTGTGGAGGTCAGATAAGCAGTCGCTCCATGTAAAATACTGATATTCAGCTGCATCCGGTTAGACTGGAAGCCAACCCCAACATACTTGGGAAAAGGCTAGGCAGATTGATTTTTGATGCATGTAGCAAAGCAACCTCGCTTTAAGCTTCTCAAAATTATACTATATATTTTTCTAAGGTGAATAACACACTGAAAGGCGCGGCATCGCCTGTCGCGGTGGTGCGTGGTTTAGCGGATCCAAATCTGCTCCCTATTGGATGCACATTTTGCATGCAAATTCAAAGAAAAACAGCCTCTAAGTTTGCGATATTATTAAACGTTCTCAATAGACATTAAGATTGGATCCTGTTGATGGTAGTTTAACTTTAGGTACATAGATTTTGAACCGAGATTTTTCTCATAGGTACGTTCAAGATTTTAGAACAAAGCTTACCTACTCGGAGTACTATTTTATATCTTTACTCACCCGACACATAGGTGAGGTCACGAGTCGTACCTACAAAGGTCCGAGAATTATTCGGTTCGCGTTGGATGAGCACTCGAATTTTATTCATAAAAAAAACAACCGACTTAAAAAAAAAACACTACAAAGTGAAAAATAACTTTAATTTCGGAAGTCGGTGTCTTTGGTTTTGAATTTTCGTTCTTTGTCACCGACTTCCGAAATTAAAGTTTATTTTTCACTTTGTAGTGTATTTTTTTTTTGTAAAAAGTTTTTATTTTTCACTTTTTAGTTGTGGTACCTACCCCACACAAATTCGAATACCACTACCTGCTATGTAAATAACAGTGACAAGAAGTTATCTTATCATTTACATACTAACTGGGAAAAAATACGTATAATGAAGCTAACTCAAAAACTACCAAACCAAAGTTAATAAAATTTATATGGGACCACCTCTGAAGTATGATCTACTAAACAAAAAAAGAATCATCAAAATCTATTCATAATTGGCGGAGTAATCGCGTAACAAACATACAAAAAAAAAAAAAAAAACAAAAAAAAAAAAATGTACAGACGAATTGAGAACCTCCTCCTTTTGGAAGTCGGTTAAAAAAACACGAATTTTATTTTTAAGGTAAAGTTTGTAAGTATCATTCAGAGTCTGGATTTATGCAATAGATGCGCCCATATTACATGGGACTTGCATATAACAAGTGAAAACATTAGCATAATTATGTTGAGGTTCAGAATCTTCTAATTAGTTTTCGATACAATGTTAATCAATTATTTTGATTAAATCGTAGTAAATCCAAGTTAGAAATTCTGGCTCCCGTAGGAAGCTTAAGATTTAAGACGTTCAGAGTATAAAGTTTTCGTTGCTGTGTGTTCAAGATATTATGGTTGAAGTTTTAAGACAAGCCATTAAAACCTTGAAGCCTCCACGTGGCATATTTATAATATAAATGATATCCATCTGTCGGCTTACTGAATTTTGTTATTTTGGTAGGTACCTACAGTCATAAATTTGTAACGAAACATGTAAGTAAACGCTTAGCTACAGAACCTTAAAAAGCATTTATTTTTTCTGTGTAGATTTCCGCCGTTTTTGCATGAAAGCGTAACAAACAAAGAAACCAACTCACTTTCCCATTTATAATATTAGTAAAGAAGTAAAGAATTATCCTCCCAATGGAACGCCACACAGCAATGACATTCACCAAACGGAGCAAAAAATTACTTCATGTGCTGCTTTCCATCCATCCTGTAATTAGAAGTTTTAAGCCCGTTTGCACCACAAATCACCTAATGCATTTACAAATACATAACATATTTACAAAATCAGTCTGTGATGTGATTTGTGGTGCTTAAGACTTAAACTTCTAATCACGAAAATACTTCCTCTCAAGCGATTAACCAACATTCCTCCGCATATATCTTCATCATCGGCTTCCAGCCTAACCGGATGCAGCTGAATATCAATATTTTACATGGAACGACAGCCAATCTAACCTCCACAATCTAGTTACTGGGTAATACGATACCCCTTGGTAAGACTGCTTGTCAGACACTTTCGGGCTTCTGACGACCCGTAACAACTGTCAAAGATCCACGAATGACAGCCGGGACCAACGGCTAAGGGTGCATTTCCACTAAAGCGGAGACGAGAGGAGCTGAGCGGAGACCTGCAGTAATCGACCAATCACAATGGTTGAAATCCTCATCGCGTCTCTCGTCTTGTCTGTGATTGGACGATGCCTGCACGTCTCAACTTCACACAAACACACTCTTAACGTGCTTTCCGAGGCACGGTTGGGTCTTGGTATGTAGAGATCACCCATCCACGGACCAACCGCGGCAAGAGTAACTTAACCTGATCGATCGACCCGTGCGGCTGTTATTACTAAGCCACGAGCCCCGCATATCTAATCACCATAAAACAAAATTCTATTCTAATAAACGCTAATGCATGTCCAAACTTGCAAACACAATTAGGTTTGAAACAAAAGCGCAGTGCGGTGTTTCAGCGGTGCATTTGACAATAAAATTAAATTAAACAGTCACGCTTGTGCTCTCATGAAGAGCGACGGAATTTTATAGTTATAACACTTTCCACTAGTCGTGGGAACTGAGAAGATTGTATATAAAGTCTGTTAGGAGTGTGAGATAGGATGTATGTCGTGATTATTTCTAGGTTTTGTTCTGATTTACACATTATTGTTTATTTGATGTCTAAAGTACCTAACGGTTTCCTGCAGATGATAGGCAAAATACTCGTAAGTAATGAATTTTGCAGTATCTTCCAGTCGTGCGAACGCAGGCTTACGCCAAACGTCGCCTTACTTACGCCTTTTTTTTTTTTTTTTGGGTGGGAAATTATCAAATAACTTCTCCCGCTCTGGGTGGAGCGGGAGGGCGTGTCAGACTCATACTGACTAAAACCCACCCGTGTTCCTTCGGTTGCCCTGTTGCCGGGGGCCACGATTTCCCTTTCGGCCCATATTCGAAGCCCCGGCAGGCATTGGCCCTAGCGGACCCCGTCAATTCTGCTGACATCTCTTTAAGTCTTTACGCCTTACAATATAATAATCTCTTTCAAAATATTGACGTCTCGGTCTTGTTCGTGAAACTATTTTGGATATTGTTCCGTAATATTTTTAACTCAGACAGTATCTTTATATTTTTTTCTGTTTTTTTTTAATTTGCATGCCTATTTAGTGGTTAGTTTTATCATTAACTTATTATGTACTTTTATTGTTCCAATCAAATTATAAGCACACATAGCATTAGTTTTAAAACTTGTCTTTATAATATGTGGAAAATGTCGTGGGCTCAAATATTGTGTAAGTACTGTAATGTGTAACCGTTTATGTTTCCCACATAAATAAAATAAAATCCTAATTCATTTACAGAAATTCCTATTTAATTTAATTAATTAGAGTTTTCGTCTATCACGGTTTAAAAATTTACAAAGAAACACAAAAGTTTAATTAATTTCTTCCTTAAAAATGTTGTCCAATGCGGAATTTTCTTAGTGAGAATGTTTTAACTGCAGAACATGTATGTGATATGTAGTGTACCTACCGAAAAGTACAAGAAATTAATGCCAAGTAATGTTACATAGTCACCGTTAACTGCTCCAAACATTACCAACTAATATTCCATTTACCAAAGTCTCAGTGTCACTACCGCCAGTCAGTCCCAAGGACATAACAAGTCAAACTACACGACCTCATTTCACTAATTCACAAATACCAACTATCAACTAACTTCAGCTAATTAAATTAGGTACATTCACCACTAGCTCACACGAAGTACGTACCTACGTGTCGCATACGTACGTACCTACATATACTCAAATTTGTAACTAAGACAAAATTATGTGAAATTGGCTTACTGCAATTAGCCCGAACAGTCTCCGTTCTCGGGGATATAGTCGTGTCTACTCGCAAATTAGATCAAGCCAATTACAATGTTGTCGGAATTATTTGATATGGCAGTAACGATGTTATGTGTTGAGCCTGTTACCAATGTTTACGTTTATTAGTATCTCTATGTTAAACAAAGGTAGAGTGGATGTGTGTTAGAACTTCGTTCTACATATTAGCACGTAAATTTTAATCATGATAGGTTTTTGACAAGGATCAATGGCCTACAATTTATTATTAATGGTTCTGATTTACGGTTTCCAATAGGGCCCTTTTTTCGAGGTCGTCTGACTAGTTTCGGACTCAAAGGGTTTGAGACATTTATTCATAAGTACATCTTCTTTTCTTTTCATAAGGAAATACGTTACTGAGTTGACTAATCGGGACGCCAGCGCCGCCTAGTGGCGTTTGACAGAGTCTACAACGCTCGCGTACAGACGCCAGCACATCAAGCTACCCGAAACTGTCAAATTTTCCCAATTAACTTTGAACCTTATGCTTCAGCGATAAAGTTAAAAATCTATTAAATAAATTTGACAGATTGTAGTAGTCTGATGCGCTGGCGTCTGTACATGAGACCTACATGTAGGGATGAGCAGAGTTTGTCGGTAGCGGTCAAGCAGTGAACACGTTTAGAAACTGTCGCGCGTTCCGTATAGTTGTGTCGTGTACCTACAGTGTGTGAATTGCTAGTGTGATTAATTTGATCTGAACTGCAAACGGTTTTTCTATTGCGCAATAACCAACATTACCTATTAGTACGCCCACAGTAATTTAAATATGGCTGATATTGACGAAAGAGACACATACCTTCTCCGTCATATATTATATTTTTTAGGCCTAGTAGTTGGCACGTTTATAAACGTGATGAGCCTTAAGAAAGTTTAAGTTAGAAAATAAGAAAACATAGCGATGAATATAGTATAAAGTCGTGTACTATGTATTAATACAGAGCCATCTAGTATAAGATTTTAGAAGCTAAAAACTTATACTAGATAACTCTGTATCAAAAAACAAAAACAAATACTTTTGACACTTGAAACTTGAGAACTTGAAACTAACTTTTTAACGGTTTTTCGTTACGTGACGATTTCTACCAGTCAACTCCTACCGCAAGCCGCATTAAAGCACTTCATTCCAAAAATGGAGAACAAAATATCTAATAAATAACATAATCATAAACTGTCCTTCCACGACAGATAATTAAAACATCAAACCACCTCATAAAATATCAATAACAATATATCTATTACAAATCTTCAAGCAAAATTTTATTGACATTTATACACAGTAGAGAAAATATCTCTCCCTCGATTTCGTTTATTTTCTGCATTGGACAGTGATAGATGGCCTGCCGAAATAACGGGTTGCCATACTAATATTTACAAAAGTTTGGGGGAAGACGCCTCTGTGATCCATCGGTCCTAAACACTGTGCGAAGAAAGGACAAAACTTTCTAGATAATTTGATAAAAAAAACTTTTCGGTACTAAAAGTTGAGGGTATCAGCTGCTTATTATAATACGTAAGTTTTTGAGAGCAATGAGCTAGTATTGAATAATATGTTACACTTTTTTTTACAAAGTAACGATGGATGGGCTTTGTGAAAGATGATATGGCTAAAAAAAACAATCGACTTCCAAAAAAACACTACAAAGTGAAAAATAACTTTAAATTCGGAAGTCGGTGTCTTTGGTTTAGTATTTTCGTTTTTTGCCACCGACTTCCGAAATAAAAGTTATTTTTCACTTTGTAGTGTTTTTTTGGAAGTCGGTTGTTTTTTTTGTAATTTTTTTTATTTTTAAATTTTTTGTTGTGGTACCTACCCCACACAAATTCGAATACCACTACCTGCTATGTAAACAACAGTGACAGGAACATAACATATCATCCACATACTAAGTGGGAAAAAAATACGTATTATTGAAGCTAACTCAAAATCTATCCAAGCAAAGTTAATAGCATTTCTATAGGACCACCTAAGAGCATACCCTTTCAAACAAAAAAAGAATTTTCAAAATCGGTCTATATTGACGGAGAAATCGGAGGACAGACATAAAAAAAAGTGGTGGCACTCCGGGAGTGCCGACAGAAATGAAAACTTGAACAAGATCGCCTTGGTGGAAGAAAAATAAAGAGCACAATCGCGTTTACAAAAAAGAATACTTCCGAAACCTTTAAAGTAAAAATACTTGCATAGAACATTGATCCGTAACGTAATATAAATAAAGAGCATAATCGCGTTTACAAAACCTTTAAAGTAAAGATACCTGCATAGAACATTAATCCGTAACGTAATATAAATAAAGAGAACAATCGCGTTTAAAAAAATTAGGTGTCGTCATGGTGCCGCGAAATCAATGGTTTAGTCCCATCTCAAAACTGCCCAACGCGCCTAAAGAAGTTTTCACTTCGTAAAACATACTTACGCTACGAACATAAATATAACTTCTTCCTTTTTGGAAGTCGGTTAAAAAGGGGGCGCTCAGAGATGACGACTAATAGAGAAGTATGGAAGAAAAAGATATGTTGCGCCGACCACAAATAAATTGGGATAAAGTCAGGAGAATGATGACTTTTTACTAAGTAAATTAATATAGATACATCTAAGCGCGCGTTCCCATTATGTCGTGACGACAGATTATCGTGTCGTTTAAAGCGTCGTGGCTTGTCGATTTAAATGGAGGTGTTCACATATAGGACGACACGATTAACTGTCGTCCACGACTTTTTTTGCTGTGACGACAGATTGTCAAGTTAATGGGAACGGCTAGCACGACAGTCGTAGAACGATAAAAAAACGTCACGACTTATTGTGCGTATCACTACTAGTCGGACTCTTGTTACGAAATGTCGTTACGATCCAAACAGCTAGAGACGACAGTCGTTCAACGATAAATTAATCGTCACGACATAGTGGAAACGCGCCCTTAGTCGTGGTAAACAATCAATTTATTAAATAACCAACTCTTGATTAACCCTTGGTACGTAGATTCACGCGAGACACAATGGTTTTTTAATTGTTTCTGTAATTACGGCATTCGAGAGGTTAATATCATATTGAAACCTAAACTAAGCAATTGGCATGTGTCATGCAACACGTCCTTAAATAGATTTAGTAGAAATTTAGCCCTGTTTCAAGATGGATGCAAAAATAGACTACAGACACACACAGTACTAAAAAATAAAGATGATTCAAACGACAGAAGAAATTGTCATAAATATACTAGTTATATTGCACGACTCATAATGCGAAGCATTAGAGAGTCCTCTGCGATCGAAAAAATATTTTGCCTCCTTTCTGCAACTGTTTTTATTTTTACACTAGTACACGAAACCTACTTAATTTACATACCATTGCATTGGTAATTTAATGGAGATTAATACTGTATGAAAAAAACATCAAAATTGTTTAAAAAAATCCCGTCAATCAATGTATGAAACCTGAAAACATTGTAGGTTGCGAGAAAATCAATTGATTGAGTCAATTTTTTTTAACAGATTCTTTTCAGCCGTAGGAGGAACCCTATTGCAAATGGCTCTTTTGTTCAAAGTAGTTTAATTATAATTAATAAATAAAAAACTAACAAATTTTTTATATCTATATATTTCCAACTTCGACCCTCTTCCGTTGCCTAGCAACCAACAAAGCAAACCTTAATAGTCTTTGACAGTACGTAAAAAATGCGAGGTGTGAAAGTTTACCCATATTATGGGTAAAAAAGTAGTCAAAACATACTTCATGAAAAGTCGTTTAAATATTTTTCTGTTTTTGAATGAGCGTTATGAGGCGTGCACTTTTGGATTTTGCAAATATTTAAATATATTATACTTTACTACCTATATTTAATATTTATATTTTCTTTAGGCATAGATTTTTCCCTGATTCAATTGTTCAATTTGGAACTGTCTAAAACTAACGCTTGAAAGCCCTACGTTAGTAGTCTCTTTATCGGAAGGCGCAAACACATATCACGGACAGACAAATGTCTGTAAACTACACAAATATTTGCCTGGATGCGGGCGTCCCCGAGCGCAAGAGGCGAATGGCCAGCGCCAGTTTGGTTGTCCAAATATATGGTCGGAACGTAATATTTTGGGCTTATGGGTTACTAGTATATAGTTCAGCTTATGGAACACTTTTATAAGCAATTTTTATCAGCAAAGCCTGAAACTCAGTTAGCCAGTGTTCGCGTGTCTTTTAGGTGTTGGTTTGGCTAAGTTTCTAGCGTGTTTCAGAGTACCTTCAGGGTGAGCCCTGCCCGACTTCTATACAAGTTGGGTTCACTGCTGGCTAGGCTTCTCCAATTGCACGCCATTCAGCTCAATTCTCGGCAACTCTCATCCAGCTGCTACCAGCCACCCTGCGAAGATCGTCACTCCACCTAGCTTGAGGGCGTCCTACCTTACGTTTGCTGATTTGCGGTCTCCACTCAAGAACACGTGTACTTCAACGGTCATCGGTTCTACGGCTGATATGGCCGGCCCACTGCCACTTCAGCTTGCTTATTCTGTGAGCTATGTCGATAACTTTGGTTCTCTGCAATTTATTAGTAAGTACCTGTTACTTGGATTAGGTATCGATACTCTTGGAGTAGTCCCTCTCTAACCATATTTGCTTGTTAAGAGACGAAGGCTTACTTAGCCATTTCAGAATTAATTGAGATTGAATATTAATTCAATCTCTGAATCTCTGATTTGATCTGTTGGCTATTTTTAGTTGTCAGTCTATTAAGACTGACAACTAAAAATCTTTCAACAAAATACGTAAGCAGCTTTGAACATCATATTTTGCATATGTAACAAAGGTGTAATCAAAAACCAATACGCACTAAAAACAGGACCTTTCAATACCTAGGCGAACGTGATTTCTTTCCAGCTTATAATTGGATTGTCGCCGCGTATAGTTAGCGGTTGCCGGCAATGGAACAATAGTTAGCCGCAACCGGACTCTCGGATCACGGTTTCGAAGCAAATAAGGTTAATACAGTACGACTCGAATTTCCATTCCCATTCGTGAAGCCTAATTGGATGTGGACCTTGTTTGCGAGTGCTCGCCGAATGAGTTGATTTTCATGACACCCAGCCACCGCGCGTCCGCGCCGCACGGTTTTATAGATTCCTCTATTATTGTTTACTTATCACTAACTAACCTAACAGTTGAGTTGGGCTAATTTTGTCACCTCAAATGGTGTACTTATATAGAGCTGTTAGTGCGATCTTTTTTTGTGATGCTGCTTTGGTTGCTTTCTGCTAATCTGCGCTCAAACTAACGCATATGAATCGTTTCTGTTCTGCAAAATGTGTTCCTTGTTTTGATTGGCTTTGCTGCTTTGATTTCGGCGATTGTGGGCCATTGAAGGAACGCATGGAAGGCCAGGAATGCACTTAAGTTAGTGTACAATGTATTTTCTCTTCTATAACCTCCTCCAATCCGTCACGTTTTTGAAGTGAAAACTTGAGATGAGAAAAAACAATTGAACTCGCGACACTGTTACCAACGATTGTGCTCCTTATTACTTTATGTGAGTATTTTTACTTTAAAGGTTTGGAAGTTTTTTTTTTTTAAACTCGATTGTGCTCTTTATTTAGATAAGGTTACGGACCAATGTTCTTCTATACAAGTATTTTTCTTCCACTAGGGCGATCTTGTTCAAATTTTCACTTCTGTCGGCACTCCCGGAGTGCCACTGGTTTTTTTTTTTGTCATTGTTATTAGAGTACCTATAACACTGCCTAGACTGGAAAGGTTACTTTTAAAGGTAACTTTAGTCGCTTATAAAGCAATACGAAAGTAAGCAAGCATTACTGATGGGTTCATCTTCGCACCCATTAGTTTTCTTATGAGAATTAATGACGTGGGCTGTTTTTACCCCATTACGCCGAAGCCACAAAGAGGGTATCGCTTTTACTGCTTTTATGGGTATTTTACCACTACGCGAATGTGGTGAAAGTATTTGAATGGATGGGATACCATTGTGAGCATTTTAAATTATGTGTGCCAGAACGTTAAGTTTACCAACCATATCTTTATTTTTGTGACTGAAGCAAGGCTTATTAGTAAACCACCATTCAATTCGAATTACCTAGTACCAAAACCGTAATTATTACTTCGCCAAACGTAGCATACAATGACTAGTATTTTTTTCTGTAACACGAAAGGTTACATTTTTTGGAACAAGGAAACATTTTTTGTGTTTATTTTGTAGAAGGTGGCTGACGCAAAATTCGCATCTAAACAACTGTATCGAATATTCAACATGTTGTTTGACACACGCCCCATGACTTTTTTACGCTTTTGTTTTCAAAAATAACAACTTTAAACAATGAAAACACACCGCCATTTATTTAACTAAAACCTACACAGCACCCAAACAATATTTGAAACATTTTTGTTGATTCGCTCTCGCTATCTGTTTATTGTTCAATTTGGAAAATTCAGTTATAAAGTTAACGGTTCGACTATCCAAACTCGTATGGTTTTAACGTTGATTTGATTAAAAATTCTCCCCATAATTGGACAGCACGAGTCTAATTTAAGGGGCGTACCATTAGCGGAATGACTAAATTACGTAAAGCTAATTATGGACATCAAACTCCAGGATAAGTTTTAAGCGCGTCGTGTGAGCTAGAGTAGCGTGTAAGGGTGTGTCTAGATACAAAAAGCACAGAAAAAGAATATATAAGTTTATTCGTCAAGTAAGACTCAGTATTTTTTGTATGGCATGAATATTATTCGTTTGGACCAGTGATGTGATGGATATCCGTATCCGTATCCTTTACTTTTTGGCGGATCTTGAACGGATCTTTTATGTTAATTCATTTCATTATATACAACGTGAAATTTGAATCACAGTTTTGCTAGAACAAACGTTGTTCAGACCATGATCTTCTACCATTCTACAGCAACCAATTTAAAAAAACATAATTGGTTTTTGAAAAAACACAAAGAAAAACAAAGTTTAAAATGTCAAGATTGTCGTTACTCCCTACAACACAGACACCACGCATGGGACACAGCATTGTTTACAGGGAAATGTACCTCCATAAACGAAATTTAGTAAGCAGTAGATAATCTTGACATTTTAAACATTGTCTTTTTGCGTTTTTTCAAAAACCAATTATGTTTTTTTTTTATTGGATTCTGTAGAATGGTAATAGACCATGGTCTGAATAACGTTTGTTCTAGCAAAACTGTGATTCAAATTTCACGGTGTATAATATAAAATTTGAAAGTTACTGTTAACTTCAACCCAAATTAGTTTTATTTCAAAAAAATAATATCACATTTATTATAATTAAAGTAGAGTACTAGCAAAGTAAGCTATAAGGTAGTAATTACTTTGCTACCTTTGTAGCGAACTATCTTTGTAGTGAGATCAAACCTCTAATCTTTGTGCTATGCTAATTGAAATAATTATCAAGGTGTTAACATCAATTAAAACAATTAAATTTTCAAAAACATAAAAAGAATAATTTGGCAGCTTTGTCCCCCAAAAGTCTTTTACGACGAGGGTCATAAATAATTCCTGCTGAAGCAGAAGAAAGTTGAGATCCGTATCCGTATTCGTGGATCTAGACCCTTATGATCCGTATCCGCGGATCATATTTTTTAACGATCCGGCACATCACGGGTTTGGACCAAACAGTTAGATTCTGTACGATTCTCACACAAAATCTTCAGACTATTATAATACTACCCTGTCTCCGTTTCATCTAAACGCACCTTAACCAGAACTCCAAATTAAAATTGCTTAATTTCACAGAAAGTACGGAGCTGTGTGGGGGTGCGGGGGGCACTCGTATGAAGATATCGCGTTAAAGACTTCATTAACTACAATCGTTGCCACTTCACTGCGAATTACGCGAATCTTGTCAAGTGCTGTTTTAAAATATATTTAGTTTAAGGAGATTCTCAAACGTCTACAACCAAAATTTTCTTTTTAAACAAATTTTTTAAAACGGTTAAAACTTATGGTGGAGGATAAAAAGCTCGTTAGAAACGGATTTATTGGTATGCAGTAATCATACAGTGCGGTGATCAATGCACAGAACAGGTTTTATATCTTTCAGTACCTAGGACAGTAATATTTTTACAGACTAATATTTTTAATGAAATTTGGAAAGCATTTAAGAGCGTTTATTCTGAAAGTAGGCAACGTCAAAATAGATGTAAAATATTTCGCTGTTTTGATTCATTTGGCAATATTACTGTATGGAAATAAGAAATGTGGTTAACTAGTGAACTAGAATATTAATAATTAATTAATTGCAATTATAACACTGAATTTGATGTTGTAATCGCTTTAAGTGTAAAAAGGCATTTGGAAAGTTTCCAAATACTTTTTACTTCTAAAACTAAATATTCGATGTTACGATATTAATTATTGCATTTCTTAATCAATATTTTAGTTCGCTAGTTAGCCACATTTCTTATTTCCATACAGCCAAATTAATCAAAACAGGTAAATATTTGCCAGCAATTTGCGACGTTGCCAACTTTCAGAATAAACGCTCTTAAGTGTGATTACACTTTGAGCCTGTAAGCAATCATTGTTGAACATCACTAGTTCTTGATAAACGATAAGGCTAATAAGACTAAGCGTGGTGACATTGCCTAACCACAACGATTAGCAGAAGCTGCAGAAGGATTTATGACTGCAGTATACAAGCAAAAGCGAGATTGCTCTGTGAGAAGACCATTATTTGTGTTCAGTTTACTTTAAGAGCGTGCGATCTGAAATTTGGCAATTCATCATTAATATTTTAGTGCACTGCAGAACGATATTTCATAATTTCATTCATTATCATTGATTAAACAAAAAAGCGAAATATTTGACAGTTATTTGCCACGTTGCCAACTTTAAAAATGCACCCTCTTAATCGCGTTTTACCCACGGTTTTAAAGAGAGTGGCTTTTTATTACGATCCTAGTGGTACATGATTATAATAAGTATGAAAAACCTTTTAACTTTACAAAAACTATCCCCTGCCTCTCTGACTGCCTCGTTGGTCTAGTGGTCGCAAGTGCTACTGCTGAGCATGAGGTCCTGGGTTCGATTCCCGGGTCGGCCAAAGTGTTATTGGGTTTTTCTATCTGGAATTTCTCAGTAGCAGCCCCGAGTCTGGATTTGTGCCCGGTTGATGGCAATAGGCTCGCCCCCTATTAAATGGGACTTAAACATAACTGGCGAAATGTGGGTGTACCTGCTACAGGTACACCTCTGCCCAACCCTTCGGGGAAACAAGGCGTGATGTTATGTGTAAAAACTATCTAATATTAAAATGTAGGTACACTCTCTTACTTCGTCATGTCATGACTCAAAGCATAAAAAATGACAGACACCTGTATTCTTCATAAATAAAAGGAGATAAAAGTAATTTATTGCAACCACGTAACGATGGAATCTTACAGTCAATGTTGAGAGGCAGCGTGAAGGAAACACAGACATTAACGTTTTACACCCAAAAGCTTTTAGCGTATAAATATTGTGTACAAACGCTGTGTTCGTGACTACAATGTTGTGTTTTTGTATGAAATATGGTGGTTTTTTTGGCCTTATATCTGTCTCTTGTGGTCTATAAATAGAGTTTATGGGGTTATTATATTTAGGTATCAGTTAATAACAATATCAGACTATAATTTTCCGAATGCTCTTCACATACAGAAAGATAGAAGTATTGATAAGCATTCTAACATAAGCATAATTAGCCTATAATGTTCCCACTGCTGGGACACAAGCCTCCTTTCTAGAGAAGGAGTGGGCTATAGTCTACCACGCGGGCACAGCACAGATTGGTAGATGTCACATGTCTTCGATTTTCTTTATTCTAGGATATGCCGGTTTCCTCTCGATGTTTTCTTTCACCGTTTTGAGAGTAGAACAATGCTATCAAAAGGAAAACTTAAAAAATCTCGAGCTTCGTCCTTAACTTCCATCTTACTTATAAGGCCTTGGTGTATATGTACATTTTAATCTAAGCATACGCCTCTTGCAGTGTGCTACATTAAATAACGAACGATCCCCACAAAAGGCTTTGTAACAAACGGTATCGTAATTACAAAACGTTCGTTTTAATACTAAGAAGTAACAAGACTAATATTTACTTATTTACCTAGCCTTTTCCAATCCAGTAAGTAGTAAGGCAAGGAAAGTTTATGAGACCAACCCATTTATTGACTACAGCTGCAGCAGATTCACTTCACTTATCAATCGATCTGTGTATCTCTTATTTACCAACCGTATTTAAAACATCGAAAGCCCAACTTCCAAAAAAACAAGCCAAAAGCCTCCAAAAGTAAATAGCAAAAAAGAAAAAGCAAACAGAAATTTAAAGTTTGTTCAGAAAAAATACGAGAAGCGAACGTGCACACCTTATGGTCGGTTGAATGAGAGATAACGACCAGAGTTCGGTTATTTATGACTAACGAGCCTATTCAGGGGAGCTGTGCTACCAAATGGAGATTTATGAAACAGAAAATGTCGGATAACGTACGTCTTGAGTATAATTTGTTAGCGACGGGCGGTGTGAATTCTGTGCTATCTGTGCAAACTGGGTGACTGTGTGTTGTGTAGTCTGGGAACTGGGAATTGGAAGCTGGGTGGGAATTGCGTTTGATTATTCATTTCTAGGCAATAGAGACGATAGATTTATGAAATAGAAAATGTCGGATAATTGTGCATAATTTGTTAGCGAGGGCGGTGTGAATTTTGTGCTATCTGTGCAAACTGGCGGACTGTGTGTTGTTTAGTGATGCAGGTGTTGGGAAGCAGGTTGATGATAAATGATAATCAATTACTTACAACTTTGTATATTGTTACCAGTCTAGAGACACGTACAGGAAAAATACCAAAAATAAAGTTACACGATCTTTTATAACATTTCAAATGACAGTTGTCTACCCTTACTACTCAACTAACATGAATATTGCAACAGATAAAAGGAACTGAACTATTAATACAAAACAAATACTTTTAAACTAAAAATTGTAACAATGCCTTTACAAAAATATAATTGATAAGAAAATTAATCTCTTAGATATTCTTAACAACATAATTGAATGGAACTTACAAACTCGATCATTTAATATTTAAACATAGGTAAAACAAATAAATGAAATGGCAACAACAAATAAATTGGTCAGTGTGACCCTAAACAACTTCTACTTAAGTACTTAATCTATAACGATATATTTGATACGATAACATTAGTCTGGGAACTGGGAATTTGAAGCTGGATTTGTGAATTGTGTTCGGCTATTTGGTATCGAATAGATTTCCGTTAGAGAGAAGAGAGCCGATGAAGTAGTTTAGCAATATAAGATTTGAGCATAATTTGTGTGCGACGGACGCGGCGGTGTGAATTCTGTACAAACTGGGTGACTGTGTGCTGTGGAGTCTGCGAACTGGGAATTGTAAGCTGGGAGCGAATAGCGTTTAATTATTCATTTCTAAGCAATCGAGATGATAGATTGTTCCAAAGTTATAGAATAGATTTTGGTTAGAAAGAAGAGAGCCGAAGAAGTAGCAAGAAGATGCGTTTTCATGTGTCTGGTGAAATATAAACATACATTTCATTAATTTTGTTGAATAACTTATGTTTGAAAAGCATATTTTCGTTCCTTTTTCAAAAAGATTCACTTAACCACACACCCATAGGAACAAATTGTCGACCAATCGGGATCAACCACAGCAGTAATCTGTTACTCTTGCTGTCTGTGACAACTGCCTGATGGATCAGCTGTTCACGGCATACGTCAGTTTTCTTGCCATCTGAATGTAAAACCAAAGCTCATAAAATATTTATGAAGATTTCTCCCTGTATGGCCTACTTACTGCCGACTTGGTGTAACCACTTTATCTTTATAAATAAAAACGTAAAATAATAAAGATTTGCGAGTGAAACGTGCGAATCAACCATTATTGAAAATTCTTTGCCTGACAACAAAAATAACTCCAACATATTTTTTATCAAACTTAGAACTCAGGTTAGCAGCTGCGCCCCCAACCTCGTCTAAAAAGTCTAGACCGATCATGATATAATGTCCATGTTGCCAGATTTCATATGCAATAAATGTAGCTGACAAATGCGGCTGTTTTACAAACAATTTTTAACCCCTGACGGAAAAGAGGGGTGTTATAAGTTTAACGTGTGTATCTGTGAGTCTGTCTGCGCCATTCGTAGCTCCCAAACGGGTGAACCGATTGTGTTTTTTTTTTCTTTGAAAGGTGACTTGATCGAGAGTGTTTTTAGCTATGATTCAAGAAAATCGGTTCAGCTGTTTGAAGATTATTAAGGTCTGGTGATGGAGTAGGAAAGAGAAATGAGGAAATGTTTGTTTCTGCGGTTTTTTAATTTTTTAAGTTATGCTTGTAATCTAAGCTAAGGTATTTAAAAATCTAGGCAAGTATCCAGATCCCTTAAAAAGATTTCCATTGATTTACATTTGAACAATGTTCGTTGAGATTGAGGAAAATAATTTTTACCTTTTACTACTTACAAGTGAAAAAAAATACAATAGAAGTGGATATATTTAGTAACCTGTTCCGCTTAGCTTTTTCTAAAGAGTCATAAAATACCTCTGAAATCGAAGTTCGCGACAAGTATATCGTCATCCTGAGGATGCCTCGTTAAGAGGTGAAACACGTGTCGATTTATTTCAGGGGTATTTTATGACTCTTTAGAAATAGATAAGCGGAACAGGTTACTAAATATATCCACTTCTATTGTATTTTTTTTGGATTTCCGCAAGGTCACGCCTGAATCAATTAACTACTTACAAGTGTTTCAGTTCTGTATAGCCACACTAAAAACCAAATAACAATACAAAATAAAACTGAACTAAAAACTTCACATGAAAGCTCTGTCACGTTATTTTAACAATTCCACAAATTCATTCCGTAGTGAATCACATCACTAATGAATGAAACATTTTATTCATATTTGGTTTTTCACGGGATTAATTGATGCAAACATGTGTCGGACAGCGAAATTAAAATGGCCACGGTCCAATAAGTATTACTGATAGGTACCAACAACGGTCAGCAATTAAGGAAATCAAATAAAATTCAATAGGAAACATTTGTCGGGAATTGCTAAACCCTAAGCCGAAAGGCCCCAATTTGCATTTTATTAGCATGAGATCGGAATAAAAATGTGTTTATACTAGAATGAAAGCGAGATGGCTCGCTATAAAGCGATCGAATAGATACAGATGTAGCAACGCCACCGCACGCAGAGTCCCACAAATCAAACATGATTTTGACAACCGTTTTGTGTAGTTCTCTGCCTTTTCGTAAATTCTCTACCGAATTTTATCGTGTTTCTAAATATGGTGAATAGAAAGTTACTCGCGTTTTTCATCAAATGTTTTGGTTGCTTGGTCTTTTCATGCTCTATAAAATTGTTGCTTTGATAGAGTGGTTGACATAGATTGGATTGAAGTCCCAATAAGTATACAAAAACAACACCCATGTCATGGTTCTCGGTAAAAAATAGAGGCAGAATTAAAAGGTTAAATAAAATGGATAGAATTTGATTGCCCTCTTGTCTGCCAATAACAACATACTTCGATAGTCAAAAGTTTGCAAAACATGAATATTATAGGCTCCCGTAGAAAGGCGCGACGGCGTGACGCGACTCTGGTGGAACAATTTCTATGAAAATTTCACGGAAATTGTTCTATCGGTGTCGAGTCGCGCCGGCCCGTCGCGTCTTTCTGCGGAAGCTCTATACCAATACGTTTTGTCACAGAGCGGCTATGATCCATGTTTATATGACCGACTTCTAAAAAAACACTACAAAGTGAAAAATAACTTATATTTCGGAAGTCGGTGGCAAATAACGAATATACAAAACCAAAGACACCGACTTCCGAAATATAAGTTATTTTTCACTTTGTAGTGTTTTTTTAGAAGTCGGTTGTTTTTTTTTTGCAAAAAAGATTTTTGTTCGATATCATCATCATCATATAAACATGGATCATAACCGCTCTGTGCTTTTTAGTGGGTCAGTACCCTTAAAGTACATCCTTTCCAATAAATAAAAAAAGAATCATCGAAATCGGTTGGCGTGATATTGAGTTATTCGTTTATTTATTTATTATTTATTTATTTATTTCCTCCATTTGTCGCACACATACTTAATGCAAATTTAAGACTTATAGGTTTTCTCATGGATACCACTATCAGAACTGGACCAAATTGAAATGAGACCACACAGGAAGCACCAGCTTTCAAATAAAAAAAGAATCATCAAAATCGGTTCACCTAGTCGAAAGTTTTGAGGTAAAAAATATTAAAAAAAAAACTCAAACTCAAACTCTTTATTGCATTCATGTGTACATTTAGTTAGTAAGTTCCAACACGAAACCCGGTTAGGGCACGACAACATAATAGGTAAATAAATTGGAACAAAAATACAGTCGAATTGAGAACCTCCTCCTTTTTTTGAAGTCGGTTAAAAAGGAAAAGGATATTTTTTTAAAGACAATTTATGCTACTACCAAACAAAACACATGTTTTGTTTTTATGTAGGTAGCCGCTTAATAGGAATGAAAACACACCCACTCATGTGACTCCTACTCAGTTAAGCCATCACAAGCAGTTATGTACCTTCCACCATCTACTAAGGAATACGGCGGAAATAATAATAAACAAAGGTTTTGTACGACGCACCCTTAAATTCAAACGAAACAAAAGGTTAATTAAATTGTCTGCTTAGAGAACAAATGCCTCAAGCTAAAATTCTAATCAAAGAGTTTTTGTAATGATAATTTGGGACGCTGTAAATATCTCTAACAGGTGTTCCAGCCTTAAGTAATGTTTTATGAATAAGTCTTAAATAACGTTATATTAAAATTGATGTTAGCTTGAGTAAGGCTTGTGGCTAAGTAATAACAGCCGCACGGGTCGATCGATCAGGTTAAGCTACGCTTGCCGCGGTTGGTTGACCATCTTTACAAACTAAGACCCCTCCGTGCCTCGGAAAGCACGTTAAGCCGTTGATCCCGGCTGTCATTTGTGGATCTTTGACAGTCGTTACGGGTCGTCAGAAGCCCGAAAGTCTGACAACCAGTCTTTACCATGAGGTATTTGTATTACCCAGTAACTGGGTTGTGGAGGTCAGATAGGCAGTCGCTCCATGTAAAATACTGGTATTCAGCTGCATCCAGTTAGTCTGGAAGCCGACCCCAACATAGTTGGGAAAAGGCTGGGCAGATTAATTGTTAGCGTGAGTAAGGATATGTGTAGGTGTCTATTAAAATTTATGAATAGTACATTATGATTACAAATTTATAATATTAATTCATGTCACATTATGCTACACATAATGCAGTGTATCGTGAGCCGACTGGACTGTTTGTGTGTGAATCGCTGCTGCAAGCGTTCCACATCGGTGTTGAACTTGTAGCAGGGATTTTCATAACTGTAGAGCAGTGTTAGGTTAAGTATATAGGTTAATTTTACCAACATGTTTGTTAGAAATATTGTTACTAATATTTTGAGTCCATTGTTACTTGGTTTCTTGGTAAAAATAAATGACCGTCTCTTTCCGTGGGTATCGCTGTCAACATAATACAGATCTCCTATTCGCCTGCCAAGTGTGGTTATTAGGGGTTTATCATCATTTACTGAAAACTGTTATCAGAAGTTCTATTTGCAAACTACACTAATATTATAAAGAGGTGTACTTTGTAAGTTTGGATGTAGAAGGTAATCTCCAAAACTACTCAAGTACTCATCCGATTTCAAACATTTTTCCACTGATAGAAAGCTACACTACTGCCGAGTGCCGTAGGATATACAATGTCGCCCATGGGCATGTGCGCGCCCGCATTTTTCTGAATATTCATGAGAAAAATAACTTTAAAAGTGGGGTCTATCTTGACTTTTTTTTTTTTAAACATTTTTGATCTATTACGTTTTTTTGAATTTTAATCTATTGTGATTTATCTTTTATGAATTTACACTTGACTTTTTTTTGAAACCCTGTTTTTTATTAGAAAAAAATGTTTTCACCTCCGTTTATTTTTTGCATAGTTGACAAATTTTTATGAAAATGTTAGTTAATCCGATAAAATAACTCATAAACTTTTAGAAATAATAAACAGAATCCAAATCCAGCCAATAACATTGGAGATATGGCAAACGCTACTTAAAACATAAAAAATTGAATAACATGAAAAATATTAAAGATAGATCCCCTTTGAAAGTTATTTTTCGATAATTTTTCATGAATATTCAGATAAATACGGGCGGATACATGCCGATGGGTGACATTGTATTTTATGTTATAGTTAGCTTCCACGCGAACGGTGTCGCGACCAGAAGCTAGTCGTCTATAAAATATGAAACTCGACTTCAAGAATTCGCGGATTAGAATCAGATGATCGGATTTATGAGCACCAAATGTCCTTGATATTGGAACGGTAAATAATATCTTTCGTTAAAAGGGTCGCTTTATTGGCACCCCTTTCGTTTTATTCGACGATTATGTCATTTTTATGAGCACTACGGTGTTATTTGCCAATTTTATTGACAAACAAATTGTATTATTGCATATTACTCAAAAGAATTTATATAAATGATTGGTATAAAAAATTGAAAGGCACAAAGTTTGACTAGTTCATATTTCTTAAATGCAACGGTAATTTAACTCTGCTAAGTTTATGTTCAAATACCTACGCGATAAAAGCGAAATAATATTTTTCTGAAAAATATAAAAAATGCAAATATTTGATTTAAAACTCAATCTTATATAAACACAAACATTCAGCTATATTGAAAATGAAGTCACGCACAAAATCAGAAAAAAGAACTATAATTACGGCCTGCTTTAACATTTAAAAAGTCAACAAATATTATAATTGTTGTTTATCTCACACATGTTTGAAGAATTAAATAAAAAAAATATTTAAAAAATATATATATTATATAACATCACAGACATCCAAAGAAAAGGCTTAGTTATTAAATACAGTCGAACCTAGATAAGCGAGAGTTCAAGGGACCGCGATCTCGTTTTCGGTTATAGAAGTTCCTCACTAATTCGAGTTTCTAGCTTACAGAGGTACAGGAGTGGCCTTCCTCACTTATAGAGATTGAGGCTGGTTGGTAAAGATTGAGAGGAACAAAAACAGTGTCAGTTCCACGAAAGAATGAGTCATAACTAACAGACGTTAAATTGAGATCGACTGTCGGTTATAAAGGGACAGGCAAGTAGGTAGCAGTCTCAGTTATAGAGCTCCACGTGTGAAAAATGACTTTCTCATAAAGAGGTTTTAGAGCGTTAAAATGACGGGACCTGGAAATTACTCTCATTTATAGAGTTTTTTCGCTTACCCAGTTCTCACTTACTCAGCTTTGACTGTAGATGACTGAGGGCACGGTAGGATGGCTTTGTCCCGGTCTCCGTACAAACACGAAGATATCCGTCGTTGAGGGTCAACCAGAAGCCCGAAAACCTTCTTCTCTCATATCAACGCGAATTATAAGCCCATGCTATTGTAGTATCAGTCGTTACAGGTATTCAGAAACTGAAAGCCTGACAACGTGTCTGACATTAAAATATCAATATCCGTCCGGGTTTCAGCAGTCATATGGGTTAGACCGGATATTGTAAACTACAAAGTAAAACTACGATATAAGTTGAAAAGCAACTACTTTACCTAGAGATTCAAAACCAAATTCAAATCCTTTATATGCTTCTCCACAATTCAAAATAGACATGAAAATTATACGATCTCATATTTTAAAGCGATTAAAACAGTCGAAAAATATGTAAAGTTTGTGGTGACTGTGGACCAATTTTGGCCAGCAAATGTCTGTGCCAAGTTTACAATTTGGTGCGCGACACTCCATCAATCAACGTCACCAACACAGTCATCAACAAACAAGCCACGGCCATAAGTTTAATTGTCAATGTAATTCAATATAACTGAATCGCGCGTGTTTTTTTTTTTTTAAAGGGACTCTTGAAAAATTACGGTCATTGGAGGGAAAGTGCCTTCACGATTGACGATAGCAAATACTTCTCGAAGGCAGCATTCATTCAAATAGTGAATAAATGCATGGAATAGTATTTGATAACAACAGTAATAAAATAAGAATGTATGTAAACTTAATAACAATTTGCATGCTTGCTTGGAGGCAGAATACAATGACACTTAGGTTATAAGATCTCACTTGTACCAAAACAATGTATTTCTAGCTTATTTGCTACGTTTGGTATGATTCGATTTATTAAAAAAAAAACCGGCCAAGTGCGTGTCGGACTACGCACAATGAAGGGTTCCGTAGTTGAGATGAATTTATTTATCCTAAGAACAAACTTAACATTGTAGTTGAAAAACATGTTCTCCCATACATCCCAACTGCAAATCGTCGCTCGGCATCCAATACCGCGAATGTGAAATTTTTTACGTTTTTTTTTGATCACTTATTTCAACGTGTAGAATGAAATAAAACAAAAATCTGATTTTCGTTAAAAATTTCACATTCGCGGTATTAATATAATAATAATCTAAATCTAATACCTTTAAACGAGCAATTCTTGTATTTATGTACAGTCAGCTTCAAAAGTCGATGAACACTTCAGTTTTTTCAATCTTATTTATTGAGCAAAATATTCACAAAAATTCTGAACAAATATGACATTTTAAGAGCTAATGCTCTTAAAATGTCATATTTGTTCAGAATTTTTGTGAATATTTTTTTTATTTAACAAATATGACAACACAATAGCTATGAGTTAATACTCATAGCTATTGTGTTGTCATATTTGTTCAGAATTTTTGTGAATATTTTGCTCAATAAATAAGATTGAAAAAACTGAAGTGTTAATCGACTTTTGAAGCTGACTGTACCTATATATAATCTGAATCTCGGAAACGGCTCCAAGAATTTTTATTAAATTGAGTATGCAGGGGGTTTCGGGAGTGATAAATCGATCCAGCTAGGTTTCATTTATTTATCTATAAAAAAAAATGGACATCCAGATATTTTTCTTTATTCAAGTAACAAGGACTCATTGTGTTAGTAAACTTATGAACTACGAGTATGTTAGCTTATTTTACCAGGTCACTCAGAAAGTTTTGCGACTGATACTGGCTAGTTTTGATGTCAATTAAAACTATGACTATTTATTACAAAAAAACATATCATTCCAAATTCGAAATTCCCTCCACATTTTTTTACGAGCAGAATCAAAATACTCTGTCTTACTGAAAACTGGATTTATAACGAGAACATTTTCGCGCGATGATTTTGTACGATTTCAAATGTCGACTAAAACCAGAAGAATCGTTTGAAAGACTTCAAATGGTGTTCATAGAAAAAAGCCTTTCTAAAGCGACTGTTTTCCGCTGGTTTAATGAATTTATGTGTGGTCGAGTAATTTTGGTGGACAAAGAAAGAAGTGGCCGCCCTATGACGGTTGTTACATAACAAAACGTGCTGGCTGTGAAAAATTTAATTCAAGAGAATAGGCGAATTACATATGAAGAGGTTCAGCTATATGCTGAACCTGCCGATTGGATCGGGAAGTGTGCATGAAATTCTACACAGGCATCTTCGGTTATGGAAGATAGTTTCACGCTGGTACCGCAAAATCTAACGCAGGCTCAGAAGGAGGTTCGGGTAGAATGGTACCGAGACATGATAGCAAAATTTGTAGCAGGCTCGTCTCGGCGCGTTTAAGATATCATTACAGGTGATGAATCTTGGATTTATCAATATGATCCAGAAATTAAGCGTCAGTAAACCGTGTGGCTGTTTCAAAATGAACCAACGCTTACCAAAGTGAAGCGAGCCAGAAGTGCAGGCAAAATTTTGATCGCAAATTTTTTTCTTTGCCGGGTTATCTGGTATCAGTACCCTGACGAGATCAAAGGAGCATCAATGCTGAATGGTATGTTACCAAACGTTTGCCAGAAGTGTTTACTACTGTAAGCAGCAAGCGACCGAACACTGGCCTCCGTGGGCTACTGCTTCACCACGACAACGCGCTGGCTCACTCGGCGCTCAAAACAAGGGACTTTCTGGACAGCACACCGATCATCCTCCTTACAGTCCCAATTTAGCTCCGTGCGACTTTTTCTTGTTTCCCAAAATAAATCAACTCAAAGGAAAACAGTTTTCATCACCTGAAGATGCACTGGCTGCATTTGAGAAGGAGATTGGAGAGGTGTCTGATGCGGACTGGAAGACGTGTTATAAAAATTGGTTTAGACGTATAAAACTGTGTATAAACGCCAATGGAGAGTTTTTTGAAAAGATATAATAAAAAAAAATTATAACCTGTAGTATATTTTTTTCTAGTATCACAAAACTTTCTGAGTGCCCCACGTAATCTAGTTTAAATTTATTTCACCCCATGGGAGATGGCACTGCAGTGATTGATGTACATGCAATCCAGCCAGCTAGCAATCTTTTTTAGGACATTGTTGGAGCTGCCCGTACTCTGCGCACCAGGGATGCACACCTCATTCGCATCGTTGCGTAAAAGCAATTAATATGTGTGTTTGCGAATATTCCCGATGCACTACAAAAACGGGGCAGCCCCACCAATACGTATAATGTAATAATGAAAGCGTTGTTGTATTGGACACGAAGGGCGTTGCACGACCTTTGGGTATATCTAGCCCACAGGCTGCACGTGTAAAACGTTGTACAATAAGCTCGAAACAGAGTAATTTTGACTTTTTAAGTGAGCAGCGTACAAACCTGCGAGCCAGCATGTTTGCCCTTACCGACAACGCTCTTCGTTCCCGCTCAATATCGAGTCCGTCATTGAGGTCAGGGGTCAATATATGACCAAGATATTTAAACGTAAATACTCTTTGTAGTGGAGTCCCATTGAGTAATACAGGTGGTACATAACCCGGTCTACCCCCAGCCTCAAAAACCATGATCTCCGACTTATTGGAGTTATACATCAAACCATGTGTTTTGGCATACTGCTCACATGTGGCAACCAATTACTTTCTGAGACCACAGATTGACGCGCTCAGAAGCACCATATCATCTGCATAGCTAATATTATTTACACAAATACCATCTAAATAGCTACCCACTCTGGTGCTGCTGAGCTCGCCAATCTTGCCTCACCCCGCATTCCAACATGTATGGCCTGGAAAAAGTTCCAGCCCTTCGTACACTATTAATCTGGTTACTATACCACAATTTAAAAATGTTTATAAGCTCCGTTGGCAACCTATCCTTCTCCATCTTTCTCCACAATATGTCATAAGCAACCAGATCAGAAGCCTTGAATAAATCTAGGAAGCTAGCATATATCGGCGTCCCATGCTGTGTATAGTAAGTATGTGATAGTATGCTTAATGCACAACACTGCTCTTTCTGTTGACAAACCACGCCGAAACCCGAATTGGTTGTCATGAACACTTACAATTTTATTTATTTGTGTATTAAGTAGACGGTCAAACACTTTTGATATTATGATATTATAGTAGCTAGAGAGAAGGGCCTATTGGATGCCGAGCGACGAAATGTAAGTTCTTACGCACAATATTGAGAGATTTACCATGTTATTTTAAGATCATAGACTTCTTATAGGTTTTCCTGTAATCTATGAGTAAAGAGCCATACTATGTATTTTTTTCAAATTTTTCGGTCCAGTAGTTTCGGAGATAAGGGGGGGGAATGGTCAATTTTCATTGAATTTATTCAATATCTTTAAAAGTATTTATTTTAAAATTATATAAAAAATATATTTGAGATTCTCGTAACAAGCCCTTTCATTTGATATATCCCACGGTACTGTAAGCAAAACTTTTTTTTTTAATTTTCTTGTTTGCGCCCCAAAAGTGACCCCTATATTCAAAATTAATTTATTTACGTTACTCATTCGTGTTTGGGTCACAGAAATACATATGTGTACCAAATTTCAACTTAATCGGTCCATTAGATTCGGAGTAAATTGGCTGTGACAGACGGACAGACAGACAGACAGACAGACGGACAGACAGACAGACACACGAGTGATCCTATAAGGGTTCCGTTTTTTCCTTTTGAGGTACGGAACCCTAAAAAACATGAAAACTTGCTTAGATAATAATTAAACCGCAATGTTGTATTTCCAATGTAGGTAAATAATTTAATGAATCCCACCACGGAATCGAATCTCTTAAAAACACATTTTAAATACACACAATATTGCTCTGCGCAAAATGACATCATATAAAACACCCTAGAGTTCCTAGAGGTTTGCTTCTTGAGTCTTTTAAAGTTAATCTTATAAAATATTTAACAGAATCAATAAAACTCTTTTTACCTGAAATGCCTTCTTCGACTTAAACCCAATATGAAATGACTCATTCACTAAATCCTAACGAGCAATATTTGTATATATATTTGTAATCACGTTCTCGAAAACGGCTCTGACGATTTCGATGAAAGTTGCAATATAGGTTTATGGGAGCGAAAAATCAATCTAGCTAGGTCTCATATCTGGGAAAATTTGTTTTCTCCGTATTTTCACCCGAGCAGAGCTCGGTCGCCCAAAGTTTAGAACAAGATAATGAATAATGACATTAGAATAATAATATTAGAATAATGACATGGACGGAATTAGTATGAACTATCCTATGCTACTAAATGAACATTCTCTATTTTCACTAGAGCAGAGCATGGTCGTCCAGGTACGTTCTCTGAAATATATTTCAATGATGTACTTTACAATATATTTTAGAGAACGTAAAGAAGCGAAATAAAATATAAATATTGAACTTATCAGCAGCTTATCGTTTCAGAAAAATCGTTTTAGAATATATAAGAAAATCGGATTCTAGTATGCACAAAAGAGGTTGCGAGCTATTACTTTTATATACACTATTGCTATCTGCTATCACGAAAATGGGAAAATGGTGTCGGTCACGGCACATTGGCATAATAAACATTGGCATTTGTTGAATAATATTGTTTCCTTCCACTTTAACTTTCTCAAGTTAAACTGCACCCCAATTACGTAACACACTCTATCACAATCTACCCATCACATCCCGTCCCCGTTTCATTTATTTCCCATCTATTTCTATCTTTCTTTCTATCTTTTTTCTTTCTTTCTTTTTTTTTCTTTCTTACATATTTTTTTCCTTATCATTTTGAAGGAAACCCCTAACCCATTGCTTCATATATATTTGAAAAATATATATGCTCTATAACGTAAATAAAGCAATGAATCCTAAACTGTTAAATGAACAATATTTGTAAGTTTCACGTTCTCGAAAACGGCTCTAACGATTTCGATGAAAGTTGCAATATAGGGGTTTACGGGGACGAAAAATCGATCTAGCTAGGAATCATTTCTGGGATCTTTTCTCTATTTTCACCCGACCTGAGGTTGATCGACCAGGTACTGCCATTAAATTGTCAAAATGAAAAGCACTGCTTATTGCGTTTCACGGAATTACTCCGCTGAAATTAACATAAAATCACGGTTGATTTTCATGAAACAGTAGGCACAGAAGTATTGTATTTTTTCTAACTGAACAGACAGCTGTGCTGCTGGGGAGTTTGTTTTGGAAGTGGTGAAGAATGGGCGTTTTGGGGGACTGTAATTATGACGTTCGAAAAGTGCTGATTCTCAGCCTTGAGTAAACGACTTTTGAATTTGAATTAGTACACAATATGTTGCCAGCTATGACCAAGCCTCATTAGATATGGGCGAGCCTTTTATCTGGACACGAATCTAGACTCCTGGCTGCTACTAAGAAATTCCTGATGGTTTAAAAACCCAATAACACTGCCCAACCTAGAAATCGGCCTCAAGAACCATTCAGTAGTGCGAGATGTTCAAGCTAAGATACTCTGAATAATGTATGAGATAAAAATAGAAACTTAACATATTAAATTCGACGAATTCCTAATTTTCTCGTCATAAATATTTCCTGATTACTGCTACAACGAGTGATTGACATAATCGTTGCTACAATTACCAAGCTTTGGCAGTCACTTGGGAGTAATCTAATTGCCTGAGCTATTTATAGCTGTAGTTAATAACAACGTGATTAAGATCCTTCTTCTTCATCTTTTCGTGTGATTAGTGACTAACCTGGTGTCCAGGGTTGGGCAGTATTTGAATTACTTGTAATTAAAATACGTAATTGAAATAGAAATACGTATTTAGTATTTGTAATTCAATTACTTCTTGAAAATGTAATTTGTAATTGGTATTTCAAATACCTGACGCTGAAGTATTTTGTAGTTAGTATTTTAAATACTTATGGCTTCAAAATACATTTGAAGATAAATACATGTAGATGGGTGCGTTCTGCAAAAAATTGCCCTCGATAGCTTTCGTAAGCAAAATGGCGACCGCTAAATATGTCAATCTTTAAAGTAGAATAGAACTAATACAGCCCGCAGCATGCAGCAGGGCTGTATTAGTTCTATTCTCTTTACATAACCTAACACCTGACTGTATTTTGTAAGTTGTATTTTAAATAAAAATAGTTAAAATACTGTATTTTAACCGACTTCCAAAAAGGAGGAGGTTATATGTTCGACGCGTATGTTTGTTTTTTTTTTTTTTTTTTTTTTTTTTTTTTTTTTTTTTTTTTTTTTTATGTATGTCCACCGATTTCTCCGTCATTTGTGGACCGATTTTGAAAATTCTTTTTTTGTTTGAAAGGGTATGCTCCCAAATTGGTCCCATATAAATTTTATTAACTTTGCTTGGGTAGTTTTTGAGTTAGCTACAAAATACGTATTTTTTTTCCCACTTAGTATGTAGATGATATGATAAGTTCCTGACACTGGTAGTAGGTAGTGGTATTCGAATGTGTGTGGGGTAGGTACCACAACTAAAAAGTGAAAAATAAAAACTTTTTACAAACGACTTCCGAAATTCAAGTTATTTTTCACTTTGTAGTGTTTTTTTTGGAAGTCGGTAGTTTTTTTTTTGTAAAAAGTTTTGTATTACAAATACACGACTTAAAAATACTTTGTATTTCGAATTTTAAATACGTGCGAGATAGTATTTTGTAATTTGTATTTTAATTAAAGCAAAACATATATTTTGCCCAGCTCTGCTGGTGTCAGAGTTTTAAAGCCGCCCATGGGCCTCTGACTTGGCTTCACATGACGTCGAGAGATATCTGTCGGGTATACCGGTTTCCTCACTATGTTTTCCTTCATCGTTTTTGAAGCAAGTGATTAATATACAATACACACATGAATCAGAAAAATCTGAGATCGAACTCGAGACCTATGACTTGGCAATCTGGTGGTCACACAACTAGGCTATCACTGTTCATCTTATAATTATTGAGATCCTTAAATGAGAAGACAACTATGTAAGAACCTAATTATTATTATCAAGGATGAACCATTGACCTTTCCAAAAGCGACTTCAATTTAATCCGGTTAAATCCTATGTCAATTTATAATTGGTTCTTGTTATTTTGATCAACTAATAACATAAGGCAGATTATAAACAGAGACTTGATCAGGGCCGGGGTTAATTAACAAAGTTAATTAAAAACTAGGTATTTTTAATTAATTGCGATTGGTAAAGAGTTTATTGATAGTCGTGATTAATCAGATGCGGCAAAAAATATTCTCATGCCATTTGTTTATTTATTTAACCATTTATGTACCCAGATACACAGGGTAGAATTTTGAGATGGGGCAGTAAGGACACCGCTGTAGCTACAGGAAAACGGCTTTACGTACAAAGATAATGCTCATTTCTAAAGAATTCTCTTGCGATAGGAAAGTAAATAAAAAGAGATGTAGACACCCAAACTCAACTCAAAGTATTTATTTCAATTAAACTATTTACAGGCACTTTTGAATTGTCAAAGAGTAGTAGAGAAAATAAAATCATCTTCTATTAATACATTACAGTAAAAAGTGCATCCAGAAATAAATCCTTAAGGCTTAAAATGTTAAGGAGGAGGCGGAACGCGTGAGGGAGAGGCAAATTTCGCTCTCTCACGCCCCTAACCGCCGCAGAAGACGCCCTGGGTGTCGGGAATCGCAGGCCGACTCCCGGCCACCGTAGGCACGGGCTTGCGGAGGGTGAGCAATGGGTAACTCGCCGTCCGATAAGGACCAGGCCCGTGAAAAGTTATTTGATAATTTCCCACCCAAAAAAAAGGCTTAAAATTTTCAATTCAATTATTTTCCTTTTACATTTACAATACACAATTGTTTCTACAACTACATGGCATTAAACTTAAGGGATGGCGTGAAAGCATTCCTAGATTAATTGTAAACATTAGTTTTACTGCGTGCCTGTACACCTTCCATTCCACTGGCTTTTATTAGCAACAATAAAACGTCACTCAGTGAAGATAATCCGAAGCTCAGCGCGTACGACAGTAAAAGGTTTGTTGTGGAACCTTCTAGAAGTGTTATAGGAACTTGAATAGAACGGTTCTGAAGCAAGCACGTAATATCGTTAAAAAGCAGTTGAGATTTTTACAGAACTATTTTTTTAATCCGTTTTAAAACGTCGTGGAGTGTATCACCATTTTTAACAAACTTCAAAAGTTAGGTATATGTTCATCTGTACTTTTTTTTCTTTTTTTATGTTTGATCATCGATGTTTTCGACTCAAACTCAAAGCATTTATTTCAAATAAACCAATTAGATAATCTAACCACTTTTGAATTGTCAAGATCTCGGTCAGTCAGAAAGATGAAGCTAGCTGCCCATTCCAAAGCGTAGTAGGTTCCTGTGGAGAAGAACGGGCATGAAACTCCACGGACACATGCTGGTCCTGCTCAATAGGACAATTATAAAAAAATATACAAACAATTGTAAAACATTTTAAAAGAGTAACGGTGGAGTTTTTTGACCATTCTTCTCCATACGAAAACGACCTTTTGGAAGGGGCGACTAGAATCAATTTTATTATTTTGTAAGATTTGACGTTCCAAAGTGCCCATACGTTCACAAGTGCTATTTAAAATAAATGATTTGACTTTAACCATTTCACTATTGTACAGAAAATGTCTCCACAAAAAGTAAGCAAAAACTCACGCGGTGGAACATATGCGACTTTGCGACTGTTGTTCGAAACCAATAAAATGTTAGTAACAATATTGGTAGCAAAACATGTTGCAGTAATATGTTTTTGTAACAACTTTGCTGTAAAAGCAATGTCCACATAAAGTACAGCTCTCGCTTTTTCTAGAAACAATTTCTCGAATAGTTCTGACAACATATTGAACTGAATAGCAAGATTTATTTTTATTACTCTTGTAAAAGAAATCAGTTTTTATTTTTTAAACTAAATGAGTCCATTTACATCATCCACAATGAGATCATTTACATCATCCATTTTTATTCAAGGCAATGGCACGTAAAATTTTATCGGAGAGGCAACCGGATGGCGAATGGTAATCTGGGTCTTGAAGTGATACCAAACCCCCCCGTACCGTCCGAATGTACCCCAAATGGACGGGGGTGCAGATATGGGGGATGGGGCCTAACATTTTTTTCTTTGACATAGCATTCATAATTTAAGTTCTATTATGTGCAAAGAATTTGTGTGTATCAATGCCATCTAGTTTTGATAAAATTAACCCTCATTTTCGGTGATAAATCATCGGTAAGGAATTTCAAGAATTATATACATTATTTCAATTATAGCGATGTTGAGGGGTGGCAACTAGATGGCATTGATACACACAAATTGCTTGCACATAATAAAGCTAACATTTTGAATGCCAAATCCCCCATAAAAAAGTCTCCATCCCCCATATCTCCGCCCCCGTCCATTTGGGGTCCATTCGGACGGTACGGGGGGGTTCGGTATCACTTCAATACCCAGATTACCACTCGCCATCCGGTTGCCTCTCCGATAAAATTTTACGTGCTTTAACTATTTCGGTGGCCAAGGAAGATTCTTGATTTCATGTACTACTAGCTGCTTAGGATTCGTATAATATTTATTTATTTATAACCTTCATACAGAGTAACAGTTGTATTACAAAAAAACTTTTTTACAAAAAAAAACAACCGACTTCAAAAAAAAACACTACAAAGTGAAAAATAACTTTAATTTCGGAAGTCGGTGTCTTGGTTTTGAATTTTCGTTCTTTGTCACCGACTTCCGAAATTAAAGTTATTTTTCACTTTGTAGTGTTTTTTTTTTGAAGTCGGTTGTTTTTATTTTGTAAAAAGTTTTTATTTTTCACTTTTTAGTGTTGTGGTACCTACCCCAAACAAATTCGAATACCACTACCTGCTATGTAAATAACAGTGACAGAAAGTTATCATATCATCCACATACTAAGTGGGAAAAAATACGTATTATTGAAGCTAACTCAAAAACTACCCAAGCAAAGTTAATAAAATTTATATGGGACCACCTCTGAAGTATGATCTACCAAACAAAAAAAGAATCATCAAAATCAATTCATAATTGGCGGAGTAATCGCGTAACAAACATACAAAAAAAAAAAAAAAAAAAAAC
This sequence comes from Agrochola litura, assembly GCA_949152395.1. Classification (NCBI taxonomy): domain Eukaryota; kingdom Metazoa; phylum Arthropoda; class Insecta; order Lepidoptera; family Noctuidae; genus Agrochola; species Agrochola litura. Next base: position 13,827,704 of record OX424509.1, on the reverse strand, counting down.
AATATACAGACGAATTGAGAACCTCCTCCTTTTGGAAGTCGGTTAAAAATGTTTTATCTCAGTTCTGAGTCTCTGTGTGCCCTTTAGCAAAGGCCTCCTCCATCTCCTTCCAATTCCCTCTGTTCCTTACCTGTCTAGTCCATATCTTTCCCGCCGTCCTCACCAAGTCATCCTGCCATCTTTTCAAAGGTTTCCCTTTCTTTCTCTTCCCCTCCCTAGGGTCACTTTTTGTTCCATTTCTCTTCTCCCCTGACAGTATGGCCGGCCCATCTCCATTTTGTTCAGTACTAAATCTTGTGTTAAGGTGTCATCATATCCCGAGCTGTTTCTGGCAATTTCCCAGCTAGAAATCTGTAAACCTGTAGCTACTTGTTATGAGGTTTCTAGCTGGAAAAACTGTCAGCTCTACTCAGGTTGGTACACAGTAATTTTGTGATTAGTATAGGCCAAATTACTACCGTTGGACGAGAGACTAGGCCAATCGGCGGAGGGAGCAGTGGTATCCCGGTGGTAACAGCCACGCAGGCAGGCGCTTTACTTTGTGTGAATAATTTCATCACCACTGCTCTCAAAATGGTGAAGGAAAATATCGTGAAGAAACCGGCATGACCAAAATTTCGAAGACATGTGACATTTACTTACCCGCAGTGGTAGATTAAAACCCACTCTCTCTCGAAACGAGGAGGCCTGTGTCCCAGCAGTGGGAATATTATTGCCTGATTATGCGTATGCACATCGGTGGATTAAGTAATTAACAATGACGAACCATGTTTATAGCACGTAAAGTCTCCAATTCATATTCAATGAGCAATGTTAAGTCACTCATTTACATGCAATACGAGCGATGTCCTACCATGTAAATCCCTTCTCTACACGATCAATTTTAAAGCATGCATAGTCACTTTACATTCTACTCCAATGGGAATTGAATTCATCTCAAATTCATATAAATCGGATCAGATTTTTTTATAAATTTATTTTTACCGGAAATTCGTTTACCGACAAAACCATGAGGATTTCATCAAAACCGATTCGATTCACTACATTTTTTATTAAAAATAAATCGTGCGTAATAGGCGGATTTGATTTGACACAATAGTGGTACGAACTTTTCAATTTTTATCCAATTTATAAAAAAAAAATCCAATGTACGAATATGTACTAAATCCCGTAAGCCTTTTCTGATACGCCCTGGGACGCAATATTACCGGAGGCTACATCAAACTAAAAAAAATAAAGGATAAATGAGTAAAACGAACATCCAATGCTCTGTCAAAGTTTGTATTACTAAATACAATAGACGTTGATATAATTATTCAGTAACCTGTTCCGCTTAACTTTTCCTAAAGAGCCATAAAAAACCTTGTAAGAAATTGACACGTGTTTCACCGCTCAACGAGGTATCCTCTGGATGACGATTGAGTTGTCGCGAACCCAAACACGGCGTGTTGCCACACCGAGCGCTGGACGCAGAGCTCTCTGCGTCCAGGATGCCTCGTTGGTGAAACATGTGTCGATTTCTTACAGGGTTCTTTATGGCTCTTTAGGAATAGTTAAGCGGTGCAGATTACTAAATATATCAACGTCTTTTGTAATGGATTTCCGCAAGGTCACGCCTTAATCAATTAACTATCTTGTTTGTATACCTACTATTATATATCCATACATATTCTAAACTAAAGTCGCTTTTCGTGTTTGGCTGTATGACTACGTTGTTCTTCTAAATCACGCAACATATTTTGATAAGGTTTTCACCATCGTTTAGAGAATTTATTCCGGAAGGTTTATGTGTATAATACGTTAATATTAAAGTTACATATTATAAGAAATCTCGATGCAAGTCGTAAAAACCGTGTGAAGCAGGAGCTGTTGCTAATAATATCTTATAAGCAAATGAATAGATTTTTGCTCGGTTGCCATTTTTACCAGGAATGTGACTAATCCCTTGGAAATCAAATTTTTGGACCCAAGGCTGCACAATTTTTGCTTTTATCTTTACTGCAATGCTAAATTGGAATAATTTGGTCGAAACTTATCTATTAATATGCTTATCTATTAATAATAACGAAGTCAAATTGAAATCAAATATTTCGGAAAAAAGTAATTGCTACCACGGAACGGGTCGGATACCGAAAATATAGTTCCTAGAATTTCGGTCCGTTTGTCTATTTGTATGTATGTTTCTGATTGGCGCAAAAACGGCTGAATGGATTTGGATGAAATTAGGCACACAAAAAGTTTATAATCTGCATTAACACAGGGTATACATAGTATGTTTCCATGAGATATTTTCCGACATCCACGCGAGCAAAGCCGCAGACAAAAGCTAGTTTATTTAAAATAATGAAATCATCAATACGGTGAAAAAGAAGAATGGGAATATCTTATACCTAACAAATATTATAATGCACTCAGGTACCTTAACAGTACAATAATATTTCCAGAAACGAACTCTACTTATTAATAACCTTAAATCATTATTCTGCTCAATTTAACTTCACATCAAAGCAAAGGAAACCTTTGTCAACGCTATTAGAACCTTTATTATTTACAGTAAATCAAAAACAACCTCTGCCCTTAAATTTTTGGACCAAAAACAACAAACCTTCAAAGTATTCCAATATAAAAATCTTATGTGGAAGTACTTTATTAGATATGTAAATCCAATTACCTTAATGTATCGGTAAAAAAAGCGCTCGTATTGTAAATACATCTGTCATTTCATCTCATCGCAAACGTGTATTTACTTTTAAATGTTTAGGTACATGTGTAACGATGTCGGTAAAACAGAAATAGGTAGATGCATATAACTACATATACCATCGGCACAAGTCTGAGGTCAACCAGCCACCCTCACTCGAACAATTTGTCTTGGAACAGAGAAGGAAGCTCCCAGACGGTTACAAATGGTAGATTACTTCGAGTTTACTAGATACCCGCCGTAGACAAATGTCGTATCCACTCGGTCGAGTCCTGAAGCTTCCGCTATAATGAATGTCACTTCGAAAGGGATATTATGCAGGGATCCATCACTTAGACAATGATAGACAGATTCTAATGCGTTTTAAACTATTGAGATGTGCTTCTGACAGACGCTTAGAGAGTTACAAAGATTGAAATGTTGGAGTTTGAAACTCGATTCTCTGAACGCAAGTGGGTGAAATTGTATATTGTGTTACATTTTCTCACTTTCCTCTCGTCGTGGTCGGACTACTTAAGTTACAGCTACACTTTAAAATATTAAAACTTTTATTTTAAGTAAAAAGGATTGTAGTAGCACAGCTTTAAGTAATAAACCCTTCATGTTCTAGGTACAGTTTGAAATAACACAACTAGCCAAATTCAGTAGTCGTGAAAAGCTCACATACATTGATCGAATAACTAATATCGTCGTATTTAGATCAATATCGCACACAAATCGTATTTCAAAGTTGAATGAATATTGAATATAAATGAATGATCGAATGAATAATTGGGAACTCGACTAATGTTTATACGTAATCATTATGGTGACCAGCGCCCTAATTGCGTAATACAACACAATCACAATTTGTTTCGATTTGAAACAGATTTCTAATCCATTGCTTCATAAGTTGGAAAGAAAATCTGTTCAACAACGTAAATAACGCAATGAATGTTGTTGAAATGTCAAAATGAAACAAATTTCGCGAAATTGTTTACGAAAATGAGTTACGCAATTAGGGTACTGTTTAAGACCATACGAACCTGATTATAAGGTCATATCTGTACCTATGTGTTTTCAATTTAAAGTAACTTCTGCCAATTGAAAAATTCGCCCTCAATTTCCGAGTGCTACGTTTCGGTGTGAATATCAGAGATCCAATCATTTCCCCATCGGTAACCGACTCGTGACGATTGACGAGACAGTTGCATGACTGGTAGACCGAAGGATATGAAGCCTATGCTTTCAGAGACTTTGGAAAACGAAACTATCTGTTTAGTAGGTAAGTTGGAAATAACTAGGATTATTTAAACCTGAACAGGTTTTAGGATATTTTAATAGTAAAATAATAATGTGCCCGAACCAGTTTTCGAGAATTGTCACGCCACATTGTACTGGGATCGATCTATCATCACTGACAGGACTATTGTAGCCAATAAGCCTGATATTGTGGTGATAGATCGACGAGAGCGCCGTGCAATGATTGTTGATATCGCTGTCCCTCATGATGAAAATCTCGTGAAAACTAAGAAAGTGAAAAAAATCAAGTATCACACGAGATTGTCGACATGTGGGACGTGGACTCTGCAATCACTGTACCGAAAATTGTTACGGTTAATGGTCTAATAGCGGAGAGCCTCGACCAACACATCAGGATGCTCTCATTGCGCAGCTGGGTCAAGGGCTTGATTCAGAAAACAGTACACCTAAACACGGCACGCATAGTTAAGAGGCTCCTTTCTCTAAAGCCCTGACCACCGGCAGCTTGGACCCTGTTTCTGATGCCAATGGGCCACTTTTTTATATTTTTAAATGTTTGTTTTTAATGATTTTTATAAAAAATATTTAAAAATGTAAACGATGTGTACATAAATATAATAAAGAATAAAATAAATAAGAGGTCCAACAGTCCTATTATATGACAAATTTTATGAATTTTGTCTTATTATTTTGTTCGAAATAAAAGGCTTACTTTTTTTTTTATACCTACTAAGACAGTTATGAAATGACATGACGCGTCATTTTATCTTCTGTAAAATTTCACTGTCCAGGAAAAACAGTTTACACTGATTTCTCGAATGAAAATAAACTGTGCTAAAGATAAAATACACGGTGTAAAACTGACAACACTAGAGGCTTCCAGCAGCACTAAATAATGACACTTAATCCAGCTAACTTTTAATACAGTACGTTACCGTAGCGAGAGCCTTTCAACGCACAATATTCCCGCCGTCGAGTGAAGCGGGAGTAAATTAGCTGTAACGTGTAGATTGAAACTCAGGTAATCCGGGAATTACCGTGTCCCGAAAGTACGCGTATACGTTAATTAATAAAGGGACACCATGACTTTAAATTAATACCTATATTGGGGTAACAGAACAGGGTATGTACAGTATTTCTATTTCTTAATGTCCCTCGGGTGTCATCGGATTTCCGAACACAAACGAATGCTAATTTCCATGTCCATCAATTATTAGATTTATCTTGTATAATAATTTGAATTCAGAACTAAGCACTTTATTGTTGTTTTGTTTTGATTTCCGTGCGAACTATATAGAGCTGTAAAACTATTTTCCTATATGTCGTGTCGTGCCTCCCATTTTTTAAATAAATTACATTAAGTTAAAAGAGTATTAACAACTCTGTATACTTCGAAGTCGATTGAGACCGTCCGGTCTGCACCAAGTGCAAAGAGCAACTGATAGAAATCCGACAACTGACAAAACATGAAGTTTCCCGAGGGATATAAAAAAATAGAAATACAGTATAGTGTCTGTGTAAATTGTTCTTACCTTTATACAAGGTGTAGCTGAAATAACACAAAACGGAGTCATTGTACTCAACATTATGAAAAACTTTTACAACGGGGACCAACCCTGAAAGATGAAAAAAAAATCTGCTATTTCATAAATTTTGATCGTGATAGTATTGCACTTTTGTATGAAGCCGCTTTTTTTCATATTTCAGTGTTGGTCCCATAGTGAAAATTTAATCATTTTCATGAGTACTACACTCTCTTAAAGTATGTTCCTCATTTAACCTAACACACTGACCCTTTTGAACCCGAAGTCACAAAGGTAGTGACGGCAAAAATTATCTCAATGGCTTAATGCGCATGAGTTATAATGGAAACATTTAATTAATACCTATTTGTGACGTCATAATAATTTATGAGATAAATAAAGGTCTCTAACAGTAAGATATTTTGAGTTAGGCAATGTGGTTTACTTGAAATGCCTATTTTCAGGAGTTGGTGGATTGATACGAAAAGTATGTCACTCTTGCCAAAAAAAACTTTCAGCTGCAGGAAAAGCCTCCAATGCTCGAAGTCTTTGTGCCATTTGCGCCACTGACGCTGCTATTAACTAGACCACTTACTGAGCACAAAAAGTATAGTCCTCCAGACCGTATTTCGGCCATGGCAGCCTATCTCAATGGAGACTAGCCTTCGGCGCGAGAGATATTATAGTGCACAAGTGTGTGCGCGACACAGGTGCACTCTCTCTTCCCTCACTCTCATAGTCCGAAGGGACGGTAATCCGACACGACCGGAGAGCGATCAGGCGCAGGACCAACGGCTTATTGTGCTTTCCGAGGCACGGGGGTATTACACCGCCAACTTCCAAACTCCGGGCTGTTATTAAGAAATTCCTAATGGAAAAACCTAATAACACTTTGCCCGACCCGAGAATCGAACCCAGGACCCCACGCTCTACAGGGGCGCTTGCGACCACGAGACAAACGAGGCAGCTAAAGAGCACCATCGACTAATACACGGCACATAAGCTGATTTAGAAATTACCATCGACTCGAAAAGAAGAAGATGTTTTTTGTAATAATACTACCTATTGTTAGGAACACAATAATACCTCATCATTATTATAATTTCAGTCTAACATCACAACTAAACAAATGGCTGCTACAGGTTATAACAGACTGTGATAATACATGTGGATATGGTAGGGCAAATAAAATTCAGCATTTCTCGATAGAACTAAATTATATTATTTAAAATACATAAAGATAACAATATAAAAAACACAACTGTCTTGGCAATTGTCCGTTAAGCCAAAAAAAAAACAAATTAATAAACTATCCTACATAAAAGATGGTACATTTCGTACATACATACAGTGGCGGGGCAAGATCAAAATTTGATGTGGGCGATGTACATTTTGCGAGGCCGTCTGGTGCCGCAGGAAAAAAAATACAGTTGAACAGTTGTCAAATTTTTAGGTAGGTATAGGTCGAGTTATAGGATAGGCCATTCAAAAATATTGGGGGTATGTGAACACCATTTTTCTATTCAGGAATCTGTTTGCGTAATATTAAGCTTTACTACGTTCAGTGCCGGGAATCCTCCTGGAGGGCTCATGTCAATATATTTATCGTTCGACGCGTTCACGGCTTTTATGTAATGCTGCTACTGCTGAGTATGAGGTCCTGGGTTCGATTCCCGGGTTGGGCAAAATGTTATTGGGTTTTTCTATCTAGAATTTCTCAGTAGCAGCCCAGAGTCTAGATTTGTGCCCGGTTGATAGTAATAGGCTCGCCCCCTATTAAATGGGACTTAAAAATAACTGATGAAATGTGGGTGTAGGTGCCTACTACAGGTACACCTCTGCCCAACTCTTCGGGGAAACAAAGCGTGATGTTATGTTAAACCTTCGAGGTGCGAGGCCCCTCGGACCGCGAGGCCGGAGGCGGTGGCCCACGTCGCCCACGCCTTACGCCGCCTCTGCATACATATACATATAATTGTACATAGACATAAACGCAATGCTTGTCAGTCACACAGATCAGATTTCATTAACACAAAGGAGGACCGACCGACAGTTCACAATAACATCGAACTTAATTTTTATACTTCGATCCGTCAAGCCATTCTGATTTTTCATTAATAGGTAGGTATGTATAGCTTGAAGCACTGTCCGTAATTAAAGCAAATAATGCAAGTCATGCAGAAATGCAGTAAAAGACGAAGTGAATACGTGCCCGCCATTCAATTTATTATCCATTTTAAAATCATTTTTCCCAATAGCACAAAAGAAATTTTAAAATATTTTAAAGCCCGCCCCTGCTTCGCACGGTTCTACGACGAAATTTCTTTATTATATGTAAATTTATATCAAATGTATAAACACAAAGTGCACCTATTGTGCACATAGTTGGTCACTTACTGAACAACAGAAGTCCAAACTCAAGATTTGCCAGCGGGCAATAGAGCGCAGCATAATAGGTGTCAAACGAACGGACCACGTTAGAAACACCATCCTGCGCTCCATAACTCAAGTAGCGGATGTTGGAGAAAAAACAGCCTGGCTGAAGTAGAAGTGGGCCGGCCACGTCGCACGAATGAACCCGAGAGATGGGCAAAGATCGTCACTCACTGGACGCCTGAAGGAGGACAACGCCTCGAGGTAGACCGCGGCGAAGGTGGTGTGACGATCTAGTTATGTTTGCGGGGCTAACATGGCCTGAATTCACACAAAACAGAGAGATTTGGAAAGGAAAAGGGGAGACCTTTGCCCAGCAGTGGGACACAATATAGGGTAACAAAAAAAAACACAAACTTTCCGGAATAAATGCTCCAAATGATGGGGAAAACCGCACTAAAATCCGTTTCGTAGTTTAGAAGAACAACGCGGTAACACAGACAAACACGAAAAGTGACTTTAATTAATAATATCTATAGAAGATACAGATACCTGTGGAAGATGAAATTGCTGATTAAATGAAAGGGTAAGAAAAACAATCATAGAAATATAAAAAAGCATCTATGGTAACAACTATAAAGCGCACACTGAGAACGAAGCGAAACGAAACTAAGTTCGTTTATTCTGGTGCATAGTTCGCAGTTTGAACCGTGGTAACTATATGAACGAAGTTAAACGAACTTCGCTCATATAGCTATAAAATTCAAACTTCAAAGTTCGAACTTCGCTCAAACTTCGTTCGAACTTTAAAGTTCGAACTTCGCTCATGTAGCGAAAAACGTGTTTTTTTCGGCGTTTATTGCTCAAATTTAATTCGGTATGGAACCCTTCGTGTACGAGTGCGACTTGAACTACCGGCCGGCCTGCTTTTATAGCATTTGGCAGAAAGATAACCTGGTACCTGTAAAAGCATTATGTAGTTCTCTACATCCACACAGATAGGTCTGCAGACACTGAATGATACACATATGCTTCTCATTTAAATTGTGCGAATCCTACATTAGACCTCACATAATATACAATCACCAGTCACAGGTTGTACTGTGACTGATGATTCCTATACTATGAAATGAGCAATATTTGTATAAATAGTAATCACGTTCTGGAAAACGGCTCTAACGATTTCGATGAAAGTTGCAATGTTGGGGTTTACGGGGGCGAAAAATCGATCTAGCTAGGCCTCATACCTAGGAAAATTCGTTTTTTTCGTATTTTCGCCCGAGCAGAGCTCGGTCGCGCAAAGTTTAAGACACGATTGCTTCCTTAGAATAATGACATGGAAGCATTAAATTAGTAAGTACCTACTATCTAGTATGAACTTTCCTATACTGCTCAATGAGCATTCTCTATTTTCACCAGAGCAGAGCTCGGTCGCCCAGGTACTGTATATAATGTAGCATTACCAAGTAATACCAATAAGCAATACTGTGCCAGCAATAGCAAGCCGGTGACCCGCTAACACGCCACTCCGTCACAAAAGGGGCACGTAGGGGCACGTAGGAATCTCTCCCACCGTGCACGCATGACCTGCCTTTATATCTTGTTTACACTGTTTACCCAACTGAATAAAGATGGCGGTTGAAAAATACGGTCGGTGGTTACAAAAACTAGTGTTCGGTTTTCTTGCAGTGTCGTTTCAAGAAATCGAAAGCTTCCTGCCTCCGGCTATTACGACGGAGGTCGGAAAGTAAGAGTTTTAATCAAAACCATAGAGACTTCCGAGTCGTAATTCGTAGGCTCGAACCCAGATGGGCGATTTACTTTGTGTAATTTATTTCATCACCACTGCTCTCAAAACGGTGAAGGAAAACGTCGCAAGGAAACCAGAATGTCCTAGAACCTAAAATTCTAAGACATGTGGCTTACACCATTCCGCACTTCGCCCGCGTAGTGGATTAGGCCCTCTCTGTGAGAGATAATGGGCCGTAATCCATAGCCTATTAAGTTCCCACTGCTGGGACACAGGCCTCTGTGTCCCAGTAGTGGGAACTTTATAGGCTGATTATGCTATAGCTGTAGGCTAAGTGGTTAATTTACCTATACGAAAATAAGCTTGCGAAATGTGGGTGTACCTGCTACAGGGACACCTCTGCCCAACCCTTCGGGGAAACAAGGCGTGATGTTATGTTATGTGTGAAAATAACCTTTTACTTTTATAGTGTACAACGTCAAAACGATGTTGAATCGCAACGTTACGGTTCTTAAATTAAACAAAACGTATCGATACCTATATCAATCAACCAACTTTCGTTCTATAATCTGCTACTGCTACTATAACATTTAAAATGACATGTGTCATATCAATCACCACAAAATGAACAGAGTATAATCAAATAATTAAATTAAATTAATGTATTTCATATAAATCACATAAAACATCATAAAGCACTTTATTTATCCACCACAGCGTAATTATGAACTGATTTAAAACAAAAATACTGATGAAACATTGTCTACGCGATAAATTTCCGATTAAATTCAAAAATTCCGATGAAAATGCTTCCAAAATTAATTTTGCATATAAAAACATGTCTTCCGTTTCATATATCGCTTCGTAGTGCGTAAAAACGACAAATGGCATTCGTAAAACACTCGATTAAATACGAAATGTTAAATGCATTACAATGATTTAAGTTACATTTCCAATTATAATTAATATTGTTTGTCAATACGACGTAAATAAAGTGAACTTTAGTAAAACGACGTAAATTATAAAATAAAACAAACAATAGGTTCGTTAATTCAAAGTGAAACAGTTGATTCTAGATGTCTATCAATCATTTACATTGACATTAATTTTACTGTAGTACGTAATATTCAAAACTACAACACTGATGAACCCTTCATTGTAAATGAAGGCATTTAGTAAGCAAATAGGACACGCAAATTGAATAATGAATTGTGTCCAACAATGACGGTATTTTTCTGGATACCTAATGATGATGATCATGGCCATGTGTAAGCGTTGGAAAAAAATATTATACTAAAAATCACATTCAACTGAAGTTAGTTTGACATCAAAACATTTAATCCTCATTTCGAAGTGCAGGTAAGGTGGAATTCGAAAACCATTCCCATCCACAAGCTATCCGCCGCAAATCGAACTAATTGCCAATAAACACACATGCGGAACAGCAGAAAAGATAAACATTTTTCCTGTCCGTAATATATACTCATCACGTCCTCACAGAATCTCTTCGCTTGATAGCTAATACCTGTTCCAAGCATTTTATCCGAGGTACGATCAAGATAAAGTAAATTATGATTTATAGAGGTGCGAGTAATACGGGATAGCCAGGGGTCGACATGACGATCCGACCTGCTTTGCCGTGTTTGCATTTTGAACATTTGCGAGGTACGGCGTGAACGGGAAATTATCCGGCTTTCAATACGTACCGACATTAGACCAAATTAACTGTTATTTTCACTGTTCTGTTAGCTTTTATTGGTGAATAGGAACGGTTTACTTCTTTTTTTTTTGTAAAAACTTTTTTAGGCGCGTTGGGCATTTTTGAGATGGGAAAAAACAATTGAACTCGTGACACCGTTACCGACACCTCATTAAAAGTATTTCCTGCATAATTAAATAAGTAAAAAAAAGTTAAAGTTAAGTTAAAGTTTTCACTTCTATCGGCACTCCCGGAGTGCCACTGTTTTTACCCGACTGCCCCAGAAGGAGGGTAATGTTTTTTTTTAAATTTTGGTGAAACTTTTGTTTGTCCCCCGCCTGCAATACCAAAATCGAAAAAATTTGGTATTGCAGGCGGGGACAAACAAAAGTTTCACCAAAATTTCAGGTTATTGGTGCCCCGCCTGCAATACCAAAATCCTTTAGATTACAATGCTTGTTTTTCTCTTTTCAGTTATGAGTTTTTGCAGTCGGGTTTTTTGTTTTTTTTTTTAATTATTTGTTTTTTTGTTTAAGTGACTGGTGGATCTTAATTACTACAATTTTACCTCTGTTTTTTTCAGTCGAATACACCAAGCTTGCAGTCATCTATCACCAACTGCGTCACCAGTCTTGATTGCGCTGACATTAAAGGTGGCCATTTTACTGTGGTGATCCAAGAGGAATTGAACATAAGTAACAGAAATACACGTTTATATTGTAATCTTAGGTTGAAACATACTTAGTTGTTGGATTACTATAATTGCTTCACAGCATTATAAGCTTTTGATCTTTCTTACGTCACTTTCTGTAAAGAACAAGATTCACCTCCACTTAGCTTAGAAAATTATTTTATTAAAGATCAAAAACGATTTTTTTACAATATTTGACACAACTTACTATTTACACTAGGTATTAAATTAAATGACTAACTAACAAATATCTTAGGTACAACAAAAGTTATGGTTGCTCAAAACAGTATTTTTGTAACTAAACAAAACATTTCTAACAGTATTCCGACATAACCCGCAATAAATTACATCGATAAAAGAATATCCCTAACCGCTGATGAATATTCATCGCTCTTTATATACATGTATATAGGCAGTGTCACTGCCAATATTGGGTAAGGCTTCGACCACATCGGCCCATCAATTATGTCGTTCGCGATCTAACCCTGTGTCCATCTGCGTACCATTTGTACACGTCAAGCCTACCTAGGCACGCACACCATACCAAAAAGCCTGCCATACAAAAATCAACCTACAATCTTGTAAGTTAAAGTTTATTTTCATTGTGGAGTGTCGTGGTAGATCAACACGCGGGATCGTAATTCGACCATGGTGACAAAACAATCATTAATTAGATTAGACGCTTGGTATTCGGCAAATCATTGGCCGAATGCCGAACGTAGACGAAATGACAGGGCGTTTGTTTTGTAGGCTTCGGTAACAAAGGGAGTTATCGGGAACGTTATTCTTATGGTAGGTAATGTAATGTGGAATATACCTTTGTCAGGTACCTATTATTTGGAAGATCAAACAAAATTCGCTGTACCGTACGTCTGACATCTGAAGATGGTAGATTTAGGAATACTTTGTAAATTTTAATCCATCAACAAGTATTTTTATCTAAAGTGTGAATTAAAATCAAACATGTAAAAAAAAAACCGGCCATGTGCGTGTTGGACCACGCACAATGAAGGGTTCCGTAGTTGGGATGAATTTATCCCAAGAACAAACTTAACATTGTAGTTGAAAAACGTGGTCTCCCATACATTCCAACTTCAAATGATATCACAATATTGAGAGATTTACCATGTTATTTTAAGACCTTATAGGTTTTCCAGTAATCTATGAGTCAAAAATCTTTCTCTGTATTTTTTTCAAAATCGTTGGTTCAGTAATTTCGGAGATAAGAGGGTCCGGACCATTTTCATCTATTTTCTTAAATATCTTTATTTTTTTTATTAAGATTCTCCTTTCATTTCATACGTCACACAGGTTGCAAAACATTTTTTTTTAATTTTCTTGTTTGCCCCCATAAAGCGACCCCCATATTCAAAATTCATTTATTTACGTTACACGTCCAAGTTGTAGTCACAGAAATTCATATGTGTACCAAATTTCAACTAAATTGGTCCAGTAGATTCGGAACAAATTGGCTGTGACAGACACCCATCCAGCCAGCCAGCCAGACAGACAGACACACGAGTGATCCTGTAAGGGTTCCGTTTTTTTCTTTTGAGATACGGAACCCTAAAACCGAGCGAGCCCTACAGTAGTCGCATATGATGTATAACATCTGGCATCTCACCTTGGTAATAAGCAACATTAAAGGGGCGGAGCCTCGTCAAGGTCGTTTCTGACGGCCAACTCATTGGTCAAATCAAATAGCGCGCGCTTCCCCGGCTTCCTGTTACACACTTCCGTCCCTTTTCACGAAATCACTCACACAAATTGCAGGAATGCGAGAGGAACGATGTTACACATTAAAAATGTGTCTACGAATACGTTTCGAGGAAAATTGCTATTGAATTTCCCAGACATATTATTTTATACCAACATAATTACGACTTTTAACACATTATATCCTTTTACATTTTAATATTAAAATGTGGTTATAATTAATACCTACATAGGTACGTACCTACAATGAAGCCTTACTTACCCCATTAAATGAAACAAGCATAATACGCTTATTTCGCTTCCTAAAGCACATGTCCCACCGCCGGCGATTAACGAAAAGCGAGAGTTAGCAACGAGCAGCAAGTGCACGACGGTGACGAGCGATTACTCGCTGGTACGCGTATGTACGAAGCGTGTACCTCTCAACGAGTATTCTGCCCGCCAAGTGAGCATCGCTGAGCGAGTAGAAATTAGTTCTTTTTATTAACCATCTTAACTATCGCCTCCGTAAACCTCCGATGGCTTATGAAAATAGTTGTCGAACACGTCATGGTCTGCTAACACTCGATGAAAGGCGCAAAGTTAAGAATATATGTTTGCTATAAGACATACTTAATGGACGCCTCGATTGCCCGATTTAACTTTTAACACTCCCCTACGGCGCACTCGTCACACTAAGATGCTACACGTGCCTCGGCACTCGACTAATTACGCAAAAAATTGTGAATTGACCCGTATTGCTCGAATTTATAACACAGATTTCTCTTAAGTCGATATATTTAATAAACCTGACGAAGGCAAATGACAAACTATTAATGTATTAATATTCAAACTTTTTGCTTTTCTTTAAAATTTTAACTTAACTATAAGTAACATACCTATAATTGCACTTTTTGAATTTATATATTTCTAAGTAGTCCGTTCGCATGTTTTATAGTTATCCTAGTTATACAGGGAAACCTATTATTAGCCATACAATACTGTAACACACATACTCTGTAACACCTACTATATGCATCGCTGTTGGTTGCATAAAATGAAAATACTCGCCGGACGAAGATTTATATTAATATATAAATCTTTGTCTTACATGCGAACTGCAATATTTTGTATGTTTCTTGGGCGAGAAAATAGTTGATAGCTAGTCGCTTCTTCGTTGGCGGTGGGACAGGTGCCTAAGCATCTGATAAAATATGAACCGCATAAACAAAACTTCCGCCAGCAAAATGTTAAGCTGCTATTTGCAATTCAAGTGACTAAACAAATAGCTAATTTGTATGTACGGAACCCTTTACATTGTCTGTCCTACCTATGCTTGCTTAGGGTATGGACACAAAGACTGTGCCGCGAATGTTTTGTAGTTACACACTGTTCAGTAAAAGAGAGTTATGTTTGTTTGTTCGCTTGATAGTTGTGGTTGAATTCGGTTTGTTATGTAGGAAAAAAACATTTTTACAAAAAAAAAACCGACTTTTTTGTAAAAAAGTTTTTTTTTTCACTTTTTAGTGATTTGGTTTGTAATTTATCTAAGTTACAATAGCCTTATGTCAACTGCTCATCAAAAATACCCAAATCGCTATAGATGTGCCTATAATATTTGAAGAGTTCCCTCGATTTCTCCAAGATCCCATCATCAGATCGTGACCAAATGACAATGGGACCAACTTGAAAGTATTCCCCTTTTTTCAAATCGGTCCAGCGGTCTTCGAGTAATCGGGAAAATACATAAAAAATAAAAAATAAATATCCCGACGAATTGAGAACCTCCTCCTTTTTTTTGAAGTCGGTTAAAAAGTAGGTGAAGGTGAAACAAATGACTTAAAGTGGAGATTGTTGGTAGTATTTCAATACATACTACCAACAATCTCCACTTACAATTCAATTCTACGGACCCTTTTATTACAAAATGTACACTCAATAACGAACCTAAACTGTGTTCGAGATTTAGTTTCCAAGCATATAAACAAATTTTATGTATTTTTGGAAAAACAACTTTAGTATCCTTAAATAAAGTTCAGTTTACGCTACAACTTCAAACGTTTTTATGACTATTTTAATATCTGACTGAAATTAACATAGTTTACAGTTTACACTAACGGTTGATATTTCTTTTAAGTGGAAAAAACATCTAACATTGTAGAATTACATCGTATCATTGGCGAACATTGGAAAATTTAACCTTAGTACTTAGTGTGAACTACTCTTTTACTATGGAACCAATTCTGAAATGCCATTCATTTTGATTGAGTGTTGACTTTACAAAATTATACTTGAATAGCCTCATAGGCCAGTCATTTAAAACATCATAGGTCGTAAAAAAACACTGTAGATTTTTTTTGAGATGATGTTAGGATACATGCCAATAGTGTAAAACAAAGTTTGCAGCTTCGAAAGACTTGTATATTGAAGCGTGGGCGACATTCTACTAACATAAGGTACTACAAAAATGATCAATTTCGTAATTATGTAAACCAACACAGGCCTTTATTTCATGGAAATTAATAACCCACAAAATATAGAGCCGGGTTTGATTAAACAAACGATGCAAATAGAACCCTCTCAATTTCTGAAAGCTTCCGCACATTGATGGAAAAACGAGGATTAAATTCAGCATGGGTCAAATCAGGGAAGCCTGATTTAAATCAAAATACCCAGAGACAAGGTAACAAATTACAACAATAGAAAAATCATGTTTATTTTTCTATTGTTGTTTTTAAGAGAATTCGAATTATTCATAAAAAATATAACTGGGAGAAAGAAATTCAAAATTCAAAATTCAAAAGTCATTTATTCAAACTAGGCTGAGAATCAGCACTTTTCGAACGTCAAAATTACATAAGACAGTCCCCCAAAAACGCCCACCCTTCACCACTTCCTAGTGCCTTTAGCTGGGAAGAAGAAGTGGCGCAACAAACTCCCCAGCAGCACAGCTGTCTGTTCAAGTTAGAGAATGATTCTATACAATAGTATACAAAATAACTTACATTATGCAACACAAAACATAATTCAAATGATAAATTATAGGCCATATGTCAGCTAGCACACGCCAATATACCAACCAAAAATATCGAGGACTATACTCAAGCATTATTTAAAAAAAATAAAAAGAAAATAAAACTAAACGTAAACTGAACTAAATAAAAGCCTCCAGACATAAAGGGCGTGCCCGCTTACATAAAGCTGTAATTGGCAGTTATAAATGATAAACTAGGACCATCGAGATAAAATAAATGTACAGTTAATTACTAGTAACAATAACAAAACCATGATCAGCAAGACGACCAGTCACCACAAGCAGCACCCGTTCACGAGCATAACGCTAAGATCAGCCATTACCCCCCTCGCCACATTTGAGGGAAGGAGGCAACCCGACCCCCGACGCTACCGCAAGCAGTGACATCTAAGGGAGCATGACGAACTTGCTGCCGGTTGCTCAGGCAAAAAATAATATGATCAATTGTCGAGGTCGCTAGCTAACCACAAATTGCAATACAACTCATAACAAAAACATTGTAATGAGTAGATTATGTCAACAATAAAATAAAATAAAAATAAATTGACTCGTTAAAATAAATAAAAAATTGAATCATAAATTCAAATAAAATAAACAATCATATAAACTGTCAGTAGGTAAGCTAATTCTGGAGAAAGAACATAAACATTGTCTTGAGTTAATCACAGCGACCAACTATTCTTATCATTTAAGTAGTCGTTGATACAATAGTATGCCTTTGAAAAATTATAATTAATCATAGACAAAACATGGATGACAGAAAGAGTAAACACACACACAGTTAATATACAGCTTGCAAAAACAGGTGCAGTCGCACATAATTATGTATTTATTTGTATATGGATGACTTCAAAATTATTATCCTATCCTACATTAAATGAGCAATATTTGTATATTTATAAATATATTTATAATCACGTTCTCGAAAACGGCTCTAACGATTTCGATCAAAGTTACAATATAGGGACGGGGGTGAATAATCGATCTAGCTAAGTTTCATATCTGGGAAAATTAGTTTTCTCCATTTTCACATCCTCGGGAATGTGATACAACGTTGGTATACCTGGACGATATATTTATCTATTTTCACCCGAGCAGAGCTCGGTCGACCAGGTACTGATAATAATATAGTCAATATACAAAACTACGGAATGTCCTCATGTATTATTTTTTGTTTTGCCATTCAATTTTCCAACCCAGGGGCCAAACAGAGCCGCAAGAAATTGCGGCACAGCGGACAGAGCTCCGGCGGGATCTCATGGCGTCATAGAGAGTGCGATTGTTGCAAACCAGCGCTGGGACCGTCTTTGAGGAGTGGCTTGAGAGGCGCCACGGCGTCCTCACCTTCCGCCTGACGCAGGTCTTCACCGGACACGGCTGCTTCGGGAGGTTTCTGTTCAGGATAAGGCGGGAGGAAACGCCCGGGTGTCACCATTGTGTGGATCGCCTGGAGGACACGGTGGAGCATACGGTGGAGGTCTGCCCGGCTTGGGCGGAGCATCGCCGTGTCATCGTGGAGGCGTTCGGCGTCGGTGATCTCTCGCGTCCGGCCCTGGTTCAGGCCATGGTACGGAGCGACAGGAAATGGCAGGCCGTCACCTCCTTCTGCGAAGCGGAAATGCTTGCGAAGGAGGAGGCGGAACGCGTGAAGGAGAGGCAAATTTCGCGCCCTCACGCCCCTAACCGCCGCAGGAGGAGACGCCCAGGGCGTCGGGAAGCGCGAGCCGATTTCCGGCCACCGTAGGCGCGGGCTTGCAGACGGTGAGCAATGGGTAGCTCGCCGTCCGATAAAGACCAGGCACGGGTCGACAGCGCGTTGTGTTCCACGTGCGCCTCAAAGAGATGTCAGCATAATTGACGGGGTCCGGTAGGGCCAATACCTGCCGGGGGTTCGAAGAAAACCGATAGGGAAATCGTGGCCCCCGGCAACAGGGCAACCGAAGGAACACGGGTAGGTTTTAGTCAGTAAGAGTCTGACACGCCCTCCCGCTCCGCCCAGAGCGGGAGAAGTTACTTGAAAATTTCCCAACCAAAAAAAAAAAAAAAAATGGTCCAAACAGAGAAATGGAATAAAACCAATGAGTGAGTTCGTATAAATGTCTAAAAGAAATATATTTACTTACGTTCTCATCTTGACTTAGGAAATGTCACTTGCGGGATTTATCGGCCAAACAATTGAGCCCAATTCGATTTCAAGTTACATAAGTAAACACTGGGATTATTTGAAGACATATCGAAAGAGCTTCTTGATTGTTTTTATAACTTCATACCAGTTTTTAATTGAGCTCGGCAGAAGTGTAGCATATCGATACAGAGTGTCTATTCGATTCCATTCCATGTCATGAGAGGTAAGCCATTTATTCCTTGACATATAAAGGATAATCCTTTTACCTTGCACAAGCTTAAAGACAGGGTTGTTTCAAATTGTTTTCCAATCGGCGAAAAGTGGTAGAGATCGACCCGAATACTTAACATATTTAGTTTTGATTTGGTGTATCAGAAAATCTTTTGACGGTTAAGAAACGGTGAGATAAAAAAAAAATATAGGTAAATGTTTCGGTTTATTGCAATATTTTTTGCTGTAAATAAACTAGTTTTATTCAGATACCAAGGGGATAAATCCCGTATTTTTTATTAAGAACGTTGACATTCTAATGTCAGTCTCAATTGTCAAAAAAACTTTGAATTTACCTACATTTTGGCCAAGGTTTTGACATTATTTTTATTCGGTAGAAGTTTATAAACATAAATGCAATAGGCATGCGACTTAAGAGTCTATAATATCTCCAATTGCTTATCATGCTAAATATGCTAATATAATGTCTCCAACACCCTAGAGGTAGCTAACTAATGTTAATAGTACTAGATAAAAATCACTTTGTATCTCATTAGAAGCGAAATTTTTTAAATTCTTATGAGAAATAAAATTCTTTAAACCCATGATCCTCCGTTATATCGAAGATACTGCAGCATTAATTTTGGAATCAATATATGATAAAGATGAGGATTAATGTTAAGTACTACATTTGAGGAAAAAACGATTCCATAAAAACTTTCTCTACAAAAAAAAAATCCAAAGTTACCTCCAAACCGTACAATAAACTGATACAATTATAATTTATTTTTTTTTCTACCATTATTTTCACCGTAAAAAGAAATTACCTAAACTATCGGCGCCTTGGCGCCTTTTCCCCGCCACTCAATCTCGCTCTCACTCGGTCAAAGAGTGAATTTGAGCTGAGGTATTATAGAGTATTCAACGTAACTGGCGAAATATTATGGCTATTAATTTTTCTATGTAAACTTATCCAAAACCCATAACACGATTTGCCTTAAGTCCTTAAACCTCTGCTATCCTGTGAAGATCCATGAGGATTTTCATAGGAAATAAAGAGGGTAGGTTACCTATATACAAAAAAAATACAAATAGCAATTCACCTACCGTGTAAATTGAGCCAACCTTTTGCCACCATAGACCAATAAGTTCATCATCATTTGATATACCTTTTTGTAATGTTCAAAGTAGCATATATGCCAGTGAACATTCTAGCCACATTAATCATATCCTAACTGGCACACGTAGCAAACACAAATAATAATTCATATTCGTATTACATATTACACGCTATGTAGTTACCATTTGTAGTACAACGTATCTTTTGCTGTCGTTTCAAAAGATTAATTATATCTGTGCATTTTTATGCTTTCTTTGAAGAATAATCTGTAAAATTAAATATTTGTACAAAAGATACCTAGTAAGCTGCTTACGACTTTTTTCAATTATTATTAGGTTTTATACACTCATCGTACAGTTTAGACATGAAAGAAATAAGGATACAGCGGGTATTCATTGATGTATGAACGTAAATGAAGCAAAAGGTGACGCATTTAAGGCGACGATAACCGACTTATAATAATTTTATATTGAAGATCACGTCTAAACGAGTAATGTTAATGATTTGGAAAAAATATATGTTAAATAAGAGCATTTTTTTAATAACTTAATATTAGAATATTTTAGATTATGTTTATATAACATAGTGAAATTAATTTGTAAAGTCATGTATAACGTGAATAAAAAACTGAGAATCACACAAAATCTTTTTTGCGTATTTTTTTAAACCTTCACCATTTTAAAGATAATTTAATTATTGATGTTTTAGTATATGTGTTTTACAAAATAGCTTTTGTTTTATGTATAATAAATTAATAAAGCGTTTAATTTGGGACAGCGCTCCTTAATGGGCGAGTCCTATTACTGGCTGGACGTACGACGCGTTGCGTGAGCTCAGCACAGAACACGCAAGCTAACCACTCAAGATCACTGACATATTATTATACATATCTACGTCTTAAGGATCGTAGCAGGTGGCATTCTGGAATTTCTGTCTACCCCAATGGGAAGAAGGCGTGAGTTTATGTTTGCCAAACGCAACAAAAATATAATCTACCTACAGGGGTCCGCTCAAAAAAACCAGCCAAGTGCATGTTGGACCACGCACAATGAAGGGATCAATAGTTGGGATGAATTTATCCCAAGAACAAACTTAACGTTGTAGTTGAAAAACATGTTCTCCCATACCTTCCAACTGCAAATGTAAGTTTGTACGCACAATATTAAGAGATTTACCAAGTTATTTTAAAACCATAGACTTTTTATAGGTTTTCCTGTAATCTATGAGTTAACAACCACTCTCCGTACTTTTTTCAAAATTTTAGAGTCAGTAGTTTCGGAGATAAGGGGAAATAATGGTAAATTTTCATAAATTTTCTTAAATATCTTTAAAAGTACATACATAACATACATAATCAGCCTATAATGTTCCCACTGCTGGGACACAGGTCTCCTCTCGGTGAGAGGGAATGGGAAGAAATAATACACCACGCGGGCCCAGTGCGGGTTGGTCTTTAAAAGTATTTATTTTAAAATAATAAAAAAAATTGAGATCCTCACAACAAGTCCTTCGATTTGATTATGTTACACGGTACAGTTTACAAAACTTTTTTTTTTAATTTTTCAATTTGCCCTCGGAAAGTGTGTCCCCATATTCCCCATTGCCCCCATATTCAAAATACATTTATTTACTTTACACGTTCGTGTTTGGGTAACAAAAATTCATATGTTGCATGTAGCTGTGACAGACGGACAGACAGACAGCCAACGAGACACACGAGTGATCCTGTAAGGGTTCCGTTTTTTCATTCGGACGTACGGAACCCTAAAAACGTTGTAATCAGATAACACGACTAGGTTGCGCGAGGCTAACGTTCCCAAAAGGCAGAAAAATATACGTACATAAGTGAAACGGTTGTATTTGGTGACGCAGCTACCGCGGCTACACAAAAACACGATAGTTTTATTTGACAAAACTCGACTGGTAACTCAATATCTGTCAGCGAAACTAGAATTTCCCAGGCGGAGGTGGGGAAATGAAATAAAACTCACAATGGCGCGCCAACAGCATTTTAGGAGCAATGCACAAGTAGGGCGTAACGTTAGTACGCGGGCGTACGTACTCGCCAGTATACGCGATCTTTTATATCTTTAAGAACATTTCCTACGTTTCGTACGTGGTTTTCAGAGGAAGAAAAATGCTTTGTAATAATCTTTTTAATATCAAATTCTCGTTACTTTTATTACATGCAGAGTCAAATTCGTGGATTCAATAAGGAACTAATATTCGAAATTGCATTTCACATTTGGAAGACGGAAACTCTATTACTTATTGTTAAATTCTTGTTCATTTAAAAGTATGAGGAAGAAATACTCGCAAATTATATGGAAGTGGCATTATCATTTGTGGTGTGGGTGGGGAAATTTCCTTATCCGCCCGTCTATTAAAAATTCAAAAGTAATTATCTCAAGTTAACAAAGTAAAGTATATTTCCTACTTTGAGAATATATCTGCTTTTGTTATGAACGAAACCAGCAAAGAAAATCAAACGTCGTTTCTTACTGCGTGACATTTTCTTTACCGAAAAGTTGCGTGTCTCAACCGATGTGTAAAACCGGTTTTTAACCCCATACATACTACCGCACAGCACTTTTCTCCGGTACAGTTTACATGTCAGCATAGCCACAGCACTCCCTAGTTTACAGAAGCGCGTATGCCGCTAAAAATAACAAATATTTTTTTATTAAACCGAAATACAGTACCGTGCTATTGGAATAGCAATTTTTTTTTTACAAATATTTGATCGTTATTGGCTAACAGTATTTATTTTGAATTTGGTTATGGACTCTTTCATATTCTAGCTACCACAAAATGCAAAAATACGCCGATAAAATCAACAGAAATATGTATGAAAATTACATTACGCCGTGCCTGTATTTCCCTAAGGTTTACTCAAAGGTGTATTTTTTAGTTAAACATAAGTCGCATGTAGGGGTGCAAACCTATTGCCATAAACGGTCACAATTATGTTCATCATCAAAATATTTTATTTCACATAAACCTACTGGCACTTCTGAAACGTCAGAAACTAGGTGCACGGTTCCGATAGGTAGTTTCCTATGGAGAAGAGCTGGCAAGAAAATCCACGGTTACTCTTTTAAAAATAATTGGCTTTTACAATATTTTCAAATAACAGTGTTAATGGGTATTGGGAGGACAGTATTTCAACAAGTACCAGGTACAACAAAATACAAAATGGTCAACAAATTTACAGTCCACTAAGCCTACAGCATTCTCACATTCTCAAAATAGAAAAGAATCTATATTAAAATAAATTAATTAAGAAAAATAAAAACTTATTTTAAACGCAATTACATGATTTTTATTACAACTGTAACAAATCTGAATAATTTTCATGTCCACAAAAGTCACTAATAAAGAGTTGAAATTAAATTGTAGGTATATAATGTCAAATAATACGATGATGTCAAGGAAGAATGTAAAAAAAATAAACATGGTAATTTGGGAGCAGTTAATAGACTCTTACATAATTATGCCGCTAGTGAAGTACCAGGGAAGCCACAGTACAGTTAAAGCAGTATTCAGAATATTTATAAATCCATGCAAAATTATACACAATCTCGGGAACATATTACGCGAGTACAGCACGTAATGTGCAGCGCGCCCAGCATTTTACGCAGCGACCACGTGTTGTCAGTGAACACAACCGGCGATGTGAACATGCTTAACGCTCCAAACGAATGGCCTCTAAAAATACGTGGCTCATTAACCGTAGCGCACTGAAAATTAATTGTGTTATAACGTAACATAATATAGGCGTGTCATCGGCTTCGCTCGCAAAACGGGTGCGCTCTCACCGCGCAAGTTGTCCCATTTCAATTAACACGATACGACTAATTTGGTCCCGGCACCGCTCCTCGGTGATATATGTCCCTTATCCCAACCTAATTAGTTTGGCGGTAGCTCATACGAACCCTGCGTTAATAATTTCTAATTTAAAGCTAGTCTGCCCTATGGTGGGACGAAGTTCAGCTCAGCTGTCGAGTGCTATGAATTAATCAGAGAACTTTTCGAGTTGGTCAAGCTTCTTGGTGCTTGACAGGAGTGGGGAGTGGAGTTTAACTATGTTCGAAGTAAGTTGGCTAATACTTGCTCTTAAGTAGTATTTGACTAGTTTACTTCATAAGAAATGATCATTAATGTACATTTATCCCGAACTAACGGTTGAAGGGTACGCCGCCACGCTAAGTGCTTGTACAAATTCGCATCTTGCTCTTCATTGGAAGTTTTAAGAGGACTTGATGTTAAAGTTATCGAAAATTATGAATTTCATTTTAACACACATAACATCACGCAAGAGTTAGGCAGAGGTGCACCTATAGTACACCCATATTCCGCTAGTTATGTTTAAGTTCCATGTAATAAAATAGGGGGCGAGCTTATTGCCATCAACCAGACACAGACTGCTACTGAGAAATTCCTGAAGAAAAAAACCAATAACACAAATTAAATAAATTAAAATTACATAATTAACATAATAAATCTATGAGTATTGATTCAATGGAACACCTGTAATTTTTCCAGTTGACATTATTGTTATGTAAACAAGCAAGAAAAACCGTTACAATAACATCCACATCCAGAACCCACACTTTGTAACACCTACGTATAAATCCATAACAAAAACCCCGAAATAATGTACCTAAGCCTATGAATGATACTCCATAGCCCTCACCAACATAAAAATAAAAGAAAGGCACTAGTGTTTCCCTGAGAGCCGAGACATCTGGCCGAATTGTCCCCACGTCGAGAAATCTTAGTCGGGATTGTTTACCGCGACACTTATTATATGTACCTTTTGTCTATGTTCTGTGCTTTGTTTTGCTTTCATTTAATTAGGATTTCCACTAGGTATTGTTGTATCGTACGAAATAAAATACGACAAAAGCAGGTTTACTTGAATGTTTAAAAATACAATGATGCAATCAAATCTATTCACTCTACCAGTGGTTGCAATGTTAAATTTTCTTTGCCATTATATACCCTAAAATGTTCTTGGAATTATGACTAATGCCAGGATACTTCATTTGTTAAAATCGGTCCAGTAGTTTAGATTGTAAAACGTACCAAACTAACTCACATACAAAGCCAGATTCAAGATTCTTTTGTCTCTGCTGCAGTCGGTTGAAAACCTCGGCATAAAGGCATATCACCGTTAGCAAAACCCACATGAACACTTGGAGTGGGAATGCTCGTCCTCTGTCATATTAGGTTCTAATCCCGTCAGTGATGAAGTAAGGGTACTTATCCAATTAATTTGCTTGCCTATTCCTTCGTTCATTATAGACATTACGTTGTAAATTGAGTAAAACTATGTTATAGTTTACTTGAACGAAACTGTTTCAAGATAACGTGGAATTCTGATGATAAAACACGTTAACAATTTTATTTATAGTTAGGAAAGTAGGCTCCATTTTAGGATTCTAATAATCCGGTATTAGTTATTAGACAGAATCCTAACATGGTACCTACCTACAGTCTTTAAAACGAAGTTCAGACTTAAAAAAAAATACAGTGGCACTCCGGGAGTGCCGACAGAAGTGAAAACTTGAACAAGATCGCCTTGGTGGAAGAAAAATACTTGTATAGAATATTGGTTCGTAACCTTATCTAAATAAAGAGCAAAATCGCGTTTCCAAAAAAAATACTTCCAAAACCTTTAAAGTAAAAATACTTGCATAGAACATTGATCCGTAACGTAACATAAATATAGAGCACAATCGCGTTTACAAAAATGAGGTGTCGGCAACGGTGTCGCGAGTTCAATTGGTTTTTTCCATCCCAAAAATGCCCAAAACGCGTCTAAAGAAGGTTTCACTTCAAAACATCTAATGTTAAGTGTAGTTCTGTGCGAAGCAGTAATGCTCGCGAAGGAGGAGACGGAGCGCGTGAGGGAGAAGCAAATTTCGCGCCCTCGCGCCCCTAACCGCCGCAGGAGGAGACGCCCTGGGCGTCGGGAATCGCAGGAAGATTTCCGGCCACCGTAGGCGCGGGCTTGCGGACGGTGAGCAATGGGTAGCTCGCCGTCCGGTAAGGACCAAGCCCGGGTCGACGGCGCGTTGTGTTCCACGCGCGCCTCAAAGAGATGTCAGCAGAATTGACGGGGTCCGCTAGGGCCAATGCCTGCCGGGGGTTCGAAGAAAACCGATGGGGAAATCGTGGCCCCCGGCAACATGGCATAGGAAGGAACACGGGTGGGTTTTAGTCAGTAGGAGTCTGACACGCCCTCCCGCTCCACCCAGAGCGGGAGAAGTTATTTGATAATTTCCCACACAAAAAAAAAAAAAAAAAAAAAAAAAAAAAAAGTGTAGTTCTGTGGCGTTAAGTACTAAGTTTGTATTACTTACAAACTTTTGTATTTTAATAATTTTATTAAAACTGTTTATGATGTAAATAATGACATTTAATAGTAAAAAAAAGAAAACCTATAGTTCTACTATTTGATTAAGTAGGTATCTACATTTCACATCCTAAAATTTCTTGTTTCCTCTTCTAGAAAGCACTTTATCCCCTGACCGATTATTTTCCACGAACGAACTCGTGTACCTACCACTACCGTCAAAAACATTAATTATTCGTATTCCTATTATTCAAGAAAAAAATGCTTCACTAGCTCTGGCATCACATCACCGCTTAACATCCAAACTTATATAATTAATAGCGAATGCTGTCAGCAGACCGGATATTAGCGTAAGCTGGTATTATCGAACTTCGACAATTTATTACAAGACCCAACTTTGATGTGATCGATCTAAAAACACGGGACGGGGATGACTGATTCTATTACATTATAAGTAGACTAGAAGTGTTATGATGCGGCCTACCCAAATGTCCCTTCATCGGTATTGTTTGTCGAGTCGTTGAGCTCCTTAAGTTCTGAGTTGAGCTACACGATTACTGATACATGCGTGCACTGACTGGACAGGTTTACTCAAATCTGTGTTTCTTTCCTCTACTTGGTCCTCACATGATTTGACCAAGATTATATCTGAACTAATCTCTAGATCTATCTATCTGAAGACATAATCTTGGACCTGTGAGTTTGTTTCGGTATTCTTGTTAGAGTAGTCTGATAGAAAAAACCGACCCGCCATCCAGTTTTTGAAATCCTAAATAATATTATAAATGCGAAAGTGCATCTGTCAGTTTGTTTATTTGTTACGCTTTCACGCTAAAACGGCTGAACGGATTTGGATGAAAATTTACACATGGGTATGACCTGGGTTAGTTAGGACATAGGACTTTTCATCTCGATATGGAGACTTATGCGGGTGAAACCGCGGGGCCCAGCTAGTATTATTTAAGTGTACAAACTTACTTACAGAAATTAAATCATTTATCACTTTTTCATTATTGGCTGGCTCATGAAATTCATGAAACAATAACATTTCGAACCAATGTCATACATATTAAACGATGCAAATTATGACTCCAAAATTGACGCATAAACTACGAAAAACAAGTCAAACAAAATAAGCGTACGGATTTGATTTGATTTGATGAGGTGACTGTACCAATATATATCATAAGCCTATAATGTTCATACTGCTGGGACATAGGCATCCTCCCTGTGAGAGGGACTGGGCCATAATCCATCACGTGGGCCCAGTGCGGGTTGGTGGATCACAGAAGTCTTCGAATTTTTGGTTCTATGACATACCTCATGATGTTTTCCTTCACCGTTTTGAAAGCAGGGGTGATGAAGTTAAATACATAAAGTAAAAGCTAACCAGGCGTTTATTAAGCCTTTACAGGAATGGCCTGCGCCTGATGACGGGGACCATCACGGGATACTGCTCGTTAAATAAACACTTCCACACAACAGGCATAACGGACAGTCCTCTGTGCAGGGTGTGCATGGAAGCTGAGGAAACCGTCGCTCACGTGCTCTTCGTATGCACAGGTGTTACCCAGATTAGAACAGAAACCCTCGGGTCACCCAGATCTTTCACTGATGTTCTGAACAGACCAGGAGTTTTAATTAACTTTTGCCCGGTGGGCTGGTTGGAATAACCACCAAACGGCCGCCATGGCCCACGTACAATGGTCCACCTGACGGACTAAGTGTGGAAACTAAACTCCATAACATAGAACATAGTGCCTGCCTGTTCGAATTCACGACCTACAACTCGTAAGTCTGTATTCTAATCTATTGTGAGTCACAGCAGGTTCAAATATTTATGTCAGAAACAAGCTTCCCGCTATAGGGCCAAGCCAGTAAAAGTATCAAGAAAATTAGTAGGCAATCAAAACACAAGTCTAATCAATATTCAAGGCAGCAGTTCAGAATTAAAGCAAGACACTTGTAATGTATTTAAAATGCAAAGCATTCTTAATGTATTCCGTAAATAAATCTCATCTAAAACTAATCAGATAGTGGTTCTACAGAGGTTAATCTCTGAAACCACTCGGTGATTTGAATAATTCCGTCAGACTTGGAACTTGTGTAGGGGCTATAAATATAAAAGTAAATCGGACTGAATACGAAGTGGAGTGGTTTACTTGTAACATACAAAAAGGTAATTTATCCAAGGTATATGAAAAGCTGAAGTTGTAGGTAAATGGTTCTGAAACCTACTCGTATATAGCTGAGCTAACGTACGTATTTATACGTAATCATTTTATGTTTCGGTATGTTATACACATTATACAAACTAATACAATTTTAAAACCCGTATTCTAAGATATACACATACATACAGACATAAACTCACGCCTTATTCCTATGAGGGTAGGCAGAAACTACAGAACGCCACCTGCTACGATCCTTACATACTCCTTTTGCCTCGTTTGCGTTCATACATCTGGTCATACACGCACGCCGGTTGAGAGTACTACGCACCTGGCCTTTCTGAAGAACATCACCAACAAGGTCATTATATTTATTCCTAGGGCGGCCCCTCCCGACCTTACCAGTCATATCTGCCTTATAAATAATTTTTTTAAGTCGCCTTTTATTCATCCTCCCAATAAAGACACCCTCCTCCCTCCTCTCCTCCTCCTCTCTCTTCCACTCTTCTAAGACATTACTGTGCTAAGTCATGAACTTCGATTTTAGGCTGGATTTGATTCTGTTTTGTTGTTTACATAACTGACGAAATGTGTATCTACTAATGGGTACCTATGCCAAACCCTTCGGGATAACAGGGCGTGATGTTATGTTATGTTATGTGTTAATTCGAGATTCTGCTTCTTCTTTTCGTGTGGTTAGTGACTAACCTGGTGTCAGAGTTTTAAAGCCGCCCATAGGCCTCTGACTTGGCTCCACATGCCGTCGAAAAACATCTCTCAGGCACGAATTCGAGATTAATCAGTTTCGGAAACATCCTACTTTCAGAATCAAAAAGACTACCCTAAAAATATTTTTCAAATACCTAACCATGTTAAATACAAAACAAAGGCTCCAATCTACCAAAAGGGACGTCGCAAAAAGGGACACTCACCATTTGTGAGAGATTAACAGTTTTCATTGATCCGTCCGTACCGGCCGTTTTGAATCCAATCTGTGCAAATTGTACCGATCTGTTTCGACAAAGTTACATAACAGACCTCAATCGGTGGAGGGTTGATTGTTCTCTGATGTGTTTGTATTGTAATCAGCTAAGCATGACGGTCTAATCATTGGTGTAATTTCCAATGTCAATGAAAATTACGTACTTGATTTTTCCAATGTCAATGAAAATTACGTACTTGATTTAATTTCTATTTAGCCTAAGTATTTATATTTCAATGTTAAACTTAACTAAATAAATAAGTAAATCTCATCTTTTTGCAGCAGGAACTACTTGGAACCAATTTGGTAAATGAAGCAAAATGCATTTATGTAGTAAACTGTCTTCTATGTTTTGCAATTAGTAAGTAGTTCGTTTGAACCTCTATTTAAGCAGCCATTTCTCTCTTTACAACATTTTCTTGGCACAAAATCAAAATTAAACATTATTTTTATCCATCCTGGATATCCTATAACAAATAAACAAAAAGCGTTTTACAAAATATCTATCTCGCCAATTAACTGATTCGTCCACGCGTACGTAGTTTTATTAATATTTCGTTTGGACGGTCACATCGCCAATAAAATTATAGCTCCAAAGAAACCCTGAACACACATGGAACGGGAAGCTCATAAAATTTAAATTTCGAACGAAACTTCTCGTTCTCGCTCTGGCGAACTAAAATGTAGGATGTATGGGCAGGTGGCCGAACGTACTTATGTATAGTTTACTAAGGAGATTGGTACGCAGGCAGCTGTCAACGAGTTATCTATAACACTTGTGTGAGTACTGAGAAGTTAAGGTTTTGTCATCGCTCGTCAAGTGTGTCTTATGTTTAAAGAGTTAACAATGAATGTTGCTTGTTTAGTGCAGAGGTCCATTTCCTGTCTGCACACCAAACTCTTTTGTTGTGTGTACTCTGTATGTGGAGCTGTACCGAACTCCCCACTGGCGTTACTTGATACTCTTGACTTATAAGAAGTCAATGGATTTGGCTTTTTAACTCCCCCGTCGTGGAATGTTTCACGTTTGGCATGTAACCTTATCCTCTGTAAGTCGTAAATCGAGTAGGATATCGATGTTGATATTTTCGGTGAGCATGGGACCATGTTTATGTGGAACATTCAATTTTATTGTACACGTTTGGGTAGAATTTATGGAAATGATATAATAGATTTCAGTATTGTCAGCATTAACCTATGAATTTAAATGGAAATATAGAGCAGGAAGTCGTGCAACTAAATAAGTAGAAACTCGTTGAACTTTCGATGTTTTGAAACGAAAACAGAACATTGTGAAGATTTTCTGGTCAATAGAAACATTCACTAACATTGTTCGTGGTCGTATTTTTAAGCCCTTCGTGTATTTGTCGAGTAATAGGTTTGTTGCTCCCTGTATAATCCTGGAATTATCAAAGACTATAGGTGTTATTAGTGTAAAAAAGGCACGGCCAGCAACAAACGTCGATTAACACTGCTACTTTTTACCCGACTACGGCGAAGCAAAAAGGACGATTATGATTTTGACCGGTATGTATGTTCATATATTCCCTCATAACTTCTAAACTCCTCATCATAATTTGACAAATGAGGTATTGTCGGAAGCGTCTTGATTGTCCGCTGGCACGTCACATTAAATTTAATATGGCGCCCTCTAGAGGACATAAAGTCAAGAAGCAATTTTTTTTTAAAATGAATTATGCCGTGTTCGGTAACAAATGAAAAGGCTTCATTAGCACATTCCAAAAATATATATCATATTTATAACCCCAAAATAATTTAAATAAAAACAAAAGTTATAAAACTAAAACCCAACTACGACAAAAACGACATCTAATAAGGTATAAACAAAACATCACAGACAGACAAATTAAAAATCCGGAGTCACCACGTGTGACTCCGGATTTTTAATTTGTTAGGGCATAAATCGAACAGATTACTGTGACTCCGGAATTTTATACACACCATCTAAATTGACGCAACGTTATTAAACTATACATTGTATCTCAGCGTGTTATATAAGTCATAAATAGGTTGGAGTTAATATGTTTTTAATTTTACTTTTGTTCCGAATTTAGTTAGGTAGCTCAACAAATTAGATTTAAACAACTAAAGTTATAATCGTCTTTTGTCGCTGACTGTACCAATCAAATTTAATGCCATTTCATCAAAGCTATGTCGGTCTGATAGCTCAGAATGTCTGCCTTAACATCCTAACTAATATTATAAATGCGAAAGTGACTTCGTTTGTTTCTTTGTTTGTCACGCTCCCACGCTAAAACGGCAGAGTGGATTTGGATGAAATTTGGCACATGGCCATAGACTATGACCTGGGTTAGGATATAAAAAGAGAAAGAAATAAAAATATTTTATTTGGGACACGTACAGGAAATACAAACAGTAATAAAAAATAAGAAAGAAACATTTTAAACTAACAAACAAAAATAATAACGACCTGTGCGAGGCCAAAAAGGCTCAATCTCAGCATGATGCTGCGATATTTAAAAAATTTACTGCAGCGCTGGTATTCTGATAGGGCCCACTGTGATGCCATGGACACATCTACGGTACTACGGTGCTACCGGGATAAAAATACATAGGATAAGTTTTTATCTAGTGCGCAAACTTAAACACGTGACTTTACTCATAAACACGTACATAACTCGTAAAATCACGTGTTAAAGTTTGCGCACTGGATAAAAACTTATCCTGTATAGGATATTTTTAACCCGGTAGTACGTTTCCGAGGGACAATTTTCGACCTCCACCCGGGCGAAGCCGCAGGCAAAAGCTAGTTATTTATTAATATGAGCTATTTTGAGAAAGCAATCCTATTGGTATTGTAATCGATAAACAAACAAGGTTGATATGGCATGTCTAGACAGTTTCCATGTTATCTGACTATATGAGCCTGATTTCATCTCGATCTGAATAATATTATTAATAAAACCCCCTTTACCTTCTCCTTGTATTACCTACTGCGTTGCTGTCAAAGTCGGAATAAGTGAAAATTCTTTGTACCTATATAATATGTTAAAAAAAAACCTGTCCGATCCGAAAGGGACTCATAGGTACCAATAACATTATCTTAAAGTAATTATTATTGAAAATTCAAAACAATTGTGCTATTTGAAAATCACATTTTTTGTACCAAAAATTACCCGAATTCATTAACAAGATATTTAAACGTAAATACTCTTTGTAGTGAAGTCCCATTGAGTAATACAGGTGGTACATAACCCGGTCTACCCCCAGCCTCAAAGACCTTGATCTCCGACTTATTGGAGTTGTGAGAGAGTGTGGCTTGGAAAAAGTTCCAGCCCATCGTACACTATATTGATCTAGTTACCATACCCCTATTTAAAGATGTTTATAAGCTCCGTTGGCAACCTATCCTTCTCCATCTTTCACCACAATACGTCATAAGCAACCAGATCAGAAGCCTTGAATGAGTCGAGGAAGCTAGCATAAATCGGCGTCCCACGTTGTGTATAGTAAGTAGGTTTGTGATAGTTTGCTTAAGACACAACACTGCACTTTCTGTTGACAACCCACGCCGAAACCCGAATTGGCTGTCATGAACATTTACAGTTTTATTTATTTGTGTGTTAAGCAGACGGTCAAACACTTTAGATATTTTGATATTATAGTAGCTAGAGAGATGGGTCTATTGGATGCCGAGCGACGAAATGTAAGTTTGTACGCACAATATTGAGAGATTTACCATGTTATTTTAAGACCATAAACTTCTTATAGGTTTTCCTGTAATCTATGAGCCATACTACGTATTTTTTTCAAAATTTTTGGTCCAGTAGTTTCGGAGATAAGGGGGGGGGGAATGGTCAATTTTCATTGAATTTATTAAATATCTTTAAAAGTATTTATTTTAAAATTATATAAAAAATATATTTAAGATCCTCGCAAGAAGTCCTTTCATTTGATATGTCACACGGTACTGTTAGCAAAACAATTTTTTTTTAATTTTCTTGTTTGCGCCCCAAAAGTGAAAGTATTTACGTTACACATTCGTGTTTGGGTCACAGAAATACATGTGTACCAAATTTCAACTTAATCGGTTAATTAGATTCGGAGTAAATTGGCTGTGATAGACAGACAGACAGACACACGATAGATCCAATAAGGGTTCCGTTTTTTTCCTTTTGAGATACGGAACCCTAAAAATTTGCAAAATATTCAACAGGGGTAATGACCCTGTTGAAAATTTACACAAGTCATTTCTACAAGTCATAACTAATGAGTTATGACTTGTAGATACCCGCTTAACGACGGCCACCCACGCCCCATGTTATAACCGGGTAAAGATACCAAAAAAAAAACGTATTTTTTTTCATTTTCTTGAAAATTACTACATAAATAGATTCTTAGTACCTAACAACACCCTCACGGACCGGACAGGGTTTTTTTTACATATTGTAGAAATTGATAAGCACTGAACTAAAGTTGAGTGTAAATTGTAAAGGTAGGTTCTGTATCCGAGCAAGCTCCAACAGCATTCTGAAAGTAATAGCGGATTGGTTAGACGGTCCTTTTCTTAGAAACTGGATCGCACTCCATGTGTCAATTTGATGTCGTTTGTTTTATTTTTGTGTGGTTTACTAACATAGTTCCTAAGTACTTACTAACACAAAATGCAATAGGGTAACCACATACTAAATTATATATTAATAATAAAATAACATACAATTATGTCGGATCCGGTCATTAGTACGGACACAAATCGAAACGCAAGTGCGCCGCTGGTGACAGGACGTGATCTACCCACACCTAAAGCGCGCGCTTCTACAGAGTCGTGATGTTTTAAGGCCACGGCGAGGAGGGATTCAGCCTCGGATCGCATCGGAGTTAAGACGTCGCGAAACTGTTCTCGATTCGTCGTGCTCTGTAATTGTGTTAGTTGTAATTTGTGATCATTGTGTTACTTGGTGATTTTAATAAACGCCGTCACACCCAGTGTGTGTATAATTTAGCTAGCGTGATAATTTGATAGTAAATTATAATGTGATCTGAACTGCAAACTGTTTTTCTATTGCGCATTAACCAACACTACCCACACTACGCCCACAGTAGTTAAAATATCGCTGACAATAACGAAAGAGTCTCATACCCGTCTCCGACATATTAATAACGTACCTACTAAATTATTTCACAAAGTTCTCAAGCCATATTCATTTTAAACCTTAATACCATTATGGCAGTAACATAACCTAATAACACGTGGGTCGAGCAAACATACGAGTACGTGATTGAGAAATACGAAATAATATATAAGTTTAGAATCCTTTACAACTAAACTTTGTGACTTTCGATAGAAACTGTGTACTATGTGACCTCAATCATGAAATATTAATTCTTGTTCAATATATATTGCTTGTTTACTTTCAAAGGGTTACGTTTCATATCTACTCCATACAAAACTACTTACATTTTAATGCTATAAACTTGAGTAACAACGCCACTAACTTGCTGACTGCTACCAACGTTTGTTTGAATGATAAATCAGTTTAGTATTTTAGTATTAAAAGCGTTCATACAAAAAGTTGGCAACATCGTAAATAGCTGTCAAATATTTACCTGTTTTGATTAATTTGGTAATTTTACTGTATGGAAATATGAAATATCGCTAACTAGTGAACTAAAATATTAATCATTAATTGCAATTATAACACTGAATTAGGTGTAAAAAAGGCATTTGGAAAGTTTCAAAATACTTTTTAACATCTAAATCTAAATATTCAGTGTTACGATATTAATTATTGCATTTCATAATCAATATTTTAGTTCACTAGTTAGCCATATTTCTTATGTCCATACAGTAATATTGGCAAATTAATCAGAACAGCGAAACATTTGACAGCTCTTTACGACGTTGCCCATTTTCTGAAAAAACAATCTTAACGGTCAAGTCGAACGAACGCCATCGTCGACGACATGCGTATTTTTTTTTCGACTACCTCTCTGATCTCCACGATTAGTTACTGGGTTAATAATAGGTAATAGGTAATACGGGCTGGTATCCGCAACTCCACGTCAAAGCGCGTATTTTGCGTACGGGTGGGAAAATCGATTATTCGATCCACCCCAGCTCCTCAAAGAAGACCAGCAACGCCTTGGTGTCACTGACAATCTCACGTAGGGTACCTGGGTTACCGAAGTACTTGGCCCTGTATGTGGCGACCACCGGGCAGTTTAGTAGCACATGAGCTGCTGTCTCGTCGTCCTCCATGCAGGCTCTGCACAGCGGACTGTCTGTGACTCCTATGACAAAGAGGTGTTTATTAAATGACCCATGGCCAGTTATAGCTGCTGTAACTGTACGCAGCTGCTGTTTCGTTAGTCGGAGAACCTGTTTCGTGAGGCGGCTATTAATTATAGGGAGTGCCTCCTTGGCCTGCCTGCATTCACCGTGGTCCAACCAAAGTTTGTGATGTTGATCCCTGGTTCTTTTCCTTACCAGAGTGCGTAGGTACCCGAAGGGGAGTGGCACAATGGGTTCAGGCCCCACCGGTGCCATGCTCGACCCCCTTCTGGCAAGTTCGTCGGCTGCGTCATTGCCCCGCGAACCGCTGTGTCCCTTGATCCATTGAATGGTTATATTATTGAGGCTACCCACCTGGTTAAGGCGCTGGTGGCACTCGTATATTAACCCAGAGTCAACAGTTTGACTGCTTAGTGCTTGCAGAACAGCCATACTGTCTGAGAGTATACGTATCGAGTGGTCCTTAACTTCCCTGGCCAAGATGGCTGAAGCGGCAAGAGATATACCCATGCATTCGGCCTGGAACACTGTGTTATGGACTCCCAATGGTGTGGCTATGTGTATGTTGAAGTCCTCCGAGAAGATTCCAGCACCTGTGCCACTACCTGTTTTGGATCCGTCGGTAAAGATACGTAGCTCTGTGGGGCGCAAACCCTCGCATCGGCGATCCTCGTGGAGTTGAATCCTGTATTTTTTATCGAAGATAAATTGTTTGGGTACCCGGTCGTTTATGGCTTTCGTAATAGGGAACTCATTGTTGAGTCCCTCAAGCAGCGCGGTGTGTTGTGTCTCTCTCTTACCCCAGAGATTAATTGCATTAAGACGTACCGCTGCCATTGTCGCTTCCTGCTGTATGAACAGGTGGAGCGGGGGTAGTCCCAGCATGGCTTCGATGGCTGCAGTCGGAGTAGTCCTCATGCAGCCCGTGGTCGCCACGCAGGCTAGTCTTTGCATGCGTTGTAGTTTGTTAGAAGCTGTAACCAGCTGAGTTCGGGGCCACCAGACCACAGCCCCATAAGCGATCATGGGACGGATCACTGCAGTGTACAGTACCGACCAAAAGTCCATGAGTAATCTCACAAAGCAATAGACTGACGCTTCGGTTTGACTTACGACCTTCTTCTATAAGTTGTTACAATACTGTAGACACGCACATTACACACACACACTCACTTTGTCTGCAACCAATGACTAGTTCAATAATCATCATTCGTTTTTAGTTTCATTCGTCTTGTTCACATAAATATTAAAGTTTAGCAGGTAGACCACAAAAAACTAAGTAAATTATTTCGATTTCTGTGGGGTAGATGCAGTTTGTTACGAGTATTTAATTAATAGAACTTTTTTGGTTCGTGGATAATATTGGTGACGAGTATTTAGCGCAGTGTTGTGGTTATTATTATCAAAAAGCAGGCATAAAATATATTGAAGAGATCAGATCAGATCAGAGAATATTATTGCGCTGCGTAAAAGTGAAGTGAATATCTAATGAAACCGGACTAAGTGTGAGTGTTATCATTAATTATATTTCATATTTTACCAAACATAAATCTTAATCAAGGGTATTGTTGATAGAACAGAGGTATTGTTGAGACAGAAGATGCCTTTAAAGTTTTAAATTCATTGTGAGGTTTAATTCGATTAGTGAATAATAAATAATAAGGTATTATGTGTAATAAAAACAATGTTTTTCTTTGTTCTAGAGAAATACTGTGAGGGTTAAGAGATATGAGGAAGGGGCTTATTATCAAGTAGCAGCGACGTCAAATGGTGAATGAAACAAATGGTTTCATACCAACGAGACATTTTGCTGAATTATTAAAAACACGTCATTATGAACCGTTCGCCGTGCACTCTGAAGGCTTGCATCACTGAAGACCAGCTAGAAAACCGTTTTTGACCTTAAAATATTGACCGTACCAACTTAATAAACAACAGATTCGTTATTGCATGAATTTATGGTAACGAATTTTTTAAGCACGTTTCAATAGGGTGTTTGTCGTATTTCTTGCAGATATACCGAAATTGTTTAATATTATTTTAGTAATAGTATTATTTTAGGATAAAAATTTGAGGTTTAGTTTCAATCTTCTTTTCGTAAAGAAAATGAATACTTAAGCTTTAACCTCAATAACAACCAATATTTACTTAAGTCAAATAAAATGTAAAATAATTAATACAAATAAAATATAAACAAACTGCCCATATTTAACCTTAAAATTACCTATTCTGTAAGTAGTTTTTTACATTTTAAGTAGTCTAATATTCTTATTTATTACTTAATTACTTCGACCATGATCAAAGCTTAATATTTATGGTGAAAAAATCCATTAAAAATTTAAAATATTTCATAATTTAAATATGTCTAAATAATACAAACTGCTTCTAAGTTTCTTGACATCTATTTCACATCTTATTCAGCTGAAGTAATGATAAATAATTGTAGCAGTTTATTAACTTATGTAAAATAAATATAACGAATAAACATATTTTTTTTAATTTTGTTATCATATATCACGCATTTTTTATTCTAAAACCTTTATTGCAATAACAACATAAAAAAGCAGCAATATTTAAAAAATATTATTATCGAAAACAAAAATAATAATATTTGCAAAAAACCGCACTGTGTTTCACGAGATTAGAACCTGAGGCAGTTTGAATTCCATACCAACGCTTAACGCTTTCTGCTATCTGCGCTTGTTAAGTTACTATCGAATTTTAGCAATGCCATTAACTGGTCAAGTTCACGCGCATAGTGCGTGTGTGCTAGCATGTTTAAAGCGACGGAAATATATTGTTGTTTCGTGTAACTGCGTTATCTGTGGTGTGTGTATCGTGTTGCTTACACATACAAATGTACGGACTATACCGCGTGTTCACAGCAATACGACTCTTAGCGTGCTCATGCACTTTTGAGCGCTTACTGTACAACCACAGAATAATTTTGGGGGATAGGCCCCACTTCTTACCTATCATTCTCCTGCACTGCCAGAAGGTTATGCAGGCCCTGTTTAGCTTGTTGTCTACATGACTACTCCAGTTTAACTTACTGTCTAGAATGACCCCGAGGTATTTGACCTCGTTAGTCAACTGAAGTTCTGTATCGAACAGTTTGGGTAGGCGGTAAGGGCCTAATGCTCGTTTTTGGGTAAACATAACTAGTTCAGTTTTAGTGGGGTTCACTGATAGTTCAAATTCCCTGCACCAATTTTCTACGATACGTAGTGCTTGCTGGGTGAGGTTGCAGATCGTTCCCGTCACCTTGCCCGAGACAAGGATTGCAAGGTCATCTGCATACCCTATTGTGTAGTAGCGGTTGGCGTTGAGTTTGGTGATGAGGTCATTAATTACCAGATTCCATAGAAGGGGGGAAAGCACCCCTCCCTGGGGGCAGCCTCTGGCTATCATGGCTAACTGCCGCTCATCCTCTAGGCGAACCACTCGTTTGCTTAACATGTTTGTAATCCAGTCCGTCAGTACCTGTTCTACTCCGTGTCTGGAGAGGGCGCTGCTGATGCTGGAGAAGTTGGTTTTGTCGAAGGCTCCTTCGATGTCTATGAAAGTGCCCAGGCAGGTGCCTTTTTGATGAATCGACTTACCTGAGCTGTATGCGTGCTGATTACCGTGTAGCGGTATGGTTTTCAGAGCGCCATCCCTCAGCTCTCTATCACATAGCCTTTCCATAGTTTTTAGGAGAAAGGAGGTCAGGCTGATTGGTCGGTGGGATTTGGCGTTTGTGTAGTCACCCTTACCTGGCTTGGGGATGAATATTACTTTCACTTCCCTCCATCCTTTAGGAACGTATCTAAAGGCTAGGCACGCTCTCATTAAAGGCACCAGTCTTATTGCGACAGAAGCACCCCCCCACTGTAGTAAAGCGGGAAACACTCCATCAGGACCAGCTGCCTTAAAAGGATGGAAGCTCCGGATGGCCCATTGGAGTTTCTCCAACGTGATCATCCTGCGTGCGTAACTCCAATCATCATCTGATGGTGTTTGGGTTACATCTTGCCAGTCGATTACCTGCGCGAAGACACATCCCGGGAAGTGAGTTTCAATTAGGAAGCGTCTTGTTTCTTCCGGCGTCGACGTGAGTGTGTTATCAGGTTTGCGGAGGGTGGCGGGCCCAGATGTATTCTGTTGCGCCAGAACTTTCCTTACCCTGTTTGCTTGCTGACATGATTCAATGCTACCACAGAATTTGCGCCATCCCGAAGTGCTCCTGAATCTGATGCATTTTTTGTAGCTGGATTTGGCC
This sequence comes from Agrochola litura, assembly GCA_949152395.1. Taxonomy (NCBI): domain Eukaryota; kingdom Metazoa; phylum Arthropoda; class Insecta; order Lepidoptera; family Noctuidae; genus Agrochola; species Agrochola litura. The sequence goes on along the minus strand of OX424509.1, from coordinate 13,787,492 downwards.
GCGAAGTAGTTATCCCAGTCCACATCCGCACATGTGTTCATGGCTCTATTCAGAGCTGTTCTTACCTTACTGCGTTTGCGCTCCAGATCAGCGCCCCACCAGGGTTGTTTCCCCGGTATGTTGCGCGGCGTGGTCTCTGGGCAGGCAGTTTTGTAGCTGTCTATGATTGACTCAGTAAGGTGGCTTACTTGTACCTCAATCTGTGTCGTGTCCGCAAATGTCATCGGATCGCTTAGCGTCGCAAGCCTGGATTCAAGACTGCGTGTGTAGGTGGCACGATCCGTTTTACGCGGATACCGCCGTGGTGGTATCGGTGGGACACAGACCTGAATGTCGAAGCGGATCCACCTGTGATCGGAGCAGGAGGCCTCCGTAGAAACCTGCCACCCAGTGGTAATTTCCGCCACGCCCTCTGTTACCAGAGTAAGATCTATGATTGTGCGGCTTCGCCTGGTTACGAAAGTTGGTTCGGAGCCAGTGTTTAGTAGGGATAGGTTAGTTGAGAATAAGTAGTCAACCAAGGCCTTACCCCTCTCGTTTTGCGTGTCCATACCCCACAGCTGATGGTGAGCATTGGCGTCGGCCCCGACAACGACCTCAAACCCGCATCTCTCGCAATGGCTCACGAGGCGGGCGAGTCCGTGGGGAGGCGGTGCCTCCGCCTCGGGCATGTAGACCGAGGCAAAAACGATCACCATCTCCGTGGCGTTGTCACGCTGTATTATCAGCTTTGCTGCAGAGACATCTCTGCAACAGAATTCAGTTAAGAGCTGTGTTTTAAGGTTACCTGTGACATAGATGCACGATCTGGGATGATCATGGTCTGTGGTGACCAGGAGCTTACCGCCAAGATTGGAGAGTCCTTGTATGTGGCCCGCCCTAATCCACGGCTCCTGGATCAGGGCAATGGCCGTGTGTTGAACCTCCAGCCACTTGCGAAGCTGAGCCGTCGCGGTCTGACTGTGGTGGAGGTTTGCTTGCAGAACTTTACAGGCTGACGAAAGGGACGCCATCGCTGGTCGAACCCTCGTCCCCCTCAAGCCTAAGCCCGGCAAACAGGTCGCCCTCGTCGAAACCGTCCCCTCCCTGGCCCGAAGCCGGAGACAAAATCATGTCGTCCAGCTCCCCGCCCGATGAGGGGACAGCGTCCACGATGGCGGCAGCATAGGCGGCCGACTCTGCTACAACAGGCTCAGACGCAGACGTTTCCGGGTTGTTTGGTGGGGGAGTAGACTCCCCTGCTGGTGTCGGCGGTAACTGCGTCAGTGTCTCGCAAATGGATCCCGTGGCTGGGTCCCATCCTTGGGGAACATCGGTGAACCTGCCGTTCCGACCCTGAAACTTCACGTACACCGCTCCCAAACCTATTGAGAGACGGCGCCCGGCCTCCATCAGGGTCGGGATTTGGTCCACAGGAACACCGACTACCACGAACCATGCCGCTGCTTGTTGGTCGGCATGCAGAAGTACCCACCTCTTTATGTCGACCCAGGGGTTCTGGTAAGACAGAACGCGCCCAATATTGGTCGGCTCTGGAAAGACCCCCTGCTCGTCTGGGATCACGATCCCACATCGTGCTCGTTTCTGAATCTCCGACTGACTCTTGACGACTAACGAGATGCTAGCTGGGAGAGAAAGATCGGAGACTGTCTTCTTTAGCCAGGCTAAAGTGTGGTCGTTACCGCACCACAGTTTTAAAACACCCCCGGCAAACAGCGGCTTTGCATTAAAGGTCGGCCCTGGAGTGTCTTGCTTGGGGGAGCAGGCCTCGAGAATGATCTGCTTCTGGATAGCAGCGAGTACCTGGTCCGATACGTCCTTGCTGAGGAAACCCGTGCGGTCGCAGGTGATCGCGACGTCGAGGGTAGCGCTGGCAGCTTGGGCGTAGCTTCTTTGGGCGACCCGTTTGGATTGATCAAGACGCGGCCGCTTATGCTCTCCCCGAGGTGTCAAAGTCTCGTTGAGAGCTCGCTTGGCCGCAGCCTGATCCTTCCAATCGGGTCGCTGTGTCGTGATGGTCTCTACAGCCGGCCTCTCAAGAGTACCGGTTGGCGGTTGACTGGGCGCTGGTCGGCTAGTGCCGGCTTCTACCTGCAATCGCTTTCCGGCGGAGAAGTTGAGCTGGCCGCTTGTGACCTGTTTGTTTCCCGAGCCCTTTCCCGCCATTATGCGAGCCTGGCGACGCTCCTGGCGTCGCTCCTTCCTCGTCGCTCTGTCCCTCTGTTTGCCCTTATCTAGCACAGCTGGTGGACCTGAAGGGTCAGCGCAAGGGCAACGGGTTTTTTGAGTGCATTTACCCTTGCCCTTGCGTTTATGTACCGAGGCTGCCGGTTGACCTGAAGGGTCGGTGCAAGGGCAACGGGCTTGTTGAGTGCCTTTACCCTTGCCCTTGCGTTTCTGCACCACTTGCCAGGCACGTGAGAACACGTCCTCGGTGCTGCCGGCCGCCTCCGTATGATGGGTGACGGCCGTCTGATGGGAGGAGGCTAGAGGAGCCACAGGAGTGGGTGGGTGTGTGGTAGGATCCTCGGTACCGGTGTTACCCGGCGCCGGGATCTGTGTGGAAAGGGTCGGACCGGCAGTGGAATTAGTCGTCGCCGTAGTCTTCGCCTGAGTTTTAGAAGGGTCGGTACTGGTCCCAATCAGCGCCGACGTCCTTTGTTTGTTAAGGGACTTTTTGGTTTTGGTCTTAGCTGTGGTTCTCGCCACAGCCGGACCGGCGCCCGCGCTGGTCCCCGCGGCGTTAGCCGCCAGGTCGCCAGGGGCAAGAGAAGTGCAAGCACCTCCCTTCAGAGTTTCATTGGCTTTCGCCTCCACTCCGGTGTTGGTTTTTTTATATGGCCTTAGATTATCCATGTTAAATTGTCGTTAAAATTCATCTCTCTGGCTCCCACCCTCCATGGAGCCCGCACCTGGGAACGTCTCACTATAAAGAAGTTCGAACGTTAGGACTACCAGAGAGATATAGGTGCGCAAGGCTGGTTTACAGTGCGACATCGGGTGCTCGATCGGGTTGGCGTTGGCCAACGAACTGATCAACCCTCACTTACACCGTCAGCATGACCTTTACCTACCGCTTCGACCGTCCAAGGACGACCTCAGCGGACCTCACGCACCTCGCCTGTGGCCCTCTGACGGGACACTATGACCATTTCCCTACCCCTGGCTATTGGGTAGGGCCACCGTTTCGCTTGAAATCCGGACCAAAGGGGGCGTGTTGCCTTACGGGCACATTACAACCAGAGCCGCTCGGCTCAACCCCCCAGGACTCCTTCATCCCCGCTCACGGCGCTCAACTGCGCAGGTCCTAGCGCAGGTGACTGCTTACTCCTACTCGCCATCAGCTGGTTTTAGTGATAGTCGAGCCCGCCACCACCCAGTCACGGGGGGTCACGGTTAGGAGTGGAAGTTGGAAAGACGGAAAGGGAGGAGTGAGGATTCGGACAGGATAGAGTGGAGAGGGTTTGTGAGATTTGGGACAGGAAGGCATGAGACGGGAAAGAATGAGGTTAAGGGAGTTGAGGAAGGGATGCAAAGGCGCCTGGTGGTTTTAGTTACGTCTATTTCTTATGGAATTAGACCAAGAACGGGGTGGCAACCTCGAGAAGGTGCATCCGCCAGACTTGTCTTGAGGATCTACACGACAGTAGCGCTCACCCTCAAGACCCCGCCAACCCTACCCCCTCTGAAGGAGGCGGTAGGGTAGGCCTGCATCTATACTACCAAGCGAAGCAAAGCAAAGCATGTCGTTGTGCAACCGCGAAAGCATAAATCCAGACCCCCCCCAGTTACTGGGTTACACAATACCTCTTGGTAAGGCTGGTTGTCAGACGTTCGGATTTCTGATGACCCGTAACGACGGTGAAAGATCAACAAATCACAGACGAGACCAACGGCTTAGGCTAAGTGTATGCTGAGATGCAGGTGTCGCAGGTCTACGCAGCGTAAGGCAGACCAGATTTTGTAATGCATAAACATACTGAGAACTGCGTAAGCTGCGGCGCAGGCACGTGCGACGCAGACATGTGTCTGTCCTGCTCTGCGTCTCATTGTAGTGCCGGCACAGATTTCTGCGCGACATGTGCAAGTCGTCTCGTGTTTTTTACCACTGATTGATTGAATTTTGTGGCAATCGTCTATTGTTTGTACTAGCTAGGACGCGAATGTGTCTGTGTAGCTGCGTCGCAGCATGCGCTTGCGGCCTATGTCTGCCTCGCCTGCCCTACCCTGCAAAATATGTACTGTGCTGTACTGTGTCACCTACGTTTCAGCATACGCTTAGCTTTAAGTGATTGGTGGTCAATCATTCACAGGCCGGCCTCGGCAAGCGTAGCTTAACCTGATCAATCAACTCATGTGGCCCATATTACTTTAGCCACTAAAACGAAGGAGTTTGAATTAGGCTGACTTATATACTTGAGTATTTACTCAAGTATATAAGTCAGCCTAATTTTAAGGTGATGTGTTCTGTGTCTCTTTCGTACATAATCATTTAATTATGTACGAAAGAGACACAGAACACATCACCTTAAACCTTAAACCTTAAACCTTTATTTCAGGTATAAAGTACACTCTAAAACAAACATTCCTTACGACAACAACCTCTTTCATAGGGGTACAAAGGATTGAACAGCCCATAACATTTTATTCGAGTTCGGATCGAGAAACAGGATGTTTTTATCATCTCGAGTTGTTTGAAAGAAATAATCAGTAAACAATTACTTGCTACAAGTTATTCTTTTCATAAAAGTACTTTCATGTAATTTGTTGTCGTTGTTGTTGTTGTTATTTTTAAGCAAGTGACTAAGAAAACAAAAAAAATTACTTACTCGAGTGGCAAGCAAGGTCCCTGTTATTTAATAACATACCATGTTTAAGTTCCACGTACTATTTTAGAAATTAAAAAAATGTTTTTTTTTTTTTGGTTGGGAAATTATCAAATAACTTCTCCCGCTCTGGGCGGAGAGGGAGAGCGTGTCAAACTCTTACTGACAATAACCCACCCGTGTTTCTTCGGTTGCCCTGTTGCCGGGAGTCACTATCTCCCTATCGGTTTTCTTCGCACCCCCGGCAAGCATCGGCTCTAGCGGACCCCGTCAATTCTGCTGACATCTCTTTGAGGCGCGCATGGAACACAACGCGCCGTCGACCCGGGCCTAGTCTTTATCGGACGGCGAGCTACCCGTTGGCCACCGTCCGCAAGCCCGCGCCTACGGTGGCCGGGAATCAGCCTAAGATTCTGACGCCCAGGGCGTCTCCTGCGGCGGTTAGGGGCGTGATGGCGCGAAATTTGCCTCTCCCTCACACATTCCGCCTCCTCTTTCGCGAGCATTACTGCTTCGCAGAAGGAGGTGACGGCCTCCCATGCCCTCTCGCTCCGTACCATGGCCTGGACCAGGGCCGGACGCTAGGTGACACCCGGGCGTTTCCTCCCGCCTTATCCGGAACAGGAATCTCCCGAAACAACCGTGTCCGGTGAGGACCTGCGTCAGGCGGAAGGTGAGGACGCCGTGGCGCCTCTCTAGCCACTCCTCAAAGAGGGGACTTATCGCCGCAATTGTGGCGTGTCCAGCACTGAGTTGCGACAATCGCACTCTCCACGACGCCATGAGATCCCGCCGGAGCTCTGCCCGCTGTGCCGTGATTTCTCGCGGCAGCGGAATTAAGCCTTTTGCCTCCTCACGCTACTCCCAAGCTTCCTAAACCTGAAACAATTTTGAGGCTACATTACATTATCGCCATACCATAACTGAAGTGGTGATTGCATCACAAGGACGTAATATTTGCGAATCATGCTTGTTACCATATCTGGCTGCAACGCAAGTTTCGTAGCAAAATTAAATTGGAGAGTGATACAATATTTATTTTTATAGCAATAACATATCACTGCGTAAATAATGAAGCTGCTGTGACAGCGATGTAATCAATAAGTCTCTACTTACTTGTTCACCTTGATTAAAAATTGTGTGACGTCCAACATAAAAATTTTAATATTTCTTTTAATGAATAATAACTTTTTTCGTAGACGAATTTAAGTGTTATATCGCCCCTTTAATCATAAAACGAAATAACTCAAAATTGTGTTTTTTTGGGAAAACGCATTTAAAGTTTGACATGTTTACAATCATGGCTTTAAATTAACACAAAAAAATAAAGAAATGGTTTAGGTCAGTTTCAAAAGTAGATATAGTTAGCTTAACTAATAAACTACATGATTATCAAAAAACAAACAAACATTTTTATCAGGAAGACACTTAAATCAAGAATTCAAAAATAAGTTCGTAGTTAATTCACTTTTCAATAAAATATCTAAACAAATAATTATTATAAAGACGAAGTAACTCAAAATGTTGCAGTTTTATATTAAAATAATCTTGCAAGTAGACGAAGTATTTCGATTTAGTGCATTGTTAAACTAAGAAGAAACTAAAATGTCAGAGAAACATTCCTTATTGTTTCTATGTTAGTTTAAATTCACAAATAAAATGTATGGATTTATTAATAAAAAAAGACGTTTCTTCTTCTTAATATTTAAATTTATTACAAAAAAATGTGAAATTGTTGTAACTACTTATTGTAAAAAAAAAAACACAAAATAACAAAAGTCTAAGTTATAAGTCAAAACAAAACAAAACTCTATATGAAAATGTTCTTCCAAAAAAATTTAAAACGAATAAAAGTGTATTCTAGTAATCAGACTCTTAACTAATTCTTTTGGTTTTATTATCACAAAAAATCAACTAAAAAATGAGATCAAACTTAATCAAAATAATTATAAACTTAAAATATTGTATTATAAAATCCTGCATAAAAAGAAGGAATCAGAGCTTTTGCGATAAGCTCTTTTAAATCTTTTTTTTTATTCGCACTTATCTCCTGTTTCGTGGAATAGGCTCGCTGTAGTGATATTTCTGTTAGTGCTTTCATTTTTTTTCTTTTATTTCTAACATCAACTTCCTGGTAGTTTACTTGCTTATAAGACGTTTTATAGAAAAATAGGGTAGCGTTTTGTTTGCTAATTTTTAAAATTTTTATGTCATTCCAGTTGACATTCTGTCCATCGCTATTCGTTGTAAAATTATACCCCCATTCTTCTTGTAAAGTTTTAAAATCATAAAATGATTCGTAATCCAGTTCATGCACCATCAATGGAGGTTTCGATTTTTTTGCATTTTTTATAAGAGGTATGTACTGGTCGGGTGTATATATAGGACCAGATTTTAAATTCTTCTTCACCTCCCTCTCGATGAGGCTATGGACGCTATCAGCCTCGTTTTGTGTGTGACCCCGTATTAGAAATTTATGTGTTATACTTTTTATGTTTAATGTTTGAACTGCATATAAATACAGTGAAGTAATATATTTATTTTTGTTCTGTCCGCAGCAGTTGTCGGAATAAAATATAACTTCCTTTTCATCATCGTCTTCATCGCTTAAAGCTTTCAAATATGCCCATACACATGAGCCGATCTCAATGGCGCCACGTTTTGCATCACTCTCCGACCAGAAATAACAATGCACATTTTTATATGCTACATTACAGTCCTTTCCAGTTAGCTCCGTCACGGTTAAATTATAACAATTAAGTTTAGACTTATAATAAAAAGACGAAGTATCGCCTTTTGGGCACTGTAATACTGCCTCCAAATCATACACAGCTACTCTGAAGTTTTTATTGACTTTCATGCGATCATTCATCTTCTCAACCCTACTACAACTCTTCTCTTCCAAATGAGTGTTATATTTTTCTTCTAGATCTTTCTTTTGATCAGCATTAGAGTTATAGTATGAGTTGCACAGATCACACTGATCCTTTTTAGGTTGGAAAAAAGAGAGATTAAATTCAGATGTAAATATTTTATAATATGTTATATATGTACCTGCATCTTTATTATTTTGTTGTTGGTTTTCTTTAAAATCGTTGTATAAATCTTTAATAGTTTTGCTGCCTTCTATATATTCCTTTGTTGAAGAAGCTCGTACGTAGTGAGATTCAATTTTAGGGATAGAATTTATATGCTGCTTAATCGCAGCTCGTAATTCGGGATCATTTTTCTTATGATTTTGATGTCTTCCTCTAAAATCATTAAGAGAAAAATCATTATCCTTTATTTTATTTTGTGTCGTAAATATCATACGGTTAGAGATGTCTAACGTGGCTTTATAAAAAGTTTTGCAGACCCTAATCATAGTGTTGTCGACTGTAAAATGAAATGCTTTGTTATTGTGCCTAGGTCGATTAGAGTTCGTGTATTTGTATTTAGGCTGAACATCAATCATAGATGCACTTATGAACGCTCTTTGTTTTGCCAAATCTCCCAAATCCCAAAACTTCCGAAAGAGTTCGTATCTGCTATCTGTATTTATTTTTGTGGTGCATTTAAGCCTGCATTTTTCTGAGCAAGGTTCTTTGAGACACCGGGCTGGAATACTCTTCTGTGTTTTCGACATGGAAATATATGATTTTCCCCTATTACGCAAACGTTTTACTTTATTTTGTTTCCATTGGGATGGATTTTTGGTACGTTTGCGTCCCTTTTTTGGAGTCATACGCGAATTTGACGAACTAGTAGAAGAAGAGCTCGACTGGCAAAAGATATAGTTCCTCTTTCTTCTGGGTTCCCTGTTTGTAAATGTCGGATCTGTATCACTGAGGTCTATATCACTTTCGTCGGTATATACTGGAGATGTATAATAACTTTGAGTATTCTTTAACTCCCTGGGATGACGATTTAGTTCCTGAAAGACAAATTAACATTAAAATTTAATAGTAAGACAATTTCTATTGAAATAACGGCAAGTCTTGGTCTTTCTACATATACCAGTTAATAACTTACATTCCTTCTATTCTCAAGATACTGTTGCTGCGGAGGAGTATTTTCAATAACGTCATCGTCGTCTGTTTCATCAACAGTTACGTAGTGTCTAGCAGTTTTTGTGGGTGACCGAGGGATGCTTGATTGCGAACTATCCGAGTCTGAACTTGAGGACGATGAGCTCGAACATGAATTTGAAGATGATGAAGATTGACGAACAGTATTTTCTTCATTTTTATATTCTGCCTCAGTAGTTGTGTATCGTGTAGTATTATCTTCATGGTCAGACAAGCTAATGTCACTATCAGAATAAGGCACTAAATGACATTTATTGGATTTGGCTTGTTCAAACTGAGCTTTCTGTAATTAATAAATATAAAATTTTGATGAGCACTTACTAAATATTTTTCCAGGAATAAATAAACTAAAAATAAATGTTTTCATTTAGTTACTCGATAATTTAATCATCACCAATTTCTACTCACTGTTATAGCTACTTCATTTGTTTTATCGAAGTGTTCTATTGATTCCGTAATTGTTTTATACTCCGTTTCAATAGGGAAATTTTGTTCATTTTGTGCCTAAAATAGTAGAACAAAAAATATTTTTAATGAGTAATATGAAATAAATAACGTGGTTTATAATTAATAAGAACAATGTCCTGAGTGCAGGCTGCTAATAGAGAACTATTTTGGTCTCGACCTGGGGATCCGACCAGAGACGTCAGACTATTATAAATGTGGGTACCTATAACTGCGCTCTACCTCACACTGGTAACGCACCCCCACCTCACCATGCCACGCAGGTGCATCACCCGCGAGTTCGAAGAATAATCGTAAGAAATTTCGTAGAACTTATCACGCACGCAAGTCATGCGCGTGTGCATACGTCTGTTTATGTAGTGGAGTCATAGGTAGACATAAACCGCAGTTTTATAAATTAACCACTTGAATGTAGGTAATCTGCAATAATAGTAATTATTAATTAGGTAGGTACTCACTTCGTGGTTGGAATCCTTATTGCTATTATTGGGTTTCTCATATTCTAACCCAAAGTCCGGTGAAGGGTTTTCACAATCCGGCACTTTATTTTTCATCAGTAAACCCAAAATTTTTCGTGCCCTTGAAGACATTCTAAAACAGGACAAAGAATAGGTACTCGTATCTATTAAACTCCTTCCAAGTCCACCACCTCACTCTCATTATAAAAAAATAATTATTATAGTATACCCTTTATTTTCATTCATTATTTTACTCAGGCACTCATTATTTTACTAAAATAGTAAAATAACTCTAAATGAAAACAAAGTCATACCTGACAAATTAACAGTAAACAGGAACAAACCAAAAAAATACTAAGTTTTTGATAAATTATAGTACAATACTGGAATAATACATAATCTAATTTAGATTTGCTTATGCATTTTATTTTAAAACTGCATCAACTCGAAATGTGACGTAATACAGTATCATACAATTTATAAAAAAACTGAATTAAGTCATAATACTATAGACACAAATTACGTCTACATTTCTAATAAAGAGAAATAACTCAAATAAACTCACTTTTTGAACAAATAAAAGCTTATAAAATAATTACCTGATAGCAAAACACCGATTTCTTTTGGTTTTACTCCGCTTTTTTATTTATTTTCCGAGAACTTACCTTGAGTACAGTCGGTGCATCACTGAATGGATCACTTTACTGGTACCAACTTGTTCGAGTCCGTTAATCAAAAAGAGAACGATAGTCTTCTATCTCTGTCATTTTCATCGTATCGAGTTGGCTGTTGGGTTGTACGTGTTCTCCGTTTGAAGTTAACTCACTTTATGATAAAAACTCGAAAAATGTAAATTTTGAGTAGTTTCGTTTTATGATTAAAGGGGCGATATATTAAAACCAGTCACCGTTGTCTAAATAGGTAAAATGATAATGAATATCTAATCGTCACTGTACTATACTCTTCTAATATTTTTGGATTAGAACATTAACATCGTTGTAAAAAGACTGCGTAGCGGCTACGGCGTAGGTCGTCACTGCTACGACAGCTACGTGTACGAGTACATACTCGCGACAATCTAAGAAGTCCGATTTGACAGCTATGAAAATACTTGGGGTAAGGATGGCAAAAAAATCGGTTGCTTTAAAAACCGATTCTCGAGACATATCGATTGATCATACTTAGAGAGTTTGTAATCGACGATTTCTTAAAACTGATTCTCGAAGCATTTTATTACATGTACGAGTACAAAACGTCAAATCGAACTTCTTAGATTGTCGCGAGTGTAGTTAAAACCGTTTCACTATAATCTAATTCAAAAATCTTTACCGTAAGGTTCCGTACCTTAAAAGGAAAAAACGGAACCCATACAGGATCACTCGTGTCTCTGTCTCTCCGTCTGACACAGCCAATTTGCTCCGAATGTACTGGACCGATTAAGTTGAAATTTGGATACACACATTTGGACACATATGAATTTTTGTAACTCAAATACGGATGTGTAACGTAAATCAATGAATTTTGAATAAGGTAAATTTTCGAGGAGTCAATTTTCGAGGGAAAATTGGAAAATAAAAAAAAAGGTTTTCAGACTGTACCGTGTGATATATCAAATGAAAGGGCTTGTTGTGAGGATCTCAAATATGTTTTTTTTTATGATTTTAGATTAAATGCTTTTAAAGACTTTAAGAAAATACATGAAAATTTACCATTCCCTCCTCTTATCTTTGAAACTACTGAGCCTAAAATTAAAAAAAAAATACAGATACATAGATTACAGGAAAACCAATAAGAAATCTATGGTTTTAAAATAACATGGTAAATCTCTCAATATTGTGCGCACAGACTTACATTTGCAGTTGGAATGTATGGAAGAACATATTTTTCAACTACAATGTTAAGTTTGTTCTTGGGATAAATTTATCCCAACTACGGAACCCTTCATTGTGCTTGGTCCGACATGCACTTGTTTTTAATGGTATCGCTGTTTTAAATTATTTTACGTACTAGAATAACTTAGTTAACTTTGAGAGCCTTGTTTTAACAAAGATCTCATGTTTTACAAAACTTTATCAAAGTTGCTTCATCTTCACTACATAATAGCTACTGAACTTCAGGTTTAATCACGCAACTCACATCAAATTCTAAGAATGAAGGCAGGCTACTTGATAATGAAACCCTAAGAAGAAAATAAGCTAACCATGGAACAAGTACTACATAATAATTATTATTTTCTTCCACCATCCTTTGTTTCTATTTTAGTCTAATTTTCTAAATATAGTATAATAAATTCCCCAGATGTTACACGAAGGCCTACGTTTATTGGCTTGCGGACGGTGAGCAATGGGTAGCTCGCCGTCCGATAAGGACCAAGCCCGGGTCGACGGCGCGTTGTGTTCCACGCGCGCCTCAAAGAGATGTCAGCAGAATTGACGGGGTCCGCTAGGGCCAATGCCTGCCGGGGGTTCGAAGAAAACCTATAGGGAAATCGTGGCCCCCGGCAACAGGGCAACCGAAGGAACACGGGTGGATTTTAGTCACTAAAGGTCTGACACGAGGAGCGGGAGAAGTTATTTGATAATTACCCACCAAAAAAAAAAATATATATACGGTCGAATTGAGAAACCTCCTTTTTTTGAAGTCGGTTAAAAAATAAGGCCTACGTTTATTTCTTTATTGTTTTTTAGGTTTAATATTAATCAATTTTTTCTAGGGTTTCCGTATAAAATATTACTTCAATTTCATTTACCTCATTTTACAGTAATATTAATGGTAATATTCTATGGGGAATTAAATCTTGTTTACGTACATATTAACACGTAATCTGGTAAACACTAATCCAGCTGCATGTTTATTATGGCAAGAGTACGTACTGCTTAGTCTGTCTGGCTGTCTGTTATATTTTCACACGTAAGCCGCTGAACTTATCGTTACAAAAGACAGATAGGTACCCTTGGGCCTGGATAAGGACAGGCTACTCAACATCCTTGTCCTTATTGTTTGCCCTTAAGGGTTCATTAGAAAACCAGCGTCAGACAGCATCTGCCTGGCATTAATGCTGAAATGAACCTTTTTGGCGCAGCCGTGAGTGTATTGTTTTTAAAACATTATTTTTTATTTTCACTTTGTTATTTGTGTTTTGTGTTTCACGAACTGTGTCCAAATAAATGTTCTTCTTTCTTTTTTTTTTCTGTCAAAAGAATAAAAAATCTTGGATATTTATATTATAGAATGATAATATACACGCAGATGAAGTCGCTGGCATCAGCTAGTTGTTATATAAATAAGGACTTATTCACCTACCGACGTGTCCGAAGTGTTCGTTTAGAAAAGTTTACCACCTCTGTTTCTAGCGATCGATGCATGAAAGTGACGCACACAGCTTAGTATTAGATATTTCATTATTATCTTCAAAAAACAAAAAAAAAAAAAACACTACAAAATTCCATTGTGGCCTTGCGGCTGCAAGGCCACAATGGAATTTTGTAGTGTTTTTTTTTAAATCGGTTGTTTTTTTTATCAGAAGGCAAAGATTTCTTGTTAAACTGAGTATTGTTCGTCACGTTTGCTTATTGTGTGTTCGTGATTTTAGATCATTTAGTCTAGGTTTCCTCAGGATGTTTTTCTTAATTGTAATAAGAATTGGGATTGAAAAAGTCACTGGCTAGTGACTTTTTCAACAGGTACAGTAGGTACCTACAACTAAAAAGTGAATAATAAAAACAACCGAATTCCAAAAAAAACACTACAAAGTGAAAAATAACTTTAATTTCGGAAGTCGGTGTCTTTGGTTTTGAATTTTCGTTTTTTGCCACCGACCTCCGAAATTAAAGTGATTTTTCACGTTGTAGTGTTTTTTTTGGAATTCGGTTGTTTTTATTATTCACTTTTTAGTTGTAGGTACCTACTGTACCTACCCCACACAAATTCGAATACCACTACCTGCTATGTAAATAACAGTGACAGGAACTTATCATAAATATCATCCACATACTAAGTGGGAAAAAATACGTATTATTGAAGCTAACTCAAAAACAACCCAAGCAAAGTTAATAAAATTTAAATAGGAACACTTCTGAAGTATGACCTACCAAACAAAAAAGAATCATCAAAATCAATTCATAATTGGCGGAGTAATCGCGTAAAAAACATATATAAAAACCCTGTCGGCCGCTTTGGCAACTGAATTTCGTAACTAGTTGTCAACAATGAAAAAAAATTTCGTTTGATGCAACCGGTTGCCAAAGAAGAACTTTATTTCTTGTGTGGCAAGTGGTTGCCAATTAAGAATTCCTGGAAAAGCGTAGTAGCGATAGAGGAATTTTCTTTCGTAATATACCTTGTTGTATGCTTATAAGAGCCTAGCTAAACAAGGTGAAAATATCCTTAATAATACCCGTTCTGAATCAACTTTCAGGTGAACAGTCGAATACAAAAAAACTTTTTCTCAAAAAAATATCACAAAATAGTGAAAAATAAATAAAAACATACATTCGAATTGAGAAGCTCCTACTTTTGGAAGTCGGTAAATACAAGCTGATCTTGCACCTACTCATTAGGTACTAAGTACATTCCTCTATTTACATACACATACGAAATTGCTCCTTTTAATATTTATTTCCAAATAATGTCTGCGGCAAAGAACCACATATCCTTTGAAGTCTAAATTCTCTGAAATTATTTAATTAACCCAATTACATTTAACTAGGAATAAATATATAATTGGCCCGCAATTGTTGACGCCTTTGCCAAACCCACATTAAAGTAGGCATTACAAAGTAGCAAAATTAATTTATACTTCACATACGAACGAACTAAACAATATATAAATCTGGTTATTTTAAGGGTTTGGACCTTTCGTTCAACGGGGTCTTTATTAGCAAGAGACTGCGTTGCTAGGCTGCGTTTTACGTCATAGCGAGGGTGAAGGTAAGCTCTGGTCACACTGAGGCGAATACTGAGCGGAACGCGGGACGCGACTGCGTGCATCTAATGACGTCACGTTATGATAAGGAAGTAACACGACCTCTAATACAAGTTAGTTGAGACAATCGGCACAAGCGAATTTCGTCCCAAATTCCGCACGGGATTCACTTGAGCTTACAAACCAGTAATAAAGTTGAATATCGCGTGCGCTCTTTGGTCGTGTTTGAGCACGGAACTAAATGTCGTAAGTCTCAATTCTTATTTAGTTTATAACTAAAGTAATAATTGATCTAGAGGAAAAATTTCTTATATTTGAATAATAAACTATATTTTCTTAGTGTCAATAATTATTTTAGACATAAAAGCAGAGTAATCTAGTTTTTGTTTCAAATAATCTTTAAAAAAGACATGATTTTCGAATAAAAAATTTATCGAGCAAAAATGTTCCAATTAAGTAACTGTCTTATATTTAGAAAGAAAAAGATCAAATAAATCATATACTAATTTTAAATTTTGATTGTATGCGTGATTTTTTCTGAATATTAATGCAAAATTAACATACAATTTAGGGAGCCTCCTCTTAATCCAGTGATGAAAGAACTCAGATACAACGCCAACAAGATGACCCAACCACCACCGCTACCATTATGTTGGAACCCTTACAACCTAGGTCTTGATAATTTAAACGTTCTAAAATACCAATGAAATGAAATCCTAAACAAACTTAAACCATTCGTCTGTAACAGTTTGTTTAGCGTTCCCATTTAAAACTTCAGACAGTAATTATTTTGTTCGACCGCTCCTCTTAATTCCTTTCAATTCACCTCTAAAAAGTATTGTCAAGAAAACTGAATGTAACATTGTACTGAACTTAACTGAGTTGAAGGGATTTAGATACTTGAGAAGGTTGAGTCGCAGCCTGGCTTTAGTACTCATCGTCCTGTATGCGACTAATGCGATACAATACGATGTAGGGGAATTATCATTTTATCAGAATGGGCTGGCTGGTTTCTAGTAAAGGTAAAATCAGTCCAGTTTTTCTTGTAGCTGTATATGTCATTAGGGACTACTTCAGGAGGATGGTAGGCAAAACAAGAGCTCGTGTAAATATTATAAAATATAAAAAAAATATATATAAAAAATCTTTATTACTAGAAGAATGGGTACAGTAAATCTCCTTGTACAAATGTGGTCTTATATAATGTGCACTTAGGTGTCAAAGGAGTGCTTTGGCACTCGTACTAGGATTACCCTGTATCACGAATGCCATCACCTTCCTCCGGACCAACTAGGATAGTTATTTATATTACCAAGTTATGTACGCGCCAAAAAGCTCGATATTATAATAATAATACAATTTTTAAATGTTTTTATATTCTCTATATTCTAATATTTAAAAGTGTAATTTATGAAATAAAGGATATAATATAATATAAATTTCTTTATTCAAGTAACAAGGACTCATTGTGTTATGCAGCATAACTCTGCATTATCAAACTTTTTTACGCGTACATCATAGGCCGCCTTATTTTTTCCTCTTTTCAAGTTGACGCAAATTTAAAATTTTTAAATGAGAATTTTTTCTGGGTTGACATCAGTCGGTCGTCAGCCAAGAGAGTCCATGGATAGACACCAAAATTTAACTCGTTGAAGATTTATATTGAAATTATTTCCTGAATATTCGTGAGTAAACAAGCAGCAAGTAAATTTAAAGCCGTTGCTGCCAGCTGGTGCCCATTTCCGGGACCAATCGGGGATACGAATATTCTCCCCGATCCCAAATTGTTCCTTTGATTGTTTTACTTCAGACAAGGCCGATTCCGGCTCCACCCCCAGGCCAGGGACGGCTACCTATTTGGTGCGGGTTCCCGCCACATCCACGCTTGGGCCAGAGCCAGCCAACCAGCCCTATCCACTGCGGGGTCCCTCCGTATCCGCGTTTCGCCTGTGGTCCGGGCAGAAGCCGGTCGTGCGTAGCCGAGCGCCGCGGCGGGACGAAGGACGGTCGGAAGCGGTGCGCGGTGAAGTGCCACCCTCGAGCGCATCAACCTTTTTTTTTTTTTCTTTTTCTTACTCTAGCTATTTATTCTTAAATCTAGTTAGCGCGTTCTAATCGTTTTATCTAATTACGTAATCCGATGTTTAGGTTCATCGCGACTACTTTTGATATGCGTGCGTCCTATATGACGTGGGGTCGACATTAGCTATTGGCGATAAATCCGCGTCGTTTCGTCGTACACTAAAATTAAATTACGAAAGTCGATGAGCCTAGGTATAAAAATTTAAACTTTCTCCCATCCCTTGTCATAATATTTTCCCAAAAATAATTCGCAAGCTGACGGCTACTCATTTTCTATTTGATTTGTTTTATTTATAATTGTTTGTGTTTAGTTTTACAAATCTAATATTATACAGTGTTATTTTACCACAATTAAACTTTTCATTTCTTAACCTTACAACGCACTGGGTTCGATCCCCGGGTGTCGTTGGATATGTGGCAAGAGAACCCATAATTTATGCTACAAACTGGCGCCCGAACACAAGTAAGTACATTTAAGATACTATTACTAATATATATTAATAATAACTTACGAGTTTTTTTTTCCTTACTCCGTATGTGGTGTGCTTCCTAGCAGCACAAATTTAATTTCTTCTTGATTGGTATATTTTCAGGTAACGAGTTGTGCACGAAGCCCTTCGGAGCTTGTTGGAAGGACAATTGACGCAGCCCGTATCTTCTACTATTTTGATCATAAATATTTAATGTTGTGTGATTGTTCTTGAAATGTTTTAATAACAAATGCATGTAACCATATTCAAGAATTGACCTTTTATTTCCTCCCCGCAAATATATAATTTATCCTTGAATTTCATTCACCTCTTGTAGACATAGTTTTAGCTAGTACCCAGTAGTGTGTGTTTGGTGTGCGATTGTTTAGGACGCAGCATAAGGTAAGCCTTTTTGAGTGGTGATTTTGCTAGATGTCTAGATTTTTTTTTGTGTATCTAGTCCCACCTATTTCGTTATATTGCCGTTTTGTTGCTGTCGTTTCTTTCACACATCGGCTACACGTTATTAGACATAGGGTTTGGCTACCCACAGCGAATTCCAATTCGAAACCTTTCCTTTCAAATACTTTCCCACCTTAGGTCGAAATATTCCCCTGTCTATTACCCGGTCTACACGGATTCGATTAGGATAATAGTTTTACACATAATTCTATACTTTGACATAGGAATTAGCGAAATATTCGTGTAAACAAAAATTTACGTTTTCAAGTTACGTAAATATTTGTTACAAATATCGTTCAAAATATAAAGGAGAACGACCATTCACTTTAGTTCTATTTGAAAGGACGTTGACCACTTTCATATATTGCTTTCGGTTCTGTGAACGTTGGTCTGTCGTACTTCGGGTCTTCAATCTTATCGTGTTTTTTATTTTGTCTTGTTTCGTTAATTTGCGTCAGTATGGAAGGCGAAGATCTTCCTATTGTTTCAACTCCATTCCGAAGCAGCCCCATAATTTCTAGGCCTCCTCCGATTCCACCCAGAACATCCAGAGCTTCAACGTCGTCTGTTATTCCATCTCCTATGAGGTCGGAAGATTGCCCCCAGTATTTAAAAAAACAAATCTCACTTTCAAAATGGAAGATTGATTATTCGGGGAATACTTGTGTTCGCGAATTCTTCACCAACATCGACGAACATAAAGACGCGGACGACTTACCGGATTGCTATTTGCTTAAACGGTTTCATGAGGTTTTGTCCGGTGCCGCTTTGAAATATTTTAGATCGATTCGCAGACCCGACTTATCCTATTCAGAACTTAGACAATCGTTTATTAGGACGTTCGGCCCCACCGATTTTGAATACAAAACCGAACAAGAAGTCAGAAATTATAAACAGAAGTCGGATCAACCCGTTAGAGACTTTATAATCCAAATTTCCTATCTGAACCAAACGTTAAGCCGTCCGATTAGTAAACCTGACTTGTTGGAAATCGTAACCCATAACATGCACCCGAGATATTACCCATGTTTATCGGTCCATAAATTTGCTGACTTTGATACACTCATCGATACTGCTTCGCACTTTGAGAATTTCTTACCCAAATCCTCCGAAGCTGTGTCGGTCGTCTCATCCAAAGTCCGATTGTGTCCCAAGTGTAGAAAAAACGGACACTCATATCGTGTCTGTCCAGATTTTCCTGGCAAGCTCTGTTTCAAGTGCCGGACTCCTGGCTTTATTACCCGGGATTGTCCAAAGTGTAATTCAAAGAAATGCATAAGCCATCGGCGACACGCCGCCTATTTTTCTCGTACAGTGTCACCGGTGATAGCGTCGGACTCTTCCGATAATAGACCGTTTATTGAGGTTTGGTTGAAAGGCCATTTGGTTAAAGCATTACTAGACTCGGGAGCTCAGATGTCTCTTATTAGTGATAGTTTGGCTCGCGAGCTAGGAATTTCGATGACATCGAACATTTCGTGTCCTCGTGCCATTTCAGCCAATAACTCGCCAATTGATATTTTGGGAACTGTTTATCTTCCGGTTCAATTTAACGATACTAATTTTGTTCACGAATTTTTGGTTGCGCGTAGTATGTCTTCTTCAGTCATCTTAGGAATAGAGTTTTGGAACAAATTTGGTCTAACCTCAGTTTTTAGTAAGGCATTTAACAAAAACATCAAAGGAAACATGTATATTCCTTCTACTAGTCATTCCTTTCCTCGGGTTTCTTGTGTAACTGAACCCCGATACATTCATCCTCGTAACGTCTTGTTACCTGACCAAGAGCGAAGTTTACAACAGGTCATTGATGAGTTTGAAGTCATCTCATCTGACAAGGTTGGACTTGGAAAAACTACCTGGCTATCACACAAAATCAATACGACGGGACAGCCAATTAGGCAAAGGTTTTACCCTCTTTCACCCGTTAAATTAAAGGTTCTCAATGAGGAGATCGATAAGATGCTAGAATTGGGCGTTATCCGACCATCTCGTTCACCTTGGGCTAGTCCTGTGGTCATGGTCACCAAGAAAGACGGTTCCGTTCGCTTCTGCGTTGATAGCAGAAAGTTGAATAGTGTGACCATCAGAGACTCTTATCCCCTCCCCCGCATTCAAGATATCCTTGACAACCTTCGGGGTGCAAGGTATATAAGCTCTCTCGATTTCAGGAGTGCCTTCTGGCAGATACCTCTCGCGGACGATGATAGTTGCAAAAAGACTGCATTTATAGTCCCTCAACGCGGCTTATTCGAGTTCGTCAGAATGCCATTTGGGCTCACTAATGCAGCCTCTGAGATGCAGCGTCTTACCGATATGATTGTCAATTTCGAATTCACTTCGACTAGCGACGACTGTGTTTTCGGTTACGTCGACGATCTTATTTTAATTTCCAAGGACTTCCACAGCCACCTCGCTCTCCTGAGGAAGGTGCTAAGCCGTCTCAAGGAGGCTGGTTTATCTATTAACCTTAAGAAATGCGAATTTTGCAAAAGTGAGTTAAGGTATCTGGGTTATATTGTAAACGAGAAAGGTCTACAGACCGACCCGAGCAAGCTCGATGCTATTAAGGACTATCCCACTCCTATCACCGCTAAATCATTGCGCGGGTTTATTGGGATGTGTTCTTATTATAGGCGTTTTGTTGACGGTTTTTCCT
Organism: Agrochola litura; assembly: GCA_949152395.1. Lineage (NCBI taxonomy): Eukaryota > Metazoa > Arthropoda > Insecta > Lepidoptera > Noctuidae > Agrochola > Agrochola litura. The sequence continues at coordinate 13,767,079 of OX424509.1, read as the reverse complement.
CTATAATAGCTCCTCTCACTGCTCTTATTGGCAGAAGGAAGGGTCGAGACCCAATAAGCTGGGACGATGCCGCCGAACAAGCATTCGTTAAGCTAAAGGGCGCATTAGTTAACACTCCCGTGATGGCTTGTCCAGATTTTTCCAAGCCATTCCTGTTACAATGTGATGCATCAGCTGTTGGTCTCGGTTCCGTTCTTTCCCAAAAGATTGATGGTGTGGAGCATCCCATTGCTTACTATTCCCGTCTTTTTTCCAAAGCAGAACGCAACTACAGTACCACCGAGCGGGAACTTCTGTCGGTGCTGGATTCTATTAAGCATTTCCGCTGTTATTTGGATGGAATGAAGTTTTCAGTTTTAACTGACCATATGGCTTTGAAATGGCTTCTCACGCTTAACAACCCTTCCGGTCGTTTAGCCCGATGGGCCACTATCATCTCCCAGTATACTTTTGATATAGTCCATCGCAAGGGATCGCAACACGTAGTTCCAGATGCCCTATCCAGGATCTACGCAAGTCCGGTAACGTTCGACCAGGGTCCCGAACAAACTAATGACAGATGGTACAAGAAGGTTTACTTGGGTGCTCGCGATTCACCCCAAATGTTTCCCGCATACGCCATCCAGAATGGTGTTCTTGTGAGACGCATGCCTGTCGCTAGTCCCCTGTCATCTGACCCATGGCGTGTGGTTTTGCCAGCAGAGAAGGTTCCCCTTGCCATCTGGGAGGTTCACAACAATTTCCCGTCTATACACCCTGGGGTTATGAAGTCTTACCTTAAAATCAAGGAGCTCTTCTATTGGCCGAACATGTTCCGGGATGTTGCTGAAACCCTGAAGCGATGCGAAGTTTGCAAAGCGTATAAGATAGCCAACACCCAGCCACGTGGCCAGATGTGCTTCCCAAAAGAAGTTTCTTTGCCCCTACAAGTAATTTCCATTGATTTGATTGGTCCCCTACCTATCGCTTATTACGGTTATAAATACATCTTATCTATGGTTGATGTTTTTTCAAAATATGTTTGGCTAATTCCCTTAAAAAAGGTGAATGCCACTGCTGTAGTAAAAGCCCTAGAATCCGAAATATTTTTCAATTTCGGCGTTCCACGGGCTATTCTTTGCGATAACGCTACGGTCTTCCGCAGCAATCAATTTGTAAGCTTTCTTAGGTCTTTTCACATTGATTCTCCATTTTATACGCCTTATTATACTCCACAAGCTAACACAGTGGAACGCTATAATCAAAGTGTTGTTACCTGTTTGAGTATTTTAGTTGGGGAGAATCAAAGAAACTGGTCGAAATTGCTACCCAAAGTTAAACTTTACCTCAATTCGTGTATCAATTTAGCCACAGGTTTCACACCAAACTTTCTTATGTTTGGAAGGGAAGTCCTTATGGATTTGACCCATGCTCAGGGACAGACTCAAAGCACCAATTTGGCTGAAAGTCGGTCTCGGCATGCGTCCAATCTATCCTCCCTCACCGAGGTTTATGCTAAAGTTGCCGATAACCTCTCTATAGCCTTCCTCCGCAATTCCCGGTCTTACAACGCGAACCGTTCGGCTATCACCCTCAACGTTGGTGACACTGTGTGGAGACGAAATTTCTCCAGGTCCTCGGCGACGGACTATTTCTCCGGAAAGCTTGCACCTCGCTTTATTAAATGCCGTGTTACTAGGGTTGTCTCTAGGACTACCTATGTCCTTCGGGACTGCGATTCTGTTCATTCTGGATCATATCATATTAAGGATATCCTGAAATGATGGTTTCGCTTGGCAATCTATGTTTTACTCCCAAATTCTTTCTACGCCCTTTTGCATTTTGCCCTACAAAATTCGCTTGAACTACGTTACATTAAAAACATCGTAGTACACAGAACGCTCATTTTGAAAATACACTGGGCATTCTGTACCTACTTCAGTTTTTCTTTTCCCTAAATTCGTTGTTTCTTTATATATATTTCCTACTTGCGTTAACTAATACAAATGAATCCAACGTACATATTAGTTTTACCCCTAATTATTTTCAAACTACATAATTTTATGATATAAAATTAATTATGGTTTCAAACTATTTGCAAACGGTCTTAGTATATGGCCTTATTTTTCAGACTAACATTTTGTTTTTTTTTCACATTGACATTCTGATTGTCACTGTCCTATCAGGGAATAATAAATAATATTTATAACTGAATAATAAATAAAACGCTTAAAGCTACGAACAAAAGTGGTAAGCAGATCCCTTCATAATAATTATATTAGTTTAAAAACTTGCAATTTACGTTATTTTAGGCGTGGAACGCTGCAGTGTTTTTTTTCTCTTCCTTTGCTAGAGTTAGTAGCGTCTTGTCGCCGGTCTCATCTTACCCGACTACGACGATGAGGGTGTTGTTAACCTCTAGGTATGTCCCAGAGGCACAACATCCCTCTCATTTTACTACTCATCCCGTTAGTCAGACTCTAGGCACTAATTAGGCCGAAAGTCGATTAGGATGCAAATCCTACAGACGGTCACTTAATTTGTCCTTTATTTTATTGGACTGAGGTAGTTTTTGGACTCAGGCTCATTTCCATAGCCTGATGCTCTTTTTTGGACTTGGTCTAATTTTTGACTTTAATGTTCTCCCCTTTTTACCTCAGTCTGTATTTTTTTTCCTAACTTCAATAGGTATTGTTTTCTTCTTTTATCGTTACTTTTTTTCATCTTCTCTTTATTCTATGCTAATGTTTCCTCTCTTCACCTTAGCTATTAGTCTCTTTGTCTTATCATGTAACTTATTCTTGTCTTAGTTAGTTAATTGGTAGGTTTAGTTGGCACTTCTGGAGCTCGCATCGGTAACGTTTAGGTTCGATCCGGTTCAAACTTATTCCTTATCGGTAGCACTCCAATTGTCGTCCTTTAGGTTACTTTGGTTATTTATTAGTCTAGGTTTAGGTTCTATTTATCTTTTAGTTACTTAACGTTCAGCCTCTCTCGTAATACCCTCGGAGATATCTGACACTAGTGATGCTACATTGTTTGGATTTTATATCGATAGTATCGATATTTTTTTTTGTTAGAAAGGGGGTACTGCAGCATAACTCTGCATTATCAAACTTTTTTACGCGTACATCATAGGCCGCCTTATTTTTTCCTCTTTTCAAGTTGACGCAAATTTAAAATTTTTAAATGAGAATTTTTTCTGGGTTGACATCAGTCGGTCGTCAGCCAAGAGAGTCCATGGATAGACACCAAAATTTAACTCGTTGAAGATTTATATTGAAATTATTTCCTGAATATTCGTGAGTAAACAAGCAGCAAGTAAATTTAAAGCCGTTGCTGCCAGCTGGTGCCCATTTCCGGGACCAATCGGGGATACGAATATTCTCCCCGATCCCAAATTGTTCCTTTGATTGTTTTACTTCAGACAAGGCCGATTCCGGCTCCACCCCCAGGCCAGGGACGGCTACCTATTTGGTGCGGGTTCCCGCCACATCCACGCTTGGGCCAGAGCCAGCCAACCAGCCCTATCCACTGCGGGGTCCCTCCGTATCCGCGTTTCGCCTGTGGTCCGGGCAGAAGCCGGTCGTGCGTAGCCGAGCGCCGCGGCGGGACGAAGGACGGTCGGAAGCGGTGCGCGGTGAAGTGCCACCCTCGAGCGCATCAACCTTTTTTTTTTTTTCTTTTTCTTACTCTAGCTATTTATTCTTAAATCTAGTTAGCGCGTTCTAATCGTTTTATCTAATTACGTAATCCGATGTTTAGGTTCATCGCGACTACTTTTGATATGCGTGCGTCCTATATGACGTGGGGTCGACATTAGCTATTGGCGATAAATCCGCGTCGTTTCGTCGTACACTAAAATTAAATTACGAAAGTCGATGAGCCTAGGTATAAAAATTTAAACTTTCTCCCATCCCTTGTCATAATATTTTCCCAAAAATAATTCGCAAGCTGACGGCTACTCATTTTCTATTTGATTTGTTTTATTTATAATTGTTTGTGTTTAGTTTTACAAATCTAATATTATACAGTGTTATTTTACCACAATTAAACTTTTCATTTCTTAACCTTACAACGCACTGGGTTCGATCCCCGGGTGTCGTTGGATATGTGGCAAGAGAACCCATAATTTATGCTACAATACCTAATAGCCGAGAAAATGTCATTGACTAATACCGCTGCGCCCGCGTTGTCATCAACCATAATTATGTAGTTACGCGTAATTTTGAAACTGTGATATCTTTAAACTATTCATTTAAATGATATGATGTCAAGGCATATTTTCATCTAAATTAAATTCCTGGGGTCCACTAGGGCCATTGGCTGTCGGGGTTGCGAATAAAACCGAAAGGGAGATCGTGGCCCCCGGCAACAGGACAAACGAAGGAACACGGGTGGGCTTTAGTCAGTAAGTCTGACACGCCCTCCCACTCCGTCCAGAGCGGGAGAAGTTATTTGACAATTTCCCACCCAAAAAAAAGGCATATTTTAATCTAAAGTAAATTCCCAATTTAAATAACATATTTTATTGGATTAATATAATACCTATCGGTCAAAAAAGCTTCGGAAATAACAATGAAATTTTCATCAAAATCTGAAAGATAATAAAGGTCATCCATGGAAGATAGACATATGCCATCGCGGACTTTTTGTTGAACTTTTTAAAATGAACAATACCGTAGAACATAAATTTGATGTAACTTTTACGATTTCCGCGGTGCACGCCAATAAAGCTCCCAGTCGGCATGGTTTTTTTCGACATCTTCAACACTAACTGTCAAATTTCTGCTAATTTACACAAAACATTAATGGATTATACACTAAAACCTTCAATGTGCCATGATTAAAAAAAATATAAATAAAGATTGTTCAGAATGTTTAAAATAATGTCCGATTATTAAATAGCACATAAGTGCATGTATACTGAAGCTAGACGTTATTTTGCTTCATTCTTGATAATCGTTTTCTCTTGCTTTTGTAGCGCGTTGCGAAGCTTCCATATTCGTACAACAACTAATTGTCTGCTAATTAATTGCTTGTTATAAACAGAAGAGAGAATAGTTTATTCTTCTAAAATACGACATCTTTTGGAGAACAACTTGGTGTTTGTAGCATTAAACTGTCTCCTACAACGAAGTATCACAATTGTCACACAAAGGTCTATGTCAGTCGTGTGAGGTAGGTATTCTGACAACTGGACTGACCTTAGAGTATTGGTATGGCCTAGTTTGGGTTGTTAAGGTTAGATGACAGTTGCTCCCGATAGAACAGCGATGCTCACCACAATTATGTTAGACTGTAAGACGGAATCAACCTTGTGCTGGGGCGGCTACTGCAGGTGCGGAGAACCTCAAACGGCGCAAAGATTTACATGTTCGAGCCGTTTGTGGACAAAACACTCGGACCATGGGGTTCGAGTGCCCAATTAGTTTTTCGAGACATCGCCAAGCGGTTGGTCGACTCTTTACGTGACCAGATGGCTGGCCTATTTTTGGCCAAAGAATCAGCATTGCCATAGAACGTGGCAATGCTACCGGCCTTTTGGGCACTTTTCCTGTTGACAGCGGACGAATATTTTTATGCCCTATGATTATTTCCCCTCCTTTTTTATTTACTTGTACATATTATTATTATTTTATGTCTGTAAGATTTTAAATTAAATAAATATTATATATGGAAAAAGTAAATAAAAACCAGAATATAAAAAAAAACCTTGTAATGAAAAGATTTAAGGTTAAGTTTGGCAGAGTCACCCATCCCCTATTATAATTATGTGAATTACAAAATTACTAGCGCAATGCGGAGGTACACTGCCTATACCGGCCATGAAAAAAATAACACGCGTGACGTTATGCTAATTATTACATACTAGCTGCGCCCCGCGGTTTCATCCGCATAAGTCTCGATCCCGTGGGAATATCGAGATAAAAGTATCCTATGTCTTAATCCAGGTTATAAACTATCTGTGTGCCAAATTTCATTCTAATTGGTCCAGCCGTTTGAGCGTGAAGAAGAGACAAACATAGACACACACTCACAAACTTTCGCCTTTAAAATATTAGTGTGATTTTCTTGTGTTAATAATATAGCACTGTCTCTACTAGTGTTAGATAACTATGTAATAATATACTGCCTCTTAAATACACATCGTCTTTGCAAAGTGCTTGCTCATGGCGACTACGTAATTAAATTATTATAGCTTCTTGTAATACGGGTGTTATATTGTACTGCATTTAGCTGCATAGCATGCCCATTCAATATACAGACATATCTATGTAGTTACCTATGTACGTTGTAACATATCTTCAAAATATTAAGATTGATTTTTATGTGGTTTTCAAGGCCAAGCCATTTTCCTTCATATGCTTCTAAATTACAAGGCAGGTTTCGATAACCAGATAAGTCAACGCTAGCTTATCCGGATTTAGTTAAACAAGAAATCAACATCAATATGAAACTGACCTTCTTTAACACAGTCCTTAAAGACACCTTTTCACCATAACCACTAAACAAAGATGCACAAAACAACCACCATCTACTCCACAAACACCAAGCTTAGCAATAATTGACAATGGCAGTTGTAATTTGTCCTCAAATCTAGTTCCCAAGTGGTCCACAAGACGCAGCAGGGGCTTAACTTACGGAAATGCTAACGAACCGTCTCTATCCGAGATATGGTATAAATGGAGTGCTACTAAATTTACTCGAATTATCTCCAAAATTCAATTGGTCAAGAAGTGCAATAAAGGTAAAGTGTCGCCAAGAGTTCCATTACGGTATATCGTGCTCCTTCAGTAAAGACATGTAAAAGACTAGCCACTCATCGACTATGGCTTAATAATGACTATAGCTATCATCTACCGCAGGCTGGTGACTGCTTCTGTATGTTTTGAAGTGTTAAAATTTCTACTATCCCCTGTAGGATCCAAAAATTGAGAGAATTCCACGAAAATTCCACACGAATACATGGTTACTTTGGGTTGCTGCTTTGACTTTCGTTATTGTTTGCCGAAGTAGTTTGACACTGTTAACGCGTACTTAACACTCCATTTATATATGCTCCGTGGTCCCTGACTACCAATGTACATGCATTATATTTTACATGCAGCCAGCCAGCCAGGTTTAATGTATACGTGAAACGGCTAGTTTAATACATGTGTTCATCTCACTAAGGATATCGTTAATTGATTGATTAAACTGTTCTGCTGACATCTTTGTTAGTGCGGTGGCGAAATTCTTCTTTTCAATCGCTCTCTCACTGATGAACTCAAACTCAAAGCATTTATTTAAATTAAACTCAGAAATATGAAGCTAGTTAGTTGCCCATTCCAAAGCGTAGTAGTTTACCTATGGAGAAGAACGGGCAAGAAACTCCACGGACACTCTTTTAAGTAAAAAAATGGTGAGAACAATGTAGAAAGACGTGCACGTTAGAAGCGTCCGTAATAAAAAGATAAAACAAAGAACAATTCAAAAATTAAAATAAATTAAAAATAAGCCATGGCAGTTAAGAGATGACCAGTCTTAATTGACGGTGCCCGTTCACTAACATGACGCATGGATTAGCATCATTCAGCTCAACCATTTTGAAGGGAGCTAAATGATCCAACACACGCGCCATCATCAGCGAAACATCTGAGTGATCATCTGCGAATTGTGACTCCGTATGAAATTGTCAACGGGCCTTTTCCATTTGTTACGATCAGTGGCCTGGTGGAGTGCGGCGCTGGTAGATATCGTCAAATGCTTGGATATTTGATCCGACCACCTTTTTGGGCTTCGGCCTCTAGATTTTTGCCCTCTATTTTTCCAGTCACCATTACACGTTCTACGTTGTTGGTACCTCTGCGAACAATGTGGCCGAAGTATCTTATAACACTTTGCAGGTTGCGGCGAACGTGCTATTACTTGTAAGTAAAACCGGCCAAGTGCGTGTCGGACCACGCACAATGAAGGGTTCCGTAGTTGGGATGAATTTATCCAAAAACAAACTTAACTTTGTAGTTGAACAATATGTTCTTGCAACTACAAAGTTAAGTTGGTCGATTATTACTCGTTAACTTGTAAAGCCTTTGTAAGCCCTTGTAAGCCCTTGTAAAGCTATGATAGTTTTCCTTTTAATTTCGTTATATAAACTACTGCTGTGATTTTTTTCACACATCCAATACCAACTATTTAGCTGGTCCGGGAGACACTTGATTCTAACAAAAATTAGCACTTTAAAGCTTAATATTTCGCAAACGGATCCTTGAATCCAAAAATTGTTTACACAAACTCACAATGTTTTTCACCTCTCAGGTATTTTTTGACAGATGAGTCATTCCTGTCAAGCCCCGCGACCACCCACGACGCAAAAGATTTATGACTCACCTTCAGATAAACAAAATACTCAAGTTTCCTAGAAGCCGTCGAACGATAAAGCCTATTATTTTCGGTTCTCGGATAGATAAGGAACCCAACATAAATATTTATAACTTTCGTGTGAAATGTTTACTAAGATTTATTACGCGTTTTTGTTCGCGAGTCTATTGTCCACTAATTTTACGATTTCTGATAAAACTAGCTAACCAATTCACACGAAATTTTGCAGGGTACATTATGGATAGTTATGTTATCTAACAAAAGCGTTTTTAGAGACAAACGTTGAAAATAAAAAATACTAAAAATCTATAATTTTTAAGATCTAGAATTTCTAGTGTTTACGTAACTTTCTTCGTTCCAAAAAAATATTTTTTTGCCGTATTTAGGCAAAAAAAGTGCCTAACATTATTAAAAATCTAATGTAATCATTAAAAAAGGCGACTTACCCATCAAATACCAACGATTACACACCAAAATACCACAAAATCACAGCACGGTCACTTTTTCATTCACATGTTTGTTTACACTTTTAGTTTGGGTCAAAATAGGTATAACATGATGTTATTTACTGCAAATATTATCTACAACGACGTAATATTTACTTAAAAATGAAAATAACACCACTTCCCGTCGATTTACACACAAAAACCACAATAAAAATGAAATATTACGGTAATAACCTTCAAGGCCGGAGCGATTCGTAGACTGACATTTTTTCGTCCCCGAACGTCACTTTCAATATTTTTTTAAAATGTTGCGTTCCAGGTATTTTAAAATGAAATGGTTTTGTTGACTAGCATATCTATCCGACCATAGAATAAAAAAGCCACAGAGGACATTAGACATTATTTTATATTAGAAAAAGATAAAATCCCGGTGTCCAACAATGTTTGTCGGGGTGTCAAACATTGTTTGACACCGGGGCTTCAGCGGTAAGGACCTTTTTAATGATACCCCACGATGGGTTTAAAAAAAAAAAATGGTATACAGGGGGTTTCGGGGGCGATACATCGACCGAGCAGAAAACGTCGTTAAAAAAAGTCATCCAGATATTTTAATTTATGTGTGCAATTGTATTGAAGCTCGTATTGAAGGGCTCATGGCTAAATAATAGCAGCCGTACGAGTCGACGGAAGGTTAAGCTACGCTTGCCGCGGTCGGTTCGTGGATGGGCGACCATCCATTAGATATCGAGACCCCTTCATGGCTCGGAAAGCACGTTCAGATGTTGGTCCCGGCTGCTATTCGTAGATGTTTTAGAGTCGTTACGGGTGGTCAGAAGCCCCTCAAGTCTGACAGAAAATACTGGTATTTTAGCTGCATCTGGTTAGACCGGAAGCCGACCCCAACTTAGTTGGGAAAAGGCTAGGCTGCTGTAAGTACCTAAAATGCCGTTGTATTTATTAATTAATATATTGAAGCTAACAAAACTTTTACTGACTATGAAACTGCTTTTGACGTTCATTGGAAAAGAAAGTTGTGTTCATAAAGAAAGTTTAGCATAACTTTCGCGCTCATCGAGAAATGAGAAAGGGAAGGTTCGAGACGGAAAAATGCTGCATTAGATAAACATCAAGATTGATGACGGAGAGTGCTAGAATTGTTCTGTGATCTTATAGGGGTTTCTTTAGTGTGTAATGTTCTTGGTAGTCAGCATAACTTAAACTCATGCCTTCTTCTTATGGGGGTAGGCAGAAAGGGCACCTGCTACGATCCTTACACACTCGTTTTGTTTCGTTTACGTTCATACTTCTGCACCCTAACTACGTAACACACGATCTCGAATCTGAATAATTTTGAAGAATATTGCTAATCAATTGCTTCATATGTTCGAAAAATGTGTCTGCTCAACAACATAAGTAACGCAATAAATAAATAAAATTAGTTTATTTCAAGTAACTAAACTCAAATACAATAAGATTCATAAAAGGATACAGACAGGATAACAAGCATAGACAAAAACGAACACTCATAAGGTAAGAAAAAACAGTGGCACTCCGGGAGTGCCGACAGAATTGAAAACTTGAAAATCGGCACCGCGGCTATCAAGGCGTTGATGTCTTTTACCCCACGCACCGCGGTAACAACGCGTTGATGTCTTTTACTCCACGGTGTCGGTAACAGGTTGCAAAATCAATGGTTTAGTCGCATCTCAAAATGTCCAACGCGCCTAAAGAAATCTGTCTGTTGCAGCATTGCCGAATATAATCCAGTTTGTTGGCGCTGCCCCGTACTCTGTGCACCAGAGACGTGCACCACTTGCGCATCGTCGCGTGAAAGCAGTCGGTGCGCCTCCACGAACATGCCCGCGGTGCTGCAGTGGCGGGGCAGCCCCACCAATCACCCTGAACGCGTTATTGAACTGGACGAGGAGGGCGCTGTATGCCGCACAAGTATACTTTGCCCACAGGCTGCACGTGTAGAGGGATGTACAATAAGCTCTAAAGAGCGTTATTTTTACCTTCCTCGAACAACGCACAAACCTACGCGCTATCATATTACCTCTAACTGACAACGACCTCCACTCCCGCTCAATGTCCGCAACGTCTTTTAGGTCAGCTGTAACAATGTGACCCAAGTATTTTAACTGTTCTACTTTCTCAAGCAGTGCATTATTTATACACACTTCTTGGACTAGCCCCAAACACCATGACTATTTCAACCTATGGCTCGAGGCATACTGTTCACAGGTCCCCATAAATTTCCTAAGACCGGAATGAAATCTGAACCGCAATGAATGTTGATGAACTATCAAAATGAAACACATTGTGATTGATCTTGTGTTCAATCAGGGTGCGGGTCATACACGCACGTCCGTCGGTTGCGAGTACTACGCACCTGACCTTTCTGAAGAACAAACGTAGTCAGTATAAACAAAAACCTCATCATTATTAAAACTTATGTTCATCAAACTGTAACGTAGTCACTCAATACTGTAACTAATTTCGCATCAAAATATTCCCCACAAAATCCCATGCACAAATCCGGGGACTATTTAACAACGGACAATATTTCATCCCGGATTTGTTCTACAAGTTGATTAACAAATTAATACTTATCATGAAGATTTAAAGGCTTTTAAGCCGTTATAATGCCACTTGCGTGCTTCGCTGACCATTCATCTGGCAGGGGATCCGATTGAAATTAATTAAATCAATTCTAAACCCGTTTATTTATTTATCAAAGCGACGTTAAATAGTTGGCCAGCACGAACGTTTGCTGGTTGCAAATTGTGAACTAAAACAATTACCTACTCCGTATTTTTTATTTTTTTGTTTCTAGTTAAAAAACGATATCACGAAGAAGAAAGAAAGAAAAAAAAATTATAGTGTTACAAAAATAAATGAATAATCATTATGATATATATCTCTGTAAAATTTATAAGCAAATAAAAATAAAATATTTCAAATAAATACGGTAAATTTTCACAAGTGACAATTTTATTAAATTGTTTACAAGCTTTGATTTTGTGTGCCCTGAACCTGTCAAGAGGTCATTGACAGGTTCAGGGCACAATCACCAACTTTACTATGGGACCAACACAGAAATCTCGAAAAAAAACTACTGTACCGTTTATTTTGTCGATTATGTGAACACAAATGTAGGGGAAATCTGTTTATTTTTAATTATGATCAGTACAATGTCGCCTTATGAGGTTTAGGGCCTGTTTCACCACCTCCGATTAGGTTCTCGTTAACTTACTTGGCAGATAATAATTATCCTACAAATTCTGTTCCATTTTTGAATTTATTCGGTAAGTAGTGGCTATTCGGACATCGTGAAATAGGCCCGTAGAGTAAACAAAATTAAGGTTATATATTTAATTTTTGAGCAATTTTGTACTTGATGTATTATGTAGTTTCTTCCTACCTCCAAGGGCAAAAGGCTTGAATTTATGTCATCATCATCATCATTTCAGCGGAAAGACGTCCACTGCTGGACATAGGCCTCCCGAAGTACCGCCACTTCGACTGATTATGTGCTTCCCTCATTCAGCGGATTCCTGCGGCCTTCACAAGGTCATCGTTCCATCTTGTCAACGCTACGTCTTCCGGTACGCGGTCGCCACTCCAGAAACTTTCGGTCCCTTCAGCCATCCGTTCTGCGAGCAATGAGCCCTGCCCATCGCCACTTAAGTTTGGCAATTCTTCGGGCTATGTCGGTTACCTTGGTTCTTTTGCGAATCTCTTCATTTTTGATTCGATCACGTAGGGAATCTCCAAGCATAGCCCTCTTCATTGCCCTTTGGGTGACTTTTAGCCTTCTAATAAGGCCCATTGTGAATTTATGTATTTACAAACAAAGGAGACAGCGTCACAGATCTATAAATATCTTCATACAAATCGTAACGGACACAACAATCTCTAGTTTAAATGCAATACTGCTGCTCCCATCCAATTAGGGATTAAAGTTCGCAGCACAAAGAAATTGAAACGACTGCCTGCTACGTTAGTAGAGGTAACACGGTTCTATTTGTACTACCAACTGCACCTCGCAGCATTAACGGAGCGTGTTCATCTGTCCACTGTCCTGTGCGAGCGACGAATGCGAAGTTAAGCTATTTGACGGAAAGAGACGCAATTTAACAAAGTTAAAGACATTACATAACTGTACAGCTTACTTGGGGCAATTGACTCTGATATCACCTTGTTATCTGGTCAATACCTATTTTTGATTGAAGGAATCTGAACGCGACCAGCGCATTTAAAGCGCGTTCAAGAACTGTCAGTGTCATCATTGTTGTGGAATACTGACAGCACTTGAACGCAGTTAAGATGTGCTCTGATCGCGTTCAGTTTCAATGGTGAAATTGACACTTACTCGTGTCAATTTTTATTACGAAGTGCAACTACTATGTAGGTAGACAAAATGTACTAAGTCGCAAATTTTTAATTATTAATTTCCACAAGAGGCGGACTACCAAATGGGAAATTGCTAAATCATATACGCTCCAACAATATCCTAAAAATGATCGCTAACATCATCGATTGATTCATATACATCAATCACTGCAGTGCCATCTCCCATGGGGTGAAATAATTTTAAATTTGAATAAAATAAACTAACATAGTTCTTAAGTTTACTAACTGTAGCATAAATTATGGGTTCTCTTGCCACATATCCAACGACACCCGGGGATCGAACCCAGTGCGTTGTAAGGTTAAGAAATGAAAAGTTTAATTGTGGTAAAATAACACTGTATAATATTAGATTTGTAAAACTAAACACAAACAATTATAAATAAAACAAATCAAATAGAAAATGAGTAGCCGTCAGCTTGCGAATTATTTTTGGGAAAATATTATGACAAGGGATGGGAGAAAGTTTAAATTTTTATACCTAGGCTCATCGACTTTCGTAATTTAATTTTAGTGTACGACGAAACGACGCGGATTTATCGCCAATAGCTAATGTCGACCCCACGTCATATAGGACGCACGCATATCAAAAGTAGTCGCGATGAACCTAAACATCGGATTACGTAATTAGATAAAACGATTAGAACGCGCTAACTAGATTTAAGAATAAATAGCTAGAGTAAGAAAAAGAAAAAAAAAAAAAAGGTTGATGCGCTCGAGGGTGGCACTTCACCGCGCACCGCTTCCGACCGTCCTTCGTCCCGCCGCGGCGCTCGGCTACGCACGACCGGCTTCTGCCCGGACCACAGGCGAAACGCGGATACGGAGGGACCCCGCAGTGGATAGGGCTGGTTGGCTGGCTCTGGCCCAAGCGTGGATGTGGCGGGAACCCGCACCAAATAGGTAGCCGTCCCTGGCCTGGGGGTGGATCCGGAATCGGCCTTGTCTGAAGTAAAACAATCAAAGGAACAATTTGGGATCGGGGAGAATATTCGTATCCCCGATTGGTCCCGGAAATGGGCACCAGCTGGCAGCAACGGCTTTAAATTTACTTGCTGCTTGTTTACTCACGAATATTCAGGAAATAATTTCAATATAAATCTTCAACGAGTTAAATTTTGGTGTCTATCCATGGACTCTCTTGGCTGACGACCGACTGATGTCAACCCAGAAAAAATTCTCATTTAAAAATTTTAAATTTGCGTCAACTTGAAAAGAGGAAAAAATAAGGCGGCCTATGATGTACGCGTAAAAAAGTTTGATAATGCAGAGTTATGCTGCAGTATGTAATCCCGGTAGTACGTTCCCGTTAGATATTTTTCGACATCTACGCGGGCGAAGCCGCGGGCAAAAGCTAGTTATGATTATAATTTCAACCTGAAGACGTCCACTGCTGGATATACGCCTCCACCAAGTGTCACCACATCGACCGGTCTTATGGTTCTCGCATCCACCGGATTCCTGCTACCTACATCCAGAATCTTAGGTCCCCATCGGCCATCCGTTCTGCGAGCAATAGATACCTCCATTTTACCGGCCACTGGGTACGTATACACCGGGTACGTAATAAGCGAAAAACGCCTAATATATTCAACAGTATATCTACATTGTCTGGCTTTAGAGACCGACATATATCACGATTTCACGACTGGTAACATTCCTCTCTAGATTACAAGTCTAACTATTAGTGACGTCAGCTGATCGTTCGCTGACCTCAACTCAACCGCAAGCCCAAATAACAGAGGGCACTAAATCACCATGTTTTATGTACAAACTTTACGCATAAAAGACACTTTATCAAGCTGAACTTTACTCGATAACTTGACATCAATATGGTCTTTGAAATATTCGGAATCGATATTTTTTAGTTAGTATCGCAAACTTACTAGTTATTTTATGAGACCTTGTGACTTGCGTGCTGGACCAGAGATAGGGCGAGTAATCATTATTTGCATAAATAGCAAGGCTTCTCTGTGCCTCGAAGAATACTCTTAAGAGCGTTCATCCAAAAAGTTGGCAACGTCGCAAATAGTTGTCAAATATTTACCTGTTTTGATTAATTTGGCAATATTACTGTATGGAAATAAGAAATATGGCTAACTAGTGAACTAGAATATTAATAATGTATTGCAATAAATTATAACACTGAATTTGATGTTGTAACCGTTTTAGGTGTAAAAAAAGGCATTTTGAAATTTCCCAAATATTTTTTTTGCATCTAAAACCTATTCCCATATATTCGGTGTTGCGATATTAATTATTACATTTCATAGTCAAGATTTTAGCCATATTTTTTATTTCCATACAGTAATATTGCCAAATTAATCAAAACAGCGAAATTTTTGACAGCTATTTGCGACGTTGCCCACTTTCTGTATAAACGCTCTTATGGCCCCGTTCACGACCTCTAGCGATGCAACTTGCGTCAAGCGACACGCGCGCGCATCTTCTGTTTTTGTCGTGCAGTTCATGGCCACGTAACACACAATTTTGGTATGTAGTCATTCACGTGATCATCCGGTGAAGCATCCGGGAACCTGTAGATAAAAATAACAAATGTTATGAAGTTCATAATTTATAATGCAAATAAGGCTTCAAATTCAAAATATTTTATTTCACATAAACCTACAAGGGCACTTATGAAACGTCAGAAGCTAGGTGCACGGTTCCAATTAGTCGCTTCCTATGGAGAAGAGCCGGCAAGAAACTCCACGGTTGCTCTTTTAAAAATAAATGGTTTTTACAATGTTTTCAAATGACAGTGTTAATAGCTATGAGAGGATAGCGTAGGCCTATCAACAAGTACCAGGTACTTAGCAACATAGAAAATGGTCCTCAAGTCTACAAGCCTACAACGTTCTGACATTCACAAAATCTAAAAGAAAAGAATCTATTAAAAAGATAAATAAAATAATAAAAATATGGACCTATTTAAACCAAATGACATGATTATCAATAAAAGAGGTGGGGGTGTGCTACTGTATATTCATAAGTCTGCATCTTTTATGAGATATAGTAACTTGTGTACACAGGAGTTTGAATGTGTGGCCGGCGAGTTAAGTATAAATAGTCTTAAATTCGGATTTTGTGCCGTGTATAGACCGCCCGACACATCCAAACTTCGATTTATAAAGGAATTGTCGACCTTAATAGCAAAATATCCTCTAAAACAGGATTATGTAATAATGGGAGATATGAATATAGATCTAAAAGTATGTAACCCCGTGGTGAAACAATATTTATATTCACTGTGCACCCTGGGATTTATTAATGGCGTTAATTCTTATACACGCATCGAAAAATACGGTGACAGAATTTCTAAGTCGTGTATAGATCACGTATTTATTCGCAATGCTAGTGCATATAGCATTTATACATCTGTTGTAAACACCTCACCGGCCGACCACTGCATAACCGGTTGTGCGATAATGAGCGCGCTAAACAAGAATGACTCACAGTGTTCTGTTCAATTAGTAACTAAGATAGATAATCGCCGAGTGCACAGTGAACTAAATAACATCGACTGGAGTATACCCTTTCAATACGGGTGCCCAAATCAAATAGTTAAGTACATACATACTAGTTTTAATAATGTATACGATAAATGTAAATTCTCAATTAGGAAAAACAGTTTCAGTAAACGTAATAATTGTCCTTGGGCTAATGAAAAACTTAAAAAGATGTGTATGAAGCGTGATTTATTGTTTAATATTTGGCTCAAAGATGAAAATAACCCACAAAAAAGATTGTTATACAACAGATATAGAAATAAAACAAATAAATACACAAATTACATTAGAAATAAACAAATAATGAAGGAAGTCTCTCAAAATTTCAAAAATAGCAAAAAGATTTGGAGCATTGTGAACAGTCTAACCGGCAAAATTATGCAATGTATAGAACACGTTTTACTTATAACTTTTCGAACAAACCCTTCAACATTGGCAAACACTTTCATGTCTGAATTTAATTCTAATATCAAAAAATTAAACAACTATTGCGATATGCCTCTTTTAGACAAACAAACGTACGAGATAATTCCTGATAGGTCGATAAGAGTGCAACCTGCACGAGAAGATACGATTGAACGGATCATCAAGCAAATGAACGGTAGGAAAAGTCCGGGTTACGACGGGATACGTGCTAAAGATGTTAAGTATACTTCAGCTAAACTAATCCCAGTTATTACACATTTAATTAATTGCTGCTTGCAGACTGGTACGTATCCCGACCTTTTAAAAATAGGGGTGATACGTCCAATATACAAAAAGGGCTCACGGGATGACGTCAATAATTATCGACCTATCACTATATTGTCTTGTATAGATAAGATCATAGAACGTTTCATTGGGAATGAGATAAATAACTTTTTGCAGATACACGGAATAATCAACAATAATCAATATGGATTTCAAAAAAATAAGAGTACGACACAATTATTACGAGAATTTACCGATGAAGTCAATAAACAGTTAAATGATAAAAAACAGGTCTTGACACTTTTTATAGATTTTAGCAAAGCATTCGATATGCTCCGTTGTGATACACTTTTTGATAAGTTGTCACAAAATGGAATACAAGGGCCAATATTAGAACTATTAAAAAGCTATCACACAAACAGGTACAACACGGTTAAAATACAAAATGAGTACAGTACAAAGCTTCCATCCACGCAAGGAACGGCCCAGGGTTCAATTATAGGTCCGACAGAATACTTACTTTATGTTAATGATATGAGTAATACTATAACTTCAGGTTCTGTATACCAATTCGCAGACGATACGTGTATATTAGTCGCGAATAAAAATATCCATGACGCTGAGGCATCCCTACAACGTAACTTTGACCAAATGTGTAAATGGGCTCATGACGTTGGATTGGTACTAAACGCAAGAAAAACAAAAATTGTTCACATACATTCATCACACAGTAAATGCTCCACTATACCTACAATTATAGCACACGAACACACTTGCCTACATAGCTTGCCAAAGACTTGCCAATGTCCGTTATTAGAAGTAGTTGACAAACACATGTATATCGGTCTAATGGTTGATAGCCGATTCTGTTGGGGACCACACAAAGATTACGTATGCAACAAACTGAGGTCTATTCTAGGTAAGCTAAGTATACTTAAATATAAACTACCTTACAAAACGCTTAGAATGTTATATATGGCCCTAGCAGACTCGGTTATCAACTACGGACTCAGCAGCTACGGCAGAACTTATCATACATACCTAACAGATATTTACAAGTTACAACTAAGAATATTAAAAGTAATTACGCCAAAAAATTTGATCAAGAAATTCAAAAACAATGACGACGATCTCTTTAAATACTGTAATGTTATGAATGTGTTCAATAAAGTTGAATTTTGTACTCTTGCGGAACTCAATAGACCTGAGCTGCTAACCGAAAAAACAAGACCTGATTTTCTAAGAACGATACCACTTAAAAATAAATACATCCTACCAAAGTTCAATAATGTGTACGGGATGAGGGTTGAAGAATATTTAGTACCTCTTTTCCTTAGTAAACTGCCAGAAGACTTACAAACGTTATACAAAGCAAATTCGAAAAGTTATAAGTACAAATCAAAACGTTTCCTTACACAAAATTTCTCTTAATGAATGTATGTATTAATGTACTCACAAATTATTATCATCATCTTAAAAATAAATGTATCACTAGCTTCCGCCAGCGGCTTCGGCCGCGTGATATCTTTATAAAAAATATCTTTATAAATTATAGCCTATGTTACTCAGTGATAATGTAGCTTTTAAACGGCAAAATAGTTTTTGAGATCGGTCCAGAAGTTTTTAAATTTATTCGTTACATACAGGAATACAAATCTTTCCTCCTTATAATATTGGTGTAGATGTAGATGTCATATCATCGTAGTAGTATGTAAGAAACATTTTTGTAAAACAAAAAAAAAAAAAATCTTGAACGGCTCGCCGCACACAGATAAACCCTGAGAGGTTTTCGTTGTGAGGCTAAAACCAAAATGTAATAGGTTAAGTGTTTTAGAAATAAAGAAATTTAATAATAGTATCTCTACGTTGACGTCGTGGTGGGGCTTGCGCGCTCCGAACTCTGGGTCTGTGCTGGTAAAGTTTACTTTGCCGAAACAGGTCTAGGGTGAGGAGCCAGACCAAGAGAGATACAAAATCCCGCAGGGCAGCATGTGGCGTGTTGTTGGGCAGTAGCGACCCCACGGACCCTATCTCCCGGGAGAAGTCTTGTTCCTCACCTCTGGCTTGCCTTTATTGGCCGGCTGGAGTGAACACTGACGAGGAACGGCGCTCCCGCCTCATTCTTGCCTTAATTGGCCGGCTTGAGTGGAGATTCGCAAGAGCAAACGTGCTCGGAGGAAGGAAGTATTCCAGTAAGTGCTCGTAGGGATCTTGACCATCTTCCGGGCTCTGGGATTGTTCTGAAAGCCGTGGAATACCTCTCCACTCCTCAAGCACCTCAGGACATGTTGCCCCCTTGTTGCTACGTCACTATGTGCTAGCGACCGTTTCTGGGGGCCCATTATTGAGTGTGCAAGTCACCCCCTGCCATTTTATCAGTGTAAATATAAAACATTGATCAGGCAGGGGCTATAGTCCTACCATAGTTCCAGGTAACCAGTTCACTTTAGATACCCAAACCCATAGTCCAATGTTTTGTTTCCATGTACTGCAATAGTCCTACACTAACCGGGGGTTGTCCTTTGGTGCACTTGCATAGTGCATTAAGGGATAATCGTCGGTTGGTGCCTCATTTCTTCAAAAGCGTCTAACGGGCCTCTACGAGTTGGCTTCGGCCCCTCGTACGCCTTCCAAAGGACCGGGATCCATGGTCCCGAGAATAGTTAAAAACTAAAAATAATAATAATAATAATCACTACAGCTGTAACAAATCTAATTTGATAAAAAAATATAGAAAAATTTAGGCATATAATGTCAATTAATGAAAAGATTATGTCAAGGAAGTATGTATAAATTACGTTGATTATTTTATATATAAAAAATTTAAATAAAATAATCATCGTAATTTGGGAGCAGTTGATAGACATTTACATTGTTATGCCGTTAATGAGGTACCAGGGAAGCCACATGTGTAGAAGGAATTATTGCCAAACTTCCTTGTCTTCAACGTGGTCTTTAATCTTATAATATGCTTTTTTGATAAGGACACGTTTGATGTGGGTTTTGAACCTTCCATCGCTTAGTTCTGTAACCGACTTTGGCAAATTGTTTTAATAAATGCTGCTGCTTAAAATATTAGCAGTATTCATTAACGTAATACAAATCAACGTTATTTTCTTTAATACGACAATTGTTACCTACAATGATAAATCAGAACAGTTTCAAAATTGAGAGTTAAAATTAACCACATTGGACTATCGCGGTAAACCGGACCTAACAATTAAATCCATCGGCTAAACCAACCTCGCTGCCGTTTAGTTTAACCAAAGGTTTAAGAGGATCAAAATGAATCATGCATTGAAAAATTCCAACAGTCAAAAATCACAGTAGTTCGAAAAGGATTTGTTTCATAATTGAAATGTGTGCACTAAAAATCCTGTTAGGTTTCCACTAGTATTTAAATCCATAGGCAAATATGCAACTGAGTTCAATGTTATTGGAATACGGGTTTTTTTTTAAATGAAAACTTCTTTATGCGCGTTGGGCATTTTTGAGATAGAAAAAAAACAATTGAACTCCTGACACCTCATTTTTGTAAACGCGATTGTGCTCTCTATTTATATTACATTACGGATCAATGTTCTATGTAAGTATTATTACTTTAAAGGTTTCGGAAGTTTTTTTTTTGTAAACAATATTCTATACAAGTATTTTTCTTCCACCAAAGCGATTTTGTTCAAGTTTTCAATTCTGTCGGCACTCCCGGAGTGCCACTGTTTTTTTTTTTATCTTTTTATTTTGGATTAGTTTCAGGGTTCAAAATATTGTATTTAACAAGGACATTTTTATGACAAAATTGTATTTAAAAATTAAAAGGTTTAAGGTATTTAGGCTAAGGGGCTCATCACCATGAGTGTGACCGTCCGTTACATATCGAGACCCCTCCGTGCCTCGGAAAGCACGTTTAGTCGTTGGTCCCGGCTGTCATTCGTAGATATTTGACAGTCAAAAATCTGACAACCAGTCTTACCAAGGGGTATCGTGTTACCCTGTAACTGGATTGTCGAGGTCAGATAGGCAGTCGCTCCATGTAAAATACTGGTATTCAGCTGCATCCAGTTAGGCTAGAAGCTGACCCCAGCATAGTTCGGAAAAGATTAGGCAGATTGAACGTACCTAGTAAACGTTACACTGGTTATTATGGCTGTTATGTAAACCTTACCTTGCGGACATAGCCTCAACCATTTTAATTTATTGCATTTTCTACTACTACAGCCTTCTATCAAGATTACTATGAACTATTCTCTAGCTATTGGTCTATCTTTCTATGGAATGTGCTCCCCCAGGAATTCAAGATGGCAACCAAATGGTTATCCTTTAAAAAGTTAAAGTTCGCGAGCACATTCGTAAGAAGCTGGTAGGTTTCATCACAACGATAATGTTTTCCCATTATTTATCTTATTTGTTTTAGTATATTCGTGTATTTATGTGTATTAATTTGTGCTTATATTTACATATATACAGGGTGGCAGGGACATCATGTACTAAATTCATGGTAACAGGTTGCGCGTCGATGTCCCTGCCACCCTGTATTATATTTATACTTTTTAAATTCTTATATTTATATTTATTCCAAAATTTTCGTTTATGCACCTACCGAGCTGACACTGTTTGTCTTTGCATCAAACAAAGGTTGACTGGTAGAAAACTCCTATAGCATTAAGTCCGCCTCTGAACATTTATGTGCTTAAAGTATTAAATAAATCATTACATCACCTTGGGAAAAGATACACTTAGCTCCCACAAAAGCTAGAACAATCAAAATAAATCCTAATAGAGCCAATCACTTCTCACTCGCACGAATAAAGGAATATATGTTCGAGATTCTCGGAATCGCAAGTAATTGGACATTAATAAGTCGTCTTGTGCTTGTAAAGCGGAACTTAGGTCCCACGGTAGTCATATTGAACGTTGGTTGGCTGACACAACAGAAATTCTTTCTTCAGAAGTAACATTCTTGACTTGATACTTTAGAACGTTATAGTCCTCCAGACCGTATCTCGGCCATGGCGACCAATCTCAACGGAGACTAGCCTTTATTCGGCGCGGGAAATTGTAATGCACAAGTGTGTGCGCAGACACAGGTGCATTCTCTGTTCCCTCACTCTTATAGTCCGATGAGACGGCAATCCGACACGACCGGGGAGAGATCAGGCGCAGGCCCAACGGCTCATTGTGTATTCCGAGACACGGGGAAGGGGGGGTATCACACCGCCAACTTTCAAATTCCGGGCTGTTACTAAGAAATTCTTAATAGAAAAATCTAATAACACTTTGCCCGACCTGGGGATCGAACCCAGGACCCCACCCTCAACACGCTTGCGACCACGAGTCCAACGGGGCAGTGCAAGAGAAGATTACAACCACACAATAAAGACTGAACTTTAAATACTGTTGCAGTGAGTGCAATTTGCGACTGCAATACTCCTCTCTGTCACCTTCATTTACTTAAGGACTTGTCTGGTGTGGAAATCCTCCATCCTGCTTTTTCTCCAAGACCATTGCATAGCAGTAAATCATTATTTCTACAATCTTTTTAACATAGAGTATTGATGAAATGGAATACGACGTAAGCGTTTACGTTATGGTGACCTCACCGATGTTAGGAAAAACACTGTTCTGGCTATTTAGAAAGTCAGCTTCATCTGATAATATGTAGGTTTGTTTAAACGGCCGACGGATAAAACACGATTTCACGACTTAAAAAAAAATGAAAGCTTCTTTAGGAGCGTTGGGCAATTTTGAAATGGGCAAAAACAATTGAAGTCGTGACACCGTTACCGACACCTCATTTTTGTAAAGGCAATTGTGCTCTTTATTTATATTACCTTACGGATCAATGTTCTATGCAAGTATTTTTACTTTAAAGGTTTTGGAAGTATTTTTTTAAATTGTTCATTTTTTCACTTCTGTCGGCACTCGAGTGCCACTGTTTTTTTCTACGGTTTAAGTTCTTCATTAAATGTTGATAGGAAAAGATCTTCTGTGCTTCCGTACACTTTGGCTAACATACTAACGGCTAATGTCCTCTGTGGGGCAGATTCAGTGTGACGTAATCGATGTAGCCGTCACTATAAGGCCGATTGTGGAATAGGTTGACCTCTAGAGTCTACATCTATATATGTGGGTACTGGAATAAGATGGCCTCTCCATCAATACGTAATCGTCTTGCCTGTACAGAGGACTGAATGGGATATTATCGTCAGGTTTCTCACGAAGAAATTTTAAATTATAGTGAGATGGATTAAACTTTTTTTACGAGCCAATGATGCGCATACATCAAAAGTACGTTTATACGTACCTAATTAATATTATAATGCGAAAGTGAATTTGTTTGTTTGTTACGCTCTCACGCTAAAACGGCTAAACAGATTTTGATGAAATTTGGCACATGGGTTGCCATGACCTGGGTTAGGACATAGGATATTTTTTTTCCCGATATTCCGACGGAATCGAGACTTATGCAGGTGAAACCGCGGGGCGCAGCTAGTAGTAACATAAATTCAATCATAACTAAAACTCCGTCACGCGAGAATCGATCATTACCTACTAACAATACATTAAATGTGGCTCAGATAACTAAACAAACAAACTTAAAACTGTTTCTTTAAATTATTGAACTTAACAGTGGTTTGGTGTAACTTAACTAACTACCTACGACAACTGCCTAGGTATCCCTCAACGACGAGAAAACCCCAACATCTTTTGTTTTTTAGGCCATTTAAATACTCTTCCGTTGAGAAAATTGTCATTGGTAGATGTATTTTAATGGCGAGACGATATGCTATGTGCATATCTTCTCTCTTCTTCTCTTCTTCTTGTGTGTGTGTGTGTATATCTTCTCTCGTATCGACACGAGCTGTTAGAATAGGCAATGCCGTAATATATATATTTCATTGATTGCGGATCACACATAAAGGTACATACAATCCATATAGTATTAGTAACAAAGACTTAGAAACTATGTTAGTAAAACTTACAAACTAACCAAACAACAACTAATAACTACGTGGCTCAACACATGTTGGCACGTGCCTCCGCATCTAATGCCTAATAAAGGGGTTGTCCACCTTGTCGACCAATGTTTTGTAATGTTTGTAATAACCCCGTGTGAAAGGTTGTAGCGCGCGCGGCTGACGCCCTAGGTGCACCGGTCGTCCATTCAAGTATTACTAGAGATCCTCCCCTGCTTCAACAGATTTTTACGACTTGAAAAAACACCGAAATTTCTTATATAAATAAACCTTTCGGAATAAATTCTCTAAATGATGGTGAAATCATAGTTGCGTAGTTAAGAAGAACAATGTGGTCACACAATATATAAAACAACAAACAATTTCAAGTGACATGTGGAGGCAATTTCAATGCAGCCCAAGACAAACACGGGCAAACAATGACATTCATACTTAGGAACTGAACCCAAGATCTTCTTTTTCGTCGTTCCCTCATTGCTGAGGATCGCGACTACATTTGACGCGTCTCCAAGTTATGCGGTCTTCTGCAGTGTGGACTGCTCGTTAAATGCTGCCTCCAACAAGCAACAGCCTTCTTGATCGCGTCTAACCATCTTGTCGATGCTCTGCCTTGAACGCGTTTTCCTAACACCTGGCACAGTATTATAAACCTTTCCAGACCTTGCTTAGTTGAACTCATAATATGTCCGAAAAAACTGAGGGCACGCTTGGTGACGTTGAGTTCCTCCAGTATGGATTCATTCGTTCTCATGGCGGTCTATGGTATACGAAATTGCCTCCGTCAACACAACATCTCGAAAGCATCGATCTTGCTGCTTTCGCGACTTTGCTCTCGAGTTCCCTTGCCAACAAAACCGGCTTGTTCTCTCGGTATCTGGTGGTTTGTACGCTGAAAATCTCGTGTTAATTATACGCAGAAGGATTTTACTGGCGTGAGACATAAGCGATAAGGTTCTTTATTTTTCACACTTTTGATAGAACCTTTCTTGTGAAGAGGAATAACAGTGTGACCAGTCTACTGGCCACTGGCCTATCTTTCAGATCTTTGTGCATATCTGGTCCACAATCTTTGTTCCATCAAAACCAAGATGTTCTACATTGCAGCAGAAACGCCATCAGGACCCACTGCTTTATGCTTCAGTTTTTGTATAGTATCTTGACTTTCAAATAGTAGTATACCTGACTCTTTCAAGTGGTCATCCCATCTTTTAACCGTGCCTAAACCCAGAAAACCATGCTCGAAAGCCGTGCTAACGTTCGACCGATTCAATGCCAGTTTCTGACGGTTCAAAAGCGCGAGTTTATCCACAATTTATGAAAACGTTACTAACGTAATTATTTGCTTTGCTCTCGTATTTAATTTTGTGAGTGTATTTGCTGTACATATTATTTTAACCTACTTTCCATGATGTCTGGCGGTAATAGAGATTTTACAATAAGAATATAAGATGAAAAGGATACAAATCAAGATGTATCTTTTCATCTCATCTGGCTTTGTACAATATGACGTTCAATTTTACAAATGGAATACCTACATAATTTCAGAGTGTATATTTATTATCTCGAAGAACTTCTTGGTGTATCTTACGGAAGTCAAAAAAACCCATCCTTGAAATGACACGAACATCTCGAAACAAAATGCAAACAAGCAATGTCAAGAAACGAAATTGCGAGCTAAATTAACGAAACAAGTATATTTGCAGTCGTCTAATAAAGTACCTAATTAATAATGATGTTCTCTTTACGAGTACCTAAGTTAATTAAGATGACATGTCTCTCTTGTCGTCAGTAAATATAACTCGCGAAGCATAAAACTCGTGCGATATATGTCACACAGATTTACAATTGAGCTCCGCCGAACTAATTGGATGCAGGTAGCAATGTTTGCGCCAGTAAGCCCCGCTTACTCCGTGCGCCAGCTCTCCTGAATAATTTTATTGCTTCATATGCATCAAAAAATTGACTCAGCTCGATGACATTGTCGCAACTTTTTGGTATATTTTTTTAATTGTATGCCTTTTTTATACATATTTTAGGATCGTAAAATATGCTGTCAAACTATGACAAACAATGTTGAAAGGGAGTTAATTTTGAGAGTATTGCGTTTTTAGATTGCAGGCGGGCTTACATAAAATTACACCTCAAAGAAACCCGTGTGCTCGGCTGACACAACTGCGAAGCAAACCCGTATTCACTTCACTTTACTTCACTTCAGCAAAAACGTAGGCTTACAATTTCGTACGAGTCTAAAAACTTCCACGGTTAAAACGACACGCTCTCGTTTCAAACGCCTGCACTAACTCATTCGCAACACGTCCAAAATACACGCAATGAGCTACAAATTCATACTTTGTAATATCAATTTTTTTATACAATCTGAAAAGCATTAACATCATCCATTCAATCACCTTCTAATATTGTATTGCTAGGACTTCAAAGTATTCTATTCTAATACTCAACAACTAGTATACCTACCTAATATTCCATTGTTATCTCTTCAACTCAAATAAAGAGTCTGTACATGATATAATTCCAACTACAGTAATATTAGTACCTCCAAATTGAATTGAAGCCAGGCAGCAAATTATCCAGACAACTGACAGGCAGATGGATTAGCTAGGTCATACGTTCCTAACACGCCGCAGCCGTCGTAGTAGAGTGCACACAGACGCACTGTGGACACGTTTGCGAAAAATAGTAGTCAAAACGTCCCTCCTAGATAATTTTTGTTCAATACAAGCTTTGTAAGCGCCCAAAAAGGTGGACCGATAGAATACTGAATGATGATTGATGCGGGAAGTGTAAACTGTTGATGGGGCAAAATTTAGGGAAAACCTATGTTCAGCAGTGGAGGTCTTTCGGTTTTTTGACACTTCTGACAACTACTATCAGGTGAACATTTTTCTATAAAATAACCCACTCATAGGTTTTTAAATTTTAGCTGACTATTCAACTCTTATACTAATATTTACTAAATTATAAATAAGAAAATGAGTTTGTTATTTAGTTACACTTTCACACTTAAATGGCTGAACGGATTTAGATGAAATTTGGCACATGAAAGAAAGACAAGAAAGAAATACCTTTATTTAGCACAGACAAAAAGGCACTTAACATTACATAATTTTAACACAAGTAAAAAATAAAAAAGGAAACAAAAAACAAAGTATAAAATTATAATTAACAACATAATTAACATGGGTAGAACATGACCTGGGTTAGGACATAGGATACTTTTTATCCTGGTAGTATACTTTCCCGTGGGATTATTTTCGACCTCCACGCGGGCGAAGCCCCGGGCAAAAGCTAGTATAGTAAATAAATAATAAACATGAACATTTAAATGAAACTCTGATTGTACCATTTCAATACAAACTTTGTCCATATACAAACCTCTTATTGAACACAGTGCAACGCGACGCGGTAATTTCATTGAGAGATTCGACCGCCGTCGTCATCTACGTTAATAAAGTTAATCCACGGATATAGCGGTGTAAACAGGTAAGCTTTTATTCGCAAAGAAATTAGTTGCAAGCTTATAAAATTGCAGCTTTTTAGAATTTTTAACTAGATTAAGCTTTACTATGCATGTTCACAACATGCTAGCCTTAGTTTTTTCTTTGTTTATAAAAATAATCCTTGTAGCCACCACCGATGTCTACCGACCGATGACCGATGACCGATGGCTTGTGATTACCAGCCGATGGCCTAGAGGGGGCCAGTTGATATACCTGTGGAGGATGGGAAAAGTGTGATTTGTAGGTACCTGCAGTCAAAAGTCAAGAGCACATGAAGCTTTACACTTGTAGTGCGAGTCTTAATACCTTTACGGCGCACAATGGGGCTAAAATCAACGCTGGTGGACATTTGATTTTTGACAAATCAGTTTCAACTCGGTAGGAACTGAGAAAAATAATAATTTCCATATTATACGTTGAATATGGAAATTATTAATTAGAAACGTCGTTTTTCCCAAAACTATTCAGAACTGTAGAGCTGAAACATAATAGGTATTATGACTGCACCTACCACCAGCACATAGATACGTCCGTGGACCCCGGATTAGACCCCGCTCAGGAGATATGGAACTATAAAAAACCAAATAAAAGTCGTCCAAATAAACAAAATTGGCTTTATAGATAAGTATGTAGATAGTTTCTTCACATTAAAATGCTTTGTATTTACTAAATTTTTGAATATCTAGGGGGGGGCAGCTGCTCCCTTTGCCCCCCTTGGCGACACCCTTGCTTGTAGCAGTCTTGGCTTTAGTGTTAATTCGGCACGTAACTGCTTATGTAGCTAACTCTTAAGTACACAGTGAGGCCCGTTGTACACACGTTATTCTTAGATCACTATAGAAGTTTGTGGACGACATGGCGGCACTACGACACGGCAACGTCAAACTCAAACAACTCAAAGCATTTATTTAAATTAAACCATTTACAGGCACTTTTAAATTGTCAAGGAGTTGGTCAGTCAGAAATATTAAGCTACTTGCCCATTCCAAAGCGTAGTAGGTATGTACCTATGGAGAAGAACGGGCAAGAAACTCTTTTAAATAAATAAAAAATACATGTGAAAACAATGTAGAATGACGTGCACGTTAAAAGCGTCCGTAATAAAAGATAAAAACAAAGAACAATTAAAAAATGAAAATAAGTCATAGCAGCTAAGAGATGAACAGTCCCAACTGACGGCGCCCGTTCACATGGATCAGCACTATTCAGCTCAACCATTTTGAAGGGAGCTAAATCGCCGCCGCGTTCCGTCGCCGTATACCATAGATAGAACCGTGTCATATACCACCTCACACGATTATTCTACGGTGCAGCTAGAGCGGCGTACCATAAAGAAACCGTGCCGTGTACAAAAGGCCTCAACATAAAAACACCAAATAGGTACTAATTTTTCCTTTGTGAGTTGAACTTCTACTACATCTTTCTAGATTGATGTGAAACCTTAAAGAAAAAAAGTTAAGTTAGTGACGAATATTTCATAATAATCATCATTCAACGTTGAGCACACATTTATCTTGAGGCACGGTACGGCAGGCTACGGCACGCTACAACTCAATTTAGTAAGCAGCACTTGGTAAAAAACATAAATCTTAAAACTTCATTACTCGCTTCGCCCACAAGTTGGTTTTTCTTCCAACAAGGCGTTGATGTTTACGATTTAAAAGGTTTTCGACGTAAAATATTACTGTTGCCGACACTTCACCGCCTCCGCCTAATGGTTAAGATGTCAGGTAAAGGAAATGCTGCCTGTGGGTTCGATGACACGTTCGGAAAGTATGGAAATGAAAAAGTTTCTTTCTTATTTCAAGTTTGAAGATATGCGGAGTATTGGACATAAACATTACACACAGAAATTCTATTCTGTAAGTGAACATTTGGACAGATTTTTTGCTCGTATTCCAACTAAAAGTAACGTGCAGGTCGCGTTTTTAGAAAATGCTCTTACTATAAGTATTTCGGGAATATTCTAATGTTTTGCCGCTATACATATTGCTAGTGGACCCTCTAAATGGTTCACTGGCATTACTTTTGTGCTAAAGTGAATCCTCGAAGAGGTTTAAAACCTTGTTACAAAACACTGTAAAACGCTCAAAAATTGTGTTTTTAGGGGGTATTGTTTTGTCGGGGCTGCGAATAAGGGCCGAAAGGGACATCGTGGCCCCCGGCAACAGGGCAACCGAAGGAACACGGGTGGGTTTTAGTCAGTAAGAGTCTGACACGCCCTCCCGCTCCACCTAGAGCGGGAGAAGTTATTTGACAATTTCCCACCCAAAAAAAAAGGGGTATTGTTGCTATAGTTGGTATCTCTGGGTATTTTCATATACTTAGTCAGATGGGGACGTGAAATAATTAATAAAAGTCAAGCAAAATTATAGTCATTCACCATCTCTTTCCGAGACAGGGTTGTTCAACTGAACAATGGCGTTGTGACAATTTTTGTGATCTGAGTAAAATCGGCAACGTTTGGATGTGTATGTGTGCGTAATTCATGTGTACTACACAAATCGGCAACCTTTGCTATGCTTCAAAAACATTTATTCGTAACTCAATTTTGGTGGTCTGAGTGAAATCGGCAACGTTTGGATGTGTATGTGTGCGTAATTCATGTGTACTACACAAATCGGCAACCTTTGCTATGCTTCAAAAACATTTATTCGTAACTCAATTTTGGTGGTCTGAGTGAAATCGGCAACGTTTGGATGCGTATAATATATGCGTAATTCGCGTGTACCACACAAATCGGCAACCTTTGCTATGCTTCCAAAAATATTTTTATAGATAATAATTTTATAATCAAAAGGTTTCTATAAGTTTTTACCTTTTAAATCTTTGACAAATGTTGACAATCAAGAAAGCATTCCGTAGAATGACATTATATAACATATTTAACATTGATTGTATCAACACGCTACATGCTTATTATGTGTTTGATAAGGACGGTATGTTTTTTTATGTAATTTCAAGCACCGTGTGAGGTAAAATTCGTGGAACCTCCGGACTTCACACAAACTTGCGACTAAGAATACCATTTACGAGTTTCTGCGGCCGCTGTCATGGCGATCTGAGTCGAGTAAGTCCAGTAGTGCTATTCTGTAAAAATCTCACAGTGATAACTTAGGTGAAGTGAGCAGCCAATAGTGCCAATCCTTAGCAACTGGCAGCTCACCTAAGATACACGGTGAGATGGTTACAGAATAGCACTACAGGTCAGCAAGGGCGATATTTTTTCGTGTACTGGATTTTCAAATCTTTGCTTAGCGCCGAGAGTTGAGCATCCAAGTGTGTTTT
This sequence comes from Agrochola litura, assembly GCA_949152395.1. Taxonomy (NCBI): domain Eukaryota; kingdom Metazoa; phylum Arthropoda; class Insecta; order Lepidoptera; family Noctuidae; genus Agrochola; species Agrochola litura. The sequence continues at coordinate 13,735,898 of OX424509.1, read as the reverse complement.
ATTGGAATGTGTTGTCTTGGATTCTTAATGCTCGACCCAATACCGAGAGTTGAAAATCCATTCATCATCATCTACCTAGCCTTTTCCCAACTATGTTGGGATCAGCTTCCAGTCTAACCGGATGCAGCTGAATACCAGTATTTTACATGGAGCGACTGCCTATCTGACCTCCACAACCTAGTGACTAGGTAACACGATACCCCTTGCTAAGACTGGTTATCAGACTTTTGGGCTTACAAATGACAGCTAGGACCTACGGCTTGACGTGCTTTCCGAGGCATGGAGGGGTCTTAGTATATAAAGATGGTCACCCATCCACGGACCAACCGCGGCAAGCGTAGCTTAACCTGATCGATCAATCCGTGCGGCTGTTATTACTTCGCCACAAGCCCCAAGAGTTGAAAATCCATTACAATGTAAAAAATCGTCGCGTAAAAAAATCGCCCGTGCGTACCTGGGTTAAGAGTTGATGAAATTCCTTCAGACGGACTTATAATATTGGCCTAAGAGAAATTAAGCATTTTTTTCATAAACTCTATAGCTAAACACACTGCTCATCTGCTTATTGCTCTCTCAATCGATAATAGGGTGAGCTTAAACCAAACCAGATTCGGCTAAATGTCAAGTAAATCCGGAACTCCGAAACCCAATTACTTACTGGGAAATACCGATATCCTAATGTTATCAGAATGTTTGGGGCTTCTGATTACCGGTTACAGCAATTATAGGTATTCGTATGACAGCCGGGACTTACGATGTAATGTGTAATCTGGGACACAAAGGGATCACGATTCATTCACGAATCGTGAGTCGAACTTTTTTTATATTTTTTATTCGCTTCCACGAACTTTGAATATATTTATTATCCACAACGATATAATGTCCTTAGAATACCTTAGTAAGTAAGCTATCAATGTTGGAATAAGTAGAAGTTGAGAGCTTACTAGTTACTCTCAATGTGCGTAAATCATTGTCTGGAAATAATAACGTTAAATCATTACTTATAACGTTATCGTGGACTGAAATTTAAAAAAACGTCTTCATATATTTCCATACATTTTACTGCCCTGTGTTATCTTAATGCCGTGACGTGAACGTGGAGGTCCACGATAATATCGTCATGTTAGAAATTATAAAAACGCACAACATGTAACAAATATTTTTCACAAACTTTTCCTGATGTGGTTCGTAAATTCATTAAATAAGTTGAAGTATAGTATGCATAATTCAATTTGTTCAGGCAAGTATAAATTTCTATTGAACACAGCAAAAAGTTAGTTATACAAATTATCAGCGAGCTGCCTAGCAGGGTTGAATAGTGCTTCAAAGTTGTAGCCCTAAATTTTCATGTTTTTGTTAGAGCATCCATTACAGTGTCACCTTATTTTAAATTTACTACCTCGTAAACCTACAGTAATTTTTCGGACCAATATTAAATACAGATAAAAAGCTACATCTTACACGTATAAATATGAATGTTTGTTACTCAATCACCCAAAAATGGCTGAACGGACTTGAATGAAGTTTGGCACACAGATAGTTTATAGCCTGGATTAACACATACGATACTTTTTATCTCGGTAAACCGACATCCATGCGAAGTCGCGGACAAAAGCTAGTTACAAATAACTTTAAAAATTTACTTAAGTACCTACAGTTATGTTGTTGGCCGCCATTTTTACCCGACTACGGCGAAGCAAAAAGGAGGGTTATGATTTTGACCGGTATGTATGTATGTATGTATGTATGTATGTATGTATGTATGTATGTATGTATGTTCATCTGTTACCTCATAACTTCTAAACTGCCGATCATAATTTGACAAATGAGGTATCATTAGAAGCGTTTTGATTGTCCGCTGGTTATAGGCTATGTGACGTTACATTAAATGCAATATGGCGCCATCTAGAGGACATAAAGTAATGAAATAAAAAATAAAAATAATTGAATTGTGCTATGTTGGGTATCAAATGAAAGGGCTTGACAAGCACATTACAAATATGTATATATATCATATTGTCCAAGTGAATAAATATGTTTAAATTGTTAAAAACATGCAAAAGTGAGACTGTGCTACGTACGATGCAGCTGTAAAATTAACACCTAATATTTTACCATAAATGCCGTGATGGTCCAGTGGTTAAGGTCTCGCCTCTCATACGCGAGGTTGTGGATTCAAATCCGGGCAGGTACCAATGTGACTTTTTCAATTCAAATGTATTTTTACCCGACTACGGCGAAGCAAAAAGGAGGGTTATGATTTTGACCGGTATGTATGTATGTATGTATGTATGTATGTATGTATGTATGTATGTATGTATGTATGTATGTATGTTCATCTGTTACCTCATAACTTCTAAACTGCCGATCATAATTTGACAAATGAGGTATCATTGGAAGCGTTTTGATTGTCCGCTGGTTATAGGCTATGTGACGTTACATTAAATGCAATATGGCGCCATCTAGAGGACATAAAGTAATGAAATAAAAAATAAAAATAATTGAATTGTGCCATGTTGGGTATCAAATGAAAGGGCTTGACAAGCACATTACAAATATGTATATATATCATATTGTCCAAGTAAATAAATATGTTTAAATTGTTAAAAACAAGCAAAAGTGAGACTGTGCTACGTACGATGCAGCTGTAAAATTAACACCTAATATTTTACCATAAATGCCGTGATGGTCCAGTGGTTAAGGTCTCGCCTCTCATACGCGAGGTTGTGGATTCAAATCCGGGCAGGTACCAATGTGACTTTTTCAATTCAAATGTATTTTCTGAGTTTATCTTGGACATTACTAACATCAGTCAAGGAAAAACATCGTGAGAAAACCTGTACCCTAATTGCGTAATACAATACAACCACAGTCTGTTTCGATTTGAAACAGATTGCAAATTCATTGCTTCATAAGTTGGAAAAAAAAATCTGCTCAGCAACGTAAATAACGAAATGAATGTTGTGAAACTGTCAGAATGAAACAAATTAGGCAAAATTGTTTACAAAAATAAGTTACACAATTAGAGTAGGTACTAGACTTGTAGTTAATATAAATATAAGTCTGAAATCGCCAACACGTCTTGAGCGCGCGTGGTGATCAATGCTCGTGCCTTCTCTGTATGAGAAGAGGCCTTTTCCCAGCAGAGGGACAATAATAGGCTGGTATTATTATACTATATAACCCAAAAAAAATAAGCTGTTCTGCAAATACTTTATCACGAAACTATAACCCCAAAATAATGTAAAAAAAAATAAGTTCAAAAACTAAAACCCGACTAAAAGGTATGAAACAAGAAAATATTTCAGACAGAAGTCAAGACATACGTACAAAAATGATCAAGGTAAAGCCGTGGTCGCATGCCATTATAATTTTATAGGTGTACAAGCATGCGACCACGGCTTTACCTTGATCATTTTTGTACGTATGTCTTGACTTCTGTCTGAAATATTTTCTTGTTTCATACCTTTTAGTCGGGTTTTAGTTTTTGAACTTATTTTTTTCTTATTTTAGTTTGATGCACTAATCGGTACCGAATATTCTTAGAGCATGATAACAACATGGAGTTGGGAGGTAATTTTCCCGATAAAAATTGGCGACCATACCCGATTATCTTAACTCACAGTATTCTATATTAAAAAGGGGGTGCCTACCGAGATGACGACTGCGAGCAGGAGAATATACAACGTGTAACGTTAAATGCGCAAAACCTCAGACACCCCAACTGATTTTAAATTCAATTGACCTATTTCAGAGAGAAAAAATCATTAAATAAATTGTGAAGGTTTTATGTGCTGTTTTAAGTTTCGTATTTGCATTGAAATAAAGTCTATTATTATCCCGCGTATGAGAAAATTTAAATTGGTCGACAATAATTTGTGTTTGTTTACCTATTTTGGCGGGTTTGCGCATGTGATGGCTTGACCTATTAATAAATAGACACGGCAACGTTTTTAATGAAGATTTTTTTGAAAAATGTGACCTATATTAAAAAGTGGTTCAATTGATTCTGCTCGTTATTCTGATCAAACTATTTTCAGGTTACTCAATTAGTTTTGCTTTTCAAATACCTATGCATTTCCCGGGAGCCCCAATTAATCACACCAGCTTTTTTATCAACTTTTATGAATACTAGTTGCTTTTAAAAGTTAATTGCATAACTGAAAGGTAAAACGGCACCCCATTTATTTCAATTCCGAAGCACAAAAATCTGAAACAAAATGTTCTGGCACAAAGCATTAACTAAATTCCAGTTCCCTAAACAAAGCTATTAAAAAAAACTTTTTCCGATTTTCGTCCGTTGGTCAAACTGTAAACATACGTAAATATAAAATAACGTTAAACAAACAAGATAATTTTGATAATTATCAGTTTACAGCAGGCGTTGTGCTAAGCAATTACCCACAGGCGCGCCGTTGGCCGGGACTGGTCCCTACGTGCGGTCCCACAATCGTCGAGTTTACAACACTGTGCTTGCAACTTTAAACACGGCCTTTCAACGTTCCCTTTGTATATTTTACCAAATTCACTTTTGTTTTAGTGAATGGGTATGAATTCTGCGAAACACGATGTAATACGAGTGTTTACATTGTAGTTTGTAAACCGCTTACGGCGACTAAAACTATTATTCGGTGTTGGTCCACTTAAGTGCAATCTGTTTTCAAATGCTTTTGTTTTTGGACTATCGCAAAGGTTAAATGGAATAGGAGCTAAAATTGTTGTAATAGCTCGTGGGTTCGAACCCAAGCAGGCACTTTACTTTGTATAATTTATATCATCACCACTGCTGTCAAAACGGTGAAGAAAAACATCGTGAGCATGTTCTAGAACCAAAAATTCGAAGACATGTGACATCTACCAACCCACACTGGGCCCGCGTGGTGGATTACGGCTCACTCCCTCTTACCGAGAGGAGGCCTGTGTCCCAGCAGTGGGAACATTATAGCCTGATTATGCTGTGTGCTGTAATAGATATTTTGTTACCATTAAATTGTATAGTTAAAAGTGATTTAAGTGACGTTCTTAGTGGTGATGTTCTTCAGAAAGATCAGGTGCGTAGTACTCGCAACCGGCGTGCGATTTGGCGAAGGATTATGTAATGATCGTAGTAGTATTCCTGTAAAGTTAGGTAAGGAAATAGTTCTACCACTGAAGCCGAAATGATACATTAAATAACAGAAATGTTATATTTAAAACCTCAATAAAAAAATGTTACAATTAATTAGAAAATGATTGGAATGAAAATTGATTGTTCAGCTGCACAATTAAATAATTAATTAATTATGTTTACATGGATGGTTTACCACATTATTCACATTAAAATACTACCTTTAAATTTACATAAACACAAAATGTAGACCTCGGAATATTATAGTTATGTACATATTTTAGAGAATGACAGAATTTAAAATATAGGTCTAAATGGAATCATCGATACAACAAAATAGAGAATAATAAGTATTATAGCAAGTCGATCAAAGGTTAAGCTAGGCACGCCGCGGTTGGTCTGTGGATGGGCGACCATTACATATCGCGACCCCTCTTGCCCCGAAAATTGATCCCAGCTGTCATTCGTAGACCTTTGACAGTCGTGACTGGTAGTTAGAAGCCCAAAGTCTGACAACCAGTCGTATCAAGGAGTATCGTGTCACCCAGTAACTAGGTTGTGGAGGTCAGATAGGCAGTCGCTCCTTGTAAAATACTGGTATTCAGCTACGTCCTGTTAGACTAGAAGCAGACCCCAACCAACATAGTTGGAAAAAGGCTATGCAATAAATATGCTAAATATTAGACAGTGTGTGATTTTTATCGCAAGATTTTTTACTTACTAATCAATAGACAACTTAAAGTTTTACTTGATATCTCCTATATAAACGTCAGCCTAGCCAATACACCTACTACCAAACTTTCATACAAAAGCTGGAATTTTCGTACTCACAAAAGTTCGAAAAAAATATTGAAGGAATCTATTCCTTCAATTTTTTGTTGAGTTTTCTTACATGATTTATTGTATTCCACCTTTTGCCCGCGGCGACCTGAAGGCGGAAATCGAAAACGGTATTCTATTTTGCAAGATTTCTTCGAGTCAGCGAACTGCTGCTAGTTTAACGTAACAAGTAATACTATTAAGGTATTTAAAGTTACTTTATTCTAAACTAGCATCCGCCAGCGGCTTCGCCCACGTGATATCTTTATAAATAATAGCCTATGTTACTCAGTAATAATATAGCATTCAACTGGTGAAATAATTTTTTAAATCGATCCAGTAGTTTTTGAGTTTATTCATTACAAACAAAATACAAATCTTTTCTCTTTGTAATATTAGTGTAGATTTATGATAAAAAAAAAATCTTTTACGAGCACTTGACCTGAATTTTTTGGCAGTACATACAGAATAAAGTTACAAAGGTTTTGCTCGAGTAGAGATCAATGAGAGTTATTTCAAATTCAAGTAAGAAGCATGAGTAAATAGGTAAGATCTCACGTCAATAATTCTTCTCTTTTATTATCATCTTAACGAATACAGCAAGGTACCTACTCGACTTCATTCTTCAAGATCAAAATGTAAGATTTTGACTATCCTATTTTCGATTGATTTGCGTTACTATTCAATTTCCACCTGGCAAGGTACTAAAACATACCAATACCGAACGTAGATACGAGAAAAATCATAACTGACAACTATTGACAACTTGAATAATCCATACAATGAAAGCAAATATAGATACTCAAATAATAAGATTTAAAACATAAATACGTGTCCCACTTCACGATCCACCCAAACTCAGAGACCAAACAAGTTTCTTAAAAAAGTGTAACATACATAATTAAAAGATAAGACTACCCGCGGTAAACAGGGATTACCCCACAAAGGTGTAAACTGTCACGTAGACCATGTACGTCAGCGCTATCGTATACCGTGTGAACGTTATCTTACCCGTGATTTACAGCCTTGCAGAATTTAATTAGGGCTGCCGACGCCTAGGGACACGTTTGATGAGCTAGGAAATTTTCTAGGTTAGTTTTTGCTAGGAGCAGAAAGGTTTTGTTGACTTTTAGAATATATAGTGTCGTTAAACAGAATTAGCTAATTTAATTGGGGACACTCGACTCAAGACTAATTAATTCGGGGCCCACTTAAGGACTATTGGCTTGAAAAACTAATACTAGACTTCTTGCTCCTATTGAAAAATGAGCAGATATTATAACAACTGATCTTTATTGAAGTCAAAACTTCTTTAGGCGCACTTTGCGCTCTCTCTGAAATGTGAACGAAACTGAACCGTCACGCTCGGATTGGTAATGCTGAATCGCGTATTCTCGGCTCCAGTCTTAAGTGTTTACTTTTATCGTGTTTGCGGTCCTAAAAAGAGGGTGTGTAAGCACACACTTTTTTTTTTACAATTAAAGTAATGTAGTAATGCAAGTGCCATCACCAATGCGTCGCTATTCACATCACACACCTCTCACATTATGATCTTTTTTCGTAAGGACTTAGTGACACAAAAGGTTTGTTTTGAAATACCTCTGCCTACGCCTTTATACATAGAATCCTTTCGATATAATAAAAGCTTGATGTTATGTTATGTAAAAAACAACAATGTAGGATTGTAAAAAGGGATGATAAATTGCACGCGATAAATCCTTATACGATCCTAGCTCGTCATTTCAGCGTTACAGGCTTTATATCAAAATACTCATAAGAGAAAAACAATTCGCAAAATGTCGTATTTGTATATGCCACACCTCTCAAACTAATGGATTTGAAGAAATATTCTTAGAAATAGGTATACTCCCCCACATTTTAGCTAGTAATATAGTCCTGTTTTTTTTAAATTTTCGTAATTTTTTGACACTACCTGAGAAATATCTATCCTCTACTTTCATCCATTTCTTTCCGACTTGACAACAACATTTTCTATGTTATTGATAAATCAATAACATGGAAAATGTTGTTGTCCGAACCTTTACGTTATTTTTTACAACGTGAACATTAAAACTGTTAATAATTAAAATGGCGCCCAACTGGGACCATGGGAACAGTAATAAAACTAAATTTTTCTTGCTTTAATACTCATCAAAATCTTACAGTTCTATTTTCCGTAAAAACCAACCCTCTTAGTATAAAATCACAAATATGAATGCATAATGATATGCATACGAGGCCCACCTGGGCGCCAATTTGCTAACTGGCGCCCGACTGGGCTCAATATATGACTCATTTCGTTCAAAAGTAACAGAGGCTCTCCTGGGTTTCACATAAGAGTTTTTTTATTCTAGATCTAGACTGCTATAACTTAGGTTTTAAATTTTCCTGTAACAAACATTTCCGACCGACAGCAAATAAAAAATATCATGATTCATGCATGCTGTCTGTTGAAAAATCTCACTTATTGCTGTTTTCTCAGAAGATAATACGAGATAATACAAAACACTGGGCACAGCCATCAAGGGCACTGTCCTCGGTTAATATTACAGCATGATGCTGGACTTATAAAGGCACCTTGACATTTGAGTTTATTTGACGAGTGTTCTCAAAATGACTTTAAAAAAACAACTGCGAGGTTTTTAAAACTGAAAAAAGAGATTGATTTTAATTCTGTTTGATCTAAATAAATTTTGCAAGACATTAAATTTTAGAAGCATTAATATTCCTATTAATTCTGTCAGCCCTATGAATAATGAGCGATGTGGATAGAACCTAATCACCGCACTGTGTAAATCCTATGAATATTACATAATTAGCTTTGTTATGTTCTAAATTAATATCCTAACTATAGTCCATACTAATCAATCCATACGTAATATTATAAATTCGAAAGTAATTCTATCTGACTGACTGTCTGTCTGTCTGTCTGTCTGTATGTTACCTATTCACGCCTAAACCACTGAACGAATTACGATAAAATTTGGCAAGGAGATAGATGCCATCTCGGGAAAGGACATAGGGTACTATTTGTCTCAAAAAAAACCCCAAGGGGATATAGGGGATGAAAGTTTGTATGGCGAACCTATCATTTTTTAAGTAAGGGCTATGAAAATTTAAATTTATGCTTTTGATAACAAATAAAGAATTACGTATTTCACAGTTTTTCAGAAATCATCTCTCGAGAGGGTAAAATAGGGGATGATTTTAAAATTCACATATTATGTTATTATTATTTTTTTGTCTTCTTTTCAAATCAATGGTGATAATAATAGTAAAATTAATAATTAGTATTATAAGATATGCATTTAGAATCATATAAACCTGTTTTTTTTTTAACCGGACAAGTGTTAGTAGGACTTGCGCCCTGAGGATTCCGTCTCAAAGCTGTGCTTGCTCGGCTGCCCGAATTTCCAAATCTGGATTGAAGGACAAACTTAACTTTTCAATTGAAAAATAAGTTTTAATAGAGTAATGAAATACAGACTCAATGCTACTTCAAGACACGGCCTATGAATTTTTGATTCCAGATTGAAGAAAAAACTTAACTTTGCAGTTCATCATTATACAACTATAAATTACCAATTTTTCGATTTTCCTCTTTACTTGACCTTACTTCTCGCCAAACTTCATGCTGCTGGGCCATTGGGAACTACAAAATAGACTGGTTTATTTGCGAGTGTCAAAATATGCGGCATAAATGGCCGTATTGTTTTATTGCGTTGACTTGGAAGTTTGATTTTTGTTACCGCTCCAAGAGACCGTAGATCTAAGTTTTTGATATATATTTCAACTTGATGCCTCCACGCGTTCCTGAGAAAAAGGGTCTTGACAGACAACGAAGTCATCCATTAAGGGTTTAAATTTTGGGCACGCCACAATTGCGGCAATAAGTCTCCTTTTTGAGGAGTAGAAAGGTGCCATGGCGTCCTTACCTTCCGCCTGACGCAGGTCCTCACCGGACACGGTTGTTTCCAGAGTTTCCTGTTCCGGATAAGGCGGGAAGAAACGCCCGGGTGTCACTATTGTGTGGATCGCCCGGAGAATACAGCATACGGTGGAGGCTTGCCCAGCTTGGGCGGAGCATCGCCGTATCCTTGTGGAGGCGATTGGCGTCGGTGATCTCTCGCGTCCGGCCCTGATTTAGGCCATGGTACGGAGCGACAGGAAATGGGAGGCCGTCACCTCCTTCTGCGAAGCAGTAATGCTCGCAAAAGAGGAGGCGGAACGCGTGAGGGAGAGCAAACGCGCCCTCACGCCCCTAACTGCCGCAGGTGGTGACGCCCTGGGCCTCGAGAATCGCAGGCCGATTTCCGGCCACCGTAGGCGTGGGCTTGCGGACGGTGAGCAATGGATAGCTCGCCGTCCGATAAGGACCAGGCCCGGGTCGACGGCGCGTTGTGTCCCACACGCGCCTCAAAGAGATATCAGCACAACTGAAGGGGTCCGCTAGGGCCGATGCCTACCGGGGTTGCGGGTTTGTCCAAAAGGGTTACCGTGGCCCCATACAGCGTGGCAACATACAGGCAACTGAAGAAACACGGGTGGGTTTTAGTAAGTAAGAGTCTGACACGCCCTTCTGCTCCGCCCAGAGCGGGAGAAGTTATTTGATATTTTCCCATCCAAAAAAAAAGGTTTTCAATTTTTCATTTTGAGGTACAAAACCCAAAAACAGATTTATTATGTGCCTGTTACCTTTCATGCAGTAACGGCTGAACGAATTTAGATAAAAGGCATGGCCTATCCGTATGCGTTGCCAACTGGGTTAGGACATAGAATACTCAGAATCCCGGTAGCACGTTCCTGTGGGATATTTGCCGACATCCACGCGGGCGAAGCCGCGGGCAAAAGCTAGTCCTTACTAAATTATAACTGCGAAAGTGCGAAAGAAAATAAATTTATTTGACACAGGTCAAAGGCACACAGTTTTCAAAAACATAAGATACTTTTTATTCCGGTAGTATCATTTCCCGTGGGATAATTTTCGGCTTACTGGATTTGGATGAAATTTGGCCTATGGGTAGACCATGACCTGGAAAAGGACAAAAGACACCTTTTATCCCGATATTCCCATGGGATCGAGACTTATGCGGGTGAAACCGCGGGGCGCAGCTAGTTGTTAATAATCCGATGCGGTGACGTTACAAAATGTATGATCGTACAATGTTAACTCTACCAACAGATGTTTGACTAGTCTGTCTAGGTAAGCACTGCATCTAATGTGAATTATGTCACATAGTAGGTAGTATTGTTAGCATATGAAATTTATAAAACTAGTCATCAAGAACTAAACTTACTGGATCATTTTGCTACATTCAATTAAAATTATTATTTTAATTATTGTGAATGTGAGGACTATGTGTGGATATTTTTGTCTGGCAGTTTGAGTAGTTTATGCGGCCTACCCAACCGTCCTTTCTTTGTAATTGTTCGTCGAGTCATCGAGTTCCTTAAGTTAGGAGTTGAGCTCCACGATTACTGACAAATGCTTGTACCAGTACAAGCATTTGTCAGTAATCGTGGACAGGTCCACTCAAATCTGTGAGGTTCTTTCCTGAAAAGACCATATGACTTGACCAAGATTATGTCTGGACTTTAAAAGGGACTGTGACCTCTGAGTTTGTTTTGGCCTTTTTTCTCAGAGTAGTCAGATAGGAAACGCCGAACTGATCTAGCTTATTTATTTTTTATTATATGACGTATAAAAATGATTCCGATATCCTATTTACAGAATAAACAATTTCATTGAGACATTCCATTCTCAACGTTTATATGTTATACAGCATATAAACTATACGGAGTACTTAGACCCAAGTTTATTCCTTTCCTAACCACTGATATGTCCGCAGGAGGGCCGCTCAGGTAGCGTCTAGTGTCCGGCGCGCGATCGGAATTTATACCGCGCAAGTGCCTTGTGCCATTTCCAACTTAAAGGTTATTATATAGTAAACTACTGCAGCTACACCAAAATAAAAAATACGTGTGTATAGCTGAAACTATACAGAATCGACTTATGTAAAAACTAAATGACAAATAATCATAAATAAATTATAAATAAATCATACAAAAATACTATGGAAATGACGTCGCTTACTTAGCCTGGCGGCATACGCATTTGTTTTCATTTCGTTATTATCGTTTCAACAGACATTCAACCTACGACATTTTTAGATATATTTAAAGCTTGAATCTTGAAGTTTATTTTGATATAATACACATAAACATTGAGTTAAAAATAAAATATTAATCACATTCTAAAGACAAGGGACGCCGGCGCTTAAGAACACTTCACATTAGCAATAGATAGAATTTTGACGTTCAACATTTTTTCCACAAAAAAAATGTGGGCTTGGACACAAAGTCATTTTGCCAATTGACACGGAATTTAATACAGCTCCATCTAGTATAATTGTATGGCAACTTTCATAAAGTTGCGGTACTGTTTGGTTGACTTTTTCCGAACAACTTGACGCGGCCGTTTTTTCGGCAATAACATGTTAGCGGAAAAAAAATTGAGCCAGACTTTCGGGATTGACATAACAGTGGCTAATTACCAAATAAAACGAGCATCGCAAAAACATCTCAACCTAAAACATACCAACACAGAAACTCGGACAAAAACCATTTAGTACTAGTGAAATACCTAATAGCAGCTCTGTTACCAAGACGAATGATCCTCGTTTGTTCCGGTTTGCTCCCATTAACCCAGCCTTTAAGACACAGGGTCACCGGCCGTCTCGAAAACTAATCCGCCCTGCTGTTAATACCAATAAGTCGTGTCTCGAAATTTATCGGGGTCAAAATATAGAGCCAGAATACTTTATAGGGCTTTCGTATAAGTTCTGGCTATTCATAAAGATGCGCAGATGTGCTAGATAAATTTTGTTGCTAGTTTCTGTTGTTGGACCGAAGATGGCTTTCGATGTAAACAGCTAAGTTTTGGGTTTGTGGATGACATACTTATTGAGATATATTGGGTCTGTATGTCTATAGATTTACTTTGATAGACATGAAAAATACATATATTTATGTTGTGAGACAAATTATAACTAATAAAATCTCAAAACCACCAAAACCCTGAAATAATCAGAATAGTTAAACTGTACTCTATGAGCATGCAGCAAAAGAGAAACATTTGTCTAAACTGGCATGATTTCGACCTACTCACCCATATATCTTCCTGCTACCGTAATTTTCGCTTCACGTGGAATACACCAAAGACCCTTCTGAAATTCGAACCCGAACCTTAAGCCGTGCCCAAATAATTTAAGCCTTTAGACCCTCAAAACATTAACAGCTCGAAGATACCATTAAACATACTTAATACTTAGGTACTCAATTTCAACGTAACTTCGTAACGTAACTTTAATATAACGGATTTTACTTTTATTTATTTTGAGGCGAATCGCTGTTTATTTTAGGTCTTAAGTCTCAATAGAGTTAAAGATAGAAAAGCCCACTATTTCACGTCATCGAAGACGTATGCCCTGTTCTTAAAGGATAGATAGATCTCTAGGGACTGAGCTTGCCTGCATTTCAAATCCTTCAAAAACTTTAAATCTGCCAAGAACGTTTATAGTCAATGCATATTCAGACATTATAATGGAGAGTGAATTTTGTTTTCTAAATGAATAGTTAGAAACTTCATACAAACATACAGACCCAATATATCTCAATAAGTATGTCATCCACAAAACCAAATTCAAATTCAAAATATTTTATTTCACATAAACCTACATGGGCACTTATGAAACGTCAGAAGCTAGGTGCACGGTTCCAATTGGTCGTTTCCTATGGAGAAGAGCCGGCAAGAAACTCCACGGTTACTCTTTTAAAAATAATTGGCTTTTACAATACTTTCAAATAACAGTGTTACTAGGTATGGGAGGACAGAACAAAAAACAAAATAGAAAATGGTCTACAGGTCTACAATCCACTAATCCTACAGCGTTCTCACATTCACAAAATAGAAAAGAATCTATACAAAAGATAAATAAATGATTAAAACTAAAAACCTATATTAATAAAACGCAATTATATGATTGCTATTACAACTGTAATCAATCTGAATAATTATCATGTCCACAAAAGTCACTAATAAAGAGTTGAAATTAAATCGTAGGTATATAATGTCAAATAATAGAATATATGTCAAGGACGAATGTAAAAAATAAAAATTAAAGATTAAAATAAACATAGTAATTTGGGAGCAGTTAATAGACTCTTACTTATTTATGCTGTTAATGAGGTACCAGGGAAGCCACATGTGCAGAAGGAATTATTGCCAAACTTCCTTGTCTTCAACGTAGTCTTTAATTTTATAATATGCTTTCTTGATAAGGACACGTTTGATGTGGGTTTTGAACTTCCCATCGCTAGATTCCATCACCGACTTTGGCAACTTGTTATAAAAACGGACACTGTTTATAAGAAATGACTTGCTTGTTTTAGTTAATCTAAATTTGGGTATTACAATTTCATGTCGACTACGTGTATTTATATTATGGAAATCGCTTCTTATTTTGAAAAGTCCTAAGTTTTTGCGAACATACATAATACTTTCTAAGATATGAAGAGAAGGCAAAGTCAGTATATCAATTTCTTTAAATTTCTCTCTAAGGGACTCGCGAGGACCAATTTTGCAGATCGCGCCAAAACTTAGTTTTCGTTTAAGATCATCTGATCATAACATTGATGACCTAATGTTCAAGTTTTTTCTGGTACTCACGGAACTAACTTACAATTAACTTAAAATTACAGTTAAAACAATGCCTCTTATAACTATCACATAACAATGTACTATAAACTGACAGAGACAGTCATAATAGACCAGCTTGAAGACTGAATCACGTACAGCCGTATTCTTTTGCAAAGGAACCCGGTAAGAAACGTTTATGACGGAATCACAAATGCATTTTTCGTGTCCTGAAAAAGTGCCGGCGCGTTCGCCTCTCGGGCTTTTCAAGCGAACTTACATGACATACGGACGTGTTGTATTGTGAGCAAATAATAATATACTGAGCCATTTTGTGGCGTCACTAGAGAAAAGTACATTGAAAGTATACATATAGGTACTTTTGTAAGTACATTCATGCACAGCAAAACTCTTCTAGAAGCATGATCTTAGTAGCTCTTATATAACCATCGCAATTTATTGTCGCCTACCGAACTTAACAGTTTTTTAGGGTTTCGTACCTCAAAAGGAAAAAACGGAACCCTTATAAGATCACTTCGTTGTCCGTCCTTCCGTCTGACCCTGTTTCTCAAGAACGCATACAGGTATCAAGTTGAAATTAATATCAAATACGTAGGTTTACGGTCCCTGCAACTGAAGGAACACAGGTGGGTTTTAGTCAGTAAGAGTGTGACACGCCCTCCTGCTCTGCTCAGAGCGGGAGAAGTTAATTGATAATTTGCCACCCAAAAAAAAATGTCTACAGTCCCTTGGAGCTCCAAAAAAATCAAGCTGTTAAGTCAACGCAAAAAAAAAAATGGCCATTTATGCGACATAATTTGATTACTCTTTGGGTAACTTAACTATATTCTACATTATAAGCCCAACAGTTTCTAAAAAAAGTTTTACAAGCTTCTGCACAATAGTGATACATCGAAAGTTGATTTGATAAAAGTGAAATATGATCCATCCAATCAACCGGATTAATGTCCAAGCTTCATATTTGTAAAGCTGCGTTACAACGCATGTATGCTCAATGCAATCACAATATCCAATTTTGTTATTGAAAAAGTTTCTGAACATAAAAAAGACAAATGTAATCCTGTCAGCTACGTTACTCTTCGGTCATGTTGTCTGTGTGTTGATCATATAGGAATAGAAACATATCTTTAGCCTTATTTTTATTTTTACTGATTTACATTTTTTATTAACTTTCAGTTATGGTAAAATTATGCTCAGCCGTTCCTTAACTATCCTAACCATATTTAATATTATAAATTCGAAAGTGAGTTTGTTTGTTTGATATGCTTTCACGTTAAAACGGCTGAACGGATTTGGATGAAATTTGACACTTACACAGATAGTTTATAACATAAATTAACACATAAAATACTTTTTATCCCTATATGCCCACGGGTTCGAAACTTATGCGGGTGAAACCGTGGGGCGCAGCTATGATATTTAAATCAATTTGAAAGAAAATTCGTTCATTTGCGGTAAACATGACGCAAAGAAAGATAAAAAAAAAAACACGTAAATAACAAATTGGGGGAAAATATGCGTCACATCCACACAAAACGGCCATAGCCCAGCATAAAGCTGCGACCCCATGCGAGACAGAGCCCCATCGCTGGTTTTCAGCGATAGCCGGCGCTGACGTGATGACGTCAAACGGTGCATCATAAGTATATGTATAGTGAAATAACAAATCAAAAATAAAATAAATACAATACTAGTCCTAAATGTTTATACAAATATAATAATTAAAGTGGCTTTCGTGCCGTCGGCGACTCACGCGCCGCAGACTTACCTATTATAATCTGTGCTCGTAGCTGTCACAAAATATTTGCTTAACGTTTTGACATATTGGCTAATTATAACATGTACTGGTTACGTAATAATATTGTTGGGAATCAGAAGTGAAATAAGTAAAAAAAATAAACCATCTTTAATTCCTTTAAACCACAGTTTAAAAAATGTCATAAGAAACACTGTACATATTAATCAAATAGAAATTACACAAGTCAAAAAGAATAATCAGTACATGAACATAAATATAAACCAAAAATAACTAAGTACACGATAATGGTCAGGTAGCATGTCCATTCCGAGCGCCGCCGCGCCGCCGCCGTCCAAGTAAAAAGAGGTCGTTGTCGCACCACGCGGCTCCTTTTAAAACCTTCCATCGGTTGACAGCTAATTGCCTGACATCTTTAAGACGTCACCTCACCTGCCGTTACCAACAATATGATAACATGGCGCAATAAGTAATGAATAATAAATATCACCACTCACGGTAGTGTCCACTGTTAAATTATGCAAACGGCATTTAACATTTAATGAAGTAGACAGAAAACATACGTTACTATGCGTCATGACTATTACCTACTAAACTCACCACAAATTTCTTTATTGTTTTTCCTAATATAACATTTATACAATAAGTTACGCTCCACAATGTGTCAGGCAGGAAGGAACGCTGACACCTGAAATACAGGACCCGTCCTAGTTTAGATGTCAGTAGTTTCACAAATTCGAGCATGAAGTACATGCTCGAATTTGTCTAATTACTATAAGGATCTAAGTTACTTAAAAAATTCATTGTTAACCCTTTTCTCTCCTTATGAAAATAAATTTAATTTAATTTAACTTTTTCACTCTTCAAGCTAAAACAGTAACCGGCCAATTCAAGGGTTCCGTACCACCGTACAATATTTAACCCCCCTTTTTAATTTAATACTCTAGTAAAAAAAATACGTTTCCTGTATGGGGACCCCAAATTTTTTACTTTTTTAATTATTTGTTGTTAAAGCGGCAGTTGAAAAACACAATCTGTGAAAATTACAATTGTCTACCTATTACGGTTTATGAGATACAGCCCGCTGACAGACAGATGGACGGACGGACAGCGGAGGTTTAATAATAGGGTTTCGTTTAGCACCCTTCGGGTACGGAACCCTAAAAATGAAACGGTGCATATTGAGATGAATAAAAGATATCCAAGTAGAAGAATCTCCTTTTGAGATCTTTCCTTTGAATCGTTTACTGTTAATGGAAGCAAAGCAATTATAGTGCAGAGAACTAGCTTCTGCCCGCGACGTCGTTCACGTGGAAACCTTTTATAAAACTTCCCTGAATACTACCTCCACTCTTCACTTATACTACATAGTAACCTCCACATAGAGTATATTCTCTTTTTGAAGTGAAAACTTCTTTAGGCGCGTTGGGCATTTTTGAGATGGGAAAAAACAATTGAACTCGCGACACCATTACCGACACCTCATTTTTGTAAACGCGATTGTGCTATTTATATATATCACGTTACGGATCAAGTTCTATGCAAGTATTTTTACTTTAAAGGTTTTGTTTTTTTTTTTTTTTTGTGAACGCTGTTGTGCGCTTTATTTAGATAAGGTTACGGACCAATGTTATATACCAGTATTTTTCTTCCACCAAGGCGATCTTGTTTAAGCTTTCACTTCTGTCGTCACTCCCGGAGTGCCACTGTTTTTTTTTTCAAAATTATTATATGTATAATTTTGACTTCGCTACGATTTTATTATATGTATGCACAGTAACTTCACTTACTGTTTACCAGTCCGCTTCCCTAGTTTCATTTTACAGTTATATCAAAATGCACTCAACGCAATCGCTTTTCCAAAAGTACAGCTTAATGTCTTCAAATTTACATTTAGAACACACTGCATCTTGAATTCAAATGTCGTCAAGGAAAGCGAAAGAAAAAGCGGTAAACATGACGCAAAAAGATATAAAAAAAACACGTAAATAACAAATACACACACAAGCGATAGCCGGCGCTGACGTGATGACGTCAACCGGTGCAGCATATAGTGAAATAACAAATCAAAAATAAAATAAATACAGTACTTAGTCCTAAATGTAAATTATACAAATATAATATTGAAAATGGCAACATTTCGTGCCGTCGGCGACTCACGCGCCGCAGACTTATTACAAGGTTCCTGCTTTGTCACACCTATGAAATATGATTGATAAACCATTCTAACTTATATAGCAAAAAACGTTTCAGCTTTTGCACTATACTAGAGAGGCTTTTATCTGGTATCGCTGTTAGTTGATTGATTCGAAAATTATGCAAAGATATCTTAAACAAAATCCCACGCAGAGTAACTTTTCAATCCAGTCAAAAGCATTGTAGCCGTGTCGCGAGTCGATAGCAAACGAGTTCGGTCTCACAGCTCATCAATCACTTGTTTTTACTCGTAGCTACTCTCGCACTTAACAATATCCAAGCGGTTGTAAATTTATTTATTTTTATTTACTAGCCCGTATCAGAATCGCTAAGAACAAAAGAAATTCAGAGTTATGGGCAAACGTAATGAAACTCCCCATTTCCTCTGCGTGCTTACGTAAATAAAAAGGAAACATTCAAAGGAAATGCCTACCTACTCTGAAGGCAAAAATACTCAACAAAGTTGGCTCGGAGAACATTCAAGTCCTTTTAAATAAAAGTTGCCTTTTATCACTGGCTAAAACGTCCATTCTCAGGGCGGACTACTAAATGGACAAAGAAATGCGAGGCTGTGATGACACTCGAGTGCTTTCTGGGCTTTGCACGGTTTTAGCCCAAACTTGGTGAGTTAGTCACGGCCCCGTTGTACGTGTTACCGTCCTTGGACAATATCGTCGCTGCGACACCTTCCTCCCCCGTTTTATGAGCCTTTGTTGGAACTTGTTATTTCAGGTGCATTTTATTTGCTGGATCTACTTCCTCGTGTTATTGTAGCTGGTTAGTAGAAGGATTGAGATAGGGGAATAAAAACAATACGCTAAGTACAAAACTATTTAAAAATTGAAATTAAGAGGAGCAAAAAAACTCCCAAGCTTGCTCCACCCTTTTACCCAACCATTCTTTTTTGTAAAATATTTCATATGCCAGCTGATTCTTTGACATGGTTTCATTTATAACCTCCTTGAGTTATGGGATATCAAAAGGAAGACGTATAGATTCGTTTATATTTTATGAATGTGAGAACGTTGTAGGCCTTGTGGACTGTAGATTAATTGACCATTTTCTATTTTGTTAACTACCTGGTACTTGTTGACAGGCTTACACTGTCCTCTCATACCTTTCAACACTATAATTTGAAAACATTGTAAAAACAAAATAAGTTTTAAAAGAGTAACCGTCGAGAGTCGCCGGCTCTTCTCCATAGGAAACGACTAATTGGAACCGTGCACCTAGCTTCTGACGTTTCATAAGTGCCCTTGTAGGTTAATGTGAAATATATAAAAAAAAATATTTTTATAACTTAAGTTTTTATTGATTTTACGTACTTACACCCAGGTAGATAAATTAAGTTCATTGGTATAATCAGCCTTTATTGTTCCCACTGCTGGGACCTCCTCTTTCCAAGAGGGAGTGCGCCGTAATCCACCACGCGGGCCCGAATTTTTGGTCCTAGGACATGCCTGTTTTTCGATGTTTTCCTTCACCGTTTTGAGAACAATGTTGATGAAATTATTTACACAAAGTAAAGTGCCTGACTGCATGGGTTCGAAGTGTTTGAACCCACGACCTACTTGTAAGTCGGAGCCGTTACCACAAGACCACCACACTGCTCTCAGTTCATTATTATGAGCTAATAGTCCTCCGTAATCGCTTATTATTATTATGTAATAAGCTTTTGTTTACGCTTTATTGAAGAAATAACCGGTTTGATTACAAACAATATTGAACAAGGAAAAAACAACTTAAATCCACTGAGGAAAAATTAATCTACGTTGTTAAAAAATCATAGGTTTATTCAATATTTATAATAATAAAATATATTTACGAGTTTTATCTACTATTTATTTATTTAAACTTTTCGAATAGTCTGGCCGCGTCCTAACTGAAAGCAATCATCGCGCGAGTACGCGTTCGTCGCACAAGAGCGCGACGATCGCAATTGAAATGAATGAATTTGAATTTCATTCAAATTCGTTTATCCTTTTCAGCATTAAAACGTAACATTCAAACACACAAACAAACTCACTTTCGCATTTATAATATTAAGTTAGAATACCATAAAATCACGACGAGAAGGGTTGGGCAGAGGTGTACCTACGGTACCTACACCCACATTTCGCCACATTTCGGAGTCTGGATTTGTGCCCCGTTGATGGCAATAGACTCACCCACTATTACACGGGACTTGTGAAATGTGGGAGTGGGGAATTTATAATATTAGTAAGGATGATGTACTCGCGCAATCAATCAAGTCGCGTTTGTACGTCACAATTCGTACAAACGATCACGTCGATCGCGTACTCGCGCGATGGTCGCTTTCGCCTAGCTAGGACACGGGTTAACAGGTTCACTGTCCGTGAAACACACACAACCACTTATCCATAAACGATTAACACATACCTTAACCTACCGTAATAAGTGGTCTGTGGGACTGTGAACCGGTCTTGAATTAATAAAAGAATTTAGAATTAATAAAAGATGGCGGCGTGCAGATGTTTTTACTTATATTCTGTTTCAAAAGTATCTGACGAAAATGTAAACTAACTCTGTTCAGGTTAAATTCTTACGCAATCACTCACGAAAGGGGTAAAATTTGCACCACATTATTATTTGATGAAAACTTATGTGTGACTAGATTAAATAAGAGAAAGATTAAAATAATATAGCAGAGCTATCGTTGTAAAGCGATCCAAACACAGATAATATGCAGACAGGAGACAGACAAAATACGAAATTAATTTTGACACTAAGACCACGTTCACACGAACGAAATAAAATCACGCCTTTTTTTGTCGTGCACTGGATTTTCAACGCTCTGCTTAGCGCCGAGAGTTAAAAGTTCAATGCGCGATAAAATCTGCTGCGATATTTTTACGTCCGTGTGAACGTGGGCTTAGGTAGAACGTCGCGTTCGTCAACATGACAGAAGGTTGCGTTCATATTTCTTCATCATCCCTTTTGGTCAAATAGCCGGTAACCTTTGGACTCTGGGCAATATCCTACAATTAATATAAATTCTTTGGCTTTACAATCCCATTTTAATGTATTAGAAGATTTCAACTTTATATCTCACCACTTTTTCCAACAATTATTGTTTGAATAACATTAAATTGTAATTGCACAATCATCGATAAAAATTGAGGTTATAAAATTAACCTCAACTTTGAAATAAAAAACATCTTTAACATGATTTATAATGAAAATTTCGGGGTATTCAAATAATCAAATCAAAGTACTCAATTTGTAAGTGGCACAACAAATTTTAAACGTTTTCCGACATATTTGTTTACCTTTTAATCAAATACTTTTGGAGCAGACCATACCCATCGATACAAAAAAGGCGTGAGATAAGATAATTTAGAATAAGGACAATTTCAGGCTTAAGAAGCTGGCGAACACGGCTCGCAACTACAAATCGAGATGTTTGCAAAATTCAATTCCAAGCACGTTGCGCTAGTGTGAGTGTCTGTCGGAGCAATATACATCTACAGTGAGCAATACTACCACGCACACATTGACAATTATTGCTTGACGCGATAGCACTACTAGCTTTCGAAAATTTATGATAAATTTGGATGTGTTCCGTAATACAAAAAATTATGAATTAAAACTTAATGTATTTCCATTTTTTTTCGATAATTTGTAACTTGATAACATAAACTATGCTTCTGCGGAAACAATATTATAAATATTGTTGTTTATAATACAGAAAAAACAATATGAAAACATTTCATTTACGCTGTAACAATGTACGAAATGCAATTCGCTTACACTTCATTTAAAGGTAAGTTTTTGGAAATAAAAAGACGTAGGAGCCTAGATAAATATTGTCTCAATCCAAATATCAACATAATATGGTGTAAATATGCTCAAATTGCAAATGATTTATGTATTACGTTTGTATGGACAATTCATGCGTCGCCGCATTCTTAAGGTTTTTGAGCGATTAGAAACCTAACAAAATACAGACATCCCAATATACCACCTCCTGAAAACCTGTCTGGTTTGAAATATACATCGTGTATACTTACCTAATACTTCTCTGGTTTCCCGTTGGGTATTTCCCCGCCCGGGCCAGTGTACCCCACTCGCATTTCAGTTTCAACTTGTGCAAATAATACATATATTTTAGGAAAACAAATATACAAGTAAATTGCGATCGTTTCCCTATGTTTGCTAGCTTTTAGCTTCGATTTTGTTGCTATTCAGTTTGGGTTGACTACACATGACTCTAACAAAAATAAGCAATTTAAAGCTTAATATTTCGCAAACGGATCCCGAAATCCAAAAATGGATTTCACTATCACAATATTTTTGAAAGACCTTTCCAACGACACCCCACAACATGGGATAAACGAGAAATAAAAAAAACATCCCCACTTTACGTGGAGAGATGGAACCCTAAAAAACAAATTTTTCATGATTTTATTTTACCACTTTGTCGGTATGTTTAATATGTATACTCATGCCAAATTACAGCTTTCAAGTACTAACATTCTCTGAGCTAAGCCGCGGACAGACAGACAGACGGACACAGTGAAACTATAAGGGTTCCTTGTTGACTACGGAACCCTGAAAAAGATTTTTTTAGTTTCGTTCCACTCAAAATAATAGACAATTTATTAGATGGGGATACAACGATGCATTTGTTTGACCTCTTACCATCTTTGAAAATCGCGAGTCTTAAGTTACTGAAGACGAAAATTCAATTACCGCACTGTGGTCTTGTTAGCAAAACAATTTGGGACTGTCCGAAGGCCAGTCGTAAATATGGCAGTAGCCATTGGTCACGCGTAAATCTGCCTAGTATACAACTCCAGACGTCATCTGCACACTGGTGCTGGTAACTTGACATCACTCAGTCACTGCATTTGATGGTCTCAACCGGATTCACCGCATTCTTGAATCCTTCACATCAGAATCATGTTTCATGTAGCATTATATATTGGAACAAAATTTGATCAGTTTTAAAACGGTATTTCAAAAAAATTTATGCATGAAAATTAAAATCAATATATAACAGCCAAAGTGATTAATTATAATAATATCCAGTTCTTATCATCTTCCTGGCCCTTGTCAAATGTTACTTGAGCTCGGCGTATCACAATTTCTTCTATTCTCTTCAGTCAACTGTCAGTCCTGTCATTAAACCAATATAATTAAGTATAATAATTTGATTAAAATTATTAAGTTTAGGCCAGAATAATATTCATTAAATAATCTAGCTATTTTACAAAATATCTACTAAAACTCGGAAAAATAAATAGGTGAAACACTTTTATTTTATGATCTAGCCTTTTGCTTCTAAAACAAATCTATATGACGTACTTATTTTTATTTTTTTCGACTTGGGTAAATCTACTAACTTGACTATTCTAAATTAATTTCGAATGAGGCAGATTGATTGGGACTACCCCCGTTAAAAGTAATTAATTTATTTAATTAATCTACACAAGCACATACATAGTGTAGTTTAGTGTAGTGCCATTATGTATACATATAATCGCTATTTAATCACATTATGTAGTCAAAAATAACAAACACACTGCTATGCTAACGCTTGATTATAAGAAATCACCTAGAGAATTCCTTAAGGAAATTACTTTGGGAATTCCGTAGGGAATTTCCTATGATCTAGTAAGGCATTGACCTAGGCAGATAGGCCGTTTACTCGATGGAAGTCCATCGAGGCACCACATAAAGCTACCTGGTAAGTAAGCTTCGCTATCAGCTTGCCTATTAACTAATATTTTTTACGTTAAGACCGTACAGTCATCAGTGAAGAACATTTAAACTATTAAAAAAACATGAAATTATTGCACATTATAAAACTTCATTCATCATCTGCCTAGCCTTTTCCCAACTATGTTGGGGTCAGCTTTTAGTCTAACCGGATACAGCTTGAATACAAGTCTTTTACAGGGAGCGACTATACCTACCTAAAAAACTTCATTACCACTACTAATTTCAGTTGAGTTATGGATGAATTCGTAATTTGTTTTGGGGTCCAAATGGACCCACTAAATATCGAGCCGGTGGAAGTTCGTGTTCGTCTGGAACCAATCGGGAGCGCTTCGAAATTATACGGTTAAAATAAATACGAAATGATTAAATTTTACCTCGCAATATAATAAGTACCTACCTTTTGCTCATTACATCGTAAACAGTGATAAAGGTCCCCAATTTTTCAATAGTCAGCTCTACAGTAAGGGCTAATTTTATTAAATTATTATAGAAGATAGAACACGCAGGGGATTTCTATTGTAAACACTGTTAAAATTAATTTCATTGAGTAGCCAGCCCAAATATACTTAGGTGCTTTATATATAGTTTGGGTCGAAATAACCTTCGTACTTCATTTTATCTCCAGACAGTTTTTCTTTTTCGTTAAAATTGAGTTTTAACTAGACAGCTTGATAAAAAATTCAATGTGCCTTTTGAATGCCCTTTCAGCTGTTAGGCCGTATTCTCGGCGGCAGCGGGCAGAGGGGCGGCGGCTGTGGCAGCGGACAGCGGGGCGGCGGCGGTGGCAGCGGACAGCGGGGCTGCGGCGGCGACAGCGGCGCGATAGCGTCGCGTTCAAATGTACAGTTTTATATGGAAGTGGGGGCCTACCACAAGCTCATAAAGCAGTATTATTTTAATATTACTTCAGTGTGGGAAAGAGATGAAGCTCTACAGGACGTATAGCTCCATCTCTTTCTCCCGCTTAAATAATATTAAAATAATACTGCTTTTGAGCTGGTGGTAGGCCTGTTCTCGATGGCAGCGGCACGGACGCGGGGGACGAGAACAGTTCCTTAAAAAACTATGCATTTGAATGCGCCGCTGTTGCCGCCGCCGCCGCCGCCGCCCCGCTATCCGCTGCCGCCGAGAATATGGCCTCAAATAAACTTCTGGGCGATTTAGAATGCCAGA
The DNA here is from genome assembly GCA_949152395.1 of Agrochola litura. Classification (NCBI taxonomy): domain Eukaryota; kingdom Metazoa; phylum Arthropoda; class Insecta; order Lepidoptera; family Noctuidae; genus Agrochola; species Agrochola litura. Next base: position 13,710,386 of record OX424509.1, on the reverse strand, counting down.
AAAAGGGCTGTGTGTGTGTGTTTTTACACGACTGCCCAAAAAGGAATGTAATGTTTTCAAGGTTCATGTATGTGTCTATGTGAGTTTCTTTATTTCACCATAACTTTTATGACCATTGTTTATAAAACCAAAAAAAAAACATAATTAGAGCAGACGCTGATCACTGATCACAAAGAAGAATTTATGATATTTTGTCTTGGCTAATTTTGGGAACAACACTGCATTATTGCATTTACTCAATATATATAATTTTTTTTTTTAACCTATTTTGTCCCACTGCTGGGCAAAGGTCTCCCCCATACTTTTCCAGTCTTCCTTATGTTGTGCCTTCTCCGGCCAGTCGGTCAGGAACGAGTCCAAATCGTTACGCCAGCGCTTTTTAGGCCTGCCCCGGTGGCGACGCCCGTCATCAGGCACCCAGTGTGAGGCGATCCTGGCCCATCTGTTTTGATGCATCCTATAAGTGTGACCCTCCCAGTCCCATCTCAGCCTCGCAGACTTATCGCCAACATCGACGACATCTGTCTTGGAGCGTATACTCTAATTGTTACTTTTAAAATAATAAATAACATAACGCCAAAGAATAGACTTAGGTAGGATCCAAGCTCCAAATGTTTCTGATCCTGAATGCAACTGCAAACGGCCTACCCAGCTGATTATAGACACTCATAGTAACGCCCAATAATAATAAAGCCGTAATTGGCAAAGTTAGTTTAGCCGTTACCGCTGTGTAGTGCAGGAAATTCTAAAGGCTAGCGCAGAATAGGACGGACCGCACCTCAACGCAAAGCATTGCAAAAATCCTTCTTCATCCCTTTCGTACATTTTCAATGAACCAACGCACTACAGGCACTTTTTTGCATGAAAATGCGTTGCAATGCGACCCGTTGCGGCTGTAATTAAATGTGAGCTTGGCTTTACTGTTTACCTGGAATAACACCTTCGTTCTCTAAGTCGAGCTGACGGGCGTAGCAAAATTAATACAACTTATGATTACATTCTAATAGGTTGTTTAGGTAACAGTTTACGTCGTCGCCGGGAAACCTGTCAGTGACTTTTAGTTACATGAAGAAGTTAACGGAGACCGAAGAGCTTTTACAGCGAAAAAATATACAACTTTTTTATCGTGTTGGGGAAATCCGTTCTTCGTCATTTTAAAGTAAATTGTGTTAGAATATTATTTGCGAGAAAAATACGCTGAAGTAAGCACATTAGGTAAACTTATATTAGCGTTTTTCTGGATTTTCGTCTTGATTTCCATCGCAAGCTTGAAAGTGCCACCAGATTTCATCATCATTAAATATGTAATATATAAATTTAATAGTACCTGGTCGAGCTCTGCTGGGGTGAAAAGAGATAAACATATCGTCCAGATATTCCAACGTTGTATCCACATTCCCGAGGCTGTGAAAATATAGAAAACAAATTTTCCCAGATATGAAACCTAGCTACATCGATTTTTCGCCCCTGTAATCTGTATATTGCAACTTTCATTGAAATCGTTAGAGCTGATTTCGAGAACTATACAAACGAATAAATAAAAAATAAATATATATACAAATATTGCTCGTTTAATAGTATAGGATAGGATATTCCATTTATAATCCAACAATTATGATAATTATTTATCCTCTCTTCATAAAATTGTTTGCGAACACGTCACGTGCAAGCTATTGTACAAATTCACTATTGTAGATTTAGGTGCACCCCGTGTGGGATTTAATTCAACTGGGAATTTCAGTGGATATACATACGTGACATTATAATATGCATACCTACCTACCGAATTAATTCTTTATACTCTTTATGTAAGTAATAATTAGATACATTTTGCGACACAAAACCGTAGTACCTAGTACTGGACCTACTCTTTACACATAACTCAGATCTACGTGAATCCTTGAGGCATCCTTAATTTAACAAAACATCCCACTTCAATAGAAAATTCCAAATTAAATACCTACTTCAAGCAATTCAGGAACAACTTACAAAACATAATAACAAAAGGCATAGTTACACGGAATAGGGTTATGAATTCTCCTAATTTATTTTAAGTTGGGTCAGAAAAGCAACGAGGGTCGTAGAACTGTCACCAAAACGTCAAGGGAACGGAATCTGTGGCCATGTTTAGGAATTTGTGCGACGAAATTTTCTTACTTCCATTAATTAAACAAGAACAGATCGGCTAGATAAAGGACTATAAATCTAAATGATGAATAGGTAGGCTCACTCTGTGGATCGGAATTGTAAATTGCTTATTTGTGCGAGATACGGCACCTATTTGCGACCGGCGAAAATCGCGTATAAAATGTAAAGTGTATTTTTCTTTATTTCTCTTATTTGGTAAACAAATATGGCGAACTTCGATATTGGAAAAATTACCTAGTCAGTTTAAATAGTACCTAAATTTAAAAACCCAACGCTTGTCGATGTCGGTTTGTGGATGGGTGACCGTCCAGTACATTACGAGACGGTCATTGCCTTAAACAGTACGTTAAGCCGTTGGTTTAGTCACGAGATCAGATTATCGCGAGTCGTTCGTCCTGACTGAACCTTAACCTTTTTTGCCTTAGTTTCTTAGTAGGCAAAGGCAGATGTATGAAATGTTGATTGCAGATAGATAAAATTGGTAACACTACGTTAGGCCTATTTTATCCTATAGGGGTGTAGCGGAGGTAGAGATAATAGCAAGTGTTTCGATGCAACCTCCGCGAGTATTTAATAAGTTGATGGCATATATTCTCCTACTTTATTCACCACAACTCACTCATCAGTCCATTTCAATCCAGTTTCAGGCCCCGACACAGTACCGTTTTAGCTCACCTTAAAGTGACCGACGATATAAGACGGGCAATTAACACTAAGACTGTAACTTTAGTGTCTTCCACACTAAAGTTACAGTCTTAGTGTTAATTGACTTTTCCAATGCTTTTAATACCGTTAGTCACGAAGTTCTTTTATCCATCCTTTCCTATATTATGGTCTCACCGGAGGTATTGGAATGGTTTTCTTCTTATCTTCGGGGGCGTCAACAATCTGTATATGCTGGATACTCTTCATCGAGTTGGTGTGAATTTGCAGCTGGCGTCCCTCAAGGTGGTTTATTATCTCCTCTTTTATTCTCCATTTTTATAACCTCACTAGTACCGAACTTCAGACTGCGTATCATCTTTATGCTGACGAATGGCAGCTTTACTGCTGGGCAAGTATTTAATTAACAACATATCCGATATGATTGAGGAGCTACACCGGGATTTAAATGTCGTTAAAAACTGGTCTGATCGATTTTGGGTGGCGGTTAACCCAACCAAGTATCAGGCTATCATAGTAGGGAGCCCCTACAGTATGAGGAAGCTGAATGGCTTAAAACTATGTCGATACTTGTCTTGACTAGCGAAACCAGTCTGGGTCACGACTGTAAATCAAAAAGTCACCGGAACGTTGCGGTCGCTCTACCGGTTAAAAAACGTGCCATCACACGTAAAGGCAACGCTTGTACAGTCATACAGTCCCTAATATTTCCCATAATTGAATATGGTGATGTGTGTTACTATGACCTGAATACAGACACTACTTGACCGCCTTCTCAATAGTTGCATTCGATTTGTTTTCAATATTCGTAAGTATGATCATATTTTATAATGTGCACCGACTTCTTTTAAAATGGTTAATGGTTGAGGGCTCTATCTACGTTGTTCTCTATTCTCGATAAACCCACTTCTTTATTTTTAGTATGAAACTTGTTTGTTCGATATTCATTGCTTCGAACACAAAAAACTAGTTTTACACTAGAATAGGACACCCTACCGTACTTTTATACAAACGTGGATATAGTCAGGGTAATTAATTGTTTATCAAATTGGCACACTACGTCAGTTTGCCGTATTATAGCCATGTCGTACAACTCTCAAAGAATGTCGGTTGTGATTTGAATATACCAGCAATTAAAGACGGTAAGTAATCAATTTGCCTAAGAATTAATTTACCTGACTTTACTAGGTAATTACTGCCATCAGCAGCAAAAGTCAAGTAAACAAGTTACTCACACAGTTCCCCAACAGATCGAAATTGTCAAGAAAAAGTTTGTGTTTTTAAGTAGTACAACCGCGGATATTTGCGGTGAACCACTTTTCACCTTTATGCCCGTATCATTAAAGTTGAAAAGTGGTTTACTGCCAGTATCCGCGATGGTACCTATATAACTAGCTAACGTAGGTACCTAAGCCTAAGTAGTACCTACAGGAAATTCTTCATCCGCCCCCTAATGTTGATTTGCAGCCCTCCCCCCTTGGGCCAGCTTTTAGCCTTGCCTTTGGCTTTTGCCTTAACAATCATATTATTGTCCCTATGGACAACGACATAATAATTATTGTTAAGGAAGCTATTGTGATCAACAACTTATGTTACTGGCGGTACCCCCAATTTTCTACATATTTCACAAAGCCAGTGCTGTCCTTTTAGGTTAAGAATATATATACTCTGATACCCCTATTTCTGTGTAGACGTGATAAGTAGTGCTAAGCTTACGAAAGGAATTTAAAAAAAAATGTTTCCAAATTAAACGCCCTAATACAACAACATACAATATTTAAAATTATTACACTGGAATTAAATACAGCAATTGAATTTAAAATACATTTAATTGAAGTCACATCGTACATACCAAGTTACAAATAAATCATAAATTACATTCAAAATATTAACAATTTCAATTATTCGCGGTTACAGTCTGCCAATTTGGATAGGACACTATTCACCGAATTATCTTGCCGTGTAATGTTAATTGTCGTCCTATTGTTCGCACCAACAGTTTACATTTGCAAAGCTTCCACAATGTCCTCCTTTGTAGCCACGTCTTTTGCACTCCTTGAGACAGTTTGAGGTGTAGTCGACAGCGCCCCAGACGCAGCTGCCGATCAGCACGTCCGCTTGGACTGCATTCTGCGGCGACGAGACGATCACCAAGAAAGTGACGCACACCAACAGCAACATTGACTGAGTAGTTTTCGTCATGTTTACGTTTATGAAGAGAAGATTTGAGCGTTAGTACTACTGATGTTTCACTGAAGCAACACAGAGTTCAACTGATGTCCATGCCGGCTTCTCCTAGTTTATATATGCTTGGAAACTCGCTTCATGCCTGGTATTTTTAACCCGGCAATTGCCGCGTAGTTGGCACTTATAGGTATAGGGATATCCCCATAGAACGCGTATGTACGCGACTGTCGCAAGTTAAAACGCGAACTATATTCGTACGACCTCGTGATCAAACGAATAGGTGTTAATCATATTTAGCGTTTAATCTTAGAAATCTTTTACAAACAATCACTTATTTATTATATTTATTTGGTACACCAACAGCAGTACACACAAAAAAATTAAAACAGAACAAAAACATCATAGATTCATGAAAATTTTCGATATTTTTAATTAAATTGAGGTCCTTCGATTCAATCATCTGCATTCATCTCCTTCTACAATATGCAACTATTTTGGATTTGTATATAAATTAAGCATAATTTATAATTTTAACAATAACTTTGCGGTAACAGGGGTATAAACATGGATTCTGGATGATCTGTTTCAGTGACGAAAATCCACGTATCATAAAAAAGTGGTTTGTACGTTGTGGTTTAACCAGGCTGTTAGTAAGCCGCGCGAAAGGAGTCATTACAAGATCAAGATATTGTTTTTTCCTCATCGTTGTCCTTATAGGCTGGTTTAGGTACTCAAAATGTCAATGGTTTTTACAAATTCACAAAAAATATTTTTTTTTTTATATGTCAGTAAGTTTAATATTAATTTATTTTATGTACGCATATAAACCTTCCAGAATAAATTTAGAGAATGTATTGTGATAATGATGGCGAAAATCGCATAGAAATCCGTTGCGTAGTTTAAAACGCGGTCTCACAGACAAACACATAAACCAATTATAAACCGTACGTAGGTGGACAGTGGCTCTCGTACACGAGAAATGGGGATGAGCCAGCTTTGTCCCAACCTAAAAAATAAATAATTGAGCATCACGATGACTCGAACAAGTCAAAGGTTTTCGAGTGCGCTGATTCAATTTCTGTCGTCCTATTTTACCGGACTGCAAAGAAGGGTTATGTTATGGCCCGTATCTTTGTATAGGTATGTAGAATACTCAGGTACAGAGACACATTCATCAATTAGAGATTACTTTGTTCTGCTGTATTATTTGAATTAGGTACCTTTTTTTTTTTGTTTTTTTTTGTTTTCGAGGGAATCCTTCAAAAGGCGCCCGCCCGGGCTTTGGGGATAAGACCTGTGTAGGATTTTTACCTCACTAAAACCACCCTTGTGGTCACCATCTGCACATGGTAGGGGCACCGTTACCTCTCAAAAGACCAATCCGAAACCCCCTCTGTGCAGCGCTTGTTAGGGCACATCTCTGGGGAGACTGTAAAGGGATCTCCCCGAAACCTAACTGTATAAGTGTGCATTCTCATGCAACATGAGACTCAGACTAAGCGAGACCATGTAATGCGCTGTTGGAATTTCAACTCTCCGGCGCTTAGCCGAGCGTTGAAAATTCAACACAAATGATGACAAAAACAGAGCCCCTATCTTGCCGCGCTTTCTCTTCATGTCCATAAGATCGTTTTTAAATTTATTTTCCTCCTAGGCGGTTTTTCCTCATTGCAATAACTAGGTACTTAGCTTATCATGCGTTTGCGGTAAACCCAACTCCAACCAACTATTAAGCCTCGTGCAGACTGGCACGACGCGACCGCGCGACGCGACTCTAATAAAACAGTAATAGGACTCGCCCATCAAGGAGCGCTGTCCCAAATTAGATGCATTACTAATTTATTATACATAAAACAAAAGGTATTTTAGTAAAATACATATATTAAAAGATCAATAATTAAATTATCTTTAAAATGGTGAAGGTTTCAGAAAAATACGCTTGATAGATTTTGCGTCATTCTCAGTTTTTATCCGCGTTAGACATAACTTTACAAATTAATTTTACTGAGTAATATGAACATAATCTAAAATATTCTTATACTAAGTTATTAAGAAAATGCTCTAATTTAATAAAAAAAAAAATCCAAATCATTAACACTACTCGTTTAGACGTGATCTTCAGTATAAAATTATTAAAGGTCGGTTATCGTCGCCTTAAGTACCGGTGTCGCGCCGTCGCGTCGCACCAGTCTGCACGAGGCTTTATGAATATATACTGAATTATATTCATAATATGTACTACTATAAGTACCTAATAGTAGTAGTGGTAGTACATACTTTAATCACAATCATTGTATCCTATCCTAATATCCTACAATCTATCCTACTTCCTACTCAGCCAATCTGCCTAGCCTTTTCCCAACTATCTTGGGGTCGGCTTCCAGTCTAACCGGATGCAGCTGAATACCAGTATTTTACATGGAGCGACTGCCTATCTGACCTCCACAACCCAGTAACTGCGTATTTCGATACTCCTTGGTAAGACTAGTTGTCTTTCGGGCTTCTGACGAAGCGTATTGACTGTCAAAGATTCACGAATGATAGCCGGGATCAACAGCTTAACGTGCTTTCCGAAACTCGCAGGAGTCTCGGTATGTAAAGATGGTCACCCATCCACGGACCAACCTCGACAAGCGTAGCTTAACCTGAGGGATTGATCCGTGCGGCTGTTATTACTTAGCCACAAGCTCCTACTATCCTACTAATATTATAAACGCCAAAGTTTGTGAGGATGGATGGATGTTTGTTACTCATACGTATTTGGATGAAATTTGGCACACAGATAGTTTATAACCTAGATTAACACATACGACTTTTTATCTCGGTAAACCGACATCCATGCGAAGTCGCGGGGACAAAAGCTAGTTACAAATAACTTTAAAATTTACTTAAGTACCTACAGTTATGTTGTTGGCCGCCATTTTCTTATTTTAGTTTGATGCACTAATCGGTACCGAATATTCCTAGAGCATTATAACAACATGGAGTTGGGAGGTAATTTTCCCAATAAAAATTGGCGACCATACCCGATTATCTTAACTTACATTATTTTATATTAAAAAGGGGGTGCCTACCGAGATGACGACTACGAGCCGGAGAATATACAACGTGTAACGTTAAATGACACATAGGATACTTTTATCCCGATTTTCCAACGGGATCAAGTCTTATGGGGGTGAAACCGCGGGACACTGCTAGTACATTGATAAGCTAATGTAATAAAGTAAGGCTAATTAGGAAATCACTAAAGGAATTCCCCAAGAAGGTATTTTTTCTATGAACTAATATGGTGACCTAGGCCTATCGCCTCATGCACACGCTGCCTCCTAAAAACGAGCTCGTAGCTAAGCAGCAACCGCGCGGATTGATAGATCGGCGAGGTGAAGCTGCGCTTGCCGCGATCAGTCTTAAATGGGTGACTGTACTTACTCATACATCCTCTTAATTCTCAAACTTTTTTGCGTAAGTCGACAAAGTACACCTTTTGTGAATGGTCAAAAGAAACTTTTATATTTGACCGAGCGAGCGTAGCGAGCGAAGCGTCTCTGGATCAAGTCTGGCAAAATTTGCTTTCGTGTGTCAGTTTGTACGTACTCGTCTACAGGTCGTATTTTACAACCGATCTGGACGAAATTTGGTGTACAGGTTTGACGAAATTTTTGTCGTCGGGATTTTTTTATTGGAGAGGTACTTCCTCCAAAAAGGTCTTGGATATATGCGGCTTATGAGACCCGATTTCGATGGTTTTTTTTTTATTTGAAAGGTAGTAACTCTACGTTGGTCTCAAAAAAAATTGGTGAAGATCTGATGAGGATCTTCGGCATGATGAGCAGAATAGCTTCTCAAAATGCAGTAATTTGCTCAATATTTATTAAAACCAATTAGTTCATTTTTCTAGCTGGCCAAAATATTGTTACTTACTAACGGATTCTGGAGTCAAAAAAAGCTTTAAAGTACTTTTTTTTTTCTTTCTTTTAGAGTCAAGTGTTGTCCCCTTGCCAGCTAAATGGTTGTTTTTGGATATGTAAAAAAAATCACGACAGTAGTATATAATATATAACGAAGTTAAAAGGAAAACCATGACAACTAAGTGTGCTTTACAAGTTAATGAGTAATAATCGGCCAACTTACATTTACAGTTGGAATGTATGGGAGAACATGTTTTTCAACTACACTGTTAAAGTTTGCTGTTGGGATAAATTGATCCCAAATAAGGAACCCTTAATTGTGCGTGGCCCACGCGCTTGGCCGGTTTTTAAATTTGAATTTGACGTATTCAACGATGTCATGTTTTTTTTAATAGGAAAAAAAATAGGTCATCGCCGTGAAATCATAGAAGTGCGTTGATAGCATAAAATATATTCGAGCGCTAAAACTACAAGCTATCGTTCTACAAGGTTTCATCCTGCAGGTCTAGGTACTCCCTAAACACGAAATCCGAAGATTCAGCCGAAATTATCTCTCTTTGCGTCATGTTTACCGCAAACAAACGAAATTTCTTGCTTTCAAAAATAAAAAATACTTGCGGATAAGTTTAGGGCCCGATCTAAGAATGAATGACAACACGATTTGACAGTCTGTTGTCCTTACACCCAATGTGTTTTTGGCCGTTCAAAAAAGTTAATTATTTGGATGTACCTACTCGCTGGTTGAGGGCAAGAAAGGCCGATCGCGGTGCAGCTACAACAAACACCGTACCACTCCTGCAAGCGACGATTTTTGGCAGATTTTATGTATTTTATTGTTAATACAGATTTTGAATAAATAAATTTAAAAAATGCACATTGGTTGGAGCCACAGACGTCGAGAGAAAAGGAGCCAAGGTCTAATCAGTACCGCAGGCAGAGCGTTGTAGTCGAGCAAGACTCTAAATTTTAATTCCGACATCTTCCAGGTTTCCGCGCTGCAAAAAGCCTCAGCCCAGAATTTTGGCCGGCTGGAGTTGTTTAGATGTCACAGAGAAGCATGATCAAAACTAAACTCCCATGTCGTGTGATGTTTTTGTTGTTTATAGGTACTTGGGTATATGCTGAATTTATTTATGAGTCTGTAAGGTATTTATGTAAGGTTGTTTTATCACTAGAAATAAATGATATACCTACTCACGTATTATTATTACTGTACCACCTACATGATGCAGTGTTTCAAAAGCATTTAAAAAAACAAAGATAACAAATGTTTTTTTTTTCAATGTAAATCTTATACAATGTGTAACGTTAAATGCGCAAAACCTCAGACACCCCAACTGATTTTTAATTAAATTGACCTATTTCAGAGAGAAAATATCATCAAGTAAATTGTAAAGGTTTTATGTGCTGTTTTAGTTCGTAAGATTCGTTTTTGCATTGAAATAAAAGCTATTATTATCCCGCGTATGAGAAAACTTAAATTGGTCAACAACAATTATTTGTGTTTGTTTACCTATTTTGGCGGGTTTGCGCATGTTACGCAAGCGTAGTATATCCAAAGCGCTGACTAAGGACGGCCTCAATTAATTATAACAAACAAGTAAAATGCGCAATTAGCGACACGAGGCAAATGCGCTGAATGCACAAAATACCGCGGCACCATCGCGCCACCGCTACATGAGGTCGGCCACTTCTATTCCGGCTTCGAAGGAAGGCATAACTTTAGATTTAGCTAGATATAGTTTTCATTTATTGTAAGTTCTTTTGCTTTTATTAAATCAGTTTTAGAATCTAAATTGGTTTTTTTTAAGTATCCCGGCCGCAGCCTTCGTAATTGGCGCAGTCGGTAGGATACTCGAGGTTAGCTAGGTCTATCTTATATCGATATTATCGCTACCGCGCGTGAGCGATCGCGGCTAACCTGCTGTCAAGCTTCATCGAGTATCCGAACTCAAGGATTGCTGCCGGGAGAGAACGGGATCCAGACATCGACCCCAGAGACCGATATGAAGGTTATGTGAGTACACTTGAATTATTCCCTGTGTTGCTTCCTGTGTATCCAAGTCACTTAATCCTTCAAAATTTTCCACCCACGTAATTTAGGACCTCGCGAGTCTACATCAGGTAGACCGAATAGTAGGCAATTAGTGCTAGATTCGAGTAGAGACATAGATTTAGGTTTTAATAGCCTATTAGAGGACCGCGAAATGTCGTGTGATCCGGACACAATTTTTAAGGCTCTGCGCCCAGTTCCCGAGTTCGATGGGAACCCTAACGTACTCACGCGATTTATTAAATTATGCGACCAGATAGTTAGTACTTATTTAAGTAATGTACCGGGTAGTGAGTTAGGTAACCTATGCCTTTTGAACGGGATATTAAATAAAATAACAGGCGTTGCGGCAACTAGAATTAATTCGAATGGCATCCCAGATAGTTGGGCAGGAATACGAAATACCCTAATTAATAGCTTTGCCGACCAGAGGGACGAAACAGCCCTCTATAATGACCTCCTAGTATCAGCTCAGGGTAATAGTACTCCACAAGAGTACTACGACCAATGTCAATCGTTATTCAGTACCATTATGACTTATATATCGTTGCATGAAACAGTGACTACCACCATAGAAGCGAAACGTACACTATACAAGAAATTAACAATGCAAGCGTTTGTACGTGGCCTTAAGGAACCTCTAGGTTCCCGAATACGTTGTATGCGTCCTGAAAGCATAGAGAGGGCGCTGGAGTTCGTCCAAGAGGAACTAAATGTGATGTACTTGCAAAATCGTAATGATAGTGCGAGTGTAAAAAGGCCACTTCCAACCGCTCCCATGCCCAAATTACTAACACAGCCCACAGGTTTTCTACCCATGTCGATGCCGAAACCCTTTGGTCACCAACCGTTTTCAAACTGGCAACGGCCACCGGCTCCGCAAAGCAGTTGGAGACAACCTATGTTCCAACCACATGGCGCGCCACGTGCGCCCAACGCACCTAATAACCAAACACGTACGCAGCAAATGTTCCGCGCGGCACCGCCTAACTATAACGCTCAGAGCAACGTATTTAGAGTTCAGCCACGTGCCCTAGCCCCGGGACCTCAGCCAATGAGCGGGGTCAGCCATTTCGTTGCTAAGCCTATGCCAAGTAGACCTCATGACTGGGGCAAGTTTGGCAATCCGGCTCCAACAAATTATTTTAAAACCCGCGAGATGAATTTCAACGATTGCAGCGAAAATAACTACGATTATTACCTCGTGGAGGAACCCTACTCTTATGACTACGACCATGCTGACTATAACGTTTACTATGACGACGGTAACCACTATTACGTACAGGACTTCGGACCAGCTATGGTGCCCGAGCAAAAACCGATTCAACCCTCTACAGCATGTGAGGACCCCCAACCCTCGACTAGTAACGCAAACCAGGATTTTCAGATAAAATCCCCATTAAAACCCTCAAAATAGAAGTTAACTTGCAAACGCAACGACAGTTGCCCTACATAAAAATATCTGACCCCCCACTAAACCTACTCATTGATACCGGAGCAAACCAGTCATTTATTAGTCCTACAGCTGTGCAACGGTATTACTCGGAATACCCTCTTAACTATGATCCCTTCGAGGTAACTAACGTCCACGCTACAACTAGAAACGATTATTCAATAACTATACCAGCCTTCCGTGAACTCAATGACCCTAACGAGATTAAATTATTCATATATGACTTTCACAAATTTTTTGATGGACTTATCGGACTAGATTTACTGACCAGATGGAATACGAAGATTGACTTAAAGGACAACCTACTGATTACGGCTACCGCTAGGAACCCTATCGTAATGTTTAATTCCCGAAATGTAAACCTTTATGAGGCTGTTATACCAGCCAACACAACTAAGCTTATCAGATTACCTATAAACGCTAAAGACGGTGACGTACATATCCCACAACAATACCTGTGCAATTGCATTGTAAGCGAATGCATTACAACCGTTTGTAATAACCGCGGCATTATAGAAATTTTAAACCCATCAAACAACGATACTATTCTATCCCTAGACCACCCGGTAGAAGCTGTAACTATAAGTAACATCGAATGCATGAACCTGGAACAAATACCTGACACATCTCGCATTAATAAAGTAATATCTAAATTGCGAACAGATCATCTTAATGAGGAGGAGAAAATTAACTTAGTTAATATTTGCTCGAAGTATGCAGATGTATTTTACATAGAAGGCGAACCCTTATCTTTCACCAATAAGGTGAAACACCGTATACGGACTGTAGACGACGCACCTATCTATACCAAGACTTACAGATATCCTTTCGTTCATCGCCAAGAAGTTAGGGAGCAAATTTCAAAAATGCTGGAACAAAATATCATTAGACCCTCTGACTCAGCCTGGAGCTCTCCCATTTGGGTAGTCCCTAAAAAAGCAGACGCTTCCGGGAAACAAAAATGGAGGCTCGTAGTAGACTTCCGAAAACTAAATGAAAAAACCATAGACGATAAATACCCCATACCGAACATAACAGACGTCCTAGACAAGTTAGGGAAGTGCCAGTATTTTAGTACCCTTGACCTTGCCAGTGGTTTTTACCAAGTTGAGACAGACCCTGACGACATCCACAAGACATCATTCAATGTAGAACATGGGCATTTTGAGTTCCTAAGAATGCCCATGGGTTTGAAGAACTCCCCGTCAACATTCCAACGGGTAATGGACAATGTGCTGAGAGGCCTACAAAACGTGATCTGCCTCGTCTACATGGATGACATCATAGTCTATAGTACCTCGCTTCAGGAGCATCTAAATAACCTAGAGAAAGTATTCCAACGACTCCGAGAATCTAACTTTAAGATTCAGATGGACAAGTCCGAATTCTTGAAGTTAGAAACCGCTTTCCTAGGTCATATAATAAGCAATGAAGGAATCAAACCAAACCCGGACAAAATTACAGCTATACAAAAATACCCCATACCCAAAACCTCAAAACAGATAAAACAGTTTCTCGGACTTATAGGATACTACAGAAAATTCATACCCGATTTCGCTAGAATCACGAAACCATTTACTCAGTGCTTAAAGAAAGGTAGGATCGTCACACTTAATAAAGACTACGTTGACTGCTACGAACGATGTAAAAACCTCTTAACAAACGACCCGATCTTACAGTACCCCGACTTCAATAAGGAATTCATATTGACAACAGACGCCTCTAACTTTGCGATAGGAGCCATATTATCACAAGGGCCAATAGGATCAGACAGACCGATTTCATACGCATCACGAACACTAAACGAAAGCGAGATAAACTACAGTACCATTGAGAAAGAGCTTCTCGCCATCGTGTGGGCCACTAAGTACTTTCGACCCTACCTCTTTGGACGTAAGTTTAGGATAGTTACGGATCATAAGCCACTACAATGGATTATGAGCTTGAAAGAACCTAACTCGCGTTTAACTAGATGGAGATTGAAACTCAGTGAGTACGACTTCACTGTAGTGTATAAAAAGGGCAAAAACAACACCAACGCTGACGCCCTCTCGCGAGTTGAAATACATAATGACGAGATAAGCTCGATTACAGTGAATCCTTCCGAAAAACCCCCGTCAATAGCAGACTCCAGTACTGAAACAGCCCACACAAGTAACGAGAACCCCATACTCGAAGTACCAATCACCGACGAACCTATAAATAAATTTCACCGACAAATAATCATGACAGTAGTAGGAGACATAAAAAAAAGACCGACCGCGACCAAACCGTTTGACACACATACTCGCACCTCTATACAAGTTTCACAAACTAACCTAATAGATGACGTCATAGCCGCTATAAAAGAGTACGTAAACCCGAAAGTGAAGACGGGTATTATTATTAACCCCCCTTTGAGCATGTATGACATCATTCCTATAATACAAGATAACTTTAAAAGCTCTGCAATGAACCTCGTGTTATGTAAATCCGAACTCGAAAATGTAAAAGAGTACCTTAGGCAGCAAGACATAATTAGGCATTATCATGACGGAAAAACTAATCATCGCGGCATAAACGAATGTCACCTAGCCCTCTCGCATAAGTATTACTGGCCGAAAATGAGAGACCACATTACAAAGTATATTAATGAATGCACTATTTGCGGTCAGGCCAAATATGACCGAAGTCCCATCAAACAAAAGTTTAACATAGTGCCACCGGCCACTAAACCGTTTGAAATAATTCATATGGACCTCTTCACGGTCGAAAATGAGAAATACCTAACATTCATTGATGTATTTTCAAAATACGGACAAGCATACCTTATGAGAGATGGTACCGCAATTAGTATCTTACAGGGCCTATTACAGTTTTGCACTCACCATGGTTTTCCTGTAACTATAATAACGGACAACGGTACCGAGTATGCTAATCAGCTGTTCGCTGAATTCACTAGACTCCACAAAATTAATCACCATAAAACACTAGCTCACAGTCCTAACGATAACGGCAACATAGAAAGGTTCCACTCCACGTTACTTGAACACATAAGAATCCTACGTATTCAACATAAAAAAGAACCCGCAAACAATCTAATACCATATGCCTTACTCGGATATAACAGCTCAATCCATAGTTTCACTAAATGCAGACCATTTGACATAATAACCGGGCACTTTGATAGCCGAGACCCGTGGGACATTGATCTAAGTAGCCACCTATTGCAACAATACATATTAAACCATAGAGATCAAATGAAAACAGTATACCAAATCATAAATGAAACCTCTCTTAGTAATCGCACCTCTTTAATCGAAAACCGAAATAAGACCCGCGAGCAGGAGGAGGAGTATCAACCTAAACAACAGGTCTTCATAAAAAACCCATCAGCCCCGCGGCAAAAATTAGCCCCCAGATACACACAGGATGTAGTCTTAGCAGATTTACACGTCACATTTATACGTCAAAGAAACGCGGCCCCGTAGCAAAATCACGACTTAAACGCGTACCTAAGACTGCTAAATTGTTGCAGGATGACGCTGCTACTGACGATATATGCAATACGGAGCCAGGAGATAAAACTTGAAAGTTTAGACTCTGGAATTGGATTACTACCCTTTAAACTTGGACCGCTCAGACTAATAACCCATTATCATACCTTCCTCCAATATGTCAACCTGGACGACATTGAAAATACTCTTTCCACCCTTCAAACTCAATTCCGTTACATTAAATTACACATGATGAATAACACATATTCTCTCTACGAGTATCAAATAGACTACCTTTCGGATAAATTAAGTAAAGTCACTGATCAGCTACGTACCCTAGAGCCTAGACGTTCAAAAAGAGGTCTTATAGACGGCCTAGGATCTGTCATAAAAAGCGTTACAGGTAACCTCGATTACTCGGATGCTGTTCGATATAATAATGCCATAAAGACGTTGAGAAATAACCAAAAGAAGACTATAGATGAATTTAACGAGCATATCAGCATCAGTAAAGAGTGGATGCTAACTCACACTAATATCATAAATAAAATTGTCGAAAACCAGAGTAAAATCAACACCACACTAAGTCTATTAATAAAACAGGCAGAAAGTAGCATAAATATGATCCAAGTCGCTAAGTTCAATCAGCTGTTGACTATCGTCAGCGAAAACATAGAGGACGTGTTATCGGAATTATATAGGATAGAGAATATTTTATCGTTCACCCGCGCGATGACTATTCATCATAGCATGTTAGGAATAGACATCTTGGGTAACGTAGTAGACAGGCTTAAGGAAATTTATGGTAATCACCACGTAATAGAGTTAGAATTACGTCAGTACTATGACATCATTAAAGCTGGGTATTATTACGACGACAAGAAAATAGTAATAGCATTGAGGTTTCCCATAGTCTCAGAAGATACCTATACACTTTATAAACTCTCCATAGTCCCGAACAAGAACAACCAAGTCCTCATACCTCCTTATCCTTTCATAGCAACCAATGGGAATACGTTCATGTACATGGAGGCAGAATGCCCGAAGCTAAATAATAATCGGTACCTCTGCGAACAAAAAACAAATCACTATATCCAAACTCAAGCTGACTGCGTGCAAACCTTCATTTCAAGCAAGACATTACAAAAATCCTGTAAACTAACGACCGTACATCTATCAAAACCGGCTGTAGAAGAATTAGATAGTAGACATTACGTTATATCATTCCCTCAATCTACCAGAGTTCAGATGAAATGTGGAAGCGACGATTACGACACACTGAGGGGAAGCTACCTTGCCACTATTCCATTGCACTGCTCGATACACACAAACGAAATAACCTTAATAAACACTAAGGACGAGATAAAAGGCCAACCTGTAAAAGTATTGAACATTCCCTACACTACTGAAACACAGGAGATAAGCTTACTACATGCAAATTTAACATCTATTAACTTGGATAGACTACACACTATTCAGGACAGAATAACTCTTCAGTCGCCGATTTCATCGTTTGAAACAACTGAAACGCTATATCATACTACTATACCGTTTTATGTTATACTGTGTATCGCAGCCATACTTACAATTGCGATGTTAACCAGAAGATATTTTCCTGGAAGAAACCTTTCCAGAAAACCGAACCAAAACGACGCTGTACCCACAGGACCAGGAAATCATGAAAACGCAGTTCCTGTAACATCTGAAACGCATACGCAACGAGAAAACCTACCAGCAACATTTTCACTGAGCGTTTTAAAATAGTTGCTGAACTACAGGCGGAGGTGTTACGCAAGCGTAGTATATCCAAAGCGCTGACTAAGGACGGCCTCAATTAATTATAACAAACAAGTAAAATGCGCAATTAGCGACACGAGGCAAATGCGCTGAATGCACAAAATACCGCGGCACCATCGCGCCACCGCTACATGAGGTCGGCCACTTCTATTCCGGCTTCGAAGGAAGGCATAACTTTAGATTTAGCTAGATATAGTTTTCATTTATTGTAAGTTCTTTTGCTTTTATTAAATCAGTTTTAGAATCTAAATTGGTTTTTTTTAAGTATCCCGGCCGCAGCCTTCGTAATTCGCATGTGATGGCTTAACCTATATTAATAAATAAACACGGCAACGTTATTAATGTTTTTTTTTAAATGTGACCTATATTAAAAAGTGGTTCAATTGATTCTGCTCGTTATTCTGATCAAACAATTTTCAGGTTTTGCGCATTTAACGTTACACGTTGTATAACTAAAAACAATAATATACGTAAACAATACATTATGCATAATATTCACAAGTTTACACGAATAGTCGGCGTCATGTATCGCGCGCTGCCTGCGATCTTAGGAATCACAATTTCACCTCTCGCCCAGTCTTCATGAATTTCGACAGAAGTTTGTACGCACTCTTTACAAAAACACACTTCCTCTTCTTTTTCTCGATCTTGATAACCCTTGCTCTTGTCACCGCCGGAGTGCCAGCTGTTTTAGAACCCAATGGCTTGGCACGCGACGATGGGAAGAGACCAGACGGAATGACCATAATGCCTTGGAAGGTAGGTAGGCCTTTGGTGTGGGATGCAACGCGTGTCGACACCCTTGCGCCATCCCATCTTCCTAGCACGGCGAGCTGTGTTGGGGCTGCTGCTGCAGGTGCGGAAAACCTCAAATGGCGCAAATACTCCAATCTTATTGGGACTTATATGTTTGAGCCGTTTGGGGTTGAAACACTAGGGCCATGGGGTCCGAGTGCCCACCTTGTTTTTCAAGACATCGCCAAGCGGCTGGTCGACTCTTCACGTGACCAGAGGGCTGGCCTATTCTTTGGTCAAAGAATCAGCATTGCCATACAACATGGCAATGCTGCCAGCCTTTTGGGCACTTTTCCTATTGACAGCGATATGGACGAGTTTTTTGATGCCCTATGATCATTTCCCCGCCCTTTTTATATGCTTGTACATATTATTATTTTAAGTCTGATCGTTTTTAAATAATGTAAATACTTAGATATAAAAAGTGGGTTTATAAATTAATTAGTAATAGATAACCCTTGATGTTATTGTGGTAGTCATCAGTTCACTTACATTCATTCATTCATTCATTGTTATTTTAGTCATTCTATTTTTGTACAATTACATGTAGATAGCCAAAGTAAACAAACAATAAAATTATGACTTTCGTGACAAATAATAATGATGATAATATTGATATCTACAAGTTTATGAAATACATAGAAAATGTTGCTCAAAACCTTTAATACGCTTAACAGTCATTTTTAATACACTTTTCATCTTTGGTTGCCTTTAAAAAATAGCATTGTTATGTGAAATGGATTGCTTCGCGCGACGTATACTGGCAACAGTTTTGTCCTTCGACTCGTGATGTGTACGAACGACTTTAATTAAGTAGTGAGAATACAAGAATCTGGATAATGCCCCCGTTCTAAAAGCGACATAGGGAGACGAGCGGCATTGACGAATGCGAAAAGTACGAGTGTAAACGCGAGAATTGGCCTCCTGGGACCACCTTCTCATCACAAAACTAGAGAATTAGGTCACCAGATAGCGCTTCTGTGCACCACTAGATCGCGTTGTCGTTGTCGCTCGCCAAATGGTTAGGTCCCATTGAAGATTTTGTGTGACTGAGTTTTGTTCGGTGTAAAGTAGCTTCAAAAGTAGTCTCGTGTTTTAACAGATAGTAGTTGGTCAGTTTTGGGAAGACGATAATAAAACAGAAATAAACTAATTATTTCTGTTTTATTATTGTCTTGCCACCACATGCTTTTTAGTAACCTACAGCTGCAGTCGGGTTTTTTTTTAGTTGGGTAGGTACATTAATTATGGGATTGGAAACTGACATGGTTATTTTCACTACTAAAGTTCTAATGATATTTACCATGTTTTTTTGTTTTTTTAACAAAATATCCCGTTTTAAACAAAAAAAGCGGCCAAGTGCGAGTCGGACTTGCCCATGAAGGGTTCCGTAACAGCAAGTAACATTGAATGAAAGGTAAATTGCGGTTTACGATTTATGACGTATTAAAAAAAAACTACTCACTAGATTTCGTTCAAACTAATTTTCGGTGGAAGTTTATATGGTAATGTACATCATGTATTTTTGTTAGTTTTATCATTCTCTTATTTTAAGAGTTACAGGGGGGGACACATTTTACCACTTTGGAATTGTCTCTCGCGCAAACTATTCAGTTTAGAAAAAAATTAAATAAGAAACCTCTATATCATTTTTAAAGACCTATCTATAGATACCCGTCACGCATGGGTAAGATGTTTTTTTTTTTTTTGAGTTTCAGTCCTAACTATGAGGAACCCCCAATTTTTTTTTTGTGTGTGAAAATCTTAATGCGGTTTACAGAATACATCTACTTACCAAGTTTCAACAGCATAGCTCTTATAGTTTCGGAAAAAAGTGGCTGTGACATACGAACGGACAGACAGACATGACGAATCCATAAGGGTTCCGTTTTTTGACATTTGGCTACGGAACCCTAAAAACATGGTAAATATCCCGTTTTAAATAACTTTAGTGGTATATTAATTGTTGTAAAAAAGTTTGTGCTCAAAAGTCATTTATTCAAACTAGGCTGAGAATCAGCACTTTTTTTTTTTCGCGAGGTCAACTGTTCGCAAAACTACTAGTCTAAAACTAACTGTGCCCGCAGCTTCGCTTATATTACAGTGTATTCTATTGGTATTAAGTATAACTTTTAAATTAATTGGAATGTGAAGTCATAGTATATTCGTAATATCTCTACAATATCAGTTGATTTTGTTAATTTAAACTAAAAGTTGTTGGTAATCTTTGATTTAATTACTTAAATGAACGGAAAAAAATAATTGTAGGTAAGTACTTAATTCATTATATCCCGTAAAAAGCGTCCGAATTAAAAGATTTTTTAATTCTAATTTATTTCACTTATTTGAGAACTTTGAGAGTTTTAAGAACAAAAGTGAGAATAGGCAATAATACGCGTTAGTTAAAAATACTATAATCGCTTGATATTGATTTAAATTAAATAATAAGTTAAACCAGAAAAGGTATGCACTTCGGTAATCCTTGTGTTTCTGAATTACGGCGAACGTTTTTTAAAATATTTTTTTTAACAAAATAATTGCCTTAGAGAAGGGAGACGTATAGCTTGTGATAGTTGTGAACAATTACAAAGACAGCTTATGTTGAAAATTTGCTTTTTAAATCCATTAAATCTACAAAGATAGGTATATCTCAATGCCAGTGCTTTCCTTTTTAACCGACTTCCAAAAAGGAGGAGGTTATATGTTCGTCGCGTATGTTTGTTTTCTTTTTTTAAGTATTTTTTTTTTATGTATGTCCACCGATTTCTCCGTCAATTGTGGACCGATTTTGAAAACTCTTTTTTTGTTTGAAAGGGTATGCTCTCGAGGTGGTCCCACATAAATTTTATCAACTTTGCTTTGACAGTTTTTGAGTTAGCTTCAATAATAATACGGACTTTTTCCCACTTAGTATGTGGATGATATGATAAGTTCCTGTCACTGTTATTTACATAGCAGGTAGTGGTTTTCGAATTTGTGTGGGGTAGGTACCACAACCAAAAACTGAAAAATAAAAACTTTTTACAAAAAAAAAAAACAACCGACTTCCAAAAAACACTACAAAGTGACAAATAACTTAAATTTCAGAAGTCGGTGACAAAAAACGAAAATTTAAAATTATGTTATTTTTCACTTTGTAGTGTTTTTTGGAAGTCGGTTGTTTTTTTTTTTGTAAAAAGTTTTTTAGCTCCTACAATCCTCAGGTACCTACTCCAATTTCAAACGTCTCGCATGCCGCCATCAAAACATTCGGACCCCACAAATATAACATGTTAAAGTTAGAGCCGAGCACAATACCGTGAAATCCGAAGCGTTAGCTGATAATGCGGCACCTCTACCTATTCTGCGTTCCTTCGTCGGCGCTTAAACGCTGGGGGTTCTGTGCCGGCGAGATAGTGCTGCGCTCACTAATACTTCTGTAAGTCTAGTTTACCGGCTGCCAAGCTTCGCTCCGTCCGTATCTGTGGACCGCACTTGGTACGTAATGAAGCAGTCGCGTTACTGCTCACCGAATGAACCGTTTGTGTACAATGCTGTACCTAGCACCATATTGTTTTGTAGCTACATTTTGTTTCGCGTATGTTTTCAAATTGGTTCTGTTTGGGGTTTGCTCATTTACCTATTCAACTATTTTCCGTTGATTAAGTTTTATTTAGGCATTTTGTTTCCTAGTATTCATACTTTCTAGTGCTTTGCTGTAGGTAGGTATAGTTACATTAAAGCAATGGTACGTAAAATTTTATCGGAGAGACAACCGGATGGCGAGTGGTAATTTGGGTATTGAAGTGATACCGAACCCCCCGTACCGTCCGAATGGACTCCAAATGGACGGGGGCGGAGATATGGGAGATAGGGGCCTAACATTTTTTTTTTTACCTGGCTTTCAAAATTTAAGCTCTATTATGTGCAAGGAATTTGTGTGTATCAATGCCAGCTTTACTGGCGTGCGCCGCGTAAACCGTTACAAATACATCAAATTTATGTTCTACAGGATTAAAGATCTTAAAAAGTACAACAAAAAGTCCGCGATGGCATATGTTTATCTTCTAAGAATGACCCACCATTTTCCGACATCCACGCGGGCGAAAGCTAGTAATGTATATAATCCTTGAAACTCCTTACCGATAATTTATCACCAAAAATTAGGGTTAATTTTATCAAAACCAGAGGACATTAATACACACCAATTTCTTGCACACAATGAAGCTTAAATTTTGAATGCCATATCAAAAAAAAAATCATAGGCCCCCATCCCCCATATCTCCGCCCCCGTCCATTTGGGGTCCACGCAAGTCATATCTAAAAAAAACTGAGTGCCAACAGAAGTGAAAACTTGAAAAAAAAATCGGCACCGCGGTAATCAACGCGTTGATGTCTTTTTAATGGTCAAAAGCTGGTGTCGTAACAGTGTCTCGAAATCAATGGTTTAGTCCCATCTCAAAAATGCCCAACGCGCCTAAAAAAGTTTTCACATGAAAAATATAAAAATATGCACAACTTCGAAGTTCTTGGCCAGCATCATGGAAGCTAGCTTCACCTGGAATCCTCAACCACAGAGGAACTGGCTATCTTACCGCTAACTGCCGAAACACAACAATGCTGTTAACATTGTTGTTATGGCGACAGACTTAGTTAAGATGGTGGTAGCTAGCCAGGCGGACTTAGAACAAGCCCTACCACCAACCAAACTGAGCAGAAACTTTTGCCCCCACTAGGAATCGAACCCGGGACCTCTGGGTCTGACACAGGTGATCTAACCACTAGATCACAGAGGCGGTTATTATAAATGTACCTATATTACTCATGAGACAGATATAGAGTATAACATATTTTATGTATCCGATCCGATACTGTGCCCAGCGTTAGCAGTACTTACTTCCCTGCCAGTGTTTTAGCTGATTTCTTATTTTTTTGCCGGGCTTTTAGAATATATTTGCCCAGATAGGCCAGGATAGGACAGGATTTGTTTTTGTTAGCATTAAGCTACAATTATAAAGTAAGTAAGTACAGTACGCCACAACTTAGATCTAGCATCGGCAAAATTCGTAAAACCGATCACCATCTGAACTGAGTACTCAAAATCAACAATATTTATTACTGCTTTAGATGAAAATGATCTTTACGCAAACGCAATAACTTATGAAGTCATATAACCAAATACATTCGTAAAATTGAAATGAATTAATGTAAATTTTCAAAATGCTTCATCAAGTTGTGTCGTACTGTAACAGGTTTTGTAGGTCCACCTCAAACCATTTTTAATGGTAAGTACCTTAACGCCGCCCTTTTATAATACGTTCATGACATTATAGTGCAGATATTGGTCTGAATTTCGACAATAATACCTTTGTCATTGGAATGCAATATTAATAAGCTGTAGCTTATAACAATCTGTTGATTTAATCCTAACTAATATAAGTACCTGAGTGACCGAGCTCTGCTCTAGTGAAAATAGAGATTTTTTTTTAGGTAGGACATCTCGTAGTTGACCTCTGAGATCATGTCTACTTAACCGAGCTTTCTTGTGAGCGCTATTTCCAAGTTGCTCGCAGCCAAGCAGGCTATTTAATATTAACGCAAGGTGCGTTACGTCGCAAGCAAGTTTGATACCAGTTCACAATTTGTCGGTTTCCCATGGAAAGATTATAAACTAGCAAAAAATAATGCGTTAAATTGTAAATGGTTCGTTGCAGTTCACAATTTTTCGGCAGTTTATAATTTAACGGAAATAATACCGATAGATTATAAACCAACAAAGTTCATAATTATACGGTGACATATACAAACAAATATACAAATATTGCTCGTTAAATAGTATAGGATAAGATAAATGCGAAAGTGTGGTTTTTTTTGGCACATGAGTAGACCATGACCTTGATTAGGACATAGGATAATTTTTATCCCAATATTCCCACGGGATCGAGGCTAATGCAAGTGAAACCGCGGGGCTCAGCTAGTTGCAAAATAAATGCGATTCAAGCTCATTATTTTATCTGATCTGTATTTTAGTGCGAAACTCGTTTGTTCGATATTCATTGCTTCGAACGCAACAAACGAATTTCACCCTAGAGTAGGACCCCCCCCGCAGGTAGTACCTATCTGCTACACACACGGGTAAAGTCAGGGAAGTAAATTGTTTATAAAATTGGCACACTACGTCAATTTGCCATTTCCTACAACTGTCAAAGAATGTCAGTTGTGATTTGATTATACGAGCAATATTAATTTCCCTGACTTTATTAGGTAGTCTTCTTCTTTTCGTGTGGTTAGTGACTAACCTGGTGTCAGAGTTTTAAAGCCGCCCATTGGCCTGTGACTTTACTACCATCAGTAGCAAAAGTCAACTACAAGTTTCTCACACAATTCTCCAACAGATCGAAATTGTCAAGATAATGTGTAGTGCAGTAGGTACAACCGTGGACATTTGCGGTAAACCACTTTTCACCCTTATGACCTTAGTAATAAAGTTGAAAACTGGTTCACTGCCAGTGTCCGCGATGGTACCTACATACCTAGCTAGATTACCTAACGTAGGTAATAGGGGTATCAGACTGTGAGTATATATGAGTATATACCTAAGTAGTACAGGACCGGCTTCATCCGCCCCCGAGGGTTGATTTGCAGCCCTCCCCCCCTTGGGTCAGCTTTTGGCCTTGACTTTGCCTTTGGCTTTTGCCTTTACAATTATATTACTGTCCATATGGACAGCAACATAATTATAATTATTAAGCACGCTTTTAAGTATTCTAAATATTCAACAACTTATGTTACTAGCGGTACCTCCAGTTTCCTACATATTTCACAAAGCTAGTGCTGTCCTTTCAGGTTGAGAACTTCCAAGCTCTGGGGGAGCTTGGAAGTTCTCATACTTACTCTGATATCCCTATTACTGAGTGAACGAGATAAGTAGTGCTACGCTTACGAAAAGAATTAAAAAAAAATTGTTTCCAAATGAATCGCCCTAATACAACAACATACAACATATAAAGTTATTAAACTGGATTTAAATATAGCAATTGAATTTAAACAAACATTTAATTGAAGACACATCGTACATAATTACAAGTTACAAATAAATCATACGTTACATTCCAAATGTGAACAATTTCAATTATTTGAGGTTACAGTCTGCCAATTTGGATGTGACACCATCCGCCGAATTATCTTGTTGTGTAATGTTAATTGTCGTCCACTCGTCCTATTGTTCGCACCAACAGTTGACATTTGCCAAGCTTCCACAATGTCCGCCGCTGTAGCCACGTCTTTTGCACTCATCGAGACAGTTTGAGGTGTAGTCGACAGCGCCCCAGACGCAGCTGCCGATGAGCACGTCCGCTTGGACTGCATTCTGCGGCGACGAGACGATCACCAAGAAAGTGACGCACACCAACAGCAACATTGACTGAGTAGTTTTCGTCATGTTTACGTTTTTGAAGAGAAGATTTGAGCGTTAGTACTACTGATGTTTCACTGAAGTGACACAGAGTTCAACTGATGTCCATGCTGGCTTCTCCTTGTTTATATAGGCTTGAATACTCGTTTCATACCTGGTTTTTAACCCTGCAATTTTCGCCTAAATGGTACTTGTAGGTTTAAAAACATCAATTAATTATATTATCTGCATTTTCTCTTCAAATAACATAACAATATGCAACTATTTTGGGTTTGGATATAAATAAGGCATAATTTATCATTTTAACAATACCTTTGCGCCAAGAGTGGTATAACACCCACTGCCGCCCTAGAGGCAATGCTTGGACTACCACCTGCACCCCATCGTGCGGGAGGAGGCGGCGCTGGCCGCCTTTAGGCTCCATTTATCAGGAACCCTAAGCAAAGACTCCAGGCCCGAAAGAGATGAGAGTATACACCGACGGATCGAAGACCGACTCCGGCACAGGAGTCGGAGTCTTCTCGCACGACCTCAACATAAATATATCCAGCCTGTTGGGAATGTTTAACACCGTCTATCAGGCGGAGTGTCTGGCCATCATACAAGCGGCCTACGCCATAAAAGCCAGGACAGTTACGGACACCCACATACGTATACTCTCGACAGCTACTCATTTCTCCAATCCTTACCGAAAAAATATATTACCTCGAAGTTAACACTTGAATGTCATAATGTACAGACGCCAGCACATCAAGCTACCCGAAACTGTCAAAATTTCCCAATCAAATTTCAACTTTAACTTTCAGTAATAAAGTTGAAAATCTATTAAATAAATTTGACAGATTGTAGTAGCTTGATGTGCTGGCGTCTGTACTAGAACGAGTAACGGTATCTAGCCGCAACACGATAACACTACAATGAATAAAAGGACATAGTGGATCGCCAGGTAACGACGCAGCTGAACTTGCTAGAAGATGATCCAGCACGTCAGTCTGTGGACCCAACCCAATCGTTCCCATCCCCTTCACCCAAATACGCAGGTGGCTACAGGAGTTCACACACAAGCGGAGAACTGGTAGACCTCGACACCGGGCTGCCGGCAGTCCAAGGAAGCTACGCCATCCTTGGATAGCAGGCTAATCAGGTGTTTAATACGCCTGAACAGGAACGGTCTGCGCCTGGTGGCGGGGACCATCACGGGACACTGCTCGCTAAACAAACACTTGCACACAATAGACATAACGGACAGTCCTCTGTGGAAACCGTCGCGCACGTGCTCTTTGAATGCATAGGCGTCACCCAGATTAAAACAGAAACCCTCGAGTCACCCAGATCTTTCACGGATGTTCTGAACAGACCAGGAGATTTAATTATCTTCTGGAGGGCTGGTTGGAACCACCGACGGCCGCCATGGCCCACGCACAATGGTCCACCTGAGTGACTAAGTGCGGAAACCAAACCCTATAACATAGAACATAGAGGGGTATAACTTGGATACTGGATGACTCGTGTCATCCTTGCGGCCACTGCAGGGTTAATCTGTTTATGTAAGAAAAATCCACGTATCATAATAAAGGTGGTGTCAGAGGTGCGGTTTGACCAGGTTGTTAGTGTAACCCGCATGAAGGGCGTCATTGCAAGATCAAGTTATTGCTTTTCCTTATTATTGTCCTTGAAGGCTGGTTTAAGTACCTACTCAAAATGTAGTTCATGAACAAAACAAAAAAATCCGCACGGGATTTTTACGACTTCACAAAACATCGTTTCTTTATTACATTAATTTATTATAATGATACCTTTGATTATGATGATGAAAACCGCATCAAAATCCGTTGCGCAGTTTAGAAGAACAACGCAGTCACACAGACAAACACAAAACCCGTTTATAGACCGTAGGTAGGTGACAGTGGCATAGGTTGTGAACAGTTCCAAAGACAGGATATGTTGCATGAGCATTCTTAAAATAGACTTTTTTGTTAAATGTATTAAATCTACAGTGGTACCTGGCACATGGGTAGACCATGGCCTGGAGAAGGACATAGGAAACTTTTAATCTCAGTAGTACGTCCCCGTAGTATATCACAATGCTTTCCTTTTAGGTAGAGACTTAGCCCGAAAACTTCCAAGCTCCTACAGTCCTCACTCCAATTTCAGACGTCTCGCATGCTATCAAAATACTCGGATCCCATGAATATAACATGTTAAAGTTAGAGCCGAGCACAATACCGTGAAATCCGAAGCATTAGCTGATAATGCGGCACCTCTACCTTTTCTGCGTTCCTTCGTCGGCGCTTAAACGCTGGGGGTTCTGTGCCGGCGAGATAGTGCTGCGCTCACTAATACTTCTGTAAGTCTAGTTTACCGGCTGCCAAGCTTCGCTCCGTCCGTATCTGTGGACCGCACTTGGTACGTAATGAAGCAGTCGCGTTACTGCTCACCGAATGAACCGTTTGTGTACAATGCTGTACCTAGCACCATATTGTTTTGTAGCTACATTTTGTTTCGCGTGTGTTTGCAAATTGGTTCTGTTTGGGGTTTGCTTTCGTTGGTTATAGGGTTTACCTCATTCAACTGTATTCCGTTGATTAAGTTTTATTTAGGTAGGTATATTTTGTATTTTGTTTCCTATGATTGGTACTTTCTAGTGCTTTACTATAGGTAGGTATAAGTACCTACTAGAATGAACCTTTTTGGAATGAATTTCTTTAACGCGGCTTGTAAACTTTCAAAAATCGTCACGCTAAAAGTGTTAATACTTGCGACGACTATCTTCTTCTAAATCAAAGAGAAAGAGAGAGAAAACGCCAGCAGAAAAAATAAAAGAAAAGAGTAAAGTGTGTACAGTGTCGTGGGATAAAATTGTACACATCGGCCCGAGTACACTGAAAAAGAGAGAGAAAGTGTGAATTTGGTCAACATGAAAATCCAAGATGGCGGCTCTGATTCAAATTTTTCATCATGGATATCGTTTTCATGGTTTTCAAGGGTGCAAAATCCGATAATTAGGTCAAAATGAAAATCCAAGTTGGCGGCTCTGAAAATTTTCAAATTTTTCATCATGGATGTCGTTTTCATAGTTTTAGAGGGTGCTAAAGCCGATAATGAGGTCAAAATGTAAATCCAAGATAGCGGCCGCGAAAGTTTTGTATCATCATACGTGAGAATGAACTTCGTTCCTGACGGATGTCCCCCGACCGAACACGTTTTTTTTTTTGTTCTCGGGTGGAAAATCCTCATGGATGTCCTCCACCCAGGGGCGAGCGAAGGGGTCTGTCAGCTGACTAAAAACCACCCCGGTGTTCCCTTCCCACATTTGGACCGGGGATCATGAGATCTTGTGCGCTTTCCATGATCCCTGACTGGTGCCGGCCCGCTTTTGCGAGTCACTTGGATAAAGTAACTAGACGTTTGTAGCCTTTGTAGGTCTACTGCTAAAAAAGACCCTATCCAGCGGAAAAGCCAATTTTTTAAGATTGCCTAAAATTCAAGAAAGTATCCTACTTACACTATCGCTTATTCACCACACGAACGAACTTCATATTTCAAATCAATAGATTAGTGTTTGCCTATGTAACTATAAAGATAGACGTCTAAGCAATGCGACGCAGATAAGTACGTACCCACCTAAATGCAGGCAATTTTACGCTCATGTTAAATATAACATATGAGCGTAAAATTGCCTGCATTACCCAAGTCGCCTAACTCGATGCTTTTCCGGAATTATAAGTCACTTGCTGGAATTACCGAAGTCAATCTAATTTATCTAATTCCCGGTAAGTAATTCCCCCTCAAACAGTCATATTTGATAATTATTTACAAGGGCAAGAAAGTATTGCTGGCTTGCTGGTGATGAGAAAGTCGTCAAAGTCGCGGAAAACGCCTGGATGAGGGACGTACGGAACCGGGAAAAATGGCAAAAAAAAAGGGGAGGCCTATGCCCAACAGTGGGTGATTCCGGGCTGAAATGGTGATGAAAAAATAAATGTTATAGGTACATCCCATGCCGTCCCATCCTAAGCTATCCTATACTATTAAACGAACAATATTTGTATATAAAT
The DNA here is from genome assembly GCA_949152395.1 of Agrochola litura. Taxonomy (NCBI): domain Eukaryota; kingdom Metazoa; phylum Arthropoda; class Insecta; order Lepidoptera; family Noctuidae; genus Agrochola; species Agrochola litura. Next base: position 13,680,455 of record OX424509.1, on the reverse strand, counting down.
ATATTTGTAATCACGTTCTCGAAAACGTCTGTAACGTTACGTCTGTAGTTACGATTTCGATGAAAGTTGCAATATAGGGGTTTGCGGGGGCGAAAAATCGATCTAGCTAGGTCTCATATCTGGGAAAATTAGTTTTTTCCGTATTTTCGTCCAAGCAGATCTCGGTCGCCCAAAGGTTAGAATAAAATAGCTACCATAGAATAATGACATGGCAGCATAGAACATAGATAATACACTATACTTACAAGAGAATGGAATTATTAAGTAGGTACCTACTATCATGGCAGCATGAAATTAGTATGTATACACGGCTACACATCAAGCTATACATTTCCAGTATAAGCTGATCTCGCATGGTACGGAAATCCTACACAATGCGAGATCAGCATAAACTGGAAATGTACCTATAGCTTGATGTCGTGGGTACTATACATGGAATTAAGTAGTATGAACATTCCTATACTATTTAAATGAGATTAAACATTTAAACAAACTTTTTTTACAGTCCGATCAACCGATTCTGACTTCTATACCGTAGGCATAAGGATGGCATTAAAACCAAAAAAGTGGTTACAATACCAACTGTTTACTGCAGCTGCCATTTGTCATGCCACCAACGTAATAGAAGTCAAAATCGGTTGAACGGACTGTAAAAAAGGTTTAGTGAAATGTCTAATGTTCAAATGGAGTACAAGTAGGTGGGTTACCCAGGTACTTTGGATAGATGTTATTATTTTCACTAATGGTCATTTTGCATTGTTTTACTTCCCTACCTAGGTACATTTTTATTAGCTTAAAAATATGACGATACCGAGAGCCCATTCGCTGGAACGATTCCAACTCGAAAATTGGTACCACCTCCAATAAAATAAAATAATTAAAAAATAAAATAAACAAACACAAATTATTCTAAGTAGGTATAAGCAAGTAGGTACCCTAGAACGTCACCCTGGAAGTAATTATTATACCTATAGATATTTTGAAAACTTATGGGATCCGCTAGCAGAAAACACGTTACGGTATCGGTCCAGGCGGTTTCTCTTGGTTTGTATTCATTACTAGCTGCTGACCGCGGCATCGCCCGCGTGGATCCTAATTCTTATCATAAAAGTGGCCAGTAAAAGTCCCGTCAAAATCGGTCCAGCCGTTTCGGAGACTAACCGGAATAAACAGAAAGACAGATTAAAAAAGTTTTTTTGTTATAAGTAGGTAATATAAGTAGGTAAGTATACCTACTTTCATATGAATTTAGTAAAAAGTTGTTATTTGACATTACAAACAGACACTTAAATTTTATGTATTTGTGTGTGTAGGATTTATTATATAAATCCTAAAGTAGTAGGTACCTTACTTATATAAAAATCACGTACCTACCACTATGTTCGTACCCGCTAATCTCCGAAACCACCCAACCGATTTCAAGGAAATTTTGTGAATGTGTATAGTTGGTTCCAGCTTGAAAGAAATTAGTTTTGGACCCCATTTGTGGCGCTCCGTGCGAAGCAGGGGTGGGTCGCTAGTGATACTAAAGAAGAAAAACAAATGACGTCACTGTGATTTCAATGATGTGGTCGCGCACCTTCATAAAGCCGATATCAGACGCTTCACTCGAGTGCATAAATTGGAATGTTTTTTTGCTACTAGTTAGCATGTATATTTGCTATGTTTGCTTTAAAGACCCGCACTTCCAAAGGGTTACCTACGCATTTACCTATCAAGTAAAACTTGGAATAAATTAAAAACAAACATTCATTTTAACTTTCATTATATTTCAATATTTTTTTAAACAAGTCGAAATAAATGATCAAAATAGACATAATTATATGTTCAAATTACATTTTTCAATAAAACTAATACCATAACTACATAATAATTTACACATAAATTCAAACACAAATCATAATAACATGGTTCCTTTTAATTTAGTGACAAACCTTTACTAATAAATTAAAATTAAATAACAGATTTGGGCCTAACTTAGTACAGTATCCTGGCTTAAATATAGCACATCGAGCTTAAGAAAGAGGCTGTCACACAGGTTCTATTATATGTTTAGGGTTCCGTACCTCAAAAGGAAATACAGAAAACTTATAGGATCACTTCGTTGTCCGTCTGTCTGTCAGTCGTTTTCCTACTTTCTTTCAGGAACGCGTGGAGGTATCAACTTGAAATTAAATACGTAGGTCTACGGTAGGTATTTATGCGACATATTTTGATACTCGCAAATAAATCAACACCTATAGAGTACCTACTTCCCGTTGACCTAGAATCAAGAAATGTTGTAAGAAGCAAGGTTATTTTTTTTTTAAAACTGCGATTATAGACTTACATTTGCAGTTGGAGAATTGACCGTGACGTATGTCGATATATGGAAGAACATTTTTTCAACTGCAATTTTAATTTGTTCTTGGAATAAATTCGTCCAAACGACGGAACCCATCATTGTGCGTGGTCCGATACGCACTTAATTTTTTTTTTTTTTCTTTTTAATGGCAATCAAAATGTCGACCATTCTGCCAATGTCTAAAGTGAGTTGGAAAAGCAAGTGGGCATGATAAAAAAAAAACAAGAACTAAGATACACAGGCTGGTATGACACAAAAGTTGTCAAAAGACGTTCTTAAAAGTAGAGCTTTTTAAAAAAAAAAAACTTGGTGTGCTATAATTACGGCCGGTTACTGTATCTCGTCTAGTCTCTGTCCTACCCAAGGACCTGTTCTGTGGGAAGATATTTGAACTGTATTTAATAACAAAAATATGTGACTTCTACTTCACGGCGGGTTTTCCCAATTTGCTTCTTTTAAAATTCACTTTAAATAAGAGTTTAATTATTAAGTAACTGCGGGTTACCTCAATTTGCTTCTTTTAAAATAATAAATTAACTTTAAATGACAGTGAAATTTGTATGTTAAGTCCAGATAAAAAAAATTATCAAGGTATTTTTTTTTACTGTAATGACAATAAACGTAAACTCTTTCAAATATGCCTATGCCATCCTTGTTTTCGTATTAGCTTTGATACGATAGGTATTTTGTTTTGCAAGACCGAAAAAAAAAACTACCGGTTTCAAAAACCCTTTTTCGTTTTAATCACAAGTTATGTACAAAAAAAAATATAAAATTGCATGTCGCAGAGTCGTGCGCTTAGCTTTTTTGCATGCAAAATACTGGTTTGGGATAACCCGCCTTTCATTTACATTATTTATTTTCCTCATATGGTAAACAGGTTCATACTTGAGGCAAGGTATGCAGTTGTTGGCAGCATATTTAAAAGGGTATTGTACCCTATAGGGAAAAATTGTAAATTAGAGAACGCTATAAGAATTATAATACAGTACAAGCGAGCAAAAATAAAGATACAGATAAGCCGCAAATACATATATCTGTCACTTGCCCAAAAGTATGTATGATTTTAAATATGTAGTGTCCCTCTATTTCTTTAAGTAGGTAGGTATGTCTTTCTTTTTTGTATATTGGCACCTTGTTTTTATACACTTACAGCGTGTAACAAAAAAGGGGTCCGATCCGTGAGGGTGTTGTTAAGAATAATTTGAGAGTCTGTTTATGTGGTTAGGGAAAAAATAAAAAGTAAAAACGACCTTTTTTCAGTGGCGAATTTTACCGGGTTATTTACATGGGGCACGGGCGGCCGTCGTTTAGCGGGTGTTCAAGTCATACATGATCCCTGCTGAAAATTTACCAATTTTTATATAATTGGGATAGTTTTGGTACTTACTAAAAACGTGAATTTTAAATATTATTACTATTTTCAATAATAATAAGTTTTTTTATTACTTTTTGGTAAAGTTATTGCAGTAGGAACCTATGTGCCCTTTCCAGATCGGACAGGGTTTTTGTAACATATTGTACATTCATGTAATTTGTTATGTTGTCTTTTGTGTACACATCAAGCTATAAATTTCCAGTATAAGCTGACCTCGCATTGTACGGTTATCCTATACAATGCGAGATCATCATAAACTGGACATGTATAGCTCGATGTGTAGTACAATGTATGCTTAATCTATCTATCTCAAACAGAATATCTGATGAAAATAAAAACAAATTGATTAGAGACGTACTTGTGGTTGGCAATTTGTAGTGCCATTTACTTAAACCCGAAATTCTAATTTTAAATTACCAAAGATGTTTCTTGACAATTGAGGTTAGTTTCATAACATAACCTCAGTTTTCGTCGACTTCAATTACAATTAAAATATTACTTTTTATTTTGTTTGTTATTCAAACACTATAAAGTTATTGGAAAACGTAGTGAGATATAAAGTTGAAACCCTCTAAATACTGATAAAATGTGTTACTAGTTCCCTTTTGTGAGTAATTTAACCCGAAAAGGGTTTGTTTACACTTGTAACAGATACTTTGGAAGAGAACATACTTGCTTACTGTTGTGCAAGTTACAAGCATAGGTATGTAATACGTACTATAACAATTTTGGGATTTTGGATTCAAATAGGGTAGTTGCCTAGGTAAAAAAACAGAAATACTATTTAGTCCGTCTTTCAGATGATAAAAAAATATTAGACACGTATTTTTTGCTTTATCATATTAATCAAAAATAACTTAAAAAAACACGCATTGAAGTTTGGGAGTGGGGGCTCGCTACGTCACAACGCACTATTAAATCTAGCAAGGCGTGACGTCATGCCACATTTTAACTCAATGTATCGTCGGTAATCTTTTGATTACGTCAAAAAAGAAAAAATACGTGTTCTATATTTTTTTATTATCTGAAAGACGGACTAAAAATAAAAAATTTGGACACAGGCCTATTCTGAATACCTATGCAGTTTGTAAATATTTCATTGACAGAGTATTATAATAATAATCTTATAACGAAATATTAAACACATTAGTGATGTGTAACATCTTTCCTCTCGGTTTCTTGCAATCAAAATCTAAATAATCAAATCTGTGAGATTGATTTCATGAAAAGGGACGGAAGTGTGTTACAGGAAGCCGGGGAATGCGCGCTTTTTGGTTTGACCAAAGAGCGCGCGCGGTGCTAGAGTTGGCTGTCAGAAACAACCTTGTCGAGGCCCCGCCCCTTTAATGTTGCTTACTATCTTAATGTTGCTTATTACCAAGGTGTGATGTTACACATCATATGTAAATACTGTAAGGCTCACTCATTTTTTAGGATTCCGTACCAAAATGGTAAAAAGGAACCCTTGTGGTAGTCAATCTGTCTGTCACAGCTGGATATCTCAAGAACTACTAATGCTATCAACTTGAAATTTGGAATAGTTTTAGATGACGTTTGCCCAACTGTTTAGCAATTAAGTTGTCTTTTTTTTGCAACATTGACTGAACTGGGGTCTTAAAAAAATCGAAGTGGGGCTACTAGGGCATGTGGGGTATCATATGAAAGAGCGTTATTTGCACATTCACAAAGATTTTTTTTTTAGGCCACGTTGTTTTCGACACTTGACGAAAAATTTTAAAAAATACCGTTCCGGGACCTTATCTACAAAGTTTGCATAGAGAAAAATCTGAAATGATTCTATGTGATAGAAGTTTATGTAAGGATTATTATTACATTATTTTTGTTGATGGTCTTGCTTTTTAAAATTTATATTACTCGTCTATTTGATATTTAAAGCTCACTTTTCCTGCGATTTTGTTGCCCTATGTCATTATTAAAAAAAAAAACTACATTGACTGACGTTGAGACTTATGTAATTACGGCTATGGATTATTTTAATAGTTTTTGTATTAATAAGCCCTTGTGACCCGTAGGCGTAATTTAGTCGATATTTCACAGTACGCATCATTGACGTAAAAATGGTAGTTTACAACAATATTCTATGATAAAAAGCAATCATATATTTATAATATACAGGGTGAATTTTCCTAGAGTGCATGGATGACTTAATCCGTAAATACCTATATGAAATAGCGAAAAATATTCAAAAGGGGCAAATTTTTATAAAAATGAAAACAGTATAGTAACATTTTTGAAAAATGAATTTATTTTGTTTGGTTGAAAAAGAAAGAGGAAAATTCTCCCTGTGTTCTAGTTTTCTTTTAATTTAACTGATAATTTTATTTCAGCTTGTGTAACAACGGTAAAGGTTTGTCTGCACAAAATATTAAAATATACAAAATATTTTTCTGAACAATATTCAAGCCTTCATGCAATAAAATCAAGAGGATATTTTACTATCTGCAAAAGGAACTGTTCAATTTTATAGTGAAATACAATAAATTATTAACCATTAAACAGTATGCGCCACTTAAAAAAGTATAAATGTATCTTAGTATTCCGTACTACAATTAAATCCACAATTACTCACAAAACATTGGTATTTTGAGCTAGTCTTAAAAGTAGCGTCCTTGCCGGTAAACAAGCTCGCCAGCAAGTTTACATACCTACATACAATTTAGTTTATAGGTACCGTAACTATAAAGTGTGCGTGTACTTGAGCCTTCAATAATGAATAGAACCTGATACCAGATACCAGAAAAAAGATACCAGAAACCTTAGTAATATTTTAAAAGCACGGAATACTATAAATGCTTCGGAACACAACATAAAATATTTAACCTAATTTTAATGACATACTTCTCAGTTAAAAGATCATCATTCTGACGTCAGACATAAGAAAAAGACGCAACGAATCATTGTAAATGTAAATTCGCTAAATATGAATTTTCATATAAACATTATATAAAATCTAATTTGAATTGTTTGCAACATTGGCTCAACATGTCATAAAAGAATCAATGTTAAGGGAGACAGCAGAATAATAAAAATTTTGACTGTTCAAAAAACAACCTAAAAAGACAAAAATTCATTGGTATGTAAAATATTTTCGGATCTTCATAAGTTCATTTTGGAAAATTCCATTTGAAAAAAAAAAAAAGATATGCCAGTCATCGTAAAAGAATTACGAAGAAGAAGAGTAAAAAACTGGTTCTTATAACAAATTAACAAAATATAAGCTTTGAGGTGAACTTTTTAAAGTTCTGACCAGATTTGTTGCGACTGCCAAACTATTTCGATGTATCTACTCTAGTACTCACTACTTCATTTTTATTTTAAAAAATGCTTGAACCACACTAGCGGTTTCAACTAGCGGTTTTTTACTTCCAAATTATAGTATTGCTAGATATAATGACTACTAAGCTCTACTCGAAACAAAGGTCCAGTCCACATTTATAGACTTTATGACTTAATCAATTCTGAGTTGAGCTCCACGATTACTGACAAATGCTTGCACTGACTGGACAGGTCCACTCAAATCTGTGTGGTTCTTTCCTCAAAAGACCTTTTCAGACACTTATCTACATGGTCCTCATATGGCCTGACCAAGATTATGTCTGGACTTTAAAAGAGACTGCGACCTCTGAGTTTGTTTCGGCCTTGCTTCTCAGAGTAGTCAGATAGGAAACGCCGAACTCATCTAGCTTATTTTTAATATGTATTTTTTTATATGACGTGTAAAAGTGATTTCGATATTCTATTTACAGAATAAACAATTTCATTTCATCAAATAACGCAAATGATATTATTATGAACCAGTCTATTTGTGTAAGGCAGCTAGGGACCAAAAATACATATTGCAACCCGGTATTAAGCTTCTTACTACATCAGTTTTTCGAAGCGCAAGTAAAAACCGCTAGGTCTTTCACTAGATATCCGATCCTCCAGTAAAAATATGAACGCACATTAAATTCGAATACTATTGGTCGTTACCAATTGCTGACCGTTTGCGAATTAGGACGCAGTTACAACATGACGTAACCACAAAATAATTGTTGTAATTGACGACTTGCAATTAAGTGACGGTTTTAAATAGTTGTCTGTTTGTAATTGACATAATTAGTTCCACTTTCCCCTTTATTGAAGCGTTTGCTAACAGCTGGGTCCACACCGGACGATCCAGTGCGCTCCGATCGGGCGCGGCAGGAGCGCGATCCAAATGCGCGGTCGGTGTGGATGTGCCGCGCACGATCCGAGCACCCGCGGTGGAGTGTGCGCTCCGTGGAGCGGCCGATCCGAGCGGTGTGAGTTTTTAACAATACTCAAAAGCGCCTCAGATGTTTGGCGCGCTCGGTGTGGATCGGGCGATCCAGCAATGCATATCGAGCGTGGGTTCAACTGATCTAGCTAAAACGTGGATCGGCACTGAAGGCGCGTGAAGCCCCGATTCAAATTTAGATCGTCCGGTGTAGACCCAGCCAACTAGGTACATACATTAAAATCTCTTTTTTGGGCTTTGGTATAAAATGGAATTAATTATAGTGTTGTTAAAGCCGTTTTTGGAATAGACAATTCAGTTTATAATGGACTAACGACACACCCGTTTAGCATAATTTTAACTTGACAAAACATCGAGATTTCTTTGTTAAATGTAAGGTTGATATAATAAATGTTTTACATACGTTAAACTTTGCGGAATAAATGATCTAAATGATAGGTAAAACAGAAACAAAATCAATTGCGTTGTTTAGAAGAACAACGCGGTCACACAGGAGACACGAAAAAAGTCTTAATTTTATAAGTATTATATTTTATAAATATGATATTTTATAAATATGATATTTTATAAATATGATATTTTATAAATATATTTTATAAATATGATATTTTATAAATATTACATTTTATAAATATTATCTTTATTTATATGTATAGTTATCGACCGTGCTCAGTATTTGCTTTGGGAATATAACTCAATTTCCGTAGCTCACATAATGTGACTGCGTCCTAAATCATGAATTACAATAAAAACAGCTTAAAATTACATTTTGTGCAATAATTTGATAATCGCCTAACTACTCAACTGCTCATGGCACGTCGCGAGAAATTCTCATATTGTACTATATCGCTAAGTATTTACTCGTTGTCCATTTAATGACCCCGTTAGGTACCCGATACCTACTCAAGTATTAGCACCTAGTATTCATAAACATTATTTTAAGTACTAACAAATTCAATATTATACAAAAGGATTATGCAACAGTAATAATACTTTAGCATATTGAACGTTTTTATAAACTTAAATTACGATAATTTCGGTAGGTAACTTAAAATTCTTAGAACTCTTAAGGTATACGAGACTGGTGGAAACTATTTTCTAATTATGAATGTACGTTTTAAGGCAACAAGCACAAACCATTTATTGTACGCGTTTATATATTATTTGTTCGTTTCTAATTAACAATTAAACTTGGTCCTTTATTCGTGCAGTTTTTTTTTTTTAGTATCTGTATTCAGGCTAAAAACATGTGCTATCTAAAGGCTACAATCGGACGTTTTATACAAACATTCAAATTCTCAAGTAAAAATAAACATTTAATGTCGTCATTCAAAATTAGAAAATCAGTTTCTCAGAACACTTTCAAACGCGTATTCATAAAACACAGAGAGTTTCACTCTCCCACTTTGCGTGTAAAGATTTGAGGTGTTCATACGCCCTTTTAGTAATATTTAAAGTTGGCTCTATTTCTAGTAGTCCGCTTTCGCCTATTAAACTGAGTCCTGCGAGTCCTAGATATGTGTGCATGGGGTCTGTGCATGTGTCAGGCCATTTCGAGAAGCCGCCTACGACTGTGTCTTGTGTTTCATAGACGTATCTTCTGTTGCTACCGTAGTTTGAGTATTGTAGCATGTCTAGTATTTTTAGGGATGCCCCCACCCAGAAACTGTAACAGGTATCGACGGGTTTGTTAGGCCTGCCTTGGAAACCGTCGACTTGTCGGAAGAGCAGCCATCTCTTCAAGCCTTCAACTTGCTGTTCTGATAGCTTGTCAAGTTGGTTCGTAAGGCTTAGTGTGGCTAGCGCGCAGAATGTTGTGCCTCCGTGGGATTCCAGTTCGGGACACTGAGCGATGCCGTAGTCGTAACCCTGTGAATAAAGTATATTTTAGTAAAAGTTGATTTGAATTGTAAGTTCATCCCGCGCGGGCTGGCATCGTCGCATTTCTAGAAGTTTATCGTGATTATTTTATTAAATTTTAATCAAAGTTCAATTTTTTTTCAGCTCTTGGCCTGCATCTCACCTGATGGTAAGCGTGGATCAGGTCGAAGGTGGAAGCAAGCTTCACCCGGAATCCTCAACCACAGAGGAACTGGCTATCTTACCTCTAAATGCCGAAACACAACAATGTTGGTATCATTGTTGTTATGGCGTCAGACTTAGATAAGATGGTGGTAGCTAGCCAGCACGCGTAGCATGACCACCGTAGAAACGAGTTTTGTCGACGGAAGAATAGACAATTTTGACAGATTGTGATTGTTTATCTGTCATTTTGTCTATTCTTCCGTCGACAAAACTCGTTTCTACGGTGATCATGCTACGCGTGCTGGTGGACTTATAACAAGCCCTACCATCGAACCCGAGACCGGGGACTGAGACAAGTGGTCTAACCATTAGATCACAGAAGCAGTTAAAGAGGGTTTATCCTAAAAGTTGGCAACTTCGTAAATAGCGGTCAAATATTTACCTGTTTTGATTAATTTGGCAATATTACTGTATGGAATTAAAAAATGTGGCTAACTTGGGATAAAATTATTAATTATGAAATGCAATAATTAATATCGTAACACCGAATATTTCGTTTTAGATGTAAAAAAAAGTATTTGGAAAGTTTCCAAATGCCTTTTTTATACCTAAAACTGTTACAACATCAAATTCAGTGTTATAATTGCAATTCATTATTAATATTCTAGTTCGCTAGTTAGCCACATTTTTTATTTCCATACAGTAATATTGCCAAATTAATCAAAACAGAAAAATATTTGACATCTATTTGCGATGTTGCCCACTTTCAGAATAAACGCTCTTAACATGGAAATATGATTTTAATCCATGATAACATTTCACAATCATCATCTGCCTAGCCTTTTTAACCGACTTCCAAAAGGAGGAGGTTCTCAATTCGTCTGTATGGGTGGGGCTCAAAATAAATGTACTTTTTGAAAAAAAAACGCGGTCACCTGTTTGCCCCTAAATTTTAGTATATTTTTATAATTTTTATTAAAGAATTTTATTTGTTACATTAAAATTAGAACATCAAAAATAGATGGTTGCAAATAAAATACACAAAATCTTCAATTTACACAATATTTTAGTTCATAAAACTTTTAACAAATTTTTTGCTCCATACAAAACTTAAATGTCCCAGCGTAGTCCGTCGCCAATGTTTTAATTTTATATTTTTTATTACGTTGTTAATGTTATTTATTTTTGTCTTCATTGTTAGTATGGGAGTTAATTCAAAGTACTTCGTCTGTAAATCTCGCAATAAATTACTATTACTTTCAAAACAACAAATAAAAAAAATGTCCCATAAAAACTTCTAGTGTGTTACAAGTGATGTGTTACACGGTAGCTTTCGTAGTTTAGTAATAACCACACTAGAACTTGTTTTGTAGGGTGACAACACCTTACAACAACAACCGTCAACTGTCAATTTAATGTCAACCATTTTAGTCTTGCAACAAAAGTGAAGTGATTTGGTGTGGTGTTATTTTTCCTCCAAAATATTGGTTATTAAACATAGAATTTTCAAGGTAAGTGTTTGTTTTTAATTATAATGAAGTATAGATACTAAATAAATACTTTTTTAAGTCGTATATTAAGGCTTTCTTTCCATTTTTTTTTTTAATTTGCGGCTGCTATAATCAAGTAAACACTAGAATGTTCTCGTGTGTTCGCTCTGGTGTGTTATGTTGTGTTACGTGGTGTGTTACGTAACACACTGGATAACATTAAGCCTGGTTCACATTGTCTTTAACCGACTGCGGCGGAGTCCAAAAGGGGGATAACATTTTTGCTTTTTGCTTGCGTTAACGTTTTGAATGAACGTAAATATGCGTAGCTTCCCTTCTGTTGCGTTATAAGCACTTAATACATCAAATAAATTAAAACTATAAATAACTTCTTTTTTTATTATTCTTCAAAAAAGCTTCTATTTACGATTTTTTTTAATAAGTAGATAAACCTAGTAAGCTGTTTGGAGTGTAATCTCATTAATGAAATACCAAGCATAATAACAATAATTGAAGCTTATTTTGTACAGATGCCTTCGAGCGCAGCCGAACGGCAAAAACGATACCGCGAGAGGATGAAGAATGAAAACCCAAATAAATACAAAGAAATTCAAAGAAAAAATGCCTGCAGGACAAATTTAAAAAGAAAAAGAATCGCAGATTTTGAACCAGAAGAGCAAGCAGAACTAAGAAAACAATGAAGAGAAAATAAGAAGAAGAAAAAATATGATGAAAAGAAAAGAGAAGAATCAGAGTATTTAAAAGAAAACAACGAAAAAGAAATGAGAAATAAACGCATAGAATCTGGATCTGACAGACAGAATACTAGATGATAAAAACAAAAAGATTGATAAAAAAGTTATAGAAAAAGAAACGTCATACGAATGCGACGCAAGAGCTTTAGATAACCCTGAATTTAGCCAAAAGGCAAAAAAAGAAGAAAATGAGACTGAAGAAGGTGCAGGAGCAAGAAGCAAGACGATTGATGGACAAAATAATAATAGAGATAGTGTAGAATTATGGACTATAGAACAAGATCTGACAGTACGGCAATTAAATGAAGAATCCGAAAAAAGAAACGAAAAAAATAAAAGAGCTACCTGTGATAACATAAACTTAAGTAACCAGACTATACAACTAGAAAATAATGAGACTGAGAAACCAAATGAGATAATGGAAGAAGCTATCATAAGTGTTAACGACAGTGTTCTGGTAAGATATTACGAAAAAAAGAAATGGGTTTATTATGTAGGGTTTGTAGAGTGTAGAGATTTGGAGATTAAAAAACAGAAAAGTAATAATTACAGTATTCGATTTTTAAAGACGGTCAAGAAACCAAACCTAAAATTCGTTTCTACTAAAAAATTAGACAGAGATATAGTTCCAGATGATTGTATTGTAAAAAAAGTTAATTTAAATTATGAGTCAAGGGAGTACACGCTAAGTGACAAAGGTGATCACATTTATTTTGATCAGTGATTTACTCGGTAATTATAATTAAGTTAATTTTGTTTCTTTAATAATTTTACTGTACTTATTGATAAGTGTTTTTAATTTCACTTTATTGATTTCAAAATGTGAAAATAATAAAAAAAAATTAAAATGTCTTGTTTTATTATGTGATACTGATAATGTGATAGTAATAATCTTAAAAATCATCAACATATTTCCCAAAGTTATATTTTCTTGAAAATCGTAAATTTTTTCGTGAAATTGTAATTTTACCAGGAAATATAACTTAGAGAAATATATAGATGGTTTATATGATTATTAATCGTTATCATCACATGGTCATCATTACTCGTAAAAATGGTAAGATTTTTTATTAAATGCCTACAATGTAATCCTGCCTTTACAGGATTCCAATGTGTTACAAAATTTCCAGTGTGTTGCATACGAACTTGTGTGTTACACTTTCTAGTGCGTTATGGTACAAATTTTGTGAGCCCCACCCGTATGTTTTTTTTTTTGTATGTTTGTTACGCGATTACTCCGCCAATTATGAATAGAATTTGATGATTCTTTTTTTGTTTGGTAGATCATACTTCAGAGGTGGTCCCATATAAATATTTTTATTAACTTTGCTTGGGTAGTTTTTGAGTTAGCTTCAATTATACGTATTTTTTTCCCACTTAGTATGTAGATGATATGATAACTTCTTGTCACTGTTATTTACATAGCAGGTAGTGGTATTCGAATTTGTGTGGGGTAGGTACCACAACTAAAAAGTGAAAAAACTTTTTATAAAAAAAAAACAACCGACTTCAAAAAAAAAACACTACAAAGTGAAAAATAACTTTAATTTCGGAAGTCGGTGTCTTTGGTTTTGAATTTTCGTTCTTTGTCACCGACTTCCGAAATTAAAGTTATTTTTCACTTTGTAGTGTTTTTTTTTTGAAGTCGGTTGTTTTTTTTTTATAAAAAGTTTTTTCACCTACAGTTGGGATCGGCTTCCAGTCTAACCCGATGCAGCTGAATACTAGCATTTTATATGGAGTGACTACCTATCTGACCTCCACAACACAACCCAGTTACTCGGTGAGACTGGTTGTCAGACTTTCGGGTTTTTGACGACCCGGTACGAATGTCAAAGATCCAAGAATGACAGCCGGGACCAACGGCTTAACGTGCTTTCCGAGGCACGGAGGGGTCACCCATCCACGGACCGACCGCGGCAAGCGTAGCTTATTACTTAGCCACGGACCCCTTGATAACATTTCACAATATAAAGTAAATAACAATTCATGTTAAATTAAATGTAATAATCATCGTAACCCCGCGTTTACAGCAAGGTTTCTACTGTTTTCATTTATCGTTTGCACTTAAAACAAGTTGTATAGATTAGTTGTAAGTAACTTGTAAGAAAACTTGCCAAAAATTGAAAAAAGGTGATCTATTTGTATTTAGGTGTAAATGGGCGATAACTATGCGCCATAATACCTAATCAACAGGTTTTTACTGCTTCCCAGATATATATGCACATGTAATTTTCTTTTACATGTGTGAAACGTGTTCATTGGATTTTAATCGTTTTCTTATCACCTATTTCTCTCTTTAATGTAAGACAAATACCCATGTCTCACGACATAGTTGTGTAGTCTTATTTAGAATTAATACAAACTTTTCTATTACCATCAACTCTGCATTCAACATTTTTTAATTGCTGTTTTCTTGGCATTGAGTATGAGATATACAGGATGGCAGGAACATCGACCAACAACCCTCTTACCATGGATTCAGTACGATTCTGGTCCCTGGATCTGGTTTTATTTTTTAAAAAATCTGCTGTTTCCTACACACGTGCAATCAATACCTACGCGGTCAAAATGAATGGAACAGCAATGTTTTTTTTTTAATATTCGACGAAGAATTTCAACGTAGGGGGTCCAGGCCATGGTACGGAGCGAGAGGAAATGGCAGGCCGTCACCTCCTTCTGCGAAGCGGTAATGCTCGCGAAGGAGGAGGCGGAACGCGTGAGGGAGAGGCAAATTTCGCGCCCTCACGCCCCTAACCGCCGCAGGAGGAGACGCCCGGGGCGGGAATCGCGAGCCGATTTCCGGCCACCGTAGACGCGGGCTTGCGGACGGTGAGAAATGGGTAGCTCGCCGTCCGATAAGGACCAGGCCCGGATCGACGGCGCGTTGTGTTCCACGCGCGCCTCAAAGAGATGTAAGCAGAATTGACGGGGTCCGCTAGGGCCAATGCCTGCCGGGGGTTCGAAGAAAACCGATAGGGAAATCGTGGCCCCCGGCAACAGGGCAACCGCAGGAACACGGATGGGTTTTAGTCAGTAAAAGTCTGACACGCCCTCCCGCTCCGCCCGAAGCGGGAGAAGTTATTTGATAATTACCCAAACAAAAAAAAAGGGGGGTTCCAGAATCATGCCTGCCACCCTGTATTGTAGCATCAGAAAATATTGACCGATTGATAGCTGGTACCACTTTGACAAAAACTCCTAGCAAATTGAAACTGTCACATTGGTCTCAAAGGCAAAATACTTTGAGGTTTTATTACGTAAAATTGACATTCAACCTAAGGGTAAAGCAATTACGAGGTCGATTATACGCTTTGGTCACTTTTCTTGCTTTGCTTTAAGAGCGTTTATTCTGAAAGTGGGCAACGTCGCAAATATATGTCAAATATTTCGCTGTTTTCATTAATTTGGCAATATTACTGTATGGAAATAAGAAATGTGGCTAACTAGTTCCCTAGAATATTAATAATGAATTGTAATTATGACACTGAATTTGATGTTGTAACAATTATAGGTGTAAAAAAGGCATTTGGAAAGTTTCCAAATACTTTTTTTGTATCTAAAACTAAATTATTGCATTTCATAATCCATATTTTAGTTCCTTAGTTAGCCACATTTAATTCCATACAGTAATATTGCTAAATTAATCAAAACAGGTGATATTTGACAGCTATTAACGATGTTGCCAACTTTTAGGATAAACCCTGTTAATTTATTAGAACATAACGTAATACTTACAATAGACTTGATAATATAATCAGTGGCCCTTTCAATGTTGAACCCGGACCAATCGTTGAGCATATAACTGATGCATGCAGCACAATACACGAACCGCATATCTGATTCGCAACCCGAGAGCGTTGCTGCGAAGTTACCCTCCTCTGTCTGAAGTGCTTTTACACCTGGAATTAAGGGAAATAATATTTTAATTTGAGTAAGATTTTTACATTTAAGCACACTTAAAAGTAATGCCCTGGATTGGATTGGATTTTCAACTCTCAGCACTGGGTCCTGCGTTTAAAATCCAACAGCGCACTTTTATTAAGGTGCTCCCTCACCGCGAGCATTCGCCTGTAATGTAACAGTTCAAATTCGAGTGATGAGATTACAGTTCGCAACCTGTTGATACAATTCGAGCATTACATCAGCGAGGGAGGCGAACCGAGCATTCGTTGGCAACCCGTAATGATACAATTCGAGCATTACATCAGTGCGAGAGGAGAACCGAGCATTACATCAGCGAGGGAGGAGAACCGAGCATTACATCAGCGAGGGAGGAGAACCGAGCATTACAATTCGCAACCTGTTGATAAAATTCAAGCATTACATCAGTGAGGGAGGCGAACCGAACATTAGTTGGCAACCCGTAATGATACAATTCGAGCATTACATCAGTGAGGGAGGAGAACCGAGCTTTACAGTGCGCAATGTCTGCAAAATTTAGATACAACGTATTGCTCCAAATCGAATCTAAAATGTTACATTACAAGCGAATGCACCCGGCGCGGGAGCACCTTTTGGCAATACATTTAGATGTCGCGTAGTCTTAGTGGAAACGGGCACTAGCCTCCTATCTTAAAATTTGGGATTGGTCTCGAATTGGCAATAGGCTGAGTAAAAGAAAAGTTATGGCGCAAAAACACTCGCCTAATTCGGATGTAAGGGACATCGACACCCAAACAGTTATCATTGATTTATTGAAATGAAATTTTTTATTCTGTAAATAGGATATCGGAATCACTTTTACACGTCATATTAAAAATAAGCTAGTAGAAGTCGGCGTTTCCTATCTGACTACTCTGAGAAGAAAGGCCGAAACAAACTGAGAGGTCGCAGTCACTTTTAAAGTCCAAACATAATCTTGGTCAGGCCATGTGAGGACCATGTAGATTAGTATCTAAAGTGGTCTTTTGAGGAAAGAACCACACAGATTTGAGTGGACCTGTCCAGTTAGTGCAAGCATTTGTCAGTAATCGTGAAGCTCAACGAGTTACCTTACCAAGAAACCCAAGCGTAACATCCATCTCAGACATCAGATAAGTCCTATTTATTCTGCGATAAGTGTACCCAACAACTTTAGGGGCCATACAGAAGGTCAAACGCAGGTAATAATGACCCACAATCCGTACAATCGAATCTACGGAACTTACCTTCAACTAAAGCTTTCCTATTCAATCTGGAGAGGTCATCGTCTAATGCCAGCAGGATACAAAGCCCTGTATACGTCATAGCGAGATGTCCGCAACGATAGTGGTTGTTCGGAGGAGCTAATTCTATATTTATTGTCGAGGAACCTTGGAAGCCACACATTGACATGTCGCCATCTGCAATGAAGAAAGGGTTTTATTAGATTGGGTAAAACAACATTTTATTTTTGTAAAAGGTATTAAATGTTTTAGGCATTTTGCGTAAATTATTTTCAACTTTAACTGAACTACTAACTAACTTTTATCTTTAACTTTATTTTTTAACTTATACTTTTTTTGTACTTGCTACAGGGACACCTCTGCCCAACCCTTCGGGAAAACAAGGCGTGATGTTATGTTATGTTATTTTCAACAAGCGCAACTTCGTCTGTGCGTATCATGCATTTCGTTTTTTTTATAAACAAAATAACCAGGATATGAAGTAGCCTATGTCCTTCTCCAGGTCCCTGACTACATATCTGTAAAATTTCATAACGATAGGTTCACTGGCATAAGCGGGAAAAGATAACAGACAGGCAGGCAGACAGAGTACCTATTACTTTCGTATTAACAGTTTCACTGTCCCAAATAATTGGTAATTCTATCACCAAAATGTCCAACAAAAACCAACCCGTACTTAGGGTTACCAGGCCTAAAAATGCAAAATACTGTCTGACATGTCTAAAAATCCTGATTTTGAAAAAAAAAATCCGGTCACGCACCTGTATTAAATAAAAATCATAGTAGGTATTTAAGTTTTTATTTACTTATATTATTTAGACCCATATTTTTGGTTGCTAGCAACCGCATGCAAAAAGTTGTTTTTTCCAGCTATTTCGCAATAAAATGGTTCACACGTCACGTTTTTATAGTTATATTGCGTAAGCAATATGGCTCTCACTGACTCCACTGAAAGTCTGTTTCTCTCTTTGGTCCACTGAGAAGTCATGAGAGAAAGACTCTCTCCACATTTGCGTTGTGTGGCAAAATACTAAAGAAATATTGACAAATCTTCAGAATTCGCTTGAGCGGGCGGGAGGACATGCAAGTATGACAAAAATCCGGTCTGACGTAAAATCCGGGCGGAGTCCGGTCTAACACGTAAAAATCCGGTCTAGACCGGCTTTATCCGGTCAGATGGTAACCCTACCCGTACTCGGCCCGCGTGGTAGATTACAGCCCACTCCCTCTCGAAGAGAGGAGGCTTGTGTCCCAGCAGTGGGAACATTAAAGCCTGATTATATGTCCAATAATAATATTGCATTGTGATGTTTTATAAGGTCATTTACTAATTCTACGACGAGCGAAAACTCGTCTATCACCCTCAGATAACCATTAAATTTCATTTTCAAAAATGCATGACATGTAATGCACGAACAGTGAAAGTGTTAAAAATATTAGTATGAATGTTTAGGACATTTTATGTGTAAACGGTGTTAAATGATTAGTTATTTCTGGTGTTAAAATGATAAGATAAGATGACATAACATCACGCCTTTATTCCCCGAAGGGTTAGGCAGAGGTGTACCCCTAGTACACCCACATTTCACCAACTATGTTTAGGTCCCATGTAATAGGGGGCGAGCCTATTACCATCATCCGGGCACAAATCCAAACTCCGGGCTGCTACTGGGAAATTAAAGATGGAAAAACCCAATAATACTTTGCCCGACCCGGGAATCGAACCCAGGACTCATGCACGGCAGTAGCGCTTGCGACTTACTAGACCTACAAGGCACCAAATAAAATCGGGACAGGAAAATGATAAGATCATTTTATAAAACGGTACAAATAAATCTACAAAAAATCGTCTGAGCTTCGTTCACAGTTTTAATAACTGGTATCAAATCAAGGTAACGCATACAAGCGTAAAAAATAAATACCACAGCTTCTTCGTAAGACGTAGACAAGGTTGATTCAATGTATTTACATGTCGATAAACCGTGCAATAAAACCGCTACCTTAGTAAAAACATGTTCAAAATAAACAAGATAAAAACACTACAGCATAGTGTTCATTGTGTATTACACCCAGCCTACGTGTAATTCAATGCTTATAAATTAATCTTACACTGTAAAACATAAAACTACAGAAACTGTTTAAACAGGTACCTTTGCGTAGACGCTTAAGTGGACTTAGCACTTTTTATATCCTAACAGTTAGACAGCAATAAAATGTACATAATTTAAACATTAAATAGTTATTTGCATAAATTTTTGTAAATAACAGAAAACATGGGTTAAGCAAAAAAAAAAAACAGTGGCACTCCGGGAGTGCCGACAGAAGTGAAAAATTGAAAAAAAATCTGCACCGCGGTAATCAACGTGTTGATGTCTTTTACTCCACGCACCGCGGTAATCAACGCGTTGATGTCTTTTACTCCACGGTGTCGGTAAATTCCGTTGGTGTCGCGAAATCAATGGTTTAGTCCCATCTCAAAAATGCCCAACGCACCTAAAATGTTTTCACTTCAAAAAGTGGCCTTAGCTCTAAAGAGTTCACATCTCTCATGCTTGCAATGACCTGACCTGTATAGAAAAACTGTCATGAACAGGCTTTCTCCACTAGGGTTTTTTTTTACTAGCTGCTGCGTGCCTACCCTCTAACAACATTTTTTTATTGTCATGTATGCTTTTCAGATTGAAGAGTGGTCAAGTTCTGTCGACTTTAATACTTTTGTCTCTAATGACAAGGTGAAATGGGCTTGGACCCCCGGATAAATAATTTTCTCTGATTAATCAAGGCTAGGCTTCATCAAAGACTTCATGTGAAATGCTTGATATAGGCTTATGACCAGCAGATTTCATTTCATTTCATTGTTGTTGATGCCTCATATTCTCATTGATAGGAGGGCGAATATAGAGCAATCAGCTACGACAGGCAGCAGGGTGTGGATGTGGACCTGAGTCTCAACCAGTGTACCACGTCCTAACCTGCCCTTTGTGCCCCAAAAAATGCGGCCTAAGTGACTTCTGCGCCACCGACGACGCCGTGAAAGTGGTGAAGTTTCGGGCCAACAAAATTTTAAATAGAACCCTCCTCCAGGAGAGCAATAGGGAAACGAGTACACTGTACAGACGCCAGCACATCAGGCTACTACAATCTGTCAAATTTATTTAATAGATTTTCAACGTTATCGCTGAAGTATAAGGTTCAAAGGTACGGTCATGCCGGTGACACCAAGACGCAACGGACTGCCAATCAGGTATTTTGAAGCAATCTAACAAAACAATCAAGTAGTCTTGAAGTACCTAATGAAATGCATATTAAAACTGCAATGAAAAAAGCTGCTTTGTGGTTTTACAAACTTTATATCTAATTGGGACGCAGTAGTGCAATTACGAAAACAACTTATTGAAGCAAAAAGCGGTCAAACTACTTGTTCGAAAACATAACTGGACGACATGATTTGACCTCTGACGATTTTTATAACGTGTTGATTTTGAGGTACGATAGCGGTCAACTTTGTATTGACGATCATTTTATGCATTTTTAAATGAATTAAATAATTTGAATTTTAAATGTGGGTGTCATTTTGAAAGTAGAAATTCATCCGAAAACCCTTGAACGAATGTCTTGAGCAAAATTCAGATTTAGGAGTATTCACGGCTATGTTAAAGTCGAACTCGGCTGAGTTCGAAACCAGTGAGACCAGGCAAAATGCACGTGAATATTATAGCCTAAACTCAAAGCATTTATTTCAAGCAAAACAATTACAGACACTTTTGAATTGTCAAGGAGTCGGTCAGTCAGAAAAATGAAGCTATAGTTGCCTATTCCAAAGCGCAGTAGGTTCCTATGGAGAAGAACGGGCAAGAAACTCCATGGACACTACTACTACCTGGGGTTTTTGATTACAATATAAGACCACTGACCAGAATCTTCATCTGCATCAAACTACTAATAATAAAAACGCATGAACCTACATACAATATGCTCCTAAAACAAATGTGTCCTAGCTTTCCTTTTACTGTGGAGTTTTCTAGAACCAGTCAGTTCAGAATGGAGGATTAAAGAAGGTTAAATCAAGTGAAAGAGAGAAAAAATGACCGCAATTGACATTGGATTACAAAACCTCGTTGACCTCGTGGAACGTGACGCAAACTGGTGTCAACCTATCGTAACGAAACGGAGTTTGGTTGGGTACCTAATAAAATCGAGAGTAGTTTGAAAATTTAAATTCGTAATTTTGCCTGCTGCATATAGGATAAATCGTGCATATGGTCTGATTTGTACCTATAGCCCTGAATGAGATCTTATACTATATGTCGCAGGGATATTGTCAAACCAGTGATATTATAATTTCACTAATGAAATTATAATTGCACGAAACTTTGTGAACCGCCACCATTTCTTACAATTTAACAGATTTTTTTAATGTTATTATAACTGTAGTGATTTTATAATAACCCTAGGTATATTATGAGTCAAGTTTGTAGTGGGGTCTTCGTGCGTTTTGATTGGTCAACTCTTCTTCATCTGCCTTAATAACGTGTAGAAGTTTATTAATTTTATTTATGACTAGCTGACCCAGCAAACTTCGTTCCGCCTAACAGTCAATGAATGTGCATGTTTAGGATTTTAAAATTTCTACCCTACCTACCCTACCTACCTACCGAGATATCAAAAAAGCCGATCCACACAAAATGTATGAGAACGTGAATTTTCTTCATATTTCTTTTTTCGTGAGTTTTTCCATATTTTCTCACCGTTTAAACCTTCCCTGGACTACGAAAAACATTTCAAAACCAAAATCAGCTAAATCGGCCCAGCCGTTCTCGAGTTTTAGTGAGACTAACGAACAGCAATTGATTTTTATATAATACTAGCTGACCCAGCAAACTTCGTTCCGCCTAACAGTCAATGAATGTGCATGTTTAGGATTTTAAAATTTCTACCCTACCTACCCTACTTACCTTACCTAGATATCAAAAAAGCTAATCCACACAAAATGTATGACAACGTGAATTTTCGTCATATTTTTTTTTTTCGTGAGTTTTTCCTTATTTTCTCACCGTTTAAACCTTCCCTGGACTACGACAAACATTTCAAAACCTAAATCAACTAAATAGGCCCAGCCGTTCTCGAGTTTTAGCGAGACTAACGAACAGCAATTGATTTTTATATATATAGATATATAGTCCGCGCAATCCACGAAGACGCGCCCCACTCCGCTCCGCGCCGTACTAGAGTTCAGCTTACAGTACAGTAATCGCGGAGTGGGGCGCGTCGTCGTGGATTGCACGGACTATAAGTAAGGCATGACATTGGAAACGGACCAATCATTGACCGTCTCACAATTTAACAGGCTTGCACACATCAGTGAAATTGTCAAAATATTACTGCCTTGCAATATCACTGCGTGGGTCTACTGAAATAAGCCCGTCAAATTGTGAGAAATGGAGGCGGTTGACAAAGTTTCGTGCAATTATAATTTCACTAGTGTAATTATAATATCACTGATTTGGCAATATCCCTGCGACATATACAATCTTTGAGGCCATGGATAACACGGGCGCATAATAATTGTAAAGTTATATTTATTTTTGTGCTTAGTGGTTACTGTAAAATGATACTATGTGCAAATAAATCACATTGCATAGTCAGATACCTGTGGCAAACATGATGTATACGGTAAATAATATGCTACATCAAATTAAATGTACTCAAATGCTATATTTTACTAACGACAAAATGAATTAACCGTCATTAACCAAGTCCTATTTTAACTATGATGGTGTCAGCTTTCAGACCATGCATGTCGCTGAGGATCAGTTTTAAGGCTCGTGCAGACCAGCGCGAAATCGCGGGCGCGACAGGCAGCGCGACCCTTGTCGCGCCCGCGATATCGCACTGGTCTGAACGAGCCTTTAATAGAATAACAGTCTCGATGACAGTTGTTATATTCTGTCATCTGTCAACTGCCATAGAACAGCTTCAAATTTACTGGAAAGGAGCGAAATCTTAAGGTCTTTTACACACACGCGCTTTCGGCAGATAGGTACTCGATACCAGGGCTTGAAATACCGTTAAAAATATGGTATCATTACAGCCTTTTGATGCAGATATCGTTAACTAATAAATAACGTTATAATATTTAACGTTATATCTGGCATATTTTATCGTTAAACATACGTAACGTTAAAATCTACGCTATCGAAAATTTTATCGTTATGAGTTAGTTTTGTTACCGTCGCTCTCATCTAATCGCAAAAGAATTTCAGACTGCATCGACACTAAGACTGCCATACGACTATTTGCGCGTTTAATATTCTCTTTGCTATTTCTGTGTTGTGCTTGTTCTTGTGAATATACTTGGTTGCTTTTATCCACCCGTAACGAGCAGAAAAAAAAACTAGCCTACATCTATGCTATCGACATCACTGTACACAGAAATACCTTAAATGTCAGAAACTGTTCAAAAATAAAACTAAAAAACTCGTAACTCGAAAACTACAAAAAATCGTAGAACATACATAGGGGTTATTCGGATTCGTCTAGGGATAATCTATCTCTGGGCTCCAGCTATACTATACTGTTAATATAATAAACGGCAACGTCGCATAAAATAACCAAAATAATACCGGTAATTTTTACCGTTATTTTTACAATAACATTAAAAATACCGTTAATTTTTAACGCAATTTTTAACGTTATTATTATGTTATGCTACTAAGTAAAACTACCAAATCGTACCGATATCCAGGTATCTCTACGGAAATACCGTTACTTAACGTTATTTTTTATGTGAATTGGTAACGTTTTCAAGCCCTGGTCGATACCAGTACCCTAACTGCGTAACTTATTTTCGTTAACGATTATGACTTTGTTTCATTTTGACAGTTCAACAACATTCATTGCGTTATTTACGTTGCTGAACAGTTCTTTTTTTCCAACTTATGAAGCAATGTATTAGCAATCTGTTTCAAATCGAAGCAAATTGTCATTGATCATGTATTACGCAATTAGGGTACAGGTAAATGATCAAATCAATCGGCTCAGTCTATCGCAGTTCACTGCTGAACATAGGCCTCTCCCAGGCTGCGCCACAACACCCTGTCCTCCACCCCGCATCCTGTCTGTCCCAGCCACCTTTTTAAGGTCGTCGGTCCATCTAGCTGGGGGGCGTCCCACACTACGCTTGCGGATCCGCGGTCTCCACTCCAGGACTCGTCTGCTCCACCGGCCATCGGTCCTTCGACCAATATGGCCAGCCCGCTGCCACTTCAGCTTGCACGTGAATGATAGATAGATAGAATATAATTTATTGTACATCAAAGTTGTAACACAGCCCTCTTAAAATTTTGGAAATGGATAAATATGGAAGCTTTTACACTCGGCCCCGACTAATCCGGAGCCGGAGTATGTGAAAGGTCTTATGACACTGCTCTAGAAACCCCAACACAGAAGGTTTTTGATGCATATAGATAAGACACAGGCCGCAGTCACAGTCTGTAGTCGTACAAGACTCGTACTGACACAAAAAAATACGCGAATTAGCTTTTTGGTTATGACTATGATCTATTGATATGATT
Organism: Agrochola litura; assembly: GCA_949152395.1. NCBI lineage: Eukaryota > Metazoa > Arthropoda > Insecta > Lepidoptera > Noctuidae > Agrochola > Agrochola litura. The sequence goes on along the minus strand of OX424509.1, from coordinate 13,655,463 downwards.
TAGATATGCCAAATTATTTTTAAATTTAGAGAATTTATTTTACAGAATAGCTTTGAGATTGTCATAGTCAAAAGTAAGGAGTTTTAGTGATAGTTTAGTTAGTTTAGTTCGGTATACAAGAGAATCGGCACCAATGTTAAGTTTATCCTTGGGATAAGTTCATCTCAACTACGGAACCCTTCATTGTGCGTGGTCCGACACGCTCTTGACCGGTTTTTAATGTAAAGAATTTAACAAAGAACCCAAGGCAACATGAACAAACACTTAGAACTCTAAAAAAGTGAATGCCACTTGAACAAATATTTTATTTATTTAAGTGCAATATGTAGATATGTTCTTCAATTTGAACAATAGCAAATTAGCATAGTAAATGATAAATGTTGTTATTAATGATGATAAGAATTGTATTATAAATATTATTTATGTTAATAGTAAAATGTTTTACTTGGGTATACTTTTATTTACACAGTAGCTAGGTATTTAATTACCTACATTATAAAATAATAAGGTTGAAATAGGTTTATAAGTTTGATGAACTCATAAACTTAGTAACTTATTCAAATCACAGTGAAATAAGTCATGATTTATGTAATAAAAGTAGAAGCTTCAATATAGAAAATTGAAAAATGACATTATAAATATTATTATACTAAACAAGGACAGATATCTGACTGAGGTCAACCATCTTACATTCCAGTAAAGATAGGTATTAAATATCTTGCTCATGATATGTACTGCATGAGTCAATAATTGCATTATAATTTAACTCAGGATTTTTTATCAGTCAGTCTGTTAGATAGGGACCGTTCAAGTATTACGTAAGTACTATAGGGGGGTGGGGGGGTCTATGCTTTGCTTATTTTTGATGACATGGGGGTGGGGGGTCTAGACAGCAATTACGTCAGCAGTAATTATTTACTTTTTTACACTATGACAACCAACACATTGTCTATGCTTGAAAACGAAACGCATATTCGGAGATTCCCACAAATAATGAGTACGTTTAGGTACTCGCTTAGAACCGAGTAGGGGAATTACACTTGTTAGAATTATAACTGCTGCTCATGAATCAATAAAAAAAACAGAATACTAACATTAAAAGAAAAATGCATATACCAATGTTTACGTAAGCATGGGAGAGAGGGGTAAGAGCTTTGCTTACTTTTGCTGACAAGGGCGAGGGGGGGGTAAATAATTGTAATAAATCTGCTTACGTAATACTTGAACGGTCCCATAAAGCCCGTCACAGACGTAGCTATAATATATCTGTGGCCCTAGTGAAAAGGGGTATAAGTCCCATTACTTATACGATTACTTAAACCCCTTTTCACTAGGGCCACAGATATATTAATATACTAAGCTATATTATATTATAGCAAGCCACCCACACACGGTAGCTATACTATAATATTTTGCCCTCATTTGGTCTACGGTCGTCGTCGCAAGTGCAAGTTTTTGAAGCATATTTATGATAAAGGTGTTCTAATTTTGAAATAGGCACTGTAATTGGATTCGACAAGTGCACTACTATTGGATTAAATTGATAGTTCTTCGGAAGATGATTCCGATGGTGACTTTGATGCGCGTGTTTGAATTGAATCGCATATAAAGCAAAAGAATTTATCTTTTAAAAAATTGCACAATATTTTAGAGGTTCAAGATCAGCGTTCATCGAGAATGCTCCTTCCACAGACAAAGAACGACTCACTCACAGGTACAATAGGTAGGCGGGGCGTCCGTCGTCGGGGTGAAGTGAGCGGGCGGAGAGGGAGAAATGCACGTATATTAAAATAAAACAAAAAAAACAGTGGCACTCCGGAAGTGCCGACAGAAGTGAAAACTTGGAACAGATCGCCTTGGTGGAAGAAAAACACTTGTATAGAACATTGGTCCGTAACCTTATCTAAATAAAGAGCACAACCGCATTTACAAAAAAAAAATGTTTCCAAAACCTTTATAGTAAAAACATTTGCATAGAGCATTGATCCGTAACGTAATGTAAATAAAGAACTAAGTCAGTCGCATTTACAAAAATGAGGTGTCGGTAACGGTGTCGCGAGTTCAATTGTTTTTTCCCATCTCAAAAATGCCCAACGCGCCTAAAGAAGTTTTCACTTCAAAAATGGAACATGCTGTATCCTTAAAATATGTCAAAATATATATTAATATGCCTTAATATATATTAATATGCCTTAATATATATTAATATGTCTTGCTATAATCTGTTCACATATTTTGGTGACGTAATAGAAATATATATTATAGCTACGTCTGTGACGGGCTTCATACTAGGCCAGTCATTTAATACATCGTAGGTCGCAAAAAATTGCACTATACAGATTTTTTGGAATGTTGTTAGGATAGATACCAATAGTGTAAAACCAAGTTAGCAGCTTCGAAAGTCCTGTGCTAACTGCGTGGTGCTCGAAAAACTTCGAAATTTTCGGACTTCTTTCAGCTTTTGACTTATTATACAAACATGTAAATAAAACCTGTCCGATCCGTGAGGGTGTTGTTCGGTATCGTTCTGAGAGTATATACATATAAGTGGAAATTTTCAGGAAAAATGAAAAAAAAAAATCGCCAATTTTAGCTGGTTATTTTACATTGGGCGCGGGCGGCCATCATTTAACGGATGTCTAAAAGTCATCAACTTATGACTCCTATTGAAAATTTACTCATTTTTTTAATGGATTTGGGGTAATTTTGGTACTAAAAATGTGCATTTTTAACGTTCAAATAGTAAATTCAAATTTTGAAGAACATTTTCAATCAACTAATCTTTATTATATATTTCTTGATGTTCAAGTTACATTTCATAACTACTTTTTTTTCAAATAAGTCGTCAGATAATTTGTGTGACCTAGGTTTATTTAGCATAATTGCAAAAAAAAACATTCTTTCTACTGAGCCAGAGGATGGCATTGGTGTATTGTTCTTAAACACTTTGCCTATAACAGAATAACTTTGTAGAAGCTCTCGTTCTTGGCTCCCTCGGCAAAAAAAATATTAAATGATCATAACATCCGCTCTCTTTTTAGCATCAAATGATTCCGCTGCGAAAAAATTATCGCCAACCGAGACCATTAATAGTCACGCTCTCTCTATAGTAGTTTATAGATAGTGCAATCCACGAAGACGCGCCCCACTCCGCGATTACTGTACTGTAAGCTGAACTCTAGTACGGCGCGGAGCGAAGTGTGGCGCGTCTTCGTGGATTGCACTATCCATAGTGCTATAAAAGGCGAGAGTGAAAAGCTAAGCTAACGCGAAGTACCTCAGCCCCACCCCCTCCCCGGTGTTTACGCAGTAAATAGGCCATAAAAGTGTAGTCTGTGAAATTAGAATGTTTACATTTTGAATTAGGTAGTTGTTTTATTATACAGAATTCTTTTTTGGTTTATTTACATGCTTTTGAAGTAGCATATTTATGTATTGTATAAGCTGTTGGTGTTGCTCTTCCAATAAATTAAATAAATAAATAAGTAGTTTATAGTTAATCAAATAATCAAAGTCACGATTAAAGATTATGATTGATATCTTAATCATTTTAAATTTGATTATGATTAATTAATCTTAATCAATTTTTTGATTATGATTAATTAATCTTAATCAAATTTTTGATTATGATTTTTAATCATTAATTAGATTAACTTTGGGCCAACACTGCTACGTGCCCCTTTCGGATCGGACAGGGTTTTTTTTACATATTGTATATCGTCGACCGTAGGTTCAATTGAGGTAAGGGACAAAATTACCCAAAATGAGTTGAGTATACAGTTTTGTTCAGAATTTTTCGCTCTATCGAATGGTGAATATGAAAAAAAAATCTTATTTTGTCCCTTACATCAATTGAACCTACGGTCGACGATATACTATACAGTGTGAGTATTTATAATGTGCACATATCGAAATGAGGGAATCTATGCTTAATTTTATCGACGGAAAAAATATTTCAAAAAATCTAAATATTTATTTAATATTTTTTATGCAATTTTTAAACAAAACGGTGAACTTTTAAACTCCATAATGATTGGAAGTAATTAGGCGTCCTCATAAAATGAAAATTGTGAAAAAAAAACTACCCTCAATTGAAAATAAACATGTTTTTTTTTTCCATAGATTTTAACAATAATCGTAAAATTTCTTAAGAAGACGTACGACATACGTTTCTCATTACGAAAGTTAAAAAAAAATGTATACTTAAAAAACTTTTAGATTCAAAAAAACGGTCGATTAAATTAAGCATAGATTCGGGATCATTTCGATATGTGCACATTAAAGACTCACTCTGTGTGAACTTCCAGAAGATCCTATGGAATACTAAACATTTTTAAAGTATGCAAAATTTGCTATAATTTGAGTGTAACCGTAGATCTGTAGGTCCAATAAAACAAAGTGGTTGGGGTGTGGAGATAGAGCCCACCAAATAGGGGTTTGTTTTTTGTGAAAAATGGCCAATGTTTGAAGTGCTGGGTCTCAGGTTCTATTGGACCTACAGAGCTACAGCTGCTAATTAGAAAATGTATAGGGAATCGATCACAATAGTGGTGGTGGTGGTCAGGTCACAATTTTTTGCGACCTAACGCGATTTTTGTCTATGGTGACTGGCCTATACCTACTACTAATAATATTAGTGCAAAAGTTCTTGGATGTTTGATACTCAATCATGCTCTAACAGATGTTGATGATCGACACACAAGGAGACTATGACCTCCTAAAGTGGGCTACTTTTTATCTGGGTAATTAAAGGTATTTCCAAAAAAAAAACTTGGACAAGCCACTATTTTCCCAACCACTGCAGCTCTAAAACACCACAATCAACAATACAACCACCATAAAAGCACTGAGGCAATGAGGCTTGACAAGTCCCTGAGAATCAATTCTACTATCATCCCTGGGTGTATCCAGAGGATGTGAATTAAATAGCAGGCAACAGTTAATACTTACTATTCTTATCAGGAAGAACTTGTAGTCTGTAAATCCATTCTATTATTCTAGTCCTTAGGTCTAATGAAACCGAAGAAATTGCACCGAGTACATCCAAACCGGATACAGAAAAATAGGCAATTGTTACTCTGAAATAAAAACATAGTGTGTTAAGTACTTACCTATGATAAAAATACAAGTTTGAAAAAGAATTTAACTCTACAAAAAAACAGGTAATTAAAATAGCAATACCTATTTTTATTTAAATTAATTTGTTGAATAATTAGGTTTTATCTTTTATGCATTGGGAATTTGTTAAATGTAGGATGTAACTATTATAATTTTAAATTTTGCCTAAAAAAATTTATCACTTGGTCCTATCAACATAAAATTATTGAGTATTTTTATGCTAAATACAACTACTCAGCACAATTTTTTTCATAATTTTTATCTACCTGTATCTACCATACCCACTGCTGAGTAAAGCTCTACCCCATAAACATAATGTTCCACACATTTTGTTATATTTAAAAAATAATTATGTTTCTTGCATGGGTCTGTAGAAAAACAGGATAAAGCAATGGGTCATTTGTGAAACAGGATAAACACTATATGACATGAACTTGACAAATAATTCAACATTTTTGTTTGTTTTTGTCTAATTAAGAAAGCAGTAGTTGCAAGTAGTCAATTTGTAGTCTGATTGACTGGCTTTGCTGCTTTTTTCAGTAGAGAGGAATTTAAAAAATTAAAACATCGGTAAATGAGATTAAGGTGGATATGCGGTGGTCTCAATCTAATTGAGAGAGATATAATAATGATTCTAATTCTGTAAATACAATTTTTTATTGTTGTGAATCATATTTTAATCAAGATACAACCAGACACTGACATGCAAATTGCAAAAAAAGTAAGAAAATTTTAATTTTGCGGGATACCACTGCGGTTCCTCCTCAACATAATATATAGTGTGATTCTTCATAAAGTGCACATATCGAAATGAGGGAATCTATTCTTAATTTTAACGACAGAAAAATATTTTAAAAAATCGATATATTTTTTTTTAACTTTTTATGGAATAAAAAAGAACATTATAACAAAACTGTGTAACTTTTAAACTAGATCATCTATCACGATGAAACAAACTCCATAATGATTGGAAGTAATTAGGCGTACACATAAAATTAAAACTAAGAAAAAAAACTAATCGATAAAATTAAGCATAGATTCCCCCCCTCATTTCAATATGTGCACATTATGAAGAATCACACTGTATTTGCATGGTTTCATCAAAGATAGGCATGTAAGAGGATGATGATGCAAAATGAATCCTTAAAATCATCCTCCTGCCTATGCCCCAAAATATTAGCAGAATGCAGTGATAATTTAATAAACAAATAGAAATAATAAGAAATTTAAATTGCTTAGTTCTTAACTATCTTTATTGGCTATGTTGTTACATAGCTAATTCACATAGCATGGCATTGAAATAATTGTCCATTATCGTTTTAAAATTTTAAGTCTTGTATGAAAATTTGCATTTTTATTACCATCAAGATGTAATTAACTGTTGCTACGGTAATTGAATTCTCTCAAAACTCATTTGATGCAGACATCATTACTAGGAACTTATTATAAATTACGAATATTGTACTGAATGATGAACTTCATAATTGGTTTACTATTACTTTAATGTTTATTATTATAATAAAATAAATGTATTTCTTTATGAATGAATGATGTTCATTGCTTGAGATTATCATGCTGACTAAACAAGGCACTGTATTGACTGAGAAAGTGATAAATTTATTGTTAGCAGTCCTTGTCTGGCCATTAAAATATGAGTTATATTTATTACCTGGTAGTATCATGAGATGACAACGACGATGGCAAAATGTTCAGAAATCGCATGAAATACTTCACATGCTGCCGGTGAGCCATAATTTTATTCTCTTCGTGATTCATTTTTGTAGATTTCTAGTTAGCTTTTATTCAAACGCTTCAAGCGATATAAATAAATGAAAGTATTTACTCAAACCAAAAGTAAATGAGAATGACGATACACTTGTTACGAACTGTTCTACTCATTAGTGTGTGAAATTATTTCATTTTTAATTTTGTCCACTCATTAATTTGGAGAGACGAAAACTCACAAACTCGACTTTACTTCTGTCTGACACAAGCAAGACACAACCCTTTCAATGATGCGAATAATTTTTTTATTCAAAATGTGGTCTGTTTCCAATTCCAATAAATATAAAATGACATTCGTCGTTCACTTCACAGCGAAAAAAAACCACGACACTTCACATCTGTCAAATAGAGTTCATTTTATAAATACAGTGTACCGAGTGTATTTTCACAGTCACAAAGATACTACAGTCCGACATGGCTCTAAATGAACGTGGATGGCAGCGCTGCTTGAAGATGTCAAAAACGTGTGAAATCCTGTACATTTGATCATAATGTAGACTAAATAATGTTCTGTGATTAGTGATGGGCGGAGGATAAATACTCGTTTTTACTCATTTTTATCTGATATTTACTCAAAATCATGGATAAAAATATTTTTGCGCATCCAATGCTTATTTTTATTAATTACTAGTATTGTTACTTGGGCCTTCTAAAATACTACAATATAACACAATTTATTTCTGATGACAGTGGTGCCGATTTTCTTGTCTTAATTGCCTCTAAACTTGACTATTCATCACCAAAAAGTTTATACCTGTCAAACGACGATTTCCCATTCTGAAATAGACTAAAGTGACACAACTTAACTATATTTTAGTTTGACAGCACCATTAATTTAGTGAAAATGACAATTTTGCTATTCTGAATTTGACGTTTTTCACCTAAAATTTAGATTTTCTAACTAAATCTGACTATTTTTAAACGCGACTAAAAAGGTGTGGAATAAAATTGGTTGTCATGAACTATTTATTTAATAGATTTTCAACTTTAATCATGAAGTTTTAAGGTTCAAAGTTGATTGGGAAAATTTTACAGTTTCGGGTAGCTTGATGTGCTGGCGTCTGTACAAGAGAATCGGTACCACTGGTGACATTTAACGCCTATCTGCTTGACCCAAAGACTCGAGGTATCAAGTTAAATAAAGACGAAGAACTGGAAGCCATGGATTTTATGAACAAAATGGCTGCGTTTGTTAACTGTGGAAGTAGGTGATGCCAGAATTATGTAGTTGCATATAAGGCCAAGGAAAATTTATCGCGAAAACCTTTTATTTGGAAAAACATTAACGAAATAAGCAACCTGGTAAAAAGGAATGTTGTTCTTGGACAAAGTAATATAAAGTCGCAGTGCGTATTCTTTCAGCACCGTTTACTTCTGCCTAGGGGTGGGTCGTTACGTGATTTTTGTGAAACGTAACGTAACTAGTGACTTCGAGGACGTCACCGGTTCTGAAAACTAGTGATTTTAGTAACTAGTTATTTTTCAAATTCTATTCTCATTGAAGTGTTACTGTTATTTGCGAAACGAAAATGTAAATGGTTACCTACGTAATACGTTACATATCACAAGTTTTAAGTTTTTGGAACGAATAAGTTTTTATAGCTACATAAATGCAGTTACATTATTATCGTAATACTAAAGTTATTACTTGCGAAAGAAACAACATGCGTCGCAACGAACTTTTGTTTCGTTTCACTCTTTTCATTCGATCACTTCATTGTGATGGAACTAGTTACAAAAATCACGTGTTTGTGTGTGACTCGAAACTAGTTATTCCGTTACATGCACAGATAACTATATACTAGTCAGAGACATGCCCCGTAGCCAGTTATTGTAACTAGTGACGTTAAATAACGCCCATACCTACTTCTGCCACAACAGAACAGTATTTTATGCACATGCAAACATTCACAGCAAAAACAGAAATCGCCTGACGACAGAAAAAGCGGCAAAAATCACACTATAAAATATAATTTAAATATTTTTAACATAATTCAAGAATGTGCTGGCAGCGACGGTAATAATGAAGATGTTGCATTATCCAGTATAGACCGATACGATGAAAAATCTGTGGATTTGAGAGAATTGAGAAGCGAGTTCCAGTTTGTAAATTGTGAGTTTTTCTAGTAATGATGAGCAAGCGTCTAATAATGATAGTAATTGATTTCAGAAAATATGAATGATTATAGTGATTGATTTCAAGAAATATTCATGATTGTAGTATAGAGATATGAGGAACAGGGTGTAAAGTTTACTCATCCTCCATAAAAAAGGGAAGGTCCTCCGACCAGACGGGTGTCGTGTCTGGTGACGTACTGCCCGACGATTGATTTTTTTTTATTTTTATCTATGGCCTTTCGCAGTTTTGACCACTAAGGTCTTGGCTGCTTAACCGGACTTTTCCTGTGGTGGCCTTAAGCTTCTTCACTTAGAGCCTCCAGCCAGGAGCTTTTAAACTATTCTAAATTAAAATTAAGCGAGTGCTCGCTAAGGACACCTCCTGTGGGGTACGAACCTCGGCTTAGGGCATCGCTGAGGTGAGGACAGCAAGAGGGGACAGGCTGGATCAAACTCAGATTTTCATCATGATTATTATGCGGGGTATGGTATTTAAAGCTACGTGCTCAGCTGCAAAAACTGCTGGCACCTCGTCTTCGAGCAAGGGTCGGGGACGCGGTCGCGATCGCAAAGGACCTCGGCGGCGAGGTCGGAATGACGGGAGGCGTCTGTTCTTGTTTACTGTACTGGTGGCCCTATTCTGCTCCTGGAGGAGTGTAATGGGGTCATCTGGGTCGGAAAGAGGCCCGACGATTGATATCGGGACGTTGTATATATGCTGGTCGTGCGGCAAACCCTGCTAACGCGATGCAAGGTTTTGCGTGACGTCAGTGAAATGCGTAGTTCGCATGTGGCGATGTAGATGCCAGTTCGCATGTGGCGCAGTAGATGCCACCACAAACAAACCATTGTTATTATAAGATTTTGTCATTATTAAACTGAGCAAAGTTAAGCACTTATCTATATTTTCATACATATTATAGTGGTTGTGATTGTAGTGGTTTTATTATTATTTTGGTATTTTTCTTATTACTAAAATGATTTAAGTAACGCATAAATGTATAATTTTATCTAAATTTGACAGTGATTGACGAAAATATGCATGATCCAGTGAAATCATTGTTATTATAGGCTTTTTGTTATAGTTAAAAGTACGGTACCAATAAATAATTTCTGATTTATATTTATTTTAATCCTTTTGTTTTTAAAATTACAAAATTTACGTTACATAACGTAACTAAAACTGTAGATAGTATTTATCCGCTGTTTTGGATAAATACTCAAGTAAAAACGGATATTTATGAGTATTTATCCATTTTGAGTATTTATCCGGATAAAATCCCAACACTATCTGTGATCTTAGTTCTTAGTTACAAAACTAAGATTCTGTAATAGAATGAAAGTATGCTAAAAAAGAGTGGTTTGTAATGAGAAGGGGATGTGTGTGGTAGTGTATTCCTACTTTTGATCATTACTACGTGTAAGGCTGGTTTTCCACTAATACCAGTACTGTGCAAGTGAGCACGGAAAGCAAGAGTGTGCTCTATTTTCTGATGTTTGCACAAGTTGCGAAGTACAGATGCCAGCACATCAAGCTACCACAATCTGTCAAATTTATTTAATAGATTTTCAACTTTATAATAGTTACATATAAGGTTCAAAGTTGATTGGGAAAATTTTACAGTTTCGGGTAGCTTGATGTAGGTACATCACTGCTAATATACAGGGGTCACCGTTCAATATCTAATGCACTTCCTTGGTCGTATGTACTGACATATAAGCAAGGAAGTGCTCATTATAAATAATTATAGATTTATTCATAAAAAAATAACAACATGATTTTTGAACATTTTAGATTTTAGTCGAATCGGCATAAACAAATAGTAAAATGCTCTGTAAATGTCACAACCAAAACAGAATTACATCCCTTGTAGGCAGCTCTATGTGTGTCTCTGGTCTTTTTCATGGCTGACGTTCAAGGAATCTAACCGCAGTCATGAAGGTTCTCATAATGTTTTTTAATAAATTATGTACATTTTAGGTGAAATATACTTAATTTGTGATACTATAATAGCTAACGTACACCTCAATATATTTTTTTGTTAAAAACGGGATATGATTCTTTGGAAAATATTTGATAAGTTGTGCCGTATTGTGGAAAGTGAAATTATCATGCTATAAAATGAGTTCCGTGTGGTTTTGTTAGTCCAAGTTCAAAGTAGTTTTCAACTGAAATGTTTTCCAATACCGCGTTTGGGGGCTGTAGTCGCTATTTCATGGAGATGGGAAGTGTGATTGTTATCCTAACCTTACTTTGTTTTTGTAGCTGAACGTCTCCTTCCCGGCTACGGGATGCCAGAAGTTATTTGAGGTAGTTGATGAGCACAAGCTCCGCATCTTCTATGAGAAGCGCATGGGCGCGGAAGTGGAGGCGGATCAGCTAGGTGATGAATGGAAGGGTTACGTCCTCCGCGTCGCCGGCGGTAACGACAAGCAGGGCTTCCCGATGAAACAGGGAGTCCTTACCAACAGTACGTATTTCCCACATGTTATGTTTTAAACTTTCATTTTTCGCAAGTTACCCTATCGTTTGATCATGTTGTGGTGGTTATATCGTTATGATTGCCTGAATAATATTCCACAAGTACAAATAATAATTACAAGTGTACCAGTGAGTTGTTACAAAATACTTGACAAGTCTCCATTGTATTCCAGGTCGTGTCCGTTTGTTGATGTCAAAGGGCCACTCATGCTACAGACCACGCCGTGATGGTGAGAGGAAACGCAAGTCAGTCCGTGGTTGCATTGTTGATGCTAACCTGTCTGTGCTGGCCCTCGTCATTGTCCGCAAGGGTGAACAGGTAATTAAAACATTCTTCAGTAGTAATTAGGTTAGGATTGAAGACCAAAGCAAGGCAACACAAGGTTCAGTCTTTACCTTGCTTTAAAATCCAAATAATTTAGTGCAGTATTTAGAAGATGTAGATACTACTAGTTTTTCAGATTTTAAATTTCATTATTTACACATGTAAATACTGTATTTTATTTTATGCATATACAGTGTAAATAAATTTATTATTGACCACATGGTCAATTACAAAGTACATAGGTAAATACTATCAATTATAGATATATTCTTTTATTAACCCTGTTCTTACTGTTTCTAAGATAACCACATCTTAGCAATTATATGCGTCAGGGGAAAACAACTGGTACTTGGCATGACCTTTGAATTTCTTGTTCAAAGGTCTTTTTACAAATACCATACATTTATTTACTTTAGATCTCCAAAGTTACTAACCCTAGAAAAAATAGTTGACATGCCTTAGTAGGCATGTCAACTATTTTTTCTAGGGTTAATCGGGGAATAGGGGAATCTTATAGTTCTTGATTTCAGCATTGTGGGATAGTTCCCACAATGCTGAAATCAAGAACTATAAGATTTTATTGTAAGATCATTAATATGAACAAGAAGATAGGTTATCACAGTATGTTGTTATTCATACTTGGTATTAAAATAAAAGAATCATCACATTCATCTTTTATCTCAATAAAGAGTCAAGTGTGCCTATTCCAGCTTAATTCTCCCAAAATATTTTAACTATGTAGGCATAAGTAATTGAAAACATAATTATAGTATTCTTAATCCACCATAAACGTCTACAGGAAATTCCCGGCCTTACCGACGGCAATGTTCCCCGTCGTCTCGGACCCAAGCGTGCGTCCAAGATCCGCAAGCTGTTCAACCTGTCCAAGGAAGATGATGTCCGTCGTTACGTCGTCAAACGCCTACTCCCTGCCAAGGAAGGCAAGGAGAATGCTAAACCCAGATATAAGGTACAGCAACAACAATAATTTATGTTTTCATAGAATGAGCAAACTAGTTACACGGTATGTTTCGTCATTTCTTGTTAACCTCCGTGTACTTTTTGAAGTGAAAACTTCTTAGGTCCATTGGGCATTTTTGAGGTGGGGAAAAACAATTGAACTCGCGACTTTGTAAACGCGATTATGATCTTTATTAATATTGTATTATGGATCAATGTTCTATGCAAGTATTTTTACTTGTTTTGGAAGTTTTCACTTCTGTCGGCACTCCCAGAGTGCCACTGTTTTTTTTATTCAACACACTAGTAAAATACGCGCCACGAAAAATGGTACTTGACCGCGCCTTCCGCGCTCAGACCTCATACCACTAATGCTGGGCCAAAAATATAGCGAACTAAATTCGCGCGCTCATTCTCGCACACCGCTCGACGTCACGCTGAGCAACAGAGAGCGCGCGAAGTATAGTCCTCAACAATGTAGCCCCAGCATTAAGTGACCTACAAGTCAAACCATGTGGTGTGTCAAGTCTCATCTTTAGTGGCAAGTATTATAATTTATTAATATTAGTAGCAGAGTCTTCCACATGCTGAGAAGACAAAACAAGCATCTATTTTAATATATTGTATATATTTTGCAATATAAGAATGTTGCATGATTATATTGCTTCACAACCCCCTGATTACAATATTGTTTGCAAGCTACCTTAGCTTGGAAGCAGCAGCATCAGGGCATATCAATGGCGCCGAGCAGAAGATTCAGGCTCATGTCTGTCTACTTTTACAGTGTGCTGAACATTGTTACTTATTTTACAACCTTTTCTATTATTCTGACAGATTTGGCTATTTATAGGCTAATAATTTATTTATGTAAACAAAAATCTAGCATTATTATTTTTAAACTAAATTCCATTCCCAATCCATTTGACTGATGTCATATTTTTGTTCACCAGGCCCCCAGGATCCAGAGGTTAGTCACCCCAGTAGTCCTGCAGCGCAGACGTCATCGTCTCGCACTCAAGAAGAAGCGTCTGGCTAAGCGCAAGCAATCCGAGAACGAGTATGCTAAGCTATTGGCACAGAGGAAGAAGGAATCCAAGGTAAATAAACTTTTTGTGCTTCAATCTTTAAATGTTCTGGAAAAAAAAGCGTAGTTACCGCTACTTATGGATTTATGCAATACCAGAGCCATTGGACATGCCATAGACAAAGATGTACTCTCATGTACCCCTGTAAATACACCTTCTTCAATGAACTTCTTCACAGACCTTTACAACTACCATCCAAGTGATCATTTCTTAACAGCTAGTATCATATGGTCACATTATTTGTGGAAATAATACTCGGCTGTAAGACTAATGGCTGTTTCTTACCCCTTGGCATATTCTTCATATAGACCAAGATATTAAAACAGCAACAGTTTTTCGCCTATTTATTAAGTTATAGAATGTGACCAAAAAAATGGGATTTTACAAATTTTTGTTTTTCGATTTGCAGGTAAGACGTCAAGAAGAGCTGAAACGTAGGCGTTCGGCTTCAATGCGCGACTCAAAGAGCTCCAGCCAGAGTGCGCCACAGAAGTGATTTACTTTACACAATAAAAAAATGTAAAACCTAATAAAAAATCTTCTCATTTCCTCAAACTATGGACACTCAACACATCCTAAGTAAATATGCAGTTTTAAATTTATCATAACATCTGCAAAAATTAATTATTATCACTTGAAATGTTAAAATCTGTGGAAAATAAATGAAACCATTTTTTCATAGTCGATAAATTTTAATAAAAAATGTTAGTTCCGATAAAATAACTCATAAGCTTTTAGAAAATAATAAACAGAATCCAAATCGAGCCAATAACATCGCAGTATGGCAACAAATGTAAAGCAAGGTCACAAACGCTACTTAAAAATTGAATAACATGAAAAATATTAAAGATAGACCCCTCCCCCGCATTTCAAAGTTAGTTTTCGATAACTTTTCATGAATATTCAGAAAAATGCGGGCGGTCACATGCCAATAGCTACATTGTATACTCACAGTGATTCTTGCAAAATCATACGTATTTATCATTATCCCTTCAACCGTCATTAACGAGACACAATAGAATTTTAATTGTTATCCGCCTTAATAAGGCTGCTTAACAGGTGATGAGTACAGGGTGGTATTATCGACGCGAAAACTGAAACCATGGATTCAGTACATGATTCCGAACCCCACTGCGTTGAAATTTTTCATCGTTTAAAAAAAACAAGTGCACTCTGGGAGTGCCGACAGAAGTGAAAACTTTAAAAAAAATCGGCACCGCGGTAATCAACGCGTTGATGTCTTTACTCCACGCACCGCGGTAATCGACGCGTTGATGTCTTTTTAATGGTCAAAAGCTGGTGTCGTTACAGTGTCGCAAAATCAATGGTTTAGCCCAGGCGCGCACTAGCGGCCAGGTCGCAGCGGCTATGCAGCGAGATACATACATTAATATGAAATCGCCAAGGAACACGCGCACCTAGGCCGCACGCGGCCAACGGCTTCACCGACTATCGCGCTGGCCGCTGCGACCTAGCCGCTGCGGCCTGGCCGATAGTGCGCGCCTGGGCTAAGTCCCATCTCAAAAATGCCCAACGCGCCTAAAGAAGATTTCACTTCAAAAGTCTGCTGTTTCATAGAAAGGTGCAATACCTACGCGGTCAAAATGTATGGAACAGCAGTTTTTTTTTAATAACCGAAGAAAAATTTCAACGCAGGGGGGGTTCAGAATCATGTACAGACGCCAGCACATCAAGCTACCCGAAACTGTCAAATTCAACTTTGAACCTTATACGTAACTACGATAAAGTTGAAAATCTATTAAATAAATTTGACAGATTGTGGTAGCTTGATGTGCTGGCGTCTGTACCTACTGAATCCATGTTTTCAGTTTTCGCGTCGATGTCCGTGCCACTCTGTATTTCTTGCTTAGAACTGTTACTTTTTAAAACAAGTAGAATGTTAGCCCACATCCTACCATACCTACTTCACTATAGGGGAGATCAGCCTTCGATCAACAATATTTTTGATCGAAGGAATCAGCAGTGCTACTCTGTTAAATTAAAATACTAGGTGTACACATCATTCGCGAGCGTAGTCGCAGCGGAAAAATGTCGAAATAATTTCAGTGTATGACGATGACGTCGTGCAATTTGTGTATGGTAAGTAGTACAAAGAAGAAGGATCAAAAATACCCCACGTCTGACAGCAACGAGAACTATCGCAAAAATGAGTAAAAAAAAATTAGATAGTTCCGGTTTTAATCCTTACTGGCAAATATGCGAAATAAAACAAATTATTAAAAAAAACAAAAAACCCGACTGCAAAAACTCAACAGAAAAGAGAAAAACAAGCATTATAATCTATAGGATTTTGGTATTGCAGGCGGGGACAAACCAATAACCTGAAATTTTGGTGAAACTTTTGTTTGTCCCCGCCTGCAATACCAAAATCCTATAGATTATAATGCTTGTTTTTCTCTTTTCTGTTGAGTTTTTGCAGTCGGGTTTTTTGTTTTTTTTAATAATTTGTTTTATTTCAAACTTTTTAGTTTTATTAATATATAAATAACTAGCTTTTGCCCGCAGCTTCGCCCGCGTGGATGTCGGAAAATATCCCACAGGAACGTGCTACCGGGATTCAGAGTATCCTATGCCCTAACCTATCTAGGTCATGGCCTATCCTATGCCTAGAAATCCGTTCAACCCTTACGGCATGAATAGGTAACAGGCAGATAATAAATCTATTTTAGGGTTCCGTATCTCAAAATGAAAAATTTAAACCTTTAAATGATGACTTATTTTATTTTTATTTTTTCTACTTCGTTGTCTGTCAAGACCCTTTTTCTCAGGAACGAAGAGGCATCAAGTTGAAATAGATATCAAAAACTTAGATATACGGTCTCTTGGATC
This sequence comes from Agrochola litura, assembly GCA_949152395.1. Taxonomy (NCBI): domain Eukaryota; kingdom Metazoa; phylum Arthropoda; class Insecta; order Lepidoptera; family Noctuidae; genus Agrochola; species Agrochola litura. Next base: position 13,638,740 of record OX424509.1, on the reverse strand, counting down.
TGTAACGAAATCAAACTTCCAAGTCAACGCAATAAAAAAATACGGCCATTTATGCCGCATATTTTGACACTCGCAAATAAACCAGTCTATTTGGTAATTTCCGTTGGCCCAGCAGCATGAAGTTTGGCGAGAAGCAAGGTCAAGTAAAGAGGAAAATCCGAAAATTGGTAATTTATGAACTGCAAAGTTAAGTTTGTTCTTCAATCCGGGATCAAAAATGTATAGACCGTGTCTTGAAGTAACATTTAGTATGTAGGTATTTCATTCAAATCGGTACTCTCCACTCTATTAAAAGTTCTTTTTCTATTGAAAAGTTAAGTTTGTACTTCAATCCTGATTTGGAAATTCAGGCAGCCGATCAAGCACAGCTTTGAGACGGAACCTTTAGGGCGTATATCGTACTCATATTTGTCCGGCATTTTAACATAAATAAAGCAGGTTTACATGATTCTAAATGCCTTTCTTAAAATACTAATGATTCATTTTACTATTATCACCACCATTTAATTGTAATATCTACTCTAGTGCCGCCATTGAACCGAAGTAAAACTCACATGTTAGAAAGGTTACCTAGTTTACGTCTTTAAATTGTGAGAACTTTGACAGAGTGGGCCGATTTGAATGAAATATAGACTAAGGGCCTATTTCACGATGTCCGAATAGCCACTACTTACCGAAAAAGGTATAGCGTGATGATAATCTTTTAAAAGGTTAAATCCGTAACTATCTGCAATATTCTAACCTTTCGGCTAGTCTTTTTACAATTTGCGGTCTATAGAAGAATACGAACATAATGCTACATGGCTCATCCCCCATAGAAAAATCTATTGTGATGTTTCCATTATTTGACTTATAGATTATTTATACCAATTTTCAAGTTAATTAAACCGCACAGTAAAATCCTCCACTGTAAAAATGACGTTTCACCCCGTAAGGGGTTGATTTTCAAAAAACCCTGATATACGTTTTTATTTATTTTCAGTTTTAATTATAAATACTGAGTTTCGAGTTAATCAGACCGCTCGTTAAAATTCTTCCATACAAACTTTGACATCCCCCAATCCTCCTTTAGAGGGTACTTTAGAAAAACTAAAAATGGCAAACTTTATAATTTACAAAGATAAGTATTCGTGCCAAGTTTCAAGTTTATTAACTCAAGGAAAAACATTTTTCATACAAACTAAATCCCCCGTTTTCACCCCCTTAAAGGACGAATTTCCAAAAATCCGTTCTTAGCGAACGTCTACTAAGTATAAACTACCTCCCTACCAAATTTCATCTTTTACGTCAAGTGGTTTTCGATACTTCGTGATGAATGAGTAAGTGAGTGAGTGACCTTTCGCTTTTATTTATTTAGATTATGTATATATATTTGGAATTGACTCATTTCTAACTTTTATTTGATACCAATAATGTATTTTTTTTAAACCTACCCCTCCTTTTTTCTATTTGCAGATGCAATATATAAATATTATATAGCCTATGTCACTCCCACTATTAAGACGAACCTAACGACACCTCATATGTTAAAATCCATCAAGCCGTTTAGGCTACAGAGCGTGCCAAAGAAATAGACATACATACATACATACATACAAACATACATACATACATACATACATACATACATACATACATACATACATACATACATACATACATACAAACATACATACATACATACTCTCGAAAAACATTACCCTCCTTCTGGGGCAGTCGGGTAAAAATAGTAGTTGAATGATTATTGAAGGTACCGTCACATATTGTTGGTTGGTACTGTGATTGGTACCCTTCTGACGTCAGCTTGGCGGGTGTATTTTTGTGTAGCTATGATTACTGAAAAGTTAGATATAAAACATGTATGGATATTTAGTAGGTACCTAATTCATCATCATCATCAGCCTATAGCAGTCCACTGCTGGACATAGGCCTCTCCGATTGCACGCCATTCAGCTCGATTCTCGGCAACTCTCATCCAGCGGCTACCAGCCACCCTGCGAAGATCGTCACTCCACCTAGCCTGAGGGCGTCCTACCTTACGGTTGCCAATTCGCGGTCTCCACTCAAGAACACGTGTATCCCATTCCCAACGGTCATCGGTTCTACGGCTGATATGGCCGGCCCACTGCCACTTCAGTTTGCTAATTCTGTGAGCTATGTCGATAACTTTGGTTCTCTGCCGGATCACTTCGTTCCGGATTCGATCCCTCAGAGGTACCTAATTTACTAATTAGGTACCTCCATGAGAGGTACTCCTCTCAAACATACCTTACGTCTAAACATACCAGAATTCGACAGAAATTTAAAAATTCATCAACGGCTATACAGAGTGTTACAATATGTTGTTTGACAAAAGTAGAGGAAACCGGGGATACCTACTTCATCATAGGGGAGGATTAGGTTACTTAAAATCAGCCTTCAATCAACAATATTTTTGATCGAAGGAATCAGCAGTGCTACTCTGTTAAAATCTCACCGTGTAGGTGTAGGTATGGGCGTTATTTAACGTCACTAGTTACAATAACTGGCTACGGGGCATGTAACGGAATAACTAGTTTCGAGTCACACACAAACACGTGATTTTTGTAACTAGTTCCATCACAATGCAGTGATCGAATGAAAAGAGTGAAACGAAACAAGCTTGTGATATGTAACGTATTACGTAGGTAACCATTTACATTTTCGTTTCGCAAATAACAGTAATACTACAATGAGAATAGAATTTGAAAAATAACTAGTTACTAAAATCACTAGTTTTCAAAACCAGTGACGTCCTCGAAGTCACTAGTTACGTTACGTTTCACAAAAATCACGTAACGACCCACCCCTACTTAGGTGAAGTGAGCTGTCATTCCACCATATGCTAGGGATTGACTAGTATATAGTTATCTGTGATTGACACTATTGACAGCTCACTTCACTTAAGCGTTCTCGGTGAGATTATTCTCCACAAAATTACAGTGTGCGAAATAGTTATTTTTTTCTCCATTAGCTGATTGAAATAGATATCAATCGTAGTTATTACTACTATTAACTGGTTTTAGGTCTATTTAGCCGTTTCTATTCACATATAAACCGTAAAATAGAAAACACATTATTTTAGGTAGGTATCAATAACGTTATATAAATAACAGCATCTCGGAATCGACAACATTTATGAATGCCGTGTTGTTCAGTGGTTTCTTGTAAAAATCGAAGCCAAACTAGAAACTTTATAAAAAGAACTTATCATAATACCAGCACAAGTATTTACTATATTTGTGTTGAAAATCAAAAACAACAAATCTTAAAATATTTCTTGCCGTTATTTTTGTTTTCATATATCACAGCGACTATACTATTTTTGCAGCAAATACCTAAATTGCTTCTTAACCACTACCTTTTTGGGTGGGAAATTATCAAATAACTTCTCCCGCTCTGGGTGGAGCGGGAGGGCGTGTCAGACTCTTACTGACTAAAACCCACCCGTGTTCCTTCCTATGCCATGTTGCCGGGGGCCACGATTTCCCCATCGGTTTTCTTCGAACCCCCGGCAGGCATTGGCCCTAGCGGACCCCGTCAATTCTGCTGACATCTCTTTGAGGCGCGCGTGGACCACAACGCGCCGTCGACCCGGGCTTGGTCCTTATCGGACGGCGAGCTACCCATTGCTCACCGTCCGCAAGCCCGCGCCTACAGTGGCCGGAAATCTTCCTGCGATTCCCGACGCCCAGGGCGTCTCCTGCCTTAACCACTACCTAAGTATGATGTCCGTGACTGCCGCAGGACCACCAACGCCAATCGCTTCCATATTTAGTAAATAATTAGTACCTAATTGGTACTAATTAGTGCTCGAACGACAAAATTGGTAGGTACCTTAGTAGTTTTCGAGAAACTCGACTTTGAAGGTGGTCCGGCGGTAGTCACGCTCCCTTCAGCAGGACCACTAATGAGCGCCGAAAATGGGGGCATGATGTCGCTTACTGACTGGACAAGCAATGTAAAAGTTACAAAACGATACTTTAGTCATGCGGTTGCATCGCGTAGTACCGAGATAGTAATGCGGTTGTGCAGATCCACTAACGTAGGCTGGCTATCGAAAACAATGTCGATTGTCGTTTGAATTTATATTACTGTTAAAGTTTATTGTTCAATTTGTCAACCGTTATAGGTCCCATATAAATTTTATTAACTTTGCTTGGGTAGTTTTTGAGTTAGCTTCAATTATACGTATTTTTTCCCACTAGATGATATGATAAGTTCTTGTCACTGTTATTTACATAGCAGGTAGTGGTATTCGAATTTGTGTGGGGTAGGTACCACAACTAAAAAGTGAAAAATAAAAACTTAAAAAAAAAACAACCGACTTCAAAAATAAAAACACTACAAAGTGAAAAATAACTTTAATTTCGGAAGTCGGTGACAAAGAACGAAAATTCAAAACCAAAGACACCGACTTCCGAAATTAAAGTTATTTTTCACTTTGTAGTGTTTTTTTTTTTGAAGTCTGTTGTTTTTTTTTTTGTAAAAAGTTTTTGTCATTTTGATTTCCTCATTTTGTTTAAATTTTTTGACTTAAGTACCTACCTACTTTTCTTTTTCTCATTTTACAAACCCGGTACCTGATGCAGTAATGCAGTAATGGGGCGCGTGACGCGTCATTTCAGAGTAGACAAGTTATAGCGCTCGCGACTACCGTACTGCGGTACCGCTCGTTTCGCTCGCCCAGCTCGCGCGCGGTTTGTCACTGACCTAACCTGTTTGGTCGGGGTACCCTAGCTCAGTTACTGCGATCAACTGCGAGAAAAGATCAGAAAGTTAAAAAGAGGATTAGTTATTTAAAAAAGTGTACCTACATCATTAGAAGTTCAAAAAGTTTTTAGAGTATCAATTAAATATTTCCCTAAAAATATTCCTCGGCACCCATGGTGACCCCCCCCAAAATCTTGGGCTGCGACCGCGCCTGGCCAGGCATCCAGCTGTAGGTTGAGTACTTGAGCTGGGGGACGCCCTGCCGCTGCCGCCCTGTCCACCAATGATGTTTTCACTTGGGTGCTACTATTATCAAATTTCCTTTTGCTGAGTTGAGATAGTGTAACACGTGGGAGCAGAGCTGGTGGAGGAAAAATCCACGCCAAGTCGTATAGCCAGTATCTGCTGAAAGCGTTGTGAAAGCAAGCGTTCGAGTCTGATAAGTCTAAATTCAAATTCAAATTCAAAAGTTATTTATTCAAACTAGACTGAGAATCAGCAATTTTCGAACGTCAAAATTACTAGAGTAACAAACATACGTAACGTAAATTTCGAGTCTCGATGATTTTTTGTTATTTTCGAGACTCAAGACTGATAGTTTCGGTCTTGGGAATAACGAGACTTGAGACTTCACATAATTAACAGTATTAATTAATTAACAGTAAAAATACGAATGAATGAACATGTGATTAATAAAGACCGAAAATTAGCGAAGTTGTTCAGAAATAACACCAACAAACAAACTATATTATAGAAATACTTAAAGGAAGAGTTCCATAGAGAACTGAAATATAATTGGTTGCAAGGCGAGATGGTCCAGTTCAGCTGAAATGCTTGAACAATTTCTTAAAATAAAAATATGCGATCTCCGATTGATGTAGGATCACAGAATAGTAGTAGGATCCGGAATTTAGAGTTCACTGAATCAGGAGGGGTATACTAATTTGGAAGCAATCTCAAATTCTTAAAAGTGACCTTATAAGCACTGTGTAGACGAGACGCTACTCTTTCAACAACGGATACTGCTCTAAATTTCTGACTAAAGAAATTAGACTTACAACAAAGTTATTTGAACGTAGTTTCGCCAATTCACTGCGTATCTGTATCCTTCTCAGTTTTTTAAAAAGAAGCCAGATGCAAGAGCCTTTCAAACGATTGCGTTATTTAAGTTGAGCAGATTTTTTTTTCCAACTTATGAAGCAATGGATTAGCAATCTGTTTCAAATCTAAACAGATTATGATTGATCATGTATTACACAATTATGGTACTACAGGCTGTCGACCTTTTAATTCAGCACGACCATTTACAGGCTTCTATTCGCTAGAAGAGATCGATATGAACGCCAAGGCGTCCCGCAGGGTAACACTTTAGGCACAATAGTCTTTTCATAAGTGTGATAACTGATAAACAATCAAAAGATTTAATTTTATATAACATTTATCAGTATAAATAATTTATATGAAACAAATATAACTTAAAAAACCACTAGACAATTTTCAACTACCCGTAAACGTCACAAAATTGAACACTGCGCTCAAAATAATTAACAAGTCGGCGTTTTTACCAGTCCCAAGCCTACATAGCGTGCCATTACACGGAGGTAGGAGGGATTCAACTTCTTGCGTTTTTGCAACAGGGATTTCAGGAGCCTTACTGAAGATTCGTCGAAAGGTTTATTGTAATCGGAAGCCTGATGAATAGAAAACGCAATTTGTTAGATACACTCATCGACCTATTAAGCAAAACGCACAGCACACACAACGCATATCAGCAGCTATATTCTGACGTTTGTTGCAAAACATTAGCCTCTCTCATGGATTTCCACTGGGCAATATTTTGGGTGCTGTGTGTGCTGGCGCTATCACAACAGTCACCCACGGGATCGCCACCTTTGATACAGTAGTCCAACTCTTCGGAAGCTGTGGAACATAACTACTCCATAAATAAAACAAAAAAAAAAAACAGTGGCATTCTGGGAGTGCCGAAAGAAGTGAAAATTTAAAAAAAAAATCGGCACCGCGGTAATCAACGCGTTGATGTCTTTTACTCGACGCACCGCGGTAATCAATGCGTTGATGTCTTTTACTCCACGGTGTCAGTAAACTCGGTAACAGTGTCACGAAATCAATGGTTTAGTCCCATCTCAAAAATGCCCAACGCGCCTAAAGAAAATTTCACTTCAAAATCCGTCGTCAGTCTTCACAAACTTTTGGATTTTTAAGATTTTTACGACTCAGCAATAGAGATCATGACTAAATATTTCTTTTGACCGTCAGGTAGATTATTCAAAAATATTGGACACGTATTTTCTCTTTTTTTACGTTACCTATCAAAAGATTATGGCGATACATTGAGTTATAATGTGCCTTGACGTCACGAGTATGTAGATTTTATACTTCTGACGTAGCGACCGCCACTCCCTAACTTTAAAGCGTTGTTTTTTTTTGGTTTTGGATGTGTGAAAAAAATCACAGTAGTAGTTTATATAACAAATTAAAAGGAAAACTATCGTTAACGATTAATAATCGACAAACTTAACTTTGCAGTTGCAAAAACATGTTTTCCTATACATTCCGTATGGGAGGGAAAACTATCGCAGCTAAGTAGGCTTCACAAGTTAACGAGTAATAATCGACCAACTTAACTTTGCAGTTGCAAAAACATGTTTTCCTATACATTCTGTATGGGAGAACATATTTTTCAACTACAAAGTTGTTTGTTTTTGGGATAAATTCATCCCAACTACGGAACCCTTCATTATGCGTGGTCCGACACGCACTTGGCCGGTTTTATTAATATGATGAAGCATATGTGTCTAATATTTTTTTATTATCTGACTAACGGGACTTAATAAAATTTCTTTTTTTGACCCAGGCTTCATCCCTATTATTTAGTTTCATTAATGATGACTCACTTAAAAAGTTCCAGTCCTAAATTCGTACTCTATAAAACAAAAATTATAAAAAAATATCTTACTGTATTCTTAGCTATCCAGTACAACTCGTCCAAAAGGTTTTCGTAATCGGTGACTGATTCGGACAAGTAAGTTATTCCTTCGAACTGCTTCAGAAAAAAAAGTTGGTTGGTTAAGATACTTTCTAATGGATAAGCTCGATTTGGCCACATGTAAGAGAAAACTACTGAAGATAGAAAGTTAGGTAGGTTAAAGAAAGAGGATTTACTTTTAAATCACTTCTTCAAACATATGTTAATAAAGTTACCTGCTGAAATGGCTTAAGTTTTTCTCTGGCAATTACTTCAATCTCCATGTCTAATTCAGAAGCTAGAGTAATTCTGTTCACTGCGATGCCTTGCAAAATTATTGGTCGGAATCGTACTAAATTCGGCGTATCTTTCTTATTGGTCAATAATAATACCAACAGGGCCTGTTTTGGATTTATCTCTGATATCCAGTTCTTCATCTGCACATATAATATTAGGTAGAAAAAAGCGTTTTAAAGTAATTACAAACATGATCAATATTTATTTGATAGTGTGTGAAAATTACCTCCATCAATGACGATAAAATGTTCTTTGCAGCATTCCCATCAAATACGCTGGAAAATATTTTTTTCGATCCTAGAATTTGGAAGAAATCGTCTATAGTTTTAATTTTATTGAGTGGGGTGTTAGCCGTGTCAGTCAATTTCTTTCTTGACCGCGGCTTATTGGTCGATTTGCATTTTCTATAAATCTTATAGAAACCTTTTCTTTTGGCTTTTGTATGAGTGACTTGAGTTAGTTCTTTATTCTGCGATTTTCTTGCTAGTGAAGTCTTAATGCATTCTATGCATTGCAAAGGAGTATTATTTCCAGTCATTTGATATTTTCTGTCATTCTTAATTTTAGGAATAGCTTCGTATAGCGAATCAATGTTCAAGTTGCTTACGGTTACTGAGATATTTTTCTGAACGCCACTGTCGTTAAATATCGACATTTTTATTTCAACATTTTTACCATCGTATTGCAGTTTGAGCATATCGAAGTATGAATTCAAATTCTGATTTATTTGTAAATTGTGACTGCGCATAATACTTTTAATTATACCCACAAGTTGATTAGGTTTAAAGGCTACGGTCAATCTGTTTTTGCTGCCAGTATAAATTTGCACAGCGGTGGAAATTGTATGATTTGGGGTGTCAGTTACTTCAGAAATTTTATTCTTTAATTGATGTAAAGATGCTTGCGAATGTTTGTATTGTGAATTATCCAGCTCTACTACCAGCGCACTCGCTTTATATTTTAACAGATTATTCAACGAAACCATTGGTAACATTTCTGTTACCAAACACTGATCGTATTTAATTTTAAAATCAATTTGATTAAATCTTGGATTTTTGTAATCTATAGTTGAAAATCTTCCTTCAAGAATGCGTTTAATATCAGGTGAAGTTGAAATCATGGAATTATTTTCGTAGCGGGTCATTTCGGTTATGGTAGATAACCAGGAATCGGTTTTTGTAAGACATAAAGCAGGATTTTCCATCATACTATCATTTGAATCGACTAAACTGCTCATCATTTCTGGTACAATACTGCATAACTCAGCAGGCAACATAGCATTAAAAATTGTAGTTTTACATTTGTATACTTTAGTCTGACTTTTAGTTATCGCAACTGGGGTTAATGACACAATTTTATTTAGGCCCTTTGTACTTTTATCGGTCTTAGCCGGAACAGTAACGTCGAACTGTACCATAATGTTTGTCATACAATGTTTTACAGCAATTTGGTTCATGTTGAGCGATTGAATTTCAAGCAATGGTAGTGTATTATCGAAACCCGGTATACTTATACGATTATTTTGGTTTATATCATTCGTTTCATCATGTGTGGAATCTGCCTTACTATCATAAGTCTGAGTAGAAACAGCACTATTTTTGATACTTTCGTTTGTATACGATTCCGCCTGTATGGAAACTTCCTCCAAATCTGCGGAAAAGGATAAGGTAGGTAATACATTAGGTACTTAACTAATACACCTATATAATTATTTTTACTCAAATTAGGAAAAACTTGCCAATTTCATGTGTGTCACAAAAATCCTTAAGATCTTGAGAATAATAAACTCCGCTTCGTATCTTCTTCATAACGTTATCTATAAAATCACTCGCCCACTTCGCTTTGGCCCAAGGATATTTATAAATTGGAGCTTTTTTGTTACTGCCTTCAACCGAAGAAAAAGGTCTCTGGATGGGTCGGTTGTTTAGTATCAAATCATTATCTGGTTTCAATTGAATGTCCGTTATAGTCGTAACTTTATTTTCAGCCTTGGTAGAGTTATCGTTGAGTGTTATAGGTTTGCTTTCATCGTTTTCGTAACTGTAATTATTAACATCACGATTCGAAGATTTTTTATACAAGAAGTTCAACATTTTGTCCTTTAACTGTACAATTGATTTCTGTTTCTTAGTACATTGAGTTAACTTATCGGTTATTTCTGAAGGAGGCGTTGGCGTAATTATAGCTTTCTTTTTTAACTTAGGTGATTCTTGTTTCTTGTCTTTGAAAGCCGCTTGCTTGCATATACCTACTTCAGTGTTGGTTTTACGTGATTTACTTTTGATTTTACTTGCTGAATTAGAATCTAGAAGGTAAGACAGGCATTTTCTGCTTAGCGTATTATTGTTATGTTTTGTATCTTTAGGAGCATTTGGAGACCATTCAATCATAAATGGCCAAATATGATGATCTAAGCCATTGAACTGCGGAGGATCGTAATCCATAACTTGTATACTCGAACTGACTTGATCTTTCCCTAAAACAACTATTGGAAATCTCATATGTGCAAGCCTCCGTTTTATTTCAGTTTGAGTTAATTTTGGAATCATACACGAACTGGGCATCGTGGTTACTAAGCGGGGTTTTCTTTGCTGAGGATCTAATTGTATAGGTATATTTGCAGTTGCTTCGTGTTCTTTGTTTAAAACTGCAACATCTAGAGATTTATCTGGAAACAGCACAATTACATAATATATGTGTATCTATCATGTACAAATCAAAAGAGCAATTTATTACTTATTTACCATATCTGCTAATTTGTTCATTAGGTAGTTCAGCTTTGCTCGATCCTGAATTATCAGAACCTATATAGCTGACCTTCGCTGAAATCATGCTGCAGTTTTCCGTTTTATTTAGCAAACTATCAGAATTATCGTTATATTGTAAAGAGTCGGTACCAATTAGAGAATCTCTATTTCCGTTGCTAATATCCGTCATTTCACTTTTACTTTGTTCAACAACTGGAGGCCTTAAAATATTTTTTTTCTTTTTTTTCAAGGGTATCAGTTGTTTATTATCTTTAGCTCCAGGATTACCTAATGCTGGTATGTTCTTTTTCGGACTTTTGGCCAGAATTTTATTTTTCTGGATTAGATTTTTGGAGTTATTTGAATCTTTTAGAAAATCATGTGTTTGAAGAAGTCGTTTTTCAAATTCTTGACATATTATGTCAAATTCTTCTTTGTTGTCAATAACTGTAATACGATCAATACTAGAGGACGGTGAGAAGTTGCTTGCAGATTTTTTATCCAGCTCGTAGCTTGATATATACGCAAACTCTTGGGTTCGACAAGTCTCAATCACACTGAAAGATTAAATTGTTTTAATGCAGAAGTTATTAAAGAACTTATAGACTATCGCACAGTTTAGATAATTACCGTGCATCTTTGCGATTCGCGTTTTTTGGTCTTTTTTGTACTTTTCTTTTCACCGGTGGAATACTCTCTTCAGACAGCGCAGGTGAAGGTCTAAACTGAAATCTATTTATATTTCTAAGTACGGCCCAAACATCACTCAAATTGTTAGACGCTGTGTGAGTTTTATTGGAATTTATGGGTAAAATTTTCTTCCTGTTGGACATCCTCTTGCTATCACCATTAAAATTTTTCATCATATCCGTAGAACTACAGTCTAAGTCTATATTAAGCTGCGAACAATATTCAGCATCTCTGTCATAAAACTCAAAATCTTTTTCTCTTACACGGGCCTTTCTGCTGTTTTGAGTCGGAGCACGCTTCTTTACTACTTTTCGTTTCCGATCTTCATCGTTTTTGTCGCAATACTCCGATTCATTAATATCGCTTACTGTACATGCTTGAGGCACTGGAGCCGGGTCATTTGGAAGGGTGAGCACCGATTTTTTTACTTTCTTAGTAGCTTTTTTAGGTGATTTAAAGTCACCAGAATTCGTTTTGTATAGCCTTGCAGCTAATGGGAATGATGAAACAATACCAGTTTTGTGAACGAATCGCTTTTCAACGACTCTTGAAAGTAACTGAATTCTATCCCCAGTTATATATGGAGATCTACATTTACTATTATTTACTTTTGGTTTGCTACATTTACTAGTAGCACTTGATACGCTGCTATCGGGTCCAAAATTTAATTTAAGTAATCGGCAAGAATGTTTAGAACTATAACCAGAAGATTTCGAAGGAACTTTATTATCACACGACGTATCCGATGAAGTTATTGCCATGTCTGAGTTTATTTTATACTGATGGTAAGTAAACAAAATCTGCTAATCTGAAATAAACAAAAAAGTCACGTTATAAATATCATAAATGATATTCTTAGTAGGGATATAGTGTACCTCCTCCTCCTACCTACTGTGTACCTACCTGTAACATTCGTCTAAGATCTGTAGTCCTGTAGCGGTTACACCGCCACATACGAACTACGCATCAAAAAGACATGACGTCACACAAATCCTGCATCGCGCAATTAGTTTACCGCGCGAACGACATATATAAGACTATCCGACATCAACCGTCGGGCAGCCTGCGGGTCGCGACGTGCGTCTACACTGAGCGGTGTTACACTACAACAGTAGCCGCTCATACATACGCGACTGCTGCCTACCCCTCAAAACGTAAACGGCTCGATCTGTAAGCGGGGCGAGGGGGAGACTACATATTAGACCTGTAGGGCGTCGAGTTGGCATCTCCGTCGCTAGTCGTTCTCGATGGGCCTCCCCCAGGCAACTGGGGGGTCTCACCTGGCGGGGACAGACCGCCGGGATGTCGTGAAGAAAGCGGCGCTACAGTAGCTAGCGTCGTGGCGCGCTTACAGAAATATTCAGAGCAACCATTTACATAGACGCATTTCGCTTCACGAAATGTGGTCATTTCTTTTACGCCGTTCGAGGCAAACCAAAGGAGGGGTCCATATTTATGGGCCAACGTGCTACATCCGCGGGCGAAGGGCGAAACCCTGACCCCGCTCGCCACGCCCCCTTGCGGGGGCGTCGCGACATCTCGATCTCTGTCGGGCAGCCCGCACCCTGTAGCGCTACTGGCTAGATCCGGTTCACGTTATAGGGGGCGGGGAAAATTCCACTGTAGGGAGCGCCAACCAAAATTGACGCCCTCGTTGCTAGATCGGTCCTTGCTGGGCCTTCCCTAGGGAACTAGGGATCTCACCCGGCAGGGGCCTGGTCGCACGGGCGTCATGAAGCACTTCGGGCGCTCCTACAGATTCAGATTCTACAGATTCTGGGGACCGAGAGAAGAATTCCTCGGGCAAGGGGCCAAAAAGCCCCCAAACCGACTCCTCACGCCCCCTTAGGGGACGCAGAGACGACTACGAAGAGTCGGGCAGTTGCCCGCCAGACACTGAGACAACACCCGTCTGATCGGAGGATCCTCCCTTTTCTATAGAGGTTGAGTGAACTTTACACCCTGTTTCTCATACCTCTAAAGTCCCAAGCGCGACCGCTGAGCATGGGGTTCTGGGTTCGATTTCCAGGTCGCGCAGTGTTATTGGATTTTTCTGTGAGGAATTTCTCAGCAGGTTGCAGCCCGGAGTCTGGATTTGTGCCCGTTTAATAACAATAGGTTCGCCCCCTTTTCATAGGACTTTCACTTAACCGGCGAAGTGCGAGAGTAGGTACTTACTATACCCAGGTACCTACACCACTGCAAAATAGATTATCAAATTTGTTGCTAACTATCTTAACTATGTAGACATTAAAACCATGGTCCATCAGTGAACTACGCTTATGGCGCAGTTCCATTGCTTCGTAGGATGTACACGCAGAGGCTACGAAACGCACGTCAGTTTCATGGATCAATAAGACTGGCTGCGTGTGTCTACCCATTCCCTGCAGCACATGCGGTGCACAGATATAGCTTCAACCATACTTTAAAATCGAACTTGGTCTAAAGTTCAGAGTTCTAAACATGGATATATAAATCCGGCCCGTCTTCATTTTCATATAAAGCAAAACTAACGGTACGGTAGCAATAAAACTGTGCTTTTACGCCCACTGTACCAATCACAGAACAGAAAAAACAGTCTGTGGTACCACAGACTGTTTTTACCAATGAATAAGACGGTATGGTTATAAATGTTGTGAAACTTTCTGTTCAATACTTACAGATTTTCTCACTACAATTTCGATAGTAAAGACCAAAATAAAACCACTCTCTACCCATGTAGCTCCATAGCTATACTTATATTTATGAATTTATTTCAAAAGTCAATTAGATAAATTATAAAATAACCCATTGACAATAACATGTTAGTGGCATTTAGTAATTTCGAATCGAATACTTCAAAAATCATAAACGAAAATGAAAAAATTGGCTGGTATTTTTAACTACCAGTATTAATTTATCCACTAGGTACCTACTGTTCTTACCTCTTTAGTAAGTTGTTATCTTGTGACTGTAATACGATCAATCACAACCTGAAACATTTTGAAGGAAATTGCTAATCCATTGCTTCGTTTATTCGAAAAATGTGTCTGCTCAACAACGTAAATAACGCAATGAATGTTGTTGAATTGTCAAAATGAAACAGATTGTAATTGATCGCGTGTTACGCAATTAGGGTGATGACTGATGATTCATGGTTGGTTGTTCTTTATAATAAGTATCGGTTGTACATTATGTACAGACGCCAGCACATCAAGCTACTACAATCTGTCAAATTTATTTAATAGATTTTTAACTTTATTACTGATTTTTAAGGTTCAAAGTTGATTGGAAAAATTTGACAGTTTCGGGTAGTTTGGTGTGCTGGCGTCTGTACAATGTACTGTGCGTTCATTAATGATAACTTGTCGCGTGACTACAGTTGTAAATAAACAGTTTTAAACCAAAATTCGTGGTTTAAACCCGTTTTAAATTTGTTTAAAACGGTATAAAACCACGAACACGTGGCAGTGTGGGGCAAAAATTAATTGTGAAAACAATTAACAATTCAAATAATTAATTGTAATTGCAAGATAGACATTTAACAATTAATTAATTGTGCTTATATAACTTTGCAATTACAATTTGTTTGATGCTTGTTTACAATTACAGTTAATCACTAATATAATAAATGTGAAAGTTTGTATGTTTGTTACTCAATCACGCAAAAACGGTCAAACGGTTCTGGATGAAATTTGGACAAATAGGTATTCTTACCATACCTTTAAATAAGAGCGTTTTCCAAGCAGCCAAACTGTGCGGAAAGTGTCTTTTTTTTCACAAGTGGCCAAATCTGCAATTTCAGATAGCCCCACAGTTAAAGTTGTTCATAATGAAAAGTTATCGACCCTGACGACCCCATTACCCTCCTCCAAGAGAGCAGTAGGGAAACCAGCACAGTGTACAAAAACAGACGCCTCCCGTCATTCCAGCCTCGCCGCCGAGGTCCTTTGCGATCGCGACCGCGTCCCCGAGTAAATGATACTCCCCCCGACCCTTGCTCGATAACGAGGGGCCAGCAGTTGTTGCAGCTGAGCACGTAGCTGTAAATTCCCCGATTAAAAATCATGATCAAAACTTTGATCCAGCCCGTCCCATCCTTGATGTCCTCCCTCCGGTTGACGCCCTAAGCGGAGGTTCGTACCCCACAGGGGGTGCCCTTAGCGAGCGTTCACCTAATTTTAATTAGCATAGTTGAATAACCTCTGGCTGGAGGTTTTAAGTGTAGTAGCTTAGGCACCCACAGGAAAGCCCGGTTAAGTAGTCATGAAGAGTCGACGTCTCGTAGATGACAAAAAGAGACGCCCTACAAAAAAAATGGAGTTTGGCTATGTCGTCGACACGGCCGTGTGTTTTACGTGAATACGTGTACGTTACGAGTTTTTTTTTTGAGACGAATTCTTTGATCCTTTAGTTAACGAGTTGTGTAATTAAATTTTGGATGTAGATGATAGATATGTAGCTGCAGCATCAAACTTTATCCCGCCATTTTGTTATCATCAGTTTTTTTTATTGCGTCCCACTATGGAAACAAATTTAAAGACGTATACAGGTTAAAAAAAAAAATTATGACCTACAAGTTTGCACACTGGATAAAAACTTATTCTGTATACGTCAGCCAAGATGTAATGTTACACTTCTTATGCGACTACTGTAAGGTTCACTCGTTTTTTTTATTTCCTCGCACAATGCATAGTAAAAAAAACGTTGATGATTTCCGACTCGTGTCGACTTATGTATAAGTCGACACGAGTAAGCGACCAAGTGTATACACTTGGTCGCTTCGCTCGCTCGTGAATAAAAATGCCGCTCGTCGGAAATCACCTATTTTCCAAACTTAGGTTCTATGTTCTATGTTATGGGGTTTGGTTTCCGCACTTAGTCCGTCAGGTGGACCAGTGTGCGTGGGCCATGGCGGCCGTTTGGTGGTTATTCCAACCAGCCCACCTCCCTCCAGAAGTTAATCAAAACTCCTGGTTTGTTCAGAACATCTGTAAAAGATCTGGGTGACCCGAGGGTTTCTGTTCTCATCTGGGTGACGCCTGTGCATTCGAAGAGCACGTGCGCGACGGTTTCCTCAGCCTCCATGCATGCCCTGCACAGAGGGCTGTCCGTTATGCCTATTGTGTGGAAGTGTTTGTTTAGCGAGCAGTGTCCCGTGATGGTTCCCGTCACCAGGCGCAGGCCGTTCCTGTCCAGGCGTAATAAGCGCCTGGTTAGCCTGCTATCCAGGGATGGCATAGCTTCCTTGGACTACCTGCAGCCCGGTGTCGAGGTCTACCAGTACTCCGCTTGTGTGAGGGTGAAATCCTGTAGCCACCTGCGTATTTGGTTGAAAGGGATTGGTACGATAGGTTCGGGTCCACAGACTGCCGTGCCAGAACCTCTTCTAGCAAATTCATCAGCTGCGTCGTTACCTAGTGAACCGCTGTGTCCTTTTATCCATTGTAGCGTCACCGTGTTGCGACTAGATACCGTTAATTGTTCTAGTGCATTGTGACATTCTAGTATTAACTTCGAGGTAATGTATTTTTTCTTCAAGGATTGGAGAACTGAGGCGCTGTCAGAGAGTATACGTATGTGAGTGACCGTAACTCTCCTGGCTTCAATGGCGTGGACCGCTTGTATGATGCCCACACACTCCGCCTGATAGACGGTGTTGAACATTCCTAGCGGTCGGGATATCTTAATGTTGAGGTCGTATGAGAAGACTCCGACCCCGGTACCGGAGTCGGTCTTCGATCCGTCAGTGTAAACCCTCAACTCTTCCGAGCCTGAGTGGTCACACTGTTCTTCTGTAAGTATTATGTTGTAGCGCCTTTGAAAATGGTGAGATTTCGGGGCTTTGTCGCAGGGTGATGCTATCATTGGCCGACGTTTGATTACATCTTCCTTTATGCGTGTGTGCTTAATTCTAGAATCTCTGCTTAGCGTTCCTGATAAATGCAGCCTAAAGGCAGCCAGAGCCGCCTCCTCCCGCACAATGAGGTGCAGAGGCGGCAGTCCAAGCATTGCTTGTGGGTGTAGTTCTCATACTGCTAGTGATTGCAACACAAGCAAATCGCTTCAGTTTTTCGAGATCTCTTTGGGCTGTACTCAGGTCTGTCCTGGGCCACCAGTCCAGTGAGCCGTATGTGATAAACGGTCGAATGACTGTGGTGTATAACCAGTGGGTGACCTTGGGGCTAATCCCCCAATTCCTGCCAAGCAGTCGCTTACACTGCCACAGGGATATGCTGGCTTTAGTTGTGACTTAGTTCGTGTGTTTTGCCCAGTTCAGTTGCTTGTCCAAAAAGATGCCCAAGTATTTGGTTTCAGTTGAGAGGCTTAGGGTTGTTCCAAAGAATCGTGGTAGCTGTAGTGTCATCAATTTGCCAATTGTGCCACCACTTAAGTATAACTAGCATAAATAACTATTGCACGCTCTTATGAAGTTTCTTCTGTTCCGTTTCTTTACTCGTGTGTTCGTGGGTTACAAGTTTTTACATTCATCAAACAGTGTTAATTGTTATAATAAACAATTAAAGATTAAGTTAATTGTAATTAATTGTAAAACACAATAAATGGATTTAATTGCAATTGATTTCAGTTGCATCTCACAATTAAAATATAACTGAATTAAATCAATTGCATTTAATTTAATTGCAGTTAAAATTTTAGTTGTTTGATTCTACTAATTAAAAAAATTGGTTATGCCCAACACTGCCACGTGGGCCGTACATTGATTAGGTACGTATTACTTTAAAAATGAAGTTAGAAAGGCTAATAATGAAATCATTCACCATTTTTAACCGACTTCCAAAAGGAGGAGGTTCTTTTTTTTTTTTTTTGTATGTTTGTTACGCGATTACTCCGCCAATTATGAATAGATTTTGATGATTTTTTTTTGTTTGGTAGATCATACTTCAGAGGTGGTCCCATATAAATTTTATTAACTTTGCTTGGGTAGTTTTTGAGTTAGCTTCAATTATACGTATTTTTTCCCACTTAGTATGTAGATGATATAATTATGATAACTTCTTGTCACTGTTATTTACATAGCAGGTAGTGGTATTCGAATTTGTGTGGGGTAGGTACCACAACTAAAAACTGAAAAATAAAAACTTTTTACAAAAAAAAAAACAACCGTCTTAAAAAAAAAACACTACAAAGTGAAAAATAACTTTAATTTCGGAAGTCGGTGACAAAGAACGAAAATTCAAAACCAAAGACACCGACTTCCGAAATTAAAGTTATTTTTCACTTTGTAGTTTTTTTTTTATTCACATATTGTGAAGTTATTTAAGATACCTACTTATACTTTTTTTTAGGATTAGACAGACTGAAAACAATCTTGATATGCGTATTTATTCAAATATACATTTTAAAAATAATTTGTAGCTAAGTATCAATAAAAAAATTGTCTGGGGCCGTACTATGACGTGTTAAAGCCATCATTGTTCCAGTGTGAAAATGGGACAGTGCTATTTATGCTGTATTCCATCTCTCTCTCACACTGGAACAATGATGGCTTTAACACGTCGTAGTACGGCCCCTGATTAGGATTTTACTCGGCTACTGCATATTTTTAGAAAATATTTTCTTGTAATTAAGCATAATATTATTGTATTGACAAATCATTCTCCGTGTTTCAATCAACTCTATTTAAAAACAAAAAAACATTTTAAAGCATTATTGTACCGCTAATTGTGTTAAAACCAAAAAGACGGTTTAAAACCAAATGGTTTAAAACAAGCTAACTAGTCTGTGTTTAAAACGTTTAAAATCCGTGTTGCACCCATACAGTATGTCAGTCGCCTTGAACTCTATTATTATTCACAGACATATAAATTCTTTATAATATGTCTTTGTTATTTATTAAATATTATTAATTACTTATTGAAAGATCGGTACTGTATAGTATATACTAATTCCATGATGTGTACAGAGTTACGACTCGTAATGGTATAACATCACTAATCGTAATCACAGCTGCGTCAGTGTGACAGTGTTTTAATGACACTTGTTTGGAACTGTATCACTGACACTGACAAAATATTGTGCTGTTTTGTAATAATGTTTGCATTTCATTGAGCGATTGTTACTAAATTTTATATCTTATTATCCGGGAGAGAATACGTAGAAAAATGTCAGCATCAGACGGTCAAGAAGAAATAATACAATATGTGCCGTTTATGTCGTTCGTGCACCCATCCTTTTGGCATACCCTTACGGAGATGAAACTCGACGTAGATAAATTGAACGAGACTACCAAGCAGATTTGGGGACGATTTACTTATCGCGGCGACCTAGGAGCTGTTTTCGAAGTCGATGGCACGTCGTTTAACAAGTAGGTGTCATATTAATAGTAATTTGAATAGTTAAACAACAGGAATAGTTTAATTTTGTTCATCTACGGCAAAATGAGATCGCTATTTCGGGTGAGAATTTGGAAGAACTCCTTTGTACTATGAGAAAGGAAATTATCACTAAAAATATGTTAAAATACTTACTATTTCCAGGGTGCCAGAAAATGAACAGTTATACACAAATGCTAGAGGTATAATAATGAACAAGAATACAATTGAAGAGTTCAAATCGATTGATAAAGCTGCCTTATTGAGCACAGTCGGAAAGAATATATGGGCTGGGCTGAAGGAAAAAACATGGATTACTAAACCTAGTAATTTATTGAATTTTATCATATTATCATTTGCTGTGAGTTCAAATTTAACTTATTACTATACCAGCTTTTGCCCGCGGCTTCGCCCGTGTGGATGTCGAAAAATTTCCCACGGGAACGAATTATCGGGATTACATACCTAATAGAGCGAGGAAACATCATTAACTAATACCGTTGCGCCCGTGTTGCCGTCAACCATAATTTAATCTAAATTAAATGCCCAGTTTAAATAACATATAATATTGGATAAGGATTAATATAGATATTATAAAACCGGACAAAATAGCTTCGGAAATAATAACGAAATTATTATCAAATTCTGAAAGAACAATGGTTACTGTGGGTCATCCTTAGAAGTTAGACTTATGTCATCGAGGACTTTTTTGTTGAACTTGTTAAGATGAGCAATACTGTAGAATATAAATTTTATGTATCTTTTGCGGTTTACGCGGCGCACGCAAGTAAAGCTCCCAGCCGGCGTGATTTTTTCCGACTTCTGCAACAATAATCGTCATATTTAAGTCAATTTACATAAAACCATAATGAAAACCAAAACCTTCCTCATGAATCACTATGCGTGAAAAACTATTCAGACAGACAGACGCAGCGGGGAGACTTTGTTTTATAATATGTAAAGATTTTATATTTTCAGCTGCATATTATCTCTGTATCATGTCTACTATGATAGATTTAAATAGGTTGATGTTAACAGTGTAACTGTAAAAGTATTAATCTGTACTTACTAATAATATAATAAAGAGGTATTTGTTTGTACGTAGGGTGTAATCTTCAGAACTACTAGTCATTAGAAAAATTCTTTTTGTATTGGATAACCCAAATCTTGAGGGAGATTAAGCTACGAGCCTTAGGAGCTAAGCAAAATGAAAAAAAGTCAGAGCGAAAATGAAGTAATAGCGCGGGCAGGCGATGGGATGCGACGCGGTGTGTCGGGGGCCGACATTTCACATTTTCGGCCCCTGACTCGGCGACCGCAATTTCAGTTAACTTATATTCCAATTACAGATTCATAATTAAATGTCTTTTTACATTTCAGGATCTCAAGAAATTCCATTACTATTACTGGTTTGCATTCCCCGCACCCATGCAGCCGACAGTATATGTAAAAAACAAAAGTACAAGTATCTCTACACTTTTTAGCACTGAACAGATTGCCGAGCTTGCACATAGCTATAAATCTTTAGATCTGGAACAAAAATGCTTCTTTGCAGTCACTAAAGAAAATGACACTATCAGTGTCAAAACATTATCAAACATATTACATTTGAAAGAAGACTCACTAAAACATATTGACTTATCGAATACTTATTTTGTCTTTAATGATCCGAGTAATGGAAGTAATCCTGGATGGCCTTTAAGACTGTTCTTGGCAGTTTTGTTGGACCACTGTCCAAGTTTAGTTGGAACTGATATAAAAGTGATTGGCCTACGGTGCAATGCTACTGGTAATGTTGAACATAGTCGATACTTTGCGGTAACAGCATCAAAGGTACTTAATATTTTTGTTAATATTCGAAACAACAGCAGTGCAAACATAATTTTATTTTCCATTCTAAATCTATCATTTTCGTTTTGTTCATGTGTTTAAATTATTTTAAAATTTATTTTAATTTTTTAGGATGTAAAACAGGAACCTTCTACTGTAGGTAATGTGTGGGTGGGATGGGAAAGGAATGACAAAGGAAACTTTGGACCAAAGCTGGCTAATATGTCAGCATCTTTAGATCCTGTAATGTAAGTTTTTCAATGAGAATACAGTACTAGACATTAATTTAAAAGGAGAATGTCTCACAATTACATATGTGTGATGGAGACGACGTCTGTCACACATAGGTTTGAGTGACAGAGACAACACTCTTCATGTCCAAATTATTTCTGAAACTCGATACGCTATATTTTTGGCCAGGTACTGTAAGTAAATATGGGACTTTCTGAGAGTCACTTGTTTCATCTTTTCCTCCCGAATTCCAGACTGGCAGATACAGCATCAGATCTGAATATAAAGCTAATGAAATGGCGTCTAGTGCCAGATATAAACGTGGATGTGATGAAGAGTACTAAGTGTTTGCTGCTTGGAGCCGGGACCCTCGGATGTCATGTCGCACGGGATTTATTGGTAAGAAAAATTAGGAAATGTGGGTGTACCTGCTACAGGGACACCTCTGCCCAACCCTTCGGGGAAACAAGGCGTGATGTTATGATGTTATGTAAAAATTAGGGAAAAAAAAAGAAGGCTAGAACATGCCACTGCAATGAACAAGGCTCTAGTGATAGGTCATTGTAAGATTGTAGTCATTCAACACTTCTATCTTAAGCTCAACACACACACAAAGCTGAGCGTGTCGGGCGCGGGTCGGGACTTCAGTACGGCGGGTTTGTATATATTGTAATTCTTTGTATTATATGGATGTCAGAACACGAAAAGCGTGGATCATTCGGTTGTGCTGGATGGTGCTGATCGCGTCATGTTCGTGAACGGGCGCCGTCAGTTGAGACTGGTCATCTCTTATCTGCCAGGGCTTATTTTTAATCTTATATTTTCAATTGCTTTGATAATTTTTTTGTACATGAATAATGTACCCAGAATTTTGTAATATCTATAATTAAAAGAGTGGCCTTGGAGTTTCTTGCCCGTTCTTCTCCATAGAGATCTACGTTTTGGAATGGGCAACTAGCTTCAACTTTCTGACTAACTGACCGATTCTTTGACAGTTCAAAAGTGCCTGTAAATGGTTTAATTAAAATAAATGCTTTGAGTTTGAGTATGCGGCTCCCGACCCGCTCCGCACCGGTCCCGCTCTGCACCCAACCCGCGCACGCACCCGACCCGCGCACGCACCCGCTTTGTGTGCGTGTTGAGCTTAATTGAAACTGTTAGTGAGTGATTAACAAGTCTGTGGTAGTTTGCATCTCTAGCCGTCCTCTTGCCTTTATCCCAATTTATTTTGGGGTAGTGGGATTTTGGGATATTTTGGATTTCACCCCTTTTCACAAGTCTCTATTATATCATCTTAATAGAATATTTTCTTTGCAGGCGTGGGGATTCCGTCACATAACATTTATAGACAATGGTAAAGTGTCATACTCCAACCCGACGCGACAGGTACTGTTCAATTTTCAAGACTGCCTCAATGGCGGTCAGAAGAAAGCTGAAGCGGCTGCAGATAGCCTGAAAAATATTCTGCCTACCACTGTAAGTAATTGAAATGGGGAAATATTTAACTGATCTTCTAATTGAAAAATCATTGACCTTCTAATGATTTACGCTTTTTTAAATTAATGAAACAGTAAACACTTTTTGTTGGCTTCTAATCGTGCACACTTTTTTAAATAAATAAGCCTTTTTTAACTTTCTGGCTTTTTCTCACAATTTGGTCGCTGTTACTTGATTATTTAGAATTTTTATGACCCCAAAATAGGAATCAAGGTTCACAAAAAGAGGCGCATTCATTATATTAGAGTGTTCAATAATATTTTTAGGAGGGCAAAACGGGAATTATTTGAGGGTCGATTAAGTACAAGGCATTTTAATTTATTTATTAAAACTTAATACACAAGTAAAAAAAATACTGTACGAAGGCGGACTAAATGCCTGAGGCATTTATTACCATGCAGAGATAAAACTTGGCAGGTGCAACATAAAATTTAATCTCCTTACTAAGCAGTAATTTCTACTGATAGATCATGAGTCATTACTTTTTTCAGGTTCTTAGCGACCCATAGTTTGTGTAAGGGTGTCTTTTAGGGTGCGTCCACATGATCACGAAATTTCTTTGGGTGTTCCAACGAGCACTGCTCTTTCGAATCACAATATTTTTTTCACAAAATCGCAAATGCATGACTGGGAGTGAGTCGCAAACGAATTACTACAACAACACATCTCTTTTTTGAAGCGAAAACTTGTTTAGGCGCGTTGGGCATTTTTGAGATGGCACTAAACCATTCATTTCGCGACACCATGACGACATCTCATTTTTGTAAACGCGATTGTGCTCTTTATTTTTATTTTACGGATCAATGTTCTATGCAAGTATTTTTACTTTAAAGGTTTCGGAAGTATTCTTTTTTGTAAACGCGATTGTGCTCTTTATTTAGATAAGTTTACGGACCAATGTTCTATACGAGCATTTTTCTTCACCAAGGCGATCTTGTTCACTTCTGCCGGCATTCCCGTAGTGCAATTGTTTTTATTTTTTTTCCTGTATATTGGTATCTAGTTATATAATCACGCCTTGTTTCCCCGAAGGGTTGGGCAGAGGTGTACCTATACTACATCCGCATTTCGCTAGTTATGTTTTAAGTCCCATGTAATAGGGGGCGAGCCTATTGGTTCTCTATCTACCTAACAACGAAACACTTGCAGAATGCAGACGAATGCGCAATTTTTTGATGGTTCACTCCGCATTTCATGTATGAAGCTACAAGTTCGCGGCGGGCTCAATTTGTTGGGCCAATTCAGTGAGTGTAACGAAGTCAGAAAATCTAATTACCCCGGGTCCACACTCTCGCGAGTGCACCTCGTGGAGGCCCTTGCACGAGCCGCGATAAGCGGGGGCTACACAAGTGCTACCCATCCACACTCGTGTTTTATTCAGTTGCGCGCCATGTCTATCTAAAGATGGACGTGATTGAAGTGACTACGATCGCTGTTTTGTATGTTTACCCATATTATAGAGCGCGAGAGTGTGGTTGGTACGTTCGCCTCGCGTCCTTCGACTCCGGTAAAAAAACCGACACCGAGCGGAGGGCGCGCAAGGCGAGGCAAGAGACGACGAGAGGCAACTTCTAGGTGAAAATAACTGTAGGTAATTAGCGCTGTGCGAACATTTTTTTGGGTGGGAAATTATCAAATAACTTCTCCCGCTCTGGGCGGAGCGGGAGGGCGTGTCAGACTCTTACTAACTAAAACCCACCCGTGTTCCTTCGGTTGCCCTGTTGCCGGGGGACACGATTTCCCTGTCGGTTTTCTTCGCGCCCCCGGCAGGCATTGGCCCTAGCGGACCCCGTCAATTCTGCTGACATCTCTTTGAGGCGCGCGTGGAACACACCACGCACCGTCGACCCGGGCCTGGTCCTTATCGGACGGCAAGATACCCATTGCTCACCGTCCGCTAGCCCGCGCCTACGGTGGCCGGAAATCGGCTCTCGATTCCCGACACCCAGGGCGTCTCCTCCTGCGGCGGTTAGGTGCGTGAGGGCGCGAAGTTTGCATCTCCCTCACGCGTTCCGCCTCCTCCTTCGCGAGCATTACTGCTTCGCAGAAGGAGGTGACGGCCTGCCATTTCCTCTCGCTCCGTACCATGGCCTGAACCAGGGCTGGACGCGAGAGATCACCGCCGCCGATCGCCTCCACGAAGACACGGCGATGCTCTGCCCAAGCGCTGTGCGACCTGAATTGCACTTTATTGTGTCGCAGCAAGATTCACTTTTTATTTTAAATGATTTTGCGGAGTGAACCATTTGTATTAAATCTGTGTCTTCGGGTTTTGATATTATACCTGTTATTTATTTTATTTCATCTCTAATGTTGTTTAGTACTTATACTTTTTATTTCACTTAATTTTTAGGTAAGCAAAGGCATAGTAGCACACATTCCGATGCCAGGCCATCCAATTGGAGAGTCTTTGGAGGAAGAAACGATAACCAACATCCACCTTATTACGGAGGCCATTGCTGAACATGATGTTATATTCCTTCTTTTAGATACTAGAGAGGCACGGTGGCTTCCTACACTTCTAGCGGCTCACTACGGAAAGGTATTATGTGAAAATGCTTCTGTTTTTCTTTATCAACATTTATCTTGTAATAATTAACACGGATCTCTAGAGCAACAGTATCATATTATAAAATAAAAAATTACATATAAACCGAAAGTTGTCTACTGTTGGACAATGGAAACTGTTGGAAGAAGACTCTTCCAACAGTTCCAACCATCGCCAAAGTGAGAATTTTTCAGCTTGCCTCGCTCGCTGTTGCATTCTTTGTTCTTTTATTAAAATTGTCGTTAATTCAAGCGGCAAAAAACTAAGAGTTATAAAACAAATCTCTGCAGGAAACCAGACTTCTTCGAAGAAATCTCTTTACAGGCGCAAAGGGGCCTCGCAAAATTTTTTTTTTTCACGCCACTAAACTTGCGTTTGAAAAAAAAAATGCCAAGGAGATGGTTGATGGGGATCCAATTTCCTCTTTGCATCAGAGCGTACGATCTGAAGTATTGCCACTGCTTTCACTTGAGCCCACATTGAACAAAAAATCTATAAATTACAATAATTTCGCTACCACTTACTCTCTGTGCTGGTTCTATTGCTTGTTTCAATTAAAATTACTTACCTAATGTACTTATCAGTGGCGAATTGTCCATATAAGCCGATTCCTACCGGCTTCCCTTTGGAAATTCGGAACACAACCACTCTATCGTCATTGAATAATCAAAATATAAGTATTTGATACACCATAAAATTAAACTACCTATTACAAAACGCCTACATACATTAAAAATTGTCTTAATAACCCAACAACAAAACACTGCGCTAAAATAACTCGTAGGCGCGTCCGGCTTACGCTAAATTCAATTTCCTTACAAAAAATAAAGTCATCATGACGTCACTTCGGTCACGTGATCCGCCGTTTCTATGAGCCGAGTAAGCCGGTCTGTAGCGAGTTATTGTAGGCACAGAGTAGCAGAAACGTGCGCGCGGGAGCGAGAAGGAATTATTGCTATTGCACCACCTCTTTCTGGCACACGCATTTGATTCGGTAAATTTCGTAATGCGTTCGGCTAGGAGTTCGTAAAAATTTCATCATTCGTTTGACAAATATATTATGTGGTTGTTTTTTGACGTAATCGCATTAGAATCTTATTAATTTGCATTTTGTTCGCTCAGTATTAATTGAATTCATATGTTTATCAATACTACTAGTATTAATATTTGTTTGTAGTTATAGGACAGTGATTAACATAGTGTTTTGAGAATGATTAACATGGTGTTTTGTGTGTTGTGAATGTAAAGTACCTTGTAATTAGGTATTTGGGGTAAGTAGATAGTTTAATAAGCTGAAATTACTTATTTAGAGTAGATTTGACAACTAATTAGTACGATCTTATTAGGATGGCGGCATTCATAGTTTTAGAATGTCATAGTGTGTGAATTTTGTAAAGAAACATGCTTTTCAAGGTTAAGTTTTGAAAATACGTGCTCGCCCCGATGTGACTATAAATCTCAAACGCTGCGATGGTTTTTTCAAAAATTGTAATGTTTCCCTTTACGATAAATATCAATGACTGACTGGCAGTCGTTCCCGTGTTTACTTTTGTTAGATTGTAGTTGAATTCATCAAAAAAGATGTGCAGACTGAAAAACATATTCGTAGGTAGCTGTTTTATGAGTTCGGAAATCGGGAATTTGTATGAAGCTCATAATAGAAAAGTAGTATATCGAAATGTAATGAAATTAAATTTTGATTGATTGATTGATGTACGGTAAATAATTGTTTTTTTTTTTTTTTTTTTTTTTGTTGGTTCGGCTTACCTCCTCCATAAAGTCACCCTGCGCTACTGGTACTTATTGATAATTTTATTTCCCCAGATAGTGATAAACGCGGCGTTAGGGTTCGACAGCTACCTAGTGATGCGCCACGGCGTCGGTGGCTCGAATCCAGAAGAACCCACATCTGTAAGCACTGCCTGGATTGCTGGCGGAAGCCTGGGGTGTTACTTCTGTAATGACGTCACTGCGCCTGGCAATGTGAGTGTGATCTATGAAATTACTACAAGGTTGTGGCATATGGGGTTGAAAAAAAATGTATGTGCTGCATTGCAAGGCGTACAAGTATTGCTTGCTTACACAGTAATAAGTTTACAGGAATAAATTATATTCTAAAAACTACAATTAATACCTTACGTTAATATAGCTAAGTAACCATTTTAGCCCCGTTTTAACAGCATAACTATTGCCAAACTAGTAACCATGTAGCTGCATTTTAACAGCTCGGCACTATAATAATTTTAAAGATGGTTTACTATAATAATCGCGAATGTAAACTGCAATGCTCACCAGTCACAATATTTAGCAGAAGGATTCGTCTTTGCAGGTATAGCAGCCTCAGCGCTTGCGATACTTATGAGCTATGAGAATTGCTTGTGAGTTTCCCTATGTAAGACATCCGCCGCGGATGATCCGCGACGGATGGTCCTATTGTTTTTGAAGTGAAAACTTCTTTAGGCGCGTTGGGCATTTTGAGATACCCATCTCAACCCTTACGAAAACTCTTATTATTGTAGATACACTGATCTATTCTATATTTGTTTCTATTTTAGTCGCTAAAAGACCGCACATTAGACCAGCAGTGTACGGTGACACGGCCGGGCGTGGCAGCTATTGCAGGCGCGTTGGCCGTTGAGATTCTAGTCGGGTTATTACAACATCCACTGAGGTACGTTCAACAACCTGTTTTATACTCAATGATACTCCACAAAAACTTGTAACATACTGAACGAATTAAAATGTAGTCTTATGGCCCGTTTTGCAACCCACTGATAAGTACCGGTAAACTTACTTATCTAGCGGATAAATCCAAAAAAAATCTGATCCAACTTTTACCGTTTTTGATAGTCCCTGTCAAAAAGCATTACAGGCCCACTGTTTGAAATAAAACAAGGAGAGAAAGTAAAATATGGATTTCACTTATATTTGATTTAAAGAGAAAAACAATGGTGCGTTACACTGAACGTATTCTGAAGAATCTACAAGAAAAAACGTGTTACACGCCATAAATGTTTTTAAGGCACATTAATGTTGCACACATAAAAAATAAGAAAAAAGAACAAAAAATATTAAATTTGACTCTAAATTATTATAGATAACTGCAATTAATTACAGTAATCTATAATATTTCAGAATATCAAAATAAATAAAAATAATAAAATAAATGTGGGTGTACCTGCTACAGGGACACCTCTACCCAACACTTTGGGGAAACAAGGCGTGATATTATGTTATGTATGTTATCAAAATATATGTATGTTCACATTGTATTGAACACCCATAAATGAAAAATTATATGACAGCCAGTCTTTGGATATCATTTTTATTTACTTAGCACTCCCTATACATGATACTTATTTTCCAGGGAAAACGCCCCAGCTGTGTACAATCTAAACAGCGACACAGAGGACATACCACCACAGATCCAAGGCGTGCTTGGTCCCGTACCCCACACGATAAGAGGCTTCCTCCACTCGTACCAAATGTTGGCCCCAACCTGTGCCAAGTTCAAACAGTGCATAGCTTGCTCTGATGTTGTGATAAATAAATATAGAGAGGAGAATATTGAGTTCCTGCTCAAAGTTTTCAATAGCGGGAACTATTTGGAAGAGGTGACCGGACTACACGAGTTGCATTTGATGGCGGAGATGACAGATGTAAGTGGAATTACAAGGTTCTTTTGGCGCGTGGCCAAAACCGGTACTAATGCCGCCATCTTGTTTTGTTAATACAATTTCTGTGATAATTAATGTTTAACAACCACATCCCCCTGTCAATGTCGCTAAAAGATCCTTTTAGAACTGTATTTTTTTTAAGTGAAAACTTCTTGAGGGAACGCGCCTAAAGAAGTTTTCACTTAAAAAAAAAAGCATTTTTGAGATGGAAAAAAACAATTGAACTCGCAACACCATTACCGACACCTCATTTTTAACCGACTTCAAAAAAAGGAGGAGGTTCTCAATTCGTCGGGATATTTTTTTTTTTTATGTTTGTTCCCCGATTACTCGAAGACGGCTGGACCGATTTGAAAAATTATTTTTTTGTTTGAAAGGGTATACTTTCAAGTTGGTCCCATTGTCATTTGGTCACGATCTGATGATAGGATCTTGGAGAAATCGAGGGAACTCTATTAAAGGCACATCTATAGCAATTTGGGTATTTTTGATGAGCAGTTGACATAAGGCTTTTGTAACTTAGATAAATTACAAATCAGCCCACTAAAAAGTGAAAAAAAAAAAACTTTTTTACAAAAAATACAAAGATCGGTGTCTTTGGATCAGTATTTTAGTTTTTCGACACCGATTTCCGAAATTAAAGTTATTTTTCACTTTGTAGTTTGGAAGTCGGTTGTATTTTTTGTAAAAAAGTTTTTTTTGTAAACGCGATTGTGCTCTTTATTTTTATTACGTTACGGATCAATGTTCAATGCAAGTATTTTTCTTTAAAGGCTTTGGAAGTTTTTTTTTTTGTAAATGCGATTGTGCTTTATTTAGATAAGGTTACGGACCAATGTTCTATACAAGTATTTTTCTTCCACCAAGGCGATCTTGTTCAAGTTTTCACTTCTGTCGGCACTCCCGGAGTGCCACTGTTTTTTTTTGTACTCTTGCCCTGTTGTTGTGTTCTAAGGTTGGATTATCCTCCCATCATTATCTACACCTACAATAAGTATGCGCAATATGATTGAATCAGCCGTTGTACTCAAATTATCAATTATTTTCGCGCAATAACTAACCAATAAGCAATGTTTTCGCGCTAACAAGACCTGCGCAGTACTTATCCTACACGGAGCAATCACTTGCTTCAAAAACGATGAAGGAAAACATTGTGAGGAAACCGGCATGCTTGACAGATATATTAAGTTAAAAGAGTATTAACAACTCTATATAACTTCCAAGTCGATTGAAACTGTCCGGTCTGCACCAAAAGGTGCAAAAAAAACGCTCAAACTTTTGCTCAATCATTGTGCAATCTTCAATAAATTCACTCTAAACGGTCAAAAACATTACGCGATTCGTGATATTGTGCAATATATAGTCTGGCTACGCTAAGTCTGCAATGGAATAGGTAAATGGGCAACTCCAAAAAGTTTTATATATGGTATACTTTTACTTCAGTTAGTCAGTTTCGGGGTTGTAAGTAGATCTAATGATTTTGATATTTTTTGCCTTTTGCATAATAGATTATGTGTGATAGACTATGTCGTACCTATGCTCCATACGATGACAAAACTTTATGAAATCCACACTGCATCGTGCTAGTGACTATCCTTTACCAAGAATAAACCAGAATACAAACAAAATAACCTATCAAAAACAAAGACCTGTGTGTGACAAACAAAGTATCAAATTCTTTTTTCGTAGGACAAGATGGTGTTGCCTATAGATTTTCAAATTCCACCGTTTTTTTACTTGTGCAGGCTTAGCGTGCCCAGACTTTAATTGATGGTTTAGGCCCACTTTACGAATATCGGTCAAGGGATGCTCAAATTCTCATTACAATATTCTTGATCAATTTGAGGATGATTAAAACTGGTAGTAAGCTGAAAATTCTAACTAATATTATAAATGCGAAATTGTTTGTTACGCTTCACGCTAAAACGGCTAAACGAATTTCAAATTTCATCCAGAAATTTGGCACGTGGGTAGACCGTGACTGGGTACTTTTTATCCCGATATTCCCACGGAATCGAAATTTATGCGGGTAAAACCGCAGGGCGCTGCTAGTATATTATAAAGGAGACCATAATCTTGTTCATAAGGATTGGCATGTGAATTCATTCAATTTTTTTTTTTCACAGATATTGACATTGTCGGATGAAGATGAAGACGAAGACTAAAATAAAATAATTCCAAGATTTATGTGTGTTTTAAATTTGATGCTATGCTTTTTGCCATAGATTTTAATCTCTTGCATTTAAAAGTGTTGTATTCTAAGTATTAAAAGCTCAGTTAATTAGCAGTAAAAAAAACATTACTATTAAAAATTGACTTATTAAAAATGTTTCAGTGAGCCAAAAAGCAGCTTTATATGTTGTGATATTTATCCATAGATCGAATGTCGTATCAAGAAATAAAATTCATTGAAAACATCTAACAATATCTTTATTTATTTCTACAAAATATTACTTTAGGGCTTTGTCATTGTCAGACTGATGGCTGGCAGTGACTTAGGAGTGGGTAAATGAATTTCTTTTACTGGTTTAGGCGGCTTGATCTTCCTTCCGTGTCGGCCAGACTTTCTTTGCCAAAGACCGGAGCGAATATGTTGTGATATTTATCTATAGATCGAATGTCGTATCAAGAAATAAAATTCATTGAAAACATCTAACAATATCTTTATTTATTTCTACAAAATATTACTTTAGGGTTTTGTCATTGTCAGACTGATGGCTGGCAGTGACTTAGGAGTGGGTAAATGAATTTCTTTTACTGGTTTAGGCGGCTTGATCTTCCTTCCGTGTCGGCCAGACTTTCTTTGCCAAAGACCGGAGCGAGGCCTGTTTCCGAGCCACCTGTTACGCTGTGGAGAACCTATTGGTGTATCCCCGTGATCTATGTTTGAGAGGCGACCTGAAAAATATTTTTTGTTGAAGTAATGTGCTGCATTTCTTAGATTTTTTTTTTTGTGAATTGTTAGCTGTACTTAATGTCAAGGGCTGTTGATATACCCATTTTTTGTTTTTTTTTGTTTAGGGTTCAATATTATTAGTATTCAAAAAAAAATTGCTATCTTGCGTTATCTTACCTACAACAGCCATACAATGTTGATTAAAACTGAATAACCTCTTGGAAGGCATTTGAACTATGATGCGGTCATCTTGTCTCCTCAAAATGGTTCCAAATGTACCTGCAGCATGAATGTAAAGACCACCTTGACCTGAAAATAGTTAAAATTAACTTACAAATAATAATGATGAATATTTACGACGACGATTTGTTCATGATAGATTGGCCAGAAAAGGCGATAGAGGAACCTGTGGGGTGTCCCTATGCTGCATTATTTAGGTTTTTTTTATGTATGGCATCTCGTAGTTGACCTCTGAGATCATGACTACTTAACCGGGCTTTCCTGTGGGTGCCTTAAGCTACTTACACTTAAAACCTCCAGCCGGGGTTATTCAACTATGCTAATTAAAACTAGGTGAACGCTCTCTAAGAGCACCCCCTGTGGGGTACGAACCTCGGGTTAGAGCGTCAACCGGAGGGAGGACATAAAGGATGGGACGGGCTGGACATTATTTAGGCCAGTCTAGCTCATGCTTAATCAATATATCTTCTAAAAACTTTACATGATTATGTTTTAGACAAAGTATTTCCTTGTTCAAAGTTCTCTCATTACCTGGTTCTTTTTCAATACAATGTACAACAGTTCCAGCTGGGAGCGCTCCTAATACATAAGCATCCCCTTCATTTGCTCTCACTGAAAACAAAAACACATTTCTTTTAAGAATAGTAATTTTTAAGGCTCAACAGTCTACTGCTGAGCTTATGAAAAATTTAAAATATTCTAAGATTGTTTTATAATTATAAATGTATATTTTTTAAGCTATTGCATAGCTTTTATCGCGGGCTTTGAGCGCGGCGACCGAATTAAGAAATTCCGTAACGAAAAAAACCTAACACCCCCCACTCCGCCTACCATGTAATGATGGATGATGACAAAACAAAAATTACGTTCCCATGACAACATCATCCCAAGTGTAGCATTGACAAATAGGAAGTATGGAGGTTACAAATGCTATGCAATAGCTTTACCGCGGCAGTCCCCCGAGTGCCATACATTTTTTTACAAAATATGAAGTTATTGGCCTTACCTGGTATCCTAGGCAATATGCGAGAAGACTTGATGATATCTCCTGCCTTCATATTAACTGTGGCCAAAATATATTTGAGTTTGTCACCAACAGCAACTAATGCTATGTGTGCTGTTCTGCAACCATCTTCCAACACCTGTAATTAAAGTTATTACAGAATATTATTATTTCCGATACTACATTTACATACATATTAAATTTCCATTAAAAAAAATTGGATGTCGGTAAAGTAGGTTTACGGACGATAATTTAACGTGATAATGTCGCAAGCCTAACGCTTAGGCCGATCGTGGCTCTCTATAGCTTGTTCCGCGCTCTCGCTTGCACGCTCGGCTCAGGCGGAATGTGACACTTTTTCGTGCGTGCAGCCGGTGTTCATCGATTTATGAGACGTTAACACGTAAAAAAAAACACATTTTAAAATAAAAAAAATAAAGGCCTGGCAGCATCAGAGACAGGGTCCATGTTACAGAATATTATTATTACCAGTTTGAAAAGCAAGACATTTAAATTGATTGGAAGAAGCTACACTATATGATAGATAGAGATAAGGGGAAAGCATTAAACTTTAACTGGGTCCCTGATTGAACATCAAAACCTTTGGAAACCCAAAAACTAACAGACAGAACATAGCTAATTAAGTTAGGCATAATTCAACCGTAGTAATTAACATTGTCAGATCTACATTTTTGCGATTTTTATCCAACATTGTTAATTGCTATGGTCGAATTGTTCACTGATAATATAGTGAAGCATGATGTTGCTGAAGTAATTTTTACTTTAAGTGAGCAGCATATAATATTACGCATATACGAGCAGCAGATAACCACTGGTCGGCAGCGCATATGCATGTGCCTCTGGCGTTGGCAACGTGTCACTTGTGTATATGAGCACTTACATTTAGCAAAGAATCACAAATGAAACAAAAAAATTACATCTAATAGGTCATTTTATCTTAGAGAATAAAGCATAAATTATAATGTTATAATAAACACCATTATGAACTTTGCAGCTAACGACCACTCATGTTAACTCACTTGAATTACTTTCTCTTCCCGTGGTGGTCCCTCAATAGGGCCATCTCTGATCCAATTTATCCAGTGGTACTTGTGTTTGATACCACCACCAATGCCCTTTGCTATAACTCGACCTGTAAGATGTAAACAATGTAAACCTAATATAAGTAGTAACAATATACTATTGTCAAATGCTTTATAATTTGGAATAAAAATTGATTGTAGTCATAATAGCAAGCTTAAAGTAATTTGTGTCAAATTAAACTTTATGATCATAACAAAGTTTTCTTATTATCTCATCATCTGTTACGACGCCTTATTAAGGCGGATAACAATTAAAATTCTATTGTGTCTCGTTAGTGACAGTTGAAGGGTTCCAAATTACTTCGTACTCACCGGATTCAGGATCTCTCCCAGCGAGGTTTGTAACGTCTAAAGGCTTAACAGTATACTCTTCAGGGAAATGCACAATTCTTCTGTAACTCTTGCCTAATCCAGGTTTGGGCTTGTCAATGTCGGGTCTACTGGCGAAATTTACAGCAGCCACATGAATAGACCTTCTTGCGATCAAATTAGGAGTGATGACTAGACTAGAAAATAATCGATTTAATGCCATTTCCTTTACTTTTTATTCAAATAGTCTATAAATATGAGGCTACTCCATAACCTCAACAAATGCGATTGCGATGCGACTGCGAGCGAATGCGAACGAAATGTCAATGTCACTGTCAC
The DNA here is from genome assembly GCA_949152395.1 of Agrochola litura. Classification (NCBI taxonomy): domain Eukaryota; kingdom Metazoa; phylum Arthropoda; class Insecta; order Lepidoptera; family Noctuidae; genus Agrochola; species Agrochola litura. Next base: position 13,603,301 of record OX424509.1, on the reverse strand, counting down.
ACACTGTTAAGTTGCTGGTTACCAGAATTGAAAAATAAATAAGACTTCTTCTAAGGACTTGAGACGTGTTGTCGTTTGTGTGATTGATAATATTATTAGTTTGAAGAGTCTTTCAGTTTGTAAATGTGAATAAAATGACTTCTTGGTCTAACTGCGTTTGCACTGACGAAACATTCACAACATTTGAACTATTTAGTTTGTAGTCGGGTTTTTAGAATTATTTATTTCCGAACTTAAATGTCAGTGTCATTATCAATTCCAATATTGTCGCACAAGTTTTAACTCATGTTGTGCAATTTATCTTGTAATTTTCGCAAGAACTTCTTTAGTTTACGTACTCAAAATTGTTAGTACACTCCAGTGGCACCATTCTACAGGAGCACTTAACAAGGTTGCACTAAAAATTCAAAATGCGGCTCGTGGACTCATCAAAACTTTTAGAGCTTCAAAACAAACCTACAAATATTCGAAATATTTGTATCGTGGCGCACGTGGATCATGGAAAGACTACTTTGGCGGACTCTCTGATATCTAGCAATGGGATAATATCGCAGAGGATGTCGGGCAAGCTGCGGTATATGGACAGCAGGCCTGATGAACAGGAGCGAGGAATCACTATGAAGAGCAGTAGTATATCGTTGTACCATTGTCTGGAACAGCAGGAGTACTTGGTAAACCTGATAGACTCGCCGGGGCATATCGATTTCTCCAGTGAAGTGTCCACTGCAGTCAGACTTTGTGATGGAGCTATTGTTCTTGTGAGTATTTCTTGTTTACTTGTTAGTTTTCAATAACATTGTTGTATAAAGTACTAGTTTCCCAACTAAATAACATAATACAATTGTCAATTGAATATCCAAGCAAATATTTCTGCTAAAAATAAAATATTGTGCTACAAAGCATGCTGTCCAGATTTAATATTTTTTTGTACCCTTTATCGCTTTATCTAATCAGCTGTTAGTATCATAGTCTTACCAAATGAATGTAAAAGCAATGGTGTTTTTATAAAATTCGGTTCAATTTCTCCACTGCACTTCTCTGTATTGCTGATAAAAAGTTACACAATATTAATATTAATTTTTTTTCTTTGTGTAATGTTTTTGAATAAGTACATAAGAGATAAGTCTCAATGAAATGTGTAACAATGAGGCAGACAGAGTGGTCCCGATGACTCTTAGCACCGCTAAATGTTCTTGTCAAAGGGCATCCAACCTTGAGGCTCTTCAACCTGAGGCAACGGAGGACCCGTCCCGGTCTGGAGAGCCTCAGGACTGTGTCCCTGATCAAGATACACCACATGTTATACAAGCTTCATCTCAAGTAGCACAGACAGATACTTGTTCTAGTAAAGATTGTTATTGTTCTATTATGTTTTCAGATAGTTTAGGGAGAGGGTTAGGTAAATTATTAAGTAACGACCTGAGGCAATCTTCAGTTAATTATTGTATGCCAGGGAAATCCTACGAAGAGATAATTTCATCAATAACAGGGTGTAAATATGATCCGAAAGCCATTATTTCTGTATTTGTAGGCAATAGTACTAATGTAAAAAAAGATGACATCACTGACAGTGTCACTGAAATCTTGAAGATTAATTGTCAGAAAATAATATTGTGTGCTTTTCCATACTTTGAGCACTTGTCAAGTAGGCAAAATCATAATATACATATGCTAAATAACCATATGCATTTTTTAGTTAATCACTATAGTAACAAACTTATATTTTTTGACACCAACACTTTTGTTGAGAAATTAAAGTCGACTAGGGATACTGCGTATCTGCCTATTAGTTTTAGACGTCAAATAGCATGGCTATTAGCTTTTAATATAACCTCAGACATAAGTAGTATGTCGAAGTCTTATGTAATAAGCACCACAAAAGTTAGTAATAATACTAATATTAAGGTGGTTAGTAATTTAAACTAGTCAGTAAGACAACAGAAGGTACCAGTAACAATGTTTTTAATCTCACCATCAACAAGGTATCTTCTAGCACTCAATTAGTTAATTGTAAAAAAGGGGCTAAGCAGAATTCCTTGAAATTGTTTCATCAAAATATTCAAGGTTTTTCTTCCAAATATTTAGAAGTTGAATTGCTTTTAGAAAAAACAATGTTTGATATTATTTGTATAACTGAACATTGGTTGAAAGATTATGAAATGTTAATTAATTTTGAGAATTACAGTGTGGGCAGTTGTTTTAACCGAAAATCAATGCTACGTGGAGGTTCACTAATCTTAATTAAAAATTGTATAAAATCTAAGACTCGTAATGACATAGTTGAACTATCGGTGGAACATAGCATTGAACTGTCCTGTGTTGAGCTAGATAAGCATTTTATAGTGTGTGTATACAGACCTCCAAATTATCAAAACTACTCTATATTTGAATCAGTAATGGAAGATGTTTTGGCAAAACTTACTACTGGTAATAAATCAGTAATTATTTGTGGTGACTTTAATATTAATATTTTGGAAAATAATTCAAATAGCAGTAGATTATTAAGTCTCTTCAAATCATTCAATCTGTCAAATGTGTTTTTAGAACCAACGCGAATAACTTCGACTACTGCTACATGTATTGATAATGTCTTTTGTTGCTGCGATTATTTAGATAAAGCCATTGTAAATTATCTCCCTTCTGATCACAGCGGTCAAACCGTTATTTTTGAGTCCAACACACCAATACTAAAAGTGCAGATACAAACTAGACCAATAACATCGGGTAATTTAAATAAGTTTAATAGCACTTTAATTAGTAAGTTAAGTGCTCAGGGTCTAAATATGTCCAATGGCAATATTTTGTATGAACAATTCTTTTCATTAGTGCAAACAGAGTTCAATAAGTCTTTTAAGAAAAAAACTAAAACTATTTGCCCTAAGTTTTTATTCAGTGACTGGGCAACTAAAGGCATCAGGAAAAGTAGGGAGACATTATTTGAACTGTATGGCCTTAAGCCGTATATTAACACGGAAACTTTTAATAAGTATGTTGCTACTTACTCTAAAACTTTTAAAAATATCTGCAAAGCAGCTAAAGCTTCTTTCATTAGCAACAAGGTTAAATCGGCAGACAATAAAATAAAGACAGTTTGGAAAATTATCAACAATGAAACAAACAAGAACAAAAGACATAATACAGATTATACACTAGACACTTCCGGCGGTCTTATTAGTGATAACATCAATGTTGCTCAGGAATTTGCAACTTTCTTTACCAATATTCCAATTAAAACTACAGAAACTTTAAATTCCTCCCCCTCACTTGCGATTGATTTATTAAAAGCGAATGTTTCAGCCTGCCCTGTGGAATTTCAATTTAAACATATAAACCCTGTGGTCGTTATAAAGGGTTTTAAGCAACTTAAGATCAAAATTACCGAAGATCTGTGGGGCATGTCTACTAAAGTTTGTCAATCAATTATTGAGACAATTGCACCCTATTTAGCTTTAATATTTAATTTGTGTGTAGATCAAGGGATATTCCCGGATTTAATGAAATACAGTAAAGTTATTCCACTTTTCAAATCCGGGGACAGCAAAGACACTAATAATTATAGACCCGTATCAGTTTTGCCGGTTTTCAGCAAAGTATTTGAAAAAGTAATGTTAAATCAAATGCTCAATCATTTTAATCGTAATAACATCCTACACGATCAACAGTATGGTTTCACCAAAGGACGTTGCACAACCGACGCCGGTGTCACCTTATTGAAACACATCTTTAATGCATGGGAAGAGGCACGAGATGCAATAGGCATCTTTTGCGACCTATCCAAGGCATTTGATTGCGTGGATCACGAAACACTGCTCTTGAAACTTGAGCATTACGGTCTGGATAAACTTGCGCTGAGCTTAGTAAAATCATATTTGAATGATAGACTGCAGCAAGTTCAAATAAACGGTGTAAATTCATTGGGTTTAAAAGTCAAAATGGGTGTACCTCAGGGCTCGATACTGGGTCCATTCCTCTTTTTAGTATATATAAATGATTTACCAAATTTACTGAAAAATCGACCACAAATGGTGTTATTTGCTGATGATACATCACTGATTTTTAAAGTAGACAGACATGCACAGGAGCTGGACGACGTAAATAACGCTATGCTTACGGTCCATAATTGGTTTACTGTAAATAATTTGGTATTAAATGAGAAGAAAACTAAATGCATAAGATTCGCGTTACCGAATGTTAGAAGTAGTGAATGTCACGTTGTATTGAATAAGGAGACACTAGAATTCGTCGAAAAGACGGTTTTCCTGGGGATAACGCTTGACTCCAAACTACAGTGGGGTCCTCACATAACATCACTTGCAGGGCGGCTAAGTTCAGCCGCTTACGCTGTTTGGAAAATCCGCCAACTAACAGACGTGGATACCGCGAGACTGGTCTATTTTAGTTATTTTCATAGCATCATGTCTTACGGTATTTTGCTGTGGGGACGGGCTGCAGATATTGATTCCGTCTTTATTCTGCAAAAGAGGGCCGTCAGAGCCATCTACAACCTCCGCAGACGCGAATCTCTAAGGGAACTGTTCAAGAAAATTAACATCATGACGGTACCTTGTCAGTATATATATGAAAACATTATGTATGTTCGAAAAAATCTACACCTTTTTAGTAAGATAAGTGACAGGCATAATTTTAACACTAGAAATAGGAACAAATTAGATCAACCACGTTTTAGATTGTCTAAAGTTCACACTTCCTTTATGGGGTACTGTGTAAAATGTTATAATAAAATACCACTCGATATTCTTCAACTAAATGAGAAGAAATTTAAAACATGCATTAAACGCACACTATGTAGACAAGCATATTATAAGTTGGATGATTATATCGTAGATAAAAATGCTTGGCTTAATGCTGGTCCTGCTCCACAGCCACTTGGGCTCACTAGTTAAAATTTTAATATTTGGAAGAGTTGCTTTCCCTTTTTTGAATTCTGTTTTTGACATTACAAACTTAATGTTTATTTTTTATTTTACCAAGTAAATTGTTTAATGCTCCAATTAGATAATAATGATTTTCTTACTTTTTGGTAGTCAAATTCTATTAATTTCTTAAATACATTGCAAACTATAGTTTTGTATAATTTAGAAGCATTTTTAGATTTTTTTTGTAAATGTGAGTACCATGGAGCCGTTTATTATGTTATTAAGATGTATGTTGACTTGAAAGAGCATGGCAGTTGAGAGAATGTCAAGCTCACTTAAATGTCTCGCTGATGGTGGCGAGTGTGTTGGATCATTCGGTTCCCTACAAAATGGTTGAGCTGGATGGTGCTGATCCACGCGTCATGTTCGTGAACGGGCGCCGTCAGTTGAGACTGGTCATCTCTTATCTGCCAGGGCTTATTTTTAATCAGATATTTTCAACTGCTTTGATTATTTTTTGTACATTGTTCTCACATATAGAAGCAACAAGAATAATGTACCCAGAATTTTGTAATATATATATTTAAAAGAGTGGCCTTGGAGTTTCTTGCCCGTTCTTCTCCATAGAGATCTACGTTTTGGAATGGGCAACTAGCTTCAACTTTCTGACTAACTGACCGATTCTTTGACAATTCAAAAATGCCTGTAAATGGTTTAATTGAAATAAATGCTTTGAGTTTGAGTTTGAGTTTGAGTCATATCACTTGGTAGTGAAATAATATAAACATAACCATATGTTAATATTATTTTTGTGTCATTTGACCTTTCTTTTGTAATAAGTCCTTTTATCAAATACTTGGTAAGGATTCACTTCTTAAAATCACTACAGTAAAGCACTTTAAAAAATAAAAATATAGTGTTCAAAATCAAAGTTGAGTACCTTTCATTAGTAGTCCATAATCCAATTATTTGTGATTCCAGGTTGATGTTGTAGAAGGGGTATGTCCACAAACCAGACTGGTACTCAAACAAGCGTACTCAGAGAACATCCGCGCAGTGTTGGTACTCAATAAAATTGACCGCCTCATATTAGAAATGCAGCTGACACCATTGGATGCCTACGTACACCTGATGCAGTTGTTAGAACAAGTTAATGCGGTTATGGCAGAGCTGTTTACTACTGAAGTGTTTGAGAATGAGGAATCTACTATGGGGAAACAGGTACGTCACACAAAATACAAAGTGGAGATGACAATATGGCACTAAATTAAACTGCGCCGTTCTAATGCCGTTTCCAGTCTGCATACGTAAATTCAACCAAATATATCCAATAGTTTAGTCACTATAGCTAGTCTAAAATTAGCAAAACCCATAGTCAGCCCATCACTAGTACACTATTTCTATTTTTTTTATGTCTCTCGGGAATCATCGCATTTCCGAATACAAACGAATGCTAATTTCCATGTCCATCAATTATTAGATTTGTCTTGTATAATAATTTGTATTCAGAACTAAGTACTTTATTGTTGTTTTGTTTTGATTTCCATGTGAACTATATACATAGAGCTGTAAAACTATTTTCCTATCTGTTGTGCTTGCGACTTTAGCAGCTTTCCTACCATTTTTTAAATAAATTACATTAAATAAAAGTGTATTAACAACTCTAAATATTTCCAAGTCGATTGAGAGTGTCTGGTCTGCACCAAGTGCAAAGGGCAACTGATAGAAATCCGACAACTGACGAAACACGAAGTTTGCCGAGGGACATTAAGAACATATTTGTACTGTATAAGTGTACATTATGTACTAAGTTTGTTTGAAAAAAAAACCTTTTTTAAATTATGATGCTAGGATTTATTTGATAGTTTCAAAATACCCATAAGCATTAGTATGGCTGCTATTTTCATTTATGGTCGTGTTGTTGTCTCCTCATTGTATATTCACAAAATATTTTTTTCTTTTTATTAAATCTTTATTTTCCAGTAAGATTCATAGTAGACTTTACTGCGTTATATTTTGCAAATGTAGCTGTCTGTGGATAACTTGGATCTAATTGTTTGGCAAAGTATCATTGAGTTATCTAGCTACGAAAAGTTTGCAATTCTGTCTAATGCACGAGCATGGCATTAGTCTCATATTGCAGCCATAAAGTCAGGGGCTTGGTAAAGGTTTTTGTGCCAGCTTTATCAATAGCCAGTAGTTTGAGTTTTGTGTCCGTTCTTCTCCAAAGAGATCTATGTTTTGGAATAGGCAACTAGCTTCAACTTTCTCACTAACAGACCGAATCCTTGACAATTTATAAGTGCCTGCAAATGGTTTTATTGAAATAAATGTTTTGAGTTTTTTGAGTTTAAACACAAATAGTTGCATGTTGTGGTTTTGTTCACACAGTTCAAGGGTATATTAAGTTTTATGTGATTAAGAATTAAGTGTCACACATTAATCTGAACTATCCTTTTCCAGGAACAAAAAGAACAGCTCAATAAAGAAGACAACAACTTCTATGACTGGACCTCTGCCATGGATGATGCAGATGACTCCAACCTTTATTTCGCACCTGAACATGGAAATGTAGTGTTTGCCAGTGCAGCTGATGGATGGGGCTTCACTACTCATACATTTGCTAAATTATTCTCTGATAAATTGGGTAAGTGTGTTAAAAACGAGCGAGCCTTACAGTGGCCACATATGATGTATAACATATGACATCTCACCTTGGTTGGTAATAAGCAACATTAAAGGGTCAAGGTCATTTCTGACGGCCAACTCTAGCATCGCGCGCGCTCATTGGTCAAATCAAATAGCGCGCGCTTCCCCGGCTTCCTGTTATACACTTCCGTCCTTTTCACGAAATCACTCCCACAGATTTTTAGGGTATATATTTATTATGTTCTGTGCACAGATTGCAGGAAAGTGAGAAAGAAAGATGGTACACATCAAAAACTTTATTTTTTATTTAGCTACAAAATGTTGCTATGAGCCACACTTCTTCAATTCTGTACTGCTTTTCTACTTTTAAAGGGATTTTTTTTTTGTTTGTTATGAATAAACTCAAAAACTACTGGACTGATTTTAAAAATTCTTTCACCAGTAGAATGCTAATATATTATCACTGAGTAACATAGGCATTTATAAAGATATTACGCGAGCGAAGCCGCCGGCGGAAGTTAGTGTTTTATAAACCCTATTTTATGGTAAAAGTTTTGGTTATACCAACAGTAATAACACTTATGACATATTTCTAACCAATCTAGAACATCTTATTTGTCAGGTCAAAAAGTAATTTAAAGTCTTTTCCATTTCAGGTGTAAAAGAAGAAATCCTGAGAAAGGTACTTTGGGGAGACTTTTATCTAAATACAAAAACAAAACGCTTCATGAAAGGAGCTCAAGAAAAAGCCAAGAAACCTCTTTTCGTCCAAGTCATTTTAGACAATCTATGGAACGTGTACGAAACAGTAGCTATGAGAAACGAAAAGGAAAAAGTCCCTGTTATTTGTGAGAAACTTGGTATAAAGTTAACAACAAGGGATTTAAGGCATACTGACTCTAGAGTTCAACTCCAGTCTCTTATGGTTCAATGGCTGCCTTTATCAAGTACAGTCCTCAACATGGTCTGCGAAAAACTTCCATCACCCAAGGAGATCCTCCCAGAAAAAGTAGAAAAATTAATGTGCTCAAGAATACGCGACTTTGATTCCTTCTTCCCTGAAACACAGAAACTAAAAAAAGACTTTCTTGCCTGTGATAGTAGTGATGATAGACCAATAATTATTTATATATCCAAAATGTATAATGTTGATAAGAGTATATTACCGGAGAACAAGCCTAAGGTTTTGACGACTGAAGAAATGGCTTTGAGGAGGGAAAGAGCGAGACAGTTGCGTGAAAAGAAAGAGAACAATACAAACATTGAAAGTACTCCTCTAGAAGAAATTAAAGAAGATTCGGAAGTAGAAAAAGCAGCTGTAGAAGATATTGACCAGCCAGTATTTATAGCTTTCGCTAGAATATTTAGTGGAAAAGTGAAGAAAGGGGACAAAGTTTACGTTTTAGGTCCGAAACATGATCCTTCCAAAATACTTGCTAAGGACTTCCAAATAGATCCTCATAAGAAATTAAAGGACTTGCACAGTGATGAGCACATTACTTGTACAGAGTAAGTTACTACACATTTTATAACTATCGTGAGTGAAACTTCAGGTACAATTTCTTTTAAAACTGGTTTCCCAATATTTTAATAGGAAGAGCTATGCAAATTTAATTGTTTTTAATTTAAGATATTTTAACAGTAAAATATAGGACTGTGTGTGTTATTTCAGGATCAAATCTTTGTATATTCTAATGGGAAGAGAGTTAGAATTAATTGACGAAGCAATAGCAGGAAATATCATTGGTGAGTAATTTATATTTTTATGATTATATTCAGTATTATATTGTGAAATACATATAAGACCGTCGTATCAATCTGTTCACGACGAGAAGGTTTTACAAATGCTTTAAATCTAAAGTTGAACAAATTACGTCACATTCGTTATTCGAAAAGGCTTGCGCGAGCGCAGCCTACTTGGATTACTAATGTCTTACTTTTAATTTCAATTTCGTGTCGCTAAGTCACCTCTGGGCCGGATTTAAAGGCGTCGAGGCCCTGGGGCAACCAAGAAGTGGAGGCCCCGAATTTTTTTTTAGTCACAGCTTTCTATCATTTATAAGCAGGGTGGATTTTTGAGACGGGGTAGTTAATAGGTACCTTAACCATTGTACCTATAGAAAAACCATCTAGGAGACCATAGAGGAACTTTTTGAGATACTTTGATCTGCATTCACAGATTTTGAAAAAAAAATACAGGCAGCAAGGAGATGGGCAATATTCATAAAATCTTTTTTCATGTCAATAGATCCTGTTTCATAAAAGGATCAAAATACTATCGTACCAGATGAAGTTTGAGTAGGTACAGGAAAAGTCAGAATACACAAAAAAACTTTTCCCATACATTTTGTAGGAAATTAGACTCAAAGTTACTTTTTCATGATGGATAGACTGACGCTGGGCGCTGACATCGAAAAATCTATTTAACTCGGTTTTTGGAACACTGTGGTTCCAAAAAAAAATTCAACGCATTTCATCACCAACTAACAACGTAGTACATGAAAAGGTGAAACTTTGTGAATGTAAATTTTTTACTCTTTGATTGACACTAAGGATGTATTTTTTTTCTTATCTAAAAAATAAAAATTGTGGAGGCCCCTTCCTTGTGGAGGCCCGGGGCCAGAGCCCCTGTTGCCCCTGCCCTAAATTCGGCCCTGAGTCACCTATACAAACCCAAATAAAGAATGAAAATAAATTTATTTGACCCAGGTTAAGGCACACAGTTAAATACCCATTTCTGATGAAGTACTTTAATCGTGAATATATTAGCTCGTCGGACAAGTGGTCATAAGACTCTTATGGTGCGACGAACTTACTTAGGTATATTTAAATATTGCAACTCAAGAATAATATTTATGAAAAAAAAAACTAACGTGTATGTAATTTTTTATACGTTTTATATTCCAGGTATCGGTGGTCTAGAAGAACATGTACTAAGAACAGCGACATTATCTAGTACTATAGCGTGTCCTGCGTTCAGTGAGATGCAATACTCAGTAGTACCAATATTGAGGGTAGCTTTAGAACCTACATACCCGTCACAACTACCACAATTGGTCAAAGGTACTATAATTTTTTCCATTGCTGCTGTTGAAAATATGACTTTAAATCCTAGAAAGTAAGAGCTATTTCTAGTTCCAAAAAAGATGTAAAGTATCAATTTGTAATTTTACAGGTTTGAAACTGCTCAACCAATCAGATTCTTGCGTGCAAGTGTTGCTACAAGAAACGGGTGAACACGTTTTAGTCACAGCTGGTAAAATACATTTAGAAAGATGTCTAGAAGATTTAAAGTAAGAATATCATATTTTTTCAAACAAATTGTTAAAGTTCAGTTTCACTACATATTATAAAACAAAGTCCTCCTGCCGCGTCAATCTGTCTGAACGCGGTGAACTCAAAAACTACCGAACGCATTTTCATACGGTTTTCACCAATTAGCGGAGTGATTCATGAAGGAAGAAGGTTTACGTATACATATAATTCATTAAGTCACGTATAGTAAGTTACGTATACATATAATCATTGTTGGACAAAATGTCGGAAAAAATCATGCCGACTGGTTGCTTTGCGTTACGGTAGTACGTTTCCGTGGGATAATTTCCGACTTCCACGCGGGCGAAGCCGCAGGCAAAAGCTAGTATTTCATAAAACCGCTTTCAATATCTATAGAAGTACTTATTTTACATCAAATTGTTATTTTATTCTTCTAGGAACCACTACGCAAAAATAGAAATCTCAGTATCCGAACCAATCGTTCCGTTCAGAGAAACGATAATAGAACCACCAAAAATAGACATGGCGAACGAAGAAATAGACGCTCAAAACGTTGTAGATAAGACTGTAGACAAAGATATAGATCCAGTAATAACAGTATATTCAAACAACAAACAAAGTAGAATAAAGATCAGAGCAAAACCATTACCGAACGAAATTACGGCGTTACTAGATAGATCAACTGATTTACTCAAAGCAATTTCCCAACATATAAAAACACAACAAGGACTACACAAAAATGATAAGTTGGAAAGTAAACTAGAAGAATTACAAATAAACGGTACAAAAAATAAACTGTCCGACCGCATGCTAAAACTTATCCAAGTTTTCAAAGACGAACTCCAAACTATTTGCGACAAACTCAGTCCCGAATGGAAGGACGTTGTCAAACAAATATGGTCCGTAGGGCCCAGGAATTGTGGTCCGAATTTGCTTCTCAATCAAACTGAAGATTATAGAACGAAATACTTGCATCACGAACAAGAAATAAAAGAAGATCCGCGCTTTGAATACGAGAGCAGTTTCGTGAATGGTTTCCAATTGGCTTCGTTAGCTGGGCCATTGTGTGATGAGCCAATGATGGGAGTCGCGTTCTGTGTTGAAGAATGGTTTTTAGATAAATCGGCTGGAGATGATATGTTACATTTTGGACCATTGTCAGGTATGAACTCTTAACCGCTTATTAAATTAAATAGTACTTATGTAGTAGCACTTGTGGCGGATCGAATTAATTGGTTGTTGTAAGTTTTGTTCGGAAAGCACGTTAACCTGTTGGTTTCGGCTGTCATTCGTAGATCTTTGGCAGTCGTTACGGGTAGTTAGAAGCCCAAAAGTCTGACAATCAGTCTTACCAAGTGGTATCGTGTTACCCAGTAACTGGGTTGTGGAGGTCAGATAGGCACTCGCTCCATGTAAAATACTGGTATTCAGCTGCATCCGGTTAGACTGGAAGCAGACTCCAACGTAGTTGGGAAAAGGCTAGGTAGAGAGAAGTTTTTTTGGGTTCTAATATATTTACTTTTTTCAGGACAAATAATGTCAGCAGTGAAGGATGGCTGCCGGAAAGCATTCCAGGCGCAACCTCAGCGTTTGATGGCAGCAATGTATACCTGCGATATTGTCGTCGACCAGAAAGTTTTAGGTAAGTCATTCTAAGCCATTTGGCATGCCAATATGAACTTTATGACAAGACGATAAAATCTGAAATTCAATAAGTTATTATTTCCATGACGTTTAAATACAGGGTGGCATGATGAGTAAGTGAAAAATTATGAAAAATCCGTTAAATTTATTTTCCGTAATTACAAATATTGTAATTTTTACATCTAATATTTACAATTCACTATGCTAAGTATAAATATGGTTCTTAAATAAATATATTATTATTAAACTAAAAATACTTATGTAACTATAAATGCACTGAAATGTTACACAAAAAAACCATTGAAAACTTATCACATATCTTTTGTGTACAATAAAAAATGTTTTACGTTTTAATTATATGGAATCACCGTCTATTGGTGGGGAAAAATAATTATTTTATTTTGAAATTATAATAATCCAAAACTTAATAGCTAATAGTCATGGTTATTTCTATTTCTGGCAAAATTGTTATGCTAAATAATACCGAGAAATATATTACGTGTTTTGAATAAAATAAATAATACATAGAAATAATCTACTTTCGAAACAGAATTGTTCTATGAAGTTTATTGTTTGGGTGAAACGAATACAAGTTTTTAGCACTAGCCATGTGATATTTTATACAACCAGTGTTTATAATAAAATGTGTTTAGGATGTTAGTGATTAATGTACTTGTATTGTTTGGTTGGTACATTTTGTCGTCACCAGATGTCTTTCATTTTGTTTTGAAACAAATTCAAACAAAATGTGTGCCTATACAAGCTGGTACACACGGCTACACATAAAGCTATACAATTCCAGTTTATGCTGATCTCGCATCGTATAGAATTTCCGTATAATGCGAGGGCAGCTTATACTGGAAATGTATAGCTTGATGTGTAGCCGTGTGTACTTTACTGTACTTTTCTTTCAAACTGGACGGAATATATTACAATGGAAAACACCATGGTCATGACATGATATAACTAAACTGCAGATTCTATAAAATTTCGGAGAAAAACAGTTCGGAAATTAATTAAATATAAATAATGGAATGGCTAGCAACATTTTCACCCCATACTTGACAGCTTCACTATTATATTTCAATAAATAAAATTATTGTTAATTATTCTAGTAAATGCAGTTGTACTGAGTATTTCATAGGCATCCAAAAATAAATTTCACCACACTAAACAATCACGTTTAGAATGGGAAAGTTAGTAAGCAAGTATTAACTAAAAAAACTCGGATAAATAAGCGAAAAAGCGTTTCGAAATTAAATATGTTTCAAGTATAAGTTGAATTCAAAGAGGCGGATCCGATTAATATAAAGCCTCCATGAAGCCAACAAACTTTTTTCTATTCTATATTTAAAAGAGGTTAATTTCTAGTTGATCCAATGTAATGACCTTGCTAGTTCCATAACTTTGTACCATGGGAAAGGAGGGTCTTCTGATGTCGATCGTCTGGTCCTCGCGACTCGAGATCTCCGGTTGTAGTAGGGTTCTGTATAGCTATGTGTGTGATATCTGTTGTATACGGGCTTGTTATCGGGATACGCGTGAGACTGAGAATAGTCCACTTTGTAGGCGCTTGTAGTACTCTGCACGGTCAGGCCGGTGTATCTGTTTTTGTTGTACGCTGTAACAAGAAACAATCAAAATATTAGATAACTGACATTCGTGACAGGAAGATACGATTTGATATCTGCTGTAAATTTAAAGTGAATTTGATGAAAACAACACAAGATAGTTTTTTTTTCGATATGTGCAGCCAGCTAGTGTAATAGGTAAAGTAGGTTTTGCGAACATAAGTGTAGAGAACAGCTGATTTGACGGGGTCCGCTAGGGCCAGTGCCTGCCGGGGGTTCGAAGAAAACCGATAGGGACAACGTGGCCCCCGGCAACAGGGCAACCGAAGGAACACGGGTGGGTTTTAGTCAGTAAGAGTCTGACACGCCCTCCCGCTCCACCCAGAGCGGGAGAAGTTATTTGATAATTTCCCACCCAAAAAAAAAAAAAAAAAGCTAGTAGGTACTAACACGAAAGGTAAGCAGTGGTGGGTCGTACACACATCATTCCGTACACCCTGATGCCAGGAACAGACGCGTACGTCGGCTGGTCGTGAGACATCGGCCCTTCTGTAAAGTCAAACAATTTACATCGTTATTCATTAGTTGTTACATCAACCAAAACCAATCAAATTCAACCAATATTTGTGAAAAAATCCGTCCTTAATCTGTACTTGCAAGTAGCAAATTCACTTAAGTTAGGGTAGTCCAGATTCAAATTGCACTTGGAACAGCTTTAAAATGTTCTTGTACGTTATGTATGTTACATTGGCCACTATTATACTTATTGGGCTAACTGTGAACACTTTACAATACGGTAATGTACTGCATACAATGCAACACGAACTGTCAACATATATGGAATGCAAGATCCCTTATATCGTAGCCGCAACCATGTAGGTAACAGTATCTGATAATAGGAATTCTTAACCAAATATAATGGACAATAGGAATTCTCAATATGTAATGTACCCAGGACTGTCCCTTGCAGCACTCCGTGCGGAAATCTAACATCTGACGTGACAATGATCAAAAATTCTTACGCAAATGTATTAAATAGCATGAAATTCTATACAGCCCACATTCACCCACTACTAAGTATAAACATTCATTGCATAATACCAAATTAGTCCCTGGTTAGCTTTATCAATTGCCTTAGTACGGTTTCCAAAACTAGGAATGTCTTTTATCTTGTTCGGTATTATTTTCATTTAATAGCCACTTAATCCTAGAGCGTAAATAATTGTAAGAAATGAACATGGCTTACCTAATATGTGATCTTCGGGACACCGGCAGATGACCAGGTAGTGTGACTTGCCAGTTCGGATGTTCTGCAGCGCCAATAGAGACCAGTCTCTAGGCGCTCGACACTCTCTCATTTCTGATACCGCCTCGCAAGTCTTCACCAGGGTCACAGCTTTGTTGGCAAACTGTAATACGAATTGTGCAAGGGCTAGAAAGTATGAAAAAAAAATTTTTTTTGGTGTTGGCATGCCTTACAGTATCTGCTATGGTATCCATAAGATTTTGTTGAACTAGACGCTAGACGACGTAGAAGTCAACCTTCTTATTAACATTTGTAACATCAACATTCTTTCATAATTTCAAATATAAATCTAAAGTATCTAAATAATGTGTTGCGATTGTTAATGATGATAACGATTGCTCAGAATTTTATAGTAAGCAAAACTAGCGTGACCACAACAGCATTCAATTAATTGGATCATCGGTTTATATACCAAAATAGAATTCTTCAATTAGTACTAGCACGCGATTCTTTGTATCACGTAAATCTTATCACACACTTGCGTGAATAAGTTTAGTCTGTGAATAAGAAGTTGCATTTCTAGGTTCTGATTTGGTCGGTTACTCGTGTTGCATTCTTTTGAGTGACCTCAAATCATCGATGACCAGGTTTCAGCACCGTACAACAATACGAGAACTAATTTGTACTACACATCTTTGTAAGAAGCATTTGAATTGGCAAAATAGATTTCTTTAGCAACAAACATGCCAATTCTGCTACAAAAAGTAACTATACGTAGAATGAATTCAGTGTGTCAAATCCAATTATGTTAGAGCGTTACCTTTTTTTTCGAGTCGGTGGTGAGACGCGTAGTATGCAGGTCGTCGGCGTTGAGACTAGCGGAGCATGGGTCTCGGTACCGAGCAGGGCACGCGCACAGCGGCTGCGTGTAGTTCAGACGCACGTAGACCGCGTTGCATACCTGTAACGTTACCGCCATATGAAGCTAACGAACCAACATACTGCATAGCGAACAGTCTTCGTGCCAGACATGTGGGACGAGATTCTTTTGATATTCATTCATCACATGTCTTACATAGACTTGGTATGTCATAATAACAAACATGGATGGACTGATCTTGGCACGTAATTACACTCTTAATGAGTCGATCAAGTCAATTATCTGGGAGTACTTGATTTAAAATTTTTCTTGGAAATGTTCTCTCTTCGCAACTTTTATTTTAATTGTTCTTAAGATTTATGGATCAATATTATATTTTTATAACGGCAGCGTTCTCTGGCATTGCACTGTATTTAGAACAAAAGCACATTCGATCCGCATCTATCCCAAGCATAGATAATACGGGGAAGTTGGGAAACCTTACAGTATTATCTTCGCTCAGGTCTTAAAAGATCTCGCAGTAACTGAATTATATCGGTTAGCTCATCGATTAGTCATACCTAGTGTTTGTAAGAATTTCATTTGTTTCAGTTCCGGTACTTTCTTTAGAACAAAAGCGTCAATTACCTGTTGAATAGCGCATTCAGGCAACAAATAGATGTGCTGATTGTGTGGATAGTAGTGATACTTTGTCGGCTTCGCCAACACTGAAGTCGACCCGGCAGGTAGGGGCACCGTCTGGAATCAAAGAATAAAGTTGATTTATGAATCCTCATCCATTATAACAAATGGAACAATCATCAATGGAATGCAATTAGTCAATGAGGCTATTTTCGCAAGCAACAAGAATGTAGTGTCACAATTTATGTATCCGTTGAAAGTGCGTCGATTTATCCAAGTTGTCATTAGTTAACATAACAATGATGGGAAATCGCTCGAGCTTGGTCTCGGAACGTGAACCACAATCTCATTCATCCCCGTTTGTCTCGCCGCCGCCGAGGGTTTCTGTGTCAACGCTCTTGCGTATACACCTTATTCGTTTCTCATTTCGCTTGCCATCTTTACGGAGACGTCTTGTTTTGTGAATTATTTCTTTATCTACTACTCAAGGATTCCGCCAAATTTTGTGGCGGCTAGAGATTTTGAAACTTAGTGTTGGTATACGAAAGGAGTGATTCGTGCGCGTTGGTTCTTACTCATAACAATGCTTCACGGTCATGTACCCTGCGATTTGCCGATTACTTCGTCACGTTTGTTGCTGGATCAGGTTAATAAACCTGTTAAATGACGATTATCCTTTGTAGTTTTTTTCACAAAGACCATTTCGTTTTACTTTTTGCGCCTTTAATTTAATTTTGGACGTAAACTCGTTAGCTACGGAACTTATGCATTTAAAGAGATCGTTTTTATTTGACGTTTCTTTCTTTGTAAATTAACAAGGTATTCTTTATAAGATCTAAATCTGAAATGTAAGTACGAATGTAAAAAATATAGCTATCGCAACACATCGTGTTGAAGCGAACGGCGGTCATGCAGTGGCATCGTCCGCGAACAATTACAATGTCCACCTGCTGAGAGATCCAATTTGGATAGCTATCAAAATAAGCTAGTCGACGTACTTACTTATCTGTCCCACTAACCCGTATATATTGACATCCGACTAACTCGCAACAAAGAGCTTTTTGTGTCCACAACCGCTGATCGTGTTTGTTACAATAATTTTCCTTTTACTTTACACAAAAGAGCTAATGCTATAATGGGTTCAGTTCAATTTTTGTAAGTAACCAATCGTTATCCATGATTTTATTTTATGGCGTACAACGCATTTTCATATTCGATGTGGTATATAAAATGTAATCGCAATCAAATTGCGAAGATATGTAGTTAGATAAAATAAAATCAGATGCAGGCATTTACTGTTCAAATTGTAGAGTACCTTTAACGCATATTCGATTTTATTTTCTGTAAGTTTTCTCACGGTAAAATGAAAATTTTAATAGACTTCCACGTGTTTTCGTTTATATTAAAATTACTTCTAATGATACATTGCAGACTCAACACTAACTCATGAATGTTTATTTAATATGATTTATTCAATCATTTTAATTTAAAGACGGCGAGTGATCATTACAATCAGATACAACTGTAGAAAATCACGAACACTAATATTCTCAACCGCAGTTCTCACATAGTAAATCTGTTTCAATACAAACTTACAAAAGGAGTAAGAATTCTTGGAGCATCCATTGTGTCATAACTTTCTTTTTTATGGTCTCGTCCGAAAATACTCATAATTGTATTAACAACATTAAATAATATACCGCCCGTGCTCCCAATTGACCTTCACGATTGTGTTATAATAGAAATGTTTTATTACTGATACAACTCGCAAATTTTTGTTCTTATATTAATCGTAACAAACTTTCACTTCTTTCCGTAAATTGAGCGTTGTGATTAACTCTTGCTTTTTAGATTCGATTATTTCCTAAGCAAAAATGAGTGCTTCTGGACGTGAATCCGCTTTTTTATGATTTCACTTTTCTTTACGCGTAATTATTTCACTGTTAATTAATTTTATATTTAAATGCTCACCATGATTAAACACAGCACTTGCCGCAAAGCACGATTGAGTCGGGTACTCATTGTGTTGGATGTTATCGTTGGTAGAGTTACTGCTCTTTTTGACCGCCAGTACCGTACTGATTTTGTGTTCGATAACAGGGTACCGCGGTTGAGATGGCTCAGGAGAGGGTTACCGAGCCAGCTAGATCCTCGAACTGGCATTTTTTCTACGAAAATAGCACCGGACGTCACGTTCAAGTTGAACGATCTAACTAAATTGTCTCAACTGTTTTAGGATGGGCTTCACCTGTTATGCGTTGCCTTTTATTATGTTTTTAACGCGGTTGTGCATTTTATATTTTTGGTTCCAAATTGTACTTGAATGTTTTTTTATTGAGCTGCTTTTATTTAACTTCTATATTTTTGTAGTCATGTTTGCCATACCCGATTTAGCTTTTTATGTTTGTTTTGATTTTATGTATTGGACTGGACTTTTTCACCGTGGAACTAACTATATTTAAATTATCGTAATTATTTTGCTCAATAAATATTTTCAAGCTTTAAGCTTCGGTCCTTACCGCAATTTAAGGTCAAACCGTCCAAGTTCAACAAAAAAGTTGAATAATGTTACAGCCCGTTACGTAGGGCGAAAAGGTCAACTGTAGGGCAGTGCTGTTCACACGACATGTTTACCATAAGAGCGAATCTTCGGTTCGCGATCTTGACATGATCCCGCCATCGTGACGTCACTGATCGCGATAACCGAAGGTTGTTAAACTATCAGAATGGACTGTAAGTTCTTGTTCGTCATTTTTGTTGGAACTGATATTGTTTGTAAGTTAATCTTCTCGTGTTGCTATGAACTGTTTGAGTAGCTTGTGCTGTGGTAAAAATATTAGTCGGTCAGCAGATCTTTCTCTGCTTCTTATGATCCAGGCCTTCTATTTTAAGAGATAAGGTTTATACACATACATACATAAACTTACGCATTCTTCCCATGGGGATAGGCAGAAACTACAGAACGTCACCTGCTACGATGCTCACATACTTCTTTTGTTTCGTTTACGTTCATACATCACACCCGCCGGTTGCGAGTATACTATGCACCTGACCTTTTTGAAGAACATCACCAATAAGGACAATAAATGTCCTTCTAGGGCAAGGACAAGATTTTATAAAGTTTTCAGAGATTTGGAAGGTCACTAAAATGTGACGTTGACTTGACGGTGAGAATTCAGAAAATTACCTTTTACGCAAAACAGAAGTAATGTTATGGAAAATTCAGAAACTCGAAATCACTGGGTTCACTGTTCTTTGTTGTCTTTATTTAAGTATTATATGAATTGGGGTGACTTCTTCTTTACGCGAAAGTTATCAAAATACGGCGGCAGCTTTTTTGTGATATTCTTTTTTTTTTTTACAATCATCATCTCAATCCGAATTTTTCACTGACTAGCCAGACGTTTTTCATGACTACTAATTTAAGTTTTCTGTATAAACTTATCCAAAACCCATAACGCGATTTCCTATAACCGACCCTTAAGTCTTGTTTTTTCTTGTATTCAAGTCATATCGAATTACACAGACCGCTGCTAGTTTTGTTTTCCTGTAGTCAGCAAACTGCGCAGGATACGCCAGACATCATTGGGGGAGGGTGCATTGAAGTATCTCTGGTGGACAGGATTTTAATTCAAACCTGTAGATAAGTAGAGATTTTTGAGATGGATAACTTCTGCAAGGAATCGGTATTTTTTTCTGGTAAAAAAGCCATTGGAACCGGTTCTTAAGTCTTGTTTTTTCTCGTATTTAAGTCATGTCGAATTACGTAGACTGACATATTAATATAAGCTCTGCTAACTTCATTACTGTGTGAATGAAGTTTAATTTAACTTAATGTTAAAGTGTGGTTAGTGCTGCAGGCATATATGTAGAGTAGTTTTAATAGATCGTTCACTTAGTGTAAGCAAAAAAGTTGTGATTATAAATAAAATAATAAGTACTTATTTACGAAAGTTTTAGTGTTATAGATAGGTACATAAGTACCTATATAATATAGTTTAAGTGTTAGATATAAGGACGATGCAATTTTTTTAAATAATTTTTTTTTTTAATTTTTTTAGACGACAATAAAGACATATTATTATTATGGCAGTGGCAGAGGTTCTAACTAACTAAGGCGATTCTCCTGTACTGTACTCCCCGAAGGCAGAGGTGTACCTATATTATACCCACATTGCGCCACATTTAAGTTCCATGTAACAGGAGGCTAAAGTGATGTCGAAAATGTTTACACCCCCTTGGATATTTTTGATTTTCTTTTGATAATTTAAACAGAAATAGAAGTTACTTTGTCGAGTTTTGCAGAAAAACTCAAGAATTATGAGAATGCATAATGTAAGAGCGAGCAAAGCGAGCTCGAATAATGTTGTAAAATTTCGGATTCGTTACATTTTCTTTTGACCATTCATACAGAAAAGGAGTTACGTAGTCGACTTATGCAGTAAAGTTGAATAATCAAGAGACTGTAGAATGGAAAACCGAGCAAAATGAGCTCGATAATTGTAGCACGCCGTCTCGTATAGATTCGGTATTCTTTAGTCCATTCATACAGAACTAGGGAAACTTATTTTGTCGACTCATGCAGAAAGGCTGAAGCTCATTTTACAGTACCTAGTCTACAATATTATGAAACGTTCGGATTTTGAAAACTGGCCTTAACCTTTTCTAAATCAAGAACACAATATTTTTATAAATCTATAATAATTGATTATTAGAGCTGCCGCGCTCCCCCATAGGCCATTCTACGCCCCCGGAGGGGGGCGCGCCCCACCTTTTGGGAATCCATGTTCTAGATTTTAAGACCGTAATCTCTCCTGTAATTACCAATTAAATTATTTTAGAACAAAAGCACTTCAGAGTATACCGTTGATGAAGTAATGTAATCTCTTTGAACAGGGTAGTTCTAGTTGTCTCGTCTGCGTAGCGTTTTCCCAACTATGTTGGGGTCGGCTTCCATCTTAACTGGATGCAGCTGAATACCAGTATTTTACATGGAGCGACTTATCTAACCTCCACAACCCAGTGACGGTTACACGATATTCCTTGGTAAGACTGGTTGTCATACTTTTGGGCTTCGCTGCCTACCCGTATCTAACGACTGTCAAAGATGTACAAATGACAGCCGGGATCAACGGCGTAACGTTTCTTCAGAGCTACGGTGGGTTAAGCTATTTATTTATTTGGATCGCCAACAAAGATTACACCTTACATGCTAAAAATAAAACATAAAAAGATACAAATCCTTGTGCATCTTCAATTATAGGAGACCACAGCTTGCATTAAGATATCAAACAATCAATTATTAATATGGAAATAAAGTATACAATTTAAAGTAAAAATAACAAGAATTAAAATCATAAAAAAAAAAATTAAAAAAAACTATATATATTGAGTTGAACAGTAGGGAGTTGAACAGTAGGGAGGAAGGTCAACACTTACTCAATATTAAGTTTTGCGTGTAACAGCAACTTAAATTTACTTAGGCTGTTGGAGAAAATGTCTATATCGTCGGAAGAACATGACAGTGAGTTGTATTGATTGGTCATCCTAACAATCGGCGAGTGTTTACCTAGATTTGTTCTGTGTTGAGGGGCTTTCAGTAAAGGGCCGGAGTGAGGCCGAGAGAGCTATGTAATGGATTGCCTTTTTCGGCCATTCTATTGGCCCGTGCGGCTCTTATCATTAAGCCACGAGCCCCTCTTTGTCTAATAATTTGATTAAAGACTAGCTTTAGCTCTCTGTGAGACCGGCACAAAATTATTATTATTAATTCAATTGTGGCCATCA
This sequence comes from Agrochola litura, assembly GCA_949152395.1. NCBI lineage: Eukaryota > Metazoa > Arthropoda > Insecta > Lepidoptera > Noctuidae > Agrochola > Agrochola litura. Next base: position 13,580,750 of record OX424509.1, on the reverse strand, counting down.
TAGGCGAAGGGCCTTAGAATTCCTTTGACAGTCATTCACATATTCTAACAGCAATTAATTGAAGTGAAATTCCAATCAACGTGCAATTGAAATGCATTTATAGAAAGTCAAGAGTTACCTTTTCATGTGTTATTGATTAATTCACAGTACAAATGACCTAACGTCAATAACAGATCAATATGATACAATGTAGGTAGGTATAGCGCGATGACCACTTCTTGATACTGTTAAAAAAATTAATAAGTATTTTCTAGGTATTCATTTCATTATCTTTTGTTGATGCAAAAAATGTATTTACTTTTGAACGAATGAAAATATTGCCGCCAGAATTTAAAAAAAATATTTCTATATCGCAAACTTATGTTGATTTAGTTACCATGAAACCGATTGACATTTGAATCGGTTTCTTCAAAGACTTGCAAACGAAGTAAGCTTGTGTAATAAAGATAATTTCTTACCAGAAGTGACACATATATAAGTTATTTATTATGCTTATAAGTGTAATTACGTTCGTGGTGATTTGTCACACGAGCGACAATCCCACAGTAAAAAGATTATGGTGAGTGTATTTTATAATTAAATAAAAGGTGCGATAGTTTATAGCATAATAATTGCTTAAGAGTGCTAAGGCGTCCCTGATATTTGCTCCCACGCTAACTAACGAGTTAAATAATGGTCAAATGATTATTACGCACGCACCTGTGTGTATGTCTAGGCTATTAAAGAAAATAAAAATTGCAAATTATGAATATAATTTAGAAGTCGCGACAATCTCTAAATTGCCATACTAACCATTATTGATGCATGAATCATGTTTTAAATTTTCTGATGAAAATCTAAATTATATTTTTGTAATCTGTATTCGTGAAAGTTTTATACCTGTCTCGAATTAATAAAATATCTAGATAATATTTTACTCACAACTTGTACGATATCGATAAGCAATATTTTGTAAAAGCAATATTCGGAAAAGCAATATTTTGTATAAGGTGATGAGCAGTTGCCATTATGCTATTGTAACTTAGATAAATTACAAACTGACCCACTAAAAAGCGAGAAATAAAAATTTTTTACAAAAAAAAAAACAACCGACTTCCAAAAAAACGCTACAAAGTGAAAAATAACTTAAATTTCGGAAGTTGGTGTCTTTGGTTTTGTATTTTCGTTATTTGAAGAGTTCCCTCAATTTCTCCAGGATTCCATTATCAGATTCAAACAAAAAAAGAATTTTGCAAATTCGTCTATATGCCCGAACATACATAAAAAAAAAATAAACAACCGAATTGATAACCTCCTCCTTTTAGAAGTCGGTTAAAAATCTTAATTAAGCTCTAAATTCGATTACAAGTTCCAATAAAAACAAATCTATTTAAGATTATTAAGATTTTAAATGACTTTATAACGTGCCTCCAAAGCTATCTTAAACGATCAAGTGCGCACGGTCGCACATTAGTCGCACGCAATCTGCGTTCGTTGGCCGCGACCAACCTCAATACAGGTTCAGGGCTGTGTTACATAACCAACGCGTAATTACTTCCGACTTTATCCTGATTTATTTGCATATTGCAATCGATGTATGTGAACACAATCGATACTATCGTTTTATGCAAAATTTGATTTACCACCATCAATGGTGCGAAACCAAAATGCATAATAAGATACTTTTCTTTGTGTGAATCTCAAGGAAATGCAGTAATTATGGTAATACAATGCAGGAAGAGGGGAAAAAAACTTCATTAGACTGACATAATACGTCCGTATAAAGACTGGTTCTCACACGCCGGCTGCTCGTTAAATATAGTAAGTACGCTCTCCTTGTGTTGTCTACATTGTTTTTAGATACTAAAACATGATACTCGCATTATCATCTCGCCGCGAGTCTTGTTTACATGGCTTTAATGATCGAGTTTGATCGTAATTTAGGCAAGTTACCTGCCTGAGTAACGTTGGCTATAAATACTGTTTTTGCTTTTACTTCTATCGTAATTGAGGAGGCTAGTCTTAAACGCAAGGCTTATTGTCAGATCCTGGGCAGCCGACGGCCCTTGGAACCGGGTATTCGCTGCTGATGTTATCAATGGATGTTGCTAGCCCATCCATCTGATTGAATCTCGCGATTGGTTCTTTAGACACCCACTACGGGTAGAAAATGTAATGGCTTATTCTTTGCAGTGCAAAAAGGACGACGAACAATTCCGATATACCTTCCTTCTAAGGCCCCTTTACACCACAAATCACTATTTAGTGACGTCACAGATTGACGTTTTAAATGTGTTTAAACGCATTTGTTTTACTCATTTTGTATCTGTAATTTTCAATTGACAGAAACAACGATGTTTTTATTTCGTTTAAAACTTAACGTAATGAGTGATTTGTGGTGCAAGCGGGCCTAAAACTGATAAGTTCTTTGACGTCATGTTTATTTAACCAGAAACGCGATATTTTTGAAGATTTAACTTGTCTCTTTCTGCCGAAATGTTGTAACAGTTAATAGAGTGGCCACGCTAAGTCTGTACAAGTAAAAAAACGGTGGAATTTGAAAATCTATAGACGGCAACACCATCTGTCCTACGAAAAAAAAATTTGATACTTTGTTTGTCTTTTGGTTTTGGATAGGTTATTTTGTTTATTTTCTGATTTATTCCTGGTAAAGAATAGTCACTTTAGCACGATGCAGTGTGGACTTGATTCAGTTTTGTCATCGTATGGAGGTAGAGCATAGGAGCAAAAATCAAAAGGCAAAATATCAAAATCATTAGATCTACATACACGTCAACTTTTAGATATCTTGTAAACATTGTCGTTTTTGGTTAAGGACGACAGCGTGCTATTCCTTCACATCTCGGAATTTACATATCATAAATTATATAATAACTCTCGCACTCTACTTTTAATAGGTTTAACCATTTTTCTACTTTATTTTGTGGAAACAACTTTTATCGGAAGCAATCTGACATTTCAAGTACCTCGAAACTGACATAACTGACTGATTTAAAAGTTTACCATTTATAAAACTTTTTGGGGTTGCCCATTTACTCCATTTGCATTTTTTTTTAAATTTAAGAACAAAACTCTATAATTAAAGAAATAGGATGCATAAATAAAAGCCCATACACACAACCAGTCATCGTTATCAATGCTTTCCTGTACTGCAATCATAAGTAAGTACAGTTGCGCCCACTCTTACGCATGCTCCAAGGATAGCGGTACAGTTATTCAATACTTCGTTACCGACTGATTCGAGTGGCCTTCGAAGATATGAAGAACGTTATAGTCGACATTAATGGGCTAGTGAACGTTTAAGGGAAGATTTAATGAGCGATTGTGCAATTAGGTGTGTGTAGAATGAATCATGGTTACAGTTTCGTGTCACAATTCCTGGAGTATTAAATGAGATGCAGCTTAGGGGGGAATAACGGTGTCTTCCAAGAAACATGTTACGGAAAATTGAAGTATAGCAGCAATAAAACTTTAGTTCTATCTCTAAATAATGAAGATTCAAAATGATTTCAAAATTCGAAAATATTCTAAATTCAAAATATTTTATTTCACATAAACCTACAAGGGCACTTATGAAACGTCAGAAGCTAGGTGCACGAATCCAATTGATCGATTCCTATGGAGAAGAGCCGGCAAGAAACTCCACGGTCACTCTTTTAAAAATAAATGGTTTCAAATTACAGTGTTAATACCTATTAACACTGTAATTTGAAACCATTTATTTTTAAAAGTTCTATTTTCATTTCCAGTCATGCTTTCAGTTCGCTTAATTAATTTTGCTTACTATCCAAGCATGGTTGATAAGCCTACACTGTTCTCTCATAGGTATGAGACCATGCTTCCAACCATGCTTGGATAGTAAGCAAAATTAATTAAGCGAACTGAAAGCATGACTGGAAATGAAAATAGAACCTTTTTCTAGCTGTAGGATATATTTTTATAAAAAAATATTAAATCTAAACTAATAAACGTTGCTTAAAGTTAAGTGATGATTAGCGATTGTTTAACCATACATTTTTGACGTTTGAATGTCACTTAACTTTAAGCAACGTTTGTAAATAATTCCAAAAAAAAATAAAAAAATATAAAAGACTCAATTAAGGGAAAAGCATACTGTTCTAAGCTTTACATCATGTAAATACATAAAACCAGTTCAGATCGGACTATAATTTGCGAGCACAAGATACCAAATAAGGCGTGTCCAATAATAACTAAAACCCATAAAAACGATGGTGGACACACCGGTACTTATTAAGGACTACTCATAATTATACACACGCGTAGTTGACGATATAATTAGCAATCCTTTATATGTATTCACTTTTTTAATTGAACGTTGGGTTCCGATAGGGAAAGAACTTGTAACAATTATGTAAACAGTGCTGGCACCATGTATACACCATTTTTTAGGGTTCCGTAGTAAACAAGGAACCCTTATAGTTTCGTCATGTCCGTCTGTCTGTCTGTCTGTCTGTCCGCGGTCTAGCTCCAAGACTGTTAGTACTAGAAAGTGGTAATTTGGCATTGGTATACATATTAAACATGCCGACAAAGTGGTAAAATAAAATTATGAAAAATATTTTTTTTTAGGGTACCTCCCCTACACGTAAAGAGGGGAAGTTTTTTTTTTCTTTTTCTATCTATTGGTGTGGGGTATCGTTGTATCGTTGGAAAAGTCTTTCAAAAACATTGTGAGTGTGTTAAAACTATTTTTGAATTCAGAGATCCGTTTGCGAAATATTAAGCTTTAAAGTGCAAATTTTTGTTAGAGTCAAGTGTCCCCCTCCTGCCAGCTTAATGGTTGGTTTTAGATATGTGATAAAATTCACGGCAGTAGCTTATATAACGAATTTAAAAGGAAAACTATCACAGCTGAGTAAGCTTTACAAGTTAACGAGTATTAATCGACCAACTTAGATTTGCGATTGTAAAAACATGTTGTCCCATACATTCTGTATGAAAGTTTTTGAAGTGAAACTTCTTTAGAATCGTTGTGATTTCAAACCGGATGCAACGGAAAAAACGACAGGTAAGAGACACAAATACAAAAATGTGTAGGATGAAGCCAGGAAAGAATGAGACAGAAATAATATTATCGGTCTCTCCTCTTTGTCCCATACTTCGTAGCGTCCCCACTCCCGTCTTCTAAGCATAGTCGCCTGTAATTTGTGAACCAGAGCGAGAGAGCAGATATTGCATACTGTTTAATACGTGCTTGTATTTGAGCATTTAACGTGTGTTAGTGTATGTGAAAACTACGTGAGCTACTGTACACTGTATGCGGCTGCGTATTACAGCTTTTTAGTAAGATGTCAGCGTGGTGTGTTATTATTTAACTGTGTGTTTGTTTATATCTTGTTGTGCTAAATAATAAATTTTATAAGATGCCGAAAACTAATGCCGAAATGTGTCGTCAATATCGACGCAAAAAAAAAGAAAATAAAATTGAAATTAAAAAAAATCCAGGAAAAAGTTCAACAGAACGTAGTCGCGAGTTTCGTGCACGTAAAAAACAATTATTGAACAATCAAAATAGATGTTCAAATATAAGTGTTAATGTGACTGATGTAATAAATTTCGCTTAAGCTAAGTTCCCGTAACGAGAGCCGCGATTTTTAAGACCATTTTACGTGCAATTTTCTCTATGATTTATGGCTTCAAACCTCTACTTTTTTTTGATCCCATGGTTGGATCTCTATGAAATTTGCACATAACAGAGCTTACATAATCCTGTCTTAGTATACATATCAATTTTTATGGTATCTTCAGTAACAAAGGATTTCCTAGAACATTAACTGTCTAAAATTAACTTTGGTACATTTTCATTATATAAAACTGCTAATATCTTCAAAACCCGTGGGTCGATTTATACAATTCAAACGTGACAAGTGTTTTTACACCTAATCCTCTTATTTGGAACTAAAATTACGTTAATATCTCCGTAAACAAAAAACCTCATTTTCAAGTTACGTAATTATACTGAACATTTTATTCAAACATTAAAATTTATACAATTTGCATCTTTACTTTATCTTATTAGATTCTAACAAGGAAACTAATAACTAAATTCAACTAAAGAACTAATTAGAACATCATAAAACACTTAAATCTAACTAGAAACTACAAAAAACTTAGGTATACAAAAATGGCAAAAGCTCACCTACACTCATTCATCATTTGTTGATCATTTGTTGAAACTGAAAATATGGAACTTGAGCAATAGATTATGTAACATATGTTAAATAAAATACAAAATATCTTTTAAAATTAATCAAAATACTTTCATTTTTAAACAATTAAACTTTGTAATTATCCTACCCTTGTTATATATATTCATCTCATTCTTTTGTCGATTTACTGAAGTTTCACTTCTATCGTGTGTGAATCGCACACACACCTTTTTTTTTTTTCAATAACTTAGTTAAGTATGTTCTTGGGATAAATTCATCCCAACTACGGAACCCTACATTGTGCGTGGTCCGACATGCACTTGGCCGGTTTTTATTTATTTACATGTTACATTGTGTACTTACCTAGGTATGTACTTATTAGTGTGGGGCGTAACGTGGAACGGCCCTTCATTGATTTGGAAACTGATGGAAACGGAGTTAAACTGTTTTCTATAAATTGTACAGCTTCTGGACTAAAGTGTAACTGGATTGGGCACATATATCGGAGGAACAATGGGCAAAAACCAGCAATCCCTTTTTTTTTTTTTTTTTTTTTTTTTGGGTGGGAAATTATCAAATAACTTCTCCCGCTCTGGGTGGAGCGGGAGGGCGTGTCAGACTCTTACTGACTAAAACCCACCCGTGTTCCTTCGGTTGCCCTGTTGCCGGGGGCCACGATTTCCCTATCGGTTTTCTTCGAACCCCCGGCGGGCATTGGCCCTAACGGACCCCGTCAATTCTGCTGACATCTCTTTGAGGCGCGCGTGGAACACAACGCGCCGTCGACCCGGGCTTGGTCCTTATCGGACGGCGAGCTACCCATTGCTCACCGTCCGCAAGCCCGCGCCTACGGTGGCCGGAAATCGGCTCGCGATTCCCGCCCCGGGCGTCTCCTCCTGCGGCGGTTAGGGGCGTGAGGGCGCGAAATTTGCCTCTCCCTCACGCGTTCCGCCTCCTCCTTCGCGAGCATTACCGCTTCGCAGAAGGAGGTGACGGCCTGCCATTTCCTCTCGCTCCGTACCATGGCCTGAACCAGGGCCGGACGCGAGAGATCACCGCCGCCGATCGCCTCTACGAGGACACGGCGTTGCTCCGCCCAAGCCGGGCAGACCTCCACCGTATGCTCCACCGTGTCCTCAGGCCGATCCACACAATGGTGACACCCGGGTGTTTCCTCCCGCCTTATCCTAAACAGGAACCTCCCGAAGCAGCCGTGTCCGGTGAGGACCTGCGTCAGGCGGAAGGTGAGGACGCCGTGGCGTCTCTCAAGCCACTCCTCAAAGAGGGGTCTTATCGCCGCAATTGTGGCGTGCCCAGCGCGGGGTTGCGACAATCGCACCCTCCATGACGCCATGAGATCCCGCCGGAGCTCTGTCCGCTGTGCCGCGATTTCTTGCGGCATCGGAGTTAAGCCCCGGCGTTTCGCCTCCTCGCGCCACTCCCAGATATGCGCGAGGACCTTTGCCTCCAGATCCCATGGCGGTAATCCGGCAAGGAGGCTCGCCGCCTCACAGGAGACCGTGCGGTATCCTCGGGCCAGCCGGATGGCCATGACCCTCTGGGACGCGTTCAACCGGCGGGCTGGCCGCAGCCTTAATGAACGCGCCCACACCGGTGCCCCGTAAAGGGCCATGGACCGCACGATCCCCGCATAGAGCCTCCGGCAGGAGGCGTTTGGACCTCCCAGATTGGGCAGGAGCCGCTTCAAGGCAGCCCCGGCCCGGTCCAGTCTGGGAGCCAAACGTCGGAAGTGTTCTACGAAATTCCACCGGCTGTCGAGGACGAGTCCCAGATACTTCATCGTCGACTCGACACCGATGTGAACCCCTCCCGCCATTACCTGGGAGCCCGACGGTGGCGCATTCCGAGGACCATGAAAGCCCATGGCCTCAGACTTGTGCAGGGCCACCTCGAGTCCCAGCTGCCGGATCCTGTCAACGATTGTCGCAACCCCGCGTGTCGCTAAATCGGCCGCCGCCTGGTACGACCTCCCCTGCGCCAGGACTAGCGTGTCGTCAGCGTAACAAACGACGCTGACGCCGCTAGGGAGGTCGGCGCGCAGCACCCAGTCGTATCCGATGTCCCACAGATGCGGCCCCAGGACCGAACCCTGTGGGACACCGCACGACATCTCTTGCCGGTTCCACTCTCCTTGGTGACCGGGGTAGATGACGGCCCTGTCCGTCAACCAGCAATCCCTGGATCCCAAATAGCAGGAAACGACTACACGGCAGGCCCAGAAAGAGAAGGCGGGATGAGCAGAACTCCTTGTACGATTGGCCCGCAATAGTACTAAACCAGAAAAAGGAGGCCTTTGCCCTGCAGTGGGACAACACAACCTTATAATAAATAAATAATACAATAAATAAATAATATAATAAATCAGTAATATAATAAATCAATAATATAATAAATAAATAATATAATACATAAATAATATAATAAATAAATAATATAATACATAAATAATATAATAAATAAATAATATAATACATAAATAATATAATAAATAATTATAATAAATAGATGACGGAAGGTTACCGTTTAGGTTATATGGTACTTTAAAATATCAAGTAGAAGTTTGTCAAGACATATTTAGTTAATTAGCAGACTGGCTATAAAATAATTATTGCAGAAATATCTTAGTTAATTATGTAATTAAACCTGAGTATTCTAACAGTTATCGTTGCGTTCTAAATGTAGATACGACTGCAACTGATCATACATATTAAGTATTTAGTAGTAATAAATATAATTACGTCGTTGCGTATTTAACATATCTACGAGGACATCCTTATGGTTTTCAGATCTATTCGCTATCTGAAACGGAAATGTAAATACGTACTCCAAGTTAAGATCTAAATATTCAAGTTTATGGAACTCGAAACACTTCTACATTATTTAATATTGCGGAAAACATACTCGGGAGTCAGGTAATAATTTCGCTGTAAATATTATAAATGTGTGGGTGGGTTTCAATGCCGGAATTGCATAACGGACTTGCATGCGGCATGAATACACAGCTCCCGAGGTAGTCTAATTGGATTTGTTTATAGAATGGAGAACTGAAAAGTTTTCACATTGTAAAAGGCCTCTATACGAATGATTTTGCTAGAATATGTCTATGCTACCATCTTTGCTAACTGGCTTTTCTTTTTATCACAACATGAGCTATTTTATTGCTCGTACCAATACGAGACGCAGCTGTTGCCCAACTAAACAGGGTGGCAGGGACATCGACGCGAAAACTGTTACCATGGATTCAGTACATGATTCTGAATTTTTTTTGTCGGTTATTTAAAAAAAAATTGCTGTTTTATAGAAAAGTGCAATATCTACGCGGTCAAAATGTATAGAACAGCTGATTAAAAAAAAAACAACCGACGAAAAATGTCAACACAGTGGATTTCAGAATCATGTACTGAATCCATGGTAAAAGTTTTCGCGTCGATGTCCCTGCCAGTCTGTATAATTATATTAAAGTCGCTTTTCGTGTGTCTGTGTGACCGCATTGTTCTTCTTAATTACGCTACCGATGCGGTTTTCACTATCATTTAGAGAGAATCTATTATATATATTTATATATAATAGATTCTCTCTAAATGATAGTGTAGATTTATATTATATATATTATACAAATAAACTTTCCGGAAAGTTTATTTGTATAATATATATAATATAAATCTTACATAAAATAAAGAAATCACGATGTTTTGTCCAGTTGTAAAAACCGTGCGAGGCAGGGGCGGGGCGCTAGTATTTTATAAACGATCATAAATCAATAATATTATGCTCGTGAACGCTACGGATTACTCGTAATTCGTAGCACTTTTTTCGTAGCACATTACTACGCGCCTTTCACCATAAGCAGCGCCTATGTTGTACGTGCTTCTTATCTCTAAATATAAAAGGCATTTTGTAGGTTAGGGGCAGGGGTCTTAAAGTGACCTTATGATCGTAGACCATCCATAATCGCTGATTTATTTCCGCATCTGTCCCATAAATCTTGAGGTACCCATGGATTGCGCCAACAGCGGTACAAAGGCAAGCTGTGACTTTCCGCTTATTACGTGCTATAAAACATTTTTTCTTAGCCTGTAAGATATACGGGAATTTTAGCTAATAATCCAGCTAATAATATTCTGCGTTATAGCTTTATTAGCGTAGGACATTACTTAACGTAGGCAATTTAATATTAATCATTTTTGTATTGGGATCGTACTATGCTAATATAGTTAAGTTATGCATAGTTCTTGGACCTGTGGGCGGTGTACACTGGATAATTAGTGTAAAACATAATAATTAGATGAAGTCTCGTGTAATAGGGATGATGACGAAAAAAATATTTGTTATCTGTCTTGTAGATTATTAAAAAATATTGGACACATTTTTTTTCTTTTTTACGTTATTAAAAGATTACGGCGATACATTGAGTTAAAATGTGCCATGACGTCACGAGTATGTAGATTTTATACTTATGACGTAGCGACCCCCACTTCCCAACTTTAATGCGTTTTATTCATCCAAGTAATTTTTTTTATTAATATATTAAAGCAAAAAATACGTGTCTAATATGTTTTTATTATCTGATTGACGGACTTAATAGAATTTCTTTTTTTTGACCTAGGCATCATCCTTATTTAAGAAGGTTTTATCCTTGTAGTACTATTGAAATGTGCTATTTTGTTTATGTTTTGAATGTTTGTTGTTTTCATTTAATGCAAACAAAATTGTAAATTGTCTTTGGTATCTGGCCTTGACATAAGCAATAGACAATTTTTTTTGAACTTTTTATCACTTTTCGAACCTGAATACGAGGCTTTTGGCTTTTGGTGAATGTAGGATATTATATTTTATGATTTATGTATTTTTTTGTGTAATGTGCGTTTATTTTGTGCAGAATAAACAATTTTTCTTTCTTTTCTTTCTTTCTTCTTTCTATGAACGTTCATAGTAGGTACGAAACGGTACACTGATTTGTATGAGAGAGTATTCAATTCAGCCTAACCCCGTCCACTGCTGGACATAGGCCTCTGCGCCACAACACCCTGTCCTCCTCCTTCCGCATTCAGTCTGTCCCAAACACCTTTTTAAATTCGTTCGTAAAGCTGGGCATTTCACATACGCTTGCTGATACGCGGTCTCCACTCCAGGACTCGTCTCCTCCACCGGCCATCACTGCCACTTGAGCTAGCTTACTCTGCAAGCTATGTCGGGAACTCCGGTTCTGTGTATTACCTACCAATACTTATCAAGCAAACTACAATGGCGGCACTTTAAGATGGCTTGCGACAATTTCCCTTTTTTAATTTCCGAATGTGAGGAAACAGATGATATATTAAATTTTTGTACAGGGTGCAATAATAACGTACCATCGAAGAAACCTATAACTACATACATACATAAACTCTCGCCTTCTTCCCATGGGGGTAGGCAGAAACTACAGAACGCCACCTGCTACGATCCTTACATACTCCTTTTGCCTCGTTTACGTTCATACATCTGGTCATACACGCACGCCGGTTGCGAGTACTACGCACCTGGCCTTTCTGAAGAACATCACCAATAAGGTCAGTATACGTCCTCCTAGGGCGTCCCCGCCCGGCCTTTCCCTTCACATCAGCCTCGTAAATACATTTTGTTAGTCGCCTTTCATTCATCCTCTCAACATGCCCCCTTGCACCCTTTTCAATTTTTGTCACTACATCTTCTTTTAAATCACACCGCTGTCTAACCTATAACTAAGCAATTTAAAAACAAAATCCCGTGCACACGACCCTTTTTTTTTCGTAGGTAACCGTTACTATAGTGGCCGAGCGCTGCAAGCAGAAATAGTCCTTACGGTGTATAGGTATGGGTTTCTTCGATGGTACCTCTGAAACTGGAAATTATCGAATGCTGCTGTATTAGGCTCATACAGTGCCGCTGCATAATCAGCTTATAATAATCCCACTGCTGGGACACAGGCCTCCTCTCTGTGAGAGGGAGTGGGATTGGTAGATGTCACATGTCTTTGAATTTTTGGTTCAGGACATGCCGGTTTCCTCACGATGTTTTCCTTCACCGTTTTGAGAGCAGTGGTGATGACATAATTTACACAAAGTAAAGCGCCTGTCTGGGTTCGAACCTTCGATCTACAACCCGTAAGTTGCGGCGGTTAGGTAAAGTTATAAAGTAACCTTTGCATACATACTACCTACATACAAACAATACCTATATATTGGTATTTAAAAAAATTATAATAAGTACAAATAACCCAGTCTTAAACATTCTGAAAGCTAAATAATAAAAGCAAAACAAGCCAACGTGACACTCCACGCAATTCTGCCGACAAAGCCCATGTAAGCTCAAAGTAAAAATCCTAGTTCCTCTTTTCACATACGTGTGTAAACGAGCTTTAGCTAGCGGCTATGTGGCTAAAGTGGAATATCCACGTTCCACCGACTGATATCTGATGGAGATTAGACAGCATTTCTCGCTTATTGACAATGAATTATTTATGCGTTATAGAATTTTAATAGACTCGCCATTTTAGTCCTTGCCGGGTGCTAAGATACCGCAAACTTGATACCTACCATGTAAAATATAGTTTGTCAAATCAAAAATAAAATCGAGGTATTAAAGAAATGACTAAAAAAATGTTTCGATCAACCTCGTTATATTTTTTAGCAAATACAAAAACGTGCAGTTTTATCTCAAACAATTTATTGTACACTATACTTTTTGTACTTTGCGCCATCTTAGACCACCTGGGGTGGCCACAACAATTTGTGACTCTGTGTACATTTGCAATAACCGCGCGATCACGAACGTGAGCGCTCAGGCAATTTTCAACTGTTTTTTGTCTCAAATGCCCCAATATTAGAATAAGATGAAGGATATTTTATTGATACCGCTTATTTTCAAACGTTTTTGTATTTTTCATTCAAACTTGCTTCCGTTTTCACTGGGGCGTTATTTTCATAGTAAAGAGTTCAACGCGTAGACACTATTTATATTTATGTATGACTAAACGTGTTTGTGTAACTGGCTTTATAATTTATGCTGTTTGACATAACGTGTACACAATTTAATCATGCTCTCTTGAGTTCCAATGAAAGCATTTATGTATGCTAACATAGCAACTAATTGAGAACGAGAATAAATCTTGTGCTTAGGCATATTTCCTCGCACTTGGTTCTCCCTTTTATGATTATTGGTTCATCGTCTTAAAGTATCTCAACGGGTCATTGCATTCATAGAGTTTGCATAATAACTGACATCTTTGACTGAGAAACAGGAATATTGCAATGTTGCATGGCGTTACCTATAGATGCTATGTTGGTTTCTTCCCGGATGTACTGCTTCACAAAGAATACTACCTACTACTACTTATTTATATTTATAGCCATCGATAACAAAAAGATTGAGTACCCTCAGAAAGACGAAAGACTTATCTTTTCCTGTTAGTGTTGTTGATTTAAGGGTTGATCCCAGTAGGCAGACAGCGACATTTATCGATACACAGATCAGATCTAAGATCATACATAAACTAAGTTTCCTTACTGGAGTTTCCTGGATTGAGTTACCGGTACCGTAACTCGATCGCTTTAAGATTTTATCGAGTTGCTAGATATCAATGCTAAATCAATCTGATAGGCTGGTTTCACAGTTGTCCGGGAGACCCGTGCGGGCCGCCCGTACGGGCTCCCGGAATGGAGAAACACGTGAGGCGCTAGAACATTTTTTCACAGCGACGCGGATGGATCCGTACGCGACCCGCTCCGGGTAGAGCCCGTAAAACGCTAGCAACCGTATCGTATTAACTTTCTCGTTTCAGAGCACTGCTGGCGCTACCCGTACGGGTCTCCCGTGTGCGGGCGGCCCGTGCGGGTCACCCGGACAGCTGTGAAACCAGCCTTAAAGATGAAAAACAAGTCAATTCAACCAAACAAATGAATAAAGAAATAAAGATATATACAGACGCCTCTAATTTAGACATACTCGTATGCACGTAAATGTCCGTATAAACAACATAATTTGCAAATATACGAGCAAGTGGCATGTCTATAAGAAGTAAACATATGCTTGTTTGATGTAATCATCATAAAATTATATCCGTAACTGGACACCTGATTACTGACGCTTGCTTACCGGTAACATACATGCAATTTGTAGTAACACCAGTGGCTTGGATATCTGATAAAAATGTTGAGATATGAAGAAAACATGAAAAAATTGCCAAACTGAATAGTACGAGTATTAACGAAAAAGTGAATTTGTTGTGTTTATAATGCTAAACTGCGGAGAGATTTTGATGAAGCGGACGTAGCTCGTAACTTCCCCCAAAAAATAAAAAAAACATTGGCACTCCGGGAGTGCCGACAGAAGTGAAAACTTGAAAAAAAATAACTTCCAAAACCTTTAAAGTAAAAATACTTGCATAGATCATTGATCCGTATCGCAATCTGAATAAAGAGCACAATCGCGTTTACAAAAATGAAGTGTCGGTAACGGTGTCGCGTGTTCAATGTTTTTTCCCATCTTAAAAATGCCCAACGCGCCTATAGTTTTCACTTCAAAAATCTGCTCAATCCAAAGATAAATTTATCCAACGAGACCACCATTATCTTATTTTGAAGAGGACGGCAACTTTCATCAAAAACCAGGAAATTCCTTCCGCAAATAAAGCCACTACTAGAGGGAACATCATAAAGATTGTAAATTGGCCTTGTTTACACCCGAGAAAGACAGATTCAATTTACAAGCATTTTATCGGCACATTATCCCTCTTAACTTAAAGCTATATGTTCACGCTAGCAACACTGTAGACAAATTCAAATTTAGTTGAAGTGAAAACTTCTTTAGGCGCGTTGGGCATTTTTGAGATGGGGAAAAACAATTGAACTCGCGACACCGTTACCGACACCTCATTTTTGTAAACGCTATTGTGCTCTTTATTTAATATTACGTTACGGATCAATGTTCTATGCAAGTATTTTTACTTTAAAGGTTTTGGAAGTATTTTTTTTAATTGTTCAAGTTTTCACTTCTGTCGGCACTCCCGGAGTGCCACTGTTTTTTTTTATATCTAAAACTACTAGCAACTTAGCCTTCATCTGAAACTATAGTAATGCCCGTATTCGCTAACACCTACATGAATGCCTAAATAAAAGCGCGCCGTTAGATTTCAAAAATCGAGCGTTTAAAATCCAACAACGCGATTTTATTTATGCATTAATTTAGGTGTTACCTAGAGTTAGTGAAAACGGACATAACTGTCGCATATTAAGTCACCTAGAATTATACGCTAGGCAGGTACCCTGTTCTTACGCTAGCTAGTAAAGTTATGCTTATGTTTATGAGCAGCATATTAATACAGGTAGGTATGTCTTGATTTACGATGAGTTACTAGGCACCTGGTAATCTATTTTCGCAATGTATGCCTTGATAATGGAATACTAACTGTTGTCAGCTGTTTCACACGCATCTTATGAAAACTTAGTCTAAAATATAGTCTGTTATTTTTCGGGTCGTGTTTAAGTTCTGTGCAAATTTTCGTTGAAATTGGTAGTAGTAGTTTAGGCATCAAGATTTAAAAAACAGGCACACTCTCAGATTTATAATATTAGTTAAAACCTGCCTGCCTGACCTGTTACGAGGCATTTCGTCATGAGTCACCCACTGAAACAATATTGAAACCAAATGCAGGACCATAAATGGGGGAACAATAAATCTTATTGACGGCCCCTAAAGTTTAAATTATCTATAGAAGGTAAAGGTGCGCATGAAATAAAGAACCAACAGATTGACCTATTTCAATACAATATTGTTTGGCACATAATGCTGAACATTATTCTTTGGCAGCTTGTAACAATAAGAATTCGATTCATATAAATAGTACCCTTAAATCAGTGCGATGCACCTGATCACTTCAGTCATATTACAATCATTCTGCCGTGACGTAATATAAAATAATACTAGCTGACCCGGAAACGTTGTTTTGCCTTATAAATTACTTATGTTTGGGGTGGACCACCCTTATCACTTAGGGGTATGAAAAATTGATTACGACCGATTCTCAGACCTACCGAATATATATATAAAATTTCATAAAAATCGATCAAACCGTTTCGGAGGAGTATGGCAACTAATATTGTGACAGGAGATTTTATATAGATAGACGAGCTGACCCGGCAAACGTTGTTTTGCCATATAAATGTTTTGGGTGGACCACCCTTATCACTTAGGGGTATGAAAAATAGATTACGACCGATTCTCAGACCTACCGAATATACATATAAAAATTTCATAAGAATCGATCAAACCGTTTCGGAGGAGTATGGCAACTAATATTGTGACACGAGATTTTATATAGACAGACGAGCTGACCCGGCAAACGTTGTTTTGCCATATAAATGTTTTGGGTGGACCACCCTTATCACTTAGGGGTATGAAAAATAGATTACGACCGATTCTCAGATCTACCGAATATACTTATAAAATTTCATAAGAATCGATCAAGCCGTTTCGAAGAAGTATGGAGAATTTTATATATTTAGATTTAGGTACATTATTTTTTTTGGATAAGACAACGGCTAAAACCGAAATGAAAAGAGTAGGTTACAGAATATAGTAAGTCCGATTTCAAACAAAAGTACCTAAATAGAATTGTAGACTAAGTGTAGATAGTGCACTAAATTCTGTAGTAAAAGAGCTAGCACCATGTAGCCCAAAACTTAAGATTTCTAATTCCGCTAATGTTAAAACGAATGTCGTCGTGGACACAAAATATATACTGGGTGGCAGGGACATCGACGCGAAAACTGAAACCATGGATTCAATACACAATTCTAAAACCCCCTGCGTTGAAAATTTTCGTCGGTAATTTTTTTTTAAATCAGCTGTTCCATACATTTTGACCGCGTAGGTATTGCACTTTTCTATGAAACAACAGATTTTTTTAAAATAACCGACGAAAATTTTCAACACAGGGGGGGTTCAGAATCATGTACTGAATCCATGGTTTCAGTTTTCGCGTCGATGTCCCTGCCACCCTGTATACATAGGTGATATCGAAACAAACTTGGTACAGCCTACACTTGCACTGATTCCACAGAGGAAACTAGAAGTTGTTGCAATCTAAAGAGTATAAACCGACGCAGTAAATCTCACACAGCAAAGCCCTTGAACCATACCATAGATTAAATAGTTAAACATACTTTGAATAGTCCAGTAAATCTTAGGGACATCGATTAGCATTAGTTAGGTACGATATTATTGTTCAGAATATATTTATCGTTATAATTAGCATAATGTCCGCATTCGCGTCTGATAGAATAATCTATAGGATATAAATTTTAATGTTAAACCAACATTAAACAACGGTTTCTTTTAATAAGGATTAGCTTTCCGTTATCCGATTGATAAATGCTACAATTAGCAATTCAATAGTTTCAATTAAAAGACGGAAGGCATTTGTAACTCAATCGAACGGACTAACTCTAAAAATAAGTAAAACATTTTTGTCAAACTGATCTGGAGATATCGCGCAATTCAATTTATCAAAGTTGACTTAGAATTTCTTGAAGATCAATTGGACTTGTATTATTGCTATGCTTTATCACATTAATTGTAAATTGCCTTTAAAACAGCCTCTAATAAACGCTCTAAACATGTTATCTTCTTAACAAATAACGAAGAAACTCGCTATCTCTAGAAATTAACTGGCTCAAGATCAGCCGTAACTAAGGCGACGCGAGTGATGTATCGATGCATCGGAACGTCGAACGTCGCCGTCGAACATAGTTACAATGTCGTGACATTCAGGAAACCAGCAAGATAAACAGTTCGGAGATCCTAAGCTACGTCCCCAAGATCGAGTTACAGATTGCCGTGTTGCCATCTGCCAGGGAATTTGTTACGGCCCGCTCAAGTAGCTGGATCACTTTAACAAGCACCAAACAAGGCGTGAAAACGAAAATAAATAACATTTTCGAGGTGTGCCCCTCGAATGGTAAATTAATGGCCGCCGCTTCCAGTCAAATAGATAAGGATGTGTGGCCACTTTATATTCGTAGAGGTTGAGCCGTGAATGCAAATAATTTATAAGAGACAAATGGTCTAGCAACGACTCGTTAGATTCGCACTGAATTGTTCTCGTTAAATGGAAATTAGAAACAGAGTTATGGGCTGGTTCAAATCTACATTTGCAGGCTGTCATCATGAAATTGCCACCATTATTAATAAGGAGAAACGATATACAAGTAACCAACTAAAAGCAAAATTTAGTGCCTACTTACTTAATACGTTGTCCTTATTTAAATAAACGTTCACAACTCAACGCGTAGGCCGCAAGATAAGTGAGAGAACGACGGTTGGGCGAAGCGAAAGATTTGACTTGTACGATAGGAACCCTACCCACGCTGGTTTGCGACACAACCGCCACGCCTCGCCAACCGAGATATCCCACCTTTAATAAGATAAATTGAATTTATCGCGTATTAAATCTACTATTACCGCATGGTTCATGCGTGGTCCACTTATATTATGCCCTTGAGATACGGCCTGCGCTAAATGCACATAGATTTTCCTTAGATTGCTAGCCGATATTACCGGCGCAAGCGCACGAACATCCTCGCCATTAAACCGACACACAATAACGAAGCTCTCTCTAAAACTTTAAAATTCATATTTCCTAATAAAGTTTCCTAACGCGATAAATTTATCCACATTGACGTTATAAACGCTTACTTTCCGTATAAAGCGCTCACGAAAGTTGGAGAAATTCGCTTGAATTGTATCGTTAAATAGAACAATGCGAACCATTGAAAACGAGTGGGTAAAGATTTACATCTGAACGAGAGGCAGTGGTCTTCATTGTGTGCGGGTTCCCAGCGGCCTCCAGGACGAACGCGGAGACACGACAATATTCTACGCGATATCGAGTATCGATGCAGCCGCATCTATGTATGCGAAGGCACGCGCGGTGTACAAGGAACCGATATCCCGATAAGGCGGTACCGATCGTACATTACGCTTATCCAGGCGCTGTTGGTGCGCCTAGCTCCTATACACTTTACTCGACATCTTCCTATGTAATGAATACCTCGCCGACACGTAATTGGCTAGTGCAACCCTGCTAGAACTCGTAAACGGTCCTATTTGCCTATGCGGATAAATGCGCATGCACGCTACCGGACGGACGGCAAGAATACCACGGCTGCGTCGAAAACAATGCTCACGATTCCACATTCTGAAATATCGGTTATATAGAAATATCTGTTAGATATTAGATGCCTGGAGAACGCCGTCCAAGTTTGCAGATAATGCTTTGATGCATTGATGCTTTTTTGTTTACAGTGTTTTGCAAAAACCAAGTACAATACCTCTCCGGCAAGAAATCCATTATATCCATAAACAAGGCTACTTCGTACCACCGTATTTTTTGTGTCTATCTAATCTAGCTGTCCATTCCATGTATCTGTTGCTCGGCCCGGGAAATGCCCACAAAAGCTGGTCCCGTTCTAAGAGTGCTTGCGGTAATCGCTGTCGGCATCAGTCTCTGTTGCGATCACCACTCAATTAATCTCTTTTTCTCTAGAATCCATTGTCTCCCCTGTTTATCAGTGTTACATGCCGTTTGTGTGTCACATTAACGGTGAGCGTGATGCAACTCTTCGTGTGACAACGTTGAAACATTTTTTGCAGCGCATTCGATCATTGTCGTAATTGGATTTTTGTGTTGGTTACCGTTTGAACTCTGAACATCTATTCCGTAAGCGGCGCGGCGCCAAGCTCTAACTAATGGTTGATGCTCGAAAATACTGTAGTGAATTACGGCTGCTATATTCGTATTTTGCCGGTGTCATGGCTCGTGCTCTTTTGCTTTTGTTACTGTTTATCGCAGCAACCAGTTCGCCGAAGCATTTAGTTTTCAAATAATGGCGTCTTCTCGTACCTTAACGAACGAAAGTTTCTCGCATTCAAGCCCAATAATGGTCGTATATCACCATACGTATTGTTAGAAAGTATTTTAAGCAAAACTCGTAACTTTGCTTGTATTATTTATGTGCTGCATAAATTTTACGTTCACGGCTTTCCAATATAATTGCACTATTATCAAAAACAGTGGTAATAAAATATTGCTTACAGATCACATTGTAGGCTTTCACTTTCTTAACAAAGTCTTAAGCTAGCTTTAGGTTTCTACTATGTAATAGGGATATTGTTGCATCTGAAGTTTCTCAGATATAAATTACATAGCCTTGTGTAACTCTTACACGGAGAATAGCCGTTGTCAGGTGAGTTCCGTCGTTTTGAACAACGGTCATTAGTTGATTCTTCCGCTAACTGCGATACTATGGTGCGAAACTTGTTCTGGGCACATGCGTAATGGCCGATCGGGCGTATCGGGACCTCTGCACGCACATACATCGTAAATTACCAATTGAAGACTTGCACAGTGAAACACAGATACTATCGTTTCACGCCTGATTAAATCGTTTTGTGAATATCTAAATTATAAAATTGTTGCATTCTTTAGATAAAAAAATACTTTTGAGACAAGAAACAGCAGCTGTTGCCGGTGCTGCAGCTATTAAAATAATCTTGAGTTTCTTAAACTACGTAGTCCTAATATATCACATGCAATCTATGTCTATACAAGCTTCATCATCATCATTATTTCAGCTGAAACGAGCACTTCGATCGGTTCTGTGCTTCCGCGTTCTCTATGCATTTTTAACACCATAGTGCGATCGTCAACCCAGCTGCCAAGCGTGGCAAACGTCCCCAAAAATACAAGCTTATTCATTTAAATAAAACTTCAATTTCATAATGATAATTTTGATGAGTCTTATGTTGGCTTCTAAATTAATGATTCGTTTTGTTTTCCACGACGTTATTTGAGAAAGTTCACTACTGTCAATATATTAAATTGGCGAAGCATTCTGATCACGATTAGACCCGGCGCTCACAGGCCAATCCCTCGATGCAATAAGAAACCGACTTTAATTTCTATCGTGACAGGCCTCGCTATTCCCCTCTTATTAATTGATTAGATCGCCTACAACGTTGCTTAGTTTAAAACAATTGTTAATAACAATCACCAATGTATCGTTGCCTTTAATACTTTGTATGATTTCTAGAAGGGATCACGTTTTATTATAATTCCCTGCTACAGTTCAGTTTTCTGCGATGTTTCCTGGTAATGTATCTTATCTTGCCCCGGAGTCATTGAATGGAATATTAAAACCAGTAGCAGATTGGCTACGGCTGATTTTGTATTAGATTATGTTTCCCATAGAGTAAGCGGTCGTGACTCTGTAGGTTGTATATAGTTTTTCCTTGTCGGCTGTATTAAGTGTGCTGTAACATGCCTGTAATGGATGCCAATAAAAAGCTTAGAGAGACTGTGACGGTTGTTGATAGTGTTACAATAATAATGTCTATGGTGTTCTTAGAACTAAAGTGAAATATGGAAAGCATCAGTTTATCGTTTATATTTTTGCTGTCATCAGCATTCTTGATATATTTGCGTAGAGATATGATATGTTTGTCGTGTTATTTCTCCTATTTTATCTCTAGAGCTAAGAATAGGACATTCCTTCCCATCATCCCTCCTCGCGGCTGTCAATACTAATGAATTTCAACGACGATAAGCGTTTATTTTTCCAATCAATCGGCCAAATCTGCTTTGATTCAAGAACTGGTACAGCCAGTTCTTTATCAATAATATTGCGAGTTTCTAGTTGGACTCAAAGGGCAAGCCGACCTTCGCTACCCTTAGGGAAACCAGGTTTGTTTTAATGTTATCAGATTACAGATGGATGTTGCCACCCATCCACTTAAAATAATAGCTAAGTCGATGAAAATGTATGGGAAGGTGTGAATCCCACGGCTTTGCTCTAGGTACAATATAAAGCGCAAATTCTTGTTTTTAATACCGTCATAACACTTCTAGAATAGGGAGGAAACTATTACCTGTATCCGTTATTTCACTGTTGGATCATATTAAGTACAATAACGTAACAGTTTTATGTCTTCTAATCGCACTATTAATAATAACTGACACATGTATTCGCAGATCGGTAAATATAGGCGTCATAGACTAAGAATGAGAGTAGGTTTGCAGGCCTTACAAATTACTATCGCCTGCGGTGGTTCTAAGTGTTGGAGTATTTCAATGAGCAGTCTTTATACTGTATCATTATGTATTATAAAAGTGTTCCTGATTTGCTTCCAGCTCTGTACGTTCCTGCTATTATCGTAAACGGTTGTAGTTGTTTTGTGGATTTCGCACTTGAAGCTGTTTTGCCGTATTAGCTCAAAGGTAGCCTTGGAAACCTTAGGGTTGTTAGAGTAGATGAGTTGTTTAATGGTATACGTGCATCTGAAAAAGTCTGTGGGTCGTCAGTTCAGACTAGGGAACATCCTTTCTTAGTGCCTACTAATTGCCTCACGAAGAAACTAACGTGAATCAATTTGTTCGTGTGCCTAGGTGAGAGTGAACAAAGAGCTAGCGTTCATGTAGTCATTAAATAAAAGCTATTTATATTTGTTATGCTCCCTACACTTCGTGAGTTTAATTCAAGGATAAGGATTCCGCTGTCTCCTCTTGAATTTAATGGCACCAATTTGTTGTACATTGTTTTTCACCTGTTCACTTATTTCACTTAATTAAAATGTAATCCTAACTAATTTTATAAATGCGTAAGTGAGTTTGTTTGTTACCCTTTCACGCTAAAACGGCTAAACGGATTTGGATGCATGGGTAGACCTTGACCTGGAGAAGAAGACTTTTGATCCTGAATCGCAGACGAAGTCGCGGGCAATAGTTAGTTTCTGATATTTATTGTTAACTCATCTAAGTATTCCATGAACAAGATGCATTGTTACGAGCAAGGCGTTTAAAACTCTCTTTGAATAACGACCTCATTAAATAAAGCGGTATCAACCAGAGGCCGCACTTGAAAACAAATGAACACTGATAGCCTAAAGACACCCCGCTCCATTAATCAAACTTGACCTCGGTCGGCTTTTCAAAACGTGAGCTTGAAATATTTACACTTCATACTGATGAGATAATAGGAAAGCTGTGGCCAAAGAAGGTAATAGATCAGTCAGACGGTTTGTTGTTCATGCTAGTGGATGTACAGCTTCATGTAAAACATGATCGGTTCTGAACGACGCACAATAAATCCTATCATATAGCCATCATTATTGTGATTTATTATTTCATCGTTTCCGTAGACCACGACTATGGAGTTGCGCAGCTTTTCCTTACAATTTCTGGCTCGTGCTTAGACTTAACAGAGTCTAGGAAATTGCCCTTTCGCCGGCAATCATTGCGGCTGGCTAATGCGGCGCCGCCTGTTCAAATAATACAGCAGTGGCTTCCGCGTGGCTAAGAGAAATATTTATTTTGAGTAAATTGATAGTTGTGTTCAGTCACTATAGTCATTAACGAGCCATGCGAACCGCGGCTTGTTTAATTCCTTTGCTTCTTCTTCTTAGCGCGGCGGTGGCAATTTATATCAGCTTAGAATTTGGCTACGCGTTTGGACCTTCAGTAGCGTCCATCAACTTCTGCATCGTGCAAGCAACAGGACGCACTGGATGCGATATTAAGTGAATGATATTCGTGATATTTCTTTGTTTATGTAAAGATTTAAGTACGCTAGGAAGGAATACTTCCTAGCGTACTTAAATCTTTACATAAACACTGTTTATTTCCTGGGTTCCGAACCTGGGGGTAATTACCCCCGCGGGGGTAAATCAACTATTCTGTGGGGGTAACAAAGAACCTAATCTGGTGGGAACAAAGCTGGTGCCGAATATACTGTTAATAACTAACAGAACTTTAAAAATGTTTATAAGTACCCTTTGCAACCACCTATAGATGTGATTGTGGTTTTTCAACTTCGGTTACACTGAAAACAAAGGCCAGAAACTGTTTCAATGTGGAACATGGCTTAAGATGCGCTTTAAACGAAACTAAACCTTACATTAAAAAAAACTTGTGAATGCAAAACAATACCAACCATCACACTAACTATGTATTTTTAATTAATTCATTGTTTATATTTAATATAAATTACGTAAGAATTATAAGCTTGTCTTGTTTGTATTGATCACATTTTAAGGTCGGGGTAAAATCAGTTTTTCTAATAGGTCACAGGGGTAACAATATTGAAAAGGTTAGAAACCACTGGTTTATTTGGTGGTGAGGCGTCTATATGTTTTTCGCCCTGTCTATTATAAGTAAACACCTGTATTCAATTATAGTCTAGTGTAACAGAAGTTCTTATTACGTATTCTATTTCTCTGGGAGCAGCATGTTGTCTAGATTGTTGTCATGTTTTTGTAAGTTGCGTGTTTGTGCGCGGCACGCTGTTGATCGCAACGTGCGGAGAGCAGATAATGAATGTTCCACATTTTGTTCCACATTCGCGTCTACGAGTCTTATTTAGAACTACGATGTGACTATTTTCTCAAGTTTTTATTCCAATGTCCCTTACCAACAATTCATTCGCATTTATCAATTACAACTTAATTAAAGCGATTTGCATAGTTAAATAGAAAGTCGCAACAACTATGAACATTCCCTTAAAGCTACTTTCCATTTTGTCCCTTTTAAAGAAACTCTTATTGCACGTAGTGGAACGTTGTTCTCCCACAAGTTTTACCTTTAAAAACTGTTTGGTGACTACGTTTAACCTACTTGGCTAGCGTTTTCATGACGCATCGGAATTTTGTACTACATTTGAATAATCGGCCTTCACTGTCTCCTTTGACAAGAAGTTCTGGAAAAACTGTTCTCGTCTTCAAAGACGAGCAATGCGACAAGAAAAAAGTAATCGTTTGTGACACGGTCGCAGTCGTGACTTCTTAATTTGGTAAACGTTACAAAGTAAATTAATTTCAAGTTTGTATCCATTCATATTCCGTATTCAGTTTGTTATCATGTAATAATGCATTCTTATAAATCCGAATTGTACAGTATTATGAATTCTACGTACTGTTTTTAGCAATGTTTTTGTCATTTTCCGATGATTCGTTTGTAGTTTTATTTTAACTGTTTTTTGAACGAACGTAGTGGTAATTTTATAGAACTGGAATTTAAAATGAAGTAGTGCTTGTAACCTGCGTTTCATCTATTCTTAGGCCACTCGAATGCGCTACTAACCGTGCTCAAAACCTGCCATCAGAGGCGCCAAGCTTATTGGCATCAGAATGCACAATCATGGTATGGGGTCCATACCATGATTGTGCATTCTGATGCCAATGTTTCGCGAATAGAAATCGTTCGATCACGAACGCTAATGTGTGAAACGCTTCCACAACAAAAACGAGCCACTTAAAATATATTATTGATCCAAAAATAGACAATCTGCGTATCTAATGTAATAACTGAAATTCATTCGGCTTTTGATTTCTACATTTCTTAGAATTTTTAACAGCAATAATAATACATAAATTCTCCTGATAATAAGGAACGAAATATATATAACAAAAGTCTATAGACAGTGAATTTCTCTTTCTAAGTTTTTCGTTTTTCTGGACATTTTGTTGGTCGTAGCGACTATTCATTTTTGTTTGTAAATCGTCAGCTAAATGATTAAGGTAGTTCCGTTTGCGTGTACAGTTTTGTTTGGTCGGCGGGTGTGACAACAAAGGCAGTGTTACAATAAGCGTTAGCGCCGAAATTGAAAGTGAGCCGGCAAGTGCGCGTGCGTGCGTCGTCCGAGCAACAATCATAAAAGAATAAATACGACAGAAGTGTAAGACCGTACGAAATTACACACGCACGGATTCGTTGTGCTACGTAACAGAGTTATGTATTCGAATGTAAAAGATTTTAATTGAATGACCTCATAGAAAATATGTGCACCTGAGCATAAAAGCAGCAACATACTTGAAACTGGTAACAATGCACATTTAAGTTTATTTTAAGAAAAGAAACACGCAAAAGTAAGTTGCAGCACTTGCCAACAAGTTCTAATGCAGCTTTCTTGTGATGAAGAAAGATGAGACTTTGTATGACAAGCCGTCTCTTTGAAAATACGTTCATTCACTACATGAGATTTTTTTGGGTGGGTAATTATCAAATAACTTCTCCCGCTCTGGGCGGAGTGGGAGGGCGTGTCAGACTCTTACTGACTAAAACCCACCCGTGTACCTTCAGTTGCCATGTTGCCGGAGCCACGGTATCCCTTGCGGACTTCCCCGCTACCCCGGCAGGCATCAGCCCTAGTGGACCCCGTTAGTTCTGCTGACATCTCTTTGAGGCGCGCGTGGAACACAACGCGCCGTCGACCCGGGCCTGGTCCTTATCGGAGCTTGCGTACGTTGGAGTTTACGTGAGTTTGCGATAATGACGCGTAACTACGCACATCCCTATGTCTCTGACAACTAGTTTATTTCAAGAATGTGTCGATTAGACTACTGACCGTACTGCTTTATGACATGAGGAACATCTGTCAGACACATTAAAAGATTCGAAACGGAAGTAAATTACTGTGATGTGCTTGATTTAAAGATGCGTCCGCTGTAACCATTTGTTATGCAAATGATGAATCTTCACGATTTAGTAGCACCTAAACAAAAATAATTAAACTCATGTCGTTCACAGAGGAAATGCTAATTAGCACAAGACTTGATAAGAATCTTATGTTAATAGACTTGGATGAATAAAGTCTAATCTAGAAAAACTAGCTGCAGCCAACAGGCGCGTTAGGAGAACTTCATCGAATGCAAAAAAACTTCTTAACGGTTCAACAAAAATTTAACAAAAAATTTAAGCTGACTGATGCATTACTGTAAACAGCTAATAAAATAGTGCGATAAAAAGCCAGACTATAAATTCCACCCGTTTAATAACCTTAGGAAGTTCTTACCTCTAATTTACTATTCAATTTCGTAGGCCATATCATAGAGTAACGACAAGTTGAATTTAATTTAATAAATAAACAATATGAACGTGTAAGAATTCGTAAAACATAAAAGTAGAAAGGCCACAGAGAAAGGGCCCAGCAAAAAGGTTGAATATTTTTTTACATTACCACAATACGTTACAGATTGTCGATGGAATTTGATTATTCATACGATTTCACCTATAATTTCGAGTCTAAATTATAGACTCGAATCAATTTTAGGCCTAACATTATATTCTTGCTTTTATATTGTTTTGTCGTAGAGATTTTATTTAGAACAATTCGATTGTTGTAGTTATAATGCTTTTGAAAAATATAGCGAGATATTTCGACATCTTAAAGAATTCCAACTGGTTCATATTCAAGGGTTACAAACATTTCCATAACAGTTCCATAATACACGCGCAAAAGTAAAAAGTAGTTGACGAAATTAAATTTCACAAGTAGTGGCACGTTTGGATAAATCGTTAAGTACATAATGGGCTCTTATTCTTTCAAATACGTTTCCTACAACCATAATAAAGCTCTAACAACCATTATCTGCCCATTCATCGTCATTAAAACCTGAACTTCTATATGTTTACTCAAACGTTTAGGATTAAGCTCTTATAAAACCAAGCCATTTCAATTTCACACACGATTCATTACTCAAAAGCGGCGAATGTCTTACGTTGTGTTCGTTTTTGAACAGAAGTGCGCACGCGACTGCAAATCGAACTTTCTTCCACGCGTTCGGACAGCACCTGACAAATTGCTTTATAATGATAGCTAATTGATGATCGTTTTAGGATGATTTGTGCGGTTTCATGTTTCTATTTTTACAAAACGATGATTGAGGAATGATTCATCAGTAAGTGTAAGCTCACTAATTTACAACTTTTTTGGTGAGCTTAGATCTAACATGCGATAAACAGATTATTCAAATTAGAGATTAAAGATAAGTAGTGGTTAATCAATGATAATTATGACACTACTAAAAATTCTGTTACAATTACGACTTACACTGAGAGAACTACACATTAACATTTAAACATCGATGGAGGTCTATTAAGACAAATGATAATGGATTCCAATCGAAACTCTTTGTTAGAAAGTTATTTCGACGATAGCGTGTAGATAAACACTTTAAATAATAGTGACGCTTCCGGGTTTCAATTTAACATTCCTCATTTATTTTTATAGTCAAGACATCTGCTCGCAATATAGTCGATAATAATAACACTCATTATCATATATTGGATCGCTTCTATCAATTACTACTCGTTAACTGAATCCAAATTGCCCACTTCAAAAGAAACGCTTAAATCTAATTCTATTTGTCATTCAATTTCGCCAATTACTGTAGACCTAGACTGAGAATAGTATTGGTGAACTTTAGAAAGCTATGCATAATTAACTAATAATACCTCTAACAGAAACTATTGTTGCTGTATGAATCGCCAAATCTAAAATTTCAATTTGGTTAATATCAAATTCAAAAGCAGTGATATTTCTATTGATGATGATCTTCTGTGACTTTCATCTACGAATGCGTCTAATGCGTAACAGTCGTTATCCCTTTATATAATACTGAGTGAAACTGATTGCTCATTGTGAGTGGAGTTATTACCATCACTGGAGCTTGTGGGAACTCGTTAGGAGCTACCCCGAGCACTGAACCCTTGCACCCGTTTTTCTACACAAGTCTTGTGTGACTGCTTTTTGTCTCTATTAATTTTACTACAACACTCCATCTTTGTAAGCAGTCATTAATTGTGTTTTATTAACAGCTTCTGCACTTCTTTTTGCGCTACTAGTTGCAAGATTGGTAAAAGAAAAATCTTTGTGGGCTCAAAGCAAGTGGAATTCTCGACCTCGAACTTGATTCATATTTACAAGATCTGTATCTGTCTTCAATTGAAGTTGATGATCGTTGACCTATCGTCTCAGTGTTCACCTCTGCTACCCTTCGGAAGCAATACATCTTACGTTGTAGATTACAATCTAAGTGAAAGGCTGTTATTTTGAATCATGGATACATTTACTAGAAATGGCCGATTTCTGTCGAAGATACGTGTATGCAATTTATTAGCGGGAATATTTCTCTTCAGATAAGTATCATTTTCAATTGGTATCAAGTTTTGACAGATACTTCTCGTACAATAGAAGTAGCGATGTTCGCCCCTAACCTTAACCGTACAGTTTGGCACAACAATAGAACCACTGTTTCAAATCCTAATCGATTAAAAAGATCTAAAGTAATGAACTGAGTTGTTTCAAATTTATATTTTATATTTTCGGTACATATCTGATCTAAATTTCAAATTCACAGATCTTGAAAGCAATGTTCGCAGTAATTAAAGAATGCCACGGTACGTAATTTTGACTGTAGAAAATCAAAATTTCTTGCGTTACTGGTTCATTGATTTCATGGATTAACAACACTTTTTAAAGAATTTGCCTTAACCAAATCAGCAATTCTTGATTTATAGAAAATAAATGGTTGGAATTAAAATTCTACTTAATTTAATTGGCTGGTGGATTTGATAGAATTTAATTAACGTTTTATTTTAGTCGATAACAGCTCCAAACTTATTAAAAGGTTACGTAACCAGGTTTTAAAAGCCGTTGACGTTATTCAATGCGAACGTTTGTAATGAGAAATCCGATTCATAGTCGAAGATAAGTAGATAGTTCAGTGAAGTCAACCAACCAATAAAATTTACTTCTGTTATGTATCGGATAAAAAGGTGTTCATACAGAATCCGGACTCTTACCAATTTACCGGTACATTAGCGCCGGTTACTCGATCGGTAATTATCATTAGGTTACCGTTCGTCCACTCGGATTTCAATTGATGATTGTGTCACTTTTACCTTTGGTATTTTAAGGTTAAATGCAAAACTTTGGAAGTGAATAATTTGGGAACCATAATAACATCCAGAAGCCTATGTCCAGCAGTGGACGTCTTTCGGCTGAAATGATGATTAACATCCATTTTGGAAACAACAACTTCAGAGAGATAATAAAGAAGAAAAAAATTCATTCATTTTCAATTGTTTGGCACTAGGAATAAGTGGTCAAGATAAATGAAAGTAAATGTAAGTAAATGGTAAAATATTGAAAAATTTAAACAACAAATGTAGTCCAGAGAAATACAAATGGCCTAGAAAATCATGTCCTACAAGACTAGGCAGCTAATCTGAGCATTATTTTATTTTTTGCCGCGCAAAACTGTCCACTTTAAACAATGCGGCTTCATCGATACCGCAAACACTTTTTTGCGAACTTTCTTATTTTATTTAGAGTTATTGTCGCATCTAAAATCTTAGTTTCTTTTTAATGATTATATTGTACGCAA
Source organism: Agrochola litura (assembly GCA_949152395.1). Lineage (NCBI taxonomy): Eukaryota > Metazoa > Arthropoda > Insecta > Lepidoptera > Noctuidae > Agrochola > Agrochola litura. The sequence goes on along the minus strand of OX424509.1, from coordinate 13,550,325 downwards.
GCACGTAAAAGAAAACTATAACAAAAGTGAGCTGAAGCTTTGCTATCAATATAAAAATCTCGATGCCTACCGCGCGTTGGAACCTCTTAACAACGTGTCTAATGAACTGCCACTTCAAGATAAATGTATGTCTTCATAAGATTATTAGTTACCATGTGCGAGTAAATCAAGCAATTAGAACGTTTAATGTCGAGCAAACTGCTAAGACATAGCTATAAACTCATCAAGAATCAAATTAATTTCATTCCAAATCAAATTATCAGAAGAGTTCACAATAAATTCTACGTAATTGGCAATATTAACGTAGAAATCGTACGTCAGAGAGGAAAGTCCCTCATTCGCAATTCAATCTAGCTCAATCTTTATTCGATCATATGTCAGTAGGCTGAGGTTCTCACATACATATTTATGGCTATTATCTACAGATGTAAGTTGCAAGTAAAGTACGAAAACTATCCTGTCATCAAATCAGCGTCGGCTCTCTGCCAATGGTTGTTACCCGGTAATTTTCTACGTGCCATGCATCATATTCGCGGGTTAATCGTAGGTTGCTTGTTTCCAGCATAGTATGTAGGTTGCAGCACATTGTAGGTCAATGGAACGCGGCACGCGCTGCGCTTTCCTGCAGTTGTCTTATGCAGATGAGAATTATTTATTAACCCCGCGAGTTTTAGTTACCATGTTATTTGCTGCTTCAAGATGTTTATAAGGATTCATTCTCAGTTTTCTGGCTAACGAAATGAACAGTTTTTCACTTACAAAATCTGTTGTATCTTTGAGTTTGTATGCAGTTCACATGTGAATATTTATAACTTTTTAAAATATATAGTTACTCATTTATCTGCCCATATCCTAATGCAATCAAAGAAGACTAATAATTGTTAATGGAAAAGAAAATTAATATGTTAATTAAAATGTCTTAAAATCCAATTTAAGATTTCTTGTCAATTTTTTTCCAATATTCATTACCAAATTTATATTCTTGCTGCAATTAGATAATTTTTACATATAGGTGAATCTAGATTTAATATAAATATATTTTATGAAACTTATTAACACTACGGTATAACAATTTATCTTAAAGTTTTACCTAACTAAAAAGGCCACAGTCTCGCAGGTGATATAAACTTTGAACAATGCGAATGGTAGAAAAATCCGAACCGAATCCAATTGTACACTTCCGTTCCCAGACATTTCTAGACCAATCGAAGAAACAATAAAAGGAAAGCTTGTAATTATCGGCTCTATTGCCCATTGCACGTTGCTGCAATTTCTTCCGAAAACAAGGGGCGTTATCCAACCAAATCGTGCCTATATCAAAAGATGATTTGTTCAATAGCCTACTTGCATTCAACTGCCCAATGCCTTTGCAATTCATTGAAGCGATTTAGCTACGTTTACACGTCCCTGATAAACATCTACGAGTATTGTTTTCTCATTTAGTAACTTTGAATCATTACGTTCAAGGCAATCCAATTTGCTATCGAATGATCGCTTGAACGATTTACTTTCTTCTTGTTCAGCTTTAATCTGATCTCCGAGATACTTATCGCCGGTAATCACTTCAAAAATGTTGGCTTGTTGACCCTTACGGTGTTATAGCGGTAATGTTATTGTTTATCACGATGTAGGTAAAGGTCGGGTATTTACGAGTGCATTAGTAATTTTGCCTTTTTTCTTAAGCAATAAAATGTGTTGTTTCCTCTCCTGAATATTTTCCGGAATATTGTACAAATCAACAAATACCATTGCTGCTATTGGTAAAAACTTTTACGGTTCACTTGACATGAGCAGCACATCGGAGGCACCTGTTAGCACATCTGGGTCAGTTTTTGTTCCTCGTTTTCACTATTCAAACAAATGCTGATCTACGTCACTTTGGTTCGTGAACACAAACGTCTTCATGTTTAATTATCTGAGAAGCGAAAATGTCATTCCGGTCATGTAATATTTGGAACAATGTTGCATTTCTCATGAGTTAATTTCGCTTTTAAGTGTTGTAATGTTTAATTTTATCGTTGTTGTTTGTAAATTTATTTTAATGGTAGTGAATGAAAGTATTTCTATTACGTTTTTCTTTATTCATGAACGCATTATGTTTTTTGTTTCTCTCTTTGTTATCGCGTAAAATATGAATTAGAGTAGTGGTTACAAATTTCGCACATCATTTTGCCGTTTCTTCTTATGTTTGTAACGTTGCGTGGCTTAGTTGGGCGTGACGCACCGTTTTGTCGGCTGCTCTTGCCGATACGGTCTATATGCGCTTGAGCATCCGTCGACTAACCCCTGGTTTCGGCTTCAAGTTTTCTTCTTCCATGGGGAAAGCTATCGATTTCTTGTCTGTAATATATATCTAATTATTGCACTTTCTTTTCTTACTTGCATTAACTTTGTGTTAAAAGTAGATAATTCATTGCCTACAAAGCATGTAACCACACATGTGTGAAAGCGTTGATTTACAACAATTATAAAAGCTAATTAGGTATTACATCACAGTTGTTTTTGTTCGTAAATATTCTTTTATATTTTTTATGTAAAAATTCATTTAAGTTTTTCAGTTGTGTTCCCACGAGCTGTTGACTATTCAATTGTGAATGGATATCGTGGAATGCTCTTACATCAATAATTATTATTCAAATTGTGTACAATAATACTGTCGGCAACCTTTCTTTTTTTCCATGAGGAACATTACAAATTGCTATGTTATCAAGATCGTATTCTTAAATAACTTGTATAATGTGTTGTTTAGATAATTATTGTAAGCGCTTCCGGATAATTCGCCCAGTATAATGCGAAAAGACGTAACGCAATTAGATTTTATAATCCAAAGAGGATTCTCTCGTTCCTTTGCATTTCAAAGAATTTCTCAGCAAACAATAGTTAGATGAAGTTCAGAAAACAGAGAACCAAGAAGCAGTAGAGACACTATCGGTTGTGTATGCTACAAAAGATAATGGTGCCATTGAGACTGAGTAAACACGATTTCAGGCCGTGTAAAAACAGTTGTGACAGTTGTAGTTTAAACCAAGTTACCCTTTGCTATAAATATTAAAATACTTTACAAAACCAAATTGGATGAAAATAGTCTATCTACTTCATCTGATTTTATTTCAGTAACTGTAAACTGAGTCTACGCGTAGTAGTTAATGTCATCTCGACTCCACGTTCCAATATTAATAAATTCAACTTTATCGAGTTCATTTTCTTTCGTAACAATAGTTACGTCTTTGGATTAAGCGGTACTCAAAACGGTATTACAGTTAGCGATGCAATTGAATCGTTCACCGAAGTGGGATCTACAGGCACGACCACAGCCCAGTTCCGAGTGAAATGCAAGGTCGGGAACCGCTCAGTTATTGTGTTTATAAACTTTTTGTCATGCATCTCACTGAGTTGTATTGTTACAAACAACTGAACTGCTCCATTGAAACAGATATGCCGTGCGATACTCGACTCGGAAACGCTGCTTTTTTCATCATCTTCCGTGATGGTTGACGACGAAAGCCCCACTTATTCTGACGCAAATATGTGTTGCAGCAGTGATTAACCACGATATGCATCAGTATGTAACGCTAATTAGATTCTTGTTAATATTCATCTTTCATTGCAGAAAATAATAAATTCTAATTACAACACTGAATATTTGCTCTTAAGAAATCATAAATCTGTCGCTAGTGAATTGTGACGCGAATTCTTTGGTTCATTAAGTTTCCTTAGGGTTTTAAGTGTAGTTTAAGTTCGAGTGTCCGTCAATAGCTTGGTACCGGGCTACACGGTTCATGACGACGACTTTGCGAAGTGGCTGTGGTTTGCTTTAAATCCGAAGTGGAAATGAGCTAGCAGTTAGTGTCCGTATTCCCCCTGGCTGAAACCGCAAACCGTCGAGAGGAGACGGGCCTTTATAGTCGCATTTTGTAATAGCTTTGAGTTTCCGCCGCGGATGGTTGATGTCCTCACCTGTCGCATGCCGTTAGAACTTCACGAATAAGTTTATCGTGCGATATTACGGTCGGTAAACTTATTTGAGTAGTATCTACATAAGCACAGACACTTACATGCTCGTTTCACGAAGAGTCTTGCTCATGCTAAGCGTTTTACGCGCGAATATCTCATATTGTCGTAAGCACACCTTCCGTAGCTTGGTGTTTGCTTTCCATATTAGGACACTTAGCAGACTTTAAATACCCATTGTATTTAAATTCTAAGTTAACACCGTTGTTAAGCCACTATATTTTCACATCAAACTGTTTACTTTAAATTATAGTTATTTGATGGTATCCAACACGTTTATCATTCCTTTGTTTTCTTAACAATTCTCATTATATTATTCAACTCTATGTTCTTTCTTTATTTCTTTTATATCTATTGCTTCTATCGCCTTTAAGGAATAAACTTGATTCATAATGTTTCAATTACCGAGTTCCTTGGGTCTATATATGCATTAGCAATTTAATTTATTGTTATAATATAAATAACTATTTTATTACGAGTATTGTGTAATATTACTTCTACCTAGCTCAATTACATTAACATCAACTTCCACGTTTTACGTTCGTTTAATTCAGTTTCATATCAAGGCAAATGGGATTATTATTTGAACAGGAAGCGTTTATGACGGATATTAATAAAGTTTATTCCGCAGATTAAGTTCTAATTCAGAACTTGATTGCGTCAATTCTTCATGTTACAGTTAGTTTACTTTATTATGCGAAAATACTGCAATATGCCTTAGATTAATTATTTTAATATTAGTTTTTACGATTGAACAGTCCGTAATAAATTTTCATGGATACCACAATTATATTGATATTTTTAATTGTGCCGTAAACCGTTTAGGTACATGCCCATAAACTGCTTAGGTATGTAGTTGCGGGCTTGCGGACGGTGAACAATGGGTAGCTCGCCGTCCGATAAGGGCCAGGCCCGGGTCGATGGCGCGTTGTGTTTCACGCGCGCCTCAAAGAGATGTCAACAGAACTGACGGGGTCCGCTAGGGCTGATACCTGCCGGGGTTGCGAAGAAGTCCGAAAGGGATATCGTGGCCTCCGGCAACATGGCAACTGAAGAAACACTTTGAAAAATTCCCACCAAAAAAAAAGGTACATGTGATCATTTTAAAAGAAACAAAGGGGTAGTAGGTACCTAACTATTTAAACAAGATATATGCTGCCAAATGAAAGGTCGTTTAATGCCATCTAAAAATTGCAAGTGTTCTCTTATAACAAATACCATAAAAGTACCTTTACGCAACCACTTGAATGCAACCAGTTCCGTCTAGTTGCTAACGAATTCCCCATACCGCCTGTTAGTATAACGACCGGATTTATATGGAGTTGAATTAACCACCCATGTCGTTCTCAACTCTTCACTATTGACGAAGATTTATGATGCAACTGATTGGAAATTCGCCACAACTTATTGTAAATGTTGTGCATTGAAGAATATGTTAAAAGCTTTGCGAATTGCGTGGTGAGTGGGTTGTTATGTCCTGTTAAAACGACGTTAGTTTTTTTTTCTGTCTGATGTGATAAAGGAAAGCGCATAGAAAGAAGAATATCAACGCATTTATGAGTGTGAACGCTTTTGTGGTGCTGAGTTATGAAGGGAAGTTAGTGCAATAATTAAATCAATCAATAGAGACGTTGATCGTTGATCAATCAATAGAGATGCCACATCTAAGAAGAAACTGAAATGCGTATAAATCATGATAATAGAGATTAAAATGAATTTATCTTAGCTGCTGATTCAGCAGTGCCATCATATTACGTCACAGGCGTTGTGGTTTCCAAAATCGATGTTGATCTAAGGGACGATCCTAAAAAGAATTCGATACGTAACTTCGATATACCAGAGCTAAAGAGTGATCTATATAATTATATATATTTGCTGTTTGGCTTAAAATGAATATGTTACATTTTCTCCTTGGTTATTATATCATAAGATCTCTCATTAAAGTTCAAATCACGCAATTATGTATAAATATTGGTGTCTACTTAACAAGCTCATACGATGTCTGAATGCAACAGTAATTCACTGCTACGTTTTATTGGCAATAAATACATAATTCACTCAACGATTGAATATAATATCGTTCCTATCATTTTCCTATCCGTCTGAGGTCACTATGAAAAGTCACCAGTCCCGATGATTGGTTTGTATAATTTCACGGTGCCGCGTGAACTTCGCCTAACGGACTCTTCTCTCGGATTACTATAACCCCATGACATAGTTACATCGGATACTTCGTCAAATTGATTCTAGACTGGCTCATCTAGCGTGCCCTAAGGTCTGACTTTGACCTGGCTGACTGGAAAATGATTGCTGAACTTTATTTTGCAGTCACGTTCACATAACAATATTAACCTTATCTGACTTCTCATCACGAAAACTTTCGCTGTGAACTAGATATGATACAAATAAGAACATTTAATTTATCTGTACCGCAAGCAAAGTGCCTGGACTTGCGTCTACGTTAAAACGATAGATCACGGCATATGATAGGTACTACAGCATTCAGTTTTTCTCTCTCATCGCCTTGTTAGCTGACTGCGGCGAAGCCAAAAAAGGAGGGTTATGTGTTTGACCTGTATGTATGTACCTATGTGTGTCTGTCTCTATGTTCCCTCGTAACCACTAAACGGCTGAACCGATTTTAATGAATGATATGTCGTTGGATTCGTCTTTATGCGCAAGGGTCGCTGGGTATATTAAATCAAAAGCCGGATTTTTGACGCCAAAATGTATGTTTAAAAAAAAAAGTGTATCCTTTCGAATGGGTTATCAAAATGAAGGGTTTTGAAAGGTGATTACAAAAATATATATGTCACCGTAAGATTGTGAGAACCGTTAGTTTATAATCTGTCGGAATTATTTCCGATAGATTATAAACTGTCGAAAAATTGTGAACTGGGTGAAATGGGTTAGGTTAGGTTAGAACTGTGAAGCGAAGCGAGCGGTGCCGCGGTAGCGGCCGGCGAGCGCTACTTCCAAGTTGCTCGCAGCCAGGCAGGCTATTTAATATTAGCGCAAGGTGCGTTACGTCGCAAGCAAGTTTGATACCAGTTCACAATTTATCGATTTCCCATGGAAATATTATAAACTAGCGAAAAATAATGCGTTAAATTGTAAATGGTTCGTTGCAGTTCACAATTTTTCGACAGTTTATAATTTAACGGAAATAATACCGATAGATTATAAAATAAAGAAGTTCATAATTATACGGTGACATATACAAATTATGTTTAAATGTTATTTGGAATGTGAAATGATAGAAAACTCAAAGGCTGAAAATAAAAAAAGTTATAAAAAAAAACTAAAACACGACTACAATTACACATAACTGAAAAGAGAATAAAAACAAGCATTATAAGTAATCTATAGAATTTTGGTATCGCAGGCGGGGAACAAACAAAAGTAATACCATATTTCAGGTCATTGGTTTGTTGTTTGGTACCTAGATTCTATAGAATGCTTGTGTTTATTCTCTTTTCAGTTATGTGTTTTTGCAGTCGGATTTTTAATTTTTTAAATTACTTTTTAGGGTTCCGTACCTTAAAAGGAAAAAATGGAACCCTTATAGGATCACTCGTGTGTCTGTCTGTCCGTCTGTCACAGCCAATTTTAATCTAATGGACCGATTAAGTTGACATTTAGTACTTATCAATTTCTGCGACCCAAACACGGACGTGTAACGAAAATAAATGAATTTTGAATATGGGGGTCACTTTTAGGGGGTGAATTGAAAAAATTAAAATATAAGTGTTTCAAACTGTACTATGTGACATATCAAATGAAAGGACTTGTTGAGAGGATCAATTTATTTTTACATAATTTTGAAGAAGTATTTTTCAAGATATATAAGAAAATAGATGAAAATTTACCATTTTCTCCAAAACTACTGAAACAAAAATTTTGAAAAAAGAAAAAACAGAAAATAGTTCTGTTCTTATAGATTACAGGAAAACCTATAATAAGTCTATGGTCTTAAAATAACATGGTAAATCACTGAATATTGTGCGTAAAAACTTAAATTCGCAGTTGGAATGTATGGGAGAATCTAGTTAGTGGAGTTTTGACCTATGCTAAGAACCCTTCATAGTGCGTGGTCCGACACGCTCTTGGGCGGTTTTTTTTACAGGATTCCTTTTCCTCTCTGATGTGTGACACATATTTAACCTCCATCTTTTTCACTAAGTCCGGTTTTCTTTCGGTCGCGTGCTCATTAGCTCAAGACCAGTTTCTTAATCTCTGACACGCGAGTCTCGTGTTCAACGAGAACCAACTACCGTGTGACCTTCGCAACCTTCGGAAACTGGGTTTTCGCATTATGATGTTATCAGTATACCAATGGATGTTGCTACTTTCTCACCAGATAGTATCATCTGACGCCTATAACATATAGGGTGGTCTATCCGAGGTGAAAGACTCGAGAGCTAGGAATAATAAGGCTCATAATACATAAAATAAAATGTAATAAAATTGAATCTTTCTTCGTGTTTGCACAGAGGCTTTCTTGGAATATTTCTCCGGTTTCGTGATCATGTCTAAGTTCTCGTGACTATAAAAGCTTGTAACGTCTAGATTAAAATGTTTCTGCGAAGATAAACATTATTGTTACGGCAACATTGTGCCACTTTTTGTATTAGGCAGTAAATGTACTAGGCAGTCAGTTTACGGTAGTCAAGCCAACATTCTGAAGTGTACGTGAAGCTTGGCGCCTGTCGCTGATGAGATGTCAGTAACGCACGTAACTTTGTAGTCGCGACGCATAGTGTGCCGCCTGCCTTTTCAATAAAGTAATTTTCTCAAAGCTTCCTAAGTATATAATGAAGTCATTATAACATTACCGTAGCGTGTTTGCTGATTAAAGTTCTCTTACCTAGTGCAATTTCAACATGCTGTATTTAGGACTATAATAGGAAGCATAGAGCTCGGGTCTAGGTCTCTAAGGTCAGGGATATAACCCCGGTCATTAGTATGCTCTAAATTAACCGTAACATTTATGCTTACGGTTTCTCGTCATATCTCATGCAGTTAACCGACAAACATACATGTCGTTTAATGCTTAGTTAACGTTTAATTTTACTACATGTTTCAGGATTTATTAATTGGTCACACAGTGTTTATTATGTTTTAATTTGAAATAACGAGGTATCTTGTGGTGACACAGATTTTCCATTACATTTTATTTTATTAACCAGTTCTTAATGTTTTTCTTATTTTACTTTACTTGTCTTATTTTATCAAGATTAACAAAATATGCAATGACTTTGTTTCTATTGGCAATAAGCTGCTAATTATCTATATTGATGGACCTAGTACTTATGATCATACATAAATTAACCTTTTGCAAATGGCAGTTGAGGCAGCTAGAACAATGTTACGTTACTTTATACTCCTCTAGACGATTTAGGTCTATTAATGGAAATGGACTACTATTACCATTAATATACCGTCGTGAAAATAGACTATATTTGCAAATTGTGCATTTTTCTATACACTATTTGCATGGTACTTATCAACATTTTCTCTGCTGATTGCAAAACATTGGTACAATCGTCAGCTGATACTCATACGCTCGCAGTTCGTGACTAGCGCATTAACACAGTGCTGACCCGCGGCGCTTCTCACGCTTTTGACTCCTTTCTGGGTTGAAAACCTACTGCCTACCATCGGTAACTGTGTTTGCGATGCACTTCCTACAAACTCAAATGAACTGTCAAATGCCCATCGTTTTTCACTCAAGTAATCGCTCGCTGAGGGCGACACCGGAGTAATGAACTGCAAATAATTTGCTTACCTTTTATGGCCTTAACCCTTCGAGATTTATTACCCTCATGCCCATATTATTTGTTTACCGTTTCTGGTCGTAAATTGAATGTACCTTAGGACCAAATGTCAGAACAGAATAAGACTTATTTATTACCGCTAGAAAACTGGCTGTTTATAAATTGAAATCTGATGAACACTTTAATCGTAGGCTATTAAAGTCCTAGGGGACTTGGCCAGCAGGACGATTATATGAACAGAAATTTACGTTGCTATAAAAGTCCATGGTTAGCCCGGGCTTGCTTCCGTCATAATGTTTGAAGTACAACCCTGACCGTTGGACATTATCACCCATTTTCCACGAATCATTGAGGTTTGAATTCGCTTGCGGTGAGACAGACAAAGCCGATCAATCTCTATAGAAAGCTGTATTGTACGAAGGTCGTAACGTTCCGTGAAGTTTCCGTGAAAGAACCACAATAGATAGATTCTTTAGGGCACAGCCACACGATCGATTTTGGTCGAATAACAGTTTGTTCGATGATAAAAATGTGTTGGCTATAATGGCAAGCTTAGACGTATTTTAAAGCAAATGGAACATGGGACTGAAAGTCGTTTTTCCCTAAAATTCTTCTTTTGTCATTGATACCAAAAAGGTCTAACTGGACGTCTACGTTGGCTTAAAACGTGAGTGATTTTCAAATATTTTGTCTAGTAGGCATGAGTTGAACTTTCGTTCTCTCTTTCGTTGAATGTGTGGAATTTGGAAGGTCATCCTCAAAAGCTCACTTTTAACAATGACGTCAGCAATTTGTTAGTGGCTACCGTGCACGAGCACCAGAATTTGACAGCATCATAACAGAGAGACAAAATGACAGACAAAAGCGTTAATCTGTAATGAACGGTACTTTCGATATTGAATTAGAACAAATTCTTCCTTTTTTAGGCGTGTCGCGTTACTTATTTCACCGTATCGGAGGGAACACGGCTAATTCCATCTGTCTTATGTTTTTTACTAAAGTTTCAATTAAATGGACGACGTGTTTCCGGTTCGTCGATCATTGGTGTTGCTGCGCCTTTTCTTGCCCGGGGCCCTTCGCCTATACAATATGGACCCAAATTGCCCATCGATGATCTCTCAACGGCTATTGTGCCGCCTCCGTGGAATTTGTATCTAACGGGAGATATCTTGCACTCGACTGTGGCATAAATGTGCGTGAGTTGCATTTCGCTATGCCGTCAACTTATGGTTGGAGTACCGATACTCTTCAATCTCGAAATGGCCACCCAATCGAATGTCTTCAAATCGACAGAAAAGGTTAAGTCAGATATCCAGGAAGTTAGGCTGTTGCCGTTTTCTAGCCTTGCCTTAGATGGTCCGGATAAAACAGTCTTATTTTATTATGGCATATCTTTTCTAAAAAGGAACATTAGTAACTGTTCTCCGGTAAGCATAAAACATGTTACGGTGACGGTTTGTGGAGGTACGTGATTGACATAAATTGCGAATAGTTTCTCATGACGATGTCGCTACGAAGATACTAATGCTCACGACCTGAAATGTGTCGAACGGTAACTAATTTAATCATGGTGTCGGACTTTGAAATCCTAGATTTTATTCCCAGATCGGAAAATTGTAATTTAATCATTATGGTTGAAAAAGTGAGGTCGAAAATATCTGTACATAGAACGCCGTTTTAATGATGCACTGTAAATAGAAAATGTGTTATGATATTGAACAATTTATTTATATGAGTACATCTCTGCCCAACTTATGCAGCGATGCTATGTTCCCACTCACCCAGTAACACCAAATGATAAGTGCAATCAACATATCTCACACGCTGAGAATCAGACAGACAGATTGCACTCTCGAATTCATAATCACTCGAATCGTCAACGATAATTAACGTCTCGCCAGAACAGTCATTACTACGTTAGGAGAATATCTTTATTGACAGCTCAAAAGCGAGCACAAAGGCCACGAGAAAGCCACCATTGTAGCAAACCACATCGATGACTTACACAATGCTACCGACAACGCCTAATAACCCTTAACTTTACAACTAGCAACTCATTTAGGAAAATGAAAAGTTCGTTTCAATGAGCTCAACTCTCCCTTATTGTTGTTCGGTTAGAGGTTGCTCGTGTACAATAGCGGCTCAGGTTATCAGACCGGATGATGAGGCCTGGAGATTCTATTGCTTTCACCCATTACGTTGCCTTTTGTGTATGTCTTTATGTCTTCAAGCTGTCGATAAGTTGTTACGTAATTGTGTACTAATTGGTTTCAAATTCATCTTTCATCCGTAATAAGGGAGTTGAGTGGTCGCCTGTTGAACTTTCACCCCCTTGTAAGGCTTTAATAACGCTCAGGTTCCCGCTAGGATAGTTTGAACCCGGGGTTAATTACGGTTGGTCGTGGCTGTTGCTGACTCTTTTTTGCTGACTACGGTCAGAGAATTTAAACGAAAGGGTAGAGCATCTATTTACAAGTACATAGATATGCGTAAAGCTTCTTGTATTGAGTTTTTTTAGAATTTTAATAGAAAATACGAATACATGCATCGCATGTTAGCTATTGCCTCGTAAATTTTACCAGGTACATCTTCTTTTGAGTCACGAAACTCGTTGCTGTTTAAAAATTCAACAACTTCCGCACACGGTTTAGTTTGTTAACAAAATTAACAGTTCTTTTACCGCGTCAATTATTTTAAAATTGGAGCATAATCGGGGAAATGAATAACTTTTAAATTGCTCGTCGCGAATGGTGTCATTTTGTACAATTTGCAACGGCTGATAAATACCCACGGCATCTCGTCCGTCAACTACCATCAGCATAGGTAGCGGCTTACTTGAAGTGATGCTTCAGATAAATTGAGTCGTCGCAATTTTCTCTCCGATGTGTATTTTGAACAGTTTCATGCTTTTGATAAATCGCGCTCGATGACGGACACTTATCATCAATTCACCCACGCTCCATAAAAGTAATGCGAACGCAATTAACAGAATATCTTCATTCATATTGTTGATTTATTATATTTATTTTAAATGAAGCATTGTACTGTACATTAGTATCTCACGATCGTTACCGTTGGCCCGGTGGGCGCTTGACCTCATTTTAAAGGAATAGTACCTTAAAAGGGACCCATTAGTTCGGAGACATGGGAGTAGACACAATTGTCCATATAAGTTCGTTGTTACCGAATTTGGAATACGAAAGACAGCGCAGGTCATTAAATTGATGTTAATTCTTAATAGTATTTATTAGTAGTTTCCTGATTTATAGAGCGTCCTGCCTTGACGTATTCCTTATGCGAACTGTGCATTACACGTAACATAAACGTTTGAGACAGGAAGCAATTGAACGCATCCTATCGGCATATGCAAAACGCTACAAATTATTCCGCTACAACAATTTTCTACACACATCTCTATATCACGAAACGTTGACCGTTGACTGTTTGCGAGGAAACTTATATCTATCTACTCGACCCACGTTGTATTGATCAGATAAGACATCGCATCTGATTAGATTAATCGAAGGGGCGTAGATTCCTCTAGCTCGAGCGGTGAACGGAGAAAGGCTTCCCATAGTCTCCCCGATTTGTCTATTCCAGCTGTTCAAGATAGTGGCGTGCTGATACAACCATAGCTGCTCTATCTTGTCTGCAATGAGTAACAAAAGTCCTTTAAAGGCTTTGTCGGTGAAATGCTCGAAGAAAGCGAAGATATCTAGCATGTTAGTATTCTGCAGACAGAATTAAAGTAGGAAGTCCGAAAAGCTTAATTCAAGAAGCTCGCGGATGCAAGTGAATCTCAGTCTCATGAATGATCGTGAACTTGACCGAGTTTTAAGTAAACAAACGCATTAGTAGTCCAAGTCACTTGGCGGCACGAGCCGATGGCTCGAGGATTTCGCTTACAAACGTGAGCTGTATACTCAATTGGCAAGTTAAAGTAATTCGCGCACAACCTTTGCATTCGTTCCGCAATGCAACACACTGGCATGATTAAAGTTTGACCCGCGTCAAAGCAGGGAAACTCTGTCCACTGATACATACGTGCCTGACCAAATGTAGGTTGAAACTTTCGTCCGCTTACAGTCATTCCAACCGCAATCCAAACAAGAGCAGCGGTCACGTTTCCGAGATCGCCACCAGTATCTGCCTCCGCCGGATCATTTATACCGATCCGTATTAACAATGTGCGGCCAAAGAAACCGACTCATTGTATAATTGTTAATCTATTCTGATTTCGCACTCGGCTCGGTTATTATAACTACTACGACAGCTTCCCACGTCTGTATGCTCCAAATACTGCTAATGACGTTTTCTCCTGCATCGGCTATCACTCACACTGCGTTCATCAATTCTTTAGCTTTGGTCGAATCAAAATCCATGCCTGCAGTAATGCATAGTGGGAATGATAATACAGCCAGTTCGTATAACAGTTCCGAGTTCCGTCAGAAGTGATATCGCCATACTAGATTACAAGTTACAGTTACAGACGTTAGTGAGAGGTTTCCATTTAAGTACATTGTATCTACTATCCGCTTTTTACTACTGCAGATCTCCCCATTTATCGCCGATGCTATCATTAAACACTCGAAACGAAAAGTGAACTTGTTATTTAACGCCTTTGTGTTTGATTTTGAGTTGTTTTACTTTCTAAATTTACGTGTAGGTGAATTAATGACGCGTTTATGCTTTTTTGTGTTAACGGAGGACCGATACAGTTCAGTGTTTTGTGTCATAGATACTTTGAAATAAGAACTAAACTGGGGTATTAGATGAGATTTAAGTCCAGTTCGTCATTGTTGTTCGACCAACCAAGATGGATTGGACAGAGAAAAGAAAAAAGTGCATACCGCTAGCTGACACAGTGCTTTATTGAACACAATTCCGTTGACTGGTACGCAACGGTAGGCCTTACCGAGATGTAGATGGCGACGAGTGAACGGGACAGATTAATGCTAATAGTTGACATAATCTTACCTCGGTGCGTCGCTTCCAGCGGCGAAGGTATGGATGCGTTTACAGCTTTGCAATAAATTATAGCCAATAAATGGAAGTGGACATACGACTTTGGTTTTGCTTGGATATTTTTAGTTTGCAAATATTATCATGATTTCTAAGCGGTAAATGAAGACCATAAATTAATACTTGAGATTAATTCATTAAAAATGGTTTTGTTTGTTTTTGGAACGAAATTCTTTAATGCGGCTTGCGGTAGGAGTAAACTGGTAGAAGTCGTCACGTAACAAAAAAGCATTATGCAACTTGGTAGTGTGAATTTTATTAAAATGAAAATCTAAGACGGCTGCGAAAATTTTAAAAAATTTCGTCATGGGTGTCTTTTTCATGGTTTTCGAGGGTGTTATTGTGACGGTAAAATGTAAATCCAATATGATGTCTGCGTTTTGTTTTTGGTTTTAAATCATACGTGAAAGGAACTTCGTTACTGACGGGTGCCTCCCGACCGCACACGTTTTTTTTTTTTTTTTTACAATACTTGGTCCTTTGAGACGAACATAAACCAGAAGGGAACTAACAGTTAAAAACACTGTATCTGTTAAACAAATAGTATTTTTTATATAATTAGCATTAGTTAATGATCCCTCTTCCTACAGACAACACGGCAAGCCTTCATGCCGGCTGTCAAGATAACTCCGATAAGACCAGTAGCTGAACATTCTCTCCTAATTAAAATCAATCTGACATCAAACCTTTGGATAACATCTATAGTTTTATCAATTAAGTGAATCATTTAGACGGTAAAAGTGGTGTTTTCCTGGCGTATTTTAATGGAAAAGGAGAGACAATACTGCAGGTAGTCAGTGGTGTACCATTTACATATACACAGATACATAAAGCATATTATTACCTATTTAAATATATACATATACATATTAGATAAATAACAGATATACATAAAATTATAAACATGAAACAAGAGCAAGGAACTATATGTAATGATGATGTTTAAGGAGAGAGGAAGCGTTATTTTACCAGAATTATAAAAGTGGACAAAGATCAAGTTATATTTAAGTCCCATATAATAGGGGGCGAGCCTATTGCCATCAACCGGGCACAAATCCAGACTCCGGACTGCTACTGAGAAATTCTAGATAGTAAAACCCAATAACACTTTGCCCAAACCTGGGAATCGATGATACATCTATGTTGCTTATACTGTTTGGGCCCAGTAGATTTGTACATCCAACCAAATAGATAACTAGAGATATAGTAGATTCATTAGTGGTACTTGCTGAAAATCAAAGAAGAGGAGGAGGTTCCGAGGAGATCGTGGCTTAGTAATAACAGCCGCTTGGGTAGATCCATCAAGTTAAACTACGCTTGCCGGGGTTGGGTGACCATCTTTACATACCGAGACTTCTCCGTGACTCGGAAAGCACGTTAAGCCGTTAAGCCATTCGTTACGAGTTGTCAGAAACCTGAAAGTCTGACACCAATCCTACCAAGGGGTATCGTATTACCCAGTTACTGGGTTGTGGAGGTCAGATAGGCAGTCGCTCCATGTAAAATACTGGTATTCAGTTGCATCCGGTTAGACTGGAAGCCGACCCCAACATAGTTGGGAAAAGGCTAGGCAGATTGATTGACTTGTTGAAAATCAAAGCTCAGAAACTATTTTCAATACATAACATTCTTCATTACATAACACCAACGGTATTCATACTATTACGAGTCTAAGATCATCTGTTATTGCAAATGTAACCTTTCTCTCGATTACTATTACGGACTTGCTCGACTTCTAAGTAGCAGATACGTTCTGTTTTTACATCACATAGAGAATAAGATAAATCTTGCTATTTACTACTAGAGTAATTAATCTTCACTGAACCACTGCCTTCACTTTTTCCTATTTATGTGTGAATCAAACCGTTTTTTGCGTCATTTAGTCGTACGGAGAGGAATGTATGGACATTGGACATCAGGCATTCATCAATTGCTTTCCGTTAATCGGCTGCCTTTTAAACAAGTTCAGTTATTTGTAATGTGTAATCAACTGTGATAGTGAATAGAAACTTTAAATTGAATCGCGGCACTTTGGATTGCAATTTGTTCTTGTATCTAAATGTTTGATCAATTCACATTCAATTTGTTGTTGTTGATTTACTGTCTACTGACAACGAAGATACGACTTGAATACGATTCCAACATTGGGTATCAAAATCGATAGTGCCTCTATTTGAATTTGATATCAAATTAGTAGTTTTTGGTATTATTGGCACTAGTGCAGTGCTGTCACTATCAACAGACTTGTCTACGTAATTCTTCGCTGAGCTTGAAACTTGAAATGTTACTATAAATTGTTAAAATATCGCTGTAATTTGCTTGTTCAAAATTGCAAATAGAAAATAATTATTAGAGAAACCTTTTACTTAAATAATTTTGTTTGTGAGTGACTTGCAACAAAATATTCTAAATATAATAACAAAACAAAATATTCCAAATATAAATAATAATAAAAGTTTATTTTGGAACAATAACACAAAAATAATAAACGATGTAAAACGATGATAGCTGCAAAAGTATAAACTGTAGCGCAGCTAACAACGCCCTTCTCCAGCTACAGAATGGAATGATGTTCCATGCAAAAAGGTAATTAAGTTAAATTAAATTAGATTTAATATAATATGCTAAAGAGTGACGATACCTTGTTACCAAGAGAGTTCTTATATCACACTACACATAATAGTACAGTATTACTTGCAGTACTTGTCAGAAAATTGCACTTCATTCTCAACAGTGTCTGTCCACTCGTGAATGTTTGAGAGCTGCGCTTGCGCATCGGCATAGTGTTTGCACTGACTATGACTGCTCGTTTAGACACGGTTCAAGTGTCAAGTCGTTCACTTTGTCACTAGTGTGTTTGCTTTATAGTTTTAGCATGTTGTATGTTTGAGCTCGTTGTCGTGGTAGGGTAAGCAGAAGTCCAGGTTATAACAATATTTGTTGGTTGAAATAGCTGTATCTCACTGTTTGTATTTCCACAACTGTGGCTTATACGAAAAATTAAAAGCTCTATTTAACGAGCTTTCTTTTAAGCTTGAACAGTTCTAAGCGGTGTTGGACTATAAATCGTAATATTACATTAACGCAGTTGACTTAAATTCTTCATCATCATGCAAGCTGTCTCTGACATAAGTTTTATAGCCATACATATTAATCTAGATCCTAAGCCCTTCAATTAGAATTAATAGTTCTATAACCGCGTCATTAAGAATTAATTGACATTTCATTATTAGGTCTTGAAGCAATTCAGCATCGAATGCGCTTTAAAGCACAAAGTATGTTAATAAGGCTTGAAGTTGTAAACGTCAAGCGGTTTTCTTCAGCTGCCTCTCAAGATTTGTGCGGTAAAATAAACAGTTGATAGACATTCCCACTGAATTCAATAAAGCCCGAACTGACGGTCATTCAAACTGTTTGTGTCAATACCGCAAGTGCCGTTTGCAGACAAAACGACAGTTTATTTGGCCGTCGTGCACGTAGGTATGCAAGTCTGAACATTTTCACAATTCGGGCCAAATTGTCGACCGAGTATCGATCGAGCCCGCTAAAACATATTTATTTTGTAGTTAACAAATGTGGAACATGTTTGAAATTCCTATAAGGTCCCAAGGTATGTTACTTTTCGATTAGTCATGGTGGATTTTGTGGGACAAAGATTTTAACCCACTTATTTAAGTGTCGATTGAAAAGTGGGCGACTAATATCAACTTCCCTTTGAACCTTTTCGCACATGCGTTAATGCACTTTCTTTTTCTTTTATGGTCGATGATTGTAATAAAAACGGAATATAGAGGCCACATTCTTTTATAGGATTAACTGTTAATAATGTAAAATGTTTGGAGTGAACTTGATTTGCATGATTGATACATTTCAATGCGCATAAGTATCAATTTGGGTTTGTTTAGCATTCATTAGTTTGTAAATGATCTAGTTCGCTAATTCTTATTCGTGGTAGCGGTTTTCTGACTTTGACTAGTTCTGGTTGGTATTCTAAGGAAGATGTTATGATGGTCTTGTTCTTGCTCGAAGTGATTCGACCTGTTCATTCATGTATACATGATGCTTTTCTGGTTTAACATGAAGTGTCTGCAGCCTGATAGCGGTTTCAGGAAAACCAGCTTTTCCCGATATAGTGGCGGTTGCGCCAAGGAATGAGCAGTGACATAACTTATATAAAAGTATTGATATCTTTGCTAGCAGATATAACTAGAAAGAGGGATATATTTTGGAAATCTAGTGGTTAAAACCAAAATCAAAAGTCAATTATTCACATTAGGCTGAGAAAAAACAAACACGGCTTGCTTCAAAAACGGTGAAGGAAAACATTGTGAGAAAACCGGCATGCCTGAGAGATATTTCTCGATGGTATGTGAAGCCCCATGGGCGGCTTTAAAACTCTGATACCAGGTTAGTCATTAACCACCCGAAAAGAAAAAAAAGAAGGCTGAGAATCAGCACTTTTTGAACGTCGAAATTACACAAGACAGTCCTCCAAAAACGGCCGCCCAATTAACCACCCGAAAAGAAAAAAAAGAAGGCTGAGAATCAGCACTTTTTGAACGTCGAAATTACACAAGACAGTCCTCCAAAAACGCCCGCCCAATTAACCACCCGAAAAGAAAAAAAAGAAGGCTGAGAATCAGCACTTTTTGAACGTCGAAATTACACAAGACAGTCCTCCAAAAACGCCCGCCCAATTAACCACCCGAAAAGAAAAAAAAGAAGGCTGAGAATCAGCACTTTTTGAACGTCGAAATTACACAAGACAGTCCTCCAAAAACGCCCGCCCAATTAACCACCCGAAAAGAAAAAAAAGAAGGCTGAGAATCAGCACTTTTTGAACGTCGAAATTACACAAGACAGTCCCCCAAAAACGCCCGCCCATTTCGAAGTGCTTTAGCTGGGAAGAAGCAGTGGTGTAACAAACTAATGGTTACTCATGACTATGCCGGGGACCTAAGCAAAACTAAACTTAATAAAAGCAATTAGTACGTCTGCTTATTTCCACATACATTACTATTTCCTTACTCAAAGGGCTTCTCTGTCATGTACAGTCATAACATAGTAATAGTTGCAATTAGCTTTTCAAGTAAACTCTGACTTGGCGGCTTAAGGAAATTAATTATAATTGGTATTCGCTGTTGCCTGTCTGCAGTGAATTAGCTATGGCTTGTCTCTAGTTCTTCTTACTTTCCATACTTATCTTTCCTCATTCATAATTGAGGGAAAATTATTGTGTTTTCTGTGATGGACCTTTTTCTGTCTGCTTTGGTGCCATGTTATTTTGTATCTGTAAAATGTTTTCTCTTTTGCAAATCGTCATTCCCTTACATTGCCCTCATTATCACGTTTTGTATTATCGACTAAAATGTATAAATGTTGATATCAAAGAGAGTTATGCACCATTACTGCTCATAAAATACAATACACGTGGATATATTTAGTAACCTGTTCCGCTTAGCTATTTCTAAAGAGCCATAAAAATCCCTGAAAGAAATCGACACGTGTTTCACCTCTCAACAAGGCATCCTCAGGATGACGATTGACTTGTCGCGAACTCGAACACGGCGTGTTGCCATACCGAGCGCTGAACGCAGAAACTATTGCTCATATAAATTCTCATTAGCAAATACACATGTTTAAAGGATATTAACTCACTCGACCAGCCGTTCTACCGTTATTTGATCAAATTATTACTAACATAAAATGTATCGGCGGATACAAGACCTGCTAACAGGACTCTTCCGTCAATGGCGACAAATCGAAGTGCAATTAAGGATAGCATATTTAATAGCACCTATGAATTACCATGCTGTGGGCGAAGTGAGATATAGTCACTACAACCATTGATTCAGTACCTACTACTACCGTATGTTCGGGTGGTGTCGAAGCCCTTTGCCGTAACGGGAATTATGTAATTTGCAAACTTATCCATTTGACTAAACTTTATAGCTGACCATAGAGCAGCATATGAAAATTTCCTTTATTATTGTGGTCAGATTATCGTATCTTGAAAGTAATAGCTGTACGTACATAATTTTAACTCATTTGGTAAAAATTGCAAATGCGAAAAAAATTACAAGTTGGGAATGAGATTGATTTGATCTTGAAAACAAGTTTGCGCAATGCACTGTTTACCAGGATTATATCCCTTGTGAAAATAAGTCTATTTTTAGCAATGAACTACGTTCTACGGTAAATTTACCAGACAGGCTATTTCTATTTCCAGAGGTAATAATCGGTTTTAGATTGGATACATCACAATAACAAGTAAACATTAGTTCCGGTAGTAAATCTTTGCATCTGTTCATAATAATGCTATCCGTATTTACAGTGCATTTGTATTCAAACAAACAATTGAATCAAAGTAGATTCGCAACTGATTTTGCGAAGCGTTTGAATAATATTAGCATACTAGCTTTTGCCCGCGGCTTCGCCCGCGTGGATGTCGGAAAATATCCCACTGGAACGTGCTACCGGGATTCAGAGTATCCTATGTCCTAACCCAGGTCATGGCCTATCCTATGCCTTTCATCTAGAAATCCGTTCAGTCGTTACGTCATGAAAAGGTAACAGGCTGATATTAAATCTGTTTTAGGGTTCCGTACCTAAAAATTGAAACATTAAAACCCTTAAAGGATGACTTCAATGTCTGTCAAGACCTTTTTCTCAGGAACGCGTGGAGGCATCAATTTGAAATAGATATCAAAAACTTAGATGGTGGTGGTGATCTCTCGCGTCCGGCCCTGGTCCAGACTATGGTAGAGAGCGAGACGGCATGGGAGGCCATCACCTCCTTCTGCGAAGCAGTAATGCTCACGAAAGAGGAGGCATCATAATAGCATAGTACCAGAAGGAGACACCCTGGGCATCGGGAATCATCGTAGGCCGATTCCCGGCCACCGTAGGCGCGGGCTTGCGGACGGTGAGCAATGGGTGGCTCACCGTCCGATAAGGACCAGGCCCGGGTCGACGGCGGGTTGTGTTCCACGCGCGCCTCAAAGAGATGTCAGCAGGTCCGCTAGGGCCAATGCCTGTTGCGGGTTGCGGTTATTGTCCGAAAGGGTTACTGTGGCCCCAGGCAATATAGGCAACTGAAAGAACACGGGTGGGTTTTAGTCAGTAAGAGTCTGACACGCCTTCCCGCTCCACCCAGAGCGGGAGAAGTTATTTGATAATTTCCCAACCAAAAAAAAAGTTAACGAAATAAAAAATACGGCCATTTGTGCCGCATATTTTGACACTCGCAAATAAACCAGTCTATTTGGTACTTCCCGTTGGTCCAGCAGCATGAAGTTTGTCGAGAAGTAAGGTCAAGTAAAGAGGAAAATCCGAAAATTGGTAATTTATAGTTCTATAATGAACGGCAAAGTTAAGTTTTTTCAGCAATCTGGGGTTAAAAACTCATAGGCCGTGTCTTGGAGTAACAAACCTCAGTTGGCCCAATATAGTTTTTTGGTTCTAGTAATAATAAGAAATAGGATAGACCGGCATCAAAAAAGATTTGTGAAAATTGGCCATTTTCTTGCTGACTGTACAATTTTTTTCAAAATCTGTGAATGCAGATCAAAATGTTTTAAAAAGTTAAGGACAGTCTCCTAAGACTGTTTTCTTGTAGCGACAACGGTTAAGGTACCTTATTGCTCCATATCAAAATCCACCCTGTATATGCTATGATTGACTGCTTAGTTCCATAAAGGTATAGCGTGATGATAATTTTTTAAAAGGTTAAATCCGTAACTATCTGCAATATTCTAACCTTTTGGCTAGCCTTTTTACAATTTGCGGTAAACTGTAAAGGAATACAAACATAATGCTATATTGCTCATCCCCCATAGCAAATAGCGTGATAATAGTTTTTGAAAAATCTATTGTGAAGTTACCATTATTTGACTTATAGATTATATTTATACCAATTTTCAAGTTAATTAAGCCACACAGTAAAATCCTCCACTCTAAAAATTAATACCCCGTTTCACCCCGTTAGGGGTAGATTTTCAAAAAACCCTGATATACGTTTTTATTTATTTTCAGTTTTAATTATAAATACTGAGTTTCGAGTTAATCAGACCGCTCGTTAAAATTCTTCCATACAAACTTTGACACCCCCCAATCCTCCTTTAGGGGGTATTTTAGAAAAACTAAAAATGGCAAACTTTATAATTTACATAGATAAGTATTCGTGTCAAGTTTCAAGTTTATTAACTCAAGGAATAAGATTTTTCATACAAACAATATCCCCCCTTTTCACCCTCTTAAAGGTCGAATTTCCAAAAATCCGTTCTTAGCGGACGTCTACTAACTATAAACTACCTTCCTACCAAGTTTCATCTTCATACATCAAGCGGTTTTCGAGATTTCGTGATGAATGAGTGAGTGAGTGACCTTTCGCTTTTATATATTTAGATGATTAGCACGGAATCGGACAAATTCAAAACAGCAGACCATAAATGTGTTTAAGGTATGGTGAAATTCTTTCTGCGTAGGTAACATGTTAGGGGAGAAAATCGAAATTTATATCTGCGTGGTCCTGAGGTCCAAAAAATAAAGAGAAACGAAATTCTACTGGGCTTCTAAATAAAAAAGTTTTCCATTCTAAACTCCATAGTTGGGAAGCTAGTTCTTGTATTACTTTTAGTTGACCGTATCTGTGATTCAAAGGACCAATTTATAGATCGAGGGTCTCATTCTAAAACTGTTCCTGGTATGTAAAGTTAATTTAGCAAAACACGATCCTGAATCCTGCAAAACACACCAAACAGGAGTCCGATTCCAAACAGTGTTAAATTAATTCAGATATACATTCACTTTATGCGATGCAGAAAACCATTTATTAAAATTAATTCATGTATAATGTCGTAAATTAAGTTAACACCTCTCTTTACATATGAAGGCCAACTTACATATTTAGTGTGTCTATAAAAAACAAATTGACCGTTTCGGAGAAAAGTAAAACAAGTCGTGATAGATAACATCGGGGCTCGGAAGGCTTCGTGTTTACCCAATTAAGGTTATACTGGCAAATGCACCACATATTTGGGCTTTATTAATTGATGTAACACACTTTGTTGTTATCTTTATGTTTCTTGTGACACCTAAGGATAACGGTATCCTTTCATTATTGGGTCTCTGAAGACAACTAGAGTTCTTGCGTGTTAAAAAATATACAGGGTGGCAGGGACATCAGCGCAAAAACTGTTACCACTCAGTACATCATTCTGAAACTTAGTGGTGCGTTGAAATTTTTTGTCGGTTATTTAAAAAAAAATCTGCTGGTCCATACATTTTGACCGCATAAGTAGGTATTGCACTTTTCTATGAAACAGCACATTTAAAAAAATATATATATATTTCAACGGTTCAGAATTATGTACTGAATCCATGGTAACAGTTTTCGCGTCTATGTCCCTGCCACCCTGTGTACTGATGCTCAGCTGCATTATAGACTAGTTATTATCAAAGTTCCGCTGGATGCGGAAAGCACAGAATCGGTCGAAGTGGCGGTGCTTGGGGGAGGCCCATGTCCAGCAGTGGACGTCTTTCGGCTGAAATGATGATGATGATGATTATCAAAGCTTAATTTGGGATATCACCACATCTATGCCACAGATTTCAAGTACCTATTCATAATATGAAAAATGACCTACAAGACCAAAAAAGCGGTGGTTACAAATAGCCGCGTAAATGTATTTATTTTAATTTGAATGTGAAAATTATTTTTAAATTGTGTTTTTATGCAACAAGTGGTCTGTAAAAAAGATTTTTATTATTATTATTTTAAAAATGTCTTTGACATATCTCGGGATCCCAGGATCCCGGACCTTTGGAAGGTGTACGAGGGGCCGAAGAAAACTCGCAGAGTCCCCTTAGACAATTTTAAATGGAATGAGGCACCAACCGACGATTAACCCTGTATGCACTATGCAAGTGCATCCAAGGACAACCCCCGGCTGGTGCAGGACTATTATTATTACTAAACCACAAATTCTGCAGGTTGCCAGTGACTATGCATTCAATCGAGATAGGTATTTATCTCTATTATTGGCATTATATACAAATTACATATACACCAATAACAATGTGTAGCTTAACATAGAGAGTTTTGTACTTCTAAAACTATTTACAAAACTGAAGAAACTATTGATAAGTTTGATGCCATATTCTTATTTTGTCTTCCAATTACACAGCCATGCATGGCAAAAATTATGGACTCGACATTTATCCTAAGATGCCACACGTCTACGTATTTAACTGAAGGCGAGGAAAGAATATCTATTAAGTTATTATCTACTCGCAAGCGGTAATTATCTACTGCAGTGAGTATTGGACAAACTAACGAGTAGGCTTGTATTGGCTCTAGAAGCCAATCCAATAATTACACAGAAATCTTGAGTAGTGACAGTTTCATACTATAGCTTACTGAAATGAAGGTAACAAAAATGTAAAATTCCTATTTAAAAATGATCTTTCTACTACCTACTGTACCTATACTTGTTCAAGCAACAGATTCAGCAAAATAATTGAGATTTTTCACCGATATTTTGGCACTTTTATGACTGTTCTGATCTTAATCATTAGCATAGCAAATGTACCACAAGCGTCCTAACACAAACATTAAAAAACTATTCAATTGCAAAAACCCACAAATTCCACCATGAAAATGTAATTTCCTTAGAAAGCCTACAATTATGACTAACCCAGTAACCTTGGGGTTACCACTATAATTGAGTCATGTACCTTCAAGTACATTAGATACATAAACCACTATGTACCGTGCCTACCCATTACATGAACGATCTATCGTCGAGATAGTAGAACTTTTGCGGTAACCCCTGATAACGGTTACGTGCAAATATTCGTGGATTTAACTTTATAACTCCAAAAGTAGGATAAGTGCTTAGTACTTATGTGTTAATAGTCTCGAGTAATTCTGGCAAAGTACTTTAGAATATCCTAGACGAAAATGCAGGTTTAGTTGGTCAATTACCACATGAACACTAAATGAAAATAATATTATTATGAATAGGTCGTTAACTATAACTGTTTTGAATAATTCACACAGATTAAAAAAATAATAACTGTATCATTTCCTATTTCAGCACCGTTAAAACAATTCACTAAAATATGTGAACTGATATCATTACTGTAACTCATAGTTGACAATGTAGTTTAACATAATACAACTATGAACCAGGTAGTCTGTAACTGCACTCACATAAATCAACCAAAACCATAAAACTATAACGGTACTAGCAATTTTCTGAAGTAATATTTTATAAGGGAAGTTTATTAAGT
Source organism: Agrochola litura (assembly GCA_949152395.1). Lineage (NCBI taxonomy): Eukaryota > Metazoa > Arthropoda > Insecta > Lepidoptera > Noctuidae > Agrochola > Agrochola litura. The sequence goes on along the minus strand of OX424509.1, from coordinate 13,524,220 downwards.
ATTACAGCTTGTAAAAGGCTAGCCAATTAAGAAACATAATACTATGAGAATATAGCTCCTATCTTTCTCAAATAATAGCAGGAAGCTCCCATTTCCATGGTATATATGCGCCTGAGCATCACACAACTCAAGACATCTAACATTTGCATTGTACGCCGTATTTCACCGCGGGAGGCCATTACTCGACTTGGGGTCGTGATGTTTGATATGAAAACTATTGTATACAAAATACATGCTGCAGGAAAGCTAATAAAATGTACTGAAACGTAGAAACTCGTGTCTTTGAAAGCAGCTATTTATTGTATTATGGTTTACTTGTTGGAGTGGGTAAAGGTATAAGTAAGAGTTATTTGCCATTTGTGGAGTTCAAGTGTGCGATGTACAGCAAGAACTATGGTTAAACTACCATACAATGATGAAATTATGGAGACTGCTCAGAACTAAACCAGAAGTAATCAATTAAAAAAAGTGTAATTTTATTACCTATTATTATTATGTCTCGTTATATCGTAACCAGACACGTATAAAATAAATTACGATCAAAGCACTCCCAATAACTATATTAATTTAATTATCTACAAGATTATCTTGACTCCACGAAGCAAATGATAGCCCATAGATATTCCGAACCGGTTCTGAATCAATCAAAATCACTGAACGACTGTACGTCATCAATGGAGCTTCCGTTTAATAACAAGTTACTACTAGAAACGTTAGTGTAACATCTCTAATCCTCTATAACCGGATTAAGGAAGCCATTGCGATTATATAACACGCATTTATTATGTTACTCAAACATTAGTTGGATTACGGTAAATAATGATACAGACCGGTTGATATCGTCAACTGTCTACCAGTTCCGACCAGACCGCAGTCAGTCCTGACCAGCCCAATCATATCACAGTAATTGATCCAGTAACTAACTTCCGTCTTCGGAAAGTACGTATTTAATCACTTCTTAGCGTTAATGGTTTATCAATATGTATGTATTTAAAAACTGCACTATATTTAATATAGGAAGTTTGTTATATTGATCATAGTTTTAAGTGTTTCTTCATGCACAGTTATTGTTATTTGAAGTAATATGCCATGAATTATTACGTCTATCACCGTTATCATTCAGAATTTTCTTTGTAATTGGAGGCTATATTTTATGGCTTTTGGTTTTTACAAGATAGCATTGACATGTCATTACGCAATGGTTTTTTACTCCTAGTTCTAGTATCTTTTCAGATATCTAGGATGAAGTAACATCACAAATAAACGTCAATTTTCACGTGTCTTCAAGTAATAAAAACAATACAACGAATTTCGCTCTCTACTCGGCAAAAAATGTTCATAGGTACATAAATAAAATTTTAACAAGAATCTAGCACTTGATTTAATTGCAACAACGGACACCCATATAAAAAAAAAATCTTAAGTAAATCTGTGTAGTTCCAATCACGAATAGACAACTCCATCAATCCTTCACGAGGTGCAGCGATTAGGGCATAAATCAGAAAAACTGAATCCAGCGTCTACCGATGTCATAACAAAATTCAAAGTATTCATGATCATAGCTGCAGTACTCGACATATCTTGCGGTCTACTCAAGCCTACGTTCAGCGGACATTTATGGTCATAAAAGACAGCAAGGAAGCAAAATATCAAGTTATAAAACAAATCTTAGCAATAATATTCGCTTTAGACATTTGTTATGCACATAAAAGATCAAGAATTTCCTGGTTACGTGTTATAAATTAATATCCGTAGGGAAATGTACTGATATCTCGAGTTCTCACATTTTTGTTTAAAGTAGCGGTTTTTTAAATCTAAGAATGTGTAAAATTTTGTGAGAAAAAAGTTATGAGATATAGTGTAACATATACTGTGTCTCTAATAAAATTTGGTTGCATAAAACTCAATTTTTATTAGAGTAAGTGTAGATACTTTTGTTGTAAATGAAATAATTAAAGCTGCGGACCGTTATGCTTTCTTAGTCTTAAGATCAATAGTAAAAAGTAAGTAGGAAAAGTAAGTTTTGGTTTGGCAAGTACTTAAACAGAACAAAGTAAATCTCATCGAAGTTAATGAAGACAGACCTACATTTTAATTAAGATTGAAAATGGTTGCGACTGAATTTGTAATGCTCTTTTGTTTAGATTTAACAGTCATTCCAAAGGTATTATAGATGGTTAATTACCTTTTGGAGTGACTAAAGCACTACCATGGATTTTTACTGATTTAATTACAGACAAATTACCAAAGCAAATATCGCAAAATTTTGTATTGTTCGAAATTTTCCCATTCGCAATGACAAAGAAATCAATTCTGAGCCAGTAGGGTAAGTAACCAAAACATGTGTTAATAAAATCGTCGATCTAATCTCGTCTCGATTTAATTTCACTTTCGATTATCTTTTAATGAACAGAGAGGTCAGTAGTGCTAGTAAACTTTCCCCCGAGGCTCCTAATATAATAGCAGTGTATTATGTATGTAAGCAAGAATTCGTTATGTTCTTACGTCATTTTTTCGTTACATTTTTCATTCATTGATGACTTCTTTTGTTTCAGGTATGTATCACAACGTGCTGCTGTCAGTAAGTTCGTTTTCTTTTTAATGATTGATTTTATATTGATCTGTGTGATGCTATTGTGGATAAGGAAAGTAAGTTCTTTTGTTTGTTATTTTATCCTTCTCTTCCTCACTGGCCCCTTTGAGAACTTTTCTTGGATATATTCTGTCTTAGCATTCGCATTCCATGTAATTATTTTCTTTCCGTCTAGAACTAAATCACGATCTGTAATTGCACGATTAGATAGCAATCAAACCAATAAAATAATTTAATTAGTGCTATAACCACTTTTAAAAGTAATTAGCCTTAATTCAAGATGATTTGAATGTCTTCAATCAATGTCAATGTGAGCCTAAATAAACTAGTCAATACAAAAATTCTTCTTCTTCTTCCTTTCGTGTGGTTAGTGACTAACCTGGTGTCAGAGTTTTAAAGCCGTCCATGGACCTCTGACTTGGCTTCACATGCCGTCGAGAAATATCTCTCAGGCATGCAGCTTTCCTCATGATGTTTTCCTTCACCGTTTTTGAAGCAAGTGATAATTATACAATACTCACATGAATCCGAAAAGATAGGTGCCTGCCTTGGGTTCGAACGCGAGGCCTGTGACTTGGCAGTCTGACGACTATGATACAAAATTTAAGATAAAATATTTATCTCAATCTATACGTGCGAGCTTTAAGCGCTTCTAAGATTTGTCTTTTAGACTCAACTATTTGCATTGCCATTAGCAACAGTGTATTACGAAGCACAAAAAACCATTTTATTGCAAATCATTATTCTTCAAATCGTCTGTGAACACAGACATTGCTCTCTTTGCCATACAATAGACTCTTATTTCCCATGAATATAAAAATCATATCGACACTGAGGTCAAATACAGAACATTAAATTCCTTATTACAGCACTCAATTTGATTTACTTCATTGCTTTCACTAAAAATGTGTTGTGATTTACTATTCTATTGTTAGAAAGCGAATGTTACATATGCTTTTGCTTTTGAAATTAGTTTCTCGTTCACATCACACCTTACATATTCTGTGTACGTTGACAATTCGCTCGGTGCTCTGAATACATAGGTAATTATTCGCGGCTTACCGAGAGTGAAAATCATTTCTACAAACACTGTCCATCCATTTAACACACTTATTTCTGCTTTCTACTGTTTAAAGTACTATAATAATTGTAACGGATCTGTGGGAAAATTGATTAGTGCAAAGTTATTATTTTCTCGAGCAAATTCCGCAACTGATCTCATTGAATCGGTTTTGTTACAGTAGCGCTTCATTAATTCCTATGTAAATAGAGGACACAATTTAATTTCACTTAAGAAATTGTGAACTTAATCACCTGTCATTCAATCGATGGACCATAATGACCTTCGAATCTAGTTCAATCAATCTGTTTAGCTAGCGCACAATATATACTTAACATCACATACAAAACGATTACTTTAGTTTTTGTGTTCAAATACCCGTGAAATAGTTATCACACGTTCTTTTGTAGTATTACTATAACTTTTTATGATACATTTAAGCGTCGAGGCTTCTTAGTGATTGATCAATAAGTAGCCTGCAGAGCTTGTGTGCTCACTGTCGCCGATAATGCAACTGTTGAGTTGAAGTAAAACGCGTGTCATAAATAATTCATTGCTAACTCGAACTAATTTACAATCGTCATAACATTCGATTACGGAAACGTGAACAAACATATTAGCTTTTTATGTCATCGTTCGTTTAAAGAAATTAATGCGTAATAGGAATCAGTGAAAATTACTCCGGCACATGTCCATGTTTGCAATCGAATTGTTATCGACAGTACATACAAGAAAACAATTTTATACACTTTCTACGATTATTTTCTTGTTAGCTTCGCTTTCTTAGTGCCCACTATTTATTTTATAACTTCTGATGACGGTGATGTTTCGGTAGGTGCTGCTAATGAAAAGAAACAGTCGTCATTTAAACAAATACAGGTTTTTGCACGTAACGAAAAAGAAAGAAATACACCGAGTAATGATAGCCATTTATTGCGGGGTAAAGCATCATTGATAAGACATAATTATTATCAGTAAACATATATTGTACATTTTACAAGTCCTACTTGATCAGTATCTATGCTGTCGGCGGTTAGAAGCTTTATAACTATGATTGCAAATATCTTTAAGTATTAAGATTATTGTAGTTTGTTCCACGTTCATTACTACAACCTCTAAATGTTTTGAACTTAATTTTAGCTTCAAACACTATGGTATTAATGAAGATGTATGGGACATTTCTATTAATTCGTTTAACTCCAGACTTTCCAAATCTATCACCTGCTATCTGAACTGTCAGCATATCAGTAGCCATTTACAAACGAAGCAAGGATAATACGGTTAATGCAACGGACTTAACGCGATTTCGTACTTAACTGTCCGATTCGTAAACGGTTTATCTAAGGCGAGTTTCGCGTGTGGAATTCGCGTGATAAGTGTAGCGGATAAACGCATTTTACGCCGTCAATCGTGACGCGAATTGCCACCTGTAATTGGCTCCAACGAATCGGTTATGTCATATTGGACGCACTCTGCTCCCGGTCTAACAAGATATAATTTTTCTAAAAATAAATTTATAAGCGGTCATAGGCTTGATGGTTAGCAATGGATTATAACCACGAATTTTCTTGACAGGTGTGATATTCGTGACACTCCAAAGAATTCGTTCGTAATTTTTTGAGTCGTTGAATGTAACTGTATTATTAAGTGCAACGGCAACGCTGCGGATAAATTTATAAAGTTGGGATTTTGCTGATTCTAAGATTCTAAAATATCGTAAATGTGGAAAAGTTGGTTGTATGGATCAACATGCATAAACCAGCTGTTCTAAACTACAGTTGGTCATAAACCACCTTCATCTTAGCGGTATTTCGTACAGCACGCAAATCCTCCTCTGTTATTGTGTACATTTTACCAAGTTATTTATTAGACATCTTTTTATATTCATTTATTTATAGACATGCGTGTTAAAACACCACAATTCACTTAATGTTTGTCCGACATTTTACGCTGCTAAATAACCAGGGAATAATAAATTGATGGTTTCACAGTATAGCGGGTTTAATGCAACATTATCTAAATCAAACATACAGTTACGTGAGACACTTTATGTAATAACAGATGGCCTTGAACGAATGATCGAACTCGAATGTCGGTCACATACGAACCAAGCACAAATTACGACACGCCTCGGAAACCTGTATTTACTATTTTCTTCTCAACATCAGCGATTGCTTCTTTTAACATCCTACAATTAAAATGAAGTCATCCTTTCTCATAAAGGTCATACATCGTTTTTCTTGCCTTTCAATTTATCACTAAAATTTTCACTTCCATAAAATTGCGTTTGAAGTTTATTTTTACTTGGCGTCATGTCGGCGATATGTTATTACAAAACTGTTTGTTTATTTCTCTAACTTGTACTATTTCAATCGACCTTATTTAGATGTAGAATTATGCTGATGACAGTAGTTTATAATAGTTGTTTTATAGTGCTAAATTCAACGTTTTATTTCATTGCATTCGGGAATGGACTTAATGTGCAATTTATTTTGCCATCAAGAATTTCCAGTACATTTCACTGTACAATGGACAACTAAGAATCTACCTAACCTTTCACCAACTAAGATATCTAAACAACCCTTGCAGGACGTCGTGACTTCGCGTCGGTAAACTCCCATGCATATTTATGTACACGCTTCAATCATGCCAGAGAAAATAATGGTGTACAAAAACTGGGAAAGGATATCATTAGCCAGTCGGATGCAGCTAGTGGCCGATACAATAATGTGGTCAGTAATGATATCGGTAATCGGATCGCATCGATGTAGCTCACTCGATATTCTGAAATCTACTCTCGCTCTATTAATGCGCAATGTATCACGCGTACTCTTTTAATGCAATTTTCCTCATTATACTTGTGCTGTATATTTTATTTTTCTCTTAATATAGAATAAACATTTATTACATGAAATAGTCCAGTGATCAAATCGGAGACGTTGGTAGCGAATGTTTCCTCTCTTGAATTTCACTTCCAATTGATGCGAGGTATGTGTTTTATATCGTGATTGCAATTGTTAGCAGACGATGCTCTTATTTTTATTGTACCAATTGAATTACCATTCAAGATTGCGAAGTATTCAGTCGAATGTTGTGCAATACATGATTTAATCGTAGGAATGTCGAGCTTGAAAGTCGAATGCTATCTCTAATGATCGAATCAAGAAAACAAAGATTCGATGCGCATTGAATTACGTAAGAATGACATGCTTACATAAGTTGGAGACGAATAGTTTGATTACTTAGAAGAAAATACATTTGGACACGGTAAGGTCCATACAATTGTAGACAATGTTACATCAATCTCTCTTGCTGTTATTTATTTGTCTTATTCAGTTATTCGGTTCATGTTTTTCTTATTAAGAACGGTTACAGAATACGAATCGGATGGAAACTGCTCGTCCTCTGTTTTATTTTGACGAGACTACAAGCAATGTTACCGCTTGTATCTTGGCACAGTATCGTGTAGAAATTTTCGTCTGTTCCTGCTCCATCATTTCTGCCTTATAACATAGAACCAATCATCTCAATTAAAGACCATCCCAGATGAATAATCTATAAAATTTTAAGGTTTTGAATGCTTAATAGAATTGATGAACATTATCATATCATTTATATATTCCGGTACTTATTCAACAAAAACGTTTTCTCTCATGAAACACTCTCGACTAAGCGCAATTTATGTTTACGAGTATTCCAACCTAGTTCCCTGTTCACAGTTCCTAAGGTACCGTCTACTGCCCCTTTCTCTTCAGTTCCGTCTATACTTTCTACAAGTAATGCGTACTGATTAATTAGACACGATTAGTAACATCGATACCTTTTGATGATTCATTTCAATCGCGAAAGTGAGATTTGTTTGGTTTCGTCTCGTTTTGCTCTGAATTAAACAGGTAATTACGAATTATGCGTTAGTTACGTTTTGAGTGAAAATTTCCTTTTTCACCGATCGTGCGTGTCTGAGTTGAATATTGCTATGGAAATTGGAGTAACTTGTGCTTTGACTAAATTATCAATATTAATTTCTGCCCTTTTATCAGGCTTTGCTATAGTATATATTTGATTTGATTTCTCTATCACCTTTATTTACTCAATTAGTTAGTCACTATAAAGTGTCTTTAGAATACTTATTATTCACTATCTGTTGTAAGTTCTTAGGACTAATTCGATGTCTCTATGCTTTCCATTGTCTGCATCTCACCAGCCAACTCAGAACTGAAAAATACCTGATCTCAGCGTCGTTTATTACCATTAACTGTATATTTTAAAGAAACGTGCCACAGCAATCAGGCTATTTCCATGAAGCCTACCGTATCTTCGCGGATGATCTCCCTAGTTCAACAAAGACGGGCTATAAAATATAATAAAGTCACTGTTACATGGAATTCTAAACGACCTTAATAAAGCCGGCTCGAAGACCTTTCCCAACATTAAATTCTTTCACCGTGTGTATCTGCATCACAATAGGCTTATGTACATAATGATTAGGTTATATGACTTACTAATTATTCTACTGAAACAATCTTAGAGATTAAACTTTACTTTGTTACTGTAGTTTACTTAGATTTTGGTTAATTAACAGGGCATTTTTGTGCTTTGACCTTTTGATTTTAATGTCACTGATGAGTTAAATAATATAGATTTGTATAGTTTTAACGAAAGTTTCCTATTTTTGGTTTACTCTAGATCATTTCAGGCACAAATAAGCGGGAAACTAAACAAAAAGAGGTAAAATCTGTTTGAAACCAAAGGAAAGAAAACTGTAGTTAAATGAGCACTGATGCACAGACGTATTAATTTATTTTCAGATTTGTACCAGAAGCATTTCCTTCTTTCAGTAAAACGAGCAGGATCTAATAGATTATTTCACATTGGTACCATAGACAGGTATATCGTTGAAGCAAGAATTAGTTTAGGTAACCGTAGACGCATAATTAAGTAAATTCCACTCCCCAATTAAAATCTTCCTGTAAGTGCAGCATCAGGATATTAAAAAGCTAACGATGTTGCTGCACCGGCAGATAGTCGCGTTTATTATGGATAAACGACACTAAAATGCAAATAGCTGAACGTCAAGCGGCGCGGGCGCATCGTATCCGCGAGTCCGTTAGATTTGCCCGGTGGCGCCTAACAACGGTGAATTTAAAACCCAAGCTTCATGGAAAAGGATGAATTTATTTTAGTTCTTCAGTGACGTCTTTATTCTTCTTCGTTATTAGTCTCTCTTATTTTGTATTTGAATCGAAAAATATTGGCAGCTTTCAGTAATACAATAATGTACGTAAATAATTCTGTAGCTGTAATTGTTTTGCCTTTCTATACATTTAATGTTCGTTCACACTCACCAATTTGCAGATCTATCAGATGCTAAACATTACCACTCATCATTTGTGATCTCCTCATAAGTTGCACATTACTTCATCCATAATATTTTACTTTCGAATAGCAAAATTGTTTACTAAATTAACGTTAGTAATAAGATGCAATTTCTATTCTGAATAGCTTTTGTTATACACTAGAAAATCATAGTACATAATGAAGTTGAAGCATAATGGCCATAGCTATATCATGCCCAAGAAATGAAGGTGTATTATGTGCTTACGGATAAATTCTGAAAAGCGATTAGCAGCTGACTCCAATTCATCAACGAAACGCATTAGAAAATGTTCATTCATTACCGATGATGGATCAGACCGTAACAGTGAAAGTTCACATTGTGTCTCCGGTGTGTCCAAAGTACATTTGTTTCTATCCAAAAATCTGCGGGTTTCCACCACAGTTAGAACAGACCACAAAGTCGCTAATGATAGGAAAGTACCGCCACAATATGATTTTGGACACTTTTTGTGCATTGTCTGAGATTTTTCGAAGTTTCCGAATCTAAGTGCTTTCTCTATTAACTTTTTTTATATTTCCATATCGACAAAAACGTTATTGAATGTGAGTTTCTAATTGCGTTGTAGTGTTACACTAATATTGATGTCAATATTTATTTAATTTTATTATTTCCTATGCTGTAACTGCAAAAAAGTCTTTATTATGTCCATGTCCGTAGATTCTTTCTTTTTTTTAATATCCGCAAAAAATTGATCGAATATTAAAAATGCCACTGTAATTTATCATCCGAGTGTCCCTTATTGCAGAAATTTAATTTTTCTCATGTCTAGTGCTAGTATTTTTTGTCGAATCTCTGGATGTAGAAAATGACTGAAAATACTTGAATTAACTCAATAATTGCTTCGTTTCTTGTTTCATATTAACTTAATGGAGTCCATTGTTTTATTTTTTGTGCAATTATAACTTGATGGGTTTTATGCAAAATGATTTTTTCAGTATCGGATGTGTTAGGACATTTGTGGATAATGTTTTGTACATTAGTAAAATCTATTATGCAGTAATTTAAAATACAGTTGTTTCGAAGAATATTTTCCATGAATGATGAACTGTAATTATGAAAACCTTTATGTTCAGTTCGACGTTTACGCAATAGTTAAGCATGTTTTATCATTCGAATTAAAGAAACATGCAAGGCACTTGTTACTTAGGAAAGTGTTCTTCTTTTTATGCAAGCGTCATGGTGAAACTACTTTCTTATTCTGGGACTAAACTGAAATGGTGTTGTGATTTGTGACAAAGATTTCTCTGTTTGCATACGAGCTGTCATTTTGAGACCTGAAACACTAAAATATTGCCTTTTTCTGCTTAGAATGAAATCGTGTCATTTTTAACAGAGTATGAATTCTATCCGTCTTTGTCATTTTAATATCAATGAAGTTAAAGGGCAATTTATCTTTTTGTTCATAAGACGTTTATGAATAAGAGGAATACCCACAATAAGGGGGATTGTAAAATTGATGTAAGGTATGAATTGCGGTTAAAAACCAGTTTCTATATAAGAAGTACAAACAACAAATTACGGCGGCGGCGGTGTATTTTAAGCGCATTGCTCGCGTTTTTTAAGTTCATTATCAACAATATTACTTCTTTATGCTTAATTTAGTACCTCGTGATGCGTTCTGTAGGTACTGTAATTAAAACCCAATGTTCAACTAATAAAAGCAGCTACTTTCCTTGCAACGCGTACATTATTTTTTTACTTCGAAGTATTACTTAGCATTTAATTCGAGCGATGATTAGTGGGAATGATTTAAACGTTCATTATTAACCATTACTGTGCAATAGAAACTGTCTAACAACTAACAACGTGTAATAATTTAGTTTACATATGGTCACAGGGCGTAACACAATGTGTTCTTGTTTCTATCTTTTTTACAACCGTAATGCACTTCATCGGGTTTCTAGGAAATAAATAATTCAAAGCAATTTGCACCGCTAATGTGAGACCATGCTTAGAGCTGGTGAATGCACGGCAACCTTTCTCTAAGGGCTCATTAGTTCGAATTTATCTGCTCTCTGCTGGCAGACGCCTGCGAGCTCACAAACTATAGGTATCGAAAGAGCTTTTGTGTCACATATTTTACACCTATCGAGTGCTCAGCGCTACGAATATTTATGTATCGATTGGCTTTACCTCGCCTAAAGAAATTTACGATCTCTTCGAGAAAACAAGGCGGCGACACAAACTAGGAAAGTTGTAGCTATTAGACTGTGAACAATTTAGAAAAAAAGAGAATAGTATTAAATCACTGACCTCTTTCTTGGTCTGCTCGTTGATCTTAACGTGGGTCTGTTGAGGCTTGTCGCGGAGAGGCAGGTATCCCTCGCGGCTGTCGGCTGGCTCGGTGCTGTCCGTCGGCGTGGTGGATTCCACAGTGGCTGTACTTGCGGTACCAGCATCCGTGGTCCGAGTCTCCTCAGCCGTGCTCAGCGTAGGCGCCGTCTCTTTTGGACCATCAGCCGTCGTTCCTACAGTATCAAAATCAGACACTGTCTCCGTACTGTCGCTGTTCATTGTAGTTTCCGTGTCCTGAACCGTGGGCGTCTCCGTAGTTCGCACAACCGGCCGGATCGTGTAATGTTTAGTCGGCGGCTTGTACGTAGTCACGGTCGCGTCTTTCGTAGTCGACGGCGGAACCTCGGTTTTAGTTTGCGTAGTTTTTACCTCGGTCGTCGTAGCCGCGATAGGCTTACGGGTTGATTTTTTCGTTTTGGGCGGCGTCGTAGCTGTCGGGTGTGTCACGGGTGCAGTTGACTTTGTTTTAGTGGATATTTTTTTCGCGTAAGTTGTAGAGCGTTCCTCAATAGTGGTAGGTGCGGGGGTGTTTTCGACCGTGTGTGATGTGGTTTCAGGGGGTCTTCGGTCAGCGGGTGGGTCAAGATTTGATTGTTTGGGGGTTCGGGATGGAGGGAAGAAATAATCCATGATTGAGGGTGATCTATTTCGGTTTGAGGGTAGCCATGCCCAGGGGTTAAAGTCTATGAGGCGGGGTCGCGGCGGGTCATCGGCGGCGACGATAGTTGCGAGGGCGGCGAGCGCAAAGACTACGATCAACGAACGATTCATGGCGCGTCGTGCGCGTGCGGCCGCGACGACGTTTCAAGCGGGACTGCGCGCGCGCCACCGCTGAAGAGAACCCGCCACCGCTCACCTAGTTCATTCCGCCCTACGGACAACGCAGCAGATGCAGCCGCTGTAGTTCCTGTTCAATTTTCTTTTTCTATAATAGTATCTTCGCTTTATGCAAAGGTGATTACGTAATGGGTAATTATTTAAATAAATTGCTGCTAGGGTGGTAATTTTAAATACCGTTTCTGAAATGGCTGTTTGTTTATATCTTCAACACAATCAATTAAATATGTAAACTTTAGATACGAAACCACACATGAATGTTTTGCAAGATATTAAATGGAAGTAAAACAAGAAAACTTGAATCTGTTTTAGACTGCACGTCGATGACACATTGGTGTTGAACATTAAAATCTTTGACTTCGATAATAATGGAACCTTTCTTGGAAACTTTCATAGGAAAGTTGCTAAACAACGTCTTCATTCATTGAAAATCTATATGAAAGCTAAGCTCTCTGTTAAATAACTTAGAATACTTAACTAAGAATGTTCGAATATACATTACTTATGGTCTTCTTAAGTTATGAGGTATAAAAATAACTTTGCAGATAGTAATTAATTAAAATACGACCTAATAAATTCCGTAACGAAGATTTTGCACGAAGATACTAGTTAGTAGACTAATTAATCTTAGTACCACTTGTACTGGATAGCCAATATACTATGCCGTTACATGTAAGTGCATCATGCGGTATTATAATCAAGCAAATGAGTTCAGATTTAGAATTGAATTTTCGCGTATATTTCCCTGTGGTTTATCAATATGGCACCCAGTACCGTTATCCAATCAGAGGCGTTGAAATTCACTTTGGGTACAGCGATGCACGTCTGTCCCCAGAATTTGTATCAAAAATTCCTCACCGCAAACCGTGTAATGCTCGATGAGGCCGTTCTGTACGCTCCATTTAATTTCCAATATTGTTTGGTCTTCCAGCTTAGCCAGCCAATTTATTTTTAAGGTCAGTGGTCAATTCTGTAGTGAGTCTGGGTTAGGCCGCGATGAAGACCCCGTGTAAACCAAAGTAGTACAAAAACTGTAGACGATTCAAACACTACTTATTGGATTTCAGTCATAGATAGTCCCATTTAACCTCATTTTACTGTCCCGTAAACACAATTATCCAGGCGATCAGAAATCACTGTAAAATATTATTAATTATCAGAAACATACTCTTTAACCCAAGCAAAATATATTCGCACGAACCCAAGCATTTTATCAATCAATTACAGAATGCACTGCGGAATCTTTAATAGCTTCATACAATACCGTCTAAGCTATTCCGCTGTATAAAGATAATAATACCAAGCCTTAGAGAAGGCTATATGGAAAATTTACACAAATGCCTCGTAAATAGCTGGCAAGCAATAAAGATCCTTCTAACGATCTTTATCTATGGATCGTCAGCTAACGTTCTTCGCACCGGTATCAACGACTTGATATTTAAATAAGCTTTTCACATACTTTCATAGATTCATTTTAGCGCTAACTCACACATTCTAGATACTTGAGTGAGTATACAATAAGTACATCATCTAGATAATTGAAAGAATAAACAAAGGATTTAACAGTTGATTTGGTCTATTGTTTTAATGGGTTTTGTGATATTTCTATGGGAAATGTTCTTGTGTAAGATAGATCTATCTTTCATTAGTTCAGAAGCTCAGTAATTGAAGAACATCTTGATGTAACACGCGGATCAGATTGATTAACGCGAACGGTAAAAAGTGCGGACGTGAACTTGAATAGAGTGTATGATGACAGCGAATTGAAATGATCAAGGGGATATAATCTTTATTCAATAAAATCATCTTATTGCCCTTAACCTAAATTTTGATCTGGTCCAATTTTCTTCTATTCATCTTCATCAGCTGCCATGTCAGTGTTTTTGATGTGTAATATCTATCCTCTCGCTTTCCTGCAATCTGTGGGAATGATTTCAAGAAAAGCGATGGTAGTGTATAACGGGAAGCCAGGGAAGCGCGCGCTATTTGATTTGACCAATGAGCACGCGCGGTGCTAGAGTTGGCCGTCAGAAACGACCCTGACGAAGCTCCGCTCCTTTGATATTGCTTATTACCAACGTGAGATGTCAGATGTTACACGTCATATGCGACTACTGTAAGACTCGCTCGATTTTTTCTTTTTTTGAAGTGAAAGCTTCTTTAGACGCGTTGGGCATTTTTGAGATGGGAAAAACAATTGAACTCGCGACACCGTTACCGACACCTTATTTAGTAAACGAGATTGTACTCTTCATTCATGTTACGTTACGGATCAATGTTCTATGCAAGTATTTTTACTTTAAAGGTTTTGGAAGTACCTATTTTTTTCTTTGTAAACGCGATTGTGCTCTTTATTTAGATAAGGTTACGGACCAATGTTCTATACAAGTATTTTTCTTCCACCAAGGCGATCTTGTTCAAGTTTTCACTTCTGTCGGCACTCCCGGAGTGCCACTGTTTTTTTTTCTTTGGCTTATATTATCATCCTTCTGCCCTTATCCCAATTTATTTGCGGTCGGCACAACATCTCCCTTTCTTCCATACTTCTCTATTAGTCGTCATCTCGGTAGTCACCCCCTTTCTAGCCACTTCATCTTTCACACAATCCATCCATTGTTTCTTTGGTCTTCCACTACTCTTATAGCCATCGACATTCATGCTCAAAACCATACCGAACCAAACCAAACCATGTATTATACACACATAAATACATTCATTAACTCACGCCTTCTCCCCATGGTAGACAGAAATTGCAGAACGCCACCTGCTACGATCCAACGACGATGCGACGATATATTATTATCATCTTTTGGCCACCAACCTATCCATTCGTCTTTTCTAAAAGGTCGTGTCCGGGCCCTTAAAACTTTTCTTGTAACATGGTCCTCATTTCTTGTTTCTTGAACCTGAAACAAAATACTAAATGAGGCGGTGATGAGATATAAAAAGCGGTTAATCTTGACGTCAGTAAAAACCAGTTAATCTAACCGTGGTGTAAAAAAGCAAAAGTATTGCAAATTCTTTGCTAATTTATTTACTTTTCTCGAATTTACAGTCATTTCTTGATTAGCTCGCGCTTAGTACGTGACGTTATCGAGTTTGATGCTTTTCTTCGACTTGATGTACATAACTGGGTAAAGATTGGCGTACTGGATTTTATACTTTGTACTCATAATTTTCCTCCGGAAAAAAAGGACCAGAATTAAAGTTAGAGTTGACTAAACTTATTCTCAAATGAAAAAATCTGTGACGCATATCTCTACTCAATCAAAATCTTCTCCTTAATCAAAATCTTAAATTAATTCGCTAAAAACAACGCACAGCCTAAAACGCTGGGTAGTATGAAACAACAAGTATGAAATTTTGCCCAAGAGTTCCTTGAGCAACGAAAGTCAACAATAAAGAAGGATTTTTGAAAATTCGTTCCCTAAAAGGGGGTAAAGGGAATAAATTGGGGATTAAAGTTTGTATGGAAGTTCCATTTGGAGCACGGCTTCTTATTTCTAAAATTTACTTCTGTGATTTGCATGTTCTTGATAAGTCTCGCTCTTTGCAACTTTTATTTCTTCCTTTATATTTACCCGTGCCCTATAAACAGCTCTCTTTGCAAATCATATAATCTTTGGTCGTAAAATCGTCTCATTAGCGTCAGGCCTTGCTTCAGCCTACTTTTGTAGTTACTGTAGTTCTACGATAACTGCAAAAAGAGGCTGTTTTGTTTCCACGTTTAAGTGATGATCCAATTAATCGAAGGTTTTGTTTTTATTTATACCTTTTTGTGTAGGAAATTTTAGAGATTGTAGCTTAATAGCAACTGAGATCATCGTTGGCTCAGTGTCTGTATCGACTTTCATATTATTATATACTAGATTCTGCCCGCGACTTCGGCCGCGTGTTTCGGCCCCTGACCCACCGCGTCGCTACGCATCGCTCGCTCGCGCAATTACTTCTTTTTCACTTAGTGTTCTATATGGCTTTTCTTCTTTTTGCTCGGCTCCTAAGGGTCGTAGCGTGATGATAAATAGCCTGTAATCTTCTTCAAGAATTAGGCTATCAAATGCAATGTTTTAATATTTTTTCAAATCCTACTGGTCGTTTCAGAGATTAGCGCGTTTAACAAAAAAATAAACTCTTCAGCTTTATTTCATTAGTATAGATAGTATAAATGTCAGGGTGGCTCAAAGGAATCGGGACTATTCGGGATGTTGTAAAAATTCATTAAATATTTTGAAAAAGTCCTAACGTGAAAATGATTTGGTTGCTGAAAAGCTCTATAGAGTCAAGTTACTTTGATAATTCATATTATGATATAATCTATTTAGCCTGCTCAACTGGCAGTCAAATCAACAAGCGAAAATAAATTCTAGACGCCACTACACAAAAAACAAAATCTAGTGATCAAAATTACGTAAAAGCAGATAATAGCATATCTAAAATGACGGATTGCACAATTAATGCCAGTGGCGACCGTGCCAAGTAGTGACTGATTTACCCGGCAGCCGCTCCACTTGCGACGGATAAACGCGGTTAACGGAATTTGTCGTTTTCACCGGACACCGGCATCATCCGAATCCGGAACACAAACGCAACAAAATATGCGTGAAAATGTTGAATAAACAGACGCCTTTTTATTTACCTGATTGTAAATTTTAACTTACCGTTTCGCACATGCTTTCCGTGCAGCACACTTTTCCGTCACGCCATATTAACCTTTGCTTCTTACACAATTTAAACTATATTTGTGTGCACGTTTTTGGCAGTGACTAGCGTTTCGGATCGGAAGTTTAAAATTCGCATCAAGCTTTAACATTGGTTTTGGATGCGTGCCTAGCGTACGAATGTTAAAAGGATGCATCAAAGAGTTCCTTGTTCACCTCTACGAATGAGGTTTGTGTGCTAGACTTAAGATAGACTATGAATTAGTATCTTTTAATGTCATTAACAAAATTTCGCATTGTTTTACTAAAAATAAGAATACGATTAGGTACATATATTATGTATAGTTAGAAATCACACTTAAATAACGTTGTTACAAACTGTTTCAGAAGACTACAAATTGGAACAAAATCTTTGCCCGATCCTCAGCTTATCAAAAGCAATGACTCAGTTGAAAGAAAGTAAAACATACGGAGATAACTCAATAAAGATTACTTTAGAGGGTATATCAGTCATATAAATCGTATCGTCCGATCGGCTTGCAAAAAGACCTCTTTTAGCCAGCGTACACTTTCAGTAGCAAGAAAGTACTTAAGATTACTGGGGCGCCAGCATTCCGCCAACTAAGTGCGTTATAATACTCTACCAATATTGAAAGTTTTAAACAAATACTATTACTTAGCAAAATGTTTTATATTTTCATAGTTAATGCTCAAATTGGAAAATGAGGTAGTGATTTCGTAGACAATCGTATTGAAAGTTGGTCAGTGGTTGCCATTACCATTACTTAGTCGTGATTTGCTCAATCAATTATCGCTATTCAGAAATGCATTTTTGTGTCAGTGGGTAAAACTGTAATGGCTAACAAGCCGGAGTAATACAATAGATTGTACTATGGACGAGTTTCTCACCCGGCCCGCAAATTACGGAGGCTAATAGTAGCTTTTGAGCTGTCTTTAAGTGGACTACTTCTGATTGTCTCTGAGGTGTTAGTGTGTTAATTTGCTTGATGTAATAATGATAAGTGAGATGATGATAATCAGAGGCCTGTCAATGTTGGAGGCCTTTGAAGTTGTTGTGTCGAGACGAGTTGGTTGGACAAGTTTCAATTTACGGAATCAGATTTTCGAAGCGAAGAAAAGGTTGACCTGCAGTTACCGTAGCGTCGCGAGATTAAATTGTTTTCGGGCCATAGCCTTGGCCGCAAAGGCTTTCAGGCTATATTTTGCGGAAAACTAAGTAGGTTTTGTAAAAAATCGGGGCTCCCCAACTGCTCAACTGTCGATTTGCCTTTAGAAGTCGATAGCAATAAAAATTCTATTGTGTTTCGTAATAATTCTCAGTTTTTTTTTCAGAAAAACTGAGAAAATGTGCAATCGCTAATTAAATCACTCAGAAAGTCACATTTCCGACGTTGTATCTCAGTACCTAGGTACGGATGTCCGGATACAATACGTAGACCACTCCCGTTCCGTATTTTTACCGCGATAGTATCCTGCCAGACGTGTTACAAAGAAAGTTGAATGTTATAAGAAAAACCGTTCCGCTTCGCCTTCCGTATTTGAAAAGCAATTTCCCGACAGTTGATTGACAGATAAAACTAAAAACATGGAAGTAGCCATGGGGTTGTTTTTCGTGTTATAGCTAAGCTTTTTTTATGTTATTGATGTTACAACAAAACTTATATACAATGTCGTCTAAGGGCATGTGACAGCCCCTATTTTTCTGAATATTCATGATTTTTTTTCGAAAATTAACTTTAAAAGGGTCTATCTTTAATATTTTTCATATTATACAAATTTTTCTTTTTTCTTTTGCCATATCTCCGATGTTTTTGGCTCGATTTGGATTCTGTTTATTAATTTTAAAAACTTATGAGTTATTTTATCGGATTTACTAACATTTTTTATTATGAAAAAAAAAAACTGTATTTATTAAAAAAAAACACGAGTGCGAGTCCATAAAATCATAGGGGGGATTATGAAAAAAAAATACATATAAGAAAAATAAAAAAAAGTTAAAAAAATTACAGATAGACCCCCCTTTTGATGTTAATTTTCGATAATTTGTCACGTATATTCAGAAAAATACGGGCGGTCACATACCCATGGGTGGCATTGTATACCTATTATAATTGGTCCTAATACCCATAAAAATAAAATGCTGTACCTAAATGTTTTTTTTTTTCAGGCAGATTACATTTCATGTGTTAGTGATTTTATTTAAACTCAGGGCATAAAACAAAACATTTCGCATGGCTTTCAAATTGTAAGATGTAAAGTATTAACTTGCTTGTGAGGTTTTTCACAGACTTGGGGGCCTACCAGCAGCTCATAAAGCAGTATTATTTTAATATTACTTCAGTGTGGGAAAGAGATGAAGCTCTACAGGACGTATGGCTCCATCTCTTTCTCCCACTGAAGTAATATTAAAATAATACTGCTTTTGAGCTGGTATTAGGCCCTCAGTTCCATAAAATATTTCAAAGCATTCGCATCTTCCTTCGATTGCATGCTTTTGTGAGTTAAACATACAAGAACACCATTCGCTTTTAAATTAATATTTTTATTAACCGACAAGAAAAGGAGAAGGTTTTGAAGACCACACGTTTTTTTATATATTTACTATAGGAATATTGTAACGGAAATGGTTTGTAGGTTAAGCTCTCTAGTAATCCCATATAATGTGAGCGAAAGTATATAGCGATAGGTATAGATAATCCCATCATCTTCATCATTATTTCAGCCGAAAGACGTCCACTGTTGGACATAGGCCTCACCCAAGTACCTCCACTTCGACCGATTCTGTGCTTTCCGCATCCAGCGTATTCCTGCGGCCTTCACAAGGTCATCGGTCCATCTTGTGGGAGGCCTTCCAACGCTACGTCTTCCGGTACGCGGTCGCTATTCCAGAACCTTTCGGCCCTATCGGTCTCCTAAGGTAAGGACCAATTGCTAGAGCCTATAACAGACAATACTAAAAAGTTCAAACCCAAACCGAAAACGTTCATGGATTAATACGGAGCGAATGTATATCAAACCATACAGATTCATATGAGAATATTCCAATAGAAACCCGATTACACTTTGTATGACTTGGGCCTGAGCTGAAGACTTACTAGCAGTAGGCACGAAAGACTTCAAAGTTCACTAAATACTTGAATCTACATCTGTCGTGTTACTAAGGCAATGAAAGAGAAAATAGGATATATAAACAGCTTATCTCCTTCGTAAATTGCGGACACGGGGCGTTAAATAACAGATTTCTCTCAGCTTAGGGCTCAGACACACGATCATATTTTGGCCGATTATCAAGATTGTTAATACTAAAATACAATTAAATTGTATGTCAGGGGCACCGTTAAACAGTTAGCCGTACTTATCACCTTGCTGACTGTATATTTTATCACGGCATGAACTTTATCACGAAAGTTGAAGTTTGAAGTGAAAATTTCTTTAGGCGCGTTGGGCATTTTTGAGATGGGACTAAATCATTGATTTCGCGACACTGTGACGACACCAGCTTTTGACCATTAAAAAGACGTCAACGCGTTGATTACCGCGGTGCGTGGAGTAAAAGACATCAACGCGTTGATTACGCGGTGCCGAATTTTTTTCAAGTTTTCACTTCTGTCGGCACTCCCGGAGTGCCAATGTTTTTTTTTTTCTGTGATGAGAGAAGTGGTGGTCCAGTGGTAACGGCCCCGACTTATGAGTTGTAGGGGTTTGAACCCAGGCAGGTGCTTCTTTTTGTGTAATTAATTTCATCACCACTGCTCTCAAAACAGTGAAGGAAAACATCGTGAGGAAACCGGCATGTCCTAGAACCAAAGTTTCGAAGACTTGTGACATCTACCAACCCGCACTGGGCCCGCGTGGTAGGTAACAGCCCACTCCCTCTAGAAGAGAGGAGGCCTGTGTCCCAGCAACATGGGAAAATTATAGGGTGATTATGATGAGCTTTCGTGATGGTTTAGTAGCATTTCATGTATGAGGTTGTGGGTTAAAATCCTGGCAAGTACAGTCAGCTTCAAAAGTCGATTAACACTTCAGTTTTTTCAATCTTATTTATTGAGCAAAATATTCACAAAACTTCTGAACAAATATGACATTTTAAGAGCATTAACTCATAGCTATTGTATGAAATGTTGAAAAACAAAGTATCAAACCATGTATCTATTTAGTTGATAAACGTCAAAGTATCAGTGTTAATCGACTTTTGATGCTGACTGTACCAAAGTGATTTTCTCAATTCGATTTCGATTTTTTACTTACTTTTTCTTTTTTTTTCTGAGTTTATCTTGGACATAACTGACATCGGTGAAAGAAAATCAGTATGAGGAAACCTGGACTTATAGTTAATATAAGTTTGAAATCGCCAACCCGTCTTGAGCAAGCGCACCACGCTTCATTCATCAATGCTCGTGCCTTTTTTGTATGAGAAGAGGGCTTCGCCCTGTAGAGGGCATTATTATTATATTATGAGCTTTTCTTATATTGTTCGTGTTTCGTATATGATCCGAAAGAAGACAGCTAAATTGTTTAAAATTTAATTCCTTATTTCCTTCCTTCCTTATTTTTATTCTTTATTTCCTCATTTTTTTTTCTTTCTAGAAGTAAAAAAGATAATTAATTGGTTTATATGCGCAGCACGTATAGTGTTACTGTTGTTTTGATAAATGTGTATAATGTAACGGATACGCTTGAAAACCCTGTAAGGTAAGGGCAGATGTTTGAGTTCATTCACCTTCAAGCTTGTATTGCTTTTAGTTGTTTTAAAAGAAAAAAAAAATAAACCAAGACCCAAAACATGCGTTGCTTGAATGCAAGACCTCAGTTTCGTTCTAAATCTAAACATTTCCTAAGTATTTTTTTTTTCGTGGGTAAACGATCAAAAGACCGGGATGGTAGTTAAGACCGGGGAGTATGGGATATTTACCTCACTAAAACCACCCTGGTATTCATCACCTGCACATGGAAGCACCTCTCGAAAGACCGATCCCAAACCCCCTGTGTAAGGCGTTAAGGTTACAGCCGTTACAATCTCCCCAGGGATGTGCCCTAACAGGCGTGTTAGGGCACATCCCTGGGGAGACTGTAACGAGGTCACCCCGTCTAAATTTAAATCTAAGACACGAATGAAAAAATATAATTTGTCACGTACACAGTTTCTCTATTGTAACTGATAACAATATATTGCATCGTCAACTCCGACCCTTACAATACAACTCCTTAGCTATACATTACCAACGTGTCAAATCTTGCGCACAGCCGCTATGTTTAAACCCACTATGTCGTTCACATTTGCATGCCGATTCGCGAATGCAAGAGAAACGTTTTAATGCTAATTGTAACTAGTACTTACCCTATAAAATAGGTTATGGTAACGTTAGTAACCTAACATCCTTTAAGTAAATATGCGCTATTGTTATCTGATGTTTAAATGACTAACACGTTCATGTTGGTCCTTTAGCGGTCATGACATGTGTTCAATATTGATAGAGATTGAAGCACTGGGTGAATGAGGCTTTGATCATATGAAAGTTAAGGAAATATTGTGTGTTATTACGCTTTCAGAAAATACGTGAATACTTTCACGTATTTTCGTTAAGACCTTAGAGCTAGAACCCGGGATTTTCGCGAATCTTTCTGTGGCTTAAAATTAATTTGCGTTTAAGAATTTGGCCATAGTATTCCGTTCACAAACAATGGTCAAGCAGCAGTCTCGAATTAGAACTAAATTATACATATAAATTGTTTTTTCTCAAACATGCTTGGAAATTCGAACATTATTTTGACAACCTTCTTCGAGATGAATCGAAATTGCTGTACTGGTCAAAAACAAGCGAGTAGGCGGCCGGCAATGTTACTATGAAAATCCATATCTGTCGTGTTTAGCGGCCAAGCAAATTACTATGAATACTCATATCTGTCGTGTTATTTAGGAATGGAACGAACTTTTTACTTCAACACATGACAATCAAGGAGGTAACTTATCAAAGATTTTATTTAAATTTCGATTTGGCTTGCTAATAGAGCTGTTTAATAGTACATTACTGCCGCGGTCTATAATAACTACTTTGCTGGTCGCGCTGATGATGGCCGACAGCGCAGCTCCAGGCCGACACAGTGCGGTCAGCGTGCAGCACTTGATGGACGAGCTGAGATAAAGGCCGAGGCCGTAGGTCGAGGCCTTTACAGCGAGGACAGCAAGGGCTGCAATGATAGCCAAGCTGGAAGGCCTAGAGCGTAGCTAGGCTAGCTCGAGGCAATCATAGCGTGACCAGCGAAGCAGTCATAGTGGGCCAAGGCTTGTATAGTGCTTTACTCAAAAATGCAAGTACCTAATCTAAATAAAACCAGCAAGCAATTTCAATAAAATATATATTAATTTACTAGAAATTTAATAAAAATGACAATTATGAAAAGTACAGTTACTAAAATTCAACACCGGCTTTCCCGGTTTGATATTACTAATAGTTTGCGATAATTTTAATGCGGTGTTTGACTGCTGTATTATTTCTTCATTTATTACGCAAAAAAGTAGTTGGAACTATACAGCCAAATATGGAATAAAATATTTTTGTACCTATCTCTATAAATACAAACAGCTGTGTTTTAAATAAAACCTTTTTGCATTTGATTTTTTTAAAACGTTGAAACTTCAAAATGGCGGCCGGCAATGTTTTGCCGGCCTGTTAGAGCGACCAGCAAAACTTTGCCGGCCGCTCCTTGAAACAGAACGGCAAGGTCGACTTTGCTCAAACAAGGTTGTCAAAATAATGACCACATTACATGCATTTTTGAGTAAAGTAAAAAAAAAACGATCATATTGGCGCGTGAAAAATTATCATTGTTCGTCATTGATTTTGGAATTTATAATTGATTTACTCAGTTTGAATTTCCGCGCATTATTTCAGAAAAATACTATACAAGCCTTGGCCGCAATTAGGCATTGATGGATGATCGTGAAAACGTGGGCCGAGGCGAAGCCGAGGCACACATACGTGAGTCCATCAATGTCTAACTGCTGGCCGCGATAGTAATGTACTATTAATCCGAATTTTATACGAAAAGATAAAAGGCGAAATCCCAGCCTTTACATAAACAGTTTCGCACTGTTGTCAAAATCAATTAAGTATTCAAACTCACCTCGGCTGCTCTCGTTTACACTGTTACAGTAGCGGTAAGCTCTCACGTTACACTCAGTTCATGCTATCATATCTTATCAAATCTCCTGTGAAAATATCTCTCGCCACTTACCATGGAACATACGATTTAGGTACATACTCGTAAGCACTTGGTGCTTGTTGGAATGTTTAAAATTCGAGCACCAGTGATCGATTATCCGGGTTTTCATTTAAGAGAATGTTCACATGAAATTCAAGTTGCCCACCGGAAACACTTTAACTACCAATTTTGTGCAAGAAATTAAGTGCACCAGAATTTTAAATATTTTGATTGGTGTCAAAATACCGCGATATTTCTGAAAATTAAAAAGTATCAACTGTGGTTTAGTAACTTCTGCTGCTTTCTACCAATTTGATAATAAACCAAGCCAGGGAAGCAACTACTACCATACAGTGTGAGTCTTTATAATCTGCACATATCGAAATGAGGGAATCTATGCTTAATTTTATCGACGGAAAAAATATGAAAAAGAACTTATTTTTTTGTTTTTTTGTTCTGTTTGGCGTCTTATTCAGATTTTTGCTAAAAAAACATGTTTATTTTCAATTGAGGGTAGTTTTTACCACAATTTTCATTTTATAAGGATGCCTAATTACTTCCAATCATCATGGAGTTTTTTTCATCGCGATAGATCATTTACTGAGTTTAAAGTTACACCGTTTTGTTACAATTTTTTTTAAATTTTCATAAATATATAAAAAAAATATTTAGATTCTTTTTTAATATTTTTTGCTTCAATAAAATTAAGCATAGATTCCCTCATTTAGATATGTGCACATTTTAAAGACTTTCACTGTATAAAACGCAATTTTTCACAGTACCATAAAATATTTGCAGATCATCTGTGGAAACTGAGAACTTCCTGCTATTAGTTAGTTGCACTAAAGTCACACACGGGTCCATTCTCATAACAATAATCAATGGCCACGGGGCCTAACTGAACATAATGATGCGAGCCATAGTGTAATGGTGCGAACATAGAAAACACTTTTATTTTATTCCTGGTCAGATACGGATTCAGTTTCGCATCAAAAGTGCAGAGATGATTGTGAAGCTGATATTTTTTTTAGAAATAAAGAAAGAAAGAAAGTAAGAATTAATCCAGACAGCGCTGGTTGGTCTGATTCGAAAGACCGAAATTGCAAACTGCGATGGTGATCATGTTTCTTTTACATAGCAATAACTTGTAGTTTTGCGTATAAATAGCGTCCTTAATTTTATTTTGAAAATAATTTGATTACAATTACCGTTAGTGAAACATCGTAATTCTAGAATTAAAAATGTACTACTAATGATGGCTTGATAATAGTCTCATGTTTAATTCAAGAATAGATACTGTCCTGGTTCCTAAGTCCATATCTGTCGGTTATTGAAGTCATTATCAAGGAGTTGTCCGTAATTACTGTTTGATGATTATTTTTGTACTTGCAAGTTACCGCAAATCAGTGGTGATTGACGTTGAATTGTTTGTAAAACATATCCACTGATGTGAAAATAAACAAACGGGGAACTTTCCAATTGCGTAACTTTAAGAAGTAACCATTGGATACGGTTACGTAGAAGACGTCTTAATAAAAGCTTACGATTTCGGGGAAAGGTTTTCAGATGATGCACAATTAGAATTCGCTAGCAGTGAATTTGTCATTGGTTACTTTGATTTGAAGTTGATCTTTATTTGAATTGCTTCTGTTTTTAGCTATAGGTACCTATGACTTGTTGTTTTACTCATGTAGTTATGGCTCAAATTAATTTAGTTTGAAAGTTTTTTTTTTTAATGTGATAACTTCTTTAGGCGCATTGGGTATTTTTGAGATGGGAAAAAACAATTGAACTCGCGACACCGTTACCGACACCTCATTTTTGTAAACGCGATTGTGCTCTTTATTTATGTTATGTTACGGATCAATGTTCTATGCAAGTATTTTTCTTCCACCAAGGCGATCTTCTTCAAGTTT
Source organism: Agrochola litura (assembly GCA_949152395.1). NCBI lineage: Eukaryota > Metazoa > Arthropoda > Insecta > Lepidoptera > Noctuidae > Agrochola > Agrochola litura. The sequence continues at coordinate 13,498,236 of OX424509.1, read as the reverse complement.
TCACTTCTGTCGGCACTCCCGGAGTACTGATGTTTTTTTTCATGTATTCTTTTTTCAAATGTGTTGATTATGATTCTGGTAGTTTATGAAAGTTTATGAAACAAGTGAAGGTTTGTAAGAATTCTTAAAACGAAAACTAGTCCGTGTCCGATCGAAACGATCCATAAATACTTAACTAAATATCAACACTCCAGATTTGCATGCTGACTCTGTTGCAAGAGTGAAAATTGATTGTACGCCGTATAATTAAGCAGTGGAACGCGGTCGGTGTGATAGGCAGCCAGCCCGTGGGACCTACTCGACCCATTAACACGAATTTTGCGAGTGACAACGTTGTACGTGGAGTGATGTTGAATTAACAAACGAACGCTAGGCTGAGAGTTCAAGTCTTTTAGTAAAATTGTGAATTTACGTAATTGACGTTTGGAGACACCCTTCAGTGATGTGGGATGATATACCTATAAGGAGGATTTCGTGGCTAAGTAATAACAGCTGCACGGGTCGATCCATCAGGTTAAGCTAAGCTTGCCGGGGTTGGTCCGTGGATGGGTGACCATCTTTACATACCAAGACCCTTCCATGGCTCGGAAAGCATGTTAAGCCGTTGGTCCCGGCTATCATTCGTGAGTCTTGACGGTCGATATGGGTCGTCAGAAGCTCAAAGTCTGACAACCAGTCTTACCAAGCGGTATTGTTGTGGAGGTCAGATAGGCAGTCGCTCCATGTATAATACTGGTATTCAGCTGTATCCGGTTAGACTGGAAGCCGACCTCAACATAGTTGGGAAAAGGCTAGAACAAAATAACCTTGTAGTGCTATAAATAGCTTTACTTTTTTGCTTTTGAATTTTGAATTTGCAATCACAAATGTAATAACAAAGTACCTTTGCTTAAACGTATCGAAAGCTGGTTTGTTCATGTCAATTAACATAACATAACATCACGCCTGTAATCCCCGAAGGGATAGGCAGAGGTGTACCTATAGTACACCCACATTTCGCATTTCATGTCAATTATTCTTGTAATAATAGCTTAATATCTAAAATTGCTTCCGTACGTAATAATAACAAACAATACAATTAACACACAGTTTTTCTAAAGAAACAAGAGTCAAACATTCCCATCAGTCTATTCACATTCACATCAGCGCTCCGGCGAGGCGTCATTAAAACGCGCCGTCTAACCAACCATTCGCTTTAGATGGAAAAACCTCAGTTCCTGAGTCTGGATGACGGTACGAAACGAAATAGATTCACGGGTGGTCGCCCTTAATGATTGCTGGCCACTAGGATACGTACAGTCAGATCCGCAGATAAGGCGAAAACGCCACAGCAACCCGCCAAATTAAAATTTTCTTATCATACGTTTTTTTAAATTTGCGGAACAGGTTTTTTGTGGATCAGAATAAGATTCGCGATCGAAACAAATAGGTATGCATTTACGGAATTATCCTATACTACTAAACGAGCAATATTTGTAATCACGTTCTCGAAAACGGCCCTAACGATTTTGATGAAAGTTGCAAATAGGGTTTACGGGGGCGAAAAATCGATCTAGCTAAGTCTCATATCTGGTAAAATTAGTTTTCTCCGTATTTTCACCCGAGCAGAGCTCGGTCGTCCAAAGTTTAGAACAAGATAAATGAATAACAGAATAATGACATAGCAGCATGGAATTAGTAAAATGTACTTTCTTATACTATTAAATGAGCATTCTTTATTTTCACCCGAGCAGAGCTCGGTCGACCAGGTACTAATCATTAAAATCATTAATACAAATCTCTCATTTCAAATTACCTTACTGAATGACTATTTCATAAAATCATGACAATTTGAGGCCATATCTTACTTAGAGAATTTTTTTGATGATCCTTAATACACATTCCTACATATTTACGGTCGCGAATCATAATTTGATCAACATATAACCTGACATTGAGCTGCAAATGGCAAAAACTTAAGACAATTTGAATTTCGAAGGACATCTTAGCGCATCCCCCTTAACAGGGCTGTGTGCAGCAGACGCCTAGGTGAAGCCGGCGGCATTAAGTGTCGGGTTAAGACTTCAATTTCGCAAAGATTTCCTAAATCATAGAAGGCATAAATTTCTCGGAAGCATCCGATTCAATTTACTGAGATTTATTGGTCCAAATGTTACGTATTAACGTAACTTTGATTAATCTATTGTCTCATAAACAACACTTGACTAATTGAACTAGCTATCTCCATCCAGCTAAGGCAGACTTGCAACTTAGTAACAGAGCTTTGTTGAATAATTAAAGGCGTTTGCTTGAACTTGAGGCTAAACCTTTGAACCTGCGATGTCTTGATTTGTCTAATGACAGTCAGGCTCTTGAAAATGTTTGTCCCATACAACATGGTCTAAATCGTTGACCGTTACTTCTGTCCTAGCCTTTAAAGCTGCGCGATGGTAAATGCAGACAAAATGTTGGTCTGCGGTTACAGACGCTCTGAATCTACCTAGGCAGAAAATAATTTACGTCCGGCTAAGCCATTAGTGATAATTTTCCGTACGTTGCAATTGTTGAAAAAGCGATGCAGGTTTCAGGCAAGACACCTCTATACTGTAAATGTCTAAATACAAAAAAAGTTAATACCAACTGACTTTGAAGTTTGCATACATCTTAAATACATAGTAAGGTATAGAATCCTATATTTATAAAGGCTATGAACCTAACGTCTTCTCAGCCGCAAGTTCATTTAAGGCAACTGCGCCTTACCGTTTCTTATACTACCTCAAAGACCGTTAAACCTGGTACGATATCTTCGGAAAAGTTATTCGAGTGTATATTCGATGTTCATCGTGTTCGCTTATTTATGTTATGTCTGTCAATGTGCACTAAAGCTTCACGACTTTACTTTGTCGTCTTATTTGTGTAGCTGACGTTACTTTAGTCACGAGTGGGGTTACTCGCTATTCAATTACTCTGCTCAGTAAGACATGGTAAGAAATATGCTGTGGCTGAATTAAGGGCGTATGCTACAAAGATAATAATGTTCAAGCAACATGTCTGAATGTAATTAGATCTCATTGGAATTGGCTTTTCAAAAAGTCAATTATCATAAATATTCTTCTTTCGTTTACGTCTTCGTTGAGGTAGGTAAGTTCGTCTATTTTGAGATTTACTAAAATGAGATGTTAATTGACCTCTTGTGAAGCGTAATTACTCATTTGGAAAACCGTAATGCGATTGTATTGTGGAATTTCTAAACATAGTTTTGCGTGGCTCCCTGTGGAGATGTACAGTCAAGATCATGACTTTGTGTATTTAATTCTCAATCTTATATACTTAAGGATAGAGATGATTATGCTAACAGCGTTGAGTGAAATTCCGTCGAATTAATACCGAAATCACAAATTATACAACTGTTATACATACATTTCCGTTCAAGGAAATTGAACCTCTAACTGTATTGATTTTTATTTGAATAGTATTGAAGACTCGGAAACCTAAGACATTGGTGCCGATTCCCTTGTTCACAAACTAAACTGAATTTAAGTTCGTGCATCTTTTTCTTTCTGTTTCATTAAGAAAAGGATAGAAGATAAATTTTAGTTTAGTGCTGTCAAATTAATCAGCGCTTGACGTAAATTGACGTAATTTTAGTAGGCAAGTTTTTAATCACGTCTAAACTTGTATGGAGTAGTGACAGGCGCTGATTAATTTGACAGGACTAAACTAAAATTTATCTTCTGTCCTTTTCTTAATGAAATAGAAAGAAAAAGATGCACTGAACTTAAATTTAGTTTAGTTAGTGAACAAGGGAATCGGCACCAATGTCAAAATTTACTTGAATTTAGGTGATAAGCCCTTTGTAATTTGAACATAATTATGTACATGTTTCTGTGGTTGGAATCTTAGTTCCTCATAATAAGAAGGATGGATATCTAGGAATAGGTCTAAACGCGGGCTTTTACGCCTTTTCTAACTAGTCTCCAAAGGACCACAAAACGCTACAAAATAGCTTACATCCGCACTAAATATCATAATCTTCGTTCCAAAGAGGTATTCCTGAAGCCACAAGCAGCAATCTAGAAAAATTATATCATAAATGTTAGAAAAAGAAGAAAGAAAAGAGATTAGCCTTAAGTACTTAATATAATGTTGTACGGAGGCACTTAGTAATACCACAACACTGTTGCAACTTTCACGGCACATCAGGGATGTTATAACTTAACTTTTGTGGCGAAATGATGGAGTCATACAAAATATACACGAGACTGACCGAAGTCTACGCATTTCACTTTCGACAAAAAGCCCAGTCGTGACAATAACAGAATAAAGCTGATTGTGTGAGTGAGAAATTCGATTAGTCTTTTAGAACTAGATTCACCATTATATTTTCATGAAATCATAGCAAAAGCATTAGGCTTTTAGGCCCACTGTGGGGCCCAGGTGGGGATTAGGAAAAAAATTTCAATACTGTGAAAATAGCACAATACACACTTAAAGTGCTTACCTACTAACCTCAAGGTCTAATCTCGTTACTTTTAATGCCATCATCCAGAACGGTACTCAAAATAATGTTGACCAGACAAAACCTAGTTTCCTCACTATGTATTGTCATCGTAAAATGAAATCTAAGAAGCGAGCCAAAATAGTGTGTCGTTGTCAACCCGTAGGTACGAGCCGTCAGAATCAATTAAAGAAATTCAATTTCTATGGTGTACGTCGCCATAATGTTGTAACTAGGCTTAGAAAATTGCAAATGGCCGCTACTTGTGCCCAATTATAACGAACCCAACATAATATGTTGAGTAGGCTTGAAAACGTGAGGAAAGCACGTATTTTTGACATTATTGTAACTTGTTATCCTGTGGCTGTGCAACATAATAATCGTATCGGATGTTTGTTATAAAACTTGAGAGTCGTAGACCCCAAAGACTGTTGTATATAACCAGCGCTACTTACAGGCTGACTTACTAAATTATCCACTAGGGTTCCTTTTCGTTTTATCAGCGTGTTGGTCCCTAAAAAGTTCTTCATACTCGTGATTACTTTGACACCCTGCAACATTGCCAATGAATTTAAAATCAGCCAGTATAAATAACCTTGGATGACTCTCTGTAATCAAATTACTGCTTATTTCTTAAGAAATTTCTGCTGCTACTTTCCTGCTCTTTAAGTTACATAAACACGAACAAACAATTTTTATTTACCAATTAAAAAGCTGCTGTACGATAATAAATCTCTCGTCAGTGTTATGACACAAGTCGAAGAAAGGGCTCCAATTCGTCACCGCTCTAACGATGAAATGTCAGTTTAGAAACTTCAAGAAAAGGAAACTAATTGAATTAAATTGCCATTTGTCATTTGCATGTCGATAAGTCGGCTTGGAAAAAGAAGGAGGCTGTCAATTGGTCGCATGCCTGTGTGTTGTTTTTTATTTATATAAACCGATTACACAAGGTGGTCGTGACCAATTTGCAGAGTACTTTTTTTAATTGAAAGAGAATCGGTCCCATTTGATCGAAAATGGCTTTGCATTTTAATCAGGTTATTCTTCTAGAACTTTAGTAAAAAGTCTGTTGATAGAAAATGTGTTTTGTCCAACTTGGCCAAGTAGATAGTCTAGGTTGAAAGTCCAAAGATCTAACAATGCCAGTGAACTGTTGACTTCCACTGAAATAATTTTTTGCAATTGATTTTACAAAAGGGTTTTAAATACTACATGTAAGAATTGCCTCTTCAGTTGTTTTTTTATAACCCTTGGCAATTTTATAAAACTATTACTTTTTCACCCTACATTATTGTTACCAACATTTAACGTAACATTGAATGCGTTTTTACGCGTTAAAAAAACTCATTTATATTGCGAATTAGTGCAATAAGGCGAGCTTTTTCCCGAGCCATTTGTTACGTTATTATATCGTAATTTCTGATTAGTTACACTCTATGGTGCAGGCTTATTCGGTGAGACATCTTGTCTTTACTAGCCCAGTCGATTAACTGTACTTCTCAGGTATTATAGTTGCCATTTTTAGGTTTTTTCCCACCGTTGGGCGAATGAAATAAGTTTAAATGCGATTTGGAGAGGAAAACTTTTCGACACGATGCGGCTGGTGACCTTGTCGAATTATTTTACGGTACATCACAATTCATAAATCATGAATTCATGATGCCGCTTCGAAGTTCTGCTTACAATAAGTCAGGAAAGATCTTACAAATTCTTCTCATTTCTTACTTATTTACTTTACTTTTATTATATCTAAGTGAGCGCTGTCCCTTGCCATTTTATTATTTTCCCCATAGACGCGTAATTTTAGTTAACACGTACACCATTTCTCCAGCTATTTATTCGCTTAAGATAAACTAAATCGTGACCAGATACTTTGACGCCGTAAAAAGTGTGATTGGATCTTTATTAGCAAAATGTATGTCGATGCTGTTGACGATTAATACGTAATTCAAAGAAAATATGAGTGCAAAGTGCCGTTTTTGTAAAAAGGTAACTAATCTGTCATAGTCACGTTTTTGATTGCGAAATGATAACAGGCGGACGATTTGTAGTTTTTAGTCATAAATATTAAAAAAAACTACCGTTTTCTTACTTGTATTACAGGAAAAAGTTAAAAGATATTGTTCTAAACAGAACGATGTTCATCATCATCATCATTGGCAGTCTAGTTCCACTCACTCTGAGTTTAGGCCGCCTCCCTTTTGTGCCATGCTTCCCTGGTCTGTGCCAGCCTTATCCAGGTCTTCCCCGCGTTCTTCTGTTGGTCGTCCACCCACCGGGCTATTGGTCTGCCATCGCTCCTAGCGTTTCTAGGCAACCACGAACAATGTGATGTCAATTTTCTTTTTTCTCGAAAGTGTCTTCTGTCTTCGATATTTAAAAAAAGTGGCCAGTATCGCTTATTGGTTTATTGGCTGCTTATGAGTAATGTGTTTATCTGTAGGATTAGCGTTCATAACTCTTTGTATCACGCGATAATGTCACAGATCATTAACTTATTGCTACACGTAGTTCATGCGGCGCGGACGCATTTCACAATCTCGAGAATTTGTTTAGCGCTATCGTTTGCAGAGATCTCCATATTTTCCAATAGGTAGGTACAGCAGTTTTAATAGTTTGATATTTAATTGTATTAACACAGTTTGTTAATAGAATAGAATACTGGCCGTACACTCGCCCGCCCGCGCTGTCCGTGCCGTGTACTGTTTGTTCTGTAGACCTTTTGTTTAACTTATAAATTCACTGAAAACGAAAACAAATAATCCAGAAGACTGTTTAAGTGCCAACTACTGCCTCCCCCAGGTAATGAGCCAAGTCTAACGTTCAAATTAAATTATTCAGAATCCAAAATTTATTCAGAATAAGTATGGAACACCTTCTAATAGCGGGTCCTTACGCATCCGCGGCGTTAGCGCAGCCGCGTGTACGTAATTGTTCGCAAATTGGTGCGTAATAATGATGAAAATCTCGCCGTTGCACCGTCCGTCTGTTGCACTTGCATGTTGCATGTCAATGATCCCGTATCCGAACGATCTCGGAACAAAAAGTTATTAGTAGTTGTAGTCATTGTGTATTTCAGCACATATTTCGCACGTCAGAATGTTTTATCGCGTCTGCATTGCGCACGCTTTGATATCTACGATCAATTGTGATTTACTTGCTTTGTGATGCCGCTGCGATATGCTTGACTAGTTGAATGTATGCGTTCCAAATCATGAGCTATTATTAAAAGTGCGATATGGATTTTACGAGTGTTTTTCACCTTTTAACAATGGCAGAAGAATGACAACATAACATTTTTGCATATTGCGACCAAATAATTTTCTAGTTATTTCAATGTGTGTTTCTAGGAAAGTATGTAATTTTAATTCTACATCATTATCAGCATATCTTTCCGACAGACCGTGGAGAGGGATAATAACTACCTACCATAATGATTACCTACGCTTAGTAGGGGGATTAGTTACCGCAGTATGAAATTAGTTACTAATGCAAGTCCGACTACAAAGACCAATAGAAAATTGAGAAGACTTTGGTCAAATCATGTAAACAATAAACAAAACAGAAATTAAATTGATATCGAAACATTTATTCATTTTCTTTCAATAATTTAACTTATTTGTATACCTATACATAATAAAACGAAAAGGAAGACATACCACATCGCAGGTATCATTTTACAAACACCAACATTCTATCATATTTACATAGATACAGCGTTATTAAAACTTCTAGGAGTTTTCTGTACAAAACTCTAGTTAGAGAAAACTATCGCCAATAATATTATAAAACATTTTGTCACTGGTATTAATCCATCCATACATGCTTCATTAAAACTATACATTTATTTCATTTTTTTAAACAAAGTCTCACTTTTTAGTGATGTGTATTAGCAAATATTATAACTGGTATCAGTCGATACTAAAACACAATTCTATAAGTTATTCAAAATGTCATTTAAAACTTACAACCTTAAGATATGGCTATCAAATAACTCGTTTTCGTATAACAAAAATTATTATTATACACTTTGTTAACATAAACAAAACAATGAACATAACGTTGCCTTCTTGACTGGAATGGAAGACTCGGAACAAACGCAACAAACTACGTAAGTATGGCAAGTAAATAATTAAAATATGAAAATTAATAATTTAAACTAAACGTTTGGAATGATTCGACTTACGCTAAAATTATTTACACGATTATAACAGAAACAGTGCGTAATACAAAGTACTTAAATAAGATATTTACAGTATCTGTATCACTTAAATATCGTTGTACATTACAATAAAATTAGAAGCTTTTAATCTTTTGTTCGTTAATTTGATCGTGTCACATGGACTAGCGTACGAACAGACGATCATAATCGGTATCGGTATCCGAGACCGTAAACAGACATTAATGTCATTTAAATTATTTAACAAATTAGTCATTCTTTTTAAAACCAAACATGCTTAACACTTTTGTACTAAACAGGTAATGAGCAAAGCAAACTTCGTTGTGTGCTCGTGGAAGCTGTGGAGCGCGTTCAATGTACAGTTTTAAGTACATTTCCAGCTGAATCACACAAGTTGAGGGTTGGTGTTGGTTTTTGATTCAATCTTTATCGCCTACGAATCTGTAGGCGTCGGGGGGAGGCTCGGGCATGCAGTACCCGTGGTAGGTGCGGATGTCTTCTGCTGCGTACGTGATACCGGCCAGGACTCCCGTCTCCGTGTGATGCCTGGGGCAGGTATGGCCTCGAGGACATTGGCAGATGGTGTTGGCGTTCACTTCGTCGATTTGTTCATGTCGCCGCCTCGCGCTGAACAGTTTGCATGGCTCCTTTCTTGAACAACGCAACCTCTGTAAAAGAAGACAAAGAAAATTGTAATGAAAGTTATAAACCAAGCAAATCTATTTAGGTAAAAAAATTGTTACTTTCATCAGGTAAAACTTTTAGTACCTATAGCTAATTGGGGCTAAATATACAATTTCAAGTAAAGCTGTACTAACGACACAACTAAAGAACTACTGCTGCCACCTAACGTCGCTAACTCGAACTAAAAACGAAAGGTAAAGTCCAAAGGCAAGGTAAAACTTACGCTTTGCGGCGAGCACGCAAACTGGTACTGGTTCCCCTGTTCCCCGCTAGGTGTCGTGTACGGCAGTTTCTTCAACAGATACGTTACGGAGAGCTTAGGACAATGACAGTTGACGATCTGCTGAGTAGCATTGCTGTCAGGAAATGAGTAGATGATCCAGGCAGCATCCTTGAAGTATTTGCACTTTGGTAAACGTTTGACAGGTTCACACGTCTTGTAGAGCGTCGTCTTGTCTGATAACGTGTGGTTGTCATCACTCGTGAGGTCGCTGTAATGAGAAAAGTCACAAATTAGATGTTGTTCATTTGTTTAACTTATGAACATTTAACAGATTTGAAAATGATAGCACTGTTTCTGGTATCCGATGAATTTAAGTCCGTTAGAAGCGGATTCGTGAAACCAAACTACAGACACCAATGACTCAGGGATAATTATATTTTATGCTAGACTTAATTCTGAGCAAATTGGAATTCCTTTACAGACTCGTCATCCTGTAGATTATATATCAAACCGAGATTAGAAAGTAGACGAGAAAAACACATTCATCTATTCTAGCTAAATGTAGACTTCCATCATAAAATCTAAGGATTTATTTTGGATAATCCGTTGGAGCGTACAGTTCTTTAGTAGATTTTTTATCGAATCTTAGCTCATTGACAAAAAGCGACGCACCCAACTCAACAACGTCACTATACCCAGAAAAGAGAACAACTTGAGGCCACGATACTAATAATAAGATATAGCCAACCTAATGCTCAAAATCTAAAGACATTTAAATAATGGCCTCGAGCGCCATCCATTCACTATATTTTATCTTTAAAAGGGAAACCCTGTCAAAGGTTGGAATAATAGTCAGCAGGAATATAATATGCCTTTTGAAAGGGTCAGGAGGATAATATGTGGATAATAATTTTGCAATTTATTGCCTATTTTTTTATTTGACCAAGATGAAGAAGCGATGGCGTATTTAACTGAGACAGTTTTGATGTATGAAGATGATTATGAACATATTTAGCAAGATCGTGCATTATATCAAGTTAAAATACTCGTTAAGCAAAATGTAGTGCAGCTAATCTGACTTAAAAAGTTGAAACCCATTAACTCGATATGCAAAAAGTGGTAATTCGGAAAAAAAAAAATCACTTTCTAACTCTCCTCGTTGGAAAAGAAAAAGAACTCGGACCACGTGGACACAGTATAAACGATAAGTCAATAAAGCTAAGCTCCGCGTAGACGAGTAATTAAAGTTCACGTGTGGGTTCTCCCAAATGTTCAACGTTACAAACAATACTGACCTAGAGCACGGCCTATGCCCCAAACAGCGACACTTCCTCTCGATCCAGGGCTGTGTCGCATCGTATAGGTCCACTTTACTGCAGACTTGTCTTGGCCTGCAGTCTGGAAGGTCGTCTTCTGAACCCTGAAATGGAAGTAAAAACAAATGAGTAATGTTTAAAGACCAACTCCATCCAAGTGACTTTGAATTCGTTTTATTTAAGGTATTTAATAACAGTAGTTGATAGGCTCGCCCCCTATTACATGGGACTTAAACATAACTGGTGAAATGTTGGTGTACTATAGGTACACCTCTGCCTAACCCTTCGGGGATTACAGGCGTGATGTTATGTATGTCTGTAGTTGATAACCAAACAGGGACGTATGAAATACCAACATTTGCAGTCACTTTTGGCAAAACAATAAAATAAACATTTTCCCTAACCAAGTAGTCAATAACGCAGAACCAGGCATAACCGAACACAATAATATAGGTACAAACATGACCCAATCATTTCACCAGCGTGTGTACGATGTTCGGTATGCACGGAACCCATCAAAATTCGCGTGCATTGTTTACCATTCAACTCGCGTCGCATACTAAATCAATCGATACATTCGTACAATTCTACACGTCGAACAATACGAAAATTCTAAAAGAATCAATCATCGTCACAAAAGGAGTTGGCGTGGGAAAAATGGAAGGTGTTTCAGGACACCTGCCTAGGGAACATAATGAAAAAGATTATGAACGAGTCCAAATCGATGTTAATCATAACGTTCCGTAAAGGAATCACAATTTGAAAATGTGTTCTGGTCCTTTTAGTTTTTTGCTTCTAAAAGGACCAGCGGTCGTACTTCCGACCGGAAGACGTGCCATTCGGCAACCTGTTAGCTGTGGGAACATTTTTTCTGCGAAGACTTGCAGGGCTACTGCTCACAACTGTAATTAAGCTATTATTGCCCGTAATAAATTACTATGTTTAATTGGAAACGGTCGACATCCGACGAATGGCTTTAATTTCCTTTGCTTTTTGTTTAAGTACCGTTTAGTACCAAAGTGCACAATTTTATGCGAATGGCCGTCTGTAGGTACTTGAGTTAATAATCATGTTTTAAAATTGTAAAAAGACATGAAAAAAAAAATCCACAATGTTTCTATTAGGCATGAGTAGGTTCATGCCTCAGAAACATTGTGGATTTTTTTAAAATTGTAATTATCATTCTTGCAGATATTCAGCAATATGTGTAAGATTTTATATAATTAAAGGGCTTGCACGAAAGCCGTCCAGGGACTGCTCCGTTTATTCTTGTGCCTCTCAGAGAAGGTCTTGAGGAATCTTTCTTTTTAGTCTACGAGCAACTGTTTGGATGTTCATTAGATTGACTGCCAGCATATTTGGATGATTAGTGATACGCTTCTTGTACGCTTTTGTCCTTTCCGAGATTTCTTCTATAACACTTTTGACGCATAGGTCGTGATGGAGTCTAATGTTTGAGACATACCAAGGAGCGTTCGTTATTATTCTTAGTATCTTTGACTGGAATCTCTGTATTATTTCAATGTTTGATTTTGCTGCTGTTCCCCAGAGTTGTAGGCCATATGTCCATATGGGTTTTACGAGCAGGGACTTGAAAACGAAATTAATTTCGTTCCGATACACAAAATGTTATCTAATAACGCTCCAAATTTTGTAACGATACTAAAACCTAAAAATATTAATAACGTTACAAAAAAAAACGTTATAGAATATCATTTTGGTAGAACAAAATTTTAAGTAACGTTATAGGTATCAGTAACATTATGCTTATATCCACTTGTAATAACGTTACAGATTCATTTGTATAACGTTATTCTTAAGAACTTTTCCCGCTGACCACCGCTCTGTCGTCGCCCAGCACCACCACCACCACCGGCCACCCCCGTTACAGCGGCCAGCGGCCGGCTGGTGGTAAGCCACCGCCGTATTCAAACATAAGTTCGTACGAAAGTGCTCATTTTTTACAGACAGTGTTGTGAATGAATGGTTATTGTTACCTACCTACTTTTATTTTCATGTGATAGTGTCATGTTCACAATTTTTTTTGGCAATTTTGCGTATCGAAATGAATAACGTTATTATTTCGTTATACCGATATATTAATAACGATATATTTTTAATAATGTTTTTAAACAGTTTAAGATTTCGTTCCGTTTGTTAGTATCGTTATAGTCAATGAATTAATTTTGTTACGATCCTGGTGGAACGGTACAAATTATCGTTACCGGAACTTCACGTAACGTTATTTTGAGTAACGTTTCAAGTCCCTGTTTACGAGTATAATGCATTTATAAAGCAATAGTTTGTTTTGAAGTGAGAGTCTTGATTTTTTATTTAGTAGCCAGTACATGGTGCGCAACCGTTGCCCCATAGCTAACCGCTTTGTGAAAATATGCATCTTCCAAGTTAGGCGACTACCTCTTTGTGGAAAAAAATAGGCGAATTCTGAATTTGTTTAATACTGCTGCCAATGATATTATATTAGAATGTAATGTTGTTTTCATATGATCAAAACTAAACTTATGGCAAATCGAACAAAGTTAAACCTCCATTCCTTTAATTTAAATTTTGTTCACAACTTCGACAGCCCTGTTCACGCATAGGTGTGAAAAAAAGTATGTATATTTTTTTCGTTGTTCCGGATATGCTTCCCGTTTCTTGTGTATTGCGATAGATTTCGCGGAAACGGCCTCAGTTGGATCTCCTAAACACCGGATACAGCCCTTTTGTGTAACAAACAAAAAGTACAACGCATAGACACAATGTATGGGTTGTTGACTTACTTCGTCAAGAGTTTGCCTTTATTTAACGGAGTCTTACTGTCGACCTGAATGCTAATGCCGGTTGTAAGAAAATTACATTTCGGACGGTCCTCATTGAATTCCTAATAAGGCTGACAAAAACATTGACAATAGTACGCACTACGTTGTACTAAACAGTTTTATTAATGTTGTGAGTTTCAAGAAATGAGGATGTTTTGAAAGACAGTTACGCGGTTATCACTAAGTGGTCGCATGTCGCCGATGTATTCAAGAATACACGATGAATGATCACGAATTATACAAAAGAATAGCCATTTGTAATGGCCGGGGAATCGTCGGATGGTCTTTCTAGATTTTTTTGGAAACGACTGAGACGCAGACACTGCTTAAGGCGACAGTACCATAGGACATTTTTGTCTCCTTTTCTAGAGTCAAAATTAGTAAAATATATAATTTGTGACTCTCATGCTGTGTCTTTAAGGTTTGAAACGGTGTGAAGGATTCTTTTAATGATGAGGTCCTACTATAAACGAAGAGCGATAAGCGTTAAACTTAAAGCCTATCATTCTTAAAGTTTCAAAGTTTTAGTTGGTCAGATCCTACGCTCCTGCTCTCCTGTTTTTCATTTTAATCAAGTCAGAATTTAGCTGCTCAGCCTCCTTCCTCCGCCAACCTCAAAAACCTGCTGAGATTGGCTTCTTCAATTCGTGTCTTTGTTTAGATTACTATTTCAACACGTACCCAAAATGTATTCCGTTCATAACACATAGACAGAGACATAACATAACTAAGACTGGACATGGACCTGTTCCCCAAAAGGGGGTGGTCGCATGAATGGCAACACGTCTCAACGTTTTAAACCCTAACAATACGATACTCTAGCTCGCCGGTAACCTAACCACTGCCTAAGTCCCTTAGCGGGTGTGAGGTGCGGGGGCCGGGGGGCGCGGCATCCGGTCCATCGAACAGGTGGCGCGCGCGCCGCGCCCACACTAATAAAATAATTTGTTACCACCGCCGACCTTCCACAACCTTCTCCGTATAGCTGGCCCTTTCTTGCGTAGGCGGTACGTATGTTGCTGTCTTGCTCGCACTGTTTCAGTTTAAGATGCTGTGTGCTGAAGGAAATTGCGAAAGTTAAGAACTCTAGTGATGGTGAAACAAATGAAAAGTTTGCATTTAAATGCTGATTTTCGAGTTTCAATGAGTAGAGGTGGGTGCTTACATGAAATCTGTATAATTTTTATGGTTAAGCTGCTAAAAAAAAACAGTGGCACTCCGGGAGTGCCGACAGAAGTGAAAACTTGAACAAGATCGCCTTGGTGGAAGAAAAATACTTGTAATAGAACATTGATCCGTAACGTAATATAAATAAAGAGCACAATCACGTTTACAAAAATGAGGTGTCGGTAACGGTGTCGCGAGTTCAATTGTTTTTTCCCATCTCAAAAATGCCCAACGTGCCTAAAGAAGTTTTCACTTCAATAAACTGAAGAGTCAATAGGTGTCTAGTTATAAAAAAACTCGATACATATCATGTCATTTCTGAAAATCAATTTTTCTCAATTCATTTGCATACGAAATAAAACCCCATGATATAATTTAGTCAACTCATTCAGAATTAGGGCCGTATACATATTTTCGAGGTGATGTTCGTCAATTCATTCATTTTCATTCAAAATTATGGGAAACGGTCGCATAATTTTTGCTAGAGGGACAAAATTGTATAAACAGGTTAATGGTGACCATTGATAAATTATTCATCGTGTTATTTGAATTTAAGAACTTATTTCTTCGTTTGTTATTTAATTTTGTATAATATGTATAATACGTTTTTGTTCTATTTTGGGTTAGTTTCTATTTTAGTCTCTAAGCACCAGAGAATTTAACAACATAAATGAATCGCATTTTTTATAAATTGATTTTCCTTAGTAGGCCATAATGTTTCTGCCAGCAAAATATCGCGTTACAACTAAAAAAAGTTGTTAAACCTCGAGAAATCCAAATCAAACTGAACTTCCACCTGCGTTAAGATATCAGTTAAAATCGCTCCCGAATCTGTAGCTCTAACATTAATATCTTCTCGTATAATTATAGGTACGTCCGAAACAGCAGTGTATCTTCTACACATATTATAAATTAAAGTCGCTTCTCGTGTCTGTCTGTGTGACCGCGTTGATCTTCTAAACTACGCAACAGATTTTGATGCGGTTTTCACAATAATTTAAAGAATTGATTCCGGAAGGTTTGTGTATAAAACATTAACATTTTTTTTAGATATAGCACAGAAATCTGGATGTTATGACATGTCGCCATTGCATACGAAACATGGGCGGTTTGCTAGTGTTCAATAAATTATAAATAACGATTTGTTAGCCTCCGGCTACCGATCCGGATGCTGACCGTTCCGGGAACACAGGTAGCCGAGAAATAACTAATCCGAGTAATTACCCCATAGCCGACGGTCACATATTATTTATTAGTTTTGTAATTAGTGTTTTGCCTGTAGCTAAGGCTATTAGTGATCCGCTAAAATGTATAGAGAGTTAGATGTAATTTTAATTTCTTTGGTCGATTGAATCAAATATTTTCTAAATTTTGATTCTGTTCATAGAAGCCATGTCAGTATTTTAGATGACTGAAGCCTACCTTACCAATAACTGCTGATTAGAAACAATTGTTTTAATAATTAAATCAGTACAAAAACAATGTTAATAAACAACGAGTTATGTATAATACATGAGCTTTCAATAAAAAATAAAGTCATAAAAATAAAGATCCTATAAAACTAATTTAAATTGCCGAAATCATTTTATAGAGCAATAAATCGTAGGCATTTAACCGACACATATATAATCAAAATATTTATATTATACCATTTTAATTTTACTACACTCCATAAATCAGGTAAACGCATAATTAAAATTATAATTATTCATAGGCCGTGGATTTTTGCCGGTTAAGGCGCGGTCCAAACCCGCGTTTAAAAGACATCAACGGCTCACGTATCAGAAATGTTAGCATGTAGTATGAATGAATGAACGCACGCGCCTCTAATCGTCACTGTGGCCGTAATGTTGCATACAGTGATACACACATTGTCACACATATGTGTCCAATGACACCGGCAGTTATGAAACAACTTGTATAACGTTCATACGTTATTATGCCTACGCGAATGTAAACAATTTTATTTAAACGGCAAGTTGCGATAAATAGAATTGGAATCGAGTATTACTACTGCGTGTTTTATATGGTTACCGTACATTATTTAATGAAATCGAATTCGAAGTTGTTGCTAACAAAATCAAAACCAAACCATAATATATATATTTGAAAATAAATTCCGTATCATTGTTAACTTACACATGCCTCAAGTATGACATTTCAAAAGCCGTAATTTTCAATAGGATTCCCCTCCATTCACAAAATTAACTTATTCAATTGAATGATAACCCTCCGAATCCACAGACAATTTCGCTCAAGGGGAGCATCGTATAAAGAGTACTGAAAAGCAACTCTCGAACGAACTTCCTCAAATTACAACTACAACACACATCCGCAACGGTTGCATCATTTCGAAAAGTCTTAACCGCCCACATGAGGAGTGTACTTGCGACGTTTTGGTCCGGAGGTGTTGGTATAATGTCTAAGCATACAGGCGTCCCCATTGTGGGCCAGGGCATCCGGAGCAGTCCATTGATGACACACGTGGTTGCCCCTTGAGACGGAAGCCGGGCCCAGTTCGTCTTCCACGGTAGTAATCCCGCTCGAGTGTCGCCTACTTGAGTCTTGTGTTTGACCTGAGTGGGGATTGTCTGAAGACCTTCGGTTTTTAGGGCACGGAGATGTCTACATGACGTACCAATGTTATAGGTAATACTAATTGTTGGGCAGCTTTGTCATTATTTTCTAAAGAATTAATTGTCAATATGAAAGCTTTTGCGATATTATTTGTATGAAGTAATTATACTGCAGCCACACTGTTTTTTTCTTAATTCTGTTAAAAAATCTAAATGGTTAGACACTATTTCATCTTCATTTCTAATTATGTTAATTTTTAAACTTTCTTCATCTCAATACTTCCGAATATAACCCATCCGAAAAGAGCCCATCAAAAAAGTTGGTTCTAAACAAAAACTGACAAGATTCGATCCGTGTTTATTTTTGAACCGCGGTGAGGGTGTTTAGTGTTTTTGTGGCGTAACGCAGGTGTCTCGGGTTCTCCTCTCAAGCTTATTGGCCTTTTTTGTTTAATATTCCCTAGTGCTGAGTTTACAGGTCTGTTAAAGGCAGGTCTTCATTTTTGAGTCTGACTTCTTTGTAATTTTACATGTTTGAGATTTTGCTCTAATTGATATAGTTTTATGATTGTATGTCTGATGTCTGTGAAGATCTTAAGTCATATTGTATCCCGATCACGTTTAGCCTAGACCCTAATGAAATTATTGCAACATTTGGGAACGATGCACTTCCCAGATAGCGTTGCTATTTTGCAACTTCTTCAAAAATAAAAGCACACAGTTGTTGAGATGGCAGCAAATCCAGATTTAAACTCTGAGCTATAATTTTCCCAACATTGTATCCCGGCTTTACTAGCGTCCCGGCGAGGTCATTTTTTACCATTGCTTTTCTTTGTTGACGCGTGTCCCACTGTCACGCTTTTTGTTCGTCCCAGCCGTGGCGAAGCGTAAATTATCTCATTATTTCTATTGATTTTATTTTTCTTTAAATCCGGCTTGTGGGATGACTTTATTTTATATTTTTGTTGCAAGATCAGTTCAGCTTGAAGTTCAGCTTGTCCAAACACTGATCTAATGTTGTATACTTCTTTGCCTGCTTATACTTATTTTATTTTTTAAGGTTTCTGAAAATAGACATTTCAATTTCACTTCAGTCAGTTCATTTTCATTGTTTGCAAAAACTGTCTTCAAATTCTTCGATCTAAATTCGAAACGTATGTTGCTGCAGTTTCCATTGTAATTTTATTTAAATATCGTTACGTGGATAAGTTTTATTGTCCGTATAACTTGAGCTTTATTCCCGTTACGTCCGCTCCGTCGCATGCTTTCCTGTGTCCTTTGCATTAAATAGAGACCTTGCAATGAAGAGGCGTTATATGTGTTGCTACTTTTAGTTATCTTCATTCAAAAGCTGCAATTCGAGAAAATCTTTGTTTACCACGTCGTAAGGCTTTTAATATTCTTGTCTTTTATATTTTTGTCTGAATCTTTAGTGTCTTTAGAATATTTTTCTCATACATCCCTGTGTTAAAATGACTGCAGACAATTATTAGCAAGATCGTTAAGGATTTTGTTATTAACATCAGAGTCGCCAGTAATATGCAAGACGTCATTGACACTCATCGTTTAATTATGCCAAAGCAATGTGTTTTCATTTACATAAATGTTTTCATTTAACTTTATAGTTTTCTTATTATATTTATTTCTCGTTGGTTGGTTTACTACTTGGTGTTATAGGTTTAGTTAAAGTATAATTTCGTTATTTTTCACGGCTTGAATAATTATTGATATAATATTATCTAGTCATCGGAGCATCCGTGAAGAATTTGACATTATCAAAATATTTAAAACCAATTATCTAATCAAATGGCGCCAGAGAATTCAAAGCGTAATGAAAAAACTGGCCGTAAACAATATGTTAGCTGATTTAGAGCTTTTTATGCAAAGTTTTTACGTCTTTTTAAATATGTGTCAGGTATTTTATTTATAATAGACTTGTCTTTATTACTAATTGCTTCACGGCGGCGCCTCCACTCCGAATCTGCCACATTGTTAAATTAATAGTTAGGTTTTTTATTACCATAATCAAGTGCAGTTTAAGAAAAATAATTTTTATGTCTAATTTATTCATATTTTATAGCAAACACTATATTGATTATTATTGTGCAAATATCAAACACGAATCTTTTATCATTTTCAATCTAATACCTGTAGGTATATCACAAAGAAATTAATGATATTTCGCAATACCTTCCGTGCGACCCTGTTTCACACCTACACGGAAACATCCATTGTGTAATGGAAAATTGTGATAGAGCACAAAAACGGGGCGGCTCCCGAGGTCGACGTCTAATAATGTTTTAATAATGATTGATGATTCGAGTGAGCTGGTAATATCCTTAGCAACATCGATGACGTCTGAATTTTGGACAATACCTATCGCAACGGCTTTAATTCAGAAATTGACGTAAGCTATCCGGAGGTATACGTTATAACTTATAAGTTTATAATAATAACAGATCAAGGAATGAACGGTAAAATAATAATAAAAATAGGTATATGAGCATTTTCTTATAAGTCTTAAGCTGAAGATGAGTAATAAGCTTAAAAGCTTTCTATAAGTAATGATTACAGTTTCGCTTTAGGGTTGAATGTGAGTCATTTGTATTCCCCTACAATACTTATTAGAAATATGTACAATGCGTCATAGGTACCTACTCGATACTATGAATAAAGAACTCGCCACCTGTAGTTTGCTTCAACAATTTTCGTTTACCTACTAGAGCTTTTCCATTAAGTATGTAGCTGTATGCTTGCTTGCAGCATATTGGATATTTCTTCCATCAAATAATATGATCTATATTTAGACTAAAGTTTCCGTGCTAGAACAATTCAGGTCAATAAAACACGACACCAGTTGTAAGTCGTTGATTAGATGTTTACATGCAAACTGCAGTGGCTTCAGTTAGCTTCAATTTGAGATAATCTTCTAATTAGGCAGCGTTGCTTAAAGCAAGCACTGGACAAAGTATTAATGCTGCTTAATATATGAAACGGTTTTCTTTAAAACTACCATCTTCGTTCTTCCATTACCTACTTATGATCACACCTCTAGCTCCGTTTGTTAAAACTAATGCAATTTCCTTAATAGAATTCATAAATGTAGTCATAGTTGCAAGATACTTAATACTTCTCAGTTATTCACTTCCTTTGGTTAACTTTATATTTATAAAAGCGTAAGATATGACTGCAATCGTTCAGTCTACTCTCAATATGTAGTAACTGCTTTCAAGGAAAACGCAAATCGGTATATTAAAACCAGGGGCGACAATTGATTCGTACTGTGCGACAAATTGCAGGACCATTATTCTATTCTGTATATCAGTCTGGATTGCAGCGGAATTGGATTAAAATTCAATTATCCCATCATATATTTTAAGCGGCATCCTTTAGCACTTACAAATTGCTTCAAGAGTCTTGTCACATGTCATGTGGCAAGTGAGGATGATGATTTATATCCGCGGTTTGCTATTGCTGATTAGTCAATTCAACACAGCCTAGCTGGGGTGTTTGTGTACACGTCGACATGACGCATTCGGATACAGGTAATCAAATATGCCTGTTACCACACTCGTGAGGCTTGCACGGCGCCAAGGAAGGATCAGTAATGGTTTTTATTTGCAATTTCTTGAAAATAAATGTCAGTTTCAACAATGTACTCTACCCAATATCTTTTCATAGCACGTGTCGCTACAAACAGAACCGAAATCTAAAGGCTCAAGTTTTGAATGCGTTTGCATGTCTTAATGTCACATTATGTGTAATGAATCTATTCAGCTATTTTATCAATGAGATGTTCAAAGTGGTCCGCGCGGGATTCAAGAGGTGTGTCGCGTCGGCAGATCACAGACACCCTCTCATAGTTTTGTTATTCAAATCTTGGGAGCACTAAACTCGACTATTATTTACCAGTCGGCACTTTGATACCCGCTGTGAGACTAAACGGTTGATTACTCCGAACAGTGCTGCATCTCAAACCTTTACAATGCCAAGACTGCACTTTTTGTTAAGGAGATCTTAAAAAATGGCACGCTGCTTAATACTCGTATATCTGTCAAGATTTAAGCCCTCCCATAAAAAGAAATATGAATAAACAACGAGATAACTTTAAATTCCATCGCTTAAAGAGACGAACGATCGAAAAGATGGTTACCGTTACGAATGGGCTTAAAGGCAATGACATAAAAAACTTTTTTTTTACCAAATAGCACACACGGGCCGGGAGCGAGGCTCGGCCCGTAAGTCATCGAAGCTGTCAAGATAAGAATGAGTGAATGAACACCTGCCGCCACCGGTGTTACGCGTGCGCCTACGCACCCGCGCAACGCTCCCATTTTATAATACCATTTTTTAAATACTCGCGACGACTCACAATTTGAATTTTATTCCACGAATCATACAGTTCATATTCCAGTAAAGAAATTAATATTTTTAGAACTATTATTGAGCAAACGTAATTATGGACCTAGGTTAGAGCGATTATCTTCTTGAATCGACTTCAAAATTAGATATAATAATGATTATCGTTGTTTTTTAAATATAACTGACAAGACTTGACATCCGGAACTGCTTTTATTTTTATTGGTTTATGGCCGTATTTATCGTGATACGTACTGGTTTTGGACATTAATATCGCATGAAAAATTTAAGAGATTTATATTTGATGGTGTATCCGTTGATATAAATTGTGTTTTTTCCGCATAACTTTTTGTTTTATTTACGATTTCTTGGTGGTGGTTTAGTCATGGGGGCTCTCCGTGTTTATAAAAATTAATAAGGCCGACATACTTGTGCTATTTGTCGGTTTTAATTGGTCTAATTGTTGGGTGGAACCGTGGAACCCTTCGTGGAATCTCATAATTATCTTCTCAGTTAGCCGCAGTGCGTCATCTATTGCGATATTAATATTTGATACTACTTATATCTGATAATATCTATTATTTACTAGATACTTTTAACGATATCTGCAATCTATCATAACAATTACAGCGTAAGAAAGATTAAACAGTAAACTCCTGAAAATATTAACTCAACTTTTATCGAAAGCTTTTGAATTTTGCAACAGATATGATGACATTTTTCCTCTTTCAGTTCGTGTCCTATTTAAAAAGTTGACAAACATAAATATTGTCTTTGGAATTTCAAAAACAAGTAATGATTTCCTTTGAAATTCGCTGTTCGTGACAATCGTCACGACTTTGACGTTTAAATATTAAACTATACAACAATGATCCAATAAGGCATTCACTTTGTTCAAACCTACTTATCTTGCATCGTAAACATCTATTAATGTTCTAATGGAGACACCATTAGAATTTGTTATTCTGCCTCGTTCACAAAGTTTTGGCGCCAATTTCTTAAAGTAGTCCATATTTCGACAACTAGACGTTAATTAAGCTATTTCTTAACTTTAAATCACAGTGTTAATACTTATTCGTACGACAATCTTGATTTTTTGAAGGTTGACTTCCAAATATTCAATGCCAGTGTAGTCACAAAGCGGTAACTTGTTGTGAACTTTCAGAAACTTATTTTACATTATTAACATTAGTTATTTTACATTTCGATATAGTTATGCCCATTTTATCCGAGGAAGTAGAGCTTATTTTCAGGTTGGGAGTGTTCAAAGGTATTATTTTCGCAAAGCAAGAGGGATCAGGAAAATCAAAGCTTACCCCAGTCTGGTACAATATCCTGAGGTCGCCCTTCGATGGCACTGGGATTCTCTTGTGCGGCAGATACGGCAGTTTGTCTGGCCTCCTCAAGTGTATTTCTCCTGAAGGTCTGAACGCTTCCAACGGTGTTCTAATCACACCACGGACCCCGCAGATTGCCCACACCACCAGCAAGGGGGTTAACACATGCATGTTTGTTTGCACTTACAAATACACACAAATAAAGGTAACTGTCAGTAGAAACGTTCCAATTGTTTAAAAATGTTCGAATTGTGAACGGTGTTCGATATTCGGTGTTCGTGCGTGTTCGGGTCGCGTGCGCTGTGTCGCGTTGTGGTCGGGCAAGCTCGGACTGGCGGCAAGCGCGCCGAGGCAGGTACGACTTAGCCTACGCGCCCGGTATAACCACCTCCGACTACGACCAGTAAGACTTGATTCTTGAAGCTTTCCTGTGAATTTGGCGCGTGAACATTTCTTTTAACTTTAAACATGTTTTTTTTTTGTTTCTTCAAAGAATGCAAATAAGGTACGACGACATTCATGTTTTTGCGATTTCGTTTAAAATTATAATTACATCCTTTCACAGCGTGGAAAGATAACATGTAGATATGCCACTATTTTACTCGGGACTATTAGACTAAGAGTCTAGGCCTCTACATTCACTACCAAGTACTCCCAAATAATCCAATAAGTTCCCAAGAAAAACACCCACCAAATAAGGACCCATTTATAAGAAAGGTATCAATATCAAACAATTAAATAAATGACCCATTCAACTATACGAGTTTTAAATAGGCACTTAATAAATCCCAAATAGGCAAACGGTCCTAAGTGTCAAATTTCCAAGTCGTTATCGTAAAATGACGTAATAAAATATATTTTTTTAAATACCTCAGTGGATCAAGAGTGTTTGGTTGGGACGGGTTGACTTCCTACCGACGATGTTTTTTTACACAATCTTGTTGCTCTGATGGCAAGGGTGTGTTCACAGATACAGCCTGATTCATAAAATAAATGTACGAATAAGATTTATTTAAATAGAGCTTTAGATATTTTAGATTTTTCCTGAAAAACAAGAAGTGGACCGAAAATAGAATTTTCAGAGATTTCAGTAATTTGTGAAGAAGTCCTTCAAGTTATTATCAACATTTCAAGCAAAATAATTTTCTTTACTATGTACCTAGTTTTTCTCCACTAGTATTTTTTTTCAATACTGAAATATTACACAACTATATTTGTTCTTAAAGCCCTTCAAAGTCAGCTTTTCAAAGCTTTTTTTATATTGTGAAGTAGTTTTACAATTTCACATACAAAGATCGATTTCGAATACAAAGCGTCCTTTAAGTAATCCTGTTTCAATGTAAGTACCTACTTGAAGTAAACAATAAGAACAAGAACAACAGATTATTCGGGTGATTACCGTAACGGGGGAAACCTCGCTTCCCGTAATGCCCACTCGATCAACAAAAGCCGTTGCTACCATCGTGCATATTCAATTGTTTTAAAACAAAACAATGTCATTCATGTATTCGTAGAACAGGATTTCAACTCATTCATGTGAATTCGAAAAGATTCCATTGTCAGTGTAACGCGACCTTATATCTTCCGTCTCGCTCGCTCCCATTCACCGTCGTCGCGGCCGCATGAATGAACCGCTTCTTATGAATGGACACAGTCGCTATAGTACTATACGTACCTACCTGCCGATTGTTATATATGTGTTGTTTATATCAAGTTATATGAGTATCGGAAAATAGTATATGTATCTGTGTATATGATGGCACGTGGTCAATCGTCTTTTTATTCTATGTACGTAATAAATGCTTACTGGACGAACGTTAGCTTTGAATTAAGTTCTGTTGAGAATATTGTTTATGGGGAACTTATTGTGATACGTTGAATTATTCTTTTTGTAAAATATCTATAGGTACACTTTAGCTTTAGAAACTGAGGAATGTAGATATTAAGAGCGTGCATTCTGAAAGTTGGCAACGTCGCAAATAGCTGTCAAATATTTCGCTGTTTTGATTAGTTTGGCAATATTACTGTATGTAAATATGGAATATCGCCAGCTAGTGAACTAAAATATTGATTATGAAATGCAATAATTAATATCTTAACACCGAATATTTAGTTTTAGATGTAAAAAAGTATGTAGAAACTTTCCAAAGGACGTTATTACACCTAAAACGGTTACAACATCAAATTCTGTATTATAATTGCAATTCATTATTAATATTGTAGGTCACTAGTTAGCGATATTTCATATTTCCATACAGTAATATTGACAAATTAATAAAAACGGATAAATATTTGACAGCTAAATGCGACGTTCTATGCACGCTCTTAACGTTTAACTATCTAATTCTGAGAAAACTCGTTAATAATAAATTTAAATAAATAAGGTAAAATATACGAGATGTTTTTTTACAATTTTACGATATATTTTTTTCAAATTCCTTAGTGGATTTTGTTTAAAACATTTTCCCCATTTTGCTTAAATCACTGTAGGTAACGAATACCTAGTATTCTAAGCATTTAAATTGCATACTTTGTTACCTACCTATATATCTTAAAGGCCTGATTGATGTCACAAATGGTGGTAAACGCTCAAGGCATTCAGGATGCCACACTCAACTGCGATTGCCAATATGACTCTCGAAACTTACGTCCTAGCCTACGAGAGGGCTACGCCGAATTTATTCATGCCTACGCTACGGTGCGTCTACGTTGACTTCGCCGTAGATGCCAACGGCACGGGTTCATTGAATCCAACGTAGTGCTACCCTTGTTCTCTACGAAATACTCCTAGATACGTAGAATTAACTCTCTTGGCCTACGGTACGTCTACGCCAAATTGGTAGCAAACTGCGGTGCCTCTACGTCGGATTGACGAACAAAGATTCGCCTAATCAAAATTTACCTTAGCCTGTTAGTTTAGATCAATTTTATTAAATCTGTCTTTTATTTATTTATTTAACAATTTATGTACCTACACACATATAAACAGACAAGAAGAAAGGAACAGAAAAATATGTACAAAAGTGATGCTTATTTCTAAAGAAATCTCTTCCAGCATACCTGCGATAGGAAAGTAGTACCTATCTATCTCTTGAGCGAAATTTCCTATTTCCCAAGTCTACAGCAATATAATTGGTTTCACTTTCACTGATCACCTCGACCTCGTTAAAAATACGTAACAGTGAGTTTGAATTAGATTTTCTCGTTTTAATTGTTAAGTGAGCCAGAACAGAAAGTGTTAATTAGTTTACATTTAAACTGATTATTATCCATGTCAAAGAAAATTGTCAATAACTGCTGTTTTTGAGACTTTGACAACTACTTTTCTAATAAATTGCTAATTAACCCCCGACGCAACAAAAAGAGGGGTGTTGTAGCTCTTAAACGGGTGAACCGATTTGAATGCGGTTTTTTAATTTGATGGTTCTTATACATGTTTTATCAAAATCGGTGCAGCCGTTTCAAGGTCATTGGTCGGTATATGTAGTGTTTGGATTCGTTTTTGACTTTTTAAATGTTTCCTTTTGTTTTCTGCGTTGCGGGTTTTTTTAATTTTCTATTTAAAACCTAAATTGTTTTGATCTAAAAATGTTTATTATCATTTAATATGTCTATCCTGTTTTGTTTCACAATACTGAAAAAGTAAATCTACGTAATCGCCAAACTAGCTTTGTCCGCACTTTACTTTGACGTTCAAAAAGTGCTGACTCTCAGCCTAGATTGAATAAATGACTTTTGATTGTAATTTTTAACATGTCTATTAGGTCATTCTTTAGGGTTATGAGGAACAGGGTGTAAAGTTCACTCATCCACCATAGAAAAGGGAGGATCCTCCGTGGTAGTGGAGGTAACGGCCGCGACTTACGAGTTGTACGTCGTAGGTTCGAACCCAGACAGGCGCTTTACTTTGTGTAAATTATTTCATCACCACTGCTCTCACAACGGTGAAGGAAAACATCGTGAGGAAACCGGCATGTCCTAGAACCGAAAATTCGAAGACATGTGACATCTACCAACCCACACTGGGCTCGCGTGGTGGATTACGGCCCACTCCCTCTCACAGAGAGGAGGCCTGTGTCCCAGCAGTGGGAACATTATAGGCTGATGATGAAGCTAAAAAGAAACGTGCCCAAAATATTGCAATACCAACGCCATTATGTATAAGAAACTTTTTTGAAACAAAGGAATTCCGAACCAACCAGTAGAACGTGTTTCAGTGAAAGGACACGTCATACTCTCGTGAAACCTCCCCGCGACATAGCTTAGCTCTGACGTCACAGTCTAGCCAAAAATCACTATACATTTTATTATGATTTACATCCATTTAGAACTTAGGGCACGCAGAGAATATTATAGCAAATTATTTATTTACTAGTGGCTCGCTCATGTTTTTCAAGGGTGCAATCTGCTAATGAGGAGACATGTCAAAACATCGACATTTCTATGCTACATCATCTGTCTAGCTTTGTCTCGACTATGTTAGACTCGGCTTCCAGTCTAACCGGTATTTTACATGGAGCGACTGCCTTTCTGACCGCCACAACTCAGTTATTTACTTGGTCATACGATACCTACGCCTTGGTAAGACTGGTTGTCAGACTTTCGGGCTTCTCGACCCGTTACGACTATCAAATATCCACGAATGACAGCCGGGACAAACGGCTTAACGTGCTTTCCGAGGCACGGCCCCTCTGTATGTAAAGATGGTCACCCATTCAAGGACCAACCGCGGTAAGTGTAGCTTAACCTGATCGATCGACCTGTGTGGCTGTTATTATTTTACCACGAGCCCCTCACGATTACTACCTCCTCATTGATTTCTGTGCTACGTCTAAGTTAAATATTAATAATGTAAACCACATGAATCTTCCGGAAAAAAATTGTCGTTGCTGTCGAGTAAATGAGTGACCTTTCGTTTTGTATATGTTACGGCTAAAACCCGAAGTGCGGCTACACCTAGTTTTAGCCGGCTAGAACTAGGTGCGGCCAAACCCGAAGTGCGGCTACACCTAGTTTTAACCGGCTAGAACTAGGTGCGGCCGGTAGCAGTTGGTTAAACTTGCCTAAATGGATCCTGGCACTCGCCGGCCGCTGCCGCGGCACCGCTCGCTTCGCTCGCTCGGCTCGTGCGGTGTGTTATGTGGTCACAGTTCTAACCTAACCTAACCTACCTTTCAGCTATTTTCATTTGCTACAACTAACTTTAACCAACTGCTAACCGCACCAAGTTCTAGCCGGCTAAAACTAGGTGTAGCCACACTTCGGGTTTTAGCCGTGACATATATACAGATTAACTAATAATGTAAAACAACACAATTTGGTCTAGTGGTCGCAAGCGCTACTGCTGAGCATGAGGTCCTGGGTTCGATTCCAGGGTAGGGCAAAGTGTTATTGGGTTTTTCTATCTGAAATTTCTCAGTAACAGCTCGGAGTCTGGATTTGTGCCCGGTTGATAGCAATAGGCTCGCACCCTATTACATGGGACTTAAACATAACTGGCAAAATGTGGGTGTACCTGCTACAGGGACACCTCTACCCTTCGGGGAAACAAGGCGTGATGTTATGTTATGTGTTTGACAAAAAACAAAAAATGCTTTGACTTTGTTGTAATACAACTGGTTTTTTACTTTTTAGTTCGTTATTGGCAGGGCAGTTGTGTTTTTTAATTTATATTTTTTTATATGTTATAATTTTATATATTTTAGTGACAAGTTTTATGTTGAAACATGTCAAGCTAGGTGGCTTTAATTTTTAAGCACTTAAGGTGGTTTTATACTCTCACGGCAAGGCGAGGCGTGGATGGCGTGGGGATGAAATGATTGTTTTGCGTGTACACCCTACCTATGTAAAATGAATGCCAATAAATTGTATAGTTTTGGAATGTGTTCATCAAGGCCTTCAATTGGATACCCACATTGTAATAAATGAAGTTTTTTTACACGTAGGTACCTGCCGTCGTATTGAAAAATTACAGCCTATGTTACTCGGGATGATGTAAAGATTCTAAAGATAACCCATTGATAGATTGTTCGCTGTGCCTCGGAGTCGAACCATCGCTCGAGCCCAGTCTCCCGTCCCTCGCACACTCTTCGCTCAACGCTCTCTTGGACGCTAAACCTGACTGTGATGTGTTCGTGGATGAATGGAAGTAGATCTTGTCAGTATGTCTGGAGTATTGTGAGATGAGCGTATGACTGTCGAGTAGTTGTATACTTTTGTTTACTGTACCTTAATAATCTTTTGTCTTTAACTAATGTAATTGGCCTTGGCCGTTTTATGTTAAATAAATAAATACATCCAAATCTGTTCAAGCATTCCAAGTTATGGTGGAACAAAAAAACTCACATGGGTACATGAACCCTGAAAACATTTCACTCCTTTTTAGGCAGTCGTGTAATAATGATAAAACGGCATCAAAATCCATTGTGTACCTAGTTTAGAACTCAGCGGTCACACAGAGAAACACGAAATGCGACTTTATTTTTTATAATACTAGTTATAGAAATTCAGCTGGCAAAAATAATTTCAAGACAGTCTCAATTACTCACATTAGGTACCTACTGAAAGTAGGTTATTTTTTTAGCTTAGATCTCGACTATATCGATAATTGACTGATCGGAATATACTTTAAATAAACAAAAAAAACCAATCATGCGCCATATCATACTTATGGTATTTTTTTTTTTTTTTTGGGTGGGAAATTATAAAATAACTTCTCCCGCTCTGGGTGGAGCGGGAGGGCGTGTCAGACTCTTACTGACTAAAACCCACCCGTGTTCCTTCCTATGCCATGTTGCCGGGGGGCCACGATATCCCTATCGGCCCATATTCGCAGCCCATATCATATGGTATGACTGCCTCTCTGGTGAGAGAGGACTGTGGACTTACTCCCTCCTTTGAGCCTTATTAGGGTTCCGTGCCTCAAAAGGAAAAAACGGAACCCTTGTAGGATCACTCGTGTGTCTGTCTGTCTGTCCGTCTGTCACAGCCAATTTACTCCGAATCTAATGGACCGATTAAGTTGATATTTGGTACACATTTATGTATTTCTTTGACCCAAGCACGAACATGTACCTAACTTAAATAAATTAATTTTGAATATAGGTGTCACTTTTGAGGGGCAAATAAGAAAACAAAAAAATAGCTAACAGTAGGTACAGTGTGACATATCAAATGAGCGAGGATCTTAAACATATTTTTTATATAATTTTAAAATAAATACTAAGATATTTAAGAAATTCGATGAAAATTGACCATTCCCCCTTAACTCTGAAACTACTGGAACGAAAATTAAAAAAAAATACGTAGTATGGCTCTTCACTCATAGATTACAGGAAAACCTATAAGAAGTCTATGGTCTTAAAATAACATGGTAAATCTCTCAATATTGTGCGTACAAACTTACATTTGCAGTTGGAATGTATGGGAGAACATGTTTTTCAACTACAATATTAAGTTTGTTCTTAGGATAAATAAATTCATTTCAACTACGGAACCCTTCATTGTGCGTCGTCGGACACGCACTTGGCCGGTTTTTTTCCTTAATTTATAATTAAGGAAAAAAGGCTCAAAGGAGGAAGGTTTAAAATTGAGAAAACATTTGAGTCTTAGGCCGCACTTCGAGTTACGCTAAAAGTGATAATATCGCGAATCCGACCAAATTTAATAGTCACAAAATATAAGGGTTATTGAGTAATAATTGTGACTTTGGACTTTGGTCGGATTCGCGATATTTTCGCTTTTAACGTAACTCGGAATGCGGCCTTAGTAGTTAGCTATTATCCCAATTTATTTGTTGTTGGCGCAACAGGTCTTTGTTTTCCATATTTCTCTATGAGTCATCATCTCGGTAGTCACCCCCTTTCTGATCATACAGTCCATCCATCGTTTCTTTGGTATTCCCCTACTCTTATAGCCATTACTCAAATCTTTCCCGCGTTGAGTCATTGAAATTACGAGAATGCTGCCTAATGCCTTATTCAACTAGGTATTTATATTATTGCCACACACAAGTTCAAAACTACAGTTTCAATTAGGGATGTAACTATTTCGATTCCGATGCCGATATATCGGCCGATATAATCGGCAGGATTGCCGATTATACAGGGTGGCAGGGACATCGACGCGAAACCTGTTACCATGGATTCAGTAGGTATTCTGAACCTCACTGCGTTGACATTTTAGTCGGTTAATTTTTTTAAATCTGCTGTTTCATAGAAAAGTACAATACCTACGCGGTCGAAATGTATGGAATAGCTGTTTAAAAAAAATTACCGACGAAAAATTTCAACGCAGTGAGGTTCAAAATCATGTACTGAATCCATGGAAACAGTTTTCGCGTCGATGCTGCCACCCTTGAAACTACCGATATGAACACCCGTGAAATGACGACGCGCGCGCAACTTTGTCGCTCCGTCGCAAGTGGGACTGGCGGGAGAGCCGCGCAGCACATGCTTAGCGACATGGCAACTAGTGTTGCCCAAATGCAAGAACAAGACGAGACTTAGCCAGTCTTGGTCTTGGTCTTGCGCCAATACACCTGGTCTTGGTCTTGGTCTTGGTCTTGCGCTCCCAGTCTTGGTCTTGGTCTTGGTCTTGCAGCAAGAGTCTTGCAAGTCTTGCAATTACCTATTAGTCTATTACTATTTATTAAAGTTTACTTTAAATCTTAGAAAAACGTATTAGAATTGGAACATTGTGAGCTTGAATTAACATAGCCATAGTAAAGATCAAGCAGATTAATAAATAACTGAAGATTTGATAAGAAATTCGAAAAATCAACTGACCTATATGTCGTTTTCCATGGAAGTAACTGTTTCTTAATAAACATTTATGATTTATAAGCTTACATTTGCTAAAACATGTAAAAAAACAAATTAATTACAATAACTTGACTGTATTTTAAAGAACAATACTTATCTGTCTAGAAAGAGATTGAACCCTCAACTTATAAGAAATTTAATAAAAGAGTTTTACGATTTATCATTTATTTGAATAAAAAATAAAATACAACACAAATCAACAGCTTTATCATTAGGTTATGATACTTTATATCAATTTTTTTGACCAAGAATTAATACAAAGTAACCATCTGGCTGACTCATCACTTAACCTATTTCTATGTTTTCTAATTACTAATGATGCTTTAGAAAATAACCTCTCAGCAGGTACTGAAGTTGCAGGTATTGAGAGAAAATCACGGGCCATTTTCGATAAAATCGGATACTCTGTCTCATGCGTCCTCCACCAATCTAAAATGTCTTCCGAGCTGGCAGTTCTTGGTTTTCTCAGGTACTCCTCCAACTCGTCTATCACTAAGCCTTGAAGACAAGATCCAGATGACGTCGAGGGACATTCATAGAGTTTATCAAAGTCTATTACGTCTTCATCTTCATCACATACTTTATTTTCTTTTTCTGGTAATTCCAGAGATTTGTTCAGTGAGTGTAGACTTTTATATTCTTCATAAAGTTCATTGAACTTGCGCAGACTTTCTGTTTTAAGTTGCTTCCCCCACATTGTCAGGTCAAAAGTCTGAGCCTTATGCCTTGGGTCTAAAATTAAAGAAGTACAATAAATCCAGTTGCTCTTCTTGTAATGTTTAAGCATTTTGTCTCGAGCTGCTTGGAAAGCTAGAATGAGCCTTTCATCCACTTCAGATCGATTAGGTTTCTCATCTAACTGTTTTACCATGGATTCAATTTTATCTAGCAAGAGATTGAATGATACAATGACTAGCGGTAATGTAACATATTTGTCTCCACCAAGTTTTGTACTTAAAAGTTTAAAGTTTATTAGAAATTTATGTAATTTTTCGAGTACCTGCCATTCATTAGCTGTGATTTGAAAATCATTTAATTCGGTGACAGAACTGCACAATATGTCAATGCCCGCTCTCACTTTTAAACCAAATCCAATCATATCATGTGTGGAATTCCATCTCGTTGGACAGTCAATAATGGCATTTAGATTTGATGGCACGCCAGCTGCTTCACAAGCAGACTGAAACTTCTTCTTCACTATCTCACTTCTTTTTATTTTACTGGAAATACTGCGTAACTTTGTTACAGATGTACGCGAGTCAGCAATATTTGGTGCAGATTCTTCATCTTCCTCATCCTCAGTTTCGTCTGCATAGTCTTCGTACTGCTGATCTTGCGCGTTAGTGTCAGACTCACAGTGTAATGCTAAGGTCTTTAATAAATCTTGTACACCAAGGTTTAAAATGTGAGCAAAGCACCGGAAATGTTGATTGTCTGAATCAAAGTGTGGCGGCAGCTGTTTGCCCAGTTCATACATAAATTTGGTATTTGCAGTTGCGTTGTCGACCGTGATACCTTGTATTTTATCAATTATGCCATATTCCAATAAAAATTCATGGAAAATCGTTGCAATATCTTCCCCAGTATGTCGACCGCGTGATGGTATAAAATCAAGAACTACAGATTGATACTTCCATTCGTTGTCTATATAATGAATAGTAACCCCGTAGTAACTCCTACCAGCAATTGACGTCCACCCATCAATGGTAAAAGACATTTTAGATGATAATTGTTGAAGTCGTTCCTTGAGATTCAATTGGAGCTCTTCAAATCGCTCTTTGACTTTCCTTCTAAGTGTAGACCTTTTAGGAAACACCATATTAGGGCAAATACGTCGAAAATATACTTGTGTAGCTTCGTCATCGAAAAATGAGAAGGGAAGATATTTTTTCACCACCCAATCAACTGTAGCTGTCGTGATGTTGTCACTGCTGTTTTCCGACTGAAACAAAACAATAAATCTTGTGTTATTATTTAAAACATACTAGGTTTGAGCGTATAAGAGGAGGAGGTTTGTTGTTGTTAAATCGAGAAAATCGTTAAATTGATATTTGTTATATTAAGGTTGCACTGTACTGTAATTTACCAAAATAAAGTACTTAGTTGTTACTGGCCGATTAAATGAAAATATGGGTGTTTATAAAAAATATTTAAGACGATAATTACATACTTAATATGTCGCACCCCTAGATGAAAACACCACTAACTCAAAAATACTTACGTAAGTTAATGGCGTTTTTGAAAGTATCGCATGAATAGCTACGCGGAGTTAAAATTCTTTTAACTGTTAAAAAAATATTCTTACCTGTCCACTTCTTCCAGCGGTTACTAAAAAGCTTGTGATATCTCCACTTAATTTTGGTTTAACAGGAAGAAATATTTCTGATTCCTTTTTGTGGAAAGATATTAGATGTTTCCTTAAGCCTGAAGTGTTTCTGTTTTTCATTTTTATTTCAATCTTTTTATGTTGGCACAATTTACAGAAGGCAGTTTGGGATGCATGAATTATTTCGAAAAACTCCTCAAATTTGCTTTTGGGTCTTTTAGATCTGTGACTCAAACTCTCGTTACTCGGACTAGAATAATTTGAATCTTCGTCACTCATATTAAATTGTACACGTGATACGTTTTTAGAAAACAACGAGAATTAGTAAAAACAATTATTAAGTTAGACTCGAAGCACAGCTCAATTGGAAATGACTGGAATTTTTTTTTTTTTTTTTTTTTTTTTTTTTTTTCGATTGGGCATCTCATAGCTGGTCTCTATCGACCGTAGCTATTGAACCGGACAATCCTGTGGATGCATTAAGCTGCTACACTTATTGCCTCCAGCCAGGGCATATGACTGGAATTAAAATAATTCCTTTATTTATAGTACGTTTCCTTGCTTTCTACCGCGCCGCCTCGCCACGTGCCGGCTCTATGAAAAGGATGCCGCCGCAAATCAAACAATGCCGCGTGCGGCGTACAAACACACACTAAATATTACCTACTTGTACAGACGCGACGCGTGAATAAAATAGAATTAGTGCCAATCACTATTCTTTACATATAAGTGAATGTTTTGGCGTACATCTATACTAATATTATAAAGCTGAAGAGTTCGTTTGTATGTTTGATGACAGAAGTTTTAAAATAAATAAATAAGTCCTGAACGTCACTATACCTACCTCCAAAGTTACTATTCCTCGTGGACGAAGTCGCGGGCACAGCTAGTAAATACTTACTCTCATCATCTCTCTCAGAGATATTCGGGCTGGTAAGTAATACAAAACTCTTATCGCAGGCTTTTTATTTTATTAGTAGGTAAGTACCTACGCTTTTTATATTATTTTATTAGTTTTGTAGAATTTTTTTACACGTTTCAAGTATATTTAAAAGTGGCTACAATATTTATTAAACGGGTGATATTTGAACACTTTTTTGCTATTTTTTCTTGTAAAAACTTAAGAAATATAATGACTAAATGTACAATAATAGTACCTAAGTAATTAGTTTAAAACCATATAAGTAATCAATATTATAATATATACTTACTAGAATGAATTAATATGACATCTACTACCTATCCTTACCATTTTATCCTAATCATAATACTACTTGCGTGATCAGTATAATGTATTCATTTTCATTCTAAGCACTCTGAAACTTATTTATTCTTTGGAACACCTGTAGGTACTCTTAAAAAAATTCGAAATTATTTTGCATGAGTATACCTACGCCCTATGGCGGCAATCAAATAGTGTCACAAATGTTATGATTTCGGCGTGGCGGCAACGATTGTTTTAGATTTCAAAAGAAGCCCCGGCGCGTGTATCATAACCATGTACTTCCGAAAAGCGGCAAATTTCTTTGAAAAGTCAGTACAAAACCTTTGATGCCGCATTATCAAAGTGCCGATGGTTAAAACTTAACTATGCATGCACTCAGTTTGATTTTAATAGATATTTTTTTATTCGCTATGTTTATGGTATTAGTCGTAATGCGCATAGGTCCAGTTTTTCATATTCTTTGATACAGTTTTTTGCGTCTCATAGAATTCCTAAGCGTACCTACCTATACACCGAACTGTTACACCTAACTACTCAGTGAAATAGCGCTAAGTCCTAGCTGCAAGACGCAAGAGTCTTGCAGGCTATGTCTTGTTCTTGCTCAAGTCTTGCACGGTCAGTCTTGGTCTTGGTCTTGCTAAAAATACGCGGTCTTGTTCTTGGTCTTGGTCTTGCAAAAACGCAAGAACAAGACCAAGACTGCAAGACCAAGACTGAATTTGGGCAACACTAATGGCAACACGGCAAACGGCAGTGTTTGCAGTTTGCTGAGCGTTGGCTGAACGATGTATTTTTTCGTGCCTGTTTCACGTCACCGGTATTTGTGATTCTGTTTATTCACACAGTGAAGTAAGGACTATAAACGCACTGAAACAGTTGTGCCCGAAATAAAAAAAAACATACAAACGCCCGAGGTACATACTTCATTATTTTCTTTGATTTATTATCTACTAAGCCATCGATATCGGTATCGCCGATTAGTTAAAACAATAATCGGTATCGGTATCGTATCGGGAAAATTACGTAAGCTATCGTTACATCCCTAGTTTCAATATACCAACAAAAATAAAACCAGTTGAGTCAGAAACGCGTGTCGTACCTAATTAAGATATTCTACTATAATTTAAATAAAATAAATTGTGTTTAATGACCTAAACATTGCTTCAAGTACTGATTACTTAAATTTTTACTCAGCAAAGTGCCCTTTCCGTTTTAACATAAAGATTACAAAACTGTTTATTATTATTACCTTCTAAATTACTCACAATTTTAATAGCTATACCTAATTATTATTTATATTGTTTCTCTGACCTTTTAAGTATCGTAGGACCATTATTCCAAGTGATTAATTAATATTTCCAATAGGTTCAACACGAAATAAAACAATAAAAAATATTAGCAGCCCTTTTGTTCTAAACAAAATGCTTTTACACCTTAGATTTAGATCGAACATTATTCAAAGTCGTCGTAAATAAATAGTTCCACCATAGCAAATAAATTTTTACTAGCCACCTAATGAGCAAAAATGCTTGGCAGGCTTTTGGTTTTTTAAAGCATCAGTATTTTTGTAAAAATATATCAAAATTCGTTCTTATAAAAGTAAAACATGATGTAAAAAAAAATGCAGTACCGTAATCTAAGTCTTTGTTATGGATTGTATGTAACTTTTATGTGTGATTCGCAATAATTGATTTTACTTGCTCAAAGTTTTAAGCACATCAATTCAGCTCATTTTAAACTACATACATTTTGGTAGGGAGTTATCCTTGTATATTTATTTATAAAAAAAAAACTTATAAAGTATTCATGCCCTAGCATGCGATGATATTTGAAGTATAAAATACTTCATAGAAATCACGATAAAACCAAATAAAGTGTCCACTATTCAAAGTCACGTACATGGGGTAGTCACAAGGGTTTGGCACGGCATGGCACTTGAGTGCATTGTTGTAGTAGTGCTAGACAATGCACTTCTAAGCACCCACTTCACTATGAGTGGTCAGCGTTTTTTGCACCTTCGTACCTTCACTATGAGTGGGAGAGAGACAGGTATAAAGTGGTGGCACGCGCACTGGGCGATAGGGTTGTTGAAGCTTGAGAAGTGTTTTTAAATAATGATTACCGGAAAATAGGTGTAAGATGTTGTGTATTCATTAAAAACAAAATTAAGTGTGAGCGTTGCCACCAAATTCCCAGACAAGTGAAAAGGTTTTGAAAAACTTCACTTTCAGGATATTAGTTTGTATCATGATTATTATGAATGGTGAGAATTATTATTATCTTATTGATTGTGATTTTATGTTTCAAATTAGTATTCCCCTTCTCATACCTAGTAACTAGTTAAAGTATTAGAAGAAAAAAGAGATGATAGGTACTATTTAATTTTATTTGAAATACCAATTGTAAACCTAACTTTTCCTCATAATTCGTTTGAGTTATTTATAAAACAATAATAATTATAATTCTTAAATTGAATTCTGTATTAATAAATAAATGTATAACTTACTAACTACTTAACTAATAATACAATTTGTCACATTAAACGACCAGTGCTCTTCCTCCTCTCTCTCTTGATCTATGCTATGCCCGACAGGGTCCATAATTGTGACTAATATAATTATTTCCCTACCAACTATATACATTATGGTACGCAATAAAGGATTTGAGATTTGAAATTTGAGTTTATTTTGCGATATCTATATTTCAAAAATCTAAAATAACCGATAAGATGAAACCACCTCTAGGTGACAACCCTACTGTCAGGCTTTGTTGCCTCAGAATATCCCTTTTAATAAGATAGGTTTTGTTCTTTACTTAAAAGTGAGAGATCCGGTTAAGTTTCGAGTTTTTTTTATAACGATCCGTATTTAACATGTTCAACTGATAACAATGGACACCACGTGCTGTTTAGTTCAAATTGTGGATTACTGGTTTTATTTTGGCTTTTGAAGCAGTGTTTGAAGTACTTTTAGTGTAACTACTGTCAGTTCCACACTAATGAATGCGTGAATGAGTGTTTTGCGAATTTGATCCTTATTACTATACTAGAAGTTGTCAGGAACGCATTCGCTCGACGCGACGGCTGGGCTATAAATCAAAACTATTAAATGACAAGATGAATGTTTATCATCAATTCATCACAGAAAAAATATTTTAATACTACCTTGATACTCCCGTAAGCTTTGGAGTCGCCTGCAATATGTAATTTAACAATGGCTCTCAGAACTATCTATTGCATGAAAATGTAGGGTATGCCCGTACGCATAAAAAAATGGCACTCCGGAAGTGCCGACAGAAGTGAAAACTTGAACAAGATCGCCTTGGTGGAAGAAAAATACTTGTATAGAACATTGGTCCGTAAATAAAGTGCACAATCGCGTTTACAAAAAAAATACTTCCAAAACCTTTAAAGTAAAAATACTTGCATATAACATTGATCCGTACCGTATTATAAATAAACAGAACAATCGCGTTTACAAAAATGAGACGTCGGTAACGGTGTCGCGAGTTCAATTGTTTTTCCCACAAAAATGCCCAACGCGCCTAAAGAAGTTTTCACTTCAAAAAACCAGCAAAAGAAAGTCTCCATAACATGTCGACTATAGCGGAAGACAACAAACCCTAAATTCCCCAAAACATTTCCGTCAAAATGTTCCACATAAATAAAAGAAATATCTCTTGTAGAAAATTTCCTTTTCAACTAGAATGGCGGCCATAACTTTGTTCTTTATTCTAGCTGAGTCACGGAACCCAGCGTGATTCGTGCTACACAATATTAACTTCGAGCTGTCATACATATCTTGATGAAGGGAACACGATATTAGGAACACGAAAATGATAGTGGGTTGCCTTAATTACGTTGCAAAACTTAGCTCATTTACAAGCTGGTTGGTAACCAACTCTCAAATAGGTCGTTAAAACTTTAAATAATAATTATAACTGTTGAAATCACGCGATGCTTAACTTTGAACTATAATAAAACATTGATACTGGTAGAACAGGGCTGTGTAGAAATAAGTCGAATTGAACTGTGAACAAACTTATAAACTACAATCAATTATTCAGAACACACTGCTTTGTATCATATCTGCCTGTAATGACTAATACGGATCATGGATCTATTCTTTATGGTTAGTAATCTGGTGAGTTTTTATGCCGCCTCTGACTTGGCTTCATATGCCATCGAGAACTCTCAGGCATGTCGGTTTCCTCACGATGTTTTCCTTCACCGTTTTTAAAGCAAGTGATAATTATACAATACGCACATGAATCCGAAAAGTCAGAGGTGCGTGCCTTGGCTTCGAACTCGAGACCTATGCCTTAGCAGTCTGACGGTCACACCACTACCCTATCACTGCTGACATGGATCTGTTGACAGACTGGGAGTGAATTGCAGTCCTATTGAAATCACCACGCTAATGGATGCTAGATACCTGGGTAGGTCATCGTGTCATTAGAATTTCTTCTTCTTCTTACCATGACATGACAATCTAAATAAGTCCCCTTGCAGCCCCCATGGCAGACAGACGAATTATCCAATGTCACTTTGTTCTAATTAAGTTGTTTACAAAACACAAACATTAAACCAGTACGCATTTAACTCGGACACGAGTAGGTTGATAATAAGTTGGTAACGAGACTACCCAAATCCGACCACTCGTTTTCTATAATAACCTTTAAGAAACGTGTAACTCTCAAGATAATGACCTTATATCCCTTACACGAGCACTATCGCCCACGTGCGACCTCCGGCCTAGCCTTCGATACCCCTTCGATGCCCATTTGACACACAAATAACCCCCTAATAACAGCACAATCGGGCTAACGATGTTATTTTGATATTTTTTCCAATGCATGGCGCGTGACGTCAGAAGACACGTTCTTTCAAGTATCGAGTTAGTTTCATTGATTGCAGTGTTGTTTGATTTGTTTACGTCAGAACTGTAATATGGATGATGCCTGGGTAAGAAAAAATAAATTCTATTTAGTCCGTCAGTCAGATAATAAAAAAATATTAGACACGTATTTTTTGCTTTATCATATTAATGAAAAATTACTTAGATAAAACGCATTATAGTTGGGGAGTGGAGGTCGCTAAGTCACAAGTAAGAATAAAATCGACAGTCTCGTGACGTCATGGCACATTTAAACTCAAATGTTTCACCGTAATCTTTCGATTACGTAAAAAAAGAAAAAACACGTGTCCAATATTTTTTAATACGAGTAATCTACCGGACGGTCAAAACAATATTTTTAGTCATCATCTCTATTGATTTTTAGGGTTCCGTACCCAAAGGGTGCCAACGGGACCCTATTACTGGCACTGCTGTCCGTCCGTTTGTCACAGGGCGTCAGTTACGGACTTACGGCATTTGAACCGTAATAGGTAGAAACGTAAAATTTTCACAGAGTATGTACTACTATTACTAAAAACATAATAATAAAATAAAGTTTAAACATTTTTACAAAAAAAACCGACTTCCAAAAAAACACTACAAAGTGAAAAATAACTTTAATTTCGGAAGTCGGTGTCTTTGGTTTTGAATTTTAGTTTTTTACAACCGACGCGACGTCCGAAATTAAAGTTATTTTTCACTTTTTAGTGTTTTTTGGAAGCCGGTAAGTATTTTTTTTTTGTAAAAAGTTAATATACATTTATAAGGGACCACCTCTGAACTATGATCGACCAAACAAAAAATAATCATAAAAACCAGTTCATAATTGGCAAAATAATCGTGTAACAATCCAAAAAAAAAACAAGAGTTGAATTGAGAAACCTCTTGTTTTTTCAAATCGGTAAAAAATTATAGAGTATTGTTTCAGCGTGTTTTGCTCGTGTTTTTTTTTGTTAAATATTGTACGGTGGAACCCTTCGTATGCGAGTTCGATTCGCACTTCGCCGCTTTTTTTTTTGCTTATTTAATGTTTCGAATTACAGTCGATCGAATTACAGCCGGAATTATCACTTGCCAATTATGTTTTCTATGTTAAATTTTTCACGATATTTATAATACCTACGCACCTTTTATCCAATGTAAAATTATGTATTTGATGAATCAGACAAAGTATTGGTTGATTTCACTAGCACGTGTATGGCTCAAAAGCTAATTTAATTTAGACATAGACATAATTTAGATATAGTTCTAATAATTTGACTTACTCTTAAATGAATTCAAGCTGAATTATATCGTAATGAAAATTGGGCTTTAAATTCAATACTGCTTCATTAATAAATTGATAGAATATATTCAGGTAATTAGGATTCCATAAATCATAATTAATTATTTCCACTAGGTCATATTATAATTGTCTTGTTACTGAATTACCGACATCGCTGATAAGCCAACAACGATTTTATATAGTCATGAATGAAGATGTAAACTGGTAATCATTCAGAAAGAAAGAAAGAAAAAAACCTTTATTTGGACACAGTTCGTAAAACACAAAATACATAAATATAAACTCACGCCTTCTTCCCATGGGGGTAGGCAGAAACTACAGAACGCCACCTGCTATGATCCTGACATACTCCTTTTGCCTCCTTTACGTTCATACATCTGGTCATACACGCACGCCGGTTGAGAATACTGCGCACCTGGCCTTTCTGAAGAACATCACCAATAAGGTCAGTATATGTCCTCCTAGGGCGTCCCCGACCAGCCTTTCCCTTCACATCAGCCTTGTAAATACATTTTGTTAGTCGCCTTTCATTCATCCTCTCAACATGCCCAAACCATCTGAGCATATCCTTTTAAATTTTTGTCACTACATCTTCTTTTAAATCACACCGCAGTCTTATCAGTTATCAACTTATCACATAATATGAATAATAAAATGAAAAAAAGAAAATAATGTTTTAACAACAATAGTATGTGCCTCACGGCTGCGCCAAAAAAGTTCATTTCAGCATTAATGCCAGACAGATGATGTCTGACGCTGGTTTTGAAAGAGAGGTTTGAGAATGTGAGTGACAGACACGGCTCGTTCTTTTGTA
This sequence comes from Agrochola litura, assembly GCA_949152395.1. Lineage (NCBI taxonomy): Eukaryota > Metazoa > Arthropoda > Insecta > Lepidoptera > Noctuidae > Agrochola > Agrochola litura. The sequence goes on along the minus strand of OX424509.1, from coordinate 13,455,725 downwards.
TGAAGAAGCCTATTTCCTATTACTAGCTTCTGTCCGCGATTTCGTCCGCGTGACATTTCTTGTTTCCCTGTCGAATCACATTGCCTGCCCGCGCTGTTACTTCGTTTTCGCTTAGCGTACTTTCTAAAGAAAAAAAAGAAAATACGTTTATTTGCGGTAAACATGACGCAAAGACAAAAAAAAAACACGTAAATAACAATTTGGGGGAAAATATGCGTCACATCCACGCAAAACGGCCATCGTTCAGCATAATGCTGTGACCCCATGCGAGACAGAACCCCAGCGCTGATTTTCAGCAACAGCACGCGCTGACGTGATGACGTCAACCGGTGCAGCATATAGTAAAATAACAAATCAAAAATAAAATAATACAATACTTAGTCCTAAATGTTTATATAAATATAATATATTTAAAATGGCAACATTTCGGTTCTGACATTTTTTCTTTTTGCTCGGCTCCATTTTAGGGTTTTTTTTTTTCTTTCTTTCGAAGGGTTTGGCAGAGGTGTACCTATAGTACACTCACATTTAGCCAGTTACCTATGTTTAAGTCCCATGTAATTGGGCGGGACTATGGGACTTAAACATAAACTATTGCCATCAACCGGGCACAAATCCAAACTCCGGGCTGCCACTGAGAAACCCCTAGTGGAAAACTCAACTAGACTAAGTATTGTATTATTTTATTTTTGATTTGTTATTTCACTATATGCTGCACCGGTTGACGTCATCACGTCAACGCCAGCTGTCGCTAAAAACCAGCGCTGGTGCTCTGTCTCGCATGGGGTCTCAGCATTATGCTGAGCGATGGCCGTTTTGCGTGGATGTAAAGCAAATTTTCCCCCAAATTATTATTTACGTGTTTCTTTATCTTTGTTTGCGTCATGTTTACCGCAAAAAAAGTATTTTCTTTCTTTCTTTCTATCCTCAGGCACCCACCGTGTGGAGACTGTTGCCGAACGGCCACGGTGCATGCGGCTGACATGACCCGCCCAATCCCATTTTAGCTTGGCAGCCTTTTTGTGGGTTTGTTATATGTAACAAATGTCTTCGAATGTTTAGTTCTAGAACATTCGTTTGCTCACGACGTTTTCTTTCACCGTACCTCCACTAACAGGTCGATATTCTAAAAGTATCACATAACATGTATTAAAATCGCAACATCAATAAAGTTACCATATCCAGTACCTAGTTACGTACATAAACGTACCTTTCGTAACAGCATTATGTAATTTGTTTACACCTGCCCACGTGTGGGTAGTGGGCTCAGTCCAGCCCACTCCGTGATACCCACAGTTTCCTTTACAGATTACTTATATGGACACTTAAATACTCTAAGTGGAACCTTGGTATAAGTTTGCACAAATTGTTGAGAGAATGTTTTTTTTTTCATTTAATTTGCATTTTTTTTTTGTTGGAAATTGGAAGTTACGAATTGCTGAAATGACATAGTTTTAGCAAGTGTGCAATCATTTAGTGAATTTTATTGTAAGCACTTTTTGACACAGTCGTTAGGAATAGGAAAATAATATCTGCTATGTATGAATGCTGAAAATTATTTCTTTCAGTTTATGTAGGTACAAATCAATCAATCTGTCTGCCTAGCTTTTTCCCAACTATGTTGGGGTCGGCTTCCAGTCTCACCGGATGCAGCTGAATACCAGTATTTTACATGGAGCGACTGCCTATCTGACCTCCACAACCCAGTAACTGAGTAATACGTTACCCCATGGTAAGACTGGTGTCAGACTTTCGGGCTTCTGACGACTCGTATCGACTGTCATAGATCCACGAACGACAGCCGGGACCAACGGTTAAACGTGCTTTCCGAGGCAGGAGGAGTCTCGGTATGTAAAGATAGTCACCCATCAACGGACAAACCCCGGCAAGCGTAGCTTAACCTGGTGGATCGACCCGTGCGGCTGTTATTACTTAGCCACGAGCTGCTCAGGTACTTATATACAAATAAATATTTTAAAACATGGACGTATTGCCACACCTGGCCCTACCACATCGTAATTAAAGACGTGGAGAGCGTATTCAATCTACCAATGAAAATTATCATGTTTTGGGCATAAATATTTAACTAATTAATTACGTATCCGACTGTACACGCATGCATCACCCGCCCACCACCGACACTGCTCTAGTTCACTATATTTAGAGTCTACACATAAGGCCAGCGATTAAAACATATCATAATATCGTCGTTGCGCGACATATTTCTGCCTATACGCGGTAGTTTGTGACTCAGTCTATGCTAATTTCCAGGCGATTATAATTTAATTGCCACCTAGTTGACTGCTTATACGATGAATAGCGTTATTAGGAAATCAATACGACGTTAGATAGTTAAGTATACAGGGTGTGAAAATTCAAGCCACCGTGTTTGAGATTAGAATAGTGAAAAATGAAGAGATCTTCGACAGTCGAAGCTCTCTTCGTTTTCCAAAAATAGACTATATTTACGTGACTGCGGCGAAGCCAAAAAAGGTAGCGCAAGCTGGTATCGCAGGCGGGGACAAATAAAAGCTACATCATATTTCAGGTCTGGTTCTGGCCCGCCTGCAATACTAAAATTCTCGAATTTTCTTCGATCAACAATATTATAATGCTTGTTTTTATTCTCTTTTCAGTTATGTGTTTTTGCAGTCGGGTTTATTTTTTTAAGCTATTGCATAGCTTTTATCGCGGGCTTTGAGCGCGGCGACCGAATCAAGAAATTTCGTAACGAAAATAAAACCTAACACCCCCCACTCCGCCTACCATCCCAAGTGTAGCGTTGACAAATAGGAAGTATGGAGGTTACAAATGCTATGCGGCAGTCCCCGAGTGCCACACGTTTTTTTTTTTTTATTAGAGGCGCTTTGTCTTTTCATTTTAATTTTCGAACTGTATGGTCAAAGCCTTCCTCAGATAAAAAAAAAATGCTGTTGAAAAATCCACTGAAAGGTAATTCGCACGTTCACAGTCACTCGGAATAGTTTGTAGAAATATCACTACGTTTTTCAAAACTTTTCATGGTCAAATTTAGTTCGAAAATGGCTTGATAAATAAAAATTCTTAACATTTTTTTTTACTCCGTAACTTGCTGTATATTAATAAAACTACTACGTTGAAGGTTATTTTGAAATAATTTTAATGTGACTTTATATGGACTTAGCGGAAAACTTACATTTGGTAAACGAGACTATAATTTTTTATGATCTATTATAACTTTACTTACTGAAATATTTACAATTTTACAATTGCGTGGTTTTTCTCTAGGGGAACTGACCTTAACATTTATTTTAACGTAGATGCCTAAATATAAATATATATATAAATGAATCCCCATTTCCCTTGGTCACGGCATCACGCGTGAATGGCAGAACGGATTTGAATGAAATCTGACACATGGGTATAGACCATAACCTAGGTTAAGACATATGACTTTTTATCCAGATATTTCCACGGGATCGAGACTTACGCGGGTGAAACCACGGGGCGCAGCTAGTAGGAAATACTTTTTTTTTGTATAGTAACATTATTTTAGCATGTGAAGCTTTATTTTTATGTTTACCTCCTGGTTTTCAAACTTATAGTACATTACTGCCGCGGTCTATAATGACTACTTTGCTGGTCGCGCTGATGATGGCCGACAGCGCAGCGTAGCGCAGCTCCAGGCCGACACAGCGCGGTCAGCGTGCAGCACTTGATGGACGAGCTGAGATAAAGGCCGAGGCCGTAGGTCCAGGCCTTTACAGCGAGGACAGCAAGGGCTGCAATGATGGCCAAGCTGGAAGGCCTAGAGCGTAGCTAGGCTAGCTCGAGGCAATCATAGGGTGACCAGCGAAGCAGTCATAGTGGGCCAAGGCTTGTATAGTGCTTTACTCAAAAATGCAAGTACCTAATCTAAATAAAACCAGCGAGTAATTTCAATAAAATATATATTAATTAACTAGAAATTTAATTTAAATGGCAATTATGAAAAGTACAGTTACTAAAATTCAACACCGACTTTCCCGGTTTGATATTACTAATAGTTTGCGATAATTTTAATGCGGTGTTTGACTGCTGTATTATTTCTTCATTTATTACGCAAAAAAGTCACTAAATAAAAATAAAATTTTCGCTGAACCGCGCTTTTGTTACTTCTTCGTTTTTTTTTTAACAATGGTTGTTGGAACTATACAGCCAAATATGGAATAAAATCTTTTTGTACCTATCTCTATAAATACAAACAGCTGTGTTTTAAATAAAATCTTTTTGCATTTGATTTTTTAAAACGTTGAAACGTCAAAATAGCGGCCGGCAATGTTTTGCCGGCCTGTTAGAGCGACCAGCAAAACTTTGCCGGCCGCTCCTTGAAACAGAACGGCAAGGTCGACTTTGCTCAAACAAGGTTTTCAAAATAATGACCACATTACATGCATTTTTGAGTAAACTTCATTTTTTATCCCTTAGATTTGATGCAATAGGAATCTGTTAGGCGCATTATTACTGCAACAAAATGTCACTAGTAATTAAGGATTTCCGAAATCCATTCAAGAAATACGTAATTGATTCAATGCATATTCACTAACTAACTATTCACATTTCCATACATTTGTCTCGGTAAACAAACGAGTCTTGCTAAATCGGATTAGTTTCGTTGGCAAACGTAAACCTCTAATTAGTTTATTCCATGAACTTATGAAGTTATGGTATAATAGAGCTGTGCTATGTATGGTGTGACGGGGTAAAGTTATGTACTGTATTTCTATTTTCTTAATGTCCCTCGGCAAACTTCGTATTTCGTCAGTTGTCGGATTTCTATCAGTTGCCCTTTGCACTTGGTGTAGACCGGACGCTCTCAATCGACTTTATAGAGTTGTTAATACTCTTTTAACTTAATATAATTTATTTTAAAAAATGGGAGGAAAGCCGCTAAAGTCACAGGCACGACAGATAGGAAAATGGTTTTACAGCTCTATATAGTTCACACGGAAATTAAAACAAAACAACAATAAACAGTTCTGAATTCAAATTATTATACACGATAAATCTAATGATTGATGGACATGGAAATTAGCATTCGTTTGTATTCGGAAATCCGATGATACCCGAGCTCGAGGGTTATTAAGAAAATATAAATACTGCACTCACTTAGGTATTTTTTGCGCAATTTATGTACTGATTGGATTTGTTGTTGACTACCACACTTTGATGTGAATATTAATTAGTGTTTTGATAATTGTGCATACGTTACCATAACTACCTACCTACGTTACATGTCTCTCTGTAGGCGTTACCCAAGACCAGATGTAGGCTAATCTAATCGAGTTGCGCTCCTTAAGTTCTGAGTTGCACTGACTGGACATGGTACACTCAAATCTGTGTGTTTCTTTTCTCAAAGGACCATTTCAGACACTAATCTACATGGTCCTCATATGGCCTGACCAAGATTAGGTCTGGACTAATAATTATAAAAGAGACTGCGACCTCTGAGTTTGTTTCGGCCTTTCTTCTCAGAGTAGTCAGATAGGAAACGCCGAACTCATCTAGCTTATTTTTAATATTTTTTTAATATGACGTGTAAAAGTGATTCCGATATCCTATTTACAGAATAAACAATTTCATTTCATTTCAATATGGCATGCGTAGTTACACACGGCTACACATCAAGCTATACATTTCCAGTTAATGCTGACCTCGCATTGTAAAGGATTTCCGTGCAATGCGAGGTCAGCTTATACTGGAAATGTATAGCTTGATGTGTAGCCGTGTGTACAATGTAGTAAAAAATTAAGAACGTAATAACCCATATTCAAAAATAGAACATTTCCAACGACTAAAGTGAAAGCACCACAAATTTGCGGACCAAAAGTCTCTATCGCCATGTTTGAAACCACATTTCATAAACTCAAATCTCACCCACGAACAGTAGGCGCGAAACATGTTGTAACCCATTGAACACTCGGCTTTAATGATTTGAGGACGCGACGACAGGTGTCTAAGAGGAAATAAGTTCTTACGGCATCTGTGGCACAGCATCCCATCGCTTGGGAAAAACTTCTATAGCCCTCTTTAGAAAAAACAGTTGCACCTAAAAACGGAACTCGGCTTTTAAGTGTTCTAATACTTGATGGTTATTTTTAGTTCGAGTATGAAGGGATGTGTGACAGGGCTGGTAGGTTTATCTTAATGTGCAGTGCAACGGTAAGTTTGGTATGTGAACAGGATGACAGGCTATTGGGAATTTTACAGTAGAATATTTAAAATGATCATACAAAAGATCTTCGAAAGTCTGTTTAAAAAGACCCAATAGTTTGTAATGTCTAGAAAAGACTAGACAAGCATGACATGCAGTAATTTCGGCATTCTTGCAAAATATGATCCAATTTTACGTGTTTTTAAGATGCATATCACTAAGACGACGTCCGGATTTCCCCAACACATAGTTACTGGCATCTAGTCGAGAGAATGCTGTCAGTTGGACAATTTCTAGTTGTAATAAGGATCAAATTCGCAAAACACATATTCATTAGTATGAAACTGACAGGTGTCAAAAACACATTCGACGGCCGGACTTAGTAATCAATAACCAACACTATTGCCGTCTTGGCCAGCTATTACTAGCACAATTAGCTGACTCTTACTTTTTAACGGAAAGGGCAACTCTTGTCATTATCGAATATCCTCCGACATCCGATCGGATTTAATTTGTACTTATGTTATGCGTTATCGTGACGGGAAGTTGTCGGCAGGAAGCGAGTAAAAATGTTATGTCGGCCGAGTAATGGCAAGCCAACATGGATCGGCTTTTTACTTCTTTCGAGTAGGGTTGGTGAGCTTGTTTTGTATGAAATCTCCGGTGGACGAGTGAGGGAATCGCCTGGTGGTCTTTTGCTACGGGGTTTCATTAGGGGATACATTAAATCTTTGTTTGGGAGAGCATTTTTGAGTAATTTTATTTAAAACTGATAAATGACGATATTAATTTCTATTCTTCAATACTTTTATGCTTTGACAGATTCTTTTGGCAATTTTGTGTGTACATTCCACCTCGATCCGTGATTGGTGCAAGGTTTCATGTTCAAATTCCTACCAAGTTCATTGCTTCGAGCTCCTCTTACAAAATGCCACAGGTGCAAACCCTACTCGGGGGGCCGGTGACAAATTACGCTCGAGCGATCTGAGTTTCCGATTTGATGGAATCTACGGTGTTTTTAACGCAAGTCGCGTTGCCAAGTTTTTATCCCAGAATAATTGCATGACCAAACAATAAGAGTTGAGTAATAGTTGACAAAAAATACCGACAATTTAGAAATTACTACCGCCGGAAAATACTTGACGGCCTTTGAGGTTTTATGTTCCTCTGTGGAATTTCTCTTTGAGGTTTACGAAAGTCTATGATATTTGGACGAAGTTTAGACCATTACTACTTTTCGTCTCAAAGCATGCTTTTTTCGTTATCAATCTTTTACTGACGTGAGAGTTTAGAGAACTTTTAATAAAGCATTAATTATTTTAGCCAGGATTAACTACTCGCAAGGTTATCTTTCCCATAATCGATTTAAAAATATCTTCGGTCTGTCCTTCTTGTGGAATCTTCTTTTTTTTTTACACTTCATTTAGAATATTCCCTTTTAAATCGTTAATGAAGTAATCTAGTAATCTTCCGTTAGCACTCAGCCTGGCCGGTGATTACACCCGTTCGGTTTTTGTATGCGCGCGCGCGGTCGGCGGCAACGCAGCCGGACGGACGGCTAACCGTATTGGTTATCATTATCACCTTCGAGGTAACTAGTAGTCTAGTACTTTGAGGAGTTATTTCATAGCTATCCTGTCGCTGGGTGTAATTAATTCTAAAGTGATTTATAAAATAATTAATTGATTCAGGCGTGACCTTGCGGAAATCCATTATAAAATAAAATCGCGCACTCAGCGCTTGGTGTGGCAACACGCCGTGTTCGAGTTCGCAACAAGTCCATCGTCATCCTGAGGATGCCTCGTTGAGAGGTGAAACACGTGTCGATTTCTTTCAGGAGTTTTTTATGGCTCTTTAGAAATAGCTAAGCGGAACAAGTTACTAAATATATCCACGTCTATTGTATTTTTGTGATTTATAAATTTCATAAGTGCCGTTGTAAGAAGAAAAAATATTTGATACAGTATCCGCAAAACTAGACTAAATATTGTATAGATTCTTCAAAAGTATTAGACTAATTCTCTGCACTTAATGCTCAGAACTTAATGTGATTAATATCCGGATGACCGAGCTTTGCTTGGTGTTTTTTTTTGAACGCTGTTTGTTAAAAATTAAACCTAGCTAGATCGATTTATCGCCCCCGGAACCCCCTGCATACTAAATTTCATGAAAATCGTTGGAGCCATTTCTGATATTCAGATTCTATATATATACAAGAATTGCTCGTTTAAAGGTATTAGATAAATAACAATTATTATTTATTTCACTCTCACGGTACAACAAAACTTTATCTAGGAAGTACCATTTTTAACTGACTTCAAAAAAAGGAGGTTACACAATTCGACCGTATATATATTTTTAAGTTATACGATTATGAAGTACATACATTATTCGGCTCTTCATATCAAACGTTGTTTCGACATTCTTCATTTCCCTCTCGCGATGTTCTGTCAGACGTTCAGTGACACATCTAGTAAGTCAAGTTGTCAAATTGGAAACAAGAACGAACGGTATAAAAACGTTGTTTTCTTCAAGAATGTCGTAAATTCTGTGCGGAAGTTTATCAACTTGTTTATTTTCAATAAGTGCATGTCACATCGTAAAGTCACCGCGACTTGCCCGGTTTATTTGACGGTAACATGCGAAGTAATTACTAGCGCACTCGTGAAATAAAGATTTGTGCTTTTTTATATTGTATATTTTTGGGGGTAAATACGTAATTTTATTTACCACGACCGGAAACTTAGGGCTACGCTAATTGGTCATTTTTCCATACAAACGTAGTATGGTGATTACGTCTGTTTGACGAGTTCAAAGCTATAAATTATATAAATTTGTCAATATCTAGCCCTGTATGGAAGCAGAATTGGAAAAACGACCAGTGCAACCTTAAGGCAAAAGCACAAAGATAGACCGCGAAATTAAAATTTTCTTACTTTTTTTACAATTGGCAGGTTAGTAGGTACTTAGGTACTAGGTTGTATGATGATCAAAATATGATTTGCGACCGTAACAAGTATGAATTTACAGAATTAATCAATACGGTTTATCAAATTATACTTACTTACTCTGCAGTTTTTTTATGAGGTTGGGGTTAGGCCGAACTAAGGCATGCAATTATGCGGCTCGTTCTACTATCCGGATACTTTCAGAACACTATCCGGATAATACGGTTATTTTCGATACGAACGACGTAAATCAAACTAATATAAGGTAATCGACATTTTCATTACAAAAAGCCTCCAACAATTGTGTAATTAATGTAAATACTTATGTTAGTAACGAATCATTAACTTTAAAAACGTTTTTAAAACAAACAAGACTGGAAGCCGATCCCAAGATAGTTGCAAAAACTAGGCAAATGGTGAAATGTATGTCTTCATTATGAGAGAGTTATTTTTTTAAATAAAAATGAATATTGGTAGAATTAATTAATTTGTAAAAACCAAAAGTACTATTTAAAAAAATCTTACAATTGTCTCTTCTAAAACAGATTCAATAAACATATATTATTGTATATGAACAATTCTGAAAATAAAGTCACAACAATACAACTAAATAACATAACTTTTCCATTATTTGGTAAAAGGACCTAAGGAAACTCAAACAATCCAATGTGTCGAGAGATGTCCTCAATCTATTACAATTATGTAGCCAGAGGAGGAAAACATGTTTTCAGCTGGTTGGAAGAATTGTGATGAGGAGGTTGTATACTTCAAGTTAATGATAGTTCAGTTTTTCTCTGCTGCTAGTAATCGCTGAATACGACGTCATCACCATCACCGACGTCAACTGAAGTCGAGCTCTGCGTTTTTTGCCCAAAAAAGCCCAAAGTGCTTTTTGTACTTTTGAATTATCTTTGCGATGAATCTAGCAATTGTGTGTTAATGTTGTGTGTGTGTGTTGTAGATTTTTGAAGATATCGCAAAAATTTTCACAATAAATTGCGAAAACATATTTTACAAAAAAAAAAATACGATTTTGATGAAATTAAATATATAAAATAAAAAAGGAACAAAACTATCCTTATTGCTCGTTTTATGTGGATAATAAAACTAATGACATCCGGATAGCATGCCCTAGGCACAACCAAATATTTTGGTACGTCTCAGCGAGACTTACAGCCAACCCCAAAAATAAAAAACAGTGGCTCTCCGGGAGTGCCGACAGAAGTGAAAACTTGAAAAAGATCGCCTTGGTAGAAGTAAAATACTTGTATAGAACATTGGTCCGTAACCTTATCTAAATAAAGAGCACAAAAAGGTGTCGGTAACGGGGTCGCGAGTTCCATTGTTTTTTCCTATCTCAAAAATGCCCAACGCGCATAAAAAAGTTTTCAGTTTTCACTTCAAAAATACATCCAAAAAACAACCTTGCGTTATGTAAAGCGTTACTATATCGGCCGAGCGCTGCAAGCAGAAATAGTCCTTATGGTGCATAGTTATGCGTTTCTTCGATGGTACATCCGATAATAAACAAGGCCTACAACTAGAATACAATGTTAAAACAATTTCCTACGACAGCAAAATTGTGACAAGTAAAATTAATATGTGACTAGAGTTATAATTAACCTGTGCTCAGTACTACGGTCACGTTTAACAAAATAATATAATAATTATGCACATTATGCGTGATGTTACCAGCGAGAAACGTGGGACGATGTAGGGATAGCAAAACAAGGCGATATTTTCTTTTATTTTAAATTCACTTGTAGCCGTAGTTGAAGGTGCAAAACTGACAAAATGTAGGAGATATCACGATGGGAAAAAATAAAGTATTGTAATTTTAAGGTAACTATAGTCACATCCAAAATAGGTTTGACACCTTGTAGGCTATTTTTGTCTACTCATTGCATGACAGTCTGCTTGAAATAGAAATAAAAATGTGACACTGACATAGGTACTCTGATAATTAACGTAAAAAAAGATTATCACTGTACTATAAAACAAAGTTGCCGTGTTTCTCTGTCTGAAACTACCGAACGGATTTTCATACGGTTTTCACCAATGGACGGAGTGATTCATAAGGAAGGTTTAAGTGTATAATTCATTAAAGTTTTGTGTAAATTGGCTGAAATATAACGATGATTGTTTAAGTTGTCGGAAAAAATCATACTGACTAGGAGCTTTACAGGCGTGCTCCGCGTAAACCAATAGAGTTATTTGAAAACAATGTAGGTACTACGGAAATTATTTCTTTTAAAAATATCTATTAAACTGTAACAATGCTATATGTCACTCTGCATTTTATCATTTCTCTCTGGACCCAGTTCTGAATTCCACGCAGACGAAGTCGCAGGTAGAAGCCAGTATTTGATAAAATAGCTAGGCCATTAAAAAGGTTAGATTGCTATCAACTCGACATTGGTCAAAGATGTATGCTATGTATTTTGATCTTTGTTATCAACTAATTAACTATAGTTTTCTATGCAATAGTCTGCTCAGTGCCGTAGCTTTTCAAAAGGTTTTGTGGCCTGAATTGATACAGGAGAGAATTTAAAAACTGACAAAGAAATATTAGACTTGACTGTATATAGGGTAAATGGTGACTTTACTCATCATTATATGCGAAAAAAATCGGCTGTTCCCTACATTTTGACGAATTATGCGAACATAAATCTAGGGAACAGCAGAGTTTTTTTTTGCGATTTTTGGTTTGCTCCCATAGGAAAAGTTGTTAATAATTATGAATAGTCACGTTTTGAAGTATCGGTCACTAATTATCAGTCACCCTAATAGGTAGGTACATCGTAGTCTTATACCAAATTCGCAATGAATAAACAACACTTACTAAGGTTTAAATTAATCATACCTACCTCCAGCCATATAAAAACAAACCATTTAACCCAATTCAAATCAACGATCTTTGAACTACGCCAATTAAAAAAAAACATGGCGAAATACTGCCAAAAATTTCGCAAATACCATTCACAAAAAAATCTCAATCATTTAACAAATATGTAGGTACAATTAATAAATGTTCAGTTATAGTTAACTAACCAATTAAAAGACCGTACATACCGATACACATAGTTAGGTAAATTGGGTATGGTAATTGTTTTGTTGTCGGTACATCCGTGTGGCGTGGGAAAATAGTAAACGACGCGTGGTACACGACTGAGATGCGAGTGCGTATGTGTGTGGCTGGGGAGTTGGGAACTGAGGTAAATTATGAGATTTACTAGCAGTACCTAATTAGATGTGAAGTAACCGGTAACTTGCTGAAAAACTGAAAATAATCATCTTCCAGTTAAGTTTTCAGTACTTTCAAGCATTTGTCAATTAAGAGCGTTTATTCTGAAAGTGGGCAACGTCGCAAATAGATGTCAAATATTTCGCTGTTTTGATTAATTTGGCAATATTACTGTATGGAAATAAGAAATGTGGCTAACTAAGTAGTTTCCTAGAATATTAATTATGAATTGCAATTATAACACTGAATTTGATGTTGTTACAATGTTAGGAGTAAAAAAGGCATTTGGAAAGTTTCCAAATACTTTTTTTACATCTAAAACTAAATATTTGGTATTACGATATTAATTTTTGCATTTCATAATCAATATTTTTGTTCCCTAGTTAGCCACATTTCTTAATTCTATATAATAAATATTGCTAAATTAATCAAAACAGGTAAATATTTGACAGCTATTTACGACATTGCCAACTTTTATTATAACCCTCTTAATACCTATAGAAAAAAATACGGAGATTTGGAAGAGAAGACTTTGGACAATGTTGCACTCCCTTAATTAATCGAAACTTACTTATTGACTTTTTCTGAAGGCCCATCCTATAAACTTTGATTATAATAATAATAATAAATCCTTTATTTCAGACCATGTCCATAATAATTACAAGTAAGGTTACAAAATGTGAACACGAATAAATGTTTTCAGGATATTTGAATCCTGTTTATCCGCAATGACCTGTAGGATGCTGTTAGTGCTACCCCGGACTCTGCTTAATAACGACGCGAGTCGCTTGCGCACGATGGCATGAAAGCCGTCTACCCTGGCCTCCGCAAACATACCAGAGGCACTACAAAAGCGGGGCAGCCCTAACAACATCCTAAATCCATTTTTATATTGGACACGTAGGGCATTGAGCGGCCTCTGCGGATACCTAAGCCACAGGCTGCACGTGTAGAAAGTCTGAAGTAGGCTCTAAATAGTGTGACTTTAACTTCGTCACTACAACGCGCAAACCTGCGGGCCAGCATATTACTTCTGACCACCAATGCCCTACGTTCTTGACAAACTTGGTTAAACTGACGCTGAACTTCCTAAGAACCGATTAAACTATAAAACTTTAAGATCGAAAGTGTAGTTCGTTTCTTCGTTATGGTATCATTCATTTAAACTTTCAGCGTCTTGCCTTGTAGTAGTAATAATTATGTTAGTCAGTCTACTTCTACCAATATTCTCACTTTTCCTGCCACATGTAAACACATACAGGACGGTCACAATACAGCTCGCATGCTAAGCTAGTGCAATGTGTTTGTGTTATGGTCTCCATGTCATTACTCGACTGCTTCTTAATTTTGAAAGCAAGAAAAAGTATTTATTGGGACTCTCACTGGAAGATCACAAACAAAACTAAATATAATCATAGAAACAAAAGTAAAAAGAACTCAAAACTGGTATTAGCGCCATCTACATTCTATATCCCAGCACTACGCGAAACCATAAGTCTACCCCTTACTAAAAATCGCTCACCGCGCCTAAAGGTTTGATTTAAAAAAATAAATTACGCGTGCAGCACCGTACACGTGATAGTAGAACAAGATAGATTTAGGGTGAGTTATATCTTCTCTCTCTTGTGACGAAAAGTGACTAAACGTGACGCGTCCTTGAAATTTCACTCTCAACTCTAGTCCAATTATCGAATCGTCGCCTAAGAAGTTTCACTTCAAAAATGAAAATAAAAACAGAATGTTCTGTACGACGCCACAAGGTGTCGTCCTTAGCGTCGTGCCTTGTAAAGTTGGAAGTAAACTACCAGCCTATCTCAACTCACACAGACTTTCCCACTTTTCCTACTACATGTAGATATAAACAAGACGGTCACCACACAGCTCGCATGCTAAGCTCGTCATTAACATTACCCGTTTACATTGTTGAATTAGTGTGTGATATCTTTCGCCGTGAGTGGGCGGCGTGGAAGTGCTACTGGTCTTCAATGACAATTCTATATGAATTAATTAATGTTTAAGTGGTTAGAAAAATAATATTTTTATTTAAATGAGTCTTGTGGAATAAAAAGTTTAATGTTATTTAAATTTTTGTATAGTAATATTTTTTCTCTTTTATCTATACGTTCTCATCTTGACCTCAACTTCGACTGCACATTATCAAAATGAATCTGAAAATTATACTGTCTGCATTTATCACAATTTGAATTTCATCTAAGTGATATACTTGAAATATCTTAAATTCTACATAGAGATCATCTACATAGAAAATCTACTACATATAGAATTTCCTTGAATTTTGATCAGTCGACTATGTCCACGTCTTTGATCAGGAGCTGAAACTGCAAGCGAATATCAAAAAAAAATCTAAGATATTTCTGTTTTTTAGGACTAAGTTTGCTTGTTGTTTGCTTGCTTAGTATAAATGCCAATATTTTGGGAAAAAGGAATACCTACGTGAATGATTAGTTGGAATTCGGTTTGAGAAAACAGTTTTAATTGCAGATAATAATTATCATTAATTTTAAATAAAGGAAGCCCAGCGGTGTATTTGCTTAACACATAAAATGGCAATCGATCGCAATGCCTTTAATTTATTTCGCATCATGGCATGGAAACCATCTGTGCGAGACTCCACGAACATTACCGCTACAACGCCATGGCAGTCACAACAGCATCATAAAAGCATTATTATTACATTGAATACGCAGGATGTTGTAGGCTCGGCGCGTGTATGACACCCACAGGCCACTTGTGTAAAAGGATTGACAGAACGCCTTAAAAAGGGTTACTTTGACGTCTGTAGTACAATGAGCAAACACCTGTGGGTAAGCATAATTATTACCCAGAAGTTTCTATATTAGGTACCTACATTGTAAAACTCAAAGCATTTATTTCAAATAAACCATTTACAGGCACTTTTGAACTGTCACAGAGTCGGTCAGTTAGTCAGAAAGTTGAAACTAGTTGCCCATTCCAAAACGTAGATCTCTATGGAAAAGAACGGGCAAGAAACTCCAAGGTCACTCTTTTAAATATAGATATTACAACATCTTGGGTACATTATTCTTGTTGCTTCTATATGTGAGAACAGTGTACAAAAAAAATTCAACTACCTAGCAAAAAATATTAATCTGCGAATTTACGGAAGCTGATACCTAATCGCGCTTTATTTTCATATCGCTAATCAAATTTTAAGTACGATAGGAGCTAACAAGAGAGACAGATTCATTAACGTCCTGTTAAAAAAAAAAACAGTGGCACTCCGGGAGACAGAAGTGAAAACTTGAACAATTTAAAGAAATACTTCCAAAACCTGTAAAGTAAAAATACTTGCTTAGAACATTGATCTGTAAAGTAATATAAATAAAGAGCATAATCGCGTTTACAAAAATGAGGTGTCGGTAACGGTGTCGCGAGTTCAATTATTTTTTCCCATCTCTAAAATTCCCAACGCGCCCTAAGCCCTATTTTTATTCAACTTATTATAAAGTATTATTATTATAAAGTTCCGTAACTAGCCTTACATGAGCGCAAGCGCATCCCACAGACGGATGTCCTCTGTAGCCCGTTAGTAACGGATAGGGATATGGGCCACAACGGTCCACACAGCGTGCCTCTCTTAATAAATGGTATAACATAACCGTTTGATTGCTACTGCGGAATATATTGATCTCGTTTTCTTTGGATATTTATTTAACAGTTTATGTACACACATATAGACAAGAAGAAAGGAACATAAAAATAAGTGGTGATGGTTATTTTTAAAGAAATCTCTTCCAGCATACCTGCGATAGGAAAGTAAGTAAAAGAGTAGAAGAGAAAACAGAATACATAAAATAAAAAACTTAACTATGCACTAATTTAAATATAAACATACAACATGAGAATACCTAAAATACATATCACTAAAATAGATATAAATACTTAATTATAATGTAGTATAAAATGCAACTATGACGAAGTAGAAAGATAGTAGAAGATATCTTATTTCCCAATGTTTAGAAGAATTCTAAGATAATTAATTGATTCAGGCGTGACCTTGCGGAAATCCATTATAAAATACAATAGACGTGGATATTATTTAGTAACTTGTTCCGCTTAGCTATTTCTAAAGAGCCATAAAAAACTCCTGAAAGAAATCGACACGTGTTTCACCTCTCAACGAGGCATCCTCAGGATGACGATGGACTTGAACACGGTGTGTTGCCACACCAAGCGCTGAGTGCAGTCTGCATTGTAAATGATGTCTTTATTGATGTCTTTATTGTAAATATCTTGTCATTTTTAGCACCCTAATTGCGTAACACACGATCAATTACAATCTGTTTCGTTTTGTCAGTTCAATAACATTCATTGCGTTGTTTACGGTGTTGAGCAGACAAATTTTTCGAACATAGGTAATAAGCAATGGATTTGCAATATCCTTCAATTAGGGTCAGGAAACAAAATTGCTAAAATTAACCTGATTGAAGCCCGTCTTCTTAGACTTTTTTGATAAACTAAGCAACTTTCCAAATCTGCACACATATTTAGCTATTAGCTACTTACAAAGGAAGCTGATAACAGAGAGGAGTTTTATCAGCTTGTTTTGAAAGTGGCTAATAACAATTAATTCGACTCTTGGAGTTATTTTTCTTTAACAGCGATATAAACCTCGTACCTCATAATCAGCCTATAATGTTCCCACTGCTGGGACACAGGCCTCCTCTTTGTGAGAGGGAGTGGGCTGTTATCTACCACGCGGGCTCAGTGCGGGTTGGTAGATGTCACATGTCTTCGAATTTTTGGTTCTAGGACATGCCGTTTTCCTCACGATGTTTTCCTTCGCCGTTTTGAGAGCAGTGGTGATGAAATTATTTACACAAAGTCAAGCGCCTACAACTCGTAACTGAGCCACCACTGCTCACCTCGTACCTACCTACCTAAATTGCTAACACATGGTATTAAAAATCTTGCTACGTTCCATTCCAAAGATGTTCAATCAAACCTTACTTTGATCTACCTCAAATCCTCCTTACCGCACAATTTCACCATCCCATTCAGCTATTCGCTCGCATGTCGTACTTACAAAAGTAACTTTCTCATAGCAATGGCTGTACCGAGAACCATTCATAAAGTATAATTATTATTTACTGAATGAAAACCACAGGAAATGGTCTCCCTCGGCCGCGACCAATTGCAAGCCTTCGGTTACGTCAATATCGCTATTACGCGAGGCTTTCGAGAATTGTAGCTGAGATGCGTGTACGCTGCTGTTTGTAAAGGCGAGATTTCGAGGAAATATTTTAATTTGGTTTAAGAATTTTCCAACTCTGAATATCTAAGGTATCTTCAACTTTGTCGTGAATGCCATGAAAAGAGGCCTTACATGCCCAAACTGCTCAGTTTTGTAAAAAAGAATATGCAGTCTCTATAATTAGTCTATATAGTTATGAATTTCACATCATTATATACAGATCATAATCCAATATTAACTTAACAAAACGTTTATCTGGTAACTATTCTTTTCTAGCTTTTAACATCCCAATCCTGAGCAAAGGTTCCTGACTACTCGATTTAAAAATTGCTCAATTTTGCGCTAGTCACTTAAAATGTGTCCAGTTGATGGTCCGTGCCTGTTGTGTGATAATCTTAGGCTACAGGTCAACCAGCATCCGGCAGATGTCTTATAAGGCATAGTACCTGGGCGACCGAGCTCTGCTCTGGTGAAAATAGAGAATGCTCATTTAATAGTTTAGGATAGTTCATACTAATTCCATGCTGCCATGTCATTATTCTAAGGTAGCCATCTTGTTCTAAACTTTGGGCGACCGAGCTCTGCTCGGGTGAAAATACGGAGAAAACGATTTTTTCCCAGATATGAGACCTAGCTAGATCGATTTTTCGCCCCCGTAAACCCCTATATTGCAACTTTCATCGATTTGATCGATATGATCATAGATATCGTTAGAGCCGTTTTCGAGAACGTGAGTACCTACAAATATTGCTCATTTAATACCTAGTATAGGATAGGATTTTAATGTTAGAAGTGCGACAGTTGTGGTAGTTTTAAGGCTCGTACAAACAGGCGCGACACGCGACGCGACACAAAGGCATCGCTTATTGCGCGACGAGCGGTGTCTTTGTGTCGCGTCGCGTGTCGCGCCTGTATATCTAACATTATCATTATCGCGCGACGAGCGGTGTCTTTGTGTCGCGTCGTGTGTCGCGCTAGTCTGCACAAGCCTTTAAACAGTAGTTTGATATATTAATCTAAGTATTACTATTGGAGAATAAATATCTATGAAACATTAACTGTGAAAGTGAATGTCTTCATTCGGCAAGAGCTACATAATACATATACTTATTATGCTGAAAAGATTATCCAGTCAGCAAGGCTGATAGCAGGGCTGATTGCCCTGAGTCCCTGACCTGTGCCTTTATAAAACTTACTCCAACCGAACGTAGAAATGCAATAATGAGAAACAAATATTTTGCAACACCTTGGTGTCGCCAGAAATGCGATGGAATTGTGACCTTCCAAGAAGTGTAAGCTCGTAGGTGTCGCGAATTTAGTACTTACAAATTGTTTACTTTGGAGATGTTCATTATCATTAGGTATGTTGTAAATATCGTGAACATCCAGATTCATTCATGGTGGTACAGGGTCATACATACGCAGTGAGTTAGTCATCACGTCCAAAAAATGATTGACCTTAACTTTAAAAACAACATTGTTACATTTGACTCACCGAACGACCTCAAACAAGTAAACACACTGTGGCAACAGCCTTACATTCCAATCACGCATACACTAACAAAAATCGTCTGTTTTTTTCTACAACCTCAACCAAATTCCGTAGTGATGGCAATTATAGTATGTGTGTTTCCCGTTACAAAATGATATTATTTTTTTCGTTAACATTCTTAGCACGGCCGCCTCAAGTTTCTGTGTCTACAAAAAGCTCCCTTATTTACTCGACAAATACGAGCTTAGTGGACAAGATCACAAGATGTCTTGCGGACGTGACCAATTGAACCGGATGCACGCCCGTGACCGGAAGTCCCCCTTTCATCTTAAAATGGCCGCGTCGAATCTGTAAGAAGCAAGGAATTTTTCTAGGCTGCTGACCACTGAATATTTGTCAAACAATTCCAGCGATATCACGAAGCGAACTTTTTTTGGTTACAGTTTTTAGGCTTCCCGCTGACTCGCGGATACTTTTTCATTGATCACTGGCCATCGGCGATGCTGTGCGTTGCGGTAAATAAGTAGTTGGTAACAAGGTTTAGATAAGACATCGTGATTATAATAATGAATAATATTACATGGTGTTTAGTACCTTATAATTATGTAAACCAATGTGTGCGGATACACAGCTTATAAGGCGCTCAAAGTTTTCGGTAATCACTACAGCTATTACAGCAAATGAGATAAGATCCAATTAAAAAAACAATGGCCGTATACACAGTTCCTCTAACTTTGTCTTCACTCAAAGTTTCCAAACTAATACCTATTTTTTTTTTCTTTATCTTACAGGCAAGCTGTACGCAGCATTGGGTCGTCGCGGCGGCCGGGTGGTTGGCAGTGACTTACAGAGCGGGTCAAACCAGTTCAGAGTGGAAGCTTTACTGCCGGTCGCCGAGAGCTTCAAATTCGTGCTTGAGCTGAGGACTCACACGTCGGGGCTCGCCGCGCCTCAGATGTTGTTCAGTCATTGGGAGGTGTGTATAATATTGCGTATATTGTGGCTCAACATTGTCCAAAGTGCAAGCATTCTCAAGCTTTAGTGCCAGTTGCTCGGAGCTTCAAATTCGTGCTTGAGCTGAGGACTCACACGTCGGGGCTCGCCGCGCCTCAGATGTTGTTCAGTCATTGGGAGGTGTGTATAATATTGCGTATATTGTGGCTCAACATTGTCCAAAGTGCAAGCATTCTCAAGCTTTAGTGCCAGTTGCTCGGAGCTTCAAGTTCGTGCTTGAGATGGTAGCCCACAAAAACTAACTAAACATTTGTAACTAAAGCCATCCCAGTAGGTATACTTATTCACTAAACTGGGTTAGTGACTGGCAAGTCAACAGTCTATCACCATTATTACTGCTATCCATCAATTAGCACCAGATTTCTTTTAATTACCCACTATCCAGCTTATATAAGGTCCTATGTAAGGATTTCCTTATAGGTAATCGTTACCAAAGAAGTTACCGTAAGAATTCATGACTGTTTGGATCTTAAAATACCTTTTATTCCTGTTACAGGTAATAGACATCGATCCATTCTGGAGGCCTCGCACGGAAGAAGAATACTTGCATTGGGGAGAAAAATGGGACGGAGTGAACCGAGCCAAAGCCTACATGGACTCAGTGCGCGCCAGGAAGGGACTGGCCACCGACAAGCAGCTGGTTCAACATGCTGAGAAGCAGAGGACACTGTCCAAAAATAAATAGAAGTTAAATAGTACTACAAGGATCTTTTGGCGCTTGAATGACATTGAGAGGGGGGCGTTGTTGGTAAACATTTATGAAATTCTTTCGCGAAATTATATTGATAAAACAAGATGGCCGCCATCTTGGACACGCGCCAAAAATGATCCTTGTACAACTTGTATGTAGTTTTAGAGACGCATTACACTCATAGCTATACTTCGTTTCTTCTCATTTTAATTAGGTATTGGATCTAAACTAGAAGACTCTTTCCAAATTAAGTATAAAAATAACTAAATGAATAAAAGCTTTTTGGCAAGCATGCTCCATTGTCGACCGCAACATCGTTTAATCAGGAAAGATAGGTAGGAAGTGGTGAAAAAAGAGCCAAAAAGATAACTAAGAGCCAGTAGCCAGCTAGTATGTCAGTCCACATAAGTCATTAATTTTTATATACAAAGGTACTTATTTAGATAAGTTTAGAACTACAGAGCGACATCATGTAATGGATAAATAATCTTTATAATAAATCTTTATGAAATATACGAAATATTACATGACTGACATGACCTACACAATCCATTATTCAAGTCTCATAGCACGCACTACAGGTACATTAGCTTCTACAATTTCATTCTATTTTAGTACTTCTATTTATAAATAACTCGAGCTTTTCGCAAAGGAATTCATTTTGTTTTACGAGAAAATGTTAATAGCTTGAAATGGTAAAAGCATTTCCCATGCAAAAGTCGTTAACTCAAAATAGCTTGTGACGTCAAACTAATCTATAAATAACTCTATGGAAAACGTAGAATGTTTACTTTATAAAGCCTTCGTTATATAAGAGGAGGGTTGTTTGTGGAATGAGCTGAAACGGAGGGCCAGCACCTCAGTTGCGTAACACACTTTCAATCACAATTCGAAGGTTTATGAAGAAAGTGCTCATTCATCATAATAATGTTTGCTGGGCGATGTGGTCGCTAAGCGATAAATACCTTTAAATAAATAAATTAAAAAAAAACATACGGTAAATTCGTCTCTCGACAACGTAAATGACACAATGAATATTGTTGAATTTTATGGTCAAAACTGTTTTAAACAAAAAAAAAACAAACGAGTTCCAAAAAAAAAACGGTGGTGACACACGGACAAGACAGTGATCTTATAAGGGTTCCGTTTTTTACCTTTTGAGGTACGGAACCCTAAAACACAATACAAAGTGAACAATAACTTTTTCGGAAGTCGGTGTCTTTGATTTTATATTTTTCGTTTTTGTGCCACCGACTTCCGAAATTAAAATTATTTTTCACTTTATAGTGTATTTTTTTTGGAAATTTTTATTTTTTATTTTTTGTGACATGTTTTTATTTTTCACTTTTTGGTTCTGGTAACTACCCCACACAAATTCAAATACCACAACCTGCTATGTAAACAGTGACAGAAAGTTATTTTAACATCATCCACATAGACTAAGGGGGAAAAATACGCATACTTGAAGCTAACTCAAAAACTACCCAAGCAAAGTTAGTAAAATTTACACGGAACAAAAAGATTCCGAACTGAGAAACTCCTCTTTATTTGAAGTCGGTTAAAAAAAAAAGACATTGCCATTGTAATGGGCTTGCTACACGGATACCAACCGCATCCCAACAGAGGTGACCTTGGTAGTTTACAACCGTGTAGTTGGTGGTTTACGAACAAATTTCAAACAGCTCTGTCAGTCGCCAACCAAGGTCACCTCTGTCGGGGACGCGGTTGGCAGCCGTGTATCAAGCCCTTAAGCATAACAATGCAACTACCCCACTGTTTAGCAAATTTTACAGCCGATTGAAGGGATGAGCAGAGCTTTAGGGAATGTCTGCATGCCTACAAATTGCCAAAATAACTCATTAATCACCATATCCGATACTATAATTAATTAAAAAGAAAACCAAACCTAGAAACCTATTTATTATCCGCATTTGCTACATTCATGAGGCAAACCAAACGGCTTTGAATATTTGTTCATAACGCTCTATTCATCTAGTAATAAAATTACAAAATTTTGGCTCAAACTTCCTTAGAAAGTATAACTATTGTTAATATGGTAATATGTTAATAAACATCGTATATTCGTACCTACATAACATAGTTATAAACTTAACTATACGCTTATAAATTAAATAGGATATAGTAAGTGCCAAAACTATACTTATTACTACCAAGTTGAGCACTATCCAAATCAATGTACTTCTACTTTATGATACCAAAATATCAGCGTATTTCTTCCTATGTATGGCTTAATGTGAAATATTTAATTTTAATGTATTATTATGTCATCCTCTCTCTCAATTCTTGATCGTTTTTATAGAATGAATAGTTTCCTGCCTTGTTGGTTAAGTGGTGGCAAGCGCAACTGCTGAGCATGAGGTAACGGGTCGGGCAGTGTTATTGGGTTTTTCTATCTGGAATTTGTCAGTAGCAACCCGGGACCCCGGAGTCTGGATTTGTGCCCGGTTGATGGCATAAGGCTCGCCCCCTATTACATAGGACTTAAACATAACTGGCGAAATGTGGGTGTACTATAGGTACACCTGTGCCTAATCCTTTTAGAAATACAAGCGTGATGTTATATTTTAATTAAATAATAAAACTTGTGATTAAACCATGTTGTGTATAAATGTAACGAATTAATGTACGTAGTGTTATAAATACATAGTATTTATTGATAACAGATTGTTAAACAATTTTGTTCGATATACTTTTCATACTCGTATTGTTAATATAATGTTAGAAAATATTGTTGTTTTTTATTCTATTCCTAGTCGGCTGTTTGATTTCACTCAGCTTAAATAACCTGGACCCTAACTACGCCTCGAGTATTGTTTCTTTCCGTAACCGACATATAGCCCGAAGAATTGCCTAACTTATGGGCAGAGCATATTGCTCGCAGAACAGATGGCCGATTGAGTCGAAAGGTTCTGGAGTGGCGACCGCGTACCGGAAGACGTAGTAGCGTTGGAAGGCCTCAAGGTGGACAGATGATCTTGTGAAGACCGCAGAACCGGTCGAAATGGCGATGCTTGAGAGAGGCCTATGTCCAGCAGTGGACGTGCTTCGGCTGAAATGATGCCGATTATTATCCAGAAAGCTTTTCAAACTGATCTGATCAGTTTGAACTGTAGCGACTCACCACAGGATGTGATTATCCACCAGACAAATAAGATATTCAAAAAACTATCCACCAGATAAAATTGTCAGATATGATAATTTTCAATCGGATTTGACTATGCATGAAATAGCATATTCTTAGACATAAATATCCTCATTAGATCGTCTATTTATAGACATATACCTACCTACATAAACAATGAACATTTGACACGGGTGATCGTAAGTAGTCCTAAAATAGACAACTTAGAATTCCCTTTTCGAGTTTTTCAAATGTATCAAAAACTAGACGTCCTACTTCATGAAATTTTCATCTCCCCCTTGCATACCCCCTACGGTACTGCATCCTGCGTGGGATTCACCTAAGACTGTTTCCTCATTGGTCGGTGCGTCAGCGGTGCGGGATGCGCATGCTCGCTATATTTCAATGAGCGTTTCCCGATTGGCTCGGTATGCGCGGGAGCGGGATGAGATTAAGTGTGGCCAGTAATCTGTAGGGGGTGTACAAGGGGGAGATCAGAATCTCATTATTTTTGACGTAGGACGACTAAATTTGGAGATATTTGAGAGAAACTTAAACCTGGGATTCCAAGTTCCAATGAAAGTTTAGGCTCGCTGTTCTCAAGCTCAACACACACTGACGCGACATACATGGATGTCACAGAAATCCTATGGGGAAACTGACAGCCGGGCGATCAACTCTAAACATGGTGATTTGAGGTTCGTCCGAAAAAATACTGCAAAGTTTGCAAAGTGTAGGTAAAGCGTCGACGTCGTAAATAGGTAAGTTCGGCAGTTTTGCCGACGTTTGTCCTGTTTTTTTTTTATGAGAGTTTGGACGTCACATTTTGCTACTCGTATTTCACATGTTGAAGTTTTGTTGCCGAACATGTTTTAAAAATCAGTATGTGCCGATTTAAATCAGCTGACTGGTTAACGATAGTCGGCCACAATTGTTGAGTGTAGTTAGCGATAGTGAGCCACGATTGTTGAGTGTAGTTAGCGATAGTGGGCCACGATCACTGGTTGTGGTTGGCGCTAGTCGGTCACGATCGCTGGCTGTGGTTAGCGATAGTCGGCCACGATCACTGGCTGTGGTTAGCGATAGTTGGCCACGATCGCGAAGTGTGGTTAAAGAAAGTCGGCCACGATCGCTGGCTGTGGTGGTTAGCGTTAGTCGGCCATGAACACTGGCTATGGTTAGCGATAGTCAGCCACGGTTGCTGGCTGAGGTTAGCGATAGTCGGCCTCGGTCGCTGGCTGTGGTGAGCGATAGTCGGCCTCGGTCGCTGGGTGTGGTGAGCGATAGTCGGTCACGGTCGCTGGCTGTGGCCAGTCATGGTTGCCCTCGGTCACTAGCAACAGGCAGCCTGTCGGTCGCCGCGTTTTAGTATAACGCCTGATCCCAAAGTTTTGGCAAAAAGGTTCATAGGGTAAACAATAAAACAACTTTCATGTTCAATTAACTCATCTATCTATTATTTACAAAATCAACAAACGAATCACAACTTCAAACAAAAATATACAAAACAAACTTTGAAATCATACAACATACGCGTCCATAACAATTCCTACGTGGTACAACTTAAAATCACTAATAATTATAAATCAGTTCTATCACCCATTGATACAATTACGCTATTTTACTTTCCATATACACAAATGTAGCTTTATATAACATCGGTTCAGGTTTTATACCGATTATTCTGGGCATTTCATTTTTTTTTTAAAAGCTGGCGCCCTTTTTTTTGGTCATTTCACACAAGCATAGATATTTCAAAGTATGTGCATGTTGCTGTTCGTACTGGGCTGTTACCTAATAAAACTCTTCTTTGACAAATAAATAAAATAATAATAAGTATGCTTGTTCGTCAACATAATTTTGATTAAATTAAACTCTGTCACATCTCACTGGTTGTCCGTTATTGCACCAGAAAAAGCATTTTTAATAAAATACTAAAATTACGTAAAATCATCATATTTACATTGATAATAATAATTCAAAATTAACAGCACGGTCCTACCTAAAACTAACTATTGTACAAACCTCACTATCTCTACTTTTGATATTTCATTTAATCTAGTGTTTTTGTCTTTGGCAATATTAATTATTTCCGATAAATGACTCGTATAGGACAGCGTAAACAGCCTTAAATAACATGAAATATAAATCTCGGAGCAAAGACAAGTGTTGTTCCGATCAACAGAACTGAGCAATACAACACTATAAGACTATTTAAGCAATTATTGGACTTTGCAACAATTCATTTGGTCGACTGCTCAGTTAGTCAATAAGCCTAAGTCGGTACGTCTTAAGGATACATTTAAAACAAACTCTAATTTGTCTAAACAAAGGCCTAATTTGTCATTTGGAATACAAACAGTGATAGAGCACTTTGGCACAGATGGTAACCTAGCATACAACAACATTAGGCCCTTGTTACATAAAATATTAACAGCCAATTAACCTACGTGATACAACGAACATATTTGTACATAATACATCGAGTGAATTGTTCGAGGAAAAAAATAGCTAGCATCATCTAAATATTGTGTTGTAATGTGCTAAAAAATATCTTATATCATTATCTAACAAAAACTTCTCGGTCTTCAATATAAAATAACAAACTGTAATTGTATCTACGATAAATAAGAAAATGTGTAATAAAACATATGATATTTATAATATAACATTTTTGATTGCACAACTTTACGAGTGCCCGTATTCCACACTTACAATAGTTTTAAAATCATCCTAAGTACATACTATCCCCAATAGAACCGAATAACAAATCCTTGAGCTTGACCACAGACTAGAATAATAAATTATTAATTACATAAACTTTACAAGTACACAGTTACTTCTATAAACGACACTATTTTAAAAACTGTCCATACCTGCTTGTGTCTTGCATCTGCATGATCCGGAATTACTTTTCTATATTTCAAAATTTTACTAGATATTACAAATCACACAAAATTTATTTTTACCTAATACTTCTTGCATCGATAAAAATGTAAAAAACTGTATGAATATTTCAGAACGATTCTTGTAGACTAATTATTTATTGTCAAAATAGCAGTTTGCGTTTTTTTTTAACAATTGCATTTTGGTTTGTAAAGATGAAATTTTTATGTGATCTACTTCATAGGTTTGCAATCGATACAGAAATATTAGGTGCAAAAACATGAATATTGCGTCTACTGAATAATGATTGACATTACATACTGGCAAGAAATATTAAGAAACTATTTGGCAAACGATCTATTGAAGCATTGTGCCCGACTGGACGCACTCCCGCTCAACACATATTGTGGATACTTTCTCAAACGAGGAATGTTGGTTTTATAATAAATCTTATCTAAATACTAGCACCTGCCTTCTGACACTATCACATTCACAATTGTATACTCTCCAGTGATACCACTCTACAATTTTTATTCTGGTTGTAATATCGCATTAAGAGCGAGCTTTCTGAAAGTGGACAACGTCGCAAATAGATGTCAAATATTTCGCAGTTTTGATTAATTTGGCAATATTACTATATGGAATTTTGATATATGGCTAAATATTGATTATGAAATGCAATAATTAATATCGAAACACAGAGTTTTAGATGTTAAAAAAAATTGGGAATCTTTCCAAATGCCTTTTTTACACCTAAAACGGTTACATCATATTTAGTGTTATAATTGCAATTAATTATTAATATTCTAGTTCACTAGTTAGCGATATTTCATATTTCCATACAGTAATATTGCCAAATTAATCAAAACACGTAAATATCTGACAGCTATTTGCGACGTTGCCAACTTTTAGAATGAAAGCTCATAAAGGACACATCTAATATAACTGATCTACTTATGACATAAAAATTTGAAGAAAACTAAATACCGCTCGATTATACTATGACGCCAATCCAATTCTTACATTAAAATATGCAATAATACAGTAATAATATAACAGCAACATTGACTAACGATTATTCGTTCCACCATCAAGACTAAGCTTTAAATACAATTTAATGTTTTACACGAATATATCGAAGATTGCCCAAGTTATAGAATTGTGATTATGAAAATATCTATCAATAAGCCGAGACGAAGGAACGCTATAGTTTTACATTATATTTCTTTTACTAAACAAACACATATTTCATACCGCGGATATAAGATTTAGAAGTAAAATGCAGAGGATGCACAGATGTCAAAGAGTGAATTGTGCGGAATATAAAAGTGAAATCAGACCCGTCTCATTACAAAACGACTTCTAACTTTCATCCAAGCCGGAAGCTCCGAGTCAATTATTGTATTTTGAACCTTAATTCGACTTTCCTAAAGTTCTTAATACAAAATTGATAACATAACGGTTTGGTTTTACGTCAGTTTTTGTAATTAGAACTTTAATTTTGTCTGAATAAAGTTCAAAATAAAAAAAATACTCGATGGTAAGCCTGGTTCTAAAGAAGAAACTTGTCTGGTAATAAGTTCGAGAGAGTTTAAATGCCGTTTGAACCCCAGAACAGAAACATTTCCTGTGAACTAAACTATATCTCATACATTTTCACGGTGTACTTATAAATCGTGTATTACTAGCAAGTTGATCGTTCATTCATCTCGACCACACGCATCCTTATCCTAAACGTTTGTGTTTGACACAAATTAATATGACGTAGCAATGCCTTATAGACATTACGGCTAACCGCCGCTTATATACAAATCACATACATGATATACGATTGAAATGCTTAATGTCAACTCGAACTATAGTGCCGATACTGCCCCCGATATCACCGACAAAACAATTATCGGAAATTTTAATAGTATTGTAATAAAGCGACCTTGGGTATTCATGTTTCTTTATAAAGTTGATGTTATCGGAGCATTCCTTCCGGCTCGAGCGATCGGCAGCATAGAAAGATTTAACCAAAATCATAGTAAGTTTAAGAACATATTAAAACACATGCTATTTTAGCAATGATGTGATTTTTTTTTTGCAAAATAAACGTTTTAAATGACTTTGTCTGGAACTCGATTTCATAAAATATAAGATTTTTTTAACAAAAATATCTAAAACATGTTTCATTATAGACGTTAATACTTGTGAAGACGCGATATTTATTTGGTATATTCATCATGATTATAATATGATTTTACAATAAAAATACTTTTAACATTTATTCAATGAAGCGAAAAGTAATTTTTAAAACTATTTTTAAGATTAATGCAAAAACGACATCAATTAATTAAAAATGCAAGGAACAGAATGAATCTGTCATTTGAGGTTTAAAATTCTGGTCAATAATTTCAATATATTAAAATTATCTTCGAATGTGCAAAGTGTGACATTTAGTGAAACTAGAGATGTTCCCATATATACAGACTATTTATTTTGTGAGGAACTGTCATATTTATACGACAATATAGTTCTTCAATCATCATCTACATCACACATTCTTCTCTCATTTGAGAACAAATTGAACTAATAAAAATAATTTCTTCCTCGCTTCACTGAGGCATCATTGTTGCGAGACCAAACTCGGCGGATATATCCGAAAGACTTTAAAACAATGATATAAACCGAAAATTTGCATAAATAAATAATAACTAGTATCACTTCCGTCTCACTGAGACATTGAAAAGCGTTTCCTTGTCGGATATTTGCGGCAGCATAGCTGTCCAACTAAATACAATTATATATTTTCCTCGGAGAGATATCCACATAGCGATAACCCTAACCAGCGTGGCGACAATAATACCTCTATGAACTGAGGTAGTAAGATGAACCTAGGGTTTTCAAATTCTCGGATATTTTCGGATATTGAGCCCTATTTCAGTAATTTTAGTTGAGTTTGCTGTAGTAATTAAGTGAGCAAAAAGTAGCTGTCATAAAAAAATAACTTCTCCTTTCACGAAATTTGACACGGATAGGGCAACCCTAGATTCACCTTGCCGCAACATAGTATGGACAGGGTTACCAGTCGCTGGTCACGTGTAACACCGCTCTCGTACCGTTCAATGGTTGCCGTATACTCGCTAACTGAAGACGGTGTCGTTGGGCACGTCCACGTTGAGATGCACGGTGCCTGTCTGCGCCATGTCGGTTAGTATCACGCCCGATAACGCTTCTAGGGATTGTCGTACCTGTAAAAGGAAGACATTTATTATTTAAAGCAAAAGACAGCCTCACTGCTAAGTAGATTGCGTGGGAACATTACCAGCATCCTGAATATAATAGGCAATAAGTTAGACAGCCCACTGGTGTGGAGCCTCACCCAGAGAACCAAGTCTCTCTTAGTTATTAGGTTCTAACAGTTTTTAAGTTTATACGAACAATATAAATGTAGATGTAGTGGGATGTTGGTTATTATTATTATAAGCGCCAGGGTAGCCCGCGAAACTCGACATTTTCTACAGTTTTTTGCAGATTGATATGACTGGCGTAAAATTTGGGATGTAACGATTCTGATTCAGATATATCAGCCGATAAAATTGGCAAGCCGATATATCGGCAGTGTCGATTAAATATAACCGATATCAAACAGTTCGAAAAGCGCGCGAAACGATGAGGCGCACGCAACATTGTCGCTCCGTCGCAGGCGGGACTGGCGGGTGAGTCGCGCAGCGCATGCTTAGCGACATGGCAACACGACAAACGGCAGTGTTTGCAGTTTGCTGAGCGTTGGCTGAACGATGTATTGTTTCGTGCCTGATTCACGTCACCGGTATTTGTGATTCTGTTTATTCACACAGTGAAGTAAGAACTATAAACACACTGTTAAACAGTTGTGCCCGAAATAAAAAACATACAAACGCCCGAGGTACATACTTCATTATTTATTTGATTTATTATCTACTAAGCCATCGATATCGGCATCGGTATCGCCGATTATTTACTACAATAATCGGTATCGGTATCGGTATCGTATCGGGAAAATTATGTATCGTTACATCCCTAATTAAAATCATCAAATAGTGATATCCCCTCAAGTCTAGAATAATGTGTTTATCAGCCATAACGTTGCTCTTATATTTGATATATCCTCTCGCTTCTCATTACCTGTTGCTAATCGTCAATGGTAGAAAAATTGGATTTATAGCATATTTTACGTTTACTGAAAAAGTTTTTTTCTATTTATTTTGAGTGTTCTATGCATTCTTAATCCGGTAATCTTGAAAAGAACAATGAAGCATCCTATTCAATTAAATTATTATCTATACTCGTTGCAAATCATGAGTGCGCGTCAAGTGAATCTTATATCAATGACATAAGGTTTAAATTGCAATGATTGCCGCGCGCTCATGAAATGCATCAACTATATCTAAGACGATATTATGGAATACCTACTGAGTAAATTACCTTGGTTAGCAACAAGAGGTTGGTGGTTAGGAATGCGTGCAGCTCGTTCGCGGCCCGGCCGTGTAACCGAGCGCGCCACCTCACCAGCTCAGAGTACAGCTCTTCTCCGGATAACTTTACTAAGTCCTCCTGAAATATAAACGTTCGTGGTTAGAATAGGAACAATGTATCATTATGTCAATCAATCTGCCTAGCCTTTTCCCAACTATGTTGGGGTCAGCTTCCTGTCCAACCAGATGCAGCTGGATACCAGTATTTTACATGGAGCGACTGCCTGTCTGACCTCCACAACCTTGTTACTGGGTATAGTCCGTGCAATCCACGAAGACGCGCCCCACTCCGCTCCGCGCCGTACTAGAGTTCAGCTTACAGTACAGTAATCGCGGAGTGGGGCGCGTCGTCGTGGATTGCACGGACTATAACACGATACCCCTTGGTATTAAGACTAGTCGTCAGACTTTTGGGACTTCTGACTACCCGTAACGACTGTCAAAGATCTACAAATGACAGCCGGGACCAACGGCTTATAGTGCTTTCCGAGGCACAGAGGCTCGATAATGGATGGTCACCCATCCGCAAACCGACCTCGGCAAGGGTAGCTTAACCTTCGATCGATTCATGCGGCTGATTATTTAACTACGTCTAGTTTTTTATAATTGGATTGAATATTTATTTCAGCAGTTTCATACAGTATAATAATAATGTTATCCAATGGTTTAATATTGAAACCTCTTTAGAGTAAATAAAATTGTTTTTAAATAATATAAATTCTATTCTTATTATTTTAACAATAGAAATTGAAACTATGTAATAATTTAAACATTTTTATCAATACCATAAAAAATTTGTATTGTGATTCCCCTTATCAGTACTCTGTATTATAGGTTCTTACAATAATCCTTATTTATATGACTTACGTGACTTTTCAATTGATATGTACTTTCTGAGTTTATCTTGGACATTACTGTCGTCGGTGGAGGAAAAAATCGTGAGGTAGCCTGGGCTTATAGTTAGTATAAGTCTGGAATCGCCAACCCGTCTTGAGCAAGCGTGGTGATCAATGTTCGTGTCTTCTCTGTATGAGAAGAGGATTTTGCCCTGCGGTGGGACAGTGATATGCCTCACCTGCACGTGATACGTAGCCACATACAGCTTGTAGGCCAGCAGCACGGCGGACAAGGCGAGCACGGCGGCCAGCAGCGCCAGCGCGGGGCGCCACCAGCGCGGCGCGGCGCGCGGGGCGCCGCCGCTGTATGATATGCCTCACCTGCACGTGATACGTAGCCACATACAGCTTGTAGGCCAGCAGCACGGCGGACAAGGCGAGCACGGCGGCCAGCAGCGCCAGCGCGGGGCGCCACCAGCGCGGCGCGGCGCGCGGGGCGCCGCCGCTGTATGATATGCCTCACCTGCACGTGATACGTAGCCACATACAGCTTGTAGGCCAGCAGCACGGCGGACAAGGCGAGCACGGCGGCCAGCAGCGCCAGCGCGGGGCGCCACCAGCGCGGCGCGGCGCGCGGGGCGCCGCCGCTGTATGATATGCCTCACCTGCACGTGATACGTAGCCACATACAGCTTGTAGGCCAGCAGCACGGCGGACAAGGCGAGCACGGCGGCCAGCAGCGCCAGCGCGGGGCGCCACCAGCGCGGCGCGGCGCGCGGGGCGCCGCCGCTGTATGATATGCCTCACCTGCACGTGATACGTAGCCACATACAGCTTGTAGGCCAGCAGCACGGCGGACAAGGCGAGCACGGCGGCCAGCAGCGCCAGCGCGGGGCGCCACCAGCGCGGCGCGGCGCGCGGGGCGCCGCCGCTGTATGATATGCCTCACCTGCACGTGATACGTAGCCACATACAGCTTGTAGGCCAGCAGCACGGCGGACAAGGCGAGCACGGCGGCCAGCAGCGCCAGCGCGGGGCGCCACCAGCGCGGCGCGGCGCGCGGGGCGCCGCCGCTGTATGATATGCCTCACCTGCACGTGATACGTAGCCACATACAGCTTGTAGGCCAGCAGCACGGCGGACAAGGCGAGCACGGCGGCCAGCAGCGCCAGCGCGGGGCGCCACCAGCGCGGCGCGGCGCGCGGGGCGCCGCCGCTGTATGATATGCCTCACCTGCACGTGATACGTAGCCACATACAGCTTGTAGGCCAGCAGCACGGCGGACAAGGCGAGCACGGCGGCCAGCAGCGCCAGCGCGGGGCGCCACCAGCGCGGCGCGGCGCGCGGGGCGCCGCCGCTGTATGATATGCCTCACCTGCACGTGATACGTAGCCACATACAGCTTGTAGGCCAGCAGCACGGCGGACAAGGCGAGCACGGCGGCCAGCAGCGCCAGCGCGGGGCGCCACCAGCGCGGCGCGGCGCGCGGGGCGCCGCCGCTGTATGATATGCCTCACCTGCACGTGATACGTAGCCACATACAGCTTGTAGGCCAGCAGCACGGCGGACAAGGCGAGCACGGCGGCCAGCAGCGCCAGCGCGGGGCGCCACCAGCGCGGCGCGGCGCGCGGGGCGCCGCCGCTGTATGATATGCCTCACCTGCACGTGATACGTAGCCACATACAGCTTGTAGGCCAGCAGCACGGCGGACAAGGCGAGCACGGCGGCCAGCAGCGCCAGCGCGGGGCGCCACCAGCGCGGCGCGGCGCGCGGGGCGCCGCCGCTGTATGATATGCCTCACCTGCACGTGATACGTAGCCACATACAGCTTGTAGGCCAGCAGCACGGCGGACAAGGCGAGCACGGCGGCCAGCAGCGCCAGCGCGGGGCGCCACCAGCGCGGCGCGGCGCGCGGGGCGCCGCCGCTGTATGATATGCCTCACCTGCACGTGATACGTAGCCACATACAGCTTGTAGGCCAGCAGCACGGCGGACAAGGCGAGCACGGCGGCCAGCAGCGCCAGCGCGGGGCGCCACCAGCGCGGCGCGGCGCGCGGGGCGCCGCCGCTGTATGATATGCCTCACCTGCACGTGATACGTAGCCACATACAGCTTGTAGGCCAGCAGCACGGCGGACAAGGCGAGCACGGCGGCCAGCAGCGCCAGCGCGGGGCGCCACCAGCGCGGCGCGGCGCGCGGGGCGCCGCCGCTGTATGATATGCCTCACCTGCACGTGATACGTAGCCACATACAGCTTGTAGGCCAGCAGCACGGCGGACAAGGCGAGCACGGCGGCCAGCAGCGCCAGCGCGGGGCGCCACCAGCGCGGCGCGGCGCGCGGGGCGCCGCCGCTGTATGATATGCCTCACCTGCACGTGATACGTAGCCACATACAGCTTGTAGGCCAGCAGCACGGCGGACAAGGCGAGCACGGCGGCCAGCAGCGCCAGCGCGGGGCGCCACCAGCGCGGCGCGGCGCGCGGGGCGCCGCCGCTGTATGATATGCCTCACCTGCACGTGATACGTAGCCACATACAGCTTGTAGGCCAGCAGCACGGCGGACAAGGCGAGCACGGCGGCCAGCAGCGCCAGCGCGGGGCGCCACCAGCGCGGCGCGGCGCGCGGGGCGCCGCCGCTGTATGATATGCCTCACCTGCACGTGATACGTAGCCACATACAGCTTGTAGGCCAGCAGCACGGCGGACAAGGCGAGCACGGCGGCCAGCAGCGCCAGCGCGGGGCGCCACCAGCGCGGCGCGGCGCGCGGGGCGCCGCCGCTGTATGATATGCCTCACCTGCACGTGATACGTAGCCACATACAGCTTGTAGGCCAGCAGCACGGCGGACAAGGCGAGCACGGCGGCCAGCAGCGCCAGCGCGGGGCGCCACCAGCGCGGCGCGGCGCGCGGGGCGCCGCCGCTGCCCGTCAGCAGCGCCGGCTGGATCACGGCCGCGCCTCCGGCTGGGGGGGCAAGGATAGGTGATTAGAATTCTCTTACATTGAAATCAAATAAAAAAAGGTTTCCTCACAATCCTAAAAGATCCTAAAGGATTGGGCTCTAATTGCAAAAGAAAGAGAGAAAAATGGAAAGACGAGAGGAAGGAAGACCTTGGCCCTGCAGTAGGACACAACAGGCTCATAATATATTAAAATAAATAAAGGTTTAAAGTAAATATATCATCTTCGGAGTCGTTCATTAATTACGTGAGGAGTTTAGGGTCGAGCCGAATCTCACCCAATCTTACGTGGAAGAGAAGGAAGGTCTCGGCAAATATCACATTTTTTTTTTCCGCAAGTAAAGTGTACCTAAAATTGCGAGAAACTTAAATTAAATTAAGTAAAACATGTCTCTACACTAAAAAAATCTTTCACAAAAACAAAAGGTTCATGGGACACCCGGTTGAAACGAAGTTCCTAATTTGCTGTATATTAAATAACAGGCACAATAAAATAATTTGAAAATAACTAAATGAAAAAAATATGGAGTGGTAATAAAATACTCGCCTGCGTATGCTCGCAATATAATAAAAAGAGAAATACTAGTCTTAAAAAAAAATATTAAATTGTTTTTTTTTTTTATAAATCCTGCGTAATCAAGAACAAATTAACGTATTTACACAAAAAATACACATTTTGAAAAATCTCACGTGAAATTAAAGTCGGGGAGATCGAGCCAAATCTCACGAGATCTCTCCAAGGGGGGAAGGAAAGTCTAAAAATCACCAAAATCGCCTCACATAATTAATGAACGACTCCTTCTATATAGAATTGGATAATTTGTAGCATGATATATAGAATAGTACAGACTAGCTACCGATTTCTAAAAGCTTATTCAAAAGAACCAGTAAAAACAGATAACATGAGATTCGTCATCGAATTTAGGTATTAATTGGTCATGTTAAAAACCCGAGGTTGATTTCGTCTGCGTCTATGTTTTTCAGTAACAAACCTGCAGCTATGATGGCCTCTGACTCTCGTCTGGGTGGGGGGGAGGGAGCGTCTGGTTGGTCGCCGCCCGCTGAACTACTGTCGTCTTCAGGCGAGTACTCCGACACTTCTAGTTCTACTTCTGATGCTCGGAGATCCTGCAATTGAAAATGAAAAATCGTTATTGTTGCCAACAAATAAAAGCATTATATTTTTGAAGTAAAAACTCCTTTAGCCGTGTTGGGCATTTTTGAGATGGGATTAAACTCGCGACACCGTTATCACCATTTGTAAACGCAATTGTGCTCTTTATTTATATTACGTTACGGATCAATATTCTATGCAAGTACTTTTACTTTAAAGATTTTTGAAGTTTTTTTTTTTGTGAACTCCATTGTGCTCTTTATTTAGATAAGGTTACGGACCAATGTTCTACACAAGTATTTTTCTTCCACCAAGGCGACTTCTGTCGGCACTCCCGGAGTGCCACTGTTTTTTTTTTTATTAAGTGCGTCTTAACACTGCGCCGGTCATGATATTCAAAACATTTTTAAACACAAAAACTACAAGGAGAAAAATCACTACCCTTTCTGTCCGATCAGATATAAAAACCATTATATTATACCCTTGTTGTTATGTTTGACTTTGAACACGACGTAAAGGCTTCCGTAACTTATCGTCATTCAATTTTTTTATACTACAACTTATTTAAGAGTTACAACGTAAGCAAGCGCAGCTTTTTTTTTTTTTTTTGGGTGGGAAATTATCAAATAACGTCTCCCGCTCTGGGTGGAGCGGGAGGGCGTGTCAGACTCTTACTGACTAAAACCCACCCGTGTTCCTTCCTATGCCATGTTGCCGGGGGCCACGATTTCCCTATCGGTTTTTCGAACCCCCGGCAGGCATTGGTTTAATTGATATTATTTCCACTTAAACAAACATGAACTTTAGGCAAGAGTAAATAAAGTTGATTTAAGATTGAATAGTACTGTTGAAAAGTCATAAAAATATGAATTTGTAGTGCAAACTGAATCTTATGTGTACGCATTACAGTTGTTTTTCCTAAAACTCGTGTTTGTTTACAAGTTTGGTAAATAAATAGCGAACGCAGATTAATCAAATGTCCGTACTAAGTAGCCCAAACCCAACGTATCATGACCCGAAGTTTGGGCACAGCTTGCTCGGGTAGTCTCGTCACCTTCCATATGCGCATTATCAGCGCAAGTAAGTAGCGTTCCTCGACTACAGAGACCCTAATCAAATGTCTTTCAAATACTACAAATATCGGTACTACATTACCAACCTGGGGTTTGGGCACTTGTTCGGGTACACGTGCATCATCAACTTATAGGTGGAATCCCTCGACATACGAAACCTGTACCCTAATTGCGTAACTTATTTTCGTAAACGATTATAGCTAATTTGTTTCATTTTGACAGTTTAACAACATTCATTGTGATATTTACGTTGTTGAGCAGATTTTTTTTCCAACTTATGAAGCAATGGATTAGCAATCTGTTTCAAATCGAAACAGATTGTGATGACCGTGTATTACGCAATTAGGGTACTGTAGTTCTAATGACGTTTGCTTGACGGCTAAATAAATTGCTTTTAAAGCAGCCTAAGAAGTCCAAAATATTAAAAGTATACCCACATCACCCACCTGTGGTTTAGGAACTGCTTGCTCGGGTGCTCTTGCTGCCTTCCAAACATGCATCATCAGCTTGTAGGTGGAATCCCTGGACAACAGGGACCCGAACACGTGCCTCTCATCTCGAGTACACACCCCCACCGCGTTCGGAATGATTCGGGCCACCTTCTCTTTTGTAATCCGGAGCACCGATATTGTTGGTATAAGTAGCTGGAAACAAGAAAATGAGGTTTTAGGTAAATGTAAATTGGGTAGTAATTTGATTAATGGCGATATA
This sequence comes from Agrochola litura, assembly GCA_949152395.1. Taxonomy (NCBI): domain Eukaryota; kingdom Metazoa; phylum Arthropoda; class Insecta; order Lepidoptera; family Noctuidae; genus Agrochola; species Agrochola litura. The sequence goes on along the minus strand of OX424509.1, from coordinate 13,417,706 downwards.
AGGTACAGTATTTGTATTCACACATGGTGAATATCGATGTGGTGATAAGTATGAAATCTTTTTTTTACGGGACTTACAAGGTAAAAGTATAATAATATAGTGCACATTGTTATGATATAATCAACTATGGATTCAACCATTCTGTAAACTCTGTATTTTGCACGAAATATAACATAACGCCTTGTTTCCCCGTATTGTCGGGCAGAAGTGTCCCTGTACTAGGTACACCCACATTTCGCCAGTTATGTTTAAGCCCCTTTTATTGGGGGCGAGCATATTGCCGTCAACCGGGCACAAATCCAGATCTATTTCAAACTGGTTGGAGTAAATACTAATAAAAAATTACTTATACATGGTATTGCCATTATACTATAACTACACAACTTGTTACAGCACCAATACTATCTACATAATTACAAACTATTAAAATGTAAACCCTACAGCTAAACTCTAAAACTAATCAAGAACAAGCACCTACAACTGATCGACATACATAACACAAACCCGCTCACCTTGGTCACATAGCCGAACACATTCGAGTAGAAAGCGAAATAGTTCTTAGTGATGTACAGGTGACCTTGGAGCAGCAGATCACCGACCAGCGCACATGAGTAATCTGAAATAGAAAGAGACAAAATATATTTAAAAGAAATACATAAATTGGGACAAGGGAATGATGATTAAAAAAAGTATTCTCGCAAAAGGTTTGAATTTGAAGGAGGATTTGTTTAACGTACATTTAACTGTGCAAATAGATGGCTATAAGAAAATGGAAGTCCAAAGAAAAGAGGGATGGATTATGTGAAGATACGGCTAGGAAGGAAGTGAATTCTGTGATGATGTGCTATTCAAAATATATGGAAGACAAGAACTTACTGCACAAATAAATCAGGATAAGGACATACAGTCAAAGATATCCTTCTACATTTTGAAGTGAAATAAATATTAACTCAGAAATGAAGAACACGTCTTGTGGAATCCGCTGTGCAGAAACGAATGAAGATTCTAGTTGGTCTCAGTCGGTCTATCATAATTATAATAATTGAATTTAAATGTCCTAATATGATAATAATGAGTTTACGGTGACGGTTGCATAACCGGCTCTTCTAGGTCTTCAACTCTTGATAAGTGGATTTTGTGAAGATTGACTACAATTTTGCCAATACTAAGTATTTGACAGAATATACCAACAAACGCAGGAGTTTCTTCAGTGAAAAGGGGGGGTGATTGTCATAAGTATTTTATGTTTATCTACTTCATTGCTTTATTACCGTACACTAAAGTTTGCTTTAAGAATAAGTTATCCGTAGGTATTTCAACCGACCTGGTTCAGGACCTTCAATCTTTCTGCATACCTCTTTTGGGTCTCCTGAGCTTCTGAGAGATCATTCATGTATTAATAAGAGGGCTCTAGAAACGACTACAATCATTTTTATGTTTGGGTAACCCAGATTTTAAATGTTATCATGACCTTATTCAACCAGGATCCGGTTTGAAACTAACTGGGTTTTGTTATTTTGCCCTGATTACGATTGTTTATTTTCTAAAACTACACCGAACACTAAAATAATACTTTGTTGTACTATTATTCCATGTTTTTAATATGTCTATTTGACATTTACATAAAGTTGTCATAAAGATTTGCATAGTAACAACATATAGTTTTTCCATAGATATTGTACATTACAACCTGCTCTTTGCTCCATTACATCATTTTTAAACTGTGACCTCTATGGCAGGACTACAAGTATTCTAATATTACAACTTGGAAATATTTTGTTTGATTATTGTGAGGCTATATTTTTGCTACCAGAATATTTTTACCGATGCCCTCACCGCATCGTGTATCATAATTCATAATGGACCTTCTTTTAATCCGCGATCTTAAGGGTAGTTACTCATATACTTGTACGTTTTTGATATGCCTCATGTTTTTTAAGTAATGTGTGTCCGTAATTCCAACATTGATATCACGATCCTAAAACATCTGACCTCAACCAATCTAGATTAAGTTGCATAAGAGTTTATTGAGCTAAAATTTTGCCTATAATCTAGGACAATAAACTACGCAGAAACGTGGAACTGGTCAAATGATTTAAATTTGCTATTATCAACCGAATAGAGAAATATAGGCGTATTTATCAAAGCAATTATTATTATTATATATTATGAATCCATGCGTCAGGTTCGTGAACGTGCGCTGTCAGAAGGGACTGGTCATCTTTTAGCTGCCACGGCTTATTTTAATTAAATTTTTGAATTGTTTTTCTTTTTCTTTTTATTACGGACGCTTTTAACGTTTTGCATTGTTCTCACATGTATAATTTAAACATGAATGATGTAACCAATATTTTATTTTGATGTAACCATACCACATATTTTGATTTAAAAGAGTGTCCGTGGAGTTTCTTGCCCGTTCTTCTCCATAGGTGCCTACTACGCTTTAGAATGGGCAACTAGCTTCATCTTTCTGACTGACCGACCCCTTGTCAATTCAAAAGTGCCTGTAATTGGTTTATTTGAAATAAATGCTGAGTTTGAGTAACCTTATTCAGCGCAATTCTTTAATGGGACAAGGAAACTGGCAATCTGCTACGGCTAGGACCAGCTAGGACCGATTGCTATGGCGGGGAAAAGGCTAGGAAGGCTTTGCTATTATGGTGCGTCCCAATTTTCTCCTTGAACCTTTTGATCTAAGCCTGATTAAAATGGGGACGCTTGAATGTAAGTTACAATAGAATAAATTGATACAGCCTGTGATACAGTTATCCTAGTACGGGCATATAACATTATAATACCTTTGTAAATTATATCTAAGATATTGTGTTAATATTAATTTTACCAATTTTAATACTGAATAAATATTTATTATTTTATTATTTATAATTACACCAATCCATAACATCACGCCTGTATTCCCCAAAGGATTAGGCAGAGGTGTACCTATAGTACACCCACATGTCGCCAGTTATGTTTAAGTCCCATGTAATAGAGGGCGAGTATATTGCCATCAACCGGGCACAAATCCAGACTCCGGGTTGCTACTGAAAAATTCCAGATGGAAAACCCCAACAACATTTTGCCCGACCCGGGAATCGAACCCAGGACCTCATGTAGTAGCGCTTGCGACCACTAGACAAACGAGGCAGTGTCTAATGTGGTAATTTTCTTGCAAACATATGTAATGGGGTCATACATCGCCCCCAGAAGCGTCGCTAGGAGGTTCAATGACTTGTTATTGGTTTTAAGATCACACACTATCATGAATTCATGATGAAACTCACATTCAGAATTTCATATTATTTCGGAAATCTAGGACGAGGCATTGACTTTGAAATGGCATTCAGAAATACGAAACGTATATTTTATGTAACCTATTATAACCTAACAGGAAAACTCGATATGGGAAATTACGTGTATTTTTTATCGCTTCAGCAGGAAGATTAGGTCTGAAAATACCTAAAGTTACCTATTCGTATTTCGTTCGTAGAATTTTGCAACAAATTCACGCAAAACTTTTCGAATAAGGTCGTGTTAACTTAAATAATTTTGAGCGAATTGATAAAGTGAAAAACCACAGACATAATTGGCAGCTCAGTCGTCATAATCAACAGCACAGTTACAATCAAACTCAATAATAGTTGCTCAAATCGTTACCTAAATCAGTGCCAGACGAATGATGAAACTAGTCATATTATGCTGAATTTCTGACTAGCGTAATATTATCTTTTGACATAAGCACTGCAATCAACCGTGTTTCGTGTCGCTGTAGTCAATAGACAGATCATTAGTAGTCCATTTGGTTCTCTCTAGTTCATAATGCTATGTTTCGAAAACAGTGCGATAATTATGGTATGAAATTATCCGCACGGAGTACTTTTGCAGTGCTAAATTATGTTAGTCCAAAGATTCTCTCGATACTTATGACTATGTCCAGTAAAGACAGTGCCTGATTTAATGTGAAAACTATTAGGCCCTGAGTTTGTCACTGAAGCGCAGGACTCAGAAGTGACCAAATAATCTCATAATAGAAGACTAGCAGACCTCTCATGTCTTGTACAACAAGACAAAAAACTGACGAAATCCCTTGTCATTCCAGTTTAACTTTGTTTTGCTAGAGAGCTGTCAAGGAAACATCAAAATATGTGTCACAATGATAAAAATATCCGTAGGCACGTTTGGTAGATTATTTCGAAAAACTGTTATAGCATTTATGAAGAAATTCGTGACATTTCCCGTTTCTATTTTCAAAGCAGAAAGATAAAATGTTGGTGTAATAAAGTTCATAGATTACTCGCTTTAATCTTTTATTTATACCTTCTGTATGTGGCGGTATGCACACAGGCTTTAGTGGCTATCATTAATTAGCTATTGAAATGTCTTACAATAGAACTACATAAACAACAAGTCGAGGCACTTTTTCTTGATTTTGGCAAACAGGCTAACGACACAACTAATGGATAGTGGTTACCGCGGATTATAGACTCTTGTATTACCAAAGGGTTTGCCGATGGTTTGCCAGCTTTTGAGGCAAAGTTGATAAGTAATTAATGTTTGTAATTATAATGCCTGGCAGTTGGCACCATTACCCTTTAAACAGGAACACCGTCAGAAATTTACATGGTGGACCCGGATGATCCGTTTCACAAGAAGACTGTAGGCTGCAGTAAGTACGTCTACGAATAGGTTTTAGTGCAAAAGTTGACATACAAAAGCTTTGCCTACTTTTCGTGAATTTCTGGTTGGTGCGACTTCTAACAAGTCGATTTGTTGCGAATATTTACACAGAAAAATTTAGCGAAAACTTGCGACAAACACCTTGATCAATAAAACTTACTTTTGCAACAAGACTGCAGTTGATCCATGACATCGTGACATATTTCGAGCAATATGAGGTGACATATTTTAACGCAATCTATATCGAATCGACTGGTCGACGTCGATCGACCGCAATTTTCTTGCTGTTTTATAATCATCTTTGTTCTCGATTCCAAATATTATATAACTCGAGTATACTTACAATTGAGCACCCTCTCCTCCGGCCCGACCTGCGGGAAGTGCCGCTGGAACTTCTTCTGCCGCGACTTGCTCGGCTGCTTGCCATCGGTCGTGTCGCCCGTGCCGGCCGCGCTCTGCGGTGCCCGCACCGACGTCGCCGACCCTGATAATGGCTTTATGGCCTGTCTGGAAGAAACAGATGATGAAATTTAATTTGTGTATTGGGTTTTTCCGTCAGGGATTTCTCGGTAGCAGGCCGGAGTTCAGAATTGTGCCCGGTTGATCGCAATAGGCTCGCCCCTTATTACTTAATAACTACCAGAATGTGGTTGTACTATTTTATAGGTAAGTACGTCTCTGTCTAAACTTTCATGGAAAACAGGCGGATGTTGTTAGTTTAATTGGAGATTTAAGAAAAAGTAGTTTTTTATTATTTAGGAAGTTATTAAGAAAGCTTTTGGAAATAAATCTAGAGATTATTAATCTGGACTGGTAAAACAATACGCCCGAAGTCAGGTATTTTCAGGACCAAAGGAAATTCTATGAATATCACATAATCTGAATCAATAAGATGGAAAAGTAATTGTCTTTAAAATAATGCATCCTTCAAGAGAGGAAACTCACAAGGTAAACCTCACAAAGAGACCACACATAAACATCTAATTCATCACGATAATATGCAAATAGGCGAGACCACATGCCGCAGAATATATAGGTAAGTATTTAAATGCAACAATAAGAATATCCTCATTTGTCATCTGTTACCTATAAACTGGGTTGGTCTACCCAGTTTATAGGCATCATCATCAACATCATTGGCAGCCATGTTACATCCACTGTCGAGTCTCCACTCTTTTGTGCCATGCTTCCCTGGTCTATGCAAGTTTATGGGTATTTAGAATCTGGCCACGCTAAGTCTGCATAAGTAAAAAACGGTGGAATTTGAAAATCTATAGACGGCAACACCATCTGTCCTACGAAAAAGAATTTGATACTTTGTCTTTTTGTTTTTGATAGGATATTTTGTTAATATTCTGATTTATTCCTGGTAAAGAATAGTCACTTTAGCACGATGCAGTGTGGATTTGATACAGGTTTGTCATCGTATGGAGGTAGAGCATAGGTACGACATAGTCTTCTCAAAATCTTAAGTTCAAAAAAGAATAAAGCGAATGCAGCAGTGAAACTTGGCAAACAAGCTGGTCACCATAAAACCTCGACTAATGTAACTAAAATTTACACTCGACTAATTCAACCGTACCATTTCCTGAAAGCTTTATACTTTATGACTAATATATAGCGTAACATTAGGGTAATTCGGTTTGTACGATGTTTTACGATACACGAAACGATCCTTTAAACCTATTATAATAAATTACCGGTAGTGGAACAAAGTCAGTAGGTAATCAAAATAGTGTGGAACGTAAATCTATTCGTATAGTAAGTAAATGTCTGTCGCAGAATGGTCCCTGTATCGTTTCTTTGCTGCAACTAACGATTGGGTATATTGCTTAAGACTGCGCTTGATAGCGGATAAATGTTTCCAATGTACCATTTTATACAATGTCCACTCAAATAAATTGCTACCACTACAGTCCTGTGGGTCCCCGAAGCAATAATTTCTGTAGCCGAGCAAAATACGGCAACAAACAATATTCAAATAATTAAGTAATACTTCTCTTGGAAAGTAAGGATACTTTAATAAATATTTCGTACAGGGAAAGTGGTTCAAGACAAAATACTAGCATCTTAGGTACACTTCGGATAAAAAGTTAAGTGAAAAGTATAGCTGTTCGCATAAAGTAAAAGGTCAATGTTTTAGGAGGCCTTTGTAGTATACTTGCGAGTTTTATAAAAGAGGATAATGGAATAGCATGATCAAACAGGACAGGATGATTTTATCATAAAACGGATAATATTTTAACACGATTCTATAGCCAAGGGATTAAAAGTTATTTTTAAGGTCAAGGGCAGCAACTTCCATTTGTATCAAATTAATACAATTATCTACTGGTTTTATCAGATTTTCCTTACAGCGCTGTAAGTAGAAATATAGCCAGTATTGCATTTGGTCATGCCTGATCTTGAGCAGATTCAATGAGATGAAGTGAACAAACATTTGTTTAAAAGCGGACTAAGTTACAGTCTCTTCAAATAACAGGGGAAACAGAGTCCTTCGATTACACCAGAAACGGTAAGAAGGCAATCCATAACTGAGCTTCCTGCGTAGAATTTCATCAGGTACCCTTAGAGTTTGCATCTCATCTACCTATACCTGCTATATATTCGATGCTGAGATAAACAAAAAATCCATGTATTATGTAACAAACACGTTTATTTCCTCGCTGGTCATTTCAAAGGTCAAGTTCGGGTCGACTTCCTTCTACCGTATTAATTTAATTTTGTTGGGACTGTACCTTTATGTACAGTCGTACGGTTTTATTATTGCCATTATGCAGAATAATATAAGCGAAATTGTGTGCAATTAAAGTACTTAATTGCGCATGAAATGACTTTAAAATTCAGTGCTTTTAGGTAGAAAGTTGACTTTGATTGTAAAGCCTGCATATTTATTTTAGCTGTTGCCTTTAACAAAACTCTTTAGAACGGAGATAATTTGTAGCTACCGCAACAAAATGGGTTTAAATTTCACCTGTCTCTTGATGTTTTTGCAAATTGTTGTTGTTCCACAATTCCACGAAAGATTTGGCCAAAACCATGTTATTTTATCCATACATGCTAACTACGCTGCAACATTAATTCCTATTTATCAGCAAAACCATTAGGTACATTTTCCTTATCGATTCCCAAAACATACACAGCACTTATCAAGTGTTAAGCCCCGCCATTGTTATCCACATTATCAACCACCATCTATGGTACCTCCACAAAGTTCATAGAGATGCAGTGTTTTCCATAATGCCATGATTACGGTGCACGTGATGACCTGTGGCGCGGCTCACAAATTGCTGCTGATCCACGTGACCGGCACTTAATAAGCGTGCTGATACGTCAGACTGGGACGAATAAATACATGTTTTTTTGTTACCGTGTTTCGTTCTTGGGAACGGAAACAGGTCTTTTTGTATCCATAATAGGTACATACATTATATACCTGGGGTGTATTTTATCAGAAGGATATCCAGTCACATTGCTGTCTAAGATGCTGATGAACTGTTTTTTTTTAAAGGTGTTAATCCATATTCTTCGAGGAGTAACAGATTTTTAAGGAATAGTGTTTTAGTATTCTCTCCAACTAACGAATTCCATATCCTGCTTGATAAAACCTATTTCAGTGACGACAACTATTCGAATCTTCGAAACTCACTCGTGTTTTGGCTCTTGGGGTCCACTACTAAACGAGGGTAGTAAAAGTTACCTAACAAAAACGTCATGGATCACGTTTGCAGTCAGGAGAGATATCTACAAATCAAGCAATCACAATCTAAGTCAGATAGAGCACAAACGTGTGGAGTTGAAAGACCTCAATGGCTACATTAAAACTAAACTTCCAAGGTCTTGGTTAAGAATAGAATGGCACTTCCCGCTGCAAATAACTACGACACTCACTTGGTGTATTTGGAGAATGGGCAGCAATATCCTTTTATATAATCTGCAAATACTTCAAATAGTTTTTAGCTCATGTAGCAGTTGTACGTGAATATTAGGCAAACGCCGGGAATGAACAACCGGGATATTATGCTAGTCTAGGAAATAAAACGAAATTGACTTTTACCAAGTAGGTACATTCCAGATTAGACGGTCGAAAACTTGTTATAATGTGGGTTGGCAAAATGGAGGAGTTAAACAAGTTCACAGACCAAAGTTTTGGGTCCTAATTTACATGTTGTTATTTCAACAGCTGTTTCTGAACTTTTAAGTAATGTTCAATGGACTGAGAGAGGCGAAAATAGTTATATTTTGAGACCAAAGACTGATAAATCCGATAGCTATTATATCAATTTGACTAAAATGTCTAAAACAAGATTCTTCAAATGTAATCTAAGTCTTGAGGAAAAGTTATTTTAGTGAACAAGATAAGGCAATTTTACTTGTAATCTTGAATCACAAGTTGATTCAATCTGTTTGGAATTTGGATCTTTATTTCGGATAGATTCTGCTAAAGGAAAATTTAAACAATAGTTGCGTTTCCAAGACAAAATAAGATAAGAAATATCCATGTGAAAATTAATCATCTTTTCCTTAGATTACACATTTAAGGTGCTCCCCACCGCGAGCGTTCGCCTGTAATGTAACAGTTCAGATTCGAGCATTACATCAGTGAGGGAGGCGAACCGAGGATTACAGTTCGCAACCTGGATAATAATTGCGTAACTTATTTTCGTAAACAATTATGCCTAATTTGTTTCATTTTGACAGTTCAACATCATTCATTGCGTTATTTACGGTTGTTTAGCAGATTTTTTTTCCAACTTATGAAGCAATGGATTAGTAATCTGTTTCAAATCGAAACAATTGTGATTGTGTTGTATTACGCAATTAGGATACTGTAATGATACAATTCGAGCATTACATCAGTGAGGGAGGAGAACCGAGCATTACAGTGCGCAATGTCTGTAATATTTTGATATAACATAATGCTCAAAATAGAATCTGAATGTTACATTACAAGCGAATGCTCGTCAGTCAGGGAGGCAGTATTGTAACGTAATGCTCCAAATCTAATCTGAAATGTTACATCACAAGCGAATGCTCGTCAGTCAGGGAGGCAGTATCGAATTTGAAATGTTACATTACAAGCGAATGCTCCCGATGAAGGAGCATATTTATGTAAAATTACCTTCTAGACTATGAATTTATCAGTAGTTATAAATGACAATGTCTGGTAGATTAGCAAACGGAAACATTATTTACGATTGTGAAGGAAACAAAGACTACAGTTTATAGTTCACCACGCTTGCTTAGTGACAAACGGACACAATGATCGATTGACTATAAGCATTGTTTTGAAAACGGAAGCCGTTATCGTGAACCTAGAGTCAAGTTTGCAAACGGCGATCAATAATGAAAGTAAATTGATTTTAAAGGACACTGTTAAAAATAAAATTTATGACGCCTGTAATTCCCCGACGGGTTAGGCAGAGGTGTACTTTAGCATGTAGGTACACCCACATTGAAGATAGACGATGTAATGTTTTATCATCCGGTCTCATGCATAATATTTAAATAAGATCTCTGCTATTTCCTAACGCTACTTTCCAAACATTTTAATTTCACACTACCTACAGCTACACACACTTGTTCATATTCCATCTCTTTTATAGGATTGGTCCTTTTATCCGCGGCCCAATTCGAAAACATGAGTAGATACGAAACCGTCTGTGGCGTGAATTTAATTTCCGTCCCAAACACAGACTTGGCGGTTTTAATATAGGTAGCTTAAACTCAATATAGGGATCCAACGGGTTAGAAAAAGGTAGGGTATGTTTCGCAGTATAATACAAATAGCTCAGTAAAATACATACATTATTTTGTCTGAGTTTCTTGCCCGTTCTTATCCATATGAACATACAATGGGCAACTAGCTTCATCTTTCTGACTGACCGATCCCCTGACAATTCAAAAGCGCCTAAACTCAGTCTTTCAGTTCTGTAACTTATCCGCATGAGAAAAAAGTAATTGCGAAACCACCGATCCCGTAAGGATTTCCTTTTTCGAACGAAACCGTTAATGTCCCGAAAACCTTTTAGGACAATCGTTCTGTACGACAAAGGTATTTCCATGGACGTATCTACCCGAATATAAGACGTAGAAAAGATAAAATAGTAAATAAAGGAAGCAATATTAAAGCTTAATATCCTGAACAAAGATGAGACGGCTAAAAATAAAAAATCCTCAACCAACAAAGGATCTAAAAGATCACAATAATATCTTATCTGCAAGATGCTGCTTATTCGCAAGATAAGGATCACAAAGATATAAAATCTCACCTCTTCAAGAAAAACACACCCATTTTCGCAATAAGCACAGGAGGACACCGGCTTCAAAACGACGACACATACAACTGACCAACAACCGTATTTGTCCCAGGTTATATGCATCCATACAAAATTTAGGACCCCGGCGCAAAAACATGCCCCCATGATCAAGATAAAATGTACCCTATTCCAAGAGAGATAAGGAGTGATCGATTCTGTACTAAATACATAAAACATTGTATGACGCATGAGTCTACGCAAGTTATTGAATTTTAATATGTCACGGATAACAGGGAACAGTATGATATCGTGTTTATCATTCAGGGCATATGGAGAACAGCTCGATGCAGTTTGTTATTCAGAGTTTCAATGTGAAATGTAAATGATAAAAATTCAGGTTATTAACTACGTGTTTCCTTTTCATTAATATAGAAATTATTCAAACAACACTACGGAAAAATATTCATACAAGCATCCATTTTAACGGGAAAATAAATGTAGTTTATCCCATAAATTCTAGAAAATATTCTTTACGGCGAAAACAATCTTAAACAACGGGAATATGTTATCAAGAAAATTCCCGTTATTAATAGTGTTTGTTTTAACAATCAAATAAATACAACAAAATATTGCGAGTGAAAAAAACCTATTTGAGAACGAAAGTCAGACGATAGATAAAGAGAGTCTACAGAAACGCCTCCCTAATTAAATTACTGATTTAAATTAACGAGGACAATTTTTTGACTAAAACGTTGAAACAGAATTACAGTAATAATAACGGACCATTAGAAATGATGAGGGCCTTAAGAATATTTCAGAATAATATAATGTTTATAAATATTTAACTATCAATATAATCACTTTCTACCGAATATAAACCACCGAATCCGAATGTAAACCATGAAGTGTGGTAATTTTGTTATAATTCTGAATAATTAAAAAGTATGCTAGATCAAGATCTTACCGTCCATTATGATCGTTCACATAGGTGCTTTCCCCACTAGACTCATCAGAGTATTCAAACGAAGCGTTATCCACCATTCTTCACTATTTTCAGTTCACACACTTAATAATTTCACATCTTTCACTGTACATTCCAGTTCTAACACCAACCAACCAATGAATGGACCATTAATAAAAGAGTATAAAGGAAAGTGATACAATAAAGTATTGAAAATGAAAATAGGTATGACTTGAATTGAACTTTGATAGCAAACACGTTTAATAAAACATGTAGATATGATAGAAAAATCACGATTGTCGTAAAGCAAAGATTACTGACGGCCACATAATCTCGTAATTACTAATTAATGGTTAAAACGTGGCTATGTATAATCACGGTACTATGACGCAAAGCAAGGTTAGTAAACGTGAACATAAAATAAACTACTTATAAGAAAATTTTCGATATCTATGAAAATATTTGGATCTTGTCTACGTTATACTTTACACCGAAGAGTATACACAATGTTGGTGAATCGTAAATCAACTGTAAATTCCTTTCCATCAACAGTAAGCCTACTTATTTTAGAACAAGATCTAGTTTATTTTGTATTGAATTGTAGACACGGTTTTCTAGCCAATTATATGAAACTGTTTACCATAGCTACTTCAAGTAACGAGCACGCTACATAGACTGCAATTGGAGCAAGTCAAACACGAAAATATATATCTCTAATCAACCACACGATTGGTCATAAGTAAATAAACAGGTGTGCGGTAAATAGGTGGTAGATAAACAGATTATACAAGTGATAACACTACGAGCCACTGATAAAAACTAAGAATTAACGATATTTTTGCAACCTAGGTAATTTAACACTTAAGACGCTGCAACACCTGCTCAGGATTAGTTCGTTCTAATCTATTCACATTATATAACTCACATTTGGTGAGAAATTCATCAACAAGATAACTTGAGACGTTTTGATCTAAGAGGCAAAAGAAACCGACAGTCTCTAAATATTTTTGTAATCACTTTGAAGATAAGATAAGCAAACGGATGTTGAAAATATCGAAGATATTGAAGGTCTTTTGTGTTAAAAATGAGTATTAAAACCTTATAATTTCATCAAAAAATTGTATTCTAAACTCTCTACACACGGCGATAAAAATAAAGTAGTAACATAAAGCGATGACATAAATGATCACGATGGCATGCAGTGTGGGGTCAGTGGAAAATGTTCAGTTGAGCAAAAGAGGACGGTTGAAACCGGTCAAGAAAACATAACAAGTAACGCGACAGATTTACTACATTCAACGTGCATACTATCCGGTTTAAAGATAATATAAACAAAAGTAACAAAACATGAGCACATGACATATGGGATCACAAATTCGCCAGCTCATGATACTCCTAACATATTTCTACACACATCACTGATATATGAAACCAACCGGGTCAAATCTTAACACACAACACACACACTTTATATTCCTTTTGGTTTCGGACACACTAAAATAGCCAACACACTATTTTATGAACGTGGAATAAATAATTAAGAATTAAAAACCGCGTACAAGACACCGATGTAGCGGCCTGTCTGCGCTCGCGAGAATAACTGTTGAAAACAGTTATACATAAACGTATCTAGTTATAATATCGATTGTGTATCGAGTACGAACTAATTTATCGCGACGATAAGATAGAGAGAGTTACGAGGAAACCAAAACATAATAATATAACACACCCGTAATGTATTTATCCAAAGGCCGAAACATGAGTTTTTTGAAAATAGTTTCAATCATGATTATGAGAGGACCGTGAATCGTTTCGTGAAGGAAGTTCAAGTCAATTACGCGTCCGAGTCCAACGACCTTGCGAATCGGGACATACAAATATAATAACGAAATATTTCGGCCGACGTGCCCACTTGCTGTGAGATCGAGTATTATTTGACATCGAGAAGAGCCGAGAGAAAGGTGACACTAGAATCGTACGATCGGAAGACTCGAATCACCTGAGGCCCCCATTCACTCGGTCCACGGCGGTACAGTTCGAATGCTACGCGAGAAAACACTGACTGGCAATATAATGTTTGCAAGCAAGTAAAGCGACTATGTTTATAAACAAGCAAGGTACGGACAGAAGACAATGGATTATAAAACCTAAGAATTTCTATTATAAAATGCTCTGATATCGATCGCACACACAAATATCATAGAATTATTGTTTTGAGGTATGACTCTATTAACAGAAATTACTGTTTTATGGCTAAAGTGACACGTGAACACATAAGTAACTTGCAGCTCTTGGACTACAAAGATAAGTTTCGATTGATGAATAAGCTAGATCATATATTTTTCTCCTAGCGCTCAACGCTATCGTTCAACTTCACTTATTAAGGACCAAACGAAAAACTAGTCGATATTTCTAAATATACACATACATTAACAGGAAAATTAATGGGCACTTTCTTTAATAACATTATAAAGTAAACATTTTGTGAAACTGCCAATTTTGACGACCACATACCTTGTATGAACGTCGCGCTAAAAATAACACTAATAAAGTATTAAAAGCCGCCTCCCGTCTGCTATGTCCAATACTGCAGAATTTAGAGAACAGTAACACCCTTTATAAGACTTGAAAGTTTTGGAACGGAATTTCGGAATCCCCAAACACGGTAAATTTTTTAAGTAAATGAGATTGGCTCAAATCCTAAACCTTCCGTTGAGTTTCTGTTGAGCCTAGAATATCTCACGATTCGAAAATATTGCACGATTTGTTAATATGGGTTAGATATGTGGATAAATCAGCTAGATAGTGAAGTACAATCAAATAACTGTTGTGCTATCGCTACAACAGTTCGCGCGAATCGAGGGCAAGCCGGGAACATCAATATTATCTGCGTTGATTGGACAAATGGGCTCAACAACTGTATTGCTGTTCACACGTGACAGCGACACGTACTTTGTACAAACAATACAATATTTAATCCTAATCCAGCAAGGTTAATTTTCATTGATTGAGGCCTGAGGGTAGACGGTACTGCAATTAAACAAAGCTTTGAATGTTTTCTCGAAACATAGCTTATAGGTCTAAGAGCTAAAGATAACGCCGCTCTACTAATTTGTCATCGAAACGGAACTCCAGAAGAAATATGAAATCGAATAAACCAAATTAACCATGTTGTTGGCATTTCCTTTGGCAATAATGTGGTGTCCCCGGATAAACAACCATGGTTGGGTACTAACAAAAGATGTGGAACTAATGGAATTGTGAGATATTATGCCAAAATCAACAAAACATATTTTAGGAAGACATCATTCTCTATTAGTGCATCAGAAACTGTAATTTCAAATCTAACTCGAAATAGACTATCTTTGATGTGGTAACAGAAAAACAGAGAAACACAGAAAGTAAACTAAACCCAGAAAAGCTTTGTTTCGACAGTTAAGATCCGGTATTTGATATGACGAATTTGTGTCAGTCAGAGTAACCTGTTTTTTCTATAATTGCAAGTTTAAAACTGGTCAAGGTTTCAATTATATTGGGTTAAAGCAAAGCACTAGCTTCAAATTTGAAAAAAAATCCAATATTATAAACACAGTTCTATAATACTTGCCATACTTTAATGTCAAGGAAGTTTTATATTACACGTATCTTATCGTAAAAATTTATTCAAGGACGTGTTAAACACTCATGCCATGCGATAATGAAACCGACAACCGTTTCATGAAGTAAAGGTCGTATACGCCCAAAGGTAAGTAATGGGCATGCAACTACCAATTTGTCACTTTGTACATATTGATATACAAAGCCATGACCATTGGGTCAGAGGATATTATTTTTAAGAATTAAATCTTTCTATGAAGAATTTGTCGTGTTCCGGCAAATTCCGTGTGAGTACTTAGAATCCCGTCAGCAATATTGATGATATTTTTATTTATAAATTTGTTGTTATTATACTTGGTAAGTTTCCAGATGAATTATTTGCTCATCAAGCAATTTGATTTTTGCAACGTTTGTCAGTAGTCGTTCATCATGGTCATACTCTTAGTCGTATATGAAAAGGCCCAATTCTTTTCTCAGACTACCAATTAGATACGGACAATGTTTTTTGACAGCAATTTATGGACAGCTAAGTAAACCAAGATTACTTACTACGTGTGGTGGGGTTATCTGTAAATATCCTCGTTAGCTATTTTAGTTTGACGTCAGCGAACTCTTAACATATGAATATTTATAAAAACACGCTTTTGTTATAAGAAAAATACGCTTTGGAGTAGTTATAACATCAGGTGTATGATTCGTAATGCTGTATGACTTTTAAGACTAAAGAATTATAGTAATTATGGGGGACATTATATTAAGCCCAGCCTGTACATTAGGCCACCTTCTATAGTTTATAAAATTCCATGCTTGAAGATATTGGGCACTCTGTATTCCAGAAAATTAAAATAAAGCCTCACGCAGCGTGAGAATGCCAGAGGATTTATAATTCATTTCCGTTATATACGGGCTTTTTCATCATTCATGTAAACGTTTCATCCGATACTTAAGTACCTATTTTATTTTTCAGAAAACATGAGTATTGCTACTTGTGAATCTATAATATAATCTTCATGTAGCATGTATTTAGTTAGGTATATCATCATCATCATTATTTCAGCCGAAAGACATCCACTGCTGGACACAGGCCTCCCCAAACACCGCCACTTCGACCGATTCTGTGCTTTTCGCATCCAGCGGATGGAAGATGATGATGAAGATATTATTTAGGTATATAGATTTTATTATAGCTACTTACAATATAGTCCAGTTTTGTTAGAAGTTATCTTTTTACAAGTAAGAAAATAAGCCAAGAAACGTAAAGATAAAGTGGCAGCGATAAGAAGTATCAGCAAATCACGCATGACTGTGTGTTTGACGGACGATAACAGCTTGTATATACGATGTTGAAAATGGACCATGTTGACCGGTACGATGAACCAAGAGTGAAGACTCAATGAACTTCCTAATCGGAATACTTGCTGTTGCTACTATCCGGCAATGTTTTTAAGATCTTTTAATGGAATTAAACTAGATAAGTATAGGTCTTTTTACCCGTTTGTGGTGAAGCCCAAATGAATGGGAATGAAAAGCCATGAAAGCCACCTATACACCTGTGACACACTAGGAGTTTGCCAACAAAAGAAGTAAAGATGAAACGTCTGCCATGCCTGTTACTTTTTCATTTAGGTGTTCGAGCCTTCGCTTGACCCACTGTAAGAAAACCCCTTTAATATTACGTAGATTCTACCCTAAATGTTCGTGATAAAAAAATCCTTCAGTAGGTATGAGACTGCTGGCTTTCATCACGAGAAATTTGATTTACTGCGGGTATG
This sequence comes from Agrochola litura, assembly GCA_949152395.1. Classification (NCBI taxonomy): domain Eukaryota; kingdom Metazoa; phylum Arthropoda; class Insecta; order Lepidoptera; family Noctuidae; genus Agrochola; species Agrochola litura. The sequence goes on along the minus strand of OX424509.1, from coordinate 13,400,439 downwards.
CTCCATGATACAGCACGAGACAGTGCGTGTCGGCTGCGCAGCCGACACCCGTCGGCTGTCGGCCGCAGTCGTCAGTCGTCACTGCTTAGTCTACCCTAAACCGTCATGGAAGTCATTATACTCATCATTTTAAACAACTTTTAGTATTGGATCAAACCTGATACCATAAAAAAATCTGCAGATTATTTTCACACTTTTTCGGGTTTAGAGTAAACAAAAAAAAAAACAACCGACTTCAAATAATCTTAATTTCGGAAGTCAAAACCAAAGACACCGACTTCCGAAATTAAAATTATTTTTCACTTTGTAGTGTTTTTTTTGAAAAAGTTTTTATTTTTCACTTTTTAGTTGTGGTATTTACCCCACACAAATTGGAATACCACTAGCTGCTATGTAAATAACAGTGACAGGAACTTAACATATCATCCACATACTATGTGGGAAAAAATACGCTTTATTAAAGCTAACTCAAAAACTACCCAAGCAAAGTTATTAAAATTTATGTGGGACCACCTTTGAAGTATTACCTACCAAACAAAAAATCAAGAATCGTTCAAATCAATTCATAAGTGGCCGAGTTATCGCGTAACAAACATATATATAAAAAAAAAACACAGTTGAATTGAGAACCTCCTCCTTTTGGAAGTCGGTTAAAAAGTAATTTCACATTTCAAAAGCTTGCTTGTAAATCTTTACTGCAAGTTTATTTCACGTACAAGAAATATCACAAACATTGAGGACCGAACCACAATGTGAAATTCAAGGGGTACGAAATCTCGCAGTGAGGTTCAGGTTCTCGGTTTCGGTCTCAGTTTCTTTTTCGGTCTCTTGGTCAAAAATTAGCTTACCGCACAGCTAGCTAATGACTAAGAGCTCCATTCGAGTTCGAAACCACAAAAATAAATACATGAGTCATAATACTAGAAAATTAGTGAATAATTAATCTTAGAGATTACAGGTATCATTAAAATTGGGGTGTGTCCTTGATCGAGTTGAAAGATGACACATAGCCAGTGATTTGTAGTCAGAAGCCCGAAAGTCGACAACCAATCTTGCCAAGGGGTATCCAGTAACTGGGTTGTGGAGGTCAGATAGGCAATCGCTCAATGCAAAACTGAACCCTAATTGCGTAATACACGATCAATCACAATTTGTTTCGATTTAAAACAGATTGCTAATCCATTGCTTCATAAGTTGGAACAAAAAATCTGCTCAAAAACGTAAATAACGCAATGAATGTTGTTGAACAAATTTGTCACTATCATAACATAACATAACATCACGCTTTGTTTCCCCGAAGGGTTGGGCAGAGGTGTACTTGGTAGGTACAGTAAGCGCTCAAAAGTGCATGAGCACGCTAAGAGTCGTATTGCTGTGAACACGCGGTATAGTCCGTACATTTGTATGTGTAAGCAGTCAGACGTCTGTGGTGTGAGTGCCGTACACACACCACAGAGAACGCAGTTTTGAACTACACACTATCGTATCGTCACGGTTCGCGAGCGCCGCACTTATATTTCCATAACTTTTGTTAGCACGCATCAAGGCTTGTGCAGACCAGCGCGATACGCGACGCGACACAAAGGCACCGCCCGTCGCGCGACGAGCGGTGCCTTTGTGTCGCGTCGCGTGTCGCGCTGGTCTGCACAAGCCTTCATACTCGTACGCGTGACCTTGGCCAGTGTATCGCATTGCTAAAATTCGAAAGTAAATTATATGTGCAGATAGCAGAAGGCGTTAAGCGTTGGTCTTAGATTCAAGATGGCTAAGGTTCTAATCTCGTAAATCACAGCGCTGTTTTTGCAAATATTATTATTTTTGTTTGCAATAATAATATTTTTAAATATCCTGCCTATTTATTAATGTTGTTATTGCAATAAAGGGTTTAGAATAAAAAATGCGTGATAGATAGATAGAAGATAGAATATTCTTTATTATGCACACCAAAAAATTACAGACATTAATTTAGAAATTATGTTATAATAAAAAATAAATAATATTTATTCGTTATGTTTATTTTACTTAAGTATAGTTATCAAACTGCTACAATTATTTATCATTACTTCACCTGAATAATATGTGAAATAGATGTCTAGAAACTTAGAGGCAATTTGTATTATTTTAACATATTTAAATTTTGAAATGTTTTAAATTTTAAATGGATTTTTTTGCACCATAAATATAAAGCTTTGATCATGGTCTAAGTAATTAAGCAATAAATAAGAATATTAGACTACTTAAAATGTAAAAAAATCTACTGACAAAATTGTTGATTTTAAGGTTAAAGGCAGTTGTTCATATTCATTATTTTAAACTTTATTTGGCTTTAGTAAATATTGGTTGGTATTGAGGTAATAGCTTAAGTATTCATTTTCTTTACGAAAAGAAGATTGAAACTAAACCTCAAATTTTAATCCTAAAATAATACTATTACTAAAATAATATTAAACAATTTCGGTATATCTGCAAGAAATACGACAAACACCCTATTGAAACGTGCTTAAAAAATTCGTTACCATAAATTCATGCAATAACGAATCTGTTGTTTATTAAGTTGGTACGGTCAATATTTTAAGGTCAAAAACGGTTTTCTAGCTGGTTTCAGTGATGCAAGCCTTCAGAGTGCACGGCGAACGGTTCATAATGACGTGTTTTTAATAATTCAGCAAAATATCTCGTTGGTATGAAACCATTTGTTTCATTCACCATTTGACGTCGCTGCTACTCGATAATAAGCCCCTTCCTCATATCTCTTAACCGTCACAGTATTTCTCTAGAACAAAGAAAAACATTGTTTTTATTACACATAATACCTAATTATTTATTATTCACTAATCGAATTAAACCTCACAATGAATTTAAAACTTTAAAGGCATCTTCTGTCTCAACAATACCTCTGTTCTATCAACAATACCCTTGATTAAGATTTATGTTTAGTAAAATATGAAATATATAAATGATAACACTCACACTTAGTCCGGTTTTATTAGATATTCACTTCACTTTTACGCAGCGCAATAATATTCTCTGATCTGATCTGATCTCTTCAATATATTTTATGCCTGCTTTTTGATAATAATAACCACAACACTGCGCTAAATGCTCGTCACCAATATTATCACAGCACGAACCAACAAAGTTCTATTAATTGAATACTTGTAACAAACTGCATCTACCCCACAGAAATCGAAATAATTTACTTAGTTTTTTGTGGTCTACCTGCTAAACTTTAATATTTATGTGAACAAGACGAATGAAACTAAAAACGAATGATGATTATCGAACTAGTCATTGGTTGCAGACAAAGTGAGTGTGTGTGTGTAATGTGCGTGTCTACAGTATTGTAACAACTTATAGAAGAAGGTCGTAAGTCAAACCGAAGCGTCAGTCTATTGCTTTGTGAGATTGCTTATGGACTTTTGGTCGGTACTGTACACCCACATTATCGTTTTCGAAAATAAGTTACACAATTAGGGTACTGGTATTTAGCTGCATCAGGTTAGTCTGGAAGCCGACCCCAACATAGGAATGGGCTAGGCAGATGACGACATGGCCAGGGGGTGAATACAGAGAAGGCGAGAGAGTTGTACGGTAGAAGCAGAAATTCTGACCCGGGACCAAATAGGTAAATGGGAATCAGGACAGGAGGATAATGATTTTATTCAATGTGTGGAACAGCTGATTGTTTTACACCTCTTCGGGTTTCATTAATCTAAGAGATTGCAGATATCTTTAAAATTGGGATGTATGCTTGAGTGAGTTAAAAGATGATAAACAATAGAGTTGTATTAAAGATGAAGATATCGCTGATCCCAACTAAATCGGAGATCAGGACAGGAGGATAGCTATGGTATACATACTAAAGAGTATTCTGTTCTTTTCTATTCTATAGAGAGACGGAATTTCACGGAATGAAGAAGAGAATCAGCAGAACAGTTGAAAGACATGGTGACTGTGATGGATGAAGCATATAAGATGAAAGGGATGAATATAAATGTGAATAAGACGAAGGTCATGGTGTTTGAAAGAGGAGAAGATGTATCGGTGTGTGATGTGAAAATAAATGATAAGAGTGTGGAGCAAGTAAGTGAGTTTATATATTTGGGGAGTCTGTTTAGAAGGGATGGGAAGATTAATGGAGATGTGGAAAGGAGAGTAAACGCGGGAAATAAAGTGAATGGTGCTATATATGCGATTGTGACCAACCAGTCGATGTCTAAAAAGGCTCGACTGGCTGTTCACAATGGTGTGTTGGTGCCCACGCTTATGTATGGAAGTGAATGTTGGGTGTGGTAAAAACAACATGAAAGTAGAATAAATTCTGTGGAAATGCGTTCCTTGCGAAGCATGTGTGGTTTGACTATGAATGATAAGCTGAGGAATGATGTGATGACAGCGGTGTGATTTAAAAGAAGATGTAGTGACAACAATTGAAAAGGGTATGCTGAGATGGTTTGGGCATGTTGAGAGGATGAATGAAAGGCGACTAACAAAATGTATTTACAAGGCTGATGTAAAGGGAAAGGCTGGTCGGGGACGCTCTAGGAGGACATATTACTGACCTTACTGGTGATGTTCTTCAGAAAGGCCAGGTGCGTAGTACTCGCAACCGGCGTGCGTATATGACCAGATGTATGAACGTAAACGAGGCAAAAGGAGTATGTAAGGATCGTAGCAGGTGGCGTTCTGTAGTTTCTGCCTACCCCCATGGGAAGAAGGCGTGAGTTTATGTATGTATGTGTGAAGTATTGTATGATGAAGTAGTTTATGTAAGTATTGTTGCATGTGTAACCCATAATTTGGTGAGCGCCAATATTTAGTTGTCCTTCACGACACCTACACAAATCGCTTATCAGTGGTACATATATTCACCGATACCAATGCCATGGCAACGTATTTTAATATGGAAGTAAAACTAAATTTCCGCGTTCCATTTTGGCTTCGAATTATCATCAAATATGCATGTCTGTATGACAGAACGTAATACTCGTAGGTACGATAAAATCATTTGATAAAATAAACTTTCTGTGGTTTTCAGCAGCATACTCTACGAGTTCCACGACTCAACAGGTATGTCGCAAAATATATATATTTTTACGTTTACCGTGAATTGGATCATGGAACAGCTTCCTATACACAAAATTAAAGCCAATAATTACCTTAATCCATCAGTAACGTGCGAAATTACCCTCCAGGAAGACTGGTCTTCATCTTTAGCAGGCGTGATCTCCACAATCATGATGAAATGCAGAAAGACAGCATCGTACACATGAATTCCTTAACCCATTATGACTTGGGATCAAAAGACCAAATATCCAAACAACGCGTTACTATGCAAAACAATAGAATTTCGTAAATGCGTATTAAAACGTACGCTTAGTTGAATTGACGTCGTAAACAAGACTGATTAGTGACCAGTTCTGAACTATCGTAATCATTCTATAATCGCAGATAATGCGCGATTGATAAATGATAAAATCGTTACCGACAATAATGCCGCGTCCTGGGTTATTTTGATATTGAAGGGGGATTCATGGGTAACTTTAGTAGATACAGTTAAATCCAATGGATATTGGGAATCAGAAGAAAGTCTAGACAAGACTTATTGCAAACGGATCGAAGGACCAAATTCTTCTATCGCCAATCTTCTATGGCTAAAATTGTTATCATCAGCCAAAAATATATGGCTACGGCTGTCTTTAGAAGGAAATCCTCCATTTTACAACATTCTGCTTATCTCAAAATGTTACCAAATAACCGCATGTTCATGCCGCGCACATAAGTGTTGCAATCACTGGCGTTTTTAAACCACTTCCGCGATTTCAAAGACAGTTACACTGTACCGCACAACCTTCTCCGCAAGAGCAGTCGTGGATAAAAGCTCTACATTTTTAATAGTTTCTAGGAACAGGTGTTCCACTTTCTTACGGTGAATTTAGGTACATGGTGTAACCAATATTTTAACTTTACATATTTTTGGGTTAGTTTCATGTGAATCTCCTATTAAAGAGTTGAATGTTTATCAAGGCAATCAGATACAATACGAAATTCCACCGTATTGTTCTAAAATCTAATAACTAGCTGTTTAGGCTAGTGGGTAAGAGGGTTAGTAATTAAGGGGTCAGCTGGTCAGCACTGGCGAAACAGTTGACCATTGCCTGAGTTTTTAAATTAGGCTATGCAGGTTTTTGATTCTGGTTTTTCGGTCTTCAAATTTTCGTCCATTATTGTAGTTATGAAGTCACGCGTTGACTAATGAAGTAACTAGATGAATGTCTAAATTACCATACTTTTAAAACACCATGTCTGGGAGTAAACTGCTATAACAGGTTAAGAAGATTAGAAGAGTCTTCTTAGGACTCCTACATTATCAGGACGCCATGACAGCGGCGCAGTCAGGTAAGGTATCTCCTACCCACCATTGAACTGTATTACTTACAGTTTGGTGGCAGCGCGACCTGGCTGGGCCACATTGGTACTTTGGTTACCTACATAGGGTCCTAAGAAAAAATGAGGGTACTTACTTCTCATGTTTAGTGGAGCGAGGGGGGTGAGGTTCGAGCTGCAGCGGGGTGGCGGGGGCGGAGCGCGGGGCCCCGCACCCGCCACCCGCCGCGCCAGCCGCGAAATTGCCGGTTGACCTGGAACAAGCAAACATACAGTCAGTCAAGCTTGAAGAATGGATACGTTGCACGTGGTATTTGGAACAGGAGTCATTAGTAGCTATGTTTCTGCAATATTTTCTCTTATCCTAACCGCAATTACTTACTACCGGTAAAACTTTTAAACTGGCAACCAGTTTTTGATAACAAGTTTGCCTAGACAGCTGATTTGTCGATACGTTTGACATGCAGGAAGTTTTAGTAAACTATAATATTTAAGTAGATGAAAAAACAACGCTAATCTTTGGATGCTTGAGCGGATGCTGAAGAGTATCTTATCCAGTCAGCAACCAAACATCGTAAATGAAAATCCACTTGTTATTGAGTAGTAGCACACAGATAAGAATAGTGCGAATGCATTCGCCGAGCTATCATATTCAGCATAGTTAACTACTCTCATTGTTCGTTGACGTAGTCCATTTATTTAATTCATCGGAACATCGTGTGTGGTGCCGTCAGAGCTATGATTAGTGTTGTCATGTCCATGAGTAATCTGTAATTCTGTGGAGTATTGTGCAGGGACTTGAAACGTTACTCAAAATAACGTTACGTGAAGTTCCGGTAACGATAATTTGTACTGTTCCACCAGGATCGTTACAAAATTAATTCATTGACTATAACGATACTAACAAACGGAACGAAATCTTAAAATGTTTAAAAACATTATTAAAAATATATCGTTATTAATATGTCGGTATAACGAAATAATAACGTTATTCATTTCGATACGCAAAATTGCCAAAAAATATTGTGAACATGACACTATCACATGAAAATAAAAGTAGGTAAGTAACAATAACCATTCATTCACAACACTGTCTGTAAAAAATGAGCACTTTCGTATGAACTTATGTTTGAATACGGCGGTGGCTTACCACCAGCCGGCCGCTGGCCACTGTAACGGGGGTGGCCGGTGGTGGTGGTGGTGCTGGGCGACGACAGAGCGGTGGTCAGCGGGAAAAGTTCTTAAGAATAACGTTATACAAATGAATCTGTAACGTTATTACAAGTGGATATAAGCATAATGTTACTGATACCTAAGTAAGTATTTACGTTACTTAAAATTTTGTTCTACAAAAATGATATTCTATAACGTTTTTTTTTGTAACGTTATTAATGTTTTTAGGTTTTAGTATCGTTACAAAATTTGGAGCGTTATTAGATAACATTTTGTGTATCGGAACAAAATTAATTTCGTTTTCAAGTCCCTGGTATTGTGTGACGTTTACATGTAACAAATAGTACCTATTGTGTGTAAAGTAGAGATGACATTAATTTGTCAAGAGTAACAAATATTATGTTTGTAGGAAAGCTGTCAGTCAGACTAAGAAGGCAACTACGACTATTATGAAAAAGCAAGTGTTGTTTCAATTAACCAGGGACATAACTATCTTCTATACTGATAGTCTGAAATACAGTGGCCCTGTTTCCAAACCTTGAATCCTTAGGTACCTACATAAACCCATATAAAAGAGATAAGGACTAAGATTTTACTGTTTACTACTAAGATTAGAATCAACCTATCGGTTAGAACATAAAAGTAAGTCATTCGGAAATGCATCTCGCGCAATCTGCTTGCGAAATGCCTGCCTCCAGGAATTGGGACATCTGATAACACTATAGGCACCTATAGCCACACCCAAAAGAAACAATGTGGAAACGAACCAAAACATGGAGTGAATATATTTAAGAATTGAAACGCCTGTAATCAATAATGGAGATTTGCAATCTGTATAAAACAACAACAGCTGGCAGTACACGTAAACAGTAAAAGTAGCAGTTATTGAAATAAAACAATGTAGAACTCAACGTAAAGTTATTGCTTACAAAAACGAATTAGAACTTTGATCCCAGATAAATAAATGAACCTTTGAATTTGGATTATGAAAAAAACAGAAGGTAAACCAATATACATATATATATATAAAAGTCCTTTGTGTAAACATTCATAATACTAAAGATAAACTTAAATAAACAACCCTCATATTTACCTTTTATACTTATAACTCCTACGTCTTAATGGAGTTGTCTGAGTAGCCACAATATAAGAGGGATGTGGCCGTACCTTTCTGGTCACCTTTTTTCTGACCATGATTAAGACAAACAACTTAAATAAGACACCACAGTACTAGTGACAACACAAACACTACTGGCTAAACTTCGAAAGAACCACACCTTATGGACCTATTGCCATTTGAGAACAATGAAAGCAAGTCCAAACATTATTATCATTGGAACAATCACTATAATACAATGCACGTGGCTCTACTAATGTTTTACACAAATATTATGAATAAATATTTTTCACTTCAAAAACAACTAACTATAGAGCCAATTTGATTTCATATATTATCAATTTATCATAAAACCCAGGGCTCTAACCTACACACAACCGACTGTGCAATAAAGTACAATGGAACTACGAATACATGTACTCATTGTACATTTGTACAAATAAATGACTTTGAACGTAAGTACCAAGTATATTTTGTGGACAATAAAATTTCTTACAGCAAAAAACTTGTATCCGCTGATTATATTACATACATAGGTACATGTTTGTTATACATAATGAGCAGACGAGCCGGTCTGCAATTACAGTAAATTATTGTAAAAACAACATTTACAAACGCAATAGTCATCATTTTAGATGAGACAACGGATTAATTTAAATTGTAACACCAGTGACGCAAAATTCAAGGACACGAAAAACAAAATCGCAATGAAAATAGGAATTTTCGCTACGAGTTATAAACACTCATAGCAATTGCGGAATTTAGGACCAACATTTGCATATCTAATCCAATAAGATTGAGAAAAGAATATAAATGAATCATCCGTTAACATAATCGTAAAACCAAAATAAATTAAGTTCATAGCAACATTAGAAACAAGAATTAAAACGATGTCCATATAAACTTTTTATAAGCAACAATTTCCATTGCTAATGTTTGCCTTGACCCCATTAAGTTGATTGCCCGAGAGCGCCTGAAGGGACTAGACAAGATGCGCAAACAAGATATTCTCTTATACCCAAGGACTACATTCTTTATTGCGTCGTACCATTCAAGGACAGTAAGGAAATACGCGCTATCTCCAGAGCCCGGACAAACTTGTTCAATAAATTTTGCTAACCCACTATAGTTCATTTGATGATGTGTCTTCGCAATTCTGGAAAGTCCGTCTGGACAGTAATTTGCTGAATAGTTATGAAACGAAATATTTCTTCTCACATTCGGCGGTACTGGCAATTTTGGCATTGGGGTTTTTACGTTGAATAATTGCGACTGTACACACAAAACTTGAGAGGAAAAAACACCTCAGAGGAAATAAATCAAAGAGGAAAACCGGAAAGATCATTGCTCCTTACCTTGGAAAGACCTCTATCGGGATTCGCTACAGACGATGGATTATAGATAAAATGTTTAGTAACAAATACGTGATATGTGGTATTCACACTGATATGTGGAAACTAATCTACGCTCCCAGTAGCAGATGTTGTTTCTCATCTTAAGATTTGGAAAAGATATATTGAAAACCAATTTATTTCCTTTAATTTTGCCTAAAATCTTCATACCTATGGGCGAAAGTAAGTTACCAATGTAGAAATAGATTTCTAGAGGATAAGGGTTACAGGAAAAGCAATAAAGAAACGAACAAGCTAGCCGAACGAAAATAAACTGTGAGCAGAAGGCGCCCGACAGTCTGCTGATATTATATCACGTGCTCTATTAGAAACACGAGTAGATGCTGCTCATACATAACATAAAATCTAGCACTAACATCTTATACCTATCCATTCCAAAAATCTCATCCTACTTAATCATAATAACGTAAATAATCCTTGAAAAACCAAAACAATTTAGAAAACGATTCCAGCAACTGCTTATTTTCAATGCCCTAGCTAGATAATAAAAACAAGCAGGCTATGAATAATAACGAATGTTTCATAGAAACTGAATAAGAAATTAGTTTCAATCATTTTAGGGCAAAGTGCCAATGGTGTCTCAATATTCGTGGTATCCTAATGAATGCTGAAACCTTGAAGAAACGTATTTGTTTTAGACATAACATTAGAGCAAAATTTTCAGAACTAAAGCTCTTTATGTTCGTCGACATAAGCTCAAACAATGCGAGAATGGCATCAACACTCAAATATTTGTGAGAATACGGGCGTTGGGCGCCCTTTCAGTTGATCAGTATTAAATAAACACAAGAAAGATACTTAAAAACAGTCCTTTAGCTTTTAATGAGTCTAGCAAGAGAAATAAGACTAAGTAAATGACAAAAACCTTTTACAATCTCTATGTCTGCTTCAATTAATTGCAAGCATGTTATTATAGTCCCTCCCAATGTAGTTGGGAATAGGCTACGCAAATGATGAATTGCATATTGATGTACCGTGGCAAATTAAAGGACAAAAGATGGAAAAATTAATTAAACTCTACTAAGTATCAAATGAATAAAAATGTTCCAAGAAATGTCGACAAGTTCTAGGCCTTCAAAGTTGTGATGCAGTTGTATGTGAAGTTCTCATGTGAAGAAACACACATGCTATGCTTCTACGTCTTAACAATTAAGTACGAACAAAAAGCGAATATTGTATTTAATCTAAAAACTTACTCTGAAAACGTCTTCCATAGCAAGCTATTCGCCAACGGACTTCACTTGACCGGACTGTCTTTCAAAATTCAAATAAGTACTAATAGAAAATTCGTTCCGCATGTTACCATTATTTCTGGTTTATTTAAAACACACTGATATAACACGACGTGATATTTGAAGAAAACTGCTCATATTCTTAGAAACTTGAGGAGCTGTTTATAAACTATGGAAGAGCTAGCTCGACCATTTGTGATCACTTCATTTGCAGCAAGCAACTGAATCCATCATGAAGTTTATTGGAATAGTTATAGTGGTATTTTTAAAAATCCTTTTTATCGAAAGTGTAAGTTTAAAATACTATTTGTGTTGCGTCTTTTTTGTATTCTAAACTAAGACTGTTTTAGTGATTCTGTGATTTTAGAGAATGCTGCCGCTTAACTTTATGACCCAACGTCCGACGATTTCGGTCGTTGATAGTTCCCGGTCAGTTGAAAGCGAGGAATCCTCGAATGAAAAAGTCATCGGGTTGCGACAACCATACGATGACCGGGACTCTGAGGAATATCCTGACTATGACATAAAACATGGTCCTGAAAAGCCCAACAAGGTATAGAAAAAACCGCGAGATTTTGAGACAAGAATGGTGTACCTACCTTGTTTACTAATTTAATCAATTACTTGTGTTCTCAATTAATTAACAGGCGTGTGCCGTCATAGTATTGTCCAACATGCAGAACCCGAACATGCAGTCTCTATTACGCAAATACAGATATGACGCAAACGGTTAGAGCATTTAGCATATTTTGATGAATGAATGTACGTGTCTTAGTTTTACCGTTTTTTGTTCGGTTTCCGCTAATTTCTCTTTATTTATAGGTGTGTTGATTCCGAGCAGTGTGAAATACTTCATCAAGTTGCCTCAAGGTGTTCAGTCGTCACCTGTGCTCGTGCCTTTGAACGACCAAGCCTTTTCACCTTTAGGCGGATTTGTAAGGTATGTTAATCTATTTTAACCTAGACCCGAACCATCACTACGTGACTTCCCTTTTCCGGAAATGTAGCTCTGACATTTTGCCTTTCACTTAGTAACATTAACGACCTGACGTTAAAAAATTGTGATAATTACAGGTACTACAAAGAAGTTCCTCCAATTCCTCATTCCTGGTAATATAATGCTATATTAACTTAATACAATTTAAATCGATTGCAACCAAATAAATAATAATTTGCAATGCTATGCGTTTAATTTTGTTATTTTATAAATCATGTTAATCGTTATTCCGGGTAATATTTAGCACATTTTAATTGATTGTAACCAAATAAATAATTTGCAATGCTATGCGTTTAATTTTTAACCGACTTCCAAAAGGAGGAGGTTCTCAATTCGTCTGTATGTTTTTTTTTTTTTGTATGTTTGTTACGCGATTACTCCGCCAATTATGAATAGATTTTGATGATTCTTTTTTTGTTTGGTAGATCATACTTCAGAGGTGGTCCCATATAAATTTTATTAACTTTGCTTGGGTAGTTTTTGAGTTAGCTTCAATTATACGTATTTTTTCCCACTTAGTATGTAGATGATATGATAACTTCTTGTCACTGTTATTTACATAGCAGGTAGTGGTATTCGAATTTGTGTGGGGTAGGTACCACAACTAAAAAGTAAAAAATAAAAACTTTTTACAAAAAAAAAAACAACCGACTTCAAAAAAAAAGCACTACAAAATGAAAAATAACTTTAATTTCGGAAGTCGGTGACAAAGAACGAAAATTCAAAACTAAAGACACCGACTTCCGAAATTAAAGTTATTTTTCATTTTGTAGTGCTTTTTTTTTGAAGTCGGTTGTTTGTTTTTTTTGGAAAAAGTTTTTTGTTATTTTATAAATCATGTTAATCCGTATTTCGGGTAATATTTAACACATTTTAAAAATTGATTATAACCAAATAAATATTTTGCAATGCTATGCGTTTAATTTTTAACCGACTTCAAAAAAAAGGAGGTTCTCAAATAGTAGGGACATTTTTTTTTTATGTATGTTCCCCGATTACTCGAAGACCGATGGACCGATTTGAAAAATTCTTTTTTTGTTTGAAAGGGTATACTTTCAAGTTGGTCCCATTGTCATTTGGTCACGATCTGATGATGGGATCCTGGAGAAATCGAGGGAACTCTTCAAATATTATAGGCACATCTATAGCGATCTGGGTATTTTTGATGAGCAGTTGACATAAGGCTATTGTAACTTAGATAAATTACAAATCAACCCACTAAAAAGGGATTTTTTTTTTTTTTACAAAAAATTACAACCGACTTCCAAACTAAAAGCGAAAAATAACTTTAATTTCGGAAGTCGGTGTCAAAAAACTAAAATACTGATCTAAAGACACCGACTTCCGAAATTAAAGTTATTTTTCACTTTTAGTTTGGAACTGCTAAGCATGAGGTCCTGGGTTCGATTCCCGGGTCGGGCAAAGTGTTATTGGGTTTTTCTATCTAAAATTTCTCAGTAGCAGCTCGGAGTCTGGATTTGTGCCCGGTTGATGGCAATAGGCTCGCCCCCTATTACATGAGACTTAAACATAACTGGCGAAATGTGGGTGTACCTGCTACAGGGACACCTCTGCCCAACCCTCCGGGGAAACAAGGCGTGATGTTATGTATGTATGTATGTAGTTTGGAAGTCGGCTGTATTTTTTGTAAAAAAAATTTTTTTCCCTTTTTTCTTTTTTGAATCATGTTACTTACGAGATATTCTCCAAGCTATTTAAACGAGGGCGAAAACGCCTATAGATATTCCGTACTTAATAATTTTCTGTTAAGTCATTGAACACGTGTACCATATGTTGTTTCTCATATGCCCACGTCAACAAAGATCGCAAACAACGAGCATCGTGGGAACTGAACTAGTGTAGAAATTGTTTGACCTTGATAAAGTAGGGGAATTCAAAATAAAAAGACTTATTATAATCGTACAGATTTCTCGGCAAGAATCACCGATGTGGGAATATAGGAGGACGATCCACCGTCCAATAACTTGATTGAATTAGGCCACCACAAGAGACGATGAAGATGTTTACAGATTTCTCGGCAAGAATCACCGATGTGGCAATATAGGAGGATGGTCCACCGTCCAATAACTTGATTGAATTAGGCCACCTCTTCAACAACCTATAGGCATTGATTGAGAACAAGTGGTATTGGAGAAGCCCGGATGACGTCAAGCGAATCGTGTTTGGTTTTATTTGACGTCTTTTATAGTCTTTCTCTTTGAGTGTCAGTTAACGCCTCATAATCGATTTATTAAATTGGATCCAAATGAGAAACTCAAAATATTCGTATCGTTCGAAACCAGTGAACTGGATCGGATTATGATGGTATCGAATCATTTTCAGTAATATGATATGACGTTTCTCTTATTACTTTACTTTCCAATTAATCTAGTTAACTCGTAAAATTATCTCTATTATCCATAGCGTGATGTTAAGTCAAAAGCAGTTAGGGCTATCATTAAGATTACTTATAGAATTTACTATTTATGGTATCTCTTCAAAAGTTGTAATCTCCATAACAACTTCAGGACTTTCCCAGTGACTTGCATATTTATCGTTCATGTGAACTTGAACAATTTCAAAAGGCAAGGAGTACCTTTTGCAATGATTAATAAATTTACTCCAGTTAAAGTTTTCCTTTGTTATGCTTTCCTTTTCTGTATCATGGTCTTGGGGTACGCATACATCTATAGCCACGTAAAAAGGACCAACAATGTTTTCCAAACTTATAATGGACGAGTTACGCACACTTCTTCAGTAGACAAAAACTTGACTGCTTCACTGAGCACTAAGCGAAAACTCAAGGCTAACATGAAGAACAAAAACATTCTATAAGTAAACTCTCGATACTTATGGCGTAGGAACCATGACGCCTGTAGGACTGACGCCTTGGGACGCCCACGTTTGTGCGTATAGAGCGCATATCGTTATTAGAATACATATTTACCATGCTGAAGGGTGCGGCAAGGAAATGTAAGGTTATGATAAAGGAAGCAAATATGTGGCTCTCTAGCGGTGACGTCTTTTGAGAAAGGCCAAATCTAAGAACGGATAGACGAATGATAGTATGAGAACGAGGAAAATGAAATACCTATTGGATTAATCACAAACAGTGTTTCGTTGGAGATTAATCTGTTGTTAGGGCTTCAAATTGAATTAATCCAAGCAGTATGATCAATTTCTTAAGATGGGCTAAAAAAGTTTTGATGGACAAGTTGAGTTCATAATCAGCATTGTTAAAAACTTTGAACATCATTGATATAAAATTATTACTCGTCTGTATCTTTATCTTCATTATAGATTTCATAAATTCTTTGATATGACATTAGATACCAATGCCCTTTCTTAGTCTTTACTAGATTAAGAGGAGCAATAACGTCATTGTATGTATCAACATCAGCTTATCATCCATCAGCATATGTTGTAAGTATCAATAAAGTCAACAGGTTATTAACTGCAGTATTAGTAAAATAATCTACTGTAGCAATCCACTTCCAGTGAAACCAAATATTCTTCGTAGATTATTTATGGGATCTAGGAGGAATTGCGGCTGCCATTTGGCAGGAGTATTGGTGTCGCAGTATGGTGTTATTGGCACACAGGTGGAGACTGACTCGGGATTTGTTATTCTATCCTTAGGTCTCGATTTCTTTGGGCACGCCACAATTGCGACGATAAGACCCCTCTTGAGGAGTGCCTAGAGAGGCGCCACGGCGTCTTCACCTTCCGCCTGACGCAGGTCCTCACCGGACACGGCTGTTTCGGGAGGTTCCTGTTCAGGATAAGACGGGATGAAACGCCCTATTGTCACCACTATGTGGATCGCCCGGAGGACAAGGTGGAGTATACGGTGGACGCCTGCCCGGCTTGGGCGGAGCATCGCCGTGTTCTCGTGGAAACGATCGGCGTCGGTGATCTCTCGCGTCCGGCCCTGATTCGGGCCATGGTACGGAGCGAGAGGATATGGGAGGCCGTTACCTCCTTCTGCGAAGCAGTAATGCTCGCGAAGGAGGAGGCGGAACGCGTGAGGCAGAGGCAAAATTCGCGCCCTCACGCCCCTAACCGCCGCAGGAGGAGACGCCTTGGGCGTCGGGAATCGCGAGCCGATTTCCGGCCACCGTAGGTGCGGGCTTGCGGACGGTGAACAATGGGTAGCTCGCCGCCCGATAAAGGCCAGGCCCGGGTAAACGGCGCGTTGTGTTCTACGCGCGCCTCAAAGAGATGTCAGCAGAATTGACGGGGTCCGCTAGGGCCGATGCCTGCCGGGGTTGCGAAGAATACCGAAAGGATTTCCCTTTCGGTATTCTTCGTGGCCCCCGGCAACATGGCAACTGAAGGAACACGGGTGGGTTTTAGTCAGTAAGAGTCTGACACGCCCTCCCACTCCACCCAAAGCGGGAGAAGTTATTTGATAATTTCCCACACAAAAAAGTCTCGATTTCTTCCTGCGAAATGCGCTGTAAGACGAACATTATTAACTTGGTGGAAGTAGCATTATTTTAAGTATTTGGCTTTGTCCTCACCTAAAAAGTGGGTGTTACGGAACTCGACATATTTTATTACAAACTGTGCTGGTCTGTGCTACAAATTAAATTATTTGTAATTTAGCATTATCACTCCATAATGACGTACGTGCAACCATTAAATTGTTAATCGTGCAGTGGATCGACTCAAGCGCATAAACCTGTTAAATCCAGTCAAAATTAGTTTCAATTGTATTTCAGTGATACAGTACGATATTCAGAATACACATTAGATAGAGAGATACTATAGAGATGATAAAAAGTTATAAAATGGTAATCGGTAAGCCATCCCGTGTCTTATCATTCCTATGAACAAACCATGTCTTATGGATGTAGAACTGCATCCACCTAATGAACAAACGCAACGTCATCATCAAGTTAATCATCAATGATTCTCTCAACTGAAAGCATTTATTTAAATTAAACCATTTACAGGCTTTTGAATTTTCAAGGAGTTGGTTAGTCAGAAAGATGGAGCTAGTTGCCCATTCCAAAGCGAAGTAGGTTCCTATGGAGAAGAACGGGCAAGAAACTCCATGGACACTCTGACCACATTGAGGTAGACAAATCTAGACTACCATAGTAAGTTGTTTACCATCCCATCATCATTACAAGAGGCAATATACAATCTGTAATGGTGTACTAATGGCAGCCATAAAAGGTACACTCATCTTTCATTTCTATTGCTAATACTTTATTACTGTTAGTTTCAAGTGCTCGTATCTCATTCCGACTGCAGTTGTATTTACTCTGAGAATATGAACAATACACATTCAATAGTATCACTTTGTACCTGTAAACAAGTGATCTCGCTTCGTTCCATGTGTATTTTTGAGCTGCGTTTGATAACTGCTAGTTTGTTTTTTGCTTGGTTTTTCTTAATGAAAACACTATCTGTGCCAATATTAATATGGCTGACTTACTACTCTTTCTCTTTTCCTTTTTCAAGGGCTGTATATGGAAGTGTAGAAGTTATTGTTATTCCAGTACGAAAATGAGATAGAGCTATACAGGACGGAATGCTATGAAGCGCAAACAGTTCATATACCATCAGAACGTTTGCAGAAATTCACAGAATTCCTGCTTAACACAGCAATTTTACCTAACCCAGTATAGGATAGATAAAACCTATACTAGGTGGGGTTACAGGCATATTATTATATATTATTATCCTCATAGGAAAACTCAGGGTGGAATTCTTCATTGTTGAAACTTGAACGAATGTGTAAAATATGTGCTTGTGCAATCTAATCTTTGACATCCTGTGTGTTAGAGCAACGACTCACGTTATTCGGAAACCTTTAGGTATTTTTTCTTTATCCACAATGATATGAAGCTGTGTTTTTCATTCAACACCTGTCTGTTCACAGTTTTGTACAGATCAAGATCAAGATATTATGTTGTCTAAAACTTATGGAAAAGTACTTATTTTCAATTTTTAGGGCAGTTCATAATTTCCAACTTAAGCGTAGAGCTCTTTTTCCAAAGAGTAGACCTGCAGAGTATAATAATTCAGGTGCTCAGCCATTACAATGTCTATTCAATAACAATCATTATCCACACCACAAAATCACACAAACAATAGAAAGTAAAGGACTATTTGGAGCTGAAATCACACGACCAACTTTGTAATTTTTTACTCCAAAATTACAATGCGTTCCTCAAACTTTCTAAAATACCTCGTAATAAAATAGGAGAAGTCTCTGTCACCCTTTATAAAGTCCCCGAATGGCGAGGAAGGGACGAAACTGGAATTAAGGAGATCCAACCGAGAACGGTCCATTTGGTAAACGAGGCATCAGAGTGGTCCATCAAATAAATCCTGCAGTAAGTGAATGATCCTTTCGCAAACGAATTTCAAAAAACAAAAGGATTTTCCAATGTTTGCCACACGAGACCGTAATTCTTATTTTACGCACTCGTGGTTAGCGTCCGGTAGTTTAGCTACTGGCGAGCTCATAAAATTACATAGTTAACGTCTAGACAACGATCAACACGAATTCTTATACACTAAACAGATTTGTAGAATACTTTTAATGTTTGAAGAATATAAAAAATATCAGAAAGTTTGCAATGTTAGATTTTCCAAAAGAAACGTAGATCGTTTAACAGTCTCAAGTGCATTTAAAGACTGCAGTTATAGAAAGGAAATAAGACGAGTAAATAGGCGAGTTCCTTAGGACATGGCACGTGCTACACTTATATCACGAATTAAGAGAGCAGCCGTTGGCAACGTGCCAACTTCCATACTCGACGTAGATAAAACTCTATAAGAGGAAACAATATATATAACGAAAATTGTTACAACCGACCAATTTCAGTAGCACAGTCACATCAAAGAGCTACGGCGCGACAAACTCATGTTTAATTCAGTTGGTTGTTTGGTCACGTATTTGTACGGTGGCCTTGGCACTGGCTTCATATTCTCTAAGAAAATGGTCACGTATGATGAAATTTGGTGTGGATACGTCATGATATGGCGACGACCGATGACTAACTCGTACGATGTCATGCTTGACTCCATCTAACAACTGTATTAAATTGAAGACTGCAAACAATCAACGGTTCTGTCAGACGAAATGCTGACTTTAAAAACAAGTCCGACTAAAAAAATTATAAGAGATAAAAACCTGTCACTGAAAGAACAATGAACTTAATTTCAGTTCACGATAGCTACGAACAAAATGGATATATCACAAAAACAAAAAACACACAGCTGCGGAGTAAGAGCGGTACGGACAGCCATTTTAAATTTTACAAAAAAAAACTTATTTTACACCATTCAGCTTTAATGTCATGACGTACCTACATACAAATTGATTTAACAAAAACTATACAAGTTATTTAAAAGCCAGTCTGGCAAAAAAAGGTCTTCTAATACCATATGCTAAACAATCCAATTTAAGAAGCGCTTTAAAATATTCGAGAACATTTAGCTAAACAAGGTTAGAGTGAAACCTTACAATTTTAATCCAATTCTCTCTAATTTCAGTTTTTATTTAGATTTTCCGTAATAGGATTACGCCACTAAATACGGAAATAAATTCTGAAGGCACCCAAAAGAACCGTCGTTTTATTTTTACATAAGCAAATATTATGTTGTGATAATGCCTCATAATGCCTATTTTCAGTATTTCCAAATACACTTCCACTATCCGAAACTTCCACTTGAACAATAAACCAACATTTATAAGGATTCAGTATTAAGAATTACGAACTTGGAAAGAGTCGCTTTTAGCCACCTTGTCCTGTACTTACTCTTTGTTTTATTAAAATAGCACTTTATTTCGGTACCACATTATTGATTTGCGGATAAACCCACACTTGAAATCTCGGTAATTTCGTCGAGTAATGAAGTAAAGCCAACCGGACCTAAAGCTCCTGAGTTGAGCAAGCAATAAGAGTGATTGGGTTTTCCTGTTCAGTACTAAGAATTCTAGTTTTAGCATAATCCTGTTTTTGCTTTCGACAAATGCTGCTGTGGTTCGGATCCAGGATCATCTTCATTAAGAAGTTCATGCCTGACAGTTAATTTGCCGAAATCTTTCTCATTCACATCAAATGATAACGTAAAGTATGTGAATATGAACACATGGTCAAGCTCCTAGCGTGGTGGTCCAACCTACAAGCTGTAACAACACACTTAGTGCGTTAACACCAATTAAAGGCAAGCCTAGCACAATATGTTGCGTATTAAATTAGTTCAAATGAAAAATTAAATTAGGCCACTGAACTCCAGAAATACGATCCAAAGAAGGGTTTCTAGGTTGATGATCTGCAGTCATCAACCAAGGAAAATTATCGCAAATGTCTTTTAGATACAGTAACTAGTTAACTACAGACCATTTCATTGCCAAAATGGCGCAATTTGCCGTCATATCGCCATAAAATATCGCATTAAAAAAACTATCGAGATGGCATTATTACTAGTCGAAGAGGCCACGCTCGACAAATTAGGTGCTTCCTTTTATGCTGCAACGAGTGCGGTGACATCATCCTTATGGGTCATGAATTAATATCCCACACTAGTGACATAGGTAGGTTGTTTGGCACAGAAAGATTTTGGATTTAAAATAAAAGGATAATTAGGAAGTTATTATTTTGGGTTAACGATGGAAATCGCCTAATTTGCTGAAGATTTATAGTTGGAATGTTTTGATTCCAAAACCAAATATTTTGGGCAGTATCAAAATTAACAGATTGTATATTCTCGTCATTGCTGTCCGAACAGTTAATTGATGCTCTAATAAAAGTCGTGTAATGTACGCAGATTTCTAACGTACGACATGAAACGGGCACGACAAGTCAAAACAACATTTTCTATTGCCAGATGAAATTGAGTCATACTTTAGGATTCACTGGAATTTACGCGTAAGTAGAGAAAGTTTCTAGCCAACGCTGACCATAGAAGTCTTCCACTTAGGCAATGACATGAGCGACTGAAAATGTCAAGTGAATATTTTGTATCATTAGATTACGAAAGAAGTGGAATACTTACATTTTCACGAAACTAGGTGAAACTAAAAATAAATTGATGGTTTAACTCTGCGTAATCATTATTTACGTCAACCTCAAACTATTTTAGTTAAAACGTATGTTTAACAGAATAATCGAGAATAGATTCAGGGCAAGGATATTGGCAAATCACAATAAATTGGTTTACTTTGATGACATGATGATGTGTCAAGTTATCCAGAATAGCGTCGCTTGTGGCATTAAGCGTTTCTTTATTTATGAAACAATTTGTCTTGGCCTTAACGTACCGGTTATTTTAGTATCGCCGTTCAAAGTAGGTCGACAGCACATGGTAAGAATCTATCATAAAGTTGCGACACTGCACCGGTGTTTGCACGTAATTAGAGGGGTACCAAAATACACCTTTTATGGGCTTGCGTCCCGGTTTTGTATTATAAAAGATGTTGGTATGGTTTCTACTGAAATGGAACTAATTCCTGAAAGGAAACTTTTTTAGTTTTGCGAAAATCGATATTTATTATTTGTATAAAGAAAATATATATTTTGGGAATACGGAATACCTTGGCTTAGATTTTATGAAGTATTGTATCATAAAATAAAATAAGTAACACAAAATTTTCCCAATACTTTAATATTTCCTGAAATTGAGTTAAAGTGGAGTGGTTTATTTTTTTGTGTTAAAATATAATCATATCTTGCAGGTGTTCATAAGGAACTTGTAGTTATTCTTATGTTATCTGTCTTTCTTATCTCTTATCAATATCATATAATATTTTTCAAAACAGACACAGATAAAATAATCTTGATATTTGTTGCAATATTATGGCTTTGATAATTTATGATATCATAGGAACTCCAAGGTTTTAAATATATTTTTTTGTATTAGATACCTAAAAAATGAGTAAACTTAGGTGTCTATTGTCGGGGCTGCGAATATGGGCCGAAAGGGAAATCGTGGCCCCCGGCAACAGGGCAACCGAAGGAACACGGGTGGGTTTTAGTCAGTAAGAGTGTGACACAACCTCCCGCTCCACCCAGAGCGGGAGAAGTTATTTGATAATTTCCCATCCAAAAAAAAAAAGGTGTCTATGTCTACTGAATTATTAGTATGTATTTTAATTCAGAGATTAAGAGTGATGAAAATAATCAACAAAACTGCTAGCGGACAATGTAAGTAAATGAATTAATACTCAAAACAAAGACCATGTTACACACAACATACTACATAATACCTACAACATACATACATTATGCTTGATTAAGTACTTTATAAATAGAATAAATAATTTACAAGGCTAAATATTTCGCTTAACACCCTCGTTGTTATTTTTGTTGTTGTTTCATTTTAATTAAGAATTAAAGTCTTAATTCTCTAAATTTTATAATGATTTTGGTGCACAGTAAAACTCTAATGAGTTTTTGTGTGCACCAGCTTATAAAATGCATAAAAAATGTGTGCGGTCGGTGGACCCCTGTCAGGATAGAAGTTCTTTACAAGATACTCGCACGCACACATACACTCGTAAAGAGACAGAGAAAGTCCCATGGAGGGAGTATAACGTTTTAACCTTACGTGACGATTTTTACCAGTCAGCTCCTACCGCAAGCCGCATTAAGGAACTTCATGTCAAAAATTGAAATATACTACTGAATTAATGAATTAGTAACATATAATGAAAACAGATTGATATAAATATTAAATAGATAGTTAGACTTGTAAACTGACACCTACTTGCTAAGTAATGAGTGATATTGTCAGACGGTAAAGTGAAAGTCATGACCCATTTTATTAAGGCCATATTAACCCTGACTTTGACAAGGGTTGTCAGGAAACAATGGTTCAACAAATATTACCGATTACTTCAATACGGTATTGTTAGAGCTTGTTAAATGCCATTATCATTAACATAGATACCTACATGAATAGTTATCACAAAGAGGCAAACAATAATGCAGTAGGTGATTGGTACTTAAGTGATTAAATTAATTTACTTAATTGCAAGTCAAGTAATAAGTACTATATTTCATGATTGATAATTTTAATCCTACTTATTTTGATTTGAGTAATGTTAGATTTATCACAAAAAGGTAAACAATTGATAATTACGATTAAATTGATTTTGATTAATTTAAGAACTAAGCATTTGCATGACATTTTAGCAGGCAATTAGTTAGTAATTTAGTACACTAATCTCCTGATTACTTACATACCAAACAAATGAAAGAATTAATTACGTGAACATTCTATTTATGGAACTTGAACCAAAAGAATTTGAATGAAAATACCGATTCTAATAATAGAAATTGAAGTATTTTTAGTTAATTTAATTACAGAATGCTGCATTAGCTCATTCCCAAATACTGATTATAAATGTATAATAGCTTTCATGAAAAATGTCTACCTTGTTTAGGCATTTGAAGAATGTTATTAGGAAATCAAATATTAAAATCACAAGTTAAGCTTTTGAGATACCTAATATATCAAACAGCATTACACTTTTTCACGAAGGTGGATGCAGAGCCTATTGCCGAAGTTTATCATCATCTGCTTTGAAAAGGCTTGCCTTTTCTCAACAATGTTGGAGTTGGCTTACAGTCTAACCGGATGCTGCTGAATACTGCTCACTCATGTTTTTAGATTTGGAAGTAGGCAGTTGAGAAGAAGATAAGATACGCTTGGAAGATAAGTTTATCAAATCTGTCAGTTTACTATTAAATTGAATGACATAGGACCACTCTGGGGTTTTATTATCGTATTGTAGCGATATTTTATAGCCCCAAGCCGCAGTGTATGATTTATCCATCTGCAGGTACCAGGTATACAGAAAGTCTTGAAGCCAGCTATACAAAATACTTCAGTAAACCTGACTATAAATTGTTCTTACTATGGTTAAATACAGAATCAGGTCTTGAAGCTAATAATAAAAATTCTTTTGTTCTGTGATAGGTATGTACTTGATACAGTATCACAAAAACCTCAATAACATTGGAATAAAAAAAGATGCAATAAATGAATCAGATTGGCCTTGCATTGAACATTTTACTGCAGTTATGTTAGTAATATAAAATTTTACTGATTACCTTTCTTATATTTTAAATTATTCTGAATATAATTAATATACAAATAATGTGAGATTATCTGAGAATTCACTTTCAACACTTTTACAATTGTAAAATTCTTAATAGATTTACAACACATTCTTAACAAACATTTCCATGTATTTTACTGTGTGTTCATAAAATTAAATAAATGTTATAATTACCAAGTCTTCCTTATGGTCAAGAGCCCTTTCGCTGGCCTCTTCCCTCCTGCATCAGTGATGACTGCGAAACGGTCACTCAAACTTCTTTTGACTTCTGGAAAGCGGCCTCCTGATGACAGCCTCAAAGACTTCCCAGTCACGAGTCCCTGTGACTTCTTAGCACGAAAATCAACAGGCTCCTCGACTTCCCCACCTTCCAACTGCAGTGACACTCTCTTACCCTGCTTCTTATACTTCAAAGCAGCCTCTGACACATGGCCAACAAACTCACGGTTCTTATTAAACCCACGCTCACTCTCACCAAATCCTTGGACAAAACAGAGCATAATTTCATCAGGATACGACTCCTTCATCTAGAAGGTCATAACTAATATTCGACTAACGTAAACCACTCGAATAAGGTCACAACAGACAACGATTCGTTACACCAATTTTAATTTGCTAAGAAAGCGAGTCACCGGACATTTTCAAACACGAAAACAGTACAGACTTCTCTGAATTTCGATTAAAACTTATTTTGTTATGGTGTACGCAACTGGGTTACTAAAACACATTCAACATCGATAACTTTGCAATAAAATGGTAAATCACACGGTCGACACAACGGAATTCGGTATTAATCAATTAAAATTCACAATTTCACTGTCCTTTTATTATCACGAATTCACAATTGTTCGAAAAATCGAAGGATTTATGTAGGCCGCCGAAAAATATCGGGGTAAACTGACATTTCTTTCACGTTCGGTAACCGCCCGTAAGTCGCTTTGCGTTCGGAAACACAATCTTGCACGGCCTCGGCTGTTTGCGAACTGACACCGGTTTGGCCGCCCCCACTCGGCCTAGCGTCCACGCGGCGACTCACAAAATGTGCGCCGCGTCGCAAACACACAATGAATGAAGAATGTGACGTCGTTTTCTATAGCACCTGACAAGTGCCAATGTTTTTCACGGCAAGTGTTATGTTGAGTTATTAAATCGGAATTACAGCCCACATGATGATCATACAAAGTAGGATCGACCTACTTTATAGTTTCTGAAGTACCTACCTACCTAATTCACTACCTACCTAATTGCTCCCAGATCTTTCATGATGGATAAAGGTACCTACATTGTGTCATTTTCATCAAAATCATCATAATGATCATCTCAAGACGATTCAACATCCATGATATTGATTACACACGAACAGTGGCCATGGCCCTGTAGGCCTCTAAGACCGCTTCAGTGGACTGACGTGGGGGAAAATTCCCATGCTCAATTACCTCACCTGGCGTCTGGCGTACCTAAGACTTATTATAACTTAGTAGGTAATAGCGGTTGGTAAGTTGTTATGAAACGCAAAAAAGATGCTGTTATCATCCCTGTTGCCATATTCATACATTCTATTCTATGATGATGAACACAGAATAGGTAAGTAAATCTTCTGTTATGTTTTGTGATTTTGTGGCACCATGAGTCACGAGCCGCCCCATCATAGGCTATGCTGTTCTCTTCCATGGCCCTAGATAATGTTAAACACTAGATTGCTTTGGAATTTATTGCACTTGGTTTATTGCTAAGTCAAATACCTAAGTAGTTACTTTATAACTAGGTATACTCGTACATAGTAAGTACCTAACCGGTTTAGCTCTTAAAATTCTACTAACAATGCGATAGTTTTTATAAATCCTTAGTTATTAAGTTCTCGGTAGACAGGCACGGTACATTAATAGGGAAATTAAATAATATTCCATTGCGTGACGGTCCGTTTGGATCGATACCCGGGAAACAAAGTGAGGGATCGTCAGGGTTACCGGGAAGCAAACTCACTTAAAATGCTGAAAGTGTCGTAAATAGCCATTAACTATGCCCAACACTTTTCATTGTATTGAGGTTTATTTTAAATGTAGGTACTTAACACTTATGTGTTATGCCACCCTTCGGGAAATACAGGTGTGATGTTATCATGTATTTCCCAAAGGGTGGGCAGAGGTGTAGGTACCTACTTACATAAAGTACACCCACATTTCACCAGTTATAAATAAAGAAAAAAACCAGCCAAGTGCGTGTCGGACCACGCACAATGAAGGATTCCGCAGTTGGGATGAATTTATCCCAAAAACAAACTTAACTTTGCAGTTGAAAAACATATTCTCCCATACGGAATGTATGGGAAAAATGTTTTTGCAACTGCAAAGTTAAGTTGGTCGATTACTACTCGTTAACTTTTAAAGCCTACTTAGCTGTGATAGTTTTCTTTT
Source organism: Agrochola litura (assembly GCA_949152395.1). Lineage (NCBI taxonomy): Eukaryota > Metazoa > Arthropoda > Insecta > Lepidoptera > Noctuidae > Agrochola > Agrochola litura. Next base: position 13,373,619 of record OX424509.1, on the reverse strand, counting down.
TAATTTCGTTATATAAACTACTGCTGTGACTTTTTTCACACACCCAAAACTAACCATTAAAGCTTAATATTTCGCAAATGGATCCCTGAATCCAAAAATGGTTTTCAAATATTCATAATGTTTTTGAAGGACCTTGTCAATGATACCCCACACCATGGGACAGAAAAAAACGTGTAGGTACGGGAGGTACCCTAAAAAAAATTTTTTTTCTTGATTTTGTTTTACCACTTTGTCGGCGTAATTAATATATACGAGTATACCCATGCCAAATTACAGCTTTCTAGTACCAAGGATCTCGGAGCTAGACCGCGGACAGACAGACAGACAGACGAATATGACGAAACTATAAGGGTTCCTTGTTTACTACAGAACCTTAAAAAATGGGGTTTGGGTGGGGTTGTGTAAATGTAGGTAAATAAATATTACTTTTTTGAAATCCATAAAAAATGGCTTTATCCCAAAAAAAGTTAACCACTCTATGCTACTCTCTTTCTTTTTACGAGGCTGTGGACCACAAAGATTGCAAAAAAATTGAACACAGTTGAGAGTCGGTAACTTGTTGTACCGAAACTACCTATCAGCAGCTGGATAAAAATCTTGTAGAATTACAATTCAATCTGTCACACTTTTGATTGATTGAGGCCTTGAAGAACCGAGATGATCACGAGATATTACATTTCTCTGTGAAATCATGCTTCTTGTGGGAAAGCAAAACCACGTAGCGATTAGAGTAAATTGCAATAGGCAAAGTGTAGAAGTTGCGTGAACGATTTTCAAATTACTGCATGCAGCAGTTATATGTATGACGCAAAATTTGCACTAACGCCAAAGTGTGCTACTTTCGTTGATTAAAAAATTTCAATAGCTTTAATTCCAGCTATTCAACTGTCTTTATTGCCAAAACATGGCAACATTTTGGCGACCTAGACAGCTTGAAGTGAAGTTGTGCGTCAGGGTTCAAGTGTCGCAATTCTCATTTGAACAAATCTAAGGTTCAAGGGCCCTTATCTGTTGCCTTAGAAAACCTAGTTCATGAGTTTTGCTTCTTTTTTTTAAATCGCTACGGTGCCGGTGTAACTCTTGGCCTGCATCTCACCTGATGGTAAGTGATGATTAGGCTGAAGGTGGAAGCGAGCTTCACCCGGAATCCTCAGAACTGGGTATAGGGTTGCCAGGCCCCAAAATAGAAAACCCGGACATAGATACACTGAAAGCCTGACACACGGGTTTTTAAAAGTAAAAAAGTTTTCTTACTGTCGCGAGTCATGCGTGTCCGCGTGAGTCGCTCGCACGCTTTCGTTCGGCATCTTTTGGTGGGGCGGGGAAGACCAAAAGCCTAACAAAAGCCAGACAGGCAGGACTTGTATACATTTGGCCTGACACGATAGTAATAAAAAGCCGGACATGTTTGTGTAAAGCCGGACACCTGGCAACCCTAACTGGGTAACATTGTTGTTATGGCGACAGACTTAGATAAGATGGTGGTAGCGGACTTAGAACAAGCCCTACCACCAACCAAAGCCAGCAAAAAATTTTGCCCCCACTGGGAATCGAACCCGGGACGTTTTGAGTCTGAGACAGGTGGTCTAACCACTAGATAGATCACAGAGGCGGTTAAAACGCCGCAAGAGGCGCTTTTAACCTTCACGTGGAAACCCATGTGATGGGCAATCCTCCAAGCACCTTAAACTCAAGCTATCAACGACTCAACTCTGAATACGTCAGGAAAACACTCAAATGAACATACATTTATAACGTGGCGTGGTGGTGTAATGTAGTTAGGGTTACCATCCGTCCGGATTTGTCCGGACATGTCCGGCTTTTTGGCCGTCCGTCCGAACTATGTCTGCCCTTCTCATTTGTCCGGACTTTTCGATTTAAGGGGAATTTCTTTAAAAAGATAAATTATTACTAAGAAGAAAAAAATAAGATTAAAAAGTAAAAAATCCGGACTTTTTTTGCAAATGTCAGGCTTTTTGTCAGGACTTTTCAAAAAACGAAATGGTAACCCTAAATGCAATGCGCTTGAGTTGATAGTTGGTAGGTAGGTAAACCAAGAGCACAGTGACTAACAGTGTGATAACAGTAACATCGTAGGTAGGTTTATAAGGTAAATATAAAATCGAACATTGAAATCTATATATGGTAAATAAGTATTAATGTATGACTATATTGAATTTATGTCCATGACTACCGTAGGACCACCAACGCTAATCGCTTCCATATTTAGTAAATAATTAGTACCCAATTGGTACTAGTTAGTGCTCGAACGACAAAATTGGTACCTTAGTAGTTTTCGAGAAACTCGACTTTGAAGGTGGTCCGGCGGTAGTCACGCTCACTTCAGTAGGACCACCATGAGCGCCGAAAAAGGGGGCATGCTGCAGCAATTCTAAGTATACAAATAATTAGTACCTTTAAATGTGATTCATTGCGTAAAAAAACAGAACTGAAACATTTGTATTTACCGAGAAATCAACGATGAAAACTTTCGCGCGCTCGTTCAGCAGAACCACGACATTGAATGTTGATTCCAACTTTGACGAGCTTGTCGCTTTCCTCAAACCTATATAGAAAATTAGTACCCTGCAAGATAAAATTAGTGCCCAAAATTCAAAATTGGTTCTTCAGTAGTTTACGAGATATACCATGCCATTGGTGCCATCGTTGATTTCTCGGTAAATACAAATGTATCAGTTCTGTTTTTTTTAAAGAAATGAATCACATTTAAGGGTACTAATTATTTGTATACTTAGAAAAGCTGCAGCATGCCCCCTTTTTCGGCGCTCATGGTGGTCCTGCTGAAGGGAGCGTAACTACCATCTTCACAGTCGAGTTTCTCGAAAACTATTAAGGTACCAATTTTGTCGTTCGAGCACTAATTAGTACCAATTGGGTACCTACTAATTATTTACTAAAAATATGGAAGCGATTGGCGTTTGTGGTCCTGCGGTGGTCACGGACATATTGAATTTCGTAATTCTTATCTACCTACTACGCTGAGCACATTTAACGAGTACCAAGTGCAAAAAACGAAATGAAAATTTTTGGCAGTTAAGTATTTGTTATTTTAGTTCAGTCTCAGATTTGATACCACTGTCTGCAGCACTACATCAAACATGCTTGAAAAGTGAGTTTGTTTTGAACTTTGTAGTTGCCGTCGGGTTTTTGTTTAATTTTTGTTTTTTATTTTCACCCTTTAGGCGTGTTATATTTTTTGGAATCGTCTCCTCAAGCCCTTTATTTGTTGTGTTCCACGCGCGCCTCAGAGAGATGTCAGCAGAACTGACGGGGTCCGCTAGGGCCGATGCCTGCCGGGGTTGCGGGTTTGTCCGAAAGGCTTACCGTGGCCCCTGGCAACATACAAGCAACTGAAGGAATACGGGTGGGTTTTAGTTAGTAAGAGTCTGACACGCCCTCTCGCTCCGCCCAGAGCGGGAGAAGTAATTTGATAATTTTCCACCCAAAAAAAACGCTTTGTTTTGATAGCCCATGGTCATGAAACAATTCTTTTTATTCATGGTCTTACTTATAAATTTATTTATTTATTTGTTTGTTTAAGGATTACCAACAAGTTACATTGATTTGCGAGGTGTAGTTTAGGAGTAAAGATTACTTTATTTAAAGCATTCTGCCAAACTCTCTACACCTGCAATCTGTGGGTCAACTACACGCAGCGGGCCATCAACGCTCTCCGAATACAATATAATAACGCGTTCAGAGTGCTGGTGGGGCTCCCGCGCTACTGTAGTGCGTCTGCGATGTTTGCGCACGCGCACACAGACGGCTTTCACGCGGCGCCGCATCGCTTCGCTGATGTTCCGCACGCGTGGAAGCGCCAACACCATTCTGAACGTGCTCAGTCACAAGCTGGACAGCCCCCTTCTGGGGCACTGGGTTCAAGCACAAGTGCGTGTGCCCGGGGCCCCAGTGGCAAGTACCTGAATTAAATTTTAATTAACTAATATAGTATTATAATATATTTAACTAATAATAGTTTGTAAGTCGTTTCTACTAACAACATTATGGGCCAAATGTGTCTGAAATAAAAAGATTTTATTTTATTTTTTTATTTTTTTTTATTACAATTATTATCTTTTACAATAGTAAAACTTAGTTATAATACATTATCCTGTAATGCACACTCAATTACAGGTAACCAAAGCTTACAAATTGACGTCTTAAATAAAGCTTCGGGCAGACAGGTGCGACTAGAACAATTACCGGTGTCACGTCGTGCCAGTCTGCACGAGGTTTTACTAACAAAACCGTAGACGAATCGATAGACACCTCATTTCTTAAAATCCATCCAGCCGTTAGGATGTTTCGAGGGTATAAAGAATCCCGCGGGTATGGAGAAATACCCCTGTGTCTTTGCTGTCGCGCAGTCGGGTAACAAGATGCTACTGCAAAGACTATCCAATGTCGCCAAGGCTACGCAAGGAGGTGAAGACCATAAAGGATTGAATGTAACATCTTCTTTTATCTGAATCGTAGAACGAAGCTATAAAAAATGCCCAACTATGAAAGAAAAGATTACCAACACGCTTTAAGATTAATCCAGTAACCTCTTGTTCTAGTGACTACAATCTACATCGTGTTTATCGAAAAGTTTTCTCAAATAAAAATAAATTATCTAAATTGTTATTCTGATCGAGTTTAAATAAGAATTAATGGTTTACTGTATTAAGAACAAGAGAATAAAATAGAGAACAACATAAATTCATTTTTTAGATCGTTTTTCATCGGTACTAAAATGTTACACTGCTATTGACTTCAGAAAATCAGGACATTTTAATAAAAAAGTTTCAACCATAAAGATATAAGAAAGTTTCAGCTATAAAACATGATCTTTTGTCTTGAATTAAGCAATTTTGGAACAAGTCTCTGGGGTAAAGTTACCATCAATGATTTATGGTGCCTAGCCTAATTTTCAGAGCCTTTCAGGAGATCGACTCTCTACTCGACAATGATAGAGGACTAGAGGTGGATGCTGCTATCTACATTTTATCCATACTAATATTAAGAAGAGCTTATTGAATTGTTTTATTTGTTATTACGGATGCTTTTAACGTTCTGCATCGTTATCACATGTATAACTTCAACATGAATGATGTAACCAATATTTTGTAACCATATTTTGATATAAAAGAGTGTCCGTGGAGTTTCTTGCCCGTTCTTCTCCATCCTACCTACTACGCTTTGAAATGGGCAACTAGCTTCATCTTTCTGACTGACCGACCTCTTGACAATTCAAAAGTGCCTGTAATTGGTTTATTTGAAAGTTTTGAAACTAGTTAGTAGTTACCTACCTATAAGATTATTTTGTTATGATCCGATTTGATTACATACATTTTGCACACACATTTTGCAAACAGATCTCTTAATCCAATAACGGTTTTCACATACCTACCTACTCACAATGTTTTTGAAGGACCTTTCCAATGATACCCCAAAACATGGGATAGAAAAAAAAAACATCACCACTTTACGTGTACACTACACTACTACTTACCTACCTACAATAAAATTTTTCGTTGGTTTTTATTAAAATAAAAATCAGCTGTTTCATAGAAAAGTGCAATACCTACGCGGTCAAAATGTATGGAACAGCTGATTTTTTTTAAATAACCGACGAAAAATTTCAACGCAGGGGGGTTCAAAATCATGTATTGAATCCATGGTTTCAGTTTTCGCGTCGATGTCCCTGCCACCATTCAATATTTTAGGTCACTAGTTAGCCACATTTGTTACTTCCATACAGTAGTATTGCCAAATTAATCAAAACAAGTATATATTTGACAGCTATTTGCGCCGTTGCCATCTTTCAGGATAAGCCCTCGTCATATCACGACTCTTAATTAGCAGGACGCCAATTCCGTAAGACGTAAGTACGAACGAACGAAAACGGGGTAGTTGGTAGTAAACGATCAATATAATCCGGTACCCTACAGGAATCTCCTAGGATACGGGAAAACCAAACTTGTGTTTATGACTTAGGTAACGCGGCGGGATAGGAATGAATAAGGAAACAATGATTGTTATCGTTTGCGTAATGACGTCTGATAATTTTAGTACCGTAGGTACGTAGGTGTTTTCGATTATGGTTTTAAGAGTTAAGGCTTAAAAGGACTCTCACTCTAGTAGAACAATTTCTATGAAAACTTCATGGAAATTGTTCTACCAGAATCGCGTCGTACCGTCGCGTGACCATGAATGGATAGCATTGCCATCTCAAAAAATCAGAAAACCGGACTTACCCGCAAAAAAGCCGGACGTATGGGTCCCACGGCCGGAGGGACGCCAAAAAAAAAGGATTTTTGACTAAAAGTTCAAATAAAACACATATTTTTATAAGAAAGTTTTAATCAGTATTATCATTTTCATTTTTGCTTATTTTTCTTTGCGAAACGTGCTATAAAAGCTCAACCTTCTTAATAATTTTATCATAAATACAATAGACGTGGATATATTTATTTAGTAACCTGTTCCGCTTAGCTATTTCTAAAGAGCAGACTGCGTTCGGTCTGGCAACACGCCATGTTCGAGTTCGCGACAGGTCAATCGTCATCCTGAGGATGCCTCGTTGAGAGGTGATACACGTGTCGATTTCTTTCAGGGTTTTTTTATGGCTCTTTAGAAATAGCTAAGCGAAACAGGTTACTAAATATATCCACGTCTATTGTATTTTATAATGGATTTCCGCAAGGTCACGCCTGAATCAACAAACTGTTTTTGCAATAGTTTCCGATTTTAACCTGTTTCGTTGTTTCGTCCATTGTTGGCCTATTAAAGAAAATAAAAAGAGCCTAACAAAAGCCGGACGGGCCGGACACAGTCAAATTGGCTCGGACAAGAGGTCAAAAACAAAAAGCCTAACACTGTCCGGCTTTATCCGGACAGATGACAACTCTATGAATGGGTATCCTAAAAGGGGGCTTTTATTTTTGTTTTTTCGTTTGGTTAGACTGCATTTTTTTTGTATTGCATCTTACAGGTCAACCTAGGAGGTTGCCGGCTGCTTAACCGGACTTTCCTGTGGCTGCCTCAATAAATTAAAGCCTCCAGCCAGAGCATAAAACTTAGAAACTAAGCGACTATACGCTAAGGGCACCCCCTGTGGGGTACAGAGCGAGCTCGGCTTAGGGCGTCGCTGGTGGAGGACAGCAAGGGACAGGCTGGATCGGATTAATTGGTTAGACTACCCAAGTGTCAGAGTTTATATACCACCCATGGACCTCTGACTTGAAAAGTGGGCTAAAGAACAAGTGGCAATAGCTTTCAAAGCGTTTCTTATTTCTTCTACAACGACATCAGCGATAGCGATGAGTCAGACCAAATAATCAAGACATAGCGCTGCGAATAACACAGTGAAGCATGCCAAAACTACACCTCCGCTCTGTGCATACACGCTCACACGCATTAATTTACAACCATTCACAATCAAACTGCACCTCACTGAGTGCACACATGTTTACAAAACCGGCCTCACGTCACTGTTGACAACGCTATGTCTTGGTATTTTATTTGGTCTGAGAACGATGATGGAAAAGTCAAAAATGTATGGAACGGACATAAAGTACCAAAAAGTTTAAGTCAATCCTGTGGACAGTCGTAGAAATACGAAACGATTTGAAAGTGATTGCCACTTCTCAAGCCCTCAGGCAATGTATGAGCATTTATATCATCTTTCTCTGACCGATCATTGGTAGGTCGAGGTTCAGTGGACAGGGTAAACTATTTCAGAAATGCAGGTACAGAAAATTACAGTAGGTGACTGGGTGTTTCTTTGCTAAAAAGGTCTCCATATAGACACAGATTACCTAATACTTACTTAAGTAACTAGGTACGTAACTGGTAATAGGCCGTAAATTAGCAATCCCTAATTACTTATCCGCAAAGTTAGAACATTAGTAGGTAGTAACTAGATGCTAATCTACGGTTACTTCGGACCGGTCTTCTAATGATTGAGCTTCTGCGGTTTCTGACCTATGAAACGGACGCCTGGTAAATGATGAAAGATTGGTTTGGAGTTCTAATCATCGTGAAATCAAAATTGATGAAAGATTGGTCTGTACCCTAATTACGTAAAACACGATCAATCACAATCTGAATCGTTTTGAAACAGATTGCTAATCCTTCATAAGTTGGAAAAAAAATCTGCTCAGCAACGTAAATAACGCAATGAATGTTGTTGAACTATCAAAATGAAACAGATTAGTCTTAATCTCTTACGAAAATGTGTGACGTAATTAGATATATAGCTCGACCTCTGATCATCGTGAAATCAAAATCTAGTGGTACAAAATATGTCTTCAAATAAGTATCTAGCTACTTAAAACCCATAGAAATATACATATCTCTTATCACTTAGGGGTATGAAAAATAGACTACGACCGATTCTCAAACCTACCGAACATACATATTAAATTTCATAAAAATCAATCAAGCCGTTTCGGAGGAGTATGGCAACTAACACTGTGACACGAGAATTTTATCATACTATGAAATAAGCGTAAGTGCTCATACACACGAGCGGCACGTTGTCGACGGCTGCCGACGACGCGTGTGGACGGCTGCAGTTGCCTCTGATGTTGACGTTTGCCGTTCGTGTGTATGAGCATTAAGATGGTCTCCTAAAGACCACACCATAAACTAACCCAACACAAAAATTTCATATTCTGCCTCTACACGAGCGAAGGAAAATTGCAGATCTTGCTTTCTTGTTTAGCGTTATGAACGGATCTTCTGACGTCCCTGAGCTGGTGGGCAAGATCGGGCTTCGTGTACCAAGTGCACTTCTTCGGAGACCACGTCTTCTCCATGTGCCTCAAGTCAGAACTATCTACAGACAGAACTTGCACGTGATAAGAGTTTGTCGTACTTTTAATGTGGTGTGTCAGGATGTCGAGTTAGATTTAGATTTATTTACTAGTAGCGATAAGGAAGTGAAGATATGTTTGAACAATTGTTTTTTCGATGTATAACCATTTCATTTTTTTTTTCTTCTCTTTATTATTGTATTTTTTGAGCGTGAGATAATTCATTAGCGTACCTCTTTTTTTTTTTGTGGGAAATTATCAAACAACTTATCCCACTCTAGGCGGAGCGGGAGGGCGTGTCAGACTCTTACTGACTAAAACCCACCCGTGTTCCTTCGGTTGCCCTGTTGCCGGGGGCCACGATCTCCCTATCGGTTTTCTTCGAACCCCCGGCAGGCATTGGCCCTAGCGGACCCTGTCAATTCTGCTGACATCTCTTACGTCGCTGTTTTCGCGTATTTGTTAATTTTACTCACTTTCATCGTTAGTGGAAGCTTGTAATTGGGGCCATCGTTTACACATTGTAGGTACTAGATATTAAAATGTATTTAGCTTCATAGCTAACTAAAATACTCACGTATTTCTAAAATTAATAAAATAATTAATAAACTTTTAAGGCATGCATTTTTGGGTGTAGTATAGTTACACCTCTGCCTTACCCTTCGGGGAATACAGGCGTTATGTTATGGTGTTATGGCGTGCCTAGTTTATCTTTCCCCCTAACATAAAGCTTGGTCGCCTATTTCTATACAGGGTGGTAGGGACATCGACGCGAAAACTGTTACCATGGATTCAGCACATGATTCTGAACCCCCCTGCGTTGAAATGTTTCGTAGGTTTTTTTTTTTAATCTGCTGTTTCATGGAAAAGTGCAATACCTACGCGGTCAAAATGTATGGAAAAGGTGTTTTTTTTTTAATAACAGATATTTTATAACCTGGTTTAACACGTAGGGTACTTTTAACCGTGGTAGTAGTTCCCGTGGGATATTTTCCAACATCCACGTGGACGAAACCGCAGCCAAAAGGTAGGTAATGGAAAATTTAAATGGCGTATGCCAAGAAGTAGGAACTAACTCGGCACGAGATTAAAAATGCGTTATGCACAGCAGCGCTAAACCACGACATACAGGGTGGCAGAGACATCGACGCGAAAATTGTTACCATAGATTCAGTACATGATTCTGAACCCCACTACGTTGAAATTTATCGTCGGTTATTAAAAAGAAAAACTGCTTTTCCAAACATTTTTACCGCGTAGGTATTGCACTTTCCTATGAAACAGCAGATTTAAAAAAAAATTGGTATACCAAAATAAAAATAAAAAAGGGAGTTCAGAATCATGTATTGAATCCATGGTAACAGTTTTCGCGTCGATGTCCCTGCCACCCTGTATATTTCTTGCACTGATAACTGCGAGTAGCTGTGAGATTATAAACAACTTGCCTAACCGCAATGTTATGAATATTTTTAATAAATATGACTATGTGAAGGCATTGTTAATGCCAATACCTAGTATGAAGGCATCCGGCCAGTACCCGCCCCTGAGTCGCACGGTTTTTTAAACCAGACAAAACATCGAGATTTCTTTAATATGTACTAAGTTTAATATTAAGAAACAACGATTTTTTATTTTATTTGGGAACCCACAGGAAATACAACATTAAACTCAGAAAATTATAAAAACAATAGAATTCAGAAAAACATAACAAAATTAAAAAAAAAATTATACATAATAATAAAAAACCCGCAGGGCAGCATGTGGCGAGCTGTTGGGCAGTAGCGACCCCACGGACCCTATCTCCCGGGAGAAGTCTTGTTCCTCACCTCTGGCTTGCCTTTATTGGCCGGCTGGAGTGAACACTGACGAGGAACGGAGCTCCCACCTCATTCTTGCCTTAATTGGTCGGCTTGAGTGGAGATTCGCAAGAGCAAACGTGCTCGGAGGAAGGAAGTATTCCAGTAAGATGCTGGTAGGGATCTTGACCGTACTTCCGGGATTGTCCTAATAGCCGTGGAACACCTCTCCACTCCTCACAAGCACCTCAGGACATGTTGCTCTCTTGTCGCTACGACACTTTATGCTAGCGACCGTTTTCGGGGGCCCATTATTGAGCGTGCAAGTCACCCCCTGCCATTTTATCCGTGTACATTTAAACATTGATCAGGCAGGGGCCATAGTCCTTCCATAGTTCCAGGTAACTAGTCCACTTTAGCCACCCAAACCCATAGTCCAATATCTTTGTTTCCATATCCTGCAATAGTCCTACACCAACCGAGGGTTGTCCTTGGGTGCCCTTGCATAGTGGGAACAGGGCTAATCGTCAGTTGGTGCCTCAACACTTAAAAATGTCTAAGGGGCCTGTGCGAGTTGGCTTCGGCCCCTCGTACGCCTTCCAAAGGTCCGGAACCCCAGGGTCCCGGGTCAGGGATTTGTCAAAGACATTTAAAAATAATATAATATTAAATAAACATTCGGAAATAATTTCTCTCTGTAAGAGTAATATTATCTATTCTGTGTATAGTCCTACTAGTAGGTAGTATGGTTTCCACGAAGTAAAATCATTTACGTAGATTTGTTTTAATTGAACGAAGAATCTTCCAGGAAACTAATTCTCTTAACTACCATGTATACGTTAATATTATCAATATTTCTTCCATTAAGAATGTGTAAACAATCCGCGAACATTTTCGCACAATATTTACTGGAGTGCCGACGACTCCAAACAGGATCATACATCAAAGCACACAATACCAGGAAGTATGGTCTCCTGTCATGACTAAATTTAGTTCCCATGGGATTATTTACCTTCCTTATACACGTGGGTTTGTTATTAAAGCTCGCGAAAAACAAAAAACAAGATCCACGAATTTCGCGATCATCGATCATTTTAAGGCTTGTGCAGACCAGCGCGACACGCGACGCGACACAAAGGCACCGCCCGTCGCGCGACGAGCGGTGCCTTTGTGTCGCGTCGCGTGTCGCGCTGGTCTGCACAAGCCTTTAATCGAGTTGTTGACGGAACTTCGGATACTGAGAGCTAAAAACAATCGATGATCGAAATCTCTTCAAAGTGCTGTTAACGTCTGGAAGTACAATAAACTGCAGATTTATTGGTGTAATTTATGTAAACAAAGGTCGTTACTTGTACTAAAAATATAGGTCACTTTATATTCTACGTTGTTAGAAATGAGGAATGAGTCAATGTTTTTATCGGGAAGTGACTAAAACAAAAGTGCTCTTAGGTTTAATTTTCATCGTAATTAATCATTATTAAAAAATATATAAATATTTAAAGCTTTGCGTAAGCCCCTTCCTTGTTTTATGCGTCCAGTCTAATTACGTAACTTATTTTCATAAACGATTATGACTAATTTGTTTTATTTTGACAATTCAACAACATTCATTGCGTTATTTACGTTGAGCAGATTTTTTTTCCAACTTATGTTATGAAGCAATGGATTGGCAATCTGTTTCAAATCGAAACAAATTGTGATTGATCGTGCATTACGCAATTAGGGCTTGCACACAAGATGAAAGCACTAACATTTTTAACCGACTTCCAAAAAGGAGGAGGAGGTTATATGTTCGACGCGTATGTTTGTTTTTTTTTTTTTTTTTTTTTTTTATATATGTCCACCGATTTCGCCGTCATTTGAGGACCGATTTTGAAAATTCTTTTTTTGTCCCGAATTGGTCCCATATAAATTTTATTAACTTTGCTTGGGTAGTTTTTGAGTTAACTACAAAATACGTATTTTTTTTCCCACTTAGTATGTAGATGATATGATAAGTTCCTGACACTGGTAGTAGGTAGTGGTATTCGAATGTGTGTGGGGTAGGTACCACAACTAAAAAGTGAAAAATAAAAACTTTTTACAAAAAAAAAACTACCGACTTCCAAAAAAAACACTACAAAGTGAAAAATAACTTTAATTTCGGAAGTCGGTGGCAAAAAACGAAAACACAAAACCCAAGACACCGACTTCCGAAATTAAAGTTATTTTTCACTTTGTAGTGTTTTTTTTGGAAGTCGGTAGTTTTTTTTTTGTAAAAAGTTTTTGTAATACTATAATTAGTAATTAAAAAAACAGTTTACCAGCCAATATACAAACATAAATACGATAACGAGTTTCCATGTCCCTTGAAAGTAGATCACAAACTTGAATAAAACAATAACATACCTGCGTTCTCCTAAACTCTGAAGGAAGGTAAAACGTAGGTAAAATTCTATGAACGGTTACCGCCGTTACTGTAAAACTATAAAAGATACTAATATACTAAGTAACAAATTCTGACGCATTTAGGTCAGCCGTAAACCTATTATCTGAGAAACCTGGTTTGTTTGAATACAACTACATATTACATGAATTGAGTGAATCAGTATTTCTTTAAACTAAATATTTCTTCGGTTATGTATATTCTTCTCGGCTCAAACGTTGCATAGAGTAAATATTTTACGGAATTAGATATAGGCGATCTTTTCAATATGTGGGTAGATAACGAGTGGTCAATGGAAAACTTATGTAGACAGCAAACTGGTAATTTGCTCGAGAAGCATAGTTTAAACGCCCTTTCAATGCCTTTGCAGATACTGATTTGACTTTCAAGCTTGATGTGCGACCCTTGAACGACCCATGATAAATTAACCAAAACTGCTCCTCAGCATTTGTGAAAAAACTGAGCGCACACAGTAAACTCCTATGCCCTCTAAAATTCAGCTTTGTCATGAAAGCTGCAATAATTATCAATATCCACGTGCAGCTTAGGTAATACAAAGCAGAATAATTAAGGCAACAGGTTATTATTAGGCACATTTCATGCTTCAAAAGGCTTCGTTACTTAATCTTCTATTTTACTAATACCTATTACTATTGCACGTGTTGTGTGTGACGGTGAGTGGATTATGGAACACGAGTAGGTAATTACAGTCTAGAGAATAAAACAGTAGAGCTAGTCATGTAACGCAAATTCTACGGCAAGATTAGATAAATTTGCGCCATTCAGGAATATACAGGAATTAATACCGATATACACCCAGCAGGTGTAGGTACGTGACGTTCAAAATATTTGGCAAGCATGCGAGGGAGTGTCGCGACGTCACTCTTGGCACAAACACATTGGCGACAGTCTGCTTACGTCACTAGACTTTGAGCACTTTCAAAACATGGAGTCTCTTCGTACCGGATAAACACAAAACGTACGCTGTTCACCTTGAATTCAGGTAGTGCAATTCATTGTAAGTAACGTATGTACTTAGTTAATTAATTTAATCTTTATTTGTATGGAACAATCTCTTCTAGGGGGCGAGCAGCACTTCAAATGGTAATGAGTTGAGTGCATCAGTTCCGCTTGGCGTGGTATATGGCAGTATCGTGGTGAAGAAACGGCTCTGTTCGTGCAAGTATAGCAATTTGTATGTTAACGATCTTTATAGAAACCATACTGGTTTCTATCATATGGCATCAACCGCAGGAGTTGCTCATAAGACCCTATTTTGTAAGAATCTTAGAAAACAACAACTGACAAAAAACATTTTAAGACGTGCGGTGCGTTCTGAAATTGGGCAACGTCGCAAATAGATGTCAAATATTTCGCTGTTTTGATTAATTTGGCAATATTAATGTATGGAAATAGGAAATGTGGCTAACTAGTAAACTAAAATATTGATTATGAAATGCAATAATTAATATCGTAACACCGAATATTTCGTTTTAGATGTAAAAAATGTATTTGGAAACTTTCCAAATGCCTTTTTAGCACCTAAATGGTTAACGGTTATAACATCAAATTCAGTGTTATAATTGCAATTCATTATTAACTAATATTCTAGTTCACTAGTTAGCGATATTTCATATTTCCATACAGTAATATTGCCAAATTAATCAAAACAGGGAAATATTAGACAGCTATTTGCGACGTTGCCAACTCTTTAGCGCAATGAAGATGGACGAGGTTAGGTCAAGTTCTTGACGGAAATTTATGACCTAACAAGAAATTCTTGGACTGTGGAAATGCTTTAGAAAAAGAAAGAGGATGAAAGTAGATGAACAAGAAACAATAAGAATGTGAAAATGAAGAAGATGCGATATTTAACCCTATCATACAGCATAATGAGTTCTAACTTGAAGAAGATGCTATTATTAGAACCACAATCGATTCTCAACTTTCAATATACAATCGATTAGTGTTTAAGGCTGAGAAACCTAACATGTCCAATATCCATGTCCACTTGATCGCAGGACTTATTTTTTTGAAGCACTTTCAGTAGAATTCAAGGAGTATTGCAGTATTGCTGAATAATAATTAATTGGCAACGACTAACCTTAATGGTCCATAAGTCACTTAAAAGGCAAACTTGATTAAAATCACACATTTCTCTACAGGCCACCCACCCCATATAAATTCATCCTAATTAAAACTAAGTGCTTGAATAAATTGCATACGAAAAGCGATATTTCACTAAATTGACTTGGATTTATTGACCGAAAAGGTCAAACTGCAGTGTCAATTGGTCAACCACACTCACTACCGGCTCTTACGCAAATTGTAGGCCATATTATAAATACATCAACCTTTTAAGTAGTTACGATTATGTGGTATTTGCACCTATCAAGATAAGCTTGGGGCGAGGTCGTAGGTTTTCCTCCATATTATTTTATGCTATTAACTTATACGTTCTGTTGGCATTGGTTTTAAAATTACACATCAAAGAGCTAAAGGCGACACTGGTAAATAACTATTCCAATCGGCGGATTGTTACTTATTGCAATCCTAAGGTAGCCTTAGTAGTCATGAAAAAATACTCTTGAGTCAATTTGATCAGAATGCTGCAAAAGAATGATGCGTTTTCTACGAGATATACAGGTTGGCAGGGACATCGACGCTAAAACTGTAACCATGGTTCAGGACATAATTCTGAACCCCCTTGCGTTGAAATCTTTACTCGATTATTTTTTTAAATATCTGCTGTTTCATAGAAAAGTGCAATACCTACGCGGTTAAAGTGTATGGAAAAGTTTTTTTTTTTGTTTAATAATCGACGAAAAATTTCAACGCAGGTTTCAGAATTATCTACTGAATCCATGGTAGGAGTTTTCGCATCAATGTCCTTGCCACCCTGTATAGACTCCTACACTCCAATAATTAACGAAATTAAAAAAAAATACTGTAATGTTATTTTTAACCGACTTCCAAAAAGGAGGAGGTTATATGTTCGTCGCGTATGTTTGTTTTTTTTTTTTTTTTCTTTTTTTTTATGTATGTCCACCGATTTCTCCGTCAATTGTGGACCGATTTTGAAAATTCTTTTTTTGTTTGAAAGAATATGCTCTCGAGGTGGTTCCATATAAATTTTATCAACTTTGCTTTGATAGTTTTTGAGTTAGCTTCAATAATACGTACTTTTTCCCACTTAGTATGTGGATGATATGATAAGTTCCTGACACTGTTATTTACATAGCAGGTAGTGGTTTTCGGATTTGTGTGGAGTAGGTGCCACAACTGAAAAGTGAAAAATAAAAACTTTTTACAAAAAAAAACAACCGACTTCCAAAAAACACTACAAAGTGAAAAATAACTTTAATTTCGGAAGTCGGTGACAAAAAACGAAAATTCAAAACCGAAGACACCGACACAACTCCACATCCACAACCTGCTACCTCTCCGTAGCAGGTTGTGGATGTGGAGTTGTGTCGCAAACCATGCTGCACCTCCTATCCTGCCCTCTGGTCCCAAAACATGCAGTCAGAGTGACTGCATGTTGCGCGCATGTGCGCTGCTACCAACGATACCGTGCAAGGGTCAACAAGATTTGAAATCTTGTCGTGAGGAAAAACATAAACAAGAGCATAAACAAAGCAAAAAACGGAGAGCTCATTAAAGGCCAGTTTCACACTTTTGAATGCACTGTAAAGTTCAATCACTTATCGCCGCCATATTAGTTCAAGTGTGTGATGTAGCCTTACCCTGAATAGTTATTTTCCGTCAGCACATTGCTATTAATGGAAAATTGTCCTCCTAACAAGTTGATAGGTTTGTGTAATAACTTACTATGTTAGTATAGAAATCTATGTGATCGATAATGCGTGGGATTATACTTTGTACTAGCATCTGGCCGCGACTTCGTCCGCGAGAAATTTCGGCCCGCAAGACACCGCATCGCATTGCATCGCCCGCCCGCGCTAATACATCGTTGTCGCTTAGCGTTCTTTCTGACTTTTTCTTTTCGCTCAGCTCCTAAGGGTTGCAAGAATTTGGCTATCAAATGCAAAAACAATTTTTCAAATCTGACTGAAAGTTCCAAAGATAGCGCGTTCAAACAAAATAACAAGCAAATTTTTTATTGAAGTGAAAACTTTTTTAGGCGCGTTGGGCATTTTTGAGATGGGACTCCCACCATTGATTTTGCGACAATGTTACGACACCAGCTTTTGACCATTAAAAAGACATCAACGCGTTGATTACCGCGGTGCCTGGAGTAAAAGACATGAACGCATTGATTACCGCGGTGCCGATTTTTTTCAAGTTTTCACTTCATTCGGCACTCCCGAAGTGCCACTGTTACTTTATTTTTTATTTATGTTTAGTTAGTTGTTCATAAGGTAAGTTTAATTTGTGATCTATGCGAGACCCAATTCCCAAAAAATCCTTTTTTTTTTCTTTCTTTATCATCAACTCGAAAAGAAGAAGATAGACTTTATGCCCAGCTTGATTGTAGTAAGTCTCCTTCATAACATAACCTGGGAGTAGGTCGTCTAAATTCTTATACAATTATAAAGTTATCTAACCTTCACGGACGCAGCGAAGTGGAAACCTTACATAAGAGGAAAAGCCTCATACATATGTAACACTAATATCATCGGAGCGTCGGACGACGTTAGGCTATCCTCCTCGACCTTCAAAATGAATTCATAGATTTCCTCTCCCTAATAGCGTTTCTTAATCAAATATTGAAAGAGTTTTGAAGGACGCAATTTTCCTTTTTTACATATTAAAAAGTAAAGTCGCTTTTCGTGTCTGGCTGTGTGGCCGCGTTGTTCTTATAAACTGCACAACGGATTGTGATGTGATGCGGTTTATATTATCATTTAGAAAATTTATTCCGGAAGGTTTATACGAGTATCCTATACTATTAACCGAGCAATATTTTTATTATTATTATTTTTTATTATTTATTTATTTATTCAGACAAAGTCCATAATTGTTAGTTACATGAATCATCTTACAAGCTATGTTAGTACAGACATAAATTACAAAAAGGTAGGTACAGTACCGACCAAAAGTCCATGAGCAATCTCACAAAGCAATAGACTGACGCTTCGGTTTGACTTACGACCTTCTTCTATAAGTTGTTACAATACTGTAGACACGCACATTACACACACACACTCACTTTCTCTGCAACCAATGACTAGTTCAATAATCATCATTCGTTTTTAGTTTCATTCGTCTTGTTCACATAAATATTAAAGTTTTGCAGGTAGACCACAAAAAACTAAGTAAATTATTTCGATTTCTGTGGGGTAGATGCAGTTTGTTACGAGTATTTAATTAATAGAACTTTTTTGGTTCGTGGATAATATTGGTGACGAGTATTTAGCGCAGTGTTGTGGTTATTATTATCAAAAAGCAGGCATAAAATATATTGAAGAGATCAGATCAGATCAGAGAATATTATTGCGCTGCGTAAAAGTGAAGTGAATATCTAATGAAACCGGACTAAGTGTGAGTGTTATCATTTATATATTTCATATTTTACTAAACATAAATCTTAATCAAGGGTATTGTTGATAGAACAGAGGTATTGTTGAGACAGAAGATGCCTTTAAAGTTTTAAATTCATTGTGAGGTTTAATTCGATTAGTGAATAATAAATAATAAGGTATTATGTGTAATAAAAACAATGTTTTTCTTTGTTCTAGAGAAATACTGTGAGGGTTAAGAGATATGAGGAAGGGGCTTATTATCGAGTAGCAGCGACGTCAAATGGTGAATGAAACAAATGGTTTCATACCAACGAGATATTTTGCTGAATTATTAAAAACACGTCATTATGAACCGTTCGCCGTGCACTCTGAAGGCTTGCATCACTGAAGACCAGCTAGAAAACCGTTTTTGACCTTAAAATATTGACCGTACCAACTTAATAAACAACAGATTCGTTATTGCATGAATTTATGGTAACGAATTTTTTAAGCACGTTTCAATAGGGTGTTTGTCGTATTTCTTGCAGATATACCGAAATTGTTTAATATTATTTTAGTAATAGTATTATTTTAGGATTAAAATTTGAGGTTTAGTTTCAATCTTCTTTTCGTAAAGAAAATGAATACTTAAGCTTTAACCTCAATAACAACCAATATTTACTAAAGTCAAATAAAATGTAAAATAATTAATACAAATAAAATATAAACAAACTTATATAATCAAATTACCTATTCTGTAAGTAGTTTTTTACATTTTAAGTAGTCTAATATTCTTATTTATTACTTAATTACTTCGACCATGATCAAAGCTTAATGTTTATGGTGAAAAAATCCATTAAAAATTTAAAATATTTCATAATTTAAATATGTCAAAATAATACAAACTGCTTCTAGTTTCTTGACATCTATTTCACATCTTATTCAGCTGAAGTAATGATAAATAATTGTAGCAGTGTGTTAACTTATGTAAAATAAATATAACGAATAAACATATTTTTTAATTTTGTTATCATATATCACGCATTTTTTATTCTAAAACCTTTATTGCAATAACAACATAAAAAAGCAGCAATATTTAAAAAATATTATTATCGAAAACAAAAATAATAATATTTGCAAAAAACCGCACTGTGTTTCACGAGATTAGAACCTGAGGCAGTTTGAATTCCATACCAACGCTTAACGCTTTCTGCTATCTGCACTTGTTAAGTTACAATCGAATTTTAGCAATGCCATTAACTGGTCAAGTTCACGCGCATAGTGCGTGTGTGCTAGCATGTTTAAAGCGACGGAAATATATTGTTGTTTCATGTAGAACAAAACTGCGTTATCTGTGGTGTGTGTATCGTGTTGCTTACACATACAAATGTACGAGCTATACCGCGTGTTCACAGCAATATGACTCTTAGCGTGCTCATGCACTTTTGATCGCTTACTGTACATAAAAGGTGTAAGCAGTCATGAAACCTCCCGTTCGAGTTCAGGATACATTGCCACGCTATCTGACCAGAATCCGAACGAAAGCCTTCATGACTGCCGAGTCATACTTCTCAGCAATTACTTGAAGGATACTGTTAGTGCTGCCCCGCACTCTGCTTAGTAGGGAGGCGGTTCGCTTGCGCATTATAGCATGGAAGCCATCAACCCGAGCCTCCACAAACATGCCCGAAGCGCTACAAAAGCGGGGCAGCCCCAGTAGCAGCATCCTGAATCCATTATTATACTGGACACGCAAGGCATTGATCGATCTTTGAGTACAGCTGACCCACAGGCTACTCGTATAAAACGTTTGGCAGTAAGCTTTAAAAAGTGTAACCTTTACCTGTTTACTGCAGCGAGCGAACCTGCGTGCCAGCATATTACTTTTAACCGCCAATGCCCTGCGCTCCCTTTCAATGTCAACTTGGTCATCAAGATCCTCAGTGACATAGTGCCCTAGGTATTTGAACTGGTAGACCCGTTTTAGCTCAACACCATTCAGTTTTATGGCGGGCACACTAGGCGGACACTTGCCAGAGGCCCTGAAGACCATGAACTCACTTTTTTTACAATTATACAGCAGACCATGTTTATGGACATACTTTTCACAGACCAGTAAGAGCTGCCTTATTGCACTGACAGCTGGACTCAGCAGCACCATGTCATCTGCGTAGCTAATATTATTCATGCAAACATTATCAATTGAGCAGCCGACATGAGTGCTGCTGAGCTCAGCTAGCAGGTCGTTAATGTACAGGTTAAAGAGCTTAGGGGAGGTCAAACCACCTTGCCTCGTCCCGCACTCCAACCCGTACACTTCGGAGAGGCTGTCTGCCCATCTGACATTATTGGTCTGGTTGGCATACCAGTAGTGGAAGATCCGTTGCACCTGTGCATGCACGCCCGTTTTTTTAAGTTTAGACCACAGCAAGTCATATGACACTAGGTCAAAAGCCTTTGAAAGGTCGAGGAAACATGCATACACAGGTGTAAGCCTCTCCGTGTAGTATTGCACGGTGTGCTTGAGGCTCAGAATGGCGCTTTCAGTAGAAAGTCCTTGCCGGAACCCAAACTGCGCATCATGAATGCTGAGATGCTTCTCAAGTTCTGAGTCAAGCACAGCGTCCAGCACCTTAGCTACTACTGTCGCCAATGAAATTGGCCTGTAATTTTCTTTGTCGGATAAAACACCTGTTTTATTTTTGACAATTGGAACAATAATAGTTCGCAAGAGGTCGGGGGGTAGGTATGAATGACTCATGCACAGTGTGTAGAACATTGCCAGAACGCGCGGCAAATGAACGCCTGCATACTTTAGATGCTATTATTATGCTATTATGCTATTTATGTATACATATTTACCTACTCACGTTCTCAAAATCGGCTCTAACGATTTCGATGAAAGGTGCAATATAGAAGTTTACGGAGGCTAAAAATCGATCTAGCTAGGTCTCATATCTGAGAAAATTTGTTTTCCCCGTATTTTCACCCGAGCAGAGCTCGATCACCAAAACATAACATTATTGACATTAGAATAATGATCATGGCAGCATGGAATTAGTAAGTACCTACTATCATGGCAGCATGGAATTAGTAAGTACCTACTATCATGGCAGTATGGAATTAGTAGGTACTATTCTATACTACAGGGGCGAAACGTCCATATAAGCCGATTCCTACCGGCTTCCCTTTGGAAATTCGGAACACAACCACTCTATCGTCATTGAATAATCAAACTATAAGTATTTGATAAGTACACCATAAAATTAAAATACCTATTACAAAACGCCTACATACATTGAAAATTGTCTTAATAACCCAACAACAAAACACTGCGCTAAAATAACTCGTAGGCGCATCCGGTTTATGCTAAATTCAATTTCCTTACAAAAAATAAAGTCATCATGACGTCACTTCGGTCACGTGATACCGCGGTTTCTATGAGCCGGGTAAGCCGGTCTGTAGCGAGTTATTGTAGGCACAGAGTAGCAGAAACGTGCGCGCGGGAGCGAGAAGGAATTATTGCTATTGCACCACCTCTTTCTGGCACACGCATTTGATTCGGTAGTTTTCGTTGAATTTCGTAATACTGGGTAGGAGTTCGGAGTTCGTAAACATTTCATTAGTCGTATGACAATGTGTGGTTGCTTTTTGACGTAATCGCATTAGAACCATATTAATTTGCTTTTTTTTCGCACAGTATTTATTGAATTCATTAGTTTTTCATTACTAGTAGTATTAATATTTGTTTGTAGTCATAGGACAGTGATTAACATAGTGTTTTGAGTTTATTGGATGTGAAAATAAAGTACGTAGTAATTAGGTATTAGGGTAAGTAGATAGTTTAATAAGCTGAAATTACTTATTTAGAGTAGATTTGAAAATAATTAGTACGATCTTATTAGGATGGCGGCATTCATAGTTTTAGAATGTCGTTTGACAATTACTTTGTGAAGAAACGTGCTTTTCAAGGTTAAGTTTTGAAAATACGTGCTCGCCCAGATGTGACTATAAATTACAAACGCCGCGATTGTTCGTTCAAACATTTTTTGTTGTTTCCCTTTACGATAAATATCAATGAGTGACTGGCAGTCGTAAATTTAATAAAATGTATTGTTCCCGTGTTTACTTTTCATAGATTGTAGTTGTTTATAGAATATAGGGTTTTTAAAACATATTCGTAGCTGTTTTATGAGTTCGGGATTGGTGGGAATAGTTTTTTTTTCCGGCTTCCCTCCTCCATAACGTGAGCCTTCGCTACTGCTATACTATTAAATGAGCATTCTCTATTTTCACCAGAGCAGAGCTCGGTCGCCCAAGCTGTTTAAGAATTAATTTTAAACAGTCAAATTACTGTATTTAGGTCCTGCTTTTTTTTATCTCATAGATAAGTCCTTGTTTTAGGATTAATTCATATTAGTTTTTTTGTTTTCGTTAGTTAAAGCACATAAATCGAAAAAAATTGACATTTCGCAACATCAGTACATTTGACCAGTGCGAAGGAGGACGGGTCGCTATTTTCTTTATAAAACTAGTTTCGAAATGGCACGCAATACTTTTCTAATACAGGAAATTTAACCTGGTTTCCAGGGAGTAGGTCGCCTTATCGTTAAGGTGTGTTCCCACCTTAATGCGACTGCCTATTGGAAATGGGACGGGGTTATCCAATAAAACATCGAATGGACATTTATGGCAGAATGAAGTGAGGACAATGCCTGCATTGTGACTTAAAGGCGCGGCTGTTTTTCCAATAATTATGACAGTGCTATTATTGGTTCTTAATTAAGTATGTTTTCAACGTTGGGATTTAATTGTGCATCATATATTTTCAATTCTTCGAATGTTATTAACAGACTGGAGGATGCCATCATTATTATAACTATCCAGTCTGACTTGACCCACTGCTGGGCTTAGGCCTCTCGTTTCTTGTCCAAATCCTCACGCTCCTGTGCTAGCCTCATTTAGGTTTTGCCCGCGGTGGCTACAATGTCGTCCGCCCATCTCGCCGCCACAAGAGGATGCCACTCAACATTATCTCATCCCCTTGCAAAGTAAGACGTAACTGACGTGAACCTTTCTGTGACGGGAATCACATAGGATTACGATTTTGGAAAGTAAAGGTCAACATTTAGAAGAATTGGATGGTGTAGGTACCATTAGTTCGGAGAAGCCAATATTCAGTCTTCAACGATAGGCTCAGGCATTATTTATTTATTTAAAAACACATACAACTATCATCACAGGCTTACCTAATACAATAGTGTAGTTATAGTTACATTTAAGATTAGAGTTCCAATTATATAATTATCAAAAACAAAGAGTAATTTAAAAAATGTGGCCCGTGTGAATTCACTCTGAGTTTAATTCGATTTATTTTACTGTTTTGCTCCTAAAGCTAATAATTCAACAGACACCATTTTGATCTAGCTACTACACGACTCGATGAGGAATTTCGAAGTTTGTCCACCAAACTGGAATAAGTGAATTGCAACAGAGTTTGTGGAATGCTTCTAAATTTAGACGTGCCTTATTGGTGCTGAAGTTGAATTGATTAGTAATGGAATGTATATTTATACAAATAAATGTGTTTATCTCGATTTAAGATTAGTCACGGCTCAGATATTTCATCTTGCATTATGGATTCTGACGATTCCCTCTAATTTTAGATACAGTGTGATGACTAGTAAATGCTTTAGTATAATTTATCAGATTATGCTTAACGATTTGGCTGCTAGAAGCCCTATCTTAAGTAACAATCGACATATTTAAAAACATAAAAAAGTGGATAGAGCAGACAGAAAGAAGAAAAAAAAGGTGTAACAGCTGAAGAACTGAATAATTTGCCGTGATATAGCCATTTTATTTATACAACTGATTTGAATTTACAGACAATTTCAGTTGAAAGTCAATTTGATGCCCAATGTTAATTTATTAATGAAAGAGGATAAAAATACATACACTGAATAAAACAAATTAACAAACAAACAATTAAAATAAAATTTAATACAGGGTGGCGGGATATCGACGCGAAAACAGTTACCATGGATTCAGTACATGATTCTGAACCCCCCTGCGTTGAAATTAATCTTCGGTTATTAAAAAAAAAAAAACTTGTTTCATAGAAAAGTTTAATACCTACGCTGTCAAAATGTATGGAACAACAGATAAAAAAATAACCGACTTAAAATTTCAACGCAGGTGGAGGTCTGCCCGGCTTGGGCAGGGCAGCGCCGTGTCCTCGTGGATGCGATCGGCGGCGGTGATCTCTCGCGTCCGGCCCTGATTCGGGCCATGCTACGGAGCGAGAGGAAATGGGAGGCCGTCACCTCTTTCTGCGAAGCAGTAATGCTCGCGAAGGAGGAGACGGAGCGCGTGAGGGAGAGGCAAATTTCGCGCCCTCGCGCCCCTAACCGCCGCAGGAGGAGACGCCCTTGGCGTCGGGAATCACAGGAAGATTTCCGGCCACCGTAGACGCGGGCTTGCGGACGGTGAGCAATGGGTAGCTCGCCGTTCGACCAAGCCCGGGTCGACGGCGCGTTGTGTTCCACGCGCGCCTCAAAGAGATGTCAGCAGAATCCGCGGGTCCGCTAGGGCCAATGCCTGCCGAGGCTGCGAATATGGGCCGATAGGGATATCGTGGCCCCCCGGCAACATGGCAACGGAAGGAACGGAACACGGGTGGGTTTTAGTCAGTAAGAGTCTGACACGCCCTCCCGCTCCACCCAGAGCAGGAGAAGTTATTTGATAATTTCCCACCCAAAAAAAAAAAAGGGGGGGTTCAGAATCATGTACTGAATCCATGGTAACAGTTTTGCGTCGATGTCCTTGCCACCCTGTATAATAATAAAATATAATAACCTATACTAACTAGGTATATACAAACTAAAATATGACATCGGAAAATTTCTCCGCATCGCTGTCGAGTGGTAATGTACCCAAGAGACTGGCCGCATTGCCACGTTGTATGGCAATGCTTAGCCTCTGGCCAAGGTAAAAGCCAGCCCTTGGGTCACGGGAAGTGTCAACCAGCCTTTTGGAGATTTCGTTAAAAACCAATTCATTTCAAATTTTATTAGAGAGAGCAGAAAGGAAGGGGAGAGTAGGCGGTAATGACCTACGTGCACAAGCACGGAGCCTGTCTTCATTATGTTTATTGAATCTCCAATTAGTATATTTAAACAATTTTCGTATGTTTTCTCAGAATGTACTGAAAGATAACTAAGCTGATATGAAATGAAAATATTTATTTTTATTATTCAACATTAAAACGTAAACTTAGCTTCTGGCACGTACGCGATACGGAACGTAGTAACAAGTGTTTATAAATAATTTATATTATAGGTACTATCGAAGAAACGCATTTCTGTACACTGTAAGGACTATTCTTGCTTGCAGCGTTCGGCCGCTATAGTATTGCTTACCTACGAAAAAACAACCGGCCAAGTGCGTGTCGGACCACGCACAAAGAAGGGTTCCGTAGTTGGGATGAATTTATCCCAAAAACAAACTTAACTTTGTAGTTGATAAACATGGTCTCTCATACGAAATGTATGCGATAACATGTTTTTGCAACTGCAAAGTTAAGTTGGTCGATTATTACTCGTTAACTTGTAAAACCTACTTAGCTGTGATAGTTTTCCTTTTAATTTCGTTATATAAACTACGACTGTGATTTTTTTCACACATCCAAAACCAACCATTTAGCTGGAAGGGGGAACACTTGACTCTAACAAAAATGAGCACTTTAAAGCTTAATATTTCGCAAACGGATCCCTGAATCCAAAAATGGTTTTCCAAACTCACAATGTTTTTGAAGGACCTTTCCAATGATATCCCACAAAATGGGGTAAAAAAAAAAAAACCACCACTTTACGTGTACCCTAAAAAAAATGTTTTTCATAATTTTGTTTTACCACTTTGTCGGCGTAATTAATATGTATACCTATGCCAAATTACAGCTTTCTAGTACTAAGGGTCTCGGAGCTAGACCGCGGACAGACAGCCAGACAGACAGACGGACATGACGAAACTATAAGGGTTCCTTGTTTACTACGGAACGCTAAAAAGGATCGTGTGCACAGGATTTTGTTTTCAAATTACATTCTTATTCATTCTTTTTTTTTTTGTTGACTTTTCTTTTGCCAATGAAACTTTTTGTTTTTTTGTTTTTGAGTTGCTTAGATATGCATTACCCCGATGGTACATACCTATTAGTACTTAAATAATTTATTATGTAGGTACCTAAAATATATAGGGTGACTGGTAATTAGTGACCGATACTTAAACACGTGACTTTACTCATCATTATGAACAACCTTTACTATGGCACCAAACCTGAAATCGCGAAAAAAAATCAGCTGTTCCCTACATTTTAACGAGTTATGCGAACATAAATACAGATACAGGATACAGATCTTTTAGTCTTTTTCTTTTTTTCGAAGATCCGTTCTAGATCCGCCAAAAAGTAACGGATACAGATCTTTTTTCTCTCTCAGATATCCGCGGATATCCGCGGATGCGGATATCCGGCACATCACTAGTATAATCTAGTGGATCGTAAAAAAATGTGATCCGCGGATACGGATACGGATCATAAGGGTCTAGATCCGCGAATACGGATACGGATACGGATCTCAACTTTCTTCAGGTTCAGCAGGAATTATTTATGATCCTCATCGTAACTGACTTTTGGGGGACAAAGCTGCCAAGTTACTCTTTTTAACCGACTTCAAAAAAAAGGAGGAGGTTCTCAATTCGCAGGAATATTTTTTTTTATGTACTTATGTTCCCCGATTACTCGAAGACGGCTGGACCGATTTGAAAAACAACATAATTTTAATTGATGTGTTAACTCACATAATTATTTCAATTACATTAAGCACAAATATTAGAGGTTTGATCTCACTACAAAGATTCTTTAATTACTTACTACCTTATAACTTAATTTACTGGTACTTACTTGAATTATAATAAATATGATTATGATTTTTTTTACTAATTTGGATTGAAGTTAACAGTATTTCATTGCTATCATGCTTTGAGGAGGCTAAAGTTCAGCAGCCCACCTTACCACTGCAGCGTACCTTAGCTTATGTATTAAAGTAGGAAGGTAGGCATAACGACATTTAATGTACATGTACATTTAAGGTACAATTCCGTAGCCGACCGCAAGCGGCAGCAGCAGGCGACGTGTCGGCGCGACACGACTGGTTCCTATGAATTTCTACGAAATACCTTCCGTAGCTAGCGAAACTTTGCGCCTCGGTTTTATAGAAATATATAGAAACCATTAGTGTCGCGGCGACACGTCGTCGCCTCCTGCTACTGCCTGCGGTCGGCTACGGAATTGTACACACGGCTACACGTCAAGCTATATACATTTGCAGTTTATGCTGATCTCGCATTGTGTAGGATTTTGGCACAATGCGAGGTCAGCTTATACTGGAAATGTATAGCTTGATGTGTAGCCGTGTTTACCTTAAAGTTTCAGATTTTCCAAACACATGAAGAATCATGGTTTGGATCGTGCTATTATTGATAAACTCTAATAAATCAGAAATCAGCGCATTTGCGCAGCCACAAAAATCGATGACCAACGATTTACATTCTACATCGATGAACCCACTAGATCAGGTTATCAGTTTAACGTACCCAACTGTGAACATGACATAACTGAACGGGTCAAATGTAATAATAGATGTTGATACTTAGATAATCTTCGTTCCCCGTTTGATACCCTCGCTACTGATAACAGGAATGTCAATTTACATTGTAGTTAACATTGTTTTGTTCACACGATGTCTTTTCGTGATAACAATGTAAGATTTCAAGGTTTTGGAGGAAATTGGGGCGGAATGATCAATTAGTAGCCGGGAAGTTAATTTATTGGTAACACTGAAAATATTGGAGAGTCTTTCTTGCCAGAGTTTAAAAGCAATTAAGTTAATTGAGAATTTTGTCTCCATAAATTCAGTCTTTGTTTTATTTTAGTCATTTACCTTCTAGTCGTTTAACTAGAAAATATGGTTATTTCGAAATTAATTATAGATATCTTTTATTCTTATTGGAAGTTTCGGTAAATTACATTACTATAGTATAGATTACTTACAGCCAATTAAGAAAGTAATGAAGACAAGAC
This sequence comes from Agrochola litura, assembly GCA_949152395.1. Taxonomy (NCBI): domain Eukaryota; kingdom Metazoa; phylum Arthropoda; class Insecta; order Lepidoptera; family Noctuidae; genus Agrochola; species Agrochola litura. The sequence continues at coordinate 13,344,973 of OX424509.1, read as the reverse complement.
AATTGCTACCCACGAATATAGCCGAGAACCACGAAACGGTAAAAATTATTACAAACAGAAATAAAAATTCCGTCTTTAAAATTACGTTACTGGCAAGAACAAAAGACAACATTGAATTTGAATATCGAATAAAAACAAATGAGGTTGAAAACGCCCACTTGTCATGCCACGTTCAAATTGTTTAACTATTCTTAAACTTGGTATTAAAATAACTAAGATATTCTTCAATAAAACTTACCGACGTCGCCAAAGTAAATTATCTGGAGAGATACTCCGCTTGCCTTTAAGAAAAGCCTGTCTGAACTGAGCTAGGGGCAAGCTCTCCCGACGCAACGCCCACCGTACAGTACGAACACTTTTCTCTGTATTTTTTTCCATCTGCACTACCACATTACACATAAACTTTAAAAGGTCACGATTCAACATTTATTTTGTCCCATTTTTTTTTTTTGTTATTTTTGCTACAATTAACAGAATTACACGAACAATTGCATTACACGATCTAAAAACGATAACAACAGGTTGGATACTAAATGAATGCTGCGCCCTTATCTTCACGGTTTCTATTTCATATTTACGTTTTAAGATAATGGTGGAAAATGTATAAATACGTACTGTATTTGTTTAAATTATATTATGACTGATGTGAGTTGGCTTAAAGTTTTTTTACAGTTCAAATGTTTTTTATCGCCAAGCGCGAATTGCGCGAAGTTATTACCGACGTCATGACGTTTGGACAATACAAGTTTTGTTTATTATATTTTTAATTTGTTTCCTGAGTCAGCTAGACCTTCAAACGCAGTGATTTTACAGAATGTTCTTTTATTAACTATTACCTTTTGGAGGTCGGAAATTATTCCAAGGGAACGTACTACTGAGATAAAAAGTATCCTATGTCCTAACTCGAGGCATAGTCTACCTGTAACTTTTTTTTTTTTTTTGTGTGGGAAATCATCAAATAACTTCTCCCGCTCTGGGTGGAGCGGGAGGGCGTGTCAGACTCTTAATGACTAAAACCCACCCGTGTTCCTTCGGTTGCCCTGTTGCCGGGGGCCACGATGTCCCTTTCGGCCCATATTCGCAGCCCCGGCAGGCATTGGCCCTAGCGGACCCCGTAAATTCTGCTGACATCTCTTTGAGGCGCGCGCGGGGCGGGAATTGCGAGCCGATTTCCGGCCACCCCGTAGGCGCGGGCTTGCGGACGGTGAGCAATGGCACAGATTACATATACTATAGCTCGCCGTCCGATAAGGCCCAAGCCCGGGTCAACGGCGCGTTGTGTCTACCTGTAACCTGTGTGCCAAATTTCATCGAAATCCATTCAGCCGTTAAGGCGGGAAAGGTAACAGACAGACAGGCAGAAATACATTTTTTTTTAAATAACAATATGGGTTTTTTGTCCATGCCGATATTTCAACAATTAATCGACAGTTACTTTCGCATTTATAATATTAATATGGATTTAAAACCTTGAACTAACCTACCATATTATGTTTAGTCTTTAAACGTAGTTATTGATTTGTAAAGTTATTGAAACAACTTTCAGTCGAATAAATTTTGAAAGTAAAACGAGTGAATAATCTGTTCTAAAACTTTTCACAGACTTCCAACTCAATTTGCTCAAGCGTAAAAAAATAGGAGTTCCCACTAAATAAATCAAGTCGCTTTTATGGCATGGATATACAAATTTCATTCTGAAAACAAGCGGAAAACTGCCAAACACATTACAGCGCAGACCCTTCTGTGTTCGGAATTGATAATAATACCAGATTACCAGCCCATTACAGTTAATAATAACAGCCGCACTGGTCGATCGATCAGGTTAAGCTACGCTTGCCGCGGTCGGGCCGTGGATGAGTGACCATCTTTACGTTTACATACCGAGACTCCTCCGTGCCTCGGAAAGCACGTTAAGCCGTTGGTCCCGGCTGTCATTTATGGATCTTTGAAAGTCGCACCGGGTCTTCAGAAACCCAAAAGTCACAACCAGTCTCACCAAGGGGTATAGTATTACCCAGTATCTGGGTTGTAGAGGCCAGACTAGTAGCCACTCCATGTAGAATACTGGTATTCAGCTGCATCCAGTTAGACTGGAAGCCGGCCCCAACATAGTTGAGAAAAGTCCAGGCAGATGATGATGATGACCAGCTGTTACTGTCCCACTTCAGAACAAAGGCCTCTTGGCATACAGAGAAGGCGCGAGCATTGACTACCACGCTTGCTCAAGACGGGTTGGCGATTTCAGACATGTTTTAGAGGTGATGAGGAATACGGTGTAAAGTTCACTCATCCTCTATAGAAAAGGGAGGATCCTCTGACCAGACGGGTGTTGTGTCTGGCGGGCAACTGCCCCACGTTTTATTAACTAGGGCATCTCGCAGTTGACTTATGAGGCCATGGCTGCTTAACCGGACTTTCCTGTGGCTGCCTTAAGCTTCAACACTTAAAGCCTCCAGCCAGGGGCATAAACAATGGCCCGAGGATACCGCACGGTCTCCTGCGAGGCGGCGAGCCTCCTTGCCGGATTATCGCCATGGGATCTGGAGGCAAAGGTCCTCGCGCACATTTGGGAGTAGCGCGAGGAGGCGAAACGCCGGGGCTTAACTCCGATGCCGCAAGAAATTGCGGCACAGCGGACAGAGCTCCGGCGGGATCTCATGGTGGAATGGAGAGTGCGACTGTCGCACCCCAGCGCTGGGCACGCCACAATTGCTGCGATAAGACCCCTCTTTGTGGAGTGGCTAGAGAGGCGCCACGGCGTCCTCACCTTCCGCCTGACGCAGGTCCTCACCGGACACGGCTGTTTCGGGAGGTACCTGTTCAGAATAAAGCGGGAGGAAACGCCCGGGTGTCACCACTGTGTGGATCGCCCTGAGGACACGGTGGAGCATACGGTAGAGGTCTGCCCGGCTTGGGCGGGGCATCGCCGTGTCCTCGTGGAGGCGATCGGCGGCGGTGATGATCTCTCGCGTCCGGCCCTGATTCGGGCCATGGTACGGAGCGAGAGGAAATGGGAGGCCGTCGCCTCCTTCTGCGAAGCAGTAATGCTCGCGAAGGAGGAGGTGGAACGCGTGAGGGAGACGCAAATTTCGCGCCCTCGCGCCCCGAACCGCCGCAGGAGGAGACGCCCTGGGCGTCGGGAATCACAGGCAGATTTCCGGCCACCGTAGGCGCCGACTTGCGGACGGTGAGCAATGAGTAGCTCGCCGTCCGATAAGGACCAAGCCCGGGTCGACGGCGCGTTGTGGTTCACGCGCGCCTCAAAGAGATGTCAGCAAAATTGACGGTGTCCGCTAGGGCCAATGCCTGCCGGGGCTGCGAATACGGGCCGAAAGGGAAATCGTGGCCCCCCGGCAACATGGCAACTGAAGGAAGGAACACGGGTGGGTTTTAGTCAGTAAGAGTCTGACACGAGGAGCGGGAGGAGTTATTTGATAATTACCCACGCAAAAAAAAAAAAATATAACGTCGCCGTGGGGAGGAGGGTTGAAGCAAGAAGCAAGAAGGGACAGGCTGGAGCAAACTTAGATTTTCATCTTGGTTATTATTCGGGGTATTTAAAGCTACGTGCTTGGCTGCAACAACATTCATTCATTATTTCATTCACTCGGGGACGCGGTCGCGATCGCGAAGGACCTCGGAATGACTGCCCCACATTTGATGTCGGATAGTCTTATATATGTCGTTCGCGCGGTAAACTCTAATTGCGCGATGCAGGATTTGTGTGACGTCATGTCTTTTGATGCCTAGTTCGTATGTGGCGGTGTAACCGCTACATGTTTCCTCACGATGTTTTCCTTCACCGATGTCAGTAATGGCCAAGATAAACTCAGAAAGTACATATGAATTGATAACAAAAACAAACGATCTCTATCCATACTAAAGTACTTGTATCATGATGGAGTGGCAGTCAAGGTTGCTGATAGAAACTTGGCATAGCATTTTGTATGTATGGCAAATTGATTTTATATTCGATTAGCTACGAGGGAAATAGCCACGAAAGGCATTTGCGTGTTGAGATCTTGAAATGCATTTGAAACACTTACGTACTATCGAAGAAACGCAAATCTGTACACTGTAAGGACTATTCTTGCTTGCAGCGCTATAGTATCGCTTACCTACGAAAAAAAAGGGTCGTGTGCACGGGATTCTGTTTTCAAAGTGGTTAGATATGCATTACCCCGATGGTACTCGTAGGCGTCACATCAGGATCGAATCTTAGATGTCCATAAATGTCTATTTGTTACCGCTAACTGTTTTCCTCGATTGTCTTGCGTGATTGACCAACGAGACAACGTACTACGTAATCTGTTCAAATTGTTAAATAACAAGGTGTATTATTTTGAATATACTTCTTTTTTTTTCTGTTTCTTATAAGTGGAGACCTGTAATTGGCTTTCAGGCTATTGTGCTGTCCTTGATCTGTTTGTTTTAGCTGTAAGTCTCCCGTGTTATTTAAACAAATAAATAAATAAAATAAATAAATATTCTACTGACGAATATTTAAATGACAAATTTTAATTATAATAGCTGTTAACTAAATCGGTTGGTGCCTCAATACTTAAAAATGTCTAAGGGGCCTCTGCGAGTTGGCTTCGGCCCCTCGTACGCCTTCCAAAGATCCGGGACTCCAGGGTCCCGAGATATGGGCTGCGAATATGGGCCGATAGGGATATCGTGGCCCCCCGACAACATGGCAACGGAAGGAACACGGGTGGGTTTTAGTCAGTAAGAGTCTGACACGCCCTCCCGCTCCACCCAGAGCGGGAGAAGTTATTTAATAATTTCCAAGTTCTTTATTAGTGATCGATGTTTCCAACCCAAAAAAAATAAAAAAAAGGGTCCTGAGATATGTTAAAGACATTTAAAAATAATAATAATAACTGTTATATTTTCCATTTGACAATTTTAAAAGACCCAATTAAATCGGGCTTCATTCGCGTTGCAAAATGTTGTATTATAATTTATGACGGAGTTTTTAAAAGATATACCTCTCGTTAATTGGAAATTATCGGGATTCCCAATCCGCTTCGCATTTTTAATTATCAACGTTTTTCAAGTCCCCTGGGAACAAGCGAGGGTCCTTGTTTGACATTTTCATTGCTTTTAAGAATATTTAACATAACATAACATCACGCCTTGTTTCCCCGAAGGGTTGGGCAGAGCATTTTAAGAATATATCCATCGAAAATCTTGGTTTCCATCATTCTGCCGTCCAATGACAATAAGTAAACTGTATCTGAATATAGGGTGACTCTGACTTCTGTTCCCTACATTTAAGTTCGCATATATCTCGTCAAATGTAGAACAGCAGAATTTTTCGCGATTTCAGGTTTGGTTCCATAGTAAAAGTTGTTCATAACGATGAGTAAAGTCAAGTGTTTAAGTATCAGTCACTAATTACCAGTCACCCTATTGTATACTGTCTTATGTCGTAAGTCATACTCATAACAAAACACATTAAACACACGTTTAATTAAGTTCCTTGCGCACGGTTACATAGGATGGCATATCAAAATAGTCTTAAAAATACTGAGAAACACTATAGAAATATACCTACAGTGTATCTCCAGAAAAGTAAGGTTCTGTTTTGTCAAAACACTGCATTATCAATTATTAATGTTTTGCTTATGTTTTAGTCGTCCGCTTTCTATGAACACAGTGATTTGTTATATAACAATCCTAAAAAAAAACTGTTCGAAAAATCTTGTCCAGTCCATTTTAATCAAAAAAATTATCTTAAATTTTTGTTTTTTTTCTCTACGACTAGGTACAGTAAGCGCTCAGAAGTGCATGAGCACGCTAAGAGTCGTATTGCTGTGAACACGCGGTATAGCTCGTACATTTGTATGTGTAAGCAACACGATACACACCACAGATAACGCAGTTTTGCGCTACACGAAACAACAATATATTTCCGTCGCTTTAAACATGCTAGCACACACGCACTATGCGCGTGAACTTGACCAGTTAATGGCATTGCTAAAATTCGATAGTAACTTAACAAGTGCAGATAGCAGAAAGCGTTAAGCGTTGGTATGGAATTCAAACTGCCTCAGGTTCTAATCTCGTGAAACACAGTGCGGTTTTTTACAAATATTATTATTTTTGTTTTCGATAATAATATTTTTTAAATATTGCTGCTTTTTTATGTTGTTATTGCAATAAAGGTTTTAGAATGAAAAATGCGTGATATATGATAACAAAATTAAAAAAAATATGTTTATTCGTTATATTTATTTTACATAAGTTAATAAACTGCTACAATTATTTATCATTACTTCAGCTGAATAAGATGTGAAATAGATGTCAAGAAACTTAGAAGCAGTTTGTATTATTTTGACATATTTAAATTATGAAATATTTTAAATTTTTCATGGATTTTTTCACCATAAATATTAAGCTTTGATCATGGTCGAAGTAATTAAGTAATAAATAAGAATATTAGACTACTTAAAATGTAAAAAACTACTTACAGAATAGGTAATTTTAAGGTTAAATATGGGCAGTTTGTTTATATTTTATTTGTATTAATTATTTTACATTTTATTTGACTTTAGCAAATATTGGTTGTTATTGAGGTTAAAGCTTAAGTATTCATTTTCTTTACGAAAAGAAGATTGAAACTAAACCTCAAATTTTAATCCTAAAATAATACTATTACTAAAATAATATTAAACAATTTCGGTATATCTGCAAGAAATACGACAAACACCCTATTGAAACGTGCTTAAAAAATTCGTTACCATAAATTCATGCAATAACGAATCTGTTGTTTATTAAGTTGGTACGGTCAATATTTTAAGGTCAAAAACGGTTTTCTAGCTGGTCTTCAGTGATGCAAGCCTTCAGAGTGCACGGCGAACGGTTCATAATGACGTGTTTTTAATAATTCAGCAAAATATCTCGTTGGTATGAAACCATTTGTTTCATTCACCATTTGACGTCGCTGCTACTCGATAATAAGCCCCTTCCTCATATCTCTTAACCCTCACAGTATTTCTCTAGAACAAAGAAAAACATTGTTTTTATTACACATAATACCTTATTATTTATTATTCACTAATCGAATTAAACCTCACAATGAATTTAAAACTTTAAAGGCATCTTCTGTCTCAACAATACCTCTGTTCTATCAACAATACCCTTGATTAAGATTTATGTTTAGTAAAATATGAAATATATTAATGATAACACTCACACTTAGTCCGGTTTCATTAGATATTCACTTCACTTTTACGCAGCGCAATAATATTCTCTGATCTGATCTGATCTCTTCAATATATTTTATGCCTGCTTTTTGATAATAATAACCACAACACTGCGCTAAATACTCGTCACCAATATTATCCACGAACCAAAACAGTTCTATTAATTAAATACTCGTAACAAACTGCATCTACCCCACAGAAATCGAAATAATTTACTTAGTTTTTTGTGGTCTACCTGCTAAACTTTAATATTTATGTGAACAAGACGAATGAAACTAAAAACGAATGATGATTATTGAACTAGTCATTGGTTGCAGACAAAGTGAGTGTGTGTGTGTAATGTGCGTGTCTACAGTATTGTAACAACTTATAGAAGAAGGTCGTAAGTCAAACCGAAGCGTCAGTCTATTGCTTTGTGAGATTGCTCATGGACTTTTGGTCGGTACTGTACATGACATAGCTATTCTCAAAGGTTTCATAATAAAGTTAAGTACTCACTGCGGGGAGGCCGGTGTGGGGACACGGAGGTGATGTCCTCTGCGGGGTCGCTCAGCGTCGCTGCCGTCACTCGCCTCCTCTGCACCGACGCTGCTCGACCCGCCCGCCGACCTGCACCGAAGAACAGCTTAATCGTTTTCTTCTTCTGCTCTCGGTAATCTTCGTGTTTCCGAATTAGCACGAAGGTCGCGCCACAGACTAACCCCCACAGAGACAATGCTTATAAGCTTTTTAGTCGTGCACCATTGGGCGTTTGTATCTCTTCTTCGGCTTACTTACCCCGGTTGCAGATCGTCATTTGTCACTGACACAGACAGTTTTTAAAAGTTTTTGGATTTGCATAGAGTTGATAATCTATAATTTTGTAATCATGACAATACAAAAGAGGCAACTATTTCCATGGTTGAAATAGCTACAGATTAGAATCTCATCATCGCGCGTTCGTATTTCTGAAGATAAACGATGATACACAAAACGCATACCTACTGTTCTTGGGACGTCTGATGTTTAAATGAGTAGGAAGGTACCTACTCCTGAAAATGAACAACTTTCACTATCAAATAAAAAACTGGCCAAGTGCATGTCGGACCACGCACAATGTAAGGTTCCGTAGTTGGAATGAATTTATCCCAAGAACAAACTTAACTTTGGAGTTGAAAAAAAAAATCTTTCATACAGAATGTATTGATGAACATGTTTTTACAACCGCAAATTTAAGTTGGTCGATTATTACTCGTTAACTTGTAAAGCCTACTCAGCTGTGATAGTTTTCCTTTTAAATTCGTTATATAAGCTACTGCCGTGAATTTTTTCACATATCTAAAACCAACCATTTAGCTGGCAGAGGGGGGGGGACACTTGACTCTGACAAAAATTTGCACTTTAAATCTTAATATTTCGCAAACGGATCTCTAAATTCAAAAATGGTTTTAACACACTCACAATGTTTTTGAAAGACCTTTCCAATTTATCCTGATATGACCTTTATCCCTTTGTGTGGGGTATCCCACACAAAGGGATAGAAAAAAAAACATCCCCACTTTACGTGTAGGGGAGGTACCCTAAAAAAATATATTTTTTATAATTTTATTTTACCACTTTGTCGGCATGATTAATATGTATATCCATGCCAAATTACAACTTTCTAGTACTAACGGTCTTGGAGCTAGACCGCGGACAGACAGACAGACAGACAGACGGACATGACGAAACTATAAGGGTTCCTTGTTTACTACGGAACCCTAAAAAGGCTAAATAGATAATTATGAAAACAAGTGATTTTGAAGCAAAAATTCTTATACATATAATAGCTGTTGCCTTTAGTCTTTCAAAGTGCCGAGATGAAAATTTTCGGTCAAACGTTTATTTACAAGTCTATGAGCGATGACTACTTCCAATTTTATATAGGCACTTACTGATTTTTATGGAGGGCAACTGAGAGATGTAGGTCAATGTATTCGTTTTATTTTATGCTATCCATAAAATGGGATTATTTATGAAGAGACTATTAGCATTAGAATATTGAAAGCTTGTGCTCCGAGATCTCGGAATTTTCCAGATATAACATAACATAACATCACGCCTGTAATCCCCGAAGGGTTAGGCAGAGGTATACCCATAGTACACCCACATTTCGCCAGTTATGTTTAAGTCCCATGTAACAGAGAACGAGCCTATTGCCATCAACCGGGCACAAATCCAGACTTCGGGCTGCTACTGAGAAATTCCAGATGGAAAAACCCAATAACACTTTGCCAGACCCGGGAATCGAACCCAAGACCTCATACTCAGCAGTAGCGCTTGCGACCACTAGACAGTAGATTTTCCAGATATACCTATTTAATTTTATTACAAGATCTTAATTTTTTTTTAACTTCAAAAATTAATAAATAGGGGGCAGTTGTCAGTTTTAGAACATTTTTGCACAAGCTCTATACCAACATCCAAACAAGTTAGGAGATTATACAAAACAAAATACAAAAATATTTATTTCAACTAAAACATTGTTTCAGTGTTTTTAATTTTATTACAAGTTTCTATTGAATTTCAGCGATCTCAGAATAACCTATAAAAAGTAGCACATAGATACATTAATTCGAAACTAATATCAAAGAGGACAGTTAGATACCAAAAGATTTATAAAAACACAGGAAGCATCAGAAATAGAAATAATTAGTCTCAGATTGGATCAAACAAACAAAAATAATTGCCCAAAGGAAAATATCACATCGATTGCCCAAACAAACAGAAACAATAATTCATGGCTAATAATTATTTGTTTATTTCCACGATAGGATCTGAATACAAAAACAAAGTAATAGGAACTTAATTTCAGTCGATCGAAAACTGATTTATTTCGGGTAGTAGGCCCAATAGCTATGATCGTGCCTCGGAAAGCACGTTAAGCCGCTGGTCCCGACTGTCATTAGTGGATCTTTGACAGTCGTTATGAGTAAAGCCCGAGGAGTATCGTATTACCCAGTGACTGGGTTGTAGAGGTTAGATAGGCAGTCGCTCCATGTAAAATACTGGTATTCAGCTGCATCAGGTTAGACAGGAAGCCGACCTCAACATAGTTGGAAAAGGCTACGCAGAGATGATGAGTCACCAATAGCTATCATATAAATAGCAGTGATAGCCTATAGTGGTGTGACCGTCGGACTGCCAAGTCATAGGTCTCGAGTTCGAACCCAAGGCACGCACCTCTGACTTTTCAGATTCATGTACGTATTCTATAATTATCACTTATATAATTATTACTTATTATCACACTAAGTCAGAGACCCATGGGCGGCATAAAAACTCTGACAATACCAGATTGGTCACTAACCACATGAAAGAGAAAATCACATAAAAATCTATGATAAATAATACGTGTTTTATCAGCCATCAAGTCTTAAAGACAGACTAAAAAGTGGTTGTCAAGTTGAACATTCTAGCAAACATCGAACAAAGTAGGAAAAGACGCAAGTTTTATGGAGACAAGTGGGTCGCTCTATTTACGAGATGGAACACAATAGACACGACGTGAGCACCAACAGATACCTACATACACATACAGGGTGGCCGGGACATCGACGCGAAAAGTGTTACCATGAATTCAGTACATGATTCTGAACCCCCCTGCGTTGAAATATACCATCGGTTATTTTTTTTTAATTCTGCTGTTTCATAGAAAAGTGCAATACCTTCGCGTTCAAAAGGTATGGACCAGATGATATTTTTTTAAATAAACGAAGAACAATTTCAACGCAGGGGCTTCAGAATCATGTACTGAATCCATGTTAACAGTTTTCGCGTCAATGTCCCTGCCACCCTGTATATCACTACACAATAAGAAAGGATGGACTTACATTTCCATTTCAGTGACACTTGGCATTTTTTTAAATGTTTTTTGGTACGGTATAAAATTAGCCCGAATACACCAAACAGAGTTTTGTCACTACGAAATTAGCCCAAATGTACACTCAATGCAGATTTATCATACTTCCAAGAAAATTAGTTCGAATACACTAAATGGAGACTTATCACTATGAAATTAGCCAAATACACTAAACGGTTGCCACACATGTTAATCCTTTGGCTTCATGGAAAATACTGAAATTCAGGAAAGGGTTACCCTTTAAACTGGCCCAAAAAAGTGGAGGAAAATAATGGCTTATCAAAATTTTTCGACGCCTAATGCGTACCTATGTAGATAACGCACTAATTAAGTTAACTGCTAATAATCCAACTGGTTTTCCGTAAAATAATAATCGCATAATTAAATTATCCAGTTTGTGTTCATTGAGTAACTGAAGATAAAAAGGCCTGCGCATATTGTTTGCTTAAAATTAAAGACATATTTATGAAAAATTGGAAAATCCAAAAGTGCACGGCTCATAACGTTCATTCAAGACCAGAACATTAAAAAAAATAAAGAAAGTATTTGATTAATATCAATTAAACGACACTGAATTAAACAGCCATACGCAATCAGGGGAAACAAGTCTAAAGTGAATTAAAAAAAAGAACTCGTTAAGTGGAGTATTTCGGACGCTATTGTGACCACACGGGATCCATTAGACACACTTACGTCCATAGATTTCTTTGTTCAATCAGTTTTTTCTTTATACAGGGTAACTGGTAGTTAGTGACCGATACTTAAAGACGTGACTTTACTCATCATTATGAACAACTTTTATTATGGGACCAAACCTGAAATCGCGGAAAAAAAAATCTGCTGTTTCCTACATTTTGACAAGTTAAGCGAACGTAAGTGTAGAGAATACGCAATAAATGTTAATTTGTTATTATAATTGTGTTAAAAGGACAGTTTTTCTACATATCAGTATACCTACTCATATTAAAGTATAAGTACGGTATGCATTTGTATGAGGCAATCAAAGTTCAAGACAACACTTGTTTTTGGCAAGTTGAGATTCGAGTCTCGCGTTATGAGGCGTGCAAAAGAAAAATCTATTTAATAAACTCCAGATGCTTAAAGGAATTCTATCATCAACATTATGTACCTACATGAAAAAGAAAAACCGTTGAGCTGAAAGTAAAAGAATCTGTTAGTAAGTAGCTGTCAGGATTTGTTTCAAAATAAACCTCAGCGTTTATCAGCTTATACTCACATTAAAAGCGTGCTAGATAACAGTAAAACAAGTACTTAAATAAGTAGGTTAGTGCAGCTAAAGACAAAGGGAACACGGAGCAGATAAACAGTGCGTTTTTCCTGAAATGTCATATTTGGTAAACAAGGTATAAAAGTCACGAATTTTCACGTCAAAACTCATTTTTGAATGTCTTGTAAAGAAGAACTATGAATTTTCAAATGAACCATTTGAACTAATCAAAATGTCAGTACGCCATATTTGTTTACCAAACGGGACAAGTAAAGAAGAACTCACTATACAGCATCACTACACTCTATTTATTCACACAGTAGGCATGCACATGCATTTACTCAGTACCTTCGCATTATAAGCTCTCAAAAAGCTGCAAGCAGGCACTAAGTCTTGGTTATATGGTAAGGGATATACTTGTCACACGCCATGCCGAAACCTAGAAATAATAAGGGCATGAATGGCGGAAGGCTGGTTGCAGACATGACAGTTTTGACCAGCACCCTAATTACCCAACACACTTTCAATCACAACTCACAACCCGAAAGATTTTGAAGGAAATTCCAAATCTACTGCTTCATATTAAGTTTATAATAATAATAATGTTTATTTATCCAAAGTAATATATAATATAAAACTTTATTTCGGGTGGCATAGACCCATAGAAACCTTAACCTAGTACATATTTTTATTTGCCAAGACTCGCCACAACTACACAAGACATGACCCACTGATTCTGAAAGGGACAGTCACGATGTACAGCTATTGCATTCAGAATGACGTTGTTGCTACCCCGTGTACGGGCCAGCAGGGAAGCTGCTTTTTTGCGCATGATGGTCTGGAAATCATCAGTGCGCGCTTCAGTATACAAAGACACAGGTTGAGCACAGTAGTAGGAATACTAAAAATTAAACATAATTGTTTGTACAAAAGTTAAAAGGCTACAAAAATCTAAATGACAAAATATAAACCCTGTCTCTCAAACTAGGAGACCTGTATCTTAAGAGACAGTGTTCGGCCAGTTTGTGTTGGCACCAAACTAAATGTATAAATATAGAGGGTGGCAGGGACATCGACACGAAAACGGTTACCATGGATTAAGTACATGGTTCTGATCCCCCATGCGTTGAAATTTATAGTCGGTTATTTTAAAAAAAAAACAGCTGTTTCATAGACAAGTGCAACACCTATGCGGTCAAAATGTACAGAACAGCTGTTTTTTTTAAATAAACGAAGAAAAATTTCAATGCAGGGTCTTCAGAATCATGTGCTGAATCCATGGTAACAGTTTTCGCGTCGATTTCCCTGCCACCCTGTATCACTACACAATAAGAAAGGATGGACTTACGTTTCCATTTCAGTAACAATTGGCATTTTTTTAAATGTCTTGCTCGAATACACTAAAGGAGAGTTTTTTCGCTACGAAATTAGCCCAAATGTACCTACACTCAATGGAGATTTATCATAATTCTAAGAAATTAGTTCGAAAACAGTAATAGAATTAGCTCGAATACACTAAATGGAGACTTATCACTATGAAATTAGCCAAATACATTAAACGGTTGCCACACATGTTAATCCTTTGGCTTCATGGAAAATAATTTTCAGAATCATGTACTTTTCTATCCATGGTAACAGTTTTCGCATCGATGTCCCTGCCATCCTGTATGTGTTCGACTGAATAAATAAATATGTTTGAAAAATTCGTCTGTCAACAACGTAAATAACGTAATGAATGTTGTTGAACTGACATTAATGGCATTAGCTTTGTAATTTGTAAGTGTGTTACGCAATTACGCCGCGGATCAGTTGAGTCTTTCAAGGTGTAGGAAGTACTTATGTGTCAAAATCTTTAAGAATGACTTATTTCTGTCCCTTCATTTATTAATATAGCTACCTATTCTGAATTCTAATTGTCTGTTTGTCTGATGATAGTTTTTAAAAGGTTATTTTTGTATGCCTTATGAACGGCCAATGATCACTTTCTTAGTGTACACCGGCCATGTTATCTTGCTACCATACTTAGTTGGCTTGTAGAGAAAGCTTAAGGCATTAAGTTCGCCTTTGTTCCTTTTATTATGTTGCATACAGTTTAATAATTATACAATACCTATAACTATAATAATCTTATTATATCCTTATCCACCATCGCTTATTATATTTTAGTTTTAAAAGCAAATTATCCCTTAGATCCTCGATACTCAGGCAGTATTTTTTGTAGAGAAAGCTTAAGGGGGAAGCGTCAGGGTAGCCCGCGAAATTCAAATTTTATTACGTTTTTTGCATTTTGTAGGTCAGTGTCAGGTTTTATGTTGATTAAAATATGATTCGCGGTCGTAACAAATATGGCTTTACTCAATTATAATCATTACAATCAGCAATACAACTCCATAAGTTAGCAAAGGTGTCAAATGTTATGATTTCATGAAATCATGACATTAGACACCTTTATCTTCTTCTTAATCACTATTGCTAATTGTAATGATTATAATTGAGTAAAGCCATATTTAGTTTTAAAAGCATTATCCCTTAGATCCTCGATACTCAGGCAGTATTTTTTATGATAGTTGAGTTGCCTATCTATAGGAAGTCGGTGATTGATTGCCCGCGTGTTTACGAGCTATCGATGTTCCCTTCATATAATAGTAGACTACTATCAGTGGGTGAAACCAATCGATTTTATATGAAGGCGAATTTTTGGAACGGTATATTGGTCGGATTTTGCACGACTGCCCAAAAAGGAGTGTAATGTATTCAGGGTTCAAGTATGTTTGTAAGTGAGTTTCTTTCTTTATTCCAGCATAACTTTTAAATGCCTGAACAGGTTTTGATGTATGGGGTAGGTATAGTTAGAATCATTACATCATCCCGAGTGACTTTTTTTATAGGATAACTTTTTTTTATCAATATGGCGGCAGTATAGCTCCATATTCAAATGTGTAAAAAAGAGGGACTTTATAGGTTAAGAAGTGTTCCACACAACAACCCAACGGTCCCCCGACAGAATGACAATCTTATTTATCTTTTTAGTTAGCGAGTAAATGAGTGACCTTTCGCTACTTGTTTTTTACTTTTTTACGTATTTTGGCAGGCCAGTTGAGTTTTTTTTTTTTTTTTTTTTCCTAGGTTTGCTTCAGCCCGCGACTTTGTCCGCGTGAAATATAAAATATATCCTATGACACTCGGCAATACTGTAGTTTCCCCATTTGTGAAAGAATTTTCGGATTTGGATCAGCAGTTTCGAAGATTACCCCCTACATATAAACTCACAAGTTTTACCTCTGTCTAATATTATTATAGTATAGATTATCTGCAGCCAGCCCAAAGCTTCTATTAGATACATAATATAAATTATAACAATATTGTAACCTACTACGGTGTTAATTAGACACAAATACTGAATTACAAGATGCCTTCATTAATTATAATTTATTTACTGCATTTTATTAATTTATCCAAGTCAGAGACTTTCCTCAATTTGTTGTCATATTAATCCGAAGTCTGGCTATGGACTATTACATAGAAAACGTAAATATAAAAAAAATTGCAAGCTTTAAAAATTCAATTTATTTTATAATACATAATATTAAAACTGTATGCCTTGATGGTTATCAACGACAAAATCTTGAGGTAAATCACTTTCCTAGTTGTATTACAATACAAAGTAATTTAGGTACTATTTGAATCTTTTATTTAAAAAATTTTAACGGAAATCTTTAACAACAAACAATTTTTTTTCTATAGATATCCAAGTCTGACCTCGAAATCTTCCAGACAAGGAAGTGCTCGAGCCAAGTTTAAAAAACATATTTTTATATTAAAATATATTCACTAATAATAAGTAATAACTTACCGAAATATTCTCTTCAGCCGACTAATGACTTGGTATTTTATATACACGTTTCTCACACAATACTATGCTAAGGGCACACTTGCGTACATTTGTACATAGTTCAAATCACTTTTCGTTCGAATAAGCCGATTCCATTATGCTGATTAATTTTGCCGAACAAGATACCTGTGGCGTGTAATGAAAATTAATTAATGTTTTCGTTAATGTTTTTATTTTATAATATCGAAATGCCTTCCTAATATTTTTGAGTCTTTAATATGTCCAGCGAGGTAATTGCCACATAAAACGGCAATCGTTCAAAATGTTTTTCATTTTGACATCCATTGCTTGCTTCACAGGTTGGAAATTCGTCCGTTCACGACGTAAATAGATAGATAGATAAAACATTTATTTAGTGCACACAAAAGACACACGTAAACACAATTACGCAATGAATGTGGCTAAACTGACAAAATGAAAGGCATTGAGATCAATTACCATTTGATGTGTGTTACGCTATTACCCCGCAGATGTGTATTGTTTATTAATTGATAATGCCTAATCTAGATTTTATTTCTGGGGAATATGAGTGACGCACGTCTGTTTTAAAATAAAATTAATTAAATTGTCTGTTACCAATAATATTTCACTGCCAGATTCAGTTGACACGTTGTTATTTTAAGTAAAAAAAACCCATCACGAGTATAAATTAAATATCACTCAACGAGCAAAAGCTTGCCAATTTTTTGTGAGTTTGTTGACGTAACTTCCTTTTGCGTTTAGTTTATTTCAATGATTTTAAAAATAACTGTGAGTACCTACTGTTTACTTTATTCATGAGTAAAATTATGGTAACTTAACACTGTTTCAGCATCATAGGTAATACGAAACCTATGACTTAATAGGAACAATTAAAAATATTAACATCAATTGCAACTTTGCGGAAATTTTCATGGAATTATTTTCCGTAATTCCTATGAATATCAACTGTTTGAAATTCCATATTAAATGCAATATAAAGCATCCATTTTGTGAACTAGATAGCGGAAGACGAACATATAAAGTTACTGTTAGAGTCAGAGATGACTTACAATTTCATTTAATTACATGCAATGACACGATACATTAAATTTAACATCAAGCGGTTGGTCGACTCTTCACATGACCAGAGGACTGGCCTATTTTTTGGCCAGCATTGCCACAGATTAAGGCATTGCCAAACAACGTGGCAATGCTGCCAGCCTTATGGGCACTTTTCCTATTGACAGCGATGCGGACGTATTTTTTGATGATTTGCCCTCCTTTTTTATACACTTGTACATATTATTATTTTAAATCTGTAAGTTTTTAAATTGCGTAAATAAATATTATCTTAGACCGGAAACCACGAATAAAAGAGTTATACATTTTATTTCAATATTCACGGGTATCGTGCGAGCTATATCGAAAAAATACAACTTTTAGTGTTCGAACTTGGTCATTTTATTTTTTAATACCTATATTTTTCAAGTATTGACCATTATGTTTTATTAGAATTTTTTATTTTTTCTCAGCATAAAATGTTATTTTATAGAATTATATTTATATTCTTTTTACATAAACCATTTCTTAACTGAGGTTTTATTTTTCTATGACGGAAGATTATTTACTTCACGTTTATCCACTAGTTCCATAATACAGGAAATCTTTTCTATGTGATATTAATTTGATATCGTTGTGTAATGAAGAGAATACGGAAGTAATTATGACCAATACAAATCTAAACAATGTAGATTATTTCACTTGAGAATTTGTTACAGTAAAAAAACAACTATTATGTGAAGAATCTATAATAATTATTCCTTATGCATTATTACTGGAAATATTAGTCGCTATGAGGAAATTAAAAATAATAATAAACTTAAATAATGTGATGTCGCATTTTGTCTGGTATTATTTATTTACTTACACGTAATTGTGGAATTATTTATTGCGTGAATGAATAACAATGCAAATTACCATTAATGTGACCAATGATTAATGTTTTTCAATACACTTTGTTATTTTTAAGAATTTAAGTAGCAATAATAAGGTAAACGTAGAACGTGGATTGTGAAAATCAGGGAAAACGCTATTTTATTTTAAGTCATCCCTTACAGTTAATTTGCCAAGGATGACCGGTTAATCAGGTGCAGAAAATGGACCTTCGTTTTCACATTTATTTTCATAAAAATTCATCTAATTGGAAAGCAGATTTTTTTAATAATGAAACCAGTGTCAAATCTTTTTAATACGTAACAAAGTGAAAAAAATAAACGCCTAAAACCGATATAAATTAACGCACTTTAACTAGACGCATCCAGTTACAGATTTTAAAGAAAATTTTACAATGTCACCACACGGAATCACTGAAACACACGTTATTTTGTTTGTAAAAGCACAGTTTTCTGTGATAACACGGCGAGGTATCACTGATATTATGTTAATATTACGTATTTTGTACAGACTACACAACACAGGCAGCGCAAACTGTCCATCCACTCCATAACGAAAGCTGTCATCTGGGGTTTCCCCCTATTCAAACAAACCCTACCCTTAACTCCATTCCTTTAAAGTTGAAGTTAGCATGTCCGTATTCCGGTCCTAGGGAAACATGCGCAGTGGTGCATTGCGCACAATATTGATTGCAATCATATGTATGATAGAAAATATGGCGGAAAATTTGATTTCATTTTGGTTTTTATTGTCATTTTACATGGATATAACTTTAGGGTTGTGGCCGTTTATAGGGAAGTTCTGGAAACAGTCAAATTAACTACAAGTTTTTAGTTAAAGATGAATATTATATTGAACGCTTGCTGTTAACTGGAATATTATTTTAAGGTAAATAAACTAAAGTTTTATAACGTTATAAACATGTCAAAAAAAATCCTACTGTAAATACCAATGCCTATGTAAAGTAATTATTAATTTTCAGCTTCCTTTGAACGTCTTCTAAAAGAAAAAAAAAACAGCCTTTCATGCAAACAAGTTTGCCGAAGCAAAAAATTGTTACGAAACAATTTTTCAGGAAGTTTTGTCTGAAAGTTTATTTTTGATAGTGTTTTGTTTATTTTCACAGAACTAAGTTGTTTCTATTAGTGCTTGTTGTGCAAGACAAGAAAAATTACAAAAAAATGGTTATTATTTTTTTGTAAAGTTTATTGTTTCGAACAAAATTATTTATTATTTTTTGTAAATTTTATTATCTCGAACAAAAATGTTTATTATTTTTTGTGAAAGAGCATAATGTTACGGTGATGCGCGTAGGGAATTTAATTTATAGTGGGTTTACAGCTTTTTCCAAAAGAAAACCCTATTTTGTTTGTAAATAAAATTGCTAGCATGTCACAGAAGCTACGAATAATAAAAGTATTATTCGTAGCAAAGGATTATGCAAATTTTTAGCCATTCCAATATCTTTTGTCCAATACCTATGTAGTACATACCTAGTGAAACCTATCAAAATAACACGAGATAATTTTATAGTCAACAAATCAATGAATCGCAAAATATTTTTGTATTTCTTTGGTTTTATTTTATCCTAACTAATATTAAAATGAGAAAGTGAGTTTATTTATTTGTTTGTTACACTTTCACGCTAAAACGGCTGAATAGATTTGGATGAAATTTGGCACATGCGTAGACTATGACCTGGATTAGGGCATAGGATATTTTTTATTCCGATATTTTCTAGGAATCGAGACTTATGCGTATGAAACCACTAGGCACAGCTAGTTTATGACATTTTGGTAGGGTTAGGTAATCAGAATCACGCTGCAGAATCGATAACATATTTAATCTATATAAACTTCGTAAGATAATTTTCAAGTGAGTTGTTACAAGTTTACAGACGCAACGCAAGTCGCAACGATTAGCTAATAGGTACCTACTTGCAATTCAACAGAGCTATTTATCTGCACGTGCACCCTTAATAATTATTTATAAGTGTACCTATGTATATCATGACGTATGCACATTAAGTAAATGAAATATTAAAAACTTATAGAACACAATACATACTTACGTAGGTGTAGGTACATATAACATATGGTTTCCAATTACCACCGAACAAAAAAAGAAACGTTATAAAATATTGTTTTGAGAAGTTTCACGAAGGCCTTTGTAAAATAAGCTATAAGTTTTAACATAAATACCTAGCTTATATTATTATGCTCATTCAAAAAAGAACATTGTAGTTGACACTCAGCATCCGTCCGATAAGGACCAGACCCGGGTCGACGGCGACGGCGCGTTGTGTTCCAAACGCGCCTCAAAGAGATGTCAGCAGAACTGACAGGGTCCGCTAGGGCCGATGCCTGCCGGGGTCGCGGGAAAATCCGAAAGGGATACTGTTCCCCTGGTGGCAACATACATGCCTGTATGTTATGTACTGAAGGAACACGGGTGGGTTTTAGTCAGTAGGAGTCTGACATGCCCTCCCGCTCCGCTCAGAGCGGGAGAATTTATTTGATAATTTCCCACCCAAAAAAAAGGACGAACCTATTTGTTAGTCAGTTAAAATAGCTGACAATTAAACATATTTGCTTAATCCGATCCAGCCTGTCCCTTGCTGTCCTTCCCCACCGACGCCCTAAGCCGAAGTCCGCACCCCACAGGATGTGCCCTTAGCGTGTAGTCGCTTAGTTTCTAAGTTTTATGCCCTGGCTGATGGCCTTAATTTATTGAGGCACCCACAGGTAAGTTCACTTAAGCAGCCGACAAACTCCTAGGTTGAACTACATTAAAAAAGAACATGTTTGTCAAAAATGACAACATTTTCACGACAAGAGTTGTTTAAACCTTCGTGAAGACTGGCGCGACCTGACTCAAATTTCTAAGAAAACTTCACGGTAGAACAATTACCTACCGGTGTCGCGTCGCGTCGCGCTCGCGCTAGTCTGCACGAGGCTTAATGTGGCAGAAAATGTATGAAAGAAACTTGTAAAATTGTCGGATTGTGTGATTTTCGTCTATTACATGTCGGTTTTATTAAATGGGCTGCTTTGGTAGAGCTGGGCTGGTTGCGGCCCAGGGTGCGTTGTACCATAGATTCCATTATAATCACTTGTGGAGGCCCTGAATGTGCTAGGTATTCTGTAGTCAATCGATGTCATGATACCCACGCAGAAATCGATATACTTAAATAGTAGGTGTAGTGTAAACATGCATGTGGCAAATGGAATCAACTTGATCTCGAAACCAATACAGGAAAGTTCAAGGTAATCTCCAACGTGTCGCACTTATTTATAAACGTAAACACTAATTAAACAAAGAACGTAGAATTTCATTTGTGTCTTTGTATTATTTTCTCTAAAAGTCCTGTGTTTTTAGGAGACAGGATTCCTATTGGAAGGGAACTGCTGGATTCTTTTCAATGTTCTTATACGTTAACCAGAAATGAAAGTGTCATGACATGAGACATCACATTTTAAGGTTTAATAAAGATTCTCGATATTTAATTGATTCAAACGTGACCTTGCGGAAAACTACTATAAAATACAATAGACCTAGATATATTTAGTAACCTATTCCGCTTAACTAAATTCATCCTCAGGATGACGATTGACTTGTCGCAAACCCGAACACGGCGTGTTACCACGTCGAGCGTGGTTCTCTGCGTCCAGCGCTCGGCGGGGCAACACGTCGTGTTCGGGTTCGCGACAAGTCAATCGTCATCCTGAGGATGACTCGTTGAGAGGTGAAACACGTGAAGATTTCTTACAGGGTTTTTTATGACGCTTTTGGAATAGTTAAGCGGAATAGATTTCTAAATATATCTACGTCTATTGTATTTTATAAAGGTTCTCGACATAACCATCATTCATCATTCTCTTATCCTTACTTATACCAATTTATTTGGGGTCAGCGTAACATGTCTTTATCTTCCATACTTCTGTTTTAGTCGTCATCTCAGTAGTCACCCCCTTTCTCGACATAATAATATATATAGGTACCTACAGATTTTTTGAAGTGAAACCTTCTTTAGGCGCGTTGGACATTTTTGAGATGGGACTAAACCATTGATTTTGCGACACTGTGACGACACCTAATTTTTGTAAACGCGATTGTACTCTTTATTTTTATATTACGTTACGGATCAATGTTCTATGCGAGTATTTTTACTTTGAAGGTTTTGTAAACGCGATTGTGCTCTTTATTTGTATTACGTTACGGATCAATGTACTATGCAAGTATTTTTACTTTAAAGGTTTTGTAAACGCGATTGCGCTCTTTATTTAGATAAGGTTACGGACCAATGTTCTATACAAGTATTTTTCTTCCACCAAGGCGATCTTGTTCAAGTTTTCACTTCTGTCAGCACTCCCGGAGTGCCACCACTTTTTTTTGACACTCCTACCGACTATTTAAGTTCAATTTGTTTTTCAGACTTTATAAGTAAAAACAGGAAGCCGAACATAAACTTAATTAATTCGGCAGCTGTTTAAATTAATCTCGTTTAACGGTTTTCCGTGTCCACTAAATATGCAAGAATGTCGGCGAAGGCAGTGACTTGCCTAATACCACATTCCATTACTATTATTTAGAAATGATACATGGCTATAGAGACATAAAATATACCTTGACTTTTGGTGCTGTTATTTAATTAAGTTCATTAGGAAGGTATGATCCATTCAGGAGCTAGGTTTTATCTTTAATTGCTGATCTAATTAGTTTCGCATCTAAAAACGGCAAGCCTTCAGCACCCGTCTTCTCGCAACCATGATTCCGTGAATCGTGAAACCCTATACAACATGTAACGTTAAATGCGCAAAACTTGAAAATAGTTTGATCGGAATAACGAGCAGAATCAATTGAACCACTTTTTAAAATAGGTCACATTTAAAAAAAAAACTTCATTCATAACTTTGCCGAGTCTATTTATTAATAAGTAGGTCAAGCCATCACAAACGCAAACCCGTCAAAATAGGTAAACAAACACAAATTGTTGTCGACCAATTTAAATTTTCTCATACGCGGGATAATAGTAGTTAGTCTACATTACAGTTAGAATTAAAGTTTCCTCGATTGTAATTAATGTAAATCATTTTACTTTATACTTGAATACATTTTATTTTATTTTTAATAATAGCTTTTATTTCAATGCAAATACAAATCTTACGAACTAAAACAGCACATAAAACCTTTGCAATTTTTTTAATGATTTTTTCTCTCTGAAATAAGGTCAATTAAATTAAAAATCAGTTGGGGTGTCTGAGGTTTTGCGCATTTAACGTTACACGTTATAATTATCCCCTTGACTGTCACGAGCTCTCCTGGAGATCGATAACAATTAAAATTCGGTTGTGTCTCATTGAGCTCATAAGGCTCGAAGCTCATATTAATTTATTCATTTATTGCACAATGTACACAAAATTAGACTAGCCACTAGACTAAGACTAGACTAAACTAATGAGTGCATAGTGCAGCCAGTAACTAATGTTGATCACAGCTAGTCGGTATAATGGTCACTCGTGAAAGCTCGTAGGTACCGAGCGCCATACTTCAGTCAGTCAAAATCAATCTAAGTACCTAGCCTTTTCCCAGCTATGTCAGGGTCGACTTCCAGTCTAACCGAATGCTCAAACTCAAAATCAAAGCATTTATTTCAATTAAACCATTTACAGGCACTTTTAAATTGTCAAGGAGTCAGTTAGTCAGAAATATGAAGCTAGTTGCCCATTTCAAAGCGTAGTAGGTAGGTATGGAGAAAAACGGGCAAGGAACTCCACGGACAAACGTTTAAATGAAATAAAAAATGTTACAAAATATTGGTTCCATCCATCATTCATGATGAAATTATACATGTGAGAACAATGTAGAAAGACGTGCAAGTTAGAAGCGTCCGTAATAAAAAGATAAAACAAAGAACAATTCAAATATTAAAATAAGCCATGGCAGCTAAGAGATGACCAGACCAGTCCCAACTGACGGCGGCCGTTCCCGAACATGACGCATAGATCAGCACCATTCAGCTCAACTATTTTGAAGGGAGCTAAATGATCCAACACACGCGCCACCATCGTAGCGTGACATCTGAGTGAGCATGACATACTCACAGCCGCCAGGGCACATTCAAGTCAATGAAAGACATATTACCCGGTAAATGGTAGCTCGGTAAATGGATGCAGCTAACCGACCAGTATTTTACATGGAGCGACTGCCTATCAGATCTCCATAATCCAGTTACTGGGTAAGACGATACCCCTTGGTAACACTGGTTGTCAGACTTTTGGGCTTCTGACTACACGTAACGACTGTCAAAGATCTACGAATGACAGCCAAGAACAACGGCTTGAGGCACGGAGGGGTCTCGATACGTATTATACTTCAGTCAGTAAACCCATGTTTTATTTACAAACAGATTTGTCAATTAACGCGATAGCCTTTACCCCCAAACCCGGTTGTTTTGACGGTCTACGTCATCTACGTGGGAGGTCGTTGAAGTGTTTACCAGCTGTTTGTGTTATTCAATCATTAGGTACAGCTTCATGAATAAAACAAAAGTAATTAAGGGGGAAGCGTCAGGGTAGCCCGCGAAATTCAAATTTTCTTACGTTTTTTGCATTTTGCAGGTTAGTTTCAGGTTTTATGTTAATCTAAATATGATTCACGGCCGTAACAAATATGGCTTTACTCAATTATAATCATTACAATCAGCAATACAACTCCATAAGTTAGCAAAGGTGTCAAATGTCATTATTTCATGAAATCATGACATTCGTGGCCGCGAATCATATTTTAATCAACATACAACATGATACTGACCTGCAAATTGCAAAAAACGTAAGAAAATTTGAATTTCGCGGGCTACCCTGACGCTTTCGCCTTAAGTTTTCATAGGAATTTTATTTATCTATCTAGATCCTAGAACAAAATATTAGACTTTTAAATGCCGTCCATCTTCATTAGGTTTCATGCAGTGAAAGAATATTTATGTTTGACATAGTAGAGCATTTTTGGCACACTTGACTGATTCATTCAAATTCAAAAGAATAATATTTTTAGTTTTGAAATTCTGCTAACACTTTGCCAACTCTTCTGGAGATTCAGTTCTGAAGTGTAAGTAGTATGCATTTGATTTTCTTTTGATAAAAAATCTAATAGAAAGTTCTAAATTGTTTCCGATGATGCTGCAATAAAAAACTACATCCTGCAATATTTGTTATCAGATAAAACGTGCTGAAATGTCCCCATATATCGGTCACAGTCAAAACACAACAGTCTCCCAATTAATATTAGATTTAAATAGTAAAAGTACAGACATAACAAACATATCCGCTGTAAGAGCACACACACATCACACAGAATGGAATCCGATGTTAATTATTAAGTAAATTTACTACCGACTTAAATTGCAAGTTTATTAAATAACAACAATTATTCTTTGACAGAAGTATGAATTGGATAAGTACATACATATAACAAGGAAAATTAACGTAGGGTATCAATTTGCTTAGCAATATAATTTCCCTGACTGTAGGTACCTACTGTGTAATCCAAAAGCGCAGAAGCTGTAATAAACTCTAAGAGCTGCTCCACACCGAAATACGATCCAATATCTATGGTAGGTTTATGTAGGCTATGTTGTACTTTTGGATCGCACAGTTCATCACATACCTGCCTATTGCACTAGAGATTTCGGATCGGATCTGTGTACAAGCTCTTAGCCAGTAACTGTCAAAGAAACTCACGTGATAAAAAGCGTGGGCGCGTCATTTGATTCCTTGCCAATTGTCTGCAGTGAGCGCCGAGGGGACACCGCTTGGATGTCCAGGTACGCCAAGTCTGGACCTGGTGGGTGAATTTATGAGGTTATTGTGGAAATGTGAACCCGCGTCATTGATAATGTAAATGGGGGGCAGAGGCGCGAAAATGTAACACGAAAGTGTAGGTGGGATATGTGTTAACTACGATAAAAGTTCACTGAAGATCCTTTCGACATGGTCGTCTGAAAGTTTCAGTCTGAAAGAATAAGCTGTTTGTTTTATGTAATCATCTAGCAAAAGAAAGGTAGAGGTACCTGCTTAATATGGTTTTGAAAGGTCGCTTTTCTACATGAGAGAACTTCTGCTAGAATTTTTCCAATGCCTACTGGCTGTCTGACTGTAACTTTGTTCTGTTTGGCAGGAACCCAAGTGCGGAGGTAAACTCTGTAGCAAGTGTTTGTTTGAACTTTCTAGTTAGTCTGGTAGTTTTCTTTTATGTGAAAATGTGACCTAATATTGTATATGGGTACTAGTGTCTCAAACGTATTTAATATTTTGCAGTCATCCTAATAGGCTTTTTATAAATCACTTCTATGATATGACAACTTTAATGTGATGATGACGTTATACGTCTACTTACGCGGGCGGACTTGGACATTTTATTCAGTAGGTAGTTAAAAAATACAATAGACGTGGATATATTTAGTAACCTATTCCACTTAGCTATTTTTTTAAAACAATGAAAGAAATCGACACGTGTTTCTCCTCTCCATAAGGCATCCTCAGGATAACGATTGACTTGTCGCGAACCCAAACACGGCGTGTAGCCACACCGAGCGCTGAACGCAGTAGATAATTCATTATTTACTTGAATTTCGAAATCGGCAGACTACAGTGGATTTCCCAAATCATTTTCAGAGGGGAAAACACACGAAGAGGCGGATGACTAAAACGGTAGGTTGAAATGTAAACAAAATGTCTGAACTTATGAAACTTTATTTATTCAAGAATTATGAAAAGTCAAGGGCTCTAGAAACTATGATTAATTATTGTAAAAAAATACTGTTAAGTACACACATTTATTGCTTTTTGCCTGGCCTTCTCTATTTTATCGCGACTTTATTCTAAAATTAGTTTCCAAGCGATAAAGTTTTGTTTCTAGTCACGAGATGTAATAAGCATTGCGTGATTTTGCATCAATCTCTTTAGATTTTACTTTCTTTTTTATTTATGACTTTCGTGAATTGAATCATAATGTTTTATTACAAGTCTGTTACTTTGACTTAAGAGCTTGCTCTATCATAATCATAATAACAAAGCTATTGTTGCGCATTTACCGTAGAGCCGTTAGGTCATGGTCACAGGTCATGGTCCACCACTGACTGAGGCCTCTTTCTGAGGCCCAAAAGTCGTACTGCTATAGAACTTTCACCTCGTGTGCTTGGTATAGGTAAGTATCCTGGGAGTGCCGAGTGCTAATTTATCCCTCTATTTGCCAGCATACATCAGTCTTTTCCTAGTGTTCAAAACCCCACGCCCCTTTTGAGCATTAAATAATCGAATTTCAATTGAATATAATGTCACAGATTAAGAATGTCCCCATGGTAAATAGTGTCGTGGGATAGGTACATAAAGGATAAAAGGATTATTTTAGTACGATGGGCCTAACCACAGATTTAGATCAGGATGGGCCAAACAAAGAGATTATGGTAACTAATGATATTCGGAACTAATGATAGATAAGGCAATTTATGGGCAGGTTATTGTTTGTTATTGGATCGATGCTTGATAATGAAATATTGCGGTAAGTACCTACTATAGGTAAGTACCTACGAATCGCTTGGGGGGTGCTTGTTATATGCTGCTGTATTCATATCAAGCTATTTCCAGTTTATGCTGATCTCGCTTTGTATAGAATTTCCGTACAATGCGACGTCAGCTTATATACTGGAAATGTATGCGTAACCGCGTGTACCACCTAATTTTGTATAGGTACGTTTCCTAGTCCGGCCGTTGAGAGAATGCGTTCTTAAAACCTGTCAGTTTCATTCTAACGAATAGGATGTGTTTTGCGAATTTGATCCTTATTAGTTACTGTACTATAAGAAATTGTCCAACTGACAATTCTGAACGCATTTTTCGACGGCCGTGTGTTGGTACTTATCTTATTTGGACTGTTAATAATAATTAATAAGTTTATAATTAATT
The DNA here is from genome assembly GCA_949152395.1 of Agrochola litura. Lineage (NCBI taxonomy): Eukaryota > Metazoa > Arthropoda > Insecta > Lepidoptera > Noctuidae > Agrochola > Agrochola litura. The sequence goes on along the minus strand of OX424509.1, from coordinate 13,316,886 downwards.
GGTTAAATGTAACCTACCTATTTATATTTGTACGCCGTTGAGGCAAAACATGACTGTGATATAATTTAATTGTAAAATATTGCATGCCATGTGTGTGTATACTCATGTTTTGGACAAATAAATGATCTTTATCTTTATCTTTGGTAATCAAAGGGTGTCATGTGATGTTAGCCCTTCCAACTTAGCTAAAGTACTCACAACTCTTTACGTCAAATAGTGCAGTGGTTAGGATCGAACTCCAAAACGCACTCGCATTACAGTCCGCCCCTAAACTATGGGGCTTTTGCCCCCTTTACTATCTGTAAAGGGAATTATAAACTTCTTCCTCACCCTTCTCAACGATCTCACAAAGTCCTGTATCAGACACGGAGCGTCCTCTCGACCTGCCGAGAGCCGATACGTTGTTCCTCTTGAAGTAGGGCCAGTGTCTCGCCACAGATGTCCGCAGGATGCGATTGAACCTGCGTGCATTAAAAAGTGTATATTATAATTATAATATATATAAATATAATAAACTTGCTTGCTATTTATTCTTACACCAAATAAGGGCTCATAATAAGGTTGTCAGTATACATGGTAAAATTTTCATTAAATTTCAGAACAACTCTAACTTAGAAATTTTAATGATTATAATTCTGTAAATACATTTGTGAATGCCAATCATATTTTGATCAAGGTACAACCTGACACTGACCTGCAAATTGCAAAAAACATAAGAAAATTTGAATTCCGCGGGCTACCCTCGTTAAGGTACGGGAGCCCTCCTGGAGGGTTCACTTACTCGCATATGGGATACCGGGAGCCGTCGTGGAGGGCTCTTTTTAAATGTAGGTTTTTCTTAGTGAATCCAGCATTAAAAATCGTGAAAATAAAATTTGATGTATATTTTAACAATTATGCGTTAGTTTTAAAATCCAAGTATTTGTTTTTTGTTTTAATTTTTCGTTACATACAAATATTCAGAAAAAATTTAAAAGATTGTAGGTAACCCTCTGAAAACACAATTTTACTTCATTTTTACAGTGTTTTATATCACGATTTTAAACCTATTGCCGTTGACCGTCCGCGATGGTTATTTTTAGCGCAAACGTAATGCCGGTAACCCTCCCGGAGGGTTCACTTCCAATATTTATGGCAGCATGGCGTATAAGTTTTTTGAACAGTGGGTGGAGTCGAAAGTGTTAAATGAAAACCGCATCAAGTGGAGTTTGTGAAGGTGACACATGATTAAATTGCGAATTACTACAGCGTAGTATTTTCTTATCTATTTGTGACTCACTGTGTGATAGCGGTGTCAATTCAGAAGAAATTAACAGCTTATCTAAATACCTATGGGATCCAGGTGTTCAACATACATTACGTGAGTCACTTACCTATGTAGTATAATTTGGAGATAAACTATCAATACTATTGATAATATTCTTTTAACTGGGATGAGTTCCCTCCGCTTTTCCAAAACTTCTTTGCTGAAGTCTTCATTCACAAAAATATTTTTAGGTAATCTTTTCTTGTTTTACAGGATTTCGATTTTCTTCCATGTATTTAACATGTTAACTAGAACCGGGCATGCTTCTCCTTTCTCTTTGCCGAGTCTGAGAGCTTTGTTCATATCCCGATTGTTAACCTCGATACCAGAATAATTTAGAGTTTTTACTACCATTTCGATTACGTTAATATTTTCTTTTGCGGGCTCCTCAATGCCATAGAATATTAAATTGTTTTCCTTTTTACCAGATTCTAGGCGTTTTATCTTCTCATTTAATTTTTAACTAAATTTTTTAGAAATATGTTATCTTCCACGAATGGTTTCAATTTCTCATTTATCTCTTCTCTAATAAAAGTTTTTAGTGTAGCTGTTTGCTTGTCCATTTCTAGTTTTAATTTTGTAAATAATAGTTGCATTTGATCGTCCTTCCTCCCACCATCCACATAAACCTCTTAATAAGTACTTAATTACTTATACCCTCTGGCTCCATCATCGCTTAATTTTTTTAAGAAGGCCCTGTGGTTTAGAGCTTGCCTCTCATGCACGTGGTATTGGGTTTAAATTCGGGCAAGTACTAATGTGACTTTAACAATTCATAATAATGTATACACACGGCTACATATCAAGCTATTTCCAGTTTATGCTGATCTCACATTGTATAGGATTTCCGTACAATGCGAGGTCAGCTTACACTGGACATGTATAGCTTGATGTGTAGCCGTGTGTACCTACTTTCTGTGTTTATCTTGGAAACCTCTGCCTGATCCTTCGGGGAATACAGGTGTGATGTTATATGTTCTGTTATAACACTTATCACTGACATCGGTGAACGAAAACATCGTGAGGAAAGCTACACTTCCCTTCTTGAACGACCGTGGTGATCAATACTCGTGCCTTCTCTATATGAGAAGAGGCCTTCGCCCTGCATTAGGTCAGTAATAGGCTAGTATTATTATTGTTTTTTTTAGTACGAAATCATTTTACTCTCGTCGACTCGCCTTCGTCAGCGACAGTGCGGCCACGACCTTAGTCTATGAACCGCATTCGTACCGTCTACGCCCATGACGTCAGCATTCAGTCGTTAACACATTTTACTACATCCTTGCGTGAAACGTGTATTATTCAATAAGTAGGTTACCAATGTGAATAACATTGTTGAAATATCTAGGTATCTACTGCAGAAGTAGATTATTTAGCTCGACCTTAAGGTTGAAATCTTTGGACCCTTAGCAGAGTCACTAGAAATGATGGGATGGATCAGGCTGGCCGTATACGGTTTCCCGATCAGGATTCCTAATTCGAAAACCTGCTTGCCTTACATACAAAATGTTCAACTAGGCGCACACGTTTACGTACATTTTCCGAAAGGAAAAAAGCTTGACGTTCGATTTGGAAACAAAAAATAATAATATCGAACGTCTGCGCTAGTCTCACGGAATTCCGAATCAGGTATCCTGGACCCTAATTGCGTAACTTATTTTCGTAAACAATTATGCCCAATTATTTCATTTTGACAGTTCAACAACATTCATTGCGTTATTTACGTTGTTGAGCAGATTTTTTTTTCCAACTTATGAAGCATTGGATTAGCAATTTGTTTCAAATCGAAACAGATTGTGATTGTGTTGTATTACGCAATTAGGGTTCTGATCAGGAAACCGTCCTTAAACGGCTAGCCTTAAAGGGGATCCAAATCAAATGTCGTCTGAAATATGACAAAGCCTAGACAACAGAGCTTCCTCTTGATATCTGTCGTAAAAGATTAAGACAAGAGGATGGATGACCCCCTCCAACTAGACACAGTGCGTTGATCAGCAGCCTTCAATGGCAGCAATTTATTTCGTTCCTATTCAGTATACTTACTCATAATTTTTAATTCAGGATCTACCTACTTTTCAATTACCTAACGGTTCTGAAGTTTTTATTTTATCAAGTCGCAACGAAATTGGTTTTAATGTGGAAAATGGTTTATTAAATATCCGCGATCCCGTCCGTCTATCGATCCTCGTCCTACCGACCTTCGCACACTGTACAGGGTTGCGGCCTGCGGGTCAGTGCGGGTCATCCTATCATTCGAGAAAGGTCGTTTCTGTTTGACTAACCCAATTAGAGTTAGCCTTAACCTTAATCTGGTGCTTATCTTGGCTTAACCTCCTAAACTTACATAGTTACCTACTTGCCTGCCAGGTGGGTAAAACCACATCTGAACAAATTAAATACTTAGTTATAGGTAAAACAAGGTTTGCCCCGCAGGGTTCTAGGTAGCGTTTACTTTTAAGGCATAACACACAGGCGCGACGCGATGGACGGTGCGATGCGATTCTTGTAGAAGAATTTCCATGAAGTTTTCATAGAAATTGTTTCGCGCTAGTTTGTAGGAGCATTTACTATGGGTTGGTAGCTTAAACCGATAAACAACTCTATTATTATTATATCTAAGGTATATTTATGACACAAAGTTAGGTACTTAGACTTACCTATGTAATCGTATGTTTCTGATGTGATAGATAATGTAAGTAAATTATCTATCAGAGCCCTACCTACGTAGATACCTACCGGTGGCGAAGCTGCAAAGGAGAGTATTGTCTTTACAAAATAAATAACATAATATACTGACTTGAAAAGTACAGCTGTCATTGGGATCTAAGAGAATGCAAGAGCGAAAATCCTGACTCGGATAGGTCACATAATTCTGTGTGATTTTACTAAATGAATGCAAGAGCTTGAAAATAGACCGCGCCTGTAGCTTCAGCCTTTGCAAGCCATAAACAAATAACGATAATTTTCTTATTTTCATTAGGTATTACCTAATTCATTACTAGCCTCTTATCAATAAGCAGGTACTTGTTTTTAGATAATACTAGCTGACCCGGCAAACTTTTTTTTGCCATATAAATTATTTATGTTTGGGGTGGACCACCCTTATCACTTAGGGCTTCGATCAACAATTGTTGATCGAAGACTTAGGGTATGAAAAATAGATTACGGCCGATTCTCAGACCTACCGAATATACATAGGTAGGTACAGTGCCGACCAAAAGTCCATGAGCAATCTCACAAAGCAATAGACTGACGCTTCGGTTTGACTTACGACCTTCTTCTATAAGTTGTTACAATACTGTAGACACGCACATTACACACACACACTCACTTTGTCTGCAACCAATGACTAGTTCAATAATCATCATTCGTTTTTAGTTTCATTCGTCTTGTTCACATAAATATTAAAGTTTAGCAGGTAGACTACAAAAAACTAAGTAAATTATTTCGATTTCTGTGGGGTAGATGCAGTTTGTTACGAGTATTCAATTAATAGAACTTTTTTGGTTCGTGGATAATATTGGTGACGAGTATTTAGCGCACTGTTGTGGTTATTATTATCAAAAAGCAGGCATAAAATATATTGAAGAGATCAGATCAGATCAGAGAATATTATTGCGCTGCGTAAAAGTGAAGTGAATATCTAATGAAACCGGACTAAGTGTGAGTGTTATCATTAATATATTTCATATTTTACTAAACATAAATCTTAATCAAGGGCATTGTTGATAGAACAGAGGTATTGTTGAGACAGAAGATGCCTTTAAAGTTTTAAATTCATTGTGAGTTTTAATTCGATTAGTGAATAATAAATAATAAGGTATTATGTGTAATAAAAACAATGTTTTTCTTTGTTCTAGAGAAATACTGTGAGGGTTAAGAGATATGAGGAAGGGGCTTATTATCGAGTAGCAGCGACGTCAAATGGTGAATGAAACAAATGGTTTCATACCAACGAGACATTTTGCTGAATTATTAAAAACACGTCATTATGAACCGTTCGCCGTGCACTCTGAAGGCTTGCATCACTGAAGACCAGCTAGAAAACCGTTTTTGACCTTAAAATATTGACCGTACCAACTTAATAAACAACAGATTCGTTATTGCATGAATTTATGGTAACGAATTTTTTAAGCACGTTTCAATAGGGTGTTTGTCGTATTTCTTGCAGATATACCGAAATTGTTTAATATTATTTTAGTAATAGTATTATTTTAGGATAAAAATTTGAGGTTTAGTTTCAATCTTCTTTTCGTAAAGAAAATGAATACTTAAGCTTTAACCTCAATAACAACCAATATTTACTAAAGTCAAATAAAATGTAAAATAATTAATACAAATAAAATATAAACAAACTGCCCATATTTAACCTTAAAATTACCTATTCTGTAAGTAGTTTTTTACATTTTAAGTAGTCTAATATTCTTATTTATTACTTAATTACTTCGACCATGATCAAAGCTTAATATTTATGGTGAAAAAATCCATTAAAAATTTAAAATATTTCATAATTTAAATATGTCTAAATAATACAAACTGCTTCTAAGTTTCTTGACATCTATTTCACATCTTATTCAGCTGAAGTAATGATAAATAATTGTAGCAGTTTATTAACTTATGTAAAATAAATATAACGAATAAACATATATTTTTTAATTTTGTTATCATATATCACGCATTTTTTATTCTAAAACCTTTATTGCAATAACAACATAAAAAAGCAGCAATATTTAAAAAATATTATTATCGAAAACAAAAATAATAATATTTGCAAAATACCGCACTGTGTTTCACGAGATTAGAACCTGAGGCAGATTGAATTCCATACCAACGCTTAACGCTTTCTGCTATCTGCGCTTGTTAAGTTACTATCGAATTTTAGCAATGCCATTAACTGGTCAAGTTCACGCGCATAGTGCGTGTGTGCTAGCATGTTTAAAGCGACGGAAATATATTGTTGTTTCGTGTAACTGCGTTATCTGTGGTGTGTGTATCGTGTTGCTTACACATACAAATGTACGAGCTATACCGCGTGTTCACAGCAATACGACTCTTAGCGTGCTCATGCACTTTTGAGCGCTTACTGTACCTATAAAATTTCATAAAAATCGATCAAGCCGTTTCGGAGGAGTATAGCAACTAACATTGTGACACGAGAATTTAATATTTTTGGGGGCCCCCATAGCTTGGGGGCCCCATTGATACGGCTGACGCGGAGGTAAATAGCTACGCCCTGAATTATTCGCTTAAGCATGAAAAGTAATCCCGCTTGCTTTAAGTACCGTACGTATCCAACTTTGAATCGCATGTTTTCATTGTACACTTTCTCATTTTCACTCCCGCGTCTCTTGCTTGACGTCCCCTTGTCAATGAAACACGTTCTGACGTTGATTTGCCTGTGGGAGTAAAAGGTCCCCAAAACGATTAATTAAGTACAATTGTCAATTTTAACGTGATTGATTTTCGATCAACAATAGGTTGATCGAAGTGATTGATACACATTGATGCGCAAATTGATCGTCTACCAAATCCAATTGAAGTGATTGACAATATTACTTACCTAATATTGTCGTCAATCGCTTCAATTGCATTTGGTAGACGATCAATTTGCGCAGTAGGTACCTACCTACAATTGCAATTGATCGTTTCGGGGAACCTAACTTCAAATCTAGTAAATAAATAGGTAGGTGACTATAAATGACTATAGTTGTGAAATAAAATAACAAAACAGTTTGCAATAGGTATTCTAATAAATTATAGTAATAAGTATTAATGTGGCTAATAAAGTTCGAGCTCCCTATAACGAAGAGAGTAATCGTTTCGGTATTTATTATCATTGTCCTCATGCCAGAACTGTTATAGCTTTTTATAACGTTCAGTGGTAATAATCGTTACCTACTCTTGAAACATTCAATAGGTACAGACGCCAGCACATCAAGCTACCCGAAACTGTCAAATTTTCCGAATCAACTTTGAACCTTATGCTTCAGAGGTAAAGTTGAAAATCTATTAAATAAATTTGACAGAATGTAGTAGCCTGATGTACTGGTGTCTGTACTATCGAAGAAACGCATATCTGTACACTGTAAGGACTATTCTTGCTTGCAGCGCTCGGCCGCTATAGTAATGCTTACCTACGAAAAAAGAAGGGTCGTGTACCAGGGTTATAACGCATGTCGTATAAAGGATGAGGATGCAGATGAGGATACGGATATTGGAAAATTCCTTATTGAGGATGCGGATGAGGGTGCGGATGCAAATGTCGTATGAAAAAATGCCCTTATTTTTGACACCTGACACCACACAATCAAGCCAGCACTGCCACGTGCGGCCGATCGTCTGTCAGAGGACAGGGACACTGCGAATTCAGGCAATAGGAACGCGACACTCACACTCCGGCCCGCACATTTGGCTCGGAGCGAGTTTAACAAAATTCACTATTTGAGCGAACAAAGTAGGGTCACATCCCCATAGAAATTATGAGGACTTTTAACATCTAAAGTTGAGGAAGCGGATGTTTTGCGGATATCAAAATGTATGCGGATGCTCTGCAGTTGCGGATGCGGATACGGATATCCGTTACATAATATGTCGTGTACACAAGATTTTGTTTTCAAAATGGTTATCTATGCGTTACCCCGATGGTACCTACCTACTTATGATAAACTGGATGGAAGACTATACCTGCACAATTTATAAGCTGATTTGGACCTACACTAGACTGCCTCGTTGGTCTAGTGGTCGCAAGCGCTACTGCTGAGCATGAGGTTCGATTCGGGCAAAGTGTTATTGGGTTTTTCCATTTGGAATCTCTCAGTAGCAGCCCGGAGTCTGGATTTGTGTCCGGTTCAGGGGCGTAGCTACCGCCGTATCAATGATACGGGGCCTCCAGATGTGTAAGCAAAATTCGTACAATATTATCCAAAACCCCAAATTCTTGATGAGAATGATGAGAATCTCCATACGAAAACTACCTTTTGGAAGGGGCGACTAGAATCAATTCAATGTTTTGTAAATTTTGACGTTCAAAAGTGCCTTTTATGTGGCCAATTGAAATAAATTATTTGACTTTGACTTTAATGAATTAATAACTAATTAAAATATGAAAATGAACGCAATTTGTTTATGGCTTAGGTACTAAGGCTTCAAGCTAAAGGCACAGTCCAAGTCTCAAGCTCTTACATTCATTTAGTAAAATCACACAGAAAATCAAACCTACGAGTTAGGATGCTCCAATTTTCGAGCTCGCTCTTACAAACAATGACAGCTTAACCTATCCGAGTCAGGATTCTCCTAATTTTTCGGCTTCGCTCGTTCTTGCATTGTCTTAGTAAAATTCAAATGAAATCTTCAACAATCCCGAGTCAGAATGCTTCTATTTTCGAGCTCGTTTTGCTCGCTCTTCAATGAAAAGTTAACGTATCTGAGTCAATTTTCTAGTTCGCTTCGCTTGCTCTTGGATTGTCTTAGTAAGGTCATAATGACAGCTTTTTTTTTTTTGGGTGGGATATTATCAAATAACTTCTCCCGCTCTGGGTGGAGCGGGAGGGCGTGTCAGACTCTTACTGACTAAAACCCACCCGTGTTCCTTCAGTTGCCATGTTGCCGGGGGGCCACGATATCCCTATCGGCCCGTATTCGCTGCCCCGGCAGGCATTGGCCCTAGCAGACCCCGTCAATTCTGCTGACATCTCTTTGAGGCGCGCGTGGAACACAACGCGCCGTCGACCCGGGCTTGGTCCTTATCGGACGGCGAGCTACCCATTACTCACCGTCCGCAAGCCCGCGCCTACGGTACATAATGACTCTCGACTCGGGATGCTATTTGATTAATTTTATAAAAATAAGAATACCCTCCTTTTGAGATTCGCTACAGTCAGATAAAAAGGCCCTCCCAACACAATTTGATACTGGGCCCCTTTTCTACTAGCTACGCCACTGGGCCGGTTGATGGCAATCGCCCCCTTTGCCATGGGACTTAAACATAACTGGCGAAATGTGGGTTTACTATAGGTTCACCTCTGCCTAACCCTTCGGGGAATACAAGTGTAATGTTATATTACGCTATCCAGTAAATACATCAAAAATGACATTTCCACTAAGATAAAGATATATTTTCAATTTTCTTTATCTTACAAAATTCAAGATTGCCTACTTGTCAAATTCTCATGTTAGTGTTTATAGATGACATACCCACCATGTGTTGGCACGCGTGATACATACACTAATGTATGTATCTAGGTATATACAGTTAGTAGGTAAATACGACACCTAGTCATCATCTAACACCTACTTACCTATAGATACCAAACAATGAAACAACCGAATACCTACTTACCTAGGCTACCTAATGGGATTTAGGAATAAATTAATTAACTCAACAAGGTGACCAATCACTGATCGATACTTCTGCGCGAAAGTGTATATCTATCTTTAGTAATTAATTAAAGTACTTACCTTCTGAGTGGCGTATCATAGTTTTCAGATGAACTAGTAGATGTCGATGTCTCACTACTGCTAGAGTTTATGTGGCTTACGAAGGTATACACTTGACAACTCGCACTTTTGCGCATAGGCAGCGGCTTCCTCGACCCTGGCATTGTACTCTACACCTTAACACTACGTAATATGAACTGTTTTGTAATAAACGTCCTGTAACACCAAATTCACTATGCGTACACTTTGAAGTCTGTTTCAAAACTAAGAATGTATTGACTATCTGAATGGATTACGCTCGCACATGAAAATTTTGTCACTCGCTTCTAAATTTAAACGGAGATATAGAGACGGGAGCGGTCGCGGCGTTCGGTATTGCGAACAGACTTGACTCATCATACTACTAGATCAGTCGAAAAACGCCCAATTCATCTTTAGTACCGCACATTACTCGGATTCATAAACATTGTACGTAAGACTTGTAAATTTTGCAAGCAGAGATTCTCACCAATGAATCTAGCACTATAAATGAACCAACTGCCGTATTAACTACCGTCATTTCACTGTATTGATCGTCACTATCTATGTTATATCGATGGGCACGCTTATCAATACGCGGAATTCAGTTATCTTGTGATCTTGCTCCGTTATGATACATTCAGTGTTCAGTGTCCGTCATTTGTGCTCATGGTCGCGAATTTGGTCCACGGTTCAAGACAAATATTTGTATAGCTTACTCACTTTGTTCAGCTTGGACTAATGTAAAGATACTTTTGTATGTGTATGTGATAATAGCACGGTAAAGATCATGAAAAAAATATTACAAAATCAAGTTGGTATAATAAAATCGAATGTGCCTTCCTCCCCTTCCACCAGTCGTCGAGTTAGCCGACGTTTTTTCGTGCACTTGATTTTCAACGCTCTGCTTAGCGCCAAGAGTTGAAAATCCAGTGCGTGATAACATCTCGCCGCGATTTTATTACGTCCGTGCAAACGTCGGCTTAGAGTTAATAAGAAATCCCTTTTTTTACAAATGACAGATGCCTAATCTTCTTGGTAGAGTTCTAATCTGTTCAGCCAATCAAAGTCTACAAACAGAAATAAAAGTGTGGACTTCCAATTACTGTTTTAGGAGGAGGAGGTCCAAATGACCAAAAAAACCTTATTCAAAAGTTAACAATGCACAGGTAAAATGAAACAAGTGAAATGCCTTAACCATTAAAATCTCCTTTATTGACAACTAGCTAGAACCAACATAAGTTACGAACAAACACACATAATTTGTATTTAGAACATTTTCTTTTAAGTCTTATAACATCGCTGTATCTTTTATTAGGACAGGAATTTCATTACCTTATTTGAATTCAGAATCTTAGATAATTTACATTCATTTAGTTACTCAACTATATACTTTAGCGTTACATAGTTAAAGTTTATTTTATAAATTTTGGGTGCAATGGAATTAGAACTTTATCACGTATGTCATTGAGTTTGCGGTTCTTAACATGAAAAAATATCAAAGATTCTGAATTCAGGTTTAATCTGAATTTGTTTTTGTTGCACTTAAAACTGCATTTGTTAAATTACAAAAATATGCAAATGTCATGCATTTGACTGAAAGACAACCTCAATTTACTTGAAAGAACTAAACAATATGTAGGTATCTAATGTAGGTACTTAACATTGCTCTGTAACCCCATGCATAAAAATCTTGACACTTGTAAACGTTAATAAATAAAATCCTATATTAATCATTTTCATATTAATTTCAGTCATACCTGAATTAACATACAATCTTAAAATATTGGAAGAATTATATAACATTTTACTTGTAAGACATTCAAGAACCAGAGGGTCAGTTTAAAAAAAATACAGGGATTTTACAAGCTTTATGTTAGCTTTCTTCGTTCGCATGTGTTTTCAATTTGTACTGTACTGTAAGTAAGGAACTTAAGTACTAAGTCATCGACATAACATACTGAAATCAATTTGGCAGCACAATCAACATTTTTAGCAACCATTTATAAAAGGAATAAAATATCTTTAATAAACTCCGCTGAACAAAATTTGACACTTTAAGGGTGCGTTTCTATTGCAGCGAAGACGAGCGGAGCTGAGTTGAGACCTGCAGGAATCGACCAATCACAATGGTTGAAATTCTTTTCGTGTCTCTCGTGTCGTCTGTGATTGGACGATTCCTGCACGTCTCCACTCGTCTCCGCTTTAGTGGAAACGCACAATAAGAAAAGAACCTTTGTTCTAACTACAGGAATAGTTTAGTCTCCATAAATTCTTCTTAATAGTAAGGTCTTCGTGGGTTATTCTGAAAAAGAATAAAATAAAAAGGTAATTGGTTAAAACACTCTTATTAAAAACTCTATGAAAAAAAAATCTGATAAATAATATTAAAAAGTGTATTTTTTATTATTCATAATAATAGCCTGGACATTAACTAATTAACGAATAGGTGCAAAGTATAATAGTAATTGTCGTTTTGGCAAACATCTTTAATACATTATGACAGTTTGTTTTCGAGTTACGTTCACATTTTGGCGTGGGAGGGAGGAATACCAATCGGGACAAAATGCACGCGAAATCTCCATAATAATACACTTGTTTGCAAGTAGAGATCTACAGATAATTTTCATTTTCCAGACTTATAGTTAAAAATAGACGAATAATTTTACATAACAATTCTATTGCGTTCGATAATCTATTCAAATGAGATTCTGATGTTTTACATATTTTTCGTACGCTTTGCGTATTTTTACCGTCAAAGAAAAAAGCAATTTTTCTGGAACATTCTTTTATTATTTTAATAAAATATAGATGTTATTCTATAATAGGCAGTTGCCAGTAAGAAAATATAAGCAGAATGCAATACTTTATGGAAAAACTTATATTACATATGAGTTATCTCATATTACATATTTTCTGACTCCTAAGACACAGGCACATACACATATAGTTTAGGAGTCAGGGAATTAAAATTATTGTGACCTAGTTATAAGCCTTATATGCTCTTAGTTTGAGTTTTTTTTTTAGTTTTATCTATATACGGTTAGTAATGTTCTTGATAACTAGAATCATTTGATACATACCAAAGGATTTGGTCTAAAGCGATACGCGAGCATCATCCGTTTCCTATAGGCGTCGAATTCATCATCTTCTGCCGATACACCGTCAGATGATGAAGCTCCCAGACCCAAGTTGGCTACGGGCTGATTGGCTCTGTGATAAGAAATAGCAATGAGAGTTTTTATTTAAAAGTAAATTCTATTCTAATACTAATAAGGTTTATTTATCATCGTACATATTTTAACCCTACCAAACTATAGCTTTATGAGAATCACTCGTTTAGCGTCGTAATGTGTTCAACAAGCTCTCCGTATAAATGAGGACCGAATCGGCAAAAAACAAAACTTCCTATTTAACTTACTAGGAATTTATATTAAGTAGCTAATTAATTGATTCAGGCGTGACCTTGCGGAAATCCATTATGAAATACAATAGACGACAGCGCGCGCGCATGCAGCAGCGTACGTTCAGCGCTCAGTGTGGCAACACGCCATGTTCTGGTTCGTGACTAGTCAATCGTCATCCTGAGGATGCCTCGTTGAGAGGTGAAACACGTGTCAATTTCTTTCAGGGTTTTTTATGGCTCTTTAAAAATAGCTAAGCGGAATACGTTACTAAATATATCTACGTCTATTGTATTTTATTAAGTAGCTAATTAACGACCACATAAAAGGCCAAGTGCGTGCGGACCACGCACAAAGAAGGGTTCCGTAGTCGGGATGAATTTATCCCAAAAACAAACTTAACTTTTTAGTTGAGAAACATGTTCTCTCATACATCGATATACGTCACGGTCAAATCTCCAACTACAAATATAAGTTTGTAATCACATTTTTTTTAAAGTCTGATATAACTACAAATTAACAATTTTCGGATGTTTTCCTTTACTTGTTCTGTGAGATCTTGCTTCCTGCCAAATTTCATGATACTAGGTCAACGGGAAGTCCCCTGTAGGTTTTGATTTATTTGCGAGTATCAAAATATGTCACATTTATTTATTTATTTCTATAACACTTAACCTATTACATTTTGGTTTAAGCCTCACAACGAAAACCTCTCAGGGTTTATCTGTGTGCGGTACATAAATGGCCGTATTTTTTTATTGCCTTGACTTAGAAGCTTGATTTTTTTGGAGCTCTAAGGGAACATAGATCTACGTATTTGATGTTAATTTCAACTTGATACCTCCACGCGTTCTTGAGAAAATAGGTCTTGACAGACTGACGAACGGACAAAGAAGTGATCCTATAAGGGTTCCGTTTTTTCCTTTTGAGGTACGGAACCCTAAAAACACGTAATATACTTAGATTTTTATTGCATTATTAATATCAGATATTCCTACGTCAATCATCGTAGTAAATACTAGGAATTCCATTCCAAAGTACGTAGGCTAATTAAAGAAACCAGTTCAACTGGTTCACATAGAAATAGCCTCAGGGCAGTATTTCTTAGAAAAATGCCTAATATTATGTATGATGTTGACGGCGTCATGAAATTTTTATTTATTGCTTTAAATTAATTGTAACTTGTTTCTCATTAAACCGTAAGGCGTAACACATCATAAGTGGACCAAAATGAGTAAATAACATAACTGAATAATAACAATAATAGGGATGATGAGTAAAAAAATATTTTTGTCCATGTTGTAGATTATTCTTTTTTTAGGTTATTAAAAGATTACGGCAATATATATTTTTTTTTTTAACTAGGGCATCTCGCAGTTGACCTATGAAGTCATGGCTGCTTAACCGGACTTTTCTGTAGTTGCCTAAGCTTCTACACTTAAAGCCTCCAGCCAGGGGCAATAACTATTCTAAATTAAAACTAGGCAAACGCTCGCTAAGGGCACCCCTTGTGGGGTACGAACCTCGGCTTAGGGCGTCGCTGGGGGGAGGACAGCAAAAAGGGACAGGCTGGATCGAACATAGATTTTCATCTTGATTATTATACGGGGTATTTAAAGCTACGTGCTCAGCTGCAACAACTGCTGGCACCTCGTTTTCGAGTAAGGGTCGATGCCATGACATCACGAGTATGTAGATTTTATACTTACTTGAGACGTAACGACCCCCACTCCCCCAACTTGAATGCGTTTTATCCAAGTCATTTTTTATTAATATGATGGAGCAAAAAATATTAACCTGTCTAATTTTTTTTAATTATCTGACTGACGGATTAAATAGAATTTCTTTGACCCAGGCATCATCCCTATTATAGAATAGAGAAAAAACATTGTTTCTTTTTTCAAAATAAGGATAGAATGTTGTTCAGACGCGTTCATAAGACAAGTACAGTCAAAGAAACAATACGACACATTGGATTGTTTCGTTGACTGCACTTGGCTCATAAATGGATGATATCTTACTATAGAGCAGTATTATTTATTCCCCTCGAATCCCCATCGATTCGAGAATTTTATTCTAAAATGGCGGCACTGTATGATGACTTGCGAAGTTTGCAAGATTTTATGAAATTCCAGTAATATTGATGGCTAAATGTGAAGAAACAGATGCCATTCTACATTGTTATTACTGTTATTTATCGAAAGAATAAGCTGTAGTTTTATAATTTGTAAGTTGTCACAGGCGTCATCATACAGTACCTACCGCTGGTTTAAGTACAAAACTACGGTTTATACTAAATTACTTACTTGTTAATAGGTTCCACGATGCCTGAACCTTCAGCGCCGAGACCCTGACCCTCGGTCCAGCCCAGCTTTTGTAGCATTTTGAAACCTATACACAAAATATAGTTAGCTATAGTTTGACCGAGATCGCTGTACCGCGCCTTAGGAATGCGCATCCAGACGGGGGGCAGCGTTGAAGAATGAGAGGCCTGCACTGCCCGTGTCGTAAACTATCCAATTTAATCTATGTCCACACAACAGTGGGAATTATTTTTAATGTCATCACAACTCAGGTCCCCAAGATACAGGTAACCTAGTTTGGGGACCGCCATTCAAATAAACTGATTGTCGAGATAGTTACAGATAAAATAATTATTCAATAGTTATAAGGTCATCTTAGTAACAATAAACAAATAAATTTATTCTTATCTAAACATATTTATCAAAATCTAATCTAAAATATTATGAAGAAGTTAATGTTGATTGTTTTTTTGTAAGAGGAAATCTCTGGAAGTCCCGATACAATTACAAAAAATCTTTCATTGATAGAAAGCTACATTATTGCAAAGTGCCATAGGATATTATGTTTTATGGTATAGTAGACTTCCACGCGGACGAAGACAAGGACAGAAGCTAGTCACTCATGTTAAGATTCGTAGATATGAATAGTGCCATGTTAAAACGACCAAGTCCACCGAAGACAATGGGAATAAAAGCAAAAATTTTATGAAAAAGGCGCCAAGCAGCGTAGATCGTGTCGAGTCGTGAAAACTACGGGATACTACGGGAAATTACTGAGACAGGCAATAGTAAATGTGATAATTAATTTCAATATTTTCGTACAAATTGCCAGATACTAAAAGGTAATTCTTCAAATAAGTGTGTCATCGGTGTTTACAACTCATTAAAGTGCCTGGCCTGTATCCAAACATCAGAACAAATTCGTAGAATAGTGATACATTCCTTCTGATAAAGTCAGTGTTGAGAATGCAGAAGATGCAAGTGCCGAAAGAGAGTAGTGTTGGAAATGACATTACATTTAAGGGAAAAAGCTAAACAAATATGAGAAAAATATAAGATGTGGGAAAAAGTGCTAAGGAAATAAGTGACTGCATAATTATATTCCTGTAGTATGTATCGTCGCATAGTTGATGCATAAATCGAGACAGCTAATCTATTTTATCTACACCCATGCTATAAATCCTCTATAAAAGTTACTGAAACAGTTAGCTTATTGCCGACATTAAAACAGCCAGTGTCATTGTAACCATAATATCATCCAAATGAGTGTTATAATGTTGTACTAAACATAATGCAACTCGTTTCAACGTTTAAGTGGGGGACAGCAGCACCCGCTGCACGCATGTGTGTGTGATGTGCTGCTGCAGGCGACATACACACGTGCAGTTGTACTGAATTTCGTGGGATTTTTTTTATTCTTGATCTTGAATTACAAACACCCAATGGTTTCGGAACCTTTTATAGAGGATTCATTTCATGGGTGTAGATAAAATCTTGTATGCAACTATATATAATTAGGTATTAAAACACTCATGTGATACTATTATCACAGTCGGCTTCGCCTCGTGTGATAAACCCACGATCGTGTTTTAATACCCCTTATTATACAACAGTTGCATAAATAAGTATTGCGACAGTGTGCATTTTGATTACCATACTATAATAAATTAGCAAAATACAGACGATAAAAAATCTCAAGCGTGGCAATCCAATAAATAGTTACTGCGACATAACTTGACATTGCATTATAAATAGTACTAGAGATAATAGCAGATGCCAAATATTCGGCATGTTACACACACGGAATATGTAGTAGAACTACAATATAGAGAAATACAAAAGGTCTATTGTTCACAACTTGTAATAATGAACTAGCGAATGGGTACGAAATAAGAAAACGTTTGAACCTTGTCGGTACGACAGTAATTAACCAATCGCCGTCCCCGGAGAATAAAATGATAACTGCCATTATCTTAGATTTAGTGTTATGTCATTTTTGGAATCTGTGGGTGCTAATACATCTGCATTTTATTCGTAATTTTTATACAGCTAATTACGAAGTTACAAAATATTACAATAGTATTCAAAGATTTAACACGCCTTAAATTACGAGAATCAAGTGTTTTATCCAAATGTATTCCTACTTGTTAGTATGACAAACAGTCATAGAATTATGTTCTCGTGATAAAAAGTAACTTTTTTACAAAGCTGACAATCATCTCTCTACGTCCATTATTTATGGAGCAATCGATGAAATCATGTTTTTTATTTTTCGTGAAACGTTACGTTTTTGTAGTTATCATTTTATTCTCCGAGGACGGCGAAATGTGCGACAGTCAGAGCGGTACGATGTTCATGGTGTTTTAAAAGTATCTGATGAAAATGTAAGCAAATTGATCAGAAAACGTACTATCGAAGAAACGCATATTTGTACACTGTAAGGACTATTCTTGCAGCGCTCGGCCGCTCTAGTATCGCTTACCTACGAAAAAAAAGGGTCGTGTGCACGGGATTTTGTTTTCAAATTGGTTAGATATGCGTTACCCTAATGGTGCCTGTGGATGTCAATTTGTAGTGACTTACAAATTGAGTGCTTTGGTTTGATTACTTGAATATGTAAACCCAAAATTCTAATTTTATCATTTGACTGTTGAAGTTAGTTTTCGATGATTTTTCAATTACAATTTAATAATGTTATTCACACAATAATTGTTGAAAAATGTGATGATATACATTAAACAGTTCAAACCTTCAAAATACAGTTGCTAATTCCCTTTAGTGGGTGATTGCGTAAGAATTAAGCCTGAACCGGGTGTGTTTACACTTTTATCAGATACTTTAGGAATAGACATTAGTGTCACTCGTACGGAATACTAATGCAATGGAATAAATGTCATAATAAATGGAGAGCCCATTAAGTACAATGTGTATGTACAGTACCGACCAAAAGTCCATAAGCAATCTCACAAAGCAATAGACTGACGCTTCGGTTTGACTTACGACCTTCTTCTATAAGTTGTTACAATACTGTAGACACGCACATTACACACACACACTCACTTTGTCTGCAACCAATGACTAGTTCGATAATCATCATTCGTTTTTAGTTTCATTCGTCTTGTTCACATAAATGTTAAAGTTTAGCAGGTAGACCACAAAAAACTAAGTAAATTATTTCGATTTCTGTGGGGTAGATGCAGTTTGTTACAAGTATTCAATTAATAGAACTTTGTTGGTTCGTGCCGTGATAATATTGGTGACGAGCATTTAGCGCAGTGTTGTGGTTATTATTATCAAAAAGCAGGCATAAAATATATTAAAGAGATCAGATCAGATCAGAGAATATTATTGCGCTGCGTAAAAGTGAAGTGAATATCTAATAAAACCGGACTAAGTGTGAGTGTTATCATTTATATATTTCATATTTTACTAAACATAAATCTTAATCAAGGGTATTGTTGATAGAACAGAGGTATTGTTGAGACAGAAGATGCCTTTAAAGTTTTAAATTCATTGTGAGGTTTAATTCGATTAGTGAATAATAAATAATTAGGTATTATGTGTAATAAAAACAATGTTTTTCTTTGTTCTAGAGAAATACTGTGACGGTTAAGAGATATGAGGAAGGGGCTTATTATCGAGTAGCAGCGACGTCAAATGGTGAATGAAACAAATGGTTTCATACCAACGAGATATTTTGCTGAATTATTAAAAACACGTCATTATGAACCGTTCGCCGTGCACTCTGAAGGCTTGCATCACTGAAGACCAGCTAGAAAACCGTTTTTGACCTTAAAATATTGACCGTACCAACTTAATAAACAACAGATTCGTTATTGCATGAATTTATGGTAACGAATTTTTTAAGCACGTTTCAATAGGGTGTTTGTCGTATTTCTTGCATATATACCGAAATTGTTTAATATTATTTTAGTAATAGTATATTTTAGGATTAAAATTTGAGGTTTAGTTTGAATCTTCTTTTCGTAAAGAAAATGAATACTTAAGCTATAACCTCAATACCAACCAATATTTACTAAAGCCAAATAAAGTTTAAAATAATTAATATGAACAACTGCCTTTAACCTTAAAATCAACAATTTTGTCAGTAGATTTTTTTACATTTTAAGTAGTCTAATATTCTTATTTATTGCTTAATTACTTCGACCATGATCAAAGCTTTATATTTATGGTGCAAAAAAATTCATTTAAAATTTAAAACATTTCAAAATTTAAATATGTCAAAATAATACAAATTGCTTCTAAGTTTCTAGACATCTATTTCACATATTATTCAGGTGAAGTAATGATAAATAATTGTAGCAGTTTGATAACTATACTTAAGTAAAATAAACATAACGAATAAATATTATTTATTTTTTATTATAACATATCACGCATTTTTTATTCTAAACCCTTTATTGCAATAACAATATTAATAAATAGGCAGGATATTTAAAAATATTATTATTGCAAACAAAAATAATAATATTTGCAAAAACAGCGCTGTGATTTACGAGATTAGAACCTTAGCCATCTTGAATCTAAGACCAACGCTTAACGCCTTCTGCTATCTGCACATATAATTTACTTTCGAATTTTAGCAATGCGATACACTGGCCAAGGTCACGCGTACGAGTATGATGCGTGCTAACAAAAGTTATGGAAATATAAGTGCGGCGCCCGCGAACCGTGACGATACGATAGTGTGTAGTGCGAAACTGCGTTCTCTGTGGTGTGTGTACGGCACTCACACCACAGACGTCTGACTGTTTACACATACAAATGTACGGACTATACCGCGTGTTCACAGCAATACGACTCTTAGCGTGCTCATGCACTTTTGAGCGCTTACTGAGAAAAGGTCTCGGATCTTTGACATTAATGTATGCGTAATCCGTAAATTATAGTTAATTCGTTTTGACCTTCTGCAGCTATTTCTGTAGTGTGAGAAAGTATTGAAATATTTAGGCGCACTCACCGACATTGTCTTCCTTCAACTTGAATTCTTTGTAGTCGCTCAAGTCTGGCTCTTTGCCACTTTTGAACGCCGAATATTTCTCCATGAATCTGCAATGTACAATCATATTAATATAGATGTTCGCATACGGAATTTATCAAAATTGAACATCCTATCGTGTTTAGTATAAATAAAGCTGAAGTAAAAGGACGTTTTTTTTTTTTTTGGTTGTCGCAAGACTTACAAAAGTGCAGCTCATTCCGTAAAAATTTCGTCCTTCGAGCCGGTTTTACTCAATAGTCGTAATAGACATACTTTAAAGCATATTGCTTAATATTTCTTTAAAGTATATCTCGTATTGTTAATTTCTACCGTTGCACATAAGATTCGAAAATGTTGCTATAAAATTCCATAGAAATCATCAGTCTGTCATAACTCAAAGGATAATATTATTACTAAATCAGCCGTCGTATACTTTAGCAGGACTAAAGGCAATCAATTGACGTTTTACAAATATGGCTAATGGCGCCCAAATGGGTCAGTCCCATTTGGGCGCCAAATAAAACGTTATTTCGTTGAACGAAAACACAAAATAAGGTTAGTCAGTTTCTATTCAACAGGATCTGATACTGACAATCGTAATGTATCATCACATTCAGAAATACATTTTCAAAGCAGTTTTATGCAAACTGCTTGAAAATGTATTTCTCTCTATGAAACAATAACAAGACCGAGTGGCACAGTTTTGTGAAGCAATTTTAGAACATTCACGTGCGAAACAAACACTGTTTTCAACTGAAAACAAGCAGAATACACAATAAAAAGAAATTAATCGCCGTTTATATTTTGACTGCGAACAAAACAAACGAGTTAAATGTGTTTTTAAACGTAAACTTACTTTCTAAGCTCTTCTGGCGGTAAGAAATCGCCAATGTGATGCTTCCCAGCCGCCTGCTTTGTTAATTCGTCCGCCCACTTTTCAGTTGCATTCATTTCTTTGGCTCTTAACCTATTAACGGAAACGAAAAAAGAATAAGAAATGTGTTAAATAAACAAAAATGCCGAGTAAATCAGAGAGCTTAAAATAAAAACAAAGGAGTTCGGTTTGTAAGCAAATCTTGTTTTTCCTTAACCCAGGTGTAAATGTTTTACGATAAACATAAGGTATTATGAAAATTTGTTTCCATATTATCGTCTTTTTATTAACTTACAATGGTACAGTCAACGATGCATGTCTATAACATCACACGATTTGGTATTGAGAGCGCCTTTATGTGGTAGCAGTAAATTTAAAGAGCAGCTTTCGTAATTCAAGTGTTACCAGTGACTTGCGGTTGACCGTACATTTAGATTTAGCTTTTGCGTCATTTAAACTTTCAAACGCAATAAAATCTACGGTTGTGTTTTCATGTCAACATCAAATGTTTCAACCAAGGCAATAAAAATTATATCCACTAATAATAATATTACGAGTTAGCTTCGGCCCCTCGTACGCCTTCCAAAGGTCCGGGACCCTAGTGTCCCGAGAAATGTCAAAGACGTAATAAATAATATTATTATAAAGAGAAAACATATATATATTTTTTGTAATGAATAAACTCAAAACTACTGGACCGATTTAAAAAATATTTCACCACTATAATGCTATATTATCACCAAGTAACATAGGCTATAATTTATAAAGACATCACGCGAGCGAAGCCGCTGGCGGAAGCTAGTTATTAATAAAACTTGTCCTTTATAATAATTTTCGGTTTGAAAACATAAAGATAACATCGTCGAGACAGTTATTAAAAGACTGCGATGTTCAAAACATGGGACACGTGGCGCCACCTGTTGCTTTCACATTCAACTGGGACAGACTACTGCGTGCCAAAAATGCACTTCATAATAAGTTATTTGGCCGAACAAGCGAATATTCGTTTCTTTTTTAAGTGTTTTCACAAATCAAGCTTCAGGTTTCTAGGTTTTATCACAATGCACATACATACCTTTGTTTATAAGGTAAAAGCATTTACGCATTTTCCATTAAGTATCTTATAGACGCATCGTATCGTATAGCCAAACAAGATTATTGCAGTATTGTTTCATTTCACAAGCGCGCGTCCATCATTGCAATTTAAACCTTATCTCAAGGACTTAAAAGTCAAATAACACGCGCTCGTCATTTGCAACGACTATAGCATCCAAAGTAAATGATTCTACACAAATATAGATAAGACAATCCAAGCAATAATGTCGTCTAGATAATTTTAAGCTATGGATCACAGTGATCTTTTAACTGGAACCTACTTGTGTTCCCAGGTGCCTTCTGCGGTGTCTTCATCGCTGTCGTATTCATACTTGTACTTGCCAGCAGCCGCCAGGCGTTCCACTTCTTGTCGCTTCTTTAACATGTCCTGTGGAAACACAAATATTGTATAATCTAGCATTCTAGCTGTAAAAACTTCTTTAGGCACACTTTGTGATCTTTCTGAACGCAACGAAACTGAACCGTGACGATCGGATGCTGAATTGGGTATATAATTGCGTACACTCGGACGTAAATTTTCAGTCGGTCGGTCAAAGAGTGAAGTTTCGCCAGTTAATTTAATTTAGCTTTGTATAAACAAACCAGCGCTGGGCAGCATTATGCGCTCAGCATAATGCTGCCTAATGCAGCATAATGCCTATGCGAGACCTCTGTCTCGTAGGTCGTAACATTATGCTGAGCAATGGCCGTTTTACGTGGATGTGACGAATATTTTCCCCCAACTTGTTCTTTTTGTTTTGTATTATTTCTTTGCCTCATGTTTTCCGCAAATAAACTAATTTTATTTCTTTATTTTCTTACAATATTAAAGTAGAAAAAAACTTTTTAGAAAAAAAAAACAACCGACTTCAAAAAAAAACACTACAAAGTGAAAAATAACTTTAATTTCGGAAGTCGGTGTCTTTGGTTTTGAATTTTCGTTTGTCACCGACTTCCGAAATTAAAGTTATTTTTCACTTTGTAGTGTTTTTTTTTTGAAGTCGGTTGTTTTTTTTTTGTAAAAAGTTTTTATTTTTCACTTTTTAGTTGTGGTACCTACCCCACACAAATTCGAATACCACTACCTGCTATGTGAATAACAGTGACAAGAAGTTATCATATCATCTACATACTAAGTGGGAAAAAATACGTATAATTGAAGCTAACTCAAGAACTACCCAAGCAAAGTTAATAAAATTTATATGGGACCACCTCTGAAGTATGATCTACAAAACAAAAAAAGAATCATCAAAATCTATTCATAATTGGCGGAGTAATCGAGTAACAAACATACAAAAAAAAAAAAAAACAAAAAAAAAAAAAAACATACCAACGAATTGAGAACCTCCTCCTTTTGGAAGTCGGTAAAAAGAGGGTGTGTGCATATATGCACTTCTATTATGTGGTCTTATTACCTTGTCTATACAAAAACAAATTAACTGGCAAAACTTCAGTTTTTGTTGTTTTATCTCAGACATTGATACCCATAACGTCTGTGATGTTGTACATTATGAAATGTGATTATGAATTCATTAAAGATATAGTATGCTTGTTTTAAAACTTTGCTTTTTGTTTCAAGACATTGAAATAATAAGATTCTTATGCAAAATATTTACAATGATGAAATGGAGTACTGTACAGATAGCTACCGACGGTTTGGCATAGCGAAACTTCATGAAAAACACATGAAACGATTCAAAATGCCTTAGGTTTAGGTTTACAAAGGAGTACATACCTGATACAAAAGATTAAGCTTGAAATTATCCTCGCACTTCTTCCAATCTTCAACACTTAGGTTGGTAGTTCCGTAGTTGGTCATAGCATACTGCATGAGAGCCTGGTTGTTTCGGTTGACGGTACACAGCTTCATACCTTCTTCGTCTATCTTAGACAAATTAGCGCCTAGGAATCAGTGGATGGAATATACAGGAATTAGTAACATTGCATTTTTATAAACCTTTTGACCATAAGTTAAAACAAAATATACATACTTGAAACAATACCAGTCAGTATCCCTACTAATGTTAAAGATTGGCTTCAAGGATAAACTTCCGTTATTTAAATGGACGGAGCAGCGCGACTAGCTATTTCATACAAAAGCAAAAATGTTGAACTTTGAAGTAAGGAGATATAAGAGATTTGGAGTATCATCTGTCTTTAATGTTTTGTTGGTTATATATTTTTTTATAGTATAAATATAACTGAGTGAGCCAGACTGATTGCTTAATTTGAACCCAAATTAAACAAATCAATTTTGCTTTCACAAGTACATCGACAGGCATAAATGTAAACGGACATGACGAAACTAAAATTTATTATTAAGTGCACATACTACACTTTCCCCAAATGACCTCCATTTAGTCAGAATTGTATTATTTCTAAAATATTATTCTTGTTATTTTCAGAAAATACGGCAAGATTCCACTCTACCTGGTAGCATAGTCGGCAGGGGTGCCATCACTCCCGGTGGCTTGATATCTGCCGCCGGCGGGTCATCGCTCCATCTGGACTTCTTTTTCTTACGTCTTTCGCGCTTACTGTCAGATTCTTCATCACTCTGAGAGCTTGCCTGTTCCCGTTTATACGGCCGACCGTAGCCGAAGGGATCCCTGCTATTAAAAGGGTGAGTTTTTATTAATATTTGCGGGTAGATGCTTAGATAAATGAAGGGTTTATAAAGGTTTACTTGAATTACTTACAAAATGTATTAGAGAAGAATGGAATAATAAGTAAGACGAGACAAGGAACAAAATGTTGTATTAAAATGTTAAGAAAAATAAGTTTGAGCCACATACCCATCTCGACTATCATCTTTATTATTATATCTGTAATCTTCATTACTATCATCATCTTCCAAACTGAACTCTGGTTCATATTTGTCCTCAGGTTTAACTTCCGGCTTCTTATCGCCCGTTTCTCTCCTGATCTTACTAACTAGATCTCTAAACGCCTTATACTCGTTCGAATTTGTGTTGTGAAGAAACCTGGAATGATTCGCTCAATACAATGATCTAATGTAAAGGGTAAACAACAACAAAGGATGCTTTTGTGTTAGGTTTTATTTAACCTGAAAATACTATCATGGAACAGCATGAAAAAAGGCTAAATTAATAAAAAACGTTTTGTTTTTTTTTTTCTAAATGTTTGAAAAGAAAAACTCTACAATTCGGCTGCTCCATCATAGTTATTGCGACAAAAAAAAAGTATGTAAATATAAAAAAGAATACACGGAATCCTCCTGTTGGGGATCAAAGTGGCTACAGTGGCATTACCACAAATTTTGATCTTGTGAGTGAATTGCTTTCAGGACATTTTCCCAGTGGTCGCCGTTGCAGGCGACTTCGCTGGCGGCTCGCAGGACTGTTGGCGGCAACCCATCTGCAGAGAGAACTGCACACCACGAGTCAACATATTGTCTGGCGATCACGTCGACGAAGTACCGGGCCGACATTAATCTTACTACCTTTTAGGTAAAGGTGGTACGACACGATTCCTAAATGAACACGTGAACTTCTTAAGCGCTGTATCTACCAGCAAATTAAATTGCTTGAGCATCAGTCAACTGTAAGTTAACTACTTAACTTTCAGAAAACTTACGGACGTTTACGTTAGCAGTAAAACTTGCTGGTAAATTCAACGTGTTTGAAAAGTTGCTTCAAGCCATATTGATGGAAACAGCAGTTGAACAACATTATGTTTACCATGAGTCTTATACTCATGACAAACATATATTGTGCAACGGTTCAGTATCAGACGATAAAGAAAGTTGCAAGACATCAGAATTTGTTCGTGTTCATTTAGGCATTGTTAGCGCCTTCCAATCTTTACACATATTCTAGGGTTAACCCATAGTATTCTACCGACAGTTACAAGTAAGCTACACTTCGTTCGTTCAGAGGTTGCGTGATGGTTACTGCGCATGCAAATTCTCTGATATTTAGACCGAATTATTTTAAATTTACGTTCCATTGAAAGCAAGTTGCTATTTCTTTTATTGCAGCAACAAAACAGAATATAATAGATAAATTAACTTGAACTACTGTGTAAAAATAAAAACATGCTATAGTTTACTACAATTTCGATAAGATTTGCAATACATCAGCTAGTAAACCATAGCCATCAAGGCTATGCTTTTCGTTTCTAAGGGCAACTGTTTATAATAGCTATGATAATTTTATTGAATAAAACATAACTTTGAGAATACTAAATATCAGAAAACAATAGAAATTAAATCAGAACATTCATTGCCTCTGCATTATTATACAACGAAAATAATAATATAAAGGCATGGAGGGAGATGTTAATGGACGATTTTTACCTTGCGATGGTTTGAAGGGTCCTCCAGGATTATCCATGTCGTTAGGGTTTCCCAGCAGGCCCAAAGGCATAGGTGGAGGGAGCGTCATTCCTTCCGGTTTCATTGAAGAATTTTCTAAAGCTTTTGAGTCAGGATGGTGCATTGGCATGGAATTCGGTGGCATTGAATTAGGTGGCATTGAATTAGGTGGCATGAAAGGTGGCATAGGAGGACCAGCGCCATTACCAAAGTTCGGAGGACCATTAGGCCCGAATGGAGGACGACCGCCCATAAAAGGCATGTTGGAGTTATTCATAGAATTTGGTGGCATCATTGAATTAGGAGGACCGTTTGGTCCCATCATAGGGTTCGGGAATGGTGGACCAAAGAATGGAGGCATAGGACCATTTGGTCCTGGGCCACCGGGTCCCATATTAGGACCACACATGTTAGGTGGCATTGGGCCGCAGGGACCTGGGCCGTTTGGACCCATGAAATTTGGCGGCATAGGGAAGTTAGGTGGCCCACCCATGAATGGAGGCATTGGACCTCCAGGAGGCATATGTGGCATTGGTCCTCTTGGACCCATCATCGGTCCTGGTCCCATGCCTGGTCGAGGACCCATATTAGGTCCTGGACCCATGTTAGGTCCTGGCCCCATGTTATGTCCAGGACCCATATTTTGCCCTGGACCCATATTGGGACCAGGACCCATATTGGGACCAGGACCCATATTTTGCCCTTGACCCATATTGGGACCAGGACCCATATTTTGCCCTGGACCTATATTGGGACCAGGACCCATATTAGGAGCATGTCCCATATTATGTCCAGGTCCCATATTAGGCCCAGGGCCCATATTGGAGACAGGAACCATGGATCCAGGCCCTAAGTTAGGACCAGGTCCATGATTAGGTCCAGGACCCATGTTTGACCCTGGGCCCATGCCAGGTCCGGGTCCCATTAGACTAGGGCCCATAATACCAGGCGGTAAGGGTCCGGGGCCCATATTTGGGCCTTGCTCTCCGCTTGAATCTGCATCTTCATCAGACTTTGAGCCCAAAAGCCATTGGTTACGATCCGAATCAATGGATTGAGTGTTTGGTGGCATTACAGGAATTTGCATAAGGGCTGGGATGTTATGGGGATTTTTGTTATCAACAATAAGTTTCTTTCTTTCCTCCAGTATTGGTGTTGTGGGACTGTGCGGATGGGGTCGTCCTCTTTCATTCCAGCGCCGATGCTTTTCCCTGAAAATACACATTCAATATAAAATTAATATCTAATCTTCAGTAAATAAAACGAAATCACTATCAATTAATAATATATTATTTTCTCATTCTTTTTGTTAATTTTAAGTTGTGTATCATTATGACAGATTTAAATAGCTCTTTGTGATTTCAAGGCTAATATCTTATTTGAATGCAAAAACAAGAAACAACCTACCATAGGTAAATGTCACTTGATTTTGTATGACATTCTAAAAACTAGTTTTCTATTTATGGTCCATTGGTTCTATGGTTTATATTGAAGAACACAAGGTAGAGTTTAAAAATAAGTACAGTTGCACCAAAATTGGGAGCAGGGTAATCAAATTTAATAATAGAACATGTACAGACAGATGCGAGTGAAACGCCTTAGGACATTTATAGTGACCTTATTGGGTTCTTTAGAAAGGTCAGGTTCACAGTACTCTCAACCAGCGTGCGTTTTATTAATTTAACACTTTTATTAAAAAGAACCAGGTTCTTAATAATTAATTACAATTTAGCCTATAAGACTAATATGCAATTTAAATCTGGACTAATTATTTAAGTAAGAAAAATTTAAAAAAAATTTAGTGTTGATTGTAGGTACAGTACCGACCAAAAGTCCATAAGCAATCTCACAAAGCAATAGACTGACGCTTCGGTTTGACTTACGACCTTCTTCTATAAGTTGTTACAATACTGTAGACACGCACATTACACACACACACTCACTTTGTCTGCAACCAATGACTAGTTCGATAATCATCATTCGTTTTTAGTTTCATTCGTCTTGTTCACATAAATATTAAAGTTTAGCAGGTAGACCACAAAAAACTAAGTAAATTATTTCGATATCTGTGGGGTAGATGCAGTTTGTTACGAGTATTCAATTAATAGAACTTTGTTGGTTCGTGGATAATATTGGTGACGAGTATTTAGCGCAGTGTTGTGGTTATTATTATCAAAAAGCAGGCATAAAATATATTGAAGAGATCAGATCAGATCAGAGAATATAATTGCGCTGCGTAAAAGTGGAGTGAATATCTAATGAAACCGGACTAAGTGTGAGTGTTATCATTTATATATTTCATATTTTACTAAACATAAATCCTAATCAAGGGTATTGTTGATAGAACAGAGGTATTGTTGAGACAGAAGATGCCTTTAAAGTTTTAAATTCATTGTGAGGTTTAATTCGATTAGTGAATAATAAATAATTAGGTATTATGTGTAATAAAAACAATGTTATTCTTTGTTCTAGAGAAATACTGTGAGGGTTAAGAGATATGAGGAAGGGGCTTATTATCGAGTAGCAGCGACGTCAAATGGTAAATGAAACAAATGGTTTCATACCAACGAGATATTTTGCTGAATTATTAAAAACACGTCATTATGACCCGTTCGCCGTGCACTCTGAAGGCTTGCATCACTGAAGACTAGCTAGAAAACCGTTTTTGACCTTAAAATATTGACCGTACCAAATTAATAAACAACAGATTCGTTATTGCATGAATTTATGGTAACGAATTTTTTAAGCACGTTTCAATAGGGTGTTTGTCGTATTTCTTGCAAATATACCGAAATTGTTTAATATTATTTTAGTAATATTATTATTTAAGAATTAAAATTTGAGGTTTAGTTTCAATCTTCTTTTCGTAAAGAAAATGAATACTTAAGCTATAACCTCAATACCAACCAATATTTACTAAAGCCAAATAAAATTTTAAATAATATGAACAAACTGAACCTTAAAATCAACAATTTTGTCAGTAGATGTTTTACATTTTAAGTAGTAATATTCTTATTTATTGCTTAATTACTTCGACCATGATCAAAGCTTTATATTTATAGTGAAAAAAATCCATTTAAAATTTAAAACATTTCAAAATTTTAATATGTCAAAATAATACAAATTGCTTCTAAGTTTCTAGACATCTATTTCATATATTATTCAGGTGAAGTAATGATAAATAATTGTAGCAGTTTGTTAAGTAAAATAAATACCTATAACGAATAAATATTATTTATTTTTTTATTATAACATATCACGCATTTTTTATTCTAAACCCTTTCTAAATATTTTTAAATATATCTGCCTATTTATTAATGTTGTTATTACATTAATAAATAGTCAGATATATTTAAAAATATTATTATTGCAAACAAAAATAATAATATTTGCAAAAACAGCGATGTGATTTACGAGATTCGAACCTTAGCCATCTTGAATCTAAGACCAACGCTTAACGCCTTCTGCTATCTGCACATATAATTTACTTTCGAATTTTAGCAATGCAATACACTGGCCAAGGTCACGCATATGATGCGTGCTAACAAAAGTGATGGAAATATAAGTGCGGCGCCCGCGAACCGTGACTCTGTAGTGTGTATACGGCACTCACACCACAGACGTCTGACTGTTTACACACACAAATGTACGGACTACACCGCGTGTTCACAGCAATACGACTCTTAGCGTGCTTATGCACTTTTGAGCGCTTACTGTACATTACAGAAGTCCATTCCACTTTCGAGTCTGATATTACAATACAGTGTGAGTCTTCATAATGTGCACATATCGAAATGAGGGAATCTATGCTTAATTTTAACAACAGAAAAAATATTTAAATAAATCTAAATATTTTTTTTAATACTTTTTATGGAATTAAAAAACAATTGTAACAAAACTGTGTAACTTTTAAACTGAATCAGCATAATGATTGGAAGTAAGTAGGCGTCCACATAAAATTAAAATTGAGAAAAAAAAACTACCCTCAATTGAAAATAAACATGTTTTTTTAGTCAAATTCTGTATTTTTTCATCAATTTTTACAATAATTGTAAAATATATAAATAAGATGCCCAAGAGAATAAAAAATGTAGATACAAAAAAAAATAAAAAAAAAATTGACCATTTTTTCCGTCGTTAAAATTAAGCATAGATTCTCTCATTTCGATATGTGCGCATTATGAAGACTCACACTGTATAAACACTTTGTTCATGTGTTTTATGTGTGTCATTGTCACTATTATTTCTACACTTTTTACACTACACTAACTCAAAAGGTTTTGTTTGTTTTAGTCTTCACACTATATTATTTATGTGTGTATGACCAGATGTATGAACGTTAATTAATAAAAAACCGGCCAAGTGCGTGTCGGACTACGCACAATGAAGGGTTCCGTAGTTGAGAATGTTGAGATGAATTTATTTATCCCAAGAACAAACTTAACGTTGTAGTTGAAAAACATGTTCTCCCATACATTCCAAATGCAAATTGTCGCTCGGCATCCAATACCGCGAATGTGACACTTTTACATTTATTTTTAATTGCAGGATCATTTATTTGATTTTCGTAAAAAAAATCACATTCGCGGTATTAATATAATAATAATCTAAATCTAATACTTTTAAACGAGCAATTCTTGTATATATATGTATATTTAATCTGAATCTCGGAAACGGCCTCAAGAATTTTTATTAAATTTAGTATGCAGGGGGTTTCGGGAGCGATAAATCGATCTAGCTAGGTTTCATTTTTAGAAAACGTTGTTCAAAAAAATATGGTCATCCAGATATTTTTCTTTATTCAAGTAACAAGGACTCATTGTGCTAGTAAACTTATGAACTATGTTAACTTATTTTACCAGGTCACTTAGAAATTTTTGCGACTAACAGTTTTTGTCTATACGATACTGGCTGGTTTTGATGTCAATTAAAACTATGACTATTTATTACAAAAAACGTAACATTCCAAATTCGAAATTCCCTCCACATTTTTTTACGAGCAAAATCAAAATACTCTGTCTTACTGAAAACTGGATTTACAACGAGAACATTTTCACGCGATGATTTTGTACGATTTCAAATGTTGACTAAAACCAGAAGAATCGTTTGGAAGACTTCGAATGGTGTTCATAGAAAAAAGCCCTTCTAAAGCGACTGTTTTCGGGTGGTCGAGTAATTTTGGCGGACAAAGAAAGAAGTGGCCGCCGTATGACGGTTGTTACATAACAAAACGTGCTAGCTGTGAAAATTTTTATTCAAGAGAATAGGCGAATTACATATCAAGAGGTTCAGCATATACTGCCAACTGGATCGGGAAGTGTGCATGAAATTCTACACAGGCATCTTCAGTTATGGAAGATAGTTTCACGCTAGTACCGTAAAATCTAACACAGGCTCAGAAGGAGGTTCGGGTAGAATGGTGCCGAGACATGATAGCAAAATTTGTAGCAGGCTCGTCTCGGCGCGTTTAAGATATCATTGCGGGTGATGAATCTTGGATTTATCAATATGATCCAGAAATGAAGCGTCAGTCGACCGTGTGGCTGTTTCAAAATGAACCAACGCCTACCAAATTGAAGCGAGTCAGAAGTGCCGGCAAAATTTTGATCGCAAGTTTTTTTTTTGCCCGGTTATCTGGTGTCAGTACCCTGACGAGATCAAAGGAGTATCAATCCTGAATGGTATGTTACCAAATGTTTGCCAGAAGTTTTTACTACTGCAAGCAGCAAGCGACCGAACACAGGCCTCCGTGGGCTACCGCTTCACCACGACAACGCGCTGGCTCACTCGGCACTCAAAACAAGGGACTTTCTGGACAGCACACCGGTCAAATTTATAGGTCATCCTCCTTACAGTCCCGATTTGGCTCCGTGCGACTTTTTCTTGTTCCTCAAAATAAAAAATAAACTCAAAGGAAAACAGTTTTCATCACCTGAAGATGCACTGGCTGCATTTGAGAAGGAGATTGGAGAGGTGTCTGATGCGGACTGGAAAATGTGTTATGAAAATTGGTTTAGACGTATAAAACTGTGTATAGACGCCAATGGAGAGTTCTTTGAAAAGATATAATAAAAATAATTATAACCTGTAGTATATTTTTTTCTAGTATCACAAAACTTTCTGAGTGCCCCACGTAATCTAGTTTAAATTTATCTCACCCGCATTCCAACCTGTATGGCCTGGAAAAAGCTCCAGCCCATCGTACACTATTGATCTGGATACCATACCACTACTTAAAGATGTTTATAAGCTCCGTTGGCAACCTATCCTTCTCCATCTTCCTCCACAATACGTCACAAGCAACCAGATCAGAAGCCTTGAATAAATCGAGGAAGCTAGCATAAATCGGCGTCCCACGCTGTGTATAGTAAGTATGTGATAGTATGTTTAAGACACAACACTGCACTTTCTGTTGACAAACCACGCCGAAACCCGAATTGGTTGTCATGAACATTTACAGTTTTATTTATTTGTGTATTAAGCAGACGGTCAAACACTTTTGATATTATAGTAGCTAGAGAGATGGGCCTATTGGATGCCGAGCGACGAAATGTAAGTTTGTGCGCACAATATTGAGAGATTTACCATGTTATTTTAAGACCATAGACTTCTTATAGGTTTTCCTGTAATCTATGAGTAAAGAGCCATATTATGTATTTTTTTCAAAATTTTTGGTCCAGTAGTTTCGGAGATAAGGGGGGGGGAATGGTCAATTTTCATTGAATTTATTAAATATCTTTAAAAGAATTTATTTTAAAATTATATAAAAAATATATTTAAGATCCTCGCAACAAGTCCTTTCATTTGATATGTCACACGGTACTGTCAGCAAAACTTTTTTTTTAAATTTTCTTGTTTGCGCCCCAAAAGTGACCCCAATATTCAAAATTAATTTATTTACGTTACTTATTCGTGTTTGGGTCACAGAAATACATATGTGTACCAAATTTCAACTTAATCGGTCCTTTAGATTCGGAGTAAATTGGCTGTGACAGACGGACAGACAGACAGACAGACAGACAGACCGACAGACAGACAGACAGACAGACAGACACACGAGTGATCCTATAAGGGCTCCGTTTTTTCCTCTTGAGGTACGGAACCCTAAAAAGGAATATGTAAGGATCGTAGCAGGTGGTGTTCTGTCTAAATCCATGGGAATAAGGCGTGAGTTTATGTATGTGTGTTTGTAGGTTATTTGATCCAGGAGAGGGCTCAATTTATATAAAATTACATTAAAAAATGTACCTTTGTTGGCCTCTATCTCCCAACTTTCGTCTCTCATCAATGCCAAGACCAAAGTGTTGATTTTCAAACTCATCATCCATAGGTGGTATTAGTTCTTTAATCTCATGCTTGATTGGTTTAGCTTCTTCATCACTCTGAGCTTGCTTTTCGAGCTCTTCTTTATCATGCTTGTCAGTCTGCTTCTGTTTTTCTAGCAAAGCTTTGAACTGGTTCATGAAGCTGCCATCGTTGGAGAATATGTTGACTGAGCCTTTGTCATCCTTTGAGATGGGACTGGAAATACAATAAAGAGATAGTATTTATTAGTGGCTATATTAATTTCACTGAAGTAGAAGATTAGTTAAGTTCTTGTCCTACAGGAGAACCTACAATTTTGTTCACTATTTTTTATGCCTAATTTTGTAATATTTGTAAACAACTTACTATGGCAGGACACAGTGATACCTACTTTATGATATTTTAACACCTTACATTCTGTTTGCAAAAATAAACATATTTGATTTGTTTAGGTTTACAATGATACAATTTCTCCATAGCTTCTGATGATCAAATGCTATTCTGTCATTTCAAAAATATTCACAGGAGCTATTTAATGAAATGTTCTTTAAATGAGGAATTTATTGAGCTCAAGAATCTATTTCTTAATGTAATCTTAAGGGCTTGCTACACGGCTGCCAACCGCGTTCCAACAGTGACCTTGGTGGTTGCTTGGTGGATCCGTGTAGTTGGTGGTTTACAACCAAATTTCAAACAGTTCTGCCTGTCGCCAACCAAGATCACTTCTGTCGGGGATGCGGTTGGTAGCCGTGTAGCAAGCCCTTTATGTTTACATATGATAAGTGATAACCATAGAAATAATTATTTCTTTTACATAATATACAAATAACAGAAACCCTGTGTTGGTATAAATATTCATAATGTTCCTAACAATTTCTGTTATAAAGCTTAAAAGTGAGTAAATAATTATGCACTTGTTATATTGAAGCAGCAAGTAGACCGTAGGCACATAATTATTCTACTTTCATGTTGAACAGCATTTTTTACTGGTTTCGCATCAATGACTTCTAACATACACATTAAATAACTGACAATACATTTGTGTGCATTCTTTGTGGCAGTGAATTGTAGTGGTAATACAATGGCTAACTGTACACATAAAATAACAATGTTTGAATGATAACATACAGTGTACTTTGTTAAATATCCCTCAAAATGATTCTAGCTTAGATCCACGCCCATCAGTGCTGTAATATTCCTTTGATTTAACATTATCGTCAAACATATGATACAATTTATGGAAGAAGGAGGAGGGTCTTGGGACTAAGTAATAACAGCCACATGGGTCGATTGTTACGGGTGGACCACGGTGAGTGCAGGCAGGCCAAGGAGGCTCTCCCTACAATTGATGGCAATGTTCTCCCTACAATTGATGGCGATGTTAAATAAATAAATAAATAAATGGCCACCTCACGAAACAGGTTCTAACAAAACAGCAGCTGCGCACAATTACAGCTGCCTTATCTAGCCATTGGTCATTTAATAAACACCTCTTGTCATAGGAGTCACAGACAGTCCGCTGTGCAGAGCCTGCATGGAGGAAGACGAGACAGCAGCTCATGTGCTGTTAAACTGCCCGGTGGTCGCCACATACAGGGCAAAGTACTTCAGTAAACCAGGTACCCTAAGTGAGATTGTCAGTGACACCCAAGGCGTTGCTGGCCTTCTTTGAGGAGCTGGGGTGGATCAAATAACAGATTTTCCCACCTGTATGCAAAATACGCGCTTTGACTTGGAGTTGCGGATACCAGCCCGTTTTACCTACCTATTACCTATGGGTCGATTGACCAGGTTAAGCTATGCTTGCCATGGATGGGTGATCATATTTACATACCAAGACCTCTACGTGCCACAGAAAGCACGTTAAGCCATTGGTCGCTGCCGATATTTGTAGATCTTTAATAGTTGTTGTTATGGCTAGTCAGAAGCCCGAAAGTCTAAAAACCAGTCTTACTAAGGGGTATTATGTTACCCAGTAACAAGGTTGTGGAAGTCAGATAGGCAGTCGCTTGTAAAATATTGGTATTCAGCTGCATCTGGTTAGACTGGAAGTGGACCCCAACATAGTTGAGAAAAAGCTAGGCAGATGGTGACATGATACAATTTATAGAGTTAATATGAAAGCTGTAATTAGTTAAGAGCTTGCATGAACCCGCATTGCTGGAAATACACTTTTTTGAGGATATTAATAACAATTAAAATTCTATTGTCTCATTAATGATAATTGAAAGTTTATAGAAGCAGCTAGAACTATTTTCTGTAGGGTGCAGATTACTTGTATGCTTAAAGTGTTTAGGAAATAAATGAGGCCTTAATTTGTAGCAAAGGCATGTTATGTGACAATGGCTTGAGTATGGTGTAATTTTTATTGTTGCTGTCTGAATGAGGCTTATTATAGTTGATTGCTTGACAACACAAGTGATTGTATGGCATGCCACCAGAACTATACAACCAGTGCCTCTACATTGATAATACTTTATATGTTTGCAAACAGGCATGGTGGAATATTCCCCTTAATTTCCTTGCCGTTTTCTGTTTACTTGTTAATAGTTTGTTGATACTTTGAGTGTAACAAGATGTATTCAAAGTTCCTATTACCACCTCATCAGTAACTAGTGAATGAGACGTTAGTTATAAATTGGTCGGAGTGATGCCATCTAAAACTTCCGTAAAATCATATTGATTTGAACGTTTTCCATGAGCATTATACCAGAACGAATGGTAACAACTTCGTGAGAACGTGACAAAGTACTAATACATAATTGGATTTCTTAATTTATTATGGCTTACTGTGATAGCTTTGCTTGAGCGGCAAGCGCTGCAGCCTGCTTTTGAGACTCCAACTTGGCCTGTATCTCCATTTTCTTTCTTTCGATTATTTGTTCTTGTTTCGACATTTGAGCCCATCTTGTACTAAGTGCCGATTTGGTCTTATTATCTTTGAAATGAATCATCGTTTGTTCATGCTACAATGAATAAAAATTAGAAAAACGAAAATAAAATATTTTCTCTCAGATTTCTCGCGTTTACGAACTCGTACGAACTTCACTTCAATTAGTGACGTTACGTCTTCGAAGTTCGAACAGATAACAGAATAATACAGAGCCAAACTTTTCTTACTAATCCCAAAAAAATCTACTATCATTCATTGCTCGTGGAAAAATATTAGTAAAATCTAATCATTAATATTTCAATTAAAATGAGATGTACTTAGATAACAATTTATACCTAGTTAGTTAACACAAAAAACAATTTATTTTAAATAAAACTATTATCGAACTAAAATATGGCGTCGAAAAAGTCGACTGGTAATGTAAATTAGAAGATTAGGTACTATTCTCTTAGATATAAGTACTGTTTGGGTGTATCCTGAACAAGATAATGTAAGAGTATAGTGAAGAGTCTTACAAAGTTCAATAGAACTGGCGGTTTGAGTCATACTCATGCACGATACACGCCCACAGCGTTTACCTCATGATGATCACTTCTGCGATCAGTAGGGTTGCTATGACGCGACGATCAAATTGCAGTGCGGTTTTGCTAAACTCTAAATTCTTTAGATCATATATTAGAATGTACTCTGTGGCAAACTGAACGCGAGCGTATATCTGTCAATGGCAGGCGCGGTCCGAGGGGGGGGGGGTCCTGAGGGTCATGACCCCCCCAAAATCTTTCATGCTGTCGGGAGCCTGAATAATTTACTTCTATTACTAACTTTTAAAACTGTACTGTGTGTGTGTGTGTACCTGCAGTTACGATAGGCATATTATCCAAAAACATTAGGAAAATAGGCAGTCATGGGGACTGCCGACAGAAATGAAAACCTATAACTATTAAATAATAGTGTTTTCTTAATATTTTCCAATTAATTGTACAATTAATTGAAATTAATATTATTAACATTAGTCAGGTTTTCACATATATCGGCAATCCCGAGCAACAAAGTTACATGATCTGTGCGAGCAACAACAAGCGCAACACGTCATACTCGTAGGTGCTGTGCTGTTAACATTAGCATATCGGTGACGCGAACCCATAAGATTTTCCCCTATAATCGCT
This sequence comes from Agrochola litura, assembly GCA_949152395.1. NCBI lineage: Eukaryota > Metazoa > Arthropoda > Insecta > Lepidoptera > Noctuidae > Agrochola > Agrochola litura. Next base: position 13,278,748 of record OX424509.1, on the reverse strand, counting down.
CAATGCGACTGAAGAAGTTTTCACTTCAAAAAGTAAATTATAAAAATAGAGTATCTTGTATGCAAGAGTTTGGGCACCCCGCTCTTACGTAAGGTTTGAAAGTCTAAGGTTAAGGCCATCAGATTCCAAAACCAAAACTGTTCAGTTTAAGCTTTTCTTCATAACTCGACAATGTAAGTTCTATTTCTGTATAATGGTCAAAAGAAAACAAAAGCTTTTCAGGGTGGAGTTGACAGCTAGCTATACATTTTTTGTAAACAAGCGACTTCTTTTACGCATAATTAATTATTCAGCCCAGTTGCGCAGCTGTTTACTGCAAAAATATGGGGCCCCATGTATTTGCCAAAGATGTTATAAGAAGAAAAAGGCGGGAGAAAGCTCTCCGAAAAAAATTGGAATCCGATATTTCGTCGAGACAATGTGCTATCCTTTAAGCCTTTTACGGGGGAAAGTGGTTTATAGGTGATGTTCTCAAGAGAACTAAGTCTGTTTTCATTACATACAGCCACTTGTGATGTGATATTATGTAAATTATAGTAAAGTACTACCCGTGCGCGATAAGTTGGGACCTGAGCGCGGTGACGTCGAATTCCAAGCAGGGGCAATTATTATTTTATTATTACTTCAGTGGGAGAAAGAGATGGAGCTATACGTCCTGTAGAGCTTCATCTCTTTCCCACACTGAAGTTATATAAAATAATACTGCTTTATGAGCTTGTGGTAGGCCTCCAGGTCCCAACTTATCGCCCACGGGTAGTATGTGTGTGTTTTTATTATCACATTAGATCAGTGCTAGAAGTGCTATCTCTGAGGTTTTTCAGGCAGGAAGATCAAGCCCGAGTTGGTTTTCAACTCTGATCAGGTTAGTTTTATCGTACGCCTCCAGTCTTTAACAAAAAACGAACATAAAGTCAACAAACACAAAACAACCTATAAAATAAAAAAACGTTCATAATTTAATTAAAATGTCACCGTGAAAACTTAGGTGAAGTGAGCTCAAAGTGAGGTGACAATAGTGCCAATCCCTAGCATCAAGTGGAATGACAGCTCACTTCACCTAAGTTTTTACAGTGAGATTTTTACAGTTCTAAAGACTGCATAATTCTCAATACCATTTAAAGTTACATGCTCTGTGATACCATTGACAACTTTGGTCAACACAACACTTAGGAATCTGAATTTTTGGTCGCTTTATCTTCTTTAGGAGCACTAATTTTTGTATAAATTTGAGAAGAAATCACAGAGTTTTAAATAGGTAAATCTTGAAATGAAAATTTTACACCGTGACTACCGCCACCCCACCCAATGGCATGGTATATCTCGTAAACTACTGAAGAACTAATTTTGAATTTTACTAATTTTCTAAATAGGTTTGAGGAAAGCGACAATCTCCTCAAACTTGGAATCAACATTCAAAGTCGTGGTGAACGAGCGCGCGAAAGTTATCATCGTTGATTTCTCAGTAAATACAAATGTTTCAATTCTGTTTTTTTATGCAATGAATCACATTTAAGGGTACTAATTATTTGTATACTTAGAATAGCTGCAGCATGCCCCCTTTTTCGGCGCTCATGGTGGTCCTGCTGAAGGGAGCGTGACTACCCCCGGACCACCTTCAAAGTCGAGTTTCTCGAAAATTACTAAGGTACCAATTTTGTCGTTCGAGTACTTAATAAGCCTTTATTGCCAACATAATTGTACATAGTTATATAGTTAAGTAATTAACATGCAATTAAATATATTATTAACATTAAAAATTATTACAATACTTATATCTTTGTTACCTACATCATTTGTTTAATTTATCACCGTTAGTATTATATGTATAATAGATATGCCGCAGTTATTGGGCGTCGGCGTGTCCTTGTGACACAAAGGCCTCCCCCAGCTCTTTCCTTTCTGCTCTTGTTTGAGTTATTCTGTGCCTTAATGGACCCGCGTTCTTCTTTATGTCATCAGACCAACGTTTCCTTTGTCTTCCTCGTTTCCTTTTTGTTTGAAATCTAGGGCTTTCGTCCATTTATTCCTACTCTCTCTCATCATGTGGCGTTCGAGTACTAATTAGTACCAATTGGGTACTAATTATTTATTAAATATGGAAGCGATTGGTCCTGCGGTAGTCACGGACCTGGTTACGTGAATAGCCTACTGATTAAATTTAATTCAAATTTTTTCGCTTGATTTTTTCTGACAGACATGTTTTATCTATAATTATTCATTAGGAACATGCAATTAAATTTTGTTTTTGTTGCGTTTGTACAGACGCCAGCACATCAGGCTACTACTTTCTGTCAAATTTATTTAATAGATTTTCAACTTTATCGCTGAAGTGTAAGGTTCAAAGTTGCTGGGACAAATTTGACAGTTTCGGGTAGCTTGATGTGCTGGCGTCTGTACATACATACTTACTCCCAATACGCCACAATTTTAAACAATAAGCCAAGTTACGTACGGCGACTGCACTGATTCGAAGTAATACTCAAATATAATGAAATACTATCATCGTGACTCTGCGGCGTAAAAGGGGTGATAGACATGCGAGCAAGTACGCGTATTTATGGCTTGGCGACCTTTCTCGCCCGTGTGTCATCTTAAGTACGCGTACTTTAAAACCGCTGAATAAGTTCGTCGGCAATCCAACAGGTTTGAAATTTTGCTTGTAGCCCGCCTAGGTTCGTAGTTTCGTACGTCTATCATCGCCGCGAGTCGCGAGCCGATATTTGTGTAATGTTTATTTCTTTGGTTCAGAAAATTTGTCAACATCGCAACACAGTGTGAGCAAGCTTCACGTGTCACCGACGGCAAACCGAATAAGTTTGCAAAAAAAACCGCGTACTAGCGCCACTGTCTAGGACTGCCTTAATATTTTTTTTTAGATTGGCAACACTAAAGAATAAGACATCCCTAGACCCGGAACTAGTTTAGCTTGGCTTTTTCGGTTTTGTTGCAAGATTTATAATTTATTGGCGACAGATAGAGGCCTAGACATAGAGGAAAGTAATATATAGGTCTAGAGCATTGAAATATGGTCTAGAGGTCTAGGAACTGTTTATCGAAATGTTTTTTATTTTGTTTGAATCTAATCTATACAAGACACTCAAATGGGGATGTCAACTCAAAGGCCTTTGGCTTGTATCATCATTATCATTGGTACTTGTCGTTTATGTATTTGGAATACAAAGTAAAAAGTATGATGAAAGCGAGAATATGCACGGGAAATCACTGCTGTCTATAAAATGAAACATCAGATATCATTGCATATTATTCTTTTTATATTTTTTTTCATCAGTTTAAATGGAAAATACAATTTCATTTATTTATAATGTTGTCATTTATTTATTGTAAACAAATATATTATAAAAGATTTACATATTACTATCAAAACAAAATATTCACAAAATGGCAGACTAACTAAACAATTACTTAGCTGTTTCATCAAGCATGCTAACAATTGCATCGTTTTGAGCTAAATAAGAAGGAGAAAGTTTGGCACTGATCCCATTATTCAAATTAAAGTGAAGATGGCATAAATGCACATTGCAGCAACACTATCTGTCGTATAAGATAAGTTAGTCTGTTTGTCCAGATTTTGAATAGGTACCTTTTATAACGATACTCTTCACAACCTCTCTTCAGCTCATGTATTGCATGATCTAATACTGACTACCTATTATACCTTCATATAAGCACCGCGGACGGCTAGCGTCCGCGCACTGCCAAAGTTTTCAAAACTATAAAGGGCAACGCCAAAGAGAGCCTACATCTGACTATTGTTTCTGTGGTAACTTGACAGTTATAATAAACTAATCTGCTGCCTCATTAAATCGTTACTCAAATTGACTTAATTAAAAAAAAAAAAACAACAAACTCTGGCTCCTTTCATAACAATACAAATTCCATTGAATGGATAAAAGTAACTCAATTTAAAACATTCAAACAAATCCTCAATCAATTCAAATTAAAAAAGTACCTCTTCACATTTCTGCATTACCCTGCCTTAACAAAATCATATTATACACTTAGACAGTTGACAAACAAAAAAAAGCAATGGAAGAGGACAATGAGCAAAAGAAATCACAAAATATATAGAAACATTCGACATTGTGTAAGGTTGCTTCAACAAGTGTGCTTGGATGTTCTATGTGAACATGGGTTGCGAACTTACACAAAATATTTCGGTGTAGCAAAAAAGCTAGGTCTCTTCCACTGTTACATGAAATGCCGAAAAGAAAAGTATAATTCATAAATTGTACCTATACTTTGTTTATATTCTAATTTTTTTTTACATTTTAATAATTTAAAAACAACCAGTACTTGGTCGAGAAATTTATATCCATTTTTTTTTTGTGTATTTTATATTTTGATGAAATATTTATAAGCTAATTAACGTGAGCCGATGTCAGGATTCATAGCTAGTCGTCGTTCGCTCGAACCGGCTGGCAAGTCTGTCTCTCTCGTCCGCCCGACTCGAGCTTTGTATAAACGTATCTATACATAATTTAACACTACCGCATCGTCTATACATCTTGACTCATATATAATGCACTGATATTTCGAGGGGCACAAGGAATATCGCAGCATTGTTTCGTCGCGCACTCAGCGCCTCGGCCGCCGCCGCGCGGTCGGTCCGCACCAACCATAACCATCATTCTATATTCATATAATTTTCCCGTCATATACATTTCATAGCAATTAATAAAAATAAAACACTAAGATTACATCCCTTAACATGTCTAAATGTCTAATTCGTACTCTATTTACATTTGACATAATACATAATATTCAAATTGTTCGGTGAATCGACAGTCTTGCGAGATCGATGTCGAGCCGTCGAGCCCGGGCTCGCGGCGGCGGCCACCTCTGTTTACTGTACAGCAAATTTACAATAACATTTGATCAGAATACGCAAACTCAAAGATCTATATCTAAAAATTAAAGTAAGGTAAGGATCATCATGTATGTAACGCCCGCCTTAAGCCGCTATTAATATCAGCTATGTTAAGTAATATAACATATTAAGTTTGCACATGACAAAAATGCCACTCCATAACATACATAACATTATTGAATTAAATAAAATAGGCCACATTCATTGTTACGGTTCAAATATGGGGTTAACACAACCTGATTAGAAGTTTCATAGGTAGATGCGATCAAGATGATAACGAAAGTAACGTAGAAGACAAATATTGTGGCGGATTTGTCATGCGACAACAAATGATACATATTTGGGAATTAGTACTCCTAATATATCACTAACTAGGATTTAAGAAGATGACGTCACTAGATACTTACTAAATATCTTCTACTCTGTACAATGGACTATGATATTTTATTGAGATATTTTTTTCCTTTGTATAAACATGACAAAATACAAATATTTCTGTCCAACTTTATAATAACTTAACCGGTAACAATCGAGCAACATTTGACATTTAATTACTCCCTTTGTGACAGTATAATTAGATAATATATTGAATTACGTTAGAAAGGGATATTCTTATTTTAAATGGTCTGGGATTTGTAAATATTGGTCTTATCCACGTTATGCAGACGTCAATATGACACGACGCGTATTAGTAATAGGGGATCTAGTTAGTAGTGTCATACTGAATCCAAAACGATATTACGACCGCGTATCTCCTATGCATTTTTATTGCCTGTAAAAATATAGTATTCACATTTTTTTATCGCTATCCATGTACTAGGTGCGCCGATGAACAGTGCTAAATCAACGGTTTTGACAAATGGAATGCATTTTTCACAATATCCACTTCAATAACTTCCAACAAACTCCCCGAAAAATATTAACAGAAGAAACCTACTATCAATAAACGAATGGTTCAATTAATATAATGCATGTTTTATTCAATAGTTATTACGAATTATTATAATAAAACAATCGATAGTGCTTAAACTAGTGGTAACAATAACATTTTTAACTGTTTGTTCCTATCGATTTCGATTGAGTTTTTTTTTTTATTATTATTATTAAACTTGTTATAAATGACATTTAACACCACGAGATGCAAGGGCAAGCAAAAATGTTAAAGATTAGGGTTTTACTAATGCGGGAATTATCTTAAGAATTATGAGCTTATTCAATTGACGTCTGAAAGTAGGTGTTATCACTTATCAGTTACAAGTTGTCTCAATAAGTCTTAGAGGTCACTGTATAAGAGATAAGTAAATTCCCGCACAAGTATATCTTGTCGAAAATCTCCAAGTCACGAACAGTGTTTTTGTTAAAAACCATTACTACAACAATATACACTAGGTACGCTAAAAATAACAAATAAACTAATTTGTATAAATCATTGTGTTGCTAATTCATATTACCGATTCGACACAACAAATGTTTAATTTGATAACTATACAATTTTCACTGAATTGAATTGTAGAAATACAAATAAATACTGGTACATTCAAGGCCGTTTCATTGTAATAACGTTTCTTAACAAACAAACTGTTATGGTGACTGTTACGACTATAGATGTAAAACATCCGATTTAAAACGTTTTAAATAAAATGTTGCCGTTTTAAACCCCAAATAAATCGTTTTAAACGGTTGAAAACTCGCCTACAAAAATAAAAGTACGTGCGTGCGCAGCGCGGCAGTTTATGTAGGTGAATCTGTGTGTAAGGGTAGGCGAGCTGGCAACGTTGCGTCGAGTCACGATTGACGGACGTCAACGAGAGTGCGAGTTTGGTATTAAACCGAATCCAATTGATTATTTATATCGTTTGAAAACTAAAGAAATGATTTATTTTGGTTTTAAACCGGCCTAACATCTATAGTTACGACGAAAAGAATGAGTGATTTTTGAATAAATAAATAACAGAAATAAATTAAAACCCAAAGCGAAATTTAATCATCTAATATCATGACCACAATATTGAGCATTATAATGAGTAAAAAGCGATAATAAAACCACAAACTATTATCGTGAGCAACAAAAGGGCACTTACGTTTGAATTGACCAACTAACTCCACATCACTAATGAAAAATCTACTGTTCCTGTATATACATAAAACAATTGACGATTATAATGAAAATGAAATCCTAATGCCGTTCTGACACTTTAATTGACAAAAAACTAACAGAAGTAACTTTTATCCTTTAACAAGGTTTCGTAAACCTACGCAAAATGTTCGCGTTATATTTTATAATACGCATATAACAACAAAGAAGTATACATTAGGTGAAAATTAACCTTACAATGACATCATCAAAATTTAAGGACGCTTATGCCGTTTTAAGTTGACTTTAACAAATTGCATTTGGAAATTATGTAATGGACTTGCACAACTGACTTCGCTTTCAAAGATAAAAATCAGAATCACTTAATGCTAAATCATTTCAAATATGGACGTTACTTTCAGGACATAATATGCAAGACGGCTTCCCACACATTGGACCAGGGACTGAACGCGGTGATAGTTCAGGTGCATCTTGTAAGTATTCTCTAGATCATAATGTAAGTACTTTAGTTTGGGCGATGTCTGTCGACTGGCCCGAATGTATACTAAAATTACTAAGAATTTTATTGTGATCTGGAGGGTATTTCCGAAAAGGACCAGATAATTTTCTTATTTCTAGTAGTTGCTATCTTTCGAGACGTTACGTTTGGCAATAGAAAATAAACATTTACTCCGCGATTTTGGCAAACACTATAACCTCATTATGCATTTGGAACTCTGTCGTGTGATCCCCGAACGTTCTAACACTACAACATTAGCCATCACTCTTGGGAGAGTTTACTTTGTGACATACGATGAGTTAGTTTAAAGCCATACATTATTTACAAGATCTTTACACGGCAATAACACGACACAGCCAAATTTTAATAAATATGATATTTAATATTGAAAATAAACCTGAATTATTACACTAATCATAACAAAATTTAACAAGAACGTGAATAAATTTCTTTTAAAAGATACTACTATGTACAACATGCAAGCCGGGCAAGACAAATAAAATAAAATGAACGTCCAACATTAAAATATGGATGGATTGTTTAGAAGCGAAAGGGACGACATTGGGCTAATTAGTATAGATAAAAAGGGCATTATAATTGTTATTGAAGGCCAATAGTCGATCAAAATTGACTTCAGAATTGTCAAAGTTTTCAGTACTAAGTCATACGTCTGCGACATTAAATTATTTACACTTTGACCTTGTTACAAGAAAATAGTAAAATAATTCAGCATACAGTATAAGCAAAATTCATTTGGACAACAATAACATTTTCGACGGCAATAATTCTCGACTGGAATAAAATGTGGACGAACATATATCTAATTGGACTATTATATACTTGATAATTTAAATTTTTAATATACATATATGCTATTTACAATATAAAAATCAACCAGTTCAAGTCTTCGATATGGGGAAAAGATTCACTCCATACGATTGATGACGGAGTAGAGTTGCGATTGTCAAGATGTCTCAATGACAATTGCAAATAAGGACAGGTATAGCAGGACCTTGCTTAAAAACTAAGTAAAAATCTGATAAAATTTGCACTCCGTTACAAAAGCAAGAAACATTAGGTCCGAAAGGAAGAATATAGTTGTATTACAAAGTATTGAATAAGATTTATTAAGTATGGAAACTCACATCAGTTACAGCGAATATCGCTCTGTTTAATCAGATGGTCAAGGTATCGCTCTGTTAAAATTAATGGAAGAACAATGAAACTTAATATACTATTATGTAACTTAATATTTTGTATTTATTAACTACAATGAGAATGACTAAAAACAGAACAATAGTTACCTTAACCATGTGTAGTCACAACTAGTGTTCGTCTTGCCAAGTTGGCAGGCTAACGTTAGTGCATCATCGATGCATATTTTAAAAATAACGCGAAATTCAAGTTCGTTACCAAGCGCTTATTCAATTAGTGAATAAATTGCAAACTTTCATTTTCGTCCGAGTAGAGGTCACTCGTTAGTACGTATAGTATTCCAATGCCAATAAATTGTTGATTGGCGTGATTCATGCATATTTATTAAGGTTTTTTCCTTGTATACTCGAGCGAAAATGTTGTTTACGATTCGTGTTATGGCTCATTGAAAAAACGCTCTAAGGGGAATTACACGAAGAATCAACATAGCAAATTACATTTTGAAATCCACTTATCCTGCACAGAGACCGGATTTCAAAATGCATCTTTGTGTATACCCACACAATTAAAAAAGAAAATAATCCAATTCAATAAGATACTTACATACTTGAAAACCTGCCTTATGACAAGAACTACATACAAATCTGCGATACATTGTCCTAAAACGTTATTCAGGGACGATAATCGAGTCCTTAACAACAGGGACGTGTTATGATCAAAGTATGGAACCAATGCAGCTGGAACTGACAGTCCCACTAACTATTTGATGATATTTACAACAACTGCATTTCACAGAAATATATGGTCCACGCATCGATCACAGATTACCGTCCCTCACAAGCATCATAAGACGGGATCGCTATTCAAAATCCTTGTGATAAAACATTTTGCAGTCAGCGCGGCTTTATCAGGACCGTTAAGAGTAAATCGAAGGCCTATCGTTATATATATAAAAAGCTTAACTCTGTCACTAAACGGGAGACACTGACTCGTATAAAAACTATAGATCTTATAATACAAATGTCTATGACCTGTTGAGATGCTCTGTGTAGGCGTGTTACTTATATGTCAGTACTAAAGGCAGCGAGCGGCGGGCGGCGAGAAACTCGAGTGTCAGTACGCTTGCGTTGTGCTCGCGGTCGAAACACGATCTGGTTTTAAGTTTCGCTGTAAACAAAAAAAAAACGTTAATCAATATATTAAAAAAGAAAGTGTACGAGTGCCGGTACGATCAAGGGAATTATATGGTCCTCTATCACCCGTCCATGAAGAAGGTTCCCGTTTTGACCTGAAGGGCGTGCTTTTGAAGATATAAGGGCTGGAAGTTTCGCCCTCAAGAAATTTCTAGAACAGTCCAGAACATTCGAGAGTATTCCACAACATTCTGGAATGTTAGAGAACATCCCAGATCATTGTGGAAAGGTTTTAGGAAGGTGTAGGTAGGTAGGTACCTACCTACCTGGTAGGTAGGTAGGTAGGTAGGTAGGTAGGTAGGTAGGTAGGTAGGTAGGTAGGTAGGTAGGTAGGTAGGTAGGTAGGTAAGTAGGTAGGTAGGTAGGTAGGTAGGAAGGAGGTAGGTAGGTAGGAGGTAGGTATGTAGGTAGGAGGTAGGTATGTAGGTAGGAGGTAGGTATGTAGGTAGGAGGTAGGTAGCCGAGGCGGGCAGCTAGTTTAATATAAAATTCGTAAAATCATCAATACTATAAGGCTTCTTAACATGACGCCGGAGCCGCACCAGCGTCGGACCGCATGTTTGTGTATACGAATGAATATCGCCCATGCGGCGCCGCGTAGATTTTATACCCATTCTGTGATATTATGATTTTTTTTTCATCTTTTGTTTCGGCACCGGTGTCATATACAGGAAGCCCAAGGGTAGTTTAGTTTGACAATAGCTCATTCAAAGTTTTAGGTAGTTTTTGACCTTATATGCCATTAATTAGGTAAAATAAATACCACTCATTTTCAGAGCCTAGTAATAGTTAAAAAGTAAAACACATGCATTCAAAAGGTCGAATGGAAAAATATTTTCATATAATTTCACACGGCATTCAAAAAGTCGAATAGAAAAATAAAAAACATATCATTTCACACGTCTTATCACTAATTCTCTAAACTAAACATCGTACGTTCGCACTGTGAAACCGATATCGATAACAATTGATAAGCTTGTTGCAATTTCAGGTGGCTTAATTCAAAATGGAAGCCATTTTTTACTCGACCGCCAAGGTTGGGAATTTACAGTATAATCTGGTCCATTAATCAAAAAAGAAAAAACTGTTCTAGAAACAAATGAAGCTGACAGATTTAATTGATTATAAATATTGTTATTGATATCGAATTATCAGTCAAAGACGAGACACCGATATCTATCTATAAATTAATATTTACTTATCTACTCAACAACACATTTTCCTAAACATACAACGTTCGATCTACGGTGACATTACAATAACTTACTGGTATGTTTCCGTAGTCCGATACAGGCGATAAAGGCGATACAGACTTGAAATAAATAAATAAAATTGAAGAGCCGCTCTACAGTTTTAGTACAGAACAACTACGGGGTCGATAGAGAATTTGTCTCTTTGAATATCATCAACAAAATCTATCATCTGCAATATATTTTAATGGTAATCAATATTACTCTAGCCCTTTATCAACTAATAAGTATGATGGGAATCAGACTTCATCAATTACAGTCGTTTCACAGTTATTTAACTTTTGAAAGCAGCAAGCCAAAACGAACCTTATACGAACGAGCATAAAGATCATTGTGATATTGACAGTGACGCAAAATCAGAGGTAAAAGGACTGTACTTATAGTATGTGCGCGACTGCTAGTCGCCGCTTCATGTATGTGAGCGGTGAGACGCCATTGACAAAATTGTCAGACTGAGTTAGTTTGACAATGACTAACAGTCGCGCGCGGATGTTAGAGTTACTATCAACCAATATTATCGACCATTACTAAACACTACTCTAAAATGATCTCTCCTATATAATAGATTGTGACGAAAAAACGATTCTCCTCGTACTGGTAACGTGGCCAGTTATCTATCTGACACATTAGGGCAACACAGATATCCCAAGCAAAGTATGCGCTTCGGGGATCATCGTCTATCTTCGGAAATACGAACGCGCAATGATGAGATCTAATATAGAGCTGTTACACTTATAATCAGTCTATAATTTCACCACTGTTGGGACTCAGACTCAGTGAGAGGAAGTGGGCAGTAATCCACCACGCAGGCCCAGTGGGTATTGTTTGGAAATTTGGATAAAGAGTTATGTACTACATAACATAACACATAACATCACGCCTTGTTTCCCCGAAGGGTTGGGCAGAGGTGTCCCTGTAGCAGGTACACCCACATTTCGCCAGTTATGTTTAAGTCCCATGTAATAGGGGGCGAGCCTATTACCATCAACCGGGCACAAATCCAGACTCCGAGCTGCTACTGAGAAATTTCAGATAGAAAAACCCAATAACACTTTGCCCGATCCGGGAATCGAACCCAGGACCTCATGCTCAGCAGTAGCGCTTGCGACCACTAGACCAACGAGGCAGTCTACGAGGATGTACTATTCTATTAGTATATAGGTAAAAAGGGGTAGAAACTCACCAATTGATCGTACTGATAAACCATACGCTTGATGTGAGTGAGTTTACGATGTAGGTAGTTGACGCGCCGCCTCTCCTGTTTGTAACCAGAGTCGTTGTTCACGCGCCGGTATTCGTCAACGATGCGTTGTTCTATACTCTGTAATAATATTAGGTCTATTAGGGAGATGGGAATAGTATGTATAAATCAATATGAACTCAAGTTAGGCTAGTTTTTCTTCACGCGCGCCTCAAAGAGATTTCAGCACAATTGAAGGGGTCCGATAGGGCCAATGCCTGCCGGGGTTGCGGGTTTGTCCGAAAGGGTTACCGTGGCCTCTGGCAAAATACAGGCAACTGAAGGAACGCGGGTGGGTTTTAGTCAGTAGGAGTCTGACACGTCCTCCCGCTCCGCCCAGAGCGGGAGAAGTTATTTGATAATTTTACACCCCAAAAAAAAAGGCTGGTTCTCCTTTCACGCTGACCGTTGGCGCTGATAGGTCAATATATTTCATGAAGCGTTTTTGAATCACGCCGACCGCTCAGCGCTGTAATGATGAGCTACGAGCCGTTCGACAGCGCTGGCGGTCAGCGTGAGGAAAACCAACCTAAAAACCCGGTCGTAAAAATGGTTTTAAGAAAGGCTCGTCTTGGTACAGTGTCGTCTCCGTCACTCACACCTAAATGAAGGTCTCTTTCTAACGCTAGATTTGTCACATTTGCGTTTTCTCCTCATCCAGCTCATTCCCGTGAAAGTCACTTGACGTTTGCGTTTAATTTGATAATTTTGGGGATTAACTACTATGCATTGTAACAGCGAATCAATTTTCACGAATCCCCCTTAAGGGGGCCCTTCCCGATCCATCTATCGTCAACGCGAGCATGGTCGAAAAGCTTGTTGTTTCATCCAGCGCAAGTGAGAACCGCTAACAAGCAAGTGAGAACGCGATAACATTGTACGAAAAATAACTGGTTTCAGGAAATACGTGTTTTTGAATACGCCTTACAAGTTTGAAAAATATTTTTTTGTAATTTAGAATCTCCATTACATGGGCGAGGTTTCTATAAAGATTTTTTCTTTACTTTTACAATTTATAAGTACATTATGAACGGTTAAATTTGAGGTAATATTTGTGCAAAAAAGCAGATTTTTGGAGGCTTATATTGAATTTGTTTCGCCAAATTTTTATTTTTTGATTTCATAGAAACCTAGATATAGTGCACAAGATACCCATTAGTTTAAAAGAATTAAAGAAAGATGTGTTACAACGCCATAATCACGTACGAGCGTTTGTATGAAAAGTATGACGGGTTGGCCACTCTTAAGGTCAAATATTTTTTGATATTCGGATAGCTCATTCATGTTCTTTATGGTACCTCTAAAGGTCATCTTTAGAGGTGACATAAAGAACACGAATAAAAAAGTAAAAAAAAAACAGTGGCACTCCGGGAGTGCCCACAGAAGTGAAAACTTGAAAAAAAAAATCTGCACCGCGGTAATCAACGCGTTGATGTCTTTTACTCCACGCACCGCGGTAATCAACGCGTTGATGTCTTTTACTCCACGGTGTCGGTAAATTCCGCCAGTGTCGCGAAATCAATGGTTTAGTCCCATCTCAAAAATGCCCAACGCGCCTAAAGAAGTTTATTATATATTTACAATAGGAATAAAACCCCGCTATGATGCATAACAAACGTCACAACAATATCACTTTGATTGATCGTGATCATGATAATGACCGTCAAATCTTGCGTCAGCAGATTTTCCCAAGAACGTTCTGGAACTTTCCAGATTCGACATAAGCTCGGATAAATTTTACATTATTGTAATCAGAGTTAAGATCTATGTTCTTCATTAAAATATGTATCAATAGTTTATCACGTGATTCAATAGTCAGTTTAAATTTAAGCTTGCATGTTTAATTATAAGTTACGTAATTAAATTAAATTAAGTCTGAATCACACATATCTGAATTTTTTTATCTAGGAAAAGATATGATAAGTATAGTCATTTATTGCTAATTCATAGAATATAGTAGATAATTGTTTACTTATCGATCTCTCAATGGATCACGTAATTCTGAATTATATTTCAACTAGACGCCCGACCCTGATTCGCACGACTTGACAAAACACCGAGATTTCTTTATTATATTTATGTTTAATATTAATTTTTTATACACATAAACTTTCCTCAAGAAAATCTCTAAATTGAAGGTGAAAATTGTATCAAAATCTGTCCAGTAGAGCACAGACTAGTAAAGATGGGGTTACTCCACAAATTAATTTAAACAAAAAGCGACTCTTGCTACGACATAATAAAGTGCAATTCAGGTCACACAGCGCTAATTACCTACAGTTATATTCACCTAGAAGTTGCCTCTCTTTCTATCGCGTAACTCTTATATCTTCTGACTACGTTACGCCCACTGAACTCGACAAGTCGAGCCCGCCGTGTACCTATTTGTAGCTTCATACCCAAGAAAGAGAAGTGACCCACCTGTATTCTTCTGTGACGTCAATAGAAATCGTCCGTATATTGTTAGTCAAGGGTCTGCTGAGCTGATCGAAGATTAATATTTTATTTAAGAAAATCACATTGACAAAGAGTATTTACCTATAATGTCAACTAAAAGATATCATAATTATAATATCATCATTTAAGCCGAATAACGGCCTCAGCTGAACAATGACGTAGCATGAATAGATTATCTATAATCACAGGTTATATGTGCATTCATATTTTATTCCTCAAAAAGCAGTATGCTCGAAGGGATTACCTCTCTTGAAAAATGATGAACCTCCATACATTCTTTCATCTCGTAATGAACCCTTTAACACCACGATAACAAAGGAACCCTTGTGCAAAATTTCATACTGTTAGTGAGTGAATGAATTCATGATTTTTGTTATGTAGATTTTATATTGCATCCGTCTAAGAGGCTTGCCACTAGTCCATACTAATATTATAAAGAGGTAAAATTAGTTTTTTTTATTATCTCACACATTTCTCAACGGAAAGGACGCATGTATTTGAACTCACTCATTTATCTTGTGTAGACAACATACATGCTACATAATTTCGACGGTGAAGTATCAATATCTAACATTTTGGCGGTTTTCACTTTATTGCGTATCTTCTATCTACGTTTATATCCCTAATGTGAAATATTTCATTGACATCACTATCACCATCTCAAGCGTTTCCTAAAATTTTTAAAATAAAATATACTTTTTTATACAAATGTAAAAAAATATAGATTTTAAACGTCTTTTTAACAAAGGAGGTGTACAAGCCATGGTCAGAAATAATACATTTTAATTTGTGCATTTTGTATAAAACAAAAGATGAGATAAGAACGCACAAACTGATTCTTCACTATCTCGTGGAACTAGCGGTCGGATTTGATAATTTCTTTTTGTATTGGATAGTACAATTCTTGAGGAAGGTTATAGGCCCGCGGACGAAGTCGCGGGCCCATAACCTTCGGCGGGCCCGCGGACGAAGTCATTTCAGCCGAAAGAGGTCCACTGCTGGACATAGGCCTCCACCAAGCACCGCCACTTCGACCGATTCTGTGCTTTCCGCATCCAGCGGGTTCCTGCGGCCTTCACAAGGTCGCGGGCAGAAGCTAGTTTTAAATATTTTCGAATAACATACCTGATGATGCGGCGACATCGGTTGCGCGCGTTTAAGCTCAGCTTCTAGGCGAGTAAACAGGGCAGCCACTTGCGCCACACGGTTGTACAGCGACCGATACTCCGTATACAACTCCGCGAATTCGTTCTTATACGCCCGCCGAATGTTAGAACTAGTGATAGGCGGATATTGCCTGGAAAGAAGAAAGGATTTGGTTATTAAAATATTCCCTAGCCTACCTATTTGTATCTTAGGTTAAGTGAGTCTATGTAAACCAACCTAATATAATGCATTTGGATGTTGTTACGTCATAACATCCGACCTGTGTCAGCAATATGGACTTAGAACTTCTAACTTGGAAATATTTAGGTGCAACCACTTTCTTCAAGTCATCCTGAAGTTTGAACTTTTAAATTTCGAAACTACGATAATCAAGCTGCATACAAACAAGAGTATTCGAGAAACTAATCAAGATAACTCGACTAAGTACGCTACTTATAAATTGCTGTAGCTAGTACAGTGTCAACGGACTAGAATAAACTCTGACATTCAAAGTCAGATCGAAATGTCAACAGCATTGCGATTTATTGAGAGACCACACCCAGGTGTTGATAAAATGCTAATCTCAAAGAGAACAGCCACATGTATGCACGGCAATACTGTTATTGGGACATCACACGTTTGCATTTCCCACGCAAATTATTGACGCCATCTTTATTAAATTTTCATGCTGCGTTTACACGACTCGCTAAAGTAGCGATCTCATTTATAATCAATCTCGGAACTGATTTATATTCTCAATACGTGAGAAAGATACCGTTCAAATTTAGTTCAAAATGTTTGTTTACCTTGAAATCCTTGATGATCTGGGGATAAAGAAAAACATGGATTGTATCAAATGCATACTATCTATTACAAGTT
Source organism: Agrochola litura (assembly GCA_949152395.1). Lineage (NCBI taxonomy): Eukaryota > Metazoa > Arthropoda > Insecta > Lepidoptera > Noctuidae > Agrochola > Agrochola litura. The sequence continues at coordinate 13,261,946 of OX424509.1, read as the reverse complement.
TACTTTTAAGACCAATTTAGGGAATGGTTTATGCTACTTTCAACAGATGGCGATGGGTTTGCAAACTAGTGTGATTTTATCAACTCTACACCTACGCCAATATTTCTAAATACTCTAAAATACACCACGAAAGATCTGAAGTGCTCGTTGAAATTATTATTTTACTGATTTTACGTTAGTATGTAATTCAAATTACCTTTCAATCTCTTCTAAATCAGTCATATTCTCATCAGGGACAGGCGGTAATTCTGTCGTATTTTCTAAAGGTTCATTATTTGTGATGTCTTTTTCTGTAAACAAAATACAACAAAGTTATTCTTCAAGTCCTGAAAAGTTTTTTATTATTACGTAAAAATACGTTATGTTATGTACATTTTGAAAAAAAAAAAAAAAACTGGCACTCCGGGAGTGTCGACAGAAGTGAAAACTTGAAATAAAATCGTCACCGCGGTAATCAACGCGTTGATGTCTTTTAATGGTCAAAAGCTGGTGTCGTAACAGTGACGCAAAATCAATGGTTTAGTCCCATCTCAAAAATGCCCAACGCGACTAAAGAAGTTTTCACTTAAAAAAAAAAACAAGAGATATTTAATCATGTGTCAGTCCCCTGCGATATGGCCATGTTTGCATAAAATTCTTGTATTAAAAATTATGAAATATATCTGTAAACTACAAGAAAATAATCGCGCTATTTATATGCGATCCTTACAACAGTTTTTATACAAGAACAGTAACTATTACAAACTTTTTTTAAGGCATAAATTAACTAGTGAATAAGTTACGCTAGCCTTCATTTGTATACTGTAAATATTTATAAGGTTATGATTAATTTTGTTACCGTACGTACGTTCTAAACTTGGTCAGACTAACTGTTCACCTAATTTCACTAATGATCATTTATTATACGTTTTTTGATGTGTAATATCTTTCTTCCAATCTGTGGGAGTGTTTAAAAGAGTAACCGTGGGAGTTTCTTGCCGGCTCTTCTCCATAGGAAGCGACCAATTGGAACTGTGCACCCAGCTTCTGAAGTTTTATAAGTGCCTTTGTAGGTTTATGTGAAATAAAATATTTTTAATTTAAATTTGAGTGATTTCGTGAAAAGGGACGGAAGTGAGTAACAGGAAGCTGGGAAATCGCGCGCTATTTGATTTGACCAATGAGCGCGCGCGGTGCTAGAGTTGGCCGTCAGACGGTACCAACCCATTTTCCGAGAGGTTGGTATTGTCAGCCAAGATATCAGATGTCACTCATATACGCTCGCTCGTATTTTTGAAGTGAAAACTTCTTCAGGCGCGTTGGGCATTTTTGAGATGGGAAAAAACAATTGAACTCGCGACACCGTTACCAACACCTCATTTTTGTAAACGCGATTGTGATCTTTATTTATATAATGTTACAGATCAATTTTCTATTTTTCTTCCACCAAGGCAATCTTGTTCAAGTTTTTACTTCTGTCGGCACTCCCTGAGTGCTGTTTTTTTAAATCTGCGTTACATACCTGTGATATTAGTTTGCTCTACTGGGGGACTACTTCTAAAACCGTTCGCCTTCACAGGACTGGGGCAGAGATCCTTTACAGTACTATAATTGAGGGTATAGCCATTGTCCTTTTTAGCTGAAAAGATTGAAAAGAACACATTTTAACATTGTTTAAAAACCGGCCAAGTGCGAGCTGGACTCGCATGGATTGAAGATGGACACGGATGGTTCCGTACCGTATGAAGATCGCGTAAAAAAACGCCGAAAAAAAGACGTTTCTTATATGGGGACACCCTTTAATATAAACTTTAGTTGCGACAATAGAAATACACAATCTGTGAAAATTTCAACTGTCTACCTATTACGGTTCATGAGATACAGCCCGCTGATAGACAGATGGACAGCGGAGGCTTAGTAATAGGGTTCCATTTGGCACCCTTCGGATACGAAACCCTAATAGAAAGGTTAAAGGCACTAACTTTTTTACTAATACGTATTTGGTAGTCGCTCCAAATACCAATTAATCGATTTTTAATGACCCATTGTTGTTTGATAAACAATCAATAAATTTTCAGTTTCGTACTACCGCCACGAAAGTGTACTAGTTCGGGAGTAAATGAATGTGATAGCCTAGTGGTGTGACCGTCGGACTGCCAAGTCATAGGTCTCAAGTTGGAACCCACGGCACGCACCTCTGACTTTTCGGATTCATGTAGGTATTGTATAATTATCACTTGCTTCAAAAACGGTGAAGGAAAACGTGAGAAAACCGGCATGCCTGAGAGATATTTCTCGTCGGTATGTGGAGCCAAGTCAAGAGGCCAATGGACGGGTTTAAACCTCTGACACCAGGTTATGCAGTATTTTAACATATTTAAGTTATAGTATAATTTGCAGCGGATTCTATTAACGTACGTAACCCGATGCAAATGTTTTCGCAATTCGGACATTATTCAGTAATACGAACATTTGTTTACGTGTTGATTATTATATTTCTACACTGATAGTATCTTTTACCCAGATACGTTCGACATTTATGAATCGTCATTTCTTCAGACACCTTATCTAACCTTTCGAAGACCTTGCTGCTCTCAAAGACATGAACTTAGATTGAACCTTGGTAACACGCTCACCGACTCAAAGGGTCAATGACATCACTTAAGTGAGCTTCACGATATTGAGAGAGTTCTATAATACAACAGGTTACACAAAGGTTCTGTAAAGGTCAACAACCCTGCTGAAGCTAGTAACAAGGGGTATTACCCTCGATTTAAGGATTTTAAAAACGTCGGGAATCAGTGTTTCGTTTCTCTAGAAGGAAGACTGCCATGAAATCTGAGCAATTTTGATCCACTCATATCACTGGTGACCATTGTGTGTACAACTGTTCAAACAGTCTATTTTTGTAATATTTTGTCTTGATTCTTGCTTTTAAGAGGGCCCTTCCCGGTCCGTCTATCGTCAACGCGAGCATGGTCGAAAAGCTTGTTGTTTCATCCAGCGCAAGTGAGAATTGCTAACAAGCAAGTGAGAACGCGATAACATTGTGCGAAAAATAACTCGTTTCAGGAAATACGTGTTTTTGAATACGCCTTACAAGTTTGTGAAATAAATGTTTGTCATTTAGAATCTCCATTACATGAGGTTTCTATGAAGATGTTTTTTTTAATTTTACAATTTATGAGTACATTATGAACGGTAGCAGATTTTTGGAGGCTTATATTGAATTTGTTTCGCAAAATTTTTATTTTTTGTTTTCATAGAAACCTAGATATAGTGCACAAGATACCCATTAGTTTAAAATAATTCAAGAAAGACGTGTTACAACGCCATAATCACGTACGAGCGTTTGTATGAAAAGTATGACGGGTTGGCCGCTTTTAAGTCGTGAATTTACCAAAAAAAAAGATTGACGATCATAGTGGCTTTGTCTCTTATCAGTCTCGAAATATTTTTTGTCGTTGAGCTTACAGATAAGTACTAAAGTTGGAGCAGACGATGGACAATGTGTTGGTGACGATAGAACGTATAGAAATCTATGCACACGTAGGACAAATAGACTGTCGGTTATTTCTGTCCGGTGGACAAATAGTCCATCGTTTGCGCCGCGTTTAAATGTTAACTCACCATTGGTCCGCTCATCCTCGTTATCGGAGGCCTGTCGCTCGCCGGAGGAGGTGGTGGCGTACCCGGAGGAGGGCGGGGAGGGGCGGCGGTAGTGAGAGATGCGCTGCTTCTTGGCCGCCGGCGGCTCGTCGGGCACCAGCGCCGGCAGCACCGCCACGCCGGCCGCGGCCGCCGCGCCCGGCGCCGCGCTCGGCGGCCCCGGCGCCGGCGCGCCCGCCGCGCCCGCCGCGCCCGCCGCGCCCGCCGCACTGCTGGCGCGCTTGCCCGCGCTGCCCGCGCTGCCCGCGCTGGGCGACGCCCGCGGTGATAGAGAGTTCGCCGAGTCGCTGCTTAGCGGTGGCGTTAAGTTTTGAGGTTTCCGCCTGTGGGTAGAGAGGGTGGTGGTGAGTTTTGATGGCTTTTCACAAACTAGTAGAAATAATGATAGTCAGCTTTAACGTCTTTCGCAAATAGAACTGCCGATCCAATCAGTAAAAACCACATCGTGAAAACTTAGGTGAAGTGAACTGTCAAGTGTCGATTCTATATCATCAGGTGGCTCACTTCACCAAAAAGTAAGATTTTTACAGAATTGGCCGTCTGGAGTGAATGTTTGATGATAACAGCAATCAGTATGCCGTCGTATTTTTATAGTAAGTATCTATGGAATTATTGCATCGGCTTTTGTTCTTCCGGAATTTAGCATGTCACGATGACAACGAAGCATTTAAATGACTCTCATTTCCATTTATTTGCAGGTGTAATCTCGACTGAAACTGGAGAATAATATAGCTGTTGTTGGAGATAGCGACATTTTTATATATGTAGATATGACACATGTATGGCAGATTTGTTATCTAATTATAATCAAGCTTGGCAATAACATAATTCAGATTAATTGCTTTGTGTACTGTACTGGGACTGAAAACAACAATTAATTAAATCTTTATACTTATTTAGATTCTCGCCAACATGACAAGTGGATCAAATTCGAGTAAAGTATAACTAGTTAATTAATTAAGAATATTCGAGAACTCGCATTGCACGTATACTGGATGATTAAATATGTTTTACTTACTAGTTTTTGCAGTATTTACTTCCTGAATTCCTTGATGAAACTTACCTTATGTTAAGAACACAATCTAACCTTTACTTCTTTACTAAGTATTATTGGCAAGATTGTCTTGTGCTGGGTTCAGATCAGGCCAGGAAACGTCAACAATAAGGCGACACTGTGTTTTTCGGCCCGAATTGAATAGTAAAAAGATCGTCAGAATTTTACAAGGCCAACAAGAGTATTGGAGTATATTTTTATATATTTTTTCTGACACCTGACACGTCACGACACGTCCTAGTTTGGTGTCAGGAGTTTCACAAATTCGAGCATGTACTTAGTCTAATTACTATAAGAATCTTAAGTTACTTAAGAAATTCATTGTTAACCCTTTTCTCGCCATATGTATTAGGCTTATGAAAATAAATTTAATTTATAACGGCCCAGTGTGTACTCAGAATAATTTAGAACCAATATTTTAAAATACAATAGACGTGGATATATTTAGTAACCTGGTCCGCTTAGCTATTTTTAAAGAGCCATAAAAAACTCCTGAAAGAAATCGACGATCGATGGTTTCACCTCTCAACGAGGCATCCTCAGGATGACGATTGACTTGTCGTGAACCAGTGACGCTCTGCGTTCAGCGCTCGGTGAGGCAACACGGCGTGTTCGGGTTCGCGACAAGTCAATCGTCATCCTGAGGATGCCTCGTTGAGAGGTGAAACACGTGTCGATTTCTTTCAGGAGTTTTTTATGGCTCATTAGAAATAGCTAAGCGGAACAGGTTACTAAATATATCCACGTCTATTGTATTTTATAATGGATTTCCGTAAGGTCACGCCTGAATCAACTGACTAACCTAACCAATCTTTTGCTAAATTTAGTAAGAATTAGCTTGTAAACAATACCATACCTCTTGAGCATACGTTTCTCTTCCTCAGTATAAAAAGGCCAGTCCTCGTTGACGTCATTCCAAATGTTTCTTTTTAAGTGGTAACAGTTATCCTTGAGCGTACTGATTGAAGGCAAAATCTTGTTCACCAAACTGCGCTCCTTGTCTTTGATACCCTCTGTAATTGTATGGCGAGCGTTAATCAAGTGGAGTATGTGCGAATGCACAGGGCGCTCGAAATCTCGACTTACCACTATAAAGCCTCGCGTACAATTCGGGCTTCTTGAAGGGTTTCAACGCTAATAACTGTATAAGTCTTTCTCTGTAATAGAAGAAAATGTATATGTTAGTTGTGGTACTATTATAATCAAAGATTTATCACTACATATTACAAAACAAAGTCCCGCCGCCCCGCGTCTGTCTGTCTGAACGCGATAAACTCAAAAACTACCCAACGGATTTTCATACGGTTTTCACAAATAGACGGAGTGGACTTATAATTCATTAAAGTTATGTGTAAATTGGCTGAAATATGGCGATGATTGTTCAAGATGTCGGAAAAAATGATGCCGACTTGGGAGCTTAACTAGCGTGCGCCGCGTAAACCAAAAGAGTTATATGAAAACAATGTATTACGGAATTATTTCTCTCGTGGGATATTTTCCGAGATCCACGCGGGCGAAGCCGCAGTCAAAAGCTAGTTCTTTCTAAAGATGATAAGGATGGTTATTGAATGGCCTAAAATGTATTGGGATTGCACAAAAGCAGTAAGTCGCCTCTGTACTCAATCAATCTGCCTAGCCTTTTCCCAACTATATTGGGGTCGGTTTCCAGTCTAACCGGATGCAGCTGAATACTAGTATTTTACATGGAGCGACAGCCTATCTGACTTCCACAACCCAATAACTGGGTAATATTATACCCCTTGGTAAGACTGGTTGTCAGACTTTCGGGCTTCTGACGACCCGTAACGACTGTCAAAGATCCATGAATGACAGCCGGGACCAACGGCTTAACGTGCTTTCCGAGGCACGGAGGAGTCTCGGTATGTAACGATGGTCACCCATTCACAGACCAACCCGTGCGGCGTTATTACTTAGCCACGAGCTCCTAAGTTCAAATCCGTATTTATAAAGGGGGTGAATACTGAAATTAAGCCTATTAGATATTGTGAAGAAATGTTGCAAAAACTCCAAATAAATTAAGAATGGTGACTACTCAAATTATTAATAGATTTATTTGTGGTGCCAGTGGAAAATGATTGGTTATCTCATTGATAATTTCGCTTTTCATCGGATTAGTACCGGGGATTTCCTAATTGAAGTTTGTAATACCCAATAATGTTTATGGGTATTTTCCTAAACATTCGAGTTGTACTACTGTGTACATTCCGGCGGATGTTATAGAAGAAGATTGTTGCTTTCTTTTCCATCATTGGCTGTATTACAAGAATATCTCACTCATTCGTTACTTGGTCATATTTCTAGTGTTAAGCTACCGACACATTACTGTGTCGTGTTGTGTCGTGACGCGGGATACACCAATCAAACGAATCTGTTCAAGACTACGTCAAATCACAACGAGTCAATACTGCGTCAGAAGGCGTCACGATACGACACAACAAAGTAAATCTAGAAACACACTACGATGTCGTGTTGTATGGTGTCGCGTCACAACACACTGTAATAATGTGTTTCTAACAATACTAAACGTATGAAACCGATATGCTTTCGACGCGTCACGACACAACACGACACAGTACTGTATTACTACCTTTATATAAATCCAGCTTTAGAGTATTCTATTCTATTGTATTCTATATCTATTTCACATCGCGGTTTTTCAACCGAAAAGTTCAAGGTAACCTCAGTCAGATTTGGCAACATTGTCACCTAAGAAAATCATGAAAAAGTGAACCAATTATTCTCTTTTAGAAATATTGAGAAGTGGAAATCACCTCGTGAGCTATTTTATAGTACAATACAAATAATTTATGTTGTCCTTGACTCTGACTCATGTAATTATATTGAATACTGTTCAGCTACAAGGAAACAATATGAAGGCGTAAGTCACTATGTTCATCATTTGTTTGAACACAAAAAAATGCTTCACAAGTTTCAGCACCAATAAGACTATACCGCCATTGGGTAAAAAAAAACAGTGGCACTCCGGTAGTGCCGACAGAAGTGAAAACTTGAACAAGATCGCCTTGGTGGAAGAAAATTACTTGTATAGAACAAATACTTGCAAAGAAAATTGATACGTAACGGTGTCGCGAGTTAAATTGTTTTTTCCATCTCAAAAATGCCCAACGCACCTAAAGAAGTTTTCACTTCAAAAATGTTATGTTTTTCGTGGAACGTAGTTACAATATGGCTGATATAACTTGGCAGTTCTGAACATAGGCACTATTAACTTTCGCGCATGTTGTCTCACTCACACTCGCCTCATGTCACCATTTGGTTCCTAAAAATTATTGCACCGCATTCTGCGCGAATTTCGGAACTCAATCTGCCTGGCCTTTTCCCAACTATATTGGGGTCGGCTTCCAGTCCAACCGGATGCAGCTGAATACTAGTATTTCACATGGAGCGACTGCCTATACGACCTCTACAACCCAGTTACTGGGTAATACGATACCCCTTGGTAAGACTGGTTGTCAGACTGTCAAAGGTCCACGAATGACAGCCGGGACCAACGGCTTAACGTGCTTTCCGAGGCACGGAGGAGTCTCGGTATGTAAAGATGGTCACCCATCCACGGACCAAACTCGGCAAGCGTAGCTTAACTGGATGAATCGACCTGTGCGGCTGTTATTACTTAGCCACGAGCTGCTCGAAGTTCGGAACTGCTAAGTTACATCGGTATTGTAAATATGTTACAAAACAAGTAAAGTCAGATTTTTCACTAATGTCTCATGGATAATTAAAAGTAATATCATGATTATAACAAGGTCGTAATCGTACCGTTTCATAGACAACAACTACTTTTTTTTGTTGTAGGTAAATCTTTGTGGAAAATTATATTTGTTAGTAAAAATATTTTATACATTATAATGTAACATAAACCACTGTTCCTTTGTGTATCAGCCGCAAATTATCACTTCGGTTTTATTATGATAACGATATGACAAAATTATCATAAGTTCGTCCCGTGAAGCGTCACTGTTTCGCGTATCATTAAAATATGAAATAGAATATTACCCTTATGTAAGTAATTTATTTTATTACGAGGAAGTTCAGAATAAAATTAATTGTAATAATTAGGTTATTTAATTGAAATAGGTAATTATTCAATCAAATAATGCAACAATCAAAAGTATTGACATTATTGAACAATATAATAATAATATTGTGAAAGTTTATGAAAATTCAAATGATTAAGCTTCAGTATGATGTCATCATCATCGGTTATACCCACTCAAATTCCAGGTAATGTTTCATTCGTAATATTACGTAAGCAACTATATTATACTACGTACATGCATTTGCATGGTTGCAGTTCAAATTATGATGGTAATGCGCAAAAGAGAGATCATGTAAGTCTCACGTAGACGCCCCTCCATTTAACCTTTTCGTATAGAAGTGGTAGAGTCAAGAATATACTTTCGCCTTCTTGCTAAAATAACGTTGGTTGTCTTCCAATATTGTAGTTAACAGGGTGACACACTATGTCAACTTGCCATGTCATGCGACTGTCGAAGAATGACAGTTGTGATTTGAATTATCGGATAATTTGCTAAACAATCATTTTCCCTGACTTGACAAGTTCCTACTGTGCGAGCTAACTTAGTTTTACGACAGTCATGCATAACTTACTTCAGGGATCGCCTAGTGAGATCCGGATTAGGGGGTAGCCGCTGCGGCTGGTGCGGGTTGGGCGGGTGTTGCGGGTGCTGCTGATGCTGGGGGTGTTGTTGATGCGGCGGGGCAGCCGGCGGGGGTTGTGGGCGCGATGCAGGCGGTACAGGCCGTTCCGCTCGCTCAGGCCTTTCCACCCGCTCGGGCCTTTCGGGCCGCTCGGGTCTCTCGGGCCTTTCAGGCCGTTCTGCTCGTTCAGGCCGCTCGGGCCTTTCGGGCCGGTCGGGTCGCTCAGCCCGCTCGGCTCGCTCGGCACGCTCAGCTCGCTCAGCTCGCTCAGCCCGCTCGGCTAACTGGGTCGCTCCAGCGGCCGAGTAAGCATGCGCTGTGCGCACTTTGACGCGACGTCCAATGTCCGTCTGGTTAGGTTTGATGACGCGGGTGCTGGAATAGGACCATTTCAGTGAGTTTAAGCGGACTTGCAAGTCGAAAGTTTTAGATTTTACGTGAGGGAGATAAACAGTGACTATAAATAAGACCTAAGTGTATTTCTACTGTTAGCAAATTTTTCCAAGTGGTATGATTTAAATGACGTAATAATCATACTAATCCTTTAATATTTAGATAAGCTTTAATTTAATCAAGTTTCCTGTTTATATTCTCATTCCAATATCAATTTTAAAGCAATTATCTAACATAGAAGAAGGTAAAGTTAATGCCAGAACGAGGCGAGAAGTTCAGAATTTCCGGGAAAATAATAAATGACTCTGAATTAAAAAAAGGAAACTCAGTTTTAACAAACTTGGCAAGCAAAAAGGTAAAGAGGCTTTAACGAAGTGTCGTTTATACTTTTAATAACTTTACCGAAGTTCATTTTGAGCAAATCAACTAATTAAGTTAAATAATGCTCTTGCCGAATAAGACACGACCTGTCGTCCTTTGTTCTACTTCCAACAAAAGCGAAGAATTCTAGGTTAATTATTCGTGCAAAAACGTGAGGGGTGCTTGTAGTGCAGAGGGTACTGACCATTTACTCTGCTCCGCGGCAACTGTTTTCGCCATACGGTCCTTGGTGGCCTCGTACGAGTCGTCATTGGCCTGGACACGCATTCTGCGTGGTAGTGGCCCGCACGACTCCAACCGCCGAGCGCCGCCACTTCGGACGCACTCGAACGAACCCTGGAACACAAGAGGATGGCTTTAAAACTACAGCTTGGGTAAGCTGGCTAGTGAGAAATAGCCATCAGGGAACTATAAAGACATTACTGATTACAAGCCATTACTAATTTATCGTTTTCCAGCTCAGTAGTTTTCCCTTGTTATCGCAGTTTGCAGATTGGAAAAGGTCATGTCAAGCAATGCCATAATAACGGCTGACGACTGCTCAATGAATTTCTTCTATTAAATTATTGCTCAGTTCTACGGACAAGGCTGTTCAATAAAAGATTTGCCGGCCGCGGAAATTTCTTCCTAATCTCATTAAAATCTGAAGCCTTTTTGTTTAAAAGAAGCCTTGCAAATATAATTTACCAAGAAATTCTGCTGTAAGTCTATTACTGGAAACTATTGTTTCCATTCCATTTCCTAAAATATCATTAAGTATTTTACTGGAATTTGATCGTGTACCGAAAAAATAAAGGCGAATTGCCTTACTATAAAAGCTTTTTCCTAAGCTTTATTGAACGCAGCTCGTGGGAGGGTGAAATTACTACGCCCACGCGAAAAACGCTTATAGAGGCGATGAATCGTTTCGGCTATTTGTGATATTCTACCTGACACCTTTAGGGTTAGGTAATATCAAGTGTCTCGTTACATTTTGGGTGAACAAAATTCTCTAAACAGTAAAACAGCTTCCCACAACTAAAATAATCTTAATAATCTTACACTAGACGTGCTCCTACAAAAATATCTGGTTCTATTCCTGAAGAAAGAAAAGAGTAAATAATTTTGGATTATAAATTAAAATGAAGCTACTTTATGATGCAATGTGTGCGTTCTGCGACTGAATTCGCGCTTTCTAACGGCTATTGGGTAACGTTCTTAGTACGGCTCGTACCACCGCATTCCGAGTCCAATGAAATTTACATTTTTTGCGAATCACGACTGAAGAATTAATATACAGATTTACAGACTATATTTCTAAATAATCCTGTACTAGCAGTACGGAAGTTTGTAAAAGATGCCGCGTCATCATGTGCAGTATCGTGTGCCAGCGTTCTTGTCTGAAGAGTCATCACGACTAATTTTAGTTTAAAAAATTATTAGACAATAAATATATTTAATTTGTTTTTTTTTTATTCATTACTAAATCATTGATATATTTATAATTGAAGCCATACCAACATTACCCAATCCGTGTACGATTAATACCTGTCAATTCTACACATATTAAAAATAAAATATTTTAACGTGGTCCCACGAAAATATTTAGGGCATAAGGCGCCACACGTAAGTTTACTCTTACGAATTTGTCCGTCACGCAATTTATTATCGGTTGCAACTGTTCCGCGACCCACAAAACCACGAACGCGTCACAGCATGGGAGAACCATGGAGAATAATAATCACCCGCCATCTTGAACAGCTGATTAACACATCTCAAATTATATGCTTCAATTTTGATCTGCGTAAGCAACATTGAATGTAAGTCGTCAAGTTTCTTATCTCGGTTAAGTCGTAAAAATTGACCGAGATGTGTGAAAGACGAAAGCGTGATTGTGTATAACACATACTAGTATACTACTCAGTTGCCAAGGGCTTTGTGTTGTTAACCCAGCATACGATTTATGTATGTCAAGAATCCGATAAAAAAGCGTAATATTTTATTATGATAAAAGTTAACATTGAATGGAAGGTGTAACAGGATACTATAAGACGAAAAACCACAAAGAATGAAGATAATTGAAAATAACATAATCAGCAGATACTAGACGATTGAATAATAAGATGTTTCTTAAACAAAAATAGGCTATCCCTTCTCTTGACATGGATATAAGAGCAGCAATCCACAAGACATCAAGTACCACCCACTTATATGATAACAACATACTGCAAAAACCTAGTTTCTGAGAAGAAAACACAAGTGGTACCTAAACTTCTTAGCGTTCTAATAACGGAAGAATATTTTTTATTGCCTGATGGGCCTCTTGACCTCGATCTCGCCTGATGATGTTACAAATGCTAAAGAAGTCTTTTTCAATAAATCATCTTCATCCACAGCCCGACTTCACCCACTAGACCTCACTTTGCTTGTGCCAATCCCCACGCTCCTGTCGTAACATATAATCTTCCTTTTTACTAAATAGTTCTAGCACATTCTATACAGGTATTACCATAGAGGCCTTATAAAAATGTCAACTGCAATTTATAATCAGGTTTTAATTTTTGTCGTCTGATTTTAACCTTGATATTTGTTAAGATGATTTAAGTACCTGTATACTTTGTTTATAATTAAAAAAAAACTCGTTTACACGTGCAGGAAAGATCCTAATTCACTTCTGGAAAATGTTTAAAACTAAAAATGTTTTCAAATTTTCAATATTTTCATCACAATGAAAATTGAGAAGCTAAGAGATTTAGCTATGTCGTTAATGTAGTACTTTTTATCTATTACAAAGGAAACAAAACAAATGAAGTTGAAACTAGATCATGTGTAAAATTATTTCTGTAATGTGGAAAAGCTAAATATCCAAGCAAAATGGAGACTATTGGCTATACTTGTTTGATAATACCCGCATGTCGCAAAAACCCGTTTTTATCAAGGTGATCTATATGGAATGTGCTCTAATAGGTTATTCATTACAATATTTTATCTTTACAAATTATTTTTGGGTGATTATCCTAAGAGCAAGATATTTTTGGCAAACGACAGGAATTGTAAACTAAGAAAACATTTTTTTAAACATTGAATGGGTCAAGAAGTTGCTACTACATAAATTAACATCTGAACCAAGTAATAGCTTTGTGTACCAAAATGCGCTTTGTAATCTTAGGATCACTTTCATTTGGAATGTTGGTCATATATGAGAGTCAAAAGGTTTGCGTTCCACATGACACACATAACAGCCCGTAGATGTAAACTCGACTATTGAACATAGGCCTCCTGCATACACAAGAACAAATGTTCTTGGGGGGAATCATGTCATAGTTATCATGCTTGACACGTGCTTGGAGATCGCAGATATTATCAGTCTGTAGTAGATGTTGCCAATACGCCTGATAGAAATCTTAAATTACCTGTTACCGATCAAAATGGTCAGCTAAGATATTCTGTTCAGATCATTAACTAGTAAGAGAAAGGTCTTACGAGACCAGTGTACTTCTAAAGACTAAGTTAAGTATGAGCTGATTGGTTACCTGTGGACCCTCCATCTCTGCATTACTATTAAAGCTGAAGTGAAATGTAGCCTCGCCTGATGGGCCATTGCCACTGGCTGGCGCCGGAATGGAGATTTTCTGAAATAGGGAAAAACACCATGTTAATTACCGAAAGAAGGATATATTTTGCTCTTGCTCGTTTTGGAATTTTGAATTGAATTGAATTTAAATTGAATTGATTCGTTACAAGCCTAGCAAATCAGCAATTATTGTATCAGTATTCTTAGGTGGGGCTCTTAGGTTTGCTTCAATTGACTCATTGGATACGGTAAGAGTTTAAAGCCAAGGTCCTGACATTATAAATAGAAAATTAAAGTATTCTTTATGAATAACATTATCTCACAAGTGTTCTCTGTCCTTATCAACAGAACAAATGTAAACAGTGTCATTCAGTTAAAACACGTGACATCTTTATGAAGACATTAAAATATCTATTGACACACATCTGAATTCTGCTCATAGTATCAACAAAAACCGGCTAAGTGCGTGTCGGACCACGCACAATGAAGGGTTCCGTAGTTGGGCTGAATTTATCCCAAAAACAAACTTAACTTTGTAGTTGAAAAATATGTTCTCCCATACGGAATGTATGGGAAAACATGTTTTTGCAACTGCAAAGTTAAGTTGGTCGATTATTACTCGTTAACTTGTAGAGCCTACTTAGCTGTGATAGTTTTCCTTTTAATTTCGTTATATAACGAAATTAGTACGGAACCCTAAAAATGGTTCTTGGATTTGTTACACATGTAATTGTTCCAACCAAGATCATCTATCTCACTATACCAGATACCTGTATATTCAAGCAATTTTTTACAGTGCCCTTGAGCACTATCTCAGGAACGTCTGTAGTAATAAATATTTATTTAATGTTTTCGTTTTTATAGAGCAAAAATAGGATGTGCGCGGAACGTGTGAATAATAGATAAGTCGTAACATGATGAGTGACGTAAGCAAATGATAAACAAAAAGTATTTCGGCGAGACTGAGCCAGAATGTACAGACAACATTGTGCTAATTGAAGGAAAGAGTCTGAAACACTATACAACACGTGAATAATTTGAAAAGAATCTGCTCTATCGCGTGTCTAAGATGTTAGGAGTTTCAACGTGGGAAATCTGGCACGAGATCGCTGTATGAATCACACAAATAAAACGCCAAATTACTATGGGGCTGTTTGACGAAATTAAGCATCATGGATACTGAGACACCAGTGTTTTATTGTATTACATACACTTATCCACCTGCTATGCGATTGCGCGTAGTTGATAAAAGAGCAAAATAATCCCATGAGAAATCTACGACGTTTCTTGTTACATTTCCAAATAAGGCTGACCTGGGCCAGTAGGCTTAACGCAATTGCAACCGCGTACGTACATATGCGTCCATAGATGTACACAACTCAACAAGTGAGTAATGACTTTCATCGTCTGGTATGGCAACGTCGCGACTACGCAGCCGATGAGCGTATCATACCGTTTCACCACTAAATACATCATGTTTGTAAATAAATCAAACTTTACAAATGAATATTTTGCCCATGATATTTGTAACAATATTAATACCAGTAAGTATACGAATATCGTTAAAACAAGACTCAACTTTCGGAATCTGTTTATTGAGGTCGCTACGAGTTCTTCATGGTTCGCTACGTAGTGCCAGAAAAAACAAATGAACTCGATTTATTTTGTCCAGATTTTCCACTTCCCTTTCACAGACACTACAGAAATGAGTTTCTTTTTAGAGTGACTGATGAAACATGACTACAAGATGACCCTTTTTGACGCAAAGGCGGCGTGTTTGCCAGCGGTGTGTTCTATTATAAAATAGTCTACAACAGCAAGACTAGTGTCCAGGCGTGCCTCATTTGGTGACGCGCGTGGCCGCGAGCCGCCGTAAGGTCGCGGCTGGCGATGTGTGCCAGCACCACAATGCCAGGCAATTAACCTATTAAAGAGTGCGCCGCGAAGCGGACACCGATGGAGCAATAACCCGAAAAGTCCCGCCGCTAACCTGTTAACCGATACTCAGATTGCTCATTACACCCTTCCTCGTTTTCTTCTAAGGTTTATTCCCTGAACCAGCTGATAAAATGAGGCTGTGGCAATGCTTTAATTAGAGCGTAATTTCCTGCTCGACTGACGTGACTAAAGCCTGATTCGTTCGAAATCGCAAACCACTGTAAAAATGCAACAGTATCTTTACATTTGCTCAGATAAGTATTTGTAATATATTATATTTTTAGCCAGTTATAGTTTTCTTCGCAATATGCTGTAGAATCTTACAAGTATTCCATAAAAACTAAGTCAATAATGCACAAAGCGTCGTCGTCCATCACGCGATTCAAGTCTGATAAACACAAGGTAAAGGCATAGAGCATAATATGGAATTATGGAGCTAATGAGGAAAAAACCCGCTACGAGCGGTGCGGGCAGCAGACACTGCGGGGGAGTGCGGGGCGCGGCTTTCTCTGCGGTACTGCCGACCGATATAAAGAGCGCCTCGCGATGGAACACTTCGGCATTCGGTGAACAGCCGTCTCGCCCGCATCGCCCGCTGCTCCTTCCATGGTTCCCCTGTATTGTTTTGGCTTGCTGCTTTTATTGACCGATTTTTGTGATTGTCGCTAATACAATAACATACACGATTAGATAGTTATTTATAGGTAGATAGTCTAACCATCTGCAAATAGTATCATGTCAAGGTCGTTAGTTTCATTGTGTCTTCTGACGAAGGTCGGGCAGTGCGCCTCGTTTGGACCGGAAAATAGGTGTACACGAGGAAATCCGTCATCTGTTTTTCACGGCATTATTGAAATGCCGCCTAGTCGATTACTCTGTAGGTGTCTTATCAGACTTCACATGCCAGCTGTGCCAGTAAATCTTTTGATTACGTCATCCTGAATGCGTAAACAGCTGTTTTCAGCTGGATTCTTCTGATTTTTTCGGTCGTGGTAGGGGATTTCTTTATTGTGCATTGCCCGTCGTGCGCAACGACTGTGGCTTTTGTTGGTTACCTAATTTCACAGCAAGCGGCGAGCGGTACACAGGCTTGCGAAGTGAGAGGCCGTCACAACCGGTCCGTTCGGCTCGCTCGACCGAGAGATATAAAACTACGTCGCAGATAGTGTTCTCGGTTGTGGATTGGCTTATATGCCCACACATATAAAGAAACCTTAAGCCGCTTTGTTTCTAGGTAATCGGCCAGAAAGCATTGAAATATATAAAATACATAATGTATTTTACAATTCCACGGGACAAACCCGGACGCAAACCAGCGGTCGTGTGCCCCAGCCTCGAGTTAACGTGTTGTATCTTATTGACGTAACATCGCGGAGGTGGCACCGTGCGTGCGATGCAAATTGAACTTTAAATATAGCCACCTGTTGGTACAATATTCGTTCTATCGATGTTGGCATACGTCAGTAGTGTACGATAATAAATGGTTCACTTCAACACGAGTCGTAGCGGGAAATCCACGCGACGTGCTTGTGATCGCCACCATGTTAATTGCTTGCCGACTTGTTATTTTCTTTACTTTATGATATGTGATAATTTGTATTGGCAATAATTATTGCTAAATTGTTTACAGTTTAACCTTCAACCCAGAATGTGATGGACTGAATGGAATCAAAAAGGAAACAACAAACTTGAAAACAACAAAGAAATCTGAGAAGTCAAATTACAATCTTCCATATTGTATAATTTAACCTTCAATTTTAATACAATGCAGTGGCAGGAAGCAAAACATTTTTAATAACGAATGGAAATTCTACTTTTTAGATAAGATACAAAGAACCGCTTTAATTAATCCAAGTAATATAATTGCAATTAATTTCTTTTGCTATCGCGTACTCATATCATCACGGACTTATCAAATTTAAATGTATCGACCGGCAAAATTATCGCGTAGTTAAAAAAAAAGATAACCAATCGATTGATCAGTTGAACAACAACCAAGAACGAATCTGATCTCAATATTAATGACCGCGTGTGCGTGCCCTTTGAAAGACAATAAAAAGTAACTAGTACTGTCAATCTTGAGACTATCTACAAAATCAGGAATCATAAGAAATAAATAGGTGCTAGGGCTATTTACAAATAAACATACGAATGTAAACGTTCAAGTAGTTGACGTGTTGATAAACAATGTTCTGTTTGAACAAGATGTTTTTCATTTCGATGATACGGTACGAAAAGAACAGTGTCAGGAAAGGAAAATTTGAAATCCACTTTATGGAGAGCAGAGAATTTGGCAAATGCGTCCGCGGAAGAAATTGTTCTAACACAATTTACTAACGGTAATAGTCACTTTCATCGTAGCAGACACATTTAAAGGCGAAGTGAGTGGCCAGTTATTCGTGAGGTTTCTACGATACTATTTGCATATTCGCCGACTTTCTAATGGACGATGCGGCCGCTCTTGTCGCAATCGTCGGCAGCGGTGAGGTAACACTGATTCATTTAATTATATACTTATGTTGAAAAAACAGTATTCGAGTCTCGCGCATTGTTGCCATTGAACATTGTTGTGTATGCCAGTCTAGCTTGGGTTTCTCACTCGCTCGGCGCACGCTCATTGGTCGCAGCGCCACTTATTAAAAAGTCGCGTTCGAAAACCAGAATACCTTGTCTTTACGTATGTTCGATCGATTAAGATTTAAGCCAAGCAATCGTGCCACGAATCTACCGAAACCACCGAACCGAATAATTTCAAAATTAGCAATTTTGCTGTTCTTAGCA
The DNA here is from genome assembly GCA_949152395.1 of Agrochola litura. NCBI lineage: Eukaryota > Metazoa > Arthropoda > Insecta > Lepidoptera > Noctuidae > Agrochola > Agrochola litura. Next base: position 13,243,494 of record OX424509.1, on the reverse strand, counting down.
AACACCTAGCACTGATACGGTTGCGAAAATTCTGCGGTTGCAATACCTAATCAAAGTTTGTCTTGTCGACAAATAGGTAAATTCTATTTTACGTAAAGCTTCTATTGCGGTGAATGAACTATGTTAATTATTTGCGCGTGGTAAATGATTAGATTAGTACACCCAGGCCACTTGAGCGTGTATTTTGTTATCGTAGCTTCCTATACTTACTATAGATACCGTTGATTACGTCAAACTTGAGATTATTCTTTGGGCGTGACAAAATATAATAATACAGTTTTGCTCAATGTTACGTTGGATAAAAACATCGAAGTATAAATTATGTGCGTTGCATTGTAAATATCACGAGCGCTGCGGTTGACGGGTGGGTCTTTGCAAGGATTCATTCTGGTGCCGTTCTCCTTCGCGGCGGCCGCTCGCGACCTTCCGCCAGAGGAGGGGCACCTCTCACCGGCGACGTGACTGCAACCACGGCCTTACGTCGCGAGGTTGTATCGAAACCTCTACGTAACGAAGCTCTTTCCAGCCGCGGTTACTCAACGCCCGATAGTTCCGTCGATACATAGCTACATACTTGCTTCGCCGTATAAACCACCAGCAGATCACGTGATTACCTTGCGTAACGAATTATTGCCGGCACACCTTTTGATACAACGTGAAATACATAGAAATCTTTCATTATTGAGACACATAATAATGGTGAAACTATTACTTCAGTTGCGAAAACAGAATAACATTAGCTAAGGTTCCTAGTATCTAAACCTAAATAATTACTTACAACAAAAACATCCAAAAACCAGATTGCGAACAGTTTTAAGACAGTCAATGATAATTATTATGACGAAGATGGTTAAGTACTACGTATGAAAACATGATTCTAGAGATCGCTCCATCAAAAACAATGGTAAGTAAAAGGCGAATGGATATTCCCACTGCGAGTAAGACCAAGCCATTGTACAGAACAGAGTTACTTTTACTAACTATCATCAGAATAACAACTTATTGTTTCATTTTCCACAAACACATTAACCAACATTCACCCACGCATTTAGGCCGTGTGGTAACTACACTAATAATGTAATAGGCCAAAACCATACATATGTTGTATATCTAAACTTTATAATATATCTATGGTCAAAACTCTCTAGATGGTAGTCTTACAAGAACTAGCCTTAGACTTGAAGATGTAAAACAAAACGAAATACGAAAAGTGCTGTTTCGTAATTCCGCAGTTTTCAGCGAATTTTGGAAAAGGATTAAATCGAGGTATCATTACAGATTAGCGACCAATTCAATAACAATAAAAAGATAAAAGAAGAACCAAAATATATCGACACAAATAGGATATGTTGACACAATTGGTAGATATCTCGCCTGACGTCACAATATTAGGGCAGGAGAAGCACTTGTAGCTCGTAGTGTAGTAAATTCTGAGAAAATGAAGTGCTTATGTGCTCCACATGATTTAATATTCGATACACCTCACGTATATTTTGCATGGACGGTACTTACTCTACCTACTACGATTATTCCGTATCCAATAATATGTATTATAATGAAGTGCAATCAATTAAAAGAAAACTTTTTGGATATTATCTCACGTACAAACATACATGAAAGGAACTATACTGATTCGAGGATATATTAAAAACAAATAAGAGGCAAAGCAATGAATTTATGAGATTCAACGCTTCAAAATGTAGCATACTGATGTGAAGGGGGATTGACCGGGGTTATTTCCCTCAGGACTCGACGCTAAGAAAGAGGTTAACCGGAAAAATAAGCTCGTCTAATAAAAGACAGATAAGTCACGATTTACTTCATGAATAAGGTTTACCCCGGTGATTTCTAGTCATTAATTTAGAGGACAGACATTGTTGTACATGACACCAATAAGATATTTTTACTTTTAATTTAATTTTAATGTAGTTAACAGTACTTCAAGGCAGTCGAAACTGTCGATGGAGTATCTGACGCACAATATAACGACGAGACCAGATAATGTCGCAAGTATTTAGATCAAGGTGCGAAACACGCGTTCGAGAGTCGAGATCGGATCCGAGGAATTTTTGTTGAAGATCACGCTCGCGCTCATGTTGAAGCGCATAAATTCATAATGCAACCAAAGCGGAATATACAACAGTAGAAATTAATGTATAAAACAAGAAATCCACTCACGATTCAATTGAATATTAAAACGGAAAATAATTTCAAAATACAATCAAAAGGGAAATTCGCTTTGCGACGAACTAAAAATGGCAAATTCAGATAAGTATAGGGTCACGAAGGGAACAAAGTTATACTTTAAAAGGCATCTTATCGAAACCCGGTGTGGTGTGTAAGAGATAACACAATGTACAGCTGATAGTAACAACAATAACATATGTTACATACAATTATCAGCGAAAGTGGTCGTAATTTCGAGAAGTCTGGTATTATGACTAAAACTCAATATTGCAGACAAGTCAAGACTGCGACATTAGCATTGAAACTCGGAAATAAGATTGCAATCCGCCGGAAAATGAGTTGTGTATGAACGTTGGATCCAGAACAATCCAGTAGTAAGACGCGGCGCCGACGCGACATGACGCCGGCCACGCCTCCGACGCTACGGGTTTATATTACGTCTGCTACCGACGCAATTATTGATGTAGAAGGAACACAAAATCTATACAAGCCCCACTGACATTTACATTAGGTTTGAGATCATAAGGAATTTGTAGCCCTATAGACGGATAAATATACACATATTCCGTTCTCTAAAATTATGGCTGATGTCGAAGCTAACAATAGGTTGAGCTAAATGGTAATAGCCCAGTAAGTATATTATGAGAATTGGCGCGAAGTACAACTAAAACAAAGGTGCAATGAGTAATTAATCTTTGTCGAAACTAAGCTTGAATAATAGTACCCTAATTGCGTAATACAACACAATCTGTTTCGATTTGAAACAGATTGCTAATCCATTGATTCATAAATTTGAAAAAAATCTGCTCAACAACGTAAATAACGCAATGAATGTTGTTGAACTGTCAAAATGAAACAAATTAGGCATAATTGCTTACGAAAATAAGTTACGCAATTAGGGTACTGGTTGGTGGTACAGAAATCGTTTTTAGGGTTTCTTTGATTGTTTCGCTGAATGGGACCAGGGGTGGATTTTTCAACTTCGAGTTTACATTGACGGATTCGTAAAATGACTCTTATCAGAAAACTATATAAAGTATCAAAGCGTTCTGGAACAATAACCCGCCAACCATCTACATAATATTAACAGTGCCAACAAGGTTGTAAATAAATTAGCCATATGTCAATGATAGTTTGAGACTGAAAGGCGAACAGCGACGGCGCACAACCGCACAACACACACAATAAAGCAGACAAATTGACTGCGAAACCACGCGCAGTGGCTGAATTCAGTATACTGTAGCCGAGTAGGTGCGGCTTTATTGTTTCCAGGCGGATATGCTCCCGACCAAATTATCGTTTATTTTAACTAAGATTTGTGTACGGGTTAAATGCTTTACAACATCACAATTATCAATAAATGGCAATTGAAAATAAGCCTTCTAAACTTGAGACGACTTTGGTCGAAGCTGAAAGTTAGCGATATTGTTATAAATACAAAGGAAGGTAACTATAAAGCCTAAAGGCAGGTTAAAAGATCATGTTAACATTGATTGTACTATTGGTACTTTAATGTAAACTACGGTTATGTTGATGTCTTGTTTCCAATTAAAGTATATAAAATAAGCATTAGTGTAGACATAAAACAAGATATGATGACAAGCAATAATAAAGGGCAAAAAAGTGACTTATTTAAATTTTAAAGCTTAACTCCAAAAAAGCAAATTAGAACAAAGAAAAGTTGTTTGCTAATTCAATATTTTTGGCACCTACAGAATTGTGACAAAACGTAAATGTTGCTCGCGTGCCTAATTTGCGTCAAGTTGTAAAATTTTCACTCTCAGCAAACACACCGTTACTTTGGTGGTGATATATTCACGACAAAAGAAGATGAAAAATTGTGAATGGAATAAGACGATGGAAGAAATTTAATTATCAATGAATTTTGATTTGGAGAAATGAAACTTAATCTTCGGACTGAATTGGTTGGAAATGGAGATTGAATAACCCAAGATTTGGTTGTGTATAAAATAAACACTCAACCGTGCCGTAGATGATCAATAGAAAATTGTACACGACGCACGACTAACTGTTGGCCTCTAGTTTAGCTAATAAGATTTGTTGTACAACGGGCATTACGACTCGAGCGGCCAACAGGGCGAAAACAATTGTGGACAAGACCGGTTTCCTCACTTATGGCCGTATGGTGTTTGTCAGATTCTAGATACTCTTGACTTATGCAAAAGCGAAAATAAAGTTATAAACTTTTAATGATTAAACTAGAAGCGAGCTATTCCAAAGAAATGTTATCATTATCGTCCATGTTAATTGGGAAGAAAACAAGCAAGCCAAGAACAAGATTACAACTTTACAAAAACAACATACTTATCTAAAATTCTGACGAAAGTAAAAACCTAACCAAGATAAAATACAAGGAACAGGAAACGCTTCGATCAAATGCATACATTAAAAGAAGTGACAAATTGTATATACATATTATAAATCAGAATGAAATTATCATAATACAATATCTACATGGCAAATGTAATTTAAGGCTTGTGCAGACCAGCGCGACACGCGACGCGACACAAAGGCACCGCTCGTCGCGCGACGGGCGGTGCCTTTGTGTCGCGTCGCGTATCGCGCTGGTCTGCACAAGCCTTTAAACATCATCATGATACTAGACAAGTACCTACAGGAAAGGAATATTTTCTAATGATAAACGATTCTGTAAACGTTTCTAAAGTAGATTGTCCCAGCTGTTTGTTCCTCACGTCATAGCGAATTGTAAATGGATATCGGTTCAATACCCCATATTTTACATTCAAATCGATTGTATGAACGAATGACGATTGAGGCTTGTCTATAGTCTTTTGGGATTCAATTTTCTGTGAATTGAAAACGGAATCGTACTGTACACCTTTTTGCAGTTCCAGTTTGTTCTTTGGATAGAACTTTGAACTCGTTCGATTATATTTACTAGAGTGTATGTATAAATATGTTGCAGGGATATTGTCAAACTAGTGATATTATAATTTTACTAGTGAATTTATGATTGCACGAAACTTTTGTCAACCGCATCTATTTCTCACAATTTAACGGACTTTTTTTAGTGTTATTGTAATTTCACGGGAACACTGTAGTGATTTTATAATAACCCTAGGAATATTTATATTATGAGTCAAGTTTGTAGTGGGGTCTTCGTGCGTTTTGATTGGTTAATTCTTCTTAATAACGTGTAGAAGTTTATTCATTTTACGATATAAGTGAGGCATGACATTGGAAACGAACCAATCATTGACTGTCTCACAATTTAACGGTTTTGCACATACAGTGAAATTGTCAAAATGTTATTGCCTTGCAATATCACTGCGTGTGTCCAGTGGAATTATAATGTTGTCACTGAAATGAGCCCGTTAAATTGTGAGAAATTGAGGCGGTTGACAAAGTTTCGTGCAATTATAAATTCACTAGTGAAATTATTATATCACTGATTTGACAATTCCCTGCGACATATACAAATGTCGAAAAAGTGAATTTCAACAAAAATAAATGTACAATGATTTATTTATGCAGATTATATGGCACGTGTATTAAATGACAAATTAATGTATTGATTCCGAATAAAGGTGCTATCATTAATGAAGACTTGAGCAACGAGGTTTAGTCACATTTGTTACGGCGTGGCATTACATTCATCAAAAATAGGTTTTGAGGTGAAGGCCATACAGCTCTTGCTAACATTGCTTTTTTGGAACACAAAATAGTTTATAATAGGACACTCATTTTTTTATACATTGCTTTGTACCTGTTTTAATTGTATCAATTAACTTCTGAAAGAGTTAACAAGCGTTTCTGAAATCCCGAAATTGAACTCGAACACGGATATATTATATTACTTATATCTTGTTTTCTAGAAAATTTTGGGGTACCTTCAGACCGGGATACTGTCCGACCCGGATAAAAAAAACGGTGAAAGCGACTCTCAACATATTGGGGTCTGATAACGTCATCGGCGAAAACGGTAGTGCATCATGGTAACAGTAACATATCGGTTTTCCTTTGTGGATAATGGGCGTGACGGCAACATATAAAAAATCAATTGTCCAGTGATTGCCGCCTACTCAGGTGAAGTTCAGAATAGTGCTGCGAACGAGCGGTAACTTTTACCTGGTTACGTAAGACTGCCAGATACAATTTATTATCGGCTCCATTGCGAGCTTTCGTAATATAAGCCAGCACTGCTTATGCACTTTATGTCTATTTGTCCTCTTTTCATAGACACCCGGATGTTTTGGGCCTTGGTCAGACTAGACGGCACGCGTTTACAACATCTACGAGTAAATCCTTGTAAATCATCGTAAATAGGCGTTTATTGGTTCAAATCTTGTTGAGTCGATTGTACATTTGCAATAATTTTAGATTAGCTATGAGTTCAGTTGAGGAGAAATATATCATAATTTTAAGATCTCTATGTCTTCTTAAATGGAGTCAAGTGAAAGCTGCAAATATAGAAGTGTTCGGTGTTCTTGTTTGTTTTTCTACGTAAAATTTTGCATTACTTGAAATCATAGATATTATATTATACGTTCTAAATAATACATCTATGCTTGAAATGCTTAGTTATTTTGAATGACAGTTATTCGTTCTTGATTATTGTGTAATGCTTTTTTTGCTATTTGCAACTGTTGAAATGTTTTCAAGTAATCACTTTTAGATTTATATTTTTTGTTTGTTTTGTATTTAAAAAAGGCGACTCGGTTCTCGAGGAACCCAGCTGATACATATTTCAATAGAATGAAATAAATAAATGCTAATGTTTATGTGAAGTTAGTAAAATGTGACGGGCAGAGGCCGAAGACTTACAAGCGTATGCCTGATCTTTTGACCTTTTAACTCAACAATTGGAAAGTAAATATATTATGAACGTTAAATAGATTCTATGAACAAAACACTTGATAAAAAACTCGAAGAAATCAAAGATATTTGTAAAAATGGAAACACCTGTAAGTATTAATATTCAAGTATGGTATTAGAATAGAATAGAATATTCTTTATTATGCACACCAAAAAAATTACAGACATTAATTTAGAAATGGGGAACCTATGTCCAGCAGTGGACGTCTTCGGCTGAAATGATGATGATGATGGTATTAATCTTAATAATTTAATGCTTGTTATTTTGACTACCTACTCAGAGTAATAAGGCTTAGTTAGATAAAGACAATTTAAAGTAGTTACTGCTAATCGAAGTGCCAACCGGTAAATCAGTGTCGTTCTCGTAAACACAAAGATCGTATATGTGCGTAATTATCTATTTGTTATTCAACAATAACACTGCAACCATTATCAGTGGGTTATAAGTACAAATGGCCCGTAAACAGATTTGTTGCCTTCGAATCTTATTACGTAGCAATAAGGTTGAGAATGGAAAAACGCTTGAAACCGACGGTAAGGTAGCTGGCTAGCTGCAATGTCACATTGCACGCATCATTGCATACAGTGATCTCATTCGCTGCCAAATTGAGTAAATGCCGCAAAGTATTTTAGATAATAAAATGCGTTTTCACAATTTCCAGATTTCTATGAGATAAATTGAGGTTATTAATTTAAAAAATGATACTAATGAAATTAATGTTGAAGGCGCGTCGCGTCGTGTGCCAAAAGGGCGTGTCCATGAATTTATTACTTTTAGTCAAGTGTTTCAAAACATAATAAGGATTATTTAATAGTTCTTTATTCTGTCACAGCTAATTAATATTATCAACATCTGTTTCAGAGTGACATTACTTAGTTATCAGGATGCCAATCAAAGATGCTATGTATGTATTGTTTGTTGATACAAAAATATTTACTTAGCAGCAATCATTTTATTTATCGCTACCACATTATTTGAAAGCTTCATAGATTTTTACAGAATTCTTTAATGTACACATTCATCACAAGCTGTTGACGGAAAACATCTCGAGGAAACCGGCATTTCTGAGGAGAAATTCACAGCGTGTATCGGTGGATGTATAGCGACAGTGGCGCCACCCATCACTGGGCATAAATACGGCGACATGTGGATGTTCTCAGTGTCAAATGTTTACGACTGCTATATTAGTAACTTCGGTCGCGATATTTAGCACAAAGACACTAGTATTAAACATAAATTGGATACTTTATGAGGGTACGACAGAGCTATAAAACTGAAACACCAGTTTAGTGACAGTAAGAGATAATTTTCACTGTTTGGTTAAAAATCATGCAATAAATAAAATTGTGTGCGATTTTACGCATTTATTGACTTGAGTATACAAGACTCGCAAGCCACATTTTGCGTCCACTTCCTCGTTGGGCATCGAAAGCGGTATTAGCTATGTATGATGGACACGCGGCGTCGGCGCACACGACAACTTTCCCTTCTTTAATGGAAAAACGGCATTAAAACGAGAGCCTTAAGGACAAAACTCGAAAGGCACCAGCGTTACGCGTGGGATACCGGCTTGACCACAAGCTCTACTTAGTCAAGGTGTCGACAATGTTTAATATAATTCTATTCTCAGTCAGTGTGCAAGGACTGCTCTGTTTTCTAAGAAATCAAAAGTTGGGACACATATTCATTCATATCATCCACAAGAGGCTTTTTTGTTTCAATCAAAATGGTGATGTTCGTTTTCAACGAACAGTTTATTTTACACAGACCTTATCGAACAATCCATCACTAGTTTTCGTATTTATTTACATAATTGTTATAGCGCGGATCACGCTAAGCTTTACCTGGCAATAATTTCCACGAATCAAATGCTTAAAGCAAAGATGAAGCGCTACAGATAATGAAACACAGCACGACGGATATCGATGTCCGAAAAAAACTTGTAAAAGATCGACAGCGAATTAAGCACATTTCTGTTTAACATAAAGACTGTTGCAGCTTCCTTAATGCCCGAATGGAGTTTGCGCAAAGCTCGTTAATAAAAATTGCCTCAATTAATTTTATTTGGGTATGTCAAAATAGGCCAAGAAGGTAGTAATGACTGTCGTTAACAACTATGAAGACGATTGAACACCATTAAACCCAAAAAGTGAAAGCTTGAGAATGAAACTCAATAATTATATTATCGATGCTAAATTTTTTATCAATGGCCGTGTCGTTGAGACCACCGTGAAAATGCGCAACTGCCTAACAATCTTATAGGGCCTGTCAATTCATCAATTTTGATGACATAGCCAAATAAATTTTATCAAGAACTGCAAGGTAAACTTGGAATAAGAGGGAGTTTGAATTAGATTTAGCTGCGTCCTCGATTTTATCTAACATTAATTCATGTTATGAGTAAGTCTCCCAATTTCTTCCAAGTAATAGATAACGTATCAGATAAAATTTAAAGCGACGAATTGTACTTGTAACAGTTGTACTGCACCCGTCATCGTTGCGTGATTCTATGAGATAGATATTATGTTGGCGTTACGGTATGTTTCATTGTTAGCATGACGAATATGCAGGATTTTCCTGGGGAAGGAAAATGCGTCAGTTTTTTCACTTTTGCGTAGTTTCTAGTTAGTGACTTTTATGGATCTAAGTCGTGGCGGCCCCAATTACAATCCAAGATACGCCCAAATCCACATGCCCGTGCGCTCAGGTCCAATAGCAAAAGCACGCGCTGCGAAGTGAAAGTGAATAGCGCGCACGTACGGTCGGCCCGCAGCCCCAATAAGACGACACCGCCGTCCGCATACTTCAGCAATTACCACGAGGAAATCAGCACCGTTCCGCCAAGTCGGTCCCAGAACCCTGACTAAAGACGCCGCTGAATAGGCCAAACCGCTGAATCTTTCTTAAATGCATCCTATAATGCACCTGACTTGCTGCAATAACAATAATTTCTCAAATTGCACAACCATACAAAGTTGAATGAGTGATCTATGGCACCAATAAAAATAATGGTAATGCACTTGCATTTCTAAATAAGCAACGATTTTCCCACAACAGTTAACTTCATTGTAAGGAGATTTTGTTTCATGTACGACACACCTACTCTCAGACAAGTCGATCTAAACAATATTCCATTTTATCTTCACGGGATATCAAATGAATGTACTTCCAGCCCTGACCCCAAGGTTGAATCGAGCACATGCAACCAACCGGCCTCAGCAGCTATTGATTCTAAGGTTCTTCTACATTTATTTGGTTCCGGTCCGCAATAGATCATAGATTATCGTTACGATTAGTAACGTTATTAAAACATTGACTACTGTCTACTCTATTCGATGGTAACTTTTATTATTTGTATTGAAGTGTTGCGTGTGAATGTCTCGAAGAAAATGGAAAGTAACACAAGATTAAATTTACGCGCGTATTTTCCAATAGTTAAATAATTCGCGTAAAAAACAATAAGGCGATGAGTGAGTAGCTACTAGTTAATGACGTCAATGTCAATACACAAGTCAAATTAATGTAAGCACTTCAAACAGCGCATTGAATGTAAACTGAATCAAGTCATCAAGTGTTGTTGTCCTAAATGAAAAAGCATTGCTTAACTATATAAACAATTGAAAGAATAGATGAGGATTGGGTAACATTGATTGAAACATTAAATCAACTCGAAGTAACAGAACCTCAACCCTACAATGAGTTTCCTTTCAAAGCAAGAAGTTTTCTACAATTTAGAAGTTTCCAGAAAAGAAATAAAATAAAATTTTGGAAAATTTGTTAAACAAACGAATGAAATTCATTGGAATATGTTTGCACAGGTGATTTTAATGTTGTGTGATGCATAATGAAATCTAAATTGCTTGTTTTGCAAGTAAAATGAAAACTTTTGGATGTAGCAATTTTTTGTCGGACAAGGCTTCCATAGAGTGGGCCAAGTTTAACGCGAGACATAAAGACGTTAAAAACAATAGGCCCCTATTCGAGATCTTTATGAACTGGACGACTGGACGTAGGTACAACAGGTCGTCCTTGTAGCGAATGTAAACACTATTGTTTGATCACGTGGCTGCACCCATTATGATCTGATAAAGGGGTTCACGCCAACACACCTTTGTTCCACAGCTATATTCGTGACAATGTCTGTCATAGAAACGCGTATTCTACTGAATTTGCATTATTCCCAATGAGGCCCATTTAAAAGTATCAAACAGATATTGATTATTGGGTTTGGCTGTTCTTTAAAGTTTATAAATTCAACGGTTTTGATTTAATATTGAGAATAATTATGTTAATAAATTAAGTCAGTGTCACGTTTCAAGTCAAACAAGGTTCTAGGGAAGGTTATATGAACAAAATCTATAATGAGCAATACAGAGAAATCGCCAATCGGCTGCTAGCTAACCTTCAGTAGTCAGTCAGGCATTACAAGATGAGTAAAATGTGGCCAGGAAGCAGAGCTGAGATGAAGGTTAATTATGATCCCTATGTTGCTATGCCGTTGTCTTGTTGCTATGTTCCTAGCTAACCATAAATTGGCCATACTAGGTATATAAAATGAATACTGAATAATAACAACAAGAGGTAAGTGGCCTGAGTCTGGCCTGATACTACATACGACTGTTAAACAACGGTACCTATATTTTTTCAATCCCTGACGCGTTAAATTTAAAGATTATTGTGTACATATTGAAAGAAATTTATATTCGACACGTAAGAATTATCTTTATATCAAAAGATACATTTTCGTTTAATACAAAATCGAATCCTGTTTTCAAGGACTGCGATAATGTTCCGTAAACCGTTGGTGAAGGTAGTAAAGTGTTGGGAGGACAACGACCTGACCGAGTCAAGACGTATTCCAACTTACATTGTGAGGAACATTCAATTTTACAATGCAGAACATTGGGTTCAATGTACATACGAGGATGATTCATTAGATGCAGAGATAACATCGATATTAGAGTTGGCGATATGTTGTGTTCGGAAAACTAATGTGCATAGTATCTGACTGGCTGACGATTGCATCTTGAATTTGTTTTTATCTTTTAAAACAATTATATGCAAAAAATGATCAAGCCAATACAATCCCGGAGTCCAGATTCTGATGAGTTAAAACATTATCGTGAAAGGGGACAGCGGCCGTCGCACCTGTGAGGTGCAATCCACATGTGCCCACTAGCGACTGGAACTGTTGCTATTTTTACACACTCCACTCTATTTTATTTACTATTCTGGTCTGCGACTCATTGAATTGTGGTTATTATGTGCAAGTTGGATATGTGCCAGCGAGTCTCGGACCTAACACACCGATACAGAGATATTCGAGGAATGATGGCGAAGCGTTTTCAGAGAAAAGATCTTATCCCGAACATATTCTTAGGAACACCAAAAAATTACACAAAGCCAAGGTTGACCCGCTATTAGGTTTAACAGTGTTACAATTTACATAATGTCTTATGTTATTTTGCATAAAGTGGCTATTATATTTGCAATGTAGAACATGTCCAATCGTTTTGGCATTAGTTAACTTGGTTGTACAGTAAAATATTGAAGAGTGACGTTTTAGATTTCGAATGAGGTGTTCGGGGTCGTTTACATACGATACGAGCAAGTGACTCTCAACGAGCAACAAGAGTAGAGATCACGTCAAACCGGCAAGCGAGTCGAGCGGTGGCAACAAGCAAACCGGTCGAAGGCGCCGGGCGTCGGCGTCGGGTGCGGGGATCGACCGGGGGATTAACACCTTGTAAACAAAATTGCATTAGCCACGTTTAGTGCAATGACTGAACAGTAAGTGTGACGTTAGCCGTAATACTTGTTGCGTCTAACCAAACCAAATATAATTTACCAACGCTCTATACTTCAATTTTACACAGCTTTGCACAACTTCGCCATCTCTTCTTCATGGTTGTACGGTTTATGCGAGATGTAATTTATCGAGGAGCCCCACGAGGATAGTTTATAAGTAAACAAGAAACTGTCGTCTCGTCAGAGGAAAAGGCTTGAAGGCTAAATAGTGTCAACCATAGACGTACTGATCTGATACAATGTCACTGACTGTCAGTTTATTCAAAGTCTCCGAGTTCGGGCTCGACCAGGCTAATAAATGACGAGGCCGCTTTGAGTACGTGACGGCGTATGATCCGCGTACAATTTGTTTTTCGAAATAATTTAGGGTAAAAAGTTTAATAGACCACCGACCGCAGCGTCAAGCAGCAAATCGAAATCGGCTAAGTGGGTCATCATATAATTTCGCAAGCGTATCGAGTGCCGCAAGCGTTAACTGGTACGCCCGAGGCGAGTCAAGGCCCGTGCGACGATGAGGCCCAGATCCTGACGAAGCTGTACTCCTTCATTACGTTCTTACGCATCTTCAATATCCTTATTCGACATCGACAAGTAATCCACTTACTAATGTAACTCCATGTTTAAACTAGAGCAGCACGTTTGGTGCTATAGCCTGCACTTGCATAACAAGTTTGAATGTAAGTTGTAAAATATAAATATTTTGGTGTTGCACTTGTGTTTAGTAAAATCTAAGTTGTTTTCGAAACACGTCAATTGTATGTTTACTCGCGACAACCATAACGAGATATACGCACGTTGTTATTAATAAAATGTTTCTTAATGTTCATTCGAAACGTCATTATTGATAAGGTCATAGAATTATGTAAAATGTACAGAGAAGTACGTGCAAAGCAGTCAATTGTTATATCACACATATTAGGAAATCTAAAGGTAAAAATATTCCGATGTATATTATAATAAAGATGTAAAAATGTGTAAGTAGTGATTGTAATATATTGCATCAACGTGATAAACGTCAGGTACCGTTTATAGGGAAAAAGAAGTATTTAAATTGAAAAAGGGACAATTTGAAACCTTATACTAAACTTGACTCTGTACAAAGCGACTCGATAAAGAAGAAAATATATTCAGCGAACAAAGAAATATAATTTTGAATTGCTCTTTGTGAAATATGAAAATTCAGCCTTGCAAATTCACATTTTGTCAACAGTGTGTTTGGAACGTTGTTTACATACGACATCGGTTGTTGTTTAAACAATTAATATCTAATCCGGATACTGGGGTATGCTAATTAATGGGTACAGTTTTATTTATGGTTTCTAAACTGCCGTTAAATACATTTGCTAATTAATCCAACTTTAGGTGCCTAACTGCCTATAGCATAAATATTTACCGGTTCTTTCTCATTTGTATTTATTTTTTAAGAAAAATTTAAGCTTTTAATTCTACGAGTTGCATTTTCGTTTATCGATAACTCAAACCTGGATATTGTTAAAACAATTTATTATGATCTGGTGCTTTTCTTTAGATTAATGCACCATGCTTATTTCTGTGAAATACTAATTCAGTTTTATTGCACGCAAACGTTTTAGTAGCTGTTGGTCTTAAGTCAAAATATTCCATAATTTAATTAAAGTTGCTCCAAGCACACTGCCTTGTGGAAACCCAGCAGTTAGTAAACAATATTGTTTTGCAGTAGCTTTGCCAAACATAACAAGTATTAAGATATAATTTTAAATTGAGCTAAGAACACTTGGAAGGTTAATTTTTATAATTCAATAATTTCCTTCAGTGATTTTTACAACCTCTGTCAAAAGCCTGTGAAAGATCGTGAAATGCACTACACATTTTATATTTTTTTTCGCATTTTGTCACATTTGTATTGTTGTCTTCTGTGATTACTGTGGTTGTCTGCAGACAAGAAGCTTTCGAAAGTATACTTCACTGGCACCTTCCATATTCATTAGGATTTGTCTCTTTGAAAAGCTTATTTTATTCTTATGTGCTTAACGTTTTTAACTTTTTACTTTACGATCCACCTTAGGTTAACTTTCGGTCTACAAAAACAGCAGTTTAAAATGACACTTACCAGACATTTTAAACTCTTTAAGAAAATGATTAAACTCACCCCTTCATTTCCGGGTAGGAACTGTATTTTAGGTTTTGCCAATCTGTCCTGAAAAAAGAAAGAAACAGTGGTTAGTATCGTGTCGTGTAAAAACGATTGTTGAAGTTCGGCCAACCAATTTGTTATTCAAGAATGTCAGGTCTACTACAAAGATATTGAACAGAACCAAAATCAGCCTACGTCTTTTGATTCAGAAATATTCGGATTTACTCAATTTTATTAATAATGCTGTTTTATATCAAGTGTCTCCCACCTGTCCGCGTAGTATTCTGTGGCGAGTCATTTGGTTAGATAATGAAGTTTCCTTTAATGTATAGTAGAACCAGAACAATACTCAAACGCCATACAATGCTACAAGTATGAGAGTTGCAAATAAAATAGCTAAGTAAATACTTTATGACTTTTGAAAATAGAGACATGTTATAGTTATTTGAATTGTTTGTTTACTGCAAAATATTAGACAGATGTTTAATGCATTGACGTGCGAAATATTTCAAAACTAATTTACGTAGACAGGAAAATACATCATGACGCACATTATTGTTGGGTTTACAGGGTAAAACAGTACCTACCTAGTATAGTAATGCAAAGTAAAAATTAAAGCAAGTATGGCAATTCATCGTGCATTTAAGAACGATGAAGAATGAATCACAATTTTGTCTTGGATTGGTGATGTGGGAATATTATTAGGTACTTATTTTTTTAAATCTAATAGGTCGTAGAATCTACTAGCTATTGTAAAAAAATTCACAGTTCTGCGCAGGTCATTTGAGGGTTTTATTTTAATCATTAAAACAGTGTATGATAGAGCCGTTATCTCACATCTGTTTACATATTTTTTACAGTATGATGGAATATTCAGATAGCGAGCGAGATCCAAAACATTCTGTCAATAGTAGAGAAGCGGAAGTTTACATGCATGCAAAGTTAAATATTTATACAAGTAGCCCGGTCTACTTATACTTCATTCATAAAATCAAAATATTTTTCTTAGATGAACTTAGACAGTCAAATATTTCTATATTATGAATAAGGCATAATTTAATGAAACGTCGTAATTAGACGACAAGAAGCCAAACTAGTTGGGCAACGAGTCGGGTTGGCCACAATAAGCAAGTGTCGGCAAGTCGTGGCGTTGCACAACCGGCGATGGTCGAACGCGAGAAACATAACTAGGCTGGGCGGCAGTGCTGATGATGTAAACTTAAAAATTGCTTTACTTACTTACTTAACCGCAAAACTCAATGTGAAATTCAACTAGTTGCATTGCCGTCTAGACTCGGAGCGGGAAGGGATGACCCGGAACTTGCCGTGGTTAGCATCCATGGCCGTGACTCTCGATCTCTCGAGGGTCAACCAATTACTATGCCAATACGAGAACATTTTTGCTCAATACATTTCATACGGCCACAAAATTGTATTTGAAAAATGTGCACATGTGAATGCAAAAAAACTTTTTACAAAAAAAAAACAACCGACTTCAAAAAAAAAACACTACAAAGTGAAAAATAACTTTAATTTCGGAAGTCGGTGTCTCTGGTTTTGAATTTTCGTTCTTTGTCACCGACTTCCGAAATTAAAGTTATTTTTCACTTTGTAGTGTTTTTTTTTTGAAGTCGGTTGTTTTTTTTTTGTAAAAAGTTTTTATTTTTCACTTTTTAGTTGTGGTACCTACCCCACACAAATTCGAATACCACTACCTGCTATGTAAATAACAGTGACAAGTTATCATATCATCTACATACTAAGTGGGAAAAAATACGTATAATTGAAGCTAACTCAAAAACTACCCAAGCAAAGTTAATAAAATTTATATGGGACCACCTCTGAAGTATGATCTACCAAACAAAAAAAGAATCATCAAAATCTATTCATAATTGGCGGAGTAATCGCGTAACAAACATACAAAAAAAACAAAAAAAAAAAAAAAAAAAAAACATACAGACGAATTGAGAACCTCCTCCTTTTGGAAGTCGGTTAAAAAATGTGCGATAAGAGAAACGTCTACTTTGATTAAGATTGAAATCAGTCGCGAATGTCAAACCAGTTTTTAACTGGCAAGGTCATACGCTGTTTTAATTTTCCTATTCAAACTTAAAAAACGCCAATACAACTAAAATACTTACTAAAATGAAGTAAGTACTTTACATAGTTATTGATCGGGGTGAAGATGTTTGCGCTAGTCTTAGTTATTACATTACGTCATATTGTTTATTATATTAATATGTGTACCTTGGGAATCATTTAAAGATAATGAATATCATTAATATTAGAATCTGAGTGATTAGAGTTGGGAAATAACTAGAAGTGATAAGCAAATAACAATATTTATCAACGCCAGCACTACGCAGAATATAAACAGTTACCTCTAGCGTAACGTTCCGCAAATTCGCCCGAATAGACGATTTGTAGTAGATAAAGAGATAAGTATACCTAAGCTACATGTAGTAAATAAGTATAATTTTGTCGAGTAAAAAATACAAAAGCAATTTTGGCCTTGCGTTGAATTGCTGCGTTGTACGGAGTGAGGCAATAAAATACCTGCACAAAGTGACCTTAGCAGAATATGCTGGTGACCTTTAGCTAAGTAAAAAACTTTTACAAGCTTTACGTTTTTAGATTAGTGAAAACCATACTGGATAATTGAGAACATTAGGTTAGAAATAATAATCAACTGTCTTATCTTGAATTTCAAACAGCTTTGTGATCTCAAAAAGTTGTTGTCATCATTTTTTATTGGAAATTAGTGGTTATAAAAACATCCGAATTATTTCTACAACTACAACAGTATATATGGGCAAAGAAAAGACAAAAATGTTGCATTCGTTTTGGACATTACGTAAACTGGCAACTCTGACAAGTTGATAGCACTTATTGGTTTGTCAATACAATTATTGTGGTTTCAATAAACCATTATAGAAGGGTCAATCCATGATACTGGTATGTTTGCACAAGATAAGAATTCATCAAATGTGAACGGTGGGGTCGTGGCGTTCAGAACCGTTGTACGAAATGTTCTGATCAAGACTCCACTTAGCGACACACATTTGAATAACAACACCGTTTCCAATGCTGCCTTATTAGAGGCCTTTTGGGGCTTGGGTTGGTAATATATTAAACGAATCTTTTAAGATTTTTTATGTTTTATGAAGTCTGCAAAAGTGAAGAAGCAATATGGCCGGCAAAGAAGAAAATCTTAAAAACAATCTTCAAATACACCGTGAAAGGTTCTCCCGTTGAAGAATTTATAATATCAGAAATGTCTGGGCGCCTACCTGAGCCACGGAATCCTAGAATTATAAAATGAAAGTTGTTCATGTCTAGTTTTGTATTACGTTGTCTAATGTCTAATAGGTACTTCTATGAAGTTTTTTCTTGAATCACGTCCCTATTTAATTATCTCTTGTTACTTTCAAGTGAGCTATGTAGGTAATTGTCTTTCACTGACTAATAATTAAGAATTAAGAAGACAAATATTGTCAGCAGAAAGAATCAGGCTTCAGCTTCATAAATTATACATTTATTGTCACAAATTCAATTGATACTGTAGTACGTTAGTACTATTATTTATTCTTTGCCTGCAGTTTTAACTGTTCTGAACTTTTGAAAGGGGGATTCCTCTGAAATAAAGCACCTTAAGTAATGATCGAACACATAATTTTATCATCTAACATTGAAATCTTAACACTAATCCGGTTCCTTTGTAAGACACCAAGGCTTTTATAAGTTTTGATTGCCAGACCAATTACCGTTTTCCTTTTTCATTGTTTGATTATTTCTTTGAAACTTATTCATTCGTTTGTGCACACGATATTCATTTAAAGCCAATGTTTCTCTCGAAACCCACCCACCATTTCCAGTGCAAAGATATCCAAACATAATTTTCAGTTAATAATTCACACTCATCTGTGTTACTTACATAATTCATTGAAAGTTATGTAATCTGTAGTTCCACAGGTGGTTCAATAGTGTTGGCACTTGCGAGGTCTCCTCGGAGAGTTTGCATTTTAATTAGTTCAAAGTTAATTGAAGCTAAAATTAGAAGCACATTGGAGTTCGTTCAGATGATTGTATGCATAGTTTGTGTAATTTATGTGGTAACGTAATTTAAGTAAGATTAATCAGATTGCTATTATTAGTGTCAACATTCCTTATACAATTATTTTCTTGAATAATATACATACTTAAATGCGCTACAATGTGTGGGATGCGAAGATGAAGGTCTCGTTCAGTGCCATTAGTATTTATGTTTTATAGAACAATGTGTGTTACCTAATCTGGATTATCTATAGGATGCTAGGAAATAATAAGGTTTTTTGATCCAAGTTTGGCCTTTTCGAAAACCATTTCATTGTCATCTTTTATGTCTGTTGGAGTATTAGAGCATCGTTAGTGGTTCAAAATAGAAAATTCCGTCATGTGGTTGAGGAATTATGGATGTTTCTGATGAAGCTTGATTATGGGATTATCTTTGCAACATCATTAATTCGATGAATCATCATTGTTTATCAGATTTATAGAGATGTTTGCGTTCAGTAGCTCGCTTTTGGGTTCGTCACTTAGATTTTCATTCAGGTAATTGACGTCCATACAAATTTACTATGCTTTAGTTTCGTCAACCTTTTCATCATCCATTATGATTTTGTTGCAATTTTCATCCTTCCTATCTGTTATTACTACCAGTCTTTCAATTGTCCGTCTGTTCTAACATTTGTATTTTCCGTCAGTTGAACTTGTGACCTTCTTGGTCTGTGTCGTTTTCTTCATCCTCCATTTTTCTTTCTATGACGTGTTCTAAGGTTATAGTGTCGAATCAAGGTATCATTACCATTTCTATTCAATTACCTATCCTTATTTTATGTTCTAAGCCCTGCCTTTATTTTCTCTCTCTTTAGTGTATACATCTTCATTAGCAGCCTTTCCCATTCAGGAAAAAAACTGTTTTCATTTAGCATCATATTTCATAAGCTTTTCCAGACCTCCAAGGGTCCATGATTCGTCCTTTTGCTTGTGCCAGATGTTTTATAGCTGACAATTATTTGATTTCGCACCTGGTTATCGGATCCCAATATGTTATGGAACTGTGTATTTGAGGAACTTCCGTTGCATGTATTGAGGAAAATCCTTACATTTGACCATATTTTATTAAAGGTAACAACAAAGCAACGCTGCACAAACGTGCATTATGAAAACAAGCAATTACAGGCTTTAGTCGTTGCCGCAACGTGTGTCTATGTAACATTAAGTTTGACGAATGATTAAAGTGTAATCAGTCATTTTGACCTCACAAGCAAGCCACTTTATTTCAATATTAACGAACTACTCTACACACATGAAAATAAAGTTGGCACCCCCACTTTCGAAAATGGAAAATTAAATCGGTGAAAATTTCGAGCTAATTAAGGACAATTTTGGACTGCAAGAAAAAAATTTCAGACCAACCCCCCCTTTGAGATATTCAAATTTTTTAATGGGGGTGCTAACTATTAATTAAGTTAGCACCCCCACAGCATTTAAATAATCACTAAAAAAGTTTTATGTAGATCAAAATTTCGAGCTCATTAAGGACAACAAATGCAGCATCAACCCACCCCCCATGTACAACCCCCCACCCCCCCTATCCGTAAAAACATGAAAAAATCAAACAAAAAAAATATATATGACGGCGTCAGCGATGGCTGAGCGATAGAGCCATCATCATGTCGATTTGGTGATACGGAATCCGTAGTTCAGGTTTACAATAAAACACTATGATACACCAACTCAGTTTAGTATTTCACTTTCACAATAATTATTAACACAGTAGGTACAACAATAATAACGTTCACGCACTATTTTCTAAGTTCGGGCAAACTGACAGTTTCGCGTGAGAGAAGTGTAGGTCTGTCTTCGTTCGAGCACTTCACAAGACTGACCCGTCGTTCGGTAACTTCCCTTACCACGACTCTGTCCACGTGCCGCCCCTCTAGCGAGCGCGTCACGTGGTTTACCCTCACCTTAGTACTACAATACTCAATTGAGAGACTATTATAGCTCAAATTTCATAATCTACGACACGGCCAACCTGACAGGTCTCACGTCCTCGTGTGTTCCTGAAACAAAACAATCATGTGGAGTAACAGTGTAACCTCGGCCAACCTGACCGTACTCAAAGAACATTACAAAAGAAAACGCATTTGCTTCAACTAATAAAACAAAAAGGTGCCTCTAAGCTGTAATTAACAAAATAAACTAAATGGTACACTAACAGGGTTACACTAGCACATAATTTGTTTTAAGATCACTGAAAACAAACTATGGCCCGGCCGCCTAAGCAGCTAGTGACAACTATGAAACGAAATGAAATGAAATGAAATTGTTTATTCTGTAAACAATATTCATTTCATTTCACCCATATCGTCATCTATTGCCACCCATATCGTCATCACCTCACGTGATACGACCACCACTTCTTCAAGAAGTCACAGGTCATTGCATGACCAACACAATAGTCTCTTTCGAGACCCGGGTCCCCGCCACACCACTAACTGCCCATCGCCCCCTGAACAACTCACAAGCGAATTGCAGTTACGACTACAGATTAGTGCGTGCAGTGCGACCAATAACCAAGGTAATAGTCCCCGCCACACCACTGACTGCTCATCGCCCCCTGACCAACTCACAAGTGAATTGCAGTTACGACTACAGCCAGTGCGTGCAGTGCGACTCATAACCAAGGCCCATAACCCATAATCACTTCTACAACTCTTTGGAAGTAGCTTCCACAACGTCAGGAATACTGCTAAGAGGCATCTTTCGTATGCGTGTACTTCTAGATTATATTGCCAGTTAAGGTTTTCAATGATCGCCATCAAGTAACTCTACAATTTTGAACAATCCCTTGTAGTTGGGGTCTAACTTCATTTGATTTCTCTCCTCACTTCGTATTAAAACGAAGTCCCCAACATCAAACATAACAAGATTGGCTATGCCTTTATCAAGTCTAGACTTTCCATGACTAGCATTATTTTATTTTTCGTTGCCGTTTGCTCTCTGGTCTTCTAGTCAATATTTATCGCCGTTTCAGTAT
Organism: Agrochola litura; assembly: GCA_949152395.1. Lineage (NCBI taxonomy): Eukaryota > Metazoa > Arthropoda > Insecta > Lepidoptera > Noctuidae > Agrochola > Agrochola litura. The sequence continues at coordinate 13,221,444 of OX424509.1, read as the reverse complement.
CACCAAAAGTTAAAAGGTTTAATGGTCTAGCTACGCGTCCTATTATAAACTCCAGAGGGATTGCCCTGGTAACACGATGAACCGTACAATTTAAAGCTAGTTGCACATCATTCAACGCTTCTTGGCACGATCTGTCAGAAGTCTCTACAGAAGTGAGCATCCCCTTTAATGTGTTTCATCACCCTTTCAACTTGACCGTTGGCACGACTCGATCCCGTAGAGATTATGTCCAATATACCACCATGAGACTCACGAAAATCTTAAAATCCTTGTTGGCAAAACAACGACCTTGATCAGCAATAACTCAACTCCGACATCCAAACAAGGACTCACCAGACTTCAAAGCTTTAACTGTGCTATCAGAATTGATGCAACAAGTGTGGTACACGAGGACAAATTTCGTGAAAGCATCATTTAAAACGATGACGTATTCTTTACAATCATTTTTGTCGCTCAGTTTTTTTTTTTGGTTATATCAACGAAAACTTTATGCCTTAGTACACGAACCTTAGGGATTGGGTGAAGCTATATCTGCACAAGACTTGAATGGGACTTCGATAGTTTACAGGTGATACAACCATCTAGAAACTTACGGACATACTTGGCCATGTGTTCAAACCAACAGTGTTCGTATACCTTTTCGAGGGTCTTTTCCCAGTCAAGATACATAAGCGATACATGCACATTGTTTATCATAGACCACCGAAAAGCCCGTGGAACTATTTGAAGGCAACGGGTACGATTATTCCGTTGTATTTTGCAATGTAAAACGCCTGAGCGCATCTCATAAGTTTTAACAATATCAGCACATACGACACCAACACACCTCCATAACAGGATACCAGGTTAGTCACTAACCACATGAAAAGAAGAAGAGCAATATCAGCTGAAATTCGACTGTCTGTGAGCTTATTAACCACCAATTGGATTTCCTGGTTACGAAGTTGTTCTGCCAATAACCAATTTTTGACAAGATAGCGAGATCAACACGCTTCTGTTCGACCTTTTTCAAGGTAAATAGATCTGAACTAAGTGCTAATGGATTTAGAGACAAAAAAAAAATCAACATGAACCATACGGCGGCCTTCACGATAAAAGATCTGAAAGTCAAACGATTGAAGAAAAGCCCACCATCGTTGGACACGTGGTGTAATATTGACTTTGTTTCAGAAGCTTTTAACGAATTACAGTCTGTGTAACCTTCATAATATCTTCCTTGCAAATAGTATCGAAAGTGTTTATCAGCGTTTCCACAGCCAGAGTTTCCAAGTACTCGACAACAAGAAGTTCGCTGTCAACCTTTTGGAAACATCAGGAAGGTACATTTAGAAATGTTTAAAGAAAACCTTGCTTTATTTAAAGCTTCCAACACCTTACGTAATCTCTGAATGATTTAGTCTTGTGATGCCGCTGGAATCAGGATATACTCGACGTACAGGACAACATAAGAGAATATGAGGTTACCCAAGGCATGTGTCACTGCTCTTTGGAATACGCTAGGTGCGTTTCGAAATCCGAAAGGCATTGCAAGATATTCGCCTATCAGGCGTAATGAAATCAAAACGCTCAATACTCTCAGAGTCAAGAATAGGTATCTTATTAAGACCGCTTGCACAGTTAAACACGAATAGAAGCTAGCCCCGAACAGCCTAGCAACTTATTCAGCTATGAGAAGCAGAGGATACCTATCAGGAACAGTGTTGGAGTTAAATTCGCGATAATCTATCACCATACGACCAGACTTAACACGCTTTTTTATTAACGAGAAGAATAGGACTCGCAAATAGAGACTAACTAGGACGAATGATGTTAGCATCGAATAGTTCTTTAATTTTAGAACGTACAATTTGCTTTTCGTCGGGGTAAAGTCTATAAGGTATCAAACGGTAAACGAGTCGAGTCCTGAAGTATTATCTTTAGTTCACCAGTTATAACACGCGTACGAGGTAAACCATCAATAAAAATGTACGATGATCTTTTAAGCAGCGATATTAGCGATTCCTTATTTTGAATATCAGCATCAATATCACTTAAATCATGCCTCGATTTAGATAGGCAACTACAGACAGCAACAGACTTTTGTTTTGAAATCACCAAAGATGAACTAGACAAGTTGACGGTCTAACCGTGTTTTAATAAAAACACCACAATGAATTTATTCAGTACAGCCATGTTAGCACAACCTATAAAGGTTCCTAGAACATTCGTGTGATTGCATTGACCTTTAGAATGATGACTAGGTAATACTTTGCTTGACTAGAGAGCACTCGGCACCGGAATCAAAACAAAAATTATACGACTCACCAGATGAATGTAACTGTCCGCAAACACTAGCTATTTCAAGCATCTATGCGTCGCTTGTTCACCGCGTCAGCGTGGTCGCGCTGCTTACACCGGCGCCGGCGCAGGCGCCGCTCGAACCCGCAGCACTCGTAGACTTCACACTATCCGCGCTGCCGCGTCGACGCCGAGTGTGTTTTCGTCACAACGGAAACTAATCGCTTGTTTGACTCCAGACGATGCATTCAATATCAATTGCCCTTTATTGACATTCGGTGTGATGGGCATCGGAACATTGCGCGCCAGTGGGAGTCAGATCCTTTATCCCACTTCTGATGACGGCGTCACCGATGGCTGAGCGATAGAGCCATCATCATGTCGATTTGGTGATACGGAATCCGTAGTTCAGGTTTACAATAAAACACTATGATACACCAACTCAGTTTAGTATTTCACTTTCACAATAATTATTAACACAGTAGGTACAACAATAATAACGTTCACGCACTATTTTCTAAGTTCGGGCAAACTGACAGTTTCGCGTGAGAGAAGTGTAGGTCTGTCTTCGTTCGAGCACTTCACAAGACTGACCCGTCGTTCGGTAACTTCCCTTACCACGACTCTGTCCACGTGCCGCCCCTCTAGCGAGCGCGTCACGTGGTTTACCCTCACCTTAGTACTACAATACTCAATTGAGAGACTATTATAGCTCAAATTTCATAATCTACGACATATATATTCTCCCCACTATAATTCCTAGCATAGAATTGTAGACTGCCTAGTACAAAACTAAAAACATCCCTTAAAACCACCCCTTGACCAAACTTCCCGAAAATAACATCTAATTTATACGAAAATGTCTCTTCTTCATACATAAACTGTAAATCAATTATTAATGTATTATTACAACTACTACTTGCAACATCCCCAAAAAACTACCCCTTGACTGATGCTTAGTTCAAAATGTTAAACGTACTTCAAAAAATTATTAAAACTCCAAACCGTGCAGATGAAAATCTAAAACGGTGAAAATTTCGAGCTAATTAAGGACAATTTTGGACTGCAAGAAAAAAAATTCAGACCAACCCCCCCTTCGAGATATTCAAAATTTTCAATGGGGGTGCTAACTATTAATTAAGTTAGCACCCCCACAGCATTTAAATGATCACTAAAAAAGTTTTATGTAGGTCAAAATTTCGAGCTCATTAAGGACAACAAATGCAGCATCAACCCACCCCCCATGTACAACCCCCCACCCCCCTATCCGTAAAAACATGAAAAAATCAAACAAAAAAAATATATATATTCTCCCCACTATAATTCCTAGCATAGAATTGTAGACTGCCAAGTACAAAACTAAAAACATCCCTTAAAACCACCCCTTGACCAAACTTCCCGAAAATAACATCTAATTTATACAAAAATGTCTCTTCTTCATACATAAACTGTAAATCAATTATTAATGTATTATTACAACTACTACTTGCAACATCCCCAAAAAACTACCCCTTGACTGATGCTTAGTTCAAAATGTTAAACGTACTTCAAAAAATTATTAAAACTCCAAACCGTGCAGATGAAAATCTAAAACGGTGAAAATTTCGAGCTAATTAAGGACAATTTTGGACTGCAAAAAAAAAATTTCAGACCAACCCCCCCTTCGAGATATTCAAAATTTTCAATGGGGGTGCTAACCAGTAATTAAGTTAGCACCAGCATTTAAATGTTCACTAAAAAAGTTTTATGTAGGTCAAAATTTCGAGCTTATTAAGAACAACAAATGCAGCATCAACCCACCCCCCATGTACAACCCCCCACCATCCGTAAAAACATGAAAAAATCAAATAAAAAATATATATATTCTCCCCACTATAATTCCTAGCATAGAATTGTAGACTGCCAAGTACAAAAGTAAAAACATCCCTTAAAACCACCCCTTGACTAAACTTCCCGAAAATAACATCTAATTTATACGAAAATGTCTCTTCTTCATACATAAACTGTAAATCAATTATTAATGTATTATTACAACTACTACTTGCAACATCCCCAAAAAACTACCCCTTGACTGATGCTTAGTTCAAAATGTTAAACGTACTTCAAAAAATTATTAAAACTCCAAACCGTGCAGATGAAAATCTAAAACGGTGAAAATTTCGAGCTAATTAAGGACAATTTTGGACTGCAAGAAAAAAAATTCAGACCAACCCCCCCTTCGAGATATTCAAAATTTTCAATGGGGGTGCTAACCAGTAATTAAGTTAGCACCAGCATTTAAATGTTCACTAAAAAAGTTTTATGTAGGTCAAAATTTCGAGCTTATTAAGGACAACAAATGCAGCATCAACCCACCCCCCATGTACAACCCCCCACCCCCCTATCCGTAAAAACATGAAAAAATCAAATAAAAAATTTATATATTCTCCCCACTATAATTCCTAGCATAGAATTGTAGACTGCCAAGTACAAAAGTAAAAACATCCCTTAAAACCACCCCTTGACTAAACTTCCCGAAAATAACATCTAATTTATACGAAAATGTCTCTTCTTCATACATAAACTGTAAATCAATTATTAATGTATTATTACAACTACATATTATTTATTACATATTTTAAAGTACGTTTAACATTTTGAACTAAGCATCAGTCAAGGGGTAGTTTTTTGGGGATGTTGCAAGTTGTTGTTGGTCCGAATTTTTTTTCTTGCAGTCCAAAATTGTCCTTAATTAGCTCGAAATTTTCACCGGTTTAGATTTTCATCTGCACGGTTTGGAGTTTTAATAATTTTTTGAAGTAGGTACGTTTAACATTTTGAACTAAGCATCAGTCAAGGGGTAGTTTTTTGGGGATGTTGCAAGTAGTAGTTGTAATAATACATTAATAATTGATTTACAGTTTCTGTATGAAGAAGAGACATTTTCGTATAAATTAGATGTTATTTTCGGGAAGTTTGGTCAAGGGGTGGTTTTAAGGGATGTCTTTATTTTTGTACTTGGCAGTGTACAATTCTATGCTAGGAATTATAGTGGTGAGATTTTTTTTTTTATAATTTGATTTTTTCATGTTTTTATGGAAAATTTTGAATATCTCGAAGGGGGGGTTGGTCCGAAATTTTTTTCTTGCAGTCCAAAATTGTCCTTAATTAGCTCGAAATTTTCACCGGTTTAGATTTTCATCTGCACGGTTTGGAGTTTTAATAATTTTTTGAAGTAGGTACGTTTAACATTTTGAACTAAGCATCAGTCAAGGGGTAGTTTTTTGGGGATGTTGCAAGTAGTAGTTGTAATAATACATTAATAATTGATTTACAGTTTCTGTATGAAGAAGAGAAATTTTCGTATAAATTAGATGTTATTTTCGGGAAGTTTGGTCAAGGGGTGGTTTTAAGGGATGTTTTTATTTTTGTACTTGGTAGTCTACAATTCTATGCTAGGAATTATAGTGGTGAGTTTTTTTTTTTTTTTAGTTTGCTTTTTCATATTTTTACGGATAGAGGGGTGGGGGGTTGTACATGGGGGGTGGGTTGATGCTGCGTTTGTTGTCCTTAATGAGCTCGAAATTTTGACCTACATAAAACTTTTTTAGTGATCATTTAAATGCTGTGGGGGTGCTAACTTAATTAACAGTTAGCACCCCCATTAACAAATTTGAATATCTCGAAGGGGGGGTTGGTCTGAAAAATTTTTCTTGCAGTCCAAAATTGTCCTTAATTAGCTCGAAATTTTCACCATTTTAGATTTTCATTTTTCGAAAGTGGGGGTGCCAACTTTATTTTCATTCTACACACACGTCTATTTCACGTTGACTCTGCCATAAGGTTGGCGTCCCTAATCGCCCTATTTCTAATCGTCTGTCCTTTTCTAAAGCACGACGCCTTTCATGGGGCGGTATACCCCGTCGTAAATGATGGCCACCTTCATAAACACATCACATGATTCGTAGATCCATTTCTCCATTTTACTACCGTTTTACGTCTTTATGGGGACCGCGGTCATCAACGCTTTATGTCTGTTCAAACAATTAAACATAACCCCTTTATATCTAGTTGCATCATGTAAGTTTGCGGTACTTGCTGAACGGATTGGCTGACATTTTGCAAACTGGTTTGTTCTAACTCTACACGCTAGTAAACAAAATGTTAAAAGCATATTACAATGATGTATAGTTACTGAAGTATACAATATTCAATTAAAAGAGCGAGGATAACTGTGCAGTTAAAATGTTCACGTTGTAATCAGAGAATGGCCTTTTTGTCACGGTATTTTTTACTTCAGGCATTTTAAAACAGCCTCATGCTATGACGGCATCTACGAAATTAATATTGGTTATGGATTCCATTTCATTTTTATGGTCGTTTTATTTTTATATGTAAATAAGGTTATTTACAAAACAATACCATGCGTATTTAGATATTTCTCGACGGCAGCCAAGTCAGAGAGAGGCCCATGGGCGGCTTTAAAACTCTGACACCAGGTTACTCACTAACCCACGAAAAGAAGACCATGTATTTTATTATCAGGATATAAATCGTTGACTAGGTACTTATGGACAGCAACCAGTTTCGTAAACATCATGAGCTACCTGAAGGCTTAATTAAAAAACTTTACCGAACAAGACATAAAAATCTTAGGACAAAATTAGAATGAAGGGGCGGGCGGAGGGATTTCTCGAGTCTAACATCTGTTCGCAAGTAACTGCTTAGCAAGGGACAACCAGGTGCCAAGCCCCGGGGGGACCAAGGGTGCGACGACCTCGGGCCCTATCGCTCGTGTTCATCGTCACGCAGACGTCACAACATCTATCACACACAAATATTGACTCTCCTTCAAACAATTTAAAGATCAATTTGGTTCTTCCTACAGACTCCTGACATTTGCAAGAAAATCTTCAATGATCCCTAATTTATTCTAGTGATATTTAAACTTTTGAGATTGTAGGTTTGTATTAATTTGATATCTAGATGTTCTTTAGCAGTTACTTTCATCATAGTAGCCACCGGCATTTTTATTTTACTACCCAGATGACCCTGATGTCAAACTGAGATGATAAAATTATCTACATTGTGTGCTGCCAATAGGTACGCTGCAAAAATACCGTGCGTTTTTATATTAAGGATTATAAATAGATTAAATTGTATTACTTGCACTTTTATTATTAAATTAATAAGTTTTTTAAATTAAATAATATTAGATTAGGTCGATTTAAGGTGAGTATCAAGAAAGGTGGTCTATCAATGAAACTGATAATTTTCATTTTTAATTCCGGTATCGCTAGTGCAAATATGGCATACTTTGGACAATGTGGACATCCGGTACAGATACCTACTTTTAAATGTACGTGACAACTTACTTGTACCACAGACTAGCTTGTACTTCATAAAGAGTCATTCACTATAATTAATTCTAACAAAACTGAAATTCGATCTCAGCATTGCAGAATGGACTAATATGTAAGCACTAAGTATTTCTTTTAAAACGGCTATGATTCATTCAATCAAGCAAAGGTTCTTCTAAGACAATACGCTGCCTGGTCACCCATTCGATAGCGTTACAAATGTGATTCATGGCTTTCAATGGACTCTATGCCCAGGAAAAAAGGCCAGGTGGCACGCTTACAAAGCAGCAACAAAAAAACAGCCACCAAACCTGCGGCACATCACTAGGGAGAGTGTACGGGAATTTGGGTTTAGGCAGTTTAAAGAGAGTGTTGATAATCGTCTAGCAAAGTTGAATAATAGCATAGGTGCCCGCCGTGATCTTAGGCCGACACAAAATAAATGTATCGTTGTTAAACACGTGCATGGACCGGGGATCATAATCAGGTGGGCGACCAGCTTTGAATGACGCTACAGAATTGTTTATATTGGCAACACACAGATTTTTTAGTATCTCGATTGCTTAGAAATATAGCATCGATAACTTTTATGTAATTTGTTTGCATGACGTGAACAATGTCAATGTATTTTATTATAGCCGTAACCGTAACCAACTAAGGAAATGGGGCTGGCGTATTTTGTTCAAATTAGTGAACTAAAATGTATACCTACTTATTGGGCTTTCTAATACAGTGTTTAGCAGCGAGTTCCCTGTTTCTATTAGACATTTTCAAGATTTCAGAACCCCGAATATTTTTGGGGTTTTTAAAATAACGAATGGATATTTACAGTAAATCAGTAAAAAATATATTTCTCCTTGGAGCACTAGGTTTGAATTGAATAGTAATCAATTAGTGATATTTACTGCCTCGTTGGTCTAGTGGTCGCAAGCGCTACTGCTGAGCATGGGTTCGATTCCCGGGTCGGGCAAAGTGTTATTGGATTTTTCTATCTGGAATTTCTCAGTAGCAGCTCGGAGTCTGGATTTGTGCCCGGTTGATGGCAATAGGCTGGAGCCCTATTACATGGGACTTCAACATAACTGGGGAAATGTGGGTGTACCTGTTACAGGGACACCTCTGCCCAACCCTTCGGGGAAACAAGGCGTGATGTTATGTTATGTAGTGATATTTGGTGTTTTGTGTCACAGACAATACAACAATGAGCTAGTTAGCTTTTCAGTTACGTGTTTCATAGCTTAAACTTGTTTTTCTTATATAGCATAATCGGCCCATAATGTTCCCACTGCTGGGACACAGGCTTGTAATCTACCACGCGGGCCCAGTGCGGGTTGGTAGATGTCACTTGTCTTCGAATTGTTGGTTCTAGGACATGCCGGTTTCCTCACGATGTTTTCCTTCACTGTTTTGAGAGCAGTTGTGATGAAAATATTTACACAAAGTAAAGCGCCTGCCTGGGTTCGAACTGAGCCACCACTGCTTTTTCTTTAATAAGCAAAAGCAATTTATTAAATACTATATTATGTTCACTATACATATATGATACTCTAATGATTCCGGAATAGGGACTGCTACCATCCACCCTGCAAAGATCGTCGCTCCACCTAGCCTGAGGGCGTCCTTCCTTCCCAATGTAAAATTTCTATATTAAGTCTGTAATTTTTATGGTGTACATAATAAAGAATATTCTATCTATCTTTCTACAGATTCGAATTTAAACTTTCGATATTATGTCAGTCCGTCCGATTGTCTATTACACGGCCCTCCCGCTCATGTATTCTATAACATTATTATAAATTGCTATCAGCGGTAGATTAATATCGGTGATGTGCGGTTATTAAATAGTCATATATATAGAGTAGTTACCGTTATTAAAGAGGAAAAATGATGTCGTTACATTCATTTATTATAGTAACTTAATTTAAATACGGTGACGATTTATTAGTTTACTAGTCGTGCCTAGACAAAATCTAGTCCATTGTTATTTAGCTTTGAGGTCAGAACTGGTAAATATTCATTAAAAAAAAACATTATGCGGTGTTATCCATATTTTTTTTATAACGGTCTATGGGTATCTTTTTCCCTTTATGTATAGTTATTTAATTTATGTAATCCTCACGGTACGGCTGGTCCATAAATTCAAGGTCGCTCAACGAGCTATGGAACGACCTATGCTTGGAATCTGTCTGAGGGATAGAGTCCGGAATGAGGTGATCCGGCAGAGAACCAAAGTTGTCGACATAGTTCACAGAATTAGCAAGCTGAAATGGCAATAGCCGTAGAACCGATAGCCGTTGGAGTAGACGTGTTCTTGAGTGGAGAATGCGAATCGGCAAACGTAAGGAAGGAAGCCCTCAGGCTAGGTGGAGCGACGATCTTCGCAGGGTGGATGGTAGCAGTTGGATGAGAGTTGCCGAGAATCGAGCTGAATTGCGTGCCATTGGAGAGGACTAGTCCAGCAGTGGATTGCTGTACGCTGATGTTGATGAATGTAATCACAGATATAGGTACCCATGTAAATGTACAAAAGAGAACCATGTAATGCGGGTTGCAGACCAAGAGCTAAGCTAAGTTAGTTTAGCTTAGCTCGCTTAACTGACGCAGTTTTTCATACTTGTGTGCAGACTGCAAACTATGCAAGTTAAGCTATGTGAGCTAACGTGTTTGCCGATGCACAGCTATGCGAGCTAAGCTACCTCCCGCACTTACTTTGAACTTCGCAACTCTGACTGAGCTTTCGCTTAGTTTTTGGTGTGCACAGGACATATTTTTAACTTATCTTAGCTTAGCTTCGGCATAGCTTAGCTCTTGGTCTGCAACCCGCATAAGGATGTAATTGCAACCCATAGTCGTAGTAGATGGATAGGTGATCCGAAAACAGCAACAGAGCCGTATGAACCGCTGTATTATACTTATTTACTCCGTTATGACAGGGTTGTTCTATTATACATTTAGATATTCCTACGAAATTTCTTGTCGAATGGCCAATACATAAGCAAGTGTAAACAGAAGTCACCAACTCATAAACATGTTTATAGTTTACGCCATTTTTTCAGAGCCTCGTCATAAAAAACATTACAATTAGGTATGGTACCTACTTAATTGATTATCTTATTGTGTTGATTGATACGAAAATCATTGCAAATAAACATGATTATGCAATACGTCTGTGTATTGTTATCATTGGAAATAGTGATGAACTTCGAACGATATAGGTATTCATACAATGTGAAGTTACTGCTATCATAAATCAGTACCTGGTTGACCGAGCTCTGCTCGGTTGAAAAGAGGTAAGCATATCGTCAAATATGTCCAAGTATACCAACGTTGTATCACATTCCCGAGGCTGTGAAAATAGAGAAAACGAATTTTCCCAGCCCAGATTTATGAGACCTAGCTAGATCGATTTTTCGCCCCCGTAAACCCCTATATCGCAACTTTCATCGAAATCGTTAGAGCCGTTTTCGAGAACGTGTTTACAAATATAAATCGACGGTGGAAATTTCAAATGTCGTAAGGGACAGGGAATACAATGTCTATTACGACATTTGAAATTTCCACTGTCGATATCTATAATACAAATATTGCTCGTATAGGATAGGATAATTCTTAATGATTTGGAACGGTGGAAGTTTTTAGGAGCATAGGCCGGTAATTACATTATCTATGCTAATGGAAGGCGTAACAAACTCCTTATAACGTTTTGCAAAATCATCAGAAACATAGGATAACGTAGTTAGTTCATTGCTTAATCGGTACCTACGACCATTACATGGTACGCCAAATAATTTAATAAACTAAATATCAATGGAATTTATGAACGAATAATAAGTGGTGTCTGCCGCAATTTGTTAATTGGAATTACTTTACCTGTAAGTAATACATCACTAATCAAAAGTAGGTACCTATGGATAGTAAGTGTGACCTTTTCATCATTTAAAAATTCAATCGTCCCCATTTTTACTAATTACATAGATTTTGATAATTACGCCCTATCAATGGTAATGAAACAGATGCACGTTAATGAGGTGTCGTAAATCACAAAACGAGGTCACACTACATGTAGGGAAACTAGATTATCTTTACAACTGTCAACAAGACATTATTCTAATAGTTGAGAAACATTATGATGTTGAAAATTGTTTTATGAAAATAAATGTTTCACTAGGTATTTATAATGTAAGACAATTTAATTAAAGCTTGATTATAATATTAATAACACTTGTTTTAATTTCGCAATTTGATGAGCAAGTCGTGAACAAGTAGCCATATGGTTTAGAAGTTAGAGGAAAGATTTTTTGCACTGTATAAGTAATCCGGCAGCTGTTGGTACTTTCACCTGCGCGGGCGCCGCCCGAACATTGTCATTGCGGCTATGCGCCCGATTCGCTTACCTAATATACGGAGTTTGCGAAACTAGGCCCAAACGGCTAGACACGCGCTGAATGCCTACGGTTTAGAAATAGGAGTAATCTGATGTAGCATTGGAAATTGTTAAATAAACTAAGTTTTCAATTAATTATCAGGAAACGAGATTTAATGTTAGAAAATGTGCCAACCTAAATTCAAAAGATTTTTTTGTTCAATCCGACAGCAAAAAATTCGGTTGATCAATACAAAAATATACGGTGGGCTAAAGTGTTTTGTTTACGAAAAGGTGCAGGATAATATTTTTTTCTGCCATATAACAGCAGGAAACACTGCTTGGAAAAAACTCACCCAAAACTGGTCTTTATTTTTTTTGTGAGGCGACGATTTTATTATGGACATTGGTTTGATAGAGAAAACTATTGTTTCTTGTTGTTTTCAGGGTGAAAACAGGTTTACATTCTTTGTTTTGTTTTGAAAGGCGTCTTAAATTATGCCGGGGCTTGACAAGTGTAACATTAGCATTATGTTTTTAATTACTACAGACAATCAAGCTAGCAGTTTATATAATATGAATTTAGAATAATGGCTTCATTACAATAGATAGGCAGTAAGTTTATTACTTTGGATATTAGGTAACAACATATTAAATATTGTTACTTAATTAATTAAAAATGTTGCAGAAATTACTAAGGAATTTTCAGCTTAGGTCGTAAATATTTTTTCTGTAAAAAGTCATGACGTAAAAAAAACTTTAATTTACCAGAATTGTTAGTAGGTACAAGAGGAAGTAATTTCACGTCAGGAGCTCGCGTCTGTCACTGCAATTTAAACCTTATGTCAGTGACATAAAAATTAGATGATGAGCCTTAGTAATTTGCAATGACCATTGCTAAATTTTCTTAGTTTCCTTTATTGATTGCAGAATATTTATGATTTGTTTATAATTCCTGGATCTACATCCTATACATCTATCTAATCTACCATCATAGTATCTTAGAACAGGTCGCTTTCTGTTGAGTCAAGAGAAGCAACAAAAGCAATAACCTTGCTCTCCAAAATATCTGCAACTATAATTTGCAATTCTTCATAAATAATGCAAGTATTACATAAAGCATACAATGCTTGGAAAATAACTGTATTGCAGACATAAAAGAATAATTAGGAATACAGTTTATTAGAAGAGTTTTACTTGTTCTTTTGGGTTTTGAGTAAATAACTTTCACCCGCAGTTAAGTGGGCTACAGGTTTTTTTTTCTCTTAATTTTTCTACTTCCTAGTGTGTAGTTTTAGTTAAATGAACCTTGTTTTCTTTCCCACACTTCTTATTAATACATCATTGTGTACCTACTGAGCATTGTCAAATACATGGAATATCTTACAAAACTGTCAATTCCATACATAAGTACAGTAGTACTTTAATTTAGTTTTTTTTCGAAAGTAAGTATTATGTATTATTATGCAAATTGCTTATTATTGAACTTCAGTATGACTAACTATTTAGTAAAGAATATCTCACAATAACAAATTCTTATCAAAGAAAATTAATTATATTATACTTACAGAACAAAAAAACAACAATTACAAAATAAATTTAAAGATTTTCAAATAGTATTTAATATTCACATTAAAGAACATCAATTAACAGTATAGTTAATAATGTTGTGAAGTTATCAGAAATTTCTCAACACGGTTGTTGCAACGACTCGCAACTCATTCATTAAACTATGCAACATTACCTTGTCTATGTATTGAGAGAGTGTACATGAGTGGCTGTAATAGCTTCTAAAACTAATATTGGACACATTCATCATCATTCAAATATTCATTATGAAAGATTCAAATACACAACCTGGTTCTGTTAGCAATTGAATGCTCTAGAGCAGGACAGCATAGTCGTTCACCTGTTCCAATCAATACTCCAAGTTGACTGGTCTGCAAGGTGGTAATCAACTTGTATGTTGATGACCTAGATTAGATACTTTTATAATATGCAAGTAGGTTAGTAGTTACTTTAAAATTCACAGTAGGAAATTTTCAGTGTAGATATTATCTGAATTACTTTCTAAGGATTGATAAGACTGGAATTCAATTGACTAAAAAGGCAGAATCATTAATTTGTACTATACTTTAAGAGGAAGGTACCACAATTGGTTTGCTGGCCTTGGTATAAAGTATTTCCCCTTTTAATAGTTCTTAGAATATGAATTTTATAAATTCTAAGAAACCATTAAATGTTTAGGTGTGTTTACATTATTTTTTTCTTCATTACTTAATAAGTGTTTCATAAGAAATGTTTTGATTATTATGTAAGTAGTTAGAGAATGAGTGGTGAAATAAAAAACACTGAAAAATAGAATGACTATTAAATTTTGTTTCAGCATTTTAATACCTAATAGGAAAACTTCTTAATAGGCAAAATAAGGCCAGTATCAGTGCTTTAATTGAATAATGGCACTTTTTATGATAAACAGGATGTTATATTCATTGAATAACAATTTTAGTTCTAATAACCTATCCTTACTTAATTTTATATTATTACATTAATAATGTAAGATACTAAATGTCAATATTGTTTATTAGCAACTTGGAACTACAGTTCATAAATTTAATAGATAATTACTTGACTATAACATTATCATTAACAAACACACAGCGCCATCTTTTGTCATAATGTAGTACTCAGTTAAGATTTGTTGATAAGTGCTAAGAAAAAAATGTTGCCTTGAAATATAATCTTTACCAAACAGTCCATGTTTTTTATTTTCATCGTACTGTAGGAACTGTATCCTGAAATCCTTTAATGTAAGCAAAAAGAGAAACTATATTATTGCAAACATTGTTAAAAAAAATTGAACTAAATTGCGGTTTGGAACTCTTAAGTTTGATTTCTATTGCTTGATGCAATTGTAAGGACCAGGTAATACTTTTAAATTATTGCATGATTCTTGACATTGAAAACGTACTTCCCATTTTAATTTTATTCCATAATAACCTTTACTGAAAAATGATTGGTGTTACATTTTAAAATACTGCTGAAATGTTAGAAATTATTTGTAAATGTTCATTTGCAAAATATAGGCAACATTATGTAGGTAAACTTGCAAAGTCAGGCAAATGTTGACAATATTTTAGAAATGTGCTTCTGTTTTTCTGCATGAAATATGATATGACATTATGTTCCACTTATTTTTCAGTTCATAAATCCATGATTGAGAAATATATTTCTTTTAGAAACCAATTCATAGTTCCTGCAACATAGATTTTACAGAAATATTCCTATAAAAACAAGTTGTTGTTAAATGCTCCAGTGGAAAATGATAATGCAAAAGTGATTGCTTAAAATTGTAGTACACTAATTTTCATACTAAATTATACTACTAGAATCAACTACATCGACAAACATTGCGTGGTGTTTTTCCAGTAGGTAAACCAGATAAGTAAGACTTGTTCGTCTTGAATGTTTTTATTCTGAATTCAATTGATATCTCTAGCAGGGGCACAATCTTTACGTGAAACGGTAGCGAGAAAAAAAGTACGATTTGTAACATAACTCCACGGTAAACGTCGAATTCCGCAACAATAAGTCCGAATTCTCTAATTATAGCCGTATGAAATGTAAATCTGTGAAAATAACAGAGCAAATTTTCTACATGTTGACGTGGCGTGACATTGGAGAGGAGTATAAATCGCAATGCTACCTACATAAACTTGTTTTGAAGCCAATTATCATAATTAGAAAACTGATTTGTTGTAATAAGACTACTAAATTTGCAGTTTCATTTCAATTACTGTAATATAAGTATGGCGCCTGACATTGTTGGCTTATCTTTATTTTGGTCTAACAATATGGCGATTGGACTTACCCTATTATTCCTAAGGAAGTCTTCAATAGCTTTCAGCGCTGAATCCGTTAATTTCACAAACACTAGTTCCTTGTTTTCTTTATAACTAGACTCCGATGATAACCCATACTGAACACCTGCTGGCAAGGCCGCCATTTCTTATTCACTATTCGCACTGTGGACCAGCTGACTCCTTTGCTAGTCGTCACGATTCATATCATTCACACATTTTCTTAACCGTAATCACAAATTCACAACCTATATAAAATTATAATTACAACAACAAAAGGGTTTTAGAAGTCCAAATTAACAATCTTTTTGTAACCCCATCGACTCGGCCTTTGTTGGCAGCGCTCTCAGTCTGCAAGGCCGCACTGACTGTCATGCGCAATGGCGCTTTTGACAGGAAACGCGAGCATTCACTGAGACACTAGCGCCAATAGGCAGTTGGTAACAAGTATTTTGAACTGTAACTAACTTCAGACTTGTCAAAATTTACAATATTTTTTTAATTTTCGCTCATTAACAAATGAAAATCTGTGATTTCACAATGAAAAACTCATGAAAAGTGTTTACTTCGTCTTTTTAACTTCAATTAAGTGACAATGCGTTAGTTTTAAAGACTTTTTTACTGCACTATATTTTGGAGGTTATGTTTCATCTAGTTTCGTAAGACACCTCACTTACGTGTTATTGCTGCTCGTATCTGTCCCGTGTACATAGTTTAAAAAACTATTTATGGTTATAAACCTATTTATTGATAACACATTTGAAATTCCAACACAAACAGTGAGTATCAATTAGTACCTATACTTTCTTGTGTCGAGTTCGTGAATGTGGCTAATAAAAAAATCTAAAAAATCTGTTCTAGATTTGGCAAAAGTTTAACCTAGATTTATTTATCATTTTTCAGAGTTTTCTTATTTACTAGTCATGGCTACTTGGGAGGAGAAGAAACAACTAATAACTCGCAATTTGCAAGAGTTCTTGGGTGATGAAAAACTCACTGAAATCTTGAAGCAAAGAGATCTTAAAATCTATTGGGGTACAGCAACAACCGGACGGCCTCATGTGGCTTATTTCGTCCCTATGTCGAAGATAGCCGACTTTCTAATGGCTGGATGTGAGGTGACTATACTGTTTGCTGATTTACATGCTTATTTAGACAATATGAAAGCACCTTGGGAACTTTTAAACCTCCGTACTCAATATTATGAAGCTGCTATCAAAGCAATGCTTCAATCAATTGGTGTACCACTAGAGAAATTAAAGTTTGTAAAGGGTACCGAATATCAGCTTAGCAAAGAATATACACTTGATGTGTACCGAATGTCATCTGTCATAACAGAACATGATGCAAAAAAAGCAGGAGCGGAGGTTGTAAAACAAGTTGATCATCCATTACTTAGTGGGCTTTTATACCCTGGACTTCAAGCTTTGGATGAAGAATATTTGAAAGTTGATGCACAGTTTGGAGGTGTTGATCAAAGAAAAATATTTACAATGGCTGAAAAATATTTGCCACAACTAGGGTATGCTAAGAGAGTGCATTTAATGAACCCTATGGTACCTGGTCTTACAGGTGGAAAAATGTCAGCATCAGAAGAAGACAGTAAAATTGATCTTTTAGACAACCCTGCAAATGTGAAAAAGAAGCTAAAAAAAGCTTTTTGTGAACCTGGAAACATTACTGATAATGGTGTTTTATCATTTACCAAGTATGTAGTGTTTCCCTTAATGAAAGGTGATGAAACCTTCAAAATAAGTAGAGCACCGGAGCATGGTGGTAATGTTGAATATACAAAATTTGAAGATCTTGAAAGTGCATATGCTAAACAGGAAATTCATCCAGGAGATTTGAAAGTTAGTGTTGAGTTAGCTATAAACAAGCTTTTAGGTCCTATTCAAGAAATATTCAAACAACCCAAGCTTCAAGAGCTAGCCAAAAAGGCTTACCCACCTCCAGCTAAAGTTAAAGGAAATGCACCTGCAGCTGATGAAAATATAACACCTGCAAAACTTGATATTAGAGTTGGGCGTATAGTAGAAGTTTCCAGACATCCAGATGCTGATGCTCTCTATGTTGAAAAGATTGATTTGGGTGAGGAAGAACCAAGAACTGTGGTTTCTGGTTTAGTAAACTTTGTGCCTATAGAAGAGATGCAGAACCGCGATGTAGTTGTTCTCTGCAACTTGAAACCTGCTAAAATGCGTGGTGTTGAATCTAAAGGTATGGTTCTCTGTGCTTCTGTTGATGAACCTAAACAGGTTGAGCCGCTTTTCGCCCCAGAGGGCAGCAAACCAGGCGATAGAGTGGTGATAGAAGGATATGAAACAGGGGAACCTGATGATGTTTTGAATCCTAAGAAAAAAGTTTGGGAAAAACTGCAAGTTGACTTAAAAACCAATGAGAGCCTTCTGGCTGTTTGGCAGGATAATAAACTGATTAGCAAAGTAAATGGAAATCCTGTTACAACTAAATCTATGAAGAATGCACCTATAAAATAGATGCTTAATTTATTAATTTAAGGCGAAAGCGTCAGCGTAGCCCCCGAAATTCAAATTTTCTTACGTTTTTTGCAATTTTCAGGTCAGTATAAGGTTGTATGTTAAATATGATTTGCATCTGTACCAAATATTTATTTATGGATTTATGATAAAAATCATCAATACTACTCTCAAAGTTCATATAACCCTATTGAATGACTATTTCATGAAATCATGACATTTGAGGCCAATGATTATAATTCTGTACCTAAAGCTCATTTTTGTTACGGTCGCGAATCATATTTTAATCATCATACAACTTGACACTGTCCTGCAAATTGCAAAAAAGTAAGAAAATTTGAATTTCGCGGGCTACCTTTGCGCATCTGCTGTTTGCATTTTCTTAGCATTTGCTACACAATCCTCAATGTGTACTCTTCCAGCAGAAGTCTAATTTATGATTTAAAGTTTTGAACATATAAAATAAAATATAATATATTTTTTACCTTCGAATTGTTTAATTTTAATCACAATCATACAATAACAACAGATAAGACGCTTTCTGGCTTTGCAACCGTTTACTTGGAGCGCCATCTTTTGGATCATTTTCTGTCTTCAAATTCAAAAGGGGCACTAAACGAAATATTACCTATTAGAAAAAAGTTATTACACAATAGACGACTTCCATAATGATGAATCACCATTGAAATAGAATGAATCACTGACTGATTGACATGCTAATAATCCTTTTGACATATTTCATTTTTGATTACTGCTACCTTGTTGACTTATGCTGTAATTCGAACGATTTGATTTTTTTATTATGTTTTGTTATAATTTCCTAATTGTTATTTCAAATTATAATGTCTAAGATTTACATGCCCATGTGACGGTAGAACATGGACGACTTTCTTAATAAAACATCAATGGAATAATTCCCCATATTTGCAAAGTAATAAATGATTTGATTTGATTTGATACATTTTGGTGTCTACAATATTTTAATCATCAGATGGCGCTTTTGTGTTGAACAACAAGAATAAAGATAAATAAATAATTAACTAGGTTCAAGTAAATATTTTCCATCATAGTGGTTCCTTTTTAATTGTATCAGTTTGAGAACTTCTTTGTGCCTCTTGACTTATAGATTCTTTTTGCCACTGAAGTAAACACATTTCGTATTGGCTTGGACTATCGACAATTTCGTCCAAGAGTAATAAGATTTTTCTTCTAAAAACTCTCATTTGACATTCGGATAACGCATTAACTTCTGGCAACAAACTTAACAGAAACATTTTTCTTGAGTCGTCGACCACCTCATTGTTATTATTTGGTCTTTGTTGCAAATATTTAATGAAGTTGTCGCTAGTCCTAGATTTTTTTCTTGAAGGCTCAGGAATTTCAATTTCTTGATACTGAAGTTGCAGAGAAGTGTCTTTATCATGATCGTTATAACCATTTACTTCTTCATCTGTTTCAACATCTATTTGTTGCAAAACAGTCTCTTGTAGTTTTGAAGATCTGATGTATGGTAATACAAATTCCATTTCATCGTGTAAATAATATTTCCTCTTCCCTGTTCCATCTGCATTTAGTCTCAAACTCCGCAACAGACCATAACGCAGATTTTTCCACTTTTCTTTACATTCGGCAACTGAAACAGAAAAAAGAACCTTTTTGTTTAATCCACATAATTGCAGGGAACCTACCTACAGATATTATCAGAAAAATCACAATAAAGTTAGTAGGTACGTACTTAGATAAGTTTAAATTATCACAATCTGGCTTCAATGTAAAGTTAAGTTGGCTACCTCCCCATTTATTAATTATGCGCCAAATACATGCAACAATGTTCTGTTGTGATGCAAACTCTATCGTACGTCTCTTGCCAAATTAATAAAAACGTCTTACCTGACATTACAGTTTGGCTGGCCACATCGTGCCACGCTTTGTCACTTATATCCTTTTTCAGGTACTCAGCTAAATTATAATTGTACAGACAAGGAAACTTTTCAATTGCTTTCACTAATTGCATGTTTTTGTCGCACATGATTGCGAAAATGTTGCCGCCTTGTTAGTGCTCGTGCTCGAGTTGGACTGGCGATGGCGTCAAGTCAGCTACGCGACATGGCGCTATTCGTGTTGCGTTGTTGTCGCGGTGACGCAATTGCAATACCGAGCTCCTATTGGTCGCTGTCATTTACCTCATATTTGAATACATTCACTGAGTGCAGTGGCCAGTGTCGCGAGCGCCGACTGGAATCATAATTTTACATCATCGGAGTTTGTAGTTTGTAGGATAAGGAAGCGATAGGAAAAACAACGATAAATATACAGAAATGTCGTGAAGCATTTAGCGTCAGAGGTATTTTTAGTTGTCCAATGTCCATCTCGCAGCGTATGTAATTAATATTGTATCCACTGCATTGTCTTAACATTTGGTTTAAATCCAAGTTTAGGTACGGGTACCCATAGATTCCTTCAGTCATTGTTTTAATTCGGCAAGGTTCAGATAGGGAGAATGCACTATTTTCAAGAGTTGCGCTCTATTCATTCGTTTATCTTTATGTTGGAGGCTCAGACCAACATTGGTCTGAGGTTGGAGGCTAAAAGTCAATACCTATTGACCAAACTGCAACTTAGATTATATGTTAGGAAAGGTAGGTGCCATAGCGTCCACAGCCGTAAGTTGTGTGGTGCTGTGATTTGAGCAGTACCGACCTGTCTATAATGTAATTACCTATGGCCAGTATTCCTATGTAGTCGTAGTAGTAGTATCTAGTATAAGCCCCCTGGTGAATCTTGCCATAAGTCACTGACTCATGGCAAGTATTGACTGGCTTGATATACCTACCTAAAATGTTGCTGTTACCGGCTTTACACCTCTGCCAAATCCTTCGGGGAATGAAGGGGTGATGTCATGTTAGTATAAACAAGTACCAGCACTTATCGCATCCGAGTTTACTACAATAACAGATTTCATTGTTTGGAGACAGGGAACGCCATCTGTTGAGTTTGGTAGGATTTACAGTAACTTATGGTACCTCGAACGCACCACAGTCTTGATAGAAATATGAATCATGTTCTTGTACAGGCAGGAAGTTGATTTGTAATTTGTAAACACTGAACATAAATGTGGTCCGAACATTAAAATCAATCTGCCTAGCCTTTTCCCAACTATGTTGGCCGTTGGGGTCGGCTTCCCGTCTAACCGAATGCAGCTTGGAGCGACTGCCTATCTGACCTCCACAACCCAGAAACTGGGTAGGTATTAGCTTGTCCACTCTGAAATAAAGCGTCCCACTACTGCATTACCCCATTTTTTTTATTACTGCATTACTTTGCATACCTACCGGATTAGGTAGGTACCTACTTCGCATACCGCAAAGATTATAAGAAAGCTCCCATTTAAATATTTTAAAATAATAGAAAATTGTTTTTATAGTTTTTAAGAATTTCTGCAAAATAAAGAAAAAAATATTTTAAGGTTCCTATTGTTTTATGGCGTGTTTTATTTTATTTAGTTTAAAGAATTGTTGTTACCTACAATATATTTTTAGGTTAAGTTTTGTTATGTGCGAGTTGTTTTGTGTTAAGTATTTAATGTAAAATTAATTTGCATACCATAAACAGGCAAAATATGGACTGTACTAAACCATCAACTTTTACAACTGGTAACACCTATATTTTCTGCAAATAAATGATTCTTATTACCTACCGTGTGCGTAAAATGCGGTAGTGGGGCGCGTCATTTCATAGTAAACAAGCTATTTAATATGATACAACTTGGTAAGACTGGTTTTCGGCAGACTTTCGGACTTCTGACGACCCGTAGGTAACGACTGTCAAAGATCCATGAAAGCCGGGACCAACGGCTCTACTTAATACTTACCTAGGTGCTCAGCCTGTGAGGGGTTTAGTCAGTTCTAATTCAATCAATCTGCCTAGCCTTTTCCCAACTATGTTGGGATCGGCTTCCAGTCAACCGGATGCAGCTGAATACCAGTATTTTTCATGGAGCGACTGCCTATCTGACCTCCACAACCCAGTAACAGGGTAATACGATACCCCTTGGTAAGACTGGTTGTCAGACTTTCGGGCTTCTGACGACCGTAACGCAGGGCCGTAGCTAAGGGGGGGCACTGTGGGGCAATGCCCTACCTTAAAATACCAATGCCCTACCTACCTTAAAAAAAACTAACTATTCTTTTCAACTAAGTAATAATAAGCAAAGTAGTTACTGTGAAGCTAAGTTATGACATCTAAACAATTTCGAATTAACCACGGCATCTTACAATCACAATAAAATGATTCTTTATTTTGAATCTTATTCGAATTTACTTTAAGGAAACGCTTTATATTGAGTAGATATATAAGATATGTTTGAACATGAGTAGAGAAATAAATTATTTATGTCAGAATAAATTACTTTATTAATCACCCCCGACAATTAAGTACCTATTAACTGACTCACACATTACAAATATCAGTCAAGAAAGCCAAAAATCAATTGATCAGAACAGATTAACATTTTTACTTACGCCTTATCTGTAACAATAGCTGCCCTACCTTAAGTTCAAGTCTAGCTACGGCCCTGCCGTAACGACTGTCAAAGATCCACGAATGACAGCTGGGACCAACGGCTTGATGTGCATTCCGAGGCACGGAGGAGTCTCGTTATGTAGAAATGGTCACCCATCCACGGAGCAACCCAGGCAAGCGTAGCTTAACCTGATGGATCGATCCGTGCGGCTGTTATTACCGGGGTTGGTCCGTGGATGGCTGACCATCTTTACATACCGAGACTCCTCCGTGCCTGGAAATCGCGAATATTTGGCAAAACTGGGAACTAGTACCCTAATTGCGTAGGTAACTTATTTTCGTAAACGATTAAGACAAACTTGTTTCATTTTGACAGTTCAACAACATTCATTGCGTTATTTACGTTGTTGAGCAGATTTTTTTTCCAACTTATGAAGCAATGGATTCGCAATCTGTTTCAAATTGAAACAGATTGTGATGGATTGTATATTATGCAATGAGGGTACTGATTACCGAAAAATTTCTGGTATTCAAAATGTCACGATAAAAAAAAACACTACAAAGTGAAAAATAACTTTAATTTCGGAAGTCGGTGTCTTTGGTTTTGAATTTTCGTTCTTTGTCACCGACTTCCGAAATTAAAGTTATTTTTCACTTTGTAGTGTTTTTTTTTGAAGTCGGTTGTTTTTTTTTGTAAAAGTTTTTATTTTTCACTTTTTAGTTGTGGTAAGTACCTACCCCACACAAATTCGAATACCACTACCTGCTATGTAAATAACAGTGACAGGAAGTTATCATATCATCTACATACTAAGTGGGAAAAAATACGTAAGTATAATTGAAGCTAACTCAAAAACTACCCAAGCAAAGTTAATACAATTTATATGGGACCACTTCTGAAGTATGATCTACCAAAAAAAAAAGAACCATCAAAATCTATTCATAATTGGCGGAGTAATCGCGTAACAAACATACAAAAAAAAAAAAAAATATATTAAAAAAAAACATACAGACGAATTGAGAACCTCCTCCTTTTGGAAGTCTGTTAAAAAGGTACAGTCAACCCCACATCAGTGGAAACACTTGCATTACGAAAATTACCTATTTAGGTATCTACTTATTGCTACGACATGAAGGCGCTGTCAATGTAAAATTGTTACCAACGATGTGCGATTGACTGTACCTACCTACCTATTCGTTAGTTAAAGAGACGAATGAATTATAAGAGTTTTCCAATAATTGATAAGGAAGTCGAACCAGTAGATATTCCGGTTATGTAGAGCTTTAAATCTACACTTTTATGAATGCAACCTGCATCTGGAAACTCTTTTTATTCCTAGGATAAGTTGGTAAGTTACCTACATATCCATATAAAAATCCAAAGGATCTCTACAAAAAAATGAAGTTCGAAATGTTTGTTGTGTTGACGAAAGGAATGCTACAAACTGAAGCATGTAGACCATGCAGTACCCTAATTGCGTAATACAACACAATCACAATTTGTTTCGATTTGAAACAGATTACCTACTAATCCATTGCTTCATAAGTTGGAAAAAAAATCTACTCAACAACGCAATGAATGTTGTTGAACTGTCAAAATGAAACAAATTAGGCAAAATTGTTTACGAAAATAAGTTACGCAATTAGGGTACTGTTTTCGAATGTAAATAGGCGCAATTTTTAATTTATGATGAAAAGTAGAACTGAAACATTCAGGACAAACACTCGATTTCAGGACAGAACAACTAGAAACACAGTGCTAGCTTAGTAGTGGGTAGAGAGTGTTAGAGAAATTCACCATACCCATAAGTTCTAAGTTAGGTTATCGTCCTATATTTAAGTATACTTAGATAACTATAGGAAAACAGAAATACTTGTTGATTCTGTTTGGTTGTTTTGCCAGAAATCCAACAAATAAATCACATTTCCTAAAATAAAAATAGCTTGGTATATTCTGGACAATCAATTTACCTAGCCTTTTCCCAACTATATTGGAGTCCGGTTCCTTTTCCAACTTCAGCTTGGAATATTCTGGACATTCATTTTGATAAAGCTCTGAATCTCATTGTGCTAAAGTTGGCTCGAACTGGCGCATTTCATACATAAATTAAGAGGCGGGCTAGGTAACTGGATAATAATAAAAGTAGGCCGCGAATGCATCGCAGCTGAATACAATAAATGCATAGCGATAAAATTAGATATTCAATAACGGCAAGGGGTCGGAGGTCCGCCATTTTGGAGCTTCGGTCAGACGGGGCTACGGGTGAAGGGGGATCGCGCATGCGCAAAGCTTGCACCCGCACCCTGTTAGGGCCGGGACTTCTGCAAGTGTGATGTCAAAAAACACGTTATTCTCTCCCCTAATTCTACTAACCTAGTACGTCTTAATATGAGAAATTAATGATAAACGCCCTGATTTCTCTGATTTTATCATTGACACTAAATCTCCGACCGGGAACCGAGGATTTGTGGAGGACTCTTGAAATATTTATCAGCCCGAACAATGACAGGGAACGGCTGATTGGACAGTGATTCATTTGTGTTAATATTTATGTGTGGGAACCTCGGACATGTTTCGGTAAAAACCTGTGAACGATTTTACGATCCCCGAGGATTACTTGTTTCGGTAAACATTGTGATTGTGCGTTCAGTGTCAAGTGACTATTCGCGTGAAAATTGCGACAATTAGTAAGCATAATAATGGGATGACATTAAAGACAGATGGAAAAGGTTTGGCGTCGGGTTGGTCTCCATTCCTCCCGGAAGAAGAGGGATGGAAGCGGAACTAGCGCAAGCAAGGAAGTGACGCCATCTGCCGCTCCACCGCCACAGGAGGCTGAGTATCAGAACATACACACACTGAGAACAGCTGACTTGATAAGACAAAGGCAGGGCGAGGGCGACAAATCGACTCTTCGATCATCGTATATTATCAGAAACGGAGATAATTTTATTTTGGTTGAGAGGAGACGTCGCAGGCGTCGTCGAAGTGGCACGAGGGCTTCTTCCGGGAGTAGACATCACACTCCACCCGTCGAGGAGAACACTCGGACGGAGCAGAAGAGGCGTCCACCGGCCAGATTGAAGATATTCGGCATACAATGGCCGTTGCATTCCAGCGATTCTAGGTAACTGTTAATTATTTACATCAGAAATTATGTTGGCTACTTTATCAGCCAGGTTCATTATACTGCAGTACGGTAGATTGCACGACATGATTACAGTCTGTCTTATGTAAACTTGCAGTTAGCTAAGGACGCAACAATGCAACAAGCGTTCGAGGCAAATGATTTGTTGTTAACGCATAAAAAATTAACGATGGGTAATGCTGAATGATTAAATATAAATTAAATTCTCCAATGATGCGCAACTTTACTTCTTACGTATGTTGAGATTAGGTTACATGCAAGCTGCGGAATAATCTATCTTTAATAAGTAATAGAGATATTGTATGTGTACAAGAAAATAACAGCTACCTACTCTTTTTAAGCCAATGGACTGAGACAAACCTAATACTAAAGGGATAGACATGACTCATGCTATGGTTAATTGTTTGTATCAGATTCGTGTGACTAAGCGATTTTGTCTAACGGATGGGCAGAGTCTTCCTGCTATAACAACAGAGATCACAAATCCGTTTGATCATAGCACATCTCTTAGACCGTTAATTTTAACGATCATTGGGAGCCCTAAATAAAACAGGGGATGCTCTTCTATAATATCATATATTATGTTCTGTATAATATGATCAAATAATAAATTCCTTTACTGACCGGTACTCTAATTGCGTAATGCAACACAATCACAATTTGTTTCAATTTGAAACAGATTGCTAATCCATTTCTTCATAAGTTGGAAAAAAAATCTGATCAGCAACGTAAATGACGCAATGAATGTTGTTGAACTGTCAAAATGAAACAAATTAGGCAAAATTGTTTACGAAAATAAGTTACGCAATTAGGGTACTGTACCCTAATTGCGTAATACAACACAATCACAATTTGTTTCGATTTGAAATAGATTGCTAATCCGTTGCTTCATAAGTTGGAAAAAAAAAATCTGCTCAATAACGTAAATAACGCAATGAATGTTGTCGAACTGTCAAAATGAAACAAGATAGGCAAAATTGTTTACGAAAATAAGTTACGCAATTAGGGTACGGTTCTTCTACCTATAAAGCAAATACATACTGGAACATTCCCTCTTACAATGATACAAAAGCATAATTAAGTGGTTCTCGACCTAAAGTAAATAGAAATGGTAATATTGTATAGGGAGCACGTGAACCACACGTGTCGGTTTTAGTACGCTATCGATCAAAAAGCCGCGCTGAACCCTCATCGAAGATAGAAATAGAATACGCCTATGGGAAAAACTGTAGGGCACATAAAAGTGTGTCAGTAATGTCAGCCTGAGTATCTCTCTCTGAAGAGCAATGGCCTCCTTTCTTAAAGATAAGGATCGAGCATTAATCACCACCTTGTAGGAGTCCTTATTAGTTGCCCTCCATCCTCCTTCAGTTGTTTGCTTACTGTTGAGCGTCGTGATATACCCATCCCATTAATCCCCGAAGATGTACCTAGTTTTTGAAGATCTTTCTCTATTTGGCCTGCTGTAGTGCATCGGACATCTTGGTGTTTAGATATTGCTTTCCCTAATCATCATCATAATCAGTCCATCCTCAACTGCATCTTCTAAAGTCTTTATAGATTAGATTAGATTTAAGAAACAAACATTGGTGCCGATTCTCTTGTACGAACTAAACTAACTAAACTATCACTAAAATTCCTTACTCTTGACTATGAGAATCTTATAGCTATTCTGCAAAATAAATTCTCTAAATTTAAAAATCATTTTGACACATCTAAATCGAATTTGACAATCGCGACTCCACACGTGATACTTAATCACGTGGTCTTTTTAGAGCCGGAGGCGCGCAGGGAGGGCAGCCTCGTGGTGTTTTATATGGAATTTTTCACTTTTTGTATGGAAAATAAGAAAAATTATTACCTACATGTAGAGTGTCTGGGGTTTAAGGGTTTTATAGAGGGGGTCGAACTTTTCATTATTTTTGCGATTGGACACACCGTTTTCGAGATATAAGCAAAAAAAAAAAAAAAGATTCAGTACTGTTTTTGCATTTGAAGTCGAGGTGTTGGTGTGAATTTATAGTTCATGACAACCAATTTTATTCCACACGTTTTTAATCGCGATTAAAAATAGTCAGCTATTTTCACTAAACTAATATCTCGTTGCCATCTTAGTGCTGTCAAACTAAAATATAGTTAAGTTGTGTCACTTTAGTCTATTTCAGAATGGGAAATCGTCTTTTGACAGGAATAAACTAAATTTTGGTGATTTTTAGTTTAGTTTAGAGGCATTTGTGACAAGAGAATCGGCACCATTGTTTGCCGCGATCTATAAGGAAAGTGGCAATATATTGGTCTAAATCGCGGTAGGTATTGTCTACTTGGCAAAAGTACTAGTCAACATCACAGTATTTTTTTAAATCTACTTTTTAGTATTCGTCTTTCGGATAAAGTTTCTAATGATCGATAAGTACAGCAAGATATTTGCTTTTTCAATTACTGTGTTGATTTCTATCAGTGTTAATCACGTGTTGTGATGACAAGGCAGAAATTATGACTTGCATTAATATAACGGCATTGTGGTATCAGACAAGCCGGTTTTACCAGACGGCTTATTTTTTTTGTTAATAATAGATTGGCAAAGGCCTTTCGGCCACCATACCAGCAACACCGAGGGGCTTACCGATAGGTTTATTATAGTTTCTAAGTTTCTTTAAAATCTTAGATACATCTAAGCATTGTTTGCTTTCTGTCCATTGTTTAGTCCCTGTTATTGAGTTTACATGTCCACAGTTCAATGTTATCAGTGTCTGTTCTTTATCAGTCATTATCAGCCTGGCCTTTTCCCGACTATCTTGGTGACGTCAGATTGAGCAAATGCGACATAATTCTATATCTTACAATATTAATTAGAAGTAAGTATCTAACTGCTCATGATCTCTACAATTTTTTGAAGTGAAAACTACTTTAGGCGCATTGGGTATTTTTGACATGGGAAAAAACAATTGAACTCGCGATACCGTTACCGACACCTCATTTTTGTAAGGTTACGGACCAATGTTCTATACGAGTATTTTTCTTACATCAACGCGATTTTGTTCAAGTTTTCACTTCTGTCGGCATTCCCGGAGTGCCACTGTTTTTTTTTTGTAAGACATCTCACTGGTTAACCTCGGAGGTGGTCGGCTGCTTCACCGGACTTTTTGTAGCTGCCTCAATAAGGCCTCCAGCCAGGGCATACAACTTAGATACGAAGCGGGTACGGACCTCGGCTTAGGGCGTAGCTGGGACGAGGACAGCAAGGGACAGGCTAGATCGGATTAATATTATTATTGGTCTCTACAATTCAATCATTGACACCTTGAGACTATCGAGATTCTTAGCATTGCAGACACAGATTATTAAAGAACTCCTAGGAACCAAGTACCACCATACGGGTTTCGAACGTAGAGCAGCGTTGTTTTGTTCCAGTTTGAAAGGATATGGGTGCTGGTGTAATTACGGACAGATGACTCATTTCATCGTTATCTGTGGAATGTTAACGCATCTGCGATGCCTGTGATATAGCATATCTGTAGAAGTGGCGGTGACTCTTCTTATCTGGTGGGTCGTTGGAAATTTGGCCGTTCAAAAACATAAACAAAGAAAGAATAACACTTCGTCTAGTTACAACCGTTGACGTTTGGCAATTGCTTAGATGGTCCCCGAAGCACCGAAGGTCCATTTGATACCTGTGTCAGATCAGCCTACAAAATTATCGTAAAAATAGCGCACTAATTCATAATTACACGGCGGGGGTACGTGCCACAGCAGCCTCCACCACAGGTAACACTATAATCATTGAGAGCGAATTTTACCAACGAAATTGAATGCGATCAGTAAAATAATCCAAACCGTGTTCAAGAGCTGTCAGTGTCATCTTTGTTTAGGAATTAGATCTATTGTCGTTCGTCGTCCTTGAACACCATCGTACTGTGGTACTTGCCGCAGTAGTGATGGTCCTCCATGACTGTTATGAACACTCCCACGCCGCACTGCTCACCAGTGCACTCGCGACGGAGACGGTGGATTTTGACGTTCTCGTCAACCTTGTAGAACTTAAGTACTGCTAGCTTGACCTTCTTCGTATTGTGCTTAATCTTCTTGGGGGTGGAGTAATTCTTCTTCTTGCGCTTCTTGGCGCCACCGCGCAGGAGCAGCACCAAGTAGAGTGTGGACTTCTAGATGTTGTAGTGTGACAGGGTGCGGCCATCTTCCAGCTGTTTACCGGCGAAGAGCAACCTCTGCTGGTCTGAAGGGATTCCCTCCTTATCCTGGATCTTGGCTTTCACATTTTCGATGGTATCCGAGGGCACGACCTCAAGAGTGATGGTCCTACCCGTGAGGGTTTTGACAAAAATCTGCATCTTGATTCAGCTTACACCAGCACCATGCCACATGAAAAAAAGAGAGAGAAAATTGACACAGAGCTCTTGAACGCAGTAAAATTTTGATTTTGAATTCACAAATAGTAATAGAACCAAGAGCTCGTAGCTAAGTACTAACAGCCGCACGGATCGATCCATCAGGTTAAGCTACGCTTGCTGTTGGTCCGTAGATGGGTGACCATCTTTTCATACCGAGACTCCTCCGTGCCTCGGAAAGCACGTTAAACCGTTGGTCCCTGCTGTCATTCTTTGATCTTTGACAGTGGTTACGTCGTCAGAAGCCCGTAAGTCTGACAACCAGTCTTACCAAGGGGTATTACTTTGGGTTGTGGAGGTCAGATAGGCAGTCGCTCCATGTAAAATACTGGTATTCAGCTGCATCGGGTTAGACTGGAAGCCGAACCTAACATAGTTGGGAAAAGGCTAGGCAGGCAGAAGAAATAGTAGTAGAACCTTGATGACAGACTTTATCCACGTGAAATGAAGTTAAGTTTCATTAAAACACTAAATAATACTTTAAACTGAACTTAAAATCGTATGGTATAACAGTTTCATAAACTACTTTAAGTATTATAGCAAGTTTGTTATGAAAACTGTATTTTAACAAAACTTTTTAATTTAACGTGGCTTTCAATAAAATTGTAAGTGTACCTTCACCTACCATTTTTTATTCAAAAATAAGTACAGACGCCAGCACATCAAGCTACCCGAAACTGTCAAATTTTCCCAATCAACTTTGAACCTTAATCTTCAGTGATAAAGTTGAAAATCTATTTAATAAATTTGACAGATTGTAGTAGCTTGAAGTACTGGCATCTGTACTTACTTTACAATAATAAGTGTAGAATCGTAACTAATATTATAAATGCGAAAGTGAGTTTGTTTGTTACGCTTTCACACATTTCAAATTTGGCACATGGGTAGACCATGATATTCTGTAAAAATCTCACCGTGAACGCTTAGGTGAAGTGAGCTTGAAAGTGAGCTGTCAACAGTGTCAATCCCTAGTATTTGGTGGAATGATACCTCACTTCAAGCTCACTTCGCCTTAGCGTTCACGGTGAGATTTTTACAGAATAGCACTGCTGGATTAGGACATAAGATACTTTTATCCCAATATTCCCACGAGACTTATGCGGGTGAAACCGCGGGGCGTAACTAGTTGTAGAAAAATTATATTTATTTCCCGAGTTTTGCATTGTCAGTAGCATCCATTTAACGTGTAGGTATTTGCGTTACCGGAACCACCATTTTCATTTGAATTGGATGTAAGTCGAGCTTTGAACTAAACCATAGTTACGATCCATGAATTGTATGTGTGAGCAGCACCCTAATTGCATAACACACAATTAATCACAATGTGAATAATTTTGAAGGATATTGCTAATCCATTTCTTCAGATGTTCGAAAAATTTGTCTGTTCAACAACGTAAATAACGCAATGAATGTTGTTGAACTGTCAAAATGTAACAGATTGTACTTGATCGTTTGTTACGCAATTCGGTACCCTAATTGCGTAACTTATTTTCGAAAACAATTTTGCATAATTTGTTTCATTTTGACAGTTCAACAACATTCATTGCGTTATTTACGTTGTTGAGCAGATTTTTTTTCCAACTTATGAAGCAATGGATTAGCAATCTGTTTCAAATCGAAACAAATTGTGATTGTGTTGTATTACGCAATTAGGGTACGGGTGCTGTTTCTGTGTCTAGTTTGTTGTCTTGTTATGGACTAAATTCTACAATTTCTCTTCAGACACACGTCGATAACTCGTCGGTTTTGCCGCGGAAGACGTTCCCGTGAGGATAACGAGCTCTACCGCTCCAATAGCTTCAAGTTCGAGAGGTTCACCAGGGAACCGCCGGCTGATGAGTTCGCTTCTGGCTCACAGGTAAGTCCACACTAAATCTTGAAACGTAGGTAAATATAAAAATATTTGTTAGACTTAAAATAGGTTTAGGTAGTTATAGAGGTAAACAAAAAAACCACGTGACGAGACAGCTGTCAAGTAACCGACTAAACATAACCTGTCACTTCAGTTGTCATGCTACGATACAATGTACTCTTCAATTTAGCAACGTTATAATAATTCGTTGAAGTTTAAGAGTTTGGGCTCTTAACAATAGACAGATTACAAAATATTATAGTATTATTATAACAGTAACAAAAAAATTGTGCTCAAGCAGTTACATCTACGAAGAGTAGTTTAAGAATAAATGCTAAAGTTCCATACATTAATAAAAGAGGAAACTATTGTAAAAATCCAAAATAATTATAATTTGGTTATCGTATTTTTAAACAAGAAAGCGTCATCTATAAAAACCCTTTTTACGATTTGCTTACCTTTATTCTACTTTACTTACTACTACCTAAACCTGTGGACTCAATCAATCTCAAGCCTTTTCCCAACTATGTTGGGGTTGGCTTCCAGTCTAACCGGATGCAGCTGAATACTAGTATTTTACATGGAGCGACTGCCTATCTGACCTCCATAACCCAGTAACTACGTAGTACGATACCCCTTGGTAAGACTGGTTGTCAGACTTTAGGGCTTCTGACGACCCGTAACGACTGTCAAAAATCCACGAATGACATCCGGGACCAGGCACGGAGGAGTCTCGGTATGTAGAAATGTTTCACCCATCCACGGACCAACACCGGCAAGCGTAGCTTAACCTAATGGATCGACCCGTGCGGCTGTGAGTACGAGCCACGAGCTAACCAAACCTAAATCTATGGAGTATAGGTAGGTAAATGATTACTTTCTATTGACATTTAATTTGTAAATTAATGTTTACGGTCTTACTTACATAAATGTGTAAATTTCGGGTTATACCGATTACTTTCGAACTCGAACGGAGAAGTCTCATACTGTACCTATGTCGTTTTTGTTTAGAATACACTCTATTATGATAATGTAATTAGGGAAGTAGAAACAACATAGGAGCAGTCAGTTTGAGAAAAGGAAAGATAAATGATTAATGAAAACGGATCATTTCTCTTCTCGGACTAAACAATGGACCTTTAACGTCATCTGACGTCAGAGCTCGAGCGTAGGAGTATTTGCTATTCCGTCGTTCGTGAAAGATGAAGACTTCCATTGAATTACGTTCGGCACATCGCACTTTATTAACCGATTTCAAAAAAAAGGACGAGGTTCTCAATTCGTCGGGATATTTTTTATATGTTCCCCGATTACTCGAAGACCGCCGGACCGATTTGAAAAATTATTTTTTTGTTTGAAAGGGTATACTTTCAAGTTGGCCCCATTGTCATTTGGTCACGATCTGATGATGGGATCTTGGAGAAATCTAGGGAACTCAGTGAAAAATAACTTTAATTTCGGAAGTCGGTGTCAAAAAACTAAAATATTGATCCAAAGACACCGACTTCCGAAATTAAAGTTATTTTTCACTTTGTAGTCGGTGTCAAAAAACTAAAATATTGATCCAAAGACACCGACTTCCGAAATTAAAGTTATTTTTCACTTTGTAGTTTGGAAGTCGGTTGTATTTTTTGTAAAAAAAATTTTTGGAACGAAGTTCCTTATCGCGCGTAGACGGAAAAAATTAAGACCAAAAGTTGTAACGACACTTTTTTAAGACCAAAAGTTGTAACGACACTTTTTTAGTTTAAATTTTAAATATCTCGGAAACGGCTGGGAATATCAAAGTTT
Source organism: Agrochola litura (assembly GCA_949152395.1). Classification (NCBI taxonomy): domain Eukaryota; kingdom Metazoa; phylum Arthropoda; class Insecta; order Lepidoptera; family Noctuidae; genus Agrochola; species Agrochola litura. The sequence goes on along the minus strand of OX424509.1, from coordinate 13,187,391 downwards.
TGATGAAATTCCCCCCCCCTAGTACTCCCTTCTCAGCTAGAACCTACATTCAGTTAGACCCCTTAGACCTCATTTTTGACCCCCTTTTCTTTTGACCCCCAATATCTGTAATTAAGTATATCTTATAACTCTCTTATATATATAACCTCCCCCGAACCCCCCCTCGATATCCTCCCGCGACCCCCTGACCCCGATACACCCCCTGCACACCTCACCCCCCCTTAACTTTGGAGCCAGAGGTCGTCCTATCAAGTTTGGTGTCCCCGAAATCAGGAGAAAAAGACCTCTCTTTTGGCTCCATTAAAATCACGGGAAAACGCCGCATTATTCCCTATTTTGGTATTGTGTGGTGCTGCGGTGTACGCTGTGTGTGTGGCGTATGCACTCACTTACCTACTCATTTTATTACAATTCCTTCACAAATTAATCGAAAGGAACTTCGTTCCATCCGGGTGTCCCTTGACACCTTTCAAGTTTTTATTTTTTATTTTTTTTTGGTGGGATAATATCAAATAATCGTGTCTGACTCTTACCTACTGACTAAAACCCACCCGTGTTCCTTCAAGTTGCCTTTATGTTGCCAGGGGCCACGGTATCCCTTTCGGACTTTCCCGCGACCCCGGCAGGCATCAGCCCTAGCGGACCACAACCAAGTACTATTATGTTCTTTTAAAATCTCTTCATGTTTCTCCGGTCTGTTTTGTCTGGGTCCGTTTTGCCTTTTGGCATAAACCTCATTAATTAAGGGGACGATAACTGACTTTTAATGATTTTATACTGAAGATGACGTCTAAATGAGTAGTGTTAGTGATTTGAAAAAAATATATGTTTAATTAGAGCATTTTCTTAATATTTTAATATAGGCATATTTTTGGTTATGTTTATATTACATAGTGAAATTAATTTGTAAAGTTATGTCTAACGCGGATAAAAAACTGAGAATGACGCAAAATCTATCAAGCGTATTTTTCTGAAAACTTCACCATTTTAAAGATAATTAAATTATCAATCTTTTAGTATACGTGTTTTATTAAAATACCTTTTGTTTTACGTGTAATAAATTAATAATGCGTCTAATTCGGGACAACGCTCCTTGATGGGCGAGTCCTATTACTGGCTGGACGTACGACGCGTTGCGTGAGCTCAGTACAGAACACGCAAGCTAACCATTCAAGGTCACTGTCATATATCTGCGTCTTAACACTTAATTTCCAGTTATTGCGTATCGCTATCATCCACATAGTTTAATCATAAGTCACTTTGCATACGATGAACGCCAGAACATAATTATCTTAAGCCAAAGCAAAAGGTCATTCGAAAATTGTCAATTTTATATCAGAACGAAATCTGTGTTACAATACGGAAAACAAAGTTTCCTGGCTAACGTGGAAGGCGGCGGCGGGCCATGCGGGCGGCACATAATAGTAGTAGTCGGGTGTACTATTCTGTCGTCCTTACGAAAAGTGCAATAACTCGAGTTTTGCGCTGAATTGAGATAAGTAGGTACCTACCTACTTGTTCGGAATTTGTAGAACGATATCTATATGTATATTCTTTTTAGACACTTTTTACGTACCTATCTAGGACGAATTGGGTCAGAGCCCATTCATCCCCTAAAATTCGTCCCCAGCATAAAAGTTGTAGATTCGGCCCCTATATAGGTGCCCATTGGTCTCCTGGTAGGGGACCAATTAATATTTTAATAAAAAATATTATTTTTAAGGTACCCATTCGTACCCAATAAAAAAAAAAAAATAAAAAAAAAAAAAAAAAAAGGTACCCATTCGTCCCCTCTAATATATATACAATATAAGTTAAAGATTCGGCACCTATTCAGGTGCCTATTGGTCCCCTGAGATAAAATTAGCTATATTTTACATAAGAAACGGTTAACGTAGTACACTTGTGAACAGTTTATTAACGGAATTAATTTAATAAATCATAACAGATCATTGAAAAAAGAGCTATGATGAATGATAATCCGTCATGATAATAATACAACCTGTCGATAGGCTTACGATGTAAAATTGTCTCACTACGAATGGCTTGTTAAAAAAACGGGTTAAGGCTTGTGCAGACCAGCGCGACATGCGACGCGACACAAAGGCACCGCTCGTCGCGCGACGGGCGGTACCTTTGTGTCGCGTCGCGTGTCGCGCTGGTCTGAACAAGCCTTTACAAATAATAGATAAGGTGTTTAAAATTGGTAAGTACTCTCCAGATGTGCGCGGGGTGAGGAATGCCGAAGCGGGAGGGGTAATCTTAGCCAGAGTATCTGCGCGCGAGCAAATAACAAAGGCGTAGCCCAAAACAATAGACGCTCGATGAAAGGACTTGCACCTGATTGGCTAACACCAGTACTAGACAACTTCGGCGTATTTATTCCAGGAATGTGTTACTACATTTAGTTTACTTTATTTAGTTTACTTTTATTTTTTGCATACCTATTTTATATTTAATGTTGATTTATATGATGGTCAATCAAGTCTGATTTTTGTAAAAGAGTTGTATTTTGTTAGTTTCGAGGACATTGTGATTTTGTATGTGTTAATCTTATTTGAAATAAACTCTCTACCGAATTACCTACTATATTTTTTATTTTAGCCTTTTCTGCGCGACTGTACCAGGACTACCAAGCTGCAGTATACACATATACATGTACTTGAAGAACTTGAAAGAAGAATGAATAAAAATAAATATTCTTCAGGGGACGAATGGGCCCCTCAAAAGTTCCAGGGGACGAGTGGGCACAGGGTGCGAATCTTAGGGGACGAATGGGCTCGGACCCGACGAATTTGCCTTGTATACCATGTATAGTGTTGGAGATACCTACAAACAAAACAAAAATAAAATCATTACCATAGGTACTCCGTGGGTTTAACCTAGTTATTGCACTTTTCGTAAGGACGGCGGTATTGAGGGCCGTGCCAGTTTACCGGGAGCATAAAGAGCTTCCCCATGAAGTCATGCATGACACAACTCATTCAGAAATTGCGTTATTCTTTTCAAAATTATTAATATATACCTCCGTACCTGTAGGGTTCTATGAACGAAAACATATTATACAAACTGTAGTTGGACAGGGTAATGAACTTTGAAGTAGGTATAGGTATCTACGCTGAAAAACCTGTTGGTGTCAAATACTTTTTAATATAACTGTTGTCGTTCCTCACCTGTGTGAGTAAAATATCCATTGTTATAAAATGCAAATTCGCATTTATTTAAAACGGCAAGAAACTCCAAATCGAAGAAATTACACGGCTACATATCAAGTTATACATTTTCAGAATAAGCTGACCTCTCATTGTACGGAAATCGTATACAATGCGAGATTTATACTGGAAATGTATAGCTTGATATTTTTTTTTATTTTTTATTTCTATTCTTTATTAATAAGGGGTTTTTATCCACACGGATACGTCAACCCCATTGTATCTTATACTCTATTTACACACAACTATACACTTGTAATTATATTATATTTTACTATATTACTATCCACCACCACTGTAAATACTATAAAAAAATAAAATTAAATATAAAAGAGAATCACTGCCCAGACGTCTGCATTAAACCACAAATTATGCGTTTAGTTTTGGGGTTATTTAGGGTATGCCAAAATATGTTGAAAAAGTCCAACATCCCACATGTTCAGTTTAAACTCCCTAGCCAGAGATTCCCTTTCATTCCTGTTCTTAGCACATTCCATCAGCAAATGTTGCACATGTTCAATTTTACCACATGTCTCACAATTAGGCGATGTAGCCTTTCGCATTAAGAAAGCAAACTTTGCCGATAGAAAGTGGCCAGAACGAAGTCTTATCGCTAACGTAACATAACTCCTAGTTAAACATCTATCATCAAACCATGGCTCACGAGGTGGCTCGTTTTGAATGACTTTATACCAAATGCCTTTTTCTTTGGATATTTCATTACAATATTCTTTCCAACTGTCGAAACACACATTCTTAAACCTGAAGAAATATTCCTAATAATCGGACATAAATGGGGTAACATTGCCCATATGCTATATATAGCTTGATATGTATACCTATGTACTGTAGTTGTGTGTACCTCCACATAGTTCCTTAACTTCACAGGAGCGGAGCGGTGTCAAAATTAATTTTGGTACCAAACGCTTTCTTATCGTTGTAAAATCGAGTTCCTTAGAAAAGGTGTCTGGAGTGTCAAAGCAAGTCAAGGCTCGCGTGATATCGCCGCCGTTCTTACCATGAAAGCGTCCCCACTTATCTAGATCAGCCATCTTTACCACAAAGGGCTCACTTTACAAAGTCTGCGAAAAAGGATTTCCGTAAAAGAACTCTATTGAACTACAGCACCATCAATACAACGCGTTTCGCAGAAATTGTGTTAGCGTCCGTATTGGGTTTTAACTCAGTTGAAAATCGTAAAAACTTTTATGAACTATTTTCCTTAAACATAGTAGAGTGGACTTTACAGTTTTTTAATCCTTAAATTGTGTGGAAACAACACACAAAGTCAACAATTTTATGACAATACAACAAGAAAAAATGTAGACTTCATTATACATATTTTATAACTTTAAACGGGATAATCAAAGAAGATTATTAATAATTAATTCAATACATCGGAATCATCGGAAGGGAACAGTATTTTTTTTACAATTAAGGTGTTTTTACTAGAAAATTGCTTTTATATACTTATTAGGGTTCCGAAGGGAACGGAACCCTCCGCTGCTCGTCCGTCTGTCTTTCTGTCAGCGGGCTGTATCTCTGGCGGGATTTTATCGCGCACTGGATTTTCAACTCTCGGTGTTAAGCCGAGCATTGAGAATCCAACGCACTGGGACGCACTCTCGTCCCAGCGCGTTGAAAAAACACACTGTTAGATTTTCAACTCTCGGCGCTAAGCAGAGCGTTGAAAATCTAGTGCACGAAAAAATATCGCCGCGATTTTATTACGTCCGTGCGTACGTCGGGTATTTGATGTTTTCACAGATTGTGTATTTTTTTTGGTGCTATAACAACAAATAATAAAAAGTAAACAAAGTTACTAATTATAGGAGGTTCTCATAAATTTTTATCTGAAATAAAGTTATTAATAATATGTGGACTCTGCAATCATTGTGCCGATAATCGGTTAATGGCCTAATAGCGAAGAGCCTCAACCAACACCTCAGGAGGCTCTCATTGCGCGGCTGGGTCAAGGGCTTGATTCAGAAAGCAGTACTCCTAGACACGGCACGCATAGTGAGGAGGTTCCTCTCTCTAGAGCCCTGACCACCGGCAGCTTGAACCCAGTTCCTGATGCCGATGGGCCACTTTTATATTTTTAAATGTATTTTTAATGATTTTTATAAAAATATTTAAAAATGTATTTAATATGTAAAATAAATTAATAAATGATAATAATAAGCCTTCCAAAGGACCGGGATCCCATGGTCCCAAGATATGTAAACACATAAATAATAATAAAAGAAACGGCGTTGTTTTTTGTTCGATCTTAATACGGTACGGAACTCTTCGTGTGCGACTCCGACTCACATTCAGCCGTTTTTTTTTTATTTGCATAATTAACAAAGTGCGAGTAAGTAAACTAATAAAGGTAATTGTCTAGTCGTCTTATTTGCTTATAAATACAAATATAAAGTACTGCATAAATTACATTTCATATATTTCAATAATATTTATTATTTCAATTATATTTCATAAATAATCCCAACCAACATAATATTACTTACTTAGCTACCTATTAGTTTAATAAATGCATTTTTTTATGAATAATCTAATTAATTCAATAGCGATAAGTTATTGACACCTTTTGTAATTGTACAGACGGTGGATAAAAACAGTGATGATGAAACTTCATTATTGACTCATTTTAATAAGAAAACATAAACAACACACTACTGAAATTCCAGCCAGTTTTTGATACAGTTAGCGCCATCTGGTGGCGCGGTACTAAATCTGGAAAAACCTGAACAAGTAGACATGTTTCATGTTTTGCGCTTTAAGCCGTAATCAGTAGATGGCGCTGTGCGAGTGTTTTGTAGAAGTTTCTGGTTACAGACATAGAGGTCGCTTTGCCATATCAGCATGATAGTGTTGTTTCTGGAGAGATAATGTTGTCCAATATGGTGGGCCTACAATTTATAGCTCGCTAGTACAAAATAAATATAGTTTAGTTAGATTTGATAGACAACTAGCTTTTGACAAGGTGAGGTGTGCCATTTGAACCTTTTATACAAGATCGCAGCACTTCTTCCTTATTGTTTTAATTTGAGTTTAATGTATTTAAACGCAGATAAGACTGTTGCCTGCAAAAATAATATTGACAGAATATTTTTGGTGGTATTGTTGTTGGTATTCCACGGGGACCTGTACTAAGACCTTTGTTCTTGTAATCTAGTTTATCTTTTATTTTACTTAGGTGCTTAAGTATTGGTTGCCACCGGGATACTATATGTGAACACTGCAGTGCTACCTCAATTGGAAAATCCAATCAGTGAGAGTTCCGTCCTTAAGATTCAAGCAACCGAATATAAATCTTTTTTGGTTGATAGATGGTGGAAAGGTGAAATTACATATACTTTATATGTTTAACTACATAGTAAAAGTGTTACATTGAACCAAAACGTATTTCAATTTTAGACCAATGAGGCACTCTGCAAACCCAAATCCTGTTGCGTAACTTCGTGTTCGCGTCAAAACAGTTGCGTGAATATTCGTGTACAAGGGGTGCGTTGTAGTTTGTGTGGTATTGCAACATAAATTGTGTGCACACGTTGTGTAGGGGAGAGACATTAATATCATCTGTCCTATCAATTACACCGGCGCGGTCACCGACGACGCGCCGACAGCCTATCGAAGGAAAATACGTGAAAAATTTGACACACGACCCTAATTTATCCTTAGAATATGCTTGTAGGGTTGTCTCTATGCGTTTGTTTCTATTTATTGCGTGTTCAATAAAATACTTTGTGATAAGTTTGTTTATTTCATGTAAAACGTAGATGAAGTGTTTATTTTGATGTTAACAAACTTACTGCTTCCCAGGGACATATCAAGTCAAGGTTACGTCTCTCTGGGGTGTCTCGCTTCAACTTTCAAATGATAATCACAGCTTTTGTTAGTTAAATCTAACAGTGTTGTTATTCGAGTGTTGGAGACGATCAAATAGGACGAGGGACTAAGCATGATGTTTTGTTAGTAGTCTTATTTAATTAGTAGTCTTCATAACCTTAAAAAGAACAGACTGGATGCAAAAGGCGGTGGACAGGGTGTTGTGGCGCAGCCTGGGAGAGGCTTATGTCCAGCAGTTCCCTGAGTTAATGAAGTAGTCTTCATTGAGATAAGCACATCACATAAAGGTGCAGTCACATCACTTCTTCAAATAACTCAATGACTTCCCTTTTTGACTTAAAACCCCCCAATGTCAAACAAAGTAGATTGCCACTCATATTATTATGTTCGGGACCAACCCTACCCATGATATAAATCACGTTATCCCCGTCGTGATCGCGATTGCCTCATCAACATACTAATGTGGACGCCAGATGTGCCCCCCAGACTTATAAAAGTCTGCTAGACTTTGAAAATGTTGGAAAATAGATTTCCTCATGTTACGTTCCGTTGGTGGTTTACGCTTGTCGTTTGCTTTATACGGTTTCAATAGTAAAGTTGAAAATGTTATGAACATATAACATTTTGAGCTCTTTAGAATAGTTTTACTCGAGGCAGGGTCGACTCTGATAGTTTAGTTTTTTGTTGTGTTTCTAATTCTTAGAAGAGATTAAAAACTGTAAAAACTTGTAATGTTATAGAATATGACTCTTTTGTTTTAATAAATAATGAATGAGGTACCGTATTATGTTCTTTAATATCTTTTATAGGTTTAATCAGTATCACTATACTCATGTTCATCATCAAACTATCCTACAGTAAGTCCAAACAAGCGAGGCGATATAATATCACTATATATTTTAAAGAAAGCCGTTAGTTATCCTTTGTCATCCCCTCTTTCTTTACAACTAGTGAATTACGTGCTAAAGTGCTACATCGCTTAAGTGTTTTTACAGCTCCTAGCTAGCTTAATACGATTTTCAATGAGCCGTTTATTTATTAATTTTCTTACCTTTGCATTAAGATTTAATTTTCAGTCTGTACCTAAAGATTTTTGAAACCAAATAGTATTGTTAGGAAATGAAATTCTTCATCTCTTTCAATGATACAATTAAACTCCTCTATGAGCTTTGTATTTTCAACTAGTGATAGTATAACTTCTTTAACAATACCCAGTACCAAGGCCTATATGTTTCCAAGGGAAAAAGTATATCCGCCAAGAAAAATAGCTAGCCTATTTACATACGTTAGTACCGTACATAGAAAGGAAAAGTCTACAAAAACTGTAGCAACACTACTCAGTGAGAGCTTAAAGCTCGCTCTCCACTTTCGTTATGAGAAAACTTGGAACATTCTGTACCGCGAGTCGTTTTAGCTTATACAGGTAGACTCACTTCCATATAGTTAGTTTCAGGTGGAAGTTTTGTTATTTAGATTTTGAGATTATGCGTGTGAATTCTTTAGTGTATTGATGAAACTTCAGATTGGTATTAATTTTTATCTGTTTTCTTAACTGTGTTTAAAATACAGTTTATTGTATAATGTTACAACTCAGGTTATTGCTCTCTACTTGGTTCACATCTATTTTTTCATTTTTTGTTTCGACTGTACCGCTTATTCAATGTTCAATTAGATCTTTCTAAAAATACATGTTTTTGTATAATTGAGAAGGAAGGACGTAACAAAATTCTGGCCTCACCATTCCCTTAAATTAAAATCTCTCACTTCAAATTGAGGAATTTAAATTAAATACAGAATTTAATAAACACCTGACAATAACTCGACGGTCCTCAATCGTCAAAAATCCTGTTTAAGCACCTCTTTAAAATCCGTTAATCATCCGACTGGGTAGTTTTTAACTCGATTACAAATGCGTATTAAAACCGCTCGACTATTCCCTTCGGCTACTGTAATCAACTTCAGTTTCGGATACGGGTTGTAATTGAAAATGTCGAGTCGTGCGATGTTCATTTTCCACTAATTAATCGCTGTGATGACATTGCATCCATCCCCTGTCCCTAGGTACGTATTGTTGCCTATATGCATCTCACGCTTAGATGGATCGGCAATTTTAGGCGGTGTTCATCGACGTGATATTAGATATATCTTAGGTATGCTTAGGAATTCTATGTGCATGTGTTCTTACTACATAAGGATTCCCTTTTGTAATGTAATAAGGGTAATAATTACCTAGCGTGTTAATTTGAATTAATCTTTTATAATCAGCTCCATTAAAATGATTAACAGTAAAAACTACTACAATTTTTGAACTTATGAAATATTCAGTCTGTCAATTGACCTTTACTGTAAGCTAAATACTCGTGTAAGTATTTCGTAGTATTGGAATTGAACCCAATAAATAGCAATCACAGAGCAATATTCTCGTCCCGTCACATGGGACCAAACATCGTCCTTAGAAAACTTTGGGTACGAAGCTTACCTTTTTCTTACCCTTCGGGGCTCTCAACCAAATCAACTTCTGTAGGTATATCCTTAACTTTAATATATTTGTATCTGCGATGTTTAAGATACACTTTAGTGTAAAGCCGGAATTACACATCCTGGAACTTGCACAAAAGTAGGTAGCATTGTGTCATAACAACTTTTGATTTTTGAATGTTACAATGGCATGCAAGGTTTTGTGCAAGCTACAGGCAGGTGTATTACGTGCTTTATATAAATATAATTATGAGCATGTAACAAATCACTTAACCGTGCAAAAATACAAGAGGTTTCACACGATCCAGGCATTTGAGGTTCAAGTTCGTACACACTATAAGTTATTCTGATTTACATTGTCTCTGTCGGTGTTGACTACAGTGATATTATCTTGCCTGAGTTTTTGTGGTCCGACCAGTTTTTTGGGTACCGATGTATACTTAGGAGATAGCTACATGATTAGGCTTAGGTTTCGTATGCGTCATGATGCTTACAAGAAGATTTACATTAAGTACCAGTAACAGGGAAAACAAACCACTGTCAGCTCATAGTTCTTGTACCTACCTGCAATTGGTTTGCTTTGTAAAAGTGATTATGTTTTCAGCTAAACCTACTTACATATTGTTTTATATTATTTGACCATTCCTGTGATCCATCTAAATTCACGTCAGTCATTGCTAGATGCCAGCAGATGAAATGAATGGCTGTTACACATTTCTTAAATGACGATATCTGAGGCTCTGACTGACGCAACGAAAGATACTGTGAAGTCATGGTCGCTTTTAAAGTCCAGATATTATCTTTAGAATATTATGTGCGATATGGTATGGATACTTATGATTTATAGACTTCTGTGATAACTAGAACAATAAAAACTGCTGTGACCGTCCAATCAAATATTTTAACAATGGTCAATCAGGAACTAATATCGAATATTAAATTCAGTTTTTGATATATATTTTTTGTCGTAGTTACGACAACGTCTCATAATATTTGTCACGATCCGTGTTATCTCATTATGGTAATGAGGTTTGACAGTTTAAGAGTTTGTTCAGACGAAGCGATATGACTCGCGCGTCCATATTGAATGTGTTTAGCGAGTGACTAGTACGATATGGTGTTATATATCATGCCATGGTGTGAAATAAAATATTCAGACATGGTTATTAAAAATATTATTATAAATGTATAATCCACTCCTGTACATAATTCCGAATGAATTCTACGAACCTAAATGGTTAATATGGCTTGAAGCATATTGCTTAATTTTGATACTTCATTTGGACAAGTTCTTAGTGTGTTTTCAAGGTAAAATAAAATACACATGGGTTATTCGGACAGCTTGGACAACCATGTTATACAGGTAACTGATTATGAATAAGATAAGTATTTGAAGTACTTCATATCTATTAGGTATTGTTTTGGTTGTGTGATCGATTCGATTAACAATTAGGTAATGAGGCTGTTTTATTATTGGATTGACTGTTATTATTTCTCACACAATTTAAACATTTTCTTGTTTGGCAGAACACAAAATGTCATGCCAATTTAACTCTATATTTCCACAAGATAATATATCAATTTATTCAAAATTGCGTACAAAACAAAACGTTTAACTGGAATTCAATATACCCCATTCAAGAAGTAACAAAGCCCATAGGATTTTCGTAGCATCAACACAATCGACTCGTATTTGTTTAAACAACGCGTGTAAATTGATTCCAGCGATATTGGTAAAGTTTGTTACAGTAAATCCCGGGAAGGCCCAAATCTGGCTGAAGGGGAAAAGTCACGACATGGGCGACATGTCTCGGGAGTTTGTCAATGTTGTTCGATTGTTTGTCACTGGTAATGGGAGGCGGAGCGTTGAAAACTTTTGACTGGGTTAAAATTATACATTGTTTGAAAATTATATGATATATTTTTTAGGGAAGACTTTTCAGTTTCATATACTTAAACAAATTGTTTTGCTTATTTTGTACTATTCCAAAAAATAAAAAAACTATAACGGGTAGATTTCATGACTGACTGTTTTATAGTATTAATGGTAGAGTGTATCTAATCCCAATGTGCAATGACTTGATCAAACTGTTCCTTTAAATCTATCTACCTATCTTAAGAAAAGATCCACAAAGTGCAACACTTCGTGATTTGTAATTGTAGCAGATATATGAGTTGCAATTTCAAATAAACCTTCGTTAGAGGTATAGGATCTGCAGCCAAAGAGATGTAGGAATCAAGACTGCTCAACGCCTTGTTGCGTTACAAGAAAAGGATAACTGCAAATTCTTTAAAGGGTTAGATGATAAGATACTTTGAATAAATGATGCTCTTATAAAGCAACCGTCAATAATCTCTTGAGCTTGAGCATGAGTGGTCATATCGGTGTCGTTTGTACGCCAATCAAATGCAATTGAATGATACTGGTTTGTCATGTCACCTACTGTTTTCGTGACAGTTATTTCTTCGAATCTTGGATCTACTTCATACTCATTGATTGCAAGGTTGTTTATTTTAGGTTCATGTATGGTATATGAAGTCTTTATGTTGCTGATTTATTAGCTCTGTATAACTTTATCATCATCATCAGCCAACAGCAGTTCACTGCTGGACATGGGCCTCTCCAATTGCACGCCATTCAGCTCGATTCTCGGCAACTCTCATCCGGCTGCTACCAGCTATCCTGTGAAGATCATCGCTCTACCTAGCCCAAGGTCTGAGGTAAAAAGTACTCTGTGGTTGAGGGCTGTGTAACGTCAATAAACCTGGATAGCCTTTTCCCAAATATGTTGGGATCGGCTTCCACTCTAACCGAATGCAGCTGAATACCAGTATTTTACATGGAGCGACAGCCTATCTGACCTCCACAACCAAGTATTTGGGTAATACGATACATGATGAGATTGGTTGTTAGACTTTCGGGCTTCTGACGACTCGTAACGACTGTCAAAGATTCACGAATGACAGCCGGGACCAACGGGTTAGCGTGCTATCCAAGGCACGGAGGAGTCTCGGTATATAAAGATGGTTATCCATCCACGGACCTCGGCAAGCGTAGCTTAACCTGAAGAATCGACCCGTGCCGTTGGTATTACTTAGCCACGAGCTCCTGGGGGTTGTGTAACTTACCTATCCTTTGTTATAGCGACTATTCGTCAGCATCACCCTCCACAGCCCCAATTCACCCTCTGCTTGGTAAGGCCTTTCTTTGTTTGTGCCAATATCCACGCTCCTGTGCCAGTTTGATCCAGGTTCTACCACAGATGAATACAGATGGTTCACTCAGCAAAATCATTGAAATAAAACCGGCCAAGTGCGAGTCCAATTTTCGGTGGAAGTTTACATGGTAATGTACATCATATGTATATTTTTTTTAGTTTTATCATTCTCTTATTTTAGAAGTTACGAGGGGGGGACACATTTTACCACTTTGGAAGTATCTCTCGCGCAAACTATTCAGTTTAGAAAAAAATTATATTAGAAACCTCTATATCATTTTTAAAGACCTATCTATAGATACCCCACAAGTATGGGTTTGATGAAAAAAAAAAATTGAGTTTCAGTTCTAAGTATGGGGAACCCCCAAAATTTATTGTTTTTTTTCTATTTTTGTGTGAAAATCTTAATGCCATTCACAGAATACATCTACTTAGGGTTCCGTTTTTTGCCATTTGGCTACGGAACCCTAAAAAGCGACTCTTGTTACGACACAATAAAGTGCAATTCAGGTCGCACAGCGCTAATTACCGACAGATATATTCACCTAAAAGTTGGCTATCTTTCTATCGTGCAACTCTTATATCTTCTGACTACGTTACACTCATTGAATTGGCCCGACAAGACGGGCCCGCCGCGTACTTGTAGCTTCATACCAGTGAACCATCTGTAATCATCTGTGGCCCTATTGTTCTCCTAACAACTGTTCTATTATTATATACGTTTAAATTTCGAAATCATGATCAAAATTCCGTTAGCAAAAGTCTAGAATAACTAAGAGACGCCTTTACAGGACAGAGAAGATTAATTTCGGTAAATTAAGTACTTATTGAAGTGCTTACATTTATTCATCTCAAGTCTAGAGCTTGTAGAAGTTTCATTTAATAACTGAAAACGTTGAAAATTCTGGAACATTACCCAAGCTTGTTTACCGAAACTTTACTGAAAGTGTTGAAAAGGGCAAAATTATGGCGTTAACTTCTCAAAATATCCCTCGACACGACAAAACCACATTACGTAACCTTTGTGCCCACGTTGGCCATAACCGTTATAGGCAAAGTTTGATCGTTGCGCTCCTACGGAACCCCTAATGGGTTTAATGATTAACAGTCAATAAACGGGAATAGATTCTTGTTATAACAGATAATGATCCCTGAAACTATTATGTGCCGTCCGTTTAGGTATATGGATATGGTTTTATGAGAACTTAAAGTTGGGATAAGTGTTATTACGATACGTTTTAATGTGTCGGTTTGTATGTTTTTGGGTATTGCGTACACTCATTGTTAAAATAGTGGGTATACCTCACAGATATAGATAACGCAAGTTTCACGATCTGTATGAAAACCAAGCCTGCCATTTTTTGACTACCTACTATGACGTCACAAGCATAAGGAAACGTTTCTTAAATTTTTTTCTCCTCGCATTTGCACAGTTTTTACAATTTATAACAGCGTAATTAACCATTTTCAATTTTTTTACTGACTTCCGACAAGCGTGGCACCGATGCAGACTGAGCGCGAAAGTGGCAGCTTACGATTATTGTACGTAAGCTGGGCACGAAAATGGCACGCGAAGTAGTTGCTCTTGCGTTATCTAGGTATATCTATATCTGTGGTATACCTACATGTTTCGCTGTGTAAGTCCTTAGTAAGTAAAGTATAGGTAAATATCCGTTAATCATATTATTTGGTAAAGTAGAAAGGTTCCAGTGATAATAATAGACATAGATTAGATAAAAAGCTAAAGCACTAGGAAGTGGTGAAGGGTGGGCGTTTTTGGGGGACTGTCTTATGTAATTTTGACGTTCGAAAAGTGCTGATTCTCAGCCTAGTTTGAATAAATGACTTTATTTATTTAATACTTTAAGCACATACATGTACAGAGGCGCACTTAATGCCATAGGCATTTTCTACCAGTCAACCTTTGGGTGATGCAGAGACAAACAGTGGTAGGTGCAATATCGAAAATTGTGGAATAAATATTTATTTAAATATAAGGATATATATACCTATCAAAACAAAATACCTATATAATATAACTATATATATAAATATAAGAACAAATAAATACACATAAATACACGAATATATTTATAAAACAAATAAGACAAACAATGGGAAAACATTACAGCTGTGATGATACTGCCAGCTTCTTACGAATTGTTGAACTGTTTCTTACGAAACTGTTGGAGTCATAATTGTATTATAAAACGTACGTACCTACTTAAAAAGGTATTTGGGAAAATTATAATAAAAGTAATATTTGGAAACATGACTATGATATAAATATAGATAGGTCAAAGCCAAAGTCAAATAATTTATTTCAATTAGGCACATAAAAGGCACTTTTGAACGACAAACTTTACAAAAAATGGAATTGATTCTAGTCGCCCCTTCCAAAAGGTAGTTTTCGTATGGAGAAGAATGGGCAAGAAACTCCACCGTTACTCTTTTAAAACGTTTTACAATATTTTGTATACATTAATTATATAATTATATGTGAAGACGATGCACCTGGAATAAGACTACTATACCACAATAGGTAAAAATAATTAAAAATGAAGCAATGACAGAAAAAATAATTATGTAATGGATACAAATGGTGTTCACATATTTACAAACATTACAACCTATACGATATTCTTAAAACAAGTAGTAGCTAATAAGTCAGTGTGTAAGATAGGTACTTTACATACAACCGCTAAAATGTGGAAATATCACAAGGCAACTTTGAAAGCAGTGGAAATGAAGAGGGCTTTCAAAATCCAAAGAAAAAAGGAAAACACAAGGCAATACCGATATTGAGCGAAAATCAGTCGGCTCCTGTAGCTCCCACTTTGATCTTACGTACCAGCATTAAAATTTACATATTTTCCGTATGTTCTTGTATCTATTTGTGTAAGCACTTTGATGTCCATTTCAATGCGGTTCGAATTCTGTGTGAATCGATGTGGGTTTTGATAAAATGTTGTTTATGGTGTGCAACTTAGTTTATGGTGTTTTGTTTTGTTTTTGGTGTTGGGCATTTGGTTCTATGTTATTCTGGTGTACATGTTGTTTGATAGTAGGTGTATAAAATATAACAACAGGTACCTATAAAGTATTTATTTAATCATAGTATTTACATAATTTATACGCTAACAGACTTAAATTAATAATATTATGTAGGTACATGTATTTTAAAAACTATAACTTAAGAGACTGCCTCGTTGGTCTAGTGGTTACGCTATTGCTGAGTATGAGGTCCTGGGTTCGATTCCCGGGTCGGGCAAAGTGTTATTGGGTTTTTCCATCTGCAATTTCTCAGTAGCAGCCCGGAGTCTGGATTTGTGCCCGGTTAATGGCAATAGGCTCGCCCCCTATTACATGGGACTTAAACATAACTGGCGAAATGTAGGTGTACCTGCTACAGGTACAACCCTTCGGGGAAACAAGGCGTGATGTTATGTTATCTTATAACTTAAGTCTCGATAAAAGTATTCTATGTATTAAATTTCATCCAAATCTGTTGAGCCCTTTTAGTGTGAAAGTGTAACAAACAAACACACATACAACAAATCAAATATTTTCTCTTTATGATATTAGTTTAGAAAAACCATCGGTGTGCGTCGGACCACGCACCATTAAGGGTTTCGTAGTTGGGATGAATTTATCCCGAAAATAAACTTGCCATTGTAGTTGAAAAACATGTTCTCCCATCACGGTCAATTCTCCAACAGCAAATGTAAGTTTGTAATCGCAAAAAAAATAGATATTTATGTGATAAAACTAAAAATTCTCAGTTTTCGGACTTTTTCCTTTACTTGTGCTGTGAGATCTTGCTTCCTGCCAAATTTCATAATTCTAGGTTGACGGGAAGAACCTTATAGGTTTTGATTTATTTGCGAGTATCAAAATATGTTGCATAAATGATCGTATTTTTTTATTGCATCGACTTAGAAGCTTGATTTGTTTAGAACTCCAAGGGACCGCAGACTTACGTATTTTGATACCTCCACGCGTTCCTGCGTAAAATGAATATACTGACAGACAGACAGATGGATAACGAAGTGATCCTATAAAGATTCTGTTTTTAGGGTTCCGTAGTAAACAAGGAACCCTTATAGTTTCGTCATGTCCGTCTGTCTGTCTGTCTGTCCGCGGTCTAGCTCCAAGACTGTTAGTACTAGAAAGTTGTCATTTGGCATAGATATACATATTAATCACGCCGACAAAGTAGTAAAATAAAATTATGAAAAATATATTTTTTTTAGGGTACCTCCCCTACACGTAAAGTGGGGATGTTCTTTTTTTTTCCCTTGTTGTGGGATATCGTTGGAAAGGTCTTTCAAAAACATTATGAGCGTGTTACTACCATTTTTCAATTCAGAGATCCGTTTGCGAAATATTAAGCTTTAAAGTGAAAATTGTTGTTAGAGTCAAGTCTCCCCCCCCCCCCCCCCCCGCCCGCTAAATGGCTGGTTTTATACATGTGAAATAATTCACGGCAGTAGGTTATATAACGAATTTAAAAGGAAAACTATCACAGTTGAGTAGGCTTTACAAGTTAACGAGTAATAATCGACCAACTTAAAATTGCGGTTGTAAAAACATGTTCACCCATACATTCTGTATGAAAGATTTTTTTTTCAACTACAAAGTTAAGTTTGTTCTTGGGATAAATTCATACCAACTACGGAACCCTACATTGTGCGTGGTCCGACATGCACTTGGCCGGTTTTTTTCCTTTTGAGGTACGGAATCCTAAAAAGAAAGGAAATAATCATAGGGCATTTAGTTGTATTTTCAATTAATTAATTAATTGTTTATGACTCACCCAGCCTATCACAGCTTACTCCTGGAAATAGCTTCTCTAGGCGGATTTTGCTGTGGTAATTAGTTGATTATCTTAGATAATTATTAATTTATATATATTTGAAGATGAACTTTGGGTCTAGGATCTGAAATTATGACCACCTGAAACATTCATCTTTAGGCAAAGTTGACAAACACATGTTTATGTTTGAAAAGTAGATCTTGTGAGCACATAGGTTCTTGGTTTACTGAAAAAATACTATAATGTCAGTAAAAAACCGTACTTCAAAGAGTTTCTCAAAACCTAAACCCGAAACTAAACTCCCATATTCTTCCGTCTGCACATTCTTATGTTACCGTCTATGATTAGGAGAAGACGGTATCATACAAACGAGGTTTGCTACAATATACGATGTAATTTGCGTAGTCTGGCGCGACGCAATCAGACGCGCGTATTGTGTGCCGTTTGTGTCTGCACTGTTTTCTAGCCTTTATATTATAAGTTACTGTATGGGCATATACTATAGTGTCTGCAGCCCTTATTTATATGAGAATTCTTGGTGTAGCATTGACTGGATTGGCTGAATTTGATATAGGGTGAACATTACTGTCTCAAAGTTTTTTTTTTGGGTGAGAAATTATCAAATAACTTCTCCCGTTCTGGGTGGAGCGGGAGGGCATGTCAGACTCTTACTGCCTAAAACTCACCGGTGTTCCTTCGGTTGCCTGTATTGCCAGGGGCCACGGGTAACCCTTTCGGACAAAAAACCGCAACCCCGGCAGACATCGGCCCTAGTGGATCCCATCAGTTCTGCTGACATCTCTTTGAGGCGCGCGTGGAACACAACGCGCCGTCGACCCGGGCCTGGTCCATACCGAACGGCGAACTACCCATTGCTCACCGTCCGGAAGCCCGCGCCTACGGTGGCTGGAAATCGGCCTGCGATTCCCGACGCCCAGGGCGTCTCCTGCGGCAGTTATGGGCGTGAAAGCGCGAAATTTTCCTCTCCCTCACGCGTTCCGCCTCCTCCTTCGCGAGCATTACTGCTTCGCAGAAGGAGGACCGTCTCTAAGTCCTGCGTTTCTTTTAAGAGTATCTACCTAATGCTATATGTTTTAGGAGCAGCTCCAATGCCTCGATGACATTGTAAGATGTACCTAGCAGCCGTATTCTTACAGTGAAACGTGACACTGGGTATGAATGTGGTAATAACGTGTGATAAGACCGCCCATTGTGTCACCCTATCCAAAATTTCTTCATTTACATCTGTAATACGTATGGTGTAAATAATAAAGAGTACTCTATTCTATAACATGAAGGTCTCTGGGCTATAGAAATGCTAAAAAGTTTATGTTAAGGGTCCCATCAATTTGTAACTGCACATTATGATTAAAAAAATCCGGACACTAAATCAATAATTATACCTCTCCGTCATTCTTTAATACTCTGATTGATAAGACACGTCATTTAGCACATATTCAATGACGTTTTAATAATCCTAAAAGGTTTTCGTTCTGCTAATTGAAACGTTGGCGGGAAGGGGCTTAAAATAACGCTACCTGACGTGCTTATTTGGGCAGATGCAGTCGATGCAATGATATTATTAAAGGGGGTGGTACTGTAGATATTAAGTTCTAAGGAAGGAGGGGTATTCAGCTGCATCCGGTTAGACTGGAAGACGACCCTAACATGTTGGAAGAAGATTAGGTAGAAGATTATGAAGATGATCAAGAAGAGGGTTGTTAAAGTCTGTGAACCGTACCTAACTCTTGACTACTTCAATATGGAATTCCTTAGTTTTATTTTTTAAGTATTTTTTTATCGTAAAGTATGAACCAGAATGGGTAATTTTTTTAGGGTCATTCGAAGGAGATAATAACAGAATTATTCTCATTGTAAACATTATTATTTTCTTTTACATTGTATGCACAATAATTAATTTCGGCTTGTTTGTCTTATATCTTGATCTGAAACAAGCAATTTTCATCGTTTAAAACATAAACAACATGCTCATTAAAATTCATTTCAAGCCAAGAGGGAATAACTTGAAGTAAATCAAAAGGTTATACCTACGAATGTTTCAAACTCTGCCTTGTGTAGCTTCGACTAAAAAAACATATTCCCAAAAACTAACTTGCAATTTGAAAATACACGTTAAATCTACGAAAATAGAGTAATTTTTTGAACAAATCAGCTTATGAAAATAAAATGACGTGAAGTTCCAGGGTTTTACACCAAGTTGAATGTTTAATGAGGAGGCAGATTTTTGTTTAATTAAGTTTGAAATAAAAGCAAACCGACGTTGTTTGAATCACAATAAGAAGTTTCGGTCGTTTGCAGATTCCAAGACTTTGGTTTGGTTTATTAGGGACTGTCCTTTGTTTCTTTTTCTTTATTCAACGTTGCGTATCTTGTTTTATATAAGCAATTGTTATGATTAATTTTGCATTTTCAATTAAGATTCAATTGACTTTGCACAGAGAATTCCGTCTTATGATTTGGTCACACTCACAAACTCCTCTTTGGTATTAGAGAATTATTCTTAATGGAAAAATATTTTATTTTCTATCTTTTAAGTGGACACAGTTTCTTCTGAAATACATTTAAGTTATGGTGTCTGTAAGGAAATCTGGTGTTACTACCGAGGAGTTATGTAGAGGGGCAGATCTAGAGGCTCATCTAGTAAAGAAAGAAAGAAAGAAAAACAGAAAGAAAGAAAGAATAACATTTATTTGGTCCCAGTTCGTGAAATTCAAAATACAAATAACAAAATGAAAAAGTGAAAATAATGTTTGTGTGTCTCACGGCTGCACCAAAAAGGCTTCATTTCAGCATTAAGGTCTACTAGGTATTCTCAGTAGGTACTTAATATGAGAAGAATAAAAAGTATAAAAGCTTTTTATATCTTTCACTTCCCAAACTATCGTGTGAGCACGAGATATGTTCATCGTTAGTTGATTACCTAGTTAGCAAAGAATTATAACTATTCAATCAAAGATTTTAAATGAAATTATTTTCAGAACTATACCTTCCTATCAAAGCTATCTCGATAAATTAATAACATAACGCTGCACAAACTTAGCTAGACACACGAATTGGATTGCTTTACTACATTTTGCTCCCTCGAAGCTTTCAACAACAATGAAACAGAATGGGTTTGAAAGACAACTTAATAGGGTTTTTAATAGGTTTCTGCCACACAATATAGACTACTGTTGTCCAGGGACTTTCATTTGTTAGATTAAGCAATATTGTTTTTAAAATACTGTCCAGAATGACGTTCCCTTTGCACACTTTGCTTTGCAAGAAACTTTATCTTCTTGCCTCTCAAGGAAATAAAGCTTACTTACCTATTTGTTCGTCTAATATACATGTGTACATTAGATATCATTCTAAGAAATTATACTTATATTAAAAACTTCAGTTTTGCGATGGCTATGACAGTTTATGACGAAAATATTTTCTTTATTTTTCCGCATTTGTCCTGAAAAGTATTTACCGAACACATACAGTAACCGTATTTGTATCTATCATTATTTTTCTTCGCATTTCGTAATGAGATATCCACATAGCCAAAGAGTAACGTTATTGGAATGGTATTGTATTCTAGACGAGCCGACATGACGTATTTATCGTAATATACGTGATTTTGTTGACATTTCTACTTTAGAATTTCTTTTTCTTACAAAGTGTTATAAATATTTTGAAAGAAATGTTATTAATAATAAATTATAAATTAGGTATTGCCAAGCTGTTTGTTAGTCAAAAAGTTGATTCTTACTTTTTACTCTTTTTCTTTTTTCTTATTATGGTTATTTTTAAGCTTGGAAATCCCTAACTTTTGGAATCGTTTAGTCATAAAATTCTTGTCTGATGTTATCTTCATGCTTCCTCTTGACAAATGTTATCCAAACATTCGTCATTGATGGCGTCAACTTTAACATATTAGTCAGCTGTGCGCAGATTGTGTCAAGCCTGTCTATTATAAACTACTCAAAACAAAATAGGGCCCACCCTAAGTTAATTTAGAATTTCGTCTAAGAATCAATAATTAGGTAAGCATTTGTGAAGTAAAGTACTAAACTAAATTCTTAAAATGATTATGGATCCTTAACAATGTTTCGAGCATCAATTTTAGCGTTGAATTCAAGTGGGTAGACAGAAAAAGTGTGAAGTGCTTGAAAAAACACTTGTTGCACAAATTCTGTGACTTGTGTTCTCAGTCCGATTCTAAGCGTTGACGTTACCCGTCACTCTCACAGTCACAGCTTTTTTTATTTCGGAATTAATCATGATTACTATGCCTGGTTTTCGTCGTCATATGGACATGGAAAGCGCAGCAAGAGCTGTTGCTATGCTTCAGGAGGGAGTCTCTCAGAGATCTGTAGCAATACTTCTCGGTGCGTCGCGACAAGCTATTCGAAACGTATGGGAACACTTCCAGGAGATCGGAAGAGGCCTGAATCAGGATGAATTTGAGCCACAACTTTCTAGAAAGGCCGGTATATCAGGTAAACTGTACGACGAGAGCGTACTGTAACCGCCCGGGCCTTACAAATCTGGCTGCGGCAATCAACTGGTACTAGAGTCAGTGATCAAACCATTCGTAATCATCTCCACGAAGATGGTGAACGTTCCTGAGTGCGAGCTGTTCGAATTCCGGAACAAAATGTTACCCATCTTATATAAGTATACCAGATTAGCTCAGAGAAGGCTTACAGAGCAGAGGAGGCCCCCCTCGCTACTAATCATAAAATTTTTCATCAAATGGTTATAGGAAATGGGCGACAGACTAAGTTTATTTTTCAAGTTAATTTGAGTTTATTTCCTTGCTATGATATAATATTGTATTAATATTGTGACTAACTCTTTTCAGATTGTATCTTACAATTTACATAATAATTTTTGATTCAAAGTACATTTAGTATTTAGTAGATTTAAAGTACATAATGTGTACAGTTTACACTTTACTTCTCTCAACCGTGGAGTTAGTGTTTGTAAAACATTTCTGGCAATAAAGTGTTTTGTTTGTGTAAATCGATCAAAATAAACAAATTTTACCACCGGATAGATTGTAGCGTTGTGAGCGGTCTCACTACATTTAGTCGAGTGATTCTCAATAAGTAACTAACCACATCACTACAAATGTGGCACAACACTAATATTCTAAGGACTCTCATTTCGACTGCCGCTTGCCTTCCTGAAGGAGGTGACCCTCAGGACTGTGTGCCCCGACCTAGGGGCTCTCTGTACGGGCTCAGGCTGCACGCTGACGAAGGCCTGCCTACCTGCGGCCTACTGCCGCACGCCTGTGCTGACAGGCGACCTTCCACGTGTGGCCAATGCCTGCCTACCTGCGGCCTACCGCCGCGCGCCTGTGCTGACAGGCGATCTCCACGTGTGGCCAATGCCTGCCTACCTGCGGCCTACCGACGCGCGCCTGTGCTGACAGGCGATCTCTACGGCTACTGACGTGTACTACCACGTGCTAGGGCCGTCCGGCCTACTGAGGAGCCTGTGCTGAGCAGGCCCCCCACATCTACCATGTGCTACCAAGGACGGTACCCTTCCTGCCTATCCTAAGTGTGCGAGTGCTCAGACTTAGTGTCAGGACCTAACCCACGACCTAGTCGTGTTACTATCTACCTATCTAAATTATATCTATTAATCTATCTAGCTATTTTATTATCTACTTCTATCTACATCTACCTATCCGTTAACACCCTGCGCAGCCTACCCTGCGCAGCCCTAGCCGTTACAAGATTTAAACCATTTTTAAATCCCTACTCCAAACACATCTATCCATAAAAACCACTTAATCATTCATAGTTTTAAACAACAGCCAAAAAACTTAGTGGGCCCTATTTTCTTTTGAGTAGTTTATTAGACATACTATCGCGTTATGAAAACAATGATGGCACACTGGCAACAAAACAAGTTCAAATTGTTAAAATATTCTGAAAACAGTGTTTTGACACAAGACTGAACAGTTGCAGTGTTGTTTCTAATATGCGCACTGTCTTAGAAACACATAAATGTAGACTGATCTGTGGAAAGGAATGTAATTCTCGTCAATGTTAAACATAATGTCAACGTAAACGTCTGTTTTAATTGCCGTACTCAAAGATTTATCCTCGTTCTTAACATCTATTAGGAGATAATGGATCGAATAATTCTTAGAAAGTTTCCTCTCGTTACGCTTTCAGTACGGACGGTGAGATGATGCATTGAGATGCGCACGCGATCTTTACTTATGCTTTCAGCGTATCGTTTCTTAATTTCTTGTTACTGAGTGTTACAAATATACAAAGTTGTTAATTCCCTTTAGTAAAAAAAAAAAAAAATCTTTTCTTTTTGTAAGTAAAAACAAAGGCTAAGCTGTAAACTTGAACGTGAATTGATCAGAAGGGCGAAGAAAATATCTTCTAATGTTTCAGTTTTAAGTTTTGTTGAAGTTTGTGTGAGTAATAAACAAATGGTTGTATTTATGTAATGTTTATTTCAAATACTACCCCTAATAAATGCATGAAATGGTTATTTACAAAACAAACATTAAAATTACGAAACCATCTAAATTGATCACAGAATTTTGTTCTTTACACGTAAATTGGCGGCAGGTAACTTTTCACAGACGGCCCTGCGCGTCCTAAGGGAGGCAAAGATTTTAAGTGTGGAGGACTTAAATTTCTTCTCAATCCATCAACGTCATCTTGCGCCACGTTTGCGAAGTTATTGTTTCGATGTAAAACCTTATAATTTTTGATAACTCCTCGTAGTTCTTCTTGCTGTGCGCGCTGATTTCGATTGTAGTTGTCTTCTGTAATGTCTTCAACCTGATCAGGTGTATTATAACGCAATTCGATCTTTTGTTTAAGGTTATTAGGCGCTTGTTTGGGTGTTAATTTTAATCTACTAGACTCAAACTGATTTCTGGATATGTAATTGAGTATGTCACCTATATCCACCGGCTTCTTTCTTGTAGCTTTGTTCTCATTGTGGGGTTTGGTCGGGTATTGGATGAATTTTGGATATTTTTCGCTTCTGGTATCTATTGACTTAGCCTGAAGGTTTTTTTTATTATTATTTTCTTCTCTTATGTTGTTATTGACTTCTTGTTCATTTTTATTGTTCCTAAATAGATTTTTTAAGAAAATATTATCTTCAAATGTATTTTCGATGCTTGCTTCCGTTGTTGTAGTAGTCGGTTTAGGCTCAGGTTCAGTTTTAAAGAGTGGTTTGAAATCCTCTTTATTTTCAGGCACCATAAAATCGGAGAATTTTAATTTGCTACTGCTTATGGTTGAAAGATCTGTCAATTCATTGGTAGTCGTGGGTATTTCTTGTGTGACAGTTATTTTTGTTTCGTTTTTAGATTCTCTCTTAGGTTTATTATGATGACGAATATACTTTTCATAATCCAAAGGTAAAACCTTCAAGTTATCGCTAATACTAAACGTATCTGAGTTTAATATTTTAGTTCTGCTAGACTCAAAATTGTCTGCATCATAATTGTAAGTTTGGGTTACGGTTTGACTCTGAGGAATAAATTGTTGCTGTGTTATAAGTTTTGGCCGAGAAGTTTGGCTACCTTCATTTTGTAATAGCTTATAGTAATCATTGGTATTTTGAAGATAGTTTTTGTTAGAATTATATTTGTTTTTACCGAAATACAGCTGGCTGTCAAATGACTGAGTTTCAGGTAAAATTCTTTCTGTTGAGTACTGATTATTATCATTACTTTGCACATGCATTTCTGGCTTTAAGTTATCGTTACTAAACGAATAATCAATTTCTGGATTCAATTTGTAATCAGCATAAAAATAATTTTCTTTGTTGTAAGGGATTTCATCTTGGTGCGATGTTTCAATATTTTCTTTCATATTAGATTCTAGTTGTTCTTTTATCATTTTGGTGTACTGTTCTGAATTCATGTCATTAATGTTTAATACTATATCATCTTCACCGAATAATGATCTTGAAATTAAATTTTTCTCCATATTTGGATTAGCATTTGCATTAATACCATACTGCCACCTCCACAATGCTTTATTACTTTCTGAGTCGGATTCTTTCAGGTTTGCTTCATAATTCACTAACTGAGGCATTGCAGATTTCTCATTGGTGAAAATTCTGTTTATTGGTTGTTGTGGAGGTGCGTTCACAGACGGAACGTGAGCACCCTGCGAAGCCAGAAAAGTTATCTGTGGGGAAATTGTTCCACTGTTTTGTTTAGTTTGCATTTGATCTGCGAAGTCAATACCCGCTTGAACCGGATTTTGTGAACTAGCTGCGGCTACTAAATTATTTTGAGTGTTAGATGGTTGTGTAAAACTATGCGAGAATGATTCAGGAGTTTTCCCTGTAAATAAACTACTGAGCCGCGGCGGTGCGACAGAAAACTGAAGACGTTTTTCACTTTCACTTAATTCATTTTCCTGCTGTTCTCCGTTCCATGATTTTAAATGCGGTGGTTTTTTGGACTCTTCAGCTAAGTTGTATTGAATTGATCTAGAAATAAAAGATTTCATAGTTAATGTTTAAAAAAAAAAAAACAATGCAATAGCTACACTGTATGTGTTGTATTAATTAAGTTAGAAATACATTCTGCTAATATGTATACAAACCTCTGAATAATTTCAGGAACAGGTGGCGCGACGGGTAAGTGGTCACCGCTTGCTCTAAACCCATTCCCATCTGCAATATAGTGGACCGTGTATGTCTTCCCGTTATCTCCAACATAAGAGTATGACCCTTCTACAACTTGTTCATCTTTGCCAGTACCCGCATTCTCCATACGACTATGTTGCACGTAATGTGTCTGATCTGCTCCTAAAGCCCTAAAATAGAATGTGATTAGTACTGTTGGATTGGCATTGGATTGACATTGGCATTGGGGTCATGAGGGTCATTTGATTGCAAATGCCCTCTCCTACATCTTTTTACCGGATTGTCGACATATAACCAATAACCCTGCATATATATAGTGCAACAAAATGAAGGTGTATGTCCTACTTACTCGTAACTAAAGCTTCCATCTAAATCCATTTCATTTGATAAACGTAGAATGGGTATCGCGGTTTCTGTTGTAGAAGATATGTAAATACCAGGTTGTGGTACATATTGAGTTCCTGGAAAACTTGCTGATTTCATCTGATCCATACCGTGATCTCGTTGAATATCCATTATGCTTATACTACGAGGCGTCACTTTTTGCATTACTCCAGTTTGTGACGGAGGGTCAGGGCTAGTGTTGAATTGAAATGGCATTTTCGTATCAATTCTATCTATAGGATTTTGGAAACTCGCTGGAATTTGTTTCATTTCTCTTCTTTCTGCCATTTGGTTCGGCATTCTTTGAGTGCGATTCATTTTATTATTCCGTAAGTATTGTGGAAACTGTGTTGTTGGTTTTTCATCTTCGTCATCATCATCATCTTTGATTTGGATCGGTCTTAGTGTTGATGATATTGTCAAAGGAAAGGGTGAAGGGTATCCTAACGGTGCTTTAGTAGCGGTCGGGGGAAGATATGGAAATGGTAATTTGTTTATATTATTCATATTCATTTGGAAATACGGGATAGGAGTGTGAGCCTCAGGGGGCAAGTAAGGATTTTTCTCAGATGTAAACATACTGGATTGAAATTGGGGTGGAAAAGTAAAATGTTCATGAGCTATATTGTCCACAGCTAAACTTATCGTCAAAATTATCAGTGGTATCTGAAAAATAATATTAAATGTTAATTATAGCAACAACTTACGGTTTGAAACCATCCAAATAAAAATCCATGTTCACTGAACGACACAAACACTTTCCACTTACCAGCTTCATTTTTCTTGAAGCTGTGAATGTTTTTGATAACAATTTTCACGTCACACAATAGCACTTGTGGAAAATAGACTGGTAATGAAAATGAATTCCGCATACATTTATACGCACGCGAGATGTGTCCAGGCATTCGTGAAAGAGATCGTTTGGACAACGTTTCTCTTCTTCGATTCACGCTTTTTGCTTCGTTGTTGTTTTTATCAGGTATCCGATACTGCATCGACTCGGGTTGCAATTAAGGCTTCAAATTAAAAACGCCATTGAACGACGTTTATTTGGTAGTCTCAACGCAGAATAATTTACATAAGCAGTATTGGTGTGTGTTCACTGTTCAGATACCCGTGCCTGTTTTAGTAACTGTACCTACTTATTCGAGTCAATTATCTAAGGAACCGTGTGACTGTCGGTATAAAAACGTGAAGAATAAAATTTTCTTTGATGAATGCAATGTTTTCGATTTAGAAGTTATAAGCAAATATTATTTCATAGGCTGTAGTGCATTTCAAACAGATTGAACAATGGATGATACAATGCATTGTCTTTGTATCCCTTCCATCGTCGGCGAATTAAAAACGATTGATTCGGAACACAAAGTGTTTTTAAAGGCAGAAATTCAAAAAGAACAAATGAATCATGGAGTTTAATTAATTAGAGGGATCAGAAACCCCCGAGGCTGATACGGAGAGGCAGCGTTCGATAAATTACACGATAAGTTGAAGGTTTTTATGCGGTCATCCCAAATTCGCGTGTTGTAAAGTGATGCAAGTTCTGTAATGGTCAAAGTCGAGTCAATGGCCCAAAAAACCGGTTCTGAAGAATTTTGGTTTAAACCTACCGCGGTTAAATTACCGGCTTCGTACTTTTAAAATATGTAACTTATTTTTAGGGTTCCGTACCCGAAGGGTAACCTTGTAACTAAGCCTCCGCTGTCCGTCTGTCCGTCCGTCTGTCTGTCAGCGGGCTGTATCTTATGAGCCGTAATAGTAGATAGTTGAAATTTTCATAGATATAACAACAAGTAATAAATTATATTATATACAATAAAACTTGATTTTGAAAAAAAAATCTTGCCCTGGAATGTGGGGTGTCATTTTCTAGAACACATCGAGTAGAGTAGATTTTTTTTATCATCAAAAATGTGGAAATCGCTGTACAAGTTGTCAGTTTTAGAAAAATTTTATACGAGCTCTATCACAACAACTAAACAAGGTAGGAATTTGAAACTTCTGTATATCATGTACCATATTTTGTATTTAATCAACAAATATTAAATAATAATAACTTTGTGATTTTCAAAATGTATTGTTCTTGATCAAGTATGTACGTAAATACTCATAAATCTTGTACGATATGGTACGGAAACCTTCGTGTGCGATTCCGACTCGCACTTGGCCGGTTTTTTATATTTCGTTAATATTGTCATGTGACTCTTTAATATTCTTTTTCTTGTATCGAAAGTGCTTATTTGTTTTCTTTCGTCTTTATCAATATTTTTTGGGAATTTAATCGCCCCATTTTTATTTTGTTGTTTTTTTTTTATTCGTAAATAAAGCCCTAATTGGGTGCTTAAATATTATTTTTCATGATGATGTAATATTTATTTCTTGAAAGAATATTTTATGAATGTTTCCTTTATTTCTTTACATAATAAGGAAGATTATTCTGTTATTACTTAAAAATAAACTGCATTATATTTTAATGTCAGTGTACTAATGGGAATTGAACAATCCACCAGATTTTCACGTCTTGGTACAAATCCATTGCATTGTGCCCACATCAAGTTCGCATCAGGATCAGATTCAGAATGAAACAACAAATTATATACAAAACTTATTTATTGATTACCAATACATCACATATCACTGGCTTTGAACATACATTACTATCACAAAACCTGTCATACCTCGATCAGTGATCGAATTCACAATTCATAATCGTGACTAAGATCACTGACTCTATCGATCGAATCGATTTACATCACTATAATCGTTCAGAGGTAATATTATTCGTATACCTACACAGCTAAGCGTCTCTGTACATTAAAATTCATCGATTTATATATTCATCCAAATATAAAGTGAGAGAATACTTTTGGGGACATTATTTTTTACGGATACTGCGTAAAACAGATTTGGTCTCATGATTGCATTAACATTAATTATTATGAGCCCCAAGACAGTTGTATCTTTTATCACAGTACTTTCAACCAATGATTATAAAATATTGAACACGAGACGTTTTAATGTACAGAAGACAGCAATTGTCACTTTTAATAGATAAATAATCTATATGGTCGTTGTTTGCATCATAAATATACCACAGGTTTCAAGACTACCTATTTATGAGTTTAAATGTGATTGGTTGGTTGCTGGGGGTAATAGTTCTGCTGAGGAGGGTAGTATTGCTGTTGAGGAGGGTTGGAAGGCTGTTGAGGTGGCTGGTAGGGAGGCAACTGGGGAGGCACGTAAGCTGGCTGTTGATGAGGTACATAAGCCGGCTGTTGGGGAGGCACATAAGCCGGCTGTTGGGGAGGCACATAGGGTGCGGAAGTTGGGTAGTATACTGGCGCAGGAGTCTGAGTTGGATAGAAGACCGGCGCTGGAGTCTGGGTAGGGTAGTCGTGTTGAGGCTTAAGGTGTTCCTGGTCGATGGCACTGTAACAATGAGATTTTAATTAAACTTCAGTGTAAACGGGCTTTCAAGCCAAAACATGCTAAAATTAAACACGTTTAGAAACCTTTAAGTTTGCGTAAAGTGGTTCTCTAACAACTACAATTTTAGTTTTACGCTGCAAATCCCAAATCAGTCATCTTGAGGTTGAACGTTTATGTCACCCACCAGTGCCTTAGATATAAAACGACGAAAACGTCGTTTTTATAGCCAAGATAACATAAATGTCCCATAAAAGTCTGTCTGCCAATAGTTATTCACTTGCGTGATTTTTATTTACCGATACATCAGTTATAATAAACTATTTAATAGTTTCTTTATAAATTTTAACAACGTTGAGTTCTTGTTCAATAACTGTATCAGTCAAACAATTGAAGGGAATAGTGTTAGATATTGGCATCCCTTCCTCTTTCTTGTCTACTAAGCCTACTATACAATTGATTAGTTGGTAATTGACATGCCAATTAGAGCAGAAATAAATCGACATTTCCAACAAAAGCGAAGCGCTGAAGCAGCCGGTCATTAATTTTTCTAGAACATTGAATTCATCCCATCTATGACTTATTTTAGCGACGTAAACTTTGTTTTAGTAGTGCACTAGTGCTAGACAATCAAAGATTTAAAGTAGATGTAGCAATTTCGTCAATGCTTGTTTGTACCTTCTATTTCTGCGATTTGCTAGAAATCTTAAAAGTGTTTTGGTTTATTTTCCATTTGTAATATAATAATATTTTTTTATTTAGGTACTTAGGTTTTGTAGTACATGAGGGAATTGACAAAAGTATGTATTATTAATTACATGGTGTAGGTATAAAACATTGTTGGATGAATCGCTGCTCTCTTATCTGATCACTGAGTAATCTGTATTTAGGAGAGACAGTTTTGACTCTCAATTTGAATATCACAAAAATCATGTTTTTATGCGTTTGGGTCTATTATAATCTCTTCTATTCTTAAACGTTTAACCAATATGGCAATGTATATTAAATCTAACAAGTTGATTAATGTTACATTTAAAACAGCTATTTAACATCTCTGACCCACCATCTATTATGTTATATGCTAATTCGAGATTTGATGTGACAAGCGGGCGGACAGTTGAAGCTCTTAACTTACTCTGTTTGGTGGCATGTCATTTGTTATTTCGTATTCTAACTGTATATTCGCCATTTTTATTTCGTTGTTTAAAACGGGTGCCGTTTTAAATTGTTTTTGCTTGTAATTGAGATAGTGTGTCATTTCAGCCTACTCAAACAATCCTAATTGTTTAGCTGTGCGTAATTTTACTTGGATTATAGAATTAAATGTATTCTCATTGTTTGTTTGATTGTTCGTTTCAAGATTGTTTTATTATATTATTGAGGCGTAATTTGCTTTCCTCTGTCAGTTTGTTGATTCTCCTTGCAGGTCGTATTTTACAATCGATCTGGACAAAACTTGGATTTTACGACTTTATAGATTTTTGTTGTTGTTGGAGATTTATGATTGGAGGGGTACTTGTTCCAAAAAGGAGCAAAAAAGGAGCTACTGGATATCTCCGCCTTATGAGATCCGATTTCGATGTTTTTTTATTTAATTCTAAGGTAGTAACTTTAAATTAGTCTCATAAAAAGTTGGTGAAGATCTGATGAGGACCTTCGGCGTGATGAGCAGAATAGCTCCTCAAAATGGAGTAAATTGCTCACTTTTAGATTTCTGTCAGTGGAATCGGCCCTTTAACTACTAGGTAGGGATTGATGGAGCACCTGGGATCACCTTCTCATCACAAAACTAGAGAATTCTGAAAATAATTTTCAGAATTTTACGTTTTAATAAATAACTTTAGTGGTATATAAATTGTTGCAAAAAAGTTTGTGCACGCAAGGTTTACTGTTCGTAATAAGTTATGGAGATCCTGTTATTTCGTTTTTACAATTATATGTTTATGTACCTATCCAAAAGACTTTCTTCGTTTTTAAATATTATTTGTTTGTAAATATTAAATATCAAAAACTGCGTGTAACGGTACGGAAACTGGCTTGATAGCATTTTTTTTAAATATTTCTTTAGCCTAGATTCCTGAATATATTTTAAAACCAAACTGGTTGCAGTAGCAAACTGGTATACTCATAAAATTAACACAATTAAATGCGTCACACGCTACTTTTTATAGAAAAAACTAAAAATAATAACGGTCATCTAAACGTCAGAAAACACTTTCATTTTTACGAGGAATTGTCCTAAACTTATTGTTTGTTTTATGTTGTTGTTATTTGTAGCCATTTGTTACGGCCTATGACAAACAACTTGAGGCTATAATTCACTCAACAACACGCCTCCCTGTTCAGGAAAATAAGGGGAACAACAAACCACGAGGCCACGTCTTTCATAGTAATTCTAGAATTTCGATTCGTAGAAAAATAATAGCGTTTAATAACCCTGTTCTTTGATCGGTAGTTGTTATTTTCTTCTGAATCTTATTAATAAGCTCATTTCTATAATTCGTTTATGTTTGTTAGAGCAGAAATGAGACTGTTCAATCTTAATCCATAACTAATACCTATTTGAGATACATAATCTATCTATATCTATGTATTTAGTTAGCCATGTTTTGTCTCTGCATGTCTAGGACCCAACCGTAGGATTGGTTGAAAATGCCGCGCAGGCATTAAGTCCGCCTTTGTACGATATTTTTTATTTACTTGTGTATAACGTTTTAATAAATAAAAATAATCATCTTTGTTTCCTTACTATGCTCAAGCTTATTTGAAGAGTATTTGCTAATCACTGATAATTAATTCTTGGACATTTTTATGAGGGCTTTATAAAAGATCTTTTGTAAATTCAATCTAGCTGAAAATTGGGCAAAATACTTACGCCTGAGTAGCCGGCGGAGGGGTAGGTAGATGATCACCATACGCATGGTAGCCAGTATGATCAGCCCAGTAGCGGACGGTGTAAACCTTCTTGTCGGCTCCGACGTATGAGTACCAGCCCTTCTTCACCAAGCTCTCTTCAGTCTGTTTGGGGTCCGTGAAGTAACCTTCTTCTCCGACCCATGTGCCGTCAGCGATCTTGTACCTGAGGAAAGAAGATTGTTTTAAAAGGGGTTTGGACATCTAATGCCCGGTTTCTGAGTCACTTTTAACGGTAGTTTATCTATTCAATAGCGCTATTGGTTCCATAACTCGTGCAAGTGCGTTTCCGAACACCGCTACGTAAGATAAACTCCGTTTAAACTTAGGTTAACTTAACTGACCAATGTGTGCAGTTTATCGGTTCCATAACTATATTTTTGACGTTTCATTTCATAACTACATCAACTTTTAGGTTATTTAACGTATATTAATTAAATAAATTGCCAGTGAAAGCTAAATAGGATATTAAAAATTATTAAAAGGAGAAATGAGCGTTCTTCTTCTTTGGCCACTTCGATAAGAAGCATCTTCTCTCTTTCAGTAAAATTTTTACTGCGTTTTCCAGATTCCATAATGTTATTTAAAGAATGAATAAAGCACAAATGATTGGAAAGACAAATAGACTATTAACTTAAAATCAAACGGCAAAGCAAAAATAACACCACGCGAAACAAAAAGAATAAAGTGAAACTTAGACAGACGGTGAGATTAGACAGATGTTTAATTTAAAAAAAAATTGACAATGATGTCGTTCATACAACCGACAAATAAAGACTTATCATGTTTTTTTACTAAAATAGTGTTAAGCCACTTAACTAATCTCAAAAAAATATTATAATAAATAAAACGCGTAAGACGAATAAAAATAAAAATAATAATTTTAGATGCGATCTCTTATACAGACCCATCTAGCGGCAACTAGGGAACTAGTTATCGGTTTCATAGCTATTGAATGGTTGGTTGCGTGTTCAGAAACGCAGTGACAGTTAAACGACGTTTATCTTAAGCTTAACTTTATGGAATCAATAGCTATTGAGAATTTATCTGACGACTTCAGAAACCGGGCATAAGTCAATGAATTTGCATAGACGGGAGATAATTTGACACGATTAAGGAACGATGAGGTCGTTCACCTCTAGAAGGTTTTTTAAGATACTCCTGAGTCCATAGTCCCCATTTGAATCTCGAATTCAATTCTTCCTAATCTTTTTTCTATTCTATTCGTCCTAATCACGTATGATTTGATATTTGAATTTATCAGAACACTTTGTCTTGTGAGTACTTACAAAGTCGGAAAAATTACTTCATAAAACACCACAAATTCTCTGATAATACGATTATAATGATCAGAACTTTGGTGATTTCCAACAAAGCATACTGCAGGTACCAAAAACGGATTATATGTACGAAGTGGTATGTGCCTGTATGTTCCGTGTGCTAGTTTTTTTCAAGGCTTGCCACACTATAAAGATTATCATCACCGCGGGATGTGCTTAGCAGTTTTTATCAACCCAACTTATATCATCCGTTTGAGGCACAACCTAAATTGCCATTTAAGAAGTTTATCTACACAACAATGGATGAACCAAAACGATATTAGTAGATCAATAGGTTGCTCCGTTAATCGTATTATTAGAAAGACATTCTGTTTACGGAAACGCGATTTAAATTAAATTCTAATACAACGAAGACATCATAAAAATTATGGACCAATAAATTCGGTTCACGGGGATAACGGTAAAGTTGTAAAAAATATTTGGAGATTTTTCCTGCTGATGACGATAATTTAACAGTTATTATGGGATCCCGAGTTTTGCACACAATTAAGACCTTTTTGGAGGTCTAAAGACCCGAACAGTTATGGGTAAAGATGACCTGGGATTTTATGTGAAACCTGTATGATCCGTTACGGACTGTGGCATCAAAACAGAGAAATTTATATAACATTTGTATTTTGAACCGAGTTATGATTGTCAAGGACAATGGTCTCAATTTTTGTTTTTTGTAAAGGTTTAGATTGTACGTGAAGAAATGTGTGTTTATATAATAACGGATACTGAAGAGTTCAGTATGAGGTCGTGAGAATGTATGAAGAGATTTTGAAAAAAATACTACCTACCTATCATAACATTTAATTTTCTTTAAAATGTTACTATATAACTTAAGTTAACTCGATTATTTACTTAGCAACGTGCGATGCCAGGAGTACTCTATTAAGTAAATAGGCAGTAAAGTGAATGTTGGCTTTAGATGTAAGTTTGTTAAGCTTTAATACAGCTTCTACAGTATACTCGCGTTCTGTCAAGATTACAGCCATCCCATTTGTAAATTGTTACGTAAAGGCGTGAATTAAAGTGTGAAACGTCTACAGGATGGCTCATACGGAGTTTATAAATAGGTACTTTACGTTAATAGGGATGATAATTGCGTGAAAAAAAAAACTATTCAGTCCGACAGTCAGATAATAAAAAAATATTATACACGTATTTTTTGTTTTATCATATTAATAAATAATTACTAAGATAAAACGAATTAAAGTTGGGGGAGTGGAGGCTCGCTACGTCACAACTCAGTATAAAATCTACCAAGGCGTGACGTCACGCCACATTTTAACTCACTTTAAAGCTGTAATCTTTTGAATACGTCAAAAAAGAAAAAACACGTGTCCAATATTTTTTAATAATCTACCTTACCGACAAAAAAAACTTCATTCGATTGATTTAACTATTAAAGTAACTTAGATGATTTTATCATGAAAAAATCATCGGAACCTATAAAAGTCAGGTGATTTTTACGGAGGTCGTAACCAAGACTTGAAGTACAGACGCTTGCATTAACTGAGAGGTGTCCCTCATGCATTCATGAGAAAAGAAAAGAGGGCACCCAAGTAACGAAGGCATCCCTACTAAACTTAAACATTGTACTTACTCGTATTTGTAATGTCCATTCTCGCCATAGTACTGCTCATTCTTGATCACCGACACTGGTGTGGTGGTGGTAGGAGGGTGGGGGTGGTACGGCGGAACATGGTGGTGATGATCATGAATATAGTAGTCACTCTGTACGTTATCGGGCACTCCTGTTTGTACTGGCTGGATAGGCTTAGGCTGTTGCCAAGTGTTCTGTGGGGGCACATAATTAGGCGCATTCCAGTGAGGAGGTCTTTGACTAGGTGGCACGTATGAGTTGTATGTACTGGCGGCTGCGTTCAGATCCGCCCCTTCTTTCATAAGCTCGATGTCCGCTGATGCTTCGGCTTGGGAGTCGTCTAAGACTTCTGACTTCTTCTCCTCTTCAGCCAGTGAGAAGGCCAAGATGGCAGCGAAAATAAGTAGCTGTGGAAGAAAAGTTTTGTTTAGTTACAGTTGATAAAAGTTTCTGAGAGATGTGAATTTCTAGGTAATCTTTATAACATAACATCACGCCTGTAGTACCCAAGCAGAGGTATAGCTGTAGTACACCCACATTTCGCCAGTTATGTTTAAGTCCCATGTAATAGGGGGGTGAGCCTATTGCCATCAACCGGGAACAAATCCAGACTCCGATTTTCGTGATGGAAAAACCCAATAATATTTTGTCGGACCTGGGAATTGAACCTAGGATCTCCTGCTCAGCAGTAGCACTTGTGAACACTAGACCAACGAGGTTTCTGTTTCTTTATGTCTCTGAATTATCTTTATGGGTTGCTTTTTCAATAACTGTGTTAAAAAAAAACTGTCACTCCGGGAGTGCCGACAGAAGTGAAAACTTGAAAAAAAAACAGCACCGCGGTATTCAACGCGTTGATGTTTTTTACTCCACGCACCGTGGTAATCAATGCGTTGATGTCTTTTTAATGGTCAAAAGCTGGTGTCGCCACAGTGTCGCGAAATCAGTGGTTTAGCCCCATCTCAAAAATGCCCAACGCGCCTAAAGAAGTTTTCACTTCAAAAATGTAAATCTGCTTGCATTAAGAGGTTGTAAACTCTAAAAAAAATGGGGATTTTCGTTTAAGTAGGTATAGTCCGCTTCGTACCTATTGTACTTTTTAGATTTTAGACCGTGATAAAAAGCCGTTGTAATTATACTGTTTTCGTTGTTATGAGCTTTAATTAACTGATTTGTATTCATGTATATGCTGGGATTTTAACTATTAGCAGTTCAATTATGAAGTGGGATTTATTACTGTTTTGGTTTAAATAAAAGATTTACAGTTACGCTTGATTAATGTTGGCTATATTTTATTTTTAATTAATATGAGTTTTAATATTAGATTAATAGGTACTCTAAAATGTGAGCTAAATGAAGATTAATCGTAACAAGATTTCGATTTCAGAGAAAATTAACTTTGTATGACAGATTAACGAGAGACGGCTCTCAATTAGAAAAATATTTAACTAACCGTTTCATTTTATAATTATTTATGATTTTATTATCGCAAATACACTTTGTTTAAATTAATTAATAAATAAAACTTGCAAATATTTAGAACAAAGTATTGTTTCACTGATTCGATACTAAAAATTACTATATTTAAATAAAATATTAAGGTGATGCACAGACTAAAGTACAGACAAGCACGACATGCAATCTAAAAAAATATTTTGTAATTTTTTTCACTGATTTAAGTTTTTATTTAATATTTTATTTATTTTCACACGCACTGGCACGAAACTTAAATATCCAAGGACTCACCAGCTTCATGTCTGTGTCCTTCCGATCCCCGTACGATACTGTGGTCATAAGGGGTCGCTCAACATTTTTATAGCAAAATGTCCTGCGTCCTCTTGCGTTCGTACATCTCTGCGCCTGCGCACAATGACCTCGCTCTTAGATCACACATATGATTAATAAAATGTGATTTTAGGTTAAAATGAGATTTATTGAGTTTTTTTTAAATTCCAATACAGTGAATAAGGAAATACTCAATTAATTTTCATTTTCGTTGGATTTATAAAAAAATGTTGAGTCGTCTAGTCAAAAGAGATTTTTATGACAATTTCAAGGACAAAATACATGTAGCTTAACATTAATAAAAAAAAATTGCACATTTCATTAGAAAAAGCTTTAAAGAAAACGCAGTAGTATTTCAAATCTACATATTAATGAACTAAAGAATTGAATGGGCTTGCAAGTGCTTCATTCATAACGAGTAGTGGGCGTAAGTTACGTTTATTTACTTATTTACTTAGCAATTGACCGAAACAGGGCGATGTGAATAGTTCTAATTGGTTCTTAAGGCTTGCACTTGTATGATTCATTGTTGGTGTTTAGTTATGTCAACAACTTTTGCTTGGGTTTTGTGTAGGACTCAAGGTTTTACTGATTGTGTAGTTTCTACTATTGTTTCTTGCGTTTTTTTTTTGTTTCAAAATTATGATCATCTATTAATCTATGTCAATTTTGAAAATCACGATGTTGACCAAATTACATTTATAGTAAAAAAATACGTTTTTAATCTTGATATGTCTAAATGGGATTACACAAATTTTACTAAAGTCGCAAATAAATTGTTTTTATTTTTTTCCTTAAGAGTATAGTCAACAGTAATGTCATCTAGAAATACTTAGGTACACGTTAAGTTTACCAATAACTACGTTGAAGCTTGTTAGAAAGGGTTGGAACCTTTGAGCCTATCATCTTCAATTGAAAACTTTCAAACTGTAAACTTAAGTATCTCGTCCAATCCGGAGATCAAATTCAGTACTTCATGTCTCAAAAAAGGCTGTCGGTGCCTACCAATACAAGTATTTTGTATAACAAGTCTAATTTTGTTTTATAAGGAACTGTGTGGGCGCTCCCTAATTGTTTCGACTTTAAAACTTTAAACGTGAGCAAGAGTAGCAAAAGTTAAACACACGAAAAACAATTTTGTTAAAGATTTAAATTCAAAGCTACTGATGTACCTGACTGTACTTTATCTGCATCGTATTTATGCATTTTTGACTTAATACAGAGCAAACTATACGTGTACAGAATATAAAGAAACCCATCTCATACAAATTACTCTGCACTTGTCATACATAATCGTATGTTTATATGACTTTAAATATAAGGAATTTGAAAATGTCAGAATGGTTAAAAAAACCCAAGAAGCACATTTGGTATCCTTTTAATTCCCTATAATAATAGAGGTTCTGTATGCAAATCTGACATTAGCATACGTAATAGTGAGTCAATGTTGATTTTTATGAGATGTGAATGTGGAAAATTCTTTGTCGTATGCAAGCTTTTAAATGAGCGATATTTCATTGAAACTTACTTAGAGCTTTTTGTTAGGGCAAGTCTGACAGTTTGTGTATTGTTTCGTTTAAAGATCGTTGTTGATTTGATAACGAATAGTTTGCTTACACTTTTTCAGTCCTATAATTTATTTTTACACAGTTTTGTGAAAATTCCCACATTTCTGTTATGATAAATATCATATTTAGGACTTATTTTCTGGAACCACGTCTATTCAAATAAATACGATTTGTGTTAAGGAAAACAACAGCCATTTTAATAAAACATTAGGCTGCGCCTTCATTCTTATTAGGATATAACAATTTTACAAAAACCAGAGTTTTGTAACGTTAATCTTGATTTCACATCCCAATTTATTTGGTTGACGTATACAACGACAAAGCGCTTACAAGGATATACGGAATTCCCCGAAACCCAATTTTATAAATTAAAGAAAGGAGTGTTTAAGGAAAGCTCTGCAGCGTTAAATAAATATGAATGGTGTTAAGGGTCCCCGAAATTATCAGTTGCAATTTTCAATGTTTACGTGTATGAAGATTTAAAATTATAGACGATTGCAGCCAGAATCAGCGTATTTCCAATCTATACAAGACCAGACCGCAGACATGGAAAACTGCTACTGAAACATAGCATTACAACATTGTAATGCAAAAAAATAGTATTACAACATTGTAATGCAAAAAAATAGCATTACAACATTGTAATTAAAAAAAATAGCATTACAATGTATGCGTATACATATACGCATACATTGTAATGCTATTTTGAAATCTGTAAATACAATGTAGACACAAATTTTGCTTACTGCTCGTGTATAGTTTGTAACGTGGACGCGCGTCCTGGTTCCAAACTATACTACATCACTCACGCGGCTTACGCTTGACAAGTTTTAAAGATATCCTAACTAATATTATAACACACATTGACAATTGCAATTGATCGTTTCGGGGATCCTTTATAT
The DNA here is from genome assembly GCA_949152395.1 of Agrochola litura. Taxonomy (NCBI): domain Eukaryota; kingdom Metazoa; phylum Arthropoda; class Insecta; order Lepidoptera; family Noctuidae; genus Agrochola; species Agrochola litura. The sequence continues at coordinate 13,147,260 of OX424509.1, read as the reverse complement.
CAGCGCGTAGATTTCGGTTGAATGTAGGAAGGTATCTATGTTCCGAGTTTTTATGAGTGATACCTTGCTAACTTCGTTTAGCTAGCAAGATTCTTTGTACTTACTGGAAAACGGCAAGAGTAAATCCTTTAAGTATACATACATAAATTTACACCTTCTTCCCATGGGGGTAGGCAGAAACTATAGATCGCTACCTGCTACGCTCCTTACATACCTACTCCTTTTACTTGGTTTAAGTTCATACGTTTGGTCATATACGCACACCGGTTTCCTTTAGGTACAGCTTAGTGATAACATATAAGTAGTGATAGACCTTCTTATAACGTCATCAGAAGATCTCTCAGATCATGAAACTTAAGCAAGTGACTTTACTTATCATTATGAACCACTTTTACTATGGGACCAAAATAGAAACCGCGAAAAAAAAAAATTTGCTGTTCCCTAAATTTTGACGAGTTATGCGAACATAAATGTAGAGAACAGCTGATTTTTTATATGCTGATATATAATAGAAGAAAACAAAAATAAAATAAAGTAATCTTTATTTCGGTCCATATGGGTTAGTAAACAAAAATATAACTTATATTTAAGTTAGTTAATTTATTATCTATTTGGAAACAAGGCCGTTGTTCAAAATGCATCTTCAAACAACATCACTTAACAAAGGAAAATCTTAGCTCCCCGCTATGGTCTTCAGGATGGAGTTGGAGGTTTCCCGCACTCTGCACAGCAAATAGGCAGATTTCTGTCTGACGATGGCGTGGAAGCCATCGACGTGTGCTTGTGCAAACATACCTGATGCACTACAGAATCGGGGCAGCCCCATCAACATCCTGAACCCGTTAGTATATTGGACCCGTAGGGCGCTCATAGCCCGCTGAGTATAGTTGGTCCACAGGTTGCACGTGTAAGACACTTGGCAATAAGCTTTAAAAAGCATAATTATAGACCATGCTAACTTCATGATCACATTTCATTGCTACATACTACGTCTATGTCTATGTCGCACAAAAGGGTCGTTTATCCGTCCTCTTTCAGTCCTTGTTAGCATCGGCAGCGTTGCATTCATTAGATAATCCTTCTAAATATAGCTTCAGAAAAAAACTTTTTAGAAAAAAAAACAACCTACTTCCAAAAAAAACACTACAAAGTGAAAAATAACTTTAATTTCGGAAGTCGGTGTCTTGGGTTTTGTGTTTTCGTTTTTTGCCACCGACTTCCGAAATTAAAGTTATTTTTCACTTTGTAGTGTTTTTTTTGGAAGTAGGTTGTTTTTTTTTCTAAAAAGTTTTTATTTTTCACTTTTTAGTTGTGGTACAGTAAGCGCTCAAAAGTGCATGAGCACGCTAAGAGTCGTATTGCTGTGAACACGCGGTATAGCTCGTACATTTGTATGTGTAAGCAACACGATACACACACCACAGATAACGCAGTTACACGAAACAACAATATATTTCCGTCGCTTTAAACATGCTAGCACACACGCACTATGCGCGTGAACTTGACCAGTTAATGGCATTGCTAAAATTCGATAGTTACTTAACAAGCGCAGATAGCAGAAAGCGTTAAGCGTTGGTATGGAATTCAATCTGCCTCAGGTTCTAATCTCGTGAAATACAGTGCGGTTTTTTGCAAATATTATTATTTTTGTTTTCGATAATAATATTTTTTAAATATTGCTGCTTTTTTATGTTGTTATTGCAATAAAGGTTTTAGAATAAAAAATGCGTGATATATGATAACAAAATTAAAAAATATATGTTTATTCGTTATATTTATTTTACATAAGTTAATAAACTGCTACAATTATTTATCATTACTTCAGCTGAATAAGATGTGAAATAGATGTCAAGAAACTTAGAAGCAGTTTGTATTATTTAGACATATTTAAATTATGAAATATTTTAAATTTTTAATGGATTTTTTCACCATAAATATTAAGCTTTGATCATGGTCGAAGTAATTAAGTAATAAATAAGAATATTAGACTACTTAAAATGTAAAAAACTACTTACAGAATAGGTAATTTTAAGGTTAAATATGGGTAGTTTGTTTATATTTTATTTGTATTAATTATTTTACATTTTATTTGACTTTAGTAAATATTGGTTGTTATTGAGGTTATAGCTTAAGTATTCATTTTCTTTACAAAAAGAAGATTGAAACTAAACCTCAAATTTTTATCCTAAAATAATACTATTACTAAAATAATATTAAACAATTTCGGTATATCTGCAAGAAATACGACAAACACCCTATTGAAACGTGCTTAAAAAATTCGTTACCATAAATTCATGCAATAACGAATCTGTTGTTTATTAAGTTGGTACGGTCAATATTTTAAGGTCAAAAACGGTTTTCTAGCTGGTCTTCAGTGATGCAAGCCTTCAGAGTGCACGGCGAACGGTTCATAATGACGTGTTTTTAATAATTCAGCAAAATGTCTCGTTGGTATGAAACCATTTGTTTCATTCACCATTTGACGTCGCTGCTACTCGATAATAAGCCCCTTCCTCATATCTCTTAACCCTCACAGTATTTCTCTAGAACAAAGAAAAACATTGTTTTTATTACACATAATACCTTATTATTTATTATTCACTAATCGAATTAAACCTCACAATGAATTTAAAACTTTAAAGGCATCTTCTGTCTCAACAATACCTCTGTTCTATCAACAATACCCTTGATTAAGATTTATGTTTAGTAAAATATGAAATATATTAATGATAACACTCACACTTAGTCCGGTTTCATTAGATATTCACTTCACTTTTACGCAGCGCAATAATATTCTCTGATCTGATCTGATCTCTTCAATATATTTTATGCCTGCTTTTTGATAATAATAACCACAACACTGCGCTAAATACTCGTCACCAATATTATCCACGAACCAAAAAAGTTCTATTAATTGAATACTCGTAACAAACTGCATCTACCCCACAGAAATCGAAATAATTTACTTAGTTTTTTGTGGTCTACCTGCTAAACTTTAATATTTATGTGAACAAGACGAATGAAACTAAAAACGAATGATGATTATTGAACTAGTCATTGGTTGCAGACAAAGTGAGTGTGTGTGTGTAATGTGCGTGTCTACAGTATTGTAACAACTTATAGAAGAAGGTCGTAAGTCAAACCGAAGCGTCAGTCTATTGCTTTGTGAGATTGCTCATGGACTTTTGGTCGGCACTGTACCTAACCACACACATTCGAATACCACTACCTGCTACCAGTGACAGGAACTTATTATATCATCTACATACTAAGTGGGAAAAAAATACGTATTTTGTAGCTAACTCAAAAACTACCCAAGCAAAGTTAATAAAATTTATATGGGACCAATTTGGGAGCATACCCTTTCAAACAAAAAAATAATTTTCAAAATCGGTCCACAAATGACGGAGAAATCGGTGGACATACATAAAAAAAAAAAAAAAAAAAACAAACATACGCGTCGAACATATAACCTCCTCCTTTTTGGAAGTCGATTAAAAACCAGGTGGAATGAATGAGGAAAGTTCAGTCGCGTAAATAATCTAATCATGTAGCACGCACAAATGTAAGCTGCATTTTGGGTATTTCAAAAAATTTGCCGCACCTTACAAGGGTCCCGGATATACACAAAAATATGATTCATAAATACCTCTTATAACGGAGAAACAAATATTCGTGGGTACCTACTAATCTTATGAACGAGCACCTGTCAGTCTGTTTGTGAAATTTTCGCCTAAACTGCTAAATCGATTTTAGTGTTTTTCGGCACAGAGGAAACTTGGTAGGTACCCAGAGAAGAATATAAAATAGATACTTTTCTTACAAAAAAATCGGGGACAACTAGTTCACAAAATGCATTGATTGAAGTAAAAAACAGTAAGATATACTGGGTTTGGTTAAGATGCTAACTTTTTAAGTAAATAAAAGCTCTCTTGAAAACAAAACAATTAAAAATGCAGAACTTATCAATTATTTTTATACAGGTTAATATGCTTAGTCTCAGAGCTTTTAAGTTTTAAGATGAGTTTTGCGGCAAAAAAGGCTTAAATTAAAGGCTGTAATAATCATTACTGATATCATTACTGATCAGGATACTCCAATGTTAGGTTTGAGCAAACATAATGTTTCTTTTAAATCGGGAATTAAAGATAACATAACATCATGCTTGTTTTCCTCGAAAGGTTAGGCAGAGGTGTACCCATAGTTCAACCCATTTCAAAAGACTGAGAAATTCCAGATGAAAAACCCAATAACAATTTGCTCGACCCGGGAATCGAACCCAGGACCTCATGCTCCACGCGCGCCTCAAAGAGATGTCAGCAGAATTGACGGGGTCCGCTAGGGCCGATGCCTGCCGGGGTTGCGAAGAAATCGTGGCCTCCGGCAACATGGAAACTGAAGGAACACGGGTAGTAAAAGTCTGATACGCCCTCCCGCTCCGCCCAGAGCGGGAGAAGTTATTTGATAATTTCCCACACAAAAAAAAAGGACCTCATGCTCAACAGTATTGCTTGCGACCACTAGATCAAAGAGGCAGTCAAAGAAGAATTAGAGATAACATAAATATTAGCTCTTTGTTAGCTGTTTTAGATACCTAAATGAGCATTTGTCTTGACAAGAGAACTCGCAATATTCACGCATTATGTGTGCATTCAAATTATTTTATCTCACTTATCACATAATTATCAAAACTAAAGAAACGAGAAACAACTTAAAAAGTGCCATCTTCTTCAAAAATTCGAAAAGAAGAAGAAAGTACGCACAGTATAAAATATTGACGATGACGTCATAGAGGAACGTAAACCATAAAAGTGTGTTTTCATAAGAGATCTACTGTCGTAAGGGAAAATATTTTATTAAGAAAATTCAGTGGAGCGCGTAGTGGGGTTACAAACTTGAAAGCTTTGTAAGAAAAACAAGATTACTTATTTCAGCGTTTTTCTTGTCGACCCAATGTCCTGAGCCTTATTCGGAATTTTGATAAAATAGGCATGTAATTCTTCGATCAATTATTTAATCGATTATTGAGTTAATTGTACCCGATTTTGGTAAAAACGAAGCATTTAGCTCAGCTTTTTAGGCATTCGGATGCAACGCGTGGGCTGAACATTTTGATTTTTCCCACAAATGTTTGACCTTCACGAAACTTAATGTTTACATCACAAAATAAGCTTCCTAACAATTAAATGTTTTTTTGTTGTTTCTATTTTGAAATCAAATCAAAGCTAATAAAGAAATCCTCACGACAGCGATTCATTTTATAGTACTTACTATAATTTATATTGCAAATTATTCGTCCAATAAATCGTTGAGTATTTCCGTGTTCATGAAAACTAAATAGTTTAATTTTATAATAAATTATAAAACCATGATATGCGTAGCAAAAGTGGTATTTTCGATTAACAAAGCCAAAATAGCAGAAGCAAAAAATCATTTGATTTAAATTATTTTCACAAGGATATGCAATAACGTAATAAAAATCATGTATCGAATTATTTTCTAACTTTTACTTATCAGATATAAGTACCTATTTGTGTCTTTTAAGACGCAGATATATGCCAGTGACCTTTTTTTTTTTTTTTTTTTTGGGTGGGAAATTATCAAATAACTTCTCCCGCTGGTGGTGGTGGAGCGGGAGGGCGTGTCAGACTCTTACTGACTAAAACCCACCCGTGTTCCTTCGGTTGCCCTGTTGCCGGGGGCCACGATTTCCCTATCGGTTTTCTTCGAACCCCCGGCGGGCATTGGCCCTAACGGACCCCGTCAATTCTGCTGACATCTCTTTGAGGCGCGCGTGGAACACAACGCGCCGTCGACCCGGGCTTGGTCCTTATCGGACGGCGAGCTACCCATTGCTCACCGTCCGCAAGCCCGCGCCTACGGTGGCCGGAAATCGGCTCGCGATTCCCGCCCCGGGCGTCTCCTACTGCGGCGGTTAGGGGCGTGAGGGCGCGAAATTTGCCTCTCCCTCACGCGTTCCGCCTCCTCCTTCGCGAGCATTACCGCTTCGCAGAAGGAGGTGACGGCCTGCCATTTCCTCTCGCTCCGTACCATGGCCTGAACCAGGGCCGGACGCGAGAGATCACCGCCGCCGATCGCCTCCACGAGGACACGGCGTTGCTCCGCCCAAGCCGGGCAGACCTCCACCGTATGCTCCACCGTGTCCTCAGGCCGATCCACACAATGGTGACACCCGGGTGTTTCCTCCCGCCTTATCCTGAACAGGTACCTCCCGAAGCACCCGTGTCCGGTGAGGACCTGCGTCAGGCGGAAGGTGAGGACGCCGTGACGCCTCTCAAGCCACTCCTCAAAGAGGGGTCTTATCGCCGCAATTGTGGCGTGCCCAGCGCGGGGTTGCGACAATCGCACCCTCCATGACGCTATGAGATCCCGCCGGAGCTCTGTCCGCTGTGCCGCGATTTCTTGCGGCATCGGAGTTAAGCCCCGGCGTTTCGCCTCCTCGCGCCACTCCCAGATGTGCGCGAGGACCTTTGCCTCCAGATCCCATGGCGGTAATCCGGCAAGGAGGCTCGCCGCCTCGCAGGAGACCGTGCGGTATCCTCGGGCCAGCCGGATGGCCATGACCCTCTGGGACGCGTTCAACCGGCGGGCTGGCCGTAGCCTCAATGAACGCGCCCACACCGGTGCCCCGTAAAGGGCCATGGACCGCACGATCCCCGCATAGAGCCTCCGGCAGGAGGCGTTTGGACCTCCCAGATTGGGCAGGAGCCGCTTCAAGGCAGCCCCGGCCCGGTCCAGTCTGGGAGCCAAACGTCGGAAATGTTCGACGAAATTCCACCGGCTGTCGAGGACGAGTCCCAAATACTTCATCGTCGACTCGACACCGATGTGAACCCCTCCCGCCATTACCTGGGAACCCGACGGTGGCGCATTCCGAGGACCATGAAAACCCATGGCCTCAGACTTGTGCAGGGCCACCTCGAGTCCCAGCTGCCGGATCCTGTCAACGATTGTCGCAACAGCGCGTGTCGCTAAATCGGCCGCCGCCTGGTACGACCTCCCCTGCGCCAGGACTAGCGTGTCGTCAGCGTAACAAATGACGCTGACGCCGCTAGGGAGGTCGGCGCGCAGCACCCAGTCGTATCCGATGTCCCACAGATGCGGCCCCAGGACCGAACCCTGTGGGACACCGCACGACATCTCTTGCCGGTTCCACTCTCCTTGGTGACCGGGGTAGATGACGGCCCTGTCCGTCAGATAGGCCTCGACCACACGACAGAGGTAGGTCGGCATCCGGTGATACCGGAGTGCCTCCCTGATGCAACTCCAGGGCAGGGTGTTGAAGGCATTGGCGATGTCTAGAGACACCGCCAAGACGACCCCACCCCGGGCCACAGCATCAACCATTGAGCGCCCTCTAACGACGCAGTTATATGACAGTGACCTTGAGTGGTTACCTTGCGTATTTTGTACTGAGCTTACGCAACGCGTTGTACGTCCAGCCAGTAATAGAATTTGCCCATCAAGCAGCGCTGTCCCAAATTATACGCATTATTAATTTATTATACATAAAACAAAAGGTATTTTAATAAAACACGTATACTAAAAGATAAATAATTAAATGATCTTTAAAATGGTGAAGGTTTCAGAGAATACGCTTGATAGATTTTGTGTGATTTTTATCCGCGTTAGACATGATTTTACAAATTAATTTCACTATGTAATATAAATCTAAAATATTCCTATATTAAGTTATTAAGAAAACGCTCTAATTTAACATATAGTTTTTCCAAATCATTAACACTAGGTACTCCTTTAGACGTGATCTTCAGTATAAAATCATTAAAAGTCGGTTATCGTCGCCTTAAATGTAAACGTTTTAGACCTGGACTCCACGAAAGCGGAGATGTATGGAGATGTCCAAAGCGGAGACGAGAAGAGATGTTTTTTAGCTAGCGTGTATCCACCGAAGCTGTGCAGAGATGTACACTGGCTAGACTGGAGCTGAGATGTGTGCTGGCCAGAGCGGAACTGCGTAGGATGTTGACCACTCACTACACGCTGCTCACATCTACTCTCCCCTCGTCTCGTCTCCGTTTTGGTGGAGTCCGGGCCTTACGATGTGTTTTACCAAAAAGCTGTTATAAATCGTAAGTCACAGCTCAAAGTGACAAAGGTGGCCAACTAATGCTTCGTAATGAAACACATAATTCGATTTTGTCTTTATCTTTACTTTAAGTGGATTTATATCATCATGACATTTTAAAACAAGGGTTCATATCGGAAATGAATATATCAATTTTGATGGGTTTTGTTGTTGATAAAAACCCTTTGTTGCTAATTCAATAGCGTGGAGCTCGTGGCTAAGTACTAACAGCCGCACGGGTCGATCCATCAGGTTAAGCTACGCTTGCCGGGGTTGGTCCGTCGATGGGTGACCATTTCTACATACCGAGATTCCTTCGTGCCTCGGAAAACACGTTAAGCCGTAGAAAGTGGCGACAAAAAAAGTCTGTCTAGCTCAAGAATTTCACTAGTCAGTGAAAAAATCGGATTGAGGATAAATCTTTTAAATGATTGTTAATTAAATGGAATATTACTAAAAACGTGCAAAAACCACTGCCGTATTTCGATAACTTTGGCGTAAATAAGAAGTCACCTAATTAATATTATTCTTAAATAGAGACAACACAGAACATTGAACCCACAAGTTTTTTTGAAGAGAAAACTTCTTTAGGCGCGTTGGGCATTTTTGAGATGGGTAAAAACAATTGAACGGATCAATGTTCCATGAAAATATTTTTACTTTAAAGGTTTTGGAAGTTTTTTTTTTTGAAAAAAGCGTTCGTGCTCTTTATTTAAATAAGGTTACGGACCAATATTCTATACAAGTATTTTTCTTCCACCAAGGCGATCTTGTTCAAGTTTTCACTTCTGTTGGCACTCCCGGAGGGCCACTGTTTTTTTTTTTTGTTTTCCATAACAGCGCTTCTGTTTTGCGTAAAATGTTCGGAAATTTTCTGAATTTTCATCGTCAAGTCAATGTTTCATTTTTGTCACCGTGAAAATTCAGAAAATTTCCGAACTTTTAAACTTATCTTCTACTCATAACACGATTTTCAGTAACCGACCCTTAAATTGGTTATACTCAGTACTTAAATCAGCGTTGTGATAATGCACGTTCCTTTCCTATATGAGAAGAGGCCTTTGACCTGTAGTAAGACAATTACAAGCTGGTATTACAAATTGGGAATTGGGAGTACCAAATTTAATTTATGTTCCGTTGTAATTACAATGTCTTGTTATGACATATGTATCTGAAATAAATCACGCAAGTAATTTTAGCAATCGTTGTAGTAATGGTAGTTGCGGTTCTTTTCATCTTAACTTTTTATTAACTTAATCGTTGTTATCCGTAGTCGCTTTTAAATGTCCTATAGCACTCTCTACTGTATGTCCATATCATAGTTGTTATAATTTTTTGCGCTCTAATTCATAAGCCCTCAGCTTTATTATAAAACTAGCTTTTGCCCGCGGCTTCGCCCGCGTGGATGTCGGAAAATATCCCACAGGAACGTGCTATCGGGATTCAGAGTATCCTACGTCCTAACCCAGGTCATGGCCTATCCTAAGCCTTTCATCTAGAAATCCGTTCAGTCGTTACGTCATGAAAAGGTAACAGGTTCCGTACCTCAAATTGAAACATTAAAACCCTTAAAGGATGACTTCATTGTCTGTCAAGACCCTTTTCTCAGGAACGCGTGGAGGCATCAATTTGAAATAGATATCAAAAACTTAGATCTACGGTCTCTTGGAAGTGTAACGAAAATCAAACTTCCAAGTCAACGCAATAATGGGCACGCCACAACTGTGGCGATAAGTTCCCTCATTGAGGAGTGGTAGAGAGGCGCCACGGCGTCCTCACCTTCCACCTGACGCAGTTTCTCACCGGACACGGTTGTTTCGGGAGGTTTCTGTTCCGGATAAGGCGGGAGGAAACGCCCGGGTGTGACCATTGTGTGGATCGCCCGGAGGACACGATGGAGCATACGGTGGAGGTCTGCCCGGCCTGGACGGGGCACCGCCATGTCCTCGTGGAGACGATCGGCGGTGGTGATTTCTCGCCTCCGGCCCTGGTCCAGTCCATGGTACGCTAGGGCCGATGCCTGCCGGGGTCGCGGGAAAGTCCGAAAGGGTTACCGTGGCCCCTGAAAACACACAGGCAACTGAAGGAACACGGGTGGGTTTTTGTCAGTATAAACCTGACACGCTCTCCCGCTCCGCCCAGAGCGAGAGAAGTTATTTGATAATTTCCCACCCAAAAAAAAAGTTAACGAACTAAAAAATACGACCATTTGTGCCGCATATTTTGACACTCGCAAATAAACCAGTCTATTTAGTACTTCACGTTGGTCCAGCAGCATGAAGTTTGGCGAGAAGTAAGGTCAAGTAAAGAGGAAAATCCGAAAATTGGTAATTTATAGTTCTATAATGAACGGCAAAGTTAAGTTTTTTCTGCAATCTGGGATTAAAAGTTCATAGGCCGTGTCTTGGAATAACAAACCTCAGTTGGCCCAATATAGTTTTTTGGTTCTAGTAATAATAATAAATAGGATCGACCGGCGTCAAAAAAGTTTTTGTGAAAATTGGCCATTTTCTTGCTGACTGTACAATTTTTTCAAAATCTGTGAATGCAGATCAAAATGTTTCAAAAAGTTAAGGAGAGTCTCCTAAGACTGTTTTCTTGTAGCGACAACGGTTAAGGTACCTGCTCTTGTTGCCCCATCTCAAAATCCATCCTGTATATGATATGATTGACTGCTTAGTTCCATAAAGGTATAGCGTGATGGTAATCTTTTAAAAGGTTAAATCCGTAACTATCTGCAATATTCTAACCTATTGGCTAGCCTTTTTACAATTTGCTGTAAACTATAGAAGAATACAAACATAATGCTATATTGCTCATCCCCCATAGCAAATAGCGTGATAATAGTTTTTGAAAAATCTATTGTGAAGTTTCCATTATTTGACTTGTAGATTATTTATACCAATTTTCAAGTTAATTAAGCCACACAGTAAAATCCTCCACTGTAAAAATTAATACCCCGTTTTACCCCGTTAAAGGTAGATTTTCAAAAAAACCTGATATACGTTTTTATTTATTTTCAGTTTTAATTATAAATACTGAGTTTCGAGTTAATCAGACAGCTCGTTAAAATTCTTCCATACAAACTTTGACACCCCCCAATCCTCCTTTAGGGGGTATTTTAGACAAACTAAAAATGAAAAACTTTATAATTTACATAGATAAGTATTCGTGCCAAGTTTCAAGTTTATTAACTCAAGGAATAAGATTTTTCATACAAACAAAATCCGCCCTTTTCACCCTCTTAAAGGTCGAATTTCCAAAAATCCGTTCTTAGCGGACGTCTACTAACTATAAACTACCTCCCTACCAAGTTTCATCTTCATACGTCAAGCGGTTTTCGATATTTCGTGATGAATGAGTGAGTGAGTGAGTGACCTTTCGCTTTTATATATTTAGATTAATCAACTGTCTTTAATTCGACATTAACCCATAATCCCGTATCTATGGTTTTATTAAGTGTTCTACAAATAATATCTCCATATACAAGATGTTAACGCCTTAGTTTGATACATTTATATTCGAATCACCAACAAGTCTAATATATTTTGATTTAGTAGATTATTGAACTTCCACTGTGTGTAGGATCTTTTTTGTCATCTTTAGAATGAGTCATACTGCGTTTAAGATTTGAGCTTTGGTATTTCTTCTTCAATGCTTACTTCCTCCCTAGGTTTAATTCGTAATTGCTTATTAGTATAGATTTCATAAATAAATGAAGTCATCTGTAGTTATGATAACTTAATTGGTCATTATCGATTAATCTTCACAAAGTGCACCAGACATCTTAGCCATCTATTTCCTTCTCCGAGCTTTAATTTTTGTTTAGTTTTTTGTGTAATTGTCGGTAGTTTAATGTCATCGAAACCGCAATTGGTTTGAATCACAAAGATTTTGATCTCCTACGGATCAATTATAATAATCGATCCTTATAGTCATCTCTTAGTTTTTAGCCACAGTTTACCTTAACTGTGCCATTGGTGTCATTTTCCTGTTCCATTACAAGTTCAATTTTTTTTTGGTGATTGGGATTTTGAAATCTTTATAAGACTAAAAAACTGTACAAAATATTTTATTACGACTGTCGTTATTTACTCAGAAAAAAGGGGTTGCGTTGAAAAAGTGTCAGCACGACCGGTATAATAAATATGATTAATAATCTTAATAATTGAGGAAAATAATAAGTTTGTAGCACTAGTTACTAAGTTTTAGGGTAGACGATTATGAATTTGGGAATTTTGAATGAGTTCTTGGTTCTTATGAAATGCTCTACTTAAGGAGACCTCCGGATGCCGTGAGTCAACCTTCAAGGTTTCAATGACACACGGTTTCTTCAGGTTGAGTTGGACAGTAAAATTATTTCATTATGACCCTTTATTAATTGACCTTATTTTATTTTGTTCTGAAGTGCAATGCGTCATGGATAGCCTACATTGACTTATATGACGTTCATGTGTCTTTCATGTTTTAATAACATCATCATTATTAACATCTTCTTGCTTTTGATTTAGCTTACCACCAATTCTAAAAAGATTCTCAGATTCGCACTACTGATTTACTGGACATGTAAAATATCATCAGCATCCCAAGTCTCACGATTAGTAGTCGTGTTTGATAGTACTACAAGATTGAAAACAAAGTGAATATTATTCTAGTATATATTCCACATCTAATCATAAAATGATTAAAATTTTACTCGGAAACTTTCAATTGCTGCATCTCAGAGTTGAGCTTAAAAATGGTCTGATCCATCCTTTCAGATATCACAAAATCTCTTAAAGACTCTCAAAATGGCTTTTATTAATACGAGTGTAACCACAATTGTATTTTATAAAATGCAAAATATGATAAAGCATGTGGGTTATTTGGAAGTGCGTGTGGGGTCCCGAAAATATGATTGAATTTTATAAATCTCCGCTCCGATAAAGACAAGGCTTTGTAATCTTTGTCTTATTGCTTTTTTGTTGTTTTTGTTTTAATATTATGATCATACATTTGGATTAAATTGGGGTACGGAGAAATACATATTCTGTACCTACTTTATTTTTAATTGTGTCTCCCAACATTCACTTATCATAAGATTAGGTTAAAACGAATATTATGAGATGGATTGGCAATCAATATGCATCCACAAGTGCATTAATTATCGTTTTTCCCTATAGGAACAAAAGCCGATAGTCGGTCCACATAAAATGGAATGCTCTCACCATGCTTTATGAAGGCACTTGCAAGTAAGTAAAAACCCAATCCCAATGGACAAGGATACATTCATAAACAAATCGTTTAGGAAAGGAAGATTTAGCGTTTCATAGTGAAGAAGTCTCATATTTAAAAAGTACTCGAAGTTATTACGATCAAATAACGGTAAGACGCAATCGTACTTTTGTGCACAACGAGGTGTTTACACAAGAACATGAAACCCAAGTGTGTTTGTCTTAAATTCGTAATACTCCGCCGGAGAGGGCTCCCGTTTTTGGCAAATAAATCCTTTCTGGGCATTACATTTTCTTTGTTTTTACAATACGGTACCGTAATCTTGGTAAAGGTCAGGCTGTTGGTGTTTTTAACTGCTTAGTTACTTGTGTTTTATGATTACTTTTCCCATAGCGAGCACCAGGTTTCATTCAAGTAGCGGTTTAAAGGAATTTTGTTTAGAGTTGAGTAATGTCGCAGGAATGAAGTTATTATAAGGCTAGCTGGCTGATCTTCTGTGTCAAATTGCATTGTTTCAAAATGAAGGTTTATTGCATGGTCTACTTTGTGTTTTTGATTATGGGAAACATTCAAAGATGTTTGCTTCATTATCCTGCTTTTTTAATTATGTTATTCAATGTTAGATATGATATTTGATATTCAACTTCTTTACATTTCAGTTTGTAAACCTACTCTTTTTACTTTTACCTTTAGTCCTTTTCTTTCAATACAATATTCAAAAGCTTTCGATATTTCCCGGACCTTTCTTGTTAATAAAAATAAAAGTTTGTTCCTAACTCCCAAGGCTCTCTTACTAATTTCAATTCTTTAGCAATGACGTCAGGTCCCTGGGGTTGGGAATGCAAAGTGTAAATTTTTCTTCAAATCAATAAATAATCAATCCCTTTCATTTAGATATACGTAATAAAGTGCACCCACGTCTGTGGTCAGGCGCCGATAACTTTAACAAAAGTGTCAGCAAACGTTTTGATATATTGTAGAACAGTTCTTTCGAAGCTTTTCGAAAACAAATAAATCTTAGCTCTTGTTTTAAGAATTCAGAATGTCTTTCAAGAAAGTTTTGCAGTAATGGGTTTTAAGGTGCAATTAACCTACAAAAAAGCTTTTTGTTGAATATCTTTACGTGTGTATTAACATAATGTAGAAGTTATCTTATAATACACAGCTACAAATAAATATTATAAACCGCAACATTCTGATGACGGACTCTATTAAGAACGAAAAGAAATAAAATGTGAATGTGACAGCCTTCTGAAATTAATAGACTGATTAATTTAATTTTGCACCGAGTAAGTTTGAAAGAATTTTGTATCAAGTAAACATTAAATCATTTTGTCCACAAAATATTTTTTTACATTCTTTTGAATGATTTATAAAACATTCATTAGGCATATCGCTCAAAGTGAATGATGAATTCACTTAGATAAATGAGTAACAGTTCGTAAATTTTGCATTTCGCGAACCCATCGCCGTTCCAATCAAAATTCAATTAGGAATATCTTCGTGAAGAATGTTTTCTTTTTTATCGCTTGTCTTTCCACAGTTTGACGTGTTTGTTCTAAATATACTTTTGTCCCTTTGTTTTTCTTTACTGTAATGTCTTCAACAGCCTACATCGTGTCCTTAACATCGATTTTAATTGGCAAAAATGTGACTTTTCCTGTACTATTTTTTATTTAACTGGTCCAGAAACATAGCAACAATATCTGCCTCAAAAACAAATGAAAACCCATAAACTACAAAAGCTGACTCATCTGTACCTCTGAGTTGACTCAAACGTGGCTTATCATTATGATCTAGAGCCGGTATATGCTCACAAACAACGACCGCAGTAGCTGGCACGTTTGTTTATATCCGTATGTTACAAAAAATAAATCTATCTAATTTGATAACATTAACCTCCTACTGCGATTACCCTATTTCTAGCGTAAAAACCTCTTCAAATCCATTTACCGTTACATCTTGACCCAGTCATAGCGTAACGTTATCAATCTACATTTGAGCAAAGAAAAAGTCAGTTCCCATGTCGATGTGAATATTATTCAAATAGGCTGTGGTATCGAGACAACTTCTAGTGTGTTTAAGTTTGTCTAGGCTTCGCTGTTGCTATGTAAATCTATGTTTGCACGTTTGTTTACTAGTTTCTGTCCTTGGATTCTATTGTGTAGGCTTCCGAATTGAATAGTGATGTTTCAAGCATAGCTAGCTATAAGTAGATAGTTTGCTTTTCCTGTTGTTTTCCTGTTTGTATTTTGATCTTTAGATTTCTTACTAAGGGTCGTCATTGAATCCAGTTCATGTTTGGACAGAACTACATATTTATCAATAGTTTATATCTCAATATCCTCTGCAAAAATACCCGTGCAATTCTAGTGTATAACTCTCCCAATTAATCCAATATCTACAATTCCACGTTACATTATTAAGGCGTACCAGGAACTGGCACCTCGTAAATCCCTGAGGATCATTTCGTAATTAAGTTTCCGAAACGAACAAGCGGCAATACGTTCAAACCTACGACGATAACAAAAATATGGGGACCGAATCACCACATCGTGATTTATATTTGCCGTCGGTGATAATTTCTTTTAATTGTGGCTTGTTTGGTGCGGTCTGCGGTTTGCGGCGAGCCTTAGGTGGCTGTATTGATTTATCCCTTATAATTGAGTTTAGATACTGGGTCCTCTGAACTGAAATGTGAATATCTTTCAGCGTTGTTTAAGCAGTCGTATATATGTTCGTATGAGTGTGTTACTGTAATTAATGTGCCCATAGTTTTTACTGCTATTTATAATTCTGGCGATAAAATTTCTTTAGGCTAACAGCTGTCACAACGCACTTAATAACCCTTCTTGAATAATACTAATTGGATCGCTTAATATTCTCATATTCAAACTCAACGGTCGACCTTAAGCTCGGGATAATATTCGGCAATCTCGTTTGAGTTTTAACGCTGTATTTTCTGCTGACAATTACATAGGGCTGACAGCATGAGTGATATCTCTTTTGAAACATTGAGTCGATGACCTATTTTTTGCTTTAATATGTAATTTTAAAACCTGCCCGCGGGATTTCCAGGAATAGTGCCATATTTTTGACTAACAACCGAAAAAACATCCTCACGTTTTAAAATTATGGCATTTTTGTAACTGGTTTCTTGTGTTAGTGACCCCTGGTGGTGATTCACAGTGACTGTTTACCTTAGCTCGGCAAATTCAGGGTTAAGATGCGATTACGTTTGATTAATTTATTTTAGATAACACTTATTGGTTATGACATATCAGTGTTAATTGGGTACATCTCCTGTTAGGAAAGTTCGTTAAACTTGGTCCAAAATGTAAATTGAAGCTTTTACAAACATGGCTTTTTTTTAGCAACTTTTGCTAGCTTTCTTAGCCATCCCAAGTTAAAGTGGTCCGTTTCGTACAAGAACTTTGGGTCCTTGGATTATGACCGGTCATGCTGACTTCATTCTTAATTTTTTTCCGTTGGATTTATAAGGACTTGGACCTGCCCTAAGGGCAATGCCATCAAGCGGAACTAACTGCTTTCTTATAAGATTTAAATACAAAAAAATCATCCGTTTAGGTTGATATTTATCCCTCTTCCACATTAATATGAAATGTAATGCCATTTCTTTTGTAGATTGAAAATTCGATTAGTACTTTGCTGAATTGGATTTTTTTATACAAATTTTTTATTAAATAATGTCCTTGTTCTTGTTGTAAATGTAAAGTTTTAATAAAAAAAGACTGAAAAAAATTGATAAAGTAACATCCGAGGTAAAGCAAATAAAGAATAATTAAAGTAATTAATTATGCGAACGAAGACTCACAGTATTTTACAAAAAAAACTCTAAATGAAAAGGAATGATAATGTAAAAGTAAATAAAAAGAAAAGTATCAAAATGATACAAAAAAGGAAAGCAAATGGTCGAATAAATGGGTCTTTCGAAAGATTCGGCAAACCAAGGTCATTTCGAGTCAATGAACTCTGCGGCGATTTTGTTAAAAGTGCATACTTTTATTTTACTTGACATAAATGCTAATGAGGTTGAAGTTATTGAAAATGCAGAACTTCTCAAAATTAATTTTTGCTTTCCAGAAAGGTATTAGATGTATTTTACTACACACTTTATTGGACGTGTATTTGTATTGGTAGGTATTGATTAGAATTCATTTTACTGTGATTAATTAACTCTTTTAACCCAGATTTGAAATGTAGATATTAAGTATTAAGCAAAAAATCGAATAGTGCGAAAATAACGGATTTATTAATAAAACCCACATCTTTTGGCACATACAATTTATGGGGGAAAACTGTAGTTGTTTTTTTTAGTCTACTTCATCTTAGTCATTTTAAATTCTTGATTGGGTGTGTCGTAGGTAGTTTTTCTATCAATAAGTTGAGTGATGATTTGACGACCGATACTAATATGGCTTGGAATCAATCAATTTTTATTTCAAATCGATTGATAATGGGGAATATGCAAATATTTTTTTGTACTGATTCTGATTTAGCATTCAAGGCTTTTCAGTTTTTGTTCTATTTAATATTAGTCTAGCATTGTAAACTCAATTTTACTTACTTTTAAATAAGTTACTTATAGCACGATTCATAGACACATTTTGTAGTTGAGTTCTAGCTTCTTGTCATACGATAATGTCACTTGGATCTTCAACCTATCGTCCCTTGTCCACTGTATTGTTAGTTCTGTAAAAAACATGGTTTACTTTGTAACGGTTTAGTTTACCGCTTCCAGCCCTGACGGTTTCCTGTTCATTTGCATAGACAAAATGTAGGCCAGCGTTACATATGCCTTCAACCATGAATCTGCTGGTATTAGTACTAGTAGGTTACTTGATAACAGAAATTAACATAAATATTGTTTTGTTTTGAAAAAAGTAAGAATAAAAAAAAAACAGTTGGTGATGGCTCAGTGCTGGAATGTGACCAAAACCATGCAATTTTATTATAAAGAATCAAAAGAAAAAGGAAGACCTACGGGTCTTTTCTTTCTGCTAGACAAGATATTCTTGTGACTTCGTCATTACACGTTTCCTTGATATCGTTATAACGTTTTGACAACTCTTAATTACAGAGGACCCTACTCAGGGGCGTAAACCCGGAACTAATCAAAACTATACTTTATCTTAAACAAATTGAAATGCAAAACCTTGAGAAAGATGTCTGAACAAACTTCTCAATCGACCGAGACATATTAAAAAAGCAAGGTATAATAATTGAAAACCATACGAATTCTGAAGAGAGAGAGAGAACTGAATGAATCCGTACTTCCACACAATAGACGACCGCGAACGTAATACGAGAAAATGAAAGAGGTTTCATTCAACTTTGGGAAAGAAAGGTAGACGCAAAGTTAGACTGACAACTCTGGACGGTGGGAATAATGAATAGTTTTCTTGCTGAGAAAATTATATTTCGTTTTAGAGGACTATTTTGTAGTGTTGAGTAAGAAACCTCATAACCATCACAATATCAGGTTGTGATCTCGCCACGATTGAACTTGAAGACCAACAATTAAACAGCAAAAAGATAATCATAACAATCTGATATTTGGTAAATATATTATTTAGTTGGTATTTGCTCATATTTTCTTGCAAACTTTGCCAAATTATTATGATCTAAATAGTCTTACATAGTTACACATTCGAGAAGAATAGAATCAGGGATAGTAGGGATAGCAAATACAAAAACTTTGCTCATACGATTAGGGACTTCCTAAACAGGACTCAGTTTTCGTTCTTGAGTCATAAGGATATTTGAAACATAAAATTCCAGGTCTTAAATAATTTGATTTAGTCACCACATCGATCAAAACAATTTCTTAATCTTAACATCAGACACGGTCTCGACATTGAAGAAGAAATCAATGGCAAAATAACCAAAGAAGGAAGCAAACGATTGTTGTATACCCTTAAAATTCCGCTTGTGTATCGATTATGTAAATGACTTCGTCGATGACACGAATATAATCTCCATCGTAATTATCGACCTAAAAGCAATTTACTTTGTCCCAGGATCAAAATACCAGTTTAAAACGCTTCATGCTGACGTGACAAGATTACCATCGTACCCATCTCACTTTCTTAATATTTCTAGACACGTAAGAATTCTAGATTGTCATCGGCGTTATGTGTTTGTGCGACAAAAACCTTTGCGTGGGCTTCTACAGGATAATAGATGCCCTTGAGGATTTGAGGCACTCCTAGTCTGGTATGTCTTTACTGTATGCATATGTAGAAAATGTGAGATTCCGTAAAATTGGTGCTGTCGACAAAGAAGGCTAAATTTATCTGCCTAATGATGCGTTCTTCGCATTACCCACGTTGGAAACTATCTTGATGTTGCTATTGCTACTTGATTTTCTAGACTGATTAGTGATCATATATGATAACGTGAATAGCATATATACTTTGCAAAACAAGCTTCAAAAAGTACTCTCAGTCGAATGTACACCATAGACACCCATTTAGTATAGATATACGAAATTCTCGAAACTATAAATTCTAGTCAAGTTTAAAAATATAGTAACTCAACAAACGGAAGAAGGTTGCTACAATAACTTACAGTCACAACTTAGAGTAAAACGCTGTTAGCAAATATGTCTGTTCCAAAACCGACAATTTGAAAATTCCAGAATTGGCAAAACTTCAAGGCAGGTTAAACGTTAACGTAGGCGTTGGCACAGCGTTATGCCACGTTATGCCTCTCTTGACACTTGTCTGCCTGCTATACAGTTTTTATAAGCTCATACGATGTATGACGGCATGAAACATCTGCACCAAATTTTATCGCTGAATTAAATTTTGAGCCGTCATGCATATTTGAATCGTGTTCAAGGTCCTTTGTGTTAGCATTTGCATTGAGATATTTTATCGTACCTGCTTCATCATTCATGCACTGTTATACTGGTTTGAAGTGAAGAGTGATCATGCAAAAATTGTTTACCTTCCAAATATTTGTTGTTGCATAAGGTCCTTCAACCAACCATTTTTTGAGCTCACTGTTACATTCATCAAAACTGTAAATGTACCTGCCGTTATTGTCGATACAAAACAATTACTTATCAGGGTTTTTTCCTAAGTTTGTTTTCATATATTTCACATACCCATAAGGCTCATATTCAGGACTTCTGAGAGGTTTGACCTTGCATGAACACAATGCCGCGTAATGACGGCGGTACCATTGTCAACGAACCGTGTTCAGATCATCGATATCTGCATTATTATTGCCCCCAAGAAGTACTCTACCTGTCACTTTATTGGAAGAAAAAAGTATATATGACTAATGGAACCAATTTATTATTTGATTAAATCTAAATCCAATTTGTTGTGAAATATGAAATTACGAATATTGTATGTGGACTTAATATTTGTAGGGCCAACGAAATAGCAGTCGTTTAAAAACCACTTTTACTTCTTCTTATTCTATGGTGAGAACTTCCAATAATATTTATTAAAAACTTGTTTGGTATCAATGAGATTTTTTTATAGAGGAGAAAGGTTCTTACGTAAATATGGCAAAATCTATACCTTTCATTTCACTGATTCCATCGTTAGCACTGAAGTCTTTTCATAAAAGTTTTTATTCATTTGATATAACATAATAAATTCCCAATATCGGTATGCCCATACCGTTGTTATGGAACTTGTTTTTTCTATTGACCATGTGACCTTGTGACACAACTTTTAGGACTTATTTATTAGACAAAACATCAAAGAATATGGGACTACGCAGTTTATTATGACAGTCTATATGCTTATCTATTGTGTTCGCTTCTTCTTTTTGTTATTTTATTTGAAACGAGTATGACTTATTTTCAGTTCCCAAGATAATGTTATGTTTAGTCAGCGTTTTGTCACTTATAGTACTTTTTCAAGTTTGTGTAGTCCGCAGAATGTTTTTATTCACATTCGCATGACGTTGTAGATTTTATCGATCGTTATTACTCACTTGTTCGAGCTTACGTTTTATTTCTTCAATTCTCCCGTCAAGGATACTGTGATTGGATTCATATCTCGGGTTCTGAACGTCTAAATATACTCGTATATTTCTTGTTTTGTTTGTTTTATTGTTTTCTATGAAAAAGTGTGTCATGTCAATTACCGTGCGATATAACTTTTTATACAGTTTTTGGGATCTCATGTAGTAAATCATTGTACAAAAGAAGTTCAGTTCTTTAGCAGACAATTTCTTGAATTCGACTCCGTTGTACGTTGGTAAAGATTTAGTTTTTAATATCGCTCTGACCTGACATAATAAAGACGAGAACTTTTACCGAAATGTTTTTCAATTTATCCAGAGAGTAACTACTGATTTTGATGTAGAGTTTTTAAAGTGCCAGTCGTTTTTCCAATGCTCAGAAAAGCAATGTTACAAAGGCATTTTAACTCATTCGATGAAAAGTTCCGTCAAGAGACTTTAGAACCACAAATTATAATTAATCCGCAATAACTATAAAACGTTGACAAAAATTGCGATTCTATAAACCGTAAGAGAAGTCAATAAAATCATTCTTTTGTAAAATGATACGATAGTCTAGCATTTTTTTAGTTCTATAGCCAATAAAACATAATGAACGACATATACTGTGACATGCATTTACAAAAACTGTATATTTTTTGGTATATGAATTGTAATATTATATCCAATATGTCATTCAGGTGTTAAAACGGTTTGAATGATAAGATCTACTCTTTAACCTTAAAAGTATTGTGTTTCACTTGCTGACTGTTTGATTTACTACATGAGCAATCAACACGAGTGTTAAATTAAACAGTAACGGTGAAAAATTGTCAAAATATTCTGACCATTTGTATTTTCAGGTTTCTGGTAAATTATTGTGCGAATTTGTTGTGGATTTTATGTTTAGAGTTTGATAAACGACCTACGGTAAATCAGGAAGCATAAATGTCACACACATACGAGTATATGCTATATATCAGCAAAAGCCAAAACTAGGTACTAATAGAATGCAGACTGCTGAATTTACTGCTCCATATTCATAGAATTATCAAAATCTTTGTTGATTCCGTACCTACGTATAGTTTTTATTTTCCTCCCTCTCCCTTAACCTAGTTGTTTTCCATGATTTTAGTCACATAAAAACTATACAACTTCCGATTTGATTTAGTCAGGGGTGGAGTATTGAAATACCCTTTTTTATTTTACCTCTTAGTTCAAATGTCAAGTTTTGAGTCCAAACTCCAGTTTAAAAGTGACAGTTTTTCATTGTGAAGTGACTTAAGTATATCAAGGGACTAAACTCGCCCTAACTAATGTATGTAGGTAAATCAGAATTATAGGTAAAAAATCCAGATATTCAGTTATTTATGCTGTGTGTCGTTTATCAGTCACTCAACCTGCAGTCAGTCTGTCACGGAACTACTATAAATTGAACAGTAGAATATGTTTATGATTTGTACCAGGATATTTTTGTTCGCTTACAGTCAAATCGCCTACGAGAATCATAGCAAAGCTCGCATGTGCTCGGATTTATTTCTCTGTTTGACATTCATAACTTGTGTGGAATAACAAGCAGTTGATACATTCTACTGCTTTTACTCAACTTTTAAATAACTAATGAGTTCAATATTTATTCAGTCATTGTTTATTTAAATGGGATTTTTTTGCTTCAAGCGACGGTAGCACGGCTTTTTGTGGCTGAAATTCTTTCCAATTTGCTATGGTTATTACCTACCTTGCTACTTGGAGTTTAATTAGCAATATGTAGGTAGACACAAATCGCTGACGTCACCCAAAAAGCAGCCAAGCTCAAGTGGGACTGGGCCGGACACGTTTGCCGCATGTCGGATGCATTGTGGGCTAAGACCACTACAACATGGGTTCCTGAAAACGTCCAGCGGCATCGTGGAAGACCAGGCGTAGATGGCGAGACGAACTTGATGCTTTTAGGAGCGATTGGTCTATATTGACTTAGGATCGGGTTGGGTTAAAAGGAAAGGGAGGCCTATGCCCTGCAGTGGGACAATACGGGCTAATTATTATATTATTATTATTATAAGTAGGTAAGTACCTACATTTCTTCTCGTGGATGTCATCAAATGGATGGAACCTCTGATACTACAACCTATTACTAAGTGTGCCTAATATGATTAAATTCCCGTTATCCCATCCGATGGCAAGTCCATAAAGAAATCCGTATTTGTTGATGATTTTTCCATCATTTCCGCTAGTAAAAAAGGTGATCTCATGAAGTTTATAAACCGGCTGACTCTCTAGATATTTTTTTTTTCAATAAATTGAAATGACAGCTCTAGGCCTATGTAGACCGAGAGTCTGTCATTGACAGGTTAAAATATTATATTTTTGTATTATAGTCGACAAGTGTGTATTCGTTAGGTAAAGTACCATCGACCGGTTTTTGTTTATGTTGTAGTCGCTGTCGGAAATCCGGCACTTAGCAAAATATTAAAATGGTTTAAAAGATCAGGTTTTTTTAGGTAATCCGTTTTTTAACTAATTAGTATTGATGACTAAAATACAAATTGAAGTTGACCTTCATTCAATTAATATTACCTATAAGTTTTGATGAATAAATGAATATAAAATTTTAATTAACCACGTTTTTCTTTGTTCTAGGTACAAAATAATAGTATCCAGTAGTGTCCGCAACTTCTTCGTGGCAGGTTTGTCTGTGGTCGGAAAGGTATACAGAGCACTTGATTCTTTACTTTATGAGAAGATGCTTTTATCATTTATAAGGAAAATCTTACCAAGTTCTGAACGAATAAATAAATAAAATGTTAAAGAATGTATAATGCATCGTCGAGTAGTATGACATAATACAATGACAGTCAGACTGTGTACCGTAAATCTTTCCACATTTCTTGTTCCTAATTATTTCCGTTTGAAACGGAAACCTTCCTGGCGACGGAACATAGTTAATGAGATATCATGAGTATGACAGAATAATGGATTGGAATGCTGCAGGTAACGTGGTTGGAAATCAATACAAGTAAAATTTGATGTTTTTTCCGTAAGTTTCGCATTGCTTTAGATTTAGGGGTTCGAGTTAATTTTGTACAAGAAGCTCAGCTTATGAAAAAATATGTCGCTATAACCTTTTTGTCGGCAATTTTTTTTATAAATATTCCCGTTTAACGTTCTCTTTTTTGGTTTGATAGAAATAGTGCAGTTAAATAGCAAAGTATTTTGTACAGGGTGGCGATTTATTCACCTATATCCGTCAAGGGGGTGATTCTACCCGCCATACTAAACAACTTTCGCTAATATACAATTCGTGAAAAAAAAAAAAATTAAACCTTAGACAGGCAATTTCGATGCAGGTATGAAAAGTTTTTTTTAAACTCGTAAGTGTATAAGTTTCATAGTGAAAGTTATTTAGTATGACGGGTAAAATCACCTCCTTGACGGATGCAGGTGACTAAATCGCCACCCTGTATAAGAAATTATAAAGTAGGAACGTATAAGTAGTTAGTATTGCATAAGGAGAAGAGTTAACTAAGACAAATGGCAAATGGCTTGCGATGTTTTCTTGAGAGGACTATGTTTATTTAAAAGCAGCGACAAAGCATTGTTTTATTTCTTAGCTTTATAGTGAAATGCTTGAATAATTATTTGTAAAAGAAAACAATGTTTTATGTAACTTACCTACTCGACGCTACAAAATATTGAAAACAAGTTCGTTGAAACAAGAAACCTACCTGAATTCCTGTTTATAATGATGAAAGTTAAATAAGTATAAGGAAAACTAGGAACTATTCAGAAGGTCCGATTTCATAAACTGTCTGCTACTTATTTTATTGATCAGTGACCTTGCAGCAATAAGTAATGCTTTCAGTCCTCATTTATTATTTTCTTTTGGCATTCGATTGGTTCCTTTGTTGTTTTGTTGTTTTGACGTGAGTATATCTCGTGCGATTCGATTCACCTGAATAGTGATGCGGCAAACACACGTCTAGTCTGACAATCGATTAACAAAAGGTATCGAAATGGATTCATAATCGATTACTGTATTGGTTCAGTGTTAATGAAGTGTATTTTAGAAACTCTTTTAGCAATTTTTGTTATGGACGAAATGATGTGGGCAGATCCTTTTTATTATCAGATTTTTGTTTTAAAATGTATTCTCTGTTGAGAGCCAAAATACAAGCAAAAGCCTACGATTATCTTTACAGACTTATTTGATTGTACATTTTGTGATTTTGTAAATGGATCTTAATTTTTTTTGTAATCATAATTTTTTTAGAAATCCGTGATAAAACTCAAGCAGCATTACATCCCAAAAAGCATTTAGAACGTCCATGCATTACATATTATTTTCAACTTTATGGTATGACTTTTATGACTTTTAATAAAACCGCAAAATGCTCACGAATTCTTGTTCCCGGACGTTGGAACCGGTTTTGAAATATTTGGCAGAGGGTTACCACTATCCCGTTTTCGTATTGGACGATACATTCAAAGGAGTGATGTCCACTGCTGCATGACTATATTGTTTGATGGACCTTTTGTGTATTAATGGGGTGATGGAAACCAGTCTTTAGATTTTAGTTCGTGTTATGGTTTCAGTACTGGGTGCATGAAAAGGAATGAAATCAAGATGGTAATGTCAGGTTAGCCAGGAGGACATTTTGCCGAAAATTACTTAAAGCCGTTATGCAACAATGATTTTTTGCAGCAGTGTTGAGTTACATGTTATTTAGTTAAATTAAAATTGAGATAAAGCCGTTATGCAACAATGATTTTGTGCAGCAGTGTTGAGTTACATGTTATTTAGTTAAATTAAAATTGAGATAAGATGCGGTTCGCGTGATGAATTTTTAATATAATACTGCCTTGCCAAAAATAGCTTGATTTTTTTGGCATTGCTCATAAGCTATATAGATTTCTGATCAATTCCACCAGAAAGAAATTAAAAATTAATTAAAAGTGACGTACACGTTTAATAATTACGACATAATCAATGTATCACCAATATAGACATATTGGAAAATGATGAAAAGCCTCTTTGTTGTGGGTGCTCGCTAAAGCTGAAATCCGCTATGAAAAGGGAGATTACTCGTCATACGCAGTACTCCTAATTGAAACGAGAACTCGATATTTTTACATTTACCTCACTTGTGTGCGTAGGTTTGAAAATAAAATGGAATATAAAATAAGCAATGTTTCAGGTACATGAAAATATTGCACATTTGCTTAATTTTTTTTTTTTTTTTGTTATCTTGTTCAGTGATTGGTAATATTGTATAGATATTAATCCTAGCAACCTATTGAGATTTGTCTTTAGGAATTTTTTGGAGAAGATTTTTTTATAGTCTATACTGTCCCACAGCTGGGCAAAGGCCTCCCTAAAGTCCTTCTAGGAACTCGTTTCCAGTGCCAGGAACGCGTCCAGGTCGTCTCGCCACCTCTTTCTGGGCCAGCCTCGGCGGCACCGTCCATCTTCTTATTTCGACTTTATTTGGAAAAGATATAAAACTTTTATTTCTCTTCATGACTATGTTTATGATTTATGTTCACGGATTCTATTTTCAGTTTGTCGTTTCCTAAGAAAAGCTTCAGAAATCTGTGTTTTAACTGTGTAAACGCTATTTTGGAAAGTGAAATTCACAAAAGTAGTACCTCGAAGTAAATATTGCTCCGATATTTCGAGTTATGGAAAATTCTAAAAAGTTTTTACATGGGTAGATCTTTATGCAGTTTTAAATGCTGTCTTTTTATAATATGTATACGAACAAGTACAATTTAAACAGTAAATTTTTTTTTAATCCTCGACACCAACATTTCCTCATTTCTCTTTCCTACTCCATCACCAGAACCTGTTCACCATTAATCTATAACCTATTCATTGAAACCATTTCAATGAGCGCGCAATGGTTATTCTGCAAATTCCAGGTGATTCTGCAGCATCAGTTCAAGGTTACTATGTTCTTCTAATATCATTGAAGTCAGACCTGTGGAAGGTCACATCTATTCATCAACTAGAAACGAGCTGATAATCTAAGAATCATCGCTAGAAAACCTGCTTTCAAATAAAAAAAACCGCATTTAAATCGGTTCACCCGTTTAAGAGCTACGGTGCCACAGACAGACACACACACAAAGCGGTCAAACTTATAACACCCCTCTTTTTTTTGCGTCGGAGGTTAAAAATAGAATTAGTAGTAGATAATTTTGTGGGGAAAAAAGCTATTTCTGTATGAGGTTAAAGCTCTTGTAAGTTGCTACGAACACAATTTCTGATTCCTAGAAAAATGACGCCGGTTCCAATCCCGTATTTAGATTTTCCGAGAAGACTCTTTTATATTTTCCTTTGACTAACTTTGTCACCTTTGATATAGCTAAATGACCTTTACAGACAATTTGTTTTATTCCAAGATAAACATCATGCATCGTTTCTCCGAAGAGTAAGGCAGAGGTGTAGGTACCCATAGTAATTACACCCACATTTCGCCTGTTATGTTTAAGTCCCATGTAATAGTAATAGCTAAGTAATAACAGCCGCACGGGTCTATCCATCAGGTTAAGCTACGCTTGCCGAGGTAGGTCCGTGGAAGTTAACATCTTTACATACCGAGACTCCTTCGTGCTTCGGAAAGCACGTTATGCCGTTGGTCCTGGCTGTCATTCGTGGATCTTTGACAGTCGTTACGGGTCGTCAGAAGCCCGAAACCTAACAACCAATCTTACCTAGGGGTATCGTATTACCCAGTTACTGGATTGTTGAGGTCAGATAGGCAGTTGCTCCATGTAAAATACTGGTATTCAGCTGCATCTGGTTAGACTGGAAGCCGACCCCAACATAGTTGGGAAAAGGTTAGGCAGATTGATTATAATAGGGGGCGAGCCTATTGTCATCAACTGGTTACAAATGCAGAACCCGGGCTGCTGCTGAGAAAATCCTAATGGAAAACCCAATAACACTTTGCACGAACTTGGAATCGAACATAGGACCTCATTCTCAACAGTAGCGCTTCCGACCACTAGTCCATCGAGGCAGTTGTTTTATCCTAGCTATTTTTTTTTTTTACATTCCACAGTCCCCCAAAACGCCCACCCTTCACCACTTCCTAGTGCCTTTCGCTGGGAAGAAGAAGTGGCGCAACAAACTCCCCAGCAGCACAGCTGTCTGTTCAAGTAAGAAAAAAAAATGATTCTATACAATAGTATGCAAAATAATTTACATTACGCAACACAAAGCATAATATAAATGATACATTATTGGCTATATGTCAGCTAGCACATCTTTAAAAAAATCTTCAAAGTTTCAAGCTGTGCTTTGTCTATCAGTCAAACAGGTGATCTCGAATCTGTTTTACGTATACAAAAGAAGATTATCAGAACTACAGGGTCAAATAAAATTAGCTAGTAAAACTCCGCAGATGTGATGGGTATCGACATATAAATACGACAAAATCTAAACTAATATTATAAAGTGAAAAGATTTGATTTTTTGTATGTTTGTTTGTAATTAATAAACTCAAAAAATACTGGACTGATTCTAAAATTTTTTTCACTAGTAGATTATGACTGAGTAACATACATAGTCTGTATTTTATAAAGATATCTTGCGGGTGAAGCCGCTGGCGGAAGCTAGTAAAAATACAAAAGATTTGATGTTTTATTTTTTTGGGGTTATTGAGCACTGTTAGTTTTGTGAGGGCTGGTAGTTTTGTTACTTGAAGCATGAGTTAAGAAAACACGTTTTTTTATGTTTTTATAAAGTTTAGATATCAGTACCCATCACCTATGTGAAGTTTACACAAAATAACTGATATTTCAAGTGACTACTCTACCTGCGGCTGATGACCGCAAAAAAACTCATTAAATGTAACTTCTTTTTAATTTTATCATGTTTAGATGACCGCATCTGCGTAGTTTCGCTAGCTATTTTAATTTGACCCTGTATAATACCTTTATATTTTTACACTAGCTTCTGCCCGCGACTTCGTCTGCGAGCCTATAACCTTACTCAAGAAATAAAAAAAATAAATTGTCCGTCTTTCAGATAATAAAAAAATATTTGACACGTATTTTTTGCTTTATGATATTAATAAATTATATTTAATTATTTAGATAACACACATTAAAGTTGGGGAGTGGGGGTCGCTACGTCATAATTCAGTATCAAATCTAGCAAGGCGTGACGTCATGGCACATTTTAACTCAATGTATCGCCATAATCTTTTAATTACGTCAAAAAAGAAAAATACGTGTCCAATATTTTTTGACAAAAAAACAAATTTTGGAGACAGGCCTATTGGGCTGTCAAATGCAAAAAGATTTTTTTCAAATCCGACTAGTAGTTCCAGAGATTACCCCCTACATACAAACTTACGAACAAACAAACATACAAACAAACAAATTTTAGGTACCTCTTTATAATATTTAGACAACACTATAGGGTTACATAGTCTCGTTTGCGTAATAGAGTAATAATTCACTCTTTGTTTATAGAACCCTCTACGTTCGTTACATAGAGGGTATGTACTCAGCCCTATTGTTTAGGGATGATAAATTAGCGTAGCTTACCTGTCGGGCGGGATTAGCACCCTCGAACGGACTCAATCGACACCCCTAGCGATGTCGTTTGTACCTTTTTATTTGCATTTGATTGTTGATTAATTTGTATTGTAACAATAGCACGTATTGTATGATCCGTATGTTCTACAGGTGCATTATTTTATTGTGGTCAGTAATGGCTTAATTGATCACTGTACTGTCGTGATGGAAGGCCATCTGTGTTGTTCTAGGTATTAAATGGCTGTATTGAATCGTGTCGTGTTAAAATTGTTTAATTAATTTAAAAATATAAATTGATCATTGTACTGTCGTCATAGAAGGCTGTGTTGTTGTAGGCATTAATGACTGTATTGAAACGTATTGTATAATTTTTTGAAGTGAAAACTTCTTTAGGCGCGTTGGGCATTTTTGAGATTGGAAAAAACAATTGAACTCAAAACTCAATTGACACCGTTACCGGCACCTCATTATTGTAAACGCGATTGTGCTCTTTATTTATACTACGTTACGGATCAATGTTCTATGCAAATATTTTTACTTTAAAGGTTTTGGAAGTATTTTTTTATTGTTCAAGTTCTCCCGGAGTGCCACTGTTTTTTTTTAAATGGGTTCGGTTTTAATTTAAAAACATATCTAGATGACATCACGAATGTTTATTGATCTGCTTTGTTAATTTTGTGGTTTTCTATAAAAAAAATTTTTGATAAAGATAAAGTAAACTTCGTAGCTAGAATTAATCGTCTTGTAGGTACTTATCATTCGATATTCGCCTTATTGTATGAATTGATTAGGAAGAAATTACGAAGTGCTATATTCAAAGTGGTCTTTTCGGTAAACTTCAGTCGACTTCCTGAAAAACACATGACAATCATAATCTAATTTGACACATAGCCATAAACAAGTGAACCGTCCCAATCTTCCCATCAAATGACTCAGCGGTCGACCAAAACATTTTTC
Organism: Agrochola litura; assembly: GCA_949152395.1. Classification (NCBI taxonomy): domain Eukaryota; kingdom Metazoa; phylum Arthropoda; class Insecta; order Lepidoptera; family Noctuidae; genus Agrochola; species Agrochola litura. Next base: position 13,116,449 of record OX424509.1, on the reverse strand, counting down.
GGTAAAAATCTAAAAATAAAATCTAATTTCTTGAAAGCTAACACGAAGTAACACGATAATATTAAAGTCACAACAATTACGTCTCACTTATCGGCGCGTCTCGTCGAGTTTTTGCCAAGTGCTCGACTCGTGTGAGTTATGAAGGCGACGTCAGCTATCTTGACGATAAATCAAGCTCGGGCTTCTTCGGGCATCCTCGGAAAACCTCGAGCCACCAACATTACCGGTAACGAGCTTCTTATGTTTGAAGACTGAGATGTAAGCTCTAGAAAAACGTATGTGAGTACTAACGTGGATTAAGCCTTTTGTTGGTAAACGGATTTTCTAAATCGAGAATGTGTTGTGATGTTTTATTGTGCAAAGAGGCTGTTTGTAATGTGTTCACGTCGTATTCCTGCTGTATTTCTTGTTCGGCTTGGCACGTTCTGCTTGTCGTATTTTTCTGTAATATTCTTAGGATATTATGGCCGCATATTTTCTAGTAAGAATAGTTTTTCATAATATACATGCTTCACTTTGACATTAGTTTCATATTTGGAAGTGCAAAATATTTCAGAATTTTGAATATTATGTTACCACTAAGGGTCAGTTTACACTGAGACGTAACATGACGCGACGATGCTTGAAGAGGAAAGTGGTTTCGCGCTGCGCAGCGCGGCGCCGCGAGACGCATCGCAACGTTGCGAGGCGAGCGGTCTACGTTCGGAGCGAGCTCCCGCCCAGCTAGCTAATAGTAGAGACAAGTCGCCACGACAGCTTCTTCTCGAGGCGCAGCGCGCGCCGCTCTTGCACGCCACGCCTACCGGCGAAGCAGCACTGCGTCGTAGCGCGACATTTTCGAATTATATCAATTAAATATGTATCTTTTTGTGTAGTAAATAAAGTTATATTTTGTATCACTATCTTCAAAAGTGCGCGCATCGTCGCTTCGCGTCACGTCTCGGTGTGAACTGAACCTAAATTGCGATAGAGGAAAATTTATTAAAAATGAGTGAGGCATCTGTCTTGCGTTCAAATAATTTCTGATACTAAGAACGATCACTTATTTCATCGACATCTTATACTTATGAGAGAAATCACAGGTTAAAAAGACAGTTATTAAGACACCTCATGTTTACTTGGACGATAATAAGGCATCAAAACGTCAATGTAATTACAATTGCGTGCGACTTAATGGAATGTGCCAATAAATTAAGGCCGATGAAACAGGAATTCGATCTGTTAATATTCAAGAAAAATGTGCGTAAACTAAACCAGTTATTACATTGAATTTATAAACGACGGAATGTAACACAACATAACATCACGCGTGTATTCCCCAAAGGATTAGGCAGAGGTGTACTTATACTACACCCACATTTCGCCAGTTATGTTCAAGTCCTATGTAATAAGGAGCGAGCCTATTGCCATCAACTGGACACAAATCCAGACTCCGGACTACTACTGAGAAATTTCAGATAGAAAAAACCGGCCAAGTGCATGTCGGACCACGCACAATGTAGGGTTCCGTAGTAGGGATGAATTTATCCCAAGAACAAACTTAACTTTGTAGTTGAAAAAAAATCTTTCATACGGAATGTATGGGTGAACATGTTTTTACAACCGCAAATTTAAGTTGGTCGATTATTACTCGTTAACTTGTAAAGCCTACTCAGCTGTAATAGTTTTCTTTTAAATTCGTTATATATGCTACTGCTGTGAATTTTTTCACATATCTAAAACCAACCATTTAGCTGGCAGGGGGGGGGGGGACACTTGACTCTAAAAACAATTTGCACTTTAAAGCTTAATATTTCGCAAACGGTTCTGTGAATTCAAAAATGGTTTTAACACACTCACAATATTTTTGAAAGACCTTTCCAATGATACCCAACAAAAAGGGATAGAAAAAAAAACATCCCCACTTTACGTGTAGGGGAGGTACCCTAAAAAAATATATTTTTCATAATTTTATTGGCATAATCATACCACTTTGTTGGCATGATTAATATGTATACCCATGCCAAATTACAACTTTCTAGTACTAACAGTCTTGGAGCTAGGCCGCGGACAGACAGACAGACAGACGGACATGACGAAACTATAAGGGTTCCTTGTTTACAGTTTGCCTGACCCGGGAATCGAACCCAGGATCTCATGCTCAGCAATATGGCTGGGGACCACTAGAAAAATACAAAACAAATGAATTTCGTAGAACGCTTTGCGAACTATTGCTGCCTAGAGTAGTCAAATCGATCATGTTGGCAAATGCAACTGACGTGGGTTCGGATGTTCTACGTTCAAATCTGATCTGCAAAAGGCAGTTTGGATAGGTTGCTCATGAAAGGTACAGGATATTGTTCCGAAACTTGGCAGGTCGTATGGTCTTACAGTCAAAAGCGTGATGCATTGACTCGATATTGAATAACTTATGTCTGTACGACATAACAAATAGCCAAAAACTTTTGGTAAGAAAAATATTATTTGGTGAGCATATTATCCATATCTAGATATAACGATGTATGTCACATTTCAAATGGTGAGACTGAGCTCAGTTCAAGCGTACGACCTTTCTTGATGTTACCTTGGCCCAAAAACGGCGGGATGAAAAATAAGGTTCCTTTCCTTGAGAGAGCTTACTTTGCAAGGAGAAAGAGAAAACATAAATGGGTGTTTTTTTGTTTACTTGTTTTCGAAGACCCGGTGGAAAACGGCTATAACGAAACGAAAACGAAACTGGGAAAATTCGTTTTCTCCGTATTTTCACCGGAGTAGAGTTCGGTCGCCCAAAGTTTAGAAAAAGATGGCTACCTTAGAATAATGACATGGCAGCATGGAATTAGTAAGTACCTACTATCATGGCAGCATGGAATAAGTATGTACTAAACATGGAATTAGTATGAACTTTCCCTATTAAATGAGCATTCTCTATTTTGACCAGAGCAGAGCTTGGTCACCCGATACTTAGGTATTAAACAACAGTTAATAGGTAAAGGTAATACGGGCTGATGTCTATTAGTATTTTGCGTACGGGTGGGAAAATCGATTATTCGATCCACCCCAGCTCCTCAAGGAAGGCCAGCAACGCCTTGTTGTTAACGACAATCTGACGGGTGACCGAAGTACTTTGCCCTGTGCGAGCGACCACCGGGCAGTTTAAACTGTAGCGGTTACACCGCCACATACAAACTGCGCATCATAGACATGACGTCACACAAATCCTGCATCGCGCAGTTAGAGTTTACCGAGCGATCGACATACATACAAGATTTCAACTTCAAACCGATGCACACAGGAGTATTTCTAAGTAAAGAGTCGATCAAAAGTCGACTACACGAATTTTGTCTCATTGCGTTACAACTTATGTATGCCAAAAGCCCAATAGCTATTATGTCACTAAACTGCCATTTTGTTAACGCACTGCCCCTCCACCAACCGTAGCAGCAGTGGGAACCCAGTCATTGCGTGAATCGTATGTCTTCGTTCTCGGTGCTACAGTTAAAACATAATCTTTTAATTGCATAAATTTTGTGTTTGGTGATAGTTTATGATAACTATTATGGTTATTGATGAAGAAGGTATGTATATACTTTATTAAAACATGTTTATTTTGGTATTACAGTTGATAAAGTGACATTTCGCATCTTAAACGTTGTGCATGAACAAATGCAAACTTTTTTTGGTAAACATTGTAATTAAAGGTGTTTTTGTTTAAGAGTTAAGCCTAGTTAACTTATAATTTTGGATGTAACGTATAATTTCATTATTCTTGATAAGGTTTCCAAAGGAAAATGTCCCGCATATACACGCCATTTTTTTATTTAGCGATTTAAGTCGAATACAGGTTTTAATAAGCAATGTTTCATTTTATTTATTTATTCCAAAATCTCCAATGATGTCTATGGAGATGACTAGAAAATCACTCTATGAAGTCATAAAATAATGTTCGGACAGGAAGATAGACCAAGTTTGAGTTTTTGAAAATCGACTTAAAATAATCACGAAATGCCCTGAAAATAAACAAGGTTCACTGAGACATGCCATGAGGTGCATATATGTGGGCAAACCAGAATTCGATTTTCATCACTTCTTCATTTGTCATATATAATACCTTTTCAAAAGTGGCAAGCAAGGACTCAAGAGCATAAAAACATGGTGGCAGATAGAAAGAAGAGAATCCAAGACTCTTTTAAAGAGGAAATGGGGCTACTGGTGGATATTCCCAAAGCAGGGTTTGGGAACACCAATGACGGGAACACTTCAAGAAGATTTTTCTCAGATCCCGAAACTTCTTCCCGCATTACAGGAGTTGACATCGACCTAATAAAAAATGCAGTACCATATTAGAGGCCTTGTCAAGTGGTCTAAAAATTGACGTAAAAAATTTGAAATCTGCAGAACAAACTGCAAAACTGTATGTAGATTTGTATGAGTGGTACCCCATGTCGCCTACAATGGACAAAGTTTTAAGACATGGTCACAGTCATTGATCATGCTATCCTGCCTATTGGCCAGTTGTCTGAAGAGGCGGCTGAGGCCAGAAACAAACACTTCCGCATGTATAGGCAGAATTTTTCTAGAAAGTTTTCGCGAGAAGAATGTAATAGGGATGTTTTGAACAGACTTCCGCTAAGTTAGGATCCTTTTCTGAGCAGTACCAGACAAAAGCCCCGGAAAAAAAGTAAGCCTTTTTCCAGTGAGACATTACAACTCTTGCTCCCGGAGACATCGTACGTCTCTTCTACAGAATCTAGCAATGAGAGGAAGATGGATCTAGTGAAGGCGAATCTGATCAAAACGATTTTGTGCAAACACCTTTTATGTAAAATTTAAAGTATGTATCATGTTTTAAATACAAAATTATCACTTTAAACTGCTTCTTATTTAATATCAAATCTAAAAACATCACACAATAGTTTTAATCAACTTTTGAGGTTAAATACTCCTCTGTGCGATGGGCAGTTGCCCGCCAGACACAACACCCGTCTGGTCGGAGGATCCTCCCTTTTCTATGGTGGATGAGTGAACTTTACACCCTGTTCCTCATACCCCTAAATTGGTGACCCCGACGTGATACGTCAACGCAGCCTTCGTGCAATTACTTCGGCGTGACGTCATCATCATCATCACTCCCGCAAGCTTTCGTGAGGCGAGTCACACAGCCAGCCAGCACCCACGGCTTCAACGGGTATCCTGACCACCAGCATGCAGCGAACGCGCATTCCTGGTCATCATCCTCAGCCTCATCACCCCGACTCACTGGGGAATCAACGCAATCACCTAGAACACCCCGACTCACTGGGGTATCACCGCAGTCAACTCAATCACCCCGACTCACTGGGGAATCACCACAATCACCACAATCGCCGCAATCGCCGCAATCACCACAGGAAGTTCCGACCCACCGTGAACTATGCGGCACCCGGTTCCGACTCACTGGAACCACAGCTGGCACTGTGTGAAGTATCCCAAGATTCAGCCCACTATTGACCTCCGGTCTCCGGAGGGGAGTGATGTAGCGGTTACATCGCCACATACAAACTGCGCATCATAGACATGACGTCACACAAATCCTGCATCGCGCAGTTAGAGTTTACCGTGCGATCGACATACATGCAAGATTTCAACTTCAAACCGATGGGCAGTTGCCCGCCAGACACAACACCCGTCTGGTCGGAGGATCCTCCCTTTTCTATGGTGGATGAGTGAACTTTACACCCTGTTCCTCTTACCCCTAAAAATAACAGTTATTAGTAAACTTAAGTTTATCAGGAATAAAAAGACTGGTGTCCCGATTATGTTCCTTCGGAAATATACCTAACTCCGCCGAAGCTGTGTTACAGAACCCAGCTGAAAGTCGTGTCTTTGCAGAGAAACGTCATCGAGTCGGAAATTCTAACAGGTCTAACCTGTTAGAATTTCCGACTCGATGACGTCATAACGTTGGCGAGGCAGTGTTATACCGCGTCTACCACTAAATCCCCACAATTACTCCTTCCAGTTTAAGCGCGTGCAGTTCCCTGTGAGCGTATGCTTTGCGATGTTTATCAACAAGTCACAGGGGCAGAAACTGAAAGCTGCGGGTGTCGACTTCAGGACAAGCTGCTTCTCACATGGACAACTGTACGTCGCTTGCTTCCGCATTACCAGTCCTAACTCTTTGTATATTTTGGCTGCTGAGAATAAAACTACAAACGTACGTAGTATACAGGCAAGTTTTATAAAAATGTGGCTGTTATTGTAGTATATTGTGGTGTCTTACGACTTAATTTCACGTGAACGAAGTCGCGGGCAGAAGCTAGTCAGGAATAAAATTAAAAAGCGTGCGATTGATGAAGCCTAGGTTCAGCAGATTCCTTTTGCTGATATGGATTATGAAAAACTCGTTCCAAATATTTCCACTTGGTATACAGGAACACAAACGGGAGCTATTTTCACTTTTAAGCTGATTTAAAATAAATTGTAGGTTAATGTTCGTCTGTATGAATTTTTTTATGAATGTTCATCGATATTTTCGTAAATTGGGGACCGATTTTGAAAAATATTTTTCATTAGGTGTGCAAGCTTGTACGGTATTTTATTAACTTTTGGTTTACTTGTGGTTTAATCCATTTTGTGTATCTTGATGATGTTATAATACTTCCTGTCACTGTTGTCTATAAGTACAGCAACTAGTGGCATACGAATTGGTGTACGGAAGGTACGATAACTAAAAAGTGAAAAAAAAAATGACTGAGATGAAATGATTTTTTTTTCCGTAAGTAGATTTCTACAACCTGAAAAAGAACTTTAATTTCGGAAGTCGGTGGCAAAAACTAAAATACAGAACAGCGACATCGATTTCCGAAATTAATGTTATTCTTCACTTTGCAGTGTTTTTTTTTTAAATCCGTTGTTTTTTTTTCAACATAATCTTCAGCAGTCATTGGAAAAAGTGGCTGGTCTTTTTCGATAACACATGGGAAAAAACGTTATTTACCTACGTAATTTCTCGAAATTTTGGACGTACTGCACACTCCTAAGTTCTAATTCGTGTTCGACTGTACATGTAATCTAGTTTTAGCACAAAAGTTAGTTCTCGTACTAGGATTTGCTTTTCCAACGAATTCGAAGTTAGTTTTAAAAAGTTTTCTACGTAAATTTTGGTTCGTTTGTTGCTATTCTGCCTTGTAGATGTTGAATTGTAGGAGGTTGTATATACAATCTCCTACAATTCAAGATATATAGGTAGGTTTATATATAGGTATGTATGTAGGTATGTTTTGCTCCTAAATGAGTGTATGTTTTTACTATGTTAAGATTGTGACATGAGTGTGGGTTGTAGGTGAAAGATATTGACTCATGGTCTTCTTCTTATTTTCGTGTGGTTAGTGACTAACCTAGTGTCAGAGATTTAAAGCCACCCATAGGTCTTGGCTTCACATGCCGTCGATAAATATCTCTCAGGCATGCCGGTTTCCTCACGATGTTTTCCTTCACCGTTTTTGAAGCAAGTGACAATTATAGAATACGCACATGAATTCGAAGAGTCAGAGGTGCATGCCATAGGTTCGAACTCGAGACCTATGACTTGACCATAGAAATATAAAAAATTTCTTTAACAAAAACGAATTCTATTATTAGAACATAAAATTATAGAATATAAAATGATTATCATCATGTCACAGGAGCAGACACTGAAGGCTGCGGGTGTCGACCTCAGGATAAGCTTTTTGTCACACGGACAACTTACTGTACGTCGCTTGGTCCCGCGTCACCAGTCCTGACTCTGTATACTTTGGTTGCTAAGACCAAAACTACAAACGTACGTTGTATACAGGGAAGTTTTATAGGAATGTGGCTATTATTGTATGTAGTATATTGTGGTATCTTACGACTTCCAAGTAAACGAAGTCGCGGGCAGAAGCCAAGTAGAATATAAAATAATAATCAAGAGTAGGAATACATTATTTGTTAAACTTTAAGGAGCTTTTGAAAATATTAAGGATTTCCTAATACTTCGTTTTAATATAGGTAAAATATTAGTGGTATCAATGCGACTTTGTATCAACAACATTTAAAAAAAAAAAAAACTTATAATTTAAAATTTATAATGATGATATCTGAATAAAACTTGTGAGTAGAATTAAATTACTTTACTTTCAGGAGTCTGGAATATAAGTCTAAATATTAAGGATGCCTAATATTTCGTTTTAATGTACACCAGGTTAAGTTAATTTAGTTTTTTGGGCATATTTATAAGCAAACTTTTTAAGAGCTTCTACAACACCTTCCCAAATAAAATAAACAACACGAAAAAATACATCACTCTCACTCCAGCCAATCACAAAGAGATTACAATCAGCTAGGATTGAAGGGAAATCTGTTGCTACAAGCTACAAGACGGATGGCGAATTAAACACCGCCCTGTACGAGTGATCGAGTATGAAAAATCGCTTCAGATGGCTATTCGATTGCCACTTATCGATCAACGTATGACGCGATACGATTTAGATTGTGAAATTAGGTGTTACTTGTTATTACGATTGAGGGTAATAGTTTTTCCGAGTGGAAGTTTGGAGGTAATGTTGCGTATGTTTCGAAGTTGGGTACATACATAGTTTTCAACATATTATGTGGTTGTTTTCTGATTGAGACCCCGCTGGTCAACCTAGGAGGCTGTCGGCTGCTTAACCGGGTATCCTGCGGATGCCCCTTTAAATAAGGCCTCCAAAGCAAAAAAAATATAATTAAGAAAGTCTTATATTGTTCTATTCTCACCGACTTCTTACGTTTGTTTGCGTTCTTCCTTAACCTCTTTTCTTTTTATTTATTTTCTAAGTTTTAATACGCTATTAATATGTAATAATAGGTACAGAATACATTTCTGCATTTATTTCTGTGAAAAAAATAAAATTATTAACAGTTATTAATAGATTATTACATAATTAATGTCAAAGATCCTGGCTCCAGAGCTAGGTTAGATAGTGTACCTGTATTTTAGGAGCCAACACTTATTTTTGTTAACTATTTAGTTATCAATAAAATTTAAGTAAAAACCTTTTTAAAAACAAGCTTTTAATGTACCTACTAACAAGTACAAAATAAAACTAACGTAAACACAGAACTTTAATTTTTTCTTAAAAGCTTGAGGCTTATCTTGAAGGGCAAGAACGTTCACGCCTCAAGCTTTTAAGAAAATATTAAAGTTCTATGCATGAACTTTAAAACGAGCTATCATAATTGAATGCGTATATAACATTTAGTGTTTCTGCTGTTGACCGCTGAGGAGTTTCCTCGTCTGGAGCCAATCCTAGCTGCTGTAGCCAGGTCATGGTAGACTTTAGAACGGACTGTCATAGTTAAATGCGTATATTAAATTTCGAGTCTGTTCCGTAAACTGTTGTGGAGTTCCTTCGTCTGGAGACAATCCTGGCTGCCAAATCAGGTATCATAAAAAAATGCACTGTCTTGGAAACTGAATCAATTTGTAAAATTTCAACTCCGTAGGATAAGGCGAAGTGGTTTTAATTAAGCTTGCAAGATTTGCTAACTAACTAACACACTAACAAAGCAAGTTAAAATAAAGCTTGTAAAAATACATTTTTACTTAGAGTATCTTTTTCCAGGAATTTGGAAAACATGAAGGATAGACGGCATAAAATACATACTTATTTCATTTTATGTTTTAGTCATACATGTCCCCAATTAAATTTGTCCCTTAACTAATGATGCAAAATGAAATATAGTAATTAATATTTATCTCTTGGTCCGCCAAGGGACGTACCCCTTTTCTGTTGGTAAATATTTTTTACAAGTATACAAATATTTCTCCCCTTACGGTAAAACATTTGGCCCCGCGAAAGGGCAAATTAAATCATACACCGAGCGTCTCAATTATTCCAAACGCGCGGTATATGCCACAGGCAGTTACAAAAAGAATGGTGGCGCTGGTCCTTTGAAAAGCCCATCGGGGGGTGCTCTCAAAGCTGTCACCCCCAGAAGCACACTTCACTATGATCGTAAACATCGAAATCGGCAAAAACGCGCGCGCGAATATCCACTGACGCTCACGTTGCTCGAGCCACACAAGCGCTAACAACTAAAGCAGCAATGTATACAATGTGCACCGACTGCGCGGCGTGTTCGTTTTCGGAAGCAGTAGAGACGCCGCGGCGGCTGTAACTGCGCGCATGCGTGCGAAATCTCACCCTATTGGTCTAGGATGACGTCATCGGGGTGAACCCGTAGGTCTGAGTGACACTAACAGTCACCCCCGAGCGATCGCAGGGGCACCTTGTGTCCCCAGTGGTGATACAAAAACATTCGTTGAATTAACAATCTGTTAGAGACAGTGATATCGTACAATAAATTGTGTTGCAAGTGTTATTGGTACAAGTGTTAGCTTACATCTGAACGCTGGTCGGCTGCAGAAGCTGATTCTTCATTAAAAAAGGTAACGTTATCTCATGTTGTTTACAGTTTCAGACCGTGTCAGTGTTCTCAATGATGCTAGCTCATGCATGAGTTTGTGAGACGTGTTTTATCTTATTTTGTGGATATGCGAGAACCGTTGAGTGAACCAACGTTGTTGTAAAAAAACGTTCAGTAGCCAGATTTTTACACTGATGAGTTTCTGATGTTTTGCGGTCCATAAATCTCGTGCCACCAGTTATTTGTTTATCTCACTAAACATTTATCTATCCTCACAAATAAATGAGCTTGTTCTTAAAGTTTCAAGTGGAATAGTGACAAGAACAGACAAGGAAACTATTTGAGTCAAGATAAAAGATCGTTTCGTACAAAGTTTTCTTCTTAAGTGTACGAGTATGTTACTGTGTTAGGATGTTCTGTATTGTTATCGTATTCAGTTTTACGAAAACCACAGTTTTGTTGTAAAACAAGAAAAGTTACATGTATATATGTGGCTACAATTTCTTCTAACCAAAGAAATTTTGTTGATACACTTTCGTTCATACTTACAGATGACTCATTTAGAATTATTTATACTTGTCCGTGTGTTGCTTGCTCATCAATAAGCGAAATCTCTTCTCTTCAGATAATATCAGTCGAATAGGCAATGTCTATACGTACTCGGATAGCATTTATAATCTTGTTTCCGGTGGGTTGCGTAGGTCAGAAGGAAATCGCATCCATGTGTATCTGATATTCTCAATAATGATTATTTTCCACGCGATTAGTAACCGGAATTGAGGCATATTTTAGTAATGTGTCTGAATACTTTCAATTCATCCTATAAGAGTTGCTGCGTTTAGAGACTAGTTTATATCGTCCTTTGTTTTTGTGTATAATTAAAAGCAGTTGAAACACTATTTTCCTTTAAAAAAGCGAAATAAATGCAATTAAAATTGAGTTTTAGCTAGACAGAAAGAGTTTTATATTTGTTGAAAACAACAATGTTTATTTTCCATTAATAACGAGTTCCAAGCCGTTTATTTACTCAAGTTACATACAACAGAGTCGTTGCCAATTTGAATCAACAGTGGGATCACGTTTTAGATATTGAGTTGGCTGTGGTAAGTAATCTAATACTTTACATAAATTAATGTCCCCGAGAGCGGATACATCTCCGATCTAACCAACCATTACGGGCTTTCATATCCTATTTGAATATTTTGAAGGAACAAAACGGGTGGTGTAAAGTTTGCGTCGCGAAATTGTTTTTTTTTTCCATCGACATGGAGTTTGGTTGCAATGGGGAAGTCATTTAAATAACCCCTGAGTCCGGAGGGATAATACCCGCCTAAGTTAATTTGTTATGTGGTGCTACACTTCACATTCGGAATTTTATTATTAAAATTCTGAATTTTGCCAGTATATTCATTGTAATGTAATAGATTTGCGCTAACATAGACACAAATTAAATCTACACAACGTTTTTTGAATTTAAACTAAAAACCGTCTACAGAAGTTATTTAACTTATCCAGACTGTTTGTTTTCTAAGTTGTGTAAATCTCTGTTTAATCTTATTGACATCCATTAAAATGTTCATGGTTTTCCAATAATGCTTCCTTTGATCTTCAAAATCCGGCGTTGCCCCAAATCTTAATGATTTTCTTAAAAATCTTTGACAACCTTAATCTGCTAATGAAAGTGAACGATAAAATTTTCTTGACCTGATTTTCGAAGGACCCCGGAGCTTCGACCATGACCTATTGCTTTAAGTTCCTCACTACTTGGCACTGCCACCACGTCGCTGTAATTTATATAATTTAATTTGTTTGTTTGTATCAGAATATCTTATCTTGATTTACTATCTAGGCTACATGATCTGCTTTATTACAAGGGGTAAATATCATTTTAGTTAATGCCACTAACGAAATTTCATGTTTCTTTGCAAAGTTTAGTCATTTCTCTGCTTTGTTACAATGTTTTTCCGGCCTTTTTCAGGTATCAAGTTTTCACACACGATTTAGTTAGCGCATCGACGTAATTAGGAGTTCTTTATGGTCATCCTGTAATAGTTCAGAATTAAGTGAAGTCTAAAATTCCAAATAAGAATAACTTAGAGATAAAGAAGACAACCAAGATTTTCTTTGGCTCTTAGAATGATCAAACTAACTTCACAAATACTAATAAGTACCTACTTTTCACCAACACGTTTTATATGAAAACCGAACTTTCAAGAGACTAAATATAAACTTGAAAATGATCTTGGTAGCTCGTTGTCGCGTACGTTTTACGATACCGAAGATGTTACGGCTCATCTTAGTAATATGTTAGTTGGAAGATTTTACAAGTCGCCAGCGTTTTAATAAAAATAAGGATTTGAAATAGAATCGTCACAAGTTTTCATTTTATTACAAGAGTTGGTTTTTCGTGACACTAGATTTCTTTTTTTTCTTGGATTCTTTTTAGGATTGGAACTCTAATTATTTTTTGTGGAAAGATTGGAGTATTTCAGGTTTTCTTTCGAATCAGTTGATTTTTATTCTAAAATAAATGTATAATTTTGAGTTAAAGATAAATTTAGTACCTATAGATAGATACATTTTGGTCCGGCTCTCACAGAGGCCAGTAAATGAAAAGAAAACCAAACCCTAATTTAAAATCTAATTTGTACACCTAAATGCAATTCCCTTTGTAATCCTTCGAAAAAAGAAAACAATTCAGCCAAACGCGTGGTAAGAGCAGGATCCACTGAAGAAATAAAGGCAATTACTGAAATGGCGAGCCGCATGTGCGCTGAATGCCAATAATTGGAACTAATCACCGATACGAACTCGGAAAAGCTATTAGATTATGTTGAAAAAATGGATGCTGTCGAGCTAAGTAAAATGTTTCTAGTTTATGAGAAGGGTCTCATTAAGAATTTGCATTTTTTTTTACAACGAGGAAGAGCTTGCATGTTTGTGTAAGGCGAGAACAAACAGGTTTTAATGATTTTATACTGGAGAAGATCACGTCTAAACGAGTCGTGTTTAATGATATGAAAAAAAAAATATGTTGAATTAGAGCATTTTTTAATAACATAACATGTGAATATTTTAGATTATGTTTATATTACATAGTGTAATTAATTTCTAAAGTTATGTCTAATGCGGATAACAAACTGAGAATCACGCAAAAACTATCAAGCGTATTCTTCTGAAACCTTCACCATTTTAAAGATAATTTATTTATTTATCTTTTAACATACGTGTTTTATTAAAATACCTTTTCACTCCTCTTGCTCAAAAAGGCCGTCATTATAGAGTACCAGAGCGGGGAAAAAGTTGCATTTCTTGCTCTAGGGGAAAAAGTATTTTTTTTTTTAAATTTTGTCTTTTCCAACGAGCCTTGAAAAATGAAAAAGTCTTTATTCTTTTGTAGAATAATCATGAGTATGGACTCGACTTATTACTTGTTCACAAAAAAAGAACATTTTATTTTTGAAAATGGAACTAAATGCGGCTATCTCTTCGGTAGAATGCGAACATTGCGTTGCGGCTACAGAAGAAATAAAAAAAGGCATTGGCGCGAAATCTTTAAAAAAAATCTCTAATTTAATGCTTAAAACAATTTTATTTAATTTTTCGATTTCTGATATTCGACATATTAATTATTCGAGCCGATCAAAATTTAAAAAAAAAAAATCGTTTGGCATAATCGTTTTCGTACATCATTACAATAAAAAAAAAAATGGTCGGCGATTTTTAACACAAATTGAGTAGTGGTAATGAATATTACGTGTTATTGGACCTGTGTTCGTATATTACGTTAAGATCTGGGCATTTTCTAGTTGTGTATAATATTTTTAATAATATTTGTCACATTTTAAATCGTATCTACATGTGTATGTGTGATATTTGTGAAAAGTTAAAATGTAAACTCGCACGATTGGCGCGAAACTTCGACTTTGGATATCAAAAACTTAATTACCACTACTTATTTAACTTGAACAATGGATGAACTCGTCAAATAATTAAATGATGTAGTATTTACTGCCCCTGTGGTGGAGTTTGGATGTTCGAAATCCCCAATTTTTATGTTTTTAGCGTCGACCTCGACTGTCATCAAAATGGCGATAATCGCATTTACAGATTTGAATTTTATAAAGGTAAATTAATATTGTATTGGATTATTTTATTTTCTCGCAATCGTAGTGAAAAGTAGAGTGTAACACACGGCGCTAATAGTAGATTGTTATACGAGGGGCTAAAATAACCCATTGTAACGAGGTAGTTTTACTCCCGAGCTTTAGCGAGGGAGTAAATAGAAACCGAGTTATAATGGGTTTTAGCGCCGTGTGTTACACTCTACTTTTCACTACGATTGCGAGAAAATAAAATAATCCAATACAATATTAATTTACCTTTATAAAATTCAAATCTGTAAATGCGATTATCGCCAGTGAGGCGATGACAGTCGAGGTCGAGGCTAAAACCATAAAATTGGGGATTTCGAACATCCAAACTCCACCACAGGGGCAGTGAATACTACATCATTTAATTATTTGACGAGTTCATCCATTGTTCAAGTTAAATAAGTAGTGGTTATTAAGTTTTTGATATCCAAAGTCGAAGTTTCGCGCCAATCGTGCGAGTTTACATTTTAACTTTTCACAAATATCACACATACACATGTAGATACGATTTAAAATGTGACAAATATTATTAAAAATATTATACACAACTAGAAAATGCCCAGATCTTAACGTAATATACGAACACAGGTCCAATAACACGTAATAATCATTACCACTACTCAATTTGTGTTAAAAATCGCCGACCATTTTTTTTTTTTATTGTAATGATGTGCGAAAACGATTATGCCAAACGCTTTTTTTTTTTTCAATTTTGATCGACTCGATTAATAAATATGTCGAATATCAGAAATCGAAAAATTAAATAAAATTGTTTTAAGCATTAAATTAGAGATTTTTTTTAAAGATTTCGCGCCAATTCCTTTTTTATTTCTTCTGTAGCCGCAACGCAATGCTCGCATTCTACCGAAGAGATAGCCGCATTTAGTTCCATTTTCAAAAATAAAATGTTCTTCTTTTTTTTGTGAACAAGTAATAAGTCGAGTCCATACTCATGATTATTCTACAAAAGAATAAAGACTTTTTCATTTTTCAAGGCTCGTTGGAAAAGACAAAAATTAAAAAAAAATTACTTTTTCCCCTAGAGCAAGAAATGCAACTTTTTCCCCGCTCTGGTACTCTACAATGACGGCCTTTTTGAGCAAGAGGAGTGAAAAACCCATTATAACTCGGTTTCTATTTACTCCCTCGCTAAAGCTCGGGAGTAAAACTACCTCGTCACAATGGGTTATTTTAGCCCCTCGTATAACAATCTACTATTGTTTTACGTATATTAAATTAATAATGCGTCTAATTTGGGACAGCGCTCCTTGATGGGCGAGTCCTACAGGCCGGACGTACGACGCGTTGCTTGAGCTCAGCACAGAATACACAAGCTAACCACTCAAGATCACTGGCATTTAAGGAGATATTTATTGAATTTCAAGACCATTTGCTACATATTGGGAAAGTGGCTCAGCGTTGTGTTAATGTTGATGAAAAATAATACGCTAATGAGAAAGGTGAGGTAGGGATTTACGAAGAAACAGATAGAAAATTATAAAAAATGAGAATATTCCACACCACGGAACGACCCAATTCTTCCACTCAAACCCCGACAAAGCTCTGTTGCAAAATCAATTTCCTGATAATATTCAATGGAATTTATCCTTAAATTATGAAAAGAGATTACTCGAAATCCCTGTAGCGATTGAGTAAAAGAATTTAATCCGTAGATTAGCTTCTGTAGCGATCGTTCAAACGAGTCCTGATCGGCAGCGTTCGATAATCGTTCCTAATTTGATTGGCACTCGGGCAGCTGGCAACGACGTGAAAACTCTATTACTCGCCAACTTTCTAGGGTTTTACGGACCATCAAAGGGAATTTAGTATATTGATTGGCCTATTTACGATTTAGTTAAGTTGTTGTGGTATCTCTTGTACCTGTTCACGGTAGCTGCAAACTAAGACGGGTTCTTGGAATTATTTTACTTTGGAACGTGGAAGATTTAGGTGTTACCTCTGGGAATATAAAGGTGTCCATATCGAGTTGAAGGGATCAGAAGTTGTTAAGTTATAGCATATTTTATGAATTGACTAACACTTGTATTACATACATAAACTCACGCCTTCTTCTAACAGGGGTAAGCAGAAACTATAGAACGCCACCTGCTACGCTCCTTCCATACTCTTGTACTTAATAACTATTTATTATTTATTTATTTCCAAAACATTTAGCCTATTTTACCATTTGGTTTTAGCCACACAACGAGAACATTTCAGAGTTTATCTGTGTGATGGTGAGCAGTTCATTTATGTCTTGAAATAATGATGATTATAAAAATATTGTGGTGGCATCTAAATTGCCCCATGTGAGCGTAGTTCACACTGACGTCACGCAAAATCCTGCATCGCGCGAGCATACCGCACGACTCCCGACATCAATCGTCGGCCAGTTGCCCACCAGACACATCACCCGTCGGTCGGAGGACCCTCCCTTTTCTATCACCCTTTTTTTTTTTTTTTTTGGGTGGGAAATTATCAAATAACTTCTCCCGCTCTGGGTGGAGCGAGAGGGCGTGTCAGGCTCTTACTGACTAAAACCCACCCGTGTTCCTTCAGTTGCCATGTTGCCGGGGGGCCACGATGTCCCTATCGGCCCATATTCGCAGCCCCGGCAGGCATTGGCCCTAACGGACCCCGTCAATTCTGCTGACATCTCTTTGAGGCGCGCGTGGAACACAACGCGCCGTCGACCCGGGCTTGGTCCGCAAGCCCGCGCCTACGGTGGCCGGAAATCTTCTTGTGATTCCAGACGCCCAGGGTGTCTCCTCCTGAACTTTACACCCTGCATGCATGAAATAAGAGTTCTATTGTATTTAACTGCTACCGTTCTTTGTTTTTTTCCTGTTTTATAAAGCCCTCAAATATCGAAAGCGCAAAAGAATTTACTGAAACATTAGTAAAAAAATATCGTATTAGAGTCAAAATATTTTGTTAGTAACGGTCCCGATTAATGTTTTAGCATTAGTCATAATAATTATTTTAACCAAAACATTTAAACCTTTAACGGTTTGCCATTAATCGTAGACACTATAATTAATATTGCCTACCTGTTATTGATAGAATTTGTAATCTCTAAACTGTATAATTTGTCAACATACAGTACTGATTAATGTATAGCTTATTTTAGTGTCGAAAGGGCATGTCACTAAAGAGATCTTAAAAAATCTTGAAAATACCTAAAAATAACACATATATACACATAGTCAGCCTATAATGTTCCCACTGCTGGGACACAGGCCTCCTGTCTTCGAGAGAGAGTGGGCTGTAACCTAAAAATAACACTTACGAATAAATCTATATATAAACCCACATAAGTGACTCACACGACTAAAATAAAGCTTTAGAAAACCAGTAAACCAGTTTTCCTTTCTCAGTGGACTCTTTAGTTTCGGCGAGAATAGTAGAGTTAACTAAATATCTAATTAAGCATCGGAACATCACTATGCCAACAGTGGAAGTGGTTTTTCGTGTTAACTAAAAGGGGAGACAGTATTGTTTCCTTTCCAGTGATTTGGTTAATTGATATTGGTATGGTAGTCAATTAAGATTTCTTGGCAGTAAAAGTTCGATAATAAATAAGTAGTATGCACTTGAGAGTAAATTTTTGAAATGAAAACTTCTTTAGGCACGTTAGGCATTTTTGAGATGGGAAAAACAATGGAACTCGCGACACCGTCTCCGACACCCCATTTTTGGAAACGCGATTGTGCTCTTTATTTATATTAAGTTACGGATCAATGTTCTATGCAAGTATTTTTACTTTAAGGGTTTTGGAAGTATTTTTTTTGTAAACGCGATTGTGCTCTTTTTTTAGATAAGGTTACGGACCAATGTTCTATACAAGTATTTTTCTTTCACCAAGGCGATCTTGTTCAAGTTTTTACTTCTGTCGGAACTCCCGCAGTGCCAGTGTTTTTTTTTGAGACAGAAAATTAAAACGTAATTTTGATGATTTTACTCTCGTTTTTTTTCGGGATTTTCTGACCTTCGCAGATTTTGAATCCCGGGATTTGCCGTGAGGATTATCATCATCTGCTTTTCCCAACTATGTTGGAGTCGGCTTCCAGTCTAACCAGATGCAGCTTAATACCAGTATTTTACATGGAGCGATTGACCGTGATGATGCAAGTTGAACATTATAAACAGTAATGTTTTTTTAAGAAAGTTTTAATATAAAAATATTAGTTTATTTACTTTACTATCATGAATATTCATATTACCGTTAAAATATTCTCTAACAACTGTAAATATTCGGTAAAAAATTTTGAATATTCCGAGTAAATTATCATTAAAACCAGTAGTTCAATTTCTCTGGTAATTATGAGATGTAAATAAATATTGATGTTCTACAAACTACTAGCTATATGTTATATTGGCAAGTATTGACTCAGTTAATCGATTTTATTTAAGCGACTTCAAAAAAAGGAGGTTACTCAATTCGACCGTACATTTTTTTTTAATGTGGGTTCACGGATAACTTCGTCGTTTATGAACCGATTTTGATGATTCTTTTTTTGTTGGAAAGGAGATATCCCAAGGGTGGTACCATGATAAGGAAACCAGGATCTGATGATGGCGTTCCGGAGAAATCGAGGGAAATCTTGAAATATTATAGGCAAACCTATAGCGATTTGGGTATTTTTTATAGTAACTCGTGTAGTTGCTCTTGGTTGGCATTAGACTAATGTAACTTAGATAAATTACAAATTGACCCACTAAAAAGCGAGAAATAAAAACTTTTTTACAAAAAAAACAACCGACATCCGAAATTGTAAGTAATTTTTCACTTTGTAGTGGTTTTTTGGAAGTCGGTTGTTTTTTTTGTAAAAAAGTTTTTATGTGTTAACTATGTTTAGGCTTACATACTGTTATGTTATATTAAACAAATAGCTCACTGCGGTAGTAATTTACACGCAAATATAACATCTAGGTATATTATTATATAAATGATATATTCGCGTGTGGGATGCGTCATGCTTTTAGCACTAATAATATTGTTTAATTAGTATTTAGTGTGAGAGGTAGCTGTTAAGTCTAGTATGCCTAGCGTTTGCATGACTAGAATGTGTTTTGGTACATTCCAGGGACCAGTCTTATCTTGTTATCTACGTAGTTTTGTGAAAATTTACGTAATGAACAGTCATGAAAGTCCTTTGTTCAATTTCGCAAACTAGATGATATTAGCTAATTAAAAAGCACTTAACAAAACATAGTTTAAACTTTACATACATTGATTTATGTATCTCTGTTGTAAAAATGGAAAAAAGTGTGTATTGGTTTCAATGAATCTGCCTAGCCTCCCAACTAAGTGGGGGCTAACCGGACGCACCTGAATACCAGTATTTTACATCATTATTTCAGCCGTAAGACGTCCACTGCTGGACATACGCCTCCCCCAAGTACCGCCACTTCAACCGATTCTGTGCTTGCCACATCTAGCGGATTCCTGGCTTTCACAAGGTCATCAGTCCACCTTGTGGAAGGCCTTCTAACGCTACGTTTTTCGGTACGCAGTTACCACAGAACCTTTTAGCCCAATCAGCCATCTGTTCTGCGAGTAATTTTACTTGGAGCGACTATAATGTATTGTGTGCATATATGTATATACGAACTATAAGAAGAAGAAACATCTTCCTCGATTTCCAAGGATAAGAAAATTCCATACGTCCGGCATAACTTTAGCTCTTTAGATCAATCAATCTGCCTAGCCTTTTCCCAACTATATTGGGGTCGGCTTCCAGTTTCACCGGATGCAGCTTAATACTAGTATATTACATGGAGCGACTGCCTATCTGACCTCCATAACCCGGTAACTGTATAAACGATACCCCTTAGTAAGACGGGTTGTCAGACTTTCAGGCTTCTGATGACCCGTAACGACTGTCAAAAATCCACGAACGACAGCCGAGACCAACGGCTTAATGTGCTTTCCGAGGCATGGATGAGTATCGGTATGTAGAGATGGTCACCCATCCACAGACCAACCCCGGCAAGCGTAGCTCAACCTGATGAATCGACCCTTGCGACTGTTATTACTTAGCCACGAGCTCCTCTAACTAACTTTAGCTCTTAAAGTATCCCATTCTATTCTATTGGAGCTCAAACTCAAACTCAAACTCAAAGCATTTATTTCAATTAAACCATTTACAGGCACTTTTGAATTGTCAAGGAATCGGTCAGTCAGAAATAGGTATGAAGCTAGTTGCCCATTCCAAAGCGTAGTAGGTACCTATGGAGAAGAACGGGCAAGAAACTCCACGGACACTCTTTTAAATAAAAAATTGTTACAAAATATTGGTTACATCATTCATGTCGAAATTATACATGTGAGAACAATGTAGAAAGACGTGCACGTTAGAAGCGTCCGTAATAAAAAGATAAAACAAAGAACAATTCAAAAAATTAAAATAAAATAAAAATAAGCCCTGGCAGCTAAGAGATGACCAGTCCCAACTGACGGCGCCCGTTCACGAACATGACGCATGGAGCCTGTAACATTCCACTGTCAGGCAAGATCCAATTAACTTATCTGTACTAAAATAAAACTGTAACCATCTTACATCCAGCGTCGATTATCCCATCAAATACAAAGCTAAACTATGTCTACACAATAAAGTTAATATCAGATGGCCCCTACTTCTATACGAACGATAATTTCTGATTTACATAGGGGACAGGGGACAGCCGTCCCGTGAGTAAATGTTACCTGTCACTGCAGTGATTGTGCCAATTGTAAATGGCATGTAATCAGTTTATAATTATCGCTGTTTCATGAGAGTTTTTAGGGGTAAGTAGCAAGATCATGGGGTATTATAGTACGAGTGTCTGGGAAAAATATAGAGTTATTTTACACTTATTTATTACGGGATGTCGTCCGTGCAATAAACAACATTTCAAGTCTATGTATATTGTGCCTAAGGTAACCAACGCAACTGTACACCTCTAATTGGGTAGTTGCCTAGGTAAAAAAAAAAGAAATTCTATTTAGTCCGTCTTTCAGATAATAAAAAAATACTAGACACGTATTTTTTGCTTTATCATATTAATAAAAAATAACTTAGAAAACACGCATTAAAGTTGGGGAGTGGGGGCTCGTTACGTCACAACGTCGTATAAAATCGTCATGCCACATTTTAACTTAATGTATCGCCGTAATCTTTTGATTACGTCAAAAAAGAAAAAATACGTGTTCAATATTTTTTTTAAATCTACAAGATGGACAAAAAATAAAAGTTTTGGACACAGGCCTATTGTGTATAGGGTTGAATGTCGCATATAATTAGTAGTTTGTTATTTACATTAATTATGAAAGGAAAGAGTAATTATTTCATATAGAGATTATTTGCCATAATCTTACTATTTACACAAACAATACATTCCAATTACAACTGTTGTTGGCACAGTGATTGTTCATTATTGATGATAAATGATTTTATTTCTGTAAGTCTATTACAACATTTAACACAACTAACTATTTACACTAGGTACTAAATTAAATGACTATCTATAAAAAAATACAAAAACAAAAGTTATTAATTAACTTGTATCTAATTAAGACGACTTTTGTGAAGCTCCCAAAATAACTTAGTGATAAAAGTTTCCTTTTCATTCAAATCAAATTAAGTTAAATACTCTTCGAAAGTATTGACGTTCTGAACGAAAATCTTGAGCCGGCACTTAATGAACTCCTCACTCAAAAGTTTTGCCAAACAGAACTTAAACGCAAACGTTTACGTTAGAAAGAGTAGGGGTGTTATAAAATAAATCATTTTTAACTTAATGAAAAGAGAGAATATATCAATCTTTTGTCTCAAGGCTGACGTTAGGGCAGGAAAATTAAGACTAAGAAAAATGGCCGCCCATTATGTAAATTATTATTTGTTTATAAGTAAAACGGTGCATTTAAATAATGAGTTTAGGTAGGAAATGCGTTCACTTTGCGGAATTAAAAGAAAGGTTATAACTCTCATTAAGTTGTTTAGTAACAGTCATTTGTTTGGGTTTACACTTGGGCTAAGATTATTTGTAAATTGTCGCGTCCCTGCATGGTTATCTTTTTGTACCTACGATTTTTCATAAGCATATAATTTCACTTGTTTCATTCTAATTTTAAATACGCTAACTTTTAATGTTGTTGTAACCTTTGTTAGGTTTTGGCCAAGTGTTTTGCTTTATTGCTCTGAATACTATTTATTTACTTTTATTATATCGTTTTATATTTGGCAACGGCAATCCCCAAATAAGTTTTAGATTTTGAAACCGCAATTCGTTTTACCATTGATCTTTAACTCACGATGTATCAGGCGATCAGAAGCCATCGTAATGTATTTTCCCGAACGAAGCCGATAATAACCCGATTCACTCATCCGATTATTCATAAACACAAACAAGGTACCTCATCGATCTCCTAAATTATGACTAAACATCCTCAATTTAGTGAGCGAAACGGTTTTGCTCGGAGCGATAGGCGATTGAAAAATTGTAGCGTTGGAAGCTTACGTAATTTGCTAGGGACTGTGAGGCTTGATACGGGGGGAGTCCCGCCCCGGGGTACTCCGGGATCGTCCGGGGTTGTAGGGTGGAGTAATGCGGGATTGACACTCATGGCTGATGTTAGTGAAAATTATTTTCGATTATCGTTTGTAGGCGGTGACGTAGTTTGGGATTAAGTGTCTTGAACAACACTGTTTCTAAGTGATAGGAAATTAAGACAAGGATAATAGGTACGAAGCTGCTGAGAAAATAATGTAACTAAGATGTTGTATTAATCAACTTCAGTGAAAATATATTCGTAATAATGTTACTGTGGAATATTCAGTTCGAAACAAATAGAGATTCATGCCTTTAGCTACACTGAGAGTCTTTGTCCTTTTTAGGCTATATGTTAAATAGTTTACAGACTTTAAAGTTGATAAAAACTAGGGAGTCAACAGTACTGAACACCTATAGTACCAATTTAGATGTAGGTAGCATGAATTTGAAAATTTGCATTCATTCATTTTAATTTTACAATGTATTTGGTTTTATGACTTTACAAGTTATTGCGTTTGCGTAAAGATCATTTTCACCTTAAGTAGTAATGAAGATTGATGATTTTGAAGGCGCATTCAGTTTGGATGGTGATCGGTTTTACGAATTTTGCCGATGCTACATTTAAGTTGTGTCGTACTATACTGTAATTCGTCTTCCTGAGTTCACTACAGCTTGCACAAGACGGTAACAGGTGATACACTGTTCTGTATTCAGGAAACTTAATTAGTGGGTAGAGTAGAAACAAACATGAACTTAAGAGCGTTTATTCTGAAAGTTGGCAACGTCGCAAATTGCTGTCAATTATTGACCTGTTTTGATTAATTTGGCAATATTACTGTATCGAATTAAGAAATGTGGCTAACTAGCGAACTAAATATTGATTAAGAAATGCAATAATTAATATCGTAACATCGAATACTTAGTTTTAGAAGTAAAAACATATTTGGAAACTTTCCAAATGCCTTTTTTACACCTAAAGCGATTACTACATAAATTTTAGTGTTATAATTGCAATTCATTATTAATATTCTAGTTAGCCACATTTCTTATTTCCATACAGTAATATTGCCAAATTAATCAAAACAGCGAAATATTTGACATCTATTTGAGACGTTGCCAACTTTCAGAATAAACGCTCATAAGAGGTATTCTATGATGACAATGGATGTCACTGTTTTAAAGGAATATTAACTAGTGGCATACAATGTTAAGATACTGGTGTATTTCTGATAAAAATTAAGCAAGCTAATAATAATGATAAAATGCACTTTTACGCTTCGTGATGAAGTGTAAAAGTGTCATCATTCTCAACTAGGGTTGCCACCTTTTCTTTCGGGTCGAACAAAGTATGTTTTGATTTCGGTAGAACGAAAATAAAGTACGCAACATAAAAAAAGTACTTATTTATCTTTAAAAACACACTTTTTGTTACTTTTCGCAACACTCAACAAATATTTGTCATTCTTAAATATAAAAACAGCCTCTTTGCAATCAAACTTTAAATTAAAATATATGATCAGCTGGTTTTTAATTAAGTTTAAGGAAGCTTTGTTCCTTTCGTCTCTCCACTTTACATACATAAGGGAGAAAAGGCCAGTAACAGTACAGTAACAGAGTTATGTAAATAGAGTATTTTAGCCTACTTTATTGGTGTCATAGATTATAAAATACACCTACACGATAAAGAAGACAATGCTCTATTTGAGAGTACGGGTGGTAACCCTATTTTCCGCCGAAACACGTCCACTGTTAGACAGGACTTCCATAAGCATCGTCACAGCGATGAGTCCTGCGCTGATACATCACGATTAATTTAAAACAATTATTGCAGTCATATGCTGGACTTATAGAATAGAATAGAATTTTTCTTTATTGGAGTAACCAAGACTCAACAAGATTGTTAGTAAAATTTACGACTATGTTAGTAAGCACATTCACTAAACAAAAACAAAGAAAACAATACAATAAATAACGGTTGGTCACCGCTGCGACATCCCATGAGAGAGGCCACGACAGTGACCCACGTATTCACAGTCCAGGCGACTCGCAACCATGCTTAAGACACTGACATTGGCGCTGCCCTACATCCTGCGCACCAGGGAAGCGCACCTTTTACGCATTGTTGCATAAAAGTAATCTAAATGCGCATCTGCGAACATCCCAGACGCACTATAGAAACGGGGCAGCCCCACTAGTATCCTAAACGCATTGTTATATTGAACGCGAAAAGCGCTATACGATCTTTGCGTATATCTAGCCCACAGGCTACACATGTAAAAACTAGTACAGTAGGCTCGAAAGAGTGTGATTTTTACAGGAAGTGAGCATCTTGCAAACCTGCGAGCCAGCATGTTCGCTCTAACCGACAACGCCCTCCGCTCCCGTTCAATGTCATCATCGTTGGGAGTCAATATATGACCAAGATACTTAAACTTATCTAACCTAACCACACATCATCAAGGATTCGAGATATCTTGAACCTATTATTATTGAGTTAATGTGCAGATGAGAGTCACAATATCAAACACCACGTCATAAAAAAAGTCAAAAGTCAAATAATTTATTTCAAATAGGCACATAAAACGCACTTTTGAACGTTAAAAGTAAACTCTTGCAGTGTCAAAGTATTGACTTCAAACGTACTCGGGCACTCTGATTCATCGCGTTTGGTACTAATATAGGGGAATAGAATCCGATTAACTGTGCACTGTGGGGCTGAGTCGCATTGCACAGTGCACGGTGTCCGGCGATACCGTGACGGATTTGCTTTTATTATACGTAGCATCACAAAATAGAAAAGGTACAAAAGGCCAGTTCCATACGATAAGCGAAAATAAGCGCACGCACACATGGACGCGTACATACCGCATTTTAAAACTATGACACAGAATACAAGTACAGAAGATTCACTTCACAAAATCATTTAAATATGTAAATAGCGACTCTTGCTACGACACAATAAAGTGCAATTCAGGTCGCACAGCGCTAATTACCTACAGTTATATTCACCTAGATGTTGCCTCTCTTTCTATCGCGTAACTCTTATATCTTCTGACTACGTTACGCTCGTTGTCTTTACTTTGGTAAGTAAAGTAAGCGTCTCATATGAATGTGAACTTTAAGAGTACAACTTTAATGTTCATATTCATATTAAACACGTACTCACATACTAATATGACCATTAAAGTGATAAGAATAAGGTTTACTTTTGTATGAAACGTTTATTTTACTTAGCAAAGTCAAAGTGAATCTTGCCCTATGTTAAACGAATGCAAGACAGAGTGAAAACGTACACACAGGTATAGATAGTGCCATCCACGAAGATGCGCCACTCTGCTCCACTCCGTATTAAAGTACAGTTAAATAAATAAATACATTCTTTATTTCACAAAGCCTTTAACAATATCCTTATAGCTAAAACATAAAAAGGCTTAATAAAAACGTCAATATTTAAATACTCTGACTTCTAAACTAGGTGTAGGTTCCTGTGACTTAGGAGTCAGTGATTCTCCATAGCTGCATAGCAACAAAGTCATATATACAATTTAAGTAATTTGGAAAGATTTTACAATTAATGGTGGAAAACAGAATTATAATTTCTATTTAAAAATTGGTTGTCTGTAAAGTCGGTTTACGGACGATAATTTTACGTGATAACGTCACAAGCCGAACGCTTAGGCCGATCGTGCCTCTCTATCGCTTGTTCCGCGCTCTCGCTTGCACGCTCCGCTCAGGCGGAACGTGACACTTTTTCGTGCGTGCAGCCGGCGTTCATCGATTTATAAGACGTTATCACGTCAAAAAAACACAAATTAAAAATGTTTATGCGTATGATGAAACGCTTACAGTACAGTGATCGCGGAGTGGGGCGCGTCTTCGTGGATGGCATTATCTGTAGACATGTGTGCGCGCATTTTTGCTCGTTGTATGGAGCCGACTTTCTGTACCTATCTATTCTGTGGCGACACCGTGACGGATTTGCTTTTATTGTACGTAGCACCACCCTTTTCACCTGCACAGTGGACGGCTGTTTGGAGAGGAGGCCTAAAAATATCTGCCACTTTGCATAATTAAGTTTCGGGAATTATTTCCAGGTCTGTGGATTTGCTGGTGAATGTTTTAGCAAGGTGTAATTTGTAAAGGGATGTTTGTCTTGGGCTTTTGAATTATTATAATTAGAAACACTAAAGAATACCTGCCAAGTTTTTCAAAATTAATTTGTATGTGCTCCGTGGCAAATTGTTGACTTGTTGTACTTTAACTGCCAGTGTCTGTGTTCTCTTCCACACATAACCCGTCTGCTTTCAAAGCAATACAGGAGGAACAGGCATCTTCTAGGCATGCTTGTTCCATCATAGACCTCATTCATTGCTTTCCATCAGGCGAGATCGAGGTCAAAATCAGTTCCAATCAGTTTTTTTTATTGTTTACATTTTCTTTTCAGCACTTTTAAAAAGTATATAACATGTGAAATACAATAGACGTTGATATATTTAGTAACCTGTTCCGCTTAACTATTCCTAAAGAGCCATAAAAAAACCCTGTAACAAATCGACACGTGTTTCACCTCTCAACGAGGCATCCTCAGGATGACGATTGACTTGTCGCGAACCCGAACACGGCGTGTTGCCACACTCAGCGCTGGTTTATGGCTCTTTAGGAATAGTTAAGCGGAACAGGTTACTAAATATATCAACGTCTATTGTATTTTATAATGGATTTTCACAATATCACGCCTGAATCAATTAACTTTATAACGTGTGCACAAAAAAACTTTATCAGTCCTTAAAAGTTATCTTAAAAAGAAAAAAATAACGACACACATCTGTGTATTCCTAACTTACTACCTAAGACACTCACTCTCCCCAGAGGAGGCCACACTCGCAGGCAAAGCACACATTTTATATATTTATGCATTAACACAACTCAAAGAGGGTACCAAAGAAACGTTTTGGGAGTTCGGACGCAACCTCTCAGACATTCTAATGAGGAAGTCGCATTTGTGCTAAGAACTGTAGACAATGTATATTTATGGAGTATAGAGCACTGGTTCTTGTGTATTGCTTTTTTTTGTCAAGTCTCGAGTTTCGTAGTCATTTGATTAAAAGACTTGTACAAGGATTGTGAGGTAAGCGAGGTGGCTGATTTAAAAACATTTGCTTGCAAATTAGCACGGATGTAATTTTCTGTAAAAATAATCTCCTGTTTTTGCCTTGACTATACTCAAATGCAAGAAAAAAGTTCTTCAAAACATAAACAAGCCATGTTAAGAACGTATTCATAGCTTGGAAATATCTCATTATAAAATGGGCATTAATCTAGCTACTTCACTTTCATGTTTGTGGTCAGCCTGTCAAATAATCATAAAACAAATCTACAAGCTATGCCATTGTCCACCTCACAGCCAAGTAAATATTCTAAACATATTACGCCATAAGTTAAGCTAAACTCAAATATTTCACTCTCAAAGTAAAATTATTTTACATTCCCGACTTATCCGAGATCCGAGCTTGTGTTGCGGACCCCATGTCGGTCCTCTAGTTTAAACAGTACACGTATCCGCATGCAATATTAATAGGAATGCAGTCGCACCCCTACGGCAGGGAACTGGGGATCCGACGCGCTAAATACATCACTAGTATTAGCGGGAAATCTATTCAGTTTACTTCCTGAGATTAATGAAAATTGATTGCACTTTGAGAGATTATATATACCTAAAAGTAAATAAATCACTAATTTTGTCAAGGCTTGTTGTGTCACAGTTTTGATTAAATTATTTAGTTAAGGCGAAATCGAGTTTAGGTTGATTTGGGACTTAAATCAGGTTTCGGGAATTCAGTTTGGGGGTTCTTGGCAATTTCGGTGAAGGTCCAAGGTTTTCTTTCTATCTACGTTCTACTGGCAAAATTGGTTTACCTACGTATAGTGCTTCCATCAATGTGTCACAGCTGTGCTCTAAAATTTTACGCACGCTTCTAAAAGCTTTCGACACTCACCTAGTTGCTTGAAACTGGTCCAGTAATCTAGTTCCGTTGATGAAACATCCTGTGTTAACATGTACACTATCACCATCGCTAACTTGTACCCGTATAACTACGTAGTCATAGCCTGCAAAAATCAAACCTCTCCACTTTGTCATACTCGCATCTCATCTCGTGAAAATGTAGTCTTTTTGACAGACTGTGAAAGCTGCAATGGAACCTAATCTTCTAATCAACTCCTGCTTGCCTGAGTGCCCCTTGACGAGCCACTCACCATTATGTGGGATAGTGATTGTAGGATCACTACAAGACTCATTAGAGTCATTAGCATCTGTTAGCTAAATGAATACTTCAAAGCACAATTCGCGAGTGCTGCCACATCTACACGATGTCATCTCATCATTATTCAGTATGAAACGGTCCTTGTCCGCATTTTCCGTCGGATCCTCCATCCAGCCAACGTACATTGTTTGTTTGGAGTGTCGTTGCACGTTACATCATACATAGCATTTTATGTACAATAGCTAGTCGGTTTAAGTGGATTACACTCGGCATTGGACAATGCTTTAGTTTTTATGACCGTTTAAGCTGTGAAACGGGTGAGGGATGGATGGGTCGTTAGTACTTTTCTGTTATGGCCTGAGGGTGCAATTTATGACTATTGTTTGCTTTGAATGTGTTAGATCAGAAATTGTTTCGAAAATTTGGGTATTTATTCACAGGTTTTTATCGCCTTGCTGACGTGTTTCTCCAATTCAAATGGTCACAGTCTGAAAAAAAAGATACTGTTTTCCTTTTAAAGTATTTTCGTACTTATACCTCCTGCTATCCAAGAAATCGTAACCCATCATACTTTCATCGTTCTACAAATTAATTTTGGAATCCGAAATAGAATCCGTAGATTAATATCAGCTGCACTAGCAGAGGCTTACTTCTGTAATCTGCCCGCTGATTTCGTTCGCTACTAGATGAGTCATCATGCAATGGTGTTGGTTATAGCTGTATTTAATACTATAGGTATATTTCGGTTGCAATCAGAGTCAGTTAATCTATGAACGTTGGTGAGATTTGGTGCTAGTGTAAGCACTGTGGTTGGTAGCTTGATTATCTCATCGTAATTCAATACATTGCGTATTGAATTCCGATGGATGTTCTCGAATGTTTTATATATCTCTTTTAACAGCTTTAGCAAGGCTTAACTAAGATTAGTAACAAGAGTTAGACGTGGTAATGGATTTTAAGCTTTATCTTCTATGTTTACTTAGTTTCCATTTTACGAGGGAGACCATATCTTCAAAATATACAACCATCTTCAAATCCTACTTAAAAAACTATGTTTACATAAATCGAAATTTCCATCTTCATCTTATTTCGTGCTCATTCCTCACTCCTTTCAGTATGATCGTGTTATGAAAACTCATTCTGTTCCTTGGCAAGGCGCCTGTAGCTTGTGTAATACAAATCTGGTGGCATGACACGTGTCAATATATTTTATTCATGCATACAGGGACACTGCAGATTGCGTTTTGTGCAACGTGGTTGTGTGTGAGTATATGTAAGGGGGTCTGTGTGTGTGTCAAGTGTGATTGAAGTGGGTGGGTTAATGTTTTGATTATAAGTGTGTTGTCTTTGTGTTTTGTGAGTGATTATACGTAGGCTTTTCTAAAGTTGTTGTAGAAGTACATATTAATCGAAAATAAATGTGATGTAAAGTTATAAACATGTTGTAAAGTAGTCAGTTGAACCAAAATATACAAACATTGTTTTTCGAACAAATTCAGTGTTTTTCGATCAAATTATATCAACGGGGAGTTGATATAATCTGATCGAAAAACACTGAATTTTACGCTGTTACTATTTTTACAGCGCAAAAGTCGGGCACCTACTTCAAACAAAACGTGTAAGTTTGAAAAGCTGTCCATTCTTTGAGTCACAAAATATTAAGATGCTTTTAGCCCACTGCGACACATTTGGTGTCTAAGTAAACGTTAATGCCAGCCATTTTAGTTTTAGTGCCTACTCAGAGATAAGCCTAGACCTCGTCTATGACTATGTCTAGAGAGGTTTATGTCCCGTCGTATAATTAGAGTATAGCCCAATGACTTTTAGACAGTGTGCACACTAGAAACTAAAGAGATTTGCCTATCATAGACCGACAGTGTCGTCTTGTGACAAAAGTGGTTTTTTTTAGGCACTTTTGTTGCTTTGACTATGAAGCAAAAATCTATAAAAGTTACATGGCGCGTGATTTGGCTTGACAGTTCCCGTCTCCGTCTTGCAGTGTGGTTTGACAGTGATAAGGAATAAGGCTAAGTAACGTTTATACATTTTGGGCTTAGACTGTTTTTGTTGCGAGTGTGCTCGCCATCATAGTTTGCAGAGAGCGATAACCTTTTTTAGTCTGTTTAAAAAAAAAACAACCGACTTCCAAAAAAAAAACACTACAAAGTGAAAAATAACTTTAATTTCGGAAGTCGGTGTCTTTGGTTTTGAATTTTCGTTTTTTGCCACCGATTTCCGAAATTAAAGTTATTTTTCACTTTGTGGTGTTTTTTTGGAAGTCGGTAGTTTTTTTTTAAAGTTTTTATTTTTCGCTTTTTAGTTGTGGTATTTACCCCACACAAATTCGAATACCACTACTTGCTATGTAAATAACAGTGAGAGGAACTCAATATAAAAGAATAAAAAAAACGTTTTATTGAAGCTAACTCAAAAACTACCCAAGCAAAGTTATTGAAATTTATATGGGACCACCTCTGAAGTATTACCTACCAAAAAAAAAGAATCATTAAAATCAATTCATTGAGTTATTGCGTAACAAACAAAATAACAAAAAAAAAACACTGTTGAATTGAGAGCCTCCTCCTTTTGGAAGTCGGTTAAAAAAACAGTCTTGACTCAGTCTGCGAATTGTCTTAACATCTCCTTTTATGACGTCACATAAACGAGTGAAGGGTGGGACAATGTTTTTAGGACACAGTATTAACTTAGTTGGCTTAAAGCTACAGAAATTACTCAAAATTAAAGTGTGCTTTTAATTTTAAAAGTACTTAATTCTCTTGGGAAATGTTCCGTGGTAGCTCCTTTTGGGTTAACTAGTTCAACCGTAGTTTGTTAAATGCAATTTTCAGGCTGGAAATTGTAGCTTAATTTATTTTTAGGTCAGAGAGCAATGTCTGAATTACATGGTATGGTTGGTGGGAGATTTACCGAGTATACTAAATGTAGTTTTGTTTTGGAAGGAGGCTGTCTTAGTAGGGAAGATTGTAGTATTCAACACACTGGGTAAATGGATTTATTTTGTGTCTGACCTCGGGTCAGCTTAGTCGCAATCACAGTCATGATTACAAATAGGTTGGTACTGATGTTCATTTGTTTTCTTTGTTATCTTTCGCCATTCCATTGTTGCTTGGGTTGCCTTTAATAACAACAAGAGAAATAAAGGGTAGAGCCCAATTCGTTTATTGTTATATTAACAATACGCTTAACTTCAAAACATTTTTTTTATCCTTTATTAAAAAGAACCAGGTTCTTAATAATTAATTACAATCTAGCCTATAAGACTAATATTTTTTTTTAATCTAAATTATTTTTTTACGAAATGATTATTTAAAAAAAAAATAGTTTTGATTGTGCTTTACACAAATTCGTTCCACTTTTAGAGTCTGATATTATAATATAAACACTTTGTTCATATGTACACTTTTAACACTACACTAACTCAAAAGGTTTTGTTCGTTTAAGTCTTCGCACTATATTTGTTTGGTCTAGCAGCTGAATTGCCTCGATGTTCACATGTCGGTGTTCGGTGTTCATTGGGTCTCAGCAAATTTTAAAACATTTTATGACGCCACAAAATAACTCCAAAAACTAAACTAACTAAATGAAATAAGTTTTCATAAATTGTCACCATTTAAAAAATAATATTTATACTCCATTTGAAATAAGATTAGATACTTAAAAAACCTTTTTTATAGTCTGTTCAACCGATTTTGACTTCTATTGCGTTGGTAGCATGACAAATGGCAGCTGCAGTAAACAGTTGGTATTGTAACCACTTTCTTGCTTTAATGCCATCCTTAAGACAACGATAGACAGCCAACGATATAGAAGTCAAAATCGGTTGAACGGACTGTAAAAAAGGTTTATTGAAATGTCTTATCTTATTCCAAATGGAGTATAGTTGATGTTAAGTCCAATGAGGTTGATGTCAAATATTGTAAGTAATTTAGTATTTATTCATGCCTACAGAACCAATAGTCCAAAATATGTTTGTAAATTAAGTGATATTAATCATTAGGAAGCCAATTAAGATAGTATACGGTTAGGATTTTCGTGTTTCTTTCGAAAATACACGATGATCCGTTATAACCATTCTGCATACCTGCCTAAAATGTATTCTGAATGCAATAAATTAGTAACTTTTTAGATCGAATCTTGATGCATCGAAGTTTTTATAATCGTGTCGTTTCACGTAACTTGTAACTTAGTATCTACCTACGATTTACGTGGCGACTACGCATATCAACGTGGCTACGGTGTGTAGTAGACTACTACTCAGTACGTAGCCAGTAACTACGCAGTTCGTAGCTAATATCGACGCGGCTTTAAGTGGCATAGTTTTTGAGGTATAGGCCGGTCATTAACGGATTTCACAAGAAATCATGAAATTAAATTGTTTATGTTCATAAACTGATATTACTATTATCAAAAATTTCATTATGATCTCGAGTAGTTTGTAACATGACCTCGAGAAGTCTGTAACATGACCTCGAGAAGTCTTTAACAGTATGATTTTCGGACCACTATTGGCCAAAGTCTTAACAACTCGAACACTTTAAGCCTGACTATCATGATGTTACATTTCAAAACACTGATAACAGTATAAGTAATAAGGACAGTATGAATAATAGCTATTTTTAAACCTTATTCCAAGTTAGCAAGTATTTAACTGTCAAACTAAACTCCGAGACCCTCCCTTCGTTGGAATGATAACACCAACATTATTCAAGAGTTTGGAATTCAAACCGTCCTCTGACTTCCAAGATGCCGTTTTCTTGATAAATGACTGTATAACGCAGCTAAACCGTAATGGTGACTACTTATGCAAATTGTGTCGACACACTAATAATAATATATTGGACACCTACGACTTCCTTTAATCAATTTATATCGATAGGCACCGTTTTTGGAGTTCAGTAGTGTATCTTTTATTTTTTTTGTAAATTTCGTCTTTTAGCATATGTTGCAAAACTGTAAGTCCTTTAAGCCCAGTATCTAACCTAAAAGAAACTACCAAACACAATTATAAAAAGGCAATTTAAATGAAAGCATGTATGTACAGACGCCAGCACATCAAGCTACTACAATCTGTCAAATTTATTTAATAGATTTTCAACTTTATCTCTGAACATTAAGGTTCAAAGTTGATTGGGAAAATTTGACAGTTTCGGATAGCTTGATGTGCTGGCGTCTGAACAATATCTGTGGTCCATTTGTTGCGTAAAGTCTATTCAAATCCTGTTTCGAATTGATGTTATTTCCACTTAAACTAACATGAACTTTATGGCAATCTTAATTTAGTTGATTTCCGAATGACTAGTACAACTCAAAAAGATTAGAAATGTTTGAAGTTGTAGCGCAAACTAAACTTTATGCATGCAAATAAAAGTTGTTTTTCCAAATACACGTATTTGTTTAGATGTTTGGAAACTAAATCGCGAACGCAGTGTAGGTATGTTATTTGAAAGTTTTGTGCATCAAGCATTGATGCTCAAGACAAGCAAATACAATTTCTACTTTATTTTTAAAACATCGTCTACGGAATCCTCTATATACCTACGTTGACCGAAACGTTTTTGGAAAAATTCTTCGAAGATTTTTAAAACAATAAAAATCTTCTATAAAAGCCTTGTAATAAACCAATTGACATATGAAAGCTTTCAATCTTTTGTTAATAAATGGTAAGCAGTTAATATTTTGGTAAGCCATGTATCTTCCAAGACAATTCAATTAAAAATACTTGTATAAACAAAGAATTTAAATAATGTACAGTTGTTTCTGTTTAGAAATCTTACAAATGGTTTGTGGTTGCTTACACTGTCATTAGCAGATAATTTAATTAATCAAATAGTATAATGTGTTAGAGACTTCGAAGAAAACTAGGAATTTTGTGAATAGTGTCAAAAGATGAGGATAAGTTGTACAAAAATAACTATGAAAATAAATATACAAAAAAAAATTGTTTACATTTTAATGCTTTCTATTTGTAACTTAAATAGGGATCATACAGTAAAAACACCTTCTTCCAGTCTTACCAAGGGTTATCGTGTTACCCAGTAACTGGGTTGCGGAGTTCAGAAAGGCAGTCACTCCATGTCCTTTTCCCAACTATGTTGGGGTTAGCTTCCAGTCTAACCGGATGCAGCTGAATACCAGTATTTTACATGGAGCGACTGCCTATCTGACCTCCACAACTCAGTAACTGGGTAATACGATACTCCTTGGTAAGACTGGTTGTCAGATTTTCGGGCTTCTGACGACTCGTAACGACTGTCAAAGATTCACGAATGACAGCCGAGACCAACGACTTAACGTGGTTTCCGAGGCACGGAGGAGTTTCAGTACCTATGTAAAGATGGTCACCCATCCACGGATCAACCTCGGCAAGCGTAGCTTAACCTGATGGATCGACCTGTGCGGCTGTTATTATTTAACCACGATCTCCTCAAGGCAGTCACTCCATGTAAAATACTGATATTCAGCGGCAT
Source organism: Agrochola litura (assembly GCA_949152395.1). Classification (NCBI taxonomy): domain Eukaryota; kingdom Metazoa; phylum Arthropoda; class Insecta; order Lepidoptera; family Noctuidae; genus Agrochola; species Agrochola litura. Next base: position 13,080,617 of record OX424509.1, on the reverse strand, counting down.
CTGGCAAGACTGGAAGCCAACCCCAACAGTTGGATAAAGGCCAGGCAGAAGAAGAACATACATTAAAAAAGTATTCTTTTAAAATCTTTAAGTAGGTAAAAAAGATACGACGCAGGATTGTATGTCGCAGATGAATTGTCGAATTACGAAAAACCGCTAAACGTCGTTCAGCTGTTTTACATAACGGAGCTGTTTTGTAAAACAGTGGATTCGAAAATCCATCTACGACATGTGCAAGAAATAAAACATGAGAAACTTGACTACCACGCTCACCGATAATAAATTAACTGTATCGAGCCGATCCCAGCAACCATGATCAAAACTTTGCTAAAGGGAAACGCATCAGAAATACGAAAAAGTTGAAGAGACAGCAATAACGAAGGTATACTTATAGTTTTCATGCAACAACCTCCACTAACGAGCATGTTTTAATAATACCTACGTATATTATGGTACAATCGAGAAACGAAAAGGTTTTCAAGTAATTTTTAAACACATTCTTTCCAACTGACATTTTCATTACTTTGCAGCTTTGCTGACGCAGATATTTGGAAAAAAATTAACTGATATCTATGGTGCAAATAATAACAGATCTAAACGACTTTACCTACTATTTTAACGTCCTAGTGAATATGCAGATAGTTGTGTCAACTTGTATCCGGGACGTGACGTCATTTGTAACGTTAACTTTCACAAGATAAGAGTTCGGAGGTTAGCTGGGTTAATGACGTAGGCGGAGGCTGTGGAAGAGATTTGTACGTTTTCAGGGAACTATTTTTAAACATAGATTTGGTTTAGTAGAACCCTTACTACAATTTACATAATATCATGAAACGGAAGCCTTTATCAAGTCAGATTTTAAGTAATAATTTATCTGTTACCTTTTTAGACAAAGTCGCTCAATAAAACACGATAAACTTGACAAGGGAAGAAAACGAATAACTAATCGGAATGATTGATGCAATTATAGTGAGATATTTTGTGCATTGTTTCTGACAAACTACATTTCTATAAACACGACATTAGAATTCACAACATCTAACATACAGAACACATTTTAGAAAAAAGCGCCTGTTGAAAAAAGGTGGGCCGTTACAAGATATGCGCTTTATTGCCGCACATAAGTGTGCAGGCGCTGTTGAACAAGCGTTTTACGTTCTTTGTAAGTAAGCAAGACTGTGTAATAAAACAATTAGTGTTTTACTAACGTCTGGCTAACTTTGTGCTTTGTATTTTTATTTTGAGCTTAGCTGTTCAGAATTTTTACTGTTATTTATTTTGTTTTAATAAGTGTGTGTTTCAAGCGTTTTTGAAACTGAAATCGACTGCGATGCAACGACGCGACGATAACTAGGTATTTCAAATATTTTACTGCAATTTATATCTATTGCTAAATCTCATTCAAATAATAAAGACAGTTTAAACGATACATTAACAAGCTCAGCAACCACTTATCCAGATAGTCTTGGCAACACGTCCAAACGTTATTTGTAACAACGTTAGGCGCCGGCGGACGAGATAAGGGTCTGTTTGTGGTGAAACTTTAATATTGCCATATTCACTCCTTAAGAAACCACTGAGGTTAAGTTGGGACGTGTACAAGCCTTTCATTACAACATCTTGTAAGTCTGTTTATATACTCAAGGAGACAGACTTAGACCTAAATATAACCTCTTATATACCTAATTTACATGCATATGGAGAGCGGTATCGCGTTTAGGGTTTCTTGGGATTGGGAATTCTAAGTATCATTTGGAGCAAGTTAGGTAAAATTAAACCATTTCAGTTTGGGACTTTACCTGCTTGTGTCATCAGTTGGTTCTAAGTTCCATCTGAAGCTAGCTTAGTAAGCTTGCATAAATGCATTAGTTTTAGTATTAAATAGGATCAAATTTATGAACTAAAGGCATTATAATTTTAAGATGGCTCTAGGCAATATTAACATGTTTATAACTTTGTTTTGCTATATAAGTTACTAGCTTATGCCCGCGGCTTCGCCCGCGTGGATGTCGCAAAATATCCTACAGGAACATGCTACCGGAATTCAGAGTATCCTATGTTCTAAGCCAGATTATGACCTATCCGTATGCGTTTGCTTTTCTGTACCTACTCAAAATGCAAAATTGAAACCGTTAAAGGATAACTTCGTTATCATGATAACTACCTGTTTTGATTAATTTGACAATTTTGGTTTGGAAATATGAAATATAGTTAATTTAGTAGGAGCATTTTTTGGCTCCGTGAAGTCCAAACCCCGCTGCCCATCATTTTTATGTGGCGGCCGCAATTTGGCGGCGGTAATGTGGCGGTCGCAATGTGGCGGCCATTGTGTTGCGGCCCTTATGTGGCTACTGTTATGTGGTGGCCGTAAAGTGGCGGCCGTAAAGTGGCGACCATCATGTGGCGGCCGTTATGTGGCGGCCGCTATGTGGTGGCTGTTATATGGCGGCTGTTATTTGGCGGCTGTCATCTAGCGGCCGTTGTGTAGAGGCCGTAAAGTGGCGGCCGCAATTTGGCGGCCGTTATTTGGCGGCCGTCATCTAGCGGCCGTTATGTGGCGGCCGTCATGTTGCGGCTGTTATACGGGAGCCGTTATTTGCCGGCCGTTATCGCTATCGCCACATAACGGCTGCTAGGCCGTTATCTAGTGGCTGCTGCGTGGTGACCATCATTTGGCGGCCGTTATGTGGCGGCCGCTATGTGGCGGCGGCTGTTATATGGCGGCCGTTATTTGGCGGCCGTCATCTAGCGGCCGTTATGTGGCGGCCGTTATGTGGCGGCCGTTATGTGGCGGCCGTTATGTGGCGGCCGTAAAGTGGCGGCCGCAATTTGGCGGCCGTAATGTGGCGGTCGCAATGTGGCGGCCGCTATGTGGCGGCCGTTATATGGCGGCCGTAAAGTGGCGGCCGTAATGTGGCGGTCGCTATGTGGCGGCCGTTTTGTTGCGGCCGTTATGTGGCGGCCGTTATGTTGCGGCTGTTATATGGGGTCCGTTATTTGGCGGCCGTTATCGCTATCGCCACATAACGGCCGCTAGGCCGTTATCTAGCGGCCACTGGCGATCGCAATGTGGCGGCCATTGTGTTGCGGCCCTTATGTGGAGACTGTTATGTAGTGGCCGTAAAGTGGCGGCCGTAAAGTGGCGACCATCATGTGGCGGCCGTTATGTGGCGGCCGCTATGTGGTGGCTGTTATATGGCGGCTGTTATTTGGCGGCTGTCATCTAGCGGCCGTTGTGTAGCGGCCGTAAAGTGGCGGCCGCATTTTGGCGGCCGTAATGTGGCGGTCGCAATGTGGCGGCCGTTGTGTTGCGGCCCTTATGTGGCGGCCGTAAAGTGGCGGCCATTATGTGGCGGCCGCTATGTGGCGGCTGTTATGTTCTTCTGACTATTCTTTTCAAAATCTGTGAATGCAGATCAAAATGTTTCAAAAGTTAAGAACAGTCTAAAACTGTAGCGACAACGGTTAAGGTACCTTGCCCTCTGAGATGCATTTTGAGATGGGGCAATCCCCATCACAAAATCCACCCTATATAATGTTATGATTGACTGCCTTGATCCATAAAGCCATAAATCTTAAAAAAAAATAACAATGCAATATCCTGCAATACCTTTTGGCTAGCCTTTTTACAATTTGTGGTAAACATTGCAATTTGCGGTAAACAAAATATTGCAAATTTATCCAATATTTTGCTCATCCCCCATAACAAATAGCACGATAATAATTTTTGAAAGTCTACGTGTCCATTATTTGACTTATTGATTATTTATTTATACCAATTTTCAAGTTAACCAAGCCACCTTCCCTATCCTCCTCTGTAAAAATGAATACCCCTTTTCACCCGGTTAGGGGTAGATTTAAAAAAATCCCTGATTTGATATACAGGGTGATTGGAAGATGGGTGCAAAGCTTTAAGGCGAAGATAGTACAGACAATTTAGAACCATTTAAGCCATGGTTGTCTTAGACGAAGTCTTACCAAATATTTTTAACCAAATTTTTATGTTTTTTTTCGGAAATTCTCAAAATTTAATGTAAACTGCATAATTATGGCCAAATTGAATGATAAATGAATTCATTTTTTATTTATTTAATTAAAGTAATGTGTAAGCAATCAAGCAAAACATGTTTTAGGCTTCTGTGTCATTAGACATTTTTTACAGACATTTAAAGCTCAGAAAAAATAAAAAAATTGTACAATACGTCTTTTAAACCTTATTAAAAATTAAAAAATTTGGTAAGACTTCGTCTAAGACAACCATGGCTTAAATGGTTCTAAATTGTCTATACTATCTTCACCTTAAAGCTTTGCACCCATCTTCCAATCACCCTGTATATATATGATACGTTTTTATGTATTTTCAATCTTAAGTATAAATACTGAGTTTCGAGTCAATTAGAATGCGCGTTAAAATTATTCCATACAAACTGATACTCCGTAATCCGCCTTAAAAAAAAAAAAAATTGCTGAGTTTGTAATTTACATAGATAAATATTCGTGCCAAGGTTCAAGTTTATTAACTCAAGGAATAAGATTTTTCATACAAACAAAATTCTCCCTTTTCACCCCTTAAAGGTCGAATTTCCAAAAATCCGTTCTTAGCGGACGTCTAACTCCCTTCCAAATTTCATCTTTATACGTCAAGCGGTTTTCGAGATTTCGTGATGAATGAGTGAATGAGTGAGTGAGTGACCTTTCGCTTTTATATATTTAGATAACTTAAACATTCGGCTAAGAAAAGCCTCGTGAGACTCGGAGCTAAGATTCCAAAGAAAACAAAGTTGAAGCAGTCAAACAATGTTTATACAGATACACCGTTTATTGTGGCAAAATCTATAAATCTCACACGTCTGTTTACAAAAACGCCTGTCAAAAAACGCGAAGCAAATCAACAAAAACTCGTTAATTTATTCGCGGCTACAAGGGGCTACGGGGGCTACATTAAAATTTGAGCCTTGTCAGGTGCTAAGTCCATAATTTCCCCCGGGAACAATCCCGGATCGCGTTTTAAGGGTTTCCATGAATTCCAGTTCTAATTTCCACTGACGGTCGTCTTCCCATTTGTTTAAGGCTATTGTTTTAGATGGTTTTGACCGTGAAATCTTACAAACGCAATGAGTTGTGGCTTTGTTGTTAAATGCTTGCCTTTTTCTGTAAAGACTTTTCGTTTTATTCAGGATTTTTTTTTAGCGAGGGGCTTGTGGCTAAGTGGCTAGTAAACTACGCTCAGGTTAAGCTACGCTTGCCGTGGTTGGTTCGTGGATGGGTGACCATCTCTACATACCAAGACCCCTCTGTGCCTCGGAAAGCACGCTAAGCCTTTGGTCCCGGCTGTCATTTGTAGATCTTTGACAGTCGTTGAGAGTAGTTAGAACCCCAAGCCTAACAACCAGTCTTCGTATCGTGTTACCTAGTAACTAGGTTGTGGAGGTCAGATAGGCAGTCGCTCCATGTAAAATACTGGCATCCAGCTGCATCCGGTTAGACTAGAAGCCGACCCCAACATAGTTGGAAAAAGGCTAGGCAGATGATGATGGTTTATAATGATTTTCAAATTGTGTTCAGATTTACCAAAGAGTTAAATTGTTCTGTTCAAAAGCTGCTCTACGGAAATTCAGAACATCATATTTATATTCACTTTTACGGCATGTTGTGACCTAAAATTCTTTCCTCTGTTTCAGGTAAAGCATAAAATAACTCTGCAACTTTTTGGTAAGCCAAGTTAAGAACATGTGGTTTTACATTTTATTTCTACAAACTGTGTAAAATGTAGGAAATAAACTTCAATAGAGTGAGGACTCTCGGTTCGTTTGCGCGGTTTGCATGCGAAAGTTTACCGAATGTTTTCGTTCCTTGGTGAAAACCGCAGAATACGGTTATATTATGTCGGTTTTGGTCAGAGGTACAAAGGCATTCTGATTGTGAGACGTCTATGATATTATTTTGTATGTCGGATTTTAGTTAAGAATAATGTTTTAGTCTTGATTTTAGAGATAAAGAAAGAGGGTAAACCTTCGTAGAGTAAACGAACGGGTTCCTTCGTACTGCCTGTGTGTGTGTGTTTCACTTCTTCGAATTGTCATTATCTTTTCTCCTTTTTCAAATACCTACCACCAAAGTTTTCGTTTCTCTACTGTACATCAGACTCGATCGTTGTTAATACTTATCATAATAAATAATTTAGGGATGGGCCGAAATTTGTTTCACATTTTGTTGAACCGAACTTCGGCGTTTTGAACCGAACTTCGGCATTCGGCTGAAAGTTTGAAAATACCGAACATTCAATACAAGAAAATATGAAAATAACTCAACTGTTTTGACTAAAATAATAAAATTGAATCAGTAAAATAAAATCATAAGCATTTATTTATTGTTTGTTAATTGTTGCTTATTTAACAAATAAATGTACTTATTCTAAACATCATCCGAATTTTGGATATCTGTATATTGAAATGATTATCGCCAAAAATCCCTACTTATAATAAATTGTTATAAAAGTGTTGAATTAAATCTTAATACCTACTGGTATTTAAAATACGGCAGCGGCAGGTGAAGGTGCAAAAACATCAAGGATTTTGCGTTATCTGGCAGTAGTATATTATGTTTTTTCGTTTCCTGACTCTAACAAAAGTCGCTCAGAATATACGGAGCTTCCAGGAGGCGATAAGGCTCTTGAGAAAGCGCGGTGAAAATAACCTAAGTGCGGCCGAACTTTTTATTTTCACCGAATGTTCGATCGAAGTTCGTATTCGGTTCAAACCTCGTTCGGCCCGTCCCTATAAATAATTCAAATCAACCAATTGTGCCATTTCATGGCACATTGTTGACAAACAACAGCTGTTTTCTATGCTTTCCTTCCAAGTAGTTGAAATAACTTTCTTCACTTACCAACTTATGGTTTCGGCGGCCATTTCCCGATTTTGCATAAACAAACTAACTTATACAGTTAGGGAACTAATTACGGCTTTAGCTGACGTGGTCATTAGAAGTATCTATTATTTTAGGTAGAGGGTTGAAAATTAGCCCTTTGATAGTCTAGGTAAAAGAACAGGCTGAAAATACGTTGATGTCCTGTTTTTTATTTATGCTAGTGAATAACGTAGGTACTATTATTGTAAGTGGACTCTGCATGTAAGTCTAATTGATCGTTATTAATAGCACGTGTTGGTTCTATATTGACAATTTTATGACCATGATATAAATTGACCATGTGCACGCTGTTGATGGCTCAATATCTAAATTGAAGGGTATTGCGTTTCAATTTTTTTTGTTGTATTCGTGTCTCGGTTATAAATTGTAGAGAGCTATGTTGGATTTTCTGTAATCCTTTTGCCTGGGAGGCTTATAGACTCAAAATTTTATTAGATTTATTTAATACGGCTAGCCATATTTTTGTAGTTACCTATTAATAGAAAGTTTCTGAAAACCTGGATCAAACATTTTCACGTATTTTGTTTAGTAACTTAGTTGTTCTATTTCATGTTAGTTATTGTGATTGGATATCCGAAACACGAAAAGTCAATCAAATTACCTACATTTGGTTACAGGCAAAATATAGGTTTTCGGAGAGAACAAAGCCTATAAGCTACTTATGGAACTTAATTTTTGTTAACACATTAAACATTACTTTTTTAATTTTAGAGGAGGCTCCCTAAATTGTATGTTAATTTGCATTAATATTCTGAAACAGTCATGCATATAATCAAAATGGAACTATAGTAGGTAGGTATATGATTTATTGGATCTTTTTCTTTCAATGTACAAGACAGTTACGTAATACATTTTCGCTCGATTCATTTTTCATTCGAAAATAATGTCTTTTTTTAAAAGATTATTTAAATAAAACCAAGATGAAAGAGAAGAAAATATAGTTTATTAGCCAGTCACAAGAATTTTTTTCTCTACATTAATTATTACTCAAGTTATAAACGAAATAAGAATTGAGACTCACGCCATTTAGTTTCGTGCTTGAAAGAGCGCACGCGATATTCAACTTTATTACTGATGTGTTAAAGTTTAGCATATAGTGGAGTGGCGGGGTCTATGGGGGCGGAGCTTGCGTGGAAATTGTTTTTAGAATGCCTGGTCTTAACGTCGTTATTTTACAAAATTCCTTAATCGTCCCAAGTCAGACGCTCTAAGGATTAGTCAACCACAAATAGCCCAAAACCTCTATTATCGAGACGATAAACATTAACTCAGTTTTACTCTGTTGTTCATAACACGACCGTCTGTGAAGGTTCGTTATGCTTCGGACGAGAAAGTTTGTCGGGTCTCGATGGAAATTTTAGAAGATCCAACTTTGCTGGAGTCACGAGCATGACCGGGACTAGTTAGCGAGTAGTCGCCTCTTGTTGTGGCTGCTGTAAAATGGTTGCCTTGCGATTGCATCTTAGGCTACCGAAGTTTTGTTAAGAAAGTTTGTGAATTTGTAAGGACATATTTTTAGCTTGTGTAAGTAAAACTTGCCGTGTTATTGTGTATGTAATGAGAAGGTTTGTTATGGTAAAAAGATGAATTACTTTGTAATTTGTAATTAATAATCATAAAAAAATTTGGTCGATAAAAAACTGTTAAAAAAATTTATCGATAAAAATATCTGCTGTTCCCTTCATTTATGTTCGCATATCTCGTCAAAATGTAGGCAACAGCAGATTTTTTTTTCGCGATTTCAGCATTGGTCCCATAGTGAAAGTTTTTCATAATGATGAGTATAATGACCCCTTAAGAGGTTTAGTGTAAACAAAAACTAAAGTTGTATATATTTATATATATTTCTACTCACGTTCTTGAAAACGACTCTAACGATTTGGATGATGGTTGTAATATAAGGGTTTACGGGGGCGAAAAATCGATCTAGCTAGGTCTCATATCTGGGAAAATTGGTTTTCTCCGTATTTTCACCAGAGCAGAGCTCGGTCGCCCAAAGTTTAGAACAAGTTAATGAATAATGACATGGCAGCATGGAATTAGTAGATACTATACATGGATTAGTATGAACTATCTTATACTATTAAATGAGCATTCTCTATTTTAACCAGAGCAGAGCTCGGTCGCTCAGGTACTTTATATTAAAAAAAAAAAAACAACCGACTTCCAAAAAAACACTACAAAGTCAAAAATAACTTAAATTCGGAAGTCGGTGTCTTTGGTTTTGAATTTTCGTTTTTTGCCACCGACTTCCGAAATTAAGTTATTTTTGACTTTGTAGTGTTTTTTTGGAAGTCGGTTGTTTTTTTTTTTGTAAAAAGTTTTTATTTTTCACTTTTTAGTTGTGGTACCTACCCCACACAAATTCGAATACCACTACCTGCTATGTAAATAACAGTGACAGGAAGTTATCATATCATCTACATACTAAGTGGGGAAAAAATACGTATAATTGAAGCTAACTCAAAAACTACCCAAGCAAAGTTTATAAAATTTATATGGGACCACCTCTGAAGTATGATCTATCAAAAAAAAAAAGAATCATCAAAATCTATTCATAATTGGCGGAGTAATCGCGTAACAAACATACAAAAAAAAAAAAAAAAAACAAAAAAAAAAAAAACATGCAGACGAATTGAGAACCTCCTCCTTTTGGAAGTCGGTTAAAAAACATACATTTTTTTCTTATTTTTTTTTTTTTGGTTACTGGCCACTAACACTACTCGTGTGTTAAATTAATGTCGCCATTGCAGCGGCACGTTGTCGATAGGTATGCCTGAAATACTGAAATAAATTAGGTCAGAGTGTCTGTCTGAATATATCACCGCGTTTACATTCTCTGTTCCAAATAGGTGTAGGTATCCACTTACAACCCAAATTACGGAAAGGTAGACTGATTCGTCTTTAGAGAGCACAGTGTACGTACAACATGTGTAGGCAAATCAATACGGGGCGGCTTGTTAGTAAACACGGGATATTGAGTTTCATGACATGCTTCATTTATGGCTTGCCGTCTTTGATGTTATCAGTAAGGGATGATACCTATCTACCTATTGACTATCGATGACAGATAACATATCACATATCCTTAGCTACCTAACAAGATACATGATATTACGAGAGCCATCAAATATAATGCTTAAGGTTCCACTAATCGACGGCTCGAACTCGTTGGTGGCGTGGCTAATATGCATGCTATTTAGTACAGTTATTTAATTATTTCGTTTTATTTATTTAGTATTTGATTATTTATTTAGTGAAATAGCCGATAATTTATAACGAAAACGAGCGTGTAAAATTTCATGCACAGATCTTTGGGCGTATAGATATTATAGAAAAACTGCTAGATGTATCTACACAAAATAAAATTATTTGTTTTTAAATAAATTATCTATCCTTGTACGGTTTTTATTTTGCCATTTTCATACAACACAAGTTATTTATTTACGCCCAAAGATGAGTTAAAATAAGAATTGAAATATGGAAGTTTCGACGCTCATAACTTCCAAACCAATTTTTTTTTCTAATTCTGCTCCCGTACAGGGTTAGATAATGACAAGAAAAATTTAAATAATTTTTAGTTTTGAACGTACACCGAGTAATCACCATACTACGTTTGTATGGAAGAATGCGTAACCTTAAGGAGAATGTATGATTTCCACCGAATAGAATGGTTAGAGCTTTTCCCAAAAGTTCGACGCGATGGATATTATTTGGGATTATGATCTTTATAGGGTAGGAATAAAAGCTTTCAGAGTACCTATTATATCAGCAGACAGGTGAAAGCTGCTGCCGGCTGCAGTAATTCCTCCATCCACGGGAAGGAAAGGACTGGCTGAAGACATGATTCTGAAGCCCACTGCACGCAGCGCTGCAACTGCGCGGCAACTGTTGCCAATTTACTTGTTAACGTTCACGTGTTTTCCCTGTGATGAACGCCGCACTATTAGTCTGACAAGGCGGCAAGGTGACAATGCCGCGCTGCAGTGCTACCGCGACATTGCTGCCGTGCTCGGAATGTAATCTCATATAAACTTATAGAAAATGTATGGGGACTAGTAGTAACGCGGCAGATCTGCTGCGGTAGCACTGCCGCGTGCAGCGAGGTTCAGATTCATACCTTTATACAGAACTAGCTTCTACCCGTGACGTCCGCGAGCCTATAACCTTCCTCAAGAATTGGCTAAACCAACGCAAAAAAAAACAGTGGCACCCCGAGAATGCTGCAAGAAGTGCAAAAAATATAGAACATTGGTCCGTAACCTTATTTAAATAAAGAGCACAATCGCTTTTACAAAAAAAAAAAAAACCAAAATCTTTAAAGTCAAAATACTTGCGTAGAACATTGATTCGTAACGTAATATAAATAAAGAGCACAATCGCGTTTACAAAAATGAGGTGTCGGTAGCGGTATCACGAGTTCAATTGTTTTTTCCCATTTCAAAAATGCCCAACGCGCCTAAAGAAGTTTTCACGTCAATAAATTTCAAATCCGACTGATAGTTCCAGATATTACATACAAACTTACAAACAAACAAATTTTACCTCTTTATATTATTAGTATAGATAAAGATAATCTACCAGGAACAGCTCGGCCATATTATTATTTATGCTTACAAACTAATTTGCCCAGCTTAGCTCGCTGAACTGCAAAATTCATTGACCCGTTTATATCATCGTCAGCGATTTAAAACTTGGATTAATAACTTTTCTCTTATAATCAAATCCAACTTGGAGAATACTTGGATAAGGTAACAGGGGTATTAAGAATTCCAAGCTCTTTAATTACTTAACTTGACAGCGATACCTAATGAATTTTTGAGACAGTTTTTCGGAATCAAAAAGTTTGGAGCTGTCGGTCCACTTCGAGATTTGTTTTGTAATGAAAGAAGGTTATTGATGAAAGAAGGGTTTTTTTTTAAAATTGAACTTTGGATTTGTGAGAAAGTTGTTTCTAAAATACATCTAAATTAATTATCGCTCGGTAATTTTGTTGCAATGATATCGCAAATGCTATTATTGCTGAGCATGAGAACTTGGGTTAGATTATCAGGTCGAGCAAACTGTTATTGAGCTTTTCCGTCTGAAATTTCTTAGTAGCAGCCCGGAGTTTGGATTTGTGCCCGGTTGATGGTAATAGGCTCGCCCCTTATTACATGGAACTTAAACATAAACTGGCGAAATGTGGGAGTGCTATAGGTAACCTAACCCTAACCTTGGTCCACTTAACCCTTCGGGTAAACAAGGCGTGATGTTATGTTATGTTATGATATGGCATGTGGCATGTGAGCACCATGTATCTATCACATAATAATTTTTTCTGTCATTGCTTCATTTTTAATTCTTTTTACCTATTGTGGTATGTATATATCTTATTCCAGGTGCATCGACTTCACATATAATTATCAATTTTATGTATTCAAAATAATGTAAAACATTTTAAAATGGTAACGGTGGAGTTTCTTGCCCTTTCTTCTCCATACGAAAACTACCTTTTGGAAGGGGCGACTAGAATCAATTCTATTTTTTGTAAATTTTGACGTTCAAAAGTGCCTTTTATGTGCCTAATTGAAATAAATTATTTGACTTTGACATAATTGTATTATTCAAAATTCAAATGAAATCACTACGGTTTTATTTAGTGATTCGTTTTTTATTTGATTGACCCTGTAGGTACCTTCATAACGCTAAAATAGTCATGTAATTAAACTTGACTTGCACATCGTAAAACTATGTAGCTTTAACTTGCCGTAAAATCTACGTACTACGAAGTTATTAAAACCTTAATATTAGATTAGACAGCTATTTTCGTCCTGTTGTTGGTATAAACAAAGCCAACTGTAATTAAAGTTTAAATTATTGCCAGTTGTAAGGAAACTTGTAACGGGAAATTAAGTAAACTAGAGTTGCATCGTGTAGGTGTAAGTTATAGGTATTAGGAATTTTACATATTTACCATTCGTACTCAAATAATTCGCCGTCCCCGGCGAATAAAATTGTAATCGTAAAAAACTAAATTTTACAGGAAAAATAAAAATCAGTTTTTTGTGAATATCTTATTAACTAATATACATAGCAGAATTGTTTGAATACCAAAAGAAAAGTGATTTTGTACATTCATTACAATACACCTTCAAATTGCCTAAACTTCTGAAATAACCGTAGGAAATGAATGAAAAAAATTTACAGAGGTAATCGGACCTCTAAATATCGAATATGTAATAAAGTTAAAACTATCGTAATAGCACATTACAATTTTATTCACCGGGGACAGCGATATGGTTTATGTGTTTTAAAACTAGTGTTTACTTTCAAATCAATTCCAACCTCACAGGGCACGATACAAGACTCATTCGACCAAGTAAATTAAAGTAAGTTGATTAATGTAGAGATAGAAAATTATCATAACATAACATCACATCATTTTTCCCCGGAGGGTTAGGTACATTTAGTTAGTTAACATAATAAGTATAAGTAGTCTGATATTCAAAAAGCTGAAGATGCTTGTACCTAGTAGGTACCTTGGAATGGTACCATTATAATTAATTTTAAGAAATTATGAACATTTTGGTGTACAAACTTATGAGACTTATTTATTTTAAAATCATAATATGGAATTTAAATTAAACGAGAATCATAATAATTAATGCACTGATTGCGAACACATGTTACACGAGAATATTTCAAAATTTTCAGTAACATATGTTGTATTACATTTATGTGAAAATGCAATTTAGTTTTGCAGGAATAGCGAAGTATCGTGCAAACATTTTGGCAGAATCGTCTAAATTATTCATGTACACACATTTAATTTGGCACTGCATTTAGCGCTTTAATTAAACCGTTCCACGAATTCGAGGTTCTAAGTGAAACGGATCTGATAGTCTTGAAACCAATTCGAAATATGTTCCGCGGCAAAATATGGTCTTAGTTTTGGATGTTGAATGACTTGTTGTATGACTGCGACACAGTATTATACTAATGCAGTTGTTATCGAACACAGAGTTTCTATAAACTGAGTTTTTTGTTTCAATAAAGTTTATATTTATTTATATTTTATATAAACCTTCCGTAATACATTCTATCAATTATGTTGAAAACCTCATCAAAATCCGTTGCGTATTTTAGAAGAACAACGCCAACATAGGCACATCTTTAGGTCATGAGCTATCTGAATATTAAAAAAAAAAATGGAGCAGGTCTTAAGGGGAGGCGTGTAAATTGATTCGCTGTTACAATGTTTATTAGGCCACAAATTAATTCGATATTCAAAATTAGACCATGTTCTATTCGTAACATCCTATTCCCGTCGGGCGCGTTTTCGAAAACCGTTAGTTTTAATTTTAAATTTTACGATGAAATTGGGACGGCTCGCAAATGAATTAAGTTTGAAATTGGAAAACCTAGCTCACCAGTAATAAAATCGTTGAGGCTGGGCTGGGTTTGCTGTTGAAATTGTTGGAGAATATTTCGTCGTGCCTACAAATTTTTGATTGAGGTATTTATTTTTATTTTACATTTTAATACTGGAAAAGATTGTGCTTTTGCGAGCAGAAAGGGATATAAATACCATATACTTTAGATTAAAACCATTAGAAAAGAAAAAAAAATTGGTTGTCTGTAAAGTCGGTTTACGGACGATAATTTTACGTGATAACGTCACAAGCCGAACGCTTAGGCCGATCGTGCCTCTCTATCGTTCCGCGCACTCGCTTGCACGCTCGGCTCAGGCGGAACGTGACACTTTTTCGTGCGTGCAGCCGGCGTTCATCGATTTATAAGATGTTATCACGTCAAAAATAAAGAAATAAGCATCTAGGTAAGCAAATTTATTTATTATATTTAAATGAATGAGTGAAATTAATTTTTCAACAACATTATCAACATCATTACATAATATAGTTCCTTGCTCTTGTTTCATGTTTATAATTTTATGTATATCTGTTATTTATCTAATATGTCTATGTATATATTTAAATAGGTAATTATATGCTTTATGTATTTGTGTATCTGTTATATATGTAAATGGTACACCACTGACTACCTGCAGTATTGTCTCTCCTTTTCCATTTAAATCCATCCAAAGGTTGTCTGTAAAAGATCGCTTTTAGCGATAAGACCGCCCATTGTGTCACCTAATGTAAAATTTCTAAATTAATGTCTGTAATTTTTTGGTGTGCATAATAAAGAATATTCTATCTATTATAGGGGTTTAATAGAGTGAGGTAGGTACTAACAAGATAAAACGTGAGTCGTTGAGTACTCTTCGTGTCGTCCTATCCACTTTAACTTAACGTCTGCTACCACCGTACTCTACTTTTATCATCCCATAATCTTTACATTACACCTACAACAACGGTAAGTACTTACCCTTATCTTGCTACTTAAACAAAATGTAATACATGCTTTATTGTTCACGAAAGGGTCTAATTTGAAAACAGAATTTTCCTCTCTGACGTAACTCTCACACGTTCCCGCCAATCACAGTTTTGTAACTTTTTTTTTCGAATATGTCAACGTAAAGGACAGCTTTTACGAGATTCTCGTAAAATGGAAAGGTTTCATTGTTCTGTAAAGAAGGACCATTTCTGTTTCGGAGCCTTTGTTGTTAGAGACGTTTGATGTAGTACTTCATTTGAAGATAGGAAATAAGTAGGTAATAGTTTATTTCGAAAACAAACTCATTCTATTCAAAAGACCTTTGAATAAATGTTTTAAATATATTGTGATCCAACACCTGCGATTTTATTTAAATAAAACATCTTCAGAATATTCGTCAACTTATTACTTAATGTTATTACTCGTAAAAGTTATATTTATCACCAAAGTTCGGAATATGAAAGCCTTCGTTAGACTTTCATTAAACCAGCCTTGTAGTTAATAAAATTAATGCTCGTGGATGTGCGTAGAAAATCCGTCATTGCACGAAGATAGCCGAGTTTACCCGAATTCATAATGTGTGTGAAATTATTATTTTTCATTTAACACGATTTGACAGAGTTTGGTGAAGAGTTTGTCATAAATTTTAGGCTCGTCTAAGTAATCAGTTTGGGAATTTTCATATATTCGTGTCCCATGCTGGGCGCCAATGAAGAGTTTTATAATATAACTACCCACTTTAATATTTCATGTCCTCGCAATTTATCATATTCTGTGATAATGGGTATGTAAAAGCTTTTGCACATCCATTACTCATAGCAATTTTAATACAAAGTTCATTAACATTGATTGACAAAAAGATTGTTGTTATTATTAAGTTACGAGTGATCTGTTGTTATTACACCAAACGTTAGGCAGTAGTAAAAATAATACCTCGTTTGGATATATTTCAATGTAGTTTTACTACTGGAAATAATCTAGTAACAACATTTAATAACAATATTTTTATAACATAATCAGCCTATAATGCTCCTACTGCTGGGATACAGGCAGTTTTTTATACAGTAAAATAAATATTGTTATTAAAATAGTATAATTTATACTTGGTACTTCTCATGCACATAACCGTTAAACTCTAAAATTAACATAATAATGACGTAGTCAATCGTTTGAACCTGCCTGACAGGGCCAGACTCTAGTACACTTAGGGCCACCTCACCTCTGAGTCTAGGTAGGCCCTCCACAAAGCGTAACCGCTTCACCTTTCCACCTCAAAGCTTTTCTCGATAGGTCAATGAACCTTATCGGTACCTTTAATTTGCGATCGCTTTGAACAAAATCGTCAATAGGGACAATGACTAAAAAAATATTTGCTGTCCGTCTTTTAGATCATTAAAAAATATTGGACATGTATTTTTTTTACATTATCAAAAGATTACGGCGATACATTGATCTAAAATTTGCCATGACGTCACGAGTATGTAGATTTTATACTTACTTGTGACGTAGCGACCCCCACTCCTCAACTTTAATGTGTTTTAACTAAATAATTTTTTATTAATCTGTCGGATTCGGTCATTAGTACGGACATGAAACGAATCGCAAGCGTGCCACTGGCGACATCAAGTGATCTAGCCATACCAAAAAGTGCGCTTCTACAGAGTCGTGATGTTTTAAGGCCACGGCGAGGAGGGATTCAGCCTCGGATCGCATCGGAGTTAAGACGTCGCGGAACTGTTCTCGATTCGTTGTGCTCAGTTATTGTGTTAGTTTTAATTTGTGATCATTGTGTTAATTGGTGATTTTAATAAACGCCGTCGCACCCATTGTGTGTATAATTTAGCTAGTGTGATTAATTTGATGGTAAATTATAATGTGATCTGAACTGCAAACGGTTTTTTTTTTATTGCGCATTAACCATCACTACCCACACTACGCCCACAGTAGTTAAAATATCGCTGATAATATTGATACCCGTCTCCGACAAATATGTTGAGGTAAAAAATACGTGTCTAATATTTTTTATGACGGACTAAATAGAATTTCTTTTTTTTTGACCCAGGCATCATCCCTATTGAATGTAGTAAGTATCCCTTTGTTGTTAAGTGGAATATTTGATGTTCAACAGGATAATCAGCTTTGTGGTATAATATGATAATTCCAAGGTTAACTTGCCTAACGCTATTGTGGTAATTTCGTTTAGATATGAAATGGTAGGTGTCAACAAAACAGCCACAGATGGTTTTACAGAAAATTAAAGTTTAGTAAGGTTAACAAAAAAAAACTTAAGGTAAGGTATGAAATAAAATAATTCAAAGCGATGGTCCTTTTACGTGGATGTGACGCATATTTTCCCCCAATTTGTTATTTACATATTTAAAAAAAATATTTCTTTGTTGTTGTCTTGCTTACCGCAAATAAACGTGTTTTCTTTCTTTTTTTTTCTTTTCAAAGGTCCAACTTTTGTTTAAGCAATTGTAGAATAGTTTGGTCTTATATAAATTAAGGTTTCAACAATCATTATCTGTCTCGCTTTTTCCTATCTATGTTGGTCGACTTCCAGTCTAACCGGATGGATCTGAATACCGGTATTTTACATGGAGCGACTGCCTATCTGACCTCCACAACCTAGTTACTGGGTAATACGATGCCCCTTAAGGATAAACCTTTATGAATGTTTTCTAGTTATTCATCACTGGACGTCATGTTCCTTTAAACAATGGGTCCTTTTAACTAAAGTAATACTCTGAGATCCTAATTAAACAGATTTAAGTACTACTTTAATATGCGAAACATTTCGGGAGATATTAATTTTAACTGACAACAATTGTTAGCTCTAATTCCTCCAGGGAATATTTCTTGTTAAATCCGCTAAACATAAATTACTTAAAGTCTAAAACGAAGGAATTCCTTGAATTTTCCGTTTTCATTTTCATGCTTGTAATTTTTTTCTAAGTTGATAAAACAATATCTCGTTTACATAATAAAGTAGTATCTTTACAAGGGCTTGTAGACCTTCTTTAAAAATACTAATACATTTCAGGTACAAGATTTATAAGAGTTAAAATTTTTGAAGAACAAATAATGGTTCAGAAAAAGAAAAATTTAAACTTTAACAAAATACAAAGTTCTATCCTCATAATATCAGAAAGAGTCTGCTGTTAGACAT
This sequence comes from Agrochola litura, assembly GCA_949152395.1. Lineage (NCBI taxonomy): Eukaryota > Metazoa > Arthropoda > Insecta > Lepidoptera > Noctuidae > Agrochola > Agrochola litura. The sequence continues at coordinate 13,062,139 of OX424509.1, read as the reverse complement.
ATAATTGTATTTACCCTTTAATCTGAACCCAGACTGCTTCTAATGCCTTCAGAAATTAGATACCTATTCTATTTAGGTAGTTTTACTTTGCGAAGATATTAATATATTACCTACAAAAAAACTAGGGCAAAGAGTCCCAGGATGAAAATTCACAAATCTTCAAAGCGTAAGGTAAATTTTCGCTTGACTAAACTTTCTCGTCACAAATGACTTCGGCTCGCGTTTCCTCGAAGTTTTCCAATGAAATTCTTTATCCTTCCATCTTGTGCCAACTTACTTTGTGACATATCGACTTTCAATATTCACCATAAGACTTTCTTACGGAAAGATTGCACTAAGTTTGAGTTAAGAAACTTATTAGTAACTTTTGCTATCATTCACAGTTTCATTTGATTGGAACATTAATCTTCTTGATAGTTCATTCTCTTGATCTCTTTTATTGACCACAATCCTTTGTTTATTGTGCAACCATACCATTATAATTATTTTGTTAAACACCACTGTATAAATCTTTAATTATTTTTAAGCTTAATTATATCATACGGATTTTATTTTTATTTGTTTTTAAATTTTACACACACTATAAAACTGATTTACATCCGTAAGACGTACTCATAAAGGTTCAGTTTAAAACCAGCGTCAGTTTTCTGGCGTTTATGCTGAACTGGGCCTATTTGTCATAGCCGTGAGGCACACAATACTGTTTTAAGCTTTCGCTGTTTTTTGTTTTTGAATGTTGTGTGCCTTAACCTGGATCAAATAAATTTATTTTCTTTCTTTTCTATCATTATTTTCAAAGAAAACAGACTACATTTTTCTTACAAGAGTCTTTAAAACCTAGTGCTAAATTATTTATTTAGTCTCCCATTTAATTTGTATTACATAGTTGAAAATACATGGGGTTTAAACATAACTGGTGAAATATGAGTGTACTACAGGTACACCTCTGCCTAACCCTTCCAGGATTTTAGGTGTGATGTTATGTTATGTTCTAGTTAAAGGTAATCCCACAATATCCGAGTAAATCCTTTTCCTAGTAACACTAACTCATCTAAAGCTGACTCTTCCATAAAATCCCTATATTTTAGCTTCTCTATACTTTCACATTTTTCAGTAATAGTGGGACCGTCCCCTTTCGCTCCTCGCCTTAGTGACGATGTAAGTCACATCTTGCCACAGAATTTCAATATCGGTCCATAAAGGAAGGGTGTTTCATTCGACCTCTTGGGAGTACCTTGAAATTGTTGTACTATGTTATTTGTCAACCTTTGTTAGATGTTGGCTGCATGTGTGTCGAATTGGGCTATCTTGAGAAAAGTTTGCAAATAGATTTAGTAGGTATAGACTGTTTGACGCGGCAAACTTTTTAAAAGGGGAATACTACTTCAGGTTTATATCGTTTGCTTTATGCAATGAAATACCTATTTACATTTAAGTTCGTTATTTAGACTATAACACTATTTCTGTATACTTACATAGAAATAAATCGATCTTTAACTGTAGTAGGTACATATTCGGTACAATTTGCTTATTATTGACTAATAAATCAAATTGCTATCCAAGATCACCCGTTAGATAAAACAAAAGAACCATACTGTAACAAAATCTTAACAAACCAACCTTTCTACCGGCCAGACCATAATCAACCTTTAACCAACCAAAATAAAGTCCAAGCAGGCTGCAAAAAGTATCCTTGTAACTCCTTCTCTAGTTTGATCGGAAACTCCGCGACCGTGCAGAATTTCAATAAAGAAACTGTAAGAAATATCGTTGTTAGGGCGGCGTGTACGCCTGTAATGGCCGGGCGTACGAGACTAAACACCAATAACCCATACCTACCTCGATTTTTACGAGGAATTCGCAAAATGTTTATTTGACGTGGTCATAACTTTTCGGAACGTGATTTTGGAGTAACGACCCCACTCCTGTGATTAAATAGTTCGTAATTAGGGTATTAAGAAGTTGTTACTGCAGGATGAAGTGTAAAAATGTTATGAACTGCTGTAATTGTTACGACTGTTACGAGGTAGTTATTCAAGTTTTAGTGTAATTTTCGGGGTGATAACAGTGTGATGGTCTTGAATGGATGGTAAAAAAATGGATTATAATGATTATGGATTAGTGCGTAAGTAGTGTTGGTAGTTGTATTGTTCACACCTACATGTTAACAATATGGCCAGAATGGAGTTTTAACATGGAGATTTGAAAATTCCTATTATTAAAAAAAAAAAAACAACCAACCTCCAAAAAAAAACACTACAAACAAAGTGAAAAATTACTTTAATTTCGGAAGTCGGTTGTTTTTGGTTTTGAATTTTCGTTTTTGGCCACCGACTTCCGAAATTAAAGTTATTTTTCACTTTGTAGTGTTTTTTTGGAAGTCGGTTGTTTTTTTTTGTAAAAGGTTTTTTTTTTCACTTTTTAGTTGTGATAACTACCTCACACAAATTCCAATACCACTACCAGCTATGTAAATAACAGTGACAGGAACTTATCATAATTTCATCCACATAAGTGGGAAAAAATACGTATTATTGAAGCTAAGTCAGAAACTACCCAAGCAAAGGTAATAAAATTTATATGGGACCATCTCTGAAGTATGACCTACCAAACAAAAAATAATAATCATCAAAATCAATTTATAATTGGCGAAGTAATCGCGTAATAAACATACAAAAAAAAAAAAAAAACATACAGTCGAATTGAAAACCTCCTGCTTTTGGAAGTCGGTAAAAAAATTGTTGCTGTAAAGTTTCTAAAAAAAGCTAGAACATCATTACCTTTTCATTTCACGTAAAGATGACTCATCTCACAAACATATCTTCCAGGAAAACCTTACTACCCACTGATGCTTTACTACGAAGATGAGTTATGTGGGTACGATGCTTCAAATATCATTAGTCTGCCCCAGTTAGACGTTCTAAGCAAAAAACGACGTACAAAAATTCTTTACCTACTGGGTGTGTCATGAGGTTGTGGTATATAATCTCGATCTTAACATGCGCTGTTTTGTGAAGAATCTTAAGAAAGTGAACTCAATAGTAGCAAGATAATTTATAGACAATTAATATTGTCGTATCTACATTTTTGCGATTTTTTTTATTGCTTTAAATCTTTGCGGGAACATTTTTATAATTTATTCTAAGACCTTTAATGGTAATCAATTTAAAAAACGCAAACATGTAGATCTGACAATGTTAATTGCTACAGTCGATTTGTGTTTCTTCATTATCTCAAGAATATTGTCAGTATACGTATTTTAGCAGGCACTCTGCAGTTTATTGAATTGTTGCTAGATTAGAAGATAATTTTATAAGTGTTCTGGAAGCCTTGATAAGTTTGCCTGTATGAAAATGTTGTTAAGAACAATATGCTATTGACATAAGGACTCTAACACCGTGAGACAGCTTTACAACTACTTTCATTTCAACTTCAGATTAATTTCAATCAATACAATAAAGTAAGTACCATCAGTCTTATCAGATATGTTTTAAGGCACAGTCTACAATGTATATTGAAAATAGTCCAAACATTCTTCTTTCTTCTTACCCTTAGGATAATAAATCGCTATTTAACTCTCAGTTTTCCCGCTTTAATACAAAGACATTGGTATTTCGATAATGCTCCTGTTATCTCCTATATCTCCCCTCACGAAAGGAATTTATCTGGGGTGAGCATGCGAAAAAATACCGTAATAATGAGAATTGGGGACAGTGTTTCTTAAGTTGTTTTGACGACTGGCAACTCCACTTACTTACCCGCTTATGAGAATCGTGTATAGGACGCTTTATAAGGAGTCCTGTGAGTGGGAACTAGCCGGAACGGAACCTGCGTTAAATTGTCAAAGTTTTGAGAGCCTAGGACTGTAATTACAATGCTTGTCCCATATAGTAAAGTTATTGGGTACAATTTCGTGTTAAAACGTAAATAAGCCTGGAGGATATGAGCCGAAGAACTTAATCTTTATGCTTTGGAAGTGAAAAAAACAATGTTTTCATAAACTCAGATAGTTATGCGACATTTTTTGCTTTTCTTATGTAAGAATCTTGTCATTTTGGTTAAAACGTAATAGCTCCTATGAATAAGAAATTGTGAACGCCTACAATTGCTTTCACACATCACCATCAGATACAGTTAAGCCCCTTATTCCTGCTTTCACCTATATCGAAGCAAATCGATTCCAAACAGGTTCAATCGGATTCTCGGCTTCTCGATTATAGAATCGGAATGTCAGCAAAAGTCATAAAAACAAATCGATAACACGAATTTAACCCTCCGTTAGAGTCCCCTCCCATTTTCCGCGTTTTGATTTTCCGTTGATTGGGTTTAAAATGCCCCTCCCGCCATTTTGATAAAGCCCACAACAAAATGCTGGATCATTCGGACCCTTTGAATGCGTAAAACTATATTCATAGCGGTAAGTATCAATTTTGTTACGTTTATTAGGGACTACGGTCATGTTTGATTTATTATTGTTAGCTTAATACCTGTTCTTGTTAAAACAATATTATTGGGATACAAAGGATAGCCCTTCTGAATATGCTTATGATGCTATGATTAAAGGTTAAAAGTTCCCTGATATTTTCCATTCCTATTGCACGACTCGTAATGCGAAGCATTAGGGAGTGCTCTGCGATCGAAAAATTTGTTTAGCCTCCTTTCTGCAACTGTTTTTAATTTAATGCAGCAGAAACGAAAAAAACATCAAAATTATAAAAAAAAAAAACCCGTCGATCAATCTATGAAACCTGAAAACATTGTAGCTTGCGAGAAAATCAATTAATTGAGCCAAACTTTTTTAATAGATTCATTCAGCCATAGGAGGAACCCTATTGAAAATGGCTCTTTTATTCAAAGTAGTTTAATTATAATTAATAAAAAACAAACTAATTTAATATCAATATCTATATTTCCAATTTTGACCCTCTTCCGTTGCCTAGCAACCAACAAAGCAAACCTAAATAATCTTTGACAGTACGTAAAGATTGCGAGGTGAGAAATTTTACCCATATTGATGGGTAAAAAACATACTTCATGAAAAGTCGTTTAAATATTTTTCTGTTATTGAATGAGCGTTACGAGGCGTGCAGTTCTTAGTTTTTTCAAGTATTAGTTATTGTTAGTACAAAGAAGTACCAAGAGAGTAGTGGTGGCCCCAGTAGTTACGGCCTCGACTTACGAATTTGTACGTCGTGGCTTCAAACCCAGTCACGCGCGTTAATTTTCGTAATTTATTTCATCACCACTGCTCTCAAAACGGTGGAGGAAAACATCGTGAGGAAACCAGCATGTCCTAGAATCAAAAATTCGAAGACATGTGACATCTACCAACCCGCACTGGGCCCGCGTGGTGTATTACGGCCCACTCCCTTTCAAAAGAGAGGAGGCCTGTTTCCCAGCAGTGGGAACATTATAAGCTGATTATGCTATGTTACGTATTATTAGCACAGTATTTCTATTTTCTTAATTTCCCTCGGCAAACTTCGTGTATCGTCAGTCGTCGGATTTCTATCAGTTGCCCTTTGCACTTGGTTGCACGACTGATAGGAAAATAGTTTTACAGCTCTATATAGTTCACACAGAAAAAAACAAAACAACAACAAACTACTTAGTTCTGAATTCAATTTATTATACACGATAAATCTAATAATTGAGGGACATGGAAATTAGCATTCGTTTGTATTCGGAAATGCGATGATTCCCGAGGGACATTAAGAAAGTACCTACACTGTTTCTCGAAACTTGCCCCGAAATTAAAGTTTCCGCTAGCACCTACTAAATTCACAATTTAATATTTTTTTTACACATGAAATTTTATTCACTTCTTGGAAGAGTTTCATTTCCGTCCTGACCTATTTTCCTGGAATAACATACTTTGTTACATAATCTTATCTCGTTGGTTACAAAGTACAATATTCTGGAGAAAATTAATTATTTAGGGACGTGCAGGCAGCTTGTCACTGCATTATTACGTTGGCGTTTGTCTTGTTATAATATTATAAGACTGCAGAATGCAGATACAATAAGAAATATTCTGAGGTGAGTACATACCTACCTTCAGAGGAATTTGCCAAAACAGACTTGTGGGCCTATTATTACAGCAAAGCTAGGGTTTTGAACGTTTGTTTGTCTTTGTAAAGTATTATATTATTTTAATTATTGTGAATGTGAGGACTATGTGGATATTATTTTTATTTAGGCCCCAGGGCCAGATGGAATAAAAGCAGACGCCCTCAAACTTGGGGCAGAAGTCTTCATCGAGGCATTTGTGCCTCTTGCTAACTTTGTATTCTCCACAGGTTACTTCCCTAAGCGATGGAAAAATAGCGTGTGCATATTCCTGCACTAGGCCGGCAAAGATCACCGTCAGGCATCATCGTACCGCCCGATCAGTGATGGTCTGGCAGTTTGAGTAGTTTATGCGGCCTACCCAAATGTCCTTTCTTTGGTATTGTTCGTCGTTTTGAGCTCCTTATGTTCTGAGTTGAGCTCCACGATTACTGACAAATGCTTGCACTGACTGGACAGGTCCACTCAAATCTGTGTGGTTCTTTCCTCAAAAGGCCTTTTCAGACACTAATCTACATGGTCCTCATATGGCCTGACCAAGATTATGTCTGGACTTTAAAAGAGACTGCGACCTCTGAGTTTATTTCGGCCTTTCTTCTCAGAGTAGTCAGATAGGAAACGCCGAACTCATCTAGCTTTTTTTTTATATGACGTTTAAAAGTGATTCTAATATCCTATTTACAGAATAAACAATTTCATTTCATGTCATAAAAAATATCATCTAGTACTTACAATATGAATTTAGCCGATGGCTGTTACTGTAACTAAACCTAGTTATTCTTTGGAATATTTAAGTTGTATCTAGCCGATAACTACGCAAATTCAAAAAAAAACCCAACAATGCTTCAACGATACCTTTCGCATTATACGTCAAACAAAGGCTTAATACAAAGTGTCGTATAAAATCGTGGTTTGGGTAAAAAAACGTATAAAATCCGTGTTTTATTTTTACAGGCCATCGCGTTTTACTGAGGCTGTTTCAGCAACATTTGTTGATGACGGAGAAGGAATAACAAATCGACTGTGATGGTACTAAGCTTATGTAGGTGGATGCCTTTAGAAAGGGTCTTTGAAGGGATTTAGGCTAAATATAGAAATTATTACCGTAAAATAACTCTGAATAAAAAAAAAAATGTCCTGAAACAAAACCTTTTCATTCTTCCTTTCATATTCAGTCCATTTTTCTATGGAATGCGCCTCTTCTAGATATCAGGACGGCCATCAGTCGGTATGCATTTAAGCGGAAATTGCAGAGTTATTTAAAAAAAAATAGCGTAGAGTCATATCAATTACCTCTTTTCCTTTAAATTTGTCTCCTAAATATGTATACATATTTAAAATAGTTTATATGTGTGTAATTAGTACCTGGGCGACCGAGCTCTGCTCGGGTGAAAATAGAGAATGCTCATTTAATAGTATAGGATAGTACCTACTAATTCCATACTGCCATGAAACTAGGTACTTACTAATTCCATGCTGCCATGATCATTATTCTAATATCAATAATGTCATGTCATTATTCATTTTCTTGTTCTAAACTTTTGACGATCGAGCTCTGCTTGGGTGAAAATACGGAGAAAACAAATTTTCCCAGATATGAGACCTAGCTAGACCGATTTTTCGCCCCCGTAAACTCCTATATTGCAACTTTCATCGAAATCGTTACAGCCGATTTCGAGAACGTGAGTACAAATATACAAACATTGCTCGTTAAATAGTATAGGATAGGATAAGTTTATTATAGCCCGCCTTTGTACCTCATTGTGTGCGAGAAGTTTATATAAATAAACAAGACCTTTCCTTACTTTTGGGATTCTGTGCACAGATGTAAAAAATAGGTACTTTTTTGTAGAATCTGATGGCGTACTATTTAATTCTTAGATCAATGTTAAATATTCAATTATGTAGCTCTTCGCGTAAATGAGTAAACCAGTTTTTCACAATGAGAACACTACTCGATCAATTTTTATCCTCAAACTTCATACGCTTTTAAAGGTTACAAAAACTTTCCCTCTTACACCACTTTGAAGGTCGAATTTGTATTGAAAATAAAAAAAGAAACACGGTGTTTTATTTAGGGTGAATTTCTTGGTGTCATCGTCACCGAAGGCTTTGTGGCATGTTGCTTACGTCAGCTTTAGGGTTGTACCACGTGCTTAATTTGACGTCGACGTTTCTCGCGACTATAAATAGTCAGGGTAGAGGTTAAGGCGACTGATAGGTCGGGAGTTTTAATAAATCCTTTTTGAATTTGCGAATGTCTGCTCTGATTGGTTGTAACATTTATTTTGGTGAGCCAATTCATCATGGAATCCAAGGAGTTTGGAAAAGTTTTACCTATATTAGTTAAGCAGTGTGTTTACTGAAATATTGTGTCAGCGGAAAAGTATGTTGCCTTGTTTTTCTTGAATTCATTAAAAAATTTAAAGATTGTCGAGGTAAAAACGATACGTATGTGTCACCCATCGCCAAAGATTGAATCCATAGTGAATAGCAATGTAATAGCAAAGTCAGCATTCTAGTTTATTTATATTTGCCGAAACGAAACACAAGCTTCGTTCATTCCCAAACCGAAATGATAAAGTTTATTCGATACAGAAAAACCAAAAAGTGTCTACAAAGTTTGTGCGACGTATTACGAAAAACAAATTTCATTACAAGACATTTTTTTTAAAAGAAAATTTTGACAATCCTCTATTTCCATTTGTGTGACAGTGCTAATTTAATCCTTGTCCTGATGTTATTAAGGTTGGATTTTGTAGGGATGTTGTAAAAATGATACATGTTTTCATTTTCGCGTCGTGACAGCAAGGGGAGACGTATGACGGGAGTCCGCTTCCAAAATCCAATATGACAAATTCGGAAGTACGTGATTGGAATGAGTGCGGGTAGAGAATTTTATTTTTGGTCCCGCACTGACGGATTCCGGGACACCTGGGTTCGTTGCTACGGTTGGACGAACCGATGACTTTCTGATGAGAATTGTATAAATTGAGAATATATTATTAATAAAAAGGAATCAAGGGGCGCACTCGATCGATGGCGCAGGATATAATATTGTATGATTTGGAATAATTGAGACGTCGTCGTATGAATTTCATTTAAGGCGTATTTACCCAGCTTCATTTATTTTCTTTGGGAATAGGATTTTTAAATATTAAAAGTAGTTAGACTTTTTTATAGTATAAGTTAACCTAAATGAACCAAGTAGGAAGTGGTAACATGTTTTTAGTGTCGCTTCAGGTTTTATTAGACTTACCAAACAATGTCTTTGATCGATAAGACACGGTTAAAACCTTACTTTCAATTTAAGTTAACGAACGATGAAAGGACAGAGTTCACTCAATTCAGAGCAAGTTGAATAACAGAAATAATTCAATAATGTTACATCTGGTCTACTAAAATGGGTCATAGAGTTAAGTAGGTCAAAGGTAGAGGTCGTGTCTATGCTACCGGTTCATAAAACTTTCAAAGGCTGAATACGAACTAATTCGTGATTGATATAATTATCTATTTAGGCTACTAAATGTACTGCAAGTTTCTGTAAGTATAATAACGGGATAACTTGGTATGCTTTGCAGTTAGTAGTTTAGGAACATATTAACTCTAGTAACTACTACTACTACTGTTAATGGTAACGAATATATAGATTTTATTATTTTTAGAAGTGATTTCAGAAGGAGTAACGGTCCTTCTTGATAGCTATGAAATTGCCGTGGGTTTTGTTTAGGATATTTCAGAACCGGGACCATGGTAAAAATTGATGGATGCCAAAAACTAATCTGGCGATATACCTAGTCTCAATCATGGTACATGGAAAAGTAGTTTGATTTGGTTTCGGTATCCATCGGTATCACTGTTGGCGAAAGGTCTCCCGTTCCCATTTCCACACACGTCTGACCACTGCCATTGCGGGCAGGTCCTTTCGGTAGATGTCAAGTTCGTCCCTCATCTTCGTTTTGGTCTGCCGCGATTTTGTATACAGTTCGTTTTTTAATCCCAGAGATTAATTTGACAGGTGCAAATGTCAAACTTCACTTGAAATGTCAAATTAGTCTCTGGGATTAAAAAACGAACTTTAGCATTTAATGAGACCCAAGCATTGGTTCTTTTAGTCAACAGCTCATCTGACATGCGCCAGACATATCCGGCCCCATCCCATTTAAGATTTTAGGTATTTTCAGAAAACTACTGTTACATGAATTATGTGTCAATTTAAATTACTTGTTTTAGGAGCATTTATTTAAAAGCGGAGAAAAAAAATAGTAGTAGGCAATGAACACATCCTCTAAGTGACCTACTTTATATCTGAAAAACTTTTCTTTTTGCAGTTCTATAGACGATAAAGTACCCGAATGTACTGAGTACGTGAATATCAGAGGCACGTGAAAGCAATACTAACTAGCGAATATATTTCTAGCACTTAGGCAGTGCTGCAAAACTTAGTTTTTACCTTTAATATACTACGAGTACTTGTACTTTTATATACTTGTTTTCTTTTAATAGACTAACATGTATAAGCTTACTTGCAGCAATGTGCAACACAACCTCTACAACTAAAAACAAAACAACATCTGTAACATAACTCATGCACGACGCATATTTTCATCAACAAAAAGCCTGAATAAAAACAATCGAACACTCAGTTTAAAAACCGAACGCGGGTAGTCAATTGTACGAATGCAAAAAATATAAATTGTGTGTGCATGAGCCTTAACTGCGTATATCGTAGGTACATAAATATGAATGCGATTTTACGAGCCCCTATGAAAGTATGGAATGACTTGCATTTTCTATATTTTAATTTTTTTTTAGATCAAAAATGGGCTTTCTTTATTGAAGAAAGAGGTTTTTTATTTATCGGTACAAGCCATTAAGAGTGGAAAAGAAATGTGAACGTAAATAAGATTCAATTTATTAAATTATATTAAATTCATATATGTAGTTAGATTTTTGATTTTATTATAACTTTTCCCATTCATTGAATCCCCCAGACGATAGAAACTTCTACTGAAATTCACGACTTCTATTTTTCCAACGCATAGTATGATTTTATATGGCTTCTGAATATTAAATACAGTTTTCCATGCACATTTTTACCAATAAAATACTTTTTTATGTATACTGTACAGCGAAAAAAGCCTTTATCCGAAAGCCTCGAACCGATACAATAAAGCACGTAGATATAAAACAAACAATCCTCTATTTGTTAACACGCAATAAAAGTATCCGCTAAAGCTCGGATACGGTCAATATTTACAGAACCAAGCGAACCGAACAACCAGAAAAGGTAACCCCCATCGATTGCTAAAGTAACACTAAAGGCCTAGTGCAATAGCCGCGGGCTATAGGGGGGTTGGCAAACACCTTGAATAGAGACCGAGAAAGAGGGTTGGTTTCGGCTAACGTTTTAGAAGCCGAAACTGAATTGCGAGGCCGAAACCTATTTAAATGATTTTTGATTTGATTCATATAACAGTAAAAATTGCCAATTTTAGATTAAGGGGTGAATTCACAAGTTAACTCATTGCTAACGAATGTATTAAAGATTTAGTTGAAAATAAAATTTCTGAGTTAGGTATGTACCTACCTATATTTTTCCATTCCGTCCATCTAAGCCATAGTTTCTTTCTCTGAATAGGTGCGAAAAGGTTTATCTTGTCAGTTGACCCAAAAAATACTTCACTTGAAGAGATGTCGCATGATTGTTGCAAAGTCATACCATAAATACTTACGAGAATACCTATTTTACTATTCATTAATCCTAACGTCCAAATCTAACACTTAGGTACTGAAACTATTTTAAGCTTCTCAATCTTTTCCAACTTTCCTATAGGTATTTTCGGCCTTGACCGCGACCTTAGTATCGGCCAAAAGTCTGAAACCAACTTTTCCCAACGCTAGCGGGTCCTCGGGCCCTATGTACCCCGGTGACTGAAAGATTTAGAGGCAATAACGTGCGATGTTCGCTCGGAGCAATACGATCACATTGTTCGTTCGATCGGATTAGTATCGCGAAGATTGGTGAAGCTCAGTGGGTATTGGGACTCGATGTAATCAACGATACAGTGGGAGTGTCCTTGCTGATCTATGTTCAGGATATATTGCCTCCAGTAAAGTCTTTGTATCAATCAGGGTCGTTGCGTTGGTCTTGCACTGCGAATATACACAAAGTATTTAACTAAACAGTTTTATTAACAAAAGCAATCAATACACTCGTTTTATTGGTTTGAGATTAGAAGATGCAAAAAAACAGTGGCACTCCGGGAGTGCCGACAGAAGTGAAAACTTGAACAAGATCGCCTTGGTGGAAGAAAAATACTTGTATAGAACATTGGTCCGTAACCTTATCTGAATAAAGAGCACAATCGCATTTCCAAAAAAAAAAACTTTTAAAACCTTTAAAGTAAAAATACTTGCATACAACATTGATCCGTAACGTAATATAAATAAAGAGCACAATCGCGTTTATAAAAAAGAGGTGTCGGTAACGGTGTCGCGAGTTCAATTGTTTTTTCCATCTCAAAAATGCCCAATGCGCCTAAAGAAGTTTTCACTTCAAAAATTGCTTCTGGTCCTCAAACTTTCTGGACCAAAGATTTTCGACAATCAGTCACTAAAATAAAAACCTTTTACTTCAGTGACCTTTTGATTTCAATACGTTTGATTTAGTGTGAAAAACATATGCCACGAATGCCACAAAATTATGTGTTCCAAAACTGGCGAATTCATTTAAAAACAGCATAACATTTTACGCTATGGTTTTACGACTTATACCGTTTGACGATTAAAGGGACGTTCTTTTATTTGTGAGAGTAACGTGCACTCTTTGTAAGCTTTTGGGCTATGAAAAATGGCGCCCAGTCAGCTGTTACTTTTTTGCATAAGGTTATTTGTCACCTACACGACCTGTCTTTTGAAATATTGTGTGTTATTTTTAAAAGTGAAATTACATATAATAGAAACAAGTGAGATAATTTTGTGTTTTTAATTCCACAGTCGCTTTTATTATTTTGCTACCGGTCACCAGTAAAGTTTTTGGGGTAATTACTAAATATTTCTTGTGTCGCTTTATTATTAAAGACAGAACCAAATAAATGAAAACACTGGTTTACTTTAGTGTTTTAAACGTGTACAGTATATCCAGTAGCTACCTATATTTATTTCCACAGACATCAAAAAGATTTTCAGCCTGCCTTGCACTTTAAATTCGAATAAAGAAACCCAACTTTAAAAAAAAACCTACAGAATTCGAATTTTAAACTACGTATTCGCATCCCGGTGGGCATTTGCAAGGGTGGTCCTAAACCTAATAAGGATAAACACAGGGATGCAAGTCACGCACTGACTGAATTTGCCTAGGACTGCGACTAAGTAATTGACTTTCAGGATTGATTCCGCGCATGAGGTAGTAGTAACCCTTACATTGTTGGGGTGCTTAGAGTTTCAGAAAAAATTAGGGGTATTTTAAGAAAACGAAAATATTAATATGTTCCATCTCGCAAATGTCATCTGACTTACTTTGACATTTTAATATTTTTTAATATTTATAATGAATTTCTGAATTTTAATTGACATTAATTTTAATGAATTTCAGAATGTAAATTTAAAGATGCACTTGACTTATAAATTTATTTTACAATTTGATTTTATGCACCTATTTCTATTTTTATGTAGTTATTTATTTTAGTTATAATAATTATTATTGTGGCATGTATTCTGATATATTGATCTTTGTTTACTAACGTAATTTTTAAGTAGGTATACTAACATAAATATGGATTACTGTATCTGAGATAAATAAATAAAATAAATGTATTTTCGTTTAGCAGCCTAATGCATCGTAGGTGAAACTTTTTCACTTTCAATGAAATTGGTATCATGTTAAAATAGGAAAAGTACCACACTCAAAATATTCAGCTCTCTTCACATTTATATCAATCAACATTTTGCATAAATAGGGTTCAGATAAAAGTTAGATCAGAAAAGGGTAGGTCAAAAAGGTCGATCGGTAAAAAGTTCTAGATTTTTCCTACCGTAAACCGTGCCAGATAAAACAGAAACCAACATAAATGCAAATACAGCAATGAGCCGAAAATAGACGAAACAGTTGAAGTGCTGACCCTTGTCATGAATAAAACGCCAAAAGTTCATTCCATCTCGAAAAAGGTCTAAAGCTTAACACTTTTTTCTTTTTACCACTCCATGAAGGAAGCCAATTGTTATGAAAATTAAAGAAATAAAAATGGGCTCATTATCTTTTTACGTTTGGAAATTTCCCGAAATATGCACGAGATGTTTAATAAAGGCACCACACTCGTTGAATAAGACCATTATTATTGTCTTCCCTTTTCATTTAAACCGCAAAAATGGAAGATTCGACGATAAAATTTAAATAAAGGTCATTTTCTTCTTATGACCTTAAAGTTGAAATCTGTGGTGCTTTGAGTGGAGTTGCGGAATATTTTAAATATGAAGTCTTCTTAGGGTGAATGTATGTCTTCTGTTTCCTAGAAGTTATGTGCTTTCACTGATTAATTTTTATTTGTGACGTGCTTCGTAGATCTTGATAAGGAATTCATGAAAGTTAGCACTCAGTGGATGAAGATAATAGTCTCGTTTAAACTAAGTAATTCCTGAGTTTCTATTTTAGTATCAACAAGTGTTTTATTTTATGTTCTGAAAATAGTGTAGTTGTTTATTTTTGAATGACATGGTTAATAATTTAAAAAAAATGTCAAGTTCAATTTTGAAACTGTTCATGATTAAATCATGAAGATATCTTCATGCCTTACTTGACCATGTCAACAGAAAAAAAAATGATTTTACGACAATGCATTAACCCCTTCATTGTTGTATTATAACCAAAATGGCGTTGAAGCCATATAGTTATCTTGTTTCAATGAACAAGACATGGTAATATTTACAATAATTTTCTTAAATAATTATGAACTATTTAAGAATATGGTTCCATAAAAGCAGAAACACAACTACCATAACCTAAATAATATAATAAAGTCAAACAACAGGCTCCACTGCCCAGCCAAAGAGGTTAAGAGTCAAAACAATGCTGCGATGTCATTCAGAATAATAAATACATTCTTCCGTAGTAATGGTATTATGCTCCCGAAAGGTATGAATTCCAGATGAATTTAGCATGAAGCGAGTTCAATTTAACCCACCGACGTTTTCATACATAAAGTATGAGACTATGAAAGTCAGACTGACTCTGCCTCTTTAAATTTAATATTCTAGCGCACTTAAACTGAGGATAGAAGCGTTTAGAAAACAATTTTAATTACTCACCTAATTTATAATTAGGTTGGTTAACCTTCCGGGTTTTGGTGGCTAATTTTGTTTGCACTTTGTGATGGCTTATCTCAATTTTTTCTTTGTTTTTGATGTTTGGTAAATAAAATTTGCGTAGCATTAAATTTGACTGATATGAACATCAGAAAGAAAAATAATATTTTTTTGCTTTGGGTACGTACAATACGTACATACACTTTAATTACAGAGACTCCTCCGTACCTCGGAAAGCACGATAACCCGTTGGTTTCGTTCATCATTGTGGACCTTTGACAGTCGTTACGGGTCGTCAGAAGCCCCAAAGTCTGATAACCAGCCTCACCAAGGGGTATCATATTATCCAGTTACTGGGTTGTGGAGGTCAGATAGGCAGTCGCTCCATGTAAAATACTGGTATTCAGCTGTATCCGGATAGACAAGAAGCCGGCCCCAACATAGTTGGGAAAAGGCTAGGTTTATTAATTTCTTTGATTTTAACACTTTAATACAAGATATAGGTACTGCAGGGTAAATTCTGTCACATGTTGCGTAAAGTCATAAACTAAATTATCATCATTCGATTTGATTGGATAATGGTGTTGAGACTTAAAAACAAAGACAGACATTGTACAATCTAATTTTATTTTATTTTATTATATTCGGGAAACTTACAGCTAACTTACACAGTGTTCTTAAATTATATAAAAATTGAAGGCCATTTACAAGTTTCCACTGATAAACACGTGACATAAAAAAGTGAAAAAAAAGGTCGGTACAAAATACCTATTAAACATAATATCAAAACTTAGCAAGCCAAACAAAAACAACCATTATCACATTAAAGTTGCTTTCTTAGATATTTCGAACAGTCGAAGTTGGCAAATGATATAAAATCGTTAAGCGATATGCTGTCAAGCGCACACTAAGGCCGCGTCCTATTTAAAGGCTCTCGTAGACAGTGAACAGTGACAGTGGAACAAATTTCTATGAAAACTTCTCGGAAAATGTTCTATCGGTGTCGCGTCGCATTGTCGATCGCCGCGCGAATACGCGATCGGTCGTGCATATATCACTTTTTGTTCGGAAAACCGAAAAGCGCCCTCTGTCAGCTACACTGAACAAAAATTTCGAAAAATCGTGTATTCGCGCGAAGATCGCTTTTAAATAGGACGTGGGGTAAAACTCGAGATTTTTTGCAAAAAAACAGGACCAGGAATAGTGGCTAAAGTGCTTGAGGAATTGCTCGTAAAAGGCAAACAAAATTCAGGCATTTTCCTAGGCTTTCACCTAATAATATCAGTTGTACAATAGTTTGAGTACCTATACCTACTTACAGTATTTCTATTTTCTTAATGTCCCTCGGGAATCATCGCATTTTCAAATACAAACGAATGCTGATTTCCACGTCCATCAATTATTAGATTTATCTTGTATAATAATTTAAAAATTCAGAACTAAGTACTTTATTGTTGTTTTGTTTTGATTTTCGTATGAATTATATAGTGCTGTAAAACTATTTTCCTATCTGTCGTGCCTGCGACTTTAGCAGCTTTACTACCATTTTTTAAATAAATTACATCAAGTTAAAACAGTATTAACAACTCTATATACTTCCAAGTCGATTGAGAGCGTCCGGTTTGCACCAAGTGCGAAGGGCAACTGATAGAAAACCGACGACTGACGAAACACGAGGTTTGACGAGGGACATTAAGAATATATTTGTACTGTAGGTATCTACTCTATTGCGATCTTGAAGATGTAAACGTTAAATATGTATGTAGTAAGTATTTGTGCAGATGACTAAACATACAAAAATAACCAGTTGAATAAACTAAAATATTATTTCTCGTATTAATAAGGAAAATTGCAAGATTATTATTAAACACAATATTTATACACATTGTGAAAAATATATTATTTTTCTGCAACCAAAGAGGAAAATAAAGAGGTTAGGAAATAACATAATTACTTCAAGTATAACCAATCTAAAACTCGAGGATTCATATTTAGTCAATTCTAAATCTGAGCCTCATTTATTTTTGATCGAAAGCGACTTCATTTAAAAATTCATAACCATCATAAAAAGGGTGCGCCCATTAAACCGGGTCCTTTATTCCAAATTATCCTGATCCGCAAAAAAATCTGACAGCAAAAAAATCCAAAAAAGACGTTACTACCCTCTTGAATTTCACATCATCCCCTTCAAGGCTTACGTCAGTTGGTCATTCTTTTCTTAAAGACCGGTACCGAGAGGGTGAAAATGAAATTAAATTCTCAATGAAAGCCGATCTCGCCGTGAGATAAAGGGGGATCTTCTATGAATTATATCCCCTTGAAGACGAGGGGGTAGAACAATAGTGTAATCGTCCAATTAAGTGTTTGTATGAGTTCAAAGCTAAGCTGAGAATGTGGAGCTTAGAAATTTTCGTCGTGCTCAAATGTGTTGTCTTTCCGTTTGGTGTGCGGATTCCCGAAATATGTGTAATTAAGGCTGCAGTAACGATGATGAATATTAGGTTGTTAAAGTAGGTTTTATGTTGATTGAATGAGATGTTGCAATAAATAGGTAGGCACCTACGTGTCACAGCGTAATATTCTCGTAAGAGTAAGAACCTGGGCGACCGGGCTCTGCTCTGGTGAAAATAGAGAATGCTCATATATAATAGTTTGGCATACTACTTACTAATTCCATGCTGCCATGTCATTATTCTAAGGTCATCAGCCATCAGCCATCTTTTTCTAAACTTTGGGCGACCGAGCTCTGCTCGGGTGAAAATATGGAGAAAACGAATTTTCCCAGATGCGAGACCTAGCTAGATCGATTTTTCGGCCTCGTAAACCCCTATATTGCAACTTTCATCGAAATGGTTAGAGCCGTTTTCGAGAACGTGATTACAAATATATATATAGAAGTATTGCTCGTTTAATAGTATAGGATATAATACAGGTAGGTAAAATATATCTACATAAGTAAAATATACCTACAGTATAGACAAATGCTTAGCTTGCTCTATGTTGTTACAACTATGGTAAGTTGTAACTCTAGCTAAGTGTCTGTATAAAGTGTAGGTATACTTTTGACATCTGTCTCTCAATTGTCAAGGTCGTATACTAATTTAAAGTCATAGTACCTGGGCAACCAAGCACTGTTTTGGTGAAAATAGAGAATGCTCATTTAATAGTATAGGATAGTACCTACTAATTCCATACTACCATGACAGTAGGTACTTACTAATTCCATGCTGCCATGATCAATGAACAAGTATACTTTTGACATCTGTCCAATAAATCTTCAAGGTCGTATACTAATTTAAAGTCACACGTATGTAATACCAAACTTTTTACGGTTAATTTACGTGCTTTCTGTATAGCTACTTATAAAGTTACAGGCTCTGTGGCTACTTATTGAAATCATCTAATAACGTCATTTATTTTATTCATGAAACGTCACATTTCACGCACCACAAAAGCGTAAAAATTAATAGCGTCTACCACAAAATCATGGCAGATTTTTACGCCATAATGTACAAAATAATTCAAATTTCGACCAATTCAATAGATTAATCGTCTAACTGTCATTCATATTCATATTTCGAAGCCTGCAGCCGTAAATTCGTTGGAGCACTGTTTCGGACGCGCCCTGTTCCGAATCGCTCATAATTTTCGATTTTCCGCACAATTGAGCTAGATCGGCACCTTTTAGAGGCATTGGCACCGTTGCTTTAGGGGTCTATAATTGTAGAGTGTGTTGAATGTTGCTGTCGTCTGGTGGTACTGATACAATACATTTGTACAAATAAATACAATTGAAGTCTCTGTTTGTAATTTCAAAATAACAGCTTTTACTAAATGCATATGAAAGCATGTACGGTACTTATAACATAAAAACCATTTTTATTTGTCTGTCTGTTTGTTCTGACTAATCTTCGAAACGGCTGGACCGATTTTGACGGGACTTTCACTGGCAGATAGCTGATGTTATAAGGAGTAACATAGGCTAATTATATTAACATAAGAAGTAGGATCAACGCGGGCGAAGCCACGGGCTACAACTAGCACCTAATGGACATTTACCGACGTATATTTTCACGGAAATGAAGAAAAACCAAAGGAACGGCAGATTTTTCTGAATCATGCTTTTTCAATGAAACATACCTATAATGTTTTTCTCTTTGTGTTGTTTTATAAGGAGTAGATTCGTTTGTTAAATTTGCAAAACATTACTATTATACATTGTGTTGTGCAGTGGCGCGTATATTCTTAACTGTATCAAAGCCAACTCACAGTTCTTCCACACACAGTAAATAGGTCAAAATAATAATGAAATATTACTAGCCTCTGTAATTTAATTATTTTCAACAAAGCTAAGTAACATTTTCAAAGAATTCACTGAACAAAGGCAGTTAATACAAAAGCCTAATACAGGTAGCCTAAACAATAATAAATTTCAAAGAGTAAGTTTAAAGTAATAAATTTTAGAAACTTATCCTGTCTCAATATATTTGAATTTGAACCGGCCACGCAGTTTAATGCGATTAGGCCTGCCTTAAACCCACTTGCCCAGGTTAGAACCATTTAGATTAATGAGTTATGAAGGCCCTTAACCTCAAAGAAATTAATATTCTGCAAAGTACAAAATGGACGAGAATAAAGCTTTTGAATAACGTCTAAAAAGGCAGCGTTTCGTAGAAAATGTATTGAGAAAAGGTAATGGTTTAAAAAAGTTTGGTATTTAAGATTTGACCTTTAATGCGGTATTCTTTAAATAAAAATCTGAAAGGTTTTAATTTTTGCCTAAAATCGGTTACTGGGTACAATTTCTTCGAAAAAGAGACCTTTTATCGTCTTTTTATAACTCTTGATCTTGAAAAGTCGAAGCTAACAAGATTTATGTCCTGTAAACATTTATTTACCAATTCAAACCATTATTAATAATAATTGTACGCACAAAACGATCTCAAATGAATTTCAACGCAACTATCTTTTATATGACATTAGCGCCCTTCACATTTTAAGCCCCCGGTTCTCTCCCCCGCTGTGCTGAAGCTAACCCTAAGATTAAGATTGGCTCAATTCCATTCCGGGAAGACTAGACTGAGGAAATGAGATCGACAGTAATAGACTTACAAGTTGCATAGAATGCAAATTGATCCAGTTTCAAGCACATTGTTTGAAGTCGCCGTCCATGAAATTGTGGGACTGCCAATTATTTAGGCTATGTAGCTTCGTGTGGTTTCCGTCGTAGAATAGGATAGTGAACGATTGTTAGCTTGGGCATAGACATTGTGAGTATGAGATGGGCTCAGATTCAGTCAAGACTGTCTACCGGACTGCATGACTATCGCTCTATGAAAATAATTATGCCGTACGCGCTGGCAATATCCTACGATTTCATAGTGTATTCAATACTCAGTCATAACTCTGTTTAGAAACGATGTGCCAATATATCGAAACAATAGTTCTATCAAATGGAATCAGAAACTCGGCATTAAGTAGGTACTCGTCTTGTCAACGTTGACAAGACGAGTTCTGCTTGCATAATAATTTATGTAGGTAGGTATATTTTAGTGATAATTGGTAGACCTAAAATCAGTAGTGCGTTTTTATTAACTAGTTTAAGATGATCGATCTTCTTCTTATCGATTCTATACTACTAAATTAATTCAGTCCTGTGGGTGACCACGCCGTTCGAATACCAAACTATCCTTTTAAAAGCAATTTCAGTTTCAATCTCGAATAAAATCGCGTAAGAAAGTTTCATTCGGATAGTTTTTACAATCCAAACCCGTTGAGCTAAAACGAAGATCATAAAAATGAAGGAAGTTTACACCACTTCATATAGATCACTATCGCTGCGCTAAATTCTTTTTCTATTCATGAATCTTCACGATTTTAGATTGTGCTACTTTGACTTATTCGTTTTATACTCTAGACTTGTTGAATCTAATGAGAGCTTTTTAAAAGTTACTTTATTTTGAAATGACATTCTTTCTTAATTTAAATTTTTTGCTCACTAATGTTTGTACTGCGGATCCTCCATAACTTGTCCCGTGACGCGATTGGTAGCATTGTTCTATCAGTCGCCATTTTGAACTCTATTCGTTTTGAAACTAAGCTTGACAAGCAATGGTACCAACATGACGGCAAGGGACAAGTTATAGTGAACGGTCTGTAAATAGAAACATCAGAACAGCATGTGCTATGATTCTATTCTTCTTTTGAATTCTTTTTTTAAATTCATGCTTTGGTTGCCAGTATGTCAGTAACTAACCCCTTTCAAGACCATCACCATTTAATTAAATATATCTAAACTGGTTTGTTGGAACCCATCACTAATGAGAACTGCACGCAATGAATACCGTCGAGACTTCATTCTCTTGTTTTGTCCATTTATTTAGAAAGTCTGCTTCCAGGATTTCAATTCTTAATCCTTTTCGTTATCTGCGAACAAAATTGGTTCATTTTATTGTGAAACTTCATGTTTACTAAAGCAGGAAGGCACTGCCGGACATTTTTGATCCACTTTTTGTGTTCACCGGGATTGTGAAATGATTACACTAAAACGGTTTTGTAAAAGAATAGTAGAGTGGATATTAACTCATCCACAGAAAATGCAGCTGTTTTAAAAATAAATGCAATTACAACCCAGACAGGACAAGATTTGCATCTCAGATTGTACTGAGTCTAAATGAGGAGTGAGAATAAAAGTGAATAACATAAGTTACGTTAATGATATCATTTTCTGTAGACTCCTTACATTTGCACCTGCATGCATCCACGCACACTTCATCTCAAACGCCACTCAACATAATGAAAAAAGTTTAAAGCAAGTTTTAAAAGAAAAGCAGGCAGCTAATAAATTTAACAGACTAACAAAACAACTCTCATTCAAAATTATCCGAAGCATCATTGTTTTCCGATGGCCTCCTGGTACGGCTAACATAAATCTTGATAATATGCAAATTTTATTTCATTAAAGCGGTTGGTCTATAAGCAATATTGCCCGGCTGAGTTACTGCGGGACCGCCCCCGGATTAACTAATGGCTGTTTATCTTGTAAAGATCCCCCGTGTAAGAGGGACTGAAGGATGTGTTGGAATTATTAATTTGAACGTTTTAAGATGACTTCACTTTGCGTAAGTCGGGTGCGGTCGGTTATGATCGGTCTTAAGTGTGGACTAGTGAACTGAGAACGTTAATGCAACCTGTGTCCTTCTTAAGTATTTGAAGATAAGTATTCGTACTAGAAGAGCTTGCTAAGCTTAGTAAAGGAGCTCATCCGGGGTGGTACCTACTACCACCATACTGAT
Source organism: Agrochola litura (assembly GCA_949152395.1). NCBI lineage: Eukaryota > Metazoa > Arthropoda > Insecta > Lepidoptera > Noctuidae > Agrochola > Agrochola litura. The sequence continues at coordinate 13,039,472 of OX424509.1, read as the reverse complement.
TATGAGCGGCCTTAAATGTAGGCTTGTATTTTTTTTGTAGCTTTGTATTTTTTTGCTGCCTCATTTGGTCTCGTGGTAGCAAATGCGACTGCTAAACGTTCCCGGGTTCGTCGCCCGGGTCGGGCAAAGTGTTATTGGGTTTTTCTATTAGGAATTTCTTAGTGACAGCCCGGAGTTTGGAAGTTGGCGGTGGGATACTCCCGTGCCTCGGTCGTTGGTCCTACGCCTGATTTTTCTCCGGTCGTGTCGGATTGCCGTCCTATTGAACTATGAGAGTGTCGGTAGAGAGAGTGCACCTGTGTCTGCGCACACGCTTGTGCACTATAATATCTCCCGCGCTGAAGGCTAGTCTCCGTTGAGATTGGCCGCCATGGCCGAAATACGGTCTGGAGGACTATAAAAGACTCATCTGGGGAGGTACCTACTACTACCAAACTTACATTTAACGCCGAGAATGTTATGTTATGTTCCGATTTGAAGGTAGGGACCGTATGTTTACAGGAACATGACACCTTTCGCCTTTGTCTCTGAGATGGCCACGTAATTGCATTGCCTGTGGTTTTGCAGAGGCCCATCGGCGACGGTGACAATCAGGAGGGCTATTTGAATACAACCCAATAACAAAAAATATAGTACAGCATGTTCTTAGAAAATGTAAGACTATTTTATAAAGTAATATCGTTCAGTACATTACTCTTAAGTATCCTATTGTGATATCCTTCTATCGTAGTTGATACCTACGCTAGGAATGAAATGAATATTAGACGTATTTGAAGGCTCTTTGCAGAATATTGTATAGAAATACGCAAGATCTGAAGTTATTACTTTTCAACGTCGGGTTAAGGGTTTCGATCTTAAACTTCTGATATGGGACGAAAGAAAAGCGCTCTTTCATGATTTTGAACCTAAACGACGAGGCTCTAAATATAATCAATCATTTTATAATTACTTACCGTTACTCTTGTTAACCATAATTTCGTTCAGCTAAAATAAAATTAAAGTCTATAACGTCACTGTCGTATAACTGCCAATTATGGCAGAGCTTGCCACTAAAGCTAATCAAAGCATTCTTTGCAAGAAAAATCGATCTCTTTTGTATAACAAAATAGGAAAAGATTGAAGTTTCTTTAGGACTTAAAGGCAAGTTAGATTGCCTGTAAGTCGATTTTATCGATAACCGTGCTTCAACTCGGCACTTTTTACTGTTATTTGTTACCGTCAACTTTTTGTTCACGCTTCCTTTGACCTGACGAGGGTTGAAACGAATATGGATTGACGTAAGACGCTACCTGAGAAAACAGCTTTTTAGCTCATTTTTACTTAGCTTGTAGGGGCTGGAGTAATATTAACTGCAAAACTAATAAAGCGTTTCTTGTTTAGTGTTGTCAGGGGGCTCGTCAAATAATTCCCCTATTACAAATGTTGCAAATTTGACGCAGTTAACCGTTAAATATATGCGCCTCGTTAAAGCGCCAATCAGCGCCCTTGACGCACACGGAAATCGTAAAACAACACAATCACAGTGTACGTGGGCACAACAAAGGCTCACCGAACGTATTCATTTCGCTCATTTGCGTTATTGAATCACGACATCGATTATTCCATTCGAAAACTGATAATCGAATGCATCCGTTTTAATGTTCGCTCTTGATATTCGGAAATCGCTAATAAATCGATGCTGTGTTGTCGTTTTTGATGATTTATATCGTCTATGCATGTGAATATGCGCGATTGTTTTGTGAAACGTAATCGAATAGGTGTCTCGTATCAACAGGACGTGTGGTATGAGTAACAGACCCATTTGTTTCTGTCAACTGTATAAAATATGCTGTCCGGTCAGTTGAAGTTTGTTTATTTATCGACTCATCTGAGTTGATGGCGAGTATTTGACAGTATGCAAATGACAAAACAACAAAACGAACGTAAACGAAACAACGAAAAAACAAATAACCGAATAAACGTAAACGTTAACGACGACGACAAACGACAAACGACAACGACGACGACAACGACAACGACAACGACAACAACAACAACGTTTCAACGTTTTTGACTTTGACTTTGACTTTGACAGTAGACTTATCTTATCAAAATAAAAGCACATAATTGAAAAGTTTAACTAAAGCAAATGTTTTTAGGTGCGTGAATGAAAATATTTTAATGAAACCAATAAACGAATAATTTAATTCCATTTTTGCAGAATTTTTTATCACTCGATTTCAATTTGGTCACTAAAGCACAAGCTATCTTTATTGAATCTAAAATGAGAAGGCTCGCTCAGTGGTCTGACGTAAACATTTATAGAACTTTCGGCGTAACTTTTATTTGTTTTTCAAAGAGAGAGTGAAGAGCATTGCCGAAAAGTGCATCTCCTGAATACTTTAGAAGCTATGACTGGACTGCATTAAGGACGAGAATACTTTAACAAAAGTCTGTTTAGTTCTAACAATAGTTACATAAAACATTGTCATCTTTCACATATGAGAGCGTATTGTTTTTCTACAACACGATAAGACGTTCAAAGCAAGAAAAGCAATTTTCTCCGTTCATACACACAAAGGGTTGCATTCTCATATACTGTACGCACTTCGGTTGCGTAGGGAACTCTGCTCTTTTCGAAATGAAAACCACTGTTTATGTTTTCACACAGTGATTAAAGTGAAGTGTCAAAAACAAAATGCCAACGCGACTGAACGGGGGTTGTGTAGGACATTTTTACTCTTCAAAAGTGGGGAATATTATGGCTTTGACGGGGTGTCGATAGTAAACGTTGAAGACTATAATTTTCTTTGTTTCTTTGCGGTTGTTTTGCGATCATTTTAGTTTTCCTCTCTGTCAAGTAATCGGACTTAATTTTGGTGGGATGTTTGTTTGTTGTCGTTCCTCTTTTCATTTGTTTTTGTCCTTTTGAGCCGCGGTTTTTAATGTTCGCATCGCAGTAATTGCTTTGGTTCTGTGTAGGTAAATACTGTATTTCTATTTTCTTAATGTCCCTCAGGAATCATCGCATTTCCGAATACAAACGAATGCTAATTTCTATGTCCATCAATTATTAGATTTATCTTGTATATAATTTGAATTACTAAGTACTTTATTGTTGTTTTGTTTTGATTTTCGTGTGAAATATATAGAGCTGTAAAACTATTTTCCTATCTGTCGTGCCTGCGACTTTAGCAGTTTTCCTACCATTTTTAAAATAAATTAGATTAAGTTAAAAGAGTATTGACCACTCTATATACTTCGAAGTCGATTGAGAGCGTTCGATCTGCACCAAGTGCAAAAGGCATCTGATAGAAATCCGACGACTGACGAAACACGAGGTTTGCCGAGGGACATTAAGAACATATTTGTACTGTACTTACTTTTATTTTACCTAACTTTTTCTAATAATATTTTTTTTAATTTATGCAGTTTTGTACAGATAGTGCAATCCACGACGACGCGCCCCACTCCGCGATTACTGTACTGTAAGCTGAACTCTAGTACGGAGCGGAGCGGAGTGGGGCGCGTCTTCGTAGATTACACTATCTATATACGAGAATTACCTTCCTTGATTAGAAATAGGATATTGTTTTGCTTGAGTTATTATTACGATGAACGCTTCAGACACCTGATTCAAGACCAATTTGATGTATATTAGTAACATTTATCCTAAAGCAGTCTATAGAGTATGCTTCGAAGAATTGGTTAAGGGTTCTGACTTAATTTGTTTGCTACATATCGAAAGTTCTAATCAGATTGCGGATTTTCTAATTAAAGGTATTGTCACTGCCTTCACTGCCATGTAAATGTCAATGACATTTCCATCAACTTTATTCGAAACGAATGCTATTCAAATCCACTGTTTGTTTTAGATATCGCGTCACCATTGATAGATTTTAATGCGGATGACGTCATAAAGGGGAGCACCCTTATCGCTAAGATGCAGACTTTTTTAAAAACAAAAAAAGGGCACAGCTCACACTATTGCAAGGGAGCGGAGGAAATCCTGGGAGATTACGCATTGAGTGATTGCAGTGCCTAAAACTTGCGGCAATGTTCTCTGCAAGTGAATGTTAGAGGTGCCTTAGTGAGGCGACACCTGTGCTTGTGACTTGAGGTTTAAAATGATAGGCGAATTATGCTGGCGTCTGCAGGTTTTATTTGTTTTATGAAGGAGGTTTTTGTCTTAAGTTTATGGTTTAAGTTTATACCTATGCTTTAAAATGGAAAGTAGGATGACAATAAATATAATACTCTTTAGACTATTGTCTCAAAAAGATGTAGGTGATTACATTAGGAATAATTGATTAATTTAGAGGAATATCAGTGACGCTACGGAAATGAAAATGATATAATTGTGTGAGAAGATGTAATTTTAATTATAGACTTAACAGTGCTAAAAAGTCTTTTAAGGCCCACTTGAAAACACTTGTACGTATATACATATTTATAACTATAGACTGAAGTACCTCGACCGGTCGGGCATGTGTAGCAACATCACTAATGCATTCAATGATTTACCTACGGGGTGACAAAATTACCTCTATCATGCATTTGAAAATACACTCTATCGCTTAGTAATCAAGGTTGATTTTACTATGTAATTGTAAATTGCATGAAATTGGTGAATTGCCTTCTCTCAACGTGAGTTTTCTTGGATATGATGGGGAAAGTTTTCTTATTATTTTTTTATTTATTATATTCCCCGCTGTTTGGTGGTAGCTCTTGTGTCTTATATTGTTTCTGAATAGTCTGTGTTGTCATAAGTGTGGTAATTTACTTGCCGAACTTGAAAACAATGTTGGCAATAGTTGTGATTATCTATGTTCGAAAATTGTTCTAGTTATATTTTTACGTCTCTTTTAAATTTTTTTGGTCATTGATTTTTTAGTAACGTGCAAAACCGAAAAGTGTATTTTTGTTTTCTTCAAAACCGAAGCAAGAGGTTATCAATTTGAAGAATATATTTTTTTTATTTAGTTTTCCAAATACACTTTTTTAACTTTAACGAGGGTTTATCCTAAAAGTTGGCAACGTCGTAAATAACTGTCAAACATTCATCTGTTTGATTAATTTTGCAATATTTCTGTATGGAAATAAGAAATGTGGCTAACAAGTTCCCTAGAATATTAATAATGAAATGCAATAATTAATATTGTAATACCGAATATTTCGTTTTAGATGTAAAAAAAAGTATTTGGAAACTTTCCAAATGCCTTTTTTACACCTAAAATTGTTATAACATAAAATTCAGTGTTATAATTGCATTTCATTATTAATATTCTAGGGAACTAGCTAGCCACATTTCTTATTTCCATACAGTAATATTGCCAAATTAATCAAAACAGCGAAATATTTAACATCTATTTGCGACGTTGCCCACTTTCAGAATAAATGCTCTTAGTGAAGTCTGGTTAACAATTTCAGAATACCCTCACTTTTCTTTAATATGGTAGAAACTATCGATTCGTGTATCCATTCCCGAAGGTCGGGCGACGACCAACCGGAAATTTAAAGCCGCGTGAACGACACCTGATAGTGCGACGGCCACCACTTCCGGCGGCGTTGTGCGTTTCCGGCGAACGATTCGTTTGCTCCCATTGTTTATTTAATTTGTAATCAAACGTTATTTTCTTTGTCCATATTAGATTCGTCTTTGCTTACACGTGAAGGGTTTGTTTGATGTTTTCGTAAAGAATGAAGTCGTGGGTAGTGTGGACCACTCTTTGTGATTGTTTGTTTAAAGCTAAATGCAGGCGTGTACGTCTGTAGCTACATGTGGTATAAGTTAATTGTAAATCAAGTAAATTGTTTAATGCTCCAATTAGATAATAATGATTTTCTTACTTTTTGGTAGTCAAATTCTATTAATTTCTGAAATACATTGCAAACTATAGTTTTGTATAATTTAGAAGCATTTTTAGATTTTTTTGTAAATGTGAGTACCATGGAGCCGTTTATTATGTTATTAAGATGTATGTTGACTTGAAAGAGCATGGCAGTTGAGAGAATGTCAAGCTCACTTAAATGTCTCGCTGATGGTGACGAGTGTGTTGGATCATTCGGTTCCCTACAAAATGGTTGAGCTGGATGGTGCTGATCCACGCGTCATGTTCGTGAACGGGCGCCGTCAGTTGAGACTGGGCATCTCTTATCTGCCAGGGCTTATTTTTAATCAGATATTTTCAACTGCTTTGATTATTTTTTGTACATTGTTCTCACATATAGAAGCAACAAGAATAATGTACCCAGAATTTTGTAATATCTATATTTAAAAGAGTGGCCTTGGAGTTTCTTGCCCGTTCTTCTCCATAGAGATCTACGTTTTGGAATGGGCAACTAGCTTCAACTTTCTGACTAACTGACCGATTCTTTGACAATTCAAAAGTGCCTGTAAATGGTTTAATTGAAATAAATGCTTTGAGTTTGAGTTAGTAATGGTGCTGGAAACATTCATTCGTTTTTTCGAAAACGGGCCAACCAAACATTTTAAGAGATCATATCGCGTATAAAATTGATTTCATTTCATCATCATCTCTCAACCTAAAAATCATTTCAGGTTAAGAGCGTTTATTCTGAAAGTGGGCAACTTCGCAAATAGATGTCAAATATTTCGCTGTTATGATTAATTTGGCAATATTACTGTATGGAAATAAGAAATGTGGCTAACTAGCGAACTAGAATATAAAATTGAATTGCAATTATAACACTGAATTTGATGTAGTAATCGTTTTAAGTGTAAAAAAGGCACTTGGAAAGTTTCCAAATAGATTTTTTTATATCTAAAACTAAGTATTCGGTATAACGATATTAGTTATTGCATTTCATAATCAATATTTTAGTTCCCTAGTTAGCCACATTTCTTAGTTCCATACAGTAATATTGCTAAATTAATCAAAACAGATAAATATTTGGCAGCTATTTACGACGTTGCCAACTTGAAGGATAAACCCTCTCAAAAATAAATTTAATCGCGTAATTACCGACAATATGTCTGTTTCTTCCATACTTCTCTATTAGTCGTCATCTCGATGATCACCCCTTTCTAGCCAAGTCATCTGTCACACAGTCAATCCAGCGTTTCTTCGGTCAAAATTATAATAAATAGTGAGTAAAAATTTATCTCTCTCGGGAAAATGTAATATTAGGTACCCCCAGACAAGGGCCGAATATAGCAGGGGCAAAGGTGACCCTTATATTCATCCAAATAAATTACTTACTCGACCTTCCTTTGAGATACATAATGTAGATTTTAATTCACCTTATCTCGGTCATCCACGTGAAAAATTACATTTCTGAAATAACCTCATTATATAAAGGCATTCCGCACAATCTCCCTTCTTGAATAAAGTATGCAGTGGTCATTGTTAAAAACGTCCGGTCAGCCACGATAAATATAGAATACATTTCGCTCGAGATGAGAATATAATCCGGATTTAGAAAAAACCGTTTTCGCCCGCCGATGGATAAAGTAGGGTAGTGAATGAAAGATGAAGATTTTGCTTTTTATCGGTATGAAATTCGAATATTACTTTCTCATATAGTTGTCTAGAAAAAGTATTAGGTACGCTGGTAATATTAAAACTTCCCGAATATTTGTAGAGTATTCGGGAAACTTTTGAATTTTTCGGGTTTTAGGAGAACACTGAGATACTTTTTGAGGGCACTCTTGTGTACTATAAAACCTACATTTGACGCGAATTCTGAATCTATCGGTCTATAGTTAAGAAGGAATAAATAAAATAAAAATCCTTATAAAAAAAAAAAAAACTTTTAAACTAATAGTTACATACCGGAGACAATTTTAACGTCATAATTGCTTAGCCTTTTCCCAACTATGTTGGGGTCGGCTTCCAGTCTAACCAGGTACGCCATTGTATAATAAATTTTATTTATGTTTTACCTTCGCAAAAAGAAACTTTACCCTGGAACCACATTACTTTTTACCGCCACTAGTGTGACTGCACAACACTAGTTATGCTTATAAAAATGCGCATATTATACGGCGGAGAAAAAGGACAGTTTTGGGTAAATCTCGCTCTTTGTTGTCATTGACGTCAGCCTTTGTGTGTGGTGTCATAAAGATATAAAATTGTAGCCTGGATACGTCTGGATTATGCTCTTTCTGATGTTAATATAGTGTGGGACTAGTGTGTGTATCGCTTAGTGGTGTTTAATTTGAGAATAGCTTGTGTTTTTTTGGTTTAAAATTGATGGAACAGCGAAAATAAAATTCTCACCAATAGGTAACTTTGGTGGAATTTAAAAAAGAGATTCAAGTTTATTATTGCTTTTATATGGTCTCTACTTCAAGTAAAAAAAAAACATAAATGATAATAGATAGGTATCTTAAATAAAGTGCTATTTCATGATTTTGTTCTGAACCCTATTTTAACCCACTGTAATTTTTAACAAAAAAAAACCCAATTTACATACAACCAAAAAAAGGTTCGTATTTTGGCTTTTTAAACGTACCACGTGGTGTGAAACCGCCTATTATATTATCATTACTCCCATATAACATCACATAACCTCTGTTTCGATGGCGGGTCCCCATTGCGTATTGCTATAAAAACAATTAGACGCCATATTTTTTTCTCAAAGCACGTATAGCGTAATTACCGACAGATGGCGCTGGTCGTTAGGGTGGGATGATATTAGTCATTCATGCAGGGAACTATTGGACGGTTTACGATGCATTTATTCAGACAGTTTTTTTTTGAGATTTTACATTTTTGTCACTGGTAACCTTTTGAAATTATTAGTCTTATACGTTTTAATGATAGGTTAAAATAAAGTTTTCAATAAAACAATTAAGTTAGGATACCAGAATTTTATAACTTGACTGCTTTTTTAGTAGATGGTTAACCTAACCTACCTACCCATTTTTAACCGACATCCAAAAGGAGGAGGTTCTCAATTCGACTGAATGTTTTTTTTAATGTTTGTTACGCGATAACTCGGCCAATTATGAATTGATTTGAATGATTCTGTTTTTGTTTGGTAGGTAATACTTCAGAAGTGGTCCCATATAAATTTTAATAACTTTGCTTGGGTAGTTTTTGAGTTAGTTTCAATAATACGTATTTTATCCCACTTAGTATGTGGATGATATGTTAAGTTCCTCTCATTGTTATTTACATAGCAAGTAGTGGTATTCGAATTTGTGTGGGGTGAATACCACAACTAAAAAGTGAAAAATAAAAACATTTTACAAAAAAAAAAAATCTAAACCAAAGACTTCTGAAATTATTTTTCACTTTGTATTGTTTTTTTTGGAAGTCTGTTATATTTTTTTTGTAAAAAATTTTTTTATGTGAAATTCTATGTTTTAAAATTATACTTGTATTCAAGCAACGTCTCACAATCCATAGATTCATCATAGTACATTTATAGGGCGTTCCCACCTAATATTCCACTTCCACAACAGCAAATAAAACCGCCACACATTATTGAACACGCAATCAATCTCACAATACAAACTACTCACATACTTCAAAACTACCCACAAGTAAGCATGACTGCCAGAAATTTTAATCTTTACACGTATCAATAACTACTTATATCAGAAAATACTTTGGGATTCAACAGACATTTGTATGAACAGCCCTTAGCAATAGATGTGAATGATCCCTTACACCGAACAAAGTTTTTCCTTTTAGATATTTTGTGTATGTGAATTGTATGTCCGCGATAAAGTTCGCATTGGGTTAAAGATTTTTGCTGTTAAAAGGATATTTCCTCGTTTCTGGGAAAAAGGGTAAATAAAGTTATGTTCAGTGGCCCAAAAATGTTGTTGACTTTGAATTTCCTTTGTACGCGTATCGAAATTATCGTTGTCAACCTTCGTCTAATGGAATGTACCAAAAAAAAAAAAAACAGTGGCACTCCAGGGGTGCTGACAGAAGTCAAAACTTGAACAATTTTACTGTGCAGGAAATACTTTTAATGAGGTGTCGGTAAAGGTGTCGCGAGTTCAATTGTTTTTTCCCATCCAAATGCCCAACGCCTAAAGAATTTTTCACTTCAATAAGATAAGTTATTGAGTACGTAGGTATGCTAACTTTTAACCCGCCCGTGCCTCGGAAAGCACGTTAAGACGGGGAAGTTAGCGAAATTGCCTATCTTCAATTTGATGTTTCATAAAATTGATTTAGCCGTTGGTTCCAGCTGACAACTGTAAATGTTTGACACTCGTTACGGGTACTCACAAGCCTGAAATTCTGACAACCAGTATTATCAAGAGGGTATAGTATTACCTAGTAACTGGGTTGTGGAGGTCAGATAGGCAGTCGTTCCATGTAAAATACTGGTATTCAGTTGCACCCGGTTAGACTGGAAGCCAACCTAGTTGGGAAAAGGCTAGGTAGATGATGACGTATGCAAATTTTTTGCACAAATAATAAATAACATAAACATAACATCACGCCTTGTTTTCCCGAAGGGTTGAGCAAAGGTGTCCCTGTAGCAGGTACACCCACATTTCGCCAGTTATGTTTAAGTTCCATGTAATAGGGGGCGAACCTATTGCCATCAACCGGGCACAAATCCAGACTCCGAGTTGCTACTGAGAAATTTTTAAGATAGAAAAATCCAATAACACTTTGCCCGACCGGGGGATCGAGCCCAGGACCTCATGCTCAGCAGTAGCGCTTGCGACCAACGAGGCAGTCCAAGTAATAAATTTTAGTAATAATATAGTTACGATTGTTCTGTTTTTATGTAAGTGAAAGCTTAATGTTTCAACTAACTATTTATAACGTTTAAACATTAAATTATGGGTCACATAACAAAGCATGGTAGTCTAAGTAGGTACCATCAACAACCCGTTGACATGTCCCAAAAACTTATGAAATTCTTACTTTGAACCCTTTTCAACCCTAAACTATTCAGCTTCACCTAACTATAAAAGCAATTCAACCTTCAAGGTTGCAACAAATGTCAATCTTATGCCTAGCGAGGGTTAAGATTGAAATTTCTTGCAAGTCACTCTGTCTTCGGTGATAACAAAAATAATTAATCGCTCAATTCTATTACGACATCATTAGGTCCCCAAATATTGGGCAGACAGTACAAATAGGTGACGAGGTGGAAAGATAAGGCATTGTATGGATATAGCTACGTAATCCGGTTGATTTTGTTATATCTTTGTATTAATAGACAGAATAATCTTGAGGAAGCGTTAATTAATAAATGTGTGAGAGATGAAAGATCGATGTTCCAGTATTTATGGTTAAAATGCCCTCCGTCGCTGTATACGATATTCATAAAACACCACATTAGCAAGACATCATATTTTTTAATACAATAGACGTATATATTTAGTAAACTGTTCCGCTAAGCTATTTCTAAAGAGCCATACAAAACCCTGAAAAAAATCGACACGTGTTTCATCTCTCAACGAGGCATTCTCAGGATGACGATTGACTTGTCGCAAACCCGAACACAGCGTCTCTGCGTTCAGCGCTCGGTGTGGCAACACGCCGTGTTGTATCATATTTTTATTATATTCGCAAATCATTATATTCTCAAAACATCAGATTTGCAAAAAAAACTATTCTCAAGAAACCATATTCGCCATAACATCATATTCGCAATTTACGTTTTTTTTTAATCTAAATGTAACATCGGGAATAAAATACATAGGTTATCAATAAATTGTATTCTAAATATAAGGGGAAAATCGTTTCAAGATACAAACACTAAGAAAATGGTAACCCAGCCAGAGCTAGCTAGCTTTTGAAATATGTAGATTAATGTACGCCAACTCTAAACTTAATTTAGTAAATTCAGATGATTTTAATAGCTATTCTTGAGTTTTTCCTCCCAAGTAGACTGTTTGAAAGCGGTTTATTAGTTCTGACAGATTCTATCCGAAGAAAATACAACACTTTATAAATGTTTGCAAAAACATTAAGGCGATTCTATCGGCTTCACTCTCGTATAGAAACAATGCAGGTACTTACTCATCTAAAATACTTTTAAATTACTTCCTTGACATTTGCATGTACTTAACTCGATATTTATTTAATAGGAGACTTTTTCTTTTGAACAAACGGTTCCGATAGCGTAAGCTTTCATTCAAGTTAGGGATGGGTTACATTGTTCCGTAGGAGACAAAATAGACGTAAATGACAGTTTTATTTTTTATTTTTAAGAAAATTGTTGCCCTATGACGTTGACATGTTACGACTTGATAGATAGGGTGGTTCGACAGTGAAACTAATCAATGATTTTAAAACAGTTTTGTTCAAATGGTTATAAGATGTGCCTGCCTAATGGGCAGTGACAGTGGCACCACAACATAACTAATTAAAACTAACTTTAATACTAAATAAAAAGGGCGCCAGGAGAGTTTTAGATAGGTGACTGTAGGACCATGGAACCCTTCTAGTCCTCAGTACCGTCGGCTGGCGTGAGTCTTCGCCACAGAAGTGGTGAAAAATATCAGTAATAAATTTATAACTATGAGAAATTGTATATACGGTTTAGCATGTGCACTATGGCAAATTTCCACAAGAATTCTCCAACAATCAAAGGGCGTGACGGTACAATAACATAGCTTTGAATTGAACTTTCTATTTACATACAACAGTTTTCCCGTGGAAACTCCGAAGATGAAAAAAAAAAAATTTAAGAACATCTTATTAAAAAAAAAGTCAAATCAATGGAACAAAGAAGATCTGAAGTCGAACGTTAATTAATAGATAAACAATGAAAACTGCTTAGTTTTCATTGTTTAACTTAAATTAATTAACGTTACAGTTTAATATTACATAGAATTTCATTCTAATAACTCAAGCAATATTACGTCATGTCCTAAGCACTTTAAAAAATATTTTACAATCCAATCCTATTTTTTTTAAATATTGTATTGTTCGTCGAATGGTTGAGCTCCTTAAAATCTGAGTTGAGCTGCACGATTACTGAAAAATGCGTGTACTGACTGGACAAGTCCACTCAATCTGTGTGGTTCATTCCTCAAAAGACCATTTCAGACACCAATCTACATGGTCTTCACATTATCTGACCAAGATTATGTCTGGACTTTAACAGAGACTGTGACCTCTGAGTTTGTTTCGACCTTTCCTATTTAGTCAGATAGGAAACGCCCACCTAATTTAGCTTTTTAAATATGATTGACGTGTAAAAGTGTTTGTACAAACCTACTTAGAGAAAATAATATCACCTGACCACAAAACTTACCAAGACGGCGAAAATGTAGCACAACCTTTAAAATATTTTAACGTCTCCCCCGTTTCTTTTCAATAAACTTCTACTAAGAGCTCTTCAGAATATTCATGAAAATGTCTGTTCTTTTCAGGTGGGTGTATTCAATTGGCTCTCTGCGGTAAGTAATTATTCGTTTTTTCCATCGTCGGCGTCACCCAGGTGAAACTTAGTTACCACAGGACTTGCGACTTTCTCGTTTAGTTTTCGTTGAAAACGACTGCAAATTGTTAATTGAATTTGTATTCGTGTTGCAGAATATTTGAGGATTTAAAATGTGATTATGAAGTTTAATCATGTTAGTGATACGTGTGAAGAATTAATTACTTACTCTAGTAATATTGTAGTGATTGAGGGTGAGAGTTTAACATCACTTATAGAAAGAATGATGTAAGTAACGACCAGTAACCTATTTATTGTGCTAGATATTTGCAAGTAGATTGCGGTAGGCTTTCAGTATATTCAAGACATGCCCAATGTTAATATTTTGAAGCAGGGTGACTGATATTTGATTTCCACAACCCAATTAGGTATTAGGCGATACGCAGAATTCTAAAGTTTGCCTGGTTGACAGACTGATCGTTATTTTGGGAGACTAAAGGACGGTCAGATACAATTAATTGGGGTATCAAATAGCTACTGCCCATCACTCGTCAGCGGTAAACAAATGACAGATATCCGCTTACAACATTACTATGTCCACAGCTTAGTCATAAACCTCACTTACTGAACAAAGCGAGCGAAACTTTAGAAGAGGTCATAAATTATTTACTACAGTGTAGACGTTTTCCAGCTGAGGCACTGTGACGAAATTGCTACATCATTTTCCGAACATTGTAGCCAATTTATAGACACAGTATAACACAGTGTTACTTATATTATATACGTGAGTTTTGGTTCCGAGGCCTTTACCCCATTAACCTTATTACGAGGGAATATTTTATTATTAAATATAAATTTTAATCTGTAAGATGAGAGTGACAGAGAGGGATAGATATCGATAACTCTTGTCATAGTAATTAATTTAAGAAGGGACGGGTTTAAATTATAAATGAGACATTAGAGATTTGGGCTTGTCGTTAGGCACAGGTTCTCTTTCAGGGTTCTTAAATAATGAGTGCGAGGTCATAAGGTTTATGGAAATGGATCGGGGAGAAAAGGTTTTAGAATATTTTTGTGTTAAAAGTCTGGAAAGAAAAGACTATCTCGTTATCGGCCAAGATTAAGTGCCTTTTAGGCGGTCCAAAAACGTTAAATAAATCTTAGAGTTTCGTACATTTTAAGGGATGACTTGATTGAATTGTTAGTGCTTAAAAAACTAAATGACCAACCCAGGAGCGAGTCCGTTTTTTTAATAACATGTCGAAGATTTAGGGTTTGCTTAAAACACTCAAAGTAAGTATCAGATTTTTACAAATACAAAGTCCGCCAAACACAATAAACCTAATTTGACGTCCACAAGAACTATCAAGAAATCAATTCGCCAATATTTTAAGACGTGAAGAAGTCACGTCCTGTCCGTGGCTGCTGGAATGACACCCTAGGGAGAGGACGTAAAGATTAACGTGGCGAGTCTGTCCTCGGGCCTAAATCACATTATGGTCCCCCTACTCTTTGTTTAATGCCGCCTTAAGATGGACGGCCTTTGTCAATGAGGCTGTGATTTTTCTTAGTAGCTACCTGTATTTTTTTAAGTCTGTTTTGGCTAGTTTATGGGGTGCTGTTTTTAAAGGTCGTTCGCCAAAGCATACAAAGATATTCGGAAATAATTTTGATGCTGACGCTTTATCCATTGTTTGCATAATATCTGGTTAATAACGATTATAACGAAGGAACTCTCTAGCCCTGAAGTTTCAGTGTTCAGGTTTGAAAAACTGATAAGTACCTCAAAGACTGTTGCGTGGAGTACAAATCTACGGAAATCGTGTCTTCTAATATAGTTTGTGTAAGCATTTTGCAGGTGGCGAGTTTGTTGCGCCACTTCTTCTTCCCAGCTAAAGCACTAGGAAGTGGTGAAGGGCGAGCGT
Source organism: Agrochola litura (assembly GCA_949152395.1). NCBI lineage: Eukaryota > Metazoa > Arthropoda > Insecta > Lepidoptera > Noctuidae > Agrochola > Agrochola litura. Next base: position 13,024,233 of record OX424509.1, on the reverse strand, counting down.
TTTGTCGGACTGTCTCATGTAATTTTGAAGTTCAAAAAGTGCTGATTCTCAGCCCAGTTTCAATAAATAAACATTACTTTTTTAAATAAAAAAATGTGATTATTTGAAGAATAAATTATTGGTATATAAGTAGGTATAGAATTTCGAAACACTCTTCCTGTATATTTTACGTGCTCAAGTTCCCGTAAAAACATCATCCGGTTCTAAAAATAAAACGTTTCCCAACTTAACCATCCTTAACTTTCAAGACCCAAAAATATCCATCGGCAACGCTTGTTTTTCCACCCTTGATTGCGAAAGTTTTACGGTCCGTTCAACACAAAAAATGTCGAGTAATTTTTTGTTAGGCTGAGTTCAAACACTGTAACGATATATCTATTGGCCGGGACATATGAGGTCACACTGTCGCGCGGACATGATGTGATCAAAATGGCCGAAGTGGATTCGTGGCCTAATATTCTTTTGTTTGGCCATAAATAAAATTTATTAGATTAATAACGTTAAGGTAATCTCATATTGGTGAATGTATGAAATTATTTATATCGTTCGTTTATAATGGAAAGTTTTAAACGATGTTATGCGCCAGTTTTAAATTGTGCAAGTTTTATCGTTTTGGGATATTTTTTGTGGCCAATTTGTCTACGCATAAAAATTCTGTCGCGTCCCGTATATCAGAGATATTAAAAAGGTTTCGGTAACAAAAAGTGCATGCCAGTGTATTTCTAACAGGCTTATTTACTTAATAAAAAATATGTTTTGACTCATGTTATCGAGCTATTTACATACGACTTTTTTAAAATAAAAATCTACAGTGGTTTTAGAGTTAAATCCTAATCCTAACTTAATATTATTAATGCGAAAGTGAGTTTGTTTGTTACGCTTTAACGCTAAAACGGAAGACCAGATTTGGATGAAATTTGGCACATGGATAGCCCTTGATCTAGGTTAGGATATAGGATACTTTTTATCCAGATATTTCCACGGGATCGAGACTTATGTGAGTGAAACCGCGGGGCGCAGCTGGTTCTTAATATATCATAGTTAGTTTTTATTAGGAGTTTTATCGGTATCAGCATTTTACGAGAAACAGTCTTCCTTCTGACAGTCAAAGTTTGTTTCAACCAAAAGTTCTTTGGGCGGGCTTTTTTATTGCATTTAAAATCCATTTTAATCCTTTATTTTTAAATAAATAAATACATTTCTAGATTTCCACTAATTGAACAATAATCTATCAGTAAGTTGTTCACGTTTGTTTGTGCACGTCACGGCGTGTTAATGACAGGCTTCACGCAATGTTGATACATTATGTAGTATAGGCAGAACTGGAGGTTTGTGTGTACGAGATGTACCGACGTGTGTAAACAATTGGGGGTGACAGATGCGTGCAGTGTTTTGAGTGTAATTAAAATATAGTTTATACTGATTAGAGAAACAAATATCTTTTGGAATTACTATTTTCATATTTATGTAAATTTTATATAAGTTCATCGTCAAGTACTTCAAGTTAACAATAGCAAAAGCTATTCAAATGAGTAAATTAGATTGAATTTTTAATACAGCTACAAGGCTTAAACAATTAAAAACACAACTTTGTTTTAACAAAATATTTCATATAAAATGCGAGGTCGATAAACTCTCGTAGCATCGTAGGCTGTAAATCAGCGCGTGACGTCACACCGCAGAGCACGTCGACCGGCGTACCGGTCGTAGCACGTAGCTCGTAGCGCTCCGTACTTCATAAATCTGTAGCACCGTAGTACCTATAACAATGTTTCAGCGAGATTATTTTGTTATTGAATGTAGACATCTATTCAGAATTGATTTTGTATTTTTATTTTTGTTTTTGGTGTAAAAGAAGAGGCTAGAAATTGAGTGAAAGCATTTCTCTTTTAACTGTGTAATTGTAAAAACATACTGGGATTCCTTTTGCCAGTATTCGACAAAATTGAAAAAAAAAAGTTTGATTCACCAATTTTTTTTTGTATTAATTCTCGTTATCTCGTTTAAAATAAATTGAAATATTTTTTACTGTTTACTAGTCAATAATTGAAAAAAGTATCGTATGGTATCAAGTTCCAAACGAAATTGTGTTTTTCTTTAAAAATAAAAAGGAAATAACAAAGACAAAACATAGTTATGTGTATTATATTCAAAATAATTTTCAAAACATTCACAATATTACTAATGCTATTATTAAATTGTCACAACATAAAACAAATTACGAAAACACAGATAAAATCTCTCTATTACTAACTCTTACCTACTGCAAGTTATTTATTTTAAGGGCTGTTCAACTTTGTCGACATTGAAAACCCTTTACAGATGTCAGGCGAGGAAGGGAGTCCGGATAGACCCTTATTTGGGGAGTAACTTAGAAACGGATAGGTTTCGACGAAGCTTTCCGAAGTTTACTATTGGATTGAGAGAAAGAAACTAAGTACTTACGATCGACATGTCTCCCTATTTATTATTACTTAGATTTAGACTTATCACTTAGGCCCCAATTACACTATCATATATTTATCATATAAATATGATTTCATATCTGTAAAATTCTTTGATCATAGATAAATAAATAGGATTCCTTAACTATGCTTTTAGACGATATGAATCATATGTAGTTATTATACCGCCAAAAGTTCTTCATATAAAAATGACTCATACATATTTGATCATATTTCTATGATAGTCTAATATGGCTGTTAGACTTATCACTTAGGCCCCAATTACACTATCATATATTCATCATACAAACATGATTTCATATCTGTCAAATTCTTTGATCATAGTTAAATGATGTTGTTTTTCATTTGCACATACCTACTACACTTATATGATCATAACACACACGTCATACTTAATCAAAATGGATAACGGTTTAGCCGTGTTTGATAACCATTTTTGAGGTTAGATGGATCATATTTGTAAGCTTGCTGTCAAATAGGATCCCTTAACTATGATCATAGACGATATGAATCATATGTAGTTATTATACTGCCATAGGTTCTTCATATAAATAAAAAACAGTGGCACTCCGGGAGTGCCGACAGAAGTGAAAACTTAAGTAAAAATACTTGCATAGAACATTGACCCGTAACATAATATTAATAAAGAGCACAATCGCGTTTACAACAATAATGTGTCGGTAACGGTGTCGCGAGTTCAATTGTTTTTTCCCATCTCAAAAATGCCCAACGCGCCTAAAGAAGTTTTCACTTCAATGACTCATACATCTCTGATCATATTTCTATGATAGTCTAATATGACTCTTAGATTTACTTTGATTTATATGTTTTTCGAAATTCGAAAACATTTTTATCAAAATCAGGCTTAATTTAAACTTTCTTTTTGACCTATCGATTTGATTGAAGCCACATTCAAAGGTGAATCAGCAAAAAATCTGGTACTTGTCGAAATTTTAACAATGAGGTTAACTTAATACCAATATTATACGGTTCGGTGGGTAGGAATTGATTCAATTTTATTGAAAAGCGCAGAGTTGGGTATGTTCGACATTATTACCTATTGTTTATTTTTATGTTTACACGTGTCAATTTGGTTGAAAAATTGAAAATAAAAGTGTACCGGTGACAATCCAGTGGAAGTTTTAAACAAAAGACTAAACGAACACATCTTATGATAAGTTGTAAATAGTTAATTAACATTGTGAGACTGCAGACAAAATAATAAGCTCTTGGACACAGTCCAAGGATTTGGGGTGTAAGCCGATATTAAAACCATGCAGCTGCGGATAATGTTGATAGACTACACGAAAGTATATTCCGGTAAAGGACCGGCGTCTCTCATGAGAGACGGCACACCCACGCGACTTACATCTCTATTTGTACTTGTTGTAATGGCTATTATCGTCTGTGGATTTTTCTGTCTATGGTCGGATAGATATTCTCGTCAAATAAATCGACTAAAAGCAAAAATATTAATAGGCAACATTTAAAAAAAATGTTGAAAATCACGTTCCCGCGCGGTAAAATGTCAGTCAAATGTCACTCCCGTCCGCTGTAATAATTCGTTTTTTAATGGTTTTTGTGTGTAAATCGTCGGAAAGTGGTGATATTTTCATTTTGAAGTAAATATTACATCGTTTTAGATAATATTCGCACTAAATAACACCTATTTTGACCCAACCAACAAAGTGTAAACAAACAAAAAAGAGAAAGTTCCCGTCACAGTGAAAGTTGTTATATTTTGTGGTTTTTCTGTATGGATCTGATCCGTAAGTGTTTTATTTCTTTTCTATATTACATGTATCATCGTTTTAGACAACATTTAGAACAAAATAAAACAAAAAAATATTTTTTTGGTACGGTGAAAGTTACGTAAGCAATAGAAATTCTAGATCATAAAAAATCTAGATTTTTTGAATTTTTTGTTTTCAATGTTTGTCTCTAAAAACGCTTTTGTTAGATAACTTATCTATCCATAATGTACCCTGCAAAATTTCGTGTGAATTGGTACGGTAGTTTTATCAGAAATCCTTATCACAAAGAACAAAAGAAATAATAACAAAAGCGGGTAATAAAGATAAGTGAACGTTGTTTACAAAGACTGTAACCATTTGAAACGTATTTCTAATCTATTCGAGTAGCAAAAAACATAAACAATACTACTTGAGACGTTATAATGAAACCTGAGTAATTGTTTATTTAAGTGCGGTCGTAAATCTGTCACGGCCGTTGGACGCACCGGTGCGTCCGCGGTCCTTTACCGGTTAAACAACGTAATAAAATGGTGATATAATAAACATTTTGTGCTTTATTTTATTACTACAGTAAAATATTTTAAGAATGTAATACCTCAAGTAGAGCATTAATTATTACATTTACAAATGAAACTAAGTACATTTAGGTTAATTAACTCCGTATGAATGTGGTTTTACATTTAAACTAATATTATAAAGAGGTAAAATATATTAGTTTGTACGTTTGTAAGTTTGTATGTAGGGTTAATCTCTGGAACAACCAGTTGAATTAAAAAAAAAAAAAATGCATTGGATAGCCCAATTGTTGAGGAAGGTAGGATAGGCTCGCGGACGAAGTCACGGGCAGAAGTTAGTGTACAATAAAAAACAGCGGCATTCCGGGAGTGCCGACAGAAGTGAAAACTTGAACAAGATCGCCTTGGTGGAAGGAAAATACTTGTATAGAACATTGGTCCGTAACCTTATCTAAATAAAGAGCACAATTAGGTTTACAAAAAAAAAAAAACAAATCCTTTAAAGTAAAAATACTTGCATAGAACATTGATCCGTAACGTAATATAAATAAAGAGCATAATCGCGTTTACAAAAATAAGGTGTCGGTAACGGTGTCGCGCGTTCAATTGTTTTTTTTCCCATCTCAAAAATGCCCAAGGCGCCTAAATCTATTGTTTTATTTTATTATTTTATGCACGTGTTTCTGTGACAATTAAACTTATTTTTCTTTCTTTCTAATGAAGTTTTCACTTCAAAAACTACTAGCGACCCTCCCCTTCTTCGTACATAACATCAGAGGAAATGCATCAGACGCAAACAAGTAATACTGTTCTATAGAAGGTGAAATTGGTCAAGCATGAGACGACTTGACAAAACATGAAGATTTTTGTGCTATATCTAAGTTAAAAATTAACGTCTTAAATGTATAAACCTTCAGGAATAAATTCTTTAAATGATGACGAAAACCGCAACAAAATCCGTTGAGTAGTTTAGAAGATCAACAAACAAACACGAAAAGCGACTTTTATTTATAATTATGTATTGATTAATGAAGTGTTTAGCCTTTACTAGGACCTGTTCATGTCAAGTTGGTCATATAAAGTTTTTTTTTTTCTTAGCCATTATTGTCCCACTGCTGGGCAAAGGCCTCCCTACCGGCTTTCCACCTCTCTCTGTCCTATAAAGTAGGTAATGAAAAAACTTTTAAAACTTTTCTGGTTGTCAAACATAAGTACATACAAATTGACTTCAACTGCAGACAGTATGCACTTAGCAAGTACCTGTCGATATGTCCTCCTGCATCCCCGTTAACATGGAGTAGCAAACTTTAGCAAAAATCTGTGTTAATAATTCTGCAGTATCGAATACGTGTGAGACGTGTGTTGTATGCAACTTTGTGTCTCGTGGAGTTTGATTTAGACACAGGTAATTACGTATTTATACACGTATATTTCTAGCTTTTTGTATTAATTAAACTATTTCGGAATAAAGAGAGTTAGGACTTTTCTTCTTTGGTTAGTCTGTCTTCCTAGTCATGCACACGACACCATGCACAAGCGTACCTTTAGGCCCTTTGAACATACACGTTTTACTTGCCATGAAAAACTACGGTTTATATGACGTGTGTAGGCACGGTCGTCAGGTTTGTATGGTTCACTATGGAAAATTGTTAACAGACACGTTTTTTCAACGGCGCGGTTTTTACGCCCTACCGTAAAAAGCCGTGCCATGTACAAAGGGCCTTACGTTATGTTATAAAGACTTTCATCATCATCTTTATAATCATTGGCATGTAGCAGTCCACTATTGGACATAGGCCTCACAATTCAACTCGAGTCTCGGCAACTCTCATCCAGCTGTGAAGACTTTGCACGAGTTTCATTTTATAAAAACAAAAAGAAAACTATTATATTTTACATCTATTTATATTTACTTATCACTTAGTGACCCAAAGATAATATGTCTATCATTCTGCACTCCATTACCCAATCTAACTACATCTGCAAACACCCAAACGATGAAATTCCATCTTCTGTCTACAAGAACACCCACACAAAGACTCAACATTACCACATTGTCAAACGCTTTCAAAGTATCAGGTGTGCAACATGAATACCTAATCTTAATGGAGTACGTACATGTACCACAGATAAGGGACAGAATAAATCATCGACCGAGTGTACTACCAAGTTCCCGGTGGGAAGAAACAGATTGTACCACCGAGTCTCGTAAGAATAAAACTGTTTTATCGCGATTTCATGGGGACTTAAATGTTTGAGATGTCATAAATTTTTCAGTGTGAAAATGGGGAATTAGAATTAATGGTCGATTTTTTTTGAAAATGGTTCTTAAATGTGTAAATATTGCAATAAGCATACTAGAAGCGCATAAAAAATTAATAAAAATATGGGAAATATCGTGACATAATTGATTATCTGAAGTAGTTATCTAGTTGCATATCAATGAACTACCACCCACACATTGATTCGGTAGTACCTAATGTACGAAAACATTGCTCTTGCAAAAACAAAGAGGTGTGTGAATATTTGCAATGAAAGAGATTCTTACCTCTATCTCTGTTTATCTGTAGGATATCTGTGCAAAAAGTAGAAAAAATAAACTGGATATTATCAACAGAGAATACACGGTAAATGTTTCAAATTCCAAATCCTAAACAATTCCAACTCCTCATCTCACTCGAGAAGCAAAGTCTACGAAAATGTAAATATTTGTCGAGTAAATCGCACCACGAAGTGCAAACATTTTAAACGGCTTTCAAATGTTACATGCTAAATACTATACGTATGTAAACTACATACTACTTATCAATTTAATCCGGCAGTTGAAAACAGCTGCAAAAAAGTGCTTTCACTCTGAACCTCTGAACGGACACGGCGACGCGGTCACGAGAACGAAATAATTCTCGCAAAAATCCTCGGTTAGATAACGTTTTCCTACGGCACCTAAACCGAAAATACGAAATTGATCTCTATATCGCAAGCCATAAATAACATTTTTAATATCGCTGCGAATTTTCCGGCAGATTTCGGGGTGGTGGTCCGATTTTGGAACTAATCCCACCGTATTAGAGTTAGTAATTGCGTGTGTTATGTGTTGTGGGGTTTGTAGGCGCCGGCGTTCGTCACGTTTAAATATGATTTATGCAAGTAATTTAGTTAAGTACATATAGACATTACGAGCTGCGGATAGATTAAAATGTTCGTCGGAACGTGGATCCTTTTGTGGTGTCGTATCCTTGTCGCGGCAATGAATTATGTCCTTTACCTCAGTAGAACAATGCGGTGTGAAAATGACATCATTCGAATATTAACGACATTGCTGTTAATTATACTATCATTATTACATTTGTGTGACATGTCTGTGTTATTACGTTTTATGAGTAACGTGAGCTATATTTTTCGTATCTTTATTACTTGTTATGTGAATAGTACAATATATCCTGCTAATTATGATATAAAAGTAATTGTATCTACTGTTGCCAGCTCGGAAATGAGTCATATATTGACGACTATCAGGGTCAAATTTCTTTTCCCTGAAACTTTACAAATAACAATTGACTTTCTCTTGAGATAGTAATATTTCCTTCTTCTATAGTAATACAATCAATTTAGTTTAAATAATTAATTGGCACCTAACAGTACTTCCTATACTATTAAATGAGCAATATTTGTATATATATATATCTATATTTGTAATCACGTTTATTTATTTATTTATTTAACCATTTATGCACACACATATAAACAGACAAGAAGAAAGGAACAGAAAAATATGTACAAAGGCAATAAAACGGCTAATGATTTCGATGAAAGTTGCAATATAGGGGTTTTCGGGGGTGAAAAATCGATCTAGTTAGGTCTCATATCTGGAAAAATTTGTTTTCTCCGTATTTTCACCCGAGCAGAGCTCGGTCGCCCAAAGTACAGATAAAGATGGTTACCTTAGAATAATTATATGGCAGCATAGAATTAGTAAGTACCTACTATCATGGCTGCATAGGAATTAGTATTAACTATACTATTAAATGAGTATTCTCTATTTTCACCCGAGCAGAGCTCGGTCGACCAGGTACTATATAGTACATCGAAGATGGAGTGTTATGTTATGTTATCTTATGTTTCAATGATGTAAATATACTTATAAGTACATAGATATTGAAAGTTTTCAGGCGTAAGTTCGTTATCTTATGCCAAGCGTTATACGGTTTATTTAAGAAAATATCCTCAATATTGAGCCTAAAAATTTAATTTGTGTCATAATTGGCGAAAGATTTGCAAAAGCGGTCATTCGGAAAATAGGAGTTTTTTGTTTGTAATATATTTTCACCTAACTGTGCTAAAATACTGTCTGCAATAAGCTGAAAAATGATACTATTTCAACCTTCAAATCCCTAAGGACACACAGTCAGACACATTACCTACAAACTAGCTCATAAGCGCCCAACACTAAGCTAGAGTCTAAAATAGAATATAACAAGAGGAATAACATTATAGCCCATATTTTCGTCAAATGACTAGTGTTGTGTCGTGTCTATTTTAGACTACAATGCCTCTGGGTGCGACGGAGTACGAACGACGTATAAAATTTCCATACACAGAGTTCAAGGATGAAATGAGTCGTGATGTATAAGCGGTAGCGGGTTCTTCGTGTGTTTTTGAGATAAGGATTAGGTATTTGTTTTTTTTAAGTGACAATTGAACTCGCGACACCGTTGCCGACACCTCATTTTTTTTAACGCGATTGTGCTCTTTACTTATATGACGTTACGGATCAATGTTCTTTGCAAGTATTTTTACTTTAAAGGTTTTGGAAGTATTTTTTTTTGTAAACGCGATTATGCTCTTTATTTAGATATAAGGTTACAGACCAATGTTCTATATAAGTATTTTTCTTTCACCAAGTCGATCTTGTTCTAGTTTTCACTTCTGTCGGCACTCCCGGAGTGCCACTGTTTTTTTTAAGAGATACGTTTATTTACCCTCTTTGCCTATTGCATATTAATAGTATTAAGGAGTAAACTCCAGTCGTGCATTGGAGCTGACACACACACAATTTTTTGACCACATCCTGGAATTTTAAATAACATCAAGTATCTGATCAATAAAAATCTTCGGTTTGCTGTTATGGTTGGTGGATTAAAATATCAAAAACCAACTATAATAATATCTTCTTGACAGTTATCAGACTAGCTTTCAGGAAGCGGCAGTTTGTTATGATTGGAGGCAATTATATCAATGGATTTTATAGGCACTGTCAACAGGTAGTTTACATAAACTTAACATAATCCTGTGAACCTTGAAGGGTAGTACAGGTAATTTAACATCTCAAAATTTCTTAATATTGAATACTCAGATATGCAGAGTAATTGCGTAAGACACAGTAGCAATGGCTTTCATTTTGAAATTTGCAGCAACATTAATTGCATTATTTATGTTATTGAGCAGATACATTTTTCGAACATATAAAGCAGTGGAGCAATATCCTTCAAAATCATTCAGATTGTGATTGACAGTGTGTTACTCAATTAGGGTGCTAGTCAGTTTATTGCCTTGAACCAGAATTTTTAAGATGTTATGAAAAAATTACAACGATTTTTTCTTTCAAATTTTTGTTGTGAAAAGGCCTACGTGTCCATCCGACTTTACACTCCCAGGTTACTACATTTTTGGTAGTAGACTTCTTATAACTTGTACCACAACCCATGGCTAGTATGACTCACCAGTCGCCTGGAAAACTCTTCAGGCGGTCACGTGACTCCCCCATGACGTAAGCATGCGCGCATCGTGCGAACAATATTGACATGGAATGTGATTATGCGCAGTATTAACTATGTAAATGCCGTAGTCAACTCCAATGGACATCATTGTATGTAGATGGAATTTAATGTCGGAACAGAAAAATAATTTACTGTCTTTCGTAGAAAATTGCGATGACATGCAGTTGTGATTTTCAATTGATTTTTTTTCTTTAGAAAAGTACCTACCTGATTGCGCAGGCGCACGTCATTATGTTAAATTTGTGCTATTTTCGGTGTGAATTTCCATTTTAACCTTTGCCAGCTGAATACTTGAAAAGTAGGTACAATATTTTTTCGTCGGAATCCAGAAATAAACCAACCTATAAGTACATTTGTTTCTGCCAAAAATGATTAACGCCGACAGATTCTGTAGCAATATGGCGTCTAATTTACCGACAGGCTACTTTATTTATTTCCTCTTACAACTTACTTAAGGGTCGTCCTAATGATGTATCGTCGTAATATATGGCGATTAACTTGCAGTTTCTGACCGGCCCCTTACGGTGCAAGTGCAAGGATATTGTTCGGAACGAATGTTTGTTTCTCACGCGATCGTATTTTAGGAGAAGAATTAAGTGGTTAGCTGTTCGGTGATAGATTTCTTGTGGTTTTCGTTGTGATGTAGTGTTTAGGGTGTCTTTTATATGTGTGGCAAAGCTTAGTTATAACAAAGCAATAGAGTCTTAATGGAGTAACAGACGCAGCGAGATTCACATAACATAATTCTCCTCTTGCATTTATCTCAATTTAATTTAGGGATAGTTATTTTTTTTTTTTTAATCTACGTAGACTTCAATAGATTGTATCGAAGCTAGTACCTAGGACAGGTCTTCTTATAATTTTTATTTTTCTGAAAAATTTGGTGTTCCAAATGAATGTCAGTATGAAAAAAAAATGTTTTGTAGTAGCTGTACTTATATATGAAAAAGCCACTTGCGAAGTGCCAAAAACATCGAAATAATTATCTCCTAAACCACACAAGTTAGCTACATGAAGTAAATCTTGAACACAGTTTTATAGTTGTTTTTTATGCGCTATTAAATATACTTGAATGTTGTATTTTACTTCAAGAAGCTAACTTGCGTAGTTTTGGAAATATTTCATGATAAGTTAGTGGCTTTTTTATATTGCTCGTCAGTGTATATCCTTGGCTAGGTACATCAAACTCACCTATCCAATACAAAACAATTGCGTGTGTTATGTGACATTGACGTCATTAAAATAATTAAATGAGGTAGGTACTTAATACCTACATAAAATTGTTTCTATGTAGTTAATTCAACTTTTTTCAAACACAAGTAAAAAATAAAAAAATAAAGAAAAATTGATTAATTTGTCACAGAAACACGTGTATACAAAGACAAAAGTAGGTAAGCAGAAAACAAAATAGGTATAACTTAGTACATAATATGCAAAACAGAAATAGTCGGCAGCTGCACGTCATGACTGTGGCAAGGTTTCCACTCAGCATGATGCTGTGCTATGACATAACATCACGCCTTGTTTACCCGAAGAGTTGGGCAGAGCTGTGCCTACAGTACATCAACATTTCGCCAGTTATGTTTAAGTCCCATGTAATTGCCATCAGCCGGGCACAAATCCAGATTCCGGGCTGCTACTGAGAAATTCCAGAAAAACCCATTAACACATTGTCCGACCCGGGAATCGAGCCCAAGACCACTAGACCAACGAGGCAGGCACATGTAAAAATGTGTTGATATTTTATTTAAAAATAGTGGTAGCACAAGTTTTTATAAATAAGTGGGCGAGAACATTTTCCGTGCTAATTCGGACGCTCTGTTCGAAATAAATATTGGAATTCAGACAATCTAAATATTTGCGATGACTCAATTATTTGATGCTAAAAAAATGTTTACACATTCTTTGTCTGCGGTTTTCAAGAGTATTTTCCGCTTATTTATTGAGTCTATGATTCCACTTAAGCTGTTGTGAATTTCTATTTTTGTCGCGTCTCTGAATCATAATTAGTCGCTAGACGAACACTTTTTAGTTCGTTTACGAAATGTCCATCAAATTCGTCAAATCATAGACCTATCTATAAACCTGGAATACCACAGCATAAACAATTTTAATTGAATTTCAGTGCACCAATACGTGGACAAGACTAAACAATACCCGTGTATAGCAGACTTATAATAAGGCTTTTGCATTTTTTCTTCCGTCTGTTGTCCACGGAACGGTTCGTTTTCAATTAACGATATAGAGATTTTCCACGTCGTCGGTCGTAATCCGAACCGGCTGTAATGGAGCGCAAAAAACCTCTTGACGTTTTTTCTAGGCTGTGTGTATTGAAATTACTTTTTTTTTGTATGGACTATTGAGTGTAGGGGGTTAGGATTTAATTGAAAACGTTCGTTATGACTGGATGACTTGTGAACGTTTTTAGATTTTTAAATTGGCCTTTTAGGTGTAGTATGTTCTAGTTTATTTTTTGAAACTGGCAAAAGAGAACAACTTTTACGTGAAAAAATGGAATTGTGTTTTTAGGTTGGTAAATCCTAAAAATACGCATCATATATTCACAAATATTTTCAGTAATTTAACGTTGTCACTTTACGGTTCATTTTCATATTAAATCGTCTGTCTACAATATTAAATGAACAATCCTACAGTCCAGCTAAAAGCATTACCATTTATGACCCAGGCAAGCGTACACAGAATACGAAATTCAAATCTCGTTTTAATTTTTCCACCCATAAACGGTTTCAATTCATCCGGTACTTAAACGTTCCTGATGGTAATTCCACGTAGCATTCTCATCTTGGCCGCCATTTTAATTGTGATTACTGGGCCGATGCGCTATTTGTATGCAATATTCGAACCTGCAACGCATTTTAAAAACCGGCCAAATGCGAGTCGGACTCTCATACGAAGGGTTCCGTACCACCGTACATTATTTAGCAAATAAATTAAAACACTAAACAAAGAATATTATTATTTTCATATTAACTTTTTTTAATCGCCAAAATAAATTTATTTTTCATAATTATATTATGAATTACAAAGTTATTTTTTTCAGCTGCAGAAAAACACCAATATTTAAATAAAATACATTATGAATCGGCGTTTTTAGTACTTGTTGAAGTTTAAAATTCGTAACTTATTTAGTTGTTGAGATAGAGCTCGTACAAAAATGATCTAAAACTGACAACTTTTAAGGCATTTTTTCCCCTATTTCATCATTTTTGAATTAATTTTTCTCTACTCAATGAGCTCTAGACAATAACACCCCACATGCCAGGGTTCGATTTTTTTTAATTTAGAAGAAGCCCTTAAATTTTAAATTTTTATTATTTTGTTGTTATAGCGGCAATAGAAATCCATAATCTGTGATGTTTTCAACTGTATACCTATTACGGTTCATGAGATACAGCTCCCTGACAGACAGACAGACAGACGGAGAGCGGAGGCTTAGTAATAGAGTTTCGTTTGGCACCCTTCAGGTACGGAACCCTAAAAATGAAATGGAGAAAGTTCTGTATAAAGGGTAACAAATGACTGGCTGGCTACATAAAAATTCGAAACTCGAAATGGTCCAGTATTTCTTTTTTGGTATTTTGTTTTTTTTTTGTGAGTAAAGTGTCATAGCTCATAGGGGTTAAAAGTTATTAACAACCCTTTGTTTTGTAGGGAAACAATAGTTGTAAATTAATTTCTACCTTTAATGTTTATTTTTACACCATTTTACGTAACGGCTAGACAAAAACAAAGAGTTTATTATGGCCGTCATTCATATATTAATCTTGAAACCCTTGAATAAATCAGTGCCCTATGTTTAATTATTGACTCAACTCAAGTGATAAGTTTCAAACAATTACAACAATAATAAGGTAGGTCTAATATCCTTAGCATACCTATACCTGTGAATTATTTATTTGTGTAATATTGCAGTTTTACAGTTTATTTCTGAAATTATAGGAAAACATATCGATAGCATTAGTTGTTTTTTGTTATGGGAATTCATTGAGGATAAATTCCTCTTGTCTTACACAATTATAAAAGTCCCACAATATTTCACAATGGTATACAAAACAATGATGAATTCGCTTAAAATAGAACTGAAGAGGATATGCAATTAATTTAAATTATTTTCCTTTTTATATTTCATATACTCATTAGTCATTAATCGTTTAGTCATTAAAAATAATTTGTGTATGAATTTAGGCAAAATAATTTTGTTTTACATTTATGGCGACTATTCATATAATCAGTTATAAATCTTCATTACAAGAAACAACCTAACACAAAAATATATTATTTATGTTTAGCTTTTTTACTTATTTTTTAAATGTACTTGTAATATAATTAAAAAAAAAGGAAAGAGTTCATTGGGCATCAAAAAATTCGTCAGCATCGCTGTTAAATGGAAGAATAAAAAAAAAATTGCACTTTACTAATATTTTCAAAATAAATTGAAAGTTACATAACACAAAAAACAATGATTAAAACCATTGATTTTACGAGTATAATACGAAATTAATGAGATTACACATAACCTACAATAATTTAAATAAGATAGAAATTACAAATTGTAGACCTTGACGACCACTTCAGGCCGGGCCGCCTGCTTTTTCGCTATTCTGGCATAAAAAACCCACACAGAGAGACAACTGGACAGGAATATAATCCTCCTAATTAACAGCTGAACTCAACTGTACTCCTTCATTGTGGTTGTCGCGCATTAAACGTTTTTTTTGAAGTGAACACTTCTTTAAGCGCGTTGGGCATTTTTGAGATGGGAAAAAAACAATTGAACTCGCGACACCGTTACCAACGGTACTCGCGATTGTGCTCTTTATTTATATTATGTTACGGATCAATGTTCTATACAAATATTTTTACTTTAAAGGTTTTGGAAGTATTTTTTTATAAACGCGATTGTGCTCTTTATTTAGATAAGGTTACGGGCCAATGTTCTATACAAGTATTTTTCTTCCACCAAGGTGATCTTGTTCAAGTTTTCACTTCTGTGCCACTGTTTTTTTATATGAAGTCCATAATCATTATCCTCTTGACCTTTCCCAATTTATTTGTGGTCAGTGCAGTGCGTTTTCTTCTTCCATATCTCTATACGCCGCCATATATTTCTTGCCATATCATCTTTTACCTCTTCCAGACTCTTACATACTCATTTCTTATTCTATCCATCTCAAGTCCTTCAGTAGGTACCTTAATCAAAATCAGTTTCATTTAACCACTTCCACTTTACGTCGCGTGTCTCCGAGTCCATTATTCAGATGGCCTGGCTTCTTGGATGAGTTGTGTGTCGAAACACGCAAGCTCTCGTGCTCAGATGGCAGCAGATTGATCCGGCCCGGTCATTAAGGTGAAAGGCTCCCTGAGGGAGTAGCATGGGGTAGCTCGGTGAAAAATAAGTAGTTAGGTTTGTGTAATGGGTTGTATTTTTAAAGTGGGTGTGGGTTGGTAAAAGATATACCAAACAGTTTTTATTTATTTTTTATTTTATTTTATTATTTATGTACTCACAGTAAAATACATAGAGATATGACATTATTATAATTTTGAGTACAAAGGTACAGCTTATTTCTTTAGAAATTTCTTCCAGCAGACCTGCGAGAGGACAAATGAGAAAGAAATGTAGACAATAATGTGTGAGAACAAGAAGAGAAAAATATGCGAAGTCTTAAACTCAAAATTTAAATATACGTATAACGTAATAAATTAACATATACTTAAATAAATACATAAAGCTTAAATATATAAACATACATACTATAGGTATTTAAATACTCACAGTTGAGAGGAGAGATAATGCTCTTTTACTCGATATTTGAATTGAGAAACAGTTTTTAAATCACGAATGCTAGGTGGAAGTGAATTCAACAATTGCATAGACAGAGAAGGAATAAAAATAGTAGTGTTTTATGAGGATGAGATTTAAGGAGGGATCTAAGGTGTGATCTACACGGTGTGTCGCTAGGGCGAGCGTAAGAAAAACGCTCACGCAAAAGTACCTAAAGTAAAAGTACCTTATTACCTGAAGTAAGGTTGAAGAAACAGCTTCTATAAAAATATTTTCTAAGAAAAACTATACGTGTAATTTGCTCCATAAACAGTAAAAATAGTACCTTCCCAAAAATATTGTAGTTATTCCCCCGAAAAAAGTTAGATGTGTTCTCATATCTTATCTATCTCATAAAGTGATAAGGATAGGTACATCCATTTAGTCATTGCCAAAATAATCTGATCAAAGGAATAACCTATAAAAGACCTGCAGATAACAGCATTCTATGAAAACTTAATTGATTTCCTGAAAATTAAGAAAAAAATCGATTAATAATATATACATAAAATATACTTAGTTGTATACGCAAAAGAGCTTATTTCGAAAGTTGTCATTCGGATCCCCGCAGATGCTTTTTACTAGTTCAGTGGGCATTATGCAAAAGGCTTTCCAGACTGAAGTAATGACATACCTAGATGGCCAGTGAACCTTGACATTTGCCTGAATATCTTGGAAGATAAAGTTTTTCTATCCTCCTGGGTTTTGTGACCTAAAAGGCACACTTGACTAACTTTACGTCCGTGATTTGCATATTTTTAGCAATCTGAGTACCCAGTCAGTACTTTTGCGAAGTTTCTTGGACGCCAGTCCAGTCATAAAATTGTTTTAATGTCTGTTCGAAATAATTAAAATTGAAGGAAAGTCAGAATACACGATAAAACATAAACAGAGCCCTAGGGAAACATGAATTATGATAATGTTAGATTTTATGTAATTTGAAGAACTAAATCATACGGATATTGCAAAAAAAAATAGCGAATATTCCCTTACAGACTAATATTTTTATAGCTAAAGGCTGAAAGGTTAAAAGGTTAATCCAGGATTAGATGAAAGTTCAAAACTCAACGCTGATTGGTTTCCTTTGAAAAATCGAAACACTTTTGAAAGTGTAGTGCTATGCTTCCAGAAGCAATTGACCTAAATAACTATACGATTTCAGAATATTGCATACGTCACAGGTACACATCAAAACGCCAAAACACAATAAATCCATCGCAAGGTCCTCAATTCGCGTGTATCATGTATTCATGACAACTGACAATATTTGCGTACAAGGCTCTTAGTGCCACGTGCGGAAACAATGGAGGTACACGCAAACGAAGCCTTACTGGTGTCGAACAAGAATGTAAACGACGGTCAGAGTTAACTCGTGAGCTACCGGATATTTTTAAACTGTGATCTTGTAAACGTTCCTATAAAGGCAAGAGCATATTACAAGCATTCGAACCAATCAAATGCAACTTTAATACAACAAAAAAGGCCAGTGCGGCCCGCCTGTAGAATATAAGGTGGGGTAAAAGTAATGTCATAATGTCAATATGCCATAATTTTTGCAATTGGCGTCATAATGTCATTGTGATTTGACACTTTTGTTGTAGACAGATAGATAATAAGTTGATGTTGATAAATGCAATGAAGTGAATCACATAGCTCAGGCAATGACGGAGATTTTGAAACACCAATTTCTGGGTCGAATAATCTCTATTTTTGGCGATTTGAACTGACTGGCCAGATCGCCGACTTCTTCCTTTGGGGCTTTTAGAAATCTCGCGTTTCGAAATCTTCCTTTGGGGCTTTTAAAAAGCCAACATTGAAACAATAAATCACCAAATAGGAGCTAGATTAATTCAAAATACCGTTAAATGAGCACAAAATATGTGCATTTCAGGAGGTGGTCATTGACCGTTATAATTTTTTTTTTACTGATGTCATCAATCTTTCCGTGAAAACAGGGATTTTTTTAATTTTCAACAAAATGACAGCCAATTCACTTTATGACATTACTTTTGCCCATTTTGACATATTTTTTGTAGAATGGAATAGAATATACTCTTTATTGTTCACCTTGACAAATATGGTGCTCGATGGTTTATATAAAACTTAGGAAAGTAATGTAGGATGATTTTTGCGTGCCTCAAAGAAGAAAGATCAGATCAGATGATCTTATTGTTGTTGTCATAACGTAAGGCTGAGGTTTAAGTAAGTTTGGTTATGTGATGGATCAACCAATATGCACTTTATTGACACAATAAAGTAACATCATTTCTATAAACCGCGAGTGTAATGTGTTACACGACAATAAGAAAAACAAGTTAAGTTTAGTCAGAACCTATTTCTAAATCCAACAATACTATTGGAATGACTGTACCTACCTAATCCTTGCGGTCTAGCAATTTATATGGTGCAACAATTTACCTTACGCAATATCCTCAAACTATGATTTCTAAAAACATAGGCATGCATGATAAACAGACCAATCTCCTCATCTGCGAAGCAATAAAAACACATCGTCTATAATGGAGAAAAAAAAAACCTAGACAAAAGGGATCGCAAATATGCGTTCCTACAGCGATCAGGAACGTCATTTTACGTCATAAATCTCGTTGATCCCTGCAAGAGATCAACCCGGTACAACAAGGATGATAAATGTGTATTTTTTACCAAATTTATTTCAGCTCTAGAGAATACGCAGCGTAGAGAATATGCGTTTCATAATGGAAAATATTTTCCGTTTTTTTTTTTGTGGTAATCTTTACGAATTGTTTTCCTTTTAGAGTAAGTGAAATTTATTCATAAGAAAAAATCTATTGGGAAAAGCATCCACCGAAAATATTAATGTTTTAAACGTTTTTCAAACTATGACCCATTTACATCCACTGCTGGGTGGGTATAGCTTTGATCTTTTACGCAATAAATGATAATTCAATAGCATTGATCGGAGAGCAAAATTATTATAATAATAATTATTATTTATTTATTTCAGAGAAACTTAATTTATAAATTAAGTAACCTATATATGGAGAACTTTTAAACTTGGATGAACTTTTTGATTTTATGTTTTTGTGATAGATATTTTTATACATAAAATTAAAAAGTTAGTTTGTTAGTAAAAATTGTAATCGTAATTATTAATTATGTTAGTATTGTTAGTAGCTATATCTAATCGTTGCTCACCGGTCAATGTAATGGAATTGCACAATAATGTATGTCAAAATAATGCCTAAATACCATGTCGAAGTAGAATGACATGATAAACAATAAAACTCAGACCAAATAACCATGATTAGATTAGTAAACTATCGATTTCAAATGATTAGCAAGCTTGACGTATTAACACAAAAATATGATGCAAGTTGAAAAAGGATGGCAACTAATGACTAATGTTTTTTTGTACTCGATCCTTCTGATATTGCCAACCCTCTTTAAGTAAAGCGACGGACACACTGACGGACATGACAATGTAAAAAAAAAACTACTTGGTTAACATTTAAAAGCGTTCATTCTAAAAGTTGGCAACGTCGCAAACAGCTGTCAAATTTTACCTATTTTGACTATTTTGGCAATATTACTGTATGGAAGTATGAAATATCGCTAACTAGTGAACTAAAATGTTAATAATAAATTGCAATTATAACACTGAATTTGATGTTGTAACCGTTTTACGTGTAAAAAAAAGGCATTTGAAAGGTTTCCAAATACTTTTTTTGCATCTAAAACTAATTATTCAGTGTTACGATATTAATTATTGCATTTCATAATCAAATAATATTTTAGTTCACTAATATTATAAAGAGGAAAGATTTGTATGTTTGTATTTTTGTATGTAAAGAATAAACTTAAAAACTACTGGACGGATTTGCTGCAACATAGGCTATATTTTATCCCCGTACTCCCATGGGAACGGGAACTACGCGGGTGAAACCGCGTGACGTCCGCTAGTATTTCATATTTTCATACATTAATATTGCCAAATTAATCAAAACAGCGAAATATTTGACACCTATTTGCGACGTTGCTAACTTTCAAAATAAATGCTCTTAATCATCTTAAGTTTGAACATATAGTCACGTGTTCTTAGACCATTTCGAAGTAACATATGTACCAGGAACCGTAATGACGCACAGAGAGCGGACGACCGGAGATTTTTCTGCAATGATTCTTGTTATATGTAAATTTTTGAATCATAACCCATTATCGTGGGAATTTTGTATCGGATTGTATGGTGTGTACGGTAAGCAAAGAAATATGTTAACATAGATAATTATAATGTAATTATCATTAGCATATTCATCAGGTTTTTTTGTCCCACCAACGTTTACATGTATTAAAAACAAGAATCTTAAATTAATCTGAAAAACTGGTCGGAAAATTAAAATTATAATCCAACTATACATTCTTGATTTCGATCCAGATAAATAAAATGCACTTATGATGACGGCAAAAAAAGTTTAGATCACAATGACTTTAAATTTTCTGGCACTTTTCTTGAATTTACACATTTCATGGATTTATTAACATTATCATTATTTTGTTAACCTAGGTTTTAGCAAATGACAACAAAAGTCAACGAAGCTGACCTTAACATACCAGAAACTAGTTTTAAATTAAAATTTCACGTGTTATGTACCTGCCGATGTCGTTCAATTAAAAATGTTAATGTATGGAAATTTTATTGAAAGTACGCACGCAAAATTAAGTAGTTAATTTGTTGTTGCTAACCATACACTTTGTAGTCTAGCAAAACCAAAGGGCCTCCGCGAAAAGTTTTACTAAGAAAACTTGATGAGCAAAATTAGAAGAAGCGCTGAGTTTGACTATTTATAAGTTTGCCGGTAAGGCAAGAAGTACTTGCGGTTTCCAAAAAAAATATGAATCGGTGTCTATTTTTATTCCTGTATTAAAACTTTGATTGGAAGGTTCATGACAGTCAGGTGGTAGGATATATGATTTATTACTTGATTGACGAAAAAAGTTAGAATATAAACTTTTTCTTAAAAAATATCGTAAAATTTTATCTTCGCCTGGCCTCACAAGGAATTTCTACAAAAAAAAATGGATAAATTATATTCAAGTCACTAATAACTGTTTATTAGTGACTTGAAAATAATTTATCAATTAAATTATATTCAAGTCACTTATAACTGTTTATTTGATAACTGTAGACTTAAATATAATGTATCAATTTTTTTTTGTAGAAATTCGTTATGAGGCTTGGTTAAGGTAGTTTAAATCAAAGAAAGAAGGTATGAACACAGTAATTATTAAATGAAAAACTCATACTTTCATGATCTGCATAATCGGATAGGTATTTAAATATCTTTTTCTTAACATTTTTAAATCAGTGCTCGTGATCTTATAATTTTACGAAAAAACTTGTTGAGGAAAGGCAACCACGTGCGTACATCATCATCATTTCAGCCGAAAGACGTCCACTGCTGGACATAGGCCTCCCCCAAGCACCGCCACCTCGACCGATTCTGTGCTTTCCGCATCCAGCGGATTCCTGCGGCCTTCACAAGGTCATCGGTCCATCTTGTGGGAGGCCTTCCAACGCCACATCTTCCGGTACGCGGTCGCCACTCCAGAACCTTTCGGCCCCATCGGCCATCCGTTCTGAGAGCAATGTGCCCAGCCCATTGCCACTTAAGTTTGGCAATTCTTCGGGCTATTTCGGTTACCTTGGATCTCCTGCGGATCTCTTCATTTCTGATTCGATCACGTAGGGAAACTCCAAGCATAGCCCTCTCCATTGCCCTTTGGGTGACTTTTAGCCTTCTGATAAGGCCCATTGTGAGCGACCACGTTTCAGTACCATAGGTCATCACTGGCGTATTATTTTACAAGTTACGTAAATACGTAGGATACGTCGTGTAGGGAAATACAGTATAGGCTGTAACCGACATTACGCATGACGTGTATTGAAGGGCCTATTTAGAATACTACAAGACAAGCATAGGCAATGCAACAGTGAGTAACAATACTGACTCTAAACCAGACGTAATTTCGCTTTCTTTTCACCTCCACAACAAACCCGACATTATGTCAATTATCCTAAAGACATTTCGTCATCGCGATAAGGAAAAAAGAAATCAAACATCAGAATAAAACACTTATTAATAACGCTTTCCAGGAACGATCGATATTATGCAAAACACAAGGCACCGTTTGTAACAGTGAAGGCCGTTCGTAGAATGACTCATACTGGAATTGGGGCATTTCGTTCTATGGTTTGCGTACTCATATAGCAAGGCGGGGTAATTGCTCGTGACTAATATTAGAAAATGTACTAATTTCACTGCTATTGTATAGTAGTTTTTGTGAACCTTGAACTTTTGTATGAATCATAGATACAAGTTTTAGATAGCTATTGCTGTTTTGTTTTTAAATTATTTTTATCAAAGTGAGTCAGTTGGGGTAGGTTAAAAGTTAATGTAATGTAGGTAATATTTAAAGGTTTATCGTTTAATTGACATGACTAATGTGTAGTATCAGGAAATGGTTATGTCCACAGTCGTTCGATGATAACTCGCATAGGTATAGAGATATTGAATCTAGAGTTTAGACTGCTAAAAACCTTGAATGATTTATCATATTGTTATGAATCAAGTGTTTTTTATTTGATGGAAGATCAAACTCCAAAGATCAAATTCTAGATGGTCTAGACAAAGGACAATCGTTTTCAAAGCGTTCCGTATTTCTACAGCGTATTTCAACAGGATTGATATAAAGTTTTTGGCAGCTTATGCCAGTCCGATCCCGTCACAAACATAACACGTAAAAGAATGCAAGTCTCGCAACGCAGTTCTTGAAAATGATGTGAGATCTGTTAATTTATTCAGTACCTCTCTATTTGTCATCTTTATTTCTTTAATTAATAGAATGACTTGACCATCGCACGGCAACATAATCAAATAAAATTATCTACTATTTTAAATAGTCCTAATTAAACAAAGCGCAGTGCTAATATTAGGTAGATTTTGTTGTATGTAGAATGTAGATCTATTGCCGTGTGCGATTGCCAAGTTGTTCTATACATCAAAGGCACAGCTTTGTGTTTGTTTTGCTCGACTTGGCGGGGGCAGTGCCGTGTCCCCCTATACATTTTTGACGTTGCCATCATTGTTATTGCTGATTGAATGTGACTTTGTATATGCTGTAGGTCCTTAGCAAATGAACTACGGTTCGTTTTTTAATCTCAGATACTAATTTGACAGGTGCAAATGTCAAACTCCTTAATTGAAAAAACAAACAACAATCACTTGAAATGTCAAATTTAAAAATGAACTTTAGCTACCTGTAGCACATAGGAGCGTGTTAACTACATCATACTGTTGATACTCCACGATTATAAAACCGATCGCCTCGATGGTCTAGTGGTTCCAAACGCTACTGTTGAGCATGAGTCCTGGTTTCGATTCCAAGGTCGGGCAAAGTGTTATTGGGTTTATGCATCAGGAGTTTCTCAGTACCAGCCTGCAGCCTTCTTTTTTTTTTGGGTGGGAAATGATCAAATAACTTCTTCCGCTCTGATTAGAGCGGGAGGGCGTGTCAGACTTTTACTGACTAAAATACACCGTGTTTCTCCAGTTGCCTGTATGTTGCCAGGGGCCACGGTATCCCTTTTGGAATTTCCCGCAACCCCGGTAGGTATCGGCCCTAGCGGACCCCGTCAGTTGTGCTGACATCTCTTTGAGGCGCGTATGGAACACAACGCGCCGTCGACCCGGGCCAGGTCCTTGTCGGACGGCGAGCTACCCATTGCTTACCGTCCGAGCAGCCTGTGCAGCCTGGACTTGTGCCCGGTTGATGGCAATAGGCTTGCCCATTGTTACATAGGATTTAAAAATAACTGGCGAAATGTGGGTATATCTTCTATAGGTACACCTCTGCCTAACCGTCCGGGTAAAAAAGACGTGAAGTTATGTTATAAAATCGATATTGTATCCCGGCCTTGCAAAGATTCACACACTGATAACACAATGATGAATGTAACAAAACGTACTAAATTAACAGCTACTTTACAAGTTTTTGTTATGTAAAACCTTGAACTTTTCATATGACTCATAGTTAGAGGTTTTATATTGTTACAGTTATTGTAAAAAGTAGATACTTACCTATTTTTACATTGCGTGATTTTGTTGGGGTAGGACCTAAAGATTAGTCATGTCAGGAAATAGCTGCTTTTGTAGTCATTCATTGTGACTAAAGATATATTGTCATCTGTATCTGGAGTTTTATAGCCTTGATTGATTCATCGACACAGATTCATCGAATCACATTTATGACAAGATGACGTGGTTGCGGCAATTTCAGTTTTCATTGTGTAGTGATTAGAAGGTCAATTCCCGTTAATGAAATCATTCAAAATCTATATTCTATAGTCGCAATCTCATCGTAGCGACAATTAATATCAAAATAAGTAAGTATTTTTACAAGCTTTTATTTAACTTGCCTTATTGAAGTGAACACTTCTTTAAGCGCGTTGGGTATTTTGGAGATGGGAAAAAGCAATTGAACTTGCGACACTGTTACCGACACCTCATTTTTGTAAACGCGATTGTGCTCTTTATTTATATTACGTTACGGATCAATGTTCTATGCAAGTATTTTTACTTTAAAGGTTTCAGAAGTTTTTTTTTTTTTTTTTGTAAACGCGATTGTGCTCTTTATTCAGAGAAAGTTACGGACCAAGGTTCTATACAAGTATTTTTCTTCCACCAAGGCGATCTTGCACAAGTTTTCACTTTTGTCGGCACTCCCGGAGTGCCACTCTTTTTTTTTGTTATTTTAATTTTTTTATAAGAACGTTATTGGTTTATTTATATGCAACCAGTGTTTCTCATTTTAAATTATCTAAACTATGTAAATAAAATTACGTACAAGTATATAAAGGAAACAATTAAAAATAAAAATAAAGGGAAGAGCTCACTGGGCGTCAAAAAATTCGTCCGCATCGCTGTTAGCGGGAAAAGTGCCCATAATGCTGTCAGCGTTGTTGCCACGTTGGATGGCAATGCTGATTTTTTGCCCTAAGAATTGGCCAGCCCTAACATCACGCCTTGTTTCCCCGAAGGGTTGAGGTATCCCTGTAGCAGGTACACCCACATTTCGCCAGTTATGTTTAAGTCACATGTAATAGGCGAGCTTATTGCCATCAACCGGGCACAAATCCAGACTCCGAGCTGCTACTGAGAAATTTCAGATTGAAAAACCCAATAACACTTTGCCCAACCTGGAAATCGAACCCAGGTTAGTCTTCATCCTTTCTTTTTCGTATGTTTAGTGACTAACCCGGTGTCTTGACTTATTAGTTAGTTTGTTGTATGGGTCAAATCTTACAAGCTGAATTAAAACCACTTCCTCTTATCCTACGGAGTTGACTTTTTTTAGTGCTTGTGGCTGAGATTAGAATGTGAACGGTTTTAAGCTATTGCATAGCTTTTATCGCGGGCTTTGAGCGCGGCGATCGAATCGAGAAATTCCGTAACGTAACGAAAATAAAACCTAACACCCCCCACTCCGCCTACCATGTAATGACGGTTCCCATGACAACGTGATGTTGTCATGTTTGTTTTATGTCATCACGTCGTCATCCCAAGTGTAGCGTTGACAAATAGGAAGTATGGAGATTAAAAATGCTAAGCAATAGCTTTACCGCGGCAGTCCCCGAGTGCCACACGTTTTTTTATTTAAAATACGGGAATTAATCCTTTGCTAGTTATTGCAAAATGCAATGGTTTTTGAAAATATCCACTTCGGAATTTACCCGAAATTAATATTTAAAACAACTAGAATATAGGTCATATTCCATTCTGACCTCATACAGGTAATCGATATGATTCAAAATAAATACACGTGCATATCGATGTGTACGTGTGTATGTATGTGTATCACGACTATTTCCGCATCGTGGATATAAAAATTATATGGCCCGAGTTTATGGCTCTTCACTTGATTTATACGGCTTACAGTTTAAATAAAAAACCGGCCAAGTGCGAGTCGGACTCGCGCATGAAGAGTTCCGTGCCATTATCTATAAAAACGGCAAAAATAAATCATTTCTGTTGTATGTATTTAAGGGGGGGCTCCCCTTAAATATTTATTTTATTCCGATTTTTAGTATTTGTTGTTATAGCGGCAACAGAAATACATCATATGTGAAAATTTCATTTGTCTAACTATCACGGTTCATGAGATACAGTCTGGTGACAGACGGACAGACAGACAGACGGATGGACAGCGGAGTCTTAGTAATGGGGTCCCGTTTTATCCTTTGGGTAGGTACGAAACCCTAAAAATCGACCAAGTGCGAGTTGGACTCGCGACCGAAGGGTTCCGTACCACCTTCCAATATTTAGCAAAAATGGGCAAAACAACATGTTTCTTGTATGAGGACCCCCTTTAATTATTAACTTTAATACACAATCTGCGATGGTTACGGTTTATGAGATAAAGCCCGCAGACAGACTGGCGGACGAACAGCGGAGATTTAGTAATAGGGTTCTGTTTGGCATCCAGCGGCTACGGAACCCTAAAAATGGCGCAAAATGTTAGGTTTATTATAGGATACTTAAACTACTTTTGTGATAGCTTTATAACACTTTCGTATAGGTAAACCTACTTTTCATGGGCTATAGAACAGTCGTTGGGGGTTTGTCTACCCGTAGTCCCTACAATATAGGAGCGTGGCTAAATAATAACAGCCGCACGGTCGATCCCTTAGGTTAAGCTACACTTGCCGGGGTTGGTCTGTGGATGGGTGACCATCTTTACATACCGAGACTCCTCCGTGCCTCGGAAAGCACGTTAAGCCGTTGGTCATTCGTGTATCGTTGACAGTCGTTGCGGGTCATCAGAAACCAGTCTTTCCAAGTACCTACCGGGTATCGTTTTACCCAGTTACTGGGTTGTGGAGGTCAGATAGGCAGTCGCTCCATGTAAAATACTGGTATTCAGCTGCATCCGGTTAGATTGGAAGCCGACCTCAACATAGTTAGGAAAAGGCTAGGCAGATTGATTGAGTCTCTATATTATTATTATAGTGGTGATTGGAAGATAGGTGTTATATTTATTTTCTGTAGGAAAACGACCTTATGATTAATTTTCTTGATCGATACTTAGACCCTTTTATATCAAGTAATTACGTCCGTACGGGAAATGGGCAGCCAAGATATAATCTACACATGCAAAATTAATTAAACAACCATAATTAAGCAGCAAAGCCCACAGAACATTACTTATTCATAAAATTAACATTGCTTATTGCAATTTCGCCATTTGTATAGGTACCTAAATATATAAAACTGACGTATACTTCAATAAATAGCCCAGGCTATTTACATATATTAGGAGGCTCGCTACTTCAGGCACGCAACTGAAGCACGCACGCCTGAAATAAATGATGTTTAGCAATTTAGCCCGAAGTAGCTTCTCTTCAGTTTATCGTTTAGCTGACACAAGTCTTGATTTCCAATAATAAATTCCAAATCTATATATTAGTATAGATTTGGAATTTATATTAATTGATATATTATATATTAATTAATTTATATATTTTATTTATAAATAAAATTGAAGTATCTGCTTGTACTCTGTCAAAATATCAGCTATTTACTAAATGCATATATGAAAGTATAAACAGTTATTATAACACTTTTTTTTAAATTGTCTGTTTGTCAGTTTGTTCCGGCTAATCTCTGAAACGGCTGGACCGATTTTGACGGGACTTTCATTGGCAGATAGCTGATATTATAAGAAGTAACTAGGCTACTTTTATTTTAGAAAAATAATTAGGGTCCATGCGGGCGAAGCTTGGGACAGCAGCTGGCAATGACATAAAGTTCATAAACATACTATTACGTTATACAAACCTAACCTATTACGAAGAAAGTAAATGTCTTTATTTCAGTAACAAAAGGTTTAAACGTTAGATACATATTTCAAATCAAATCAAATCAAAATCAAATCATTTATTTCTTTGCAAAAATGGGTATAGTACATAGGTGTTTTTATAATAAAGTTCTCCATATTTTACCGTCACATGGGCATGCAAAGGTTTACAATAATTTAAAAAAAAAAAAAAAAATTAGAAATATGCAGATCATTGGAATTACAAAAAATTAAATAAAAATGTCAGTGTGGTCATAGCAATAAAAAAATATAAAATAAGACTAAGTAAGCGAACCAATAATTATGTCAATCAGGGTAATAGTATGTCAATTAGTTAGTGAATCATCATTAAGAAAATCGTCAATCGTGTAATAAGTTTTCATAATTAAAAATTCGTTTAGCGCCCTATTTCTAAATAGGTACTTACCTACCTAATAATCTATACAAATAAAAATGAAATGTTGTTCTTTGGTAATATTCGTACGGCTAGACTGATTTGGCTATTTTATTGTTTTATATAAAATGTTCGTAATATTCCGAATAATGTTTTTAGGAAAAGAAAAATTGGAAAAGTTTCCCCGGTAAATTGGGAAAAACTGAAGTACTTTTTCCTTTGGGATTTTTGTATGAACTGTTTAGACAGGACAGGACGGGTCTCAAAAGTCTGTCGCGTCAGCTGGTAAAAATAAAAATACAGGTAGGTATTTTTGTTGTGTGCTACTACAGATTTACCAAGCTTTTTTCTTCCGCCTTCCGGTTCTTCTTCTTCTACAATCTACCAATACTTTACTGGAATAGAGAAAATATTATAAAATCATGTTTTTGCAATCACTGACTAACCGAAATAAAGTCAGGGAAATGAATTGTTGCGCAAATTGGCTACCAACTTAAATTGTCACTATATTCAACATAACATAATATCACTCCTTGTTGCCCTGAAGGGTTGGGCAGAGGTGTCTTTGTAGCAGGTACACCCACATTTCGCCAGTTATGTTTAAGTCCCATGTAATAGGGGGCGAGCCTATTGCCCTCAACCGGGCACAAATCCAGATTCCGAGCTGCTACTGAGAAATTTCAGATAGAAAAACCCAATAACACTTTGCCCGACCCGGGAATCGAACCCAGGACCTCATGCTCAGCGGTAGCGCTTGCGACCACTAGACCAACGAGGCGATTCAAATCGTTGTAAATATCTGTCATGTTTTAAAAGTTGTATGAAATGGCTTTAACACTTCAAATTGACATAGGGTATTAATTTTCTTAACAATTAAAATTCCTGACTGCTTCTACGCTAAGCTATAATTTATTTAGCTTAAAATTCAAAACTAAATAAACTTTTATTAATTTATTTGTACTAGATATTTCCGGTCTAAAAAAAATGTAATAAAAACTTTCTTCGTGTACTGTTTCTCTACCTTTAAAACAGGAAAGGTTTATACATTGCGTGCTTAGACACGGAATAATTTGCATGTTAATGAGTACCTACAGTTATGTGGACGAAACGTATAGTACAAAATTCGCCATGATTTAAAATAAAAGAATTTTGCAAGTCGCGTTTTGCATGCTCGAGTGACGCATGGTTGTACAAAGTTTTAAGTATTCTCAATTAAGTACTTAAACTATTTTTTGTTTTAACACTATAATTCTGTTTTCCTCATAAACTTAAGAGCGTTTATTCTGAAAGTGAGCAACGTCGCAAATAGATGTCAAATATTTCGATGTTTTGATTAATTTGGCAATATTACTGTATGGAAATAAGAAATGTGGCTAACTAAATCCCTAGAATATTAATAATGAATTACAATTATAACACTGAATTTGATGTTGTAACAATTTTAGGTGTAAAAAAGGCATTTGGAAAGTTTCCAAAATTCTTTTTTTTACATCTAAAACTAAATATTCGGTATTACGATATTAATTATTGCATTTCATTATTAATATTCTAGGGAACTAGTTAGCCACATTTCTTATTTCCATACAGCAATATTGCAAAATTAATCAAAACTGGTAAATGTTTGACAGCTATTTACGACGTTGCCAACTTTTAGGATAAACCCTTATGACTTTTGAATTGTGTGATTTACCCAAGATCCGGATTTGAAGTGGTTATAGAGTAGAAAAACCAAGCCTGTCCACTGCATGCTAAATCAAAATAAAACGACCATCCCGGCTATTTTCACGTTCTTTTGTGATTTTCCTTTCCTTCGACATCTGCCAATTTATTGGATTTTTCCCACCAAACATTCAACATAGTTTTGAATTTTTGAGCATTCACGAAGCTGAGGAGCTTGTGGCTAAGTAAAAAGCTGCACGGGTAGATCGATTAGGTTAAGCTACGCGCGATTGGTCCGTGGATGGGTGACTATCTTTACACACCAAGACCTCCGTGCCTCGGAAAGCACGTTAAGCCGTTGGTCCCGGCTGGCATTTGTGGATCTTTGTCAGTCGTTACGGGTCGTCTGAAGCCCGAAAGTCGACAACCAGTCTTACCAAGGGGTATCGTATTACCCAGTAATTGGGTTGTGGAGGTCAGATAGGCAGTCGCTCCATGTAAAATACTGGTATTCAGCTGCATCCGGTTAGACTGGAAGCCGACCCCAACACAGTTGGAAAAAGGTTAGGCAGATGATGATGAACATTCATAAAATTTTAGAAACCCACTCATTCAGTTAACTGGTATTAAAAAAAAGCAAATATGTACAGACGCCAGCACATCAAGATACCCGAAACTGTCAAATTTTCCTAATCAACTTTGAACCTTACGCGTCAGCGATAAAGTTGAAAATCTATTAAATAAATTTGACAGATTGTAGTAGCTTGATGTGCTGACGTCTGTACGAAGAACGAAGCGAAAATCAACGCAGACTGTGTTTACTCAACTGTTGTAAACACACAATCCTTTTTGACGTCCGCGCCTTCACAATTTAACATCGCCTTTCTTTTTGTACCTCCAACCACTTTCAATTTATTTCATTGTAAACGGTTCTATTCAACATTCTTCCCTTAAATTTTCGCTACAAAATTTATTTAGAGCGCTTTAATCGAAGTGTCCGCGTCACTTCGGAAGGTAGACAGGGGACAGTAAAGATAAATACCACTATCTCGACTTAATAGCTTTCTGTCTTATGTCTTAGAAGGGTGTCCATCCGAGCCGAGTCAGGTCAGCGAAACTTTGATTTGTCTTCGTTATGTCGACATATCTGATCACGCGTACAGAATTTTGATCTCCGTATTCAATTTATCGGATACGCTGTGGTTTTATTAGGTAATTGAATGGGAACCATTTGTCGTAGGCTTTTGTCATTAGGCCTTTTGTATCCTTTCTTCATCTATGGGCGAGAGGAAATATCGAGTAAATCACAGTCACTAGTTTTCTCGCTCGATGTAATAATCGACGGAGGGAAATTGGTTATTTAGAGGCGTTCCGAGAAAATGGAAAGAGGAAATTGTCACTTTCCACACTTGTTGCATTTGGAGCAATAAAATACTCACA
Source organism: Agrochola litura (assembly GCA_949152395.1). Classification (NCBI taxonomy): domain Eukaryota; kingdom Metazoa; phylum Arthropoda; class Insecta; order Lepidoptera; family Noctuidae; genus Agrochola; species Agrochola litura. The sequence continues at coordinate 12,992,492 of OX424509.1, read as the reverse complement.
CGTCACACGTCAAAACATCTTGCTTGAAGCAATTTTGTAGAAGGAAAATAGCGATTTACACATAAGATCTGTGTACATTTATGTACCTACTTGATTTTATTTTCCCTCTCTCATTTTCTGTTAAATCCATTGGTCAGATCAGGCTATATAAATTCCCTTTTATACGCCAAGTGGGTGCTGTTATAGTGGCGTCATACTGAATAAATATTCTTAAAGCATAACATACTCAAATATTTAAAACATGTACGCCGTCTCCATCGCGAGGGCTATTTCACACTACTTGTTTTCTCGCGAACAACATTTATACTCAAGACTTATGCGAGTCGTGTGCAGGGTGCATTTTTCTGGCTTCTATTATTCACTGACACAATGGAATATAGACTTTGTTGTTTAACGTTTTGGGATGAATTTCGTTTGTTCACGATAAACAAATAAGTCACCGTCGTCACCTGAGCAAATGTAGCGGGGCCCCACAACAAGTTTATATCAATTTTCTACCGAGTGCGTCTGGATGGTGGAAAACACTTAACCGTGGATGTGAGCCTTTATGTTCTTTTAGAATAAAACTGTTTTATTTCTTCCAGTGCCTACATTTTGAGAAGGTAAATTAAAAAATGCGAGGTTCACAGAAGAGATGATAAAGTGAAAAATATTTTTATTTGCGTCTGAGGTTTTATGTTTCATAGACATAGATAAATCCACGTTCTGAATAAGATTTTATGAATATAAACTTATTTGATACGTTTGCGAGGTATACACAAGACATAAAAGCGAGATTAAACATGGAGATAAAAACCCTTATGTGATATGTATTTACCTAATTTAAATAAACAACGTCAGATGAGTCATTTTAATTAATTGTTTGTACGTGTGGGTAATGTTTGTTCGTCGTGTTTTCTCATACATCCAATACTATTAAACGATCAATATTTGTATATATATATAAGTATACATATTTGTACTCACATTCTCGAAATCGGCTCTAACGATTGCGATGAAAAATGCAGACCTCAGTCGCCCAAAGTTTAGAGCAAGATATTGAATAATGATATGGCTGCATGGAATTAGTAAGTACCTACTATCATGGCAGCATGGAATAAGTAGGTACTATACATGGATTAGTATGAACTTTCCTATATAGTAAATGAGCATTCTCTATTTTCACCAGAGCAGAGCTCGGTCACCCAGGTACTTTGTACTAACTCAGATATCCACGTTATACATCTTTTACGACTGTCAATTACTATAGCAACGTAGATTCGTAGATACGTAGGTATAATATTCGGTTATGACTTTGTTCACATTGATTGGATTCGGTGTAGTACATAAACCAATTTGCTAAGTAAACAATTTTGGCAAGCGTCTTGTAAACAAAGGCGTATCTTATTGTATTAGCAGAGAAAGTGTTATTTTGTTTAGTTAAGGAATTATGTCGGTATAGAAAAGATGGAAGTCGGTCGCCTAAAGTTTAGAACAAGATGGCTACCCTAAAATAATAATAATAATATAAGACGTTTATTTTCTCTACACAAGTTATGTACTTAATGCTAGTATTTGACAATAGTGCACGAACAAGGAGCTAACTTAAGAATAATGACATGGCAGCATGGAATTAGTAAGTACCTACTATTATGGCTGCATGGAATTAGTATGTACTATACACGGGATTAGTATGAACTATCCTATACTATCAAATGAGCATTCTCTATTTTCACCCGAGCAGAGCTCGGACGCCCAAGTACTGATTATAACATGAAGGTCTTTGGCATTTATTTTTTCTAAAAACTTTTTGCATATTCAGCTAAAATATTCTGAATTTTTCAGCTGTATGTATACAAAATATCTTCTCTTTTACATCTTATTTACATAATACATAAATTATAATATCGAGTTCTTTGCATATCCAATGTAAATGTTGGAACAAAGTAAACAAGCAAATGCGTAAAAGTAAGAGGTAGGTACCTTTATCTATAGATGCCACGTCAGTATACAATATGCTGCCGACTTTTACGACACTATTCATATATTGTGACGTAATACTTCAAGCAGGTACATACAGGGTGATTCTAGATTCTTGTAATTCCTTAGAGCTGCTGATATATCTACTGCTACTGATAAAAAAATCCCAGCACGGATTACGAAAGTGTCAGTAACAAAATATAAAACATTAATTGTATAAAAAATTGTAACCTGAAGGATTACTGAAAGCGAGGTAAGTGGATTAAAGGGGTAACTTATTAAAAAATCATTAATATTTTTCAGGTTTATCCAATAAAACCAGTGAACCATGACTTTTAATGGAATTACACTCACAAAACACCCTGTAGGCACCCACTGTAGCTACAAAGGTACCTACTATTTTTCGCCCAAAAGGATATTTTGTTTGTCAGACAAACAAGTTGTCCTTGATTGGGGACGAACCGAGTTCGGATGAAAATCCTTGGTGGATTTTTTCATGTTTGTTTTGTCAACAAGAATAAGCGTTTTGTTACGATTTCGTGAGGCCGCATTTTAACGAAGACTTATGGAACGATTATTGTTATTGGGACGTAGTAAGTGGTTGGTTTAGTGCCTATAATTTCATGGAAATAGGCATTTTCTTGATATTTCGGGATTGTTGGTAGAGTTCTCTTAGTTTTGTAGAATTTTGTCATGAAATTGGTAGTTACAGCTGTGTAGTAACGGCACTTGCAAGATCAAGGGGATTGCTATTTTATTTACAAACTCGGTATGTTAAAAAAAAACAGTGACAATCTGAGAGTGAAAACTTGAACAATTTAAGAAATACTTCAAAAACCTTTAAAGTAAAAATACTTGCATAGAGCATCGATCTGTAACGTAATATAAATAAAGAGCACAATCGTGTTTACAGAAATGAGGTATCGGTAACAGTGTAGCGAGTTCATTTGTTTTTTTCCATCTCAAAAATTACTAACGCGCCTAAAGAAGTTTTCACTTCAAAAATTACGCGTCGACCTAAGAACCTCCTTTATTCGTCAGTTAAAAAGCAATTGAATGGAAAAGGTCAAACTTAAGTTGCTCTCGTTGCCCTGATTTCTATGTTTACGAAGTTAATCTAGGAAGTACTGGTTCCTGACAACTAAGGTGGAATTTCATGAAACTTAATGCGTTGGGTCCACATTTTAATTTTTTTTTGGTTGGGAAATTATCAAATAACTTCTCCCGCTCTGGGTGGAGCGGAAGGGCGTATCAGACTCTTACTGAATAAAACCCACCCGTGTTTCTTCAGTTGCCATGTTGCCGGGGGCCACGATTTCCCTTTCGGTTTTATTCGCAACCCCGGTAGGCATCGGCCCTCGCGGACCCCGTCAATTCTGCTGACATCTCTTTGAGGCGCGCGTGGAACACAACGCGCCGTCGACCCGGGCCTGGTCCATATCGGACGGCGAGCTACCCATTGCTCACCGTCCGCAAGCCCGCACCTGCGGTGGCCGGAAATCGGATCGTGATTGGGTACACCTAAACCGCATTCAAGAACTGTCAGTGTCAAAATTATTAATGGAATATTGACACTGACAGCTCTCGAACGTGGTTTAGAAGTGCTGATCGCGTTCAGTTTCATTGGTGAAATGGTCAATGTCTTCTTTAATTACTTTTTTATTAAGTCCCATGGAAATTACTTGAATTTAAATGTTACACACAAATCAATTCCTTGATTTAAATATGAATGCACGTGTTTCCTGCATGCATAAACTGCCAATGATAGAATGACCTAAGTAGTTTAGGTATCACGTGCTTATTTGCATAGCTGTAGGACTAGAGGATATTCACTTTTGAATTTAAAATATAAGTGTCAATGAAGACCTCTTAAGGGGACGATAACTGACTTTTAATGATTTTATACTAAAGATGACGTCTAAACGAGTAGTGTTAGTGATTTGAAAAAAATATATGTTAAATTAGAGCATTTTCTTAATATTTTGATATAGGCATATTTTTGATTATGTTTATATTACATAGTGAAATTAGTTTGTAAAGTTATGTCTAACGCGGATAAAAAACTGAGAATGACGCAAAATCTATCAAGCGTATTTTTCTGAAAACTTCACCATTTTAAAGATAATTAAATTATCAATCTTTTAGTATACGTGTTTTATTAAAATACCTTTTGTTTTACGTGTAATAAATTAATAATGCTTCTAATTTGGGACAACGCTCCTTGACGGGCGAGTCCTATTACTGGCTGGACGTACGACGCGTTGCGTGAGCTCAGTACAGAACACGCAAGCTAACCATTCAAGGTCACTGTCATATAACTGCGTCTTAAGAGGGCGCTCAATGCTTCACAAGCGCCACTCCTTAAAAAAATGATTTTTCTAATACCTTTTATAAAGTTTCATATTGAGACACGAAGCAACAAAATTCGATCTAAAGTAAGCGGCCACATTCCTCTAGATCGTATTTTGTTGCTTCGTTTCTAAATATGAAACTTTATAAAAGGTATTAGAAAATTCTAAACACACTTACCGAGGGTCCTTACTAGCCGTTATTTATAATTCCTTCTCAGTGACGAGATAATATTTTTTTTAAGGAGTGGCGCTAGTGGGCCATTGGGCTCCCCCTTAAGTAGCAAGTATTTAATACCTATTTATAATGGTCAAGACACTGACTTCTGGAAACATTTTTGGTCACACAAAGTACATATAACTACTACCCATCGCTTCAATAGTTGCGCTGATCATTGCCACACAATAAAAAAAAAATGTTTGTCGCAAAAAAAATTGCTCCACAAAAGCCGACAGCACATTTCAGAACTGCGTGTCATCAGAACCTGTTAAATAAAATTTTGCTAAAGCGTTTAAATGGTCGTCATTTTATTTTAATTTTCTACTATCAACGCTGCGGCGCCTCTAAATTATCATTTACTATTAGGATTCTGTAGAGAATAGGGAAAGTTAAATTAAAACCTTACTTTAATTTGTATTGGGGTTCATCGTGTGAATGCTGATTCTGCGAATGTATTATTCAAAAACAAACCAATGAGGGCTTGTTTCAAACTATCTGGAACGGCACTATTTATCAGATAAATTACAAATGTAAAAGAACGTGTTTGAAACTGTCTGCAATATAGGGTTAACATCTACGGATGTACAAAATACCAGAATAATAGTCAAACACATATTCTATCCTATAAGATAGTCGTACCATCTTAAAACACCTCATCTCTGGAATTACTAGTAGGTAGTTAAAATTCTGCTAAAAAATAAAAACTTGTCGATGACACTATATTTTGACAGCAGTGATAGATACCGTAAACAATGGTTGATGGATTGCTTATTGTTGATTAAACTTTGATGGACATTGTTTATACGAATTGAACCATGGACAATGTAAAACGACAAGAGCCCATGTTGGCATACTGTGAAAAGTAAATATTTACAAACAGCCAGTGACCCAGTGGTAACGGCCCCGACTTACGAGTTGTAGATCATGGGTACAAACCTAGGCAGGCGCTTTAATTTGTGTAAATAATTTCATCACCACTGCTCTCAAAACGGTTAAGGAAAACATCGTGAGGAAACCGGCATGTCCAAGAACCAAAAATTCGAAGACATGTGACATCTACCAACCCACACTGGGCCCGCGTGGTGAATTTTATTATAATATAGCCCACTCCCTCGCGAAGAAAGGAGGCCTGTGTCCCAGCTCTAGGAATATTATAGGCTGATTATGAAGTTTTCAAATGGTGTTCTTTTTCGAGATTTAAAATACAGTTCCATTAAAAACCAATTGCTTACAAACCATATAAAGACTCCTAAGCTTACAATAGATTCGTGCTTTACCTTTGTGTAGTGTCGTTCCAGGGACAATTATTATATGCAAGTGGCCGTTAAAGCAATTGAAACTTTTTGCGTCTGGTGCAGCCATATTTAAGAGTACCGTGTACAAAAGAGGTATGCAGGAAAACGATTATACTGGTACCCTTCTTTTAGGGATGTGCCATGTACGGTTTTTAGTTTTTATTTTTACCGGTTAAAATATATGATGTCTTACCAAAGTGCCTAATTATCAAAAAGACAGAACCATAGAAAAAATTATAAGTAATTCCTTCTCTGTGTAGAAATGAAACTAGGCGTATAACTAATACGCCCGGTTTTGTTTGTTAACAGTGCGATATTATCATAATCATCATAATCATTATCATATTATTATTATCATTTAATTATTTTTAGTAAAAATAGAGCGGCCAGTTAAGATATAACTATTAATTCCTGTTAAGTATCAAGCATGCCTGATCGCGGATTAGTAATCCACTATTTCCCATACTTCCGCCTCAAAATTCAAAACTGGCTGTCTGAGCCGATGACGAATAAAATTAGACATAAAGCTTTAATGCTATGCTGCTTTTAGTTCCTAGAACTCACTTAACACATATCCGGCATAATTTAGTCAGTCAGTTAGTTAGCACCATGCAAATTCTTAGAATTTTATGACAGATACTAAATAACTAAAATATGATGTCATTCAAATGACCAAATTGGTGTTTTGTGTCATATGGTTGCGACAAACGTAAACCTCCCAATGTTTTGAATAGGCATAAGTTTTTTATTATTTATAACTGACTACACCAAAACCATATTTGAATTTAAAATGACATGGGTTTTCAGCAGACTTAATCGAAAAACATTGACTTTCCACCAAATTGTAAAGCGTCAGCTTGCCAAAAAAAAAACATCTGGTGTTGAATGACATTGACATTTCAAAACTTTTTTTTTCGCAACCCTAGCTCCCAAGCGAGGGAAACATACTCATAGTGCCAATTCTCCACGTGACGGTTCCCGGACGATTTCGATACGAGCTTTTTACTTAGCTACTATGGAGATAATGCTCTTTCTATGTCCTTTTTAACACTGTGAAGTTGAGTGATTATTTTTGGGATCGAAGTGGTGAGCTTTTCCCAATTGTATTTGTTTAGTTTTTTGTAGTGAAAACTTCTTTAGGTGCGTTGGGTATTTTTGAGATGGGGAAAAATAATTGAACTCGCGACACCGTTACCGACACCTCATTTTTGTAAACGCGATTGTGCTCTTTATTAATATTACGTTACGAATCAATGTTCTATGCAGGTATTTTTACTTAAAAGATTTTGGAAGTATTTTTTTTTTGTAAACGCAATTGTGCTCTTTATTTTGATAAGGTTACGGACCAATGTTCTATACAAGTATTTTTCTTCCACCAAGGCGATCTTGTTCAAGTTTTCACTTCCGTCAGCACTCCCGTTTTTTTATAGCAGTAAAAGTTACAAGCGATGCTTTTTAATTTCTCCTTCACTGTTATGTGGTGGAAAATAAACTTTGCGTAACAGCAATGAAAAGTAATTATGAGTTTGTAAACTTGGATGTTTTCTTGTGTGTAAGCAAAACTTTGAAATGTACAATATTGTTGTGCGTTATACTTGAAAGTAATGTGATGTAAAATACCTATCTTACATTACTTATACCTATAATATTGTGAGAAATGTTTAAACAGCGGAAACTCAACAAACACAGAAGGTACATTATTTACCCCTTCACATGCTCAAAAAGCTTCTGTTTTTTTCCCTTCACCCCTTGAAAACCAAACAATCAATTGCTGAGCAAAAAGCCTGGAATTAAGGCAACCCGACGCCATGTACCAAAAAGGCAGTGTCTGCACTAGTTAACACGACGGGCTGGAATACAACGCGAAAATAAAATATATTTTCGAGCAAACAGTTTCCAGCAATTTAGCAGTCGTGTCGCAGCCGTGCTGGGCAATTTCACCAATTCCCTACTATGTTAGCCCTTGGTAACAAGCGAGCGTTAATTGAAAATGGAATTTTTCCCACCTAATCCAGCTCTGTTCGTTTAATCGGCAGATCTTAATACATAGTGATAATACATAATACATACATAGGTGAGTAAGTAATTGAATTCGATTGATTATTTTGCCGTTTGGTGTTGGATTGTATTTATTTACTGTTCTCGCCGAGAGAATTTTAGTTGGAAGCCCAATTCAATTATTGTTACTGGAAATTCAATTATTTATTGCTCAATGGTTCTATTTTCAAATGTGTACGCACATAAGTGTTTGGAATTTCATGAAATTGTTTGTTTACAAATAGCATGTTTCAATTTAATTCGGATACTATTCTTTTTCATTTATCAAATACCGAATTCGGTGTTTACAAATTATAATCTTTTGTTTTGGATACTGTACTGTTCAATAAACTGTCATACTCATAATGTTGGTAATGTGAACCAATCGGAATGCATTCAATCATATTTACTGCCATGCCAACATTGTGAATTGTGATATTTTCTTCGAAATATGTATTAAGAGAATATAACTGAATGCGCGCCAGATAAGTCTGCGTGCGGCTGAAATCGGAACTAATCGTATACTGTCGTCTTGTCGTTCATGTAAGGTCCAATTAGGTGTACAATTAATTAATATTAATATAATACGGTCAAACCTGAGTAAGTGAGAACTGGGTAAGCGAGAAAACTCTATAAATGAGAGTAATTGCCGTGTCCCGTCATTTTTACTCTCTAAAACCTATTAAGTGAGTAACAAAAACCTCTATAAGAGAAAGTCGTTTCGACTTCAGGACCTCTATAACTGAGACTGCTATTTACTTGTACCTCTACAAGTGATAGTCGAGCGTAATTTAACAACTGCTATTTATGACTCTCTTAAATTTCGTCGAACTAACATTGTTTTTGTTTTCTTTTATTTCGAGGAACTAACTAACATTGCTTTTGTATCGTATTCTATTCGAATGGCCAAAGACTTAGCTTGCGCACACTCTACGGATTTTTTTCATAACTGCATTTTGAAAAGTTCTTTGTCGTGGATAATAACTAGATTTAAGATTATTCCGTACATGGTTTTATTAAGCTATTCCAAATTTATTGAAGATAGAGATAAAATGTAAACAAAATATTAATTACTATGGTCCTTCTAAAAACAAGATCTTGGTAATTGGATAGTTTCTTTTTTACACTTCTATCATTTCTGTGTCTGTCTTGTCTCCCACAAGGTGGACCGATGACCTTGTGAAGGCCGCAGGAATCCGCTGGATGCGGAAAGCACAGAACCGGTGGAAGTGGCGTATGTATGGGAAAATTCGTTTTCTCCGTATTTTCACCCGAGCAGAGCTCGGGTCGCCCAAAGTTTAGAACAAGATGGCTACCTCAGAATAATGACATGGCAGCATGGAATTAGTAAGTACCTACTATCAAGGCAGCATAGAATTAGTAAGTACTAGACATGGAATTAGTATGAATTGCCTATACTATTAAATAAGCATTCTCTATTTTCACTAGAGCAGAGCTATCATAATTAAACCAACTGATTTCACACAAGATTAGTTTTAAATCATGTCTGAGTCTGAATATTGTTCTAAATTACGGGTAAAACGAGAAAAATATAAATCTGTATACGTTTACGGCATCCTCCCTACACTTGAAAGCCAGTACTCGAGTCCGCCTGTTTTATTGGCACTAATAAAATCATTCAATCGAATAATTTGGAGATGAGTTAACCGTGCTTCCGCGAGCTTCAAGAGGAGTTTAAGCAACTTTTTACTAAGTATAATAATTTATTAAGTAGGGATACAACACTCAATATTTTGATGTTGTAAACAGACTATAATAGATATACAATGGTGTCGATTCCCTTGTTCAGAAACTAAACTAAATTTAAGTTCAGTGCATCTTTTTCTTTCTATTTCATTAAGAAAAGTACAGAAGATTAATTTTAGTTTAGTCCTGTCAAATTAATCAGCGCCTGTCACTACTCCATACAAGTTTAGACGTGATTAAAAACTTGCCTACTAAAATTACGTCAATTTACGTCAAGCGCTGATTAATTTGACAGGACTAAACTAAAATTTATCTTCTGTCCTTTTCTTAATGAAATAGAAAGAAAAAGATGCACTGAACTTAAATTGAATTTGAATTTTTTTCGAAAAATAACTTTAAAAGGAGGGTCTATCTTGACAAATTTTTTTTTTCAATTTTTTTTTCAAAATCCCCCTATTATTTTATATACTTACACTTATGTTTTTTTTTAAACACGTTTTTAAAAAAAAAAAAAATGTTTTCACCTCCGTTTTTTTGCATAGTTGACAAATTTTTATAAAAATGTTAGTTAATCCGATAAACTAACTCATAAGCTTTTAGAAATAATAAACATAATCCAAATCGAGCCAATAACATCGGAGATATGGCAAACGCTAATCAAAACATAAAAAATTTAATAACACGAAAAATATCCCTCTTCTTTTAAAGTTATTTCATTTCTTTTAAAATATAAAATGTCAAATTACTTGAAAATGGTTGACATTTGCATAGGAGTTATTAGAGGTCATTTGGTTGCAAATGACCTGTTCTATATCCCTTAATGGATTGCCGACATATTGCCAATAACCCTGTATATGGGAAAATCCGATCTCTCTGCCTCAGAAAGTCAGAATAGCTTTTCGCAAAATAGGTATTTGGCCTCTCCAACTTTTAGACTACATTGATATAATATAATAATATGATGATGGACTGCTGCATGAGAGCAGTGGTAGCCTAGTGGTAACGACCCCGACTTACAAAGTCAAAGTCAAATCATTTATTTCAAATAGGCCAATATATGGCACTTTTGAACGTCAAAATTTACGAGGTGTAGGTCGTGGGATTGAAACTAGGCAAGCGCTTTACTTTGTGTTAATAATTTCACCACCACTGCTCTCAAAACGGTAAAGGAAAACATCGTGAGGAAACCGGCATGTACTAGAACCAAACATTCGAAGACATGTAACATGTACCAACCCGCACTGGGCCCGCGTGGATTACAATACAACCCACTCCCTCTCGAAGAGAGGAGGCCTGTGTTCTAGAAGTGGGAACATTATAGGCTGATTATGCTATTCTATATGGATTGGTATATACTTCAATCAGCGTATATAATAATTACAATAAAAAAAAAAAAAAACAACATACAGACGAATTGAGAACCTCCTCCTTTTGGAAGTCGGTTAAAAAACAGACCATTACTTGGGTCCTTTTATTGATCTACATATATAGAACAGTAATGTGTAGTTTCACTTTAGTAAAAATGGTTGGTGAATTATTGGTCATTGCATGGTTTTTTATGACCATCATTTGAAACCAGTGCTATATCAGTCACCTGGAAATAGTAGGTAAAATCGTTCGCTACTAATTTTAGTGCGTCACAGCACGTCAGTCCCTTGCAAATTCCAAAATCATGACTGATGACTGAAAGCTATATTTTATCTGCACATAAATATACTAGCCGTTGTTATGACCACTTCATACAGACTTAGTCATCCGAACTAATCTATAATAGAATCATATTTTTCTAGATATTTCAGATTTTTATTATCACTAAAGTGTGAACGTTTTACTTTATGAACTTAAAAGAACTGCGATTTTTACTGCAGTATTATTTATTACATATTGACGTAATTATATTTAGAACTGTTAAGCTGGACGTTCCGATAAAGTTTTAAATACTTAATCCTCCGAATACTTTTTAAATAACGAATAGATTTCCCGATTTCTATTATAACGGAATATGATCACAAATCCTTTAGCTTGGTAAGTGTGGTGTATATTGTAGCAGCCCTCTTGAACCGATATTAGGGAGGCTCGTGTTCGTAATGGACATTGTTGAGCTATCATTGACCCTGCATGTAAGACGATACAATAATTCACTTGATGAGTATGCGAGATATATTTTGATTTAGGTACGGTATTGATCCTACATAATCGTGTTTAGGAAGGAAGTTACTTGTAGAGTGCAAATAGCCATAATGGTATCGCTAGTGCCACTTCCTGTGCGAAATGTAAACTGATTTCACAGGAAAATAATCGAATAGAAAAATATTATTTCGTAACAATGCAAAAACCGTCAAAACTTGTTTATGCGTCGTGAAAAGTATCTGAAAAAACACTACATCTAATACTTATACCTAATGATTAATGAGACGTGCATTTTTGGTTTGAAAAAACTAAAATTTACTTGAAGTTGTTTTTTTCTAGTAACACTTTTAAAAGTACACTGTTCTATATGCACCGTTTCGAACCTTTTTAACATATACTTTACATTATCCTTCCAGTATTCAAGATCAACAATGGAAACTCGTAAATAATTGCATTAATCAGTACAACACTATAGCACTGACAGGCAGATGTTATGCGATTATCTGTTGAGTAGTGTCTAGACAGACTCAATTAGTAACTAGGCTATTATATAACTCAGTCAGGAGTTCACTAGGAACGCTTGAAACACAGAAACTTCATTCAGGTAAACGGGTTACATCAGATGAATTATAGGAACTGTTATTTTAGGGAACTGTTATTTTGAGTGAACTGTTATTTATTGTTTACTAGCTGTTGCCCGCGACTTCGTCCGCGTGGTTATGAAGATATGAAGTTTAATGATGTTTAACGCAAACTATTTTTATATTTCAGTTAACAGAAAATGCCTATCACAATAAGCAACTTTTTTACGGCACCAATTAGAAAAAAAATAGATGTTGTTATTTTTGTAAAACCTCTCTGTACACTACATTTTTAGTTTTATTTTCAGGCTGCAGTATATATAAACTATCAGGCGAACTTACTCTAGAACAGGCCACATACAACTGACCGTGAGAGAAGCAATCGTTTCTTAGATCTATGCCAGCTATCTTTAACGTTTGGCCCTGCGCCTTATTAATAGTCATGGCATAACACAATTTCACCGGAAATTGGAGGCGCTTAAATTGAAATTGGTAATCCGATGGTATTAAAGGGATCCGCGGTATAAAAACAATTTCTCCTTGATTCATACCAGTGAAAATGCATGCCTCAATGACGTGTTTATGTAGAGTCTTTATTTGAAGTCTAGTTCCATTACACAATTTAGGTGGGTTTAAATTCCGTAGCAAAATTATCGGCGCACCTACTTTCAGGTACAAAATATGAGGTGGAATTCCAGGTGGCTCGAGAGAATGGAGGAACTCTACAGGATAATGTACAGCATCATCGACTTCTAATACAGAGTCCACCGATTCATATTTCACTTCAGCACCGGGCAATTTCGCTAGTAAATGTAGGTTAATGCTATTGGCTATATCATTTTTTGGGGTTAGGATTGCTCTTTCCCTTAGCCACGCACTATTATTATTATCTGCAACTTGATTAATGTTGGGGTATATTTTATCAGTTAAACTGTTTAAATCTTTTACAATGCTACCAAGACCGTTAGGGATATTAATTTTTCCTTCCACTTCAGAAATTTTTCCATCTCCAATGTCAAGTAATAATTTTGAAAATTCTTCTGCTTTTGAATCATGTCGTAAATGTACACGCATATTAATTCTCAAAGAAATTATTTTAACTTTAGGCCATAAAAATGAAGATTTTAAGCACGCTTGGACTTCGTCTGCACGTGTCCCGCGTGGTATGACAGGCAATGTTTGTCTAAAGTCCCCGGCTAATAAAACTGTAATTCCACCCATAAGTCTATTGCAATTCCTTATATCCTGAAGTGTTCTATCTAGAGCCTCTACACCTTTTTTATGGGCCATAGTAGACTCATCCCAAACTATTAATTTTGCTTTTCGTAGCACTTCTGCCAAGTCACTTTGTTTTGGTATATTGCACATAGTAATTTCGGAGTAATTGAGATTTAAGGGCAACTTAAATGCAGAGTGTGCCGTTTTACCTCCGGCAATCAAAGTTGCGGCGATTCCTGAAGAAGCAACTGCAATGGCAATATTCTGGCCACCTTTTACAGTTGCTAATAGCAAATTTATTAAAAATGTCTTCCCCGTACCACCTGGAGCGTCAATAAAGAATAAATCGCCGTGACCTGAAATAATACTTTTCATTATCCGATCGTACGCTTCCTTCTGGTCATGGTTTAATTTCGGCACATTATCAGCAACTGACTCATTAAGTTCCTCGATATTATATGACATTTCCATGAGATGCTGACGGTTACATATCGTTGAGACTTGTTCTCGCGAAGGAGAGGGCATTCCAAAATGGGAGAGAGCTTTTCCCGACATAGATATAACAATATTTTCAATATGAATGAGACATTGATTGTAAATAGTTTTTTCTTGAACCAATGATATATTATCACATTCTCTTTCCAATTGCCTTTTAATATCTTCTGCAAGGCCGTCGCGGTGTTTATCCCATAGATTTTTGGGATCTGACAATTGGCAGAAAACTATCATGATAGCGAATAGTTCTCGAACCTTATGAGAAGAGTGACTTAATGAAGCTTCTTCCAAAGTCCGATCGCAATGCCCATCATCCTCTAGCAAACCAAGTGCGTTGCATGCCGCTTGAAACGTCGGGTGTACTACTCCAGAAACAGTTTTCAGAGCAGTAAATGATGTAGGGCCGCGAACCTCATGTAAAAGAAGACGCAAATAATAGCACTCAGGGTTACTAACAGGATGAATAGTATAGACTCGACCTAATATCTTATCTTTTTTCACTCCCGCAAAACCAGGCACAGGTTGTCCTTGCTTTCTTCTTTGAAATTCGAAACTTTTCCATACATAATAAGCAGGCACTTCGTGATATAAAAGAGTCCGTGCAAAAGAGTCAACTTGGCACAGCTCAAAAAAAGCCAAGAGTGTAGTTTTCGGTGGATTGTTGATTCTATCAACAACATTATTTAAATTAAAATACAATCTTTGTCCATTCTCGAGATGCACTGAGAGGTGAACTACGGAGGGGTATCTTTCATGTATGGGGAAGCAAAATATGCGCCAAGCTGCTTCAGACCTACTTATATATCTTCCCGTTTCATACCTTGCTACCTCATCCAGATTTTCCACTGTGAATGTTGCTTGATCTGAACCTTTGTTAACATACTTGCATATATACTTAATTGACTTGACAGAATTACAATATTCCACGTTGATGTGGGCTGAGAAGGTGCGAGACAGGACGGGATTATAAGGTACTATCCAACGATTATCTATTTCGTGTCTGTTTAATTTTGTGGCTATACCGCCATCTGTCGGGGATCGTCTTCGATATTTAGGATAACCATCTTCGCCTGTTTGTGTCTCCTTTAAAAATGTGCGAGGGTATTTTTTAGAGCATTTGCCATCCACCATGCATGATGAATTTCTATTGAAACTTCCGCAAGGGCCATGAATCATTGTGGTTGTTACGATTTCATAAAGGGTTGGATCCACTTTAGGGTCAGGTATCTCTGCACAAATTATATTGTCGACGGACTCTGGCCTTATCTTCTCATCAAGCCATAAAAGAATATGTATGTGAGGGAGACCTCTCTTCTGCCATTCCACTGAGTACATATGGCACTTAGTTGTCCCGAATATACTACCTTTTGTAAGGAGATTCATGATATGCTTTACTTTAATGTGAAAAATCCTCGTTACCAGATCGTGTCTGTCATGAGACTTTTGCCCTTGTTTTAAGTACTCCACAATTTCTGGCCATTTGGGATTACATGTAAATGTAATAAACAGATCTGGCCGTCCATAGTGGCGCACGTAAGTCAGAGCATCTTGTGTACGCTCATGCATGTAGCGAGGCCCTCCCGTGAAAGAAGATGGCAGGACTACCACCTTACCTACTTCAGAAAGTTGGCAATCTGTTCTTGCCAGGGCGTCTTTTAAATGGACATATTCTTCACTCCTTAGTTTTTTCTGGTTATTACGAATATAATTTAGTCGCTCAGTTTCAATTTTTGCATACATATCGACCAGAAATTGATTTAGCAGATTACGGAATAGCAACAGATTACATTCCTCACCATTACGCTCCATCAATCTATAGCTGTAAAAATTAGCAGCAGATACTGTTTTTCTAAGAGGCTCTTTTGTTATTGGATCATGTTGAGGTATGTTAATCTGATAACCATCTTCTCCACGACAGAATATGAGGGGATATTGCAAAGCATCATAAGCTCGGTGTGTCTCACTGACACGCACCAATTTGTTGTCTCTCCCGTGAAGAATAATATCTCTCTTTTCAAACTCCTGACCGACTATGACAATTGCAACTTCTTTAGACGTGGGTGCATTAAAACGACCAGCATGCTCTCCAACAGGTTTTCTATTAGCACTAATAACTACTTTGAATTCTTTTTGCCCTAAAGGTAACGAATCAATGGCAGCTTTAAAATCTTTGATATAGTTATTATTTAGGTGCAGCAGTTTTTGTAAATCAGTAATCAATTCAGGTTTAACACCAGTGAAAATTCCACAACGGTGGTCTCTTTCGATGTTGTTATCACCGACAAAATATATTTGCAAAAAAGAAGGTTTTTGTTGAGGGTCAGCCATAATACTACCTATCCGATGGTATACTTGCCCCTGTACTTTAAACGTTGGCATAAAATTACCTTCTTTGATTTCTTTAGCCCCAAAAGATGTCATTTGAAAACTACCATTGTACTGTCGAGTTAAAGAGAGGAAGTGCTCTGACATTAAATGCTGCCGAGTAAGTAGACTATACAGTGGTTCAGGGTAGCGTTCAATGGCGGGTAGCTGAACTTTTCCGCCACTGCAACACATCCCGTTAGATTCTTCCTGCCATTTGTAAGCTTGACACCAAGAGCAGGGTGTCCTTGGTCCAAGATTAACTATTTTGTCATGGTCATAATCTAAACTTTGGTCATAATGGCATCCGGACATAAATTTATTTTTCCAAACAATTGTTTGCTGCTTCTTTTTATAATTCACCACTGCCTGTCTGTTGACCTCAGGATGATTATTTGCATATTTTTGAACAGCTGCTCTATTCACCTCAGGATGATTATTTGCATATTTTTGAACAGCTACTCTATTCACCTCGGGATGATTTTGGGCATATTTTTTAGCAGCTGCCTGATTCACTTCGGGATGATTATCGGAATATTTTTTAGCAGCTGCCCGATTCACTTCGGGATGATTATCGGAATAGTTTTTAGCTGCAGCTTTTATTTGTTTTCTACGAATATTGTCTGTGAATCTCTTTCTGCGTTTTTTACCTTTCTTGCCAGAAACACTTACGCCAGATTCTTCAGAAATATCCGTACTTACATTAAGTTGCGACTCAATCACAGAAAAAGATAAATTTATTTCAGTTTCTTTCGGGGTAGAGCTGTTGATCATATTCGACGACAAATTTAAATCGTAATCTACTGATTCGGGAGCAGATTGCGACAACTCAGCCGTGCAGGGGCTTAATGTTGTCTCACTCGCTATTGTATCAACATTCGGTAAATTAGTCGAATCAACAGGAGTCAACACGTCAAAATGTCCTTCATTAAAATGTCCATTAAAACGCATTCTTTTTATCCCTTGTATTGGCTCCCCAAATGTAGCAATAAGTCTTCCACCTTGAAACAGTTGGAATTCAAATGGAAATATTTCTCCAGCTGCTTTAAGTTCGCAGGTTGTGCCATAAGTATGCAACCTGCCCATATCGGCTAGATAAAGGCGTTTCGTACCATAAGGGGTCCCAGATCGGTCCATTGTAAAACACCTAAATCTTTGCCAATCGTTAGTCACGTGGCTTACTATATTAGCTCGAACTTGAGCAGCCATTGAAACATTGCCATAAAGTAAATAAGACAGAGACGAAAATAAACACGCCCCATCGCCTAGTATTTCTACCACTCTGCATCGGATTTGTAATCCTTCGACGACGACTGTTATAATTTCTCCGTCCATTTTTCAAACAAACGTAAGTAGTAAAATAAAATAAATTTTACAAAATAATTGAAATGAAACTTTGAAATAAATTTGAAAAGTACTTTAGTTTTTTAATATTTATTAGGTGTCAGAATTTCTAACAGAAAAATCAAATGAATATTTAAATGCACAGAAATAATAATTGATAGCAATTAGAGAAAGTGAACATTAATCAAGTAGCATAAAGCAGTGAAAAATTCGTACATTCAATACGTGCGACAACGACGCCTGCCCTCACGCGACTGCCCGTTCGGGTAGCCATACCTAATGACGGGCCGCCCCCCGCACTCCGCGCTTCCATTGTTTTTCAGTTGTTAAATCTGAGATGTCACTCAATTCTTTCTTTATTTAAAAATATGGCATTTGTAAATATTATTATAGTAAT
Organism: Agrochola litura; assembly: GCA_949152395.1. NCBI lineage: Eukaryota > Metazoa > Arthropoda > Insecta > Lepidoptera > Noctuidae > Agrochola > Agrochola litura. Next base: position 12,974,397 of record OX424509.1, on the reverse strand, counting down.
AAAAAAGATTTTAAATGGGGGCTTTCGAAAATTCAATCTATAGTTTTACAGAAAACGATGGTGAATGTGTGATAGACAAACATGTATAAAATATTGTCTGATTGCGAAAGCGATTATGTTCCCTTACACCGGTTCTGTCGTAAAATCTGTTCCTACCAGACATGTCTTAACTATATTCTATCTCTCTACCAATTTTCAGGTACAAAAGGCCAAGGATTTCATATAAACTTGTGAGAGCCCTTAGTCCAGGCTGTCACAAAATTCTTTCTTAGCTAGTGTTTCCTACTCATAAACTCTAGACTTGCTAAACTTCAGGTCGGTAGTACAAAAAATTATTAGAAATTTCATACAAACTTGCGAAAGCTATTAGACCTCCTTAATCCGACCCTGTCGCAAAATCCGTTCTTAGTGGACGTCCACTAACTATAACCTACTTTCCTGCCAAATTTCAAGTTCGTAGCACAAAAAATGAAGGACTTTCATAGAAATTTGCGAGAGCAATTAGACGTCCTTAATCCGGCCCTGTTACAAAACCCGTTCTTAGCGGACGTCTACTAACTACAAACTACCTCCCTACCAAATTTCATCTTTATACGTCAAGCGGTTTTCGAGATTTCGTGATGAATGAGTGAGTGAGTGAGTGACCTTTCGCTTTTATATATTTAGATAAGTGGTTCGGAACTATTATTTTGGGATGGATGGATGCACGGATGTATGAAATGTTTTGTTATTAGCGTAAGTTTAATTTTACATGGTTTAATTTTAATGTATTCAAAGAATGTGTTTAATTTTCTTTGTTAATTATTTTTCTTACGTTATGTAATATAAGGTTATGTAATAAATTTAGCACGTTTGGTCATAATAATATAATAATTATTCAGTTTATTTCTTAATTCGATGGTAACACAATACATAAACTTACAGCTGCGTCAACATACGATCTGTTTATTTCAGTTTTAAAAAGTTTCGACAATTATTCAGAATTAATGTTTGAACGTGTATCTTTATATTCTCAGCAGCTGTTAGTTACAACGAAAAACAAAGATTGACTGAAGAATTTATTAAATTCTTTGCTTAACTTTTAAATACGTACTCAAGACATTTTGAAAGGAATAACTTCAAACATCAGCTCGCATTGTTCTCATAGAAAACCAAATTCGGAACACTCGATTCGGAACAATTCAAAAGTTCGAGCTACTTAGCGTTCGAAAACTTTTCGAAATGAGTTTTCGGGAAACGGAATCTGTGAATATGACACAAAACACTTCAGTCACATTCATCAAAATCGTAGTCAAAGAGTAAGCACCACAGATGTGACTGTTGGTGATGACGTAGCATTTGCAAAGTGTGCTCAAACACCCAACTTCTTTGTTGGCAAACTCGTTGTTTTCCCGCTGCAATAATCTACGGCTCTACAAACTTGGCACAATATACTTAGCTCTGATTGTAATTTTGACTTACTGTTGTCATATTGTTTGTTTACTCTTTGATTATAAATCATTCGGAAACGCCAGCACTTGAAACTTATACGAACAGCTGTTAAAGTACCTACCAATTTCAAAGGTATATTTTTGATAGAACTTCGAAATAATGTTTGTAATAGAAAACAAATGAAGCAAATTCGGCCACGTAGATCGTAAATCATGCAAATTAATTGTACCTGAATAATGGCCTCAGGGCATTGAACATTTAGGTAGACTCTGTCTTACTTGACAGGGATTAATTTACCTAAAGATTATGAATTAGAAAGCTTCGAGCCAAGTAATAATGTATACCTATTTGATATTTACGTAAGCAATTATTAAAATTACGTAACTATACAACGTAGTTCTTTTGATGTCACATAACTCTTACTTAATTAAAAATAATACAAAAGTGTTCCAAAAATACATAGTTTCAAAAACAACTTATCACTAGATCTCGATGTGTGTTCTAAGTTTCATTGATAATTACGAGTAAATCATTTTCATTCACACAAATCATTCATATTTAAAGCTAAGAAAATGCGACGTTGCCATATTTCACGTAAGGGTGTTTTCCATAAATAATCGTGACTTTCTCGAATTATTTTGTATGAAAAAAAAAACGTATGCCAGTTGATTCTTTGACATAGTCTCATGACTATGGAATATCAAAAGGAACACGTTGTAATAATTAAGTCTATTGAGTCTGATATAAACTAAACGAAAATCAATTGCGGTGTATATTTGGCACCCGAAATATTCACGCAAGCATTCCCAACCCCGAAATGGGGCTCATTACCATAAATATTTTGCCTTCCGAAATCGATAAACAAACAAATACCGTATCTGCGTTTTATACTTATACGAATTCAGCGAAGCTCTTCAATAAAAACATGTTTAGCCCATGTTTACAATAAAACCCTTGAACGTCCCTAATTTTAAGCACCGACGCTACACACACGTTTGCTGACAAACAGCGAAGGGTTAACAGTCTGCTGCGTAACAGAGGGTGTTCGCAAAAGGTACATCATATGCAGGGTTAATAAAAAAAAGTAAGCGTGCGCAGGTGATGTTTTCTAAAGCGAAAAGGGAAGTTATATTTTTTCTTTTTGTTACTCGCTCCTTTAATACATATTGAATAAAAGAAGGTGTGTGAAGTTTTTATTGAATGTGTTTCTCTAGGCACAAATGGGAATTTATTTAAGAGGCCGATTCAAGCTTAATTCAAAACAATTTATGTAAACAAATCGGGAAAAATAAGAATCCGAGTTGACTTAAATACTTAATTGTCTCAAAGTAGTTAAATTGTAGAGAAACTGAATTTCTAAATACAAACACAACTACATTCAAAGTTCCGCGTGAGTGGTTGAGATGTGTTGATGTGTGTAGTGCTCGTGACAATTGAAGTCCAGTAACTCGTAGAATTTGGTTGTAAATTCTGAATTTGCTGCACGAAATGTTTGTATAAATCGACTACCATTTTGTTTAAAATACCTAATGAAAAACATGAAATTTTGTCAGAGAAAATAAACATGACGATATATATCGTCAAATATGTAATCACGATTTATCAATTCAAGTAGGTATCACTTTAACCACATCCTTTTATTCATATCTATACCAACCAACATTTATTTACTATCTATTTATTATCAACCCCACACGGATGACCGCGTAGGTATATCATAACAGGCGTTATTTACCTCCATTTATAACTTCATACAAATGGGCGTTGAGGTTTTTCTGACGTTTTATAAATCAGTGCTTGCGCCGATAGCCCTACGAGTTGATGAATGCATGCAACATGAGAATTTGCATGGTATGGGTAGGGATGCTACTGAGGTAGATATGTACGGGAAGGGAAAAGTTCAATTTAGAGATTTTTGGTGAAAGTGTTACCTATAAATTGTGTTTGGAGAGATCTGTACAATGCTGTGAATGAGATATTTTTTTAGAAAGGATTTAATGGAAATTATAAAATGATATTCTTTTTCTGTAAATTGGTTGTAAAAATACTTTTACACGTCAAAATAAATAATTATATTTTACAACGGTCGATGTTTCCTAACCGAATTCTCCGAGAAATAACACCGAAACACCAAAACCAAAGAATCTATGAATTCTTGCAATTCTTTTAATTATTAAAATCGTAGTAGGTCTTAAGTCAGTAAACCTACATCCAAACAAATTATGAAAAAAGGCGTTAGTTTTTTTTATGAGAATCTATTTTTAATAGTGTAGATTAGGGAGGGCTCACCCAAATCTCTCTCAGAAACCATAAGAGTCGGCATCAACATATTTCATTTAACATTTTAATTTAATCACGCAAAAATTAAAAATAAATTTTTCGTGTAAAATTCTAAAAATTCAAAAGCAACCCGCAATTTTGTTGATGAAAAAGCTGATGCTGCACTTACTAATTAACGCGCGACCAGTTCCATTATGCAAAGTGACTTTGGCGAAAAGCCAATAAAATACTAGGACCAAGTAAGAGATAAACGGTCAAGGAAAATCTTTATTTTTGTCGTAGATAATCAGGTTTACATATAAAGTTCCATATTTTATGTAGGTAATCTTATTTATTATGCTTAGTAAAGTTGGCTACTAAGGATCTGTTCTTGTTGACTGACAGTTTCATGCTGCCATTTTGTTTTTACGTGGGTAATCTCATCACAGTAATTATCAATCAATCAATCATGAACCGATTTGGCTATTTTTTGTTTTAAAATAGTCCGGATTAGGTTTTGATGAAAAGAAATTCTGAAAAAACTGAACGTCCTTTTTTAATGGGATTTTTGAATGATTATTGAAAATTGGACAAGACAACGTCTGTTGTGACAGTATATATAAAATAAGCTCGCTTTTTGTGTGTTTTATTTTGCTTGAATTTGCTTTTGATGCTTTTTTCACCATCACGCATTTATTACGTAAGGTGTATGTGTAGCATAAGCATAATCAGCTGTTACCACTGCTGGGACACAGACCTTCTCTCTATGTGAGGGTCTAAAGATATAGCACAGAAATCTCGATGTTTTACATGTATGTAAATATCTTACTACATTGCACCCGTGCAAAGCAGGAGCAGTCGCCAGTGAGACATGATTTACTCCTGGGCTTTGGTCTCAAGTTGCCACAATACCTTGTTCTCTGCATTTTACCTTCATTTCTTCAATGTTCGTTCTGTGCATTTTCTCTTTTTCTATTACCTTTGGTCTAAGCTTTGCGCGCTCACTGATGTTAACAAAACCAGAAGGGACTTTCGTGTTTTAAGCTAGTCATAGAATTTTCTTCAACAACTTCAGAAAACACAATTCATACACACTTATGGCAGCCCTCACGAATGTTTATGGGAAATATAAAGCCACCATACTTTAAGTCGATGCTATCATAGAGATAATTTATCACAGTTTTATCGCGAGATTTTTTTTCCTTCCGACTAAGTGTTGGGGTAAACTGGAGTAAATGGTGGTGATATATTATGTCTTGATGCCACTTATACTTAGTTCTTTTTGTTATTCTTTATGTTGGTGGTGTGTTTGGCAGTTAAATTGGTGCCTACCTTAAAATATTGAGAAAGAAAAGCTGCTTCTGTTGAGGCCCCATAAACAGACAGATCCTACGGTCACACTGCATCGTGGTATAATTAAAAAATAAAATATTTTGTTTCTTAATAAATAAAACCTATCGATCGATGGTGATTATAAAATAAATAAATAATAAAATCGTTTATTGATCAAATAATTTTTTTTTACATTTCCTTAAAAGTAATACAAATAAACTATTTCTAAAATTATTGTCTTAAAGGAAACATGATTTTAATATTTTAACTTGTGGATTGTGGACTCCATACTAAGTCGAGCCTGTATCATGGAGTCCTAGAGAGTATTTAACAATTTAAAGTTTCAGGGTCGATACTGTATTGTATTTATTACATATTGTTTTAAAAATTCAATGTAAAAATAAAATCAATAACAAAAGACTTTAAAAATAAAACAAAATTGATAACAAATTTTCTAAATATTTGTCGAAAATTGATCAAAGTATCGCAATCCACTGTTGGACAACGGAAATGACAATGGAAACAAAAACCGTTTGCATTAAACACCTAACTCCAAATATAATCAACGCAAACTTAGACCTTTCTCAGTTCACATACCCAAAAAAAAAACAAGAAATACGCACTGCAAAATGCATTAGCACAAACAAAAATTAAATGCTATAATGCTTTATGTATGAACCCCGTGATTGAAAAGACATGACGAAAATAAATTCAACTGCACGTTGAAGTCGCACTTGTTATTTACATTCAATCGCTACATTTAAATGATAATGAGAAAAGCTGCATTTTGAAAGTTACCTTCCGTCTGTGGTCACAGATTTGAAATATAATATTTTATTTTATTTAAATTAATAAATTTCGAGGAGCTCGTGGCCTAGTAATAACAACCGCACGGGTGGATCCATCAGGTTAAGCTACGCTTGCCGTGAATGGATGACCATCTTTACATACCGAGACTCCTCTGTGCGTCGGAAAGCACGTTAAGCCGTTGGTCCCGGCTGTCATTCGTGAATCTTTGACAGTCGTTACGGGTCGTCAGAACCAGAAAACCGAAAGTCTGACAACCAGTCTTACAAAGGGGTATCGTATTACCCAGTTACTGGGTTGTGGAGGTCAGATAGGCAGTCGCTCCATGTAAAATAAAAGGGCATCCGGTTAGACTGGAAGCCGACCCCAACATAGTTGGGGAAAGGTTAGGCAGGCAGGCAGATATATTAAATAATATATCTCGTATCGGAACCTGTCCTTAATTGTCTGAAATCGCCATAATAGAAGAGCTGGTCAATTCATATTAATTATTTCTTCTCTTTTTAAGAAGAGGTATTTAATTTGCTGTTACAATATTGTATAAATCTAGTTTTAATAATACATCTATGGTACAAGTAGCCTCAAGTATTTGTAACAACAAACACGTATCTTTTTGTAAAGAAAAATATTTGAAAATTATTTCCCAAAATTAATAATCCGTTGGCTGAAAGACTACCTACTCACTGTAAATGCTTACGATATAAATATATATCTAAATAATATATTGACTTATGCATACAGCTGCAGATAACATATTCTGGTTATCAGTCGGACGATTTCGATAATCTTGTTTAATTGTTTTTGGTGATCAGTCTTCTACTATCATAATTTAATCCGATATAAAATCGCGACATCCGGAGGTTCCATTTCTCAAAATAAAATGGGTCAAGATCCAATTATTCTTCCTTTTATTTGAAATCAAATTTTCTTTTAAGAGTATTATATCAAAAGCTCCTTATAATTTCAAAGTCTATTTATCTAAGAAACACAAACCTTATCGAAAATATTCAGTATTCATTCCAATATTCTACTCAATTCCGGAGTAAATCTTTAGGGAATCCAAAGTATTCGAAGTCCGGCAAGGTTCAAGATTTCCATCCGGAATTAACTTGAAATTCGCGGAGTCTCTCCTAAAAGTTAGGTCTAGACTACAACAATGATCGTAGATTATTTTATTGGACATTTTGCTTGCGAACCCTATAAATTTAATCATATTTCGAGGAAGAAAATATCGGCGCCTTATAATAGAGTTTATTTCAGCTTGAATTACTGTGTTTACTGAACCCTCCATTTTTTCTTGCGCTCCTTGGTATTGATCCGAAAAGTATATTAGATTGAGTAAGAATTATTTCTATTTACTGAGCCCATTTAACTCCTAAACATTTTTTAGACCTTACAAAACACTATCCCATATTGACAGATCACTCCCTCCCGACAATGAAAGCGCACTACATAAGCACAGACCCATCAAGTAGCAAGGGAATGCAACAAAAGAGTTCATTCTTATCTCCTCACTACATTGTGCATCTGCAATACACAGGCGGAATTAAAAAACCATCCTTGGATGTTCGGAATTCCCTGAAGGGTTCTCGATGTCTGAGGTCGGGGGTAAAGGGTGCTAGCGATTGAATGTGGTCAATGTGGCGAAGGGGGCTGGACATCGTCGGTGGAGAATGCTTCGCTGCGGTGCGATTAACTGAGACTGTGTTTAGATATCCTGCAAATGAAAGACTGACAGGGATTGATAGTTTGTAGGCTTCCTTCTTTTGTTTTAGAAGTACAATGGAATGATTCGGAATAGTTAAAGGGTTGAACGAGATTGTCGGTTTTGATTAACGTTTGAATCCTGTATGTGTGTATAGAATGATGCAACAAAATTTAATCTCAAGGCCAATTTTCATGGAGGCAAAAGTGATTAACGAATTTATCAGTCGCTGCTGTTACCAAGACCGTTTTAGATCCGTAAAAGATTCCAAAAGATAAGCGGAATATCACACAATCAGCCTTAGCAAATAATGTAAATGACTTTATATGTAGCATTACCTTGAGAAACCAATTAAATGAAAATAGAATACTTAATTTTACAAAAAGATTAATATTTTATTGATGAAATTATCGAGAATATCTGAAGGATTTTGTTCATATCACTGAATAAGTCTTATCTTATTTTAGCACATGCTAGTCGAAAATAACTCGAGAGGATGCGATAGGTCAGTATTGACGTTGGTACACTCTTCTCTTAGTGATAAGTCTCTAATCTTTTCACCACCTTTGGTTGACTGGTAGAGAATATACCTAAGGCATTAAGTCCGCCTTTGTACCTTTTATGAGTGCGAAAAGTTTAAATAAATAAATAACCGAATCCCGGAAGTTACTTTTTCTTACTTACTTACTAAGTAAGAAAAAGTAACTTCCGGGATTCGGTTAGAATGCAAATAGAAACAGCAGTTTAAGTCAATAGTAGTATAAGGCAAACATAGTATATGACAACAGTAGTATAAGACAAACATAGTATATGACAACAGTAGTATAAGACAAATGTAGTATAAGATAAACGTAGTATAAGACAAACGTAGTATAAGATAAATGTAGTATAAGACAAGAGTTAATACTATGTAGTAAATAAGTAAGTAAGAAAAAGCTACTTCTGTTATTCGGTTAGGATACAAACAGTAGTACAAGTCAATAGTAGTATAAGACAAAAGTAGTATAAGACAAACTTAGTTATAAGACAAGAGTAGGAGGGTTTTTATTTTCTCTTATACGGTTACACACGTTGTCTACATCTCTTTTTGTATACTTTCCTATCGCAGGCATGCTGGAAGAGATTTCTTTAGAAATAAGCATTGGCTTTGTACATATTTTTCTGTTCCTTTCTTCTTGTCTGTTTATATGTGTGTGCATAAATGGTTAAATTAAATAAATAAATAAGACACCAGAAGTTATCTTCTCATGACTAGTAGTTAGTGTAAAACAACAGTAAGTTTTATGAGACAAGCGTAGTTTAAGTAGCCATAAGACAAACTTCAAACAGAAACAGTAGCTATCACACACCATACAAAATCAGCAAGAACCAAAAAAGGTTTAAACATTCCATCGCTAAAGGGCTCGCATTAATTCAAAGGGCACGTCTCGCTTCCTGTCTCCGAACATTGTCGAAATGTTAATTTACCGGAAATTAAAGTTGTTTCAACTTGTTACCCTTTGGACATGACTCCTTTTTCCTATATTTGTGCGAGTATGGTGATGAATAAAACATGAGTTTTTTCTCATAGATTTTTGTGCTATTTTTGCGGATGTCGTTTGTAGGATTTGGTGATGTTATTGAATTAGTTATCGTTAAACGTTGTATAAATAACGTTACGATATTAGTCATGTTTTATTTTTCTTCATAAATTATTTTTATTCACCTTTCTTCAACAGTTTAATTCACTTGGAATCAATCTATACTATTAAACGAGCAATATTTGTATGATTTGTTTTTATATATATTTGTACCTACACACGTTCTCGAAATTGGCTCTAACGATTTCGATGAAAGTTGCAATTAAGGGTTTATGGGGGCGAAAAATCGATCTAGCTAGGTCTCATATCTGGGAAAATTTGTTTTCTCCGTATTTTTACCCGAGCAGAGCTCGGTCGCCCAAAGTTTAGAACAAGATAAATTAATAATGACATGACACTAATGACATTAGAATAATGATTATGGCAGCATGGAATTAGTAAGTACCTACTATCATGGTAGTATGGAATTAGTAGGTACTATCCTATATTATTAAATGAGCATTCACTAGACCAGAGCTCGGTCGCCCAGGTATGTTATATTATACTCCATTTGCATACTTAAAGAGTTTCTACTCACTCAGAAAGAGTAGTGTGGTAGTAGAACTCAAAGTCGACGCATTTATTTCAAATAAACCAATTACAGGCACTTTTGAACTGTCAAGGGGTCGGTCAGTCAGAAAGATAAAGCTAGTGGCCCATTCCAAAGCGTAGTAGGAAAAAAAAAAGATCTTTGTTGGTTCAATAGAATCATACTGATGCTTATTTGATTTTAGGATTGTATGCTAAAGCTGCAACCGTGATTGGGTTTACGTCAGAGAGGAGTAAAGAAAAACGAGGAATGGAAACATGGTTTCATTCAGTTCAGGAAGAGTTCAGGGAACACATTTAACTTTTACTCCGTTAGGGATAACGCAGGCTTACGCGTATCCATGCTTTATGATCCAATATTCCTTATCACACATTTGTTTAAGTTACGAAAAATCATTGTAGATTATCTTTAAACTACTATCAAATGGTACGATTTTGTTTAACGTCATTACTTACTATCAAAATTACGATATCGGAATAACAATTTGTTCGCTAATCCAATAATAAACTTATCAAAAGAATACCTAACACCCATTGTGGTCTGAATATTTGTGCTATGACCGTTTCAGCTGTTTTTAGGTAGGGCATCTCGTAGTTGACCTCTGAGATCATGACTACTTAACCGGGCTTTCCTGTGGGTGCCTTAAGCTACTACATTTAAAACCTCCAGCCAGGGGTTATTCAACTATGTAATTAAAACTAGGTGAACGCTCGCTAAGGGCACCCCCAGTGGGTTACGAACCTTGGCTTAGGGCGTCAACCGGAGGGAGGACATCAAGGATGGGACGGGCTGGATCAAAGTTTTGATCATGATTATTAGTCGGGGAATGGTTTCAGCTGTACGTTTCCTTTCAACGGCTTATGTTTTGAGGTGCTTGTGGCTAATAACAGCCGCACGGGTCGATTGAAGGTTAAGCTACGCTTGCCGCGGTCGATTCGTAGATGGGTGACCATCCGTTACATATCGAGACTCGTCCGTGCCTCGGAAAGCATGTTAAGCCGTTAGTCCCGGCTGTCATTCGTAGATCTTGACAGTCGTGACGGGTAATCAGAAGCCCAAAAGTCTGATAACCAATTTTAAAGGGGTATCGCGTTATCCAGTTGGTATTTGGGTTGTGGAGGTCAAGAATGTGGATTTACGATTAAAAATAATTGCAGGTTGATGTACACTTTTCTGGTTTACCTAATTAAAATAATCATTATCCTATCCGGTTCTAAATCGAACAGTTACAGACACAACAAATTCCTTAACCATTTTCACCGCCAGTGTATTCACAATTCAGTCCAGTCCAAACATAAAATCAGACTCCAATACATCGCGCAATCCGATTATGACATCAAACAAATCAGTATCAACAACTAACATTATAGCAATGCTAATTTCACAAACGATTATTTACAGACCAAACAATGAACAGATCGATAGAACAATTTCATTATTAACAGCTGTCTATACGTTTGTGCTACCGTATACAGGCTTAATCCATTTGTGCCATTATTAAATCATGATTGTGAAGGTATTGCTGGCACAAAACATGTAATTAAATGAGGTATCCTTGTTTCGTGGTTTGTGGTTTCAGATAGTGCACTCGTAGATAATGTAGGTCCAGTTCTGTGGGATTTCATACTTGTAGAGGGAATTTGCAGGTTTGTCGCGGAAGGGCTAATGGTTTTCGTGAAAAGCAATTTTATTGTCTGGTCGACACAGCTGTTGTAGGTATATGTTCGACGTTTTTCGTTTTCGTCATGATTTAATTTAAGAGAAATATGATTCAAGTTTAGCCTTTTATAATTCCAAGTATTTTTCTGCGGAGAAATTAAAATAATCCGTGAATTTAGCAGTGATTCATATTGTTGTGAATGGAATTCCACATTATTAACATACAATATTAGAAGATCTGGTATTTTCCAGTAACTTATTAAAAAAGACGATACAAATGAGTACACTCCTAAAATATGACTCATCAAAGTTAATAGGTATTTATTACGAAAGTCAATCCCGCAAAATAAATGAGCCATTTTAAGGAACAGCCATTAATTTATCAATACTTATCAGAGTGGAGATGATTTACACATCCACAATCCAATGATGTGACCCTTGCTTGATAGTGATGTGTCAGCCATTATCTTATCGCTTCAGTAATTCACAATGGTTGCAACCTGTATTGTTAGGTGATTTAGTTTGGACAGTGTATTATGTACCTACCTTTACGCACTTGGATGTACTTTGAAGGATCGTATAATACCATAGATGTTGTACAATGATGCAGACCCGTAAAGGGGTCACTCACTGACGAGTTAAAAAAATATGAAAAATAAGTTAAGTTTTGTGTGACTAAGATTAGTTAATTTAGTTGAGGAGTTAGTCGTTATTTGTAAAAGCACGATGGATGGGATTGACATCGTCGAATATGTATATAAATATTTTTTATTGTAAAAAAGGAGTGATCACATTTTTTTTAATAATTCGATAAAAAGATCCAATTATACTTCTTACAAGACTAAAATAAAAAATTGTGCTCTAAAGCTAAAATAAAATATAGTTTGTGCGAGAGAAGGATGTGTGCAGCTAGTCATGTGCAAAGCACATAGGTACCTACTATTTCATAACTCGTTCCAATAATTTAATAACTTGTTTCCCTTTATTGACGTATAACATGTTCTTAAATAAGCAGCTGTGGGTAAGTACGACACGAAGATGGAATTAATTATTTTGAGAAGATAATAAATTATGATAATAAGAATATCGAAGGTGCATTTTTTAATGCAGGTGCTTGTGAATGGTTTATTAAATATACGAATAGGTCATGCATAGTTAGGGATCTTAAGTTGTACCTACCTTTATCGCAGGCAAATGGAATTGCCTATGGTCCGACTTTTAGATCAAGTCTATGGCCGCGTCTTATTTAAAAGCGATCGTCGCGTTCATATGTCACTTTTTGTTCGATGAAGCTGAACGCGTGGTCTCACCGACAGAATCCCGGAACTGGAACCGGAGTAGAAGGCGAAAGTAGAAGAAAAATGTGTTATGGGATGGTTTAATGAAACAATTGAAATATAATTCAGTCTCTTTAATCAGTCAAATATTAAAACATCCACAAACAAAACAATAAAGTGAGACTTCAAGCGCGAGCGTGTACAAAATAAACTAAAATTACACTGGCGACTAGTTAAAACTTGTTTGTATGCGCTCCAGTCACGTGTATCGCTGCGTTTCAAACTTCGGTATAACTCCGATTCAAAATTATCGTAACCGAAGTCGGAATCGGAGGTGGAAAATTAATCGGAAGTTCTGACCTTTCGGAACCGGAACCGAAGCTCCGTAACATCCCTGGACAGAATGCGCCTTCCGGATTTCTGAACAAAAAGTGACATTTGCACGCGACCGATCGCGTATTCGCGAAACGATCGCTTTTAAATAAGACGCGGCCTGATGCTGAAAGTAGCTGTTTGAACGTTATTATCTCGATCTTAATATATTTTCCTACAAGGACACGTATGACTAAATTATTCGTTTTCTGCAAGGTAATAATAAAAGTCATGATTTGTGTATCCTAAACATTTTACCTAAGCATTTTATGACGGACTTTATTCCGTTTAATATCGGACATAAAATTTTATGTCGGTATTGCTCGGTTAAAATACAGTCTCCTTTTGGATACGTATTTGATTTTATATAGAGAAAATTTGTGTAGAGTTAAAATGAAGACGAGTATAATATTGGTTATAACATACAAGAGATTTTCCTATAGAATTTAAACCAGAATAGAATTGGAACTTACATAATCAAAGCTACAATGGTTCCTGAATAAAAAAAAGTGGTGGCACTCCGGGAGTGCCGACAGAAGTGAAAACTTGAACTAGATCGTCTTGGTGAAAGAAATTGGTCCGTAACTTTATCAAAATAAAGAGCACAATCGCGTTTACAAAAATGAGGTGTCGTCATGGTGTCACGAAATCAATGGTTTAGGTCCCATCTCAAAAATGCCCAACGCGCCTTAAGAAGTTTTCACTTTAAAAATACAAAAAAAAAAGGTATATATATTTAAAAAAAAATGCTAATAATAGTAATTCTAGTGTAAATTCGGCCCACTTACAAATTCAATGAACATTTCTATAGTATAAACGAAGCTATCGTCTAGAGGCTGGAAGCTAATATAACTCCTAGTGGAACCTCCCTTTCGGAGTTCCTACTAACTACCTACAGAGTACACGTAACATGTGGTATTAATCGGTTCACAGTTACCAATATACATAGTATTACGTAGATAGTAAATCGACGTCCTGCCGAGCTAGTTAAACTTTCATATTAAGCTTCCGTCCGACGTTAGTTCATATTGTATTTATTGAGTAAGTTAAGAAACTTCATTGACTGGGGGATTTGTGAGATAAAAATAATAAATGAAATTGTTTATTCTGCAAATAGGATATCGAAATCACTTTTACACGTCATATAAAAAAAAATATTAAAAATAAGCTAGATGAGTTCGGCGTTTCCTATCTGACTACTCTGAGAAGAAAGGCCGAAACAAACTCAGAGGTCGCAGTTTCTTTTAAGAAGTCCAGACATAATCTTGGTCAGGCCATATGAGGACCATGTAGATAAGTGTCTGAAAAGGTCTTTTGAGGAAAGAACTACACAGGTTTGAGTGGACCTGTCATTTGTCAGTAATCGTGGAGCTCAACTCAGAACTTAAGGAGCTCAACTCGACGAACAATACCAAAGAAAGAACATTTGGGTAGGCCGCATAAACTACTCAAACTGCCAGACCATCACTAAAACTAGCAGAGAAATAAAAACAATATCCACATAGTTCTCACATTCACAATAGTTAAAATAATAATTATAATACTTTACAAAGTAATCATGTCATTTTGAATAACTTTTGCATTACGCGGAAAATTGTTTACAACTTTGTTTTTTAACACCAAAACACGCTTGATTTGTTCGGGAGTCGTTTTGCAATTTTTATCCATTCGTTTTTTCAGAGCAATATTTGCCTCTTTACCTGCTACTTCTTAGTTCTTGTTACTTCACTTTTATTAATTCAAAACACTTTATAAAATCGGCAAAATTTTGCTCTCCGTATTGGATACCCAGAAGAGTGTGTGCAGTAGTAATATTATCTGTATCACTATGTATAATCTAAGTACATACACCACAAAATTCACCCGTACCTGTTTACCCCATAAATTCCGATTGTCTACAACCGTCAACATCAAAGTGACGATCAATGAAATTGCGATCATCCTCATGTGGTCAAAACCTATCTCTACTGTTATCTAAACCATGACAGTCAACCAGGAGGGTTTCACCGCTTGGGGTAGTTAATTAAATTTCAGACCGTCTAGTATTTCAGCTATGTCCGAGCAGGTATGAGATTCTAGGTATAGCTGTGCTGTGTGTGGTTGCTGTGACATGTGTGTTACTTTGGGTGTTAGATGAAACAACATGTTGTTGGTATTTTGTTTCTACCTAATCGTTGTCAGATGGTCATATCGTGTTATCAAATGATATTGTTGCTGATTTTTCTATAGGTTTTTGATTATCAACTGTTTTATCATCAAGTTTTCTAGTTTGAGTACCTATGGGTTTTTCCTTTTTTATGTTATCTGCTTTGGTATCAGATGCGTCATCAAAAATATTGGTTTTAATTTTTTTTAGTTAATTCAGACAGTTTAGTATTTCAGCTATGTTCACGTATATCGTCGCTCGCATGACTAACGGTCCTATCTCCGTATTGTCAATTATTCAGGAAAAGCGTTTTGCAGTTACGACATTTCTAACTAAGATAAAATTATAATCTATCGGTAATTCTGAATATTTAACTATATTTATTCGTAAAGAGTATTTACAGTACTTTATTTTTACGATATAGCTACTTATTAATTTTCAATATTGGTATTTATTTTTAATTATTAAAACAGATAGAACACTTTGTGAAAACTTTATTTATCAATCCGAACAGAATTAGATAGGACTTTTAGTCATGCGAGTGACGATATATTAGATTCTAGGTATAGCTGTGCTGTGTGTGGTTACCGTGTTATGTGTGTTAGTTTAGGTGTCAAATGAAACATGTTGTTGATATATTCTTTCTACTTAACCGCTGTTAGATATGAAATGAGAGTATTGCTTATTATCAGTTTATTATAGTACTCGTAGCTTTTGTTTTTATCAATAGGTGTTTCAGTTAAAGTATGGATATTTCCTTTTTTGTGTTACCTATTTTGATATCAAATGAGTCACTGATTGACATTTATTTTTATGATTAAGTAATGTTACATGAATATGATTAATTTTAGTGATATTTACTTTATTTTAAAGTCTACAAGCAGCAAGTTGTAAAGTTGTCACAGAAAAGCGGAATCTTTAATAAAGTACCTAAATGAAATGAGGTAAATTCTACATAAGTACCATAGTTTACAAGCAACATCACACAACTCAATGATAATAATTGAATTACCGGTCCGAATCAGATTGACGTCCATTGATAGATACAATAGGATATGTCGGGGTGATAGATCCCATTTATTTGATGTGGACTAAGCAGAGATCAATATCAAGCACAGGTGGCGTGTTGGTCGACAAATCCTTTGTTACCGATACCCTGAGCATGACTTACGGCGTATCTTGGATTACGGTGGCTAGGCTTATGCATGATATAAGCACTAGCATGCATTATGCACCTGGTGAACTATGTCAGATTATTCAGGCAGGCTTGTTTATTGAAGCTACTGAATTTGCATCTTGGTGAAGCTACAGATGTTGAATTGAAAATATTATATAAAATTTTGACTAAAAACACTTGATCTTTCATTTTAAAAATCCGCTTGCGTTGTTTAAGTTAGTTTCCATTAATTGCCATATTTTGACTTTTGGCTCCATTATTTTCTTTATCGTAGTACCAGTTAAGTCCAATTTGAAGTACACACAGTCATAATTATCAAAGGTTATTTCCACTAAACCCAGACCATTGCAAATCATATCCCAATAGTTCACAGACATAATATTATCGCCTTTGCTTTGTTCGCTCGACGTTGCCCAGCTTTTATCATTGAAATTCATCCTGAATTCGAGTCCAACTGTTTCAAGTTTATACGATGACCCTCCATTATCAATGTAGATTCGGTTCGGATCAGAAACTTGACGTTGTTAATATTCATGAGGGCTAATCTTTATCGTTCATTTCGCGCCATTAAACCTACGAATTTGGAGGTTAATAAATCAGGGTGCTATGGTTGTGATGGTATTGAGTAGCTTGAAGGTCTATTGTTCGTAATATTATGTTAATGGGGATGAAAGCTTGTGAGCGTGTGCTGTGTTCATTATGTTCGTATGTATGTTTTAATTGAGTGCGTTTTCGATAGTGTAGGTATTAGAAGCAAATCTTCGTTGGTGGTAGAACCATATTTTAGCACAGATATACATAACATAAAATTACGCCTTATTTCCCCGAAGGGTTGGGCAGAGGTGTCCTTGTAGTGGTAGGACTTAAACATAACTGGCGAAATGTGGGTACATTTCGCCAGTTATGTTTAAGTCCCATGTAATAGGGGGCGAGCCTATTGTCATCAACCGGGCACAAATCCAGACTCAGGGCTGCTACTGAGAAATTGTAGTTAGAAAAACCCAATAACATTTTGCCCAACCCGGGAATCGAACCCAGGACCTCATGCTCAGCAGTAGCGCTTGCGACCACTAGACCAACGAGGCAGGCACAGATATAATTTATCTATATTAAATAAAATAAAATAAAAACATTTATTTGACACTTAAAATACAAGTTACAAACAAGTAGGTCGTAATAATATAGCACACAAATGTATTGCCAAGAATCTGATCCTAACCCCCAAACTAGGCCTGGACCTGTATTTTGGGGGCCATGGAGGCCATATTAAAATATACTAGAGTCCTCAATAAAACTTGCAATCGACTTTTCGCATTTTCCATCTCTTGTTTCTCTTTTCGTCTATCCCACACTTTTCTTTTCTAATTTTGTTGCTTAATGAGATAATGATGTACTACATTACAACCTACCTGTATATCTTGTATTTGTAGACACGTATACATTTACAACTACCGATTTGACTCAAATATTCTGTCAACATTATCGAATGCCTTTCCATTATTAAAGGTTGGTGAACAGGTTTCGAGGACTTTCACCAACAAGTTAAACATTACAGCCTTCGCTGTTGTACAATATTTATTGCTATAAGAAATTCCCGTACAAGACTCGCATTCTTAGGACATTACACATGCAGTAAAATATCTCGTTTCATTATATCCTTGCTTGATACTAAAATCTGTATTTATATGTATAGGCTCGCATGTTTCAAAAACAGACCGTGGTTAGAAATCTCGTTTCGCTCAGACACCCGAACCACAGGTTTTGAAACCGCCAACATCGACCAGCCGTCCCTGATTTATAGGATTAGGTTCAAGGAAATATTTATATTATATGCCTATATTCTTTTAAGGCTTTCATTCTGTACCAGTAAAGTACAGTTGTTATAACATCTGCAACAGATATTCAAGTACTGTGTCAAGACGTCTGTACGGACCATTGAACTAAGTACCTATTGTCCTAAATCAAATAAGAAATGTTTTATTTTATTCTACGCACTGTTTCCACGGCATTTTGCCAAAACATAACATTTGAAAACTGGTCGTGCGATATCAAACAGAGAGAATAGTCATTCCCTTTAAAATTACCGGGAATTATTGGGTTTACACCGACTGATGGACCGTCTAATCGGGCTTGCGCAGTTAGATCATATTAGTGCATACGTGCATACATAGATGGCGCTGTCCATTCGTCTGATATAATCCTGTAGTAGCCAATTATAGGACCTGCGGGGTGATATGGGATGTACTATTTTGCTGCTCGGTGCCTTTATTGTGACAACCGCTGTTGGTTAAAGCAACGCCTTAAGGTTTTTTCAGTAGTGGTGGAAGTAATCGTTTAGTCATTCTTTAATACTTCCATCAACTAAAGGTTACCTAACAGTCTGTAGTTTTTTTTACTTGACTACAGTAGGTTAATAATATTGAACCGAAAAATATTCAATTATACGTACTTAACCAGTTTGTTACCCTAAGGCAACAAACAATATAATTACTATTACTAAAAGTATGACTCACACTCTTTCTTCACTAAAGTACCTACCAGCAGTTCATTTAAATTTTCTCTCTACTTAAAAGTAACTTCCTTTTCAATTGAACGCGTCACGGCACTGTGGACAGTTGATAAAATAATTAGCTATTTGCTGGGGCAATGTTCCTCCCTTTGTCGTTGATAATTTTATCTATCCGCTCTACTGACTCGTGACTCATAATAATCTGATTTGAGGGGGACCTCTCACTGATTTTTGCTTCAACTTCAACTTTTACTCTTACTCTTCAAGTTTTAAGGAAAATACGAGGAAAGTTGAGTTTGATTACTCAGAGTTTAACTAGATAGGAAAATAACAGAATTGTGTTGTTTACACGATGACTCGTAAATTTATTTTTGCTCTGTACGGGCCTCAGACCAATAATTTATTGGTTTGAGGTACGGGCATAAAAAGATTAGTTAATGTAATTTTTGAATTCTCCGCCATTGTTTTTGAAATTTCCAGACTCTGAGCTTGTATTTCCAAAGTATCGACATATCAGGCGGAATAGCCAGACGTTCAATATCTCCGTCATCCAGTCTGCATAACTCAATAACATAACTATGCGCTTCTCTATAATGTCGTCGACAGCCTAAGGGCGTGTACACATTTACGAACGAGCCGCTCGCGAGCTCTCTCACCTCAATAACCGACGCATCGCGAATCGTCTGACTTAAAAACAATATCGTCGCTCGGCATCCAATACCGCGAATGTGACATTTTTGACGAAAATCGTTTTTTAAATGCAGGATCACGTATTTGAAAGTGTAGGATGAAATAAAATAAAAATTTGATTTTCGTCAAAAATGTCACATTCGCGGTATTGGATGCCGAGCGACGATATACGCGTCTGTCTTTGATGTGCACACCCCGTTACAATATATCATTATCTTACGAATATTTTAAGAACAATTTTTAGATTGAAATACTTCATAAGTGTTAGTAGAATCTAAAAGTTTTCGATTCCATTAAGTGCTTAGCCAATATTTACTTGGGATCTGAAGAAGAACGAATAATTAAAAGTCTATTTTCGTAAATTAATGTAACGAAAAGTCAGTTTATTATTCTTAATTAATTGAAATTCTATTTCACTTGGTGCGGTACATTAAATAACAAAGCAACTTTTATACCGCCAACTATTTGAAGAAATTCTGGAAACCATTAAATTGGTCCTGTTTAATGAAACTTTGAAGCGCGAAAGCTTTACGAATGTATTGTATTATGAAGTAATACTTTAACTGCTAAACTTGGCAGCGTTATAATTAATCGCCACAGACAGTTTCATTTCAGGGCAAAACAAAAAGATAATTGCGCCCAATTAATTTCGACTCCTTGCAAATGAGGGTGAGGTCCTTTTATGTCCCCTCTACGCTTTTATTGGTTCCAGGCGATATTTAGTTTAGCCGATTTGTTTGTTTTACGTTTTCACTTGGTAATGAATTTTCTTTAGCGAACGGTCTCTGGCCGCCCGTTACAATGGGCATTAATCTTAATGGACGTTTTAACAAATTTAAGGATCCTATTATGTGCTAACATGTTGAGTTCTTTTGTTGGTTCAATGGTATTACATTTAGGAACCAATTAATGCTTGTATGGGTTCAATAGAATAATTTGAATATGTTTGGGGCAGCTTTACATAACTTTGCCGACCTTTGGGCATTGCCTACTTTAAAAAAGGAAGGTAGAAATGGACATAGCGTCGCTTTGGTAGAATGAGGTAACTTGGAAAACACATTTCTCAGCAAGTGACTGAAAGTATTCTATGATATTGGTTTAATAAGGTGCTAAGAAATAAAATTGCTGAGAATAGAGCCGTATTCAACTTTCAAATGCGTATTAAGGATAGATTATTATCTTCCTCTATCCCTCAAGAGAAGACTCATCGACGTGTGTATTCTTCCCATCCTCACGTATGGTTCTCAAACATGGTCTTTGACAATTCAGCAGAGGTCCACGCTCGGGGTTTGCCAGAGAGCTATGGAACGGAGTATTCTTGGTATTAAACTTGTGGACCGGGTTAAGAATACAACAATCCGTTCCATCACTAAAATAACTGATGTCACTCGAAAAGCTGCCACGCTTAAATGGAATTGGGCTGGACACATCTGCCGCATGTCAAACGATCAATGGGCCAAACTTACGACCCAGTGGGTCCCGCTTAATGGCAAACGACATCGCGGCAGGCCCAGACGGAGATGGCGGGATGAACTGGACTCCTTTAAGAAAGATTGGTCCTTGGAAGCTCTGGACAGAGAGAGGTGGAAAGAGGGTAGGGAGGCCTTTGCCCAGCAGTGGGACAATAATGGCTAAGAAAAAAAAAATATATCGATATATGTAGATTTGATCACGACATAGGTCACTGATGAAGTGATGATCTAGTGTCGTGGGCTTCCCCCTTGACCAGTCTAAATATAATTATCATTAGCTTCCGCCAGCGGCTTCGTCCGCGTGATATCTTAATAAATTATAGCTTATGTTACTAAGTGTTAATATAGCACTCTACAGGTGAAAGAATTTTTAAAATTCCAGTAGTTTTTGAGTTTATTCATTACAAACATCCAATAAATCAAATCTTATCTCTTTATATTATTAGTTTAGATTTAGATAAATGATACATCACTTAAGTGCACGTGTACTCATACATCTAGCTAGATTATAAATCAGAAACATTCCGTAACTCTATGTAATCCGCTGAGATAACTTTGTAAAGAGGTGATAACATAAAATATTTTGTCTTGAGAATATGGTCAATATAATTAAAGATAAGCTGTTACTTTGAGCTGATAATGCTTATCTATTGCACAATTTATTAATTTCAGTGGCCAAAGGTCGTAAATTATAGGAAACATGTCTCATGTCATGGGCTATCAAATAAGACATTACATGTCATGATAAAGTTGTTTTTTTTTTTAATGAACGAAATAATAGTTAATGTAAACATCGTATGTTTTTTTCATTTAAATATCTTTAACGCCACGATGACTTTACTATTTTAAGATGATAATTTATATTGAAACAATAACACATTATTCATCCTTTGTTAAAGAAATTATGTTCCCGTTTATTGTAGATATTAATAACATACTATACTGCTTTTGAAATAAGATTAGATATTCAAATAAACCTTTTTTACAGTCCGTTCAACCGATTTTGACTTCTATTGCGTTGATGGCATGACAAATGACAGCAGCATTCTAAAGTAGCCATCTTGTTCTAAACTTTGGGCGACCGAGCTCTGCTCGGATGAAAATACGAAGAAAACGAATTTTCCCAGATATGAGACCTAACTAGATCGATTTTTCGCCCCCGTAAACCTTTCAACTTTCATCGAAAATGTTAGAGCCGTTTTCGAGAACGTGATTACAAATATATATACGAGTAAATATATAAATACTTATATCGCTCATTTAATAGTATAGGCTTATGATGTTAGTAATTTTCTATCCTTCTTTAAAAAAAATCATGAAGCACAAAGATGAAGCAACAGCTTAGTGTTTGGAAGACTTTAGAACAAAAACAAACACCTACGAATAATATTATTCGTAGAATAAAACAAAAGTTTCTTAGCGTATGACTGCTAATCTGTTGCTATGGGACGATATCAGATTACAATAAGCTCTTTATTTATGAGTCAGCTTTGCCTCCATTGACGTTATGAAGATAAGCCCCTATTCATACTTAATACCAACAAAACAATAACTAAAAAAACCAACAAACTAAATCTTTGGAGGACCATCTACTTTAAAAATATTTTGCTGATGAAAATAGACTCTGTTTTATTATTCTAAAATCTAATTTCCTTTGTTTCAGGCTGCTCTCTGCGCTGATTACAGTGTGCCAGTGGATTGTGTAGCAGCAGGGCCAGCTCCTCGCCCCAGTTCCTTCCACGAGATCTCCGCACCTAAAGTAAGTTAATTATTTAATGATTAAACGAACTTACTTGTTAGTACCTATTTTAAATATACGACCGCCTCGTCCGTAAAGATTATTAATTACACATAGCTGGCTCCACTTTTGCACTAGGTTTTTTTAACCGCCTCAAGGGGTCTAGTGGTAAGACCACCTGTCTTAAACCAGAGGTCCCGCCCGGGGTCGATTCTCAGCGAGGAAAATTTTCTGCTCGGTTTGGTTGGTGAGAGAGATTTAGGGTTTTCAGACAGCAAAATTCATCTATTGGGTTATTTCTGTGTCGTTCTGATGCAGAAAATGAGACTTACCAATTAAATTCCAGAATACAAGCGAGTGTTCAGGGAACAATGAGCTATCAAGTACTAAGTGCAAATAATGATTCACATCCGATTAAATCATAGCTTTTAAAGTGAACATGTGACGATAAATATTACTTAACTTTATCACTCTTCAGGTGAAAGTATATTAAGTGGTACTTATCACTATTATGACTCTTAAAAGGTTTTATGTGACACATCTACACTTAACTATACTCCATTTGAAATAAGATTAGTCATTTAAATAAACCTTTTTTACAGTCCGTTCAACCGATTTTGACTTCTATTGCGTTAGTGGCATAACAAATGGCAGCTGCAGTAAACAATTGGTATTGTAACCACTTTTTTACTTTTAATGTCATCCTTATGCTTACGGTATAGAAGTCAGAATCGGTTGAACGGACTGTAAAAAAGGTTTGTTTAAATGTCTAATCTTATTTAAAATGGAGTACAGAAGCTTATGTGGTTAGTCAACATAACATAACATGACACCTTGTTTCCCCAAAGGGTTAGGCAGAGGTGTACCCATAACACACCCACATTACGCCAGTTTTGTTAAAGTCCCATGTAACAGGGGGCGAGCCTATTGCCAAAATCGGGCACCAATACAGACTCCAGGCTACTACTGAGAAATTCCAGATGGAATAGCCCAATAACACTTTGCCTGACCTGGGAATCGAACCAAGTCCTCATGCTCAGCAGTAGCGCTTGCGACCACTAGACTAACGAGGCAGTCATCGTCGTCGTCAAAGTCAAAACATTTATTTCAAATAGGCCCATGGTTGGCACTTTTGAACGTCAAAATTTACATAATAATAGAATTGATTCTAGTCGCCCCTTCCAAAAGGTAGTTTTCGTATGAAGAAGAATGAGCAAGAAACTCCACCGTTACTCTTTTAAAATGTTTTACAATAGTTTGTATAGGTACTATGTGAAGACGATGCACCTAGAATAAAATTACTATACCACAATAGGTAAAAATAATTAAAAATGAAGCAACGACAGATAATTTAATTATGTGTGGTGTGTAATTTCTCAGTAGCAGCCCGGAGTCTGGATTTGTGCCCGGTTGATGGCAATAGGCTCGCCCCCTATTACATGGGACTTAAACATAACTGGCGAAATGTGGGTGTACCTGCTACAGGGACACCTCTGTCCAACCCTTCGGGGAAACAAGGCGTGATGTTATGTTATGTTATGTGTGTGATAGATAAATGGTGCTCACATATTTACAAACATTGTAAAAGATGGCGATTTTCCTAAAATTTTATAATTAATTACCATTTTATATATATAGATAAGTCAGTGTGTGAGGAAGTAATCACAGAATGTAAAATTAATGTCATATTATAACACAAAATAATAAATTTTACAATTAAATTAGCAACCTGTTTGATTTTGTCTTGATTCTACATTGTCCTATGGAGCAGGACCAGCATGTTTTCAAGCAATCTTATCTTGGATATAATCCTCTAATTTGTAATATGAAACCGCGGGGCGCAGCTATTCTACTATGAAGTCCTTCTTATAGTCCAGACTGAATTTCAGCCAGTGTTGCCAATCTCAGCGGAAACTACCCATCGGCGCGGGAAATATTATACTGCCCTGCTAAGTTTACCTGTAACTTTTAGTTTTTTTTATACCATTCAATAGCTTTAACAATTTCGCATCTAATAGTATAAGCGAAATAGCGCTATCTAACTTAAAAACATTAAAAAAAAACCACTATGAAGTTTTTTATATCTCCATTTTTCCATAAATTACAATTTAAAATAAAAAAATATAGTTTAATAAAAAAACTGTAATCCGACAACGGGAAAATAAAAACGATCTGAAAAGTACGAAACAAGCAAATATTTCAGACAGAAAACAAGACATAATCAAGACAAATCAAGATATAATCCACCATATTAAATTATTAAGACCATTATTACGAATCTATTGATACCTCATTCATCAAAATCGGTTCAGTAGTTTAGGCGCTACGGTGGAAGGGAACAGAGCGCTCACCACAAGCTGAGGCCGGAGACTCTGCGTCAGCGGGGGCAAAAAAAAAAAGGCGCTACGGTGGAACACATGTAAAAGCAAACATACATACATACAAACAACAGACTGCTAAAATCATAACCCTTCCTTTAGGCTTTGCCGTAGTCAGGTAAAAAGTAAATTTTCTCAAAATTTACTTCGGTTGAGATACCGCCTTTGGGCTTAGCAGGGCAGTATAGTGCACAAGTGATGCATTTTCTCTTCCTTCACTCTAAACACATGTGGTAGGTACCTACACGACCAGGACTTAATACTATGATTGTGTCATTTTATACTAACCAAACTTTGTTGGCTAATCACTTGATAAGTTAACTAATCTTGGAAATTCCCACGACTTATCCAAAAATATACACACACACAGATATATATAATATACTGGCTGTCAAGATTGAAAGATAACAATTTGATAACAGTGCATAGGTATCACGTAATCTCTAAAAATGCAAACAAAATTAGATAAAAAACTTTTTGGGTAAATAGGCTGTGATCGATTTCTCATATCGATGGCTGTAAAAGATAGTCTGGTGAATCACCTTAATATTAATTTCGTATCTTTTTCCACAGTAAAATGATTGGAAAAAAACCCTTTTCATTGAGAATTGCGCCAAATAGATTATCCGTGGAAAATTCGGCATTTTATGGAGGAATCTAAGAGTACCTATGTAAAAGTTCGTTCGCGTGATTAAAAACTGAGTAACAAAGATAGGTAGGGTTAACATTCTGGTGTGATTTTCATATGAAATAGTAAGGTACCCATCGAACAATTATGAAAATGACCCCGGAAAGTTATTTATTTATGTAATAACAACACTTGTTTGCTGCACTTACAGTATACACCAAAGCTTGCAGCAAGCCACACATACATCTACACGGTCTCGTGCAACTGTCTACTTCTTGTTCCATAGTTAATGAGAAAATAATCTTTACAATTACAATTGCTAAATATGTCCTAATAGGATATTATTACCTGTTTAAAAAAAATTACAAACAAATACCATAATAGATATTAAGGTCTAAGTACCTAATCGCCTTTCCCTATTCCAAATATTCAAGTGCACATGCACCGAACCCTTGTTCAAAACATTGTATATTATCTGACGAAAAAGATATCAACCAATCTCTGATCAGAAAAAAAATACCCATATCTAAATATATTGATAAAAAATGCCGCATCGTCCTGTGACGCAACCCTGCGGGGCGTTTATTCTTGAATCATTGTTATCGGTTTATCAAATTGATAAAACCTACTTTAAAAGTTCTACAGCGGTCAACTAAGATACTATTATCATTAATTTATTGTTAGTATTTTGACGCAATAAACACGTGATTAATAAGACTCCCTGGGAGTTTATTCCAATGTGATATTGTTGTGTGATAACTTTTAAATCGTCCGACTGAGTTACAAAAGCAGATAGTTCTATCGGCCAGTCATGTTTAAGTCTCATGTAATAGGGGGCGCGCAGATGTCCATCAATCGGACACAAATTCAGACTTCGAGCTGCTACTGAGAAATTCCATATAGAAAAATCCAGTTACACTTTGCCCGACCCGGGAATCGAACCCAGGACCAGTAGCGCTTGCGACGACTGACCAATGAGGCAGGCCGCAATTAGTATTTGATAATAGATTAGAAGATACATGAGGTATAAGGAGGTATAAAATAAGGAGAATCTCTCTGACAAAGAAACTGCTCAAATTATTTATGGTTCGTGGATTAGAAAAAAAAAAATACAAAAATAAAATCTACAAAGTAGAAAAATATTAAATATATAATATATATATATATATATATCGTTGGCGTAGGTGGAGAACTAAATAACAAAATTTTTCTTGTTCAGAGAAAATTGCGATTTATTTATGCGGCATGATTTGGGTGTTACGAAAATGGTGAAAAGTCAATTTGACCAAAATCGCAGTTATTTAGTTCTCCACCAACGCCGACGATATTATGGAGGAAATTGTTTACGATAACATATGAGATAGATTACACCCAAATCATTTAAGAATAGGAATCCCTCGAGTAAAACCTCAGTAGAGTTAAACTCCTAGATTATTTACAACGAATTAATGCTTGATAGATTTCTGACTGTTTTTTAAAGTATACCGCAGGATAGCCTTAATCAAAAGTAGTCATCGTATTAGTGGTGCAGTAGCTTCAATATCATCAGGATTGTGCCGGAATATAGCAGTTCGTCGTGGACGTGGTACGACAGCGGCTCCCCTGACATCATCTGTTATCAGAAGACAGCTGTCATTCAACCATCGACGTGACGCTCTGCTAGTGTGACAGTCACAAGCCAGTGTCACTCTTATCCGACTTCTTCAGTGGTTCCTATTAACTTTGTAACAAATCTAGACGGCGCCACTTGCTGCGCCGTCAAGTATAACCATTTCCTCAGATTTAGCCTCAGTTTTAGTACCCGTTCAAGATGAAATTACTCTGATACATCTCTTACATTACCCTAAAACAATTTTACTAAGATTACCCCACAGGATTACCCTTACTAATTAAAACTCAGAGAGCTGTATTTAATGCATTCATAAAACGTGTACCAAAGTACGTATTGTATAATCCTGTACTTCAATTTACAACGTAGTAAAGGTACCAAAGTGTGTACCAAATCCAACCCCACTTGTTGAAGTGATCTCATCGAGTGGGGTAAGCCCATAAAATGTTAATGGCTGACATAAAATCTTATAAAAACTCATACTTTCTCTGCAAATTTTATTTTCAGACCAAAATAAAGTGCGTCTGTTGTTTTTGTTTGACATTGAACTCGTTAGGTCACCTTTTATTTTAGGTGTTATAAATTCATAAAGATTGTATGTTTTGCGATTAAAGTTAGAATAGTGTTGGCCTTGAATGGGGTTGTACTTACTTTAATCTGATGAGTCAGCAAATTCTACGGTACCTAATATTACCTAACCTGAAAGACCGTTTCGTTCGTAACCTGAAGACAAAAAGGTCAACCTTATTAATTTTGATTTAAAGTTTATTTTTCTTTTCTCTTGTTTTGCTTGGTATGGCGCAGTATCTACTGTGATTTAGAGAAGCAGATATTTGAAGTATTAATATTGAAATTATGATTCTATAAGTAATTCATACCAGTGTGTCTTGCAAAGGCCAAGTATTCATGATTTTCAATACCCAATCTAAAATAATAAGTGATTTATGAGAAAAAAGAGAGCAGTGGTGGCCCAGTGGTAGCGGCCGTGACTTACGAGTTGTAGGTCGTAGATTCAAACCCTATCTGGTGCTTTACTTTGTGTAACTTATTTTATCACCACCGCTCTCAAAACGGTGAAAGAAAACATCGTGAGGAAACTTGAAGATATGTGACATCTACCAACCCGCACTAGGCCCACGTTGTGGATTACAGCCCTCTCCCTCTCACTGAGAGGAGGCCTGTGTTGCAGCAGTGGGAACATTATAGGCTGATTATGTTATGTTATGAGAAAATAATGTAAAAACAACCGACTTCTAAAAAACACTACAAAGTGGAAAATAACTTTAATTTCGGAAGTCGGTGTCTTCGGTTTTGAATTTTTGTTTTTTGTCCTGCTATGTAAATAACAGTGTCAGGAACTTATCACATCATCCACATACTAAGTGGGAAAAAGTACGTATTATTGAAGCTAACTCAAAAACTATCAAAGCAAAGTTAATAAAATTTATATGGGACCACCTCGAGAGCATACCCTTTCAAACAAAAAAAGAATTTTTAAAATCTGTCCACAATTGACGGAGAAATCGGTGGACATACATAAAAAAAAAGAAAAAAAAAAAAAAAAAAAAACAAACACGCGACGAACATATAACCTCCTCCTTTTTGGAAGTCGGTTAAAAATACAACTCACACTTTTTCTATGCGATAATGTGTGAGTTATTTTTAGGAAAAATACTTACATGCAATTATTACCTGACTGCGCAACAGCAAAGACAGGGTTATTATACCGTGTACACATGTGAAGAACAATACTGTAGATATTATTAAAATTATGCTATCTAGAGTTTTGTAAATTAATTCCATGTGTCTTTGTGAGTGTGCACTAAAAGTAGAGCAGTGGTGGCCCAGTGGTAACGACCGTGACTTACGAGTTGTAGGTCGTAGGTTCGAACCCAGACAGGCGCTTTACTTTGTGTAAATTATTTCATCACCACTGCTCTTAAAACGGTGAAGGAAAACATCGTGAGGAAACCGGCATGCCCAAGAACCAAAAATTCGATGACATGTGACATCTACCAACCCGCACTTGGCCCGCGTGGTGGATTACGGCCCACTCCCTCTCTAAGAGACGAGGCCTGTGTCCCAGCAGTAGGAACATTATAGGCTGATGATGATGATGACTAAAAGTAGTTACTACGCGATTGCGCTACGCTTTAATCCGATTGGTCAATGTCCTATCAAATTGCTCATGTGGTTACCGTAAGCTCATATTACGTTGCATAAACTGAATTAATCTATAAAAACAATACTGTGAGACTAATAATACACTTGACGACACCTGTATGTCCTGATAAGAGTATCAGATTAATATAATACATACCTAGGTACATTATTTTTATTATATCTTAATTAATATCAGCTTGTAGTATTCCATTGCTGGGCATAGAGCTCCATTGCTTCCAGCCAACGTTATCTTTTGCTTCTTCTTTCCAACTCCTAAAGACGACATCCAGTTCAACTTTGCCTCTCCATACCTGATTCTCCGTCTTTCGCATCCAATTTGTCCCAACCGAGATCTTAGCTGGGGACATCCAGCTAAGATCTCGGTTGGGACCACACAAATATCGCTTAAGAAATGAAAATGACTTTTATGAATAAACGTATATTGAAAAATTATAACATTGTTTACAAGTAAGGCGCCGGTAGGCGGTAGGGACCCGTCTTCCTTTTAAAAATGTCTGTAGGTTGTCATGACAGTGTATTTATGTCATCATTTGGGTCGTTGCCCTGAAAGAATGAAAAGGTTAAAAAAGTGTAGGTACATTTATTATATCCTAACTAGCTTAATCGCAGTGAAAATACCTATACACCTTGAATATGACATCTTGACTAACTTAACTGCATATTTAGATAACTTGTCAAAAGTTGAGTCAAAGAAAAAATAAAAATGCGGCTTTAAAGAAAATATGTCGTTCCATCTGAACAACATAATTCCCGGTTCACATTATTCCAGTCCAGTAATCCAGCAAGTTAGTCTATTCCAGTGCTAGACTGGATCATATTGTCTACATTATTCTAGTAATTCACTCTGTTAGAAAAAAAACAACAATGCGTGTTCTCTGTTCAACGTTTAATCCAGCACTGGATTGGCCGTCTACACTTTTCCAGTGGCACTGGAATGAATGAGCTGGAAAGAAAAATTATACTGGCATTTCAGTGCCAGTTCAGATTATTCCAGTCCAGCTATCGAAACCAGCGCTGTTTAAGAACCAGTTTTTTTGCTGTTGTTGTCAATGTTGCCAAGTTTCCATGGCATCTACTTTCGTAATACACTTGCAAACGGAAAAAACATACCGCTAGGAAAACTCAACTTTTATAAAATAACTAAGCGTGTGTATTATAAACAAGTTTGAGTATGGAAAAATATCTCGTGCCTGCAAATGACTGCAATGTAGATACTTGGGGCGTTTTCTTGGCTTACTGGTTGATTCGCACGAATTCACTCGCCCGAAACTGGCGAATCGTCACCTTTTAAAAAGTATTATAATTTGTGCGAATCGAACAATAACCGTTTTCTCAATGTTATCTTGCAGGTCAATTTAGGAGATTGTTGACCGGATATTTCTCATAATTTAAGACCTCCAGCCAAAACTGCCTAGAGGGCGAACTTGCCTTCAAGTACCTATTACTACCCGTGGAGGTCATTTTAATGCATTTGAAGTATGAAACCACCTTCAAGAAGCTCTAGGTATCAGAAAATCTAGCTGACGATGAGACTGCGCCGGCTGCTTCGAGAAAAAGATTACCCGTACAGAATCTTCAATAAAGAATTAAGCTTGAGTTTGTATGTTCGGTCTCATTGAGGCATCCGAATGTCATAATTTCTGACACCAAGTTGTTAAGTTGCGGAGTCCTGGAGAAGAAAGATGAAAGAGGAAGAATGTGCAAGAACCATGTACTCAGAAGAATCTATCTTGAAGTTCATGCTGTAACATAAAGGCGAAAAATATTGAATTTGTTATTTTTGTATTCGTGTATTTTAATTGAAAGGAAAATAAGTCATTCTGTGAAAATTTACGTCAACGTGCTGAACTTTTATATTCCGGGACTTTACCATTATATTGTACTCAGGTATTAAAATATCAGGTATGAAAAAAGTCGTAACTTTATATCAAACGAAAGTGTACCGTCTTAGTCATGAGCTTTAAATAAATTTCACCCACAAGTGCACACTGACACGGACACCCACACAATCGTGAGAAATAAAAAATCAATGAACAAACTTCGCGATGACCTTTTCAAGAACGTAGCGTTGTGAAAGAGTGACTCATTCAGTCATTCAACTCTCCGTTGTAATTCTACTACGAACGTATGAAACGACACGTATTCTTTTTTAAATCCACTGCTTCTTTTGTTACCAATCTTTTTTGATATCTCCGAAAGTGAGAAAACGGACAAGCATTGGAATGAAAACTTTGTAACTGAAACTTTTCGTCTCAAGTTTTCGGGATAGCGACTTGAAGTGTTAGTCGGTCAGTCTACTTGCTCACTCGACTCGAACGTAGTTATCCTTTTTAAGTTGATGAGTCAACAGTATAAGTTGAGAACGAACAATGTTTATTTAAGTAATGAGGTAGGTATGTGTGACAAGTGACCGTAATTTGTATGTTTAAAATTTGAATAAATTGCTACGTATTATTCAGCCATGTTTGATTAACTGGGTAGGTACTGTATAAAGTTGTGGTAATTACGAAGAATGCTGATTTGAGGTGCGGTTTTAAGCCTTAAGTAATCAATTGGAAACTACCTATGCTTTTTACTTTGGTTTATAAGGTAATACCTACCTATACTGTTGAATATGAGTTAATTAAACGAAACTGTCTCTCCTAAATACAGATTACTCAGTGATCTAGCTAGGAGAGCAGCGATTCACCCAAGAACTAATTGTACCTACCTACACCATGTAATTAATAATAAAAATAAAAATGTAAAAGGGTAGGTAATCCCACGTACAAATAAAAAAATTAAAAAAATTAGAACTACATAGTCGGACCGACGTTGTTCGAAAAGCATATAGATTTAGAAAATTTGGCTACATCGAAAGGTTTATTAAAGTTAGTAGGTACCCAATGTAATCGCAATGGAGGCCACTCAATTTGAGAGTTTAGAGAAAAGTGATATTTTAGTGTTGAATACTGGGAAATTTTCAAACGTACATAAAAATGGGGCTTTCTCAAATCCCGTGAATTTTTGCCTAGGGTTTATGGGGTGCTTGATTGTTACAAATGGGTCACACTACCACGTTCTAGAAGGAATACGTCACATGTCACCTGAATAGTGGTACCACACAAAATAGAAACCAACACTCAACACAGTTATTTATCCTAGACAATATATGTATATCTTATTTAACCTCTCTGCTCGACAAGATTTTGACATGTGACACATCAGTTGACTCGACGGGGTGTTGCGAATTCAGTCATGAAATTCAGGAATTTACATCAACTTTCAGCATTCGAATTTATTAAGAAAAATATGTTACCGCGCCTATTTTATACAATAAGTTTGTCGAAAATATCTTTAATTATATGTTGAGATCAGTCAAACCACGTCAGTACACTGCGAAAGTTATATAGAATTGGTATTACTACACCTATCCAAAACGTAGGTAATTTAAATTTGCTGAAAATATGTACATAAACAACGCACTTTCTTGCTGAAAATATGCAAAAAGGAAAAATAAAGATATTATCATTCTCTCTGCATTCTTACTTTTACTATGTTTCATACATAAACTACATAAAAAACACGATCAAATCTTGATAAAAACGACAAAAAATTGTGTTGCGACGTGACACTTCTTAGTGCTGACCGTCTACCCAATTTTCTTATATCGATTCAAAAGTAGTATTCAGCCTAATCAATACTCGCAATAAAATCAGTGTGAAAAAAGTATTAGAAACTGAATAAAAACTCTTTGATATGTTTTCCATGAATTATTTTATTTTTGATATTAATAATTTTATTAGTAAGTATACAAATACAGTGTGGATCGGGCAGTAACTTTTGAGGGTTCCGTACGTACCTACGAATGAAAAAACGGAACCCATAAAGGATTACTCGTGTTTCGGTCTGTCACAGCCAATTTGCTCCGAATCTACTGGACCGATTAAGTTGAAATTTGGTACCTACACATATGAATTTCTGTGACCCAAATACAGAAGTGTAACGTAAATAAGTGAATTTTGAATATGGAGTCACTTTTGGGGGCCAAACTAGACAATAAAAAAGAAAGTTTTGCAAACTATACCGTGTGACATCAAATGAAAGGGCTTGTTGTGGAGGTCCCAAATATTTGTGTTAATTATATTATTTATATTATTTTTGGAACTAAGTTCTTTAACGCGGTAGGAGTAAACTGGCATAAATCGTCAGGCGAAAAGTGTTCATACTTGTGACTGAGACTCTTCTAATTTGATAGAGAGAGAGAGAGTGTGAATTTGGTCAAAATGTAAATCCAAGATGGCGGCTGCGAAAATTTTCAAATTTTTCATCATGTGATTAGGTTTCATGGTTTCGTAGTTTTTGAGGGTGCTAAAGTCGATAATGAGGTCAAAAGGTAAATCCAAGATGGCGGCTGCGAAATTTTTATTTTGTTTGAAATTATACGTGAAAAAGAACTTGGTTCCCCCTGCCTTACACGTTCTATTTTTTAAATTTATTATAGAAAATAGACCATTATCTACGGAGCCATTGAATATATTTATTTTTAATACTGGAAATTGTTGGTTGATTATAGATTCCTGGAAAACATATAAAAAGTCTATGGTCGTAAAATAATATGAGTTTGTTCTTGAGATTAATTATTGGTATAAAACATGGATGCTATTACAATTTGATAATTTTTCATCATGACTACAATTTTCATGTTTTTCGGGGGATAGTGCTGATATCGAATAAGATGAACATTCTGGATTTTAAGATGGCGGCTATTCCAAATAATAATAATATTGTAGATAAATTCTCATAGACATCAGTTTAATGCCTATTGTAAACTCGATAGCCAAAATCCGTGAAAAATACGGCCCTCTTAATTTCGTCATGTCCGTCTGTCCGTCTGTCCGTTCGTCCGGATGTCATACAGCCATTTTACACGGAGACTATTTCCTCCATCGATGAAAATTTGGAAAAGGTGTATTCTTTGCACCGCTAAACAATGGTGTAGTGAAATTACGATAAACATAATAAAGGGGGTGGCATACATATAACCGAGGGATGAAAAAATATCTATGCACATAAAGCGTGTATTGTTGGATCTCTTAATTAAAATGATAAATATGTTTCTAATTACTTTACTTTTTAAGTCAATAGTTTTTGAGATATGGGTTTGTTTCGGTTACAACCGCAGAATTAACTTTGTTTATTATATTTTTTTCGAGAAATACAACCTTATTTTTTTTTTTTATGCGTAAATAAGTATTCATCCCAACTACGGAATCCTTCACTGTGCGTAGTCCCATATACACTTGGCCAGGTTTTTTAATTTCGTTGGGAAACTACCACAAAAAAAAAACATTTCTTTTACTCAAGTAAGAGTAACCTATTAAAAACAAAAACTACCAAACTCATACAACTAACAGAAAATATGGACGTCATTTAAAAGCGTTTGCGAAATACCTACCCACTTTATAAAAATTAATTTATCGTCATTCCCAAACAAAATTTTGTTAAGCCTACTTAAAAAATGTATACTGGGCATTCTGTAGCAAACTATCAGAAAGTATCAAAAATAAAATCCACATTAAATAATTGTCCAAAAAATTTAAATAGTTTTGAACAGCGAGCACGTTCCGAATTTAAATTCAAATATAGAAACAATTAAGCGCGAAATTTAATAAATTAGGTAAGTATATATCCCCGTCCTGTCTGTTGACTCCTTCTATACATAATGTCCAAAAAATTATTAAAATTACATTAGAAAAGTATAAATAATTATTATAAGCAATGCTTAATGTATTTAATGCTGAAAACAATTTTATTTTAATTATCAAGTATCGATTTCTTACATTCGACATATTAATTAATCGAATCGATCAAAATTGAAAAAAAAAAATCGTTTGGCATAATCGTTTTCGCACATCATTACAATAAAAAAAACAATAATGGTCGGATATTTTTAACACAAATTGAGTAGTGGTAATGAATATTACGTGTTATTGGACCTGTGTTCGTATATTACGTTAAGATTTGGGCATTTTCTAGTTGTTTATAATATTTTTAATAATATTTGTCACATTTTAAATCATATCTACATGTGAATGTGTGATATTAGTGAAAAGTTAAAATGTAAACACGCACGATTGGCGCGAAACTTCGACTTTGGATATCAAAAACTTCATTACCACTGCTTAATTAACTTGAACAATGGATGAATTTGTCAAATAATTAAATGATGTAGTATTCACTGCCCCTGTGGTGGAGCTAAGATGTTCGAAATCCCCAATTTTTATGATTTTTAGCCTCGACCTCGACTGTCATCAAAATGGCGATTATCGCATTTACAGACTTGAATTTTATAAAGGTAAATTAATAATCTTGCACGCTAAATATGAAAGATTTAATGGTGTAAACATTTGAGTTTTTTATTTAACTCTCTTAATTAACACACATTCATAAGATTTAATGGGTAGTATAATAAATATTTACATAATCAATTAAGGGTGTCGTATGTGGTAATTCTGGGGTCCAATTGGACCCACTACCGAGCCGGCGGAGGTTTGTGTGTTCGGGTCCAATCGGGGGCGCTTCCGAACTATACGGTTAAAGGAGACGTTTCATTTTTGTATGGGACTCCGGCCATAACATGTACACTTTAGAAAACCTGGGAAACGAACCCCTAAATAAAACAAAAGACTATTTTTTCCATAATATCTAATACTTTTTGGGCACAAAATAAAAATCGAAAATGTTTGACGTTTGTCAGGAGAAATACGACCATCGACAGCTAGCCATTTTCGTCCAGAAATACCTACAAATCTACAATCCACAAAAGCAGTTTTTTATTTTTATGATGAATTACACTTTCTAATTAATCAAAAAAGTTGTATGAAATAGCTATCTTATTATCTCATCATCATCTGTTACGACGCCTTATTGAGGTGGATAACAATTAAAATTCTATTGTGTCTCGTTAATAACAGTTGAAAGGTCAGAAATACATGCCTTTCATATTTATTTAAATAACGTCTACGTGATATTATTATGTTAAAATGTAACATGATTTCTGGACGAAAGCAGTATGCAAGTAAAACGACGCCATGATGAATAGAATATGGCAATAATTTGTTAAACTATTATTTTTTGTGCCGAAGTAATCAGGGGAATAAACAGGAAAGAATATTTTTCCTCAATTCGTGGAATTTTTTCCTTTTTTTTCATTAACGTACACTTTATGGCCGAAAATGAAACATCTCCTTTATAATTCTTCTATACGTGTGTTTGTCACCAAACTCCTCCTAAACGGCTGGATCGATTTGGATGGAATTTTGTGTGTATATTTGAGTAGGTCCTTGGATGGTTTGAAAATATATTTGGACCCGGTAAAGTGGCGCTGTTCGGACAGGACTTGTCCTGTCTGTCGGGTCCGCTAGTACACTATAAATGTTCAAGTACTTACTCTATCTACACTTTAAATCCCTAAGTTAATCACGAACAATAAATTAATAATCTTATTAATAATCAAGACCACACAACAATTAATTACAGATAATAATGTTCAATTTCTATGCAATATTCTAAGTATATTCTAATATACTTCATTAGTATGTTAGGCTGCTTCGAGTCACAAGGCACAACGATAATAATTATTCCTATAGAATTTCAATCATTAATAATTACATGCAAGTTACAAACAGTATGGCAAAGTGATTCAGATGGCCAATTAATAAAACATGCAATTGACTTGCCGGCTGTCGATTCCTTGATGAGTCAAGAGTTATACTCGTGAGTCAGTCATTAACCATTAACATCCCTGAGAAGCCAATAAGAGGAGTACGACAGTAGTTTAGTTAGTTATGGGACCTACGTAGAAAGAAAATGTTGGGAAAGCTGTAATTTTTTTTTTTAACTATTGGTTTGTTTTACCAAATCCGTATAAGCTCCGGCTAACTTGCCAAGCATTTAATTGAAACCAAATTATCTTCGACTAGCTGATACCAGTGTCTTCGCCCGCGTGGACCTTAATTCTTTTTTTTTAATAAAAGTAGCCTCAGTTACTCCTTATAACATCTGCCAATCAAAATCGGTCTAGCGGTTTCGGAGATTAGCCAGAACAAACAGACAGTTTTTTTTAAATAATTCTTTTTTTGTTATATGTACCGTTTATACTTTCATATGCATTTAGTAAAAAGCTGTTATTTTGACATTACAAACAGACGTTTCAATTTTATTTATTTGTATGTATGTAAGTATGTATTGTATTGTATAGACTTTTTTAAATTTAACTTATCAACTAGGTTGGATACTGTGAAATAGAATAATCCTGAAACTTCTAAACCTTAGATAATGTCGTAAAAAAGCACCATGAAGTTAGAAATATTTAACGTTATAAAATACATCTGAGATGAAAAAAGTTTAAAACAAAAAGCAAAATTAAAATTTTTGAAAAAACCCACGCCGGTTAAAAAGTAATTGAAAAAGTGTAAAATAATTTAAAACCCCCGACTTAATAAAAAACACAGGAATATCCGTCAGGGGCTGCCATTAAATGAACTAGTTTTAGAAATATTTAATGTTATAAAATACATCTGAGATGAAAAAATTGGATTCATCAAAAAGTTCCTATATCGCTCATTATTTTAATTAAGTATTTTGTATTTAGAATTATTCATTTTTAAGTTATTCATTATTCATTATTGGGACTTATATGTTTGAGCCGTTTGGGGTTGAAACACTAGGGCCATGGGGTCCGAGTGCCCACCTTGTTTTTCAAGACATCGCCAAGCGGCTGGTCGACTCTTCACGTGACCAGAGGGCTGGCCTATTCTTTGGTCAAAGAATCAGCATTGCCATACAACGTGGCAATGCTGCCAGCCTTTTGGGCACTTTTCCTATTGACAGCGATATGGACGAGTTTTTTGATGCCCTATGATCATTTCCCCGCCCTTTTTATATGCTTGTACATATTATTATTTTAAGTCTGATCGTTTTTAAATAATGTAAATACTTAGATATAAAAAGTGGGTTTATTTTTTGTTTAACATCTTTAAAAATGTTTTATGATATTATATCAAAAAGTTACAATAACTTTAACTTATGTGTAGATTGGTATGAGGAACCAACTCGAACTTGATTACTTTCCGTACCCGATCATGTAATTAAAACCCAATCAACTAGAGGTCACTATGTTAAGTATTTATTAATACGTTCGCATTAAAATACATCGCACCTATCAAGGTTATGTGCTATTAAAAATACAAAACACGTTAGTAAGTACTTCTGCACTAAATTGCGTGTTTAACGTGTGACAAAATATGTTAGTTTTTCAATTTCCTAAGTCCCAGTTATACTAAAACTATATATATACTATCTACCCGCGTCAAATCACCCATTTTCCGAAATTATTGTAATGGTTTTGGTCCAATTCTGTTATATTCTGAGCATTCGTTTATGATTACATTGTATATTCAATATTTTAAGGATTAGTTTGATGTGATTAACAAAATTATTGAAAGATCGTTGTATTTTTTGGTATAACCATTTAATCCAAAGCGTTAATCTTAAAATAAAAAAAAACGTGTGTGGTCGGGGAACCCCGTCAGAAACGAAGTGCCTTACGCGATACTCGCACGCATACACATAGTTACATATAATAGAAAAAGACAGAGAGAGAGAGAGAGAGAGAGAGAGAGAAAGTAGCATGGAGCGCTTTATAACGCTTTTTTCTTACGTGACGATTTCTACTAGTCAACTCATTCCTTCTCTCTAAGAGACAGGGCATTTTCCCTGCAGTAGCAGATATACAAGCTGATGTTATTTATCAATTAGTACTTCGGCATCTGCCCTGCATAATGGCCAACGATGTAATGAGTCAATCTTCCCATCCCCGTATACGCAGTGCAATGTGTAACCATTTGCACCGGGGGTGTGTCATTGTTTTGACTACTACCTATTGTTATATCAGAGTACGAACTATAATTATTAATACTTATATTTCATAACAAGCATTGATTTCTAAACACGTCTGGTTGGTGGATGACTAAGTGTCTTTGGCCTGCAGTTATTACGACACATACATACACATTCTATGTATGGACAATATGTACACTCTTCGTCACGTACGTAGTGTCGATTCGTGGTATTCTTCCATTTAGAGTCGTGCCCCCGTGGGGCGTTTCCGTCCTTTTATCATTGGCCTTATCTATTTTGCTCTGGTTTTAATTAATGACGACCTAGAACTAACAATGTTTGGCAGTCTAACATCATCATAATGTGTTTTATGTATTGTTAATGTTTGGAATGCAATTTATATAGAGATTCTTTAGTTAGGACACTTAATGAGCGCCTAAGAATACCATATTCACTACGCTTGACGTCTGCCAATCCGTCTGGTTTGGTAATCGTAGTTTCTTTGACTTTCGCTGCAGAACTTTCATTTTAGCACTCCACAAGTCCACATACCAAGAATTCTTCTACACAAACCGGTATTTTTGCACATTATTTTTAGCTCAAAGTTATTTATTTTTATCTGTACAGCTATTAATTGAACGATGTTTTAATATAATTGAAGATTAGTTTTCTGATATAGTTTAATTAGCGAATGAATCTGATAGTCTAATTAACTCGACGGTTACCATCAAGAGTACATCTTTGCATAATCAGTCTATAATGTTCTCACTGCAGGGACACAGGAGGACTCTCTGTGAGAGGTGGATGGGCCCAAATCTACCACGCGGACCCATTACGGGTTAGTGGATGACACATATCTTCGAAGTTTTGGTTCTAAGACAAGCAGATGTTCTTACTATGTTTTCCTTCACCGTTTTGAGAGCAGTTGTGATGAAATAAATTGAATAAAGTAAAGTTCATGCCTGCCAGGATATATCTCCGGCAAAGTCAAAATGATCAGGCAGGAAGGTAGTTATGGTTATTCCCAAAGCCCGAAGTAAGGTCATTATTCCACCTAACCATGAGATCATCTCTTTCGTTACTTTAATTCGAGACCCATGACGCGTCTTGTTTTAATAGCTTTGTATTTTTTGTGTTATTGGCGTTTGACGTGGGTATTTGAAGAATTGTGCATCACCTTTTTTATTGGCGGAAATTAAAAAATGTTTTTTTTTTGTACCAGAAAACATATTAGATATATGTTTTCTGTTATTTTTATAGAATATTATTTGCTGAAAAT
Source organism: Agrochola litura (assembly GCA_949152395.1). Taxonomy (NCBI): domain Eukaryota; kingdom Metazoa; phylum Arthropoda; class Insecta; order Lepidoptera; family Noctuidae; genus Agrochola; species Agrochola litura. The sequence continues at coordinate 12,933,694 of OX424509.1, read as the reverse complement.
AAGGTTTCAGCATGTCGGCGATTGTCCATGTGATGTGAGTGTAAATGAATGGGTAAATTCGGGTGAATCACTAGTAAACCAATCATTTTTGGCGATAATTTCCCCTGTAAGCTTCCAAAGGATGAATTTTACTAAGCTATGATAACTAGTCATCATGATCATCAGCCTATAATGTTCTCACTGCTGGAACACAGGCCTCCTCTTTGTGAGAGAGAGTGGGCCGTTATCCACCACGCGGGCCCAGTGCGGGTTGGTGGATGTCACATGTCTTCGAATTTTCGGTTCTAGGACATGCCGGTTTCCTCACGATGTTTTCCTTCACCGTTTTGAGAGCTACTAAGAAAACTAATACTTATTTGTTGATGGTGAATATACTTGAACTCTAATAACTTTTGATAACGTTAAAGGTTAGATAAAAAGGATAAGAAAAGAATAAGTAAAAGGATAGACAAAGTTCCTTCTAAAGTTTTGATTACTCAATCAATATTATTTATAAAACCAAGTGACGTTAACTCAATTGTTTCATCTTAAACAATTAAAGTCAACGCCATCAATCTTGGCTAAGATAATGTTTTATAAATAATTAATGACTGTACAAACTTGGATGCTTGATATGTGTGTCAATAATCTTTGCTTGATGAATCATCATTATTACATTCATCTCGATAATATCCGCGAAGAAATATGACTCGGGGATGACTGAGATCGGATGGGCATTCCCAGCATAGATACGATACGTCTGGTATGACATATAATAGGAAAATACTTATACAGGGCTGGAGACTTACCTTTGGACTGGCTAGAGACTTTCTTCGAACTTCAAAGAATGAACTAAAACCCCGTGAGAAAACCGAATGCTACAATGTTGGGTCTTAATCTCTTTTAACGCTCACCACATAGTAAAAGGGAATGATGTAAACTTTGATAGAAACATCATGGACACCAACTACAAAGGCTACCGTATGTAGGCTTATTGAACCAATGAGCTTATTGAGCTCTTTCAAACAGTTTATTCCGTGAAAATACTCTATGAAGGAGGCTTTATAAAAGTACGCAGAATTATTCCAGGGAAATGTTCCATTCAGTTACGTAGAAACTTCACAATCAATATTGTTGTAACGAATACCAGTGTTATCAGAACTGCGGGATTCAGTATCAAGTTCCAGATATATTACACAGATCCGTTATTTTGAATTGAATGTCACAATTACGGCCTGTTATTCAAGCTTTGAATGATGTATGTTTCATAGGATTTCATCGACGACTCGTTTTCCTGATTAAATCAGACAAATTGTTGCTACATTATGTAAGGCATAACAGAAATTTTAATATTATGTGGATTTTAGATTCAGAATATATCTTCTACGTCTTCGGTCTGAATTTCAGATGAACAACATAGCAACATAGTTTTATTATAATCTTCTTTTAAGAGGGCCCTTCCCGATTCGTCTATCGTGAACGCAAGCGTGGTCAAAAAGCATGTTGTTTCATCTAGAGCAAGTGAGAACTACTAGCAAGCAAGGGAGAACGCGATAACATTGTACGAAAAATAGTGTGCGGAAATTTCATAAAACTCGTTTCAGGAAACACGTGTTTTTGAGTAAGCTTTACTAGTTTGTGAAATAAATGTTTGTCATTTAGAATCTCCATTACATGTGCAAGGTTTCTATGTGGATGTTTTATTTACTTTTCTAATTTATGAGTGCATTATGAACGGCCAAAGTTGAGATAAAAATTAAAAATGCAGATTTTCGGAGGCTTGTACTGAATTTATTTCTCGAAATTTTAATTTTTTGGTTTCATAGAAACCTAGAAATAGTGCACAAGATACCTACTAGTTTAAAAATTTCAAAGAAATATGTATTAAGACGCCATAATCACGTACGAGCGTTTGTATGCAAGGTATGACAGGTTGGCCGCTCTTAATATCAACTTCAAACTTACTAAGGTCATCCCTCAGACGGATTAAAAAGACCACCCGTGAAGTTTCTTGCCCGTTCTTCTGCATATGAATCTACACTTTGGAATGAGCATATGGCTCCTGATTAACTAACTCCTTTCAATTAAAAAAAGATTAGCTTTTACAATCAAATTAATGCATTAAGTTTTTTCACCACAAGTGCACCTCGCGCGCGCGTGTCTGTGTTGCAGTGATCTGTATTTATGGTCACAGGTCTTTGTCAAGATGCTACATAATAGTTAACATTTAGTATTTCCTCATGCAGTGATATGAACAAAGTAGGTATCCATAAATAGATTGTACCATAACTCTATACCAAAAAAGCGGATATATGTATAACAGCTTCCCCGATGCGCCTGACCGTATAGTGACGTGTACCAACGTCAGATAGTACCTACCTTGACGCGTTTTGAACTGAACTCAGCGCCTCTTTTGACGTCACACTTTGCCATGAGTAACAGGGTTTTCAATAAAACAGTGTTACTAGTGAATAGTTTTTACATGAATAAGAGTAAAGTTTGTTTTTCTGTACTTTGAAGTTTTGCTGTTCATTTATGAGTAATGTTATATGTATTTGGGTTGTATTAAGTAGGTACTGTTTTATAAGGAAAATGGGAATTACTAGTAGGTGCGTTGACTCTACGAATGTTTTGTTTTTGAAGTGAAAACTTCTTTAGGCGCGTTGGGCATTTTTGAGATGGGAAAAAACAATTGAACTCGCGACATCGTTACCGACACTCCGACACCTCATTTTTGTAAACGCGATTGTGCTCTTTATTTATATTACGTTACGGATCAATGTTCTATGCTAGTATTTTTACTTTAAAGGTTTTGGAAGTTTTTTTTTGTGAACGCGTTTGTGGTCTTTATTTATATTATGTTACGGATCAATGTTCTATGCTAGTATTTTTACTTTAAAGATTTTGGAAGTTTTTTTTTTGTGAACGCGTTTGTGGTCTTTATTTATATTACGTTACGTTCTATACAAGTATTTTTCTTCCGCCAAGGCGATCTTGTTCAAGTTTTCACTTCTGTCGGCACTCTCGGAGTGCCACTGTTTTTTTTTCTGGTATGGTTTGTTGTTTGTGCTCTCTGTATTCAGATTTTCAGTCTGCACTAGTCAGTAAGTCTTCTAGACAAAAGTCTGCGTACCCGCGAATGCAAGAATTTTTTAGTGCCACAAAAAATGTCTAGTTTAAATCTGCCTAGCCTTTTCTCAACTATGTTGGGGTAGGCTTCCAGTCTAACCGGATGCAGCTGAATACCGTATTTTACATGGAGCGACAGCCTATCTGACCTCCACAACCCAGTAACTGAGTAATACGATACCCCTTGGCTTATCAAGGGGTATCTTATTACCCGGTTACTGGGTCAACCAGTCTTAACTGGTTGTCAGACTTTCGGTTTTCTGACGACCCGTAACGACTGTCAAAGATTCACGAATGACAGCCGGGATCAACTGTTGAACGTGCTTTCCGAGGCGCGGAGGTGTCTCGATTACGTAAAGATGGTCACCCATCCACGGACCAATCCCGGCAAGCGTAGCTTAACCTGGTGGATCGATCCGTGCGTCTGTTATTATTTAGCTACGAGCTCCTCTCTATTCTCCTATTGATTTATCTACACATATCGAGGAGCTCGTAGCTAAGTAATAACAGCTGCACGGGTTGATCTATCAGGTTAAGCTACGCTTGCCGGGGTTGGTCTGTGGATGGGTGACCATCTTAACATACCGAGACTCCTCCGTGCCTCGGAAAGCACGTTAAGCCGTTGGTCCCGGCTGTCATTCGTGGATCTTTGACAGTCATTACGAGTCGTCAGAAGCCCGAAAGTCAGACAATAGTCTTACCAAGGGGTATTGTATTACCCAGTTATTGGGTTGTGGAGGTCAGATAGGCAGTTGCTCCGTGTAAAATACTGGTATTCAGCTGCATCCGGTTAGACTGGAAGCCGACCCCAAAATAGTTGGGAAAAGGTTAGGCATATTGGATTTATCTACACATATCCAAACTAATATTATAAATGCGAAAGTGAGTTTGTTTGTTATTTTCACGCTAAAACGGCTGAATGGATTTGGATGAAATTTGGCACAGGTTATATTGGGTAGACCTTGATCTGAAGAAGGACATAAGCTACTTTCCAACCTGGATGACTGGCAGATGAAGTCGTGGGTAACAGCTAGTAATAAAAATAGTAAAGTAAAATAAAGTAATAATTTTTGTTCGTTTCTCTTTTTGTCTGAATGTATGTTTCGGATTAGCGCATAAACGGCTGAACGGATTTAGATGAAATTTGGCACGCAGACAGATTATAACCTTGATTAACACAAAGGGTAGACAAAATCAAACTGGTTGCTAATTTAATTGTGTAATTAAATATTACTACATTTTTTTTTTTTTTTTTTTACATTATGTGATTACTTGAACTCACACACTGACGAATTAGTATCACTTGTAATTTTTTTAGGAATATCGTATAGGTTTTACAATGCTTGTAAATATGTGAACACCATGTATCCATTACATAATTATTTTTTCTATCATTGCTTCATTTTTATTTTTACCTATTGTGGTATATAAATCTTATTCCAGGTGCATCGTTTTCACATATAATTATATAATTAATGTATACAAAATATTGTAAAACATTTTAAAAGAGTAACGGTGGAGTTTCTTGCCCATTCTTCTCCATACGAAAACTACCCTTTGGAAGGGGCGACTAGAATCAATTCTATTTTTTGTTTTTGACGTTCAAAAGTGCCTTTTTGTGCCTAATTGAAATAAATTATTTGACTTTGACTTTTGACTTTGGTACTTTTAATCCTAGTAGTACGTTCACGTAGGAAATAAGTAGGTAATAACAGCCGCATGGGTCGATCTTGCCGGGGTTGGTCCGTGGATGGGTGATCATCTTTACATGTCGAGACTCCTCCGTGCTTCGGAAAGCACGTTAAACCGTTGATCCCGGCTGTCATTCGTGGATCTTTGACAGTCGTTATGGGTCGTCAGAAAACCGAAAGTCTGACAACCAGTCTTACCAAGGGGTATTATTTTACCTATTACTGGATTGTGGAGGTCAGATAGGCAGTCGCTCCATATAAAATACTGGTATTCAGCTGCTAGACTAGACTGGAAGCCGACCCCAACATAGTTGGGAAAAGGCTAGGCATCTGCCTAGCCTTTTCCCAACAAAATATCCTACGGGAATGTACTCATCATCTGATGAGTACGTTCCCGTAGGATATTTTCCGAAATCCCCGCGGGCGAAGTCGTGGGTAAAAGATAGTTCGAAATAGTACTGAAACGGAACTTCGCTTTACCAATTTAAACAATTTCAGAAAACGTCGAAAATTTAGATAGTAAAACTTTATTAAAATAATTGTTGTAGATATAGATTAAATCAATTAATCAATTATGGACTACGGTCTGTCTGACCGTCTAAATATTCTTATCTAGATAACTACTGTTTAGATAAAGGTGTGATAAAAACTAATACCAACAAGCATATATACATACCTTGAAAAAACCAATGGTAACAGAGTTTTTTTTTCGAAGTAGTCCACTTAGAGCACCCGTCCGAATAGCACCTGCGCGAATAGCTAAAAATATAAAAATTATTTTTATATTGTTGTCCACGAAGAGCACCTATGACTCAGCAGCCTACTGCTGGGATTTATTTGTTATACAGGACGTTATTAAATTAAAGATATCGATAAAAATCACTAGAATGTTTATTAATTACACATACTTACGTACATACGAAATTTGTCTAGGCGACATTTAAAAATAGGTGCTATTCGCGCAGGTGCTATTCGGACGGGTGCTCTAAGTGGACTACTTCCTTTTTTTGTTTAAGAAAACTCTTCATCTTTCTGTTTCTTGATTTTTTAAGTATTGCTTTGTATGTTTTTTCCTTCTGTTGGCCGAGGTTGATATTATTATACCTATAAACACTCCACATTTATACAAATAATAAAATTGAAGTGTCTGTTTGTAATTTCAAAATAACAGCTTTTAACAAACTGCATAAAATTAATGTACCTATATATTAAAAAGAAAAAAAACATTTTTGTCTGTTTATTCAGGCCAATCTCCGAAACGGCTGAACCGATTTTGACGAGACTTCCACTGACAGATTGCTGATTTTATAAGGAGTAACTTAGGGTAATTTTATTTTAGAAAAATAATCCACTCGGGCGAAGCCGCGGGCAGGAGCTAGTACAAAATAATGCAACAATTTCATAAAACGGATTTTTTTTCACAAGCTTTAGGCAGTATTGCTAATGATGTTGATTAATAATGAGTGTGATGACCATAACTCATGTTTTGAGTCATCCTACAATACTTTGTAATGATCTGTTTATTACTCATTGACATACCAATCCATCTGTTCCGATTGACGCAATAATTTCACAGAAAGCTGCCTTCTGGTAATTTAAGGGCAGAGTCACGCTGCCCCTAACGCATGGCGCAGTAAGGCATGGTCGGGTCCTGCATCCTGTGTGTTCTAAGTTTTAAGTTAGGGCGGTTTGGAGATCATAAAGAATTAACTATGTTTTAAATCCGTTTTGCGTGAGTTTTGTAGAATTGAAATCTTGCAACGGTTTTTAAATTTGAATAAATGTTGTAATTTATTTAATGTTTACATTTAAATAAAGTGCCGTCATTATTGCCATGTACGTTATGACGTTATGAGTTATTACCATTTTTTTTTTCTGAATTTAGGTACTTGCAATATGTGTTCGCTCGTTGTCGAATATTCTCGAATTAATGAAGCTTACATAAGCTTTATTTACTCATTGTATGTTATATTGGAAAACTGAATACTTATGTCTTGCTTGACTACATAATACAGGAAGTTGAAACGAATTACTATAAATAATTATAACAATTTAATTTACATTTAGGAGCACAATATGGCACATTACCCTTAACGTTCGTCACAGTTCTGCATCACTGACTATTTGAACTGTGTCCCAAGTTAAATGAAGAATATTGACATCAAAACAATAAGCATTTTAGAGACAAATACATTTTATTTTTATCAAAGAAAATAGATGTAATAAAAATATTTAACAGATAAAAGTAGATAAGCCACATTTCCATAGCTTATGTCCGGCCAAAACTGCAACAAACTACTATCTACTTCAACATGAAATAAAAATCAGTGCTAATCTACGAATAATTCAATATACTAACAACAAAATCTTTTCACAAGACAAAATAAAATTAAAAATGCATCAGCAGCTGTGTAAACCTTTGGCAACAACGTAAATATACATTAGATTACGCCAAAAATTAAAACGGAAAATAGAAAAAAAAATACTGACTTGTAAAAAAATAAAAATAAAATACAGAACTTTCAACGTCCAATACAAAACTGTTAATCAAATTCGCTTGTCACTCATCGTATGTGACACTGACAGCGTCAACACCTGCGACGAAATGACTCATTAAGTCCACGTGACTGGTTGCTGTGCCATATGTGACCCAGCGAAAGGTTGGGAACCACCGGAGTGACTCACTGATAACGACAGTAAATACAGTCAAATGTAATGCATGACTAATGTTGGTATGTAGAATGAGATTACCAAAATAGGTAATCAAGAGTACGTCTTCATTAACATTGGAATTTTCAAATCTTTTCTTGTCTGTCAAAGTTAAAGGCTAGTGCCAGAGAAAAAAAGAAGATGTTCTCTTGTTTATATTTTTTAAATGAAGAATAGGAGTTTTTAGTAATGACCTTAGAAGCCACGATTACGATGCGCCGGCGTCATTATAGCGCTGTGCGTCAGATTTCCTCATCGGAAAAAACATTTTGTATTTCCGAGTGTGCATATTCCTGCATTTTGTGTAACGATACATTTCTTTGGCGATATACCTATATGGTATTATGACGAATTTATATTTAGAGCTTTAAGTCTGTTTTGCGCATCGGATGAAACATTATCATGACTCTCAGATATTCCGACTTTAGGTTTATCACTATATCATAAAAATAAAAATATTATCTTTAATGCTCTGATGACCTAAATGACACATTGACGTAGTTCTGATTCTGAACTCAGGGTCGCCGTGTGGATTTCTGCATGAGGAAAACATTTGTATGGCCTCAAGATATTAGTTCCAAGACTAATGTTTGTTCATGTGTTTCGAGCATGCATTGGCATCCACGACACAGATTATCCACTGAGTCATTTTATCAGCATATACTTACATATCGTTTTCAGTTGAATACTGTCCTTCTTTTAGATCGTCACAAAGAACATCATCCTTTGCCAGACGATTATTGCTCTTAATGAAGTATTTGTGCACAGCAATTATGTCTTTCCGACCTTCTAAATGTACACACGGCTACATATTAAGCTACATATTTCCAGTTTATGCTGATCTCGCATTGTAAAGGATTTCCGTACAATGCGAGGTCAGCCTATACTGGAAACTTATAGCTTGATGTGTAGCCGTGTGTACAAAAATAATTTAAAATTCTCCATGAACAGCCATGAGTTTTGAATTTACGTAACCCGCCGAAAATCTCTCAACACACAGACCTATTTCTTTCAAAATTCGAACATGCATGACAAATGGCCGTTAAACAACGTATAAGCTCAGATTACATGAAAACAGTATAAACTACGAACAGAGCTCGTGAATAAACTACGTTTTGTTACTTAACAACTGTCATTCAGTAGTGACTGGTGAAGTCATCGATAAGAGCCAAGAGGTCGCTCGACATCGAATAACGAGTACATTCACCTTATTCAGGCTTAGATCATCACCGCTCGCTTGTACTGTTGCTTGGCTTTGGCTGCCAATTTGTTGCGTATTACATTTTATTCAGTTTCGTGGCAATGTTTTTCTTAGTTTTTTTTTTCGTTTTCTTAAAAAAATCTCGAGCCTCTTAGGTGCTAGATAACGTTATGTGCCTGTTTTAATGCGAAATCACTGCAATAGGTAAAAATTACTATATATTTCCAAAATATCTTTGAAGGAAAAGTTCTTTACAATTTTCGATCTTATTTAGGCAAACCAAGTGTTATCAGTAAAAAATTTATAAAAAAATGTTTAAGATTTGCGTTAGAGTTAAAAATATACTTTAACCCTAAAACAAAAACAAGATTAAAAAGTAAAAATTAGCTAAGAAACTGTTAGGAAAACAAGAAAAACGAAGTCGAACGAGTTACTTAATGTTGTAGTGGAAACCTATTTCTTCACTTGATTGTTACAAATGTTGCGGTAAAACAAGACAAGTGCTTGTGGAACAGACTTTGAAACTGCTACCGAACTATGTACCATTGTTTCCATAATTGAAGTGAAATTCTTCTTAGTTACTTCATCTGAAACAATTATTTAGAAGGCAACTTACTGAAAAATGTCTGAGTTTCATATAAAAAAAAAGATTTATTACAAATAGGGTTGCACTGAACAGGAAGACAGAGCTTTCTTTTTCATATCATTAAATCAACGTTAGTCACAATCTGTTGTTTGCTATTTTATTTTTGTTCACACTTACCGAATTGCGAGTGGGTGGACTCTTTAGAATCAGGGTTGTCTACTACTTAATCATAATTCAATTGATGAGAGTAGATAAAGGAAACCTTTGTAATGGATGACTTATTTATGTCTACTCTAAAGTCGCGCACACATCACGCACGCACCATGAAAGCTCCTCAATTTCTAACAACCACTGACTTGTCGGACCACCCGTAAAATTTATTGACTCAAATTATATTATAAATAGGTATATCTAACGAAAAATAGAATACTAGAAGAAGATCATAAGAAAGTTAAGCCATAGTACACACACATATTATGATGGCGAGAAAACAGACATTCAGTCGCGTATGACTAGACTATATGTCGACAATGACGATGAATCATGACGTGAATTTAGACAGACATACAATATTTAAAACGTTTACAACTATACCAACCTAATTGTGTACGCACATAACATTATAATAGGAACTTTGATATAAATTGCTTCACCATTTATTTCCGACGCCTACGTATGTTACAATGTTGCTCATCCCTAACGGTTCGATAAATTTCATTGAACATGACATCAGGATGACGATTCTATTGAATATTATCATTCTCACCATAGTGTTTAGCATTTTTGTGTGTGGGCAAATACACAAACAAACTTGTTGTCAATGGTAATCCATACTTGTAAGTTTTTATGATGATAGTGACGTATAATCTTGATTAATTTGTGGTCATTGGGAACGAGGTTCTATTGAAAATAAATAAATAGAATGAAGGTTATTTTGACACAACAAGAGCTTATGCATAACACCAACTCAACAGTATTCTTCGTTAAAAACTTGTGTGACGTTGAACAAAGTTTTAGTAAAATAAAGGAAGTCAGAGTGTTCCAGAATTTTAAAGATAGACGTTTATCAGATAGTTTTGGTGTTCAGAAGACTCGAAGGACCAATTTTTAGGAAAAAATATCAACTGCTACACATCAGTATCTAAATCTACATCATGAAGAATTGAAAATATATTATAATTACATAAGGTATTATGGTTAGTTAATGTAAATTTAATATGTAAACATCATCACAAATTAAGTGGAAGATAAAACTGTCTGTCGATAACAAATGTTACGCCTATGTATGACACACCGTTGTAAAACTGTCTGATGTTACATAAGTTTGACGTCAATTAAAAGTTATTTAAACAAATGAACATCAATTTAGATTCTATATTTGAATACGGAATGACAATTACAGATGCTATTGTCCTTCTACGAAACAATGACTAGAATCTGTCTCTACTTGTCTCGATCGACAAATGTTCAGGCAAATGCTACTTCTATTTCTTTCTTTGAAGGTTCTGGAACTTTTGTGTTAATAAAACAGCAATGAATATCAAACGATAAGTTTCTAATTTAAAAATAGTGTCGGCTAAAACTTGTCGTCGGTTGTAAAGAAACAGTTGATGGATTTTATTCCTAGAACTTATTTCGGAACTTTTAGAATGTAGATCTATAATTTAGAACTCTATCGGTATCATCGGCATGACAAAAGTTCTTCCTTTTCTATGGGATGTAATATCCTCTAGCTAGATATCACTAAATATTGTAGTGACACAGTACCTGTCACACAGTCACCAGAGAACCAGTTACCACATACCACCGAACCAGCTACCATATACCACCGAACCATTTACCACATGCCACTGAACCATTACCACGTTTTTGACATTCCGCAAGAAACAGAGAAGCAATCGTCTTGATAAAGACGAGTACCTAATAAAGAAACAAGATAATCGACGCGGCACGAGCGTTATCACAACGCCGCACTCGTTCGCCGGTTCGCTTCGAAAGAAGCGGTTTGTAAGCGCAAGCAAAGCAAGCAGAAGCACCAGCACCCTCCGTATCTTCACGCTTCGAGACCACGCAGATGGACAAGCAGATGGATATCTTCACTCGACGACGGCTCACGGCGAAAAGGACCGAGCTCGGCGCGCGACTTCTATTTATGCCTTCGCAGCGAATAGTGCCGTGTGCAACGCAGCGCCCCGCGCCCCTCGCACAGCGCTCCCTACGGCGCGTCGCTATTGGTCGATTTATTGTTAAGTGACATGCTAGTGCCTAAGAGTATCAATGTATGAATAGTATAAAATAAGGTGTTTTAGGAATAAAAATTAGTCTATTCGATTTCGTTCTTCAGTACAGTCTAGTTTTATTTACGAGTACCCTAATACACTCTACCGAAATAGCGACCAAACGCTTAAAGTGGTGACCCCGTGAAGCTGAACACAATCTTGAAGCCGAAGCCTGAGTTCCTGCAACATCGAACTCCTTCAAGATCCAACTAGAACCTCAGAAGAACCATCATCATGCCGAACGATACCGACGGATTTAGCGATGCTCAGGGCATCACAACAGTGAAGAGCGATGTGGCATCAGTCTCACTGCCTGCACGTCTACCACCATTTTGGCGCCAAAATCCACGCCTGTGGTTCGCGCAATTCGAAGCCGCCGTTGCTGCCAGCAAGATAGGTGATGAGCAGAAATTCAACCTCGTCGTCCCGCTACTAGGCAACAGTGACCTAGAACAAATTGGAGACATCATATTACATCCACCGATCACCGGCAAGTACAGTGCGCTCAAGGACAGACTCATTTCCACGTACCAAGAGTCAGACCACCGGCAGTTACAGAAGCTACTCAGCGGCCTCGAACTCGGCGATAACAAGCCAAGCCAGCTGCTGCGTAAAATGAGAGACCTCAGTGGCAAGCTACTATCGGATGAAGCGTTGAAGGTTATGTGGCTCAACCAGCTGCCCACACAAGTTCGCGCCGTGCTCTCTGTCAACACCGAGTCATCGCTCGAAGTGCTAGCTGCGATGGCAGACAAAATGATGGAGCATTTTGAACCCGCTACAGTCGCCGCAGTCTCCACCGCAAACTCTCCGTCAACAAGTCCAGCAGTCAATGAGGTACAGCTAAACGCCATAACAACCCTACAAATCAACATGCTTACGAAGCAAATAGAGAAATTGTCACTCGAAGTCGCCGAACTCCGCAACCATCAATATTCGTCGTACCGCCGTTCCCGCCAAAACTCCGCACATCGTAGCCGCTCACGCACACAGTCAAGACAGCGTACTGATAACGCCCGCAAGCCCGACGATCCCGACTGGCTGTGCCGTTATCACTACCGATTCGGCAACGGGGCACGCAAATGTGAATCGCCATGTTCCTTCGTAAAGCGGGAAAACTAGAACGTACATCGATAGTGGCGGGTGTCGATGTAAACCAAACAAGCCGCCGCCTATGTGTAATCGACACCAACAACAGAGAAAAAATCCTTGTCGACACGGGAGCCGACATATCAGTATTAGCCGCTCGAAACCAGAAGTATTCAAGGCCGGCGGAGAACGCAGGCTACAAACTTTTCGCGGCAAACGGAACAGAGATTCGTACCTACGGAGAGCGCACACTCGAGCTCAACCTAGGTTTGCGAAGAAGTTTTAAGTGGACTTTCGTCGTCGCCAATGTGAAGACATCGTTACTGGGTGCCGATTTCCTAGTTCATCATAAACTGTTAGTCGACTTGCACCAAAGAAAACTCATCGACCGTGTAACCGAGCTCAGTGTAAACGCCATCAAAATAAACAGCAAAGAAGAATCGGTCTACATTATCAACCGCGACCACACTCATCACGACCTGTTGAAGAAATATCCAGATGTACTTCGACCAATGACATTAAAAACTCCAGCCAAGCATGACGTCACACATCACATCGAGACAGCTGGGCCGCCGATCTACTCACGGCCGCGCCCTCTACCGCCCGACAAATATAAGGCAGCTAAACTCGAATTCGAGCGAATGATTGAGATGGGAATTTGCAAGCCATCAAACAGTCCGTGGGCGAGTCCACTTCACATCGTGAAAAAGAAAGACGGATCACTTCGAGTATGTGGCGATTATAGAAGACTCAACGCCATCACCGTTCCCGACCGATACCCCATTCCACGAATTCAAGATTTTACATACCAACTCCACGGCAAGAAAATATTCTCGAAACTCGATTTGAAAATGGCATATTTCTGGATACCTATCGCAAAACAAGATGCTCAAAAAACAGCAATAATAACACCATTCGGACTTTTCGAATTCACCTGCATGACGTTCGGCTTAAGAAACTCCGGTCAAACTTTTCAACGTTTCATGCACGAAGTTCTACGAGGATTAGATGAGAACGTATTCTGTTTCGTCGACGATCTGCTCGTACACTCGAGAAATAAGGAAGAACACCGCCGCCACTTAGAATTAGTACTCGAACGCCTAAATACCTACGGCGTCAGTCTAAACATCGACAAGTGTGAGTTTGACAAGGAAAACATCGAGTTCCTCGGATACGAAGTGTCATCAAAAGGAATCAACCCCACTCAAGAACGAATACAAGCCATAGTTAACTATCCGAAACCACAAACAGTTCAAGAACTGAGAAGATTTTTAGGTATGATAAACTTCTACCGTAGTTGTTTACCCCATCAAGCCGAGTACCAACATGAATTGAACAAATACCTACACAACAGCAAGAAGAACGATAAAACTCCGATACAATGGTCTCAAGTTGCAGAACAAGCCTTTGAGAAATGCCGACAAAGCATTCTCGAGGCAACGACACTGACTCACCCGATACCTAACGCGCCGCTATGTTTATTTACCGACGCATCGAATACTAGCATCGGCGCCGTTCTACAACAAAAAACGGACAGCATTTGGAAACCTCTGGCATTCTTCTCAAAAACTATGAGTGAGACTCAGCGACGCTACAGCGTGTACGATCGCGAATTACTAGCAATGTACACCGCCGTGCAACACTTACGACGACTGATAGAGGGCAGTGACCTAACAATATTCACAGATCACAAACCGCTAACTTACGCGCTGACAAGAACGCCCAGTAGCAGCGATACACCACGAAGAGAACGCCAGCTACACTTCATTAGTCAGTTCTGTGCAAAGATCGAATACATTCACGGTGATAAGAACGAAGCAGCGGACGCCTTATCACGCATCGAAGAAATCAACTTGTCGCACTCCACGATCGACTACAACCAACTCGCTCAAGACCAAGAAAATGATGAAGAACTGAAGATCTGCATGTCCAACCCAAGTCTAAAATTCGCGCCTATCACATTGCCCGGAGGTCAACGACCCATCATATGTGAAACATCAACCGGCAACGTTCGTCCATACCTACCATCAACTTATCGTTTAGTAGCATTCAAAGCGCAACACGAACTAAGTCACCCTGGTGTGCGAACAACAAGAAAAATAATGGCTACAAAGTTTTTTTGGCCCAGTATGAACAGAGAAGTTGGGTTGTGGGCAAAATCATGCATCGGTTGCCAGCGCGGGAAAATACATCGACACGTCATCAGTCCACTCGGCGAGTTTCAAAAATCATCGCGTTTCGAACACATTCACGTTGACATCGTGGGACCACTGCCGCCATCTAACGACTACAGATATTTAGTAACGATGATCGACCGCTGTACTAAATGGCCAGAAGCAATACCTATTCGTGACGTCACCGCCGACACTGTTGCTAAGGCGATTTACGACGGATGGATAACGCGATTTGGCTGTCCGTTACGTGTAACAACGGATCAAGGAAGACAATTTGAATCGTCGTTATTCAACGCACTGATGAAGAAATTTGGCATCACCAGGATTCGAACTACTGCATATCACCCACAAGCAAATGGTCAAGTCGAACGCTGGCATCGAACGTTGAAGGCCGCGCTCATGGCGAGAAGCGCCGGCACACACTGGAGCAATGAATTAGCGACCGTGCTACTTGGACTACGTACAGCGCTTCGTGAAGACACACAAGTCAGCCCGGCCCTGATGACCTACGGATCGACACTAAGAATACCGTCAGATTTCTTCGTGCCTACTCAGCCGAAAAATGAAGACGCCGAATTCGTCCGCCAGCTGACCGAAACAATGGCATCACTCACACCAAGCAGCAAGGCACGTGGCAACAAAATGAGCACGTTTGTTTACAAGGACCTAGCGACGTGTAGTCATGTTTTCGTGCGCAATGATACCGTGCGAAGTCCATTGACCCCGCCTTACGACGGCCCGTTCAAGGTGATTCATCGTGAGAGCAAGCATTTCACCTTACAGTTGCCACTTCGAACTACAGTTGTCTCAATAGACAGACTCAAGCCAGCGCACCTACTCAATGAAGAAGAGTTTACCACTACTACAACAACATGTGCGCAACAACAAAAACCGCCCACTAAGAGCACAACCTTGACGGTCGAGCCGCGATCATCGACCCCCAGTCCACCGCGCGACGCATACGTCACTCGATCCGGCCGCGCAGTGAAACCGAAAGTACGCTTCGCTTAGGGGGGAGTGATGTAGTGACACAGTACCTGTCACACAGTCACCAGAGAACCAGTTACCACATACCACCGAACCACATACCACCGAACCAGCTACCATATACCACCGAACCATTTACCACATGCCACTGAACCATTACCACGTTTTTGACATTCCGCAAGAAACAGAGAAGCAATCGTCTTGATAAAGACGAGTACCTAATAAAGAAACAAGATAATCGACGCGGCACGAGCGTTATCACAACGCCGCACTCGTTCGCCGGTTCGCTTCGAAAGAAGCGGTTTGTAAGCGCAAGCAAAGCAAGCAGAAGCACCAGCACCCTCCGTATCTTCACGCTTCGAGACCACGCAGATGGACAAGCAGATGGATATCTTCACTCGACGACGGCTCACGGCGAAAAGGACCGAGCTCGGCGCGCGACTTCTATTTATGCCTTCGCAGCGAATAGTGCCGTGTGCAACGCAGCGCCCCGCGCCCCTCGCACAGCGCTCCCTACGGCGCGTCGCTATTGGTCGATTTATTGTTAAGTGACATGCTAGTGCCTAAGAGTATCAATGTATGAATAGTATAAAATAAGGTGTTTTAGGAATAAAAATTAGTCTATTCGATTTCGTTCTTCAGTACAGTCTAGTTTTATTTACGAGTACCCTAATACACTCTACCGAAATAGCGACCAAACGCTTAAAATATTATAAAATTCTAGAAGAAAAACCAACTTACAAAACGCTATATTTAGTTCATTTAATTATATGTCCTCTTTGTGTGTTGCCCACTCATATTAACAGGAAATTCTGGTTTGGAATCATAAAGGAAACACTATAGCCCATATTATTGTTGGAAACACAAAGGCGCTAAGGTCGGATAACAGAGATAAAGAATTTTTGTGAAAGGTGTGAACCAGAAACAATGGTATATCCTTGGCTTAAGTAACAAAGTGAGAATCAACAAATAGCAACCTATTGTTCTACTATTCGGTACGGCTATGCTTAATTAGATGAAACTACTTGGTCCAAAACAACCATGTCACCGGCTCTTTATTCAAAATTTAAAAGCATAGGTCAACTCGGCATATTTGTTTATAATTAGCGTTTCACATCAAGTTACGCAAAAACACGATGTCCATAAAAGGTCGCCACATAAATGCCAAATGGCCAAACTTAGCTCGAGAGGTCTCAAACTGTTTCTATTTTTCCACCAGTGTTATTATCACTTGCTCGCTAGATACCACTATGTAGTATAACGGTCAGATGTTAAGAACCATTGGTTACTAAACTTCATTTATTGTTGGCATCGCTGTTTGTGTTAGCGGTACCATAGTACGTACACTAGTTTCGAAAGCGCTTGCAACTATTTCTAATCTAGTTCGTATCTATTTTAATTACGTGCTGGGTACCAGAGCCCAGCATTCCAAAGACAACATTGATCACTATACAGTTCTCTATTGTCATTGTTACTTAGGTAGCTCAACATGTCTATCGCGTAAACGACCTCAAAACGGCATTCGACCTAGTCGAGCGTAATCTAACATAACTCAAGTCGGATCGAAATCTAAACGCGAAAGTTTACGTTTCGGTACTCAACTGCCTTCAAAATATTTTGCGCTCTATGCAGTATACATTAAAGTTCATAATTGTCTTCTATAATCAGGTACACGTGCGGAATGGAGGTATTAATGGAGTCGGTTATCTACAACAAAGCATTCCAGCGCTTTACAATTCCGGCCGGTTTGCTAGAGTGTTCGTTATCGTTCTTTTTCTACAGCGCTTCATCGCTGCCGTTGCTTTTCGGACCGCGATGACTCAAGCCTCGGTAAACAGTATGCGGGGCGATGAATCACCGTTTTACACATTCGCGTATAGCGTTTGAGTAGTGTTGTCAGTCTACAGTTGGACTCGTCAAGTAACCGAACCGTCCTAGGCGTTATATTGCAGGGTTTACTGCCAAGCGCCTAGACTTTAAACATAATTGGCGAGATAAGCTACTGGTGTAACAAACATTTCGTGTACGTTGAACAAGAACAAATTTGTGTGAAAGAAAGTGTAGGTCTAGTTTTGTAAGCTGTGTGTGTGCGTGTCGGTAGTGAAACGGTCGATAAAGTTGGTGATCGTTTTGTGCTATTTGTGGATTCCTTACATACTTACTCTTGGATTTGTTAGTGATAAGTTGGATTTATGATTTGACAATGCCGTCGAATAAGAAGCTGATTTCAAAAATGCGCCAGATCGCGCAGTGGATCTTGGTGGTGCATGTGGTGAGTGGCTCATTCTATTCATTCATGTTATCTAATGTTTGGAGTAAGATGAACTAGATACCATTAATGTTTGCATGTTAATATAGTTACAATAGCAAGATTTGATTAAATACGAGAAGCCAAGCATAATATGCTAATGATGTACGCAAGAGATGTCGTACATCCTATAAACTTTATAACTAGAAGATTCCAATGTAAACACATAATTTGTTCAAGTGTTCAAGGGGAAATAAACTAAAATCGAGACAGTAGTAAGTAAATATTTATTAGGAGCCTCCAGGCGATCCCGGGGGTTGACTTAACTCAGTTACAAGTTCAGAGAGCAAAGTTTGCTCCTCGATACGAGAGGCACAATCTTTTCTCTTTTCAAATGCGAAAATAAAATCCTAATAAAATACCATAAAACTTCTACCAACTCGGAAACATTGAGTCAGGATGAGATTAAAAGGACAATACACAAAGGATAAATTGTTCTCCATTGTTGACAAGTAACGAATCTAGCACTCAACTAAATGGTACCCAAACTTCATTTATCAAAGCTATGTTTTAGTCGTGTCCTATTGTTCTCAATGAACAGTACTGTCAATTACAAAAGATTTATCACCAGATCGCCACTCCATCCGGTTTGCAGGAACATTGTTATGGCTATGGCCCATATTAAAATTTTCTCGCCTTACAAAAGCTTAGGCTGTGACAGATGAACAACGTTTACAAAAGAAGCAAATCTGATCTGTGTCCCTTTTTTGTACTCACAATGACGACCATAAAGGACTATTCACCCAAGTTTTTTAGTTAAAAAAAAACTTGTCACGGTCATTGTGTTTATTCCTGCAAAGCCATTGAAGCAGTGAGGAATATATACAAAAGCGTTCATTCAAAAGTCTAATCAGATTTTCATAATAATCAGCGTTAATTCCGTATCATTATTTGCACAGCTGATTTTCAAGAATGCTCAGGGTGCGATGACCTTTTGGAAGAGGTGTTGAAAATTTCTTCCATAATTGCTCCCTCCATTGAAACATTCGTAAGGGTCTACTTAAAGAGACCCCCGGCCCTTTGGGTGACTCGGACTTGCAACTTAGTAATTAAGCTTATTTCCTCCGCTTGTTTTGTCGTTTCTGTCAATTGTGTGCTCAGTCTAGTCAAATATGCACCCGAAATACTCGACACAACATAGAACATTTGAAAATAGAAAAGCAAATCCAATTTGGAAACTTCATCTTATATCTTTCTCCATTTTTCATTGGTGCCAAAGTAAACATTAATATTATGACTCGTTGACTAGACATGTCACAGACGCAGGGCTTTGCGCCAATATCAAATTGAAATGCGTCGTCAAAGCCCATGAAAGTGAAAATAATAAAAGACAATCTGTTTAATTCAGTTGTATGGGACCTGTTTGCGGTCTCTGGTTTGCTGAACGTGACCAGACAGTAGCTGGCGGCAGCCTAGGCATGACCGTGCCAATTGCCAACCGGCAAATGCAATTCCACCTAACGAATTCTTATGTTGTTCTGTTTTATATTGCAATGCAATCTGTTCTGTTTATAAATCTGCGCAAAGCAAGGGGCAAATACCAGGGACTTTTAGATAAATCCTCAATTTCATATCAGCACGTTCCATCGCAACAAGAAGATAATTTATTAAAATTGTTGTGTGTGGAGATTTTTACGTCGATAATAAGTTGTTGGTCGTCATCATTTGTTATTGTAAACAAAACTGGCAATTGCGATGGTGACTCACGTTTGTCTTCAGACGCTGATACTAAAAGCTTCACTAATTAGTCACTACCTCTTTATTCCTTGCCTGCAAGGATGTGAGAAAAACGACTGTTTTGTCTGAACAATGTTTTAACTTCAAGAATGTTTGAATTCTTCCAAGTCATGGAGTCAAAGGATTGTCATACATTTTGCTCAAAATAATGCTTCAAGAAACCATATAGACCTACTTAACAACATCAATCATCCATAAATCCATAATAATTCTTTGTTTTTATTACTACGTAGGCAGTGTTTGCTTTAACAATCCTTATTTGATAATCGATTGATTCACGTTCTAAAAATATTAGTGGGTGCGGAAAAAATCCTAGAAAAAAATGTTTAGCTATGATGGCGCATTACCATATTGAAGTCACGCGACACCGCGCTATTTTAGTTCGGGATCCCAGGAGGCGTGTCTCCGATATTAATACATCGGGCCGGGCCGGTGACTCATCTGGCCGTCTGAAAGCTCCGTCTTGTCCCACATCCTTCATACTGTTTGTATTACTCATACTGGGTGAACCCGGAATCGTTTATATGGACGACTTCGCTGGTATCTAGAGCTTATTTATTATTAACGCGATTGTCCAAGACAAATTATACAATTACGTAGGCAAATTCAACCAAGAAGGAATCCCCGACGTTGCCAACACATTCTGAAATATCTCGGTCAGATATAAAAAAGTCTGTAGGAGATTTTTATCACATGGCAAAAGAACTTTTAAGGTCGCAATGAGTCACTACAACTAAGGACGTCAGTTCACGCGTGCTTTGAAAATATGTACGCATTTATTTTAGATCCTGGATTCCACAAGGCTTACCCAATGTTTTCGAGAAATAATTTTATTTCTAGTCATAAAATGTTAATGATATACATTTAGTCCCCTCAGTGATCAATAGTGTTAAATGTAGAATGTTCATCTATTTCCTTGTTTGTTCTTTGTCCGAGTCGCGACTTGATCTCAATCAAGGCCAGTATTGTTTATCTTATTTCGACTTCCTTCCTTAGATTACTATTAGCTTTGAGTAATAGACATTGCCGTTCCCTAATTTGCATTTTCTCTTTGAGTTGGGATTGGCCAAACCTGTTGCCAGTTTCTTTAATTCAAATGTACGATTTGTTTTTATTATACAATGAATCAGGGAATTCAGTAGTAAGTCGCTGTTGTGACTGGATGTCTGCTTAGGTTTCTCTTCTCTTTCAATATTCATAAGTTATTTAGTGGTTATAGTTATGGTCACGTCAATAATATAACTCTCTTTACTACTTTGGTCCGTGAATACTATTACAGAATCTGGACCACAATGTAGCAGGAAGGTGATTACAATGGAAATAGTACAGTCACTGCTACCGTTTTACCTACATATACGTAATATGAGAGCAGGAAGTGAGCTGTTGACTACTCTACCCCCATTATACGATACAATTGATGAATGGCCAGACGCGAGCATGTGTGCTTGAGCAGAATTCAATTTGATCCCTTTCAGAGTTAACCCTTACGCTTGAATGGCAGTATTGATTTGAATCTGTAAATAAAATGTTGAGGGGACGTGCTAGTTTTGTTGAACATGTTTTAAATTTTTAGATTAGGAATACGTTGTAATGGATAATTTACAGAGCATTTACGTAATATTTGAAAATACTGTATAGGTATACTTTTAATCTTATGCTTCTTGATTTATCTTCGCAAATGATATGCAGATTAGATAGTAGATAACATGCTTTGATAAGATCAATTTTGGCAAGAGAGCAGGTGAAGATCACAATACTAAGGAAAATTTCAATTCTTATCATTATAAAGTACAAATAGGTACCCATGCTACAATAAATTGATGGCAGATTTTAATTAAGCATCAAAATATGCAAATAAGGAGCATAGAAATCTCTGTAGACATCGCAAATCAAAACTGGAGGGTGGCACGGCCGACGTTTAATTATGTAAATAAATTTTCATGCATAGCAAGGAATCGTTAAACAATGCGCCAGATGAACCGAGCCTACCCTTCTATAGCCAAAGTTTAAAAGAGAACTGCCCTCGGGCAAAAACGGATCACCCTTTTGTTCTTTTTGACGTACTTACGTCCAACTTTCGGACAGAATTCCATTTAATAAACACGTATTACTAGTACTGTATTGCGGTATACATTTGCATGGTTTAAAGCGTTGCAAATGCCATAAAAGTGTTGCGTAAACAGTGATTACGTAAAGTCGACGTGCGTACGGTGAACTGTTTACGTAAACAACTTACGGTTCAGTCGGAATCCATCTGAGCTGCTACTAATTTAACCCTTAATGAGAAGTGAGAGAGACCCTTCATGTCCGGAGGCGCGGAAGCGGGACTCATCACTGTCTCTAATGGCCTGAAACCACCCCGGGTTAAACAGATATCATCTTATAAACGGATTTGAAAAATAAAAACATGCTGAATTGTTCTCCCATTATTTTTGGTACCTACGTGAATTTTTAATTGCGAGTTTTTTGTTTGAGGTGGTTTTGTATAGTATATGAAACTTATGCGCCTAACATACGTGTGTTTATAAGTAGAACATATGGAATCTGCAATGTGCACATTTTATTCTAGAATTGTCTGTCGTATTTATTTTATACGTTACGTGCAACATGCAATTTTTCCTACCCTTACAAACATGGCCGGATGAAATAAACGCAACAAACATCCCAGCAAAGCGCTATAAAAATTTGTCTTCGAACTAAATTTGGCAGCGTCCCCCGAAATGTTATCACCTCATAGTATCGTCGATGCACACAATATCTCATAATATTCTTTATATCCGTCCCCATAAACAGAAACGGGTCGTGGTAATGACGCCCCGTTGAGGGGAGAGGACGTCTAACCGGCCGTTACGGTCGCTGAATATGTGACCGCTGCATTTTATTACCACTTTACTCTGCCACATAATCGACCTTCATGATGAAGGGCTTCTTTCCGACTAATAGTCGGTTGGTATGCGATGCCCCTTGTCCTACATGTTCGATGCCGGCTTTTGTAGGGTTAATTGTTCGATAAATGCCCGTTTTACTTATTAATGGGGCAATTTGGAGAAATTCCACAGCTGAGGGTCTCAAGACCTGCAACATCAAAATTGATTGAAAATGGAAGTGTTTATTCATGTGCTTTTCCTTATTGTTTCAGGTCGAATTCATAGAAGCATACTGCACACCTCGCGACACAGCCCGCCGCTCCCCACAACGCAGCCGGCGCTCCCGAGAGCAGCGCCGGTCCCCCGAAGCCACCAGATGGCGCTACGAATCCCGCCGAACAAACTACGACTTTGACTCGTGTCGAAAACCTTACGAGTACGAGAGTCGTAGACACTACGGACGGGAATTCGACGGGGATTCAGGGAGACGAGCGGAGTTTGACGCGGGGTCAGCAAGACGTCGAGCGGATTACGAGTCCGCAAGGAGGACCGACTTTGATTTGTCGGCTCCTAGTGTGTCGAGGCGAAGCCCTGAGAGTGCCCCTGAAGGCTCAGTAGAATCTCCGCCAGAACCGGCACCGTCAGCGCCATTGAGGCACGAGAGACAGACCAGACACAGATCTCAACCATACTACGAATCTGGTAAGTTGAAAATCATTTTTTTTTTAAAGAAAATCTGTATTGACCAAAACAAAAGAGTAGGTGAAACAATGACAAGCCGATAGATAACATAGATGAATCACATCATAACAATAGTAATTTTTTGAATGTGACAATTCATGCCTGTTGATCAAAAACTTAAAGTGGGTGTTGATTAGATTAGCTGGAATAGATTGCTGTTATTTTTCGAAGTAAATTTTGATAAAAAAAGTATCGCCATCTTATTACAAGTATTTTTCCCAAAATCAAATGCAAATTCACAAACTTTACCAAATAAAAAAGTGTTAGGTAAAAGAAAACGAAACTACCGACTTTAAAAAAGAAACATGAAGCTTTACTTCCGTTTATTTCAGCAACGCTTAACAATGTAGCTATGTGAAACAAATTGGCATTTCAATGTTACCAATTGATTGGCAAAACATCCTTGAAATAACACAACACAATTCGGATTACATTCAAATCAGCATGTTTGCTTACAGCAATTTTTATGCAATCCAATAAACTGATTTCCACATATTTTAGACTACAATATTTAGAATTCAAGGCAAGATTCTTGTTCGGAGAGCTTCAAGAATATAATTTTTCAGAGTAAAAAAAGACTTGGTTAGCAAAAAGAAACTACTGAAAAATTTAAACTTGACGTTAAATAGAAAGATGGTTTCCTAAAAACAAAATTTTCCTGGTTTACATGGAAGCTCTTACTTTTTTAAGAACATCCTCATCTAGGACGGTCGGGACAAAGGGTCCATTCTTCCAGTGCAACAATCGTGGCAGAGCCTAGTTAGGCCATTGTTTTCACTGTGGTTAGAGATATATACTCCTGCCTTTATAAAAAAAATGAAAACCGTCTCCTCGGATTTAAAAGATCTTTGTTCCACAATCTTCGTAATTAGGTCAGTTTAATCTGGTACAAGTGTTGGTATGTGATACTCGCGTGTAATAAATAACCGACTGGTTGGATACTTTCCAGAATTTATGGGTAAAATACCACTGTAATCATCATTGAAATAATAGCTGTAAAGTAATTTTGGTTAATGTTGATTAATGCTAGAATGTTGTACGTTATACCCACAATTACATCGATTTGATGTTCCGTAATATCTTTGTAAAGCATTAAAAACTCTACCTCTGTCCTATTTCTCTTTACTTACGTAGCGAAACATTCTGTCTTTTTGTAATACAATGCTTTTGCGTGCGACTAAGCCTTTGCATCAAAGTACGTCTACGTTATCAGAAAATACAAGTACCAAGCATTAATTACACGATTGCAGTTTTTTTTATCATCCAGGGACTTTCATTCGCTAATACCAGCTAGTATTGAAGCAACAATAGCAAGTTTTAATCAGCCCTTTTGTCGTTTGTCCGTCCGTCTAGACACGGCTGAAGAAATGTCCGGGATTTTATAATAACTGAGGCATTTATTGTAAGTTGGTATGTTCGTGGATAGTTTTTTTTCATCTTACCTGTTTTACTGTGAATAATTTTGGTTTTATAACCCAAATTCGAGGGAGTCTTTTGGGTCTCTTGTTTGTTGTAAATAGAGTTTAGATTCCAATGAGAATCTTTAAGTGCGATACATACGAGTCGATTACCTTTAACCTTTCACTGCCAACGCGCTTCAGAAAGACATTTAACACGTTAATCGCGGCAATTTAACAAATTTCGAGTCAGGCGGCCTGGTCATCCACGCGGAAAAGTAATTACGTCACGTAATGACGTCACTTACCCTCCCATCTGCACTCTCCACGTCGCTAATAGACAATTTGCACAGTTTTTGGCGCCGTTTTGTTCAATCGACGTAACGTGTTGAACGTATTGGGACTTCTCTTATATTTGATGACGGCAATTTTGCTCGCAATTGTGTTTATGACAATGTGTTTCAATAAAAAGAGTGTTACATAAAAAAATATGGGGGATTAAGTTTTGTTTAGAATAGAAGAATGAATCTTTAAAGGATAATTTGACGACAGAAAGTTTTTAAAAACATAATAAATATTAAAAGTTTTAATAACTACAAAGAACAATGCTCTACAGAATAATCTAAATGAGGCAACGGAAAATACGGTATTCAAACAAAAGAAGCACAGACCTTGTTCTAGGGAGCGCATTAAAAAAAGTTTATTATAAAATGGCATACTACGACTGCCTACGATTCGTTAGTTCTTTCCTATCGTCGTGGCTTTTAAAATCCAGACTTTTATGTTCATGATGCATTCAGAAGGAGTCCTTTGTTACCCGAAGCAAGGAATACTCGTTAGGGTATTTCGTCGTGCCTTTGAAATAACATTAGCTGTGCGTGTAGGCACGTGTATGAGGGGTTTAACGTATTCATTAACTAAGGTAATAGTCCTCCAGATCCGATTGAAATGGAAATGAATAAGTTTAAAAACGAGGGAGTAATGTCAATGAGCGTTGTTTCAACTGCGTCGTAAATCTCAGTATGTACCCATAGCTAATAATGAAATTGTTCTTGCTGAATGTAAATAATGATAACTACCTATTGTAGTAATAATTTCTTATCATGATGGCTTTAACAACATGCAAAGTAATCAAGGAGACAAAATATGAAATTTTGAATCTTCAAAGCAGTTAAAATATCAAATTCTGCAGTAATTACTTTAACTATGAATAACGAAAACGCAAAACAGTTAAATGAATATTCTGAATATCACCAAAACAGGACGTTTATCAAAGGCACCCTTTGTCCTGTCACTTTTTCACCCCTTCGAGGTTCAAATAACAACTACTGGAAACGATGTCTAATTTATAACCATAGAAATTCGACAAAAGATTTCTTTACGAAGTCAGTATACCAGCATCAATGAATTTATGAACATACTTTTGGATAAAAAAAAGATTTTAGAAACTTTTCCACGTTCTTAAAAAAATGCTTTTCAATTCTTAACAATTGGTTGCATTCTTGAGGGGATGTGGATTCACAATCCGGACGTTGGGGGTTAAACGACGTCACTTGAGACAAGCTAAGCCACATCAGAAATAGGAGAAAAATTGTAAATCCGCGTCTGGGTCGTTAGCGATTTCAGTTTATCTTCTGAATTTACTCCAATGTCACTTGAATACGCACTCATTCTCTACAAATTGTATTCACGTATGTAAATTGATAAGTTAAAATCTTCAAATATTATTTTTGTTTTGTTTTAGAATCATCATCAGAGGATCGATCGACATCTTCAGAAGGCGAAGAAGACGAATTTGGCGAATTTGATCCATTCGCTACAGCACCTTCTCTACATTCCCCAGACAGTGGTCGTTCCGACCCACGATACGCTAACGCACCACGCAGAAACCCAAGTCCTTACTACTACGGTGATTTGTTCAAAACTCCCCAACAGCAGCAAACTCCGTCGGCTCCTACCATCTCTACAACATCATCTTCTCGTGGCCCCCGGTACAGGAAGTCAGCTAGTCTAGACGCACCTCACGTTGCTCCCAGACCGAATCTACCCAAAAGATTCTCAGTTGCTGAAGATGGTTTCCGTGAGCTAGAGCGCTCATCATCTTCGTCTGGCGAGAGCGCGTGGATGCCGCCAAGGCGTCGCGGGCGCGACGCGGCCGGCTGCGCGTGCGCCGCGCCCGAAGATGTAGAGGAGCGTCAGTCTTCTCGCAGCGTCTTTTACGTGCCGGCGCCACTGCCCCGCTGGCCGCAAGAGATGACCACCAGACAGATCTACGAAACAGCGTTCGACTGCAAAATTGCACGATCAGATGATGACTTGGATGACTTCGACAGGGTCAGCAACCACCCTGCTCTTTTGCAAGCTGAGGACCGAAAAGTTATTTCTTCCGCGTCATCCGCTTTTGAAGCCGTTGAGCGTAGCGAACCAGACTACAAAGGTCGCCGTAAGGTGACTATGAAGACGGACAGTGTTAGACGTTCCAAAATCCCCACAATTCGTCAAAAAAGGGAGAATGAGAACAACGCTTGTGCCTTGTCAGAGGAATTGGAAAAGGTTCATATTGAGGAAGACGGCCGAACAGCGTCGACGTCTCAACTTCCACTTCGCGGTTACACACCATCGCCGCCATCTACAGCACCTCTGCCAACAAAATTTCAACAGAAAGACGGCTCTGCCATGAATAGTATTAAAAGCGCTCCAAATTTGCCTCAGTCACAACCTGCACACCCTCGTCTTAAAGACTTAAGATTGCCAGTGAAGTCACTGCGCACTCGGGATACACCCACGAGTAGCGATGCTAGCATGGCTGACGTCAAAGGTTCAGTATCTACTGAACTGGATCTTGGACAACGTCTGAGAGATTCGAGTCGCGAATCTCGCGATGGTGATGATGAAGGAGGGCAATCAAAAGACGGTATTTTTTTAGAGATTAAGGGTCGGCCCACTTCCGATTCTGACACACCTGAAATGAATCGGTACACGGGGCCCAAGGGGGTCGGCCCTATAATGGAGTTTAAAGGAAGGCCTGGAGTAATTCGTCCACGTCGCAAGTACTCTAGTACAGAAAGTATGGCCACAAGCAGCAGTGGAGGCAGCATGGAGTCACTGCGAAGTAGTAATAGTGAAGGAGACAGGAGTAGTAGTAGTTCAGAAAGTCGTCATTCGTCTTCGCTAAGTTCACACAGCTCTGATTCAGGAAATGTGCCCTTCACAAAGTCACATCATCATATGCAGCTGTCGGGGTTTGGGCACCATCCAGCTAAGTTGCATATTCTAAGCCCCATTTCTGATAAATCTTCACAAGAACAAGCATCAGAAACATCTGACAACAACAAAAACAACAACTCTCAGAAAGTATCTCCTGAAGACTTTGAAACTGGTAATACGATGCAAACGACTGTTGAAATTGTTGCCAAACCTAAACGACGTGCGTTACAAAACAGGAATCTTTTGAACCTTACATTTAGACACTCAACAACTGGTGATTCTGAAATTCAAGGCTCTGACAGCGGTATCTCAATCCACTCGAGGGAAGGCGTAGACTCACGAAACGCTTTCATTAATTTCAAAAACAGTAATACTGAAGAAGAACGTAAAGATGAAGATGTTGATCTATCTGATCTTCCTTTCGACATGCCCAAGTTGAGGAGACGACGGGCTGAAGCCGAAGCCGATATGCGAACCTTGCCATTTGACATGCCCAAATTGCGCCGAAAGTTACGCGGGCAGTCACTTCAACTGAATAACGACTTTGGAGGGGCTATCTCAAATGCCTCTTCGAGCCAAAGCGTGCAAGATTTAAATCAAGGTTGGTACTTTTTACATATCTTTAAAATGTTATGATTAGCGAATAAAAACAAAATATCGAGTCACTTTAGAACTTTCCAATGCTCTTTTATAATTACATCACGTCAAAAAGATTTACATGTCAATCTTGTCAGAAAGAAGTATACTCGAAGGGTCTGTCGACTCAAATTGTTGATTCT
This sequence comes from Agrochola litura, assembly GCA_949152395.1. Classification (NCBI taxonomy): domain Eukaryota; kingdom Metazoa; phylum Arthropoda; class Insecta; order Lepidoptera; family Noctuidae; genus Agrochola; species Agrochola litura. The sequence continues at coordinate 12,904,834 of OX424509.1, read as the reverse complement.
TTCTAACTCGAAGCGACCGCCACCGCATTATGCCGATTAAGACGTATGACTCCGGATTGCTCCACACGAAACTCTCTGGTCCAACGCCCAACCAATATTTAATTTGCTTGAGTGCTTTTTGAGGGAACTTTTTCCTGTACATGTTGGGAGCAATTTGTAACCGTTCAGTTGAGTTAGGAGTTCGTTTCGCGGAGAATTGCGTGTGGTTTGACGTAATAAGTGATGGCGTCTTAGATTTAATCAATGCCAAGAACAAAAGTTTATTCACTTGACGCATTTCTTTATTCAATCTTATTTCTTGTTTTCAGAAAACACACACAAACCGAATTTGAAGTTGAATTTTGACAGCGGTAGCGGTGGTTCTGGCAGTTCTAAGGGACTGCGTTTGAATTTGGGACCTATAGCTCCGCCTCGAGATTTGGTTGACGCTTCTCTCCCACTTGACCGACAAGGGTGAGTTGATTTCTTCTTGATACCACATTCTTCACTTTCACATTCATCTTGAATATTTGACAGCGAGACAAAAATTAAATTGGAGATACTAATTAGTTTCTCTTCTATTGTTTACAGGTGGTACCACGGGACCTTATCGCGCGTTGAAGCTGAGAGTCTGCTAAGGGATGCGGATGAGGGCGCTTTTTTGGTTCGAAACAGCGAATCGGCCAAACACGACTATTCGCTAAGTCTGAAGTGAGTATTCACTATCACTTAGAGCATCGTATTAGTCATGTTGTTTATTATCAACTTCAATAACCTACGTCTTTGGAAAAATTTTAACACATCTTTGCTAATCTTGGTTTTTTCCGTGTTTTTCAGATCTACACGTGGTTTTATGCACATGCGTATTTGCCGTGCTACAGAGGGCTACACTTTGGGTGGTGCTGCGACAGCGTTCCCGACTGTGCCAGCTCTGATGCGGCACTACGTCACTGCCCAGAGGCTTCCAGTTCGAGGTGCTGAACACATGGCACTGTCCACACCTCTGCCAGCCGTCCTACTATGAACATCCCGTCAGGAAAGATGGGTTTTAATTTTGAGTGAACCTCGATCAGTCGATCGGTCGGTTCGAAGTTCGGAAAGGTGTACATAAACAGCGATCGGAAATCCAAGGTGTGATTATTTTTTGTTTAGATTGCTGAAGAAAGCACAAGTGAAGGAGTTACTTATCGTATTTGTCTAGCTTTAGGAACCCAGTGAATAATACCAAAGAGTTAGAATTCAATGATTTTTGCTAACGAACTGGCTTACATTTATTTGTATACGCTCAGGTAGCAGTGTAATTATGCTAGTCCAGAATATCGCAGCCACATATATAAAATATATTATTTATTCGCATATAATCATTTTCACATTTAAATGTATACTGTGTGTAACGAAATAGGTACTTATGTTGTCTTGCTTCGTATTACTCATTCATCGTTTATCTTATGTATTGATACCATATATCTTTTATTAATCAGTGTTAACTGTATGTATATTGTACGTTTGTTTGATATTGACGCAAACGATGATATTAGGTAGTATATTGTGTGATAATTCGTTTTTGCAAACAATTTGCGATGAATCATCAAAACAATAATGACCTCTGTATTCATTTGCAATAAACATGGCCTAAGCAATAGATTAGTAACGTAATTATCTATCTGCTGTTGGTCTTGTCATGGATAAAGACGTCAAGCTTTACGTAGACTTTGAACTAAATATTGTTGTTGTCTTTAACCGTAAAGTATAAAATGCTACCGCAAACTACCTAATTACGTAAGTTTGAAAGTAGAGAAAAATTTCTTTATTTTCGAACACTATGACTGTCGCATTATGAAGATACTTAATTTTATTACTGTAATAGAAAACCGCTTTATTGCAGTCATTATTTAGATGGATATTTCCACGATTCACAAATCACGTAGATACAGGTGTGAAGAATCAAGTCTGAATATAAATTCGTTTTAACAATAAGTGACTCACTGTGAAAACATTCAACTTTATATTAAAAGCGCGTAAACTGCTTACGCAAACTATAAAATGTATTCAGCAAGGTTAAAAACAAATCAGATTGCAAACCGTGGAATATTTATGTAGCAAACATGAAATAGGTGGGTACAGTTGTCACATTGATGAGTACATGTAAAATAGAACCTTGATGTTATAGATACAAGGTTGAATTTAGTAGAGATTGTAATAGCATGAGTCATAAGCACGTGGGCCGAATAGACACGAAAATAATATCGATTTAGTACAAAACTGTACGGAGTAGACTTGATGTCAGTTGGAACTTTTATACACTGTATGTCAAACATAGTAGAAATAGTACTACTAATTTATATCGGAACCTCAAGTGTGTGTGCTAATTTATAAAATACTTTGAATAATTTGTCGAAATTTCTTGCTTGCGCAGTGTCTTCATCAATAATTGTCGTCAAGCGATTAAACATGTTCTAAAAATAAAAGAAGCAAATACACTTGAGGCACAAAACATTGGCCAACATGAAACGATATTAAATAGAAATAAATTTTGATATAGCTTTCATACTATAGTAAAGTCTTAAGCTAATCATGATAATAATGGCACATAACAGAATAATATAAGATCATAGATGAAGATTGCACATGTTATGTAACTTTCACATGATGACTTATTTATATTTTTTGTTATATTAGAATTTAAGTAGAGTAACGGGATGGACTATGGGGCCCTCAATAATGGATAGTTTTAGTTCCTCTTCATAGTTTTATATCACTTGGTACTTTTACAACGATATTGATTGACGGCCAGTGATATACTCAATGAAAGGTGTAGCAGCTATATTTAATAGATTCTTCTGTGATTTTGTGTTTAATACAATAAAAGCCAAAAAAATGTTGTGTATTATAAATTAAGTTCATCGTATTTATTGTGTAACGCATATTCATGCTTAATTATGTACACATTTGTCTAATAATGTACAACAAGATCTCATGAAATACTTCCTCTGGATGGTTCAGTTACCCTAGTGTTAATTTTGATTGATTTGTACCTGATTTTTTGAAAGAAACGTTGTTTGAGACTTAAAAATAAATTACGTTTTAACAGATTTATTTTGTTAATTAATTTAGTGATCATTAGAATAATATTAACGTAGATATGTATGGGAATGAACGAATTTTTCGAATGTATGTGACATTTATTATTGTATGTAATAAAAAACTTAACCACCGCAACCGCAGCTTTTGCAAGCGTGCAACTAATTTTAATATAGAACTTAATATACCGTTTTATTATTAAGCAGTGGTACTTATTACATGAGAAGGGGAATCATTTGGGTCCAGAATCATCGTCACTGACGATTTTTAACATCTACATTTTGTAGAAAACATAATTTCTTAATTATCCGTCTCATGTATTTTGTACGAAGTATGATTATGTAGTAAACGCGTAAAGGAAGGTAGGCTTAAGGTATCGGATGAAATTCTAATATTTGGAAGTTTTGAAAACGTGTCAAAATTTTTTTCATGAGCGATGTAGGTCCCGAAACGGAGTTAGGTAAAAATTATAGCTTATAGTAGTTATAATCAACTGTAATTTTGAAGGTGTAGTTTGAAATTGAAGATGAAATAAATTCCATAAAATTACATTTTGCTTTTATTCCTTTATTTACTTTTACCCATAACCAGAACATGACGTAACACGTAATTGATAATAATGTGAGCACAAGACTAAAATTATTCTTGTGGTGTGAGAGTCTATCGCCATCAACCGGGCACGAATCCAGACTCCGGGCTACTATTGAGAAAATCCTGGTGGAAAAACCCAATAACACTACCCAGCCTGGCAATCGAACTCAGGACCTCACGCTCAGCAGTAGCTCTGGCGACTAAAAAGGCAGTCTTAACAATAAATCAGGGGCGAATTGTCCATATAAGCCGATTCCTACCGGCTTCCCTTTGGAAATTCGGAACACAACCACTCTATCGTCATTGAATAATCAAACTATAAGTATTTGATACACCATAAAATTAAAATACCTATTACAAAACGCCTACATACATTAAACATTGTCTTAATAACCCAACAACAAAACACTGCGCTAAAATAACTCGTAGGCGCGTCCGGCTTACGCTAAATTCAATTTCCTTACAAAAAATAAAGTCATCATGACGTCACTTCGGTCACGTGATCCGCGATTTCTATGAGCCGAGTAAGCCGGTCTGTAGCGAGTTATTGTAGGCACAGAGTAGCAGAAACGTGCGCGCGGGGGCGAGAAGGAATTATTGCTATTGCACCACCTCTTTCTGGCACACGCATTTGATTCGGTAAATTTCGTAATGCGTTCGGCTAGGAGTTCGTAAAAATTTCATCATTCGTTTGACAAATATATTATGTGGTTGTTTTTTGACGTAATCGCATTAGAATCTTATTAATTTGCATTTTGTTCGCTCAGTATTAATTGAATTCATATGTTTATCAATACTACTAGTATTAATATTTGTTTGTAGTTATAGGACAGTGATTAACATAGTGTTTTGAGAATGATTAACATGGTGTTTTGTGTGTTGTGAATGTAAAGTACCTTGTAATTAGGTATTTGGGGTAAGTAGATAGTTTAATAAGCTGAAATTACTTATTTAGAGTAGATTTGACAACTAATTAGTACGATCTTATTAGGATGGCGGCATTCATAGTTTTAGAATGTCATAGTGTGTGAATTTTATGAAGAAACATGCTTTTCAAGGTTAAGTTTTGAAAATACGTGCTCGCCCCGATGTGACTATAAATGTCAAACGCCGCGATGGTTTTTTCAAAAATTGTAATGTTTCCCTTTACGATAAATATCAATGACTGAGTGGCAGTCGTTCCCGTGTTTACTTTTGTTAGATTGTAGTTGAATTCATAAAAAAAGATGTGCAGACTGAAAAACATATTCGTAGCTGTTTTGTGTTCGGGAATCGGGAATTTGTATGAAGCTCATAATAGAAAAGTAGTATATCGAAATGTAATAAAATAAAATTTTGATGATTGATTGATTGATGTACGGTAAATAATTGTTTTTTTTTTTTTTTTTTTTTTTTTTTTTTTTCTTTTGTTGGTTCGGCTTACCTCCTCCATAAAGTCACCCTGCGCTACTGCAATAAATCAACATGAATAATTAAAAAACCGGCCAAGTGCATGTCGGACCACGCACAATGTAGGGTTCCGTAGTTGGGATGAATTTATCCCAAGAAAAGATTTCCGGCCACCGTAGGCGCGGGCTTGCGGACGGTGAGCAATGGGTAGCTCGCCGTCCGATAAGGACCAAGCCCGGGTCGACGGCGCGTTGTGTTCCACGCGCGCCTCAAAGAGATGTCAGCAGAATTGACGAGGTCCGCTAGGGCCAATGCCTGCCGGGGGTTCGAAGAAAACCGATGGGGAAATCGTGGCCCCCGGCAACATGGCATAGGAAGGAACACGGGTGGGTTTTAGTCAGTAAGAGTCTGACACGCCCTCCCGCTCCACCCAGAGCGGGAGAAGTTATTTGATAAATTCCCACCCAAAAAAAAAAAAAAATCCCAAGAACAAACTTAACTTTGTAGTGTAAAAAAAAAATCTTTCATACAGAATGTATCGGAGAACATGTTCTTACAACCGCAAATCTAAGTTGGTCGATTATTACTCGTTAACTTGTAAAGCCTACTCGGCTGTGATAGTTTTCCTTTATTTCGTTATATAAGCTACTTGAATTTTTTCACATATCTAAAACCAACCATTTAGCTGGTCTCATTTAGCACTCACAATGATTTTAAAAGACCTTTCCAACGATACACCATACCAAGGGACAGAAAAAAAATAAACATCCCCACTTTACGTGTAGGGGAGGTACCTTAAAAAAAATATTTTTCATAATTTTATTTTACCACTTTATCGGCATGATTAATATGTATACCCATACCAAATTACAATTTTCTAGTACTAACAGTCTTGGAGCTAGACCCCGGACAGACAGACAGACAGACAGACGGACATGACGAAACTTTAAGGGTTCCTTGTTTACTACGGAACCCTAAAAATAATTATTAACCTGCAACTACAAACGTCAAAACCGTTATCTTCAAAGGGATAAGTGAAAGGATAGGCATAACCAAAGAATCTGCAGTTTAAAGTTATGCTATTCAGGGATGCATCTTTTACATGCGGGAGTGGGGTATGTATGTAGTAGTGGTCAAAAGATGCTTCCTGTCCATCCAGAAACATTGAAAACAAATATGTATTGCTTAGTAATAAGCAATTTGTTAAAAGGAATCATGAACCAATAAATAGTATCTTCAGTAGCATTTTCACCCTAAAACCCTAATATCAACGCCACCTATCTACGCAAACGAATATTCAGATATGAAATGTTTATTTTTTTAAAACTAGATGTCGCTTTATTTGCTGCGAAGCTTTAGTACGAGCGCCATCTACAAATTGATTCAAATAGTATTTGATGCAGGGATAATAAACAAACGGTAGTGCCTTCAAGAATGATTCTAATAAAAATATACAGATGTCGCTGTAAAAAATCATGACATGCCACAGATAATGTAGAAACAACAGTTAGGTGAGTCTATTAAAATTATTCATTAATTTTGGACTTGTATACAGAAAACAATAATTGATTTTTTATTGCTGTAATTATTTTTGTTTTATCTATTTATTTAATATATACCTATTATTGTTACAAACTTAATCATAACTGGCGAAATGTGGGTGTACTATGGATACTCCTCTGTTTAACCCTTCGGGAATTACAGGCGAGATGTTATGGTATGTTATGTATTGTTACTTATTATTCCACTATAATCCTATAGGTACTATTAAATGAGCAATATTTGTTTAAATATAAAGGGTGGCAGGGACATCGACGCAAAAACTGTTACCATGGATTCAGTACATAATTCTAAACCCCTCTTTTTTTTTTTTTTGGGTGGGAAATTATCAAATAACTCCTCCCGCTCTGGGTGGAGCCGGAGGGCGTGTCAGACTCTTACTGACTAAAACCCACACGTGTTCCTTCGGTTGCCCTGTTGCCGGGGGCCACGATTTCCCTTTCGGCCCATATTCACAGCCCGGGCAGGCATTGGCCCTAGTGGACCCCGTCAATTCTGCTGACAACTCTTTGCAATTTTTCGTCAGTTATTAATAGAAACAAAAGCTGTTCCTTATATCGTCGGCGTAGGTGGAGAACTAAATAACTGCGATTTTGGTCAAATTGACTTTTCACCATTTTCGTAACACCCAAATCATGCCGCATAAATAAATCGCAATTTTCTTCAAACAAGATTTTTTTTGTTATTTAGTTCTCCACCTACGCCAACGATATTTTGACTATGTAGGTGGACTTTTCTATGAAACAGCAGATTTTTTTTTCAGTTAATTAATAAATAAATAAAAATAATCATTTGCTTTTTTCAAGCTTTTTAAGTTTTATTATATACATGTCGGAGACGGGTATGTGACTCTTTCGTTATCATCAGTGATATTTTAACTACTGTGGGCGTAGTGTGGGTAGTGTTTGTTAATGCGCAATAGAAAAACAGTTTGCGGTTCAGATCTCATTATAATTTACTATCAAATTAATTACACTAGCTAAATTATACACACACTGGGTGCGACGGCGTTTATTAAAATCACCAATTCACAATGATCACAAATTACAACTAACTCAATAACTGAGCACCACGAATCGAGAGAACAGTTCCGCGACGTCTTAACTCCGATGCGATCCGAGGCTGAATTTCCTCTTCGCCGTGGCCTTAAAACATCACGACTCTGTAGAAGCGCGCGCTTTAGGTGTGGATAGATCACGTCCTGTCGCCATTTTTATTAGAACTAGCTTCTGCCTCCGACTTTGTCCGCGTGGAATTTCTTGTTATAACATAAAATATATTATATCACTCGGCTTCCCATTATTGAAAAAAATTGGCAGCTGTATGTAGTTCTGATGACAATACAATAATATGGTACTGTCGAACTGATCTGATGATGGAGCCGGAAGATTTGAACTGGAACTTCATGATGTAAAATCGTATCATAGCTGCTTTGGATTTCTTAGAAAAGTCTTGTAATGAACTTTGACCACGATTAGGTTTCAAGGTCTGATGATGAAGCCGGAAGATAGGCACACGTGCATTTATAAAAGCGTGTTTTTCTAGTGTTTTTTAAACTTTTAATTTATTAATATATGTATATAGATATAGTTATAAAGTTTAGACATAATACATGAACTATCGCGGGTTTGAATACGCTGATCGTTCGTTCAGTCTGTAAGGTTAAACCGATAGGGAAATCGTGGCCCCCGGCAACGGGGCAACCGAAGGAACACGGGTGGGTTTTAGTCAGTAAGAGTCTGACACGCCCTCCCGCTCCACCCAGAGCGGGAGAAGTTATTTGATAATTTCCCACCCAAAAAAAAAAAAAAAGGTTAAACGAAAAGTTTAATTAAATAAAATAAAAAAAAACACTTCATCTTGTTCTTGATAATGAAGTAAAAAAGGTTAAAGTGTACAGAGGTGAATATACACCCTTGTGTATAACTTAGCTTAGGTAGCCAATAGACGTACGTAATAGCTTTAAAAAGAATTGTCTATCTACATCGCAGATAAAATTAAAGAAACATCCCTTTGACCCTTTCGGGTGGCTTCCGTCAGTTTTTCACCCAAAAGCCATTAAGCCCTCTAAGTGTTTCCATAAAAGGACCTCTAGACACATTTTTATTAATGGCATCTTCATTGAGACATAATTCACCTTAATTTTGTTTGACAAATCGTTGCAGATTATGTAAGAGTAATACTCGGGACAGGACGATTTATCTGTGAAAATTTTAGAACACTTATAAAAACATTTTTTTAGTCTGCATAATGTACCATCGTATCTACCACATTTTCCTAATTTGTATCATAATCAGCCTTTAATGATCCCACTGCTGGGACACAGACCTCCTCTTTGTGAGGGGGACTGGGCCGTAATCCACCACGCGGCATAGTGCGGGTTGGGTATTTGTATATCCGTTTTTAATTTGTCATTCATAAACGGTTTTAAATTCAAAGAATAATGCAAAAGCGGCGCAGACTGGTCCATTTCTAAAATACCCTTTCACAAAGTCCTCAACGCTGTAAAAACAAAACGGGAATTTTGAGACTTTTCGGGAAAAATATTTTTTCCAAACAAGGTCTGGGATTATTCAGGGCACTGTACAAATTTGTGCGGACTGACAAATATCATGTCGTCACGGACTGTTGACGAAGCTTTTGTGTGTGTAAAGGGTCGTTCAAACGTTTTACATGTCAGGGATCGAAGCCAATAAATTATTTTGCGTTTTCGCATGTTGTTTTTCGTGTCCACTGTGTCCGTAGCTGGTAAACAAAAAGAGATATAAGAAGTCAAAATCAAAATCAAAATATTTTATTTCACATAAACCTACATGGGCACTTATGAAACGTCAGAAGCTAGGTGCACGGTTCCAATTGGTCGTTTCCTATGGAGAAGAGCCGGCAAGAAACTCCACGGTTACTCTTTTAAAAATAATTGGCTTTTACAATACTTTCAAACATTGATGTAAATCACTTTCAAATAACAGTGTTTCTAGGTATGGGAGGACAGTGTAGGTCTTTCAATAAGTACCAAGTACTTAACAAAATAGAAAATGGTCAACAGGTCTACAATCCACTAAGCCTACAGCGTTCTCACATTCACAAAATATGTAGAAAAGAATCTATACAAAAAAATTAATTAATTAAAAAAAGTAAAAAACCTATTTTAAATAAAACGCAATTATATGATTGCTATTACAACTGTAATCAATCTGAATAATTATCATGTCCACAAAAGCCACAAAAAAAAAAAAAAGTATATAATGTCAAATAATAGAATAGTAAATATGTCAAGGGCGAAGTATGAGGAACAGTACCCTAATTGCGTAATACAACACAATTACAATCTGTTTCGATTTGAAACAGATTGCTAATCCATTGCTTCATAAGTTGGTAAAAAAAAAACTGCTCAACAACGTAAATAATGCAATGAATGTTGTTGAACTGTCAAAATGAAACAAATTAGGCATAATTGTTTACGAAAATAAGTTACGCAATTAGGGTACTGGTTGTAAAGTTCCCTCATTCTCTATAGAAAAGAGAGAGGATCCTCCAACCAGACGGGTGTTGTGTCTGGTGGGCTACTGCCCGACGATTGAAGTCGGGACGTTGTATATATGCTAGTCGCGCGGTAAATTCTGCTTGCGCGATGCAGGATTTTGTGTTACGTCAGTGTGATGCGCAGTTTGCATGTGGCAATGTAGATGCCACAGAGATATTGATGTGGAAGACTTATGAGTTATATGCATGAATTTACCGTTATAAACAAGTAATGTTATGAGCCTCATGTCGATGTCTGTAAGCCGACGTTCACACGGACGTAATAAAATCGCGGCGGGATTTTATCGCGCACTGGATTTTCAACTTTCGCTGTTAAGCCGAGCGTTGAGAATCCAACGCGCTGGGACGCACTCTCATCCCAGCACGTTGAAAAAACACACTGTTGGATTTTCAACTCTCGGCGCGTTGAAAATCAAATTCACGAAAAAAAATCGCCGCGATTTTACTTTACTTACTTTGATAGCTATAGGTACTTAAAAATGACAATTGTGCTATTATAGAATGCTGTACTTTTTGTAGCTAACCTACTTCATCATTGCCTTTCAATTGACGAATCGAACTTCAGCACTTAGGCAAAATCTCTCTTATCTTTCTATCTTAACCAACCACGCCAATTCGTAACTAATCTCAGGCCGAGATTAGGAAAGTTACCTTAGCAGGTTACCCGGGCTTCTTAAACGAAAGTTCAGCAAAGTTCACCTGGCTTACCAAACTATTCGAAGTTTATGATACGTAAGGTCAAAGTTTGTGCGTGGCATAAGCACTTTCGTAATTCCAATACCCGTAGGAATTACCCTTTTCCAAATATTATTGAGTTGACTTTGTTTATGAGCGTTTATTTAGGGAGCGTCGAAGATCAGAGTACCAAAAACTTCGTATTGGCTTGGGAACCACACTGGTGGGTATTATTGATTGACATTGACCGTGGCCTAATTTGGAAGGGACCTTTATTAGATATCGTTGATGGGATCGAAAATCCTTTTTTGCATGAGTAACGAGGTGCTACAAATAGCTGGCAGCTGCACATACTCTCCGACTGCGTCTCAGTTCTCCAATCCTTACGGAAAAAAAATATAATACCTCGAATTTAATACTAGAATGTCACAGTGCACTAGAACAGGTAACGGTATCTAGCCGCAACTCGGTGATGCTGCAATGAATTAAAGGACACAGCGGATTGCTAGGTAACGACGCAGCTGACGAAATTGCTAGAAGTGGATTTAGCACGTCATTCTGTGGACCCGACCCTATCGTACCAATCCCTTTCAACCAAATACGCAGGTGGCTACAGGAGTTCACCCTCACACAAGTGGAGTACTGGTGGACCTTGACACCGGGCTGTAGGCAGTCCAAGGAAGCTATGCCATCCCTGGATAGCGGGCTAACCAGGCGTTTATTATGCCTGGACACGGCCTGCGCCTGGTGATGGGGACCATCACGGGACACTGCTCGCTAAACAAACACTTCCACACAATAGGCATAACGGACAGTTCTCTGTGCAGAGCGTGCATGGAGGCTGAGGAAAACGTCGCGCACGTGCTCTTTGAATACACTAACGTCACCCAGATTAGAACAAAAACCCTCGGGTTACCCAGATCTTTCACAGATGTTCTGAACAGACCAGGAGTTTTAATTAACTTCTGGAGGGAGGTGGGCTGGTTGGAATAATCACCACAATGCCCACGCACAATGGTCCACCTGATGGACTAAGTGCGGAAACCAAACCCCATAACATAGAACATACCTGGCAGCTGCCTGTTTACTAATAAATTTTGTCGTTTGTATTCTTCGATGGCGGATTGAGGCTGGCGCACATTACAGTCGGGCCGCAGCGCAATGCATTTCGAAACAAAAAAGCGCGATGCGGGCCGCTTGTAGTGTGTAAAGATTCATACAAAATATATGAAAGTATTGCAGGAGGATTTTTGCAATGCAGCACGGCTCGCTTCAACGTGCGCTGCGCTGCGTGTGCTGATGCTTGCTAATTATGTATAATTCATTAAAACTGACTTGGTTTCCGTACGTCTTTTTCAGGTGACCACTGAAAATCAACGCTGTGCTGTGGGCCCCATAGCACAGCATCATGCCGAGTGGAAGTGTTCTTGTAACAATTATGATGTGCCAGCAGAATATTTCTGTTTTGTGCTCGTGCTTATATTTATAGTTATTTATGCAACTGTTGTGTAATAAGGGGTACGAGTATTAAAACACGAGCCTCGTGTGATAATAGTATCATATTCGTGTTTTAATACCTAATTATAACAGTTGCATACAAGCTATATCTACACCCATGATATGAATCCTCTATAAAAGTTTCTGAAACCATTGGGTGTTTGTAATTCAAGATCAAGAATAAAGAAATTCCCACGAAATTCAGTACAAGTCCAAGTATGTATATCGCCTGCAGCAGCACATCACACACACACATGCGTGCAGCGGGTGCTGCTGTCCCCCGTTTGAACATTGAAACCAATTGCATAGTGAAATTTAGCACAACATTATAACACTCGTTTGAATGATGTAATGGTTACTATGACACTGGCTGTTATAATGTTGCCAATAAGCTAACTGTTTCAAAAACTTTTATAGAAGTTTTATAGTATGGGTGTAGATAAAATCTATTGTGTTTTATTTTATTATTCTACTCGAGTAGTTACTTATCTTTTTTTTGCACGTGTTTCTGTGACAAATAAACTCATTTTTCTTTTTTCTTTCTTAACAACCCAATCAGTAACATTATAGGCTGATATGTTTGTGCTTCTGCTTACTCTTCGATCAAGTGTGTGTACAGTACCGACCAAAAGTCTATAAGCAATCTCACAAAGCAATAGACTGACGCTTCGGTTTGACTTACGACCTTCTTCTATAAGTTGTTACAATACTGTAGACATGCACATTACACACACACACTCACTTTGTCTGCAACCAATGACAAGTTCGATAATCAGCATTCGTTTTTTGTTTCATTCGTCTTGTTCACATAAATATTAAAGTTTAGCAGGTAGACCGCAGAAAACTAAGTAAATTATTTCGATTTCTGTGGGGTAGATGCAGTTCGTTACGAGTACCTATTCAATTAATAGCACTTTGTAGGTTCGTGGATAATATTGGTGACGAGTATTTAGCGCAGTGTTGTGGTTATTATTTTCAAATAGCAGGCATAAAATATATTGAAGAGATCAGATCAGATCAAAGAATATTATTGCGCTGCGTAAAAGTGAAGTGAATATCTAATGAAACCGGACTAAGTGTAAGTGTTATCATTTATATATTTCATATTTTACTAAACATAAATCTTAATAAAAGGTTGATAGAACAGAGGTATTGTTGAGACAGAAGATGCCTTTAAAGTTTTAAATTCATTATGAGGTTTAATTCGATTAGTGAATAATAAATAATGAGGTATTATGTGTAATAAAAACAATGTTTTTCTTTGTTCTAGAGAAATACTGTGAGGGTTAAGAGATATGAGGAAGGGGCTTATTATCGAGTAGCAGCGATGTCAAATGGTGAATGAATATGAAACAAATGGTTTCATAGCAACGAGATATTTTGCTGAATTATTAAAAACACGTCATTATGAACCGTTCGCCGTGCACTCTGAAGGCTTGCATCACTGAAGACCAGCTAGAAAACCGTTTTTGACCTTAAAATATTGACCGTACCAACTTAATAAACAACAGATAACGAATCTGTTGTTTATTAAGTTGCATGAATTTATGGTAACGAATTTTTTAAGCACGTTTCAATAGGGTGTTTGTCGTATTTCTTGCAGATATACCGAAATTGTTTAATATTATTTTAGTAATATTATTATTTTAGGATTAAAATTTGAGGTTTAGTTTCAATCTTCTTTTCGTAAAGAAAATGAATACTTAAGCTATAACCTCAATACCAACCAATATTTACTAAAGCCAAATAAAATTTAAATTAATTAATATGAACAAACTGCCTATACCTACCTTAAAATCAACAATTTTGTCAGATTTTTTACATTTTAAGTAGTAATATTCTTATTTATTGCTTAATTACTTCGACCATGATCAAAGCTTTATATTTATGGTGAAAAAAATCCATTTAAAATTTAAAACATTTCAAAATTTAAATATGTCAAAATAATACAAATGGCTTCTAAGTTTCTAGACATCTATTTCACATATTATTCAGGTGAAGTAATGATAAATAATTGTAGCAGTTTGTTAACTATACTTAAGTAAAATAAATATAACGAATAAATATTATTTATTTTATAACATATCACGCATTTTTTATTCTAAACCCTTTAAGTATTGCAATAACAACATTAACAAATAGGCAGAAATATTTAAAAATATTATTATTGCAAACAAAAATAATAATATTTGCAAAAACAGCACTGTGATTTACGAGATTAGAACCTTAGCCATCTTGAATCTAAGACCAATGCTTAACGCCTTCTGCTATCTGCACATATAATTTATTTTCGAATTTTAGCAATGCGACACACTGGCCAAGGTCACGCGTATGATGCGTGCTAACAAAAGTGATGGAAATATAAGCGCAGCGCCCGCGAACCGTGACGATACGACAGTGTGTAGTGCAAAACTGCGTTCTCTGTGGTGTGTGTACGGCACTCACACCACAGACGTCTGACTGTTTACACATGCAAATGTACGGACTACACCGCGTGTTTACAGCAATACGACTCTTAGCGTGCTTATGCACTTTTGAGCGCTTACTGTACATCTTTTGTTTCTCATCACCAAATGGACCCAGAGGTCTTCATTACCTAAATGATCGCATGCGATTTGTAATGACTAAAAAGTGTCTTTAATTATCATAGCCACGCGCCAATCAATGGCTTCGTATCAGTTTGTGCCAGCCAAAGAAACCACTGGCAATCATCGTTTTCAAAGAATGAGATTTCATTAGGTTTATGGTGAAAATAAAATGAGTTTTTTATTATGATGTTTAGTGAAACATTAAATTGTTCTTTTGCACGATAATGCGAATCATTAGTGCTCTGCGATCGAAAAATTTGTTTTGCCTCTTTTCTGCAACTGTTTTTATTGTTACACTTCTGCTAGTACACAAAACCTTTCAAAAATTTATTTAATGCAGCAGAAACGAAAAAATCATCAGAAAGTTAAAAAATAATCCGTCCGTATGAAACCTGAAAACATTGTAGCTTGCGAGAAAATGAATTAATTGAGTTTTTTTTATAGATTCGTTTCAGCCATAGGAGGAACTCTACGAAAAATGGCTCTTTTATTCAAAGTAGTTTAATTATAATTAATAAAATACTTCGATCAACAATACCAACTGTTGATCGAAGATATAATACGAACTAATATAACGTTGCCTAGCAACCAACAAAGCAAACCGAAATAGTCTTTGACAGTACGTAAAGATTGCGAGGTGAGAAATTTTACCCATATTGATGGGTAAAAAAGCAGCCAAAAATGCTGTATGAAAAGTCGTTTAAATATTTTTCTGTTTTTGAAAGAGGGTTAAGAGGCGTGCACTTTTGGATTTTCCAAATTCTACCTGAGGTTTTCATTAATTAAGGGCTTGCGTTTAATTACTCTTTTGCGTGTTTATTCATATTTCTACTGAAGACACTATCCTATTTCAAACAAAATTGTGAAGTGTCACATACAAATTCCTTTTCTGTAGTTAATTTGTTATGTGCGTAATAGATTACAATATAACATAACATCACACCTGTATTCCCCGAAGGGTTGGGCAGAGGTGTACCTACAGTAGACCCACATTTTGCCAGTTATGTTACTGGGGGTGAGCCTATTGCCATCAACCGGACACAAATCCAAACTCCGGGCTCCTATTCAGAAATTCCAGATGGAAAAACGCAATATCACTTTGCCCGACTCGGGAAGCGAACCCAGGACTTCATGTAATAATAATAGGTTACTCACGTAACAAAAAAGTATCACGTTTATAATTAAGTATGCAAACTCTGAACAAATAATTTCATTAGACGAAGCCATATAACATATGATACATTAGGTATCAATCCCTTGACCGTAAACGCAGATCCTAGAGCTTAGTTCTACTTATCTAGGTTTTAATACTACGGCCTCCTAACATCATAGCAACAGTTGCCACTATAATACTTCAAGGGTGCCGTCGCAGGAGTAGACGCCCTGGGCGTCGGGAATCGCAGGCCGATTTCCGGCCACCGTAGGCGCAGGCTTGCGGACGGTAGGCAATGGGTAGCTCGCCGTCCGATAAGGACCAGGCCCGGGTCGACGGCGCGTTGTGTTCCACGCGCGCCTCAAAGAGATGTCAGCAGAATTGACGGGGTCCGCTAGGGCTGATGCCTGCCGGGGTTGCGAAGAAAACCGAAAGGGAGATCGTGGCCCCCGGCAACAGGGTAATCGAAGGTACACGGGTGGGTTGTAGTCAGAAAGAGTCTGACACGCCCTCCCACTCCGCCAAGAGCGCAAGAAGTTATTTGATAATATCCCACCCAAAAAAAAAGGGTGCTAAGTAACGAACATAATAATCAATTAATTATTCACTAGAGAATAAAATATAAATTGTGCTGGCCAATGTAGGAATCTGTTTATTTTCTCAGGCTATCAGTTAGGTATTATAACATATTGATATCCTAACCTGGAAGACCTAAGTAATAGTCCTCAGGGGATGGCCACTGTCTAACGTCTCAGGCACTAAGTAAAAAGGTAACTGCATGTATATTAGATAGATAAAACATTTATTCAGTGCACACATAAAAGACACACATAAGCTCACTTAAATGATAACCAGTTACATGATAACCCTGAAACTGTCGATTGGCCAGATTATCATATATCAATTACCCCACTTATTTTTTTACATGTCGTACATAATTTTTTCGATATAGGGGCCCAAAATTGCATAATTCCGTAGAAAAAATGTTAAAATAATTTGGTCATCCATGGGCATATGGCAATATAAGTGGGGTTAATGATAGATAATAACCACAACCCTGTATATAAAAACAAGATGACAATATACAAAAAAGAAAAAAACCCGACTCCAAAAACACATAACTGAAAAGAGAAAAACAAGCATTATAATCTATAGAATTTTGGTATTGCAGGCGGGACAAACCAATAACCTGAAAAATAAATTTTGTTTATAAATTTTGTCCCCCGCCTGCAATACGAAAATTCTATAGATTACTAGTTCTATAGATTATAATGCTTGTTTTTCTCTTTTCAGTTATGTGTTTTTGCAGTCGGGTTTTTTTTAATAATTTGCTTTGTTTCAAGCTTTTTAGTTTATTAAAATATATATATTATATTGACTCATATCTAGCTTTTATTTGATACCAATAATGTAGTTTTTTTTAAACCTGCCTCCTGGAGCAGTTGGGTAAAAACATACGTATAGAAATGGAGTGACATTATGACATACTTCGAAATAATCAAATATACAAGGTGCGGTGTGCGTTTCAAGGTTGCACCAAATGGGAGTCCAGCTCAGCATCTGTGTATTAAGCTGTAGTTTCTGGGAATTCAGAAAATGAATTGCTTTTATAGGAGTTGCATGATGTGGCCGTTTTAGACCCGAAGTAGGTATGTATCATCATCATCATCGGCCTATAAATGTTCCCACTGCTGGGACACAGGCCTCCTCTCTGTGAGAGGGAGTGGGCCGTAATCCACCACGCGGGCCCAGTGCGGGTTGGTAGATGTCACATGTCTTTGAATTTTCGGTTCTAGGACATGCCGGTTTCCTCACGATGTTTTGCTTCACCGTTTTGAGAGCAGTGGTGATGAAATAATTTACACAAAGTAAAGCGCCTGTCTGGGTTCGAACCTACGACCTACAACTCGTAAGTCGCGGCCGTTACCACTGGGCCACCACTGCTTTTCAGGTATGTATAAACTGGGATAAAATTCGGTAAACGATACCTACTTCTTTCCTTGTTCTTTGCTAGCCTTGAGATAAAGAATAAGTCAAAAACAGCTTAGTTATGACCTATTTTATCCTCTGTATTGTGAGAAATAACACAGATTAATATAATATTCATTTAATATAAGCACTACATGTTATCAAAATACATGAAGAAACACATCTCAAATCATATTCAGCACATTTAAAAAAAATCCTTTAATTTACATACTTACCTGCCACACTCAAAATAATTTAGGAATTACAAAATAGTTGGGATTTAAACGGACGTTGATACTTGTTACCCTTCTTCACAGACGGCAGGTAAATAGTTGTAGACAGTTGGGGACTCGTTGAGAGCTGCACGCAGACTGGGTCTCTCAGTTCTCCCACAAATTATAAAATTTTGTCAAAATATCTGTCAACTTATTAACGTAATTTGTGGAGATAAATAAACGATAAATAATAAAGAGATTTTTATTTTATTATTTTTGACTGAGAAAAACATGTAAGATTTCAATATTGCTAATAAACTACAAGACTTTTAATGTTAGACATACTTAGACACACACTTATATACACACTTTCATACTTTTACTCTTAGACATTAGTTTGTAGGTATACGAGTACATTTTTGGGTAATCAATGTTTATGTCAAATGAATATGTTAACGTGGTTTAGTATTTCACTGCTTGTCAAATAGACGTACCTAATATACAAGGTGCAGTTTTGAACCTGCAAAACATTTCAGGAGGGTGTTATGACACTCGTAAATAATCATATAACAATACGATACCAAGTCAATAATCAATAATACTTTTTATTTTCGATTTTTAAATTTTATTGTTTTTCAGAATAACTCTCTTAATAACCCTCTTCAAATAAACAGAATCACCCATTGCGATGTATCGCGCGTCATGTCACTGTGTGTGTGAAAGCGCAGTTTAAGGACACGTACAGATTGGCCTCGTTTTAAAAACGGGAGTTCACACTTACCGATTTCCGTAAATAAGAATAAAATGTAAAAAAAATACCTGCCCATTTTATTGTTGATTCGGGTCGAGAATCACTAACATAATTACCTCCTAAAATGTTTTGCAGATCCAAAACTGCACCTTGTATAAGAATCTACAGCGTAGTAATCGCGAACCGTTGAAGAATTTGAATTTAAAATGTTCTTATTGCAAGTTAATTCTTTTTACTAATGTTTGATTAAAATCTGTCTATTTTTGCAAATTGTCAACGGTCTTTTCCCATCCGTTACTATGCTACCGCACGGATCGATCCATCAGGTTAAGCTACGCTTGCTGGGGTTGGTCCGTGATGGGTGACAATTTCTACATACCGAGACTCCTCCGTGCCTCGGAAAGCATGTTAAGCCGTTGGTCCCGCCTGTCATTCGTGGATCTTTGACAGTCGTTACGGGTCGTCAGAAGCCTGAAAGTCTGACAACCAGTCTTACAAAGAGGTATCGTATTACCTAGTTATTGGGTTGTGGAGGTCAGATAGGCAGTCGCTCCATGTAAAATATTGGTATTCAGCTGCATCTGGTTAGACTGAAATCCGACCCCAATATGGGAAAAGGCTAGGCAGATTGATTGACTATCAGTGGCCTGGTGGAGTGCGGTACTGATAGGTATAGTCAAATGCTGGGATTTTTGATCCGAGCACATTTTTGGGGTTCGACCTCTAGGTATTTTGCCCTCTATTCTCTGTCTATCAGTATAATGATAATCAAACGCTTCTTTTTACTTCTGAATTGTCTGCCGAAAATTCGTTTGAATTTCCCGGAAAAATCTTACATTTAAGAAGGCATGTATTTTCCAACGTTGTAATGAGTTAAAAAAACAGTCAGGAAATGGTTTTAATAATACGAGGAGATTGTATAATTTTCCTGAAATCATGAGCGTTTTGAATGTTGGAAAATACTTGTCTACGGAATCTACATAATTTTGTACCAGAAAAAAGAGTATTAAAACGTAACATTTTTTTACGATTCCTATTTTACAACTTGATATACTTGAGATCTTAGTTATTTGAAGAAACTTTTACATAGAGTTCCTATTTCATCCATTATGGCATACAATGAAAGTAGCAACGAAGGTACTTCAAGCTCTATATAGATCTATATCTATACATACATACTATATCTATACATACATACAACGAAATAAAATTGAAGTGTCTGGTTATAATGTCAAAAATAAAAGCTTTTTACTAAACGCAAACGAAAGTATTTACGGTATTTATAACAAAAACAATTTAAAAAAATTTGGTCAGTCTTTCTGTCTGTCTGTTTGTTTCCGGCTAAACTCTGAAACGGCTGGACCGATTTTGACGGGACTTTCACTGGCAAATGTTATTAGGCTTTCTTTAATTTTAGTTAAAGAAAAGAATAAGGGTCTACGGGGGGAAGCCGCGGACAGCAGCTAGTCGGTAATATATTTTCCATTTCAAATTATCAAATCAATATTTTTATTTCAGATCATTAATTTTTAGTAATTACATTCACATCTTAAACACTAGTGTTAGTAAATAATAATATTTGTCAAACTTTGGTCATAATTACTAGTAATGTCAAACAATCAATAATAATGTCAAAACAATCAATAATAATGTCAAAATCATAACTATAATGTCAAAATCATAACTTTAATGTCAAAATCACCATTAAAAATGTCAACATCACTAATAAGACAACCAAATATGCATCTATCATATTAATACAATCTATCATATTAATTAAGTATCATTTCAAGGCGCGATTCGACCATAACACATTTCAAAACTACTTCTTTGACCCATATAGCATATTATTTGATCAAAAATCGATCATGACCTAAATCCGAAATATTAATAAAACTAAAAGCACCACTTATTTTCAGAGAGGTGAGTGAATTAAACGACGAAAAGTCAGCAATTAAGTAAATAATTCAAGTAATAAATTATACCTTTTACGCACTAATTACCGTACAGTGTAAATTATTAGCAACCAACGACAAATATGTTTCCAAAACTACTTTAAAATAACTTCCGACTCGTACCAAAAATAGACGCAAGTTTTGCACTTTACATTATTTCAATCTGATCTTTAAGATAAGCGTAGAAGGGTTATAGCAGCGTGCAAGGTAAGTGCAGATAAGCTTTTTAGTTTTGAAGTAAGTAATCATTACGCCTATTTAGACGTAATTAGTTTTGCTCACCTCTTTGAGGTTATGCTCAAATGTTTATGAAAAGTTTGCCAATTAACTACGAATGTTAATGTTTTTAGTAGAAAATAAGCAATATTATGTATGCTACCATGTGTACTGCTACCATGTGTGCACATGGTAGCATTCGGTCGTTCTTCTTTTCATCGACAATGGTCGGTCTCTCACCTCATTTTCATATAAGAGTATGAATTATTATGTTTTCATTGTTTGAATTTACATTCTCATTAAAGTTAAAGATTACTTTGTATTAAAAGGTATAAAGCGAATACCTTTTAATACAAAGTAATCTTTAACTTTCTGTAGTCAATAATTTTTTTGCGTGTGTTTATTTTTCATAAAATACCGTGACAGATTAGTAATTCATAATGATGTCCTACCCAAAAAGGACCACTCTGTCACAGTGTTTTCTCGAAAATCACCATAAAACAAACAACATTATGGGCATGAAAACAAAGATTAAAGGCTCTTTCAAACAGGCGCGACACGCAACGCAACACAAAAGCACCTCTTGTCGCACGACGAGAGGTGTCTGTGTCGCGTCGCGTGTCGCGCTGGTCTGCACAAGCCATAAATGATCCAAATGAAAATTAAATGCATCTGAAAAAAATATCTAACACTGAAATCAAAATATTGTCACTGGAAAAACTCGAAAAACTGAGAAACACCAATTCATTGTCGATAAAAAGAAGAACGACCCAGGTACGTTCTGAGAATTTTCTAGTTTAGCAGTCTCTGTTTATGAAATAAAACCCACAGATATTTAAATAAATACAATAAATTTTTCGCAAAAATGTTTTGTTTTATCCTACCCAATCATTTTTTAATGGAAAATATGATGTATTCAAATAACAGAAAACCTATTCCTAAAATGTTTTCTCAACAAAGGTTTTTTATGATATACTAACTATTTGCCCTTGGTTTCACTCATAATGTAGAGGTTATCTAAATAAAGGACTACCTACGTACACACGGCTACACATTAAGCTATACATTTTCAGTTTCTGCTGATCTCGCATTGTACAGGATCTCCGTACAATGCGAGGTCAGCTTATACTGCAAATGTATTGCTTGATATGTAGCCGTGTGTACCTGGATATTCTATTTGATATTTCAAGATAATTATGGTCTCTTTGTGTGCCTATTTCATCGAGATCCATTGAACCGTTTATGCGGGATTTGGTTACATACTTATTTTGACTTTTGTTCAGTAAGTAAAATAAAAGTTATAAAATTAAAACCCAACTATGACAAAAAAGTCATCTAAAAAGGTATAAACAAGAAATCATAGACATACAAATAAAAAATCTGGAGTCACACATAAGAAAGAAAGAAAGAAAAAACGTTTATTTGCGGTAAACATGACGCAAAAAAAAATGTTACATTACAAAAATGAGAAAAAGTTGGGGGAAGCATGCGTCACATCCACGCAAATCGGCTATCGCTCAGCATTATGCTACGACCCTGCGCAAGACAGAGCCCAGCGCTGGTTTTCAGCGACAGCCGGCATATGGCACATGTTATGGCATGAATCAAACAGATTACGTGTGACTGGATTTTTAATTTGTCTGTCTATGATGTCTTGTTTATACCTTTGTAAATGACTTTTTTATTTAAATTATTTTTGGGGTTATAATAAACACATGTCTCATGAAATACAGTGTTGCCGACTGAAGTACTGTATACAGTCGGTGCGCTATTACGGAGTCTAAGGACCGGAGGCCGAGGGCGCGAGAAACAACAGGAGCGCCAGTCACCCTTCAGCCCTAGGAACTCTCACACGTTCATGAGACGCGTGCGCACATTATTCATCCAAAGTTTTTATTATTTTATTTCGATTATTATTATTAATGAACAAGACTAATTAGGACAATAGTTGTTAATTGTGATTTGTGGTGTAGATAAACGAAGTCTAAGAAGCTGTTATCATCTTTTAATTGCCCGAGATCCACAAACAACCCACAACAATGTCAGAGGACACGACCCCTTCCTAATATCTTGTGCCGACACATATTTTTGGAATATGCTAATTAAGCCCTTTCATTTGAACCCAACACGGCATCATTAATTTTTTTTTTGTTCGTGACTTTATGTCCTCTAAAGGGCGCCATATTCAATTTAATGTAACGTCACATAGCTTTTAACAAGCAGACGATCAAGACGCTTCCGACGATACCTCATTTGTCAAATTATGAAGAGCAGTTTAGGAGTTATGAGGGAACAGATGAACATACATACATACATATCGGTCAAAATCACAACCCTACTTTTTGCTTTGCCGTAGTCGGGTAAAAAAGGATGAATAAAACCGTAGTAATTTAGATCTTACTTAATTCTCTTTTTTAATCTTATTGTAAAACCTGAAATCTTTAAGCTTTACCCTTATTCAGAGGGCAGGAATTAGACATGTCTTTTTACATTTATTCTATTTTAGGAAGTACCTATTTGAATTGAAGACCGTAAAAGGGCAAAGACCCTTTCCGTACAATCGTTGATCTTCAATCCGTCATGTCATGTCGCACGTACAAATTGATACAAGACGAATGTGGCCATCACCGATGACCGCCACTTGACATTTACTTCGCAGGTTAATGCTACGACATAAAGTAAGATGGATATAACGCTTTCAATCTTCTGGAGAGGTCCTCGACTTAACTAGACAGGTAGAGTGCGTTCACCGAGTTCTTTTGCTAGCCATTTTTTTAAGTGAAAACTTCTTTAGACGCGTTGGGCATTTTTGAGATGGGACTAAACCATTGATTTCGCGACATTGTGACGACACCAGCGTTGATGTCTTTTTAATGGTCAAAAGGACCTTTAAAAAGACATCAATGCGATGATTACCGCAGTGCGTGGAATAAAAGACTTCAACGCGTTGATTACCGCAATGCCGATTTTTTTTTCAAGTTTTCACTTCTGTCGGCACTCCCGGAGTGCCATTTTTTTTACTTACAAAAATTGGGAGCGTATGTACTACAAAAATTTGAATAGCATGAACCAAGCAGCACGATTGTTCGATCCCAACACAAACTTGCTCTCCCTCCTCTCTGCAGTTTGTATTTATGATAGCTACAGATGAGAGTTTGCTACGGTATATAGCGCAGCCTCCTTTCATAACAGACTGCAACACTACGTTATGTCGCGCTGCCTCTGCTTTTTATAACAGACTGAAATACCTCGAAAGCCACGCTAATGTTGCATTGAAGAAAGAAAGAAAGAAAAATAGGTTTATTTGTCACAGAAACACGTGCATACATAAAAGACAAGAGTAATCAGAGAACAACACAAAGTACATAACAAATCACGAGCATAGAACAGAAATTACTTAAGCGGCAGCTGCACGACATGACTGTGACAAGAAGGCTTCCACTCAGTATGATGCAGTGCTATGGGGGACCCACAGCATAGCGCTGATATTCAGTGGTCACCCGAAAAAAAGATGTACGGAAATCAAGTCAGGTTCAGTGATTTTTCTATTAAATATGTAACAAAATAAACAGTGCTTAGATTATAAGACAAGTATACAAAGAATTATAAGAATAGGTAAATATTATTAAAAACATAAAAATTAATCCGCAGGCATCACCATACGTGCATAAATTATTGCAGATACCTAACTATAACATATTATTACTACACGAGGATATACAAGTGTTTTGTCTCGCTCCCACCCTCACCCTCGCGTCTAAAAAGTACCGTTACATTTCCATTTTGCTTTTATGAGCGTGATGACGTACTGTGCTGTCTGTGAGCCATCGAGCTCGGCGACCGGCCGCGCAGCGTGGGTGGCTCACGAGACCTGCGGGGTCACATGTCACGCCACGCGACTTGAGTTACTACCGCCAAAACAACATACCGTCAGTGGGCAACCGGCTTGCGCTTGCGTCTTAGTCGACGCTTGATCAAACGTGTCCACAACAAGTTGATTTTTATCTTGTAACTTTAACGGCCCCCATACTCTTCAAATCAGACAGCAATGCTGCTTCGTGCCAGCAATAAGAATAGTAGAAGTAGGTTCTTAGGGCCGGCCATATTAGCCGTAGAACCGATGACCGTTGGGGTAAACGTGTTCTTGAGTAGAGACCGCGAATCGGCAGACGTAAGGTAGGACGCCCTCAGGCGACGATCTTCGTAGGGTGGCTGAGAGTTGGTAAAGAGTTGTCGAGTTAAATGGCGTGCAATTTAAGAGGAGCAGTGGACTGCTGTAGGCTGATAATAATGATTATGATCAGCAGCAGTGATATAGTCTAATGGTGTAACCGTCAGACTACCAAGTCATAGGTCTCGATTTCGAACCTAAGGCACGCACCTCTGACTTTTCGGATTCATGTGCGTATTGTATAATTATCATACATACATACATACATAAACTCACGCTTTCTTCCCATGGGGGTAGGCAGAAACTACAGAACGCCACCTGCCACGATCCCTACACACTCCTTTTGCCTCGTTTACGTTCATACATCTGGTCATACACGCACGCCGGGTGCGAGTACTACGCACCTGGCCTTTCTGAAGAACATCACCAATAAGGTCAGTATATGTCCTCCTAGGGCGTCCGCCCGGTCTTTCCCTTCACATCAGCCTCATAATACATTTTGTTAGTCGCCTTTCATTCATCCTCTCAACATGCTTAAATAATAGTATAATTATCACTTGCTTAAAAAACGGTGAAGGAAGAAACTGTGAGGAAACCGGCATGCCTAAGAGATATTTTTCGACGGCATGTGAAGCCAAGTCATGGGCTTTAAAACTCTGACACCAGGTTAGTCACAAACCACACGAAAAGAAGATTATGATGATGTAGTTGGTCAAAGTCTAAAGTCAAATAATTTATTTCAATTACGCACATAAAAGGCACTTTTGAACGTAAAAATTTACAAAAAATAGAATTGATTCTAGTTGCCCTTTCCAAAAGGTAGTTTTCGTATGGAGAAGAATGGGCAAGAAACTCCACCGTTACTCTTTTAAAATATTTTTCAATAATGCATACAAAAGTATACTTTAAATATATTTATATGTGAAGACGATGCACCTGGAATAAGATTACTATACCAGAACAGGTAAAAATAATTAAAAAAGAAGCAATGACAGATAAATTAATTACATGGTGCCACATATCATTGTAAAAGTAAACGATATTCCTAAAATTTTTACAAGTAATAAATACTAATAAGTCAAATTCAAAATTCAAATAATTTATTTTCTTCACAAACAATGGCATCTTATAATTTAGATAGACTTGATAAACTGTGACAATAGTTTGTGAGAGACTGGTGTCTACACTAGGAATACCTGTATCGCAGATCACCAGGGTTCCACCACACGGTATGTAAACATAATCAATTAGTTAGTAAAAGTGAAGGGATAGGGCATAACATAACATATAGACTCAGAGATTTAAACAATATAAAACAAAACAAAAAAAAAAAAGAATTAAATGCAAAAAAAAGAAAAGTCAGTGTGTGAGTTTTAGTAATCACAGAATGTAAAATCAATGTTATAAAAATAATAAATCATACGATGAAATTAGCAACCAGTTTGATTTTGTCTAGGTTTTTACCTTATCAAATTGTTTCACAAAAAGCTCTATTCATAATTTTGGCAGTATGCCTACCCAAACTGATTGGGTGTATCCCATCTGGCCCGGTGACTTGGCCCGGCACCGGGCCACATGGGACAAAAAAGTTTTAACTGGCCCGGTGATATGTTTACCGGGCCAGATGACACAAATCAAGTGCCATCGTCCCCGGAAAGGGGAGAAAAGAGGATACGCCTCGTAATTTGTGAAATACTAACTATATGCATCTATGAAAGGGATTATATAATATGATTATAGGATATGAATGGTAGGTTAGGTTAGGTTAGAACTGTGACCACACACCGCACGAGCCGAGCGAGCGAAGCGAGCGGTGCCGCGGTAGCGGCCGGCGAGTGCCAGAAACCATTTAGGCAAGTTTATCCCACTGCTACCGGCCGCACCTAGTTTTAGCCGGCTAAAACTAGGTGTAGCCGCACTTCGGGTTTTAGCCGTAACATATCGACCACACAAGAATTACGTTTGCCTGACAACTTTTCAGCAAATGTTTCAGCAGTTTGATTTATAAGTTCAATCCCTTTCATAGACGCATATAGTTAGTATTTCACAAATTACGAGGCGTATCCTCTTTTCTCCCCTTTCCGGGGACGATGGCACTTGATTTGTGTCATCTGGCCCGGTAAACATATCACCGGGCCAGTTAAAACTTTTTTGTCCCATGTGGCCCGGTGCCGGGCCAAGTCACCGGGCCAGATGGGATACACTCAACTGATTGCAGTACTGTCAATTAACCCACTGAACTCCCGTTCAAAAGCAACAATGAACAGTAATCGTCGACTAACCCAATTTCGTCCCGGTCTAATTTGGCGGATATAAGCTTAGCATGTTACCTGTCTAGTTAGCGACTGGTGTATAGCAGACAGATGCGGCTTCGTCGATTCCCCAGACTATATTAGGTTGGTTATTTTATTACGTCATGTTTTTGACATTTTTAGGTCTCGTTTATGGAGACGCGTTTGCTTGAAATGCAGGCTGAGCCCGCGGATGGCATAGCCACGTTGTACGCGACGTTTATCGCGGTGACGCACGCAGCGTTGCGGCCAGCTATTCCTGCAATTCTCCGTTCACGGTGAAACGTAGACCCGCGGAGGGGCCCGCGGCCTGGCACGCGCTAACACGCTCGGAGACAAGGGCCGCTGCACGCGCCGCCTGTCTGTAAATCGAAAAAACGTTCGACGCGCCGCGAGTCTCCACGCAGCACGCGGTCGCTCCGCGTCTCCGTAAACGAGGCCTTAGTATTATGTTTGTAGATTGGGTGGATTTAGGCATTTTGTATTTGTAAAAAATATTTAAGTTGTAGACAAATCGGTCCTAGCAGTGGGATCATTATAGGCTGATTATGCTAACGTCCAGAGGCCGCACGTTGCAATTCGCCTGTGGTAACCTTTGATCTTGAGCTGGCCTAACGTAGTACAGATTTTCAATAGAATAAGTGGCCAACTTATACTGGTTATTTACCACTTTTTTTTTTGCGTGGGATGTTATCAAATAACTTCTCCCGTTCTAGACGGAGCGGGAGAGCATGTCAGACTCTTACTTACTTACACCCACCCGTGTTCCTGCAGTTGCCTGTGTGTTGCCAGGGGCCACGGTAACCCTTTCGGACTTTACCGTTTTAGTGGTATGAGGAAAAGGGTGTAAAGTTCACTCATCCACCATAGGGAGGATCCTCCGGCCAGACGGGTGTTGTGTCCGGCGGGCAACTGCCCATCGTTTTGAAGTTGAAATCTTGTATATATGTCGATCGCTCGGTAAACTATAATTGCGCGATGCAGGATTTGTGTGACGTCATGTCTTTGATGTGTAGTTCGTATGTGGCGGTGTTACCGCTACACCGTGACCCTGGTAGGCATCGGCCCTAGCGGACGCCGTCAGTTGTACTCACATCGCTGAGGCGCGCGTGGGACACAACGCGCCGTCGACCCGGGTCTGGTCCTTATCGAACGGCGAGCTACCCGTTGCTCACCGTCCGCAAGCCCGCGCCTGCGGTGGCCGGGAATCGGCTTGACGCCCAGGGCGTCTCTTGCAGGGTTTTGTTACCACTGACGTGCGAGCCACTGTACAGTACCGACGAAAAGTCCATAAGCAATCTCACAAAGCAATAGACTGACGCTTCGGTTTGACTTACGACCTTCTTCTATAAGTTGTTACAATACTGTAGACACGCACATTACACACACACACTCACTTTGTCTGCAACCAATGACCAGTTCGATAATCATCATTCGTTTTTTGTTTCATTCGTCTTGTTCACATAAATATTAAAGTTTAGCAGGTAGACCACAAAAAACTAAGTAAATTATTTCGATTTCTGTGGGGTAGATGCAGTTTGTTACGAGTATTCAATTAATAGAACTTTGTTGGTTCGTGGATAATATTGGTGACGAGTATTTAGCGCAGTGTTGTGGTTATTATTTTCAAAAAGCAGGCATAAAATATATTGAAGAGATCAGATCAGATCAGAGAATATTATTGCGCTGCGTAAAAGTGAAGTGAATATCTAATGAAACCGGACTAAGTGTGAGTGTTATCATTTATATATTTCATATTTTACTAAACATAAAACTTAATCAAGGGTATTGTTGATAGAACAGAGGTATTGTTGAGACAGAAGATGCCTTTAAAGTTTTAAATTCACTATGAGGTTTAATTCGAATACTTAATTAGGTATTATGTGTAATAAAAACAATGTTTTTCTTTGTTCTAGAGAAATACTGTGAGGGTTAAGAGATATGAGGAAGGGGCTTATTATCGAGTAGCAGCGACGTCAAATGGTGAATGAATATGAAACAAATGGTTTCATACCAACGAGACATTTTGCTGAATTATTAAAAACACGTCATTATGAACCGTAGTTGAAGGCTTGCATCACTGAAGACCAGCTAGAAAACCGTTTTTGACCTTAAAATATTGACCGTACCAACTTAATAAACAACAGATTCGTTATTGCATGAATTTATGGTAACGAATTTTTTAAGCACGTTTCAATAGGGTGTTTGTCGTATTTCTTGCAGATAGACCGTAATTGTTTAATATTATTTTAGTAATATTATTATTTTAGGATTAAAATCTGAGGATTAGTTTCAATCTTCTTTTCGTAAAGAAAATGAATACTTAAGCTATAACTTCAATACCAACCAATATTTACTAAAGCCAAATAAAATTTAAAATAATTAATATGAACAAACTGTCTATACTTAACCTTAAAATCAACAATTTTGTCAGTAGATTTTTTTACATTTTAAGTAGTCCAATATTCTTATTTATTGCTTAATTACTTCGACCATGATTGATCATGGTCGAAGTAATTAAGCAATAAATTTAATTAAGCAAAAAAAAGCTTTATATTTATGGTGAAAAAAATCCATTTAAAATTTAAAACATTTCAAAATTTAAATATGTCAAAATAATACAAATTGCTTCTAAGTTTCTAGACATATATTTCACATATTATTCAGGTGAAGTAATGATAAATAATTGTAGCAGTTTGTTAACTATACTTAAGTAAAATAAATATAACGAATAAACATGATTTATTTTTTATTATAACATATCACACATTTTTTATTCACAACCCTTTATTGCAATAACAACATTAATAAATAGGCAGGAATATTTAAAAATATTATTATTGCAAACAAAAATAATAATATTTGCAAAAACAGCGCTGTGATTTACGAGATTAGAACCTTAGCCATCTTGAATCTAAGACCAACGCTTAACGCCTTTTGCTATCTGCACTTATAATTTACTTTCGAATTTTAGCAATGCGGTACACTGGCCAAGGTCACGCGTATGATGCGTGCTAACAAAAGTGATGGAAATATAAGTGCGGCGCCCGCGAACCGTGACGATACGACAGTGTGTAGTGCAAAACTGCGTTCTCTGTAGTTTGTATACGGCACTCACACCACAGACGTCTGTTTACACACACAAATGTACGGACTACACCGCGTGTTCACAGCAATACGACTCTTAGCGTGCTTATGCACTTTTGAGCGCTTACTGTACCTAGACAGTGTTTGTTTTTTTAAGAAGTTGCACAGTATATTATTATACCCTCGTGTTGGAAATTTATTTTCAAACAGCTCCTTATGTTTTATTCAGTTTCTGACCTGCATGTCGATACAATACAGCGCGTTGCAGCTAAAATATGGCGCTGTTGCACCCACGGGTGAAATCTATCGCGTATACGAGTAGTTCGACCATATATCAAAACATTTTATTTGCTGAAACGAAAACTATGTTCTGTTCGAAACCTATAATTTTTTTAAATAACCACGATAAAAGCGAATTGATAACCTGTCTGAAACATTTTTTAAAGTACTTCAAAGTGACCGCTTAATAAAAGAGCATTAATTAACAATGCTTTGTAGGATCAAAGTGGCAGTCTGTTCATTGTTATACCTGCTAACTTTGAACTTATTAATACTTCCAGGGAATTAAACTACCTAAACATGAGTATCAACAACTTTTACATAAGTCCTAGACACTGAAATAGCTAATAACTTCATAGCGCTGAAATGTTGTTAATTATCAATTAATTCAAAAGCTGGTACCTACAAGGCGTTCCAAATTAGTAGGTATGTCGTACATTAAGCCCACGTCCGTACGGACGTTAAAATATCGCGGCGGGATTTTATTGCGCATTGGATTTTCAATTCTCGGTGTTAAGCCGAGCGTCGAGAATCCAGCAGAGTGCAACTCAGCGCGTCGAAAAAACACACTGTTGGATTTTCAACTCTTGGTGCCAAGCAGACTGTTGAGAAGCCAGTCTACGAAAAAAAAACGCCGCAGGAAAAATCGCCTGTGTGAACCTGGGCTAATCCATAAGATTTGTATGTTTTTTTATTTGTTTTATCTTTGAACTAACGCTCAACAGAAGAACTAGTAACAAACATCAAAATCGTCCAAAAATAATAATAATATAACTTTATTTCCGCAATTAAATAGGATAGGTTATATTAATGACAATATTGTTTTAAAAAAATTGCATAAATCACTGACTATCTCCACCGACACCCAAGCTAAGATAAAACTTGTGTTATGGGTGCCAGGGCTCTCTCTATTTATACATTTTCCAATTTATACAAACTAGTACGGAGTTACAATGGGTAAGAAGCTATCGTTGAGTATAAAAAGAAAATAAAGTTAATAAAATAAAGAAACAGGACAATAAAAATAAACTTTAAAATTAAAAAAAAAAGAAACATGTATAGCCTCTCTTTAGTGTGAATTTGGTAAGTATATGTGAGCCGTGTGTATGTCTGCCTACACCTTCTTTCTAAATTGAGAATTTGAAGTTGAAAACTTCCGAAACACTACTTTGGTGATTCTTTCAATGTAGCCCGACCAATTCAAGTTAAATTTTGTGCAAATAAAAAGAAAAATTTCTCGGACTTTCACCCTAGAAAATACAATAACATTACGGCTGTTTAAGCTACGGTTATGCTTTCATTCTTTCATTTATCTTTTTTAAATGCACAATTTACATTTATTTGCACATTTATGTAAGTAACGCTATAGTTTGATAAGTTTTCGACTACATATTCTCAATTCACAAACCGTGTCTTGATTGATCTATTATGACCCACGATACTTTTAGTACTCGACACTCATTTGTATCCCACTATGCTTACTTGGACAAAAAACTAAAACAAAAGAAAATCACATTCCAAGTCTTTATCGAAGTTATCAGTATAACAGAATATTTTATTAACAAGTGTGCGCCAAGCGTTGCTCTGTTGAATAATGTAGTGCCTTATAGGCGTGTTCAGACGCACCACTTCCGAGCCAAAAGCTACACAAAAGCTGTAAGTTGCAACTTTATAAGCTTTTTATTCTTTGAAGTTCTACATTTTAATTATATCCATTTTTAGGGTTCTGTTACCAAATGGCAAAAAACGGAACCCTTATAGATTCGTCATGTCTGTCTGTCTGTCCGTCCGTTTGTCACAGTCACTTTTTTCCGAAACTATAAGAGTTATGCTGTTGAAACTTGGTAAGTAGATGTATTCTATAAACCGCATTAAGATTTTCACACAAAAATAGAAAAAAAACAAATAATTTTGGGGTTCCCCATACTTAGAACTGAAAGTAAAAAAAAAATTTTTCATCAAACCCATACATGTGGGGTATTTATGGATAGGTCTTTAAAAATGATATTGAGGTTTCTAATACCATTTTTTCTAAACTGAATAGTTTGCGCGAGAGACACTTCCAAAGTGGTAAAATGTGTGTCCCCCCCCTGTAACTTCTAAAATAAGAGAATGATAAAACTAAACAAAATATATGATGTACAGTACCGACCAAAAGTCCATAAGCAATCTCACAAAGCAATAGACTGACGCTTCGGTTTGACTTACGACCTTCTTCTATAAGTTGTTACAATACTGTAGACACGCACATTACACACACACACACTCACTTTGTCTGCAACCAATGACTAGTTCGATAATCATCATTCGTTTTTAGTTTCATTCGTCTTGTTCACATAAATATTAAAGTTTAGCAGGTAGACCACAAAAAACTAAATAAATTATTTCGATTTCTGTGGGGTAGATGCAGTTTGTTACAAGTATTCAATTAATAGAACTTTGTTGGTTCGTGCCGTGATAATATTGGTGACGAGCATTTAGCGCAGTGTTGTGGTTATTATCATCAAAAAGCAGGCATAAAATATATTGAAGAGATCAGATCAAAGAATATTATTGCGCTGCGGAAAAGTGAAGTGAATATCTAATAAAACCGGACTAAGTGTGAGTGTTATCATTTATATATTTCATATTTTACTAAACATAAATCCTAATCAAGGGTATTGTTGATAGAACAGAGGTATTGTTGAGACAGAAGATGCCTTTAAAGTTTTAAATTCATTGTGAGGTTTAATTCGATTAGTGAATAATAAATAATTAGGTATTATGTGTAATAAAAACAATGTTTTTCTTTGTTCTAGAGAAATACTGTGACGGTTAAGAGATATGAGGAAGGGGCTTATTATCGAGTAGCAGCGACGTCAAATGGTGAATGAAACAAATGGTTTCATACCAACGAGATATTTTGCTGAATTATTAAAAACACGTCATTATGAACCGTTCGCCGTGCACTCTGAAGGCTTGCATCACTGAAGACCAGCTAGAAAACCGTTTTTGACCTTAAAATATTGACCGTACCAACTTAATAAACAACAGATTCGTTATTGCATGAATTTATGGTAACGAATTTTTTAAGCACGTTTCAATAGGGTGTTTGTCGTATTTCTTGCAGATATACCGAAATTGTTTAATATTATTTTAGTAATAGTATTGTTTTAGGATTAAAATTTGAGGTTTAGTTTCAATCTTCTTTTCGTAAAGAAAATGAATACTTAAGCTATAACCTCAATACCAACCAATATTTACTAAAGCCAAATAAAGTTTAAAATAATTAATATGAACAACTGCCTTTAACCTTAAAATCAACAATTTTGTCAGTAGATTTTTTTACATTTTAAGTAGTCTAATATTCTTATTTATTGCTTAATTACTTAGACCATGATCAAAGCTTTATATTTATGGTGCAAAAAAATCCATTTAAAATTTAAAACATTTCAAAATTTAAATATGTCAAAATAATACAAATTGCTTCTAAGTTTCTAGACATCTATTTCACATATTATTCAGGTGAAGTAATGATAAATAATTGTAGCAGTTTGATAACTATACTTAAGTAAAATAAACATAACGAATAAATATTATTTATTTTTTATTATAACATATCACGCATTTTTTATTCTAAACCCTTTATTGCAATAACAACATTAATAAATAGGCAGGATATTTAAAAATATTATTATTGCAAACAAAAATAATAATATTTGCAAAAACAGCGCTGTGATTTACGAGATTAGAACCTTAGCCATCTTGAATCTAAGACCAACGCTTAACGCCTTCTGCTATCTGCACATATTATTTACTTTCGAACTTTAGCAATGCGATACACTGGCCAAGGTCACGCGTACGAGTATGATGCGTGCTAACAAAAGTTATGGAAATATAAGTGCGGCGCCCGCGAACCGTGACGATACGATAGTGTGTAGTTCAAAACTGCGTTCTCTGTGGTGTGTGTACGGCACTCACACCACAGACGTCTGACTGTTTACACATACAAATGTACGGACTATACCGCGTGTTCACAGCAATACGACTCTTAGCGTGCTCATGCACTTTTGAGCGCTTACTGTACATTACCATATAAACTTCCACCGAAAATTGGTTTGAACGAGATCTAGCAAGCAGTTTTTTTTTAATACGTCATAAACCGCAATTTACCTTTCATTCAATGTTACTTGCTGCTACGAAACCCTTCATGGGCGAGTCCGACTCGCACTTGGCCGCTTTTTTTATCTGTAGCAACATGTGGACTATGTAAGATGACAGTATAGTAAAATGGGTCACTTTTAATATCGTGTCCAACGTGTCCTGTTGCCTGCACGTTACATGAACTGATGGACGCTACTGAAGGTGCCAAACTTGTATTCAGATTCTGGGCTGACTCTATCTAGATTGCCATCGACACGCTAAGAAGAATTAAATTGCAATTTTTATAGAACCCTATCTACATAGCTCCATCTAGCACAATTGTCTACGTGTCAACAATCGAAGTATGTTATGCCATAATAATGCAACAGAGACTTTAACCAAAAATTCAAATTCTAAATATTTTATTTCATATAAACCTACATGGGCACTTTTGATACGTAAGAAGCTAGGTGCACGGTTACAACTGGTAATTTACTTTAGAGAAGAGCCGACAAAAAATTCCACGGTTAGGTACTCTTTTTTTTTATTGTCTTCTGTAATGTTTGCATATTACCCAAATTGTTAGGAATGAGAGGACAGTGTAGGCTAAATAATGTATCATTTACCTATATTTCTAAGTCATACATGACATGTCATGTAAACAGTAGACGGCGATGCCCTAGCTCTGGTCTATCATGTCTTGTTTAAAAGTTACCACAAATGCCTAGCCAGATAAACTGTATAGATCCGCTTACTAGCGTTTTGTGCGGGTGACCACAAACAAACCACTACTTTGTGGCTGTGGTGTTGATTGAATGTTGTTCGACTGAATCAGTCCTTACGTTACAATAACTAGGTCACGCACAACACGTGGAGTGAAACAGCGTCAATTTCTTTGGAAAAATAAACTTTACTCAATTTTGGGGGTTGGGATTTACGTAGATTTTTTACTGGCTTTTTGTAATGCATTTGGTCGTTGAAACCTGGCTGATTATAGTCATTACTTGGTTCATCCAACATTTCGTAACCCTCTGTAAAATCTGTATACTCGTATTTACTATGTGGTTAAAACCTATTATTCGAAATAAAAACTTTGCAGTTATCAAAGTATCTAAATTCTTAACACCTCACTCGAATGGTGTATCTGATTGAATTCAAAACATTTTCAATTCTAGAAAATGTATTTCTTTGAAGTATCTAGAATCTCCTGGGTGCTAAACCGAAAAACTAGGACGAATCGAGACAAACTTTGTTTCAAAAGTTTTAAAAATTTGCTAAGGAAATGAGTAAATGTAGGTGGATCCCAGGAGACTGGGAGTTATCGAAGTTTTGATACCTACGTATTAACTCACGGGGAAACCCAATAAATATTTTTATGTAATAAATGAGTTTCGGTGTAGAATGCAGGGTTTTCATAAATCTGGTATTGATTTATAGTTGGGTGTGTTGGGTTGCGTAACCATCCTGATTTAATATATTTTTTTAAACGCCTATATTTTTTTGTAGGCTTAGGTACGTTTAGCCGTTATATCTATAAGTGGAGTCTTACATTTTCCCTAGTTATAACTATCTATAACAGTATTAAAAACAGAGATTTTGCCAATATAAACGAAAGAAAGAAAATTTGTTTTTCTCAAACATGCTGGGAAATTAGAACATTATTTTGACAACCTTCTTCGAGATAAATCTAAATTACGGTAAGTACTGGTCGAATACATGCGAGCGCCCGGCTGTCAATGTTTGTATGAAAATCCTTAAGTATCTGTCGTGTTTAAGCGTCAAATAAATTATTATGAAAACTTATATCCGTCGTCTTATTTAATTAAAAATGGAACGAACTTTTTACTTCAATACATGGCAACTGAGGAGGTAACTTATCAAAGATTTTATTTAAATTTCGATTTGACTTGCAAATAAAGCTGTTTACAGTAAGGAAGAAACAAATGAACATATTGGCGTGTGTAAAGTTATCGTTGTTCGTCATTGATTCTAATTAATTTACTCAGTTTGAATTTTCACTCATTATTTGAGAAAAGTACTATTCAAACCTTGGCCACAACCAGAAATTGATGGACTCACGCTTGTGGCCGAGGCGAATCGTCTATCAATGCCCCAGTCACAGGCCGCGATAGTAATGTACTATTATATTCACAAAAACAAGGAGTTCCACTCTTTAGTGATAAGGTACCTACTCCTAAACTTTAACGTATGTAAATAGACCCATGTTAGCCTAGACACAGTTTTTTCTTAATTTAAAATAGGGTTAAGTTGAACGGTTTTTATTCTATTTAAGTTTTTGGGTTCACACTGAGTTTCAGGGATACACGAAAATAAAACACTGAATAACTTCTGTACCCTTTTCTTAGTAGATATATTTTATTAAAAGATTACCTAAAATAATGGCTAAGTTTATTCAGATAACTTCAACGTAAAACTTCCGTTTCGTTGCGCTCAGTTTGTTCAAAAGTCATAAGGAAGTAGGAGTCGGTAAGAAAATATTGAAAACTTTTATAATATTCAGTTGAAGTCGAGCTTCAGTAGCAAAGGTAAACAAATCCGTGTTATTATTTGATACGTTTGAGTATTTTTCCGGTCGTTGCGAATCTATACTAATAATAAAGCTGAAAAGTTTTTTTGTTTGTTTGAACGCGCTAATTTTTGGAACTATCATTATCATCTTCCTGCCCTTGTCCCATGTTACGTGGGGTTGGCGCACACGTTTTCTTTTTCTACTCTCCCCTGTCAACCGGCACGCTATCATTCACTCCCTTCTCTTTTATTTCATTCCTCACACAATCCATCTATCTTTTCTTTGACCTTCCTCTCCCGCTCCAACCATCAACATCTCGTATATTCATCACTCTTTTGGTCACATGCGTTTCCTCTCTCCTCATCGCATACCACGCTAAATGATTTCTTTTCAACT
Source organism: Agrochola litura (assembly GCA_949152395.1). NCBI lineage: Eukaryota > Metazoa > Arthropoda > Insecta > Lepidoptera > Noctuidae > Agrochola > Agrochola litura. Next base: position 12,866,797 of record OX424509.1, on the reverse strand, counting down.
TTTCTGTCACTGGCACCACTTTTAAACTTCGCCTTATATCTCTGGAACCAACATTTGAAAAAAAAAGAATTGCATTTAATTTTCATATCCCACTTTTTGAGGAAAGTTATAGGGGCCAAGCAAAAGGATAAAGTCAGAAAGAATGCCACACGAGAACGAAGTAATAGCGCTGAAAGGCGATGCGATGCGATGTGGTGGACCAGGAGCCGAAATTTCTCGCAGACGAACTTGCGGGCAGAAGCTAGTGTAGCAAACGGGATAGTACTTTGTATTTCAGAGGAACGTATTGAAACATCAATGAACCAAGCAATTGCAGAAGCAGCAGTTACAGCAGCTGCAGCTGTTATTCCAGAATGAAACTTATGCAGTCATGGTTTCCAATTAGCCCTAATAATATATGACGTAAGAAGGTAGAAAGAAAATCAACTTTATGGGCTGTGTTGACACCGCTGCTGCGGCTGCTGAGACCCTCAAACGACGCAAATACTGTTAGCCTTATGGGTAAATACAGTTTTGAGCCATTTGGGGTCGAAACGCTCGGGTGGTGCCCGAGTGCGCGTCTTCTTTTTAAGGAAATTTCTCGCCGACTGATCGACACTTCACTTGACAAGAGGGCGAGCTTGTTCTTTGGCTAAAGAATTGGCATTGCCATTCAACGTGGCATTGGTGCCAGTCTTCTGGGCACGTTTCCGGATGACAGCGATGCGGACGAATACTTCGACGCCTAAGTGTCCTATTGTTTTTGTGTTTATTTATACAGATAGTTAGTTAGTCCTTTAATTTAGTACCTACTTAGTGTAATTAGTTAATTGTGTTAAAAACTGTAAAGTTATATTACATACACTTTACGAGGTAATTATATGTTTATAATTACCTTCAATATCAATCAGCCTAGCCTTTTCCCAACTATGTTGGGGTCGGCTTCCAGTCTAACCGGATGCAGCTGAACACCAGTTTTTTACATGGAGCGACTGCCTATCTGACCTCCACAACCCAGTAACTGGGTAAAACGATACCCCTTGGTAAGACTGGTTGTCAGACTTCCGGGCTTCTGACGATCCGTAACGACTGTCAAAGATCTACGAATGACAGCCGGGACCAACGGCTTAACGTGCTTTCCGAGACATGGAGGAGTCTTGATAAGTAAAGATGGTCACCCATCCACGGACCAACCCCGGCAAGCGTAGCTTAACCTGATGGATCGCCCCGTGCGGCTGTTATTACTTAGCCACGAGCTCCTCCATGTTTATAATTACCTTATATTATATTATTATGTTTATTATTATCTTTCATGTCACATAAATATTTATTTACCTCATTACCGAACAAAATCAATAAATAATTGTATAAATAAGATAAAATTCCGAGCTCTCGATAAAAGGTAAACAGCTTACTAATACCTTTTTATACAAATTAGACGATATTTACTGGCAAAGGATACAAAAGGAAAAGTATTGCTTCTAAGATTAGATAAAACGTGACTGGAATCAATGAGAGTTTTCTTTTTTCCCGAGTCTTTCTAATGTACATTCGGTATTCATTCACACAACATGGTAAAAGCTATTGGAACTGTTAAAATTTTTCCTCACGAAGAAGTCCGTATTGGAAAACCTCAAATGGCGCAAATAAGTACTCCAATCTTATTTTATATGTTTGAGCTGTTTGGGGTTAAAACACTAGGGCCATGGGGTCTGAGTGCCCATCTAGTTTTTTAAGACATCGCCAGGCGGCTGGTCGACTCTTCACGTGACCAGAGGGCTGGCCTATTCTTTGGTCAAAGAATCAGCATTGCCATACAACGTGGCAATGCTGCCAGCCTTTTGGGCGCTTTTCCTTTTGACAGCGATGCGGACGAATTTTTGATGCCTATATACTTGTACATATTATTATGTTATGTTATTATTTCATTTCAAAACCCATTCTATTGAATATCGGAACAAAAGCCGGAGTACCAACATCATTTTCTGAAATTAATTTTCCATTTCAGTATGACAATAGCGCTCTCCCTTAAATCACCACACATTACCGCCTGCTCCATTGAAAACACATATCCATTCATATTCAGGTTCATATCTGGGTTGAAATCTATTTCAATAAAAGCTGAACGTGATACTAATTATATAAGTCACTAGGTACATAATTGAAGTGAAAACTTCTTTAAGCACTATGGGCATTTTTGAGATTGGACTAAACTATTGATTTCGCGACACCATGATGACACCTCGTTTTTGTAAACGCGATTGTGCTCTTTATTTATATTACGTTACGGATTAATGTTCAATGAAAGCATTATTTTTTGCTTTAAAGGTTTTGTAAACGCGATTATGCTCTTTATTTATATTATCATACGGATCAATGTTCTATGCAAGTATTTTTACTTTAAAGGTTTCGGAAGTATTATTTTTTGTAAACGCGATTGTGCTCTTTATTTAGATAAGGTTATGGACCAATGTTCTGTATAAGTATTTTTCTTCCACCAAGGCGATCTTGTTCAAGTTTTCACTTCTGTCGGCAATCCCAGATTGACAACACTTTTTTTTGTTTTCGTTGCTATGGAGCAATCCTCATGGATATCCTCCGTCTATGGAGAACGGAGGGTTTTGTCGGAGTCCTACAGACTAAGACCCTACATTCCTACCACCATCGTGAGTCGGAGACACGGGAGATACTCATAAATTCTTGTGCACTCCCGACCGGTATCAGCCGGCCATGCCTAGCGGGCTCCATCACCAAATGCGGCCGAACTCACGACCGCACGTCCTCACATATCGGCGCTTATAGAACACTGCGCGGTAGCTCTTTGGGCCTGACTGGTCGAGCGTCCATTCAGTAGGATTTAACCTGCCACCTTAAGCTTAAAAATGGATCCTAAATGCCGTGATGTCTAACTAAACTTATCTCGTGTCGCGAAGTTTATCCAATCCTGAATGTTCTTTCGATTTTTAATTTGATTCCTCGAAATTCATCACATATCTTGTCAATCTTGCAGCAAAGAAAAAAGACCAAAATTGATGAATAAATAAGGCGATATTGTTGGACCGAAATACTTCAATATCGATATCAAGTCGGTAAGTAGGTCAGGTTTATCGATTTTGGGCACGTCCTTTTTCGACGAGGACTGGACGTAAATGTTTTAGGTGTCTGTTAATGTTTGGTATTGAAAGAGAATAGGTATGTTTACCGAACCGGAGTTACCGACATAGCCAAGAAAGCAAGCTGAAGTAGCAGTGGGTTGGCCATGTTTGTCGAAGGACCGATGGCTGGTGGAGCAGACGAGTCCTGGAGTGGAGACCGCGTATCGGCAAGCGCAATGTGGGACGCCCCCGAACTAGATGGACTGACGACCTTAAAGCCTCGTGCAGAGGTGGCTAGGACAGACTGGATGCGGAAGGCATAGGATATGGTGATGTGGTGCAGCCTGGGAGAGGCCTATGTCCAGCAGTGGACTGGGATAGGCGGTGTTGATTGAGGTAAGTTTGATTTTCTTCGTTTAACAAAAACGTAACATAATATCACGCCTTGTTTCCTCGAAGGGCTGGGCACAGGTGTCCCTGTAGCAGGTTCACCCACATTTCACCAGTTATGTTTAAGTCCCATGTAATAGGGGGCGAGCCTGTTGCCTATTTCTTCGTTTAAGTCATTCAGCAATGCAGAATTGACGTTACCTACTCAGATAGAAGATTATATCTACGTAGCAACAAAAGTGTTTTGAAGTGATAATTTCTTTAGGTGCGTTGGGCATTTTTGAGATGGGAAAAAACAATTGAACTCGCGACACCGTTACCAACACCTTATTTTTGTAAACGCGATTGTGCTCTTTATTTAGATAAGGTTACGGACCAATGTTCTATACAAGTATTTTTCTTCCGCCAAAGCGATCTTGTTCAAGTTTTCACTTCTGTCGGTACTCCCGGAGTGCCACTGTTTTTTGTTCTCTGCCAACATTAGGTAGATCTACGATTAAGTCAGAACATTTTAATAAATTATTTTCATAAACGTAATAGGATAATAAACCGCTGCAAAACATACTAAAATATTAAACGATTCAATTATTCAGAGTTCGAAACATTGACAAAGTTCCATTCACGAAATTCAACCCCCGGAAATTAATTCGTTTTACATAATTTGAAGCCAGAATAGGTTATTATTATTGACATTTTCAGCTCTATTCAATTTCTAATCAAGGCTATAATTGGGTTTATTTATTAAAGAGAATAAAAATATATACACTGGATAAACTTCTCATACTAAATTAACTATCAAACTATTAAAATATAATAAATAACCTTACCCAATTAAAACTAATAACCAACTAAAATAATTTTGGGGTCGAAAAATTCCTCCACATCGCTGTCGACTGGTAATGTATCCAAAAGACTATTATTATTGAACAAAACCGTTATTTCCGTGTTTCTAAGATCAACATAAAACACGAAAAGTATTCAAGGGAAATATTTCTGATTAAAATGTGACGGAATGCTGAGAATTTCCGGAATTCTGCCAATTACAGGACTATTTATAAGGGGAAATTCCTTGAAGAAATAGGAACCTCTGTTTAATTTATTTTGTGTTTTGGGTTACGATTCTACAAAAGAATATTAACGTCAAATAACTGAAGAAAATTAAACTAAATTACTTTTTAATTGAAGATAGAAAGTAATTAATTACTATTACAAAGTAAGATCTTATACCTAATCAACCATTACATATTGTGATAATTTGCGTAAGCAATTTTTTGCTCTTTGCAGAAGCGAAAGACATTTAATACAAAAACAACAGGTATCACAAATATTACAATAGTTTGAATGTAATATGGACAGTAAACAAACACTTTATTCAAACATTTTTTTTACACTTGAAAAGACCCTAGACTCAATATTTCAGGCAAGTTACAAAATTACCTGACACGCGATTCCAGCGGACGCGAGATTTGAATTCCAATGAGCCAATATCGGAGGAGCTCGGATTCCGATCGAAAAATTGAAGTTGGAGCAATCTTCCAATTTGTATTATGAGCTAAGTTTCCACCTGTGTTGCCTATGTGGTTATTATTTTATGGATATTTATGGGCGGTAAATTTAAGTAAACAAAATACCGACTGCCTCGTTGGCCTAGTGGTCGCAAGCGCTACTGCTGAGCATGAGGTCCTGGGTTCGATTCCCGGGTCGGGCAAAGTGTTATTGGGTTTTTCTATCTGAAATTTCTCGGAGTCTGGATTTGTGCCCGGTTGATGGCAATAGGCTCGCCCCCTATTACATGGGACTTAAACATAACTGGCGAAATGTGGGTGTACCTGCTACAGGGACACCTCTGCCCAACCCTTCTGCGAAATAAGGCGTGATGTTATGTTTAAAACATAATAGTTTTATTTGTAGTTATATTCAAAAGTCTTCTTCCTTAAAACGTATTGTTATCGTATTATTATTTTTCTTTACTGTTTATTTTTTAGGTTTGTTTGTTTAGTATAAATTTTGTTTTAGGATAAGTTTTCAATTTTCATTTTATGGGTGCCAATGCCTAAATGATTAATAAAAAGTAAACACCTTTTATCGGGATATTATCAACTATAGACAGCGTTTTATTAAAAAAAGACTACTTCAAGTTTGAAGCACATTTTTTGCTATAGGAAAAACTCAGTTTTTTTCCTGAAAATCATCATTGAAATGTCTAAAAACTGCCCTAAAAATAAATAAATAAAGTGGTAAATTCATAGTCAACTGTGTAGCAGCCCATTGGGAATGTTAACTGTTTTCCAATTACCACTGTGCTAGCTCTATTGTGTGCCGAAAACGTATTGTGTTCTTGAATTACGAATTGTTTTCTGATATCTGTGTTCATGATTACGTCTTTATGTGGGTCCAATTGTGGTATTATAACAAAAATTATTATATCAAACATGTAATCTGGTTCTGTTAGAATCTATACTAGAGTCTGGCCCATTTCGATTCTGCATGAGTAAAAAAAAGGTGGAATTTGAAAATCTTTAGACGGCAACACCATTCTGTCCTACGAAAAAAGAACTTTGTTTGTCTTTTTGTTTTGATAGTTTATTTTGTATCAATTCTCATTTATTCCTGATAAAGAATAGTCACTTTAGCACGATGCAGTGTGGATTTGATACAGTTTTGTCATCGTATGGAGGTAGAGCATAAGTACGACACAGTCTATTATACAAAATCTATTATGCAAAAATCAAAAGGCAAAATATCAAAATCGTTAGATCTACTTACAACCCTGAAACTGACATAACTGTCTGATATAAAACTTTATGGGGATGCCCATTTATTGCACTGCAGATTTAGCGTGGCCAGACTCTAATAATAAAGCTGAAGAGTTTGTTTGTTTGAACGCGCTAATCTGTGGAACTACCATTTGAAAAAATCTTTTCGCATTTGATAGCCCAATTTTTGAAGAAGGTTATAGGCTATTTAACATCACGCTACGACCCTTAGGAGCCGATGAAAAACGAAAAAAAAGTCAGAAAGAACGTTAGGGGAAAAAAGGTATAGCGCGGGCAGGTGATGCGATGCGATGCAGTGGGTCAGGGGAACAAGAAATGTCACGCGAACGAAGTTGCAGGCAGAAGCTAGTCAATAACATGTGTTTATTGTGTACACAGTACAATGGACAGCGCCATCTAACATTTTGATTCGTAAACGAATAATCATGTGATCGGAAACGCAAGCAAGCCCTACCGCTTGGACACGATCGTCGGTGGAGGGGATGCAGCGATGACTGGGGGAGAAACCGAGTGTTGTGACAGTCTGCAGTCGATAGTCGAGTTCGGACAGACTTGGCAAACTCTCAGTACCAACGCACGTGTTTGTTTTGAAGCACGTATTTATTTCGTTCGCTAGTTTATTAAAGTTATTTTAAATTGAAATTATCTTTTCGTTCGAGTACCCACTACAGTGCCCACACTAAACTATGTCGGATCGTGAAGAAGAGATGTTTCGTATCTTGGCCACTCGCACCCATGCGACATGCTTATTCGGTTTTTATCCTTCATTACTTACCAGAGTACTTGAATTTAGGCATTATATTTTACAATTTTTTGTTGCAAATATCGAACTCGTTTGGTTTTCTTGTTTTTTAAGGAAAATCGCGTCTTTAGTTACAAGGAAATTCTTTCTAAAGATGCGATTTTCCCGTTAATATCAAGGGCTTTTGTGAAACCTTACAGTTTTTCAAACAGCAATTACAATGGATTTTCGGAATCTTTTGTAATGTTAATAAAGTCAATTATATCCTCCACGGAACAAGAACACGAAAAGCTTTGTTATTTTATGAAGCGTTTTATTTTTTATCGATATCAAATTACTTGAAATTACTTACTAATTTGCCGTGTGTATTAACTAAAGTTTGATTAGTTTGAGAACGACGATCGTGTTTTGATACTTAACGCTAAAGTCTATGTAATCTGCGTTTGCAATTTATTTGCCAAACATGTAAACACGAGTTTTAGGAAAAACAACTGTAAAGCTTACACATAAGGTTCAGTTTGCGCTACAACTTCATATTTTTTTATAACTTTTTCGTCTGTACTAGTCAGTCTAAAATCAACTTTATTCACACTAGCGTAAAGTTGATGTTTGTTTAAGTAGAAATAACATCAATTGGAAAAAGGTTATCAATAGACTTTAGGGACATTGGTGTTTATACAGCATGTATCAAAAAGGTGTGGTCATATTTAAGCGTGTGGTACAGACCGTCAAATTGTCGAAGTTTCTCCATGGGACCAATATCATAATCGCGAAAAAAAAATCTACTGTCCCATACAAAACTTCAACACCTACTCGACCCAAATATATGTGGGATGGCTGATATTTTTTTCGTCGCGGAACTATTTTCTGTGTATTCAAAGGTCTGTTTTTAGGGTTCCGTACCAAAATGGTAAAAAGGAACCCTTATGGTGCAACTCAGTCTGTCTGTCCGCCTGTCTGTCACAGATGGATATCTCAAGAACTGCTAATGCTATCAACTTGAAATTTGGAATAGTTTTAGATGACGTTTGCCCAACTATTTTGCATAGAAGAAAGTTTTTTTTTTGCAACAGCGTCTGAACGGTCTTAAAAATTCGAAGTGGTGCTATTAGGGCATGTGGGGTACTATATGAAAGAGAAAAAAAAAACTTTTTTTTAAGCCGCATTGTTCTCGACTTTTGACGAAAATTGTAAAAAAATACCGCTCCCCCCTTACTTCCGAAGTTTGCATAGAGAAAAATCTGAAATTTTTCTGTGATAGACGTTTATGTAAAGATTACAGGAAAAATAAAACGATGTCTCTAAATAGCACACTTTTTAAGAAATCATGAACTAAAATTACATTAGTTCCACTATCGGTCAAGAGATGTAATGGTCAAGTGAGTAGTGTTAAAATTCTCTGACGAATAAAGGTCTCGCTGATGAAAATTTTAAATGGTACGGAATCTTCGGTGCGATAGTCCGACTCGCTCTTGACCAGTTTTATAATATGGTAGGTATTAAGTGCCACATAAATGCTACATAAATTCTACATAAATTAAGTGCTACACAAATGGCAAACTATAGTTAGAAATAGGATTCACCTAAATCGATTTGAGTGGACTTCTCGCTAGGAACATAGACAAGCTTGATAGTCTCTCCGGCAATTTGTCAGTCATCAGAGCCTCATCGTGTAGAGACAGGGGGAAATGCGAGCTGTTAGGTTGCAGTTTAGTTAAATAATTTATATTTGGTGTTATAAATTATAGCCTATGTTACTCACTAATATAGTATTCTACTGGTGAAAGAGTTTTTTAAATCAGTATGTCCGATAAGGACCAAGCCCGGGTCGGCGGCGCGTTGTGTTCCACGTGCGCCTCAAAGAGATGTCAGCAGAATTGACGGGGCCCGCTAGGGCCGATGCCTGCCGGGGTTGCGAATAAGTCCGAAAGGGAGATTGTGGCCCCCGGCAACATGGCAACCGAAGGAACACGGGTGGGTTTTAGTCAGTAAGAGTCTGACACGCCCTCCCGCTCCACCCAGAGTGGGAGAAGTTATTTGCTAATAACTCACCCAAAAAAAAAAAAAAAAGTTTAGTAGTTTTTGAGTTTATTCATAACATTCAAAAATACAAATATTTTCTCTTTGTAATATTAGTGTGTCTGTAATATTAGAGGAGCTCGTGGGTAAGTAATAACAGCCACACGGTTCGATCCATCAGGTCAAACTACGCTTGCCGTGGTTGGTCTGTGGATGGGTGACCATCTTAACATACCGAGACTCCTCCGTGCCTCGGAAAGCACGTTAACCGTTTGATCCCGGCTATCATACAGCTACGGCTATAACACTATCACATGGATACACTAGCCAGTCGTAGGAGGAAACTAGACTGCATCATCCTCCACAAGATTTTGAGTGGAACGATAGATTGTAGTGAACTTTTGAGCTCATTAGAGATTAAAATTCCGTCTCGAATTCCCAGGCATAACACATACAATTTATTTCACATTCCTGGCTCAAAAACTAACCTCGGTCATTACGCCGCTGTGCCAAGACTTTGTCGGCAATACAATACGTTAGCTAAAACAACGAACTTAGACATCTGCGAGTCTCTGTCCAAATATAATAAGTGTTTATTAGACTTAATTTAATTTAATAGTTTCTTTAAATGTTATATTTTTTTTTATTATGTCCTTCAATAATTCAATTTATTTTCTAAATTTTACCTTTTATTAATGTTTTAACTTTGTTAGCTTAGTTTTTAACTTTATTGTGCATGCTGTGGTCTCCTATAAGTGAAGGAGTACACCTACTTAATACCCAATGTTGCCCTTTAATTATGTGTCATGTATTGTGTACATCTTTTGTTGGAGATCCTAAATAAATAAATAAATAAATAAATAAATAAATCATTCGTGGATCTTTGATACTCGTCAGAAATCCGAAAGTCTGACAACCAGTCTTACCAAGGGGTATCGTATTACCCAGTTACTGGGTTGTGGAGGTAAAATAGGCAGCGTTCCATGTAAAATACTGGTATTCAGCTGCATCTGGTTAGATTCGACCCCAACATAGTTGGGAAAAGGCAGATTGAATATTAGTGTCGATATGAATGAAAATAACAATTTGAAAAGGAGACAAGATAATAATGTATTTGAAAATGAGTTAATCTTTTTGTTTCACATTTGTGTGGGCAGAGAGAGAACAATGATACCGGATTATAAATTCAGTTAGGTTTTCGTAGTGTAGGGAATATTTTGTTTCAGAAGTTAATCCGTATCAGACTAAACACTCTACCATTTATATTAATAGTAGGAGTGAAACTTTAGGGTTTAACCCTTTTCCAAAATCCTTTTTATCTATTTCACAAAGTTTTCGTTTTAGTCTTGGGTATAGGTATATGTCTGGAAAATTGTCTAGAAAGCAAAAGTTGGAAAACTTTCTTTTGTTCTTATAACCCTTTATATACTCGTGAAACGGTCCTAAATATAGGATAACAGTTTGAACTGTCGTAAGTCACATATCTATAAAAATCGAATATATCAAATGGGGGTAAAATCTCAATTTATTCGTTTACGACTGACATGGGGAATTTGGTTTTCTCTTCGTTCTGAGGCTTGAGTTTCCTCTTACCTTTATGGTTTTATTATCTGAGTATGATGCGACACGACAGTTAAGAATTTCTGATGGATTGTCGAAGTTAAGATCTTTCTTAAGATTGCCTGAATTTCCTGTGTCATTAGCAGGATTTAGAATAGGCCCATGTTAATAAACGTTGGTTAGAATAGCTGTTGTTCTTTTTATTAAGAAAGACTAAGGGAGATTATTATTTTCACGTGTCGTTATGGTAATAAATAAATAAATACTCAAACCATATTTGGCTTAAAAAAAAGTCTCTAATCACATTTGGCGACCAAAAATCATACCAGGTATGATAACTACTGATAAATAATAGACCCATTATAAACCAAAGGTTTCTTCACATTCAAAGTTTACAATGCCTTTTGCTAGATCTTTTGAGATCAAATGAAATTTTACGTACCGACATAACTGTACTGCTTAATAGGTACCTACTAAGTAAATCTGACTATTCGCAGTCATCATCATCATCATCAGCCTATAAATGTTCCCACTGCTGGGACACAGGCCTCCTCTCTGTGTGAGGGAGTGGGGCGTAATCCACCACGCGGGCTCAGTGCGGCTTGGTAGATGTCACACGTCTTCGAATTTTCGGTTCTAGGACATGCCGGTTTTCTCACAATGTTTTCCTTCACCGTTTTGAGAGCAGTGGTGATGAAATAATTTACACAAAGTAAAGCGCCTGTCTGGGTTCGAACCTACGATCTACAACTCGTAAGTCGCGGTGGTTACCACTGGGCCACCACTGCTCCACTATTCGTAGTATTCACGTGATATGACGTAAATTATATTCAGCATAAATTACACTATTGTTCAGATATTCAAATGTGACGCCAGTCTTTCATTGTAATGACTGAACACGTTTGTAACGTCACTTGTCTGATTCGATCAGTATTTATACGGTGAAACGGCAAGCGACGTAGGTGATTTTCACTTTATACCTTCCACCGTAAAACACTGGCAGGTTGATTTTCAAAATAGTTGTTTAAAAATTTAAAAAACCGGCCGAGTGCAAGTCGGACCACGCACAATGAAGGATTCCGTATTTGTGATGAATTTATCCCAAAAACAAACTTAGCTTTGTAGTTGAAATTGAAATACATCTTCTCCCATGCATCGATATACGTCACGGTCAATTCTTCAACTGCAAATGTATGTTTGTAATCGCAAAAAATATTTTTTATGTAACTTAACTAAAAAAATAAGTTTTTCGGACTTATCCAGTACTTGTGCTGTAAGACTTTGCTTCGTGCCAAATTTTATGATTCTAGGTCAACGGGAAGTACCCTGTAGGTTTTGATTTATTTGCGACTTACAAAATAATATATCGCTTAAATGGCTGTATTTTTTTATGGCGTTGACTTAGAAGCTTGATTTTTTTAGAGATCTAAGGGACTACAGATCTACGTATTTGATAGTTAAAATAATTAAAATAATTTCAACTTGATACCTCCACGCGTTCCTGTTGTCGCGTTGTGTTGACAGACTGACGGGTGGGCAACGAAGTGATCCTATAAGGGTTTTGTTTTTTCCTTTTTAACCCTAAAAATTTACTTTTTATTTACCAGTCAATCAATGAACTTAGCTTATCGCTGTCCACTGCTGGACTCTCCCAGGCTGCGCCACAATACCCTGTCCTCCACCTTCCGCATCCAGTCTGTTCCAGCCACCTTCTTAAGGTCGTCGGTCCATCTAAGGTGGGGGCGTCCCACATTACGTTTGCCAATACGCGGTCTCCACTCCAGGAGTCACTTGCTCCACCGGCCATCGGTACTTCGATAAACATGGTCAGCCCACTGCCACTTCAGTTTGCTTGTTCTGCTAGCTATGTCGGTAACTCCGGTACATTCTTGATGTTATCCTTCAAAGAGACTCCGAGCATAGCCTGCTCCATAGCGCGCTGAACCTTGAATTTGTGAATCAGTCTGACTATGAGTGTCCACGTTTTGACTAAGACTTAGACTAGAGTCTGCAAGCAGTACTGGTTAGAAACACTTAGTCTTCAAACACTGCGGGATAGGCGATGAGAAGACTTGACGAAGTTTTCCAAACGCTGCTCAACCCAACTGGATCCATTTGTCGGCTTCTCCTCAAAGTTGTGTCTATCGAGCTGGATAACTTGCCCCAGGTATAGACATTTTGATTGGATTCGGCAAGGCGTGTAATTTGTATACGACCTTTGTATTTACTCGACAATTTTCTCCATAGAAAATCATTTACAGTAACGGTGTACTAATATATATTCTTCACCAATTTCCCTGCATTCGCTAGTTCCCTAGTTCTGCCAGTTTCAAGTACAGAGTCGAGGTTAGACGCTCGTTGTGGAGATCTCTATTACGTTAATTACAGTTCAATTTGTGCAATAGCAGTGAATGCAAGCTTCTGGGAATGGACGGGGGAGAATGGAAGTAGATCGTTGTAAATGGATGTTGAGGTTTTTGATTTCGTTGGAGCGGAATTCTTGGTTATGTTTGCATTGGTTGGTAATCATTTATGCTAAGGATGTGTCTTTACAGCAACATAGTGTATCTTTAACTTAATAAAAATCTCTAATTCATTTAATTCATTCATTCACAGGCAGACATACGCACAGCCTAAACAAAACGCTGGGTCTAGAAGCATACAATTTTGCACAAGAGTTCTCTATGCAGGGTGGCAGGGACATTGACGCGATAACTTTTACCATGGATTCAGTACATGATCCTACAGCCCCCTGCGTTGAAACACAGCTATTTTATAGAAAAGTGCAATACCTACGCCGTCAAAATGTATGTAACAACAGTTTTTTTTTAAATAACTGACGCAAAATTTTAACGCAGTGGGGTTCAGAATCATGTACTGAATCCATGGTAACAGTTTTTGCGTCGATTTCCCTGCTACCCTATATACATATAGCGAAGGCGACCACTAAGGAAGAAAAATTGTGTGGATGTGCGTAATTTTTGCCGATGGGAAATCACAAAGGGCAAGCCGTGCCATAAAGTTGAAGAAAGGCACTCCGGGAGTGTCGACAGTAGTGAAAACTTGAAAAAAATCGACACCGCGGTAATCAATGCGTTGATATCTTTTACTCCACAGTGTCGGTAAATTCCGTCACAGTGTCGTGAAATCAATGGTTTAGTCCCATCTCAAAAGTGCCCAACGCCCCTAAAAAACTTTTCACTTCAATTAACCACTAGATATACATTGCTACTTGTAGGTGGTAAAAAGTGTTAAGAGTTCGAAAATGGCAGCAAGGTTAATTGTCCTTCTAATCTCATCCTGATTCTTTAAAAAACTCCAATCACCGACTTTTCTGCTAAACGTGGTAATTACGGTGATATTTGAAGGTTTATTTATAAACTTTGCTTAAAGTTAAGAAACGTTTGTTATGATGAATTAATGACTAACGTCTGTTTATCATTATTTAACTTTAAGCAACATCAAGAAGTTTGATTAGAAACAAACCCCTCAATGTTCTATTAAATCACAAATTACAAAGTCATAATAATGCCTACATTATATCTTCTGTCACCAAATTAAATCTCCCAGGTACGTTTAGAGGGCAGTTTAAACTAAATATTAAATCTAGGCAGCCACAATGGCCTGCAATCCGAGACGCTGGTAGGCCTTAATGAAGAGACGGCCGAGACGGCTTCAGCCTAGACGGTACGGAAATTAAGCCTCTACATACAGTACTGCTGAAGATTTACTTGATAGCTGCCTCTGACTTATGGACAGTCTAAATAGGAGGATTGGTTTGTCCAAATGACTTTTGAATGAGTGATGACGTGGGTCGAAAATATGCAATGGTGAACATAAATAAATACGCACCAACAAAGCAAAGTCGCAAAGGGATTAACATAAGCGCAAACGGATTGTTATCACATACTAAACAGAGCGGTGGGTGAGCGCAGGATGTTATTTTAAGAGCATACAACACAAAAGCTTAAATCCATCATCTGGACATCAGACGTATTTTAATTATACAGGGTGGCAGGGACATCGACGCGAAAACGTTGAAATTTTTCGTTGGTTATTTTTTTTTTAAACCGCTGTGCCATACATTTTGGCCGCAAAGGTTTACTTTTCTATGAAACAGCAGATTTTTTTAAATAATCGATGAAAAATTTTAACGCAGTGGGGTTCAGAATCATGTACTGAATCCATGGTAACAGTTTTTGCGTCGATATCCCTGCCACCCTGTATCATGAGCTACATTTATTTTAACATTCTATCTCATTGTGGGAATTGCCGTATGCGTGATAATTGATAAATGAGGAAAACGGTTTGGTAGCACGTTTCACAAATTAGTTGGTAAGCGCAGTAGGAACGTTGTTATTATCGCATCGATGAATGAGATGTCTGCTACCATCCTACAGAAGAGACTAACTTGAAATCTATGGTTTTTATTGGTTTTTATCGTCAGTTAGCTGTATTACGACAAAACATGAACCGGAATTTTCCTAGTAGCTACGATCACTCACACGTGTTCGTGCAAAAAGTGAAGGATTTGCTAATCCAATTGGTACCCGTTGCACAAAGCTGGCTTTTGCAATTGGCAAAGTCGAAATTTTTCTTTTTTCTCAGTACGAGTGTGAATGTTCACGTAGGTTACGTATTTTCCCGTTAAAATAGGAACTTGTGTCCGGTATAAACATCTGTAATTCAAATCACGTATCAAGGTCCATTTGTATTTAAATGTGTACTGAAACTCTTTTGAGACCCCAAAAGGTCAGTCTTTTTGGTCAGTTTTTTGTAAAAGCCAAATTAAATAGTGGATTCATAATGTTTACCTTTATTCCAAGTTAATAAAATGATCATAGACCACTCCAATATGATATTTTCAAATAATAAAATTAGTTTTTCGTTTGCTTTGATTGCATTGTTTACTTAAATATACAGTTACAGTTATAAATACAGTCAAGGGACTAAGCAATATATCTCCTTCTTTACCTAGTCCATTCTCGCTCAGCGCTAAGTATTCAGCCTCCTTCAGGGAATTTCCCACATCGATCTATTGGTTCAGTTGTATCCGGTCAGGGGTTAATTAGTAACTGTTTAGTAGTTTGTTTGTGTTGCTGATTATCGACTCGGCCCGGTTGTGGTCTCGGGTAAACTTCGGGCTGATTAACTAGGGATTATATTAATCTACCGCTAGATGCCCTTTTCATCTTATATTATGTTGTGTAAATTATTGTTACGTAAGGCCTCACTTTGTTACTGACGGGATCCGCTAGAACCGATGCCTGTCGGGGTCGCGGGAAAGTCCGAAAGGGATACCGTGGCCCCTGGCAACATGGCAACTGAAGGAACACGGGTGGGTTTTAGTCAGTAAGAGTCTGACACGCCCTCCCGCTCTGCCCAGAACGGGAGAAGTGATTTGATAATTTCCCACCAAAAAAGACCTCACTCTGTTGTTTAAGATACTCGTAGCTGTTTACCAAAGATGAAAAGCTACTTAATTTTGATAGACTGGAGGTCGGTTCATGATAAGCAAAGACTCATTTATTAATTTCGGCCGAACTTCAGCACGTTTCAAAAGTCAAAATAGCAATAGATAATTATCATCTACGAATAATAAAAGTAGATAGCATTCTAAAACAGTGCCTTTCATCGCTTCCTACTGTTTAAACTGGACAGTACAAAGGAGAGGAAGAAGCCCTGTTCTCGTAACCTGTGCGGCACCGCACCGAGTGGACCCAATAAGCTGCTGCGCCCTGCTGTGCCTACGACGCAACTGTACCTTTCGCGTCTGCATCACTCCACTAAAACTGTGGAAGTCGTGCAGTATTTAAAAGTGAATACCAACTGGACTCTGAGGGTTGAAAGGTTGGAATCGCGCCACAACATCAACTTTAAGTCATTCGTGGTACGAGTTCTAACCCACCATCTACAGATTTGCCTGAAAGAGGACTTTTGGCCGAAAGGTGTCGTATATCGACGTTTCCGAGGACGGTTACGCGACACCACGCAGCGATACACGACGCCGTCAACATTACGTGTATAGTCATAGTGTATAAGGTTTTTAATATGTATTAGTTTATTATTGTACAAGATTAGTTTGTGTATTCTATTTATGGGCCTTAGTTGCCTGATAATAAAATGATTATTATTAATATTATAGCATAATTAGCCTTTAATGTTCCTACTGCTGGGACACAACCCTCCTCTCTTCGAGAGGGAGTGGGCTGTAATCTACCACGCAGGCCCAGTGCGGGTTGGTAGATTTTACATGTCTTCGATTTTTTCTAGGATATGCCGGTTTCCTCAAGACGTTTTACTTCACCGTTTTGAGAGCAGTGGTGATGAAATTATTTACACAAATGTGAATAATTTCATCACGACTCTCAAAACGGTGAAGGAAAACTTAAAGCGCCGTCTGGGTTCGAACCTACGACCAACAACTCGTAAGTCGGGGCCGTTACCAGTGGGCCACCACTGCTCTCAGACAGTACATAGATGTGAAGAATTGCTCCTAAAATGTTATTTTTCTTCTAATTAATCGGTTTCAAACTCGATTGCATACAGAATGATAAAAATAATTTAATTTGAAACGCTAAAGCTAAACCAAACCGTGGTTTTTATCAACACAACTCCAAAAGTTTGTTACCAAGAAGTAAACTCAAATGCAAAGTAATTATATACGTCCTTTTTTTTTGGTTGGGTAATTATCAAATAACTTCTCCGGCTCTGGGCGGAGCGGGATGTCAGACTCTTAATGACTAAAACCCACCCGTGTTTCTTCAGTTGCCATGTTGCCAGGGGCCACGGTATCCCATTCGGACTTTCCCGCGACCCCGGCAGAATTACACACGTCCTATGCATGTTAAAAACGATTTCCTTGTCACACGCTTCACAGAATAATTAAAACATAACTAGTTCTGAAGCGAGAAAATTAAAAGTTTTTACAATTATTATGCTCCCGGAGGGTTGTTAACGATAAAAACTTAAGTTCAGTGGAGAATGAAATTAACACTAACTCTGGAAATTGTTTTAAGATTTCCTGAGAGAGATAAAGTTACATTCTTAGGCGCTTTGCAGATGGAGCAACTATTGCAGCAACTGGCAACTAGCTGTACATATATCTCAATGGAACTGCGCACACGTAGCAACTCAAGTTGCGTGTTCCGGTGATAGACAACAATTTTCAGTTGCTGCAATCGACGACTAAGTTAGTTGCTAGTTTCGTTGTTGACGCTGTCGATGGCAGCGACGTATTATAATGAGAACACGTGCTGCTTCTTCAATATCCATCATCACACTATACGTAGCATAGATTGAGCAACTCGGCTATAAAAGTTGCTCACAGTTTACCATAAAATTGCGACAACCGTAAACCGGGCTATTTGGTTGTAGCAACTGGCAACTTTTAAAGGAAACTTTTTAAAAGTTGATAGTTGCCTGAACTAAAGTTGCTCCATCTGTAAAGCGCCTTAATCTGCTGCTGGGCAAATTGTTTAATTTTATTTTTTTAGTCTTCCGTGCTGAAAAAGGAACGATTATGTAATTATTTTCCTAGAACCTGTCTGTAGTTGCGACTTTCTTTAGAGAGTTTATATTTTCAAGAAGTTGGGATTTTCAAGGGATTAGGAGCCGTTGGTAACACGCAGAGATGTAGTGAGATATCTAATTTATTTGAATGTAAGTTATTTGTTTATTTGGGTGGTAAATGAAAAACCATTTCGAAAGTTCAGCTTACATTTTTAAACGAGATTCCCATTACGATATATTAATCCAATATGGATATAAATCTGTGGTCATAACCGCAGCAAAGGGTTTTGCATAATCAGGACGCTAATCAGGTTCATGTGTAGAGTTCATTCATTAATTAATTTAAATGCACGTATTTAAAGCATTCGTACAGGTGTATGAGTAATGAAAAAAGTTGTAACTAGGTATGTAACAACTTCTGCACTTTTTACTTAGGATAAATAGTTTGTGTGGCTGATCTTGAGATTCTGAACGGTTATCAGATTATTTTATATTGTAAATGCAAAGCAAATCGTGACTTTCTCAGTAGGTAGAAACTTCTTCTATTGTGGCAGGTGGCGTTCTACAGTTTCTGCCCATAGGAAAAAGGCGTGAGTTTATGTATGTATGTGGCTTTTATCGATACAAATACGAAAGTGATAGCCTAGTGGTTTGACCGTCGGATCTGTAAAGTTATTTTAAGTTTTTTTAATTAAATCTACACGTCAATCTTTCAGTCAGAATGTCTGCAATATGGAGTCGTATTGTGTGTTTGAATGTTTAAACAAATGAACATTCATTCAAACATTCAAACATACAAACATTCAAACATTCATTCAAACATTCATACATACAAACATACGAACATACAAACATTTAAACATTCAAACATACAAACATTCATTCAAACATGCAAACATACATTCAAACATACAAACATTCAAACATACAAACATTCATTCAAACATTCAAACATACATTCAAACATACAAACATACAAACAAACAAACATGCAAACATACAAACATTCATTCAAACGTACAAACATTCATTCAAACATTCAAACATACATTCAAACATACAAACATAGAAACATTCATTCAAACATTCAAACATTCAAACATACATTCAAACATACAAAAATACAAACATGCAAACATACAAACATTCATTCAAACATACAAACATTCATGCAAACATTCAAACATACATTCAAACATACAAACATACAAACATGCAAACATTCATTCAAACATTCAAACATACAAACGTACAAACATTCAAACATACAAACATTCAAACATGAAACATACAAACATTCAAACATTCATTCAAACATTCAAACATTCAAACATGCAAACATACAAACATTCAAATATACAAACATACAAACATACAAACATACAAACATCCAAACATGCAAATATGCAAACATACAAACATTCATTCAAACATTCAAACATACAAACATTCCAACATTCATTCAAACATACAAACATACAAACATTCAAACATACAAACATTTATTCAAATATACAAACATGCAAACATACAAACATACAAACATGCAAACATGCAAATATACAAACATTCATTCAAACATTCAAACATTCAAACATACAAACATTTAAACATACAAACATTAAACATACAGACATACAAACATTCAAACATACAAACATTCAAACATTCATTCAAACATTCATTCAAACATTCAAACATTCAAACATGCAAACATACAGACATTCAAACATACAAACATTCAAACATTCATTCAAACATACAAACATGCAAACATACAAACATTCATTCAAATATACAAACATGCAAACATACAAACATCCAAACATGCAAACATACAAACATTCATTCAAACATTCAAACATACAAACATACAAACATTCAAACATACAAACATTTACTCAAATATACAAACATGCAAACATGCAAACATGCAAATATACAAACATTCATTCAAACATTCAAACATTCAAACATACAAACATTTAAACATACAAACATTAAACATACAAACATACAAACATTCAAACATTCAAACATTCAAACATGCAAACATACAAACATTCAAACATACAAACATACAAACATTCAAACATTCATTCAAACATACAAACATACAAACATTCATTCAAATATACAAACATGCAAACATACAAACATACAAACATGCAAACATACAAACATTCATTCAAACATTCATTCAAACATTCAAACATACAAACATACAAACATTCAAACATACAAGCATACAAACATTCAAACATTCATTCAAACATCCAAACATTCATTCAAACATGAAACATACAAACATACAAACATTCAAACATACAAACATTCAAACATGAAACATACAAATATACAAACATTCAAACATACAAACATTCATTCAAACATTCAAACATTCAAACATTCAAACATGCAAACATACAAACATACAAACATTCAAACATACAAACATACAAACATTCAAACATTCATTCAAACATACAAACATACAAACATGCAAACATTCAAACATACAAACATTCATTCAAACATACAAACATTCATTCAAACATACAAACATACAAACATTCATTCAAACATTCAAACATACAAACATTCATTCAAACATTCAAACATACAAACATACAAACATTCATACATACAAACATACATTATTCACAATCATTAACAATCACCCACACACACCCATTCACCCTACACTCACCACATTAACTCAACGTCTAAATACATCCCAAATCAAATATCCTGAACTGTTTATTTTTATTTTTATCTATTTTTTGTTTTTACTATTAATTAACTAAATTTTATTTTACCTTTTTGCATGGAACATCATTCCATTCTGTAGCTGGAGAAGGGCGTTGTTAGCTGCGCTACAGTTTATACTTTTGCAGCTATCATCGTTTTACATCGTTTATAATTTTTGTGTTATTGTTCCAAAATAAACTTTTATTATTTATTTATATTCAAACATACAAACATTCATTCAAACATTCAAACATACAAACATTCATTCAATCATTCAAACATACAATCAAACATACAATCAAACATACAAACATTCATACATACAAACATACAAACTTACAAACATACAAACACGCAAACATACAAACATTCAAACATACAAACATACAAACATTCAAACATTCATTCAAACATACAAACATTCAAACATTCATTCAAACATTCATTCAAACATGCAAACACAAACATGCAAACATGCAAACATACAAACATACAAACATACAAACATTCATTCAAACATTCAAACATACAAACATTCATTCAAACATACAAACATACAAACATTCATACATACAAACATACAAACTTACAAACATTAAAACATACAAACATTCATTCAAACATACAAACATTCAAACATTCATTCAAACATTCAAACATACATTCAAACATACAAACATACAAAAATTCAAACAGAGTTTAAACAAAATTATTTGTGATTTGAAAAGTCGAATCCTTTGTAGGCAGTGTCTTTTTGTCTTTATGTAACGCTCGCCGCTGCCGCTGTATACGTGTGGCGCCTTGCGCCACGCGGCCGGAAGGGTGTAGTACAGGAGCTTGTTAAATGATAAACAAGAGTTCAGACGCACTCAAGGTTTATTTGTTTTTAGACACTGAATTGACTAGACAAAGGTTTAAGTATTTAAAATAACTTTGTTTAAGAACTAGGCTCTAGGGCTTCGAAAACACGGCCTCACCAGCCGCTTTCAGACCAAAAACTCTCAGATCTTAACTCAAACTCTGACTGCAAACTGAAAAATTTGAAGCCCGTTTCTATCGTTCTGTGCCATTTTTTAAACGTTTTCAAAGATATATCAAGCGATAGATGGCCAGCACGAATACAAACGGTTTACAGAGAGGGAAGTCTACAGGTGTTCCTATTTCTAGGGTCAGTGTATACACCGGCTTTATGAAAGGTTTAGAAAACTATAAAGTGTACTTGTCCATGGTGTGTTATGTCTATGGTATGGAAAAATAAATTGGACAGGTGACAGTTTAATTTGAAAATGTCAGAATATAAATAATTCTAAGATTTTTTACAAAGACGAAAATTAGTCATATAAAATAAGTTTTGGATGCTAAGACGATCAAAGAATAATTAAAAGTATGCTTTTCAGAGGTAGCAATGTTTACGAGTAATTATAAAAGGTGAGTTCTGTGTGTGTCTTAGGGTTTTAATATGTTGTAAATAGATAGTATAAAACATATAAATAGCCACAACCGGAGACCAGAGAGATATTTCTCGACAGCATTTGAAGCCAAGTCAGAGGCCCATGGGCGGCTTTAAAACTCTGACACTAGGTTTGTCACTAACCACAAGAAAAAAGAAAAGAAGATCGATACAAAAGTAAAAAGGTCAACTAAAAACAATAATTTTAGTACTCACCAATTCAATTACCTTTAACAAAAGTAACTAACAATTAAAAACATCAAGCTAAATAAAAGAGGTGCATATCTCGCGAACCTCATTCATCCTCAAACAATACCGGCTGTGGGCCATTGTTCGTGTGTTATGCGCTCCTCACTCTTTGTTGGTGTCTGAGATAAAACCTGGTTAATTTTGTATGAGTAGACCTTATATTAGGAGAGGCTACTGGGAGAATTGATCGATCAGAATAGTGCAGTCAGTTTTGACAGTCAATATTTTTCTTGGCGTGTCGATGGCAATGTAAATGAACTCAGCCCAGAATTCGGCTAAGAGTTGGTGCCTTCAGTAGCATCCATTAGTTCCTGTAACTTGCAGACAATAGAATAGGCAGGACATGATATTAAAACCTATCGTTTGTGGAACAGCATCTCAGTTAATCTGCAGGGCAGAGTCATCTATGAATCGCCACCTGAACAGGTTTTTTTGCTTCGACCAAGCTGGGTCTGGAGTTAGTTTTAAGACTTCCATGTTAGCTAAGGCAACTCATGTTTCGTAGGAGTTTATCAGCAGATGGAACAAATGGTATGGATAAAGAAGCACACACTCAGTCATATTCAATGTGTGACTGCTATTTTCCTCTAAATCCAGACAAGTTTGTACATCAAAACTTCTAGTTAGTCGTCAACTTTGCCTGTTGTAGGTCCCAGTAGGTTCCATCCACAATACCTGCTACTAATGTCACGAGTAATTGGCATAAAAAAGCTCACTTTTCGTTTGGTGTTTAATAAAAGACAGTTAATATCACAAGCGTCCTACCGCAAAGCAATATAAAATAAGTTTAATTTTTTTTTACTTTTGATTCTTTGTTTTTTTTTTCATTTGGCATGGTATAAAAAGAAACAATTTTATTGCTGATATTACCCGGTCACAATTTGAATTTTATTAAGTGTCAAACACAAAAATAAAACATATAAAAAACTCCGTTATTTTGGCTCAAAGGTTCCAATTTTGTTTTGATAATTTAGTGGTCAAAGGTTTGCGGTTCTTTTGCGCGAATTGTAAATAAAATGCCAGCACTACACTATATATTGTATGGAGCGAACTCGATTATTCGGTTCGGGTCGGTGTTACGGTAATTATTGATGACTATCGGGATGCTGTAGGTATTATTATAAAATTAAATGGCTGTGCAGATTTTATTTTGAATCAGAAACAAATCCAAAACAATTGTCCTCGTAACTTACCCACATGCTTGATTAAACTTTTAAGTTTTCGTGTAGTAAGAAAGCTATTAAAAACAAAATACTATAGTCGCAAATGGTGTGTAACAATAACATTACATAACATAACATAATAATAACATAACATCACGCCTTGTTTCCCCGAAGGGTTGGGCAGAGGTGTCCCTGTAGCAGGTACACCCACATTTCGCCAGTTATGTTTAAGTCCCATTAACATTACATCCTGAAAAAAATGATTCAGGTATTATTTGAAATGATTTTTCATCCATCATCGTCCATCGTCATCGTTCATTTCGTCCATCTGACGGCCAACTCTAGCACCGCGCGCGCTCATTGATCAAATCAAATAGCGCGCGCTTCCCCGGCTTCTTGTTACACTTTTCCGTCCCTTTTCACGAAATTCCTCCCACAGATTGCAGGAAAGCTAAACAAACATAAAAACAATAGAGATGGGCCGAATGTGGTTTGAACCGAATCCGAACTTCGGCCGAACATTCGGTTAAAATTAAAAGTTCGGCCGAACTTCGGCCGAACTTCGGTTCAATTTCGCGCGCGTTTCTCGAGAGCGACACGTCGTGTCGTCGTGACTTGTTTACGCATTTACTTCAATAATTGCTAGATGTACCCCGCCCGCACACCGCGCTTCCACCGCGTGGCCTAATAAGAAGAAAAGATTTTCAAGAACAATAAGAACTTATTTAATTTGGTTTACATTTACAATGTTCCTAACTAAAATAAATGTAATTTATAGTAACGCTATTCTAATTGTATTAAATTTCGGGATATTATAAATTGCATATCAAATAAATAATCGCCTATCAATACATACTCATCATTTATATTCTTTTTTACATCAAATAACTTACTTCACTACAAATAAACTAAATGTTTAGCAAAACTCAAACTGCAGATAATTCAAAATTATACATCAATATAACATTACTTTTTCCTCATAATGCAATACAGTTAAATTTATTTTTGTACAAAAATACTACATACATAGCATAAATACTGACTGCACAGCAAATTAATAATATAAAATATAAAAAACAAAACTGGTTGTTCTATGGCTGAATGGTAGGTTAGGTTAGGTTAGAACTGTGACCACATAATATATACCGCACGAGCCGAGCGAGCGAAGCGAGCGGTGCCGCGGCAGCGGCCGGCGAGTGCCAGTGCGAACACCGTGTTTTCGAGTGCAGTTTACCAAGATATTTCCCCATAGAACAACCAGTTGAACCATGGGTAAATTTACTTCTCCGTAGTACAACCAGTTGGACATCGCAGTTACTATCGCTAGTATCACCGGTGGTTCAGTTCGGTAGTACTAGTGAGAACAAAGGTTGGGAACAAACAGTCTCACTAGAAAACTGCTGTACATAATATAAAAATAGAAGCTATATTTAAAAGAAAAAGAGTTAACATGTATAATGTGCAATAAGATTATTAGCTGTGCATTGATGAAAAAGCTTTTGCTTTAGGAAAAATCGCTGCGAAAATAAATTGTAGTGTGTTTAGTGATATTTTGAGTTGAATATTTTGCTGTGCAATCAGTAATTTTGATGGGAATTCGGAATCTTATTGCATAGAAAAAGGGTATTTTTTGATTTGCGTTTAAATACTACCCTTAAATTTCAGTCAAAATAGTGCAAGTAGGTATTATTTTTCTTATGCCGAATGTTCGGCATCTGAACCGAATTTCGGCCGAATGCCGAAGTTCGGTTCAAGCTGCCGAAATTCGGTTGAACCGAATGTGTACCGAATTTCGGCCCATCCCTGAAAAACAAACATAAAAAACTACATAGTTTAGATAATATACTTCTGTAATACTCTAAATTCACACTACATTATATTTGCAATAATGGGAAAGCGTTTCAACTTTCCAGAAGATTTTGCCCGAAGCTTAAAAGGACATTAAGGGTATCATATTTTTTTAATATCTTTTTGCCAAACTTATATCCGACAACCCTTTTTAAGATTGCATTTTTCAGCTCAATAATCCGATTAAAGTCATAGTAACGTAAAATAAGACGAACTATTTATTCACCAAACAACTCTATTTCTCGTCTTGTCACGTGAATTGGCTGTGAACCCTAAAGTTGCGACACGGGTAGCCTCAAGCGTTCCTTTAGATCTCCACTGGGTTCGTTATCTTAAAGCTTCTTCGTCTTTGCAAGGTTTAAGTGACCTATTCCGACATTTATTTTTGTTTTTCGTCTAAACAAGGATGAATGTAAGTTCTTTGCCACTTGTACTCCCTAAATCTCGGCGTAAACAAGAGGCTTTGTTTAATTGAGAGCGTTAAGGATTATGAAACGATTTGGGTTTTGTTACGGTGAAAAATAAGTCCTTTTTTACACCCGAAAATGTCTTTTGGAATTTGGTACGGAACAATTGTGACAAACGAGGTTGTCCATGATGCTGGTGACAATCACTATTGTTGATTTGATTATGATGCTAATCATTTAAATTTGGTGAAAAGGGACAGTTGCAGAAAGCTCTCAAATAGATACTGAATCATTGCTTGTTGTTACCGCTAAATTGATACTCTTTCAGTAAAACGAACAGTTCTCTGGTAACTACCTAGTTAGTATAAGTGGTACCTAGGTGACCGAGCTCAGCTCTGGTGAAAAAATTGAGAATGCTCATTTAATAGTATAGTTCATACTAATTTCATGCTGTTCAATTAGGTACTTACAAATTTCATACTGCCATGTCATTAATCTAAGGCAGCCATCTGGTTCTAAACTTTAGACGACCGAGCTCTGCTGGGATGAAAATACGGAGAAAACGAATTTTCCCAGATATGAGAACTAGCTAGATCAATTTATCGCCCCCGTAGCCCCCTATATTATAACTTTCATCGAAATCGTTACAGCCGTTTTCAAAAACGTGGTTATAAATATTGCTCGTTTAATATATATAGTATAGGATAGGATACCTACAAAGTAACAAATAGTATAATAATCATCTTTTTCTTCATGGAGCAACTCTTACGATATCAGCATCATACTTACCAAAATTTCATAATAACAGATGATTTTTTTTTTAATATACAAAGTGGAATCTCCTCTGGTAAATGCAATGTGTCAACGGAGAAAGTACCTACGGAGCCGGGACACGTTTCATTTTTACAACGTACTTAAAAAGTACAACGGATGGATAATACAGTTTAAAGATATGGTAGATGTGATAAGGCTTGTTTGTTTTTTTATTTTTTGTGTGTTGAAATATAAATAAGGGAGGTTGCTGCGTAAATGTTTTTAGCATGTCTAAGGGACACGCTTATTCGGGCTGCTTTTATCATTTGTATATATTTCTTTTTTTATTCACTACGAGGAAGCTCTTGGCTTGCATCTCATGTGTAAGGGATGATCAGGCCGAAGGTGGAAGTGAGCTTCACCCGGAATCCTCAACACAGAGGACCTGGCTATCTTATCTCTTACTGCCGAAACATAACAATGCTGTTAACATTGTTGTTATGGCGACAGACTTAAATAATATGGTGGTAGTTAGCCAAGAGGACTTAGAACAAGCCCTACCACCAACCAAACCGAGCAGAAAATTTAGCCCCCACTAGGAATCGAACCCGGGACCTCTGGGTCTGACACAGGTGGTCTAACGACTAGACCAGTAGAGGCAGTTTACTTATTATATTTTATTTTACCATCCGGTTGTGCCGAATCATGCCGACACGAATAAGCGTGGAACCCCTGAAAAATAGAGAATATCTTGGTACTATTTAATTTTGAAGCTGCCTTTGCATGAATGACTACTAGCAATATTTTTTCCTTATAGAGCAAAGTGCTATGACGTAATCATTTGTAATCTGTCTGTGCCCACTACTTTCAGGTGTTTTTACCCGACTGCCCCAGAAGGAGGCAGTCTGTATGTATGTACGTCTATTTCTTTGGCACGCTCTGTAGCCTAAACGGCTTGATGGATTTTAACATGTGAGGTGTCGTTAGATTTGTCTCAATTGTGGAAGTGTCATAGGCTATATAATATTTATGTATTGCAACTGCAAATACAAAAAAAGGGAGGGGTAGGTTTAAAAAAAAAATGTTATCAAATAAAAGCTAGTAATGAGTCAATGTATATTATTTTAATAAAACTAAAAAGCTTGAAAGATTTTTTTTTTTAAACAAAAAACCTGACTGCAAAAACACAGCTGAAAAGAGAAAAACAAGCATTATAATCTACGTATATAGAGTTTTGGTATTGCAGGCGGGACAAACTAATAATCTGAAATTATGGAGTAAATTTTGTTTGTCCCGCCTGCAATACCAAAACCATATAGATAATAATGCTTGTTTTTCTCTTTTCAGTTATGTGTTTTTGCAGTCGGGTTTTTTGTTTTTTTAATATTTATTTTTATTTTTATTTCAAGCTTCTTAGTTTTATTAAAATAAATTTAAGTCTCTAATTATTCGGAATAACATTTCCATAAAAATAAACGTATCGGTTCTGTAGGCACCTAGTTTATTCAATGTCAGTCAGTGTTGTTGCTTCATCGTTTAATTTAAATTAAAAGATAGAATTACAAGAAATGGATCCTATTCAAAATAATCACAATGTTAGCAAGAAACACAGTTTAAAATAAAATACAAAGCCTTTAGAGCACTCCTAGTCGTATTTTCGTCATGTGTTGTGTGCTGTTGACAAGCGGAATTTCAGTTGTACCACATACATTATCACCTTGACAGTTCGGAGTCCCTGAAAAACGCGACGGACCGTGGAAATGGAGGCAAGAAATGTCCCTCTATTTTCAAATTGCGTTCACATGGTCTGTTATGTTAGAAATATTTACTGCTAGCAAGTATGGGTAAAATGTTGTGCTAGAATTTATGAAGCGGTTTAAATTGATGAAATATAATTGATTATAGTTTTAGACTGCCTTTTGACCTAGTGCTCTAGATAAGCAAAGGGGCCCTTGTTCCACTGATCAGATTTTTATCCTACTTAATATTACAAATGTGAAAGTTTGTGTGTTTGTTACTCAATCACGCAAAAACGTCTGAACGGATTTAAAAGAAATTTGGCACACAGATAATAATTTATAACCTGATTAACATAACCTTACATATTATAAAACAAAGTCCCCCGCCGCGTCTGTCTGTCTGTCTGTCTGAACGCGATAAAATCAAAAACTTCCGAACGGATTTTCAAACGGTTTTCACCAATAGACGGAGTGATTCATGTGAAAGGTTTTAGTGTATAATTCATTAAGGTTATGTGTAAATTGGCTGAAATTTGACGATTATTGTTGAAGAAGTCGGAAAAAATCATGCCGACTGGGAGCTTTAAGGGCGTGCGCTGCCTAAACCGAAAAAGATACATCAAATTTATGTTCTACGATATTGTTAATCTTAAAAAGTTCAACAAAAAAGTGTGCGATGGCATATGTCTATCTTCTAAGGATGACGCACAATAACCATTTTTATCTTTCAGAACTTGATAAAAATTTAATTGTTATTTCCGAAGCTTTTTCGACCGGTATAGTATTAATCCTTATCCAATAAAATATGTTATTTAAATTGAGCATTTAATTTAAATTAAAATATGCCTAAACACCATATCATTTAAATGAACAGTTTAAAATATGTCACAGTTTCAAAATTACGCGTAGCAACGCGGGCGCAGCGGTAGGAGTCAACGACAATTTCCTCTGTTATTAGGTATAAAATCTCGGTAGTATGTTTCCGTGGGATATTTTCCGACATCCACGCGGGCGAAGCCGCGGGCAAAAGCTCGTTATAAGATAATACGTTCCCGTGGGATAATTTCCGACATCCACGCGGGCGAAGCCGCGGGCGAAAGCTAGTCAATTAATAAATGGTTTCTTCAATAGCAAATACTATTGAAGAAACCATTTTTTGCTCTGTAAGTATTGTTAAAATGCTTTCGGTCGGTAAATTTAAAATCTGTGTAGTATTTTGATAACCTTCCCCCTTTCCACCAGCCGCACAATTCTCACAAAAACAAATAAGGAACTAACGTTTCAACAATTCGCCTCGTCAAATTGTTTACATACAAAACTTAGGACCGAAGTTAGGTATACTTCTTACTAATTAAAATTAAAATGTAGACTGCTGCTGTTGTAAATTTTTATGATGGTAAAGAGGGATTAGCATTCAGTTGGCATGATTACATATTAAGTACTAATAATTTGTATAAGTAATTATGGCTCGGAGGTGCTCAGAGGTTAATGAATTCGCTTCTTGACGATAGAACAATTTCTAAGGAATACTAGAATTAACTTAGGTTATTCTAATAATACGAGTATTTTGAAGTGGGTTAAGGTAAAAGCTTGCTACCGTAAGCGAAAACTGCTTGAACCGTTAGGAAATATAAAAGAAAAATAAACCTGAAATATTAGTATTTTCAAAGCTGGATGCTTTCAGTGTGAGTGCAGCTAAGTGCATTCCTCTTAATGAAAGAATTTTTAGAGTGGATAAGTCGTCTGGATAGCCAGTGGCCCTGGGAAGTCTAAAGCTGATAACGATTTCCTTTTAATAAATAGGTACAGAATACACGACTATTGGCACGTGATCTTAGGTAAACCAAAAACACTTTTTATAATGATCTTGAATTCCTTAATGAACACTTTTCTGATTTTGACGTTATACGGTATTTAACTATCTATACAGAACATAACATAACATCACGCCTTGTTTCCACGAAGGGTTGAACAGAGGTGTCCTTGTAGCAGGTACACCCATATTTCGCCAGTTATGTTTAAGTCCCATGTAATAGGGGGCGAGCTTATTGCCATCAACTGGGCACAAATCCAGACTCTGAGGTGCTACTAAGAAATTTCAGATACAAAAACCCAATAATACTTTGCCCGATCCGGGAATCGAACCCAGGACCTCATGTTCAGCAGTAGCACTTGCGACCACTAGACCAACGAGGCAGTCCACCTAAGTAACTAGCTAGGGGTGTAATATTTCAAATGGAGTAAGATTAGATATTTAAATAATCTTTTTTTACAGTCCTTTAAATAGATTTTTTGACTACCTCGTTGGTCTAGTGGTCACAAGCGCTACTGCTGAGTATGAGGTCCTGGGTTCGATCCCCGGGTCGGGCAAAGTGTTATTGGGTTTTTCCATCTGGAATTTCTCAGTAGCAGCCCGGAGTCTGGATTTGTGCCCGGTTGATGGCAATAGGTTCGCCACCTATTACATGGGACTTAAATATAACTGGCGAAATGTGGGTGTACTATAGGTACACCTCTGCCTAAGCCTTCGGGGATTACAGGCGTGATGTTATGTTATGTTGTGTTGTTATGTATTGTTGTCTTCTATTGCGTTGGTGGCATGAAAAATGGCAGCTGCAGTGAATAGTTGGTATTGTAACCACTTTTTTGATTTTAATGCCATCCTTATGCCTATGGTATAGAAGTCAAAATCGGTTGAAAGTAACTGCAAAAAAGATTGGTTCGGCTACCACTAAGAATATGTCAGTAGCAAAGTCTCGATTTGTGTCCACATATTTTTTTTTAATGGCTAATACCCTTCTCGGAATACTCGCATGCTAATGATGTAGTCTGCAGAGTAAAAGAAAAAAGAGTATTTTTAATTATCTTCTTTTTCATTTTTTTATTCACACTTTATTAGTCTTCACGGGCTATCTCCATCCTCCATTTTCTTCTACATTTTTGTTGCCAGAAAATTAATTCCAGACAAATCTCAATTTAGAGCATATAATAACTGAATTAATGATTTTCATAAACTGGTGGTAGGCAAATTAATGATTTTGTTCCGAAGAAATCTGTACATAATAAATTGGCAACATTATTATGATGTTCAAACACATGCATATAATTCCACAATAAAACAAACAAAGACGGTAACATGAATAATATATCTGGCCGCTTTTTACCGGAAAGCCGAGGATTAGTAACGTATTGTTTTGAATATTTGACATGAAACAGCGAGGGCAGGATTTACTGCCGACCCGGGCGCAAGTGTGATACATTATTGTTTTATGAAAACATGGCGAATATTCTCACGGTCATGAGGATTTTGGAGGATGGCAGCGTTAAACGTTAATCTTACTAGGATTTTTCTAGGTTTAGCGGAAAAAAACTACCTCGTACTGCCTCGTTGGTCTAGTGGTCGCAAGCGCTACTGCTGAGCATGAGGTCCTGGGTTCGATTCTCGGGTCAGGCAAAGTGACTGGAGAAATGTGGGTGTACCTGCTACAGGGACATCTCTGCCCAACCTTTCGGGGAAAAAAGGCGTGATGTTATGTTTATGTGTATGTAGCGGAAAAAAAAATGAAAGGTGATTCGTGACATTTCCGCGGGTGATGAGGGCCTTAGCACACCTCTGCCGCGCAAACATAGCAGCGAAACCGCAGTGGTTCAATTTAACTGACTGAGTGATCGCTATACCTAGGAAAAATCCCAGTGTACTGACTCACGTCATGTTCCGCGACTCGAATCCGATTCGTGTAGTGGTTTCGCTGCTAAAGTTTCGCGGCGGAGGTGTGCTACCCGCTTGAGAAAGGAAAAACAGGAAACCCTTTCTTTTTATATTGTTAGTGAGATGAAGAGACTTTCCCTTGAAGTGAGCAATTCCTACCACTGGGAATTTCAGAGCAGGCATTGATAAGATACCTACTCACTGCGTTATGGTAACTTCAGATCATCAGTCAGAATGTTTTTCATTCGGCATGCCGATAACAATATACTTGTACTCAAAGTATACAAACGTAAATGTACGAATAAAAACGTAAGGAAACTTCAGTTAACAGTAGTAGTCAGTTTTTTACTTAAAAGCTATCGACGATTTCATGCAGATTCTATGATAAATGATTTTATTTCTGTAAGTAGGTTTGTACAATACCTAGTGATTTATGCAACTGTTGAATAATAAGGGGTATTAAAACACGCCGAGTGTGATACTAGTATCACACGTGTGTTTTAATACCTAATTATGTACAGTTGCATACAAGACTTTATCATGATAATTATGAATCTTCTATAAAAAGGTTCTGAAACCATAGGGTGTTGTAGAATATTGTTTTCTCGACTTTTCTGGTAATAATTGGTTAGAAATGTCCTTTGCTGCATAAGAAATGGTTGTTATCAAAGCTTGTAAACAACAAAGTAATAAAATTTTTCAATACTAATATCGAATAAAAATGGCGGGATACGACGTGAATTCGAATAATCGAAAAGTTTTTTTTATTTTTATTACAGCGCTGTGGTAGCGAAACGCGCGTGCATGACAATGTTCTTTTTTTAAATTCGAGTTGCATAATGAAATTTAGTACAACATTATAACACTCATTTGGATGATATTATGGTTACTATGACACTGGTTGTTTTAATGTTGGCAATAAGCTAACTGTTTCAGAAACTTTTATGGAGGTTTTATAGCATGGGTGTAAACACTTTTACACGTCAATCATATTTTAAAAACTAGATGAGGTCGGCGTTTCCTATCTGACTACTCTCCGAAACAAACTTAGAGGTTCTTTTAAAGTCCAGACATAATCTTGTTCAGATAATGATGATTTTGATTTTCAAGTAGGCATTTCAAAATTTAAATGTGAACCACTTGTGGCGTTGAAATCAATTGAAGTTCTAATCGATATCACAGAGATACGGTTGTACATCAACAAAATTTAGTCGGACAAAATTCTGAACCAACACAGACCTAAGTACACATAACTTTATAGCCTTTACCTTTGACGAGGCATTATTCATAGCCCATAGTTCAACAAGGCCGATCCCTGAAGCCATTGAAACGACACGTTCGGTCCTACACGAACAAAGCAAGCTTGCAGGAGAATATGATTTTTATGTTAATTTCCAAACAAAAATACTAACTTGCTGCTATCTTGTTTGAGACAAGCACGGATAATTTTTATGGATTTATAGGCTGTTTAAGTTGTCACTTTGTAAGTTATGGCAGGGATTTTTAGAGTAATTTATAAGAAGATAATATCGGACTGGTTTTGTGTGAGTAGGTTGTTTTTTTTTCAGGTTTCAGTTTATGTTTTTTTTTGTTGTTTGTATTATTTTAAATAGGTAATTTAAGGGGAAGAAAGACATTTGCCTTATGGGGAAGATAGCAGATTTCATAAAAAACCTTTTTAAAGTTAATTTTACTGCTTGTACTTGAAATTTGGTTTAATAGTTACAGTTTACACCCGGCTAGTAAGACCATTACTATTAATTAAAAAATGCAATACCGTTAGTGTTGGTCGTTAACTTTGCACCATAAAAACACTAACCGGACCATAAAAACCTAATTATGCAAGAAGTAATGACATTCATAACTAGGTCCTAATTAGTGACATAAGGAGTTTTTTTTGTTTCACACCAAGTTCATAATTAGGAAGTGCGGCTGCTGCCGGCGCCGGCTCCCAAATTGGCTGCCGGCACCGGTTGCTGAATTTGGCTGCTGGCGCTGGGTTTGGCAGAAAAAGCGGAAAATGGGATTGGTAATTTGGCATAATGGAGTAGATAGGCGGGGCAGGCATGATTAAAAAACATGATTGTAATAAAGCATTTTTTTTCCCACATATACATAACATCGCGCCTTGTTTCCCTGAAGGGTTGGGCAGAGGTGTCCCTGTAGCAGGTACACCCATATTTCACCAGTTATGTTTAAGTCCCATGTAATAGGGGGCAAGCCTATTGCCATTAACCGGGCGCAAATCCAGACTCCAAGCTGCTACTGAGAAATTTCAGATAGAAAAACCCAATAACACTTTGCGCGACCTGGGAATCGAACCCAGGGCCAGCTCAGCAGTAGCGCTTGCGACCACTAGACATACTCGTACATATATATTTCCATAATCAATCATTTCCATATTCTAGTAATCAAGTACTACCCGGAACCAAATTAGTTAGATTAGGTTAAACATTTCTACTCGCAAAAAAACTCGTTAGAACTGTGATCCCCTAGGCACGAGTCGAGCGAACGAAGCGAGCAGTGCCGCGGTAGCGGCCGGCGAGTGCTAAAAACGACTAGAATATATGGAAAAAATACTTTTGTTAAGGTTAGTTAGTTGGAGTTCTGAATACTGGAAGGGTTTCCATAAACGCCACACCACCGGTGTCCATTATGGGAGCTGGCGGTGCTAACAACTGATTTTTTTAAACTCGGCTGCCGGCGGTAATGTCATGCCGGTTCCCAATGGCGTTATTTTTGGGAGCCAGCGCCGGCAGCGGAAGCACTCCCTAATAAATAATGAAAGTGGCCTTTAATATTGTTCTACTGCAGGATCTACTTATACAGATAAGGAACAGAAAAAGTGGATTTAAACTACCACGTCGGTCCAGATTTTCTCACTATGTTTTTCGTCACAGTAAGTCAGTGATATCATTCTCATCTAATCTAACTAGCCTGCATGGCAAATGCCTCCCATTTCCACACAATTCTGTCTTTTTCTAGTGTCGTGCTCGCTCTTTCTATAGACACAATTACATTATCAATTAATTTAAAAAATATGTAAATCGGTTCGGTGTCGATTCATCAGGTTAAGCTACGCTTGCCGGGGTTGGATGGGTAACCATCTTTACATACTAAGACTCCTCCGTGACTTGGAAAGCACGTTAAGCCGTTGGTCTCGGCTGTCATTCGTGGATCTTTGAGTTGTTACGGGTCGTCAGAAGCCCGAAAGTCTGACAACCAGTCTTACCAAGAGGTATCGTATTACATAGTTATTGGGTTGTGGAGGTCAGATAGGCAGTCGCTCCATGTAAAATATTGGTATTCAGCTGCATCCGGTTAGACTGGAAGCCGACCTCAATATAGTTGGGAACAGGCTAGGCAGATTGATTTTTTTGTATATCGGTTAGAAATCGCGACCTCGGAATTTTCATACCTGAAATAATTATTTGGTCACCAATTGCGTCAGCCATGGGTACATTCAGGTAAATAGATGTCGGGTCCAAAATAATAATTGCACCAGAAAACCATAACGGGTTAAGGTAGACATAATCATAAACGCAATAAATGTAATACAGAGGCCTAAAATGCTCAACCAATGCGAGATTAATTTAATACCAAGGAACAAATGACATCATAATCTGTCGGTTTATATAACGGAGGTAAATTGTGTAACCGTTCCCCTGCTTTGTTTCAATACGAATTAAATTAGAATTATTTAATCGTGTGAAAACCCTTAATTCGGTGGTTGAAATGAAGAGATTGTTAATTCTAGATGATGTATGGCTTTTTGATTTGATTTAATTTTAACCTTCCAGTGGTCGCACAGTCGTACCCTTGTGCCGAACATAAACAGTCGCGCGCGGTCTGTGATTCCGCAACTTTACGTCTGCTTTGAAAAGACGAATGAATATTTCTGGACAAAATAAAAAGAAGTCTATGTAAATAATGTTGAGTAAAAGTTGTAATGATAATAAATATCTCATCACCTGTTAAGCAGCCTTATTAAGGCGGATAACAATTAAAATTCTATTGTGTCTCGTTAATGACATTTGAAGGGATAAGAAACATTATTTATTTTGATTGAATATACTCTTTCTGTGCTGCCGTGTATTGAATTGGGTTGTCCTCTTCGTCTGACACATCATCACAGTCTTCATCTCACTCGCCGATCGAAGTTTTCGTAACTCATAACAAAAAACAGTGCAACAAATAAAAAAATCGAGCAAGCCTACAGTAGGCGCATATGATGTGTAGCATCTAACATCTCACCTTGGTAATAAGCAATATTGTGGTAATATAAGTAACATTAAAGGGCAGGGCCTCGTCGAGATCTTTACTGACCAACTCTAGCACCGCGCGCGCTCATTGGTCAAATTAAATGGTGTGCGCTTCCTGTTACACACTTCCGTCCCTTTACACGAAATCACTCAAAAAGATTTTTATTATTTTCTTTATTTTTTGACAACAATGATCCAGCATGTTAGTAAACAATAATATAATTTATTACTATTGTACTCGTAAGTAATTAAAATACAATAGAGAAGAAGACAGAATAATTTGTATTGTGAAAAGGATATCCCCAAATTAATGTTTAGTGATTGTCCTTCTCACAAAACTTTTGATAATCGGAGAGTCGATACTGTCCGCCATAGTTTAGTTTTGATTATTTCGATGTTTTTAGATTTTCACTGCAGTAAACCGAGAGGAAAGATGTAACACATCAAAAATGTACATAATTATGACATATTTTACGTCAAATTAAATAATTTTCGAAGTAATAAGATACAAATGAGGACCAATGTCCTCATTTATATCTTATTACTTCGAAAATTATGCATAAGTCAAATTAAGTCATAAGTCAATTATGATAAGTCATTTCTTCTGTCAATATAGAAGATATGACTTTAGAGTCAGTGCTTAATTCTTGGCAAAGCGCAGTAAAGACTGAAAAAGTTCAAGAATTTCTTGAACGTTTTCTGTGCTTCACGTTCCAATAAAAAAAACACACCAGCAATTCTAAGGCAAAAGATGTACCAGAATTAATAACACGTCTTTCGTCCAACTTAAACTGTTTGCTCTTTTCAGACGCCTAATATGGAAGCGAAATTAATTTTCAAAGGAATTGAGGTGTGGGTAGGTATTATTTTTTACCTTATTAGAAAACTACCCACGTTGCGTTTTATCTTGATGTATATTTTGTGAATTATACTCCCCCTCATCTTAAAAGTTCACGTTATGCCATTATGAACTTTAAACGATTTATTTAAAGGTACATTTGCTTGTATTCAATACCTACAAGTAAAGGCCAAAAGTTTCTTGAATAGCCTTACAATCTTTTCAGGCAGGATGAATTGCACGACACGTGCCAAATGCTACTTTGAGAGCTTTGGCATGACATTATTATACCGAATGGTTATTCGGTTTCGGTAGAATTTTGGCGATAATCGATCTTTTACCTAAACTTTACCTTTCTTTATTTCTTGTATTTTTTTTCGAAATTGAAATAATGTCTGAGTTAAGTAAAATGTATCGTTGTTTTTTGAGGTATTTGCCCCGCGGTTTCACCCGCATAAGTCTCGATTCCCTAAGAATATCGAGATAAAAAGTATTCTATGTGTTAATCCAGATTATAAACTATCTGTGCGCCAAATTTCATCTAAATCCGTTCAGTAGTTTTTGCGTGAAAGAGTAACAAACATCCATCCATCCTCACAAACTTTCACATCTATAATATTGGTAGGATAGTAGGATTTAATTTCTTGCTAAAAATGTAATTTTCCAAGTTAAACAGCCTTAGAAAAGTAAATCCCAAAAACCACATCACAAAAGTCCTCATTTTAATTGGATTTCCTTCAAACTAATAAATTAGCAATGAGTAGATAATCCAATCTTCTGAAGAAAACTTTATGCGAGTTCTGTTAGTTTTAAACATTAGCGCAAATTCTGTTGGCTACCGACTAAGCTTCATTAAAAATATTGGTTTCTTTGTTTAACAAGGGAAATCGGAAAGGAAAGAAAGCAGTTCAGAGCTGTGAAATTAGATCAACATTACTTCGAAATTCGAAGGATATGTGGCCTCGATAATTTGCTTTAATAAAAACAAAAGAAGTCAGTCGAATTTTTAGGTCACTTGAGCCAGATTTAAAGTTAGCTGCACAGAATAAAGCGCAGGCCACACTGGAAACATAGCTAAGTTCGTTTAGCTTCGATAATGTAGCTACCGCGTGTTTGCATTACAGCATGCACCCCAAGTATTGCGTAACACACTTTCCTAATCTTGGGCCCTATCAGAATACCAGCGCTGCGACATTTATTTTTTAAATGTCGCAGCATATGCTGACATAGGAGCCTTTTGGCCTCGTACAGGACTTTCTGCTTTTGTTTTAATTTTACCTTGTTTTTTTTTATTGTTTTATTTTTTATTAACGTTTAAGGTGAAGGTGTTTAGTTTATTTTTGTGATTCCCTGTGCGAGTCTCAATAAATACTTTTTCTTTCTTTCTTTAATCCATTGCTTGATATGTTTGAAAAATTCATCTGCTCGACAACGTGAATAAGGCAATGAATTTTGTCGAATTGTCAAAATGAAAGGGATTGCATTTTACACGGTGCGCTTTATTAGTATTTGGCATACCATAAGTTGCCCTTTATATAAAAGGAATAATGGGAGACCTTTAACATGCTGGGAAGACGAAATTAAAAGAACCGCCGGTCCACTTTGGAGACAAGTAGCACAGGACAGAGATAAATGGAGATCTTTGGAGGAGGCCTTCACCTATCCCGGGGTTCTTGCAGATTAAGCAAAATTATCACCATCATCATCATCAGCTTATAAATGTTCCCACTGCTGGGACACAGGCCTCCTCTCTGTGAGAGGGAGTGGGCCGTAATCCACCACGCGGGCCCAGTGCGGGTTGGTAGATGTCACATGTCTTCGAAGTTTCGGTTCTAGAACATGCCGGTTTCCTCACGATGTTTTCCTTCACCGTTTTGAGAGCAGTGGTGATTAAATAATTTACACAAAGTAAAGCGCCTGTCTGGGTTCGA
Organism: Agrochola litura; assembly: GCA_949152395.1. Taxonomy (NCBI): domain Eukaryota; kingdom Metazoa; phylum Arthropoda; class Insecta; order Lepidoptera; family Noctuidae; genus Agrochola; species Agrochola litura. Next base: position 12,827,623 of record OX424509.1, on the reverse strand, counting down.
ACCTACGACCTACATACAACTCGTAAGTGGCGGCCGTTACCACTGGGCCACCACTGCTGAAAAGAAAAACTACTGACAATTATAATATTTAATATTTAACAACTACAAACAAAAACTACTACTAATACTTAAATATATGAAATGTAAAACTAACAAAACCAAATTTAGAATACTTATATTGGAAATAAGAAACTGTTTTATATAAAAAGTTACTTAAAATATATAGGTAAGATACTGCTACTATTATAATACATAAGCAATAATATAGATTTGTATTAAGTAGAGATATGTATAGAAACTGTATAATCCACAAGAAATAAAAGGCTTTTTATTTTTTTATTTATGCCATTAGTTGAAGAAACTATAAAAGTTGCCCCGTCTGAACAGTGTTTCATCATCATCATTTAAGCCAAAAGACGTCCACTGTTGGACATAGGCCTCCCCCAAGCACCGCCTCATCGAATAGTATTTAGACAGTGCAAATCGTTTGTTTTATGGTACCCCTCCCACAGGCAAGAAACTTGCCTCTTACAGGCATCGTGTAAACGGGGCTTTAGTTACCCTTCTGCTTTAAAGTTTCTGCTACAGTTATTCTGCAACTAAAAGATGTTTAGTTTAGCCGGCGCCGAACAATCGGGCCATTGATTTTATCGTGTTAAACTTGTTCTACGTTTAGATAAAGGCAAGGCGACACAAGTTTCAATGTTTCACACAATAGGCGAACTCAAAAGTTAAGCGAGGCAATTGAACAAGTTTTCAAAGACAAGTCGCGGCCAGGATTATTAAACAAAACAATGTGCGCCTGCTGACAAGTTTCATAGAGGCTTTTGTGGTGCAGTCGGCAATCAGTAGCTTGTAGTTGGGATATAGGTAGATGAACTAGCAGGGCACCGCGGTTTCACCAGCATAAATCTCGATCCCGTGGGAATATCAGACTAAAGAGTATTCTTTGTGTTAATTCAAGTTATAAACTATCTGTGTGCCAAATTTTATCCAAATCCGTTCAGTAGTTTTTGTGTGAAAGAGTAACGTAAACATTCATCACTTCTTCCAAACCCTACTTCATCCTTAGTAGTTTCGTTATGGTTATTCAACTATGGGTGCTTATTGTGTGTGTTTAGTGAAATCACAGATTCCGAATATAGATTATATTTTACACTAAATTCTCTTATTTTAATTCTGTCCTATTGACGTTCATTAGTTTTATTTTTTTGTGGCATCGAGGTTGTCATCATATACTCACTCCAACCAGCGCCGCCGCCGGTCCGCCTGATGCAGGTCGGATATCATGCGCTCGATGACGCGATGTCCAACACAACCAATGTCACGATGTGACTAATGTCAGTCTATGAAGACACGATCCAATCAAATCCGCCTACTGCTGTTCACTGACATAAGGATTTCTTAATCATAATTATTTATTTGTCAGAATATGGTCCATTAATCGTCTTAAAATTAGTCAATGGCATCATCACATTCTGCCAAGTCCATAAGCAATCTCACAAAGCAATAGACTGACGCTTCGGTTTGACTTACGACCTTCTTCTATAAGTTGTTACAATACTGTAGACACGCACATTACACACACACACTCATTTTGTCTGCAACCAATGACTAGTTCGATAATCATCATTCGTTTTTTGTTTCATTCGTCTTGTTCACATAAATATTAAAGTTTAGGTAGACCACAGAAAACTAAGTAAATTATTTCGATTTCTGTGGGGTAGATGTAGTTTGTTACGAGTATTCAATTAATAGAACTTTGTTGGTTCGTGGATAATATTGGTGACGAGTATTTAGCGAAGTGTTGTGGTTATTATTTTCAAAAAGCAGGCATAAAATATATTGAAGAGATCAGATCAGATCAGAGAATATTATTGCGCTGCGTAAAAGTGAAGTGAATATCTAATGAAACCGGACTAAGTGTGAGTGTTATCATTTATATATTTCATATTTTACTAAACATAAATCTTAATCAAGGGTATTGTTGATAGAACAGAGGTATTGTTGTGACAGAAGATGCCTTTAAAGTTTTAAATTCATTATGAGGTTTAATTCGATCAGTGAATAATAAATAATTAGGTATTATGTGTAATAAAACAATGTTTTTCTTTGTTCTAGAGAAATACTGTGAGGGTTAAGAGATATGAGGAAGGGGCTTATTATCGAGTAGCAGCGACGTCAAATGGTGAATGAATATGAAACAAATGGTTTCATACCAACGAGACATTTTGCTGAATTATTAAAAACACGTCATTATGAACCGTTCGCCGTGTATTCTGAAGGCTTGCATCACTGAAGACCAGCTAGAAAACCGTTTTTGACCTTAAAATATTGACCGTACCAACTTAATAAACAACAGATTCGTTATTGCATGAATTTATGGTAACGAATTTTTTAAGCACGTTTCAATAGGGTGTTTGTCGTATTTCTTGCAGATAGACCGTAATCGTTAAATATTATTTTAGTAATATTATTATTTTAGGATTAAAATCTGAGGTTTAGTTTCAATCTTCTTTTCGTAAAGAAAATGAATACTTAAGCTATAACCTCAATACCAACCAATATTTACTAAAGCCAAATAAAACTTAAAATAATTAATATGAACAAACTGTCTATACTTAACCTTAAAATCAACAATTTTGTCAGTGGATTTTTTACATTTTAAGTAGTCTAATATTCTTATTTATTGGTTAAGAGCCATTTCACAAAATTTTAACGCTCGAGTTTAGGTAAAAGACGGCAGTGCTGTGTATGTGAGCGTAGCTATCCACACATACACAATATAAGCAGTGTAACGCGAGTGTCGAGACGGACTAAATAATCTTGAGCCATTATAATAATAATGCGGTATTTAGAGATTTATTAAAAAAGTTATTTTATTTATTCAGTCTACTAAAGCTTTCTAGACTAATAAAAAAAACACAAATATATGTTTTGAAAGTATATAATAAAAATGAACAGGAAAACAATCACATCATACAAAATATAAGTGTTGGTCATTATTACTTGACAATAATGTCAAGTAATAATGACTATCACTTACGTTAAATAAATATTTGTCGTAAAGGCATTGATCTTGCTTTTCTAGGGTCTATAATTTCCGGCAATACGCAATCTTCGTAAAAACGAGTCAATTTGGGAAGCATTTTTTCCTGCCAAAAAACGTCATCTTTTACTACCCTTACTACTTTCAATGGAAAATCAGGACCAGTCCACACAGCAAATAAACATACGTTTTTTTTCGCAATGTGTAACTGACCCTGTACCTGGTAGTACCAGTCATGATTTTGGTTCATTTCCAATTGAGATTGACTGTTCAATTTAAAACATTTAAGTTTTTTTGCTTGTACAGCGGTATCAGGATCGATTCCGAAAAGTGAGCTAGGACATTTAATTTCCACTAAACCTTCACTGCACAATCCATCTGGTGTCGCACCTAAATAACAATGCTCCTCGTCTATAAAAAGACCACATTTTCCTATACTTGTCTTTTCTTGCACACTGAGTTGTGCTAAAGCCTTTGGTTCGTTATCCCTACCATGTTTTATTGCAGTGATATGGTCCAAGTTATAGGAATAAAGAACGGACTTTACCAGAGGAGCAGAGTTTTGGTTCACTCGCCTTTTGCAAACCTTCCCAAAAGAGGACGCGGTCAGTATGCACCTTCTAAGTTCAAGCCACAAAGAGCTTTCGGCTTGTAATACAGTAGCCCTTTCAATTTCATGGCGATTGGACGCCTGTTCTCGTAAATTTTTAAAAAATAATTGTTTGCCTTGTTCATAATCTGCAGCGTCCATATCCGGTCTTTGACATTCCTTTCCGTAATGAGCATCTACAGGATTATAATTGATTTTTTTGCGGGCACTACCTCTACGAGCCATTACTTCTCGAGTATTTTTTGCATATCTCCGGGCTTCCAACGATTTTAATGACTTTCCTGGACTAACGTGACAAATAGACTTATAAAAGGTATATTGTGGCTTGCCGGTATTAAATGATACCACTGCTGCATAGCATCGTGTAGCGTAGGAGTCTTTCAACGAAAAGTTGACCCGTTTCCCACCTACCATCTTGGCCACGATGCTATTGAATTGCTCTGCGCGATTATTAGTGTAGCAATGTAAAAGACTTCGGGAATTGTAAGCAAGTTGAGATGCGTTCTTTTTTAATTTTAAAAGCAGTGTTGGTATCAGTGGGACTATATTAGGCTCTGTTTTTCTCTCATCAGTACAGTAATAACTGTCACATTCTAAATGATCCCCAAAGATGTGACGTGGGCTATTAATGATATCTTTTTGCAGATTTTCTATTTTATTTGAATCCGAACCATCGTCCTGTTGTCTGTATCGAATAGCAGCACGAATAGCAGTACGTAACCTTTTCCCTTCAGTCGGTCCATATTTAAAAGTTTACGTTCGTTTAATGGTATAGATGTATCTTTTTGAAGTAACAAATTCTTTCCATTGTAATTCCTCAACAAATGGTTTGTGCATTCAATTTTTTGTATGGGTATATCCGGATAGGGTCGACTCTCCAATATACTTTTGTAAGTACTAGAATCGCCATCTGCGATTAGTGTTTTATAAATTAAATTCCTTTCTCTAATTGAATTTTTAAAACCTTCAACTAATATGGTTTGCTCCATGCTGGTAGACGATCCCGAATGATTCTTTGAGCATTTGTGGGCTTTTGCTGGCTGGCCTTTTTTGTTAGCGCGGATGCATATGACACAATATTTGTTGCGAACGCCAATGTGTAGCACTTTACCAGTATGCTCACCGATTATGGCCGCGACACCAGAGAGTGCTGAATAATTATTTTTGTAAGAGCGTTTGCCCCAACAAGCATCTGCTTCGACTGGTATCATTGCTATACCCGAATTGCTAACATCGCCACGTAATTTCGCCGCTTCAATTTCCTGTTTAGCAGCATTTAACATTGTCACTTCGGCAGCAGTCTTCCACATGTCGGAAATAGCATTATGTTTTTTACTATATAATCGAAATGGCATTGTTGGTAAATCCATCGATGCAGTGATCTCATTTAGGTTTGAGAGACCAATTCCCGTAATTATTGCACCTGATACCGCTCCTGCATTAAGATCGAGTCTTGATTGTTCAGTTGTGGCACTGTCCGAAGTTCTTAGAACAAAGTTAGATCCACACATCGTACACTTCATGTCAAATTTAGATACGAGACCCACCTGTTTCTCTTTTTCTATTTTCAAATAGTTCAATTTGCAGCCGAACTTCTCGCTGTGTTCGCTTATATTTACTAATTGACTCCAAAAGTATTGAAAATCAATTATACGCCTGCCATCAACGATGTAATCATTCTAAAAACAAAAGCACCATTAAAAGATCTTATTGAAATTGAAATTTAAAGAAATATAATATAAGTACTTATAATATTTACGATCGAGTCTGAAACATCCATTAATTCGTCAAGTCTAGTGTCCAATACAACCGGTTCTTTTTCCTGTAAAATTAAAGAAATACTAATTATAGTAACTATTACCAAATAACTTTCTGTTTTGAACATAAAGTTGTTACTAAAACATACAATTTCTGTTATCAAATATGACTTTTCACTTGTACCCACCGCGTCACTTGTACCCAGCACGTTAGTTGTACCTGGCGCTTCACTTGTACCCGGTGCGTCACTTGTACCCGGCGCTTCACTTGTACCTGGCGTGTGACTTGTACCCGGTACTTCACTTGTACCCGGTACGTCACTTGAACCCGATACGTCACTTGTACCCAGCGTGGTGTCTCTCCTGAAGTTACTATCCTCCTCTACTCGATTCACGCGATTTCTCATTCTAAAATGAAAATATAACTGTTAAGCTTCGATGCCCACAATTTTATTTTATTGTAGGCATCGAAACTTGATAAAATAAAATCATAAATATTTTTATAGAAGTGTAACTGTATATAAATCCTTAAAATTGTAATTACTATTCTATAGTCCATGTAGATATGTACGTATTTGATCGATTTTACAAATAAACTACCTCGCTTCTGTTGCTTTCTTTATGGCTGCAATATTTCTATTTTTCCTTTTTTTGACACAATGGTAAACATTATCCTTACGCCCCATTGCTAAAACAATCAAAACAAAAATAGGTATTAATTTATTCTACAGTCTACTAAAATCACACTTAACTTGATAATAAACGTAACTCTTACCTTATGCAAAAAAAAAAATACGAAGAGAATCAAAATGTTGTCGTCGTAGTATAATATTACGGTTACAATATGAGCACTCGACAATTGAGACGCGGGAAAAAGTAGCACAGGTCCTTCCTCGATGGGCACTCGCGCAGTACTAAACGGTGCCCGCTTGTGCATCGCAATTTATTCTTTTTTAGAGTGTTTTAAAAAAGGATATTGTGGCTAATTAAATGAAGGGATTTTAATCAAATTTGAGAATTCTATTTGTTAAAGAACATAGTTTATTTTGAGATGATTTATAAATGTAATTATGCTTTATTCAAACAAAAAAATCGCAATATAATTGCGAATAAATCGTAAAAATTGTCCTAAGTCTTAATTTTTTTTACCTATTAATGTTATTCATTATCGAAATTCTAGTACGTAATGTGTCGACAAAACTATATGTCTGATGCTTTGTGTATTTTTTTCAGTCAAATTTATAAATATTAATTATAGAAATAGGAGTCTGAAATTGCCTCTGCGATGATTTTTCAGTAAACTAGTTCTGGGAGATTAATCACTACAAAGTACACAAATAAGTTTTTGTAAATGTGTTACATGAAGTGTCAATACGAAAGAATGATCTATTATTTACATATATTCACCAATACCAGAGAATTAACTAAGATGGTAAATTAGGCGACTAAAATCTTAGATATTCGCGCGAAAACGTGAAATGGCTCTGATCAAAACTTTATATTTATGGTGAAAAAAATTCATTTAAAATTTAAAACATTTCAAAATTTAAAAATGTCAAAATAATACAAATTGCTTCTAAGTTTCTAGACATCTATTTCACATATTATTCAGGTGAAGTAATGATAAATAATTGTAGCAGTTTGTTAACTATACTTAAGTAAAATAAATATAACGAATAAATATGATTTATTTTTTATTATAACATATCACACATTTTTTATTCTAAACCCTTTATTGCAATAACAACATTAATAAATAGGCAGGAATATTTAAAAATATTATTATTGCAAACAAAAATAATAATATTTGCAAAAACAGCGCTGTGATTTACGAGATTAGAACCTTAGCCATCTTGAATCTAAGACCAACGCTTAACGCCTTCTGCTATCTGCACATATAATTAACTTTCGAATTTTAGCAATGCGATACACTGGCCAAGGTCACGCGTATGATGCGTGCTAACAAAAGTGATGGAAATATAAGTGCGGCGCCCGCGAACCGTGACGATACGACAGTGTTTAGTGCAAAACTGCGTTCTCTGTAGTGTGTATACGGCACTCACACCACAGACTTCTGACTGTTTACACACACAAATGTACGGACTACACCGCGTGTTCACAGCAATACGACTCTTAGCGTGCTTATGCACTTTTGAGCGCATACATTTTTTTAGTTACGTCTCATGCTTTTTAGGGTTCCGTAGTAAACAAGGAACCCTTATAGTTTCGTCATGTCCGTCTGTCTGTCTGTCTGTCTGTCCGCGGTCTAGCTCCGAGATCCTTAGTACTAGAAAGCTATAATTTGGCATAGGCATACATATTAATTACGCCGACAAAGTGGTAAAACAAAATTATGGAAAACATTTTTCTTTAGGGTACCTCCCATACACGTAAAGTGGTGATGTTTTTTTTTTATCCCATAATGTGGGATATCATTAGAAAGGTCCTTCAAAAACATTGTGAGTTTGGTAAAACCATTTTTGGATTCAGGGATCCGTTTGCGAAATATTAAGCTTTAAAGTGCTAATTTTTGTTAGAATCAAGTGTCCCCCCCCCCTTTTTTTTTTGGGTGGGAAATTATCATATAACTTCTCCCGCTCTGGGTGGAGCGGGAGGGCGTGTCAGACTCTTACTGACTAAAACCCACCCGTGTTCCTTCGGTTGCCCTGTTGCCGGGGGCCACGATTTCCCTATCGGTTTTCTTCGAACCCCCGGCAGGCATTGGCCCTAACGGACCCCGTCAATTCTGCTGACATCTCTTTGAGGCGCGCGTGGAACACAACGCGCCGTCGACCCGGGCTTGGTCCTTATCGGACGGCGAGCTACCCATTGCTCACCGTCCGCAAGCCCGCGCCTACGGTGGCCGGAAATCGGCTCGCGATTCCCGCCCCGGGCGTCTCCTCCTGCGGCGGTTAGGGGCGTGAGGGCGCGAAATTTGCCTCTCCCTCACGCGTTCCGCCTCCTCCTTCGCGAGCATTACCGCTTCGCAGAAGGAGGTGACGGCCTGCCATTTCCTCTCGCTCCGTACCATGGCCTGAACCAGGGCCGGACGCGAGAGATCACCGCCGCCGATCGCCGAAAGAGGGGTCTTATCGCCGCAATTGTGGCGTGCCCAGCGCAGGGTTGCGACAATCGCACTCTCCATGACGCCATGAGATCCCGCCGGAGCTCTGTCCGCTGTGCCGCGATTTCTTGCGGCATCGGAGTTAAGCCCCGGCGTTTCACCTCCTCGCGCCACTCCCAGATGTGCGCGAGGACCTTTGCCTCCAGATCCCACGGCGGTAATCCGGCAAGGAGGCTCGCCACCTCGCAGGAGACCGTGCGGTATCCTCGGGCCAGCCGGATGGCCATGACCCTCTGGGACGCGTTCAACCGGCGGGCTGGCCGCAGCCTCAATGAACGCGCCCACACCGGTGCCCCGTAAAGGGCCATGGACCGCACGATCCCCGCATAGAACCTCCGGCAGGAGGCGTTTGGACCTCCCAGATTGGGCAGGAGCCGCTTCAAGGCAGCCCCGGCCCGGTCCAGTCTGGGAGCCAAACGTCGGAAGTGTTCGACGAAATTCCACCGGCTGTCGAGGACGAGTCCCAGATACTTCATCGTCGACTCGACACCGATGTGAACCCCTCCCGCCATTACCTGGGAACCCGACGGTGGCGCATTACGAGGACCATGAAAACCCATGGCCTCGGACTTGTGCAGGGCCACCTCGAGTCCCAGCTGCCGGATCCTGTCAACGATTGTCGCAACCCCGCGTGTCGCTAAATCGGCCGCCGCCTGGTACGACCTCCCCTGCGCCAGGACTAGCGTGTCGTCAGCGTAACAAACGACGCTGACGCCGCTAGGGAGGTCGGCGCGCAACACCCAGTCGTATCCGATGTCCCACAGATGTGGCCCCAGGACCGAACCCTGTGGGACACCGCACGACATCTCTTGCCGGTTCCACTCTCCTTGGTGACCGGGGTAGATGACGGCCCTGTCCGTCAGATAGGCCTCGACCACACGACAGAGGTAGGTCGGCATCCGGTGGTACCGGAGTGCCTCCCTGATGCAACTCCAGGGCAGGGTGTTGAAGGCATTGGCGATGTCTAGAGACACCGCCAAGACGACCCCACCCCGGGCCACAGCATCCCCCGTCGTGAGGGCCCGCACGCGCATGATGGCGTCCACCGTAGAGCGCCCCCTGCGGAAGCCGAACTGGCTCTCCGCCAGATCCGGCCCCACTCGCACCAGCTGCCCGACGAGGCGGTCCGCAATGACTCTTTCAAAGAGCTTGCCCACCTCATCGAGCAACACAATGGGCCGATAAGCGGACGGAGAGTCCGCTGGGCGCCCCGGCTTCTTGATGAGGACCAGTTTCCCCGTCTTCCAACAAAGTGGGAACTGGCCCCTCTCCATGCATGCGCATAGGAGCCCCCTTAGTCGAGGCCCGAGAGCCCCCATGGCCAGGACCCAGGCTTTTCCAGGTATGCCGTCGGGTCCTGGGGCGGTATTCTTCGCACTCATTTTGCGTACCGCCACTCTCATTTCTACCTCAGTCACCTCTGGAGCATCGTCGTCGTCGGTGTGGTCCGCATCGGGCACCGCAGTAGGCGGAGCCATGGGCGGAGGGGTATGATCCCCTCTAGAAGGGAACAGAGCGCTCACCACGTCCCCCACAAGCTGGGGCCGGAGACTCTGCGTCAGCGGGGGAGCCCATGGGCGGAGTTTCTCCCGCACCATCTTGTATGGGCGTCCCCACGGGTCTCTGTTCAGAGTCTCCAGCATCTCCTCTCGGGCCAGTGCCCTGGCCTGCAGGATCTCCGCTTGGAGGGCGGTCTTCGCCGCTCTGTACCCCTCGTACAGCTCCGCCTGGATGGCTTCCGTATCCGGAGGGCGGATACGGAGCCTGCGGTGCCTGGCGTACCGGCGTCGCGCAGCTACGCACGCCCTGCGCAGAGCCTCCAGCTCTTGCGACCACCAGTACACCTGGCGCGAAGCACGTCTAGGGTGGACCCGGGGCATTGCCATGTCACACACATTGGACATGGCCTCCCGGAACCACTCCGCCTCGTCATTGATGTCGGCAGGCCTGTCCGGTGATGACACCCAGGCCTGCACGATCGAGGCTTCCAGGAGAAGCTCCCGGTCCAGCTGCTTCAGCGCCCACCGCGGACCACTCGGGGCCTGTCGGACCGGCGCGCTCGAGGTCTGGGTGGAGACGTCAAACCGGATGTACCGGTGATCGGATCCATGACGCGCCAGTCAATGACACGAGGCGACAGAGCGGGGCTGGCGAACGAAATGTCCACCACCGATTCACCCCGCATCCGCACGCACGTGGGGACAGAACCCCGGTTTAGGACGACCAGGCCTGTCTCCAGAGCCCAGTCCTCCACCATCCTACCCCGTGTGTCCGTATACCGGGAACCCCAAGCCAGATTCTTGGCATTGAAGTCCCCGAGCACGAGCACGGGGAGGGAACCAAACCCGACGACGACGACTCTTAACTCCGCAAGGGAGTTGTGGAACTCGGCAAGAGTTCGGTTCGGGGAGAAGTAGGCACCCACAACGACAATCTCCCCGAACCGTGCTGCAACGCAACCCCGTCCTCTCTTGACCGACTCGAGGGACGGAGTACCGGCGGCGGCCGACGAAATGAGGGTCACTGAGCCGCTCAGGTCCTCCACCCAGTCATCTCTGGGCGGGACTAAGTACGGCTCAGCGACCACGGCGATGTTAATCGACCACTGCGCCATGCTCTGGAGCAACAGATCCTGAGCGGCGGCGCAGTGGTTGATGTTCGCTTGGAGGAGGCGTAATGGGGCCGTTACTGGCATTCCATGTCAGCCCCCTCCTCCCCCCGAGCCCCCTGTGAGGGCCCTGCTGTAGCGGCAACGGCGGCGGCGACGACGACGGTGGACACGGCAGCGGCCCCGGTGGAAGTGGCGGCGGCTGCGGCGGTGACGGTGGTGGTGGCGGAGCGTTTGCCCCTGCCTCTGGCCTCGGCGGGTGGAGCGCAGGCCCTGCTCCCAGCCCGGTGATCGGCCGGCTTGCCAGCCGCCGCACAAACGACACAGTGCGGCGTGGCGTTACACGAGCCGGCCTTGTGACCGGGCTGACCACAGCGAAAGCAGAGGTTGCTGCGGTCTACCTCCGAGAAGTGTCCCCCCCCTCTGCCAGCTAAATAGTTGATTTTAGGTGTGTGAAAAAAAAAAAAAAAATCACAGTAGTAGTTTATACAGGGTGATTGGAAGATGGGTGCAAAGCTTTAAGGCGAAGATAGTACAGACAATTTAGAACCATTTAAGCTATGGTTGTCTTAGACGAAGTCTTACCAAATATTTTACAAATTTCTTATTTTTTCTAATCGTATTGTACAATTTTTTTATTTTTTCTGAGCTTTAAATGTCTGTAAAAAAAATGTCTAATGACACAGAAGCCTAAAACATGTTTTGCTTGGTTGCTTACATATTACTTTAATTAAATAAATAAAAAATTAATTCATTTATCATTCAATTCGGCCATAATTATGCAGTTTACATTAAATTTTGAGAATTTCCGAAAAAAAAACTTAAAAATTTGGTTAAAAAAATTTGGTAAGACTTCGTCTAAGACAACCATGGCTTAAATGGTTCTAAATTGTCTATACTATCTTCACCTTAAAGCTTTGCACCCATCTTCCAATCACCCTGTATAACGAAATTAAAAGAAAAACTATCACAGCTAAGTAGGCTTTACAAGTAAACAAGTAATAATCGACCAACTTAACTTTGCAGTTGCAAAAACATGTTTTCCCATACATTTCGTATGAGAGAACATGTTTATCAACTACAAAGTTAAGTTTGTTTTCGGGATAAATTCATCCCAACTGCGGAACCCTTCATTGTGAGTGGTTCGAAACGCACTTGGCCGGTTTTTTAATTCATAATAATACAATGTGAGTCTTCATAATGTGCACATATCGAAATGAGGGAATCTATGCTTAATTTTAACAACAGAAAAAATATTTAAAAAAATCTAAATATTTTTTTAATACTTTTTATGGATTTTTTTTTTTTTTTTTAACAAAACTGTTTAACTTTTAAACTGAATTAGCTATCGCGATGAAACAAACTCCATAATGATTGTAAGTAAGTAGGCGTCCACATAAAATTAAAATTGAGAAAAAAACCTACCCTCAATTGAAAACATGTTTTTTTAGCAAAAATCTGTATTTTTTTCATCAATTTTTACAACAATTGTAAAATTTATAAATAAGATGCCCAAGAGAAAAAAAAAAATAATTGAAACAACATAATAAAAAAACAACAAAAAATTTTTTTTGACCATTTTTTTCCGTCGATAAAATTAAGCATAGATTCCCTCATTTCGATATGTGCACATTATGAAGACTCACACTGTATACTATTATCTATTATTCTGACAGTTGTTGATAATAATAAATCTTTATACAAAGTTTTGAAAAAAAAATATCTATGGGCACGACATATTGATCGGTACTTTATCTGGAATACGGAAAATTACTAGAGACTTCAAGTAATAGGTCCTTGAAACTTAATAACAGTGTTCGAAACTTCAAAGGTGGAACTTCACACCACAAACGCAAGAAAATTGGTCCACAAACTATCGGTCGTTCCGATTATAAGGCTGCGAACAGACTGGTTGATATAAATATAGTTATTTATTTTGAGCAAAACGAATCGGTTTAGATTGATACCTACTTACCGTGAAGCTCGTAGCTTACCATAATCTTAGTTATGTATTTATTTAAACGAAGTTCTTTGCAGTAAAGGAGTAAACTGGTTGAAATCTTCACGTAACGAAAAAGTGTCATGCCACTTTCTCACTCTCTCAAATAAAAGTGCGAATTTGGTCAAAATGAAAATCCCAAGATGATGAAATTTTTTCATCATGGGTGTCGTTTTCATGGTTTTCGAGGATGTTAAAGCCGATAGGGACTTTAAAATGTAAATTCAAGATGGCGGCTGCGAACATTTCCTTTTTTAAATTATTGGAATCGTTTTCATGGATTTCGAGGGTACTCAGTACTCATGCCAATACAGAAGTCAAAATTAAAATCCGGGATGGCGGCTGCGAAAATTGTGTTTTTCTTTTAAATCATACGCGAGAAGGAACTGCGTTCCTGAAGAAAACCCCCAACCACATGTTTTTTTTCTTTCTTATTACGGAGCGATTTGACCTCCTGGGTTTGGTTTGCCTTGGTCCAGGCGATCAGAGCGAGCAGAAAGCGCTACAAGTAATTTCAGGATAAACAACCCAAATTTTTTTAAACCTCCTTCATTTTTCAAGGGCACTTGGTAAAAAAGTAAGGTACTGTTGCATGTTACAAAAAGATCCCAAATTGACAATTTTTTCAAAAAGTTTTCAGTCAGTAAGTCTGGTGAACGCCTAAAGGTCTAAACAGACGGCTTGCATTTGAACTGCACGCCAGCTGTAAAAATGCAGTTTGAATGCTTGTGAATTGACATAACTGCATCGAAACTGCCAACCGACTGCGCAGTCCGCTGAAATGCAGTCCGTCTGTCTAGAGCCTTAGATTTTCGTAAGTAAATTGGTTCGAAAAGGCCACGTTAGTGGGTAGAGCCCGCCTTGTTAGATTTAATCATGTTAATAACTGTGACGTCATTATAGTGACGTTGCCTTTAATTGGGAATGTAGCCAGTGTGTCGTGTTACCTAATCGTGGGATGGTTTATGAAGCTCTTTATTATAAAGCTATAATATGAGGTCAGTGAGAAGTAGTTCGTGTAAGGTATAAAGTGTTTTTTTATACTTACATGAATAATTGAATATTTTTTGGATGTTCTAACTTGAGTAGGTTTGGATATTGTTTGAAAGACATACACTGTCCTCCCATACCTATTAACACTGATATTTGAAAATATTATAAAAAAGCCATTTATTTTTAAAAGAGTAACCGTTGAGTTTCTTGCCAGCTCTTCTCCATAGGAAATGACCAATTGGAACCGTGCACCTAGCTTCTGATGTCACATAATTGCCCATGTAGGTTTATGTGAAATAAAATATATTGATTTTGAATTTGTGTAGGTATATTATATCGATAATATTTCGATTTCATTACTTAGGTTCAGTTTGTAAACTGAAGCAATCACTAAATTTTTGATTGATTTATTACTTTTAATGTATTAAGTATACTAAGTTAACTAAAGTGTCAAACTATAAGTAAAGTGGTGGAGTAGTATAGTGTAAGTTCTTATATTTGGAAAAACACCCTTCCTATTCTCACCCCAAAAATCCCACGATATTTTTTACTATCACGGAATTAAATAAAATCACGAAACTAAACAATTCGTATAATCAGCACACATAAACCACTAAAAACCTTTTACGAACTATAATAAAAGAATGCATAAACGTAATACAAGTAACTGAATGGCATGCAAGCAAGCCCGTAATGGCGCAAAGTGCATTCAACCACAGCCTACTAAAATGGACTACAATATAATGACTTGGATTGGATTTGTTTGTCGGGTCAGAGGTGAAGGAACTCTTGCGTGATCGGCTGTGTTGCGACTCAGACTGCATAGACGTTGAAGTAAGAACTATGTGTGGAAAATGTGGTGGAGGAGGCATTACATTGAAGCTTGGTTTGTAAACTGATGAGGCAACTGTTGGAACAGATGACGTCTTATTCAGAGTTCATGAATAGTGCAGAAAACTTAGTGCAAGGAAACTCCTGTTGCTGAATGGACAGACTAACTCAAGAAAGAAGTTGAGGCAAACTGGTGCGAAGAAAGAAATATTTAGTACTCTTACTGCAAGAGCCTAGTAGGAGAGTAGAGTAGATTACTTTATGTTTAACTTTTGTGTGCACCTTGCCTCTCTTATTTTTGGCAATTAAATCATCATCACATAAATATTACAAGACATTAACTTAATAAGATACTTAAATTCGGAACTAAGTGACTAAAATTGCATCTAGCTTATTAATTTGGTCAAACGATACGCCAGCCTTTGGAAATAAGTTTTTGGATCGACCAGAAAGTGTGAGTTTATATATCCTGTTTAATAACTTTTATCCTTACATATTATAAAACAAATTCTCCCGCCGCGTCTGTCTGTCTATCTGTCTGTCTATCTGAACGCGAAAATATCAAAAATTGCCAAACGGATTTTCAAACGGTATTCACCAATAAACGGCGTGATTCATGGGGAAGGTTTTAGTGTATAATTCATTAAAGGTTTTGTGTTAATTGGCTGAAATCTGACGGTTATTGTTGAAGATGTCGGAAAAATTCATGCCGACTCGGAGCTTTATTGGCGTACGCCGCGGAAATCATAATAGTTACAAAAAAATTATGTTCTACAGTATTGTTCATCTTAAGAAGTTCAACAAAAAAGTCCGCGATGGCATATCTTCTAAGGATGACCCACAGTAACCATTATTATTATTATATTCAGAATTTGATGAAAATCTCATTGTTATTTCCGAAGCTTTTATTCATTCCGGTATTTTATTCATTCGCTTTATTCAGACCGGTATTTTATTCATTCTTATCCAATAAAATATATTATTTGAATTGGGCATTCCATTTGGATTAAAATATGCCTCGACATCATATCATTTAAATTAATAGTTTAAAAGATATCACAGTTTCAAAATTACGCGTAACTACATAATTATGGTTGTCGACAATGCAGGCGCAGCGGTATTAGTTAATGACATTTTCTCGGCTATAGGTATGTAATCCCGGTAGTACGTTTCCGTGGGATATTTTTCGACATTCACGCGGGCGAAGCCGCGGGCAAAAGCTAGTAATACCATAAAGTATACACCAAGTAATCGGATTGTTGATCGCGATAAGGTGTTATAAGTTTGCAAGGTGACGCTTATCCTCGTGAATGCTTCTTTGATTTCAGATACACACCTTGTGAACTAAACGCTATCGTTCCAGCGAAGCGTTATATTTTACGTACGATTTCGCTCATCCATGCGTACAGTGAAGTTATTTTATGCCAGACACAAATCCAACCTTTGGCTTAAAGTGTCAACTGTTATTTTCGTTTTTCAATACGATAGAGGAATATTTATTTATTAAATAAATAAATCATTTATTTGCATAAAACACGGTATACAAATTATGGTTAAAAATATAATTATAATGGCACAAATATGTTTAGCTAGGATAAAATATAGCATGCAAAATTTGAGGGTATTCAATAGATTGTTACATTGTGAAATCCATACCTAAGTGCTTTTTATTAAAAAAGTAATAATCACATTTTCTGTTTGGAAAAATATAAAAGCCATTTGAGACTGGTAGCTGTTATGAATGCAAATAACCGAGGAAGGTTCCGGTGACATTTCATTCGTAATTTGATATCATAAATCTCTTCACAATTGATCTCCTAAATAAATATAGGACAACTTTGTTAGATTTATGACAGGAGAACAAAGAGGAATAACATTTCCTTTTTAAAAAAATCCGGTACTTACTGTAAACGTCCGTCATATTTGCAAGACATTTAATCATTATTCTTTTTAAATTACAACCACGATTAAGGATAGAAACATTTATGAAAAAGGAGAAAAAATTGTGAAATAAACGTCATGTACACACAAATGATTTACAAAAAATACTGAGCAAAAACTTGAATCTTGTGTATGCATCATCATCAGCCTATAATGTTCCCACTGCTGGGACACAGGCCTCCTCTCTTTGAGAGGGAGTGGGCCGTAATCCACCACGCGGGCCAAATGCGGGTTGATAGATGTCACATGTCTTCGAATTTTCGGTTCTAGGATATGCTGGTTTTCTCACGATGTTTTCCTTCACCGTTTTGAGAGCAGTGGTGATGAAATAATTTAAAGTAAAGCGCCTGTCTGGGTTCGAACCTACGACCTACAACTCGTAAGTCGTGGCTGTTACCACTAGGCCACCACTGCTCTCTGTGTATGCATAGTAACGAACAATTAATAAATATTGAACCTGTCAATCAAATAAAAGCCATGAACTCGTACTGTCCTATTTATCTAAACGACCATCTGCCTAATGAAAGCTGATTAGTTGTGACCTAACTATTTATGTGGGCCCAAGTTACGATCCCTCATAGTACGTGCCCAGAATCAAGTAAGTGATATCTACAATACTAACTTAGTGTTAGCCGAAGGGACTTGAATACTTAATGAGCTATTATAGTCAGGCAACACTATGTTACTGTAACTTAAGAAGATATTATGAGAGATAATAAAAAAATAGAATGAGCCATATTTTTGTCGCCTACCAAGATTAAAAAGGACAGATCTATATCTTGGACTCAGTTTCATAAAACGTGTCTGAATTGAGAAATTGAATTTGAGAACTTGTCAAACACTACTTTAGTTTATACTAAGTTTATATTTAAGTTATCTTAAGGTGATCTTCTTTTTCCCTCTGAAAAGAAGAAGACTTAATAAGGTCCTTGTAGCCCGCGAAATTTTTTACGTTTTTTTGCAAAGAAATTTTGAATTTTGCGGGCTTACACCTTAAGTAATGCTAGGCAATACGGGCTGGTGTCCGCAAATCTTAAAGTAGTTTTTGGGTGTATGTCTCATAGTAGAGAATCAGATTCAAATTAAGGCACATTTTCTTAAGAAGAGTAAGGGTTACGGTAACCTGCTGGATGTAGGAACCGTAGGACTGGTAGTTGTGACGATGACTTTCCAAGTCCCTATTTATTATAACTGAAAATGCTACATATTTGTCCAAAAAAATACAAAATTGTCACATTTTCGCGACAGATGCTGTTTAATAAGTCAGAAAACTACGAAATTGTCGCTTGTCACCAGCTGTCGCGGCTGCAGGCGTAGTGTGGGACGCTTCCCAGCTAGATGGACCAACACCTTAAGAAAGTGGCTGGCACAGACTGGACGCAGAAGGCAGAGGACAAAGTGTAGCGGTGCAGTCTGGGGGCGGCCTATGTCCAGGACTGTGATAGGCTGAATTGATTGATTGACCAGCTGTCGCCTATCAGTTTCGAGTGTCTTTCAGCTGAATGATCACGATATTAATGATATTTTCTAGAATTATATATAGTCCAGACCGTATTTCAGCCATGGCGGCCAATCTTAACGGAGACTAGCCTTCGGCGCGGGAGATATTATAGTGCACAGGTGCACTCTCTCAGTCTGATGGGATGGTAATCCCACACGACCAGGCAGAGATCAGGCGCAAGGCCAACGGCTTAACGTGCTTTCCGAGGTACGGGGGTAACACACCGCCAACTTCCAAACTTCGGGCTGTTACTAAGAAATTCCTAATGGAAACACCCTATTTATTTTCTATATTTACCCATAATTACTACTATAAATCGCTAAGATATATCCGAAATACATTAAAGCCGATTTCAGCAACCGCAATCTAACGGTTAATCAACTTTCTTTCTTAGAAAGATGTTAATTCATCCAAATAGTTATCTTACAAATTTACCTTTCGTCAATATGTCACCTCCATACAGAGATTTGGTCAATGATCTTCTATTGTGCCGAATACGGAAAATATATAGAAATTTTACCTTCGTCATTTGTTGGAACAACACAAGCCGTTGGTCCCGGCTGTCATTTTTAAATCTTTAACAAATCTAACAACCAGTCTTATCAAGGGGTATCGTGTTACCTAGTAACTAGATTGCAGAGGTCAGATAGGCAGTCGCTCCATGTAAAATATTGGTATTCAGCTGCATCCGGTTAGACTGGAAGCCGATGTCACATACGTCATTCTTCCGAACTTTTTGTGAATTCGCTGAAGCGAAAATTTGTGTCCGTATGGATTGAGGAGCTATTCTCATATTTAAACGCGATTATTAACAATATTTAGTAGTAAATTAGCCGATTTTGTTGGCTCGATCCTGGAATACTGCTGTACTGGACTACTACTGTATCGATCAAAATTCTAACGCAAAAACTACTAGTGAACTATTGTAAACATTTTAAAAACAGTGCACATTCAAATTCGTAGCTCCGAACCAACTTTACACAAGCGTTCCTTAATTTATAGACAACGGATATCCGCAAGATAGTGGTGTCTAGCCGACTAATTTACAGTCTCGACACTACAATGTTGTTTTTTTACTACAAATGTTTTAAGTTCTTTACAATACCTTTTAAGCCTTTTAGTGTTATTTTGTTCAGATTTGACGGTGTTCGGATACCTAGTCATTCTTATTGTAATAAAAATGCCCTAAAAAGCCAAATTCAAAGTAATTTATTTGGAAGAAACATGGTTTAAATTTTGAAATATGTACTGTTAGGAAATTAATTGTGGAGCAAATTGGCACCCTACGTCAATTTGCCGTGTTATAAACATTTCATACGACTGTCAAAGAATGACAGTTGTGATTTAAATATACGGATGATGGTCATCAATTTGTTTAAAATCTTTTCTTATTAAAGAAAAGATTTTTAATATTTTTAACCGACTTCAAAAAAGGAGGAGGTTATATGTTCGACGCGTATGTTTGTTTTTTTTTTTGTTTTGTTTTTTTTTTTTTTTTATGTATGTCCACCGATTTCTCCGTCATTTGTGGACCGATTTTGAAAATTCTTTTTTTGTTTGAAAGGGTATGCTCCCAAATTAGTCCCATATAAATTTTATTAACTTTGCTTGGGTAGTTTTTGAGTTAGCTACAAAATACGTATTTTTTTCCCACTTAGTATGTAGATGATATGATAAGTTCCTATCACTGGTAGCAGGTAGTGGTATTCGAATGTGTGTGGGGTAGGTACCACAACTAAAAAGTGAAAAATAAAAACTTTTTACAAAAAAAAACAACCGACTTCCAAAAAAAAACACTACAAAGTGAAAAATAACTTTAATTTCGGAAGTCGGTGGCAAAAAACGAAAACACAAAACCCAAGACACCGACTTCCGAAATTAAAGTTATTTTTCACTTTGTAGTGTTTTTTTTTGGAAGTCGGTTGTTTTTTTTTGTAAAAAGTTTTTAATTTAATAAATAAAGGTTGTATGCTAATAAAGTCGCAGAAAACAACTAGCTGTTTATTTGAGCCCTGTTATAAAATTAAGTAGTGCAATAAATATAATTGAAATGTCAACTCATTATTTGTCAAAGCTATTTTTGTAATTTCTCTACTTTCTTTGCAGCTGCTATTAAAATGTACAGAAATATTACTTACGAAAGTATTAAACACGCCAGAAGTTACTATTATTGTATGAGAATATTAATTTCCTTAACCATTTTGTTCATTTTATATATAATGTGCAAATGGTTTAAAATGCAAACGTACAATTATAATTTTACCCTCATTTAAAATTTATTAAAACATAGTTATTAGTTTCAGATTTCATTCTTCGTTAATATCATTAAAATGAACGTAGTGTAAACGAGATCCATCCACAGTTTTATTTGATTAAAATATTGCGGTTTTAATGAAGATGGGTACTTACTTATTTAATGAAATGTTTTAGTTCGTAAAACGTGGTTAAATATCCTTTAGATTGAACATTAAACGAAGTTCATTTATTACCAGTAAAATTAAACATTTTTGGAATAACACCGCACTGCTTTATGGTTAAAATAAAACGAACGATGTTGGGAATGATTCCGCAATTCTATTCAGTGGGAAATTATAACTCTTAATCAAGATTAGCTAACGGTACTTTCCACATTTATCTTGGCAGGCTTCATTTAATAATCTTATTCTGGCTAAAGCAAGGATTTTCGACGTTTACCGGGTTGAAAAAGTGTACTAATCTAGTACTTTTTGCCACTCAATAGTAATGTCAAATAAATTGCTATCATATTTTTGTGTTTCGATTGTCTAATTAGCAGACACACACACACATTTTGGTGATTTGAATTTGGGATAAGTCTACCAATTACTATATTATTTAAATATTTTATTCTCAACGGCTTGTGAAGCCAAGTCAGAAGCCCATGGGTGGCATAAAAACTCTGACACCAGGTTAGTCACTAACCACCCGAAAACGCAAGGCAAATATTTTAATCGTTCTAAATTCAATTACAGCCAAGATGACTGTAATTGAATTGAGAACGATAAGGATGATATATATGTCGGATCCGGTTATCAGTACGGACAAAAAACGAATCGCAAGCGCGCCACTGGCGACATCAAGAGTGATCTACCTAAACCAAAAAAGGCGCGCTTCTACAGAGTCGTGATGTTTTAAGGCCACGGCGAGGAGGCATTCAGTATCTGGTCGCATTGGAATCAAGACGTCACGGAACTGTTCTCGATTTGTGGTGCTCAGTTATTGTGTTAGTTGTAATTTTGTGATTATTGTGTTAATTGGTGATTTTAATAAACGCCGTCGCACCCGGTGTGTGTATAATTTAGCTAGTGTGATTCATTTGATAGTAAATTATAATGTGATCTGAACTGCAAATTGTTTTTCTATTGCGCATTAACCAACACTACCCACACTACGCCCATAGTAGTTAAAATATCGCTGATAATAACGAAAGTCACATACCCGTCTCCGACATATATATCAGATAGTCAATCCATGATAAAATCTCAACAAAAAATTACACTTTAAAACATAGGTATACTTCTGGAAAAGATACTCGAAAAATGATTGATTCCTAAGAAATTTATGAACCAGCACCAATGACAAGTGCCACAGTTTCCGAGCCTCAAGTGTGACTCTTGACATCTAAAGCCTGTTAGCAGCTTTGATTAGTCACCCAGTTCAGGAAAATTGACTTTCCAGGCATTATTTTTCATCTTGAAGTTGTCAACGATTTCTTATTTTATTTTATGATTGTAATTCTAATGAAAATCTTTGGGACACTTTCTTATTAAATTACATTCAATTGTGGCGAATAAAAGAACATTTTTATTTAGTGGTAGGATAATAAAGTAAAAAAAGGCCTATTTACAACAGGTACAAACAATGTAGTTGACTTCAAGACAAATGCGTTGTGATTTTACAAAAGTGTTTTGTTTATCAACTTCTTAGTACACACATAACACAGGGTAAACTGAATAGTAAGTAAAACAAACAAAAAACAGTGGCACTCCGGGAGTGCCGACAGAAGTGAAAACTTGAACAAGATCGCCTTGGTGGAAGAAAAATACTTGTATAGAACATTGGTCCATAATCTTATCTGAATAAAGAGCACAATCGCGTTTACAAAAAAAAAAAAAAAATTCTAATACCTTTAAAGTAAAAATAATTGTATGGAACATTGATCCGTAACGTAATTTTAATAAAGAGCACAATCGCGTTTACAAAAATGAGGTGTTGGTAACGGTGTCGCGAGTTCGTTTTTTTTCCCTTCACAAAAATGCCCAACGCGCCTAAAGAAGTTTTCAAATTTAAAAGTTGAAGATCGAATTACTATCTTCGACTTTGACACAGATTCAACGTAACTTCTGGAATCTAATCGGGCAGTAGATCAAGTTGCTGAACCTAATTGGAACTAATGTTTCCTCATACGGACGATTGATACCGGTGGTTGGTTTCGTCAGTGAAAAATAGAGGATAACATACTAGAACGCACATGAGCCAAAACCTTCTCGTACTTTCTTAATTTTTATCGATTCTGTTTTTTCCAAGCTTTATTTAATTTTGCTACCTATCATCTACTCATGTTCTGTTTACGTGACAATGCAGATCATTTTTCTGTCTTTCAATTCTACATACATGTTTGCGCGGACTTACCTACCTTTTTTGTTTTGCGCTGCATATTCCTTCGTACGTGTTGGAAACAATGCACGTCATTGGAAGTACCTATGTATATTATGTTGTATTTTAAACCTTATGACAACTTAATAAGGTAAAATTTTAAACCACAAGAACAGACATGTGAAAGGTGCTTATAGAATTGCTTCTTTGCTGGAACCAGCCATATCCTGCATTTAGTATGTGGATTTCCTTATTAAAAGGCCATTTCTATTTGTCTTTTCCCGTTTTGAACTGAAAGCTTTTCCCAACTATTTTGGGGTCGGCTTCCAGTCTAACCAGATGCAGCTGAATATAAGTATTTTATATGAAGCAGGTGGTATCTTTTTCATGTTCTAGTTGATTGGAATTGTTTTTGGAACAAACTACAGTGTACTATATATAGTATAATATTCGAAGCCAAACATTTATGTATTTTTCTCATATTGCAATAATAACACTGATGTAAAAGTGAAGATTAACCCACCTGCTTTATTCTTGAGGCTCACCTTTCACATTTCGGGAAGCCAATTTCAAGAAACAGATTTCGATAAGCTATGAGTAAAAATAAAAATATTTTTCTAAGAAAATTGGTAAAACATGGTTATTATTAACTTATGTTTAACCCCGTTCAAACATCTTCAACAAACTAATAACTACAATAATAATTAATTTTTCAGTAAGATATGATAAAAGTTAGCTCTTAGTTTATCTTAAAGTAAAAAGCTTTTGCAAATTAAAATTATTTAGAGATTTAACTTAGTTTTTAAACAAACTTCATTCAAGTACATAAGAGCACAGTCTACAAAAGATCTTAATCAAACTAGATGTGACTGAATAAAAAGAAAATTGGGTCCAAGCAAGCTTTTCGAGGCGAAAATAGTATTGTGTACAAAATGGAACGTGCACAAACAGACTTCAGCGTAACACTAAGTGCCACCGCACATTAGGCGACTAGTGGCTAACACAGATCGTTGTCTAGTGTCTACGACTAAGTGTTATTGCTTAAATTTTCTATGACATTGTTCTACTCTCGACACAAACTACAAGCTAGGACAATAGCCGTGTGGCTATTGTGTATTCACTGGCTTTACAGGCACACTCGTTATTAGTCACGGCGTCTAAAAGCCGCAACATACAAGTATTCGAAACATAAAAATTGCGATCGTCACTTTTTATGCATTTCCTTTTAGAAAAAGCAGTCGCAACTAATTGAATGTCACTTGCACATCATAAAACAACAAGGTCTATTTGCCTATACGACAGTTAGAAATTTTTAACCTTAAATTAGTTTCAATTACCTGGGAATTTTTATCAAAAATTGAAAAGCAATTACGAGGTCTATTATACATCGAGGCTGCAAATAAAGCTGCTGGTTGGATAGTAGCGCAACTCAGTGGCCACCACAAACCGCTCGATACGAAATCTAGTTGCCTAGTTTGTAAAGTCTCTTAAAAAAACCACTCAATAACATAATCATTCTATTATTAACATCTGCTAACATTTGGCCTTTTAGCGATTCGGATTAAATAATATTGTTACGATTTATGAGGCGGAGAAAAGATAGATAAGGAATGAGCAATCCTTTGACATATTTGAAGAGACATTCTTACACGTAAATGTTTGAGAACGGCTTGAGTTAGTAATTTTAATAATATGCGAATGTGGCGTTGGCAAGCAGAATTTAAATTGACGAAAGACGAGACAGCGAGAAAATACGTTGTCAAGGATTGTGTTTACATTATAACATTGGATTGAGCAGAGCTAATGCTCTGCTAAATTGTATGAAATAATTATGTTTTGTTTTTTAATAATGTAATTAATTATTAAATTACCGGAGGATTTAAAGAAGTGTGATAGTCTTCTTCTTCTTTTCGTGTGGTTAGTGACTGACGTGGTGTCAGAGTTTTAAAGCCGCCTCTGACTTGGCTTCACGTGGCGTCGAGAAATATCTTTCAGGCCTCACGATGTTTTCCTTCACCGGTTTTAAAGCAAGTGATATACAATACGCCCATGAATCCGAAAAGTCAGAGGTGCGTACCTTGGGTTTGAACTCGAGACCTATGACTTGGCAGTCCGACGGTCACACCACTAGGCTGTCACTGTGATAGTAGTGTGATAGTATAAACATATTTAAAACAAATCTTAAGAAACATGTATGTAACCCTGTAACGTCGCCAACACTCCAGAGGCAAATATGATAATTATTAGTTATTTATGCAACTGTTGTATAATACGGGGTATTGCCGAGTGTGATAATAGTATCACATGAGTGTTTTAATACCATGATATGAATCTTCTATTAAAGGTTCTGAAACCATTGGGTGTTTGTAATTCAAGATCAAGAATAAAAAAATTACCCACGAAATTCAGTACAACTGCACGTGTGTATGTCGCCTGCAGCAGCACATCACCGCACATGCGTGCAGTGGGTGCTGCTGCCCCCGGCTTAAACGTTGAAACGAGTTGCATAATGAAATTTAGTACAACATTATAACATTCATTTGGATGATATTATGGTTACTATGACACTGGCTGTTTTGATGTTCGCAATAAGCTGTTTCTGAAACTTTTATAGAGGTTTTATAGCATGGGTGTAGATAAACCTATAAATGTTTGTTGTTCATTACAGAATGTCTTATTTGATCGTTATTTTAGACAATGTTTATAAATAGTTTGTATTTCCTAGTAGTCGTAAGTTTGTATTTCGTAGTAGTGCCTTGGTTCGATTAAAACATGAACTGAGTAAATACTGGTAGTAATTACTTTGTACAAAGTGAGGGCTTTAGAGTGTCAATATTGTGCGGTGGTATCGCTCGAACCCATTTGCGGCCGAAGAATGGGATTTAACGACAATGTGTTATTTACTGGTCGAGAGTTTTTTTTTTTATCTACACCCATGCTATAAAACCTCTATAAAAGTTTCTGAAACAGTTAGCTTATTGGCAACATTATAACAGCCAGTGTCATAGTAACCATTACATCATCTAAACGAGTGTTATAATGTTGTACTAAATTTCATTATGGAACTCGTTTCAATGTTCAAACGGGGGACAGCAGCACTGAATTTCATGGGAATTTCTTTATTTTTGATCTTGAATTACAAACTCCCAATGGTTTCAGAAACTTTTATAGAGGATTCATATCATGGGTGTAGATAAAGTCTTGTATGCAACCCTTTATTATACAACAGTTGCATAAATAACTATTAATCACCTTATTTGTTTAATTCAGAATGAGAACAGAATACAGCATCCATAAAGTTATCTACACTAATCTATGTAATTTAATATTATCTGACATAATAATAATATTATAAAGAGAAAAGATTTGATGTTTTGTGTTTGTTTGTTTGTAATGGATAAACTTAAAAACTACTTAACCAATTTAAATATTATTTCTCTTAAATAAAGCTACATTATCAGCGAGTAATATGGGCTATATTTTATCAAGTTCCACGCAAACAATGTCGTGGGCAGAAATTAGTAGGTACATACTACATAATATTATAAAGATAAATATTTGAATTTCTGTTTAAAATTAATAAACTAAAAAACTACTAAATAGTAGAATGCTATATTAATGCTGAGTAATATAGGCAATAATTTATAAAAAAACATGCAGGCGAAGCCGCTGGCTGAAGCTAGTCCTTTATAATATGCATTATTACATTTTTCAAAAACATATCAATAGATCTCTGCCTTTTGGGGCTCAAGTATCTTAAATCACAACTTCATTATGATTTTCCACACGTCTCAGAATCAACTCGACACAATGTGTCACCATTAATCATCCGAAGTGATTTAAGTGCGTGTTTATAAGTGTGCTACGATTTATGTTTGTAAATGTTATCATGCGCTACGGCGTAGCGCTACGAGCTACGATAGTGCTACGACACGCACCACACATTTATTTGCTTGTTTAAAATTTCTCACGTAAACGTTTATGATGTTACAAGATTGATGACAGCTTTTTTTATCGTTAGAAAACTGTTATTTTAGTTTGGATCTTTTTTTTCATACTGAACGAACTGAAAAGAGTTTTCTAAGTTCTAAACTCGGTTCTAACTCCCACAAAAATGTATCAGTCAGTAACCAAAAAATTGCATAAACAGAACGCATAATATTAAGTTAATCTTTGACCAATTTCTAATACACTTTAGATTTCTCATTCCTCAAATAAAACATAAGACCAGTACTTGCAAAAATTAATTGTATCCACAAGCCACAGTGGTACAGAATATTTTATAGTATATACTGCAGCTCTAGTAGCTACTATTGTATTGTAACTGCACACTGCTTATTACTTACGAGTTCCAACAAAGTGGAGTTCAAAGCTAGCATTATTTCTTGAGAATTATTGTTGAAATGTGTGACAAGAATCTTTGTGAAAAGTTCAACTGTTGGGGAATAATGTGCTTCAATTTATTTTTGAAGTGAAAACTTCTTTGGGCGCGTTGGGCATTTTTGAGATGAAACTAAACCATTGATTTCGCGACACGATGACGACACCAGCTTTTGACCATTAAAAAGACATCAACGCGTTGATTACCGCGGTGCCGATTTTTTTTCAAGTTTTCACTTCTGTCGGCACTCCCGGAGTGCCACTGTTTTATTTTTATAGTTATTTGTGAAAGTTTTGTAATACTTTTGCTCTTTTAACTTAAGTGTGAGAACTTTTTGGAATTTCTTTTAAAATACGTGTGCATATGAAAAGTGTTTTCTTGACCTTTCGTGAAAATATTTAACTTAACCTATACTTAAACTCTTATGCCAAAACCCTTGGGTTTATTTTTATTTTCGTCCCTTTTCAGGAGGTTTGGGATACTAAAGGCTTTTAAAACTTTGGTACAAGCAACGGTATTGTGCTTATGCGTAACTCCAATGACCCAATTTTTCTTTAGTAATTATTTGCTATTAACTGCGCCCCGTCGTTTCACCCGCATAAGTCTCGTTTCCGTGGGAATATCGGGATACAAAGTATCCTATGTCCTAACCCAGGTCATGGTCTATCGATGTGTCTAATTTTATCTAAATCCGTTCTGCCGTTTTAGCGTGAAAGCGTAACAAACAAACAAAAAAAAACCAATAAACTCACTTTTGAATTTAAAATATTAGTTAGGATTTTGTAATATAATTCAGACTGATACTATTTTACAATTAGGTACTGAATTTGGCGTGTAAACTAAATGCAGGTAGTTAACTGATTCAGGCGTGACCTTGCAGAAATCCACTATAAAATGAACGCAGAGTGTGCTCGGTGTGGCAATACGCCACGTTCGGGACAAGTCAATCGTCATCCCGAGGATGCCTCGTTGAGAGGTGAAACACGTGTCGATTTCTTTCAAGTCTTTTTATGGTTCTTTAGAAATAGCTAAGCGGAACAGGTTACTAAATATATCCACGTCTATTGTATTTTATATGTAGATATAACTATGTAGAACGTCTGATGAAAATTAATTAAACGTCATGAGAAGAGCTCTTTAGTTATTATCTTTACTTCAACATAATGATAACCCTTTTCACATGGTTCAGTTAATTTCTGCTGTGTCATCTATGTAGGTACTTGGAGATCTGTGTCTAGGCATATTACAGCTGTCTATCACATGGTTTCCTTGCTAATTTATTTAATTAAAAAGCTTTGCATACTTCGCTTGCATAGGTATGCGTGTTAACTGAATAATTTCTTCTTTAACTCGGTAAAGTCGTAACAAAATATCCTCAAATACATAGCGTGTCTTAAGAATATTAAATTATTCAACAAATAAAATATATTTTGCATTTCAACGTACGGCTGACCCAATTCTTTCTGAGGTTCGCAGTAAATTCCTTTCTCTTGTTGCATTAAAAAGAAAAAAAAAGAACCGAGTATTTTTACTAGTTGTGGTATGCCGTTTTATTGCTGCCAAATATGTACTTCATGTTCATGTAATTTTATTTTTGTTCTGCATAATGAGCTGATTTGAGGTTAGTTCTATTCTTATTTAATAGTTTTTGTAATGAAATCGTTTTATTGTTCTGCTTAAATTGTATATTTTGAACATTCTGTGATAATGAGTTTTCGAGTGTTATAATAATCAGCAATTTACATGTGCACACGTTTTTTCCATACATAAGCTTATTGAATGATTGTGCATCTAAAGAAAAGCTTGTGATTTTAAAAGTGTCAAGTATTTTAACAATAAAATACTTTACTTAATTTCGTTAGAATTTAATAATATATTTTTTAATCAATCTTAAGTAGTAGGTACCTGAACAATGGGCACGCCACATTTACGGCGATAAGTTCCCTCTCTGAGGAGTGGCTAGAGAGGCGCCACGGCATTCTCACCTTCCGCCTGACGCAAGTCTTCACTGGAAACGGCTGTTTCGGGAGGTTCCTGTTCAGGATAAGGCGCGAGGAAACGCCCGGGTGTCACCATTGTGTGGATCGCCCGGAGGACACGGTGAAGCATACGGTGGAGGTCTGCCTGGCTTGGGCGGAGCATCGCCGTTTCCTCGTGGAGGCGATCGGCGATTTCCCACCCAAAAAAAAAAGCTACCTGAACAAAAGAAATGAAATAATCTTAAAAATAAATAATTTTGAAAATATAACCAAAAATATTTCCTAACAAAAATCTACAAAATCGAGAACATATTCAAACAAACCCTTGAACTTCAGAGGCGTACAAAACATAAGTTTTATAAACAGTATCCAATAGTAACGTCTTCCACAATACGTATGGGAGGTCGTGTGATAGTTCCACGATACATATTTTAGGGGCCTCCATGATACGGCACGTGACCTAAAAACCGGCTGAAAGGAAATGTCTCCAATTAAAAATTGACGGTCGTCAGCCATCGTTGTGAGCGAACACGGATGAATGAAGATATTTGGATGAACATCACATTTTGGAGACGGCGGCGGCGTCACAACGTTAGAAAGAATATTTTTAACAATTCAAGTCCGCATTTAACTAATTCATATTTCATCATACAGACAACAGGAAAAAAAAATCGTTGCGATGATACGAGTTTTTCATAACCATATTCGTTTTAAAAGAAATACGAATATTGTGTTTGAAATGGTGTGAAAATAACATAACACACATAATATAACATCACATGTTTCCCCGAAGGGTTGGGCAGAGGTGTCTCTGTAGCAGGTACACCCACATTTCGCCAGTTATGTTTAAGTCCCATGTAATGAGGGCGAGCCTATTACCATCAACCGGGCATAAATCCAGACTCGGAGCTGCTACAGAGAAATTTCAGAAAAAAAAATGTGTGTGTGTGTGTGTGTGAAAATGTTTTAGAATACCAAACCATAATATTCTCAATAATAAGCAGTTTTTAAATAAGGGGGCTAATCATTATGTGAATGGTAACCAGAAATATTATGCTAGAATAGAATAAAATACTCTTTATTATTTATGTACAGTAAGCGTTCAAAAGTGCATAAGCACGTTAAGAGTCGTATTGCTGTGAACACGCGGTATAGCTCGTACATTTGTATGTGTAAGCAACACGATACACACACCACAGATAACGCAGTTTTGCACTACACGAATCAACAATATATTTCCGTCGCTTTAAACATGCTAGCACACACGCATTATGCGCGTGACCTTGACCAGTTTATGGCATTGCTAAAATTCGAGAGTAACTTAACAAGTTCAGATAGCAGAAAGCGTTAAGCGTTGGAATGGAATTCAAACTGCCTCAGGTTCTAATCTCGTAAAGCACAGTGCGGTTTTTTGCAAATATTATTATTTTTGTTTTCGATAATAATATTTTTTAAATATTGCTGCTTTTTTATGTTGTTATTGCAATAAAGGGTTAAGAATAAAAATGCGTGATATATGATAACAAAATTAAAAAATATATTTATTCGTTACATTTATTTTACATAAGTTAACAAACTGCAACAATTATTTATCATTACTTTAGCTGAATAAGATGTGAAATAGATGTCAAGAAACTTAGAACCAGTTTGTATTATTTGACATATTTGAATTATGAAATATTTTAAATTTTAAATGGATTTTTTCACCATAAATATTAAGCTTTGATCATGGTCGAAGTAATTAAGCTATAAAAAAGAATATTAGACGACTTAAAATGTAAAAAAACTACTTACAGAATAGGTGATTTTAAGGTTAAATATGAGCAGTTTTTTATATTTTATTTGTATTAATTATTTTACATTTTATTTGACTAGTAAATATTGGTTGGTATTGAGGTTATAGTTTAAGTATTCATTTTCTTTACGAAAAGAAGATTGAAACTAAACCTAAAATTTTAATCCTAAAATAATAATACGACAAAAATAATCTTAAACATTTTCGGTTTATCTGCAAGAAATACGACAAACACCATATTGAAACGTGCTTAATAATTCGTTACCACAAATTCATGCAATAACGAATCTGTTGTTTATTAAGTTGGTATGGTAAATATTTTAAGGTTAAAATATAGCGTCCCACTTGAAGTCTTAATATTATCGTGCGAAACTTAAATGTTCAGGTGTATTATGCCTTTCTGTCAAAAACGGTTTTCTAGCTGGTCTTCAGTGATGCAAGGCTTCAGAGTGCACGGCGAACGGTTCATAATGACGTATTAAATCAGCACAATATCTCGTTGGTATGAAACCATTTGTTTCATATTCATTCACCATTTGACATCGCTGCACCTCGATAATAAGCCTATTCCTCATATCTCTTAACCCTCACACTCACAGTATTTCTCTAGAACAAAGAATAACATTGTATTTATTACACTTATCACCTAATTATTTATTATTCACTAATCGAATTATACGTCATAATAAATTTAAAACTTTAAAGGCATCTTCTATCTCAACAATACCTCTGTTCTATCAACCTTTGATTAAGATTTATGTTTAGTAAAATATGAAATATTTAAATGATAACACACTCACACTTAGCCCGGTTTCATTGTAAATTTTTGTAATAAAATTACATTCACTTTTACTGCATTCACTTTTTATTTGACTGCATTTTGAAAATAATAACCACAACACCGCTAATAGCTAAATACTCGTCACCGACAATAATCACGAACCAACAAAGTTCTAAGTGAATACTCGTAACGAATTGCATCTGTCTACCCCACATAAATCGAAATAATTTACTTAGTTTTCTGTGGTCTACCTGCTAAACTTTAATATTTATGTGAACAAGACGAATGAAACAAAAAACGAATAATTAACTAGTCATTACTATGAGTTGCAGACAAAGTGAGTGTGTGTGTGTGTAATGTGCGTGTCTACAGTATTGTAACAACTTTAGAAGAAGGTCGTAAGTCAAACCGAAGCGTCAGTCTATTGCTTTGTGAGATTGCTTATGGACTTTTGGTCGGTACTGTACGCCATAAATGCTAAGCTCGTTTACACAAAATAATCTTTATATATATTTATTTCATAGAATAACATTCTGCTAAGCAATGACAAATCACCATTATTTATTTTGCATTTTTAGCCAATAACTTATCAGTCCTAGGTACGAATGAACAAATACATAAGTAACAGAACATACGAGTACACTATGTTCCAAACAAATTAGCACACCTACAAAATTTCAATTAACTTAAACGAAAGGGCTAACACACCACTTTTAATAATTAAGTGTTCAGAACTGGGAGTAATTTAAATAATTAATTTAACGACCTGAGTATTCAGTTGTCATGTAATAGATTTAATTTATACACGTATGAAAACACTTTGTCATACTGTAACGAGTTTCGATGGTTACAGCATTTTAGTAATTATTAGATTAATGCCTACACCTAAGTCGCTGAATCATTTATCATCTTCATCATCAACCTTCATCAGACCACTGCTGGACATAGTTTTCTCCAATCGCACGTCAGTCAACTCGATTCTCGGCAACTCTTTTACAGCTGCTACCAGCCACCCTGAATTGTTCACACCCGAAGTGTAAAAAGACTTAACAAATATTGCAACTGTTTTCCATGACACCTTTCCGAAATTCATGAAATGACTGACTGTTCATTGAATGACTTTTTCATGACATCATGACATTTGAGAACAAATCTAAATTAGAGAGATGTATATTGATTATACTGATTATTGTGAAAGTGAAAACTTCTTTAGGCGCGTTGGGCATTTATGAGATGGGAAAATACAATTGAACTCGCGACACCGTTACCGACACCTTTTTTTTTTTTTTTTTTTGGGTTGGAAATTATCAAATAACTTCTTCCGCTCTGGGTGGAGAGCGGGAGGGCGTGTCAGACACTTACTGACTAAAACCCACCCGTGTTCCTTCGGTTGCCCTGTTGCCGGGGGCCACGATGTCCCTATCGGTTTTCTTCGAACCCCCGGCAGGCACCGTTACCGACACCTCATTTTTGTAAACGCGATCTTTATTTATATCACGTTACGGATCAATGTTCTGTGCAAGTATTTTTACTTTAAAGGTTTTGGAAGTATTTTTTTTTTGTAAACACGATTGTGATCTTTATTTAGTTATGGTTACGGACAAATGTTCTGTACAAGTATTTTTCTTCCACCAAGGCGCTCTTTTTCAAGTTTTCACTTCTGTCGGCACTCCCGGAGTGCCACTGTTTTTTATTCTTTAATTTATTATGGTCGCGAATCATATTTTGATCAAGATGCAAACTGACACTGACCTGTAAATTGCAAAAAAACGTAAGAAAATTCAATTTTCGCGGGCTACCTTTGCGAATCTATCTTGAATACACGTTGAGAAGAGATATGACTGACTACAGATAAATCTACATAATTAAGTGCATATTCAGTCAGTGTTAATTTGTACTAACAAGAAACTAACTTCGTTTCGGACAAGGAAAACTGTTCCATATGTAACTAGCCTTATTATAATAAAAATAACCGTCGGCAAAAGGTGAGATAAGAAAAACTAGAACGAAGATATAAGGAGATGATTATAGAACTCGTACCGCTCTTCAATATTATTTTCTATTTCTGTTACTAACAATGTCTCGTGAAGTATTCAACGGAAGCATAATTTATTCACGACGCCGTACGTAGAACCGATATTTGATTTATAAAGGTCTTGGTCAGAGTTATAGAAAATTTTTAAGTAGGTTCTGCCTGGTTTGATATTATTATTTACTTTTTTAACCGACTTCCAAAAAGGAGGAGGTCATATGTTTGTTTTTTTTTGTGTATGTCCACCGATTTCTCCGTCAATTATGGACCGATTTTGAAAATTCTTTTTTTGTTTGAAAGGGCATGCTCTCAAAGTGGTCCCATATTTTATTCTTTGCTTGGATGGTTTTTGAGTTAGGTTCAATAACACGTTTTTATTTCCCACTTAGTATATGGATGATATGATTAGTTCCTGTCACTGTTATTTACATAGCAGGTAGTGGTATTCGAATTTGTGTGGGGTAGGTACCACAACTAAAAACTGAAAAAAAAAACTGGGTTGTTTTTTTTTTTTGCAAATAGTTTTCCTTTTGGTTTTTGAACATAGGAACATACAACATTTTCCAGTAGTTCCAAAAGTGTCGGAGGAAAATGTAAAGAAATTGATCAAAAAACGAAGGTCCCTGTGGATGGCAATTGATAGTGCCACTACATACATTGAGTTCTTTGATTTGATTATTTGGATACTTAACATTCTATTTTTAAATCACCTTCAAGACGTTTTTCATTTGACAATAATTGAGGTAAATTTTATAACCTCAATTATCGACAGTGATTTTAAATTTGAAATCTTAATACACATGAATGTGTCACTCAGATACTTGTAGAACAGACCATAAAATAAAACAAATAATTTCTAAGATATTTAATACTATCCTGTGTAGTTGTTGTGTGCTTAGAGGTATGAGGAACAGGGTGTAAAGTTCACTCATCCTCTATATAAAAGGGAGGATCCTCCGACCAGACGGGTGTCGTGTCTGGCGGGCAACTACCCGACGGTTGATATCAGATAGTCTTA
The DNA here is from genome assembly GCA_949152395.1 of Agrochola litura. NCBI lineage: Eukaryota > Metazoa > Arthropoda > Insecta > Lepidoptera > Noctuidae > Agrochola > Agrochola litura. The sequence goes on along the minus strand of OX424509.1, from coordinate 12,792,610 downwards.
TATATGTCGTTCACCCGGTAAACTCTAATTGTGTGATGCAGAATTTGTGTGACGTCATGTCTTTTTGATGCGTAGTTCGTATGTGACGGTGAAACTGATACACATAGAATGAAAATTAAGTTCTCATGTGATTCAAAGGAAGCTTTTCACCTTATTCCCGTAGTACACTTACCTACCACTGCGAAACGCGATACTTTTTCAAACATTTTGGTTAGTTTTCGCAGCCTGCTACGTAAAGGGTGGGTTCGGGTGTCTGGCGGCAAAATAGATTAATGTATATTTTGTCACCCTACTGTGCCGAATTGAGCCGAATCATGCCGACGCGGACAAGTGCGTAGCACGCCTTATATTCAATTTTCGAATCATGAACCACGAGTCTGAACTTTCTAAAATGATACGAAATTAGTTCTGAAAAGGCTTTCCGACTGGTATTGGTATTATCATTATGTGGTACTAAGCATTTTTATCGATACCTGCATCAGTCAGTTTGCAAACATCGAATTAAATAAAAGTTAAAGTTGAAATCAATTGTTAAACCATCGTCTGTCTGCAATCCGATAACTTAAAGAAAATCAACTTTCCTTTCTTTAACTACGATGAATAAAAGAGAAAAAATGCACTTCCTTCATTCCTATTTGAATTCATTCTCACAATCCTGCGAACCAATCTCATTTTATTGACCGTTCCCTCTTAAGTTATTGGCATAGGAGCTTGATGATCCCGTAAAAATTTTACGACAAATTTTGTTTGTCTGTGCTTGTCCATAAATCTTTGAAGGCGTTTTAGTATTTTTAGATTTGTGCTGTATTTTCTAGGAAATACTTTTCGGATTGAATTTAGAGTGACAACTAAGGGGTACCTTTTTAAGTGCAACATATTTCACTACATAAGCTCTTAACTACATTGGAAGGATCTATCCTTCCAATTTAGTTAAGAGAGAGATTCGACCAAATTCTAATTTGGTCGAATTTTTATTAAATAAATGATGTTTGTTAACAGCTGTATATGTATCATTAATGTAGACATTACTGACAACAATAAAATATACTCATTTACTAAACATCACTGAAGCATGAAAATGCAAACACATCAAAAATGAAACAATAATTTTCGTACAAACTCATCGATCAAAACGAACTGCATAAACCGCTAAAATTATTTCACAAATGTAAATATTTGTCACAGTTTTTGCTTCAGCATAAAATCAATCATTATTATCGTTTCGACTGACTATGGATTGTTAAGGCTGACGTACATTTGAGTGGGTCACACCATATATGAACCATCGCACACTACAAGCGGGCCACAGCTAGGGTATTATTGCAAAAAAGTCCGGATATTTAATTTTTAAGTATTCATTCAATATTGGAACAAAGTTCCTTAATAGGAGGCTTCCTTAATTGTATTTAATTTACATTAATATTCTGAAAAAGTTACGCATCGAATCAAAATGGAACTTTAGTATATGATTTATTGGATATTTTTCTTTCCATAATTACGTAATTGGAACATTTTCGCTCGATTCATGTTTATTCGAAAAATGTTGTCTTTTTTAAAGATTATTTGAAACAAAAACAAGATTACTCGGCTTTTATGTCTAAAATGATGATTGTCAGTAAGAAAGTATAGTTTATTATCCAGATATAAGATATTTTTTCTCTAGATCAATTATTATTTTAGTTCTAAACGAAATAAGAATTGAGACTTACGTCATTTAGTTCCGTGTTCGAACACAACCAAAGAGCACACGCGATATTCAACTTTATTACTGATGCGTTAACGTTTAGCACGTGGTGGGGTGCATGGGGGCAAACATCAGCAGCAGCATCAGCAGCATAGGGGAAATTGTCTTTGGAGTTCGCGGGTTGCGGTGGTTGATTGGTAAAAATCGTCACGTAAGGAAAAAGCGTTATGCGACCGTGTGACTTTTTCTCTCTCTCTATCTCTTTTTATTATATACAAGTGTATGTGTGCGTGCGAGTATCGCGTAAGGAACTTTATTGCTGACGGGGGTACCCCGTCCGCACACGTTTATTCCATGTTCTAAAAGAAATCCCCTTATCTCGAAAATTTTACACAAATGACAAAGTCCGGACGGAGGACCTAAAAACCGGACGTGTTTGGTCAAATCTTCAACAGTTGGTAACCCTAGGGGCACCGCGATTTTTGTATTGAAATGCGATGCACTGCGGCCCGATGCGGCTGTAATGTGCGCTTAGCTTTAACATCGCTTGAAACGTTACCTCGTAATGAGCGTGCGCGTACATAATGAATCATCTTTGTTGACACAAAGCCCTCGCAAAACAAACATGCCTAGCAAACATCATAATTTCGATGTGCGACTATCGACAATTTCGCGAGATGACGTCAGATTTCATTTGACGAAGCGGAATTGGTGCTGGCTCTCATCATCTACCTAGCCTTTTCGCAACTTTGTTGAAGTTGGCTTCTAGTCTTACCGGATGCAGCTTAATACCAGTATTTTACATGGAGCAACTGCCTATCTGACCGTTACTGGGTAATACGATACCCCTTTGGTAAGACTGATTGTCAGACTTTCGGTTTTCTGACGACCCATAACGACTGTCAAAGATCCACGAATGACAGCCAGGCTTAACGTGCTTTCATCATCATTTATTTGCTTAGAAAGTAAGTACCTACATAAAGACAATCTAACAATTAGGCGTCCAAACATTGAAAGTAATATTCCTAAAAATCGAATTAAAATCAAAAAGTGAAATTAAAATTGGCAAAAAAATTATAAAATTTAAATAACAATTGGGAAATTCACAATTTCAATAATTAAATCTAAAGTGTGGTGTCATTTAAAAAATCATTAATTGAATAATAACACTCAAGTAATAGGGCTGTCAGTTTTTTTTAAACATTTGGATTGGGACATTTTTATAATATTGGGTATTTTGTTATAAATTGTAGGACCCATGCCGAAAACGGTTTTCGTAAGTAAAACTGTATTGTAACCACCATTTTGTACTTTTGCTTTCTGAGATGGGATTTTAGTTTGTAAAGATGATCACCCATCCACTGACCAACCGCGGCGACTGTAGCTTAACCTGATCGATCGACCCGTGCGGCAGTTATTACTTAGCCGCAAGCTCCTCAAATAATTGGTGCTATCTCTACGGAATGTAATTTTTATTTTGGACCCGGATCTTTTTAATTAAGTACGTGTTAATAGGGCAAACAGAGTTTTTGAAAAAGTTGGGCTTTGTTGAGCTACTGCATACTGGTGCAAGTCTAAACTTGCGCAAGTATTGTAAGTTTTATAGTAATGTGCATGGCCACCATTAAACTCAAAACTTCGTACGCCCAGGTTTTGTAGGGAGGGTAAATGAAAATGTCACACAGTGAGTGTGTTTTCAGCCTGATTATTAGCAAGATCCCATTTAATTTTTATTTATTTCTTCCTTTGGAATGAAACCAATTTAAAACGGACTGAAAACAAGAGAAACACGCTTCGTAATGGTTTTTCCGTATGTAGGTACACGGTCTTCAATTGTTTAAAAAAGTTAGGGTCGTGGGAAAGTCGGTTTTAATATCAGCGGCGCAAAGTAAAAAATAGCTTGTGTCATTTTGAATAATTGGAATGGTTAACAATGAGAAGCACTTTACCAGTATACTCTGGTACTTCTAAAATAAACATTATTCAATGAACGTAGTCATTGCTAAGCAATGTTTTTTAAGGGTTTTTGACATTTTTAGCATTCGATTACAAGATGTCAACTCAATGCCATCATCATTAAAATTACCATAAGAAAATTTGCAAAAGTGGAAAGAATATCTTCTCCAAAAATATTATTTTTCTCATTTATTTTTAACATCGAGTTCTGTTACTACTTGAAGCTTGAGTGGGCCGTCTGTCAACGGGGACAAGTGTCGTGGACGATCCACAACAGAATTATTTTTGTTGGGCGAAGAAGTATTTGCATGACATTCAAATATTTACAGCGCGCTCGAACAAGCGATTATGTAAATGTAAGTGCCTTTTGAAGGTGTAAATGTGGGCAAATAAACAGGAAAGTAAACGCAGGATTTTTATAAATTTAACTGCAACTTTTAGGGTTTTAATGCTTTAACTTTATTACCAAGGCTAACATTCTAATGGCTTTGCTAATCATTCTTCAATATGGTTCAAGGACAAATTCGGATATGCCTACTATGAGCGGTAATTTAGGTCAGGTGAAAAATAGGTCATAGGCATAGGACACTTAACTACATTTTCGTTATTCTGCAGTGTTTTTGTAATTTGAAAATGTCTGTTGAAGTTTAAAAACCAAAATATGTTTCCCACCTTTTTTAGGGTTCCGCAGTAAACAAGAAACCCTTATAGTTTCGCCATGTCCGTCTGTCTGTCTGTCCATTCACGGTCTAGCTTCAAGGCTTTTTGTACTAGAAAGCTGTAATTTGGCTTGGGTTTACATACTAATTACGCCGACAAAATGGTAAAATAAAATTATGAAAAATTTTTTTTTTTTAGGCTAGCTCACTTACACGTAAAGTGGGGACTTTTTGGAATCGGTATCGTTGGTATCGTTGGAAAGGTCCTTCAAAATTATTGAAAGTATGAAAACCATTTTTGGATTCAAGGATCTGTTTACGAAATATTAGTCAAGTGAAAAATCACAGTAATAGTTTATATAACGAAATTAAAAGGAAAACTATCACTGCTAAGTAGGATCTACAAGTTAACGAGTAATAATCGACCAACTTATATTTGCAGTTGCAAAAACATAATATATTTTCCCATACATTTCGTATCGGAGAACATGTTTTTCAACTACAAAGTCAAGTTTGTATTTGGGATAAATTCATACCAACTACGGAACCCTTCATGGTGCGTGGTCCGACACGCACTTGTTGTTATTTATTTTTACTTTTTATGTGGTACGTGATGGCTTAAAGAAGTGTTTAATAAAGTTATTTTTTGAAAAGGCACCATTAAGTCAACACTGTCTTCTGATTTATCTAATTATAATAATAATTATAGTATCTCAAACTTTTATTTAAATCTGTTGATACGTATTTCAAATAAATTGAACGATCATCATTTCAACGAGCTTCTGAATTACTCGGCAACTCGATGCGAACAATTTGTTTGGCCAATAATCCGATAAATCTATGGAATGGCTGCAGGATGGTACTCGACCGCAGCTGCAGAGACAATCGATTTAATTAATTATAGCAGACGGTGAATGACCGTCACGCTAAGTCAACAAATAGCTTTGCTGAACGAGACTATTTCAGGTCGATTCTATAATAAACATATTTTGTGAATATCTCCAATATAGTATAGTAGGGTTAAAATGACTCTTATTTAGTCTTAAAGTAAAATATGCTGGTCATAGCAGAAATTCAAAACAGTTTTTTCAACGTCAACTAGGTGTTTCAAGAAAAACTAAGACAAAATACACAGACATACCTTGGAGCTAGGGGGATATTTAGACTAACCTAGGGGTTTCGTCGCTTTGCCGAGGTCTTCCTTTAAGGATAATTAACTGAAATTTTATATGGCCAGCTCCACTTAAACCTGTGGTGCTTTTCTCAAGAAACCACCTTAGACAATAAGAGCGTTTATTCTGAAAGTGGGCAACGTCGCAAATAGATGTCAAATATTTCGCTGTTTTGATTAATTTGGCAATATTACTTTATGGAAATAAGAAATGTGGCTAACTAGTTCCCTAGAATATTAATATAATATATATATATATATAATGAATATTCGGTATTACGATATTAATGATTGCATTTCATTATTAATATTCTAGGGAACTAGTTTGCCACATTTCTTATTTCCATAAATATTGCTAAATTAATCAAAACTGGTAAATATTTGACAGCTATTTACGACGTTGCCAACTTTTAGGATAAACCCTCTTAACCTACACGGTTGTCATAAATGAGCTGACCGTTACAACTTAATTGTGTCAAATTTAAAAGTAACTTTGACCTCTGAGTTTATTTCCTCTCAGAGTAATTGGCGAGGAAGCACCGACCTCATCTAGATTAAATTTTTAAAAAAATGACGTGTGAAAATGTTATTTTTAACCAATTTACAAAATAAATGATTATCTTAAGCTAAGTAGGCATTCATGTGGTTTCCTAAAATAAATACAAGGATAACACTGAAAGTTTTTTGAACTGGCTGGTTAGAAACAAATCCAATGAAAAATGTATCCAAAATTTCGAATTTAGAACTCTTTGATAACCTAATGTGGTATGAATTCATCTGTCATTTATTTCTATAAATTGGCTGAAATTGGAAAAGCGCGTGGTATAGCGCGCCAAAATGAATTTAATGCTAAAAAATTTTGACTCTATGATTTATTACGATTTTCGTTGTAGTCTTAGTCAACAACAAAGTTATGGTAGACTTCGATTAGCCTTTCATGATGAAGCCCCATCGCGTGTCATTGTTTACAACTGGTCTTATGATTTTAAGCGTAGTCGTAGGAATCTTACTGATGACCTGCGTGTGGGACGTCCTGCAACGGCAACAACTGACGATAACATCATTATCGTGCGGCGCATGATAGAGACTGATAAGAAAATGACTTACTAACAGATTCGGGCAACCTAAGGCGTTGGTATGAGTCAAGTTCAAAAACGCTAACATGAGAATTTAAGCGTCGGAAAGATATGTACTAGATGTATATATACCCCATAATTTGACCAAAGACCAAAAAGCCTCGAAGAGGCGTGAACATTTGGTCCGTAACTCAATGGTTCCATCAAATGCCGTTGCTTAGAAAGGAATGGAGAGTATTTCGAAAACCGTAAAGGTATATTAGCAACTTAATGCTTCATTCAGTTTTTTATTTTCTAAGAACTTTCAGTGTGTCCAACGTAATTCTACTTCTCCGGAACAGAAAGAGTTTTCGATAGAATATCTACTCTGAATAAAAATATTTAAGCCTCGTACCGAACTTAGGACCGCAAATCCGACTAAGACTGGATTTGGGGTCTTAAGTTATTAGGTACTTTATCTTTCAGCTTCTCCAGGACTTACGATGTAAACACAACATTATTACGGAAAGTAAAAGGCAAGCCGTCAAAGGGAAAAATAACTTAGATTTTACTTAGGTACGTATGTTTAACCCAGAATAAACTCAAACCACAAACATAGTATTAATACTTGACCGGTCTAGACAGTAATTAATGGGCATGAACAGAAAAATATCGTTAGACCATGTGGTAACAATGATTAATATCAGGGTATTTATCATTATTTATTTCCAGCGCGACACGAAGCCACAATTATTATGAAAATTGAGACATTTTTATAACATACTAGTTATCTTTGGCATTACACTCCGCTCTTCACAAACGAAGAGAATTCGCGAGGATTTGGACAAAAAAAAAAGGATTTACTTAGACAAGAGCAAACGATTTCTTTCTTGAAAAAAATTATATAAATTAATTGGCGGATTTGGAATTGTTTTGGCGACCGATTTTTTTTTTCAATTTTACAAGCGATGAACTACTAAAACGTGTAAATCTAAAATATGCTCACAAAATGCCCAGTACAGCACAGTTTTCATCAATATTTTTATGAAATAGTTTTTCTTTACGCCCACACATAAAGTTTTTATTTTAGTGTTGCAAAAAGCTCCCACATGGCTGAACGAATGTTTAAATTGGCATGACACACGAATTAATAAATATACCAGCCTATTATTGTTCCACTGCAGGGCAAAGGCCTCTTCTCATACAGAGAAGGCACGAGTTTTGATCACCACGCTTGCTCAAGACAGGTTGGCGATTTGAGACTTATATTAACTATAAAATCTAGGTTTCCTCACGATGTTTTTCCTTCACCGATGTTAGTAATGTCCAAAATAAACTCTGAAAGTATACAGGGCCTCCCAAAGTTATGGGACATGAAGGGAAAGTACCTTAAATATCGTAGATAGGGTATTTTGCTGAAAGAAGACATTATGTTATTTTTAAAAGTTAGTAATTCTGCATTCAAAGATTTTCTAAAAATTACTTGCCTCGTCTGGGAATCGAACCGACTTAAATGTAAAAAAAAAACACCCCTACTTTTATGATGCCAATCGAAAGAATGGCCAAAAAATAATAACTATTCTTAAGTAACATAGTATTTTAAAAGAAAGGAACAGCGTGAAATTAGTCATTTTAATCAAATTAAAAACATACATAAAACTGCCGTAGTCAATTAAGTGGGTATTTTTTTGTAAATTAATTAATTAAATGCTCAAAATGTGATCCCTCTTGTCTTACGCAAATCGCCAATCTTTTAATGAGTCCGCTGCCTGTTGATTTTCTTATCATTTTATGGTGAATACTCGATATGATATGGCACAATTCTGTTTGTAACTCGCCCGTTTTCGTATCGTTTTTTGTAAGTATAGCATATCTTTCACGTATCCCCAAAAGAAGAAATCTAATGGTGTAAGGTCCGGGGATCTGGCCGGCCATCTAATCGGTCCATTCGTACCAATCCAAGTAGGAAATAATTCACTACTTTTCGAACGTCGTCGTCGGCAATCAATAACTTTCTTGAAATTTCACTCAAACATTTTACGTTGTTCGTTTCTTTTAAAATACTATGTTACTTAAGAAGAGTTATTACTTTTTGGTCATTCTTTCGATTGGCATCATAAAAGAAGGGGTGTTTTTTTTTTACATTTAAGTCGGTTCGATTCCCAGACGAGGCAAGTAATTTTTAGAAAATCTTTGAATGCAGAATGACTAACTTTTAAAAATAACATAAAGTCTTCTTTCAGCAAAATACCCTATCTACGATATTTAAGGTACTTTCTCTTCATGTCCCATAATTTTGGGACGCCCTGTATATGAATTGAAAAAGTCTCATTGGTACTTGCCCGGATTTGTACCCACAACCCTGTATGAATAAATAACGAAGGTAAATATTGTTCATTTCATATTTTTGAACGAACGGTATTTGAATGTATAATTTTTAGTTTCAACTATTAAATCTGAATCTGCATTCAAAACGTTTCTTTGAAATATTCATTATTAATATTATCTGCGTTTTTTTTTTTACACGGATTTAAAATCATTTTCAGTCTTTGAATCTTAAATGAATAAAAGCAATTGCTACGTCACGAATATTAAAAATGTCTGCCTCGTTGGCCTAGTGGTTGATCTGGCGGAGAGCCAATTCGGTTTCCGCAGGGGGCGCTCTACGGTGGACACCATCATGCGCGTGCGGGCCCTCACGACGGGGGATGCTGTGGCCCGGGGTGGGGTCGTCTTGGCGGGGTCTCTAGACATCGCCAATGCCTTCAACACCCTGCCCTGGAGTTGCATCAGGGAGGCACTTCGGTATCACCGGATGCCGACCTACCTCTGTCGTGTGGTCGAGGCCTATTTGACGGACAGGGCTGTCATCTACCCCGGTCACCAAGGAGAGTGGAACCGGCGAGAGATGTCGTGCGGTGTCCCACAGGGATCGGTCCTGGGGCCGCATCTGTGGGACATCGGATACGACTGGGTGCTGCGCGCCGACCTCCCTACTGGCGTCAGCGTCGTTTGTTACGCTGACAACACGCTGGTCCTGGCGCAGGGGAGGTCGTACCAGGCGGCGGCCGACTTAGCGACACGCGGGGTTGCGACAATCGTCGACAGAATCCGGCAGCTGGGACTCGAGGTGGCCCTGCACAAGTCCGAGGCCATGGGTTTTTATGGTCCTCGTAGTGCGCCACCGTCGGGTTCCCAGGTATTGGCGGGAGGGGTTTACATCGGCGTCGAGTCGACGATGAAGTATCTGGAACTCGTCCTCGACAGCCGGTGGAACTTCGTGGAGCATTTCCGACGTTTGGCTCCCAGACTGGACCGGGCCGGGGCTGCCTTGAAGCGGCTCCTGCCCAATCTGGGAGATCCAAACGCCTCCTGCCGGAGGCTCTACGCGGAAATCGTGCGGTCCATGGCCCTTTACGGGGCGCCGGTGTGGGCGCCTTCATTGAGGCGGCAGCGGCGCGCCGGCTGAACGCGTCCCAAAGGGTCATGGCTATCCGGCTGGCCCGAGGATACCGCACGGTCTCCTGCGAGGCGGCGAGCCTCCTTGCCGGAGTACCGCCATGGGATCTGGAGGCAAAGGTCCTCGCGCACATTTGGGAGTGGCGTGAGGAGGCGAAACGCCGGGGCTTAACTCCGATGCCGCAAGAAGTCGCGGCACAGCGGACAGAGCTCCGGCGGGATCTCATGGCGGAATGGAGAGTGCGATTGTCGCAACCCAGCGCTGGGCACGCCACAATTGCGGCGATAAGACCCCTCTTTGAGGAGTGGCTAGAGAGGCGCCACGGCGTCCTCACCTTCCGCCTGACGCAGGTCCTCACCGGACACGGCTGTTTCGGGAGGTACCTGTTCAGGATAAAGCGGGAGGAAACGCCCGGGTGTCGTCACTGTGTGGATTGCCCGGTGGACACGGTGGAGCATACGGTGGAGGTCTGCCCGGCTTGGGCAGGGCATCGCCGTGTCCTTGTGGATGCGATCGGCGGCGGTGATCTCTCGCGTCCGGCCCTGATTAGGGCCATGCTACGGAGCGAGAGGAAATGGGAGGCCGTCACCTCTTTCTGCGAAGCAGTAATGCTCGCGAAGGAGGAGACGGAGCGCGTGAAGGAGAGCCAATTTCGCGCCCTCTCGCCCCTAACCGCCGCAGGAGGAGACGCCCTGGGCGTCGGGAATCACAGGAAGATTTCCGGCCACCGTAGGCGCGGGCTTGCGGACGGTGAGCAATGGGTAGCTCGCCGTCCGATAAGGACCAAGCCCGGGTCGACGGCGCGTTGTGTTCCACGCGCGCCTCAAAGAGATGTCAGCAGAATTGACGGGGTCCGCTAGGGCCAATGCCTACCGGGGCTGCGAATATGGGCCGATAGGGATATCGTGGCCCCCCGGCAACATGGCAACGGAAGGAACACGGGTGGGTTTTAGTCAGTAAGAGTCTGACACGCCCTCCCGCTCCACCCAGAGCGGGAGAAGTTATTTGATAATTTCCAACCCAAAAAAAAAAAAAAAAATTGCCTAGTCGTTGCAAGAGTTACTGCTGAGCATGAGGTCCTGGTTTCGATTCTCAGGTCGAGCAAAGTGTTATTGCGTTTTTCCATCAGATGTTTCCAACTCTCAAACTCAAAGCATTTATTTCAATTAAACCATTTACAGGCACTTTTGAATTGTCAAGGAATCGGTCAGTCAGAAATATGAAGCTAGTTGCCTATTCCAAAGCGTAATAAGTACCTATGGAGAAGAACGTTTCTCAGTGGCACTTGGAGTCTGGATTGTGCCCGGTTGATGGCAATAGGCTCGCCCCCTATTACATGGGACTTAAGCTTAACTGGCGAAATTTTGGTGTAGGTACTATAGGTACACCTCTGCCGAATCTTTCGGGGAAATACAAGCGTGATGTTATGTCTGCCAAGGTCTTGAAAAAAAAAAAAAAAATTTGTTTACTTGGGTATTTAAAGAACTTTCACTATTTATTTTGTTGTCATAAAATACCATAAATAGGGACGACGCATGGATAAAAAAAAACTATTTAGTCTGTCAGTCAGATAATTAAAAAAATTTAGATACGTATTTTTGCTTCATCATATTTATAAAAAATTACTTCAATAAAACGCATTAAAGTTGGGGAGTGGGGGTCGCTACGTCACAAGTAAGTATAAAATCTACATACTCGTGACGTCATTTTAAATCAGTGTACCGCCGTAATCTTTTGATCACATAAAAAAGGAAAAAAATACGTGTCCAATATTTTTTAATAATCTACAAGACGGACAAAAATTCTTTTTTTAGTCTTCATCCCTATAATAACTTATAGGGGTCTTATCTGGCGATTCTGATCTTTCATATCGCATTAAGAAAGAAAACGATAAAAGCAAAATTGATGCGTCAAATCTATCCCCTTTGTATTTAATTTGATACTAAATCCTTGAACGAACGCAATCTAGTCGTTAGACTGAAAAGCAATTTGATAAAAATTGCATTCGCAAACTATTTTCATGTGATCATGATACGATGAGCAACGTTTCATATAAAATTGAACGCTTAGTACATTGCTTTATAAACTGCACTTGCTTTTGTGTGCCTTAACACCCAGGGACTTGAAAATAGCCGTAGAGAATGGCACGTTTTGAGGGTTCCGTACCCAAATGGTGCCAACCCTATTACTAAAGTATATGGGTATTTTGCCGGAAATAAAACACTATTTATTTATTTTATTTCAAAATTGCGCTGTCCGTCCGTCTGTCACAGGTCTGTATCTTTTGAACCCTAACAGCTAGTCACTAGAAATGTATACAGAGTGTGTACCTACTACTGTGGCCGGTATAACAAAAAAAAAATGTCATCATCATCATCATCATCAGCCTATAAATGTTCCCACTGCTGGGACACTCCTCTCTGTGAGAGGGAGTGGGCCGTAATCCATCACGCGGGCCCAGTACGGATTGGTAGATGTCACATGTCTTCGAATTTTCGGTTCTAGGACATGCCGGTTTCCTCACGATGTTTTCCTTTACCGTTTTGAGAGCAGTGGTGATGAAATAATTTACACAAAGTAAAGCGCCTGTCTGGGTTTGAACCTACGACCTACAACTCGTAAGTCACGGCCGTTACCAATGGGCCACCACTGCTCTCAAAAAAAAAAGCTGCTCTGCAAAAAAAATACAAAATATAGGTAGTGTTAAATATTGCACGGTGGTACAGAATACTTCGTGTGCGAGTCCTAATCGCACTTGACCGCTTTTATAGCGTTCTCTGAATTCGTTCAATTCGTTTTTTAATTTATTTTAGTATTCTTTCTATTACCTATTATTGTTAAGTTTATAAGCCTACCTACCTAGCTACCTAGTACGAGTAGCTACCTACTGTTAAAAAAGGCTGATCTGCATTTTTCATAGGCTGCCAAAATTCATACTAGGCAGTCTGAAGGTTGGGTCAAACTACAAGAGCAGCTTGCAATTTCGTCATTGTATCGTCAGAAATAAGACAGAAAATGAAAGTTCTTCCTGTGACGTTTCCAAAGCAGACTTATTGCAAACATAATAATTGATTAAATGATTGATTGAATTGATTTATTAAATGTATTCGTCTAAATGTATCCTATACTATTAAATGAGCAATATTTGTGTATATGTATATATTTGTAATCACGTTCTGGAAAATGGCTATAACCATTTCGATGAAAGTTGAAAATATACGGGTTTACAGTGGCGAAAAATCGATCTAGCTAGGTCTCATATCTGAGAAAATTCGTTTTCTCTGTTTAAACTTTGGGCGACCGAGCTCTGCTCGGGTAAAAACACCCGATCTGAGCTCGGTCGCCCAAAGTTTAGAACAAGATGGCTACCTTAGAATAGTGATATGGCAGTATGCAATTAGTATGTACCTACTTTCTTATACCTACTATTAAATGAGCATTCTCTATTTTCACCCGAACAGAGCTCGGTCGCCCAGGTACATCTTTTTAAAGTAAATTCAGTTATAGATTTGGGAGATTTAACTAAATTTAGCGATAGTTAATTGATTCAGGCGTGACCTTGCGGAAATCCATTATAAAATACAATAGACGTGGATGTATTTAGTAACCTGTTCTGCTTAGCTATTTCTAAAAAGCCATAAAAAACCCTGAAAGAAATCGACACGTGTTTCACCTCTCAACGAGGCATCCTCAGGATGACGATTGACTTGTCACGAACTCGAACACGGGGTGTTGCCACACCGAGCACTGAATGCCGTAGTCGCATGCCATTATAATTTTGTAGGTGTACATGCATTTTACCACGGCTTTACCTTGACCATTTTTGTACCTATGTCTTGATTTCTGTCTGAAATATTTTCCTTTTTCATACTTTTTAGAACGTGATTTTTCATTAGTCGGGTTTTAGTTTTTTTCATGTACAAAGAAGATCATAATAATAATACGTAGGAAATGTAACTGTTATTGAAGGTATTAAAACGTTTCATGATATCATAAATATAAAACGTTATATGAGAAAATATCTTTAATGCCTTCATTATTCTTAACTGCTTTCTGTAGACGTCAGTAAGTACAAGTATTATCTACGGGTAGATAATTATTATAAAATAATGACTATAAATAGGCTCGCATCTCATTATTGTCGGAATTAATATAGCCATTTTAGAAATTTATGTAATTACGTCGAATTACATCAATGTTGATAACGATATTATACTTGCATGATTGGACTTTTTATTTCTTTTCAATAATTCTTAGCATAACTTTACAGTTTTTAATATAACTAATTATTTACACTAGGTACTAAATTAAAAGAATACCTAACTATCAATAAAAATAAAAAAACAAAACTTAGGCGTCGAAGTATTCGTCCGCATCGCTGTCATCCGGAAACGTGCCCAGAAGACTGGCAGCATTGCCACGTTGAATGGCAATGCAAATTTTTTGGCCAAAGAACGTGAAGTGTCGATCAGTCGACGAGAAATTTCCTTAAAAAGGAGATGCATACTAACGCTAACAATAACGATATTATTTTCTTTAATAATAACTAGCTTTACAGGTAGCTAAGTACTCATCTACGGCGCACCTACCGACCTACCTATCTCCCTACCTACCTAATTAATTAATTATAAAAAAGTGGCACTCCGGGAGAGCCGACAGAAGTGAAAACTTGAACAAGATCGCCTTAGTGGCAGAAAAACACGTGTATCTAAATAAAGAGCACAATCGCGTTTACAAAAATGAGGTGTCGTTACATTGTTGCGAAATCAATGGTTTAGTCCCATCTCAAAAATGCACAACGGGCCTAAAGAAGTTTTCACTTAAAAAAAACGTGAATTTTTCCGATGTTTTGACACTAATTCTGCTATTCGTGGCGGAGACAAATCCAAGAAATCAAAGATCATAAAATCGGTCCAGCCGTTCTTGAGTTAAAAATTGTGTAACTAACCCGACCTCGTTTTATAGATATATATTATTATTGATTAACAAATGCTATAGTGGCAGGGGAGACCCTCTGATGGCCTTTTGACACACTCGTTTTTCTTTTTTCATGCCGTGAAAAACTACGGTTTATTTGCCGTGTGTAGGCACGGTCGTTAGTGTTCTATGAATCACTATGGAAATTGTTGACGACACGGTGGCACTACGGCACAGCGCCTTCGCTGTATACCATAGAACCGTGTCATATACTAGATCACACGATTTTTCTAAAAAGTACCAGGCTGTCATAATTCTAGAGCAGTAGATAATTTAATCAGTTCAGTGTACAGTGACATCACTTCTTTACATGCATACCCACGTAGACAGGGACTTATGTTGGCTTTCCCCTAGCAATGTCGACAGCGTACATCGATTGGATTAGATTGACCTATGTCACTCCAATATTTACAATCCCCAGACTATTTGATGTTAGTGTAACAAATATTGTGTTTTCTATTGAATTGGGCCCTTTTTGGAAAGGATTAAGTGGGTTATTATATTGTGTTATGAGAAATTTTAATATCTTTTATCCTAGTAGGTACTCTGTCAACAACTCTATAAAAAAGGTGAATCTTGAAAAGTTGTATAAGCTGTTTTTCGTTTGAAATGTTCTGGTGGTTTTATTGAAAAAAAAACCGGCCAAGTGCATGTCGCACCACGCACAATGTAGGGTTCCGTAGTTGGGATGAATTTATCCCAAGAACAAACTTAACTTTGTAGTTGAAAAAAAAAAATCTCTCATACATAATGTATGGGAGAACATGTTTTTACAACCGCAAATCTAAGTTGGTCGATTATTACTCGTTAACTTGTAAAGCCTACTCAGCTATGATAGTTTTCCTTTTAAATTCGTTATATAAGCTACTGCCGTGAATTTTTTCATTTATCTAAAACCAACCATTTAGCTGGCAGGGGGGGGGGGACACTTGACTAGAATGCTTGCTAAAAAAGTTAGCTGACAAAATATTCAATAGCCTAAAAAAATCCCTGACAATTAATTATTCCGAAGTGACTAAACGAATTGTTCGTTTAATGGCGACCGTGATTCGTGTTTTCTTTGACACTCCCAATTTTATTTTGTTCGCTTCACTCAGAAACATACTTCTCTCCATAATAGAGTTAGGTAGGAACATTGATAATTATGAAGCGACGGAGACAAATTAAGTAGGCTCTTTTAAGTTTTTAGTGTCTGGCAAAAGGCATTTAAAGGTTTTGTAAATAAATTGTACATAATTGTTTTTGGTAGGTCCCCAATAGTGTTCGTACCTAAACGAGTTCAAAGTGTCGCCGCGCAATTTAAACTTTAATAGTTCTTTGAAAGGATTTGTTAGGTAATTTTATTATAAAATTAAACATGTTTTCTTCTTTAGTTTATTGAAATAGAATATAAGCTTTAAAGTTCTGAGCTTTAACAACGATAAATAAGGCCAAATTCAAGAGTAATTTTTGCTGTAGAATTGTACTGGTACCTTCTTTGCTTATTTTAAAAATATTACTCTGAATAATAACAATTCAAGGAAATCTCACACAGATTAAGTAGTGCACGCTTTTAGCAACGTAGAAATTCTTAATTACCTTCTGCAAAAATAAAACTTAGAAAATATGCAAACTTAAAATAGTGTTAAACTAACAGAATTTCTTTATGCATAAGTTTTAAAGTTTCAGAAAGTTGAAACAGGATTATGTAAACTGTAAAACTTATATTTTATATCCTATGGGAGACATGTTTTCCACGTAAAATTACTGGTATTATTCACGACAAAATCTGGGCGCAAAATGTCGCCCATATTTTGTGGTATATTTTGTAAAATATGCTTTCTATCATGTTAGTATTTTCATCATCTAACACATTTTTTTATATTGGTTGCTTTTAGAGTTTTGGTAGGTACTTCAAATATAACACTTATTTTTTGTTGGTTTGTGGTAGTAACAGAACCGTGCAATTCTGGAAATATCCAACGATACAAGATGATGAAGTCCAAAAATATTAAACCAATCAGATTATGTCCTGTATTAAACGTCTGCCTATACGAAAATACCATGCATATAGCACACTGATCAACTAGACAGTCTTTCCACACACCCAATAAAAAAAAATAATTACGGAACTACGTTCCTATGACAACGTGATGTTGTCATGGGAACGTAATTTTTGTTTTATGTCATCATCCGTCATTACATGGTAGGCGGAGTGGGGGGTGTTAGGTTTTTTTCGTTACGGAATTTCTTGATTCGGTCGCCGCGCTCAAAGCCCGCAATAAAAGCTATGCAATAGCTTAAAAATCTCCACAAGGCATCATAACCCTTGTTACATTCAAACTTATTACTAGCAAAATCTACAGTACACGCTTCGATAATGGATTCTCATTTTCAGCCGTGAATGCACTAAAGCCTAACCAGTAACCAGCATAACCGACGAGGCTAGATCACGAGATATTCGAGTATTTCAGGAAATCTGGACCGCATTGCTGTGGAAACACGCGATGGAATCGCATTATTTACGAGTAGTTTGTGTTTGGGTATTTATGACTGCGTTTTAAAAGTGAATAGAGTGATGACAGGTTCCAAATGGATAGTTTATAGTCTTCTATGCTTATAATAAAATCATAGTGAAGTCAAAACTGTACATTGAATACTTTTGAAAAAAAAAGTAATTGATAGCTATGTTTCGGACCGATACTGATAAGGGTTTCCTTTTATTTAAGTTTATAAATTTAAACCAAAGAAGTCGTAGCAAGTGTATGTTTATAAATTATATTAACAAAATTAAATGTCACTGGATTAATTTATTTCGAAATTATAGTATTTTCTTCACGTTAGCTTCTATAAGGTTGTAAGAACTTATTAATGTACCCCACATATTAGAGGTCAGAGTAGATGTCAGACCGGATCTACGACATTCTAAGCAGTTTGCCATTAAATGTTTTGACCACAAAAAAAAAATCCAAGTGACTAAAACATTTAATTTTTACCGAACAAAGTAGTACTGTCAAAACTAGGTGAAAAAGACAATGAAATGAAAAATAGATAGAAATTGAGCCAGCAAGAATTTTTACATTCATATTAGCTACTCTTCTTAACAACCACTCAAACTACCGTTAGTCACCCAGACATTGATTAAAGTCTAACCTAAAAACTCTAAAAGCTTTTATCAATCTCAATTCAATCAATCTGCCTAGCCTTTTGAAATTTTACTCTCAATCAACCTCGTCCCTTAAGAAATCTGTGACAAACTTTCTACTTACAAACAACTACCTGGATACAGAACGCCTGCTTTTCTCTGATAATAATCCACCCTAAACCCTTCAACCGAGAACATAACACACATTCTGCACCGACACAACACACACCATTATCATTACACACACGCATGCACCCCCCCCACACACACAAATAATACAAATGTCAAATAGATTGTAATTTTCTAATTTCTGCAATTATGTTTTTATGTTAACTAGTTTAAAAAAAAAACACTTGTTCTGCCTACAATTTCTTTTGTTAAACTGAAAATTATGTATGGGCTTGTACCACTGCCCTTAATACAATTTATTTTATAACTAAGTAAGGGTGCTGGTTGCAACACCTACCTGTTTTGTTAACTAGCATAAGTCAAGTGTACCTACAGATGATACTATTTAATGTTAACACTATTATTTGATTCAATAAATTATTATTATTATTATACTTTTCGCAACTATGTTGGGGTCGACTTCCAGTCTAACCTGATGCAGCTGAATATTAGTATTTTACATGGAACGACTGCCTATCTGACCTGGGTAATACGATACTCCTTGGTAAGACTGGTTGTCAGACTTCGGGCTTCTGACGATCCGTAACGACTGTCAAAGAGCCACGAATGACAGCCGGGATCAACTGCTTAACGTGCTTTCCGAGGCACGGAGGAGTCTCGGTATGTAAAGATGGTCACCCATCCACGGACCAATTCCGACAAGCGTGGCTTAACCTGATGGATCGACCCGTGCGGCTGTTATTATTAGCTTCTTCAAATATTCAAAATTCAAAAGTAATTTATTCAAACTAGGCTGAGAATCAGCACTTTTCGAACGTCAAAATTACATAAGACAGTCCCCCAAAAACGCCCACCCTTCACCACTTCCTAGTGCCTTTAGCTGGGGAGAAGAAGTGGCGCAACAAACTCCCCAGCAGTACAGCTGTCTGTTCAAGTTAGAAAAATATAATGATTCTATACAATAGTGTGCAAAATTATTATGCAACACAAAACACAATTTTAATTATAAATTACTGGCCATATGTCAGCTAGCACACGCCAATATACCAACCAAAATCATCGAGAACTATACTCAAGCAAAATTTAAAAACTAATCGTAAACAGAACTAAATATCTAAATAAAAGCCTCCAGGCATAAAGGGCGTGCATTACTAGTAACAATAACAAAACCATAATCAGCAAGACGACCAGTCACCACAAGCAGCACCCGTTCACGAGCATAACCCAAAGATCAGCCATTACCCCCCGCCTCGCCATATTTGAGGGAAGGAGGCAACCCGACCCCCGACGCTACCGCAAGCATTGACATCTAAGGGAGCTTGACGAACTTGCTGTCGGTTGCTCAGGCAAAAAATAATATGATCAATTGTCGAGGTCACTAGCTAAGCACAAATTGCAATACAACTCATAACAAAAACATTGTAATGAGTAGATTATGTCAACAATAAAATAAAATACTCGTAAATAGACTCGTAAAAAATAAAAAATAAAAAAATACTCATAAATTCAAATAAAGTAAACAATTATATAAACCGATTATATACCTATATTTTTACTTACCAAATTGCAAACTAACCCGTAGTTAACAACCTCCTTCGAACTCTGAAACCCGATGACGAATCTTGCACTCTCGTAAATCACTCTATATTCGACCCAACTCTATCGATAAGCGTCACCCGAGCTGTACATGAATAATTCATGATACACGGAGTAAGTATTGGAAACCGAAAAATCGGTAATATGTATGATATGACACGGAACTTGTGTGACCTCTTTATTTATGCTTGTTTTACAGGTAGATACAGGTTAGGATAGATTATTGACCGGTCGTTTTCGAGTCCCGTTTGTAGGTAAGGAGCAAGACTGAACCCTAATTTATTTTAACTAAACTTTTAATATAAACTTTAGCAAAAGAAGTAGTTGGTGCTTTCTGTGCCTTTGCAGCTTAATAATAGTAAGTATTATTTATAGTCTATTTATTCTATAAATTAACATTTTTGTTGTGATATAATGATACTAAAGTCAATATATAATAGGCAACTGTCATGTACAACTTTTCGTATAAACAAGATAATTTTATTTAATTGTAATCAACCACTGGTTGTTATTTCGCATACCTACATTACATTTAATATTTGATTAAAACAAATGCATACTTACAGCATTGCCATTCTAATCCTAAATCCTTACATATTATAAAACAAAGTCCCCCGCCGCGTCTGTCTGTCTGACTGTCTGAACGCGATAAACTCAAAAACTACCAAACATATTTTCAAACGGTTTTCACCAATGAAGGGAGTGATTCTTGCGAAAAGTTCTAGTGTATAATTAATTATGGTTTTGCGTAAATTGGCTGAAATATGACGATTATTGTAGAAGATGTCGGAAAAAAATCATATCGACTGGGAGGTTTACTGGCGTGCGCCGCATAAACCGTTAGAGATACATCAAATTTATGTTCTAAGGTTCTACAAGATTGAAGATCTTAAAAATTCCAACAAAAAAGTCCGCGATGGCATATGTCTATCTTCTAAGGATGACCCACAGTAACCATTACCTATTTATCTTTCAGAATTTGATGAAAATTCCATTGTTATTTTCGAAGCTTTTTTGACCGGTATAGTATTAATCCTTATCCAATAAAATATGTTATTTAAATTGGGGATTTAATTTTGATTAAAATATGCCTTGATATCATATCATTTAAATTAACAGTTTAAAAGATATCACAGTTTCAAAATTACGCATAGCAACGCGGGCGCAGCGGTAGGAGTCAATGACCTTTTCTTCTGTTATTAGGTATGAAATCTCGGTAATACGTTCCCGTGGGATATTTTTTGACATCCATGCCGGTGAAGCCGCGGGCAAAAGCTAGTAATATTATAAATGCGAAAATGAGTTTATTTGTTGGGCAGACCATGACCAGGAGAAGGACATAGGGTACTTCTCATTTTTGATTGCAGACGAAGTCGCAGGCAACAGCTAGTCGAGTTTAAAACCTCGTTAAAAATTAATCATTCTCAATAAAAATACGAAATTATGAATTTCATGGATGAAGCTGACAGCAATTTTCTGTAAAATAAATTCTGAAGCGTCTGGATCGAAATTTAATTTCGTTATTTTCGTATAAATTCAATTTTAGCGTAGTCAACTCTTATTGTTTACGTCTGAAGCGTAAAATTAAATAATGTTGAGTAAAAACGAGTGTTATATTTGACAATAAAACTAATATTTTAACTTTATACGGTGCATTAATTTAAGCTGACTTTAAATGTGATTCTGGAAATGTTGTGTATGTTTATGCAGCTTATACTGAGCAGCTTAAGTTGTAATCGCCTTTGTCCGATTTTGTTTTAAATGTTAATGTGGCTTTTGTTTTTGCTTTGCTCAAATGTTTTTGTGTACTAATTCATTTATAAGTTTTGTGAACAAAGGGTAAAAATTATATAGATGTTTTACTTATAAATGTCGGTTCATATTACGTTCCGCTAGAAGGCATTCAAAATTGTTTAGGTAGATAATCAAATCACACATTAACAAAATGAAAATAAAAATATAAAGTCAAGTTAAGTACATGTCACACTTTCATGCCAAACAATAATAGTTAATGTAAATAATAAAATGTCAATAAATTAAGACGGCACATTTAAACAAATAGTAGTAGTTAGTCACAATCTCGTATACAATAATAAATTAAATAAAAATGTCAATAAAGAATATCATAATCATGCAACATTTCTGCAAAAAAAATCTGTCCTAAAAACTCAGTTACACTGTAGTACATCTTATCCTTCGAAAATGTACGTAGTCTACTCTTAAACAGCACTGTTGTCAAGTCTTTCCAACCACTTGGTAATATAACAAAAAAAAATAAAAAAATATATATGTTAAGTGCTTTAGCGACACATTAACACTTAATAATATTTTGAAATAATATCGCTCGTGCGTTTAGAAAAAGAGCACATCTTAGTCAAAACAATTTTTACAGTGAATTAGCGACAACTTTGACTTTGAAGGTTTTGTTTAAATTATTTTCATAGAGCGATATAATCCGACTAAAAACTTTTTAGCAATCAGATTTAGATCTGCGATCGGCTCTATGGTCTTTTTTTGTATTTGAAGCCCAGAAAGTGCTACTAATGCTCGTAGTTGCTTGCCTATTTTGTGAACTCCGACTGCGGAATTCACAAAATAACTACCACCCTGACAAATAACTACTGAGTTATTTGACCGGGTGTTTAAATGTCGCGTAGAACGCGTAAATTCGTATTTCCAACCGTTTTTCCATTATTTACCAATACAGAGATCCATCCATCCATCCATGTCAGCCGAAAAACGTATGCTACATTAATGGTATTGCGTATTATTGTAGTGTTGTAATTTGTCTGAATGTGCAAAAAAGGCAGCATGATGGATCTGATAAATTAGTTCTATTTTTATGTCAGACCCGCACTAGATTAGTTTAATCTTAAAAACATTCATAATATTCGTTCAGTGCGTTTTCCTACTATTAAGTCTATATCGCAAAATTGTAGTGTTTATTTTTGAAGTGAAAACTTCTTTAGGCGCGTTGGGCGTTTTTGAGATGGGACTAAACCATTGATTTCGCGACACTATGACGACACCAGCTTTTGACTGTTAAAAAGACATCAACGCGTTGGTTACCGCGGTGCGTGGAGTAAAAGACATCAACGCGTTGATTACCACGGTGCCAATTTTTTTCAAGTTTTCACTTCTGTCGGCACTCCCGGAGTACCACTGTTTTTTTTTCTTTCTTTTTCATATGGTGACTAACCTGGTGTCAGAGTTTTTATGCCGCCCATGGGCCTCTGACTTGTTTAAAATTAACCGCCGTATTCTGAAATCTTGTTTAAATTAATTTACATAATGTTACATAAACGAAAATTGAGACGAGTTTACCAAAATAATCTCTCCAATTTATAGAGAGACTACTGAAAAATTTACTCTCTTTATTTTGGCTAGAATTCCACGTTATTAGAGATCGTAGTCCAGTGGCCACGCGAGGTCTCGGCGAGACAGGATTAGTGGGTCCCTGTGGTCCCGTTCCTCGGTGCCAATGGTTAGTTTATACGGGCAAGCCCCAGGCTAGGAATATTTCATAATATTGTGCCGCTTCGTTGGCTGTTTTCGCCTCCTCTTTTTCATGTTCGTGCTGCTATGGACTGAATGTATCTAGGAAAATTCAGTCCACAGCAGCAATGTAGATTTGATTATCAAAATATTTTGAAAAAGATTTTAATATTGAAAGTGGGGGAACCGTGATAATATTTCGTTTTGTATCTTTTTTTTTCACTTAAGAATACACCCGGCTAAAAAAAAAGCTCTAGCTAGCGTAAACTCCAAAAAAAAAAACAGTGGCACTCCAGGAGCGCCGACAGAAGTGAAATCTTGAACAATTTTACTGTGCAGGAAATACTTTTAATGAGGTCTCAGTAACGGTAACGGTAACAGTGTCGCGAATTCAATTGTTTTTTCCCATCTCAAAAATGCCCAACGCGCCTAAAGAAGTGTTCACTTCAAAATGTCAAATAAATCACGAAAATATTTTTAAGCTGTAAGTTGCTGTATTAAGATAAATCAGCGAAACAACCTACTTATTGTATTGCAAAAATTATTTGTACTATATCGTAATCGCAAAAAAAATCGCAACGTTATCCTATAAAAAAACTTCAACACCTACTCGACCCAAATGTATGGGACGGCTGATTATTTTTTCGCGATATGATGTTGGTTTCATCCTTAAATATGAGCACACCTCTTTGATACACGCTGTATAGCAGTCGTAAATAGTGTAGCTTTAAATAAGAACAGTGATAGCCTAGTGGCATGACCGACCTCGTGCAGCTCGGTCATGCATTACTGACAAATGCTTGCACTGACTGGACAGGTCCTCTCAAATCTGTGTGATTCTTTCCTCAAAAGACTTTAGGAGTATGAGGAACAGGGTATAAAGTTCACTCATCCACCATAGAAAAGGGAGGATCCTCCGACCAGACGGGTGTTGTGTCTGGCGGGCAACTGCCCGTCGGCTTGAAGTTGAAATCTTGTATGTATGTCGATCGCTCGGTAAACTCTAACTGCGCGATGCAGGATTTGTGTGACGTCATGTCTATGATGCGTAGTTCGTATGTGGCGGTGTAACCGCTACATCACTCCCCTCCAGAGACCGGAGGTCGATAGTGGGCTGAATCTGGCGATGCTTCACACAGTGCCAGCTGTGGTTCCAGTGAGTCAGAACCGAGTGCCGCATAGTTCACGGTGGGTTGGAACTTCCTGTGGTGATTGTGGTGATTCCGCAGTGAGTCGGGGTGATGAGGCTGATAGCGTTAATTCCCCAGTGAGTCGGGGTGATGAGGTTGATAGCGTTGATTCCCCAGTGAGTCGGAGTGATGAGGCTGAGGGTGATGACCAGGAATGCGCGTTCGCTGCATGCTGGTGGTCAAGATACCCGTTGAAGCCGTGGGTGCTGGCTGGCTGTGTGACTCGCCTCACGAAAGCTTGTGGGACTGATGATGATGATGACGTCACGCCGAAGTAACGACTCGAGGTCACCAATTTAGGGGTATGAACGTCAAAACAAGACCATTTCAGACACTAATCCACATGGTCCTCATATGGCCTGGCCAAGATTATGTCTGGACTTTAAAAGAGACTGCGAACTCTGAGTTTGTTTCGGCCTTTCTTCTCAGAGTAGTGAGATAGGAAACGCCGAACTCATCTAGCTTATTTTTAATATTTTTTAATCTGACGTGTAAAAGTGATTCCGATATCCTATTTACAGAATAAAAAAAATCATTTCATACTGCCAAGTCGAGACCTACGACCTAGAGTTCGAACCCAAGGTACAGTAAGCGCTCAAAAGTGCATGAGCACGCTAAGAGTTGTATTGCTGTGAACACGCGGTATAGCTCGTACTTTGTATGTGTAAGCAACACGATACACACACCACAGATAACGCAGTTACACGAAACAACAATATATTTCCGTCGCTTTAAACATGCTAGCACACACGCACTATGCGTGTGAACTTGACCAGTTAATGGCATTGCTAAAATTCGATAGTAACTTAACAAGTGCAGATAGCAGAAAGCGTTAAGCGTTGGTATGGAATTCAAACTGCCTCAGGTTCTAATCTCGTGAAACACAGTGCGGTTTTTTGCAAATATTATTATTTTTGTTTTCGATAATAATATTTTTTAAATATTGCTGCTTTTTTATGTTGTTATGGCAATAAAGGTTTTAGAATAAAAAATGCGTGATATATGATAACAAAATTAAAAAATATATGTTTATTCGTTATATTTATTTTACATAAGTTAATAAACTGCTACAATTATTTATCATTATGTGACTGTACCTAAATTACCCTAGGCTGATAAAATTTTCGTTTTTCCTAAATAAGCTAACATTGGTGTTTAAGTCGGTTCCCCCTTAGGGAAAGAACAGTGCCCCTCCTTTCCGCACAGTTCTGTAGGGCTCGTCCCAGACTGGTCACCCTCCCACCGATATAAGAAAGAAATGAATTCCCTTACCCTAAACTGCCTTGTCCCGGCTTATAAAAAGTTCAGGGACAAGGATTGGATACTAGGTGAAGTTAATATTGGGAATTCACGGTTAGTAAACATAAGTATTATAATATGAAGCTAAGAAGACAAGAGGGTATGTAAAAGTATATAATATAATATTATGTTTAGTATTATAAATATTGGAACACCAGCGTCTCTCCTCTCGCAGTTGAGCACCGATAGCTGCAATATAACCTTTATAAAGTGAAGGGGTAAAGGAATCGTTACGCTTGCGCTTCAAATCACTATTCATGGCTACGTTAATTTGTCTGTTTACAATGTACCCACTTCAGTGAGACCGGGAACCGTTTTACAACGTTTTGTCTCAATGTACGTGTTCTGCTAGACCTAACGCATAGAACCTCTGAGGAACTAATACGATTCTAACGGAACACGTTTCCTAAGCATTAAATAAATGTCTTACTCAATCCTAAGACAGGGTACTGCGAAGTCCATCTGTTATTGAGGAAGGCAAGTATCGGATAGTTCTAATCGCGTACTTGTGTGAAAGACACCCTTACGGCGGCCTAGCCCCTTTTTACTAAGATAATACAAAACTAGCACAAGCGCACCGTAGACTCAGTCTCTAGCAGAATACATTACGATCGAACTTGGTGAACGCCGAAGTGGTGGTTCGTCACTTCTCATTTCGTTAATCTGCCCCATTTAGAGGATGCTTTGCGGCATTTAGCGGCTTAGCGTCCCAATAGCGTGTCTCGATAAATAGTGACGATTTAGTAATAGTCCTACAGAACGGACGGGTTATTTATCGAGATACGGTCCCTAGCGTTCATTGAACGTCTACCAATTCAGTTTGGGGTACTTGGTGAAGCCTAACCCCACTCCCGGAAATGTACGTCATCAAGCCTCACGCAAACTATTCTGTGGCGAGACCTTTTTGGATACAGATATCATCACTAACATTTGGTTGTTTTATAATGCAATTGCACATTGGCTTTAAAGCCTAGTTCAGCTTTAAATGAGCTGCGAGTATTTATGGTTCTGCCTTCCAAATGTAGTATGTCAGTTCAAGATCAAGAGTCGTCAAAAGTCAGGAGCATTAGTGCTCAGTGTCAAGTATGGTGGAAGGCTTTCGCCATTTCCCTATAACCAAAAGCAAGTGACTACCCTGCCAAGGGGTGGATTAGGATATGGACACGTAATACACGGGAATGAAGCGTTAATTATAAACCACTGTACTAAATAAGAGTTATATCGCCATTCTGGAATAAACGATCATTAATAGTTAATTAAAGTTGACACTTACCAATTCCTTAGAGAGGATTAGGTTACAACTCACACAATACAACACGTACCAGCTTCGCCTCAGACACTGCTCCTCGATCGCGATTCGTCTCCGACGCACCTCAAACTAACTCTAGCTTAGACTGCGTCGTCCGCTACCTAACGTGGTCTTAAATTCCCGATCAACTTAATAAGTAACCCTCGAGCCCTTAAGACAGCCCACAGACATCAATCACCCCTTGGTATTCACAAAGACTCCTAACTTAACTAGCCTGGACTATTACGTCAGTAGCCTATCGCGACTCAAAACCAACTGCCATGACTTTATTCCTTGGTCCCCTAAAAATCCTAAAAACACCACGTTTGGCCCATCTTCCCACACTTTTGCAGAATAGACTTATGGATGTTTTTTGTGCAATTTCTCAATTGTTTTAAAAGGGTCCGTTTGAATTGCCTGGGCGAACTTAATGCTCACCAGATGTGGCTCTAATAATGTCCACTGCTTTGGTTCAGGGATTGCCAACCTTTTGAGACGGGATAGCCAAAAGTAACAATATTTATATAATTGTATTATAAACATTCCATTATGTCTTAGCACAGAATTGATTAGAGCAGCTATTATTCTAGCTATCTGCTAGAATAATAATATAATTAATCCAATAATATAATTACAGTTATTGGATAATAGATAGTTACTTTTGAAAGTTTGGTTAAATCTAGCTAATAAGTTGTTGTTTTAAATTTCAAGCATGACTCTAAATTTCTATTCATTAGTTGGTTTCTTTACCTTACTTTTTATTATATTCATGTAATAATACCATGCTTTCTCGCCCGTATTTTGAGAACCGTGTGTTGCTTATCCCTGTTTTTGGTTTCAGTTCTTAGAATTATCTGGGCTTGTTTCCCATAAAATAGAAATGTAAAGTGGTTTGAAAGAGGTTCAATATTGTTTTACAATTTTAAAGAAATGGGATATTTTGTTATTAATTAGGGTAACGTGTCGAACTGTCAGCCCATAAAATAGAGATTTAATGTGTTTCTGTGTGACCCAAACCGTGTGCCGATTTTAAAATAAATATAATATTTTGTTATTAAAATAGGAGCAAATGGCAGACAGTCACAATTACTTCAGCTGAATAAGATGTGAAATAGATGTCAAGAAACTTAGAAGCAGTTTGTATTATTTAGACATATTTAAATTATGAAATATTTTAAATTTTTAATGGATTTTTTCACCATATATATTAAGCTTTGATCATGGTCGAAGTAATTAAGTAATAAATAAGAATATTAGACTACTTAAAATGTAAAAAACTACTTACAGAATAGGTAATTTTAAGGTTAAATATGGGCAGTTTGTTTATATTTTATTTGTATTAATTATTTTACATTTTATTTGACTTTAGTAAATATTGGTTGTTATTGAGGTTAAAGCTTAAGTATTCATTTTCTTTACGAAAAGAAGATTGAAACTAAACCTCAAATTTTTATCCTAAAATAATACTATTACTAAAATAATATTAAACAATTTCGGTATATCTGCAAGAAATACGACAAACACCCTATTGAAACGTGCTTAAAAAATTCGTTACCATAAATTCATGCAATAACGAATCTGTTGTTTATTAAGTTGGTACGGTCAATATTTTAAGGTCAAAAACGGTTTTCTAGCTGGTCTTCAGTGATGCAAGCCTTCAGAGTGCACGGCGAACGGTTCATAATGACGTGTTTTTAATAATTCAGCAAAATGTCTCGTTGGTATGAAACCATTTGTTTCATTCACCATTTGACGTCGCTGCTACTCGATAATAAGCCCCTTCCTCATATCTCTTAACCCTCACAGTATTTCTCTAGAACAAAGAAAAACATTGTTTTTATTACACATAATACCTTATAAGGTATTTATTATTCACTAATCGAATTAAACCTCACAATGAATTTAAAACTTTAAAGGCATCTTCTGTCTCAACAATACCTCTGTTCTATCAACAATACCCTTGATTAAGATTTATGTTTAGTAAAATATGAAATATATTAATGATAACACTCACACTTAGTCCGGTTTCATTAGATATTCACTTCACTTTTACGCAGCGCAATAATATTCTCTGATCTGATCTCTTCAATATATTTTATGCCTGCTTTTTGATAATAATAACCACAACACTGCGCTAAATACTCGTCACCAATATTATCCACGAACCAAAAAAGTTCTATTAATTAAATACTCGTAACAAACTGCATCTACCCCACAGAAATCGAAATAATTTACTTAGTTTTTTGTGGTCTACCTGCTAAACTTTAATATTTATGTGAACAAGACGAATGAAACTAAAAACGAATGATGATTATTGAACTAGTCATTGGTTGCAGACAAAGTGAGTGTGTGTGTGTAATGTGCGTGTCTACAGTATTGTAACAACTTATAGAAGAAGGTCGTAAGTCAAACCGAAGCGTCAGTCTATTGCTTTGTGAGATTGCTCATGGACTTTTGGTCGGTACTGTACGCACCTCTGACTTTTCGGATTCATGTGCGTATTGTATAATTATCACTTGCTTCAAAAACGGTGAAGGAAGAATACATCGTGAGGAAATCTGCTTAAGAGATATTTCTCAACGGCATTTGAAGCCAAGTCAGAGGCCCATGGGCGGCTTTAAAACTCTGACACCAGGTTAGTCACTAACTAAACGAAAAGAAGAAGAAGAGACCTCTTCATAAAATTTGTGTAGATGACTGTCAATCTCTTCCGTTAATGAGGTAGCTCGTCATAACTATAAGAACATGTTTATTAAGTTATTCGAGCAACCTACATGGGTCTATATTATCTTGCTTTATTTATCAGATCATCCACTAAACTATGATAATGATAGTTAAAGTAGTTAGGTAAAGGGGTAGGGGACAGAGATTTGAGATAAATTAAGTTACGAAGATGTTCCAGAAACAGTTACCTATGTGATCGTATTACTTAAATTAGATTTTAATCTTTTCATTGAAGGATTTAGATTGAAATTAAATTGTTTATTCCGTGAATAGGATATCGGAATCACCTTTACACGTTATATTAAAAATAAGCTAGATGTGGTCGGCGTTTCCTATCTGACTACTCTGAGAAGAAAAATAACTCAAAATTTATAATCCAAAATTTTTGGATTTTGTATTTTGACTAGGCTGAGAATCAACATTTTTCAAACGTCAAAATTACATAAGATAGTCCCCCAAAACGCCCACCACTTCCTAGTGCTGGAAAGCTGGAAACAAGCTCAGAGGTCTCTTTTATTGACGGGGTCCGCTAGGGCCAATGCCTGCCGGGGCTGCGAATATGGGCTGAAAGGGAAATCGTGGCCCCCGGCAACAGGGCAACCGAAGGAACACGGGTGGGTTTTAGTCAGTAAGAGTTTGACACGCCCTCCGGCTCCACCCAGAGAGGGAGAAGTTATTTGATAATTTCCCACCCAAAAAAAAAGAGGTCTCTTTTAAAGTCCAGACATAATCTTGGTCAGGCCATATAAGGACCATGTAGATTAGTGTTTGAAATGGTATTGATATAGGTAGGTATACATAGGCAATAGGCTCGTCCACTTGGATTACATGGGATTTAAACATAACTGACTGACTGCGTAACCCTTCGGGGAATACAGATGTGATATAATGTGGGGTGTTTGTTCAAAAATGAATAAGAATATATTCTGCAGAAAGCCTAGAATTGGTTTCAGGTCGCTTTAGATCAGTGGTTCCTAACCTTTTCAGTATTGTTACCCCTGTGACCTATTAGGAAAACTGATTTTACGCCGACTTTAAAATGTTGTCAATATTATCTATACAAGCAAATAAAAATTTATTTATTAATCACAAATTGCACATTAGTGTTACAATTTTGACGTATTTTATTTAGACATAAATACGCAATAAATAAAGTGAAAATTGTTAGTGTGATGGTTGGTATTGTTTTGCATTTACAAGTTTTCTTTTGTTAGGTTTAAGTCATGTTCCACATTGAGACGATTTCTGGTCTTTGTTTTCAGTGTAATCAAAGTTGAAAAAAGAACCGGCCAAGTGCATGTCGGATCACGCACAATGTAGGGTTCCGCAGTTGGGATGAATTTATCCCAAGAACAAAAACTTTATAGTTGAAAAAAAAATCTTTCATACGGAATGTATGAGAGAACATGTTTTTACAACCGCAAATCTAGGTTGGTCAATTATTACACGTTAACTTGTAAAGCCTACTCAGCTATGATAGTTTTCCTTTTAAATTCGTTAATAAGCTACTGCCGTACATTTTTTCACATATCTAAAACCAATCATTTAGCTGGCAGGGGGAGGGGGACACTTGACTCTAACAAAAATTTGCACTTTAAAGCTTAATATTTCGCAAACGGATCTCTGAATTCAAAAATGGTCTTAACACACTCACAATGTTGTTGAAAGACCTTTCCAACAATACCCTACACCAAGGGACAGAACAAAAAAAACATCCCCACTTTACGTGTAGGGGAGGTAGGCAAAAAAATTTTTTTTCATAATTTTTTTTTTACCACTTTGTCGGCATAATTAATTTGTATATCCAAGCCAAATTACTAGTACTAACAGTCTTGGAGCTAGACCGCGGACAGACAGACAGGCAGACGGACATGACGAAACTATAACGGTTCCTTGTTTACTACGGAACCCTAAAAACCACTCTCACATCTATAGGTGGTGGCAAAGGGTATAAGTATTTTTTAAACTCTTAGCTTTTACAGGATATTCGGCACCCACTAGCTTTTCGACAAAATGAGTTGAGATCATAATTTTGAAATTCTACTCTGTACTTTATTCGATTAGATCTTAACTATTAGGTTCTTTGTTACCCCCACAGAATAACTGATTTACCCCCGCGGGGGTAACTACCCTTTCCTTTTTCTTTAAAGTCTAAAGTAAAATAATTTCAAGGTAATTAAGTATATTGCTTTAGAGTAAGGCATTGTGTGAGAAGTTTCTCACAAATACTATACCTACTTTCACAAAGGATTTATTATGTCAATGATAGTAGATACCAACTAGGTATTTCATTGTAAGAGACTTTCACATAGGTACTAATAAATTGATATATGTATTAACATCCAAATCCCCAACAGTAGTACTTAATTGTCTAGTTTTGATCGTGAATTGACGCTGGATAAATGAATTCGAGACCTACCTTTTTTGAAAATATTTAGGTATCATTTTATTATTGTTATTCGGTGGAGCTTTTCAGGGTTCCGTACCTCAAAAGGAAAAAACGGAACCCTTATAGGATCACTCGTGTGTCTGTCTGTCGGTCTTTCTGTCTATCTGTCTGTCCGTCTGTCACAGCCAATTTACTCCGAATCTAATGCATAATTATGTGACTCAAATATGGACATGTAACTTTAATAAATTAATTTTGAATATGGGTTACTTTTAGGGGCCAAAGTGGGAAAAAAAAAGTTTTGCATATTGTACTGTGTGACATTTTAAATGAAAGGGTTTATTGTGAGGATCTCAAGTATACTTTTTTATTATTTTAATATAAACAATTTTAAAGATAAAAAAAAATATATACCGTTACCTTATCTCCGAAACTACTGACACAAAATTTAAAAAAAAACAACAGAGTATTGTTCTTCACTCATAGATTATAGGAAAACCTATAAGAAGTCTATGATCTTAAAATAACATGGTAAATCCCTCAATATTGTACGTACAAACTTACATTTATAGTTGGAATGTTTGGGAGAACATGTTTTTCAACTACACAAACATGGGAGACTGTATGTTTGTGGCCCCTGTTCTCTTTGGTTATGCCGACATACGCCGATCGTGCTTTGGCTGCGAAGTGAAACTCCAGTTGTTGGAACGAGAACATTTTCGATAGTCGATACAACTTCTACTGAAAGCCTGACTAGGTTTATGTTATAGATAAATGTAAGAAAATAAAGAAAATTCGTTTATTTGCGGTAAACATGACGCAAAGAAAGATAAAAAAAACACGTAAATAAAAATTTGGGTGAAAATA
Organism: Agrochola litura; assembly: GCA_949152395.1. Classification (NCBI taxonomy): domain Eukaryota; kingdom Metazoa; phylum Arthropoda; class Insecta; order Lepidoptera; family Noctuidae; genus Agrochola; species Agrochola litura. The sequence continues at coordinate 12,759,547 of OX424509.1, read as the reverse complement.
TGTGTCACATCCACGCAAAACGGCCATCGTTCAGCATAATGCTGCGACCCCAAGCGAGACAGTTCCCCAGCGCTGGTTTTCAGCGACAGCCGACGCTGACGTAGTGACGTCAACCGGTGCAGCATATAGCAGTCAATGTAAGTAAGTAATATCAGTTTGAGTTGTAGTTCGAAGTAGTGTTAAATATAAGTCATGTGTATCTATAGCCCACACTATTTAATTCACGACAATTTAATTAATTTAACCTGCAAAAGTGGATCTGATAAAAAGAATCACTCGTCAGTAGATGTTTTCACCCGAGCTACTAAGCTATGAAGCTATGAAGATCTTACTTTGCAATATTAGATAATGATAACATTTTGCCTCGTTGGTCTAGTGGTCGCAAGCGCTACTGAGCATGAGATCCTGGGTTCGATTCCAGGGTCGGGCAAAGTGTTATTGGGTTTTTTTCTATCTGAAATTTCTCAGTAGCAGCTCGGAGTCTGGATTTGTTCCCGGTTGATAGTAATAGGCAGCTACAGGGACACCTCTGCCCAACTCTTCGTGGAAACAAGGCGTGATGTTATGTTTATGTTTGTGTGATAACATTTTTAGACTTATGCTCGCACAGTTTTAACTAAATTGAGTGTTATTAACTTCAGACCTTAACTGAAGCGCAGTATAAAAGAGTAATAATATTATGTCTTCATAGAAAATGGCCAAAACGGCGCGTTTCGAAATCTCAGTGTATCAGTACGCAACAGTCTCGAGTGACTGGCAGTTACGTACGGACGTGGAAGGTTTATCTACCGAGCAGCCGCAGGTAATTATATCAAGGTCACTGCCGAGACATAATTCTGCTACTTTAATAAGCTGTGACTGCAGAAACAGACACAGTTCGAAAACGCACTCATTTGTTTAAAAAAGAAAATGACCGAATTCGAACTTCAAAAACATTTGAATTTTGAAGAGTGATGTCAAGTCGATTGATAAAAACATTGTAGATAAAAAATGTATGATGAGTATTCAAGTATGTATTGCCGACAAATCGATCGCCCTTGACAGCCTAAACAGTGTTTATCTTCGATAAAACGAGCAATTTAGCCTACACAGATTAAATATCAAGCCATTACGTTTAATTAACGTTCAGTGAACCATCACTAATTGCGAGACGCAAGTCAAGTGTGATATTGTTGATCGTGTTGCTATGGTAACGACGGTGACAAATAATAATTGTTTTGAAAATCCATTTGTTTTTCGAAAGCAATCAAGCGCGCTACACAGTCACATAATCACAATAATAAATCAGCCCATGAATACAAATTATAATTCATATTCATGGGCTGATAAATATTAAGTATGTTCGTATTAAATGTTCACTAGTGTCCCTTGATTCTGTTCAGATTATTTTTAATCTCGATCATACCTAATTAGCGTCGCACTCCCCGCTAACTGTCGTATCTCACAAACTGACGTATCTGCACTGACATTACCTACGCGTTCAGAACTTTGTTTTGAAAAAGTTCTCTCTAATCGTCGTGTCTGTGTCGTTTACCGTTTAGAAGATAATCACGTATTTTGTTTTGCGTGACTTTTGTTTATGGGAAAAAATATTCTCACCACCTGTCGTATATGCACATATCTACAGTTAGTGAGTTAAAGATTCAGTCAAGAGCTATTTATAAAAAGTTGTTAATTCATTAATAAAGCCACAGCTAACGCAACTATATTAACATGATTATAGCGCCCGACCGAAAAACTGTTGCCCTGTAAAAATATCAATTGCTAGTTACGACAGTTAGCAGGGAGGGCGACGTTATGTGAGATCATTATTCTTTCAGCAGTGGAATAGTATCTTGCCGGTTTAACAAACGTACCTATACGTATGTATTGCCAAAAATAATTAAGCAGTAAACAGTTTGGTCTCCAATACATTTAAATCTAGATCTTACATAAAGACATTAGGTACCTAAATCCAAGTAAAAGATGTATGTGTGGCGACATCTACTTCGCCACATGCGAACCACACTGACGTCACGTCACATCACACTGACGTCACATCACACTGACGTCACATTACACTGACATCACGTAAAATCCTGACGTCCCGTAAATTCCTGAATCACGCAAGCAGTGTTTACCGTGCAACTGGCATATATACAACGTCCCGACATCAATCGTCGGGCAGTAGCCCACCAGATACAACACCCGTCAGGTCGGAGATCCTCCCTTTTCTGTAAAGGATGAGTGCATTTTACAGTTCCTCTTATCTCTATATAAGGATCCATTGTACCTATTGTTTTCATCTGTATCAAGACCAAACAATATTATCTTAGAGTGAAATAATTTTGCATTGAATACAAAAGCAGAAATTGAATTTAACATAATATTATTACCTACACTAAAACTAAATAGTTAAGCCAACTTAATCCAAGTGCCGTTGTATCCATCTCAAAGTCACCGCTGTCAAACTGAAAGCTTCGTAAATCCAATAAAGTTTGAAACCCTCACTTTTCTCGGCTTTGTAAGTTGATGAATTTTGAACACTATCATTTAACTGATAGAATACAAAATACAATAGACGTGGATATATTTAGTAACCTGTTCCGCTTAGCTATTTCTCAAGAGCCATAAAAATCCTGAAAGAAATCGACACTGTTTCACCTCTCAATGTGGCATCCTCAGGATGACGATTGACTTGTCACGAACTCGAACATGGCGTGTTGCCACACCGAGCGCTGAACGCAGTGAATGAGATGATTTTATAATGGATTTCCGCAAGGTCACGCCTAAATCAATTAACTAACTGATAGATATTAAATCTATTTTCAATGAAAAGTTTTTTTGATCCATGATCGTTGTCACGTAATATTGGAAGCTTGAAAATCTAAAAATAGTTTTTATTATCATAGCGTATAGAAATCTATATAGCCCTGTTTTGTTTCAAAAATATGATGGCAAGGAAGTCACTTCGTGTACAATATGAAGTTTTTAACCGACTTCCAAAAAGGAGGAGGTTATATGTTCGACGCGTATGTTTGTTTTTTTTTTTTTTTTTTGTTTTTTTTTTATGTATGTCCACCGATTTCTCCGTTATTTGTCGACCGATTTTGAAAATTCTTTTTTTGTTTGAAAGGGTAGGCTCCCAAATTGGTCCCATATAAATTTTATTAACTTTGCTTGGGTAGTTTTTGAGTTCGCTACAAAATACGTACTTTTTTTCCCACTTAGTATGTAGATGATATGAAATTCACGTCAATGGTTCACCAAAGACAATAAATTCGTAGAAACATTTTTTTTTTAATTAATTCAAGATTGAAATTTTTCTCGAATATTTGATTAGGTGTCCATGCATAATTGTATATAAAAAACAACCGACTTCCAAAAAAAAACACTACAAAGTGAAAAATAACTTTAATTTCGGCAGTCGGTGGCAAAAAACGAAAACACAAAACCCAAGACACCGACTTCCGAAATTAAAGTTATTTTTCACTTTGTAGTGTTTTTTTTTGGAAGTCGGTTGTTTTTTATATACAATTATGCATGGACACCTAATCAAATATTCGAGAAAAATTTCAATCTTGAATTAATTTAAAAAAAAATGTTTCTACGAATTTATTGTCTTTGGTGAACCATTGACGTGAATTTCGAGAATGATAAATAAAACAAAACATTCAGACGTGAGTCAAACATGAAACATCACGTATTTCTTTTAAATTATAATATATTTTATTTTATTTAAATTTCAAACAAGATATTAATTTAATTCATATACTTGTTCAATTATAGTAAACTTATTTAAGTAAAGTCAAATAAATTGAATTTCGGAAAATGATGATAGAAGGTAAACAGTTATGAACATCTACAGTCTGATGAGTAAAGTCAACATATAAATTAAGCCTTCATTAAAATAGTTGTTAAGAGTTTACGGTATATGAAACTTCTTTTGGTGCGGCTGGTGATTATTTCAACCTTAATTTTATCTGTCCCACAGCATTACAAATCATTGCGTTTGTAAAGTTTGTTCTTGTAGGCTAAAAAACTAGCATAAAATATTAAAACTAGACGGAATTTTCACTGGACGAACTACAAATAAATTCTCTCAAAGAATTTGGTAAAAATGCCGTGCTAAGCCGACTGTGAATTCCTGCCTGAGCATAACCTGTACACGTAAACGGGGAAATTTGAACACTATGTACAGTATTTCAAGCAACTTTCACCTGCATCTGTTTGTTCATAAAGTCTACATTTGACTGAATATAAATTCTATGTCAAGGGCTTTAAACGTGACGTTAACTTATCGCTAAGCATTTGGTAATGGACTAGTCTAGTTAGCTTTTTAGTACGCCGTGAAAACACACCTACTGTTTTATTGCGAAAAAGCTATAACATTTATTGGATTTCAAAGAATCCATTTCGTTATAACATTTTTATCGTTGTGTCTTTAAATTATTTCTTTACGGTGATTAAGTTTTGAAATTAACTTTTAGGACGATGAGAAATTAACTGCTTTTATTTTTTCGATTGAATAAGCTTCAAAAGGTTTATGATTATAGTCTAAATCATTGAATCGTCACATTAAACCAAAAAACAAGCTGCCTAGCCTTTTCTCAACTATGTTAGGGTCGGCTTCCAGGCTGACCGGATGCAACTGAATACCAGTATTTTACATGGAGCGACTGCCTATCTGACCTCCACAAACCAGTAACTGGGTAATACAATACCCCTTGGTAAGACTGGTTGTCAGAGTTTCGGGACGACCCATAACGACTGTCAAAGATCCACAAATAACAGTCGGGACGAACGGCTTAACGTGCTTTCCGAGGCACGGAGAAGTCTCGGTATGTAAAGATGGTCACACATTCACGGACCAACCCCGGCAAACATAGCTTATCCTGATGGATCGACCCGTGCGGCTGTTGCTACTTGGCCACGAGCTCCTCCATAGCAGAAACCATGATTTCATCAATTCTATTCTCAGGTTGGATTCTATCACCAGATTATCTACTAGATCCCTACAAAATGGTTGAGCTGGATGGTGCTGATCCACGCGTCATGTTCGTGAACGGGCGCCGTCAGTTGAGACTGGTCATCTCTTATCTGCCAGGGCTTATTTTTAATCAGATATTTTCAACTGCTTTGATTATTTTTTGTACATTGTTCTCACATATAGAAGCAACAAGAATAATGTACCCAGAATTTTGTAATATCTATATTTAAAAGAGTGGCCTTGGAGTTTCTTGCCCGTTCTTCTCCATAGAGATCTACGTTTTGGAATGGGCAACTAGCTTCAACTTTCTGACTAACTGACCGATTCTTGGACAATTCAAAAGTGCCTGTAAATGGTTTAATTGAAATAAATGCTTTGAGTTTGAGTTTGAGTTTGATCCACAAAAGGTTAATTCAATTACGGCTCCCTACCCACATTTAATACACACAGCAGAGGCATTCCCGAAATATTCATCGTAGTTATGATAACCACTTTCTGGATTCTATCAACAGATCATTTTACTAGAACAACAGAGCCATTGCAATCACGCTTCCCTCCTAGCATTAATACAACAAGGCACTGACTGCTCAAATATTTATCATATTGTTATAACCACTTCCCTAGTGTCCAGGTAGGTATTGCCATCATCATAACAGAATCAATTTGAGGCGGCAAAGAGTGAAGATTGTAACCCCTGGTCTGTCTGTAATTTCCCTTAGGACCAGTCTGGTTCGCGGTCCACATAATTATTTAGGGTAATGGCATATACGGTATTGCCCCACTTTTGCGTGTAAATTGTAACCGTATTTTGTTTATGCCCTGTGGTCGAATTTAAATTTTTTGCGACAATATTTTTGTTTTAATTTTTAAGTAACTATTTCGCAAGTGCTACTGCTGAACATGAGGTCCTCGGTTCAATTCCCAGGTCGGGCAAAGTGTTATTGGGTTTTTCCATCTGGAATTTCTCAGTAGCAGCCCGGAGTCTGGATTTGTGCCCGGTTGATGGCAAGAGACTTGCGCTCCATTACCTGGGACTTTAATACAACTGGCGAAATGTGGGTATACTATGGGTGCATAGCTCTTCGCGGTTTACAGGCGTGATGTTATGTTATGTATTTTTATTAAAAAAACTTAATTTTAGTGAAGATGGTTAATATCAACAGAACAACTTCTGTATAAATTCATGTAGCAAAATTAAAGCTTAACGTTTACCTATTCGTTTTTTTTTTCATTAGCTAATGAAGACTGAGCTTTGGCTACGGATAAATTGGATATAATAGCATTTAATAATTGTAAGTCATGAGTTTACGAATAATGATTATCCCGAGGTCAGGTTATAAAAATAAATGAGCGAGAGTTAATTAAAACGCAACAATATGTTAGAAACACTACGTTTATGTCATAAATTATACGTGAAACAGTATCCAATAACTATTTTGATTATATGTAATTTAATGGCTCAGATCAGTTTTGCGTCATAATTAAGCTCTTAGTTGAATCTAGAACGCTAATAACGCCTAATCAATTACTGAATTACAACCCCATCTATTCAACGAAAACCTAATTGATTGAATTAAAATCCTTAGAGAAACTAAATTGATGACTCTTTGTGAAACGCAGTCGATTTTAACGTAACCGTATTGGGGAAAATTATATACTTAAATGGTTTAACAACCATATGTATTTCTCCTACAAATAGACACCGATATAACTTCCCAACGGTGTAGTAATAAACAAATCGGCTATTTGATGAAGGAAAGTAACATATTCCCGTGAATAAATAACGTGACACTGTCTCTTCTTCTTTTCGTGTGGTTAGTGACTAACCTGGCGTCAGTTTTAAAGGCCTCTGACTTGGTTTCACATATGCCTTCAAGAAATATCTTCCTCATGATGTTTTCCTTCACCGTTTTTGAAGCAAGTGATAATTATACAATACGTACTTGAATCCGAAAAGTCAGAGGTGCGTGCTTTGGGTTCGAACTCGAGACCTATGACTTAGCAGTTTGACGGTCACACCACAAGGCTATCACTATCACACGTAACACTATGATCTATATCAGGGCTGTCCAGACAACGGTCCTCCGGGCAACGGTTTTTATGCGGCCTGCGACGCATGTTTTAATCAGAAACTAGTTTTGGACATAAATACACATAACACATAACATAACATCACGCCTTGTTTCCCCGAAGGGTTGGGCAGAGGTGTACCTGTAGTAGGTACATCCACATTTCGCCAGTTATGTTTCAGTCCCATGTAATAGGGGGCGAGCCTATTGCCATCAACCGGGCACAGATCCAGACTCCGGGCTGCTACTGAGAAATTCCAGATAGAAAAACACAATAACACTTTGCCCGACCCGGGGATCGAACCCAGGACCTCATGCTCAGCAGTAGCGCTTGTGACCACTAGACCAACGAGGCACATAAATACACATAATGGACATACATAGTTTGGGTAATAGAATTCTTTGTCAAAACATATAATCAATATTTGGTATAATTTTTGTGGCCCTCCAGCTTTTGTAGTAAATTTAATTAGCCCGCGAAGGTATGTAGTTTGGACAGCCTTGATCTATATGATCTGTAACTTATGTTTTTTATATGCACGAGTTTCTGTGACAATTTTTTTTTCTGTCTTTCTTTGTATCTGTAATCTGACAAATTCTTCTTTGTCCGAGAAGAAGCCGGTAGTATTATGGTCTTTTTTATTTAATTCCATCTTTCATATAATTTCGAACCAAAACAAAATTTCTCGAGAAAAAGTCAATGTTTTGCAAACCTTGCAGATGTCCCAAAAAATTCAAGTAGCAAAGTATTTCGTGTGATGCAATGAAAAGTATATAAAGTTTGCTGCTCCCTGCTCCGTAACGTCAACTCCAATTGTAAATTCATGTTGCTCAATCTTGCTCAGTTCATAACGCCAAGTCACATTAGAGTAACTCGAATCTCTAAGATTTACGAAGAGTTTTGCTCCAGCTGCGTCTAAATTTTTAATGTCCGTATTACGATGTCATTTTATAGTCACTGAGTGATGAAAGATCTCGTCTTCCTTATTATTTATACGCTTTTACATAATGTTTAAGTGAAGAAGTTTTGCTCTTACACGAGCTGTCAAGTTTTGATTTAGAATTTGCCTACATATTTCATTATTAGACAGTGTGCACACTGGGATCAAGAACGTTTTATTTTGCGGTGTATTTCAGTGCATTTTGACAACTACGTCCATGAATCTTTCTTTTTTTTTTGCGAGTGTGTGCCATCTTGGTTTCCACAGAGCAAGAGTTTATCTTAGAGAGAGACTTGATGATTAAGTCTGCGCACAGCATAACAACATACTTTTCATATTACAGCAAGAAAGATCTGATGAAGATATACATTTTCACATTAAATTTATCTGTGGTTCTAATCTTGAGTTAGGTATACTCGCCCACCGTGACGTATTTCTTGAGACGCTTCATCAATTTATACTTTGCTAATCTTGCCTGATCTTAAATGGTTTTTTTATGACTTTATGTTTACGTCTTCTATGGGACAAAATTATCTTGGATTAGTTGAATGAATTGTTTCATCATACAAATAAATAATGTCCTAAATACTTTTGTCCACATTCTGCTTTTCATTTTCTTATATAAGTCTATTACTAATATACCTTCTTACATTTCTAATATATCGCGCACAGTTATTATGTAATAAATTAAAGGACGACCTTATAGGGCAATAAATTACAAGAAATTTGCGCGAATTCTTGCAAGCGACACGATGCAAACTTGTCGCCCATTCGCAAGGAGCTTTAAGGATGAAAATGTTCAGTATGTTTGTAGAAACTTGATCCAGCACTTGTTAAATGTTCTTTGAAAGTCTTCTCATACGGAATATGGAAGAAAAGTGTTCTGTACACATTTATTTCCTAGTCATATACTTTTACGTGACTGTAAAAGATTCTTGTTTTTAACTTTTAATTGGGTACCTATTTGTATCATCTACATCAATGTCCTTACAACTTTGTCTGTTTGTGCGCTTGTTATCCACTTATCGAATTTTCGTGTTTCGAAATCATACCTACATATAATATGTAGATCAATGTTTTCTGGCTAGGATTAAACATGAACGAACACATTGGCCCGGCTAGTATATTTTACCTAAAAATTTTTTATTGTAAGATCGTTATTAATATGGTTCATATTATCTGATTTGATTCTTATTTATTTAACCACTAGCTTTTGCCCACGGCTTCGCCCGCGTGGATGTCGGAACATATCCCACGGGAACGTACTACCAGACAGTACCGGGATTACATACCTGATAGTCCAGGAAAAGGTTATTGACTCCTACCGCTGCGCTCCAACCATAATTATTTTGTTACGCGTGATTTTGAATCTGTGATATCTTTTAAACAATTTATTTAAATGAAATGATGTCAAGGCCTATTGCGGCGATAAGACCCCTCTTTGAGGAGTGGCTTGAGAGGCGTCACGGCGTCCTCACCTTCCGCCTGACGCAGGTCCTCACCGGACACGGGTGCTTCGGGAGGTACCTGTTCAGGATAAGGCGGGAGGAAACACCCGGGTGTCACCATTGTGTGGATCGGCCTGAGGACACGGTGGGGCATACGGTGGAGGTCTGCCCGGCTTGGGCGGAGCAACGCCGTGTCCTCGTGGAGGCGATCGGCGGCGGTGATCTCTCGCGTCCGGCCCTGGTTCAGGCCATGGTACGGAGCGAGAGGAAATGGCAGGCCGTCACCTCCTTCTGCGAAGCGGTAATGCTCGCGAAGGAGGAGGCGGAACGCGTGAGGGAGAGGCAAATTTCGCGCCCTCACGCCCCTAACCGCCGCAGGAGGAGACGCCCGGGGCGGGAATCGCGAGCCGATTTCCGGCCACCGTAGGCGCGGGCTTGCGGACGGTGAGCAATGGGTAGCTCGCCGTCCGATAAGGACCAAGCCCGGGTCGACGGCGCGTTGTGTTCCACGCGCGCCTCAAAGAGATGTCAGCAGAATTGACGGGGTCCGTTAGGGCCAATGCCCGCCGGGGGTTCGAAGAAAACCGATAGGGAAATCGTGGCCCCCGGCAACAGGGCAACCGAAGGAACACGGGTGGGTTTTAGTCAGTAAGAGTCTGACACGCCCTCCCGCTCCACCCAGAGCGGGAGAAGTTATTTGATAATTTCCCACCCAAAAAAAAAAAAAAAGGCCTATTTTAATCTAAATTAAATGCTCAATTTAAACAAAGAATTTCGCGTTCAGACATACAGACGCGGCAGGTGACTTTGTTTTATAATATGTAAGGATTTATCTACACACATACATAAACAGACAAGACAAAAAAAACAGAAAAATACTTACAAAGGTGATGCTTATTTCTAAAGAAATCTCTTCCAGCATACCTGGACAGAGGATAAAAAGAGATGTAGACACCGTGTGTAAGAGTAGAGAGAAAGTAAAATACAAAAATTAAAAATAATTCAATTAATATTATGAGAGTATACTTACTTACATACATACAAACATACATACTTCTAAAATAAATATCACTAAGATATTATTAATTATGATGTAATATTTTTTTTATAAAATAAAAAATAAATACCTACGCAACTATGACGAAGTGGAAAGATAATGTTCTTTCACTCTTCTTTTAAATACAAAAGTTTAACTTACCAAGGGGTATAGTATTACCCAGTTACTGGGTTGTGCAGGTCAGATACGCAGTCGCTCCATGTAAAATACTGGTATTCAGCTCCATTCGGTAAGACTGGAAGCCGACCCCAACATAGTTGGGAAAAGGCTAGGTAGATTGATTGATTATCTTGAATCGCCGTTGTATTTGGTTAGGTGTAGGCATTATAAGCTTTTTGATAATTTAAAGTGTGTGTGTTTGTTGTTGTTTGTAGTTGCTATTATAAAACTATGATAAATGCCATTGCCTTCAAAATCGCCTACGCATCTAACTCCCACAAACTGACAAGACAGCGGCGAACCTAAAATTGAAATTACCATATTATCCATTAAAGGTCGTTGAAGGAGTGGCTTGAAAATGATGTTTTACTAATGCCTTGTAATAAATGAAGGTGAGGAAAGGTTGGAAAGGACGGCGATATGTTCTGCTAACATAAAGTCCATTTATTCAAATGTTGTAGTAAAATATTTTGGTTTAAAGGCTCCCAGAAACAGGCGTGACGCGACACCGATTAAACAATTTCCGAGAAATAGTTTTCATAGAAATAGTTTCATCAGAGTCGCGTCGCGCAGTTGTGCCTATCTGCAGGAGCCATTAATTACATTCAATATCAGCCCACGTTGCTGCATTGCTGGGCAAATACCTCTCTTTATTCTTATCACATCTGGTCTGACCGACCGACGGAGTGTGGCGAAGAGCAATCATCGGTCGCAACGCACAGGCTAACGACACGCGGTCCTCACCAAGCCGCCACGCCTCCGCGTGACTCTGAGCGCCACCAAGCGCCTCCGCGCGACGACCCTTCGAGACACTTTTTGTGTTTTTAACCGACTTCCACAAAGGAGGAGGTTATATGTTCATAACGTGTTTGTTTTTTTTTTTTAATGTATATCCACCGTTTTCTCCGTCAATTGTGGACCGATTTTGAATTATTTTTTTGTTTGAAAGTGTATGCTCTCGAGGTGGTCCCATATAAATTTTATTAATTTTGCTTGGATAGTTTTTGAGTTAGCTTCAATAATACGTATTTTTTCCTACTTAGTATGTGGATGATAGGATAAGTTCCTGTGACAGTTATTTACATAGCAGATAGTGGTATTCGAATTTGTGTGGGGTAAGTACCACAGCTAAAAAGGGAAAAATAAAAACTTTTTATAAAAAAAAAACACAACCAACTTTCAAAAAGCACTACAAAGTGAAAAATAAATTTAATGTCGGTGGCAAAAAATTTAAATTCAAAACCAAAGACACCGAATTCCGAAAAGCAAGTTATTTTTCACTTTGTAGTGTTTTTTTGGAAGTAGGTTTGTTTTTTTTTCTTATTCTTAGTACAAATAATGTTATTAAAATAGTCTGCATCAAAAAATAGTTCCGTAGACTGAAATCAAAACACCCAATAACTTCAATGTTTCAACGTTTCATGTAATTTTATCAGTAGGTATGAAAATAATCGTGTTTAAAACATGTTGTTGAATAACATCCTGGACGCTCACGTGAAAAAAGCTATGAAAATCAATCTATCGGCTGTTCGGGTAACAAAAACTTCAACTACGGTTTGGCGCCATCCAATCACTATTGAATTCTCTATTCCATTTTTTTTTCGAACACGAATCTCTACTAACAATAGAAATTGAATTTTCCTGTTTGAATGCTATTGAGCCTTCAAAATCTATCGCTTCTGTCAGAGGATTTAACACTGAATCCGTATTAGTTCCACCAGCCGTGTACATAGACGTTGAGTTGATTTATTGTGCAGTAGCTTATAAATGCGTGACTGCAACAGTATTTGTTTACATCACGATGTTACCGATGCTGTGCCTTATAAGTAAAGCATTCTTTAATATTCCGCCAATATTACTGTATGTAAGAATCGTAACACGTGGGTATCTGTGGGTTCTGAATACCCTAAGGGCTGTTACACATGGCGCCGCGGCAGCAGCGGCACCGTCGCCGTTGCGGTGCCGCTGTATTACTCACCATTGGATTTATATGGACCCTTATACATGGCGCCGCCACAGTGGTGGAGAGTCTTGATACCGTGGTGGGGAAAACGCTGCCGCTGCGGCGCCATGTGTAAACGCTCTTAATAAGATCATCCGATGTTAATATTTAGTTACTTTTATTTTCATTTACCTCAAATATGAAAAAAACATTATGTGTTTTTGTGACGTCTAGGTTAGGCCCATCGTCCACGACGCTACTCAAAAGTATCGTGTTATCAAATAACCTCTCCCGCTCTAGGCGGAGCTCAGGCTCAGGCTCTTACTGACTAAAACCCACCCGTGTTCCTTCAGTTGCTACAGGGAGGGTTCTTGTTCAGGGGCCACGGTATCCCTTTCGGACTTTTCCGCAAACCCCGGCAGGCATCAGTCCTAGCGGACCCTGTCAGTTCTGCTGACATCTCTTTGAGGCGGGCGTGAAACACAACGCGCCGTCGATCCGGGCCTGGTCCTTATCGGACGGTGAGCTACCTATTGCTCACCGTCCGCAAGCCCGCGCCTACGGTGGCCGGGAATCGGCCTACGACTCTCGAACCGATGCTGTACCTTATAAGTACAGGATTCTTTAATATTCCACCAATATCACTGTGTGTGTGTGTAAGAATCGTAGCACGTAGATATCTGTGGGTTCTGAATATCCTAAGGACTGTTACACATGGCGCCGCGGCGGCAGCGGCACCGTCACCGTTGTGGTGCCGCTGTATTAGTCAGCCTTGGATTTGTATGGACCCTTACACATAGCGCTGCCACAGCGGTGGCGAGTCTTGATACCGCGGCGGGGAAAAACGCTGCCGCTGCGGCGCCATGTGTAAACGCTCTTAATAAGATCATCCGATGTTAATATTTTGTTACAAATACAAGTTGTACTTTTATTTTCATTTACCTCAAATATGAAAAAACATTGTATGTTTTTGTGATGTCTAGGTTAGGCCCATCGTTCACGACACTACTCAAAAGTAACGTGTTACAAACTCAAATCACCAATAAGTACCCTAATTGCGTAATACGCGTTCAATCAGTCTGAATGATTTTGAATATTGCTAATCCATATGTTCAAAAAATTTGTCTGCTCAGCAACGTAAATAACGCAATTAATTATTAACGCATGTTATTGAACTGTAAAAATGAAAGGCATAGCTACTGTAAGTGTGTTACGCAATTACCTAGTATTTCAGTGGTCCACATGCAACGCAAACAATCACAAATTAGTTAATAACGCGTAACATCTGACGAAATGTGGGTGTACTATAAGTACACCTCTGCCTTACCCTTCGGGGATTACAGGCTTGATGTTATGTAACTCGAGTCATGTACGAACTACTATTGAAATACTAATAACTCATTGGTGATTGTAGTTACTAATACGATACTTTTAGCGTCGTGGACGATGGTCTTTAATTTTATTTTAAGTGAGTTACTAAAACAAAAGAAACAATAATATTATAATAAGCCTAAGTGAGTCTTCACTTAGCTTGGGCACGCCACAATTGCGGCGATAAGACCCCTCTTTGAGGAGTGGCTTGAGAGGCGTCACGGCGTCCTCACCTTCCGCCTGACGCAGGTCCTCACCGGACACGGGTGCTTCGGGAGGTACCTGTTCAGGATAAGGCGGGAGGAAACACCCGGGTGTCACCATTGTGTGGATCGGCCTGAGGACACGGTGGAGCATACGGTGGAGGTCTGCCCGGCTTGGGCGGAGCAACGCCGTGTCCTCGTGGAGGCGATCGGCGGCGGTGATCTCTCGCGTCCGGCCCTGGTTCAGGCCATGGTACGGAGCGAGAGGAAATGGCAGGCCGTCACCTCCTTTTGCGAAGCGGTAATGCTCGCGAAGGAGGAGGCGGAACGCGTGAGGGAGAGGCAAATTTCGCGCCCTCACGCCCCTAACCGCCGCAGGAGGAGACGCCCGGGGCGGGAATCGCGAGCCGACTTCCGGCCACCGTAGGCGCGGGCTTGCGGACGGTGAGCAATGGGTAGCTCGCCGTCCGATAAGGACCAAGCCCGGGTCGACGGCGCGTTGTGTTCCACGCGCGCCTCAAAGAGATGTCAGCAGAATTGACGGGGTCCGTTAGGGCCAATGCCTGCCGGGGGTTCGAAGAAAACCGATAGGGAAATCGTGGCCCCCGGCAACAGGGCAACCGAAGGAACACGGGTGGGTTTTAGTCAGTAAGAGTCTGACACGCCCTCCCGCTCCACCCAGAGCGGGAGAAGTTATTTGATAATTTCCCACCCCAAAAAAAAAAAAAAAAAGTCTTCACTTAGCTTTTTGTAAAATATTCCTTTCTATGTTCTTGTTTTGTAAATCAGTCTACATTAATACTGAAGCAACCTAAGAGGTAAACTTTTGTATATGTAATTGTGTTAAGTAAGTTAAATGGCTTGACATTGTGAATAAAATTTGAACAGCTGAGTGCCTACAAATTACGCCCTTGAAGAGGGCATTTTGTTTGAGGGGCAAGAAACGGGAACAATTGGGCTTAATTCGGTCCTTGGTTTTTACACAATTACATACTAACATTTGTAATGTTTCTTGGTACTTTACTTGGGGAAGTGTTTGAAAAGCTTTACGAAACGTCAGAAGTTTTGAGCATCGAGTTACATAGATTATGCAGAATGCTGTTACTCGTAGATCGGATTTAAATCCTTTACGGCCTTTTGCTGGCTATGATAGTCAGAAATAGGTTTCGTTTTGCCTAATATCATATTTATGTTAGATTTTCTTCTTTACATATAAAACGTCTCTGATCTCAAATGTATTTTGTTCACACCCTAATTTTCTATGCAAGTTAACTAACCCATGTAGAATAAATTAAAATTTCTATAATAATTACAAAAACCGGCCAAGTGCGAGTCAGACTCGCATACGAAGGGTTCCGTACCATCATACAGTATTTTAGCAAATGAATGCAAATACTAAACAAAGAATATTTTTGATCATAAATTTTTGAATTGCAAACAAATTTTACTGAGTTTTACAAAGTTATTTTTTGCAGATGCGTAAAATTGGACTTACTAAATAAAATACCTTATGAATCGGCGTTTTTAATATTTTTTTAAATAAAAGCAGTATATAATATATGATATACAGAAGCTTCAAATTCCTAACTTGTTGTTGTAGAGATTGTTGCGATAGAACTCGTACAAAAATGGTCTAAAACTGACATCTTTTATGGACCACCATTTCTTCATTTTTGTAGATTGAAAAAAAAAAAAATATTCGGTGGGTTCTAAACAATGACACCCCCCTACATGCGAAGGTAAAAACAATCAAAATAAAATTTTGAGTTTGGAGTCCCTTTAATTTTTAACTTTATTTATTTTTTATTATTTTTTGTTATAGCGGCAATAGAAATATATAATCTGCGAAAATTTCAACTGTCTATCTATTATGGTTCATGAGATACAGCCCGTTGACAGACTGAAGGACGGACGGACGTACAGCCGAGGCTTAGTAATAGGGTTCCGTTTGACACCCTTCGGGTACGGAACCCTGAAAAGGGAAAGGGGAGGTCTTTGCTCGGCAGTGGGACATTAAGGGCTGAATAGATATATAGACTAGTTTTCAAATTCTATTAATTGGGATTTTATGACCCACACGAAAGAACGATTTACTTTCTAAAATGCACCCTGCAATAGCTCAACAACCCAATTCACAAATATTTTAAGTACTTAAACAACAAGGTTCTTCAACCGAACGTTATTTGTATTAAAACCACAATTTATCCGAAGGTTTGTAAAATACGTTTTCCTTAGGAAGGGTTAAACGCCAACTTTACACCCGCAACGGAAGATATGTAAGGCTATCTTTGGGTTTGAGGTTTTACGGAACCCATAGCCTATGCTATTAAGGTTGAGTGGCAAATTTTGCTGTGTGGAAGGATGTTGTTGGGGGTGAAAATATTCTTTGATGAAAAGGAAAATTCTGTGCCAAAGCATGAATTCCGTAGTGAGGTAGAAAAATTTTTGATCGTTCGTGCTAGCATTTTACATAGAGAGTTAATTTATTTATTTTTTCAAAGTTGAGTAGTAAGTTTAATTATTTAATAAGTCAAACAATTAAGATTTATAGAAGCCTAAAGTTAAATCCCGTATGCGAAATCATGAGCACTAATAAATAGGTCCTTTATTTTTTTTTCAAGCAAATGCAACAGCTGGCATTAGATATGTATTTGGTTTGACAGTAAAATCACTGATGAAAGACTTGATAAAACCATAAATTCGTAAATATGTTCGATACAAAAATAAGATTAAAAAACTTTGTAGAAGAAAATTCTACTGTTACTTCAAAATTAGACCTGCCTAAAAATATCCAGCAGTCGTGTTACAGATCTGTGACCGTCTTTGAACTGCAGTCAAGTGTTCCTAATATACCTTGTGGCAAGAATCTGTCAATCCATATCAATTGGAATTTCTCGACTCTCGAAACAGGATTAATATTATTCTGCCTTCTCTTGAAAACTTATGTCGGTACCTACTGATAAATCAAATCTCATTTCAAAGTCATTATTTGCCCTAACCTTTTCCCAACTAAGTTGGGGTCAGCTTCTAGTCTTACCCGTTATTTCTGAATACCAGTATTTTACATGAAGTGGCTAGACAGTCACTCTATGTAAAATACTGGTATTCAGCTGGATCTGGTAAAACTGGAAGCCATCTCATTTAAGATGTAGGTAAGTACCTAATGGATTTTCTTTTCGTGAAGTAAATATATGATTTTAAAAGATTATGTGTACTTAAAGACATAGTTGCTTATAATATGGCTATAGGCACAACAGAACTCCTTCAAATTCAATATCTTTTGAAACAATAATTACCTATTCATATTTTGATTAATGTTTCAAACTCCAGGAATTTCTTAATTTCCTACCGTTTTCTTACATTTCAAAGCAATTTAAACCATGATGCTTTGAATTGTGGTTCTAAATACTGTAACAACAGGTGTTGCGGTACAGATGTCTCAATGTAAATCCCTTCTACGCAAATAATTCAATTGTAAAATTGTCACGACGAGAGTTTAAACGTTACTTCAGTATTTTCTACCTTTCTTACCTAATAATATGATAGAAATTTATACGGATCTAAAAGAAAATATCGCGGAATAAAACGCGCGGAAAAATACGACAAAAAAGATTAGAAAAAAGCGACTATTGTGTGTGAGCATAACGAGTTTTACTACTTTTATTGCTTTTCCGATGCACGTTTTTATTCCTACAAAAAACAACGTAGCAGAAATCTTATTTCTCTACTAGACACAGTATGGTTTTGACTAACAATCCAGTTTGCAATTTTCAAAGGAAAATTAGTCTGAAACCGCGGCTCTGTTACTTCATTTGGCATCTTATATTGGTAACTAATGACCTGCCAGTCACTTAGGCTTCGCTCGGAAATAAAAGTGGCCTTTCTCGGAAAATGTTGTGAGGAAAAACTGTAACAGTACTTACAAAGCAAGCTAGAAATAGTTTTTAAATGAAAACTAATATTATAATGGTAGACAATCAATTTGAATTTAAGAGCGTTTATCCTAAAAGTTGGCAACGTCGCAAATAGCTATTAAATGTAATAATTAATATCGTAACACTGAATATTTAGTTTTAGATGCAAAAATGTTAAAACGGTTAAAACATCAAATTCAGTGTTATAATTGCAATTCATTATTAATATTCTAGTTCGCTAGTTAGCCACATTTCTTATTTCTATACAGTAATATTGCCAAATTAATCAAAACAGCGAAATATTTGACATCTATTTGCGACGTTGCCAACTTTCAGAATAAACACTTTAAACGAGATGATGAATTTTGACAGTTTAGACTTTGAGGAACTGATTCAGATAATCAGTTCCCATACTCTGAACCAAACAAATTCGTCATCCATCCCCTCCAGTCCCTGTAAGCCATACATTGTTGTTCCTAGAGTTTAAGAACGCTCCTCTTTTTCGAGAGATTTATAAGTTAGATATTAATGGAATTCTCCGAGCTTTAAGTACAAATTAATATCTGTTAAAAGTTCGCAGTAAATTTAGTTAGATATCAGTTTGAAATGATCGAAGTTCAATCGAGAAATAAAAGTTATGAAATGAATGAATGTGCAAGAAAAATACGAAATGCACACTTCTCTCTAAATGGTCTTCGAATGAGTAAAACAATACCACAGAATTTTCTGAGCGATGGTCCTGAATTATAAATTTTTTCATGCACTTTATTATTTCATGCTTTCATTCTGAGCTGGAATGACAAAAGAAGAATGACTGACTGGCTATTGTACGAGCATCACCACATGAAATGTATATTTTTTTTCTTTAGGGCATCTCATAGCTGACCTTTGAGGTCATTACATTGACAACCCGTCAATCCTGTGGGTGCCTTAAGCTGCTAAACTCAAAGCCTCCAGCCAGGGGCGTACCAACTAAACTTATAAACTAGGTGAACGCTCGCTAAGGCCACCCCCTGTAGGTTACGAACCTCGGCTTAGGGCGTTTACCGGAGGGAGGACATCAAAGATGGGTCGGGCTGGATCAAAGTTTTGATCATGATTATTAGTCGGGGAATTTAAAGCTACGTGCTCTGCTGGAACCACTGCTGGCACCTCATTTTTGAGCAAGGGTCGGGGGGAGTATCATTTACTTGGGGTCGCGGTCGCAATCGCAAAGGACCTCGTCTGTGAGGTCGGAATGACGGGAAGCAGCTGCGTTTATGCACTGTACTCGTTTCCCTACTTGACTCCTGATGGGGTCGTCTGGGTCGGTGAGAATATGCCTTGGACGGCGGATGAAATGTTTTGTTTTAGTTTTTACCTTAACAAGCATTTGCTTATTCGCCAATTACTTGTTTACATTCGGTGATAAGCTATCGCGCCCACAAGTCACCTACTTTATGTGTAAATATTTTAATGTTTTTCCTAATAAATCGGTCAATAAATAATGGATACAAAACAGTGATTTTATTTCCTGTAAATATCCCGTGTGGTTCGTACCCGTCAACAATCTACATACTACATCTTAGTGTACGGAAAAACTGCCCGTACATTTCTGGTCCTTTGAGAAACTGCCTGTACAGCTACTGTTTCTGCTGTGTAAAAATATGTGTAAGTATAAATACGTATAGTCCGTTTACTCAGGGATACTTTAGTGACAAAAAATACAACCGACTTCCAAACTACAAAGTGAAAAATAACTTTAATTTCAGAAGTCGGTGTCAAAAAACTAAAATAGCGATATAAAGACACCAACTTCTGAAATTAAAGTTATTTTTCACATTGTAGTTTGGAAGTCGGTTGTATTTTTTTGTAAAAAAGTTTTTTTTTTTACTTTTTAGTGGGTTGGTTTGCAATTTATCTAAATTACAATAGCCTAATGTCAACTGCTCATCAAAAATACCCAAATCGCTATAGATGTACCTATAATATTTGAAGAGTTCCCTCGATTTCTCCAAGATTCCATCATCAGATCGTGACCAAATGACAATGGGATCAACTTGAAAGTATACCCTTTCAAACAAAAAAAGAATTTTTCAAATCGGTCCAGCCGTCTTCGAGTAATCGGGGAAAATACATAAAAAAAAAAAAATATCCCGACGAACTGAGAACCTCCTCCTTTTTTGAAGTCGGTTAAAAAAACACATAGGACCAGAGTTTTTACGGTGTAGTGCTGTGTAGCAACAAATAAAACTAAATGCGTTTTATTTCACAGAAAAGTTTGAGACCAAAAGTGCAAATAGCTGGAAGAAAATATGTGGGCAAATAGTTCACAAAGTCGCTTTCTGGTAGTCTATAAAACCCAGCAAAAAACGTGCAAAAAGATGATAGTTACTTGGTCAATACATAGACAGGGGTGACAAAGGGTGACAGTTTTCATTTTGGTTTTAAAAACATAAGTGAGTATAGGATTAAAATATATTCACTCTTGTAGTTGATAGGTTATTTACTGACAACGAAAACCAATAGAAATTAGATCTTATGCAGATCCTTCGTCACTGACAGATATTTTCGTTCCAAATAACCATCTTTATTTTTCTTAACGACATTTGTGCCAATTTCATCAGGATGTTTACAACAAGTTTACAACCTAGCTGAGGCAAAAATGAGGCACACATAATTGAGTCCATAAATTTTTGGTTGCGGCCAAGGCTTGCATAGTAATTTTCTCAAACAAGGCGCGGAAGTTCATACTAAGTAAATTAATTATAAATTCCAGAATCAATGACGAAAAAAAGAAAAATTTTCACGCGGCTATAATGTTCATTTGTTTCTTCTTTACTTTAAACAGCTCTATTTGCTAAGCCAGTTCGAAATTTAAATAAAATCTTTGATAAGTTATCCTTGGTTGCCAATTTGTATTGAAGTAAAAAGTTCGTTCCATTTTTAAATAACACGACAGATATGAGTTTTCATAGTAATTTATTTTGACGCCTACTCGCTTATTTTTTACCAGTACAGCAATTTGGATTTATCTCAAAGAAGGTTGTCAAAATAATGTTCGAATTTCCAAGCATGTTTGAGAAAATAACATTTCCCGCTACAAAACCAGTTAGTTTGAGGTCAGGAAGGTTTTTAACGTTCTACTTATACATAGTTTAAGTGTTTACAATAATGCTGAGTCAAAATAAGAGGGTCAAATATTTTGATAGAATTCTTTGGAAAAATAGAAATCTTTAGAGACCGATCTTTGAAATTTAGGCTATGTTCCCGATGATGGTGCCCATTAAATGAAGCTCTTATACCAGGCTTTTAATAAACTTTCAAAGTATATTTATAAGCCTAGGTATTTTAATAAACTAGACCATTATCAGAACAGCTTCAATTTATAATTAAACGTGCAAACTTTTAACAGAAATGGCTGTCGTACCAATCAAGGTACTAAAGCCTTACTTAAAATGCAGGCTGCGAAAGTTGTTAACTTTGGTGACGAAACTCGGAACTTCCTAACGAAAGCAGCACACGTCACCAGTTTATTGAGTTTATTGACCCCATCTAGTTAACTGAGAGGAGTTTGGTAAATCTCAGAACTATAGGCGCGGTAGGCGTTTTTTTTTTAATGGTAGGTACCAGGGATGTTGCGGATATTCAGATCCGCATGCGCAATTCAGCTTCCGCATTTTCACAATGCGGGTCTCATGCAGATGATGGGTGAAAAAGGGTGCATATTAGTAAAATCATAATCAAAAAAATGGAAATTATAATCATTTAAATCATTAATATAGCTCTAAATCGTCACATTTTCACAAAATAGTCTAATATCCATCAAACATATTATTCAATTTCGAGAGCTTAGATTTTTAAATGATTATTATGCAGTAATTATTGTATTCAAATTGTCGCGAATTGAATTATGATCAACATACAACGAAACACGCTGAAATTTGCAAAAAACGTAAGAAATTTTAAATTATGCCTTGACAGATCTCTTAAAAAGCTTGAGATCCACATCCGCATCAGCGGATATGAGCCACAAAAATCCGCATCCACAACATCCCTGGCAAGTAAGTACTCCTCTCTTCTGCCAGTAGATTAGTATAACATAGTAATTATGTAATTTTATGAGAGTACATGTAAATATAATATATTATATACAGTGTCTCAAGACGAAAGTCTTTGACCAGTGCGTGTTGCCAGTGATGACCAATGGTACTGAAATGGGGTTGCTCACAATGCGCAGTCTGATAAGGCTAAAAGTCACCCAAAGAGCAATGGAGAGGGCTATGCTTGGAGTTCCTACGTGATCGAATTAGAAATGAAGAGATCCGCAGGAGAACCAAGGTAACCGACATAGCCCCAAGAATTGCCAAACTTAAGTGGCAATGGGCAGGGCACATTGCTCGCAGAACGGATGGCCGATGGGGCCGAATGGTTCTGGAGTGGCAACCGTGTACCGGAAGACGTAGCGTTGGAAGGCCTCCCATAAGATGTAATGGATCAGTGTTGTCTGAATAAATATATTATATTATAAGATGGACCGATGACCTTGTGAAAGCCGCAGGAATCCGCTGGATGCGGAAAGCACAGAATCGGTCGAAGTGGCGGTGCTTGGGGGAGGCCATGTCCAGCAGTGGATGTCTTTCGGCTGAAATGATGATGATGACATGCAAATATTGTCTCTGAGGAACCAATAAACCAGTCTGACTCTATGAACGTCTTGTTTGATTGTCGACGCATAAACTCAACATGGCGCAGCCGGTTTTAAAATAAGAACAAATAATTCAGCATTTCAAAGTCAAAGTCAAAGTCAAAGTTAGGTATTGCCTTTCATGGGGCTACTACCTACTTAACTAATATTTGTAGTGAAAAATCTCATTATTTTACTATTTACATACGGGTCATCAATATCTATGACCTGTGTTTTTGTCCTTTAACTGCCTGATCCAAGGTTAAAGTTATTACAATAAAAGCGTGAGGTATGGCGTCCTTGCTTTTAATTTTAAATGCACCAATTACAAAAGATTATTGGCTATTTAAGTGGCAATAAAACACACCTCCAATGAGGTTGAGTTTTAATTCGTTTTGAATACAGTCATGAAAATGTTGATATTTTACGTGTTTCAAGCTTTCAATATATATTAACTTTTAAAGCTGTGTAATTTAATACGACAAGGAGTTAAATTATTATAATGCCATTTAATTCAACCGAGTTGTTTTTATTTACGAATAGTTTATGAGAAAACAGAGAATTCGGACCAACAATAATAAATTAATTAATAATAGTGTAGCGGTTACACCGCCACATACGAACTACGCATCATAGACATGACGTCACATAAATCCTGCATCGCGCAGTTAGAGTTTACCGAGCGATCGACATACATACAAGATTTCAACTTCAAACCGATGGGCAGTTGCCCGCCAGACACAACACCCGTCTGGTCGGAGGATCCTCCCTTTTCTATGGTGGATGAGTGAACTTTACACCCTGTTCCTCATACACCTAAAATAGAATTCAGACACCGTGTGCCATTAGCTCCACAACTTCATATCATAATTCAAAAGTAGTCTAAGAGAGCGGTGTGAAACTTTACCTTCACAATATAGTTTACTGTACCTATACATTCGATAAGTTACAACTACTTGCCACAGGGAAGCTTCTGCTGTATTTAATAAATAATAGAAACCGAGGGAAGGAAATAACTTTTATTTTTAACAAGCGTGTAAATATTTTGTCTGCGGTGGCGTACCTCGGAAGTATTTATGGAGATTTAAATGAAAATATACGTGGAGTTTAGAAAGGTTAAGTTACACTGGAAAATTTATTTTTGAAATTCCCTGTGAGTGTGTTTTTTTAAAGATAATCCTGTTGTCTTTGCAATTTTTTTGTCAACGGTAACAGTACCTAACTAAACATGGAAAACAGAGTTTAATTAAAAATGGCTTTTCTGGCATTAGTATGCGTTAAAACATTAAGCTGTAAATTTTTTGGTAAAGAGAAACACAGCTAAAAACGAAAATAATATTCCAATAGAAATCACTTAAATTTTCAGACAACTGACATATTTTTAATTTTATTAATTCTTATGTCAGTTTCAATTTTACGGTCTGTCTCCTTTGGATTTATTATTTTATTAAAGCCTCACCACAGTCTACCTATTTTAAACTATAAACAGTCGATTAACGCTTGCGTTTTCGTAGAGCAATCGTGCGGGGTGTTGAGTGGGTAAGAAGCACAGTTTTTGTCCCAAATTGCAGTGTACCTATCAGTTATATGATAAATGATTTAGACACAGTCATGTCATTTTATGTTGACATTTCTCGAGTCCAATCAAATACACATATTATGGCCGATAACCGCCGATACAATATTGTATTGTACACTTTATGAGATAATGATAGTCCTTGACAGACACTTGTAAACTGGTACTATCTAAGTTAGTCAGGTAGTACTTTCCAAAGAAAATGTACCGTACCTAATAGCCGTTTTTGACTAACATCTCGGGTCAGACAAAAAGTTTGCATACGACAAGGAGATAGAGTAAATATATGTCTAACTCGTTTACTCTTACTATTGGATCTATTAAGTGTGTCCTTGTCTCATTTTTATTATTGTTTAGTCACTTGTCTATATTACTTGTCGGCAAGCGTAGTGTGGGACACCCCGCAGCTAGATGACCTTAAAAATATAGCTGGGACAGACTGGATGCAGAAAGCAGAGGACAGGGTGTCGTGGCGCAGTGATTGAATTTGTCTATTGCTTGTGATGTCGACGATGAACCACTGTAGAGAAGCAGGTAGTTGATACACTGTGGCTTTATATTGTAGCTTTGTAAACATTGCGTGACGAACACGCTTGGATATGTTAGAAATTATTTAGTTTTAATTACGTCATGTCGTGACATCATTCATTTGGTAATTGGAGTATTAATTTCACGTCAACGGATTGGAATGGTACTTCCATGAAATAAATCTAAGTAGGTAATTAGTAGGAATGACCATAATGCCTTGGAAGGTAGGTAGGCCTTTGGTGTGGGATGCAACGTGTGTCGACACCCTTGCGCCATCCCATCTTCCTAGCACGGCGAGCTGTGCTGGGGCTGCTGCTGCAGGTGCGGAAAACCTCAAACGGCGCAAATACTCCAATCTTATTGGGACTTATATGTTTGAGCCGTTTGGGGTTGAAACACTAGGGCCATGGGGTCCGAGTGCCCACCTTGTTTTTCAAGACATCGCCAAGCGGCTGGTCGACTCTTCACGTGACCAGAGGGCTGGCCTATTCTTTGGTCAAAGAATCAGCATTGCCATACAACGTGGCAATGCTGCCAGCCTTTTGGGCACTTTTCCTATTGACAGCGATATGGACGAGTTTTTTGATGCCCTATGATCATTTCCCCGCCCTTTTTATATGCTTGTACATATTATTATTTTAAGTCTGATCGTTTTTAAATAATGTAAATACTTAGATATAATAAGAATTATATGTTAATTTTCTGTTCAATTGTAAAATAAATGAGTAATTAAAACGATGTTAACAGTAGGTACATAAAATAAAATAAAATTACTTAACCATAAGATATCATTGTGATTCCAGGAAAGGACAACTGTAAGATGTACCCGTTTGAAAAGACGTAGAAACACTTGACATTGGATCAGATATTTACAACTTTTCAAATACCGAAATAGGTACTACATTATTAAAATGAAAAGGTAATGACGTAGAGTTTTTTTTTTGTTTAGTTCCTGACTAAGTAATAATAACCGCACGGGTTGTTCTATTAGGTTAAGCTACGCTTGACAGGGTTGGTCCGTGGAGGAGTGCCCATCTGTACAGCTTGGAAAGCACGTTAAGCCGTTGGTCCCGGCTGTCATTCGTGGATCTTTGACAGTCGTTACGTGTCGTCAGAAGCCCGAAAGTCTGACAATCAGTCTTACCAAGGGGTATTGTATTACCCAGTTACTGGGTTGTGGGGGTCAGACAGTCAGTCGCTCCATGTAAAATAACGGTATTCAACTGCATTCGGTTATACAGGAAACCGACCCCAACATAGTTGGGAAAAGGCTAGGCAGATTGATTGATTTTATGTATAGTGTTTCAAATTTGTGATGGAACATAAATAGTCTAAAAATATTTTATAAGCTCCTTGCCTGTATATTTGTAATAGGTCCAATTTAATAACATCGTTTAAAAATAGAACAGTTTATAAATAAATTCAATGCCGCCTACGCCGTGGTAATATTAAAACATCCTAATCTAATATCGTTCCACAATAAAAATACCTCAGATTTAAATAATTTATTTTTAATTAACATTTTTACGTCAATGACGCGCCAATTGATTTGAAGTAGGTACTGTTAGTACGTAAATTAAAACCATTAAAATTTTCAGGACGGGGATTTTAAATTCCGTTTAGATACGGTAGAAAAAGTGTTAAAAAATCTGCTGCCACGTTTGATTTCTTATAAAATTTGTAAAAAGAGAACAGCAAAAAACATTTATTTAAAAAATATTTTTAATGATCATATACAACTAGCTGCGCCCCATGGTTTTACCCGCATAAGTCTCGATCTCGTGGGAACATCGGGATAAAAAGTATCCTATGTCCCAATCCAGGTCATGGTCTACCCATGAAGGGTGGGCGTTTTTGGGGAACTGTCTTATGTAATTTTAACGTTCGAAAAGTGCTGATTCTCAGCCTAGTTTGAATAAATGACTTTTGAATTTTGAATTTCATGTGCCAAATTTCACCCAAATCCGTTCAGCCGTTTTAGCTTGAAAGCGAAACAAGTAAACAAAAAGCAAATAAACTCACTTTCGCATTTTTAATATTAAGTTAGGATTAGTAGGCATAAAAGTCTTTCCCCCTTTCCTAATAAACAAAAAACATTTAATAAGTTCATAGCCACAAAATAAATACTGCGCCGACATAAATAAATTGAAATCCGGTGAATGATGATGATGATGAACCCTGACTAATGTAATTAAAGTAGGGTTTATTAATATAATTTAGGTAGTATTAGTAATATTTATATAATTAACACGAATGGGTCAGGGGGCCCGAGTGCGCGTCTCCTTTTTAAGGAAATTTCTCGTCGACTGGTCGACACTTCACGTGACCAGAGGGCTGGCTTTTTCTTTAGAATTAACATTGCCATTCAACGTGGTAATGTTGCCAGTCTTCTGGGCACGTTTCCGGATGACAGCGATGCGGACGAATACTTCGATGCCTCTAGTGTCTTTATGTCTAAGTAATTTGTGTAGTTAGTTAGTCATTTAATTTAGTTTTAGATTGTATAGTGTACAAATAGAATATGATCATTTGTAAACATCATTGTAACAACCTTTTTAGAAATAAAGGTAATTTTTATTTTTATTACAACGATTAAAGATGAACATACGATATTAATAAGTATATTTAAGTAGACCATAACTTTACAGATATAAAAATTATAATCGTGTTATAACTTATAACAAAAATTTGTTTGTAGGCCTCTCACTGATTAAATGAAAATGTCTGTAAAAAAACATGTTCTTTAAAAAATATATATAAAACTGTTGCTCGCTTCAAAAAACCAATCAAACGTCTGTGATCCGATTTATACCTGGATAAAACAATATCCAATGATAACTTTTTAATATCTTAAAATTGGAATAAAACGTCTGTGATCCGATTTATACCTGGATAAAACAATATCCAATGATAACTTTTTAATATCTTAAAATTGGAATAAAAGATGAGATATTCAACGGAAGGTGTCGTCTTTATTCATCCTGATTGATGAAATTTCAAATGAAACATAAATTACAGAAATAATTTTGTAACACATGTTCCATGGTAAACAAGGAACCCTTATAGGTTCGTCATGTCCATCTGTCTGTCTGTCTGTCTGTCCGTCCACGGTCTAGCTCCGAGACTCGTTAGTACTAGAAAGCTGTAATTTGGCATGGGTGAACATATTAATTACGCCGACAAAGTGATAAAACAAAACTATGAAAAAAAAAATTTTTTGTGTACCTCCCTACACGTAAAATGGTGATGTTTTTTTTTTTCTATCCCATGGTATGGGGTATCATTGGAAAGTTCCTTCAAAAACAGTGTTAGTATGTCAAAACCATTTATAGATTCAGGGATCCGTTTGCGAAATATTAAGCTTTAAAGTGCAAATTTTTGTAAGATGTGTGAAAAAAATTACAGCAGTAGTTTATGTAACGAAATTAAAAGGAAAACTATCACAGCTAAGTAGGCTCTACAAGTTAACCAGTAATAATCGACCAACTTATATTTGGGATAAATTCATCCCAACTACGGAACATTGTGCGTGGTCCGACACGCACTTATTATATTATTGTTGCAGCCATTCGTTGTCTTATAACTGACGAAACCGAGAATCTTATTACAATTGTCTCTTAATAGAATTAATTAATACTGTATTTCAATTAATGCATTGTTTGTTTAATTTGTTGTTTTCTTTAAGTACTTGCATGACACTCAGTACCAGTTGTGTGCCATTATACCTGGAGAAACATTGGCTTCTCAAAAACAGGCTATTGTCTAGTTTAGGAGGCATTTATTCGACCTTTAATGTGATTGTACAATATTTCTTTAATCCTTGTGAACTTATGTATGTTTTTCTACAGATAAATATTTTACTAGGGCTGATCAAAAATTTTCTAAACTAATAATAAAGCTGAAGAGTTTTTTTGTATGTTTGAACGTGCTAATCTCTGGAACTGTAAGTCAGATTTGAAGAAATCTTTTTGCATTTGATAGCCCAATTCTTAAGGAACCTTACAGGCTATTTAACATCACGCTAGGACCAATAGGCGCTGCGCAAAAAGAAAAATAACCGATTATCATTACTTTTTGATCAGCTCTAGTATTATTAGCATTATAACAAAAACTATGTTTTCAGCGTTACATCGATTTTTACAGACGTACATACGTATCTACTTACATCTATTTAAGTAACTATACTTTACCCTTTTCGAGTGTAAGGGTTAGGCAGGTAGGTAGGGGAGCCCGTATAGCCATAGGTGCGTGTTATTTATATACAAACTTACTATCTTATCTATTATTGTGGTCTATAATAAATAGGCCACAATAATAGATAAGGATCAATAGTATGCAGTGAGTGGTTTTATCGCATTTGGCGATAATTATTTGGTTTAGCTAGATTACTATCAATTAACATTCCTATGCATTACACTAAGCACCAATAAATATTCGTAGGTAACCTATACGAAAGCTAAATTCATTTAAGTAGCCTTTATCAGCACAATAAAACTCAAGGACATTTTCAAATCAACCGTAACTCATGCCATTTACGGCGCCATACTTGTAAATCTGTTTCCAGAGTACCTACCTACCACAGTTGACATTTTTATGTTGGCACCGGAGCCAAAACGTTTCACTGCCAAGAGGATGTTAGTTGGTTCCAACAGTTTTAAGTTGCCTGTATTTTATTTGGTGGTGCAACTAGTGGTGATCGTATCACAACGAAATATAGCTTTAGGGGGTTGTTTGGTAGGAGCATTTTGTATTCCCTAAGCATAGTACGAATAAAAGCGGTATTGCGGCATTTTTATACAAATAAATTGATTATAGCTATCGATGTTACTTTGATGATAATTATAGTAAAAGTAATAATGGTAGTAGTTATTGTAATACGCCCTACGACTCTAGATTTTTGTTAACCGAATTCAGCGTCTTGGGCCAAGATAAGGTAAAATAAATCCCTCTGTATCAAATGGTCCTAATAGCAAAACGAGCTATGATCAAAACGACGCTTTAGCAAAATGTCCTATTAACAAATCGTCTTACGAGCAAATAGTCCTAAAACAAAAGATCACCCGCCTATAACACTACTTTCATAACTCATTAAACAAATATTTATAAACAGATAGCAGAATTCACAAGAAATAGATAATTAAGTGAGTTAAAAATAAAATAGACGTGGAAGTATTTAGTAACCTGTTCCGCTTAGCTATTCCTAAAGAGCTATAAAAACTCTGAAAGAAATCGACATGTGTTTTATCTCTCAACGAGACATCCTCAGGATGACGATTGACTTGTCGCGAACCGAAAACGGCATGTTGCCATACCGAGTGGTGAACGCAGTGCCCTGCGTTCAGCGCTCGGTGTACGGTAACACCATAATAATATCCACGTCTATTGTATTTTATAATGGATTTCAAGCAAGGTTTGCAAGGTCACGCCTGAATCAATTAACTATGTGAGTTAACTTCGCAATAAACTTTTCACGTATGTGCACACTGTATTCGCAGTGCACATATCGAAATGAGGGAATTTATGCTTAATTTTATCGACGGAAAAAATATATTATTTTTTCTTTTTGGCATCTTATTTGTAAATTTTACAATTATTGTAAAAATTGATGAAAAAAAATGCAGATCTTTGCTAAAAAAACATGTTTATTTTCAATTGAGGATAATTTTTTTTTCTCAATTTTAATTTTATGTGGACGCCTAATTACTTCCAATTATTATGGAGTATCTTTCGTCGCGATGGATGATTTAGTTTAAAAGGTACACAGTTTTGTTACAATTTTTTTTTATTCCAGAAAAGGATAAAAAAAATATTTAGATATTTTTTCTGTCGTTAAAATTAAGCATAGATTCCCTCATTTTGATATGTGCACATTATGAAGAATCATATTGTATAACTTCTACCATATTCAAGTCAATTTATAGTACTTTAATATTCCCAAGAAAGTCCAAGAAAACTGAAAAACATTAAATAAACACCAAACTTCTTGAAATACTACGCCAAAGTTTTGCCACAGAAAAGTGAAAAAGCCAAAAAATTTCGTCGGCAGTAAAATCACTTTTTCATGCTTTAATACTCTCGTAACACACCGAGTTTATAAAATTTCCAACGAACCCCTAATTATTAATAAAGGAGCCCATTTTGTCATGTCAATCTGTTCTGTCCTCACTGGGATAAAACGTAGCAAAGTTAACCCTCCACTGCCCAGGGTTATCTACATTATACA
This sequence comes from Agrochola litura, assembly GCA_949152395.1. Lineage (NCBI taxonomy): Eukaryota > Metazoa > Arthropoda > Insecta > Lepidoptera > Noctuidae > Agrochola > Agrochola litura. The sequence goes on along the minus strand of OX424509.1, from coordinate 12,728,481 downwards.
ATATTTGGAACAAAAGCAACTTATCAACGAAACGAAACTTTATTCACATTAACATAAAACTCAAATCGTGTAAACTCATTTTAAGTGGTCGCCATTACGTAAGTAAATGAAAAAAGTTGATCCCACGTGCAGATTTCTTGCTTATCACGGGAAGTTTTTGGATTTTATCGCTTTACTCTGTGATTTTGAAAAGTTACAATATTTTTGACAGGCCTTAAAGGACTTAAGGAACCGGTTCTCACATAAAATGTTTATTGAATCTGTTTGTTCGAATAACGACTTCGACTTTTACGATTTTAATATAAAACGTTTAAGGACTAAACTGCCTCGTTGGTCTAGTGGTCGCAAGCGCTACTGCTGAGTATGAGGTCCTGTGTCCGATTCCCGGGTCGGCCGAAGTGTTATTCGGTTTTTCCATCTGGAATTTTTCAGTAGCAGCCTGGTGTCTGGATTTGTGGCCGGTTGTTGGCAATGGGCTCGCCCCCTATTACATGGGACTTAAATGTAACTGGCGTAATATGGGTGTACTTTAGATGCATTTCTGCCTAACCCCTCGGGTAGTACAGGTACGAGTATGCTGTTAAAGTTAATTTTAAAGAGACGTTTCTATAAAATGCTTGATACCTATAAAAAACTTCGTTATTCTAAAACAAAAGGTTGATGAGCACGATGTACACCTGTTTTACGTCCTCACAATAAACTGAAGGTAATTGATACACATCAATTATAGTCTGTCAATCCTGGTTTAGATAGACAAAAACAACATCTACACACTTCGTTTTATTTGAGTCACAATAATATAAAATTCATTGCCTAAATGGCACTTAAGTACCATAAAATTAAGCTTAAAAAAAATTAAGCAATATTTTCAGTTTCTGTTTTCTCTCAAAATAAAACTTAATACTCAATTAAGCCGATCGTCCATGTTGCTATTCTAAAGTACGTAACCAGTTACAAACTCAAATCAGCAATGAGTACCCAGTTTTATTTGTTTTTTTTAATGTGTTTATGGCATCTAGGAAGTTGTCGACTGCTTAACCGGACTTTCCTGTGGGTGCCTCAATAAATCAAGGCATCCTAAAACTTACAAACTTAGCGACTACACGCTAGGTGCACCCCCTGTGGGGTACAGACCTCGACTTAGGGCGTCGCTAGGGGAGGACAGCAAGGGACAGGCTGGATCGGATTTTAATTAGGGACGAATTTAAAGCTACAGGCTCAGCGGCAGCTCAGCAGCTAGCTCGAGCAAGGGTCGGGGCGGTGAGTAGCCGGAATGTCAATGCACTAGTATTTATATGGCGGTCTGTGCACGACGCTACTTACTTTTACATGTTATTATCTAGTTTGTGATTGGTTGCGTCTTATATCGTCGTGTTATTTTTGGGTAGTGTCGTAGGCGATCGGCCTAAGTATCAGACAAACAAACACACACACTTACAAAAATATCCAAAATATTGAATAAAACGATATTCAAAAAGTTCTAATTATTTTACTCGATTTTGTATCGGCATTCCTTCTCAGGGATCAGTCAGCTAGGAAATGCCGACGCTAGTTAGTTTAGTAAAAATATTCACCAAAAATGTGTCTTAAAAGATCTACTTACAGAAATAAACATCATTTCATTTAATTTCATCATTTCATAAACTTTGTATTTAAAACATTAAATTACGAAATAGAGACTATAACATTAAGGGTGATCAGATCACCTTGGGGTTAGATCGAGATACAAGTGTTCTAAAAGCTTTTAATCTTCATTTTCATTAGGATAATTAGTGAAGCTCCCAGTAGAGCTGAGGACGTGGGAATGGAGCGGAACCGGGAGTGAGATATAAATCAGTTACTTTTTTGTTTTTTATTCTAAAGAACTAAGCTCTGTTTATCTGGTAAATAGAACTTAAAAGGATAGACACAGGTTCTATGACATATTCATCATTTTAATTGTTATACATCTTAATTGGTTCCATGGCCCCAAAATGGGTTGAGATTTCATATTTTTTTGGACGTTGTCAATTTGGTTGTTCTATCAATTTCCATGGAATTTGGACGTGGTATGTACTCTATTTTTTGTTTTTATTTTTTAACTAGCTGTCGCCCGCGACTTTGTCTGCGATCCAGGATAAAAACAAGCCTTTTTTTTTAAAGGCTATCTAATCTGTCAAATTTTATCCAAATCCGTTCAGTCGTTTTAGCGTGAATAGCGTAACAAATAAACAAACAAACTCACTTTCTCCATAGTTAGGATATGATAATAATTATGGTAGTTGCTTATGTAAAAAAAAAAGAAATTCTATGTAGTCCGTCTTTCAGATAATAATAAAATATTAGACACGTATTTTTTGCTTTATCATATTAACCAAAAATAACTTAGAAAACACGCATTAAAGTTGGGGAGTGGGGGCTCGCTACGTCACAACGTCGTATTAAATCTAGCAAGGCATGACGTCATGCCACATTTTAACTTAATGTATCACCGTAATCTTTTGATTACGTCAAAAAAGAAAAAAATACCTGTTCAATATTTTTAATAATATACAAGACAGACAAAAAAAAATTATGGACGCAGGCCTTTATTAGGCTTTAATTACGATTAGCGTATTTAAAAAAAAATAGTAACAGAAAGATTGAGGGGTGAGGCAATTTTTACGAAGAAAATTATTCTATTCCACTATTCTCTGAAGTCGCATAATATTCTTCCACGCGTAATGACTTCTTTCATAATTCATACTTTTCAATGGTCATAAATTAAATTACCACTTTACGGAAAATTAAAAGACCTTCACTTCCCGAATTTATGTTCAAAAGTATTTTAATCCATTCATAGTGTTCGTTTACATGTAAGCAATGGCCTACTTAAATAATTGGTTTACTCCCTTGAAATTGAGGCTAGCGTGTACTTTAATGCGATTGTAAAGATTAATGTACTAATACTATTAGTTGTCTTAATCACTTCCGTGCTTAGTTACTTGAAAAATGAAAAAATTATTTAATTTTATAATTCTTATGATTAACAGCTTACTTACGTACACTGAGTAGTAGTGGCCCAGTGGTAACGGCCCCGACTGACGAGTTGTAGCTCGTGGGTTCAAACCCAGGCAGGCGCTTCACTTTGTGTAAATAATTTCATCACCACTGCTCTCAAAATGGTGAAGAAAAACATCGTGAGGAAACCGGCATGTCCTAGAACAAAACATCGAAGACATGTGACATCTACCAACCCGCACTGGGCACTCCTTCTCACTGAGAGGAAGCATGTGTCCCAGCAGTGAGAACATTACAAGCTGATTATGATGATGTTGGCTAGAATTCCACGTTATTAGAGAAACGTAGTCCAGTGGTCACGTGAGGTCTCGGCGAGACAGGATTAGTGGGTCCCTGTGGTCCCGTTCCTTGGTGCCAATGGTTGGTTTATACGGGCAAGTCACAGGCTAGGAATATTTCATAATCATTTTTGTGCTGCTTGTTAGCCTTGCCCTCTTTTTTCATATTCGTGCTGCTGTGGACTAAATAGAGAAATTCAGTCGTGCTGGTTTCCAGCATGTCCAAGAGTCAAAAATTTCCGAATTCGCGAATCCGCTGGATGCGGAAAGCACAGATTCGGTCGAAGTGGAGGTGCTTGGGGGAGGCCTATGTCCAGCAGTGGACGTCTTTCGGCTGTAATGATGAATGATGATGCTTACGTTCAGAGGCTGCACGTCGCGAGTCGCCGATGGTAACCTTAGGCCTTGAGCTGGCCTGCGTAGTAAAAGTTTCAATAGAATACGAGGCCACCTTATACTGGTTTTGTTACCACTGACGTAGACGTTTGGCCCACCTTACCCCGTGTATTTTATCGCCTGACTAGTTGTTGCTAATGAGCCTGATTGTTCTGGTGGTAGATTGATTAGAGCTTCGTATCGTATTGTAGGGTCGTAACCCGACTTATTTTGGTCCGATAGTAGTAAACTAAAATAGTCTTTACTATGTATAACAATCACGAACATTATTTATGTTTCAGTGTTTTAAATTATTTAGGACTTGCTACGCCCTGCGGTTTCATTCGCATAAGTCTCCGTCTTCCGTGAGGATATCGCGATAAAAGTATCTTATGTCCTAACCCAGGTCATGGTCCTAGCTATGTTCTAAATTTCATTCAAATCTGTTCAGCCGTTTTAGCGTGAAAGTGTCACAAACTAACAAACAATCAAATCAGTTTCGTATTTATTGTAGTTAGGATTTTTAAGTGTTACATTTTCTCTTTCTTCTATTTTATCTTAAACTTAATCATGACTTTGTAACTTTCAATTTGCATTTCATTGTGAAATGTAAAGCTCTCTCTTCTTATCACTTTGGTTGCAGGATATTACATCACGTTACCGAATTAGCTCCGTAAGCATTGTCTTCGAAACATTTCCTGCACGTCTGACCTACCAAAAGCAGACAGCAGTTGCATGTTTATTTTGATACGAACACCTTCACATTTCTTTTTGATAGATGCTACTCGAGCATGGCGTTCGTCACCAAACCAAGAAATATCCCACCATCTCTTTCACACTTATGGGAATATTGAAAATATGGTGAGCTTTTTCAATCGTGCACCGGCTTCAGGAACGTCGGGAAAGCTTTCAGTCCGCGTTTGAGCGGCAGGGCGCGCGGACGTAAGGCCACGCCGCGCAGCTACTTGCCGCGATACTTGAACCGCATTTCGTACGGACGTTTTATTTTGCTTGCTGAATTGGAGTTACGAGTGTATATTTGAATATTACCCCATCATTGCCGGTGACGGCATCCAACTTTTGTTACTCTAATAAAATTAAACTTATACGTTGATCGCTCGGTCGTAAGTGAATGCGTTTGTGATTTATTCGTTGTACAAATTTTATTTTCGTCGCTTGAACCGTATGTGTGTATTCATAATTCCAAACATAGCCAAATATTAGAGTAAACGCTTAGTTTCCCGCACTAGACTATAACCCTTTGGTCCAAAAAAGTGACTTATTAGCAACTGCTGATATCAATCCATCATATCCGTACTTATTGTAAATATATTTTGTAAGAGTATTATGTATCGTGTTCGAGGACCAAAGTTCTGGATGATGTACTTAAAGGCTTAAGTGTAGTGCTTTGTGTAAATAATACATTTGTAACGCGAACATATGCAGTGAGTGGTTCTCCTGTTCAAGTTAACTACAACGAAGACTAATTGATATTGATTTTTCACATACCAACACAAGGTAAGACTATTTTTACATTTATATTATACTACGGCTTCCCATGTTTACATTAAACGGATAAAATTTATAAAAAAATAGTTGAACTTTCCATTACACCCACGTATGTGTTCCTTGAGCTGAGTTTCATGTTACAGTTAATGAAAATTGACAGGTTGTGCCAAGTTATTACATTATTCAGGGTTATAGTTAAAGGTCATCGAAGTTTCGGCAGGCACATTACTTACAAGGACTAAATGTTATGTGTTTAAGAAATAAGTTGAAAACTTCGGAAATTTTCTGAATTTTTTCTTTTACGTACAGCGTGTACTTAATAAGTTCTTTAATGAATTAACAGCTGGTCTGTTGAATTGTAATAAAGAAGGTCGGTTATCTTGATTGGTGCTATTATTTCATTCGATAACTGGAACTTCAGATAATTACCAAAAACTGTTTTGTTAGTAACTTTTTGTTCTAGAAACGTATTCGATATTTTTAGTTGTTTACAATTTTATCTCTTTGATCTTCAATTATGTAAAGGTTATTCACGGTTATTGCTCTGGTAATAGAGCGCGAAATCGCTTATCATGGATTACAACGGATTATAATATTTTGACGAACACGTTACATGATTAGAGGTGTAAGTATTGCTTTTTAAATGACACTCATTGATAAAAATGGCAACAAAACATTACTATGTTCCTTGACAAGTGAAGTTTATTATTTATTGGTTTTCACTGGCATCCCTTAGTCTAAAAGAACATGACTAGTGGGGCTATGGGCGCCTGCCTTTGTGTCTAAATCAATGTGCAGCAAATATTGTTTTATTTTTGCAATTGTTGCATCCTATAGTTTACGTATAAAAAAGTTTCACGAGTCTAAAAGTTCAGAAAACTGAGAAAAAGAAAGATAAGTTTTCACGTGCCCAAGTGCCCAATAGCAAAAGGCTTACCTTCTATTATATGGAATTTAATATATAATATATATTAAAACAAATAAAAAAACTTAGAATTGGCGTAATGTACTCACCTCAAATCTGCATAATACCAATTCAAAGAATACAGTGGTGGTGTTTTAGTTAAATTTTTCTTGTTGTTTTTCTAGAACTTTGCTTTTACTGTGCATATACATGCATTAGAAAAAGAACAGTCGGTTAAGCATAATAATAAGCATTGGCAACAAAATTATTATAGTAGATAGAAATCAGGAATTTAACCTACGTTGAGGTATCTTCGCTATTACCAATATTGTTTACACAAAAATGTGATGTTCCAGATAATATCACCACAATACATGACCTTGAATTCCCATATCCATTATTACACCATATTTTCGTGTCCATTCTGTGAGACCGTTTCAAAATATCGTGAAGGTTACTTGTGGCAGTGTTGTGCTAAAATGCCAACTTTTCCAATGCTTGAAAAGCTTGAAAGGGAGTTAGCATTTGCCTAACCTTTTCTGGTACAATTACTAGGTCGATTACTCAAAGCCGTTTAGGACACGAAGCTTCTGGAACCATCTGTAAGGGTAGCCTGTCAGTAACACGCCTTACGTTTCTTGACGTGATGTTATTTCGGTGGAAGTGAGTTTGTGTAGACGTAAAGCATTTTAAGAAATGTTTTTAAAGTCTTCTTTAGGCGTATTGGGCATTTTTGAGATGGGAAACAACAATTGAACTCGCAACACCGTTACCAATACATCATTTTTGTAAACGCGATTGTGCTCTTTATTTATATTAGGTACGTTACGGATCAATGTTTTATGCAAGTATTTTTACTTTAAAGGTTTTGGAAGTATTTTTTTTTATTGTTCAAGTTTTTAGTTCTGTCGGCACTCCGGGAGTGCCACTGTTTTTTTTTTAATGAATGTTTTATGATATGACTACTCAACGTTTTTACGTGAACTATACCTACAGCATCGGGACTTAAATATCAAACATACTCTGCGCCATATTCCTTTGCCACTTAGTCATTCCATGTACCTAATGGGTGTTACAGGAGCCCTTAACAAATGCGATTGAGAAATTAATTTCTGTCGAGTATAACACGATCACAAATAAATTCTACCCAATATGTTACTTTAATAAATTACTTTTTTTTGCAGCAGTTAAGTGAATTTTCGAAAAATAAACTATTTCGAAGTAATCATTTTTATTCATTAATTATTTATTCAAAATCTACATTTCACTACGGTATATTGGTAAACCTAATACAATAAAAAAAATAAAAAAAAAACAGCGGCGCTCCGGGAGTGCCGTCAGAAGTGAAAACTACACGCGCGTTTACAAAATGAGGTGTCGGTTACGGTGTCGCAAGTTCAATTGTTTTTCACATCTCGAAATGCCCAACGCGCCTAAAGAAGTTTTCACTTCAAAAACATTTTACTGAGTTTTTACTAAAATGTTCTGTACGTACCTACTCGATAATATACAACGTACAGTAAAATAATAAGGCTGTATCCGTAATAACACTATTCGTCTATTCGAAACAACTCTTGATAAATAAAAGAAAATACGTAGGTATGAAAATGAATGTTTTATACATGACGGATTCCCATAGTATACAACTAACGTTCGCGTGATAGGTGAGTTATTTGGTAAATTATTTTTGTTCATTAATTTAGGTATAAAGGTTCTACTATTAATTTGAAATATTGTTATCGTTTGACAACAAATAATACACCATATTTTTTATCGTTAAATTAGCAGTTTTAACTTGTAATTTCGATTGTAATTTAGTGACTTACAAACAAAGCAGGGACAAAATTATTCGTACTCAATTTTTTATTACAATAATACATTGAAAATGAATAACAAAGTATGTAAATAGGTAGGTAAAATTAAAAATTATCGCTAAAATTAATAGGTAATTCAACCAATACTTATTCTCTTGGGGATAATATCCATATTTTAGGTTCAAGAAATAACCCCTATCCTTTCTTGAATTACCTTTGGTTATCATTGTCTAGATGACTAGGTAAGATCGGTTTAGGCTAAGTAAGACTTAAGCTTAATTCTGCTAAAGGATGGCTCTTAAACTTGATGAGTCAGCCAACGCTAAGTGGGTCATACATGCGAGCCACTGGTGCCGATTCCCTTGTTCACAAACTAAACAAAATTTAAGTTCATTGCATCTTTTTCTTTCTATTTCATTAAGAAAAGGACAGAAGATAAATTTTAGTTTAGTCCTGTCAAATTAATCAGCGCCTGTCACTACTCCATACAAGTTTAGACGTGATTAAAAACTTGCCTACTAAAATTACGTCAATTTACGTCAAGCGCTGATTAATTTGACAGGACTAAACTAAAATTTATCTTCTGTCCTTTTCTTAATGACTTTTCTTAAGGGACACCTCTGCCCAACCCTTCGGGGAAACAAGGCGTGATGTTATGTTATGTTGTTATTTACATCAAAATATGAATATTTCAGCGAAATATTTACATTACCTAACTGAAATGTTCCCATCAATAGAACTTTTATTTTTTCTAACGTAATTCAATTTAGATTGTTAAAACAGGACATTCTGCCGGCGGCTCAAAGAGACTTCAAGACTTTCATTCTGTCAAATCTGCGAGTTGTTTTATCAGTGTTGCTCGCATACAAACTTTATTTATTGCTTCTATCGGAATATTCCATTATTAGGTAGAAATTAAAAAAAAAATTCAAAGCAGACAAGTTATTATTTGTATTTATGTCTACTTTGACAGCCGTAGGTTGACATTATTTGTGTTTATGTCTACTTTGACAGCCGTAGGTTGACGTTTTACATTTCCAAATTTTTTGTGCCCACACAAAATATGACTAAATACTACTAATTTAGTAGATGAATAATGAACACTGCCACGTTGTGCGAGAGGGACACATTACCGATCAGAGTTGTTCCTTTCAACACCATTCCTTTCGTACGTCTATTTAATTGGTACTACAAAATAAACTTTATGTTTGTCGTATAAAGTTTGTTTCTATTTATTACAATTTGAAACTGCTGTCTGAAAGTCATGACGTGTCGTGCTCTGATTCGCGTTCAATGTCACGTGACCAATGACTTTATGTTTACGCAATTTATTTCTCAAAAGTGTAAATTAATCTCAAATAATTTACAAAATTAAGTTGATTTTTGATATTTTTAGCTTAAAAACATTCTACAATGCAACATTCATATTATGGTATATTTTCTAGCATAATATTTACATTAAAAAAAAAAAGTTACAAACTTTTCCTTTTTCACAGTTGTTTTTTTACAGTTGTAATTTTTACAACTTTTATTTTAACATTAGGGAGGTTAATAAGATCAGTTGAAAAAATTAACGGGCAGTAATTAAATTTTTCAGTGGTTGGTAAATTAGTGTGATAGTAAAACATTAGCAGTAATAATAATAAAAAGAAAATTGGTCGGTTATTTCATCCTACAATGTCAGTACAAATAATACTCAAGTAGTGTAATAAATGAGAGGCCAGGAAAAATGATGGAATGGGCAGTAAAAATGGGCAGTAAGATAAATAGTTCGGCAGTTCATAGGTTAGGTTCGAACTGTGACCAACCACGCGCGAGCCTAATTGGTCGCAGTAACTAAGCCAGGGCACCGTGAAGAAATGGGTTCGGTTAGAACTGTGACCAACCACGCGCAAGCCGAGCGAGTGAAGCGAGCAGTGCCTTGCCGCACTTGCAAGTTAGATTTCTTACAGAATAATTTATGTTAACTGCCCACACGTAACTGCTACTGGCTCAGTCATTTTACTGCTTAATTATTTATTTAATTACCCATTTAATATTTGTTATGGCTCATTTTTATTTAGTTTACTGCTCAGTTTTTACTACCAAACTTGTTCATAAACATACATTATGTAATTTTTGTTTTACCAAAACTACAATAAACAACTGCTGCTTTAAATCAGAGCCATTTGAAAGTTCCCCGACTCTGCAATATTTTTGTGACTAAATGTAGCCACTAAAATTACCTTGCAATGTTCTTATCCATCATGAAGCTTCTGTTGTTATAGCGTTTAGGCTTTAACTGAAAACTTAAAAAACACAAACTAGCGTAAAACACATAACCTTTTCTTTTTCTACGTCGTCATCGGGAAAAAACAAAAATATATTTTATTTCTACCTAATCTATGCAGTACGTACCTCGACCTTTTAACCCCGGCTTATCGTTCACGACTTATATTGAAGAAATTAAATTGGTTTTAGACTGACAGATTATGAACGATATCGATGGAATCTCTGCGAAAGACAGGGGTTGAGGGCAAAGTTAATAACAAAGGTAGAGCCAATATATATAAATATACCTACCTACCATTATAATGTCAGTATATACCAAACGAAGTTTTTAGAGGTTATCTGTAATCCCAAATTTTTATTTTACAGTTTTTAACACAGCTAACTATTTACATTAGGTACTAAATTAAAAGACTAACTAACTATCAGTATAAATAAAAATAATAAAAACAAAACCACACTTAGGCGTCGAAGTATTCGTCCGCATCGCTGTCATCCGGAAACGTGCCCAGAAGACTGGCAGCATTGCCACGTTGAATGGCAATGCTAATTCTTTGGCCAAAGAACGAGCCAGCCCTCTGGTCACGTGAAGTGTCGACCAGTCGACGAGAAATCAAACGAAGTTGAGTTTGCTTATTTCATTTAATCAGATTTATTTACCGTAAACAGTTAATAATGTGTAGTTTTTTGTTTTTAAAAGCACTCTAAAAATAAGCTTCGTTTTTACAAATGTAACTTTTATGGGCAGAATAATATACATGGGCAATAATAATAATATATTTATTCAGACAACATTTAATCCAATTACATTTACATTTATATTGTTAGTATGAACTTAAAAACTATGTTAGTATCTATTAACTAAGAGAGACTTGGTCCTCTGAGTGAGGCTCCACACCAGTGGGCTCTCTAATTTATTGCCTATTACATTCAGGATGCTGTTTTGAATAGATGCATATTGCCCATATATGTATTTTTCTTCCTTTAAAGCAAGATTGTAGTATTATAAATAATTATACCTAATGTGTACTTTTTAGTACAAAGAATAATGAATGATATTTAAACTTTATTTAAATTAAACGGTATTCTTAATCTTGTATCATCATAATCAGCCTATAATGTTCTCACTACTGAAATACAATAGACGTGGATATATTTAGTAACTTGTTCCGCTTAGTTATTTCTAAAGAGCCATAAAAAACTCCTGAAAGAAATCGACACGTGTTTCACCTCTCAACGAGGCATCCTCAGGATGACGATGGACTTGTAGTGAACTCGAACGCGGCGTGTTGCCACACTGAGCGCTGAGTGCAGACGCCTCAGTCTGCACTCAGCGCTCGGTGTGGCAACACGTCGATGCCTCGTTGAGAGGTGAAACACGTGTCGATTTCTTTCAGGAGTTTTTTATGGCTCTTTAGAAATAGTTAAGCGGAACAAGTTACTAAATATATCCACGTCTATTGTATTTTATAATGGATTTCCGCAAGGTCACGCCCAAATCAAATTATTCTCACTACTGGGCCACAGGCCTCCTCTCAGTGAGAGGGAGTGGGCCGTAATCCATCATGCGGGCCAAGTGCGGGTTGGTAGATGTCACATGTCTTCGAATTTTTGGTTCTAGGACATGCTGGTTTCCTCACGATGTTTTCCTTTACCGTTTTGAGAGCAGTGGTGATAGAAATAATTTACACAAAGTAAAGCGGCCTGCCTGGGTTCGAACCTACGACCTTAGTACTCGTAAGTCGCGGCCGTTAACACTGGACCACCACTGCTTTCTAATCTTGTGTAGATACGTTTAATCTAGATAGATTAAGATAGATAAATATCTATCTTCTATTTGTATATCTAAAAATAAATTGCAGCGCATTAGTCTCGCAAATACTCGAAAATGGCTCCACCGATTTGATTTTTTTTAAAATTTTTTTTTGTTTGCCTGAATTCTGGAGTGGTTTAGGAAAACCCCAAAGGAACAGATAAAATATCGAAATTAAAATTTTGACAGGAAACATCTGACAGGTCAGCTAGTTGTGAATAATAATCAAATTGTGTAGGTAGTAATAGGTACGTTTAATTGCAAACAATAATGAAAGATCCAATTACCTTTAATCGGTGTCGCACTAATTAATAGCAGACAAAACTTAGGAATGTCAGTAATGATGAACAGGTAAAAGCACACAAGTACGAGCACAAACCAAAATTAATCCCTCAATCGCTTCATATGACACGTACGCTGTAGATTGGTTATTCTTAGCAGATGACACACGCCGCAAAGTGTGTATTTTTGGAAAGGAAACCATACGGTACATATTATTGAGTTATGGACGGTCACTTTGTTTAACAACCCTAATTTTATCGTTTTCGGGATTGCCCGAATATTTACATACTAGAATGGAGCATTCACACGCAACTAGAACGTGTGTATAACTGTAATTAATGTGGCTCAAGAAAGTTATAATAGGTAATACAAAACAAACGGGTAAGGTAGAACTACGTAGTCTCGGTATTGTCCCGTTACCCGGTTACTAGTCAGTTTTTATAATTTTGCCCCTTTCTACCAATTATAAATTAAAGTTTGTGGGTAACATTTTGTACAATTTTACCTACAAACAATAACGTATGGTCTGCTAGGTACTACTTCTGTGAATGAGTATCTAAACTATAAAGTTTCACACTATCATTTTCCTATGATAATTTGATAAATGCTTGACATTCTTAATAAAATAATTATGATTTATTTTGTTACCAATTTTATTAGCTTCACTTATTAAATTAATGTACATAATCAATAATTTTGCATGTTAGTCTTAGCAAATTGTTTCCGAAACTTTAAAAATATTTCGATCATCTGTAATGTACTACAATTCTTGCTAATAAAATTAATTTCATTTCATTAGTGTAACGTACCTAGATATCTGCTATGCTAAACTTTAAGTTCCGTCATTGCTAAATCAATAAAACCAATCCAATTATTGTCCATCATCATCCACATTATTTTCGTATCACTTTGGGCCATAAATCTTCTTCCTTGTTCGTCATTCTTCCCTGATTCAAATTTAGCTTAATTTAATGGTCGACCCATTTCGCCATTATTTTTCTTAGCTTAATTTTATCGTTGACATATCTTGTCATCCATCTATCTGCGACTCAATTTAGCCATTACAAGATGGTTATTTATATACATAGACGAGCCATAAAAAATATTATATTCTTGTAACTTTCCGATCAGTGACCAATAAACTGTTTACCTCCTATTTTCCATGGTTTACTATGTCAAGGTTAACTTAACACGGTGTTTCTCGCGAAAAGCAAATGATAATAATAGCTATTACATTAACAGGCTTATATTAGTGTTCTGCAAAAACCGCTACCGACGAAATTATCACAAATGAGCTGTAATTCATTTAATCACCACGCGTCTATCTCGTGAAATGAAAGATAAACCTGAAATTACACACAACAACAAGAAACCTGAAAAGTTTTTTTAATGGTTTTTTATGTTTTGTTACTAGGTTTAAGGCACAAAAATGTTTCTTTTTAATCGACTTCTAAAAGGAGGAGATTATAAAATCAAAAGTTTTTTTTTTAAATAAATGTTCGGGCATAACTCCGCCATATTTAATATAGAGGGACTTACAATTTTTTTTTTAAAGGTTATACTTCTAAGGTGGTTCCTTTGTCATCAAGTCAGGATGATGGGATCCTGGAGAAGTCGAGGGAACTCTTCAAATATTATAGGCACGTCAATAGCGATTTGGGTATTTTTATAGTAACTCGTGCAGTTTCTCTTGGAAAGCACCATTTGATGAAGTAAAACTGATGATGAAGACCACAGATGGCCACCGGAACTACTCAATAATTAGTATTTCACGGGTTGCCATTCCATTACTTTAATATGGTTGCCAAGCAATTTATGCTCGTCACAATGCATATGGAGAAGTGGAACTGATGGTAAAGTACCAGGAGAACTACTCATCGATTAACGTCCCTGCATCGGGAAAAGCAATATTTTGTAAAAGGTGATGAGCAATTGGCATAAGGCCATTGTAACTTAGATAAACTGAACCTCTAAAAAGCGATAAATACATTTTTTTTGGAAGTCGGTTGTTTTTATTTTTGTAAAAAGTTTTTAAATATCAGGTACATATATTTTTGGAAGATAGTTTTTGTCTATGCATTTTAATCGTGTTTAAATGGCGATTTAACTAAAATCAAAATCGGTGTCTGCCAAACCATTTTCAATTTTAATTTCTCAATTGTAAGTAAATGTTTATTTTCGAAGTCTAATAACTGCCAGAATGGTCTTCCTAATCCAATATAGTGGCTTAGCCATTTGACTAAATACTAATCACTTAACTGCTTAGTTGGTTACACGTTCCGAGTCACCTTTTAAAGGCTTGTTCAGACCAGCGCGACACGCGACGCGACACAAAGGCACCGCTCGTCGCGCGACGAGCGGTGCCTTTGTGTCGCGTCGCATGTCGCGCTGGTCTGCACAAGCCTTCATACTTATTTGACTTCACTTTCTATGTTAATTACTTTGATAAGCTAAATTGTGTTTTCCTCGGAAAGACAAAAGTTAGTCATATTCACCAGACTTGGCACCTAGCCGATTGCAGTCTGCCGGAGATAGGAGTGTTTGTCCGCTAATAAGCAATGCGTTGCAGCGTTGACATCATACTTTGATCAACGATTCGTCAGTCAGCATGACAACTGGGTATGGCAGACTGCCATGATTTAAACTTGGGGTGTTTCTTATTATTGGCGAGAATAATGTGGATATTATTCGTAATGAATACTGACTCGTTAGTTTATAGTGGTCGTATATTTTTTGACTGTATCACGTGTTAAAATATGTATTACTTTTCAGGATAAAATGTAAATTTAATTAATTTCATTTTGTTTTATTTGCGAGTATCAACATAAATATGTAGCATATTTAAATGGCCGTATTTTTTTATTGCGTTGTCTCGGAAGTTTGATTGTCTTTACAGCTTTAAGGGACCGTAGATCTAAGTTTTTTATATCTATTTCAACTTGATGCCTCTAGGCGTTTCTGAGAAAAAGGGTCTAGACAGACAACGAAGTCCTTTAACGGTTTCAATTTTTCATTTTGAATACGGAACCCTAAAACAGATTTATTATCTGCCAGTTACCTTTTCATGCCGTAACGGCTGAACGTATTTAGATGAAAGGCATACGGATAGGCCATAAGCTGGGTTAGGACATAGGATACTCTGAATTCCGGTAGCATGTTCCTGTGGGATATTTTCCGACAAAGTAAGTTTGTTTCTTACGCTTTCACACTAAAACGGCTGAACGGATTTGGATGAAATTTGACACATGGATAGACCATGACTTGGAGGAGGACACATAGTATAACTTGAATCCCGATATTCTCATGGAATCGAGACTTATGCGGGTGAAACCGCGAGGCGCAGCTAGTTACGTATAATTAAAACACACACAAATATATTTATCTGTGGATACTTTTCTGTTACCCAAAGAATAAAGTTTACTTAAGTGTACTTTAATGTTCCGATTTATCTATCTGGGGTATCTCAACAGTGATTATACAGCCCCTTTATAAAATTATTTTGTGTTACATGAGTATAAAATATTTTTGTTCAAATGCCCTTGCTTACGACGTACCTGTTCTCCTATTTAAACCTTTTCATGGTGTGTCTTGTCTTTACGTCAAAAGGTCAACGAAGGAGAAATAAAATATTGTTTAGTCACCTTATTTACTCGTATGATGCTCGAAAAAATTAGAACTACTTTTACATGTATTTTTTTAAAGAAAACACCAGTAAAAAAAAGTAATCTAGCTAACGTAACTTAAAAGAATATTAAATAAAACATAGGAATTTAGCAAATAAGCAGTTGTTATTTTCTTTTTACAGCAAAAAGAGTTGCTTCGTACTGCAATAATAAAATACAAAATAAAATTCAAACCATAGAGTATTTTACGAGCAATTTAATTCTTTAAAAGTTTTTTCACAAAACCGTTCGTTTAGAAATCTCGAAACAAATTCTTCTTTTTATAACACATGAACGGTTTACTGTTGAAGTATTTTCTATTTACATCGATAGACGTGTGCCCTTGGGTCAAAGAAGTCGTTAACATACAACGAGTATTGAACCAGCCTGTGTTCCACTGAACTTTATAGCTGACGATAAATAAATGTCAGTCAGTAGGTACAATTGGTAGCATTTGTTATAAGGTCACAGCTGATCGATCGATTATCTACCCCTTAAAATGTGTCAAAGTAAATGTAAATGGTGACAAAGAAACTTATAATTTGGAATGTGTATTGAAATCCAAGTTATTGAAATGAATAATGAGCTCTATCTTCTGGTTTTATTGATCTGCTAATCATTATTGTTCTTTTGTACTTACTTAACTGGGAATTGCAATTATTACTTCCAGTGGGTCTAAAACGGCCACATTAAGCAATTCCTATAAAAGCAATTTATTTTCTGAATTCCGAGCAATTTTTCTATGGTGACACTTAGCTAAATTATATTCAATTCAATTAATATTAGAATCATATTTGGTGTAAATATTGCCGCATGAAAAAATCAAGACCACATTTTTACCGAATAATTATTCTTTACAGTTTTTATTAATCAAATGAGATATTTATTTTTTATTTCTAAGTTTAAATGTTATTTCACTTTAACACAAAATTGTCAAACAGATGAATTGCCTAATATTGAATTGAACGCAGATAATATTATGAATTATCATATTGGGTTTTACCTGTAAAAATTGTTGTAAGTGATTATATAAATAAATATTATGATTCTACCAAAGCGGCCGTTTTAGACCCCCTGGTCTTCATTGCTATTGAGTCTATGTCTTCATTTTATCTTGCGCTTATCTTTCTATGGCTCATCTTGTCCCTTTAGTATCAGCATACGACAGATTACAGGTACCTAAAAAAATAATTACTATATCTCGGGTCGCATCAAGTACGTTGTTGACCGACATTATTAAGGGGCTCAGCGTAGCAACTTCAGTGCTAAAAAAGATTGACCTTGACCAAAAAGCCCTAATGTTTTTTTATGAGAGTTAGGTGAGAATGTAAGCTCATTAGTGCATGAAATTATAAATTGCAGGTCTTCTTAAACTTCCAGTATGATAAACTTGTAAAAGTTGATATAATTATTTATACATAGACCTAACCTTTAGTATTTCTCAGATCTATTGTTTATTTTATTACATTTATTTCTGTATTTTATCTATCCGTGACATCACTGCGGGCCCTATCAGAATACCAGCGCTGCGTCATTTATTTATTTTTTCTTAAATGTCGCAGCATATGCTGAGATGGGAGCCTTTTGGCCTCGTACAGGACTTTCTGCTTTTATTTTAATTGTTTTTATTTTTTAATGTTTTTATTTTTTATTAATGTTTTAATGAGTGTATTTTAGTTTAATTTGTGATTTCCTGTGCGAGTCTCAATAAATACTTTTTCTTTCTTTCTTTTCTTTCCGCAGTTTCAACTATTTCTTCGGGGAAATATTTTTAAACAGGATTAAAAAATATTCTTTATTTAAATCCAAGACTTGCTCTATTAGCATACCAAACTTTATCTAAATCCCTTAAGCCGTTCATGCGTGATTGATGAAGGAACAAACATACACAAAGTTTTGCATTTGACATCAAAGTTTTGCATTTGTTGTCAAATATGTGCCACTTGCTGCGCAAGTGGCACATATTTGATAATTTCCCACACAAAAAAAAAAGGGAGCTGCTGTCATATCACGTCCACGACGAACTGCTATACTCCTCAGACCAAATAAAAAACCCTATATTACGGCAAAATCCTGATGATATTGAAGCTGCTAAACCACTAATACGATGATCACTTCTGGTAAAGGCTATTCTGCGCCGTTATATTTATAAATGCGTATGGATCACATCACAATCGATTTTGTTACTAAAACGATTCCCTACGAAAGTAATTTTACATCATGATAGAATGTGGGATAACTATCGGGTATCCCCATCCCCACCCTATTGATGTTAGAACTTCTCAACTTTAAGCAAGTTCGCGTTCGGATATTGCATCAGTAGTTACAAGTTAGTGTTATCCTACCGCTCGGATACTAGTAGCGAATATGTTACTTCGATAATAATTTAGTACCTGGGTGACCGAGTTCTGCTCCAGTGAAAATAGAGAATGCTCATTTAATAGTATAGGATAGTTCATACTTATCCCATGTATATACTAATTCCATGCTGTCATGTCATTATTCTAATGTCATTATTGTAATGTCATTATTGTAATGTCATTATTGTAATGTCATTATTGTAATGTCATTATTCTAATGTCAATATTCTAATGTCATTATTCTCATATAATTTTTCATATCTTGTTCTAAACTTTGGGCGACCGAGCTCTACTCTGGTGAAAATACGGTGAAAACGAATTTTTCCATATATGAAACCTAGCTCGATCGATTTTTCGCCCCTTGTAAACCCCTATATTGCAACTTTCATTGAAATCGTTAGAGCCGTTTTCGAGAACGTGATTACAAACGCATATATATAACGGAGAGGGTATGTGTCTCTTTCGTTGTTATCAACCATATTTTAACTACTGTGGATCTACTGTGGACGTACTGTGGGTAGTGTTGGTTATTGCGCAATAGAAAATCCATCTGCAGTTCAGTACCCTAATTGCGTAAAGAGCTCGTGCAGACCAGCGCGACACGCGACGCGACACAAAGGCACCGCTCGTCGCGCGACGAGCGGTGCCTTTGTGTCGCGTCGCGTGTCGCGCCTTTTTGAAAGAGCCTTTATACAACACAATCATAATCTGTTTCGATTTGAAACAGATTGCTAATCCATGCTTCATAAGTTGGAAAAAAAAATCTGCTCAACAACGTAATTAACGCAATGAATGTTGTTGAACTGTCAAATGAAACAAATTAGGCAAAATTGTTTAAGAAAATAAGTTACGCAATTAGGGTACAGATCATATTATAATTTTAACATCAAAATAATCACACTAGCAATTTACACACTGTAGGTACACGACATAGCTATACGGAACGTGCGACAGTTTTTAAACGTCTTCACCGCTTGACCGCCATCCATGAACTCTGTTCAGCTCTGGTCGATCCGAGCGTTATGTTGTAAAGTCTGTCGCTAGGCGGCGTTGGCATCCCGATTAGTCAACTTAGTAACGCATTTATACAAATATTGCTCGTTTAGTAGTACAGGATTGGATACGGAACAGGCAGAATTAATGTCAGTTTCTGTTTATTTAGTTGTAAATGTTATGAAATGATTAGGTTATGTATTAGATGTTGTTCTAAAATCAGCTTTTACCAACATCCTTATGCATCAGCTACACTCATGTTGTGCTAATCTGACCTAAATAGAAAGAACAGACTTTCCAAATAATCCCAATAATAATCCTATACTTATTCAGATATATTTAGTACTAGCTTTTGCCCGCGGCTTCGCCCGCGTGGATGTCGGAAAATATCCCACTGGAACGTGCTACCGGGATTCAGAGTATCCTATGTCCTAACCCAGGTCATGGCCTATCCTATGCCTTTCATCTAGAAATCCGTTCAGTCGTTACGCCATGAAAAGGTAACAGGCTGATATTAAATCTGTTTTAGGGTTCCGTACCTAAAAATTTAAACATTAAAACCCTTAAAGGATGACTTCATTGTCTGTCAAGACCCTTTTCTCAGGAACGCGTGGAGGCATCAATTTATATCAATAGATATTAAAAACTTAGATCTACGGTCTCTTGGAAGTGTAACGAAAATCAAACTTCCAAGTCAACGCAATAATGGACACGCCACAACTGTGGCGATAAGTTCCCTCATTAAGGAGTGATAGAGAGGCGCCACGGCGTCCTCACCTTCCACCTGACGCAGGTTCTCACCGGACACGGTTGTTTCGGGTTCCTGTTCAGGATAAGGCGGGAGAAAACAATGGTGACACCCGGGCGCAGCATACGGTTTAGGTCTGCCCGGCTTGGGCAGAGCAGCCGTGTCCTCGTGGAGGCGGTCGGCGGTGGTGATCTCTCGCGTCCGGCCCTGGTCCAGACTATGGTAGAGAGCGAGACGGCATGGGAGGCCATCACCTCCTTCTGCGAAGCAGTAATGCTCACGAAAGAGGAGGCATCATAATAGCATAGTACCAGAAGGAGACACCCTGGGCATCGGGAATCGTAGGCCGATTCCCGGCCGCCGTAGGCGCGGGCTTGCGGACGGTGAGCAATGGGTAGCTCACCGTCCGATAAGGACCAGGCCCGGGTCGACGGCGGGTTGTGTTCCACGCGCGCCTCAAAGAGATGTCAGCGGAACTGACGGGGTCCGATAGGGCCGATGCCTGCCGGTTGCGGGTTGCGGTTATTGTCCGAAAGGGTTACCGTGGCCCCAGGCAATATAGGCAACTGAAAGAACACGGGTGGGTTTTAGTCAGTAAGAGTCTGACACGCCTTCCCGCTCCACCCAGAGCGGGAGAAGTTATTTGATAATTTCCCAACCAAAAAAAAAGTTAACGAAATAAAAAATACGGCCATTTGTGCCGCATGTTTTGACACTCGCAAATAAACCAGTCTATTTGGTACTTCCCGTTGGTCCAGCAGCATGAAGTTTGTCGAGAAGTAAGGTCAAGTAAAGAGGAAAATCCGAAAATTGGTAATTTATAGTTCTATAATGAACGGCAAAGTTAAGTTTTTTCTGCAATCTGGGGTTAAAAACTCATAGGCCGTGTCTTGGAGTAACAAACCTCAGTTGGCCCAATATAGTTTTTTGGTTCTAGTAATAAATAAGAAATAGGATAGACCGGCATCAAAAAAGATTTGTGAAAATTGGCCATTTTCTTGCAGACTGTACAATTTTTTTCAAAATCTGTGAATGCAGATCAAAATGTTTCAAAAAGTTAAGGACAGTCTCCTAAGACTGTTTTCTTGTAGCGACAACGGTTAAGGTACCTTATTGCTCCATCTCAAAATCCACCCTGTATATGCTATGATTGACTGCTTAGTTCCATAAAGGTATAGCGTGATGATAATTTTTTAAAAGGTTAAATCCGTAACTATCTGCAATATTCTAACCTTTTGGCTAGCCTTTTTACAATTTGCGGTAAACTCTAAAAGAATACAAACATAATGCTATATTGCTCATCCCCCATAGCAAATAGCGTGATAATAGTTTTTGAAAAATCTATTGTGAAGTTACGATTATTTGACTTATATATTATTTATACCAATTTTCAAGTTAATTAAGCCACACAGTAAAACCCTCCACTGTAAAAATTAATACCCCGTTTCACCCCGTTAGGGGTAGATTTTCAAAAAACCCTGACTATCGTATTTATTTATTTTCAGTTTTAATTATAAATACTGAGTTTCGAGTTAATCAGACCGCTCGTTAAAATTCTTCCATACAAACTTTGACACCCCCCAATCCTCCTTTAGGGGGTATTTTAGAAAAACTAAAAATGGCAAACTTTATAATTTACATAGATAAGTATTCGTGCCAAGTTTCAAGTTTATTAACTCAAGGAATAAGATTTTTCATACAAACAATATCCCCCCTTTTCACCCTCTTAAAGGTCGAATTTCCAAAAATCCGTTCTTAGCGGACGTCTACTAGCTATAAACTACCTCCCTACCAAGTTTCATCTTCATACATCAAGCGGTTTTCGAGATTTCGTGATGAATGAGTGAGTGAGTGACCTTTCGCTTTTATATATTTAGATAAATACAATATAAATAGTCGTAAAAAGTCTAGAATGGGCGTTTGTATTTAAACAGACAGGCTGGTTTTCATCAAATAATGCTCAACAAAACGTTTACTATAAATCTTAGTCCATTTACAACACAAATAAATGTCTATGGTTATTAACTACAAGTGCTGGAATAAGACGGATTTGAATTGGAAGTAATTGCTAGAAGGCGTTGAAATTTTCGCACTGAAGTTTGTGAAAACAAGCTATTACTGTACTTCTATCGTTTTCTCAGTATTTTCTGGTATCCGTTGTGGGAAACATAAAACGAGGCGAGTTCACGAGGGCCATTTATTAACGGCACATGTTGTCGACACAAGGTCTCAGTGGATGTTGCGAAATTCGACGTGCAGTTACGGAATTAAACTGGAATGAAAAAAAATCGTATTGCTGATAGAAAAAGAAGGATCCACCGACCAGGCGGGTGTTGCTGATTGCCGGGCCGTTGTATATCGTGTAAACCGCATAGATAACTCTGTTAGCGCGATGTAAGATTCCCGTGACATCAGAAGGTTAATTCTCGTAGGTACATAAAAACTTTCAGATTCAAATCGTAGTCTGTCAAACTTGTCAAAAATGTTTGGTAAATTGATTGTATTTTTGGCAGAATGCGAATGAGATGCGAATTTTCTTATAAAAATACGGGAATTGCACCTCTGGTGGCGTTCATGAGTGATCCGTAGATTTGTAACTTTTCAACATACAATAATGGTCTTTCTAAACACCTGTTTACCAAACTGTAGATTGTTGCTTTTGTTGGTGTAAACAGTTACTTTTGCGTTACGTTAGAGCTTACATACAATTTTTTTTTCTGTATTAATATGTGTTGACGTTCTTAGATAGATTATGTTATAATTAAGAATAGTGTTAATTTGAACTTTTACACAAGGTCAATTTCGTAGCACTTTCTTAGGGTCTCATAATTAATAAAACACTTTGTTCATGTGTGTTATATGTATAACGCAGCGTTATTACTATTTATTATTAATTCACTATTTACACATTACACTAACTCAAATGGTTTAGTTCTCTTTAGCCTACGCACTATGTCCGTATTGTCTAGCCTGAATTGCCTCGACATTCACATGTCGGTGGAGTCTGTGTTCGTGGGCTTCAGTAAATTTTTGGATGATGGTGGTGACGAGTTCCATTTTAATAATACATAGCCTGCCGGGGTTGCGAATAAAACCGAAAGGGAAATCGTGGTCCCCGGCAACATGGCAACTGAAGGAACACGGGTGGGATTAGTCAGTAAGAGTCTGACACGTCCTCCACGAGTGAGAAGTTATTTGATAATTTCCCACCCAAAAAATGTATAAAGAGGAATAATGAAGTTACGCCAAAGGGTAAAGTCATTCAAAAATTTTCTACAAAATTATATGCCATATATATTTGTGTAAAGGTAAGGAAAAGTCATATTTCACACCAAGCCCCCAGAGAGTTTAGCAGAAAGAGCGAAGCTTCGAACTTCACACAACATATAAAATCTGTCAGAATAAGTAGATATAGTAATGAATGTTGCAAGGTATTTCAAACAAAACTTTGAATCAACTTTGATGTGGGTAAGGAATAACATAATATCACGCCTGTTTCCCCAAAGGAGTATGGCAGAGAGTAAAATAATATGATAGCTGTCCCAAGTAAGTCTTACAGAGGCAATATGGAGACAAAGTAATTACATATACCCTCAGACCAAATAAAAATCAAGACAGAGCTGTCAACCAGTGACTTGAGGCCGATTTCGTAAACATGTGTGCACTTAGTGAGGTGTAGTTTGATTGTAAATAGTTGTAAATTTGTGCGTGGCATAGAGCGGAGGTGTAGTTTTGGCATGCTTCAATGTATTGTTCGCAGCGCTATATGTCTTGGTTTTTTCTGAGCTTATACCTACTTACTGTCCGTGTTTGTCCAAAGATTTATATTCTTTATTATTTCAGTGTAAAACTGAAGCCATACCAAAATACCCTTGTCTTGTAAAAAGAAATCTCAAGAAATAAAGTTGTTGAATATCTATTTTTAGCTGAAAACAAAACGGTGTAAACCAATAGGAAGCTTTACATCGACATAATCGTAGGATTCCGCCTCCTCTGGAGAACAAAAAATTTACAATACGTACTTACATGTACGTACACATTCGATTGTGTTTTTTATCGCAGTGTTTTGAGGTCATCCCTAAATAACGTTGTTGGAACAGAGTAAGAGTTTGTGCGATGATTGTGTCGAGTGGTACTAGCTCTGATCATGGATTTATGTTGAATCTAGCCATGCATTGGGTTTTTTTGATACAAGGTTAAGGTTAGGTTACAACTTAATAATAACTATAAAAGGGTGGCATCGACGCAAAAACGATTATTATGGATCCAGAACATGATTCTGAACCCCCCTGCGTTGAAATTATTCATCAGTTATTTTTTTTTAAATCTGCTGTTTCATAGAAAAGTGCAATACCTACGCGGTCAAAATGTATGGAACAGTAGAATTTTTAAATAACAGACGAATTCATAATTATGTCTGGTCAGGGTCTGGGATTGGTCATCTCTTAGCTGCCACGGTTTATTTTAATTTTTGAATTGTTTTTGTTTTATATTTTTATTATGGACGTTTCTAACGTACACGTCTTTCTACATTGTTCTCACATGTATAATTTCAACACGAATGATGTAACCAATATTTTGATTTAATTAAAAGAGTGTCCAAGGAGTTTCTTGCCCGTTCTTCTCCATAGGTACCTACTACGCTTTGGAATGGGCAACTAGCTTCATCTTTCTGACTGACCGACCCCTTGACAATTCAAAAGTACCTGTAATTGGTTTATTTGAAATAAATGCTTTGAGTTTTGATTTTGTCCTGAATCCATGGTAACCGTTTTATCAACTCGTAACAGCATAAGTGCAAGTCCAGTTTGTTCAGTCATAAACTAAATAAATTTTAAATTTGTTTTTAATTAATTGGTTTTTAAGTTGAAATGCGGCCTTCTGTATCATGTCAACCTACACAGCTATTTGTTTCCAAATTGGGCAGAGTAAAGGAATATAAATGCGAGTCCTTATTTCACTTTTCCGGGCACCATCGTATTACGCCGAGGCACACACCCCGTGCCTTCCCAAGGGCGTCGTAAGAATCAACTAAGCGATTACACAGGGCTGTGGGCACACCTGTCGGCTAATAACATCATTTGTAATCGTATATATATGGCTTCAAATATAGGGAAGAGCAGACGGTTCAAAACGATGAGAACAGCCAAAAAACAAAATTTGTCTCAATCACACATGGGCTGTTTCGAAATGAACACAGGAATTACGTGACAATAGTTAATTAGGATAAAGATATTTTTACTTGTTCTGATCATTTTGAACTTCTTTTACATATTTGACGCCGATTGTAACAATTGTTTCTAAAAATTATTAATAAGGATACTATGTTACAGTATAAGCCGACGTTCGCACGGACGTAATAAAATCGCGGCGAGATTTTATCGCGCACTGGATTTTCAACTCTCGGTGTTAAGCCGAGCGTTGAAAATTCAACGCGCTGGGACGCACTCTTGTCCCAGCACGTTGAAAAAACACACTGTTGGATATTCAACTCTCGGCTGAGCGTTGAAAATCAAGTGCACGAAAAAAAATCGCCGCGATTTTATTACGTCTGTGCGAACGTCGGCTTAAATACCATACGTTTGAGACGTAATGAGATTTTGATGGTAATAATAGATGACTAATTAATTTGTCGTGTCATTATGATGGTAACATGTCAATGCAAATAATGCTTAGTGTTTGAGAAATAATAATGATCTGAAAATATTAATAGAAAGTACCTAGTCGAACGAGCTCTGCTCGGGTGAAAATAAAAAATGTTCGTTTAATAGTATAGGATAGTTCATACTAATTCCATGCTGCTATGATAGTAGGTACTTATTAATTCCATGCTGCCATGTCATTATTCTAAGGTAGCCATCTTGTTCTAAAATTTGGGCGACCGAGCTCTGGTCGGGTGAAAATACGGAGAAAACGAATTTTCCCAGATATGAGACCTAGCTAGATCGATTTTTCGCCCCCGCAAACCCCTATATTGCAACTTTCATCGAAATCGTTATAGCCGTTTTCGAGAACGTGATTACAAATATATATACACAAATATTGCTCGTTTAATAGTATAGGATAGGATAAGTAAAATTAAGCATCAATATAGAAGATTGTGAGCAAAAAAGCCATGATCAAAGAAAGGATATGGATTGTGTGAAAGATAATATTATGATATGGCAAGGTAGGAAGTAAGCTTAACTGAGATCACGTCTAATAGTGAAGTATGGAACAAAAGGACGATCTACGCCGATTCCAAAGAAATTGGTATAGGGGCCAATAGCATGATGGACAGCAATCTGCCAATGAAAGGATAACATGAAAAATATTTGCCACAATCTTTTTTCTTTTGCCCCAACGTTTAGGCGCATTCTAGAATAATGGAAAACAATTTACGTCCGTCATATTATATTCGGGCCAGCAACGCCATGGTTACCAAGTTAAACTTAGAACAAGCCAAATAGTAACGGCCCTAGCTATATCCACTTTACGAGGCCTTTGACGTCAGTCCACCATCTATTGTATCTACGTCTATATTTAACTAAACACAGCTGAATATTTCATGGGACCTAAATTAGCTAGTATACCTACGAGTACATCCTGGCATTTTACGGCGGTCTAAGTCTCTAAGATTTACTTAGGCAACTTTCAAAATGTGGTCAAATTACCATTAAACAGGGTATAATTTTTTTGTTGTTACCACACCACCATTGATAAAATTGAAACCCTGGTGTAACCCTGTCAGAACCCTGTTGTAACCAATTTGTAACCCTATTGTATCATATTAACCTTTGAAAGTAATTCATAATTTGCTGGCATATTATTCAAAGTTTTAAATAAATAATGAGGTCAATCGATTCTTATTTTTGTCTAGGTTTAATTTTAATCTTATACCTCAAAATTCAATATATAGATTAATACATCGACTGGTTTGCTGTTTTTAACCCTGTTGTAACCCATTTGTAACCATATTGTATCATATTAACCTTTGAGAGTTATGAATAATTTGTTGGCATATTATTTAAAAGTTTTAAATAAATAATGAGGTCAATCGATTCTTATTTTTGTCTTGGGTTAACTTCAATCTTTTACCTCAAAATTGATTATGTAGGTTACATTTATACATTGACTGATTTGCCTTTGCAAGACGGCAAAAATGTCACGGTGTATTGAGCTCGCTCTAAGCTAATGTATCCTTTAAATGAGAACGTATTACATGGATTAATCGTGACGAGGGAGATTGATATCGTATACCGAATCAATGCTGTGTTTGTGTGCCGTGAACGGAATTCTGAATCGTGGGATTAAGTGCGTTTAATCGTCGCGAATATTGAGCGTTGAGAATTTTGTCGGTGACAGATTAGCATTTCATTAGAATAATTTAAGCTTGTAGGTACCTATATGTAAGGCTATGTTCATATGAAAGTCTTTGCACTGTGCGTCTAAAAGGCATCTACGAGAACCGCATTGTACTGTCTAAAGTTAAAATGTAACAATATGTGTTAATAACTTTATCACTCGCAAAAATGTGCCTCACCAACCTACCTACTAACAAGCAACATAAAATTGTATATTTCACGTTTACCGCCACATTTTTTAGCATAAAATATGTAAACAAATTACACTTTAATGATCATAAATTAAAAATACCCGCATACTATTCATTCCATATTTTTCATAGCATTCCACGGTACGGTGCACGTTGTATAAATTTGCACTAAACGCGTCTTCACGTCACAATTTATATTTTCAGTCACACTTGTAAATACGTCAACACATACATTACTTGGTGTTTATAATAAAAGTCTGCGAAACATCACAATGCAGCACTTTATCGCTCCTATATATCTACAGCCGTAAAATGCTGCATTGTAAAAGCGTTCGATTCTTATTTTTTTCTTTTATAGTTACTCTTTATTTTTTTCTTTCTTTGAGCTACGTTCTAGTTTTGGGGAAAAGTTGTTTTGTTTGGTTTCAAGAACATGTCAGGTGCTGAAAGGTTTCCTTCTCCCAGACAAAGATTGTAAACTAGCGTATTTACATAGGCATGTGTCTGTATATAATGATAAAGCAAAATTATACTTTCGGGATTCTTATTTTCATTTTGCTTTGAATTTAACCACTGGTAATGAACATCTGTTGGTGAATTAGGTATCCGTAATTTGATAAGGATGCGGAGGAATTTTTCGACGCCTTCTTTTAGTTTGTTAACAATAGTTTTAGTTAGGTTAGGATATTATTATATTTTACTCTAATGAATTAGGTATAACTTGTTATTTGGTATTTAAAACTTGTGAGGGCCGCAGAAATCCGCTGGATGCGGGAAGCACAGAACCGGTCGAAGTGGCGGTGTTAGGGGGAGGCTTATGGCTGCGAATACGGGCCGAAAGGGAAATCGTGGCCCCCCGGCAACATGGCAACTGAAGGAACACGGGTGGGTTTTAGTCAGTAAGAGTCTGACACGCCCTCCCGCTCCACCCAGAGCGGGAGAAGTTATTTGATAATTTACCAAACAAAAAAAAAAAAAAAAAAAGGGGGGAGGCTTATGTCCAGTAGTGGACGTCTTTCGGCTAAAATGATGATTAATTTGTTATTAAGATACATTTTATTTAAATTTTAAATAAATCAAGGTTTTATTTGGTAAGGGTAATAATTATACAATAAGGAGGCAACAATACGACAATAAATAAAAACACTGGCAATACTAATACTTATGAGTATTTTGGAACCATCAAATAAATCCTAGCATCGAAATTAAAACAGTGATTTTTTTCAAACAAACTAAATAGTAGTGATGTGCCAACTATGGGTTTTGCCAATCTTTGACTAGCTATAGTGACTAAACTATTGGATATATTTGATTGAATTTTCGTATACGGACTAAGAACGTCATTAGATATAGGTACGTAGTTAAATTCATGGTCGTAATGTGATCTCCACCTTGAATGTATGGAATATCCCTCTACAAACACACTTCGAAATATACCTAGGTATTGAGACACTCATACAATTTCTTTTTCCAAGTATTTTACATGTCGTCTACAAGGTTTTCGAAACTCCGTTTCAGCACTTAAAAAACTAAGTTAAGACAAGTCGTCAATACAGACGAATGTTTGATAGCGTGACTAAAAGCTTTTAAAAGGGAATCCGCTCAACTTTGCTCAACTTAAGTAACAGTTCAAAGACAATGAATCAAAGAAACGATCAGTGAATCGAAAGTTTGACGTGAAAAATTGGTAAAGATTGTAAGAATCTATAAACTCTTTAAATTGATTTTTCCATAAAGATTTTTATATGGATAATGCTTTGTTAAATTGGAAATCGGTCTTTTAAAGTCAATATATTTTACTATGTGAATTCAAATAATAACAGTCGCACAGGTCGATACATCAGGTTAAGCTACGCTTGCCGGGGTTGGTCCGTGGATGGGTGACCATCTTTACATACCGAGATTCCTCCGTGCCTCAGAAAGCATGTTAAGCCATTGGTCCCGGCTGTCATTCATGGATCTTTGACAGTCGTTACGGGTCGTCAGAAGCCCGAAAGTCTGACAACCAGTTTTACCAAGGAGTATCGTATTACCCAGTTACTGGGTTGTGGAGGTCAGATAGGCAGTCACTCCATATAAAATACTGGTATTCAGCTGCTAGACTAGACTGGAAGCCGACCCCAACATAGTTGGGAAAAGGCTAGGCAGATTGAATTCGAAGAATATTTTTTTAGTAAGCTTGAAGCTACTACATGTTTCAATATCGAAAACCATAAGCACGATTTTTTTATTAAATGTACCCCTAACAACAGAGAACGTTAAATTATTTAAGTATATACACTCTCAAAACTAAGAACCTTATTTTTGTTATTTTTCAAACTCTGACCTATGTCAAGTTGTCAATGTACTATGAAACGTTTACATCCTAATAACTTCTACATGACTATACATTAAACGAGGCAAAAGAACTATGTTCGGATTGTAGCAGGTGGCGTTTTGTACATACTATTTATTTATTTAAATTTCTCGCACACAATAAGGTACAAAGGTGGACTTAATGCCTTAGGCATTCTCTACCAGTCAACCAAAGGTAGTGAAGAGATAAGATGGAAGGTGCTTTGATTGAGAGGAGATAATAATAATAAAAAATATTATGAATCATAAATAAAATAGGTACAAAAGTATACTAAACATTATTAATTAGAAAAACTTGGAGTAGGTTGGTACACCATCCAATGGGAATCTTAAAAAACAGTGGCACTTCGGGAGTGCCGACAGAAGTGAAAACTTGAAAATAAATTGGCACCGCAGTATTGAATGCGTATGGTGTACTTAATAGTATATAATATTCTATTCAACACTAGAGAGGTACTGCGGTTTAACGGATGGACTAGTGGTGGACCACATGATTAGGTGGCTTGCTGATCAACCTTAATGACCGGATTCGAGCCGTTTATACTACCGGATCGAACCGAAATTACGACTAATGGAAACCATTGAATAGCCCCGACTAAGAAACCACGTATTTTGTCGTGACCGATGTCGGAAACAATAATCTATATTGTATAAATAAAAATAAAATGCTGTTCGTTGGTAAGCGCGTCACTTGAGAAGGGCTGGGCCGATTTAACATTTTTTTGTTTTTGAAGTGAAAACTTCTTTAGGCGCATTGGGCATTTTTGAGATGGGAAAAAACAATTGAACTCGCGACACCGTTACCAACAGCTCATTTTAGTAAACGCGATTGTGCTCTTTATTTATATTACGATACGAATCAATGTTCTATGCAAGTATGTTTACTTTAAAGGTTTTGGAAGTATTTTTTTTAGTTTTCACTTCTGTCGGCACTCCCAGAGTGCCACGTATTTTTTTTTTTAATGTTTGTAATAGTCCGAAAGAAGAATTTAAGGAAATAAAAATGGAAAAAAAAATAGGGAAAATAGGAAAATCTGAAAATCCTTTTAATTATAGGATTTTTATATGAACTATTGTTTGGATAGGACAAAGTCTGTCGGGTCAGCTAGTTAGAAATAAATTTGAATTCAACGACTAATCAATTGATACCAAGAGTAGGACAAAGTCTGTCGGGTCAGCTAGTTAGAAATGAGTTAGCTACAAAATACGTATTTTTTTTCCCACTTAGTATGTAGATGATATGATAAGTTCTTGACAATGGTAGCAGGTAGTGGTATTCGAATGTGTGTGGGGTAGGTACCACAACTAAAAAGTGAAAAATAAAACTTTTTACAAAAAAAAACAACCGTCTTCCAAAAAAAAACACTACAAAGTGAAAAATAACTTTAATTTCGGAAGTCGGTGTCTTGGGTTTTGTGTTTTCGTTTTTTGCCACCGACTTCCGAAATTAAAGTTATTTTTCACTTTGTAGTGTTTTTTTTTGGAAGACGGTTGTTTTTTTGTAAAAAGTTTTTATTTTTCACTTTTTAGTTGTGGTACCTACCCCACACACATTCGAATACCACTACCTGCTACCAGTGTCAAGAACTTATCATATCATCTACATACTAAGTGGGAAAAAAAATACGTATTTTGTAGCTAACTCAAAAACTACCCAAGCAAAGTTAATAAAATTTATATGGGACCAATTTGGGAGCCTACCCTTTCAAACAAAAAAAGAATTTTCAAAATCGGTCCACAAATGAGGGAGAAATCGGTGGACATACATAAAAAAAAAAAAAAAAAAGTCGAGAGAATCTTAGATTGTTAATTTCAAATAAATTGGTATAATAACGTTGCCCCGTGATTTTGTGAAAGCAACGAAATATCGAAAGCTCTTTTCAACAAAATATCACGGAAGATAACAATAATCTCGTCAATGACAAAGTAAGTGTACCTACTTATACCTATATCTACCTACTTCAACAGCTATTTCAGTGCTTTATTGTTATTAATAATTTCATATTGACATCTCATTAACGCAATTAGTGGTATAACTCGTTTGATCCCCAGTTCGATTCCCAGTGGGGAAAAATTTTCTGCTCAGTTTGGTAGCTGCTAGGTAATGGTTGGTTGTGAGAAATGAAAAACATATAACTTGATTGGTAAATTGGACCACTAGAACGGAATGGGCGGGCGTTTGTTTTTTACGCATGGAGTCTTCGTGTGGTTTTTTGACACTGCGCATCTTGGTTTTTTCTATTCTTTGCAATAGCCGCAGTGGTAGGCGGGGGGTGAGCGTCGCGCATCAACCAATGAAAGCGCCCGTGTGCAGTCCGTTCTTTTTGCCTTTCGATTTAAGTCGGGTGGACCGCGAAACCGTCGTCAACAGTAGGTGTTAGGGTTTGTTCTAAGTCCGCCTATCTAACTACCACTATCTTACGTAACAACCGTATTTATAAACAAGCAATTATTTGCTGCTAATTAATTACTTAATGGAGTCATTACTTGAGGATAGAATGCTTCATTAGAAGATCTTATTCTACAGTCGAGTAATGTACATTACTTGAGTAAATGCTTGAGTAAGAATCAACCCTCGATTGTTGTTTCCTTCTGGTAACACTCAGCTCCTGCGTTTTGTTTCATTAGAAGGCATATCCGTCTTTTTTTTTTTGGGTGGGAAATTATCGAATAACTTCTCCCGCTCTGGGCAGAGTGGGAAGGCGTGTCAGACTCTTACTGACTAAAACTCACCCGTGTTCCTTCGGTTGCCTTGTTGCCGGGGGCCACGATCTCCCTTTTGGTTTTCTTCGCAACCCTGGCACTAGCGGACCCCGTTAATTTTGCTGACATCTCTTTGAGGCGTGCGTGGAACACAACGCGCCGTCGACCCGGGCCTGGTCCTTATCGGACGGCGCGCTACCCATTGCTCACCGTCCGCAAGCCCGCGCCTACGGTGGCCGGAAATTGGCCTGCGATTCCCGACGCCCAGGGCGTCTCCTCCTGCGGCGATTAGGGGCGTGAGAGCGCAAAATTTGCCTCTCTCTAACGCGTTCCGCCTCCTCCGAAGGCATACCTGAGATGTAGGTTATTTAACTTTAATAAATAGGGTAATATTACTTTAATTTTATTTTACTTTTTAATTCTGATAAAATTATCATTAAAAAACTAATTTTAAACTTAAGAAACTTTTTTCATTTAATTATGTCTGAAGCAAAGAAGTGATTGTTGGGAGAAATAAAACGTTAGACACGACAAAAAAAGTTTTTTTATTGGGGGGCTTGTGACTAAGTAATAACAGCCGCATGGGTCGATCGATCAGGTTAAGCTACGCTTGCCGCGGTTGGTCCGTGGATGGGTGACCATCTTTACATACCCCTCTATGCCTCGGAAAGCACGTCAAGCCGTTGGTCCTGGCTGTCATTTATAGATCTTTGACAGTCGTTACGTTTTGGGGTTACCAAGGGATGTCGTGTTACCAGATAGGCGTTCGTTCTATGTAAAATACTGGTATTCAGCTGCATTCGGTTAGACTGTAAGCTGACCCCTACATAGTTGGGAAAAAGCTAGGCAGAAGATCTGTAATATTACTTTAATTTTATTTTAATGAAATAATCATGATGTGTCCAGTCTCCACATACAATCTGGAAGCTGCCACGTAAGCGTAAGGACACCATAAACAGTTGCAAAGCTATCCATTTTTTCAGCTAGGGATAAAGCCTAAAAAGCGATATAATCTTCCACAAATGTTTATTTTCGCACAAGCAAAACCTCAGAACAGTAAAAGTTCAGAGTGATAAGACTAAGTTTCTATTAAAGGTATTCTCAAAAGGCACGAAACACATTTCGAAAATAATTTTATCACTAAAAAGTTTCCAGCTCTAAGAAACGTAGGTCCAAGAAAACTCAAATTCAACAAATTAAATTTTTAAAATTCTTTTAGTTTTTTTTTTAATATTATTTATGGATAGTGGTGGTGGATAGTAATGTAGTAAAATATAATATAATTACAAGTTTACACACAACTATACATAGTTCTGTGTAAATAGAGTATAAGGTACAATGGCGTTGACGTATCCGTGTGGAAAAAACCCCTTATTAATCAAGATAAAAATAAAAATATTTTTTTAAAAACTCCATTATTCTTTAGCATATTAGAAAATAATACCACTAAAATGATAAATGACGGGGTCCGCTAGGGCCAATGCCTGCTGGAGGTTCGAAGAAAACCGATAGGGAAATCGTGGCCCCCGGCAACAGGGCAACCGAAGGAACACGGGTGGGTTTTAGTCAGTAAGAGTCTGACACGCCCTCCCGCTCCACCCAGAGCGGGAGAAGTTATTTGATAATATCCCACCAAAAAAAAAAAAAAAAAAATTTACAATGGCGTTGACGTATCCGTGTGGATAAAAACCCCTTATTAATCAAGATAAAAATAAATTAAAAAAAAAACTCCATTATTCTTTAGCATATTAGAAAATAATACCACTAAAATAGAACATTCATAACAAACGATCTTCAATGCAGCATTTCATAAGTTATAAAGTTCGGAAACGTTATAGAATGTAACAGAAATAGTACAAAGATATTCAAAATTCAATACAACGGACGGACAATTTCAACCTGCATGCTATTGAAAGACTCACCGTTCAAATTGATATACATCAAGCATACTATTGTCGTTGATATTGCAATACATTCTATGTCAGATTAAGCTGTTTTTCAGGAGAGACATAAAATATGTTTTTCATCATATTTGACAATTAAATAGAAATAATAAAGATTCAGTGACATAGAACCTGTTGCATTTCAGTGTAAGTCTGATAATCATATTCCAGTAACGATATAGGAAATTTTCGGATAACCAGTATCAATTTCATTAAAAAAATTTAATGAAATTGATACTGGTTATCCGAAAATTTTCAGTCAAAATTAAAACACTTCTATTAAAACTTACCAATTATTTGTCAAAGAAACAAAACAATCACAAATTTTTCACAATAAGCTGTTCAACACAGAACCGACACAGAACAAATCAAATCAAACTTTATTTTTGAACATATGTAGGTACGTAAAAGGTGTTAAATTTTGGAGAGATCTCAATGTTGTACCAATGCAATTGGTATACAAATAATTTGTTATATAATTTTAATAAGTACAAATAAAATATAATATAATGATTCGGAAACATGCAATGATAAAATAATCAAAAGAATTTAATAAGATTTGAATAAATTATTTCAAAAGTCTAAGTCAGTTACTAACATATTATAATGTCGATAATGTCAAAAAATATATATCAATAGCCAATATTATCATTTAAGAAATCTTCTATGGAGTAATAGGTAACATTGCAATATCAAATTGTATCAAATGAGAGTGTATTTGTCACGTGACCTATTGCATCGGTTTCGGATCCAGTGATCTGATTGGCTGTTGACATAGAACGTTTTACGGATGCGTTCAGAATTAAAATATTGAATCATTTTGCAGAAAAAGAAAAAAGAAACATAAAAAGTTGACTTAAAACGTATTGCAATATCAACAACGCTATGTAACAGACTTTAAGGTTCAAGTTATTTTGGGCAATAGGTCACTGGATATAAGGATTTGACTAGGTTACTTTCTCAGATAGCATTTCGTTGGGTGGCTCCATTAAGTTAGACCATGTCTTAACGAGACCATAAAGGGATCTCCCCTCCAGTGTCATTCTAATTCCTGTAATCCAGGACTCGCAGTTGTGGCCTCACGTTAACCTGGAAACAAAATGGAACAATATAAAAATATGTAGCTTAGCTGCAATATGTAGCTTAAAATGAAAATATAATATTTAAAACAGATTTTGTTCGGAAATAAAAGGAAATGACCGCATTCAAGATACAATTACGACTCAGGAGAGTAAGGCACAGCAATAGAATTAGTCAGTTCTTTATCCTAATTTAACTTTAAAACTTTCAGTTTATTCTTTCAATGAATGTTTTATTCTAAAAACAATTTTCTAGAAATAATTTTTCCACCTTCAATGTCTTTAATATTTAAGGTGCACTTAAAATCAATCATAGTTAACCAGTCGTATAATACTAGTTAGTACATTTTAAACCAAGCATTTTTACTGCGAAAACTTTATTTCAAGGTAAGGAAATATCCCCACAACATGATAAAAAATTCGAGAAAATATGTATATTTCCTGGACTAGACTACAATAAGCCCCCCCGATCCTTGCTCGAAAACGAGGATTCCAGCAGTTGTTGCAGCTGAGCACGTAGCTTTAAATACTCCGCATAATAATCATGATGTAAACCTAAGTTTGATCCAACCTGTCCCTTCTTGCTGTCCTCCCCTCAGCGATGCCCTAAGCCGAGGTTCGTACCCCACAGGGGGTGCCCTTAGCGAGCACTCGCTTAATTTTAATTTAGCATAGTTTAAAAGCTCCTGGCTGGAGGCTCTAAGTGTAGAAGCTTAAGGCCACCACAGGAAAAGTCCGGTTAAGCAGCCATGACCTTAGTGGTCACAACTGCGAAAGGCCATAAAAAAAAAAAAAACTCTACAATAAGTATTCTTTTTATTTTATTTTCTTTTGAACTTAAACATTAATAGCAATGTGTACAAATATATAAAAAAGGAGGGCCAGGAATAACATGGATTCAAAATGATTACGAATAATGATTTCGATTAATATGAGGACGAAAAATTATGTAATCAATTATATTCAATTTATTTACTTATGTCACCATTGTCAATGTTAATTATTGTTGTTATATATATTTTTTATGCTATACTTGTATTTTAATATTTGCACACTATGACAATATGGTAAACATGTTAGCACAACTCCATGTACTTATAATATCTTGCATGCATTGTATTATATGTACACACATGTTTAAGCAAATAAAGTTATCTGAATCTGAAAATATTCGTAAGAAATTATGTTGCCTGAATTTCTTTTAAGTGCAGCTGTTACGTCCTTTTTATGATACCCGTCCTTTTATGATAATAAAAACTATAACACGAGGCTCACGGTTTTTGATTATTTTGTTATTGCTTATTATAATTTTCTTTTTTGTATAGTAGTAGAGTATTTGTAATTTGGTTTCATTTTGCTGGTAAATTAATGTAGTACTTACTTTTTTTAATGAATTTGGCTAGAAATTAACTTTTCCTTATAACGAATAGTTAGTTGACACTCCACTACAAATAAAATATTCTTATTTGTAATAGGCCCACTATATAAATAAATATTCATTAATTTTTGAATTAAGGGACACAATGTTAATAAACTTTTGAAAGGTGACCTATATCAAAATGTTGTTATAAAATAAAAACTACATTTTTTTAACTAAGCCATCTCGCAGTTGATCACTAAGGTCGTTGCTACTTAACCGGGCTTTCCTGTGGCTGCCTTAAGCTTCTACACTCAAAGCCTCCAGCCAGGGGCAAAAAACTATGCTAATTAAAACTAGGGGAGCGCTCGCTAAGGGCACCCCCTGTGGGGTACGAACCTCGGCTTAGGGCGTCGTCGTTAGGGGGAGGACAGCAAGATGAAATAGGCGAGATCAAATTTAGATAATCATGATTATTAATCGGGGAATTTAAAGCTACAGGCTCAGCTTCAACGCGTGCTGGCACCTCGTTGTCGAGCAAGGGTCGGGGGAAAACTCCCTTTTCTACTGTCTGAACCTAAATTGAAAATACAAGCATGAAGTTGGAAACGTTTTTCTTCTGCTACAAGCTTTTTAAACAAAATTTTACAAGTTTTCCCAAGTTTTATTCAGAAGTTAAAAACATTAAGGTGTTCACTATCTCATAGACCTCATTATGCGTAGGTATATATTTTTATAAAAAAGCACAAAAGAGCATGCAAAATAGTAATATTTCGTGTTTACTTTGAGAGAACTTTTACTGGAATTTTCTTGCAGACTTCTTTAGCCGAACCTTTACACAATTGGTGGCCTTTTTCAAAGAATATTACAGTAAGGGTTTTTACAATATTATGTTTGCGATGAACCTTTTTCGTAGTACCTAAATCATATAAAAGCAACAGTGTGTACAGAACTTCAATAATGTGAAAAAGATTACATTCTGAAAAATGTCACGTTAATTTTATATATATATCACTATGTTTCTTCTAGTCTTGTAAAGTTATCACAACGTTGTCAGTATGTAGTCTGAAAAATAAGTCTCAAATTCAATTTCATTATTTTTGTGTCATGCACTAAACACGGTGCAAGTAAAATTTGACCAAAAGGTAATTTTATTCTACGATTGTACGTTATTACGAGTATTAATAAATAATAGAATAATTATGTTAGCAAACATTGACCCCAACCTTTATTTCACCTGTAAGGTGCAATAACAAAACTACTAATACTTTGCCAAGAAAAATCTCTAACTAATGTTGTAAGTGGCAAAGTTTGCTTGTTTGTTATTCACGTCTCAACGGAACAACAGGGAATGTCGAAAGAACTTTCCTAGGAAAAACTTTACGTGAAGGAGAGTCTATACACTTTTTAGCCACTACTGGACAGTTCTCAAGGGATTGGGAATGCAATTTCATTATTTTTCTTTTATACTTCGCTGGGTTTTTTATGCAACAACTTCTTTTAAAATTACGCTTTTGGCATCGCGGGCACGGCACCTACATAGTTTATTTTTCAAATAAAAATGAGTTTATTTTTTGTATTAGCATTTCGTAGTTGACTTATGAGGTCGTGGCTACTTAACCAGGCTATCCTGTGGCTGCCTTATGCTATTAACATAAAGCCTCAAACCAGGGCATAATTCTAATTTATATACTAGGTGACTGCTCGCTAAGAGTACCCCCTGTGGGGTACGAACCTTGGCTTATGCTTTGGAATATTGAAATTATTTTATTAGTGTGAGGGTTTGGTAAAAAACTATTAATAAAACGGGTACGTATTAAAATCTCGAAATTTCATAACTGTGACTGAAATACCGACGTCTAAAACAACGAAATTCAAAATACTGAAAGTTTTAAATGCCGATAGCCGTTAAATCGAAACAAAAAATACCGATGTCCAAATGCCCGAAAGGATGAAACCCCGAATGGACGAAATCCCGAATCACCTCCGCAGCTTCGGCTTGCTGGTCGCCTCCGGCAACCAGCCTCAGCCGCTACGACTCGCACGGGTGGCCTATCCTTTGTTAGGTAAGGGCGAAGGAGTTGTACTTCCCGCAGTGCCGGAGACGATGCAGAAGCAACTTTAATGTAATATGGGATATGGATGGATCTTCGAGATATGGATCTTCGGGATTTTAAGCTTTCGGGCAAATGAACTTTCGGGATTTAAAACTTTCGACGAAACAATCATTCGGCGTTTAATTTTTCGGGATGTCATCCATAGGTATTTTCTAATACGGTCTTTTAAATTTCGGTATTTGTAATACGTACCCAATAAAACATCCAATAGCAAAATAAATTCGCTAGTTTTTTTTTAAACCAATTTATACGTAGTCACGAATTATACAGTAGGTAAGGCACCAGCTTTCTCTACTAAGTTTATGAATTTTATCGTTTAATCATTTTCTGAATCAGAAGGAATGTATCAAAGAAAACCATGACGTCAACTCCTGATAACGATTGACGTCAAAATGATGTCATAATCTGTAAACAACCATGTTGTCCCGACATGACGTGATAAGTATATTATAATAATGAATAGTTTCGATGATGACATCACACTATGTGTTATATCGTATGTATATTGTGACCTTTATATAAAAACTCACCCTATATAATTACGACTTATCAAATTCTGAACCCCTTTCTAATTGCCGTAGTCAAGTAAAATCATAATTATTTAAATGGTGGATAACGTTATATCTTAACAAATTGGGGCATCAAACTACAAACAACTTACCCTTACTAAACCAAGAATTCAACGCTCATTTACTTTCAAAATTACAACGTATTCCGACAGTATGTCTAAAGATAAAAACGCCCGAGAGCATAGGATCACTCGTAACTCGGGCCTACTCGAGATATTTCAGTGTCTGCCGGATTATAACAAGGGTCGGTCAGACACTTGACCGCGTTGTAGAATAAAGCCTCGTTTACATTGTTTCTAAACAACAATTGCACAACACTGTTTCTTTATAATTATTTCTTAGAAGATAATAATTTCTAATATTTAATTTTATAAGGTTAATAAGATGCTTCATTAAATTAACTGAAAGAAAAACTGATGATGTAGGAAAAATTGCAAAACCATGTTTAGAAATCGTTTTACAATCAGGGTTTCAGTTTTAAAAAATGGTTGAGCGAACGGTCGCTGTCAGTAGGGACTGGTCATCTCTTAGCTGCCATGGCTAGTTTTAATTTTAATTTAATTTTTGAATTTATCCAATCATTATAATCTTGTTGTAAGAGCCATGTACATTCATTTTCCACATAAACTTAATGTTTTTAATAAAAACTTAAGATTTCTAATAAAGTGATTTGATTTATTACAATACATTAAATACAGCTAAATATATACAGAGGAAAAAATTGGGCATCAAAAAATTCATCCGCATCGCTGTCAGTGGGAAAGGTGCCCAAAAGGCTGGCAGCATTGCCACGCTGTATGGCAATGCTAATTCTTTGGCCTAAAAATTGGCTAACCCTCTGGTCACGTGAAGAGTCGACCAAGCGCTTAGCGATGTCCCGGAATAATCGATGAGCACTCGGACCCCATGGTTCTAGTGTTTCAACCCCAAACGGTTCAAAAATATAGCTACCAGTAAGGTTGTTATATTTGCGCGATTTGAGGTTTTCTGCAAATACGCATTTTTGATTTGTTTTATTTTTATTACGGACGCTTTTAACGTTCTGCAACGTTCTCACATGTATGATGATGTAACCAATATTTTGTAACCATATTTTGATTTAAAAGACTTTCTGTGGAGTTTCTTGCCCGTTCTTTTCCATAGGTACTTACCTACTACGCTTTGAAATGGGCAACTAGCTTCATCTTTCTGACTGACCGACACCTTGACAATTCAAAAGTGCCTGTAATTGGTTTATTTCGTCTTTATTAATACTAATAATTATTAAAAACAAAAAACATTTGTATTTTTGTTTACAATGAATAAACTCATTAACTATTGGACCGATTTAAAAAATTCTTCCGCCAGTAGATTGCTATATTATCACTGAGTAACATACGCTATAATTTATATAGATATCACGCGGGCGAAACCGCTGGCGGACGAGGAAGTTGTTTATAAAATTGACATTCGACGCCAATTTATCGATTTATAGCCATTTCATAATACTATCAAAGAATGGCAGAAGTGGTTTGAATTTACGGACAATTTAAGTTGGTAGTCAATTTGCTTTTTTCCCTAACTTTACAAGATTTCTAAATCATGGAAAATTTAATTTATTGGAAAAAAAAATCACATCCACCTTCTGATAGACCGCAAGATACTAAATCGTTACTTTTCTGAGAATCGATTTCGGACCATATATCGTTGAATCGATTGTTTTACTCTCACTCCTCTTGTTTATTTATCCACATCACTAATAGAGCGCATAGTTGCAATAATCTGTCTGCATTGGCTTCTATTGATTCTGTCTATTTGTATTCACGGAATAATAATTCTCTATTTATTATCCAATAAATCTGAATACGCATCCAAACTGACGTGTGTTGCTGAATAATAATATGGTAACGTATTATTTGACTTTATCAGCATTCAATTTGCATCGGTAAATAATTGTTTAGGGTGATAGTTTAAACATATTACCGATTTTTCTGTTTTAGACTGAAACCATGGCAGGCAGAAAATGGATCAGGTAGTGGATCGGGTAGTTCCATGTTTTTTTTTAAATTCCCAAATTACAAATTGTTTTTCTTCCTATTTTCTAGTAGGGAAATGATAAGAAAAGCAATATAACGTCACTTGTTAAACATCTGTAAACGATTCGCGCCGGAATGATCGTTTTAAAAGTCTTTGGTGAATACGCTAAGATTTCATAACTATATAACAATAAGTAATAACAGTCAATCCAACAGGTTAAGCTATGCTTGCCGGGGTTGGTCCGTGGATGGGTGACCATCTTGACATACCGAGACTCCTCCGTGCCTCGGAAAGCACGCTAAGCCGTTGGTCCCGGCTGTCATTTGTAGATGTTTGACAGTCGTTACAGGTCGTCAGAAGCCCGAAAGTCTGACAACTAGTCCTACCAAGGGGTATCGTATTACCCAGGTACTGGGTTGTGGAGGTCAGATAGGCAGTCGCTCCATGTAAAATACTGGTATTCAGCTGCATCCGGTTAGACTGGAAGCCGACCCCAACATAGTTCGGAAAAGGCTAGGCAGATGATGACAGACAACTAGATACAATTACAAAAAAAATATTTACAACTCTCGATGTTAGTAATAATTCAACTTATTTGTTATGAGTACTTAAATTTTACTACCGATAGGGTGGTTTTTAAAAAATGCCCATAATGATGGGGCTTTCGTCAGGCCCATCAGCAATAGCTTTCAAAAAGCTACTGCTACTGTCCCGTAACCTTGTGAGAAGAGATACATTCTTAAAAGAATAGACGTAGATATATTTAGTAACTTATTCCGCTTAATTAGGCATAGTTAAGCCGAATAAGTTACCCTGTAAGAAATCACACGTGTTTCACCTCTCAACGAGACATCATTCAGAGGTGAAACACATGTCGATTAGTTATGCGGAATAGGTTACCTATTAAATATATCCACGTCTATTGTTTTATAATGGACTAGCTGCACCCCCCAAGTTCACCCGTATAAGTCTCGATCCCGTGATAATATCGGGATAAAAAGTATTGTATGTCCTTCTCTGGGTTATGGTCTACTCATATGCCAAATTTAATACAAATCTGTTCAGCCGTTTTAGCGTGATGCCGTGACCAAGGGAAATAGGGATTAATTGTTATATATATGTTACCGGCCAAACCCGAATTTAGGATGGACTAGTTTCACCTAGGCCAAACCAGTTCTCCCTACACGCGATAGGACAAACCAGTATAGCCTAGGCCAAACTCGTTCATCCTGTTACCGATAGGATAAACCAGTTTAGCCTAGGTCGAATCGGTTTATTCTACTTAGAATTTAAAAGCTTTAGGATAAACTGGTTTTGACTTTAGGCAAAATTAGTTCAGACTAGGACGTACTAGTTTATCCTAAAGCATGTAAATTCTAATTAGGATAAACCGATTCGACCTAAGCTAAACTGGTTTATCCTATCGGTAACAGGATGAACGAGTTTGGCCTAGGCTATACTGGTTTGTCCTATCGCGTGTAGGGAGGACTGGTTTGGCCTAGGTGAAACTAGTTCATCCTAAAATCGGATTTGGCCGGTAACATATATATATAATATATATAGATTTCTGCAAGGTCATGCCTGAATCAATTAACTAGATGCATTCTTTTTATAAAAGTTTTAACAGAATGTAACGTGCCTGTTATGTCTTGTATAAAAAACGGTACACTTGTTTTCCGCCTTCATTTATTTGGGTTTAACCCGGTTATAAGGGTACGGTACAATGGGGTGTTTTTGAGGTCAAGGGGTGTTATGTTATGACGCCATTTGGGCACGTCATCTTGATCGATTGTTCAGAAATTGGTTCTAAATTAAGAATTTTACGAGGACGTATCGGACGGACTGAAACGAAAACACCACAAAATTAACTGAAGATACTCCAAATGAAGAATCTCAAACACTAAACGTAGACATAAAACTGTTTATCCTTGTAAAACAGGTTTTGAAGCTTATAATCCCTTATTTGACTTGATGGATCTATAGTAAAGGAACGAGGTGGTTATTTTTCATGAAACCAAAACAAGATTGTATCATAAACGTAATTTTATGTATGAAATTCTCGACACTTAAATAGTATAATATTTGACCTTGGGTTCATAAGGCCATGAGCTTGT
The DNA here is from genome assembly GCA_949152395.1 of Agrochola litura. Classification (NCBI taxonomy): domain Eukaryota; kingdom Metazoa; phylum Arthropoda; class Insecta; order Lepidoptera; family Noctuidae; genus Agrochola; species Agrochola litura. The sequence continues at coordinate 12,684,649 of OX424509.1, read as the reverse complement.
AACAAATGCGAAGGCTATTTGCTTCTTAACTTTGATATTATTATTTGGCCTGATTTCGAGGCCACGTAGTGGAAAGCAACAAGTGAGGGATCCTAGAATTACTTAGCTTGGGCCTGAGTTTCAATGTTCAGTTTCAACTTTTCATTGGGTTCAATAACTTCATGGAAATCATTGCAACCCGTTCAATTAAATGAAATGAAATTGTTTATTCTGTAAATAGGATATCACTTTTACACGTCATATTAAAAAAAAAAAGCTAGATGAGTTCGGCGTTTCCTATCTGACTACTATGAGAAGAAAGGCCGAAACAAACTCAGAGGTCGCAGTCTCTTTTAAAGTCCAGACATAATCTTGGTGAAGCCATACGAGGACCATGTAGATTAGTGTTTGAAATGGTATTTTGAGGAAAGAACCACACAGATTTGAGTGGACCTGTCCAGTCAGTGCAAGCATTTGACAGTAATCGTGGAGCTCAACTCGACGAACAATACCAAAGAAAGGACATTTGGGTAGGCCGCATAAACTACTCAAACTGCCAGACCATCACTAAAACTAGCTGAGAAATAAAAATAATAATAATATCCACATAGTCCTCACATTCACAATAATTAAAATAATTTAATACTTTACTAACTGGTAATATTTAGTAACTTGAATAACAGCTTGACTCTCCTCTCCTTTCTCGTCTGTTAATCTTGCATGGTGATAGGGCCGCCTTGCTTTGTAATTTTCCCTACTTCACTCTGTCTTCTACGACAATATAAAAAACATTGCTTATAAATTGTTATTTTATTATCTCTGTGAACTTATCTATCCCTATTCAAGTTTGATGGTACTTAAGAATTTCATTTGGTATTCAAACTAAATATTTACTTTACTTTGTATACATTTTATTATCCTCTAATTCAATTAATAGCAACTCAATAATGATTTAAACACCTAACAAATCACAGAACACTGCACCATCAAATACGTGCCAACTAAAATATAGCTCCAAATAAGTGGAAGAAAATAAATTTCAAGGATTCATTAACACTGGACGTTTCTCTAATTAATTTAACCCCACGCAGTTACGTACGTAGTAAGGTCATAAAGATAGAAAAGGGTTCATTTCGTAGCCACTTCATATTGTCTTCGTAACTGATTGTTTCTGGCTTTACTTGGTTACAATCAGGTTACGAAAACCTTGATTACTTTTTTACTTTGTCACATTCAACTTGACATGTGTAGTCAGCTGTCGTCACTTAAGTGTATTTTGTCGTTGATGCTTAATTTTTATTGTGACAGGGTTCTAAACATGATTTAGGTGTTAATTCTCCGGCTGAACACGTGGCTTCTTCTAACTACAGTTTGCAACAATTATACAGGTTGCTATTTTTTGCATTTGTGTTGGTTCGAAAAATGCATGCAGCCAAAGAAAAAAAAATGTTTCTTACTTTATGGGTTCCGTACCTGAGAAGGAAAAACGAAACCCTTATAGGATCACGCGTGTGTCTGGCTGGGTGTCTGTCTGTCCGTCTGTCAATTTGCTCCGAATCTACTGGACCCAAACACGGACGTGTAACGTAAATAAATGAATTTTGAATATGGGGGTCAATTTTCGGGGGAAAATTAGTAACAAAAGCTTTTGTAAACTGTACCATGTGAAATATCAAATGAAAAAGTTTATTCAAAGGATCTCAAATATATTTTTAATATCATTTTAAAATAAATACATTTAGAGATATTTAAGAAAATAGATGAAATTGATCATCCCCCCCTTATCTCCGAAACTAAAGAGCTTAATTTTTTTTTAAATACAGTAAATAGTTCTATACTGACAGATCACAGGAAAACCTAAAATAACATGGTCTTAAAATAACATGGTGAACTTCCCAACATTGTGCGTACAAACTTATATTTGCAGTTGGAATGTATGGGAGAACATGTTTTTCAACTACAATGTTAAGTTTGTCCTTGGGATAAGTTCATCTCAACTGCGCAATCCTTCACTGTGCTTGATCCGCTCTTGGCCTGTTTTTATTTTAAATAGGCGAACGATTCTTTTAACTTTCTAAAAGGGGCTTTGATTTTTCATTAAAATACATAAATTTGGCCGCGCTTTTGAAGAGAAAGAACCAACGGGCTTTAAATATTGCAGTCAAAGTATTTCTCTTCAAAGCCCATTAGCTCTTTCTACCCTGTAAAACGTACAACAGCTTTGACCAATCAACCGCCCTTTGCTTCATTACCCAGGTATTAAGTTTCACCGTGTACCGAACCCAAAAACCAAACGGTCTAATTGAAGAGATGGGCCGCGTGACGTAACTAAACGTCGTCGTGCAAACATTATTGATCAAACAACGTATATCGATGGCTCCGACCCTTGCACACACTTCTGCCTAAATTATGTTGTTCTGTCACCGTGAGTGACGTTGTGATTTATAAATGCCTTGTAGCTTGTAGGAAATGCTACAAATAGAAATCTCGATTTCAACAGAGATACGGTAAGAATTCGAGATTGAGGAAACGTGATTTCGCGAGTTATTCGTAGCTTTCTTAATAATAATTTTGTTTACTTTGAAAATGTATTGTTTGTAAATGATCTATAGATTCAGTAAAATAAAGATATCATTTCTCTTACAATCTCTGAATAATTGAACAACTAAAGTACGTGGATCTCGAATAGAGAAAACTTCGTTTAAAACAACAAACTAGAATATTTTATTATAGGTAAGAACGACATGATTTATGTATGCTGTGCGGTACCAGATGTTTACAACGTTTTTTATTAAATATTGAATAAATAGGTACTGATATTATATCGTTATAGATACTTAATATTTTTCTTTCATATTATTTGAAGAACATTTTGCAAGTTGTTGTTATTGTAGGTAATATTTACCTACAATATTTTTCATGAATATATACAAACTTTTCTTTTGTTGGTGTTTTTATCAGAATTCTAATAGATTACTCATTATAAATGCTACAGTTTAGTTTTAATGAAAGGATCATTTTTAACCACTTTAATTCCACTCTTTTTTCAACCTTTTTAAACACCTACTATTATCCAAGACGTAAACAACGATTATATTTGGGTCAACGAAGTTTCAGTATTAAATAGAATGAGTGAGGAAAATAATAATACAGTGTGAGTGGGAAACAATCTTCTGATCAAACTCTAATTACATACGCCGTAATAAAAAAAACTCACTGCACAATGATCACGTAAGCTTTCACAAAAGCGAGTAATTTCATTGGCATTATTCCGACTTATTTCTGTTTCATTACAATCCATATTTAGGATGCATAAATTAAATTCGTGTGAAATACTAAACGAACACGGGTATTGTATATTTAGAATTGAAGTGGTTTCCTAACAATCGATGAATTCATAGTTTGTTTTACAATCGAAATTCAATCATTGTGCGGTTGTTTGCGTTCTGTGAAAGAAATTAGCGATGATGCAAGTAAATTAAAATAATGAATTGATATTTTAACGACATAAAGCTGTTATAAAAGTAGATTCTACGTTATTAATATTATTTTAGTAGGAATTAACTTAGATACCAGGGCGACTTAGCTCTGCTCGGGTGAAAATAGAGAAAACGAATTTTTCCAGATATGAGACCAAGCTAGATCGATTTTTCGCCCCCGTAAACCCCTATATTGCAACTTTCATCGAAATAGTTAGAGCCGTTTTCGAGAACGTGATTACAAATATATTATATTTTTATATTTATACAAATATTGCTCATTTAATAAGATAGAATTAAAAAAAATACGTGTTGGGGTTAGAATTTTTAACCTCTGGTCCACCGTGTCATTGCTCTGACCACTGAGTCTTCTCTCGGGACGTGTCGTCGGGACAGTCATTTAACAAAAATACATTTTCTAAAATAAGTTCTAAACATAATTGTAACAAATGAGTATGTAATATACAAATTTTAGGTTCGTTATTAGGGAAACAATGAATGATATGACGGACATTCAGCTGCATGAGCAAAATGAAATCTATGAAAATATGAATACATCTAGCTTAAAAAAAAATTGCGCACTGTCTTTTCTATTTTAAAATTGCGCTGCAAATAACGCAGCCATGTCTCATAATCTGATCTGTCTATTAAATCTAGCTCTCTGTTACGTCACGACCATCAACCGTAAATCGCTGTATTGACGCTAAAATTAGCATGCAATTGTAAACTCTATTTTCATTCTCCAAGGTTTTAAATTAACATGAACTTTGACTTCAATATTTAGCGCCCGACTAAAACAGATTGATTTTCTTTTCGCTTGACTGATAGGCGATATCCCAGTAAGTGTTATCGAGTAAGTGATGACTAAACATTAAAATCTGATGAAAATGTCAAAGCAATTTCAAAGCTGATGTAATCGAAGAACGTTTAAGATTAGTTCAACTAATGTAAAATACATTCTTTATAATAACCTAAAGTTTTATAATTATATTATTAATAGATTCTATAATAATCCTATACTATTAAACGAGCAATATTTGTATATGTATTTGTTTGTATATAGATTTCTACTCACCTTCTCGAAATTGACTCTAACGATTTCGATGAAAGTTGCAATATAGAGGTTTACGGGGGTGAAAAATCGATCTAGCTAGGTCTCATTTGTGGGAAAATTTGTGTTCTCCGTATTTTCACCCAGCAGAGCTCGATCGCCCAAAGTTTAGAACAAGATAATGAATAATGACATTCTCTATTTTCACCAGATCAGAGCTCGGTCACCCAGGTACTAGTTATAAAGTAATCAATAGTCTGCAATCATGACTTTTGTGGATCACTGTATTTTCGGAACTGTGTATGGTTTGTTAGTACTGTATGTGACATAACGTTATTACTTTTCTATATTATTGAAAATACAAAATTATAATAAAATTATTCAACACCTGCACGAGTAATTTTTTAAGTATAAAATTAAATCACAATTTTTCCCGATAAGTAATGAAAAGAGAGAGCAGTGTGGACCAGTGAAGAGAGTACTGTAGCCCAGTGAAGTGAACAATGTGGCCCACAGTGAAGAGAGCAGTGTGGCCCAGTGGTAACGGCCCCGACTTACGAGTTGTAGGTCATAGGTTCGAACCCTGAGAGGCGCTTTACTTTGTGTAAATTATTTCATCGCCACTGCTCTCAAAACGGTGAACTAAAAATTCGAAGACATGTGACATCTACCAACCCGCACTGGGCCCGCGTGGTGGATTACGGCCCACTCCCTCTCACAGAAAAGAGGCCTGTGTCCCAGCAGTGGGAACAAAATAAGCTGATTATGCATGCATGCAATGAATACAAAATAAAAGAAAACGCCGACAACTGACACCATTTTATTAATGACGTCATTATAAAAGAAGGCTTTCAACATTACTATGTATGCAATATAAATAGAACCGTGACCTCGCTTAGTGCTTATCTCATTACAACCCACATTGAATGGAAAAATAAAACGGTAAAAATAGAACTGCTTTTTACCGCTCGTTGGCTTTACATACGGACGTAGTAGCGCACACTTCAACTCCTGAACGGGCACGAAAATAGAAAATTATAGGTATACATATTATACTAAAGCGTGTACTATTTTTTTCTCTTCTTTTATACTTTGTTTTATTACAATTTATACCGGAAAATTATTCTGGGTGTATTTTTGGAACGAAGTTTTTTAACGCGCCTTGTCCTTTCAGAAATCGTCACGCTAATAGGTGTTAATACTTGCGACTGTCTTTTTCTAATTCAAAGAGCAAGAAAGAGAGAGAACGCCGGCAGAAAAAAAAAGCAAAAGAAAATAGTGTAGTGATTACAAACAAAAAATTGTACACATCGGCCCAAGTACAGTGCAGGAGTCCGGAGAGAGAGAAAGTGTGAATTAGGTCAAAATGAAAATTCAAGAAGGCGGCTCTGAATATTTTAAATTTTTTCATCATGCTTATCGTTTTCATGATTTTCAAGGGTGCAAAAGCCAATAGTGAGGTCAAAATTAATATCCTAGATGGCAGCTCTGATTTTTTTTAAATTTTGTTTCATGGGTTTCGTTTTCATGGTTTTCGAGGGTGTTAAAACTGATAGTGGGGTCAAAATGTAAATCCAAGATGGTAGCTGTAAAAATTTTGTTTTAAATTATACTTACGTGAGAAAGAACTTCGTTCCTGACGGCGGTCCCATGTTTTTTTATACAATTTTTTTTTTATTGCGGTCTGGGCCTGCTCATTGTAAAAAGCGATGGATGGAGCACAAACGCTGACAGAGTTCCACACTTTGGCTATTATTCAGGGATAAAGGATTTATTATCTCTGATATCAACTCCGAATCTAATTTAATTTTAGCACCATTACTAGAAAAATTATAACACTAGTTATTTCTCCCACCCTGAATTTCAGAGTTCACTCTTGCCTTTTAATTTTGACAACCTAATTGAATCGTGTAACTTTAAAAGTGTATCATTCAATATCGAGGATACCTTTGTTTCTGCGCTTTTCAATTAAAATGAATCAATTTGATTGAACCGTTCATTTTCCATTGTAGGTTTACATTACAACTAACTCATTATTTTATTCACATCACGTAAAAACTGCCTATCACGCCATTAAACCCTTGCATGAAAACTCCCTGAGGTTTACTGCACAATTAGATATGTATATAATCTCTAACTGACCTCATTTCTCTGTACCTGCCTAATTAGTAGGATGGAGCCATAACTTGAATTCCATTGGGAATGTTCCAGAGATCTATGTAACACTCAAGTGTCTGTTTGGAGGGGCAAATTATCATTATATTAAAGGAACTAAGCGAGTTATGGCTCATTTACACTAGGCTAATTCCTCACCTCGAGTAGACAATTATCAAAAAAAAATACTCCTATAAATAGTAGGTAAGTGCAATACTCGCATGTTGAAAGGTAAGTTATGTCTCAAATTTCTGACTTCTGTGTGATCAAAAAGTCGTTTCTCTAGTTTTCGGCAAAATTGCCTGGCGAGTCTCGCATGAATATTGCCGCATCTCGACAGTTTAGAAACTCTCCTTGTGTAATGATCTGAAACTTGTTCTTGTTAGCCTCCATTAATTTCAGCACGAGAGAAAAGCTACCTGCCAATTCATAACTAACGAAAACTGAATTATGTGGCAGAAAGAGACTTGTTAAAACTTTCCTTACCTAAATCAAATCAAATTCTCAGTTTTCTAATTTGATCTGTAGGCATCTCCCTTGGATTTGAATTTAAACTGAGACATGTTTAGAATCAAAATTAGTTATCGTTAATTTCAAAGTAAGTTACCGTACTTATTAAGTTTTATCATCATAAATTTTTAAGCTATGATAAAAACTGAAATAATCCATTATAAAACTTATTCCAAGCGCATCCACTACTCACTCAGGAAAATGGAGGAATTAAGCAGCAACACAATTTTCTAGAAAAAGAAAAACATCCAATCCTAGCATACACCCATCTTTTTATCGTGTGGTTAGTGACTAACCTGGTGTCAGAGTTTTAAAGCCGCCCATAGGCTTCTGACTTGGATTCACATGCCGTCGAGAAATATCTCTCAGGCATGCCGGCCGGTTTTCTCACGATGTTTTCCTTCACCGTTTTTTTAAGCAAGTAATAATTATACAAAACGCACATGAATCCGAAAAGTCAGAGGTGCGTGCCTTGAGTTCGAACTCGAGACCTCGACGGTCACACTACTAGGCAATCACTGCTACACCCCCATACAACCTCATGAAGCACCATATCTTTTTTTTGAGACTATAGACCTGCACCCTAATAACGTAATACACTTTCAATCACAATCCGAGGATTTTAAAGGAAATTCCTAATCCATTGCTACATAGGTTTGAAAAAATTTTCTGTTCGACAACGTAATAACGCAGTGAACCTGGCTGAACTGTCAAAGTGAAAATCATTGCCATGGTGTGATATACAATTACTCCGCTGGTTAATTTAAGTAGTCTTTGAATCAGCACATGAACAACAAACAGACAGTCCCTAGAGATTTATCCAAAAAAAAAAAACATTGAACAAGATCGCCTTGGTGGAAGAAAAATACTTGTATAGAACATTGTGTCCGTAAACTTATCTAAATAAAGAGCACAAACGCGTTTAAAAAAAAATACTTGCAAAACCTTTAAAGTAAAAATTATTGCAAAGTACGTTGATCCGTAACGTATAATATAAATAAAAAGCACAATCGCGTTTACAAAAATGAGGTGTCGGTAACGGTGTCGTAAGTTCAATTGTTTTTTCCCATCTCAAAAATGCCCAACGCGCCTAAAGAAAATTTCACTTCAATAACATTTTTGAGTTCTAGCTTACTTCAACTTTACTCCAGACTTCAGACAGATAGTGTAAACATTTTTCACATTAATATTAATTACTTCGTTATTTTTGTTTATTACGTTGATATTTTTGTTAATTACTTCATAAAAAATGTCTCTTTTTGTTTTATTAATTGATATTTTTAATCTTGGTTGCTAGTAATCGTCTACTAAACGGACCGCGACTATCTTTTTTTTTAATGGAACCCCGAATGAAACTAATTGGTCATCCTTGGTCTAGTTTATCAATATTTAAATGACACGTGAGTAAGACTAACAGCATTTTGTTAGCGCAATTTATTATTTATATAAAAAGTTTTTAAATTTAGTGTTTATAATGAAGCTAGACGGTTGACAAACTCAGTGTCGTATACCTCGACTGACCTTTTTACTGTGACCTACCCCAATCCAGTTGGGTGCAATCCGAAATCGTGTGGAAAATATTAATTATTCTCAACTCAATGTATTGTGAAACTCAAGAGACTGTGTGTATTTATTTTGCTATTGAGTTAAATGAACTTGTATACCTACTATTACATATTATTTTTTAAACACAATTTTTTTTTATCTACTTTGTTTTGTTTCCTTCATTTCTACGCTTTTAATATTAAATTATCTACTTGAAAATGTTACGCGAAAAAACTACAATCAATGTTATCGAGTGAGTCTTAATGCCCAAAAACCACATTGACTGAGATAGCTTCTTAGTCAAAGTTTGACTTGCCTTTATGATAATTATCGTAATTCACAATTTGAAATATAACTATATCTTACATCCCACCGGTTTTAATAACGTCCTCAATATTGGCACAACCCTCAATAACGGAAAGTCGGGAGAAGATAAAACCGATCCGATCGAATTTTCCTTCTAACAACACTGAGCACAGTTTCATGTGTTCCAGAAACGAGCCCCCTTTTATGAGGCTCTTCACACATCCGCTATCTCTTCAGATTGTTGGCATATTATTATGACTATTGTGGTATGTGCTGTGTGTTTAAATATCATGGAGTATCTCCTTCTTCCTCATATTTTTTTTTCGTTTTGTATCTTAAGGGAATCGTATCGAGTCGACCGAAATAGGACCTTACATATCGGAACTCTTCCGTGATCCGAAAAGAACATTAAGCCGTTGATCCGGGCTGTCATTTGTAAATCTTTGAAAGTTGTTACGGGTAGTTAGCAATCTGAAAATCTGACAACCAGTCTTACCGAGGGGTATTGCTCAGGAACTGGGTTGTTGAGGTCAGATAGGCAGAGGCTCTATGTTAAATACGGGTATTCAGCAGCATTCAGATCGACTGGAAGCCGACCTAAATGCTTGGGGAAAAGCTTGGCAGATGATGAAAATGAAAAATGAATGAAAAAATGTTTATTAGTTTTAACAAGTTTTCTTACTTTACTAGGTAGTGATTGGAGCCTCCTTTTAAGCTAATAAAGCCTGTGTTAGGAGACTCCATGAGTCCATGTGTGAGGAGGATGATGTATGTATATGATGGAGAAGGTACCTTACGTACGTCTCTCTCGTTATTATCAGACACATTTTAACTACTGTGGGCGTACTATGGAAAGTGTTGGTTATTGCGTAATAGAAAAACTGTTTGCAATTCAGATCAAATGAATCACACTAGCAATTCACACCATGTAGGTACATGACACAACTATATGGAACGCGAGACAGTTTCTAGAGGTGTACATTGCTTGACCACCACCGACAAACTCCACTTAACTCTGGTCGAGCGTTATTTTGTAGACTCTGCGGAGCACCGTTGGACGGCGCTGGCACCCCGATTAGTCATTCAGTGACGTATTTCCGACACATATTATGGGAATAGTTAATTTGGCTCCACTAGGTATAGTACTAAAATAGTGTTTCTCTCGTATTGAGATGGGACTAAACCATTGATTTCGCGACACTGTGACGACACCTGCGTGATGTCTTTTTAATGGTCAAAAAGACATCAACGCGTTGATTACCGCGCTGCCGATTTTTTTTCAAGTTTTCACTTCTGTCGGCACTCCCGAAGTGCCACTGTTTTTTTTACGAATTTTAGTCAAGAAAAAAACCTTAGATGTCCTCATCTAAGCCAACGATGAAAACTGTTTGCAATTATTGTAGGTTTGTTTTTTTTGCAAACACTTTTCATCGTTGGACTACCTGCATCCTAATTTAAATACAATGCGAAAGATTTTGAAGAAAATTGTTAATCCACTACTTCAACATTTGAAAAATATGTCTGCTCAACATTGTAAAATGTTGTTAAACGATCAAAATAAAACATATTACAATTGTAAGAGTGTTACGCAATTACCGCGCAGTATCAGTTCATAGCTGAACAAAAGCCTCTTAAATCACAAAACATATCTCGATCTTCGTCAATATTGTCATCAAGCTGTCACCACCCTTCAAAATAGTTGCTCCACCTAGCCTGGGCGTTCCACATTACGTTTACCGATCCGTGCTCATCACTCAAGAACAAGAACCCCTACGGTTAATATGGCCGCCTCATTGCCACTTCAGCTTGCTTATTCTGAGGGTTATGTCGACTTCACTGGTTCTCTAGTGGTACTCTGTTAACAGTAAAGTAATCCTAAATATAGTCTCTTGATAGAATCGCCAACACACAAATTCAAAATTTTTACTGAAGTACCTGCGTCCTCAACTTTTTCTTCGTCAAGAGGATCTTAAAGGTATTTTTTATTTCTTTACCGAATTAAATACGAAGTTTTACAAGATTGTATTTATGTTGTTATTGGCATTATTATTGCAAACAAGTCTTTTTGTCTGCTTGGTTCGGCTTTATTGCTTTTACAACGTTACAAAAAAAAAAAACATAGGGAACGTAAAGACATCCGCATGAATTGGGTATTCGCACATACCTATCGTAGAAAAATATTATAAAAGGAATACCACGCAACGTCAAACGAAGTGACGGAAAAATATACCTACTTAGAAACTTATAAGGATAATATCCTATGATATAACCGTTTCCTCTTTCCTCTCCCAACTTGAACCGCATACATAGCAGCACATGATGCGTCTAATGAACAGCTGAAGTGGAACCCGGAATGTTTCCTAGAAAAGAGATTCATTACTCGAGTAACTTTATATTGCATAGAAATAGTGCTGCGACCGCTTTTCTAATTTTGTTATAGCGCTGTAGCGGCTACCGGGAAATAGATACAATTATGGACCATTGGGACGATGAATTTTTATCGGGTTTGTAATAAAATGATGGATTTTAAACTCGGTAGACTGTATTGAATTTCCCTTAACGAACTGCTCGTCAAAATGTCTATGTCAGGTTAAAAAAGGAGAAATAGACCTGGAGCTTCGTTCGCAATCAACTCTGACTATAGATCTCAATATGTATCCTGTACATAGTTTTATTGTGTATTCTATCGTCGCGTCGTCAGTCTGCAAGTAAACGAAGAATATTTATTTTAATCTGCTATAAAACGACTATAGTATTTTTTATATGGTGGACATGTGGTACTTTTGCGATTTTGTGGCTTATAAAATACCAAAAATAGCTTCCTATACAAACTTTTTGCGATCAATTTCGTGGCATCTGCAATCAATGTTTTTGATTATTTTGTTTATCAGTATGATAGATTTAAAATGCGATTTTACGTCTTTGGAGAAAGCTTGTTCCTAAACAAGGGTTTTTTTCCTTCTCTATAATAAAATAACAGGAAAAAAGTAAGATGAGATTTTTTTAACACTTTTAAATCATTTTTAATGAGCATTTTTTTATCTTTTAGACTCATCTTTTCTATTCTTAAAATACAAAGATTAATTTTTTTTCTACATGGGTAAACGTACAGTTTTTCTCAGAATTCGATTCATTGTTGAAAATTTATTTCTCGTAATGGCGTGGTCCTGATGCTTTTTGTAGATTGTATCTGAAGACAATGTATTTTAACAAAAATAATATATTGTATTGTATACTGTTTTTTTCCTTTTTTCCAGTTTCTCGGGAGAAATTTTTGAGACGTGAGCAGTTGTGCCGAGTAAAATAAGGTGGGTTTGTTTAGTTGTAAGTACTTTTGTAGGTATTTGTTTTAAGATAGAAAGGTAGAGCAGGGTTGGAAAAAAAACGTAGTATATAAAAAAAATAAAATTAAACTAGCACTTCAAAATGTTTTATACAAGTGTTTTTTTTTGTTTTTTTTATTTAGCGATTTATCAAACTTATTACCAATAAAAAAATCGATCAGACCTAATAAAATTAATTTCTTGACAATTTTAAAATTTATCTGAGGAAACATTTACAAAAAAACATCAGAATAACATAATAATCACAACAACGTAATACTAATTATAGTTAGTTAGTAGGTACTAACTAATAAACTATCTAATCTGTGAACATACTTACTCTTTTTTGTTATCTAAAAAAGTAGGTATGTAACTCAGATACTGAACCACCCAGTACACTCTGTATGTTCAGAATTACGATTATCGTTCTCAGATGTACCTTACATAAAAGTATATTTAAATATAGGGAAGTCCCTAAAATTATTGCGGGGGATTACCTCTTTTCGACAAAAGATGAAGTATAGGTATGCATAGGTAGGATGGACTATAATTATTCAAATAAGGGGAATCCCCAAATTAGTTACGGGGAATTACTTCATCTCGACCGGCGACGACGTGTACAAAACTATCCAACCTTTTTAATATATTTTCGAGCTATTTCAAGTCCTAATCGTGACATCACTGTGGGCCCTATCAGAATACCAGCGCTGCGACATTTATTTTTTAAATGTCGCAGCATATGCTGAGATAGGAGCCTTTTGGCCTCGTACAGGACTTTCTGTTTTTGGTTTTTTACCTTGTTTTTTATTTTTCTTTTATTTTTTATTAATGTTTTAAGACGAAGGTGTTTAGTTTAATTTTTTATTCCGTGTGCGAGTCTCAATAAATACTTTTTCTTTCTTTCTTTCTTTCTTTAATCATTTATAACTTTTCATTTATTTCCATCCATTCTCAGTTTAAAACCATTTTTTTTAAATAACAAACTAACTTTTTTTTATGACACGTAATAAAAAACTTTGTTTTATTTCAAACTGGTTTAAACACTGTTTAAAATGAGTGTTTTAAAACAACTTGTTTGTTTTATGCCAACCCTGAGGTAGAGAGACCACCATAGTAAAGTTCACAAGTCATTATTTATTGATTTACTTTTATATCAGTAACTTGAGACACTTTTGAACGGATTTTATAGTAACTTATAATCATAATTAAAATTATTAAATTAAAATCTTTATTTATAAAAAAAAAAATGATATACACCGTGACATTTTAGTCGTCTAACAAAGGACCACTCAATGTACCCGACATAAAATACTTCTAGGAGCAATTAAAAAATTGTTACAATTTTTTTTTTTTATGAATGTTGCGTTATCATTGGATACATGAAGTGGGCTGCTTGTGTAAGACAACTAAAATGTCACGGTGTATAGATGAATAACCCTATTCCATCAAAGTTATTCATCGCCTGTCGTATAGTAAGTTTTAATCCTAGTTTTGCATTCAAGTGAGTTAGTTAGAGCTTTGTAGTAAGTCAGTGGTTTTACAGTGTCCTTCAACCGCAAAGCTGGTATACGTGTCTATATAAAATAGTTGCTGGTATTTCACGTAACTAAGACACATTTAGATCGTATAAGAATACGTATTAATAATAATGTAATTACCGTCATTGTATTTTCGTAAGAATTAAGACAATAACATCACAGGGTAGGTAGTAGACGATTGAATGCTTTAATGGTAAACCTTTGAAGTTGCAATTTCCAGCAATTGCTGGCAATTCAACACCTTTTAAGCTACGGTTTTCTAAAAAAGCGGTGGTTGCCACATAACGGCTGTTATGGAAATTATGGCACCGGGGAATAGAGAAACACACCAACTTACTTTTATAAATAACGTTTCAGTGACATTATTTGACGGCAAATTGAGGACACCATGATGTGGCTAGGTACCACAGTCTTAGGGAACCCTAGATTTAAGTGCCCATACTACCTCAGCTCAAATTCACTCCTTACCTCGCTCGCACGATACTGTTCGCGGACTGAGTGAAAGCGAGACTGAGCGGCGGGGAGTAGGCTCCAATTTTCTAACTAGAAGTATTTTTTTAATACCAGCGATTTATTGCTCAGTTTGGAGGTAACTTTGGATTTTATTTCCAACGAGATTTTTTTTATGGAATCGTGTTTTCGTCAAACATAGTAGTTAACATTAATCCTCAACTTAACCATTTATATTTATTACAAAATTGATGCTGCAGTATTTTCGATACGACGGAGGATCATGCTAAGCAATTTTAATTATTCTGAATGAAGAAAATGGTGTGAGAAATCTTTCTTGTGACGCTTCGCGGTTTTAAGCAAACTTCTCTTTGATTGTCAACAATTTCTAAACTCCAATTTCAGCTCGGCGGAAACAGTTTGAACAATAAGTTAATACATTGCACTGTTTGCTTCGAATTTAAATTGGCAGTCATATTTAATTTGACGACTTACTCACATAAACATTGTTTGCCACTTTCACTCGGAAATATTTAGCAAAATGTAGTCAAAGTTAGTAGCGGCACCTGTACAGTATGTAAGTGAATATTAATTTAAAATTAATTTCGAATATTGGAAGGTAGTTTTCAAAGTATGGTTCGGAGTAAATTATTTCGTGCTGAGAACTAATGAGCAGGTAGGTAACGGTAAATTATAGGCACCATGTGTGAAATATAGACGTATAAATTATATTTAGTACTACGGCGACTTCTGACTTTGGCAAATGGTTTATTATAAAACGCGGTAACCATTGTCGTTATTTGCAAGCTGTGTAATTCCATATGATTGTCGTACCTAACTTGAAAGTGATCAAAGACTAATGAAAAAATAATGCAATAGACATTAATTTTACTGTGGCTATTAAATTAAAGTATGTAGGTACACACATATTAATTGTCTTTCCAAAGAGGCCTTTTGAATGCCTTAAATAATGACAATATAAGTCATTAGACACGAGAAGACACCCTTATTTAAGAAAGTTGAAACAAAAGACTTATCTAATTACCGCACTATAACATTAATATCTAACATATCAAAAATCTTTAGGAAAGTCATGCATCACAAACTATTTAGAAAAAATTCTGATTATAAAAGAGGAACAAAACGGCTTTCAAAGGGGATAATCGACTAAATTAGCAGCATTCAAACTAATAAAAATAAAAAATGACAATTTTGTCCGCATTCCAGTATCTGTCATCTTCATAGACATAAGCGAAGCTTTCAACTTTGTAAACCACAACTTACTAATACGAAAATGCAATAACTACGGAATAAGAGGAATAGTTATTGATTGGATTACTAGATATTTATCTAACCGTCAACAAAAAGTAGAAATAAGCATAATAAATGAAAATAACGAGTCAACATCATATAGTTCTGAATATAGTCAACCCAAATCAGGAGTACCCCAAGGAAGTATACTTGGCCCAATACTATTCCTCATTTACATCAACGATTTACCCACCAACTTTACAACAATAGTGCATACAGTGCACATTATGCCATAAAATTGATTTATCACAGTAATTAAAATATTCAACAAAATTCCAGAAGAAATAAGGGAACTCTCTCAAACACTTTAAATCCAAACTACATATATGACTTACTGATAATTGTTTTTATAGTGTCAAAGAATTTATTGATAAGAAACTAACAGATAAATATGGTTACTGAGAGACATGTTAGAATAATAGTCTTAACAAACTAATGTCAATAATCAATCTGCCTAGCCTTTTGCCAACTATATTGGGGTTGGCTTTCAGTCTAACCGGATGCAGCTGAATACCAGTATTTTACATGGAGCGACTGCCTATCTGACCTCCACAACCTAGTTACTAGGTAACACGATACCCCTTGGTAAGACTGGTCGTCAGACTTTTTGGGCTTCTTTCTAACTACCCGTAACGACTGTCAAAGATCTACAAACGACAGCCGGGACCAACGGCTTAACGTAGTTTTCGAGGCACGGAGGGGTCTTGGTATGTAAAGATGGTCACCCATCCACAGACCAACCGTGGCAAGCGTAGCTTAACCTGATCGATCGAAACGTGCAGCTATTGTTACTTAGCTACAAGCCCCTCTGCCCCTCTTTGTATGCCAGTTATAAGCTGATTATATGTGCCAGTTCATGGCGAAACATGTAAGATCATAATTCTTTTAATAAGACCCTAATGTACCGTGTAGCAAATAAAATATGTTCAATTCTATTTCATAAGAATAAGAATCTAAACAATACGTAGGTACGTATTGTACCAGATAATAATACAAAACAATATAAATTACTTAGCAACATAATTTCTATAGAATAGATGTTAGAATTAAACTGACTGTGACGGACAAGGGATGAATTTATTGAGGTCTGAAAAGATCAGGACACATTACGAATGGTTTAGATTCGTGTTCTCCAGAATAAATAGCACCCTTTGGATCGACTCTCAATAAAGTTCCAGTCAATATAGGATCCTGCCGGGGTTGCGAAGAATACCGAAAGGGAAATCGTGGCCCCCCAGCAACATGGCAACTTAAGGAACACGGGTGGGTTTTAGTCAGTAAGAGTCTGACACGCACTCCCACTTCGTCCAGAGCGAGAGAAGTTATTTGAAAATTCCCACCTAAAAAAAAAGAAGCCAAAATAGGATGAGAGACCATTTTGATAATCTGTAAATAAATAGAAAATGGTGCATATAGGATGACTTTTAATTAGTGACTGATACTTAAACACATGACTTTACTCATCATTATGAACAACCTTTACTATGGGACCAAACCTGAAAACGCAAAAAAAAAATCAATTGTTCCCTACATTTTGACGAATTATGCAATAAGTAAAGTATCGGTCACTAATGACTAGTCACCCAGTTTATAATGGTTTTTCATTGACAAGACTTTGACTACATTTCAATTAACAAGTCCATCGCAGTCCACTGCTTTTTTTTTTTTTTTTTTTAAATGGCCTCTCGCAGTTTTGACCACTAAGGTCATGGCTGCTTAACCGAACTTTTCCTGTGGTGGCCTTAAGCTTCTACACTTAGAGCCTCCAGCCAGGAGCTTTTAACTATTCTAAATTAAAACTAAGCGAATGCTCGCTAAGGGCACCCCCTGTGGGGTACGAACCTCGGCTTAGGGCATCGCTGAGGGGAGGACAGCAAGAAGGGACAGGCTGGATCAAATTTATATTTTCATCATGATTATTATGCGGGGTATTTAAAGCTACGTGCTCAGCTGCATCAACTGCTGGCACCTCGTTTTCGAGCAAGGGTCGGGGAGGAGTTTCATTGACTCGGGGACGCGGTCGCGATCGCAAAGGACCTTGGCGGCGAGGTCGGAATGACGGGAGGCGTCTGTTCTTGTATACTGTACTGGTGGCCCTATTCTGCTCCTGGAGGAGTGTAATGGGGTCATCTGGGTCGGAAAGAGTATGCCTCGGTCGGCGAATCTGACTGATACGGGAAGGGATGTAGTCGGCTGACTCGACAATCAGAGGATTACGATGTTTGGGAGCGGAGTCAAAGTAACTCTTGGACATGCGTTTTAGGAATTGGCGGATCGTTGGGATCTTACAGTCGAGATGGAGGATCTCGTTTCTGACATAAAAGGGGGCTCCCGTGGCCTTACAAGGAAACGGTTCTGTAGGGTCTGCATCCTATGGATGGAATGGGGTTTGGCGTGAGCAAAGACTGATCCCGCATAGGTCATGATGGGGCGGATGCACGCTGTGTAGGTTCGCAATTTGCACTTTAGTGACAATTTGCTGCGTGCATTGAGAATGAAATGAAGTCTACCGAGAGCGAAAGCGGCTCGCGAGCGAACTGACTTTATGTGCTCTGAAAAGGAGAGGTGATGGTCGAGTATAACACCGAGGTACTTGGCTCACTTCTCCCAAGGGATCGGTTTGCCGAACAAGGTGATAGGTCGGGGGAGGACCAGTCCACTGCTGGACATAGGCCTCTCCTAAATAGTGCCACAACACCTTATCTTCCACCTTGTGCATCCAGTCCATAAAGGTTTTTACTGTCGCTAAAAACCACATATTTTACGACATCTGCGATAAACCTTTATCAGGACCCAATTATAGTACTAAAACCTATTTAAAGTTTTACAAATTATCTTTTACTTGCTACGTAAAAGATAAGACCTAGAGCTAATAGCATCAGCACCTACTTGAAGCACTTATCCTTCTTACTTAAGTGGTTTCTCTTATTTAAGATACAAATATACAAAATAAAACTCAATTTAGACTGCTTCGTATAAAAACTGCTCTGCTTCTAGAAACGTATGGAATCATCATCAAATATGTATAAAAGGCTCACTTTCAACCGTTGTTTGGGTGAAATATTACATGAGATGTTTTATTTACCTACTGTTTCTGAAGTACGTAAGGCTTATTTTCGTGATTTATTATTATTTTTTCATCGTACACTCAGCTGTTTTTATGAGTGCTATAGAGAAAATTTGCGTCATAAACACTTTTACCTACTTGAGGCGTGATTTGATTTTTGTAATCATGTTTTGTTAGAAAGATAAATTGCTTGTGTTTTTATCATAATTATGATTGCATGGAGTTTATTCAACGTAGGTAATTATCATGTTTTACAAAAAAATACACCAGTTTATTTCTTCATCATCATCATCATCATCTGGCAAGCCTTTTTTCAGTCATTTAAGGGCCGGCTTCCAATCTAACCAGATGCAGCTGTATATCAGTATTTTACATGAAGTTTTTATGAATAAGCCATATTCAACGTTTAAATATTAAGTTTATTTACGACAACGCAAACTTACCTTCAAAGAATTCATCAATGATATTTAACGATTTCTTCACAATTAAATAATTCGTCTGTATAAATGTCAGGTTTCAAAAGTCACTCAAATGAATAAACACTATCTCTACAACTCAACCTTAATTAATGACAACGCAAACTACCCTTCAAAGAATTCATCAATAATATTTAACAATTTCTTCACAATGGAATTACTCAACTGTATAAATATCAGCTTCCAAAAATCACTCAAAAGAATACTCACTATACAATACCCCTTTTTAATATAAATGTAGATAGGAAATCATTTGCTGGAAAACATTCGAGTGACGTTCAAACACTTTGAATGAGCAATTATGTAACCACAACTGTTTGGAGTTTAAGATGATTGTAATTGATGTTTCCGGAATTGAATTATTAACATTTATTTCTCTCTGTATTTTGGAGCATTCTATGATCAAAAGATCAATCGTAAAATATGTTTTTTTTAGAAAATTAAAAAGAGTGTATACTGTTCAATACAGAATTTTTAATTTTCTAACCTTCAGGTTTTACAGACAGTATTGAGTCACATTAGACCTATCGTAGATAGGTAGGCATTTATGTAATATGCGTATTATGTAATATGCGTATTATACACCGTGACATTTTAATCGTCTCACAATAGCAACCCACTTCATGTATCCAATCACTGCTAAACATTAATAAAAAAATTAATGTAACAATTTTTAATTGCTCCTAGAGGTATTTATGTCGAGTACATTGAGTGGCCCTTTGTAAGGCGACTAAAATGTCACGGTGTACCTATGTATTTTTTTTTTTTAATGCATGTTTAGTAATCATTATACTGGGTGGCAGGGACATCGACGCGAAAACTGAAACCATGGATTCAGTACATAATTCTGAAAACCCCTGCGTTGAAAATTTTCGTCGGTTATTTTAAAAAAAATCTGCTGTTCCATACATTTTGACCACGTAGGTATTCCACTTTTCAATGAAACAGCAGATTTTTTTTTTAATAACCGGCGAAAATTTTCAACACGGGGGTTCAGAATCATATACTGAATCCATGGTTTCAGTTTTCGCGTCGATGTCCCTGCCACCCTGTATACATGAAGTGGGCTGATTATGTAAGACGACTAAAATGTCATAGTGTATTATTGGTATGTTATCTATTCTATTCTAAATCTATGGATACCCAATATAAATTAAAGTCGGTTTTCGTGTCAGTCTGTATGACGGCGTTGTTCTTCTAATCTACACAGATTTTGATGCGGGTTTCAAGATCATTTAGAGAATGTATTCCGGAAGTTTTATGTGTATAATACATTAATATTAAACTAACATAAACTAAAGAAATCTCGAATATTTGCTAGTTGTAAAAACTGTGTGAAGCCAGGGGTGGTCAGGGCTTACAGAAGAGCCTTCCAACAATACGAGTCGTTTTCAAGAGTTCCGCAGTCTGCATCAAGCCCTTGACCCAACTTCCTAACGAGAGACTCTTCAGGTGATGGTCAAAGTTCTTGACAATGAAACCATTGTTGTTATTTAATTAGAACTGTATTGTCAGTACAAGAAACTCTATTTTAGTTACATAGTTATTTAAACAAGATGACGTAATTATTAAAAAAAATATGCACACTTACTTTTCCAATTTACCTACCTAAGGCATTGGCAGAATGGTTAACACTGGCTATGCATGCCATTATTATTGAAAAATTGAATAGGATAGATGGTCAGCCGACTTGAACATAACTGGCAAATGTGGGTGCACTATTTATACCTGTACCTTCGGGTATAACAGACCTGATATAATATTAAACACCTGTACCTTTGGGACCCGATGTAATATGTATGTTAAAAATAAACAGCATAAAATAATAAACAAAATACTTAAGTCCCAGGATGTAATCTTCGGATACGACGGATGAATCGTAAGAGGGGAAGCGACAAACTAATATCCTACCACAAACGGAAATATATTGCTTCATATGTATCACGTCAAAGACATTTTCAAATATTTTGTGACTGTGAAGAAAATGACGTGAAAATAAAACCAAAATGTGGCGACGGATTCGAAGAAACTTTGCCTTAATATTGTCTTTATCAAACTAGTGCTCTATCAGTTATGTTGGTTTCTATACAGAGTCATAACATTAAATTAGCTAGTGCGACTATGCAAACGTCATGGGTAAGCACTATCTTCTTCATATCTTATATTGCAAGAAGTAAAAAAAAACAACAACTTTTTTTTTTAAATATTATTATGGTGTTTCGCTAGTTAATTTAATTTGACCCTGTAGATTCAACGATTCTATGGAGTTCCAAACAAAAGATTTCGCAAAGCCCTCGATTCTCTAAGTTGTTAGCAGTTCAACGGGAAATGATCGTACTTACCTACTTATTGTTGCTATGGTTCATAAAGCAAATACTGAATAACAAAGCAAGTTCGAATAGGACTAAAACTAACTTAACTCCCTTAATTCTTAGAACTTGAGACTAGAATTTGAAATTGACTCCAAGCTTAGTATTTAATATTAAAAAATACAATAGCCGTGGATATATTTAGTAACTTGTTCCGCTTAGCTATTTCTAAAGAGCCATAAAAAGCTCGTGAAAGAAATCGACACGTGTTTCACCTCTCAACGAGGCATCAGGATGCACTCAGCGCACTCAGCGCTTGGTGTGGCAACACGCCGTGTTCGAGTTCGCAACAAGTCCATCGTCATCCTGAGGATGCCTCGTTGACAGGTGAAACACGTGTCGATTTCTTTCAGGAGCTTTTTATGGCTCTTTAGAAATAGCTAAGCGGAATAAGTTACTAAATATATCCACGGCTATTGTATTTTATAATGGATTTCCGCAAGGTCACGCCTGAATCAATTAATTATTTAATATTAACTTATTTGCCTGCTTTTAGAAAATGTGCTCGTAAATACTATGTTTTGAAATTAAAGTAGTTTTCATTTCATTGTTTTAACGATAGGAAATCTCTGTAATATAACATTTCTAAGTTTTATGGATTCGTCTGATTTTATTCGGAGCTTATTGAAACTCGTTGTCCTAGACTAGACTGTATAAAACTTCTGTCTATCTTTTAGAGATATAATATTCACCTCATAAAACACAAAATACTTTGACTATCCAATCATAGAATGACTGAACACAATAAAAGACCAATACAATGAAATCCGTTTCGAAATCAATTTGGATGTTCATTGTTCAACGAATCGCGAATTTGTTAACTAATTCAGTTCATTCTCCAAGTCCACTTATTATTATAAAAGTCTCTCTCGACTGAATAGATCAATAAGAAAGTTTTGAACAAAATTTAAAAACAGTTCAACTCGAATGTTCTAATTACGGAGGTGAGAGAGTTTTCACATCGTTATTTTATGAAACCTCGGAGTTAGGAAACTTTTGTTGAAGTGCGCTTTAATACTTGAAGAACGTGGTTGATTTTTTTTATTTTTGTACGAGTTTTTCTTTATTTATGGGGATTATTTTGTTGTTATAATTTAAAACCTGAAAGGGGAACATTATCTAATTAGTACCTATTAAGTATTTTAAACTGTAAAAAAACTTTTTACAAAAAAAAAAAACTACCGACTTGTAAAAAGTTTTTATTTTTCACTTTTTAGTTGTGGTACCTACCCCACACACATTCGAATACCACTACCTACTACCAGTGTCAGGAACTTATCATATCATCTACATACTAAGTGGGAAAAAAAATACGTATTTTGTAGCTAACTCAAAAACTACCCAAGCAAAGTTAATAAAATTTATATGGAACCAATTTGGGAGCATACCCTTTCAAACAAAAAAATAATTTTCAAAATCGGTCCACAAATGACGGAGAAATCGGTGGACATATATATAAAAAAAAAAAAAACAAACATACGCGTCGAACATATAACCTCCTCCTTTTTGGAAGTCGGTTAAAAATGGAATTAAAACTTTGAATGTTTTTGATCAACGAAAGCATGAAGATTTCATGGTTATTTTTTTAATTAAAATCAACATTAATTCGTAATTGAAACTGGTGATCATTACTTCTTTAACCCAAGAGCACTAATCATCACCTGAGAGGCCGCATGTAGTCGATATTATTGCTTAATTTGAATATGCGGGGAAGCATCGGGTTGTGTATTCATAACAACTCAGGGTGACCCGCAACGCGTTAGAGGGTGATCCCAGTCCAGCTAGCTTTCACCGTTACCGAAATATTGACTATTCAATCGCCTGGGAGGTGAGCATTATATGGTTTATATGGTTATTTTTTACTGAACATTTGTGGAACAATTTCATTCGTAATAAGTGGTGATAAAATAAGATTTGAATTCTAGGATTAAGAACGATCTATAAACTAAAAATTATTAGTCAATGTCAGTGCAGAGTTAGTTGACACGAGTTAATAAATTAAATATAAAGAATGTTTTGTTTTTATTTAGCTTCGTTTAGAAGCAAAATTACAATTTTCATTAAGCTTCTAATAGGGCTTAGATGTTTGTATTAATCTAATCAAAAAAATATCAGCTAGGTATAATAGAATAATGAATTCAATTTGTAACCCGAAAATTTATAAATTAACTAAGCAATCTGAGTTGAAGATATAATATTTCGAGATTAATTTGACTCTGTTACTAATAAATTTAGATATAATTACATAGATAACTTTGAATTATAATTAAAGCAAATATTATTATAACGGTAGAACGAGCTAAAGATAGACGTTACATTTAGATTTAAGTTTGAATAAGACATTACGATAATTCTCATACATAACATCACGAAAGTAATAGCTCAAGGGTTAGGCAGATACCTCCCTAAATAATTCTGTTTAAAATCATCATCATCATTTAATTGAAAGATGTCCACTGCTGGACAAAGGCCTTTTTTTTTTGTGTGGGAATTTATCAAATAACTTCTCCCGCTCTGGGTGGAGCGGCGTGTCAGACTCTTACTGACTAATACCCACCCGTGTTCCTTCGGTTGCCCTGTTGCCGGGGGCCACGATTTCCCTATCGGTTTTCTTCGAACCCCCGGTAGGCATTGGCCCTAGCGGACCCCGTCAACTGGACACAGGCCTCACCTAAGCATCAGTTAACGACATCAACGTACAAATAATCTGAAACGATTTGAAATTTAAACATTTAAATCACTGAAAGGATGAATGTCAGTACTAACTCTCCCCTAATTTACGTCTTTGTAGGCAATAAACATAATACCAAGTAGTTTATTTGAGTATTAAAGCTTTATTGCAGCCCAGATCCCGTTTCAAACAATGTATTAAGACGTACCATTTGTTCGGTTTGATTCAAGATGTTAATCGTAATTGATTTTATTACACAAGAAAGATACGTTAAACAGTTTAATGTTTAATGACATTTAATTATTTAGGAGCGGTTTCTTCCTTTTAAGGGTTCCGTAGTAAACAAGGAACCCTTATAGTTTCGTCATGTCCATCTGTCTGTCTGTCCGTCTGTCTGTCTGTCTGTCTGTATGTCCGCGGTCTAGCTCCGACACCCTTAGTACTAGAAAGCTGTAATTTGGCATAGGTATACAAATTTTTTTTTAGGGTACCTCTCCTACACGTAAAGTGGTGATGTTTGATGATTTTTTTTTTTACCCATGGTGAGGGGTATCATTGGAAAGCTTGAAAAAAATTGTGAGTTTGTGAAAATCATTTTTGGATTCAGGGATCCGTT
The DNA here is from genome assembly GCA_949152395.1 of Agrochola litura. Classification (NCBI taxonomy): domain Eukaryota; kingdom Metazoa; phylum Arthropoda; class Insecta; order Lepidoptera; family Noctuidae; genus Agrochola; species Agrochola litura. The sequence goes on along the minus strand of OX424509.1, from coordinate 12,659,804 downwards.
TGCGAAATATTAAGCTTTAAAGTGCTTATTTTTGTTAGAGTCAAGTGGGGGACACTTGACTCTAACAAAAATAAGCACTTTGCACCCTGCCAGCTAAATGGTTGGTTTTGGACGTGTGAAAAAAATTACAGCAGTACTTTATGTAACGAAATTAAAAGAAAAACTATCACAGCTAAGTAGGCTCTACAAGTTAACGAGTAATAATTGACTAACTTAACTTTGCAGTTGCAAAAACATGTTTTCCCATACATTCCGTATGGGAGAACATATTTTTCAACTACAAAGTTAAATTTGTTTTTGGGATAAATTCATCCCAACTACGGAACCCTTCATTGTTCGTGGTCAGACACGCACTTGGCCGGTTTTTTCTTAGTAATTGAAGATTAATAGGATGGAAGATCAAGATTTATCTTGAGATTTTTTAGGAAGAACTAAAGAATTATTATTGATTGAATCTGCATCAGCGCTCTTTCCGATATCTGATTTCTTGATTCAAGCCGTCAATTCCATCTTTATTTGAATTCAAACTAGGAATGAGGAAGGTGTGAATATAAGTATGATATTATGTTGTTAAAAGTCCCAAATACCTTCTAAATCTTAATGTTTCATCTGTATGCAAGCGCGGAAAGAATGGCTAGTTCTCTTTTAATGTCCAAATTAGATACCTTATGGCCCCATGTCAAGTGCAGGCTAATCCAAATAAAACGTTCTTATTTTAAAAGAAACCATCTTGAAATCCGCATACGAGATTCTCCTACTACATTAACTTCAAATTAGATACGGACGTGGAAAAATGTAACTGATTTGCATTCCCTCTCAACGTAAAGTGTAAGGTGTAAATTACGAGATAGAACTCGTTTGGCTCAAAGAAATATTGGGTCTCTTTGCTAAGCTATATGGCAAGGCGGACTAAAAAGGGGTTGAGCGTCCTTGTTTTAAATAATAAATGTATTTCACGCCGAGAAAGCCTGCATCTCACTGTTTCGTGTAGTTTAAAGTTGGGTATTCCGTAAATATCAATGCTTTGGAAGTTCTCTCATAGTTTAGGAAGTCATGTTTAAAATTCATATTGTTTTGAATTTATATAACTTCTTACGTGGAATATGTACCTATTCAAGACCTTTGTAATTAAAGCACGAGTTAATAAGTTACTTCAAAGAAAACGTATGCATAATAAAACACCTGTATTGGCTAGTAATTATTGTATACAATAGACGTGGATATATTTAGTAACCTGTTCCGCTTAGCTATTTCTAAAGAGCCATTAAAAACTCCTGGAAGAAATCGACACGTGTTTCACCTCTCAACGAGGCATCCTCAGGATGACGATTGATTCCGCCTGACGCAGGTCCTCACCGGACACGGCTGCTTCGGGAGGTTCCTGTTCAGAATAAGGTGGGAGCAAACGCCCGGGTGTCACCATTGTGTGGATCGCCCGGAGGACATGGTGGAGCATACGGTGGAGGTCTGCCCGGCTTGGGCGGAGCATCGCCGTGTCCTCGTGGAGGCGATCAGCAGCGGTGATCTCTCGCGTTCGGCCCTGGTTCAGGCCATGGTACGGAGCGAGAGGAAATGGGAGGCCGTCCCCTCCTTCTGCCAAGCGGTAATGCTCGCGAAGGAGGAGGCGGGACGCGTGAGGGAGAGGCAAATTTCCCACACTCACGCCCTTAACCACCGCAAGAGGAGATGCCCTGGGAGTCGGGAATTGCGAGCCGATTTCTGGCCACCGTAGGCGCGCGCTTGCGGATGGTGAGCAATGGGTAGCTCGACGTCCACCTCAAAGGGATGTCAGCAGAATTGACGGGGTCCGCTAGGGCCGATACCTGCCGAGAGTACGAAGAAAATCGATAGGGAAATCGTGGCCCCCGGCAACAGGGCAACCGAAGGAACACGGGTGGGTTTTAGTCAGCTCTCCCGCTCCGCCCAGAGATTTATTTGATAAATTACCACCAAAAAAAAAAAAAAAAAGTATGACGATTGACTTGTCACGAACCCGAACACGGCGTGTTCCCACACCGAGCGCTGAACGCAGACACTCGCTCGTTGAGAGGTGAAACACGTGTCGATTTCTTTCAAGAGTTTTTAAGGCTCTAAAGACATAGCTAAGCGGAACAGGTTATTGAATATATCCACGTCTATTGTATTTTATGATGGATTTCCGCAAGGTCACGCCTGAATCAATTAACTAAGTCATTATTGGTTTGTGGAAGGCATAGCGGTCGTTAATTTCGTCCGCTTTAGCTAGAAGCTGACATTGACATTGTAGTTCATAAATAGATGCATTATAATATCACTATCAATGGTTGACACGTGTTAGATGGCAATAGACTCAATCAAATTTACATGTAATAGGGGGTCCTATTACATATAAATTTCCATTTAAATGGCACAAATAATAACTGAAAATGGTCTGATATTATAAACGTTGTCATGTTTATAATAATTGTTATATTATGTCATCATTTCAGCCGAAAGACGTCCACTGCTGGACATAGGCCTCCCCCAAGCACCGCCACTTCGACCGATTGTGTGCTTTCCGCATCCAGCGGATTCTTGCGGCCTTCACAAGGTCATCGGTCCATCTTGTGGGAGGCCTTCCAACGCTACGTCTTTCGGTACGCGGTTGCCACTCCAAAACCTTTCGACCCCATCGGCCATCCGTTCTGTGGGCAATGTGCCCTGCCCATTGCCACTTTAGTTTGGCAATTTTTCAGGCTATGGCGGTTACCTTGGTTCTCCTGCGGATCTCTTGATTTCTGACTCGATCATGTAGGGAAACGCCAAGCATAGACCTCTCCATTGCCCTTTGGGTGACTTTTAGCCTTCTGATACGGCCCATTTGAACGACCACCTTTCATGTTTATATTATGTACTTGGCATAAAATTCTTTGTAATTTTGCTGACAGGTCGTTCTATTTTTTTGTAAATTTGTGTAGACATGTGTCGACACGTGACTATAACATCGCCTTGGATGAGTCTGTAAAAGTGTATAATTATGACTTCAATAAATAAATATACTTAAACTTAACTAGCAAAATTAATGTGAGTGTAGGTACACATATCTGCCTATCCCACTGGGGAATACAGGCGTAATGTTATATTAGTTACAAAAGATATGAAATAATACTCCATAATTCAATGTCACGCACGAGTTATTTTGATTTGCCCAATTCTATTTCTGTATAATCACTACTGCTCATGATGTGTTTCGTGATTGAAATTACGTGATCTAATTATATTGCGGATGCGTAATTATCACTTGATATAAATCTAGAAATAAAGAGAGCTTTCTTGTACCGTATTACCAAACCTACGTATATTTGTTTTGGAAATACGTCAATACTTTAGTGTGTATAATTATTAATTTAATTGAATTTGCTAGGCTACTTAGGTGGGAATAAAACTTTAGCTATAGTAAAATTAGACGTTTTGAAGTTCCTGATAGAAAACTTGAATTTAAATTGACACTTAAAACTATATTAATATTGCCTGCGTATGCGTCAAAACAAACTTCAGATTTTTCAATTGCCACCTCTCAAATGAAGTTACTAGGTTTTCTTATTGAAAAAGTTATAACTCAGAATTCTCGCTTTGCAAACATTTCGACTTCTTTCCCCGTATTCAAAAACTTTTCCAACTTTCACGCTTATGGTGCGAGTTTAGAAAGGTAAGAATCAACTAATGGCAAACATCGCAAATCTATCTATCTATACAGGGTAAGTTTTTAACCTGTGCGCAAACTTTGACACGTGACTTTACTCATCATTATGAACAACTTTTACTATAGGACCAAACCCGATATCGCGAAAAAAAAATCTGCTGGTCCCTACATTTATGTTTGCATAACTTGTCAAAAAGTAGGGGACAAGCTGATTTTTTTTTCGCGATTTCAGTTTGGTCCAATAGTGAAAGTTGTTCATAATGATGAGTAAAGTCGCGTGTCAAAGTTTGCGCAGTGGTTAAAAACTTACCCTGTATAAATGAAAATGAAATGCTGTTCGGTAAGCGCATCACTTGAGAACGCCTGGACCTATTTGCCTGTTTTGTTTTAATATGTTCGATATAGTTCGAATTAGGTATTTGTGGAATGAAAAAATTGAAAAGTTTCCCGAATTCAAATTCGAGAATGTTCTGAACGTCCTATTTTCTATGGGAGTTTTGTATGAAGGACAAGACAAAGTCTGTAGGGAAGGCTAGTAAGATACATTTAGAAACACTTAAAAAGTAATGCGATATTATTTAACGAATGGCTGCCATCTGCTATGAATAGCAGACCTCGAAGTTCGCGACTAAGTCTATTTAATTAGTCTAAACTTGGTTCACACATAGTTAAAAGTAGGACTCGGCTAAATTGGCAGGAAAACATACGTAAGTTGGATAAATTTATCACTCAATTTTAGCTTCACGGAAACAATCACGTGCTATTTCTTTCCCTCATCATCTACCTAGCCTTTTCCCAACTACGTTGGAATCGGCTTCCAGTCTAACCGGATGCAGCTGAATACCAGTATTTTTATAAGTAGTGACTGTCTATCTGACCTCTACAACCCAGTTACTGGGTAATACGATACCCCTTGGCACGACTGGTTGTCAAACTTTCGGGCTTCTGACTACCCGTGACGACTGTCAAAGATCTAAGATTGATCAGCTGCTTTTAACGTGCTTTCGGAAGCACGGAGGGGTCTCGGTTATGTAATGAATGGCCACCCTCTACCTTGAAGTCATCTTCAAGGTAGAGGGTGGCCTGCACGGGCTCATGCCCGTGCAGCTGTTATTATTTAGCTACGAGCTCGTCTTGCTCTTTCGTTCCTGGTCATGGTCGTTTTGTTCATGGTCGTCTAGTCCGCAAACGAAATGTGGTGACCAATTAAGTTATTGCATCTACTCTAAATTAGGCTAAAAATAGCAACTAACAAAACAGCGTAAATCCAAACTAAATAGATAGGTACCTTTCGTCAAGGTAACCTCAAACTATTTTTCTTTAGGCGCGTTGGGCATTTTTGAGATGGGACTAAACCATTGATTTCGCGACCTGTTACCGACACCGTGGAGTAAAAGACATCAACGTGTTGATTACCGCGTGCGTGGAGTAAAAGATATCAACGTGTTGATTACTGCGGTGCCGATTTTTTTCAAGGTTTCACTTCTGTCGGCACTCCCGGAGTGCCACTGTTTTTTTTTATCTTTAAATAAAATAAAAGAATTTAGTTTCCCGAAAGCGATACAATTATAGCGAGACACCAGTGAACAGTAGGTGATAAAGAAATCTGTGGAAACAGCTGCGGGCGGTCGATACTATCGTAAAATGAAAGAGTACGTGGAGCCCTGTCTTCAGTCCAGCGGGACGGAAAATTAGACAAGACACGACTTATCTCACTCAAAGGACGTGTGATATATGAAGAATCTGTTCTGTTTCGGTTCAGATTGTTTGAGTAACAGATTTAGAGATTATTTTATTCGTGATTGTGTCATTCTGGAAGTTTAATTATCCCAAAAAAAATGTTTAGTTGTTAAATATTATAGTGTCGTGCTAATTTGATATTTTCTGACAAAATAAACTTTTTAACAATACCGGATTGATGGATTCAGAAGATTTGAAGATTGCTCTTTGGTATTAATAAAAATACATAAGAGTTAACTGATGTAACAACGGTTTAGTAAGTCACATTTAGGAAATACTCCTGAAAATAAGGATTACCGTCTGGTTAAATTTACGGATCGTTACGAAGATAATTTGGTCTAAGATAAATTTTCAAGAAAAATACAAATATTCTGACAATGCTACTCTTTTTAGATTAAGAGTTTCCATTATTTAATTTAAATTGGTTAAGGTAACTGAATTTCTGTACACAACATGATAATTACGAGCAAATATCAAATTCCTTAAGCACTGATAATTTCCATTGAATTCCATTTGAGCATTAATCAATTATGTTAATTTGATTCATCATAACTTCTACTAACTAAACTATCAATGCTTGAACAACAAAGTTGTAAATTATAAGTTAGTTTCATGTTATCAATGTCAACATTTAAATTAGATAGCAAAGAGGTATGACATTAAAATTTGAAATAGATTTTTTTTTATCAGCCCTGAATGACCCTGGATGCAGAAGGCGGAGAAATTGGATGCAATTGGCTGAGTTGAAGACTTATAGGTACTCTACACTAAAAAAGAAAACTCATATCAACATGGAGTGTAAGCACCATTTTTTTTCTGACGTATTTAACAAAAATTATTTGAATTTCTTTTTTTCACACCTAACTAACTAAATTACAAAAGAAAAAAGCTAAATACAAACTAGAATGTTTTTCTTAACCATAATGCGAGAAACTGTTTATGCAACAAGTTTAAGAAAACAAAGTCGAGCAACCAAATGCAACGCTGTTTACATAGTAATCTCTGAAAGTCCCTTAGCTGTTATTGGACATTTGAATAAATTTTATTGTAACGATGTGGCTTTAGAGAGCAATATTATCACTGCATCTGAAATTCGGTTTCATTTTGATTTTCATTTGTATAACGCTGGCTATATTGTTTTTGTTTTTTTTTTTGCTTAGGTATAATAATAATGTAACCAGCGATACTCCAGGATACGGCGCGTATTGTCAGGAGGTTCTTCTCTCAGGAGCCCTGACCACCGGTGGCTTGGACCCTGTTCCTGATACCGGTGGGCTACATTTTTATATTTTTAAATGTTTTTTATTTTTGTTTGTATTATAAATTTTTTTTAAATGTTAATGACAAAAATAGATGAAATGTTGAAGTTTTACCAAAACCCTACCTAATTTTTTTTCCGTAAAACTTATTATTTTACCAAAATAACATTTCAAGTTTAATTTATACAAGAAGTGAAAAATGACATCTGATTTAAAAGCTAAATTAAAAATTCATTAGGTACCTATATGGATTAGATGGAAAGTAGATTTGCGATATTTCAAAGTACGCGAAAAGTCGATCTATTCTGAAAAAATCTCAGCCTGAAAACGTAGGTGAAGTGAGCTGTCAATAATATTATATTAATCCCTTTCATCAGATGAATGACAGTTCGACAATGAGATATTTACAGAATATTACCGCAGGCCTTCAGAAAGCCAATTCTCGAACTGGCTCAAACGTTCACATTCAAGTCGCAATCTTTCAAAGTTGTCAAAAATTTTGGTAAATTGATTGTATTTTTGACAGATTGCGAATGAGATTATAATGCAAACATTCTTAAAAATTACGGGACAGGTTGATGTTCATCACCATCAACCTTAATACTTTTAATACTTTCAGTGTATTGCATATTGCACCGAATCATCACTAATATGCGATTGCACGCTTTTATAATTCGAACATGACGATATTATCGTGGACATCATGTCCACGTCCATAAAATGTATAACGTGCACGTTATAACGTTATCGTAGACGAAAATTTAAAATCGTCTTCATATTATTATATTTCCATAAATTTCACTTCCCTGTGTAAGAGCGCGATGCCGTGACGTAGACTTGGACACCCACGATTATATCGGCACGTTAGAAATTATAAAAGCACACACTGATGGTTCCATATAACATTCAATACACTGAAAATATCAGGAATTCTATTGTAAGATTTGTAAGGTGCCTTAGATTGCAACCGTTCAACTTCTCTCAGCAATGTAATGGGAATGTCATTTTCACTCTCTGCGTGAGTTGCAAACCGATGGATGGTCCAATGTTGTTTTATTTTATGTCTTGGCCAAAAAATTGCATATATAACAGGACGTTGTTGAAAACTAAGTTTGTTATTTACCTTACGTTTGCAGTAATTTTATTAGCTATTGTAAATATTTACATACTTTTCAAATTGCTGGAATTCTTTGAATTCACATTATTTCTTAGCTAGAGTTCTTTATGTATTCAGTAACACTGTCTGAATTCAGTGATATATTAGCATTTATGTCTTCAGTGATTGAATACAGTTTATTATAAGCTGTTTACATAATCATATCATTTTATTTCTATCTAATAAATGAGTCTCCTTCTATGATATTATGTCATTTATCACAACAACAAGTCTTTGCTATTTTTTATTATATTATTATAAAGAAATAAAGTTTACGAAGAGATTTTTGTAGAAATTGTATAATGATTGTTTTCTTTTCCCTAGCGATGTGTATTTTCTTTGCAACTTCCACTTTTATGTCTCTAAAGAAAATAACTATTTTATCAAAATAAAGATTACTAAGAGGAGCTCGTAGCTAAGTAATAACAGCTGCATGGGTTGATCTATCAGGTTAAGCTACGCTTGCCGGGGTTGGTCTGTGGATGGGTGACCATCTTAACATACCGAGACTCCTTCGTGCCTCGGAAAACACGTTAAACTGTTGGTCCCGGCTGTCATTCGTGGATCTTTGACAGTCGTTACGAGTCGTCAGAAGCCGAAAGTCTGACAACAGTCTTACCAAGGGGTATCGTATTCCCAGTTGGATTGTGGAGGTCAGATAGGCAGTCGCTCCATGTAAAATACTGGTATTCAGCTGCATCCAGATAGACCTATTTGGAGAACTATTTTGGGGTCGGCTTCCACGACCCCAAAATAGTTGGGAAAAGGCTAGGCAGATTGGATCAAAAGAAAGATTACTCAGAGTTAGCTTTTTCAGAAAATACCTTACACGAAGAGATGGATCACTGAGTCGTGAAAATATTGAGATAATCAAGTCTTGAGTATCTTGAGTACATTGTATAATTCAATTGAGTACGATCTTTTTCAATTGCGCGAATTCTTTGTTAGCTTCAGGCAGTGACTTATTCCTTTGCTTGTTGTAAGTTTCTGTCGAATTATTTGCTGATAAACTTTTGGGCACGGTAGGTATTATTTTTCTTTCCAAACTTCACCGCCAATAGAATCTTTTTAATATGGAGCCATAATTTTATTTAGTTTAGTTTCTAAAAACTAAAATAAAAACAGAAATAAAACTAAACTTACTAAACTGTGCCTACTATTATTTTACTAGTTTGCCACGAGAAAAATCTGGCATTTTTCAACAAAAACGAACTAAATCATACCATAAAAATATTCTTCCAACATCTTTATGCATTACCATTTTACATTATTCATAGGGTATTTAATTCTTTTATCAGGCTGTCCAACAGAGCTGTCTTTCAATCGAATGTCATCAAGTGATTTAACCGGTGGACACCCATTTACATACATTTACGACCACAATGGACTTTATGGATCCAACCATAGAGCATGGAATCGCCGCGCTGGCAGCATCTAGAGGCGGCAGTACTAATACAGTTGGTGGTGCTGCAACTGCGTTGAGCACATAACTTCTGTAACGGACCGCCTTCAAAGCCGTCAGTTTCTATAAGTCATATGTGTCGTAGTGCGAGTAAGAGTGAGGCCTCATTAGTGCGTTGCGTTGCGTCGTCGGAACGTATCAATGAATTGTATGTCACACCGGAGCTCCGACAGTATAGCGTTTCAACCTCTCGCCACTTCGTCTCTCGTTCACCGATCCGTTGAAACGTGTGCCACGACGCAACGCATAATGTGGCATGTCATTAAAAAAATATAGGTATGTAAAACGACACAGCGTTGACGCTGCGATGACGCAACACAACGCAACGCACTAATGAGGCCTCTCATCCTACATACAAATCACTGTGACATACTGTGCGTTGCGACGACGTGCAACACCGCAATTCACGCTTGACGGATAAGAGACCAGAGAAACGAAGCAGGGATGGATATTACGGCACGATGCCGAGTGTCGAACCGGTATCATAGCGCAGCATAGTGTTGCTTGTACTAAAGAAAACTGACAGACACAACATCGAGACGTTGCGACGTCGTAGTAAAGGGCGTTGCGTTGCGACACCACATTGCTCGTGTGGCACTCGGTGCGTTGAAATCATACGCACCGGCAACGCCCGTGTGGCCTCACTCTAAGGCTCCGTTCACGGCTCAGAGCGATGTGACTTGCGACAAGCGACACGCGCGCGTCTCCTGATTCCGTCCGTTGTCGGTCGTTCCACAAGTCGCGTCGCGGTGACTCATGGAATGCTCTAAACAATTTTTTTCATTTATGTATGACAGTGACACGACGTATGGTTTGTATGGAAATTGTTGACATGACACCTCTAGTAGCGGTGACTCCGAGCTCTGTGGATCGAACCTTGAAAATATTGGAGGCGGGAAATGTTACATTTACATATTCAGTCAGGGACGTTCAAAGAAGAAAGGGATAGTTGAAAGGTGGTATATTGATGAAGGAATCTATTGACGTTATTGTGGGTGAAAATTTCTTTTTAGTCTATCCTTTTTGTGTAGGCAGTTAGACTCTTTATTTTCGGAAGTCACGTCTTGTTTTACAAAATGGATGTGAAGGATGCAAGCTAAGGTTAACATTTTTTTTTTTTGTGTACTACACTACGATCTATTAAGGCATACCTGTTTTTTTTTAAACACGAGAAAGCTACGTTCTTACTACTTTTCACACTACTTTCCTTAGCTGTCACAAAATGTATCCCTCTTTTGCCTGATATTTTTCCCTCCAGAATATTAGTCACAAAAATTTTACTCTCGCCACAAAATTGTCTCTTTGCTTTAAATAAACACGAGGAGAAAATTTCCTGATATCACTATATGAGCTACAAACCTTTGTAAAGGATCATAAAATGCCACTTTAGTTCACTTAGAGAAATTACTATACCCATACTGGTTTTATTTTTACCGACTTCCAAAAACGAGGAGGTTATATGTTCGTCGCGTATGTTTGTTTTTTTTATGTATGTCCACCGATTTCTCCGTCAATTGTGGACCGATTTTGAAAATTCTTTGCTTCGATAGTTTTTGAGTTAGCTTAAATAATACGTACTTTTTCCCACTTAGAATGTGGATGATATGATAAGTTCCTGACACTGTTATTTACATAGCAGGTAGTGGTTTTTGGATTTGTGTGGGGTAGGTACCACAACTGAAAAGTGAAAAATAAAAACTTTTTCCAAAAAAAACAACCGACTTCCAAAAAACACTACAAAGTGAAAAATAACTTTAATTTCGGAAGTCGGTGACAAAAAACGGAAATTCAAAACAGAAGACACCGACTTCCGAAATTAAAGTAATTTTTCACTTTGTAGTGTTTTTTGGAAGTCGGTTGTTTTTCTTTGCATTCACTCAGTTTTATTACTTGGCTGTATACTCGTATATCTCTCTAATTCAATAAGATCTATCGACCACCCGCCGTGCACTGAGTGGTGTTGATTAATTAGATAAGCGAACTTCATTTGTTGTGTAACATCAGATGAATGACAGTTCGACAATGAGATATTTACAGAATATTACCGCAGGCCTTCAGAAAGCCAATTCTCGAACTGGCTCAAACGTTCACATTCAAGTCGCAATCTTTCAAAGTTGTCAAAAATTTTGGTAAATTGATTGTATTTTTGACAGATTGCGAATGAGATTATAATGCAAACATTCTTAAAAATTACGGGACAGGTTGATGTTCATCACCATCAACCTTAATACTTTTAATACTTTCAGTGTATTGCATATTGCACCGAATCATCACTAATATGCGATTGCACGCTTTTATAATTCGAACATGACGATATTATCGTGGACATCATGTCCACGTCCATAAAATGTATAACGTGCACGTTATAACGTTATCGTAGACGAAAATTTAAAATCGTCTTCATATTATTATATTTCCATAAATTTCACTTCCCTGTGTAAGAGCGCGATGCCGTGACGTAGACTTGGACACCCACGATTATATCGGCACGTTAGAAATTATAAAAGCACACACTGATGGTTCCATATAACATTCAATACACTGAAAATATCAGGAATTCTATTGTAAGATTTGTAAGGTGCCTTAGATTGCAACCGTTCAACTTCTCTCAGCAATGTAATGGGAATGTCATTTTCACTCTCTGCGTGAGTTGCAAACCGATGGATGGTCCAATGTTGTTTTATTTTATGTCTTGGCCAAAAAATTGCATATATAACAGGACGTTGTTGAAAACTAAGTTTGTTATTTACCTTACGTTTGCAGTAATTTTATTAGCTATTGTAAATATTTACATACTTTTCAAATTGCTGGAATTCTTTGAATTCACATTATTTCTTAGCTAGAGTTCTTTATGTATTCAGTAACACTGTCTGAATTCAGTGATATATTAGCATTTATGTCTTCAGTGATTGAATACAGTTTATTATAAGCTGTTTACATAATCATATCATTTTATTTCTATCTAATAAATGAGTCTCCTTCTATGATATTATGTCATTTATCACAACAACAAGTCTTTGCTATTTTTTATTATATTATTATAAAGAAATAAAGTTTACGAAGAGATTTTTGTAGAAATTGTATAATGATTGTTTTCTTTTCCCTAGCGATGTGTATTTTCTTTGCAACTTCCACTTTTATGTCTCTAAAGAAAATAACTATTTTATCAAAATAAAGATTACTAAGAGGAGCTCGTAGCTAAGTAATAACAGCTGCATGGGTTGATCTATCAGGTTAAGCTACGCTTGCCGGGGTTGGTCTGTGGATGGGTGACCATCTTAACATACCGAGACTCCTTCGTGCCTCGGAAAACACGTTAAACTGTTGGTCCCGGCTGTCATTCGTGGATCTTTGACAGTCGTTACGAGTCGTCAGAAGCCGAAAGTCTGACAACAGTCTTACCAAGGGGTATCGTATTCCCAGTTGGATTGTGGAGGTCAGATAGGCAGTCGCTCCATGTAAAATACTGGTATTCAGCTGCATCCAGATAGACCTATTTGGAGAACTATTTTGGGGTCGGCTTCCACGACCCCAAAATAGTTGGGAAAAGGCTAGGCAGATTGGATCAAAAGAAAGATTACTCAGAGTTAGCTTTTTCAGAAAATACCTTACACGAAGAGATGGATCACTGAGTCGTGAAAATATTGAGATAATCAAGTCTTGAGTATCTTGAGTACATTGTATAATTCAATTGAGTACGATCTTTTTCAATTGCGCGAATTCTTTGTTAGCTTCAGGCAGTGACTTATTCCTTTGCTTGTTGTAAGTTTCTGTCGAATTATTTGCTGATAAACTTTTGGGCACGGTAGGTATTATTTTTCTTTCCAAACTTCACCGCCAATAGAATCTTTTTAATATGGAGCCATAATTTTATTTAGTTTAGTTTCTAAAAACTAAAATAAAAACAGAAATAAAACTAAACTTACTAAACTGTGCCTACTATTATTTTACTAGTTTGCCACGAGAAAAATCTGGCATTTTTCAACAAAAACGAACTAAATCATACCATAAAAATATTCTTCCAACATCTTTATGCATTACCATTTTACATTATTCATAGGGTATTTAATTCTTTTATCAGGCTGTCCAACAGAGCTGTCTTTCAATCGAATGTCATCAAGTGATTTAACCGGTGGACACCCATTTACATACATTTACGACCACAATGGACTTTATGGATCCAACCATAGAGCATGGAATCGCCGCGCTGGCAGCATCTAGAGGCGGCAGTACTAATACAGTTGGTGGTGCTGCAACTGCGTTGAGCACATAACTTCTGTAACGGACCGCCTTCAAAGCCGTCAGTTTCTATAAGTCATATGTGTCGTAGTGCGAGTAAGAGTGAGGCCTCATTAGTGCGTTGCGTTGCGTCGTCGGAACGTATCAATGAATTGTATGTCACACCGGAGCTCCGACAGTATAGCGTTTCAACCTCTCGCCACTTCGTCTCTCGTTCACCGATCCGTTGAAACGTGTGCCACGACGCAACGCATAATGTGGCATGTCATTAAAAAAATATAGGTATGTAAAACGACACAGCGTTGACGCTGCGATGACGCAACACAACGCAACGCACTAATGAGGCCTCTCATCCTACATACAAATCACTGTGACATACTGTGCGTTGCGACGACGTGCAACACCGCAATTCACGCTTGACGGATAAGAGACCAGAGAAACGAAGCAGGGATGGATATTACGGCACGATGCCGAGTGTCGAACCGGTATCATAGCGCAGCATAGTGTTGCTTGTACTAAAGAAAACTGACAGACACAACATCGAGACGTTGCGACGTCGTAGTAAAGGGCGTTGCGTTGCGACACCACATTGCTCGTGTGGCACTCGGTGCGTTGAAATCATACGCACCGGCAACGCCCGTGTGGCCTCACTCTAAGGCTCCGTTCACGGCTCAGAGCGATGTGACTTGCGTCAAGCGACACGCGCGCGTCTCCTGATTCCGTCCGTTGTCGGTCGTTCCACAAGTCGCGTCGCGGTGACTCATGGAATGCTCTAAACAATTTTTTTTCATTTATGTATGACAGTGACACGACGTATGGTTTGTATGGAAATTGTTGACATGACACCTCTAGTAGCGGTGACTCCGAGCTCTGTGGATCGAACCTTGAAAATATTGGAGGCGGGAAATGTTACATTTACATATTCAGTCAGGGACGTTCAAAGAAGAAAGGGATAGTTGAAAGGTGGTATATTGATGAAGGAATCTATTGACGTTATTGTGGGTGAAAATTTCTTTTTAGTCTATCCTTTTTGTGTAGGCAGTTAGACTCTTTATTTTCGGAAGTCACGTCTTGTTTTACAAAATGGATGTGAAGGATGCAAGCTAAGGTTAACATTTTTTTTTTTTGTGTACTACACTACGATCTATTAAGGCATACCTGTTTTTTTTTAAACACGAGAAAGCTACGTTCTTACTACTTTTCACACTACTTTCCTTAGCTGTCACAAAATGTATCCCTCTTTTGCCTGATATTTTTCCCTCCAGAATATTAGTCACAAAAATTTTACTCTCGCCACAAAATTGTCTCTTTGCTTTAAATAAACACGAGGAGAAAATTTCCTGATATCACTATATGAGCTACAAACCTTTGTAAAGGATCATAAAATGCCACTTTAGTTCACTTAGAGAAATTACTATACCCATACTGGTTTTATTTTTACCGACTTCCAAAAACGAGGAGGTTATATGTTCGTCGCGTATGTTTGTTTTTTTTATGTATGTCCACCGATTTCTCCGTCAATTGTGGACCGATTTTGAAAATTCTTTGCTTCGATAGTTTTTGAGTTAGCTTAAATAATACGTACTTTTTCCCACTTAGAATGTGGATGATATGATAAGTTCCTGACACTGTTATTTACATAGCAGGTAGTGGTTTTCGGATTTGTGTGGGGTAGGTACCACAACTGAAAAGTGAAAAATAAAAACTTTTTCCAAAAAAAAACAACCGACTTCCAAAAAACACTACAAAGTGAAAAATAACTTTAATTTCGGAAGTCGGTGACAAAAAACGGAAATTCAAAACAGAAGACACCGACTTCCGAAATTAAAGTAATTTTTCACTTTGTAGTGTTTTTTGGAAGTCGGTTGTTTTTCTTTGCATTCACTCAGTTTTATTACTTGGCTGTATACTCGTATATCTCTCTAATTCAATAAGATCTATCGACCACCCGCCGTGCACTGAGTGGTGTTGATTAATTAGATAAGCGAACTTCATTTGTTGTGATTGAAATAATTTTCTTTTATTGCTATTAGTTGTAACAGATTTTGTTAAATAAAACTCAACCTGACTAGAATATTGAATTTTTTTTTTTTGTAATGTGACTTAGACGGGCCAGCAATAGTTTTATCTTTTATCCATCGCTTTTGTATTTTCGACGTGAACTTTCTTAGATAGTCTGTTAAGGGGACGTTAATCGACTTTATTAAAAGAAATATAAAATCATTAGATTTTATACTGAAGATCATGTCTAAACGAGTAGTGTTAATGATTTGGAAAAAATTAGAGCATTTTCTTAATAATTTAATATAGGAATATTTTAGATTATGTTTATATTACATAGTGAAATCAATTTGTAAAGTTATGTGTAACGTGAATAAAAAATTGAGAATCACGCCAAATCTCTCAAGCGTATTTTTCTGAAACCTTCACCCTTTTTAACCGACTTCCAAAAAGGAGGAGGTTATATGTTCGACGCGTATGTTTTTTTTTTTTTTTTATGTATGTCCACCGATTTCTCCGTCATTTGTGGACCGATTTTGAAAATTATTTTTTTGTTTGAAAGGGTATGCTCCCAAATTGGTCCCATATAAATTTTATTAACTTTGCTTGGGTAGTTTTTGAGTTAGCTACAAAATACGTATTTTTTTCCCACTTAGTATGTAGATGATATGATAAGCTCCTGTCACTGGTAGCAGGTAGTGGTATTTGAAAGTGTGTGGGGTAGGTACCACAACTAAAAAGTGAAAAAAAAAAACTTAAAAAAAAAAAACCACCGACTTCCAAAAAAAAACACTACAAAGTGAAAAATAACTTTAATTTCGGAAGTCGGTGGCAAAAAACGAAAACACAAAACCCAAGACACCGACTTCCGAAATTAAAGTTATTTTTCACTTTGTAGTGTTTTTTTTTGGAAGTCGGTTGTTTTTTTTTGTAAAAAGTTTTTAAAAATAATTTAATTATTGATCTTTTAGTATACGTGTTTTATTAAAATACTTTTTTATGTATAATAAATTAATAATGCATCTGATTTGGGACAGTGCTCCTTGATTGGCGAGTCCTATTACTGGCTGGACGTACGATGCGTTGCGTGAGCTCCACATAACACGCAAGCTAACCAAGTAACCACTCAAGGTCACTGGCATATATCTGCGTCTTAAGATAACAGAGACAAGACTTCGAAATAACAAATAAAAAAACAAAATCACACAGGCCACAAAAAATACTAGGTATGTTTAGTAAAATAATAATAATACCGCACATGTTGCTATATTTTACTATGTAAATACAGCACCCTTTTCCTTATTCAGGTTGTGTGGAAACAATCAAATTATACGGGGCAGTTATTTTTCTTAATAACATTCACCATGCTTGCTGTTTGGAGAGTTTCGACACAAATTTTTTCAACAATTTAATGTCACACATGCAATGAATTGCATTGTAACTTGAAACGAATATGATTTTGAATCTACCTGGTAAAACTCGAATTTTATTGTAAAATTATTCCTTTGTCGAGAGATGACAATTAAATTATACCGGCAGATATTTTCTCAAAAAATATTTTCCGTACATTGAATATTCTGCAACACATGACACATAAAATTGCGCCATCTTTATTTACATGTCATTGCTTATTTTATGTGAACGGAGCTCCGTCGGTGTCGGTTCGAGGTAGTATAGTGTAGCGGTGCAACAAATATAAAATGTCCAACTTTTGAACACCTCTGTAACATGCAAATGCTTCTTGGCACGAATACAACTTTGTTTTGACCGTTCTAACTACTATACTGTGTACATATTACCTGCCATACTTTGCATATTTTGATAGAAAATGGGTAGTTTATATACCTTAAATTGGTGACAGCTTTATTTTTTTATCTGCTGATCCGGTGTTTACTATTTTGACTGTTAAATCTACATAAAAAAAACCAAGTAAGTAACTAAAGTAACCGAGTCTCAAAAACCAATTTAATAAAGAAAGATGATCGTAATAAGATCTTCCAGACGACAAAATCTCGAACAAAACATGAACCTTAACGAAATCAGCTTCGTTAACGAAGCATTGAGATAAAAATAACCAATTTAGAGCTCCGAAATGCTCAATTACCTGCCCATCAAGTTTTCAACGAAGCGCAAATTTCCCGTGATAGCGTATTTCCGAAGATCCCTTATCTCCAGTTCGTAGGGAAATTGAAATCGAGAGAAATATTTAAACCACTGTGCGTCATTTCTGTACTGTCAAGTTTTTACGACTATGATATTATGAACTATAATGACTGTAAATTTATTTTTATCACGCCTTGTTTCCCCAAAGGGTTGGGCAGAGGTGTACCTATAGTACACCCACATTTCGCCAGTTATGTTTAAGTCATGGGACTTTGATGTCAATAGGCTCGCCCCCTATTACATGGGTAATAGGGGGCGAGCCTATTGCCATCAACCGGGCACAAATCCAGACTCCGGGCTGGTACTGAGAAATTCTAGATAATAACCCAAACTTTGCGCGACCTGGGAATCGAACCCCGGACCTCATGCTCAGCAGTAGCGCTTGCAAGCGCGACCTGGGAATCGAACCCCGGACCTTATGCTCAGCAGTAGCGCTTGCAACGACTAGACCAATGAGACAGTCTTGTGTTATGTTAATAATGTCCCTGGGAAAGTAATGTAAAGATAATGGCTTGATTGAAAGTTCTAATAAAAATGTAAAAAAAATCGTTCACCAAAGTGACCAAAGCGTGCGACTGTTATTACTTAGCCACAAGCCCGTGGCTAAGTAATAACAGTCGCACGGGTTGATCGATCAGGTTAAGCTACGCTGGCCACCATTGGTCTGTGGATGGGTGACCATCTTTACATACCTAGACCCCTCCGTGCCTCGAAAAGCACGTTAAGCCGTTGGTCCCAGCTGTCATTTGTAGATCTTTGACAGTTGTTACGGGTCGTCAGAAGCCCGAAAGTCTGACAGCCAGTCTTACCAAGGGGTACCGTATTACCCAGTAACTGGGTTGTGGAGGTCCGATAGGCAGTCGCTCCATGTAAAATACTGGTATTCAGCTGCATCCGGTTAGACTGGAAGCCGACCCCAACATAGTTAAGAAAAGGCTAGGCAGATGATGATGAAGTCTGGTGTGAATTAAATGTTTCAATATGTTTAACTTCTATTTTAATAGGCATTAAGGTAGTCTTAAAGTTATCCTAATATTATTCAGGGAGGTATTTAATAATAACTTGGAACTAAAATAACTAAATAATACCCACGTTAGTAAGGGACTACTTAATTACCATGGCAGTTCCATTAATTTGTTGTAGCTAAATTAATATAACCGACTTGGGTCCAGATGAATCGTTTAATTTCATTATTTGTTGTAAAGGGTATGCTGAGATGGTTTGGGCATGTTGAGAGGATGAATGAGAGGCGACTAATAAAATGTACTTACAAGGCTAATGTAAAGGGAAATGCCGGTCGGGGACGCTCTAGGAGGACATATACTGACCTTATTGGTGATGTTCTTTAAAAAGGGCAGGTGCGTAGTAGTCGCAACCGGCGTGCGAGATGTATGAACGTAAACGAGGCAAAAGGAGTATGTTAGGCCTCTGCCTCGATCCTTGCGGGCAGCGGGGCGGCGGGCGGCGGCAGCGGTGCGAGAGCGGCGTTATAGTGAAATAAAGCCTCTCATCTATACAAAATAAATTTCATGTTATTTTATTAATTTATGAGATAATGTAGATACTAGTATACGGCGATTATTTGTTTCTTAAAAATGGATCAAGTACCACTTAATATTTTAATACATCGCATTATTGAATCTACGTTATGGGGAAAAATTACTTTACAAGTGTGGCAAAAAATATTTTTATTTACTAATTGGATTTTTTATATATTATATTGTCTGTCATGG
The DNA here is from genome assembly GCA_949152395.1 of Agrochola litura. Lineage (NCBI taxonomy): Eukaryota > Metazoa > Arthropoda > Insecta > Lepidoptera > Noctuidae > Agrochola > Agrochola litura. The sequence goes on along the minus strand of OX424509.1, from coordinate 12,640,390 downwards.
ATTTATATTTTGTTAAAATATAATAAGTTGACTCACTATACACGGACATAATTTTAAAAGTGAACCATACTTAAATTACGTCAAGTGTGATACAAAATAGTTAAAATAAAACAATCAAAAACGCCTTTAATGTTTAATATTTTAATCAAAGAGATCTCAAAATGGTATTGGTAACATTAACACTACTTTAGGATATCTATAAAATTAAAAAAAAATAACAAATATCAACAATACGACCAATAAAAACAAAAACTTCAGTTGGTCTAATCTTAGGTAATAAAAATACAAAATATTGATTGTATCAATTGCACGTTTCTGTAATAGGAGAATTATTTATGAATTGTTTGAAATCACTATAATTTAGGAACAATACAAAACAAACAAACAAAAGTAATCTTTCTTAATTTTTTTAAAGAAAATCCCAATTCTTAATATCCTTATACTTTGTATTTATTGCTGAGAATAAAATCAGTCTCAAAAATTAACGTATGAGAAAAATGTACTTAATAATTATCTACGAAAAAAATCAATCTAGACAAAGAAAAAAGACAAATTATCAATTATTCTGAATCGCTTATATTTCTATTTATTGGTAGCAAACACTTGACTCAGTTTACTGAGTGCAAAATAAATAAATGACTATACTTGATCCAGTATACACTATTTTTTTTTTAGTTATTTATAAAGATATGTTTTTTTTTTCTTTTACAGGTAAATAGAAAATGATTTAATTATTGTTAATACACAAAAAAGTGCAATTCTCTTAATTTGTTGACTCAGTATACTTAGGAGCCGTCGATATGTAACTGGCCTCAAAAGCAGCGGCGCGGGTAGCGATCGGTTCCATATAAAACTATGCGGTGCCCCGTCACCGCCGCCGGCCGGCACGGCGCCGCCGCCGCCCCGCTGCCCGCAAGATTCGAGGCAGAGGCCTAAGGATCGTAGCAGGTGGCGTTCTGTAATTTCTGCCTACCCCCATGGGAAGAAGGCGTGAGTTTAAGTATGTGCAATTATCGTTATGACTTGTATTATTTCATGAATGGGTTACTAAATAAAATAAAAGTAATCAAGTATCGAAATAATAACCCCCGTTAGAAATATGAACTTTAATATGGCAGATAGGCGCTACGCGACACCAGTAGAACAATTTCCGTGAAGTTTTTGAAGTGAAAACTTTCTTAGGTGCGTTGGGCATTTTTGAGATGGGACTAAGCCATTGATTTCGCTACACTGTAAAGCAATTTACCGACACCGTGGAGTAAAATTCATCAACGCATTGATTACCGCGGTGCCGTTTTTTTTTAGTTTTCACTTCTGTCGGAACTCCCGGAGTAGTTTTTTGAAAGGGCGCCGTCAGTAGGGACTGGTCATCTCTTAGCTGCCACGGTTTATTTCAATTTATTTTTAATTGTTTTTATATTTTTATTACGGACGCTTTTGCTCGTCCTTCTACATTGTTCTCACATGTATAATTTCAACATGAATGATGTAACCAATATGTTGTAACAATATTTTGATTTAAAAGAGTGTCCGTGGAGTTTCTTGCCCGTTCTTCTCCATAGGTACCTACTACGCTTTGGAATGGGCAACTAGCTTCATCTTTCTGACTGACCGACCCCTTGACAATTCAAAAGTAGGTACTTGTAATTGGTTTATTTGAAATAAATGCTTTGAGATTGACTTTAAGTTTACAGAAATTGTTCCACCAGAGTCGCGTCGTGCCTTTCAGTGGGAGCCTTAAACTCGATCGTGGTTCAACATAAAAGTTTACAACATCCTTTTTTCTGAAAATTCAATCGTACTAAAACCCAACTGTAGGTATCTCTGTTTGTCATTCTATCCTTAGAAGCGTGCAATTTTTACAAAATGTACCACCTTTTCACATTTGTGGACTTACTAGGAGCCTCATTGAGTTAGAAGAGTTTAAAATGTAGAGTAATTCCAGCGTGCGGACTTACAAAGTAAAGTCATGACTTTGGGGCCAAGCTAACTTGTTGCAATGAACTTGCTTTTTAGAGTTAATTTTGTAAAATTAAGTGCTTGTTTAAAACAAACTTGGTAAGGTCATAATTTAGACATGGCGTAGACAATACGACATGTGACTGCGACAACTCGGTGACTAGACGCAACGACAAGCTGTGGATGACGATTTTCATATACATTGTTCAAACCTCCGCATACTTGTCGTCGAGTTGCAGAACGACTGGCTATGGGAGTCGAACGCTCTCGCTAGTTGTCGCAGCGACTAGATGCACGGTGCTCACGCCCACCTGATGACAGTCGCATGCGACAGGTCAGCAGTTTTGCTGTGAACGCTGAGGAAGGTGCACATGTTTTTGTATTGCAAATCTCAACATGGATACGTTTGATGTCGATGTTTTAAAATCGGAAGTCGAAGCGCGTCGAATACTAAAAGAAAATGATCGCTTCCAGCACGAAGTCTGTCGGAATGGCTAGTCACAGACGCAAACAGCAGTTCTGCGTCTAGTCGCAGCGACAAGACGTAGATGCATGACAACTCTGCGTCTTGTTGCAGAACAAGACACAGTTTCCGCTGCCACTTAAAATGTGCCGTAATGGCAATGTTACACGGTTCAACTAAACTGATTCACTTTGATGAAAAAACAGAATTAAATTTAATAAATTGCAGGCTCTGAATGATTCTGTGATTGAATTTGGTTGTTTCATCCAAAATGAATGGCATAAATAATGGCGCCAAATCAATATTACAATGCGAATAAAGAATAAATAAATTGGATTAATAGCTAGTGTATTTAGGATAGAACTACTCCTCTTTTCCTGCTAGATATTTCGTAAAGTTGATTATGTTTTGTCAACCTCGCCTGTGATTTACAGGTTTCAGTATTGATTCCTGAATGAAGTGGGCGTTTTGAAAGCTGTCTATTGTAACCCTTGACGTTTAAAAATTCTGAATAATTTTAGGTTAAAAATTTAAGGAATTATGATATTCAAAATGAAGGACGTTATAAAAATTATCCTTATTTTGCAATGAGTCTACCACTTAAATTAATTTACATTAGCTAAACAATGTAGATTCAAGACTGCTACAAGACTTTAACTAAACTACCTTACGGAATACACAATCCTGATCCATCAAAGCTATCGACTAAAGGTTTGACCAAACGAACATAGCACCAGAACATTCTTTTATTAATATTCTTGAAATTTTTGTATGGATAGCCCAAGGAAGGAATCAAACATAATGAGGGATAGAGTGGGGATAGAATGTGAATTTGGTCTATACCGACCTTAATGTAATCATCCTAGTACGGCCACTTATTATTGCAAATAAATTAAACCAGTTTCCTAAAGTAGGCAGACATTGTTGTGCTGCTGTCATTTAAATTCTTTCCCAAGAAAATGCACGTGAATGTTTTACAAAAAACAAAAAAAAAAAACTTTACCATCCGAATGAAAACAATGAAAACAAAATATTCCGTCGAATAAAAGAATAATAATGCTTTTTGCATGGGAACTTCGTTAATTAAATTTCGAAGTTACACGGGGGAAACGTGGAAACGGGTGTCACAAAATACACCGAAGGTGCAGAAGGCCGGCCGCACCGTACAGCGAGCGAAAACAGACGCGAGCCTATGTCTGTGTTTTCGCTCGTTGTATGGAGTTCACCTTCTATTTATCTGCATGTTTTGCGCGGGTGTGCCCGAATTCGGGACAAATCCCGGATTTAAATGGATGCCACCATCGGTCGAAGCAGTAGGTGGAGCAAACAGTTTGCTCTGCTTTCGTGCTGAGAATACTAAGTGGTACAAACAAGAGTTATTTCGGGTATATTACTAGGTACTGTTCTGTTTTTGTGCATGACGATTTTAGGACCCTTGCATAATTAGCCTATATAATGTTCCCACTGCTGCGACACATGCCTCCTTTCTGTCACATGCCTTCAAAGTTTTTGGTTTTTGGACTTTTCGGTTTCTTCACTATGTTTTCCTTCACCGTTTTGAGAGTAGTGGCGATGAAATAATTTACACAAAGTAAAGCGCCATTTAGGGTTCGAACCTACGACCTACAACTCGTAAGCCGAGGCCGTTACCACTGGGTCACCACTACTTAGATCCTTGTTGTTGCGTTATTATTTTGGTGGAAGTAAATTATGCAAAAAAATATGTAACCGTATGTTTTTTTTATTTAAAAAATATCTAAAAGAGTGTTTTCCTTTCATGGAATTATTCACGAACGTCTTCTAATGCGTAGGTAAGTATGTTTATTTAATTAATTCAGTTTTGTTTTGGCAAGCGGTGGACGAGGTCTGCTATACAGTAAATTTAATACACCCCGATTCAAACTTAATGGCGGTTCTGAACATGAGGCGAGTCGCTGCGCAGTAACGAATTCATGGGTCAGCGGGAGTGAGGGGTGGGGTACTGCGCAGCGAGTAGTGCATTTCCGAGCCGCCATTTAGTTTGAATCGAACTGTAACAACTTAAACAGTCTCAATGAAATTGGTCCTAAAACATATTTAACAAATCCTGCTTGCGTATCAGTGTTTCAAATAAGTTGCCATCGGTAGAAACAATTGTGATTTCAGACGGATGTTGTTCTCTTGTTATTTACGAACGAACGATGAATACTGATTCAACAGCCAGAGTGTAAATTATTTTAAATGCTGTTAGTTTCCGTTTCAAGAATACGGTTTAAATTGTTTTGAACTGAAGCCCGACTGCGGAAACGTAACCGTTTATGCAAGAAAGTTAAGTAGATAGGTATAATATACCTTATTTTATGTTATTTCACAATAATGTGACATCTAGTTAAGTTTCCACCATTACTTATTAATTTAAAGTGATGTCAAAACCTGCGAAGAAAAATCCAGTGACTTGAATTTTGTTTGCTGTACCTTCTTACCTGCCAAAACTATACTACTGGTAACAAAAGCACATTTCTGTTGAAACCTACAATCTTGTGAGGCTTACAATCTTTCCAATGACTTTAATGTTATTGTTTCGTTGAAATCAACAAGAAAAATTCAGCCATACCTATATTATGTACTTACAAATACAGCCCGCAAAACAAACTGTCCTTAAATGACTCGGTGACAATAACAAACACAGTGTAACAAAGTTCTTGTGTTCGGAAGTTTTGGTGTTGACACACTGAGTGTGACAATGAGTCGAAAAGTTTGAGTGTTAAGTTAGCTAAGGTGGGACAACCCTCTCTGTGTAACTTAGAATGAAAAGCATTAAATACGGTTTTCATCTTTACGGCGAAAATGTACCGCACTTGCATTTGGTATTTTAAGTTTTTGTTTTAAGTGGGGGAATGTCATATTTTTTGTTTTTTTACGTTTATCTAGCCAGTAGAAGATAACACACGTGATGTTATGTTGATATATTATGATCTACTTAATTAATATCTAGTACCTAGAATTTTGTTCAAAAATAAAATAGATTTAGGTACTATCAAATAAGGTGGATTAGGTGTATAACCATTTGAGGAGTGGCTTGAGAGGCGCCACGGCGTCCTCACCTTCCGCCTGACGCAGGTCCTCACCGGACACGGCTGCTTCGGGAAGTTCCTGTTCAGGATAAGGCGGGAGAAAACGCCCGAGTGTCACCATTGTGTGGATCGCCCGGAGGACACGGTGGAGCATACGGTGGAGGTCTGCCCGGCTTGGGCGGAGCATCGCCGTGTCCTCGTGGAGGCGATCGGCGGCGGTGGTCTCTCGCGTCCGGCCCTGGTTCAGGCCATGGTAAGGAGCGAGAGAAAACAGCAGGACGTCACCTCCTTCTGCGAAGCGGTAATGCTCGCAAAGGAGGCGGTGGAACGCGGGAGGGAGAGGCAAATTTTACGCCCTCACGCCCCTAACCGCCGCAGGAGGAGACGCCCTGGGCGGGAATAGCGAGCCAATTTCCGGCCACCGTAGGCGCGGGCTTGCGGACGGTGAGCAACGGGTAGCTCGCCGTCCGATAGGGACCAGGCCCCGGTCGGCGCGTTGTATTCCACGTGCGCCTCAAAGAGATTTCAGCAGAATTGACGGGGTCCGCTCGGGCCAATGCCTGCCGGGGCTACGAATAAGGCCGAAAGGGACATCGTGGCCCCCGGCAACAGGATAACCGAAGGAATACGGTTGGGTTTTAGTCAGTAAGAGTCTGACACGCCCTCCCGGTCCACCCAGAGCGAGAGAAATTATTTGATAATTTCCCACCCAAAAAAAATAGGTGTATAACCAAAAATTCGAAGTCATGTGACGCTACCAACCCGCACTGGTCTCGCGCGGTTAATTACGGTCTGCTCCCTCTCACCGAGTGGAGGCCTGTGTCCCAGCAGTGGGAACATTATAATATGCTCACTCATTATGAGGTATATAATTGAAGCATCGTTAGTTGTTGCCTATGTAGTAAATTAAATAAGTAGTCATTAAATTTTTTACTTACCAAATGGCTTAAGATAAGCATTTTTAGAAAAGGGTAATATTATAATCGTGGGCGAAATCTGAAAACAATTAATTCAGTTAACTTTTCAAGAAAATGCTGGGGTTGTGGATCCATTGCAAAACTAAACAAAATTATTCATTCATAAGCAAACCTTTCGTCCTATTTGAAATGCTAATAAGTTCATGGTAGCTTTTATTGATGAGTTGCTTCCATGCAATTATTCAGGGAAAAATGAAAAATATATAATTTACATTTTTGTTTGGTTTGAATCAGTTATGATGTATTATTGTAACATACAAACTGACAAAAGAAGTACATACGCAACCTGATTTTGCTATTTTTCAGTATTTAGATTATGTTATCAAAGGTATAGACTAATTAAGATTTCGATGGTAGCCCACACTGCAGTAAAATAAATAAAAAATATACTGTCCCAAAACTCGATATTTCCAACTGTAATATTATTTCTTATAACCCTACTAAAAGATTGAATTTTGCCAAAACTTCAGTTTTGATAAGCATTTCCGATTGAAATATTTCTTGGCGTTTTAAAGGCATCGTAAAATCAAAATAATTTTATGTTAGAACTGGACCCTTTCTCATCCAATCAGACCCTTGAATTCAGAAGGATATTGCCTCACGGAAAATGCTGGTCATTTTCGAAGTACAAAAGATTCTTCGAAGGTCAAGGCAGTTTCTTGTTCGGGTAACATCGTAAAACGAAAGTTTGATGCATAATGTAGGTATGTCGTAAGTTGTAAACTTTTGTGGTATCTTGACCTTATGTTTCTTTGGTGACTTCATATAAGATAAAAAAAATCATACCTATTTTCAATGGAATGTGTGTCAGGGAGTAGGCGGAAAGTAGGCGATTTCCAACGAGTGTATAAGTCGACACGAGTCGGAAATCATCTTACGCACGTGTATCATACAACGTTTTATTAGGCATTGTGTGAAAAAAAAATGAGCGAACCTTACAGTAGTCGCATATGATCTATGATTTGAGATCTTGGCTGACGTAGGTACATAAATAATATAAACAATATTCTTCATCATCACCATCGCCATCGTTATGACTTTCATTCATCATCTAATTTGTAAAACATTTCTCAAATAATAAAAACTCTTTGCGTCGGGTTGACGACGGAGTAAAAAATAAAAAAAAAGTAAAAAGCACTAGTCAAAAAAGTGACACTTGGAAAACGCTCTTTTCGAGCACATGCATTGTAATAGTAGTTTATGAAACTGTTGCATAATGAGGGATTATTAAAACACGAGTGTGTGTTTTAAAACCGAGCCGTAGCCGAGGTTTTTAATAGTATCACACGAATGTTTTAATACCTAGTTATGTGCAGTTTCATACACTACTTTATCTTTTCTCATACATTGGGATTGAACCTAATACTAAATAAAAGATCAAAGTTAAAGATCAAGAATAAATTTGAAAATCTCACGAAATTCAGTACAACAAAACAAATGAATATCGTCTGCACCAGCACATCACCGCACAAATGCGCTACAGCGGGTGCTGCTGTCATTTAAACGTTCCAATGCAATGAATGATGTTGATGGAAACTCCTTTGTGATATTAACTTCTTGGAATAGCCCTGTACCTATCGTATAGAAAAAAAAAAGTTTTATAGCATTGTTTTGTTAGAGAATTTTTTTAATAATATGATTCTATTTTTAAATTTGGGTATTGTGTTCATAAAGTATGTCAATATAAACTCGTTTTGAATTTTATAATTCGAATATTACGCAATGAGAGTAGATAAAAGAATAATTTTAACATCTTTTTATGAAAAATTGTTTTTCCATTTTCTTATTTCGTTACCTCGACCACAAATTGAGAGTGCCTTTCCGAATTCCTTGTCTACGGCTGTAACCTTTACTGAAAATCCTTCACCAATAGTCGGTTCTACGAAATAATCATTTGCCGGTGGAACGTTTTTGAAACATTCTTAGTCGATAGTTCCTTCTACGAAATAATCGACTTTCAACTGAAATATTCGTCAAAACCAACATTCATCGAACGCGTGTCCATTCCTTACTGGAGAAACGTTTTAATTATTTGCTGAAATTCTGGGAGCTCATTAATCCCTTTGTGTGCCACGAACCAGAGAATTCTATTCACTCACTTTTATTTTCAGAACCTACAGGTTTCATAGTAATAAGTAGGTAAGTAATGAATGCACATACTAATTAGCAACTGTTACTTATTTCTACCTGTAACCGTATTATATACGTCTGAATAGGAATGGAGGTAACACGAAGCGTGGCAGGTGCTCATTATGCCTCTAATTATACTAGAACTAAGGAGAAATGTGTTAATTATTTGATGTTTTATTCGTGTTATATTATGGATGTATTTTTAGTATTGCAAAGGCCTTAGGCTAAGTTACAGTATAAATAAGTAACAGCATTATGTCTTCGCCCTAAGCGAATCCTTACCGATCCTGACGACCCCATAACCTCCAGGAGAGCAGTAGGGAAACCAGCACAGTTTATAAAAACAGACGCCTCCCGTCATTCCGACCTCGCCGCCGAGGTCCTTTGCGATCGCGACCGCGTCCCCGAGTAAATGATACTCCTCCCCGACCTTTGTTCGATAACGAGGTGCCAGCAGTTGTTGCAGCTGAGTACGTAGCTTTAAATTCCCCGACTAATAATCATAATCAAAACTTTGATCCAGCCCTCCCTCCGGTTGACGCTCTAAGCCGAGGTTCAAACGTTCACCTAGTTTTAATTAGCATAGTTGAATAACCCCTGGCTGGAGGTTTTAAGTATAGTACTTAAGTGGAGGACTTAAAGCACCCACAGGAAAGCCCGGTTAAGTAGTCATGATCTCAGAGGTCAACTAAGAGATGCCCTAAAAAAAAAAAACAGTTACGTCTTCATAGAAAACGGCCGAAACGATGCCCTTCGAATCTCAGTGTATATCAGTACGCAACAATATCGAGTGCACGGCAGTTACGCACGGACGCGGAAGGTTCATCTATCGAGCGGGCGTAGGTAATTATTTCAACGTCATTGCCGAGACATAATACTGTTACTTTATTATACTGCGGCTTAGTTAATACGGCAAAAAAATGTGTTAAATTACCTATGACAATATTGGCCTTAGTTACGACAAATGAACGAAAAGTACGCGACGGAAAGTTTGGCGTGCTTACACCGTTATAAATGACCCAATAATAGCATATTAGGTCGAAATTAAGTCACTAAAAGCCGACTGCACGTCTATCGTTGCACTTTAACGCTTTTACTTATCTCATAATAAGACAAAATTAATTTATAGATCATGTCTACTGCTGAAAATAAGTTACAGTCCGTAAAACTCGTCATCATGGACACTTGAACAGTTAATGTTAACATTCCTGGGAGACGAATTGTTTACAGTAGCATGGAGTTGACATTGGATGCAGGACAAATATATTTCTTAATTTTTGACTTGCTACATACAACATCGAGTAAAAATTACGATAAATCTTCCTGTTGAGTCTGAATCGTAGTCTAAAATTATTGGAGCCTGCCACATTCAACATATAACATTTACCGAGCAAGTTCAACACAAATAGTTCAATGTGGCACAGTTTGAATTTTCGACCTTTCAATCAAAAGTTCACGTTCAATATTCATGACTTATTTCTTAGTGTTTGCATAGAACATTGAGTAGGTAACATTACCGAGTCCGGAATGTTCTGGGTAGACTTATAACTGTACTGTGTAATTACTTCAGTCTATGCGGTCTGTGGTTATAATATCATGCATACACAATACGCTGCAGCTACCCGCATATTATGAGTCGCGGTTGCTGCGATATTATCAAGAAACATACATATTCGTATTTATAGTACATATTAGGGCTTTGTGCCTGACATCGCCAGTTCAGGTAGATTTTCTGAAAAAAATATTTCATAAAAACCTTGTCATAATAATTACGAACACAAAAAAAACGGTCGAATCGGTCGAACCGTTCTCAGGTGATGATCTTTCATACATGTGGCAATTAATTTTGATATAAACAATATGTAAAAAAAAAAAACGTGTGGCACTCGGGGACTGCCGCGGTAAAGCTATTGCATAGCATTTGTAACCTCCATACTTCCTATCTGTCAACGCTACGCTTGGGATGATGACGTGATGACATAAAACAAAAATTACGTTCCCATGACAACATCACGTTGTCATGGGAACCGTCATTACATGGTAGGCGGAGTGGGGGGTGTTAGGTTTTATTTTCGTTACGTTATTTTCGTTACGTTATGGAATTTCTTGATTCGGTCGCCGCGCTCAAAGCCCGCGATAAAAGCTATGCAATAGCTTAAAAACCTGTCCGATCTGAAAGGGGCACATAGCTACAGCAAATAGCTACAGCAATAACATTACCAAAAAGTAATAAAAAATCTATGATTGAAAATAAAAAAAGTTATTGCTGTTTAAAATTCACATTTTGAATACCAAAAAACCCAAATCCATTTAAAAAAATCAAATTTTTAACAGAACTTATAAGACTTTTAGACACCCGCTAAACGACGGCCATCCGCGTCCCATGTGCCCGGTAAAATTCTCCATTGAAAAAAATGTGGCGATTTTTTTTCTTGAAAATTTCCATATTAATACTGTCAGTACTAGATATTTTACAATACCCTCACGAATCTACATCATGACCCCTCGGTATTAGCTGTATCATCATAATATATATCATAATTTAACTGTATCTGAAAGAATGGTTCCTTAAATCTTATACATTAAAACCTGTGCCAAAACTATTACTCTGCCAATAATAAAAGTTACTTTGATATATTTGCTATAATTTCCATAGAATTTCAAGAAAGTTCAAAGTAAGTTTGTAACACTTCAAGTGTTGCAAACTCATAAACAGGAATTTACAACGTGTTCATTTGTCAAATAATATGTTTAGCATTGAAACTTGTGTGTTCTAGCTAAAATTAATATTATGGTTTGTCAAAACGTTGAATGACGGCTGTAGCAACAAAACGACAAGAGCATGTTCAAGGTATTTCATGTTTAACAGTCCATTAACCTGTATCTGTTACAATGAGTAATGCAATGCTGAATAAAACGGTGGAAACGCAGCGATGAAAATGGTTTTCCGTGCTATTTTCTATTGTTTTGGAGTGTTTGATTTGATATTCATCATGTAGGTATTTGGCCAAGGGAAGGAAAATAAAGTTGATTTTAGACTGACTAGGACTGTTGAAAAAGTCAGAAAAAATACTAAGTTGTAGCGCAAACTGAATCTTACGTGTAAGCATTACAGTTGTTTTTCCTAAAACTCGTGTATGTTTACATGTTTGGCAAATAAATTGCGAAAGCAGATTACGTGTTTGGCCAATTGTTCTAAACTACTGATCATAATTTGACAAATGAGATATCGTTGGAAGCGTATCTTCCTCTGGTTACAAAAATAATAAAAAAAACATAATTTTTCAATTTAATATGACACATTAAATTATGATTTTTTTTATTATTTTTTTGTGACTTCGTGTTGGATATCAAATGAAAAGGCTTAATTAGCACATTTCAAACATGTATCTAAATTATAACCCCAAAATAATTTAAATAAAAATAAAAGTTATAAAAACCAAAACCCAACTACGACAAAAAGTCAACTAAAAAGGTATAAGCAAGACATCACAGACAGACTAATTAAAAATCCGGAGTCACACGTGCTAGGGCATAAATCGAACAGACTACGTGTGACTCCGGATTTTTACTTCGGACGTGGACTTTTTTTTCGTAGTTGGGTTTTAGTTTATTTGATACAATTCATAGGTACATAACGACGTCACACCTGTTTCCCCAAGGTTTAGGCAGAAGTGTATTATGGTACACCCACATTTTGGCAGTTAATTAAGATTGTTGTTGTTAGGTTATGTTTTGTTAGATTTATTTTGATTATATTTTATCTATCAATGGTCTTCTGAAGTCAATTTGAAGTTTTATTCCTGTTATCCCTCTACGTTTCCATCTTTGAATCAATCAACGGAATCCAGAAAGCTATCTTAACAGCTGAGCTACAAATTCCTGTACTACCAAGTATACCACTGAGTCATCTAATTCTGAAATAGAAACAACTTCCGCGGTGTCATTACAGATATTTTTAACTTCGCCAGTCAGACGTTTCGTGCCTTTATTCAAAGTGCATCGCACTTGTATTGGAAATAGGTTCCCGTTCTAAAGTGTCGCCTGACAGAAATAAACTGAAGATTGACACTGTGACACAACACAGCAGTGGAACAGAATTGTCACTCTACACAAGCCGGACGATTTTCGCGCAAATTATGTACTCGTACAATGAAGAGTCAAGACTGGTTTTCTCAAAAAACGAACTGCGGTGACCTACATGCTGACTCTGCGAAACTACCTTAGAATCTGGTGTGTTATATTTATATTGCAGTGTTTTTTTGTTTAGATTATTTTATACAGGCTATGATAATATTTTTTTTTATCTACAGTAATATTATAAAGGGAAAAGTTTTGTATTTTTGTTTGTAATGTATAAACTCAAAGTAATAGACTGATTTTAAAAATACTTTCGCCAGTAGAATACTATATTATCAATGAGTAACATATGCTATCATAAAGAAATCACGCGGGCGAAGACGCTGGCGGAAGCTTGTTAGATATATTTTGCGTTTTTCGAGCTGTCTTGTGTAACCTTTGACGTTCAATAAGTGCTTATCAGCAACGTTATTTGTATCTATAAATGAAATGTATTTTGCATTGATCAACTGAATTATGTCGAGAGTTTGTACAGCTTTTTAAGACTACGATAATGTGTTGATCTTCTGTAGGTAATCTTTTCGTGGTATAGTACTGTGGCGTGGAAAATAAATCAGATTCGAGTTTTATGCAAATTGAAACATGAAACATTTTATCTCGACTGTCCCTACTAGTTGATGGCTGATTTTAAATGAGGTTTCGAAAAAGAACTTTTACGGTTGTTTTAATAGATTCTAATTTAAATATTTTAAGTCCGTTTTTCTTTTATGTCAATTCAGAAGTGTATACCAAATCAAGCCATCATACCGAAAGGCGAAATATCATTTTTGCTACTCCTAAATAATATTACAGTTACGTAGTAGTAATCACATAAACAATTTGCCTTTGTTATTAATTAATAAACAGTAAAGCTATGATTGAATATCGACATATTAGTTAACGAAAAAGCCACCCACTATTCAAATTTAAATGATAATGTTATCTCTTTCTCACAAAACAACAACAATTCATCAAAGCATATCAAATTGATGACTTAAATAAACTCTCGGCAATTTGAAGGATGAAAATGTATTAAAGTGTAAAGGAAATTGTAGAATAAATAATAATCTATAAATCAATTTATTTATTTGGCAAGTTGCCAGTCAATTAGTCATTATACAATTTGATTTATGATTGACATCTTAATCTTTGATGTATGAACGGACTGTTGACAGATAGCAGTTAGTAATGGCTTATGACATAATTCTTGTTGGAAGACTCTTCACGTTCAGTCTACAGGATATTATTTACCTACTGCTAAAAATATTATTGGGTCTGCTTAAAGAAAGCTACAGTTAGGGCTAAGATAAAGATTCGAGATGAATCGAAATTGCTGTACCGGCTGAATATTTGCGAGCGGCCGGCCGGCAATGTTTGTATGAAAATCTATAACAGTCGTGTTTATCGGCCAAATAAATTAGTATGAAAACTCATATCTGTCGTGTTATTTAAAAATGGAAAGAACTTTTTACTTCAACACATGGCAATCAAGGAGGTAACTTATCAAAGATTTTATTTAAATTTCGATTTGGTTTGCAAAAGTTTGGTTAAAGTAAAGAAGAAACAAATGAACACAATGGCGCGGGACAAATTATTGTTGTTCATCATTGATTCTGAAATTTATAATTTATTTACTTAATTTGAATTTCTGCGCATTATTTGAGAAAAGTACTATAAAAGCTTTGGCCAAAACCAGGCATTGATGAACTCACGTATGTGTACCTCGGCGATCGACCATCAAAGGCTTTGTTGCAGGCTGCGACAGTAATGTATTATTCACATGTATAAATTTAACTTTATATAAAGTAAATTATAAACAAATTACATTATAATCCAACTGATAAAGGACTTTTAAAAGACAAAGTCTAAGTACTAAGTTTAGTATTAAACTGGATCCACAATATTCCACATTAAAGCAATTTTAGATTGGAAATTCCAACATTGTAAATATTAGTTTACTTGAATTTTGACTAAACTTAAAGTCATTTATTTAGGATTTGGTTACCTCTTGTCCAACTATTTCAGTTCAGAAGAACCAATCGTCCTTTTGGGTTGAATGACCTCTGAAGTTACTTATGTAGCTTTTGTCTACAGGTAAGACGACATTATTATTATAAACTCACAAAGTATGACTGTTCTCCAAGCATAGCCCTTTCCATTGCCCTTTGGGAGATTTTCAGCCTTCTAATGAGGCCTATTGGGAGAGACCACGTTTCAGTGCTATAGGTCATCACTGGCAACTTGTTCTTGTAACGCTGCGGTATGTGAGACGAGAAGATGGTGGTAGTGGACAGGACATTGCTCGCAAAACCGATGGCTAATAGGGCCGAAAGGTTCTGGAGTGATGACCGCATACCGGAAAACGTAGCGTTGGCAAGCCTCCCACAGGTGGACAATGACCTGGTGAAGGCCGCAGGAATCCGCTGGATGCAAGAGGCACAGAACCGGTCAAAGTAGCGATGCTTGGTCCCCCAATGTCCAGCAGTGGATGTCTTTCGGCTGAAATGATGACGATTATGATGACTGTTCTAATTACCGATTGGATTTTTTTTGTTAAATAATCTTAATTCCCTGTAACTCTTATCCCAGTTCAATAAAAAACACTTTTCCTGGTTTATATTAACTTTATTTATTCCATTTTGAAAGGTACAGTGATTTGACTACACAATGTTACAAAGGTTCAATTTATTATTTATTAACATTTCATTTTCATTACACGGTAAACATCAAGCTTAAATATACCGTTCTAAGAAATCTCGCAAAACGAGGATTTGGGTAGTAAAATATTATATGAAAATAATTATATAAATTGCTACCAGAATACGTTTCCATACGGCATTTCATTTGTGTTATTGTCATGTTTACACGACTGATCGTTTACCTACTTTATTTGCTCACTTTGTATAATAGAATGACTTTGTATTTACAATATTTTGTAATGTATTGCGTATTGATTTTCATTATTTCATCGGGTTATGAGTTATGATGAGTTGTAGATTAAATTAATGGATTGTAATATAAATTTGTATAGACAAGCACTTTTACACGTTAGAAATACGTAAAAATTTGTCACTTCGTTTGATGAAATTAGAACTTAGTAGCCATAAATTATGTTTCAGTTTTAAAAAATCACGTGAGTTGGTTCTGTGCATCGGAAAGCACGTTAAACCGTTGATCTCAGCTGTCATTCGTGGATCTTTGACAGTCGTTATGGGTCGTCAGAAGCCCGAAAGTCTGACAACCAGTCGGGGGTAACGTATTAAGTACCCAGTTACTGTGTTGTAAGGTCAGATAGGCAGTCGCTCCATGTAAAATACTGGTATTCAGCTGCATCCGGTTAGACTGGAAGGTGACCCCAATATAGTTGGGAAAAAGCTATCCTTTTTGTCCCAGTCGAAATCGTAGGTAATGAGAAAGTTTTCTTTGGTTTTTAGCAATTTATCATTTGCTTATGTTGTTATGTCGCGCCTCCAAAAATATTCTTACGCACCGATTATCAAAGCATAAACTCTTCAATTACGAAGTTTAATGTCATAAGTATAATTCGAATAAATGGGTCGAGTAATTTCATCAGATGTGGTCCCGTGCAATTGCGTGGACATTATAGCAATATTACTCGCTTATTGCTTTGAAGCGACTATTTCAAATGCAAATCTAATACTGTATGAGTAATAAAGTGTAGTGTTGAATGTCTGGCCAAACTGGGCTAGACATTAGGTTAGGATGGATGCACATTTATAATGTTTGAGCTCAGTTAAGTTAAAATTGAATTAGTGGAGAAATGTTTTTGGGTAGTTTCAAAGCTAATCGTAAATGATACTTGAGTAGTCTTAGTTTCTTCAATCAGATTACAAATCAGTGTGATCTTATTTCTCAGTATAATTAAAACCATTGAATGTATTTTTACCTGCATTCACATTTAAAATTGAGACCTTCTATCCCAAAGCTTACAAAAAAATTCAGGCATCAAGCTCCCAATTTTCGAGTCAAATACTGGTATAATTTAATTTTGTATGTTTGTATGTTTTAGCGTCGTTATAGATCATAGATGTTAACATTACCATTATTACTTCGCTTTTTATGTCAGTCACAAAAAATCCTGGAACAAAAAAAAAACATTGGCACTCCGGGAGTGCCGATAGAAGTAAAAACTTGAACAAGATTGCCTCGGTGGAAGAAAAATACTTGTACAGAACATTGGTCCGTAACTTTATCTAAATAAAGAGAATAACCGCGTTTACAAAAAAAAAAAAATACTTCCAAAATCTTTAAAGTAAAAATACCTACTTGCATAGAATATTGATCCGTAACGTAATATAAATAAAGAACAGAATCGCGTTTACAAAAATGAGGTGTCGGTAACGGTGTCGCGAGTTCAATTGTTTTTTCTCATCTCAAAAATGCCCAACGCGCCTAAATAAGTTTTCACTTCAACAATAAAAAAACTACACATGCAATTAGCAATACGTTGGAAACAAAAGGACTAAAACACACAGACAGACTATACATTGCAAGTACCTATCTTGAGTAGTGTACTACATTTTCTGCACTGTCATTAATGTTAGATACGATTAGAGAGCATTCCTCGTGGAGTACACACAAAGAGTACACTCGACTCCACCATCTAATTTATCCAACAAAGATATAAATATGTCACAAATAGACAGTCAAAGCTGTGAACTCGTCGAAAAAATAGAGTCCAACTGTTGGCCGCTAACTGCACGCATATTAGAAAAGCACAATGACATGGCGCGAGTGTAGAACGTAGCTGTCACGCACACCGGTATAAAAAGTTGGCCTGTTTGTTTTAGTTCTTTTGCAGTGCAACTTTCTAACTAAACTTATTTTAATTAATCAAAGACATCCAATGTTGTGAAGCTGGAGCATGGAACAGACTTCAAAGGTTTATTTTCTTCTTTTTATATTTACTTTTGCCTGTCTATTTTTAGACATCAAACTCTATGATTGTTAAGAGGGTTTATCCTAAAAGATGGCAACGTCGTAAAAAGCTGTCAAATATTTACCTGTTTTGATTAATTTAGCAATATTACTGTATGGAATTAAGAAATGTGACTAACTATGGAACTAAAATATTGATTATGAAATGCAATAATTAACATCGTAATACCGAATATTTAGTTTTAGATGTAAAAAAAGTATTTGGAAACTTTCCAAATGTCTTTTTTACACCTAAAATTGTTGCAACATCAAATTCTGTTATAATTGCAATTCATTATTAATATTCTAGGGAACTAGTTAGCTACATTTCTTATTTCCATACAGTAATCTTGCCAAATTAATCAAAACAGCTAAATATTTGACATTTATTTGCGATGTTGTCCGCTTGCAGGATAAACGCTCTTAATGAAAAACTCCAACACATTGTATTATTTTTAATGAAAAAGTCCTTTATGTACCTACGTTCTTTGCAAAAATAAAATGACAGATTAGAAATGATCACTTTATTAAAAAATACGGAAAGACTTACCAAGCTAAAATGTTTTTAATTTCACTCATTTTTTAAACTTTTTCTGGAAAATTAATGTATTCGTGGAAAAAAATTGTAATTCAATTATTATTGCAGTTGTATTGTGTAGGTTACCTTTCTTGTAGAACATGTAGGCAAACTAGGTGTGCTTTAGATTATTTAGTAGAATATAACGTCGGAAATTCCTCCTCATCGCTGTCGACTGGTAATACACTCAAGCAACTGGCGGCATTGCCGATAATTTGATTATTATTCAAAACTCACGAGCTGTCATTAAATTATCTTTTGTCATAAATCTTCCATTAAACGTCATTTTTAGACACATTTAACCCACATAAATACTTTAAATTCAACTTTTACTGTACAGCAAATAATAATAATAATTTACGCTGTTTGCGTTAGTCAACTTGACTTAATTAAATAGAATACAATAGACGTGGATATATTTAGTAACTTGTTCCGCTTAGCTATTTCTAAAGAGCCATAAAAAACTCCTGAAAGAAATCGACACGTGTTTCACCTCTCAACGAGGCATCGACGTGCAGTGAGTCTGCACTCAGCGCAACACGCCGTGTCTGGCAACACGCCGTGTTCGAGTTCGCAACAAGTCCATCGTCATCCTGAGGATGCCTCGTTGAGAGGTGAAACACGTGTCGATTTCTTTCAGGAGTTTTTTATGGCTCTTTAGAAATAGCTAAGCGGAACAAGTTACTAAATATATCCACGTCTATTGTATTTTATAATGGATTTCCGCAAGGTCACGCCTGAATCAATTAATTATCTTAATTAAATAGGCCAAAATTCTCAACGTGACGTACGTTATTGCGAACAGAATGCCGAAATACTGCAGGCTGTCCGAAGCTGGCTTCAACCGCTTTTGTCTGTATGCAAACATATTGCAGCTGTGACTATGTAGACAACTTCATAAACGAAAATCATGGTCCACTAGTGGTTACATAGTGTGCACACCAGAGTCTAACTGTTTGGTCTGCTGTAAGACCATGAGTTCCCAATCAGTGGGGCACGTAGAGTGAACTACGAGGAAAGGGGGCGCAGAGGCTCCAAAAATCAACGTAATAATATATACTGTACTATATATTTACTATTTTCTGGGTACTTACATAAACATAACATCACGCCTTGTTTCCCAGAAGGTTAGGGCAGAGGTGTCCCTGTAGCAGGTACCTACACCCACATTTCGCCAGTTATGTTTAAGTCCCATGTAATAGGGGGCAAGCCTATTGCCATCAACCGGGCACAAATCCAGACTCCGGGCTGCTACTGAGAAATTTCAGATAGAAAAACCCAATAACACTTTGCCCGACCCGGGAATCGAACCCAGGACCTTATGCTCAGCAGTAGCGCTTGCGACCACTAGACCAACGAGGCAGGTACTTATTAGACAAAAAGTCTTGATGCCAACAACCATGTGGTAGCAGTGACCTGTATTTTACCAAATCAAGTTACTTGATCAAATTATTGCGACGCGGGACACGTCATCGGTTCCATTTAGTTTTACCCTAACAAGGGCGTAGTGATGTTGAAAACCCCTGTGTAAGACAGAACACGGGCTTACATGTAGGGTACTTGATGTCTGCCGGGGCTGCGAATACGGGCCGAAAGGGAAATCGTGGCCCCCCGGCAACATGGCAACTGAACGAACACGGGTGGGTTTTAGTCAATAAGAGTCTGACACGCCCTCCCGCTCCACCCAGAGCGGGAGAAGTTATTTGATAATGTACCACCCAAAAAAAAAAAAAGAAAAAAAAGGGTAGTTGATGTGCAAGACAAGTCAAAGTGACAGTTAATATGTACATGCTGCACGTGGTAAAACTCGCTTGACACTTTGCATGACAATTCACTTTTTATCTAACATTGACCTGTTGAGAGTACCTATATGGTAACCTCCCAGTTTTCTCTCGTGACAAAAATAGTTTTTTCAGTAGATTTTTGAAACCATTGTCTATGAAAAATATCTATTTTGTTGAGGATGTGCTCGACATCTTTGTTTGCTTAACCGATAGTCTCTAAAGACAATCTTGAGTAAGGTCAGCACAAAGTCTTATGTGACATTTTGTCATGTTTGTTCTATAAACAAAGTGAGTTCAAAGAATCCAATTCTACTATCTTCCTTTGTTATTTGTAAACTCTATTTGGAACATTTCATATTTTTTCAAGTATACTGAAAGGGCTTGTTTACTTATTCCATACACAGATACAGAGCCCATTATATAGACATTAACGAGTGTATTCGTACACAATACATGGAGGGTCAATGGAAATAAAGATGCGGGATTTTATATGGCACGGTCGATTTTTTTAAGGTAAAATGGGAAAGGAGGTTATGTTATTATGAATTAGTAATATGTTCAGCAATGATAGCCTAAAACTGCCTGTCTACTGGAGTGGCGTGAGACAGCAGAGCGGAGAAACAGGCCAATATTAACTAATAGGAGCGGAGCTCTGAAGCGGAAATTAGATTCTATTGGTTATTAATATTGGCACATTTCTCCGCTCCGCTGTCTCATTCTGCTCCAGTGGACAGGCAGCCTAAAAGTGTGACCGTCGGACTGGCAAGTCATAGATCTCGAGTACGAACCCAAAGCATCCATACACCTCTGACTTTTCGGATTCATGTGCGTATTGTATAATTATCACTTGCTTAAAAAACGGTGAAGGAAAACATCGTGAGGAAACCAGCATGCCTGAGAGATATTTCTCGACGGCGTGTGAAGCTAAGTCAGAGGCCCATGGACGGCTTTAAAACTCTGACACCAGGTTAGTCACTAACTACACGAAAAGAAGAAGACAGCTAGTTCAGTGCGTTTGATGAGGTAAATGCTTACAATTCGTAAAATAGAATCGTGTTGTTATTCTCATTAGAATTAATATTGCTGAAAATTATTTTATTTAAACTATTCATTGATGTGATATTATTAATAATTTATTAATATCTTTTTCATTATTCAATCTTCCTAGCCTTTTACCAACTATGTTGGGGTCGGCTTCGACTCTAACCGGATGCAGCCGCCTATCTGACCTCCACAACACAGTAACTGGGTAATACGATACCCCTTGGTAAGAGTGGTTATCAGACTTTCGGGCTTCTGACGACCCGTAACAACTGCCAAAGATCCACGAATGATAGTCGGGACCGTGCTTTCCGAGGCACGGAGGGATTGGTATGTAAAGATGGTCACCTAACCATGGACCAACCGCGGCAAGCGTAGCTTAACCTGATTGATCGACCCTGATAACTTTCTCATTATAATTTCTTTCTTTATAATACATCGGCTTTTTCTAAGCAGTTTTTTTCAACCTAGTGTCATTGCTATAATTTATGTAGGTATTATTATTTGAATTTGATAAACTTGATTTCATTTGCATTATTTCTTAAAATTTTATGAAGATTTTAAGTCGTTTTTCGATGTGATCTTAAGTCACATTTTTAGAATAATAAAAAACATCATGGTTGTGTAACAAATAAATCTTCCATGATTTGCTTATTTCTGTGGCTTATTATAATCTGAGAAACATGAAGATTAACAACATGGAAAACGACTCAAAGAAACGGCTGTCCCGTACAGTCACGGCCAGAACATAAAATTCACGGAACAATTTTCTATCTGGACATGTTTTACGATTGATACTATTATTTTGTCGGGTTCTCGTAAACTGAGTGCAGTTTATGACTGTACTGTCGGCAAAGAAGGTGGTCTGCAACTTTGTGATTAAAATTCGTTTTATGTGACGAAACAATACGGTTTAACAATTTTCACTTGCAATATACAACACTATTACATCACGCCTGGAATCCCCGAAGGGTTAGGCACGTATAGAACATCCACATTAAAATTTCACAAGTTATATTTAAGACCCTTGTAATAGGGGGCGTGTCTATTGCTATCAACCGGGCACAAATCCAAACTCTGGGCTGAGAAATCCCTGACGGAAAAGCTAATAACACTTTGCTTGACCAGGGAAGCGAATCCAGGATCTCATGCTCAGCAGTAGCGCTTGCTAACCCATGATTTCTCTGAAATTAATCTGTTGTGAAATTTTTTGTGAAGTGATTTAACTTTTGATATTTCGGTCAACAAATCTCAACAATAAACAAGATTTGACAGTACTAATTTGTCTGTTTCAGCCTTTCAGAAAACGAGTCAAAGCTGTCTTTGTGCTATACGTTAGTGACGTCATGTGTTCCTAGTATAAATTGACGTGTCAGACGAACCTGAAGGCCAATTCCTGTAATTAAAACTTATTTTTTTTTACAAATTGTTTAAAAAAAATTAAGATTAGATTGTGAACATTCTTAAAAATACGGGAATTGCCTGCCCCTCTGATCGTCTCAGATAACCAAAAATGTTTTCATTTGCATGAAAATGTTGTCAAAACTGACAGATCCCGTTTTATGCCGACCGTACACTTGGTTTTTATAGCACAGTGTAACGGGTAATGTATTAAGACGCAATACTAAGTATCTGCTCTGTTTTTATTATTGCAATAACAGTTATGTGCGAGAGATTTATTTGTACCGCGGGATTTGATATAAAAAGATTGTTTGTAGAGTTGAGTTTTTTTTTTAATTTCTTATAATCGGAAAGTAGTCTTTGTTTGATCCGAGTAGCGGGTGGAAGACGTTGCTTCCCTCTCTAGGGCGGGAATGAATTTAAAAAATAGAACTAACTTTGGTTAGGTACTCGGCTACGAAAAATGTTGCCTTGCCTAATTAAGAAAAATTACGATTTAAATAAAAAAAAATGTTGCGGTCTTGTGAGTGTATAAACAGCCAGTGTGAATTAAAAAAAAACATATTATTATCAATAAATATTTTCGAAAAACTACTATTTTGGACTTTCCTAATATTCGAAATGAAAAGTAGAGTGTTTAACACGGGTGAAAGTCATCAATTCCTACTCGCATATAGTGCTCGTATGGGAATTGTTTCCTTTCGACCCTTGTATAAATAATCTAGTCGAAATTTCCACGTCCCTGAATGTTGTTCTTGTTATAGTTATAGTAAAGTATTAGGACGTCCACTCAATCTAGTTTTTTTTCGGTAAAATTTAAAGTCTCAAAAAATCATTTATCATTCATTCATCTGCCTAGCCTTTTCCTTAATAATTGTGGTTGACTTTCAGTATTACCGGATACAGCCGAATGTCATTATTTTATATGGAGTGACTGACTATCTGACCTCTAAAACCCAGTTAAAAATCATCTAGCAAATTATTAATCGTAAGAAATTATACACAACAACAAATGAGACTCATCTAAATTAATATTACAACTTTTCATATATCGTATCTTATTCAACAATCAAACAATTTATTAACGTTGTTACAAATTAATTTTGTGGTTAATATGTTAAGAAAATGTTAGTAATGATCTCAGGTAATGGTTATCAACATCTATTATCATTACACAAATCTGATTGAATTTGCAATATGCTCATTCATCATTTATCAGTTTGTCAACAATAGATTTTAGTTTTGTTATTTTACCTATTAGGTAGGTACACAAAGTTCATCTTTTTGGACAGAATACGAGACAGCAAAATAGCCGCTGTATTATTCTACTCCTTTGAGCAGTTGGATAAAGAAAATGAGATATTTTTGAAGACAGTATATTTTGCCACTTCAATAATGAAACACCCACAGCATAAAGTAACTTAAAAAAAACTTTTTACAAAAAAAAAACAACCGACTTCCAAAAAAAAAACACTACAAAGTGAAAAATAACTTTAATTTCGGAAGTCGGTGTCTTGGGTTTTGTGTTTTCGTTTTTTGCCACCGACTTCCGAAATTAAAGTTATTTTTCATTTTGTAGTGTTTTTTTTTTGGAAGTCGGTTGTTTTTTTTTTGTAAAAAGTTTTTATTTTTCACTTTTTGTTGTGGTACCTACCCCACACACATTCGAATACCATTACCTGCTACCAGTGACAGTCACTGGTAGCAACCAGTGACAGGAACTTATCATATCATCTACATACTAAGTGGGAAAAAAATACGTATTTTGTAGCTAACTCCAAAAACTACCCAAGCAAAGTTAATAAAATTTATATGGGACCAATTTGGAAGTATACCCTTTCAAACAAAAAAAGAATTTTTAAAATCGGTCCACAAATGACGGAGACACATACATGTACAGAGGCGGACTTAATGCCATAGGCATTTTCTACCAGTCAACCTTTGGGTGATGCAGAGACAAAACAGTGGTAGGTGCAATATCGAAAATTGTGGAATAAATAAATAATAATAAATAATAATTTATTTAAAACTGATCTCCAACAAAAGCCATAAATACACAAATGATTAAATTAAACACTTTTTAAAACGGATGCTTTCATTCATGTACCCATTCAGTGCAATCTAAAAGCTTTTTCCAACACAGCAATACAATTTCAGCAACATAGTAATCTAGCCCCGTTTCAAAACGTTTGCATACTCGTAGCGCCGTAGTTCCTACTCACATCTACTTAATATACGAGTTTCGTCTGCAGTCAAAAGCGAGACGGTACTGAGTTCAGTACAAAGAGCTTTTGTTGATTAGAAAGCTAACCAGCCCACTGAGATTAGTTTCGATGTTTGTGGTATAGCTAATGAGGCTAATGCAAGCTTGGTAGCCTGCAGTATGATTTAGTACGCAGTGATTTGAAGTGTATAACAGAGACTGTTTAGAAAATATTTGGAGCGCCGTTTAGGGTTCCGTAGTCAGCAAAGAACCCATATAGTTTCACCATGTTCGTTTGTCTGTTTGTCCACGGCTTAGCTTAAAGATTCTTAGTACTAAAAAGCTGTAATTTGGCATTATACATATTATTAATAACGCCGACAAAGTGGTAAAACAGAACCATGAAAAACATTTTTTTTAGGCTCCTCCCCTTCACGTAAAGTGGGGAAGTTTTAGAATTCCTCGTCTATGCCATGGTGTGGGGTGTTGTTCGAAATGTTGTTCATAAATATTGTGAGTGTGTGAAAACCATTTTGGATTCAGGCATCCGTTTGCGAAATATTAAGCTTTAAAGCGCTAATTTAAGTGTTAGTGAGTTGTCTCTCCCCCTGCCAGCTAAATGGTTGGTTTTGGATATTTTAAAAAATTCACAGCAGTAACATAAACAACGAAATTAAAAGAAAAACTATCACAGCTAAGTAGGCTCTACAACTGAACGAGTAGTAATCGATCAACTTACATTTGCAGTTGCAAAAACATGTTCTCCCATACATTCCGTATGGGAGAACATGTTTTTCAACTACAACGTTAAGTTTGTTCTTGGGATAAATTCATCCCAACTACGGAACCCTTCATTATGCGTGGTCCGATATGCACTTGGTCAGTTTTTTTACTTTTATAATAGTTCCGTTATACGTTACACCATTGAACGTAGAAAGACTAGGTAGGAAAGAGGGAGGGAGTAGACATGCACGGTCAGGAAAATTACTACGGCAATTTGCAGTGTTATAGCCAGTCCATACATCTGTCAAAGACTGACACTTGTAATTTGAATATACGGACATTTAAAGTTGGTAGGCAATTTGATAAACCCCGTTTTGATTTAATTTCCCTGACTTTATGAAAATTTTAAGATGTAGATAAATGTTATCAGCAAATGGAAAATAATTCTTGAGGTTGAATTTAAGTAACGAACTTGTTTATTAGAATATAAACTGAATACTTTATTGTTTGGCTCTCGAATACATACGAATTGAATATACGGACATTTAAAGTTGGTAGGCAATTTGATAAACCCCATTTTGATTTAATTTCCCTGACTTTATGAAAATTTTAAGATGTAGATAAATGTCACCAGCAAATGGAAAATAATTCTTGAGGTTGAATTTAAGTAACGAACTTGTTTATTAGAATATAAACTGAATACTTTATTGTTTGGCTCTCAATGTGTTACATACGAATTTTCCTTAACTGTACCATTTTCATTTTATATAATTTTACAGCCACTCATGTATTATAATTATAATGATATAACTATGATAATGAATATTATTTGTTTGAAGCCCTTATCGCGTCAACAGAGTAATTGACTTCACAGAAGCATGCGAATCCTGTGAACCGATTCAAGATAACAATAATTATGAACAGTTAGTTGTATTAATACGTAATAACGAGGGCTGGTTGGATTTTGTTTTTAATTTATGTACATTTTCAATAAGTATGCTTAATTTATTTTTAAGCTAATTTGTTACAATTTAATAAATAAATAAATAAATAAAAAAAAATAAAAAAAAAATCGTTTATTTTCAGGCGTCGACGGCCCATAGCGTGTTAGTAATCAGTACAAACTTAAAAACTATGTTAGTAGTAACACTTAGACACACATGAGTACAAAAATAAAAACACAAATACACAATAAAAATACAGCCAAGATTAGACATGGAAGATTTATCAAGTCCCATGTCTGACATGCCGCTTGATAAATGTATCCATTGTAGGCCCTTCTAGCCTTTCTGCAAACACCTTCAGAATACTATTGCTGCTTCCCCTCAATCTGCGTATCACTGATGCCACTTTTTTGCGCATGATCGCGAAATAATCGTCAGTGCGCGCATCCGCGAACATCCCTGACGCACTACAGTAAGGTGGAAGCCTCAACAGCGCCCTGAAGGCGTTAATGCAAAAATAATTTTTGTGTGCATGTTTGTTACGCTATCGCGGTTAAACCATCTGAGTAAAATTAATGAAATTTTTCAAAAAAGTGGCTTTTCTTTAAGGAAACTAATACAGAGTATTTCAATTTAACATAACATAACATAACATCACGCCTTGTTTCCCCGAAGGGTTGGGCAGAGGTGTCCCTGTAGCAGGTACACCCACATTTCGCCAGTTATGTTTAAGTCCCATGTAATAGGGGGCGAGCCTATTGCCATCAACCGGGCACAAATCCAGACTCGGGAAAAACTCAATAACACTTTGCCCGACCCGGGAATCGAAACCAGGACCTCATGCTCAGCAGTAGCGCTTGCGACCACTAGACCAACGATCAATTTCCTTCTTCTTTCCTTGTGGTTAGTGACTAACCTGGTGTTAGAGTTTTAAAGCTGCCCATGGGCCTCTGACTTAGCTTCACATGCCATCGAGAAATATCTCTCATCCAAGTCGGTTTCCTCACGATGTTTTCCTTCACCGTTTTTAAAGCAAGTGATAATTATACAATACGCACATGAATCCGAAAAGTTAGATGTGCGTGCCTTGGGTTTGAAGAGACCTAGGGTTTGAACTCGAGATCTATGACTTGGTAGTCTGACGGTCACACCACTAAGCTATCACTGCTATGAAAGGGGTTGCAAGTGTAAGCAGTTAACACTGTAATTTGAAAACACTGTAGAAACCTAGACCATTTATTTTTAAAAGATTAACCGTGGAGTTTCTTGCCGGCTCTTCTCCATAGGAAGCGACCAATTGGAATCGTGTACCTTGCTTCTGACGTTTCATAAGTGCCCTTGTAGGTTTATGTGAAATAAAATATTTTGAATTTGAAGCATTTTTTTTGTAGGTTATTTTCTAATTTTGGTACCTAGGTATGTCACTTTTATTATCAAAGAGCTGACTAAGAAGTTTAATATTCTAAAGGCTTTAGTCGCAAATACATCGAAAAGTTTAGTTATCATTATGATAGTTCATGTCAAATTAATAGCAACCTTGCGTGACTGTCCTCGGCACAGTTTCCAACGTTCGAGCGTCTAAACCAACATTTTTGATACAATGATGAGTGGTTTATTGATTAAAGTATTAAGTCTATTCACTATTTAACGTACTGCTTCATATTTGATGTTATTCAAAGTTGAAAAATTGTTTGCTGTTGATATTTATTTGAATAAAATGGGTTTGGGTTCAGTCGTTCGAAGACATTCCGTGTACTTACTCCATAATAATTTCTATAATAAGCCTATTTACTTCAATAAAACAAAAATCAAAATCATATTGTAAGCTACAGTCAATTCATAGGATAATGCATAAATTGTTTGCTTTAGTTTTCTTTATTAGCATAAAATGGTTTTGGTTCCGTCGTTTAAAGACATTTCGTTTTCCTCAATTTAATTTAAATACTAAGTATTTACTTCCATAAATCAAAAAAACAACTCAGGTCAATTCATAGGATAGTACATAATTCAATGTATACAAAACTGCTTTATAATCTCGAATCGGTTAAGATCTTCAAACGACATAATATATTAAAATGTCGTCGGCAATATCTGTTTCTGACGTTTGAATATGTATATTTTTGTTACAAGCGTATTTCAAAAGTTGAAAAGTATTTATTATTGGACATGATTTTTAGATTTCCTGCGTTTATAAGTCATGGGAAGAAATATTTTTTGCTTGTTACACGACGGATTGAGTTGTCGCTGACGTATTTTGAAGCAGTTACTGAAGGATAAATTCACAAGATTTTACGTAGTGCAAATTGTTGTAAGGCAACTGCTTTGGTTTTATGTTTTTTTAGAAAAAAATAATGTTGAACAATTTTTCTGTAAGCCATACACTATGTAGCGGTTATACCGCCACATATGAACTACGAATCATAGACATGATGTCACACAAATCCTGCATCGTGCAATTAGAGTTTACCGAACGATCGACATATATACAAGATTACGACTTCAAACCTTTGGGCTGTTGCCCGCCAGACACAACACCCGTCTGGTCGGAGGCTCCTCCCTTTTCTATGGTGGATGAGTGAACTTTACACCCTGTTCCTTATGTCCCTAAAACTACATAGCCACTGTTGAAAAGAAAAAAAATTGATGGACGATTCCAATTTGTTGTTTCATATAAATCAAACTCTGTTAGAAACTCTACACTGTGAAATTTGAATCACAGTTTTGCTTGAACAAACTTTATTCAGACCATGGTCTACTATCATTCTACAGCATCCAATAAAAAAAAAACATAATTGGTTTTTGAAAAAACACAAAAAGACAGTTTAAAATGTCAAGATTATCTACTGCTTACTAAATTTCGTTTATGGAGGTACATTTCCCTGTAGACAATGCTGTATCCCATGATTGGTGTCTGTGTTGTAGGGAGTAACGATAATCTTGACATTTTAAACTTTGTTTTTTTTTGTGTTTTTTCAAAAACCAATTGTGTTTTTTTTTTATTGGGTCCTTTAGAATGGTAGTAGATCATGGTCTGAACAACGTTTGTTCTAGCAAAACTGTGATTAAAATTTCACGGTGTATAGTAACACTTTAATACTCTAGTACCTAAGTACTAAAAACTTGAATAATAACAGACACAGTTATAATAATATCAGCTATCTTGTATAATATTCAGTTACTGTAGGTACTGAACCTAACACTGGAATGGAATTACTGAGAATTTAATTATAATAGTGCTCATATTATAATCATGCCTACCATCTCTTATTATGCCTTCATACTACTTGAACACACATTTATACTAGAAAACATTTGCTATTGAACTAACATAGTGTCTCTGGTAATGTAGTAAATGGATGACAGTACCTACCTTATTCACTTACTAATTACATAAACTATATCCAGGTACTTAATAATTTAACAGTTGATCAGTGACAGTGATACTTTTAAGCTATTGCATCGCTTTTATCGCGGGCTTTGAGCGCGGCGACCGAATCAAGAAATTCCGTAACGTAACGAAAATAATACCTAACACCCCCCACTCCGCCTACCATGTAATGACGGTTCTCATGACAACGTGATGTTGTCATGGAAACGTAATTTTTGTTTTATGTCATCATGTCATCATCCCAAGTGTAGCGTTGACAAATAGGAAGTATGGAGGTTATAAATGCTACGCAATAGCTTTACCGCGGCAGTCCCCGAGTGCCACACGTTTTTTTATTAAAGGTTGACATTGTTCTGACTTATTTCTAATTATAGTCACGCAGAAGTTTTGTTGATTGGTACTAATGCAATTACCAACAATCAAACTCTTGCTTCTTGATCAGAACAATCTTTACTAAGGTTCCGAAAAACAAACCGGAACCTTTAGAACATCATCATCATCCTTTGTTGTTCGTCTGTCTCAGAGTTTTTCCTCGAGATCTTTGCAACGTAGGAAATTAAATGTTAGCATAATATGCAAGTCTCGGTGACGTGCAAACAGATTGCCAGTCAAAGACCAGAAAACAATTTTTTTTTAAGTGAAAACTTTTTATGCTCGTTGAGCATTTTTGAGATGGGACTAAACCATTGATTTCGCGATACTGTAACGCAATTTACCGACACCGTGGAGTAAAAGACATCAACGCGTCGATTACCGCGGTGCCGACTTTTTTTCAAGTTTTCACTTCTGTCGGCACTCCCGGAGTGCCACTGTTTTTATTTAAATATTTATTTAACAATATCGTGTTGGGTATTGCGTTTTTGAAACCTAACTCATTGCCAAAATTAAAATCCCTACGTTGCATAATTCTCGAGTAAAACTCTTAGTGATAGACGAACAAGAAAATAAGATTATAAAAGTTTGATTTTCATTTGTTCGGAACCTTAAAAAATAAAAGTTTGTGACGATGTTGCTCAATCACGCATAAATGGTTGAACGGATTTAAATGGGCGAACAGATAGATTATATTCTTTTTTTTGGGTGGGAAATTATTAAATAACTTCTCCCGCTCTGGGCTGAGTGGGAGGGCGTGTCAGACTCTTACTTACTAAATCCCACCCGTGTTCCCTTCATTTTGCCGGGGGCACGATCTCCCTTTCGGACTTCTTCGCAACCCCGGATAGATTATATCTTAGATTAACACTATTAAAACAGAGGATACTCTTTCTCTCAAGGTAAGAAAGAAAGAAATAAAATTAAGTTTATTTGTCATAGAAACACGTGCATAAAAGAAGAGAACATTAAAATAAAATAAAATAATAGATTTAAATTTAATTACGAGCACAAAACTGAAATATGCGGCAGCTGCTGGCACGTCATGACTGTGACAAGAAGGCTTCCACTCAGCATGATGCTGTGCTATGGGGACTCACAGCACGGTGCTGTTTTTCAGTGGTCACCCGGTACATAAACTAGTTCTCCTAGGACGCTAGTCAAGTAAAAGCCAGTCCATAATAATTATTATGCATAGTTTCAGCGCACAGCGTACGTGATACCACAGCGACAATAAGGTTCTACTGTAGTGTCGCAGTGGTTTTGTTAAACTAAGCGGATTATATACTCGACGAACCATCAGCGAGAGCAAATTTAGAGGTTATTGGTTTATCTGGGAAATTAAGGACAAACACGAAGTTGTTGAGTATAAAATGAGTTCCATTTAAAATATCGCTTGTAGATTGCTTGTAAATGACATTGTTCGAAACAATACTACTAGGTACACACGGCTACTCATCAAGCTATAAATTTCCAGTTTAAGCTGATCTCGCATTGTATAGGATTTCCGTACAGTACAAGGTCAGCTTATACTGGAAATGTATAGCTTGATGTGTAGCCGTGTGTACCTAAAACTCTTCTATCTGCCATCAAGTAGAGCTTTGTTCAGATTGGAATCGAATAATTGGCACTAGAGTTTTTTTTTTACCTCTAGTTTTTGCTGAGAGCTGGCAACGTTGCGCCGTTGACGTTTCAAATGTCAAGATACGAGGATAACCATTTTCAATCTGTTTATCCTTGCAAGTAAAACCAAAACATATTTGTTAAAACTTTTTACAAAAAAAAACAACCGACTACCAAAAAAAAAACACTACAAATTGAAAAATAACTTTAATTTCGGAAGTCGGTGTCTTGGGTTTTGTGTTTTCGTTTTTTGCCACCGACTTCCGAAATTAAAGTTATTTTTCAATTTGTAGTGTTTTTTTTTTGGTAGTCGGTTGTTTTTTTTTGTAAAAAGTTTTTATTTTTCACTTTTTAGTTGTGGTACCTACCCCACACACATTCAAATACCACTACCTGCTACCAGTGACAGGAACTTATCATATCATCTACATATTAAGTGGGAAAAAAATACGTATTTTGTAGCTAACTCAAAAACTACCCAAGCAAAGTTAATAAAATTGATATGGGACCAATTTGGGAGCATACCCTTTCAACCAAAAAAAGAATTTTCGAAATCGGTCCACAAATGACGGAGAAATCGGTGGACATACATAAAAAAAAAAAAAAAAAAAAAAAAAAAAAAACAAACATACGCGTCGAACATATAACCTCCTCCTTTTTGGAAGTCGGTTAAAAACCAGACCTAATTCATTGGTCGATAGGGCTCTTAGGTGCAGAAGATTTCTGTAACGCATGGCATAGGGCCCGTTTTAGGGGAAGGGAATGATTGCGCCGGAAAACCTACACTGCACGTTTGGCAGTTGCATTGAAAGTAGATTTGCATTGGTAATTTTCATTGGTTGTAAGTCATCGCACGCTTTTTACCGACCGATGAATTTCATTGGTGGATACTCCCGCTACCGGGATTCCCCGCAGACGGTGTACCGACAGCTTTATTGACTTATGACTTATGACTGTCATTACCCCGCCAGCGGGGAGTCCCCGCGTGCTGTATATCGACCGAGTTATCGACTTATGAAAATGAGCCATAAGCTCAGCAAGATAATCTTCCCACGAATATTAATTTCATTGTTCCAATAATATCATCTACAGTTCGGTGTACGTACCTTATGTGATTAAAGTCTGGTCGTATATTGGTTCCTACTATGTGGCGATGGCGGTGGAGTGGTTCTGTTGCCAGCTAAGCGGATTAACCGCGTGATGACCCTCTAGCCATTGTGGGACTTAGAGTATAAAGGCTACTATATTTTCATACTTTTATCGGGAAATGTAAAGCTTTCCTATTTGAGCTTTGTGAATACAAATTCACAATATAAAACTCCTTTCTCGTGGGTTTGATTACTGGTAATTTACGTAAATAATCTTCAAGTTATGGTTGTCAGATAGGCAGTCGCTCCATGTAAAATACTGGTATCCCACTGTTTTCGGTTAGACTAGAAGCTGACCTCAATATACTTGAGAAAAAGCTAAGGAAATGATGATGAATCTATAGAGAGCTGAAAAATTGAAATCCTACCTTATTCTTTAACAATTTTGTTTGGGTAAGTAGGTATAGACAGGATAATTACCAACACAGCACAGCCGTTTGCAACTCGCAATCAAATACGTAGTCTACCTACTATCTCAAAATCTATGAAAAATGTTACTCCAACATTCCACAAAGACGTAAATTAAACAAACGTAAAACAAATGATTTCCAGTAGTTTAGTAAAGCAGAACTATGAGAATACAAACGATCTTGTTTAAAGCAGCTAAATAAAGCGTGGTGATGTTCGCTCAAGCGCTTTATATGTTAATACTACGCCGCATAGAGTCATCTCAACTAAAGCTATGTATACGAAGTGCAAACTAGTTGCTTATTCAATTTCTGTTTTAGGTTTGGCAAGCAAGACATTTGCGTTACCACTTTGCCACTAAGTTGTATCCTACTTGGTGAATTTAATTTTAATTACATTGGTCTCAAATTCCCACTACATGTTGCACTATTCAAGATCTTCAGTTAAATAACTGTCAATTATACTATGTACGCAATACAGGGTAGCAGGGACATCAACGCGAAAACTGTTACCATGGATTCAGTACATGATTCTGAAACCCCCTGCGTGGAAATTCCTAGTTGGATGTTAAAAAAAAAAAACAATGGCACTCCGGGAGTGCTGACAGAAGTGATAACTTGAACAATTTTGTTGTGTGGGAAATACTTTTAATGAGATGTTGGTAACGGTAACGGTAACATTGTCGCGAGTTCAATTGTTTTTTCCCATCTCAAAAATGCCCAACGCGCCTAAAGAAGTTTTCACTTAAAAAAAAAAAACAGCTGTTTTATAGAAAAGTGTCTACGCGGTCAAAATGTATGGAACAGTAGATTTTTTTTTAAATAACCGACGAAAAATTTCAACGCAGGACGGTTCAGAATCATGTACTGAATCCATGGTAATAGTTTTCGCGTCGATGTCCCTGCCACCCTGTATACTATGGCGTTAACTGTTCAGCTTTTAGTAAATACTATACTGGCTTTCCGAATAAATTGATCGGGTAGCAAATGGAATATTCGCTGTCCAAAAAGGCTGAATTTAATAACTAAGTATCTAGATTTATACATATTATAAATTGAAGCCACTTTTCGTGTATGTCTCTCTGACCGTGTTGTTCTTCTAAACTAAGCAACGGATTTTGATGCGGTTTTGAACATCATTTAGAGAATTTAATCTGGAAGGTTTATGTGTATAAAACATTGGTATTTTACTTTTTATATATTAATAAATACAATAAATGTTGTTATATTTAGTAACCTGTTCCACTTAACTATTCCTAAAAATCCTGTAAAAAATTGAACCGCGTTCCACCTCTCAACAAGGTATCCTCACACACACCGAGCGCTAGGCAAGATCGGTGTGGCAACACGCCGTGTTCGGGTTCGCGACGAGTCAATCATCATCCTAAGGATACCTCGTTGAGAGGTGAAACAAGAGTCAATTTCTTATAGGGTTTTTATGGCTCTTTAGGAATAATTAAGCGGAACAGGTTACTAAATATAACAACTTCTATTGTATTTTATAATGGATTTCCGCAAGGTCACGCCTGAATCAGTTAACTATATTAATTAATTAATCTTCATGTTTTGTCCGCATGTGGAAACCGTCCAAAGCAAGGGCGGTTTGCTAATCTATTTGTAAATTCATAAAAGCTTTCCACTAGTAAATTAAGTTGGTAAAATAAATTTAATTAAATACTCGACTAACTGACACGAAATCATTATGTAACTCATAATTTACCTTGCATTTCCCAACTATGTTGAGGTCGGCTCCCATTTTCACCAGATGCAGCTGAATATCAGTATTGTACATACAGTGTTGTACATACTGTTGTACATAGTGTTGTACATATCATTATTGTACATACTCTTTGGTGAGACTGGTTGTCAGACTTTTGGGTTTCTGACAACCCGGTACGACTGTCAAAGATACAAGAATGACAGCGGTCACCAACGGCTTAAAACGTGCTTTCCGAGGAACGGAAATCATTTCTTATATAGCTAGAGAAGATTAAGGTTGAAATGTATTTTCAAGACTAGCAAATAACACTCAACATACTAGGAAAACATGTCAACGTCATGACGGTTTGCTTAGCAATAAATCACGGATAACAAGAAACATGGGTGACAATTATTTAGTACATTCATAGAATTTCCACGAAACAGTGCTAAATTATAGCAAGCATTTGTCACAAATATGTACGAAACCTAGAAATTGCTTTACAAAATCGTCTTATCCATTATGAATAAAAATATTAAACTTAAGTTCTTAGAAAAACTCGGTTAACTTCTTTGTTTCTTCTCAGATAGTGAATTATCTAGGGAAACCGTATAAGCCTTGCTGGCTACGGTTTTCCTTTTTTTATGAACTGTTATTTTAAAGTTTTCCAGTAGAAACACTCACTCATTGCTTATACTCCGGTTTCTTAGATATTCTTAACCAGAGTTTATCTTTGCGACAGTAATATCTACGAGTATACTCACAAACATATATTATTATAAATTAAAGTCACCTTTCGTGTCTGTGTGTGACCGTGTTGTTCTTCTAAACTGCGTAATAGATTTTGATGCGGTTTTGAACATCATTTAGCCCAGGAAGCACGGGCGATTTTTTTCCACGGCGATTTTTTTTAACACTCTGTTCAGCGTGGAGAGTTGAAAATTCAACAGTGTGTCTTTTCGACGCGCTGAAATGTACTCTGGATCGTTGGATTCTCAACGTTCGGCTCAACACCGAGAGTTGAATATCCAGTGATAAAATCCCGCCGCGATATTTTTACGTCTATGCGTACGTGGGCTTAGAGAATTAATGCCGGAAGGTTTGTGCGTGTTAATACATTAATATTAACCGGTTGTATGCCGTAGTTACAGAAACAATTAAAAAGCCATTGTGTCTCGCGTGGATCCTTGTTTCGGTTCCACGAAGGGTTAAACTTATATATGTCAGCCTGAACCTACACTGCCTGCCTTTGTCCAGCAGTGAACTGGGATAAGTTGAGTTGATTCGTTGGTTAAAATTTATAAATAATAAAACAACTTGATGTTTTGTCTAGTTGTAAAATCATGTGAAACTGGGACGGGTCACTAGTTGATGATCATATACATTGTGTATAATCGACACTTTGCGTTTCTTATCGGAGTGTTTAGGAATAACTTTGCTTGGATAACTTTATCGAATAGCTATTGAGAATTTATCTGAGAATCTAAGAACCAGGGCAGGGCATTAGTACATAAAACTAAATAAATACAGACGATTTATTGTATCTATAGAGTTATCAAGTCTATTCCAATCTTACAACAGATAACTCTCCCACTAAAGATATAGTTTGAACGTGTTTATCTTGCCATGTGGAAGTGACGTATTTGTCGACTATTGTTTCACATTCTATTGCAGACTCCTTTGAGTAGTTAGCATAATGTCCCCGAACAATTTAATGGAGAATAGTTCTCGTCTCTCTTGTTTGTAATAACGTTTGTTAGGAAGGAGGTTGATGACTTAACTACTAGAATTGAATTGAATGTCGCGTTACGCATTTATTTTTTATTATACAAAAGTATAATAAAAAATAAATGCGTTGTGTGAAGCACTAATATTATATGAATAACTATTTATTTATTTATTTCGTCTGCGGCTCTTGCTCACTCCCGCCAAAATTGTTAAAAGTTGTGTAATTTCTTACTTATTTACGCTAAGGACGGCTTAGACCAAACGAACGAATGCACATTCTATCCCCAGTTGATCAAATTTATTTTGCGTAAACAAGGCTATAGCACTATTTGCGGCTAACCATACTAAAATTTCAAGAATATCAAGAAAATAATGCTCTTGTTCTTATTCTGGTTCTACGCTCGTCTGATGTAAACTCACCTTTACAAGTTTTTCTGTGCGTACCTAATTATTAGTGTCATTAACTGTTTTCGTACCATAAACCTAACGTTTTCATCACTGACTTTGTACTTGTGAGTGAGCGAGCACGTCTCACTGCCATAGATCACTGGCACACGCACTGGTCAAAGAATTTCGTCTTGAGACACTGCGGTATGTGGGACGAGAAGATATTGCGAAGCTTCCAGAACGGTTAACACATTTATTTATTTACAAACATCAATAGTGAGTATCTGTTGGATGCAGAAACAATTTAATATGAAAGTGACATTGCTTAAGGTCTGAAAAAATACAATCACATATGGAAGGGATAGTTAGTACCTTCAAATTAGTTTAGAATATATTTATTTTACAAGTAATCTTCCCCTTAATACATTAAGTAGGTTGTCATGTGCAAAATGATACAATAAGGGTTTTACCAAAAAAGCTGGGTAATTCTCAGATTTATTGGCAAGCCTTAAGATTTATAGAGGGGTCATGGTGGACTGAAACGTAGTTATTTTCGGGCTTTTACTAAACCATCTATTTTACTGTAAGACAAGGAGAAGTTCTAAGTGATTTAGTTATATCATGCGTCGATTTATCATCCGTTTTGCAAGGAGGGATGGTTTTTGCTAATGTCTTGCCAATGCTAGGGAAATTAATTGTTAAGCCAATTGACTACCAACTTAAATTGGCCATCATTCAAACAACTGTCATTCATTGCCAAAATTTTTTCTCGAGGGCAATGTTGCCGATGTCGACGGTTCAGCCAATTTATAGATGAGTTAAGAGAAATAGTGTGTAAATCAAAGAATATATTTGTAAAAAAACGTAAATCCAAGACTAAATAGTATTGGATTTAATTGACGAATAATTTGAACTTAATGTAAAGCTAGTTGACGAGTATTAGAACACTGAAACAAACAGATAAACATTAAAAAAAAAAACAAAATACAGGGTGGCAGGGACGCGAAAACTGTTACCATGGATTCAGTACACGATTCTGAACCTGAACTAAAAAATCTGCTGTTCCATACATTTTGACGAGCAAAACCTACGCGGTCAAAATGTATGGAACAGCAATTTTTTTTTTAAATAACCGACCATATATTTCAACGCTTGGGGGTTCAGAATCATATCCTGAATCCATGGTATCAGTTTCCGCGTCGATGTACCTGCCACCCTGTATTGTTAGTAATTAAGTAAATATGTAAGTTGTAATTTGTGTTAAATCAATTTGCTTTTCCTTGACTGTACCTACAAGTTTTGTGGTAGTTCTAACAGCATACAGGCTATAGGCTAAACTGCCACATCCGAAGAAACTGGACTGCCGCATACGTAGGTAGGAGAATCTTGAGTTTTTTTTTTCTGTTTGTACTTCTTTTTGTTCAGTATGCAGTGATAATAGTTTGTAACTAATCAACTATGAAATTAATTGATGATTTTGCTTTTTTTAAGATTATCACTTAAAAAAGCAAAATCATCAATTAATTTCATTATTCCTATTCTTAGCGTTGCGTTGGGCATTTTTGAAATAAGACAAAACAATTGAACTCGCGATACTGTTACCGACATCTCATTTTTGTAAACGTGATTGTGCTTTTTATTTATATTACGCTACGGATCAATGTTCTATGCAAGTATTTTTACTATAAAGGTTTTGGAAGTTTTTTTTTTTTGTAAACACGATTGTGCTCTTTATTTAGATAAGGTTACGGAGTTTGCACAGTAAAATTGTTCAAGTTTTCACTTCTGTCGTCACTCCTGGAGTGCCACTGTTTTTTTTTTTTTCTTTTGGGCATCTTATAGCTGATCTCCGATGACTATTTAACCGGACTTTCCTATGGCTGCCTTAAACTTCTACACTCAAAGCCTCCAGCCAGGGTGATGATTTTGCAATCTTTCATAAAAATTAAAAGAGAAATTAACAGTTCCTCATATATATAGAGCCAATGTATAAAATGCTGCAAGATCCTCATTGACTGTAAAACACACCATTTTTGACAGTCGTAGCAGGTCCCTATGTATCTTGCAAGATTAAAATTTATACCAATGATAGTTTACTACCTCAGAATTTTATGATGCAATTTTATAGCTGTAAGCAGTAGGGTAAATGATATTCGAGAGCACACTTACCATAATATGAAACCGGCCAAGTGCATGTCAGACCACGCACAATGTAAGGTTCCGTAGTTGGGATGAATTTATCCCAAGAACAAACTTAACTTTGTAGTTGAAAAAAAAAATCTTTCATACGGAATGTATGGGAGAACATGTTTTTACAACCGCTAATTTAAGGTGGTCGACTATTACTCATTAACTAGTAAAGCTTACTCAGCTGTGATAGTTTTCCTTTTAAATTCGTTATATAAGCTACTGCCGTAAATTTTTTCACATATCTAAAATCAATCATTTAGCTGGCAGCCGGGGGGACACTTGACTCTAACAAAAATTTGCACCTTAAAGCTTAATATTTCGCAAACGGATCTCTGAATTCAAAAATGGTTTTAACACACTCACAATGTTTTTGAAAGACCTTTCCAACGATAGTCCATACCAAGTGTTCGAAAAAAAAAAACATCCCCACTTTACGTGTAGGGGAGGTACCTTAAAAAAAATATTTTTCATAATTTTAGTCGGATTTCACTTAAATGATTAATATGTAAACCCTTTCCAAATTACAACTTTCTAGTACTAACAGTCTTGTCAGTCAATTCAGTGACGTATTTCCGACATATCATCATCTGTCTAGCCTTTTCCAGTCTAACCAGATGCAGCTGAATACCAGTATTTTACATGGAGCGACTGCCTATCTGACCTCCACAACCTAGTTACTAGGTAACGCGATACCCCTTGGTAAAACTGGTTGTCAGACTTTTTGGGCTTCTAACTACCCGTAACGACTGTCAAAGATTTACAAATGACTGCCAAGATCGACGGCTTAACGTGCTTTCCGAGGCACGGAGGGGTCTTGGTATGTAAAAATGGTCACCCATCCACAGACCAACCGCGGCAAGCGTAGCTTAACCTGATCGATCGACCCGTGTAGCTGTTGTTACTTAGCCCTGTATTTCCGACATATAAATATGTAAAATATGATATTCTAAAACTCATTTTATTTATCTAAAGTTTACACGTAAAGCATTGATTATTTTAAAATAACATTTTCCGACGCAATTCATAATTTTCTCAGACACGAGTAATGATAACTTCTCGTGTCGAAACCGTTTTCATTTCAGGAAACTTGAGTCTCAATCCAATGAACACAATAATAAAATAAAGAAATCAAGTTGAATTTCACACGAAAAAGTAACATCACTCAATCTTTTACCGAAACGTGATGTTTTATGATTTGTTTGGCGTTAAAGGCGTATTTAATACAAAGTAGGAGTTAACAAAAAGCATAAGTTTTGATGTAAGCAGTTTCTTTTGGCTTTAGAATCTTACCTTACTTAATTGCAACCTTGACCTAGCAGCCTCATCGAGGCGAATAGTTAGCAGTAAAAAGGGCTTCAGGTCTTTGACCTACAAAATTAGTGTTTTTTTTCATTACAGATATCAACAATTAAATGATTACACATGTTTTACAAAAACAATAGTTATTGATAGTCAGCATCAGCATCTATCTAGCCTTTTCGGCTTCCAGTCTAACCGGATGCGGCTGAATACCACTATTTTACATGGAGCGACTGCCTATCTGATCTCCACAACCCAGTTACTGGGTAATACGATACCCCTTAGTAAGACTGTCAGACTTTCGGGCTTCTGATTACCCGTAACAACTGTGACAGCCGGGACCGAGCAACGGCTTAACGTGCTTTCCGAGTTACGGAGGGGTCTTGGTATGTAAAGACGGCCACCCATCCACGGACCAACCGCGGCAAGCGTAGCTTAACCTGAAGAATTGGCCCTTGCGGCTGTTATTACTTAGCCACAAGGCTATCTTATTCAAGATAATACAAAATAACATAATTGCTACTTTATAAGGTACAGTGCCGACCAAAAGTCCATGAGCAATCTCACAAAGCAATAGACTGAAGCTTCGGTTTGACTTACGACCTTCTTCTATAAGTTGTTACAATACTGTAGACACGCACATTACACACACACACTCACTTTGTCTGCAACCAATGACTAGTTCAATAATCATCATTCGTTTTTAGTTTCATTCGTCTTGTTCACATAAATATTAAAGTTTAGCAGGTAGACCACAAAAAACTAAGTAAATTATTTCGATTTCTGTGGGGTAGATGCAGTTTGTTACGAGTATTCAATTAATAGAACTTTTTTGGTTCGTGGATAATATTGGTGACGAGTATTTAGCGCAGTGTTGTGGTTATTATTATCAAAAAGCAGGCATAAAATATATTGAAGAGATCAGATCAGATCAGAGAATATTATTGCGCTGCGTAAAAGTGAAGTGAATATCTAATGAAACCGGACTAAGTGTGAGTGTTATCATTAATATATTTCATATTTTACTAAACATAAATCTTAATCAAGGGTATTGTTGATAGAACAGAGGTATTGTTGAGACAGAAGATGCCTTTAAAGTTTTAAATTCATTGTGAGGTTTAATTCGATTAGTGAATAATAAATAATAAGGTATTATTTGTGTAATAAAAACAATGTTTTTCTTTGTTCTAGAGAAATACTGTGAGGGTTAAGAGATATGAGGAAGGGGCTTATTATCGAGTAGCAGCGACGTCAAATGGTGAATGAAACAAATGGTTTCATACCAACGAGACATTTTGCTGAATTATTAAAAACACGTCATTATGAACCGTTCGCCGTGCACTCTGAAGGCTTGCATCATTGAAGACCAGCTAGAAAACCGTTTTTGACCTTAAAATATTGACCGTACCAACTTAATAAACAACAGATTCGTTATTGCATGAATTTATGGTAACGAATTTTTTAAGCACGTTTCAATAGGGTGTTTGTCGTATTTCTTGCAGATATACCGAAATTGTTTAATATTATTTTAGTAATAGTATTATTTTAGGATAAAAATTTGAGGTTTAGTTTCAATCTTCTTTTCGTAAAGAAAATGAATACTTAAGCTTTAACCTCAATAACAACCAATATTTACTAAAGTCAAATAAAATGTAAAATAATTAATACAAATAAAATATAAACAAACTGCCCATATTTAACCTTAAAATTACCTATTCTGTAAGTAGTTTTTTACATTTTAAGTAGTCTAATATTCTTATTTATTACTTAATTACTTCGACCATGATCAAAGCTTAATATTTATGGTGAAAAAATCCATTAAAAATTTAAAATATTTCATAATTTAAATATGTCTAAATAATACAAACTGCTTCTAAGTTTCTTGACATCTATTTCACATCTTATTCAGCTGAAGTAATGATAAATAATTGTAGCAGTTTATTAACTTATGTAAAATAAATATAACGAATAAACATATATTTTTTAATTTTGTTATCATATATCACGCATTTTTTATTCTAAAACCTTTATTGCAATAACAACATAAAAAAGCAGCAATATTTAAAAAATATTATTATCGAAAACAAAAATAATAATATTTGCAAAAAACCGCACTGTGTTTCACGAGATTAGAACCTGAGGCAGATTG
Organism: Agrochola litura; assembly: GCA_949152395.1. Lineage (NCBI taxonomy): Eukaryota > Metazoa > Arthropoda > Insecta > Lepidoptera > Noctuidae > Agrochola > Agrochola litura. The sequence goes on along the minus strand of OX424509.1, from coordinate 12,597,688 downwards.
AATTCCATACCAACGCTTAACGCTTTCTGCTATCTGCGCTTGTTAAGTAACTATCGAATTTTAGCAATGCCATTAACTGGTCAAGTTCACGCGCATAGTGCGTGTGTGCTAGCATGTTTAAAGCGACGGAAATATATTGTTGTTTCGTGTAACTGCGTTATCTGTGGTGTGTGTATCGTGTTGCTTACACATACAAATGTACGAGCTATACCGCGTGTTCACAGCAATACGACTCTTAGCGTGCTCATGCACTTTTGAGCGCTTACTGTACATGCTTTATTTATTCAAGCATACAATTTTTCAGAGAGGGACTTGCCATGCGCCTGTTGGTAGACGATAATAATTTTTTAGAAAGTGTGGTTTTTGTATCTGTATTAAGTTATCAAACATTATAACTAGCTATCCGTTTTGAAAATAATTCCAGAAAAATATAGGGGATAAAACCTCTCTATTTTTCTTTTCCTTCCTTCATTCTGTAGTCTATTAAAAAGAGGTTTTGTGTACGGCACGTGTTGTTTGCGAACAGAATTACTTTTTTCTTCATCTTTAGTCACCGCTTATTGGATCAAGCTTTATAGAGAGGTGGGTAAATAAGTAAATAGAGGGCTCTGACTATCGGATTTGTTTTCTTATATTGTTGCCTTTATATTTTGTGGAAAACTGGGTAAAGACAGGTATTTATGTGTTTAATAATATGAGTAATTCTTTATTAGGTTTATTTCGTTTTTTTTTAATTTTCAAGCAAAACAATGTGTAATGCGTTTTTGGTACTATTATGGTATGTCAAAAATGCATTTAATTTAAACATTCGTTATTCAATAATATAATACAAAAAGAGGAAGGAAGCATGGTGATGTCAGCAAACAGTGGCAATGGAAATCAAAACACATCCAAGCAACGTCGACACCGTGACAACTTTCTTATCTATACATCTAATAAAATCGTAGCGAAATCAAAACTGTACATTTAATATTTTTGAAAAAAAGTGATTGCTACGAGGTCTGGGATCGATTTTAATGCTGAGAATATAGTTTTTAGAATTTTTGTCTTTTGGTCTGAATGTATTTTCCAGTATCACGCAAATTCTACCGGATAGATTATGTTAAAATTTTGCATAAATATTCCCTATAAGTCTAGTTAAACTGTAGGGTATAAACTAGGTGAGCTTCCTTGTCGGATCTGGAGGCAGAAGTACTCGCGCACATTTTGGAGTGGTGCGAGGAGGCCAAACGCCGGGGCGTAACTCCACTGCCGCGAGAAATCACGGCACAGCGGAGCTCCGGCGGGAGATCATGGCATCATGGAGAGTGCGATTGTCGCAACCCAGCGCACGGCACGCCGCAATTGCGGCAATAAGCCCCCTCTTTGAGGAGTAGCTAGAGAGGCGCCACAGCGTCCTCACCTTCTGCCTGACGCAGGTCTTCACAAGACACGGTTGTTTTGGGAGGTTCCTGTTCCGGAAAAGGCGGGAGGAAACACCCGTGTGCCACCATTGTGTGGATCGCCCGGAGGACATGGTGGAGCATACGGTGGAGGTCTAACTGGTTTAGGCGGGGCACCACCGTGTCCTCGTGGAGACGATAGGCGGTGATCTCACGCATACGGCCCTGGTTCAGACCATGGTATGGAGTGAGATGGCATGGGAGGCCGTCACCTCCTTCTGCGTAGCAGTAATGCTCGCAAAGGAGGAGGCGGAGCGCGTGAGGGTGAGGCATATTTCGCGCCCTCATGTCCCTAACTTCCGCTGGAGACGCCCTGGGCCTCGGGAATCGCAGGCTGATTCCCGGCCACCGTAGGCATGGGCTTGCGGACGGTGAGCAATGGGTAGCTTGCCGTCCGATAAGGACCACGCCCGGGTCGACGGCGCGTTGTGTTTCACGGCGCGCCTCAAAGAGATATCAGCAGAACTGACGGGGTCTGCTAGGGCCAATGCCTGCCGGGGTGGCGGGAAAGTCCGAAAGGTATCCCTTTGGCCGTGGCCCCTCGCAACATACAAGCAACTGAAAGAACACGGGTTGGTTTTAGTCAGTAAGAGTCTGACACGCCCTCTCGCTCCACCCAGAGCGGGAGAACTTATTTAATAATTTCCCACCCAACAAAAAAGAGAGGGTATAAACTATCACGCTATTTGCTATGGGGGAAGAGCAATATTACATTATGTTCGTATTTTCATGTTCCAGCATGACAACTCTACAGCTATAATTATTTTGTGTAAACAACAAAAATTTAAACTTACACACATATCTACAACTTTCCACTGTCATCGTAGCTAAATATTTAAATCTTATTTGTACAGACAAAGGTTAAATTGTTCTTAGGTCAACAAACGTTGAACAATAAAAAAGTAGCTAATGCGTACAAGTTCTTTATGTGACGGTGGCAAAATATTTAGTTGCTGTGACAGGAAAATTCTGACAAAGCTTTTATTGTGTCTTTGTTGACTATTTTTTTCTCCGTGCCACAACTAGGTTTGAATACGAGCTCATCTCGCAGCGAGATAGATAATCAGTTTGACCCTGGCGTAAAACCTGAAAGAAACCACGAACGTCTTTCCTTATTCAGTTATTTGAATTCCTCAAGGAAGTTTTTTTTTTTCATTACAATACATTTCATTCGGCGTGTTAATTTCGCCTTTTTTTATTTTCACCAAGGGAACAAAAAATAAAACACGAAACCTGCATGTCATTCTATTTCCTCACAAAAACTTTTCCCATTTGTTTTGAATGAATGCGGATCAATTTCACAATACATTTCCGACAAAGTGTTTCCTGACGCACGATCGTAACGCTTCCGAAGTTTCTTTTTCCACCGCTATGCGTTGTTTAAAAGTTTTAACCGAGCAAAGTGAGACAGGCATGGTGTAACTTTCCCAATTTTAAAGTATCAAAGTTTTAAGCAATTTTGATCCTTAAACGAAATCCATAAGGACGTGAATACAGTGGAATTTTTCCTCAAATTGTTTGTGTAAACATTCAAAAACTAGGTATTCAATGTTTCGAAAAGTTTGGATCGCGATAAAAATCTGGTGCTGATTGTCCAAACCTTGCGTGTTTTGAAATCATTTATTTTTCTAGAAGCTTTACGGATTTTTTTTTTTCGCAATCTTATCGAAATGTCGTACCGACTTTGTCGTTGAGTGGCATATTTTTTTCGCGACAACAGGAAGATAAGACGGGATTAGCTTTTTCTAATTTACTTGTAACGACGGAGGCTTCGCGGGTAGTCTCATTGTCCAGAAAATGGAATATGTTATAAGAGAAATATCAATCTACTAGGTTCCTTTGCCCGATGACCAATTTTAATATTATCTAAGTCCTTATTATACTATCGATAGTGTATAAATTTTCAAGAAGACGTTTAATTCTATAGATATAATAAATAAAACTCGCTTTTTGTGTCTGTCTCTCTGACCGTGTTGTTCTTCTAAATTACTGAATATGTTTATTATGTATACAGTGTGAGTCTTTATAATGTGAAATGAGGGAATCTGTGTTTAATTTTAACGACGGAAAAAATATTTTAAAAAAACTTTTTTTTAACAGAGTCTACAACATAACGCTCGGACCGGCCGGAGCTGAGCAGAGTTTATCTGTAACGGTCGTGCTGTTTTTTTTTTTTGGTTGGGCAATTATCAAATAACTTCTCCCGCTCTGGGTGGAGCGGTAGAAGTCTTTCAATCATTATGGAGTTTGTTTCATCGCGGTAGATGATTTAGTTTAAAAATTACATCGTTTTGTTACAATTTTTTTTTTAATTCCATAAAAAGTATTAAAAAATATTTAGATTTTTTAAATATTTTTTCTGTCGTTAAAATTAAGCATAAATTCCCTCATTTCGATATGTGCACATTATAAAGAATCACACTGTACATTATTTTTTAAAGGTACGTAATGGGGGCGTCTTATTGAGAAATTTTACGATTATTAAGGACGATTACTACGACGACGACGACGACGACGACGATTATTTTTACGATTTTTACGATTATTTAGTATGTAAGGATCGTAGCAGGTGGCGTTCTGTAGTTTCTGCCTACCCCCATGGGAAGAAAGCGTGAGTTTATGTATGTGTATGTTTACGATTATTGTAAAAAATTATAAAAAAAAGTATTTGCTAAAAAAACATGTTTATTTTCCATTTAGGGTTTTTTTTTCCACAATTTTCATTAAATGAAGATGCTTAATTACTTCCAATCATTATGAAGTCTGTTTCATCGCGATAGATCATTTAGTTTAAAAGTTAAACCGATTACAATACAAGTTTTTAATATTCCATAATAAAATGTTTGGTTTTTTTTTAATCCGTCGATAGTATTAAGCATAGATTTCCTAATTTCGACATTTGCACATTATAAAGACTCACACTGTATATAAAGAAATCTCGATGTTTTGACCTGTCGTTAAAACTGTGTGAAGCAGTGGGGCGGGTCACTAGTGACAAATGTATTGAAAAAGCATCATCATTGTGAGTCAAAAGAGGTAAAATATGTATGGCATATGAACCGGAACCCAGTTGCACAGTCTTTCATGAAAAATGACTGCGAGGAGGCTTTATTGGACACATTTGTCAGTTTGACGGGCCCGAGCAAGTGGTGACGTGAATGTGGGTTTGTTAGCCCTAGCGGACAATTAATCTCGTCTTGAGTGAAATTCCTGGTGCTCGGGAAATGCGAGTTACGAGCTTCGAGAATTTCACTCGGAGCCCACTAATAATAATTTATTTGGACTTAGAGAACAATTTTCGGCAGCTGGCACCAACGAAAACAAAAATCGATAAATTAAATGATGGGTGAACGATTTCTTTAACTTTTCGGAATTTGTTTGATTCAGCGAGGTCACTTTCAATAGGCCATAGGTCGTAATAGGGCAATAGAGTTGTTGTTTTAACCTATATTATATAATTTTTCCATAATTCTTTATAACCCGTTACCTTTGTTTTCACTTCCATCCTATCTATCTTTTATTTCAGATCTTAATTAAAACCAATTTCAGCATCAAGTTTCTAGAAAAATAAAACCTAATTCAAATCGTCAAGTACTTCAGATTATCAATTTAATAAGTGGCAATAAAGCGCTTCAGTTAGGTAAATTGGATTTCTTCCATTGAAAAGCTTTCCAGAATGGAACTCAGGCTGAAAGGACCCCTTATCTATTAAATAGGTCCTTATGTACCTGTATTTACGAGAAAACGGGTAAATCGATTGTTTAATAATAAAACAGGAATATTAGAGTTGGCAAAAAGAACAATGGGACCGACTTCTCTGTTTTTGTTGCATTATTGCTCATAGAATTGTTTTGTTCGATTCTTCAGGACTCTCGAGTCGAAAAAAAAATATTATAGTTTCGTTAATCTTACGCTAAAAGTGGAATGCTGATGTAAGATTATTGTGGCAATTTTTTCAGCTACTAGATAGGTACCCACTTCTTTTCTTTTCATAAAATTAATGAAGGTTTAAATGATAGCCTCTGAACTTAAGAGCTTTGGATCTTAGCATAATATGTTACTAATGACCGCTTCCGCTTTCATAAAGTTTGTAGTTTTATAAAGAACCTAGTACTTTATTGCATAAATTGCATAAAAAGCTACACAAAAATAAAGAAGCAGGTAAATATTGGTAAGTATATATACATACCTCTTTTTTGTACGCAATATCTTCTCATCCCACATACCACAGTGTCTCGAGACAAAAGTCTTTGTCCAGTACGTGTTGCTAGTGATGACCCATAGTACTGAATCGTAGTCGCTTACAATTGGTTTCATTAGAAGGCTGAAATTCACCCAAAGAGCCATGCTTGGAGTTTCCCTACGTGAACGAATCAGAAATGAAGAGAACCAAGGTAACCGACATATCGAAGAATCGCCAACTTATGTGGCAGGTGGGCAGGGCACATTTCTCGCAGAACAGATGGCCGATGGGGCCAAAAGTCTTTGGAGTGGCAACCGCGTACCGAAAGTCATAGTGTTGGAAGGCCTCCTCCCACAAAGTGGACTGATGATCTGGTGAAGGCCGCAAGAATCCGTTGGATGCGGGAAGCACAGAATCGGTCGAAGTGGCAGTGCTTGGGGGAGGCCTATGTCCAGCAGTGGACCTCTTTTAGTTGAAATGATGATGATGATGACGAAAAAGAAGCAAAAGAGAGGTAAGATGTAAGTACTAGCTACTACTAACGACATATTTCTAAAGTTAACCTTTACCTTCATTACCTCGATGTCTTGCTTAACAACCACAAAGCTCGACAATCTTTTGCGAGACTAATGAGTTCCTCGAATGTTTTTCATACTTTGAAAGGTCTTACAAGGCACGTTTTGAAAGTGAGAAACAAAAAATTACTCGTGTAAACGGGAACAGGAATTCCTATTACGTGTCTTCGCTGTAACAACGTTGTAAGGTGTACAAGATAATAGCCTTGCAACACGACACCTCCCCCTTAACTCCCCTCCCTCTAGGGTCATCAAATAGCCGAGTTTTATGATAAATATAATAATGTCCAAAGAATTAGTGTTTTGTTCGGTGTTGTTGTAGAAATGAAAGTGGAAGTAAATTGAGAAGTTACTTTAGGTTTTTACTTTTATATTATTTACTTGTAAATATATTATACACATTTTGAGAAAAAATTCACAGAAGTAAAATGAAATTTATATTTTTGTTCACCTAAGTTATAAAGTTACTGGAATAATTTACTGTTTCTACCTATCAGTCAGTTTCCATTACTTCTTCATAATGAAAAAAAAAAATCGTCTCATAATTCTTTCTGGGATAGTCTCCAGTCTCATTTCACTACCAGAACTGCCTCCGGTAATACAGTTCTGCTGGTAAATACGATTTTTTAACGCATTGAATGTTGTTGAACTGGCAAAATTAAAGTTATTGCGATAATGTTATGTTATAGTAAGTGTGTTATGCAGTTACCTCGCACGACTACTAGATGTTATATGACGCGTGAGTTGCATTTTGTTCCTAATTTAATTGCAGATTTTTTACCCTATAAAACATAGACTTTTCTTTAGCCTGGCAACCCTAAGCAGTAATTTTGGAGTGCATTAGTGTTGACAGTGCGATAAACAGGAAAGGCCAAGTCTGTGTATTGTTTTGTTAGCGAAAACTACGTTGTTAGTACCTACAGTGGATAGTGCTTGAGTACATTGACGTTGAAACTAGGAGATTGTATTGTTTCCAGAGCTTTGGTGTCTGTCTGGCTATGATTAAAATGCAATTATGTATCTGCTTGAATTATTTAATAAATTTTGGTTGAACAAAGTGTTACTTTTGTTTGGTTATTCTCGAGGTAATGGCGATGATTGAAGTCTTTTTATGTCATGCAACTGTGTCATTTTTTTCGGAAAATACAAACGTTATGGCGTACCTACCTAACCAATATTTTTTGTTAAGATGTGAGAACCAAGAAAAGGTTTTATTTTCTAACGTTCACAAAACTTTTCTCTACATGAGTAAAATGTTTAGAGTTTTACGAGCTATATAAATTGTTGATTTTGATATTATTTCATTGAAATCTTTGGGCAGTAACGTTCTCGAAATCTTTATTATAATAGCTGGAAAGTTTGAAAATATGTCGGTCCCATACATTTTTCACCGGTTCAAACTCAAAATAAACGCCGACCAAGGACAGTGTTAATAACCTGATTGACCCAGATACTTACTGGAAAGTTTGTGGCACTATTTGGGTCGTCCATTTAATGTTAATTGATGTTTCCTAGTCTTTGTAAACGATGCTACCTTGGTTATATTTGTATAGTGATTTAAAGTATCATTTAAAAACCTCGTTTAATGTCAAACATGGTAGTACAATAATAATATTGTGTATTATTATTTTATTAAACTAAAGTGTTTCGGGTCTTTATGTTCTTATATCGGGATGGTTTGATTCGTTTTAGATGTAACCGGACCCAATATTCCTAGAAAGAAATAAAGAACGTTTATTTATCACAGAAACGTGCATAATAATAATAATAATTAGCCCGTATTGTCCCACTGCAGGGCAAATGCCTCCCTTTCCTTTTTACACTCAACTCGATCCTGAGCCAATATGGACCAATCCCTCATATAAGCGTCAAGTTCGTCCACCACCTACGCCTGGGTCTTCTACAAAAAAAAGCTTTTAACAGTGGCACTCCGGCAGTGCCAACAGAAGTGAAAACTTGAAAAAAATCGGCACTGCAGTAATCAACGCGTTGTCTGTCTTTTTAATGATCAAAAGGACCATTAAAAAGACATCAACGCTGGTGTCGTCACAGTGTCGCGAAATCAATGGTTTAGTCCCATCTCAAAAATGCCCAACGTGCCTAAAGAAGTTTCCACTTCAGAAATAGCTTAAATCAACACCATGATGCCTATTGAACTCATTACGTAGCGTCCGTAATCATTCAATAGCGATGATGACTAAAAATACTGTCCGTCTTGTAGTTTATTAAAAAATATTGGAAACGTATTTTTTCTTTTTTTACGTAAGAGATTACGGCGACACATTGAGTTAAAATGTGTCATGACGTCACGAGTATGTAGATTTTATACCTACTTGTGACGTAGCGACCTCCACTCCCCAACTTTAATGCGTTTTATTTAAGTTATTTTTTATTAATATGAAAAAGCACAAAATACGTGTCTAATATTTTTTTTATTAATTCAATTTATTTATTTGTTTCAGACACAATGATCCATATTTTTTTTAGTATACTTAAGAATTATGTTAGTAATCAAATATACAAATATAACCCACAATCATACTATTATTACTAAGATTAAATATCAGACTACGTTACTCAAACAAAATCAAAATCATCTCTAAATTACTGAAATGTTTAAAAACATCAAAAATAAAAAAATAAAATAAAAAAAATTACTTAAATTGTTTAAATTAATTAAAATCATAAAACAACAAAATAAAAACATTAATCAAATATAATTTTGACAGAACAAGTTACTGTTCTTTGAGACATGTAACTGTACACAATGCCACAATATTGGACAGTCAATTCTGCCAGCCACAACGCTAAGAATGCTGTTGCCACTGCCGCGCACACGACTTAGCAATGATGCAGCTCTCTTTCTGAGGATGGCATAGAAACCATCAATACGAGCGTCGGCAAACGTACCCGACGCGCTGCAGTGCCTCGGCAGCCGCATCAACACCCTAAAGGCATTGTTGTACTGAATGCGCAAGGCGTTGATTGCCTTTTGCGTATATTTGACCCATAGACTGCACATATAAAAAAATTAGCAAAACGCCCGAAAAAAACTAACTTTTATTGCTTTACTGCAGCGTGCAAATCTACGCGGCAACATATTGCATCGGACAAATCCCGATCGGACAGCCAACGCCTGGCGCTCTCTCTCTCAATATCCTCGTAGTCCGAGAGGTCATCTGAGACCCAGTGGCCCAGGTATTTGAAACGCGAAACTCTGGGCAAACAAACACCGTCTATGTGGACGGGTGGTACGTGTGTGACCTTATGACCTGGTGATTGGAACACCAAAAGCTCGCTCTTCTTTACATTATACCTGAGCCCATGGGCCCCGGCGTATTCCACACATACAGCGAGGAATTTTCGAACAGCGCTTATAGAGGGACCCAGCAACACCATATCGTCTGCGTAACTAATGTTGTTGATAATGTTATTATCTGACTGACGCACTAAATAGTTGTTTTTTTTTTGACCCAGTCTTCATCCCTATTCTATCAAATAAAAATTAGTTTCTGCATGAATCATTAAGTAAGAACACACCATAACTAAACGACCCGTTAGACTAACCTTCGGATCATAAGCTACCAAGATAAGATTTTATTATGATGTTCATGGGGGACGCCAACCTTGCATAATGTCCCATTGTATATTAATCGAGCACTCATCCAACCCTCGGGATTCTGCTTATTCCGAGAAAATTAAGAGACAATGGAATCTTGTAAAATAAAGTGTTTATTGGAGAAAAATATAATGAAGATCGCAAAATGGATTATCTTTCCGGGTGAGGGGTGAGAAATGATTTATTTCTGATCTGGGAAATTTGGCATCGGTTTTTATGAAGACCAATCATAATATGTATTATATTATTTTAATCTAAGACAGGAATTTTAATTAAACTAAAACGTCAGATTTTTAATAACCTATCGATTTTCAACAAACTCGCAGGAATTAATTTGACAGCTTGCTAAAATACTATTCATTATTTAACTCCCTAAACTAATTATTTACGCGATTGAAAAGTAATTAATAATTTGTTCCAGTATTCTTAACTAAATTACGTCATTATTAAGGAGGAAATCAAGTCAATTTAAAATCTGTCGCCTGCAAAGCCTCTATCCTCGCGTAATTACATTAATCCGTAGTTTAATTAGAAGATTAGCTTACTCCTCCCGTCTCGCTGTCACAGTGTTTGACTAACGAAGAGATTAATATTAAGAGCAATTTAAGTTTTAAATCTTCCTCACATTAACGCATTTTGTCATTATCAGGACAACATTTAATCATATATACCTATTTTTACTTTCTCATTTTAGCATTTTTGTCTTTCATCAGAATTTTGTTGTCCGGTTTAAGCAAGATTTTCAATAAACTTTTAAATAATAAATAATAATAATAATAAAGTTTATTTACCAAAATAGTTACAGAAATGTACACAGGTAGATATAACTAGTGGGTAGACTTATTCTAGGCGGTTTTTATGAGAACGTTTAAAAGATTTTATTATAGCGATTGTTATGTTTGAAATATGCTCGAGCAAATAATAACAGACAGATGTTAAAGAAAGTGAGAAAGTGTAGATTATGCTTTATTTGTACATATAAAGAACAATATTTTATGTAATATTTTCCGTTTATGGAATGGAAAGAAATACTAATTGGTTCAATCAATCTGCCTAGCCTTTTCCCAACTATGTTAGGGTCAGCTTCCAGTCTAACTGGATGCAGCTGAATACTAGTATTTTACATGGAGCGACTGCCTATCTGACCTCCACAACCCAGTAACTGGGTAATACGATACCCCTTGGTAAGACTGGTTGTCAGACTTTCGGGCTTCTGACGACCCGTAACGACTGTCAAAGATCCACGAATGACAGTCGGGACCAACGGCTTAACGTGCTTTCCGAATTACGGAGGAGTCTCGGTATGTAAAGATGATCACCCATCCACGGACCAACCCTAGCAAGCGTAGCTTAACCTATCGGATCGACCCGTGCGGCTGTTATTACTTAGCCACGAGGTCCACCCAATTGGTTATGAGATGATATAGCATTGGTCCTGCAATAGTTTTCAAATTAATCAGCGCTTGACGTAAATTGACGTAATTTTAGTTGGCAAGTTTTTAATCACGTCTAAACTTGTATGGAGTATGACAGGCGCTGATTAATTTGACAGGACTAAACTAAAATTTTTCTTCTGTCCTTTTCTTAATGAAATAGAAAGAAAAAGATGCACTGAACTTAAATTTGGTTTAGTTTGTGAACAAGGGAATCGGCACCAATGCCTATGGAATTAAGTCCGCCTTTGTAGCTTAATAGTGCACAAATTTGAACAAATAAATATACGAATTAACTTTGATGAAAGTAACCAATAATATGAAAGTGTTTAAAGATGAAGGTAAATAATGTCAAGACCGCCCACCATACAATTGGGATAGTGATAATAAAACATGAGAGGGTACCTTTTTCTTACCAAATGAAGAGGAAGCCCATTAGTTGATCTATAAATATGAGGTTTAGGCGCTCACAAGACCCGACTTAGCCCTTAGTACTTAAATAACGAACAACGAAACGGCTTTCAAAAGCCTATAAAAAGAAAAAAAGAACCGGCCAAGTGCGTGTCGGACCACGCACAATGAAGGGTTCTGTAGTTGGAATGAATTTATCCGAAAAACAAACTTAACTTTGTAGTTGAAAAACATGTTCTCCCAAGTTAAGTTGGTCGATTATTACTCGTTAACTTGTAGAGCCTACTTAGCTGTGATAGTTTTCCTTTTAATTTCGTTACATAAACTACTGCTGTGATTTTTTTCACACATACTGAACCAACCATTTAGCTGGCGGGGGGGGGGGGGGGGGGCACTTGACTCTAACAAAATTTAGCACTTTAAAGCTTCATATCTCGCAAACGGATCCTTGTATCCAAAAATGGTTTGCACAAATTCCCAATATTTTTAAAGGACCTTTCCAATGATATCCCACACCAAGGTTAAAAAAAAAAAAAAAAAAATTATTTTATTGCACTGTTTTTAGAGTGAGAATATCATAACACAAACCTTCATTTTATGTTATGTGATGCGCTTACTTTTATTTTCTGAGCGCATAATAGGTTATTTGATTGTTATTGAGGTTATTTCCACATAATAGTAGAGTTCTCATGGTTGTGTAGCTTGTAAACTTCAATTTTGGTGTCACATCTAAAGTCTACATACGTCAAATTATGTCTTCCATTGTCTCTATTGTCTTTCATTTTGGAAAATTGTGCCTCATAATATATTTAGGTGCTGATATGTAATTATTGACATTATATGTTTTTTGTGTGATATTTCAACTGTTAAAGAAGATCTTAACTTCAAGATAGTTTATTGATTCAGGTGTGACCTTGCGGAAATCCGTTATAAAACACAATAGACGTGGATATATTTAGTAACCTGTTCCGCTTAGCTATTTTGAAAGAGCCATAAAAAACTCCTGAAAGAAATCGACACGTGTTTCACCAACACCGAGGTCTGAACGCTGAGCGTTCAGCATTCGGTGTGGCAACACGCCGTGTTCGGGTTCGCGACAAGTCAGTCGTCATCTTGAGGATGCCTCGTTGAGAGGTGAAACACATGTCGATTTCTTTCAGGAGTTTTTATGGCTCTTTAGAAATAGCTAAGCGGAACAGGTTACTAAATATATCCACGTCTATTGTATCTTAACTTCGTATTTTCATAATAGGTACTAGATGATTTCTGCGTAATGTGCACAGTTTTATGAAACCCATATAAACGTTACGGCACTATTTTATACATAAGTGATGGTTTACCAATAAAATATTTATAAATGACCAGCCTTTGTACGTGGCATAACTCGTAAACTGCAGTTTTATTTTCTCACAGCAGGCTTTTATGAATGTTTCCTATGATATTTTTATGTTGTTCTTACTATTTTTACGATTTATGGACACAGACATATTTTAAAAAACACTTACTCGCTTAGTTCCGCTATTGGGTACATCAAAATAAAGAATATCAAAACTCCACTGATAAATCGAATTTAAAGGATTTATAGGTAATCTTTTTCTATTTCATTTATTTCTACATAATAAAAGAAAACGAAAGTAACTTCATAACAAATGTTTTCTGCAGCAAATAAAAATCACGTTATTTCGTATCAACAAACTTTAACTTCGTGTGTGGTCTAACTTTTCAAAATTAATGGAAGTTTTTTTATGAATCTCTTCCTCAAAATGATTGTCATCTCTACAGGCCTAAGCTACCACAATTTATTTGTCGACCTAAAATAAACCTTACAAATCAAAATCAGTCTGCCTAACCCTTTCCCAACTATATTGGGGTCGGCTTCCAGTCTAACCGCATGCAGCTGAATACCAGTATTTTCCATGGAGCGACTGCCTATCTGACCTCCACAACCCAGTTACCGGGTAATACGGTACCCCTTGGTAAGACTGGTTGTCAACATTTCGGGCTTCTGACGACCCATAACGACTGTCAAAGATCCCAGAGCGACAGCTGGGACCAACGGCTTAACGTGCTTTCCAAGGCACTGAGGGGTCTCGGTATGTTAAGATGGTCACCCATCCACGGACTGACCGTAACAAGTTTAGCTTAACCTGATCGATCAACCCGTGCAACTTTTATTATTCAGCCACGAGCCCCTAGAATAAACTTTAGAATCAGACTGTTTAATTACGATCAAGGTATTTTTAATTTAAAGGTTCAATTCAATTCAATTCAATTCATTTATTAATTTTGTGAACATAGGGTAAAAATTATACAGATGTTTTATAAAGAAATATTGGTCCATACTACGTCCCGCCAGAAGGCATACAAAATTTTTGTGGTAATCATAATGTCGCAAAAATAAAATAAAAAATATAAAGTCAAGAAAATTACATGTCACAAGTTCATGCCAAACACTAATGGCTAATAATAATAATAAAATGTCAATACTTTAAGACGTCACATAAACAAATAGGTAGTATTTAGTCACAATTTCGTATACAATAATAAATTAAATAGGAACATTTTAAACAGACATATTATGTCAAATTATAAAAATATTATTTAAATTTGTCATTTAGATATTCACTAACAGAATAATACGCCTTGTTAGTTAATAATTTAAAAAGCTTACGTTTGAACTCATTCATGTTGTTGCTTGACACAATTTCATTAGGTAATTTGTTGTAAAGTTTAGGTGCCATTGCGTATATACTATTGTATAGAAATTTGGTTTTTGTGCCTAACGGGTGCAACTTTTTTGAGCGTCGTTGACTTTCGACAGCTTTAAATAAATACATGTTGTTCTTTACAAATATACAGGCTTCATAGACATAAAGTGATGGTACAGTCAATATTTTTAAGTTTTGGAAATGTGGCTTGCATGAATCCGTTCGTTTGATTTTACATATAGCTCGAATACATTTTTTCTGTGCTAATAATACCTCCTCAACTTTAGTAGCATTACCCCAAAATATAAGGCCATATCGCAAAGTGGAGGCGACATACCCATGATACGCTGTTAGGAGCGCTGTCTTATTCGCAATTTTGCCTAGCATATAGAGAGCATAGGAAAACTTACTTAGGGTAATGTCCCTTAATCGGCTATTCAAACATCGTTTATCATCAAACTCAAACAAACCAATTTTCTCTAACAATCCTTTGATTGGTATTCAATTTTGACAGATGAGCAAGCAATTAAATCTCTATAGTTTTAAACATTTACTTTCACAAAAGATGTAACAAAAAGATCTTTGACAGGAAAGTAAAGAGAAAGGATAATAAATATTTGATATCAAAACATCCCTATGGACCTAAAGGATATTGTTGGAGTGTTCATAAAGAAGGCTTTTTTCTTAGTTTGCAAGAAAATAGAAAGGAGGTCCCTTTGGTGGATAACAAACCTTGGCGTGGATAAGAATCAATAATTATATTAGAAAATTATTTTGATATTAAATAAGATCTTGGAGATACAGTAGTTTTGCTAGTACCCGCGGGTACCAAATGAGATTCTTAAAAAAATAATGGGTCAAGTTACCTACGTTCCTAAATACATTATGGTATCCATTTGTAGTTGCATTCACATTACAAATCTTTTTACTTCGCAAAATATTATTTCCATTTTAGACTATACCAATTTACAAAACAGTAAATCGATTCGTATTTCGTCTACTTACATCTCCTAATTCGATTTCTCAACGCAACTACATCTTTTTGAATGCAGTTGTTTACTTGTACCATCAGTAAGTTCTAAATCCGATCTACACAATCCGACTTCAACTATTCTACTTGAATTGTGTTAACACCAAGACTCCCAACTCCCACATGCTCTGAATACAAATGCACTTTGAATCCTCGTTGTGGAACTTAAAGGTTAATGCTCGTACCTATCCTAGATCTCTCCGCTGTAGGAAAATTAAACAATTTCAATTAAATATAATTTCAAGACGGTCACATCATCTGCCTAGCCTTTTTCCAACTATGTTGGGATCGGCTTCCAGTGTGATCAGATGCAGCTGAATACCAGTATTTTACATGGAGCAACTGCCTATCTGATTTCCACAACCTAGTTACTGAAAACACCATACACCTTCGTAAGACTCAGTATTTCGGGCTTCTGACTACCCGTAACAACTGCCAAAGATCTACAAATGACAGCTTAGAACTAGCTTTTCGAGACACTGAGGGGTCTCAAAGTGAAATGGCTGGTCACCCATCCATAGACTGATCACCGCAAGTTTAGCTTATCCTTGATCCATCCACCCTTGTGGCTGTTACATAGCCTCGTAAATGAAATATGATATCTAGCACATAATCCCTTAAGACACCCGCCTGTATTCAAGAGCGTACCTTCAGGGATTATCTAACCAATTTATTTTTCTGCAGTATAAAATAAGTTGTCTCTTTCTTGGTTGGAGTCGATAAATTCGTTATTGGAATCAAATAGAAACGTGATAGTTAGTTTGCTGGCGGTTTTAAATTGAATAGCGTACGTGGTTTACGTTTGTTCAGTGTATTTGTTGTTGTATTTTTTCTTGCAGAAGTTTCGATGTATCCTATACTACGAGCAATATTTTGTACTCACATTCTCGAAATCGGCTCTAACGATTTTGATGAAAGTTGCACTATAGAGGTTTACGGGGGCGAAAAATCGATATAACTAGGTCTCATATCTGGGAAAATTAGTTTTCTCCATATTTTCACCCAACCAGAGCTCGGTCGCCCAAAGTTTAGAACAAGATTATGAATTAGACATTAGAATAATGATCATGGCAGCGTGGAATTAGTAAGTGTCTACTTTCATAGTAGCATGGAATAAGTAGGTACTTTATATTGATTGGTATATTCGTACTATTAAATGAGCATTGTCTATTTTCACCAAAATAGAGCTCGGTCGCCCAGGTACTGTACTGTAAACTGTGAATTCATAACATGAACCTCATTAAATAAACTCATTTATACCGGACGAACAAACGTGCAAAAGACTGAATAATATGTCAAAACGATGCGAGACCCCACATTCAACACACAACTCGAACCGGAATTTCCTCCCCACATAATATTCTCATCCAAATAATGATGTTAAAACCTTGTTTTACTTTTTATTTCATTCTTAACCCACTGGACTCGTGTGGGTCCAATAAATTTACTTTTACAGGCACTTCGATCCCAGGTCCCATCTAACTTCGCAAATCCTTGTGGATTTCAACTAAAGCTACCATAATCTTCGTGGTGACTCCCAGAGGAGGTTTCTTTTACAAAAATGTATTCGTAACGTGATAAACGTAAATGAGATCATAAATTAATGTTCCGTATTAATGCTCTGGGTTCTGCGGAAACTCGTGAATAACTTAAATACGTTTGAATGTTCTTTCGTAATATAAATCCCATCAAAAACATAAATGTGAAAATGGGAGCCAAGTTCAATAAATATGGTTGTCGACTTCGACAAAAGAATTGAGATCTAAATGGGTGCCAAGTTCTGTAGATAATCCTGAAATTTATTTATAAGAACATGCAACTTTCTAAAATAAAATTAAAACACAAATTCTTGTTTTTTCTGCTATAACAATGTTTGCTATTTAAAAATATAACTTCTTAAATTTGAACAGTCGAATTATTTACACAAAGCACTTAGGATAAATTGAAGCTCAAGATTTGACTTGGCTAGTTTTTACCAGCAAGCTGAAATTTTAGAGGAGGAAGATATTTTGACCTTACAGTTACAATAAGACACAGTATCTTGCGCATAATATAAATATGCCTAGGCAGACAGTCAAAGCTGTAAACAGTTATAATAAGAAACAGTAACTTGCGCATAACATAAAGAACAAAGATATCATCATTTTATTTTATTTATTGGACTCACCAACAATTGAGTATACCGATACAAAGATATGAGATACATCCAATAAACTTATAGACTAGAGTACCAATTTCTTACAGGTCACATCATGAATGACTTATTTGATGTTGAGTGCCTACTTAAAATTAAATAATAATAATTAAATATGACTAGGTAGACAGTCAAAGCTGTAAAGTCGATGAAAAAAATAGCATCCAACTGTTAGCCGCTTAATACACGCACACTAGAAAAGTAAAATTACAGCACAATGACGTGGCGCGAGTGTAAGACGTAGCTGTAACGCACACCGGCATAAAAAAGTTACCCTGTTTGTTTTAGTTCTTTTGCACCACGACACTGTAGACAAATATAAAATCAAATATAAAGTTGTAAGATAACTTGTATGTAAAAACTAGCCAAGTCAAATTTTGAGCTTCAATTTATCCTAAGTGCTTTGTGTAAATAATTCGACTGTTCAAATTTAAGAAGTTATATTTTTAAATAGCAAACATTGTTATAGCAGAAAAAACAAGAATTTGTGTTTTAATTTTATTTTAGAAAGTTGCATGTTCTTATAAATAAATTTCAGGATTATCTACAGAACTTGGCACCCATTTAGATCTCAATTCTTTTGTCGGCGAAGTCGCCAACCATATTTATTGAACTTGGCTCCCATTTTCACATTTATGTTTTTGATGGGATATCATTACTTTTTGTAAAGAAATTATTATTATTTGTCAATCAAACGTGATCTATAAAATTCTTTTTGCAAATATGCGTAGCAATATTGTGTAAGAATGTAGGTATTTCTTTCGTAACAATTGTTACAATTGTCCGCAATGATGTCAGGTCGCTGAGTCGGCGCGGTAAGTATTATTATTTAAAAAAACTTGTGCAGTCGGGGAGCCCCGTCAGGAACAAAGTTCCTTCGCACGTTTGATTTAATTATTTAATTTTCGCAGCCGCCACTTGGAATTACATTTTGACCTCATTATGGACTTACCTATTCGTAAGTTTAAATCGAAAATAGTTACTTTTAACTATTTACTACATTAAACGACAATAGTCCCTAAAACAATAGTCATACGATCTATCAATTCAAAAACGTCTCAAGCACAGTACCAACCTACAAACTACCTTGATCATACCAACCTGACGTTTGTAACAACGTTTTTCGAGATCAGAGAATGAATGAAATGAATTCACTACCGCCTAACATTAAGGACCAAGATTTTGACACGTGACGCATCAGTTGACTCGACGGGGTGTTTTGAATTCAGTCATGAAATTCAGGAATTTACATCAACTTTTAGCATTCGAATCAAAAATGTATAGTTAGCTGTCAAATTATAAGACGCTGGAGATCAGCGCCATCTGAAGTGAGCAAGTGGCAGTTTTTAACACTATTTGAAAATTTTTCGTCATGACTGTCATTTTCGGGAGATAGTGCTGATATCGAATTAGATGGAAATTCTGGATTTTAAGATGGCGGCTATTCCAAATAATAATAATATTGTAGATCAATTCTCATAGACATCAATTGCATGCCGATTGTAAACTTGATAATCAAAATCCGTAAAAAAACGGACCTCTTAATTTCGTCAAGTTCGTCTGTCCATGCGTCCGGATGTCATACAGCCATTTTACATGGAGTCTTTTTACTCTCTATCGATGAAAATTTTAAAAAAGGTGTATTTTTAGCACCGTTAAACAATGGTGTAGTGAAATTACGATAAACATAATAGTGGGGGTGGCATTCTCCATACCTACATATAACCGAGAGATGAAAAAAATCTATGCATATAGCGTGTATTGTTGGATCTCATAATTAAAATGTTAAAGATGTTTCTAAGTGACTTTGCTTTTGACGTCAATAGTTTTTGAGATAGTTTATTTTCGGTTACAACCGCAGAATTAACTTTGTTTTTTATAGTTCTTTCGAGAAACACAAACTTATTTTTGCAGTCGATAAAATTGATACTATGCAATGTTTATGCGTAAATATTCATCCCAATTACGGAACCCTTCACTGTACGTAGTCCAACATACACTTGGGCAGTTTTTTAAATTTCATTTTGAAACTACCTCAAAAAAAAAGCAATTTCTATTACTCGAGTAAGATTATCCTATTAAAAACAAATACTACCAAACTCATACAACTAACAAAAAATATAGACGTCATTTAAAAGTGTTTGCGGAATACCTACCTAATTTATAGAATTAATTTAACATCATTCCCGAACAAAATTTTCTTACCTACCTAAAAAATGTATACTAGGCATTCTGTAGCAAACTATCAAAATTAAAATCCTACCAAACTCATACAACTAACAAAAAATATAGACGTCATTTAAAAGTGTTTGCGGAATACCCACCTAATTTATAGAATTAATTTAACATCATTCCCGAACAAAATTTTCTTGCCTACCTAAAAAATGTATACTAGGCATTCTGTAGCAAACTATCAAAAATAAAATCCACATTAAATAATTGTCCAATAAATTAAAAATAATTTTGAACAACGTTCCGAATTTAAATTCAAATGTAGAAACAATTCGACGTGAAATTCAATAAATGAGGTAAGTATCTATCCACGTCCTGTCTGTTGACTCGTTTTATATTGAATGTCCTAAAAACGATTAAAATTACACTAGAAAAGTATAAATAATTATTTTAAACAATGCTTATTGTTTTTAATGCTTAAAACAATTTTATTTAAATTTTCAAGTATAGATTTCAGACATTCGACATATACCTAAATTAATCGAAACAATCAAAATTGAAAAAAAAAAACGTTTGGCATTATCGTTTTCGCACATCATTACAATAAAAAAAAAAACAATGATCGGCGATTTTTAACACAAATTGAGTAGTAGTAATGAATATTACGTGTTATTGAACGTGTGTTCGTATAATAAGTTAAGATCTGGGCATTTTCTAGTTGCTTATAATATTTTTAATCATATTTGTCACATTTTAAATCATATCTACATGTGTGAAAAGTTAAAATGTAAACACGCACGATTGGCGCGAAACTTCGACTTTTGATAATAAAAAACTTCATTACCACTACTTATTTAACTTGAACAATGGATGAATTTGTCAAATAATTAAATGTTGTAATCGTCACTGTCCTTGTGGTGGAGTTCGGATGTTCGAAATCCCCAATTTTTATGTTTTTTAGCCTCGACCTCGACTGTCATCAAAATGGCGATTGTTGCATTTACAGACTTGTAATTTTATAAAGGTAAATTAATGATCTTGCGCGCTAAATATGAAACATTTAATGGCATAAACATTATTTTAGCCAACTCTCTTAATTAAAGATGAATAATCTCATTGGTAGCAGCATTTTCAGCGCTTCTATAGGAAGGTTTACTCTAACAAATAAAACAACAATAAATACTAAAAACATTTTATTTCTCATAGAATTTAAAACGGCTTCAGCTTCATTCTCATAACTTAGTCATGGTATGAAAGCAGCGTAGGTACAGTAGGTGGTAGGTGTACGCTTTCCCACGAAACAGTAATAAGCAATGATGATCTCTTAAAGGATTTGTCCTATTTTGCTCACTTATCAATAATTATGTACACCAAGTCCTGCTGCTCACACGTCACGATTTGATTCTGGCCCTAACCAGATTATTGATTTGACCTAAGGGTAAATCTCTTAAACACTAGGGTGGCTCTGTTTTTATCATCACTTGCTTGCCTATAAACATCTTTGGTAGCAGCCTCTCTCAATAAGCATGACAAACTTTATCCAAATGTATGACCTAGAAAGTAAGAAACTACTTCTTATTGTTTTTTATTTACTTTTGTTTAGTAATTATATCACTCATAATAATTCTGCCATTTTAAAGACACTAACCTGATGACTTCTGTGACTTGCAATTGACATGCCACATGCAAAACATAATATGCTTAGATTTCCATGAGCAAGTAATAC
This sequence comes from Agrochola litura, assembly GCA_949152395.1. Classification (NCBI taxonomy): domain Eukaryota; kingdom Metazoa; phylum Arthropoda; class Insecta; order Lepidoptera; family Noctuidae; genus Agrochola; species Agrochola litura. Next base: position 12,576,195 of record OX424509.1, on the reverse strand, counting down.
TTGGGATAGAGTTGTAGATAATATAATCAATAATTTCAAGTCTTGCAATAACACATGTCATCGTCATACCTGAATAAGGTAAAAAAATTCAGTGTATTTACTTATGTAATATAATTACATCATACTATAGAAATTTACAGCTGACGACGCGCGACGTACCTCTGACTGAACATAGGCCTTCTACTAATAGGCTGCTAAAATCAATGAGGTTATACAATACGCTAAAATAGTGAAAGGTGAACGGGTGTTTATAACAAATATTTAAAGAACTTATTAAACTTACCCAGGGCCATGGAAAGATAAGCAATAGTTCGTCTGGCTTCAATTTAAATTAACAGTATTAAATCGTAACGTAATATAACTATAAAGTAAATACGGAAAAATAAATTCAAATCAACTTAAACAAACAGCCAACAATGCCATTGATCTGACAGATATTTTTTTGACAGTTTGACATTATGCATGGTGTCAATGTTACCAGGTTTAATTATTTTGGTAATCGATTGACGAAATCGATTGGCTGATTAGCAGTGATCGGAGTAGGTAGATTGATTTTACGTAGGTACTCGCATCATGAATAGTCATAGAAATCATAACATGGATAAGCCTTTTTTCCGGGATTTCATTTTGGTACTTACGGGATTTAATCAAATATTGTTAAAGTAAGGATTTTTAAACTACTACATTAGAAATTTATAGAATGCGATAGATAAACATTTAAAATATATTAAATTATTATATTTTTTACAGTATACCTATCCTTTTCTTGGAGTCCGATCACCTATATACTATTAAAAAGACAGCAAAAGGGTTAAACATTTCTTATTCATATTGATGTATTCTTAAGTTTACACATCACAACATATGAAATTCCTTAAAAAAATCTTAATAATTTCAAAATCCCGGAATCCCGGAGGCATATCCATACTAATATATACGTGCCAGTTCATTGACCCCAAATCAATCTACCTACTCTGATCACTGGTGATTAGTTTATAAAATAACATTACTGTCTCGAAACACTTTTAAGTTTTTGAGTATATTCAGATCAGATAATATTTTAGTTATTGTAAAATCATAATTTTACAGTATTTGAGTATAATAAATAGCATTTGAAACATACTCGTGTAGTGGATACTCCACGTACTCCATGTGGGTTAGAATCGATTTTTCAATCGATTGCAAATTATTTGATTGGAATAGTCTGTCATTTGGCAACATTCAGGTTAGGATTGAATGGCGGATGTACAAAATTACAATTAGTCAACCAAATAAATATTAATTAGGTTCTCTAATGCTAGCAGAAAGAAATGTTTATAAAAAACGACTTAACTTGAAAAAAATACGACATAATTTTTGATAAATAAGCTTTGACACAGTACCATACCGTGGGCCTGCTTTCGAGAAATCTCCTTTCAACTTTATAGGTCATCCGGAAGTGGATTAAAGGTTTTTGATGACCATGGCTATGTGGTTGATAAAAATGCCGATTTTTAGACGTTAATATCTCAATAACCGTTTGAGCTTTATTTATGAAATTTGGAGTTCTAGTTAATCTAAGGGGTTTTAATAAATAAACCAAATTTCATGTGCTAATGTTACATAGATTTTGAGTTATTAAGGGGTCAAAAGTGGCTCCAAATGGTTCGTGTAATATAACACACTGCAGCCGTGTCTTGCCTGGAACTTGGCTCGACACGCTATCGCGTATCTAGATGTCGCAAATAAGTTACTGAGTTGACTAATTGGGACGCCAGCGCCGCCTAGCGGCATTTGACAGAGTCTACAATATAACGCTCGGACCGGCCGGAGCTGAGGAGTTCATCGGTGGCGGTCAAGCAGTGAACACGTTTAGAAACTGTCGCGCATTCCGAATAGTCATGTCATGTACCTACAGTGTGTGAATTGCTAGTGTAATTAATCTGATAGAAAATTATAATTTGATCTGAACTGTAAACGGTTTTTTCTATTACGCAATAACCAACACTACCCACAGTAATTAAACTATGGCGGATAATAACGAAAGAGATACCTACCCTCTCTGTCATAAATATTAATGCTTCATGATTGTATGATTGCTTTACTTTGTTTTAGAATGTAAAATAATTATTAATTAGTAATACCTGTGTAAAAGGAAAATGGGTAAAAGTATGCTGTAAGGTTGTGTGCATACTTAGGTAATATTCATAATTGCGAACATAAGAGTGTTTTTCCGCTCTATAAGAGGTACTATCATAGATACGTATATCTAAGCAGTTTGAAAACAAAATCCCGTGCACACGACTCTTTTTTTCGTAGGTAAGCGTTACTATAGCGGCCCAGCGCTGCAAGCAGAAATAGTCCATACGGTGTATAGATTTGCGTTTCTTCGATGGTACATAACTTCACATTACATCATGCCTGTAATCTCCAAAGGGTTAGGTAAAGGTGTACCCATAGTTCACCCACATTTCACCAGTTATGTTTAAGTCCGATGTAATCGGAAGCGAGCTTATTGCCATCAACCGGGCACAAATCCAGACTCCAAGCTGCTACTGTGTATTTCTAGATAGAAAAACACAATAACCCAGGACCTCATGTTCAGCAGTAGCGCTTGTGACCAAGACCAACGGGGCAGTCCATACTTATATACCTATTTTATGTACATATACTTATATATTTTATAAAAATTTGGTACAAGCGTAACACTTGTGATCCCTGAAAGGTTGCAAAGGTATATTCTCTGATGTTGGAAATAGGTCTCGTGTGACATAATATTATTATTTTGCCCTTTCTTGTAAAGTTAATTAAAGTCTGTAATTCTGTATGTACACTGTACAGTCAACCGTACGTCGGTGGTAACACGTTGACCCTGGGCAGTACGGAGTTTTCATAGAACTAGTAGTTCTGCGAACAGTAGACCTCGCGAGCATAAAGTTTTTAACGAATTGTTTATAACGAAAAACAAAAAATATGGTAATTATCCCGTTTAAATAACTTTAGTATTGAAAATAACCATGTCAGTTTAAAATCCTATAATAATATACCTATCCAACTTAAAAAAAACCCGACTGCGGCTGTAGGTTACTAAAAAGCATTTATGGTGGCAAGACGATAATTAAACAGAAATAAACTAACCCACAACTAACCAACTAAGTACTATCTGTTAAACACGAGACTTTACTTTTGAAGCTACTTTACACCTTACAAACTTACTCAGTAAAACAAAATGTTTGACGGGACCTAACCATTAATTTGGCGAGTGACAACGACAGCGCAATCTAGCGGTGCACAATAGCGCCATCTAGTGACCTTATTGCAAACAATTATTTATTATTATGTTAGCCAACACTGTCCTACTGCTGAGCAAAGGCCTCCCCCAAGTCCTAAATAAACAATAGTAAAAAATTAAATAAAAACCCCGATGAAAAAAAAATCTATAAAGTCGTAAAAGCTGTGTACTAAGTTTCATCCAGATCGGTTGTAAAATACCAACAAACTGACACACGAAACCAAATTAATTTGCCAGACTTGAATCAGAGACGCTTCGTTCATTCGGTCAATAAGAGGCCAGCTTTTTACACTAATTTGCGGTTTAATGTACCATATGTATTAACACATTTTCTGCCCTGGGCCCATGTTACTTATAATGTTTTTCACTACCTCTGTCAGCTGTCACTTTATTATCTACTCCCTTTTCGTACTTACACTACTAACTGCTATTAACATTTATCTATATAAATAAAACAGTTATTTCTTCACATTTTATTTCCCTTTTCATGGCAAGCTGATGCATTAAATCAAGCGTGAATGTTCGATACTCAACGTATTCAAATCACACTCGTTGTGTAAACTATACATTAAACATATATATTCATCATGTTCAGTAAAACTGAGAGAATGTTCCCTTTATTTTACTTGATAAAACTTTGACTGACTGAGATTTTTATCCCTTGTTAATTTGATAATGATTGAGATGACACATGGACTTATTTTAATGCTCAGGCAATTCCGTAGAACATAGTCGGCTATTAATTGATTTTCGAATTTCGACTTGCTCGCGTATGCTGTATCGCTTACTTATGGATCATAAAAATAAACAGATCAATAAAAAAAAATGTGTTCTTTCAATAATAATCACTTAATTCATTCATCATCATAACCTGCCTAGCCTTTTCCCAACTATGTTGGAGTCGGCTTCCAGTCAAACCGGATGCAGCTGAATACCTATCTGACTGGAGGCAAAGGTCCTCGCGCACATCTGGGAGTGGCGCGAGGAGGCAAAACGCCGGGGCTTAACTCCGATGTCGCCAGAAATCGCGGCACAGCGGACAAAGCTTTGGCGGGATCTCATGGCGTCATGGAGAGTGCGATTATCGCAACCCAGCGCTGGGCACGCCAATAAGACCCCTATTGCGGCGATAAGACCCCTCTTTGAGGAGTGGCTTGAGAGGCGCCACGGCGCCCTCACCTTCCGCCTGAAGTAGATCCTCACCGGACACGGCTACTTCGGGAAGTTCCTGTTCAGGATAAGGCGGGAGGAAACGCCCGGGTGTCACCATTGTGTGGATCGCCCGGAGGACACGGTGGAGCATACGGTGGAGGTGTGCCCGGCTTGGGCGGAGCATCGCCGTGTCCTCGTGGAGGCGATCGGCGGCGGTGATCTCTCGCGTCCGGTCCTGGTTCAGGCCATGGTACGGAGCGAGAGGAAATGGGAGGCCGTCACCTGCTTCTGCGGAGCGGTAATACGAAGGAGGAGGCGGAACGCGTGAGAGAGAGGCAAATTTCGCGCCCTCACGCCCCTAACCGTCGCAGGAAGATACGCCCGGGGCGGGAATTGCGAGCCGATTTCCGGCCACCGTAGGCGCGGGCTTGCGGACGGGTAGCAATGGTTAGCTTGCCGTCTGATAAGGACCAAGCCCGGGTCGACGGCGCGTTGTTCCACGCGTGCCTCAAAGAGATGTCAGCAGAATTGACGGGGTCCGCTAGGGCCAATGCCTGCCGGGGCTGTGAATATGGGCCGAAAGGGAAATCGTGGCCCCCGGCAACAGGGCAACCGAAGGAACACGGGTGGGTTTTAGTCAGTAAAAGTCTGACACGCCTTCCCGCTCCACACAGAGCGGGAGAAGTTATTTGATAATTTACCACAAAAAAAAAAAAAACCTATCTGAACTCAGAATCCCAGTTTACTGGGTACAACGGTATCCATTGGTAAGACTGGTTGGCAGACTTAATCACTTCTTAATTCATCTGTTCTAATAATATATTATAAAGAGGTAAAATTTGGTTATTTGTTTGTTTGTTAGTTTGTAAGTTCGTATGTAGGTGGTAATCTAACTACCAGTCAGATTTGAAAAAATATTATTGTATTGGATAGCCCAATTCTTGAGGAAGGTTATAGGCTCGTGGATGAAGTCTAGGGCAGAAACAAGTTATTCAATAAAATACCTACTTAGTATTATTAACATACCTACGTGTATTATTTTTATCAGCAATGTTTTATCGTAGATAATCGTGATTCTGCAGCCCTGCAAAAAAAGCGCATGTTTAAGTAAATATGTATCATTACATCATGTTTAAAATCTACCTTTTACAAGTAAACTAAGTTTTCTTAGGACTACATTAGCAAGGCGCCCACGTAAGTAAGTGGCAAGCAAACGAGCCATGTCTCCGCTGAATCACGTCTATTCCTTAAGTGCACAAAGTACCTTAGTTGCAACATACCTCCTCGGGAATGGAAAGGAAAGGCTGTTTCATGTGAATATCTTACATGTCGTGAGGAAAGTTTTAAGTACAAATATACAACGTATTCCTTTTGATGTCCCATAAAAATAAAAACAAAAAGGAATACAAAAAGTGCTAAAACACGTGTTCCAATAATACATAGTTTTGAAGATAACTACGACTACTAGACTCTCGATGTGTGTATCTAAGTTTCATTGATAAGTATTAGTAAATCATTTTTATTCAAACAAATCATTCATATTTTAAAGCTAAGAAAATGCGACGTTATCTTGCGGTACAAAAATAGTCAGAATTAAATGTCGTTTTTAGGGTTCAGTTGCCAAATGGCAAAAAACGGAACCCTTATAGATTCGTCATGTCTGTCTGTCTGTCCGTCTCTCTGTCTGTCCGTCCGTATGTCACAGCCACTTTTTTCTGAAACTATAAGAGCTATGCTGGTGAAACTTGGTAAGTAGATGTATTCTGTGAACCGCATTAAGATTTTCACACAAAAATAGAAAAAAACAAATATTTTTGGGGTTCCCCATACTTAGAACTGAAACTCAAAAAACATTTTTTCATCAAACCCATACGTGTGGGGTATCTATGGATAGGTCTTTAAAAATGATATTGAAGTTTCTACTTTAATTTTTTTCTTAACTGAATAGTTTGCGCGAGAGACACTTCCAAAGTGGTAAAATGTGTGTCCGGGGGGGACACTCATTTTACTCTGTAACTTCTAAAATAAGAGAATGATAAAACTAAAAAAAATATATGATGTACACTACCATGTAAACTTCCACCAAAAATTGGTTTGAATGAGATCTAGCAAGTAGTTTTTTTTTAAACCGTCATAAATCATAAACCACAATTTACCTTTCATTCAATTATAATAAGAGCCATTCTGACTCTAGAATAACTTATTCAGTTCCGAATATAATTATTTAACCTCAAAATGGATACTAATCCCCGAATGAATCTTAAAGTCGCTACCCCAATATCATAATTTAAACTGTTTAATAAAACTACATATTTACAATATTTCAGGGATAAGGAAAATAATATGAAACACCAATATATTTTGTCAGTCATTTATATTTCTTTGCCAACATCAAATTCAATATTCTACACCATACCATCACATCTCCTATTGTGCATATGCGTATGCGTTGTGCATGTGCATACGAAAAGTGCAATAACTAGGTTAAACTTGATTTCGAGAAAAACGCGGGTAAAGATTTTATTTTTGGTTTGTTTGTACTAGATATTCAGATATTGTAGTTAGTTTTAGTATTAAAACCGGCTTCGTCATAGATACGTAAAAAGTGTCTAAAAAGAATATGTAGATCTCGTTCTGCAAATTCCGAATATGTACTTATCTCAATTCGGCGCAAAACTCGAGTTATTGCACTTTTCGTAAGGACGGCAGTATTCCCCACATAATATCACTATTTAATGAGTATTCTAATATTTACCATAAAACTAATAGGTTACCTTAATTTACAGTAGATCTCCAACCAATACCATGCCAACCTATCTTTTTCCCGACACAGCCACTAAGCACGTCTTACCGTCACGAGCGCCAGACCCAGAAGGTCGTTATTACCCCCATTTTCACATGTCAAATCTTTTGGTGTTGCCAGTACAATATACAATAATTACGTATTAATAAACTGAAACCTAACACAATGTTACTTGCTGCTACAGAACCCTTCATGGGCGAGTCCGACTCGTACTTGGCCGCTTTTTTTGTTTTTATTTCTCGTAAGGGTGTTTAACATACAATCGTGACTTTGTCCAATTATTTTGAATTAAAAATGAAAACGAAATGAAAACATGCCTGTTGATTCTTTGACATGGTCTCATTGATACCCTAAAGTTATGGAATATCAAAAGGAACACTTTGTAGACGAATGTAGACCAAAGAAGGACTACTGCTTGAAAGATGATATTATAGTCGTCATCGGTAGTCGACTAATAGAAAAGTATGGAAGGATAAGACATGTTGCGTCGACCCCAAATAAATCTGGATAACGGCAAAAGAACGATGATAATGATGACATAATATTACATTAAGCAGCTATAATTTTTGAAGTGAAAACTTCTTTAGGCGCGTTGGGCATTTTTGAGATAGGGACTAAACCATTGATTTCGCGACACTGTCGGAATTTACCGACACCGTGGAGTAAAAGATATCAACGCGTTGATTACCACGGTGTCTATTTTTTTCAAGTTTGCACTTCCGGAGTGTCACTGTTTTTTACATTAGCATTTATAATTTTTTGTCATATCATTATCTAGCAAAATTGTTTAACGTGTTTGCAAAAACTTTATTGATAAAATTAGGTCCTGGTTTTAAAAACCCGCGAACCGAACCCTGGTACCCAAAACCCGAAACCCGAATCAGGTTCCCATATTGCAGATAGATTTACCAAGTCTTGCACCAATCACTGTGGCTTTATAACTATGTTTTTTTTTATCAGAGAAATCAATACAAAATCTCTGTTTTATTTACTTATACTGCTACAAATAACAACCAACAACTAAAGTATCTTTAGTGGAAAGTTTCTTTTTCCGAGTCACGATAAAGTTTGTGTTCCGAGGGACCCTAAGTAAAACGCATTGTGACAAGTCGCCTTCGGGAATACGTCTTTGTTACATGTCAATTCAAGAGTTTCGTGTGGGTGACATTTGTAAATCTGATTGGAATCCGTGACTTGAGAAATGCGGAAATTGTATGTGTGAGATGAAGGTGACTTTTAAAACGTGTTATTTGAGACTTTTAAGGTATTATTATTACTACGAAAATAGAAGCGTAACCTTTGAAGAAGAAGGGAACCTTAGAAAGTCTCCCTAACCTTTTGAGCATTCGCCCTATCAAAGATATTACTTATCACATATTCAATCGCCATTATAAAATATTAAATAGTGCACTGTGTGCTATTGTGTAGTATAGGTACTTGTCCGTTTCCTAGTACACAGTATGGACTTTTCATTATTTTGATCAATGGTTGAATCAATTTAAATGTTGTAATTTCACTTACAATATTTTATTAACTCCATTTAGGTTAATATGAAAACGATAAATTGTTTACGACTGGCGAGTTATTGGCACGTAAGCCGTCAAGGCATAATGCTCTCGTATATTAATCCCCGTCTGATATTGTTCATAAATAATACCCCAGAAAGACGCCTGTCATATATTATTTTCGGCGATTAACGATAGTTTCCCAGCGTGATAATATTAATCAGATTATATCTGACAGTTGTTAATTAAAGATTTTTCTTGTTACAGACAAACATGTCGGCACCAACAACGGACAGCACTGAAGCTATCACCAACTCTGGATACGGCAGCAGCGATGAGACCGCGAGTCTACTCCTTACTGGTCCTTCAGTCACCGTCATAGTCCCAACAGAAAACAGAACAGTCAAACCAGTTCTGCAAAGGCAAGACTGCACCACACATCTGCGACCACAACTGTCAGGTGGTCCAGGCAGCGAGGAAAGTGCAACATCCATCAGAATGGAGGAGGGAACCGCAAGAAGCGTCCCTGACATCGAATTGCAATGTCGGGAGCCGGCAGACCGACCTCAGACACTCGTGTCTCCCGTAGCAACATGCTCGCACAGAGGGTCAGTGACCGCTTGCCAGTTAGTTCCACAAACATACTCGAGATGCCGCGTTTGCGAGCGGCGGCAGTCCACGGCACCAATATCGGCGCTACAACTGGCGCGCTCTGTGTCGAGAGAGAGTGTTCGCTCGGCCGTGCACTACCCTTGCGGCTGTAGTTCGCTCCACGCCGTTAGTACGTGTCCGGTTATACAACCCCCGGCGCTACTGTTGCCTACATCTAGTACGAGGATCATCCGCCAGAGTTCGCAACCTGAGTCGAGCGCATGCGCGGCACACTGCCCACATCACGCCCACCATCACCCCAGCGCCTCCCTGCGGCAGTTGCGAGAACCAGGTGATGGCATCGCTGGCATCGCCGCGGACTCGCTGCGAATCAACGGGGGTATGCGCCCTTTCAAACAGGTAAGTTCCACGACCGGTAGGTGGCGCCACTGTTTTTAAAAAATCATACATTGTAGAAATTTTCGTTCTTTAGTTATAGGTGCGTTCAAATTACTCATAGATAGGCGCTTTTACATTATCTCTGCCGGACGGTTAGCGTAACGGTCAATAAAATTATGCAATCATGCAAAAAATACGGTGTAAAATGATTAGGAACTAGGTAGGCGGTAAACAAGGGGCTTCCTTGTTTGTTACAGCAATTATTTGCTAAAATTATACAACAGAAAATTATTGTTACAGCAAATGAGTTCATGCAAAAAGGAACGTTTTAACAACCAACAAGCATCGAGGAATAGGCCATCTAATTAGAGTGCCAAGTTAAATGTTAAAGGAAACAGCTGCATAATTATTGTCGAAATGGCTTTGCACAACTAAAGACGAGGTTTGACCTACATTACTCGGTAAAGATAACATCAAACCTTCATAAATATTCTGGTAAAAAGTAAGCTTGTAAATAATATAACTTGTAAATAGCTAAAAAGTAGTAGAAATGCTTTTTGAAAAATTAGTTTCGCATTTGTTGTAAAGCTGTAACGCTCGTCGCAAACAACAAGTGTAAAAAGACAAAAGAAAAGGGTAGTCGTAACTTTGTCAAGCAATCAGGCGTTGACAGAATATTCCACCGTTGTGAAGGCGTCTTTGCCAGCTGTTTCAACGAGATGAGCCTTTTCTTAATGTCTGCCTTTGCAACTCGCGACCATTTAACTCGCAGCTACGACACTTAGAAATGTTGTAACACTCTTTCAGGCTCTCAAGGCAATTTCGAGATTAGAATTAGCAAAAAGCCTCGCAAGAAGAATACTAATCATTTAGGTGGTACACAGTATATCGGTGTTGTAGTGAAAATAAGTATTTGTGTGTATGTAGGCGTATCATTTAGTGTGAATATGAGTATTTTGACGGATCATCAATCACTTCCATGGACCGAAAAATTTCTTGACAGTCTTATCCTGGCTCATAGTAATCGCGTTGCAGTTGGCGTGTAAGTGCTGTGTAAGGGTCTTGAGACGGGTTTTCCCTTCTAATCAAATCAAATCAATGTCTTTTGGTTTGATTTCTGTTTTTAACCTGCAGGCGGGGCTGCTCCTCTGTCCACAAACCCTGTCGCAGACGCGCCGAGCCCGGCTGAGACGTGCATTCACTGAAGCCACGGGGGATACTGTTAACTACGTTAAAACGGTGGGCTTCAACCTATTGGATTATGCACCGTCGAATACTGCTGTCGACTGTACAATTTTCCCAGAGACCTATATTGAAATTGAAGAAAATAATAGTAATTTAACGACCAAAGAATTATCCACACACTTAGCTGACACAAAAAGTTTTAAAAGCAGAAAAAGCACAACCCAATGCATTTAGATTATTTTAATAGATTGCAACGCAAATTAGAAGCATAGCATGTTAGTGAATAAGCCACGACACACAAGAAGCAAAACAGCAGAAAATTAACATTAGTTCTAGACGTACCCCACATCACCAAAAGTCACGACCCACGTCAGGTTGTACAGTCGAAAAGCAGGTATCTGTGGATTTATCACCAAAGTAATTTGTTAGTTGGTGAATGTGTCGTCCCTATAGCTTCGTCTAATGACCACCGTTAGCCATTCCCCCCACGCCCCTGACATCTTCCCTGGCACCAAAATTGCTTGTCACGAACAAATCGTTTTCTGTTCATCACTTTGTTCAAGCAAAAATGTCATCGTACCATCGAGCACCTTTATTCGAAACTTGACAAATTGGCTTTGAATGTCCAGTGTCTTGGAGCACATAAAAGCAGGTACTTTTGTTACATCATTATGTTTTTTCACCTCGATCATAATTTGTGGATTCATTTTGGAATTAAATAAATAGCCTCTGGTGCTTGTTGAAAGCAGACGTGTTAAATAATTATTGAGAAAGATATTATGTTTAAATAAATGCAAATCATTAGAAAGTGTGTCTTAGTGCCATTAACTTACAAGTCAGAAGTGTGTCTCAGTGTAAATTAACATAAAACCTTGTGTTTCGGCGCGACACCGCACATCAGCGAGTGCGCAGCACCGCTCACCCCCGCGAGTGACAAGGATCGCTGCTATTTTTCATCCCACTCACACCAGTACGGAGAACGTTCGAGTCAAAACATACAAAATGAGTACACAGAGGACACCACCTACACCGAATGCCAGGGTGATAAGTGAGAGCGGAAGCACTAGCGGATCTGTACCAAACTTACCCACCCACTGTGAGAATGATGACTATAGCAATGTTAACACAATTACACGAAAAGAGCGTACTGAGAAAAGCGAGTATAAAAAGGACTTTACAAATTTTCGCACAGAGATTATGAGTTTCCTAGAGAAGTATGGAAAAACCCAAAATGATAGTCTGAACTACATAAAAGACGAAATATCTGAGATTAAAAATGAAATAAAAATCCTGAAGACAACTACTAAAAGCTTTACTCAGCGACTCGAACAAATAAATGGTGATATGGAAAGTATTAAGGCTAGTAACACGACAACACAAAACAAAATCAAACATATAGAAGAAGAAATAACCCAACTAAAAAGCCAACAAAACACCGAAAGCGCTACACTTAAACCGCCCGTCTTATGCCACCAAGACCTCATCCTCGAGCTAAAAACCAGATGTGAGCGCGAGAAAAACATAATAATTGTGGGTATATCGGAAATAAACGAAAGAAACGCAAACTGCAGACGAAATCACGACAATAATGAAGCTATGAAGATAATTACAACACTGTACGAAGACTGCCCTAAACCGAGTAAAACCATCAGACTGGGAAAATATATCCCAGACAAAAACAGACCATTAAAAGTATACTTCAACAATTCAGACGTTCCAAAATACCTACTAAGAAATAAAAAAAACCTACAAGGCAATACACAGATTTACGCAGACCAAACCCCTGCTCAAAAAGAGTATCTACAATTATTAAAAGTGGAGCTCAACAAACGCATTGAAGACGGCGAAGGGGATCTCATTATCAAGTACATAAAAGGAATACCGACAATCACACTAAATAAAACCAACCAAAAAAACCAATAACCGACTTAATACCAAAGGCAAAATACACAGATAGACTAAACCACCAACTAGTAAGTAGATACGAAGATATACCATCACACCCGTCCTCGTTACGTTTCTTTTATGCGAATTTACGCAGTATCCGCAAGGCTGGCAAACATGACGAAATAAAATGCATAATAAAAGCAACGCCAGTGACCATACACTTACTAATTTTTACTGAAACGTGGATTACTTCGGAAGCGGACGCAAAATTATATCAGCTACCACACTATAAACATGTGTATAACTACAGGCAAGACCGCAAAGGCGGCGGCGTATCAATTTATGTACACGAAAGTATCAAACACGAAGTAACAGAAGAATTATACGAACTTGGTAACCACTACCTATGGATACACATAGATAAACTCTCATTGGACATCGGAGCGATTTACAAACCAGGTGAATCTAATATAAACAACTTTTTAGAAACATACATCTCACAATTGGAACGGCGAGAGAGGACGATTGTTTTCGGAGACTTTAACATCGATCTACTTAGTAAGGACACTCACGTCTCAAGATACCTAAATGAAATCAAAGGAACAGGATACGAAATACTAAATAAAATAAATAAACTGTACAGTACCCGTGAAACCAGCACTACAAACACTATACTTGATCACGTATGCACGAACATAAACAATCACGCGTTCAGCATGTCTATTATTGACTCATGCCTATCAGATCACAAGCAGATATTCCTTGAAATAGGCAGCTTGTCACCAAGGATAAACAAGAGGATCCAATACAAAGCACTTAACTATGATAAATTATACAATAGTACCCTAACAACAAACTACACTAATAACGAACACGACTACTGCATTTTAGAAAGATTTATCTCAGAACAAATAAAGAAAAATAAAGAAGATAAGACTAAAATCCTAAATCTACCTCAAGAAGACTGGATAAATCGAAATATTATAGACTCAATCAACTTACGAAATCACTTATGGAAACAAACTAAATCATACCCGAAAGACGACGATCTACGGAAGAAGTTTAATGAAGAACAGGACAGAGTAAAAAACCTAATCAAATACCACAGTTTATTTCATAATAACTACAAACGACCTAAAAAAATGTGGGAAATCATTAATAACTTAGCAGCGAATAAAATCAAAGACAGCAGTGTTCCCCCCAAACTGTTTTCAAACTCGGAATGGATAACAAACGGTAATGAAATTTGTGACGTACTTAACTCATTCTTTGCATCAATAGGCGCGGACTTAGCTAACGAAATACCTAACATGTATCACATAAACACAGGTAATATTCTCATGTACGACAACAACTACACACATGACATAACTTTGGACGAACTTTCCCCCTGTAACACTGACGAAATATCAAAAATTATTGACAATCTTGACTCCAACACTAGTACAGGCTTGGCCGGTGTCAGCACAAAAGCTATCAAATGCCTTAAAAATATAATTGTGGAAAGTTTAACTAACTGTATAAATGTTTGTTTAGCGCGCGGCACTTTCCCCGACTCACTTAAAGTTGCAAGGGTCAGTCCAATTTACAAATCTGGAAGTAGAACTGACCCCGGTAACTATCGGCCGGTATCGGTCTTACCCGTTATTTCGAAAATATTCGAACGAGTGTTATACAGCCGTCTAATCGAATATTTGACAAAGAAAAAGTTCCTAATTGATCAACAATATGGCTTCCGCCCTAAATCAAGTACTCTCACAGCCTCGGTAGATTTAATAACGAAAATAAAAACTCATATTGATCAAAAAAACGTTGTTGTGGGTATTTTCATTGACCTGAAAAAGGCGTACGATACTGTAAGCCATCAAAAGCTACTACAGAAATTATACAACTTAGGTATTTCAGGCAGCGCCCTCAGTATATTCACTTCATATTTGCAAAATAGGAAACAAGTGGTTAAGATAGATAGCTTCATCAGCTCGATACAAAACATAACATACGGCTGTCCACAAGGCTCAATTATTAGCTCATTACTATTTCTAATTTACATAAATAACATTGATAAAATAGGACTCACAGGACACCTAACGTTATATGCAGATGATACCTGCCTTTTTTACTTCGATAGATCTCTGCAAAACATTATAACCGATGCGCAAAAGGACCTTGATCTGCTCAGTGAATGGTTAAAATATAACTTACTCACTATTAACACCTCAAAAACATCATTTATGATTTTCGCCGCGAAAAATAAACCATTACCGGAGTTCCCACCTCTTACGATCAACGGAGAAACAATTAAGCGGTCTAATCACGAAAAATATCTCGGACTGTGGGTAGATGACAAACTTACTTGGAAACTGCACATCGATCATATTAAAACGAAATTAATATCGCTATTAGGAGCGTTACGAAAAATTTCAAAATGTATCCCGAAAAAAGTACGACTAATTATGTATAACTCCCTAGTAAAATCGAACCTTGAATACCTAATCGAAGTATGGGGATCAGCCGCTAAATCTAATCTAAACACATTACAAAGAATACAAAACAAAATCATTAAAGTATTATTCCACTACCACTATCTATATCCAACAAAAAAATTATACGAAAAAACTAAACTACTAAATATCAAACAAATTTACACATATTACACCTGCATTCTCATAAAAAAAATCACCACGAATTCCGTACAATCAAACATACAACTACATAAAAAAGCAGTAACCTACAACACAAGAAGTAAAAACAAATTCCGACTAATAACTGCACGAGCACGGACTAATTACGGCAGAAAAACAGTATTAGTGGAGGGAACACGACTGTTCAATGATTTACCGGAGAATATAAAGAGATGCGATAGTATTAGTATTTTTAAGAAAAAACTAAAAAAACATGTATGTACCCTATAACGTCGCCAACGCCCCAGAGGCAAATATCAAATATTATTTATTATTATTTAAAACTCTGTATCTCATTATAAGTGAACTGTTATTTAGTTCTTATGAGAAATAAATATCTTTAAACCTAATTCCAAAGTTTAAACGAAAACGTTTTGTCATCGCTTTGGGAACCCATTACTCAAGCAAAATACACAGCACCTACACAATCATTAGCTATCCATTCATTCGCATTGTTTTGATGGATATAGGTAGCGCTATGCACTTTAGATCGATGATTAGATTGCACAGAAATGTCGCTTTTCGATACATAGATGGAGTTTTCTTTTTTGTTGCTGTTGAGTAAATGTATAGGTTCCAGATTATGTCGCTATTGTTTTGGTGTAAGGTTTATAATGGTTTAATTTTATTAGGTAATTTATTAAGGAAATTAGGTACATAAATATTATACTAGGGAAAGCAAAATGTAAATTTTATATTGTTTACTTTTATCGATATAATGCAATGCGCGGATTTTATAGGAATTTTTAATTTATGAAAGTTCCCTTCACACCACTATAGTCGAGATTCTTCGTAACGATTCACAAAGAGATTTAAAGCAAGTAGGTATTTATCCTTATTATATTTTAAGCTTTGATACATCAGTATAATATTTACATGTGGGAAGGTTTATTAAAATTACCTTGTAACGATAAAGGAAGGATTTTTTAAATTAGAAGGACTGTAAGATATGAATATCTTCAAAATTGTAGAAAAGGGGTTTCTGCATGCAAAGTAAGACACCGTGATATTGGAGATTCTGCATCAAGGCACCATCAATTTTAGTGTCAGGCGATAAAATATTCCCACCTGACGTTTGCGGGAACTTCGTTTTCGTACCCTCTAGGCCATTTCAGGCATAAATACTTTTAGAATTTTTATGAGATCATCAACAAAAGTTCAAGGTTCATGACGCTTTGTACGATTTACTAAGTGGATTAACATGAATATGGCTCAATGTGCTTAATAATGGATAGTTGCGATACAATTTGGCAGGAGACCAGACGTTTAGTTTAACTTGATATAATTATTATATTTGAGTGAAGTAAATTTGGACAGACAATATGCTGTCTGAAAAGGTATTATGCACTCGTACTGACACTGTTTAGATAATTTACTAAAACCTGATTATCTTGCCTGCTACTGGTTGAATAAAGCACTGGTTTGTGTTATAATTTTAACCGAAATTATATTTTCTAATTAAAACAGATTGTTCCGAAGCTTTCATTGGAATTAGAATCAAAGTATTTGATAACTTTGAATTTAGGCATTCGATGGTATTCATAATAATGAAATAATATCGAAGCCAGATCCATCAGTAGCAATATACAAATTAATGCCGTAACTAAATCCGAAGTAACTTCCAATGGATAAGCCCACTACAAAATGCTTTCAACAAGTTTCTGCATGTTATATCGGAATACAAAAACGCCAACATTTTTCCTAATGGATGCTATTATCGTGGAAGTACCGAATAACAAGTGGATTGGTTCCAGCTTCAATTACAATTCCTACTGGGCGTAGGCATATAACTGGCAGCGATATAAAAGAAAACTAAGGTTATGACTTTTTTATTTTTCAGAAATCATTAGGTGCCCTTTTATATGCTTTCGAGCCACGCACTTTGACAGTAAACCTGTTAAGTGGTACGGAAACACTCGTTTACATTGCCAGAGATAAATACATACCTTGGCAAAATTCTACATAAAGATAGCTTAATTATTATCACAGACCTATTTTATTTTATTATTCACAAAAAATGCAATTAGAATAAAATAAACTAAGCAGATTAAACATATCAAATGTAGGTATGCGAAGTATTTGCTCGTTACGAAATTTAAAGCCGGAATCTCTATATTTCACTCCAAGAAAACACGCCTATTGTTGGAGCTCCATTCTCCAAGTGTCGGAACACTGTATAATTAATTTTAATGCTTCCACTGTATGCCTGAATTTGATGTAAACGCAGCCAGTTTTTGGTACACGTAAAGCCAAGCTACAATCTGCCTTCATACCAGCCAAGTTCTAGTAATTGGCACCAGTCCTACGATATCTTGCCAAATAGGTATTGTGGAATGGTTTATTGTTTCCATGAAGTTTTTTGTAAAGGGTGTGTTCTTTTGTCTGGTTATTGAATTGATAGAAAGGCCGGGTTCGGTCGATGACTTTACGATGTGTTGCTGAGACTGGATTACAACCTACGTCGGCAATGAAATAAATTACGTAAGGTTTTAACAGAGAGCGAACATTGGCACTTCACATAGAAGCAATTTTATGTGCTCATGCTCAATTATTTGCACTCAATTGGATTTCACTTAGCGGAGTTCAGTTTTCAACGAAAACGGAGTTTAACTCTTTAAAGGTATTGTCTGGTTACGGTCGTTCACGTTATGGTTTTTGCCGTAAACCGCAACATTAACAACATATTTATCTTCCCGTGTATAAACATATTATGTCCACAATAATCCCTTTTGAGTGGTTGTATTTCATCTGGGAACACATCCTAAAATAAGTTATATATCTTTTCAGCTCTTGGAATTCTGCCCGTCTCTGGCCATTGAAATGGTCGTCTGGGATCCGTGTTCTATCTGTAAGCCCCAACAGAGCAATATATTCTGCACTATCTAGCTTTAGAGGATTTTTCAGTCGAATTTTTTAAACGATATTTTTATCCGTCATGTATCACTGATTTATTTTTAGGGTTTGCACAAAATGTTTACCGATGAACCAACCAGACATATTATAGTATATCTTTTTTTAATAAAAAATTCTCCGTCTAAAATATTGAATTTTTATACCACAAATACCCAACTTCATTATTATAATTCAGTAACTACGAGCCTTTTGCGACCCAAGAAAAATAAACGTGGCAATCTGATTTTTCATTTACGGACTCGCGAATTGAGATAGGCTATAAAAAATAATAACCTTTAAATTCTAAAACCATCTGTGCCTACCATTACATTTGAATTATAAACCAATTTTTCTTCTGCTCTGCATTATCCCTGCCTTAATACCGTTTTTCGGTCCTGCACAGTTCATATACTTGTGGAAGTAACAGACCTTACAGAATTTCGAATTTGTTTAGACTTTCTTTATGAGTTGGTCTCAGGGGGAGTCTAAAGCCGGATATAAATGTTTCCGCAGTGGTTAAAGAATTTAAGAGTTAATTTTAAACAGCTTGTTTTCTCTATTAAATAATTGCAGTGTCTTGTTAATGAAGTACTTTAGCTGGTCGTTGTTATAAAGTCTTCACATCTACGTCTTTGGTCTAGACACATTAATTACTAGTCAGACTATTAACATAATGAATCTGGTCTTGAACAGGTCTCAAACCTTTGATTTAAAGTTGCGTTCGTTTTCTTTCATACTAATATCTCTTTTGTATAATATATCGTTGCGAATTCGATTATGTTATTTTCTTTTTACTCTATCCAATGTCTTATTTTTTGTAGAAAAGTACCAAAACTTAACGCTAATAAACCTATGCTAATACAGAATTACCTACATTAATTTTAATATTCAATTCACTTTCATCACTAACTTTCATACATAAATAAGATTATTCGATCTTACTAAGATAATCCCTACACATATTGGATTACAATCATGTATTATTGACAATATTATATAGGTATATGGAGGGTATTGTCTCTATTCGGAATTTGTCTTAGTTGATTGGGTCTTCATTAACTGCTCTTGTCCTCAGATTAATATAAACTTCGATATTGGCATCGGTAATCCATACTACTATAGCTATACATTAGCTATACATTTTGTTTTTGTATACAATGCTACCCATGGGCATGTGACCACCCGTATTTTTCAGAATATCCATGTTTTTTTTTTAGAAAATTAACTTTAAAATATCTAATTCTTAATTATTTTTTTCAAATTTTGTGGACTTATACTTGTGTTTTTTTAAATAAATACTGTTTTTTTTTAAAAAAAATGTCTACACCTCCGTTTTTTTTATAGTCGACAAATTTTAGTAAAAATGAGCCGTCGCGGGACGCCTGGCAGATGTGAAACATCGAAGTTACTATGTACAGGTAAGATGCATAAAAGTATAGTTTACCGACGCCAACAGTCGCTATAGATGAATCACATCATAAATATAGTTAATCCGATAAAATAACTCATAAGCTTTTAGAAATAATAAACAGAATCCAAATCGAGCTAATAACATCGGAGATATGGCAAACGGTAATCAAAAAAAAAAAATAACATTTAAAAATATTAAAGATATACCCCCCTTTTTCATGAATACTCAGAAAAATACGGGTGGTCACATGCTCATGGGCGACACTGTATAATAATATACATAAAGGTAAAGCCTCTTTTACCAATTTCCTCTCATTTGCAGTATTTATGTTACACCAAAAGGCGTTAGTCTGGAAAATCGTATTAAAATCATTGGGCCGTCAGTTATTGCTCCAAATGTGTTTAGCGTGCAACCGATTGTACGAGTATGCTGATTAAATTTGGCTCCATCCGATGCGGTGTCGTGGTCAATATGAAGATAATTACACTACGCCACAGAGTAGCGATGTTCATATTGAACTCCACTGAGCTCCAAAGTGGTTTTATTTGACACGTGAAATTCCACGTTTTATGCTTATTTAGGCTGGTTCAGGTACGTAATTAGATAAGGGATTCAGTGTAGGATTCTGAAAATTATGTTGCTTTAGGCTGATCATGGTATTTTGTTTGCTTTATTTCGGGGTATTAAGTTAATTATATTAGCAAATACTGTTATCGTGTTTCAGCTGGGACAAAAATCCTCTCTTCGTTTAAGATATTTACACTGTGTAGCTAGCGGAGGATTGTAAATATTTTTGTTTATCTGGAAATTAATTGACTTTTGAATACGAGGACTTAATGTGCCTTCGGATAAATGAAAGAATTAGAAAAGAAGCAAATGTTTTTTTATAAAATAATCTAATTACGCTGGCAGAAATGGAAAGAATAGCTTCTATAAGCCGCTTCCTCGTATTTTTCTTCCCTCGAGACTCTTCGGGTTATAGCGTATTATATACGAAACACGTGGCAAAAAGGAAAAAACTGTAATTCCAATGTTAGCGAAAATGTGTTACGATAGAGGTATGAGGAATAGGGTACAAAGTTAAATCACCCTCTATAGCAAAGGATTCTCCGACCAGACGAGTGTTGTGTCTGGTGGGCGACGATTGATGTCGGAAAGTTACATATGTGCTAATCGCGCGGTAAACCTTGCTTGCGAGATGCAGTATTTGAGTGACGTCAGGTGTTTGATGCGTAGTTCACATGTGGCTTTGTAGACGCCGCCACACCAATTTTAGCGAAAATTTGCTACGATCAAACATTTTGTGCCGGAGTAGTTTTTATCGAAAACTTAAAGTACTTCGGTAACCCAGGTACCCTACATGAGATTGTCAGTGACACCAAGGCGTTGCTGGCTTTCTTTGAGGAGCTGGGGTGATTCGAATAACCGATTTTCCCATCCGTACGCAAAATACGCGCTTTGACGTGGAGTAGCGGATACCAGCCCGTATTACCTATCGAAAACTAAAGGTCCCAAACATTTCCGGGTGCTAATAAATTCATTCCCCACCAAATCCCTGTTCACGATGCGAAGAGAAAAATACATATAAACGGATATGGAAGAAGAAAGCCTACCAAGGAAAGATTTTATCTTATTGATGCAATTGTTTCAGAGCAAATGGTATGAGCGAATAGACATCTTTATGGTAATAGCACAGGCATTGTATTTGGCACATCTTATCCAAAGATCATTACTGCTGAGATCATTATGCAAGACGCTGTCTAAAACAGTGGTCTCTGTAATGTCTCATTCAGATTAATGTACCAAAATGGTAGAGAGAACCACTCGTGAAATACTGTACCCCGGGGTGCAATCAGACTAAATAATACCGAGACTTTAATAGTATTCGACTGAATCCTTTTCTGGTAGTAGACAAACTTATTTGAATAGCAAGCAGAATTTCTACTATTTTCAGTCCATTTTAAATGCATAATAAGCATTCTATCCTATTTGTACCAGATGCTATTTCAGCATCCAAATATCGGTGGTCATCCGCGATGACTATGGCATGGTTCCAAATTGCCACAATGGGCCCCATATAGAGGCTTGTCATATAAATTATGCTTTGGATGCGATCACACAATACGTTCCATTACATTGAACTAATGTGCTCCGATCGGGAAGCGATATGATCGATTTTACGAGTGAGAAGTGTTTTAACAAAAAAACATATAAACAATTCAAATCTGTTAACATAACAATTTCAATATTTGTTCTGTTTTGTCAAACACTGCTTTGGGATTGTGTTTAGAATTTCCGTTTTATTTATGTTAACATGGAGAATTTATTGCGTTAATTGGTTCTATGCATGTGTGTATTAGGGATATGGTTGATTTATGTGATACGAGCATCAACCGATTGTTATTAATAGTTTCAATTATTCAGGTTTCATTTTACCTATCAGTTCAATGTACAAAATATAATAATCAACACACTCTGCATTGTGGAGCTAAAAAACTTGTCTTTATTTTAGATAACTGTAAGCAGATTGCTTTTGATAAAATTAAAGTGCATAGTGATGTCAAACGACTAATTTAGTAACTGAAGGTTCAGGCCATTGGGGCAACATTTACAACGAACATACAATTACTAAAAACGCTCTTCAAAAATAATAACAGTGATGTATTATGAAGTGATGATGAAGCGTAACACGCGATACCCTTGTGTTTGTTTACAGTGTAACTAAGCTATTGATTTATGATACAATAACCGGTTACGTAAGTGCTGGCTTTATTGATTATTATATCAAGTTCCACTCTACAGTTATATCTGGTTGCTACCCAATTCTGTTCTGTATTGTAACAGTCTTCTTCACGAGATGTTGTGATCAAATAAATCTTTTTAAGCATTTATTGCTGTTATCATTTCGCTCCTTAATGTCTTATTTGTGTCGTGGACTCCGTTCTGCCCTTATCTGGCATCAAATTTATGTTCTTTTCTCATCTAAATTGATCCATTTTTTATGTCAACTGCAATTATTTTTTCTTGGGACCACAGAGTTACTTCTTTTTTATTTTAATTATCTGAGTGAAGCACTCACCTTAACGCATGGCTGACCATAACTCTAAGAAAGCCACATAATGGAGTCCATCCATTTAGATTAACGTAATATACCGTAAAATTTTACAGCCGTAGCCTTTTTGAACGTTGATCTACAAACCTTTTCATGGTCAGATTTCGCTAGAAAACTTAAAATAATTTTCGTCACATTATGGTTATTATTTCTCATAAACTGTGGACGCAATCTCACCGGTAACATACAAAAATGTGCCCATGAAAAAGTCTGTACATTTGGTATGCAAAATGCTTAAACTGGTTTAGTATAATACGCGGGCGTTTTACTGGCGGATTCTGCAAAATGCTTACCTATGCTTCGGGACTGCTAGCATCGTTACCGAAAATCAGGGTCCTACGTTACACAATGTTATTTTTTCTTGTTTCTTGTTAAACCACCTGTATCTAGAGCAAACTTTTGGGATAGGATTCGGAGGATTAGGACGAAAATTATGCTATACCTGAACAGGTAACAAACGCTACGATAAAATGTAAGCTTGTTCGTTTCTAAGGTTTGTAAAATGCTAAGAATAATTTTTCTTTCACTACACAAGTCAAGGTAAGATTTATAGGGATTCGAAAAAAATATCTGCGCCTACAAGCTGAAAAGTGATACTTTAATAGCGGTTATAATAGGCAGAGGTCTACATTACTACACCCGCAGTTCACCAGTTATGTTTAAGTCCCATGTAATATGGGGCGAGCCTTTTGCATTTAGGTCATGGGAATTATAAACTATGCTTACGTTTTAAAAGCTATTTACTAACTAGTTTAAAAAAATTATGAAAAGCAATTCACTCGTTATTCTTTCATTATGCATTTTGTTTGATATGCAAACAGTTCTTGTTGCTAAGATCATAATAAACACACACATTTCAACTGTACCAACAATTTATCACATCTAATGGAAGAATTGAAATGAATCCACGGTAAGGCAATAACGAGTAATTCGCTGTTCAAAACTGAACTCAATGCTTCGTGTATACAAGCTTCAAACATGTTTGGCAGAGGAGTGTCACAAGGCAGCATCGTAGGGCCGTTGCGGTCACTAACGATCTAAGTGATTGGCGTTTGTTATCACATATATAACGAGATCACTGCAGGGCTATTGCCTCAATTAGTTCAGTGGGTCTCAATATGGGACTAATTTAGAACGGATTCTATTTAGGGCAAGTTCTTGTGGCCTATGTTCAACGGTACGCTTACCCATTGTAATGGTTTTGTTAACTTTTTGTGTTATTTTTTTTAACTTCATTCTTAATGTGAGTATGCTGATTGGATAATAGGTTTTTATTCTATTTGACCACTACTGAAGTTTTGTCACATTTTATGGTGCATTGCTATGGAATAATAGTTGTCAACACTGAAATAAGTCATATTATAAAGTAATTGACATTTAAGATGTTTATAAATTGTAGCTTCAGTTTCACACAAGCCGCTCAACTTTTACTCTGACAAATTCCACCAGCTTGAACACTCCCTCTGCCCTAATTTAAACTCTAAAAGCTTAATTCACTGTGAAGAGTCAACAAAGTCAAATAAACAGTGTAGGTAAGTGAGTCAAGGGCAACGTTGTAAACCCAAGGCCACGTAATGTAAGTTTGTGCGTAATATAAACCAAGGTTATCAGGCTATTTTGTCAATGAGATAGGGCGGTATTTGGACGCCAATGTTCGATAGCGTCGGTGCCTGCAACTTGGTGTAATTTATGTGGCCCTTTGAATACATTTTACGGTGATAGTATACTTCAGGAATAGATTTCAATGGGCGTTGGCTGTGGTATGTGGAAGTAGTTTTTTTTTCTGACATCTGGTGGTGTTCACATAAATAAAATTGAATAGCGTTACAAAAGGCGTTTCTTTAATTTTGTTTATTTTTTGTGATCGAAATTTGAATAAGGGTTCGATAGTTTTAATTTCATAGTGTGGGATTGGCACCTTTTTCCAAATAAATTAATTCATACCAATCATAACCAGAAATTATCCGGAGGTAGGCCATGAGTTTTGTTTTGTTTAGTTCATGTTTAATTGGTATGCTTTCAAATGAGCTTGAGTTAAATTGTGCCAAAATATTTAGTCGTTTTTCCACATTCGTTGAAATAAATAAAAACTGGAACTCAATTTATAGCTGTGCTTAAAAAGTAGTCTGAAAATAATAATAGTAAAAACATTGAGCGGACGCTGTTCACATCAAATAAATCGTTAAATGAGGACCGGGCTACCGAAATTGTTAATGACTAACTTTTTATTATACCTACCCAATATGTGATTATAATGATGTCATTTAGTTCTGGAAGCAATATTGTCGAGTCGATACTCGATATTGAGCAAGTTTAATTATTGTGCTATCGATTTCGGGTATAAAGAAAATAACTTCAATCAGAAAATAGACTAGTTGTCATCTAATGAGGGTTTTCATTATGGGGCCGTGCACGAAATCGACTGATTTTGATAAATTTTGTTAATTATTTGTGAGAAAGGAAAACAGAGTTTAAACAAAATTATTTCTGATTTGAAGAGTTGAATTCTTAATCTTGTACACAGCGGAAAGGGATTCTCCAAATAAATTTAAAAAAATATTAAAAAAATAAAGGATTTATGGAAAATCACTAAAATTCGTAACAAGTTTTCCAAAAATTGTCGCGATGAGACTCAAACTCAAAGCATTTATTTCAATTAAACCATTTACAGGAACTTTTGAATTGTCAAAGAGTCGGTCAGTTAGTCAGAAAGTTGAAGCTAGTTGCCCATTCGATTCCAATCGAATTCGAATTCGATTGACTGACGTTTGATCGTTTCGTTAGAAGAAACTACTTTCGATTTTGAAAATTACACACTATATGGTCTACTTGTACACAGGGGAACCACTTTTTTAACCTTCCATACAAAATATAGCATTTTTTTTTTAAATAGCCATTTTTTTTAAACCCTGTCAGTAACGTATTTTTTCCTATTATTTAGCAAACCATATCTTCATTAAGTAAATCAAAGGCGAAATAAACCATATTTTTGAGAGCGTAAAAGTGATGCAACTATTAACAGGTGCAGGCTGTGACTGACACGAATGGTTTAGCACCACGAAAACCATACTTTTATACTTACACAGACTTAATGTTTCAATTATTTCAAGTTTTCTTACAATTAGATAAGTTATTGACAAAAAAGGGTTTTTTTCATGCACGGAGCCTTAAAATTCACGCCACCAGTTGGCGCCACTTTGACAAGAGGTCTGCCATTTCGACAATGAATATAAAATATAATGCTGACGTTCATTATTTGTTTCGTTCATTCGTTTATCATTCAGTCACGACTAAAGAAAATATAGGCACTTTGACACTTTTGACAGGTGCCCGGACCTAATGTCTCAGTGCTGCCACCTAGTGAACTTCATTTCAGAAAACCCTCATTATAACAGGCCAAGTTGATTTAAAATTATTTTTGAATATGTAATTAATTTCAACAATCTACTTAGTACATTATTTTAACACATCACTTTTCTTATCAACGTCTATTGTAATCAATTTTTTTTTTAAATAGGCGTTGATAAGATAAGCTTTTTACTAACAAACGGTATTCAAATTAGTCAAAGCTACAACTACTACGAGCTAGTCGGATCAAGAATTAGTCAGAGTAACAACTTAAGTTTTTCTTCAAGATCGATAAAAAAGTGATATTTTACAGTGAGTAGGCAAGAAACTAACTTGCCAAGGATCACATACAAACATTTCCAACGTACCTATACAGCGTGGCGCTTTAATGGTGACATTATTTTAACACACGCTTACGAATTAGCGTGTTCTTTTTATAAAAATATTTTAATTTTATTATATTAAATTTTTCGATTTATTTTCAATTTTATAAAATGGCATCTTGGTGCAACCTGTACTTAAAAACTGTATCGCAGAGGTCTTTTACCGCGATCATGGATCATAACATCGCATCAATGAAAATAAAACGAATAACGTGCAAAGAGAAGGCGAATTGAACGAAAGGGAGAGCCCTATGTCGGCGAGCGATTGAAAATTTTAATTTTTCATTAAACTATTTATTTATTCTTTTTATATTTTTATAGTTACTGGCTACTAGCCCTACCCGTGTGTTAAATTAATTTTGCCATTGTAGCGGCACGTTGTATATTCAGCTCTAGACACTTATTCATTACCAATGCTACACGTAGAGTTTCAGCGCAATGCGTGAAAATTCTTGCGTTGGTTTATTCAAGCTTTATTTGTTATAGGAATTGTAGTCGCTGCAATGGCCTACAAAATTAAACGGCTCAGAAAGTACGGTTGGAGAAAAGATTCCTAGTCTCCTCATATTATATTTAGTACTTACTATTAAATTGGTACCGTTCACTTCTTCAACAAACCCGTATATCTGTGTAGTTCCGTCTGAAAGTTTGATCAAGGTTCTGACCAATAAAATAGCCGTCAAATGTTGTTAGCACTGGTTGGTTGTGATATGTGGAGCAAAATAACAACAGCTATACAGGGTCAAATTAAATTATCTAGTAAAACTCTGCAGTCGTGCTGGGTATCGATATCTAGGCATGACAAGACAAAAAACATACCCTCCTGGGGCAGTCGGGTAAAAAAGAAGAGATTTAAAGTTCTTTTCTTTGGGGTCATCGACCGCTAGTAGTGTACTTACTTGAAATATCTGTTTAAAAAACAGTATTTTTTTGTGTAAACTTCCCAGACGTGATGGGTATCGATATCAAAACGTGATATAATAAAAAAAAACGGATTTTCTCTACTCATACTACTAGCGGTCGTTGACCCAAAAAAAAAGAACTTTAAATCCATCACATCATATCAATTTAATTACTTGACTCTGTTGGTGAGTTGGTTCAAAATTTAAATTGAATAGATTTATATTCCTACGGAGGTAGGAGTGTGTTCACGTCAATTTAGAATGAAGGATGAGGTTTGATCGGCATTCCCACGCCTCAACGGCTACATAAAAGATAAAACGCAAGAAGA
The DNA here is from genome assembly GCA_949152395.1 of Agrochola litura. Classification (NCBI taxonomy): domain Eukaryota; kingdom Metazoa; phylum Arthropoda; class Insecta; order Lepidoptera; family Noctuidae; genus Agrochola; species Agrochola litura. The sequence continues at coordinate 12,548,344 of OX424509.1, read as the reverse complement.
ATGCATTAGAAATAATATTCACTCGAGCGAACATTATTTTATTTTATATTCTTTCACAAACTGTAGACTTGAGCACGTACAGTTCTAATGGCCTACATTAGTTTCAGTTAGATCCCATTAAACTTCTCGTTAGATGGAATCATGGTTGGCTACTTCAAGATTAAAATAATTCTAGAATTGAAAATTTCACGTTAATCTCAGCAACTAAAGTGTAGAAATATTATTTATAGAACATGTAAAAAAACCCTGTCCGATCCGTGAGGTTGTCGTTAGGTATCGTACTGAGTCTATTTGTGTTGTAATATCCAGGAAACCCCACTCAACCGACTTCTATTCCTACTCCTTCACTGTGCACGCGGTTCGGTTGTGGAATTCACTACCGCCTGACATTAGGAACTGTCATACTGTTGAAGCATTTAAGCGAAGAGTGAAAGAACACTATCTTTCCAACTCGTCATAGTTGCATAGTTATTTTAAATCACATTGTAATTATATATATTGTAGCGATATTTATTTTAGAAGTATGTATGTAAGTGTATTCTCATATTGTATGTTGTTTAAATTGAAATTAGTGAATTGTTTTTTTTTTCTTTTTTGATTTATGTTTTTTATTTTCTCTTATACGGTTACACACGTTGTCTACATCTCTTTTTGTATACTTTCCTGTCGCAGGTGTGCTGGCAGAGATTTCTTTAGAAATAAGCATTGCCTTTGTACGTATTTTTCTGTTCCTTTCTTCTTGTCTGCTTATATGTGTCTGCATAAATGGTTAAATAAATAAATGAAAAAAGAAAAAAAAAATTGCTACATTTTTTTTTTTGGGTAATTTTACCGGGTTATTTCATGGGGCGCGGGCGGCCGTCTTTTGGCGGGCGTCTACAAGTCATAACTTATGACCCTTGTTGAAAACTTGCAAATTTTTATGAATTTGGGGTAATTTTGTTACTAAAAATGTGAATTTTAAATGGCAATAACTTTTTTATTTTCAATAATAATAAGATTTTTTATTGCTTTTTGATAATGTTATTGCAGTACCTATGTGCCCCTTTTGGATTGGACAGGGTTTTTTTTACATATTGTATACAGTAAGGTAAAATTAAGTGTTAAACAAATTGTCAACTCATAGGTGGTCAATTGGCAGTGTTTTAACCATTTCACACAACTGTAAAAAGTTGTGATTTGAATATACGGGTAACTTAAGTTGGTAGTCAATTTGTTCACGATTATTTTCCCTGACTTTACCCATATTTTTAGGGTTCCGTACCTCAAAAGGAAAAAAACTGAACTCTTACAGGATCACTCGTGTGTCTGTCTGTCTATCCGTCAGCCAATTTGCTCCGAATCTAATGGACCGATTAGTTAAAATTTGGTGCATATATGTATTTCTGTGACCCAAATACGAACGTGTAACGTAAATAAATGAATTTTGAATAAAGGTGTTACTTTTGCGGGGCAAATAAGAAAATTAAAAAAAAAAGTTTTGTTAAGAGTACTGTGTGACATATCAAATGAAAGAACGAGGATCTTAAACATATTTTTTTAATCATTTTAAAATAAAAAACTTTAAAGATATTTAAGAAATCCGATGAAAATTGACCATTCTCCCCCGTCATCTCCGAAACTACTGGAACAAAAATTTTGAAAAAAAAAAACGTAGTATGGCTCTATACTGACATATTACAGGAAAACCTATTAGAAGTCTATGGTCTTCAAATAAATCTCTCAATATTGTGCGTACAAACTTACATTTGCAGTTGGAATGGGAGAACATTTATTTCAACTACAATGTTAAGTTTGTATTTGGGATAGATTCATCTCAACTACGGAACCCTTCGTTGTGCATAGTCTGACACGCACTTGACCGGTTTTTAAGAGAGTAGGTAACTACAACTAACACATCTTTCAGGAACCTCGCATCAATATTTAGCAAGGAGTATGTGTGACGAACCAAGGTCGTAAAACAAACTGTCAGAGCGAAAAATACTAGCTCAAGATTTAACATGGCAGTTGCTCCTAAAACTCGCCTAGCAACCCCGATAAAACCCACGAGATTAAAGCCATAAAAGTAGGTACACTTAAACGTACACCATTGTAGGTAAATTGTACTTTTGCAATCTGCATGTATCTAAGGGTTTATGAGCGTTCATTCTAAAAGTTGTCAACGTCGCAAATAGTTGTCAAATATTTCGCCGTTTTGATTAATTTGGCAATATTACTTGTATGGAAATATGAAATATCACTAACTAGTGAACTAGAATATTAATAATGAATTTCAATAAAATTATAACACTGAATTTGATGTTGTAGCCGTTTCAGGTGTCAAAAAGGCATTTGAAAAGTTTCCAAATACTTTTTTTACATCTCAAACTAAATATTCGGTGTTACGATATTAATTATTGCATTGTATAATCAATATTTTAGTTCTCTAGTTAGCCATATTTCATATTTCCTTATAGTAATATTAACAAATCAATCAAAATAGCGAAATATTTGACAGCTATTTGCGACGTTGCCAATTTATTCTGAAACTGGGCAACGTCGCAAATAGATGTCAAAATATATTTGCGACGTTGCCCACTTTCAGAATACACTTAAGATCCTTTTGACGAAAGTATAAAAGCAGTTTATTGTTCTGCTTAACAATTACAAATATCTTTCAATAAAAAATCGAATCAATCTTTTAAATCCGCTGAAGCCCCGGTGTCAAACAATGTTTGACACCCCGACAAACATTGTTGGACACCGGGATTTTATCTTTTTCTAATATAAAATAATGTCTAATGTCCTCTGTGGCTTTTTTATTCTATGGTCGGATAGATATGCTAGTCAACAAAACCATTTCATTTTAAAATACCTGGAACGCAACATTTTAAAAAAATATTGAAAGTGACGTTCGGGGACGAAAAAATGTCAGTCTACGAATCGCTCCGGCCTTGAAGGTTATTACCGTAATATTTCATTTTTATTGTGGTTTTTGTGTGTAAATCGACGGGAAGTGGTGTTATTTTCATTTTTAAGTAAATATTACGTCGTTGTAGATAATATTTGCAGTAAATAACATCATGTTATACCTATTTTGACCCAAACTAAAAGTGTAAACAAACATGTGAATGAAAAAGTGACCGTGCTGTGATTTTGTGGTATTTTGGTGTGTAATCGTTGGTATTTGATGGGTAAGTCGCCTTTTTTAATGATTACATTAGATTTTTAATAATGTTAGGCACTTTTTTTGCCTAAATACGGCAAAAAAATATTTTTTTGGAACGAAGAAAGTTACGTAAACACTAGAAATTCTAGATCTTAAAAATTATAGATTTTTAGTATTTTTTATTTTCAACGTTTGTCTCTAAAAACGCTTTTGTTAGATAACATAACTATCCATAATGTACCCTGCAAAATTTCGTGTGAATTGGTTAGCTAGTTTTATCAGAAATCGTAAAATTAGTGGACAATAGACTCGCGAACAAAAACGCGTAATAAATCTTAGTAAACATTTCACACGAAAGTTATAAATATTTATGTTGGGTTCCTTATCTATCCGAGAACCGAAAATAATAGGCTTTATCGTTCGACGGCTTCTAAGAAACTTGAGTATTTTGTTTATCTGAAGGTGAGTCATAAATCTTTTGCGTCGTGGGTGGTCGCGGGGCTTGACAGGAATGACTCATCTGTCAAAAAATACCTGAGAGGTTAAATTCGTAATATGCAAAAAAAGATTAGGGACAGAAAAACATAAAATCTTTCAGTCAGTAAGTTCAGTTAAGTTCAGTTTCCTTACGTATTATAATTTCTTGTTTCTACGAGTTTAATGCTCCGAGGGTGCATCTCTATGTAATACCTTCGTCAGCTCTTTTCCGTAATATCAATTAGTTCCTTAATGTTGGTTGTATAAGTCGTACGCCATTTCCATGTTTCAGTTAATTTTCAACACAAAACATTCCATGAAAAATTTATTACACCCAGAAATATTTTCCCAATTATTGTTTCAATGATTTAACCCTTCTCAATGTATGGAATTACATATTTGTTTAACAAAGTAATCACGAGTGAGACGTCATGGCTGGAAACCATAATATTAATTCACTACCCCCCACCCCACCTACTCTACCTACCCTACCTACCCTACCTACCCTACCTACCCTACCTACCCTACCTACCCTACCTACCCTACCTACCCTACCTACCCTACCTACCCTACCTACCCTACCTACCCTACCTACCCTACCTACCCTACCTACCCTACCTACCCTACCTACCCTACCTACCCTACCTACCCTACCTACCCTACCTACCCTACCTACCCTACCTACCCTACCTACCCTACCTACCCTACCTACCCTACCTACCCTACCTACCCTACCTACCCTACCTACCCTACCTACCCTACCTACCCTACCTACCCTACCTACCCTACCTACCCTACCTACCCTACCTACCCTACCTACCCTACCTACCCTACCTACCCTACCTACCCTACCTACCCTACCTACCCTACCTACCCTACCTACCCTACCTACCCTACCTACCCTACCTACCCTACCTACCCTACCTACCCTACCTACCCTACCTACCCTACCTACCCTACCTACCCTACCTACCCTACCTACCCTACCTACCCTACCTACCCTACCTACCCTACCTACCCTACCTACCCTACCTACCCTACCTACCCTACCTACCCTACCTACCCTACCTACCCTACCTACCCTACCTACCCTACCTACCCTACCTACCCTACCTACCCTACCTACCCTACCTACCCTACCTACCCTACCTACCCTACCTACCCTACCTACCCTACCTACCCTACCTACCCTACCTACCCTACCTACCCTACCTACCCTACCTACCCTACCTACCCTACCTACCCTACCTACCCTACCTACCCTAAAACCTTGTCCTAAAAATAACGAACATTTAAAAAAAGAATTGGTCTAGGCGTTGTTGAGTTATGCGCTTACCAACACATTTTGCGATTCATTTTTATATTATAGATTACTAGTTTGAAACAAATTTTACCTCTTCATTATAATAATACTAGCTTCTGTCCGCGACTTCGTCCGCGTGCCTATAGGTAACCTTTCTCAAGAATTGGGCTATCCAATGCAAAAAGATTTTTTCAAATCAGACTGGTATAGTTTCGATGATTAACTCCTACAAAGAAACAAATTTTACCTCTTCATTATAATAATACTAGCTTCTGCCCGCGACTTTGTCCGCGTGCCTATAACCTTCCTCAAGAATTGGGCTATCCAATGCAAAAAGATTTTTTCAAATCTGACTGGTATAGTTTCGAAGATTAACTCCTACAAAGAAACAAATTTTACCTCTTTATTATATTATTACTAGCTTCTGTCCACGACTTCCTCCGCGTGTCTATAGGTAACCTTCCTCAAAAATTGGGCTATCCAATGCAAAAAGATTTTTTCAAAACTGACTGGTATAGTTTCGAAGATTAACTCCTACAAAGAAACAAATTTTACCTCTTTATTATATTATTACTAGCTTATGTTCGCGACTTCGTCTGCAAGTCTATAACCTTCCTCAAGAATTGTTCTATCCAATGTAAAAAGATGTTTTAAATCCGACTGACAGTTCTAGAGATTACCCCATACGTACAAACTTACAAACAAACAAATTTTACCTCTTTATTATATTATTACTAGCTAGTATAGTATAGATTTAAAATATAATTTGCCCTCATTAAAATTCCAAGAATAAAATAGAACAACGTGGAACATAAATTCCGTATAAAGTTGCTGCGCTCTCAATATTCAAAACAAATATTAAACGAGCGTTGGAAGCCAAAGGCTTTATTTGTACTTCCAGTATTAACTTTGATGATTATAGTGCAGTATGAGTAGTTCCGAGGGTAAAGCTAACCTATTATTTTTTTTAAATCCCGTAAATGTTTGATCGATGTTAGGTAAGCAGTTATATAAATGTGCAATACGGGACGTGACACAACGCTGTATAAAAAGCTTTGTAGTATCTTATTAATTTTGGATCTGTTAGCTTACCCTTGTAACTTCAATGGCGAACGTTATTATTGCCTGCCACTTCGTGAAAATTAGGAATCCAGGAAACTTTATTTTCTTATGCAAACTTAGAAAGAAAAGAAATAAAGAATAAAAAATTCGGTTTATTTGTCACAGAAACACGTGCATACATAAAAGACAAGAGTAATCAGAAAACAACAAAAAAATACATAATAAATCACGAGCATAAAACAGAAATTAGTCGGCAGCTGCACGACATGACTGTGAGGCTTCCACTCAGCATCATGCTGTGCCATGGGGGACCCAGAGCACAGCGCTGAGTTTCATTGGTCACCCGAAAAAGAAGTACAGAAATCAAGTCACGTTCAGTGATTTGTCTATTAAATAGGTACCTAGGTAACAAAATAAAATAAAGAATACTTAGAATAAAATACAACTTTATAAAAATCCGCAGGCATCACTAGACACAGCGCTGCACTCCATCCAGGGCTGAATATCTAAAGATCATTCCTCAGTGCAACTCTAAGAAATATAATGTCTTCTGCGCTATTTCTGCGTTTTCGGAAAGCGTTCTTTCTGACTTTATTTATTTTTGCTCGGTTCCTAAGGCCCGTAGCGTGATGTTAAATAGCCTATAATTATCCTCAAGAATTGGGCTATCCAATGCAAAAATAATGTTCAAATCCTACTGGTAATTCCAGAGATTACCGCGAATTTTAACTAAAATAAAATGTGTACCTAATTAATACACTAAGCATACGGCTGTTCGCTCACACTGCGGCATTTTCTTTCTTTCAGTATTTTTATACCCGTCGTAACTTCTATACGAAAGGTCCGATTCGAATAATATAATGAGGAATTTACTTGTACTCAACCTTGAATATAAAACTATTTAGATGGATAAGGATTAATAATTATCATTTACGATGTCTGTCAGTCGCTCACGGAACTGTTTCAAAATGCATAAAAAACATCAGCACGTCAAAAAACCTTCCAAATTATTTCGTTTCAAATTACTTTTCTCCTACATCCTAGTTCTCAGAGTTTTTAATGTTGTTTGCTGTGGCATAAGCATTGCTTCCCAAAATTTTCCTGGCAGTTCAGTTACGAACTCCGTAATACGTACATGATCAGAATATATGAAGAGAGTGCTCGCTGTTCGTACTTAAGAATATAAAGCAGATTTAAACTTGCAGTGTACTAAACTTGAGTCACAGAGATAAAATGCACGCAAGTGCAATTACTGAGCATGGAGACCTGGATGCGATTCCCAGGTTGGGAAAAGTTTTATTGGGATATTTTCAGTAGATGCATGAAGTCTCCTATTACTGGGACTTAAACAGATAACCGTCGATATGTTGGTGTACAACACCTCTGTATATTGCATAACTTTTAAATTATTATAAAACCCTTATATATTCTCCTTATGGGCGTGATATTATCTCGTACCAGGAAATGCATTGATGACGACCGAAAGTTTTTACAGAGTTTTTTAATCAATAGGAATACGTCAGTTGCGGTTTTCTGCATCCACGCGTATTGTGACGGATATCCAAAATAGTTTGTGAAAACAAAAACGGTTTTCCTCTGAAACCAGTCTGTATGCATATTTTCTCGTTACAATATGAAATTGATGCATATTCGATTTGTATTGCTAGAAATATTAATTCGTTTCGAATACAAAAAATATTTCATGTACATTTCATACATCATCATCATCATTTCAGCCGAAAGACGTCCACTGCTGAACATAGGCCTCCCCCAAGCACCTCCACTTCGACCGATTCTGTGCTTTCCGCATCCAGCGGATTCCTGCGGCCTTCACAAGGTCATCGGTCCATCTTGTGGGAGGCCTTCCAACGCTACGTCTTCCGGTACGCGGTCGCCACTCCAGAACCTTTCGGCCCCATCGGCCATCCGTTCTACGAGCAATGTGCCCTGCCCATTGCCACTTAAGTTTCGCAATTCTTCGGGCTATGTCGGTTACCTTGGTTCTCCTGCGGATCTCCTCATTTCTGATTCGATCACGTAGGGAAACTCCAAGCATAGCCCTCTCCATTGCCCTCTGGGTGACTTTTAGCCTTCTGATAAGGCCCATTGTGAGCGACCACGTTTCAGTACCATAGGTCATCACTGGCAACACGCACTGGTCAAAGACTTTCGTCTTGAGACACTGTGGTATGTGGGACGAAAAGATATTGCGTAGCTTCCCGAACGCTGCCCAGCCGAGTCGGATTCGACGATTGACCTCTTTCTCGAAGTTGGACCTACCTAGCTGGACAGTTTGTCCTAGGTAAACATACTCATCCACAACTTCGAGCGTAGTGACTCCGATCTTCATGAGAGTGGGTGTAACATGGGCATTTGACATGACCTTTGTCTTGTCCATATTCATTTTAAGACCCACTCTTTCGGAGGCTCTACTGAGGTCATCGAGCATTGTACTGAGGTCCTCCATGGTCTCAGCCATGATAACTATGTCATCGGCAAACCGAAGGTTAGTGATATACTCGCCATTGATGTTGATGCCTAGCCCTTTCCAATCCAGAACCTTGAAAACATCCTCCAGTGCAGCGGTGAACAGTTTCGGAGAGATAACGTCTCCCTGTCTCACACCTCTCTGCAGAAGGATAGGTTTCGAGGTCTGGTCCTGGAGTCGGACTGACATAGTGGCGTTTTCGTACAGACACTTTAGCACCTCGATGTACCGATAGTCGATCTGGCACCGTTGAAGAGACTGCAGCACGGCCCATGTCTCGATCGAATCGAAGGCTTTCTCGTAGTCCACAAACGCTAAGCAGAGAGGCAGGTTATACTCTTCGGTCTTCTGTATAACCTGCCGCAGCGTATGTATGTGGTCTACGGTGCTAAAGCCTTTACGGAATCCGGCTTGTTCGGGAGGCTGGAAGTCGTCAAACCTGCGCGCGAGACGGTTCGTGATAACTCTTGAAAACAGCTTGTAGACATGGCTCAGAAGTGTGATGGGCCTATAATTTTTAAGCAGGGCATTGTCGCCCTTTTTAAAGAAGAGTACCACCACACCTCTGTTCCATGCCTGTGGCGTTTGGCCCTCGAGTATGACGGAATCGAAAAGCTTCTGGAGGGCCTTAAGAACGGGTTTTCCACCGACCTTCAGGAGTTCGGCCGTAATTCCGTCATCACCCGGCGCCTTGTTGTTTTTAAGCTGCTTCAGAGCCATCCTAATCTCGTACAAGCTGACGTCCGGGATGTCTTCGGTATAGTGTCGGGTCAATCTAGCTCTTGGGTCGTTTGCTAGATTCGTAACGGGGTTACTAGTTGACGTGTATAACTGTCCATAGAAACTCTCGATCTCTCTCAACAGTTCAGGTTTGGCGGATACGATTCTGCCATCATCGGTCTTCAGTTTCGCAAGCTGGCTCTGTCCAATAGACAGATCTCTTGCAAAAACCTTGGAGCCCTTGTTCCGCTCTATCGCGTCCTTAATACGGTTTGTATTATAGAGGCGCAGGTCGCTTTTCAAGGACTTAGAGATCTGTCTATTGAGCTGCCGGTATTTGAGTGCATCGTCTGAAGACTGCAGGATCATCTCGCGCCTCACCTCCATGAGCTGCAAAGTAGCATCAGAGAGCTTCTTGTTTCGATTTGTGCGGCGGGTCTTGAAGATCTTGGACCCGACCGTATGGACAGTTTCCACGAACCCATCGTTATAATCGTCGATGGAGCTCCCTAGGCACTCGAAACGATTCTCAAGTTCGAGCTGAAAGGTCTCGGGGTTTTGGACCTGGATCAGTGCTGGGCGGAGCGTAGACTTCATCAGTCGAGATCTTTCCAGCTTGATATTCAGGTTCAATGTGCCTCTTACCAAACGGTGATCACTGCCGGTTTTCACCGCGTTGATCACAGAGACATCATTGAATACTTGCTTCTTCGTCGACATAATGAAGTCAATCTCATTTTTTGTTGCACCATCAGGGCTCTGCCAGGTCCACTTCCTGTGCTCACGTTTTCTGAAGAAGGAATTCATCATAAAGAGGCCTTCCTTCTCCATAAAACTGGCCAGTAGGTGACCCCGGTGGTTCCGACGTCCAACTCCAAATTGCCCCACTCGCAGCTCATCATCGTTTCGTTTGCCCAGTTTCGCGTTGAAGTCCCCCATGACAACGGTGAAGTGAGTTTTAGAGCCATGTATGGCTCTGGAAATATCCTCATACATGGTCTCCACCTCATCGTCGGGGTGTGACGAGGTCGGGGCGTAAACCTGTATGACCTTCAGCGAATATCTTGCGGATATTCTGAGTATAAGGTACGCCACCCTGGTCGACACACTCTCGATCTTCACCACGTTGCTCACAAGGGACTTATGGACGATAAACCCGACACCACCTTGGGACTGCTGGTCGCCCTCCCGGAAATAGAGCAAGTTCCCGGATTTGAGGATTATCGAGTCCTCCCCCTCTCTTCGGACTTCAGATAACCCTACTATACCCCATCGTAACCTGCTCAATTCTTCCTCGAGTTCGATGATCTTTTCGTCGGTCCGAAGTGTACGCGTGTTATATGTTGCCAGGTCCAGTTTCCGGTGATTTTGGTAGCCGGATCTCTTCCGGGGATTCTTCGCACCCCTTGCCTCACCGTGGCCTTGGCCGCTACCGTAGCCAAGGGCCGGTGGGCCGCCGGGCACTAGGGGCCATTTTGTTTTGGTGCTTGTCATTTTTGGGGGGGGTTTGCCATAATCGCCACGCTTGGCAGGCGGGTTGGCGATCGCAGTATGGTGTTAAAAATGCATAGAGAACGCTGCTGCCCATTCTCTAGTAAGTCCCTTAGTCGCCTTTTACGACACCCATGGGAAGAAATAGGGAAATAGGGAAGAAATATCATTTCATACAAATATGTAAAAATCAACAATGTAATGTTGTGTAAACCAACAATGTAAAGTTTTTTAACGTCAGTGAATTCATAGTAATTTCAAAATTTTCACTGTGAATACTGCACATGTTGTCAGGTATTTAATACACGTTGTCAGGTATGTTGTCATAATGTCAGGTATTTTTGCTGAAAACGGCTTTAACACTACCCACATATTACCCACACACACACCCACCTACACACAATCACATTTGGAATCACCTTCAAAAAGGTAACACGAACTCCTTATTTTTTTTACGCGACCTATAAAGAGTGCTCTACGTGACAATTCCAGAGACTGACATACAAATGAGACCCAAAATAAGACAATTGAAACCAGACAAGAAATCAAATTCTTACGCGCTTCGATGAAGCTTACGCGTTTTGAAAAATAAACAGCGTAAAAGAAATCGTAATTGAATCTTCCTTTTACAAAATGTACTGAAAAGTACCGTAGGCACTTACGTTATGGTAAATAGAAAGTTTTCAATCGACAGTAATGGTGCCATTGGTACATTTGAGAGTGTTCCATTCCAGATATTAAAGTCTTAATTATTAATTGTGTTTTGTTTCCAATTGGGTCAAAGATTTACGTTTATTTCACGGGGGAATTGGTTCTAGCAATTTCGTTTCTGCATCTGTTACTTTGCTAAAATATATATATTAACAAAAAATGCCTGTAAAACAATGATTTTCCCAAACCCATGCAGTTGTCAACTTAATATTGAGGACTTAATAACATTTAGGTACTCTTAATTAGGCGGAAAAAACACTCATGTTTCCCACACGAAACAACTTTGAACTTATACGTATATATCTTAAAAATGCTATGAGAGACAGTGAAATTAAAATGTAGTCAGCCAGTTGTTGTTGATCATAGAATCATTTCGATCTAAAAAATAGTTGAATGAGTACCTTTATCAATCAATCTGCCTAGCTTTTTCCCAACTATATTGGGGTCGGCTTCCAGTCTAACCGGATGCAGCTGAATACCAGTATTTTACATGGTGCGACTGCCTATCTGACCTCCATAATCCAGTAACTGGATAAGACGATATCCCTTGGTAAGACTGGTTGTCAGACTTTCGGGCTTCTGACGATCCGTAACGACTGTCAAAGATCCACGAATGACAGCCGGGACCAACGGCTTAGCGTGCTTTCCGAGGCACGGAGGGGTCTCGGTATGTAAAGATGGTCACCCATCAACGGACCAACCCCGGCAAGGGTAGCTGAACTTGATGGATCGACCCGTGCGGCTGTTATTATTACTTAGCCTACCTTACTTAGAAAACCTTTATATAAAGTTTGATTAAAAACTTACCCATATAAATGATGCTCAAAGATTTCGATAAAGGTTAAAAGCTTTGAAGTTGGTTGCACAAGTTTCCCAATCCCTCTCGTTCTACATATTTGCGAGCATACCAGGTATGCATGCATTCATCTCATTTTCTTTCTTCATAATATTTTAGTCTTAGTAAAGGAAAATGTTCTGCCATTTTTGATGTTCTAGGAAGAGCTGGCTTAATGTAAAGGATTTTATGTATACATTAGGAATATGATTTTATAGAAATAGTTGTAAAAGAAGGAAGATAGTAGCCAGAACAGGGATAGTCATTAATCAATTTTCTATCGTAGGTATTCGTGTTGGGAAGCTCGCCAACTAAACACCTTATGCTAAGGAGTTTAATAGTGCAACGTGTAGGTTGTACGCTCATGACCTCTGGCCACAGCCTCCGGCTCTCCAGTCCGAGGCCACTAACCATTATCGCCTCTATAAGCTTACCTATTATAATTACATTACTTGTTGTAAACTCAGTCAAATTATTTGTTTATCAAATTGTCTACGTACCAATTTAAATAGACCGTATATTCAAATCACAACAGTCATTCTTTGATAGTCATATCAGTTTGATAAATATTAATTATTCAATTAATTTAATATTAATTAGTTAAATAATGAATAATTAAGTACATGTATATAAAAAAAACCAGGCCAACTGCGTGTCGGACCACGCACAATGAAGGGTTCCGTAGTTGGGATGAATTTGAAAAACATGATCTCCCATATATCGATATACGTCACGATCAATTCTCCAACTGCAAATGAAAGTTAATAATTGCAAACAAAAAACTGAGTGATAAAACTACAAATTAACAATTTTCGGACTTTTTCTTTTACTTGTGCTGTGAGATCTTGCTTCCTGCCAAATTTCATGATTCTAGGTCAACGGGAAGTAGGTTTCGATTTATTTGTGAGTATCAAAATATGTCGCATAATATGGCCATATTATTTTATTGCGTTGACTTAGAATCTTGATTCGTTTACAGTTCTAAGGGACCATAGAATTTTGTATTTGTTATTAATTTCAACTTGATACCTCCACGCGTTCCTGATAAAAAGGGTCTTAATAAACAGACGGACGGAGAACGAAGTGATCCTTTAAGGGTTCCGTTTTTTTCCTTTTAAGGTAACCCTAAAAAGCAGTGGAAAGAATCAAATGGCATCAAAAATTCGTCCGCATCGCTGTCAACAGGAAGAGTGCACAAAAGGCTGGCAAAATTGCCACGTTATATGGCGGTTGATAAACAATTAATGTCCCTGACTATATCTACTGAATACATAGGCACTCTTATATTTATTTCTTATACATAATATAATACTTCAGATGGTACTACTACCGTCACAATCTTACGGAAGACCTTTCATGTGCCTTCGGAAGTTCTTATCCGAAATGCTTTATTGGCAAGAATTTTTCGCAAATAGATTATATGTAGATCCTTCTAAAAATTGTTTTTTTACTCTACAGGAAACATAATTGACAGATTTATGGGTTTGTCTGACGATAATGTTGGTGTAAACAACATTCTCTAAGATAGAATTTCACTTCGCATTTACCAAATAAAAGTGTGTCAACTTAATTTTGCGCTGCTCTTTTTAGTAGCAAAAAAAGGCAGTAGCTGGCTCTCATTACAGGTGTTTCATTCGTTTTATTTTTTCATCTATCGGTTTTTGCAACAACTTAAAGAAATAATATTTGATAGACGCTACAATTATTGAAGTGAAAACTTCTTTAGGCGCGTTGGGTATTTTTGAGATGGGAAAAAAACAATTGAACTCGCGACACAGTTACCGACACCTCATTTTTGTAAACTCAATTGTGCCCTTTATTTATATTACGTTACGGATCAATGTTCTATGCAAGTAATTTTACTTTAAAGGTCTTGGAAGTATTTTTTTTTGTAAACGCGATTGTGCTCTTTATTTAGATAAGGTTACGGACCACTGTTCTATAAAAGGATTTTTCTTCCATCAAGGCGATAATGTTCAAGTTTTAACTTCTGTCGGCACTCCCGGAGTGCCAATGTTTTTTTTTTAATTTATTGAACTGTAAACAGTGTTTTCCATTTGTTTACTTGTAATCTAAATTCGAAATCAAATTCTCTCATTTTCAACAATTATAGCACATCCTACTAGTCTCAAATAAGGCTTCTAATATCGTAATTAATTCCATGCTGGACGTACATTAGCAATGCTAATGTAACACGTGACGACTATAATCGGAAGCGTTCGATTGCTGGTCGGAATGCATTCGGTATGCCACAGAGAATATTTATGGTAATATTACAGAGGTGATGTAGATATGCGAGCTTATTGCTAACACGGCGACCATTGAGAAGGAATAGGTTGTTTTTAAATACATTTTTACATGAAATATATTTAAATGAAATTTTATAGATACAATATCAGTTAGGTACCCGTAATAAACTTACGATGCATATAGCAAGTTAAAGTCAACGAATTTTTTAGTAGCATTTTAATAACCTGCTACGCGGCGTAGCAGCCGCAAAGTTCTATACACGATTTTCTGCAGCAAAGGTGTTGTAGAAAAAGTTTTGACAAGAAAATGTTCAAGGTATTTTTTCTAACAGAACTGAAATGAAAATCGACCGATACGTTTCTAAATAAAGAAACTTCGGGATATAAATTTAATTGATTATTCCAAGTTGTTTTCCACATCTACTTACTGTTTTGAATGTCAAATATTTTTTCCAATAAATCGACGAAACCTTCAATATTACCCTTGGAATAAATTCCAAATCTATTTTATCACCTTACATTACGTATACAAAAATAACAGACGTGTTTCCGAAAACCTGTTTACCGAGGTTATAATCAAGTATAATGTAATTCAATTCTGAAATAACGTGTTTTTCGTACGAAAAGGCGCTTTTAACAGCTGCATTTTGTTAGACGGCGAGCTAACAGCTTGTGACGGATTATAGCTAAGTGGACACTAATGTTCTGTATTATAATAATGCTTAACATCAGGATGCAGCTGCCAAGAGAATACGTTGAGAAACGTGATTAAATCGTGATAAAAGAAACGTTTTGTTCAAATGACTTTTTAATACAAAATAAGTGGAATAGCCGTCCGTCATGTATTTTTAAAAGTGGCTGTCTTTTTTCAGTCGATTTCGGAAAAATCAAATTTAATGACAAGGCGAACACACTGCGATCCCCAATCCTCTTACCAAGCATGGTTATTATATTAATCATTTAAAATAAATAAATAATAAATTTATTTATTTCAGATATTTTACAGACGAAACTACATTATTGTTGTTATGGTTCAAAATTAGGTAAAAGATGGATTACAAGTGGTTGGCATAAAAGTAAAGACAGGTATTACATAATTATGCTGTGACCACAGGGTCTGGACATGAATTGGGTGAACCCTGCCTCTTAAATTAGGATGACCTGTATCTTAAGAGACAGCAAAAATAGTCGTATTTTATAGCATTTTCGGTCGGATGTCCACCAAATTATTTTGTTTAAATACAATGTAGGTTGTCTATAAAACTGTATACAAGCTACCGCATTTTTTTCGTGAATTTACCTATTAGCTTTTGGCGCACTATATTGATGGCATATCGTAAAGTAAAAAACGATGTATTCCGCAGTAAGCTGATTTTATACAAATCCAGTTTAAAGCCACACATCAAAATCGAGGCTTCATTGAACTATAATAGATATTTTTGAACGTAGGTTATTTCATTTATTCGTTATGTCTATATTAAGTCTGACATAAAACTATTTTTAAACGCAAAACTATTGGTTGTTCGAGACATCTCCTTTATACGAATGTTTTGATATTATTAAACTTTGGAATTATTTTGGACAAGCCGAACAAACAGACGTTGTCCTATCCAAATTTCAATCATTCATACAAAATTCAAATAGAAAATACACTTTCAGTTTTCCCGAATTTTCCAATTTTCCCGACAACTTTTAATTTTTTTTTCCGTGGGAACCTGTTTTGGACTACAACGCACATTTTAAAACAAAAAATAGCCAAATCGGTCGAGCCGTTCTCAAGCCGTGAATCGCTTACCAAAAGCATTTAATTTCAATAATTGGCAATTTATAAATTTAAAAGGCAGCGGCAAAACGATGCTTTCCAAATAATTTTGCGTACTGTAAGCAACCCTTACTACACCCACTATCGCATAATAAAGTAGGTGTATTGTTTCTATTTTGTTTTGTTTATAGGTTAAATAAAGCAATCCCGTTAATGAAGACCATGGAGTGACAATAATCAGTGACAGCGGACACAATGAGCTCGTTGCATTCATAAATCAAATAATTTTGTACTAACACTATGAAATCTAATGCAATTCGGCACAGTTTATGTTACTATTTGAACTAGATAGATGTTGTGTGTTGCTATCTCCATCCAATTAAACACAAAACAACATAACATAACATCACGCCTTGTTTCCCCGAAGGGTTGGTCAGAGGTGTCACTGTAGCAGGTAAACCCACATTTTGCCAGTTATGTATTAAAATACAAAAATTATGCAAAAAATGTAGTTCATGCCAAAAAAGTAAAATTCTAACTTTACATTTTTATTTACTATCCTTTGAGTGGTACATTTCTAATTTACTTTATAACAGAACCAAAATTAACGATGATGAATTTATTACACCCATTTTTGTACTTAATTTTTTGCAGAATTTACACCCCCAAATAAAATCATCAATCAATATAATAATTTTCCAAAACATAAAAACAGCAGAAAAACGTAAAAATCTAAATTTGAGAGCCTGTCAGCGCTGCATTAAACGCTGTATAAAGCGTTTCTCGTTAACGAGGTAGCTATTAATTGGTAACTGGGTGGAAGCGATGCCTTATTTAATGAAGACTTGAGCCATTGACGCCGTCGATGTTATGCGTGATTAATAGATTTAATGTGTGTGTAAAAGCAATTGCTAAAAATATTATTATTTAAATGTCAAATGATTACAGAATTACATTCGCAAATAAAATCAATGAATAAGTCCAAAATACAAAAACTGTGCAATGTCTCTCAATTCAGTGCTGCATAAAACGCTGTATAAAGCGCTTGTCGTTAACGAGGCTGTTATTAATCGGTAACTGGGTAGAAGGAGTGCCTTACGTAATGAAGACTTGGGCTATTGACGCCAACGATTTTATACATGATTAATAGTTTCCAAGAGATGACGATGCGCCAGTTTTAATGTGAGTTTATAAGGCTTGAGCACTAGGTGACACGGTATATTGATTTTTTATGTGGGTATATGTAGTGTGAGTGATTGGTTTTTGTTTGTAATTAAGTGTTTATACGTAAGGTTTTTATGAGCAAAGTTTTTTAGGATAAGAAAGGAGTAGATTTTGTTTTGAATGCATGTGTGCTGTGTGTGGTTTGGTTGGGGTGTGTGAGGGAGTGATGAGTATTTTGCATATACGACCGTCTTGATTATTTGTTACTCATTATTTCAGAAAGCCTATTAGTGTGCCCACATTCGAAATTCAAAACAAAATCTACTTACTCTCTTTTTATCCTAACAAAACTTTGCTCATAAAATTGTACGCACACCTTTTGTATAAAAACTCAAATTACAAACAAAAACCAATCACTCACACTACATATACGGTTGAGAAATATTCATGTTGATAAGCTTGTGATTTAAGATTTGTTATCATTTATGATAAAGATGGGTACTAATTTTTTTTTGTTTTTTGGCGGCAATTAGAGATTCGCTCCGAAAGATTTAACATTATAAAAATTTTGGCACAACTGTACTCAAACAATAATAACTATTACAAAAGCAATTGGCAATTCTTAGTCAAGAATAACGCAATAAACAGAGACTTATGGGCTCACAAAACTTTAAAGTGAATTCCAAGTTACATTCCCAAACGACATGATAATTGAATACTGAACAATGATTCTGGTAATAATGCATGTTTCCCGATAATTTTCTCTTGAAACTATCTAACCTGTTTCAATTAGACATGGCAACACTTCTTAATTGTTAAGAAAAGACGAAAATAAAATAAATGAAAACTTGTAACTTGTAATAAAAAAGTTTTTATTTGTCGCTTTTTAGTGGGTCAATTTGTAATTTATCTAAGTTACATTAGCCTTATGCCAACTGCTCCTCACTTTCTACAAATATTGCTTTTCCCGATGCAGGGACGTTCATCGTTGAGGAGTTTTCCTGGTACTACACCATCAGCTCCACTTCTCCATATGCATTGTGACGAGCATAAATTACATTGCAACCATATTAAAGTAATCGAATCGCAATCCGTGAAATACTTATTATTGAGTAGTTCCGGTGGCCATCTTTTTTTGCGTCATGTTTACCGCAAATAAACGAATTTTCTTTCTTTCTTTCTTTCTTTCCATCTGTGGTCTTCACCATCAGTTTTACTTCACCAAATGGTGCTTTCCGAGAGAAACTGCACGAGTTACTATAAAAAATACCCAAATCGCTGTAGGTTTGCCAATAATATTTGAAGAGTTCCCTCGATTTCTCTGAGATGCCATCATCAGATCCTGGTTTTCTTATCATGATACCACCCTTGGTATATTTCCTTTTGAACAAAAAATAATCATCAAAATCGGTTCATAAACGACGAAGTTATCCGCGAACACACATAAAAAAAAATATATACCCATATATTCGGTCGAATTGAGAAACCTTTTTTTGAAGTCGGTTAGTTAAAAAATTAAGCCGGTAAACTAGAAAAAATAGTAAAAGCTAGTTGTAGGACTGAACAAAATATTTAAAACGTTACAGTGCCCAGCATAATTTAATTTTAACAAATAGAAACTTAGTTCATTAATTTAAATATTTTAAAGAAACTAAATCATGAACGACCTCATGCTTGTGGTGTGACATAAGTCACTATACACAGTCATAGAAAAGTTTGTGCTCATCAACTTTGGCATTTTGTTTGGAAAATTATCAAATAACTGCTCCCGCTTTGGGTGGAGCGGGAGGGCGTGTCAGACTTTTACTGACTAAAATCCACCCGTGTTCCTTCAGTTGCCTGTATATTACCAGGGGCCACGGTATCCTTTTCGGACTTTCCCGCGACCCCGGCAGGCGTCGGCTCTAGTGGACTCCGACAGTTATCAACTTCAGCCTAAGATATTATAATGAGTTTACTAGAAGGACGAACAAATATCCACTTGGTAACAAGAATAAAAAATATTTGGAAAATCCAGACGTGCACGCCTCATAACGCTCATTCAAAAACAGGTTCCTCTTATAGCTGAAACGAATCTTTAAAAAAAAAATACGCAATTAATTGATTTTCTCGCAAGCTAAAATGTTTTCAGGTTTCACACATTGATAGACGGGATTTTTTTTAAACTATTTTGATGTTTTTTTTCGTTGATGCTGCATTAAACCAATTTTTCTAAGTACAGTATTAATCTCCATTAAATTATCTATTCAATGGTATATAGATTAAGTAGGTTTTGTATACTAGCAGGATTGTAACAATAAAAACAGTTGCAGAAAGGAGGCAAAACAAATTTTTCGATCGCAGAGCACTCTCTAATGCTTCGCATTATGAGTCGTGCAATATAATTTCTGGAATTTATTCACGTAAAACCTATTAAAGAAAGAAAGAAAGAAAAATATTTTATTTGGGACACGCACAGGAAATACAGACAGTAATAAAAAATTAAGTAAAATTAAGCATTTTAAACTAACAACAAAAATAGTAACGACCTGTGCGAGGCCAAAAGGGCCCATATCTCAGCATAGTGCTGCGATATTTTAATAAATACCGCAGCGTTAGTATTCTGATAGGGTCCGCTGTGATGCCACGGACACACCTACGGACATATATAAATCCCTCTAAGGGATTACAAAATAAATAAAACAGTAAAAAATAATAATATAAACAAATAATAAAAATCAAAACTATTGTTAATACTAAAAAAATCGACGCACGCCCCACGTGACGTTCCAACTTCCACATCACTTGTCTGGTATGGACTATACGGTATTACGTCATGCGTTGGTTGCACTTAAGCCCCGTATAGTTTGACAAATGCCTATTTGTGTAAGTGATTTAATTAAATCCACGCTTTACAAAATCCACACACGATTTGTCTAAAATCCACCTCTTTTAAAATATTACAAGAGGTATTGAAAAAATTGTGTACCATTCATTACAAACAAGAAACCTTTTTTATAAATTCTTCCATCCATTTGCATAGAAGACTCGTGTGGGATAATATTTGCATATTTATGTCCGACTACTGCAACTTATTTAATCTTAGTGATGAGAGTCACAATTTGTAAAAGTTCGCTAACTAATTAAGCAGTCATGATCAAAGAAGTCTTATACTTACGAGAGCAAGTAACCGGTTCTTTTGAACTTCAGGGAGGTGTTAAAGTATTAAGTATTAAAACTTTTGAAAAGTTTGAAGTCTCCTTTACGGTGTCAGCGAAAAATAAAATGTTCTCAGACATGCTTAGAAATTCGAGCTTTATTTTGACAACCTTTTTCGAGATATATCGAAATTACTGTACTGGCCGAATACATACGAGCGCCCGGCCGGCAATGTTTGTATAAAAATCCTTAACTGTCGTGTTTAGCGGCCAAATAAATTACTATGAAAACTCATATCTGACGAGTTATTTAAAAATGGAACAAACTTTTTACTTCAACACATCGCAACCAAAGAGGTACCTAATCAAAGATTTAATTTAAATTTCGATTGGGTTTGCAAATAGAGCTGTTTAAAGTAAAGAAGTAATAAATGAACATAATGGCACGTGAAAAGTTATTGTTGTTCCTCAATGATTTTGGAATTTATAATTAATTTACTTAGTTTGAATTTCCGCGCATTATTTGCGAAAAGTAGGACTATACAAGACTTGGCCGCAACCAGAAATTGATGAACTCACGTATGCGTACCTCGGCTTCGCTTCGGCCCACATTTGCATGATCTTCCATCAGTGCCCATAATGCAGGCCGCGACAGTAATGTGCTTGCTGATTTTTTGAGGAAGCAAAAATTATTCTACATAAAATAAATTGTACTCAGAACTATACGTATACGTACGGTGAAAACATTTTCCTAATTAGTCTTGTCCCAAAATAAAATGACAGAACATTCGCTTTGAAGCAGAGTAAGCTACTTAAAAGGAAATAATTAAGCAGTCGTTTTGTAGAGTAGTCAGCTGTAACTTCTAAAAAATAAAATAAAACAGTTTGAAAAACAAAGTGAGTTTCATTACATTCCAACTTACTAGGGTTAAGTCTAGTTTAGATCTAGTATCTAATGAACGCCACATAAAGAGCTTTGTGAGTTCTAGGAATTTCAATATATTAAAGCCTCGAGCAGTGAGGAAAGTAGAGGTCATATTAATAATTCACTTTGAAGCAAGAATAGACGATTAGAAATTTGTGAAAAACCAATGGGAAATAAATTCGAGGTTTTAAAAGAAAATGCAACATTGGTCAGAAAAGCTCGATTGCTAACGTCTGATAATTAAATTTTCTGTCAAATTTTCGTTTTATTTGAGACATACTTGACTACATACTCCAACAAAATATTCAGCTAAATCAATTGGATGTGGTTAAAAAACTTAAACGTGACAAACAAGGTCAAATTAGATTAGGTGGCAAAACTTCACACTCGTGGTGGGAATCGATACCTAATGACGATAAAACAAATAAAAAAAAACAGTGGCACTCCGAGAGTGCCGACAGAAGTGAAAATTTGAAAAAAATTCGGCAATGTATTTTACTCCACGCACCGCGGTAATCAACGCGCTGATTTCTTTTACTCCACGGTGTCGGTAAATTCCGTTACAGTGTCGCGAAATCAATCGTTTAGCTTTAGTCCCATTTAAAAAATGCCCAACGCGCCTAAAGAAGTTTTCACTTCAAAAAGACTTTTTAACTCATAATTTTTGCTGATTATAAGGCCAATGCTGTAAAGTATAAATGTCACACTGTGTATACATTAAATGTATCCACATTGTGACATTTACTTGCACAGTGTAACTGGCATGCAAGTTACTGCTGCATTTTACAAGCATGTGTATTTTCGCCATATCGCCATATCGTTGATATTTAATTTTACCCCGTAAAATACAAAAAGCAACTTTACGCTAAAAAATTCATGAAACTTTCTACAAAAAAACGCTCAAACATCAATATTATTTGAAAATATTGAAGGATGAGCCCCATCTAATCGATGTTCAAGTATTTCTACTCGATTCGCTCCTAGATTAATCGACTGTCAGTCATCGGGGTGATCATACTCGTTCTATCGTTATAAACTGAAAGCGGCAGGTGGCTTTCACGATTTTTAGAAAGCTTGGATCAGCCCACAGATGGCCGGTGCCGAAAAATGATTCATGTACCTATAATATACTACGTCAATTTTCCGTGTAATAGTAATTTCATACAACTTTCGAAGAAAGACAGTTGTAATTTGAATACGAACAATTTAAGTTGGTACATACAGCTTTATTAATCTCGCGTTATATGAGTTCATACATTGTTATGAGTGTCTATTTCTTTTTACCACTCCTCAGTCGTTTTCTTGGCACAGTCACAAAATTAGAAAGTAGCCTATTTACTGTCCCACTGCAGGGCATAGGCATCTTTTTATACAGAGAAGGCACGAGCATTGATCGCCACGCTTGCTCAAGACGGGTTGACGACCTTAGACTTATATTAACTACTAACTTCTGCCCGCGACTTCTTCCGCGAGCCTATAACCTTCCTTAATAATTGGGCTATGCAATGCGAATACAATTTTTCAAATCCGTCTTGTAGTTCCGGAGGCTACACAATACGAAGGTAAACAAACAAACCAATTTTACTTTTCTTTAAAGTGTATATATATACATATAACTATATAAGTACTAGCAGCACCCCGCGATTTCACCTGCATAAGTCTCGATTCCGTGGGGATATCGGGATAAATAGTATCCGGTGTGTTAATTTAGGTTATGAACTATCTGTGTGCTAAATTTCAGCCAAATTAATTCATCAAATTGGTACTTAGCCGAATTTGAACTCATAACGTCCGTGAACCAATGATTAAATCTGGTTTTATTACATTCGTCCAAGGTTTAAAGTCAGATATTATGATGACGTAATTAACATGCTACCTAAAAGAGGCTTTTACGTAGCACAGTGTGAAAGCCTCATCAAACATCACAGGCAAAACATAACCAAAAATATCTGTATCTGAAAATTAACCAAAAATAGTCAACGAATGCACTAAGTATGACTTACAGCGAGGGAATGTCGAGCCTGAAATAAGAGCTAAAATACTTACACGGAACAAAATAGCTGCATATTATGCTATAGCATTGCATAAAAATGTTTTCCCGCTGTAGGAGCCTCAGCCGTTTGCCTCAGGAAAACGGTGCTTGAATTAAAAAGTTAAATAGTATAATTATCATTCTCATCACTGTTGCAAATCCTAGGAATTAAAATTATTTTTGAAATACCAATAACTTTGCTGAACTCTTTTTAATTTAGCATAATAGTATAACATAATCAGGCTATTATGATCCCACTACTGGGACACAGACCTCTTCTCTTCGAGAGTGGGCTGTAATCCATCACAAGGGCCCAGTGCGGTTGCGTTTCACATGTCTTTGAATTTTTGGTTCTAAGACAGCCGGTTTCCTCACAATCTTTTCCTTCACCGTTTTGAGAGCAGTGGTGATGAAATTATTTACACAAAGTAAAACGCCTGTCTACGTTTGACCACAACCTTCAACTAGTAAGGAAGGTTCGCTACTACTTGGCCACCACTGTGCCTTTTTTCATTTTTCTGGCTGTTATTATGCCTTCCATTTTCGAATGATTTAACCTGTAATGAGAACTACATTATTATGGTATAAGAAATGAATGTGATTTTCCCATCTGGAATTTGTGCCCGGTTGATGGCGATAGGCTCGGGGCACCGGGATTTAAACATAACTGGTGAAATGTGGATGTTGTGGGTACACCTCTGCCTAACCCTTTGGAGAATTCACGCGTAATGTTATGTTATGTTATCCTTCACACGTTTGACATTTTGACGAATTCGCGTTATAAAATGTGAATGACGGAATGATGTGATAATATACCTTTTTTTTTTTTTTTTTTTTTTTTTTTTTTTTTTTTTTTTTTTTTTTTTTTTTTTTTAAAAAAAAAAAAAAAAAAAAAAGGTATGAAATTCGTACTATTTTTATAATGAACAACATAAATGTTGTTTCGGAAGAAAAAATGAGGTTCTTATATTGAGATTTATTTATTTTCTCCCAATTTTGAAACAAATTTTTAAAAACTTTTGTTTAATCTTCCTGAGATTACCGAGCATAATTGTATTTAACATTATTAATATTTATATTTGTTCATAAATCCACACCACAACATGTGGTTTTGTGGTAATACAAAATGATTCGTGAACCAGTTTTTTGCGTCACAAACGTTTACCTTTTCCACAACGAACCACGCTGCGCTTATAGCGCTCCATTTTACTCTTGTTAAGCTTTACAAAGTGATGATTAATTTCATTAAGTTGTCCTGTAGGATTGTTGCGGTTGTCATTTGCACGAGACAGTGATTGCGAAACAATTAAACAATTTTCCGTTGTTATGTAACTTTGTTTTTGTGATGAATTGTTCCAATTGTTGTGATATGGTTTTTTGTTGGTGGATGCAGGGAGGTAAAATTGATAAATGAAAATGAAGTTCGTTGAAATGTTTCCGTCTATATATAGCTGAAATTGCTGTAACAAAGGGCGTATCCCAAATGTAAAGGATAGAATTGAAAGCAACCATATTGTTTTCAAATACGTATATGTACCTATAGCTAACATGGATAAACGTATAGTATGAAACTGTGAGATTATGTATAAATCCTCAACATACAAGTACAGCTGTATTTACTAACGTGATGTAATCTCGTTAGTTCAGCGTACAGCAATTATTTTCCAAGTTGCCTTTGACAAGCACTGGTAAAGCCATGGTTATTTAACTATCCACAAAACTATATTATTATTCAAGTCAATACGAGAGTAAGTTTTCTGTATGATTCAAACAATTAATATACGTTATAATGAAATAAAAATAGTGAATATTTAGGATAAGGCTCTATGATTTTACCAAATGCAGTGAAAAGTTAAACTTTTCTTCGACATATCTCGGGACCCTGGGGTCCCGGACCTTTGGAAGGGGTATGAGGGGCCAAAGCCAACTCGCAGAGGCCCCTTAGACATTTTTAAGTGTTGAGGCACCAACTGACGATTATCTTGTTCGCACTATGCAAGGGCACCCAAGGACAAACCCCGGTTACTGTAGGATTATAGCAGGAAATGGAAACAAAAATATTGGACTGTGGGTTTAGGTGGCTGAAGTGGACTGGTTACCTGGAACTATGGAAGGAAGCCCCTGCCTGATCAATGTTCGTATGTACACAGATAAAATGGCAGGGGTGACTTGCACACTCAATAATGGGCCCCCGAAAACGGTCGCTAGCACAAAGTGTCGTAGCAACAAGGGGGCAACATGTCCTGAGGTGCTTATGAGGAGTGGAGAGGTATTCTACGGCTATCAGGACAATCCCGGAAGTACGGTCAAGATACCTACCAGCATCTTACTGGAATACTTCCTTCCTCCGAGCACGTTTGCTCTTGCGAATCTCCACTCAAGCCAGCCAATAAAGGCAAGAAAGAGGTGGGAGCTCTGTTCCTCGTCGGTGTTCACTCCAGCCGGCCAATAAAGGCAAGCCAGAGGTGAGGAACAAGACTTCTCCCGGGATATAGGGTCTGTGGGGTCGCTACTGCCCAACAGCTCGCCACATGCTGCTGTTTTTGTATCTTTTTTGGTCTGGCTACTCATCCCAGACCTGTTCCGGCAAAGTAAACTTTACCTGCACAGACCTAGAGTTCCTAGCACGCAAGCCTCACCACGACGTCAACGTAGTGATACGGCGGTTGGATATATATTATTATAAGTCTCATTCAAATCACTATGACAATCGAATAAAATATGTAAGCTTTGGTTCAACTTACTAAAACTTTATATCTCTCTTTTGAAGTGATTCGTATATAGTTCATAGAACATAAAAAGTATAGAACCAATAAATACTGAAAGATGTACTCACTGAGACAAAGGGCAATAAATATATTTATTACAATAACACACTGTTGAAGTTATGACATACACTCGTATGTGGTTTAAATAAATGGTGTTATACCTTTTATGCTCTTAGAAATGTACTGGAAATGTTGGTACAGCAGAATTTTCACTGCGTGAAGTCTCTTCTTCTTTTCGCGTGGTTAGTGAATAACCTGGTGTCAGAGTTTTAAAGCTGCCCATGGGCATCTGACTTGACTTCACATGCCGTCAAGAAATATCTCTCAGGCAGGTCAGTTTTCCTTCACCGTTTTTGAAGCTAGTGATAATTATATAATACGCACATGAATCCGAAAAGTCAGAGGTGCGTTCCTTGGGTTCGAACTCGAGACCTATGATTTGGCAGTCTGACGGTCACACCACTAGGCTATCACTGCTCAGGCCCGGGTCGACGGCGCATTGTGTTCCACGCGCGCCTCAAAGAGATATCAGAAGAACTGACGGGGTCCGCTAGGGCTGATGCCTGCCGGGGTTGCGAAGAAGTCCGAAAGGGAGATCGTGGCCCCCGGCAACATGGCAACTGAAGGAACATGGGCGGGTTTTAGTTAGGAAGAGTCTGACAAGCCCTCTCGCTCTGCCCAGAGCGGGAGAAGTTATTTGATCATTTCCCACCCAAAAAAAAAAAATTCTGTCACTGCTCTTCTCCGTGAAGTGTTGATTGAATATTAGTGGATGGTTACAGATTGTGATACTTGAGGCGAAGTAATGGCGAATTTAGGATATGAATTTGTAAGGATGAAATTACTTACGTGTTGTTTCAGATCTGTATATAATGATTGAAAATAACCATGAAGATATTGTAGCTATTAAAATTATTACAAAATATAAATAATTGTTTTACACTTGTGATGCACGGTGGAGTACTTTACTAGTTAAATAAATCTCAGTAGGTAGGTAATTATTTTAATGACCACGGAACTGAATAATGGATAGTGCAATTTCATAGCTAATGTCACTGTCTTTATTATCAAAGGGAAATTGTCTTTCATGTAATAGATATGCATAATAGATGTTAACTTGGCAATGTCTTTGACTACTAAATTTGATCATACTACACAGCACATTATTTCAGAAATTCCAATGTGAAATGCGTTTCTTTCGTAAAATACGGAATTTAATACACCTTTCGGTATAGAGAAGGTTTCGTAGACCATTTGTCAATCAATTCACTCTTAACAACAATAGAATCGAGCAACAATGTGAACCAATTCATGTAGGAAACACTATTGAACACAGGTGTTGAGAATGTGATCGACGGTCACCGCGTACATCGCCCATGTACACTAAACACAGGCTGGTCCACCCAACATATACAATAAATCGAGTACAAGCTTCACAAGTAAGGACATAACAGAAATCTGCTCCCATTGTGTGCAGGCTTGGCCATCCGCCAAAAGGTGCATTAGAGCAGAAACACTTAGCGTCAAACGTTAAAACTTCAACTTTCATATTGTTCGCGACTATTAACTTTTCAAAACCAATTATCCTGTACTATGATGTCTCGTATTTAAATCTACAAAAGGATCTGAAGCAAGTTTACTCTGCAAAGATCATAAATAAGGCACAATTTTAAAGTAAGAACTATAATATTATTGTACCTTATTTATGATCTTCATTGAAATGGCTATGTGAAACTTGTTTCTTAACCAACTGGGAATGAAGTTCATTCAAAAGTTCAACCATTTTCTAGTGAAGTGGATGGCAACTATATGGCTAAACTTAATACCCCCACAGCTGGTTTTCTAAATAATGAATGAACTTTCATAATACCTACGTGGTTTTGTACAATTATTCGATTTATCACTGCAGTAACATTACCGAAGTGTGAATGGATAGTATATTAGTAAAGTACTATCAATATACTCTATAAAGTTAGGATATGGGTAGTTTATACGTTATTCGGTGTTTTTATACTTTTAGCTTTCCGAAGTAGTAAAATTTTATAGCGGCAGTATCTGACTATCTGTACCGAAACTACGGTGGCTCGTTTTTCAGAATAACTATTTCGGTTTCAAAAGCTTTGTATATAGAACTTATTTTACAACGCCTTTAATTTTCTACTTCTTCTTGGTTTTAGTGACTGTTAATACTAGTGTTTTGTTTGTTTCATCTAATGTGTCTTTACTTCATTTATTCATCTTGCTTTTAGCTTTTCTTAGATGTTTTCTTTTTCTGATGTTGTTATAACAAGTGTGATCTTTATTGCACCGTTGTGGCAACATACTTGTTCAGTTCATGAAAAGTATGTCCCTTCCTAATTATTCAAAGAATTATTCAAAATATTGTGTGTACTCGTGAATAGCGATTCATCGTTAATTATAAGATCATTTGCTAACAAATGTCTGAAAACGTCAGTAAAACCTGCAGCGGAGTTGATTTAATAAATTGAAATTTCGCCTTCAAAGAACAAAAAAAAATACATTCAATAAATGCTGGATTTGTGCCATGAAATCATTTAATTACAACATATTGGCTTAACCGATCCTATCGAATGTAGATTTCTAGGAGAAAATTTGTTTGTGAATCCATTCTGAAAACCAACATTTGTTTTGAAGTGTACTTTACCTTTTTCAATATTAGGGTCCATCCTAATCCTGATACTAAAATTGTTGTTTCAAGCGGAAACAAAATTAAATATCGATCGCTATAACATTATACAAAGTATCATTAAATTCTGTTTTAGGCCTGTTCAGGACCTCGGGATCAGGTGACACAGGTAACTAGATGAGATCTATATTTATTTTAGACTTTGGAGCTTTTGAAAAATTATTTAGTGCTAAATATCGCTTTGATATCGCTTTGGATGGAATGTGAGTAGAATTTGAATTATGTGTGAAAGATTTATTCCTTTGAATGTTTTGAATTGACTAGTGAACAGTTTAATCAGAAATAATAATAAAAAAAATTTGCTTGTACGACCCTAGCACGATTTTGAATTTTAGATAACCTTGTTTCATTTGCGTGTGGCTTTGATGAATCCAGCGCACTAAGTGTACCAATTCCGTAAAAAAGCATGAAAATTCCCGCATCAATAGACAAATAAAATTATATCATTGGATATCTTCAAGGCTATTTTTCTAGGATAGGCAGTGGAGCGTGTATACAAATGTAGGTCGATTGAACGGAAACGAATAGAAGGCATTACGTTAACGACATCTTGTTCTTATATTTGTTGGGCTTCGCATGTAGCAGTGCTCCTAATAAGGTAGTAAACGGATTAGTATAGCTTAACAAAATCTGTATAATCGGGGAATTATGGAAGATTTGTAAATAGAAAGCATGCGCATTTTTAATAGGTGTTTTACTTTCCAGAGATGTTGAATTGTTATTTGCATATACAATATTGTGTTTTCACTTAAATCCTCTGAATGTTAAAATACTAGTTTTAGAGATTATGGTTTACAACATTTTCCAACACGTAACCTCGCTCGTAACCAAGCTGAACAATATAGCAAAATAATCTCTAAATCTAGTTGTATGTATGAAAACCCTCACCATATGATCCTAAGATACACGTGAACAATTTACTGTGTTAAAAACAATTCTCATTTCAGTCCAGGAATAGTAGCAAAGTTCAAAGTGGCCCAATATTCACAGCCTAGATTCAGACGACAAAATAAATAGACAGGTACCTTTATACTATGGGGCCAAAGTAAGGGCTATTTTAAGACAGACCAGACATTCTCAGAATAGGCTTTAAATTTGCGACTATAAGCTTGATGAATTCTGGTAAGTGCTACCATATGCAAACAGACAATTGAAGGGAAAACAAACCTATTATCTGGTCGGTAAATAAGGGTAATCAAGACCATTTCTATAATATCGTCTATGAACGATTTAGCCGTGTAATGGCAGTTGATGGAAACAAAGGTTTTCCAGTGAAGGGAACTATAACAGTTATTATTAAGGTTTTAGCGGTCGATGATAATTAAGGTTTTAGTTCGTTTGAGAGGTTCTTTTGAGCAATCGGTGTTTATTATTTTATTGGAAGTGCCTCCGCTGCCGGCGCCAGTACTCAAAAATAACGCCGTTGGGAACCGGCAGTATATAACTGCCGGCAGCCGAGATTAAAAACATTGACTGCCGGCGCTGCTGGCTCCCATTATGGACACCGGCGGCGGCGCGGCGTTTATGGAAAACCATCCAGTATTCAGAACGCCAACTAAATAACCCTAACTAAAGTATTTATTTCTGTATATTCTAGTCATTTTCGGCACCTGCCGACCGTTGCCGCGGCACCGCTTGCTTCACTCGTTTGGCTCGTGCGTAGAGGTTACAGTTCTAACCTAAACTTTTTTTGCGAGTAAAAATCTCGTTGGTCTAGTGGTCGCAAGCGCTACTGCTGAGCACGAGGTCCTGGGTTCGATTCCCGGGTCGGGCAAAGTGTTATTGGGTTTTTCTATCTGGAATTTCTCAGTAGCAGCCCAGAGTCTGGATTTCTGCCCGGTTGATGGCAATAGGCTCGCCCCCTATTACATGGGACTTAAACATAACTGGCGAAATGTGGGTGTATCTACTACAGGTACACCTCTGCCCAACCCTTCGGGGAAACAAGGCGTGATGTTATGTTATGTTATGTAAATATTTAACCTAATCTAACCAGTTCAATTCCAGGTAGCACTTGATTACTCAAACATGGAAATGATTGAATATATTAATCCCGCCTATCTAATCCGTATGCCAAATTACCAACCCCATGTTCCGCTTTTATTCCAAAGTCAGCGCCGGCAACCAATTCAGCAACCAGCGCAGGCAGCCAATTCGGGAGACGGCGCCGGCAGTCCTATTTTATTTTATTGGATAGATTTTGTAAGTTTGTTAATTGATGAAAATATGGTGTGGGGTTCTCTAAATTAGGGTAAACGTTTTTTTTAAGATTTTCTTGTAAAATATCATTTTAGATTTGCTGTGTGAATTTTCGTTAACAGCGTTCAGTCTAAAAGTTGGCAACGTCGCAAATAGCTGTCAAATATTTACCTGTTTTGATTTGCAAAAACAAATACTTTTAGTATTTCACATTATTTGGTAAAACAAATGTTTTACAAATGGCTAAAAATATTTTAGAGTAACACAAACATGTTTACACATTAAAGTAGTATTTTTTATGACATCCATTGAAGTGAAATTGCAGGCAAAGGCTAGTGTTAGAATAAAATAAAAAATTTCACTTATTAAGTGAACACTGCTATCAAAACCATGTGGACGTTCCACAGAGATTTCACACAAAATTTTATCAACAATTTATACAAAAAAACCTCACTCAACAAAAAAAATACAAATAGAAACCCGAAACGTTGGTTCAGCAGCCCCAATTGCTGTTGGCACCAATGACAATGCACTCAATAACGGAATACTGGAGTTGAATTTTCGAACAAACAACTATTTAACGAAGTTGCTTCGCTGTTAATATTTTCCTTCCTAACAAGACAGGTTAGTCGATACCTATGCGTTGGCAAAAGTGTTGAAAACAAAAAGGTCTTGAGTTTTTAATCCAATTATAAAAGGAAGTTACACACACCTTAATATTTGTGTAAGCATTCCGAACTTTCTATGTCGACGAGAATTTTTAGATTTTTGAAACGTAGGAATTGACTGGTAGAAATCGTCACGTAACGAAAAAGCGTTAAGTCGCATGACTTATTGAGAAAGTGAAGTGAAGTGAATTTAATACGGTTTTTAATACAGAGCTATCTAGTACAAGTTTTTGGAACCTCTCTGGCTCTGTTTTAAAAACGCGTCTGTGGGCGGGTAAAACAGACTACGCGACCTAAAAAAAAGTCAGTTTCAAGGTCTAAAGTATCAAGTGTCAAAAGTTTTTGTTTCAAATCATAGAATCATACTTCTGACGGGGGTCCCCGAACACACACGTTTTTATTTTCATTTAAATTCTACACACATTATAAATACTAAAGGTATCTCGGGAGAAAAAGTACAACGTGCAGATATTGTAAGCTAACTTTACAAAGTTTACATTCTAGCTTCCTCCTTCATCTTAAGGAACAAAACTTGCTTACTTGCACGTGCAAGTTTTAAGAGTCAACCGAGGAACGTGAGTTGATATGTGTGCAGTATTCACAGGCAACGGGCTGGCAACATCATTTGTTTTGCTTGCCCAATAACTTTTCTCGTATACCTACTTTTGTTCGCCAGCTTCAAAATTCTAACTCCACCAGTTTTAGAACCATAAATGGCTAAGCTTACTTTTAAAAGTAACAAACGAGTACACGTGTATTTTCAGAAATAAAGCCTACATTTGTCGGAATTCTTAAAATATTTACTCTATTTCCAAGGATACTGCTTGCTTTGGCTAGTATTTTTCTTGCTAATAATTCATCTTCGAACCAACAATGCGAAGGAAATAAAACGTAGCCCAATTTAACAGAAAATGGAGCAAGAGACGTCGGTTGACCGATTAATTATTCGTTTGCTATCGAAGCTACGACTATCGTTGAGACCACGGCACGACGGCGACATCGATTGCCGATAGTGGAAGACTCCCATACTGTACATATCTTACTATAGAAGCACGGAGTTTTAGTGCCAATGACTGGAATAAAAATGTAAATATTGACATTGCCAAAAGTTTTAAATTCTACTTCAATGATGTCATTTGATACTGTAAATTGTACTGCTGTAAATGGTTCTGCAAATTCCATGTTAACAAGCAACGTACATTCAAATTTAGTCATTATAAAACGAGAATGAAACCAATTAACAAAAGGTACCTTGAATTTTATGATGTCCAAATTAATTTACATAGTGGTGCAATAAAATTAAATTGAAGGCAAGTTGAAACGGATCTAAAGGACATGTCTTGGTATATTTAATCGTGTTGTGAACACCTGATAGGGTAAGTTTACGTCACAATAAAGGAGTGTTAGATAGTATCTTGCATCTCCCATCGCTTGTTGGTACTAGTTGTAGGTATCTAGTTGAGCTCTTCGTGACGAAGCTCGTCCGAATTCGAACAAACACCAAACCGGTTTCTGCCAAGAAGCGTTATTGTGTTCCTTTCTGAAGTGTACGTGTGCCAGTGTAATTGCAGACCCATTTCAGTTTTGTCTCTGGGATGGGAACAAACCTGCGATGTATCTGGTATTAAACATGTCCATAAGTCGCGTTAGTCACTTACCATCCAAAAAAACTTGTGACATAATATTATCAATCCGAGTGACTTGTCACTGAATGGCTTTGTGAGTACACCGAAAAGCCGAAAAAGATTAAGGTCAAGTCCGATCTAATAATAACTGCGATCAACCGTTTCAAAGGTCCTTTTGTTCTCTGTCTAAATCAAGAGTCCCAATGACATGTAGAAAAATTTGTGTGCCATTCCGCTTTTTGAGTAGGTAATTTTTCTCTTTGGATAATTACAGTAAGGGAAGCCTTTTCATAAAGTCTAAATTATTAGCTATATTACTGAATAAAACAGGAACATAATTTTACCTGAAATTCGTTTTTTTTTCAAAATTCGAGGGCATGTGACATCTACCAGCAACCCGCACTGGGCCCGCGTGGTAAATTTCAGCCCACTCCCTTTCGAAGAGAGGAAGCTTGTGTCCCAGCAGTGGGAACATAATAGGCTGATTATTCATTATGCATGAGTTTTTTTTACCACGCTATTGTATTGTTTAAGAAACAATCTTTATATCAATTAGCCTACAAACTGCTGTTGGAAACTAGAGCAGTTTTCATTTATTTTTCACTGAAGAAAAATGCTTACTACGTTAACTTCTGAGCTGAGCTGAACATTGCAGAAAAGTCCAGCAAAGCTTATTTCCTTTTGTTGTAATACAATATCTGAGAGCTTTTAAAAATAAATATATCTATTATTTCTATAGTTCTGTGTGTCTGGGTGGAATATAGGATTACAATCTACTCAGGCTGCAGCATCTGTTTTCCGGGTTTGACTACATGTGTTGACTAGCAACTGAAGTAGTATTTTTCTACTAATGTATTTGACTTGAACAAGTTTTTGACGTGAAAACTTCTTTAGGCGCGTTGGGTATTTTTGAGATGGGACTGAACCATTGATTTCGCGACACTGTTACCGAATTTACCGACACCGTGGAGTAAAAGACATGAACGCGTTGATTACCGCGGTGCCAATTTTTTTTCAAGTTTTCACTTCTTTCGGCACTCCCGGAGTGCCACTGTTTTTTTTAAATGCTTTTTCCATATTCTTACTTATATGTTTACATATTATAAAATCTAATATTTTTCTGTCTGTCTATGTGACAGTGACAGAACAGTGAATATCAGAACTCGAAAATAACTTATCCGATTTACAAGTTTCTTAACTATAGATCCAGCTAGGTATGAAGGAATGAATATAAAATAATCCAACGCAAGCAGGGCCGTAGGAAACCGCTGGTCTAAGTATAAACTCAGATTTGCAATTTTTACCTATTACAATTTTCCATCGTTGCAATTTGCACGTTTCTTCTCATAATTGCTTAAGCTTATTATTCAAAAGTACCTATACTGTTACGTTATGTTTTGTACAAACACATTTTACCTTTTTGGCCAGTTAGCGGTGCGAGAAATCCCTTCTTAGTACGTGATTATGTCACGGAAGGAGTTACTTCGCAAATTGCATGGTCGAGGGTTACTTTGGGATAATTAGCTCATTTATTTTTCTATGTTATAAATTGAGAATAGCGCGGTTTTGTTTCTAAGTTCACGTTAAAGCAATTTTTGAGGATGTTCAATATATTGGGTGACCCATTTAACATTAAACTGGGTTAAGATATGAAAGATTTGGATAACAATACTCATAGCTTGAATGATTTCAAATGATTGAAAATGGATTAGAACATTTTAAGTGTTGGTGTCATTTTTACTTTTAGAGAGAAAAAGATGATTTCTAAATATTTTAATGAATTCTAAAGAACTAGGCAATAATAAATTAACTCTAGAAACAATTATTCACAACACTGAACAAGAACAAATAAGAGCGATCCAATTAAAGTACGATAAATTTAATTCCGAATTTAAAGTTATGTAACTGAACGGGTTCCAGACAAAGACTCAGCAAGAATCTTGGAATCCTCGTAAAGTCGATGAGAAAATCGCATTCTACGAAATGAATTGAATGTCTGACGGTATTCAGGGATTACACCATTGAATATATTATGCGTTTTCCAACTCTGTGGAAGACCATACCGTTTATAAAGATCCGAGACTTGTAGGCATCTATCTACAACACTCGGATCTCAAACATAAGTCTGTAGTTCGTATGTTGGAGTAATCTTGAGAGTCAGTGTGTATTTAATATAGCATGGTTTTGATACAATTTTGAAGACAAATAAATATCTTTTGATACATATCGACTTGGTGATACTTTCTATATCACCACCAATTTCCTTTATTTCCAATTACTTCTTAAGTGGTTGGTTTTATGATTCTTACTGAAAGTGTTCAAAATTTATTTTGTATATTCTAATCTAAATATTGTAAGAATAGTTTGTATTAGTTCGTTAAATATCGACTGAATTTTAAGTCTTAAAAACGTTTTCTCAAACATGCTTGGAAATTCGAGCATTATTTTGACAACCTTCTTCGATATTAATCAGTAAGTACTAGCCGAATACATGCGAGCGCCCAGCCGGCAATGTTTGTACGAAAATGCATATCTATCGTGTTTTGCGGCCAAATAAATTACTATGAAAAATAAATTTGTCGTGTTATTTAAAAATGCAACGAACTTTTTACTTCACTACCTACATGGCAACCAAGAAGGTAATTTTTCAAAGGTTTTATTTAAATTTCGATTTGGTTTGCAAATAGAGCTGTTTAAAGTTAAGAAGAAATAAACGATCATAATGGAGCGTGAAAAATTATCTTTGTTCGACATTGATTCTTGAATTTATAATAAATTTACTTAGTTTGAATTTCCGCGCATTATTTGAGAAAAGTATTATACAAGCCTTGGCCGTAACCAGGCATTGATGGATTCACGTGTGTGTGCTCACGTATGTGTGTTCGCCTCGGCCCAAATTTTCACGATCGTCCATCAATGCCCTTGTTGCAGGCCACGACAGTAAAGTACTATTAATTGTGTAAAACAATTCAAAACTGAATACAACCTAGTAACAAGTGGTATTACAGAAAAATGTGGTGACCAAACTAAAAATACTCTAGTGGCTAATAATTGAATCATAAAACAAACGTAACGCGAAGACCACAAAGCGGGTAACGTTGGGTATAAAACTAGGTACCTATTATGAAATAACTTGTTTCATCGCACGCTTACACCTCACCTTCGAAAAAGGGTTTGCACTAAGGAATGAAAGGGCAATTTACATGTATATTATACGTATAACTCCAATTTCTATGGTAATGTAGAAAGGAAGGAAAAATAGTGGGTGTGTAGTTGAAGGAAACAGCTAGGGGTAAGGATTATCGCTATTAGGCTAGTAGCAGAAGGGCTTACAACGCATGAAAATCTTACATACCGAAAGTATCTACAAGATATAACATAACATCACGCTTGTTATCCCGGAAGAGTTAGATAAAGGTGCTCCTATAATACACCCACATTTCACCAGCTATGTTTAGGATCCATGTAATAGGGGGCGCCGACTTTATTGCCATCAAAGTATGCATTTTGCAAAAAGTATGAATTGCATGGTGTTGATACGAATTGTTGGGTGAAGAGCTAGATCCCTGACACACATTAACCAGGCACAAATCCAGACTCCGAGCTGCTACTGAGAAATTTCTGATGGAAAAACCCAATAACACTTTGCCCGATGTGGGAATCGAACCCAGGACCATGAGGTCCTACATGAGATCAAGCGCTACTGCTACATGAGCTCAGCAGTAGCGCTTGCGACAAACAAGTCAGTCTACAGGAGATGAACCAAACTACTTACTGGACTAGTACTACTTGTACTTTGATTCTGTGAAAAATAAACCTATTTTTCTTTCTTTCTTTCTGAAAAACAGAAAAATAATTACATAGATAACCTTTGGGGGCTCCTTAAAGCATAAAATAAAATGTTTCTCTACGGCCATACGTGACAAAATCTCATATTCTGCGAATTTAAATTCCAGTCGGGTCACTTATACTCAATTCTAAAAGTGTGTCTCAAGCTTTCCTATCTTTACGTCTGGGGTTTTAGATACATTTTGTAGTAATTGTGCTTATGTTTTTATCGGAATTCCTCTGCGTGGCGTTATCATTATTTCTGGGTTGTTTTTAGTAGACTAGAAAATTATATATTTTTATATCTTTTATTTTCTTTCTACGGCATTTTTACAAACGGTACGGTTTTTATGGTACTTTAAAAAATAGGGAACTCTCGCTCTCATTTTCTCTACGTTTAATATTTTAATAAACATTGCCTAGCGACATGGAATTTAAATGTTTCTTTAAGTCGATGAATATTGTATTAAAACGATACAATAAGATCAACAATAAAGTCTAGTCAGTTAGAAACAAACCGAGACAAAGACAGCAAGCTTTTAAAATTTGAGTCTTGGTTTTTATCCCCTTTAAAAAATACTGAAGGAATGAAATGCGAATGTATTTCTTCATTTTGTCTGTGTATTTTTGTTGTGTAAAAAGTAACTAATTTTTTTTTAAACAAAAAATTATAAATGGCATACTTAATTCCATTGTTCAGCGCTTTGGTTACGAATAAAACCATATTGGAAATTGTATAATACTGTAACTTGTGTAAAAAGTAACTAATTTTTTTTTAAACAAAAAATTATGAATGGCATACTTAATTCCATTGTTCAGCGCTTTGGTTACGAATAAAACCATATTGGAAATTGTAAAATACTGTAACTTGTGTTATTCTTCTAAACCCGAATCGTAACGTTTCATACACTATTTTGAACCTAATAAATTTTTGCTATAATGTGAAGTTTAATTTTGACAACGAATGAAATTAAGTTTAGCAAACTTAAGATCCAATTCATAAATAAAAGATAAACACACTTGCACATTCCAATAAAACCCACTAAAATGTATCTGATCCCCACTGATTCCATTATAACGCCGACGGATTCATTATCAACATAAAAAAGAAAAATTTGCTTGCCGGTAAACGAACTGTAAAAACCTAGCAATTAATGCATGCCATTTTATTTACATTTTGTTGCTGAATAGCTCTATTACCTTACTAAATGACATAACTATGCTTCTATTTCAGCCTGAAAAGAACTTTAATTCGGTGTATTAAGATGGTATTTTGTTTGTGAATGAAAGTTGTCGTAATTCTTGTTATGTAGGATAGTGGGTGAATGTTTCACTTGGGTGGGGCTTTTGTATAATAAAATGAATGCTTTCCTGTGTCTGGACGTCGATAGCTATGCGTGCTGTGAAATTTCGGCGGTGGTGCCTCAAGAGGAATTTCGCTTAGAAATTTTGTTGATATATTAGCATAGGCACAGTACGAAAGTACTTATGTATTTCGTACTATACCTGTGCTAATGTACATGCTGTAAATGTATATAGCGTGACCTATATAATTATTGGGGTCATAAGGTTAATTAATGTTTGTATTCGTTTTTAGGTAGTGTCCAAAAAATTATGTCCCTAAACCAAAAATGCTTATTCAAAAACATACCCAACTTGATACCTACTTAGAAGCAAAAAAAAAACTTTAAATGCGACGTAGAATCCTAATTTATATATGACAAACGAATAAGATAAATCTCCATTATTGCATTAGAAAACGATATATTTATAATTCAATTTTATTTTAGGTCATGAGAGAACACTCTATAAATATTCCAGACTAAAAGCTTTACCGGAATAACAGATAAGCCCTGTCTGCGAGTGTTCCGGATAGACCGATGTTTGATTTTGTATTTGTTTTATTCAGCTTTCAAATGTGATCAGGAGTGCACTATGGTACGACTTGATTTATACTTGCAAATGCAATATACAGGGTGAAATTGAATTCATGGGATTTCAGGGTTGGGCCCATTAGTGAAAGTTGTTCATAATATGAGTACAATGACCCATTAAGAGGATGCCCATGAATTACATTTCAACCTGTATATTTGAATTTAAATAGACACAAAGACCAATTTATTTAGAGAAATTACGATCTTCTCACCGTGTTTGAACACACATTCCATTTCCTTATTTCAAACAAAAATTAATATAAACAGAAAACAATGGCACTCCGGGAGTGCCGACCGAAGTGAAAACTTAAACAATTTTATTGTGCAAGAAATACTTTTCTTTTTTGGAGTCGGTAAAAAAAGGGAAATGTCAATCATGTCGTTGTCGTCTCAATGTTGGAATGTCATTAATCCCAAAGAAAATGTATCGCACGTTGATGTCTTTTTAATGGTCAAAAGCTGGTGTTGGTAACAGTGTTGCGAGTTCAATTGTTTTTTCCCATCTCAAAAATGCCCAACGCGCCTAAAGTAGTTTTCACTTCAAAAATATTCTAAAAATGGACACAAAAATAATTGTGTGTGAATTTAGATACTATCCAAAAAACCACAGCAAAAAGCTGTTCGTCCAAATAAAAAAATGACGAAACAGTAACGAACACGCTTCCATTTCTGCGGAGTCGAAAAAAACTGCCGATTGGATTTTGTTATTGACTTTACGTCGCATGTCATTCATAGAAACCTGAATATGTCTGTGGTGGAACTATTCTACAATCAAAGCCAAAGAGGAAACCACAAAAATATATTTTTTATGGGAATTCAGGGATACAAAAGCTGTGTATTTGAATATTTCCCATAATACATCCGATGGAAAAGAGTTAAATAAAATGTCTTTGACAGGATTGCGGATGTGAGGGGAAGAAATGTATAAATACATGAACGTGTAAGAGGAAACGTATTGAGGATTTAAGCAAAGTTCTACTGAATAAAAGTGGCACGTTCGAAAATGTTGTTTGCTACATCCGTAGTTTCGGTTAATCATAATAATTTTAGGGTTAGGAAAAAACGGAACCCTTATAGGAACACTCGTGTGTCTATTTGTCTATCTGTCACAGCCATTTTGCTCGGAATCCAATGAGCCGATTTAGTTGAAATTTGGTACACGTATGAATTTCTGTGATCGAAATACGGACGTGTATTGTAATGAAATGAATTTTGAATTTTGATCCCCATAGGATCGCTTTTGGTAGCCAAATCAGAAAATATAAAAAAAAATGCATAGTGTATCGTGTTACATAACAAAACATGAAAGAGCTCACTGCGAGAGACCCAATTTTTTTTAATATATTTACGAAAAGGAGATGGAAAATGTTGGGCCCAAGTGTATTAAGTTGAGATATGATCTAAAAATTAGTCATATTTTTTTATCCTTGAATATCAAAAATCAGCTCAATTCTTGGTCTGGAAGCGGAGAAATATGATAAAGATAGTTTTCGGGAGATCATCGATTATAGTAATCGATTACACAACTACAAAAAGAAAACCTACCTACTAGGTAGCACTAGGTAATATAGTTAACTCAAAATAATTAAATGCACTATATATATTTTTATACAATATAGTGCATTTAATTTAAATAACGCATAATTAATTACTGAAAAACCAAAACAATGATTATCAATTTCATATCGATTAAAGACAGTTTTATTTTTTTGTCTACGTCACTGGCAGTACATATTTTGCACTGGCAGACTAACATTGACAATTTGACACATTAGTGGTGGGTCGCAACGCCCATCCCTACTAGAACTAGACAGCTGTCACTTATTTCGTGTTTTCGGATGTGTTTTGAGTGCTTTCCCAATTAGTTTTCATTTTCAACGATCACTGCTTTGATTTTTACGGATTCTGACCCTGCCTACCTTGTATTGTACGACCCTTGCTTTCACACTGGACACCGAAGATCGCTCACACGATTGACTTGAAATTGTTATAATGGATTGTTTTGGAATTGTTGGATTGGATATTGTTGAAACTATGGATCGCTATGTGAATTGGGATAGCAACTAGTCACTGTAATACACTAATGTATGTATGAATCTATAAATCCACACCATTTACATCTCGTTACTATTCAGGCCCAAGAGTGCATGTAATCGTTTCAGTCTCCTTTATGATAATTGACCATAGCTACTTATCTCCGAAACTATTGAGACAAAATTTAAAAAAAATACTACAATATGGTCCTAAAATAATATGGTAAATCTCTTAATATTGTGCGTACAAACTTACATTTGCAGTTGGAATGTATGAGAGAATACGTTTTTCAACTACAATGTTAAGTTTGTTGTTGGGATAAATTCATCCCAACTACGAAATCCTTCATAATGCGTGGTCCAATACGCATTTGGCCAGTTTTTGTACAAAATACTGAATTTTAAATATAATGTTGAAATAGTTTATCAATAACGTGCAGTTTTTTATCAAAAGAAAATCCTTGCTGCTCATTACTTTCTTTATTCAATCCACTTCTAAACCCAACATTTTTCACTAAGTAATGAAATAAGGAGATAGGATAAGATAGAAATTAGTTTTTCGGATTGAAATCTAGGCCACCCGAGTCCTGCCAGAGCCACCGCAAGCTTCGGAATCAGGATGCTCTCGACTTTAAGCGAGTTTTTGCGGCAAAGCCAGTTGGCACACCACAGCGAGGCCTGACAAATTTCGTATTTTAATTTTTTCCCAGTACGCAAATACACTTTGTGAGATTAACGACCTTTTTCGTTTTATGTGGCCAGCATTAGAGGAAAAATTTAAATTGAGGTTAGGAGCTTTTAAAAATATTAAATGGTACAACAAAAAGTGTTGAGGATGTTTTAAATTGAAACTTTTTATTCGTGTCTGATGCTCGGTTGGGTAACATTTTGAAAGGGTGTATTTCTTCCAATGCATTTAATAAAGTAAGATATGACTAGTCAGAGCTGTTCTCCAAAATGATCTTATGTTGGTAAGAATTCACGGATTTACAAGATAATTTCAACCTCAATTTCGAAGTATCTGTTCACTGTTATTGCCCATTATATAATAATTGATGGTTTTGTGTAAGGAAATCTAATTAAATGAAATGAGTGCCTACCTAATTTAATTACGTTAATTGCTACAGTGGGTTCCTATGGCAGCTTGAAATACGAACACTTTAAAATTAATAAAATTGTAAAAAAGGTAAGTATTGAAATAAACAAACCACTTAACTCACTTAAAAGTTGTACCAAAACCAGTCACTCAAATTCAAAGAATTTTGGCCCTCACCTTTTCAAAATAATCAAATCAATCAATGAAGTTAGACATACTTTTGAAAAGTTTGATCAAATCACTGATGAAGTAATGAGACGGACAGACTTAAGCGCATAGCGAATGAAAATTTCTGCTTGAGTGTTTGCAATAAATTTTTATGACACAATAACCCTCTTTTATCGTCCCTGTTGGTTAAAGAATTTCATACAACGGCTGGTCATAAAACTGGAAATGGACCTAGACTGATAACAAAGCCTTGGTACATAATGCATGCATTGTTTCGCAATCAGCCGTAGAGTAATGAGATGGTTTCAATAGTATCAGATGCAGTGACGTCAGCTATTGTGTTTTCCGCATCATCTCTGCTAAAAATTACTTCAGCGAGGCTGAGATTAGATTGCCATTTTATTTCTTACATATCCCTCGAGCCCCATTCGTTTATTTGTATTAATTTTCATTCTGCTCTAGAAGATAAAGGATAATCGAGTGTAACCACTCTTTGTATTTTCACTTCGCAGAAAAGATTGTCAAATTTACATTCAGTGGAATACAGAATAAGGAAAACTGGTGCTGTTTTACTTTACTTTACTAGTTGTTAAGTGCCTACAGATCCTTTATTCGTACCATTTTCACAAATAATATGATTTAGAAACTTTTAGGCAGAAACAATGATAACTCTGCTCACTTTCATATACCTAAATAAAGATTACACACTTAAAACATAGGTACCTTAATATGGTAATCATATACCATGAAATTTAATGCAAGTCACGTCTTCAAAGAAAATTCAGTTTGCTACTCACCAAAATTCATATCAAGACGCGAGTGATACATAATTACACACATAATATTCATTAGCACACCCGTATAAGCCTCACAGGAACGTTCCCTCCTACGTCTGTCCGTTGCACATAATAGAACCGTGTGTAACCGTGTGTAACTGTGTATCTCTAACAGTCACGTGCGTTTTAGGGGATTAAAGCCGTCACTTAAAACATATTATATCTTAAAGTAATTTATATTCAGCTCATATATGTCTGTCTGTCTCATTGGTCTAGTAGTGGAAAACTCGACTGCTGAACTTAAAGTCCTGGGTTCGATTTTCAGGTCGGGTTAAGTGTTTTTTGGTTTACATCATGATTTTTTCTGGAGATAAGTTTGGAATCCGGTTTACCCCCTAAATGACTTAAACATAACTGACCAAATGTGAAGCACTTTTACTTACCCCATCGTGCAATATAATAAGCGTGATGTTATGTTAAATAAATCACAATCACTGATAATCAAAATAAATGTTGTACGTTATAATAAAGTGTTCATTGGAGAAAATAAAGTCATGACTGAATAGATATTGATTGATCATGTTTTGAAGAAAAGCGTAAATTGGTTTCATGGCCCCTGAGATGTTTTGAAATTAATTGTTTCTTTTCCGAAAATGGATCGAGAAAATGATGAAGTGCTGAGGGAATAGATGAGATTAAAATGGATTAAACGTGCCGTAAAAAAAAACTTAAATTAAAATATCAGCAGGCTTTGTTTTGACCTCATTTATCTTCGACAACAACCAAAACAGAACCTATTTTGTAACTCAGTAATTCGCTCATAGTCAGCATTTACCCACATCAAATGAAAAACATATTATTTCGTAAAATATGAAAGTTGTAAAGCGAAACAAAAGACCAACAAAATGCGTAAAGGGTGTAGACCACATTACCCCAATCATCATATTAGGCTGGGTTCGAAATAACAGTCTTCCGGAAAATTGATGCCCTGTGCCAACCTTACCCTAACTTTAACATAGTTCGGAGGTAATTTCGCTTCATTAGTTTTGGCGAAAACAAAATCTCATTCAATTTATACAACAGAGAATATTAATTTGGCTGGGTTGGACTGCTGTTATATGGCATGAATAAATAAATTACTGTCATATTTTAATTCTGAAAAAACATAGGTAATCAGTGTAATAAAAAACCTTTCTAGTGGAACCATTAAAGTCTTGTTTCTACGGAAAAACATCAATCAAATCTAGCTTTTATTTTTGTATTTTTACCTACCTTTTTTGATGCATTTTAAATATCACATTTTTATGTTTGTACCCAGAGTAGCTTTTATTTTTGCTTATA
This sequence comes from Agrochola litura, assembly GCA_949152395.1. Taxonomy (NCBI): domain Eukaryota; kingdom Metazoa; phylum Arthropoda; class Insecta; order Lepidoptera; family Noctuidae; genus Agrochola; species Agrochola litura. The sequence continues at coordinate 12,503,697 of OX424509.1, read as the reverse complement.
AAGCGGCATAGTATTTATTAGTGACTGAAAATAAGAATCATTTTATGTTTTTAAAATATTATTATCTTTTTGAAATAGGTTTTAGCTATGGCTATAAAATTGTTAATGGTCCCGTTAAAACCCAATTATACCTTTGTCAATTTTAGCAATATTAAAAGGTGTTTTTACAATACCTGTTACAAAACTGTCAAAACTATCCTAGAAATCCAGCTTTAGCAAAACATTCGCAAGTTTTATTTGGCAAACAAATCGAAACCAGCATTCATAAAAATAAAAAATTAAATTATTCCACACGACTGGCTCAAGCTTACGTAATGATTTCCTTTCTCCATCAGTGTGACAGGCATATATCCTCTGCTTAAGACCTCGGATGGAGGCTTAGAAAGCCAGGCTGTATTTCACTCATACAACATACACAAAAGTAATACAGCGTACGAATAAAAATAAAAGAACTAAGTTACTTTCCCACATAGCGGGGAAATATTCATTACGGTGAAAGGTTCTTACCATTATAATACTTATTCAGGGGGTGCTATGCATTAATATTGATCAACTGAATCACGCTCTGGCCTTGTTCAACAATATTCGCAGATGTAAAAACCCTTGGATTTGACCTTGCTATTTTTTTTTTCCTTTTATACTTTCTTTTATTTTTCCGAGCGCGGAAGCATAATGTTAATTAATATTTTCCACGTTTTACGACGACGAGTGTTTTTGTTAAATTAACTCAATTAACGTTTTCATTGAAGTTGGTGTTTGCCACGATTGTACGAAAATAATAATCATGATGTTTCTTACTAAATAATTTCAATAATTGGATGTCGAAGAAACTTTAAACAAAGGGAATACTGAGAATCGACAAAAACCAAAGTGTCTAGAAATTCTAAGTAATTCAGAAGAAACAATATTGGTGAAAAGAAAAATTAATTAGGTGTTACGTATTTTGTATCGTCTTTAAGGTCATTCACATTAATCAAGAGTTTTTTTTCAACAAAAAATATAAACAAGATTGTTTGTTGTTTACGTTGAAAATAAAATTGGAAACGCAAATTGAAATCGCGGATTATCATATCAATATCCAGTGTAATTTGATAATAGAGATTCGACGTCTAAAAACTCAAACAGATAACGCAAAGTCCTTGAACTCGAGAAAATCCAAATGTATAAGGAAACTATGCCCTCTATATGAATTTATATACGTTGTCGTGGACATGCGTATTGGCCGCTTATACGAACCGAAGCACGAATCTTCTTCACCACAAACGGTGTGACGAGCTAATTTGGGCTTTATATTGAGGAGTTGGGGGTTTAAAATTGATGCGGCGGCGCGGCGAGCAAGCGCTGTATGTTGGGCGGAGGCATCGAATCGGGGGTGATTCAGTTGGAAACTCGCCGTATACGGGGTAGTATCGCGCTCGCGCCCCGCTCGATACATAATCACTGATCAAAACCTTCCGAGATGACACCTCTCAATCCATCCAAGGAGACAGTTGTTTAGAATGTCAGTGTTATTTGTATTTAAAAAAAACATTTAAAATAGTTCTCACGGTTTAACGTTTCGGACGCCGGCTGTCAGAATCATTGAAATCAAATACGTGTCGTTCGTTCGTCTACACGTTGTTGTTTAAATTAAAAAAGTAAAATAAAATTAGACTGATTTGTTAGTGTTCTTTTTCGTTTAATTTTGGAGTGTTTGTTTTGTTACTGGTTCTAAAAAAAGTTAAAATTTATGTAATCTTAGGTTTTTAAAAGTGATCGGTTAACAACAATAACAATATATGGATATACCTAATGCCGAAGTGCATCTGTAATGGCTGTGATATAAACTTTCGCCACTGGGTATAAAACTTGTTTTCCTGAAAAAAATATTTTGTTATGCTTTAAGGCTTTATGTAGTCACGATTGGCAAAATCGGCTTATTTCTTTGTTTTGTGTTTTGTTCCTTCAAATATGCTTTAAGATATATTTTAATCTAAACTTTATATGGACACAATTTTATAACCACCTAAAATATAACCTAAAAGCAATTTTTAACTTTAAATACCTTCTGAAGTTCACACCCATTTATTAAAACGTTTTGATTATAACACACACATGTACAGTATATTCTAAAGAAGGCCACTATTTTATGCAAATAAATGTTAGTGCAAACGATTCCATTAATATAATTAAATTGTTAATTAAATTTACTTTGCATAGAATATATACTTGCGGTGAATGGAGCGTTTAATAGTTAGCTGTTTGTTCAGGAGTATAATGATTAAATTATTAAATACATATGGAACGTGAACATTTGAGCGTCTGGGTTTAAGTGACAGTTCCTTTGGTTTGCTCGTGGCACCAATTTTACCTAACGTCATCGCATTTTATAGGTTCATCACTTACCAATTAGTTCTACTCACTTTACTGATCATAAAAGAGGATTCACGCACTTATGGGCCGTGTCCTACATTTTTATAGCTCTAACCTACATGAGTAAGGAATTAAGAAGTATAAATCTCTTGTTCCAATGTTATTTCTACTAAAATAAAGGTCCAAAAGTCAGATCACCGCCTTCTTTTGCAATGTCGTTTATATGAATTAGAAGAGAATCTACTTTCCCAGAATAGTCTAGGTAGACCTTCATAATATTCTTCATTGTACGGTTCGCAACGAAATAAGATATCTTATTGGACTAAGATCATATCTTATTTTCCAATTTCCTTCCAATATTACCAATCGTACACAGGACAAAAGTTACGTCTCGCAAAAATGGACAACATAATAATCTGTGATTAATGTCAAAGGTACGCTAAAAATATATATTTTTAGGCACAACTCGGTCTGGAATGCCAAAATTTTATTCGTAAAAATGTTGTACAAAGGGAGAAAGCATAAAATAAACACACAAAAGGATGTCTGTAATGCAAAAAAATACTTTTGCAAACGCTACAAAAGGGTTGAAAAAATGTTTTAAAACATGGGTGGAAACATTTTTTTGAAACAGCACAAACAGTTACAGGATGTTCAAATTATTTTCTCAGTATGACCTAATTTTACAGTCGCTCCTCATAAAATTAACCTGATAAAAAATATTAAAACAACAGCAAAGAAAATTCTTAGGTGCGAGAAATGGCGTACTTTAAAGATAACGGCTCTTAATGTTAATATTATCTGGGAATATCAGGAGAGTAATGTAAACGTATTATGCAAAACATGGTAATTTCTTGGTAAAGTTTTCATGAGTCGATACACCCTTTAAATAAATTTGTCACATAATAAGTATTCCAAATTAGGCCAGACATAGGTACCTAATTCAAACGTCTAGCTCAAACAACACTTGAATTTATTTTTATTCTAACTGTCTTCATGTTTTATTCAAAATTAAAAGTAAACGTGGTGCGTAATGAATTTATTAGCATCTTGAAATATATTGTAGTAGGTGTTTTGTCAATTTTGCAACTTCTTGGTGTTTTTTTTAGATTACTGTCATTACTTTGAACATCACCATCAAGTACTATAGCGTAGGTACTTACTTTAACGATGTTAGTTCTGCTTGCTTACTCATAAATAAAGACAAGTTTTATTACAGAAAAAGTACGTGAGCTGTTTATTCTCTAAACTCAAACTCAAAGCATTTATTTCAAATAAACCAATTACAGGTACTTTTGAATTGTCAAGGGGTCGGTCGGTCAGAAAAATGAAGCTAATTGCCCATTCCAAAGCGTAGTAGGTACCTATGGAGAAGAACGGGCAAGAAACTCCACGGACACTCTTTTAAATCAAAATATGTTACAAAATATTGGTTACATCATTCGTGTTGAAATTATACATGTGAAAAGAATGTAGAAAGACGTGCACGTTAAAAGCGTCCGTAATAAAAATATAAAAACAATTAAAAATAAATTAAAATAAACCGTGGCAGCTAAGAGATGACCAGTCCCTACTGACGGCGCCCGTTCACGAACATGACGCATGCATCAGCACCATTTAGCTCAACCATTTTGAAGGGAACTTAATGATCCAACACACACGCCACCATCAGCGAGACATTTGAGTGAGCATGACATACTCTCAGCCGCCAGGACACATTCAAGTCAATGAAAGACTAGCGTATGCCCGCGACTCGCGTGAAATTTCGTGTTTTAACATAACATTAAAACTTTTTCTTTTTGCTCGTCTCCTACGGGTAAATAGGCTTATAACCTTTCTTAAGAATTAGACTATCAAATGCAAAAAGAAATTATCAAATCCAATTGGTAGTTCTAGAGATTAGCGCGTTCAAACAAACAAACAAACTCTTCAGCTTTTTTATTTAAAAAAATATAGGTAGGTAAAAATATCTTTTGACATTGTCTTTAGGTCATATTCTATTAATCTATTTAGCCCATAATGTCTCTTTTCTTCTTTTTTGTAGCACTCTTGACAGAGCAGGCGTGGTCTTCATGTAGTTTCTTGTGAAGGGGCTGATGTGATTCGCCTCACGATTTCTCGCCATCTACTCCGATTTTTGGTGTTTTTAGTGCACTCGTACATGGGTTCGCCAACTGCGGATTTAATTTGGTCAGTCCATCTCATGGGTGACCGTCCGCGTGGTCTAGTGCCCTGCACGACAAGGCGCTCACCCTCACGCCTCGAGACGTATCCGAAGTATTTAAGGATGCGCGTTTGGACTAAAACAGAAAGAAGCTTTTTGATGCCGAGTTATATTAGTCATAACGTCTCACTGCGGGGCAAAAGTCTCCATTTCAATTTTCAACACACGTTTGTCCTCTGCTATTGCGAGCCAGTCCTATTAGGTCATCACTACATATTATTATAAAACAAAGTCCCCCGCTGCGTCTGTCTGAACGCGATAAACTCAAAAACTAACAAACAGATTTTCATGCGGTTTTCACCAATGAACGAAATGATTCATCAGGAAGGTTTAGTTATATAATTAATTATGTTTTTGTGTAAATTGGGTGAAATTTGTCGATGATTGTTGAAGATGTCGGAAAAAATCATGCCGACTTCCCAGATGGCATGCTTTACTGGCGTGCGCCGCGTAAAACAATAAAGTCATCCGAAAACAATGTATTACGGAATTACATTGTTTACCCGAATTAATACATAGGGTACTTTTAACCGGAGTACGTTCCCGTGAGATATTTTCCGACATCCACGCAGCCGAAGCCGCGGGCAAAAGCTAGTATGAAATGATTTAAAGTAATTTCAGGTCTTCTTCTTCTTTTCGTGTGGTTAGTGACTAACCTGGTGTCAGAGTTTTGAAAGCCGCCCATGGGTCTCTGACTCATTTTAGGTCAAAGATGCATAAAAACACAGTGGCACTCCGCGAGTGCCGACGGAAGTGAAAACTTGAAAAAACATCGGCACCGCGGTAATCAAGGCGTTGATGTCTTTTAATGGTCAAAAGTTGGTGTCGTTACAGTGTCGTGAAATCAATGGTTGAGTCCCATCTCAAAAATTCTCAACGCGCCTAAAGAAGATAATCCACCGCCACTTCAAAAAGATAATCTAGAGTCAAACATAGATACTTAAAAGTTATATTATTTCAAAATTGAAACCAAAATAGAGATTTTATCAAACACAATTAATTGTATTTATATCTTTAATATTTATAGGTATTCACAATACCTACCTTTATGTGGAAAGGTCAGACAGCTTGATCCACCCAAATAGTTGTATCTGTAGAACTAGGTAAATCTTTATACTATACAAATGGTACAATAAGTACCTACCATAAACGTTAGTCTACTTAACTCGAAAATTATTGTGACACTTTTCTACATAGGAAATTGCCCATTTATCGTGGCTAGGCATGACCATTTCCTAAAAAATTTTGATAAAAATACCTTCACGAGACTTATTGCTTTATTGATAAAGGGGATCGGAAGATAGGTTAAATTCTTTAGAAATATAATATGTTATGGTAACAAACGTTCACAGAAATTGTAAAACTTGGCTCTAAGATGGAAAACAGATATTCTATTATACGATGTCGAATTTGAAAGGAACGAATCAATCATTCCATACAACAGAGATGATAAATTGTTTTTACTACTGGATAATGATGCCTATTATCACAACAATATGTTGAGTAAGGTATCGATTCTCAATGTAAAATATTTTTTAGAACAGCTTCTGTTTGTTTGAATTGAGATTTACTCTTAATTGATAAATAAAATGTAGAAAGATTCAAGAACTAAAGCAAAAAAGCAGAACAAATAACAAATCTATCAAGCAATTATAATAACGCATTAAAAACAGACAAACTTAATTACAGTGTAGAGCAAAAAAATATCACAGTTCCATAATTATTCCGGAGAATATCTCGAAGGCATTGGGGTCGGGGAAATGTGGCGAGCTTCGCTAAAGGTTTTATTGTGACGCGTGCATCGACCGCCCGAGCGACGCCGTCGAGTCTCCGCAATCTTGGATAGCTACAGTCAATACATAGATTACAGAGGCTAACAGACATGCAATTCTTTTTTATGTTCATTGGTCACTATGAAAAATGGTGACGGTGGTAACAGCAGATCTGTTTTACTGGCCTTAATATTACTGCTGGGCGAATTTGGTTTGTCAAATCATATTGTTTTCTGATTCATCATCATTTCAGCTGAAAGACATCCACTGCTGGAAGGCTTCCCGTATGATTAAATGCAGAATTTAATTGTTGAAATGTATTCTCAACTTTAAAATGTAAATATTTTATTCATAAACTCAACTTGGTTAAATCTCAATGTTTTACAATGAATAAACGTAAAATCGAAAAAGTTTATTTCAAATTGCCGTTACATTTATTAGGGTAATTTGATTCGAACAACCGTCTGCGTGTGTTTATTCTATGAGAATAATAAAAGGTTGGCGCCAACAAAGTACGAGTAAGCAAATTGAGTGAGGGCACAGATAAATTTGTTTGGTAACGGCTACGTGCTAACACGTTCCGTACTGACATTAAATTGGCCCGGTATGAGAGCAGTATCGCGTTTTTACTTTTGTATTTTTCGTCAACCAACGTAAAAAGTTCATAAGCTTAAAGTGCGGGGGATTTATACGATTGTCGTCGCAATTTTATTTTCACTTCATATCCTGCTGCAAATGTCTTCTTCAACAGTAATGCCGTGGCTCCGAAATGTATTAACTTTCGGCCCAAGTTCCCTTTCATGCGATTATAAATCTTACTTTTTGTAGCGTCTACTCTTTTGGTTTCTTAATTCTTCAGCAGTTTTTGTAGGGCATAAAAGTACGCATACGTGTAAGGCCACGACAAAACGTTATTTTCTTACACACGCTCTTGCTTGAACGTATTTTTGTTTTCAAGAAATACGATATTTTTAGTAGTGTTGTTGAGTCACAATTTATGGTACTAGAAGCAATTTCGTTTTATTTCGTCTACAAGTAAATAGCGATCTATGTAAGTGAACTAAACAACTCCGAGACGCAAAAACAAAGTAGGAGTACTTGTTAGTTACTGCTATATAACATTCCAAAATCTGCCTCGGCGCCGATTCTCCGCATCTGAAACGTGTTTTCGTTCGGAAAACCGCATTGTTAGAATCCGTGGCCTTATCTGTTTACGTCCAAACAATCCGAAGTTCTTCTAACTTTGCGCTAAAGATGTTCAGATTGAGCGTTAAGATCCGAATTGGGTCCGAACTTAAATTAAATCACACTTTGCTCTTAAGGGTCTGTGTACAAGTAGCGAAGAGTTGTTCCCGAATGCCATAATAACGAGACTAATGAATAAAAATCTCCCAAAGTTTTTATTTGATGTTTTCACCTCCCTCTTTGTAATAAGTTTCTTGTTCAAGTTTTCTATTGTGTATTTCTCGGGTAGACTATACTATTGATTTTTCTTCTCCTTTCTTGTGAAAGGCTACTGAACTGCAAATGTATCAAGTTTCCAAATTTAAATTATATTCTTATAAGAGATTTTTTTTACATAAATTGTGTTTTCGTTGCCACCGGTAACGATTTTTCTTTGAAGACAGATGATGTCTGTTCCATGTATATTTCAATTTCGTCTCAATACCATTTTCATTTATTTCTTCACATCCGAAAGGAAATCTTATTGGTTAATATCTGTGAATTTATTTCCACCTTTGATCGTTATGTATCAATTACTTGCCATCGAGTTCAATTTTCCGGGCTCTTAATATAGTTTCGAGTTAAAATCTCGTTTTTGAATTTCAAATTCAATCAGCAGCTTCAATAACACTCAAGTATGAAGTCTAACAACAGTGCTGAAACAATCGGCAACAATATATTGTTCGATACCTTTGTCGAAGTCCAACGAGTAACACAGGCAAACTTCGCTCAGAATCAACATTCAAAATTCTAGGCCTTTTGAAGGCAAAATTAAACTTGTTCAGTTTATGAACAGAGTTTTGTAAGTCATCAAAATTAACGGGTTTATTTCGCTGTTCATTCGTTCTTAATTAAAAGGGTACCGTAAAAAATATAAACCAGGGTGTTCCAAATGTACGCGCGAACATTTATCGACTCTGCGCAGATAATAAAATGTACTATAAAATTTGTAATAGCTCTTATTTAATTGGAGTATTTAAACGCCACGCATCCATTAACAATTATGGAAGACCATTAAAATATACATAACATAAATGGAACATCAGTAATGTAGTGATTGAGTAATTATTATAAGCTGTGTACGGTAGGTATAATATAACATAAATGCTTATTGAAACAAGTTAATTTGGAATGGATTAATTATTCTAAAGATATCTGCCAAATTAATCATGGTCAATGAATTTCCATTTAATCCCAAATATCTAGTTCCAAAATCTTGAATCTTGGATTTATGATTTAGTTCCTATGAAGCTATTATGGTACATGGTTACATCTGCAAAATAGTTGATATACAGGGTGGCAGTCCTCATCGACGCACAATCTGTTTCCAGAATCTATTTCAGTACATGATAATGGAATGTAATTAATAATACATAATAAAACACCGTTGGAATTTTTTCGTGGGCTATTAAAAAAAAATTGCTGTTCCATACCTTTGACAGCGCAGGTACTGCAATTTGTAGGAAAAGCAGTTTTTTTTTAAACCGTAGAAAAATTTAAACGCAGGGGGGATCAGAATCATGTCAATCCATGGGAACAGGTTGTGCGTTGATGTCCCTGCCACCCTGTATACTAATACAGGGTGGCAGGGACATCAACGCACAATCCGAGCACAGCCGAGCACTACTCGGCGACACGACGCCGTCGCCGCGCCGCGCCGCCATCGCTCCGCCACTACACCGTCACCGCGCCGCCGCCGCGCCTAGCTGTGTATATATTATTATGCAAGGTCGCCACTTCGCTGCCGAACCACCGCCGCGGATTGTAGAGTGATATGGCAAAATAAAGCGACGACGACGCGGCGGCGGCGCGGTGGTGGTGCGGCGGCGGCTCAGTCTACATGGTTACGCGGCGCGGCGACGGCGTCGTGTCGCCGAACACTTATTAAGCAAGTTATTAATTTCCTTCTCTCCATATTCTATTAATATTTGAATCACCATAATTAGATAACCCAAGTTTTGTATAAATAATTAATAAACAAGTGATAGACTGACCGAGTAATGAAAATCTATATGTTATGTAAGGTATTATAATTCAAAATCAATTACATAGAGATAAAAATACATACAACAAAAAAAAAAATCAAACGACTTCCAAAAAAAAAACACTACAAAGTGAAAAATAACTTTAATTTCGGAAGACGGTGTCTTTGGTTTAGAATTTTCGAATTTTTTGGAAGTCGGTATTTTTTTTTATAAAATGTTTTTATTTTTCAATTTTTAGTTGTGTGGTATTTACCCCACACAAATTCGAATACCACTACCTGCTATGTAAATAACAGTGACAGGAACTTAACATAATAATATCATCGACATACTAAGTGGGAAAAAATTATAAAAAATTATATGGGACCACCTCTGAAATATGACCTACCTAACAAAAAATAATCATTAAAATCAATTCATAATTGGCGGAGTACTCGCGTAACAAACATAAAAAAAACACAGTTGAATTGAGAACCTCCTCCTTTTGGAAGTCGGTTAAAAATCGTGATCGTGAATCGTGAAGTGTTTGATTGTTGTACACATTTTCTGAAATTCAATTACCTACCTTCAGAAGGAACGTAATTAGAGGGCGATGATCAAAGACCAAAATTAAAGCTTGGTTAGACGACAAATTCCACTAATAGAAATTGGTTCCTCTAAACTCGAACGTAGGTTAAATTAATGGTAATGGAAATTAAGGTACCGATAGATCGATCCAAATTGGAGCTGGAGACAAAATGTTAAATTAGATCTTGAGAATTCAACCCTATTGTTACAGATTATTATATTATCTAAACAAAGAAATAAGTCGGACAATAAAACCAATCGAACTAATCAATTTACCAACAAAACAAGAAATGTAAAAGGTATCCGTTAGAAAAATAAAACGTGAAAAAACCGCCCAAATCAGACCACGCACAATGATGGGTTCCGTAGTTGGGATGAATTTGTCCGAAGAACAAACTTAACATCGTAGTTGAAAAACATGTAAGTTTGTACGCACAATATTGAGAGATTTACCATATCACACAAACACACGAGTGATCCTATAAGGGTTACGTTTTTTCATACCGACGTACAAAACCCTAAAATACATATATGTCTTGAAAGCTATATCAACATAGGTAAACACAGATTCACAAACAGGACATAAACTACAAAGTTCTGTTCGTCGCAATAGCTGAAAGTAAAGATCTGAAGCTACGTGAGAGTAACAAACAACCTCTAGACGAAATCACTTTAGAAATCATCTTGAAACCAACCAGACTGTCAAAACACATTTCGTAATTGGTCTTTTGCTAACAAACTTTTGCATAGTGTGTAAAAAGCCTACTACATCATTTTGTAAACTCTTTCAATATCTTAAGTAGTCCAGGAAAAGTTATAGGACTGCCCTTGACCCAAATTAGGGTAAGCCTAGGGATCCAATTAAATTAAAAATGTACGTACGTATACGTCATACTTCACTAACAATTTGTTATTATTAATTCTAGTACCACTTTCCCCAAACGTTTCGTTATGATGCTAAAAGTATTTTTCAAAGTTAAAGGTCCAATAATTATAATAATAATTATTTGGGCATACTTTCACGTTCGATATAAATATTTTATTATTTCCTTCCTATTTTGTAGACGAACTTATATGACTGGTCAAGGCTCCTAAGAAACGATACCAAAAACTTGTTCAATCAACAAAATAATGACTCGTTTACTACACTTATAGCCTAGTTTCGAACTTGGTCGTGGTTGTAAAATACTTTCGGAAATCGGTCAGTTGCTACGCCGTAGCACTGTCGTAGCCGCGTAGCTACCAACTTGATCTATGCTCTTTGGAAGCCAGCTGTCTACAGTAGCTTGGACGATGGAGCCTTGTTAACTGAATGTTCTGCTAAACGACGGTACAATGTGTACCGGGTAATAATAAAAACTCTGTTTTCATTGCAAACATCTGGCCTACATAAACTTTCTGGGAATTTACGTACTGTTATGTCATCATGTTATATTTGTGCCAGTATATTTTTTTAAATAAAGAGTATATGAACCAAAAAAATAAAACCTTTTTCCTTTTTTGAGTAATTTTCCAAGTAATTATTTTTGCACGAGTGCTGGTCATAGTTTCAAAACCCAATATTTTTTACATCTAATTTGTTTTCTTTGCTGTATTTTCAAACAGATCGTTTAGACAGTATAGTTAAATATTTATAGGTAGAGAAAAAATTCAATCATGATTTAAAATTAGAACCCCAATAGCCTAAAAACAGTGACCCAAATCCAGTGCTCAAATAGTGAAGTGCAGACTATGTACAATCGAATGCTGACGATATGTTTATCGATAATCGACAATGAAGGAAGCGAGGTGAAAGGGTCCAAGATCAATGCAACAGACTCGACAGAACCGGAACATGCCCTGTCGACGCCAGCGCCGACTTATTTATACCTCTAGCTGATGCAGCGATATAACTCTGTCGATGATAGTCTGCTTTGTCGCTGAACTTTCGTCGTTTCAGGTACGTTGTAGTTTATGTAGTTTCATTAATGCATGATACTGGTTGTTATACGTCATATAATAATAATTATGTGGGTAAAAGAATAGTTTGTTTCTTATTACCCTCACACCTTGTTAAAATAGGCACATATGTCTATGGCGTTTCATTTATACCATAACTATTTTTATACATACTATATCTTCTATTATAGTATTCACAAAGATAGTCACAAGAAAAAAGTGAAAATGTACTAAGTTCTTTCTTCAATCATTATTTTACCCGTGAAATATAAGTGCAAAATGTGAAAAAATAATCAGGCCGTGATCAAAATAGATGGTAGCGAAAAAACGGAACTCCCGATAAAAAGACGCCAAAAGTGACTTCGACCTGACAAATGAAAATATAACAGGAACAATTGCAACAATAGCTCCTAACGATGATACAGCGTAACACCGAAAAAGTCTTATAAAACAGTCGAGTCATATTCAAAGCTTTGTCGCATCGTCAAAATAATAGGTAAGTCGTTCCTCCTCTGGCGTCTGAGTTTTGTTCAAAAGATAACAACAGTCAGGGGAGGCAAGCATTTTGTGGTGTTATTGTAAAAATGCTGATTTAGCACCGTTTGTCCTGCCTGTAAAAATAAACGCTTTAAAATCCCGCTCAAAAGTGACACACCCGAAATTATTTTTTCGGCTAAGGGTGTATACTCGAGCGAAAATTAATTGATAAATTCAAATTAAATCCGTTTATGCCGACACTCTTTCATTACCTATGTGTTTATTGCTGGAACCGTCACAACTTTTTCGTTTTTAGTACTTTCCAAATTGTGACGATGTTGTTTTTCATTAGTACGGGGAACCCCGAGAGGCAAAGTATTTGCGTCGTAATTTATATGCCCTTTCTTACGCAACTTCGGAAAGGGGAAAGTTTCTTGCCGTTTGAATTTATGGTTATAAAAATTTAGGTTTCTGTGTGTAGCAGTGAAATATAGTCTGGACACAGATTTATTCTTCTGATAATTTATTTGACGAATGAGTTTCTGAAGAGTATTTTTTTAAATATTTGAAATTAAACTCGTGTATCCTTTGTAACATGATAACAGTCAACAAACTACACAAAAGTCCAAAAATGTGATCATAGAAATTGTTTACACACACACCTTAGCATGGGTATCGGCTATTTTACTCCCGATACCTTTGTGCTATATACCCAAATATTCAGGTATCAGCATCATAAACGGTCCTCCTTCCTAGTACAGGCGACCCACATTTGACCCGCATTGATACGCACCCAAGAATTCAAGGTCGAGTGATGACTGACTAACGATGAGGAAATACAATATGTTTTTGAGTTTTCGACGCAGAATAAGTAATGAAACGCAAATATACTTTAAAGAATACTTTACATGAATAAAACTTACGGTTTTTTCCTATAATGCGTGTGTACAAAGGTTGTATGTGGCGTGGTTTTCAGTAGCAACACTATGTGCATTTTGTATGGTGTATATCTTTACTGACCTTTTTTTAAGACAAAACCAATAAGTCACTCACCGATCTTATTAAGATAACAGTGGTCCATACAGTGATTATCACAAAGTGCCCCTTCATTCCTGAAAGAAAACAAATGAAGAGAAAAACAGGTGAATTGGCAAAAGTAAACAGTGATAAAAGCTTAATCATTTAGAATCGATTTCTTACGGCAATAGACTTGATTCTGTGGAACATTTCTCACTGAAAGAATATCCCCACAGTCGAGACAATGTGATGAATGGATGTTTGCTCAAGGTGAACAATTTATTAGATCAATGACATACCTAGAGTCTCCAACATTTCTAAAAGAAATATCTCAACGTCCGAAGAACAGCATTAATATTCTTTTGTCTATAGTATTAATACGAGCCGTCATGAGATTGCTATCGGAAAAAAATGTTTCATTATTCATATTTCAATTTCCCAATTTGTTGAAGTGACACTTTCTATAAAAATATTCATTTGTTTTATTAACAATATTTTCCGCTCGTTGTCGGATGAATTTATGTGAAAGGTTTGTGGATTTGAAATGATTTTTTTCTGCCTAGCATCATTTATTACGTTATTTGCTGTAGGAATACAATCACAGAGACCCCAAAACCAAGCAGTGTATTCAAATAGCAAAACAAACACGTAGGTATCAATGTACGGCGTAAAAACAAAACGTGTTCACTACAACTGCTATTAAAAATAAAACCCCACAGGCGTTGTATGTTTTCATGTTAAATATTTCACATTCAAAAATACAACAAAAGAAAACCAACATCGATGTTTTCGACCTTCAGCTGCCCACTGCAACATAGAGTAAATATTTGATGGTAACAACACCAGTTGTAAAAAATAAGGAACATTTTTATTTGGGCATCATCGCGTGTTGTTCATGTCCAACCCATTTCTAAATTACTGGTCGACATGCGTGTAGCTACCCCATCTTGAATATTTGAAGACAAATACTATGTTTAGAGTAGGGCCATGACAAGTTTTAACATAGTTATGGCTGAATAGACACGTTTATTTCACGGTACAGTGTCAGCAGCATTGCAAGTCCTATTAAAAGAGAGAATTATATACAGTATGGGTAAGAAGGGTCTATCTTACAAGTCGAGTTGCCTTAAAACTCATTTGATCCACTCAAAACGTTCGTTCATTTCCATCAGCTCGGAATAAAGCTTGGCCTATAGGTTCGTCGAAATTTTCCAGATATTTTGTTCCATCTTGGTTTGGGTTTTACGCTTCATCGCTTTTAAAGCGCCTCAAAGGGAAAGCTCGAGAAAATCATGAAAAGGGATTCACGACTCCTCGGAAACAACCTAACGATCTGGGTTTTGCTTTAACTTGCCCTCACTTAAACGGTCCTGGACTTAATACGTATTTTTCTTGAGAAGGATTTGAGTAAATTACTGCACAAAAACTTTACGAGTTACTCTGTATACAGCCTTAGTGAGCTCGAGCATGGAATCAAGCTTTATTCAAATAGAACGTTTGAAAGGTGCTCAAAATCGAAGTCGGTTCAACGACACGTAAGTTTATTTCTCCTGCCAAGCAGAAACACATCATGTCTCTCTCAATTTCAGAGAAAAAAAACCTTGTAAAGTTACACAAATTTTGCTTAATAAGACTCAACGTGGAACACGTCTGTCCGCCTGTACAAACATTCATTTAATTAAGCAGGAAGTTCCGAGGACACCCGTTCCCCAGTTTGTTTTTGACGACGAATCCCCTGTGATACCCCGTGTAAAGGCAAATGACAAACAGCTGTATCGCGTGCGTGTATGTGGAGAGTTTAAAAAATTAAAACATTCATGTAATGACGTCATTAATTTCACTGGCATAACTGAAAACAGAATTCGCGCTCGGTAAATGTTTTATACTGAATGACTTTATTCAAAAGTCGAAGGATATATTAACTGTGTACTCTGAAATGAAATATGCGATCTTCATTCAGGTCTTGCTTGGACCCGAAATTCCAGTGGCGCCTGAGATACTTTAGTGAAAGGCTTCACAAGCAATATGTCATTCATTTTGTTAAGAAATGATAAATTGCTGCCGCGTCCGAAAGGAGGAGAGCTTAAAATTGCGTGCTAACACTCCGCGGTGACATCATTTTTCTAGTTCATTTCGCTAAGACTAATTTATTAAAAATGAGCGCAAGACGAGTTATTTTTTTCCACTTGGAGGAATTTGCACCGTTAATTTGTTTCCAAGTACTCTAGAGCTATTTAAATTTAGCCTAAAGGACAGCGTAAATTGCAACGTTTTTTATTTATAAAGTAGATTGTGGTTAATAATGGTTGTACTTTTATTAAAATAGTTTTGATAAAAATGCAATGTATGTCTTCAAAGAGGAGTCTTATAAAATTTCAGTCGAGAAAATAACAAGAAAAATAGACTCAACCTTCTGATACTAATTAAAATACGTCTTCTGAGAGAGGAAAAGACAAAAACAATCTTGAATACGTTTTTACCTAAAGAAAAATCAGTAGCAAGAAAATTTGAAACTCAGCCTGTTTACCTTCCAAAGCAATCTAGCGTACACACAGCGGTAATAGATGTAATGCCTTAGCCGCTTACGACAACATTTCAGTAATTCTATACACAAACGACGCGTGATGAAAAAATCTTTGGAGCTCTTTGAGACATTCCATTTAAGGAATTAATGCGCTAAGGTAGCCCGCGAATTTTTATTTTTTATATTGCTTGCAATTCGCAGCACAGTTTCAGGTTATACAAGGTGGCATAAAACTGTTATCATAGATTCAGTACACGATTCTGAACTCACCTGCATTGAAATTTTTCGTCGGTTGTTAAAAATAAAAAATCTGCTGTTTCATACATTTTGACCGCATAGGTATTCCCCGCATAGGTATTCCACTTTCCCAGAGCGGGAGAAGTTATTTGATAATTTCCCACCCAAAAAAAAAAAAAAAAAAAAAAGGTATTCCACTTTTCTATGAAACAGCAGATTTTTAAAAAAATAACCGTTGAAAAATTTAAACGCAGGGGTTTCAGAACCATGTACTCAATCCATGGTAACAGCTTTGGCGTCGATGTCCCAGCTACCCTGTATACTTAGTGATCAAAAGTTTAGAGGCAGAAGTAAAGAATATGCATTTGTAGAATTATTATCATAAAATAGGTAATCTCTCTAAGTTAGAATTGATGCAATATTATTCTGACATTTTCTTAAAACATGACGTTTGCGCCAAATCCCATCACAATGATGATTGTAATGATAATGATTCTGTAAATACGTATTCTTTACTGCCGCCACAAACTTTTTAATTACAACCTGATACTGAACTGCATATTGCAAAGAAGCATAAAAAATTGAATTTCGTGGCGTTTCCGCCTTAAGTCTCAACCCTGAACCTGTTTGCTGTTGACTCTCAGAGACTCATTACCTGCTTCATTAAAGCAAGTGTATTTCTTGAAAAAGCGGTAACCGTCTTTCCCAGATACGCTTGGAGGGTAGATGTAAGAATTTTGAGTACCTTTCGTGACTCCGTGTTGATTATTAAAAAACAATTGTAATAAAAGTGTATTGTTTAAGTTTTCAATGTCTTCTAGGCTTCACTGTAATTAGTATTTGGAATAATTTTCAGGGTTGAATTTAATTAATGCTGGGATAGTTATATTTCTCCTTGGTAGATGGTATGCATTTTCTATTTGAACCCTTTTTGCGCGGAAGTTTCTGATTTATTTTTGTTTTCCAATTTTAAACTAGAAGTACGTTAATATTACTTTTTCATCGTCAATATCATAGTAGAATTTTTTGATTGTCTGGTCCATTCCATGGAATTTGTAGGAAGGCTGCAACTCAAATCTTATCCGCGAGTCAACTAGAACAAAGAAAACAATTTGCAATGTTCTTTCCTTTTATCTGTCACTTTGTTTTTAATTTTTCTTCAGAGTTTCATTATGATGTACCTAATGTCCAGTTTCATCATAACTATAAAATTGCAAATATATTGTTTTGTTGTTACAATTAGAATAAAATTAGATCATTAAGTCAAGTGGTTTAGTTTGCAAATGAAACCCTACTTAGAGTGCCTATAAATTGTCGTTCTCTTAGCGTATTTAAAACAGTCATTTGCATAAAATGATGCCAAGTACTGCGTTATATTATGTTTAACCTTCTAACCGATTTGTGTACATTGACAACCATGCTGTGAAGTTTATTACAAGTCGTTTACGATCAGGCTCAAGACTGCCATTTATTTTGATAGGGACGCTTGTGTCAATACTGCCTTTACACGTTAAACCTCTATTACTCAATTCATTGTCCTTTTTTGTAATCATTTTCAATGCAAAAACTACATATTCAATGTTAAATAATTAAGTGAAATAAGTCATATCGATCCTAATATAAAAGTGTCCTTCTAACCTGCCACCAGAATTTACGCGAAAAAGATATGTGAATTTGGAAACTTACAAGATTCCCGCTACAAGTTTAGATTGGTTCGACAACTCCAATATTATTAGTAAATGCTATCAAACTTCAGAAGAAAAAACCAATAAATAAGTGCTTCTTTTATACGAAAAATTTCTAAGAAGTTAATATTATATTGAAAGTTATAAGTGCTATCGTTCCGTTGATAAAATGTTGTGTTTGCACGCAAATCCAAGTTCTCTTCATTATCCATTCAAAGGGTTTATCTTTATTCCGTGACGCTCGTAAATTCTTGACAATATGCTTGTTTGTCTTCATGAAGGTAACAGTGGTAAGGTTGTTCTCATAACATAATTATGGCCGTCATAATGAATGCACGTTTGACTCTGCATAATGTAAATGTGAGCAAACAAACTGAAATATTTCCACCTAGAAAAACGTGAAAGGGTGAGCCCATATCCGGTATGTTTGCTGCGTGTTGTAGTTAAGTGAATAGCAGACGTGGCAGGTGATGTAGGTATTCATGTTTAGTTCAGGTGTAAAATAAAGGCCTTATTTTTCGCTAGATTTCGCACCAGTAAAAATATTAGCCTGTTAGCAAGGTGATAGTGGAGCTGATTACCCAAGTTGGACGTACATTAAAGTTTGGTCTGACTGGTCATTTCTTATCTGCGAGGGCTTATTTTTAATGTTACATTTTCAATTGCTTTTGATTACTTTTTGCACAATGTTCTCACATATAGAAGTAACAAGAATAATGTACCCAGGATTTTGTAATATCTATATTTAAAGGAGTGTCCTTGGAGTTTCTTGCCCGTTCTTCTCCATAGAGATCTCCGTTTTGGAATGGGCTAGCTTCAACTTTCTGATTAACTGACCGACTCTTTGACAATTTAAAAGTGCCTGTAAATGGTTTATTTGAAATAAATTATTTGAGTTTCAGATTGGATGTCATTTTAATGTGTGGTCCGGATCTAAATATCAAATGTGCTGAAATTAAATCCAAAGACCGAATAACAACACGTTCACAACACATCTTCGGGTGTTACAGAGCGTATTTTTTCCTTGATGTTTATTTGTTTAGAAAGGCAGAAAAGTGTTATTTACTAGCATATTTTATCTTAGAGCTGTGGCGCCAGTTTTTAGCGAATCGCTTCGTGACTTCGCGAGCAAAATTTTTTATCTACTCATTCAATATTTCAGACCAAAGCGTCCTGCTTCAAGGCGTTAAATTGAAGTTTCATGCGCAATAAAAATGATGAAGAACCTTATTCGCAATTAATTTCCTGCATGTTATAAATTAAGTGTTCATTTTGAAGGAAATTAAAAGTAATAAGACATTCGGGATAGTGAGAAAAGTGAAATTTACAATGTTGTAAAACTCGCAGCTCATCAAACGTTTCGTCAAGATTGGTCAATATTGTCAAAGTCGTAATCGAGTTTGAATTTTTTGTAGGCCATGAAAGATCTAGTCGTAAAAAAGATACATTTAACTTTTCAAACTGTGACTTTGATTGTTACTTACACAATCCAGTTGAAAAAAAAAAGGCAGTGGCACTCCGGTAGTGCCGACAGAAGTGAAAACTTGAACCTTATCTAAATAAAGAGCACAATCGCGTTTACAAAAAAAAAAACTTCTAAAACCTTTAAAGTAGAAATACTGGCATAGAACATTGATCCGTAACGTAATAATAATAAAGAGCACAATCGTGTTTACAAAACTTTTAAATTAAAAATACTTGCATGTGACATTGATCCGTAACGTAATATAAATAAAGAGCACAATCGCGTTTACAAAAATGAAGTGTCATCATGGTGTCGCAAAATCAATGGTGTTTAGTCCCATCTCAAAAATGGCCAACGCGTCTAAAGAAGTTTTCACTTCAAAAATAAAACAAAAGACGAATCGCTGGCAACGTATTTTGATACAAAGAGAGTTAGGTATATATCCCACCTGCAGAAGAGAAGGGAAAATAAACAGGGACTAATACTAGGAGGAAATAAGATAACAACAGCTGTTACACTACGCACTTGTCAAAGGACATGCACACTAAGGTGTTAGCGACAATGACTGGCTTTTAGAAGCTTTGCACAATATACTGCATTTGCAGCACTTATTGAATGTAAAGATGGTGTAATTTCTTAATGTGACCATACTTAGGTTTCTCGACAAAACAAACTAAAGTAAGCACCAACAATACAAAGGAGACAGTGACATATCAATCTGAATTTAGAATCTGGTTGACTGAATTTAAGCAGAAAGATGTAAGTGGAACACCAAAAATCAAGGTACGTAATAAAAAAATCAGACGAAAGGACAAAGCTAGTGACACGTTTAAATAACATTAACCTATATCAGGAGATCTTTGTCAAGACGGGTCCGTGTAAACAATTTCTACCCTTTCTCAACTGAGGGCGATATAGACAAGATAGACCATATCTACATATCAGGGCACGAGCAAATTTCCTCTAGATGGATATCCCGGACCTTATTTTCGACACTCCTATCTTTCTGGATAAATAACACAGGACTTTCTCCCGAAATACGAGTATATCTTCGCTATGAAATTATTGCTCTGTTTTTGTATCTATGTCACCAGTCATTGTGTATTTTCCGTTGTCAAAATTCCTCCTTCGTTTTAGTTACAGTGTCTATCTGTAAGAGAGAGATATCCGATATCGCGTTTCTAAGATCTCGAGGAAGTGATTATGTATTCACTTTGGCTTTAGTTGTATTCAAAATTATGGTTTTAATTCTGACAGTGTTCGTTAATATTTGATTTTGTTATTGCTCCACCAGATTTCAGGCCGTTTATTTCATTTTCCTTTGTAATATTTTTAACTAGCTCAAAATCTTTTCTGGGCTGTACTTAACCTAAGAGAAGGCCGCGTTCTAACTTGTTTTGAACGCTTCTTTTTACAGCCTACAAGGTAAATCTTTACGACACTTTTTGAGCAAACTTCAACACTTATTTGCGCATAAACACAAAACTTTTCGACTAACATTAATCTTGGTGAAGGATGGTTAATCCTTTCAATAAATAATTTTGTAGGAGAAACTTTTTGGTCATCATTCTTTCAGGTTAGGGCAACATATCTATAAGTGGGTATAATTATGACGTAGATAAGTAAGGCCTCCCACAAGATGGACCGATGACCTTGTGAAGGCCGCAGGAATCCGCTGGATGCGGAAAGCACAAAATCGGTCGAAGTGGCGGTGCTTGGGGAGGCCTATGTCCAGCAGTGGACGTCTTTCGGCTGAAATGAATGAAAGTATTTATTTCTAGACAATATTTGTTTTTCCGAAAATGATTTTCGCCGAATCTGCATGTTTTTCATATTGAAATACTTAGTTTTAAATAAAATAAAATATTTTAGTACAGAATTTTGTGTGCTAACGATACAAACATGACTAAAAGCGTCATAATTAAAATAGTTAGTTTAAGCACACGCAAATAGTTTCTGAGGCCAGTATTGAGCCCATGTTGGGTATGAGGTTACAACCTAAGTTTTTCAATTACAAAGTTCTGTTTGTTACGTGAGATTAAACAAGTTATTGTTTAGAAATATTTCAAAAATAAACGTTTCGTGTAAGAGAAAGATGCGTAGATTTTAAAAAGGTCGACATTTGACTTAAAGCAGGTATACTTTAGCGTACCTACCTAAAATATATTAATAATAACTTATTATTTATCATCTTTATCCTATGCTGGTATTGTATTTAACCATTAGTTTATTATTTTATTTTTACATATTTTTTTGTAAAAATAAATCAATGGTTTTTTTTGCTATGAAATTAATTACAACAGTGATAATTATTATATTATTAATACTTTGCGAACACGTTTGATTACTTTGTCGATGATTTTTTTTAGTTTTTTCCTATTGGCTTGACCTGGCTTATATCAATATGTCTCAAACATTCCAATTTCATATCGAAGTCATAATAAAATTAAATAAATGTGGCTCGTTTATTACAAAAGTAAATAATGACTAAATAAAGCCCTACCAAAGGTTGAGCTAATAAGAGTTTCGTCTCTGTTTTCTTAAAAACCGTTGATTGATTCATCTACAAGACCTCAACTATGTTGTTTGTGATCATTAAGCCTAAATTAGGTGATTTTATTTTTCCCTTTTTTTCTTTCTTTTATTGTATTCACCCAACCAAGAGAATAAATTTAAATAATTCTCTTTATTTTCCATTTATTTATTGGTTTTCAATTTTATTTCTTCTTCTTCTTCTTATCAAAATAATGGTGATGACTTGCGAAAATTGGCCATTTTTTTTTTATTTATGTGTTTCCAAATTATAATTAAAAAAAAATTGTTTAGTTAAAACTACGCATGCCTGAACCAGTATAATTCAACTCCGAAATAGATTTCGCCTGCTTCTTCAGTGCCATTAAAATAAGTTTCACAGTAAAACCATCCCTCTAACTCGTGAGAAAATTAGAAGCTACACCCGTTCAGATTAATTGAAGGCAATTCCAACGAGACTTCAATGTCGAATTCAAATTCATTCTTCTCGTAAATGGCTCCAGGCCCGCGTTTGAATATTCAAATCTACACTCCTTTAACTTGGTACTGTTTATTTGGTGTCATAATTTGTCCACAAAACCTTTCCAGGTTTTATTAGTAAGCTCTAAAAAACTTCGTAACTAAACCAAGGAATTAAGGACATTTCAAAATGGTTACTTTGTTAACTAAAACATTTTATCACTATTTTAGGTTCATAATTTGCTAATTAGGAATAGAAAAGAAAAAATAAACGTCTATTTATTTTAGTTTCCCTGTATTTTATAAATTGCGATGTAAATTTAAAGCTGAAAGAATAATTAAACGCTAAAGTTTTAAACTATTTCATACATTTTTATACTGTGTTTCTGAAGGTTGTTCTAACTTATTTAGAAGCTCTTTTGATTTCGTTTGACTTGATTTGATTTATATTACCACAACTAAAAAAAAACCTGTTTTTGATGCCATTTAATACATAACGCCCTCGGATACAGCAGCCAATGAATCGAAAAATAACATGACGGTCTTATCTCCACCCATTGGTCCGAAAACGGACTCCATCTAAGCTTAGTCTTTAAACGAAAATAAGGCACTTAATATCCCAATTTGGCACATTCCTTATTTCACGCAAGATCTATTATCGGGTGAAAATGTAACTAGAAGAGGTTGTGAGCGAATTGACCCCCGTATTTCCCTTAGAAGGGCCTGATAAAAATCGGCCTACGCCCAAAGTTTTATTTATTTTTATGGCTTCCCATTTGTTAAGGTTCAACTGATTGTTTGGACCGCTTTTGGCTAAAACCCAGTCGCCGAGCGAGTAACTTTTTCTAACTTCGTTGAGCAATTTGGAATTGTCACATGTGCTGTGACGATCAGAGAAATTGAGATGGAACGCTTATAGGTCTGCTGATGTCTTTGTTTTCCAAGTTTTTTTTCAATATTGTAATTTTAAAATCGTGCGCATGCCAGCATTATTTTTAGCAATTCATCGTCCTTAGGTAAAAATGCCAAGTAAAGCATCGCCCACGTACACATTTTCGTTTATAATAAGCAAGCCATTATTAGGGAGCTCCTAAATAAATCAACGGCACCGAGTCTTCGCAAGCGAGCCAACGTTTTTACCGTATAACAGAATTAGTAAAGTATGGCCATTAAAACGATTTAATTTGTTAACTCGGTGCTTGCGAGATACAATGAATAAATTAAATAATTAAACGTTGTGGGAGCATAGTGTTATAGCCAAGGGAATAAACGACCGAACAGTAACAAACTTTGGATTGTTATCAGCTATTAATTTGTGCAAGAACATTTTGGGGTAGCAACATATGGTCTGTCTCATTGAATTTAATTGTAATGTTTTAGTCTGGGCAGTGCAGTAAAATTATATAGAAATTATTTTATATCGGCTCCCAATATGTTATCAATAAATGTTTGTAATGACATTATTACATGGTTCAACTAATTCGATTCACTTTGATTGCGTAGAAATTAAAGGACATAGCTGACTTGAGGCCTGTAATATTGACATTAAGGGCGAGTCAATTTGAGGCCTGTAATATTGACATTAAAGGCCCGATCACTCGCACCACATCCGCAACACAACAACACCACGTGGACGGACGCTAATTTGTACGAAGATGAATAGTTTATTCATGTGGACCACATTTGGCCGTCGAAATCAACCGTGTGCTGCGTTGATGTGGTTGGTATCGCCCATACCGACCACATCAAGGCAGCGTCGCAGCCACAAAGCAACCGCAACGCAACGCTGCGTCGCCGCGACGACATTGACACAGCCGGAGTTGATCTATCTGCAAACACTAGCCACAGCCTAACTACATCTCCACTACTAGTGACAACGCAACCACATCGCAACTACTAACGACAACGCAACCATAATGCAACTGCAAGAAGTTGCAGTGAAACTATTCACTCATAACCACTGCTTGCCCACATTTTGTAGCTGCGATGTGGTGTGAATGTGGTAGGTGTAAACGGGCCCTGCGATACCTACCTATCTAAACGAATTTCGAGTAAAGCATCAGAATTGTAAACGTTTCTGATTTTGTTTAGATTGTGTGAAATACCAAAACTTTTACTTTTTTACGATCATCAAGATATTTTTACGTACCCAGTGGAGCACACATATTGCATCACTTTTTGCCCGAATTTTATTTGCTTTAGTTTGTTAGCAGAATCCCAAGCGAGTGTTGAGTAATACGTTTTACTTTTTTCTATACTTTTTTTGTATCAGTTTTGTAATAGAATTATATTTTCGTACTGTTTTTTTTACGTCGTTGTACGATTCGCACTGTCTGCTATACAATTTCGATTAAAAATTTATACCTATAGGGACCATTATTATTTACACGTATCTGAAGTCCTAACGACCTAACATTAAAAATGATAAACAAACGCTTGTTTCGCAAAATAAAACCTATTTTCTAGTGTCAACATTAAACTACACTTGAATCTGATTTGCAATTTGTTACTGCGCTAACAAATAATCTGATAAGACTCATAGTTTATGGAAAAGAAAAAAAAAAGAATTTGTTCAACTAATGCTATATATTCTGGAGGGGGTTAGAATCCTCCTCAATAAATTACAACGAAAGATTCCGCAAGAAAGATAAAAGAGACCAAAATTTTGCGACAAATCTTTCTCTAATTGCTCGGAAAATTTACGATCAATAAGTTAAATCGTTGGTCCAAAATATTACAATACGGGTGATTATATCTAGACACGCAGCAGTGTGTCAAGCCAAAAACTGGCGATGCATCAGCCGTGTGTTAAATCAAATCTTGAGCTTCAATTTATCCAAAGTGCTTTGTGTAAATAATTGGAGGGTTAAAATTTCAGAAGTTATATTTTTAAATAGTAAACATTGTTGTAGCAGAAAAAAGCAAGAAATTGTGTTTTGAATTTATTTTATAATGTTGTATGTTCTGATAAATAAATTACAGGATTATTTATAGAACTTGACATCCATTTAGATCTCACTTCTTTGGACGGCGAAGACAACAACCACGCATACTCTTATATTGAACTGAGCTCTCATTTTCACATTTATGTTTTTGATGGGATTTTACAGTCAACCGTACGTCTGTGGGAACAAAACCAATATACGCTGGCCCCGTATTCTATTAAAACTCCGTACTACGCCAGGCCAGCATAAATTCAAAGGGATACCATTGGCGTGCGGTCGACTGAACCTTTTAAAAATTAAGCCCCTTATTCTCTCAAATAAGTCATTAAGTCCAGTCAGTGTATCTGGTAAGGATGGCCGTTTAACAGAAAATTTTAACCAATTTGGTATTTACAAACAAGAAGACAGACGTGACCATTCATTTCTACACCATTGTCTTTCGAGATGCGCTACGGAATCCGATTAACCCCTTCACAAATATAATCTGGTTAAGCTGCTATCTTAGACTCGTCAGTTCGTTTGGCTAAGATATTCGATTCGACAATAGTATAATTGTTTACTGATTCGTAGGCTTCACTCTTGAAGTCTGTACCAACAGCCATCGGTCCTTAGATAGAGATGTCCTTATGTACTAAGTGATTTCTATGTCATTGTCTTACGCTCCTCAGAATCCAATTTTCTATTTTCGAATTCAGTCTCATTTAATTGCTATCCTCCACGTACAATTCCATCTACAGTCCTGTCAAAGTTAATGTACCGGTGGTTTTGCATCATTGTCGAAATCAAAATTATCTTTATTTTCATTCTCATAAAGTTGCTTGTGGGTTGCTGTCAGAGATGAAATATCTATGAGAGGACTGTAGCCATCTTTTTACTGATTGGTAGTCTACCCCAACAGGAATCCGTTCTTTGATGGTACAAGCATTGATATCCGTTCCTTTCTAAATAATTTAGCTCGCCAGTTCAGTGATGAGTCTAGAGTATTACCTTATTTATATTGCACAGCATTAACACTTACGTAGCCGTACTAAATATTAGTAATTCATTGAGAAACAACCTGTTGTTTCGTGCCTCTACTTTCGTAAGCTGTGGATTCGCAGGTTCCAACGTCATTTTTAATAAAGACTCGGTTAGAGAGGTTTTATTCGTTTTTTGGAGGAAAATGAAGTGGAAGATAGATACAGTTAACTTTACAGTACTTTTTCATAGATTTACAGTTCCTATCACAGAAAAAAATTCTTTGGATCTGAAATAAATTTTAGATAAATGCCAAGCTAAACTATTTATATCCCTGTTGTGTAGTATTAACGTATAGGTATCATAGAAAAATTGGCCATGACACACACTTCGCCCTTGGTTTGAAAATAATACAATTTACAGTGTCAATAAACTTTTGTCTGTCACCTTGATTTAATGTCAATAGTATTATTAACTTGTTGACATTCACGTCTGTCGTTCTGATTCAATAACAATAGTTTCTTTATAAAAGTAGCAACTTGGGTTTCTATGAAATCTCCTCAATTGGCACTAGGTGGGCCCATTAAAGCAGTTAAATCACCAAGATACTATCAAACGACATAGCTTGCAGAGTAAGCAAATTGAAGTGGCAGTGGGCTAGCCATGTTTATCGAAGAACCGATGGCCGGTGGAGCAGACGAGTCCTAGAGTGGAGACTGCGTATCGGCAAGCGTAATGTGGGACGTCCTCCAGCTAGATGGTGACTTTAAAGGGACATACTAGATGCGGAAGACGGAGGACAGAGTATTGTAGCGCAGCCTGGAAGAGGCCTATGTCCAGCAGTGGACTGCAATAGGCTGACTTGATTGAATCACCAACATACTTCACCCATACATCGATTATATACTATTACAACGACCTTCTAAGTAGGTACTACGTACAATACACTTCTACTAAAACCTGTCACCTAAAGTCACTGAGATTCCACTACGGGAATGAGTTATTACCACATAAAATACAGCAATGAAGGTAGATTATCTCGCCACGCGTATCGTAAATCCAACTAAAGGAAATACAGCGTGAAACTCGAAGACAGAGGGTAAAATTGCGTATATTTCTTAAAATTTACAACGTCATCACCACATGTGGCTTGTAGCAGCTTCAAGTGGCTTTACGCGCACAAAATGGGGAAACCATGCATACTTAAGTGCATACTCCGCATTTACGCGGAGTATGCGAAATTAAAATTGCATCTGCACTTCCCGTGTATTAGGTTATTAAAATATCGATTTTGTATACGTTACTGTAAGAACCAAATTGCGTGCCAAGGATACTGTTTATAGCATTTAATATCCTTTCGGAGAATTATGTTTTTAAAAGATTTTGTTTTGCAGACTGATACACAAATTATTATCAACTGTTCTGTTTTTTAAACATATTTAACATATTTTATCCTCATTTTTTATACGGTATCTTCTCATATATGCTGACTATAACTTCGAAAGAAATCGATAGTCAATATTATTATGCTCAGCAAAGTTACTGTTATGATTTAAAACGCCAAAGTTAAAATCACTCTATAGCATCGGAATCGATACTTTCTGATTACGTTTCAAATATACCACTTGTTGTTTACACTATTGATTCCGTTAAAGCCTAAAGCTAAATGTTACCGGTACTAAATAGTGTATTATAACATCAGTGTCAATGTGCTTGAAAACCAGAAGCAACTACATCCAATTCCTGTTATTGATTCTAAGAAATTGAACATCTAATGGGATCAGGTAGAGGAACCTGAAGATGCAATTAAATTGAAAGGTCTCCAACGGTTTATTTTAAATTTTACAAGTATTTTTTACAAAGAATTTTATTGTTAAGTAAATAATTTAATGTCTTTGATCTTTTATCCTTGCACTGACCAGAAGTATCCTATTAAGTCTAGATTTCCAATAGTCAGGTTTAAGCTAGTAAAAAAAGCTTCAAAACCTATGAATGTTTTAAAATAATTTGAAACCAAATTACCATAGCTACGTAAACTACTTTCTATCGATTTGCCCCATGATACAACATTCGTCAATATTGCCTGATCGTTATCGGAACAGTGTCGATTCAAACCGATGTAACATTGCCATGATATGAAAAAGATGAATAATGTTCGCCATTTTCGCAAAGGTCACAATATACCTTGCATCTATTAAGGCGTTACGCGTGCTTCGCCATGCCTTGCCTACTGTAGGGTAATAATGTATGACGGGAGATGGCGGGAGTGCGTGTATGATTCTTTAATGTTTTGAAAGGTTTTTAGATATAACAGAACTGAACTGGAAAGTGCTGTAGCGTTTGTATTTAAATAATGAAATAGAATTGAAAAATTGTTTGTTTCTACACTTACCGCCTTTTGTGATCAAATCAATCTATGCTCTTCAATTACATTCTTTTTCACATCGGTACCACGAAATCTAAACATACTATCTACAGTACCATCTTCAGGCGCCAATAACATAGTAGGCGGTGTAAACAGTTTCGGGTAATTCCCCAACGTATATTTTCCGACACACATAATTCAACCTGTACGTTGCTCGATGCATTTTCGTATAAAATACACAGACTCCGTGGAGCATTGCATAAGCTATAAGCCAAAACGACCTAGGAGATAAGTCTGGCAGAACACTGATTCAAGAAAACAAAGCTTGGAAAGAAGAAAAATAAAACAATAAATAAAACTGCGAAGACGCGGGTTGAAATCTCGTCGTATATAGTTTTATGATAGTATCAGTGCTCGCATGAAAATTGTATGCAAATGCTACCAGTTCAAATTTAGTTCAGTATCATCTCGGCACACTGAGGTACGAGATGTTATACTTTTTTATGTAAAATGCCTTGTTCGTGGCGGTGGCTAAATATTACCAGCGATCCTTTGTTACATGTTGCTGTCTCCGAATACTCCCAGTATACGGGGAACTCTAAATGAAAACAGAGCCATTGCAATATTAGCATACACTATAGCAAAACTACTTTCCATGGTTACAATACAATATCACCTTAAATGGTAAGGTAAAGGAAAAGTTTACCGATTCCAAAAATAAAATCCTGGAAGCTACGCATTTTCCTGTACAAATAAATGTAACGTTTTTCTCGACTTGAGAATCGAAATAAGAACTTCTCACTAGATGTCAAAGTTTACAAAAAATATGAGACTGATTTTTCTCTACTAGAAAGTACTTTGGCATGTTTGTGTGGAGTTTTATACAAAGTCAAAATCTGCCTAGCCTTTTCCCAACTATGGATGGATGCAGTTGAATACCAGTATTTTAAATGAAGCGACTGCCTATCTGACCTCCACAACCCAATACGATACCCCTTGGTAGCTGGTTGTCAAACTTTCGGGCTTCTGACGACCCGCAACGACTGTCAAAAATCCACGAATGACAGCCGGGACCAACTGCTTAACGTTCTTTCCGAGGCATGGAGGAGTCTTGATACGTAAAGATGGTCACCCACCCACAGACCAACCACGGTAAGCGTAGCTTAACCTAATGGATAATAAATGTATTCTTGTGTCAATATAAATATAAAAACGGAGTTTTATAAAAAGTATGAATACATAATTTGAAACTTTGTCTTTCTCTCCATTATTGCGCTTAAGTGGAGAACTATTTATCCGATTTTAAGCTATTTCAATAATTAAAATGTTGTCTGGCTTGATTTTAAAACATATTAGTTCACAACTAACTAAATAACAGTATATCTATAAATATTATGGTTCGCATATCAGAGTATCTTGGTCGCTCGACACAGAAGTTTGTAGCAAGCTTCTCAAGTCTAAGCAGATTATTTTAGGGACACCACTAATCGATATTGAATGTCTAGATCTATGTAGGTCATGTTGCGAGAGATATTAATGTCACATTAACTAGACATTTGTGGATAAACAACTCGTTTGACTTTAAATTCTTGAGTTTGTTGACCTAGGCTATCTTTTAGCATGAAATCTGGTATAGCCAGATACTTAGTTAATTATTATTAGGTACTATAATGGTCTAAGATCCGACCTAGAGACGACCTGCAACCATCTATTTAATAGATTCGCAAATGACTTTTTTAAGTGAAAACTTCTTTAGGCGCGTTGGGCATTTTTGAGATGGGACTTAACCATTGATTTTGTGACACCATGGCCGTCATGGTGTCACCTCATTTTTGTAAACGCGATTGTGCTCTTTATTTATATAACGTTACAGATCAATGTTCTATGCATGTATTTTTATTTTAAAGGTTTCGGTAGTATTCTTTTTTGTGAACGCGATTGTACTCTTTATTTAGATAAGGTTACGGACCAATGTTCTATACAAGTATTATTCTTCAACCAAGGCGATCTTGTTCAAGTTTTCACTTCTGTCGGCACGGAGTGCTACCACTTTTTTTTTTATTGTGTTTAACGATTATTTCGTTTTAGCAACAAATGTTTCTCTTAAAAAGCACTATCCATTGATATATCACTTGGGCGCCACGAACATTCCTAAACTTAAGTGGCCAAGTAGTCATTTATTTAAGTCATTAACTCCGAATTGACTAATAATATTGGCAAGAGTTAGTAGCAAAGGTTCTCTTTGAAAAGCTCTTTCCATTGGTGTGTATCTTGCAACGTTTAAAAAAAAAAAATTTGCGTTTTTTGTTAATCAGTCTGGCCACGAATTTTTTAGCCAACTCACTCGCCATATGTTTTCTAACATACTCATCATTTCAGCCGAAAGACGTCCACTGCTGAACATAGGCCTCCCCCAAGCACCTCCACTTCGACCGATTCTGTGCTTTCCGCATCCAGCGGATTCCTGCGGCCTTCACAAGGTCATCGGTCCATCTTGTAGGAGGCCTTCCAACGCTACGTCTTCCGGTACGCGGTCGCCACTCCAGAACCTTTCGGCCCCATCTAACATACTAAATTTGATTTAAAATACTTTTTATCCAATAAACAGATGGGTGAAGATCGCTCCTAGGTCGGATCCTCTACTATAAAGACTTCACGTCCTTACATTACCTCCACGCATTATTAATTAAATGAAAATCTTATTTAGTTTACAGAATAATTATTTCTATAGTTCAATCTACATATTTTTAAATAATAGCCCGCTCTGTCAGCTCTTCAAGCTTATCCCTATTATTTTCTAATCATTTAAATACGAAATAGTGTTTGTCTCATAATATTATAACATCAACTTATAAAATACTAGCTTCTGCCCGCGACTTCGTCCGCGTGGAAGTCGTAAGATACACAATATACTAAAATAACAGCAACATTTTTATAAACTCCTTCGGCCCAAAGACAGTGCGGGCCTGACTTTTTCCTTTTTTTGCTCGGCTCCTAAGGGTTGTAGCGTGATGTTAAATAACCTATAACCCTTCTCATGAATCACTCCATCCATTGGTGAAAACCGTATGAAAATCCATTCGATCGTTTTTGAGTTTATCGCGTTCAGACTGACTGACTGTGATTCATGAAGGTTGCATGGTTAAATCAAGCAGACTAAAGGCAACCCTAATTTTATTGCAGCTTGAATGACCTAGTTTTCGACAAATTTACAGTTATTTAAATTCTACAACTTTATTGGCAATCCCCTTGTCCTTAGAGGTTGTCCTACCAATAACAAAAATAGAAAATACTAAATTTTAATACAAAATTCAGAGGTAGTGGAGAGAGTTATAGAATTGTTCAATAAACTAACTACTATCGGGTACAATGGTATAAATAACCCTAATCCACCTTTAACCCATTAAAACATGAATCAAATTCTAAGTAAAAATAAGTCAGAATTTCACAAATACATTTGGAGCTCCTAAACGAGATAAGGATAATGAATGAGGATACAATTTGACACTTTACTGTAATCCGTGCAAACACGCTTCTAATTCACCTGATGCCAGAGTAACAGACCAAACATGCTTACGCTACCTTTGTGGTTAAATCATTGCGAAAGTATTTTTGAAACCGAGGAAACTTTTAATGGGGACATTGCAGGTATATATTTTGAATCCGAGTTCCGAAAAGACTTTTTAATAAGGATCGAAATGTGGTTCATTCCGTCTACGGTTCGTTCTCTGTGGCAAACTTTTTTGCTTGTCGAACGAATGGGATTGGTGCAGTAGTTAGGGATGGATGTGTAACAGTAGTGAAACTAACGAAGCTGTCTACGTAACGGTTTTGTCGAAAAATGAAAACTCAATATCCCAGAATTAAAACACCGGAATTGGTACAACGTATTTGTTGTAACGAGAGGAAATTCTAACATAACATGCAACATTCGACACATCAAAAATATGCATTGTTTTTGTATTTTTTTGTATTCTCGATAATCAACCTATTATGTTCCCACTGCTGGGATACAGACCTCCTCTGTTCGAGAGGGAGTATGTCGTAATCCACCACGCAGGCCAAGTGCGGTTTGGTAGATGTCACATGTCTTCGAATTTTTGGTTCTAAGACAAGCCGGTTTCTTCACAATGTTTTCTTCACCGTTTTGAGAGCACTGGTGATGAAATTATTTACACAAAGTAAAGTGCCTGCCTGGGTTTTAACCAACTAGTAAGTTGGGGCCGTTACCACTGGGATACCACTGCTCTCGAATATAAAATATTATATTTCTATTCCAATGAGAACTTGTATAAATATTTTGTGTTTAGCGACACGTGTATAGATTTGTCTGCCATGTGTGTTAAAGGTTAATTGTTTGTAGGTAGGTAACTGTGCGTAGGACGAGCTTTTAGAAGGCTTTTATTTCAACATTTATTGTGTCTAGAGGTATTACACGTTAGTAATGTTATTACGATCATAAAGTTTGAGGCTACAGTGGTTTTAATGTCGCATCTATATGTATATTTTAAGTTCGTAAAATTGAGAAACTTTTTGGAGCATTTTATTGATTGGTATACCTACCACCAAATAGATGTTTTGTATAAACTCGTTTAATGTTTAATATTTTTTTTATTATTTGTTTTACGAAATAATATTTTTTTTCGTAAAACAAATAATAAAAAAAATATTACCCTGGGACAGATTTTGATGCGCTTTGGCGTGAGTAAAGGGAAATGTAATGTCTTCAAAACTACAGTAGTTTGAACTGTGGGGGAGCTGGGTGTATTTTGCCCACACTCCTATTTGTTAAAAAATATTTATTTTTGGATTCACTGATTTTCTTTATCCGGAGGATAGTACAGGTAAGCGTACTTTTGTAATTATTTTACATTAATTTTATATATTTTACATATTATTCCTAATCCTAAAGTTAATGTAGCCTCTCTTGGTTGTGAAGGTACTTGCACAGTGCGAACACGTTAGATATCTTTTTGGTAATGATATCGTATGTTGGCTTACTCTTCAAATACAAACATTACTTTGCTACATAAAAGTAGTTTCCCCATCATCTCCCTAGATTGCAATTACAGGTACATTTAGTCATAGGAACCTTTTACCTTTTACGCCTGTCCTTCCCAAGAGCTCACTTACGACGGGAAATGACTACCCACAATCGGAAGGGAACGTAAGTAGGCAAATATTGGCACTGTTGGCAACGGAGCGTATTTATCTTAGTCATTTGTGTGGAAAGGCTTTAATGGTACAATGTTCTTTGTATCTTTGGTGGAATGTATCTACAACAATTTTAAATCATGTTCATATAATAAATTTAAAAAAAATAGGAGCTCGTGGCTAAGTAATAACAGCCGCACGGGTCGATTCATCCGGTTAAGCTACGCTTGCAGGAGTTAGTCTGTGGATGGGTGACCATCTTTACATACCAAGACTTCTCCGTGCCTCAGAAAGCATGTTAAGCCGTTGGTCCCGGCTGTCATTCGTGGATCTTTGACAGTCGTTACGGGTCGACAGAAGCCCGAAAGCTTGACAATCAGTCTTACCAAGGGGTATCGTATTACCTAGTTAATGGGTTGTGGAGGTAGGATAGGCAGTCGCTCCTTGTAATATACAGGTATTCAGCTGCATCTGGTTAGCCTGGAAGCCGATCCCAATATAGTTGGGAAAAGGCTAGGCAGATTGATTGTTCATTTAAAAAAAATTGCTGTTGTTGGAACTTTTTGATAAAAATGTTTTTCTCTTCCCATACGTCTGTAAGCATAAGCATAATCAGTCTATAACGTTGCCACTGCTGGGACACAGGCCTCCTCTCAGTAAGAGGGAGCGGGGTGTAATCTACCACGCAGGCCCAGTGCGGGTTGGTAGATGTCACATGTCTTCGAATGTTTGGTTCTAGGACATGCCGGTTTCCTCACGATGTTTTCCTTTACGTCTGTAATCTCGGTGGTAAATTCTGATTACTATATCATTCGCTGGCAATTTACAATGATTCGATATTATATTAAAACTATTTGATTAATAAATCACTATTTCAATAGGTATAACCAGCTATTTTAAACTAATGTTCCTATTTATCTTATTGTTAGACAGTTATTTTTGCCACTTACTCACTTTTAAGTCGAGCCGCAGAAAGAACATTTAATACCGAAAAAGCCTCTAAAATCTACTTTTTGGCTGGAAAAAACGGATTGGCACTCCCAAATTGCTTACCCATATGTTACACGAGTAGGCTAAGCGTTTTTTTTTTAGGTGATTACGTAATTTTATCATATTTGATATTTTTGTTACAACAGAAAGTTTAATAAAAGTTACATGTTCAGAAATCTGTGCTGTCAGCTAAATAATGATTATAATGGTTCTGATTTTAATTCCAAGTGACTTATATGGTACCTACGCGGCTTGACCATTACTATTTTAACACAGAACTAGATCGTGGATAAAGAATAAATTAAAACCAAAAGTCATTTATTCAAATTAGGCTGAGAATCAGCAAAAATTACATTAGACAGTTCCCAAAAACGCCCGCCCTTCACCATTTCCTATGCTTTAGCAAGGAAGAAGAAGTGTCACAAAAAACTCCCCAGCAGTAAAGCTGTCTCTTAAGTTAGAAGAACTTGATTCTCATAGTATACAAAGTAATAATACATTACTACAAACCAACCTGGATGTAGCTGGAATTCAGTGTCAACATACGTCACACTGGCAATATTTTTTAACCAAACTTTTTACATATCTACTAAAGCAGTAGCGGTAATAGCGTACAAATACATTACTCCTTTTGTTCATATTCCGTTATAAAGCCTAGTGGGACTTTTGTGTCCATTTCTGATTTAAATGTGTCATTGTTGTGTAAAATTGTGTGTGCATTATTGCCATTTATGTTGAATTATGCTGGCTTATTCAAAAGGGACTGTGCCAGATATGATTCACTTAGTAAATGTTTGGTCTGTTGTTTCATTTCAGTGCAGCGTTTATTATTATTTGTATGTAAAATTATTTTCATTTGATAGCGTGTAGGTACACGCTATCAAATGAAAATAATTTTCCATTATATTTTAAGTCTAGAGTACTGATGCGATAAGTCTATATATAAAATTTCACACCTCTAAATTCTTGTGTCAAATTCACACCGCGACATAAAACTTCTAAACCGCACAATTTTGAGTCTTATTTCCGAATGTTAACCAAAATATCCTCTGTGAAACTGCACTCGTCTTCCTAAAAGGATAAGCTGCTGTATTTTATAGCGTCGAGCGAAACTTGGCACTGGATGTAGCTTTACCACATACTTCTCACATTTCACACCCTATACGTAGTACGACAGCTTGCGATAACTACCGCTTAAAGCGTTTAATATAATAAAATTTAAATTTATCGTACACAGAGTGTTCATTCAAAAACTTCTACTGGCATGACCGTCTATAACATCCCATGTGTCTAAAGCCAACCGGAGAAGGAGTAAGTGCACTGCAATTTTGCTATAACTTTTATTCTTTTTATCCACAATAAGTCTATTCCTTTTTTATTTAACTTTGTGCTTCTGGTAGAAATTCCAATCCATGTATACGTTGTTTTTATTTTTTATTAAAGCGCAACATAACAGCTTCCCATGCTGCATGTTGAATTTTATTACAAGTTACATTTTCGTTTTAAATCTGGTCTCGCCTCTATGTCCTTGTCAGCCAGTATTTTATTTAAATCATGAATATCTATCGCTGCCAACTTTTTTAAACCAGCGTGAACATATTTGCACAAACCACTCCGATCCATTGTATTATATGAAGCGATGATGACTGATGGCCACGATACGACATCTACATTAGCAGTTAATTGAATTTGATGGCATATGTGCTATTGACATAATATTGGTAACAGATGCAGTGAAATGATTGATGCCATCTGTTGCTAAGATCTGTCATCGGATTATATTACGGATATTGTTACTGCTATGTAATTATTAGCATCTAATTTATGACGAGTGATATCAAACACGAACGATGCGTATCTGATGATGTATATTATAATGATCAAAAGCAACCTGTTTTTATGTTTCAATTTAATACAAATATCAAACAACTACCTACATAATTATAATAATGTTGAAACTGATTCCAAAGCTTTAGCTTACAATGTCCACATTTTCCAGTTTTGTTGGAGTACACATATTTTAAGGCACTTTCGTACGAAGTTCGTACGCTTAAGTAGTGCTTGTACATCGAAATTCATATCAGGTTGCTTTATTTAGTCATCAACAATCTCCCTATAGAGAGTGTAAAATCGAGATGTCCCTAAGCAACTGAATACCAACTCTAGCATTCATAACTGTAATTACCAAAGGGATAAATACATCCCTATGGGAATCCTCCTAGTTTGAAAGTAATTAAAAACTAATTCTTCATTTTAGTCCAGAAAAGTAAAAGGTATGTAGGTACAGCATATCATATATACCCACCTATTCGGGTTTCAACGGGGTGATTCAAATTTCGAGACTTTCTTCATTTTTACTTACTTTCTTTACTTTACTTACTTTACTTTACTTTCATTTCGAACGTACATCTATGTTTCCTATGTTGCGCCCAGTAGGTGGCCAAATTTATTGCGGCGTCAGAGGCGTTGTTCAGATCGTCAATGGTAAAAAAACTGATAAAGAAACAATAAGGTAGTTGCCTAGGTAAAAAAAAAAGAAATTCTATTTAGTCCGTCTTTCAGATAATAAAAAAATATTAGACACGTATTTTTTGCTTTATTGTTTAATCAACAATATCTTAGAAAACACGCATTAAAGTTGGGGAGTGGGGGCTCTCTACGTTACAACGCAGTATTCAATCTGGCAAGGCGTGACGTCATGCCACATTTTAACTCAATGTATTGCCGTAATCTTTTGATTACGTCAAAAAAGAAAAAATACGTGTTCAATATTTTTTGATAATCTACAAAACGGACAAAACAAATTTTGGACACAAGCCTATTAACATAATTTTACGAAAATATGTTTTTCCTGCTTCCCTGAAGGGCACACAGATAGTTTGGTACCTATTCTGGAATTATAGACATTAGTGGTTTAATTATAATTTAGTATTTTCTCTGGTCTGCGTCGTTGGTCTAGTGGTAGCAAGCGCTACTGCTGAGTATGAGGTTCTGGGTTCGATTCTCAGGTCGGGCCAATTGCGCTTTTCCATCAGGAATTTCTCAGAAACAGCTCGGAGTCTGGATTTGTGCCCGGTTGATGGTAATAGGCTCGCCCCTTATATCATGGGATTTTATCATCATAACTGGCGAAATGTGGATGTACTGTAGGTACACCGCTGCCTAACCCTTCGGGGATTGGTATGTTATGTTATGTAAATATTTTCTATTACATGCTAAAAACTATTTAGACGACTCGACTGCGAAAACTCGAGCTGCGTCAAATAAAGGTCAACCGCTCTTAACATTTTATTTGACGTTCTACATTTTTATGAGACATCAAAGTATTCACACCAAGGAATTTTTACCTTTAATAATAACCGGGAGAGGTGAAAGAGGAATAGCGTAGCCTTTGTCTTCGGAGAATTTTATTCAGTTTCCGGCCCTTGCAAAGGTCGATAGCGAGATTAATTTGTAAATATAATCTCGGAAGGTTAAGCCTTCAAAAGGTCACCGCACTAATTCCATGTATTTTTTTCTCTGACAAAATATTTCGTGTCGCTAAGTCCGGTGGGATTTATCTCATTTCTGATTCACCCTTTTTGTGGGTGGAGTTGTTGACATCTTTTTGTCCTTCAAATAAGTTTAACCTCTGAATATCTAATCGTGAAAGTATGGAGTAAAATATTCATGCGCTATGAGATCTGATACTGTTTACACACTGAAATGGGTGGAGTGATAAATGGGGTTTTAATTATTTCAAAATAGTAGATTATGTAATATGTACTTGTTTTTTTTTCTAGCTTAAGTAATGGGTTTCCCCTGTTGACATTATTCCGACCTTTTGGTTTCGGGTGGAAACTAAGTTTGCGCGGCGTTATCTTTTTTTTTGCACCTAATCTTTTACTCTCTCATTCATAAACGTTGCTTAAAGTTAAGTAATGATTAGCGTCTGCTAATTCTTTTTTATTTTTGACGATTAAACGTCTCTTAACTTTAAGCAACGTTTCATCATCATCATCAGCCTATAAATGTTCCCACTGCTGGGACACAGGCCTCCTCTCTGTGAGAGGGAGTGGGCCGTAATCCACCACGCGGGCCCGGTGCGGGTTGGTAGATGTCACATGTCTTCGAATTTTCGGTTCTAGGACATGCCGGAAACAACGTTTATTATACGCTTATGTCCATTAGTTGTCTTCGACAGACTGACTTAACTTAGACTTATACATTATTTAATAGAATTAATTTGGTTATATTATACTAAAAACCCGCCCATGCTTCGCACGGGTACAATCTACTTTCCGCGCAAATTTCTCAATTTTTTCTTTCATAAGAACTTTTTCCTGACAATAACAAACACAAAATAAAAAAAAAAAATTGCGAAATCGGTCCAGCCGTTCACGCATAATGCCAAGACCAAGACAAGACCAAGGGAAATAGGGATGCATTTTTATATATATAGATAGATAGGTACAGTCATTAGCTTTCTAGGTCGGATTGGTAGATTATTCGTAAAATCAAAAAGTCGCCCCTAATAAAAATGAAGTAACTGGTAATCTGGCTATTAATGAGCTCACATATCGTTTCTTTTATCAAAGTATATTCTGGCTACGAGCCAAAACATGATTTGAAGGAGTTTCGTATTGATCACATTGTATTTCCATCAGAATTTAGGAAAGATATTGGGAGGCTGTATTTGTTACAATTATTTGTAAGAAAGAACTTTAGAAACAATAACTCTATGGGTGATAAATCATCTTTTTAATCTGTGACTGCATCATTTGACAACTTGTAGAAAATAAAAACAAAATCGATCAACTATATTTTGATGTAAAAACGTCTTTTCGCTCGGAACACTGGTGGTAAGTTAAATATATCTGATCGGCAAAAACATTTAAGATTTCAGCCACTAATAATAACTACACTTTTAATGCTAGAGTAATGGTTAAGCATTCAAAATATAAGTCATATATTTGTACCAATTTCGGGGTCGGATATAATTTATCCGTGGCGTCACGTCGCGAGTGCAAGCGCATGCGCACGACTCTCTATTTTTGTTTGTTTAGTTTGAACAGTTATTCTACATACCTAACTACTTACGTTGAGGAAAATCCAAAGTTCCAAACATGTCATTAAAATTAAAAGTCGTTTAATACTTCAAAGGTTCGATAATCCAGCGATTCCAAGAACTAGGTACTTATAAATTTATTAACTACTGAAATATCTTCCGCTTTGCATAATAAAGTTTCTTCGAAGTGTATTGGAATACGTTATACCTTTATTAACACGGATCATTAAGTGTTTCTGGGTGCATTAAAATAGTCTGCAAGAATGGCTATACTATAGATAGAGGTGTAAAGTTCATTTATCCTCTATAGAAAAGGGAAGATCCTCCGACTAGAGGGGTGTCGTGTCTGGTGGGCAACGGCCCGTCGATTTTTTTTTTTAATTAGTGCATCCCTCAGTTTTGACCACTGAGGTCTTGGCTGCTTCACCGGACTTTCCTGTGGGTGCCTTAAACTTCTACACTTAAAGCCTTCAGCCAGGGGAAGCTGCCCGTCGATTGATGTTGGTAATTTATATATAGGTATGCTGATCGCGCGGTAAACTCTGATTGCGCGATGCAGGATTTCGCGTGACGTCAGTGTGATGGGTAGTTTGCATGTGGCGATGTAGATACCGCCACAATAATATTTATATAGGTACCTAATACCTACGGCCAGTCAGCCTCGCTTTCATGTTACTGACTGAGTTCATAATTTCTTTGTGGCACAGCTTGTACTACATGTGTATTCTTCTTGATGAAAATATATGTGACAAGATTTTTTTACTTTGCTTTAATAATTATTCAATTGTTTTATGAATACGCTTAAATACCGACCGAATTTAGTACTGGCCTTTTTTTCGTTTTATGTTTAGTGTTTATATTTTTTTTATTTGTAAGTTTCCCGAATATAATAAAATAACATAAATAAATAAGATTGATGAAAAGAATTGGAGGACCAGTAACAAATTAAAAAAAAATGTCGATCACCAAATTACACCTGGACGTAGAGTTTTGTGGCATCCTGAAGTTTATTTGTTACGTGAGGGTTACACATCAATCACATTAGCACGAAACTACCGATCATAACCCACCAACTAGATGTGTCTATCAATTTAGGTAAATATATTTGAAATATTAGTATTGGTTACGTGCGTATTTCCATGGCGAAAGTACGCATAACTTCAAGCGATACCCACAGTAATTTCATTAACACCGTTCAAAATCACGTTAGTAATACCTATTACTAAGTTTGTTAAAAGGCTAACTTCATGTTGCCCAACACAGTGCGAGTTTCAATATTTTATTGAACGTCTGACCGGTGGCGTCAACATTATAGTTTTAATAACGAAAGTTGTTTTAGTAGCTTCATAGAAACGATAATATCATCTAGAATAAGTAGGCGCCAAAACACATAAAATAATTCCGAATGTCATTCGGGACATTGCTGTATAAATTATCACAGTTTGGCTCAAGTGAAATAGGTTTTGCAATGTCATATTTCAATGCAACAAACTATCTTCTCATCATCATCATCATCATCATTTCAGCCGAAAGACGTCCACTGCTGAACATAGGCCTCCCCCAAGCACCTCCACTTCGACCGATTCTGTGCTTTCCGCATCCAGCGGATTCCTGC
Organism: Agrochola litura; assembly: GCA_949152395.1. Taxonomy (NCBI): domain Eukaryota; kingdom Metazoa; phylum Arthropoda; class Insecta; order Lepidoptera; family Noctuidae; genus Agrochola; species Agrochola litura. The sequence goes on along the minus strand of OX424509.1, from coordinate 12,462,166 downwards.
GGCCTTCACAAGGTCATCGGTCCATCTTGTGGGAGGCCTTCCAACGCTACGTCTTCCGGTACGCGGTCGCCACTCCAGAACCTTTCGGCCCCATCGGCCATCCGTTCTACGAGCAATGTGCCCTGCCCATTGCCACTTAAGTTTCGCAATTCTTCGGGCTATGTCGGTTACGGTACGGTTCGATTTGTTCGAACTATCTTCTACATAACATAATCAACCTATAATGTTCCCACTGTTAGGAGTCAGGCTCTCTGTGAGAGGGAGTGGGCTGAAATCCACCACGCGGGCCATGTGTCATATGTCTTCGAAATGTTGGTTCTAGGACATTCCGGTTTCCTCACGATGTTTTTCTTCACCAACTGTTATGGGATTTCGCGCAATAGACGGCTAGGAACACGATCAGTGGTCGCACCGACCACGTAAACTATAGAAACCGATACGAATCGCGCACTCAAATTCAAATTATATTTTATTTCACATAAACTTACAATGGCACTTATGAAACGTCAGAAGCTAGCTACACAGTTCCAATTGGTCGCTTCCTATGGAGAAGAGCCGAGAAGAAACTCCATGGTTACTCTTTTAAAAATAAATGTTTTTTACAATGTTTTCATATAACAGTGTTAATAGGTATAAAAGACAGTGTAGGCCTATCAACAAGTACCAGGTATTTAGCAAAATAGAAAATGGTCCACAAGTCTACACAGCCTACAACGTTCTCACATTCATAAAATCTAGAAGAAAAGAATCTATTTTATAAAAAAATATTAAAATAATCACCTATTTAAACTAAATAACTTGATTGCCACTACAGCTATAATAAATCTAATTTGATAAAAGTTATAGAAAATTGTAGGTATATAATATCAAATAATGAAAAGATTAATTCAAGGAAGTATGTAAAAAAAGTAAAATAAAATAATCATCGATCAACCACTGGACGTGATCGTGGCCGTCTAATGCGCGAGTTTTCTATCACTTCACCTTCACTAATTACTATTTTCTACTTGGTCTTAATATCAGTTAGTACCTAAATAGCAATCCTCTATATAATGAATACAACCATGCTCTTGATAGGACGGGTGTTGTGTCTGGCGGGCAACTGCCCATCGGTTGGAAGTTGAAATCTTGTATGTATGTCGATCGTTCGGTAAACTCAAACTGCGCGATGCAGGATTTGTGTGACGTCATGTCTTTGATGCGTAGTTCGTATGTGGCGGTGTAACCGCTACAATACTATCACTAATTAATCACGTCAGTATATCTATAATCTTATTGAACACGTGACTGCTGCTGCCAATTGACAATGAAATGATATTATACATCTGATATTATAATTCCTTAATCACCCGCTTCAACTCAAGAGTACGCATATCTGATAACTATGGGGATTTCATGAATCCTTGTATTATGAATGATTAATTATTAATTTAAAAATAATTAATTTGTTCAAATTTTTTTAATATGAAAAATGCCTGATTTCATTAATGATTTAATGTGTAGTTCTCGGTTATCGATAAAACTGGAACAGTAGTGTTCAGTTTTTCCAAAAGAAATTCTTTGGGTTAGTAATCTGACCTGGATGGAAATAAACATCTTCCCCATTATCAAAGCATAAGCAAATTGTAAGTGTAGCAACAGCAAATTCTGACTACGCTTAGGGGTTTGAGATGAGAATGTGAATAAATGTGGGCATGCAAATAAAATAATAATACACACGTAATGACTCATATTATTATGAGAAGATAAAGAGTGTTTCACATCGTACCATGTTTGGTCCCAGACCGGTCTTAGGGGAATGTTTTTGTTGTTCCAGAACATGACATGTGGGATGTTCGGAAAAGCGTAAAAAAGGTTTTATATGGTTGACAGTGCATTTCAGCTTTGAAAGCGTTTTTGTGGTTTTGTCTGTTTTGTTTTGCTGCCATTTCTGTTTGGGACGAAAATATTTGAAATGTCATGCTGTTTTAAAAGTATGCCATTTAGAAAATAGTTTTAGGTTTGCGTAAAAAAGAACCAATTTAAAAGTTATGTATGAAATATTTTAACCTGGAAATCTCTTTATATCACAGTTTTCAATTATTGCTTTTTTTCTGCTGTGTACAAAACATAAATAGTAAATCAAACAACAAGTTGGCCGAGTGTCAAAAGCCCCTCCCATCCCTAACTCGTCAATACTTGAGAGCGTGACCCAAATCTAGGCAGAACGATGAATTATTCGCGTCACAATCGACTCCTCCCAGTATTAAGATGACAATTTTAATTTTCGAATGCAACATTTAGAGCGAGAAAATCGATAGAACCTTTTCCATCTCACTTACTCCGACCGTTCATGTTTGAAATTAGCATCAATAGATTTCGGGAGTCGGCCAGTTCACTGGTTATATCCAATACGAATTTGGAGTCCCCAAAATAAAGCTAATTTGCTTTTATCCCGCGGACAGTTTTTTTCCTTTCCAATTTTGGTTGGACAATCACAATGAGGTTTAAGTAATATCAGTTTAATCTAGATTGATTTGGGTTGGTTGAATGAGAATTTTAGTATTATTTGATTGGTGGCAAAGACCCTCGTTCTCAGATAAGCCGATTATGAAATAAAGAAAAGTGTGCCTAAGTACTTCGGCGTTCTTTTAAGTAAGTTTTCATTCATTCATTTCTTTTCATTTATTAATAAACAATTTATATTGTGTTGAATCCTGGCATATACATGCAATTTGCATACAAATACAAAAAACAAAATCAAACTATGATTCATTATTAGTTAGCATTCAAAAAGTTTCAAATGTAATGTCAAACTGTTTTAAGTATAATGTATAATGTCAAATAGTTTTAAATATAATGGCAAAAGATATAGTTATTAAATGTTGGCAAAGGATTCTAAATTGTATAATACCAAATTATAAAAAAAAAAAAAATTGTTAATTTATTATTTTGTGACATTAATTTCGACATACAGACAGACATTTGTCAAATTAAAATGCTTTTAATTTTGCTTTGAACAAGTGGGTGTTATAAATCAAAGTTCTTAGCTCAGAAGATAACTTATTGAATAACTCTACAGCTTGATACTTCTAGCAATGTTCTACTATGTTAAATTTAGGTGCTATTAGTTGTTTAAATTTTTTTCTTCGCGTGCTCTCTCTAATCTCATGTTCCTCTTGTGATCTAAAGTGAACTCCGTTTAAGACGTCCTCGCTTACTACGTACTCAATAGATTTTTAGATAACTCAATTTTCTTGTACTTTTAATAGAACCGTACTTGAACTTAGTTGCATAAATATTCGTTTTGTTTGGCCTATGTTATCCCACTGCTGGGCAAAGGCCGCTCTCAAGATGAAAGAATATAAAATACAATCTGAAAAATATTATAATTCCATTGCAAAGTATTGCCTGCGCTTTACAATCAATCATCCAAAGGACACTACATAACGTGTTTTTCTCCTATTCTTCGAGTATACTATATTAAACGAGCCATATTTGTATATATATACAGGGTGACATCGACGCGAAAACTGAAACCATGGTTTCAGTACATGATTCTGAACCCCGTTTTTTTTTTGGGTTGGAAATTATCAAATAACTTCTCCCGCTCTGGGTGGACCGGGAGGGCTTGTCAGACTCTTACTGACTAAAACCCACCCGTGTTCCTTCGGTTGCCCTGTTGCTGGGGGCCACGATGTCCCTTTCGGCCCATATTCGCAGACCCGGCAGGCGTTGGCCCTAGCGGACCCCGTCAATTCTGCTGACATCTCTTAGAGGCGCGCGTGGAACACAACGCGCCGTCGACCCTGGGCTTGGTCCTTATCGGACGGCGAGCTTTTCATTGCTCACCGTCCGCAAGCCCGCGCCTACTTCTAATCTTAATCGTTAGATCCGTTTTCGAGAAGGTGATTACAAATAAATATGTATATACAAGGTGGAAGAGACATCGACGTGAAAACTGAAACCATGGATTCAGTACATGATTCTGAACCCCACTGCGCTGAAATTTTTCGTCGGTTATTTTAAAAAAATCAGATGTTCCATACATTTTGACCGCGTAGGTATGACTAGACTAGACTTATAGTAGACTTTTCTATGAAACAGCAGATTTTATTTTTTCAATAACCGACGAAAAATTTCAATGCAATGGGGTTCAGAATCATGTACTGAATCCATGGTTTCAGTTTTCGCGTCGGTGTCTCTGCCACCTTGTATATACATATTTATTTGTAATCACCTTCTCGAAAACGGCTCTAACGATTAAGATGAAAGTTGCTATACAGGGGTCTCATATCCAGCAAAATTCTTTTTCTCCGTATTGAGCAGAGCTCAGTCGCCCAAAGTTTAGAACGAGATAATGAATAATGACATGGCAGCATGGAATTAGTATGTACTATACATGGGATTGGTATGAACTATCCTAAACTATTAAATGAGCATTCTCCATTTTGACCAGAGCAGAGCTCGGTCGCCCAGATACTAATGCTAAACAGACAAACCACAGTAACCTTTTCACAATTCTGCTATGTCAAAAAATTTAACACAAATTATGTTTCCAGACTCTTTAACAACAAGCCTCACGTTAATTACTAGATAAACAAATGGATAAGCTGTTACACAAACATATTACTCCACCACAATTTATTTTTCGCCCCACATAGATAAATAGAAAAATGTTATGACAGTCAGTACTCTCATTTAAAGTACGACCGTTTCCAACTCAAAGGTTTCCGTTCAATCAGCAGAACAAAGACAATTCTGCCGTGACCAGTTCTATTTTTCTCGGTCCACATACAGAGTGATTCATTTATTATCCCTCTATTGTTTTTTAATCGGTTAGTTCCATTGCTTCCAGTTTAAATTGGTAATTAAAGTTGGATCACTTGTCCTTTGGGTCAGGTTGTATCAAAACTTTTGTGGACAGAGAACCTTTTTAGAATAAAACTTTTATTATACCTTGAAGATCTATTAAAGGAGTGAAAGGTTTTATATTAGATCGTAAACGTCTTATCGCTAAACATTGGTCTCTTTGTAGACCGCAACAATAAACAGTCTTGAGGGAATAATAAAGAGCTTAGTATGGATTATTCGAGCTGATTGACTGCAATCAGCGCTAATGCAGTGAGGACTCGAGCCCAATTTGAATTCAAATTGTAATAGGATGAAGCAATAACTTTGTGAGTTAGCTTCCATTTTTAACCGACTTCCAAAAAGGAGGAGGTTATTTGTTCGACGCGAAAGTTTGTTTTTTTTTTTTTTTATGTATGTCCACCGATTTCTCCGTCATTTGTGGACCGATTTTGAAAATTCTTTTTTTGTTTGAAAGGGTATGCTCCCAAATTGGTCCCATATAAATTTTATTAACTTTGCTTTGGTAGTTTTTGAGTTAGCTACAAAATACGTATTTTTTTCCCACTTAGTATGTAGATGATATGATAAGTTCCTGTCACTGGTAGCAGGTAGTGGTATTCGAATCTGTGTGGGGTAGGTACCACAACTAAAAAGTGAAAAATAAAAACTTTTTACAAAAAAAAAACAACCGACTTCCAAAAAAAAAACACTACAAAGTGAAAAATAACTTTAATTTCGGAAGTCGGTGGCAAAAAACGAAAACACAAAACCCAAGACACCGACTTTCGAAATTAAAGTTATTTTTCACTTTGTAGTGTTTTTTTTTGGAAGTCGGTTGTTTTTTTTTGTAAAAAGTTTTTTACTATCACTTCTGTATTCTTATTTCTATCCATTAACATCGTTTGTCAAACTATAGCAGTGGAGTAAAATATTTTTATTAACACACCGATTCTCACACTTCCCTTTCTCTTGATGTTTCAATAATTTCTTCGATAAACATTAGCCAGTCACCATGATACACGATAGGAAGAATCACCTCTATCACGATTTTGATTGAACTTTCTTTCCATCTCATGCTATTAATCAGTGAATTGTACTTTATCTGAAGAATGATTATGTAGAAAAATTGTTACATCATCCTCGTGCTGTACGAATTTTGTCAGTAAGTGCCAGTCTTATTATAAAACTAAAATGATAAATCTGTCGTTTTCTTGTAGATAATAATGCTGCTTATTTTTTATTTTTTTTGTTAATTACAAAAATATCTGACTATTATTGTCCCACTGTAGGGCCTCGAAGCAATTACTTTTGTTTTTAAATAATCAGTTTTGACTTCGTTACTATAATAAATAAAAAAAAGCGGACTCGTCCATGAAGGGTTCCGTAGCAGTAAGTAACATTGAATGAAAGGTATATTGCGGTTTACGATTTATGATGTATTAAAAAAAACTACTTGCTAGATCTCGTTCAAACTAACTCTCGTTCTCGTACATTATATTTTTTTCAAGCTTTATCATTCTCTTATTTCAGAAGTTACAGGGTACACACACATTTTACCACTTTGGAAGTGTCTCTCGCGCAAACTATTCAGTTTAGAAAAAAATGATATTAGAAACCTCAATATCATTTTTAAAGACCTAGCCTTTTTTGAGTTTCAGTTCTAAGTATGGGGAACCCCAAAATTATTTGTTTCTTTTTCTATTTTTGTGTGAAAATCTTAATGCGGTTCACATAATACATCTACTTACCAAGTTTCAACAGCATAGCTCTTATAGTTTCGGAAAATAGTGGCTGTGACATACGGACGGACAGACAGGAACCCTAAAAAACAGTGGCACGGGAGTGCCGACAGAACTGAAAACTTGAACAAGATCGCCTTGGTGGAAGAAAAATACTTGTATAGAACATTGGTCCGTAACCTTATCTAAATGAAGAGCACAATCGCGTTTACAAAAAAAAAACGACCTTTAAACTAAAAATACTTGCATTACTTAATATAAATAAAGAGCATAATTGCGTTTACAAAAATGAGGTGTCAGTAACGGTGTCGCGAGTTCAATTGTTTTTTCCCATCTCAAAAATGCCCAATGCACCTAAAACAGTTTTCACTTCAATTATTATTTTATGTTTAGATAGTTATGAATATTACTTAGTTTTAGTAGGTAGGCGTAACTACTATAATAAGAGATGATCGTACTAGATTTTCGTATTGACAAGTAACTATAGAAGCTTTAAATACAAATTATGATAGAAAAAAAAAGTTGTTTTATTTTGTAATCTCTTGAATGTTGTTTTCATACTTTGCACGACACTAAACGCCCACAAGTGATAAAACAATAAAACTTATATCGTGTCTCATTCAGTGTCCTTGAATGCGTTACAATAATAAACAAAATCCTTACTTAAAATAAATACAATGAACATTACCAAATTAATATTTCATAAAGTATATATATTATAGTATATATTATTCACAAATATGCTGGATTTAAACATGAAATGTATTATAATTTTTATGAGCTTGTGCTTATACAACTCTTTGTAAGGTTTTAACGAATTAAAATACCTATTGTAAAAGTATTACTACCAAATATAAAATTATATTTTTCATACACCTACCGAATTTAAATCCAATGTTCATGAGAGGAAAATAGTAAATTCTGATGAATCATATTTCATAAACCTACTATTGTATATATTTCATACCATTTAATTTTAACTTAGCTATAAATTAACTTGAGCCCGTACTGAAGAGGACTTGTTCTGAACAAAGTACTGAGCAGAATAGTAGCCCATGTCACTTGCAATACTTACTGTACTTAGCACTAGCAACCAAAGTGTCCGGTCTCGAGTTACAAGCCAAGAGTAGTAAAGTTTAAGGCAGACTGTTCATGAAAGCGGAGCGGAGCGTGGGAGCAGCGTAGCGGAGTGGCCCGTTCTACTGACACAAAGAGGACTAAGCGTTCGAATCAAAGAAAATGAGAGGAATTGCTATCTTTGTCTCGCCTTCTCGCTTTTTAATAAACCACTCTGCTGGGTTGCTTCGCTAAACAGTTCTAACTACATCCATGCCACGGTTGAAATGTACAAAAACTGCCCCGTACCTGAAGTGTTAGTACTGGACCAGAGACGTCAGCTACGTATATTGAATTCTACTAGTTGATGTTTCCTCAGCCTCGCAACGCTATGCTTCCTTCCACTCTAATGGGCAAGCTGCCTTAATCGGCTGCATGCCTTACGAAGTGGTGTGAGTGTGTTCTAGTTAGAAATACAAATCGAAGAAGCCGTAGTAATGTTGTACAAGTTTTGTGTAGAATTCATCGATTCGTTGGTTTATGTTACTCACCTACATGCAGGTAGAGCAAATCTATAGTAAAATCGGTACTAAGCTTACCAGTCGTAAAGTGTATTTTTCCATGAAGTTATAAAAAAGTACCTACAAAAAATACAGAACATTGACGATATAATTATTATTCCAAGGGAAAAAATATTTTATTAGAGAAGAAATGCAAATCTACCCTCGTTATCAAACAACATCACGAAAGGAAATACGTCTACAGAAGTTTGCACGTCCAGAAAACGGATGTGACTGAGTAATCGGATTGCAATGTCAGTTCGTAGTGCAATACAGAATGGAATATCTCTTTGTCAGTTCTCAACCAATCGACAGGGCTGTCAAAACTAGAAACACGTGTATCGGTAACTAAAACAAACATGTTTATCGGAATAATGGACTTATAGGACCTTTACACCTTCAAACTAAGCTCAGTTAATGTGTTAATAGTCACGATTTTATTTACGAGTAAACTTTAACGCGTACGTTTGTGTTTATCGAGGCTACATTATTTAATGAGCTACCCTGTTCTATTTTGTAAGTGCATAAAACGAGATATTTTTAGTTGTATTCTAGACTTCTAGCAGCTTTTACCAAGAATGCAATTTTCCACAAAATGTTTTGTGAAACTTTTAAAAGTTTTTGACGTGAAACAAAGTGAACACGAATGTCTGGAGTGTTTTCCTAGTAATTAGTTGTTATAATGGCTTCCTGTGGGTAATAGTTTTAATTTACACTTTATTATTAACTTTATTGTCCTTGCACAATAATTGTTGCACCTCACACAGCTTATGAAATTACACAGTCGTGCATGCATGTGACTTATTAAGTTGTGTATGTACACTTCGTACAATAACTTTGAAGGTTAAAAAGTTATCTACATTTTTATTTTACTTTAGCACAGAAAAGTCTAGCATAGTTTGTTTTTATATTACTTGGGTTCAACATAAAAGAAGGTTTGGGACTTTTGTTATTAGAGCTTAGAATGTAGCAGTTTTATTGGGAGTAAGGTACATGTGTGTCGCAAAGAAATTGGCTCAAGACTTTTTTTTCTATCGTCGTCGTCTTGACGTAAGAATGTGTTTATGTTTTTGAACTTGGCAACATGAATCCAAGATTGAAATCAGTCTTCATTCTTTCTATTTTTAGCATTTGTTCTAGGCAATCAAATCCTTCATATTTGGTTTCACATCATCAAGCCTTCCAGCGCCTCTTAAGATTTTACCACAGCCTTCATCTTGAAAATAAATCAAGTGACGCCGGAGAAAAAAAACACGATAAATTCCAAAGAAGCAGACACTTCGGCACTAATAAAGCACTCACACTTCTAAAAATATTCCGTAAGAGACGAAATTAACTTCTAAGTTGAACTTCCACGGAGGACAGCCACGGAGTCTTAACTAAGTTTTAAAAAGAAAATGTGTATAAAGGAATGAAGGAAGTCACTATCTTCCCTGACATTTACTTGTCGAAAAACTAGTCTGGCATCGTGCCTGAATAGTGCTTAAGCACGAGCCGAAAATTTTATCTCTGTACAAGCTTGCCTTACTTTGGCCTGGCCTAGGTTATTTAATTCAATTTGCTTATGTAGAACTCACCCTAATCGGGCTATGACTTTATCTGATCATTAAGGAAATGGGGTGATGGATATTTTATGTAGGTAACTTTTTTTGGTGGGAAAAAAGTAATGTTGAGTAATTCTTTGACTTTATTTGCTTACTGCGACATGAGTTCATTGGGTTATCCTACGAAATACGGTAGCAGCGATGGCCTCGACTTACGAGTTGTAGGTTGTGGGTTCGAACCTTGACTGCCGCATTACCTTGTGTAAATTATTTCATCACCACTGCTCTCAAAACGGTGAAGGAAAACATCGTAAGAAAACCGGTATGTCCTAGAACCGAAAATTTTAAGATGTGACATCTACTAACCCGCACTGGGCCTGCGTGGTGGATTACGGCCCACTCCCTCTCACAGAGAGGAGGCCTGTGTCCCAGCAGTGGGAAGTTGGGAACATTATAGGCTGATCATGTTATGCCTACGAAATTTATCTTTATTACAGAGTACGGAGACACCTCGACGGCCACTGCTAGTGGCGGCACTGTCAACATTTTCCATACAAACCAAGTGTGTCACAGTTTACTTGCTCTACAACATAAATGACGTAAAAATTACTGACGGTTTTGAAAATGGTGAAGATGATGATAACATGAATGCGCAAATTGAATGACAACTGCCTTCTTTAGACGTTGATGGCGCGGCGTACCATGCTCTGCGATCCCCTACCTACATAATTTTCATTTTCTCTTATGTTGGAAACTCAGTACGACCTATAGACGAGAATATTAACTTGGTGCAAATTATTAAGGATACGGATTATCCGCCTAAGGTGAGAAGAGACTTATGGGAAAGAGCACCCGCCACCACCCGACTTCGTTCAGCCTCAGGAGCATCTGCCACCCGGACGTGACATGCAGTGGCCTATTTGGAAAGCAATCAATCGACTGCGGACCCAAGTAGACCGCTGCAGGCATAATCTAGCAAAATGGGGTATAATAGATCTCACCGATACCCAATGCGAATGCGGTACTCCTGACCAAACCATGTTCCATATGTTGGAGTGTCCAAAGTGTCCACACACCTCCACTTCTGAGGACCTAAAGAAAAAGAAGAAGAAGTACAACCTATAGACGAGAATATAAACTCGGTACAAATGATTACTTAATCAGGTAACAGGTTGATACCGTCGTTCGTGGAGGCTCTTTTATTCTGCCTGCTTACCCTTTTCCCAACCATGTTGGGGTCGGCTTCCAGTCTAACCGGATGCAGCTGAATACCAGTATTTTACATGGAGAGACTGCCTATCTGACCTCCACAACCCAATCACTTTGTAATACGATACCCCTTGGTAAGACTGGTTGTCAGACTTACGGGCTTCTGACTACCCGTAGCGACTGTCAAAGATCTACAAATGACAACCGGGATCAACGGCTTAGCGTGCTTTTCAAGGCATGGAGGTGTCTCGATATGTAATGGATACTCACCCATTCAATCGACCTCGACAAGCATAGCTTAACCATTGATCGACCTGTGTAGCTGTTATTATTTATCCATGAGTGAAAGCTGATTTTGTTGCGCCTGCGTCTCCGCAACCTACTACGACATAAAATTAATTCTAGGAATCTTAACAAATGAATAATGCACAAAAATGGCCGACCAATGACCATACTGTTGATCGTCATTAGACTTGCGTGTTCTACCGTAATAGCTGTTAAATTCTACGATTGATAACTTAGGTCCTTTGTTACATGGTTTCTATAGAAAATTGGCGTTCACTTAAATTCTAATCAAGCAATCTTTGTGATATTTCCACATGCAATGGTGACCTTTGATGGTATTGTGTACAATTGACGAGGCCTTTATTACCGTTGGCATTCAAGTCTACTTGATCAATGAGGGGGCGATAACTTGTTCGTTCTGTTGATAGGTTGTAGGTAAGTATATTTTTTTTTAGTTTGTAGAGAAAATAGTTCTATTTGAAAATTGTGGTGACAGTTCAAATTAAAAAACTGCAAGAGCTCTTTTATAACTTGCATGGAATTGTAAGCATTTCCGGAGAATTTTGAGATAAGAAAATTTATGACAATTTTTTTAAAGTATCTTGATTTTTTCTTGATTTAACTCTTTATAAATCAGTGTATATGAATGTTTTTTATTTATCACCTCCGAACGAGGAAAATCAATTTCTCTACACTTACTTAATTGATAGCCCCAAAAAGTTTTCTAAACACATTTTCTGTAACAAAACGGACCACTGCTTGTCTTTCTATCATTCAACTGACAATACACGAATCAAAATAGGTCATTAAGCTCGTTTGACGGCACAATGGAAGTTGGCCGTTTCAAAAGACAAAGTTGGACGGCGGCGGCTTTCGGGCCAAAGTAATAGAAAATCATATACTACATGCAGTTTGTTACCCAAGGCACGTTTCTCAAGGATGAAAGCTGACTTTCTTCAACATTTACCCGCATCAGATGAACTGGACGATGGACGTAGTTGTTTACAACTTTAGATGTTTTATGGTTCAATAGCCAACTGGCTATAATGTTCCTGAAGTTTTGTTGTAAATTATTTGCACTAATATGATGTGCTAAGAAAGTTTACTTAACATAAAGTTACGTCTCGAGAGTTTTCAAGTCTCGAGTATGCCAACGTACGCATGGACGTAATAAAATCGCGACGATGTTTTTTCGTGCACTGGATGTTCAACGCTCTGCTTAGCGCTGTGAGTTGAAAATCCAATAGTGTGTTTTTTCAACGCGCTGGGACGAGAGTGCGTCCTAGCGCGTTGGATTCTCAACGCTCAACTTAAAAACGAGAGTTGAAAATCCAGTGCGCGAAAAAATCCCGCTGCGATTTTATTACGTTCGTGCAAACGTCGGCTAAGAGTAATGCACCAGACGTTTTTTAAACGCTTCGAAAACGCATCGACGTCGCGTATTCTGGCTAAAATCAAAACTATTTGCGTTTGAAGCGCGTATACAGGCGTCGGCGTTGCCGTCAAACTGTTTTGCAGTTTGACAAATACTGATTACTATTGCATTGTGTAATTTTTGGAAAAAAATAAACTAAGAAAAAAACAAACGTCGCATGTAAAATAAACGCTTTCTACAAAAGCCCTTATTTACGTCTAGGCAAGCGTGAACTATCGTCGACCGCATCATCTGTCACCAGCAGGTGAGATAGTGGTCAAACATGAACCCATAAATTTTATAAAAATCGCCTTCATTTAACTGCGAACAATACCCAACGAACTCTTTTCTATTTTCACGCTGAACTCAGGGTAAAACTAAAACAGATTGTGTTAGCTGACTTAAGTGTGTAAGGAAGAAGGGTACCCTTGTTCTAAATGAAAGGAAAAGTATCAGGTTACATGACATGTGACAAACCTTAACAATGTCCAGTTTCATGAACTTTGAATCAGATTTGCCTTCAGTGTCAACATTGGGAGTTATGATGACATTTGACCCGAGTAATTTTACTAAGTAAAAATTAAGTAGGTATAGAAAGTTTTCGTTTTTTATGGGAATTATATTTGTATTTTTTTTTTTTTGCTAATATCTTGTACGTTTCTATACTTTAATGAGCATAGTGACAAAAAAGATTGCATCAAATCACCAATTTCCTTATGCAAATCGTAAGATTGAACTGACAGAAATAGGTCAACTCATTTGGCGGTATCTACCGCATTCACACATGTGTAAAATGGTCGTAAATTCGTCGTATATTTTTGTTATATGAACGTGTAAATTATTCCATTTTGAAACCCATATTTCTATAAGTATGTAATATGGCATCAAAAATCTACCAAAAAGATTTAATGGTTCTTTTTATAACCTCTGGATCAGATACGTTTATAATTTTTGGCAGAATTTCAGACATAATATTTTTCATTCCACATTTTCATTTATTTGGTGACCAGTGTCAATTCAGACACTGTGAAAAATAGTGATAAGTTGATAAAAAATAAAAAACAATAATCATCCGAATTTTCGTTCAAAGTCAAAGTCAAAGCATTTATTTCAAATAGGCCTATGTATGGCACTTTTGAACGTCGAAATTTACAAAATATTAAAAATGATTCCAAAAGGTAGTTTTCGTATGGAGAAGAATGGGCAAGAAACTCCACCGTTACTCTTTTAAAATGTTTTACAATAGTTTGTATAGGTACGTACATTAGTTAAATAATTATATGTGAAGACGATGCACCTAGAATAAAATTACTATACCACAATAGGTAAAAAGAATTAAAAATGAAGCAGCGACAGATAATTTAATATGTGATAGATACATGGTGCTCACATATTTACAAACATTGTAAAAGTAGACGATTTTCCTAAAATTTTGTAATTAATAAGTCAGTGTGTGAGAAAGTAATCACAGAATGTTAAATCAATGTCATAAAACACAAAATAATCAATTTTACAATTAAATTAGCAACCAGTTTGATTTTGTCTTGATTCTAAATTGTCCTATGGAGCAGGACCAGCATGTTTCCAAGCACTCTTATCCTGGATATAATCCTCTAATTTGTAATATGCTTGTTTACAAAGTGCACTTTTGATATGAGTTTTAAATTTTCTTTCATTTAATTGCAATATGTCACAAGATATTTTGTTGTAACATTTAACACAGTACCCCATAAAAGATGTATGTACTTTAGATAATCTGTAAAATGGTTGATCTAGTTTATCTTTATTTCTAGTATTAAAATTATGTCTATCACTTATTTTATTATATTATTTTATTAAAGAGATGTGGATTTTGAAAAGTCGGATTAACCACTAGAAAATTATTGTCAAGTGCTGCAAGTGGCATTAAATTAAATTACGCTCATTTCACAGAAGCCTGCGATGCATTTTTTCTTATCTGGCACTTGTGCAACCTATTATGAAAACGCTACATTGTGTTTTTCCTAAGGCAATAAAATATTTTCATCGGTCAAAAAATTCGCATCTGGAATAAAAAAAAACAGTAGATTAAAAGCCTGAATCCATATTTATGGTACTAGACTAATGCTTTTTTTATAATGCTGAAGGTCTTGCCAATTATTTTACTAGGAAAAAAGTTAATGATTATAAATATTTTGCTCATGGAATCTTTGTGAAAAAATATTTTTTTGTTAAGTAATCCAATATCTGCTCATTTATTCACAGTTCACCCTTCACTTCAAACGCCACTATATAATTAGAGGTATATTTCTATGCTGCCTTTGTTCCAATCGTGGATGATTACATCGATTTCAAATGATTAGTTAATCGACTATGAAAATTCTGGCGCTTACGACTGTACTATAGAAACCTACATATGCGATGAAGGTTACCCGTTTAATATATGGGATGTGAATGTTAAACCATCGCTACACTGAAAGTTAGAGGTGACATACGTAAATAAGATAACAGTGCGACAAATCATCAACAACATCAACATGTCGTTTTTGGTGTAGAACGTGAAAAACATTAATTAAACTACAACTTTTTTATAATAGAACATTGATCAAAATGTAGCTTTAGCTGTGTGAAAACAATAAATCGTAACTACATAGGCAAAAGCATAAGAACCAAAAATAAAAACCTTATATTCAAAAGATGGATAAATAAAAAATCGTGAAGATTCTTGAAGCCAGTGTATAGAGCAAACATACCCATAGTTCACATGAATAGCTTGTGAGTTCATACGAATTAAATGTATACATGACCTGTCAATATCCATGCACATTATGGTATTTAGATTACCGAGATTTCTCCTTTGAACACACTATACAAACAATACTATACCAGTACATTGACACCAAACCCGTTCTCAAAGGAGAAAACGTCAGAAGCACACTAGAATAGTTTGAGTCCAATATTGAAGTTGAATTCAGGTTGACGCTCTAATTCCGCAAATCTTAACCACTTTTGCGCTTTCCAGTAGATAAAATCAAATCCTTTGTCTTCTGTCATTCCACACCAAGAGAAAAAGCGACTGAGATAGCGAGTTAAATTGCACTTTTATAACGTGAAATGGACGCAGAAGCGATTTTTAACTATCTGCATTTTGTTTTTAGTCTTGTTTTCTTCTTGCCGCGTATACATTGGAAACAATTGTGTAGCACTGTAACATCAATGGGATGTTCTTTGAATGGTAAGCCACGCATGATGCCTCAGGCTGGGGCATCTAAAATATAAATGACGACGCTGTCTGGTCAAGGTACGTACCTTGAAATAAATGTTTCACTCAACACAGAAAAATGTTGCACTTTTTGTTTTTGCAACATTGTTTCCCATTGAATAGGAGGCTTTAAATTCTTTCTACATTCTTCTGTTATGGTCTCTCGTAATCTTTATTTGCACTTGTTTTAACCGGTGCAGTGGGATCAAAAATATGTTGGCATGATTTCAAACTATAAACTTTAATTTTTTGCATTATTTTGACATCATAAGCCAAGTTTTTAGGAAGCAGTAGTGAGTTCGAACCCAGGCAGGTGCTTTACTTTGTGTAAATATTTTCATCACTACTGCTCTCAAAACGGTGAAGGAAAACATCATGAGGAAACCGGCATGTCTTAGAACCAAACATTCGAAACATGTGACATCTATCAACTCGTGCTAGGCCCGCATGGTAGATTACAGCCCACTCCCTCTCGAAAAGAGTAGGCCTGAGTCCCAGCAGTGGAAAAATTATAGGCTGATTTTGCATAAATAGGCAAGCCAAGTTTTTGGCCCATTAACTTCGTTGCATAATGCTGATATGAATGCAGTGCCAAGAAGAAATATGCCAGCTGTATATTCTTGTGTATTCATTGTATCCCTTCATTTTACCAAGAATAAGATAAAATGGTAGCTACTTTAAAGACACATTTTTTATATTGTAAAAGTATTTTATGAAATCGTCCAAGTGAATTATTATGGTAATAATTTTTTGCGAGAATGTGCATTTAATACACTTTAAATGAATATGATAAAATTCTCATACTTGCTTGTAGAGAAAACAACATAGAAAACATTATTGTTTTATTTGCCGTTAACTTTTGAATTCTTAAGTTACGGCACTATATAAAAGTTACAACGGAAGTCAGTCTTGACAGATAAACTTGACGACTCTATCAGACAAAAATACATTGTTTGCTTTACCTTCATTCCCGTAGAATTCACTACCTTCACATCATCTTCACTTTTCATAGATGGACCTACATTTCTAAACTTACCTAGATTATAGACCTCTGCATAATGAGGTTCGCCCAACTATTACGTTCTTTAGCTTGGCAATGCATCGTAGATCGAAACCGCAGCATCAGACTTGAGCCGAGTTTGAAACTTTGCTAAAGTAAGACCCCTGCTTTATTAAACTGCTTTGATGTTATCCATATGTTTACCTATTGTATAAGTTTCCCTCTGTGAAGCCACATGTCGGAGTTGTACGAACCACTCCGATAGACGTGAACAAATGTAACTTTTGTCTTTGTTACGTTTGCGTATAAATGGTTCCTTGTAAACAAGTCCCATGGACGTTACAACCTATTTATTGTTATGGCTTTCTGTAAGTCTGTAACTACAGAGAAACCACTTAATTTATTAGGCGATGGTTCATTTTCTTTATTGCTGACCGCGTGACGTAATATTGGCGCTGTAGTTCAATGACCTGCAAATATATTTTATTTACTGTAAGTGCTTTTCTCAAATCAGTTAATCGTTTCTATGCTACAGTACACTACAACGACTTTCTGTATTGCAAAGTTGTTTGATCCTATTGTTAAAACCGGTTTTCAAATAAATCCTCTTTTCAAATAAACAGTCTCTTTGTCCGTCGCGTCGTAGTGAATTTCTAGATAGCGAAATTGTTGTATTTCATTGCCGTGTTTACAACAACTACAGGATGATATTAAAACACGAGTCAAATATTTTGCAATTCACCGTGTTGCGGCAAGATAAAGCTCTGCTCCTTTGTTCTAATAAAGTGAGAATATAAGCATGAATAATGTAGTCTCAAATAACTTACACGTGAAGGGAGTCATTAACAAAGCGGGTATTCGCTTACTTTTTAGTACTCTAGCTTTTACTTTAGTGGAGATAAAGTTTAAACTAGGTAGGTTACATCGAAACTAACCTTTTACTAATATCGGACTTGATAGTAATGTTCTAACTTCTAACAATAAAGGCGAGTAGAATAGTTTTTTTATTACTAAGTTTCAGCTCCAAAAGTCCCTAATTTCCAACCTAAATGTATCTTACCTGAGCTAGGGTTAAAACGTGCATCTGTAGACCTTTTACTTAAGCGATCAATAACCCTAGTGAGAACAGCTGGACCCGACGATTTAATAAACTTTTCCGAACACCTACAAATTGTTCAATGTTCACCTTCGTACTCAATGGACGTTTAGATTAACTGTAACTTATGGTGGAATAACTTTATCAAACTGTGCTCCCCAAACTAGACTGTTAACTGTTGAATAGTTATTCAGTTATCGTATTCAGATTTAACTATTGAATAACCGTTAGAGCTTATATTATAGCTCTGGGACACCATTGGTGCAAACATGGTCGCGTTGACAAAAAACGTATGCTTGGTTGAGCAACCAATTAGACGCTTGGTGTGATAAGGTATTTGCATTAAAAAATACAGGTTTTTCGACCCAATGTATAGGTACAAATCAACTCACGAGAGACCGGTATGAAAAACTGTAGTCGGTACCGACGAGTTTTAACCTGTTTCTTTACGTGCGAGTGCACAGAAAGTTTGTGTAGTATGGTACTATTTTACCCACACCGATCCGTACCGATCCGTTCCGACTGGTCCGAGCCTACTGGGAACCTGTATCTTTATGAAAGCAGCCATACCCATAATTAAGTTGTATACAGGATGGCAGGGAAAACTGTTACCATGGATTCAGTACATGATAATGAACCTTCCTGCATTGAAATTTTACGTCGGTAATTTTTTTTTAAACCGCTGTACCATACATTTTGACCACGTAGGTATTGTACTTTTCTATGAAACAGCAGATTTTCTTTTGATAACCAACGAAAAATTTCAAAGCAGCGAGGTTCAGAATCATGTACTGAATCCATGGTAAAAGTTTTCGCATCGATGTCCCTGTCACCCTGTATATCTCGCTGGCAGCACTGCCATGGTTCAACCATCAGGGTGTACCATCGAAGAAACGCATAACTATACACCGTAAGGACTATTTCTGCTTGCAGCGCTCGGCCGATATAGTAACGCTTACCTACGAAAAAAAGGGTTGTGTGCACGGGATTTTGTTTTCAAACTGCTTAGGTATGCGTTTCTTCGATGGTACCTACCAATGAAATATTTTTTTATATTTCTTACTGCAGCGTGTGCCCCAGTTCGATGACAGCGAGGACTTAACCTCAATCCAAACGAACCTTTTTCAATGTCACCTTAAACCAAGCTTAATCCATGCAAATACCTTTTTTAAATCTGACAAGAGAATTAATTCCATTATGCCTTGTCAGCGGAATCTTATCTCTGAAAATGGTGTTACTAAAATTAAGAGGAAAGGCAAATATTTTTGGAGATAAACAAAATTTTTGTAGCTATGCGATGGAACTGTGTTTTAACTAAGTGAACGAGTGAACTTACCATTCTCAGTGAGGTCTACTTCAGTAACCTACTTTGTCTAGTCAAAACTTTTCAGTGTGGAAAGCCACTGAGGCGGTTTTATTAAACAGCCCGTAATCAACTTGATCTTAAGTGAAAAAGTGAAAATCTGTTTACAGACCGCTTTGGCGTAAACTGAACTACGCTCCCGAGCTTCAATTCAACCAGGGATTAGTGCAAATTATAATTTTTTATTTTTCTTTCAAGGCAAGTACTGGTTTTTTAGTTACCTACTTCTCACTTTAAAATATTGGAAATTGCATTCACTCATTTTTGCATTTTGAGCTCGAAATATTTCAAAGCACGAGTTGTAAAATGTAAATGAAAAGGTTGCTCAGTGCAGAAGAAAATAATCCAACAAGGCGTCGCGTCGTATTGAAACGGGTTTACTTCGAGAATAGTACGGGCTCACAAACAAGGTGATTTTTTATTAAAAAATATGGTTGAAGTATTTTTCATTGCAAAACTGGATATAGACAATTTTTGAGACGGTTCAAAAATAGGCACACTACCCTTTTTATGGAGATACAAAAATAATGCCACTGTGACAATCATTCAATCTGCCTAGCCATTTCGTAACTACGTTGGGGTCGGCTTCCAGTTTAATCGGATGCAGTTAAATACCAGTATTTTATATGGAACGACTGCCTATCTGACCTCCACAACCTAGTCACTGGATAATACGATACCGCTTGGTAAGACTGGTTGTCAGACTTTCAGGCTTTTGACGACCCGTAACGACTGTCAAAGATCCACAAATGATAGCCGGGATCAACGGCTTAACGTGCTTGCCGAGGCCCGGAGGAGTATTGGTATATAAAGATGATTACCCGTCCACGGACCAACCCCGGCAAGCGTAGCTTAACCTGTTGATGGACCGGTGCGGCTGTTATTACTTAGCGACGAGCTCCTGTGACAATCAATAAAGTCAAATAAATATCAATCGATCTGCCTAGCCTTTTCCCAAATAAAAACAAAGTATAATTATTGTTTCAAAGTAAATTGTTGACACCGGAAAGATTTACAGTGTCAATTTAAACATTCCACGAATTTAAAATGCCGTTGGTATAACACCGATGAAAATTGAAAATACAGTTTCAAAATTCAAAATTCAAAAGTCATTTATTCAAACTAGGCTGAGAATCAGCACTTTTCGAACGTCAAAATTACATAAGACAGTCCCCCAAAAACGCCCACCCTTCACCACTTCCTAGTGCCTTGAGCTGGGAAGAAGAAGTGGCGCAACAAACTCCCCAGCAGCACAGCTGTCTGTTCAAGTTAGAGAATGATTCTATACAATAGTATACAAAATAACCTACATTATGCAACAGAAAACATAATTCAAATGACAAATTATAGGCCATATGTCAGCTAGCACACGCCAATATACCAACCAAAAACATCGAGGACTATACTCAAGCATTATTTAAAAAAATACAGTAATCAATTCATGCCATTGCTTACCATCGGCCACAGCTGATATACATATTAAATTGTTTAACAACAGCTATTTACTGGGAGATAATTTCCTACCTAAGGGCCTTAAGATTGACTTGGCTTAATTTGTGTGACTTTTCACTCTTCAGAATTTCGATACACCAATTCAAAATTCAAAAGTCGTTTATTCAAACTAGGCTGAGAATCAGCACTTTTCAAACGTCAAAATGACATAAGACAGTGCCCCAAAACGCCCACCCTTCACCACATCTTAGTGTTTTAGCTGGAAAGAAGTGAACCCCAGCGGCACAACCGTCTGTTCAGTTAGAAAAAAAAAGAAATGTTCTATACAATTCAAAAATTCAAATAAAAAAGTCACTTACTTAACCTAGGCTAAGAATCAGCACTTATTATTATACTGAGCTCTTCTTGAGCACAATTATTATTATATTGAGGTCTTAACTCCACATACCTTTACCATCTGCAATCAGCGATTTAGTCGCTACATACGTATTTGTGCGCTGCACTACGTACACATTTGGATACCAGCGCCTGTAATTTGATTGGACTGGCATTTGCGAAACATGAGAAAAACGCGCAATTTTATTACCGCACTCAAATGCGGTGATTTGCCAAAACGCGACGCAGCATTGAAATAATCGCAGAAATGCGCAATTTTGCTATCTCGACAAAATTTGCATGTCTGTTAAGAGCGTTTATTCTGAAAGTGGGCAACGTTGCAAATAGATGTCAAATATTTCACTGTTTTGATTAATTTGGCAATATTACTGTATGGAAATAAGAAATGTGGCTAACTAACGAACTAGAATATTAATAATGAATTGTTATTGTAGCACTGAATTTTGATGCCATAACCGCTTTAGGTGTAAAAAACGCATTTGTACAGTTTTCAAATACTTTTTCTATATCTAAAACTAAATATTCGGAGTTACGATTTTAATAATTTTATTTCATAATCAATATTTTAGTTCCCTAGTTAGCCACATTACTTAATTCCATACAGTAATATTGCCAAATTAATCAAAATATTAACCTGTAATATTTGACAGTTATTTACAACGTTACCAACTTTTAGGATAAACCCTCTCAAGGCCCTAAAGCTTTAATTTCCCAGAAGAATGGTCCTGTCATATTATAACGTCCGTCGTGAAATCTGTCAATTTCAACTACAAATATTTGTCATAAAGGTGTCAAAAACGCTCTGTATTTGCACAGCCGTTACTATGTGACCGTTCACCGATTTCTCAGGAAACCAAAGCTTAAGCTCGTCACAGCAAACAACGGTTAACACACCATAGAATTAATAATTTTCTCTGGAAGTCAATGATTAATGGTCTTAATACTTTTAGTAATATTTCACCATCTTGTTACTAGAATTGCAGACAAATGGATATCGATTACGGGATAGCGATTGAAATGAAGCTGTCGGAATTGTGGAATGACTGTTCGGAAAATCGTTACAAATGTTCTGAAAATTTTGAATGTATTTTTTTTTTTTGATTTCGACTTGTATTAATTGCATTGAGTTCTGGAATTTTTCAGGTACCAATTCGTTTTAATTTGTTGCCGAATGTACTTCAATCCTCGTTCATTCTGTGTTCCTGTTATTTGTTTCGATTTTGCAATAAAAAATATTCGTTACGCAATTTTTTTTGCTGAAATTTCTTCGTAATTGAAAGTATCGACTTTTCAAACTATTGTGCTTGATATTTTTAAACTTTTTGAGCAAAAAAATCATAGTATGTTTTTTATCAGTAAATTGAAGAAGTTTATCTTCACTAAGTGAAAGAAAATATTCTCAATTCTTCCTTAACCTTCCTTGTAATCAAAATAAATTCGATGTAGTTATAGGAACATTAATTTCAAATTATTGTACTAAGCTTCTCTCCATTTTACAAACCACATTTAGTGACCATCACTCAGTGGCATAATTTGATAGTAATTAGGGATTGACCAAAAGGGGCTTGTCCCATTTTAGTTCGGTAGCAAAAACAGGGAAGAAGGCTTAGTTCAGATTTATGCTTACTGCAAAATGTTTGTACAATTAGAGAACTATAAATGAGGTCGTTTGTTTAACAAAACGAATGCTTTGTTTTGTTTAATTTATCTTTGTATTTCTACTTTTATAAGAAATACGGAAGGAACTAATAAATTAAGGTCTATTGGGAGAGCGTGCTCCTAAACTTTTTTACTAGAAAACTTGAAATTAAGGATCTTGACAGACATTTCAGGTTTCAGGTCCATAATTGAACCAGAAATTCTAGTTTGGCAAAACATTTGTCACAACGGTAGAATTGTGCCTGATTTTTAACCGAGTCCAAAAAGGAGGAGGTTATATGTTCGTCGCGTATGTTTGTTTTTTTTTTTTTTTTTTAATGTATGTCCACCGATTTCTCCGTCATTTGTGGACCGATTTTGAAAATTCTTTTTTGTTTGAAAGGGTATCTAGCTTCCAAATTGGTCCCATATTAATTTTATTAACTTTGCTTGCGTAGTTTTTGAGTTAGCTACAAAATACGTATTTTTTTCCCACTTAGTATGTAGATGATATGATAAGTTCCTGTCACTGGTAGCAGGTAGTGGTATTCGAATGTGTGTGGGGTAGGTACCACAACTAAAAAGTGAAAAATAAAAACTTTTTACAAAAAAAAAACAACCGACTTCCAAAAAAAAACACTAAAAAGTGAAAAATAACTGTCGGTGGCAAAAAACGAAAACACAAAACCCAAGACACCGACTTCCGAAATTAAAGTTATTTTTCACTTTGTAGTGTTTTTTTTTGGAAGTCGGTTGTTTTCTTTCAATAAGTAATTGTACTCAGCTTCTAATTACCTAGTTAAAAATATATCTGTTAAATCTATTATCGCATACTCTTCTATGAAGGCTATTTTTTTCATTTTACGTGCACGTATGAAACTTAATACTCCAGCTTTGAAATAGGCTAGAAAACTGTCAGGCTTCATTTCGCTCATGCCCGTTGCGACGGCATCGGCGTAAATAACGTATAGAATAGCAACATTTCAACATTTACTATATTTTACTATGAAAAATTAAAACTTCGCTGACGATATAATTATAAATATTAGAGCTGTGACCCAGAATAGGTACCATTGAAGTCCTTGCATTATAATTTATAAGTTGAGAGTGTTTGACCCAGTTCTCCTTGATAAGTTAATTCTGGACATTTTGCAGTATTTGAACAGTGCTCTTTGTACGCCCTTTCTGTTTTAGTTTGTAAACTTATGATAAAAAAAATATAGATACTCAAATAAACAAAGTTTTGTTCCCGAATCCTAAACAGTGAATACTATTTTATGAAAAACAGAAACGTATGCGCAAAAGCCAAAGTAATGTTTCCAGGTAGCTACATCAGTATCTTATACTATTAAACGAACAATATTTGTAATCACGTTCCCGAAATCGGCTCTAACGATTTCGATAAAAGTTGCAATATGGGGGTTTTTGGGGGGGAAAAATCAATCAAGCTAGATCTCATATCTGGGAAAATACGTTTTCTCCGTATTTCACCCGAGCAAAGCTCGGTCGCCCAAAGTTTAGCACAAAATTAATGACATAGAATGGCAGCATGAAATTAGTAAGTACCTGCTATCATGGCAGCAACAGCATGCAATTAGTATGTACTTTCCTATACTATTAAATGAGCATTATCTATTTTCAACAGAGCAGAGCTCGGTCGCTCAGGTACTAGTAATAATAAGAATAATTTTCATCTCTCACAAGCATTATTTCGGCTTTTGCACGTACGTTTTAATGCTTAGATTAACCGCCAAACGCTAACTCCACCTCAAAGAACATGTAGGCTTAAAGCTCTTTCAAACGTGTCATATTTTGGATTTACCTTTTATGTTGCCAGAATTCCAAAAGCTTCAGGCTGCTTTAGGCTAACCAAATTTTTGTGGTTTGACGTTAAGCTCAAAATCTAGAAACGCAAAGTGAATGTATTTTCGAAACATAATGTAGTACCTTACCATTATAATTTCCTTTGAGATCTAAGCAGAAGTATTGTTTATAATCTCGGGGACATTTAACAACTGCCGGGGCTGCGAATAAGGGCCGAAAGGGACATCGTGGCCCCTGGCAACAGGGCAACCGAAGGAACACGGGTGGGTTTTAGTCAGTAAGAGTCTGACACCACCCAGAGCGGGAGAAGTCATTTGATAATTTCCAACCCAAAAAAAATAAATAAAAAAAATCGAAATATTTTCACGAAATTCATTGCTTCCTAAATTATGTTTGAAAAATTCATCGGTCGAACCGTCAGGATGAAAGACATTGCAAGTGTGTTACGCGATTACCTCGCAGATTGTTTACAATAGTTGTAGTAGTCATCATTCAGTAGAGGCAAGATTACAGTCTTAAAAAAAAAAAAAACGTGTGCGGTCAGGGGACCCCCATCAGGAACGAAGTTCTTTCTTACGTATGATTTAAAACAAAAACAAAATTTTTTCGCCCGCCATCTTGCATTTACATTTTGCCTTCATATCGGCTTTAGCGCCCTCGAAAACTATGAAAACGACACCCGTGACGAAAAAATTTAATATGTTCGCGGCCGCCATCTTGGATTTACATTTTGACCTCAATATCGGCTTTTGCACCCTTGAAAACCATGAAAACGATACCCATGATGAACATTTTTAATCAGAGCCGCCATCTTGGATTTTCATTTTGACCAAATTCACACTTTCTCTCTCTCTCTCATGCAGTGTACTCGGGAAGTGTACAATTTTATCCCACGAAACTGTTATTACTTTACTCTTTTTTTTTGTTTTTCTGCCGGCGTTCTCTCTCTTTTTCTTTGAATTAGAAGAAGACAGTCGCAAGTATTATCACTTTTTAGCGTGACGATTTCTGAAAGTTTACAAGCCGCGTTAAAGAACTTCGTTCCAAAAATTGGATAATTTATAGAGACCTCACGAACTACGCGGCTACGACCACGACTTGTAACACGACCAGTGGCAATATTGAACAAAATTGGTCGGAAGAACGGAACGGTCCTACGGCCAAACTTAATTTTTGGTTGGATCTTCTGCGACCAAGATTTCAACTAATCGTGCTACAAGTCGTGGTCTTTGCTAGGTAGTACGCGAAATACCTTACTCAAGCTGCCACAAGTTAAAAAGACTGTAAACTATATAGAATTAGATAGTTTAGCTTAGACAGTAGGAACTCCAAAGAGTTTTCTTGACGTTCAACTGTTTTTGATTCTCCGTATTCAAATAATGCATTTTGAATTTAGAACGAATGTTATACTCAAACTACACTCACTTGAAGCATTTTCTTTTCACAATAACTGTCACAACTTCAGACTCGGTACTAGTCATTATCTTGGGCATTAATAAGTCAATAGTATGACGTCACACTCATGTGACATGTCGTGACGTTGAATAGGCGACAATCTAAAGGAAGTATTGATTTCCGCGTAGTTATTTCATGCACAGATACATATTTCAAAAGGTGCTTAGTAATCAAATATGTATGCGCTGCCAATGAATGGTGTTTTAGACAGATTAATGTGGGTCAGATTATGTAAGTGTTTTATGTGTACTGTCTACTTAACAATGATTTTTTTCATCTATACAAAGTTAACATATGGTGCACAAACTTTGTCTTTGACTAACATCTAGAAGTCCAAACTCAAGGTCTGCCAACGAGCAATGGAGCACAGTATACTAGGCATTAAATTAATGGATCGTGTTCAAAACACAATACTTTTTTTTTGGTTAATGATCAAATAACTTCTCCCGCTCTGGGTGGAGCGGGAGGGCGTGTCAGACTCATACTGACTACAACTCACCCGTGTTCTTTCAGTTGCCTGTATTGCCAGGGGCCACGGTAACCTTTTCGGACAAAACCGCAACCCCGACAGGCATCGGCCATCGGACCCCGTCAGTTCTTCTGACATCTCTTTGAGGCGCGCGTAGAGCATAACGTGCCGTCGACCCTGGCCTGATCTTTATCGGACGGCGAGCTACCCAAAACAAAAATAGCTGACGTGGCTCAAAAGGCTGCCCAACTTAAATGTTTGCCGCATGCCGGACAAACTGTGAGCCCAAATAGATAGTACGGAACTGGTGCTTTGAGACAGTGGGGCGGGCTCGCGGCAGACCACGTAGGAGATGGCGGGACGAGTTGGATAGGTTAAGTCAAAACTGGAAGGAGAACGCTCAGACTTGCGAAATATGGAAGGAGTGAAGGGAGGCTTTTGCCGAAAGTGGGACAGCGAAGCCTAGAAAAAAAACAAAGTTGTATGTTTCTGTTTTATTGTTATTTTAAATAGGTACTTAAAATAGCTTTTGACACTAAGAAAGAAACAAAAATTGATTTATTTGTCACAGAAACACGTGCATACAAAGACAAGAGTAGGTAAGCAGAAAACAAAATACGTATAACTTTGTACATAATATGCAAACATGAGTATAAAACAGAAATAGTCGGCAGCTGCACTGAGACAAGAAGGCTTCCACTCAGCACGATGCTGTGCTGTGGGTCCCCATAGCGCTGATTTTCAGTGGTCACTCGATAAGGATAGGTAGATGCTGATTCTCTTGTTCATCAACGCAACTAAAATAAGACTTATTCTTATATTTATATTGTATATATTTTGTTATATTTTACTTATGGTTGATTTACATTTGTATTAATTATACTCTATTTTTGTTTATGGCAAGTGTTGTGATGTCGACAGTTCTGCCAATGTCAGATGTGTTGTGTCAAATTTGTATTAGAGTCCGCGCCACCACTGAATTCTTTTTGACGCGGCGCTAGAGTCTATAAAATATCATTGCATTTAAACTGCATTTAAAAAAAATGTAGTTCCACAATTTTCCGCAGGCCTTCTTTCGTGGCGCACTCCAGTTATGTAGCGATTTGTCTCTTGACGTCTATAAGTGACACTTCACAATGAAAAACTCACTTTTGGACTAGAATTTCGACACATACCTTGTAATCTCTCTACTCGCTCAACTAATCACCCACAACAGTGAGCTCGAGAAAAGGTTTTACGACGTTTTAAATCCATCAAAACTATTTTGTATTGCCTCTTGCGATCAACTTGGGAGGTTGTCGCCTGCTTAACTGGACTTTTTTGTGGCTGCTTCAATAAATTAAGACCTCCAGCCAGGGCATAAAACGTAAAAACTAAACACCCCCTGTGGGGTAAGGACCTTGGCTTAGGGCATCGCTGAGGGAGGACAGCAAGTGACAGGCTGGATTGAAAACTATTGACGTTTTATTACTTATAGGGTGATGGTTAGTTTACTTATGTCAAAACTTAAATCGAAAGCTATGGATTTTTTGCGACCAAAAACTAGTCACTCGGTATAGTCTAAGTTAAGTTTTTGCACAACGTAACCAACACCATTGTTACCTTGTTTGTCCATATAATCGTGTTTTCTCAGTTAGCTATGTATGAATGTATTGTTCGTTGGGGTTCTCATCAATTTCCCCTGAGAGTAGTATGAGACGACTAAGGAATTGCATTCATCAGGAGTTAGATATCTCGTGGGGATAAATATCTTGTTGGTATCTCAAACTATTTTCTAGTCTTGGAAACAATTTTCTATACTCGTAGAGGCATTTACTTTGTGCTGTTTACCGACATGAGTAGTGATCATGTCTGAAAGCTAATGTGCTTATACGTGTTTGTTTTATTACAATTTCATGCGCGCTTTTAGAATAGTGGGGTACATACTTTATGCTTTGCAAAAATATTTTTGGTATTTTGCTAAACAGAAGCAGTAATATTAAAGTTAAATAATGAAAACAACTTTGTAATTATATTTTCTACATTTTACTCCAGACGAGTGTTTGACTAATAAATTGATCATTAAAAATTGTAAGTTCATGTCGCCTGTCAAACAGTCAAGCTTATCATAATAATTACATTTAACTCTGTAATAATAAAACATTAACATCCATTTTCAGCGTTAAAATTCAAAATCTCCATTGTATTCAGGTCTCATCGTTAGAGTGGTCCGCACCCATGACAAAAATGACATGGGCGTTTTCTGGTCACGCACAACATAAAACATAAAAACTAAATTAAACCATATCTCTTGCGAAATAAAAGCTATTTTTGTACAGACGTGTTTCTAAGCCAACGACCTCGCTGCAGTAATTACGGACGAACGCGAAGATAACAGGTCAAAATAAATTGTGATTTAACACAGTTGTAATTCCATTAATAGGTATCTATGTTGAACCCCCTTTACGTAAAAGTTTGGTGAATTAAAAATAATTTGAGCTAAATAAAGGGTAAACTTTCCTTGAAACGTAAATACAACATTTTAAAACCTCACAAAGGTATTGGCCATTCATCCTTCTATCCTACTAATATTATAAAGGCGAAAGTTTGTGAGTGTGTGTGTGTGTGTATGTTTGTCTCTTCTTCACGCTCAAACGGCTGAACGGATTTGGATGAAATTTGGTACACAGATAGTTTATAACCTGGATTAACACATATAATACTTTTTATCCCGATATTACCACGGGATCGAGACTTCTGTGGGTGAAACCACGGGGCAGCTAGTTTGTTATAAAAAAGTTTATAATTTTTTTTTAAAGGTACTGTATGGAAAGGATGACATTGTCCGGACTTCAGCTGATGTATTCTGTAAAAATGTCATCGTAAAAACTTAGGTGAAGTGAGCTGTCAAATCAAATTATATATTTGCTAGAATGCAGGTGTGAAACAAATAAGGTCGTGAAGAATTTGTTGAGTCATACATTCTGCCCACGATTTGACATGCAAAATTTAAATGAATGAATACAATGCTATAATAAAAAAATAAGAACACTAAACACAATAATTATCACATAAAAATTAACAGTTCAATACAATTAAAATCAATTCAGTCAAATTGCAATTAATAATTACATAATAATCAAAATAAGATCAAAATGTAAAATACAATTCCAATTTCAAAATACAATTAAAATATCAAACAAACGTAAATGCAAACGTCAATAGTGAAAATTTCTAGGATCGGGCGGAATGACAGCTCATTTCAATCTTACTTTACATTTATAAGTTTTCACGGTGAGATTCTTACAGATCATACCAGCTGATCCAAAACACGAAACAGTCGCGTGACCAAAATTATCTAGCAGCAAAGTAGCCACCCTAAAAAAGAAAATCGATGATGCGTTAAAATGTTGTGAAAATCACGTTAGACAGAGTCACACTAGAGATAAACAGTTGTCTGTGGAAGACAAAAAAGAGTAAACTTATGTCAAAACTGTTCTACAGTATTTATCACAACTTGGACAATGAGACTGCGCGCCATTTTTTTTTTAAAGTGACTCATCCTGACTGAAGATAGCCGCTGGTGTGCGTTTAGCCTTAGAATAAAATTATCTATGAAGCATCTTATTTTCATTCATTTGGCTTACTCCAAAAGCAGCCAGCACCCAAATTGCGTAACACACATTCTGTCACAAACCGAAGGATTTTAAACGAAATTCCTAATCCATTGCTGCATTATTTTTGACAAGAGAGGAGCTCGTGGCTAAGTAATAACAGTCGCACGGATCGATCCATAAGGTTAAGCTCCGCTTGCCAGGGTTGGTCCGTGGATGGGTGACTATCTTTAAATACCAAGTCTCCTCCGTGCCTCAGAAAGCGCGTTAAGCTGATGGTCCCAGCTGTCCTTCGTGGATCTTTGACAGTCGTTACGGTTTGTTAGAAGCCCGAAAGTCTGACAACCAGTCTTCCCAAGGGGTATCGTATTACCCAGTTACTGGGTTGTGGAGGTCAGATAGGCAGTCACTCCATGTAAACTACTGGTATTCAGCTGCATACAATTAGACTGGAAACCGACCCCAACATAGTTGGGAAAAGGCTAGACAGATTGACTAAAAGAGAAAAAAAATAACTCCGCTGAAGCATTTGATGTGTGTGTTTTTGGAGTGCAAACATTATATTTTAATGTCGCCCTACTTCTCCTAAATCTACTGAAACATATTTCACGGAATGATAAGCATCAGGCACACTGGACATGAATATATAAACATACATGTCTACATAAAACAAGTGTCATTGCCAAATACCATGGTTCAAGTTTTTAATGTTAGGTCAACATCATTAAATGAAATGACGACGACAGATTAAGTGACGACAAATTAACTGACGACAGCAAATTAAATGAAATGACGTTTTTTGAAGCGAAAACTTCTTTAGGCACGTTAGGCATTTAGAGATCGCGTTGTGTTCCACGCGCGCCTCAAAGAGATGTCAACAGAATTGACGGGGTCCGCTAGGGCCAATGCCTGCCGGGGGTTCGAAGAAAACCGATGGGGAAATCGTGGCCCCCGGCAATATGGCATAGGAAGGAACACGGGTGGGTTTTAGTCAGTAAGAGTCTGACACGCCCTCCCGCTCCACCCAGAGCGGGAGAAGTTATTTGATAATTTCCCACCCAAAAAAAAAAAAAAAAAAAGGCATTTAGAGATGGGAAAAAACAATTGAACTCGCGACACCGTTACCAACACCTCATTTTTGTAAACGCGATTGTGCTCTTTATTTATATTACGTTACGGATCAATGTTCTATGTAAGAATTTTTACTTAAGTTTTCACTTCTGTCGGCACTCCCGGAGTGCCTTTTTTTTCTCTGTTAGGGTAGGTAGAGAGTAGGGTAGACTGTATAGGGTATAGCAGGTATTTCTCCAGTTAAGTTCAAGCCCCATATGATAGTCAGCTTAATTATTGCCATTAACGGGCACACATTCCGATTCCGGGCTGTTACTGGGAATTTTATAAAATAAATCATAATTTCAGCCGAAAGACGTCCATTACCCACTTAATAAGACACACTGTAAAAAGAAAATACAGGACTACCTACTAAAACTTTCTTATGATGAAACAGAAGCGATTTTGAACATTCTCAAATAGACAAGCTACTACTTACTCACTCATATTTAACAATCATCTCGT
The DNA here is from genome assembly GCA_949152395.1 of Agrochola litura. Lineage (NCBI taxonomy): Eukaryota > Metazoa > Arthropoda > Insecta > Lepidoptera > Noctuidae > Agrochola > Agrochola litura. Next base: position 12,430,424 of record OX424509.1, on the reverse strand, counting down.
TCACATCACACAAGCATATATGAATGCACACATACACGCACCCACACACCCTCACCCTCACACCCCACACACTCACACCCACACACATACACTCTCACATCACACGTACTTTTTATTTTATTTTTTCATACTCTCCACGTAAATTCTTCATGGCAATCTAATTATGTTTACAACTAAATGGCTACTAAATATTCACAATTTATGTAAGGGGATCAAATGTAATCCGAGATACAGGTTTACCACCTAGTTCGGATGCAGATAGTCCTAAACTTTGTATATTACAAACTTTAAGCCATTATTTACTGTTTATTGTCAAATATTAAATTTTTGTAATACGTGTTCTTATTTTGGTGAATAAATTAAATTAAATTAAATTAAATTGATTGCTGGACATAGGCCTCCCTCAAGCTCCGCCACTTCGACCGATTCTATGCTTCCCGCATTCAGTGGATTCCTGCGGCCTTTTCAAGGTCATCATTCCATCTTGTTGGGGGCCTCCTTTGGGGGCAACCTTTCGGCACCATCGGCCATCTGTTCTGCAAACAATGTGCCCTGTCCATTGCCTACCTATCTATTCATACTTTACTTAACCTGAACCTGAAAATCAAACCTAGGACCGCACACTCAGAGGTCGCGCCTGCGACCGCTACACACCAACGAGACAATGTACAGGTCAACAGAATTTAATTAAAAACTGTAAAGTTCATTTTATATAGAGAGAATATTTTTTTAATAATTGAAATGCAGACAAAGTCGTCTACCACAAAGATGAGCTAGGATAACGTTTGAAATGAAACATTAGATTGGATTTTAATCTCATTCTCATAAAATGTCAGGCGTAACTTTATTAAAAGTTGCTATGTCTCGGGGAGAGCAGTGGTGGCCCAGTATTAACGGCCCTTACTTACAAGTTGTAGGTCGTGGGTTCGAACCCAGACAGCCGCTTTACTTTATGTAAAAAATTTCATCACCGCTGATCTCAAAAACGGTGAAGGAAAACATCGTGGGGAAACCGACATGTCCTAGAATCAAAAATTCGAAGACATGTGACATCTGCCAACCAGCACTGGGCCCGCGTGATAGATTACTAACCCACTCCGTCTCGAAGAGACGAGGCCTGTGTCCCAGCAGTGGGAAAAATATAGGCTGATTATGATTATGCCTCGGAGAGAATAATTTATCATTCTATTGAACCTAAGTCAGAATTGTAACCTAAATTACGTATAAAATATTTTGAAAAAGAATATTTTTTTAAAAGATTCTTTGCATATTTACTTTATTAAAACCTTAAATTTATTCACTGAGCCTACGCCGCTGGGTCTAGAAGTATATGAAACTTTACACAAGAGTTCAGGGGGCCTACCACAAGCTCATAAAGCGGTATTATTTTAATATTACTTCAGTGTGGGAAAGAGATGAAGCTCTACAGGACGTATAGCTCCATCTCTTTCTCCCACTGAAATAATATTAAAATAATACTGCTTTTGAGCTGGTGGTAGGCCCCCTGTACGTAAAAAAATAAGCATTAAGGAAGGACTTTTCAAAATTCACCCCGTAAAGGAGTAAAATATTGAATGAAAATTTGTAGATATGGAAGTTCCATTGGGCACACGGTCTGTGTCACTATAACGTTGTGTGCATATTGCGTACGTGCTATGAGCAGCAATATAATTTATATTTATAAATTATATTATGTTACAAAAGGCATAAAGCTATGTTCATAATTATTTATTATGGACCCTCAGCAACAAAATAAAATTAATGAAAAAGTTAAAAAAAACAATATAAAAACTACTCAAATTAATGTAATATATTATAAAGCGAAAAGATTTGTATTTTGTTTGTACTGAATGAACTCAATAACTATGTACTGGACCGGTTTAAAAATTCTTACAGCAGGAGAACGCTATAATAGGCTATTATAATTTAAAAACAATATCACGCGCGCGAAGACGCTAGCAGAAGCTAGTATTCAATATTATTACAATTTAACAATAAAATAAAGACAGAAGAAGAGTTCCTTTTTTTTTTTTTGATTGGGCATCTCATAGCTGGTTTCTAACGAGCGCGGCTATTGAACCGGGCAATCCTGTGGATGCACTTGTGTTAGTAGTACACAAAACAAGGATAAGAATAGCTGGTGACTGCGGTAGGATGTGCAGAGAACGATAAAGCAAGGAATATGCTACCTGACTAATCTCCCCACATAGGGCCTCAAAAAAAAGGGGAGTAAGGGCTCTCCGCCACTGTTTTCAGGAAGCTATTGTCACTGACCCGCATTCTACGCATCAGTGATGTGATTTTTTTGTGAATCACTGCATGGAAGCCGTCAGTTCGATTCTGAGCAAACATATCCGATGCGCTACTTATTTAATATAAGATTACATGAAGATTATGAATAATTGCTCGAACGCATGCAAATAGGTACCTACGGCAACTTTTTTTAGCAAGGTTCTTTAGTCCGGTTGAGGAACAGCTAACATTCAAATGAAACGTCAACTCGGATCCTAAATCCAATACGTTAGTTACTACTGCATGTCATCGAGCGGTTTCTATTTTTGGTAACGCGCCAAGCCTGTGTTTCTTTTTTTGGCAACTCTAGTAGCCGTTTCCCGTGATACAGAAAATATTTCAAGCTTTCGAATAGCTATTAGTTTACCTTATACCAAGTTCTTGTATACGAAGGCATGAAAGTTTGAATTAGATACGGAGGATTTATAAATTGCCAAACTGCAGTAGCTCTTATAAAAGTAGCCTTGGGATCGACCATAAATCATTTAAGGTTCGAAAGGGGGTTCGGAAAAAATCACAAATTATCACAAGGTGTGTGTAGTGAGGTATCAAGTGTATTAATTTTTACGTTTAATGCGCATTTCTAAACTGAAAAGCGGCCCCCTAAATAAAATATGTTTCTTTCTATTTAAAGACAAAATATTCTGTAATTTTTTAACATACTTTGCACCAATTAAATACACGTGACTCCCAAAGTCACGTGTATTTGGGGGAGGGGTTAGTCTAAAACCTCACCACGTATCACCAGAGGGGTGGGGGGGGGGGGTTTAAAAGATACTACTTCAAAACTAACTTTACCGGTAATGACATAATTTTAGTTGGTCACTGATTAGTGGTGCAACACTTAGTAATGTTTCAACAGCCAGTTATATATAGCACATTTATTTATAGTCTTATTTCAGAGTGAAACAAAATATTTAATATCATTTCTGAGTCTGTGTGTGCCTTTTGGTAAAAGCTTTCACCAACCCCTTCCAATTCTCTCTGTTCCTTGCCTGTCTAGTCCATGTCTTTTCAGCCGTCCTCCTCAAGTCCTCCTGCTATTCAGTCTTATAGGTTATAAAGATTTAATTAATCTACGCTACTTATTTATTTATTTATCAAAGCTTCATGCACAAGTTAAAATTAAATTTAGAAAAATTAAGAAATTTTTCCACTCTGCAATCGGTATTTTGTTTATGTTTTGACTGTTTTCATTTGTTATTGTCGCAACACATTACGCAAGGAATTATAAATTGTCTTTGGTCTCTGGCCCTGACATCAATAGACAAAATTTGTCAATCTTTTATTAGTTTTGAATGCTGAATACGAGGCTTTTGGCTAATTTGTAAATGTGTAAGACGTTTTTTTGTAATGTGTTGTTTATTTTGTGCAGAATAAACAATTCTTCTTTATTTCTTTGAGAATAATCTTACTGTTAACCATGATTGGACCGATATTGGAGTCTAGCTTAATACGTGATTTAGATTCAACATATTCATTTGAATGTTACCAGTCTAATGTTTTCCCGAACATTTGACAGCGAATTTGTTAATTAGGTCCGGCAAACGGACCGATTTGACCTAATTACATTGATGTAATTTTCAAACTGTAATTTGGGTTTTCGAAGCAGAAGTCAAATTATTGTCTATTAGCAAATTATTAGCTTACTTTACGCTACGTTTAATTTATCTTGTTTTTTTTTTTAAGTAGGATACATTAAGGCTAATTCAATTATTTTATTGCCAGATTGGTGCCGATTCTCTTGTCACAAATGCCTCTAAACAACATAACATAACATCACGCCTTGTTTCCCCGAAGGGTTGGGCAGAGGTGTCCCTGTAGCAGGTACACCCACATTTCGCCAGTTATGTTTCGCCAGTTGTGTTATGTTTTTGTTGTTAATGCCTCTAAACTAGACTAAAAATCACCAAAATTTAGTTTATTCCTGTCAAACGACGATTTCCCATTCTGAAATAGACTAAAGTGACACAACTTAACCATATTTTAGTTTGACAGCACTAAGATGGTACTGAGATATTAATTTAGTGAAATTGGCAATTTGCTATTCTGAATTTGACGTTTTTCACTTAAAATTTAGATTTTCTAACTCATCATCATCATCATTTCAGCCGAAAGACGTCCACTGCTGAACATAGGCCTCCCCCAAGCACCTCCACTTCGACCGATTCTGTGCTTTCCGCATCCAGCGGATTCCTGCGGCCTTCACAAGGTCATCGGTCCATCTTGTGGGAGGCCTTCCAACGCTACGTCTTCCGGTACGCGGTCGCCACTCCAGAACCTTTCGGCCCCATCGGCCATCCGTTCTACGAGCAATGTGCCCTGCCCATTGCCACTTAAGTTTCGCAATTCTTCGGGCTATGTCGGTTACCTTGGTTCTCCTGCGGATCTCCTCATTTCTGATTCGATCACGTTCTGATCACTTTCTGATTCGATTTTCTAACTAAATCTGACTATTTTTAATCGCGACTAAAAACGTGTGGAATAATATTTGTTGTCATGAACTTTAAATTCACACCAACACAACACCTCGACTTCAGATGCAAAAACAGTACAGATTTTCTTTTTCTTTTGCTTATATCTCGGAAACGGTGTGTCCAATCGCAAAAATAATGAAAATTTCGACCCCCTTTAAAATCTTTAAACCCCTTACACTCTACATGAAGGCAATAATTTTTCTTATTTTCTATACAAAAAGTGAAAAATTCCATATAAAACACGTCGAGGCTGCTCCCTCTGCGCGCCTCCTGCTCTAAAAAGATTCACGTGGTTAGGTATCAGGTGTGGAGTCGCAATTGTCAAATTCGATTTAGCTGTGTAAATTTTTTAAATTTGGTTAATTTATTTTGCAGAATAATAGCTTTGAGATTCTCATAGTCAAAAGTAAGGAATTTTAGTGAAAGTTTAGTTAGTTTAGTTCGGTGTGTAGCAAAATGTTTACCTACACACATTTTTTAAAATATGTCCTATGGTTTTTATTGCGTCTGTCTTTATGCAAAATATCAACCAAATTCGTAAAATCGCTTGTGTTATTGAGTTACAAACAACTTCATATACGTTCACTTTTAAAATATGCACCTATTATTATCTAAATAAGTTGGTAAGATTAGTAAGAATACCAATTTTGAAACTAGTTTATCCGTTAATCATGAAATATCGACACAAGAAAACGTGCTTGCGCAAGTTTTAATTTCATTTCAATAACACTTTTTAACTGACTTCAAAAAAAGGAGGAGGCTTCTTAATTCGACCGTATTATATTTTTTTAATGTTTGTTCGCGAATAACTTTATCATTTATGAACCGATTTTAATGATAATTTTTTGTTGGAAAGGAGATATTCCAAGGAGATATACCATGATAAGAAAACCAGGATCTGATGATGGCATCCCAGAGAAATCGAGGGAAATCTTGAAATATTATAAGCACATCTATTGCAATTTGGGTATTTTTCATAGTAACTCGTGCAGTTGCTCTCGGAAAGCATCATTTGGTGAAGTGGAACTGATGATGAAGACCACAGATGACCACTGGAACTTTTCAACAGTCAATTGGTACTAAGTATTCCACGGGTTGCGATTCGATTACTTTAATATGGTTGCCAAGTATTTATTGCTCGTCACAATGCATATGGAGAAGTGGAGCTGATGGTAAAGTACCAGGAAAACTCCTCAAAGATTAACATCAACGATTAACAACCTACATCGGGAAAAGCAAATATTTTGTATAAGATGATGAGCAGTTGACATTAATTAGGCTATTGTAACTTAGATAAATTACAAACTGACCCACTAAAAAGCGAGAAATAAAAACATTTTTACAAAAAAAAACAATAGACTTCCAAAAAAACACTACAAAGTGAAAAATAACTTAAATTTCGGAAGTCGGTGGCAAATAACGAAAATATAAAACCAAAGACACCGACTTCGGAAATTTAAGTTATTTTTCACTTTGTAGTGTTTTTTTTGGAAGCCGGTTGTTTTTTTCATGTAAAAAAGTTTTTTGTAGCTATATTTGTTCAATGTGGAATATTAAATTTTCGAAATCAGTTACATCTATTTCAATCATTTATGTTGCTCAGTGTTATGATAACTATTTTGTTGAAAGTATGTGAAACAACAAAACATTAATAGAACAATACCGAAACACGAAATTATTATTCAAGTTATGTTTGAGTTATACAATGCACAAACTGTGCAAGTAGCAAGCTGAGTTTGGTTTGCATCCAAAGTTTGCATTGTCTGCAATTAAAACGTTCTAGTTTAGTGTTCAAAATAGAATAGTTAACATTGACTAACAGTTATAATAAATATTGGACTTGTTTGTCATGCCAGTAAATACTTTCTAAGTCCAAGAGTAACGGAGACTGAATGAAGAACATAAAAAACACCTGGGGTAAAACGGACTAACGATTTATGAAAGTTGGGAACCTTTGGACATTAGTGACCAAGGAACCTTAGTGTTATTTCTGCTTGGAGTATGTTGAGTAAAATTAATGATAAGACTGACTGGTATGTTGGTAATATAATTATATACTTAATGTAATAAAGCTATTACAGTTTTTTTATTTCTTTGTATGTTTGAACGCGCTACTTCCAGTTGGGTTGCAAAATTCTTTTTGCATTTGATAGCCCAATTTTTGAGGAAGGTTATAAGCTATTTTATCTTACGCTATAAGCTTTAGGAGCCGAGCCAAACGAAAAAAAGTCAGAAAAAGCGCTAAGTGAGAACGAAGTAATAGCGGCCGATGCGTTGTAACGCATGATGCGATGCTGGGTTAGCGCGTCGCATCGTATCGCCCGCCCGCGAATCGAAGGAGTTTTTTTTTAATTTGTAGTTCTTATTTTAGTTTATAGTGTATTTCACGACTTCCACGCGAACGAAGTTGCGGACAAAAACTGGGTTAAAAATACGGAGCTCTACGAAATAAAATATTTATAGTAATGAAGCACGAAAATTAATTGTTCTCACATGTATAATTTCAACATGAATGATGTTAGCAATATTTTGTTTCAATTTTTTATTTAAAAGAGTTTCCGTGGAGTTTCTTGCCCGTTCTTCTCCATAGGTACCTATCTACGACGCTTTGGAATGGGCAACTATGTAGTTTCATATTTCTGACTGACCGATTCCTTGACAATTCAAAAGTGCCTGTAAATGGTTTAATTGAAATAAATGCTTTGAGTTTGAGTTTAAAATTCTATCAGATGTATAACCTCACATTCATAATAATATGTCTACAGTCACGCTTCGTTAAACCAGACAAATAGTGTTGGCAGAAGAACTTAGTGCTCGCTTTAATGCAGTTTGATTAAACGCTAACATTCCAAAGCTTTTGTGAAAAATTGGACCGAGAAGATTTTGTTTGTTTTGAAGAATTCCCGTCTCGCCTGATATTTTCATTACAACTTTGCTTTGAAATACGAGAGATGCCAAAATGGATTGCATTTTTAAGTTTAAGCAAGTTTTTTTTAACTGGTTTATACATCATTTAACCTACCTACTTTATACAATAAAACAGTTAAAATTAAAGGTTTCCGAGAGAGATGTAGTCTATTTTGAAAAAAAAATAAAAAAATGATCACTATAAAGTGAAAAATTGCTTTATTTCGGAAGATTTTTGCCACCGACTACCGAAATAAAGTTATGTTTCATATTGTAATGTTTTTTTTGGAAGAAGGAGCTTATGGCTAAGTAATAACAACCGCACAGATCAATCCATCAGGTTAAGCTGCGGTTGCCGGGGTGAGTCCGTGGATGGGTGACCACCCACGGACTATATACCGAGACTCCTCCGTGCCTCGGAAAGCACGTTAAGGGCGGTGATCTCTCAAGTCCGGCCCTGGTTCAGGCCATGGTACAGAGCGAGAGGAAATGGCAGGCCGTCAGTCACCTCCTTTTGCGAAGCGGTAATGCTCGTGAAGGAGGAGGCGGAACGCGTGAGGGAGAGGCAAATTTCGCGCCCTCACGCCCCTAACCGCCCCAGGAGGAGACGCCCGGGGCGGGAATCGCGACCCGATTTCCGGCCACCGTAGGAGCGGGCTTGCGGACGGTGAGCAATGGGTAGCTCGTCGTCCGATAAGGACCAAGCCCGGGTCGACGGCGCGTTGTGTTCCACGCGCGCCTCAAAGAGATGTCAGCAGAATTGACGGGGTCCGCTAGGGCCAATGCCTGCTGGGGGTTCGAAGAAAACCGATAGGGAAATCGTGGCCCCCGGCAACAGGGCAACCGAAGGAACACGGGTGGGTTTAAGTCAGTAAAAGTCTGACACGCCCTCCCGCTCCACCCAGAGCGGGAGAAGTTATTTGATAATTTTCAACCCAAAAAAAAAAAAAAAGCCGTTTGTCTCAGATGTCATTCGTGAATCTTTGACAGTCGTTACGGGTCGTCAGAAGCCCTGGGGTACCTAGGGTTATCGCATTACCCAGTTACCGGGTTGTAGAGGTCAGACAGGCAATCGCTCTGTGTAAAATACTGGTATTCAGTTGTATCCGGTTAGACTGGAAGCCGACCCGAACATAGTTGGGAAAAGGCTTTAATCGGCTGTTTTTTTTTGGAAAAATGTTTTTTATTTTTCACTTTTTAGTTGTGGTAACCACTCAAATTCGAATACCACTACCTGCTATGTAAATAACTGTGACAGGAAATTATTATAACATCGTCCGTATAGACTAAGTCGGAAAAATACGTATTATTGAAGCACATTCTAAAAGTACCCAAGCAAAGTTAATAAAATTTATATGAGAATACCTCGAGAACATACCCTTTCAAACAAAAAATAATTTTGCAAATCTATTTATACATGACGGAGTTATGCCCGAACACACATTTAAAAAAGTATATAAACATCCAAATTGAGAAATTCCTCCTTTTTTGAAGTGGGTTAATAAATTAATGTCATTCAATAAAGGCTTCTGCAGAATTTTTAAAGCTGATAAATTTCGAGTAAACCTTACTTGAAACACTTCTTTGGTATAAATCATTCTTAATAACCGAGTAATTTATATTAAATTCGTGTAAGCTGATAGTGTCACTTAAAATAATAAATGCCTATTATTATCAGTTGTAAATCATTCATTACAGTTACCTAGATTTATTTTTAAAGTTACGCAGTTTTTATTATAAATTATAGACTCGAAGGCTCGTTATCAAAAGCGGACTTTGGGGCGTCTACATTACGTTGTAATATTTTTTTCTTATTATTATTTTTAAAGGGCGAATTTCACTAGTGAAACTGAACGCGATCAGCACATTTAAACCGCGTTCAAGAGTTGTCAGTGTCAATATTCCACAACAATATTGACACCTGTTCATCGCAGTTTATGTTCATATGAGCGGTCATTCTAAAAGTTGGCAACGTCGCAAATAGCTGTCAAATATTTACCTGTTTTGACTAATTTGGCAATATTACTACATGGAAATATGAAATATTGCTAACTAGTCAACTCAACTAGAACATTAATAATGAATTGCAATTATAACACAGAATTTGATGTTTTAACTAAATATTCGGTATTACGATATTTTTGCATTTCATAATCAATATTTTAGTTCACTAGTTAGCTGTATTTCATATTTTTATTCAGTAATATTGCCAAATTAATCAAAACAGCGAAATATTTGGCAGCTATTTGCGACGTTGCCCACTTTCAGAATAAACGCTCTTATAATAATCACTGGTGAGATGTGGGTATACTATACTACTAGATACACTTTTGCCTAACCTGTTATGTATATGTTTTTTTTTATTCCTAGAAATTACTGTAAGTAAGAAAACAAATCTCGCAATAACCTATTCATAGTGAAGAAAGTTTGATTTCTTTTCAAAATTCTAATCTGTGTGTGAAAAGCTAAACTTAAAATTAAACATGGGTATCAATCTGATAAGAAATATGCGGATGAACTCCCAAAGAACAAATAAATCAAAGTTTGGGAAGATACATATCAAATAGATGGCTCAGGTTCGTGGTAGATTCTGTGATAATTTGTAAGTACTTCAAAACTACTGGTAGTTACGTCATAGTAAAATAATACAGCGTGTATCAGAAAGGTGTGGTAACCATCAAACTGAATAAATTTCTCTATGGGACCAACATCGTAATTTCGAAAAAAATATCAGTTGTCCCATTCAAAATTTCAGTACCAACTCGACCTAAATGTATGGGACAGCAAATTTTTTTTGCGAATACGATGTTGGTACCATGGAGACAGTTATGCAGTTTGATGGTCGGTACCACACCTTTAAATATGAACACATCTTTCTGATGCATGGTTCTTTCTTTATCGGGTGGTTAGAGACTAACCTGGTGTTAGAGTTTTAAAGCCGCCCACGGGCCTCTGACTTAACTTCACATGCTGTTGACAAATATATCTCTCAGGCATGCCGGTTTCCTCACGATGTTTTCCTTCACCGTTTTAGAAGAAAGTGATACTTGTACAATACGCACATGAATCTGAAAAGTTAGAGGTGCGTGCCTTGGGTTCGAACTCGAAACCTATGACTTAGCAAGGATAGCACTGCTATTGATACATGCTGTATATAACTTTATTCAGTCAATTATGTTTAGAGAAATGAAGAACATTAAGAAGACAGTCACTATATAAAATGTTAGTAATGGAAAAAGTTTTTAAAAAGTGATCTTCAATAAAGGCAAACTAAAAGTAGAATTGGGTAAACCTAAAGCTATCAATTTATTTAACAAACTGATAGAAGATCAAAATAACATTTTAGATTCAAATAAACAGTACAGAGTCACCAGTCGCACTGTAAGAGTAAAAAATCATCATCATCTTCTTTTTCTTTTCGTGTGGTTAGTGACTTACCTGGTGTCAGAGTTTTAAAGCCGCCCATGGGCCTCTGCTTTGGCTTCACATGTCGTCAAGAAATATCTTCCGGGTCGACGGCGCGTTGTGTTGCAAGCAGTTGTCAGCAGAACTGACAGGGTCCGATATGGCCAATGCCTGCCGGGGTAGCGATTTCGGCCGAAAGCGTTACCGTGGCCCCTGGCAATACAGGCAACTGAAGGAACACGGGTGGGTTTTAGTCAGTAAGAGTCTGACACACCCTCCCGCTCCACCCAGAGCGGGAGAAGTTATTTGATAATTCTCACACAAAAAAAAGGCATGCCGGTTTCCTTACGATGTTTTCAATCGGTATAATTAATTGGAAACACAAGCATAATATAAAATATTCAGACAATATTGAAAACCTCGACTAGATTCATCACCCAAAATGTTCAATTTAAATAATTTATAGCATTGAAATGCTAAAGCATACTCCATGGATATTTCTAAGTAACAATAAATCACAAAATATATTCCTTTGTGAAATATCCGTTTTATTGTGAAAACTGAAGTAGCAAGTTGGAAATGGACAATTGTTCATTTCCTCAAACATGACACAGTTATATCAAATTGGCGAAAATCCAAAATATTGGTATTTGTATTAAAAACTAATTTTAAAGTGGTAATAGATAAAACTGGTATTTAAGTATAAGAATAGTGATGGTATACTTGGTATACTCATGCCAACATTTATTGGAGTCTACATATCTACGATCTTCATTATTTTGCATGTTCACTCGAGCGACTTTCATTTAGATCCTTTACTTATTTGTCAGAATGATCCTCACCTTCATCAAACGAAGGCTTATATCAAACAACCTCTTCACAAGACATTTCCAATCCATCGTAAACATTGTCTTCACTATATATCTTCCATCAGCAATCATTGCTAACAAGAAAGAAGGTAATCTACCGCCTCACTAGCTTCCCATTTTTTGGTATATTGCACAGATCCTTGGCGTCGTAGGCGTGATTTATAACTTTGTTTACTTCCAAAATATTCACTTTTGATATAGAAGCGACTCGATTTGTTGAGCATTGCAAATGGTGCGAAAACTTAGGATATTGATGCTTGTGTTTTATTTGAACCTGTTATAAAATGTTGGTGTTATAAACCAAAATATTTCTAGCTTTGTATATCTAAGTTTATAACAGGGTTCGGACTTATCTTCACCTTATTATTTTGGATCAATTTTAACAATCCCTTCATCCCAAACTATTCCAACCTAATACCCCATATTATCAAGCCTTGTACTTGATATTACTACACGTCTCCCAGGTGATGTAAAAATAAAATTTATGTCGTAATATCCTCCTTATCCTCTTTCGTTTATTTCAGGGTAGCAATGACACAACTCCAAGTGAATGGTCCATCCCAACATATTTTGAGGCTCTATCCCAGTTTACGAGTTATCTGGGCGTTTGGATGGACGCTATCGGACATTATTTGTTGGCTGATTTATGATATTTGCTCCTGTGGCCCGTATTGATACACCTAAATATACAACGAACCTTTGTTGATAAATAATAGGGCTGGGATCGAGGTGTTTTATGGGCATCGTATTTGCAGGTTCAAAATGGTTTTCGGTGTCAATTTGGTAATAGAAGGAAGCAGGAATACTGATGCTTGTAATACAAAACCACGCACAATGGCTCCGTTCTGATTTATTTGGGAAATTTTCTGGCTTTCAACTTCATTAAGGGTGATAACAGCGCAACGATGCTAATGTTTTCTGATATGTGGGAAGTAGTATGCGATTACGAACAACCAACGGGTTAACTTTGATTCTTAATGTTTTTAAAGATATGCATCAGTACCTTTGTTACGTCCATGTTTGAACCATCTATTATAAAATACCAGTGATCCATGTACTTTCTTACCCATGTTTTTTGTGATAGGTATATTAATAGGCATTAAATCTCAATTCGATTGTTTCATAATATTTCTGACACAGAGCGACCCATGTCCAAGAGAAAAGGGTTGTATTGGCCATTATAAATTAAAATCTAAACAAATAATTTTACGCTTCGTAACACTTAAGTATGTTTAGGTAGTACTTCGATTATACATAGGTATATTCATAAGTCATCAGCACAGTCTCGAATACTAAAGTTTTTTGGTCATGTCTCCAGGCGGAATAATGACTCCATAGAGCGTCTAGTGGTGCAGGGCAGAGTGGAAGGTCACCGATGAGGTGGACCGATCAAATAAAATCCGTGGTTGGAGGCCCTGTTTGTGAATGAATATAGGTTCTTATTTTTATTATTTTGTTTATCTTTTATATAGATTCTTTTCTTTTCTTTTAGATTTTTTGAATGTGAGAACGTTGTAGGCTGTAAACTTGTGTACCATTTTTTATTTTACTAAGTACCTGGTACTTGTTGATAGGCTTACACTTTCCTCCCATACCTATTAACGCTGTAATTTGAAAACATTGTAGAAACAATTTATTGTGAAAAGAGTAACCGTGGAGTTTCTGGCCGGCTCTTCTCCATAGGAAGCAACCAATTGGAACCGTGCACCTAGCTTCTGACGTTTCATAAATGCCCTTGTAGATTTATGTGAAATAAAATATTTTGATTTTGATTTTTTTTTTTTGAATGCGCCAGACTGTCATGTAACAGAACCAGATGGAGGGAGATCGTGAGGCGGGCAATGACCACACCTGCGATTGGACACAGTTCATTGTGCCCACAACCGCTCTGTCAAGAGCGAAACGAAGAAGAAGAAGAAAATAATCATAAGAATCTAAATGTAGTACAAAACAATACCTTTAAAGGTATTACAAAGCTCCAGAATATACTAAAATCGTACGTGGGTACAACCTTGAATCATTAACATCGGTATCACGTCACACCAAATAGTATTAACATCAAGGATTTGCCATTGATAGTTGATACGTGACTTAACAGTTAGGTATACGTTGTGCTAATCTGTAATCTATACATGTTATAAATTAAAGTCGATTTTCGTGTCTGTTTGTGTGACTTCGATTTTATTTTTCTAAACTATGCAACAGATAGTGGTTTTCACCATCATTTAGAGAATTTACTCCGGAAGGTTTATGTCTATATGTCGCAGTAAAATGGTTGAAGCCGTGATATAGTTATATCTCTAGGGATATAATTATATGAAAGCGGCTCATAACTGTTGGAGTGCCCTAATTTTGTTACTGTGACCAATTTCGACTTAGCTGTAGTCTGTGTAGTTAATCACAGTTCTAACCTAATCTATTTGGTCGGAGTGCCGCAATAGTTATATTACTCGATCGTGTTCGTATCATAGTTTTATTCTTAGTAAGACTGTTATGAACCGCTTTCATATATTACGGTATATAGCTAGCTATATCCCTAGATATCTCCAAGGATACAACTATATCACGACTTCAACCATCGTAGTACGACATATAAATTGATATTAAACTTACTTAAAATAAAAAATCTCGATATAAGTCGTAAAAACTGTGGGTTTTTTTTTTTTGGTTGGGAAATTATCAAATAACTTCTCCCGCTCTGGGTGGAGCGGGAGGGCGTGTCAGACTCTTACTGACTAAAACCCACCCGTGTTCCTTCGGTTGCCCTGTTGCCGGGGGCCACGATTTCCCTATCGGTTTTCTTCGAACCCCCGGCAGGCATTGGCCCTAGCGGACCCCGTCAATTCTGCTGACATCTCTTTGAGGCGCGCGTGGAACACAACGCGCCGTCGACCCGGGCTTGGTCCTTATCGGACGGCAAGCTACCCATTGCTCACCATCCGCAAGCCCGCGCCTACGGTGGCCGGAAATCGGCTCGCGATTCCCGCCCCGGGCGTCTCCTCCTGCGGCGGTTAGGGGCGTGAGGGCGCGAAATTTGCCTCTCCCTCACGCGTTCCGCCTCCTCCTTCGCGAGCATTACCGCTACCGCCATTTCCTCTCGCTCCGTACCATGGCCTGAACCAGGGCCGGACGCGAGAGATCACCGCCGCCGATCGCCTCTATGAGGACACGGCGTTGCTCCGCCCAAGCCGCAGACCTCCACCGTATGCTCCACCATGTCCTCAGGCCGATCCACACAATGGTGACACCCGGGTGTTTCCTCCCGCCTTATCCTGAACAGGAACCTCCCGAAGCAGCCGTGTCCGGTGAGGACCTGCGTCAGGCGGAAGGTGAGGACGCCGTGGCACCTCTCAAGCCACTCCTCAAAGAGGGGTCTTATCGCCGCAATTGTGGCGTGCCCAGCGCGGGGTTGCAACAATCGCACTCTCCATGACGCCATGAGATCCCGCCGGAGCTCTGTCCGCTGTGCCGCGATTTCTTGCGGCATCGGAGTTAAGCCCCGGCGTTTCGCCTCCTTGCGCCACTCCCAGATGTGCGCGAGGACCTTTGCCTCCAGAACCCATGGCGGTAATCCGGCAAGGAGGCTCGCCGCCTCGCAGGAGACCGTGCGATAGGCGGGTCGCTAGTCCTTGGTAAGGCGTACTATGTTTATCATTGGTCCAATTTACGCGCTGATTTATCACATCATGAATTCATGAGTAGGTAGCCGATTGTCGTGGTATTATAGGGATTTGATGCAAAGAAAACATTTAAAATAAAAAAATAAAAAACTACGTGTCTTTGGTTTTGAATTTTCGTTTTTTTTCACCGACTTCCGAAATGAAAGTTATTTTTCACTTTGTAGTGCTTTTTTTTGGAAGTAGGTTTTTTTTTTTTTAATTTTTTTTTTTTCGCTTTTTACTTGGAAGTCGGTTAAAAAAAGAATCATCGAAATCAGTTGACGTGATATTGAGTTATTCGTCCATTTGTTGCGCACATACTTAATGCAAATTAAAGACTTATATGATTTTCTCATGGATGCCATTGTTAGAACTGGACCAAATTGAAATGGGACCACACGGGAAGCACCAGCTTTCAAATAAAAAAAGAATCATCAAAATCGGTTCACCCAGTCGAAGTCAAAAGTTCTGAGGTAACAAATATTTAAAAAATAAAATACAGTTGAATTGAGAACCTCCTCCTTTTTTTTGAAGTCGGTTAAAAAAGTGTTAAGATGAGGTTTTCCGGGCCAGCAGGCCGATAATTTCCCTAAAACAAGAATGTATTATATGAAATATTTTTTCAGGATCTAAGTACACTTATTTGACTATTTACAAAATTGATTCTAAAACAGGCTAATTCGTATAACCCCCCATTAAGTTTGAAAGGGTCTAAAAAGAGACAGACCAAAGAAAAGATGGATGGCCGTATGAAAGATAATGTTTAGCTAGATTGGGAATAAACACTGCGATGACGCTTGATGTTACTGCGCCAACCCCAATAAAATAAGTACAGAAGGATGAATGGATATAGAATTCATGACTACCCATAGAATTATTTAATACCTATTGTCAATTTGCTCTTTTATTATTCCACTCCGAAGAAGGAAGTCACTGGGTTTGGCGTACTCTAATAATAAGATCGAATAAATTTCTCATTTCCATTCATTAGCTTTAGGTCCGATCGTAGGCGTGACAATGACAGATGGAGGTCTT
This sequence comes from Agrochola litura, assembly GCA_949152395.1. Classification (NCBI taxonomy): domain Eukaryota; kingdom Metazoa; phylum Arthropoda; class Insecta; order Lepidoptera; family Noctuidae; genus Agrochola; species Agrochola litura. Next base: position 12,413,780 of record OX424509.1, on the reverse strand, counting down.
CAAATTTGGGGGCTGACTTTATAAATCATTCATTGATTATATTGATCTATTGTTGCAATAATATCCTCAATTCATGACGTGGTCCGTCTTCATCCTGTCCTTGGTCTATTTTTTATGACGAATAGTAACGCTTAATAGTAAATTGTTACAGAGAAGAAAAAACATATATTCATTCATTCATTGTAGGTACATATTTAATGCCAAAAGTACATATTATGTTAATGTTCGGCTGAATTTAGAAAATGTAAATACACTCAACTGTTATTATGTGTCCATTTTCAAAGTTCAAAATTCCTTGTGGTTTACCGGAAAATTGAAAATACTTGGAAGGACACAAAGCTTCAAAGCATGTGCCTCCATTAGTTCATCCCCACATGGCGTCGCTATTGTGTAATCGAACTAAGCTGAATTGATGGTAATAGGTGATGCAGTTGTTCAAAAGCGGTACTGCCTGTTCAAAAATTAATTAAAATAACTTGTATTATTCCATTGTTTGGCTAAGGTCACAACCAATTTTGTGCTTAAGTACTCTTCCATACATATTACGCAAGTGATACTGAAATATATTCTTTCCCGTCTATACACAATATATAATTTATATAACCTGTACAAGACAATTTGTGTTCTTGTGCATGCCTGTGTCTTGTAAATGTGTTATGCACCTACAATCTGGTTAAAATCTGAATCTGATCATTTAAATTTCTTGTAACATACTTCGTAAAGTTGTATTTGGCAATATCCTCAATTACGTATTTAGTCGTTATTTTAGTCGTAGGAACATTTCATTTGCTGTCTTTATACCTGAATATTACCGACGATCATTTTTATTCTATACCTAAGTAATAAAAAAAATATACATATACCTAAGTCTTCTTATGATGATCCATGAGATTCTGCTTTCTTCGTAGGTATTTGTCGATTCGTGAGATTCTTAAACAGTTTCCATTTAATATAATGAGGAAAAAACATTATCCTTGCAAACAGAACAATAAAACTGTCGACCGTCTAATTTGTTGTTTTCCATTCATTTGTTTTGGCAACACTGATTTATAATTCAAAGGCTAGGTACTTTTCTCCAGCTTATATTGATTTTGGCTTCATTTAATTCCATATGTCTTATAACCTTCCATGTTCATATATCGTCGAACTTGTATTATCAGTATTTATTAGGTACCACACGAGTAATAATCACCAATTTGCTAACGTTGTACCTACAAATTGTTTATTTCTTTTCCAATTTGCAGAAATCAGACATTTAAAATACTCTATATTTTGCGATCTGACATTTCTCCCGGGAGTTAATTAACCTTGATTTATGTTAGGCTTCGTATCGATTGAAACGTTCAGACTATTTTGAAACAATCCAAAAACAAGGGAGGTAATAAGTGCGCCTACATTTTTAATGATAATATTGATTCAATCCTTAAAATACACTTTTCCTTTTAAATTTTTAATGCTCGACGCGAGGCTAAAAATGGTCCTTTGGCATTGAATTATTTTGCCTTGTGACTGTAATAGAACTCGTTGGTTCTTTTATCCACTCACGAAATCATAATATGAATAGATTCTTCACAAAAAAAAACTTTTGCTGAAGTACTTTAGAAGTGCTCACGACCTTTTACGTACTAGACTCCCGAATAATGTGATAGTACGAAATTCACTCATCCATCATCCACTCGGGTCTCCAAGTGGGTACTATGATCAATGTTGGTTGAAATCAGACAAGGATGGATGGCATAAACCATAATTAAGGTTCAGTAAACAACCACTTTTCCTTCCAACTTTTTGTATCAACATCGAACGGTCGTGAAAGTTTGCGTAGTCAATTACCCCGTACCAATTATAATTGAAAGGGGTATCGGTAATATTTCTTTCAAAAAGTAATTGGTCGTTACAGAAATTGAAGTACTAGCAGGTTCCATAATTTATTTATGTACTTTCAGAAGCCACATAAAGTAACGACTTGTAACTTATAAATATTTAACGTGTTTTCTGAATATTTTGATATTTCCTCGAAGTTAGAATCACAAATAGCGACGTTTTATAGGTGACATTTTACCTATCGCATATAGAACTTGATGACATTGTAACTCTTCCTCAACCTCGTACGAAATCAAAATGCATACAGTAGTACATTTGCGTATGAGCAATAAGCATTCGCGTTCCATTTTCAAAATACAGCGAAACATGAACGTTGGTTATACAAGCTTTTATGGTTGAAGGCTTCGTCCCATTCATATTTCGCGTTGCATCCAAATTTCGGAGTAGAAATTTTCGAATGCAAATGTCCTTGTTAAATCATGAAGGCCTACATCCAATTCCAGAATGAAAACACTTGTTTTTTAAAGTTCAAAATGATTAAAAACTGAGTATTCTGTTAATCAATATTTATTGAATAAATAAATTAAGAAAATGAACACTTTTTCGTCTACATTTTTATCTTGAAGTACCTTTCAAATGCGAGGTCTCTTTCCGTTTTTCTTTAACATTATTCTAGTAGTTAATCACACTATTTCTTCAATAGAACTTGAAATGTCAGACCAAACGACTATTTATTTATTAACTCACTAACACATCCTAATTGAGTCGAGGATTACCGATATAAATATTAACGCCTACCAATCCATGAATCGGTAATACACTTCTAATGTAAGTCCACCCACAACTGTATCTAAATATGTTTGTATCCAGGTGTCTATATACTCGAACAGTCCCGTATAATCTAACCACATACCCTACACTAATCATTTCGGAGCCCACCCACATACCTACGTAGAAAGTACATACCTGTGTGCCCATAACCTAAATAGAACCGAATTACGGACAGGAATGCATCGCATTTTGAAAGGCCTGCTCACCTCACGGGTGGCATGCGACGTGCAATAATCAACAAATGGGAAAACATCTGACATTTGCAGTATAATTTCCAGTCGTATGTTAGTCTATTTTCAACATTATCGATCAGCTCGAACTCGAGGCAAGCTTCATAAAAAAGTAATACGTAATTACCCGTTTCCTTTGGCATTTGTGTTATAAACGTATTTATTTATTGTAACGATAGGTATACTATCAATTAGGCGTTTAGTTACTTCGTGTATTGTTGGGACCTACTTTTGTTCCTTTGTTGACGTTGGCCAAATTGTTTGAGCTTTTCGCCGTTATAGTTTTCAATTGTGACTCAATTAAAGCCCATAAGTAAAAATACTTATCCAAACTGTGTCAATTGGTACCTACAATAGAAGTTGTTTTTAAAACTACGAGTAAATGTTTACCGCAGCTTCTTCCGTAAAAAAGATGTTACGTATGTGCACAACTCAGTCCTACCGTATCGTACCAAGACGACCCATTGAGGCGTACAAAACTAATTTTTGAAGTGACAACTTCTTTAGGCGCGTTGGACATTTTTGAGATGGGAAAAACAATAATTAAACTCGCAACACCGTTACCGACACCTCATTTTTGTAAACGCGATTGTACTCTTTATTTATGGACCAATTTACGGATCAATGTTCTATGCAAGTATTTTTACTTTAAAGGTTTTGGAAGTGTTTTTTTAAATTTGTTCAAGTTTTCACTTCTGTCGGCACTCCCGGAGTGCCACTGTTTTATTTTTTTTCAGTTTTGAACAATTTTAATTCTGTAACCGTCAGAGAGAAAAATTATTTACACACACGTATTTACATGATTTAAAAACTAACAAAACTAATTAACTAACTTACTTCTACATTCAGGTAAGGTTGTACGGAACTTATTTAAAACGCTTTACTTTGATTAATTAGTTTTTCTAGGATGTTATAAGTATACAGATGTATCTTACTACACACCCACCCTTCCAAAGCCTTTACCCTATTTTAAAGGACGCCTGTCTCGTTGATGTTACGAGACAGGCCCATTCTTATCCCGGGCCATTTCTCATTCAAATGATAATTGAATACGTAAATCATTTATCCATTTATATACAGAACACGTATTTACATAGATTGCTTAGGCCACTACTTGTGATCTTAATCTGAAGTGTAATGTATTACATGAAGTAGCTACGTATCTTGCATTGATAACACTAGAGGCCTCATCCATTACCTACGTGGTTGAAAGGGTCTAAGCTTTTTCTTAGGCTGTGTGCAGACATAAATCATGATTGTCTTTAGTCAGACTATCGCTTTATGACAACAATAATAGGGCACACACTTGCAACAATACAGTTTGATTGATAACTTGCCGTAAACAGAACAGGAGACGGGTATGTGACTCTTTCGTTATTATCAGCGATATTATAACTACTGTGGGCGTAGTGTGGGTAGTGTTGGTTAATGCGCAATAGAAAAACAGTTTTGCAGTTCGGATCACATTATAATTTACTATCAAATTAATCACACTAGCTAAATTATACACACACTGGGTGCGACGGCGTTTATTAAAATCACAAATTAACACAATGATCACAAATTACAATCAACACAATAACTGAGTACCACGAATCGAGAACAGTTCCGCGACGTCTTAATTCCGATGCGATCCGAGGCTGAATCTCCTCCTAGCCGTGGCCTTAAAACATCACGACTCTGTAGAAGCGCGCTTTTTGGTGTGGGTAGTTCACTTGATGTCGCCAGTGGCGCGCTTGCGATTCGTTTCGTGTCCGTACTAATGACCGGATCCGACATATAAATGTGTTTTTATTTTGTCCTTTACCACGGCTTAACTGGAGACGCTGCGACTCAGTAAAGAAACACTAGAACAGGATGGATATTAAGAGCTTGCCGCTACATTAATGACCAGTTTCGTAAACGATTATGACAAATTTGTTTCATTTTAACAGTTTAACAACAACAATTGCGTTATTTACAGCAGATTTCTTTTCCAACTTATGAATCAATGGATTAGCAATCTGTTTCAAATCGAAACAAATTGTGATTGATCGTGTATTACGCAAGCAGGATACAGGTCGTGTCTGCTTTCAAAATTAATTATGGAACTGCTTAAGTTAGGTTAGGTTAGGTTAGGTTAGGTTAGGTTTTCTTTAGTGTTACAGTAGTCGTTGGTCTAGTGGGCGCAAGCGCTACTGTTGAGTATGAGGTCCTGGGTTCGATTCCCGGGTCGGGCAAAGTGTCATTGGGTTTTTATATCTGAAATTTCTCAGTAGCAGCTCGGAGTCTGGATTTGCGCCCGGTTGATGGCAATAGGCTCGCCCCCTATTACATGGGACTTAAACATAACTGGCGAAATGTGGGTGTACCTGCTACAGGGACACCTCTGCCCAACCCTTCGGGGAAACAAGGCGTGATGTTATGTGTAGTCAGATATCAGACTGCAGTATTCCTTTGTGAAAATGAGTTCCACAAAATTATGAGTCGTAAATCTACGTAAAACAGACTGCCCGAATAACATGGAAGAACATTATTATCTATGTTCAAATTCTCATTTACTGGCCTTTGGTTTTGCCAGCATAACTTTAGAAATATTAAACCAATTTTAATGAAACCAAAGCTTATAATATGACCGAACAATGCAGCACCAAAATTGGCCTCGTAGTTATCAAGTCCGGAATATTATGTAAAGTTGTAATAACAAAATAAGTAACTAGTTCGCATTTTAGAATGTTCTGAAATACATACACGTTCATGAATAACATTTTTGCGACCTGACGTGCTAGTATAAACATGAAATTTCAAACTGTAGGTATCCTTATTCATACTTAACATTCATAAACTATTTAGTAGTTCGTGCTTCGTCCTCATAATATAAATAAAGTGAAACTCAAAGCATTTATTTCAAATAAAACAAATACAGGCACTTTTGAATTGTCATGTGGCAGTCAGTCAGAAAGATGAAGCTAGTTGCCAATTCTAAAGCGTAGTAGGTTCCTATGGAGAAGAAACTCCACGGACACTATTTTAGATAAAAATATTGGTTACATCATTCATGTTGAAATTATACATGCGAGGACAATGTAGAAAGATGTGCACGTTAAAAGCGTCCGTAATAAATAGACAAGAATGACAAACAATAAAAAAAACAGTGGCACTCCGGGAGTGCCGAAAGAAGAGAAAACTTGAAAAAAAAATCGGCACCGCGGTCATTAACGCGTTGATGTCTTTTTAATGGTCAAAAGCTAGTGTCGTCACAGTGTCACGAAATCAATGGTTTAGTCCCATCTCAAAAATGCCCAACGCGCCTAAAGAAGTTTTCACTTTAAAAAAATACATAAGCCGTGGGAGCAAAGCGTAAAGTAAGAGATAAACAAACTCACTATTTAAGTTGCATGACGTTTTTAAATATAAAGGCAGTCTACCAACTAATATCGTGCAAAGTATTGTTAGACTGTGACCGACTTATCAATACAATATAAAATATTACTTACATTTGAATTATTGAAGCCAACATGCTCCTTATCCAAAGGCCTAGTTTATACAGCGCGTGATAAAAATAAATACACATAAAGTATTCTAAAATTAGATTATCATGTTCATTCCACTGTGAGGTTTGCGTGGTGTATATGTAATAACGTACTGTTGACGGTTTCAAGGCATTTACACTGTACCTACCACGATATTAATAGGCTGTGGTTTATGGAAAATCGGAAAAGGGAAAATATATACTGGGTAGAATTATAAATATATTCGGCATGGGTCGCTTCTCATCAATCATTTGTTTGGGTAGGTGTTGTATTTGGAGAGGCTGTATATCCATCAGTTGAGAACGTTGGTGTGATATTGTTTATAATAAAAAACGTGTGGCACTCGGGGTCTGCCGCGGTAAAGCTATTGCATAGCATTTGTAACCTCCATACTTCCTATTTGTCAACGCTACACTTGGGATGATGACGGATGATGACATAAAACAATAATTACGTTCCCATGACAACATCACGTTATTATATACGTTTTTTTCGTTACGGAATTTCTGGATTCGGTCGCCGCGCTCAAAACCCGCGATAAAAGCTATGCAATAGCTTAAAAGAAAGGCCTTATATTAAGTACAGAAAAATCTTTAGAAAAAAAAAAATAACATAAAACCGAAATATATTTTTACTATCAGCAATTTCAGAGATGTCGGTGTCAACTAGTATTTAACCCCCACTAAATGCTGTTGAAGTTAGTCCTTAAAGTAGTCGTGGGCGTTAAGCCAACTATCTGTCGCCTCTTACACTTTATTGCAGTTTATACACTATAAGTCAGACCTGTCTTCATCAGTATCTTTGCGGTTTTTCTTCCACAAATTGTGAGGACGTTCTCAAGTATTCTGTCTGAGGAGGCTGACAGATTAGCCAAAGAAGCAGTTCTTTTAGGGATACAAACACCGGGTGTACTACCAAGTTATTCCGAAATCTTACGTAAATTTAGAAATATTAATAATTTATCTTGGAAGGAACATTTTGACGAAAGATCAAAATCTAAAGGAATTTGGTATAAAAGTATACAGAGTGAGCCTCCTCAAATACCCTGGTTCTCTGGGTCGAAACTGAGTCGCCGTCAAATTGTTGCTGCGCATCGTTTGAGGTCAGGACATATTCCACTAAACAACTTGGCTTATCTCATGAGAAAATCGGACTCTCCTAACTGTGAGGTGTGTGGTAAAACAGAGGATGCACAGCATGTGTTGGTGGAATGTGTCCGATATACAAGCAAAAGAAACGCACTTTTCAACGCGATGAAATTGTCGGTAATGGATGTTGGAATGTTTCATGGTATTCTAGCTAAACCTACGTCTGAAGCAGCAAAAATATTATATACTTTTTTAAATAAGTAATTTTTTTAGATTAAGTTAATTTTTGTGTTATAAGTTAATTTAGTTAGTCGTTATGTGTAAAAGAACGATGGGATTGACATCGTCACATATGTGTACAAAAATCCCTTAAATAAATAAGATTTACAAAAAAAAAAAAAAAAAGTATTTTGTCGTCTATTTTATTATTATTTTTATTATCTTTGAGCTATCTCGGGACCCTAGGGTCCCGGATCTTTGGAAGGCGTACAAGGGGCCGAAGCCAACTCGCAGAGGCCCCTTAAACAATTTGAAATGGAATGAGACACCAACCGCCGATTATCCCTGTATGCAATATGCAAGTGCACCCAAGGACAACCCCCGGTTGGTGCAGGACTATTACAGAACATGGAAACAAAGCATATTGGGCTATGGGTTTGGGTGACTATAGTGGATTGGTTACCTTAAACTATGGAAGAGCTATGTCCCCTGCCTGATGAATGTTTTATTGTACACGGATAAAATGGAAGGAGATGACTCGCACACTCAAGAATCTCAAGAATGGGCCCCCGGAAACTGTCGCTAGCATATAGTGACGTAGCGACAAGGGGGCAACATGTCCTGAGGTGCTTGAAGAGTGGAGAGGTATTCCATGGCTTTTATTATCAAGTAAATCAAGATTTTTTTTTGGTGAAGGAACGTCGACAAACGACTTTTGATTCTTTTGAAGACAAGTGAAAGGAAAGTCGGTTTTCTGATCTTTAGGTGTGCTTCATTATGATGTTTGTCAATGAATGTCACCTACTTTGATGTCTGTAACTTGAACAAGGATTTTGATCCGAATCATTGATGAAAGTGTAGGTTGATATTGATATGTTATGCATGTATGTAGAAATCAATACGGAACGGCGGTGTTTATGTGTTTAGCAGGTAATTATTAAAATTTGTAACCTAATATTTATGATGTATGCTTTTATTACGCTATAATTGCAGGGAGAATTTTATAGATTCATGTTCCTTATCTACACCTAATCTAACCTAATTTTTTTTTTTTTGTCTGGAACATTGCCTACTTTCTGGTAAATTGAATTTGGTAAAAATATTGATAGGTAAATAATTATTGTTTTTCCGTAGAATTCCTAATTTCCACAAAAACTAAACATACGTAAAGCTGTTAGTATTCATTTCCCTTCTGGCCTATAAGAAAATATTTTTCCAATGGTCCGATAATCCTTGTAATCTGCAAAAATCCAGAGGTAGTTTATCTTAATATCATTGGCTTCACAGTTAGTCCTTCATCTTTATTATTTTCGGCTGCCAAAAGGTATAGGTAGGGATACTGCGTTGCGATTTCGTTTTCAAAAATGTAAACATTATGTATTTTTAGAAAAACCACTTTAAAATTGAGGCATAAAGTTCAGTTTCTGCTACAACTTCAAACATTTTGATGACTTCTTCAATTGTATGAGTCATTCTGAAATCAACTTAATTTATTAATAATATATTTAAGTAGGTACCTACTTGCACAGTTATTTTCTATCCTATCTGTCTATTCCATTCTATTTTTTTCTATGGCAATGGTGCCGAAGCCGACAATTTTGCCAATGTCAGATGTGTTAAGAGAAAACGTTTTAAACAAAAACACACACACATCAGTCTGATGGTGAGTTGCAACCCAACTTCAACCTTCATGTAACTTTAATAAAGATCACTGATCTTTATTAAAGTTACATGAAGGTTGACGTTGGGTTGCAACTCACCATCAGACTCTTAAAGCCACAGTGATCCTTATCGACGTTACAATAGGGTTGCCTTTTGGGTTTCAGCTGTCAGGGGTAAATTAATTGTGAGAGAACTGTACTTCATATTTATAAACACAAATTTATATTCTAGCAACATCGCAAAATGAACCTACATTGCTTGTATAACATATTTCCGTACAATATATGTATTTTCCGTTTAGAATGTGGAAATTATGCATGCTTAAATTATTACAACGTTAATTACAAACAAAATTATAGCAGTAATTAATCACGGCTTGTTTACCATACAATTACAAGTTCAATTTGCTATTTAAATACTGCCTCTCCCCAAAATTTTAACGATAAAAACCATTGACAATAATAATTTTCAACGGTTGGCGTAAAACCAGCGGTGAGCGATGAAATTGTCTTTTTATAACTGTCATAATTTTCCAAAACATTTGCTTATTACTTGGGATAGCTACTTTTTGCTTAAAGAAGGGAAGATAAAAATACAGAATTTTAGGTACTTACATTTCTCCAGTTCTTATTTTAAATATTATTTTAAAACTTGAAAAACGTTTTTCATTTATGTTTCATCGACAAAATCTGACATTTCACTCATACACTAACATTAGCCAAATCGTTAATTCAATTCACACACGATATGATCTCTCCTAAGGACTAAAGTCATCAGTGTTTGCCAACACTCATCGTCTACGTCAGCATTTCCTATCTCGTCCATTTGTATTCAAGTCTTGCTTCAATCCCCAATATGTCGTCACCTGACTAGACGAGCAACTCAACCCTATTTGAACGCAGCAAAATAGGTACATTTCTGAGCAAAATTTATATCCGCGTTGAGTTCGGAAACAATGTATTTCAACTTACCGGGTTTGACTTATTTTATTTATAGTGGTCGTAAAATTAGATACGTGCTTTGACGTGGAGTTTTGAACGTTGTAGAATACTAAGATAACCTAACAGCAATAAGTACTAAATACTCCTGAGTATTTAAATTATTTCCATCCGTTTCTTTACAAAATTCCCAACGAATACAACGTTCATTTACATGTCCCAAAAATACGGGACCATGCTTATCTAACTGTAAAATGTTTATATGTGTAATAACAAAAAAAGTTTTCAGAAGTTTTGACGGGAAACGAAAAAGTTTTCCTACGTGTTATGAATTTTGAATGAGTGAATGAATGAATGTGCTAACTCTTAAAATAAAGACAAAAATATTCGCGTTCCGTTTTTGCTCCTACGATTCTAATTTTGTTTTGTTTGTTTGCACAAAGCTATCTAAAGTTAGTTGCTAGTGTGGTTGTTTTGGTGAAAATATTGTTGTACCAAACGGGTATTGTTAAGAATAGAATTGTTTTATCGTTGCGTTATTTAAAGAGGTTACTTTTCTAAAGCAAAGTATTCAACGGATTTCTGTAAGGGTCAGTGACAGGTCGGCCCGAGTCAACTAGGCCCGAATAATAATACCAGATATTTCACTCCCAATTACGGTTATTTGTACGGTCACGCAGAAAATCGACATTTTAAAATAAATCATTATGTTTTATTTTTCCAAAGATTTGGTTTTTTATTTACATACAAAGCAGGAAATCACAATTATCTGCAACGAATATAATTTTCTATTTCAATTATAATACCTATATAACTAGCCTAAGTTCATCAGTTTTTTAAATTGTCTGAACTAAAAAAGACAAGCGTTCCTTTGCTAAGAAAATGACACACATCGGTTATTTGATGACATTAGAAAAGATTTATATTTCACTCTTGCACATTAGTCTAGCTAGAACATAAAAGACAAAAAGACGATTTCTGTGATTCTGATTTCTGCTTATAAGTATAAATAGAAACAATCTTTATTGCAGAACAAGTTTATAGCATTAAATTTCATGATAAAAAATTTAAAAAATGCATTTATTCTAAAAAATAAATAAATAAATTCTATCAATAAATTTAAAAAAATCTTCAATATTTTAAGAAATCAATAGTTTTCTTGCCGATGGTACACCGAATTTTTTTGGCGTTTTGGCGACGTAGTATCTGGTATTATTATTCGGGCCCAGTTGACTCGGTTCGAGCTCATCATCAGAATCATGATACGTCTGAAAAAGAGAGAACGGTATTTTAAAAATAAGAACTATATTCTCAGCACACAGCGATGTGATAAGAACGCTTTTCCTTAATCATGGTGATAGTAAAAATAGTGAGCTACTATTTCTACCTATCCCATCTTCATTCTCTCCGATATTTCATCTAGGAAAGAGTAAACGGGTAGTTTTAGCGAAGACAGTTTATACGAATGGTGCCATTACGATCGGATCACCCAAGTTTAACCGAATTGGCAACGTGATACCGCAGATCTATTCGATATTAGTGTTGGGCTTCGGTGAACGCGTTTCCAAGAAATGCTTATTACGGTAGCCCAACTACTGCTGAGTTCGAGAAGTTAATAATTTTCTTTGGTAGCAATTAAGTAGCGTATGTAAATAAGTTATTAAGCATGTTATAGCTTGCCCTTTATTTTCGAGAATTATTTGCTAGAAGCTAAATATGTAAAATGAATGTGTGCTGAAAGTTTTTCGTGGAAAATGTTAAGTTTTGCTTGGGAATTTGAAATAAAAATCTTTCAACCGCAACCATCGAAATTGGAAATGGTAGTAACATTGGCAAAAAAAAAATGCAGTATATCCCTACATGTGCTCAGTAGCTGGATATTACAAAATTAAATGAAAATGTGGAATTTCAATTTTTATTTTGAATACAACAATTCTGCAGTCTTTATAATTGAACTGCAAATCTCATACTAAATTTAAGCTTATTTAAGTTTGAAGCAAAATAAGCTTTCTTCGCAAAATCAAATGCTATATACACAAAACTTATAGGTAGACGTTTTTTTAGCAAAATTATAAAAACTCCAAGCGCAAGCTTACCACGAATTTCACTTAACAGTGTTTTCAGTTAGGTACAGCACAGGTCGTCGTTGCATGCATTATAAGCTTCACAGTTCACGGGTCGCCATTTTAATTAAAATATTCATAACAGACGTTGTTAGACGTATTTTGAATACATCATACAAGTTCATAAAGTTTAATAAAGCAGTATACACGCAATGATCCAGGTTTATCGTGTTACAACGAGATTAGTTTAAGGCTTCTATACATCGACGTCACGCGTGGTCGATTTGAATGTCTAGACGGATGAATTGGCTAATTTGAGGATTCTGTCACCCTTACCATTGGGTTAACATGACGGAAACAGACGTTTCGGTGAATACAAACCTACCAAATAACACACAAGATGACTTTGAAGGAATTCAATTAAAATAACAAATTGTTGTTAACGTTATTACGGTTACAAATCTTACACATAATGAACGAACTCACAGTTACAACTTAAACAAATAAAACCAACAAAACAAAAGCTTTCAAAGATATGCATTTGCAGATAAGTTGCCTCAATTAGATTAAGCTAATGGACACCAGGAAAACATTATTTAACCCAAAGCTCCAGAATGCATACACGTAGATAATAAATCTAATTAGCTGCCGGCAGAAACATGCTAGTCTAAAGAGAAAAGAGCTATTTAGGAAATTGTAGCACGTCACTTTTCTGTCCTTGCTTCACCCACCGTTGCCTTGGGCGCACTCAAGTATCTTGAAAATTTTAATTACGCACAAACATGTCTTACTAACTAGGAGTTGGGTTAGGCACGCATTTTCATTTGCGTAATTTCTCAAAAATGTTTTTGTGCCTGACTTAATTGGAGCTCCAAGAGTTTCGTAAGTATTTTTCATTAGTCACGCAATAATTGCGCTGCTAAACTATAGTACATATTTAACCTTGGCCAACTAAATGCATCTTCTAAAAGCATAACATATGAATGGAGAGACTCTTGGTCGAGTACAATCATTTTCATTGTGGGTTTCTTCGACATTTCCATAAAGCGTCATTTTATTAATCTCGGGTCAAGGATATGACGGTATTTCCTCGAGGGCAGCCTTACGTTTCGGAGGATAACGGACATTGTTATGTTAAGAAGGGTAAACGGTTATGAGTTCAAAAATATAACACAACTCGTGTATCTTAAGTTTTACGAGGAGCTTTACGGTTGAATACAACATAGTCTTAAACGAAAAGTTTCGAGTGGAATATTTATTTCTGAATTTGTATGAAGTCTACATTTATTAATGCGAGATGAGACATCGTGGATTGAAATAAACATGTTAAATATAGAGCTGAATCAAAACATTAATATCGCGAAACTGATTTTAGAAGCCCACCAAACTCAACAGTACGGTTTTAATGTAACGTGCGACAGTGTACATTTCGGGTTGAGATTTAAATTTTGGTGGTTTCCAACAATTTGCTGACAGTGTATTTCGGTGTATTTCAGCTGCGGAAGCCGGTGTCGACGCTCTCGATCCCGGGCGCGATGAAGGCGTACTCGGGGGGAGGGAGGGACGCGGGTGGTGAGGAAGCCGGCGTCGCACTCGTCGGCGTGCACAGCGAGTACCCGCGCTTCGGCGAAGAACGAGCGCTTGGCGGCGGCACGTACAAGGGAGGGGGGACAGCTAAGCACAAACCCAATATAGGATATAGGTTAGTGTCCAATGCTCTAGCTGTAATTGGAGTGGATGTGCGTGATGTTTTTATATTGAGTTAAATTGTACCTGAGATCAAATGTTCAGACGTGATAGGGAGGAGTTGTCGCGAGGATATTGGGTTATCCTTTTAAGGCTAAATTGTATTTTCTCAATAAGATTTGCTTCCAATTCACAAAGTGTCTGTTTCAGAATGAGTCAGTAGAATTTGTAAACAGTTTCGAACGTTAATAATACATTAATTTCAACTTAAATTTCCTTTCTAAAGATCAAATTCAACAATCATTTTGCATTGTACAAACAAAAATTGAAATTGCTATTCAAATAAAATATTCAACAAGGTCTTTTACCGATGTCGCAAATTTCAAAGAATTGTAAGAAAGTCTTAAATCGTGAAGTTTTGAACACAGTAAGAGTTTCTCAAGAGTCGATCAATGAAATGATAATGAAGCAGGCAAAGTTGGCACTTCAGCATAATTGGAGAGCGTCTTTGTAAGATCACACAATGCTGAGCTTTCCGTTCTAGCATGTGGATTCGTGTTTACCTTGGGTTGGGAACTAAGAACGAAAAGATTTTTTAAATTTTTAACTAGTTCTTTGTATGATTTTAATCTTATTCTTTATTGTACACATAAATTACAAAAACAATGTTATAACATTATAAGAACAGCATAAATACAAAGGCGAGATTAACCCAGAATTGGGTTTTCTGATACCAAATCTCAGTACGATAGAGAGATTTGTAAATGAGGACAGTAAATAACTACATTTTATATTTAAAACGTTAGTTTAAAATCTGCCTAGCTTTTTCCCAACTACGTTGGGGTTCACTTCCAGTCTCACGGGATGCAGCTGAATACCAGTATTTTTCATGGAGCGACTGCCTATCTGACCCAGTCCTTGGTAAGACCGACTTTCGGGCTTGTGACGACCCGTAACAACTGTCAAAGATCCACGAATGACAGCCGGGACCAACGGCTTAACGTGCTTTCCGAGGCACGGAGGAGTCCTCGGTATGTAAAGATGTTCACCCATCCACGGACTAATCCCGGCAAGCGTAGCTTAACCTGATGGATCAATCCGTGTGGCTATAACAGTCGCACGGGTTGATCATTTAGCCACAAGCTCCTCGCTCCTCTAAAACGTCAGATTATTCTGAATATCGTAAGCATGGCGTACACAGTATTACGACTGTAGGTATTCCTCAAAGGGATAGGCGAAAATGTTAATTATAACCACATTTCGCCAGTTATATTGAAGTCCCTTGTGTTAGGGGAGGAGCATTTTGCAAACAAAGTCCAGAGTCCGGCCTGTTTTTGAAAAACTAAATACAATAACTCATGGGAAGAAGCTTTAAGCTGACAGCAGAAACAATAGAACGCCAACTGCTACGATCCTTGCACACTCTTTTTGCTTAGTTTACATTCATACATCAGAGGCCCAAGTGTGAGTTTCTTTTGGCCATCTTGACCGCGTTCAGCGCTCCGATTGGCCCTTCACCAGTGAAGGCTTGTGAAGGGCCAATCGGAGCGCCGAACGTGGTCGATGCGGAAAGTCGAGATGATTAAAAGAAACTCACACTAGGCATCTGGATCTGGGCATTCACGAACGCCGGTTGCGAGTACTACGCACCTGACCTTTCTGAAGAACATCACCAATAAGGTCTTGAAAATTCTTGATGTTAAAACCCATTACGAGTTTAAATTATTGTAAATACTTACCTATCATTCATATTCATGTATCGTGCTCGATAAAGATCTTGAAATACACGAGCCAATTGAATTCGAAACGCAAATTAACACCATGTAGTTTCCGAATCGTTCGTTGCTCAGCAAAATAACAGACTGTATGGCTTTTAAAAAATCCAATTTGCAATGTTTCGCGAGCGTTCGACTAAATATCGACTACGACACGTTTCGTGTTCTTCATTTGGTTGTTTGTTTTTTAACTCGAAACCGTACGAATTTCGTTTGTTTTGTTTGTTTTTAGACAGATTCAAAGCTGTTCTGTCTGCAGAGTTTTGACTTGTGTCAGACAAGTTTTTTTCGGTAATTTTTTTACTTTTACTATTTGATTCTGTTTTGTTAGGTCGTTTCCTTATTGGTCGATGCTGTATCGTTTCGATATACAACGTGTAAAGTTAAATACGCAAACCCTGAAAATAAATTGAACCACTTTTTAATATAGGTCACATTTTACAAAAAAAAAAAACATTAAAAACATTGCCCTGTCTATTTATTAATAGGTCAAGCCATCACATGAGCAAACCCGCCAAAATAGGTAAACAAACACAAATTGTTGTCAACCAATTTAAATTTTCTCATACGCGGGATAATAATAGCTTTTATTTCAATGCAAATACGAATCTTACGAACTAAAACATAAAACCTTTACAATTTTTTTAATGATTTTTTTTCTCTCTAAAGTAGGTCAATTGAATTAAAAATCAGTTGGGGTGTCCGAGGTTTTGCGCATTTAACGTTACACGTTGTAATATGCTCTGTATACCGCACTGCTTTCATTTACGGAGCAGACGTTATGTTTTCGGTATAATTTGTGCAGTACCACTTAATTACTCGCGACAAAATGTCGTCTTCGAGTGATAAAGATGTTTTGGGGATACCAATCACGTCTGTGTAGTTCCGCTAGCTAATTAAATTTGACCTTGTATTATAAATGCGAAAGTATCCATACTATTTTAATACATGCACAAGTAACTCTATCTCTCTGTTTCATGCCTTAACTGTAGAATAAATTTGCATGGATTTTGTCTCACAGATAGATCATGACCACAATATTAACATGGACAGAATGGAAACTAGGCCTATTTGTTGAAATTATTATCTACGCTCCATTTTTAAAAAGATCGCGGCGACCACTCGTCTCGACACGGCATCCGCAACTGACAGCACCGCGACTATCACTTTGGGGTCTCGTCAATGATGGCGTCTGTGTGAGTGTGCCGTTTCGAATGTTTACTACGTAGTTTCTGTACTGCCCATATTTATACTGTGCCATGACCTTGGTTGGGATAACTTTCAACTTATGGGTGAAGCCGCGGGCAAAAGCTAGTATGATCAAAATTTTTAACCTGAAAAGTCCCTGTGCTCGATTTCACAATGTAAATTGAGCCAACCATCAGTCACGATCAGATCAACCACGATTCCGAACCGCAAACCTGGGAAAGATTTATACACCCTGCATTTTGGTCCGATTTCTATATGAAATTTCCATTTCACAGTGGATGAACGTTCGCTTTAAAATGCTGTGTGTAAACGCACGTTGAGAGAAAAGTAAATACGGATAGATATCAATATTTAAAATTAAACAAAATGAACTGCACTTCAAAAGTTTAGGATTTGCGTAGCATTTGATACTTTTTGGAGAAGCCTTTGATCATCGTGTTGGATAAAATAAATCGGAAGTTTTGATGATACTTCAGTAGTTTTACTTTTGTCAGGTAAATTCTGTTCAAAAGGATTTCATAAGATCTTTTCGAATTGAAAACTTCTTTAGGCGCGTTGAGTGATTTTTGATAGGGGATAAACTTATGGATTCGCGTCACCGACATGCTCGCGCCTTAGTGCTATACTATAGAATATAGATGGCGCTAATACCAGTTTTAAGTTTTTCTTATGTCGGCAGTCCCCATGACTGCCTATTTTTTTTTTAAGTGTATGCCTCTTTAGGCGTGTTGGGCATTTTTGAGATGGGAAAAAAAAATTGAACTCGCGACACCGTTACCAACACCTCATTTTTGTAAACGCGATTGTGCTCTTTATTTATATTACGTTACGGATCAATGTTCTATGCAAGTATTTTTACTTTAAAGGTTTTAGAAGTTTCTTTTTGCCACTGTTTTTTTTAATTATACAGTTCCACTCATTTTGGCATTTCTTAAAACCAAACACACCACAGAATCGCAATTCAAAGCAATGGTTTATACATATATTAATAACACATCATCTGGCAAAGAAAATTTTACGAGCAAATATAAAAGGAATCCTTACGCCATTCGTAAAATGCGACCAATAAAACCACAGTTAATACAACATATCATTATTATAGCGTAATTCATTGTTTTGCCGATATCGGATCCTACTATTTTCATTAAGTCTCGTGGGTTATATAAAACCAATAAGCGGTGTAATAAAGCTGGGGTCAATCCTTGGTCGAGAGCCGACGAGTTCATTCTCCTGAGACTGGAATACATAATCGAAGTATCATCCTACATGGACCAGCCCTACATGTCTGAGCACAATGTAGACATGTTAGATAGGCGGTTTCCTTCAAAACAATGGCCGACTACGTGATTCTATTCAGCTGAATTGAGACATAACTGTGTTATGATGATAATTTCGTTCGCAACAGTTAAGAGGGCCCTTCCCGGTTAGTCTATAGTAAACGCGAGCATGGTCAAAAAGCTTGTTGTTTCATCCAGCGCAAGTGAGAACTGCTAACAAGCAAGTGAGAACGCGATAACATTGTACGAAAAATAACTTGTTTCAGGAAATACGTGTTTCTGAGTAAGCTTTATAAGTTTGTGAAATAAATGTTTGTCATTTAGAATCTCCATTACATGTGCGAGGTTTCTATAAAGATGTTTTCTTTACTTTTACAATTTATGAGTACATTATGAAAGGTCAAAAATCAGGTAAAATTTGTGCAAAAAAGCAGATTTATTAAGGCTTATACTGAGTTTGTTTCTGCAATTTTTTTTTTTTTTTTTCATAGAATCCTAGATATAGTGCACAAGATATCTATTAGTTCAAAAAAAATTAAGAAAGATGTGTTACAACGCCATAATCACTTACGAGCGTTTGTATGAAAAGTATGACGGGTTGGCTGCTCTTAAAGGGTGGAAACGCATAACGACTGACTATAAAGTTATCGTAGAGAGCTATTTGTGAACTTTATTATTTTAGGTAAAAATAAAAAAAAATCACTTGTATTGCACGTTCTTTTCTTGAGCATAGTAGGTACTTAAGGGAATGGTACTTTTGACGCTCTCTTTAGAGCACAAATACATTTTGATGAGACCATGTAGGTAGTGGTTTCAAAGCAATCAAAATGTTATACTTTTTTGCACTAGGCAATTGAAGTCGTGAATGATACAAGTCGTCTGTATTTATACTTTTTATTGGTTTTCACTTTTTATTTAAAGTTTTATTTACACTCAAAATTCTCAGATTCAACAAGAATCGTTTAACAGCTTCCGAACAATAAAAACTCTGTCAAAATCGATTCAGCAGTTTTTGAGGGCGCCACGATCGAGTCAAACGCGATAAAAATTCAATAAAATGGAAATCTCCAAATAACTGCTTTGAATCCAGTTTTGCAAATATTTTCATTGTGCTTATTCATTCTATCCTTATTATTCAATTCATTATTGCTTTTTAAAAAATGATTCAAATCTCATTTCATTTAATCATTGAGTTGTTATTACTTGTGCAGAATTATTTTGTATTGACAATTCATGCGGAATTGTTGACGTTAACGTTATTAAAATTGAATATACTTGTAATATTTTAACATTCATTACCTGAAATCCTTTATATATTTTGCAAAATAATCGGATTCATCGGTCATTTAATTTAATGTTTTTCTTTACTTGTACAAAATTAATGCTGCCATTACCTACTACATGTTTTAATCTGTTGTACTGTGAGGTTTTATTATGAGATATAACCTCATATTACACAGGCTGGCATGAATCCTTTGGCTTCCGAATAATCTGTCAAGATTTAAATTAGGATTCGTAATGGTTTTTCACTTGTTGAGGAAAAAGAGACTAGTCTGCCTCCGGGCGCGATTTGCGTGGGTCTATTTATCACTGTGTTAATGTTTTAAATATAATCTTGCTCTCAAGTATCAGTTCTTTAATTTAAAACGATCCCGAGCACCGCAGCCAAACTGGTGCTTACAGTACCTACTAATATTTAGTTTTATCAATATCTAATTTATACTCGTAGCTACTACTAATAATTATCGTCTAAAGAAAAGCCTATAAAAATTCAACAACACCAACATACATTGTGTTTCCACAAAGATACGAGTGGCATACCAACCGAAATCCTTTCCTAGCACTTTATATGGTAGTTTATGGGTTCCAAGCGTGCTCCTATCAGCATTGTATCAACGTACCCACGCTTTTTAGAACCTTTCGTAAATACAAACGAATATAATATGTAAAGTGAGTTTTTCACGAGACCGATTTCACCTTACGACTCAATGTTCATTATGCTTTTCCACGTCTACAAGTAAATTGTTATAGACGCTTATTGATCATTGGTTGGAAAATTGTAAATAAAATTATGTATATTGAAAAAAAAAACGATTTCATGGATTATATTATAATTAGGTGTGTGTGAAGAGTATTTATAATATTCTGAATATGATCTACCAAAAAAACTACCGACTTCCAAAAAAAAACACTACAAAGTGAAAAATAACTTTAATTTCGGAAGTCGGTGTCTTGGGTTTTGTGTTTTCGTTTTTTGCCACCGACTTCCGAAATTAAAGTTATTTTTCACTTTGTAGTGTTTTTTTTGGAAGTCGGTAGTTTTTTTTTTTTGTAAAAAGTTTTTATTTTTCACTTTTTAGTTGTGGTACCTACACACACATTCGAATACCACTACCTACTACCAGTGTCAGGATCATATCATCTACATACTAAGTGGGAAAAAAAATACGTATTTTGTAGCTAACTCAAAAACTACCCAAGCAAAGTTAAAAATTTATATGGGACCAATTTGGGAGCATATTCTTTCAAACAAAAAAAGAACTTTCAAAATCGGTTCACAAATGAGAAATGAGAATCAGAATCAAAAAAAAAAAAAAAAAAAACATATGCGTCGAACATATAACCTCCTCCTTTTTGGAAGTCGGTTAATAAGTTTTCGAATGCTTTTCCACAATTCAAACATTGAAAAGACAAATTATTCATCGTTTATGATAATAGACAAGATCATTCAATTCAGGTAAATCTATTCGAGCAGCAAAATAGTATCTACTTAATTAATAACATAGAATTAAAACTGAATCAATAAATAAACTTTAGATCACACAAAACTCGCTTCATAAAACGAATACAACCTAGAAATGTTTAATAATGCCTATCAACCTTGTACGAACGGAAATAACTTGCATCAGGGTCGCATCGATTTTTTTTGTCTTCAGAATAAAGTGCAGTGTGTATTGATGTTATCACTATTAATTTAGCTATATTTTATTAACTACCACCATGTCCACCATTGACGTCAACGTTTCTTCTAAGAAACTCCCAAGGCTGGTTAGAACTGTTATTACTAAGTCAATAGGACAAATTACAAAAAGTAAATGTGTTAACAGAACAGAAAATGTATAAGGTCTTCTTGATATTTCCTATTATGGAGTAATCAAAACACCAAGCGATAGCAACGTGAGATGCATCGACGTTGTTAGAGTCACGTACTCCAAACGTGCTAGGTTTAAGGGTCGTACTGTTCGCAAAGTAATTAGTTAATTAAGATGAAGTTGTTACAATTTAGCTCAATATCGATTGCGAATGCTATGGATTTGTGTATGATTTTAATTATGAACAGCAACAAGGAAACGCAGAAGCAAAATAAACGAAATTTATTTGTCTACTGTTATCTCGTTCGAACCTAGAAGTCAATCCTTTCAAAGACCAATTTACTGATAAATCAATCAGGAAGATTGCGAGGTACCAATCAATGGCCATGGGCCTTCATCAATAAAGGCTAATCCCGTGATACCGGCCGTCGGCACGAAAACTTTGATCTGAGCCAAACGAGACCTAGTTTAGGATACCACGTAAATTTTCAAGTCCCTCTGAAATTCGACATTAACTCCTTAGAGAAATAAGTTGCCTCCTTATAAATTGAACGCACTAAATAAATTGTGTTTGCATTTTTCAGATTAGGTAGAAGAAAGGCGTTATTCGAAAAAAGAAAACGAATAAGTGATTACGCTTTAGTCATGGGAATGTTTGGTATTATAATTATGGTTATAGAAAATGAACTTGCAAGTGCTGGTGTATATACTAAGGTAAGGTAACATTTGCGTTTATAAATTTATTCCTTCTTTAGAATTCACTTGACGTTAACGTACGTTTTGCTACTTTATTTCAGGCGTCAATATATTCGCAGGCGTTGAAGACGCTTATATCAATGTCGACTGTGATTTTACTGGGCCTAATCGTCGCGTATCACGCTTTAGAAGTACAGGTAACAAATAGAACTCCATAAACTTTGCCTCTAAAAGATTCTGAGACGGAAACTTTCTTAATTAATTTCCGTCTACTTAATGCAGCGGATCAATAAAGCAATTTCACGAAACTCCTTATAAACAAAAGACCTTTCGATTTTTATTAAGAAAGTTAGGAAGTTTGAACACATGCGTCTTCAAATATTAATTTTCGTAAAACTTCGTTAACTTCTTGTTAATTTTTGCGTGTTTGGCTTACCTTTGTTTTATTGGTTTTCAGTTATTTATGATAGACAACTGCGCTGACGACTGGCGGATAGCAATGACGTGGCAGCGGATAGCTCAAATTGGCCTCGAGCTTGCTATTTGCGCCGTGCATCCTATCCCTGGACAATATACCTTTACTTGGACCACAAAACTTGCAAACAAAGGGGGCGTCATAGGCGTAGAAGTAGTAAGTATCTATTTTATTTACTTATTTTGTATATTCTAGGTATGTAAATGTCACTGTCATTCTAGCATTTTGACCTCTTTATGTTGTCTTTCAATTTACAATTAATTGATGTAACGTTGTTGTTTGAAAACTAAGTACAATTGGATATTCTTCACTTATCTAAATGATATTTTGGTGTTTATTCTTGATGTCTACTTAAAATATCTTTTAGTTTAATGGAGTTTTTGAATAATTTTATATTTTCATCTCTTAACTAGTTTATAAATCATAAATGAGTTTAAATGAGACGAGTAGAAACGCTATTACTCTTCATTAGGAAACCATATTTCTTTCTTATCTAGAGTAGATAGTGGATTTGTGTCGTATAATTATTTTCTTTCTATTATCTAGATTCATCCTTGTACTTTATTTGCTAACTGACGTTCATTTTCAATTTTCTCCTTAGGGCACGATGTATAAGCAAATTCAGGTCTGTATTCATTGAGTTGAAGTGTTACCAAGTTTAAAGTGATGCTAGAGTCCTCGTTTTGAGCATGTTTCCAATTTATGTACGAAAAAAACATTATTCTTTTTGTGTACGTGAATTTGATAAATTGGTATAGAGTGTATGTCACTGATGTTTTTCTATTACCTACGCCGGAATTACACGGTTCACTTCCACCTCAATTTGGATGAAGCAACCAAATTGAATAATTTAAACGTAAAAGTATAATTCTATTTCGGCTATACCCTTCATTTCTGTACTTTTAAATCATAGTGATTCGATTTAGTTGAACCGTGTAATATTGCAATTAGCATTAATATCTGTTCGGTCTTGTTTTATTTGTATGCATGTAGGAATATAATATGTTAGTGAGTATTGTTGAGTGACGTTGTATTAAACCAAAAACTACACGATACTTGTGGTTATGATACGATTATCGAATGTATTTGTGACGAGCTTTTACGTTGAACTAAAAACAAAAAATTATGAATTTCAAATTTTCCGTTCTTAATGTATAAAAAATGGGCCGTTTGGAAATTATTGGTTTACCTTGGTACACATTTTGTTCTAAACTATTTGTTTTGATGTGCTAAATGTTACATTTTGGGCAGATGAACATCACTTTAGCACAGAGCACATAGTTCTATTGGCTTCACAAAATTACGACTGACATCACTTGAAATGTTTATTGTACGAGTACCTACCTTAAATTCTGTGTTGAATATTGTAATGTCACGTGCCTTAAGGTGCCTTCAGGATACTCATACACCTCCTACAAAATGTATTCTTACTAAGTGATTGGTTTTCTCATTCCAGGTTCCTTACGATGTCACGCTGTCTCTGCCGATGTTCTTTCGACTCTATTTAATATGCAGGGTCATGTTACTTCACAGTAAATTATTCACGGATGCTTCGTCCAGAAGTATAGGAGCTTTAAACAGAATTAATTTTAACACTAGGTAAATATTTAAATTATTTTACAACTATTTTATAATTCTATATATTCACTTTAACACAATTTCACAGAAGTTATCCAACATCCACCAACCCGTACTTGGCCCGCATCCCTCTCATAGAATATTTTAGACTGATTATGCTATACGAAATCTGTCTGCCCTATCGGTCTTAAGATGCAAAAGAATATCCTACTTGTTTGATATTATACTGTTTACGTCTGTTGCCTGACTGATGGATAATCAGTATTTTAGGTACAGAAAGCCTTGTTTTGCCCACTTAGAATTTGTATGTTGCCTGTTCACAGATTTGTCTTGAAGACACTTATGACAATTTGCCCAGGCACCGTGTTACTAGTTTTTATGGTATCTCTTTGGATAATCGCGAGCTGGACGCTTCGGCAGTGTGAAAGGTTGGTACCGTTGTTATATATGTGTTGTTGGTGACGTATCTTAATTTGCGTAATAATTATGTGTTCGAAATCTTGGGTGGGGTACTCCAATCCTGTAACAGTATTTGGAAAGTTGATTTGCTCATTCGATTTGTTCCAATATTTTACTTTCTCATTAAAAGTCGTTCCTAATTCTCTGTCAGTATCTTCGCTTCCATCGTTTAGTTTGATGTCCACATTCTATGTTTACTCTCAAGTTATCAAGTTTTAAGATCACCGGTGTATCGCCTATGTGGGGCATGCTAATGCTTTTGTACTGTGGCGTTGTAAATATGTTTGTTTTTGCTTCTTATACCCACTGTGTTTTTTGTTTTCAATGTCTACGTTATAAGTTTTACGGAAAGTTAATGTAGCAAAGCTAGGTTCATAATCATCACAAAGATACAAGAGTTTGACTTTGACTATTTTCGCAAATTGTAGCTTTTGTAAGATGTGTTGAGAACACAAGTGCTGTAATTTATATTTTGTTAGTTGATGTGTTAGATGTAGTGGATAAAACCAATCGTAAAGAAAGAGGATGCTTGTTGTGATATAGTAGATTTAATTTTAATTGAAAACATGGTATCACTTGTAACTGCACAATAAGACTTTTGATATAGATACCGTGGATCTATATCATGTATTTATCTATATTATAAATCAGCATTAAAAATCACAGCACGGCTTACCACAATAAATGATATTGCAAATATCGTACACAAATATAAATTAAACAAATTATAAGAGTTTAATCACGCACAAAATGGCTCTAGGTTACAACACACTAAATGTTAGATAAAGCTTCTGACTTATCATCAACATGCACAGAACCATTGCACCTTATCATATCACGCATCAAACAAGATACCTCTTCTTCCCTTTCGAAGCAAGTTGCTTGTAACTCTATCATTTTTACGTGTTTTCCTTCTCTCTTCTCGCCAATCTGTCTACTAAATGTTTATCTGTGTTATCATGACCTTCACCTAAGGTTTAAAATTTGAATCACGCATGGCTACAAGTATAATTATTTGGTATTCAACCCAGATATATGTTTAGATGCACGTTGTATTTAAAAATCTTTATATTCGGTATTAGTACGTACAATGTGTGTGTAGTAAGAAAGTTTTGTTTTTCTATAGGCATGACAAAATTTTCTTTTGTGTATAGGAGTTCTGTATCACATTAATTTTTATCAAATTTAAAATTGATTCCATAAATTTAATAAAAATAGATTTGTCTTTTCCATTGATTTTGCCACAAAAACTTTGCTTAGAAGTCCCTGTTTAAAATCTACATTATTATGTACCTTTGAAGTTAAACTTATGTTGACTTTAGTAGAAACAACCGGTTATCTGTGGTTCTTGTCGGGCATTTTGGCTCTCAGGTTCCACGATGAAGACCATGCCAATTTGCTAAACTCAATGTGGCTGACAGCTATAACGTTCCTCTGTGTTGGCTACGGTGATATAGTCCCCAACACTTACTGCGGCCGTGGCATTACCCTCACCTGCGGTATGGTGGTATGTATGAAAACATAGTAGGATACTTTGGGTTGGTTTGACAATTTATACATCTTTCATACGTTTTGTGTGGCTAGGAGTGAACTGTACTAGGCATCGCAAGCTTTGCGACAGATTTAAAAATGGTAAAATTACAAAACCTTGCTTTGTCTAGGTGACACTATTGTAGGTCGGTAAAGGTGAGCCATTTTATGTGTTGTTAATAACGTCACAATATGTTTGAAGCAATTTCACAGTTCAATTTTAATCAAAGTCAAACTCTTCAATTCTACACGGATTCCCTCTCTCTTTTCTTTTGTTTCATCTCTTTTTACATTTAATCCACTACGCGTGTAGGGATTGGCTTGCGTGCGACGAGTCAGTAGGTAGGGTTTGTGAATGAACACTTCTTTATCGAACGCTTCGAACTTTAGGGTAGACAGGTCAATGAGTAAAGCGTTGAAATTTATTAACCATTCAGGTTTCACGACGAAGAACACGCTAACCTACTGAATGCGATGTGGCTTATTGCGATTACCTTTCTCTCCGTCGGTTTTGGTGACATAGTGCCAAACACATATTGCGGCAGAGGTATTGCTGTTAGCACCGGCATTATGGTAAGTTCCTTACAAACAAACTTTATGACTGTACGTGTTGACTGACACAATTTTACTGAGCTGATGGTAATAACAATATTTATAAGAATCATTTGAATGTCGATGTGCGCCAAATCACGCCAACACAACACTGTTGGAATGCTTTCGCCTTAATACAATGCTTTAACTTTGTTTGATGTGGAAGTCAGTCAACACTAATGTTTCAATGTACCAAACAATTCACACACCACACTAAAAATGCTTCACACTCTCGAGAACTTACGCTAAGTCACAACTATTTGTCGGTGTATTCGATGTTATAAATATTTATAAAGTATATTGATGTTCACAGATATCTGTAACACGAAATTTTTATGTTGAAATATTGTGAATGCAGTATTATATATTTATGTACACACACCTGTATTATGTCACCACTTCTGTAACTCACACTCAGTATACACAATATTTTGAATATAGGGTTACTATCGTATAATTTTATTCGTAGTTCTTGCAGGCAACAGCATTATTTGGAATACCTATATCAATAATATAAGTACGGTTTCAATATTTTTTTAAATAAACTTACGTCCATTTCCCTGTTAAAGCCAGCTATTAGAAATTATATAATTTGTAGTATGGAATGCTTCATTTCTCCTAACTATTTCTAGCTCTCTCTTCACTTAAATATTTCACTGGATTGCACAATACGTTTGTTTTTAAAATGGCTCACTTTTCCTAAAATTATTTTCATACAGAAGTGTATAATAAATCTTAATGCACCTAAAATAGTGTTTGTGTAAATGTTGATAAAGTTAAATGAGATATTAGATGTTCTTAATGTTAAAATGGAAGTAAACGTTGAATTAATTCAGTCTTGTGCACCTATTAGATGGAAATGCACTAAAAATAACTGTCGTGTTTGATGACAACTTGTTAATTGTTTAAAACAACATGAAATTACAATAAAAGAAGGAAACCGGTGCTTTTATAAAATATTCGCGAAAACCATTTCGATAGGTAAGACATTTCCTTCTTTTATTCTACTTGCAAAGTGTTCTGCATTTAAGCACAAAAGGTTTGAATAAATTTAAGCAAAATTAATAAATAATGTCAACCAAGATATAAATAGTAAATTTTAAAATATCCAAGCTATCTAAGAGGGTAACTGAGACAATAGTGGGAGATAAGATTTTCAAATCAATTTTATAAGTATTTTTGTTTCTATTGTGTCTGTTATCCTCAATAAATTTTAATTTTTAATAACAATATAAATAAAAATAATCTAAAAGATAGCACATAGCTGAAAAATTATAGTTTATTTTTGATTTTTAGCCTTCAAACTTGCGTTATTGGAATGACAAATTCTTGAATGCTTCTACACGTTCGCTTGCATTTTACATTAAGGTATTCACTTAACAGGGAGCTGGATGCACAGCGTTATTAGTCGCGGTTGTTTCAAGAAAATTAGAATTAACTAGAGCCGAGAAGCACGTTCATAACTTCATGATGGACACACAACTTACTAAAAGAGTAAGTATTGCTGTGATATAAGTTCATCACAATTATTGTTAATCTAATTAACAGGGGGCGGGATGTACAGCATTATTAGTGACCGTTGCTTCAAGAAAATTAGAGTTAACTAGAGCGGAGAAACATGTCCATAACTTCATGATGGAAACCCAGCTAACGAAAAAGGTAAGGTGACTGTTACTCGAGTAACAGTTAAAGGACACTTTGAAGGTAAGACTTACCCGCTAGGTTATGCTAATGAAAAAGTTAATAAATTAAACGATAAAGATACTAATCTGCTTAAAATTGATGCTTGAATTGACACAGTGAGTAACACAAATTAGATGAAATTAACGGTATTGCAAATATACACAAGAGTAGCGACACTTCGCTAGAAATTAAATAAAACAAACTAATAAATAAATAAAAGTCTAATACCTAATGTTTAATAACAATTTTGAGCTAATAAATAGCTTGAACCACAGAAAGCTTTAAAAACATTGGACACCATGTGTTGTCATAATGTGTTTGGTTGTGTTGAGAAGAAATGAATTGTCTGATCGAATTTAATATGGATACTTACAGCTGAAAAATGCAGCTGCCAACGTGCTTCGGGAGACGTGGTTAATATACAAACACACGAGGCTTGTGAAACGAGTCCATCCTGGAAGAGTGAGAACGCATCAAAGAAAGTTTTTGTTAGCTATTTATGCGTAAGTATTTATGTAATAACAGTACTAATCTACCAAGATAAACTTAGAACGGCATACGGTCTTGAGAAGGCTTGGTGATCAGTGCTCGTGTCGTATGAGAGGTCATTTGCCCTGCAGGGAGACCATAAATGGTTGGCATTAATTATATGTTGACAAAATAATAAATAACAGAGAAAACCCAATATTCAAAATAAGTAAGGTAAAGTGTATTAAATTGAATTTGGGAACTGATAAAAAAGGTACCATTAAATTTCAGGTTGCGAAAAGTGAAAATGGATCAAAGAAAGCTGATGGACAACGCCAACACAATAACAGATATGGCAAAGGTACGTTGAATCCTATTAATTATATTTACCGCTATTGCTACACTCATACACTCATTTAGAGGTAGAACCCTAGTTAGCACATTAGGAATGCAATAAATAGATTTAGTGGTAAAAGTCCTCTACGATGTTTTATAGATCTTTTACTGTCCATTCTAAAAACCATCTAAAAAGTGTCCTTTAGAAGCTAAATTTTATATAGAACACCCAACTGAACAAATTCAATATCGCATTGGAATTTAAATCATAGCATGCTACAAAATTTATTTCAAACCCATTGGCCACTTGCTTTGCGCATGCATTTCTTAGATCAAAATTATTTTGCTGAAATAGACAAAACCAATCCCGCTAAAAACGTGCATGATTTAGAATTAGATATCACAATATTTTCCAAAAAAAATGAGGACATGCACAATATTATAGACATTCGTTTTAAACTACAGGACACACATGAGACAGACAAAGATACAGTAACTCCTACACTAACACGAACTAGTGATTAGCAACTACAGTAAATAATGAACTACAAAGCGATTGATATTAGGACCCCTTTCTCTTACAGACCCAGAACACAGTCTACGAGATTGTTTCGGACATGAGTACGAGACAAGACACCATAGAAGAGAGGCTGACTAGTTTAGAAGAAAAACTTACTTCATTACAGGTAATGGAAACTTTATTGGTTATAAAGAAGATGCAACCACGGCAACAAAAGTACCTCTCAATGAAAGGTTTGAGATTAAAAGTACAAAACTAGTTCCGGGAGGTTTGTGTGGGTGAATTTTGCACGATGACGGTCCCTACTTGCTATTATAGTAGTCGTAGGGCTAGCAGAAAATTTTCCATCCAATAAAACCTGTTTTTGTATAGTTTTATAGCTAAAATTGAAGATCCTTTAGGGATTGTGTCACTAGTAGATTTGCATAATACAAAGCGAAGATCTACTCGTAAGTACTGTGACCACTAACTCGAATGCTAGAAGTAACTATTAACAAAACTAGAGAATGTAATTTGTGGTGACGTGTATTTAACGTATATTATATTTCGTTGTTTTACTAAAGCCAACTTTACCATGTGTTTCAGGAACAAGTAAATAATTTACCAGACGTCATGGCTCGATGTCTACAGCAGTGTTGGGAACGGGCGGAGCAGAGAAGAAACTTCCTGCATCCCGACACTGCAGCAGTACCTACTCCGCCCTCATCTACTATTACGCCTTACACCAGGTAGGTTTTAGATATTGTACTCTAGGTTTCGATGCTCTTAAAAGCTAAAAAAAAAATCTGGACTGTTAAGATTTCTGTATTATAAAACAATTTGGAAATCAATGCCCAGAAATGTATAGGATTTTGTCTTTTCGGGATGCACCCAGCGACTCGCTACATCAAAGTTTTTTTATATGACTGTCGTGTCTCTCAAAATACTCATTATTTTCTATCAAATTTCCAGGACGCTGGCAACAGCGTCACACCCGTGGCCACCAAGCCCAGTGCTGCAGCCGGTAGGGCGAACGCATTCAGCTCCCGAGAGCACCTCAACGCATTCGCCGTCGCCTGCGCAGCCGCAGCCATCGAGCCCCGCCCCACATGCGTCTCGGCCCCCTCTACCCAGCTGAGTACCGCCTTCCAACTCCGAACTCCTGTGCTGAACTCGACGAAACTCGGCGCCCGTCCTCTGACCCCCCCTTCACGACTACGCCCAAAAGAGGTTGCCGGGGAAGTTGTTTTACTACGGAAGAGAGAGATTTGAAGATACTAGTTCAATGAACGCTTTGCACGAAAAATATTGAGTTATTTGGGATAAAAGCCACGATATGCAGATTTGCTATTGTTTCTATAAAGCTCGCAAAACAGCACGCGAAACATAAACAGAAAAATTCGACAAACTTTTCGAATGACCATTTTAAATCATGGTTTTTTTTCTCTTGATAAAATTGCAAATCAAAACGAACAATTACCATGTGAAGATTTGTATTTTTATATCGAAACTCTAAATTCGTTTATTGAAACTATTTTCGACATCTTTATCTTGCGTTGGGTGATCATCGGATCAAAGTGAAACAATTTTCTCGGCATACCGAAGGACCACGCCGCGGTGCGAGACAAGGTCAGCCGTAGTTTTCTTCGCTGTTCCCCAAAGTTTCGGATGTGCCAGACTGTTTTCTAGTGATATTGTTTAGATAGTGAAAAGAAATGAGGCGGTACGGACTTGCTGTTGTGATTATACAAATGCTTTATCGATAGACGCTTTAGCTAATTACGTTAGACGATATTTTGAATACATTATCAGCATTAGTATAGGTAGTTATTACCTACACGTCTGTTCACGTTTCATCTGATGTTCGAGGAACCAATAACACTGTTTTATAAGCTGTGTGTGTTTTTACTAAGGTTTTTTGTGAACGCCACCGTTATTATGACATTGAGAAGTCTTTGGAAACGAATTTAAGAGTAGTCACTTTCATAGATTTCTTGATGTAGGTACAGAGACATAGCAGTAAAAATAAATAAATAGTGACTAAAGAAATAATAGTAAACACATAGATTTGCATTTATACTATGCAGTCATTAAGCAAACTGACTGCATAGGCATTTACTGTAAAGTACACATAGTGGTCACTATATATTGGTTTTGGTTCCTTGTGTAAGTATTTAACAATATATGGACAGTAACACGATTTGGAATACTATATCACAATGCCAGATTTAGCTATGAAATAAAAACTATACATAACTCCATCTACTTTAGAATTGTAAATGTCATCTTTGATAGTATTCGAATGGTAATTATTGGAATATATTTTGTAAAAAACTATGTACACAATGATCTGACCACTTCATTTGTAATATATTTTAAATACTTAAAGACTCTATAAAACAAAGTTTTATTGAGATAAACACTAAAGTAAACTATGTTTTAAAGAGACAACGAAACAAAAATAAAATATAAATATTGAGGTCAGATTATGGCTACGTATAACGTAGTTGAGCATAAGCTAAGTGTATTTTAATTATTCGAAAACTATCAAATTGAGACAATTACAAATATTCTAAGAAAAACCTGTATACACACTTTTAGATATAATAATTAGGTAAATTGAATTGTTACTACCTGCCTATTGACATGTAGATTGTAAACAATTTTTTCTAAGAATTAGACCTAAGTAAAGCTTTGTATAAGACATAAGATTGATGGCTGTCTAAATAGTGCCTAAAACACTACGAAATTTCGATAATTCAGTTTTATTATCTTAATAACTTATGAATGTAAATAGGTAATCTAAAATTTGAGAGCATAATATTTAGTAAATATCTAAATTTTGTAGCTGTACGAGTTGTATGATGGGATCAATTTGTTTGTACATTTTAGTTTTAAATGTTCCCTCCTTTATTAACGTTGTTTGGTTAGAATTCTTAAAACTCTATTGAAAAAAAAAAACGGATTTTGTATTGAACATAAATATCAAAACCTGTATTGACTTTGCTCAAACAAATCTGCACTGATTTTTCACAAAACAAAATTGAATAAATATTTAAAAAAATTGCAGGTAATTTGGCACGCATGTTAAACCTTGATAGAATAAACCAGTATTTAAAAAAATATAAATAACTAGGTCGGATCTAAATAGACTTAACGGCTTGTTTGCATAAGCCGAAATTAATCGATTGCAGTATATGCGATGAGACTCTCATAAATACGAAAATTTCTACTAGATTTTGGGTTGCTTATAATGTACCTTTGTAAGCAGCCCAAAACCTTCGCTGTTACCAAAAAGTAAGACGTTTATGAAAATAAAATTTTCAGTGAAAATACAAAATGCACTTTTGTTCAGAACACTTATTGAAATGTCATTGAAAATTATACACAGGAAGAGTGATGGATGAAAATAAATCCTGCAATTTATAATCATAAAAGATAACTGTAAAAATTGTTTACGTATGTTGTAATGACTGAAATATCAACCAATGTATATAAGGATTAATAAAATAAAATAAGTGAGATTTCCACAGAAATAGCACGTACGGAAATACCTAGTCTTTTTCACCGACATTTTATTTGTTATTATTTGGTTCTAGTTGTAATTTACTTGGATGAGAATTGCCGTTGCACGTCCCTGAAAAAATTTCATGATTTTTATCCACATTTGACACAATTTTTTCGGCACGTTATTTTTTATATGCTAGCTATTAAAAAAAATGTAAAGCAAACGCTTTGATCTGATTTAATCAATCAATTAAGTGTACAATAAAATAAATAGTTCATTAAATGCACTATTACCTCTTTTTCTTTCGCTAAGTGAATTACACCCAGAACCATAACTTCCGTATTTTCAGTTATTTTACAATAGCTGTATTTAGGTAGGGTAAATAAATAATCCTATAAATTAATCGTTCGTAATATTATACCAAAAAAACACCAACTAGTATATTTAGATATACGACAGATTTAGTGTAGAAATTAAAATATTTCCTGCATTACATTTATTATTAAATAATATCTTACCCATCTTATTAAAAATTTTCCTAAAAATTTTTCATAACAGTGTTTTAAAAAAATACTTTCTATATTCCCTAGTGTTTATAACTACCTCGAAATTTTTACACGTCATAATTACCTACAGTTTAACTAGTAACTGCCACTTTAGGTGTTTTGCTTTGAAATCTTATTTTATCTTGTGTCTTTTGAAGCATTTATTCAATAAAAATAAATTGCAATTATTTTAATCATATTTTTCTCTGTCTCCATTTTATTTTACCGGTAAACAATTTCGAAATCCAAAACGCACAATTTAATATCTAATAAAAAAGTGGCATTTTAGTAAAACTAGGTATTTACATTATCGGTCTTGACCTAACAGTAGCCTAATGAATAATTGTCCCCATTATGAAGAATTTTAAAGAGTCTAGTCACTAAGATTAATTGCTTTATAGTCAGTTTTGTCGAGGACAGTGTTCACAAAAGTGTTTGTACTCGTACTATTTATATTTTATCAATTGAACTCTTCTATTCCTACCGACTAGAATATAATTTATACATTTCAATGATATTTAAAAGTATAATTATTATACCTATCGAACACTTTTGCGAGTGAGTCCCAATTTTAGCTAAATTTCAAAGTATAAAAAAAACTATTTATTTATAAATAAGAATTGACCAAAATGTTGTTTAAGAAACGTAGAATTTGTAAATAATAAGCGAAAAATCAGTAAGACATTATGTATAAAATAATAATGTAAATATCAGTTGTATTTGCGAATTTTAATGTAAATAAAGTAAAAAAATAATAAAATATGGTTCCAGTAAAATTATTTTTAAATAATACGTTCAATTGTATAATGAAATTTTAAGTTGTATGCCAACGGAATGTTCTATGCGGTGCGTAAACAAAAGAAATGAAACTTTTGTGATCATTGTTGATGAAATGAAAGTGTAACTTCGATTATATGAGCTGTAGTATTTTTTAAATTGATTTTTATTTACACCCTATGCCTAAAGTTGAAAATAAACTTGATAAAGTAATCTGATGTTCGAAATTATTTGTTCAATCCCAAAAATCAGAGTAGCTAGTCCCTTTGTTTGAACCCTGTGTGACTGACAGTGGCATGGCCACCATCAGGGATTTTAATTTTGATAACACAAAAAAATTGTCGCTAATTAGTCGGAATCATTCGCCAAATATCAGAATCTATCGGGCACTGGTTCAAAAGTTATAAGCGTTTCTAGGTGGCCGACCTAGAGAGAATGTCCCCAACTTGGCCACATTTATGTCTCAAAAACTAGGGCACCTAGCGAAGATCTGTTCTCTCCCAAATTTAGTCGCTAATCAATCGAATTTTTTCGCCAAGTCACAGATTTAGTCAGGTCTTAGTTTTGAAGATATATAATGAGTTCAATTTTTAAGGTATAGTCCAAGAGCTACAAGATCGAACAGTTTACGAAAATTGCCAAGATAAAAACATTTCTATTAATGTGTGTAATATACTTGTAGTTTTATCGGTCTAAAGTCCTTAGAAATGTCAGAGAGAGTTAAATACCTACACGTTTTTATGGTTTAAATTACTAGATTAGAGTGGCTTAAACTTCTTTGAAAATATTAAACCTTGCTCTTGGTCTATTTGGTGTCAAAATGTACAGTCGCATGCAAATGTTTTACCAAATTATAACGGCTATCGGATAGAACTAACTACACTGTATTCTTTCTAATTTCAGGTCCTGTGCATTATAAAAGAGAATTTTGTTTAGCGGTGGCGAACAGCGCCATCTTGCGGGTAGCGACTACACAAATACAAACGGTCTACCTACGTTTCTAGTGAATAACCTAAAATTAACGAGAGATGTCGCTTCTAAACTTCATGAAACACTAAACTTCTGTCTAATGTGAATTTGTGTGTATCAACGCCCTCTGGTTTTGATAAAAATAACCCTCATTTTCGGTGATAAATCATCGGTAAGCAGTTTCAAGAGTTATGCACATTATTTCAATTATAACGATGTTGGGGGGTGGCAACCGGATAGCATTGATGCACACAAATGTCTTGCACATAAAAAAAAAAAAAAAAAAAAAAAAAACCTTTTATTTCCAGTAACACATTAACATGCAAATGCTGTCTCCTACCTATAGTACTTAGTTAACAAAAGGATAAAAAATAGAGAAACTAATATCTATATACTTAAATACAATTATCTTAATAACTATTTCAATTTGACTAATATTATAATAAATGGCAGTAGCATTTTTTTTTTGGCTTGCACATAATAGTGCTTAAATTTTGAATGCCATGTCAAAAATAAAATGTTAGGCCTCCATCCCCATATCTCCACCCCCGTCCATTTGGGGTCCATTCGGACGGTACGGGGTGATTTGCTATCACTTCAATACCCAGATTACCACTCGCCATTCGGTTGCCTCTCCGATAAAATTTTACGCGCCATTGCTTTAACTATTTAAATAGATAGAAGGTCAAAACGAGGACGGTGGCGGAGTTGACTGACCAGAAAATGAGATATAAAGTACAAAACAATTTTGCCTCTTGGAAACGTGCGAGATGTTTTAGGTAAATAAATGTCATTCAATAACTACCCATAGGGTATTATGGTGTGTAAAACAGTAGGTAAATTGGGTGATAACTCCGTCTTTTGAACCTCTTACCGAAACATTTCAATTTCACCATTGGCTTAGACTAAATTGATTTGACTTATCACTAAATTGCGATTTACGAGTTTTCTTTGCAACAAAATTTTGTCATTTTAAATATAGGGTACCTTTTTAAACGTTATTTCTGATGGTAATTTTTGCGCCAATGTTTTTATCATATTGATCTACATTGTGTTTCGTTATTTTTCATGAATCATTTCACGGAAACCTTTCTGGAATGTAAAATACGAAAAAAGCTGAATTTAAAACAACCAATCACAACTCACTGATTGATTACGTTATTTATTTAAGTACTTCGCTCTGACAGATGGTGATGACCGCTGAAGAGCTGTACCCTAATTGCGTAACTTATTTTCGTAAACAATTATGCCTAATTTGTTTCATTTTGACAGTTCAACAACATTCATTGCGTTATTTACGTTGTTGAGCAGATTTTTTTTCCAACTTATGAAGCAATGGATTAGCAATCTGTTTCAAATCGAAACAGATTGTGCTTGTGTTGCATTACGCAATTAGGGTACTGGTCTCATCACAATGCTATTATTATCCTGCGTTCTAAATGAAAGCAACTAGGGCGCAAATACGCGATTTCGCGATTAGTTACCTGAATAAGGCTGCGTCCTAACCAAAGCAATTATCACGCGAACACGCGAATACGCGACCGTCGCGTTAATTTTGTTCGGTGATTCCGAACGCGTGGTTGTACCTTTTGATTTTCCGAACAAAAAGTGTCATAAACGCGACGATCGCGTATTCGTGCGAACGATCTTTTAATAAATAAATAAATCAAAATCTTTATTACAGATCACATGATCCATTAAAATCACAATCATCTTCTTCATTTTGGTTAAGACGCGAGGTAACGACGTACATAAGCGACTTGATTGATCGCGCGAGTATGTCATGTATTCATATAAAAGAGCGCGACGATAGTATACTCGCGCGATGATCGCTTTCGGTTAGGACGTGGACTTAGTCGTTTTCTAATACTTATGATACGTGGGTGTAAAAGTTTCAGCTGACACATTAGACTGTCCTCTGTCCTCAGGTAAGGAGCACAACAATCAATACAACCTATCACTTTTAGAACATAAATATAATATAACTGAAGTGTCTACCTACTTAGGTGGCTTTGAAATGTCGGGCACCTACGTATAACAGTGAAAACATAGTCCTTAGGTGAGGGTTGCGACCTTTAGTTTAATACAAATAAAATAAATAGTTTAAAAAACTGTAACCCGACTACTGAAAAATATACGAGAAAACAGGTACAAAAATGGTCAAGGTAAAGCCGTCATCGTATGACATTATAATTTTGTAGGTGTTCCTGGCTCCCATATGGTATACAGCTTTACCTGAACCATTTTTGTATCTGTCTTGATTTCTGTCTGAAATATGTTCTTGTTTTGTACTTTTTAAATCACTTTTTTTTCAGACAGAGTCCATAGTGTTAGTAACAGTTTTACTTAACATCTAGTGTTAGTAAGTACAAACACAGATTACAACACAAAATTAAAATTCAGCGTGGAGCTGCATCCATCTCCGCAACATCGGGGAATCCCACCGATCTGCGAACACACTGAGAATACTGTTAGTACTGCCGCGAACACGTGACATCAGGGATGTACATCTTTTTCTAACAATAGCGACAAAACCATTAATATTAATGTTGACCCACAGGCTGCACGTGTAGAAGGATTAGGATCAGTAAGCTTTGAAAAGCGTTACTTTAACTGCCCTCGTACATCGTGCAAACCTGCGGGCCAGCGTGTTACAACGGACAGCCAGCGACCTACGTTCCCTTTCAAAGTCACAGTTATCTTTAATTAAGGTCTTCAGTGACCCAGTAGCCCAAATACACAATACTTGTCCACTCTTCGCAAGGATTCTCCACACAGTGCGACATGAGGAATACACGAATATGTCACGTTGCCTGCTTTAAAAACCATTAGCTCACTCTTTGTGACGTTATATTTGAGCCCATGATTCACCGCATTACATTCGCATATACCGAACAGCGGCCTCAGAACTCCGATCGATGGGCTCAGCAACACCATATCGTCAGCATAACTTATATTATTAAAAACAATCTCCGTCAATATGACATCCGACATTGGTGCTGCTGAGCTCAAGGATCAGCTGGTTCATGTATAGGCTGAATTTTCATGTATAGAAATACAATAGGTCAGTAATAAATATTTTAATCATCCTTTTTATGGTATAATAGGTATTAATTTTACAGCCGCGCCGCCGTATGTAGCGCAGTCTTACTTTTGCTTGTTTTTAACAATTTAAAAATATTTAGATACTCACTTATTTAGATAATATGATATATTTACATATTTGTAATGTGCTGTGTTTGTAGAGTGGCGGTACGCAAAATGAGTGCGAAGAATACCGCCCCAGGACCCGACGGCATACCCGGGAAAGCCTGGGTCCTGGCCATGGGGGCTCTCGGGCCTCGACTAAGGGGGCTCCTAAGCGCATGCATGGAGAGGGGCTAGTTCCCACTTTGTTGGAAGACGGGGAAACTGGTCCTCATCAAGAAGCCGGGGCGCCCAGCGGACTCTCCGTCCGCTTATCGGCCCATTGTGCTGCTCGATGAGGTGGGTAAGCTCTTTGAAAGAGTCATTGCAGACCGCCTCGTCGGGCAGCTGGTGCGAGTGGGGCCGGATCTGGTGGAGAGCCAGTTCGGCTTCCGCAGGGGGCGCTCTACGGTGGACGCCATCATGCGCGTGCGGGCCCTCACGACGGGGGATGCTGTGGCCCGGGGTGGGGTCGTCTTGGCGGTGTCTCTAGACATCGCCAATGCCTTCAACACCCTGCCCTGGAGTTGCATCAGGGAGGCACTCCGGTATCACCGGATGCCGACCTACCTCTGTCGTGTGGTCGAGGCCTATCTGACGGACAGGGCCGTCATCTACCCCGGTCACCAAGGAGAGTGGAACCGGCAAGAGATGTCGTGCGGTGTCCCACAGGGTTCGGTCCTGGGGCCGCATCTGTGGGACATCGGATACGACTGGGTGCTGCGCGCCGACCTCCCTAGCGGCGTCAGCGTCGTTTGTTACGCTGACGATACGCTTGTCCTGGCGCAGGGGAGGTCGTACCAGGCGGCGGCCGATTTAGCGACACGTGGGGTTGCGACAATCGTTGACAGGATCCGGCAGCTGGGACTCGAGGTGGCCCTGCACAAGTCTGAGGCCATGGGTTTTCATGGTCCTCGGAATGCGCCACCGTCGGGCTCCCAGGTAATGGCGGGAGGGGTTCACATCGGTGTCGAGTCGACGATGAAGTATCTGGGACTCGGACTCGACAGCCAGTCGGTGGAATTTCGTAGAACACTTCCGACGTTTGGCTCCCAGACTGGAGCGGGCCGGGGCTGCATTGAAGCGGCTCCTGCCCAATCAAGGGGATCCAAACGCCTCCTGCCGGAGGCTCTATGCGGGGATCGTGCGGTCCATGGCCCTCTACGGGGCGCTGGTGTGGGCGCGTTCATTGAGGCTGCGGCCAGCCCGCCGGTTGAACGCGTCCCAGAGGGTCATGGCCATTCGGCTGGCCCGAGGATACCGCACGGTCTCCTGCGAGGCGGCGAGCCTCCTTGCCGGATTACCGCCATGGGATCTGGAGGCAAAGGTCCTCGCGCACATCTGGGAGTGGCGCGAGGAGGCAAAACGCCGGGGCTTAACTCCGATGCCGCAAGAAATCGCGGCACAGCGGACAGAGCTCCGGCGGGATCTCATGGCGTCATGGAGGGTGCGATTGTCGCAACCCCGCGCTGGGCACGCCACAATTGCGGCGATAAGACCCCTCTTTGAGGAGTGGCTTGAGAGACGCCACGGCGTCCTCACCTTCCGCCTGACGCAGGTCCTCACCGGACACGGCTGCTTCGGGAGGTTCCTGTTTAGGATAAGACGGGAGGAAACACCCGGGTGTCACCATTGTGTGGATCGGCCTGAGGACACGGTGGAGCATACGGTGGAGGTCTGCCCGGCTTGGGCGGAGCAACGCCATGTCCTCGTAGAGGCGATCGGCGGCGGTGATCTCTCGCGTCCGGCCCTGGTTCAGGCCATGGTACGGAGCGAGAGGAAATGGCAGGCCGTCACCTCCTTCTGCGAAGCGGTAATGCTCGCGAAGGAGGAGGCGGAACGCGTGAGGGAGAGGCAAATTTCGCGCCCTCACGCCCCTAACCGCCGCAGGAGGAGACGCCCGGGGCGGGGATCGCGAGCCAATTTCCGGCCACCGTAGGCGCGGGCTTGCGGACGGTGAGCAATGGGTAGCTCGCCGTCCGATAAGGACCAAGCCCGGGTCGACGGCGCGTTGTGTTCCACGCGCGCCTCAAAGAGATGTCAGCAGAATTGACGGGGTCCATTAGGGCCAATGCTTGCCGGGGGTTCGAAGAAAACCGATAGGGAAATCGTGGCCCCCGGCAACATGGCATAGGAAGGAACACGCCCTCCCGCTCCACCCAGAGCGGGAGAAGTTATTTGATATATTCCCACCCAAAAAAAAAAAAAAACTTTCTATTGATACCAAATATGTCATGATTATTTCTTTTTTTTTTCGGGGTCTTAGATTTTGTACGTGTAAGGTGCAGCGCAGACGTCACACTTTTTGTGTCATGTCATGATTTTTGCGGCTCATGAAAATGTCTTATTTGTCCCCGATGTTTTTCCGAATGCAGGTTATTCTATATAAGATGTGTCACTCGATAGTAATTTCTGTCAATTTAAAATTTAATTTAGGAACCATTCCGCAGCTCACATTACGAATAAGATAGGAATTTGAATGTGCGCCACAGACTCGATCGCACAAAAAGTGTGTCGTCTGCGCTGCACCTAAATCCACCATATTAAATTTAGGGAAAAAATGTATAGCTTAATATGTCACCCAGACTATTATAACGAATCTATTGATACCTCATTCATCAAAATCGGTTCAGTAGTTTAGACACTACGGTGGAACAGACGTAAATGTAAACATACCTACTTACACACATACATAGACTACTAAAATTATAACCCTTCCTTTTGACTTTGCCGTAGTCGGGTAATAAATGGGCAAGAAAACGTACAGTGATTTAAAATTAGAAAGTTTTTAAATAGCATAAAGAGGCCAAAAGTTAAATACCTACTTAAATTCTGAAAAACAATTAAAGTAATTACCTAAATCTTGAAAGAAAAATAATTTCTGAAACTTTTTGAAAGTGATTACGAAAGTAGTCTAGATTTAAATAATTTAGGAATGTTAGTGCCTCGTTTTGCTATTAGTCACAAGGGCTACTGCTGAGCTTGAGTTACCAGCTTCGATTCCCAGGTCAAGCAATGTATTATTAGGTTATTCCATCAGGAACGTGCAGCACTATCAGCCTGGATTTTGGATTCTTGCCCGATTGCTAATCCCCTAATACGTACCTGCATGGGGCTTAACATAAATGGGGGTAGTTTTGGAGAAATTAGGTGTGATAATATTTTTTATTTACCACAGGCCGAAGATGCAGAGGTATTATTTATTCGATGTTATGTTTTTTAAACCATCAAGCCAGATGGATCAGCGATCCTCGAAGGGAGGCTGGTAACAGCTGGATGAGAGTTGCCAAGGATTGCTATAATTATCGTGCGATCTTCTTCTTCGTGTGGTTAGTGAGTAACCTGGTGTTAGAGTTTTAAAGCCGCCCATGGGCTTCTGACTCGGCTTTATGCCGTAGAGAACGGTGTGCGATTGGAGAGGCCTCTTTCTAGCAAAATATTACAGACTGGCTTCTGCTCCCGACTTCGTTGGCGTGAAATTTCTACATACTTATATCCACTCCTTCTTCCCATGAGGGTAGCCAGAAATTACAGCAGGCCACCTGCTACGATACTTACATACTCCTTTTGCCTTGTTTACGGTCATACATCTAGTCATACACGCACGCCGGTTGCGAGTACTACACACCTGACTTTTCTGAAGAACATCACCAATAAGGTCACTATAATGGTCCCCTAAGGGCGTCCTCTCCCGGCGTTTCCACTCACATCTGCCTTGTAAATACCTTTTTATAGTCGCCTTTCATTCATCTTCTCAACATGACCAAACCATCTAAGTATTTAATTTCTAGTTTTAACAAAACATATCGATAGTTAATTGATTCAGGCGTGACCTCGCGGAAATCCATTATAAAGTACAATAAATGATGACTCAGGATGACGATTGACTTGTCGCGAATCCAAACACGCCGTGTTCGCGACAAGTCAATCGTAATTTTGCGGATGCCTCGTTGAGAGGTGAAACACGTGTCGATTTCTCTTAGGAGTTTTTATGGCTCTTCAGAAATAGCGAAGCGGAACAGGTTACTAAATATATCCACTTCTATTGTATTTTATAAAACATATCCTATGACACTCGGCAAGCTTCCCATTACTGAAAGAAATTTCCGAATCGGATCAATACTTCAGAATACCTCCTACATACAAACTCACAAATTTTACGTCTTCTAATATTAGTCTATCCTCCTGTCTGACGATGGACGGCGCTGCCGAGTTCGGCCCAGGAAGAGATGGCGAGTCGACCTAGACGCGTACCGCAAGGGTTGGATCGAGGTGGCTTTGGAAAAGGATGCCTGGAAAGATTTGAGGGAGGTCTTTGCTCAGCAGCTGTGGGACAGAGAAGGATAACGAAAAAAAAAATCCGTTGGATGATCAATTGATTTTTTCCTGTCAATATATTAGGGCTACATTAAATTTTCCGCTTCAATTCCCCAATCTCGAAGGTGACTTGTCGACTTGTAAATGGTCCTCCAACACTACTAATGGGCCGAAGTTAAATCCTTTGAAGTACTTTGCAAAATGGTACCCAAGTACCTCATTACAAAGACCAATGTGACAAAAGTTTCCAGATAATCTCCTGAAAGGGAGATTGTAGGCCGTTTTAGTACTTTAGAATTTTAATGAAATTGCCATTATTTCTGTTCTAAAGTTTTCACAGCTTACAGACTGATATTAATATCTTCTTTTTTTCATTCATAATTATCACGGAGGACCTTGCTGATGACGTGGACGTTGAGAGGGAACGATGAAAACGTTGGCTGTCCGTAGGAACATGCTGTCTCACAGGTTTAAACGGTGCCCGATTGAGGTAAAGTACACTATGATCAAGGTATACTGCCAATCGTTTTATTCGGGCTTCCTTTTTTTTTTGGGTGGGAAATGATCAAATTATTATTCGTGCGTCCTGCCATGTGAGTCAATTCTACTCGGAGGATACTCAATGCCCTTCGTGTACAATTTATTAACGCCTTAAGGATGTTGTTGGGGCTACCGAGATACTGTAGTGCGTCCGGCATGTTTATGGAGGGTCGGATTGATGGATGTCATGTCATCATGAGAAAAAGAGTGGCCTCCTTATTGCTCCTTATGCTAGCAAGCTTCAACAGCATTCTGAAAGTAACAGCGGGCCGGTTAGACTGTCCATTTCTAAGACACTGGATCGCACTCTACGTGTCAAATTGATTTCGTTTTATTGTGTGGCTTACTAACATTTTTTTTTAAATAGGTTAGTACTTACTAACACAACAGTGGATATATATATCTGTAATTGATGGTCTGAAATAAAGTTATTACACTAAACAGGATGAAATTTAATTCATGGGCATTCTCTTAGGGTTCATCGTTTACATCGTTTATTTAACATTCATTCAAAATTACAATTAGGAGGTATCGTTGGTCCCAAACTAGGCACAGCCTGTATCTTGGGCACCATTAAATATGTACAACATTTTGATAATTTTTAAATAAAATAAAATTTGAAATTGGCTAAAGTTAAGCAAATTCGCCATTA
Source organism: Agrochola litura (assembly GCA_949152395.1). NCBI lineage: Eukaryota > Metazoa > Arthropoda > Insecta > Lepidoptera > Noctuidae > Agrochola > Agrochola litura. Next base: position 12,369,568 of record OX424509.1, on the reverse strand, counting down.
GCCTCATCGAGACTGTAAAACTAAATATACAAACAAATTAACTATAAGTGATTAATGGAAAACTTAAATTAAATCTCATATCTTATACTAAAATTTTATTACAAAATTAGGTAAAATTTCCGTTTATGCTGCTGTTCTGTATTATGCTAGTGAGTGTGTGTAGGGGTGTGTGTGTGAGTGAGAGTTTGGATATGGGAGTTTGTGTCGGTGCAGTGTGAGTTGATTTTATTTCGTTATGCTTAGGATTATTTCAGTAGAGGTGTACACACGGCTACACATCAAGCTATACATTTCCAGTATAAACTGCAATTGCTTACTCGCATTATACGGAAATCCTATACAATAGCTTGATGTGTAGCCGTGTGTACATTGTACTTATTATTATTAACAAGTTACACTATAGGACCAACACAGAAATTTCGAAAAAATATCAGCTTTTCCCTTCATTTTGACGAGCTATACGAACATGAATGTAGGGAACAGCTGATTATTTTTTCACGATTTCAGGGTTGGTCCCATAGTGAAAGTTGTTAAGAATGCCGAGTATAATGACCCCTTAAAATGCCCATGAATTCAATTTCAGCCTGTATAATATAATAAGTTTATTTCAGACCAACCATTCACCCTGTATATTAAATAGAAAATCATAAACATAGTTGCATTATCATGTAGCAAAGTAACTAGGGGTTAAAGACCTCAGTTGCTAACATGCAACTGAGGTCTTTAACCCCTAGTTACTTTCTGTTTCAAGTATTTTTAACAAGCAAACACAGACTTAATACCGTTGTAAGGTCATAATATTTATACAGCTTTCAAAAAAGATGTATTTACTGGTGGTGCTTAATGCATTGTTAATTAATGCACGCTTAAGGTAGGTACTTACCTACTTGCAGCAAATATTTAGGAAATCTAACAAAAACATAGTACGGCAAATACAAGAATCTAATACCTTATGGCAAGAGTTAAAAGCGAACATAATGTTAAAAGACACTTCCCTTAAAAGTAAAATCTCACAAAGGTTAGATACAAATTAAAGAAATTACAACGAACTTCCTGTTGTTTTCCAACCTCACGGACGACAGATGAAGGTAGGTAGAATACAAGAACATCAAAACAAAAAACATAATGTTATAAATGAGGCTTGGTAATTTTTTTATTTTTTTTCCAGCCAAGTGCGTGTCGAACCACTTACAATGAAGGTTTTCGTTAACTTGTAGAGCCTACAGAGAATGGGCAGCAGCGTTATCTATGCATTTTTAACACTGTACTGCGATCGCCAACCCGCCTACCAAGCGTGACGATTATGAAACACCCCCCCCCCCCCCCCAAAATGACAGGCACTAAAAAGAAACGGCCCCTAGTGCCCGGCGGCCCACCTAGGCCACGGTTTATTTAGGGGACGCCTATGTTCAGCAACGGATCCTTGAATCCAAAAATGGTTTTCACACACTCACAATATTTTTAACGACCTTTCTAACATCCCAAACCATAAGATAGACGAGAAAAAAACAAACATCCCCACTTTGCGTGTACTCTAAAAAAAAACATTTTGCCACTTTGTCGGCGTGATTAAATATGTGTACCCATGCCAAATTACAGCTTTCTAGTACTAAGAGTTTCTGAGCTAAGCCGCAGACGGACAGACAGACGGACATTGTGAAACTATACGGGTTTCTTGGTGACTAAGGAACCCTAAAAATACGTGAAAGGTGAAGAGTATTGGTAAATAGGCGAATAATAGTACAAAAGGTTGGATCGGGGGTATGATCTAGGTACCTATCGACTAATTGTTATTTCGACAGTAAAACAATCATTGTCCTGTTTCATTTAGTTTATTCACTCAAAGATCTGGAGTACAAATAAACGGAGCGTATTTTTCACCTGATTAATCAATTTCCTAAAGTAATTAAGGCAAATAGAGTTTTTGTATAACGGCTCGAGATATTAAATGAAAAAAGGTCAAAGAAGGAATAACTTTCAAATAAATTATTAAGAATCTTTACGTTATATCTTCGAAGAACTCATGTTCTTGCTCATAAGTTTACTACAAATCTTTAATAATTGTAAAATTGTTTTAATAGTAGAGGTATATTATATAAGATTAAATTGTCATGTTAATTAATAACGGGCCCATAATAGTTCTATTATGATCGGAATATTTGTGCAGTGTAAATATTTTTCGAATCATTTGTGTCTACAATTACTGTACTATAGAGGTTTCAGTCTACATGGCTTTCCCATACAACCTTCACGGGTATTTTATAAGTAGATGGCATGTTCAGGAAATGAAAAGGGCGGTTTTTGATGCGATTGACTTTCAAAAATGTTTTGCTATTTTATTTTTTTCCTTACTACGCTTACTTTGGTAGTCTCTAAGTTTGAAGAAAATATTGTTTAAATTATTTTGTCTATATTGAGATAAACGATATTTTACACATTTAGAATAATAGAAAAACCAACCAAGTGCGAGTTGGACTCGCACACGAAGGGTTCCAAACGAAGAAGATTCTCACATCTTAAATTTAAAAAATCGCAAAAATAAATTTGTATTTCATAATTATACTATGAGTTACAAAGTAATTTTTTGCATTTTCCGAATTTCACTTATATTTAAATAAAATATCTTATGAATCGGCGTTTTTAATATTTGTTGATTATATACAGCACATGATATGAAAACAGAAGTTTCAAATTCCTAACTTGTTTACTTGTTGTGATAGAGCTCGTACAAAAATGGTCTAAAACTGACAAATTTGACGGCCTCCTATTTCTACATATTTGAAGATAAAAATAAATAAATAAATTATTTGTACTCTACTTGGTGAGTTAAAAAAATGGGTAAGATTTTCAAAATCAAAAGTTTATTGTATGGGACCCCCTTTCTTTTCTGGGTGGGAAATTATAAAACTTCTCCCGCTCTGGGCGGAGCGGGAGGGCGTGTCAGACTCTTACTGACTAAAATCCACCCTTCAGTTGCCCTGTTGCCGGGGGCCACGATCTCCCTTTTGGTTTTCTTCGCAACCCCGGCAGGCATCGGTACTAGCGGACCCCGTCAATTCTGCTGACATCTCTTTGAGGCGCGCTTGGAACACAACGGGCCGTCAACCCCGGCCTGGTCGTCATCGGACGGCGAGTTACCCATTGCTCACCATCCGCAAGCCCGCGCCTACGGTGGCAGGAAATTGGCCTGCGATTTCCGACGCCCAGGGCTTCTCCTCCTGCGGCGGTTAGGGGCGTGAGGGCGCCAATTTTGCCTTTCCCTCACGCGTTCCGCCTCCTCCTTCGCGAGCATTACTGCTTCGGCAGAAGGAGGGGCTTAATTTTTAAATTTTGTTATTTGTTGTTATTATAGTACAACATCTGCGAAAATTATAACGGTCTACCTATTGCGGTTCATGAGATACAGCCCGCTGACAGACAGACGGACAGACGGATGGACAGCCGAGGCTTCCGGGTTTCGTTTGGCACCCATCGGGTACGGGACCCTAAAAAGTGTTGAGGGTGTTGGAGGATCTTGGAGTACTAAAAGCCCCAGTCGTGATGTTAAATAAGTAGTATCAAATATACGAGATAATTATTACTAAATACGTTTTTCATTGATCCAATCAAAGTCGGAAAATCTGTATGAATATGAAGGCTAATTAAATATTCTATCAAAAATATATTGGTAAATAGTTGCAATATTAAAATCAAACTGTCTAACCGGATGCAGCTGAATACCAGTATTTTACATGGAGCGACTACTTATCTGACCTCCACGAATCAGTAACTGGGTAACACGATACCAGTTGGTAAGACTGGTTGTCAGACTTTCGGGCTTCTCACGACCTGTAACGACTGTCAAAGATCCACGAATGACAGTCGGGACCAACAGCTTAACGTGCTTTCCAAAGCACGGAGGAGTCTCGATATGTAAAGATGGTCACCCATCCACGGACCAACCCCGGCAAGCGTAGCTTAACCTGATGGATCGACCCGTGCGGCTGTTATTACTTAGCTACGAGCTCCTCCTATAGTTACAATATCAAAATAGATAATAAAGAAGAACAATATAACCGCATAAAGATGACATGCCATACTGAGATGATATATTAGCAATTAAACGCCCAAAATATTCTGTATTAGTCGAGCATCGTGTGGGTTAAATCAAATCAGAAACAGTCAATGAAGTCACGATAGTCTGCTAACTTCTTGAAAAAACAATATACCTACCAAAATGATTTCTATTTTACGACGAAGATCAAACTTGATTATTCTTCTTACCATTGTTTGAAGGAGTTTCGAAAATAACATTATAAATCTTACGTGATCGAAGAAAAAGTACCTATATCAAATTTATTATTATTTTTGGGTAGGTAGTAAATTACCAAAACTTTATGACAAAGTATTTATAATGACAAACAAAGTTTCTACCTTTGATAAACAGAAAATAGTGGTCTACTATAAAATCAATATTTGTCTAGAAATACGAATGAAAACCTTCGTAGAAAAGCAATTTTGCTGAAAAGGCCTTGCCTTTCAATCGAAGCATTGCAGTCTTCAGTTGTATACTGTTTACTTAGAGACATAAAATGTGTTGGATCAAGCCGAGTAGCAATCAGAATATCCTGTATTCTGATTGCTACTTGGCTTGGTATAAAAAAATTGTGGATATACACCGTGAAATTTGAATCACAGTTTTGCTAGAACAAACATTGTTCAGACCATGGTCTACTACCATTCTACAGCATCCAATAAAAAAAAACATAATTGGTTTTTGAAAAAACACAAAAAGACAAAGTTTAAAATGTCAAGATTATTGTTAGTCCCTACAACACAAACACCACGCATGGGATACAGCATTGTCTAAACGGAAATGTACCTCCACAAATGAAATTCAGTAAGCAGTAGATAATCTTGACATTTTAAACTTTGTCTTTTTTGTGTTTTTTCAAAAACTAATTATGTTTTTTTTTATTGGTTGCTGTAGAATGGTAGTAGACCATGGTCTGAATAACGTTTTTTCTAGCAAAACTGTGATTCAAATTTCACGGTGTATTTGAGGGTGTGGTACAGACCCTCAAACTGATCAACTTTCCCCATTGGACCAACATTGTAATCGCGAAATAATAATTTGCTGAACATTACAAAACTTCAAAACCTACTCGACCCAAATGTATGGAACGGTTACGTATACCTAAGTTTATTCTAAATAATTTCAAGATACTACAGTTGATTCACATAATATATGTTCATAATGCATAGTGGTCGATTCAATTACCAACTGTTTAACTTACTAAATGTTGATTAAACTAAAATTAATTGCAAAAACGAACGATTAATCTAATATTTTTTTAAGATATTGGATATTTCAATTATGTATGAAATACCTAATGGACTCGCCTACAGTTTATTAATACTGAGCACTGGATTGATTTCTAAAGTGGCAGGTAGTTACAATGTCAATGTCTTTACACGTTACGTGTCACCTAATTGTATGTTAATAAACTATGATTCAAAGATTTTTGTGTTTTCTTAACTTTCTTTTTAACGGATAATTAGACAATAGTGAAAACATTTCTGCGAGCAACTTGGAAGTAGCGCTCGCCGGCCGCTGCCATGGCACCTCCGCTCGCTTCGCTCGCTCGGCTCGCGCGTGATTGGTCACAGTTCTAACCTAACCTATTTCACCCAGTTCAAAATGACGAATCATACAATCTGCCGCAGAAATATTTTTACTATTGTCTAAATTATTTAGTCGCAGGTCGATGCCGTGGCAGCGGCCGGCGAGCGCTACTTCCAAGTTGCTCGCAGAAATGTTTTCACGTATACAAAATCACCAGTAAATCTAACACAAGACCACAGATAAATCAACAGCAGGTGAATCGTCCGTTAATTTAATCAACCTGAAGTGAATTAATTATAGTTGAATAAACCGTAGATGAATTCTCCTTTATGGATTTCGTTCAATAGTTATTAGAAAAATCGGTGAAAAGATCTTTAGGTATTTTAAACGGTAGGTCTTTTGACCGTATTTATCTTGAAAATAGTTAGAATAAATTAAGGTATTATAATACGTAACCTATGAGACGGCTGATAATTTTTTCGCGATTACGATGTTGGTCCCATGGGAAACTTGATCAGTATGATGGTTTGTATCACACCCTTAAAGACCACACTGTATGCGCTTTTATGCGATAAATAGCGATTGTGTTTGGTTGATTGGTTTCAAAAACATGGAACGGCGTACAATCCTTGGTGGTGGGAAATTGGACCGTTATGGATTGTACAAAGGATTTTGGAATGCACAATACCTTGTTTGATGCGCTGATGGCCTGGAGCGACGATACATAAAACTTGTCCCGATTTTCACTTGTTTTCTTGAGTTCAATGCACGAATTTTCACCACGACACGATTCGACCACCGACATTAATTCACCATCTTGGTTCTTGCGACTATCTTGCTCCCACGCAAACGACAGGCAATGTGCCAGAGTGGGATAGGATATAGGAAATTGCACCAATCAACATAATAAATTCAGAATTACAACCTATCAAAGGAACGAAATGACAATACCGTCATTATAGTCGAATCAGCGCAACCACACACCTTTCTGATACATGCTGTATACGAGACCCTTACAAACTTATGTACCTCTGACTAGAGAAAGTGTTTTTTGTGAAATAGTTCCTGCGAAAAAATATTTTGTAGGTGCGTCCAGACAGTGCGAGGTATGCGCCGCAAATGCATTTTATATATGCGCGAATACGCGATTGTCGCGTTCATTATGTCACTCATTTGTCTGGAAAAATTAAAGGCACCCTCTGTCGGCAGGACAACGCGTTCGGGTTGACCGAACAAAATGAACGCGACAATTGCATACTTAGACGATTGCTTTGGTTAGGAAGCGGCCATAGTCATCCGTCACATGCGTTGCTTACCTTTTTAAGCACATGCCTCGCACTGTCTAGACGCACTTTAAAGGTACCAAGGTACCGCAGCCGACCGCAGGCGGCAACTGCGGGGACGTGTCACGACTGGTTTCTATGAAATAGGTACCTTAGCTAGCAAAACGTCGCCTTCATAGAAACCAGTCGTGTCGCCTGCAGTAGCCGCCTGCGGTCAGCTACGGAATTGTACCTTTAGGATCTCCACTCACCGAACGTGGTGCAGTCGATCTTCTTTTGTTTCTCAATTTTTCCTGTAGCATGTACCTTTACCCTGTACCCTTTATTTATCACCTGGTATTCTTTTCCATAATTATATTTGTTTTATAAAAAATTTAAGCAAATTGAAAGCACCTCAGGAATTAAAATAAGATTAACAAGTATAAAATGTGTGCATTTGCGAACACACGTAAAGAAGAACAGAATTTCTAAATCGACTGCTTTATCACAAAATAATACACCCTTCCAAACCTCGTTTTCTAACGTTTCTGTCTGTAAAAGATCTCATTTTTATCTGTCTCGTTTGTGCCAAGGAATATACTTTAATATTTGCAGCAACGCCCTTGACGTTTGTCTCAGGTTCCATTCCTCAAGGTCTTACAATACATCTTGTTATAAAATGCAGCTTCGCGTTAAAAATTTGCATAAATTGCATGTCGTGTAAGAATGGAGATGTTCTCGACATTTATAGTCGTTTCAGTATTTGAATGCTAACGACTTGGACCACGGAAAGAAACACTGTCACCACATCCATATTTCATGATTGGCTCGGCTGGATGCAAAACTGAATGCGTTTGCGTTATTCATTGACATGACTAGAACTTGTTTATCAAAACATGCTTCTGTCTACTGGATTTGAAAACGGATTATACAATTTTTTTTGTAACCTAGTTATGGCGGAACATGAAAATAGTTATTCTATGAAGTTATTTTATCGTTCTGATAAAAAAAAACAATCGAGCCTTACAGTAGTCACAGATATGTAACATCTGACATCTCACCTTGATAATAAACAACATAAAAGGGCGGGGTCTCGTCAAGGTCGTTTCTGAAGGCCAACTCAAACACCGCGCGCGTTGATTGGTCAAATCAAATAGCGCGCACTTCCCCGGCTTCCTGTGATACACTTCCATCCCTTTTCACGAAATCACTCCCACATAATTAGATATTTTTAAATTTTTTTGGTTGCAGGAAAGCGAGAGGACAGATGTTACACATAAAAAATTTGCTTCATTTCACAACTCATCGTCATCATCCACAGCCTGACTTCATCCACTGTTAGCCACAACAATTTCAGCTGTAGGCAATTTTTAGGTTTCCGTAGTACCCTTATAGTTTCGCCATGTCCGTCTGTCTGTCTGCGGTCTAGCTCCAAGACTGTTAGTACTAGAAAGTTGTAATTTGGCATGGGTATACATATTAATCATGCCGACAAATTGGTAAAATAAAATTATGAAAATTTCAAAAACATTGTGACTGTGTTAAAACCATTTTTGAATTCAGAGATCCGTTTGCGAAATATTAAGCTTTAAAGTGCAAATTTTTGTAAGTCAGGTCCCCCTTTTTTTTTTTTTTTTGGGTGGGAAATTATCAAATAACTTCTCCCGCTCTGGGTGGAGCGGGAGGGCGTGTCAGACTCTTACTGACTAAAACCCACCCGTGTTCCTTCATATGCCATGTTGCCGGGGGCCACGATTTCCCTATCGGTTTTCTTCGAACCCCCGGCATTGGCATTGGCCCTAGCGGACCCCGTCAATTCTGCTGACATCTCTTTGAGGCGCGCGTGGAACACAACGCGCCGTCGACCCGGGCTTGGTCCTTATCGGACGGCGAGCTACCCATTGCTCACCGTCCGCAAGCCCGCGCCTACGGTGGCCGGAAATCTTCCTGCGATTCCCGACGCCCAGGGCGTCTCCTGCTGCGGCGGTTAGGGGCGCGAGGGCGCGAAATTTGCCTCTCCCTCACGCGCTCCGTCTCCTCCTTCGCGAGAATTACTGCTTCGCAGAAAGAGGTGACGGCCTCCCATTTCCTCTCGCTCCGTAGCATGGCCCGAATCAGGGCCGGACGCGAGAGATCACCGCCGCCGATCGCATCCACGAGGACACGGCGATGCCCTGCCCAAGCCGGGCAGACCTCCACCGTATGCTCCACCGTGTCCTCCGGGCGATCCACACAGTGACGACACCCGGGCGTTTCCTCCCGCTTTATCCTGAACAGGTACCTCCCGAAACTGCCGTGTCCGGTGAGCACCTGCGTCAGGCGGAAGGTGAGGACGCCGTGGCGCCTCTCAAGCCACTCCTCAAAGAGGGGTCTTATCGCCTCAATTGTGGCGTGCCCAGCGCTGGGTTGCGACAATCGCAGTCTCCATTCCGCCATGAGATCCCGCCGGAGCTCTGTCCGCTGTGCCGCGACTTCTTGCGGCATCGGAGTTAAGCCCCGGCGCTTCGCCTCCTCGCGCCACTCCCAAATGTGCGCGAGGACCTTTGCCTCCAGATCCCATGGCGGTACTCCGGCAAGGAGGCTCGCCGCCTCGCAGGAGACCGTGCGGTATCCTCGGGCCAGCCGGATGGCCATGACCCTTTGGGACGCGTTCAGCCGGCGGCCTGGCTGCCGCCTCAATGAAGGCGCCCACACGGGCGCCCCGTAAAGGGCCATGGACCGCACGATCCCCACGTAGAGCCTCCGGCAGGAGGCGTTTGGACCTCCCAGATTGGGCAGGAGCCGCTTCAAGGCAGCCCCGGCCCGGTCCAGTCTGGGAGCCAAACGTCGGAAATGCTCCACGAAGTTCCACCGGCTATCGAGGACGAGTCCCAGATACTTCATCGTCGACTCGACGCCGATGTGAACCCCTCCCGCCAATACCTGGGAACCCGACGGTGGCGCACTACGAGGACCATAGAAACCCATGGCCTCGGACTTGTGCAGGGCCACCTCGAGTCCCAGCTGCCGGATTCTGTCGACGATTGTCGCAACCCCGCGTGTCGCTAAGTCGGCCGCCGCCTGGTACGACCTCCCCTGCGCCAGGACCAGCGTGTCGTCAGCGTAAAGTCAGGTCCCCCTGCCAGCTAAATGGTTGGTTTTAGATACGTGAAAAAATTCACGGCAGTAGTTTATATAACGAATTTAAAAGGAAAACTATCACAGCTGAGTAGGCTTTATAAGTTAACGAGTAATAATCGACCAACTTAGATTTGCGGTTGTAAAAACATGTTCTCCGATACATTCCGTATGAAAGATTTTTTTTTCAACTACGAAGTTAAGTTTGTTCTTGGGATAAATTCATCCCAACTACGGAACCCTATATTGTGCGTGGTCCGACATGCACTTGGCCGGCTTTTTGATTATTTTCCATTGATTCATGTACCTACCCTTCAGTCTGTAAGTAAGATGGATAGCCCAATCTAAAAACCTAAATCTGTTAGCATCTGGCCCTCATACACTTTAATAGAAATAAAGATAAAATTCTACAAATTGTGAATTGTGTTTAACATGATCTGAAAACTTCATTAAGCATAACAAACTATTCTTTATGTTTTAATTTCACATTTTATCACAAGTTTAGTGTATTTGTCATTTAGGTATTTTTGGAACTTCTATTTCTCTTGGGTTTGTTTTTCTTTATCAAAATTAATCTATTGTGGGTAACAAGAGCATTTTACTTTCTCCAGATTACTCTGCGTTTTATTACACACTATCATTGCTGTTGTTGATTGAAAGTGAAAATTACTTCAATTACTTGTTTATTACCTACCTATTTTGTTCAAAACAATAACAAAATAATTTACTTACAAAGCAATTAACTATTTTTAGGGTTCCGTACCCAAAGGGTAAAAACGGGACCCTATTACTAAGACTTCGCTGTCTGTCACCAGGCTGTATCTCAAGAACCGCGATAGCTAAACAACAACAAATACTAAAAACAAAATAAAATAAATATTTAAGGGGGGCTCCCATACAACAAACGCGATTATTTTTGTCCTTTTTTGCTCGATATCAATAATGGCAACAGGTAAGCACTTGAAATATTCACAAAATACTCAGTTATATTTTTACTTTAATAATAAATAATTAATAAAATTAAAATAAAATAAATAGTTAAGGTACTCCGATACAAAAAACGCAATTTTTTGCCTATTTTTGATCGATATCAATAAATGGTAACAGGTAGTTGTTTACCTAGTCAATGGTACGGAACCCTTCGTGCGCGAGTCGAACTCGTACTTGGCCGGTTTTTTTTAGATTGTTTATATTTGATTGTGACTTGGGGTTGATTGCGATATAAAATGTTTATGTCTTTTCTCAAAAAAACTTGGAAATTCGAGTAGGTATTATTTTGGCAATCTTCTTCGAGATAAATCAAAATTGCTGTACTGGTCGAATACTTGCGAGCGCCCGGCCGGCAATGTTTGTATGAAAATCAATATCTGTCGTGTTTAGCGGCCAAATAAATTACCATGAAAACTTATAGCTGTCGTGGTATTTAAAAATGGAACGAACTTTTTACTTCGACACCATGGCAACCAAGGAGGTAACTTATCAGATTTTATTTAAATTTCGACTTGACTTACAAAGAGAGCTGTTAAAAAAGTAATATAATTAATTTACTTAGTTTGAATTTCCGCGCATTATTTGAGAAAAGTACTTACTATACAAGGCATTGATGAACTCACGTAATATGTGTGCCTCGGCTTCGCCTCGGTCCACATTTTCACGATCGTCCATCAATGCGTCTATTGCAGGCCGCAACAGTAAAGTACTATTGTACATTATAATATTCATGTTTAATATTGGTAACTAAAACTGTTTGACCGTAGACTCTCCATATCCCGAATCCAAGGGACGTTAAAAACAAAAGAAAATCGTTCACTTATCCCTTTTACATCTAGTCCAACAAAGTGGGTCTCGTAAACAGAGTTAAACGGTAGGTATTTATCCCAGTACACGAGTTCACATAAGTATTCAGAAATGAAAAAAAAAACATCCATAGTTTGAAAGGCGTGTGAATGGAAACCCCACTTCAACAATATGAGCAATTTAACGAGCGTCAATATTAAAACCCTTGAGCGATTTTCCTAGAACTTCCTTTCAGACTCCCCATTCATTGATATGTGCTATTCAAACAGTTTCAGTCGGAATGAATATGATGTTGGATCATGAAAGAAATTGGAATGAAAACGAGTGAAGATTAATATCGGCTTGTAATTATTATTTCTCTGATAAAGAGATTGCACATGAATAGAACATCACATTGGCTCTGGGCGTGTTGATGATTTTGGATTTTGATGAGGTACAAAATCTTGTAATTTAAGAAAAATGTATCTGATGGCGCAGCAAGTGGCGCCATCTAGTTTTGGTACGAAATTACTAGGAATCATCGAAGAGGTCGGATAATAGTGACACTGGCTGTTTACTGTCATTCTAGCAGAGCATTGCATCGATGGTTGCGTGGCGGCTGTCTTCTGACTTTGAGGTAGGAAAAGCTATGGAAATGGCATATTCTAGGAATAACAGTTTCAGTTTCATCTTCAGTTTATACAAATATGTATTATGTTGACACACACATGTCATAAAGCGTTTTGTTTCTTTTTGACTAATGAAGAGCTGATTCAAGAGAGATCAAAATTTCTGTCAAGGACTAAATTTGGTAACACTTTTCTGTGACGTCAAAATCATGTCTATTGCGTGACTGGTCGCCATGTTGAGTGCAGAGTTTCATGGTAGATGTGCTGTCAAACGGTTGCTTGCTCTCTCTCGTGCACTCGCAGTTCCAACCCTACGAAAGGTGGCCATCATAAGTGTCCGATTTTTGTAACTGCTGAACGTTGACCCCATTATAATAAGTCCAGAAAATCAAGGTTGCCTGGAAGAGATTGCAGTAAGCGATAAGGCCGCCCATTGTATATTTTGTAGTGTATAACTTTATCTTTTTGTAATATATAATCTGGTAAGTATGATGAAAAAAAAATACAGGTGTTCTTTTTCAACATTTGAGTTGGTTCAATTCCCGACTCAGACAAGTGATTTTACAAAAAAAATTGAACGTAGTTTTATTTATTTTTGCACGCTCTCTGTATATGACCGAACAAAAATTAAGTCTGTGTGTCGGACTTGCAAGATCGTACTTATTCTATTTCAGCCGCGTCTCGGGTACATATTATGTAGCGGGAAAGTGAAATCAAATATTCTATTACTAAAGAAAACCCTAAAGGGTTTTCCAATGTGGGCGGGTTGATATTGAAATGGAATAAAACAAACTGTGTGTGAGGTATTAACGAAATTATTATTTCTTTGAATGTATTTTATTTTATTATTTCTTTGAATTGTTTCTATGTATGCCATTTTTTATGATATATTACATAGTTCAAATGTCCGTCGGGCTTCGCACGATGGCACGGATCCGAGAGGTAAAATTTTCAATGACTCTGCTGTATAGGTAGATCTGACTGAATTTGAGCGAGGGCCTTATTTTTTTTTTTTTTTTGGGTGGGAAATTATCAAATAACTTTTCCCGCTCTGGGTGGGGCGGGAGGGCGTGTCAGACTCTTACTGACTAAAACCCACCCGTGTTCCTTCCTATGCCATGTTGCCGGGGGCCACGATTTCCCTATCGGTTTTCTTCGAACCCCCGGCAGGCATTGGCCAAGCGGACCCCGTCAATTCTGCTGACATCTCTTTGAGGCGCGCGTGGAACACAACGCGCCGTCGACCCGGGCTTGGTCCTTATCGGATGGCGAGCTACCCATTGCTCACCGTCCGCAAGCCCGCGCCTACGGTGGCCGGAAATCTTTCTGCGATTCCCGACGCCCAGGGCGTCTCCTCCTGCGGCGGTTAGGGGCGCGAGGGCGCGAAATTTGCCTCTCCCTCACGCGCTCCGTCTCCTCCTTCGCGAGCATTACTGCTTCGCAGAAAGAGGTGACGGCCTCCCATTTCCTCTCGCTCCGTAGCATGGCCTGAATCAGGGCCGGACGCGAGAGATCACCGCCGCCGATCGCATCCACGAGGACACGGCGCTCCCCCGCCCTAGCTCCACCGTGTTCTCCGGGCGATCCACACAGTGACGACACCCGGGCGTTTCCTCCCGCTTTATCCTGAACAGGTACCTCCCGAAACAGCCGTGTCCGGTGAGTACCTGCGTCAGGCGGAAGGTGAGGACGCCGTGGCGCCTCTCTAGCCACTCCTCAAAGAGGGGTCTTATCGCCGCAATTGTGGCGTGCCCAGCGCTGGGTTGCGACAATCGCACTCTCCATTCCGCCATGAGATCCCGCCGGAGCTCTGAGCGAGGGCCTGGGTTATGTAATAAACGCATTTTTCTTTATTTCTTTCTTTCTATGTTGACTTTGAGGGTATCGGTCGATGGTGGCTTATTGGAATAGACCTGCAACTTCAGAAAACCCTACAAGAAAAAATCACGATCTTGGTGACCATTTCACGTCACCTCTGCGAGAGATTACCATACCCTCAAATCGTTTATGCAGAATGTCCATCGTGGCTTTCGCTGTGTGGCATTTTTAGGACGTGCTGCATGATAATTTGGTATCAGTGACTGAATAATAAAAAAAGTGGCGGAACTCCGGGAGTACCGACAGAAGTGAAAACTCCAACAAGATCGCCTTGGTGGAAGAAAAATACTTGTATAGAACTTTGGCCCGTAACCTTATCTAAATAAAGGGCACAATCGCGTTTACAAAAAATAATACTTCCAAAACCTTTAAAGTAAAAATAGTTGCATAGAACATTGATCCGTAACCTAATATAAATCAAGAGCATAATCACGTTTACAAAACCTTTAAAGTAAAAAACTACTTGCATGGAACATTGATCCGTAACAAAATATAAATAAAGAGCACAATCGCGTTTCCAAAACCATTTAAAGTAAAAATTCTTGCATAGAACATTGATCCGTCACATAATATAAATAAAGAGCAAATAATAATAATAATAAATAAAGAGAAATGTTTCACCAATTTGTTATTTATATTTGTACGCCTCTGGGCAAAACATGGAGGATCTACCTATTTAAAATACAATAGACGTGGATATATTTAGTAACTTGTTCCGCTTAGCTATTTCTAAAGAGCCATAAAAAACTCCTGAAAGAAATCGACACGTGTTGCCACACCAAGCGCTGAGTGCACTCAGCGCTTGGTGTGGCAACACGCCGTGTTCGAGTTCGCAACAAGTCCATCGTCATCCTGAGGATGCCTCGTTGAGAGGTGAAACACGTGTCGATTTCTTTCAGGAGTTTTTTATGGCTCTTTAGAAATAGCTAAGCGGAACAAGTTACTAAATATATCCACGTCTATTGTATTTTATAATGGATTTCCGCAAGGTCACGCCTGAATCAATTAACTATCTACCTATTTATAAAACCTCACACTATGTGTAACTTGACCTATGTTTACAAATAAAGCTTTCTGATTTCTGATTTCTGAGCACAATTGCGTTTACAAAAATGAGGTGTCGCCATAGTGTCGCGAAATCAATGGTTAAGTCCCATCTCAAAAATGTCCAACTCGCCTAAAGAAGTTTTCACTTCAAGAACAGATTTGACAGATCCCGCCAAAACAACATGGCCGCCACAGACTGTCAACATCGACCCGGCCCTATTGGAAAACCCTTTATTTGCAGAGACACAAAAAATGTATAAGCATTGCACACTAAAATTCCAGTAGGTACATTAGACCTTGTAATTGTTTTGCCACTTCTGACAAAAACTCCTTTAACCGAATCTCTTTAACCGAGCGTGTCAATAGTGGCCACTGCCCTTTCCCTAATATCTCTCCGTAGAAACCCAAACAATAAACTATGTGTGATTTTCCGAGATTAGCACACATGTTTAAGATCACGATATACTTCAGGACGTTAACGGACTTTATTTTAGTTTTTAAAATAAAGAATGCTAGAAAATGTAGGTGGATCAATGACCACTTAAACGATTCAAAATTTGATTGTAAGGTTGGTAGGTAATTTCAAACCTAAGTAGAACCTTGACGTTTTAAGACGTGCAACTGACATTGAATCTTTGGGTGGTAAACCAATTACGAGGTTCACTATACAAAGAAATATTTATAAATGTTGCCTCTGTGTGCACAGTGTACTAAGCCTCATGACATCGATACTAGTTGATATGCAACCAAGATTTGCATTCATGCAATTACCCTGTTACCTGTCCCCTTGACAAGTTTTTCAGGTCTTTGAACTCTTGGATGTAAATAAAAGACATCAGCTTATTCTAGTTTTTTACAGACATAGGCTATTAACATATTCATATTGTATTTGTTTATTTATTTTGTAAGAATATTTTGTGCATTTTATCTATGGGCCTTAGTTGCCTAACAATAAAGGATTTATTATTATTATTTTTGTGTGTTAACATATCTCGGGACCCGTCCCGGACCTTTGGAAGTCGTACAAGTTGGCGAAGCCAACTTGCAAAGGCCCCTTAGACAAATTTATATGCAATGAGGCACCAACCGACGATTATCCCTATTCGCACTATGCAAGTGCAGCAGTTGAAGCAGGACTGTTGCTATTATTATTATAAACATCACGCCTGTAATCTAAGTTATAGGCAGAGGTGAACCTAAATAGTACACTCACATTTCGCCAGTTATGATCGCGCGGTAAACTTTGTTTGCGCGATGCAGGATTCTGTGTGACGTCAGGATTTTGCATGACATCAGGTCTTTGATGCGTAGTTCGCATGTGGCGATGTAGATGCCACCACACTATATAATAGGTGGCAAGCCCATTGCCACCAACCAGGCATAAATCCAAACTCCGGGCTGCTACTGAGAAATTCCTAATGGTGATACCCAATAACACTTTGTCCAACTTGAGAATCAAACCCATGATCTCATGCGCATGCGACTACTAAACCAACGAGGCTGTTGATAGTCGTGTATTTACGAGTAAAGCTGCACCTACTGCGGCTTATCCTTGGATGGGTTCATTATCGTCATGTATCTTGAATGTCTTTAGTGCCTTGACAGACACATTCAGTCGCAGTTTTGCAAGGCCCACTCGAAATTAAAAAATGATCATAACCTACTCGTAATCTCATCTTAGCGACATAATTACTTTACTCTGGTTCTTTGCGTAGTGTTAACAAGAATGTTTATGTAAAACAAAGCACTTTAATTTAACAGTTTTAGTACGGAACCTTAAAAACGTATGAGATTCTTCGAAATAATAATTTGTTACGAATGTATTCAAAGTGCAATAAATAATTTGCAATAAATAAATCGTAAATTCCGGGACCTAATCGTCATGTTTATGAATAAAAGGGATTTTAGAGGAGGTATATCCACACGAGGAGGTTTATGTAGGTACTTATTACTTTCTCGAAGTATAGGTAAATATGCTTTACCTATTCCGATCTCTGTTGATTATACATCTTGGTCAAAGTATGGTGAAAAGACATAGGTAATAGGTAATACGGGCTGGTATCCGCAACTCCATGTCAAAGCGCGTATTTTGCGTATGGGTGGGAAAATCTGTTATTCGATCCACCCCAGCTCCTCAAAGAAGGCCAGCAACGCCTTGGTGTCACTGAAAATCTCACGTAGGGTACCTGGGTTACCGAAGTACTTTGCCCTGTATGTGGCGACCGCCGGGCAGTTTAACAGCACATGGGCTGCTGTCTCGTCGTCCTCCATGCAAGCTCTGCACAGCGGACTGTCTGTGACTCCTATGACAAAGAGGTGTTTATTAAATGACCCATGGCCAGTTAGAGCAGCTGTAACTGTGCGCAGCTGCTGTTTTGTTAATCGGAGAATCTGTTTCGTGAGGCGGCCGTCGATTGTAGGGAGAGCCTCCTTGGCCTGCCTGCACTCACCGTGGTCCACCCATAGTTTGTGATGTTGTTCCCTGGTTCGCTTCCTTACCAGAGTGCGTAGGTACCCGAAGGGGAGTGGGGTGATGGGTTCAGGCCCCACTGGTGCCATGCTCGACCCCCTTCTGGCAAGTTCGTCGGCTGCGTCATTGCCCCGCGAACCGCTGTGTCCCTTAATCACCTTTGGTGACCCTTAGTCACCCACCTGGTTGAGGCGCTGGTGGCACTCGTATATTAGCCCAGAATCAACAGTGTGACTGTTTAGCGCTTGCAGAACAGCCATGCTGTCTGAGAGTATTCGTATCGAGTGGTCCTTAACCTCCCTGGCCATGATGGCTGAAGCGGCAAGAGATATACCCATGCATTCGGCCTGGAACACTGTGTTATGGACACCCAATGGTGTGGCTATGTGTATGTTGAAGTCCTCCGAGAAGATTCCAGCACCTGTGCCACTACCTGTGGCACAGGTGCTGGAATCTTCTAATAAATAAATCGTAAATTCCGGGACCTAATCGTCATGTTTATGAATAAAAGGGATTTTAGAGGAGGTATATCCACACGAGGAGGTTTATGTAGGTACTTACTTTCTCGAAGTATAGGTAAATATGCTTTACCTATTCCGATCTCTGTTGATTATACATCTTGGTCAAAGTATGGTGAAAAGACATAAAATTAAATGATTTTTTTTATTCTGTAAATAGGATATTGGAATCACTTTTACACGTCATATAAAAAAAATAATATATATATAGATTAGTTCGGCGTGAGGAGAGACTGTGAAGTCTCTTTTAAAGTCCAGACATAATAAGGTTTAAGAACTTTACTATTCCTCATTAAGAATTAACAATAATTCACTTACTGAGAAACTGAACTTACATAAAATGTTTATGAGCGTACAAAAACGACGTTAAAAGTAAACTTATAAAAAATAAATAGGAAGGTAGTGAGAAAAAAAAGTAAAAATCAACTTATCACCAACCGAGTAAACACGGATCTAAAGTAAAAGTAGATTATTCCTAGATGTGGCATACATGGCAGCGTACTGACTAAATAAGGATCATTTATAATCTTGGCCATATGAGGTGATTGGTGACCCCAAAGCACTTAATTTGTGAATAGCTCAGTTTGACTCATACCTAATGGATCAGCTCGGTAAACATTTAGCCACATATGTTTTAGCATAGTGCTAAATAGAATGTTGGAAATTTCGGGATAAAAAGACGAGAAATAGTATATTATGTAACGGGAGAAAACGAACTTTTATTTATTCTTTTAACATTTTGAAATACATCAAAGGTAACAGTTTTCTTTTTAATGCATGACATATTTATGAACATGAGTAAGTCAAAATTTAAGTAAGTCAATTACCTACTTATCAATTTCAAATTGTTGGTTCGAACAATTTATTAATGAAGTGAAAATTGTTAGAGCCTCAACGTTAAGCATCAAAGTTACAATTCAATTAACAATGTCGGATGCTTCAACCAATTTAATAACATTTTGCTGAACAATCTTTAATAAAGTTACAATATCTTGGCAAGTTTGACTCATACCTAATGGATCAGCTGGGTAAACATTTAGCCACATATGTTTTTAGCATAGTGCTAAATAGAATGTTGGAAATTTCGGGATAAAAAGACGAGAAATATATTATGTAGCGGGAGAAAACGAACTTTTATTTATTATTTTAATATTTTGAAATACATCAAAGGTAACAGTTTTCTTTTTAATGCATGACATATTTATGGCAACTAAAAGTGTATTTACAAATTAGAAATTATGTGGTTCGCCACATATTTCTCTCTCCAAGAAAACAAAAGAACAATACATTTTATGGATTAAATAAGAATTTATTATACTAGCTTTCATTTCGGTCATTGAACGGACCGTACGTAAATCAAAACGTTTCTTTGACTAAGCCATAATAAGATAAAACAAATTAATGTAATACCTACCTTTCATTACTATTACCTTTCTAAGAAAATCTTTGAAAGAAGTTAAGTGCGTTCGTACACCTCTTACTTCTTATGAAGATTTAATGTGGAGGTTGTAGACATATTTTTCCGGTAAATTGTCATACCTAAGAGCTCTTATGTGTAGGAACTTATTTTTA
Organism: Agrochola litura; assembly: GCA_949152395.1. Classification (NCBI taxonomy): domain Eukaryota; kingdom Metazoa; phylum Arthropoda; class Insecta; order Lepidoptera; family Noctuidae; genus Agrochola; species Agrochola litura. The sequence continues at coordinate 12,349,694 of OX424509.1, read as the reverse complement.
TTATCTAAACATTTATTATTATATCAAGGGATATTCTACGAATGCATAGGAATTAATAATGGTCATTATTAATTTTCATTCATTTTCAATTTATTTTTAGGCTATTAGTTATTACATTTAAATTAGTCATTTAAATGATAATAATTAAAATAGATATAGTTACATGTAAATTTTTAAACCCTAACAGTGAAAGAGCTTGTCTTTTGTTAAAACTATTACCTATCATCTTAAGTTAAACTAGTGATGTATTGAATAAGATTAATCGGACTGACATACATGTAGTATAAAAGTAAAAAAAAAAGAATAAAATAGAATAAAAAAGAGCTCTTATTATAGGAACTTATTTTTATTATCTATAAATTTATTATTATATCAAGGGATATTCTACGAATGCATAGGAATTTATAATGGTCATTATTAATTTTCATTCATTATCAAGTTATTTTTAGATGATTAGTTATTATACTTAAATTAGTCATTTAAATGATAATTACAAAAAACTAACAGACTCGATGAGAACGAGTTGCATGCCAAATTATTAATTTTACTTAATGCGAAGCAATTTAAGCCAAATGTGAAAATGACATTTAGCTTAAATTGTTTAGACTTAGACGTACGAGATTAAATAATTACATGTTTAGATAAAACTTTATCTAATAAATAAATATTTATGATCTAGAAATAACATACGATGTTATTTATATTGAAGTATTTGCCATTAAACATATGGAATTATATTAGGTGTAGATAAGTAGGTGCAGACCAATAGAAACTATCAAGACTAATTTAAACTAATTGTTTTGTGTTCAGGATAAATGCACTCTTGGTATTCGATACTCGAGGTTGGTTTAATGCAATTGAGGTTCAGTTTCTCTCCGAGGATAGAGTTTCTGACTTTCTGTGTTAGTACTCAGTACTTGTTACAATCAACTTAAGAACTTTATTAATTTATCTTTTCTTTTTAGAACTTATATTGGAACACAGTTTCACCTTTCACACTTTAATTTTTTTTAAAGTTATACTTTGTTGGCTACTTAAATATTTAGTAGCGTAAGTACGGGAATGGAATTTGCGACCATTGGAGAAAAAGTCTTTAGAGGTATGATGAACAGGGTGTAAAGTTCACTCATCCACCATAGAAAAAGGGAGGATTCTCCGACCAGACGGGTGTTGTGTCTGGCAGGCAACTGTCCATTGGTTTGAAGTCGGAATTTTGTATATATGTCAATCACTCGGTAAACTCTAACTCCGCGATGCAGAATTTGTGTGACGTCATGTCTATGATGCGTAGTTCGTATGTGCGGTGTAACCGCTACATCACTCCCCTCCAGAGGTCGATACTGGGCTGAATCTTGCGATGCTTCACACAGTGCCAGCTGTGGTTCCAGTGAGTCGGAACCGGGTGCCGCATAGTTCGCGGTGGGTCGGAACTTCCTGTGGTGATTGCGGCGATTGTAGTGATTGTGGTGATTCCCCAGTGAGTCGGGGTGATTGAGGTGATTCCCCAGTGAGTCGGGGTGATAAGGCTGAGGGTGATGACCAGGAATGCGCGTTTGCAGCATGCTGGTGGTCAGGATACCCGTTAAAGCCGTAGGCGCTAGCTGGCTGTGTGACTCGCCTCACGAAAGCTTGCGGGAGTGATGATGATGATGCTGCGTTGACGATTACGTCGGGGTCACCGATTTAGTGGTATGAGGAACAAGGTGTAAAGTTCACTCATCCACCATAGAAAAAGGGAGGATCCTCCGACCAGACGGTGTTATGTCTGGCGGGCTACTACCCATTGGTTTGAAGTTGGAATCTTGTATATATGTCGATCACTCGGTAAACTCTAACTGGGATTTGTTTGACGTCATGTCTGTGATGCGTAGTTCGTATGTGGCAGTGTAACCGCTACAAGTCAATCACTCTGCTAGTCGAGACATCTAGAATATCATTATTAGGTACCTACCTGAAATGAAATATGTCATTTATTTCTGTAACTAGATCTTTTAGACGGCCGATTCACACAGCTTAGATCTCTATTTTTGTATGGTTAAATAACGGCCAATATCGTTTGTAGGCAGTTTCACTCTATAGCTTGACGGATATTATACTTGTCAACTAAATAATTAAAAACCAAAAATATCGTTAGGCAACATTAAAATAATTAAAAAGTCGAAAGTGACGTGGAGCGCGCGTCAATTACGCACCGCGGGGCTTGACAGCTGATGACATCTTACGACACTTTTACACATTTTTTTGATTAATATTTTAATAAAAACTATATGGCGCCGGACGTACCAATAATTTGAAAGGGATAAGTAAGTCAATTCCCTACTTATCAATTTCAAATTGTTGGTTCGAACAATTTATTAATGAAGTGAAAATTGTTAGAGCCTCAACGTTAAGCATCAAAGTTACAATTCAATTAACAATGTCGGATGCTTCAACCAATTTAATAACATTTTGCTGAACAATCTTTAATAAAGTTACAATATCTTGGCAAACAATAAATGAAGGTGCCTTTACACACAGAAATAAGAACGAGTTAATACCTATCCTGTGGTTTAATAATAAGCACTGGATTGTGACGTCTTTAATTAATTTAATTGACTTTGGGCAATGGCCTCATACTCCGGTCATACCAAGATACCAGAATAACCCGATGACCTTATGAATCTCTGAACAACAAACAGCTTTGGAACGAAAAAGTCAGCTGCCACACGAGCAATTTTTAAGATTCTCCATTTTTGTGCACTGTTTAAAAAATTAAACAAAAATCTCTTTTGTATGTTGAAAAAATTTATGGACATTATCATCATTTCAGCCAAAAGACGTCCACTGCTGGACATAGGCATCCATTATTGAACTAATAATGTTCCCTATAATATCGTAAAAATAAACTCGTTACAAAGCTATCGTTGGAAAAGCTCTAACAGATTTGTAGATACATAGCCTTAAGCCGCAAAGAGTTTAAACTTTAACAATTTATACCTAAGTGAGTAAATTGATGATCGCAGCCTGAAATTAAGCATTGAGAATAATGCTTCTGCACCCAACCATAATATGTCAGTGACCCTTAATTACAAGTTACAACACCAATAGAAAGATAAACTGGGTTTCAATATTTTTCTGAGAAATGTTTAAGCTAAAAGACGGAAAACCTAAGTAAATACATAAAGAGAGTTCTTTTTAGTTTATTTTTAGCGATACACTAAACGGTCCACTAATTATATAATTTTGTTGCCAAACTGGTTAATTGTTCACAGATAAAAGTCCATTTTTAAACACATGTTTGTTATGCAATGCATTTTTACAACGTCAATCAGAATTGTAAAAGACACTGTTGGCTATTCAGTATAGTTTTATAGTTCTGAGGTTACACAAGTGTGTACAGAAACCGGTTCATATAAACAATAATATCGTGTTTTTATTGTGTCTAATTATTGACGGTATTATGTAATTGTGAGTTGTGATGCAAAAACTGCTGTACCTTTTTATGAAAAAAAAACTTTGTTTAATTTTGTGATATAATTATATAGGTTAATAGGTACCTATTTTATGACTGGAGTACTTACGATTATAATTGAAAATGAGGACCTAAATAAGGTAAGGATCAATCTTTATAACAAAGATACTTAATAAATAACGAGGGATTTTACAATTATACTAAAATTATTGAAATTTCTGAAATTAAAACGAGAGTGACGTACAAGCATCCCATATGTCATTGTTCGCTCCGATTAATGATTATAAATTCAAAACATGCAATATGATTTTAATTTACTTGTTAACTAAACTATGTAATAAGTAACAAATTTAATTCGATTGTTGAGGTTTCTTCTTCGATTTTTTTTGTTTAAGGCTGGTTTCACAGCTGTCCGGGAGACCCGTGCGGGCTACCCGTACGGGCTCCCGGAACGGAGACACACGTGACGCGCTAGAACATTGTTTCACAGCGACGCGGATTGGTCTGTACGCGGGCTGCACCGGGTAGAGACCGTACAACGCTAGCAACCGTACCGTACTAACTCCCTCGTTTCAGAGCACTGCGGGCGCTACCCGCACGGGTATTCCGTGTGCGGGCGGCCCATGCAGCCTAAATTAAGAAATCCATCACTGATCTATTCATGGTGAAGCAAATCATGAAAGTATACATAACACAACATCATACCTATATTCCTCGGTAGAAAACAAGTAATATTAATGGTCTGGAATGTCAAACACTCAGTGAGCGAGCGGAATTTTCGAAACTCGTTCCACTTGTTTTAAAAAGACGACTTTGCCTTGGAATAGGAAATTAACTAAGACTATTTTGTTCTTGAATTTCTACTATAGCTGTGAAGACCGAACTGCATCAATTCATTGTTACATTTCTCTGTATGTACTTTGTAGATCACAAAGCCTGAAATCCCTAAATATCTGAAGCCCAAGGCTCCTCAAACGAAATGTCTTGTTTCAACTGAGAAACTCCAGAAACTCAAAGGAAATACAGTCTAATTAACACAATTATTAAATTGAATTCGCTTTTTATAAAGTACAGAATTCGGGGAAATCTTAGTTAAATAAAAAATAGGGATCAATGTTATTTTCTTGCCTGTATAATTAACGGTTTGTCCCACTATAGAGCAAAGGCATCTTCTCATACAGTGACATTTTGTAGTACAATTGAGGAGTCTTAATGATTATGACATTTTCGCTACTGCACGTCATAATTTTTCAGGTCAAATGTGTATTATTAAAATTTGTTTCTTTAAATGACTGTCATAAGTAATTAATGAATACACCGTACCGTACCACAAAATACATAACGATGTGCTAGAAATATTTAACAAATAGTATTGTCTTTATTTTTTTTCCTTATTTCTTAATTTTATACACTGTGGAAGACAATTTAAGTAACAGGTGGTTTTTACACAAAAGGCATTGAAATATAGCCTTGTAGGCATTGTATTGTAAATCTTGTGTGTATTTTACCTCACTAGTATTCTTTCAAATGGATGGCTGCTAAAGTTAAGTGTTGGTTTTTAAACAAAAACGAAAAAACTTTAAAAAATATACAGAACATTTAAGATAAGATAAAATGTAATTTTTTCCCAAGTACATGGTATCTTAATATTAAAAAGTTTACATAGGTATATTACCATTGTCGGTGTATAAATATTAAAATTAAAGTACAGTTTATTACATTATAATTATAAATTAGTTTGAAATGATTATAGGTAATTTTGAATACCTACAATGTTAATTACAAAAAAAAATCAGCAAAAAAAAAGAAAAAAAAAGAGCAAAAAAAAAAGAAAAAAAAAACAAACAGGAAAAAATAATCAGAGCATTAAAAATATACAGACGAATAGAGAACCTCTTTTTTGGAGTCGGTTAAAGAGGCCGCGCCTACATATTATCTGCAATCTTCACGTAAGTACGGACTGGGTAATAGTCTTCTCTTTCATAATTATTTTATACCATTGCCTTGAGTAACACTTATCACAGCAAAGTTCCTGTCTTAAGAAGTGGTAGCTACTTAAGATTAAACTCAAACTGGTTCCTTTTGAACCGACTTCAAAAAAGAGGAGGTTCTCAATTCATCAGTTTTTTTTTTAAGTGAAAACTTCTTCAGGCGCGTTGGGCATTTTTGAGATCGAAAAAACAATTGAACTCGCGACACCGTTACCGACACCTCATTTTTGTAAACGCGATTGTACTCTTTATTTGTATTACGTTACGGATCAATGATCTATGCAAGTATTTTTACTTTAAAGGTTTTTTTTTTTTTTTTTTTGTATGTTTATGTTTATCACATGATTACTCCTCTAACTAAGAGTATTGCTTTCGATGATTCTGTTTTTGTTTGGTAGGTCATACTTCAGAGGTGGTCCCATATAAATTTTATTAACTTTACTTGGGTAGTTTTTGAGTTAGCTTCAATAAAGGTACATACATTAATATGGTTTTATCTTCTACAAAAAATATAATAAATAAAATACACATACAAAAATATCGTTTAAATTGCTTATATCAATTCAAACCGAAACCGGTACTGAAACGCTCACAATGGGCCTCATTAGAAGGCTGAAATTCACCCAAAGGGTAATGAAGAGGGTTATTCTTGTAGTTTCCCGACGTGATCGAATCAGAAATGAAGAGATCCGTAAGAGAACCGAGGTAACCGACAAAGCCCAACGAATTCCAAACTTAAGTAGCAGTGGGCAGCCCACATTGCTCGTAGAACAGATGGCCGATGGGGCCGAAAGGTTTTGGAGTGGCGACCGCGTACCGGAAGACGTAGCGTTGGAAGTCCTCCCACAAGATGAAAGATGCGAGAAGCACAGAACCGGTCGAAGTGGCTGTGCTTGGGGGAGGCCTATGTCCAGCAGTGGACGTCTTTCGGCCGAAATGATGATTCAAATTGAACTCCTAATAGGTAAAACCCCGTGGGCCAAACCCAACATTTATGTTATTAAGAATGAGGAAACCAACAAAAACTGTATTATGAAATCTATGTTTTGAAGTAATCATAGGTTTGTGGGTAATTTATTTTTTTATAGCAAACGTTAATTCACTGCAATTTTTGTCTGGTTTTATCCTTAAGTTACGGCAGAAATAAGCTATGTTATAAAGTACGACTTTATCTATTTACCTATCCTCAAAACTCAACCAAAGATAGAAACACTACTACTCCCTTGGGCCATCATGATGTCATCAAAACAATGTATCATCTACATTCACAGTCTTATAATAGTCCACTTTGTACACTATGCAAAGGGCTCTAAATCATTCTTATGTAGTGCCATTAAAACTTGTACTACCGGTCATTAAAATTAGCCTTATGTGTGGTAACTGATGATACAAATGATGACCACTCATTTGGTTACTACACACACACACTCATTGGGTTGAAACACTTCGATCCACGCTAACAAAGAGAATGAAAAACTGAGTCTCTCCGTTCTTGTTGTTTGGTATCTATGTTTTTATTTTATGGTTACAAAAACTCGAGACTAAGTAATAACAGCCGCTTGGGTCGATTCATCAGGTTAAGCTACGCTTGCCGCGGTTGGTCTGTGGATGGGTGACCATCATCTTTACATACTGAAACTCCTCCGTGTCTCGGAAAGCATGTTAAACCGTTGGTCCCGGCTGTCATTCGTGAATCTTTGACAGTCGTTACATCATCAGAAGCCCGAAAGTCTGACATCCAGTCTTACCAAGGGGTATCGTATTACCCAGTTACTGGGTTGTGGAGGTCAGATAGGCAGTCGCTCCATTTGAAATACTGGTATTCAGCTGCATCCGGTTAGACTGGAAGCCGACCGCAATACAGTTGGGAAAAAGCTAGGCAGATTTTTGTTATAAAAATTAGCCAAACCATCTTAACTTATGTAATAATTATATCAATCTGCCAAGCCTTTTTCAACTATATTGGGGTCGGCTTCCAGTCTATAAAATAATTATATAGTATAATAATATTATAATCCTAACTAACATTATAAATGTGAAAGTGAGTTTGTTTATTTGTTTGTTACGCTTTCACGCTAAAACGGCTGAACGGATTAGGATGAAATTTGACACATGGGTAGACCACAATCTGGGTTAGAACATAGGATCCTTTTTATCCCGATATTCTCACAGGATTGCGACTTATGCGGGTAAAACTAGCGGGCACAGCTAGTAGAAATCTATGAGCCAAACCAAACTTTTTGATAATTTGTGGAAAACTTTTCATACAACTTTAGAAATATCTAAATACTCTAGATACCTACCATCATGCAAATACGTACATTAGGTTAAGAGATACAATTCAATTAAAATGTTCCTGTTGTGATTGAAGATAGCATGTTTTTGCAATTCGTGCTACACGTGTTGAGAAAATTGCAATAATCTAGAAACATTTTATACCTAAGATATTCATATTCATACTGTTTGTAGTGCTTAGAAACACTGAAGGCCAATAAAATTCCTGTAGATATTTAAAAACGTTCAAAATCAAGTCGCATTCTCATCTCAGCGATAATTGTCAAAAATGTAGGGAAATTAGATGAATTTTCGAGATTAGAATGTGGACGTTCTTAAAAGTACTTGAATAGTCCCTTTGATATCATTTGCAACTTTAGATATTTTATTTTTATTGCAAATGACTTGTATCTAATGTTTCCACCCACAGTATAGTTGTAAAACTGTGGAAACAATAGATGCCATCTCTAAACTATCGTGATTATAAAACTCGGTAAAAAGCTTAGAACAATAAATAAATAATTGTACAGGAAACAGTCGAGTCTCTGACTGAGTGTTATAATCAACACTCACTTATAAAATACCAAAGCAATAATTATGTTACATTATTGCAATAAACCAGACATTTTATTTTCGTATTTATAGCTGCATTGACCTTTTGTAAATGACCTAGAGTTCGAATATGAGTGTACATTTTTTACAAATAACCACAAATGGGTGTCGAGAGCACTGGTTGCCCATTGGCAACGGCCGTGACTTACGAGTTGTAGATCGTGGGTTCGAACCCTTTTTTTTTGGGTGGGAAATTATCAAATAACTTGTCCCGCTCTGGGCGGAGCGGGAGGGCGTGTCAGACTCCTACTGACTGAAACCCACCCGTATACCTTCAGTTGCCTGTGTTGCCAGGGGCCACGGTATCTCTTTCGGACTTTCCCGCGACCCCGGCAGGCATCGGCCCTAGCGGACCCCGTCAGTTCTGCTGACATCTCTTTGAGGCGCGCGTGGAATACAACGCGCCGTCGACCCGGGCCTGGCCTTTATCGGACGGCAAGCTAGTGGGTTCGAACCCTGATAGGCACTATACTTTGTGTAAATTATTTCATCACCACTTGTCACCAAACTGTGACGGAAAACATCGTGAGAAAACCTCAGAACCAAAAATTCGAAGACATGTGACATCTACCAACCTGCACAGGGCCCGCGTGGTGGATAACGGCCCACCTTCTCGCACTGAGAGGAGGCCTGTGTCCCAGCAGTGGGAACATTATAGACTGATTATGTTTATATGTATGGGTGTCGGCCAAAATTATATCCATCCAGATACTAATATTATAAATTAATGTGAAAGTAATTCTATCTGCTGTTTTAGTGGTATGAGGAACAGGTTGTAAAGTTCACTCATCCACCAAAGAAAAGGGAGAATCCTCCAACCAGACGGGTGTTGGGTCTGGCGGGCAACTGCCCAACGGTTTGAAGTCGGAATCTTGTAAATATGTCGATCGCTCGGTAAACTCTAAATGCGCGATGCAGGATTTGTGTGACGTCATGTTTATGATGCGTAGTTCGTATGTGGCGGTGTAACCGCTACACTGTTACCTTTTCACTCATTAACGGCTTAGAAAGGTGACAGAAATCCGTTCAGAGTTTTGATGTTCAGCACACAGGTAGAATATGACCTGAAGAGAGAAACATATGATATCGTCACTGGAAAGGCAAAATTACTTAACCGCCACATTATTTATATGGCGTTAAGTATTTTTGCCTTTCCAGTGACGATATAAAGAAAGAAAGAAAAATGCGTTTATTGGCATAACAAAATACCTACACCTACATAGACTATAAAAACAGAAAACAATTATTGTGTTACCAAAAAGGCCTCAGCTCAGCATATTGTCAGATGACACCACAAAGTGTGCCACCTGACGCTCATTTTCAGCTGCAACCCACGAATGCCATAAACTAGAATAATAAACAGGGAAGTGTGTGTCCGTATATACTTTTTAGGATTCCGTAGTCAACAAGGAACCCTTATAGTTTCGTCATGTCCGTCTGTCTGTCTGTCCGCGGTCTAGCTCCAAGACTGTTAGTACTAGAAAGTTGAAAGTTTGTATGTTTGGATGTTTGTTACTCAATCACGAAAAAACGGCTGAACGGATTTGGATGAAATTTGGCACACGGGTAGTTTATAACTTGAATTAACACATAAAATACTTTTTATCTCGGTAATACGTTCCCGTGGCATAATTTCCGACATTCACACGGGCGAAGCCGCTGACACAAGCTAGTATTTTGTATAATTAACGCTATTAAGTGGGCCAACAAAATTTAATACACTGTCGCGCCATCGACACGACAAAGAAGGAAAACGCTATTGTGTCATTCTCTTCGTAATACAGTCCCCTTTCTTCAAAATTAAATAAAAGCAACTTTAGTACCTGACTTTAGTAACTTACCTTTTCTTTGGTAAAATACATTTAAATTCAAGATTCATGCAGTTATTGAATTCAGTTTCAATTCGTCAAAATTTGAAACTGCAAGGCATCGCAATGTTTTATTAAATTATCAGTTGTTTGATTTATTATTTCACGCCAACGCAGAAACTTTGGGATTTTGTGTCATTTCTTCGAAATACGTCTAACAAGTTTAAAAGGTTGTTGGACTTTCTTTGTTGGTTCTATAAAATGGGGCATTTAAAAACTTTCAAGTACGAGACATTGGTGCCGATTCTCTTGTACACCGAACTAGGTAAACAATCACTAAAATTCCTTACTTTGTTATGAGAATCTTAGAGCTATTCTGCAACAACAATTCTCAAAATTGAAATATAATTTTGACACAACTAAAGTCGTATTTTGACAATGGCGAGTCCACGTGGTACTTGTTTGCCCTACCCTGTGAATTTTGTTTTAGAGCCGGAGGCGCGCTGGCGGGCAGTCTCTTACTAACTTGAACAAGATCGCCTTGGTGGAAGAAAAATACTTGTATAAAACATTGGTCAGTAACCTTATCTAAATAAAGAGCACAATCACGTTTACAAAAAAAATACTTCCAAAACCTTTAAAGTAAAAATACCTACTTGCATAGAACATTGATCCGTAACGTAATATAAATAAAGAAAACAATCGCGTTTACAAAAATGAGGTGTCGGTAGCGGACCGGTGTCGTGAGTTCAATTGTTTTTTTCCCATTAAAAAATGCCTAACACGCCTAAAGAAGTTTTAACTTAAAAAAAAACGCTAGCAATCATTGTTTTGATACAATTGGCACTACATTTGTATAATCAAGGCATAGCCACATCAGCGAAATTTAAGTGAATTTATTACATTTCTTTGCGGACTGGCATGTAGCCACACCATGTTTATTATGATTTCGCCATCTCAGTCGCATAAAAAATCGCTACCTAATGTGGCGTCAGCTTAAAGAAATACTAACACAAGTTAGCGATAAACGAGCAGCCAGTGCGCGACGACGATGAGCGATTACTCGCTAATATGCGTATGTACCAAGCGTGAGTCTCTTAGCTAGTGTTCTGTGCGTCGCTGAGCGAGTACACTCTTTGGTAGTTCTTGTCGTTGCAACAAACGAATACTCGGTGTGAACAGTCAGCAATCAACTATCAATGTATTATGTATCTCTTAAACTTACACGGGACGTACAATTTTTTGTACGTTCCTTGAGCGAGAACATCGTTGAAATCTTGTCGCTTTCTGTCGGGCGGTGGGACAAGTGCCTAATATAGCCTCAGCCTAAGAATAGTTACGCACTACGTCCGATCCGAATCCGAGAATTAATGTCGGTCCGAAGTAGCCATAGTACTTTTTGTATGGGGGTTGCGCACTAGATCCGAACTCTGTCCGCCCGAATTTAGACGGATCGAATTCGGATTCGGATCGGATTCGGATCGGATTCGGATCGGATTCGGATCGGATTCGGATCGGATTCGGATCGGATTCAGATCGAATTCGGATCGGATTCGGATCGGATTCGGATCGGATTCGGATCGGATTCGGATCGGATTCGGATTGGATTCGGATCGGATTATTACTTCGTATCCGATCACGTCAAAGAGGTTTATTAGATCGGTATTAGATTAAAGTCGTTTTTAGGGGGCTGTAGCCAAAAACCATATACTTAATTTCGTCTTGCCCTTGCGTCCATCTATCCGTCTGTCCGACTGTACGTCTGTCAATCTATCCGTTCGTCCGAATGACACAGTAATTTTACTCACAGACTATTGGCACTATATACCTAGATGAAAATTGGAAAGAATTAGTATTCGGTACACCGCTAAACAATTTTGTAGTGAAATTACAAAATAAATTATTCGGAGTGGCACTTCCCTTAAATGTAACCGAGGGATGAAAAAACATGTTTCAATGCACGTGGGGTATCGTTGGACCCCTTAATTAAAAAGATGATGTTTTCAATTGACCTTTTTTTCGTTACTAGATTGTTGACTGCCTTGTTGGTTTAGTGGTCGCAAGCGCTACTGCTGAGCATGAGGTCCTGGGTTCGGTTCCCGGGTCGGGAAAAGTGTTATTGGGTTTTTCTATCTGAAATTTCTCAGTAGCAGCTCGGAGTCTGGATTTGTGCCCGGTTGATGGCAATAGGCTCGCCCCCTATTACATGGGACTTAAACATAACTGGCGAAATGTGGGTGTACCTGCTACAGGGACACCTCTGTCCATCCCTTCAGGGAAACAAGGCGTGATGTTACGTATGTAAGTTACTTTACATAACAGTTCCAATGTTTTTTTAAATAAATTAAACAGATTAAATATTATTTAATCTTCATTTAAATAAATAAACATACGTTTTACGTTACATTTGTAAGCATATCCTATACAATGCGAGATCAGCATAAACTGGAAATGTATAGCTTGATGTGTAGGGGTGTGTACATGCAAATAAATAAAATTGAAGTGCCTGTTTGTAATGTCAAAATAACAAATTTTTACTAAAAGCATTTATGAGAGTATACTTAAACAGTACTTATAACAAAAACATAGACTTTTAAATTTTTAGGGTTCCGTTGCCAAATGGCAAAAAACGGAACCCTTATAGATTCGTGATATCTGTCTGTCTGTCTGTCCGTCTGTCTGTCTGTCCGTCCGTATGTCACAGCCACTTTTTTCCGAAACTATAAGAGCTATGCTGTTGAAACTTGGTAAGTAGATGTATTCTGTGAACCGCATTAAGATTTTCACACAAAAATAGAAAAAAAACAAATAATTTTGGGGTTCCCAATACTTAGAACTGAAACTCTCATCAAACCCATACGTGTGGGGTATTTATGGATAGGTCTTTAAAAATGATATTGAGGTTTCTAATATATTTTTTTTCTAAACTGAATAGTTTGCGCGAAAGACACTTCCAAAGTGGTAAAATGTGTGTCTCCCCCCCCCCTGTAACTTCTAAAATAAGAGAATGATAAAACTAAAAAAAAAATGTGATGTACATTATCATGTAAACTTCCACCGAAAATTGGTTTGAATGAGATCTAGCAAGTAGTTTTTTTTTAATACGTCATAAATTGTAAACCGCAATTTACCTTTCATTCAATGTTACTTGCTGCTACGGAACCCTTCATGGGCGAGTCCGACTCATACTTGGCCGCTTTTTTGTCTGTCTGTTTATTCTGGTTAATCTCCGAAACGGCTAGATCGATTTTGTCGGGCCTTTTACTGTCAGATTGCTGATGTTATAATAATGGAGTAACTGAGGCTACTTTTAGAAAAAGGCACGCCGGTAGCAGCTAGTAAGAAATAAGAGTTGAACGAACGCACTTAACTTATTTCATAGATTTTCTAAGAAAGACTTCTTCACTTGGCCTGTTTTTTTTGGTTTGTAGTTTATTGAAATGTATATTTTAAATGTCTTTGATTGCAACACAATATCGTAGGCGTTATTGTGATCAGGCCCATTTTTGAATTGAGTTCTAAATCAATCAATACATTGTATCAATCTACATAATATTATGTCCTAAACGGCATTATAACTTTTCATTAATGAACTTTATTTCTTGCGTAGGATGTGAAACAGTTTATGACTTTATGAGTATCTGTTTGTTTTAATATTCTGCTTATATTTTTATTTCTTAGAATGAAATACAATAGAATACTCTTTATTATGTACACCATAATTATTATGAATTACAGATTCAAATATAGATTTTTTTATTAAATTTTTCTTAAATATTTAGGCCGCAGGAATCCGCTGAATGCGGGAAGCACAGAACTGGTCGAAGTGGCGGTGCTTGGAGGAGGCCTATGCCCAGCAGTGGACATCTTTCGGCTGAAATGATGATGATGATAATTTATTTATAACGGAGGATCGTGAGAACTGTAGCAGTCGAAGTGAAACCTTTGCTCACAAAATGGACAGAACAGGGAGATATTAAGGTATAGTCGACATCGAAACGGCTTATCACCCTAAGGTTGAATGTTACTTGCACGTCATAAATCGACAAGGTCTATTTGTCTATCGAACAGTTAGATAATATCAACCTTAGAGAATCTTCAATTGGATGTAAATTGCCGTCTAAAATAGTAAAAAAATACGAGGTCTATAATATTTTAAACTAGCGACCCGCTCCTGCTTTGCACAGTTTTGATGACTCAATATCCTATAATATTAAATGAGCAATATTTGTAATCACGTTCTCGAAAACGACTCTAACGATTTCGATTAAAGTTAAAATATAGGGGTTTACGGGGAAGACAAGTCAATCTAGCTAGACCTAACCGAATATAGAAAAAACTAATTTTCCGAGCTATGATCGGGGAAAATTAGTTTTCTCTATTTTTACAGCCTCGGGAATGTGATACAACGTTAGTCTACCTGGACGATAATGTTTATCTATTTTGACACGAGCAGAGCTCGGTCGACCACGTACTTATTATATTATTATTACTTATTTATTTATATAACATTGCTTGCTGCACTTACAGTTAACAGCAAAGCTTGCAGCAAGTCAATAACATAAAATTTAACTAAAAAACTTGATGCAAACATTAAGCATAGATTTACTGCTATAGGTACATTAATTATCAACATCTGGCCCCTGGGCAACCAGTGCCAGACAAAACAACAAGATTTCTTTGTGATACCTATATAAGTTTGATATTAATGTATTATACACCCTTTATACGATGCAGCTACAAAGACACATTCGTGTCCTAGCTAGTACAAACAATCTGTGATTGAAACAAAATTATGCTAGCAATTGATATTTTTCCAGGGCAACTGTTTTTCGGTCGGGCGCTACAGTCATGTTAATAATAATATAGTTAATATAGTTGCTAATATAGTTAATATAGTTGCGTTAGCTGTGGCTTTATTAATGAATTAATAACTTTTTATAAATAGCTCTTGACTTAATCTTTAACTCACTAACTACTAACTACTAGGGTAGGTAGGGTAGGTAGGGTAGGTAGGGTAGGTAGGGTAGGTAGGGTAGGTAGGGTAGGTACGGTAGGTACGGTAGGTAGTAAGTGATAAAGATGGTCCACCCCAAACATTTATATGGCAAAACAACGTTTGCAGGGTCAGCTAGTGCATTATAAAATCTGCTCTGCCCTGCGCTGCGTGGACCTACGTCACCTGCGTCTCAGCATATGCTTAGCCTAATGGACGGTTCTTTAGATAGTTTTTTAATTTTCATACGATATACATACATTTACAGCTTGCTTTTTGAGAAGGTTAATTCTAGTTAATTTGACTTGAACACAAATGAATAGTACTCCTGAGACTTGTATTTCTATTTATCTTTGTCCAATCAGGTCTCAGTGGAACAATAACTTTGTCGGGATAATGAAGCGGAAATTACAAGAAAATCTTAGTTAGGAAAATAACTGTATATGTCAATCTGTATATGTCCGTCAATAGCCATTTCATATAACTGCCAAAAATGCCAATTGTAATTTGAATATACGGACATTTTAAGTTGGCAGTCAATCGATAAAATGTCACTATTTTATTATCCTATCGTTTAGGTTACATATCAAGCTATACATTCTCAGTTTATGCTGATCTCGCATTGTATAGGATTTCCGTACAATGCAAGGTCAGCTTATACTGGAAATGTATAGCTTGATGTGTAGCCGTGTGTACCTACCTATCAAAATGATATTATTCTAAAAGGTGCTCAAGTAATATAATCTTAAAAAATACATACGAAAAGCTCAGAAAATAAAATAAATTAGGCACAGATATTTTCGTACTTTATTGTTACAGTAGACGTGTGGGCGAGTCCATTTTATTCATGACGATGAATCGAAACTTCTAGGATGGAAGACCTTTATTTTATTAGGTATCTACCCACTGAGTTTGGGAAAAATGAATAGCTTACCTAAAATAACACGATTCAACCTGTGTACTTTTCACAAAATGTTATTTATATGGCATGTACCAACATCGTACAGAATTGCGAAAAAAAAATTCAGTCGTGCCATACATTTGAATTGAGTAGGTATTGAAGGTTTCAATGGGACAGTTGCTATTAGGGTTTCGTACCTCAAAAAGAAAAAACGGAACCCTTATAGGATCACTCTTGTGTCTGTCTGTCCGTCTATCACAGCCAATTTGCTCCGAATCTAATGGACCGATTAAGTTGAAATTTGGTACACATATGTATTTCTGTGACCTAAGCACGAACGTGTAACGTAAATAAATGAATTTTTAATATAGGGGTCACTTTTGGGGGACAAACAAGAACTTTAAAAAAAAAAAAACTTTTGCTATCAGTATCGTATGACATAGCAAATAAAAGGGCTTGTTTTGAGGATCTTAAACATAATTTCTACATAATATTAAAATAAACGCTTTTAAAGATATTTAAGAAATTCGATGAAAATTTAGCATTATCTCCGAAACTCCTAGACCAGAAATTTTGAAAAAATTACAGAGTATGGTTCTTTACGCACAGATTACAGGAACATCTATAAGAAGTCTATGGTCTTAAAATAACATGGTAAATCTCTCAACATTGTGCGTACAAACTTACATTTGCAGTTGGAATGTTAGGGAGAAAATGTATTTCAACTACAATGTTAAGTTTGTATTTGGGGTAAATTCATCCCAACTACAGAGTCCTTCATTTTGCGTAGTCCGACACGTACTTGGCCCGTTTTTTTTAATTATGGTGTTGGTCCCATGGAGAAAGTTGTTCCGTTTGATGGTACCACACTTTTAAATATGCCCACACCTTTTTGATACATGCTGTATACTTACCAAGTGTATTCATTGAATTGAACTACTAATAACTAGAACTTCCAATAGGTAGTACCAGTAGGCTTTTCGGAATTACAGGAGAAAAACGCTCGTCGAAATGATCTGTCAAGTATAAACGCTAGTTTAAAACCGCTCTAGCAAATTGGACGTTTATAAAACATAGCTAACTTTTATGACGCTAGCTGTTTTTAACCGACTTCCAAAAAGAGGAGGTTCTCAATAGACTGTATGTTTTTTTTTTAATTATTTTTTTTTGTTTTATAGGTTATACTTCAGAGGTGGTCACATGTAAATGTTATTAACTTTGCTTGGGTAGTTTTTGAGTTACCTTCAATAATACGTATTTTTTCCCACTTAGTATTTTGATGATATGATAAGTTCCTGTCACTTCAAAATTCAAAATTCAAAAGTCATTTATTCAAACTAGGCTGAGAATCAGCACTTTTTGAACGTCAAAATTACATAAGACAGTCCCCCAAAAACGCCCACCCTTCACCACTTCCTCGTGCCTTTAGCTGGGAAGAAGAAGTGGCGCAACAAACTCCCCAGCAGCACAGCTGTCTGTTCAAGTTAGAGAATGATTCTATACAATAGTATACAAAATAACTTACATTATGCAACACAAAACATAATTCAAATGATAAGTTAAAGGCCATATGTCAGCTAGCATACGCCAATATACCAACCAAAAACATCGAGAACTATACTCAAGCATTATTTAAAAAATAAAAATAAAATAAAACTAAACGTAAACAGAACTAAATATCTTAATAAAAGCCTCCAGTCATAAAGGGCGTGCCCGCTTACATAAAGTTGTAATTGGCAGTTATAAATGATAAACTAGGACCATCGAGATAAAATAAATGAACAGTTAATTACTAGTAACAATAACAAAACCATGATCAGCAAGACTGATATTTACATAGTGTTGTGGTAAAACATTTTACAAAAAAAAAAAACAATCGGCTTCTAAAATAACACTACAATTTGAAAAATTACTTTAATTTCGGAAGTCGGTGGCAAAAAACGAAAATTCAAAACCAAAGCCTACATTTACGCATTATGGTTGTTATGCAGTGTTGATATTTTTTGGTTTCAATAAATAAATTATTATTATTAAACACCGACTTCCGAAATTAAAGTTATTTTTCACTTTAACACTTTTTATTTTTTAAACCGGTTGATTTTTTATTGTTATAAAAAATATTTAACAATATTTTTTGCAAGATGTTCCATTTTCAGACGTTGATATTATTAGTAATTTGTACGAAATGGAAAAGCGGAAACAAGCCAACAAATCTGGAACAAATTTTGTCGAACAAAATATTTTCTTTCGAGCTAAGTTTCCTCCTAAACTATGAATCGCATGATGAACTTGAACTTGGAGAGAAGCTTCAAACGATTCGTTTTGGACCACTGTAAATGGGCCACTGTAAAATAAAAGTATTTCTAGGACTGGATAGTGGATACATTTCCGGAACAGCTTAGTGCTTTTTACAACTTTACTGTTGGCAAAGAAATATGAGAGTTTAACTAACCAAACGTCTAGTTTGATGATCGAGATCATTCGATGTTATTAACAATATGTGTTCCATAATATTTTATTAATGTGTAACTAAAATTTTTATAAGTTTTGTGGCTACGTATTTATTGATACAACATTATGGAACGAAGATTGTCAACAATCAAATGCACTTCACATACATCTTTTTGAAGCTGACTTTACCATAGTTATTGTAAAGCCAAGTATAAATTTTAAAGCAAATAAAATTATTTTTCAAGTGCTTTTTTTTTCATTTCTACCTTTGATGATGTTTTTATTAAAATCCAAGTAAGCGCACAACCACAGATTACATATAGGCACAACTAATGAGAGAGTTAAGGCCGTTCCTAGAATTAAAATTAACCGCTTGCAACCTGCTGCGATTGGCTGTTGATTTTGCGATAAACGTTCGAGAAACCAGCTCTTAAGGTTCCACTAGTCGACGGCTCGAACTCGTTGGTGGCGTAGCTAATATGCATGCTATTTAGTAAAGTTATTCATTTATTTAGTTTTATTTAGTGAAATAGACGAACAAGCATGAAAGTAGAATTAATGCTGTGGAAATGCGTTCCTAGCGAAGCATGTGTGGTCTGACTATGAATGATAGGCTGAGGAATGATGTGATAAGACAGCGATGTGATTTAAAAGATGATGTAGTTACAAAAATTTAAAAGGGTATGCCGAGATGATTTGGGCATATTGAGATGATGAATGAAAGGCGACTAACAAAATTTATTTACAATGCTGATGTGATGGGAACGGCCGGGTGGGGACGCCCTAGGACGACTGTCATGTCTTTAGTGGCACTTACAAGATTAAAACAAATCTATTGACGTAAGAATCATCAAAATCGGCCCACGCGTTTGGTCTCTAAAGCGCCACAAAGGAACAAATATACATACATACATATATAGGCTGATAAACACATTATCGGGTTAGTCGGGTAAAAATACATTGATTGAAGAAAAGTTGATCATGAGTTCGGTCTAGTTCGCTGCACCCTTATTATTCTACAAGTCGCAATAACTACAGGCGACAGCATTTTCCGACTGTAAATATATCTATTAATAGAAAAGAAGTACTCGTAATTGCACTTTGATATTTTAATGAAAAGTTTGCAATAAACCATTCCTTCTAAAATTAGTTGAAGCTTTGAAGTCACGTTTCTTTTACGGAATTTGTTTTTCATAACCTTTGTGACATACTTTCATTTATAAATAAAAATATGGTTTCATTTACGTTTTTGTTTGTTGAACTCTCTATTCTCTTGAAATCAAGGAGGTAATTATGGAGATTTTCAATTTATAATAGGGAGTATGTATTGTAAAAAAATTACAACACGTATTTAGTCGAACCTCTATTAATTCCCATTAATACAGGGTGGCAAGGTGTACCGGACGGGCGTGATCGCCAGACTCAATAACGGGAAGTTTGTAAGGCTTCCCAGTCCAAGCGGCGCTGACGTCCTGCACCAATAGTTCAGGGTATCTTCAATACTCACTGCGAAATCTCTTGAAGGAACACGGGTTTTTGACGGGGGGAATAAAATACCATATTTACTGATAAGTCTTCATAAGTATTCAGGAAGCGATTTCAGGACTCTCTAGTACTACTACATTGCTATTTAGGTGGAATTAGTTTCCATATCGATGACTACAAAGTTGGCAGGTGGCGCGCTAGCTTAAGTAGTAGCGAACCTTTACCTTATTGAGAGCCGCGAATCGCCTCCCGTTTTACAATCTTTATTTGATAAAAATCACTTAAGTTTCTATTTGTTTTATGACTAAACACCCTTATTTTAATAACTTTACATGGTGTGTTATATATCACGGGATTCGTAAAATTATGGCCTTTCTAATGAGGTTTTGTGCATGATTCTAGCTATTCCCGCTGAAAAGATATTTCAGTTATAACGGGAATTATTTAATTAATTAAATATTAAATTATTTGCAAGTGATTTTACGGGTAAAGTACTGAACCGATCTTTACCATTCCAAAAGAAACCTCAAGCTAGTCTATTTCCCTAGAAAAATCTAGTATTTTATTTTTTGTATCTAGATTTTTCAGCCCGCTATGAGCCTCTGAATACAGGTTGGGTAGCCTTTATTTTACGAAATCCGCTTTGCGGTTTTCAGACTCGATTAGGTAGGTATCCTGAAGGGCTATATTTCAGGAAGTTAGGTCCAGGGCTAGGTCTCGGTCTAGGTGACCTGGATACATTAAAAGATTTTACCTTTTTTACTATTTTACCTACCTAATCGAGGCGTACAATGGTCGAGTTCACGACTTTCATCAAAATTGTTATTTTGATTTTGTTTTAATTGCTAGATAACACTATCAATAGCTATAATTTTTACATATTTGAGTTAGTATAGTGTCTGTACGCACTATGTATTGTTTTATTTCGCATTGTTGCGACATTAAATTATTTCCTATCCGTAGGCGGGTCACACTTTGTGCAAAATTGTGTGCAAAAAACGTGTGCGCATACGTAAATAGAAAATTCTCCAAATAAAACTCATTTCTGACGGCGCATTGGCGCGCACATCATCGAATTACATGATTTATTATGTTAATAAACATCTACAGAGGGGAAATTATATCTCCTACATACTTAGGCTAAGTTAAAATTATTGATTTTAAAACAAACTAATTGTTGATGACACATCATTATGGCACCTATATACTTAAGCTAAGTTAAATTACTGATTCTATATAAACCATATTGTTGGTGACGCATCGTCGCGAACATCTCTCCCGCCGTGCAGCGCAGTGGCGACTCGTAGCGACGTCGGTACGGCGCTGCATCGCACCGGTGAGCGACGACCGTAGCCGCGACGCTCGCCGTCGCGACGCCCGCCGCCTCGACGCCTCTTCTTTACTTCGGTAGTGGGACGAGTTTCTTCACCGGACGCTTCAGGGTGCCGCCAGCAGTGCGCACCTCAGCAGTCCGGATTTCACCATCAGCCCCTGGGAACACGGCTATTATGCGGCCTCGCGGCCATGTGTTGCGAGGCAGTTGGCCGTCAGCAATAAGAATAGGGTCGCCCACCTGTAATCCTGGGCCGCGGCTATGCGGCTCCCGCCGGTTTTGTAACTCCGGCAGGTACTCTCGCACCCAGCGGCGCCAGAACATGTCAGCGAGTATTTGTGAGCGCCGCCATAGTTTCTTGCTGTCTATGTCCTGTTCGGTGAATACCCCGGGTGATGGGAGCCGGGCCGAGCCACCAAGTAGGAAGTGGTTCGGTGTCATCGACTCGTCGTCTTCGCTGTCCACGGAAACATGTGTCAATGGACGACTATTTACTGTGTACTCTGCCTCACACAATAGTGTGGACAACACCTCTTCATGTGGGTGTTTTTCAAGTAGCACAGTGTACAATGCAGACTTCACGCAGCGCACGAGACGCTCCCAGGCGCCTCCCATGAATGGCGCCGATGGCGTAATAAAGCGCCACACGATGCCTCGGCGACTGGCCTCCTCTCGGAAGGCGTCTCGAAGCTCCTTGTCAGCACCGTGCATGTTGGTGCCGTTGTCGGAGTGCAGCTCGGTTGGGCAGCCTCTGCGAGCGGCGAACCGGCGCAGCGCCAGTATGGCGGAGTCCGCGCTGAGGCTGGCGGCGATCTCGAGATGGACGGCTCTGGTGGTTAGACAGGTGAATAGTGCTACATACCTCTTTTGATGTTGGCGTCCGACAGTAACGGACAGTGGGCCGAAATAGTCCAACCCTGTGTATGTGAACGGCCTCTGATGATGAGCGAGGCGCGTCTTCGGGTGGTCGCCGGTCGCAGGCACGGGTGGTTGTGCCTTGCGAATGCGACACTTCAGGCATCTGGCCAGCACCATTTTCGTAGTTGGCCGCATCTTGACAACCCAATAGTGTTGTCGCACCTCGTTGATAGTGAGCTCTACCCCACTATGTTGTAGGCTGCGATGTGTCCAGTCTATGTATAACTGGGTGATGTGATGGTCGCCGTGCAATATCGGCGGACGCTTCACGTCATCTGTTACTTCGTCCGTTGCGGCTATTCGGCTTCTCAAGCGTAGAACATTGTCCACTACTTCTATCTGTAGTGGCCGCAGTCGACTATTTTTCTCTAATGTCTTCTGTTCACGCAGCTTCGCTATTTCATGAGCGAAAGATTGCTGCTGCACGACTTGAATGAGTATTCTCTCCGCTTCGTGGAGATACTCTGCTTCTACTGTTTGCTTCATGATTTGAATATCAGACGTCTTTGCTGTCTTTTTTGGAGGAGTTGGCGTCGCCTTCTTCTGTTTACGCCAGTCTGGATCTTTCTCTGCATTCTTTTTTGTTCTTTTGTAGAACGTTTTCTCTTTTCGTTCTCTGCAGAGAGCTATGAACCGTAGGACGCTTGCCGTCGCACGGAGTAACCGTTCCCATCTTGAGAATCTAACCGGATCTGGTATGACTTCTGATAGCTTTCGCGTGTCAGCTGCTTCGACGGCTACGAGGGTCCTTTCTTCCCCCGTCTCCTCTTTGATGGGGGGTTTTTCTGATGGCCATGACGACGGTTCTTCGTACAAGAAGCTAGGGCCGCAGTACCATGCATGTTGTGAGTCGAAGTTTTGTGGTACGTCACGGGTAGCGATGTCTGCGATATTCATCTTCGTTGGTACCCATCGCCAGTCTTCGACTTTGCTGTTTTCTTCTATGGCAGCTATGCGGTGAGCGACAAAGGGTTTGTACACTCGCGCTCCTCTTCTTATCCATGTCAGGACGGTCTTGCTGTCTGACCAATATGTCACCGATGCGGGTTTGATGTTGTGTTCTTGCATCACGGCTGCAGCCACGCGGGTTCCCATCACCGCGGCCTGCAGTTCGAGGCGCGGTATCGATTGCAGCTTCAGTGGTGCCACCTTCGCCTTTGCCATGACGAGGCTGACTTGCTGCTTGCCTTCTATTGATGTGGTCCGCCAGTATACTGCTGTCGCGTATGCCATTTCGCTTGCGTCGGTGAACACATGGATTTGTGTTTCTACAGCATCGCTGTATCCCGGATAGCATCTTGGTATGCTGATATTCTTGAGCTGTTGCAAATGCTGTATCCAAATTCTCCACTGGGTTGCCAGGTCCTTATCTAGCGCCTGATCCCAGTCGACTCCTCGCCTCCATGCCTCTTGCAGTATCTGCTTGGCTCTTATCGTAACTGGTGAGGCGAGTCCGAGCGGGTCGTACAGTGACATTACGATTTTCAGTGCCTCTCTTTTTGTAGGTACTTCCTTTTCCAATACACCTTTTGGTAGGCGCGCGAGCGTTAGATTGAAGCCCAGCGCGTCTTCACCCGGTCTCCATATTAGGCCGAGTATCTTTTCAGTGTCTTCTGTATTTCCGATGCTGACGACTTCAGTTCGGATCTGTGACGGTTCTATGTTTTCTATGACTTGCGCACTGTTCGATACCCACTTCTTGAGTTCGAACTTCGCTTTCAGGTGTATGTTTTTCACCGTCGTTGCGATACGCGTTGCGTCCTCGACCGTCTTGTAACTATCGAGGTAATCATCCATATAATGATTATGGATGATAGCTTCCACTGCTTCTGGATGCTCCTCTATGTGCCTTTTCGCATTCCAATTCTTTGCGAATATGGCCGTGCACGGCGAACTTGCCGCACCGAATATAATGGACGTCATACGGTATTCTTCAGGCGCTCCCTCTCTTCTGTCGCCTCTCCACAGGTATCGAAGTGCGTCTCGGTCTTGAGCTCGCACCTTGACCTGCATAAACATTTCCGTTATATCGCCGGAAATGGCTATGCAGTGTCGACGGAACCTCATCATAACGCCGGGCAGCGACTGTAGCAGGTCTGGTCCAGTTAGAAGGAAGTCGTTGAGTGACACTCCTCTTGATTTGGCCGCAGCGTCATGTACTATGCGGAGCTTGTCTGGCTTCATCGGGTTGAACACGTCGAAGTGTGGTAGGTACCACGTTCTGCTCGGTGTGCTCGTCTTGGGCGCCTTTTCTGCGTATCCCTTCATCATGAGGGAGTCCATTTGTTCTGTGTATCTATCTCGAAGAACAGGGTTTCTGTCGAGCTTCTTTTCGATTGAGACCAGCCTATTGAGTGCGGTCCCATAACTATCTGGCATTTCTATGCTTTCATTATTCCAAAGCATAGCGGTTTCTATATGCCCATCTTCTAGCTGCTGAGTGTGCTTATTCAGGATGTCTTCTGCTTTCTTTTCAGGATCGGAGTTTGGTCGCTTCGGATTGATAGTCAGCGACTCTAATGCGAAGAATTCACGAAGTTGCTCGTTCAGTTGTTCATCGCTCGTTGCCAGTCGGTTGACGTAATGCACCTGTTGACCCAAGATTCTGGTGTGCGCGCCGTGTAAGGTCCAGCCCATCACGGTGAGTGATGCGATAGGCTGGTGTCTCGGACCTCTGCGGATTTCACTGGCCAATAATAGGTGCCAGTTATCTTGACCGATGAGTATCTTCGGTGCGCCAATGTTGTACGTCAGCTGTTGCTTCAGGTCGTCCAGATGTTTGCATTGTGCGATGTCTTCTTCGCTGACTGTTTGTGGTGCGAGGTTGAGCTTCGGTATGGTGCGCGCCCTGAATGGCACTTTGCTTCTCAGCTGGCTTGCAAGGTCGACGGTTACTCGACGCGAGCAAGGAGTGTCGATCGTGGTGTCACCGATCGCACCTATCTTCAGAGGGTCGATGCGGCCCTCTGCCCCGATTTCCTTTGCGATGTCTTCATCTATCAGTGAAACGGTTGATCCATCATCAAGCAGCGCAAATGTTGATGCTTCTCCCGCCGGTCCGATTACCCGGACCGGTATGATCTTCAGGTATGTCTGGTTTGATGTTGACCTCGAGCTTGCTACTGTTTCCTGAGGCTCCTTCTTGTCTGGGGCATCAGGCTTCTCGGCATCCTCTGCAGCAGGCTTCTTGTCATAATGAAGAAGCGGATGGTGCGTGGCTGGACACTCCTTGTGGCCACACTTCTTTTTCGGACATTTATGTTCCGATCGATGGACTCGCAGACAACGGAAACACAACCTTAGTTTCTTTGCAAGTTCCCATCTCTTATTCCTGGTTGCTTCTTTGAACTTCTTGCAGTCATAAGCTTCATGCCCTTCTTTCTGACAGACACGGCATTTCAACGCCGTCTTGTCTGTTGCTGTATGTGTCCTTTGGGTGACACGTCTGGTTGCTGTAGCTTCGACCGGACTAATATTCTCGGGCGGAGCGAAAGCACTGCAGAAACGGGCTTGTTCGGTGATAAAGTCGCTGAACAGTGATAAGTCTGGCAGCGATTGGTACTTCTCGGTATAGGTCCTATACCATTGTACCCGGAGGGAATTTGGCAGCTTCTCAGTCAGTAGTCGCATCAATTCAGCGTTGATCAAGTAGTGTTCTTTCTTCAACGCACGTAGCGTGACTATGCCGCTTCTGACTCGGCTTGCGAACGTGCAGATATCCTTTGGTGATTCACTGCAGCGCGGCAGCCCACGGAGTCTATCTGTTTCAGCTTGAGCAATTGAGTCTGGACGGCCGAACTGCAGCTCGAGTTCTCTCATGATGTCATCTGGTCTTGCATGTCCGATGAGTTCTGAGCTCACTGTTTCCAATGCTCGTCCGCGCAGGCTCCTTCTCAGCCTAGCTGTGTTCTCAACATCGTTGAAATATCGACGAGTTGTTTCGTAAATGGCGCGAAACGAAAGCCATTCGGTATGAGCCCCACTGTAATTTGGTAGGGTCATAATCACCTTCGACGCCGAGGGGTTATTCGATGACCACTGTTCTGTTTTCTTGTCGGCTAGCGACGCTATAGCGGACGTCAACTCCGTTATGAATGGACGGAGTTGTGTTTCCCCCGGATCCTTCGATGGTTCTATATTTTTCACTTCGTTAACTATAGAATGAGGTAACATGTGTACTTGCTGTTGTTGATGGAGGTTCACTATCGATCCGACTTCCACGAAGGGTTGAGCAGCGACGGCCCCTTGGCTTCGGTTGCTCCGGTTTCCTTCATCGGCATCTTCCTCCGGGGGCGGTTGAGTATCGACGGCCTTACGGCTTCTATAAAAACTGCGGTTCCCCTCGGCGGCATTGTCCTCCTTCATTGTCTCAGGCTCAGGCTCAGGTGCCTCTTCCAGCCACGATCGCACGTACTCGTTGTTCGAATTTCGATCATCCATGTAGCCGTCAGAATCTTCTTCTTCGGCTCTTTGAAGTGCTATTTGAGCAAGTTCCAACCTAATTTTCAATAAGTCTTCACGCGCTCTTGATAATTTTCTATTTGACCGTATCGTCCTATTTGTTGACGGCGGTCCTCTATGTTCGTTACGGGCGTCACCCCGGGTAGTCATCGGTATGATTCCTCTATAATTTCCATCCTTTCTCTCAGTTGAGTGCTTCACTGCTTTATCCGGATTCACTGATTTATCCGAAGGTTTCAATGTCTTATCTGAAGTTCCTTCCAATCTGGTTTCCTTCCTGAATGTAGTCGGTTGTTCTATTTGTTCTGTTTCCTTTGATTGTGTTGGTGCAGGTACATCTTCACCCCCGTGCGGGGCAGGGGGGGGCGGCGGCGGCAGCGGCTGCTCGGTCCCTTCCGTAGTGGACGGCGAACGTGGAGGTATCTCATGACGTATGGCTGTAGAGGTACGCGTTCTGTCCAACTCCACCGTCCATGCTTCAGGTGCTTTGCCTTGTGACCTCGTGATCGGCATGTTGGTTTAGATTCAGAGACAGCACTTCACTATGTACGCACTAGCTGCAATCCTTCACACAGATCTTCAAACTTCCAAGATGTTTCTTCAATCTTCAAAACAAATATTCAAACGTCAAAGTATTTCTTCAATGTTAATTTTTCAAAGTCCAAAAAATAATTCTTCAGGAAAAACTAACTCTTCAGGATCCAAGAATAATTCTTCAGTAAAAAAGTTTTCAGGATCCAAAATAATTCTTCAGTCTTCAAAATAATCCTTCAGGAAAAAATAACTCTTCAGTCATAAGTCTTCAGGATTCAAAATAATTCTTCAGTCTTCAAAGTAATACTTCAGGAAAAATAACTCTTCAGTCTTCAAAATAATCCTTCAGGAAAAAATAACTCTTCAGTCTTCAAAATAATCCTTCAGGAAAAATAACTCTTCAGTCATAAGTCTTCAGGATTCAAAATAATTCTTCAGGATTCCGGGATTTGACAATAATTCTTCAGTGATAATTCTTCGGGATTCGAAAATAATCCTTCAGCTATAAGTCTTCAGGATTCGAAAATAATCCCTCAGGAACAGGTCTTCTGATTCCAGAAATATTCCTTCTTCGGTAACCCTTCAAGTGATTCTTCAATGTTGAGTCTTCAGGATTTCGAAAATAATCCTTCGGGAACTGGTCTTCTGATTCCAGAAATATTCCTTCTTCGAAGATATCCGGCTCGACAGGACCAACAGATGTACCGGACGGGCGTGATCGCCAGACTCAATAACGGGAAGTTTGTAAGGCTTCCCAGTCCAAGCGGCGCTGACGTCCTGCACCAATAGTTCAGGGTATCTTCAATACTCACTGCGAAATCTCTTGAAGGAACACGGGTTTTTGACGGGGGGAATAAAATACCATATTTACTGATAAGTCTTCATAAGTATTCAGGAAGCGATTTCAGGACTCTCTAGTACTACTACATTGCTATTTAGGTGGAATTAGTTTCCATATCGATGACTACAAAGTTGGCAGGTGGCGCGCTAGCTTAAGTAGTAGCGAACCTTTACCTTATTGAGAGCCGCGAATCGCCTCCCGTTTTACAATCTTTATTTGATAAAAATCACTTAAGTTTCTATTTGTTTTATGACTAAACACCCTTATTTTAATAACTTTACATGGTGTGTTATATATCACGGGATTCGTAAAATTATGGCCTTTCTAATGAGGTTTTGTGCATGATTCTAGCTATTCCCGCTGAAAAGATATTTCAGTTATAACGGGAATTATTTAATTAATTAAATATTAAATTATTTGCAAGTGATTTTACGGGTAAAGTACTGAACCGATCTTTACCATTCCAAAAGAAACCTCAAGCTAGTCTATTTCCCTAGAAAAATCTAGTATTTTATTTTTTGTATCTAGATTTTTCAGCCCGCTATGAGCCTCTGAATACAGGTTGGGTAGCCTTTATTTTACGAAATCCGCTTTGCGGTTTTCAGACTCGATTAGGTAGGTATCCTGAAGGGCTATATTTCAGGAAGTTAGGTCCAGGGCTAGGTCTCGGTCTAGGTGACCTGGATACATTAAAAGATTTTACCTTTTTTACTATTTTACCTACCTAATCGAGGCGTACAATGGTCGAGTTCACGACTTTCATCAAAATTGTTATTTTGATTTTGTTTTAATTGCTAGATAACACTATCAATAGCTATAATTTTTACATATTTGAGTTAGTATAGTGTCTGTACGCACTATGTATTGTTTTATTTCGCATTGTTGCGACATTAAATTATTTCCTATCCGTAGGCGGGTCACACTTTGTGCAAAATTGTGTGCAAAAAACGTGTGCGCATACGTAAATAGAAAATTCTCCAAATAAAACTCATTTCTGACGGCGCATTGGCGCGCACATCATCGAATTACATGATTTATTATGTTAATAAACATCTACAGAGGGGAAATTATATCTCCTACATACTTAGGCTAAGTTAAAATTATTGATTTTAAAACAAACTAATTGTTGATGACACATCATTATGGCACCTATATACTTAAGCTAAGTTAAATTACTGATTCTATATAAACCATATTGTTGGTGACGCATCGTCGCGAACACAAGGAAAACTGCATCGACGCGAAAACGGTTGCCATAAATTCAGTACATGGTTCTGAACCCCGACGCGGATTTTTAAAAAAAAAAAGAGAAATCTTGGCCCCCATCAACTGCAGGAACACGGGTGGGTTTTAGTCAGTAAGAGTCTGACACGCCCTCCCGCTCCACCCAGAGCGGGAGAAGTTATTTGATAATTTACGACCAAAAAAAAAAAGGCAATATCCTCCTAATGTCACCATCCATCAGTCTAGTTGTACCTCTATATAATATGAGCAACCAAAAATGATCTTCATCACCTGCCGAGACTTTTCCAACTATATTAGCGTCAGCTTCCAGTCAAACCGAATGCAGCTAAATGTCAGTATTTTACAAGGAGCAGCTGTCTATCGGGAAACGTCAGCCAGGACGCCATCATGCTGGGCAGAGCGACGATCTTTGCAAGGTGGTTGGTAGCAGCTGCATGAGAGTTGCCGAGATTGATGAGGCCTCTGTCCTCTATAGGCTGATGATGATGAACTGTCTATCTGACCTCCTCATCCCACTTACTGGGTAAAACAAACCACTCAAAAGGATTCTGAACACCTATGAAAACAAACCATTAATCCTATTAGCCTACTAACCTGTTATAAAGAGACAGTGCCTGGGCGACCGAGCTCTGCTCTGGTGAAAATAGAGAATGCTCATTTAATAGTATAGGAAAGTACTACTAATTCCATGCTGTCATGATAGTAGGTACTTACTAATTCCATGCTGCCATATCATTATTCTAAAGTAGCCATCTTGTTCTAAACTTTGGGTGACCGAGCTCTACTCGCGTGAAAATACGGAGAAAACGATTTTTCCCAGATATGAGAACTAGCTAGATAAATTTTTTGCCCCAAAAACTCGTTTATTGCAACTTTCATCGAAATCGTTTGAGCCGTTTTCGGGAACGTCATTACAAATATATATATATATGTCGGAGACGGGTATGTGACTCTCGTTATTATCAGCGTTATTTTAACTAACGTGGGCGTAGTGTGGGTAGTGTTGGTTGATGCGCAATAGAAAAACAGTTTGCAGTTCAGATCTCATTTTAATTTACTATCAAATGAATCACACTAGCTAAATTATACACACACTGGGTGGGACAGCGTTTATTAAAATCACCAATTAACACAATGATCACAAATTACAACTAACACAATTACTGAGCACAACGAATCGAGAACAGTTCCGTGACATCTTGATTCCAATGCGACCCGAGGCTGAATGTCCTCCTCGCCGTGGCCTTCAAACATCACGACTCTGTAGAAGCGCGCCTTTTTTGGTGTAGGTAGCTCACTCTTGATGTCGCCAGTGGCGCGCTTGCGATTCGTTTCGTGTCCGTACTAATGACCGGATCCGACACGGCCATCCTGCTATGCACACGTCCTCGTGTGTTTACCTGCAACCAAAACTCAACAACAGTACCTGTTCGACTCGGCCAATTCTGACCATTTACGGGTTCCAACTTTTGAGATAAGGAAAATTTAATCCTCAACACTTTACAAAACAATACTCCTACTGCTCAATGAACTCAAACTTTCGACAAATTATGGCAAAAATCATCAACCAGAGCCAGGTACCATCGTTTTCCACATTAACAATCGTCTTTTCACTAAGAGCCTTAGAAACCCACACACGAGTAAACCACTCCAACGCCATGGCTCTCCAGCCGACTAGCAATCGCATTGCTCTCACACATCCAGCGCATGGATCAAAACTATGGTCTCTCCAGACCCCGACCTCCGCCAGTAACTACTGACACGGTCCTACACAATACGGCCATTAGAGAACCCTACTCGCGTGGTTCCCATAACTTAGGTTTGCTCATCACCACTGTGATCACCATCTACTACGACTGGTACATGACCTACTGGCATCTTTCTTCACCTAACGTAAACGTGAACTTCTGTAAAGTTTATTTAACTAACATCACATTTCTAATATCATTCTACTAACTTCCAAAATAACAAAATCAATTTACAACAATAGCTAAACAATTTGGTTCAAGTCAAATTTTAGGCAGGAATAACAATTAAATAAGCAACATGACAATCAATCAGAGTCTAGGCACTATTGAGGATTATGTAAACTGATAATTTAAGAATTGACCCAAAGTCATTAACCAATTAACAAAGCCCCGGGTATCTCATTCGCGGTCAACAATCACATGCGCACTTCCCAAAGGAATGCCGAGTCGTCCTTGACTCTACGATCTTGGCTACAAGGCTAGATCCGACCATACTACCCAGAGCTATCGCGCACCACGTGCACGATACTCTGGTACGGTCTCCTATACGGTCTTGGCTACAAGGCTAGACCCGACCATACTACCCAGAGCTATCGCGCACCACGTGCACGATACTCTGGTACGGTCTCCTATACGGTCTTGGCTACAAGGCTAGACCCGACCATACTACCCAGAGCTACCGTGTACCACGTACACGATATTCT
The DNA here is from genome assembly GCA_949152395.1 of Agrochola litura. Taxonomy (NCBI): domain Eukaryota; kingdom Metazoa; phylum Arthropoda; class Insecta; order Lepidoptera; family Noctuidae; genus Agrochola; species Agrochola litura. The sequence continues at coordinate 12,317,941 of OX424509.1, read as the reverse complement.
GGTACGGTCTCATACGGTCTTGGCTACAAGGCTAGACCCGACCATACTACCCAGAGCTATCGCCCACCAAATTCCCACGGTCTAGCAAGTAGATGCCGATTTCTAACGGGCTATGGCTACGATACACTGGTACGGTCTCCGACCCAACGAATCGAGAACCCGTGCATCTCACACGAACAATTCAATTCGACTCTACTTTCACTATCTCGTCTTCTTCAAAATCCTCAATAGGCCATCGGCCCCTGGCCCTCGGCCCCTGGCTCTCGGCCCCTGGCCCTCGGCCCCTGGCCCTTGGCCCTTAGCCCTCGGCCCTCTACTTCACGTCAAGCTTAATTAAATTACGCTCTTCCGTTTTCTAATAACACAAACCCCAAAGAACATTTTTGTTATATCTGCCTTTTTCTAATATTTTCTGACGCAATATCACGGACTTCATCAACGTCCTATCATAATAATGTAATTACTTTGCAAGTTAGTGTCGGAAATCACATCCCAAAATTAAAATTATTAAAACACAAAAACCTCAAGTTGGTGTTCGCTAACCGTTACGCTACATAAGATTGGTTCTGAGCTGAATACACGTGTTTGACCAATACCAGTCAACGCAACAACGTTATTAACTCATTTGCCACTTAATTTGGGTACACAACTCTCCTTTACTAACGAGTATTCAACACCAGAATTGTTAACAAAACAATACAGCTCACCTTTCTATTTTAACGTGCCTGAGGGTAGTTGTGCGACGCAATCTTCCACTCGGTGTTCACTGCTTGCAACACGTACAGCATCCAGAGCCAGCATCCGACTGGCTGCCCCTGTTCGTACACCGGTTCCCGATGTGTCCTGGTTTCCCACAGGTGAATGTAGGATCTTGACCATCACCAGGTGCGACTGCACTGGCGTCCAGCTACACCGACGTCCAGCTGCACTGGCGTCCAGCTGCACCGGCGTCCAGCTGCACCGGCGCCTAGCTGCACCGGCGTCCAGCTGCAGCGGCACCCAGCCGCACCGGCACACAGCCGCACCGGCACACAGCCGCACCGGCGCACTACCGCACCGGCGCCCAGCCGCACAGGCGCACAGCCGCACAGGCGCACAGCCGCACAGGCGCACAGGCGCACAGCCGCACCGGCGCACAGGCACCCAGCCGCACCGGCACACAGCCGCACCGGCGCACAGCCGCACTGGCGCCCAGCCGCCTCGCGCTAACTCGTGCATCCGCGTTCCCGGTTCCACCCCCGAATGGACACGCATCTCGTGCCAGGATCGCCAGCCGGCGCCCCGTGAGGACGCTTCACTGTCGCGAAACATTATCTGAAAATGAAGCGCCCGAAGGCCTTCGTTGACGGCTGCGGGGCTGCTTGGCTCGATACTAAAGACGTCATAGATCTGCCTTTGCTGTCAATCGGCTTGTCTTGGCTGTCGCGCACCATGATCACGCATAAACGCTTGCATGTTTTTATTTTAATATTCAAACACGGCACGCCAACGGTCATTTTCAACGTTTTTATATTGCGCATGAACGAACACGAATCCCACTTCTGATGTCGGAGACGGGTATGTGACTCTCGTTATTATCAGCGTTATTTTAACTAACGTGGGCGTAGTGTGGGTAGTGTTGGTTGATGCGCAATAGAAAAACAGTTTGCAGTTCAGATCTCATTTTAATTTACTATCAAATGAATCACACTAGCTAAATTATACACACACTGGGTGGGACAGCGTTTATTAAAATCACCAATTAACACAATGATCACAAATTACAACTAACACAATTACTGAGCACAACGAATCGAGAACAGTTCCGTGACATCTTGATTCCAATGCGACCCGAGGCTGAATGTCCTCCTCGCCGTGGCCTTCAAACATCACGACTCTGTAGAAGCGCGCCTTTTTTGGTGTAGGTAGCTCACTCTTGATGTCGCCAGTGGCGCGCTTGCGATTCGTTTCGTGTCCGTACTAATGACCGGATCCGACATATATATATACAAATATTGCTCTTTTAATAAAGGATGCAGTCATCAATAAATTACCGTTCCCTTTATAAAAAACCGCCATTCTTCTCACGTGTCAACATCGTAAACAGTTCATCTATTTTTATAGTAACGTAGTACTCGTAATTAGTAGTTCGATAAATAATCAGTATTAAAATAATCAACATTGTTATAACTGATTGTAGGTACATTTACATTGAATAAACTAGGAATCAATTATCTTGTCACAGAACTTATAATTGTTTTATTTATTGTGGAATTTTTCGATCGGTGAGCTCGTAAAATGAGTGGCTGTCACATCAATCGCTTTCGTTGGAGTTGTAATTATCTTGGTTTCTTGTAATTTACTAATGACTATTACTAGGTACTATGATATGATGAATGAATAATACTATTTCTACTACTAGTTATTTACTGCGATTGGAAATAGATAATTTAATAACAAAGTTATCTGTATCAGAAGAGTATCTATATAATTTTTTTACAAACCGAGGTATTTCTGTAATCCTTTACCGAGACGGTTAGTCCCGGCTGTTTTTTTAAAGTAGATTTTTGTCTGTCGTTACGGGTATTCAGAAACACTTAAGTCTGACAACTAGCCTTACCAAGGTGTATCCTGTTACCGAGTCAATGACTGGGTTATGAAGGTCAGATAGGCAGTCGCTCCATGTAAAACAATGTTAATTAGCTGCATTCGGTTAGTTTGGAAGCTGACCCTAATTTAGTTGTGAAAGGCTAAGCAGGTCATGAAGATAGCAGTTCTGTTCCTCGTCAGGATTCACTCCAACCGGCCAATAAAGTCCAAAAGGGATATCCGGAAACATGGCAACTGAAGGAACACGGGTGGGTTTTAGTCAGTAAGAGTCTGACACACCCTCCCACTCTGCCCAGAGCGGGAGAAGTTATTTGACAAATTACAACCCAATAAAAAAAAAAAATAAGTGACGAAGAACAAGACTACTCCCGGGAGACTGATAAGGTCCGTGGGGTCGCTACTACCTAACAGCTCGCCACATGCTGCCTTGCGGATTTATGTGACTCTCTTGGTCATACTCCTCACCTTAGACCTGTTTCAGCAAAGTAAATTCTACCGGCATAGACCCAGAGTTCAGTGGCGCGCAAGCCCCACCACGACGTCAACATAGAGATACGGCGGTGGGGTTTTTATTATTTTAAGACTTTTAACATAAAACTTAATTCGATATAGGGTTGCAGATTTTATGAAGGTACTGATATAATTATTAAAAAATCCTTTTACAAGAAGTAGGTAGCTACTTTAAGGTCTTGATAAAAGAAAACCTGAACACATTTTTCATTTTTATGAACAGCATGAGAGAATAACATGTAAAATGGATTGATCAATATATTTTTACAAACGTTTTGCGTTTGATTTATTATTCATTTATTCTCCTTTCATTTATCATAACGATATATCAGCAATTCTGGCAACATTGAAATAGAAGGAAAATAACGCAAGATATAATAATTTGAAGGGTAAATATTAATAGGTATACGAGTACCATGTGGGACGACAATACGACAATAAATGAAAACACCGGTCATGCTAATGCGTAAGAGTATTTTGGAGCAATCAAATAAATCCAAACAAGGAATTAAAAAAAGTATTTTTTTCAAACACTACTAAATATAAATGAGTTATGGGCCGACTATGAAGCGACTAGCTATAGTCAGGACCGGATTATCTATAAGACAGTGTAGGCAACTGCCTAGGGGACCCGGGCACCAAGATTTTAATTTTTTATTTTTTAATATTTGTGTATTCAATGTAAATATTGTCATTGAGGATGCAAATATTCAAATTACCTTGTTTTTTTTTAATACATTGTCATATTTCAAATTATTATAGAATGCTATTCGATTTTTTCGCGGCGATTTTAACGCCGGCTAATCAGACAACGCCGACGCTACAGCAAGCAAGAGCAGCTTTTTTATACTTAAATGAATAGATTGATAGATTTGTACTTGAGACGTTCCACAGGCAATTGTGAGGCTTATATCTTTCAATAAATCATGAAAGTGTCTCGCGATCCATTTTGACGTGCAGTCACCCTGCGACACAAGTTCTAAATACTGAATCTGCTTTACAGCAAGTTTATAAGGGCAGTGATAGCCTGGTGGTATGACCGTCAGACTGCAAGTCATAGGTCTAGAGTTCGACCCAAGGCAAACACCTCTGACTTTTCGGATTCAGGTGCGTATTTTACAGTTATCACTTGCTTCAAAAACGGTGAAGGAAAAAAACATCAACAAAACATCGTGAGGAAACCGTCATGCCTGAGAGACATTTCTCGTTGGCATGTGAAGCCAAGTCAGAGGCCCATGGGCGGCTTTAAAAATCTGACACTAGTTTAGTCACTAACCACACGACGAGAAGAAGAAACAAGTTTATACACGGTTAAACACAAACGGCCCACGATCGTTCTGACGTACGCCCGCGTTATTCACTATCTGCACGACGTTTGTGGTGATGGGGGTTTTCTCCATCTATGTTTTTCGGAAACATAAAGTGGTAGTAAAATTAATCGAGAGTGGCTCATGTATTCTCTATTACTGGAAAAGTATGTTTCCATGTTTTCTTTTTAGTGAAGCTCAAAGCTAATCGAAATTTTAAACTAGATTTTCTGATTGGAAAAATGCATCGCACCGAATTGTATTTAATAGAAAAATACGCATACTTTCCATTCATTTTTTTTGTCATTTAGGGTGATGACATACCTTCGTAATGTAGTAAAAAAATTGCGTAATTGGGAATATAATTGCTTTGTGGTTGAAAAAATGTATTTTAGGAAGGTAGAAAAAGGTAAAGGGGCCCTGAGAAATGCACTGCCTAGGCCCCGACATGGTTAATCCGGCCCTGGCTATAGTGACTGATCTATTGAATATATTTGATTGTTTTTTTTGTATGCAGACTGGGAAATTCATTAAATATACGCAGTTTAATTTATGGTCGTCTCCACCTTGTATAAATAAATAAATTCCTTGCAGAACATTAGTATTAATATTCCTTATTAATAAAGATATTCCAACAAAATTGTTCAAAAAACATACATTATCTGACTTCGTATTTTATTATTATACCTGTTTAATTTGTATTCACATCTGTTGAGGAAAAAGCATACATGATACACATACCTACATATTATATTATACAAAGTTCAAAGAAAAATACAATTGTACCTAGATCTGTACCTACCTAAATGTTTGTATTAATATGTAATAAAAGACATCGTCCTATATGTACTTAAGAGTTCATTGACCTGTGAATATAATTCACTGATTTGTTTTTTGAACTTATTCATAAATTAAGGAAAACATTTTACAATAATATGAATTTATTTAAATTTTACTCTAGAGCCATTCAATGGTTTAGGTATTTAAAACTAAGAGGTTTTTTATAAACATTGCTTTAAGTTAAGTGACGTTCAAATGTCAAAATTTATAGTTAAACAGTCACTAATTATTAATTAACTTTAAGCTACGTTTATAAGTAAACCCCTTAATCACTAATAAGGATGCAAATATTTAGTTGGCATATCAGAAATACTGTGAGGGATCCATGAAGGACACCGCTCGTCGCGCGACGTGCGGTGCCTTTGTGTCGCGTGTCGCGCCTGTTCGTAAGAGCCTTGAAAGTGATGTTAATTTTTCTTTTTTAAATGTTTTAGCCTGAACTGTTTGATTCAATATTTTCTTTTTTGATCTGTATGTGTCTCTGTCTTTAATTACTGTAATTGGGTTTTAACCGTGTTACTTAATTAAAGTTAATAAATGAAGAAAAAGTCTGATCAACGAAAAATATGCTTTTATAATACCTAACAGATATATGCGGTATTCTATTTGATATTTGTCAACATATTTTTATTTCATGGCCGATAATTAAATTCCTATCAAAGTAAGACACAATATCTATTTCCGTACATAGTGTAGGAGACATTAAGCAAAACAATGGCTAATCGTATGCCATTTTGGATGACTGGGCTATGGAGCTAATTTGATCTTACTTTGGAACTATCAAGGCTGGGAAGTTAGCTAATAAATTGAGCTTTGTTTTTGTAAGAAATAATAATACCAGTTTATTACAGTCCCACTATTTTTTGGGTGGGAAATTATCCATTAACTTCTCCCACTCTGGGCGGAGCAAGAGGACGTGTCGGACTCTTACTGACTAAAACCCACCCGTGTTCTTTCAGTTGCCATGTTGCCGGGGGCCACGATTTCCCTTTTGGACTTCTTCGCAACCCCGGCAGATTATAGTCTCACTGCACGGCAAATACCTCTTTTCATACAGAGAAGGCACGAGCATTGATCACCACGCTTGCTCAAAACGGGTTGGCGATTTCAGAGTTATATTAACTACCAGCTTTTGCCCGCGGCTACGCCCGCGTGGGGTCGGAAATTATCCCACGGAAACGTACAACCGGTATAAAAAGTATACTATGTCCTAACTCAGGTCATGGTCTATTGATGTGCCAAATTTCATCCAAATATGTTTAGCCAATTAAGCGTAAAGGCGTAACAAACAAACACACAAACTCACTTTCGTATTTACAATATTAGTTAGGGTAAGTCCAGTCCTCACGATTATTTGCTTCTGCGAAGTTAGAAATATCCAAGATAAACTCAGAATGTACTTATAAATTGAAAAAGTCACATTGGTTCTTGCCCGAATTTGGACCCACAACCTCGTGCATGAGATGCCAATGAGCCATCACAACATTTTGTAAGATAAGTCAGTTTAATTCTAAAGACAGTGAAAACATTTTATAATTGATAGTGTTACTATACATTTTGAAGTTGTGATAAAATAACGTAAGGAGTCATAAACAAAACATAAGACGTGATGGCGCGTCTAAAGGTTTTACGACGCCAAACATACGGAGTTGATTTTAGAATGATTATGACAGCTGTCAACTTGACGTAACCGAGTACTGAGAAGGCGGCCCCCTGTCGAAAGATCAAAAGAATGGATCGAAGCCGGCATTGTTAATTAATGACTGTGTTATGGCGACTGGGATAATGGTTATCATGGTGACTAGACTACCCTTGCAGTGCAGTGAGTTGATTGATGTACGCTCGTGCTTCACGTATTTGGGAGAACGTCGTTTACATTATTGTTCATTCCTTAATGAGATCAGAGATTTGTGATTATTCTGAATATTATTGACTTTCATTTACTTACATCTCCTGATCTCCTCGCCCGTATACCCAGGCATAAGAGACAATAATATCCCTTCTGATAAAAGACGACGGCCTTCAGACGTATCTTTCAATACGTTTTTCTGAGATTATCATTTTTTATATACCTAAGTTTTGATATAATAAAATTATGTCAGCTCAACTCAGGATATTGCGATCCACTGCTGGACATAGGCCTTTCCCAGGCTGCGCCACAACACGCTGTCCTCCGCTTTCCGCATCCAGTCTGTCCCAGCTACCCTCACACTATGCTTGCGAATATGTGTAGTTTTAGTTATTCGAAAAGTAAAGGAATGTTCCCACTTAATTTGTTTTCCGATCAAGTGTATTGTTAAACACATGATGATTTTCATCATTCGTTTCAGGATCATACTCACAGCGAGCATTCACTTCACGAATTTGTTTTGCAAACATTCGCTGCACGAGCTCTTGATACGCGTCAAACACTGTTAAAACGAATAATTTGGTGAGGAGTGTACGGATTTAAGTAAAATGCAAACAAAAAACGTTTCGCGAACAAATATCCGAAGCGTTTTAAATTCACGATGCGAATGCTCGCGGGGAGTACTAGAAGACATTCGAATGCGGTAGCTTAGCTTTTGAAAAATATTGTTATCCTGTGTCTTCCAACAGATTCTATGAAGGTTTTTCAATATTAACCTGTCTCTGAACACAATTTATTGGGACCGCTTGGGAGTTAGAGGCGGAATAAATTGTGGGTTTTTGTGAGCCTACGAGAAATACGCAATGACAAAAGTAATTGTAGCTACGCAGTCTAATAAATGTATATGTATATGGACCCTTCTTATGGCAGGGATATAATATATGTAGTTGGTAAGTTTCACACAATAAAATATCTTCTTCTTTACTTTCACAAAAGCTTTACACTTTTTTATGGAGAAGATATTATTTTGTGTAATTTACCTACTTCTATATCCCCGCCATAAACGGAGGACATAAATGAGATTAGAGCCAAGTACCTACGTAAAAAGGCGTGTATATTAATTTTACAATATTCTATTGTTTACGATACTTTTGTGAGACGAGATAATGTTGAGTACGTAGATAATTATGAATATTACGTATACCATATTCTTACCAGTTGGGAGATTCTTCCTCCAAATAGTAACTTAGTTTAAATAAAGTTTGGCTGCACGAGGCTGCTAAAGGAGCTCGTAGCTAAGTAATAACAGCCGCATGGGTCGATCCATCAGGTTAAGCTACGCTTGCCGGGGTAAGCACGTTAAGCCGTTGGTCTCGGCTGTCATTCGTGGATCTTTGACAGTCGTAACGGGTCGTCAGAAGCCCGAAAGTCTGACAACCAGTTTTACCGAGGGATACCGTATTACCTAGTTACTGGGTTGTGGAGGTCAGATAGACGGTCGCTCTATGTAAAAATACTGGTATTCAGCTGCATCCGGTTAGAATGAAAGCCGACCCCAAAAACGTTGGTAAAAGGCTCGGCAGATTGATAAAATTTGGCTACATCACACCTAATAAATATTTATGTAATTAGGTACTTAAATCGATTAAGTACACACATACGTATTTTGAGTAAGCTAGCTCTATAGAAGTCAATCACTCAGATTGACTTCTGTAGATAAATAAATCTCTGCAAGCATTTATCAAGTCTTCAAAAGGGTCCGGCTATAATTTCAATATGTCACCGTACACTGTTGTTTCTAGGATTTAATCTAAATAACCTAACAGCTAAATAACCTAACAGCTCTAAATAGCTCTACTTTTAGGGCATTCACCAACTCGTGTACCTAAGTATTATTACACTCGTTGGTGAATGCCCTAAACATTCTTTATTCCATTAACTTAATATATTTTCCTAAAGAGTAGAACGACAATCATCACTGTTATGCTGTGTGTGTGCGTGGGTTTCATACCACCATTTTTGGAAGATCAGGTGTATAAAGATCTCAGTAACCGCTTATCCTGGCGCATTTATTGGCCAGTCCAAATATGTAGACTCATAATACCTTCTTTGTTAATGAGTTGGCAAATTTTGCAATTACATATTCAAAAATCGGCCAAGTGCGTATTGGACTACGCACAATGGAGGGTTCCATAGTTTTGTTGAATTTATCCCAAATACAAACTTAACATTGTAGTTGAAAAACATGTTCTCACAAACATTCCAACTCCAAATGTAAGTTTGTACGCACAGTATTGAGAGATTTACCATGTTATTTTAAGACCATAGACTTCGTATAGGTTTTTCTGTAATCTATGGGTAAAGAACCATTCTCTGTTTTTTTTTTTTTTGAATTTTAGTTTCTATAGTTTCTGAGATAAGGGGGAGAATGGTCAATTTTCTTCCTTAAATATTTTTAAATTTATTTATTTTAAAGTTATAGAAAAAATATATTTGAGATCCTCGCGACAAGTCCTTAAATTTCATATGTCACACAGACCACGAGTGATCCTATAAGGGTTCCGTTTTTCCTTTTGAGGTACGAAACCCTAAAAATGCAAAGAAATAAAGAGTACCTTATTATTCTTTTTTTTTTTCTTAAATCCAAAGCTTTAAAACTGGGAGGTAGTGAAGAGCATCATTTCAATCTTAAAAGATAAAATGAGGCCCTTCCATTTTTTTTTTACACTTTTCTTATTCTTTTGAGGAATTTAGTCTCTCTAAAGGTAGTATTTATGGAGCCTATTCACGTTTTGGAGTTTTAGAGAACCACACACAAATACTCCCATGATTTATAGAGTTACAGATAACCCTAATGTGTTTGAGTAATGCAAACTCATCACTTACCATAGCAACGACAGTTTTGGCCCAAATTTTCCTTTGACGAAGTAAATATCCCAGAAGATACTCATAATATTAATTTGAATGAGTTGCAAAACGTAAGTATCGCCTTTGCTTCCTCTCAGAAACATTATTTGGAGATTTTTGTGTCTTGGAAATATGCGATGAAATTTATCAATTTTGGGATTTATGATGTCACACGTCATAACGTTGATTGCTCACCTTTGCCGCGTTACTTTTGTATAGGCTCTACTACAAACGCAAGACTTAAACGTAACGTAAATTCGAAAAACTATTATTTAAATCGAAAATCAACTATTCCATAGCATTTTGGTTTAAACTTTTGCGACAAGCACAATTAGTATCACCCGTAACATAACACATAACATCACGCCTTGTTTCCCCGAAGGGTTGGGCAGAGGTGTCCCTGTAGTAGATACACCCACATTTCGCCAGTTATGTTTAAGTCCCATGTAAAAGGGGGCGAGCCTATTGCCATCAACCGGGCACAAATCCAGACTCCGAGCTGCTACTGAGAAATTTCAGAAAAAAAACCCAATAACACTTTGTCCGACCCGGGAATCGAACCCAGGATCTCATGCTTAGCAGTAGCACTTACAACCACCAGACCAACGAGGCAGTCACCCGTAGATATGAATAAAGTCTTAAAACAGTAAATATTGTATTCAAAACCAATATTTTCGATTTTAAAATCATTGGAATTTACTTTACATTTACTCTGCGCATTTGTTCTAGGTCGACCGATCCCTTTGAAAAGTTCTTGCACGACGGAATTGCACTTAAAACAAAAGAATGCGGACATGATATGTTGCAAGGCGCTATCTCCACGAACGAGAGAATCGCAGCGATACTTACGCTGTGCCTTCAAATTATCGCCGCGATGATATCACCGTATGGAGATTGATTCATAGTTTCTATTGAATCTGATGGCACGGCAAGACTATCGCCGCGATATTCTCGTCTATGCAGTATGTAAAGGTACTTTTGCATAGACCTGCCTAGTGCCTACCCATATTACGACTCTGACCGAATTTGAAATTCCGCCATTTTTGAAGCGAAATCTTTTTTAGGCGCGTTGGGCATTTTTGAGATGGGGAAAAAACAATTGAACTCGCGACACCGTTACCGAAACCTCATTTTTTTAAACGCAATTGTGCTCTTTATTTATATTCCGTTACAAATCAATGTTCTATGCAAGTATTTTTACTTTAAAGGTTTTGGAAGTGTTTTTTTTTGTAAACGCGATTTTGCTCTTTATTTAGATAAGGTTACGGACCAATGTTCTATACAAGTATTTTTCTTCCACCAAGGCGATCTTGTTCAAGTTTTCACTTCTGTCGGCACTCCCGGAGTGCCACTGTTTATTTGTTTTCAATAAGTGTTCAACAACAACTAATGCCGTCGTAAAAGAAATTAAGTAGGTACTTAATTTTAAACGAAAATTATATTGTATTAACACACACATAACATCACGCCTTGTTTCCCCGAAGGGTTGGGCAGAGGCGTCCCTGTAGCAGGTACACCCACATTTCGCCAGTTATGTTTAAGTCCCATATAATAGGGGGCGAGCCTATTGCCATCACCGGGCACAAATCCAGACTCTGGGCTGCTACTGAGAAATTCCAGAAAGAAAAACTCAATAACACTTTGACCGACCTGGGAATCGAACCCAGGACCTCATGCTCAGCAGTAGCGCTTGCGACCACTAGACCAACGAGGCATTAACACATTGCGCATTTACATTGGCGTGTATTACATTTTATGTAAAACAAGTTATTAATTCGTGCACAAGTAATTGACTTAATTTGATGTCCTACATCCTACATAGTAACAAAAAAAACTTTTTTACAAAAAATATAACCGACTTCCAAACTACAAAGTGAAAAATAACTTCTCGGAAGTCGGTGTCTTTGGATCAGTATTTTAGTTTTTTGACACCGACTTCCGAAATTAAGGTAATTTTTCACTTTGTAGTTTGGAAGTCGGTTATATTTCCTGTAAAAAAAAAAAAAAAACACTTTTTTTGTGTTGACAATGGGATCAACTTGAAAGTATACCCTTTCAAACAAAACCGATTTGAAAAAAAAAATTCCAATCGGTCCAGCCGTCTCCGAGTAATCAGGGAACATACATAAAAAATATATATATATATATCCCGACGAATTAAGAACCTCCTCCTTTTTTTTAAGTCGGTTAAAAAGAACAACTTTGGTGAGACCAAAGTTCTTATACAAAATTAATTTACGTTTTCGTAAAGACTGATCCACTCTACAAAGTAGTAAGAAAGAAATGAGGAGAAACTTTGAGAAAGAAGTTATAATAAATTCAGTAGATGAATTTTACATTTCTTAAACTAGTTTGCCTAGAAATTCTATAAACTCACTGCACGAGAGCTAACAAAAGTGATTGTTTTTTTTCTTTGTTCATCTGAGTTTATGAGACTTCATGGCGACCGCAAATAAATAATATTATGCTGAATCCTTTCTAAAAAATAAACATCATTGTTTGATTATAGTTTTGACAGGGGCTTTGCTTTTATTGCCCAGTCAGCCCCTCCATAATCCTTGCTGACTGACAATAAATTATGTCTTACGACATGTAGGTAAGCTATTTTCGCTCGTAGCTTTGGACAAACTGAGATGAATCAATCGCTAGATGAAAGACGAAATTCATTCGTGCCGATTGTGTCAACTTACTTGTAGGACGGTGTTTAACCTGGCGTTATAGCCACGTGACTTCCTAGTCATTAAAACAATCGAAGTGGTCATACGTGGGATTCACCTCAGTGTGGCCAAAGCTTAAAGCGCAGACCACGGTTCCTAGTACGCGGCGTGAACCGAAGTATGCAAACACGCGGTATCTACATGAGCGAAATCTACTTAGCTTCGTTCCCAGAGTAGCCTAGGCTTAAATCTTGACTGTTATCGGTACCTACTAGCACTTTTCGACTATTCGTTCCATATGGATAAGCGATTTATATTCTGCTTTCCTTTTATCAATATCAAGCATATGCCACCTCATCACTTTCGTGATAGTGTTTCTCCCTCGATTTTCCTTAAGCATATTCCTAAACGATCCCAATATTGAGATGCGTCATTTCTAGTTACAAGTCAAGTACAGCTCTAATGTTGGAAGTGTAAAGTTCAAATTACTGCAGCTAGGCGTAGGTCTAGTAATGGAGGCATTGCTTATCACTTGTGATCAGTTTTCAAGGGTCTTGATACGGACCTTAACTTGTAATGAATAGATGATATAAATGGTAATTTAAGAGCGTTTATTCTGAAAGTGGGCAACGCTGCAACGTCGCAAGTAGATGTCAAATATTTCGCTGTTTTGATTAATTTGGCAATATTACTGTATGGAAAAAAGAAATGTGGCTAACTAGCGACCTAGAATATTAATAATGAATTGTATTAGTATAACACTGAATTAGATGTTACCGTTTTAAGTATTTGGAAACTTTCCAAATTCTTTTTTTGCATCGAAAACTAAATATTAGGTGTGACGATATTAATTATTGCATTTCATAATCAATATTTTACTTCCCTAGTTAGCCACATTTCTTATTTCCATACAATAATATTGCCTAATTAATCAAAACAGGTAAATATTTGACAGCTATTTGCGACGTTGCCAATTTTTTGGATAAACCCTCTTAAGGGAGGCACAAAAACACTAACCTTCGGTTATTGACCTCGCGTCCATTGTGGTATAGTTAAATGCGTCGGGCCCTGTTTGACTTGGAGTATTCAGATAATAGTAAGACGTAAAGTTCGAAGGATCAAAAATATCTATCCACGTGAAAAAATAACCAATGCCAAAAACAGGAGAGATCACACTGTGGGCACAAAATGATATTGGAAAAACTACTTTTCTGTATTAAATTAGAGTGCAAAATATGGGCTATAGTTTCTCTGCACTTTATCATTGTCAATATCTCAATTTCATGAGTGCTTCAGTGCTACAGTCAGTGCTGTTCAGACAAATCGACAAAAATTTTGGTCATCAATCATAGAAGATGCCTAGACATATCCATATAATAATATAAAGGGAAACATAAATATTGCGGAAATAAAAAGCGCAAAAAATCTTTTTTATCTAACGTAATATTTCGATTTGTTGGTTGTTGCCACAATCCATCTTAACTACTATATAACTATATAATATTTACACGAAATCCTGAATTAAAATATATTATATTAATATAATTATTAATTTACACATAACATCACGCCTTGTTTCCCCGAAGGGTTAGGCAGAGGTGTACCTACCTACAGCAGGTACACCCACATTTCACCAGTTATGTTTAAGTCCCATATAACAGACAATAATATAATAAACAATTAGTGTATAAGTTAAACACTTTTTATTGAAATAAAATTCTATCCGGGTTGACATCTTGGACATTAATTTAATGCCAATTTTATAATTATATTTACTTGCATCCGTAAACAGACCACCAGTAATAATTGGTTATTAATACAAATGCCAAAACGTGCTAAATTAATAAACATTTAAACATTAAACACATCTTGAAATTCCTCAGGAATAAACTTATTCTTCGTGCATTCCGAAAAACAAAATAATAAAATGATCATAAGAATAGTTTCAGTCGTTAAAGCCAGTCACGAATCTAGGAAACGAAGTGTTTTTAATCTTTAAATGTTATAAAGAATCTACATTCACCATACCTATTTATATCGCTACACAGTATTGTTGAGCTCAAGTTTTTGCATGCACGTATATGTAATTTTTACCTTGTCGCTTACTTTGGAAACTGTAGACATCTTAAACATAATGCCTGTTTCCTCAAAGGGTTAGATAAAGTTGTACCTTTAGTACACTCACATTTCGCTAACTATGTTTATGTACCATGTAATAGGGGGCGAGCCTAACCGGGCACAAATCTGGAGTCTGAATCCGGGCTGAGAAATTTCTGACGGAAAAAACTAATAACACTTAGCGCCATCTAGGTATTGAACCCAGAAGCTCACCCTCAGTAATCGAGCTTGCGACCACGAGACCAACGAGGCTGTAGACAAATCTTTTAGTATTTTGAGGTTAAGCAGGCAGTGGCAAAGTGTCTTTAGGTGCTGATTCTTGAGACAGTTTACTTACCCATCATTTATTAGTTTGGAGAGGTCTAGTTAAAGTTTCTTAAATCTTATAAAAGATAGATTTAATTTAGATTTTACCCAAACACTTTACAGAAAGCTATAGAGTCTATACAACAATCAATTTGCCTTGCTTTTTCTCAACTATGTTGGGGTCAGCTTCCAGTCTAACCAGATGCAGCTGAATATCAGTTTTTTACATGGAGCGACCCCCTATGTGACCTCCACAACCCACTAACTTGGTAATACAATACCCCTTGGTAAGACCGGTTGTCAGACTTTTGGGCTTCTGACTAGCCGAAACGACTGTCAAAGATCTACGAATGACAGCTGGGACCAACGGCTTAACGTGCTTTCCGAGGCATGGAGAGCCTTTAGACTCTACAAAACATTCTTTGTAAAATGGCAGGTACATTTAACGAGTCAATCCTATTATATCTAACCGTGGAAAAGGTTAGAAAAATTACGAAGAGTAATTGTAATTACTTAACAATGAAGACACCTATGCGTGTGATACACAATTGAAAGAATAATAAAAAGTGTATGAATGATGATAACAGCATGATACTAACAAAAAGTATTTTCTTTCTTAATGACATTAACTTATGAACTATAATAGCGATGACTAATAAATGATTTGTATGCAGTTTAAAAACAATCATGACTTCAAAAATGTAAGTTAATTGTATGAATTTTGGAGTACCGACAGTGGGAAGATAACAGTGTTTACATAGATAAGTATTCGTGCCAAGTTTCAAGTTTATTAACTCAAGGAATAAGATTTTTCATACAAACAAAATCCCCCCTTTTCACCCTCTTAAAGGTCGAATTTCCAAAAATCCGTTCTTAGCGGACGTCTACTAACTATAAACTACCTCCCTACCAAGTTTCATCTTCATCCCACTGTTTAAATTCATGTTCTGCAGTGCTTGCCTGTCCCCATGGGGCAAAAAAATCAGTTTATTTACTTCCATAATACATGTACCTACAAGTAAAATTCGATACTGCTCCAATATTTTTTGCACAGGCTAACAATATTTTAATCATAATTACTAACACTCTGTGATTGTTTGCATAGTTTTAAATCTGTGCTGTGCAATTATTTACACTAAAATAGAGTAGGTATAAAAAGAACGTTGCTACCTAGTAAATAACGGCTTTCCTGAACACGTGGACATGCCTGCACGTGCTATTGAAGTGTATTCAGTCATTTATTACTCAATGTAGGTTGGTAAACTTGAACAACTTTTTCATTTCCGATGTATCACGGAGTCATTCTGCGAATCGGTTCCGTGATAACTTCACGGAAATTAATATTGGAGACGGTGATCATTATTACGAAAAGGAAAGAAAACTATCATGAAGTGGAAAGTACATAAACTGTAACTATTTCGGAGACCCGCCTTCTTATTAATGCATTATACTTACATTTCTGCCTATCTAAGTATGTAGGTGGAAAGGTGACAACACATTTGTCTATTTTCCTTCGAGTCTGAATAAAAACTCCTTAAAGAATTGAAAGGTCACAAACTAAGATAAATTGCGGGCGGCACTTTGACAGCACATCTGCGAAATTGAGATAAATATTCCGCTTTGGAGCTTAAGAGTCTACAATACCTTAAATTGCTTAGTATAATCCCTCGTTTTATCGAAAATACTGCAGCACTGATTTTGAAATAAATATACGGAAAAGTTGAGTATTAATGTTAAGTACTATGTTTGACGAAAATACGATTTTATAAAAAAATAAAAATCCAAAGTTACTCCCAAACAGAACAATAAACCGCTTGTATTTCAAAAATACTTCAAATTACATCATTGTACAATAACTGGACTAACTATAAAGTAGATACTGTGTTTTCTTTTTTATTACGATTATTTTTATCGTAAAAAGAAATTACCTAAACTATTTGTCGCCTTGGAGTCTTCTCCCCGCCACTCAGTCCGCGAGCAGTATCGTGCGTGCGAGCGAGTTAAAAGGGTGAATTTGAGCTGAGGTATTATGGACTCTTAAACGGGACTACAAAAACTTATCACGTATTCCCCTCTGAGATGTCGGTTTGTCATAAAACAAAATGTAGATAGATTGGAAAAGAGTACTGACGTTTGTGCCACAATATACCATGGTACAAAAGTGACCACTGTTCTTATTTCCTACTGTGCCCAACGGTACATCTAATAAAACATCTAATCTGCTGAAATTACGCGATGGAAATTTCGGAGTGTTTACGTCAGCAATATCTATAACTCATCAGGCCATAATTTTCTTTTGAAAACTTAAGTCACTGAGTTTCCGTTGCGTAATTTTGGGTCGGTTGGCCGCTACGCTTATTGACAGTATATGGTTAAAACTATTTCTCTTTTTGTCTTGAAAGAAGCCATTTGTCAATGTCATGACTAACCGAGGTAGATATAATAAATGTGTGTATAGGTGTAATGGCGATAGTAGCATGAAATCTCTGTTTTGATAATAGGATGACATTGATTGCCAATTAGTCTGGACAGTATTGTTCGATATATCGGCCTTTTGATGTCTATATTGCCATTTTTGACTTTCAGATAAATATTATTATTGTACTTATCTATTCAGTATATTTACTAGTGAATGGCCTTTTAAGTTATAATATATTTTGAGAACATCCAAATATATTTTGTTAATTGCTTTGATCGACAGTCGAACATTGTAAAGGGGTTATTCTAATTTGTAATTCGAAGTTCAAATTGAATACTGAACATTTTGATTGAAAGGGTTAACAAATCGAAATTACAAGGGTATGGAGCAATTTAATTAATCAATAGAGTAGGTAAGTACTTTTTTAGTGATGATTGTTTTTCAAGGATAATAGGTAATATAAAACTGTATGAAGGTCAAATTAAACCTGCCTTTTCCCTACTATGTTGGGGTCGGCTTCAAGTCTAACCAGATTCAGCTAAATACCAGTATTTTACATGGAGCGACTGCCTATTTGACCTCCACAGCCCGGTAACTGAGTTACGCAATACCCTTTGGTAAGACTGGTTGTCAGAAATTTGGGCTTCTGACAACTGTAGAAAGATCTACGAATGACAGCAAGGACCAACGGCTTAACGTGCTTTCCGAGGCATTGACATGTAATGGATGGTCACTCATCCACGAACGACAAGCGTAGCTTAAACCTTTGATCGATCCTTGCAGCTGTTATTATTAAGGTGAATACGCAGTTGTAGCCCGCGAAATTCAAAGTTTCTTACGTTTGTTAAATTTGTTCTAAATCAAAGTTAAACAGATGTATTAATGATTCTTATTTATGTTTTTTTATTTATTTATTTATAGCCTCATTTCAGAGTTACAGTTATTACAAAAACGTTCTGAGACTCTGTGTGCACTTTGGCAAAGACCTCCTCTATCTCCTTCCAATTCTCCATGTTCCTTGTCTATCTAGTCCATGTATTTCCCGCCGTCCTCACCAAGTCATCCTGCCATATTTTCAAAGGTTTCTCTTTCTTTCTCTTCCCCTCCCTAGGATACCATAGGGTTGCTTTTTTGTTTCATTTCTCTTCTCCTCTGACAATGTGGCCGGCCCATCTCCATTTTAATTTTCTTAGCTTTAGTACTACATCTTGTGTTTTTGTTGCCTTCCTGATTACACAGTGATTCGTTTTTTATATTTTTCTTTTCCCCATCATACTCCTTTCCATACTACGCTGAGACGTTCGAAAATTTGTCTGTTGGGCTTTGGTCAAGGACCAAGTTTGGCATCCGTAAGTTGGTAAGGAAAACTTTTCAACACCAGTATCCTTCACTGGTGTTGAAAAGTTTTCCTTTAACAGAGATGTTTATTTTATTAGATTCCAATGAAATGAAACCTAATACGATTGGTGACAATAACAGCTATGTATTTATCATACCTGTTATTGTCGCCAATCGTATTGTGATCAAGAAATAAAATTAAAATTTGAAAATCTTTTTTTTTTTTTTTTAGGTGGGCTTCCCACCCAAAAAAAAAAAAAAAAGATTTTCAAATTAAAAAAAATTCAAATAACTTCTCCCGCTCTAGGTGGAGCGGGAGGGCGTGTCAGGCTCTTACTGACTAAAACCCACCCGTGTTCCTTCGGTTGCCCTGTTGCCGGGAGCCACGATGTCCCTTTCGGCCCATATTCGCAGCCCCGGCAGGCATTGGCCCTAGCGGACCCCGTCAATTCTGCTGACATCTCTTTGAGGCGCGCGTGGAACACAACGCGCCGTCGACCCGGGTTTGGTCCTTGTCGGACGGCGAGCTGCCCATTGCTCACCGTCCGCAAGCCCGCGCCTACGGTGGCCGGAAATCGGCTCGCAATTCCCGCACCGGGCGTCTCCTCCTGAGCGATTAGGGGCGTGAGGGCGCGAAATTTGCCTCTCCCTCACGCGTTCCGCCTCCTCCTTCACGAGCATTACCGCTTTGCAGAAGGAGGTGAAGGCCTGCCATTTCCTCTCGCTCCGTACCATGGCCTGAACCAGGTTCGGACGCGAGAGATCACCGCCGCCGATCGCCTCCACGAGGACACGGCGATGCTCCACCCAAGCCGGGCAGACCTCCACCGTATGCTCCACCGTGTCCTCCGGGCGATCCACACAATGGTGACACCCGGGCGTTTCCTCCCGCCTTATCCTGAACAGGAACCTCCCGAAGCAGCCGTGTCCGGTGAGGACCTGCGTCAGGCGGAAGGTGAGGGCACCTTGGCGCCTCTCAAGCCACTCCTCAAAGAGGGGTCTTATCGCCGTAATTGTGGCGTGCCCAATCAAGATACAACCTGACACTGCAAATTGCAAAAAACTTACTAAAAATTTAATTACGCGGGCTACAACTGCAGATCCACCTTAAGCCACGAACGCGTCAATTATGCCTTCACTTTTTGACTGCCTCGCTGGTCTAGTGGTTACAAGCGTCTGGGTTTGATCTCCAGGTCAGCCAGTGTTATTGGGTTTTTCCATCTTAAGACTGGAACACAACTGATGAAATATGGGTGTACTATACGTACACTTCTGCCTAACCTTTCAAGAAATACCTACTTAATGTTATGTTATGTTTAAAAATACTTTCTGCGTAACTTTACGTAACCTACGCAAAAACGTGGGCGCTTATGACCCTCAATATCAATTCAAGGCAGCCACTTGGTACTTTAAAATTTCCCGCGGGACTGTCTACAAATCAGATAATTTAACTATTGAAGCAAACACTGTGGCAGCACCGTTAATTGTAACACAAAAAGAAACATACCTTACCAATTCTAAATACCTTAGAAAGTAAACTGCACTGCAAGTTGTTTAAGGTTATTCACCTTAAACAACTTGCAGTGCAGTTTACTTTCTCATATCAAATATCTTTTGTGTTTAGAATTTTTCCCCTTTTTCATACAAACGCTTAGCGTTATACGCGGATAGCGTTTATTCTGAAAGTAGGCAACGTCGCAAATAGATGTCAAATATTTCGCTGTTTTGATGAATTTGACAATATTACTGTATGAAAATAAGAAATGTGGCTAACTAGTTCCCTAGAATATTAATAATGAATTGCAATTTGATGTTGTAACAATTTTAAGTGTAAAAAAGGCATTTGGAAAGCTTCCAAATACTTTTTTATATCTAAAACTAAATATTCGGTATTACGATATTAATTACTGCATTTCATAATCAATATTTTAGTTCCGTAGTTAGCCACATTTCTTAATTCCATACAGTAATATTGCTAAATTAATCAAAACAAGTAAATATTTGACAGCTATTTACGACGGTGCCAAACCTCTTAATATTGCCATGAAAATAGAAAGAATAGGTGAGGCTCAATGACGACAGTAATCCTTTATTTGTTCCTATACCCCGGAAAATAAAATACAAGAAAATATATTCATTGCCATCATACATAGAGAGCAAACCTTTGACAAACGTAAAGCTTCAATCGGAGAATTGCACCAGGAAAACAGTACGTTTTATGAGACTAAGGTTGTGATGGATGAATTTTACGAGCTATTTTTATAGCCTACATCCTTACTACCCTTTCTAGTGGTAAACAACAAAATGCTCATGGGAAAACAGTGGCGGTCAATAGTTTGGAAGAAATGTGGGAGGATAAAGTGATTTGAGACACGAAATTATTATTTTGGTGAACAAGAAACGACTCAGTTACGTAAGTGTAATGTGCTTGTTATGAATCTAAACGACCGTAATTTGTTATAACTTTCTACTGTTACGTATAGGAATTTTTATTGATACGGTTGTTAATTATAACTTTATGTTTTTGTGTCTTCCCAAGGAAAGATCGTGACGTCTGCAGATAAGGGGTACTACACTTTTTGACAATACACATTTATATTCTTCATTGTTATGCGAGAGATTAATATTTTATTCATTAATTTTTTTAGACTGATCTGTACCTTCCTATTAAATTCTGACTAGTGTTAATAGTAATTGTAATGGTTGTAATTATATTATTAAATTCAAATCTAATATTTTGCATGCCGTAAGGTAAAATGTATCGGGACAATTTACAAACAATCCAACTTAAATGGATATACATTATCAGCAAATAAATTATTTCTTTGTTTCTTTCTTTATTTACATACGTGCTCGAATTGGCATAATTCGGCGTAGAAAGTCGGTAAAATCCAAAATACAGGGATATCTTTTTTCTTGTTTTATCATGTTTACCCATTCATCACGTCTGCGGAGTTTTGCTAGATAATTTAATTTGACCTTGTATATTTTGCCGCCTGGCTGTGCCAAATCGTACCGAATCATGCCGACCCGAAAAAGTGCACACCCAAACTCTGCGTCCTAATTAAAAACGATCGCCGCGCGTATACACGATTGTTCTTACTTTTTGTTCGGTGAATCTGAACGCGTGGTCGCGCCGACTGAGGGCGCTTTCCGGTTTTCCGAACAAAAAGTGACATATTTTTGCGATTGATCGCGTATTCAAACTCAAACCATTTATTTAAAATAAACCAATAACAGGTACTTTTGAATTGCCAAGGGGTCGGTCAGTCAGAAAGATGAAGCTAGTTGCCCATTCTTAAGCGTAGAACAGAAACTCCACGGACATTCTTTTAAATCAAAATATTGTTACAAAATATTGGTTACATCATTTATGTTGAAATTATATATGTAGCGCGACCATCATTTTTAAATACATAGGATGCGGTCTAAGTCTACGTGCTCTTGGAAACACATCATAAAAATTTGCTGTGATTGAGACAATAAATGTTTAGGAAAGTTAATCAGTGAGACTAGGACTTTAGCATGTGTTTGAACTGTCAAATCAATACAAAATGACTAACACATCGTACGATAATTTCCGGAGTACTTGCGTAGACGAATGGCAGACGGTTCGTGTTCGTTCAATTTATCGACATTTGAGGGCCAATTCCCGTCAAACGTAATTACGTAAGGCAGCTCGTCGTGAGTGACGTCAGTCGTTGGGGCGCCTCAAAGAGATGTCAGCACAACTGACGGGGTCCGCTAGGGCTGATGCCTGCCGGGGTCGCGGGAAAGTCCGAAAGGGATACCGTGGCCCCTGGCAACATGGCAACTGAAGGAACACCGGTGGGTTTTAGTCAGTGAAAGTCTGACACGCCCTCCCACGCAGATTTGAAAACTCCCAAAAAAAAAAGTTCGATTCCCGTATTTTTAAGAACGTGCACACAACAGCAAAATAAATTCTATTTTTATAGCCCTAATGACATATTTTATCGAGGAACTACGTTCACATAAGACAAACCCCGAACATTCATAAATGAATGACTTCATTCTTTAGAATAAAGTCTTGGAAAAACACGTCAACAGTATTTCTACGTCTCTTTCAGTATAGGTATCGAAGTTTATTCAGTTCAGTTACTATTCACTAGTCTCAATAGACTACCAATAGAAACTTGACAGTGAAGAGCTGGAAAAGAATTTGATTGAGTAAGGAAAAACTAGATACTTTCTAGATATACCGGAGTCGTAGAAAACCTGTTATTGAGAAATTATTACGACATTATTGCACAAAAATTATACGTAACAAGAAATAATTTGAAATTTCCAAGTAAATAAATAACACTTAATCCTGCAGTAGTCGCGCGGATTACATAATGTAATCCATGGTTGCTTAAGATGAAATTTCTCATTACATATATAGTATTCTAAACTAATATTATAATATTAGTTTAGAATACTATGTTAATCAGGCCAAACAATTTTTACATATTTTAAGAGAAAAGATTTGATTTTTTTTATGTAATGGATAAACTCTAATAGACGTGGATATATTTAGTAACCTGTTCGGCTTTGCTATTTCTAATGAGCCATAAAAAACCTTGAAAGAAATCGACACGTGTTTCACCTCTCAACGAGGCATCCTCAGGATGACGATTGACTTGTCGCGAACCCGAACACGGCGTATTTCCACACCGAGCGCTGAACGCAGAGCATTCTGATTTGCGGGTTTTTTATGGCTCTTTAGAAATAGCAGGGCAGCACAGGTTACTAAATATATCCACGTCTATTGTATCCACGAACCAACTCCGGCAAGCGTAGCTTAACCTGATGGATCGACCTCTGCAGCTGTTATTACTTAGCCTCGAGCTGCACTAGACCGACACGATGCGCGACGTATAAAATTTTGGTCAGTATTTTACAGTGCGTACCAAGTTTATGATGTGATATGAAAAAAACAAATTTTACGGGCGACTTCCAGAGTAAACTAGATCTACATTTATTTTAATATCGTCGTAAAAAATAAAGTGCTGATCACACCCAAGCTTTCACAATTTACGGCTCTCTTGGGAAGGAATTGTGTAGTCCTATCTTGTCATACCTACAATGTTATGCCTCACGATACTGTCGGTGATTTTCGAGAATTTCGTAAGTGCTCATAAAAGTGTTATCGGTTGTTCTATCTGAAATTTGTCAATAGGTGCCCGGAATCCGGATTTGTGCCCGGTTGATGGCAATAGGCTCACCCCTTATTCCATGGGACTTAAACATAACTGGTGAAATATGGGTGTACTTGGGTCCATCCATACTGGACTTTTACCGCATCAAATAGAGACGAATAGAAGGCTCTGGAGGAGGTCTTTACCCATAGAGGGGTTCATGCATCTTAATTTAACCCGGCAGTGGTCGCGCCCTAAGAAATTACGTGAGTGGTCCCGTGGATTACATATGTTGGCCAATTTATTTTGTCGTTTTTTTAAATTAAATTCAATCGTAATATTTACTTATTAAAATATGACAAAATATCTCTTCTAAAATTAAATTACAATAAAACAATAAACATAGATCATTAAAAGTCTTGTTCAAATCAGCTATGACAAAAACTTGTCCTCTAAAGGTTCTCTACTATTTAGTAGTTCCTTGGACCAAATGGGCTGACAGACTGACAATGGCCGAGTTTAAAATACCCTCTCCTGACACAAACATACGTCGCCAATGCGTGAACATAACTGAGCTGGGGCGGGGGTGCACTTAAAGTACATGGAGTCCCAGCTTGAATGGTTTATGAGAAATTTCATTTTAAGCAACCATGGATTACATTATGTAATCCGCGCGACCACTGCAGGGTTAAGCGTTATTTATTTATTTAGAAATTTCAAATTATTTCTTGTTACGTATAATTTTTGTGCAATTATTTATTGATTATTATAATTTTATGAATTTTAATAACTAAAATATTACTTTAACTATCTAATCAACAATTTAATTTGAAAGTAGGTATCTTATAATTATGATAAAATTGATGAATACACAAAATAGCCCATAGACAATTTTCCCACTGCTGGGGCTCAGGCCAACACTCTGTGAGAGGTTACCATTTAATTATGAATATAAAACTAAATCTGTATTCAGAAGATGTAGCTGTAACCAATCTAAGTACATGTTGTATGTACGTATAATTTTTGTGCAATTATTTATTGATTATTATAATTATATGAATTTTAAAAACTAAAATATTACTTTAACTATAATCAATAATTTTATTCATTTTTAAAATTCAAAAATTTCTCACAGAGTGTTGGGCTGAGTCCCAGCAGTAGGCCAATTGTGTATGGACTTTTTTGTGTATTCATCAATTTTATCATAATTATAAGATACCTACTTTCAAATTAAATTGTTGATTAGATAGTTACTTTGGCGGCTTTGTATTGGGTCCCCATACCAATCAGCCAGTGAAGGGTTGTAAGCAAAATCACTTCAATCGGAATACGGTATTCCGAATAGCGCACCTTTTTCCGGATCAAAACCGTTCACATTTATTGAATGGTTCCAATGTTTTGTAGTTTAAAAATAGCGAGGTAATGTTGATACAGCTCGCAAAAGAGTCACTAACCTGTTAATGCTAAGTGCGTTGCCATATAGTGGTGTACTTAAAATCTAGTTTTTATAAAGTGGAATATTAAACCCAAGTAAAAAAGCAGCTTTGTAATGGTAATGAGCGAGCTATCATAAAAATATGTCATAATTATTGTACTGGTATTCCGAAGCAGGTATGCTAAAAGTTGTTGTGTGATAGGTATATAGGATAAATGTGGGTAGGTGTTGTAGGTCGGCTCGTCTGTCATTTATCATAATTTTTTAATAGTTTGGTCTGACCGTCGCCGCGTCGTCGCCGAGGCAGGCCTTGGATACGCTAGCGTGACGGTCTCAACTCATTCTGCCAGATTGGCCGGACATGGGAAAGCATAAAGAGAACTGGAAAAATATAGGGGAGACGCGGTTGCTTTAAAAAAAAAACCCTTTTTAGTTGTGGTACATTGTCCGGAAATCCTATACAATGCGAGGTCAGCATAAACTGGAAATGTATAGGTTGATGTGTAGCCTTGTGTACCTACCCCACACAAATTTGAATACCGCTACCTGCTATTTAAATAACAGTGACAGGAAATATATGTATATATATATATATCATCATAAGACTAAGTAGGAAAAATACGTATTATTGAAGCTAACTCAAAAACTGTCAAAGCAAAAAAAGCAAAGTTAATAAAATTTATATGGGACCACTTCGAAAGTGTACACTTTCAATTAAAAAAATAATTTTCAAAGTCGGTCTATAATTGACGGAGAAATCGGTGGACATACATAAAATAATAAGAAAAACATACGGTAAGAACATAGAACCTCCTCCTTTTTGGAAGTCGGTAAAAAATACTTCGGTGTGACAATTTCAACATGTTTATTATCTCATCAACACTCAGTTTGTTTTAATTGTAGTCCTTTTTATTATACACAGCGTAAATAAAAAAAAAAAACAACCGACTTCAAAAAAAAACACTACAAAGTGAAAAATAACTTTAATTTCGGAAGTCGGTGTCTTGGGTTTTATATTTTCGTTTTTTGCCACCGACTTCCGAAATTAAAGTTATTTTTCACTTTGTAGTGCTTTTTTTTTAAGTCGGTTGTTTTCAGGAACTTATCATATCATCTATATACTAAGTGGGAAAAAAATACGTATTTTGTAGCTAACTCAAAAACTACCCAAACAAAATTAATAAAATTTATGTGGGACCAATTTGAGAGCATACCCTTTCAAACAATAAAATAATTTTCAAAATCGGTCCACAAATGAGAAATCGGTGGACATACATAAAAAAAAAAAACAAACAATAAATGGAAGTCGGTTAATGAAGGCCATTGTTTGACTACGAAGTAATCCAATCAAAATGTTATACAACCTTTTTAGTAATATTTTATACAGGGTTACAGGGAAAGTCGTACTGAATATTAAAGGATGTTATTATTCAGGTCATTTCCGATGAATTTCATTCTGAAATAAAATGTCCGAAACTTAACCGTTATGGAGATATTAAATTTTAAAGATTATTTTTAAAAATCCTTTATTTTTTGGCTTTTAGTCGTTTTCTTTGGGATTAGAGCTCCTAGAGTCGGTTTTTTTGATGTATCTAGTTAGAGGACATGTCCATTAATAAAATGATCAACAGAAACTGAACCTACTACTAACAGCTTAAAAAACTGCTCGACAACGGTTAGCATTATGAATTTTCTAATAGAGTGTTCTTAACTTTAACAGGCTTTTAATAAAAAAAATTGTATGGAACTTATTCTGCAAATAATTTTATAAAGTTCTACGTCTCTTTAGCTATTCAAAAAGGTATAACACTTGCTATTAAATAGGCAAAAAATTGCCCAAATAACAGTTAAGTTAGGAGAGGGTACATTTTTAGTTTGAGGTAAAAGTAGCTAAAATACGTAAAAAAAGACAAAAATTTTAGCAATATTTTATAATTCATGTTCTACATGGCCGCCGCTATTTCTTACACAAAGTCTCATTCTTTTTCTTAAATTACTTTTCACGACAGAAGTTCGTAGGTTCCGCCTCATTTCCTCGAAATTCGTCGAATTCGTGAAAAGTAATTTAAGAAAAAGAATGAGACTTTGTGTAAGAAATAGCGTATAATAATTATAAAAATATTCCTTAAATTTTTGTCTTTTTTTTACTTATTTTAGCTACTTTTACCTCAAACTAAAAATGTACCCTCTCCTAACTTAACTGTTATTTGGGCAATTTTTTGCCTATTTAATAGCAAGTGTTATACCTTTTTGAATAGCTAAAGAGACGTAGAACTTTATAAAATTATTTGCAGAATAAGTTCCATACAATTTTTTTTATTAAAAGCCTGTTAAAGTTAAGAACACTCTATTAGAAAATTCATAATGCTAACCGTTGTCGAGCAGTTTTTTAAGCTGTTAGTAGTAGGTTCAGTTTCTGTTGATCATTTTTATTAATGGACATGTCCTCTAACTAGATACATCAAAAAAACCGACTCTAGGAGCTCTAATCCCAAAGAAAACGACTAAAAGCCAAAAAATAAAGGATTTTTAAAAATAATCTTTAAAATTTAATATCTCCATAACGGTTAAGTTTCGGACATTTTATTTCAGAATGAAATTCATCGGAAATGACCTGAATAATAACATCCTTTAATATTCAGTACGACTTTCCCTGTAACCCTGTATATGTACTGTTGCAGTTACTGCAGAGGTTACTGCAATTTATTTGTCGTGAAATACTAAGGTCGGGAACCGTCATTGGCCTAGAAAAGTGTAATGAAAGAAAATTAAGCCAATATAAATCCCATGGGTTTATTAACTCGTAAACTGAACACTTTCATCTTCTTTCTCTAAGGTTATTATAGCAGCTGGGCACAATGGTACAGAATTCCACACTGTTATTTAGTTTACTTGTCTACTCCTGTCTCTGCTAGCACATTTTCTTCTAACAGCGAAACAAACTATACTTCGTGTAAACAAGAGAATTTGAAAATGGTTTTGCTGATTTAAGAGTCAAAACATTGAGTCATTTTTATATTGGTGTCACCAACCAAGCCAAAAAAAATTTTTCAATTTGGTTAGTTTTCGAAAAGCTCTTAATCGGAATTAAATAAATTAATACCAGGCCTTTATTGTACCACTGCAAAAGCTTTTTTTCATTAGGGTTGCCATCACCAAATTTTAAAAACCAGGTGTTAATGATCATGCATGATCAAGCCGCTCATCAGGTCAACATAAAAATTGTATTTTTTCTCCAAAGTTGTAAACGACGTAACTAGATGGCGTTGGCGTCAAATTAGAAGTCGCTATGGTTTCGTTACCACAATTTGGCTAGGGTCTTGCAAATTTTATTAATTATAGAACCATCTTAGATCAATACACAGTTTGATTGTTTCATTTTAACCTCATCTAGAGATGGGCCGAGTTATGATTTTTCTGTATCAATGACTGCATGACAATGACAAAAAAATATCGATGACGGGAACAATGACAAAATCATCAATGATTTTTATTTGAGTATATGATCATATCACTTCAAATGATGGTGGAACGGCTTTGTGAAATTATCATTATATATTTAGTAGGCATTGGTCGTACTTGTCCACTTTATGGGTTATCCTCTAAGTTAGATTGCGAAATTAAATTTTTCTTTGCTTGCGACATTCATGGCAGCGTATTTAGAATATTATTAATTGATTAATAATCATGGACATTTTCAATATGTTTCCATTAGCGATATTTGCTGATTATTTTTTTGTATTTCATGGCAATCTGGCGTTCTTGCAAGTAAATACCTGCAGGCCTAACATGACACACGCGACATATATCCACTCTCGCGCGACAAATTTTTGTCTATTTCTGTAGTTTTATCGTTTTCTGACAGCTTCGCCATACAAAATACTCGACTCGTTCTGTCAAACTTGATGTTTTGTCGACAAACCCTAACATGACACGTTATTTATCTCGATTTTTGACAGTTCAACACGATATAATCAGTCATTTTGTTGTATTTAGTCGTCGTCGATTTTGACGACGATAAAGAGTAGACAAAACGACAAAATAATGATACATAAAAAAACTCGAAAAAAGATGGCAGATTCATAGTACTTATTGTACAATGTTTTTTTTTTTTTTTTTAAATGTGTTTGTACACCGGTGTACTATGGTGGAGGGATAGTGCTATCACGTAGATGACTATTACTTTCAGTAATAACCAGTCGCTTTGCCAATTATGGTGATTAAATTAATTAATTAACGAAATCTATTTGTACAATAATAAACTTCGATTTGTCAAATTGCGATCGTCGGCCCATTTGTCATTTGTGGTTATTATCTAATGAGTACCTATAGATGCCACTTATTTTAATTACCGTCATTTTGTATTTTAATTTCAACCGACTTTTTGATTAAAATTAAATGATTTCTTTGGCATAGAAATCATTTAATTTTAATCAAAAAGTCGGTTACATAAAAAACTAATCATAACAAATTAAAAGAGAGAATAATTAAGAGAGAGACGTTTATTCAATAAAATACATAATTCCATACATAAAATTTAATGAATGAAACAGAACTTCAAGCCGATGTTGCTATCATAAAAATAATTTGTTTTTAATAATTTGCAACATCGGTTTATGCCTATGAGGGTGGCATGATCATGTTTGATCAAACCTTCTATAAAAAAATAAAGATTAAAAAAAAAAAAAAACATCGGTTTATCGTCGCGCGATAAAGAAGTGTAAAAGTGCCTTTGTCGAGTTTACTCGTCGTTTGCGGTCATGTTAGGGATTAGAATGACGTCAAAATCGTACACAAATTACGATAAAACGAGAAAAAGAGCGTTCTCGCGCTTGTCATGTTAGCCCTGCTGGTGTAAAAACTTGATTGCGTAAATACGCACCTTCCCTACAAGTAACTACATAATATTTCAATTTTAACTTCAAGCTTTTTGTATAAGTCGTGGTCTTTCTCGTCTAATCAAAACAATGATTTACGAAACACAACATGCTGGATAACACTTGCCTCGCTTAAACAACGCAAGTGACAGCATTGTTGCAGTGACGTGCGCCCAGCACCGGGCATTTTATCGAAACTATGAATTCTGTGACCTACGTATCGCCGATCACGCAGCCTCGCAATGTAGCATCCGAATCACCGAAGTTCTCGTTCATTCATGAAATGATTTAAAAGCATTGATGATTTTGTCGTTGTCATTGCATGATGAAATGATTTTAAAATATCGATGATTTTTACATGTGACATGATATCGGACCCAACTCTCCTCAACCCTACCTACTCATATACACATAAGAACAAAAATTTAAGTACCGAGTGCCATTCCCGGTGTTTGGTATTTAACACCAGGATTAGAGGTCGAAAATACCAAGACATTTTGGATTAAAAACAGTACGCAGTATAAAAAGCATTAGTTAACAGCAACACGCAATGAAAACAGGTTCAATGAAATTCAATTTTCGCACACTAGAGCGCTCTCTATCTAACCGTTGGATAGACCGAGAGAGCTCTAGTGCGCGGAAATAGTAGTGAGAAAGAGACAATAAGC
Organism: Agrochola litura; assembly: GCA_949152395.1. Classification (NCBI taxonomy): domain Eukaryota; kingdom Metazoa; phylum Arthropoda; class Insecta; order Lepidoptera; family Noctuidae; genus Agrochola; species Agrochola litura. The sequence continues at coordinate 12,286,983 of OX424509.1, read as the reverse complement.
AGAGTGCACGTTACATCTTTATTTTTACAATTCCCCGCGCCCTGCGTTTGAAGGTCATAGAAAAGACTTTTCTATTAACTTCAAACGCGGGGCGCGGGGCCGACCGGTAAACGTAAGGTTGAGGGCGAGAAATTTAAAATACAGAACTTTACCAGGATGCTTTAAAAAACCCAGGACGTTACTTAAAAACTATCCAGGACATCCCAGGACATCCCAAAAAGCAGGGCATGTCCTGGGAAAACAGGACGGTCGGCAACCCTACTTCTCATACTGAGAAGGCACGAGCAATGATCACCACGCTACTGTAATTTCTGAGTTTATCTTGGACATTACTGATATCGGTGAAGAAAAAACATCGTGAAGAAACTAGTACCCCAATTGCGTAATGCACAATTTGTTTCGATTCGAAACAGATTGCTAATCCATTGCTTCATAAGTTGGAAAAAATATCTGCTCAACAACGTAAATAACGCAATGAATGTTGTTGAACTGTCAAAATGAAACAAATTTGTCATAATCGTTTACGAAAATAAGTTACACAATTATGGTACTGGACTTATTTAACTTAATATTATAAAGAGAAATGATTTGATTTTTTACATATTTGTATGTTTGTTTATTTGTTTGTAATGAATAAACTCAAAAAATAAACCGATTTAAAAACTTCTTTCACTTACAGAAACCTACATTATCAATAAGTAACATAGGCATATAATTTGTTTTAAAAAAAATTGAAATCTCTGCGAAAATTGGAATAATGTAACCCACGGTATCAAAAATTAGCGCTATAAAAGTAATTATTTGGCGTGCGTGGCGAAAACGATTGATGATGCATAAATTAATGTACTACAAGTTTATAGTACTCATCAGTACCTACAAAAAAATTCGGGATGCTATATATCTAAATATTATAGTAAGAAAAAGAAGAATCGATAGATGATGATATTCGAATCATGATAAAACTAAACAACTAAATAGTTTCATAATCAAGGTTGATTATCATCACGCTATGACGCTTAGGAGCCGTGTAAAAGTAATAAAGTTCGAAAGAACGCTAAGCAAAAACGAAGTAACAGCGTAGAAAGAAAGAAAGAAAGAAAATAAATTTATCTGACCCAGGTTAAGGCACACAGTTTTCAAAAACAAAAACAAAAAAAAACAGTGAAAGCTTAAAACAGTATTGTGTGCCTCACGGCTGCTACAAATAGGCCCAGTTCAGCATAAATGCCAGACAACTATTGCCTTTTATTTTTTGGGTTGGACATTATCAAATAACTTCTCCCGCTCTGGGCGGAGCAGGAGGGCATGTCAGACTCTTACTAACTAAAACCCACCCGTGTTCCTTCGGTTGCCATGTTGCCGGAGGCCACGATCTCCCTTTTGGACTTCTTCGCAACCCCGGCACACATCGGCCCTAGCGGACCCCGTCAATTCTGCTGACATCTCTTTTAGGCGCGCGTAGAACACAACGCGCCGTCGACCCGGACCTTATCGGATGGCGAGCTACCCATTACTCACCGTCCACAAGCCCGCACCTACGCCCAGGGCCAGGGCCCGCGCCCAGGGCGTCTCCTCCTCCGGTGGTTTGGGGCGCGAGGACGCGAAATTTGCCTCTTCCTCACGCATTCCGCCTCCTCCTTCGCGAGCATTACTACTTCGCAGAAGGAAGTGACAGCTTTCCATTTCCTCTCGCTCCGTACCATGGCCTGAACCAAGGCCGGACGCGAGACATCACCGCCGCCGATCGCCTTCACGAGCAAGCCGGGCAGACTTCCACCGTATGCTCTACCGTGTCCTCCGGGCGATCCACACAATGGTGACACCCGGGCGTTTCCTCCTGCTTTATCCTGAATAGGAACCTCCCGAAACAGCCGTGTCCGGTGAGGACCTGCGTTAGGCGGAAGGTGAGGACGCCATGGCGCCTCTCTAGTCAATCCTCAAAGAGGGGACTTATCGTCGCAATTGTGGCGTGCCCAGCGCTGGGTTGCGACAATCGCACTCTCCATGACGCCATGATATCCCGCCAGAGCTCTGTCTGCTGTGCCGCGATTTCTCGCAGCAGCGGAGTTAAGCCCCGGCGTTTCGCCTCCTCGCGCCATTCCCAGATGTGCGCGAGGACCTTTGCCTCCAGATCCCATGGTGGTAATCCGGCAAGGAGGCTCGCCGCCTCGCAGGAGACCGTGCGGTATCCTCGGGCCAGCCGGATGGCCATACCCTCTGGGACGCGTTCAACCGTTGGGCTGGCCGCAGCCTCAATGAACGCGCCCACACCGGTGCCGGGAAAAGGCCATGGACCGCACCACCCCCGCGTAGAGCCTCCGGCAGGAGGCGTTTGGACCCCCTAGATTGGGCCGGAGCCGCTTCAAGCAGCCCCGGCCCGCTCCAGTCTGAGAGCCAAACGTCGGAAATGCTCCACGAAGCTCCACCGGCTGTCGAGGATGAGTCAGACAAATAGTGCCTAACGGTGGTTTTCAATTGAACCGTATGTTACGAGTACGTCGCAGTGGGCGATGCGAAGGAACAAGAAATTTCACGCGGACGAAGTCGCGGGCAGAAGTTAGTAGTTAATATATGTCTGAAATCGCCAACCAATCTTGAACTTACAGAATGCTGGTTACCAACTGAAAACTTAAATGACCTTTTCAAAACTGCCTTGATCTATTTCTGAAGGACGATAAGAATTTCCCTTTATTGAAAGTCAATACAAACATTGGTAACCAATTCTTGGAGAAACTCAATTGGAAGTTATGAAGTTTCGATAAATTGTCTATTAATTTTGCTTTCGTGAGTTGAAAACAATTTGTTTGACCTTCTAGATGAACTTCCGAAGTCCTTTCAAGTTTGAATTCATTTAAAATCGCTAGCCTTTTTTTGTCTTAACTTGGTTAACGCACTTTTTCATCAGAAGTAAGGTCACATTTCTTGTTCCAAATCAGCTAAAAGTTAAATTAAAGTTTAATCTTTTCATTAAAAGATTAAACTCAGGTTTCTTTGAATCAAGGCTACGTTTAGTTATTTATTTATTTGTAAGGAAGTCATGTTTATTTTTTGGTGGAATTTTATTAAGGGTTATGATATTATATTAGATTCATTAATAAAATTGCAGATCGTGAGTTGGGCTCGTCACCAATTTCGATAGAAAAATTATAAAGATCAATGGGTACCTCTTAATTCCAAGTGATGGCGAGATAATCTGGATTTCTTTGACGGAAAGTGGTTCTTGGACTAGGAAAGGTGGAAGAGGAGTAGAGCGGCATTTGCCCTGAAGTGGGGCAACAGTATAAAAATAAGAACAATATAACTGGAAATTGTAATGAGTCCTTTCGAGTATTCAATTATAAGAAAATACACGAAACAGATGGGTTTACGTATTATTTTAAACCTTTCCAAGATTTTTACATAGAGATAACAATAACTTTTAATAATATATGGTATCCTGAAACAGCACCGGGTTTCTTAGAAATTTTGCTACAGCGTCGAGCAAAACGGTGTCTACATCTATCAAGCGCGGCCTATTATAGGTACTTATCTAGAAGACAAACAACCAGTAGGCTCCTCGGAATAGAGAAAACTCAACCGTATAGTGTGTTATGCTATAAATCTGTCGAAAGTTAGAGAGTTTGCAATCAAATTAAACGCTATCCCTTGAGTGAGGTTGAACGTAAACTTGACATCTAGACCAGTTTAGCTCTCATTTACTTCAGTCTGTTTCGAAAATTTGGAACCTAGACAGGTTCCAATTGGGTCTAGATTAATTATTAGCGAACCCTGCCAAGTTAGGAGTGTAACATACCATAGACTTCTGATTACATTAACATAATAAACTCGGGCTTTTTAGCAAACGTTCCTAATACTTTTATATCAAGACATATTCGTACTCAACCCAAATCAGTAACATACTTTCTAAATTACACTATTTTCACAATAATTTTCTCGTTAGTCCCGGAACCATATGGTCGAAAGGTTTAAAGTGGAAATATTTACGAGTCACTTTGATAAATCGGTTTTGGGAAAGGAACACGCATTGTTGTAAATAATTGCTTGGTCATTATTAATTGCTTTGAAAATGCCTCTTGACTAAGAACCCCAAACGAAAACCATTATACTTGGGTTCATTACCTACAATTGAGTATGGTTCGGACAATTAACCCTTTCAATAGTTGAATTCTCTGTCACTGATTGAACTCGTGCATTGTTTGGCAGTTTGTCAGAAAGCTAAGTTTTGTTGAATGTTAAACTGAATAAATCAATCAATCATCTATTTACTGAAGAAAAGTTAAATTAATTTTGGTCGGCTATGTACATTATTTGCATACAAATTAAGAAAACATCATTTAGCACAAAGTTATTATTAAATGATGTTATTAATTGTTTGTATTATCGCTTAGGTTCTTACAGTTATAAACTAGTTTAAAATATCCTATTACTTCAATTTCGTATGACTATCACTTTCAGACCAGTACCCTAATTGCGTAACTTATTTTCGTAAACGATTATGACTAGTTTATTTCATTTTGAGAGTTCAACAACATTCATTGCGTTATTTACGTTGTTAAGCAGATTTTTTTTCCAACTTATGAAGCAATGGATTAGCAATCTTTTTGAAATCAATACCAATTGTGATTGATCGTGTATTACACAATTAGAGTACTGATCATTAAAATCTATAGAAACAAGATGATGACACACATTACCCCTGACTTGTTGGCTGTTATATTACTGTTATATTGTGGTGTCTCATGACTTCTACGTGAACGAAGTCGCGGGCAGAAGCTAATTTTCTATACAAATAAATAAATCTCCGAAACGGCTGGACCGATTTTAACGGGACTTTCACTGGCAGATAGCTGATGTTATGATGAGTAACTTGAGCTACTCTTATTAAAAAAAAGCCACGTGCGCAAAGCCGCGGACAGCAGCTAGTCTCATATAAAATCAGACGTGGGATGTTAATGTTCCAGTCTTTGTTTTTCTTTCAGTTCGAGATTAGCATCAAAAACATTATGTCTGCGATCATTTTATTATCTTACCGAGGTAAACATCATGACGGTACTCTATTGTTTTAAAACTTAAAATGTCTTTAGTGATGACAAGAATAGTCGTCTTTAATTAACATTGGCAGTAAAAACGGCTTTGTTTCCAGACGCTTCTGTCATATAATTGTGATTAATGAGTCCTTCCGTAGACTTCCATGCTTGTGCGTAGGTACAGTAGGTCGCACGTCAGTGGTAACAAAATTTGTATAAGTAGCTGGCCTCTCATTCTATTGCAATTTCGTACTAGGCCATCATCATCATTTCAGCCGAAAGATGTCCGCTGCTGGACATAGACCTTACCGAAACAACGCCACTTGGACCGGTTCTGTGCTGCCCGCATCCAGCAAATAACTGCGGCCTTCACAATTTCATCGGTCCACCTTGTGGGAGGCTTTCCAACGCTACGTTTTCCGGTACGCGATCGCCACTCCAGAACCTTTCGGCCCCATTGGCCATCTGTTTTGCGAGCAATGTGGCCCATGGCAATTCTTCGGGCTATGTCGGTTACCTTGGTACTCCTGCGGATCTCTTCATTTCTCCCTCTCCATTGTCCTTGCTCTAGGCCAACTCAAGGGCAAAGTATTACTAGCAATGATGGCGACGGGCGTTCAACTGTACTTACATAAATAAATTTGTAGTAAGCTGGCTTGAATAATAAATAACTAGCTGTGTTTGCAGCCTCATTCACGTATATCCTAATGGCATTATAAGTAAACAATGAAAAGGCGGAACGTTGAGTAGAGGAAACATACACGAACGCGGGATGTGTAAACAGCAACCCACTTGCCTTATACACTTTTCTATGATTTTGGGGGAATTTCGTACCTAATCCAAAGCTTCGTATCTTTAAAAAAAATATTCTGCTCCACAATGTAACTGACAGAATTAATAAAGTTGAAAAAAATGCATTGAAATTTTGAGTGCCTTTCGCGATTACCCCGCAAAGGCCGCAAACTCTTTGAGTGCACTTGCGAATTTTTTTCATGTTGTAGGCTAGCAAACAAATCGATGTCGTTGAGGGTGGTTTCCACCGCCCAAATAACCACCCAATATCACCAAGGGAATTGTCGATCGCAGTTTCATATAGGCGTCTATCTATACATACGTTTATGTGGGGGACGATGACTGAAAAAAAAAGATCTTCGGCATTTTTGAACTTCTTTTATTTTTCAAATTAAATATCTTTGCAATTTTTATTCTATATCTCTTTTCTCTTTTCACACGTGACACATGACACTCTCTCTTTCACTCATAGCTGCGTTCACACTTATTGATGCATTTATTCAGAATTGCATTCTACATTATACAAAATGGCGACGATAATACGACAGTAAATTAAACTTCGTATATTTAAATGACGTCACTATAGCTGGTCAAAGATCGGCATAACCCATAAATCAATACTATTTAGTTTTGTTAGAAAAATCACTTCTTTAATTTCAATGTTAGGATTTATTTGGCAGTTCCTAAATATTGCTAAGGAGAAGTGGTCGCGACTTAGGAGTTGTAGGTCGTAGGTTCGAACCCGTACAGAAGCTTTACTTTGTGTAAATTATTTCATCACCACTGCTCCTAAAACGTTAAAGGAAAACATTGTGAGAAAAACGGCATGTCGTAGAACCAAAAATTCAACCAACCCACACACGGCGTGATAGATTACGGCCCACTCCGAGAGCAGGCCTGTGTTCCAGTTCCAGCAGTGGGAATATTATAGGCTGATTGCTAAATACTCCTATTATTATTATTTATTTACTTCGAACACAAATGATTCATATCGTTGTTAGTAACACTTATAAAATTATGTTAGTAACATTAAAAAAATAAGTAAAAAAAAAAGAAACAAAATAAAACTAATTCATGAACCTATAATGTCAGCTTCCCGTTGCACCAGACCTGCAGCTGTGCATACGTGTCCAGTGCCCCAGGAACGGGCAATAGGCTTATTTACCTTTAAAATGCTGTTGGTGCTCCCCCGAATCCTTCGCATCAGGAATGCTGTTCTTTTTAGCATAATGGCCTGAAAGCTGTCTGTATCTGCTTCAGCAAACTTGCCCGATGCGCTACAGAAACGCGGGAGCCCCAACAGCACCCTAAAAGCCTTATTGTACTGTATTCGAAGAACGTTGTAGGCCCTCTGCGTATGTCTAACCCACAGGCTGCACGTGTAAAAAGACTGGCAAAATGCCTTGAACAAATTGAGTTTCACTTCTCTAGTACATCGCGCAAACCTACGGGCCAGCATATTACATCGGATCGACAACGCTCTTCGCTCCCTTTCAATGTCACTGTCATTGTTCAAGTCCTCATTTACTATGTGGCCAAGGTACCTAAAATGCGACACTCTATTTAGTGGTTCACCATAAAGAAACACCGGAAAACTGTCTTAGGTTTTTTAGTACCTACCCTAAATACCACAAGCTGACTCTTCCGAACATTGTACAACAAACCATGAGACGTGGCGTATCTCTCACATACCTCTAGCAACCGTCTGAGTCCGTCAATCGAGGGACTCAGCAGCACCATATCATTAGCATAACTTATTCTATTAATAATCTCATCATCGATAGAGCATCAGATAACAGTGCTGCTGAGCTCCTCGATCAACTTATTGACGTATAGACTGAAAAGCGCCGGGGAAGTCAAACCTCCCTGTCTCACCCCACACTCCAACCCCAGACAAAGCACCCGACAAAGTACCCGACCATCTGACCTGGTTGATTTGGTAGTCTAAGAGCTCAATGAGCTCATTAGGAAGACCTTGCTCACGCAATTTCGACCTTAAGATATTATAATCAACCAGGTCAAATGCCTTGGAGAGGTCCAAGAAAGCAGCATACACAGGTGTTTCTATCCGTATAGTACCTGACCTTGTACTTGAGCGCCAGAATAGCAGTTTCCGTTGACAACCCTGCTCTAAAACCGAATTGTGCATCATGTAGATTGAGCTGTCCAGTTACTCTCCGCTAAAGCACACCGTCAAGAACCTTTGCTGTTACAGTTGCCAACGATATTGGCCTATAATTATCTTTGTCTGAGACATCGCCGGTCTTGTTCTTAACCATGGGCACAACTATCGTCTTCATCAGATCAGTCGGTAGATACGAGTGTCTCACACAAAGATTATACAGCATAGATAGGACTCTTGGGAGATGCGGACCAGCATATTGAAAATGTTCTATACTGAGGCCATCATGTCCCGGAGATTTGCCCCTGGTCATCGACTGTATGATGTTCCGTATCTCTTTTGATGAGATACTAACCGGAACACCAGACAATCTACTTTCAGCGACATAACCCCGTTCCTCCGACTGAAGCCGCGAAGTTACTCCAAAATGCCCCCTAAACAAGTTCGCAATCTCCTCAGGCTCAGTTATGCCATGCATTAGTATTTTCATTTATTGTCGTATTGTCGTCTCCTCATCATTGTTTAAAAGTGAAAGAAAGAGCGATGATCACCACGCATGCTAACTGCGTGTTAGCGATTGCTTTTCCTCACCATATTTTCTGATCCATGGAGTCGACTATAAATAATCAAGCCACAGACTGACATGATTATGTTTTATTCATAAATAATATGAATTCAATGCTTTTAATAAAGCGACGTCGTTCAGTAATTCACGCATAAATATCGCATTAGATTCTACGATAATGTCAAAGGGCGACATCAAATGTTATCTATTCCAATATTCGGCGTCAGTAATGTGACGTCACTACACATTATACTATAATTGTACTGAATACGATAACAGCGGGAGGTTCTAAATAAAGATTATTAATAATATCTATTTGGCTGATTGGAGTCTGATGTATTATCAATATTCGTTTGAGAGCATAGTAAGGGTCGGAATTTTAAACAATATGACCTTCAAATAATTGCATATATATAGCTAATAAATAGCTTATTATGACGAATCCATTTTTTTGTTTTTACGAATCACCAGCTTCTACCTGCAACTTCATTTGCGTGGAAGTCAATAAAATACAGCCCATGTTACTTGCTGATAATGTAGCTTTTTAAAGGTGAAATAATTTTTTCAATAGGTTCTGTATTTTTGAGTTACAAACATAAAAAAAATTTAAAAAAAATCGCTTCATAATCTGAGTTTAGATTATCACCATTCTATTTGGGTCGGTGCAACATGTATTTTGAAGTGAAAACTTCTTTAGGCGCGTTAGGCATTTTTGAGATGGGGAAAAAACAATTAAACTCGCGATACCGTTACTGACACCTCATTTTTGTAAACGCGATTGAGCTCTTTATTTATATTACATTACGGATCAATGTTCTATGTAAGTATTTTTACTTTAAAGGTTTTGGAAGTATTTTTTTTTTGTAAACGCTATTGTGCTCTTTATTTAGATAAGGTTACGGAACAATATTCTATGCATGTATTTTCTTCCACCAAGGCGATCTTGTTCAAGTTTTCACTTCTGTCGGTACTCCCGGAGTGCCACTGTTTTTTTTCTATATTTCTTTATTAGTCGTTATCTCGGTAGTCACCCCTTTTATAGCCTTAAATTCTGTTTTTATGTATATGCAACACATATTCACAGTCAAAATCGTAATATATGTCTAAATTTAGGTGTCAGACACAGCAGCAGACATGTTTTCAATTGTATATAAATACCAACTTATAAATACTAGATACATTTCAGTTTCATGTTCTATTGTATTTTTGTCGCACTGGGTTTTGGAACCAGTCTTTATCGGCTTCATCCACGATTCTTAGATTCACATTCAATACGTTTTGGTCCAAAATACACTCTGAATATAGATTTGTTTGATGATTGAAGGAAAAAGAAAAAGAAAAATAGGTTTATTTGTCACAGAAACACGTGCATAGAATAAAAAAAAAGTTATCAGAAAATTAAATAGATCTATGTACCATCGGGGTAATACATATCTAAGCATTTTGAAATCAAAATCCCGTGCACACGACCTTTTTTTTTCGTAGGTAAAAATAGTCCTTACAGTGTACAGACATGCGTTTCTTCGATAGTACATATGAAATCGTGAGCTTAAAACAGAAATAGTTAAAGTGATTGGTGATCTCAATATATTTATTAAAAAAATATTAGCGTACGTAGTATCAGAATAAAAAGTACCCTATGTTTTAATCCATGTGTCTTTTAATTTTCTTTTTACTGCACGGATCCCTAATTCTTTTTCTAAAATAAAAGCAAGTACCTAAGTTTCTCCTAAGTAACCGAAGTTACTACTTATAACATCAGTTATATGCCAGTGAAAGTCCCGACGGAATCGGTCCAGCCATTTCGGAGATTAGCCGGAACACGCAGACAGCCGTAAGAAAAATGTAAATTAAGTTTTTTGTTATAAGTACCGTATCTACTTTCATATGAATTTAGTAAAAAGCTGTTATTTTGACATAACAAACAGTTAATTTTGCACACTTCAATTTTATTTATTTCTATGTAGTAGGTATGTATATATAGATGATAGTATCTTTCTAAAATAAGCTTCTACCTGTTGTACTTTTGTCTATGAGAAGAAAGGAGGTACACAATTTCTTTTTTGAAGAGAGAAACGAAAACAAAAGCTAACAACTTTTAAAACATTTAAACGGAACTTTTATAAATCGGTTTTCTTCCTCAAAAATTACTTTTAACTACGACCGAGTAAGTAATTTACATGAATAACAATTTGAAAATACTTTATTGTGGCTGAAAATAGAAACATTAGATGCAATGCAGTCTAATAAAATAGAATTTCCGTAGAAAAACTTTTTCAACGTATTAAATATTTCTATATATTATTTAGCAAATTTACGAGCCATTGGAGGGCAATGACTTTTCGAGGCTTTGGACGTTAATCACTAAAGAGGGAATAACGTCGTTAAGAAAGTTTCATTAATTTAACTAAAGATTTATTATTTTCGACTCACCCTTACGTCAATAATGGAAATGGGTTTCGAAAACAAATCGCTCAAAGTAACTACCAACAGTAACCTCAATTGAATTGTGTTGAATTGAATTATATTATGTTGGTTATAAAGGCAAAATACAAACACTAATTCATCGTTCCTATGTACAAACGGGCTTAAAATTTACTGTTCCTATGTGCCTACAAATACTCTAAATGAAATCCAATCCTTCTACCCGCATAAAACACAAGTAATAGTCGTTGACCTGTGAAGGTCGACAGTTAAATGCAACCTTCACAAAATTCTCACGTAGGCTCTCTGAAAGAATCATCCATAAACACTCATATAAATATAAACGGTACAAAAAATATTTTTGGTAAAAAATCCCGATTATGTGCGGTTTAAAACTATTTTGCGTGAACAACTTGGTGCTTCGGGTGCTATCAGAAAAACTAAAAGATTCGTGACCGAGTTTTTTTGCCAAACTTGTATTTTTTTGGGAAAATCAGAACCTATAAAAATCTTTTGGGTACTCCTATAACAAACGTTTCAAATACAAGGAGAAAATATTTGTTTACTGTGAGAAACAATAATATCACAGCGTGTTTAACATCAATGTCAGGAACATAAACACATAAGCTGACAGGATTTTCTTAACACCATAAAGGGTCTTGTCCCAAATCTGTTTAATTTGATATCGTAAGGGGTTATCAAGGTCGAGCATCAGTTATTCGGGACCAATTCTTAGTCAAAATTGAGGTCTGAGTTAATGATCGCCGAGATAACCTCGGCTCAAATATTTAGTCCTTAATCCATTGACAAGATTATTTGACATAAATCAATACGTTTACTCAATTATTCAAAAATACCAACTTGGAATTGATAATGAGTGACAATTCGTTTTGAAAGGGTTATATGTAATTATTACTGGACTTTCGGTATGAACTACCCTTTCAAAAGGTTTGGTGGTCCTATTACAGATCTCCCTGATTTTATTAAAATAAATTAAGAGTCTATAATAAATACCTCAAATTGCTTAGCATGATCCTCCGTTATATCGAAAATACTGCAGCATTAATTTTGAAATAAATTGATGGTAAACTTGACGATTAATGCATACACATAATATATGTTTGATTAAAACACGATTCCATAAAAAATCTCCACAGAAAAAAATTACAAAGTTACCTCCAAACCGAACAATAAACTGCTAGTAATTAAAAAAACACTTCAAACATAGATCATGAAACTTTGCATAGTAACTGAACTAAATATAAAGCAAACACTATGTTTTTTTTATTATTACCGCTATTTTCACCGTAAAATAAATTACGTAAACTATCGGCGCCTTGGAGCTGGTTGTATTGGTATGAGGATTTGAGCTGAGATATTATGGACTCTTAAGAAGATATGCTATGTACGAGTATAAGCAGGCTATTTTATTTCTCCCAAAAAATGTTTTAGGATTGTTTTGCTGCCTTTCATTTTACAAAGTGGGCCGCCCCACCCGCAATGAACAGTCACAAAGGCTTAAATCTGTAATCTCCGTACTACGCAAATGGGTTTATAATCTCAGTCTGTCTTTGTAACTCCTACGAGGGAGATGCTGACTACCCTTTTAATATAATCCCTTATGCGTGATGCTTAACGTCTTGCTCACCGTTGTTGGTGTAAGGCTGAGCTGATAATTCATGTATCTTTGTTTACAGGTAAAATTGCCTGGGGATTGTTAACAGTAAAGAAAATACTAACGAGTAAGGAAAACGATCCGTTTTTGGACTTAGGAACCGGGATTGACCGACACACATTCACTAAACTCACAAGGATATTATTATAGTCTTTGTCGAGAACGACACAGACAAATGTGAAACCAAGGCCGGATTTTTAGGTGATAAATTGGCAGGTCGTTCAGCTAACTTGATTTATACTTGCTTTGTCACTTTGAAAGACTTGGTGCTGACCTGCCAATCAGTCAATACTTTTTGAATCCTGGTAACATCGTTGTGAGAAATGTCAGGAATAATAAATTGGTAGTAATTTGTGGTGAGGTGACTTTTTTATCATTGAAAATGCTTTTTCGTTTCATTTGGGACTTTTTTCAAAGAATCTTAACTTTTCATAAACGAAAAGAGATATCGAAAAAAATACGATCCTGGAGAATTTAAAGGGCTTCAAAATAATACCATTCTGGTTTCGACAGGATTATAATGTTTATCCCTTTCCGAGAAACCTTTTTGGTGATTTCCCGTAATTATTTTGTTCAGAATCTGGCCATTTGTCATATTATATTTTTTTTTTTGTGAATGAAAAGATTTTATTTAGTCTTATTTTCAATAAAACTTTATTTATCGGTATCTGGAAAAATATTGCGTATTTATCGAAATAAACATAGAAAAGTATTTTCGGTATTTTCTTAAAACATGCATCTGATCTTCTTCTTTTCGTTCTTCAACGTTACATATTTTTAAAATATTTTATATTGTATGAGCCCAGTAAGTGGCAACATGCATAATTTGTGCCTAGTACCTTGAATGACCGAGCTCTGCTCTGGTGAAAATAGAGAATACTCATTTAATAAGTAGTACAGGATAATAATAATAGCCTTTATTCAACAATCTAATAAAACATGAATGAAAGTAAATTAAACTACAGTATATGATAACTAATTAAACTTAAATAATCATAATTTGCCACCGGTATCGGTATCCTCCAAGCAACACCAGCTATTTTCTTAATATCGTCCTCCCATCTACGACGTTGCCTCCCTTTCTTTCTTTTATTTTGTCTTGGAAACCATTCGGTTACGTCCTTAGCCCATTAATATCCCTGTTATTCCTCATCATATAACCTGCCCACCTCCATTTTAGTTTTGTTTTGCAGTATGTTACGTCTTTTATATTTGTTTGTTTTCGCAATGTTTCTATTTTTAACTTGATAGTATAGTAATAGTATAGGATAGTGCCTACTAATTCCATGCTGCCATTATGGTAGGTACTTACTAATTCCATGCAGCAATGTCATTATTTTAAGGTAGCCATCTTGTTCTAAACATTGGGCGACTGAGCTCTACTTGGGTGAAAACACGGAGAAAAGGAATTTTCTCAGATATGAGACCTAGCTAGATCGATTTTTTGCCCCCGTAAACTCCTATATTGCAACTTTCATTGAATTCGTTAAAGCCGTTTTTCAGAACGTAATTACAAATATTCACTAATTTAACATCAAAAGCATTTGATCTGTCCCTTCTCAAATATTGGTACTCGAACCGGTTGAGGTGGGTGGGTACTCCATTGGACCAGTACTGGCTGAAATGTGGAGTCAGACAGGGGGGGTTAAGCTCGCCTCTGCTATTTAACCTCCATATCAACCGGTTCATCGAGCGACTGAGCGGTACACATGTCGGCTGCCACATAGACGGAACGTGTGTCAACAATATAAGTTATGCAGACGATATGGTGCTTCTCAGTCCCTCGATGGGTGAGTTGAAGAAGTTGTTATCGACCTGCGAGGCCTATGCAGAAGAGCATAGCTTAATTTACAACTCGAAGAAGAGTGAACTTCTTGTATTTAAAGGACCTAAGCAGCAGCTGCGCAGTGTTCCGCCATAAGTCTCAACGGCGTAGCACTGAAAATTGTTGACAGTTTTAGGTACCTTGGCCACATTATCACGAGCGACCTAAGAGATGACGTAGATATAGAGAGAAAGCGCAGGGCGTTGTCTGTGAGAAGCAATATGCTGGCCCGCAGGTTCGCTCGTTGTACAACAGACGTCAAAGTAACCCTTTTTAAGGTGTTTTTACACGAGTGGCCTGTGGGTGTAATACACGCGCCTACAACGTCCTGCATGTTCAATTTAATAATGCTTTTAGGATGCTGTTGGGGCTGCCATGGCGTTGTAGCGCTTCGGGAATGTTCGCGCAGGCTCGCACAAATTGCTTCTATGTCATCATGCGAAAGAAAGCGGCCTCCTTACTACAGCGCCTGCATGGTAGTGACAACAGCATTCTAAAAATGATCGCTGCCAGACCGGACTGTCTCTTTCCGGGATACTGGGTGGGGGCAGTCATAGGTCTGTGTAAACAAATAATTTTGTAAAAAAATAACAAAACCAACCTACTTATTTAAGCATCATTGTTACTAACACTAATTTAATATACTTACAAAATTATGGACCTTAAATTGAAATAAAGTTTAATTTAATTTAATATTATAGGATTGATACCTATGTAAAATAACTCCAACTTGTTCTTAAGTGCATTAACAATGACTGAAACCGTTTTTTTCTTTTCTGAATGCTGATAAAACTATTCTCAAAGTGGTTTCTATTCAACTGAAATTAGCAATGCTTTTAGTTTCGTGATGTGTCTTTATTCATCAGTTAGCGTCAGTTGGCTTGTAAAATCCGATTAGCTACACATAAACGTGCAACCACACTAGGCAAACTGTTTACAGCTTATAGATAGGGGTTATTCTTGCACTGTCCCACTGCTGAGCATCCCCCAAGTCCTTCCAAGCATCCTTTTCTAGAGTCACCTCAATCCAACTCTTGCAGTACGCGACTACGCGTCTAGGTCATCTCGCCACCTCTTCCTGGGCCGGACTCGGCGACGCTGTCCATCCTCAGGCACGCTCCGTGTGGAGAATATTGCCCAGCGGTCACTATGCATGCGACTGACGTCCCAATCTCATTTCAGCTTCGTAGCCTTTTTGCCTACGTCTTGGATCCCCGTTTTGGAGCACATCGTGGTGTTTTGTATTCTGTCAGTTCGTTTAACTTCCATTAAACGGATGCATTGCGGTGCGAAAAATCGAGCAAAACAATCTAAAATCATAGCGATCGCGTTGTGACGCTGGCGGCGGTGACACCCGTGTGTTGGGCGCCTTACGAGAATTTCAACTCTGTTTTTTTAATAAATTCTACACAACAAAGTATGTTTCAGGTAACTTCGGAAAAGTGATATCATACTGTTTTCAGTATAATATCACCCTATCTTGTATCAATAACAGAGTTCCCAATTTCTCGAAACTTTGCCTCACTCTTCGAAACTTTCGGATGCTTTGCTGAATTAATGAAAGAGTACAGTAAGCGCTCAAAAGTGCATGAGCACGCTAAGAGTCGTATTGCTGTGAACACGCGGTATAGCTCGTACATTTGTATGTGTAAGCAACACGATACACACACCACAGATAACGCAGTTTTGCGCTACACGAAACAACAATATATTTCCGTCGCTTTAAACATGCTAGCACACACGCACTATGCGCGTGAACTTGACCAGTTAATGGCATTGCTAAAATTCGATAGTAACTTAACAAGTGCAGATAGCAGAAAGCGTTAAGCGTTGGTATGGAATTCAAACTGCCTCAGGTTCTAATCTCGTGAAACACAGTGCGGTTTTTTGCAAATATTATTATTTTTGTTTTCGATAATAATATTTTTTAAATATTGCTGCTTTTTTATGTTGTTATTGCAATAAAGGTTTTAGAATAAAAATGCGTGATATATGATAACAAAATTTAAAAAAATATGTTTATTCGTTATATTTATTTTACATAAGTTAATAAACTGCTACAATTATTTATCATTACTTCAGCTGAATAAGATGCGAAATAGATTTCAAGAAACTTAGAAGCAGTTTGTATTATTTTGACATATTTAAATTATGAAATATTTTAAATTTTTTATGGATTTTTTCACCATAAATATTAAGCTTTGATCATGGTCGAAGTAATTAAGTAATAAATAAGAATATTAGACTACTTAAAATATAAAAAACTACTTACAGAATAGGTAATATTAAGGTTAAATATGGGCAGTTTGTTTATATTTTATTTGTATTAATTATTTTACATTTTATTTGACTTTAGTAAATATTGGTTGTTATTGAGGTTAAAGCTTAAGTATTCATTTTCTTTACGAAAAGAAGATTGAAACTAAACCTCAAATTTTAATCCTAAAATAATACTATTACTAAAATAATATTAAACAATTTCGGTATATCTGCAAGAAATACGACAAACACCCTATTGAAACGTGCTTAAAAAATTCGTTACCATAAATTCATGCAATAACGAATCTGTTGTTTATTAAGTTGGTACGGTCAATATTTTAAGGTCAAAAACGGTTTTCTAGCTGGTCTTCAGTGATGCAAGCCTTCAGAGTGCACGGCGAACGGTTCATAATGACGTGTTTTTAATAATTCAGCAAAATGTCTCGTTGGTATGAAACCATTTGTTTCATTCACCATTTGACGTCGCTGCTACTCGATAATAAGCCCCTTCCTCATATCTCTTAACCCTCACAGTATTTCTCTAGAACAAAGAAAAACATTGTTTTTATTACACATAATACCTTATTATTTATTATTCACTAATCGAATTAAACCTCACAATGAATTTAAAACTTTAAAGGCATCTTCTGTCTCAACAATACCTCTGTTCTATCAACAATACAGTTACCTAGGTACCTAGGTAACTCTTTCATCGAGTATATTTTAGAGTTACCTAGGTACCTAGGTAACTCTTTCATCGAGTATATTTTATATCTTAGAAACATTAATTTTCATAGTAGTAGATTAATTTCAACTTCTCTTGAAATTATGTGGTTTTAATTTTTAAACGGGGCCTCCAACAGCAGTCTAAAATTCTATAGCGTTTGTTATTTTATTAAGTTAGCATAAACCAAATATTCAATATCAAAAACCGCAAAAACAATTGGCTCATTAGATATGTTTTCGGACATGCCATTTATGGTAATACTGAGAACTTGAACACAGTCTGCATTTAACCACTGGAATTTGTGTAACCATCTCGTGGAACGTGGTTACCTGGATTTATAGACAGGCAGACAACATCTTGTCTATAGCTATATACAATTTTAGCAGTATGCGGGTGACCTAGAAACCGATGTTGCTTTCCCCCTCTAGTAACCGTATCTGTGTTTGAATCTACGAGTAGTCTGAAACTGAATGGATTAAATGAACTTGACAGCCGTATCTTAATTGAAACGCCCTTCGTATGGATTTTATCTGCACAAATGACGTCAGGTAAAAAACATTTATCGTCACGCTTATCAGCATTCTATGTGAATACAGGGAATAATAACATAACATTGCGACAGTATTCTAAACAAAACAGCAAAACAAAAGTATGTAGGAGAGGACGGGGTTCAAAGTGCCGATTTTCAAACAACAAGTAAAAGAACCGTTAAGACAAGGTCTGATCTCCAAAACTTTCGAATATCTACAGGCAGAAAGTAGTTTTGTTAAAGCTAAATGATGACCATTTAGTTTTAACGAGAATACATTTATTACTTAAGAACGACTCGACCGTATTATGTACATAACAGAAATCATCTTCTCTGCAATTATGCGAAAGAAAAGCGCGTCAGTTTGGAAAAATGTGCGGGGGAGTAGCAACAGTATCCTGAAAATGATAGCAGATAGGTTGGACGCGGCTGTATTCAAACGATTCATTAATCTGCATGTGAGAGGTGCGGGTTGATGAATCGAAATTATATTTTCACTTTTACTTCTGTAACTACTAACATACTTTTTAAGCTTTTGTAACTAACACTATGGGCCTTGGTTGTTTGTGAATAAAATATTTTTATTTTTTATTTATTTTTATTAGCTGTTTTTTTTGTTGTATTTTTAGCAGTTGTCAGGACTGTATGAAAGAATTTTTTTGGAAAATCCACCGGATGAGTCGAAAATTTGGAAGTTATTTTTGTATGCAAATGTCAAAAAAAATAATTAGATATTCAGTTTGACAGTTCTGCTATTCACTCAGGCGATGGCGTTCGCCTTATCGTCCTAATCGTATCGGTCCTTTCGACTCATCCGGTGGATTTTCCAAAAAAAATCTAGTAAAAAATCTAGCACGAACAGCTATTTTATTAATAAAACAGAACATAATGTTACCGTTTTAGACAAGTGACATATTTCTAGATCCCGAATTGCAGTTTTAAACTTTCTACTGTCTTTGATGACAGCATTAGCTACCGGCTGCCACAGTTCTTTCATTTTGTGTACGTTTCTCAGCACAGGTATCCATAAAATCGGCGGAACTTTTGGCGCAAAGTTATCTCAAACACAAAAAAACACAAGTAATAAATTACCCATAATGCGATTTAAAAACATACTTTATAGTATTTTAGTGATTACTGCAAGTTACACATGAACAGCCAAAATTGGTTGAAATAGACCCAAAAGTAACGTACCAATCGATAACCAAACTAACACACATCGTCACTAAAATGGCAACGTTCAGCTACGAATTTCACATTTACTGCTATCTCTTTTTTTAACGAAGTTATTCGTTACGGAACAACTCACCCTCGGCACTTTGAACCCCGGCCTCTTAGATAAATACAAACATATTCCTTATAAATACTTTTTACCTACATAGCTTCATCGTGACACCATCAAAATACTCATTTACACCCGTCCGTGACTGATTAAATAAGCCTTATCAATATAATTACAGGCTAACAGTATCTTCAGAATAAATGGCTTAACAAAGTATAATTTATTATTTTGAGGATTGTAATCGCTTAAGGGTGGACATTAAATTCGATTAAGCGTAGTTCGAATCAGAAATGAAGAGATCCGCAGGAGAACCAAGGTAACCGACATAGCCCGAAGAATTGCCAAACTTAAGTGGCAATGGGCAGGGCACATTGCTCACAGAACGGATGGCCGATGGGGTCGAAAGGTTCTGGAGTGGCGACCACGTACCGGAAGACGTAGCGTTGGAAGACCTCCCACAAGATGAACCGATGACCTTGTGAAGGCCGCAGGAATCCGCTGGATGCGGAAAGCACATAATCGGTCGAAGTGGCGGTGCTTGGGGGAAGCCTATGTCCAGCAGTGGACGTCTTTTGGCTGAAATGATGATGAAGTGTAGTTCATTGCCCTGCAGGGTTGGTCATCATTAAACTTGAACTTTAAAGTATTCATAATATGTGAGAGCTTATTAGCAGTCATGTTGTTTAATATATTATAGCGTGGGATACGTCAAGTTAATAGGTTACTACATTGATTAAATTATCCTCTATGGTATTTTTCGCACGTTTAGAATACCCTAGGTGGGTATAGCTTTTTAAATTAAGTACTTAATTAAGAAAATAAAAGAGACTTTTGTATGCCCACTCGTGTTTACTCGTAATTATGTAATTCCCAATAGCCATTAAGCCATTGGGAATTGTATCATGCAACGCAATAACTGGGTTGTGAAGGTCAGATAGGCAGATCCGCTGCATCCGGTTAGACTGGAAGCCGACCCCGACATAGTTTAGAAAAGTCTAGGCAGATTGATTTATTTTTAAGAATTGCATTCGTAAACCCGTACAAGTATAATAGGCAAGTTGAACTTGTACATTACAGTAGTAGTAGGTAATTTACAGCAATCGTATACCCTCTGTGCAATGTTTTGTATTCGTTTTTACAGCATTGGATTATATTAGTTGCATTATATTCTAAATACTATTTATTCTATTATATTTTGTTATCTATTTATGTATATTTTTTATTTATTTTTTTTTATTTATGTACCTTACTTCGGGTGACCACTGAAAATCAGCGCTGTGCTGTGGTTTCCCATAGCACAGCATCATGCTGAGTGGAAGATTCTTGTCACAGTCATGACGTGCCAGCTGCCTACTATTTCTGTTTTGTGCTCGTGTTTACATTTAAATCTAGTGTGATTTATTTTATTGTTCTATTCGAGTAATTTATCTTTTTTATCCACGTGTTTCTAAAACAAATAAACTTATTTTTCTTTTTTTCTTTATGTTATTCAATTATTTTATGTTTCTGTTTTTATGTATCCGCATTTCTGGTTCCCTCTTCATTTCCATTTGCTCCTCGTTTCTTGTCATCTACATTGTGGGTATAGGTATTCGACATGCGACGGGTTCAAGATAGCGTAAAGGCTCACTTGGCAACAAATGGGCTATGACTTCACCTACATATAGTGTCGCCCGCGTTTTATGTCGCATTGACACGTGTCTTCATTTTTGAAATGATATGTCTATTGTCTAAAGATTTCTAATTATTTCCAACAGCGTAGCGAGTTATCACAAGTGACATATGTCAAGAGATATTTATTGCCAAGGGTTTTTTGCTACAAAATAAGTTCATTACAGAATACTCTATCAAGATCAAAGCACTCAGAGAGTGTTGTCAGGGTCGAGCGAGGCCGATACTTGCTACATTATCTAGTTGACAAACTCGATACCCTACTCTACATCAGAAGTACGCTTAGGCTGATCATCGATTATATTATCTATGGTCTAGACAAAGGAGGTAAAAATAAAAGTTATAAAAACTAAAACCCAACTACGACAAAAAAGTCAGCTTAAAAGGTATAAACAAGACATCACAGACAGACAGACAGACAGACAGATTAATTAAAAATCCGGAGTCACACGTATCAGGGCATAAATCGAATAGATTACTCTGGATTTTTAATTAGTCAAATCAAATCAAATCAAAATATTTTATTTCACATAAACCTACAAGGGCACTTATGAAACGTCAGAAGCTAGGTGCACGGTTCCAATTGGTCGCTTCCTATGGAGAAGAGCCAGCAAGAAACTTCACGGTTACTCTTTTCAAAATAAATTGTTTCTACAATGTTTTAAATTACAGTGTTAATAGGTATGGGAGGACAGTGTAGGCCTATCAACAAGTACCAGGTACTTAGTAAAATAGAAAATGGTCCACAAGTCTACAGCCTACAACGTTCGCACATTCACAAAATCTAAAAGAAAAGAATCAATATAAAAGATAAACAAAATAATAAAAATAAGAACCTATTTAAACCAAATGACATGGTAGTGTGTCTGTCTGTCTGCGATGTCTTGTTTACACCTTTTATTTTTTTCTGTTTTATGATCGTGATTTCATTTATGTACACACGACTACACATCAATCTATACAAATCCAGTTTACGCTCATCTTGAATTGTATAGGATTTCCGTACAATGCGAGGTCAGTTTATACTGGAAATGTATAGCTTGATGTGTAGCCGTGCGTACTTAGATCTATTCTATTTTCTGATTACGATTGTATTTATGCACGTATTTGTGTGTCAAATAAACCTATTTTTGTTTTTCTTTTTCCTTCAATCATCAAACAAATCTATATTCAGATTGTATTTGGACCAAAATGTGATTGTGAATCTAAGAATCGTGGATGAAGCCGATAAAGACTGGTTCCAAATGCCAGTGCGATAAAAATATAATAGAACAAAACGAAACTGAAACGTTTCTAGTTTCTATAAGTAGGTATTTATATACAATTGAAGACATGTCTGCCGCTGTGTCTGATACCTAAAATGATTACTCGTATATTATTACGATTTTGGCTGTTAATATGTGCCGCATATTCATAAAAAATCACGCAATCCTTACATATTATAAAACAAAGTCCCCCGCCACGTCTGTCTGTCTCTCTAAACGCGATAAACTCAAAAACTACCAAACGGATTTTCAAACGGTTTTCACCAATGGACGGAGTGATTCATGCGGCAGGTTTTAGTCTATAATTCATTAAGGTTTTGTGTAAATTGGCTGAAATTTGACGATTATTGTTGAAGAAGTCGGAAAAATCATGCCGACTGGGAGCTTTACTGGCGTGCGCTGCGTTAACGGAAAAAGATACATCAAATTTATGTGGTACGGTATTGTTTATCTTAAAAATTTCAACAAAAAAGTCCTGAATGGCATACGTCTATCTTCTAAGGATGACCCACAATAACCATTTTTATCTTTTATAATTTGATAAAAATTTAATTGTTATTTCCGAAGCTTTTATGCCCGGTATAGTATTAATCCTTATCCAAAAAAATATGTTATTTAAATTGGGCATTTAATTTAAATTAAAATATGCCTTAAATCATATAATTTAAATGAATAGTTTAAAAGATATCACAGTTTCAAAACTACACGGAGCAACGCGGGCGCAGCGGTAGGAGTCAATGACCTTTTCCTCTGTTATTAGGTATGAAATCTCGGTAGTATGTTCCCGTGGGATATTTTCCGACATCCACGCGGGCGAAGCCGCGGGCAAAACTAGTAAAAAATATGAAACAAGAAAATATTTCAGATAGAAATCAAGACATAGGTACAAAAATGGTCAAGGGAAAGCCGTGGTCACATGCCATTGTAGTTTAGTATTGTCTTGATTTCTGTCTGAAATATTTTCTTGTTTCATGCTTTTCATACCGTGGTTTTTTAGTAGTCGGGTTTTAGTTTTAAAACATACTTTTTATTTAAATTAATTTGGGGTTATTATTTCGTGATAAAGTATTTGCAGAGCAGCTTAAATTTTTTAGTTCGGGTTTTATTGTATAATAAGTTTTAATTTTACAGCCGCGCCGTACGTAGCACAGTCTCACTTTTGCTTGCTAACCGACTTCAAAAAAAGGAGGTTACTCAATTCGACCGTATATATATTTGTATTTTTTATGTGTGTTCGCGGATAACTTCGTCGTTTATGAACCGATTTTGATAATTCTTTTTTTTTTTAAAGGAGATATCTCAAGGGTGATACCATGCTAAGGAAACCAGGATCTGATGATGGCATCCTAGAGAAATCGAGGAAACTCTTCAAATTTTACAGGCAAACCTATAGCGATTTGGGTATTTTTTATAGTAACTCGTGCAGTTGCTCTTGGAAAACACCATTTAGTTAAGTGGCACTGATGACAAAGACCACAGATGGCCACTGGAACTACTCAATAATAAGTATTTCACGGGTTGCGATTCGATTACTTTAATATGGTTGCAATGCACTTTATGCTCGTCACAATGCATATGGAGAAGTGGAGTTGATGGTGAAGTACCAGGAGAACTCCTCAACGATGCACGTCCCTGAATCGGGAAAAGCAATATTTTGTAAAAGGTGATGAGCAGTTGGCATTAGGTTAATGTAACTTAGATAAATTACAAATTGACCCACTAAAAAGCGAGAAATAAAAACTTGTTTACAAAAAATACAACCTACTTCCAAACTACAAAGTGAAAAATAACTTTAATTTTAGAAGTCGGTTAACAATTTAAACATGTACTTAGACAATATGATATGTTTACATATTTGTAATGTGCTCGTCAAGCCCTTTCATTTGATACCAACCATGAAAACTTTTTTTTTTTGTTCATTACTTGATGTCCTCTAAAGGGCGTCACATAGCCTATAACCAGCGGACAATCAAGACGCTACCAATGATACCTCATTTGTCAAATTATGATCTGTAGTTTAGAAGTTATGAGGTAACAAATGAATATACATACATACCGGTCAAAATCATAACCCTTCTTTTTGCTTCACCGTAGTCGGGTAAAAATAACTACACAGTTTATGCCATTAACGCAATGGATAATACTTCTAACTCTAGTAAAATTGTCGTTGATATACACATCGCGTGACACTCTCGAACAATCAATGTGAGTTGAGTAATCATTTCACAGTATTGTTAAAAGAGTGATTGTCATAATAATTGCATAGTAAGTGCATACCATACATACCTACCATACGTGCATTCAGTTCAGGCTTGACGACGTTGCCAACTTTTGCAATGCATCCTTATGAGGATGCATTTAGAAAGTTGGCAACGTCGTCCGTCTACTTCGGTCGGTTCTTCACTGTTTTTCGAGTAAAATTGCTGTTTTGGAAATAAAGTTACCTACATTTATTATTATTAATAAAATAACAGTAATAAATGGTAAAGAAGTTATGAACTTTACTTTGTAAAGGCGGAAAATAAGCAAGTTTATAAATTAGTCTGTTTGGAATGTATACCTCAGTTTTTCTATAAATAAAGAATACTAGTACTTAACAAAATGATTAATACTGAAGTCGAATCATTTATTTCAAATAAGCACATAAAAGCACTTTTGAATGTAAAATTTTACAGAAAAATATAATTGATTTTATTTGCCCCTTCCAAAAGGTAGTATGGTAAAGAAAATATAATTAAACGATTATACTACTGAAAGTTAAACAAAAAAAAACGTGTGGCACTCGGGGACTGCCGCGGTAAAGCTATTGCATAGCATTTGTAACCTCCATACTTCCTATTTGTCAACGCTAACTTGGGATGTTGACGTGATGCCATAAAAAAAAAATCACGATGTCATGGGAACCGTCATTACATGGTAAGCGGAGTGGGAGGTGTTAGGTTTTATTTTCGTTACGTTACGGAATTTCTTGATTCGGTCGCCACGCTCAAAGCCAACGATAAAAGCTATGCAATAGCTTAAAAAAAATGGCAGGAGTGCCGACAGAAGTGAAAACTTGAACAAGATCGCCTTGTGGAAGAAAAATACTTGTGTAGAACATTGGTCCGTAACCTTATCTAAATAAAGAGTACAGTCGCGTTTACAAGAAAATTACTTCCAAAACCTTTAAAGTAAAAATACTTGCATAGAACATTGATCAGTAACGTAATATAAATAAAGAGCACAATCGCGTTTACAAAAATGAGATGCCAGTAACGGTGTCGCGAGTCCAATTGTTTTTTCCCATCTTAAAAATGCCCAACGCGCCCCATGAAGTTTTCACTTCAAAAATATCATACACGAGCGGAACGTTCAACGCATCCAGGACAGTCCAGACCCGCTATCAATCAATCAATCAATCAATCTGCTTAGCCTTTTCCTAATTTTGTTGGACTCGACTTCCAGTCTAACTGGATTCAGCTGAATACCGGTATTACATGGAGCGACTGCCTATCTGACCTCCACAACACAGTACCTGGGTAATATGATACCCTTGGTAAGTCAGACTTTCGGGCTTCTAGCGACCCGTAACGACTGTCAAAGATCCACGAACAAATGACAGCCGGGACCAACGGCTTAACGTGCTTTTTGAGGCACGAAGTCTTGGTATGTAAAGATGGTCACCCATCCACGGATTAACCCCGGCAAGCGTGGCTTAACCTCATGGATCGATTACTTAGCCATGAGCTTCTTTCTCCCGAGTCCTTACCTAGTCTCGAGTCAGACCAGCTATCACGGCATGAGCTTATCTAAAAAAAAAATCGTGTCTATTTAATAACTTAGATATCTAAGTATTGGTACAGAAATCCTACCCAAATACTCATATTTCAATCAAGTCGAACCGAAAGTTTATTGAAATACTTTCTGCATTTCAATATCCTCTCAACTTGTAGAAATGCCGGATGCATAACTTGAACCAACAGTTCTTTCTTACTGAATCTGCTTTATAAATAATCTCGTAAAACGATATCATATCTCACAGGGTAAGTTTTCTGTGTGTACAGTATTTTTATTGACAGCAGGTTAGGCCAAGCCTTTCATGCAAACGCACTCGCACTCGTTCTTCACTTCTATGAGTTTTTAACCGACTTCCAAAAAGGAGGAGGTTATATGTTCGTCGCGTATGTTTTTTTTTTTTTTTTTGTATGTCCACCGATTTCTCCGTCATTTGTGGACCGATTTTTTAAATTCTTTTTTTGGTTGAAATGATAATGGTCCCAAATTGGTCCCATATAAATTTTATTAACTTTGCTTGGGTAGTTTTTGAGTTAGCTACAAAATACGTATTTGTTTCCCACTTAGTATGTAGATGATATGATAAGTTCCTGTCACTGGTAGCAGGTAGTGGTATTCGAATGTGTGTGGGGTAAGTACCACAACTAGGGGTGCTTGGACAGGAAACCTCCCCGTGTGCCTGGGGGCTGGAGTTCCCTTATGGATGCGTCCGGGGGGAAGGCCAGTCTCCGGGACGGTGCACCCTGGGGTACGGACAATGACTCCCCAGTTAGGGGTCTCGTTGTCCGTATGCCAATATCCTGTCGGTGGAACGCTCTAACGGGTACTCACTAGGGAGCACTCGTTGAGCAGCGTTAGAGGAGGAGCGGGCTCGGCGTGCACTAACCCTGCCGTCGGGCGGGCAGGAGGAAGTCTTTTCTCCTGTCACCGCTGGTCTCGTAGCCCCGAAGAGTGTCAAGGTCATGTCTCTGGCATTTGACGGGGGTCGAGGGTCTTGGCTTAATCGCCCGGGCCGCGAGGTAGAAAACCTCTATAAAAAATCACCCCAAACCTCCAAGCGGCGGCGCACCGTGAGGGAGGTTGTTAGCTTGACTAATGGGTAGCTTAATTAGTCACTAGTGCGAACCACTATTTTTTGAGACAATATAAAGTTAATAACTTGTGGGAACAAATATGGAATATAAAAACAAAAACAAAACAAACAGAAAGGAGGAGAGTGATGTGGGGTTGGAGTCCGACGCTGCATCTGGCGCGGAGGGCTCTAGCCAGAGCTCGGGGCGCGAAGTGGTGGGGGCTGACGGAATAATCCGAAAACACTGGTCAACACTGGTTTTGCCACACGAACTTTGATAGCTAATTTTGTTTTATCAATCTACCCTCATTATTAAATCACAGTTGCCATATGTCAATTAGCCTCCTATTTGTTGTGATACGGTAATACTCATAACTAGTACTACGGCAGTAAATTAACAGAAACGCTTACAAGTAAATCGTTATAAAAATATTTGTTTGTTCCTGGGCAAAAAAACGTAAAGTATTTACCCCTTGTACAGCCAAATAATGTGCTTCTACCACCATTGCATATCAAATTAGGATTAATAAAAAAATTTGTGAAGGCAATGGATCGCAATGGGAGTGGATTTTTGTATCTAAAAGAAAAATTCCCTAAAATAAGTGATGCAAAGATAAAAGAGGGTATTTTCGTTGGCCCTCAAATTAGGGAGTTAATAAAAGATTCAAGATTTGAAGAAAAATTAAGCGATTTAGAAAAATCAGCATGGAAGTCTTTTAAAAATGTTGTTGCAAATTTTTTGGGTAACCACAAGAGTGACAGCTACACAGAGTTGGTTAGCGAGCTGTTATTGTCATATCAAGCATTAGGTTGCAACATGTCACTTAAGATTCATTTTTTACACACGCACCTGGATTTTTTTCCTGACAATTTAGGGGCTGTCAGTGACGAGCACGGCGAGAGGTTCCATCAGGATATTTCTAATATGGAAAAGCGGTACCAGGGCAAATGGAGCCCAAATATGTTAGCAGATTACTGCTGGACAATTAAAAGGGACCAACCAGAAGCTAAATATTCAAGAAAATCTTAGATTTTCTAAGTCATTTATAAAAAAATAAACTTTTGATTTACGAGATCCGTATTTTTTCTTAATATTTTAAATTACTCAATAGAATAAAATCTTTGTCTAGCAAATTTTTTTAACTGTTTATTTTTTATTACAATCACCAATTAAAGTAAAAAATATCAAAAAAGTCCGTGTGGCACGACAAACTTGAAATTTTGTTGACCAGTGAAATTATTCCGGAAGCGCCCCAATTCAGGAGATGGTGAGTGGTCCTCCGCCAATCTGGGGGATCCAAACGCCTCCTGCCGGAGGCTCTACGCGGGGATCGTGTGGTCCATGGCCCTCTACGGGGCGCCGGTGTGGGCGCGTTCATTGAGGCTGCGGCCAGCCCGCCGGTTGAACGCGTCCCAGAGGGTCATGGCCATTCGGCTGGCCCGAGGATACCGCACGGTCTCCTGCGAGGCGGCGAGCCTCCTTGCCGGATTACCGCCATGGGATCTAGAGGCAAAGGTCCTCGCGCACATCTGGGAGTGGCGCGAGGAGGCGAAACGCCGGGGCTTAACTCCGATGCCGCAAGAAATCGCGGCACAACGGACAGAGCTCCGGCGGGATCTCATGGCGTCATGGAGAGTGCGATTGTCGCAACCCCGTGCTGGGCACGCCACAATTGCGGCGATAAGACCCCTCTTTGAGGAGTGGCTTGAGAGACGCCACGGCGTCCTCACCTTCCGCCTGACGCAGGTCCTCACCGGACACGGCTGCTTCGGGAGGTACCTGTTCAGGATAAAGCGGAAGGAAACGCCCAGGTGTCGTCACTGTGTGGATCACCCGGAGGACACGGTGGAGTATAGGTGGAGGTCTGCCCGGCATGGGCAGGGCATCGCCGTGTCCTCGTGGAAGCGATCGGCGGCGGTGATCTCTCGCGTCCGGCCCTGATTTGGGCCATGCTACGGAGCGAGAGGAAATGGGAGGCCGTCACCTCCTTCTGCAAAGCAGTAATGCTCGCGAAGGAGGAGACGGAGCGCGTGAGGGAGAGGCAAATTTCGCGCCCTCGCGCCCCTAACCACCGCAGGAGCAGGAGGAGACGCCCTGGGCGTCGGGAATCACAGGCAGATTTCTGGCCACCGTAGGCGCGGGCTTGCGGACGGTGAGCAATGGGTAGCTCGCCGTCCGATAAGGACCAAGCCCGGGTCGACGGCGCGTTGTGTTCCACGCGCGCCTCAAAGAGATGTCAGCAGAATTGACGGGGTCCGTTAGGGCCAATGCCTGCCGGGGGTTCGAAGAAAACCGATAGGGACATCGTGGCCCCCGGCAACAGGGCAACCGAAGGAACACGGGTGGGTTTTAGTCAGTAAGAGTCTGACACGCCCTCCCGCTCCACCCAGAGCGGGAGAAGTTATTTGATAATTTGCCACCCAAAAAAAAAAAAAAAAAGTACCACAACTAAAAAGTGAAAAATAAAAACTTTTTACAAAAAAAAACAACTGGCTTCCAAAAAAAACACTACAAAGTGAAAAAAATTAAAGTTATTTTTCACTTTGTAGTGTATTTTTTTTGGAAGTCGGTTGTTTTGATTTGAAAGGTTCAGTTATTCAGCGAATTTTTTTTCTTGGATTCCGTATCCACGTCTGGATATGACGACGTTCGATTAATAATTTTCGCGTAGTTTAACCAAATGACATGCAGGTTTAAAGCAGTGACACTCCATTTATCATTTTCGTTTGTTCTACTGAAAAAGGACGGTGATGTCATAAAATATTCTGAAGTAATTTCGCCTTTATTTTTTAGGCTAGGATAACAGTCTGGGTTACAGTAAAAAGATGTTTAGTGCTAAAAAGGCGTCTTAGTAACCGTAACTGTCAACCAGCGGTGAACTAGGTACCTACTAGTTCATGTATATCTATTTCAGCCCTAGCCGATTTGCATTATGTTCGACATTGAGTTTCTGTTACGGATGACTTAACGAATCAGCTACTTGCAAATAGATAATTTAAACATAATTAGGTACGTTAGAAGAAAATAAACAGTATCAGAATAATAATCAAATTGGCTTTTAAGTCTCGATTGTTTTCCAATCGTGTCTTTTTTTCCTCATCATTAACGTTTAATTAAAAGAAAGAATCTTAGAAGGGATAATTGGAAGAAAATAAATAAGTACAACAAATCATGTCTTACATCTTTCTTTTGTGAACAAATTAATATAGGTAATTTACGTCGTGTAGGTACCTATATGTTTATAGAGCACTAGCTTTTGCCCGCGGCTTCGCCCGCGTAGATGTCGGAAAATATACCACGGGAACGTACTACCGGGCAGTACCGGGATTACATACCTAATAGTCCAGGAAAAGGTTATTGACTCCTACCGCTGCGCTCCAACCATAATTATTTTGTTACGCGTAATTTTGAATCTGTGATATCTTTTAAACCATTAATTTAAATTAGATGATGTCGAAGCATATTTTAATCTCAATTAAATGGCCAATTTAAATAACATATTTTATTGGATAAGGATTAATATAATACCGGTCAATCTTCGGAAATAACAATAGAATTTTTATCAAATTTTGAAAGATAAAAATGGTTCGTAAGTGATAAAAATCGCGGACTTTTTTATTGAACTTTTTAAGATCTTCTATCCCGTAGAACATAAATTTGATGTATACGCGGCGCACGCCAGTAAAGCTCCCAGTTGGCATGATTTTTTCCGACATCTTCGACAATAATCGTCATATTTCAGCCAATTTACCCAAAACCTTAATGAATTATACACTAAAACCTCCCGCGAGAATCACTCCGTCCATTGATGAAAACTGTTTGAAAATACGTTCGGTAGTTTTTGAGTTTATCGCGTTCAGACAGACAGACAGACGCGAGGGGGACTTTGTTTTGTAATATGCAAGGATAAGGATATTTTCTCACACAGTAAAATACAATGCTTATAAGAAGGTAGAGAAGATAATAATATTAGCGACAGATCTCATTTTGCCTTCGTTTTTTCTTCGACCATTAATTACATAGTGAATTGAATATACTATGTATTATAATAACAAAGCTGATTTTTTTTATCACATGTCAACACTATGGTATTTTTGTCCTTCCAAAAATTAACTGACTGAAATATTATAAATAAAAACAGGCTTATAAATAATTCAATAATTAAAGTATTCAAATTACACAAAGCAAAAATAAATAATAACAAAAATGTTAAAATAAATACCTGAACTAATATTATTCCTACTATTAAAATATATTAGGTACACACGGCTACACATCAAGCTATACATTCCCAGTATAAACTGACCTCGCATTGTACAGAAATCCTATACAATACGATATCAGCATGAACTGGAAAGGTACCTGAACTAATATTATTCCTACTATTAAAATATATTAGGTACACACGGCTACACATCAAGCTATACATTCCCAGTATAAACTGACCTCGCATTGTACAGAAATCCTATACAATACGATATCAGCATGAACTGGAAAGGTATAGCTTGATGTGTGGCCGTGTGTACTTTGTTATTTTTATCCAAGTGCAACATAAAATTAATATAATTTGGAACGAATAATTAGTGGATTGTGAGCATAAAAACAAGTGAAGGTTGCTGCTCTGCGCTTAGTCCGTGCGTTCAAAAAAGTATTAACATAGAAAATGAGGAACCACTTAAAAATACTGCTAAGTGCAACTAGTATTAAGTAATTATTATTACCAACAAGGTAACTTAAGATTTAGGAACAGCCAGTAAATCAGAAAATAACAAAGAAGTTAGCTATAAGGCATTAGATAGATAGAATATTCTTTATTATGTACACCATAAAAAAATTTAGCATACTTTAACAATAAAATTGCTTGATATGAGTATAAAATACCTAATACTAAGTATAAAATGTGTAACGTATATATAGGTAATATCATATTACAAAATATGGCGATACAGTGGTCAACCACGTGTCAAAAATGGCAACGTAAAGACGGCGTAGTTGTTAACAAAAAAAAAACATGGAGTGGCGACAGAAGTGAAAACTTGAACAATAAAAAATACTTGTATGGAACATTGGTCCGTAACCTTATCTAAATAAAGAGTACAGTCGCGTTTATAAGAAAATTACTTCCAAAACCTTGAAAGTAAAAATACTTGCATAGCACATTGATCCGTAACATAATATAAATAAAGAGCACAATCACGTTTATAAAAATGAGGTTTCGGTAACGGTGTCGCGGGTTAAATTATTTTTCCCCATCTCAATAATGCCCAACGCGCCTAAAGAAGTTTTCACTTCAAAAAAAAAATTACTGTCACGGGTGATAGTTAAACCAAGCAAAATGGATATTAAAAAGTAATGAGGGGCTTATGGCTAAACGATAACAGCCGCACGGGTCCATAAGGTACGCTTGCCGCGGTTGTTTAGTGGATGGGTGACCCCTCCATACCTCGGAATGCACATAAAACCGTTGGTCCCGGCTGTCATTCGTAGATCTTTGACAGTCGTTAAACACCCAAAAGTCTGACCACCAGTCTTACCAAGACGTATTGTGTCACCCAGTAACTGGATTGTACATAGAGGTCAGAATGATAGGCAGTCGTTCCATGTAAAATACTGGTATTCAGCTGCATCCGGTAAGACTGGAAGCCGACCCCGATATAGTTGGCAAAAGGCTATGCAGATTGTTTGGTGATAGACAGTCCAAGCGAAATGGACATTAAAAAGTAATATTTTGAATTCCCAGTTTTACTATACGAAACGCTAAAAACGTTTTTAAAATCTTTAGGAGTGAACGGTCTCTAACCTACAACTAGCAATGATTGACATTGAACAAGTTGGTTACACTTTAATGTTCGACAAAAGAATAAAACTCATTTAGTAAAGTTTTAACATGTGAACGGATTCATAGAAGTGCCATCAATACCACAGTATAAATATGTACAGTATTCTATCTTCATAGAAAACGGCCGAAACCACGCGCTTCGAAATCTCGGTACGCAACAGTATCGAGTGCGCGGCAGTTCCGCACGGACGCGGAAGGTTTATCTACCGAGTGGCCGTAGCTAATTATTTGAAGGTCACTGCCGAGATATAATACTGCTTCTTATTTATTCTGTGTCCATACTTACGGACTGTCGATAGAAGAATAAAATAAATATAGTATTTTAAAAGTGACTTTTGATCGCTAATCTAAGTTTGTTTCAAGTGAAAGAAATTCGACGAAATGGCAGTATTTTATTCTGACATTTTTTTTTCGATATTTACAAATAAAGTTTCTAAATCAGATTACTTACAAAAGTTGTATCAGAACATAAAATTCGGTCTAGAATTAAGTGAGTAGCCATGAATCATACTGGCACGTAATAACTTCATATATTATATTTTAGTTTAAGAAAGAATAATCTTTATTTGGACACAGTCTGTTCGTGAAACACAAAATACAAAAAACAAAATAAATAAAGCGAAAATAATGTTTTAACAACAATAGTGTGTGCCTCCTGGCTGCGCCAAAAAGGTTCATTTCATCATTATTTTTTTGCCAGACAAATGCTATCTGATAAATAAATAAACTAGTAATCAAATACACAAGTATTTACAGAAACAAAACATATGAAAACAACAAGAGCAAAACCTGTTCTTAGCGATTAGATAGATTGTTCTATTTCATTAGCCTGATCGTAAAATTTATAGCTGTACTCAATGCTGCGTTGAAGAAATATTCTCCTAATCATAACGTTTGCCTGAAAAAAATAACGATCACAGTTTACTGCCAAAACAAAAACTGTTAAGACGCGCCTAGATGCCAGTGACCTTGAGTGGTTAGCTTGCGTGTTCTGTGCTGAGCTCACGCAACGCGACGTACGTCCGGCCAGTAATAGGACTCGCCCATCAAAGAGCGCTGTCTTAAATTAGACGCATTATTAATTTATTATACATAAAACAAAAGATATTTTAATAAAACACGTATCTTAAAAGATATATAATTAAATTATGTTTAAAATGGTGAATGTTTCAGAAAAATACGCTTGACGATTTTTGCGTAATTCTGTTTTTTATCCGCGTTAGACATAAATTTACAAGTTAATTACACTATGTAATATAAACTAAATCTAAAATTTTCACAAATTTAACTATCAAGAAAATGCTCTAATTTAACTTAATATTCTTTCCAAATCATTAACACTACTTGTTTAGACGTGATCTTCAGTATAAAATCATTAAAAGTCGTCTATTCTCGCCTTAAGAATAACACACGGATTTAAATCTTTAGATTTGCCCCTCACTCACCGTACTTAAAGTCAAAGTCAAATAGTTTATTTCAAATTTATAAGGCACTTTTGAACGTCAAAAGCTTGGTATGGTGACGATAAAGTGTTCATACTGAGAAGTCAATAGTAGTAATTGGTGTCATTGTCAAAGAAACAGAAACGTGAACTCCTTTAGACGCGGTCGGACGAATTAAACAATTTAGAACTTTGTATTTTAGTGGGATAAACATTCATAAAAAAAGTTATCGAAACACTTTGCAATTTTATCATCGCATCATTTTGACATCCTGATTTCTGCTATCGCTAGCACGTGTATTGAAGGACTTGTCAAATAAACAATTATATCAGTCACGCATGGCTTACTGTAATGGCAGATTTCTATGCTTCGATAAAAGGTTCCCATTTTGGATTATTCAATAGACTTTTACTTTTTTTTAGGTAGTGAAACCTGAACATAATTTCTGGAAAGCCATGTAGGAAAACCAGCGCATTTAATTTACCTATTGTACTCAACTATTTGTAATAACAATAAGTTGTCACAGCACAATGCATTTCGAGATTGGAAGTTTTCTGGCACAGTGATTTTTCTATTTCTCGTTATGTCATTTATTATCTGTTTTGTATTGTATCTTTTTTGACAACTATTCTGACAATCTTCATTTATTCTGTCCCTGTCCTCCCATCTTTAGCGCGACGAGCTGGATAAAATAAATACCAGTAAACCACATTAGCCCTGGATCGCAAGAGTTGGAACCACGGGGAGAGGCGTTAACGCAGCAGTGGGATCATACAAGCTGCCAGTAACCAGTAACCAGAGTGACAGTATGCATTTAGAATAATCTCTATTCTTTTCTTTCAAAACTTTCCCAAAGGAGGTTTATTTCATTGACAATCACGGCTAATGAGGTTAAAAACTGAAACCTCATAAAATTAAAATACAAAATTCAAATTCAAAAATTCAAAATTCAAATTCAAAATACAAATTCAAAAGTCATTTATTCAAACTAGGCTGAGAATCAGCACTTTTCGGACGTCAAAATTACATAAGACAGTCCCCCAAAAACGCCCACCCTTCAGCACAGTTTGCTGCTGCATAGCAGATGGCAGCACAGTTGTACGTCTTTATAAACCGCCATTGTTATGTTTGTTTACTTTTGTGTCGATCACAAATTATACGAAAACTAGATAAGTAAATAAATAAACGAGGAAAGGACAGGGGAAGCGTCTACTACTGGTAAAAAAGCAAAAGTTAGTTTTTTGTTAAAGACTGGAGGCGTACGATAAAACTAACCTGATCAGAGTTGAAAACCAACTCGAGCTTGATCTTCCTGACTGAAAAAAGATAGCACTTGTAGCACTGATCTATTTTACTATAATTTACATAATATCACATCACAAGTGCCTGTATGTAATGAAAACAGACTTAGTTCTCTTGGGAGCAAAACCAATTTTTTCCATAAAAGACTTAAAGGATAGCACATTGTCTCGACGAAATATCGGATTTCAATTTTTTTCGGAGAGCTTTCTCTCACAGTTTTCTTCTTTTATCATCTTTGGCAAATATATGGGGCCCCGTATTCTTGCAGTAAATAGCTGCGCAACTGGGCTCAATAATTAATTCTGCGTAAAAGAAGTCGCTTGTTTAGAAAAAATGTATGGCTAGCTGTCAAATTATAAGAAGCTGTAGATCAGCGCCATCTGATGTGAGCAAGTGGCAGTTTTTATCCCCTTATGAACGACTCTTTATTACGTCTATTTTATATATCTATTTATCATCAAACACGTGACGTATGATTTCCTAGTAACACGATTGTCGCCTCAAATCGTAACTGGAGTTCAAAGGGTGTAAGGGCCAGCGGGCAAACCAGCGAAATAATTGGGCACAAGTTACCCGGAGTCTATAATGAGTCAATCACCCAAATTCTCTCGATCCCGATGTCGTAAGACTTTATAAGGTGATTAATGGATTAAATCAAGTCAATCTACCTATAGCATTGTCTTCCTATATGGTCAATTATGACCGATTGTAAGAGGAGTCTGAAAGTGGCAACGGTGACTGAAAAGTTGTGCGGAAGTCGGGTGTCAAGGTATGGACATGTGATGTGGAGAAATGAGGAAAATGTCGAGAGGATAGTTTTTGGTATCAATGTGAATAGCTAAAAGAGTAGGGGAAGACTAAAGAAGAAATGAATGGAATTTGTGAAAGATAATACGACTGGAAAGGTGGTGAATACTGAGAAGATAACTATTAAAGAAGTAAACATGTGCCGACCCGAATTAAATTGGGATAATATGTGATACTCTCTGGCCGCGCCACAGTGGAAAATTAAAAAAACATGTTACTAGATTAATTGTACCATTTATGTAGGTACTATACGGTACGTGTAATAAAAATAATTGTACTTCAACGAATAATAAAATATAATGAAGTTTTGGTGGCGCGGCTGGGGAGTAGGTATACTCCCTGGCCGCGCCACCACGGTTTTCTTAAACTACTAGGCGCACCCGGATATAGTAAACACTAAATAATTGTACCGGAATTGTTCTTTTCCAATCGCTGCACAGAGACTCGAAAATTTAATTACTTTAGAAATTATAGCTTTGTGTTGGTGGCGCCACCAACGACAGGCTATCATTTCTAAAGTAATTAAATTTGCGAATCTCTTTATGCGTACGGAAAAGAACAATTCCGGTACAATTATTTAGTGTATACCATGTCCTGGTACGCCTAATAACTCTTGGTGGCGCGGCCAGGGAGTATGCTCCCTGGCCGCGCCACCAACACAAAGCTATAATTTCTAAAGTAATTAAATTTTCGAGTCTCAGCGATTGGAAAAGAACAATTCCGGTACAATTATTTAGTGTTTACTATATCCGGGTGCGCCTAGTAGTTTAAAAAAACCGTGGTGGCGCATGGCGTGGCCAGGGAGTATACCTACTCCCCAGCCGCGCCACCAAAACTTCATTTTATTTTATTATTCGTTGAGGTACAATTATTTTCATTACACGTACCGTGTAGTACATAAATGGTACAATTAATCTAGAAACATGTTTTTTTAATTTTCCACTGTGGCGCGGCCAGGGAATATCACACGGATAACGGCAAGAGAACGATGAATGATTATGATATAATGATCAAACTTGGTCATTAGATCACATAACAGTTACCTACACCTATAAATACTCCGAAACAGTAGGCAGATTAATTGAATACGTAGTTCGAGTTACTCCTGACATGCGGTGTGGTTAACCGAGGATACATACGAACTCCAGATATAATTAAAACCCATGTAATAGGGAACGACGCTAATTGCTCTAAACTGGCACAGATTGAGGATTACGAGCTGCTTTTTACTAAAGAAAAAAATAGTATAAATAAGACAATTTCATGTAAAGTTCATTAGGACGAAAATTTTCAGCAGCGGAATAAAGCTATTCTAACAAACACATGGTACCTTCATAATAAAGCTTATCTACTTGATCCAGCTGTACCTATTTTATCTACAAAAATTGATTAATATGAAAGATAAAGGAATGTAGCCGACAACCCGTGATATTTGGTCGTTCGAATAATATTGTGTTAATCTAAACAAAACAAGGATAACCTGATAATAACCATCGAATTTTCTTTTTCGTTATTTAAGAGAAGTGACAATATTGTTAAAACAGACATTACATTTACAACATAAAGGAGTAGTGTTTTGAAAAAGTATGTACTATGTCAAATAATAGTAGTTTATGAAACTGTTGCATAATGAGGGGTATTAAAACATGAGTGTGTGTTTAAAAACCGAGCCGTAGGCGAGGTTTTTAATAGTATCACATGGATTTTTTAATACCTAGTTATTTGCAGTTTCATACACTACTTTATCTACTTTCAAACATAGGGATTAAAACAAATACTAAATAAAAAATCAAAGTAAAACATCAAGAATAAATTAAAAAATCCCACGTAATTCAGTCAGTACTACAAAACAAATGAATGTCGCCTGCACCAGCACATCACCGCACATGTGCTACAGCGGGTGCTGCTGTCCCCCACCAAAAGTTGATGGAAACTCTTTGGTAATATCACCAAAGAGTTTTCTGGATTTCTTGGATTAGCGCTGTATCATAATAGAAAAAAAAATGTTGTATAGTATTATTTTGTTAGAGAAAAAGTGTTATAAATTATGATTCTATTTTTAAATTTCGGTATTCTGTTTATAAAGTATGTCAATATAAACTCGTTTTGAAGTTCATAATTCGAATATTACGCTATGAGAGTAGATAAAATATATTAATATACACACAGATAAAATAATAGTTGAAATTTTGCGAGACAATGTTTTTTATTTCCCTAAAGTAATAAAAAATCTAAATGAGTTTTGCATATTTTATGAGTCGAAACATGACATTATCTGTATACTCAAACGAAATGTTAAGGGTTTTACTTTATATTACTATAATGGTTCCTGACGTTTTTATTTATTATTGTGAAAAAGATCTGACTGAAAGATACGAGGCCCGTTGACGGTCTTTTGAAAGTGTTGTCTACCTCAATAAAATTATATTTGTAATTCCAAGTGAAAGTAGGTAGACGAAAATAGATACAAATAAATATTTATGACATAATCTTCAGGCAGTCATAAGAATATATAGGTGCCTACAAATAATAATAACATGGAAGATTTTTTTTTAATATATTGTAAAACACAAACACTCAGAAGAGAAACCGTAAAAACTATAATTAGACCCAGTTTAGCGGAGAAACTACATAAATCCATCAATAAAACAATTTTGTTACGCATTCATTTTCAAGGTGCATAAAAACACCGGTATGTTACCAGGAAAGATTTATATTTATAGACCACCTTGATCAGTCAACAGCTGAATTTTGATGCTTGTTCATTCAACAGCTGAATTTTCAGTAGTTGCTGAAGGTTTGACAGAAATTTCAATCAACCGTCATTAAGTCAAAAAATTTCATAACTACAAAAGAAGAAAACTATAATAACAAAAAAAATAATAATTAAATAACAAAAAAAAATTGCATTACCATAAAAAAAAAAATTACGTAGCAAAATGCTAATTCACCTAAGTATGTTGAACCAAAACACAAATGCAGTTCTTCAACACATTGAAATTTCTTCAAATTTCGTTGGAAACCAATGCCCAGAAATCTAGACCAGAGGATGACCTTGCTTTTAGAAAAATATCGAAGCGCAGAGGAATTATTTTGTTTTGAAATATTATGTGGTTTATGTGAAATATTTTTTGCCATTTCATAGATGTCACTATGATCAATGGAATTATTAAACAGATAACTGATGGATTCAACCAACTTCTCTTCTAAAATGATACAAGATGATGCGCAGCCGTTGGTGACTGCTTTGCGCGGTCTGTTCTACGTATTTTTTAACTATAAATCTTATTAATTATATGTATGTTAAACTTATATTTTTTGCCTTGCCATGATAGACTGGACTAATAGCCGCGATTGACCGGGCGATCGCGATCGACAGGTTGGCAATCCCTGATATAATGTAATTGTATATTATTTTTATATAAGTAGAAAATTATAGCTGAGAATTCTATACAAATCATCAGAGAGTCAATAATGTCAATCTTTTTAAAAATACCTCTTACCTAATTAGGTAATTATAGTTTTTGACAAGTCTTTGACATTGATTGTCGATGAGATGAGATGCTACTAGATTTTGAATGTTTATACGGAAATCGGCTTTCGAATTTATTGTCAAAAGTTAGATACTTTAAACAGGTTATGTGGGTAATATAACCTGTACATCCGTATGTTGTGTGTGTATATTTAGTATCGTACCAAAAATCTATTATCGTTGGTCAAAATTTACATTTTCTATTCCACTAGAACACCTTTTGTTTAAGCATGTAACACGCATAATAACAGACTTGTTTACGTTTGTTCATTGAAACAGATGTTCGAATATCTTCGTCGGGTTTTTGTTAGTTAAAATGAATAAGATATAAAAAATCATTGTATATCGACTCTTTAAAGTTAATGATTTGTTATAACATTCCAATTCAAATAGCTGGTAAAATATATTATTAGTGCGTGATTCACCGTGGTCAATACATTTTTCAAGACAATTTGGTTACACACTTGTTCAATAAAAGTTTACTCGACAGTCAAGTCTATACCAGCTGAAAAAACAATACATTTCTAAAGCGAGTGTGAATGGCGAGTGAACATATTCAGTGTTACTCGTAAAGGGTGGCCGTGCTTCAGGCAGTCTTTTGCGAATAGCCGGCGTGAAGCGTCGTCCGCACGACAAAACGCGTGATCGAGCCGCGAAAAAGTTTCGAGTATTTTATTTCGAATTAAATAATTATTAGAGTTATTGTTTTAATTAATAAGTGGACAATGAATATGAACATTATTTTAAGTTTTTTTGTTGGATAATTTTCTCAGAGTTTGGAAACTATTACGTAAGTGTTTTGCTGATGCTTCCTTTAAAAGTTTATGGTTTGGATTAAAAGTTTTACCGAATGTTTTACTAAATTGATATTTTTAATATACTGAAAAATTCCAGTATGTTTTAAGAATTGTTATAATAGATGAACTTATTTCATCAAAAATATTGTTCTTACTCGTAATGAGCGAAAAATTTATAAACGCGGTGATAAGTCGGTGTAATATATTTCTTACAACGGGATACTTAATACTTATCGAAACTGTTTTTGTAGAATATTTTGTGGCCGTTTTAGCCTGCTATTTTTAACTATGCAAAACTGAATCGAAGTTAGTTATGATTATTTTAAATATAATCATAACTAACTTCGACTGGCATCTTGCTACCAGTTTTTATTAGATAAATTAAATGCATTTACAAATAATATGTCTCTTATGTGAGACATATTATTTGTAAATGCATTTAATTTATCTACAAGGATTCATGAAGAAACTCATCAATTCAGTAAACGTTTATTTTTTATCTATTGCTGAAGGCACCCAATGGTAATCTTCGTGTTATCTAATTAAGACCGTTTTTATTATTTTTTTATTCTTAAAATATTTTTTATCTACGTTTGACAAAGTATTTTAATTTTTTTATTTATGAATATTGTCTCGTACTACAACAGTGCTGATGAAACAGCATATTTTTGTGATGTAAATCCAAGTTGAATTATACAAATCATCTATCCCATGGGACAAGTCAATCGACCTTTTATTAGTTAACAATAGTTGTTAGAAAATTACTATACTACGGACCATTATTCTGTGAACTCGAATACAATTGTTGTTACGAAATTGCTTTAGATAGAAATCCGTGTCACTATTTATTGGGGCCCAATTTCGGGGGCCCTATCATTTGGACCCGCATCCGGAAATCGAATGTTTGCGAGGTAATAATATGAAACATTTCTTGGAACAATTATTTGCTCACAGCTAACATCGATTTATAAGGACCACATTCACTTTTTTACTGTTCTACGGCTGCGGCTGTTCAAAAGTGCAACGCTTTTATGCAGCTACAAATAGATTAAGTTTTTTTTTTAACTTATATTGTTCCACTGCTGGGCACAGGTACCACTCTTTTCTGTGTGTTGCCTTCTCCAGCCAATCCTTCTTTTTATATTTATTAATATTATAAAATGCGAAAGTTTGTGAGGATGGATAGATGGATGTATGTTACTCTTTTACGCAAAATTGACTAAACGGATTTGGATGAAATTTGCCACACAGGTAGTTTATAACCTGGATTAACACGTAGAATACTTTTATCCAAATATTTTCACGGAATTGAGACTTATGCGGGTGAAACCGCGGGAGGGCGTGTCAGACTCTTACTGACTAAAACCCACCCGTGTTCCTTCAGTTGCCATGTTGCCGGAGCCACGATCTCCCTTTTGGACTTCTTCGCAACCCCGGCAGGAGTAATAGATTACCTTATATCCAACAAATAAAACGATCACTAACTAAAAGTAAATAAATAATTCATATGTTGGCATATAAAATATAATTATAGTGAATGTGACTTTAGGACATATTGACGTCAAACACTGTATTTTATTTATTTGTAAGTTAGTCTTTGATTAGATTATTACATAAGGTTAATCCTAACTAATATTATAAATGCGAAAGTGAGTTTATTGTTTGTTACGCTTTTGCGCTAAAATGGTTGAACAGATTTGGGTGAAATTTGGCAAATGACTTGGATTAGGACCTAAGATACTTTTTATCCCGATATTCCCACGGAATTGAAACTTATGCGGGTGAAACCACGGGGCGTAACTAGTAATATTATAAATCGATTCATAGAGACATCAGCTTCATGCCGATTGTAAGCTCGATATCAAAAATCCGCAAAAAAAATGCATTTTTTTTTAGGGTTCCATAGCCAAATGGCAAAAACGTAACCCGCCTCCATGCATCAGGATGTCTTGAGACTATTGAGACTATTTGCGCTATATCGATGAAAATTGAAAAAGTGTATTCTTAAAAACGAAATTACGAAAAAACATAATTTCCCCATTCATGTAGCCGAGTGACGAAAAAAAAATCTATGCATAATATGTGTCAGTACCACGCTTCTTGTATCTCATAACTAAAATGATAAAGATGTTTCTAAGTGACTTTTTAAGTCAATCGTTTTTGAGATATTATGGGATATTTTCAGACACAGCTGCAGAATTAACTTATTTTTCACAATAATTTCAAGAAATACTATGAAATACAAACTTATTTTTGCGGTCAATACCATTAAACAAAACAAATTCTATTACTCAAGTAAGTTTACTTGAGTAATAGAACCAAAAACTACCAAGCTCATAAAACGAATGAAAGATACCAATTGACACATACCAATAAGTATTTGTGGATTACCCAATTTATAGAATTAATCTATCATCATTCCCAAACAAAATTTGCTAACCCTATGTAAATATTGAGCATTCTGCATAAAATGATCAGAAAGTATCCAAAAATAAATTCACAATAAATTCAAATTCCAATAAATTAAAATAATTTAGAAACAGCGAGCGCGTTCCGAATTTAAATTCTGGATTAAGAAATAATTCGAGGCGAAATCCAATAAATGACGACCTGTCTTTTGACTCGGTTTTAATAAAATGTTCGAAAAGCTATCAAATTACATATTAAAAAAGTATAAATTATTATTATAAATAATGTATAATGTATTCAATACTTAAAACAATTTCATTTAAATTTCCAAGTATTTAACCGTCATACTAATTACACGAGTCAATCGAAATTTAAAAATAAATCGTTTGGCAGAATCGCTTTTCACATCATTTACATTACAATATAAAAATAATAATGGTTGGTCGATATTGCACACAAAGTTGAGTAGTAGTTTAGAATATTACGTATTATTGGTCCTGTGTTTGTATATTACGTTAAGATCTGGTCATTTTCTTCTGGTTTATAATATTTTGAATAATATTTGTCACATTTTAAATCTTATTCTACATGTATTTGTGAAAAGTAAAAATGTAAACACGCAGAATTATCGTGAAATTTCGACTTTGGATATCAAAATTAAAAACCGGCCAAGT
This sequence comes from Agrochola litura, assembly GCA_949152395.1. NCBI lineage: Eukaryota > Metazoa > Arthropoda > Insecta > Lepidoptera > Noctuidae > Agrochola > Agrochola litura. Next base: position 12,243,171 of record OX424509.1, on the reverse strand, counting down.
GCGAGTCGGACTAGCACACGAAGGGTTCCGTACCATTATCTATAAAAACGGCAAAAAAATCATGTCTGTTGTATGGGAGCCCCCTTAAATATTTATTTTATTCTGTTTTTTAGTATGTGTTGTTATAGCGGCAACAGAAATACATCATCTGTGAAAATTTAAACTATCTAACTATCATGGTTCATGAGATTACAGCCTGGTGACAGATGGACAGACAGACTGTCGGACGGCGGAGTCTTAGTAATAGGGTCCCGTTTTACCCTTTGGGTACGGAACCTTAAAAATCATTGCCACTACTTATTTAACTTGAACAATGAATGAATTCGTCAAATAATTAAATAGGTAGTAAATTTTATCTAAACCCATGCTATAAAACCTCTTTAAAAGATTCTGAAGCAGCTTATTGCCAACATAAAACAGCCAGTGTCATGGTAACCATAATATCATCCAAATGAGTGTTATAATGTTGTACTAAATTTCATTATGCAACTCGTTTCAAAGTTTAAGCGGGGGACAGTAGCACCCGCTGCACGCATGTGCGGTGATGCGTTGGTGCAGGCGACACTCATACGTGCAGTTGTACTGAATTTTGTAGATATTTTTTTAATTCTTGATTTTGAATTACTAACACCCAATGGTTTCAGAATTTTTTATAGAGGATTTATATCATGAGTGTAGATAAAGTCTTGTATGCAACTGTACATAATTAGGTATTAAAACACTCATGTGATACTATTTTTTATGATTACTATAACACATTCGTGTTTTAATATATACCCCTTATTATACAACAGTTGCATATACACCGTGAAATTTGAATCACAGTTTTGCTAAAACAAACGTTATTCAGACCATGGTCTACTACCATACTACAGCATCCAATTTAAAAAAAAACATAAATTGGTTTTAGAAAAAACACAAAAAGACAAAGTTTAAAATGTCAAGATTATCTACTGCTTACTAAATTTCGTTTATGGAGGTACATTTCCCTGTAAACAATGCTGTGTCCCATGCGTGGTGTCTGTGTTGTAGGGAGTAACGATAATCTTGACATTTTAAACTTTCGTTTTTTTGTGTTTTTTCAAAAACCAATTATGTTTTTTTTTTTAATTGGATGCTTTAGTATGTTAGTAGACCATGGTCTGAACAACGTTTGTTCTAGCAAAACTGTGATTCAAATTTCACGGTGTATAGTGTGGATGTTCGAAATCCAAAAATTGTATGTTTTTTTAGCCTCGACCATCACTGTCATCAAAATGGCAATTATCGCATTTACAGATTTAAATTTTATTAAGGTTAATTAATAAAACTTGCGCACTAAATATGAAAGATTGAATGGCGTTAACTTATGAGCTTTTTATCCAACTCTCTTAATTAACGCACATTCATTAGATTTGTTGGGTAACATAATAAATATTTACATAAAATCAATTTAGGGTGTCGTTTGTCGTCATTCTTGGGCCCAATAAGACCCGCTACGGAGCCGGCGGAGGTTCGTGTATTTGTCTAGCCTGTCTCATCCTTAATGTCTTCCCTCCGGTTGACGCCCTAAGCCGAGGTTCGTACCCCATAGGGGGTGCCCTTAGCAAGCGTTCACCTAGTTTTTAACCGACTTCCAAAAAGGAGGAGGTTATATGGTCGTCGCGTATGTTTGTTTTTTTTTTTTTTTATGTCCACCGATTTCTCCGTCAATTGTGGACCGATTTTGAAAATTATTTTTTTGTTGAAAAGGTATGCTCTCGAGGTGGTCCTATATAAATTTTATTAACTTTGCTTGGATAGTTTTTGAGTTAGCTTCAATAATACGTACTTTTTCCCACTTAGTATGTGGATGATATGATAAGTTCCTGTCACTGTTATTTACACAGCAGGTAGTGGTTTTCGAATTTGTGTGGGGTAGGTACTACAACTAAAAAGTGAAAAATAAAAACTTTTTACAAAAAAAAAAAACAACCGACTTCCAAAAAACACTACAAAGTGAAAAATAACTTTAATTTTGGAAGTCGGTGACAAAAAACGAAAATTCAAAACCAATGAAAGACACCGACTTCTGAAATTAAAGTTATTTTTCACTTTGTAGTGTTTTTTGGAAGTCGGTTGTTTTTTTTTAATTAGCATAGTTGAATAATGGTGTCGATTCTCTTGTCACAAATGCCTCTAAACTAGACTAAAAATCACCAAAATTTAGTTTAATCCTGTCAAACGACGATTTCCCATTCTGAAATAGACTAAAATGACACAACTTAACTATATTTTAGTTTGGCAGCACTAAGACGGTACTGAGATATTAGTTTAGTGAAAATGGCAATTTTGCTATTCTGAATTTGACGTTTTTCACCTAAAATTTAGATTTTCTAACTAAATCTGACTATTTTTAATCGCGACTAAAAACGTGTGGAATAAAATTGGTTGTCATGAACTTTAAATTCACACCAACGCCTCGACTTCAGATGCAAAAACAGTACTGAATATTTTTTTTTCTTTTGCTTATATTTCGAAAACGGTGTGTCCAATCGCAAAAATAATGAAAATTTCGACACCCTTTATAAAACCCTTAAACCCCTAACACTCTACATGTAGGTAATATTTTTTCTTATTTTTCATACAAAAAGTAAAAAAACCCATATAAAACACGTCGAGGCTGCCCCCCCTGCGCGCCTCCGGCTCTAAAAAGATTCACGTGGTTAGGTATCACGTGTGGAGTTGCGATTGTCAAATTCGATTTAGATGTGTCAAAATTATTTTTAAATTTAGAGAATTTATTTTGCAGAATAGCTTTTAGATTCTCATAGTCCAAAGTAAGGAATTTTAGTGATAGTTTAGTTAGTTTAGTTCGGTGTACAAGAGAATCGGCACCAATAGCTTAAGACACCCACAGGAAAGCCCGGTTAAGTAGTCATGATCTCAGAGGTCAACTACGAGATGCCCTACCTAAAAAAATAAATAAATTTTGTATTTCGGTCCTTTTGGAGGCAGTTCCGAACTATACGGTTGATGACATTAGTTGAATGGTTTTAGACTGAGTGGTTTTAAATTAATTTTAATTGAGTTCACAACAAACTGTGAATAAATCAGTTTCTGAGTTAATAGGCTAAATTTTAATATTAGGTAGTGGTATAGAATTTAATTTCTTAAGATGTTATTCGGCTGTCAGATATTTAAGTTTTATAGAAAATACTTTTGGCGTTTCGACAGGTTTTGTTCTAATGTCTCAGCAAATTGAAAATCAGTCCTAATGAGCTTGCGCTACGAAAATGTATGACTCGGCATTTAATGATTGGAGCAGTGGTGGCCCAGTGATAACAGCCTCGACTTACGGTCGTGGGTTCGAACCGCAACAGGCGCTTTACTTTGTGTAAATAATTTCATCACCAATGCTCTCAAAACGGTGAAGGAAAACATCGTGAGGAAACCGGCATGTCCTACAAACAAAAATTCGAAGACATGTGACATCTACCAACCCACACTGGGCCCACGTGGTGGATTACAGAACATTTCCTCTTACAGAGAGGAGGCCTGTGTCCCTGCAGTGGGAACATTATAATCTGATTACACATTTATTATTTTACCTACATACAGCAAAACAACTCACAGCTTAAATAAGATGGACTAACGCCTTGTTACCCATATATAAACTGAAACTACAGAACATCGCAGTCCGCGAGCTTCGTTCAATACATAAAAAAAAAATCACATCAGGAACTTTTATAAAAACTTTTTCTACACTTCGAAAACTAATTTTCTTTGTTCAGTGAGTGACTGAACTGAAACTCAAACTTTAGTAAAGATATTGAAATCCAACTTTTCAATCATTTTTACGACTTCCATTTTCTTTTCGTGGATTTATTAATTAAAATTCTTTTTTACTTTATTTCCGGTGTGCAACCTATTACCAATGCGTCACCAACGATAGGTATAGTTGACCTCGTAATTTCATTATCACTAAACAAAAATTCCCAGTAAATTGAAATTTCAATAAGGTGGAAACTAGACTAATAGCATAAACAGCCTATAATGTTCCCACTGCTGGGACACAGGCCTCCTCATTTCGAGAGGGAGTGGGCTGTAATCTACCACGCGGGCCCAGTGCGAGTTGTTAGATGTCACATGTCTTCGAATTTTTTGTCCTAGGTCATGCCGGTTTCTTCACGATGTTTTCTTTCACCGTTTTGAGAGCAGTGGCGATGAAATTATTTACACATAGTAAAGCGCCTGTCTGGCTTCTCTAACATGCCTACTTGTAAGTCGAGGGCCGTTACTATTATAATACTGTCAAATGCTTGCACTGACCGGACAGGTCCACTCAAATCTGTGTGGTTCTTTTCTTTAAAATACCATTTCAGACACTAATCTACATGGTCCTCATATGGCCTGACCAAGGATTATGTCTGGACTTTAAAAGAGCCTGCGACCTCTGAAAGTGATTCCAATATCCTACAGATTAAACAATTTCATTTCATTTAATTTACCACTGGGCCACTACTGGTCACCACTACTCTCGAATAGACTTAGTCGTTTCATAATGTGTAGTAAGTGACTTTCAATCTTAGGGTGCTAAAGCAATTATGAAGGCGATTATACGTACAGAATCTTCTCCGTTGAATTTTGTATTAGGCAGCGATATCATGCGTAGAAATTGCTATCGAGAAATTTCACAATTGGCTTTTAGCCTTTCAAACACCTACACAAAGCGATATGGGGTGATTCATTGTATCAAGGGTCGTCAAGTTTAGGGAATAATTTTGGCATTGGCTAGCGGTTTTATGAAGTCTTCGAAATTCGATCGGCGTCGGTGATTTCTTGCGTCCGGCCCTGATTCGGACCATGGTACGGAGCGAGAGGAAATGGGAGGCTGTCACCTCCTTCTGCGAAGCAGTAATGCTCGCGAAGGAGGAGGCGGAACGCATGAGGGAGAGGCAAAATTCGCGACCTCACGCCCCTCACGCTCTGGGCGTTGGGAATCGCAGGCTGATTTCTGGCCACCGTAGGCGAGGGCTTGCGGACGGTGAGCAATGGGTAGCTCGCCGTCAGATAAGGATCAAGCCCGGGTTGACGGCGCATTGTGTTCCACGCGTGCCTCGAAGAGATGTCAGCAGAATTGACGGGGTCTGCTAGGGCCGATGCCTGCCGGGGGTGCAAAGAAAACCAACAAGGAGATCGTGGCCCCCGGCAACAGGGCAACCGAAGGAACACGGGTGGGTTTTAGTTAGTAAGAGTCTGACATGCCCTCCCGCTCCGCCCAGAGCGGGAGAAGTTATTTGATAATTTCCCACCCAAAAAAAAAAGTCTTCGAAATTATTTCGCCATTGAAACTGCAGTTATTTCATACAACAGGATAATTATGTTCTAAAAAGGAAAATTGTAGGTAAGCACACTGGAACACGCCAGTAATCCCGGGGGTGCTACAATCACGGTAAAGTTTCCTATTTTGATTAGTACCTAATTATGAAAACTTATAAAATAAAATGTCATTCTCATGTTCGATAAAACTCTTGGAACTACTTCAATCCGTATTTAAATAATAGGTAAAGAGGTAAATGTATAAAGGTATAAAACCACAAAAGCTTCTACAAGAAAATGTCATACTCATGTATGACAAAACTCTTGGAACTACTTCAATCCGTATTTAAATAATAGGTAAAGAGGTAAATGTATAAAGGTATAAAACCACAAAAGCTTATGACATACCTAACCTAAACACAAAAGGCCTCACTTAGTTCACATTCTTTGACCAAAGTTCATTGTGTGAAGTAAGGTTGTTCACTCGTCAGCAGTTTTACATAGAAAGCCAGCCCTTCTTTAAATATGAAAGAATAAACCAGTTTAAATAATACCGCAGATGGGACTCTCCGCTGTTCAGGTATGAAGCTACAAGTATGCGGTGGGCTCGTCTTGCTTGGCCAGCCAATTCAGTGAGTGTAACGTAGTCTGAAGATCTAAGAGTCACGCCTTAGAAAGAAAGGCAACTTCTAGATGAATATAACTGTAGGTGATTAGCGCTGTGCGACCCGAATTCCACTTTATTGTGTCGCTTCAAGAGTCGCTTTTTATTTAAATGATTTTGCGGAGTGTCCCATCTGTTTTAATCTGTGATAATACTAAAGGTTTTATGTCCTACTTATTGTTACTAAAGTTGAAACAATGTGTGACTAAGATTAAACTTACGTGGGTAAAAATTACATTAACAGAATCGAATTCAATTAAACTACCTTATTACATTAATGAAAAATAAATAGGAATACATAAACTCATAAACACACGCCTTCTTCCCATGGGGGTAGGCAGAACGCCACTATAACAAACGGGGATATTAATAATGACTAACTACGTAATATACTATTAATTAACGTCAGTTTTAATTATATTTTATCTACACCAATGCTATAAATCCTCTATAAAAGTTTCTGAAACAATTAGCTTATAATATTGCCAACATTAAAACAGCCAGTGTCATTGTAACCATAATATCATCCAAATGAGTGTTATAATGTTGTACTAAATTTCATTATGCAACTCGTTTCAACGTTTAAGCAGGGTAGAGCAGCACCCGCTGCATACATGTGCGGTGATGTGCTGGTGCAGGTGGCACCAGCACATCACCGCACATGTATGCGTCATGTTGTACTGAATTTCGTGGGAATTCTTGATCTTGAATTACAAATAGCCAATGGTTTCGGAACCTTTTATAGAGGATTCATATCATGGCTGGAGATAAAGTCTTGTATGCAACGTTATATAATTAGGTATTAAACAACAATTGCATAAATTACTATTATTTTATGATTGTATTGAATTTTAACGTACGTAATAATATTTTTATTTTAAACATCGAATTATTTTTAATGTAGGTACTTATTTTATTTTAATGATGTTATGAATTGTATGTATTTATGATTTGTGTATTGGGACTTGGTACCTACCTAGTAAATAATAAAATAAAAGATATGTGGATAGTCAAGTTTACTTTAGAAGATTCTTAGGTAATCCTAATTTCAGGAGACGTACTAGACGTCGGGAATCGCAGGCTGATTCCCGGCCACCGTAGGCGCGGGCCTGCGGACGGTGGGCAATGAGTAGCTCGCCGTCCGATAAGGATCAGGCCCGGGTCGACGGCACGTTGTATGCCCCGCGCGCCTCAAAGAGATGTTAGCACAACTGAAGGGATCCGCTAGGGCCGATGCCTGCCGGGGTTGCGGGTTTGTCCGAAAGGGTTACCGTGGCCCCTAGCAACATACAGGTAACTGAAGGAATACGGTTGGGTTTTAGTCAGTAAGAGTCTGACACGCCCTCCCGCTCCGCCCAGAGCAAGTAATTTGATAATTTCCACCCAAAACAAAAGGTAAACCTAATTTATCAGAAGACGGAAGTCTATCATGAATGTTATTATTAGATGATTTGTTTAGGAAAACTCGTTAGTATATTCAAAATATTAATTACGAAGTTGAAAAACAAATTGCTAAAATGAAAACAGTGCCTAATTTATTATCATGCTCATATTAAAAACTCGTTGATGCCAAAAAATCTGTGAGAAAGCAGAAATAATATATAACTGAAGAGCATTTTAAACAGGCTTTTAATCAAGAGTCGCGCTTCGTAAGCTACTTAGGCGTTTTATTGCTCATTTCAAAGATGGCGTTACTTGTTGCTTTCATTAAACATCAAAAAGAAATGATTTCTAGAATGTAGGTAGGGTAATAGGTAATCTACCGCTGGGCACTGGGTGGGCTGGTATCCGCAACTACACGTCAAAGCGCGTATTTTACGTACGGATGGGAAAATCTATTATTCGATCCACCCCAACTCCTCAAAGAAGGCCAGCAACGCCTTGGTGTCACTGATAATCTCACGTAGGGTACCTGGGTTACCGAAGTACTTTGTCCTGTATGTGGCGACCACCGGGCAGTTTAACAGCATATGAGCTACTGTCTCGTCGTCCTCCATGCAGGCTCTGCACAGTGAACTGTCTGTGACTCCTATGACAAAGAGGTGTTTATTAAATGACCTATGGCCAGTTAAGGCAGCTGTAACTGTGCGCAGCTGCTGTTTTGTTAATCAGAGAACCTGTTTCGTGAGGCAGCCGTCGATTGTAGGGAGTGCCTCCTTGGCCTGTCTTGGTCTTTTTAATGGTCAAAAGGTAGTGTCGTTACAGTGTCGCAAAATCAATGGTTTAGTCCCATCTCAAAAATGCCCAACGCGCCTGAGGAAGTTTTCACTTCAAAATTAATTCACAAAAACGATGAATCAGTTATTCAATTCAAGCGTTCTGATTCATAATAAAATTATTTTGTCAATTATTTTTCTATAATTATTGGATCAAGCACAAAAAATAGCATGTCTTTAACTCCAGCATCCCTTTAATAAAAATCTCGAATGACTTAAGAGGTATACGAGGTATATATAGAATATCAGGCGTCGATTTTCCGTCCACCGAGAGGGACTGCCAATTTGTGGCGTAAGGGTGACAAGATCCTTTTAGCCGTGAGTTTTCAAGTCATGTTTGCTAATAGGTACTTCTTACTGCAATAACACTAGAAAAATATTATAAGACAGAGATGATGCTATCCTAATAAATATAAAAAAATAGGTCTCAACTCACTCACTAACTGATTCACCCATTAGCGCCCAGCTCAAACCATCGGACATAGAAAGCTGAAATTTTGTAAAGAGGTTCCCTTTATGATGTAGACAAGGACCACCGAATTTTCGAATTGTTGCGTTCGTTATATACATTATTCCCCTAGTGCTCAAATCTGATATGTATAGCTTTGGAAGAAATAGGTATGTCCTATATCATCAAATCTTTAATTTAATTACCTTAGTAATATTTTGCACAAGATTTACTTTAAAATTACTCTTCTTGAAATATGGTACATATGGCTCATGCGATTTTGATACGATCAAATTGCACCCACTATTTTAATTAATACCTACAAAAAATGATGTCAGCATTTTCTAAATTCAGTTTCATTTAAATCTCATTCTAAACCAAGAGAATGTAATCATATTATTATCATTATCTTTAAAACTTTTGAACGCGGGAATTTCGTGGGATACACAAGTCAAATCATAGAGACAAATTATGCTCACGAAAACCACTTTCCAGTTATTTACGTCTAGTGTCTTTAAAAAATTAATTTGCCGAACTTTAAAAACGTATAGTGGAAAAATTCTTTGCTCTTTCCTGGATCACTAAATGTCAGAATTATTAGAACTTAATTTTATACTTATTTTGAGCGGTTTCTAACAGTTTTCTTCTCTGAATAACTCCAACTTTTCTGTTATTTGTTTCAATATACTGCAGTTCTCAAGAAAGGCAGTTAATTTTTAATATCGTGACATTATTTCCAGAAAACGTGAAAGTTTGCAGTTTGATATTTTTACGCTGCACCTGCTGGGTTTCAGAGTAAATACTAGCGTAGTAATTGTATTGCTAATTTGATTTTATTTAGTAGTAGTATTTCTAACGACCTTGCTAATTATTAGATCTCGGTGTTCCTAGGGTAATCATATTTTTTTTTTAATGATGAATATAGCACTAAATTCACGTGTTTGAAGAACAATATTAATTCATTTAATTGGGGAGTGATTAAAAGAATTCAACGATTATTAATTATAATGAAGTAAAAAACTTAATTACACGCAATAATTTTTATACGTATTTGCCGAAACCGGCAGTGTTTAATAGTCCTTGAAAACATTTGCGTCAAAGCATTGTATATTTTATTTACATTCTTACACAGCAGATAGAAGACCATGTGTTCTGATTGTACACTGAATCAAAAGATACACTATTTAATCGAGGACAATGTTATAATTAAATTATGTTACTGCTGAAAATAAATCTTGGTAAAACAAAGAAGATAAACTCGTATAACTGTCGTGAATTAATTAGTTTCAAGTATATAGAGCAGTGGTGGCTCAGTGGTAACGGCCGCGACTTACGAGTTGTAGGTCGTAGGTTCGAACCCAGACAGACGCTTTACTTTGTGTAAATTAATTCATCGCCACTGCTCTCAAAACGGTGACGGAAAACATCGTGAGGAAGCCGGCATGTCCTAGAACCAAAAATTCGAAGACATGTAACATTTACCAACCCGCACTGGGCCCGCGTGATGGATTACGGCCCACTCCCTCTCACAGAGAGGAGGCCTGTGTCCCAGGAGTGGGAACATTTATAGGCTGATGATGATGATGATTGAAAAACAGATAACACACACAATAAATCTTGCAAGGTAAGTCTCAAAGTTTTCAGAGATTCTATATTCCCAAAAATAATAATCCTGGAACTACTTTGACCCCGTAAATTATACCTAATCCGGTTAAATTTATCCCTTGTGGGTGATAGAGGGTTTATCACGAAAATTTACAACCTGAAAGCGACTACATACCAACATTGGTAGTTACACGTTCCGGGAAAAATACATTAGTGCAGTGTAATTAAGACTAAAGTCAACCTGCATTAAAATGCTACCTTTTCAGTTCACATTTATGAGGTAAATTATACAAGCAAAAGTATAGTTCATTCCTGAAAATTTTCTTAAAAAACCGAGCAAGCATGTCCTAGAACCGAAAATTCGAAGACAAGTGACATCTACCAACCCGCACTGGGCCCGCGTGGTGGATTACGGCCTACTCCCTCTCACAGAGAAGAGGCCTGTGTCCCAGCAGTGGGAATATTATAGGCTGATGATGATGATGATGAAAATTTTATGAGACCTACACAGGTAATAGGAAGCAGGTTCTCTAGGGAAGTAATATTTTATAATGACTGAATCTACTCAGACATTATTTTAGTAACTATACACTGATGAAAACTTGTAGTTAAAGGTTCGTCATAAATAAATAAACACGTTGAATAATAAAATTAGCCTCCGCCTTTTTATGGGTACACCAGTACTTAACCCTTCAAGAAAACGGGCTTGTTTATGTATTCACCTTTTCATAAAAAAAGAGATTAATTTATATTTATTTTTAAGTCGCGGTTTCTCGGTAGCAGCCTTTTTTTTGGGTGGGAAATTATCAAATAACTTCTCCCGCTCTGGGCGGCGCGGGAAGGCGACTCAGACTCTTACTGACTAAAACCAACTCGTGTACCTTCAGTTGCCTGTATGTTGCTAGGGGCCACGGTATCCTTTTCAGACTTTCCCGTGACCCCGGCAGGCACCGGCCCTAGCTGACCCCGTCAGTTGTGTTGACATCTTTTTGAGGCGCGCGTGGAACACAACGCGCCGTCGACCCGGGCTTGGTTCTTATCTGACGAATCGGACTGGGATTCCACGCCCAGGGTGTCTCCTGCAGCGGCTAGGGGCGAAATTTCTCGATAGCAGCCTGGAGTCTGGACTTGTGCCCGGTTGATGGCAATAGGCTAGGTAACATAACTGGCGAAATGTACTATAGGTACACCTCTGCCTAATCTTTTGGGAAATACAGGCGTGATCTTATGTTATTTTTAAATTTAATAGAGAACAGGGCCCTGATAACTTCAAAACGTTTCAGTTGTCTCTCATTTTGTGTATTTTTAACCCCCGACGCAAAAAGAGGGGTGTTAAAAGTTTGACCGCTAGGTGTGTTTGTCTGTGTCTATCTGTGGCGCCGTAGCTCTTAAACGGGTGAACCGATTTGAATGCGATTTTATATATTTGAAATATGGTTTTCTAGTAATGGTCTTTAGGCATGTTTTATCAAAATCAGTTCAGCTGTTTGAAGATTATCAGTTCTTTTCAAGTTGATGAATGGATGTGAGTATCTTCCACAGGTCTGATCGATTTGAAATTTAGTATTCTGTTACTTCAATGATATTAGAAGAACATAGTAACCTTGAACTGATGCTGCATCATCTGGAATTTGCAGGATACCCAACTCCCTTACTAACTTAAAGCACAAGTATCGTGTTTGGGCTCATTGGAATGGTCTCAATGAACAATCAATAGGTTATAGATAGATGGTGAACAGGGTTTGGTGATGGAAGATAAATGAGGAAATGTTTGTGTCAGTTATTTATTAAATTTTAACTGTTAAAATTTTACTTCTGACCATTTTGTATATAACAGATTGTATAATCGAACGCTGAAATGTCAAAAAAATACGTCTTATAATCTCATTAGTTCCTCGATGAATGAAACAAAATTCAAACATTAAGTGTTGCAAATTGCAATTCACAAATTGATTTTATTCAGTATTCAAAGTTCAGATTTAATTTGCATTGCAAAGTAACGCAATGTATTGATGGTGCAGCAGTATGCTTAATTGTTACAAATGAAAAATTTGCCATAGATGATTGGTTTAGCAGCAGCCCTTTTGTTTAATAAAAATTACCTACTTCATTAGCAAAGTTTAACATTTGCGTTGGCAGTTGCAGTCTTATAGTTTTATGCATTTATTTAGATAAGATAATAGTAACTTAATTTTATACTATTTTATTTATTTTTGTCTAAGAACTGATTCCTATTGTATTTTTTTCTTAGTTAAAACGTGATGGTAATAATTTTATGGCCTTTATGGATGACAGTTAGCAAGGTGAGCAACACAGACATACGTTGTACAAATCAAAACTTATTATAAAGAGTGAATAAGTTTGTTTGTTACGATTTCACGCTAAAACAGCTGATCAGATTTGGATAAAATTTAACACATGGGTAGACCATGAGCTGGATTAGGATATAGAATACTGTTTATCCCGTTTATTCCACGGGATCGAGACATATGCGGGTGAAACCGCGAGGCGCAGCTAGTATTATATATTTTCTTTTGTTACAACGTAACGGTAATAATTTCTAGCCTTCATAGAAGACACTGAGCACAGTTTGGCATTCAGATATACGGTGAAATAATTAAGGGTGGTAATTTAGACACTTGCATCCGTCAAGGGGTGATTCTACCTGTCATACTAAAAAACTTTCACCAATAAATTAGTAACAAATTCGTAAAAAAAAAAAAACCTATATAACTTCTTTAGGCACGTTGGAAATTTTTGAGATGGGACTAAACCATTGATTTCGCGACACCATGACGACACCTCATTTTTATAAACGCGATTGTTATTACGATTATTTATATTACGCTACGGATCAATGTTCTATGTAAGTATTTTTACTTTAAAGGTTTTGTAAACGCGACTGAGCTCTTTATTTATATTGCGTTACGGATCAAAGTTCTAAGCAAGTATTTTTACTTTAAAGGTTTCGGAATTATAATTTTTTGTAAACGCGATTGTGTTCTTTATTTATTTTTCCACCAAGGCGATCTTGTTCAAGTTTTCACTTCTGTCGGCACTCCCGGAGTGACACCACTTTTTTTTTGCAATCGTTTCATAGCAAAAGTTGTATGGTAGAATCATCCTCTTGACGGATGTAGATCATACAATTGCCACCTTGTATAGGTAATATAATTATTTCAAAATAAATAAACGGATTTCAAGGTAACTTAAAAGCCTTTAATCCTCACTTGATGAGGTCTCTACGCTGCAGGCGTCGTCCTTACTGGCAAAACATCGTACAAGACACTACGAATACGTAATCAAATGAGTAAAATAATATACCAATCTCCGTAATGTTTTCATACAAATTGTTTTATTTTTGTCATGTCAGAACCATTATAATAATTTCATTTATACAGGATTCAAATATCCTGAAAACATTTATTCGTGTTCACATTATGTAACCATATGTAATTATTATGGACATGGTCTGAAATAAAGGATTTATTATTATTTTATATATATTTAAATATCTCGGGACCTTAGGGTCCCGGTCTTTTGGAAGGTGTACGAGGGGCCGAAGCCAACTCGCAGAGACCCCTTTGACAATTTTATATGTAATGAGGCACCAACCGGCGATTATCCCAGTTTGCACTATGCAAGTGCACCCAAGAACAATCCCCGGTTGGTGTAGGACTATTGCAGAATATGGAAAGAAATCTATTGGACTATGGGTTTGGGTGGCTTAAGTTGGCTGGTAACCTGGAACTATGGAAGGACTATGGCCCCTGCCTAATCAATGTTTTAAATTTACACGGATAAAATGGCAGATGGGAGACTATTAGAAGAAGAAGAAGAAGAAGAGAAGAAGAAGAGAAGAGAAGAGATTGAGAGATTGGGAGAAGTTATTTGATAATTTCCCAACCAAAAAAAAAAAAAAGGGGGTGACTATTATTATACTATTTAAGTTTTTAGAGAAAAACCATTTTGTTCTGTAGTGTGCCTCTGTGAATAATGTATGAGAGAAAAGCCGTACACACTCATCAAAATAAGTATACAAACTTAATTACAAAATAACGGGTGTATTATATAACTTATACAGATGTAAGTGAATACTGTGAAGCATATAATTATTTTTGTACTACGTAACAATTGAAAAAAGTAAATAATGATCAGAAAAACATGTTGACTTCAAGCGGTTATTAACATTTAACAATGATTTCATAAGTTTAATTGTGCAGTGAAAAATGTGTTATTGTATGGGTACTTTTGTAGTAATGAATGGTACAATAAATACAGTTGAATGGCGTATTTTTCTTTGACAATAAAAATACTAGAATTCGAGTCGGGTTTCTAGAATTCGAGTCGGGTTTCCGGAATTCGAGTCGGGTTTCTGGAATTTTATTTGTCTTTTATTTTAACTATTCACATTCACTACCTCGTTGGTCTAGTGATCGCAAGCACCACTGCTGACCATGAGGTCCTTTTTTTTTTTTTTTTGATTCAATTCCCGAGTTGGGCAAAGTGTTATTAGGTTTTGTCATCTGGAATTTCTCAGTAGCAGCCCGGAGTCAGAAATTGTGTCCAGTTGATGGCAATAGGCTTATTACATGGGACTCATACATAACTGGTGAAATGTGGGTGTACTATAGGTAAACCTCTGCCCAACCCTTCGGGGAATACAGGCGTGATGTTATGTGATATGTTTAATTTTATAATATTTGGTCAAACATCTCTCATCATCTTTTACCCATTTTTATGGTTCCGTACCTCAACAGGAAAAAACGGAACCCCTATAAGATCACTCGTGTGTCTGACTGTCCATCTGTCACAGCCAATTTGCTCCGAATCTAATGGACCGATTAAGTTGAAATTTGCTACACATATGAATTTCTATAACACAAAGATGGGCGTGTAATGTAAATAAATGAATTTTGAATATGGGAGTCACTTTTGAGAGGCAAATAAGATAATTTAAAAAAAGTATTGCAAACTGTACCGTGTAACACATCAAATGAAAGGGCTTACTCTGAGGGTCTCATAGTTTTTTTTTTTATAATTTTATAATAAGTCGTTTTAAAGTTGCTTAGAGCCAATTTTTTTTTTTAGTTTATTTAATAGTTCTATACTTATTGATTACAGAAAAACCTATAAGAAGTATATGGTCTTAAAATAATATGGTAATTCTCTGAATATTGTGCGTCCAAACTTAAATTTGCAGTTGGAATGTATGGGAGAACATCTATTTTAACTACAATGTTAAGTTTGTAATTCTTTCTCTTCTTTCTTCATCCCAACTACCCTTCATTGTGCGTGGTTCGACACGCACTTGGCTTACTCTCTTGTGTAATTATGTGTCCATACACAATTACCTATTGCAAGAAGACACAGTCATTTATTTTATTTTTCTTTCTCTCATCTTATTAAAAAAATGATTTTCCCCAAAACAAGTTTTATAAAAGTCTTTCTAAAAAAAACAAAAGCCTCCCTTTTTATTAACAACGCTCGACCCTTCTTATAAAAGCTACTTTAGTCAATCCTTAAGATTAGAGAGACCATAACAACTTATCCTAACACTTTCTTCCGGATCTCATAAAAATTCTAAAATTTTCCCGAAATATTCAGTTTCCCGTCGATACCAGTTATTTCTATTTCACTGAACTCTGATGAAAAAAGGGTAAATCTTTTATTTATATTTATAAGTACACGGCGCTCGTTAGTCGAGACCTTTGAGAAACATTGTTATCAAAAGTTTTTGCGGTTGAGGTCGAAATTCTTATTTATTAAAGTAATGCAAAACGGATCGAAAACACAATAAAAAGGAAATAAAGAAGTTCGAGTTTTATATTTCCCGTGGTACGGTCAGGAACAAATAATCTTAATTATACTTCGATTGAGACTTAAAAATGTGACTGCGCATTCAAGGTCATAGTTTAACTTACGTGCCGCGATCTGTAACACATTTTCGCCTTTTTAGGGTTCCGTATCAAAATGGTGAAAAGGAACCCTTATGGTGCGACTCAATCTGTCTGTCCGTCTGTCTGTCACAGCTGGATATCTTAAGAACTTCTAATGCTATCAACTTGAAATTTGGAATGGTTTTAGATGAAGTTTGCCCAACTATTTTACAAATAAGAAATAAATAAAAATGTATATTTTTTTTTGCAACTGGGACTGAACGGATTCTTAATAATTCGAAGTGGGGCTACTAGGGCATGTGAAAGAACGCTATTTGCACATTCTCAATTTTTTTTTTTAGGCCACAGTTTTCTACTTGTGATGAAAAATGTAAAAAAAAATATCGTTCCCCTTATTTCTGAAGTTTGCATAAAAAAAATCTGAAATTAATCTATGTGATAGAAGTTTATGTAAAATTACAGGAAAAAGAAAACGATGTCTCTAAATAGCACACTTTTTTAGAAATAATCAACAAACATTACATAAAGTTGCAAGATTCTGCACCGCACTGTGCTGTGTTAAAATTCACTGACGAATATAAGCCTCGCCGTTGAAAATTTAAAATGATACGGTACCCTCTGTGCGCGAGTTCAACTCGCTCTTGACCGGTTTTTTTACCTGCGCGGATGTCCGCCATTTCGGTTCAACTTACGTGCTGCGATCTGTATACCGACTCTCAACTACTCTGTTATCGTTGGAGTAGGGAAAGGAAAATTGATTAGGCTTATCCACGAACTACATACTATGTATAGTAAAACGGACTGTCACTTCGTTCCCTGGTTTAGGATGGGCGTTTTGCTTCCACGAGTTTCATTAACCAGCCAAACTGTGTTTTGTTCCCTCTTCACATTTCGCCAATAATTCTGACTATAAGCGGCGAGCTTATTGCCAAAATGTAACAGGCTTAACGAGTCTGAATAGGCTTCGAAGTTAACTTGCGTAACAGTTTCGAGCACCGGAATGTTTTAATATTTAGAATAATTTGCTGTCCGAAAATGCCATTAAGATTTGTTAAGTTTGAAAGCAGAATCGTGACGCTTGGCAATCTGGCCAAGTAGGGAAGATTGCCAAGTAAAAAGTATCAGTCTTCAAAATTTCTACCAACCATCGTATCCGTATGTGCGCTTTTATCATTTCTAACATAACGATATTATCGTGGACGACCACGTCCAAGTCCATAAAATGTATGGAAATGTGAACATAACGTGCACGTATTTCGATACGTAGTTTCATACGTAACGTTATCGTGGACGGAAACCCTAAGCGAATCCTTAGCGACCCTGATGACCCCATTACCCTCCTCCAGGAGAGCAGTAGGGAAACCAGTGTACAAAAACAGACGCCTCCCGACATTCCGACCTCGCCGCCGAGGTCCTTTGCGATCGCGACCGCGTCCCCGCGTAAATGATACTCCCCACCGACCCTTGCTCGATAACGATGTGCCAGCAGTTGTTGTAGCTGAGGACGTAGCTTTAAATTCCCCGACTAATAATATTGATCAAAACTTTGATTCAGCCCGTCCCATCCTTGATGTCCTCCCTCCGGTTGACGCCCTAAGCCGAGGTTCGTACCCCACACGGGGTGCCCTTAGCGAGCGGTGACCTAGTTTTAATTAGCATAGTTGAATAACCCCTGGCTGGAGGTTTTAAGCTTAAGGCACCCACAGGAAAGCCCGGTTAAGTAGTCATGATCTCAGAATCAACTACGAGAAGTCAACTACCTAAAAAAAAAAAAGACGGAAATTTAAAAGTGTTTTCAAATATTTCCAAACAGTTTACTTCCCTGTGTTATCGTGATGCCGTGATGTTGACGTGAGTGTCCACGATAATATCGAAATTATAAAAGCGCACTATATCAAGACCACTGAGTAAAGTAGCTAAATACAACAAAAGAGTTTGTTATGCACACGTGTGCAAAAAATAATATTTGTGCACTCTGCAGGACACATTTATCGTTCGTACGTAATATGATAATTATGTTTTTTTTTTAAACAAAAGTAACGATCGGTTTATATTTAAGATTAGACTTCTATGAATACGCAAACCATATTATACTAGTAGAGGATCCGACCTAGGAACGACCATCACCCATCTGTCTAATGGATGAAAAGTATTTTAGAAAATATATCGAGAGTGGTTCGGCAAAAAAATTCCTGGCCAGACTATGATTAATAAAAAAAACAAAAATTACTTTTTTGAACATTGCAAGATATACGAGTACACCAATACAGCAATGGAAGGATTTTTTCAAAGATAATCTTTGCTACTAACTCGACTTTTGCCAATTGTTAGTCAATTTGGAGTTAATGATCTAAATAGGTGACTACTTAGCCACCTAAGTTTAGAACTGTTCGTGGCGCCCAATAGCCCCATCAATGGATAGAGCTTTTTAAGAGAAACATTTGTTACTAAAACGAATTAATCGTTAAACGAATGATTGCAATTAAAAAAAAGTCATTTTGTATTTTTAATTAATCATAGTCTGATCAGGAATTTTTTAGCCAACCCACTCGCTATATATTTTTTAACATAATTAATTTGATTAAAAATACTTTTCATCAATTAAACAGATGGGTGAAGGTCGTCTCTAGGTCGGATCTTAGACCATACCTACTTATTTATTTATTTAGTCAACTGTTTATTCTGTAGTCTGGGAATCTAAATTACTCGTTGTAAGTAATTATTGTATTTGGTTTCTGATTCCAATTAAGCGTCAATAGATAACTTGTGTATATTTGGCTTAAACACTCCTATATTGTTATTCTTGTATTCAATTCATATAATTCTTCTTCTTCACAGCTAAAGCACTAGTAAGTGGTGAAGGGTGGGCGTTTTGGTACTGTCTTATGTAATTTAGACGTTCGAAAAGTGCTGATTCTCAGCTGTTTATTCTGTTTGATTTTAAATGCTTCTCCATGATATTGCGAGAATGTGTGCTATTAATATAATTTCATATTTAAATAATTGTAATATTCTCTTCTAATTCTGGCTGTGTAAATTCTTATGTATTCCATTTTGGCGCTAAAAATCTAATCAAAGTGGGAATATGATAATTTTATAATATTATAAATGCTTTTTAGTCTTAATATTTTCAAAAATATATTTCGATGCACTTCGATTTATGAACAAACAAACAATTAGTTTATCCTATACTATTAAATGAGAAATATTTGTACGTATATATAAATGTATATACAAATGTTTGTAATCACATTAATGAAAATGGCTCTAACAATTTCGATGAAAGTTGCAATATAGGGGTTTACGGCGGCGAAAGATCGATCTAAAAAGGTCTCATATCTGGGAAAAATTGTTTTCTCCATATTTTCACCCGAGCAGAGCTCGGTCGCCAAAGTTTAGAATAAGATGGCTACCTTAGAATAATGACATGGCAACATGGAATTAGTACCTATGTAGGTATTATCATGGCAGCATGGAATTAGTATGAACTAACCTTTAAGTTAAATGAGCATTCTCTATTATAAATAGAGCAGAGCTCGGTCGCCCAAGCATTTAGTACTAAACGTTACTTAAATAAGTAAGGATTAACGTCTGCATACATTTTTTGACGTTATAACGTCTCTGAACTGTAAGCCACGTTTATAATTAAATCCTATAATTACCCACATTTTTTTAATAAAAATGAAGTTTATTTAATCCACAAGCATTTTAATCCACATTTTTTTCCGTCATTAGCTTTCTATTACAGTGCGATTAATTATAATAACCTAATAAAAAACAACCCTCTCGATTACATTTCTATTTAGGATTAAACAAAGACTTATTGCGAATGCACTCAGTGTCAATGACCTGTCTCTAAAAAGATAATTATAAAACTGATTTGTAACTGAATCAACTTAACGTCCACTTACCCGCTTACTAAAATAATCTATTTAGCCGGTATGTTCGCCGTAATACAGGGTGGCAGAGCCATCGACGCGAAAACTGTTACCATGGATTCAGTACATGATTCTGGACCTTCTTGCAGAGAAACTTTTCGTCAGTTTAAAAAAAATATCAACTGTTCCATACATTTTGACCGTGTAGGTATTGCACTTTTCTATAAAACAGCTGATTTAAAAAAAATAACCAACTAAATATTTCAACGCAGGGGGTTCAGAATCATGTACTTAGTCCATGGTAATAGTTTTCGTGTGGATGTCTCTGCCAACCAGTATGATTAAGAGCGTTTATACAGAAAGTGGGCTACGTCGCAAATTGCTGTCAAATATTTCGCTGTATTTATTAATTTAGCAATATTACTGTATGGAAATAAGAAATATTGCTAACTAGTGAATTTTAATTCATTATTAATATTCTAATTCCATAGTTACCTATATTTCTTATTTCCATACAGTTATATTGCCAAATTATTCAAAACGGCTAAATATTTGACTGCTACTTGCGACGTTGCCAACTTTTTGGATGAACGCTCTTAAACCTTGTAGAGACTTTAAAGCGTGCATTATAAAATTGGGTAACTGACTGTTATGTTAATTCATGTAAATATTAAAACGCCTATCTTCAAAGCGAGCTGCTGAATAAAAGCAACATAAACTCTGAGAGTCGCCACCATTTTTATTATTGTTAGCGGTTACTAAGAAGCTATTTCACTTCACGATTACATCACAAGGTCTTTCAAAATAAGAGGACAATGTACTTGAGGATGATTGTGCCTAAATAAGGTCAAACTTCTTCAGTTGATTGTCACAAAGAGGGGCCCTATGTCGAGTGACCACTTTGTATATTTGTTAGTCTTTGACAACTGCCAAATCTCGATAAACGTAGTCTAACGTACAGTAGGCTGCACGTTCGTTGAAACTCCGTACTAAGCTGGGCCAGCTCAAGGTCAAAATTTTGCCACTGACGTGCGGCTATGCCAGTCGATATAAATATTTCTATCACAAAAACCTTACCTTAAATGTGTTTTGTCAAAGCTTAAATGCAGTGAATATAAAAAAAAAAAACTAGTATGTTTTTTTCTGTTTCATTTAAGAATTGCATGAATAGTTAAGCGTACAAAAGGTGAAAAAGTATTATAATCTATGTTTACATGTACTAAAAAAAAAACAACCGACTTCCAAAAAACACTACAATGTGAAAAATAACTTTAATTTCGGAAGTCGGTGTCTTCGGTTTTGAATTTTAGTTTTTTGTCACCGACTTCCGAAATTAAAGTTATTTTTCACTTTGTAGTGTTTTTGGAAGTCGGTTGTTTTTTTTTGCAAAAAGTTTTTATTTTTCACTTTTTAGTTGTGGTACCTACCCCTCACAAATCCGAACCACTACCTACCTGCTATGTAAATAACAGTGTCAGGAACTTATCACATCATTCACATGCTAAGTGGGAAAATGTACGTATTATTGAAGCTAACTCAAAAACTATTAAAGCAAAGTTGAAAAAAATGATATGGAACCACCTCGAGACCATATTATTTCAAACAAAAAAAAAAAATTCAAAATCGGTCCACAATTGACGGAGAAATCGGTGGACATACATAAAAAAAAAAAGAAAAAAAAAAAAAAGAAACAAACATACGCGACGAACATATAACTTCCTCCTTTTTGGAAGTCGGTTAAAAAAGGAGCTACGTCTGTCAACAAACGGCTGTGTAGTTTGGCAGAGGTAATATATCTTGTAAAAAATAAACTGCGAATAAACACGTTTTCATTTTCATTTTCAGTATAAAAGTTGTCCTACTGCATGACCAAGATCTCGTCTTTTCAAACTCAGTACGAAATATTAGACCATTCTACGTTTGTTTCCTTGCGATGTTTTCATTCATCAGCATTCAGTATTGTGGTTTGTATAAACAAAAACAAAATTGAAAACATTGCTACTTTCCAAGTTCGAATCCGCAAACTCATGCTCAAGAAGCGTATCCCGAAACCTCCATGCTGTCATGTTGACTTAGAGCGAATTTCACCAATTAAATTAAACCCGATCAGTACAATTAAACTGCGTTCAAGAGCTGTTAGTGTCAAAATTCCACAACAATGATGACACTGACAGTTCCTGAACTCGGTTTACAATATAATATAAAGTTATCGTATTATATACGATCAAACAAGAGTACCAGCAAACACGTGCCTTTCAGTCGCAAAAATTAAAGCCCAAAGGGAGAAATAAATAATTTTACATGCAACACCGGGGCAAAAACTTTTGCACACCGCGTAGTTCTAAATGCAATTAGTTTGTGCTACGAGTGGATTGCTCTTTTATTCATTTTTAGTTTTCATACGCCTCCGCTGTTAATAGACGGTTTTTTTCCTCGTTCGATTTAAAAGAATACGGGAAGTCATACGAAACAATCATTTTTGAGATATTATTTATTTGATTTTGTCCTTAAAATGGAACCAATCATTTCTTCATGAAAACTTATGCCAATCCCGTGCGTGGTGGATATCTAAATTAATTAGCTTTTGCCCGCGGCTTCGCTCGCGTGGATTTCGGAAATAACCCACAGGAACGTAGTAACGGGATAAAAGTATATTTTGTCCTATCCTAGGTCATGGTCTATCCGTACGTCAAATTTCATCTAAATTCATTCAGCCAAGTTATACGTGAAAAGATTACAGACACAGATAGAGTTACTTTTGAATTTATAATATTAATATGGATACATAAGATAAGTCATTTATGTGAAAAAATATGAAAAAAAAAACAGGTTCAGACATGTTTGCCACATACTATGGCGTGTAAATATTAATAGTTATGATTGTTAATAATAAATTTCAAGTCAATACTCGGTAATAGGTATCATTAATTTAAACTGAATTCAGAAAAAATATAATAAAAATGTCAACAGCAAATGAAAAATAATTCATATAAAATCTATGTCAAAGTAAATGCTTCAGTCAGAAATTCATTAATATTACAGTACTCGTATAATTATTGTAGAATTATTCATAACGATTTATTTACATAATATTATAATTGTTAATGTGATACATAATGTGAGAAATTTATCAGTAAAAAAATAAACAGTGGCTCTCCGGGAGTGCCAACAGAAGTGAAAACTTGAAAAAAAATCGGCACTACGGTAATCGATGTGTTGATGTCTTTTTAATGGTCAAAAGCTGGTGTCGTTACAGTGTCGCGAAATCAATGGTTTAGTCCCATCTCAAAAATGCCCAACGTGCCTAAAGAGGTTTTCACTTCAAAAATTTTAGACACTACACAACATTTTTGACACAGAATAATTAGAAATTTTTGCATAAACCAATTAATACGATTTTTTTTTAAGTTTTTTGGCAATGCATACGTAGCTGTTTCCATGACTTTCTATATTAGGTACTATGCGAAAAAAGCTATTTGCTATTAGGTAAGGTGTTTCAATGTGCCAACACTTCAATCAAATGAAATAAAAATATCGGGACCCTTTTTCATAGCAAATGGGTATTTCATACACATATGACGCCATAAAAAGGTGGACTCAATTCAACTCAATAGAGTTATGGATATAAGTACATAAAAAAGGTAAAATGAAAACCCACAAATATCGCCGGAAAAATTGGATTATTTGCGATATTACCATAATTTTGCAAGAAATGTACAGTTATCCGAAACTACGTTAGCAACAGCTTTTTTTCCTCGAAGTTAATTTACTATGAAATTACCTATTGGTTAGAAAAAAATATGGGTAGGAAATATGGAGTTTGGTATTAATAAAATCGTGCAGAAATATTCGTATTAGGATGAATTTATCCTCTTTTTTATCTAGGAATTCCCGCAATTTATTTTTAATTGTTGTTAATTTTACGGTGCATTATTAAAATAACATTTTTGCATTCTAAAATGAATAGTAATTTTTCTGCACAACATCATCAAAACAAGCAAGCATCGTTAAAACTGCACAATCTTCTTAATTGGCACATTTATTATCCTGACGTCACATTTTAATGATTTCGCTGACATAGGCATTGTCCTAATACAAAGCTAGGGTTTTCTACAACAGCGGTGGCCGCCACATAACGGCTGCAGTGACGGCTGTCATCAAAATGATGACAGCGGAGTTTGAATTTACGGTGTGAAAAAACGCTCGCTAGGGAAACACACCAAATTACTTTCAAATAACAACGTTTCAGTGACGTCAGTCGATAGTAAATTGCGGACGCTATGTAGCGGCTACCACAGTTTTAGGAAACCCTAGCTTAAGCGCTCATGGTGACGCGATTTTGGTAGAACAATTTCCATGAAGTTTTCAAAGAAATTATTCTACTAGAGTCGCGTCGCGACTGTCTATAGGAGCATTTATACGTCAAACTCAAACTCGTCGTCGCATTAACAGGGGCCGTTCGGTTCCGAACAAGAACGTTTATTGATGATCGTGAAGATCGTGTGTTTTAAAGAAGCGATCGCTTGTATTAGGACACGAGAAAAATAGTCTTGTTCTTTTTACGATTCCTCTTTAGTTTCGAGACGGTCTTAATGAATCTCTAACGCTTTTTACTGTAATTACCACCTCTTAGGTCATTAATTATGATACAGCTGATTATGATTTAAGGATTAAGGATCACGAGTATTTTATATCTTAGTTTTTATTTTTATTTTCATGACTGTGTTGAGTGTGTGTGGTCAAAAACAATGTTCTTACCTGTCTATAAACATTTTATGCACACAACATTATGATACCTAAAAATACCTACATATCTTTAACATGGAGCTGAACTTATTGTACTGAACTGTTATAAAATTGATAGACTGTTATGTTTTCTCGTGTGGTATAAAAACTGGTTCGAGTTCTATGTCTCCCGTTTTATTCGATCAAAAATCGATCCTACATTTCGGCTTCTATTTATAAATATAGAACAATAGATGAAATCTCGGAATCCAATCTGGCTACTACACTTTTAGTTACATTGGTGTACCCAATCCGTAACAAACTTTATTTAGATTTTTGCATCCATTGAATGTTTTGGCAAAACGTACAGAGCGTATTTGTTTGTTTTGAAAAGGATTGTATACCTACCCTTTCAAATGTGTTTCATAGGCTTCCGTATCTCAAAGGGAAAAAACGTTACCCTTATAGGATCACTTCGTTGTCAGTCCGTCTGCAGTCCGTCTGTCAGTCTGTCAAGACCCTTTTTCATAGAAACGCGTGGAGGTATTTGAAATTAATACGAAATACGGAAGTATGTGGTCCCTTAAGGCTATAAAAAAATCAAGCTTCTAAATCAACGCAATAACAAAATACGGCCACATATTATGCGACATATTTTGATACTCGCAAATAAATCAAAACCTACAGGGTAGGTACTTTCCGTTGACCCTAGAATCATGAAATTTGGCAGGAAGCAAGGTCCTCACAGCACGTGTAAAGGAAAAAGTACAAAAATAGTTAATTAGTTTTATCACACAAAAATATTTGTTTTCCAATTACATACTTACATTTGCAGTTGGAGAATTGACCGTTACGTATGGGAGAACATGTTTTTCAACTACAATGTTAAGTTTGTTTTTGGGATATATTCATCCCAACTACGGAACCCTTCATTGTGCGTGATCCAACACGCACTTGGCCAGTATTTATTTTACTATTAGGTCGTTGGTTATTTTCGTTTTTTCTTGCGATTCGGGTAAATATTAACTAATTACTTATATAGGTAATTAAGGATATTATCTCAAGACAATATTAGTGATTGTGAGGTCCCGAAACGGCAGAATGATATACTTACTTACCATGACTAAGAAAATATGAATAATAAAAAATAAAGGATGTTTCGATATGTAAACATTGTAGGTAATGTGGGTAAAAATGCTGTGAAAGGTATTAGAATGACAGTAGCTTTTTTTTTCGTGTAGTTAGTGACTAATCAGGGGGCCTACCACTAGCTCAAAAGCAGTATTATTTTAATATTACTTCAGTGGGAGAAAGAGATGGAGCTATACGTCCTGTAGAGCTTCATCTCTTTCCCACACTGAAGTAATATTAAAATAATACTGCTTTATGAGCTGGTGGTAGGCCCCCTGGTGTCAGAGTTTTATACCGCCCATGGGCCTTTGACTTGGCTTCAGATAGCATTGAGAAATATCTCTCAGACATGCTGGTTTCCTCACGATGTTTTCCTTCACCGTTTTTAAAGCAAGTGATAATTATACAATACGCACATGAATCCGAAAAGTCAGAGGTGCGTGCCTAGGGTTCGAACACGAGACCTATGACCACACCACTAGACTATCACTGCTTTTACACAGTAGCGATGACTGATGGGTATCAATGTAAAGTTAATTTGCATAATAATGGTGCCAATTCTCTTGTACACCGAACTAAACTAACTAAACTATCACTAAAATTCCTTACTTTTGACTATGAGAATCTTAAAGCTATTCTGCAAAATAAATTCTCTAAATTTAAAAATAATTTTGACACATCTAAATCGAATTTGACAATCGCGACTCGACACGTGATACCTAACCACGTGATCTTTTTAGAGCCGGAGGCGCGCAGGGGGGCAGCTTCGTCGTGTTTTGTATGGAATTTTTCACTTTTTGTATGGAAAATAAGAAAAATTATTACCTACATGTAGAGTGTTAGGGGTTTAAAAGTTTTATAAAGGGGGTCGAAATTTTCATTATTTTTGCGATTGGACACACCGTTTTCGAGATATAAGCAAAAGAAAAAAAAATGATTCAGTACTGTTTTTGCATTTGAAGTCGAGGTGTTGGTGTGAATTTATAGTTCATGACAACCAATTTTATTCCACACGTTTTTAGTCGCGATTAAAAATAGTCAGATTTAGTTAGAAAATCTAAATTTTAGGTGAAAAACGTCAAATTCAGAATAGCAAAAATGTTATTTTCACTAAACTAATATCTCGTTGCCATCTTAGTGCTGTCAAACTAAAATATAGTTGTGTCACTTTAGTCTATTTCAGAATGGGAAATCGTCGTTTGACAGGAATAAACTAAATTTTGGTGATTTTTAGTTTAGTTTAGAGGCATTTGTGACAAGAGAATCGGCACCAATGTATACCTAGTTCCAAAGTGAAATAAGAAACGCAAGTTTTTTTTTTCAAGAATACACTTAGTTACGGTTAATGCTGACTTATATCTTACTTACTACTTGTATAACTTATTACAATATCGCAGACATACGATATTTTATGTGACAACACTAAATCCAATAAGATATTCTCCTTACTCAAATGGAATTCCTGAGTAGAAAAATATACCTCGTAACGAATTCTATGCTGATTTATTCTAAGCCCGCTACCTAAAGAAATATTGTGTATTAATAAGTGAGTAGTAATTTAATGTCCACGAAAACTAATCTGCTGAAGGCTTTTCTCCTAATTAATGAGGTCACGTTTATTGCTATGACGGTCGCTTTTAACAAAAACTACTGCATCTAAAATTTGAATATGCAATGTTCAAGCAAAATGAAAACTGAAAATGAATTATGACGTCACTGATGGTATATCTGTGTATGTATAAACATTTCAGATGCATAAATGCAAAGCCTCGTTCTCTGTATTTTTTGAGGTTGTGGCGACACAGACACAGTTTTGGAGGTTTGCTGTCTATGTCTTTGCCATTTGGGAATGGAAAACAATATGTGAAGTACTTCTATTGAAAAGGGAATCCTTCCTTTTCAATAGAAGACCGTGACCTCCAACTAAACGGGAGTTGTGTGTCTTTGTATAGAAAGTAGGTCATCTTCGAGTGCTATCTCGTCTCTTGTATGCTTTCTCTTCAAAGGTTTGACATCCAGACACAACAAACTTAAACGTTAGGTACTTCTGGATATGTATGAACCCAGAAGTAACGTTGAAGTTTGAGGAAGTGAAATCTCGTAACGAAAACCACTCTTATTGAATTTCAGAGAGCATAAACATGTTTCAGTTAAGGTTACAGAGATCAAACGACAACGATGACAATGTTTGTTGTAGTCAAAAGTTTCTTCAAATAATTTATATTTTTAAATTAAAGTTAAAACCAACTTCAAAGAGAAAGTTTTAATGTATGGTACTTCGTTAATTAACTTTAATTATTGTAACGTTTGTCCTACTGCAGGGCAAAGGTCTTCCTTCCCTCCTTCCACGTATACCTATTCTTTGTTGCTGTTTGTTGCCAATTCTTATGAAAAAAGTTGAGTTCGTCACGCCATCTCCTCCTGGGCTTGCCGCGTTGCCGTTTGCTCCTGTTTGAGACCCTGTTGTTATTTTAACCCATAGCTCCTCCGGCATACGACAGATGTGGCCAGCCCATTTAAGCTTGGCAGCCGTGTGACCTACATCAGCAATTTGAATTTCAAACGAACCTACCTTAAACTAAACATAAAAATGCATGTCAGTACTTTGGAATACAAATTTTCTCAATTATTTTGGAAAAAGTCGAGTTCGTCCCGCCATCTCCTCCTGGGCTTGCCGCGTTGCCGTTTGCTCCTGTTTGAGATCCTGTTGTTATTTTAACCCATATCTCCTCCGGCATACGACAGATGTGGCCAGCCCATTTAAGCTTGGCAGCCGTGTGACCTACATCAGCAATTTAAATTTTGGAACGAACTTACCTTAAACTTATTTTACATAGATTTACACTTATACCAATATACCATACCTACCTACATACAAAAAATGCATGTCAGTACCTACTTTGAAACAGTCACATGTAAGTTTCTCAACGCAAGTTTTCTCTCCGTTTGTTGGTATGCAACACGGGGACAAGTCTTGTGCAGCGAAAATAAATTGACTTGGAAGCAACATAATGATGTCGTGTACATGCCAAAGGGCAATTTTCCAGTCCAGGTTCTAATTAAGGATCGTTTCTGCGAATGACAGAATAGGTTAAATTAACTCAGGATTAAAATGTATAGTGGGTGTCGTTGCTACAGCTTTATTTTTAGTTTATTTTATTTTAAATGTAATATACAACTTGTAGGTGCTTGCTTGCTAAATTTTAAACTTGTAAATGTGTGCAGATATCAAGTGGTGTTAAATGGGCTTCTTCGTATGTTTCATGTAGTTTTTTTCTTCTATAGCATGTTTCTAGTATAGGTAGGTACCTATACAACGTGTAACAAAAACCCTGTCCAATCCGTGAGGGTGTTGTTAAGAATGGTACAGAGAGTCTATTTATATGGTAATTACCAGGAAAAAAAAAAAAAATATTGACAGATTTTTTTCTTCAATGGGGAATTTTACCGAGTGATTACATGGGGCGCAAGCGGCCGTCATTTTGCGGGTTGAAAATTTGCCAAGTTTTTACGGACTCGGGATAATTTTGGCATTAAAAACAAGTATTTGATGAAACAAGTTTCAGCAATAACTTTTTTATAATAATAAGTATTTTTATTAGTTTTTGGTAATGTTATTGCAGTACATAATGTGCCCTTTTGGGATCGTACAGGGTTTTTGTAACACATTGTTTATCTGTTATAATAACTGAATTGAGCGCAAAGTCGCACATATCATATTCCCTGATAGTAATAAATCAATCAATCAAAATGTAGAATGTGAATGCAGAATGAATGAAAGAATTAATGAAATAATGAATGAAAGAATTAATGAAAGAATGAATGAAAGAAGAAATGAAAGAAAGAATGAATGAATGAATGTGTGTGCAGAATGTTTGGACATAATTATCTATGGAAAAAAATCACAGTTTCAAGCAACATAACAACATCACGCCCGAAATCCCCGAAGGGTTATAGTTTGACCAATACCGCTGTACTGCACCTTAGGAAGGCGCGCGGCGAGACGGGGGAGCAGTGCAGGCCGCTAATTTGTCAAAGCTCTCAGCTCATTGGTCAACACTGCCCCCCGCCTCACCGCGTATTCCTAAGGCGCGGTACAGCGGTATTGGTCAAACTATAGGCAGAGGTGTACCTATAGTACACCCACATTTTGCCAGTTATGTTTAAGTCCCATGTAATAGGGGGCGAGCCTATTGCTATCAATCGGGCACAAATACAGACTCCGGGCTGCTACTGAGAAGTTCCAGATGGAAAAACCCAATAATAATTTACCCGACCGGGGTATTGAATTCAGGACCTCATGCTCAGGAGAAGCCCTGGCGACCGCTAGAGCAACAAGCAAGTTTAAAAACGTTTTTTACTTGAAAATTAAGCGACTTCAGACTTCTGTGGGCCTAAAACGGCCGCTTTGACAGAATCATAATATGATAATAATTATGAATCATGTTAAAAGTCACAAAATGACAATTCATAATATTATCTACGTACAATTCATATTATGCAATTCATCAATTTGACAGTTTTGTATTTCTAATGAAATAACGTTTACACTGTAGAAATAAAATTTTAATTTGATTAATAAAAACTGAAAAGAAAAATTTTCCGGTAAAATTACGGTCTTCATTTTTGCATGCGGCAATATTTACACCAAATATGATTCTGTTATGAATTGAATTGAATATGATTCAGCTAATATGAGTCATTATAGAGGAATTGCTTAATGTGGCCGTTTTAGGCACTAAAAACTTTGGCGGTGTCTCTAGGCATCGCCAATGCCTTCAACACCCCCTGGAGTTGCATCAGGGAGGCACTTCGGTATCACCGGATGCCGACCTACCTCTGTCGTGTGGTCGAGGCCTATTGATGGACAGGGCTGTCATCTACCCCGGTCAACAAGGAGAGTGGAACCGGCGAGAGATGTCGTGCGGTGTCCCACAGGGATCGGTCCTGGGGCTGCATCTGTGGGACATCGGATACGACTGGGTGCTGCGCGCCGACCTCCCTACAGCGTCAGCGTCGTTTGTTACGCTGACGACACGCTGGTCCTGGCGCAGAGGAGGTCGTACCAGGCGGCGGCCGACTTAGCGACACGCGGGGTTGCGACAATCGTCGACAGAATCCCGAGACTCGAGGTGGCCCTGCACAAGTCCGAGGCCATGGGTTTCTATGGTCCTCGTAGTGCGCCACCGTCAGGTTCTCAGG
Source organism: Agrochola litura (assembly GCA_949152395.1). Classification (NCBI taxonomy): domain Eukaryota; kingdom Metazoa; phylum Arthropoda; class Insecta; order Lepidoptera; family Noctuidae; genus Agrochola; species Agrochola litura. The sequence continues at coordinate 12,212,122 of OX424509.1, read as the reverse complement.
TTATGGCGGGAGGGGTTCACATCGGCGTCGAGTCGACGATGAAGTATCTGGGACTCGTCCTCGACAGCCAGTGGAACTTCGTGGAGCATTTCCGACGTTTGGCTCCCAGACTGGACCGGACCGGGGCTGCCTTGAAGCGGCTCCTGCCCAATCTGGGAGGTCCAAACGCCTCCTGCCGGAGGCTCTACGCGGGGGTCGTGCGGTCCATGGCCCTTTACGGGGCACCGGTGTGGGCGCCTTCATTGAGGCGACAGCCAGGCCGCTGACTGAACGCGTCCCAAAGGGTCATGGCCATCCGTCTGGCCCGAGGATACCGCACGGTCTCCTGCGAGGCGGCGAGCCTCCTTGCCGGAGTACCGCCATAGGATCTGGAGGCAAAGGTCCTCGCGCACATTTGGGAGTGGCGCGAGGAGGCGAAACGCCGGGGCTTAACTCCAATGCCGCAAGAAGTCGCGGCACAGCGGACAGAGCTCCGGCGGGATCTCATGGCGGAATGGAGAGTGCGATTGTCGCAACCCAGCGCTGGGCACGCCACAATGGCGGCGATAAGACCCCTCTTTGAGGAGTGGCTAGCGAGGCGCCACGGCGTCCTCACCTTCCGCTTGACGCAGGTCCTCACCGGACACGGCTGTTTCGAGAGGTACCTGTTCAGGATAAAGCGGGAGGAAACACCCGGGTGTCGTCACTGTGTGGATCGCCCGGAGAACACGGTGGAGCATACGGTGGAAGTCTGCCCGGCTTGGGCAGGGCATCGCCGTGTCCTCGTGGAAGCGATCGGCGGCGGTGATCTCTCGCGTCCGGCCCTGATTCGGGCCATGCTACGGAGCGAGAGGAAATGGGAGGCCGTCACCTCCTTCTGTGAAGCAGTAATGCTCGCGAAGGAGGAGACGGAGCGCGTGAGGGAGAGGCAAATTTTGCGTCCTCACGCCCCTAACCGCCGCAGGAGGAGACGCCCTGGGCGTCGGGAATCACAGGCAGATTTCTGGCCACCGTAGGTGCGGGCTTGCGGACGGTGAGCAATGGGTAGCTCGCCGTCCGATAAGGACCAAGCCCGGGTCGACGGTGCGTTGTGTTCCACGCGCGCCTCAAAGAGATGTCAGCAGAATTGACGGGGTCCGCTAGGGCCAATGCCTGCCGGGGCTGCGAATATAGGCCGATAGGGATATCGTGGCCCCCTGGCAACATGGCAACCGAAAAAACACGGGTGGGTTTTAGTCAGTAAGAGTCTGACACGCCCTCTCACTCCACCCAGAGCGGGAGAAGTTATTCGATAATTAACCAAGCAAAAAAAAAAAAAAAAAGGCACTAAAAACTTAGCTGAACATTAATCTATTGTACCTGGTAAATCAATGAAAAATGTGCCAAGACAATTTTACTATTATTTATTCAAGCAAACATTTTATATCTTCGTAATTTGCCGAAAATAATAGATTGAGCCCGCAGCTGGAAGCAATTTAAATGAAGTTTATTTTAGAGATGAGTAGGTAATATTAAAGTTCTGCAATCAGGATTAAACATCACTTTGTTTCGATTACAGAAATTACTCAATATACATGACATCACACTTGTAACCCCCGAAGGGCTAGGCAGAAGTGTACCTATAGTACATTTCGCTAGTTATGTTTAAGGTTGCACTGGTCGACTCGAACTCGTTGGTGGCGTGGCTAATATGCATGCTATTTAGTACATAGTTATTTAGTTTTATTTATTTCTTCTTCTTCTTCTTATCGCTCTTACCTCGACAGAGCGGTTGTGGTCACAATGAACTATGTCCAATCGCAGGTGTAGTCGTTGCCCGCCTCACGATCTCCCTCCATCTGGTTCTGTTACATGACAGTCTGGCGCATTCATTAACAGGGCCTCTAACCGCGGATTTTATTTGATTGGATCACCTCATTGGTGTCCTCCCGCGTGGCTTATTACCATCTACTCTGCCCTGTACCACTAGACGCTCTATGGAGTCATTATTCCGCCTGGAGACATGACCAAAAATCTTTAGTATTCGAGACTGCTAGTGCTAATAGACGCTGTTTGATACCGAGTTCTTGGAGTATGGAGACGTTTGTGCGGAATTCTGTCCATGATACCCCAAGCATTCTTCTCCAGCACCACATTTCTAGAGCATCTACTTTTTTCTTTTCCAGTTCTCGTAATGTCCACGTCTCAGCTACGTACAGAAATATGGAGAATACAAGTGTACGGACCAGCCTGATCTTAGTGGCCTTAGTTATGTTGCGATTGCGCGTAGCGTTTATTTATTTATCTAGTGTTTATTAATTATTTATATATTTATTTAGTGAAATAGACGATGATTTATAACGAAAACGAGCACTTAACATTTCATGAACAGACCTTTGGTCGTATAGATGTTATGGAAAAACTACTAGATGTATCTACTCAAAATAAAATTATTATATTTTTTTAATAAATTTATCTATTCCGGTACGATTTCTATTTTGCCATTGTAACACTACATAGGTTATTTATTTACGCCCAAAGATGAGTTAAAATTTGAGTTGAAATATAAAAGTTTCGACGCTCATAACTTCCAAATCAACACTTTTTTCCCAGTTCTGCTTCCATACCGGGTTACCTAACGATAAGAAAAATTGATGTAATTTTTAGTTTTGAACGTACGCCGTCAAACAGACGAGTAATCATCATACTACGTTTGTATGGAAGAATGACCGACTGGTGTACCCTTAATAAGTCCCATGTAATAGGATGCGAGCCTATTGCCATCAACCGAGCACAAATCCAGACTCCGGGCTGCTACTGAGAAATTCCAGATGGAAAAACCCAATAACACTTTGCCCGACCTGGGATTCGAACCCAGAACCTCATGCCCAGCTGTAGCGCTTGCGACCACTAGACCAATGAGGCAGTCACTCAATCTAATAATATGTATATGTTACGGCTAAAACCCGAAGTACGGCTACACCTCGTTTTAGCCGGCTAGAACTAGGTGCGGCCGGTAGCAGTTGGTTAAACTTGCCTAAATGGATCCTGGCACTCGCCGGCCGCTACCGCGGCACCGCTCGCTTCGCTCGCTCGGCTCGTGCGGTGTGTTATGTGGTCACAGTTCTAACCTAACCTAACCTACCTTTCAGCCATTTTCATTTGCTACAACTAACTTTAACCAACTGCTACCGGCCGCACCTAGTTCTAGCCGGCTAAAACTAGGTGTAGCCACACTTCGGGTTTTAGCCGTGACATATACAAAAAGTCTGAATACTCACTCTTCATGAATATTCATTCTTCTACATCATTATCATGAAGTATGAAGAATAGACGGTTTTCTTTAAATATCTATAAATTATGAAGGGGTTTATGTTAATTTTAGTATCAAAATAACTAAATGGCATATCTGGGCCCATAACCAATATTTTTTTTTTTAATATGCTTTATTGTGTCACTGATAACAATATAGTTTTATAAAAAGCCACATTCACATTTAGTTATTTTGATACTAAAATTAACAGTTTATCATGACGAACGATTATGTATAATCGTAGGCTTCTAAAAATATACAGCGTTTACTTCGATAAATCATGATTCACGCTGAGAAAGAAAAATAACCAATATTGTCTTAACAAACTTCCCAATTTACGTAATTGGTTTAACCATTAGTCATATTGATTGATTGATTGAGGCCGTATCTTAACCAAAGCGATTGTCACGCGTACACGGTACCGTCGCGTTTATTATGTTCGGCAAACCAGTACCCTAATTGCGTAATACACGATCAATCACAGTTTGTTTCGATTTGAAACAGATTGCTAATCCATTGCTTCAAAAGTTGGAAAAAAAAATCCGCTCAACAACGTAAATAATGCAATGAATGTTGTTGAACTGTCAAAATGAAACAAATTTGTCATAATCGTTTACGAAAATAAATTACACAATTAGGGTACAGGACGCATGGTCGCGCCGACGGAAGGCGCTTTCCGAATTTCTAAGCAAATGAAGCGGCTTTCTGAACGCCACGATCGCATATTCGCGCGACCGATCGCTTTGGTTTGGACGCGGGGTGATGGGTTTTGTTTTATGTAACCGATCCTCTTTTTAACCGACTTCCAAAAAGGAGGAGGTTATATGTTCGTCGCGTATGTTTGTTTTTTTTTTCTTTTTTTTTATGTATGTCCACCGATTTCTCCGTCAATTGTGGACCGATTTCGAAAATTCTTTTTTTGTTTGAAAGTGTATGCTCTCGAAGTGGTCCCATATAAATTTTATTAACTTTGCTTCAATAGTTTTTGAGTTAGCTTCAATAATACGTACTTTTTCCCACTTAGTATGTGGATGACATGATGAGTTCCTGTCACTGTTATTTACATAGCAGGTAGTGGTTTTCGAATTTGTGTGGGGTAGGTACCACAACCAAATAGGTGAAAAATAAAAACTTTTTACAAAAAAAAACAACCGACTTCCAAAAAACACTACAAAGTGAAAAATAACTTTAATTTCGGTAGTCGGTGACAAAAAACGAAAATTTCAAACCAAAGAAAGACACCGACTTCCGAAATTAAATTTATTTTTCACTTTGTAGTGTTTTAATATTATTTATTTATAGAAAACCGACTCGAAATTAATCAATGAGGTGACATTCGTTTCTCACAAATCTCTTTAATGCATTCTCTTAATTTCCCTACTACGCTATAAATCTTTGAAACCTGCATTGAAAGAATGATAATAAAGACTTTGTCCCCAAATAAAAAACGAAAAAATTAAAAGGGTAACGAGGAAGGAACTCCTACAGGGATGGAATTCTAAAGCTGGTAAACATACCACAGCCGGAAGAAATACAGGGTGGCACGGAAATTGACGCAAAAACTGTTACTTCAGTACATGATTCTGAACCCCCCTTTTTTTTTTTTTTTTTTGGGTGGGAAATTATCAAATAACTTCTCCCTCTCTGGGTGGAGCGGGAGGGCGTGTCAGACTCTTACTGACTAAAACCCACCCGTGTTCCTTCGGTTGCCCTGTTGCCGGGGGCCACGATGTCCCTATCGGTTTTCTTCGAACCCCCGGCAGGCATTGGCCCTAGCGGACCCCGTCAATTCTGCTGACATCTCTTTGAGGCGCGCGTGGAACACAACGCGCCGTCGAACCCCCCTGCGTTGAAATTTTTCGTCGGCTATTAAAAAAAAAACTGCTGTTTCATAGAAAAGTGCAAACCTACGCTGTCAAAATGTAAGAAACAGCAGATAAAAAAAAAATTAATGATGAAAAATTCCCCCCCCCCCCCCCCCCTGCCAGCTAAATGGTTGGCTCTGGATAATATGTGGAAAAATTCACAGCAGTAGTATTTTTATCGAAATTAAAAGGAAAACTATCACAGCTAAGCAGGCTCTACAAGTTAACGAGTAATAATCAACCAACTTACATTTGCAGTTGAAAAACCATGTTGTCCCACACATTCCGTATGGGAGAACATATTTTTCAACTACACTGTTATATTTGTTATAGGATAAATTCATCCCATCTTTCCGTAGATGGGATGAATTTATCCCTTCATTGTGCGTGGTCCGACACGCACTTGGCTGGTTTTTATAGTACCTTATGTCATGTACTATCGAAGAAACGCATATCTGTACACTGTAAGGACTATTCTTGCTTGCAGCGCTCGGCCGCTATAGTATTGCTTACCTACGAAAAATAAGGGTCGTGTGCACGGAATTTTGTTTTCAAATTGGTTAGATATGCATTACCCCGATGGTACCAACAATCTATGCAAATAAATAAACTTTACTTTATTTTATGTCAACTGAGCTAACAAGATGCTATTGATCCTGTGTACCTCCAGCTTTAGAGAACATCCTGTCATTTTATTTGCATTCCTGTTTTGTAATATTGCAACAGGGATTTTTAATATATTACATTCTGCATGTTTACTTACAAAACAAGCTTGACATTATTTCTGTATCGAATACTTTGCTGGAATTGATTTGTTTTACTACGCCATCTATACAGAATTCGATAAATTTTTTTTCAAATTGTTTTTCTGTCTATAACCGCATTATTTGGAAATACTAATCAGATTTGAACAAAACTTGGGACAGTGATAGTCATAAAGAAAACGGATGCTGAAATCCGTTTTCTTTATTACTTTTGAAAATCGTTGACAGTAAACTTGTGTTAATTCGGATACATTCGCGATGGCAGCTAGTACGGAAATGTACATTCAGAGAGTGAAAATTTATTCAGGCACGAGATTTATTATTTTTCGAATACCTAAACGTGCTGCCAGCATCCAACTAAAGTTTGAATATGTCTGGATGTTTGTTACTCAATCACGCAAAAACTGTTTAACGGATTTGGATGAAATTTGGCACACAGATAGTTTATAACCTGAATTAACACATAAAAAGAAAGAAAAATAGGTTTATTTGCCACAGAAACACATGCATACATAAAAGACAAGAGTAATCGAAAACAACAAAAAGTAAATCACGAGAATAAAACAGAAATTAGTCGGCAGTTGCACGACATGACTGTGACAAGAAGGCTTCCACTCAGCATGATGCAGTGCTAGGGGACCCACAGCATAGCGCTGATTTTCAGTGGTCACCCGAAAAAAAGATCATAGGATTCTTTTTATCCCGGTAAATAACATGGGCGGGCGAAGACGCGGGTGTTAGATAATTAATGTTGAGGTTAGTATTATATTAAAATATTGTAAGGTAATTAAGCAATTTAATAAAAGCTGATTCGTAATTCTTAGATAAAATTCAATAGAACATCAACCGACAGTATGGTGACAATCGTTTGAAACAGCTTATTATATTAAATATTACGTAACAATTAATATCAATAACATCTAAATGAATTTTACAAGTTAAGTGTTATTTTTAGGTAAACACAATTCCTAGTCAAATTAGGTACTTCTACATTAGTCCCGAGCTTTGTAAATGTGACAGATGCCATTTTCAGACCAACAATATTTTAATATAATAGTAACCTCAACATTAATTATCTAACACGGTAATGTTAAATAAAAATGACAGTTAGTCAGGATATACGGAAAAGAAAATTTGTAATTTTTTTTTAGCGGTCAATCCACTTAGCTTACTCAGCCATATTGTATGAGGTAGGATAATGTTAAGTCATATAAACGATGACATCTATCAGTCAATGCTTACTCAGCATTTCAATCCTTTCTATTTGATTAACCTTTTGTATGTATTTCTAGGTATTCTTATTTTCTTTTCAGAATATTTGTGCTTTATTTAAGCTTTGGCTACATTCCGCGCAAGACCTGTACCCTAATTGCGTAACTTATTTTCGTAAACGATTATTGTTTAATTTTGACAGTCCAACAACATTCATTGCGTTATTTACATTGTTGAGCAGATTTTTTTTTCCAACTTATGAAGCAATGGGTTAGAAGTCTGTTTCTAATCGAAAAAAAATGTGATTGATCGCGTATTACGCAATTATGGCACCGGGCGAAACGCAACTGCGCGCGTCAATTGTTTTAACTAGAAAGTCACGTGAATATTCGCGCTAGTTTAAACACCTCCATACAAGTTAGTTTAAATCATTGACGCAAGCGAATTTCGTTCCGCGTCCAGGGCGGGAGTCAGAGCGTTATGGAACTGTGTAATGAAATATTTGCAAGACATATATCTGTCTTATAGCTTGAAGACGGATGCAATTTTCTTTTCGATTTCGCAACGTGACATTAGAGCGCGTGCCCACTGAGAGGTGCTATGTTGACAATATAGGAGGAGTCGACATTTCTTAGCATTTTATACCACTTTCACCTTCCTAATGGCAAAGGAGACAAAGAGTATATGACCCACTTATCAAGTAGGTACTACCTAATAAGTGGGTTATCTTATCTCCTATGTAAATGTGTCTAAACCCCAATTATCATATTTTAACGAAAGCACGTAGCATTTATGTACTCTAAGGACACTTTCCTAAAATAAATCCTAATCCTTTAATTTAGAGACCCTATGAGTACCTACCTTTACGCAAAATTTTATTTCTTTTATTTGACAAATTGCCGGTTTCAGTGCCATTTATTTTCCCACTAACAAAGGGCTAAATATAATTATGTTTAAAAAATATTCTTGTTCAAATTTTTTTAGAAAATGTTTTGTCAAAATGAATCAACCACCCCATTTTATTTCTGTTTTCATAAAAAAAAAACAGTGCCGACAGGAGTGAAAACATGAACAATTTTATTGTGCAGGAAATACTTTTCTTTTTTGAAGTCGGTAAAAAAAGGGAAATGTCAATCATGTCGTTGTCTTGTCTCGATGTTTGGAATGTCATTAATCCCAAAGCAAATGTATCGCGCGTTGATGTCTTTTTAATGGTCAAAACTAAAATTAATGAGGTGTCGGTAACAGTGTCGCGAGTTCAATTGTTGTTTCATCTCAAAAATGCCCAACGCGCCAAAAGAAGTTTTCAGTTAAAAAAACGTAAAGGTCAGTTTAGGTCAAACGAGCGAATATTCTTTCAATTCCCACTTTATCAATTTCTCTTTGTGTAAACAGAGAGCATTCCGTCCTTGGTTTCAATCAATCATTCAATTTAGCCTATCATCGTCCACTGCTGGACATAAGCTCCGTTCGTTCTTATATATTCGTATATCGCCTATTCGTTGATCTATCCAAAAAAAAACAATCAGCCGAGCCTTTTCCCAACTACGTTAGAGTCGGCTTCCAGTCTCCGGATGCATCTGAATACCAGTATTTTACATAGAGTGACTGCCTATCTGACCTCCACAACCCAGTAGCTGGGTAATACGATACTCCTTGGTAAGACTTGTTGTCAGACATTGGGGCTTCTGATGACCCGTAATAACTGTCAAAGATCCACGAATGACAGCCGGGACCAACAGCTTAACGTGCTTTCCGAGTCACGGAGGAGTCTCGGTATGTAAAGATGGGCACCCATCCACGGACCAACCCCGGCAAGCGTAGGTTAACCTCGTTGGTCTATCCATACTAACTGAATTATTAAGAACTAGCTTCCGCCAGCGGCTTCGCTCGCGAGATATCTTTATAAATTATAGCATTCTATTGGTGAATTAATTTTTTAAATCGGTCCAATAATTTTTGAGTTTATTCATAACAAACAAAAATACGAGTAGGTACGTCGTTCAAGTTCTATTGGTCCGCGCCGTGACAGTTTTACGACCGCGCTTAAATAAACAAACACTCGGATTTCTTTACAATGTCTCAAGTAGTATTGTTAATGTTTTTTGCTACTCGAATAGATTACGAATACGTTTCAAATGGTTGCAGTCTTTGTAAACAACGTTCACTTATCTTTATTACCCGCTTTTGTTATTATTTCTTTTGTTCTTTGTGATAACGATTTCTGATAAAACTACCGTACCAATTCACACGAAATTTTGCAGGGTACATTATGGATAGATAAGTTATCTAACAAAAGCGTTTTTAGAGACAAACATTGAAAACAAAAAATTCAAAAAATCTAGATTTTTTATGATCTAGAATTTCTATTGCTTACGTAACTTTCACCGTACCAAAAAAATATTTTTTTGTTTTATTTTGTTCTAAATGTTGTCTAAAACGATGATACATGTAATATAGAAAAGAAATAAAACACTTACGGATCAGATCCATACAGAAAAACCACAAAATATAACAACTTTCACTGTGACAGGAACTTTCTCTTTTTTGTTTGTTTACACTTTTTTGGTTGGGTCAAAATAGGTGTTATTTAGTGCGAATATTATCTAAAACGATGTAATATTTACTTCAAAATGAAAATATCACCACTTTCCGACGATTTACACACAAAAACCATTAAAAAACGAATTATTACAGCGGACGGGAGTGACATTTGACTGACATTTTACCGCGCGGGAACGTGATTTTCAACATTTTTTTAAAATGTTGCCTATTAATATTTTTGCTTTTAGTCGATTTATTTGACGAGAATATCTATCCGACCATAGACACAAAAATTCACAGACAATAATAGCCATTACAGCGAATACAAATAGAGTTGTAAGCCGCGTGTGTCACTTGTTGCCAATTGGCAACAACGGTCCTTTACCGGTTAAAGCTTTTAGCTTTGTAGATACAGTCTGGGAAATTAGCTGTTACGCATATTGTCACCCTTTTTTTTATGGGTGCGAAATTATCAAATAACTTCTCCCGCTTTGGGTGGAGCGGGAGGGCGTGTTAGACTCTTACTGACTAAAAACCCACCCGTGTTCTTTCAGTTGCCTATATTTCCAGGGGCCACGGTAACCCTTTCGGACAAAAACCGCAACCCCGTCAGGAAATTGTTACCCTGCGCTAGGTAGGTACCTATTCGTATCTGTTTACTCTTACGAGATTATAATAAGAACCATCCTGCTCTCAAATAACTGGTTTAATTCCGAACATAATTATTTAACCTCAAAATAGATACTAATCCCCAAATGAATCTTAAAGTCGTCACCCAATATCATAATCTAAAACTACATATTTACAATATCTCAGGGATAAGGAAAATAATATGAAACACCAAGACATTTTGTTATTCATTTATATTTCTTTTGCCAACATCAAATTCAATATTCTACACCATACCATCACATCTCCTATTCCCCATAATATCACTTTTTAATCAGTATTCTAATATTTACCATAAAACTTATAGGTTACTTTAATTTACAGTAGATCTCCAACCAATACCCTGCCAGTCTATCTTTTTACTGACACAGCCACTAAGCACGTCTTATCGTCACGAGCGCGAGAAGGCCGTTCCCGCGCCACTTTTGATACATTGAATCTTTGGGTGTTGCCAGTATTATAATAGCCAACAATTATGTATTAATAAATTGAAACCTAACAAGAATATTAGCCATATTAGTCCTAATATGACCAACTAAGGGCGAATTCCACCAATGAAACTAAACGCGTTCAGCATGTGTAAAACGCGTTCAAGAGTTGTCAGTGTGAAAATTGTTCTGGAATATTGACATTGATACCATTTTTTTTTAACCCCTTGAACACGGTTTAGAAGTGCTGATCGCGTTCAGTTTCATTGGTGCAATCCGCACTTAGTTGTTTATTTGATACGTCTTGTAAATTTTAATATGATGGTAATATATGACGTAAATACTTATAACTTATTCACCTAAGGTAAGTCGGCAGCCCACTTATGGATTCCTTGTTGTTCGTAAAGTCAAAGTAACTACGGTGTGCTATTTCTAAATTATTGTTATTCCTCCGGTAATATACAGCATGTAGGTATCAATAATATGTATGCGATGTGTCATTGTAATCGCGAAAAAGTATTTACGAAATTTAAAAAAAAATATTTACCTTCTCGACGCAAATGTATGAGATGGCAGATTTTTTTTTCTCGTTACGATTGGTCCGATGGAGAAATTTGTTCAGTTTGATGGTCTGTTCTACACCTTTGAATATGATCACACCTTTCTGATACCAGCTGTCATACATCGTTAAGTTCCCACGTATTAAAACTGTGAGTGTTGGGATCATCAAAATAATATGCTGTAAAATTTTAACCCTACGGCTTAAATTAATTCTGGGTCTATCAAACTAATGTTTCATACTAGGAGTTCAGATAAACAAAACTTTCCCTAGTCTAACCCAATTTTCTACAGAATTAAAACAAATTATTATTTTTCCTTTTATAGGACCCGTAGTATAGAATCCACGTACGGTTCCACGTCGTAGCTTAAGAGATATCGTTTTTTTTTATCTCACGCACCGTATTTGCAGCGTAAACGCAGGCAGGTATTGCCACAGACGCGGCGCGCGACCTCATACAGGTCGCGCCACAGACAGGGAGATAAAAGATAAAATAAAAATATATAATTAACAAAGTTGTTTTTTTCTATGTAAACTTAACCAAGGTTTAAGAAGAGCACAGCTCCGCTCCGCTCCGGAGTGGAGCTGTGCCAATATTAACCAATGGAATTGCATTAAATCTCTGCTCCGCTTCAGTGGACCGGGATTGGCGACCTAGTTTAAAAATTCATACAAAACCGGGAGGCGAAGCAAGGAAGCGGAGTGGGGAAGGGGACGCGGAGCGGCGAAGCGGAAAGAAACCAGCCACGGGGTATTGCAGCCCGCTCAAATTACTCCTCGCGTGAATTCGGCCTAGCTCCGCACAGTCCGCAACTGCACTCCGCACTACCTCGCTCCGCATCAATGGACAGACATAGTCCGCAAATCCGCTCCCGCATTACTCCCTCGCTCCGCTCCGCTGCCTCGCTCCGCGTAAATGGACAGGCAGCCTTAAAGAGGCCTTGACATTTTCAGTTTCCTTTGTTTCGAACGAGCCTGAAGGTTTTTTACTGTCATGTTTTATAATATTTTGAGGTAAACAGTATCTTTTCGCGTAGATGTTTGTATAGTAACCAATTGGTGTGTTTTATGGTATTTATGGCCACACGACTCCGGTGTGATGACGGCCTAATCGTTTACTTATAATTTATTTTTAAAATATTATATTAAATATAAATATAATTATGCCTTCGAGAGATTGTGCAAAAGTTTCGAAAGCAATTCATGAATGTAAACTTGCAAGATAGAACTGTTTTCTTGTGCAAATAGTTGTCGATCAGACCCTACTTTAAAGTTATTTAAGACCCTATAACTTCTACAAAGATTTCTTCTAAAAAATGCCGCAATATTTTTGAACTTTGCATTTTTAAAACACCTCGTTATTTACTACTAATGAGTTACCAATTTCACATGTCTTCAAGTACCCTTGATCTTCAGCAAGGTAAAAAAGCTTATAAAATCTTAGAATAAAACCTATTCAAAGGACTTGCAAAATAATACGGAATGTTTTGTTTATCTGAGTGTTCATAATAGCTGTTTTGCATCTGGCCGGACTAAATATGCCACAACCGACTGAATAATAATTTCGTTTAGTCTTATGACTTTGTCTTGTCTGGACTGGAAAGAGACTAACTGGCCCAAGTAGATGTATTCAAGGTCTCATTGTCCTCACCATTCACTCTGATCGTGAAGGGGGACGTTTTGGGGGACTGTCTTATGTAATTTTGACGTTCAAAAAGTGCTGATTCTCAACCTAGTTTGAATAAATGACTTTTGATTTTGATTTTTTATTACTAAGTTTATAATTTTATGGAAAAATACAACTACGTAATTATTGATGAACCCAATAATTACGTAGTTGTATTTTTTGGGGAAATTGATTGTTTATCAAATAGACACGCCAATTGCCGGGTTATAGTCATTTTTATAAAACTATCAAACAATGACAGTTGACATGATAATTTAAGTTGGTTGTCAGTTTAATAAACAATTATTAATTTTTCCGAGATTATCTTATTTGATTAGGTAAAATTCGTTGATAGACGATAATTATGAGAATAAAGCAGATTTTAGAACTTCCCGTAACTAAAGATGCATTATGGGTGAGTCGCTTATTAAAGCCCCGTTAGCCCCTGCAAGTGCAACTAAGCTTAATTGGAACAAGTTTATAATGAACCAACTACGGGTTAACTCTGGAAGTGCAACAGGTTAAGTGCAAACTAAGTGCTAACGCTCGTATTTTGCGGTTACAGAATAGAACTCGGCCTTTTAATTTAAGGCTATTACTAACTAACAAATCTTACTCAATTTATTTATTTACAGTGGCGTTCATAAGTCCTGTAGGCATCAATGTAAAGACGACATATTATTATGAACACTTACCTTCAGACTGTACTTATAGGTACGCAAGGTGAATTTAAATTTGTGTCTTGATTTATAATGCCAAATTACTGCTCTAGGTAGTAAACAAAAGATAATTATTTATGTATAGTGGCGTTCATAAGTCCTGTAGCCATCAATGTAAAGATGACATATGAACACTTACATTCAGACTGTACTTAGGTACGCAAGGTGAATTTAAATTTGTGTCTTGATATATAATGCTAAATTACTGCACTAGTAAACAAAAGACAATAATTATTTTTGTTTGACCTTGAAAACATGCTTTCAGAGCTAAAAGCAATAACATAATGGCAACTCCTAATGAATTATTTCAATAAATCTCCTGTCCTGTTCCATTATGACTGAATTTTTATTACCAATAACCAACAGTTTTATGGATATCCTAACGATTTAAATCGGCACTTAGTGTAACATAGAATACTCTACTTGGCGCCATAATTATAATCTGGGTCCTCAGTAATAAAAATTCTGTGCTATTATTAAATACAAGCGACGCAAAATTCCCTGGAATATCGCAGTACGAAGTAGATAATAATTAATTGTCTCATTACATTAGTCTTCGCGTGATAAGGAAAAAATATGATACATAGGTACTCACTCAAATTCTACAAGCTACACACAATACTCATAATATAAGTTAGTTGGAACTTTATAAGGCCAAGTTTACACCAAACTTGTCAGCCGTCCACTGTGAGAAAGCGTTGGGCTCAATTTCCATTGCTTCGGAACGGAATGGAAGTGATTTTTTTGTACAAACCATAACGAACTTTATGACATTAGCGTAACATACAAATTAGATACGTGTCAAAGTTTTAGTTTAAAAACCCGGACAAATGACAGGGTTGGATAAAGTCTGGACTGGAGGCCTAAAAGCCAGTCCTATCTGGACAAAGTAATTAGGTATATCACGCTATTATGTCGAACTAAAACGCTATTAATGAGCCTGCCAATCGGGGGTTGATTATATATACGTTTAGTGTCATCACAGCCTTATATCTGACAAAGCGGTAGCAGAATAAAAACAAAAGAGTATCTTCTTTCACCTCGGGTATCGCGGTGGTAAGTGGTAGTGTGATAGCCGCATAAATAGGTATCGAGTTCCGAGAACAAATTCCTACAACATAATATTATATGAACATTAATATAAGGTAGATCTACTAAAATTTCTAAACAAACATTTGAAATGTGTATGCAACAAGCAGTGGAGGGTCGCGCAAAAATTGTGAACTGGGTGAAATCGCATAGGTTAGGTTAGAATGTAAACAACCGCGCGAGCCGAGCGAACGAAGCGAGCTATGCCGTGGCAGTGCCAGCGAGCGCTAGATACTTCCAAATTGCACGCAGCTAGGTAGGCTATTGAGTATTAGCGCAAGGTGCGTTACTTTACAAGTAAGTTTGACACTAATTCACAATGTGTTTGTTTCTCATGGAGAGATTATAAACTATCGAAATATAATGCTTTAAATTGCAAATGGTTCGTTGCAGTTCACAATGTGTCGACAGTTTATTATGTAACGGAAATAATACCGATAGATTATAAACTAACGAAGTTCATAAATACGGTGACATATACATCAGAAAGTCTGGGTATCCAGAAATGTACGTAAGTCAAATAAATGCGGTTACTGGGTAACTAGGTCAAAGTTTCATATTCTATGAAGTCAATTTACATAATCTAAATCGACCACACATCTGAAATATTGGCTTAAATAGATTGAAATACTGAATGAGTAAATTGATGTTAGTGCTTACAGATGACATACATGATTGAAAAGTTATTGTTCCAGACTTACTAATACATACGAAATGATGGATTGCTTGAATAATAATTTCCGTAAAATTTAATAGTATTCTTGCCCATGTTCGTAATATTAGCAAAATGCATAATAAAAAACCGGTCAAGAGCGAGTTGGACTCGCGCACCGAGGCACGAGGGTTCTGTACCATTTTAGCACTTTTCACGAAAATTTTAAAATGCACACTGCCGTGTAGAATATTGCAGTTTTAGGTCAGTGACATCTCTTGACCAATAGAGGAACTAATGTAATTTAAGTTAATGATTTCTGAAAAGTGTGCTATTTAGAGAGATCGTTTTATTTTTCCTGTAATCTTTACATAAACTTCTATCACAGAATCATTTAAGATTTTTCTCTATGCAAACTTCGAGGATAAGGGGGGGGACGGGGGGGTTTCATCAAAAGACGAAAACCATGCGGCCTTAAAATTAATGTTTGTGAATGTGCAAATAGCGCTCTTTCATATGATACCCCACATGCCCTAGTAGCCCCACTTCGATTTTTAAGACCCCGATTAGACAAAGTTGCAAAAAAAATAAAAAAATGAGAAAATTTCTTGTGGTGCAATTTGCAACACTACGTATGAACTGTGCAGTGCACTGACGTCATGGAATTCTGCATCACACAAGCAAAGTTGTACGTGAGGTTGGCATAATACTACATCCCGACATCAATCAGACACAACGCCCGTCTGGTCAGTCTGGTCTTTTTACCTCTATAGTCGAAAAAACAAATTATTAAAAAAAATAAAAAAGCAGGACAAACAAAAGTTACACCAAAATTTCAGGTTATTGGTTTGTCCCCGCCTGCAATACCAAAATCCTATAGATTATAATGCTTGTTTTTCACTTTTCAGTTATGAGTTTTTGCAGTCGGGTTTTTTATTTTTTTTAATAGGTAATTTGTTTTATTTCAAACTTTTTTAGTTTTTATTAAATATATAAATATGTATATATATTTGGAATTGACTCATTACTAACTTTTATTTGATACCAACAATGTTGTTTTTTTTTAAACCTACCCCTCCCTTTTTTTGTATTTGCAGATGCAATATATAAATATTATATAGCCTTATGTCACTTCCACTATTAAGACAAACCTAACGATGCCTCATATTTTATGTTAAAATCCATTAAAATTCATCAGAGCGTGCCAAAGAAATAGACATACATACAAACATACATACATATATACATACATACATACATACCTATATACATACATATTTACATACATACATACTCTCGAAAAACATTACTCCTTCTGGGGCAGTCGGAGAATTATCAGATTGTCGCTTGTCGTCTGTCAGTTTCATAAATAGTTCCCTGGAAAAGTTCTTTCGTGGGAAAATCAGTTTTCGAACAAAATACGATCGGGAAACATGACGCCGTTGGTCCGTAAATCACCTGACGTGTAAATCTGTACCCGTTGGCGAAACGCTGATAGCGTAGAAAATGGAAAAGCCGGTTAAATTAATGACATCTCTAAAAGGAATGTTGACTTAGGTTTTCACGAATTTCGTTCAATCAACCCGGAAACTGTCACTTAAACTTCAGAACAGTCATTTGTTTTATCTGTCACGTAAATTGCATGATGATTTAATAGACTTTTCAGCTACCATCTTTCAAACAACAAACAGACATTTCCACCGTAATAAAGTGTGTTCTAACACAGATGCGGAACAAGAGTGCAGTTGATAGATATTATTGGCAGTCTACCTGCCGTTAGTGACGTCTAAATGGAGTGTCTGTTATTACATTGTAAACAATATCTTAGTATTCTCAAGTAACTTTATAGTGCAGTTAATACAGAGACAGCAATATTATCCAAGCCCATCTTCTTTGTTTCTCTATTCGTTTCTTATTTCAAATACTACTGCGTTTCATGCAGTATGTTTTCTGTGTGAACTACAATTTGGGTCGTTAGAATGTGCATTCAAACAGTTTTGATGTTAGTTCCTGACGTCTTATTTTAAGCCCGTTAAAACTTCAAAATAGTTACAGTTGATGAAGGTTTGAGCTCATTGTAATGAAATGAATAGTTCAGTCTAGAATTCAAAGAAGTTTCCATGAGATTTAAAATATCTTAAACTAAGACGATATCCCTTTCTGCATAGCTATTTTGGGATCAACTTTTATGGTGAATATTAATCTAGGGATGGAACATTTGGAACAAGGGTTTACTCTAACTGTCACAACCTTATTAAAGATTGAATATTCTAAGGTAGATAATTTGTCAGACCTTCAAGTATCTGACTAACCGCATTGACTTACACAATGTAGATATTCCCACGGAAACTAAAACGCTCTCCGAGGCACAAATAAGTTTCAATGAATGTAAAGTATGGTACCTCATGCAAGTAGGTACTATCCGAACTACTAGTTGATCGAAGGTCGCAACAGTCATTTTTAGCGATAAGACCGCCCATTGTGTCACCCTATGTAAAATTTCTACAGTTAAATTACTGTAATCCGGAATTTGCTGGATGCGGGAAGCACAAAAAACCGGTCAAAGTGGCGGTGTTGGGAAGGTCTTTCAGATGAAATGATGATGATGATATCTGTATTCCACATGGTGTACAAATAAAAGTAAAGTAAGAAAAAACAGCATAACCTTATCTAAATAAAGAGCACAATCGCGTTTACAAAAACAAGGTGTCGGTAATGGTGTCGCGAGCTCAATTGTTTTTTCCCATCTCAAAAATACCCAACTTGCCTAAAGAAGTTTTAATTTCAAAAGTAAAAAGTTTATTTCACATTTGGGAGCATTCAAAAGAATTTGTTACACAGATAGATGCAGATTTATTTATTTTTGCTTTAGGTACTGAATTGATACCCAAACTAAGCCAGGGTTTGTATTTTGGGAGTCAGTCCTCAAACGTGGAGCATTACAGAGTCAACGTGAATGTCGTGAACTCGTGACGTAAAAATATTATTATTATAGCTTAATAGGTTATACTTATGAGTGTGGGTGCGAAATGCGCGTTTACGTGTGTTTGTGTGGGGGTGTGTGTGTGACACCTCACCACACATTGGTGAGGTGTCAGTGTACGTGTGAAGTGTGTATTATATGATATTATACGACGTGTGCAAGTAAGCCTTCGGTTTTTTGATAGTCTAAATGCTGGAGCTAGCTAGCAAAAATGTTTTTAACTCTGTGTCTGAAAAGTCCTACAATACTGAGCTTTTTGTTGAGGTTATCGTACAGTCTACTACTTAGGCTGCAAAACTGTCTACTGGTGAAAGCAGTTTTGCAAGGGGCACGAGGACAGACAGGCATTTTGCTGCGCATTTTTGGGTCAGGTAGGGGCACAGATGGGTGTTTCTTTAGTACGGATTTGAGCACGAAGAGCTGACGAACTGTTAGTCCTTTACAGTCTGAGTAGAGTTGTGCAGTAGACTGTATGGTTTTTTTTGTGATCACTTTCAGGACAGCTCTCTGTACTCTCCAATCCAAGAAAAAGTGTTTTGGCTGCGCCTCCCCATACGGCGTCGCAATATTGGATAACTGACTGACATAGGGCCAAGTAGACCAGCTTAAGTTTGTCTTGGGGTGCAGAGTCCCTCAGGGACTTAAATAATGTGGATCAACCGCCGCAATAAAAAGTATTCTATTCTATTCCTTATTTTTGACTTTTCTTATTTTTAGAATTTGTTGCTATCCAGAAGAGATACGATGCAAATGCGGTGTTGTAAAGTGTGTCTTATAAATTCAAAATAAAAACTACACAAAGAAAAAATGCCAACATATTAAACCACACAGTGAACAAGTACCACGATGCACTTCAAATAGATATGGATAATTTAAAAAATACCCACGCCCGCATATCTGTTAGCACGAATACTTTTGTACAGAGAGTATAATCCAGAACAGCACTTTGCATTTAAATAGCAAATTTTTGCTAAAAGAGAAATGTTCTGTTGGAGAATTTAGCAACAGGTAGATTAATTTCACTAACGGGCTCTTGTAAAAATACTATGATAGGAAAATCTACTTTGGCTTCCACACTTCTAAAGAACAGTTTGCTTTATAATTTCTCGGTAGCTTTTTAAACAGATTTTGATTTGAACAGATTTTGTGGAAACTAGGAATGTTGGTCACATTTTTAAGCGTATTGATGCATTCAGACTTTATCGTCATGACTAGCTTTTGTCCATGGCTTCGCCCACTTGGTTACCGAAAAATATCCCACGGGATCGCACTACCGGGATTAAAAGTAGCCTATGTGTAAATCCAGATTATAAAGTATCTGTGTGCCAAATTTCATTCAAATTCGTTAAGCTGTTTTTCGCTAATCCGAACAGATAAACAGATAAAAATTCTAAAAACGATATTTTCGGCATCAGACTCGTTCCCATACCACGCATTAATTTTTTTTCAAAAATATTCAATGTAACATTTTAACTTCGTTACTATTTTATTATAAATATTATGTACCTACAGATTATCTTCAAGTAGTTAACTTATTTTGGTTGTAAAATTTGGTAGCTATTGATTGAATTAGGAAGAGGCAAGTTAACTTTGTATTAAAGTTACAAATTATTGAGTAGATACAAAATCAGTCTCACTTTCCTTCTAAAAAAATCAGCGCCTCTCATACCCTGCTAATTATTCCCCATACTTCATCATAATGTTGACATTATGGATCGCCATCATTAGGGGGTCCCCTAAATATTATCCGGATCGTTAAACAACATCAGAGGAAAATGGATAATACTGCTAAATGCAAAATTATAGCTACCTATATATTATGTATACAAAACAATTACGTAGGGAGGGAGCGACTGTGCGTCATTCATCTTATCAGCCTGTTAATGTCAACTGTTAGACATAGGTGACATAGGTCTCTCAATGAGCAGTTTAAAGCTCTGGCCAAACTGAAGCGAATCCCGCGCGGGATGCGGGACGACGTTCGGTTGCGCCGATTCACGGTGTTTTTTTTGCCCAAAAAAAGTGACATTCGCTTTTTATTGAAGATTTATACTAAATATATCATTCCAAATGCAAGAGTAGAACACCCAGGTGTCAATTTCCCATACTTTATTTTCAAAAAAATATTTTAGTTTTCGTGACCTTCACACTGAAAATACTAAAAATAATTCGTAAAAAAAAATCTATACATAACTTTTTGTTTTTTGTATTTAAGTTTTATAAAGCATTTTTTGGTGCACATTATCCAGTTTATATTTATTCAAAAATGTTGACCAAACCTTCAAAAGATTGTTTTTTGTTGAAATCAGTATTTATTTTTTTATAATTTTTCGAGCACGAAGTAGAACCTCTATCTAGCATAAAAAGATTCCTTGTACTAAGGTTTATCATCCACAAAAATATTACATTCAACTTCGGCCTAGGTTTCGAGAAAATTATTTTTAAGTGCAGAGGTCAAAGTTCCAAATATAGGGTTATCACAAAAAGGATTAAATTTCAAAAAAAAAATTCTGGTACTTTATATTGTTATTAAAAACATTTAGCAATCTTGAATTTGGTGTTTATTCTAATAGATTGGCTTCGTTGCTTAAGATTATTGAATCCATATTTGACGCCTCGTTAATCTCGTCCTGCGAGTAATCTTGTTCATTTTCTGACTGTAGACTTTTTGATTGTACATTCTCGTCTGCATGCCAGGTACTTTCCACATCAACAGCCTTTAGAAGACCCAGCACCGCAGATGACAGAGGAAGACTTTTACAAAATTTCTGTCGACAAACGACAACCCTAATAGAAATATTTAAAAATCATTTTCTCGAAACCTAGGCCGAATTTGAACGTAATATTTTTGTGGATGATAAACCTTAGTACAACGAATCTTTTTATGCTAGATAGAGGTTCTACTTCGTGCTAGAAAAATTATAAAAAAATAAATACTGATTTCAACAAAAAACAATCTTTTGAAGGTTTGGTCAACATTTTTGAATAAATATAAACTGGATAATGTGCACCAAAAAATGCTTTATAAAATTTAAATACAAAAAACAAAAAGTTATGTATAGATTTTTTTTTACGAATTATTTTTAGTATTTTCAGTGTGAAGGTCAGGAAAACTAAAATATTTTTTTAAAAATAAAGTATGGGAAATTGACACCTGGGTGTTCTACTCTTGCATTTGGAATGATATATTTAGTATAAATCTTCAATAAAAAGCGAATGTCACTTTTTTTGGGCAATAAAAACACTGTGCGATTGTATCAATTACCTTGTATGGTGGTGTTCAAAATAGTGCAAATAGTCGTGTCACTAAAACAATGGTCGTGTATTTTACGGTCATTTATATAAATTACGGTAAAATTATCGGCGACTTACGAAGTTTTAAATTTTAATTTGTGCTGTCCTCTGCTATGCCTCTGCACATCGATGGTAATTCTTGACTTGAGAATTAAGTTTTAGGGATTTTTAGTACGCATGAGTCGCACGAGCTCAGGTTCCTGTTTTTTTTTAGTTCCAATACTGCTTATATCTCTGGCAAATTTCATTCAAATCCATTTCTCCGTTAATAGTGAAGTAGTGACAAACACATGATACACACAAACAACTCAATTCCGTATTTATAGTGTTTTAGTGGGTATGACTGCATGAGTACCTACGTTAAATACGTTTTTTACCGAAAGTTACCATATTTTACCGTAAAGTACCGTAAATTACGTAAAATTTTTTTTTTTCCGTGTTATACCAGGGTAATTTTACCGTTTTTCATCCCTAGTCCCGTGTCTCGAGCGGGATTCGCTTCAATGTGGCCAGAACTTATGGCGACACTAAGCGACTTTTAATGATTTTATACTAAACATCATTTCTAAACGAGTAGTGTTAATTACTTAGAAATAAAATAAGTTAAATTAGAGCATTTTCTTAATAACTTAATTTGTGAATATTTTAGATTCAGTAATTAATTGTACGTAATTACATAGTAAAATTGATTTGGTAAAGTCATGTCTAACGCGGAAAAAAAAACTGAGAATCACGCAAAAATTATCAAGCCTACATTTATGAAAAAAAAAAAAAAAATGTAACTTTTAGTATACGTGTTTTATTAGAACACCTTTTGTATTACGTATAATAAATTAATAATGCGTCTAATTTGGGACAGCGCTCTTTGATGGGCTATTACAAGCTGGACGTACGACGCGTTGCGTGAGCTCAGCACAGAACACGCAAGCTAACTACTCAAGGGCACTGGCATATAACATAATCAGCACGCTTGGATTGATGATTGTAGTGGTTTTCAGACAAGAAATTACTTTGCCTATCCTCTTCATATAATCCCTTAAGAGCGGCCAACCCGTCATACTTTTCATACAAACGCTCGTACGTGATTATGGCGTTGTAACACATCTTTCTTTAATTCTTTTAAACTAATGGGTATCTTGTGCACTATATCTAAGTTTCTATGAAATAAAAAAATAAAAATTTGGCGAAACAAATTCAATATAAGCCTCCAAAAATCTGCTTTTTTGCACAAATTTTACCTCAACTTTGACCGTTCATAATGTACTTATAAATTGTAAAAGTAAAGAAAACATCGTTATAGAAACCTCGCACATGTAATGGAGATTCTAAATTACAAAAAAATATTTTACAAACTTGTAAGGCGTATTCAAAAACACGTATTTCCTGAAACCAGTTATTTTTCGTACAATGTTATCACGTTCTCACTTGCTTGTTAGCAGTTCTCACTTGCGCTGGATGAAACAACAAGCTTTTCGACCATGCTCGCGTTGACGATAGACGGACCGGGAAGGGCCCTCTTAATAGCGTTTTATGACGCCCTTAGATAGGGAAAAGTTACTACAAGTGTAACTGACTCGCCTTTAAAGTAGCTCGATTTCCAAAATGTCTAACAAAAATGTAGGATTTTAATTGGACAGTGCTAAATTAAAATAATCTCTCGACACGAGGCAAAATCATTGACGTGTTTCTTCGAATATTTTGTAACAGGTTAGAAACGCAAGCCTGAAAGACTTTTCAAACTATGTTACAAACTCTCTTGGGTGGAAAGAAGAAAGAAAGAAGAAAGAAAAATATTTTATTTGGGACACGCACAGGAAATACGGACAGTAGTAAAAAATAAAATTAAATTAAAATAAGAAAGGAACATTTTAAACTAACAACCTAACAAAAAAATAGTAACGACCTGTGCGAGGCCAAAAAGGCCCATATCTAATAATGCTGCGATATTTTAATAAATAATGCGGTGCTGGTATTCTGATAGGGCCCGCTGTGATGCCACGGACGCACCTACGGACATATATAAATCCCTCTAAGGGATTACAAAATAAATAAAACAATAAAAAAATATAATATAAACAAACCAGTACAGGATACATTACCAGTCATAGATAACTAAATAATACATCTGTGTTACCAGTTGACAGCGATGCGGAGAAATTTTTAGACGCCATTTCTTATTTTGTTAATAGTTTTAGTTAGATTAGGATATTATATTTTTATTTTATGAATATATATGTACTAGGTACTGAAAAAATTATACAGGCAGTACTTTCTGAAGTTACAAATAAAAAAAAACAAACTTCAAGGTAATTTTGTACTTTCTCTAGAAGGAAAGCCGTCAACATCACGTTCATTGAATTTAATTTACAACCAACGATAAAAAAAAATGGAAACTTGGCTCCCCTTCTAAGAATATTACAAGAACTTTTCATTAATGAACAATAGAACGTAAAAGGCAGAAAGTGGATATTACCTATTATTAGTGTCAAATAAAATTTATTTTGCAAACGTTTTGAATGGTAACTTATGTAAATACTTACTAGCTTTTGCTAGCGGTTTTGCGTGCATGGATGTCGGAAAATAATCCACGGGAACGTACTACCGGGAATAAAAGTACCCCATATGTTAATCCAGCTTATAATTATAAACTCTCTGTTTGCCAAATTTCATCCAAATCCATTCAGCTGTTTTTGCGCCAATCCGGAACATACATCCAGACAGACAGACGAACAAAAATTCTTCGTTTCTATTTTATTATAATATAGCTGCGCCCGCGGTTTCACCAGCATAAGTCTTGATCCCGTGAGAATATCGGTATAAAAAGTATTTTATGTCCTATTCCAGGTCACGGTCTACCCGTGTGTCAAATTTCATCCAAATCGGTTCAACCGTTTTAGCGTGAAAGAGTAACAAACCAACAAATTCACTTTCGCATTTGTAATATTATTTAGGATTATTAGTTTAAATGTTTGAAAAACATATATTTTGCTATAATTTTTTATTTAGACGTAAGTATCGTTGTTTTGGAAAACTAATCAACTACAAAGTTAATAAACAATGTAACTTTATTACTTGGACGTCCGAAGGCTACTCAACTGGTTACCGAGTTTCCTTCGTTGACTTTTCAAAGAAAACATTTTGTATCGATTTTTTTTACTGTTGTAAACAATGTTGTCGATGCGAACAGTAGAACAACAAAAATGTAGTAAAAAAAATCTATTTAAAATAAAAATCCTTAAAAATTTGTAGGAAGTACGTTAAACAGAAAAAAACATTTTTACAAACTCAGTACTGCGATGCTTTTTTTTTTTTTTTTTTCTTTAGTGCATCTCATAGCTGGCCTCTGAGGCCATGACTATTTTACCGAGCAAACCTGTGGGTGCCTTAAGCTGCTACAACGATGCTTTTTTTGTGATAGTCACAATTGTATAAATTTATAGAAAATATAAAAAATGGATATAATTTAATATCAAAGAGAGCTTCCGTGTCCAATGCCTATTCAAACGATCGAGATTGACAATATTTTGTGAACCTATTTAGCACTCGTTCCCACGGGCGATTTTTTACGCGACGAATTTTTATTGCGCACTGGTTTTTGAACTCTCAGTGATGGGTCGAGCATTGAGAATCCAACAAAATGCGTACCAGTGCGTTAAAAAAATACATTGTTGGATTTTCAACTCTCGGCGCTAAGCAGTGCGTCGAAAATCCAGTGCGCGATAAAAATCTCAAGAGGATACGAGGGCATTAGCATTTAGGTGTTTCTATTTGTGTTTTATACCCAAAATGGCCTTTGTTGTGTCCATTTACCTCAATTGACTTGCCATTTAAATACCTTATAACCATTAACAGGCACTCTTTTATATTCCAAATTAACATGAAGAACGGTAAAGTTAATTTATACGAGTGGTAATAAAACATTGGTGTTGCCATAACTTCATTTGGCAAAATAAATGTGTGTAAGTACCTGAAACGTTTTAATTCATGGCATGTTTAAAAAGTTATTACAGCAATGTTCATATATTATCATGAATCTTTTATCGTATATTTTAATGATATTATAATTTTAAAAATTAATTTTTTGCCTACCCCTTTTTTTTTTGGGTGGGAAATTATCCAATAACTTCTCCCACTCTGGGTGGAGCGGGAGGGTGTGTCAGACTCTTACTAACTAAAACCCACCCGTGTTCCTTCAGTTGCCATGTTGCCGGGGGGCCACGATTTCCCTATTTTTGCCTACCCCTATTTATGTCTGATGAATAAACTTATTAGCCAGCTATGATATTTTCAAGGATAAATAATTGGAAGAGCTCTTATATCGATAGCGAATTTCTCTTTCTATTTTGATACAAAACTGTTAAAGATGCTTATTTTAACACTTCGACGAACGACGTCGATGTCATCATGTTAACGCCGGCTGTCACTGAAAACCAACGCTGGGGATCTGTTTCGAATAGGGCAGCTGAGCGATGGCCATTTTGCGTGAATGGTGACGCACATTCTATGTTCTACATAATATATGTTATGGGGTTTAGTTTCCACACTTAGTCCGTCAGGTGGACCATTGTGCGTGGTCCATGGCGGCCGTTTGGTGGTTATTCCAACCAGCCAACCTCCCTCCAGAAGTTAATTAAAACTCCTGGTCTGTGACGCATATTTTCCCCCAACTTATTCTTTTTTTGTGTTTGTGTTCTTTCTTTGCGTCATGTTTACCGCAAATAAACGTATTTTCTTTTAACCCACTTCCAAAAGGAGGAGGTTCTCAATTCGACTGTATGTTTTTTTTTTTTGTATGTTTGTTACGCGATTACTCCACCAATTATGAATTGATTTTGATGATTCTTATTTTTTTTTGGTAGGTCATGCTTCAGAGGTGGTCCCATATAAATTTTATTAAGTTTGCTTGGGTAGTTTTTGAGTTAGCTTCAATAATACGTATTTTTTCCCACTTAGTGTGTGGATGATATGATAAGTTCCTGTCACTGTTATTTACATAGCAGGTAGTGGTATTCAAATTTATGTAGGGTAGGTACCACAACTAAAAAGTGAAAAATATAAACTTTTTACAAAAATAATACAACCGACTTCCAAAAAAAACACTACAAAGTGAAAAATAATTTCGAAGTCGGTTGTATTTTTTTTTTCTTTACTTAACTACTTCTTAAACATTAATTTAACTTTTGAACAAACATTGTTACAAATAAGTTCTATAATGTAACTTTGTCGATATTTAAATAGGTATTGAGGTAATAACACCTAAAGTACCTATTTAGATATCCAAAGATTCGTAATAGAACTCATAACTATTATTTTTAATCATACTTGTAACAAACGAACCCAAACGTTCGTTATCATTTACTAACCACAAAAAGATCATGAGTCACGCGAACTAATCCATTTGAAGTGGATTGAAATATGTTACGGTTAATTGGATCAAAATCCCTTTGAAAATGTCCTGTATGTAAAACTGTTAACATTTTGACACACTGTATTGAACAAGGAAAATTGTAACTGAACTATTCTGCAGGTGCCTAATATTTTGCAATTAGTTAATGATCCGTTTTTTTCAAAACTGTGCAAAACTTTGTTTCCATTTCGAATACAATAGGTACATGAGAGAGAGAGAGAGAGAGAGCAGTGGTGGCCCGGTGTCAACGGCCCCTATTTACAAACTGTAAGTCGTGGATTCGAAACCGGACAGCCACTTTACTTTTTGTAATTTATTTCATCACCACTGCTCTCATAGGAGTAAAGGAAAACATCGTAAAGAAACCGGCATGTCTTGTAACCAAGAATTCGAAGATATGTGACATCTACCACTCTGCTCGGGTGGCGGATTACTGCCCACTGCCTCTCGAAGAGAGGAGACCTGTGTCCCAGCAGTGGGAACATTATAGGCTGATTACGACCGATTTAGTTTCCTTATACTAATATAGAATAATATTTAAGGCTGTTAAGGTAACTGAAACGGAATGTACAAGTAACTGTGGGCCTAAAAGCAATTCATTTTCTGAATTCCCAGCAGATCATTAGCAATTCCTTTATGGTGACACATATTAGCTGAATCATATTCAATTCAATTCATATTAGAATCATATTTGGTATAAATATTGCCGCATGAAAAAAAATTAAGACCGTAATAGTTTTACCGGAATTTTTTATTTATCAAATTAGATTTTTATTTTTATTTCTACAGCGTAAACCTTATTTCATTATAATACAAAACTGTCAAACAGACGAATTGCGTAATATTAATTGAACGCAGATAATATTATCAATTGCCAGTTTGCGACTTTAATATGATTCATAATATTATCATATTATTATGATTCTGCCAAAGCGGCCGTTTTAGGACCCCTGTTCATTTAATCTCCAAGCCGATCAACTAACCTTATTTAAGCTGAAGTTAATTGAGATCGAGCCCAACTAAAGTACTAAGTTTGTTGTCTACATTGTAACCTAATATTCTAATTGGTGGCGTGTATAACATCGCTGCCTTAAGGGAATCGCTTCAAGATTTATAGGTTTAAGCAAAATTGCTCAAAATGACCTAAAGTGCTCGTTTGAAAACAATCAGTTATAATAATACTAACATTGGGCATTTATTTGTCATCCAGTATTAGCAAAAATGGGCATAACGCCAACCTATGCAGGCCAGGACTGCGCTGAACGAGGATATGAAAATCAAGTCCTTAGACATGAAATTTATCTAGTTTCTTTGCGTAGCATCCTTCACAAAACTGTGTGATATGCTGGTAAGTTACTGTACCCACTAGAAAAGTAAAATCCTTACGATTTGCTTTGATAAACACAAACTAGAAGCCCGTGACACACTGCAGAAAGGTGCTTGCTTATGCAATGCGAAATAAAAATGTCGTCGATTTTGTTTTCAACAATAATCTAAAGTTTCTTAATATAATATAGACAGAGGTTAGATAATATCATACAAAATAGTAATATCATAACCAGTTTGTATATTTGTAGGATTAGATATTATTATGATTGATAAACTCAGTATTTGAATAGCTAGTAAATTGCCGTCTTTAATATCTTTATTGCGTGTTCGTCTGAATCGTCTGCCAAGTTGACGTATCTCTCTTTCCGATTATTTTACTGGTTTACTGACAGCCTGCATAATTTTGCTGTTCGGTAATAAAACATTACTCTACCTACATACATAAAAACTACGGTATTTTATTCGGGAGCGATATATGGCTGAAGTGGGTCTGGGCGGGTCATACTCCTAAGATGCTTGAGGACAGATGGGCCAAGATTGTCACGCAATGGCGTTTTTATAATTTCGAACGTGACGATATTATCCTAGACCTCTGTGGACGGCCACGGTATGACGATAAAATGGGAAATAAAATGTACCTATGGAAATATATGGCAAAGCTTTTAAATTTCCATCCACGATAACGTTATAACGTGAAAGAAAGAAGAAAGAAACAGAATAAAAATACTTTATTTGGGATACGCACAGGATTAACAATCAGTAATAAAAAATAAAATTAAAAAATAAGAAATTAGCGTTTTAAACTAACAACAAAAATAATAACGACCTGTGCGAGGCCAAAAGGCCCGTATCTCAGCATAATGCTTTTTTTTTTTTTTTTGGGTGGGTAATTATCAAATAACTTCTCCCGCTCTGGGTGGAGCGGGAGGGCGTGTCAGACTCTTACTGACTAAAACCCACCCGTGTTCCTTCGGTTGCCCTGTTGCCGGGGGCCACGATGTCCCTTTCGGCCCATATTCGCAGCCCGCAGGCATTGGCCCTAGTGGACCCCGTCAGCATAATGCTGCGATATGGACATAAGACTACGTGGACATATTTCCATACATTTTACTTCCCTGCCCTGGATGTCCCCGATAATATTGTCACGTTAGACGGGACAATATGTACCTACTCATTCTTGCCAGATTGACCGAAGAAGGCAAAAAATAAAGAGAACTGGAAAAATATGAGGGAGACCTTTGCTCAGGAGTAGGACAACATTACTTAAATTAAAAAAAAAAACTGTTTTCGACCGTAGATACTAATTACCAGCTCATGCCTAGCTAAGTTTGAAACTAGTCGGATAATCGCGATTAACGGTTTAACTCTAATGCACGTGTGGTGAAGCTCATGAAAGGTATTATAATAAAATAAATCCTAATTAGAGGAAAGGTGGCAAAATGTGATAGTTACGTTGCGCAGATAAAAATAGCTCTTGCTGATAAAATGGTATTATTTTTTAATATTAGAATTTTTATTAAGGCTCTAGACAGTCGGACTGCATTTCAGCGGACTGCGCAGTCGGTTTTGGTGCAGTTATGTCAACTCACAAGCATTTAAACTACAATTTTGCAGCTGGCGAGCAGTTCAAATGCAGTCCATCTGTTTAGGCCTATATTAGAAACTTGAAAAAAAAAACAGTGGCACTCCGGGAGTGCCAACAGAAGTGAAAACTTGAACAAGATCGCCTTGGTGGTTGAAAAATACTTGTATAGAACATTGGTCCGTAACCTTCTCTAAATAAAGAGCACAATCGCGATACAAAAAAAAAAAAAACTTCCAAAACCTTTAAAGTAAAAATACTTGCATAGAACATTGATCCGTAACGTAATATAAATAAAGAGCACAATTGCGTTTACAAAAATGAGGTGTCAGTAACGGTGTCGTGAGTTCAATTGTTTTTACCATCTCAAAAATGCCCAACGTGCCTAAAGATGTTTTCACTTCAAAAATAATAGGCAGTCATGGGGACTAGCGACACAAGTGAAAACTTAAAACTAGTATTAGCGGCATCTATATTCCATAATACAGCACTACGGCGCGAGTATGTCGGTAACGCGAATCCATAAGTTTATTTCCTACCAAAAATCACTCAACGCGCCTAAAGAAGTTATCACTTCAAAAACCATTTCTTTTATACGTAGGTACTAACACAGTTGGTACTTAATGTAAATTTGTAAATACCTATAGAATTAAAGATAATCTTATGTCTAGTCAACACCAATTCATAGAAAAAGTTGTTAACTGCGGCCTAAAAGTTTTGTTAATTACGAAAGTAATTATGTTTTCGATTAACTCATGCAAATAAATTCAAAGAAGACTGTTAACCACAAATAAATATTCAGTTAAAACGATTTAGAACTGATAAAACCGACTTCAATGGAATCTCTGAATAAACTTAATCTAGTTCTTGGAAGAAGTTTAATTAATTAATAATTATTGTTATTAATAATACGCTATGGAATAGTTACTAGCCAGCAAATGTAAAAGACTTAGATACCTAAATAGGGTAGTTGCCTAGGTAAAAAAAAAGAAATTATATTTAGTCCGTCTTTCATATAATAAAAAAATATTAGACACGTATTTTTGCTTTATCATATTAATCAAAAATAACTTAGAAAACGCGCATTAAAGTTGGGGAGTGGGGGCTCGCTACGTTACAACGCAGTATTAAATCTAGCAAGGCGTGACGTCGTGCCACGTTTTAACTCAATGTATCGCCGTAATTTTTTGATTACGGCAAAAAATACGTGTTCAATTTTTTTTTAATAATCTGATACAATAAAATATAAAATTATAAATGTCAAGACGGACAAAAAAAAAGTTAGACAAAAGCCTATTATATGAATCCTCCTAACGACTCCTATGCTTTTAAAGTTTTGACACATGTCAACCTATCCAAGGAGTCATTTCGACAAATCACGTAGATTCCTATCACAATATTTTTGAAATATAATAAATTATCTTTTTTCGTATTTATTCAAAACGCAAATAAAAGAAAAACTGTAAGTGAACACTCATAAATAAAGTCTTTAAACCCACGGCCAGCTACTTAGACGGCCACTGAAAACTTATAGTAATTTCTTCCTAGTTAAGTCCAATCGAGTGTATTGTAAAATAGGTTCCGTATTCAGAAATTTTATTGATAGGATCACTGGGAACTTTATTTGTTTGTTTACGTGATCGCTGTGTTTTGGCTCACCTTACAAGGTGATAATGTAAAGTGTCGGTTTTACGAAAATATGCGATCGTTGAAAGATTTTGAACAAAACTGCATATGTTTGAGAACGTGGCGCTGCTGGTTGTAAATATCTTCTAAAATTTATAACAAATGTGGTGTTTTACTTTTTGTTTCAGGGATTGTCGGACTTGCAAGTGACTGTTGAACTGGAATCCCATGTAATTGGTTCATCATGGGTCATGGCCACATGCTGCAGTAACGTAAGTAGAGCTTTTTGATTTATATAAACATTATTTTTACATTTACATCTGTCGGTATCTAATACGGCGACAGTACGTACCCAAATATTTGTGGTTGGAAAATCGCTAGTTTATTCCTGATCCCTAAGTTGTCAACAATTTCTAGACAC
Organism: Agrochola litura; assembly: GCA_949152395.1. NCBI lineage: Eukaryota > Metazoa > Arthropoda > Insecta > Lepidoptera > Noctuidae > Agrochola > Agrochola litura. The sequence continues at coordinate 12,180,042 of OX424509.1, read as the reverse complement.
ATTTCAGCGTATTTATTTCTCCAATATAGTTCGGTGCCCTTCATCGATTAATCATGTCTCGGTGATAAATTAAACCGTTCATAATTTAGGCATTAATCAATCAACAAGCGAAGTAACGCTGCTGAGTTGTCAACAGAGTCAAATATAATCTAGGAAGCAATAGGTATAGACGGCGGTAAATTAGATTAATTAATGGTGACTGCCTCGTTGGTCTAGTGGTCGCAAGCGCTACTGCTGAGCATGAGGTCCTGGGTTCGATTCCCGGGTCGGGCAAAGTGTTATTGGGTTTTTCTATCTGAAATTTCTCAGTAGCAGGTCGGAGTCTGGATTTGTGCCCGGTTGATGGCAATAGGCTCGCCCCCTATTACATGGGACTTAAACATAACTGGCGAAATGTGGGTGTACCTGCTACAGGGACACCTCTGCCCAACCCTTCGGGGAAACAAGGCGTGATGTTATGTTATGTTATGGTGAGATTTTATCGCGGAATTCACGAAGAATTCTCTTCTTCTTCTTCGGATCTAATTTGATCGGTCCACCAAATCGATGACCTTTCACCCTGCCCTGTACCAATAGACGCTCTATGGATTCATTATTCCACCTCGAGACATGGACTGAAGTTCTTTACTTCAGTATTCGAGACTGTACTAGCTGATAGATGCTATTTGATGACGAGTTCTTGGAGTATGGAAAACTTCAAGAATGTCCCAACAGTAAATTTAATGTTGGGAAATTCTGCTGGATTGGTCATGATTAAAGCCTAGTGTATTATTAGTAGAAATGAGGACGCTACTGCATCAGAGGTAATCCCTCAGTCACCTTTTAGGACACATTATTAGTGGAAAATTGGTAGCAACTCGCAAAATAACATAAACATAACATCACGCCTTGTTTCCCCGAAGGGTTGGGCAGAGGTGTACCTGTAGTAGGTACACCCACATTTCGCCAGTTATGTTTAAGTCCCATGTAATAGGGGACGAGCCTATTGCCATCAACCGGGCACGAATCCAGACTCCGGGCTGCTACTGAGAAATTCCAAATGGTAAAACCCAATAACACTTTGCCCGACCCAGGAATCGAACCCAGGACCTCATGCTCAGCAGTAGCGCTTGCGACCACTAAACCAACGAGGCAATCAACTGGCAAAATACTGCGATTTAAATATATGAATAGATTTTTGATTTTTAAACTAAACAATGCTGTAATTGACAATATTAATACCTTAACGGTACCTTACCGGTTAACGCAGCGCACGCCGGTAAAGCTCCAAGTCGGCATGATTTTTTCCGACTTCTTCAACAATAATCGTCATTTTTCAGCCAATTTACACAAAACTTCAATGAATTATTCACTAAAACCTTCCGCATAAATCACTCCGTCCATTGGTGAAAACCGTTTGAAAATCCGTTTGGTAGTTTTTGAGTTTATCGCGTTCAGACAGACAGACAGACGCGGCGGCGGGGGACTTTGTTTTATAATATGTAAGGAAGCTATCAAGGCCTTGACATTGAAATATGATTATTGCAGAGTTTATGCGAATAGAAATACTTATTTATTGCAAGCGTCGAATTTGTTTCCAAGTCCCATTTATTCATATTATTGAATTTTAATAGATTAGGGTTCCTTAACGCCCATACTAAATTTTAGTATCCCTATTTTAGGAACCCTAATCTATTAAAATTCAATAATATGAATAAATGGGACTTGGAAACAAATTTGACGCTTGCAATAAATAAGTATTTCTATTCGCATAAACTCTGCAATAATCATATTTCAATGTCAAGGCCTTGATAGCTTCCTTACATATTATAAAACAAAGTCCCCCGCCGCCGCGTCTGTCTGTCTGTCTGAACGCGATAAACTCAAAAACTACCAAACGGATTTTCAAACGGTTTTCACCAATGGACGGAGTGATTTATGCGGAAGGTTTTAGTGAATAATTCATTAAAGTTTTGTGTAAATTGGCTGAAAAATGACGATTATTGTTGAAGAAGTCGGAAAAAATCATGCCGACTTGGAGCTTTACCGGCGTGCGCTGCGTTAACCGGAAAAAATACATCATATTTATGTAATACGGTATTGTTCATCTCAAAAAGTTCAACAAAAAAGTCCGCGATGGCGTATGTCTATCTACTAAGGATGACCCACAATAACCATTTTTATCTTTCAGAATTTGATAAAAATTTAATTGTTATTTCCGAAACTTATTGACCGGTATAGTATTAATCCTTATCCAAAAAAATATGTTATTTAAATTGGGCATTTAATTTAGATTAAAATATGCCTGCAAATCATATAATTTAAATGAAGAGTTTAAAAGATATCACAGTTTCAAAATTACGCGGAGCAACGCGGGCGCAGCAGCGGTAGGAGTCAATGACGTTTTCCTCTGTTAGTAGGTATGAAATCTCGGTAGTACGTTCCCCTGGGATATTTTCCGACATCCACGCGGGCGAAGCCGCGGGTAAAAGCTAGTATATTATAAAAATCTTAAACAATATTACTGCATACTAAAATTACCTAAAATGAGCGCCAAACGAGCAATAGTTGGGACGGTGACATTGTAAAATAGACTTTATGAATACAATGTAAGGTTGAAGATAATTAAAAAAAAAATATGAAAAACATTGCAACATCTGTTGCGATGTTTTTCAGAATATTAGAGCAATAAACCCCGTTAAAGTGTGTTTGAAATAAATGTTATTAAATTCTACCTATGAATAAAATTCTTCACTGTCATGATTTTTTCTTCATTTCACTTCTCAGATTAACATATTATTTAAATGTGGGAATCGAATTAATTTCAGCTCCTTCGACCTTCGGATACAGTGATGTTATTGCATTTGAATTAAAAACGTTTCTGTAATCGGGATTTATTTTTTTACGTAAGAATTTAGTTTTACATTGGATGATGTTAATAATTTATTTTGTAATACACTATTAAGTTGTGCAGAAGAGTGATTTTTCTAGTAAATAAACTGCTTTATTACGGTTTATTTTCGTTTAAGAAAAGGAAATAATTGGTAGAAACCAACGCTCAGTAGTGATTTCAGGGTAAATTTTGACTGAGAACAAAGTCTTGTTTTACATTTTCTTCAAGATGCCTTTAATAAAACTGTTCTCCCTAACCCCGAAGTCACAGATGTCGTTAAATGTCTTAGTGGCTAAAGCCAACAAAAAAAAGAATTGTTCATTTTCCTTTCATTTTTTAAACCTCTCTGCTTTTTTTACTGGCGAGGCGAGGATTTCGGGATAAGAAAAAAACATTTAAATCTTGGATTAGGCCTGTAGATATGGGTTTTATTTCTGAACTAGCGGACGTCACGCGGTTTCATCCGCGTAGTTCCCGTTCCCGTAGGAGTACGGGTATAAAATATAGCCTATGTTACTCGCTGATAATGTAGCTATCCATTGCTGAAAGAATTTTTCAAATCGGTCCAGCAGTTTTTAAGTTTATTCGTTACATACAAAAATACAAATCTTTCCTCTTTATAATATTAGTATATGTAGAAGTGTAGATAGTATAGATTATTGACTACCCTATCTTTTAGTAAATCATTTTTTTATGTAACCCTAGTTTTGTGAAAACTAAACTTTTTACTAGTTATGATCTTTATTATTGTTGTTGCTTGTCATGTTGTTCGATTACGCTTTGGGAGATAATTAGGTTGATACCTATAATGTGAACCTGGTAATGTACTGTGATTGTTGCCTGTTGTAGTATCCTTGTGAATAAATATACATAATATAAATAAACTAGACTATTTAATTTATAAAAATGAAAACCGATTAACACACAAAAAAGCGTAAATGATATTAGTTTGCGTAGGTTTGACCTGTTTCACTGAACCGTTTTGACGCAAAGATATTATTCATCCGTCATCACGCCAATACTTTATCCATCACGAATTGTATTAAATAAAACGGGGAGGAATGTGAAAAAAATCCATTTATCTATTTTTTGAACGTGCGAAATTCTATTTTTTTACACTTTACTAGAAATTAATGGCATTGACATTGTGAGTTGGTCTCTTGGAATTTGAGGGTAAAGTATTAGTTGTTTCCAGCTTTTGAAGTCTTACAAAAAACCGAGACTTATCTTTGTCAATATAAACGCAATCGTTAATCAAACGAGACCTCCTGCATTACGAAAAATAAAATATATGCGCTATAAAACTTTGTAGTTTAAAATTGAATAATCTTTGTTGTTTTTAAGTGATTAATCTTTGTTGTTTTTAAGTGAATAATCTTTGCAGATTTTTTATTTCTTTCTTAAGTAACTGCCTATATTGGTTTGAAACGAATATTTAACCAGGAGGTTATAGCAGTTGTTTAAAAAATGAGTGCAAAAATTATACACTTTAAACTTGTGTATAATACAGAAGCTGTATGTCCTCCTACCGAAATAAATTATAAAAATCTAGTAAAAGCTAAATAAATATTCTTTAGCTATTACTAGCTTCCGCCAACGGCTTCGCCCGTGTTATATCTTTATCAATTATAGCCTATGTGTGTGTGGGTGTGTATGTGTTGTAGGCAATGATATTAATATGTAGCATTTGACTGGTGAAAGAATTTTTAAAATCAATCCTGTAGTTTGTGAGTTTATTCATTACAAACAAAAATACAAATATTTTCTCTTTTTATTATTAGTGTAGAAAAATAACGTATCCATCACGGAAATAATAAACGGTAGTTGACAGTACATCTTGTAACAAGAAATAATATTGTAACCCAGTTAAGAAAATAATAATAAAAAATAATAATTTTTGTTTAAATTTTCAGACATTTCACGAAAAATATTAAACATGTCATTGACGAGTTATATATAGTGTTTTTTATTTGGTAAGTGTTTGAAAGCCCTGTGCACACATATTAAACGACTAGAGAATAAGTAAATATTTAAGAAAATATACACTCGATGCGTAACTATAAATCGATATTTGCTTGCTTACTTGCTTACGTACCTACAGCGGGGATCAAGTCCACTAACACTTCAGTTGTCTAAATCCTAATTATTGAGAAAAATATTCAATTCAAATTGGACCAGAAGTAAAATTTAAAGAAAATTAACTTTTAGCTATTTTAATAATTAAATGCTAAAAAGCAATTTAGATAATTAAAAGTACCAGTATTAATCGACTTTTGTTGATGATCGTACCTCGGCACAGGTTCAATAAGTTCCACTTTCGTATCGATACAAATGCGTATCTACAAACGTCAATATGCTGAAATCAACACGCAATTAAAACGTGAACCATCTTGATACTTTCACCTGTCGGGTAAAATGCTTACAAAAAAACGCCACGTAAACGCGCATCATCATCTCCTTGCGTTTTCCCAACTATGTTGGAGTCGGCTTCCAGTCTAACCGGATGCGGCTGAAAACCAGTATTTTACATGGAGCGACTGCCTATCTGACCTCCACAAGCCATTTACTAGGTAATACGATACCCCTTAGTAAGACTGGTTGTCAGACTTTCGGGCTTCTGACGACCCGTGACGACTGTCAAAGATCCACGAATAACAGCCGGGACCAACGGCTTAACGTTCGTTATCTCTCTGTATGTAAAGATGGTCAGTGGTCACCCATCCACAGACCGACCGCGGCAAGCATAGCTTAACCTGATTGATCGACCCGTACGACTGTTATTACTTACCTACAAGCCCTCCATGTAAACGCGCATCAGACCAGTTTTGTAGAACATTTGTAAACAAGCTGTTTAGCGTGCCCATGATGGTAGAACATAGAAGACTATTTATAATAAAACATCTATGTACTAATTACCCATTTTTACAACGTAATAAATGGGTGCGTCTCATAACGTATAAACTCATTTGGTCTAATTTCATTTTATTATCGTTCATAAGATATAATCAACGTGAGATATACCAACTGTTGATATAATTTCTTTACATATAATATTTATTTATTCTAAAACTTAATTAGTATAACATTGTTTGATAAACCGTTTATGTAATCGAAAATCATTTGGTCTAACGTTTAATATGTATATTGTTTATTTAATCGAAAATCATTAGGTCTAACGTTTAATATATATAAAAAACGTCATTATGGTTAACACCCCGACTCGGATAGGTTAGGTTAGGAGTCTAAGCGGAGCGGAGCTCCCGCCTTAGCCTTCGAGGTTATTTTTTTTAAACCACCCAGAAATAGGAGCCCCGCTAGGCGGGGCTCCGTCAGCCTATCTTAGCACAGGTGGTAATTAGTTACTAGTTATGCAATTTTGCTTTGTGTTTTTAAGTTGGCGTTTTCATCATATTAGACCAAATAAGTTTTATATCTTTTGAGTGGTATGTCAAACGATTTTATATTTAATGTATGTTATGTCAAACGATGTTATATTTAATGTATGTTATGCTTATAAAAATTAGTTATTTTAAAATTATATCAATCGTTTATTATATTAACTAATCGCTATATTAAATAAAATTATAGGTTCCGTTGTTACGAGTATATGTTGTTAATATTAGAGATTTTGTTGTTATATCATCTATTACTTACCCGTAATAAATGATTTGATTTGACAAAAAGTACAGAAGTTAATATTAATCAATAAAGGCTATGTCCCTAAAGCTTTGGTTTCCTAGGAAAGCGGTTTTGTCATGGCCGTTTTCAGAATCTGTCAGTTCTTGACATTAAGACCAGGCACTCCAAATACAATTTCCACGCAAACTCCGCCCCCATGCACCCCACCACTCCACTTTAAGCTAACAAATCAGTAATAAAGTTGAATATCGCGTGCGCTCTTTGGTCGTGTTCGAGCACGGAACTAAATGTCGTAAGTCACAATTCTTATTTCATTTATAACTAAAGTAATAATTGATCAAGAGAAAAAATATCTTACATCTAGACAATGAACTATATTTTCTTACTGTCAATAATTATTTTAGACATAAAAGACGAGTAATCTGGTTTTTATTTTAAATAATCTTTCGAATAAAAATGCATCGAGCGAAAATGTTCCTGTTATGGTAAGGAAACTACCAATTTAGGTTGATGAATTAAGTGGACTGTATTTAAAGGTTGGCGGTGATAGGTGATGAACGGGCGATCAATTGTTAGGAATCCAAGGAGAGCACGCCTTACCTTATCTTCCCTCGCGACACGCGTTCAGCTTGAAGATGGCGGCGACGGGATCCTGCTTTGTTAGCTCGGCACTGTCTTGTCATTGGAGTCCCACATGCACCAAAATCACTCAACGGCACCCGCGGGCGGTTATTGTAAATAGTTCAATCACAGATTTATTGAAAGCGGTTGGAGCGGATTAAGCGAGCAGAGCGGCGTGCGCGCAGCGTTGTCACACACTCCGCGGCTTGACCGTCGGAAACGGAATCTCTCACGCCTCGGTAAAAGCGTGCTTTATTAGGAGGGAGAAAGGGATATATCTCGCCTGTTGTAATTAATTACTAATCCCACAAGAGATGGCGTTACCATTTCCCCCCGGCTTTAAAGGGTTGCCTTTAGAAGGAACCAAATTAAAATAAGCCATGTTAGGTATACTACCGCATAACCTATCCATAAACTAAGACAGCGTTATGATATTAAATAATCTAAATTAACTTTAGCGGAACACTTATAACGAAAGCTATTAACTAAATACCTAAACTAAGAGAGAGATCCAACTTCAGGCTAGATCTCACTGAGTCGGTAGCGGACAGAGACGCACAACAGGGCGCATATAGCTACCCTTTGCGGTTTTAACAGTAACAACGCGGGTTGTACCGTCTTTAGATGTGTGCAATTTCTCTATGAGGGCTAAAGGCCATGAAAGCGGCGGAGAATTATCATTCATGACAATGACTAACGTACCCTCCTGTATAGGGGATGCAGGACTATTCCACTTGGATCTAGTCTGAAGCTGGTGAAGGTATTCAGAACGCCAGCGCCGCCAGAACGACTGCACGAGCTTATCAAGCAGAGTATGTCTCTGAAGCAAACTAGAAGAGTCTGCTTCAGGAGCGGGAAGTGACGACAATGGCGCTGTGTTCAAAAAATGCGCAGGGGTTAACGCAGATGATTCTGCAGGGTCACTACTCAGTGCTGTGAGCGGACGCGAGTTAACCAGTGCCTCGACTTGAGCGAGCACAGTTAAAAGCTCTTCGTAGGAGAGAATCTGTTGACCTATGACCTTGAAGAGATGCGTTTTTATTACCTTGACCATGCTTTCCCAACATCCACCAAAATGTGGAGAAGCGGGCGGAATAAACTTCCAATCTATATGATCCATGGAAAGTTCTTCCTGAAGACGGGTACGATATTCTCTGTTGAGAAACTTATAGAGATCGCGTAAATAAGAATTTGCACCTACGAAACAAGTGCCGTTGTCCGTGTACAAACATTGTATAGGGCCGCGTCGCGAAAGAAATCGTTTTAGGGCTGCCAGAAATGACACTGTGCTTAGATCCGTCGCAACTTCAATATGTGTAGCGCGCGTCGTCAAGCATGTAAAAATGCATAGCCAAGCTTTACGGCTTTTAACGCCTCGACCACGCACTGGCGTGTACTGCAGCGGTCCTGCGTAATCACAACCGGTATGTGTGAACGCTTTATCTACCTGCTTGACGCGATGGCTAGGAAGGTCAGCCATGAGAGGAAAGACCGGGTGAGGACGGAATTTAAAACAGACGTTACATTTATATATTCTGTGGCGAATTATTCGCCGTGCAGCTAAAATCCAATATTTATGCCTGAGTAAGGACATAAGCAACTCTGGACCGGCATGGAGATGCTTCCTGTGATAGAAATCAACAAGAAGGTCAATGACATGGTCGTGACGCGGTAAGATGCAAGGATGCTTATAGTTGTAAGGTTCGTCCGAATTAGACAGACGACCGCCAACGCGTATGATGCCATGCTCATCGAGAAACGGCTTGAGCTTAAGAAGCGCGGGAGAACAAGGTACATTATTTATTAAATTTTTAATGTCGTTACCAAAATAAATAGCCTGGACAACTCGCAACAATCTATACTCTGCAAATTCAAGGTCAGAGCTTGAAACAGAAGCCCCAATAGGAAGTTGCCTAAGAAACCTACAGACATAAACGATGGCGCGTAGTAACTTAGACCACGACGACATGCGAAGCGCGAGTGCATAGATCGGAGATTCTACGACCTCGACGACCACGGGATGAGAAACAGACTTTCGTTCGGGTATATCCTCGGCTTCTGCACTGTGGTCACAAGATTGTATGGTCCACTCTGACGGATCATGGGAAATCCAAGAAGGCCCATGATACCACAAAGGATGTTGCAGAAGTTTAAATGGAGTAACCCCACGTGAAAGGCAATCAGCAGGATTCTCAATACCCGCGACGTGATGGAAACAAGTAGCGGGAACCAGCTCTATTATTTTAGTAACGCGATTGGCGACAAAAGTCTGCCAGCGGTGCGGTGAGGAATAAATCCATGCGAGCGCTACTTTGGAGTCAGAAAATGCGTATATTTTATTGATGGGGTAGTGGGGCAAAACTGTGTCTTTAACCTTGCAGAGCAACTGAGACACCAGAAGGGCCGCGCACAACTCCAGTCTCGCAACCGAAATGGTTTTGACAGGCGAGACCTTGGACTTGGCACAAACTAACTGCACCGAGTAGTTAGAACCAATGCGGACTTGCAAATATACGACTCCGCCGTAAGCGCGTTCACTGGCATCAGCAAATCCTATTAGATTGACAACACATCCGTCGACCAACCCAAGATGACGTGGTATAACAATTTGATTGAGCGCGGAAAGCTCAATACAAAATTGTTTCCAAGCGGCGACAATATGGTCGGGAGGTGCGTCATCCCACTCACACTTTGATAGCCAAAGCTCTTTGATCAAGAGCTTGGCGTACAAAATTGTGGGAGCCACAAAACCCAGTATGTCCCATAGTCGAGCCACTGCGGAAAGCATGGTGCGCTTGGTGCACTTATCATCAGGAGGTGCGACGTCAAATCGAAAACTATCACAGGATTTATCCCAGCGTAAACCGAGAACCTTATGCGGTACAGACCTCTCAAACTCAATGTCTGGAGAAGCCTTATGAGAATCAGGTATGTGTGCGAGAACCTCTTTACAGTTGCTTGTCCATTTGACAAGATCAAACTGGCCTCGCTTGAAGAGCTGAATAAGCTCTTCACAAAGCGAAATTGCTTGCGGAGCGGATGTGACACTACATGCGATATCATCCATATATAAAGCGGAGGTGGCGACAGCTGCTGCAGCGGGAAAGTTGTCGCCTTCATCAGCGATCAACTTGCGGACTACACGTAACGCGTGATATGGACTGGACTTGAGTCCAAAACAAACACGATTAAATTGATATACGGATAAAGGTTCACTGTTGTCAAAACGATAGAAAATCCTTTGAAATCTACGGTCAGATTCGCAAATGCCGATATTTAGAAACATTTGGCGGCAATCAGCTGACAGGGCGACTTGGAAAAGACGAAACTTTATTAGGATGTTAAATAAGTCACCCTGTAGATTAGGGCCGGCATGCAAAATGTCGTTAATCGACTGACCCGATGTAGTCTTGCAACTAGCATCTAAAACCACACGAAGTTTAGTGGAGGTCTTATCTTCGCGAATTACGCCGTGATGCGGAATATAATACGAGGGAAGGGAATTATCCTCATTGTTGACAACCGGACTTAAAAAACCCTTATTCATATAGTCACGCATGACGTCATTATAGGCGCCGCGTAACTTGAGCGATGTATTAAGTTTGCGTTCTAAACAATAGAAGCGTCTAAGTGCGGCAGCGTATGAGTCACCTAGCGAATACGGGTCACCATAAAAAGGTAACGCTACAACATATCTGCCACTGTCATCGCGAACAGTGGTAGCGCGGAAGTGTTCTTCACACTCGAGTTCCTTACGGCTCTGCGAGGGCGGTGCGGAAATCTCTTCAAGCTCCCAAAATCGCTTAAGAAGAGAATCAATATTATTTTCTTGAAGAACAGCACAACAAGACATAGTATAATTAGAAGTATGTGACGTAGGCACGGTACCCATAATCACATATCCCAATATCGTCTCAATAGCGGGAGGTATATTATGTTGTTTACTGCGTACCACATTATTTAAAAATATATGTGGTAATATGGAGGCCCCTAACAGGGCGTCGATGTCTCCAGGCTGCGCAAAGTCAGAATCTGCCAGCGGTAACATCTCGAGATGTTTGAGTTGGGATACGTCCACTTGCGCGTTTGGCAACGTGTCCGTAATACGTTCTACGATAAGTGAAGAAATGTCAAAACTAATGTCCATATTAAAACGGGAATATATTTTAATATCTACGGAACCCTTGCAAGATTTTTCCGACCCACCGATCCCTTTAATTATTAATTTCGTATTCTTAAAGTTATTCCACAGTCCGAGGCGTTTGAAGCAATCAGAAGTAATAAAATTACTTTGTGACGCACTATCGAGTAAACAACGAATTGTATGTGGTCTGTTATTGACATCGTAAACAATAACTTGTGCTGTTGCCAACAAAACCGTTGTTGACGCCACACATTGCTGCTTAATATCGCGCTGAACAAGACAAGTGCCTGAGCGCCGACGACCGTGCGCATACGCAATGGACGTCGTACACAGCGATACCTCTGACTGGGAGGCGAGCGGAGCAGCTGTATTCGGAACCGCTCGCGGTGACGTAACAGACTGGTCAGGTTTACGTGACTCATCCGATACCGGCGATTTTTTTTCAAAATGCAGCAATGTATGGTGGTTCTGTTTACATGATCGACATTTAGAATTACTAGAGCAATTACTTGTTTTATGTTTTAAGCTTAAACAATTTACGCAAGCTTTGTTCTCTTTTACACATTTAAAACGCGCAGTCGGGTCTAAATTATTAAAAGCGGGACATTTAAAATAGTGGTCGTGCTCAATATTATTGCACAGACACTTATTAGAATTATTATTGTTAGACTCCGAACATGCTACGTAAGATTGCGGGTTAGGGACGGGATTACTCTTGTTATTTCGCGATTTATTCGACCTCTGTTTAACATTGTTATCATTTGACGAGTTAAATGCACTAGGCTGCGTATTATGATATATTCGGCACTGATCTTTGATGAAGGAAATAAAGCTATCTAGTGTAGGTATTTTATTATTACGTTCCGTCATCTCGAAGGCACGAACCGTTTCTGGGTCGAACTTTTTTAAAGCAAGTTGTAATAGTATAAAGTCGGAAAGATCCTTTAATTTTAAGTTTTTAAGGGCGCTAACGGCGGTAATAAAGTTATCTATGAACAGCTGGAAATTCGAAACAGAGGCGGGGCCAGACAATTTAAGATTCAAAGCCTGATCAAAGTAGGTAGACGCTAGGACACGAGTATCTTGATACCTATCAAGGAGTGACTGGAATATGACTTGATAATTCTCAGCACTGGGAGTTACACCTGCAAATACGGATTGCGCTTTAGGTGACAGTTTACCTATTAAATAGTACAACCTGTCTGCATCTGTCAGAGAGCCATTATCGTGCACTGTTGACTTAAAGCTAGCATAGAACAATGGCCAGTTCCGTATATCGCCATCAAACGACATAAGTTCAATTGGGGGTAGACGGGGCAATCGGCCTGACGGCGGAGCTTGCGCGGTTGTGTTACATCTACCCTCTAGCCGCGATTGTATGCGTTTGATGATGCAATAAAGATCCTCGAAAGAAGTGTACGCCTGGTAATTCGGCTTCGTCTCGGGATCAAAAGAGAGTAACTTTGCGTTATAAGTGTCTAACAAATGATGAAAGTCTGTTCGAATATTATCTACTGTCATACAATAACTAAGAAACGATTCTGTTTTAGTTTCGGAAGTATGGGCAGTTTTTGAGCGCTCATAAATGTCTTGAATACGCTCAAATAAAACATTGCGTTTAGCTTCCAAAATTGACAGTTCTCTTTCTTTCGACATGTTTATGTTGGTATAAGTATATACAACCTATCCAAACTATGATTATCTAAAGTTCCTATTAAGTATATATTTCTTAGATGAAATAAGATAACTAAATGTAAGGTAGGTGTAGTTATGCGGCGGTATTACCTAGCTTGGCGAGAACTTTAATAAAATTGGCGGTATTACTAAAAGATGCTTGAAATATGGAATTTACAAGACAACTATGATAGTTTTTATTATAATAATTACATATGTAGTAGGTAGCTACTTTGAGTATATTACCTACTAGGTGCGGGAATGACCACGTAATGGGTATTGCTAGGTTTTTAACCACTTACTTAGGCACTTCTAGAAGATACCTACGAGTTATATGGCAGAATATGGATTATAAATCCTTCTCTTGCGGGGTAAGCGATGAATCCGGCTCGAAGGACCAAATTATGTTATGGTAAGGAAACTACCAATTTAGGTTGATGAATTAAGTGGACTGTATTTAAAGGTTGGCGGTGATAGGTGATGAACGGGCGATCAATTGTTAGGAATCCAAGGAGAGCACGCCTTACCTTATCTTCCCTCGCGACACGCGTTCAGCTTGAAGATGGCGGCGACGGGATCCTGCTTTGTTAGCTCGGCACTGTCTTGTCATTGGAGTCCCACATGCACCAAAATCACTCAACGGCACCCGCGGGCGGTTATTGTAAATAGTTCAATCACAGATTTATTGAAAGCGGTTGGAGCGGATTAAGCGAGCAGAGCGGCGTGCGCGCAGCGTTGTCACACACTCCGCGGCTTGACCGTCGGAAACGGAATCTCTCACGCCTCGGTAAAAGCGTGCTTTATTAGGAGGGAGAAAGGGATATATCTCGCCTGTTGTAATTAATTACTAATCCCACAAGAGATGGCGTTACCAGTTCCAATACGTAACTGTCTTATATATGGAAAGAAAAAGATCTAATAAATCATATACTAAAGTTCCATTTTGATCGAATGCGTGACTGTTTCAGAATATTAATGCAAATCAACATAAAATTTTGAGAGCCTCCTCTTAAGCTGATAAAAAGCGGTCTGTATTTGGATAGCCGTAACTATCTGATCGTTCACCAGTTTACTCACAAGTGCGTCATACTAATGGACGGATTTGTAACTATGACACAATACAGCAATTAACAAGAGTTATTTATTCATTTCTACATCATCCAACCAAAATATATATAGGTATAATTTTCTGATACAAATTGCTTTAATAATAACAATTTTAATGGCCCTGTCTGGTAGACCGATGGCGGAGGCTGTAATTCTCTAGATATTAACTCATATAAATTGAGAGGGCGTTAAACCTTGTGTAATGGTATATATGGACTTTACACGTGTCGATATCTAGTCTAGTGTATAAACAAAATCGACAAGGGGAGGGAGTCTATATTTTCTTCGATCGTATTTAAGTCGCAGGCACTCGTTTGCCACACGAAGGTGTTACAAATCATCTTGCATTTTTCTGCTCAGTATGACAAAACGATTAAATCTCAAGAAATTTTTATAAACTGTAAATGTAGCCCAAATGGGAACTAGACAAAGTGACATTCTATCAGCGATAAAGATGGTGGAAAAGTCCGGACCCCGTGTCGAGCCACCGTGGATTTCCACTTTAGGAATAAAGGTGTCAAAGAAAAAGTTTTTATGTAGTTTTGAAGCCGACATACAGGCCGTCATTTTGGTGTGATCATAGTTCTTTTCTTTATATTTTTTTAAACTTATAAGTACATACTATGTTCAGCTGAATCACACACATTTCAGTGCAAAATAATACTTGCCCAATATAAGAAGTCACACAGGGAGATGTCATTACGTCATTCCTTAGGTAATTACTGAAAACCAGCGCTGTTGATATTAGGTTCGTCAGAATTCACAGCTTTTCGCTGAGCAATGACCTGTTCTTGCACAGATGCGACGCACAGCTTAATTTTTATGGTTATTTGTTAGTTGTTACAAAAGTAACTAACTCTGCAATCGGCATTTTGTTTTTGTTGTCATTTGCTAATGTTGCAACAGTAACTACGCAATATTGTCTTTGGTCCGTGGCCTTGACATCAACAAATGAACCAGTGCTATATTTAAGCTATGCACAACAATGCCAAACTAATTTGGATTGAATACGAGGGTTTTGGCTACTTTTGTATTGTGTGTATTTTATTGTCTAGTTTTTTTAAAAAAATTCGTTTTGTTTGTGCAGAATAAACAAGTTTTCTTTATTATTTTCTTTCTAGTACCAAATTTGTATTCACGACTTTTATAAAAACATTGCAGGGTGGCTCGATTTAAGAGTCTGGGAGTATATAATTATTAGATCCTTTTGAAAGTCGTAGAAATACGAAATGATTTGAAAGCGATTGCCAATTTCGACTTTGAAAACCAACCCGTGTAAATCCAACACGTGATTAACAAACATGTCAAGCTTATAATCCGGGGTTAATCAAACAGAATGACGTAATATTGCTTGAGGCTAGTCTCAGAAGCGTGTCATCAACGAGAGAGTTTCCTAAATTTCATGTATAAATTACATATAGAACGGCTCTCTTAGAGCTGACTGTTTTGTGTGTAAAGAACGTCACAATAGTCACTTTGTCAAGGTGACTTGTCAAACCTGAAAGGGCATAGCAGGTACTCAAGCTGTATTGTTTTTGATGGCAAAGCACTCTATAAGTAATAAAAAAAGTATCAGTACAGCGTGTAAAAAAACCTTCACTGGGACACAACTTTTATTTTTGTTGTGAGAATTTAGTGTATTTAGTGCGCAATGTAACACATACAAAACATTTTCATATTTTTTTTAAAAGTTAAACTTTGACCTTCAATATATCTGTAACCAGAAGGTTCCGAGGTATGGTCCAGTATAAAAAAATGTATCATAATAATGAGAAGAATAAGTGACTCTCGGCTTCATTAAGGGTATTTTTACACCCGTTATTTTATTGTTATTGCGCATGATTTCTTTGAAGGGACACAAAAACAATTAATAGGCTCTATTACACGGGAATTAAACATAACTGGCAAAATATAAGTCTATTTTGTACACACGGCTATACATCAAGCTATACATTTTCAGTATAAGCTGATCTCGCACTGTACGGAAATCCTACACGATTCGAGATCAGCATAAATTAAACATGTATAGCTTGATGTGTAACCGTGTGTACCGTAAACCGAGGTTACTTTGATCAATTTTAGACTTTGACACCATTTTTTGACGATTCAAATAAACGTAAAAATATGAAATAAAAATATAATAATCGGTTTTTTCTCTTCTTTAAGCCTGCCAAATAAAAAAAAATATGGACTTATATTTTTTACAAAAAAAAATAAAAACAACGCGATCAATATTACATTAAGAATGGGGTTACTTTGAAAAATAAATAAGTAAATAAATAAACCACTACTTTTTTTACTGCCACTCTAAAGTAAACTCGCTAAAAACCTCGTAAAAAATTAAAAAATAAAATTCGGCCAAGTACTTTTTAAGTTAGGTATCTTTTTAATGTGTGGGGTTACTTTGACTAAATACCAAATGATACAAATGAATAACTTTAACTGATTTATTAGATTGTTTACTAGAAACAACGTAGAAACTTTACTTTTTTTTTGTAATTTCGTGGCATAGCATCTACAAAAAAAAACAGTATGTGTTTAATTTATTACAAAATGAATATCCTGGTGGTCACACCCGCGTAAAATAATAAAATAAAACTAAAGCAACGCCGCAGGATAAAAAGAAAGTTCATTATATACCCAGGTAAAATAATTTTTGGTATCGATGAGTAGTTTCGGAGATCCCTGGGGACACGTAAAAACTTATAAACTTACAATTGTACAACTCCACAAAACTACAAACTCAGAAACGAGCCCTACTTATTACATTAACCTTATTACATTACCCTCTCCGTCATAAATATGATAATATGAACTGTGATTCACAATGGGAATTTTGATAAACTTCCTCTAGAATACTCTAGATCATCAACTAAAGTTTCGAAGTTACACGGGTTTAAATTTTATCGTGCCATTGAAATTAACTATTTGAGAGATACTCAACAAAACTTGTTAGTAGGTACTCTATTAAGCTCTAGGTTTACTAATCCATATCAACTAATTTCGAGAGACTATTTCAACTAGTTTCGATTAAGAGATAATTAACAAATATTCTACCCTAATTATGTACTTCAGTTATACACCGTTTAACTGAAGTACATTAAACGATATCTGCCGGTAACACTTTAAAGGTACTTAAGGGATTCCGCACCCTCCGGGTTTATCTATAAAATGCGGATTTATAATAAATAACTCTTATTTATTGCTAGAGTTGGATCTAAATATTTTTACATCATGACACGCTCTCTGTCAGCTCTCCAAGCTGATCCTAATTGTTGTCTATCTTCTAATTAACATGAAAAATAAATAGTGTTTATCTCATTATACATACAGACAGGGGGCTTATGGCTAAATAATAACAGTCGTACGGGTCGATCGATCAGGTTAAGTTACACTTGCCGCGGTTGGTCCGTAGATGAGTGACCATCTTTACATACCAAGACCCTTCCGTGCCTCGGAAAGCACGTAAAGCCGTTGCTCCCGGCCGTCATTTGCAGACCTTTGACAGTTGTTACGGATCGTTAGAAACCTGAAAGTCTGACAACCAGTCTTACCAAGGGGTATCGTGTTACGCAGTAACTGGGTCGTGGAGGTCAGATAGGCAGTCGCTCCATGTAAAAAAATACTGGTAGTCAGCTGCATCTGGTTAGATTGGAAGCCGACCCCAACATAGTTGGAAAAGGCTATGCAGATAGATGATGATGACATGCCATCAACTTTTAAAATATTCGCGAAAGTTGGTTGTTAAAACCAACCGTACAAAACCTCTACAGTACCTACTATAAAGTAGCTAGTGATAGTGATTTTTCATAGTTTAATATTCCCCTGGATATTTAATTATTTTTTGGGGAATACAAGACTTTAACTTATGAGTCTCAACGAGACATTTTATTATAAAATTACATACTTCTTCTATAAGTAAGCACTTCACTGAAGTTGAGAACTTGAAAGTTTTGTTATCTCTTCAGATTACAACATTTGGTATTAGAGGATTGCTTTCCAACAAAATAACATAAATATTTTTGGTACAAAATAGTTCTTTGTAATATAGAATATTATAAAACTTTGGTTGACTTTGCTATGTAAAAACTTTTCTAGTTGTTGTAACTTGTTGGAATCATACAATGGCTCCCTGATTTTAAATATATTTTTAGATCTATAAATCAAATATCATATTGAAAACGTTCCAGTTATAAAAATATTGCGATCTATTAGATATTATGTTCATTTTCACGAGGAAAACATCGTGAGAAAAGTTTTAAGTACTATGAATGTGGATGGCTATAAGAGTAGGGGAAGACCAAAAAAACGATGGATGGACTGTGTGACAGATGGCTAGAAAAGGGGTGACTACTGAGATGACGACTACTAGAGAAGTATGGAAAAAAGGAACACCAAATAAATTGGAAAATCATGATGATGTTCATTTTTAACCGACTTCCAAGAGGAGGAGGTTCTCAATTCGTCTGTAGGTTTTTTTTTTTTTTGTATGTTTGTTACGCGATTACTCCGCCAATTATGAATAGATTTTGATGATTCTTTTTTTGTTTGGTAGATCGTACTTCAGAGGTGGTCCCATATAAATTTTATTAACTTTGCTTGGGTAGTTTTTGAGTTAGCTTACGTATATACGTATTTTTTCCCACTTAGTATGTAGATGATATGATAACTTCTTGTCACTGTTATTTACATAGCAGGTAGTGGTATTTGAATTTGTGTGGGGTAGGTACCACAACTAAAAAGTGAAAAATAAAAACTTTTTACAAAAAAAAACAATCGACTTCAAAAAAAAACACTACAAAGTGAAAAATAACTTTAATTTCGGAAGTCGGTGACAAAGAACGAAAATTCAAAACCAAAGACACTGACTTCCGAAATTAAAGTTATTTTTCACTTCGTAGTGTTTTTTTTTTGAAGTCGGTTGTTTTTTTTTGTAAAAAGTTTTTTCATGTAATATTTTCCAAAAAATTGTAAATATTACTATTTTATTAATTGTAGTTAATTTTATTTATTTATTTAGTTCGGACAACAATATGGTCCAATTTACATAACATAACACATAACATCACGCCTTTTTTCCCCGAAGGGTTGGGCAGAGGTGTCCCTGTAGCAGGTACACCCACATTTCGCCAGTTATGTTTAAGTCCCATGTAATAGGGGGCGAGCCTATTGCCATCAACCGGGCACAAATCCAGACTCCGAGCTGCTACTGAGAATTTTCAGATAGAAAAACCCAATAACACTTTGCCCGACCTAGGAATCGAACCCAGGACCTCATGTTCAGCAGTAGCGCTTGCGACCACTATACCAACGAGGCAGTCAATTGGTCCAATTTATTAGTAAAATACCTTATGACTAGTGTTAGTAGTATACAAAACAAGGATAGGAATCTCGTAGCTGGTGACTGCGGCAGGTTGTGCAGAGAACGATAAATAAAAATATATACCAAGGAATATGCTAAATGACCATTCTCTCCACATAGGGCCTCAGAAAAGGGGAGTAAGGGCTCTCCACCACTGTTTTCAGGATGTTATTGTCACTGATCCGCATTCTACGCATCAGTGAGGTTCTGAGAAAACATCTTCGATACGCTACAGAAACGGGGCAGTTTCAACAGCATCCTAAAAACATTATTGTATTGGATACGTGTAGCTGACCCAATACCCTAATGCTTTTTAAATAAAATAAGTAAGAAAGTATAATTTGAAAGAAAATGTTATTGCAACTTGCAATAACATTTTCTTTCAAATCTCACTTGCAATTTGCAAGTGAGATGTTTACTATAATACAATTTTGTTCCGTTGAATTCTCCGACCTAGTTCTTAGAAGGATTTCTTATTCTTCTCCGTCTGTGATCTCTTTTTTTTTTTAACTTACGTAGAAAATATTTTATTCCTGTTTTGTTTATTTTTTATCGCCCCTCGTATGTTAATGACTTCCTTAAATAGTAATTTTCAAATAACGTAAGTACATGAAAATGGGGAAGTAGTAATGAACTAAATTGTTGTCGTCTCACTTAAAGCACTTTCGCTGTCAACCCTTAATTTCCGTCACATAATAATTACAAACGTGACATGAAAAATTACGTTACTATATCCAAAACGAAGTGTTTTGGTTTAATAAGTAGAACTTTAACGATTCAATCCAAATAGTGTTACGACAATAATATTATAGTACAGTCACGTTACCTATCTTAAAGTAGGTGAGTATTAATTTCAAGGTATTCTACTCAGAGCTCTGATTTCAACAGCACTTGTCCGAACCGCACCTGAGTTAGTACTTCCACTAACCAACTCGATACATTATACGTTAGGTTTTTATGCTACCAAAGTGATGTCAGATATTTTTGATCACAACAATGTATCAGATATATAAAACGCAAAATATGTTCCAAATTATTGTGCATTCTAAGAGGTGATACATGTTTTTTTTTTAAGCCGATGCAGCGTCCTATATTTTGGCTTGTCAGATAGTTTTGACCTTCCTTCGACGTCACATATTTGTGCTATTGCTTGTATATTTGTCGTCATCTTGATGACAGATATTTATGGATGAAACATGAAATCAGATATTGGTGCCGAGCTGTCCTTATTAATATATTGATACTTGTGACTGTACCAACCAACTTAGCCGCAACTCGAAAAAAATAACATTATTTGTATCTGTCCTATACACCTAGCTAATGGTACTTTAATGGCAGAGTTTGTTCAGGCATCAGGCAAACAAAACCGTTTTATCTAAGTGCCAAAAAACACCGCCTTTTATTAACCGAAACCTAGTAACAAAATCTTGCTTACATATGTCGTAAAAAAGAAATACTGTGCCATCGAGACAGGAAGTGGTAGACATAAAGACGATCACAGGAAACCATTACCGAATAACATCATGGAATATAAGCAATTTTATTCTCTTTATTAGATTCAGTAACACATTTAGGCCCATTTTCACTCCAACCACTAAATACGTGTAACGTTTAAAATACTTAAAACATCATTCCGTCTCCGTCATCTTCAAACGATTGATAGAAACAAAACGATTTTTTCAACATATTTAGCGCTTAATGTATTTAGTGATTTGTAGGGCAAGCGGGCCTAATTTTCAATACACCGTTCAACAGCTTTTGATCGTATAGTTGACCGCTTATTGCATTACCACTTTTGATAACAATTCCCAATAAATTAAAACTTTATGGGGTTGAAACTATCTAACTACCACACTGACAAAAATATATCTTGTTGTTTTATGTTTTGCAAGTAACACTCGCGCATGACCGAAGTTGTACCATAGGTTGTATTGTTGACTCCGTATCAATCATAGGTCCTTACTTTCGAACACTGACATCAGAATCTAAAGTTACAAACTAAATACGTAGGTAATACGAGTATATCGAATCTCGAAGCTACAGTTGAGCATTGTTGGAACTTAAATCTCTCATTGCAACGAAACTCGATCGAAGTTTTCACATCCATCGGTTTAGACTAATTTACACGATGCGATTTGATTTCCTGTGCCGTACCAATAATAAAAGTTGCTCCGTCTAAACAGCGTATCGACGATGCAAGTCATTTATTGCTTAAAGGAGACGGAAACTATTACATACACTCTTCGGCCTGAATGTAACAAGAAGATAATGGTGTGAATTAATAGATTCATATAAATATTAGTGAATTGCAGTGACTAGTTGCTATCCCACAATTCACACACCGATCCATAGTTTCAACAATAACCAATCCACAAAGCGACGGTAAAATCCAAAATAACAATTCTAAGTCACATGTGAGCGATCTTCGGTGTCCAGTGTTCAGCAAGAGTCGTACAAGGTAGGCAGGGTCGACAACATTCGACAACGACCCACTACTACTATCTAGTGTCAATGACAGTCAGCTCATGCCAGTGTAGAACATGCACTGCCAGTGACATAGACCAAAAATACAAGATTGATTTTAATCGATTTGAAATCTATACTTATTATTTTGGTTTTTCAGTAATTAATCAATGTTTTCTTTATTAAGACTGTAATTAAATGTACTATACTTTACATAAGTATAAACAGTAAATTTAATTACTTTGAGTTTTCTTTTTCTTCTTGTAATTGTGCTATCGATAACTCAATTAAACGATAATCTCACGAAAACTATCTTTATCATATTTCTCCATTTGTAGATTGAGAATTGAGCTGATTTTTGTTATTCAAAGATAAAAAACATAAAAAACATAAGATACATTTTTAGATCATATCTCAAATTATTACATTTGGGCCCACCGTTTTCCATCTCCTTTTATTCTTCAACACAGGTAGGAAACTTGTATCGTGTAAATAAAGCTAAGAGATTAAGGTCTTGAGAATGTTTCATTGTAACTCTTCCTTTATTTCTGTCTAATTTCCACTCAGGTGGAATTACTGGTATTTTACCAGAATGCAATGTTGAGAATTCTTCCTCTTGCAGACATGAACAACAAGCTATCTTGTTTTATCAAAACAAATAGGTACCGTTCTCTAAGAAAATGATTTTCCCGTTGAGTGCTCGTTTGCTCTTTCACCTCGATTTTCATGGAATTCTTTGTTCATGGGCAATTAATTCTGTTATGAAGAAATATTGCTATTAAGATTCATTTGTTATCTCTTCTAATGATCAAGATAAGGGTGGTTAGAGCCAACAGTAGGTATAGTCGCTGGCACGTAACTTGGCAAGATTTTGACGTATTGGGAGTAAGTTTGCGCATATAGGTACACTTAGTGCAACAAAAAAAATACACTTTTATTGCATGCCATTATTCTATGGTTATTGCCATAATTTATTTATTCGTCTGTTAAGAAAAACGAGCGAAAACGAATTTTGCGCATCTACGATTCTTGCCAAGTTGCGTGCCGGTCACTATACGTAACTCGGTTCCATTTGGGTAAGCCTACGCATAAAAAAGTGATTGAATTGCTCCTAAATTCCAATAACAGACACACATAACGTAACATCACGGCATTATTCCCCGAAGGGTTAGGCAGACGTTCACCTCCACCCCACTCCGCCAAAGAACATCATCATCCAGTCTAACCGGGTGCAGCTGAATACCAGTATTTTACATGGAGCGACTGCCTATCTGACCTCCACAACCCAGTTACTGGGTAACACGATAGAATTTGGTAACACTGGTTGTCAGACAAAAAACATAAAAATATTAATATTTGGAGAAAACTGATGAGTTTATTATTAGTGAAATGAAATTGTTTATTCTGTAAATAGGATATCGAAATCACTTTTACACGTCATACAAAAAAAAATATTAAAAATAAGCTAGATGAGTTCGGCATTTCCTATCTGACTACTCTGAAAAGAAAGGCCGAAACAAACTCAGAGGTCGCAGTCTCTTTTAAAGTCCAGACATAATCTTGGTCAGGCCATATGACTATGAGTACTAGTACTATTACATGTACGAAAAACTAAAGAAGTAAAAAATGCCTAAAAGTTTTGATACCAACTTTAATTTAATTGGACTTACAGAACAACGTAACCTTAATTGTAGCGAGACTTAATAAGCCTCTTTTAACTTCTAAATAAACCGTGACATCCTATTTAAAACATTCATCTTCCTACATGTGAGACTCATTTGAATAATTGGATACTTGCTGCTTATCCAACATAACTTCGCTACCGTAAGGATGGAGAAAAGTTTTAAGGACCTCTCATTCTCATACATTAAGTACCAACCTAATGAGCACACATTGCGTTGCCTCATTATTAATAAAAACCTCCTTTTCCAAACTTTTGTTACGTTCGAATTTTCTACAAATTCTGTTCTTTGATGATTGTTAGTTTGACTGCCAACTTAAGAGCGTTTATCCTAAAAGTTGGCAACGTCGCAAATAGCTGTCAAATATTTACCTGTTTTGATTAATTTAGCAATATTAATGTATGGAATTATGAAATTTGGCTAACTAGTGAACTAAAATATTGATTATGAAATGCAAAAATTCATAATCCTAACACCAAATATTTCGTTTTGGATGTAAAAAAATATTTGAAAACTATCCAAATGCCTTTTTACACTCGTTTTTTGCCTTTGTTACAAAATCAAATTCAGTGTTATAATTTCAATTAATTATTAATATTCTAGTTAGCTAGTTAGCCACATTTCATATTTCCATACAGTAATATTGCCAAATTAATCAAAACAGCGAAATATTTGGCATCTATTTGTGACGTTGCCCACTTTCAGAATAAACGCTCGGTGTATTTAAATCAACTGTCATTTTCGACAGTTGTATGTAGTGACAGTTGTATAACACAGCACAGAACAGTTATCACGAGACTCGTCACCAGTTTTACTCAACGGAAACTTGTCTGAGCACCGAAAAACCAAATAAAAAGTTGTGGTGTCAGATGTCCAATTCATTTTACACGGTAACCTCTGTCAATGACAGTACTTCGTGGGTCGTGGGTCACGCACGTCTGTGTAGTACGTGTTCTACGTGCCATTACATTTCACACGCGCCAATCAAAGACATAGTTGAAAACTATAATGTTCTATTTTACAGGCATTCAGAGGTTCTAATAAGCAGCTCTTTGTTCTATGCAATCAGGATAATTTTATACAACTAAGTAATTTAGTAAGGGTCTGTTGGTGGTAAAATGTGCATTATTCTGGTTTTGCTTACGTTTTGATAATGTGGATGGCAATGGTAAATGATTTCTTAAATGTTACCTATGTTTAATTGACTTCCAAAATGGAGGAGGTTTTCTGTTCGTCTGTGTGTATTTAAAAAAAAAACTCTTTTCATCGATATTTTTGTCATCAATATTGTGGACCGATTATAAAAAATATTTTTTCATTTGGTAGAGGAAGCTTGCGCGGTGGTCTCATATAGATTTTATTAACTTTGCTTGGGTAGGTACTTTTTGAGTTGGCTTCAATAATATTATACGTACTCTGTGTATCTTGATGATTTTATAATACTTCCTGACATTGTTGCATGTTTATTTAGAAAGTAGTGGTATACGAATTGGTGCGGGGTAGGTACTATAGCTATAAAAACAAAAATAAAAAGCCGTTTTTACAAAAAAAAAAACAACCGACTTCCAAAAAAAAAACAATATAAAGTGAAAAATAATTTCAATTTCGGAAATCGGTGTCTTTGGATCTGTAATTAAGTTTTTTGCCACCAACTTCCAAATTAGAGTTATTTTTCACTTTGTACTGTTTTTTTGGAAGACGGTTGCATACAGGTTAAAATCAGGAAGCAACTCTCTCAAAGTTTAATTCCTGCGGGACTCAAATACTTGGTACAGGTAGAATATCCATTATCATCATTCAGCCTCGTACGATGGAAAAGGCCTCAGAGAATTAAGTTGTTATTTCGACAATGACTTGCTGAAATGTATCCGTTAATACACGGATAGGCTTGCATCTCTGCGCAATCTGCTAAGCTCTCTAACGCCTTGCAAACCAATTCTTGGCACGCTTTTTAAGCGATTGACACAAGTATCGATAATATAATAAATGAGCCAAACTAGAAGCACTTGCACCAAGCTGGAGTATGAGATGCTTCTATATACTTGCTTACTATACAGTGTGATTCTTTATAATATGCACATATCGAAATGAGGGAATCTATGCTTAATTTTATCGACGGAAAAAATATTAAAACATTTTTCTTTTGTTTTTTTTTAAATTAAAAAATACAAAAAAAAAAATCTCTTTGGCATCTTATTGATAAATTTTACAATTATTGAAAAAAATATGAAAAAATACAGATCTTTGCTAAAAAAAAAGTTTATTTTTAATTGATGGTAGTTTTTTTCACAATTTTTCTAACGCCTAATTACTTCCAATCATTAGGCAGTTTGTTTCATTGCGATAGATAATTCAGTTTAAAAGTTACACCGTTTTGTTACATTTGTTTTTTAAATCCATAAGAATAAAAAAAAAAAATTAGATGTTTTCTGTCGTTAAATTTAAGCATAGATTCCCTCATTTCGATATGTGCACATTATAAAGAATCACACTGTTTAGAAGAGCCGGCATTTATTTTTGAGACGCAAGTCACAAGCAACAAAATTTTGATATTAAAGAACATAAAATTATGACACGTATTCGTTCGAAATTCGAAGTTTCTTTTCTTTTTGTTTATTTTCGGACAGTCTTCTTTGTAGCGGCCAGTCTCTCCATCGTTCAAAAGTAAGTTGGGAATCACATTTCCTACGAAATGTACCTATGGTTAAAGTTTTTTGCGATTTCTCAAGAAAGAAAGAAACATTGTTTATTCTGCACAAACTAAACGCATATTACAAAAAAATGACTTGGAATACACATTTACAAATTGACCAAAAGTCTCATATTTATATTATTCATAACTAATAAAAGTTTGACAAATTTCTGACTTTTCTAGTACTTAAACCTCAGTTGGTCCTAGGAAGTTATTTGATCCTTATAAGAAACAGGATCGATTTGCATCAAATAGTTTTTGTGAAAATTGCCCGTTTTCTTGCTGACTGTAATTATTTTTCAAAATCTATGAATGCAGATCAAAATTTCTCAAAAAGTTAAAGACAGTCTCCTAAGACCGTTTTCCTGTAGCTACAGCAGTTAAGGTACCAGTTCTTACTGCCTCATTTAAAAATCCAACCTATAGATCATGATTGACTGCCTAGCTTGATGAGAGCAGCTCCAAGTACCTTCTATATACTTGCTTACTATATATTTACTATAGGACCTACTTGCCCTAGATAATGGTTGAACAGCCATATTTTGGCGTGTATTTGAGGAGCTGATCCCGTGTGAAGAACCCACTGTCTTGTTTTCAATGTGATGCTCAACTGTTTTACAACAATTTCAGCTTTTACTCAACTCATTTGGTAAAGTAATAGGTAATGTTTATCTGGCAAAATGCGTATAAAAATAAGACTATTCTTAAATTCACAAATAATTATTCATGGTACAGTTACTTATTTTTTATTCGATTTGAAAGCTTATAACAACTTCTCATATACCTAGCGTAGCTATCGTAATGGAAAGACTTATATAAACACAAGGCAAAATAAATAGAAAACGAAACCTTTTAAGAAAAAAAAAACATGTAGGTACAAAAAATATAAATCCCTTTGATTATTTATACGTCTAGATGGAGTATCGCGCTGCAAAAGAACTAAAACAAACAAGCCAACATTTTTATGCTGGTGTGCGTGACAGCTACGACTTAGGGCGCCTTCAAATTTGCCGCAAAGTGCCGCGCGGCGGCAGCGCGGCTGCAGCGCTGCCGCCGCACTGCTTTATTAATCCATATAAATAAAAACGCGCGGCCGCAGGCCGCAGCGTGGGTGTACCGCTGCAGTCCGTGTTTAGACGAAATTTTTTCGACGAGTTCAAAACTTTGACTAGACATATTTGTTGGAAATACGTTACTAAATTGACAAATCGGGATGACAGCGCCGCCTTGCGGACCGCTATAAACAGTTCATAAAAGGGTTTGAATTTTGTAAAATCCTTGCCATCAAAAGTAGGAATTTCTACAGTGGGTAACTTAGAAGTTGAAGTAAATGGTGTTCAAATCATCCTATAGTTTTAGATGATATTCCTAGTGAATATAAATATTTTGATGAAATTGACTTGAATAAAGATTAATATTATTAAAACTTGGATAGTAATAAAACCTCCGAAAAAAAATCAGAATATGAGCATTCTCAAAATATGAAATTGACTGCTTAATATACTAATTTTCCGACAACTTTTAAGCGAATACAAATAAAGAAACGACCGAATAATTTACTGAAAATTCTGTAAAATCAATACAGCATTTGCTGACGTAATATTCATTTAGTCATTTTTATCGTAACTCACCTATTATGAATTTAGAATTAACCTTACACATTTTATAAACTGTGGCGCAAACAAAGACCAGGTTCGTTTAGGTACAAGAGAATGTAATGTTTTGGAAATGTGGTGTTTTACATTCTCTTGTGCCGAAACGGACCCTGGCACTCGCCGGCCGCTACCGCGGCACCGCTCGCTACGCTCGCTCGGCTCGTGCGTTTTGTGGTTTCACAGTTCTAACCTAACCTAACCTACCTTTCAAAGCAAAACGTAAACAAAAACATGAACGAACGTATTATTTTAGCAGAACATACGTTTTCGGAAACTTAGTATTTTTTTCGGAAAGGAGAAACCCAAACTCCATAGAAACTTGGGCCTGGCGTTCCAGGACTGGAATTTGGACATAAATTAGAGTATTTAGGAAGGATTCATGACCCCAATTTTCACGTCTCCCAGCAATGGCCAAATTGGTCAAATCAGACAATGTTTACATTTTAGGTTATTTTTATTATTTGAGTTATTTCAATAAAAAAAATATGTTTGAGGCTTGTGCTGCAGCGCCTGCAGTCTATCATAATGAGGTTTTAGGTAGGTACACAAAAAGCGCTTGGGGGGGAATCTAAAGTGACCTTTAGATTTATCTGATTGATCTTACTGAAAACGTCAGCTGAAAACTATATTTATCAGACAAGGCTCACTTACAACATTACTGGCTTGCATTTGTTAATATTGTATCTACTAGGGGATTTAATGCAACCTCATATTACCTACAGTAATCTGAGATTGCAATAATATATTAAGTAAAATAGAGTAAAAACACATAATTGTGATAAATGGTTTTATTAATCACCTTCTTCATTAGGATTATCATAATATAATAATACAGTATCCAGAAATTGTGCAGCAGGCATTTGGCTACCCTGGTGCCGTGCCTAACCAAGATAATTATCATAATTCTCCTCATCGTGTGGGCACGGCTACCAACAATTCTTTTGCCAACAATACAGGTGCAATAATATTGAAGTATAGGATCCCTCCCACTTAGAGAGCTGTCGACTAATATATAAACGAAATACATCCTATTACTAATATGCTTGGATTTTATTCTTCCTCTCAACATCCAGTTTGAGTCCGATGTTGACAGCTCTTGCTGTAGGCCACCGTCCACCTCTCTACACACTTCCATTCATCAGTGTCCTATAGGTGTATGTTCACTCTCTTCTGGTCTACTTATTTCAATCAAGAGATACAGCATTGGCATGATTTCAGCAAGCTTGGCAGATAAACTCATTTTCATTTAAGTACCTGAAACAAACATTTATCATTTGACTATTAGGTATAGCACTAGCATTTAGCAAGAAACTTCTGAGTGGCACATTTGGATATAGATAGTGCAATCCACGAAGACGCGCCCCACTC
Organism: Agrochola litura; assembly: GCA_949152395.1. Lineage (NCBI taxonomy): Eukaryota > Metazoa > Arthropoda > Insecta > Lepidoptera > Noctuidae > Agrochola > Agrochola litura. The sequence goes on along the minus strand of OX424509.1, from coordinate 12,150,763 downwards.
CGCTCCGCTCCGTACTAAAGTATAACTTACAGTACAATAATCGCGGAGTGGGGCGTGTCTTCGTGGATTGCACAATCTATAAACATAAGCGGCCTGATTACATTCCCACTGCAGGGACACACACCTCCTCTCTGAAGATGGAATAGGCTATAATTAACTATGCAGGTTCAGTCCGGATTGGTGATGTCACATATATGTCTTCGAATATGAATTTGTTGCACATTCTGGTATCATTTTATAAAATACAACTATCAACAAACAACTGGACACAAACGATAATACTATTTAGTTTGATTTTTTATTACATGGTACAAAAATGTTACGATATAAAAATATCGGATACTAACCGTTTGAGGCGCGACCCATTCCTGTAAATTGAAAGAATCATTTTCATCTTCCAATTTTTGCCTTCCTATTGTATTGCAGCGGTCTGTTGCTATTCCGCAATTAATGTACAGGCTCATGATGTCGTTATTTAACCAGTCTTCAAAAGATCATTATACAGATCTGGTTTTCCAGCAAAGGTCTACAGTGGTGGCAGGGTACGGCGTCCTATGTTCAAGCGAGAGCAGTCAGAAGACAATCAATTTCGGAATTCAGTATTCGAGCAGAGGTTCTAAGAAATAATAAATCCCGAGAAATACGAAAAAACACAATAAAAAGCGAATGACAACAATGATATGACAATTGACATTTGACAGACGTTGACTTTGACATTTGCCGTTTACTAGTGTAATCCGTGGTGCAATCGCTTTTATCGATTATTTTTTTCTTTTAATGATTTTTTAATGGTGGTTACGTTAAAAATCAATTAGATTCCAGATTTTTTTATTTTACTTTGATTTTAATATAAAAAAACAATTATAATAAAACAATGGAGTATTATTTAATTATTTGTAACAGTATCGATTTCCACTAAATCGATCATATTCTTATGGCACGCTCTATTGATATAATGCCAGCGTTTGTGAAGTTAGTGATGTTTAACGAAATAAGTGTTTTAATGGTTTACAAAAGTTGTTTAAAACAAAAAATAGAAAACTACTTATTTTCTACACTTGGCCATTGCTATTGAGGCTAAGATTAAAATGGGTTAATTAAGCAAAATAGACGATTTTTTTGGTACATATTTGATTCGTGTAACAGTTAGGCCCAGAAACGGGTTTCTCCTTTAGTTTATTATTTGAAAGTACAGATTATTTTTCGTAGAATTGTATTTTGAATAAGCTCATGTTTGTTTTTTAAATACAACATTTTTTGTCGATTAATTTTGTAATAATTTTTCGGTAAGTAATTCATTTTAACACATCGTATTACAGTCAACCACAGATCGTCGGAAGTTAATTTGTTTTTCGGAAGCTTTATTATTTTCCTTAAAACTTTAGGGTTGAAGTATGATGTCGTAGCTGATAATTTCTATTTTCAAGCTCCTTTAACACAACCTAATGAACAAATGAATACTAAACAAAAGATTCTTAGTTACATAGGGAAATTTTTTGACCCGTTGGGTCTTATTAGCCCAATTATAATTGTTGCAAAAATGATCATGCAGGAATTGTGGAGTATTAAGATAGGTTGGGATGATATTCTCCCAACAAAATATTCCCAGCTGTGGGAAAAATTTCTAAACAACTTAAACTTTTAGAATACGTTGAGTGTAACGTACCATTGTTTTCTCTTTATAAAATATAAGTGAAATCTATATTTTACTTTCTCTCTTTGTTTTATTTCCAACATAGAAGTGCGGCGCTCGACAGAGTCTACACTACAGCATAACGCTCGGATCGGCTATACCTAAACAGAGTTCATCGGTGGCGGTCAAGCAGTGAACACGTTTAGAAACTGTCGCGCATTCCGAATAGTCGTGTCGTGTACCTACAGTGTGTGAATTGCTAGTGTGATTAATTTGATCTGAACTACAAACTGTTTTTCTATTGCGCAATAACCAACACTACCCACAGTACGCCCACAGTTGATAAAATATGGCTGATAATAGCAAAAGAGACACCTACCCTCTCCGTCATATATATATCTTTGAAAAATCATTTTCTTTTTCCTCTAATTAAAATCTTTGAGAATCACACTAAGGCTGGCCAAGGCAACCAGTAATTGCAAATTTCACAATAAATCAAGAAAATAGGTACCTCTCTTCCAATTAAATTTAATCTTTAGACATTATAAATTAAAGTTGCTTTTCGTGTCTGTCGGATGACCGCGTTGTCCTTCTAAACCAGGCAACGGATTTTGATGCGGTTATTACCATCATTTAGAAAATGTAGGTATTTCGGAAGGTTGATGTTTAAAATACACTAATATTAAACTCGCATGTTATTATAAAGAAATCTTGATGTTTTGTTAAGTCTTAAAACCGTGCGAAGCAGGAGCTTATTGCTTGTCTTTATAAGACAAGCAATAAATAGAAACTCACTGCAAACATTAAATACCACGACTTTGTCTTTTAGATTGCTTATTGGTAGGTACAGTCGCTGGCACGTATCTTGGCAAGGTTTTGGCGTATTGGGAGTAAGTTTGCGAATGTACACTTATGCCCGTTTTCACTGACAACTAAGTGACACTGACACCTAAATGAATCCCTAAATAAAAGTACACTGTTGGATTTTCAACTCTCAGCGCTGAGCCTAGCGTTGAAAATACAACAGTGCACTTTTACTTAGGGATTCAAGTGTCGGTGAAAACGTGCATAAGTTTAATTATTCTAGGCCATAATTTATTTATGAACATGTCTGTTAAGAAAAGTGAGAGAAAATGAATTCTGCGCATCTACGATTCTTGCCAAGTTACGTGCCAGTGACTATACTTGCACAGACGAACTTAATCATAAACTTTTGACAGTAAAGTAGGCTTAAGGTCACAGTTGAGGTCTACGTTTTTGCTTTATATGTAAATGGTACACCACTGACTACTTGCAATATTGACTTTTTCTCACTTTAATCCATCCAAAGGTTGTCTGTAAAATATGGCTTTTAGCGATAATTTGTTACGCTTCACGCTAAAACGGCTGAACAGATGTAAATGAAATTTGGAACATGGGTAGACCTGGACTTGGATTATGATATAGGATACTTTTTATTCCGATATTCCCATGGGATTGAGACCTTTGTGAGTGAAACCGTGGAGCGCAGCTAGTATAAAATAAATTAGTATAGTAGTCTTGGATAAAGTGCAAGGTCGTCCAACGTCCGTTTTACACAATCTGCTCCGCACTACGCTGCCAAGGGAATAAAATATCAAAGGCGAACTATTAGCTAACGAAACGCTATGAAGTCAATTAAATGCTTGAACATTTTTCTAGTAGTTCATGTGTATCTTGATTTGCAAAATATTATTTTTATTTCTCGCTGGTGTCAACTTGTAACTACATATATTTGGCTTTAAAGATGAAAGTTGATGTTTTGTGCAGCAACTAATAAAACATTTTCGAGAATATATAAAATATGTGAATTGAGGTATTGAAGTTTTTATTGGAAAATGAATTGGCAAGTCTGATTTTGAAATCACTGAGGACAAAGCCACGAGAACAGCTAATCAAAACATTAAATCAATCAAACTATTGGGAGATGATGCATTTTATGTTGGCTGAACGCCATACCAAACGCAATATATTTTTAAGTCGTTGTTATTTAATTACTTACAAGACAATTTGAAGCATTTTCAGAAATACTTTAGAGGATTTTTAAGTTTAATATAACACAAGACAATACAATAGAATACTCTTTATTATGTACACCATAAAACCACACCACACGATATAAATTTATAATGAGCTATTAATGTTATTATAATATATAAATTATTTTATATAATATACTAGCTTTTGCCCGCGGCTTCGCCCGCGTGGATGTCGGAAAATATCCCACCGGAACGTGCTACCGGGATTCAGAGTATCCTATGTCCTAACCCAGGTCATGGCCTATCCTATGCCTTTCATCTAAAAATCCGTTCAGTCGTTACGTCATGAAAAGGTAACAGGCTGATATTAAATCTGTTTTAGGGTTCTGTACCTCAAATTGAAACATTAAAACCCTTAAAGGATGACTTCATTGTCTGTCAAGACCCTTTTGTCAGGAACGCGTGGGGCATCAATTTGAAATAGATATCAAAAACTAAGATCTACGGTCTCTTGGAAGTGTAACGAAAATCAAACTTCCAAGTCAACGCAATAATGGGCACGCCACAACTGTGGCGATAAGTTCCCTCATTGAGGAGTGGTAGAGAGGCACCACGGCGTCCTCACCTTCCTCCTGAGGCAGGTTTTCACCGGACACGGTTGTTTCGGGAGGTTCCTGTTCAGGATAAGGCGGGAGAAAACGCCCGGGTGTTACCATTGTGTGGATTGCCCGGAGGACACGGTGCACCGTATCCTCCGGGCGATCCACACAATGGTGATACCCGGGCGCAGCATACGGTTTAGGTCTGCCCGGCTTGGGCAGAGCAGCCGTGTCCTCGTGGAGGCGATCGGCGGTAGTGATCTCTCGCGTCCGGCCCTGTACCAGACTATGGTAGAGAGTGAGACGGCATGGGAGGCCATCACCTCCTTCTGCAAAGCAGTAATGCTCACGAAAGAGGAGGCATCATAATAGCATAGTAGCAGGAGGAGACACCCTGGGCATCGGGAATCGTAGGCCGATTCCCGGCCACCGTAGGCGCGGGCGGACGGTGAGCAATGGGTAGCTCACCGTCCGATAAGGACCAGGCCCGGGTAGTATATGTAATCTGTGCCCGGGTCGACGGCGGGTTGTGTTCCACGCGCGCCTTAAAGAGATGTCAGCGGAACTGACGGGGTCCGATAGGGCCGATACCTGCCGGTTGCGGGTTGCGGTCATTGTCCGAAAGGGTTACTCAGGCAATATAGGCAACTGAAAGAACACGGGTGGGTTTTAGTCAGTAAGAGTCTGACACGCCTTCCCGCTCCACCCAGAGCGGGAGAAGTTATTTGATAATTTCCCAACCAAAAAAAAAGTTAACAAAATAAAAAATACGGCCATTTGTGCCGCATATTTTGACACTTGCAAATAAACCAGTCTATTTGGTACTTCACGTTGCGTTGGTCCAGCAGCATGAAGTTTGGCGAGAAGTAAGGTCAAGTAAAGAGGAAAATCCGAAAATTGGTAATTTATAGTTCTATAATGAACGGCAAAGTTAAGTTTTTTCTGCAATCTGGGATTAAAAACTCATAGGCCGTGTCTTGGAGTAACAAACCTCAGTTGGCCCAATATAGTTTTTTGGTTCTAGTAATAATAAGAAATAGGATAGACCGGCATCAAAAAAGTTTTTGTGAAAATTGGCCATTTTCTTGCTGACTGTACAATTTTTTTCAAAATCTGTGAATACTGATCAAAATGTTTCAAAAAGTTAACGACAGTCTCCTAAGACTGTTTTCTTGTAGCGACAACGGTTAAGGTACCTGCCCTTATTGCTCCATCTCAAAATCCATCCTGTATATGCTATGATTGACTGCTTAGTTCCATTAAGGTATAGCGTGATGATAATTTTTTAAAAGGTTAAATCCGTAACTATCTGCAATATTCTAACCTTTTGGCTAGCCTTTTTACAATTTGCGGTAAACTCTAAAAGAATACAAACATAATGCTATATTGCTCATCCCCCATAGCAAATAGCGTGATAATAGTTTTTGAAGAATCTATTGTGAAGTTGCCATTATTTGACTTATAGATTATTTATACCAATTTTCAAGTTAATTAAGCCACACAGTAAAATCCTTCACTGTAAAAATTAATACCCCGTTTCACCCCGTTAGGGGTAGATTTTCAAAAAACCCTGATATACGTTTTTATTTATTTTCAGTTTTAATTATAAATACTGAGTTTCGAGTTAATCAGAGCGCTCGTTAAAATTCTTCCATACAAACTTTGACACCCCCCAATCCTCCTTCAGGGGGTATTTTAGAAAAACGAAAAATGGCAAACTTTAAGATTTACATAGATAAGTGTTCGTGCCAAGTTTCAAGTTTTTTAACTCAAGGAATAATATTTTTCATACAAACAAAATCCCCCCTTTTCACCCTCTTAAAGGTCGAATTTCCAAAAATCCGTTCTTAGCGGACGTCTACTAACTATAAACTACCTCCCTACCAAGTTTCATCTTCATGCGTCAAGCGGTTTTCGATATTTCGTGATGAATGAGTGAGTGAGTGAGTGACCTTTCGCTTTTATATATTTAGATTATCATAGGCTTACACAATGGGCAGTCTTATCGCTAAAAGCGATCTTTTAAAGAAGGTCTTTGGGTGGATTAAGGAAGAAGCAGAGACACTTAAACTTTTATTACATAACATAAGGAAGCTCTGTAATATCATTCGTCACAAGCTCGTGTTCCTTGATTCAACAATTTAATCGAATTACATCCCTTCCTAGAATTTCGCCATAAGTTTAGTTATATGTACAAGGATTGTAGACGCCGCAGTTAATACGAAAACTTCTAACTGTTCGCGTGTTTGACTTGACAACTTCAGTACCTAACTGTTTAACATCTGACCTTTGTTCCTGCTTATTAGTTTATATCTGTCAGTGGAGTTAGAAAGTGTCCCTAGTGTCCGTTCACCTGCACCCTCGGCGATCTGAACACAAACGCTGCATTATGCGTGGTCACCTCCTAAGCCGAAACTATCCGAAGCCGAAAATGAGTTTGTTTGTTTATTTGTTTGCTTTCACGCTAAAACGTCTGAACAGATTTGGATAAAATTTAACACATGGGTAGAACATGGCTTAGATTAGGACGTAGGATACTTTTTATTCCGATATTCTTACGAGATCAAGACTCATGCAGGTGAAATTGCGGGGTGCAGCTACTATTATAGAGATGTTAAATGCCCTAAGTAGAATGTACATGAATTCCTCACAACTGTAAAAACAGATTTTTGTTCCTAAATTCTTTGCAAATAAATAAAAATATCTGTTCTATATCTATTCTATTATAAAATCAATACGAAAAGAAGAAAAAGAAGATCGATAAGACCCATCGAACAAAACACTACTCAAAAGCTACGTGTTAAAAACTCAAATCACGAATCAGTAGCCAGAATGTCAGAGCACTAGTATTTCAACGGCGGTTACACTATTGTTTATGTTACACTAGAAAGGAATATTATAATGCTGTTTTAGTGGCATGAGGAACAGGGTGTAAAGTTCACTCATCCACCATAGAAAATGGAGGATCCTCCGACCAGACGGGTGTTGTGTTTGGCGGGCAACTGCCCATCTGTTTGAAGTTGAAATCTTGTATGTATGTCGATCACTCGGTAAACTCTAACTGCGCGATGCAGGATTTGTGTGACGTCATGTCTATGATTCGTAGTTCGTATGTGGCGGTGTAACCGCTACACTGTGTACCGTTCGTTAAACTATGGATTTAGTAGTTAGATTGATCTAGTGGCTAGATTGATTTGAGGTTAATCAAATCGGTCATGTGTGAGTCCAGAGCTTCGTCATACATGTAAATTTATACACAACAACCAATTTTGTGATCGCTGAATAACATAATATCACACCCGTAATCCCCGAAGGGATAAGCGGAGGTATAAATACCTCCGCTATGAATGTGGGTAAATGTTCACATGTTACATTTTGCCAGTTATGTTTAAGTCCCATGTAATAGGGGACGAGCGTATTGCCATCAACCGGGGACAAATTTAGACTCCGGGCTGCTACTGAAAAATTCCTGATGAAAAAAACTCAATAACACTTTGCTCGACCTGGTAATCGAATCGAGGACCTCATGCTCAGCACTTATGGGTGTCTGGTTAAGCTAATATAAGTTCCCATGAGTCTTCGGTGATAACATTATTTATTTTGTTTGTTGATTAATTTTGTAATTGTTTTTTTATTCTGCACCATATTCGTAATAACTAATTTTCAAAACAAGTGAAAGATTTTTTTGCAGCGATCATCGTATTTTCCCCTTTTTACAAAGTAGTTTGAACTTGAATACACTGCATTGGACTAATCTTTAAAATGGCTTCTTGCACGACGATGTTGCATTTTTATATCGAGAATATGCTTTTGAGTATGTTATTTTATGGTTGTACAGACGATTTATTTAATAATACCTACAAAATGTCACTATGCCAGTTTGATGGTAAATCATAAACATTTTTCCTCAATAAATTATTCAAGTTTTTAATTTCAATCAAATAGAACATTTATTGATCCCCAATACGAACGAAAGTTTTATTTTTATGAACATACTGAAATTTGAAAAAAGACATAAGACTTCTGTCATTTCAATTTAAATTTCTGTTGAAAGCTTCATTTTCCTTTAACGTTGAATATTATAGTGTCACTGCTGAAGTCTGTAACCGCCTTGGGCGATAAATTCCGTACATTGAACTTTAAACCGAGTTCAGTACTGGGAAAATAAATTAATTTTCTGTCTTGCTTTTAAAATGTACTGAGAACACTATTTATTTCAAATAATATTATGTAGCATATCATTTTATGTATAGCCTTTTTTCAGAGTAAAAGCTGTTGAATTACAAAACGTTCAATCTCAGTTCTAATACTCAGTGTGCTCTTTGGGAAAGGCCTCCTCCAACCCCTTTCAATTCTTTCTGTTCTTTGCTTGATATTCCATGTCTTTTCCGCAGTCCTCACCAATGTATGTAGCATAACATAATCAACTCATAATGTTTCCACTGCTGGGACACAGGCCTCCTCTCAGTGACAGAAAGTGACAAAAAATTATGTATTTGATTAGAATTTGATTGTATTTGATATTGGCTCGGAAAAGAGTTGAGTGGAATAAGGAAAAGGAAGCTTGTTTGCCCTGCAATGGGCAATACTGGCAGATTATTATTATTTATTGTTATTAGAATTCAAAGAACTGATTTCCAATCAACTTTTTGTCCCTTGAGGAAAAAAAAGGGTGTCCCATTGTTTCGCAGACAGAAGTTTCACAGAATTTCGTTTCGCAGAAAATGTTTCATATAATATTTGGTCTTTGTATTTATATTTTGAATATTATTGTATTAACGACTATTTGAATGAAACATTTTTCTCAGAAACACAATTTAATGAATTTTGCAATCAATTTTTTTATTTAACTAACTTAACAAGCACCATAATTATTTTTTAACGTATATTGTTTGTTCGGTGTATTTTTCTATTATATTTGATATCAATGAAAATTTAAAAATAGACGTTATGCTATAAATAATTTTATAAGGGTACATATTTGAATGTCGAAAATTTAGTGTCGAATTAAAATTGAATGAAAACTTAGACTGCAAGAGCGAGCGAAGCGAGCTCGGGACTTGGGGTACCCCGACTCGGGCAGGTCAGGTTATTTTTTTAAACCCCACAGATGGAGCCCTGTGAAGCGGGGCTCCGTCGACTACGCTGACTAAAAAAAATATATTTACCTTATAAAATTATAAAATACTATAGACTATTAATATTTGTCAAAGCTATGAACTAAAACGTTTAGAAACTGCCAGTCGATAAAATATTTTTCTTGGTAATAAGTTTTATACTAACTAAACAATATGAGGATAAAGAATATTTGATTTGTTATTCTATGATATGAATATCAAAACTTATAATTTTATTTGTAACGAAAATCAATGATTCAAATTTATTCAAAGTATTGATTATTCTATAAAATGATAATAAGAGAAAAAAAATATGTGAAACGAAATGCTATGAAAATGGAAGCTATAAAACAACATTCAACCAAAAAAAAGATCTGGAATAGATATCATATCAGGTTACGAAGGGATAATGTCTAGAAATAAAGCAGTTGCGTCCACCTGATATCCACCAAACCACCCGCGCACGGGCATGGTGGATTACAGTCCACTGCTTCTTCGGAAAGAACACCTGAGAAAAGATGATTCGGAAATATAGATATCTAAGCAAAGCAAACATAATATTGGTGTACTTACTTTAAACCACATTTTTGTAAGTAGTGATAGCCAACCCAAGGCACGCACTTCTGACTTTTCGGATTCACATGCGTGTTCTATAATTATCACTTGCATTTTATCTACTTATGTGAGGAAATCGGCATGGCAGAGAAATATTTCTCTACGGTATGTCAAGCCAAGTCAGAGGCCCATGGGCGGCTTTAAAACTCTGACACCAGGTTAGTCACTAACCACACGAAAAAAAAAGAAGACCACATTTTTGTGTGAAGCTGTAGAAAATGGATATTCACAAATTCCTTTCCTAATCCTACACTGCTTGTGATAAATGAGCTATTTTGTGCGGGTCATTAAAACCAGGATCCCGTTAAAAAAATATAGCAATTTTTTTCAGCACGTTCTTAAATGGTTTTTTGCCTCGTTCTGGTGATGAAAAAATAAAACAATACTTCACTTGTGAAAGTATTTACGGAACAAAATTTTCATAAAATTGATGGAATATCGTTTATTTTAGCCTGTTTATTATTTGACTATAGGTAAGTATATTTACGCGTATTATATCTCATACATAAAGGTTTTATGTACCTACATAGGTTAACACTTACAGGCAGTGAAAGTGCTTACAGGCAGTCAATGTTTATTTGTTTTTGATCTAACGAGAGTGTAATTTAATTTTCATTATAAGTATACGGTTTATTTGTGTTTGTTCTTGATAAGTACTGGGAATTAAATTATTTGTCTTGTTTTTTGGTAGCAGAAGCATGGAAGTTTTAAGTATAATCAGCCTATAATGTTCCCACTACTGGGACACAAGCCTCCTCTCGAGAAGGAAGTTATTGGGTAATGCTATTTTACTAAAACAGACCTAAGGCCAGTCGCGCATGGGTGATAGTTACCGCGACGCCGACGTGCTCGCCGCGATAAAAAATCGTCCGTGGGGGTACGAGGGCCTCAGACCAAAAAAAAAAAAACTTATAAAAAAAGTTACAATAGCCTAATGTCAATTATTCATCGAAAATACCCAAATCCTATAATAGTGCCTATAATATTTGAAGAGTTCCCTCGATTTCTCCAAGATCCCATCATCAGAACGTGACCAAATGACAATGGACAAACTTGAAAATATACCGATTGAAACAAAAAAAGAATTTTTCACCTCAGCACCTCAAACAAGCAGGATTTGCTGTGTATAGACAGTGAGCAAAATTCGATTTTGCTGCGAGCGTGAGACAAAGTAACTTTTTAATTCTTTTTTTTAATGCCGATAACTGTGCTGGGTCTACTTACAAAATTCGAAAGATATGAACTTCACTTTGTTCTGTCACTTTCACTTAGATACGAAAAGAGCGAGAGATACAAGTCGAATCGAAGTTCGATTTTAAAATTCCATAGGTAGTAGACCCAAAAAAAAAACAAACAATAAAACGTTCGGATACACATAAAACCGTAAAATTGCAAATCATTTGAGGTTTTATTTAGATGCTGTTTTATTATATTTTTTGGAACGAAGTTCTATAACGCGGCTTGCAGTAGGAGTGCACTGGCAGAAATCGTCACGCAAAAAGGCGCTTGCGACTGTCTTCTTCTAATTCAAAGAGAAAGAAAGAGAGAGATAGAGAGAGATAGATAGTGTGAAGAAGAGAAGAAAGGTCAAAAAGCAAAACTAAGATGGTGGCTTCGAAATTTTTCTCATTTTTCATCATGGGTGTCGTTTTCATAGTTTTCGAGGGTTTTAAAGCCGATCGTGAAGTCAAAATGAAAATCCAAGATGGCGGCTGCGAAATTTTTCTCATTTTTCATCATGGGTGTCGTTTTCATAGTTTTCGAGGGTGTTAAAGCCGATTATGAGTTCAAAATGTAAATCCAAGATGGCGGCTGCGAAAATTTTCAAATGTGTCGTCATGGGTGTCGTTTTCATAGTTTTCGAGGGTGCTTAATCCGATAGTGACATAAAATTTAAATCCAAGATGGTGGTTTTGAAAATTTTCGAGTTTTTCATCATTGGTATCGTTTTTATAGTTTTTGAGGGTGCTTAAGTCGATAGAGATGTCAAAATATAAATCCAAGATAGCGGCAGCGAAAATTTTGTTTCTTTTTAAATCATACGTGAGAAGGAACTTTGTTCCGAAGAAAAGTCCGAAGTTTATCTTGTTGTGTTTTTTTACCTTTAGGTATATATGGTCTCGCTACTGAGGTGAAAAGTTATATGTGTTACACGAGACCAAAGTTACTTGCATCTCGTGTCTTTGAATCCCTCGCTGCGCTCAGGATTCTAACTTAGAATCACTCGCTGCGCTCGTGCTTCAATTATAGAATCCTTCGCTTACTCGGGATTCAAAATCAACACTCGCAGCAAAAACTATTTTAAATCGGCCCAGACGTCTTCGAGTAATCGGGGAACATACAGTAAGCGCTCAAAAGTGCATGAGCACGCTAAGAGTCGAATTGCTGTGAACACGCGGTATAGTCCGTACATTTGTATGTGTAAACAGTCAGACGTCTGTGGTGTGAGTGCCGTACACACACAACAGAGAACGCATATTTGCACTACACACTGTCGTATCGTCACGGTTCGCGGGCGCCGCACTTATATTTCCATCACTTTTGTTAGCATGCATCATACGCGTGACCTTGGCCACTGTATGGGATTGCTAAAATTCGAAAGTAAATCATAAGTGCAGATAGCAGAAGGCGTTAAGCGTTGGTCTTAGATTCAAGATGGCTAAGGTTCTAATCTCGTAAATCACAGCGGTGTTTTTGCAAATATTATTATTTTTGTTTGCAATAATAATATTTTTAAATATTCCTGCCTATTTATTAATGTTGTTATTGCAATAAAGGGTTTAGAATAAAAATGCGTGATATGTGATAATAAAAAATAAATAATATTTATTCATTATATTTATTTTACTTAAGTATAGTTAATAAACTGCTACAATTATTTATCATTACTTCACCTGAATACTATGTGAAATAGATGTCTAGAAACTTAGAAGCAATTTGTATTATTTTGACATATTTAAATTTTGAAATATTTCAAATTTTAAATGGATTTTTTTCACCATATATATAAAGCTTTGATCATGTTCGAAGTAATTAAGCAATAAATAAGAATATTAGTCTACTTAAAATGTAAAAAAATCTACTGACAATATTGTTGATTTTAAGGTTAAGTATTATTTTAAATTTTATTTGGCTTTAGTAAATATTGGTTGGTATTGAGGTTATAGCTTAAGTATTCATTTTCTTTACGAAAAGAAGATTGAAACTAAACCTCAAATTTTAATCCTAAAATAATAATATTACTAAAATAATATTAATTAAACAATTTCGGTCTATCTGCAAGAAATACGACAAACACCCTATTGAAACGTGCTTAAAAAATTCGTTACCATAAATTCATGCAATAATGAATCTGTTGTTTATTAAGTTGGTACGGTCAATATTTTAAGGTCAAAAACGGTTTTCTAGCTGTCTTCAGTGATGCAAGCCTTCAGAGTGCACGGCGAACGGTTCATAATGACGTGTTTTTAATAATTCAGCAAAATATCTCGTTGGTATGAAACCATTTGTTTCATATTCATTCACCATTTGACGTCGCTGCACCTCGATAATAAGCCCCTTCCTCATATCTCTTAACCCTCACAGTATTTCTCTAGAACAAAGAAAAACATTGTTTTTATTACACATAATACCTAATTATTTATTATTCACTAATCGAATTAAACCTCATAATGAATTTAAAACTTTAAAGGCATCTTCTGTCTCAACAATACCTCTGTTCTATCAACAATACCCTTGATTAAGATTTATGTTTAGTAAAATATGAAATATATTAATGATAACACTCACACTTAGTCCGGTTTCATTAGATATTCACTTCACTTTTACGCAGCGCAATAATATTCTCTGATCTGATCTGATCTCTTCAATATATTTTATGCCTGCTTTTTGAAAATAATAACCACAACACTGCGCTAAATACTCGTCACCAATATTATCCACGAGCCAACAAAATTCTATTAATTGAATACTCGTAACGAACTGTATCTGTCTACCCTACAGAAATCGAAATAATTTACTTAGTTTTCTGTGGTCTACCTGCTAAACTTTAATATTTATGTGAACAAGACGAATGAAACAAAAAAGGAATGATTATCGAACTAGTCATTGGTTGCAGACAAAGTGAGTGTGTGTGTGTGTACTGTGCGTGTCTATAGTATTGTAACAATTTATAGAAGAAGGTCGTAAGTCAAACCGAAGTGTCAGTCTATTGCTTTGTGAGATTGCTTATGGACTTTTGGTCGGTACTGTACATTAAAAAATAAATTTAAAAAATCCGACGAACTGAGAACCTCCTCTTTTTTTTGAAGTCGGTTAATAAATAACCCGCTCTATGCATATACGCTCACACACATTTACAACCATTTACAAACAAACTACACCTCACTAAGTGCACACATGTTTACGAAACCAGTTTCACGTCACTGTTCACAACGCTATGTCTTTGGTTTTTTATTTGGTCTGAGACGAGAGGTAATAGTTTCGTCAATCGGCCATCGCTACCATGCTTTTTTCCTTAAATCATTATTTTCTTACTCATCTAACAGTAAAGTTGTCATATTAATCACATAGGTGCCTCACAAATCCAACGATGATACACAAATCTTTCTTTTGACTATTTCTGTCATTCCTACTTACTTGCAAAAGCAGTGACCTTTTCTTGATTTACAAGTAAGTGTTTTCAGGAAAAACGCTTTATCAGATGTCAACCGAAGAGCCAAAGAGCGTTTCGCTTTTTGAAATAGGAACTAGCTATGAATGCCGACTATAACTGTTACAGAAGGAAAATCCGATATTGGATATTACGCACGACTTCGTTCTTTCAATTCTCCAGCTTTGTCCGAAAGGCTTTACACAGGTGCCTCTTGCGATAGCGTAATTAAGAATTTAATTGAAACCGGTTTAGGCGTCTTCTAATTAATAAATGACATTAAGGAAAGCTGCAGAATCCTCTGGTAATTGACTGTTTTTGCCCAAACAAAGTGGCAGCGATATATAAAAGCGGGACAAAAAATATGCGGCCTCGAAAAATATGATTCGTTTTTATTACACAAAATGGGATCATATTATATTTTTCTTGCACATTAAAAGAACTTTAGAACGATATTAAAAATAGAATTGATTCTAGTCGCCCGCCCCTTCCAAAAGGTAGCTTTCGTATGCACATATATTAATAAACTTAAGGCTTCTCTAAATGAAATGAAATGAAATGAAATTGTTTATTCTGTAAATAGGATATTAGAATCACTTTTACACGTCATATAAAAAAATATTAAAAATAAGCTAGATGAGTTCGGCGTTTCCTATCTGACTACTCTGAGAAGAAAGGCCGAAACAAACTCAGAGGTCGCAGTCTCTTTTAAAGTCCAGACATAATCTTGGTCAGGCCATATAAGGACCATGTAGATTAGTGTCTGAAAAGGTCTTTTGAGGAAAGAACCACACAGATTTGAGTGGACCTGTCCAGTCAGTGCAAGCATTTGTCAGTAATCGTGGAGCTCAACTCAGATCATAAGGAGCTCAAAACGACGAAAAATACCAAAGAAAGGACATTTGGGTAGGCCGCATAAACTACTCAAACTGCCAGACCATCACTAAAACGAGCAGAGAAATAAAACTAATATCCACATAGTCCTCACATTCACAATAATTAAATGTATAATACTTTACAAAGTAATCATGTCATTTTGAATATAATTTTCAACAATGTCAATGTGTTTATAAAACTGGTATATGTTGATTTTACATAATAATTAAAATTTCTAGTTTTATGGTTTTATCACAAGGCTTAGCAGAGCGAGCAGTTCAATCCCAAGCTTTTCTATCTTCTAAATAATCTGAAATTGTATAGTACCCTTTTTTACAAAGTTTGGTTTTGATAGAGATTTTAAATCGTTTAATGGGTAAGTTTCGAATGTCAATGGGAAGTGAGTTGCCTACTTTGTGGAGACGTGTGCGACGTACAGAAAGGTTGTGTTTATTCCTGGTATTTAAACTATGAATATCAGACATTTTCTTAAAATTTGATATATTTTTGTTTGGTTTGCTACACTAACTCGAGGTTAGTGTAGCAAATTCGTTAGCAATCATAAGAAATTATGATCAATATGGTAAGATTGTAATGACCGTATTCTATGTTATGAAAGTTTGGTGATGAAGGAAATATTCACTCAAGTTCCTTCTGTTCAGTCTTGAACGTTCTAGTTTGATATATTATTAATATTACCTACGAAACGGAACCATTAAACAAGCTTTTGATCTCCATAATTTAGGTAAACTGTAAGTAGGTACTGTAGGTACAGTGCCGACCAAAAGTCCATGAGCAATCTCACAAAGCAATAGACTGACGCTTCGGTTTGACTTACGACCTTCTTCTATAAGTTGTTACAATACTGTAGACACGCACATTACACACACACACTCACTTTGTCTGCAACCAATGACTAGTTCAATAATCATCATTCGTTTTTAGTTTCATTCGTCTTGTTCACATAAATATTAAAGTTTAGCAGGTAGACCACAAAAAACTAAGTAAATTATTTCGATTTCTGTGGGGTAGATGCAGTTCGTTACGAGTATTTAATTAATAGAACTTTTTTGGTTCGTGGATAATATTGGTGACGAGTATATTTAGCGCAGTGTTGTGGTTATTATTATCAAAAAGCAGGCATAAAATATATCGAAGAGATCAGATCAGATCAGAGAATATTATTGCGCTGCGTAAAAGTGAAGTGAATATCTAATGAAACCGGACTAAGTGTGAGTGTTATCATTTATATATTTCATATTTTACTAAACATAAATCTTAATCAAGGGTATTGTTGATAGAACAGAGGTATTGTTGAGACAGAAGATGCCTTTAAAGTTTTAAATTCATTGTGAGGTTTAATTCGATTAGTGAATAATAAATAATAAGGTATTATGTGTAATAAAAACAATGTTTTTCTTTGTTCTAGAGAAATACTGTGAGGGTTAAGAGATATGAGGAAGGGGCTTATTATCGAGTAGCAGCGACGTCAAATGGTGAATGAAACAAATGGTTTCATACCAACGAGATATTTTGCTGAATTATTAAAAACACGTCATTATGAACCGTTCGCCGTGCACTCTGAAGGCTTGCATCACTGAAGACCAGCTAGAAAACCGTTTTTGACCTTAAAATATTGACCGTACCAACTTAATAAACAACAGATTCGTTATTGCATGAATTTATGGTAACGAATTTTTTAAGCACGTTTCAATAGGGTGTTTGTCGTATTTCTTGCAGATATACCGAAATTGTTTAATATTATTTTAGTAATAGTATTATTTTAGGATTAAAATTTGAGGTTTAGTTTCAATCTTCTTTTCGTAAAGAAAATGAATACTTAAGCTTTAACCTCAATAACAACCAATATTTACTAAAGTCAAATAAAATGTAAAATATATAATACAAATAAAATATAAACAAACTGCCCATATTTAACCTTAAAATTACCTATTCTGTAAGTAGTTTTTTACATTTTAAGTAGTCTAATATTCTTATTTATTACTTAATTACTTCGACCATGATCAAAGCTTAATATTTATGGTGAAAAAATCAATTAAAAATTTAAAATATTTCATAATTTAAATATGTCAAAATAATACAAACTGCTTCTAAGTTTCTTGACATCTATTTCACATCTTATTCAGCTGAAGTTATGATAAATAATTGTAGCAGTTTAACTTATGTAAAATAAATATAACGAATAAACATATTTTTTTAATTTTGTTATCATATATCACGCATTTTTTATTCTAAAACCTTTATTGCAATAACAACATAAAAAAGCAACAATATTTAAAAAATATTATTATCGAAAACAAAAATAATAATATTTGCAAAAAACCGCACTGTGTTTTACGAGATTAGAACCTGAGGCAGTTTGAATTCCATACCAACGCTTAACGCTTTCTGCTATCTGCACTTGTTAAGTTACTATCGAATTTTAGCAATGCCATTAACTGGTCAAGTTCACGCGCATAGCGCGTGTGTGCTAGCATGTTTAAAGCGACGGAAATATATTGTTGTTTCGTGTAGGGCAAAACTGCGTTATCTGTGGTGTGTGTATCGTGTTGCTTACACATACAAATGTACGAGCTATACCGCGTGTTCACAGCAATACGACTCTTAGCGTGCTCATGCACTTTTGAGCGCTTACTGTACATAAACCCTTTACCACAAAATTTACCTAAATAAACAGCGCAAAAAAAATTTGTAAGAAAAATCAGAGCATTTTAATGATGGGGAAAGTAATTATTTTTAAAAAATCTTTGAAGTTTCATACTTTGAATGTTTTGTAAGTTTTTTGATCAGCCAATCGAAATTATTTTAAAATATTTTCCAGTCATGCTTTCATGTTTTATACTACCTACCTACCTACCATCATATTTATGCCAAAAGGGAGACAGTGTGCGATGCACCTCACTAGTGAGTGAGGTGAAAAGAAAAGATTTGAAAATCACCGGGGTTGGTAGTGACCAACCCCGGTGATTTTCAAATCTTTTCACCGTATCTTGGTGATTTTGTATTAATAGTGATCATGATTTTGCGCTCCTACATTTTTTATTGAATATAATGATTGCGCCTCTATTTGTAAACCTCAAATTATTCCTTTTTTGAGGTTCTGAAAATATTAAATACCGAAGTAACTGCAACCAATTCCGATGTAGCGGTCACCGGCCACTACTGCTGCACCGCCCGCACTTTGCTTGCTCAGCTCGCGCGTGGTTGGGCACAGTTCTAACCTAACCCATTTGGTCGGCGTACCCTAGCTTAGTTACTGCAACCAACTATGAGAAAACGGCAGAAAGGTTAAAAGAGGCTCAATTATCAAAAAAAAGTGTGCATCATTAGAAGCGCAAAATGTTTTTAGAGGTTCATTCATTCAAAAATAGTGTCCATCTTTAGAAAGTCAATAATTTTTTAGAGGATCACTTAAATATTTGTCTTAATCGTGTCAGCGTGACAAAAATAAGAAACTGCACAGATCGTATTTAACGTATGCTGATAACCATACTTAACATATCATACAAAACAGCCAAACCTCTTAAAGAGAAATTTATTCATTTCTGATACTACGTCAATTTGAAAAACAATTATTTCCCCTGACTCTACAGTAGTCATACAAGAGAAAGTTATTCATAATATCATACATTCATTACTAAACGGCTCCATATTCCACAAACGTTCTTAGAAAACTTTTGCCCAAAGTAAGCAATGTATTTGTATAGGAAAGTAAGTACTTTTCTCATTAATAGAGACCATAGGGTTACACGAAAAAGAGTAGGGTGTATTCGAGGGGTAACTACCACAATTAATTTCCTTACGTCAGCATTATGTATAAATACAATCTTGATTTTCATGCTATGTTAATGTGGCCACGTTTAAGACTGATTATCACCATTTATTTAAAAAACAGTGACACTCCGGGAGTGCCGACAGAAGTGACAACTTGAAAAAAATAGGCTCCGCAGTAATCAACGCGTTGATGTCTTTTACTCCACGGTGTCGGTAAATTCCGTAACAGTGTCGCGAAATCAATGGTTTAGTCCCATCTCAAAAATGCCCAACGCGCCTATAGAAGTTTTCACTTCAAAATTTCCATATATTATTATTGGTCAAGTTTTCAAGATTATGTTCGTTCGTACGGCTTTAATGAGGAAAAACTTTTTTTGTATGGCCCAAAGGATATTTAATAAGTTACCTTGCTCAATAAAAAGTTTAAATTTAATAAACTTCAAACGTAAATTAAGTAACATATTAGTACAGAAAAGTTACTACTGTCTCAGTGACTATTTTGATGACAGTTCTTTGACATAATAAATATTTGTATACTCGTAACACGACTTTATATGTATGATGACTTTCTGTGAACTCTGTCAATTTGATTTTTTATTTTCTTATCAGTTACTTATTAACATTAAAAGTATTTAGTATTATTTTATTACATTTCGTTAAATAGTTTCATTACTTACCTGACATAATCTATTGCATTTTATAAACATTTCTTTGGCCACTGACCCATTTTCCATCCTTTTCTGTCAGAAAGTCATACGTACTTATCCATTTCAGAATATAAACAAGTAGGTAAAATGTGTTATCTGCTCGTAAAATAATTATGATTAAATCAATCATCAAAGCCGTTTTTTACAGAAACTACTAACATACATAAATTTGGTCCGTCGTCGTCGGGGGAAAATATCCACAATAAATAACAAAAAATCATGATGTGGGTGTCACACAATTAGGTACACAAAGCTCCTAAAAAAAATATGTACATCTGTCATTAATTTGCTTTAAGGCGAGTATAGGCTTAGAACATTCACTTGTAACAGAACATCGAGCATTCATCGTTTAAAAAAACTATCGAACCGCACTTCGAAGTTCGAACATGACGTGTCGAAGTGTAACATTTGATCGAACAAAGGCACGAGTGTGGGCGACGTGAAGTGAGGTGCGCGGGCCGAGGGCAGGTCGATACATTGAACGCTAGAAAGAAATGTTACAGGTTAATGCTCACTCGCCGTGAGCATTACGTCGAACGCAGCGTTGAGCATTCGCAGGAACGTTACATCACATGGAAATGCTTTTTTAAACTGAGCTTTTGCTTGTATTGTACCATTCATAAGAACGTTACATTACACGAAAATGCTTGACAAAATGCTCTAGTGTATACTCACCTTAAGGCCTTAAATAATAAGTCGTACAAAACATTCGCAAAATAAGATTAGAACTCTTTTTTTTTAGAACAATGTTATAAAAGGTAAATGCGAATTTTTGTTCGTAGGCAGAACTAAAAGTCAAGTAGGCTTATTTACTTGTACAACCCAATGATGTAACAAATCTTTGTCTACACATATTATAAAGAAATTAAAGTCGCTTTTTGTGTGTCTCTGTGTGACGGTGTTGTTCTCCTAAACTACGCAACGAATTTTGATGCGGTTTTGACTATCATTTAGAGAATTTATTTAGGAAGGTTTATGTGTGTAATATATGTGTTATGTGTGTGTTATAACTTATGTTACTCAGTGTTAATATAGTATACTACTAGTGAAATATTTTTTTAAATCGGTCAATTAGTTTTTGAGTTTATCTATTACTAGCTGCGCCCGCGGTTTCATCCGCTTAAGTCTCGATCCCGTGGGAATATTGGAATTAAAGTATTCCATGTGTTAATTCAGGCTGTAAACTTCTGTGTGCTAAATTTCATCCAAATCTGTTCAGTCATTTTTGCGTGAAAGAGTCATCCATCCATCTTCACAAACTTTCGCATTTATAATATTAGTAGGACTAACAAAAATACAAAAAAAACAAATATTTATGATATAAGTTTATATTAATTACTTAAAATAAAAAAAAAACGATGTTTTATCAAGTCGAGATGAAAACAATGTGAAGCAGGGGCGGATCGCTAGTTTTGTATTAAACAAGAAAATGCTTTGTAACAAGGTTTATTTATTCAGTCAAAAGTTGATTTATAGATGAGAAATTAACATCGTAAATCCGATGATTCTCCTACGCAAAATGTCAAAGTAATTTTGAAACAAAAAAAAAATCTCTTTTAAAGGTCAACTTAGTTGAAGCTTTTTTACCTAAATCAGCTTTGACTGTTAAAGTATTTTTGTTTCATGAAGCGACGCGCTTTTTACTTGTGCCTTTTGCCAAGGGTACAAACACACTGTGAAGATGTGTGTAAGCGCAAGAGCTCTCGGTACCGTCCAAGACGCAGGCGAAGTCGCAAGTGATATTTGTGCGTACGTTCTAAGTGTTATGTGCTGACCCTACTCATCTTCACTCACTCATTCATTGTGTGTTTGTATAATTTTTTTAATTTATTTTAGCTGGGAAATTATCAAATAACTTCTCCCGCTCCACCCAGAGCGTGTCAGACTCTTACTGACTAAAACTCACCCGTGTTCCTTCAGTTGCCATGTTGCCGGGGGGCCACGATTTCCCTTTCGGCCCATATTCGCAGCCCCGGCAGGCATTGGCCCTAGCGGACCCCGTCAATTCTGCTGACATCTCTTTGAGGCGCGCGTGGAATACAACGCGCCGTCAACCCGGGCTTGGTCCTTATCGGACGGCAAGCTACCCATTACTCACCGTCCGCAAGTCCGCGCCTACGGTGGCCGGAATTACCGCTTCGTAGAAGAAGGTGACGGCCTGCCATTTCCTCTCGCTCCGTACCATAGCCTAAACCAGGGCCGGACGCGAGAGATCACCGCCGCCGATGTCTCGACGCCGGGCAGACCTCTACCGTATGCTCCACCGTGTTTGTATACCTGGATTCCACAAGTAAAGCGCGCGCTGTCGGTTCGTGAGATAAAAATACTGTTACGTGGTAGGTATTGAAATAAAAATTGTTCTCTTACAATAGATATACGAACTTGTTTCGGAAAGTGTATGTAAGGAGGTTACGACAAAAATAAAGAAGTAGCTATCGTAACACCCTACATAATTGTGTATCTAATAAAAAATGCAATTTAGAAGGTTCTACAAAAAAGGTTCAACCAATTTGCCTAGCCTTTTCCAAACTACATTGGAGTCGGCTTCCATTCCAACCCGATACAGCTGAATACCAGTATTTCAAATGGAGTGGCTACCTATCTGACCTCCACAATCCAGTTATTGGGTAACACGATACCCCTTAGTAAGACTGGTTGTTAGATTTTTGGGCTTCTGACTACCTGTAACGACTGTCACAGATCTATGAATGAAAGCCGGGACCAATGTAGTAAAACGTGCTTTCCAAGGCACGGAGGGGTCTCGACATGTAATGGATGGAAAATAAACGTTATTCATTCAGAATTGAAAAAGCCTCCGTGAGTGACGATATTTTTAGTGTTTTGGGCATACTCTGGCTATACTTAGTCAGGCCTCAAAAACGATGACACGGTATGAGCTTTTTCCCTTTCAACTGTCATTAATGAGACACAATAGAATTTTAATTGTAATCGATCTCCTCGAGTCCTCGTGACAGTTGAACTCATAATAAAATTATAGCTCGTGTAGAAGGAGATTTAAGTGGACAAACTATAATAATTTTCCTGACTATTCTCTTTGCAAGCTCATTATTTTTACGTGTCCTGAACCTTTTATACTCTAGCTAGACTCTAGAGACATACTCAAAGGACTGACGAGACAAAGACTTGGTTCTGCTATAAAAATCAAATGTTCTTTACGACTTGCATACTTATCTACCTCAGACCAAATAAAAAACCAAAAACGTGCCAAAACTACACCTCCCCTATGTGCATATACGTACACACGCATACATACAACCATTTACGCTGGTTTCACAGTTGTCCGAAAGACCTGCACGGGCCGCCCGCGCACAGGAGACCCGTACGGGTGGCGTCCGCAGTGCTCTGAAACGAAGGAGTTAGTAAGATAGGGTTGCTAGCGTTGTGCAGACTTGTTTAGGCCGGAGCGGGTCGCGTACGGACCAATCCGCGTCGCTGTGAAACAATGTTCTAGCGCCTCACGTGTGTTTAGCCCGTACGGGTCTCCCGGACAGCTGTGAAACCAGCCTTACATTCAAAATACGCCTCATTAAGTGCACACATGTTTACGAAATCAGCCTCACGTCACTGTTGACAGCGCTATGTCTAGGTTTTTTATTTGGTCTGAGATACTTACCTAAAAAAAATACCTATTTGTTAGGTACGTTGACTGTAAGTCTTCACACCTTCGATTCGGCAGTATTTGTTGAGCAATAAACCCAACCTGATGCAAATACTACACATAATTATGCTTTTCAAACTTGGGCTCGTGCTGATCGGCAAATTTTGTTTGGCACCTACCCTCGTTTAATCATGTTCGGGTCGGCTCGAAACAAGCAGCTTATTCCAGAATATCTTTCTACCTATATAATATTCTTAGATTTTTCAATTTTGCCGCCCTTTTTTTATTTTTTTGGGTTGGAAATTATAAAATAACTTCTCCCGCTCTGGGCGGAGTGGGAGGGTGTGTCGTAGCCATTTTGCCGCCCTACTGTGCCGAATCATACAAAACAGTAAATAATCCCCACAAAATTGCAACATTTCACCATATCGCTTTTTCCACGTCTTTCGTTCATATTCTTTAGCTACATTTACCTAAATATTGATAGCCGTGTAAAATGATTGATTACAGGTCTAAAGTATGAATAACACATTTATGCAATCGGGATTCCGGTTTTTTGAGGCATTTCCTTTTTCGTACGATTCATATTAGTATTATCCAATAGGATTTTTGTGTTTTACATTTTTTCGAGAAGAAAATGATAAGTGAAATCTTCTTTGATAGATGTCTCATGACTCATGAGAAAAATAACAACTACCTATCTTTGCTGCGTATCTTTTCACATTTTATTTTCCTTTTATTACGAAAAAAAAACTAATAACTTTTTTTTAAACCTTTTTGCAAAAATATGTTACTGCGAGGTTTTACAATTCAAAATAATCTATTATCTATACATTTAATAAATAGTCAAACTAGACAACGAAATCAAAACTGAGTACAATGAATATTTAAAAAAAGAAACGTGTGGCACTCGGGGACTGCCGCGGTAAAGCTATTGCATAGCATTTGTAACCTCCATACTTCTTATTTGTCAACGCTATACTTGGGATGATGACGTGATGACATAAAACAAAAATTACGTAGTAATTCGTTCATAATTTTTGTTTTATGTCATCATCCGTCATTACATGGTCGGCGGAGTGGGGGGTGTTAGGTATTTTTCGTTACGGAATTTCTTGATTCGGTTGCCGCGCTCAAAGCCCGCGATAAAAGCTATGCAATAGCTTAAAAAAGTTATTTCTACGAGGTACGGGAACGAGTCTGATTCCGAAAATATAGTTTTTAGAATTTTTGTCCGTTTGACTGTTACATTTTGTTTAGATGTATATTCCGCCGTTCAAATCCGCTCAGCCGTTTTT
This sequence comes from Agrochola litura, assembly GCA_949152395.1. Classification (NCBI taxonomy): domain Eukaryota; kingdom Metazoa; phylum Arthropoda; class Insecta; order Lepidoptera; family Noctuidae; genus Agrochola; species Agrochola litura. The sequence goes on along the minus strand of OX424509.1, from coordinate 12,125,856 downwards.
GCGCAGATAGTTTACAACCTGGATTAACACATAGGGTTATTTTAATCCCAGTCGTACGTTCCAGTGGGATATTTTCCGATAACCACGTGGGCGAAGCCGCGAGCAAAAGTTAGTAATACACTATTACAATAACTTTTGCAAGTGAAGACACGAAGACAAAAATAAAAGTGTTTTTCTTAAACAAAAAAGCAAAACAAAAAGAAAAACACTTAACATGTTGTTTGTTTTCCAAATTGTAATAAATAGCTTATAATGCTGTACGCATTCATCACGTTTAGTACCTAGATAAACAAGCTGAAACATACAGATTTCTAATTTTTCAATTCCACGCAACAATCTGCCAAAGAGAATTATTGTCACTGTTTACTTTTACTGGCAATAAAGTTGTAGGTACGGAATCCCACTCATATTGACGGAACAACGTCTCAAGTTTCGGGACGCTTAGGTAGGTACACTCGGCTACACATCAAGCTATACATTTCCAGTTTATACCAATCTCGCATTGTATAGGATTTCCGTACATGGCGAGGTTAGCTTATACTGGAAATGTATAGCTTGATGTGTAGTCGTGTGTACATGGGATCCGACAAATGTTTCAAGTAATTTGTTTTGGTACTGTGTTTCTTGGGCAACGAACCCCACTACAGCTGTTTATTCGGGTGTTGATATTGTATTCCTAGTGCGTACCTAATAAATGTTGAACATTTATTTTGGTATTTTGTTGTTTTCTTTCCTCATACCAAATGGATGTGGTGTTCATATTATATTTTGATATCGACAGCAAAACTTGCTTATTTATATTAGTCCTACGTAAATAATGAAAAATATAATTATATCGACGGTGAAGTATCAATATCTAATAACTAACATTTTGGCGGTTTTCACTTTATTGTATATTCGTAGGTAAAATATCAAAGAGCTCGTATTCGCAAAGACTTTTAAGGTCTTGAATTGACAAATTTATTAGAAAATTGCTTGTAGAAATACCTAAATAGTCATCTTTTTGATTTTTGATGGCAATACCGAATATCTACACGTTTTTAAGTGTAGATATTTGTGCAGCAAATATTGACTGTGAATTCAAACTGTTTTTATTTATAAATGCAATACCTTTTATCTACGCGATAAATAGCTGGTTCTCAGTTAAATTTGAAATAATAACTTCCATCTACATTTTATATCCCTAACCTGAAATTTTGATTAAAATCACTATCATCATTACAAGCGTTACCAACTAATTTTAATACAGAACAAATTTTTTATTCAATTTTTTTGTCAAAACTATAGAAATGAAACGTTTTTTTCACCTTCTGTAAAATCATGTTGTTGTAGTTATTATATCGAATACTTGACCGTCGGTCGATATGTACATTTTGTAAGCTACAGTCTGCTTGATTTCCCATAGAAAATTAGGTTCAGAAAATCAAGCAGCGTTTTATAATTTATAATAAATAGAACCTGACAAAACCACGTAGAAAACTGCTGTACATGTCATCGAAACAACAAAACACTTAATCCAACTAACAGGTACACTCAAATTCTCGAAAAATCCGTTCCTAAAATAGACGAAGAACCACAAATCCGACCCTCATAAGTATTCTTCGCTTCCCGTTACCTGCATTCATGTTCAGTCATGCGTGAGAAGTTTGGGTGTAAGGTAATCCTATAGTCTTAGAGTACCAGTCATATTGACTCCCTGTCTACGAAAAGAAGCTATCCCATCACTAAATTGAAAGCCAAGTTTATGAACCTACTAATAAAATAATGATAATCGAGGGGTGAAAGGCTATTTGGTTTAAGCGACATCTTGGGCGATATTGAGTTATATACATATTCGGAATCAGCAATTTATATCGCCAAAGATGTCGCTTAAACCAAATAGCCTTTCCAAGATGTCGCTTAAACCAAATAGCCTTTCACCCCTCGATATGATATTGCGTTTTTCTATCTGGAATTTCTCAGTAGTAGCACGCTCAGTAGTAAACAATTATAATAAAACAATGGAGTATTACTTAATTATTTGTAACAGTATCGATTTCCACTAAATCGATCATTTTCTCATGGCACGCTCTATTGATATAATGTCAGGGTTTGTGAAGTTAGTGATGTTTAAGGAAATAAGTGTTGTAACGGTTTACAAAAGTTGTTTAACACAAAAAAATTGAAAACTACTTATTTTCTACACTTGGCCATTGCTATTAAGGCTAAAATTTAAATGGGTTAATTAAGCAAAATAGACGATTTTTTTGGTACATTTATCTGATTCGTGTAACGGTTAGGCCCAGAAACGGGTTTCTCCTTTCATTATGCAACTCGAATTAAAAAAAATAAAGAAAATTGTCATGCACGCGCGTTTCACTACCACAGCGCCGTAATTAAAAAAAACTTATATGTCCTGTTACAAAATTAAATGTAGTAAAGGTACAGACCCGAAGAGTTCACTATCATTGGTAGATATTATTAAAAGACAAACCCAAAGTCCCAAAGAACATTTGTTTCATTGGTATTAAAAGAGTTGGATTTGAACTTATTCACCAGAAAAAACCTTAACCACATTATACCTACGCCTACTCAAATGTCCTTTTTTTGGTATTGTTTGTCGAGTTAAAGCTCCTTAAGTTCTGAGTTGAGCTCCACGATTACTGACAAATGCTTGCACTGACTGGACAGGTCCACTCAAATCTGTGTGGTTCTTTCCTCAAAATACCTTTTCAGACACTTATCTACATGGTCCTCATATGGCCTGACCAAGATTATGTCTGGACTTTAAAAGAGACTGCGACCTCTGAGTTTGTTTCGGCCTTTCTTCTCAGAGTAGTCAGATAGGAAACGCCGAACTCATCTAGCTTATTTTTAATATTTTTTTTTATATGACGTGTAAAAGTAATTTTGATATCCTATTTACATAATAAACCATTTCATTTCATTTCATTTCTAAATAAAGAAAGGAAGCCCTATTACCTATCTGTGTATGTGTTGACACAGGCACCAAAGTGTTAGATTTATCTAAAAACCTTCTGTGAGAAAAATCAGGCATTTGATACCCACCCAAAATGTTTTTGGATAGATTCTCAAAACATTCAATGATCCACAAGCTCCTTTCAGATTCGTTAGAACCCTCATTGAAATTTTATTTGGGAGCTAAAAGAATCTAGTATTACTTAATTTAGCGGCCGGTTTTTTGTTCAGTGTAAAGCCAAAAATAGAACGTCCCTTCCCTTTGAGGGTATCATCTGGAAGTGTCATAAAAGGGTAGCGCTATGAGTTTAAATTAAATAGTTGACAAACAGCAGCCTGGAGCTAGTAGGTAGTTATATAGGTCCCTTGCCGTATATAATAATAATTTTTAGAAGTTGGAATGCTTACAGATACTACAATTTTCTAAAATATATGCGTTCTATATCTGAATCTGTATCTGACTATGGTCATGAGCCATGATGGTCCATTTTTTGTTCACCAATGTTTATTTTAACATAATTAAGTATTTGTTTTCGAGATTTTCCAAATACCGTTTAGCTCGGGTACCTAAGCACAGTATGGCTCAGTATTAGTAATAATGAAATAATTAATGTCGTAACGAATAGCACTTAATTTCATTGCTTTCTATTTAAATTATAACAATTAGTTGTCATTGTTTCAAACTAAGTAAATTACCAAAACTTTCTTCTATCACGTCACCACGATTGTTCAATAAAGTACGATAAAATCTAAACCGCTATTATGGTCTTTATAGATTTATTTTATACGCTTTTCATTAAATTTCAAGTTACGGTCTGATTTCTCTTGGGAGTGCTTCATAACTAAGCCTGTTTTATTGATAGGAATTCCGCTTTTATCTAGACTGGTTTCAATATTGCCTTAATTAAGTCCTTTAAAACTTTATTTATTTACGGATATTTTACGTAAAAAAGTTTGGTGATCGCCGTATTAACGACACAGAAACTAAATTAACTTGCGTTATACATCCACTGCTAGACAATGACCTTTTCCAAGTTGTGATGTAGGTAATACATGATTCTGTGTCCTCTTTACTGAGAACTTCAGACAGCCGCACTTGGGCCTGGGCCTTTTTGGCGCAGCCGTGAGGCACACTCTCCTGCTATATTCTTAACATCGGACTTTACAGTTTTTATTTGACTGTTTTTCATTTTTTTTTTTTTGCTGCTGTTTATTTGAGGAGGTTCTTTTCAAAACCTGACTATTCCACTTATAATTTTTTTCAGAATTTAAGAAATAAGTTTTTTTAGGAATGCAGTTATATTTAATCCTGTAAAGGATGTCGTTGTCACCATTGCCGGCACAAAGCAGAAAAGAAGACCAGTTGATTTTAGACAAGGATTTTATGTCTTGACTGTAAGTATACACGGTACAATCATGACGAGCTCACGACACTTTTTCTCAGAAGGGACGAAGGAGCGAACGGGGTCCTCTCGACCAATATTGACATATGTATTAATAGTAACTTAGCAGTGGAGTCACAAGAAACTATTCCAAATAGGATGTAGTCGTCAAATGCACCATTGATTCAGTCTTACAAAAACTAATATTTTAGCAGAAGTCATTAGATCATGGAGAATCTTAACACCGCGATTCAGAAAGATGAAGTATTGCGACAACGCCATCTAGTGTTGAGTAGTGGTATTTCACAATCCTATATTTTGTTGAATTATTATATACCTATAACCAGAATAGCCATTGTTTTGACCAGGTTTAACAAATCTAGCAATAATCTATTTTGAATAAATTAAAAATTTGAAAAGGAATAATCTAGTTTTGACTCTGCTTTATTGGAATAATCATGTTTTGTTGAAAGGGTCTAGAGGAATAATTTCAAGCCACGCCATTTACTTTTAAGCCACGCCATTCCAAGCCATTTCAAACACAATTTCAAGGCACGTCATAAAATAAAAACTCTGTACCGAAGAAATTGAAACTAAACTAACTGAAAAATATAGGGAAAAAGTGGATTAAACTACTTTTGATGAAATCATGCGTTTTTTTTTTTTTTTCTGCTCTACCAATCACGTTTTGGCAAACTTTTGTTTTCGCTACAAGTAAATTTCAATCTTAGAAACCAAAAATAAATAAATAATATTGTGTTCTGTCGAAAGTGGAATAGTCAAGTTTTGAAAAGAACCTCCTCATTTATTTTGTGTGCTTTTTGGTCTGCGCTAAATAAATGTATTTTCTTTCTTTATTTCTTTGAATATTTTAGTCGCAATTTCTAGAATTTGTCAGATTTTGTAAGATTTTTGCATATAAATGAAGGATACTTATTGAAATAACAAATAATTCTAACAAAAGAGTGCCTTTGCCAAAATATGATGGAATAACTTAGAACCAAGACAAGAACTAATAAGTGTAGTGGTGCGCAAAAAAAATTTTAGCCTGAAGGAAAAAAATATATTATTGTACTATCTTTTGCCCGCGGTTTCGCCCGCGTGGCGATCGGAAATTATCGCACAGGAACGTAGAACCGGGATGAAAGTTTCTAAATACAGTTTATAAACTATGTGCCAAATTTTATCCAAATTCGTTCACCCGTTTTTGAGTGATTGAGTAACAAACATCCAAATATACAAATTTTCACATTAAATTGTATATAATTATATAGTAGGATGATTTGACCGCACACTGAAAGAACCCAAATGTGAAAGTAATAGAAGAGTTACGCGTGGGTTTCAATAAGGGACAAAACACGCTTGTGTGTGATATGAAGGATTGACGCCCACTACTTAAATATCCAGGAGAAAAAGATTAAGAATCCGTGCACGAAAAAAACCCCTTTTCGTCAAAAACTTATCTAATTGTAAGAAAACTTGAAATAATTGAAACATTAAGTAATGTGTGAGTATGAAACTACAGTTTTCGTAATGCTAAACCATTTGCGTCAGTCACAGCACTTGTTACTAGTTGCATCACTTTTGCGCTCTCGAAAATATGGTTTATTTCGCCTTTGATGTACCTACTTAATGAAGGTATAGTATAATCATAAATAAAATTTTAATTTTATTTCAAGGATAGCTGAAGACTAATGTGTGATTTTTAAATTTCTTGATATAGTTATTTCAATTTTTTTTTCAGGTGTATTTTTTATAGAAGATGAAAAAAATGGTTCCCCTATGTACAAGGTTCCCCCATATAATGATGTTGATAATATTGTTTAATTTTCAAAATCAAAAGTAGTTTCTTCTAACGAAACGATCAAACGTCAGTCTCGCGTCAATTTTTGGAAAACTTGGTGCGAATTTTAGTGATTTCCCACGAATCCTTAATTTATTTGAAAAATCTCTTTCCGCTATGCACAAGACAAAGAATTCGACTTTTCAAATCACTAATAATTTTGTTTAAATTCTGTTTCCCTTTCTGACAACTAATGAAGAAAATTTATCAAAATCAGTCGATTTTATGCACGGGCCCTTAAGCACAAACGTACAAGTAGGTAGTAGAGTTATTTGAAATCGAAAATCGTTTATTCAAATAAGGCTGAGAATCAGCACTTTTTGAACGTATAAAATTACTTAGGACAGCCCCAAAAGGCCCACCGACTAATGTTTTAGCTGGGAAGCTTTCTAGTGTATCGTTTGTTTAGTACTTCAGAGTAATGATTACTGTGGAATATTAAAAAAAATTGACCCGTAATAGTACAAATCGTCCAGACTGTAATAATTATTCACATGACTGAATTGCGGTTCACGGCGGCCAATATTTACGGAGACTAAACAACGTGTAACGTTAATTGCGCAAAAACTCAGACACCTCAACTGATTTTTAATTCAATTGACCTATTCCAGAGAGAAAAAAAATCATAAAAAAAAATGTAAAGGTTTTTGTGCTGTTTTAGTTCGTATTTGCATTGAAATTAAAGCTATTATTATCCCGCGTATGAGAAAATTTAAAATGGTCGACATCAATTTGTGTTTGTTTACCTATTTTGGCGGATTTGCGCATGTGATAGCTTGACCTATTAATAAATAGACACGGCAACGTTTTTTTTTTAAAATGTGACCTATATTAAAAAGTAGTTTAATTGATTCTGCTCGTTATTCTGATCAAACTATTTTCAGGTTTTGCGCATTTAACGTTACACGTCGTATAAAACCTATCTAGAAGGTATAATATTGCACAAGTGTGTGCACAAACACAGGAACAAGTTCCTCGCTCTCATAGTCCTAATCAACCTAAAATCATCTAGTTAACATAACTAGCCTGCACCAGACCCACAGTCACAATCCGAAAGATTTTGAAGGAAATTGCTAATCCATTGCTTTACAAATTAATGATCGAAAGATTCGTCTGCTCAATAACGTAAATAACGCAATGAATATTTTTGAACTGTCAAAATGAAACGCATTGCCATTGTACGTGTTGCCCCACTGATCACTATGTATTACAAACTATGCAAATCTAATTTTGTCATCATAACATAATAATACAACTAGCTGCTGCCAGCGTAGATACTAATTCTTAAAAAAAAACTAAGTTACTCCTTATAACATCAGCTATCTGCCAGTGAAAGTCTCGTCAAAATCGGTTCAGCCATTTCGGAGATTAGCTGAAACAAACAGACAGACAGCCAAAAATTTTAAGTATTGTTTTTAAGTATTGTTTACTTATATATTTACATATATGTATTTAGTAAAAGCTGTTATTTTGGCACAACAAAAAACCACTTAAATTTTATTTATTTGTATTTTGTACTGTATTTGTATGGATGCATGAATTTGTATGTGTCACCGTATTATTATGAACTTCGTTAGTTTATAATCAATCGGTATTATTTCCGTTAAATTATAAACTGCCGAAAAATTGTGAACTGCAAGAAACCATTTACAATTTAACGCATTATTTTTCGCTAGTTTATAATCTTTCCATGGGAAACCGACAAATTGTGAACTGGTATCAAACTTGCTTGCGACGTAACGCACCTTGCGCTAATATTAAATAGCCTGCCTGGCTGCGAGCAACTTGGAAGTAGCGCTCGCCGGCTGCTGCCGCGGCACCGCTCGCTTTTCACTCGCTCGGCTCGCGCGTGGTTGGTCACAGTTCTAACCTAACCTAACCCATTTCACCCAGTTCACAATTTTTCGACAGTTTATAATCTAACGGAAATAATTCCGACAGATTATAAACTAACGGTTCTCACAAACTTACGGTGACATATACACAAAAATTTAGTGCAATCATTCTAAAACCCTCGTGATTTCCCGAAGCGAATTATTCAACTCCTCCATCGTTGGTTCATCGATTTAATTGGTACACACGTAAGAGTGGGTTTGTGGGTATTTACTGCTTGAATTCTCTTGACTCATCTTGCCTTTGATAAGTTAAGCGAAGCTTATTTTCCTTTATTTGATCGTTTTGATTTCAATGGAGAAGTGAAACTTGTTCTTTGTTCTCATAAGTTTTGTTTAATTGGTCCTTTGGTCATAACTAGATCATTATTTTGTCATTAATAAAAAATATAAGTAAAAATCTTTTTAAAAACAAAATATTTGTGAAATAAAAAGTAGTAATTAAGAAAATATTAAAGTTCTGTGTTTACGTTAGATTTATTTAGTTCATTACAAGCTTGTTTCTTAAAAGATTTTTACCTATATTTTATTACTATTAGAATTTGTTTAAATATCTGTTTTATTCCCTTCCCTTGTAAAGTACTTATCAAGATAAATCCAACGAGCCCAACACTACAGGCGTATCTTGTAAGATTCAGGAGTTCCTGTGGCTATCTTCCACCTCTATAATCAGACCCAAGACTACACCTTTGGCTATAAGCTCAAACATATCTAGTTTAGTTGAGGAGTTCCTGTAGCCATGTTCCGGCACTATCATCAGACCTTGGACACTACCTAGTGTAATATCTGCACTTGTCAATACATTTCCAATAAGTCCAAACACGATGGTGCTACCTTGTTTGATCGAGAAGTTTCTATGGACAACTTCCGGCTCCATCATCAGATCCTGGAAACCAATTAGTGTAATAGCACTTGTCATTACATAACTAATGACTCCAAATACGATTGTACTATCGAGGAGTTCCTATGGCCATTTTCCTGCTCCATCATCAGACACCACCAAGTGCACTATCTTCTGGTACTTAAAAACCGTCAAGCCTTTATTATGTTGGGGTCGGCTTCCAGGAACCGGTATTCAGCTGAATCCGGTTAGACTTCACTGAATTCAGATGTATCTATGGTGATACTTATTGATGGATGGTACTTATTTTACAAGAGGTGATGCTGATCTGACATCCATAACCTAGTTACTGGGTTAATACGATAACGCATACCGATCTAAGCATTTTGAAAACAAAATCCCGTGCACACAACCCTTTTTTTTTGTAGGTAAGCGATACTATAGCGGCCGTGCGCTGCAAGCAAGAATAGTTCTTACAAAATCTTAAATGTTCGTCCTGTAAAAACCTTATTCGGACTATTACTAACATTTTAAAACAAAAATAGCCATATCGGTCAAACCGTTCTTAAGGTTACGCTAGTCAGTCATTCTTCCATACAAACGTAATGGTGCTTACTCGTCTGTTTGACGATGTACGTTCAAAATTAAAAATTATATCAATTTGTCTTGTCTTTATGTAGCCCTTCATGGAAGCAGAATGAGAAAAAAAAACTGTTTGGAAGTTATGAGCGTCGAAACTTCCATGTAGGTAGTAAAAAAAATCAAAATGGAAACAGTACAGAGATAGATAATTTATTAAAAAGTTCAAATAATTTTATTTTGAGTTGATAAGTACATCTATCTAGTAGTTTTTCATAATATATATACGCCTAAAGTTCTGTTCATGAAATTTTACGCACTCATTTTCGTTATAAATCATCGTCTATTTCACTAAATAAATAAATATAACTTGATTAATAAATACTAAAAGATATCACAGATTCAAAATTACGCGTAACAAAATAATTATGGTTGTCCGTAACGCGGGCGCAGCGGTAGGAGTCAAAGACCTTTTCCTCAGCTATTAGGTATGTAAACCCGGTACTGCCCGGTAGTACGTTCCCGTGGGATATTTTCTGACATCCACGCGGGCGAAGCCGCGGGCAAAAGCTAGTATGGAATATTAATAAGTGTCTCATTTAATACTTTACCTAGTTAAGCCTGTATTTTCACGTGCGATGATATTTTCGCTTTTTGCAGTAAGTTAATCTACCGTTGATACGTGACACAAATTGCTCTCCAGGCAATCTTTTCGTCGTAAATTCATGAAAAGGAATATATTAATATGATACAAAATGCTCTTCAGATTATGATTTATTAATAGAAAGACGTTATAAGAAAAATGTATCGGATTTTCTAAAATCTTTTTTTTTATATGTTCCATAGCATTTAACACATAATTTTATAACGAAAACTTACTTAGAGATATGTAACAGCTCATTATCAAAAACAGTCCATAACTTTTTTTGTTATGTAAATAACATATCATAACATAACATAACATCACGCCTGTATTCCCCGAAGGGTTAGGCAGAGGTGTACATTCCTACTTGTTATGTAAATGTAATGTAGTAATGGTAAAATTTGGCTCTTAGCCTTACTCTCTTCTATGTTCGTTCAATAGATTTTTATCGATATATATTATAAATCAAACTCACTTTTCGTGTCTGTCTGTGTGACTACGCTGTTCTTATAAACTACGCAGCGGATTTCGATGCGGTTTCCTCCATCATTAAGGAAATTCCGGAACGTTTGTGTGTTACATTATTATTAAACTTGCATATAATTAATAAAGCTCGATGTTTTGTCAAGTCGTAAAAACCGTGCTTAGTAGCGGTGTGTCACTGGTTTTTAATAAATCGACATTAAATTTATTAATAAAGAGCTAAAACTAAATTTTAAGAAAATCTAGATCTTGACACTTCACTGAATTCATTATTTTCGACATTCTATCACGTTAGCGTTGAAAAGGTTAATTAAGTATTTTCAAACAGCTTATTTTGATTAATGAACTAAGTTTATTTTAATTAAAAGCTAATGACGGAACATGTAACAAAGTGATTAACTCATCGAAACATTTTCAAATTAACATGATCATTATAAATTCTGCGCTAAAATAAAGCTCCTAATTATATCATGGTCTTCAGAGGCTTTTTACATATTATACATAGCTTTTTACTTACGACTCCAATAATTATTTTTATTTACTGACTGCTTAGTACCCATTGACTGGTCTCTTAGTATAGAGCGCAGTATCTTGGCGGATCGAATTTCAGAACGTATAATGGAACACAACACTGCGAGTCAAAACTAAGATCACGGACGTTACCCAAAAAAGCCGATGAGCTTAAGTGGGACTGGGCCGGAGATGTCTGCCGCATGTCAGACGAGAAATTTGCTAAAAGAACCACCGATGGGTCCCAATTAATGCATGACGATATCGTGGGAGGCCAAGGCAAAGATGGCGGGACGAACTTGACTCCTATTGAAAGGACTGGCAAGAGACAGAAAAAGGGAAAAAGGGCTGTGTGAAAAAGGGAGAGGCATTCATTTATTTAAAACTTAACTCATCTCGCGTCCTTATTTTTAACGGACTTCCAAAAAGGAGGAGGTTATATGTTCGTAGCGTATGTTTTTTATTTTTTTTTATTTATGTCCACCGATTTCTCCGTCATTTGCGGACCGATTTTGAAAATTCTTTTTTTGTTTGAAAGGGTATGCTCTCAAATTGGTCCCATTTAAATTTTATTAACTTTGCTTGAGTAGTTTTTGAGTTGGCTACAAAATACGTATTTTTTTCCCACTTAGTATGTAGATGATATGATAAGTTCCTTTCACTGGTAGCAGGTAGTGGTATTCGAATGTGTGTGGGGTAGGTAACACAACTAAAAAGTGAAAAATAAAAACTTTTTACAAAAAAAAAACAACCGACTTCCAAAAAAAAAACACAACAAAGTGAAAAATAACTTTAATTTCTAAAAAGTTTTTTCGCATAAACATTTGCTGTTTTCTGATACTTACTTGCCTATCCCAATTATATATTTTAACCAGATATTCTTGTAAATTGTACCTATAGGCGCGGCGTAAAAGTCACTTTGCCTAAAGCAACATCGTTTTTTAAAATAGTATAAGGTTACCAACATTCTTGGAGAACAAGTAAAAATGGAAGGCTTTCTTCTTTTTTTTAAATAAAGTTCTATAGAAATAGAATTATTACGAAAATGAGACTTCTTATTTCGAGAAAAACACAATGAATAACTTTTTTTATGTTGTTGTTTGAATTTACAAGATAATATTATTATCACGGAATCTATATTTTTTTTTATAAACGTAATAATTTTATACTCGTGATTAAGGGCTTCAAAAATAAGTTAAAAGAATTATTAAATTCAAGCTTTATTAGGTAATAATGACGGTATTACACTGGAATGTAGCTGTATAAGAATTCCATAAATATTACCATGAATCGAGCCTCCCATCCCATCCGGCACAAGTTACCGTGGCCAATTGTGGCCACGGTAACACGGTACCACAAATAGAAAATCACCCTTCCTTTTTGGCTTCGTTGTAGTTGATTAAAATTATCAAATATATTTAGTGTTATTTTTTTTTCCTTCGACACGCATAAAGAAGAATGTAAATCTGCTTAGGTACAATGTTTCACAGTTGGTCACACAATGGTCACTAAAAAAATCACATAATTCTTCCAAATATTTTATGCCGTGAAAACATTAAAAAAATACGATTTCGTGTTACCTACATCACATCACACATAAGTCACATTATTTATATTTATTACTCCCAAGCCTAAGTGGTGGGCAATAAAAATATCCACTTTTCTTAAAGCCAAGATTGGGGAAAAGGAGTAGATATTTTTTTGGAAAAATAAAATTGTTGAGACGAAAAACCATGTAGAAAAAAAAGCTGTCTGATATCTAGAGTAAGGTACCTATTTATTTAATTAAAATTACCATGATTAAAGTTCTGACCAAACAAAAACGAAATTTTTATAGGACACGTTTTTATCCGTCTGTCACAGTTTTCCCTTGAAATCTAGGAATTTGTTTTTTTGTATGATGATATATTCCGCATACCTGGCTAATAGGGTGCGGGGCAGCACCCACAGCGTCTTGTCTATGGTAGCAAGCAGGCTAGATTGTGCGTTTGTGAACCACTGCTGCAAGGTATCGGCTGGGCCTGTCACCTTGCAGCAGTGATGTCACAAATTGTTTCTCAGGTCCAGTTGAAAACTAGCGTCAGACAGTTATTCTGCCCCCGATAGAAAAAAAGACGCATCTAATTTTTTTTCCAGATTTGAGTTATATACGAGTACATTGCCGGAATCAGAAAAAAAAGGCTCATCTGCCTGATATATCACTCAAATCTGGAAAAAATGTTAGATGCGTCTTTTTTTCTATCGGGAGCAGAATAACTGCCTGACGCTAGTTTTCAACTGGACCTGAGAAACAATTTATTACAAGCAGTATTGTTGTGTGGCATTTTTGCTGAACTAGGCCTTTTTGGCGCAGCCGTGAGGCAGACTCCCCTGCTAATTTCTTATATCGCACTTTTCACTTTTTATTTGTTTTTTTTATCCTCTGTTAATTATATTGTGTGCTTTTTGGTCTGTGCTAAATAAATGTATTTTATTTCTTCTTTCTTTTTCTTTCTGTTTAAATTGTTTCTGTGTTAATGTTTTATTAACGTAATTTGTAAGTTACTAACACTATGAGTCTTGTTGCTTGAATTATAAAATTTAATTATTATTATTATATTGCTTTTAACATTTTCAAATAAAAATTCCAGTATCCGATGTAGTCGATTTGCATAACTGTCAAGTTATAGTGTAGTTTGTGTATTTATAAAGTCATGCACAAACAAAGAGAGATAACGTATTTCGGATTCGGCGACTGGTTTGCCACGTGTATAAACCTTTTTAAATATAATGCCATTTTGACGTTATCGATGAATCGAAATAATAAATAAGCCAACGTATGTAATTAAACGTAAAGTAAATAAATTATCGTGATGGCCCAGTGGTTAAAGGCCTTGCCTCTCATGCTCGAGTTTGTGGCTTTTAATCCGGGCAAGTGCCAATGTGACTTTTCAATTCATATTTACTTTTTGAGTTCATCATGGACATCAATGAGATCGGTGAAGGAAAACATCGTGAAGAAATCTTGACTTATAGTAAACATATGTCTGAAATCACTACTCCGTCTTGAGCAAGCGTGGTTACCAATGCTCGTGCCTTCTCTGTATGAGAAGAGACCTTTGCCATGACAAAGGCCACTTCTCAATGCAGGCACAAAAATACGCTGGTATTATTGCTATTTATACAATAAAGTTAATTGATTCAGGCGTGACTTTGCGGAAATCCATTATAAAATACAATAGACGTTGATATTTTTAGTAACATGTTCCGCTTAACTATTCCTAAGGAGCCATAAAAATCCCTGTAAGCGCTGGACGCACAGTGGACTCTGCGTCCAGCGCTCGGTGTGGCAACACACCGTGTTCATGTTTGCGATAAGTCAATCGTCATCCTGAAGAGAACTCGTTGAGTGGTGAAACACGTGTCGATTTCTTACAGGATTTTTTATGGCTCTTTAGGAATAGCTAAGCGGAACAGGTTACTAAATATATCAATGTCTATTATATTTTATAATTTATTAAATCAACTAGGACCGTGGCGTGTTACCTTTGATTACTATCGTTTTTAGAATCGTCTGGTAACCAGAACTAGACGGTTTAACCGTCACGCAAGGTCTAGATAAACTTGGTAAGTAAACTAAGTTTCAGAGAATTATATCGCGATCTTATTAATAAATTAACCAGCGTTCCTGATAGCGTTATCATAGTACTTTGCAAGAACGTAGTAAAAAAAACAGTGGCACTCCGCGAGTGCCGACAGAAGTGAAAACTTGAACAAGATCGCCTTGGTGGAAGAAAAATACTTGTTCCGTAACCTTATCAAAATAATAAATAAAAATACTTCCAAAACCTTTAAAGTAAAAATACTTGCACAGAAAATTGATGTGTAACGTAATATAAATAAAGACCACAATCGTGTTTACAAAAATGAGGTGTCGGTAACGGTGTCACGAGTTCAATTGTTTTTCCCATCTCTAAAAATGCCCAACGGGCCGAAAGAAGTTTTCATTTAAAAAAAATTAGTAAAGTTTATTTTAATAATGAAGCAAAAACGAGGTTTACTGGTTTTTATTGTAAAACCTGGAAAACAGAACTTAAATTGATTAAACTTTACACGATGTTACCTGTCAGTCTGTCATGAACAAACTGTCTTGTCTGCTCCCAAAAAGATTTGATTTGACCAAAATACCTCGCAAGCTAAGACCTTAATAAAATTAGAAGTAAAATAATGCTACTTTCTAATTCAAAATACCTCCACATGTTTGTTTGTGCAATCGATGGAAATCATAACAATTTAACACTCGTATTTGCCCGTGTCTTTACCCGCGTGGAGGTCGGAAATTATCACACGGGAACGTTTTACCGGAATAAGAAGACTTCTATGTCCTAACCCAGGTCATGATCTACCAGTGTGCCAAATTTCATCAAACTCTGTTCAACCGTTTTAGCGTGAAAACTCACTTTTGCATTTATAATATTAGTTGATGTAACTTTATTAAAAATGGGAGATACATTTATTATATATATTATATAATAAAAAAATAAAATAAAAAATAAAATATTATGTACAAGTATGTAAATAACTTATAACTTATTTGATAAAAATAACAAAATTATATACTAACTTAACTAAAGCTATTTACAAACTAAAATATAGCGTCGAAAAATCTGGTAATGCACCCAAGAGACTGGCCGCATTGCCACGTTGTATGGCAATGCTTAGCCTCTGGCCTAGGTAAAAACCAGCCCTTGGGTCACGGGAAGATGATGTATAGATTTAATAGATGTATGGATTTAACTCTGTACCCACATACATATATCAGACATAGATATAATTTTATCAGCCCGAACTCTATAGAGAGTTTTCAGTTAATGTTTAAAAATGAAATCCACGATTTTCAATTAATTCTGAACGAGAATTTTTGATTGCTCGAATATTGCCCGAGAAAGGTATTGGAACGGAAAAAAGAAACGAATGAAAACCGATTTTTAAGTGAGAATCGGTTACCTACCTACACCAATTTAATTTATCAGAAACCATTTTTAGCGTTTTAACTTCAGTTCCTGTGAAGATACGAATGTTTGACTTTGATTCCAAATGAAATTCCGTTTGTATAAGTACTTACATTTTTCATGTTGGCTAAAAAAAAAATGCCACAAAAAAAACCTTAATCTTTTCCGGTTTGTCCTACATTGAGACTACGTTTTCTCTAAAAAAAACTGTGCTTTCATTCAGTAAACAGTAAACTACAAAAAACAGTAACAGTTATAAAATGTACAGGGAAATTGAGCTTCATGTTGCCTTTATGCAAATTATTGTTCAGGGTATAATTATGCGTGTGCACTATTGCATGCTGTTTATCTTGTACCATCTCTTCCCAATAATAACAGCCTCGCTACGGGCTACAGTTGATAGAGAACGCAAATAATTTATACAGGCTGTTTTTTTCATCATCTGCATCGAGTGGTCAACATTAGGTAAGAGGTACCTCCCATGAACTTTGTGTTGCATTGAGGGGGAGTTATTCTACCCTTATCTCTCTATGAACCCCATAAAAGGTACAACTTCAACTAAAACTGTTTAATACCTATGTTAGTTAACATCGTTCCTCACGTTCGCATCCGTGCGGTGGACGGGACGATATCGTAAAATTCGGTACACCTCTCAGCAAATAAATTAAGAGTCGGTTTAAAAAAAAAAACAGCTGTTCCACACATTTTGCAAGGAACAGCTGATTTAAAAAAAAATACTTTTTTCTTCTTATTCTAGACTCTAGAATCATGTCAGTACTGAATCCATGGTAAAAGTTGTCACTACGATGTTCCACCGGGTTTATGCTGTACTTATAATAAAAACATTTCCTTTTGGGGATCGACAAATCAATATCAAGAGATCCGTTCTGTGACATTCGATGTTGTTTGCCCAGACAGCGGCGATCGAATCAAATAACGTTGTTATCTTTTATCATAAGTCTACACAGTTTAGTAAAGGTTAACATTAGTATTTTCAGTACCTACATACAAAAAATAGTAATTAGCTAAAAGCATTGCTCATGTCAACAGTAGGTAACATAGAGGAAGTAAGGCGGTTTTCACACAACGCCGCTCACAGCCACGGAGGACGGAGGCGATGAAGCGGACTTTGTGCGCCCGTATGGAGAGGCGGTGAGCGTGCCTGAAAAAGTGCAGTACACCCTTATCGCACAGGGATTGGCGCAGTAATACGGTGTCTCATGTGCCAATCGCCGCTCTACCGTGCGTGTTCCACGCGGACTGGAGGCGGCGCGACCGCCGCTCGTCCGTACGGTCGGGCGGTGTACGTGTGAAAGACATCAGCGGATCCTACCGGGATTGCGGGAAAGTCCGAAAGGGATACCGTGGCCCCTGGCTACACAGACAACTGAAGGAACCCGGGTGGGTTTTAGTCAGTAGGAGTCTGACACGCTCTCCCGCTCCGCCCTGAGCGGGAAAAGTTATTTGATAATTTCCCAGCCAAAAAAAAAAGCATCAGCGGATTACATACAAGCCAATGCGCCGTGAGATCCGCTTCACCGTCTGTCGCCGCGCGTCAGTGCTCAGCGTCGTGTGAGAATCGCCTAAGGGTCAGCGCAGACCTACTGAGTTGCGGTGAAGAGTAGTTTAAGGCTGGAAATAGTATAACGCCAACGTCAGTCACTGTCGTCGTTCGCGTACCGATTTATATGAACTCGCGCTCGCTGACCGTCTACACTATGCACGTCCATTTATCGTCAGCGTCTTGGTACGCATAACATGACCGACGGTACGCGACTACGGGTGGACCTCACCAAGCCGGCAAGCTTCCTTGCGAGTCTCTGAGAGTTATAGGTCCAGTCTCTCGAATGAAAATTATCGCAACATTAATGTGGCTAATTCTCAAGCGCGCGTAAACTGCTGTGATTGGCTGAATGATTTATCAACGGCTAATCCCAGCAGCTTACGCGCGCTTGTCAATTTGTCACATTAATTTTGGGATATTTCGTTCGACACACTAGCCCTGAGAGTTATAGTCTCTTTGCTGCGCGCCACTCGACGCTGCCTTGCACTGCTTTGTGTGTTACTATTACGTAATATAAATTTCAGCCGTATGCTACAGTAAACAAAATCGACTTTCAGTTGTTATAGAATTACTCGCTTCGCCGCCACTTCGCACGTCAGCGCTGACCCTTAGATTCCTGTCACATGCAGGAAAACGTAAACAAGAGAGTCTGTAAGGCAACCGCAACTAAAGTAAATTATTATTAACGTTCCATCAAACAAGAGAGTCTGCAAGGCAACCGCAACTTAAGTAAATTATTATTAATGTTCCACTTAGTTACATTCATGCTCATAATATTTCGTTCGGGATTTATAAGAGATTTATGAGTTGAGGTGGTTTATTTAACACATGTAATTTAGTCGCAATCTTGATCGATTTTTGAGAGTAGGTTATAAAATCGTTGACTTTGCATTGAGATATTGATACTGACCTAATAATCTCTGTCCTGCAATAAATGTATGTACGTAATATTTGCACACCACACTTGGCAAAATGTGATGATACCAATGACTAATCTTAAGACCATTATAATGTACCTACCATCCTTACAAATAAATGATTATGATTATTGAAGGTGCGAGTCCCATGGGTACCTATTATTTATTATTATGCATATTTAGAAAATATTCATTTTTTTTCGAATAATACAAAAAAATATATAATATTTCCACTATTACTACATAATATGGCTTGTATTATAAAAAAAGACAGCTAACTTTAATCAACATGTCATATTCATTTGTTTCTAAACTTATTTGAAACTTCAAAGGATCAGTACAGTAATTTATTTTGACTTTGATATCGTTTTATTCGTTTTAGTCGAGGTTTCTTTTTTATAATAAAAATGTATGCCTACTATTGTTTTTAACAACTCAAAAATATAACAAACAAAAAAAATATGACTAAGAACATACTTTTAGAAACAACCTGTATCAATTTGAAATACATTCCTCCAACACTTTTTATTTGAAAGACGACTGTCAGATGGGTCACCGATGTTCGTTCGTTAGTATTATATATGTTACCGGCCAAACCCGATTTAAGGATGAACTAGTTTCGCCTAGGCCATACCAGTTCTCCCTACATGCGATAGGACAAACTAGTATAGCCTAGGCCAAACTCGTTCATCCTGTTACCGATAGGATAAACCAGTTTAGCCTAGGTCGAAATGGTTTATCCTAGTTAGAATTTACATGCTTTAGGATAATCTGGTACGTCCTAGTCTGAAATAATTTCACCTAGTTTGTATCTTCTATAAGCTTTTCAAAGTAAACTGAAAAAGGAATAGAAATAAAATAGTCAATATAATTTATTAAAGTTATTTATTAACTAATCAGTAATTTCACATCTATCACTAGATCAACTTATATTCATCCACAGAAATCACCTTATCTGCAATTTGCTTATTTATTTTTGCAAGGTTTACTCTGGTGACACTTAGAATTGCAGAGTACTTTGTTTTTCTTACAATTGCATTTGTTTGTTGTACAGTTTTTCATGCAACTGCATTTCACGAAGCCTTGCCCTGATCCAACAGAATATTTTGTGGCTGCAGTCCTTAAAGATATTTCAATATTCTGGTTAATATCTCCCACATCTAAAAACTTCTGAACCAGTGAAGCAGACTTCGAAATCAGTTATAAAAAAATAAAAAAAACAAATGTTTTCAATATTTTATTACAGAAAAATATTGAAGATAGCTTGGCTTGGCTTATCTACTACACGAAAACTCATCCATGATAAAACGCCTCACAATAATTATACTAGGATTATAATAAAATCTTTTAAACGCAACCAGAAACTTAACACGCGCACTCGTCGATGCAAAATACCGTTCAAATCAACGAACAGGGAGAGCGAAAAGGGGTTGAAGGGCGCGAGGAGCGAGCCAGAGATGGTTCAAGAATTCCCCGTTCGTACAGGCAGCGACATGCGTTCCGACTAGGCAAAATTAGTTCAGACTAGGATGTACCAGTTTATCCTAAAACATGTAAATTCTAACTAGGATAAACCGATTCGACCTAGGCTAAACTGGTTTATCCTATCGGTAATAGGATGAACGAGTTTGGCCTAGGCTATACTGGTTTGTCCTATCGCGTGTAGGGAGAACCGGTTTGGCCTAGGCGAAACTAGTTCATCCTAAAATCGGATTTGGCCGGTAACATATATACCTAATAACTATTTCACTTGTACTTTCGTTGTAATTTCTTCATCATCATCATCGGCAGCCTTGCTCGACCCACTGCTGAGTATAGGCCTACTCCCTTTTGTGCCATGCTTCCCTGGTCCGTGCGAGTCTCATCCAGGTCAAGTATTTAGGACACGGTGGAGGTCTGCTTGCGGCTTGGGCGAGGCACCACCGTGTCCTCGTGGAGACGATCGGCAGCGGTGATCTCTCGCGTCCAGCCCTGGTCCAGGCCATGGTACGGAGCGAGAGGGCATGGGAGGCCGTCACCTCCTTCTGAGAAGCAGTAATGTTCGCGAAGGAGGAGGCGGAACGCGTGAGCCACCGCAGGAGACGACCTGGGCTCGGGAATTGCAGGCCGATTCCCAACCACCGTAGGCGCGGTCTTACGGACGATGAGCAATGGGTTGTATTCCACGCGTGCCTCAAAGAGATGTCAGCAGAACTCACGGGGCCCGCTAGGGTCAATGCCAAAAATTCCTGAGTGTAAGAGAAATAAGTTTAAAATTGCATCAACTTAAATGTGTGTGTACTACTGAATAAATGAATGAATAAATCAATAATATTTAAAGTTTACCAACTTTAAATATTATTGATTTATTCATTCCTTCACAACTTCCTATTATTCTAATAAATCTTCTGTAGAAGCAAAGAATTTTGTTATGGATACTCGAACACCAAATGATGGAGTGACGAATCCTTATGCCAATCAGCTAAGAACTACTAATATTCTGCAGGCTTCGATCATCATTTGGCTAACCTCCCGACTATGTTGGGATCGGCTTCCAATCTAACCGAATGCAGCAGAATACCTCAGTATTTTACAAGGAGCGACAGAGACAGAGACACACACACACACGTGAACAGAGTGTTGTGGCGCAGCCTGGGAGAAGCTTATGTTGAGCAGTGAACTGCGTTATCAGTTGATTGATTGACATGGAGCGATTTTCTATCTGAACTCCACATCCCACTGGGTAATTAAGATACCCTTTGGTAAGATTGGTTGTCAGACTTTCAGTTTTCTGACGACACATAACGCAGGCTACGATAAAAATTTACAAGCGCGAAAAACAGCGTAACTCTGTTACAAATAAAATCAAAACTCTTTCCGCGCCATTTTTCCATGTAAAGGCTCAACTGCGCCATTTGGTGGAACACAGAGCGTGTGTAATACCTTTCTCGTTTGAATTTCTGGAAATATTCGTTTCAATATGACGAAATGAAACTAAAAATAAAAAAACGTTTCTATTCCTGTTACTAGAAAAGGTCATTGCTTTAAAATGGTATGTATTTGATCTAACCTATAATAATTCCCATTTCGCGCTCCTAAAATATGATTGACAACTATAATATAATGATTGCACCTCTTTTTGTTAACCTCTAATAATTCCTAATTTGGGGATCCTTAAAATATTAAAATGTCAAGTAACTGCAACCAACTTGGATGTAGCGCTCGCTGGCCACTGCCGCAGTACTGCTCGCTTCGATCGCTCGGTTCGAAGGCGGTTGTCCACAGCTCAAACCCAACCTAACCCATTTGATCGGGGTGCCCTAGCTTAGTTACTGCAACCAATTCGGCTCGCGCGTGGTTGTTCACATTACCAACCTAATCTAAAGCGTTTGGTCAGGGAACTCTAGCTTAGTTACTGCGACCAAATATGGGAAAAGGCTAGAAATTTAAAAAGAGGTACAATTATTAAAAAAAGTGTGCATAATTAGAAGCGCAAAAAGTTTTTAGAGGTTCATAAATTTAAAAAAGTGTCTATCATTAAAAGTTCAATAAGTTTTTAGAGATTCAGTTGAATATTTCCCCTTTAAAATTTGCAAAATTAGTTTGATTTAATTTGTAATTTTGTACTGTCTACAAAATAGGTACTTAGCAGCAAAGTTCCTACCTACCTACAGAAGTTATAGCCTTAAACATAATATCTATCAACATAATAGCACGGGTCCTCACCTAATATTCTGAAACCTACTGAAACTTATTTGTATGAACGTGTTCATAACAGCGTGGAGTTTCAAACAAATTAGGTATAAGCTAGAATGAATAGGTACATCCAGGTAGCCGAAGGCTCTTCAGTTTTCGAAGAGCAAAAGATTATTCATGAAAATTTTTTGCTCTTAAAACCCAATCAAAACAGTCTCGAAAACAAAACAGTGTTTTGTCAACGTAGACAAAGCTGTTTTGTCTAGGTCTGTACACAGCTTTTATTAGCAACTAGCTTTTGCCCACGGCTTCGCCCGCGTGGATGTCGGAAAATGTCCCACGGGAACGTATTACCGAGATTTCATACCTAATAGCCGAGGAAATTTTCATTGACTCCTACCGCTGCGCCCGCGTTGCTACGCGTAAATTTGAAACTGTGATATCTTTTAAACTATTCATTTAAATGGTATGATGTCAGGCATATTTTAATCTAAATTAAATTCTTAATTTAAATAACATGTTTTATTGGATAAGGATTAATACTATACCGGTCAAAAAAGCTTCGGAAATAACAATTAAATGTTTATCAAATTCTCAAAGATAAAAATAGTTATAGTGCGTAATTCTTAGAAGATAGACATATGCCATCGCAAATTTTTTATGGAACTTTTTAAGATGAACAATACCGTAGAACATAAATTTGATGTATCTTTTCGGTTTAGGCAGCGCATGCCAGTAAAGCTCCCAGTCGGCATGATTTTTTCCGACTTCTTCAACAATAATCGTCAATTTCAATTTCAGCCAATTTACACAAAACCTTAATGAATTATACACTAAAACCTTCCGCATGAATCACTCCGTCTATTGGTGAAAACCGTTTGAAAATCCGTTCGGTAGTTTTTGAGTTTATCGCGTTCAGATAGACAGACAGACGCGGCGGGGGACTTGTTTTATAATATGTAAGGATATAGAAGAACACTGTCCCTTGAATTTATTTTTTCGAATTTCTCGAGTTGTTTACACAACTAAATAGTTTTAATATTTTCATGACCAATAAATACCTAAATGTTTTAAGTTCTATTAAGCTAAATGAGCCAAATATTTGTACTTACGCTATTAACAAGAAAGATAACAAAATGTAATTAAGAAAACGTAATTAAGAAGATGCATCTCCCTTTGGTTCAACCGAAGATTAATGTATAATTAACACGAAATGACAGTGAAATATAGTAACGATTTATCTAATTCTGACTATTAATTATACTGCAGGTACTCGGAATTTATTGTTTTAAGTGAGTAGCAGTGGTGAACCCGTGGTAACGGTTCCGACTTATGAGTTCTAGGTCGTGAGTTCGAACCTAGGCAGGCGCTATACTTTGTGTAATTTATTTCATCACCACTGCTTTCAAAACGGTGAAGGAAAACATCATGAGGAAACCGGAATATCCTAGAATCAAAAATTCGTAAACATTTGACATCTACATATCAATCCGCACTGGGTCCGCGTGGTGGATTACGGCCCACTCCCTCTCACAGAGAGAAGGCCTGTGTCCCAGCAGTGGGAATGTTACAGGCTGATTGTGCAGGTGAACAGCATCGAAACTATGCGGACTTCACTTAGACCTCTGCTCTGCTTTGGAAAAACAGGCGAGATGAGCTAATGCTAGTTTACATAACATAACATAATATCACGCCTTGTTTCCCCGAAGGGTTGGGCAGAGGTGTATCTGTAGTAGGTACACCCACATTTCGCCAGTTATGTTTAAGTCCCATGTAATAGGGGGCGAACCTATTGCCATCAACCGGGCACAAATCCAGACTCCGGGCTGCTACTGAGAAATTCCAGATAGAAAAACCCAGTAACACTTTGCCCGACCCGGGAATCGAACCCAGGATCTCATGCTCAGCAGTAGCGCTTGCGACCACTAGACCAACGAAGTAGTAATATATGTATATTTAAGTATTATATTTGTAATCACGTTCTCGAAAATGACTCTAACGATTTAGATGAAATTTTCAATTTTTTTTTTTCGTTTTTATGTTATGTGTTTATCAGTGAAACCTTGTAGATGGCCTTCAATTTTATATTATTTAAGAACATGTAACGTAACGTTTACTTCTTAGGAGGTAAATGTTGGCTACGGGTTAAATTAAAATAGATAGTAAGGTAGTTAAAATTAAATTCAGATTAGCTTTGAATTAAAATTAAGGGCCGGTTTCACAGGACGTGTAATGTTCGGGATAGGCGGGGTCAGGCTGGTAGATGTGTAGGCCGGCGCGGAGGCAGGTAGGCAGGTAGGCAGTCAGGAAGTGTGGAGGAGCCGGGCTGCAGCGTCACGCGTCTAGCGGCGAGTCCTGTCGAACGGAGAGTTGGGTGTGAATAACAGTTAGATAGCGGAGGCACTCCATGGTACCTTACGCTAATGGGAGGCCTGCGTCAATGTCAGCAGGCTATGTTGGTGTCGTTTGGCGCCGCGCCGATTGGCGTCGCAGCGCTTGGCGTCGCGCCGCTTGGCGTCAGAGAGTGTCGGGGACCTCTCTTGGAGGATGGCGTCGCTTAGCGTCACGTCTCTTGGCGTCGGAGGCCTCTTATGCCGCTGTATACGTGTGGCGCCTTGCGCCACGTGGCCGGAAGGGTGTAGTACAGGAGCTTATTAAATGATAAACAAGAGTTCAGACGCACTCAAGGTTTATTTGTTTTTTAGACACTGAATTGACTAAACAAAGGTTTAAGTATTTAAAATAGCTTTGTTTTAGAACTAGGCTCTAGGGCTTCAAAAACACGGCCTCACCAGCCGCTTTCAGACCAAAAACTTAGCCCTCAACTCAAACTCTCACTGCCAACTGAAAAATTTGAAGCCCGTTTCTATCGTTCTGTGCCATTTTTTAAACGTTTTCAAAGACATATCAAGCGATAGATGGCCAGCACGAATACAAACCGTTTACGAAGAGGGAAGTCTACAGGTGTTCTTATTTCTAGGGTCAGTGTATACACCGGCTTTATGAAAGGTTTAGAAAACTATAAAGTGTACTTGTCCATGGTGTGTTATGTCTATGGTATAGAAAATTAAATTGGACAGATGACAGTTTAATTTTAAAATGTCAGAATATAAATAATTCTAAGATTTTTTACAAAGTCGAAAATTAGTAATATAAAATAAGTTTTGGATGCTAAGACGACCAAAGAATAATTAAAAGTATACTTTTCAGAGGTAACAATGTTTACGAGTTGATGAGCAATAAAAAATGAGTTCTGTGTGTGTCATACGATTTTAATATGTTGTAAATAGATTGTATAAAATATATAAATAGATTAGATTAGGTGGCGCGGCAGAATACCACAAACACTGTGTAAGTGAATAGAATAAATTAAAATACAATAAAATAAACAGGTTTACGGGGGAGAAAAATTGATCTAGCTAGGTCTCATATCTGAGAAAATTCGTTTTTTCTATTTTCACAGCCTCGGGAATATAAGACAACGCTGGTATATCTGAACCATATGTTAATCTATTTTCACCCGAACAGAACCGACCGAATAATAGGAATTGTTTAGCAAGCATTCAGCCGTTTAACATTTAGGAAATAAATTACGTAACAATGTTGTGTTGAATTGAATTCAAACTGCTATAACAAATACGATTGTGACCAAATTGTCAAAACACAATTCTGGGTAGTTGTAAATTTGACACGTGGAATCGTTGCTGAGTACCTACTTACCTTATAAATAACCTTATGTAACAAGATAGACGACAGAAGTACCTATTGATCAGTATTGACACATTAGATTTAAAATTATAAAAGTTCTCTGGAGCATTTCAATCTTGTATAATACCTTTTTTGTGAAATATTTTGAAAACGTTTCAGTTCACCTTTATTATTTTGAGTATATAGGGTACTGAAACAAACCGACTCATAAAGGAAAATCAAAAGGCACACACATCACCTACCTTCAAAACCTTTGTTAGGTACTGTTGTCCGCAGACCAGCTTTTAGCAAGATTTACTGGATAAACAATGGCGTGAACGGCACTCTAGTCCGACGCAGTGCCAAGGAATTTAATATCTACTCCCATCCCACCTTTGTTGAACCGGAAAAATTCCCGCAAATCTTTTTTCAGTTTCGGGGTTTAGTGCAGAGAAAACAGTTTAATTTGAAGGCCGCAACTATTAAATAAAATAAAACGAAAAGCTTTTATTATTCCTTAATTACAAAATAAATAAAGTGATTAGTAATGTCTTTAACATTAATTAATTAACTAATTTAGGATCCTTCGACGGGTATCTTGCTTCTCCAGTAATTTCCAGTTTTTTCTGTGATTTGCCAAGGCTGCAACTTTTACGGTATGCGTATATTTTTAAGGCAGATAAATTAGAACAAAAAATTATAGCTCGATGAAAAAAAATCGTTTAACAGCTATTACGTGAGAAATATTATATTTTTGTAAGACCGTGATAACTAATCTGTTGGAAACCTTTTCCATTCCATTTTCTAGTTTTTCCTAGTTTCAATATCATTTATTTGTATCTGCATTTTCACATAAATATTTTCTTATTAGTGTCACCTGCTTTTCGCATGGGAAAAAGACGTAAGCTTTTGTATGTTTGTATTTATATTAATAATTTTATTGCTTAGTTAGAAACTCGCACATATAAATAAATACTTAACTTAGCTTTTAAACATAAAAACAAAGTTGAGATTAAAGTTCAAAATGTGTCAGCCAATTTGTGTAGAATAAATAGATAAAAAATAAATGGTGACAAAAACTTTTTGGACCATTATGTCGCATTTTATAGCATGAGTCGCGCATATTTCACACCAATTTATTTCGTTAGCGGTCACACAGGATGCTTTACGCTATCAGTGAAATACTGCCTCCCTGTGTTAACAAAGTGAATGTAAAACAATCCACTATGTTTAGTTTAGTGCACAAGAATTAAAATGTGTGATTTTTGCCCTATTCATTTAATCTTGCCACAGTGTTTAATCAAACTATACCATGCCTTGTTTTTTAACCGACTTCAAAAAACGAGAAGGTTCTTAGTTCGTCGGAATATTTATTTTATTCTTTATTTATGTTCCCCGATTACTTGAAGACGGCTGGACCGATTTGAAAAATTATTTTTTTGTTTGAAAGGGTATACTTTCAGAATGGTCTCATTGTCATTTAGTCACGATCTGTTGATGGGATCTTGGAGACATCGAGGGAACTCTTCAAATATTATAGGCACATCTATAGCGATTTGGGTATTTTTGATGTGCAGTTGACATTAGGCTATTGTAACTTAGATAAATTACAAACCAACCCACTAAAAAGTGAAAAAAAACACAACACAACACACAAAGACACTGTAGCGGTTACACCGCCACATTCAAAACTACGCATCAAAGACATGACGTCACACAAATCCTGCACCGCGCAGTTAGAGTTTACCGAGCGATCGACATACATACAAGATTTCAACTTCCAACCGATGGGCAGTTGCCCGCCAGACACAACACCCGTCTGGTCGGAGGATCCTCCCTTTTCTATGGTGGATGAGTGAACTTTACACCCTGTTCCTCATACCCCTAAATTGGTGACCCTGAGTATGAACGTCAACGCAGCCTTCGTGCAATTACTTCGGCGTGACGTCATCATCATCATCACTCCCGCAAGCTTTCATGAGGCGAGTCACACAGCCAGCCAGCACCCACGGCTTCAACGGGTATCCTGACCACCAGCATGCAGCGAACGCGCATTCCTGGTCATCACCCTTAGCCTCATCACCCCGACTCACTGGGGAATCAACGCAATCAGCCTCATCACCCCGACTCACTGGGGAATCAACGCAATCACCTCAATCACCCCGACTCACTGGGGAATCACAGCAATCACCTCATTCACCCCGACTCACTGGGGAATCACCACAATCACCACAATCGCCGCAATCACCACAGAAAGTTCCGACTCACCGCGAACTATGCGGCACCCGGTTCCGACTCACTGGAACCACAGCTGGCACTGTGTGAAGCATCGCAAGATTCAGCCCACTATCGACCTCCGGTCTCCGGAGGGGAGTGATGTAGCGGTTACACCGCCACATTCAAAACTACGCATCAAAGACATGACGTCACACAAATCCTGCACCGCGCAGTTAGAGTTTACCGAGCGATCGACATACATACAAGATTTCAACTTCCAACCGATGGGCAGTTGCCCGCCAGACACAACACCCGTCTGGTCGGAGGATCCTCCCTTTTCTATGGTGGATGAGTGAACTTTACACCCTGTTCCTCATGCCACTAAAACACCAACTTCCTAAATTAAAGTTATTTATCACTTTATAGTTTGAAGTCTGTTTTTTTGTTAGTTTTTTTTTGCACAACATTAGGTATTCGGCAATTTTGTAAAATGCTTATAATAAGCATAAATACTGTCTCATTTACTGGATAAAGATTTGTCTTTTAGTCTTGCTTTTTCTGAACGCATTCCAGTCACCTAGTTCTAAGGTGACTAGAATGCGTTGCCTGGAAACCTAACCTAACCTTTTTGAAATCGAAACTTTCAGAATACAATAAAAACAGATTGACAAAAAGTTGCCTTCTCTCCCTGTCATACAATGAAACTGAGGAAAAATAGTGAGTTAATACCAAAATCTACAAGCAAGTCATTCATATAGTCATTAAGTTCCTTCACACTAAAACCCACACCTACAACTCACCACCACGATCACATACACAATCATACATACACTCACACTCACTCACACACTGTATTATTTAGAATTATTTTATTTTGCTTAATTTATTTTTATTTTATCTCGATAGTTCACTATCCTTATTTTATTAAGTAGATATTCTGTCCATTTTAAAATATTCTGAAATTGAAATGAAGTTAATGCAAACATGTCTGGAATGAAAATTTAAGATAACCCAACTCAAGCCCCCAAAATACAGGCGCTGCCTAATTTAGTGAGGACTGTTCAAATAACTGTTTCAAATATTCTAGTAACAGTATAGAATATTGAATTTTTTTTTTAAATGGACCAATTAGTTTTTGTTATTTAATAGTGTAAATTTATATTTTAAGAATAGACATTATTGCGATTAGATTGTCGATAATCGAATGATTTGATCATGCTTAAATTGCCCGTGTTTAATGTAAATATTCAAATGGAATAATAGATCCATTACCTTACATAACATTATCATATATCAAATTGGCATATTGCAGTTCATTGCAGTACTGTTACTCAAAATTAACGCGAGGGAACGTGGACGGTTTTATTAAGTAGGATATACACATCAGAACTTGAAGTACGAGTATTGCAGTTACATAAAAGCGTATCAATCTTGAAAGACAAATGCAACCCATTCATATTTGTCAAAACATGCGGGCTCGTGGATAACAGCCAATCATCGTCATCCAGGTTTAAAAAAAAGAGCTACTACTACGCTTTGGAATCGGCAACTAGCTTCATCTTGGTTTATTTGAAATAAATGCTTTGAGTTTGAGTTTGAGAGAAAGAAGCAGGTAGGTAGTAAATGGAACAGAAGCCACCAATTATTATTTTTACGATCTATTCGATTGCACGTCTCGTTAGCAAACTGTGTTTTCTAACAACGTGAATAGCTTTGATTTCTGGATTGATTGAAGTGGATGCTTGGATTATAGATTGGTAGAAAAAACGTATTCGATTTGAATATGAACAAACTGAAGATTGTTTAATGTTTATGTATCAATGGGATCATCGTTTCATTAATTTAGAAATCGTGGCTCCCGGAAACAGGGCAACCGAAGGAACACGGGTGGGTTTTAGTCAGTAAGAGTCTGACACGCCCTCCCGCTCCACCCAGAGCGGGAGAAGTTATTTGATAATTTCCCACCCAAAAAAAAAAGGCCTCGCGTATAACAAACGCATTCTATTAAAACTCTGTACTACAATAGGCTAGCTCAATATGAAAGTGTTACATCGCCGTGCGGTCGAAGCTGAAATTCAGCGTACATCAATCCCGCCCTTGCTAAGCATAACGCTAACGTTCATCTATCATGTTTTTATGTCTGCTATGTTGTTATTATTAAACACTTTGGAATTTTTAATTTATTTTATACGTGGCTTATTAGTGACAGGCAAAAACAATATTTTTGGCTTCAATTTTGCTCCTAGATACCCTTTTTTCTCCTTCCAAGGTATCAAAAGAATTTTTGCTTACTAAAATCAGCTCAAAACTTTATGCTCGACGATATTTTATCTTGTGTGATGGTGATTATCATCTAGGTTGATATGTGTGCTGTATTTGATAAATGTACAATCATTTCGCAGCCTGTCTCCTTATTACACTAATCTTTTATTCCAGCTTGACTGATGGAGCAATAATGTTCTTGCTAACACCCGAAAATAATGGGAGATGAGTTTTTTGTATGTATTTTTTTGACATGTATTTTGACTGCCTAGCCATTATATCAGACAGAGTGTTCTTGAGCCATTTGATTAGAGTATGCTCGCTGTATATTAGATATAGTCGACCTTGTTATATTTTTACCCCTTTCGACAACAATTCCCATTAAATTGAAGCTTTAATAAGGATGAAACTTTCTCAAAAAAAAAAAACACAACCCTACATAGCCACACACCGGCACTTATAAAACGTCAGAAGCTAGGTGCACGGTTCCAGTTGATCGTTTCCTATGGAGAAGAGCCGGCAAGAAACTCCACGGTTACTCTTTAAAAAATAATTGGTATTTACAATATTTTAATTACAGTGATAGTAGGTATGGGAGGACAGTGTAGGTCTTTCAACAAGTACCAGGTACAGTGGGGTGCAACAAAAAATTTTTACAAAAAAGAAAAAAAGTTTTTATTTTTAACTTTTTAGTTGTGGTACCTACCCCACACATATTCTAATACCACTACCTGCTACCAGTGATAGGAACTTATCTTATCATCTACATACTAAGTGGGAAAAAATACGTATTTTGCAGCTAACTCAAAAACTACCAAAGGAAAGTTAAAAAAATGTATATAGGACCAAATAGAGAGCATACCCTTTCAAACAATAAAAATATACGCTACGAACATATAACCTCCCTTTTTTGGAAGTCGGTTAAAAATAGAATCTATCTAACTGTCTTAAAGATAAATATACCTTGTTGTTTTAAGACTTGCAAATGACATTCAACCTTAGGATCACCCTCAGGCCGTTTGTCCACCGCACCGTGAATGGGACGTCAACGAGAACGAGATTAGGACGCCGAAGTAGCGACAGTACATTTACTATGACCGCGTAATCTTTTCCTTTATTTTTTTTGCTTTCTTTCTCAGTTAGTTTTAATAAAGGTCTGGCAGTTTGAGTACTTTATACGGCCTACCCAAATGTCCTTTCTTCGGTATTGTTCGCCAAGTCGTTGAGCTCATTAAGTTCTGAGTTGAGCTACACGATTACTGACACATGCTTGCACTGAGTGGACAGGTTTACTCAAATCTGTATGGTTGTTTCCTCAAAATACCATTTCAGACACTAATCTAACCTGACCTGACCTAGATTACCTATATCTGGACTTTAAAAGAGACTTTTACCCCTGGAGTTTGTTTCGCCATTTTTTCTCAGGGTTTGTCAGATAGGAAAAATGTCGCCTACATCTACTTAGCATATTAAAAAAAAATGTGATTTGTAAAAGTAATTCCGATATCCTGTTTAAAGGGTCCTCTATAAAAGTTTCTGAAACAGTTTGCTTATTGCCAACATTAAAACAACCAGTGTCATAGTAGCTATAATATCATCCAAATTAGTGTTATAATATTGTACTAAATTTCATTATGCAACTCCTTTGCTTTTTCGATCCCTTCCTTACTCATCAAACAGCCACATTTTCACTACTCAATTCGTGGTATCTTTATGAATTTAAAAAAAGAACATTGTCATGCAAGCGCGTTTCACTAACACAGCGCCGTAAAAAAAAAACTATTATTACCTATGTTTTAGTTTGCATTAGATACTCAGCAATTAAACTTTCCATGAATTTACATAGATATTTTACAACAGTGTACAACACCCTATAGTTTCAGAACCTTTTATAGAGGATTCATATCATGGGTGTAGATAAAGTCTTGTATACATAATTAGGTATTAAAACAGTCATGTAATATTATTATCCCAATCGGCTTCGCCTCGTGTGATAAACCCTTTCGTGTTTTAATATACCCCTTATTATACAACAGTTGCATAAATAACTATTATTTAATTTCTCCTCTGGCTACCCCATTGGGAAATATATGTTATGGCTTATTAAATATTTTCATCCACGCTTTTGTGTTATATATTAAAATACTAGAGTAGGTGTAAAGATGCATGGACTTAAGTTATGAATGTTCTATTTCTATTTCCTGCCTTTTTAGGGTTCCGTAGTAAACAAGGAACCCTTATAGTTTCGTCATGTCCGTCTGTCTGTCTGTCCGCGGTCTAGCTCCGAGACCCCTAAGGGTCTAATTAAGGGGTTAATTAATATGTATACCTATGCCAAATTACAGATTTCTAGTATTACCTAGTACTAGAAAGCTGTAATTTGGCATAGGTATACATATTAATTACGCCGACAAAGTGGTAAAACAAAATTATGTAAAACATTTTTTTTTAGGGTACTTCTCCTACACGTAAAGTGATGTTTTTTTTTTATCCCATGGTGTGAGGTATCATTGAAAAGGTCCTTCAAAAACATTGGGAGTATGGAAAACCATTTTTGGATTCAGGGATTCGTTTGCAAAATATTACGGTTTAAAGTGCTAATTTTTGTTAGAGTCAAGTTCCCTGCCAGCTAAATGGTTGGTTTTGGGTGTGTGACAAAAATCACAGTAGTAGTTTATATAACAAAATTAAAAGGAAATCTATCACAGCTAAGTAGGCTTTACAAGTTAACGAGTAATAATCGACTAACTTAACTTTGTAGTTGCAAAAGCATGTTTTCCCATACATTTCGTATGGGAGAACATGTTTATCAACTACAAAGTTAAGTTTGTTTTTGGGATAAATTCATCCCAACTACGCAACCCTTCATTGTGCGTGGTCCAACACGCACTTGGCCGGTTTTTATCCCTAGTATCGGCACGAGCAGGACGAAAATAGCTCTTCGGTAGTAGGTTAGATAAAGATAGACTTAGGCTTCCTGTTCATGACGCCGGAGTCGTACCGGCACCGGACCGCATGTTTGTATATACAAATGAACGGCACGCACCTCTGACTTTTCGGATTCATGTGCGTATTGTATAATTATCTCTTGCTTCAAAAACGGTGAAGGAAAACATCGTGAGGAAACTGGCATACCTGAGAGATATGTCTCGACGGCATTTGAAGCCAAGTCAGAGGCCCATGGGTGGCTTTAAAACTCTGACACCAGGTTAGTCTCCACTAACCACACGAACAGAAGAAGAACATTAACCATGCGGTCCGGCACCGGATCATGTACAGGAAGCCTTAGGTCACTGTAGTTTAATCTCGCTCAATCGTCACACGAGGAGAAAAGTGGACAGCAAACATTTTATTTATAGATAATGTATTTATGTTCATTATTGTGAATTTTGAGTTTGAAAATAATAATTCACTCAGTCAGTGCCTCAAGATATTAGCATATTCACCGTATAATGTTCCCACTGCTGTGATACAGGTCTCCTCTCGGTGAGACGGAGTGGGCCGTAATCCACCACGCGGGCCCAGTGCGTGTTGTTAGATGTCATAATATTATGTCTTCGAATTTTTAGTTCTAGGATCTGCTGCAAAGGCATGCCCCTTTGCAGTTTTGAGAGCAGTGGTGATGAAATAATTTACACAAAGTAAAGCGCCTATCAGGGTTCTAACCTACGACCTAGAACTCGTAAGTCACGCCTCAAGATATTAGTTATATAATTTTCTATTACTTTATTCTCACTGTTAGCTCTAACTAGCTACCTATTTTATGTGATAAAATTACAAATTAACGATTTTCGAACTTTTGAAGTGAAAACTTCTTTAGACACGTTGGTCATTTTTGAGATGGGACTAAACCTTTGATTTCGCGACACTTACGACACCAGCTTTTAACCATTAAAAAGACATCAACGCGTTGATTACCGCGGTGCGTGGAGTAAAATATATCAACCCGTTGATTACCGCGATATTGATTTTTTTTCAAGTTTTCACTTCTGTCGGCAGTCACGGAGTGCCACTATTTTTTTCCTTTAGGTACTTTTGCGCTGTGAGACCTTGCTTGCTCCCAAATTTTATGATTCTAGGTCAGCGGGAAGTACCCTGTAGGTTTTGATTTATTTGCGAGTACCAAATATGTCACTTAAATGGCCGTGTTGGTTTATTGCGTTGACTTAGAAGCTTCATTTTTTAGAGCTCCAAGGGACCACAGATTTACGTATTTGATATTAATTTTAACTTAATACCTCTACGCGTTCCTGAGAAAAAGGGTCTTGACAGACTGGCGGCCGGACAAGAAAGTGATCCAAAAAAGGTTCCGTTTTTTCGTTTTGAGGAACGGAACCCTAAAAATGATATGTTTCACGAGAGTCAAGTATATCTACTGTTGTACAACTAAACTATTATTTCACGCTACATTTCGGAAAATATTCCTGAAAACGTTTTTAATAACGGTCGTTGATAAGGCATAATGATATCTAAAAGATATTCTGATAAGCAAAATAAAAAGGCGCCTCTTTATTTTCGAAAGTCTTGTGAGTTTTTGTTTATTCAAATATTATATTTGGTACCTACGAGTATGTACCTCTATTTAACTATAT
The DNA here is from genome assembly GCA_949152395.1 of Agrochola litura. Taxonomy (NCBI): domain Eukaryota; kingdom Metazoa; phylum Arthropoda; class Insecta; order Lepidoptera; family Noctuidae; genus Agrochola; species Agrochola litura. The sequence continues at coordinate 12,090,820 of OX424509.1, read as the reverse complement.
TAAAGTTGATTTCCTCAAAGCGGTCGTGGCATCCACGTCACAGGTTTTAATATCCTTTGTGAAATTGTGGTTACGGAAATTGTACTAAATTAGATTTCCTGATTTTTCATCTCTTTGGTATCCCATTATTTTTGTATAGGTACCAAAGCATTTGTTTTCCAAGTGAATTTCTAGAATGTTCATTTTTATAAATTCTGTCTCTTTTTAGATACATAATAATAATATCTTGTTTTTTTAATGTTTTCTACAAAAATATTTAAAAATGTATTTAACAAATGTAAAAAAAAAATGAATGAATGAAAAGAAATAACCTACACAAATTATAAATTAAAGTCACTTTTTTGTCTTTTTGTGTGACCCCGTTGTTCTTCTAAAATACGCAAAAGATTTTGATGCGGTTTTTCACCACCATGCCCACTTACTGGAGTGTCCTAGGTGCCCGTTCACTTGCACCTCGGATGACCTAAAGAATGCCACTGATGCCGTAATCAATGTGGCCAGCTACTGGGCTGATATAATACAAAATAATATATAAAGAAGAGTACCATCGACACGAAAAGAAGACGACCATAATTTAAAAAAAAACTAGAAGATTTATGTGTATAATTGTATACATAAATATTAAAAAATCTCGAAGTTTTTTTTCAACTCGTAAAAAACGTGTGAAGCAGGGGCAAGTCGCTATTACATGTTATTATAAAATGTAGGTTTAAAAAGTGTCTAAACCTCTCTTTTCAAAATATTTACATTTTTGCCATTCATGGACGAGTGTTAAACTGCCATTGAATTTACGATGAAGTCTACATAGCCAACTTGTTCAACAATTTCCAAACTTTGTGGATTTTAGAAATTAGTTTTTCTCCTCGACCTCGACCCCCTCGACCTTTGAAACAGTTACAGTATTTTTAGCCTACTTTGTAAAACCATTCTGCGGTGATCTACTACCAAGATAATTTTGCAAATGCAAAACTTTTCTCTGTCCACAAGACCTTGAATCTATATTCCGTCATTCTTTTGTTTCATATCGGAGCCTGACCATGTTTGATTGAATTTTAAAGTAGAACGGCTGTAATTACTCAGCTACGACTCACATACATTTTAATAACTCAATTTTGTAATACTTATATGTAATCCTAGTGGATCCGTCTGCTTATGCAAGACTAACTTTTACCCGCGACTTTGCCCAAGTGGATGTCGGAAAAATGCCACGGGAACATACCACAGGCATTAATAGTACCTTATATGTTAAATCAGGTTATAAACTATCTGTGTGGCAAATTTCATCCAAATCCGTTCAGCCGTTTTTGCTTCAATCCGGAACATACATCCAGACAAACTAAAAACTATATTGTAGGCATCAGACTTGTTCCCAAACCTCGTAGCAATAACCTTTTTCTCAAAAAAATTAAGTTCAAAAACTAAAACCCGACTAAAAGATATGAAACAAGAAAATATTTCAAATCAAGTCATAGGTACAAAAATGATCAAGGTAAAGCCGTGGTCGCATGCTGGTACACCTAATAATGGCATGCGACCACAGCTTTACCTTGATCATTTTTGTACCTATGTCTTGACTTCTGTCTGAAATATTTTCTTGTTTCATACCTTTTGTTGGTTATATGGTATAATAATACCAGCCTATTATTGTCCCTCTGCTAATTCGCAGAAGAGTTTTCTGTAAAATCCAAAAGCACTTATTATTTGACTTTAATAACGACTAGAAAAAAAAACACTATAAAACCAATAGATATGTACGAGTAGGTAACATTAACCTTGACCTTATTGGTGATGTTCTTCAGAAAGGCCAGGTGCGTAGTACTCGCAACCGGCTTGAGTGTATGACCAGATGTATGAACGTATGTAAATGAGTCTGTAAGGATCGTAGCAGGTGACGTTCTATAGTTTCTGCCTTCCCCCATGGGGGAAAGGCGTGAGTTTATGAATGTATGTATTTTACATTAAATAAAATTAGACAAATAACCACAGCACACAACACACAAACAAAAAGGGACATTCCAAAACAACAAAACACAAGTAACATGACATTCAAAGGGGATTTCACTTTGAAACTCATACAAATAATGAAGTCACGTCACCTACCTAAATGTGAACGACTAAACCTAACCATAAAACCTAGAATATAGACAATTTGACAAATTGTTGTCTATAAAATTACCTTTGTAATGAGTGCCACAGTGAAACACGAAGTTATTGGTTTTGCGGCGTTGGCAATGATAATAACTAGGTACACATTTCGTGGGTGTAGTGTCTACCCGAAATGTCATAGTGAATAGGGACACTGTTTCATTTAAGATTCATATAACCCTTAAGGGATATTATTAAATCGATAATCACATGGAACTACATATATAAATTAAAGGTAACCTTACAGCTAAGTTAAGGTCGAATATAAAGTTATGGCCTTATTCCCATAGGCTATAATGTAGCGGTTTTGGAGATCACTTAGGATCGGATGTAATGGGCATCTTAGAGCACTTATTAAGCTGAATATGAATGAGATATTATATAGGAGGCCCTGCTCTGTTGGCTGTTGAATCGTATCAGTTACAAAGTAAGTTATAATAATTATTTTCTCATCTTGTCGAACAAAATAGATGTTATTATTTCTATCTTATGTATAAGCCCTATTTTAATAATTAGTTTTTATTTTTTAAAATTAAACAAACAACAATTATAATGTAATATTATAGACTAATGTAGGTATATTATAATTGGTAATAATTAGTTTAATACTATAATTTTGTTGGTAGTCTAATGAACTAAAACTTTAAAACTAAAAGTTATTTCAAAAGTAATTTTAATTCGCTAAGATTAGGTATGTAGATTTAGGGACTCTCAAATGAATCCCAACTTAATACTATCAAAATAACGCTAATTAAATTAAATACTTACTGTTCTAAACGTGGTTAAATTTCTAAGAACTTTACTAATGACGAAACCGTAGGTGATCTAAAACGATTCAAACGTAAATGGAACATACACATACATAAACCCACGCCTTCTTCTTTACATACACCTTTTACTCTGTTTTGCGTTCATACATCTGTACCCTAATTGCGTAATACAACACAATCACAATCTGTTTCGATTTGAAAGAGATTGCTAATCCATTGTTTCATAAGTTGGAATAAAAATCTGCTCAACAACGTAAATAACGCAATGAATGTTGTCGAACTGTCAAAATGAAACAAATTAGACAAAATTGCTTACGAAAATATGTTACGCAATTAGGGTACTAGTCAACACGCACGCCGGTTGTGAGTACTACGCACCTGACCTTTCTGAAGAACATCACCAATAACGTCACTAGTAAGTTAAAGTAAGAAAAAAATACAATTAAGACTCTGGCCCTAATTGTGCCAGAACTAGTTTTACTATGGATAAAACAACAGCTGGCCGGGTATTTCGTACAATTTATTACACAAAAATAGTCACAGAAAATGTACAGCGTCACGTTTAACATCACACAACAACTTTGAGAATAATATAAAATGCTGAAACAATAGAAATAACAAATATCAAAGGATAAATCGAAAGCCAATAAACGTACGTCTTTGAATAGTAATTGTCAATAAAAGTCATATAAATACAGTTTCTGCCAATACTAGATAAATTATGAGTCGTATGTAGCAAAGAACTAAAGTAAACATAGCTCGTCTAATAAAGATTGTATAAACAAGTAGGTAAACTTGCCCAAACTAACATAATTAAACGAAAATTTCCATAACAAATCGATTCAAGATAAAATATTGGGGATTTGTGATTGTTATGACGTCAAAATTTTGATTCCACATCATAACATAACATCCCGATTATATTTTCCCAGTAATGTTTAAGTGTAATGGAGCATGTATTAAGGGGATCTATTGCCATGAACCGGGCACAAATCCAGACTTCAGGCTGCTACTGAGAAAAAAAACTAATAACACTTTGCTCGACCCGAGAATCGTACCCAGGACCTCATGCTCAGCAGTAGCGCTGGTGACCACTATACCAACGAGGCAGTTCAAATAAAATCATTATTCTGGACACAATCGTGAATAAAATTTTCAGTTTATTTTGTTTAAACTTGATACGTAATACGGGCCGAAAGGATCTGGAGTGGCGACCGCGTACAGGAAGACAGCGTCGGAAGGTCTCCCACAAGGTGAACCGATAACCTTGTGAAGGCCGCAATAATCCTCTGGATGCGGCAAGCACAGAACCGGTCGAAGTGGCGGTGCTTGGGAGAGACCTATGTCCAGCAGTGGACGTCTTTTGACTTAAATGATGATGATGAGGTTTGCTGCGAAATTAAATTGAAAGCTCAGACTCGGTCAACGTCCCTATATGATAAAAAGGCAACAATTAATGAAGTCAATTGAAGTTTTTATCGTAGAAAACTACACAACAATGCGTTTGGCTGGCTTACAAATTTTATCTTATTTTCTAGCTATCTCAGTTGATTAATTTCACCATGAAATCGCGATTATTACTATTTCCTCAGTTCTAAATTCAGGTTTTCCTACTAAATCTCTCGCAAGAGTTGGTAAACTCTACTGAACGAATTAGGATTCAAATACATACTAAGGTAAACAGCCTCAAGGAACAAAACCTTGTGCAAAACGTTAATTAATATTGTACAATGTTCTGTGTTTACAGCTGAAGGGAATTGTAAATCTGATGCGGGTTTCTGGGTTCAAAGTTTGTAAAATGTCTTTAACATACAAAATAGCTCCTAAACTCTTTTGGTGTAGACTGTCGCGTAATAAAAGTAATATTTCAATTGCGTAGCGTTCATCTGCCAATTCTTTTTTGTCCGCCTTGTAGGTTATTTAAAAATATTGAACAAGTATTTATTTGCTTTTTTGACATAATCAAAAGATTACGGCAATACATTGAGTTAAAATGTGGCATGATGTCGCGCCTTGCTAGATTTAATAGTGCGTTGTGAAATAGCGAGCCCCCAGTCCCCAACTTGAAGGCGTGTTTTCTAAGTTAGTTTTGATTAATATGATAAAGCAAAAAATACGTGTCTAATATTTTTTTATTATCTGAAAGACGGAGTAGATAGAATTTCTTTTTTTTTTTTAGGCAACTACCGTATTTACTGTATTTAGCAGGGATGTGCCGAAATTCGGTTCACATTCGGTTCAACCGAATTTCGGCAGCTTGAACCAACTTCAGCCGAAATTCGGTTCAGATGCCGAACATTCGGCACAAGAAAAATAATACCTACTTGCACTATTTTGACTGAAATTTTATAGAATTAGAATAGCATTACTGTAAAATAAAATTATGTCTTTTACTCACTCATGGTCATTTATTTTTAGTTAGAAACAGTGTAAATGTAAACCTTAAATTAAATCAGTTCTTCTTATTAGTCTTAAAAATATGTTCTTCTTATTACGCCACGCGGTAGAAGCGCGGTGTGCGGGCGGGTTACATCTAGCCATAATTGAAGTAAATACGTAAACAAGTCACGATGTGTCGCTCTCTAGAAAGCGTGCGAAATTGAACCGAAGTTCGCCCGAATTTCGGCCTAACTTTTCATTTTAACCGAATGTTCGGCCGAAGTTCGAATTCGGTTCAAACCACATTCGGCCCATCTCTAGTATTTAGACATTATCATCATTCTCCTGTCCTTTATTTTATTTGCTCGTCATCTCGATAGTCACTCCTTTTCTAGCCAGATTATCTTTTCCACAGTCCATCCATCATTTCTTTGGATTTATTATTTGTTTTATTTTTTACGTAATGAGTTTTGATAAATTATACATACATTTTAATAAACGTTTACTGTCCACAAACTTTAAATAATAATTTAGTCGACTCTTCTTTTGACCAGAATGTTGGCCTATTTTTGGCCAAAGAATCAGTTTTGCCATTCAATGTGGCAATGATGCCAGGTTTTTCAGCACTTTTCTCATTTACAGCGATGCGGAAGATGTATTTGATGTACTATAATTCCTTCCCCATTTTTGATACATGTACAGTACCGACCAAAAGTCCATGAGCAATCTCACAAAGCAATAGACTGACGCTTCGGTTTGACTTACGACCTTCTTCTATAAGTTGTTACAATACTGTAGACACGCACATTACACACACACACTCACTTTGTCTGCAACCAATGACTAGTTCGATAATAATAATCATCATTCGTTTTTAGTTTCATTCGTCTTGTTCACATAAATATTAAAGTTTAGCAGGTAGACCACAAAAAACTAAGTAAATTATTTCGATTTCTGTGGGGTAGATGCAGTTTGTTGCGAGTATTTAATTAATAGAACTTTTTTGGTTCGTGGATAATATTGGTGACGAGTATTTAGCGCAGTGTTGTGGTTATTATTATCAAAAAGCAGGCATAAAATATATTGAAGAGATCAGATCAGATCAGAGAATATTATTGCGCTGCGTAAAAGTGAAGTGAATATCTAATGAAACCGGACTAAGTGTGAGTGTTATCATTAATATATTTCATATTTTACTAAACATAAATCTTAATCAAGGGTATTGTTGATAGAACAGAGGTATTGTTGAGACAGAAGATGCCTTTAAAGTTTTAAATTCATTGTGAGGTTTAATTCGATTAGTGAATAATAAATAATAAGGTATTATGTGTAATAAAAACAATGTTTTTCTTTGTTCTAGAGAAATACTGTGAGGGTTAAGAGATATGAGGAAGGGGCTTATTATCGAGTAGCAGCGACGTCAAATGGTGAATGAAACAAATGGTTTCATACCAACGAGACATTTTGCTGAATTATTAAAAACACGTCATTATGAACCGTTCGCCGTGCACTCTGAAGGCTTGCATCACTGAAGACCAGCTAGAAAACCGTTTTTGACCTTAAAATATTGACCGTACCAACTTAATAAACAACAGATTCGTTATTGCATGAATTTATGGTAACGAATTTTTTAAGCACGTTTCAATAGGGTGTTTGTCGTATTTCTTGCAGATATACCGAAATTGTTTAATATTATTTTAGTAATAGTATTATTTTAGGATAAAAATTTGAGGTTTAGTTTCAATCTTCTTTTCGTAAAGAAAATGAATACTTAAGCTTTAACCTCAATAACAACCAATATTTACTAAAGTCAAATAAAATGTAAAATAATTAATACAAATAAAATATAAACAAACTGCCCATATTTAACCTTAAAATTACCTATTCTGTAAGTAGTTTTTTACATTTTAAGTAGTCTAATATTCTTATTTATTACTTAATTATTTCGACCATGATCAAAGCTTAATATTTATGGTGAAAAAATCCATTAAAAATTTAAAATATTTCATAATTTAAATATGTCTAAATAATACAAACTGCTTCTAAGTTTCTTGACATCTATTTCACATCTTATTCAGCTGAAGTAATGATAAATAATTGTAGCAGTTTATTAACTTATGTAAAATAAATATAACGAATAAACATATTTTTTTTAATTTTGTTATCATATATCACGCATTTTTTATTCTAAAACCTTTATTGCAATAACAACATAAAAAAGCAGCAATATTTAAAAAATATTATTATCGAAAACAAAAATAATAATATTTGCAAAAAACCGCACTGTGTTTCACGAGATTAGAACCTGAGGCAGTTTGAATTCCATACCAACGCTTAACGCTTTCTGCTATCTGCACTTGTTAAGTTACTATCGAATTTTAGCAATGCCATTAACTGGTCAAGTTCACGCGCATAGTGCGTGTGTGCTAGCATGTTTAAAGCGACGGAAATATATTGTTGTTTCGTGTAACTGCGTTATCTGTGGTGTGTGTATCGTGTTGCTTACACATACAAATGTACGAGCTATACCGCGTGTTCACAGCAATACGACTCTTAGCGTGCTCATGCACTTTTGAGCGCTTACTGTACATGTCAGAAATACTTACTGAGTTGACTAATCGGGACGCCAGCGCCACCTAGCGGCGCTCGACAGAGTATCGACCCAAAAGAGAAAGGAGAAGAAGATGGTTACTCATATGCAAGAACTTTACCTGCATAACCCGACCCCTCTTCTCCTTTGTAATGTGGAGTACTGACCGTAACAACATAACGCTAGGACCGGCCGGAGCCGGAGCTGTGCAGAGTTCATTGATGGCGGTCAAGCAGTAAAGACGTTTAGAAAATGTTGCGCGTTCCGTATAATAGTGTCGTGTACCTACAGTGTGTGTATTGCAGGCGTGATTAATTTTATAGTAAATTATAATGTGATCTGCAAACGATTTTTCTATTGCGCGATAACCAACACTACCCACAGAACGCCCACAGTAGTTAAAATATAGCTGATAATAACATACCCTCTACGTCATATTTTTAAGACTATAAGCTTTTAAATTATGTACACACGGCTACACATCAAGCTATACATATCCAGTTTATGCTGATCTCGCATTGCATAGGATTTCCGTACAATGCGAGGTCAGCTTATACTGGAAATGTATAGCTTGCTGTGTAGCCATGTGTACATGATGGGTTTGTACTTGAAAAATAATCATCATCATCATCCTGTCCTTATCCCAATTCATTTGGTATCGGCGGAACATGTCCTTTTCTTTCATACTTCTCTATAAGTCGTCATCTTGATAGTGAAATGAAATGAAATGAAATTGTTTATTCTGTAAATAGGATATTAGAATCACTTTTACACGTCATATAAAAAAATAATTAAAAATAAGCTAGATGAGTTCGGCGTTTCCTATCTGACTACTCTGAGAAGAAAGGCCGAAACAAACTCAGAGGTCGCAGTCTCTTTTAAAGTCCAGACATAATCTTGGTCAGGCCATATGCGGATCATGTAGATTAGTGTCTGAAAAGGTCTTTTGAGGAAAGAACCACACAGATTTGAGTGGACCTGACCAGCAAGCATTTGTCAGTAATCGTGGAGCTCAACTCAGAACATAAGGAGCTCAAAACGACGAACAATACCAAAGAAAGGACATTTGGGTAGGCCGCATAAACTACTCAAACTGCCAGACCATCACTAAAACTAGCAGAGAAATAAAAATAATATCCCGTAGTCCTCACATTCACAATAATTAAAATAATATAATACTTTACAAAGTAATTATGTCATTTTGAATATAATTTTCAACAATGTCAATGTGTATATAAAACTGGTATAGGTATATATGTTGACTTTACATAATAATTAAAATGTCTAGTTTTATGGTTTTATCACAAGGCTTAGCAGAGCGAGCAGTTCAATCCCAAGCTTTTCTATCCTCTAAATAATCTGAAATTGTATAGTACCCTTTTTTACAAAGTTTGGTTTTGATAGAGATTTTAAATCGTTTAATGGGTAAGTATCGAATGTCAATGGGAAGTTTGTTGTAAAAGCGTATACATTGACCCATGAATGAGTTGCCTACTTTGTGGAGACGTGTGCGATATACAGCAAGGTTGTGTTTATTCCTGGTATTTAAACTATGAATATCGGACATTTTCTTAAAATTTGATATATTTTTGTGTACATACAATAGGTTTAGTCACTCCTTAACTAGCCTGATCATATTTCACACAGTCCATTCATCGTTTCTTTGGTCTTCCCCTACTCTTATAGCCATCCACATTCATACCCTCACGACAGTTTCCTCTCTCCGCATCACATGCCCATATCATAACAACCGATTCTCACACAACTTTTCAGTCACCGATGCCACTTTCAAACCTCTTATAAACTCACTATCTTTCGCCTGCGTGGATGTCAGAAATTATCCCACGAGAACGTATCCGGGATAAAAAGTATTTATATGTTAATCCTGGTTATAAACTGTGTGCCAAATTTCATCCAAATCCCTTCAGCCGTTTTTGCGTGATTGAGTAAAAAACATCCAAACACACAAACTTTCACATTTATAATATTATAAGTAGGAGTAGGATTTCTAATTCTATCCATTCATACAATTATAATCAACCTAACCACATAATAATAATCCGCTTTTACAAACCACCACCACCACATCACTCACCATGTACGGGCAGTTTGTCCGTACACTGAGATGTTGTCTGTAGCTTGTTGATGGGTACGAATCACACGCGATGTTTACAGGAAATAAAATCACTGTTTTGTGTCCGTTATTGATTGACCGATTTATTGGGAAAAACATTAAAATATATACACGAAAAAGGAGGTGACTTGTGGTGGGCGCGATAGCTTATTCAGCGAATGTAGACAAGTAATCGGGGAATAAGCAAATACTCATTGCGGTAAAAACTAAAACAATACATTTCCTGTAGCGATGCTCGTACACACCATCCACTCTTATAATCTGAAGCCTGACCACATTTTCCTGTCTGTCGGCTCAGATGAAGTTACATATTAAATGTTCAAGTTCCAGTCACTAATTGTCTATCATCACTCAGGATTCCACGTAGCAGTCTCGTGAGTTCAAGTTGATACAGTTACAGGTTACAGGAAATCTTTAGTGGGAGTCGAGAGGGCGATTAACTATAATGTTTGTAATGCTTGTTCGGTTTGAGGAACGATCGACGACGATGTTCTGGTTTAAATCTATACTGTATGTAATAAAATAGTAGCAAAGTTAAAACTGTACCTACATTGCTTTTTTAAACTAATTGCTACTAGGTTTGGAACGAATTTTTGTCCGTTTGTCTGGATGTGTTCCGGATTAGCTCAAAAACGGCTGAACGGTTATGAACGAAATTTAACACATAGGGTACTTATAATTCCGTTAGTACGTTCCTATGGAATATTTTCCGACATCCACGCGGGTAAAAGCTAGTTTTAGAAAAAAAGTTTGAATTGGTTTGCAGAGCTTAAATTTTACGTTAGTGGTTTATAGTTTCACTTTATATATGCAGTAATCTGATTTCCATATCTTACACAACAAATTAGTTCTGGGGTACCAATTCACTAATTTAAAATTACGGTGCTTACTTGTCACAAAGCTTATGTCACCGTGTTCTAGCTGGCACGAGTTTTAAAGCTTCGAAATTTGTTTTTTTTGTTGCAGATGTTTTTTTTATAATTCCAGAACTTCTGTAGTTTAAAATAACAGATTAAAAACTACCGACTTCCAAAAAAAACACTACAAAGTGAAAAATAACTTTAATTTCGGAAGTCGGTGTCTTGGGTTTTGTGTTTTCACTTTTTGCCACCGACTTCCGAAATTAAAGTTATTTTTCACTTTGTAGTGTTTTTTTTGGAAGTCGGTAGTTTTTTTTTTTGTAAAAAGTTTTTATTTTTCACTTTTTTGTTGTGGTACCTACCCCACACACATTCGAATACCACTACCTACTACCAGTGTCAGGAACTTATCATATCATCTACATACTAAGTGGGAAAAAAATACGTATTTTGTAGCTAACTCAAAAACTACCCAAGTAAAGTTAATAAAATTTATATGGGACCAATTTGGGAGCATACCCTTTCAAACAAAAAAAGAATTTTCAAAATCGGTCCACAAATGACGGAGAAATCGGTGGACATACATAAAAAAAAAAAAAAAAAAAAAAAAAAAAAAAAAAAAAAAAACAAACATACGCGTCGAACATATAACCTCCTCCTTTTTGGAAGTCGGTTAAAAAGGGATAGCCTATAGCAAAAAATTATTGGTTAGGTACATTTACAGAAAAAAGGATAGTCATTTGACCTTGCCTTCCAAAGTAAAAGGTATGTATGCAGACGATTTTATAAATAACCTTAATTTTCTAACTCCAATTGAACCCTTTAAGAGCGTTTATTCTGAAAGTGGGCAACGTCGCAAATTTATGTCAAATATTTTGCTATTTTGATAAATTTGGCAATATTACTGTACCTATGGAAATAAGAAATGTGGCTAACTAGTGAACTAGAATATTAATAATGAATTGCATATAATTGCAATTCATTATACACTAAATTTGATGTTGTAACCATGAGTAAAAAGGCCTTTGGAAAGTTTCCAAATACTTTTTTTACGTCTAAAACTAAATATTCGGTGTTACGATATTAATTATTGCACTTCATAATCAATCTTTTAGTTCCCTAGTTAGCCACATTTCTTAATTCCATACAGTAATATTGCCAAATTAATCAAAACAGGTAAATATTTGACAGCTATTTACGACGTTGCCAACTTTTAGGATAAACCCTCTTAAAAGGTTTAACTGGTAAACATGTGACTACAAAATTGCTTCTGTCCGTAATCCGTTTGCCTATCTATGTCAGACTCAGACGAGTGTAGAAAAAAAAATCTTTGCAATGTCGAATGAATGATATTCTTTTGTTTTATTTTTCTGAAATGATTTTTACTGCAAATCATGTTCGTGTTTACCACGTACCTGACAGTGGGTATTACATATTTCTGAATCTTATTGATTGTATATGTGTCCTATTGATTAAGGAGCTCGTAGCTAAGTAATAACAGCTGCAGGGGTTGATCTATCAGGTTAAGCTACGCTTGCCGGGGTTGGTCTGTGGATGGGTAACCATTTTAACAAACTGAGACTCCTCCGTGCCTCGGAAAGCACGTTAAGCCGTTGGTCCCGGCTGTCATTCGTGGATATTTGACAGTCGTTACGAGTCAGAAGCCCGAAAGTTTGACAACAGTCTTACCAAGGGGTATCGTATTACCCAGTTATTGGGTTGCGGAGGTCAGATAGGCAGTCGCTCCGTGTAAAATACTGGTATTCAGCTGCATCTGGTTAGACTGGAAGCCGACCCCGAAATAGTTGGGAAAAGGCTAGGCAGATTGGATCTGATTTTTATTGATTGTATATGTTTGCCCTTGAGCCTATATACCCATGAAACGAAGCGTCAATCAAACTAAATTGTAGAGACAAACATTAAAATATACCTACGCACAGCTAAGCTAGATACGTTTCACGTTATTCCGAATGTTCTCTTACGTGTACAAATATCCGAAGTGAATCATCAGTATTTTATGTTTGAACTATGCTCTAGTTTTGGTTCGGAAATAGTCTTAAAAGGGTCACGCTGACCATGAACTGCATTTAGTGTGAGACTTAGAAAATTCCTCTGTGCTTCGTCACACAGTTAGCAACTAGCGTCGACGTTTTCATACATTCTGTTTGAACTTAACGTTTGAGTTGCTTTGTCAAAGCCACAAGAGCTGGCTCTAGTAAGAGATAGTGGCAAAGTGGCCGCATCTAGTCGACGCTGTAAGGGGCTGAGATTGGAAACCGTTATAATTTGCTCGGTCCGGCTACTAAAGCAACGACCAGGGCCTGTATACAAGTGACAATCGCTTTCAAAGCGTTTCGTATTGCTGTCGTAGCCATCTGGTTAAATTAGCCGGCTAATTGGACGCCTAGGCCGTTCATTAAACGCTGGCGTGCAATTGCATGTCCAGGCCCATAGTTAATTTAACTAGAATCATTCAACGTTTAACAACTTGGCGTATTGAAAGTCAGCATGGTGAAAAAATGTCTGCGAGCAACTTGGAAACAGCGCTCGTCCGCCGCTGCCACGGCACCGCTCACTTCGCTCGCTCGGCTCGCGTACGGTTGGTCACAGTTCTAACCTAACCTAACCTATTTCACCCAGTTTAACTAAATGACTACAAGACATTCAGCCATCTGGTTAAACGTTGCGCTCAATGACTTGGCTAGTTGTCCTTCAGCAATTTAATTGGATGTGTATGAGTGTTTAATGAACGGCCTAGGCGTCCAATTAGCTGACTAATTTAACCAGATGACTTTGATCAACGACTTTCAACAGGACTGTCATTAGGTTTTCGGTAACTTATATCAACCGTAATCCAATGCATTTTTAACTTTTCCATCGTTGTTATCGCTGATACAATATCACTTTGGGCCTAGCCTCAGACGTAGGTCGTTCTGTGACCGCGGGCGCTACAACGATGACACAACATTTTTTGTAACTAATATTTTTATTGGGGTACATGAAAATGCTTCACCTATTCTTTTTTGGCGCAGTCGTGAGGCACACGCTATAAATTGATGTTATAACATTATTTTCACTTTTTATTTTATTATTTGTAATTTGTGTTTCACGTATTGTTTCCAAATAAACGTTATTCTTTCTTTGTTTCTTTCAAATCTAGATAAGAGTTAGTATAACGAGTACATTAACGAGGTCCTAACTTAATAGTGCGGAAAGAGTTATGAGAAGAAGACGGACATAATCACATATTGGTGTTAAAGAATCTCGCAGAACTAACATAAATATTAGTATGCGCAATGTGCACCCTTGTAGGTCAAAGGCATTTAAACACAACGATCTTAATCTATTTGTTGTAGTTATGAGCTACAATTTCAATAATACCAGGAAAATCCATGCAAACTCAAATAAACATATTTCTATGGAAATGAAATGCATCTACGACACAAACAGAACGTGAAAAACGCGAAAGGAAACATAAGTTATTCAAAAATGTACCTACAACTATTATGAATATGTATGATGTTTATGTTGTCAAATTGAACCGAGTAACTATAGACATTAAGTTCCTCTAAATTCATGAATATGTAACAAAGAGGTTGTTATCTGAGATTGTATTCCATTATAATATTCCACATATTTGGGATGAACACGGCGAATACTTATGGGACAAAAAACTAACATGCAAACTATTTGTATACGATAATCATTATTGTAACATATTTCGGTCCGTAAAGGGTGAACTCATCGTTTAATTGCTTTTAGGGTTATACATAACAAATAGAAAGATAAACGTGTATGTTTAAGTTTAATATTTTAGATTTTAATGAAAGTTATGGATGTTCAGATAACCTAAATGAAGCTCTGAAAAGCGTCGTCTATTTTTATCTTTATAAAACAGATGTGATGACATCTGTTTTATAAAGATAAAAATAGACGTCATTAAATTTTAAATTTAATTTAATTTATAAAACAGATGTCATCAAATTTAAGTTTTAAATCCATGTTTGTATGAAATCGCGTTCAACTCACTATTACAATGAATCTAATCTATAAGCTGAGACCCAATTAAAGCTGCCTCGAGGCAAGTACTCTCTCCCTGAGGCTGACGTTAACTGAGGCATTAAATGGCCACTTCAGCAGCTTTGCAATAAATCGAGACAGACGTCCGTTTATCATTTACCATGGCCCCAAGTACACGGAAACTGGAAGCCATTTAAGAATTGTTAAGGATAATCTTTAGGATGTGACTAGGTTGTTTTAATTAAATTTAATTCAGATTAATTCATTCGTCCATAAATTGTTACTTACAAAGGTCTTAAAACTACGTTAGTCATAATTTTAAAAATTTCAAAATACAAATTTAAATAAAAAATCACTCATGTCAAAATCGTACTGTGAACCATCCAGCTTCACGTGACAAGATACCAAGCACTGCAGACTCTGGCCTCTCAGAGATCATCCTTTGGGTTCTGTTGGCGAACCTGAAATTTAATTACCTGTATTAGGAAATAGCTGCGTTTTTTGTGGCATTCACCACTATAATATTATCCTGCAATCATGGATACTAAAATTTAAGTCGTATATCGTGTAGATGTACGTTATAAATATACAACGGAATAAAGCTAATTATTTTTGAGGTGGTTTAAGTACTGTTAGACTGATGTCAAATAATAATACACTCAATTTCTTTGTTTCAGATTACCAAAGAAGTTAAAGACGCATGACGAAACATGGACAGCGCAGGCAACAATACCATATTATATGACGATGACGCGTTATACCCGAGCGAATTGGCTCTTCACAGAGAATTTAGTTCGGCTGAACCTGTTCTTACAAGTTACACAATATGGTCCACAGAAAAATGTTTGGAAACATTTATTTTTAATGGCACACATGCCGATGAATTTACGAATAATGTTTTCGTATATAATGGCACTCAAGTCATGTGTTTGGATCACGCCCCAGTTTTGACTAAAAGCACTCTTATCAGAGCCAGCGTGCTCTCCGCTATGGCTGTGTTATCATTTTTTGGTAATTTGGCAACGATTATAAGTATACAGAGAGGTAAAAGAGGTCGGGGAAGAGCAAGACCGTCTTGGACGGCGATATACAGTTTGATATTCCAACTGAGTATAGCCGACTTGTTGGTGACTGTTTTTTGCATCGCTGGCGAAGCAGCGTGGTCCTTTACGGTGCAGTGGTATGCCGGGAATATAGCATGCAAATTATTCAAGTTCCTGCAGATGTTCGCTTTGTACCTCAGTACTTTTATACTCGTGCTTATTGGAGTGGATAGATGGCTCGCTGTGAAGTATCCGATGCGAAGTATGGCAACTGCGACGCGAAGTGGAAGACTTGTAATTATCGCGTGGGTGTTGAGTCTCGTCCTAAGTGTGCCACAGGTCAGTGATCATTAATAGCTTTCACGAAGTTTCTAGCGACACTTTTCTGTTCTCCTTTAGTAAATTACAGAGATAAAGTATACAAAAGTAAAGATACTGACTTAAATGTCAAGCAAAAGGCTGCTTAACTTTGCCCACACTTTGAAATCTGGAGCAATTAAAACTTGGGTCTGCCACAATTATTGCAGAACAGGCAAGATTAAAGCGTACGATACAAAATTTATTTTCTAAACACATAAATATTGTAGACGTGTGTAATACAAAAGCTGTCAATTGGTATAAATTGTTCCAAAAATGTATTGCGTATTGGAATTGGAGTCAAAGTAACGTGATTTATTGAGTAGAGCCTGAAGCCAACCGCACAAAATTGATAACAATTTAACATTGACAGCGCCTTTAATTCTTTGAAATAAGGGTGAATTTTGTAGTGCACGTATTACGACTGATATGACTGTACCTACTACATTTACATAATGTATTATTTCTGCTTTATAATTCCTGATATTCAGTATATGATTAATCTTCCAAAAAATTAGTGTCTCGAGTGGTAAACTGAATTTGATTCAAGGTCTATTCGTGCATCAAGATTCCTTAGTTTAAGTGGTCGGCAAATGTTCAGATTACTCATAATAATTTTGAGACTCACTTTTACTGTACCACCGTTACGCTGTACCACCAACAAATCATAGATCTGAAAAATTTATTGATGCACAACATCATGGCAGTAATTTTTCATTTAATATTGAACCTACGTTAAGTCTGTCCGTGTAATATTGTTGTTTTTGTAGATAAAACCAATGTTTGTTTTTGTCTTTTTAAATGACATGATACATTGACTCTCAAACATAGATTTATGAGTAGGTACTATTGTCATTTATAAGGAAAATCCTTTGCGGTATAAATTAGTTCTCGTTTTTTATAGTAGAAATATGCTTTACCTTCATACTTGTGTCTTTCAAACAATCTTCTGTGTGAGTTATACTTATTCCTGAATGAAAACGTAAACAATACATTATTATTGAAAACTGCGGTACTATACGGGTAACTGACTTTTGTATTGCGAAGGGCATAGAAGTGACATTCCAAACAGCTGTTTCAACTGTGGAATATTTAATTTTACTATAGAAATACAAGAGCATTGTTTTTCAATGTTACACAGAATTTGGCAAAGATTTAAATCGTTAGATTTGCTGTGACTGTACTTATGTCGCGTGAAAAGTATCAGTACTAAGAATAGTGAGCTCACACACCCGTACAAGGCTTTTCCATGGTGATTGCGATATTGTGTGTGTTAGAGGTGCCAAAACGAAACAGAGACGTCACCATCTTTTGACGATAAGGACCAAGCCCGGGTCGACGGCGCGTTGTGTTTCACGCGCGCCTCAAAGAGATGTCAGCAGAATTGACGGGGTCCGCTAGGGCCAATGCCTGCCGGGGGTTCGAAGAAAACCGATAGGGAAATCGTGACCCCCGGCAACAGGGCAACCGAAGGAACACGGGTGGGTTTTAGTCAGTAAAAGTCTGACACGCCCTCCCGCTCCACCCAGAGCGGGAGAAGTTATTTAATAATTTAATACCCAAAAAAAAAAGCTGTGGGCGAATCTATCGATTTAAATCTTTGGAATTTGGAACAATTTCACACACGTTTTAAACGTAGGCTAGGCTGGCGACGATTTGACATGCGTTAAAAGAATTAAATCTTTTTGGCCTTGGCGTGAACAGTGCTTTGGATATTATGGTACATGTTTGGTTTATGTAATAATAAACTATCATCTATTTTGTTTGTTATTACGTAAGTAGTAAAAGAAAACTATGTTATTGAACTACTGCCGTGATTTTCTTATTTCACAAAATTCTTCTACAAAATAGATATCATTACCACTTTACATATAATTTCTTTCAAATTCTACAGTCAAATTATCTTTTCATTTATATTATTCTATCCGCAAGTGAGACTCAATATAAAAATAGCGATTCCGTCGTAAGGAACAAAGGGAATATAGCAATAATGCACACAATACAAGATGTATTGAGTGACATTTTCAATACACTACAATTACTTAATTAAATATTAGTAACCGTACATATTCTCTCCTTCTTTTTCTTTAGTAGGAAACAATAGCTCATTTATTTTATGAAATACCTACTCAACAATGGATGTCAATAGGCTCATTATTTTGTGAATTTGTGTATTATCTCTAAACGAGAAGAGTCATAATTAGGTACAAGTACTTACAGATTATTTTACAAAAAATATGTAGAGTAGGTTTAATATGATTGTTTCAGCAAAACTAATGTTGCCTTTTATTACCATAACACTCAGTATAATAATGCGTTTAGGATGTTGTTGGTTCTGGCGTGGCGATGCAGTGCGTCTGGGATGTTTTCTGAAGCGCGCACTGATGGTTTCCAGGCCATCATGCGCAAAAAAGCAGCTTCCCTGCTGGCCCGTATACGGGGAAGCAACAATGGCATTTTGAACGTAATGGCTGTACGTTTTGACTGTCCATTTCAGAATCGGTGGGTGTCGGTGTCTTGTATAGGTGTGGCGAGTCAAAAACATGATGTACTAGATTAAGGTTTCTAACCTAGTACATATGTTTTAGCTAGCCAAAACAAAGTTTTATATTATATATATTACCTATACTTAATTATAAGTCAATGTAATACCGCAGCCTGTATGACACACAAAATGAAATAGCTGTTGATCCTACCCAAAATTCGGTAATTATTGAATTATTGGTGGTATTTCACCTGTATGTGCCTATTTATAAGCAGAAGTAACCACATACCGAAACGATGCTCCTAAACCTGCAAAGGGCTGTCAATAACCTTGGCGCCTGGTTCAGGAAATGGAGAATCGAGGTCAATCCCGACAAAAGTCAAGCGGTTTTATTCACAAAACCGAGATCCAGAGCCCTCCCCCTCCCCCGACCTATCACCTTGTTCGGCAAGCCGATCCCTTGGGAGAAGCGAGCCAAGTACCTCGGTGTTATCCTCGACCATCACCTCTCCTTTTCAGAGCACATAAAGTCGGTTCGCTCGCGAGCCGCTTTCGCTCTAGGTAGACTTCATTTCATTCTCAATGCACGCAGCAAATTGTCACTAAAGTGCAAATTGCGAACCTACACAGCGTGCATTCGCCCCATCATGACCTATGCGGGATCAGTCTTTGCTCACGCCAAACCCCATTCCATCCATAGGATGCAGACCCTACAGAACCGTTTCCTTCGTAAGGCCACGGGAGCCCCCTTTTATGTCAGAAACGAGATCCTCCATCTCGACTGTAAGATCCCAACGATCCGCCAATTCCTAAAACGCATGTCCAAGAGTTACTTTGACTCCGCTCCCAAACATCGCAATCCTCTGATTGTCGAGTCAGCCGACTACATCCCTTCCCGTATCAGTCAGATTCGCCGACCGAGGCATACTCTTTCCGACCCAGATGACCCCATTACACTCCTCCAGGAGCAGAATAGGGCCACCAGTACAGTATACAAAAACAGACGCCTCCCGTCATTCCGACCTCGCCGCCGAGGTCCTTTGCGATCGCGACCGCGTCCCCGAGTCAATGAAACTCCTCCCCGACCCTTGCTCGAAAACGAGGTGCCAGCAGTTGTTGCAGCTGAGCACGTAGCTTTAAATACCCCGCATAATAATCATGATGTAAATATAAATTTGATCCAGCCTGTCCCTTCTTGCTGTCCTCCCCTCAGCGATGCCCTAAGCCGAGGTTCGTACCCCACAGGGGGTGCCCTTAGCGAGCACTCGCTTAATTTTTAATTTAGAATAGTTTTAAAAGCTCCTGGCTGGAGGCTCTAAGTGTAGAAGCTTAAGGCCACCACAGGAAAAGTTCGGTTAAGCAGCCAAGACCTTAGTGGTCAAAACTGCGAGAGGCCATAGTTCAAAAAAAAAAACGCCATTCAAGTGCTTTCTAATTCATGTCAGTAGACTACCCATCTCTTTAATTTAGCACTGCATAACTCTAGGGACCAAGATATGTGGGCTTAGCACGAACGCGCGGATACAATTAACGCAAATTTGAACGATTTTTGGATCGGAAATTCAACTATCCTAAAGCATGTGTTTCAAATTTATGCAGCTAGCACAAATTGATGTAACCCGTAGGTATTAATAAGTATGTTTATCGAAAGTCGCTAAGCGTTTGGTCCGTTCTTCACATGACCAAAGGGCTGGCCTATTTTTTGGTGAAAGAATCAGCATTGTCATACAACGTGGCAATGCTGCCAGCCTTCTTAAATAAAAATAATTAAAAGAGGCATTTTCTTAATTTTAATAATAAAGTCCTATTGCCTGTCGTAGTCCTACTGCATGAGATTGTTTATAGTATTAGTGTGATTGGAGACAGAAATAGGTCATCTTTATCCCATCTTTTTTTAAATTCACTTTATACCTGGTCGAGTTTTAAATTTTTTATATTTATTATACACACTTGTTACATATTATTACTTATATTATTTTAAGTCTGTGACCGACGAATACTTTGACGCCTAAGTGCCCTGTTTTTGTATTTATTTGTATAATTAGTTTGTTAATCATTTAATTTGGTAACTAGTGTTAATTGTCAGTGGTGTTAAATATTGTAATGTAAAAAAAATACACACACTAATTATGTTAATATTATTCATAAATTGGTAGTATGCTCTACGAGAGTATTCATTATAGTTTTTGAGTGCCTTAAAATTCCTAATGAAGCAATAAAGTTAAACATTAAATAAATATTATTCTGTGCGAAATTAGTATTTTCAATTTTAAAATCGTTTCGTTTTACGTTGCGGTTTACTCCGCCCATTCGTGCTAAGCCCACAGTACCTACTGAAGGGGATCTTGTATGTGGAAGGTAACATTTAATAATATAGCTTTATTTATAGGAAAAGGTCTGCCTATAAGAAATTGCCTTTAAGGATAAAACCGCCTTAAGTAGGTATCAACGGTGCAATTTTTGTTTACGGTTTCTTTCCTTTATCTTTTTCCTGTTGAAGTACGATAAAAAACCCTGTTTATTTATTGTTCTCACTACGTTTGTAGCTGTTAAGGACGTCTTTGAAAACTATGTTGGATAATTTAGCAAGATAAAGAAATGTTTATAAATAAAAATGAAATTCTGTTGGTTGGTAAGCGCACTTGAGAAGGGCTGAACCGATTAGACAATTTTTTTTTATGTTCGTTATAGTTCAAAAAATAAAATTGGTGCCGGAAAATTTTCAAATTCAGGAATAACCGAACGTTCTTTTTGTGTGGGATTTTTGTACGTACTATTAGAAGGAAAAAGAAAGAAAAATATTCTGCACAAAATAAACACAAATTACAAAAAAAAAAACATAAAATACACATTCACCAAAAGCTTCGTATTCATTATTCTAAAACTAATAAAAGTTTGACAAATTTCGTCTATTGCTAACAATTTTGCTTGCTTAAGACAATACCAAATGAAAACAAAAAACATATACAAAATGCCGATTGCTGAGTGGAAATTTTGGCTATTGAAATTGGGACAGCACAACGTCTTTCGGGACAGCTAATTCCGTAAAAAAAATTATCATTCCAATGGATAACTACGTTGGAGAAATTCATTATGAATGCTTTACCTGAATAATACCGAGAAACCATTTATCAAATATATCCAGATAAGATACGCCACCAATATCTAAGTTGGTAGGTAGTATACTATGTTATTTATCCGCAAGCTCTCAGCCCGTTGGTTATATCTAATATATTACTGACCCACGTCTAATATTGGATCAAAAATCACAATGTTATGTCTACCTAGGGATCAAGATTAATTTGGATCGTCAGATTATTAAATCTAATCGCAATATAAGATGGTCGAATATCGAAAAAGTTTAAATAGAAGATTGGATTTATTTTGTAAAAACCTATTTCATTGAATAGTATATTTTATCGTAAACGATTTAAACAATCTGCCACAATTTTTTACCGAAATAAAAAACAATTTTGCTCTATCAGAAAGTCGAAGATAAAATCCTGTAGAAATCGAACTCTTTATTGGTGACACAATAAACCGAACATCACTGTACTAAATAAAACTCGATTCAAGCCAATAAAAAGAAATCATAAATTCTCTTTTCGCTTGCAATTCGTTCCAATCAAGAATTATTGTTCTCTTGTAAAGGCTGACGTACACATTACGATAAGTCGTTAGGGGTTTTGACATCATCATGCAAACTGTTACCATGACTTTGGCACGTGTGTCTAGCCCCCCAGCGTACATTAAAAAAAATCAGCAGTTCCGATCATTTTGACCATGTAGGTATTGCACTTTTGTATGAAACAGCTGATTAACCGACGAAAAATGTCAATGCTTATGGGTCTAGAATCATGTACTAAATTCATGAGAACAGTTGTTGCGCGTCGATTACACCCTGTGTAGGTATAAAAAAAAAGACTTAACAATATACCTTCAATTGATGATAATCAGCCTTAAAAGCAAGAGTGAACGGTCATCTACTTGGCACGCTCATTCTATCGTAGATCTCATCAATTGCTTTCCATCAGAGGTCAAGAGAAGGCGTATTCACTGATTTATAAAAACTTAGCCAGATTCTTTTTTTCATCACTGCTGAGTGAGTGGGTCTCCTCCATTGCATGCCAATTTTCCCGGTCTTGGGCCTCCAGCATCCAACTCTTTCCGGCTTGACCAGGTCGTATATCTGCCTGGTTCGTGACCTGCCTATGCACCTATGGCCACTCCAACACCTTCTTACCCCTCTACCATCTGGTCTGCGGCATATGTGGCCTTCCCATTTCATGTCATAGATGGATAACAGGAATCAAAATTTTACTCCTAGCAAATAGTGTCACACTTTTATAAAGTGAATAGAATCTTTTAAACAGATGTGGAGATGTGCACAAATTCATGACAATTTTTTTAAATATTGTTTCCGGCCACCGTAGACGCGGGCTTGCGGGTGGTGAGCAATGGGTAGCTCGCCGTCCGATAAGGACCAAGCCCGAGTCGACGGCGCGTTGTGTTCCGCAAATCACGAGTTTGTTACGATAAATCGGAAGGTGTATTCCACAGTCCTTAGGGCTAATCGCACTAGAACATTTTGCTGTGATACTTTTAGAATTTCTAGTGCTTTAATTTGAAGCAATTGGCAAGACAGTTCGGTTTCTACACATTCCACCATTAGTGTCATATTTACAGAATATTACTCGCTGGACAATAAAGGGTTTCAGAATGTTATTTTAAAAGACTAGAAACTTTACATTTTGATATTTCATTTTGATTCTGTACAGTCAAGGTAATTATTTGTTAGGCAAATTAACACCTTACGTCAATTTGCCGCGTTATAGATATTTTTCATACAACTGTTAGTTAACAGAATGACACTCAAACTGAAGCTCTGAGCATTTATTTCAATTAAACTATTTACTATTTTTGAATTGCCTTTGGCATCGGTCATTCAGAAAGATAAAGCTAGTTGCTAGTTTAGCAATTTTGTTTTGAATACACGGAAAATTTAAGTGGGTAATCAATTTGCTGAACAATAAATTTCCCTGACTTTACTTTTCTGGCCTGACTTTGTTTTTAAAACATGATTGATGTGTAAAAGTGTATGTACAAACCTACTTACAGAAATAAAATCATTTATTATTTAAGCGTAACATAATGCACATGCATGTGACAAAATAATTAAGTGTTTATGGCTCGCAGTCATCCTTTTTTTTTTGACTAATTCGAATTTCGAATTCCGGAGGGTGACACTTAACATATTGTCCTCTGTATGACTTGTGCCACACAGTGGACATTGTGACCACATTGTTGTATTAGGTTGAACCTGTTAAAACAAATGTAAGCGTGAATACTAAATAAATAAATAAATCTTAAAAACGGATGAATTTTCAATGGTTTAAAACAAATAAAAACTATTTCGATACAGGCACAGCAGCGCAAACGAATTCAACAATACAGCTCTGTTATTCCAACAATATTGTTGATCAGAGTTGTGCCTGTAAAATCGTGCACCACCTACCTACGCAATATATTGGCAAGATGTTTACGAATTCTATATTTAGTTAAGCTGTTTTGCCTTTGTTCCGCTATTTTAGTTTCTAGTTAAAATCACGTCAGAATTATGATTAAAACTAGGGATGTAATGATTCCGATGTCAATACATCGGCCGATACAATCGGCAGGCCGATATACAGGAACATTTTTGAAGAGAAAACTTCTTTAGGTGAGTTGGGTATTTTTGAGATGGGACTAAATCATTGATTTCGCGACACTGTTACGACACCAGCTTTTGACTATTAAAAAGACATCAACGCGTTGATTACCGCGGTGCCGATTTATTTTCATGTTTTCACTTCTGTCGGCACTCCCGGAGTGCCACTGTTTTTTAACCAGTGCGCAAACTTAAACTCGTGACTTTACTCATCATTATGAACAACTTTTACCTACTATGAGACCAAACCGGAAATAGCGAAAAAAAAATCAGCTGTTCCCCACATTTTGACGAGTTATGCGAACATAAATGTAGAGAACAGCTGATTTTTTTTCGCGATTTCAGGTTTGGTCTCATAGTAAAAGTTGTTCATAATAATGAGTAAAGTCACGTGTTAAAGTTTGCGCACTGGTTAAAAACTTACCCTGTATAAGACATACAAACGCCCGAAGTTCATACTTCATTATTTATATGATTTATTATCGACTAAGTCATCGAAATCGGTATTGGTATCGGTATCGCCGATTATTTATTGCAATAATCGTTATCGGTATCGTATCGGGAAAATTACTTATCGTTACATCACTAATTAAAACAATTAAATGCGTAATAATTACGATTTTATAAAACTACCCGTAGATGTAGGTAAATATTCCACTCCCGATTTAACAAAAAGGTTATCAAAGCGGTCAAACGGTTTTGCAACTAAAGCTAAGTTGATATTATGCTTTCCTGCCGTTCTAGTATTATAAATTGAAAGTATTTTAATTGAATAAAAAAGAGAAATAACTAAACGAAAAAAAACCTAAGTCTTCTGTTACGGCAAGACTTGGCACTGGCATGCAGGCGCGTACAAATACCGCTGGGCCGGCCGCACCCGTGCCTCCGAGGGTTTGTCCGAAAGGATTACCGTGGCCCCTGGGAACATAAAGGCAAATGAAGGAACATGGGTGGGTTTTAGACACGCCCGGAGAAGTTATTTGATAATTTAACACACAAAAAAAATAAAAACCTGTGTCTCCACTTCGCACCGCCATCCAGAGGCGCCAGTCGTCGTTCACGGACTTCGCTCATTATTATTTCATCAAATAGATTCTTAAATCAAACTGATATATAATTTCAAATTGTACCAACCTTGTAATTTCAAAGTTTTCAATATCAGTGAAAACTTTGAAATCACAAGGTTGGTACAATCTGATATTATATATCAGCCTACGTTCATTTAGTCCAAGCCTTTACATACACCTAGCAGCAGCAGCCGTAACACTTCTGAATTTTATCTGTAAGTGACACTTTCGTTAAGAAAACGACTTGGTTAGTGTCATTTTATAGTATAACTGAACAAACACTCAAGATCACTCAAGGTCTGTTATCTTACACCCAAACAAATGTTATGACACAGCTAAAGTATTTTAGAGGACATAAAAATGTCTCTCCATCCGTAGGGTACACAAAAAACCCTTTCTAATATAACTACAACTTCTTTCAGGAAAATTTCAATTACTTTACCCAAACAAACTAAAAATATTACAAACTAGCTTTTGCCCGTGGCTTCGCCCACGTGGATGTCGGAAAATCCCACGGGAACGTACTACCGGGATTTAAACGAAGGGACTCTGTGATCGCATAACTAATAGCCGAGGAAAAGGTCATTGAATCCTGTCCTAGCGTTGCACCGCCGTCAACCATAATTATTTTGTTACGCGTAATTTTCTCTGTGATATCTTTTAAAGTATTCATTTAAATGATATGAGGTCACGACATATTTTAATCAAAATTAAATACCCAATTTAATTTAGATTAAAATATATAATACCGGTCAAATAGCTTCGGAAATAACAATGAAATTTTTATCAAAATAAAAATGTTTCCTGTAGGTCATCCTTAGAAGATAGACATATATGATATTGTAGACTTTTTATCGCATTCAGACCGACAAAGCGGGGGACTTAGTTTTGTAATATGTAAGGGTAGGGATTATTTATAGCATACATTTACGAACAAAATATGTTAGTAAATACTTAAATCAAGGCCCTTTAAGCTAAGAGAAAAAAACATGGTGACCCCGGGATGGTCCTTTGAAGGTCGGTATGCCTGGAACGTTAATCTGCGGGCGTCAGCAATATTTGTTTTTGGGTGACACCAAGCATTTTCTAAACTACTTCCTAAGGACTTTTTCTGATAGTTGTTTATTCAGGTTCTATGCAATAATAGGTGACTCAGATTGTACGAGTATGTTTCATTGTATTCATATTATAATTGTGAATCAGTTGCCTTGATGATTTTCATGGAAAAACTTGCGGATCCGGCAATAATTTCTAACAATAGAAGCAATGAAGAAACAGTTGTGTAAAGGTACCTATAATGTTCTTGATTCACGAATGGTATGCGTAAATAGACGAGCGCTTTACATGATCATCAGACATTTGTAAAATAAAATTATGGACGACGCAATAAATCTCCACCTGTATTGATTCTGGCAGCAGTAACTTATATTGGTGTCGTTAGCAATTGTTCACGTACGACACGACAAAGTGGTCACAAAATACCTATCACATCGATTCTACAGCGTTATCAAAATGTGGTCGCGTACAAAACGCTGCCTGCGTAGATAGTGCATTCTGAAAGAGGGCAACGTCGCAAACAGATGTTAAATATTTCGCTGTTTTGATTAATTTGGCAATATTACTGTATCGAAATGTTACTTTAAAAGCCCGAACTGCGGTAAATCTTAGGATTTACTGGTAAATCCTAAGATTTAGCAAGTCTCAGCGGTAAAAGTCCGAATTGTTCTGATATTTATCAACAATTTCTGACTTTTACTGGCATTCATTCAGTAAATCTTAGGTTTTACCACAGATACCAGTAAATGTCAGTTTTCAGAGTAAAAAAATGCAGTTAATAATCAGAAAATATTTATTCAACATTACTATAATTATTATTGTTATTAGTCAAGTTTTAAAACATGTTTAACATGCTTTATAAAAATAAAATGCCAAAAAATAACACAAATAAAAATTATTTCTCACTAATATAACACATACGCTGTAAGTTTCCCGAATATAATAAAATAAAATAAATAAATAAACATACTTTGGGTAAGCTAAACAGTCTTTTGATAATCATTTCGTTATTCGGTACAATCATTATTATAATTTAAAAATAAAATGCAAAAAAATACTTTTACTAATAACATCTACTTTGTACTACTACTTTTACGAGTAAGTAAACATTCTTATTTATGAGTTAAAAAAAGGATTTTACTTGTTACAACTTGTAAAACTAGTCAACCATTGTCGACCGACTGGCGAGCGCATGGGCAGGCAGTGCGGTGGAGGTACGGTATCGGGGAGTTGGGGGATCACTACCCGCTAGCCGAGCGAGTGTCGAGCGAGATACGAGTTAACACGACTATTATTATATTTCAATCTTTGATTTCGGACATTTACCGGTGTCTGCGGTAAAACCTAGGATTTACCAGCTGTATAAGAACGAAATTAAAGATTACAATAGTAAAATTCGGACTTAACCGTCGAGACTTGGTAAATCTTAGGATTTACCGCAGTTTGGGCTTTTACAGTAACAGAAATATGAAACAATATAGCTAACTAGTTCTTGAAACGTTATACACAAATTTCAACTAAATTAATTATCAATATGATATGTTATCTCGAGTAAAAATCTTTATATTCTATAGCCCGTGATAATTAATTCTGTAAAACCGAGATTTTAGCAGAAAATTCTCTATTATGAAACATAAAATGGAGAATTTTCAGCTAAAATATTGCTTTCGCAGAATTAATTTTCACTGTAAATAAATAAATAAAAGGAAATTCAGAAAATAGCCTCTGATAGGTTTAATTGTATCTAGAATCTCAATAGATATTGTAGTTTATTTATTTAGTAGTGTCTCCACTGTCCTATTCACACAAATAGTGAGGTAGCTGCTGTCACTAATGTCATCTGTCAGTCACCCCGAATGGCAGGAAAGGTGGAGAGTGAAGCGGTCCTTGAATGAGAGGCTTGATGTGGTAGTGAGCCAGTGTAGTGATTAATCAACGTAAATATGGGATCAACAGGATTCTACAGATATGAACTTAAAAGTTAATTTCCGGTAGTGGGTATGAACCGATCCTCGGTTATGCAAACATTAGATATAAAATAGAAGTTAAGATGGAAATAATATCTCATTTAAATCTAGGTTATTGGAATTGTTTCTATACATACTTAAATAATCTCATAGCCTAGTTTAAATAACCAACGGACCTTGTACGAAAAAGTATATCTTTGTCTTTATCTATAAATGAAAGTCACTTTTCGTGTCTGTCTCTGTGATCGTGATGTTTTACTAAACTACGCAATAAATTTTGATGTGGTATTCACTATCAATTAGAACGTTTATTCCGGAAGGTTTATGTACAATGGGTGTAATAATACCCTTATCAAATTTGAGAGTCACATTGTCCTTCCTGTTATAATGATCAGTTTTTGTTACTGGACCGTAACTGGGAACCTTGAAACCCAAGAAACATATGACTATGTAAGGTTTGTTTTTAACACACTGGCCATGAATAAAATTAAGGGTGTTTTACAAGTGACGCACAACTTTTAAACCTTACAGAGTACAAAAAAGGGATAAGCTTTGAGACACTAAACTGTAGGGTAATTTGCTCTACTATCAGTTGTTGTAAAACTTAATTTAAGAAAGACAGCCTAAATCATCTACTGGATTGGTCGCTACTGGGGAATTCTGTGATCTGATTACTAAAGTTTCGGATTTTCTTCTTGTTCTTGTATTCTTTTATAGTCAGTGTTCTCACTGTGTTTGAAAGGCGCCCTGTTGAAAGCATCTTGGCCTTTATTGTCATAATAGGATTGTATGTCGTCAGCGACTTATTCCAAAACATTTTGTTTTGTATTTTTCAGTTGTGCCACTCAATGTGAGCATGCACGACACAGTGGGCACGTTGTCAATAAACCTTATAACAAGAACTGCAATACCAATATTTTCTTTAAGATTTAAATCGTTAGATTTGCTGTCACTATACTTTGGTCGCTTGAAAAAGTGTCCAGTCTAAGAGTAATCTCACTCGTGCCGTATGGAACGATAGATACGATTTTCAGTTAACTCAGTAAATTCTTTATTAGTGGCATTTGTTGACATGATTTTCATTCATATTTGTTAGGGATAAAATTAAAATCATCTTTAGATTTCTTATTTTTTATTTATTAATATTTTCTTCTATTTTGTGAATGGGAGAACGTTGTAGGTCTTGAAGTTTCATCGATGTTTCGATTTGTTGGCCATTTTTTTATTTTTTAAGTATCTGGTACTTGTTGACAGGCCTACACTTTTCTCCCATGCCTATTAACACTGCAATTTGAAAACATTGTAGAAGCCAAATATTTTTAAAAGAGCAACCGTAGGGTTTCTTGCCCACTCATCTCTATAGGAAATGACCAATTGGAACCGTGCACCTAGCTTCTGACGTTTCATAAGTGCTCATGTAGGTTTATATCAAACAAAATATTTTAGTTGATTGATTAAAGTATGAGTGAGCAACACAATACTATTCAAATGTCATTGTCAACGAAACAGACGAGTGACCATCTTTTGACGCAGTCAGGCAAATCTAAAGATTTTAATCTTTGTATTTTCTTGTTACAGGCAGTGGTGTTCAGAGTGGCTCAAGGCCCGTTCATCGAAGAGTTCCACCAATGTGTGACCCACGGGTTCTACACGCAGCGCTGGCAAGAACAGGCGTATACCACGCTCTCATTGATCTTCATGTTTATACTACCTCTAGTCATTCTGGTGTCCACTTATGTGTCTACAGTCAGAACTATTGCTAGTAAGTGTTCTTTTTTTTTTCTAACCGGTAACACACGAATCGAATCGACATTCGATTTTCGCAACCGCGTAACAATTGAATCTTGTAACCGATTTTTTGCCAACTTCCTACGGAAAATCGAGAATCCGATTGAATCAAACCCCATCCCTATACTTTTGTTAGCAATAACACAACATATTACGCCTGTATTCCCCAAAAGGTTAGTCAGAGGTGCACCTAATATACAGTGTGAGTCTTTATAATGTGCACATATCGAAATGCGTAATCCATGCTTAATTTTATCGACGGAAAAAATATTAAAAAAAATCTAAATACTTTTTTTCAGCTTGGCGTCTTATTGAGAAATTTTACGATTATTGTAAAAATTTATGAAAAAATACAGATTTTCGCTAAAAAATTTGTTTATTTTTAACTGAGGAAAGTTTAGACTTTTTTCTTTTCATGTGCTGTGAGAGCCTGCTTCTTGCCTTATGATTCTAGGTCAACGGGAAGTATCCTGTAGGTTTTGATTTATTTTCGAGTACCAAAATATATCACATAAATGGCCGTATTTTTTATTGCGTTGACTTAGAAGCTTGATTTTTATAGAGCTCTAAGGGACCTACGTATTTGACCTAAGTTGTTTAAGTTTTTGTATATCAAACAAAGCAGAAATATTATCAAACTTGTGATTAAACTAAAATAAGTGTAGTATGGCCTTTGCTCTAGGCATACCAGACAGCATTGAAATAGACTATTATTTACTAGCAAAAACAAAGAGTTGTTGTAGAAAAATTGTTTTCTATAATATGAATCACTCCACATACATTTCAAATACAAAAAAAAAATCATGAAAACATTTACTTTGTTTTACAATACCTAATAATATTTTTCTTCCAATAATAAAGGAACCACCAATAACATCGTGTATACAAACTGGGTTATCACTAGTCACCTTCATGCATGCTGTAGTACCTTGCTACTGTTTATTATTCTATATTTACTTATAAATCTATAACAAATATCAACCAAGATTAATTTGTAAACAGTATTCACAACACAAACAGTATTGACAAATCCAATGAAAAACTAAAAGTAAATAAACAACTTTTGTTCAGTTCAAACAGCTGTGCACGACGTCACTGTCGTATAGTTTCAAAGAAGTTATATTCCCTGAGAACGGTCACAGATGGTACTTGTCATGATAGAAATAAACTGTCAACTAAGTAGTGTAAATATCAACTGAATCCTCGGAGACATTTCATTATGAAAACTAATATATTGTAATGTTTCTTCATAAAAACCTTTTAATTATTATTTCCATTACAAATACCTATATATACCTGTCTAAGTCATGTCTAGAGGGAATATATTCTGATATAATTTGGATATTCTCTTCTTCAATCGATTCCTCATTACTTAGGATCGTGGTCACTGGACCCCTTGAAACGGACAATCTGCCTCCATCGACTCCGGTCCAAAGTTGCCATCACCACCTGGTGAAATTTGCTTGAGGACGTAGCTTCTTTTTCTTGGTCGGACCATCGTGTTGGCGACCGGCCTCGTGCTCTCTTTCCTTCGGTTATAATATAGGCGATTTTTTTTTTTTGGGTGATGGCTTTCTGAGGTAATATGCTGATCCGCAGATTTGCACGTTGCACGACGCAAGTCAAAATAACCCTTTTCAGAGCATACTGCCAGTCTTTTTACTCATGCAGTCTGTAGGTCAAGTATACGCTGAGGGCATAGAACGCCCTGCGTGTCCAGTATAACAATGTATTCAGGATGCTGTTGGGTCTAATCTAACATGCTTTTGTAGCGCTTCCAGGATGTTCACCGTGGCCAGGTTTGATGGTTTTCATGCCATTATGTGGAAACGGTGCGCTTCTGTTCTCGGTAGAATACGTGCTAGCTCCCACAGCATCCTGAGTGTATTGTGTGATAAGTGGGACAGCCCCATGCTGGCTCACTGGATACGGCTGTACACGTAAGTGTCAGTCGTTTCAATTTTGTATACAGTGTGTCCGGACATGGACTAGCGATATTCTAAATACTTAAATATAAACTATTTTAAAGTAAAATTATAGAGTGTAATTTTGCTTGCTCCAAGCAAGCTTGGGTCCAATACACTCTCCGTTTTTGTGGTAATTAACAAATTATTGGTCGAATTGCATAATTTTTTGATTTTTTTTTCGACTTTCACATTTTTTTTTTAAAGTTTTGGAATAGTGAATACATTGTTTTGTAATGCAGAGGGTAGACAATATTATTGCCTTTCGAATAAGCCTATTCTTATTTACTAAAACTTTGAGAGATTTGATTTTTTTGTACTCGCATAGAGAATATTTCAACAAAAAAAACAAAATGGCTGCTACATAGCGGGGAAGTTTATTGGACCCAAACTTAGAGTGTAATTGTACTTGTAAATAGTTATATTTAAGTATTTAGAATATCGTTAGTCCATGTCCGGACACAATGGTGTCGATTCTCTTGTCACAAATGCCTCTAAACTAGACT
This sequence comes from Agrochola litura, assembly GCA_949152395.1. NCBI lineage: Eukaryota > Metazoa > Arthropoda > Insecta > Lepidoptera > Noctuidae > Agrochola > Agrochola litura. Next base: position 12,057,982 of record OX424509.1, on the reverse strand, counting down.
AAAAATCACCAAAATTTTGTTTAATCCTGTCAAACGACGATTTCCCATTCTGAAATAGACTAAAATGACACAACTTAAATATATTTTAGTTTGGCAGCACTAAGATGGTACTGAGATATTAGTTTAGTAAAAATGGCAATTTTGCTATTCTGAATTTGACGTTTTTCACCTAAAATTTAGATTTTCTAACTAAATCTGACTATTTTTAATCGCGACTAAAAACGTGTGGAATAAAATTGGTTGTCATGAACTTTAAATTCCAACCAACACCTCGACTTCAGATGCAAAAACAGTACCTACTGAATATTTTTTTTTCTTTTGCTTATATCTCGAAAACGGTGTGTCCAATCGCAAAAATAATGAAAATTTCGACACCCTTTATAAAACCCTCAAACTCCTAACTCTCTACATGTAGGTAATATTTTTTCTTATTTTTCATACAAAAAGTAAAAAAAATCCATATAAAACACGTCGAGGCTGCCCCCCTGCGCGCCTCCGGCTCTAAAAAGAGTCACGTGGTTAGGTATCACGTGTGGAGTTGCGATTGTCAAATTCAATTTAGACACGTCAAAACAATTTTTAAATTTAGAGAATTTATTTTGCAGAATAGCTTTGAGATTCTCATAGTCCAAAGTAAGGAATTTTAGTGATAGTTTAGTTAGTTTAGTTCGGTGTACAAGAAAATCGGCACCATTGTATAGTGTGGTTTTTACTAACATTAGGTTAAGACTTTTACTAACAACTTATGGATCTTGTAATTTGGTCTGAAATAAAATAAATAATATATTATTAATTATAATTTAGATAATGTAGAGCAAACTTTTCTGTAAGATAATATAGTCGGGATACAGAAATTTGAAAGGTTTTTATCCAAAGCGAAAGAAAAACTAATTCTTTGGTAACAAAATATTGCTCAAGTCATTCAGTTTCAATTCAGTGTGGGTAGTCATTTTCTTGAACTACATTATTCACGTAATTTATTTTTAGTGCACGTAGGTACCTCTACAAAAACTTATAATTGTGTTTTAGTAAAGATTTGGAATATTTAGAGGGCGTAAAACTTTGTTTTATTGTTATTTAACTGTGTATACTTGTGGAAACTAATTAAAGACTTAAAACTTAAACACTGGATGATGAGACCATTTACTAATTTTATGTAAAGGACGTTAAGCCTCTAACGACGTCGAAAGAAATAAGAAAAGGCGTTAGGTACGATTGTAAATGTGTCCCCATTTACCTAAAAAGGCAGGCAATATATGCAAATTTTGGCGACCTACAATATTCCTTGGCCAATAATGTTTACTTTGGTATGTCTAAATACTTCCATATTCGCAAAAGTTTATGAAGTTTATGATATTAGGCACTTATCAAAACTTCTGACATATTTCGGTATGCATCTGCTATTTCTTTTCAACCACTCCACTGACATTATAAGTAGGATATGTGAACTCAATAGCTCATGCTTCATATTTTTTTTGTATTTAATTGAAGTGATGTTTATTTGGTTCTGTGGGTAGATCTTTTAAGACACTTTTACACATTTTTTTTTGTAGTTACTCAAAACCACAGTTATAAAGTCATGTATTCTATCTAGGTATGGTACTTACATTCACAGCCAGTTTTCTCTTTCAGTTTTATAATTTCTATATAACATTGACAGGGTTAAAAATTTAAACCCAAACATAATTCGACGTTAAAACAATTACAAAGTGCTGTAAATGAATTTCATAACGAACTTCCTGCGGCAAAAGTATTTCAAGTAATATCGTTAGGAACTTTGGGTAGCCATTAATAATAAATTATCGAAATGCCAACATAACATTACTTAGTTTAGGTTGAGAAGTTCCAAAAAGATTGTCAGTAAAAAAAATTGATGAGCCTTGCGAAAAATGAGACGAGTTATTTCACATGATTACTTTTTGACATTCAATTTCATATCTTATCAATAACCACATTTATTATTTTAGTATCGACATTGATTATATTTTTTTATTAGGTACAGAAAGAAGCCTTAAAAATAACTGAAACAGTTAATAAAAGAAACAAATGAAAATATTTTTATTGTTGCCAAAAATAATATTGAACATTCTCTTCGTGAATTTGAGTAGGTCCTCAACCTCTACCTACTTTGGGATGAAATTTTTTATTTCAAATGGGTTTATGAAAAATGGTGAAAGTATTGCAACTGGGTATTTATTGTGATCTATTCCTTTTGGGCATTCGTTTGGGTGAGAAGATAATTATTGAAAATAACACAAAATTTCATATTTTTTTGTAATGGTAAATAATAAAAGTTTATTATAAACAGAAATAGGTACGACGGTAAAACTTTTACTTACCTTTAAGTAAGAAAAATAATAATATAATTTATTTAATACAGCACGCGAATTTATTTATCACGTTTTCAAATTATCATTTTCGCTAACACATTCGGATCATACTTTCCGAATCACAATTTCTTTCTATAAGAAATGCTTCATGAAACCGGAAAGTATTTTAAAATGAAGGCAGGTTTTTTGCCTCCCTTCCCCGAAATTCCGACCTTTGATTAAAAAGTTTCGTTTTAAATATTTCTAATTTCTTTTTCAGAGAGCGAAAAAGTATTCAAGCCTGAGGTGCGGAGGCAGGAAAAGTACTTTACTCCTGATATGAATCGACGAAGACTTATTGATAGAGCGAAAATGAAGTCTTTGAGGATGTCAGTGGTCATAGTGGCCGCATTCCTCATTTGGTGGACACCATATTACGTTATGATGATTATCTTCACATTCCTCAATCCTGACAAAGACGTAAGTACCTTTAAATAAACAGTTTCTTTTCTATTTTACTGGAAGAATACGTTAGTAGGTGCTGGAGTTGCTTTAAGCCGTGGGCGTATGGTGAGGTTGCAAATAATATAAATGCTATATTTACGAGTCACAGCCTAACAAATAAAACCGATTTGGACAAGTGATAAGTCGTTACATTCAAAATGGTTCTCGTTTCCAGGAATCATTGAAGATAATGTTTTAGGGCTCTACTTTTTACGTTTGAATATAAAAGTTAATTTACTGGAATCGTCTCTTAAAACTTTGACCTTTCAAGACGTTTATATTCATCTAAATTAGCAATAAAAATTCCTTTATTTTCCATTATTAAAAGAATGTAGGAAGAAAATGTACTTTTTTCAATATTTTCGAAGACTCGAACCAATTACAAATTGTGCGCAAAACGAGTTTTGAACTTTGAATTTATTCACAAACTTTCTGAGATACCGATTGAATTTCCCTGTTTTTGCCATCAAATAAGTAATAAACTCACTCCGTTTATTAAGCGTGTCAGCACAAAACTAGGTAATCATTTTACAACTGGCAACTATTTTTCCATTTTGATCTGATCTTATTCATTTGACATAACCGTTTGTATCACTAACACAAACAAGATCTTTTACTGTATTGAATAATAAACACCTTGTGTACCGTATGAACGATTCTACGAGTACAACTCACTCTGCGTTCAGTGCTCGGTGTGGCTACACGCCGTGTTCTGGTTTGCGACAAGTCAATCGTCATCCTGAGGATGCCTCGTTGAGAGGTGAAACACGTGTCGATTTCTTTCAAGAGTTTTTTATGGCTCTTTAGAAATACCTAAGCGGAACAGGTTAGGTACTAAAAATATATTGTCCACGTCTATTGTATTTTTTTTTCTACGAGTAATGTATAGAAAGGAAAATAAATAAAATGTTCGTTACTTTGAATACGACAAAACCATGTATATGACACATTATCAAATAATAAACATAGAGCGACAAAATACCCTTTAGGCAACTGTCTCACCACCGACGTGGATGCGACCGATTATTTATCAACGATTTTATCGCTGAAGAAACGTACAAAAGATTCGTCACCAACACCGCAAAGGGGCGAACCTCAAAGACCGTTTGTATTAGGTTCGCCCCTTTGCAGTGTTGGCGACGGATTGTAGGTCGTGTATAAATAAAGGAGATACACTTAATTAATAGCTGATCGTTGACTGTTTACACCAGCGGCGAGTACTCGTTTGTTGCTACGACAAGAGCTAACAAGACTTCTCGCCAAGCAAACTTAGCTGAGCGAGAAGCCTTGTTACTATAATTACGTCATAGCATTTCAAGAACTTAAGAGAATAGTGTATAGTTTAGTATGAAATAATAACAAAGTTATCAGAGCATTGAAATTTTAATATTGTACCATGTATTTGTGGCTTCCTAAAATTACAGAGAATATCCTACAATTTCGTGTAGTTATAGGAAAAGCAACAAAGTTTGTTATTCATGTTTGAGGCACCTGTCTCGCCGGCGTTTAATGAAAAGCAAGTAGAGCTAGCAACTAAAACAAGTTGGCGAGCAGCGATTGCGCGACGGTGACGAGCGATTACTCTCTGGTATGACTATGTACCAAGTATGATACTAATTTGGTACATAGGCGACGTTGACGAGCGATTACTCTCTGGTATGACTATGTACCAAGTATGATACTTGGTATATAGGCGACGTTGACGAGCGATTACTCTCTGGTATGACTATGTACCAAGTATGATACTTGGTACATAGGCGACGGTGACGAGCGATTACTCTCTGGTATGACTATGTACCAAGTATGATACTTGGTACATAGGCGACGGTGACGAGCGATTACTCTCTGGTATGACTATGTACCAAGTATGATACTTGGTACATAGGCGACGTTGACGAGCGATTATTCTCTGGTATGACTATGTACCAAGTATGATACTTGGTACATAGGCGACGTTGACGAGCGATTATTCTCTGGTATGACTATGTACCAAGTATGATACTTGGTACATAGGCATACCAGAGAGTAATCGCTCGTCACCGTCGCGCAATCGCTGCTCGCAAATAAGGACCTATTAGTTCAACCAGGTTTCAGACTGGCTAAAGTAGACTCATCTTTCATGGGGTAGGTATTGTTAAAAATGTTACAATAAAATAATAATAATTAATTGAAATAAATGCTTTGAGTTGAGTTGAGCTAAATGCAGTTAAAAATAAACTCTGGCTATATTACCGTATAATAAGAACTAGCTTCGGCCTCCGACTTTGTCAAAGAGGAAGTCATCTATACAATAAATCATATCCAATGGCACTCGACAGTAGTGTAGCTTTCTATCAGTTAAAGATTTTTTAACCGCTAAAGGACCGCGGACGCACCGGTGCGTCCAAGTACCCACGCGGCTTACAACTCTATTTGTATTCGCTGTAATGGCTATTATTGTCTGTGAATTTTTGTGTCTATGGTCGGATAGATATTCTCGTCAAATAAATCGACTAAAAGCAAAAATATTAATAGGCAACATTTTAAAAAAATGTTGAAAATCACGTTCCCGCGCGGTAAAATGTCAGTCAAATGTCACTCCCGTTCGCTGTAATAATTCGTTTTTTAATGGTTTTTGTGTGTAAATCGTCGGAAAGTGGTGATATTTTCATTTTGAAGTAAATATTACATCGTTTTAGATATAAATAACATCATGTTATACCTATTTTGACCCAAACAAAAAGTGTAAACAAACATTTGAATGAAAACGTGACCGTGCTGTGATTTTGTGGTATTTTGGTGTGTGATCGTCGATATTTTATGTGTAAGTCCCATTTTTTATACAAAATATTAGATTTCTAATAATTTTAGCATGTTTTTTCACCTAAATACGGCAAAAAAATATTTTTTTGAAACGGAGAAAATTACGTAAGCACAAGAAATTCTAGATATTAAAAAATCTAGATTTTTAGCATTTTTTATTTTCAATGTTTGTCTCTAAAAACGCTTTTGTTAGATAACATAACTATCCATAATGTACCCTGCAAAATTTCGTGTGAATTGGTACGCTAGTTTTATCAGAAATCGTTATCACAAAGAACAAAAGAAATGATAACAAAAGCGGGTAATAAAGATAAGTGAACGTTGTTTACAAAGACTGCAACCATTTGAAACGTATTCCTAATCTATTCGAGTAGCAAAAAACATAAACAATACTACTTGAGACGTTATAATGAAACCCGAGTAATTGTTTATTTAAGTGCGGTCGTAAATCTGTCACGGCGCGGACCGCCCGCGGTCCTTGAGCGGTATCAGTTTGGTATTTTCGAAGATTACCCATAATCAACCTATAATGTTGCCACTACTGGCAGGTCACCTCTCCTCGAGAGGGAGTGAGCTGTAATCTAACACGCGAGCCCAGTGCGGGTTGGTAGACGTCACATGTCTTCGATTTATTTTTTCTTAGTTTCCTCACAACGTTTTCCTTCACCGTTTTGAGAGCAGTGTTGATGAAAGTATTTACACAAAATAAAGCGCCTGCCTGGGTTCGAACCAACGACCTACAACTCGTAAGTCGGGGCCGTAACTACTGGGCCACCACTGCCCTCGAAGTTTGTCGTTCTCGAAGATTTACTCCCTACACACAAACTCACAAATTTTACGTCTTTATATTATTAGTTGTAACTATAATATTGTAGTATGTATCTCAGTTTCCTCACCATACTTTTCTTTTTCTGTAAATCAATGATGTCTCAGTAAATCACATTGACAAAGTTTTAAAATACAAGTGTGCAATCAATGCGAGACTACAACAATATTTTATCGTCTGTTAATATGAAAAGGCAACAGAGCAGAAAATATACAAGTTCCATGAAAGATATATTGCAAAACCGACATCTAAGTAGACATTTCAATTTCAGTTGGTATATTACGTAAGGTAGATACAAATTCAATACATTATATACCTAGTTTCTTAGTACATTGTACCCAATTACGGTGCGTTCATAAATTGCCTTTTCTTGAAGAAAATAATGATGTTAATCACATAGTGTGTTTGCTTGTTGAACTAGAATTTTTTTTGTCAAGAAAATGTATGTTTAGTTTATTTTTTTGTTTGGGGTGAGAGGATGTTTGTGCAAATCCATGTTGCCATTTTTCTCCAAAACTACTAGTCCGATTTTGATGCAGTTTTTAGTTATGGGTTCGGGTCTAGTTCATTTAATGGCAGCCTCTGACGGCTATTTTTTGGTTTTTTATTAAGTCAGGGGTTTTAAATTACTTTAACTTTTTCAAAATTACTTTTTAACCGTCGTGGGTTTTTCAAAATTTTTAATTTTGCTTTTTTATTTTATGTATCGGATTTAGATACTATCTGGATTTTAAAAGAGACTGTGACCTCTTAGTTTTTTTTGGTGTTCCTTCTCTGAGTAGTCAGTCTACATCTTGTTTATAAACATTATTAAATCTTTTCGGCTTGTAAAAGGGTTTTTTTAAACTAATGTTTATGTACATGTTTAAATATTATTTATGATTGAATGATAATGATATTTTATAAGATATAATATGTATGTTTTAGCAAAATAAAGTGATGGTCGGGCTAATAATTAATTATCGTTTTCTATTCCATGCCACAAGCGCAACAAATTCTTTGTGTAACTACTGCGTGTAGATCCAATTAGTACACATATTTGATATCTCCTAATTATTATTACAATAAAATTACTAACACGAAACTGGTACAGCGTAATTTGAAACTTGGTTCCTGTGGCCATAGCTTAGAGTATATAACACTGGAGAAGCCATAAGCGCAATATTCTGAACAAAAAAGTCTGTCACTTTTGGCGGGGGACGCGGTAGCTTCTACGAAAAATAACAATAGCTATTGTTTTTTTCTAGCCCGGAAAGAGAAGTCCGCATCAACGATATCGATAATCATTCGGAATTTTGCTTGAACCCAGCAATAAAATAGCGGATGCATAAAAAAGATAAATTTCGACTTTAGCGCCCTCAAAAACTATGAAAAATATTCGATTCATGCCTTGTTTTATGTTGAATCATGGTTGAATCGAATGAAAAGTCAAAAGGTTAAATAAGGTTAGGATTTTGAATTTTAATCAAAACATGACAAAATATTAAAAAACATACATATGGAAGGTTATTCAGTCTTTATTTAGGTTTGATGTATTTGAACGCTTTTTTGAACAGCACAACCAGGCATTTTCACGAAGCACTGAATGAGAACCGCGCGTCTCGAAAACGATTAACGATGTGCATTAGAATCGATTTGAAAGTAGTTTTTATGACCATGCTAGAACATTTGTTCTTGTACTTTTACAGAGGGGGAAGTGTTTGTAAGGCTTCTCCAGTGTTAAATACTCTAAGGGCCATGGTAAAATAATTTTGTAGAACACAGAATAGACTATAAATAATGTTCGTACCGTTTCGTACTTTTTTAAAAAGCTAAGTGCAAATATTTTTCTAATTTTTAATTGAATTACAAATTGAGTTAGGTTTGAATATTCTCATAATAAAATCATTGAGGTACTCCATTTCAGCGCCATTACACTGGTTAAATTTAAAACTTTTATTCGACTGATGGAATATCTAAATGAAAAAGTTTTTGAAATTCATTACAACGATAAAATGGATTGCTTCTATTTGAAAAGTTAAACCTGCTTAATTTTCAAATTTGCGTTTGCAAATTAAAATGAAATTTGTCAAGGCTATCTTAATGTATTTTGTTATTACGTTTAGGTTATAAGAGTTCAATTTAATAAGTTTGGTTACCATCACATAATATAACATAAAACTAGCTGACAGACACTGTCCTGTCCACATTCCAATAATATCAATCTGCCTCTACTCCATTTGAAATAAGATTAGATATTGAACTAAACCTTTTTTAGTCTGTTTAACCGATTTTGACTTCTATTGCGTTGGTGGCATGGCAAATGGAAGCTGCAGTAAACAGTTGGTATTATAACCACTTTTTTGCTTTATCCTTATGCTTACGGTATAGAAGTCAGAATCGGTTGAACGGACTGTAAAAAAAGGTTTGTTTAAATGTCTAATCTTATTTCAAATAGAGTATAGCCTTGTCCCAACTATGTTGGGTTCGGCTTCCAGTCTAAGTAGATGCAGCTGAGTACCAGTATTTCACATGGAGCGACTGCCTATCTGACGTCGACAACCCAGTAACTGAGTAATACGATACCCTTTGGTAAAGGCTTTCGCAAACGCGACGCGATACCAGTAATTGTTCTATTTGCTTTATTAGAGTCGCGACACGCTTTTTTGCGGGAGCCTTAAGACTGCTTGTCAGACTTTCGGCCTTTTGACGACCCGTAACGAATCAACTGCATAACGTGGTTTCCGAGGCATGGAGGAGTCTCGGTATGTAAAGATGGTCACCCATCCACAGATCAACCCCGGTAAGCATAGCTGAACCTAATGGATCGGCCCGTGCGGGTTTTATTACTAATTCAATCCAATTCATTCATTCATTCAAAATTTCTATAGAAAATGCAAAAAATTTTCCTGAAACGTTACCAATTTTTCGATAAAACAAAAAACAGCCAAATCGGTCCAGCCGTTCTCAAGTTATGCGCTTACCAATGAACAGTACCTATTTCATTTTTATTTGTATCTGAAGAGTTCGACAGAGGTGCACATACAGAAAGAAAGAAAAAAGAAAAACCGGCCAAGTGCGAGTCGGACTCGCGCAAGAAGGGTTCCGTACCATTATCTATGAAAACGACAAAACAATCATGTCTGTTATATGGGAGTTAAAACCTTAAATATTTATTTTATTCAGTTTTTTTTTTGTGGACTGCGCATTCACTTGACATCTAGAAATGTATGATGAGTATGTACTGTGTTGAGCAATAAACATTTGAATTTGAATTTAGTATTTATTGGTATAGCGGCAACAGAAATACATTATCTGTGAAAATTTCAACTGTCTAACTATCACGGTTCATGAGATACAGCCTGGTGATAGACGAACAGACAGACGGACGGACAGCGGAGTCTTAGTAATCCCGTTTTACTCTTTGTGTACGGAACCATAAAAAGAAAGAAAATTCGTTTGTTTGCGGTAAACATGACGCAAAAAAAAACACGTAAATAACAAATTGGGGGAAAATATATAGTACACCCACATTTCGCCAGTTATGTGCCTATTGTCATCAACTGGGCACAAATCGGGGGCAGTAGTAGCCCAGTGGTAACAGCTGCGACATACAACTTGCAAGTTGTAAGTTCGAACCCTCACAGGCGCTATACTTTGTGTAAAGTATTTCATCACCACTGCTCTCAAAACAGCGAAGAAAACATCGTGAGCAAGCCAGCATGTCTTAGAACCAAAAATTCGAAGACATGCGAGATCTACCAACCCGCACTGGACCCGCGTGATGGATTACGGCCCACCCCCTCTCTCAGAGACCAAGCCTGTATTCCAGCAGTGGGAACATTACAGGTTTATGATTATGCTGTGCACAAATCTGTCTAGATTTGTGCACAGCATAATCATAAACCTGTAATGTTTTTTTTCAGTAGCACCCTGGAGTCTTCCAGGGTGCTACTGAAAAATTCCAAATGGAAAAACCCAATTACACTTCGCCCGACCCAGAAATCGAACCCAGAACCACATGCTCAGCAGTAGCGCTTGCGACCACTAGACCAACGAGGCAGTCAAGCTATCGTTACACCTGTATCAAAACAAATATGTAATCAAAATAATAGCCAACAAAAAATTAACATCCTAAAAGTTTTCAACTTCATTATTATTTTTTTGAAAGTCCTCACTGATTGATTGGGAACTGTTATGGAGTTCAATTAATAAATATTAGTCTCAAAATTTTCCGCTGAACTACAGAATAAGGATCATTTTATTTTTTTATTTTTAGTTATTAAAAAGACTGCGTAGTAATTGTAGCATTTTTATTCATTATAATAATACTAACTATTGCCCGCAGCTTCACCCACGTGGATGTCGGAAAATATCCCACAGGAACGTACTACCGGGATTACAAGGAAGCGAAGCGATGATTGCATACCTCATAGCCGAGGAAAAGGTCATTGACTCTTGTCCTAGCACTGCGCCCGCGCCGCCGCGCCTTCAACCATAATTATTTTGTTACGCGTAATTTTGAATAAGTGATATATTTTATAGTTTTCATTTAAATGATATGATGTCAAGCATATTTTGATCTAAATTAAATGCCCAATTAAAATAACACATTTTATTGGATAAGGATCTAACACCGGTCGAAATAGCTTCGGAAATAATAATATTTTTTTATCAAATTCTGAAACATAAAAATGGTTACTGTGGGTCATTCTTAGAAGATAGACACATTATAATGCTATCGCAGACTTTTTTGTTGCACTTTTTGAGATGTACAATCCTATTAAACATTAATTTTATGTATCTCTCACGGTTTACGCGACACACACCAGTAAATCTCCCAGTCGACATGATTTTTCCGACATTTTCATCTATCGTAGTCATACTTCAGCCAATATACACAAAACCATAATGAGTTATACACTTAAACCTTTCTCGTAAATCATTCTGTCCATTGGTCAAATCCGTATGAAAATCCGATCGGTAGTTTTTGAGTTTATTATGTTAACACACAGACGCGGGGCTGCAGCGGGGGTCTTTGTTTTGTAAATATTATGTAAGCATATGTAAGGCTAAGGATTAGGTTTTGCCCACGGCTTCGCACGCATGGACGTTGGAAATTATTCCACAGGAACATACTACGTGGTAAAAAGTATCCTAGGTCATAACCCAGGTCATGGGCTACCTGTTTGCCAATTTCAGAAATAGAAACATAATAGGTACACCTCAAATACCTAGTAGATGATAACTTAAAAAAAAGAATAGCTACCTAACAATAGGTAGGTAATATGTACCATTGCAACATTTCTTGATACTGAAACCTGTAGTGCTATTCTGTAAAAATCTCACCGTGATAACTTAGGTGAAGTGAGCTGCCAATAGTGTCAATCCTTAGCAACTGACAGCTCACTCCACGCTCACTTCACCTAAGATAACACGGTGAGATGGTTACAGAATAGCACTACTGTTTAGCCGTTAAGGCGTAAGAATTTAACAGACAGACAGACAGCGTTACGTTCGCATTTACGAGTATGTGTATAAATAGATAGATTTTAGTATCAGGAAATGTTGTGTATTGCAAAATTTTGAACTTCTTCGTCTTTTTGTGTAGATGGTACTCTAGCTCAGTCAACTATGTTCGTATTTATAACAAACAAAAGTTGCTTAACCCTGTTTCATCAGTATGATTCTATGTTACTTGAAACATTTTCCTCATATTATGTAGTACAATATTACCAGCAACATGTTTCCGCAATATAAAACATGTTGCTCAAACTTGTTTGTGCAACTTTTGTGAACGTACGTGTCTATGAACTTACGTGTTTGGAAAGCAGAATTTCCCTTTCAAGGAGACCTATATTATGACTACGAAAGGTTTTTTACTTGAAACATTAGACTAGGTACGCATTAGTGGCATGTTTTCAAAGTAAACATCTAAACATAAGATCCCACTTACTTAATAACATGTTCTGTATTTTCTCTAGTATCTACAATATTGTATACGGGAAGATAACCATTTTGTCCTAAGCAAATATTTTGCGATCGCAAAATATTTATAGTAGGTAGGTATCTATTTTCGCATAAATCTAAAATAATCCTCGGATAACGGATACAATCTCGTTTTGGGACATATAAGCTAAGCATGAGTTGACACAAATGTAAATGTTTTCATAATACACAATGTACTCTTTCCAAATTATTAAAGTGTACCTACCTAAGTCCGAACAATAAAAGTTGCGGTTTTGTCCGAAAGGGTCACCGTGGACCCTGGCAATACAGGAAACTGAAGGAACACGGGTGGGTTTTAGTCAGTAAGAGTCTGACACGCCCTCTCTCTTTTTTGGGTGGGTAATTATCTAAGTTATTTGATAATTACCCACCCAAAAAAAAAGAAGGTAGATAGTTAAATTATTTAACAATGACACGCTTGGCTTAGCTTCTGTATTGGTGAGATAAGGTACACACGGCTACATATCAAGCTATACATTTCCAGTATAAGCTGACCTCTCATTATACGGAAATCATAATTATACTATGCGAAATCAACTTATTCTGGAATAAAAATATAGCTTGATAATATTATGTAGCCAAGTGTACAAGTACGTTGCAATTGTAATAGTATTCTACACTTCATTAACCATTCGTATGCCGAACGTGGATCCACGCGAGACACAATGGTTTTTAATTGTTTCTGTAATTACGACATACGAGAGGTTAAGCCCCTTTTAAACGATGCAAGTTTCTTGATTGCGGCATGCTATAAAATTGAAGCAACAAATGGTTTGCATCGTCTAAACACTGTTCGGACAGTGCAACTTTCATTGTTGCTCCAACTTATGATATGTCACAGCCAATTAAAACGCACAGTGTAAATCAGGCTTTATTCGTAAAATATTATTAAGTCATTTATAGCCGTATTCGTTTTCAGTGTCGTCACACTCATTCGCCGTCTAACCAAATTTTCACATAACTGCCGTAATTTGATGTGGTAACGCAAAACGGTCTTGTTAGGACAACATAATGATATGGTGTCCCATAGCTGATTTAAAAGAGGACGAAAGGAGATCCGTTTGTGCCATTCGTAAAATATATTTTAATCCTCTGTCTTGTTAATATAATGATCACAACCGCGATTTCCAGCTCGATTTCTTGGTCAGGAAGTCTTATTGGGGTTTTTAATTAAGAAATTCTCAGAAGTAACATGATGTAACACACTTCTATATGGAAATTATAAATAAATGAATAACTGGCGAAATGTGGGTGTAATAAACACCTTTTCTCAAACATGCTGGAAATTCGAACATTATTTTGACAACCTTTTTCGAGATAAATCGAAATTGCTGTACTGGTCAAAAACAAGCGAGCGGCCGGCAATGTTACTATGAAAATCCATTTGTCGTGTTTAGCGGCCAAATAAAATTACTATGAAAACTCATATCTGTCGTGTTATTTAAAAATGGAACTAACTTTATACTTCAACACATGGCAAACAAGGAAGTAACTTATCAAAGATTTTATTTAAATTTCGAACTGGCTTAGCAAATAGAGCTGTTTAGTGTAAAGAAGAAACAAATTACCATATTGACGCGTGAAAATTTTTCTTTGTTCGTCATTGATTCTGAAATTTATGATTAATTTACTTAGTTTGAATTTCCGCGCATTGTTTGAGAAAAGTACTATACAAGCCTCGGCCACAATCAGGCATTGATGGACTCACTTATGCGTCTATCAATGCACTAATTGCTGATCGCGACAGTAATGTACTATTTCCCACGCATATGTATAGGAAATAGGCGTGGTCGTTCTGCTAACTCACAATTGAATCATGTATGAATTTGTGTAAATTAAATCAATAAAACCAAAGATTTAAATCATTAGATTTACCTTCACCGTACTAAGTCTCCATACTGTGAAGAGTAAGCTCACACGATAATATAATGGCGTTTCCATGAAAATCAAGTCAAGTCTCTGCGACATTATGTGTCAGAGGTGTTGTGAAAAGAAACAGAAACCAGACCATTTTTTGACGCGGTAGGGCGAAACTTGAACATTATTCGGCATTAATTCTATGTTCTTTTTCCACAGCAAAGTGAAGAGCTCCTAAGCGGGATCTTCTTCTTCGGGATGTCAAACAGTCTAGTCAATCCCGTCATATACGGAGCCTTCCATTTATGGCCTAAGAAGAATCGATCTCATCGGCATAGTGACAGGTAAGGAAAATTTTTACATTATTACTCATTAATATCAGTTTTAGTCTGCCAAAGAAACCTCTAATTTACCCACATGTTTGATACTTTTTTTTAAGTACCAACGAGATTTTCGGAACATTAAAAAAAATATTTTTTTGGAAAACATTTTCGACAATATTATACCTAAAAGTAATAGCCATGTTTCCAGTGGTAGTTCTTAATATTCCGATATTAGTTTCTGGGAAGAAAACTGCTTCCCACACCCCTTTCATAACATAATTCGCCGCCAGCAGCCGTCTTTTTAGGTCGTGAAAAGTGATAGAACAGGCGAATCTTTTCATGCATCAGAACATACTTAGTAGGAATCATACTAGAAGTTTTTTTAAGTGAAAACTTCTTTAGGCGCGATGGGCATTTTTGAGATGGGACTAAACCATTGATTTCGCGACACTGTATCGGAATTTACCGACACCGTGGAGTAAAAGACATCAGCGCGTTGATTACCGCGGTGCGTGGAGTGAAATACATCAACGTGTTGATTACCGCGGTGCCGATTTTTTTTCAAGTTTTCATTTTTGCCGCCATTCCCGGAGTGCCATTGTTTTTTTTTTTTATTGTAGATAAAGAAACTATTCATTCATTTTGTATGTTTAGAATGATTAAAACAGCTTACACTTAAGTGATGAAATATGATATGAAAAAGCTTCTTTGAAGTTTTTGATGTTCATAATTTATTAGTAATCCCGTTGTGAATGTTGAATGAATGTTTTATAGGTATCTTCTTGCTTAATTTTGTTAAATTATTTTTATAATTACCTACCCACCTTCTTTTGCTCTAAAGCTGTTGTAATAATATAGTTAAAGCAATAGCACGTAAAATTTAATCAGAGAGGCAACTGGATGGCGAGTGGTAATCTGGGTATTGAAGTGATACCGAACTCCCCCGTACCGTCCAAATGGACCCCAAATGGACGGGGGCGTAGATATGAGAGGGGGGCAAAACCAAAAATTTTTTGACGAGGCAACCGGATGAAAATGCGGTTGCTTTGAAGTTTATACCCTATTTATCTAGTCATTTTTTTTTTGCCATCCTATACACACGGGCCGTTTTTGTACCCGCTAATTTAGAAAAAAAAAAAAAAAAGTTAAGAGGCAACCGCTCCAAAATTGGTGAGCTTATTTATTGGTACCACTATGTTTTTGAAAAAAAAAATGCCATCCGATCTTGCTGGGCAGTTTCTGAGAAAAAACCCTTCAAAGTTGCCAAAAAACCCTTTTTGCCCAACTTTTATAACAAAATTCGAAAAAAAAATGTTAAAACTGTTTAAATCGGATGGCATTCGAAATTTAAGCTCTAATAAGTGCAAGGAATTGTGTGTATCAATGCCATCCGGTTTTGATAAAATTCACCCTCATTTTCGATGATAAATCATCGGTAAGGAGTTCAAGAATTATATACAGCGTATGACATTATTTCAATTATAGCGATGAATGGGGGTGGCGAAAAGGGGGTGAACTTTATCAAAACCGGATGGCATTGATACACACGATTCCTTGCACTTATTAGAGCTTAAATTTCGAATGCCATCCGATTTAAACTGTTTTAATAAAAAAAAATCGATTTTTGTTTCAAAAGTTGGACAAAAAGGGTTTTTTAGCGACTTTGAAGGGTTGTTTCTCAGAAACTGCCCAGCAGGATCGGATGGCATTTTTTTCCAATATATAGTGGTACCAATAAATAAGCTCACCAATTTTGGAGTGGTTGCCTCATAACTTTCTTTTTTTTTTCAAAAATCGCTGGTACGAAAACGGCCCGTGTTTTTCGGATGGAAAAAAAAAATATTAGGTAAATAAGGTATAAACTTCAAAGCAACCACATTTTGATCCGGTTGCCTCGTCAAAAAATTTTAGGTTTTGCCCCCCTCTCATATCTCCGCCCCCGTCCATTTGGGGTACATTCGGACGGTACGGGGGAGTTTGGTATCACTTCAATACCCAAATTACCACTCGCCATCCGGTTGCCTCTCCGATAAAATTTTACGTGCCATTGCCTTGAATAATAAGACTACATACGAGTAGGGATACAAGGTGGTGACAGCAATACGAAAATAAATTAAACTTCGCTTATTATCTAATGACGTTCCTAGTCTGCCTATAAACCCCTGGACGCCCTGGGCGTCGGGAATCGCAGGCCGATTCCCAGCCACCGTAGGCGCGGGCTTGCGGATGGTGAGCAATGGGGAGCTCGCCGTCCGATAACGACCTGGCCCGGGTCGACGGCGCGTTGTATTCCACGCGCGCCTCAATGAAATGTCAGCAGAACTGACGGGGTCCGATAGAGCCGATGCCTGCCGGGGTTGCGATTTTGTCCGAAAGGGTTACCGTGGCCCCTGGCAATACAGGCAACTGAAGGAGCACGATGATAGGTTTTAGTCAGTAAGAGTCTGACACGCCCTCCCGCTCCACCTAAGGCGGGTGAAGTTATTTGATAATTTCCCACCCAAAAAAAAAGTCTGCCTATAAACATTCAACCAAATACATGTAATAGTTTAGTCAAAGATTGGCATATCCCATGTCGGCTCATCACTACTATTTAGTTTGTAAGACAAAATCACTTTATTATTCTTATATTTTTACTAGATAACCCGGTGAACTCACTCGTACCATGTGAACAAGATTTTTTAGATTTTCGGTTGTTCCTTTAAGTTTTTTCTTATTTTCTTTTTTCCTAAACCAGTCAGTAAAAAGGCGAACAAAAAAAATATCAAATCGGTCGAGCAATTTTCGAGTTTTTGCGAGACTAACGCACGGCAATTGATTGTTTCTAAATATTCATATTATGCATTAGAATTGCTACTGTTTTCATTTATTACCGTCACCACATTATATATTCATGGTCTTCACTTACTATGATGTACTTTTAATAATTTCTCCCATTAATCAAGTTTTGGAATTAATCTTAGCCTTTGATCGATCCAACTCCCCTTTCCGAGTTTTGGACGTGTTTACTGTTTATAACAAATGCAATTAATCACCGCCATACTGAAACATGACGGTGTTAATTCACGTACCAAATATAATTACACATCTCTACGTTTCAATTTAGAATATCAACTTTTTTTTTTTAAACACTTTTTTATATCTGCCTACGCAAAGTTCTCTGTGAGTTCTCTTCAAAACAAACTAAATAATTTAACAATATCAACTTTATATAAAAAAATACGGTTTCATATATCTACCTACGCAAAGTTCTCTGTGGTAATGTCAAAACAAACTAAATAATTTTATAAAGTACATGAACTTTTTGTTTGACATTCAGACACGTTATATTTTAACCCAAAACATTTCTACCGATTATTTTTAAATAATTTATAATATTGTAGATAAAGTTTTCACTTAAGCCTAACTTACAAAGGCTGCCAAATCAATAGAAAAGAACTAACACTTTCATTCAATAATAATTTGATTGATGATCAGCTATATTTTTATCATTTACTTTCCCATTTCTAAAGGAACGTAAAACCTATTTTGAATAGAAGGCTATTCCGTAATGTTATCGTAAGTAAAAAAACACTGTTTATTTATTTGCATAACTAACTAACTAAGTAATAACAGCCGCACGGATCGATCCATCAGGTTAAGCTACGCTTGCCGCGGTTGGTCCGTGGATGGGTGCACTATCTTTACATACCAAGACCCCTCCGTGCCTCGGAAAGCACGTTAAGCCGTTGGTCCCGACTGTCACTTGTAGATCTTTGACAATTGTTACGGGTCGTCAGAAGCCCGAAAGTCTGACAACCAGTCTTACCAAGGGGTATCGTATTATCCAGTAACTGGGTTGTGGAGGTCCGATAGGCAGTCGCTCCATGTAAAATACTGGTATTCAGCTGCATCCGGTTAGACTGGAAGCCGACCCCAACATAGTTGGGAAAAGGCTAGGCAGATGATGGTAACTTAAGTTATTTTATTAGGTATAATTTATATACTTAATGGAAGCTCTGTTTTTTTTTCAAGTCTTTTACGTCTTACCTGAGTACATCTCTTGAATATAAATGATTATGTATAAATAAATTAGCGCCCTTTTTTACTAAAGCAATATTAGTTTTCATTCTAATCAATTAATACAAGATTGTATCTACCTACTTATTTCATAATACTAGGTGGGTGCAAGTGACGTCATAAAAGTTGTATTTAATTAATTCAACCATGATTTTCGATAAATTACCTGTTATCGCAAATTCGTTTGAAAGGCTATTATTAAACGATCCAGTATCAGAATTGTGTGTGCATTTATAATTAAAAAGTATTTTAATAAATTAATCCAACCTTTATCAATTTCCTTTACGTTACAGCGTACCATGTACCTATTCATTTCCCTACAGTGTGGGTAGGTAGTAGAATATTTTCAAAAGAGATTACGAAAAGTTTAGTATTTGAATTCGTCTATGTTTTTATTATTCTTTTCCAACATACAGGTATAAAATTATAGTGATAATTATCATTCATTATCATTTTATCATGTATTTGACATAAAAAATTCCTAGGTACTTAGAATTCATCGATGCTTGATGCAAAATAACTTATATCAAACATGCTTGGAAATTCGAGCATTATTTTGACCACCTTCTTCGAGATAAATCGAAAATGCTGTACTGGCCGAATACTTGCGAGCGCCCGGCCGGCAATGTTTGTATGAAAGTCGTGTTTCATACAAACATTGCCGGCCAGTCGTGTTTAGCGGCCGAATAAATTACGATGAAAACTCATACTTATCTGTCGTATTATTTAAATATGGAATGAACTTTTTACTTCAACACATGCCAACCAAGAAGGTAACTGATCAAAGATTTTATTTAAATTTCGATTTGGCTTGCAAATAGAGCTGTTTAAAGAAATGAAGAAAAAATTTAAAATATATTAGTGCGTGAAAATTATCGTTGTTCGTCATTGATTCAGGAATTTATACTTAATTTAGTTAGTTATTTCGGCGCATTATTTGAGAATATAAGCTATATAAGCCTTGGCCGTAACCAGGCATTATTGGCCTCACGTATGTGTGCCTCGGTTTCGCCACGGCTCACATTTTAACCTTCGTTCAACAATGCCCCTGTTGCAGGCCGCGACAGTAATGTATATTGTAATGCGTATTACGTTTATTTGACAAAAAAACTTAATAAGTAGCATAAGTTAGGATTATCCTCCATACACCACATCGTCATAAGCTTTACTAAGTATGACAAACGGATAGCTTTTACTAACAATTTTGTCAACGTTGACCTCATTTGTAGTCCGTACAAAATATTAAACTAAAGGAAAAATATGGCACCTCTCTGCTTTTAAATCCGTCACGTTTCACGCCTTCATCCGTCACCTTCTCCCCGTAAGAGGGATATAAAATACAAATTCTAGTATTACTAAAGAATTTTCGGCGGTATGGGATATTGAATCTAAATATAGAATGTGGGCCAATTTTATGTTAGATTCTTTTTGCGGTTTTGTTCATTGTTTTCCTGGCCCTTTGAGTTGTTGTATTGTTGATTTTGTTCTGCTAGACTACCAAACTAAGGGCCGGTTGCCTGAAGGAAAATTATCGCAAAATTTATGTGACAAACTGTCGCACGTTATCTGCTGTGATTTGCCGTTGAAAATCAATCAAACCAATCACAGTAGTTCACGCTCGTTTTTGTTTTACTTGATGTTTTCTATTTACAAAATAAATTACCGTTTATCGTTAATATTTGGGTAAAAATAGGAAATGATACTATTTATTTGTAAATCCGTTTAGTCAGTTTTAAGTAAACTTTATTCATTTCACGTACATTTAATTTCTTCATCATCATCAGCCTATAATGCTCCCACTGCTGGGACACAGGCCTCCTCTCTGTGTGAGGGAGTGGGCCGTAATCCACCACGCGGGCCCAGTGCGGGTTGGTAGATGTCACATGTCTTCGAATTTTCGGTTCTAGGTCATGCCGGTTTCCTCACGATGTTTTCCTTCACCGTTTTGAGAGCAGTGGTGATGAAATAATTTACACAAAGTAAAGCGCCTGTCTGGGTACGAACCTACGACGTACAACTCGTAAGTCGCGGCCGTTACCACTGGGCCACCACAGCTCTCCGCTTAATTTCTTAAATACAATAAATAACACAACTAAATATTTACACTAGATACCAAATAAAAAGCCTAACTAACTAACTTTCTTTACAAATAAATACAAAAAATAAAGTACTCGTCTGCATCGCGTTCATCCGGAAACGCGCTCAGAGGAATGGCAGCATTGCCACGTTAAATGGCAATGCTAATTCTTTGGCCAAAGAAAGAGTCAGCCCTCTGGTCAAGTTAACTGTCGACCAGTAGGCGAGAAATTTTCTTAAAAAGGAGTAACACACTTGGGCCCCATGACACGAGCGTTCCGACCCCAAACGGCTCAAAACTGGAGTTACCCATAAGGTTAAAGCCGAACATGAGATGGCGCAAGTGTGTCGACGCATATTGCGTCCCGCACTATAGGCCTACCCACCTTCCAAGATAACAACATCATACCATCTTGTTGCCGGCGGTGACAAGGGCTCGACAAATAGTATCGTTGATGCTGGAGTGACGTGCTATGAGGCGTGCTAGCTAGACAATCATACAATAGGCTCCAGACGATTTCACTGCTGTGAAGTGGGTATTGTCGGGCATGATGAAGGCACATTATGGGGCTTGTGTTTCTTGCCTAAATGTAATGTATGTTTTAAGTTATTTTCAGTAAACACATTAGGTTTTTTAAAGTGAAAACTTCTTTAGGCGCGTTGGGCATTTTTGAGATGGGAAAAAACAATTGAACTCGCGGCATCGTTACCGACACCTCACTTTTGTGAACGCGATTGTGCTCTTTATTTATATTACGTTACGGACCAATGTTCTATACAAGTATTTTTCTTCCACCAAGGCGATCTTGTTCAAGTTTTCACTTCTGTCGGCACTCCCGGAGTGCCACTGTTTTTTTTGTTGGTAGAATTAGTATTTTCGGTAACTATTTTATAATCCATTTGTAGAAGTTCGTCTCCCAAATCATGGTTGAATACTGTAACTTCTTTGAAAGTGCTTTTCATAAACTGACGTAAAAACTGAAGTTGGAAATTAGAGCTTAAACAGATTTTCCATTTCCAAGTTGGATTGTTTTATCAAGCAAAAGAAAACTGTATGTAGGCTTTGTCACTGGTAGAAGCAACAAAATATGTAAAGTCAGGGATATTAATTGCCTAGCAAATTGAGTACCAAAAATAATTTTCCGTATAATATTCAAATCGCAAACCTCATTCTTTAGCAGCAGTGATAGCCTAGTGGTGTGACTGTCAGACTGCCAAGTCATAGGTCTCGAGTTCGAACCCAAGGCACGCACCTCTGACTTTTTGGATTTATGTGCGTATTGTCTAATTATTACTTGCTTCAAAAACGGTGAAGGAAAACATCGGGAGGAAACCGGAATGCTTGAGAGATATTTCAGGCTATGTTTATCGTTCATATATTATTTTACTCTGACACCATTTTAGTCACTAACCACACGAAAAGGAGAAGATTCTTTGAAAGTTGTATGAAATTGTTATAACATGGAAAATTGACATAGGTTTTCAATTTGCATAACAATTTATTTATTAATAAAGCCTAATTAGCCTATAAAAATGTTCAGGCTATGTTATAATTATGGCCTCGTTTGATAGTAAAGTTTCAAGAATTCCGACATTTCTGTTGAAAATGTAAACATATTGTTGGTAGTCAATTAAAAGGCACTTTGTTCAATTATAACTCTTGACGATTAATCACTATATGGAAGCAATATAGTGTTATATTAATTATCGTTTTAATATTACAACGATTCTGTGGCTTTGTTAACGAGGTATGTAATTTGGTATAACGTTTTATATTACCTATGAGGAGAAATCGTTTGTCCTGTAAACAACAATAAGTGCACAAAAATTGACGCACAAAATAAAACAAAGCCAGAAATATATTTCCCGAAAGAAGTTACAATCTGAAAATGTAAAAGTGGGTATTGGAAAACTTTCTTTCAATATAGTATAGGTAAGTAAGCACTGCTCGATTATGCGGTCAATTTTATACCAAATAAATTTCATTGCTAGTGGTTATTTATTATTTAATAATCATAATAAAAACCGGCCAAGTGCGTGTCGGACCACGCACAATGAAGGGTTCCGTAGTTGGGATGAATTTATCCCAAAAACAAACTTAACTTTGTAGTTGAAAAATATGTTCTCCCATACGGAATGTATGGGAAAACATGTTTTTTGCAACTGCAAAATTGAGTTGGTCAATTATTACTTGTTAACTTGTAAAGCCTAGTTAGCTGTGATAGTTTTCCTTTTAATTTCGATAACCTTTCAACTGTCATTAACGAGACACAATAGAATTTTAATTGTTATCCACCTCAATCAGGCGTCGTAACAGATAATAAGTTATATAAACTACTGCTGTGATTTTTTTCACACATCCGAAACCAACCATTTACCTGTCCCCCCGGACACTTGATTCTAATAAAAATTTGCACTTTAAAGCTTAATATTTCGCAAACGGATCCCTGAATCCAATAATGATTTTGACAAACTCACAATGTTTTTGAAGGACCTTCCCAATGAAACCACTAACCACGGGGAAAAAAAAAAAAAACATCACCACTTTACGTCTTGGAGAGGTACCCTAAAAAAATGTTTTTCATAATTTTGTTTGATCACTTTGTCGGCGTAATTAATATGTATACCTATGCCAAATTACAGCTTTCTAGTACTAAGAGTCTCGAAGCTAGACCGCGGACAGACAGACAGACAGACGGACATGACGAAACTATAAGGGTTCCTTGTTTACTACGGAACCCTAAAAATGAGAGTCAGTCGCCGCACCCAAGGGGAATCCAAAGTTATACCTAGCATGTCAAAGTTGTAAAAAAATCTGTGGCATTCCGGTAGTGACGACACAAGTGAAAGCTCGAAAAATTTAAAAAAATATTTCTAAAACCTTTAAAGTAAAAATACTTGCGTAGAACATTGATTCGTAACGTAATATAAATAAAGAGTACAATCGCGTTTGCAAAAATGAGGTGTCGGTAACGGTGTCACGAGTTCAATTGTTTTTTCCCATCTCAAAAATGCCCAACGCGCCTAAAGAAGTTTTCCCTTCAAAAAGTAATTTGTGGGGCGATTTTTTGGATCATCCGAACGAGCATTCTGAAAGTTGGCAATGTCGCAAATAGCTGTCAAATATTTCGCTGTTTTAATTAATTTGGCAATTTGTTCCGGTTTCATGTGGTTCAATGCAGCATATTCATTCATGAAATCCTTGTATTTTTCAGCTAAAGTTGGTTGTTTTTCTAAGCGGCGTTCCAAATTCTTTAGCTGAGCAATAGCCATAGGTTTGGAAGTCCCCAATTGCTGTTTCAATTCCTCTTTCAGTGGAACTCTCACCTCATAGCGACCCTGACTGTTTCTTCTTGTTGTTTCTGTATAGAAGTCCATACATTCCTGATCTTCTACCGATAGGTTTGAAGGCTCTAAAATTTCCTCAACTTCCCAAAATTTCTGTATCTCCTCGATGTTATTTAAAACCACATTGCATTGGTATGTTGTTACGTTACCGCATAGTAACCATCCCAGCTGTGTTTGTTGAGCCATCGGCTGTTGGGCCTGTTCTCCTTTTATAATCCCGCCTAGCATAATGTTAGCATAAACGTCCGCCCCGAAAAGCAAGTCAACTGGTCGACTTTTGTAGAATTCCGGGTCAGCTAAATTAATGTTTTTTATGTAAGTCCAATTTGGTTTAGCGAATGTTTGGTTTGGTAGACTTTTGATAAGTTCGTTCATGATGAGCACATCAGACTCGAAATCAAAATTGTTATGTGTAGAGGCACATTCTATGCTTATCATCCCCTTACAACTGTTTTCCTTTTGCCCCACTCCAAAGATGACTCCTTTGCATCGTCGTCTCTTGATACCTAACATCTGAGCTGCTTCCTCAGTTATTAAGGATATCTGGGACCCTTGATCGATCAAGGCGCGCATGGTTTGGTAAGTTCCATCCACACTTTTGACCTTCACCAGAGCAGTCGCTAGCAGTATCTCCGCCTTTTCATCTTGAGAAGCATTCACGGTGCCCGTTACGGGTTCATTGCGCTTTGCGTTTTGTTTCTCAGCGTTGTTGCCGCTTGACGACCGAGTTGATGCATTCGCTAATTTCGCAAATGCGTCATGTAATATGGTGTTATGTTGATCTTTGCATTTTCGGCATGTTAAGTTCGACGTGCATTGATTGCCGAAATGACTAAATAAACAATTTGTGCAAAGGTGCAATTTGGTTGCAGTTTTTAGCCTTTGGTCGTCACTCATTTTTAAATATGTTTTGCAATTATAAATGCCGTGTTGGTTATTGCAGAGAGGGCATTTTATGTTTGAAACGTGCATCGATTTCGCAACTGCTCTATTTCCGTTGCTTTTGTTGTTAGAATTGTTATAATTATTTTTAGATGTTTGATTTGGATAATTGTTTTGATGAGAAGTCTTCGAGGGTACACTATCCTTGCGGCGGACTGTTTCCAGGGATGTAAATTTTGTTTCCAAAAATTCTAAGAACTCTGCAAGAACCGGTAGTTCTTTCGAATTCTTCAGCGACTCTATGTAGTCTGTGTATGTTTCTGTATCGAGTTTTTGACCTAGAATGTGTACGATCATTGGGTCCCACGATGTGGTGTCAATTCCTAAGTTTTTGATGGCATTAAGACATTCCAGCGTAGTGTCATGCATTCGTTTAATTTGCTGTAACGATTGCTGTTGTATGTTTGGCAGGCCTAGCAAAATGTTCATATGGGACGAGAATATTAGTTTTTTGTTGTCATACCGATGGGTGAGAATCTTCCAGCACACCGAATAGTTATCGGTGCTTATCGATAAATGTTGTATAAGCTTCTCAGCTTCTCCACGAACCTTACCCTTTAAATACTGCATCTTTTGGCCGCTTGATAACGAGGGGTTGTTGTGTACTACTTCCGTAAATAGGTCTCTAAACGATACCCATTGGTTGTAGTTCCCGTTGAAGGTCGGTATCTCCAGTTGAGGTGTTGATTTTTCCCTATGTGCGACTGACCACATTTTCGTGTTAATAGCCCTTTTCAGGTTGTTGAATACTTTCTCATACTTATCGTACATGTTGTTGTATTGTTCGTTCTCTCCCTCCAGTTCAATCTCGATGTCCCAATGTAGTCTGTCGATAGCTGACCATCTAGCCTGTAGTGACCTCAATACATCCTCAAATTCCCACTTATCTGAGATAGAGTCGACATCTATGTTTGCGGTTGTACGTACGAAGGCTTTAAAATTAGCATACTGTTTTTTTAACAAATCGTCTAGCTTGCCGTTTGGCTCCATGTTCAACTTCTGAGCTGGTCGGTCGCTCAGATGCCTTGAGCTACTTGGGCCCGCCTCCTCACCTGTTTTCTCTTCTGCACGTATACTCGATGCCGATGGTGATCTGTCTCGAGCTGATGTTTGCTCACCTGTTGACAGGCTTCCTGTTTTCATAAACCGCAGCTGATACTGTTGGTTGATCAACGCCTTGGTTGACTCATACACCGATCTTGTTTTCTCGTACTCTCGGTCGGTAAAATAAGGATCAGTTTTACTTACCTCCCCCTCAATGCGCTCATGATTAACTTGGAAATCGTTCCAATAACTCTCCAAAGTGTTAAGCTTGCGCTTAAAGTAATCTACTGTTTTCCTATCAGCACTATCTTTCTTCAAGTTAATGCTTAGTTTTATGATGCTATCATAGATCATTGATTGCGTTTCAATGAGTTCCGACATGGTTATAGGATGTTAACTGCAAGTCCTTACTGACTAAAAATAAGGAAATTTATTACTTGTATTCTCCGCTGTTCGTACTCAGCCTTTGCTGCTACTTCACTGTTCTTCAATGTTCGCTCCGACCGCCCCACGACGCACACACACTGTTGTTTGTTACGATAGTTCAGACCTCGCACACCAAAATTCCGAATTTCCGAAATTACGCGACGCGTGATCCAATCCGTCTCGAAGGACCAAAAATATGTCGGGGTACGTAGCAAGGTGTCGGTGTTTGCGGAGAAACAAATGTTTATGTTCAACACTATTTATTTACTCACTCACAAGTTGTTCTTAATGCTAATATGTTAATGAATGTTGAAATGTTGATGAATACACCCGGCTAACGCGGTAGACAAAAGTGCACTGAACTAATGTAGAGTAATACGTAAAAAGTGATATAAAATTAGGTCAACGCGTCACGCCGATATTGCTAACTTAAGGTGTTCGGTGAAAACACCGAACACATATATATATGGAAATATCGCTAACTAGTGAACTATTGATTATGAAATGCAATAATTAATATTGTTACACCGAGTATTTAGTTTTCGATGTAAAAAAGTATTTGAAAACTTTCCAAGTTTCCTTTTTACACCTAAAACGGTTACAAATTCAGTGTTACCGTCAACCGGCGTGCGTGTAAGAACAGATGTATGAGCGTAAACGATGCAAAAGGAGTAGGTATGTAAGGATCGTAACAGGTGGCGTTCTGTAGTTTCTGCCTACCTCCATGGGAAGAAGGCGTGAGTTTATGTGTGTAAATTACTGTATATGGAAATATGAAATATCGCTAACTAGTGACCTAAAATATTAATAATGAATTGCAATTATAACACTGAATTTGTAACCGTTTTAGGTGTAAAAAGGAAACTTGGAAAGTTTTCAAATACTTTTTTACATCGAAAACTAAATACTCGGTGTAACAATATTAATTATTGCATTTCATAATCAATAGTTCACTAGTTAGCGATATTTCCATATATATATGTAATATTGCCAAATTAATTAAAACAGCGAAATATTTGACAGCTATTTGCGACATTGCCAACTTTCAGAATGCTCGTTCGGATGATCCAAAAAATCGCCCCACAAATTACTTTTTGAAGGGAAAACTTCTTTAGGCGCGTTGGGCATTTTTGAGATGGGAAAAAACAATTGAACTCGTGACACCGTTACCGACACCTCATTTTTGTAAACGCGATTGTACTCTTTATTTATATTACGTTACGAATCAATGTTCTACGCAAGTATTTTTACTTTAAAGGTTTTAGAAATATTTTTTTAAATTTTTCGAGCTTTCACTTGTGTCGTCACTACCGGAATGCCACAGATTTTTTTACAACTTTGACATGCTAGGTATAACTTTGGATTCCCCTTGGGTGCGGCGACTGACTCTCATTTTTAGGGTTCCGTAGTAAACAAGGAACCCTTATAGTTTCGTCATGTCCGTCTGTCTGTCTGTCTGTCCGCGGTCTAGCTTCGAGACTCTTAGTACTAGAAAGCTGTAATTTGGCATAGGTATACATATTAATTACGCCGACAAAGTGATCAAACAAAATTATGAAAAACATTTTTTTTAGGGTACCTCTCCAAGACGTAAAGTGGTGATGTTTTTTTTTTTTTACCCCGTGGTTAGTGGTTTCATTGGGAAGGTCCTTCAAAAACATTGTGAGTTTGTCAAAATCATTATTGGATTCAGGGATCCGTTTGCGAAATATTAAGCTTTAAAGTGCAAATTTTTATTAGAATCAAGTGTCCGGGGGGACAGGTAAATGGTTGGTTTCGGATGTGTGAAAAAAATCACAGCAGTAGTTTATATAACTTATTATCTGTTACGACGCCTGATTGAGGTGGATAACAATTAAAATTCTATTGTGTCTCGTTAATGACAGTTGAAAGGTTAT
The DNA here is from genome assembly GCA_949152395.1 of Agrochola litura. Taxonomy (NCBI): domain Eukaryota; kingdom Metazoa; phylum Arthropoda; class Insecta; order Lepidoptera; family Noctuidae; genus Agrochola; species Agrochola litura. The sequence goes on along the minus strand of OX424509.1, from coordinate 12,029,580 downwards.
CGAAATTAAAAGGAAAACTATCACAGCTAACTAGGCTTTACAAGTTAACAAGTAATAATTGACCAACTCAATTTTGCAGTTGCAAAAAACATGTTTTCCCATACATTCCGTATGGGAGAACATATTTTTCAACTACAAAGTTAAGTTTGTTTTTGGGATAAATTCATCCCAACTACGGAACCCTTCATTGTGCGTGGTCCGACACGCACTTGGCCGGTTTTTATTATGATTATTAAATAATAAATAACCACTAGCAATGAAATTTATTTGGTATAAAATTGACCGCATAATCGAGCAGTGCTTACTTACCTATACCACTACACTACCCACCTGACCTTTCTGAAAACATCACCAATAAGGTCAGTATATTATACTGACTGAGGACATATTATGTCCTCTTAGGGCGTCCCCTCCCGGCCTTTCCAGTCACATCTGCCTATACATACTACTGTACTATATACAGTAATTTATTGCCAAATAAATCAAAACTGGTAAATATTTGACAGCTATTTGTGATGTTGCCAACTTTTAGAAAGACCGCTCTTAAATTAAATAAAAATTGGTATGCTCTAACTTTGGATTCCCCCTCTATTGGAGCAGCTGACGCTCAGATCTGTTAAGCACTAAGAAAAATGTATTTTCGGTATGATTTATATGGGTATAAATTAACTTCTTCAGACTAAAGTCATCGTACTATTAATATATATCTGCTACAAAAACAACCTAAATAGAAACACAAGTGCTTGTGAAATATTCGATGTCATAGAAAATCAATCGAATTTTAATTTGACAGAAGTTTGCAGCATCGAAGATAGCTCTTGAAAACAAATGTTCCTACGTCCAACCTGGTACCGACAGTTTTAAAGATCTATTTACCTAGTTTTATCTATCTCCAATTCTACCATTTGAGTGTTTCTGTTAAGTACCTACATCTAAAAGCTTTATTTACGTATTTTTAACGACTTAAAAGCGCATCATTAACTAGAGTAATGGATTGTGATGGAGAGGTTTTAAAAAAAGGAACAAGAATCACCTACCTTATTGATTTGGGAACTACGCTAAAAGTTCTAAATTGGGTTATCCCAATAAATTTTAAGTATCTACATCTTTCATTTAGAGAAGTTGTAATGTATGAGTTCCAAAATACTGCAGGGTGTTCGAGGTAGTTGATCAAAAGACGTGTTCGTATTTATAATCTTTGAAGTTACGAAACGTGTTATGTTTGGCGTTTTGGAAACTTGATGAGAGGAATTTTATAACATAATACAAGGTCTTAAAAAACATTATTTTATAAATAAATTCTAGGAAAATACTTTTCCATAAATTAATTATTCTGTTACAAAACAAGCGTTTACTTTAAACGTAGGTATATAGTTAATTCTTGGAATAGTCTTGTTTAGAATTTGGTAAGTTTAATCATTCCGCTTGAAGGGGATTAAGCTGTGCCGCTCAATATTCCAAGAATTTGGTTTTCCTTCATAACTTATTGGTATTTAGATAGCGACAGTTAAGCAAAGTAAAGTTGTTAACCAAACACCATTACCAATGTCTTAACTAATATTTCTCAAGAGGTAAAATTGTTTGTTTGTTTGCATTAGGTACCTAATCTCTGAAAATACTTATCTGATTACAAGAACTCTTTCATTGATAGAAAGCTTCACTATTGGCGAGTATCTTAGGATGGTTTATGGTATAGTGGACTTCCACGCGGTAGAAAGCCGCGGGTAGAAGCTATAGTTTGACAGATACCGTTGTACCGCGCCTTTCGTCAACGCTCAAAGCGCGGCAGCGCGGCGTCCCACCGCTCACGGCATCCCGCCTCCCGCCTAACCGCGCATTCCTGACGCGGTATCGGTCAAACTATAGTATTTATTTCCTAACGTATTTGTGTAGGTATAACAACAACTGCTTTATATAAATACATACAAATACCTTACATAAAAGCAATATGTGACGGTATTATTAATCGTGAAAAGATTTGTCACAGTAACATAATGGTAGCTTTATAATGCGTGCCAAGGTCCCGCGGGTCGAAAGTCCATAAATAACGATATGAAAAATTGTTTACCGCTTTGGCCTTTGAGAATTTTCGATTGAGAAATTTATGTCATGATATATTTTCATCACGTACTGATTAATTACAGACAAACAGGATGGTTTTCTTATGTTGTGCTATATTTGATTCTTCACAGCATATTTTTATGCTTTCCTATACTGTGTGTGCATCCGTTCCACTAGCATGTGCATTCGCGGCACAAGGCATAAATTTAAACCAATAGCCAAGTTATTCGGCTTCGACGATGGAGCAACCTTACCTAGATAAAACTGATGTACATATGGCCGATGAACTGAGAAGACGTCAATTGCAATAAATCGCGATAGATAAATGAGCTTGCGTTATATTATGAAATGTCATTTTCCGATGATGTAAATAAATTTGAGTTTAACTACTGTGTATGCATAGATTAGAAAGAAAAAGAAAGAAAAATTGTTTATTCTGCACAAAATAAACGCACATTACACAAAAAAATACATAAATCATAAAATATAATATCCTACATTCTCCAAAAGCCAAAAGCCTCGTATTCAGGTTCGAAAAGTGATAAAAAGTTCAAACATTTTTGTCTATTGCTTATGTCAAGGCCAGATACCAATGACAATTTACAATTTGCAATTAGCAGTTAGTTATAACTTATAACCAAAGCGAGAAACCTAACATGGAATAAAATTGTGATTGTTGTTCTAAATATTTGCACGGCTGAAATGCCGAATATAGTGAAACCCATAGATAGTACTTAAGAACATATGTACCTATATTCTTGCAAATAAATATCATTCATATCATTCATTCTTTCATTGTATGTATAGAAAAACGTTAAGGATGTTAAAAATATATCATGTTTTTTTCTGTAGGGAAGTATCAGTAAAATTGAAGGTTACCTAATTAAGTCGTTTTTTCTTTTAAATAGCCATACACAATTTTCTTATGTACCCTAGATTGATGTAATCTAGATTATTTGACTATAAATAATGTTTGTAAATCAATTTATCTATTAATTATTATTGAATACCCAAACCAGTTCTAAATCTGACCTTCACAAACCCATCCAATTATTTAGGGAAAGGAATCCTAAATATTTGGAACAGATTGCTTTTTTATAATGCTTGATTTACTTTTAATAGAAAATTCCGAAGGCCTGTTAACCCTCTTCACGCAATGTATTGTTGGAAGAAAGCGTCTTGAGTATTCATCTGTATTTCTGGAAAATCTGCTTCATTGTGATACTAATTTAATAACCGTCTGCACTTAAGTTCATGCTTAACTCTTCAGAACAAAATTAGCCAAAAAATACGTTGCACCAAACTGACATGTCCTAACTTTGCGACACCGATTTTCAGAGTCAACCAACCACTTACCAAAAGAGTCAAAGTATGAAAGTGTAATTTCAGATTCAACCCCGATTTCAGTCCATTTCCGCCCTAAATTGTGCAACCTTTTTAACATTTATTCTCTTTACAGGGAATCTGGAGGTCACCATGCGTCGCTTCTTCGTCGCGGCGACAACAACACCTCTTCAATTCGACTGACAATGAACAACCGATCGATGCGGTCTTCAGCCAAATACTCCAACGGACATAATGTCAGTTTGTTATAACCTTTGCGTAAAACTATGAACAATCGGGTTTTAACCATACCCGAAGAGACAGTGCATAATATGGACTCAAGCAGACAAATTACATGTGTTGTGTGCATCGAAAGACAAAGAATGAGAAATCGTTTTAATTATACCGATTTCTAAGTGTAAATAAACTCATATAAAGCGTGTAAATTTTGTAAATATTTTACCGTAAATTACCAGTTTTAAAGTAGAGTTTTATAATGTAAGGGTGGTTACACATATATGTTCGCCAAGGAATAGATTGCTCACATTGCGAGTTTCTGATAAACGTACCCATTTGGTGTTTGTTTATAGATGTGTAAACACCTTAATGCCATTCGATGTTGTGATCTGAGATTAGTAGAATTATTAAAGTTTATTATGAAGCTTTTGTTCTGGATTTTAATTTATTCAATCATTCTTAGTTAAACCCTCTACTTACAAAGTCTTTCTCAAGGTTTTGTTATTCAAGAAGTTCAGGTCTCATTCGTAGTGACAGTAATTTGCGATCTTAATCGGGCGAAATTTTTAGACATTTTACAGTAAGATAAATGAAGAAACTTAATACTAATGATGTCAGATAATAAATACATACATTTGCATCTTTATGTGAGATGTCTACTAACTATGTTTAAAAAGGTAAATAATTTAGTACTTAGGTACTTATCTATAAGTAAGTAATAAAAAATATTAAAGTAGCTTTTTGTGTATGTCTGTCTGACAGCGTTTTTCTCCTAAACTACACAAGGGATTTCAGTGCTGTTTTCAACATTATTTAGATGATTTATTCCAAAAGGTTTATGTGTATAGATTATAAACTACATGAATATTATTATAGATAATATTAATAGTTTTTTCAAGTCGTGAAAGCTGTGTTAGTAAAATATTTTTTTTTGATGTGTGCCTAACAATGGTTTAACAGGACGCCGAGATAGGAATTTTTCGTTGGCATGATAAATAAATTCATGGTTTCCGAGATGGGAAGGTGCCGAGATAGGTCTAAACCATAAAATCAGCGGCTCGACGACGAACACATTATTATGCTACATTATATATATATATGTCGGATTCGGTCATTAGTACGGACACGAAACGAATCGCAAGCGCGCCACTGGCGACATCAAGAGTGATCTACCCACACCAAAAAAGGCGCGCTTCTAAGGCCACGGCGAGGAGGGAATTCAGCCTCTGGTCGCATCGGAGTGAAGACGTCACGGAACTGTTCTCGAATCATGGTGCTCAGTTATTGTGTTAGTTGTAATTTGTGATCATTTTGTTAATTGGTGATTTAAATAAACGCCGTCGCACCCAGTGTGTGTATAATTTAGCTAGTGTGATTCATTTCATAGTAAATTATAATGTGATCTGAACTACAAACTGTTTTTCTATTGCGCATTAACCAACACTACCCACACTACGCCCACAGTAGTTAAAATATTGCTGGTAATAACGAAAGTAATATACCCGTCTCCGACATATAAGTGAAGTAAACTACGAACACAAACTAGTAAGTTAGGAACATAAACTTATTACCAAAATGACATAATAAATATACGAATTTGATGGTGAAAGCGCAGAAGGAAGCACGTACCTAAATCTTACATTCTAGATAAAAACAAATTCACCTTAATAAGGGACAGGATAGTACTATTTTCTTGATAAACAAGCAAATTTTTTCAAGCATTCTAGAAGTAAGTAATCAGCAAAAACTAGCAAATGGAAGAAAACGATTCAGTAGCACTAACAAAAACCGGATTATTGAGAAGCGTGTTCTGCATAAATAAGTTTTTGGATAAAGTCCTCTCACCAATCACGATGTGACATTATATTGAGGATAATCCAGAGGGTCGCTACTGGTAGAAGAAAGACCTCAGCTTTTCTTATTATCTTATGGTGAGGAAAGAATATAAATAAGGCTACTAAGGACAACCAATTAGCCTGAATTGGTGGATCGGAACTTTAAGGGTGTTTGATTAAGGCTCGCCTTGGTTAACAAGTTTTTAGCAAAATCGATAGGGGAACTAGGTTAAAGTAAGTTAAAGTTTTCGTTTGAAAAGCTTGTTACCAACCAATAACCAAATTTAGTTATTTTATACACTTAATATTATAAAGGCGAAAGTTTGTGAGCGCGTATGTTTGTCTCTTCTTCACGCTCAAACGGCTGGACGTATTTGGATGAAATTTAGCACACAGATAGTTTATAACTTGGACTAATACATAGGATACTTTTCATCTCGATATTCTTACGGGATCGCGACTTATGCGACTGAAACCGCGGGGTGCAGCTAGTTAATTCATAAACCAGGTTTTTTCCAACAATGTGTACCTTATACGTAAACATTCCTTCCACTTTGTTCATTTAAAATAATAATAGGCAAGAGCTGATTATAATTAATTATTATTTTCTGTTTTAACATTAAATTAAATTTGTTAAACCCTATCGAACAACCGCGCATTTCAATTAGAACTGACGAAACTCGATTAAATAAGAAAAGGGACAAAATCAATTAGAGAATTTAAAAATCGAGTGACGGAAGTCGAAATTGAGTTGTTCCATTCAAACTTTACAAAACACCGCTAAACTTTATAATCAGGTACGGTTCTTACACAACGGTTCTTAGTTGAGCTGTCAAGATGGTAACAGGGTTAACCAATGACAAGATAAGAAACGTAGGCATGACAGACAATTTATACCTACCCACAAACGTTTTCATAAATCTTCGCTTAGTAATAGTATGTTACGCTTGCCTAAGTCCGTCCGTGAATGGGTGCGTTGGAAAGAACGCTAAGCCGTTGACCCCGGTTGTCTTTTGTAGATCTTCGACAGTAGTTGCGGGTAGTCAGAAACCCGAAACTCTTAACTTGCTAACCAAAGGGTGTCGCATTACCCAGTAATTGGATTGAAGAGGTCAGATAGGCAGTCGTGTCTTGAAACATACCTACTGGAATTGAGCTGCATCCAGTAAGACTGGAATCCGACACCAATATAGTTGGGAAAAGTTTAAGCAGATTATAAGACCTTTTCATGATGATGGAATGATATACCATACCTAAACTTTGTTATCTACGTGATAAGTAAGTACCTATGTAGTAAATCTGTAAGAATATTTTATAAAGTCTGACTTACTCCATAACAAGATCTCGCCTCACAAGGGAATAAAAAAAAAAAGTGTGTGTATGTCAGCTCCAATGCACGACTGGAGTTTACTCCTTAATATAATTGTCTTTGAATATGCAATAGGCAAAGAAGAGAAAAAAACGAATATCTTTAAAAAAAAAACCGCCGGAATATCTAAGATCGAAGTGTGAAATATGTAACTGTTGTTACGTCGGGTGCAGACACGCGGACTACTTATATTTTATTTTTAAAAGTATTTCACTTAACTATTTTTATTTTATTTTATTTAATGTTTATTTCTGTATCTATCTATCCGTGACATCACTGTGGGCCCTATCAGAATACCAGCGCTGCGACATTTATTTTTTAAATGTCGCAGCATATGCTGAGATAGGAGCCTTTTGGCCTCGTACAGGACTTTCTGTTTTTGGTTTTTTACCTTGTTTTTTATTTTTTCTTTTATTTTTTATTAATGTTTTAAGGTGAAGGTGTTTAGTTTAATTTTTTATTCCTTGTGCGAGTCTCAATAAATACTTTTTCTTTCTTTCTTTCTAATTATATGCTTTTTTCAAAAAAAATATCTGTTATATTTATGAATAAAACAAGCATTTATTTCAATTAAACCATTTACAGGCACTTTTGAATTGTCAAGGAATCGGTCAGTCAGAAATATGAATCTAGTTGCTCATTCCAAAGCGTAGTAGGTAGGTACCTATGGAGAAGAACGGGCAAGAAACTCCACGGACACTCTTTTAAATAAAAAATTGTTACAAAATATTGGTTAGGTACATCATTCATGTTGAAATTATACATGTGAGAACAATGTAGACGTGCACGTTAGAAGCGTCCGTATTTAATAAAAATATAAAACAAAGAACAATTAACAAATTAAAATACATTAAAAATAAGCCGTGGCAACTAAGAGATGACCAGTCCATAAATATCACTTCTCATAAAATTTCCATACCAGGGGCCATAAACAAAAATCAATTCTTAAGGAGTAGACTCCAAACACGGTGGAGCATACGGTGGAGGTCTGCCCGGCTTGGGCGGAGCAACGCCGTGTCCTCGTGGAGGCGATCGGCGGCGGTGATCTCTCGCGTCCGGCCCTGGTTCAGGCCATGGTACGGAGCGAGAGGAAATGGCAGGAAGTCACCTCCTTCTGCGAAGCGGTAATGCTCGCAAAGGAGGAGGCGGAACGCGTGAGGGAGAGGCAAATTTCGCGCCCTCACGCCCCTAACCGCCGCAGGAGGAGACGCCCGGGGCGGGAATCGCGAGCCGATTTCCGGCCACCGTAGGCGCGGGCTTGCGGACGGTGAGCAATGGGTAGCTCGCCGTCCGATAAGGACCAAGCCCGGGTCGACGGCGCGTTGTGTTCCACGCGCGCCTCAAAGAGATGTCAGCAGAATTGACGGGGTCCATTAGGGCCAATGCCTGCCGGGGGTTCGAAGAAAACCGATAGGGAAATCGTGGCCCCCGGCAACAGGGCAACCGAAGGAACACGGGTGGGTTTTAGTCAGTAAGAGTCTGACACGCCCTCCCGCTCCACCCAGAGCGGGAGAAGTTATTTGATAATTTCCCAACCAAAAAAAAAAAAAAAAAAAAAAAAAAAAGGAGTAGACTCCAAAATCTGAGCATAAAGGTAAGAAGGTATTATAGAAATGAAGTTAAAAGTATCCCTGAATTACGTGACTCGAATCATATCCGCATAAATGATTGTATGTAAGTCATGTTGAGTTGAAAAATAATGTATGTTTTGAGACGTATTCGAATCTCGTTACAAAGAAATCACTTCTGATAATAGAGAAGCTGTATGTATACTTATCATTCATTGCACGTGACTGTATACACTTTTTTATCATTATTTCTGCGTGAATGAACAAACGCTTCTAAAGCAATGAAATGGAAACCATTTTACTCGAATAAACTGATACCTACTGAAGTATTTCCAGGTGCAATCAAAATGATTTGAAACTTTTCTAGAAGATTAATTTAAATAATAAACTCTACGTTATTCCTAAAGTTTTATTCAAACAATTTTAAGGTATTATAGTTACAGCCAGAAGCTTCTCGTAAATATAAACCCCTTTGGTTTCAGAATATTGAAGTCGTAACCGACGTTACTTGGTATTCTAAAGTAATTTAAGTCACGGAATCTCTCTTTTCCCGCAAAAAGTTTTCATTATTCAAACAATCCAAAAAGTCCTTTCGATTCAAATTAATTCACTTTAGGTGTGGTTAAGTTCGATAGAGGTCTGTGTAATGACAATAAGAGTATTCGGAAATTTATTCCAATTCATAATGAAAGTATTTCTAGTGCTGTTCTCTAAACTCCCAACCTAATCGTATAAAATTAAAAAGCGAACTCACTGGTTTTTATCGTTTTGAATTTCGAAGTTATGTGTTATGTACTCAGAGATTATTTTTTGTTTTATTTTTAAGTGAAAACTTTTTTAAGCGCGTTGGGCATTTTTGAGATGGAAAAAACAATGAACTCGCGTCACCGTTACCAACACCTCATTTTTGTAAACGCGATTGTGCTCTTTATTTATATCATGTTACGGATTAATGTTCTATGCACGTATTTTTACTTTAAAGGTTTTAGAAGTATTTTTATTAATTGTTCAAGTTTTCACCTCTGTTGGCACTCCCGGAGGGCCACAGTTTAAAAAAAAAATTATATACACGAGCTGCATGATTATTTTTGGATACAAAAGTTCCGAAGATTAAATACAAGTCGCTTTTATTTTAATTAATTTCTAAAAAGCTCGTTTTTATACAGTCATTTGAAATAATTGCCGTCACCAGTACTCACCAGTATGCTCATTAGTAAATTAAATTTACGTTTATTCCGCTTTTACCTACAGAGTTTACATAAGCCTTAATCCGGCAGTGACTGATTACTGTACATATAAATGAAGAGGGATTTAAATTAATATGTTTTTACACTTCCATAACAGTAGCTGGTAGGTACAGAAACGATTTAGAATTACTTATGAATAAAATAATATAAACAAAAAATACCATCTATGCTTAAAATCTGTTATTGAAACATTGACCAAACAGTCGTTTTGAACATTTAGCTGATGTATTTCCAAAAAATAGGCGTGATAATAGTAAATTATGTCAATTAACGTGTCAAACTACTTTGGTGCGCAGAAGTGTCTACTGCATAGCCCCAATTATTCACAATAAATTACCAAGTGGTTGGAAAGACTTGACAACAATGCTTTTTAAAAGTAGAATACGTAATTTTTTAATGGATAAGGCGTACTACAGTGTGACTGAGTTTTTATCAGAGATTTTTTGTAGCCAAATCACTCTGGTTTATTGTATCTGGCTTATGGTAAAACTTAAGTGAATAATAATATAAATGTTTGCATGCCGAATGGTGAAATATGGCTGAGTTTTAATGTAACATCTATTAAGTATTACCCATATTTGAGGTCAAAATAAATGTCCTTTGAGGTATGAGGAACAGGGTGTGAAGTTCACTAATCCTCTATAGAAAAGGAAGGATCCTCTGACCAGACGAGTGTCCGCGTCTGGCGGGTAAGTGCTCAACGGTTAAAGTCGGGATCTTGTATATATGTCGATCGCGCGGTAAACTCTAATTGTGCGTTGCAGGATTTGTGTGACGTCAGGATTTTTGTGTGACGTCAGGTCTTTGATGCGTAGTTCGCATGTTGCAAAGTAGATGCCGCCACATGTCTACTCTATTCTATTAAACACAATTTAACATCAAATCGGCTTAGCCTTTTCCCATCTATGTTGGGGTCAGCTTCCAGTCTAACTGGATGCAGCTGAATATCAGTATTTTACATGGAGCGAGGGGTGAGACAAGGGGATGTAATTTCCCCGAAATTGTTCTCTAACGCATTGGAGGATGTGTTTAAGACGCTGAACTGGGAAGGGCGTGGTATTAACATCAACGGCGAGTACATCTCACACTTGAGATTTGCAGATGACATCGTCATACTGGCCGAATCGCTACATGACTTACAACAGATACTGAATGGCCTAGTTGATTCTTCTGTAGGCATTGGTCTCCGGATGAACTTGGACAAAACCCAGGTAATGTTCAACGAACACGTCACTCCGGGGCCGATTGCTGTTAATGGCGGTGCTCTCGAGGTTGTTCGAGAATATGTTTACCTCGGGCAAACTCTGCAGTTTGGTAAGAACAACTTTGAGAGGGAGGCTAACAGGAGAATTCAGCTGGGCTGGGCAGCGTTTGGGAAACTTCGTCGAGTCTTCTCGTCACGTATTCCACAGAGCCTAAAGACGAAGGTCATCAATCAGTGCGTCCTGCCTGTTATGACCAACGGAGCCGAAACATGGACACTCACAGTACGGCTGGTCCATAAATTTAAGGTTGCTCAGCGAGCCATGGAGCGGGCTATGCTTGGAGTCTCGCTGAGGGATCGAATCCGGAACAAAGTGATCAAAATCAAAATCAAAATATTTTATTTCACATAAACCTACAAGGACACTTATGAAACGTCAGAAGCTAGGTGCACGGTTCCAATTGTTCGCTTCCTATGGAGAAGAGCCGGCAAGAAACTCCACGGTTACTCTTTTCAAAATAAATTATTTCTACAATGTTTTCAAATTACAGTGTTAATAGGTATGGGAGGACAGTGTAAGCCTATCAACAAGTACCAGGTACTTAGTAAAATAAAAAATGGTACACAAGTTTACAGCCTACAACGTTCTCACATTCAAAAAATCTAAAAGAAAAGAAAAGAATCTATATAAAAGATAAACAAAATAATAAAAATAAGAACCTATTTAAACCAAATGACATGATTGCCACTACAGCTGTAACAAATCTAATTTGATTCAAAAAAATATATATATGTCGGAGCCGGGTATGTGACTTTCGATATTATCAGCGATATTTCAACTACTGTGGGCGTAGTGTGGGTAGTGTTGGTTGATGCGCAATAGAAAAACAGTTTGCAGTTCAGATCACATTTTAATTTACTATCAAATGAATCACACTAGCTAAATTATACACACACTGGGTGCGACGGCGTTTAGTAAAATCACCAATTAACACAATGATCACAAATTACAACTAACACAATTACTGAGCACAACGAATCGAGAACAGTTCCGTGACATCTTGATTCCAATGCGACCCGAGGCTGAATGCCCTCCTCGCTGTGGCCTTCAAACATCACGACTCTGTAGAAGCGCGCCTTTTTTGTTGTAGGTAGCTCACTCTTGATGTCGCCAGTGGCGCGCTTGCGATTCGTTTCGTGTCCGTACTAATGACCGGATCCGACACGGCCATCCTGCTATGCACACGTCCTCGTGTGTTTTACCTGCAACCAAAACTCAACAACAGTACCTGTTCGACTCGGCCAATTCTGACCATTTACGGGTTCCAACTTTTGAGATAAGGAAACTTTAATCCTGAACACTTTACAAAACAATACTCCTACTTCTCAATGAACTCAAAAACTTTCGACTAATTAAGGCAAAAATCATCAACCAGAGCCAGGTACCATCGTTTTCCACATTAACAATCGTCTTTTCACTAAGAGCCTTAGAAACCCACACACGAGTAAACCACTCCAACGCTATGGCTCTCCAGCCGACTAGCAATCGCATTGCTCTCACACATCCAGCGCATGGATCAAAACTATGGTCTCTCCAGACCCCGACCTCCGCCAGTAACTACTGGCACGGTCCCACACAATACGGCCATTAGAGAACCCTACTCGCGTGGTTCCCATAACTTAGGTTTGCTCATCACCACTGTGACCACTATCTACTACGACTGGTACATGACCTACTAGCATCTTTCTTCACCTAACGTAAACGTGAATTTCTGTAAAGTTTGTTTATTTAACTAACATTACATTTCTAACATCATTCTACTAACTTCAAAAAGTAAAATTGTAGGCAGGGATAACAATTAAATAAGCAACATGACAATCAATCAGAGTCCAGGCACTATAGAGGATTATGTAAACTGATAATTTAAGAATTGACCCAAAGTCATTAACCAATTAACAAAGCCCCGGGTATCTCATTCGCGGTCAACAATCACATGCGCACTTCCCAAAGGAATGCCGAGTCGTCCTTGACTCTACGATCTTGGCTACAAGGCTAGATCCGACCATACTACCCAGAGCTATCGCGTACCACGTACACGATACTCTGGTACGGTCTCCTATACGGTCTTGGCTACACGGCTAGACCCGACCATACTACCCAGAGCTATTGCGCACCACGTGCACGATACTCTGGTACGGTCTCCTATACGGTCTTGGCTACAAGGCTAGACCCGACCATACTACCCAGAGCTACCGTGTACCACGTACACGATATTCTGGTACGGTCTCATACGGTCTTGGCTACAAGGCTAGACCCGACCATACTACCCAGAGCTATCGCCCACCAAATTCCCACGGTCTAGCAAGTAGATGCCGATTTCTAACGGGCTATGGCTACGATACACTGGTACGGTCTCCGACCTAACGAATCGAGAACCCGTGCATCTCACACGAACAATTCAATTCGACTCTACTTTCACTATCTCGTCTTCTTCAAAATCCTCAATAGGCCCTCGGCCCTTGGCCCTTGGCCCTCGGCCCTAAGCCCTCGGCCCTAAGCCCTCGGCCATTGGTCCTCGGCCCTCGGCCCTTAGCCCTTGGCCCTTGGCCCTCTACTTCAAGTCAAGCTTAATTTAATTACGCTCTTCGTTTTTTAATAACCCGAAACCCCAAACTAAATTTTTGTTATATCCGCCTTTTTCTAATAATTTCTGACGCAATCTCACGGACTTCATCAACGTCCTACCATAATAATTTAATTACTTTGCAAGTTAGTGTCGGGAAGCACATCCCAAAATCAAAACAATTAAAACACAAAAACCTCAAGTTGGTGTTCGCTAATCGTTACGCTACATAAGATTGGTTCTGAGCTGAATACACGTGTTTGACCAATACCAGTCAACGCAACAACGTTATTAACTCGTTTGCCACTTAATTTGGGTACACAACTCTCCTTTACTAACGAGTATTCAACACCAGAATCGTTAACAAAACAATACAGCTCACCTTTTTTTTTACGTGCCTGAGGGTAGTTGTGCAACGAATTCCACTCGCCGTTCACTGCTTGCAACACGTACTCCAGCATCCGACAGCAGCTGCACCGGCGCCCAGCTGCACCGGCGCCCAGCTGCACCGGCACCCAGCCGCACCAGCGCCCAGCCGCACCGGCGCCCAGCCGCACCAGCGCACAGCCGCACAGGCGCACAGCCGCACAGCCCGCACAGGCGCACAGCCGCACAGGCGCACAGCCGCACCGGCGCACAGGCACCCAGCCGCACCGGCACACAGCCGCACCGGCGCACAGCCGCACTCGTGCTAACTCGTGCATCCTGCGGTCTGCCGCGACCGAGACCCCAACCACGGCGGCCGCGACCTCTATGGTGTCAGCCATGACTGCGACCAGTTCCCGTTTCCACTCCCGAATGGACACCATCTCATGCCAGGGTCACCAGCTGGTGCCCCGTGAGGATGCTTCACTGTCGCGAAACATTATCTGAAACTCATAGCAACGGGTTTGACTTCTTTTCGAACAAGCTGTGAAAAAGTTAAAATGTCGAATATCTTCTAAACGGTAGGTCGTAGCTCAAAAATAACAAGATTTTACTTCCCCTTGCATCTCGTGAACTTAACCAGGAGATAAATTTAGAGAAAGAAAAATGTGACCTTCACATGACCTCGACTTCATCAATTGGTACAATACGGATCACAATCTATTTAATGTTTGTAACCGATGATTCGAATACACCACCTGAAAATGAAGCACCCGAAGGGCTTCGCTAATGGCTGCGGGGCTGCTTGGCTCGATACTAAAGACGTCATAGATCTTCCTCTGCTGTCAATAGCCTTGGCTTGGCTGTCGCGCACCATGATTACGCATAAACGCTTGCATGTTTTTATTTTAATGTTCAAACACGGCACGCCAACGGTCATTTTCAACGTTTTTATATTGCACATGAACGAACACGAATCCCACTTATGATGTCGGAGCCGGGTATGTGACTTTCGATATTATCAGCGATATTTCAACTACTGTGGGCGTAGTGTGGGTAGTGTTGGTTGATGCGCAATAGAAAAACAGTTTGCAGTTCAGATCACATTTTAATTTACTATCAAATGAATCACACTAGCTAAATTATACACACACTGGGTGCGACGGCGTTTAGTAAAATCACCAATTAACACAATGATCACAAATTACAACTAACACAATTACTGAGCACAACGAATCGAGAACAGTTCCGTGACATCTTGATTCCAATGCGACCCGAGGCTGAATGCCCTCCTCGCTGTGGCCTTCAAACATCACGACTCTGTAGAAGCGCGCCTTTTTTGTTGTAGGTAGCTCACTCTTGATGTCGCCAGTGGCGCGCTTGCGATTCGTTTCGTGTCCGTACTAATGACCGGATCCGACATATATATAAAATTGTAGGTATGTAATGTCAAATACTGAAAAGATTATGTCAATGAAGTATGTAAAAAAAGTAAAATAAAAAAAATCATCGTAATTTGGGAGCAGTTAATAGACATTTACATTGTTATGCCGTTAATGAGGTACCAGGGAAGCCACATGTGCAGAAGGAATTATTGCCAAACTTCCTTGTCTTCAACGTAGTCTTTAATCTTATAATTATGCTTTTTGATAAGGACACGTTTCATGTGGGTTTTGAACTTTCCATCGCTTAGTTCTGTAACAGACTTTGGCAGCTTGTTATAAAAGCTTGATCTGCTTGATCCGGCAGAGAACCAAAGTTATCGACATAGCTTACAGAATTAGCAAACTGAAGTGGCAGTGGGCCGGCCATATCAGCCGTAGAACCGATGACCGTTGCGGTACGCGTGTTCTTGAGTGGAGACTACGAATTGGCAAACGTAAGGTAGGACGCCCTCAGGCTCGGTGGAGTGACGATCTTCGCAGGGTAGCTGGTAGCAGCTGGATGAGAGTTGCCGAGATTCGAGCTGAATGGCGTGCAATTGGAGAGGCCTATGTCCAGCAGTGGACTGCTATAGGCTGATGATGATGATGATGATGATGACATTGAGCGACTGCCTATCTGACCTCCACAACCCAGTAACTGGGTAATACGATACCCGGTGATACCCCTTGAAAAAACTGGTTGTCAGACTTTCGGGCTTCTGACGACCCGTAACGACTGTCAAAGATCCACAAATGACAGCCAGGATCAACGGCTTAATATGCTTTCCGAGGCACGGAAGAGTCTCGGTATGTGGAAATGGTCACCCATCCACGGACCAACCTCGGCAAGCGTAGCTTAACCTGATGGATCGACTCGTGCAGCTGTTATTACTTAGCCACGAGCTTCTCAAACACTATTATAACATATTACAAAAAAAAACCATCTCACAGTTTTGCGATGAGCACTTTTTATCCCGATGGTTAGCGACTTAGCGAGGCGCGGTCTTGAATCTCCTGAATTGATATTAGATTTACGAGTTGATCCTCACTCCTTACAGTAAATCTATGTGCGGTACCAACTCAGTATTTAAACTGATTGTTGTGGAACAAACTGAGTGGGCCAAGCACGAATGCGCGAAGTAAATATAATGTTAATTCGAACGCTTTTTGAATCGACAATAGAACTGTCGTATAGCTTTTATGTTGAAATGCGATAAGTAGAATTTGTATCACCCATAGATAACTGAAACCTGAATAACTGGTGAAAAGTGGGTGTACTATATACCTATAGCCGCTCTCCATAACCCTTTGGGGAAATAAGGCGTAATGTTATGATATGTAACAGATATGAATAGTCTCCAAATAAATATTACGTGCGAAACGATTAATTTCAATTTTTTTTAAATGGCACTCCGGGAGTGCTGACAGAAGTGAAAACTTGAACAATTAAAAAAAATACTTCCAAAACCTTTTAAAGTAAAAATACTTGCATAGAACATTGGTCCGTAACATAATATAAATAAAGAACACAATCGCAATTACAAAAATGAGGTGTCGGTAACGGTGTCGCGAGTTCAATTGTTTTTTCCCATCTCAAAAATTCCCAATGCGCCTAAAGAAGTTTTCACTTCAAAAACGTTACGTTTACTTCGTGGGTTCATGCTCGGCCTTCACTACTTAATCCTTCCGCATCCTTACTCCTTCGAAACATATCCTTACAAGTAATTGCTTCGGTTTTAACTATGGAACTTAAGGTGTCAAGTGGTTTTACGTCGCGGAGCAAAATCACAGCGGTATTATTTGACTTTGTTGTTGTAATTATGTCTGTGAAATGTGAAACAGGAGTGTCGTTAACCTATGTTGAAACAATTTCCGTATTTAATGTTGTCCTTTGTATTTACGTACTAAGATTACAATGAGTGCTTATACGATATTAAAATACGAGAATTCATACATTCAATAATAAATCGACGACAGCAAATTACAAAGAGTTAACTGCGCTTTTTACGAAATTCACTTTTTTAGATAATTCGACTCAGTATTCTTTGTTTTATCATAGGATTTTTTTTGTGTTTTATACTCAATTTTAACTAAAAATAAGTCTCGTATATAAAGACAACTACACCATATTTTCACAAATTGCCGACGTAGACACGGTCTTAAACCATTGGCCCCTGTCTACTACTTACTAAGATTTCTATGAGAGAAAGCTACCTTGGTACTTGCATTATTAAGGTATTCAAATCTAACAATTCATGTTAAATAATTAATAATAAATAAATAGAGCCATAAAGTACCATATCGGTATTTATTATAGAAATATATATTATGTAGGTAGCTAAAATGTTTGTCTTTTTTTACCCTGATTCGTAATTTTAAAAAAAGCTAGCTCGTGGATCGTGGCTAAGTACTAACAGCTGCACAGGTCAATCCATCAGGTTAAGCTACGCTTGCCGAGGTTGGTCCGTGGATGGGTGACCATTTCTACATACCGAGACTCCTCTGTGCCTCGGAAAGCACGTTAAGCCGTTGGCCCTGGCTGTCATTTGTGGATCTTTGACAGTCGTTACGGGTCGTCAGAAGCCCGAAAGTCTGACAACCAGTCTTACCAAGGGGTATCGTATTACCTAGTTACTGGGTTGTGGAGGTCAGATAGGCAGTCGCTCCATGTAAAATACTAGTATTCAGCTGCATCCGGTTAGACTGGAAGCCGACCCTAACATAGTTGGGAAAAGGCTAGGTAAATTGATTCGTAATTCAAAAAAAAACTTGTAATGCAGTTCGATCTGCACACCAACAAATTAAAACTCAACAGCTACACTTGGGAAACAAATCAAATAGTTTAAAAGCTATTTCTTAAATGGAAAGCGAAGCGTCTGTTTTCTTCGAAGCATCATGGCTGCCAACTGCAACGCGAACGGAGTGAATAACAAACTGCACTAAAGGTTCCGAGACGCCTTTTAATGTTTGTAGTTTCTGCATACATTGTCTTATATAAGGGTGTGTTTTTAAGAAGGCAATTTCTTTATGGAACGAGATAGAAGAGTATCTATAGAGTGAGATTATATTCAGCTTTGTCTGGATATTATGCGTAGATCGGTCTCGAGTGGGTACTGAAACAACTTTATTTTTTTTAAAATCACCGTCCTATGCAGCTGTCTCAGACATTTTTAAGTAAATTATAGCGACAGAAATACTTTTAAGAAAGTCTTTATTCTTAAGTGCCGTTTGAGTATTCGGGGCTTTAGAGATAAGCCAACCATTTGCCAAAGCCTCTTAAACGCAATCATTTGTGATTCTTGGCGTATGCGGTAGGCGCGACGTGTTGCTGTCATTTTGAAAAGCATAACAAACATGAATGCTCTTAGCCCAGGATATGGTAAAATGTATATGCCTATAAATTCCTAGCTATAGGTACGTAGGCACTGGGTTGTGAATATCCATCATGTGTTGTTAACCTAAATATACAACACTGCTTCGAAACTATGACAATAGTGACTATTGTTTGTTTATCAACTAATAATTCAGATTCAACAGACGAGACACCGAACAATTTAGCCAAATTGTCGTCAATTTCTGCTTCAGTTATTACACTAAGTATAGCCATAAAGTTAATTAACTGCTCCCTTACTAAAAGTTGCACAGAAAATGAGAGGTTAACGTCTTTTGTCGTTACACGGGGTAATTGATCGAGTCTGAAACGTGTTTCAGTTCATTCGGTAACATTTAAAACATTCGTTTTGATTTCATTTGTTTGAAAGAAATGGTTCCGTGAATTTTTCAAACTTGAACATTGAACTCAATTACCTTTAATTAACTTTTAAAGCCAGAGTCAAGTTCCAGAAGACTTTTAACTTTAAACTTTCTTTCCCGAGTAAAGATTCAATGAAGGAAGTTGTAACACTTTTACGCGGAGTTTTTCGAATAAATACCTCTACCCAGTAAAGTCAAACGCACGTCCCTTTGATTTTGATCTAGCCTAGCGTAGTACGAAGTTTCAATAGAAAACGAGGTCAGCTTAGGCTGCCTGTCCATTGACATTTTGTAATGCGAAGCAGAGTTGCGGATTGTATCTGTTGATTGATGCGGAGCGAAGTAGTGCGGAACGGAGTTGCGGACCTTGCGGAGCTAGGCTGAGTTCACGCGACGAGTAATATGAGCGAGCGGCAGCGGCGGGAGATCAGTTCCCCGCTCCACTTCCTAGATCCGCTCCGCTCCTCTCCTCTCCTCTCCTCTCTGCTCCAGTGGTCAGTCAGCCTTATACTGGGTTTGTTACCACTGACGTCGACTGTATCTACAAGTGCTTTGTGGAGAAAACACTGAAGACGATGTTTTAAATGGACGTTTGTTTGACCCCTTTTAGTTAAAACAATAGGATAGCTTGTTGATGACGTAACTAGGCTGGCCCTTGATACTAACCCCAGTGCTAAATTGTGCAGAACAATACAATACTATTCAATCAATATTAATGATCGCAATTGATTCTGATATGAAGAATATGAAATGAGTGAAGAGCCTTGAAGTAACAAGAACTGATATAGCAAAAGACATTCAGTTATTACAAGGCTAATTTTATTTACGTAAAAAAAGGATACTTTTGATGCAATAACTATCTCTTTGAAGAATCTATGTAAATATAGGTATATCGAAATAAGTGGAGGTCTAGAGAGCAAAGACAAAAAGCGTTAAGCTTGATTTACACGGTGCAATTAAATACCCTGTGGCGTCAATTTAGACAAAAATAAAATCTGCACCGTCTTAAGACCTTTCATCCTAAAAGTTGGCAACGTTGCAAACAGGTATCAAATATTTAACTATTTTGATTAATTTGGCAATATTACTGTAGGTATGGAAAAATTAAATATAGCTAACTAGCGAACTAGAATACTAATAATGAATTGTAATTATAACACTGAATTTAGTGTTGTAACCATTTTAGGTGTAAAAAAGGCACTTGGAAAGTTTCCAAATACTTTTTTACATCTAAAACTAAATATTCCGTATTACGATATTAAATCATTGCATTTCAGTATTAATATTTTAGTTCATCGATTAGCCATATTTCATATTTGCATATTTTAAATTAATCAAAACATCTAAATATTTGACATCTATTGGCGACGTTGCCAAATTTCCGAAAAAAAAACGCTCTTATCAGTGTTTAAACAGCTTAGTCTCACATGAAAGGACAGAGTTTCGACTCAGCACAAAAATCTGTGAGGCAAAGCTCTCTACTTAGGATATAATTTAGACCGAATAGATAAGTAGATAACAATTTCTTTAAAATACGCAAACTTTGAAAATGTTCGTACAAGGTTTAGCTTTTACCGATACTTTATTTTCCTTCTTTATTTAGTTCCTTTTTAATGAAGATTCCTTGGCTATATGAAACATTACTTTTGTTATTTTGGCGATGTTATTATACTAACAAGATAAGGCATTTTTCTCAAAGAAAATTCGACCTTTGTTTAACTTTTTTCTTATACAATTTCTATAATATTTTAAATTAGCAAGACCAAAAAAATATCCAACAACAACAGCAATAGCCAATAGAAGAATCTTAATTTTTTTTCAACTTTGGTCGAGTGGTTTGAAACAGAGATTTTAAAACTAAAGTTTATTTACTTACTTTTCCTCTTACATCTATCATTTTCATTATACAGGGTAACCTATTGCGATAGTGTACTTATTTGAACTCTTATCCGAATCCTATTATCCTTATAATTTAATATATTGTATTTTTTTTTAACTTGATTCTGTGGGTGGCTAGGAATTAGTAAATTTTTGCTCCCTTCTGAACTAAAAGATCCATGTGAGTGAGTCTACCAAATACCTACAACAACTGTAAGTACCTACTACTTAGAAAGTGTACGAGCTACGCTGTACATGCAAATAACTTGTCCTACTTACAGTGAAACGTTGCAGTTTGTTAACCCAACATTAATTGTACATTATTACTTTATAACATATTATTTTTAGTAGCAATAAAACCTTTATAACAATCGGTTGTTTACTCGTTCAACATAACATTCTAATACACAACATCAACATAACAATTTCACTGTTGGGAGTTACGCCCCAACAGGAAGTAAGTACCAGATAAAGAAAATTGTCCACTGACAATTGATGGTACAGCGATAACACCGGAAGTTACCTTTACTTTCTGGTTCATAGTTTTCTGACAACCTAACATAAAATGCTAACCATCCATAAAATCACGAACGATAGCACTAAAATTTTATGAGTCTAAAGCTAACATACGGATGCACACTTAACGGAATGATATATTTCCTGTCTACAACGGGCTTTCACTAGACATACTGTCTAGACACACATAAATGGAACGTATTTATAAAAAACCGGCCAATTGCGTGTCGGACCACGCACAATCAAAGTTTCCGTAGTTGGGATGAGTAGTTGAAAAATATGTTCTCCCTTACGCAATGTATCGGAAAACATGTTTTTGCAACTGCAAATATAATTTGGTCGATTATTACTTGTTAACTTGTAGAGTAGGCTAAATTAAAAGGAAAACTGTCATAGCTAAGCCTACTTAGCTATGACAGTTTTCCTTTTAATTTCGTTATATAAACTACTGCTGTGATTTTTTACACATCCAAAACTAACCATTTAGTTGACAGGGGACACACACACACACACACACACTTGAGTCTAACAAAAATGAGCACTTTAAAGCTTAATATTTCGCAAACGGATCCCTGAATCCAAAAATGGTTTTACATACTCACAATCTTTTTGAAGGACCTTTTCAATGATACCCCAAACCAAGGGATAGAAAAAAAAACATCACCACTTTACGTTTAGGGGGGGTAGGTCCTCCAAAAAATGTTTTTTTACCACTTTGTCGGCGTAATTAATATGAATACCTATGCCAAATTACAGCTTTCTATTACTTACTAAGAGTCTCGGAACTAGACCGCGGACAGACAGACAGACGGACATGACGAAACTATAAGGGTTCCTTGTTTACTACGGAACCCTAAAAAGAATGAAATAAAACATAGAAACTGGAGACAAAGACGGCCTCGTCTCAAATGTAAATAGATGAATATTCTCAACTAGCTTTTAAATTGTAAACATATTGCAGATATAGGTACTTAACTAACGGAAATTAAATAGATCACAATCGTTGAAAATCGAAGCGCGTCATGTAATTTTCTTGTTCACGCGCAGTAAGTAAAATTCGATAGATTTTTTTTTTATTGAAAATACAACTATTCCACAGCATTTTGGCCTAAATGTATGCGATAAGCACAATTAGTATAGGAGATACTAATTCGATATATATTCTTCTTTACGGTCTGCATGGCTTCACGTGTCGTTGAGAAATATCTCTCAGGCCGGTTTCCTAACGATGTTTTCTCATTGATATAAAAAAAAGTTTTCAAACCAAATAAAATGCTGTGTTGTGGATTCCAGTATTTGCAATTCAAAAATCGTTCGAATTTGCGCTACGTTTTCTCAAGCATTCGTGCTAGTAGGCCCACAGATTGACGTACGCTCAACTACTTAAGAAGGATTTATTGGCCTACATTCTCTTTGTATGATCAACATTTCCATACGAAGAACCCAAAAAAATATATATTCAGTAGTACGACCTTTACTTAATACCAGAAAGCTCGCAACTATTTTAGAGAACCTATAAACAAAGTCAAAGTCAAACCATTTATTTCAAATAGGCCCAAGTATGGCACTTTTGAACGTCAAAATTTACAACATAATAAAATTGATTCTAGTCGCCCCTTCCAAAATGTAGTTTTCGTATGGAGAAGAATGGGCAAGAAACTCCACCGTTAACTCTTTTAAAATGTTTTACAATTGTTTGTATATGATGTTAGTTAGTTAAATTATTATTATATGTGAAGACGATGCACTAAAATAAAATTACTATACCACAATTGGTAAAAAGAATTAAAAATGAAGCAACGACAGATAATTTAATATGTGATAGATACATGGTGCTCACATATTTACAAACATTGTAAAAGTTTCCTAAAATTTTGTAATTAATAAGTCAGTGTGTGAGGAAGTACCTACTTAATCACAGAATGTAAAATCAATGTCATAAAACACAAAATAATTAATTTTACAATTAAATTAGCAACCAGTTTGATTTTGTCTTGACATACTTCCCTAACATCACAACTCACAGGCGTCACCACCTTGCGTTCGCTAAGCTGTAAAGAAGTTTGTATTCAGTCCACGCTCACGCCTTCCACCGACATTCACCTGAACTTCGGGTGTTTGTAAGAAAAACAGGCTGCTCTATTACACAGTTTGTTATTGCGTGGGTGACTAAATGCCAGCCTCAAACATTGTTGAATCATGATGTTACGTAAATTAGTTCATTTATATTCTAGCAATTTAGACCCGAAGGTGTCAACAGCTATTTATTATTCCTGATTAAACCTAAATGTGGGTACTGACTGATGTTACGGGCCGTAATTTACCATTCGCAGCGAGCATGTTACGTTACAATCCTTGTAAAATGCTCGTTTCGCGAACACTTAAAGGGATTTGCCAAAAAACCGACAGCGGGCGGAACACTTGAAACGAGCAATGAGCGGCTCGCTGCTCGCGTGTTCGTGCTCGTTTCCACGTACTGACTGCACGAATACTCGCTTTATAACATGTTACATTACAACCCGTTACACCAATCTCTACCCACCTTAAGAATACTTTATAAAGTCTGAGGAACTATAGGTACATTGTAGGGAGAGTTCGGAGCAACTATAATCCTTGTGAAGCAATTATTTACATCAATGACTTGAGTAACATCTAAACGCATTAGCATTCCCTTAGACATGGAAATAACTAAGACTATGTGTGGCCGGTCTAGGATACACCTGAGTCGTGTTAGCCGCTTGAGAACACCATAACTTAATAACGTTTTAGAAGCGTGTGTTTAACACGTGCAGAAATCGTCCAATTACAGACGAGATATTACTTCGATGTTGCCGCCAAACATCGCAACCCTCTGGTTGTCGAGGTCGCTAGTTACACTCCCTCTAGTGTCAATCGAACTCGCCGCTCTAAGCAAATCCTAACCGACCCTGACGACCCCATTACCCTCCTCCAGGAGAGCAATAGGGAAACCAGCACAGTGTACAAAAATAGACGCCTCCCGTCATTCCGACCTCGCCGCCGAGGTCCTTTGCGATCGCGACCGCGTCCCCGAGTAAATGATACTCCCCCCCGACCCTTGCTCGATAACGAGGTGCCAGCAGTTGTTGCAGCTGAGCACGTAGCTTTAAATTTCCCGACTAATAATCATGATCAAAACTTTGATCCAGCCCGTCCCATCCTTGATGTCCTTCCTCCGGTTGACGCCCTAAGCCGAGGTTCGTACCCCACAGGGGGGTGCCCTTAGCGAGCGTTCACCTAGTTTTAATTAGCATAGTTGATAACCCCTGGCTGGAGGATTTAAATGTAGCTTAAGGCACCCACAGGAAAGCCCGGTTAAGTAGTCATGATCTCAGAGGTCAACTACGATATGCACTACATAAAAAAAAAAACAGACGAGACGAAAGACACGATGAGAAATTCAATCATTGTGATTGGTCGATTCTTGCAGGTCTCCGTTCAGCTTCGCTCGTCTGCTCTTCAGTGGAAACGCACCCTAAGTCAGCTTAGGACGATATATTTTGGGACTAAGATGTCCTTTCTTATTAATAGGATGGTAAAGATTTACGCAATAATGTACGTGCACAAAATATAAGGCTCAGGAAATCGTGAGGACGCAAAATTGTGTGTCCAAGGAGCTTAGGAAAAATGAATGCTTGTTCTTAGATATTATTTTTATATCACGGAATGACTGGAATTTATCTAATTAGTTTTCTGTAACAGCAGCTGTAATTGGACATGAGACTTGAATTACCTAAATCTAGGAAAATATCCATTTAGGACCGAGCTTATCGTATCGAAGAGAACGTTCAGCAAAATTGGTAATGTTTTATGTATTTTCTTTCCAGCTTTCTCAGCTTGCCTTTGTTATGTGCCCTTAATGAAGTCGAATAGTAGGAGATCGAGTTAAATGGCGGCGATGGTAAAGGTCTTAGTCCAGCAATGGCCTTCTAAAAAAAAATGATGATAATGAGCCCTTTTACTAACAGTACGACCAAACGACCTTCTAATGACAGGCCATTAGGAGGACATTTGGTCGCAACGAAATGAGCAACATTTTGAGAAAACAAGGTCAAAAAAATAGCGCTTGCTTAAATCATCTTGGTAAATGGAAATTGCAGTCTCATTACATTTTTAAACAACGTTGCTTTGTAACGGTAAGTTTAACTAAGACAGTATTATCCTTCAAAATGAGTTGTGCCGTAGGCTAAAGTTGTAATGCATAAATTTTTGGATAAAATAAGCTTGTTATGCTGAACGAGACATAACATAACACAACTCATTAATTGCCTGAAAGGGTAAACATCGGTGTAGGTGTAAGGGTAAACTACACAACTGTCCTTTTACCCTCGTGTAGGCAATAAACCACAACCACTTTTTGTCAGTTTTTCTAGACAGCTAGCAGTCTGGATTACTACTGAGAATTTCCAAAAGAAAAAAGCAAGTAACACTGCTGCTTGGCGATTGATTCCAGAATCCAATGCTTTGAAAAGGTTATTTCAATAGACAATTTTAAAATTATTACTTGTTAAAGCAACGGCGCACGGACGCAGTTCAAAAACACTACATGCGTCAGTCTAACAAACATTGAGTGAGTGCTGCGAATTATTTAGAGTTTTCATTGTATTTTCTTTCTTGTTTTATAGTAAATATTGGCAAAATACAAAACAAGCAGCAAACTTTAATTCATTGAAAAAAAAAAACAACATTTGCTGCAGATTGTATGTAATGAGGTCTCGTAACAAAATAACTACAGCAACCATTGAGTACATGATTTTGCTG
This sequence comes from Agrochola litura, assembly GCA_949152395.1. Classification (NCBI taxonomy): domain Eukaryota; kingdom Metazoa; phylum Arthropoda; class Insecta; order Lepidoptera; family Noctuidae; genus Agrochola; species Agrochola litura. The sequence continues at coordinate 12,003,396 of OX424509.1, read as the reverse complement.
AACATACCTTACCTGAATACTAATACATTGATGCAGTCTAGGGGAATTGGATTAGTGGCTACGAAGCACTCTCTAGCTAATGCCGCATCAGTTGTTGGACAAAGGCTAAAGGTCAGTGGTCATACGAGATTGCCTATTATAAAACGACCTTGGACTGCATCATACATCAGTAGCGTTTTTGGGATCAACTAAATTTTTTCTGCGAGTAAGTTCAGATAGATCCGGATTTCAGTTAATTTTCTCAGTGAAACTTTACAACTTATCTCTGGAGAGTCTAACCCCGTGTCCCAACCAAAGCGATCCGTCGCACGACTACGCAATCGTCACTTTCATAATATCTAGTAAATAATTACTAGTGACATAAGTCACTCATTTGTTCGGAAAACTTGAAGGCGCCCTCAGTCGGCGTGACGAAGCATTTGGGTTCGGCGACCAAAACTAACGCGTCGGTTGCATTCACGCGATGTTCGCTTTGGACCAGGTCCTGGTTTGGTGGTTAGGACTGGGTCTAATTCAGAAATTGAAATAAATCAAATGGTTGATTCATTTTTATTTGTTTTCCTGTCCTCGCTTTAATCCCACATTCTGGTAAATATTTATGAAGAATATCCTTTTAGTCTATTGAAGGGCTCGTGCCTAAATTATATCAGCCGCACAGGTCGATCTTCAAGGTTAAGCAACGCTTGCCGGGGTTGGTCGTGGGTGTTTGACCATCCATAACATCCTCAACTGTACGGGAAACTTGCAAATCTGCAGAAAATGCATTTTACAGGGGAGCGATTTGAAAGCAAACATCAGTGATAACTTTTTTTTTGTAACAGGTATAAAGGTACTACGGTACGTTTGGTTTTCAAAATGGTACTTTTTTATATTATCAACGGATTGTTAATATTTAATAAGGATCAGAAATAAATACACACTCGTAACTTTACATCATCATACGTAGAACTTAATAGATTCATACCCTGGCAAACTTACGAAAGTGGCACTTTCGTTACTAAATAATACTAAAATAATAAAAATATCCTAGTGAAACTTCGGTGAAGTTAAGAAAGTACCACTTTCGTAAGTTAACCAGGGTACGAAAATAATATCTATCAACTTCTTTAATTTAAATTTACTACGCTAAAACACCCTATATGAATTTCGTAAGTTTACTATGGGTGTATTAACATAAAACGAAAATTCGAATAATTTGAATTCTGTTACCGTCAGCGATAAAAATGCGTAAATTTAACACAGTATACCTTAGGTACAGATTTTCATCTAAATGTCGATTTCACTAAAACTGCAGATTCATAAGTTTGCCATTCCGAGACCCCTCCGTGCCTCGGAAAGCACGTTATTCCCGGCTGTCATTCGTAGATCTTTGACAGTTGTTACGGGTAGTCAGAAGCCCAAAAAGTCTGACATCCAGTCTTGCCAAGTGGTATATCGTGTTACCCAGTGACAGTGTTGTAGAGGTCAGATATTCAGTCGCTCTATGTAACATATTGGTATCCAACTGCATCCAGTTAGACTGGAATTCGACCCCAAAATAATTGGGAAAAGTTTAGATAGATTGATTGATCATTTTACTCTGTTAATGAAGCCTCTCAAAAGTTTAAGTAACTTGTGAATAAATAATTATAGTTACGAGGTATTAAAAGGGAAATGGCGCGTGACTTCTGAACAAATACGATTTTATCTGCTGTAAACTTATTTTTTCTAATGTCATGGCGTGACACTAATCATGTGGCCACCTGATGGTAAGGACATACCTATGGATATTTGTAGAACCAAAGACATCGCTGGTGCGTCTAAAATGTCCCAAGCGATTGTATTTCTTTTGGCATACTGCGAGAGTAACTGTGGCGTAGAGGAGCACTATTACGTAGATGAGCATCACTTTCAGTAATAACCAGTCACTTTGCCAATTATGGTGAGTCACGAAATCTAAGGAGTTATGGTTGTATGGCAATATCGGACATTCGCAACATAGCACCGGCCCTTCAAATCAAGCCATAACCTAAGCCTACGTCCGCACGGGCACTTTTTTCAACTCTCGGTGTCGAACCGAACGTTGAGAATTCAACAAAGTGCATTCCTAGAGCGTTGAAAAAGTGCACAGTTGGATTTTCAGCTCACGCCACTAAGCTGAGCGTTAAAAATACAGTGCGTGTCAAGAAACCTCGCGTTAAAAAAGCGCCTGTGCGTACGTAGGCTTATAAAGTGTTCGAAAGGGTTACTGTGGCCCCTGGCAAAATACAGGCAACTGAAGGAACGCGGGTGCGTTTTAGTTAGTAAGGCCTCTGCCTCGAATCTTGCGGGCAGCGGGGCGGCGGCGGCAGCGGCGCGGCGGCGCATAGTTTTATATGGAACCGCTCGCTCCCCGCGCCGCTGCTTTCGAGAACAGTTACATATGAATCTATGCATTTGAACGCGCCGCTCCCGCGCCTCCGCCGCCGCCGCCTCGCTACCCGCATGATTTGAGGCAGAGGCCTAAGAGTCTGACACGCCCTCTCGCTCTACCCAGAGCGGGAGAAGTTATTTGATAATTTCCAACTAAAAAAAAGGGCTTACAAAGCCGCTTGTGAACGAATAAAAATCAAGAGAGACGTATCCTGGAAAGAAAATGTGACAGTATAATGTTTTAATCCTCAACGACTATTTTGCACAGTCACCAATTTTGTCACCACAATATTCTTAAATTATCTGTTATTGGCACGTTCCACAACACGCGTGGAAATTGATGGCGTAAGTATTCATAGTCTGTTCCTTCAGAATCATATTATAAACTTTACTCATACCACAAGTGAAAGTCACATAGAGGCTCTGAAATAGAATATTCATAATGTACACGTAGTTAGACAGTTAATTTGTCGGATGTTAATGACATATTTCAGCCTCAAAACTGCCGTTGTCTCGTGGGTAGATAAATAATGACTGATTGTGAAGCAACTACATGTTGAAACAGACAGATTTTCTGGAAAATGGGAGTTTAACAATTAATGAATCAGTAGCCTCGTTGGTCTAGTGGTCGCAAGCACTACTGCTGAGCATGAGGTCCTGGGTTCGATTCCCGGGTCGGGCAAAGTGTTATTGGGTTTTTCTACCTGGAATTTCTCAGTAGCAGCTCGGAGTCTGGATTTGTGCCCGGTTGATGGCAATAGGCTCGCCCCCTATTACATGGGACTTAAAACATAACTGGCGAAATGTGGGTGTACCTGGTACAGGGACACCTCTGCCCAACCCTTCGGGGAAACAAGGCGTGATGTTATGTATGTATGTTTATGTATGAATCAGTAGTCTCGCAGTATCGCATGTGTGAGCAATGTGACCATGTACATTCCATAAAGCTGCCATTTACTGGATACGTCTTTCATTGACTTAAATGTGCCCTGGCGGCTGAGAGTATGTCATGCTCACTCAAATGTCTCGCTGATGGTGGCGTATGTGTTGGATCATTAAGTTCCCTTCAAAATGGTTGAGCTAAATGGTGGTGATCCATGCGTCATGTTCGTGAACGGGTGCCGTCAGTAGGGACTGGTCAGCTGCCATGGTTTATTTTAATTTTTGAATCGTTTTTGTTTTTATATCTTTATTACGGACGCTTTTAACGTGCACGTCTTTCTACATTGTTTTCACATGTATAATTTCAACATGAATGATGTAACCAATATTTTGTAACAATATTTTGATTTTAAAGAGTGTCCTTTGAGTTTCTTGCCCATTCTTCTCCATAGGTACCTACTACGCTTTGGAATGGGCAACTAGCTTCATCTTTCTGACTGACCGACACCTTGACAGTTCAAATGTATCTGTGATTGGTTTATTTGAAATAAATGCTTTGAGTTTGAGTTTGACTAATCGTAAAGAAAAGCATTTCTAATTTCATATAAATATTGTAACAAATTAATCCCAGTGGACCCGCAATATTTTGCTTAGACCATTTTGGTAAAAAAAAAAGGTTTACCTAGTTACTTACCAATTTTTCAACCTTGTTAAAAAGCAAGATTTATGACTCAGAGCTGTAATTTCTTTCTGATAGATTAAAACTCATCCAACAAGCCGTAACTTAGCTTTAAATAAAATTGTGTAGTCACTAATGCCCAGTTTTGAACCTTACAAATTTACTAGAGCGTGGGTTTATTTGGTAGAACCCGCGTTAGCAATTTCCTACGGGTTCTTTCATGATGTGATTGATTGAAACGCGTTTTTATTATAGTAACACTTTTTCGCTAGGTATGACCAACCACAATGCTTGTTAGTATCTACAAAATAGCAATATTTATTGGATTTTAGGCCGCCTTCCCTGACTGTTGTATTTTTTGGGACGAAACTTTTCAGCGGTATTTACTATTGGTTTGTTAACATGGTAATAAAATGTGTATCTTCATATTTTATTGATAGAAACATACAAAAACCTTTAGCTTTGTTAAGAACTACAATTCTATGCAGCAGTTCCAGTAAAAATCTCCAAAAAGAGGTCAAACCAAACACAAAAACAAAGAGATGGATGGTTCCATTATGCGTAGACAAAAGAAGGGATTAATCTCATCTTGAGGCTACATTAAACATATAAGATTACTTGGTAAAAGACAAAGAACATCATTATGAAATATGAACTCTACTTACCTGTTCATGGTGCTTGTAGACGAGCGATTTAAGAGATGTTAGAATTAGAAGCCGCACACAGCAATTGTGCGAGAGAGAGTCATCATTCTCCTGCTTTATCTCTTATCCCTTCCATACTTATCTATTACCTGCTCATCATTTTAGTAGCCACTCCTTGTACCCAAGAATGTAACGTAGTACCTACTATTTTATCATATTTGGTATTTACTGTTAATTAGTTTCCTAAATAGGAACTGTTTAATACAAATAACTAGTTTTCCTGGTCCCACCTTACCTACTCGCTTTCATATTCATTCTGGTCTACTCCGATAGCTTACTTTTGTCAGCAATAAAATTAAATAATATTTTCACCAAACTCATTTTCTGATAAAATTCTGCACGAAGATGATGTTGTCAGACAAATTCGACAATTTGCCGGCTTGTTGCAAAATCGCTCGTGTGACAACACATCGGGAGCACTTTTCTTGAAGTACACGTTCGTAGGACGTTGGGTAATTTGAATTTCCTGCAGATGTTAAATATTTACATACGATAAGATATTTCCATATTTAATATTATATAAAATCAGGATAATATAGCAAAATCATTATGAAACTCTTCAAAACGTATTAAGGTGTTATTATGAAACGTAAGAACTACCTCATCATCATCATCATTTCAGCCGAAAGACGTCCACTCCTGGACATAGGCCTCCCCCAAGAACCGCCACTTCGACCGATTCTGTGCTTTCCGCATCCAGCGGATTTCTGCGGCCTTAACAAGGTCATCGGTCCATCTTGTGGGAGGCCTTCCAACGCTACGTCTTCCGGTACGTGGTCGCCACTCCAGAACCTTTCGACCCCATCGGCCATCCGTTCTGCGAGCAATGTGCCCTGCCCATTGCCACTTAAGTTAGGCAATTCTTCGGCCTATGTCGGTTACCTTGGTTCTTCATTTCTGATTGCCTGAACTACCTAACGTTTCCAAATTCATAAAAAAAAAAAAAAAAAAACTCCTAGTTACATAATACCAAAGGTAAGGACGAAAAATTAATAAATTATTATTTAGATGAAAGGTAGCAGAATTAACTTGAAACTGTGAAATAATACAGGGTGGCGATTTAGTCACCTGCATCCGTCAAGGAGGCTTTCTACCTTTCATACTGAACAACTTTTGCTATGAAATTTATAACCGATTCGTAAAGAAAAAAACATAAATGCATCGAAATAGTCTGTCTACTGTTATATGGGAATTTCTTAATTATTATCCCCGAGTCGGATATAAGTTTCATAGCGAAAGTTGATTAATATAACGGGTAGAATCACCCCCTTGACGGATGCAGGTGACTAAATCGCCATCCAGCATATTATGTAAATAATTATCACTGAAACCTTGTGACACAAACAATAGTGGTAAGACTGAGTGATAATAGGAGAAAATAGGAGAAAATCTGTTGGAACGAACGTGTAAACCGAACAGTTAAAAAGTGTCATGTTAGTTAAGAAATATGCCATTAGAGGCGCCTTTGTAGATGACAACTATCTGTCATGGTCGGGTTATACTCTCACTCTCATTGTAAAAGCTAAACTGTCTCTATCTGTCTGTCTGTCTTGTCTCTGTCTCTGTCTGTATCTACCTGTTATTTTAAGACCTTGCACATATTATTTGATCTCTCTGTGATACTCATGTTTTACAATAAATATATTCTATTCTATCCCTGGACAACCGAGCGTGGCAGCAAGCTACACTCCCCATTCGCCTGGGTGGTCTCGGCGACCGCAAAATTTCAAGTATAAGTTTACCGGCGTTCCTCTCCTCGGTCCACAGTGCTAATAAATTAACCAGGAACATTTTATCTTCCTCACTGGCCGATTTTGAGGTACCGTGCCTGACCGAAGCGTTGAACGCTTGGAAAATGGCTTGTCCCAATACGGATCTGCCCGACAACCCTTCTTCCCAGAGACGATGGGACGTGCCGCTCTGCAGTATTATACGGAACACCCTGTTAAACACGTCACCTAATACTGTAGAGCGCGCCCGTCTGCTGGCTGTGGGAGAATGGGAGTTAGGCTTGTGGCTTCTGGCGCTCCCGTCATCCACCATAGGCACTATGATGGATGACTCATCGTTTCGGCTCGCTACGTGTCTCCGCTTGGGTGCACCTTGTGTTGCTCCGCATCGGTGTCATTGCGGTGAAGCTGTCGACAGTCTCGGGCACCATGGCCTGTCCTGCTGCAGGAGCGCAGGTCACATAGCACGGCATGCCAGCATCAACGACATTATTCGTCGAGCCCTTGTCACCGCCGGCGTACCAGCGGTATTAGAACCAAACGGCTTGGTACGTGACGATGGAAAGAGACCAGACGGGATGACGTTGTTGCCTTGGAAGGTGGGTAGGCCTCTGGTGTGGGATGCAACCTGTGTCGACACTCTTGCGCCATCCCATGTTCCTAGCACGGTGGGCTGTGCTGGCGCCGCTGCTGCGGCTGCTGAGACCCTCAAGCGACGCAAGTACTGTAACCTTATGGGTAACTACAGTTTTGAGCCGTTTGGGGTCGAAACGCACGGACCATGGGGCCCGAGTGCGCGTTTCCTGTTTAAGGAAATTTCTCGTCGACTGGTCGACACTTCACGTGACCAGAGGGCTGGCTCGTTCTTTGGCCAAAGAATTAGCATTGCCATTCAACGTGGCAATGCTGCCAGTCTTCTGGGCACGTTTCCGGATGACAGCGATGCGGACGAATACTTCGATGCCTAAGTGTCGTTTTGTTTTTATTATTTTTAACCGACTTCCAAAAAGGAGGAGGTTATATGTTCGACGCGTATGTTTGAAAAATTTAAATACATTAAATCTAGAGATGTACAATTCTTTGAAGATAAAATGTATAAAGATTTAAAAACAAAACAGAAAAATTGCACCACTGATTGTCAGTTAAATCTTACCAATAGTGGTATGAATACTGCAAATTGTAATTAAAATATTGAGTCGTTACAAGTCAATCCAGTTACAGAGTTATCTGACTCAAGTATGTCTGATTCTAGCTGTGCCGATGATCTAATGATGTCACATGGAATCCTGATATGACTACTGGAGAAACTTCAAGTGACTATGATGACACAGTTGAGGCTGTGAGTACTGCAGTTGCCATGACAGCAACAAATCACGATTAAAAAACCTCAGAAAATACAGAAAGCGTTGTCAGGACTTGATAAAAATCACTGGAAGGAAGGTTTTGCAGAAGAGTATGACTCATTTGTAAAGAAAAATGCTTGGAAATTAACGCTTCTACCTGCAGGAAAGAGCTGATGAAAATATTTGAAACAAAAGACTTTGCACGATCTACACATATTTGGGGGGATGCGATTGAGACTGGTTCAAAATAAAATTATTCTTGATCAGAAAAATTACATTCAAAAGGTTTTAGCACAATTTTATATGATTGATTGTAAGCTTGTCAATACGCCTTTGGAAAATGACATTAAACTTGAAATAGGAAGTCATACTGATATTGACTCCAAGAATCGAAAACCTTATTGGATACACTATGTACATTGCAGTATGTACTAGACCCGATATCGCACATGCAGCTAGTATATTGAGCCAATTTAATAATTGTCATTCAGCTACACATTGGAAACCAACAAAACGTGTCCTGCGATATCTGAAAGGAACTATGGATTACTGCATAGTGTATGAAAAATCCACATTATCTGTTGCAGGATATGTAGATGCGGATTGGGCGTCAAATCAACTAACTGGATCGACGCTTTTATACGGGCTATGTTTTCAAAATATGTAACTCTGCAGTGTCTTGGGAAAGCCGAAAACAAAGAACTGTGGCCCTATCAAGCATAGAGGCAGAATACATGGCATTGTGTGAAGGAGCCAAAGAAGCTAAATTTATTAGAAGTTTTCTGAGTGAATGTTTAAGTAAATTTATAACTGTCACTATGTGTAGCGATAATCAGTCAGCACAAAAGATTTGTTATAGTCAAAGTAATCACAGTCGAAGCAAACATATAGACATCAGGCATCATTATGCAAGACAAATTGTAAAGGATAAGATTATTATTGAATTGGAATATTTGTCTACTGAAAACATTCCAGCAGACGTTTTAACTAAGTCTTTAAGTAAAGACAAACATTACAATTGTATTTCTAATCTTGGTTTAAAACTGTTTAGTTTAAGGGGATACGCTAAGGTAGCCCGCGAAATTCAAATTTTCTTTAGTTTTTTGCATTTCGTAGGTCAGTGTCAGGTTTTATGTTGATTAAAATATGATTCGTGACCGTACCAATAATAATCATTACAATCAGTAATACAACTCCATAAGTTAGTATAACTGTCAAATGTGATGATTGCATGAAAAAGTAAAGAAAATTTGAATTTTGCGGGCTACCTTAGCGCATCTTCCATAAGGGCAGATGTTGGAACGAACGTGTAAACCAAACAGTTTAAAAGTGTCGTGTTAGTTAAGAAATATGCCATTAGAGGCGCCTTTGTAGATGACAACTATTTGTCATGGTCGGGTTATACTCTCACTCTCATTGTAAAAGCTAAACTGTCTCTATGTGCTAATATATATATCTGCTCCTGGTTTATTTTACTCAAAACCCATCAAAGTCTTACTAATGTTATTACTTTGTATGTAATTTTTTATTTATTTACCAAATATTAGTATGCACATGTCTTTCAACGTGGAAAAGTGCAACAAGTGCGCGTGTACATGAGTGTTTCTTTTACGTATCAATTTAATATTTTTAGTGAACATTTTCTGATAAAAAATCCTTTTTTTCGGTGTTAATATTTTTTTTAACATAAATATGGACGCTATACTATTGCAGGTTAACGGAAACGCCCTCTGTTAGTCAACATACTCTATAAAGTGTTAAAAAAATAACTTTAGTAACTTAAAGAGATGCTTTAGATTAGATCATCGAATTGAATAACTTTTACTACAAGACCAACTGGTTTCCTACTGTTCTAAACATATGTTTAGAACAGTAGGTAGAGAACCAGGGTTAGGTAGGTGGGTAGGTAACTTTACTATGGAACAGCTGTTTTTTTTTTCGCGATTTCAAAGTTTGTCCCATAGTAAATGTTATTCAGTTCGATGGTCTAAAGCATCTCTTAAAGTTTCTAAAGTAAATTTTCAACACCTTGTATTTGCAAAAAGAATAATGTACCCAGGATTTTGTAGTATCTATATTTAAAAGAGTGTCCTTGGAGTTTCTTGCACGTTCTTCTCCATAGAGATCTACGTTTTGGTATAGGCAACTAGCTTCATCTTTCTGACCAACTTACCAACTCTTTGACAATTCAAAGGTACCTGTAAATGGTTTAATTGAAATAAATGCTTTGGGTTTGAGTTTGATCGATTCGCCCGGATTCAGATGAGTTAATTTGGGCAAGTTACAAATAAGCTCTAGTGTCTATATCATTGCATAAAATTGCATTAAAAAAAAAAAACAGTGGCACTCTTAAACTTGAACAATTTTACCGTGCAGGAAATACTTTTCTTTTTTGAAGTCGGTAAAAAAAAAGGAAACGTCAATCATGTCGTTGTCATGTCTCAATACATGGAATATCATTAATCCCAAAGAAAATGTATCGCGGGTTGATGTCGTTCTAATGGTCAAAAGCTGGTGTCGCATGTCAGTAACAGTGTCGCGAGTTCAATTGTTTTTTCCCATCTCAAAAACGCCCAACGCGCCTGAAGAAGTTTTCACTTCAAAAATGTAGTTCCACCATTTTCCGCCGGACTTCAGTGGTGGCGCGGACTCTACTCATAATTATATACTCAAGTAGTTTTTTGTGTTTTGTCACTTCCGGACAATGTACTGTATTGTCACCGACCGATTGAACCTAACCACATGGCTTCGAGTTTCTTCAGGTAAAAATAAAAAGTGGTGAATGAAAGTACTTAAGTAAAGTCTTTAAATTAACTTAAACTAAAACTTCCAAACTGGTTTATACCAGAGTATGCCGGTTATATTACAAACAAGTTGAAGTTTTAAAAGTAATGTCTTTAACTAGCTTTCAAGATTTTGATTTGCCTCTCAAAAGATCTAAAATATATCTCCCACGGTCATGAAACATGGTTATAAACTGGAATAATAATTAACCCGTGCTGGAAATGTCATCTACTTAGCCTTTTCCCAAATATGTTGGGGTCGGCTTCCAATTTAACCGGATGCCGCTGAATACCAATATTTTACATAGAGCGACTGCCTATCTGACCTCCACAACCCAGTTACTGAAAATAGGATACCCCTTGGTAAGACTGGTTGTCAGACTTTCGGGCTTCTGACGACTCGTAACGACTGTCAAAGATCCATGAATGACAGCCTCGACCAACGGCTTAACTTACTTTCCGAGGCACGGAGGAGTCTTGGTATGTAAAGATGGTCACCCATCTTCGGACCAACCGCAGCAAGCGTAGCTTAACCTGATCGATGGACCCGTGCGGCTATTATTACTTAACCACAAGCCGTGCTGGAATACCGTATATTAAAGAAATCACTTGTGGTAAAATGGGTCAGACCTGCATTTTGTCTACTTGACAAGCGTTGACAGGTAATTAACCTACAAACTTCAATTTGCATTAATTAACGCGATAAACCTTTACAAAATATGCAACAAACTTAATAATGGTCTCGGTAAACAAAGAAGTTCGTACTTTTGCATTCTTTTGCACAAGGAATCACTCGCGTTGTATATATAGTTCGTACCTACTTCTTTCCGTCTCACAGCATTTTCCCAGTTCCATTTTTGTTTTCTCATTATTCTTTGCTGCATAGCTGCCAGTCTTCTTAAATTAGTTTTGCACCCGTTTATTTTCTTCGAGCGGATAATATAGTATTTTTCTTCATCTCTAAACGTAGAACGTGCTCGTGACGATTCTATTGGAATTTACTATAATTAATGTCTGTTTGCGAACGAAGGGGATTGAGTTGCTGCATTTCTGTCTTCGTAAAATAAATAATTGAATGTGAATTGTATCTGCTTTTGCCTGCACTCACGTGATATATTATTGTATTATAGATTAGCTGGTAAAAAGGCATTTCTTTAGGAATTTCCAAAAAAAGTAAACACTGTTCAGAAATGGATCTATTTTTTAAAGTATTGACTGAAATAGTATCCTTTTTAGGATGCCTAAATAATAAGTAAAATATTATTTTTTGCTGTCATTTTATTTACTTTATAGTAAGCCGTTAAGTAATAATAAAAAAAAACCACTTTTGTCAAATGTTATTTTGTAAATACCTTATTTACAATCCATACCGTAATAATCTTCACGAATACAATTTATGTAAAAAATAAACGCTCTGAGACCATCATCCGTCGTAAAAGTGAAACGTCAGAAAAGTGAACGTCAAACTCGATAGAATTACTAGATAAAAATATTGACTAGTGTAAAAATACAAATATACGTATGTGGGCGGAATAGCGTCGTCTCAATTTGATTACTTTTCTGAAGGTTACAGTTTTCATAGGTATTTGTATTTGTTCAGGTTCTTCATGTTAGATCATTAAAATGCTTTTGTTACTTGACATTCAACAGATCTATTTCAACTGGAATCGTTTATTTTTATTTTATTAGCCTAAATAGTCCCACTGCTGAGATAAGGCCTCCTCCAAGTCCTTCCAGGAACTCTTTTCCCGCCCTACCACAAACCAACCCTCGCAAAATCGTTATCTTTTAACCAACTTTGGCAAACTACAGCTTCAGAATATTCACATATTCTAGCCAGAAAATGAAATTCTAGCAATGATTATTCGTTTACTACATTAGTTAATCTTCGGAATGAAAGCAAAGCAGCACAAATCCGTTTCCCTATCAACAAAGTGGATTATGAATGGTAAGCTTTTAAGCAATGGAAGTATTTTATCAAAGTCTCTTTACCACATTTTTGGGAGGAAGTTTTTAAATTTTTAAAAGATTTGCAGGTACATGACGCCCACTCACATAATGTTGAAAAGTGTATTTATTTTGCAAAAGATACAAGTCATGTTTCTGTCTTTCTGTAACTTAGAATATTGGAAACTTAATTAAAAATGAAATTAAATTAATTTATGGAAACGTCGTAGATTGCATATTAACCGTATTCCAATTATTTCGTAACCTTAGATGTAATATACTATGTCCAATTGTTTGTTTTCCCTAACAAAATAAATAAATAGACATTCTTTTCGTGGTAGGTATTTTAATTATTTATATGTCGGATCCGGTCATTAGTACGGACACAAAACGAATCGCAAGCGCGCCACTGGTGACATCACGTGATCTACCTATATCTAAAGCGCGCTTCAACAGAGGCGGCGAGGAGGATTCAGTCTCTGATCGCATCGGAGTTAAGACATCGCATACTCGATTCGTTATGCTCAGTTATTGTGTTAATTGTAATTTGTGATTATTGTGTTAATTATGATTTTAATAAACGCCGTGTATCGCATCCAGTGTGTGTATTGCTAGGACAGTAAATTATAATGTGATCTGAACTGCAAACGGTTTTTCTATTGCACATTAACCAACACTACCCACAGTACGCCCACAGTGGTTAAAATATCGCTGATAATAACGAAAGAGTGACATACCTGTCTCCGACATAAATAATAGGAAACTAGACAATAGACTAGAGCAGTGGTGGCCCTGAGATAATTACTTACGCCATTTTTTTCGTAAACTCAAAGGCTAAAAGATCTTAGTAGCAGCTATAAAAAGAAAGTGCAGCCATAGATTTATTTTTAATTTCAAAATAAGTGCTTTTTCCACTGTAAGAATTTTTCATGATTTTTTCTTATTAAGTTTTCAGTGGTTCATTCAAATCGATTACAAATGCAAACACGTCTACGAATACTAGTTTCCGACTGAATACAGAACTTTTATTCACAATCCAATTCTTTCCTGAGAAGTATAGCTAGGAGAAATCAGATGGAAAAATCGACCTCTTTCTAAACCGAGCGTTTAAATTACGCTGTAAAGGTTCTCACAGAGCAAAAATCTATGGTATTGCAGATACGAACCAGGTATGGTACTTACTTATAACAAAAATAAAATTATAATTATTATGATTATCAGTGTGCATACTGTCCCGTGTGCATGAAGCATAAAAAGCATACTTCTGTAGGAATTTCATGATGGTTATTTATTTTAGGACTGTATTATTTTTGATCTACTTTTATTTGAGTTAAAATAACTGATTGCTTTGTTTAATTCGACATTTCTTGGAGGAATAGTCAGTAGGTATCTTACAAAGTTATTGTTGTGGAAGTAAATTGAAAAGAGACTTTTTTATGTTGTTCACAAGTGATTGATTTTCAGGCTGAAAACGAAATTGAAAGTAGCTGTGGCTCAACATAGTTAATTGGTAAATTAAACGGTTTGTGGACAAATAGAAGATTGTTTACCTACGGTTAAAAACCACCACCGGCACCGGCATCACCTTTGTACGTATTTTTCTGGTCTTTTTAACCGACTTCCAAAAAGGAGGAGGTTATATGTTCGACGCGTATGTTTTTTGTCTTGTCTTTTTATATATTATGTGTGTACATAAATGGTTAAATAAATAAAAACGTCTTTACAACTTTTCAATACAAATTAATTTCCCCTCAATTTGTCCAGCGGGGTAATTAACACACTCATAATCCCAATCTCAACAATATTCATTGCTTTATTTACAACTAGCTGCGGCCCACCGTTTCACCCGCAGAAGTCTCGATCCCGTAAGAATATCGGGATGAAAAGTATCCTATGTCCTAACCCAGGTCAAGGTCTACCCTTTGTCACAAATTTCATCCAAATCCGTTTAGCGTGAGAGCGTAACAAACAAACATACAAAAAATCAAATCTTTTATACCCGCAACTTTGCTCGCATGGATGTCGGAAAATATCCCACAGGAACGTACTACTGAGATTCAGAGTATCCTATGTCCTAACCCAGGTCATGGCCTATCCATATGCCTTTCATCTTTATCCCGGACACGATGGGCTTAGTGTGGATCATCTGCGGCATGCGGGGGTTTACCTCCCGAGGGTCCTGGCCATGTTTTTCACGATGTGCATGAATCACTCTTACTTACCACATGACTTAATGAAAACAGTTGTAGTGCCTATTGTGAAGAACAGGACTGGGGATATCTCGGAGAGGGGAAATTACCGGCACATATCTCTGGCAACGATAATTGCTAAAGTGCTGGACAATATGCTTGATTCCTGCCTAGATGGATACATTAAATTACATGACGCGCAGTTTGGGTTTAGACCCGGGCTATCTACGGCAGCTGCCATCATAGGTCTCAAGCATACTGTCCAATACTTTATGGACCACAGGACACCGGTACATGCGTATTTCCTTGACCTCTCCAAAGCCTTTGATCTTGTGTCATACTAGGTGCTCTGGAGAAAATTGGGGAACGCGGGTGTACCGGTGGGTGTGCTGAATATGCTAAAATATTGGTATTCTCACCAAACAAATTTTGTGAGGTGGAATAAAATACTCTCTGAGGCATATACGCTGGAAAGCGGGGTGAGGCAGGAAGGTTTGACGTCACCCAAGCTTTTCAACCTATATATAAATGACCTCGTCGTCTAGCTCAGTAGCAAGCGTGTCGGTTGCTCGATAGACGGCGTCTGCGTCAACAATATTAGCTCCGCGGACGACATGGTACTGCTGAGCCCGACGGTGAAAGGTCTCGGAGAGTTATTAAGAGTGTGTGAGGTCTATGCTGGTGCGCATGGCCATGTATACAATGTTCAGAAAACAGAGTATATGGTCTTTAGGGCCGCCGGTGGATGCCCTGGGTATTCACATAATATCACTTTGAATGGCTTGTGCGTAATTCGTGTCACGAAATTTAAATACCTGGGGCTTTTAATTACCGAAGGTCTTGAAGAAGATCGAGATATTGAGAGGGAGCGCAGGGCTTTAGCGGTCAGAGGTAACATGCTGGCCCGTAGATTCTCCCGTTGCTCTCAACAGGTCAAGATTACGTTATTTAAGGCGTATTGTCAAAGCTTTTAAACGGGAAATCTGTGGGTCAGCCACACCAAAAGATCGCTGGATGCCCTGTGCGTCCAGTATAATAACATCTTCAGGATGATGTTGGGGCTGCCTCGCTTCTGTAGTGCATCGGGGATGTTTGTGCTGTATCGCACTGATGGCTTTCATGCCGTCATCCGCAAGAAAACTGCATCCCTGATCTGCAGAATGCGTAGCAGTTGCAACGGTATTCTGAAGACTGTAGCAGATAGGATCTCTTCTCCGTTATGGAGATCCTTTATTAAGAGAGTTATTTGAATTAAATTGAATTGTATTTATTATTTTAATTTTGGTAAAATGTATGGATCTATTGTTATCTGAATTAAATGAAATTTATTATTTATTTATTTAATCCGTTCAGCCGTTACGGCATCAAAAGGTAACAGGCAGAAAATAAATCTGTTTAAGGGATCCGTATCTCAAAATTAAACCCTTAAAGAAAGACTTCGTTGTCTGTCAAGTGAAGACCCTTTTTCTCAGAAACACGTGGAGGCATCAACTTGAAATAGATATCAAAAACTTAGATATACGGTCTCTTGGAGCTATAACAAAAATCAAATTTCCAAGTCAATGCAATAAAAATGTACGGCCATTTATGCCTCATATTTTGACACGCGTAAATAAAGCAGTTTATTTTGTACTTCCCGTTGGCCCAGCAGCATGAAGTTTGGCGAGCAGTAAGGTCAAGTAAAGAGGAAAATCTGAAAATTGGTAATTTATAGTTATATCTGAACTGCAAAGTTAAGTTTGTTCTACAATCTGGGATCAAAAATTCATAGGCTGTGTCTTGCAGTGGCGGACTAAACCTATCCGGGGCCCGGGGTGGCAAAGCTAAATGGGGTCCCCGCCCAGGAATGACGTCAAAATATGTAGCGCGCTGCCTAGAAAAGGTTTTTTGGTTAGCGAGCTCAAAAATTGTTGCACCCTGCCTAGTTTAATTTTTTTTTGAATATTATTCAGAAATAGCTATTATTTTGTCAACTGAAATAGAAAAGTTTTGAAAATGTGGGATGCAAGAGCGAGCAAAGCGAAATCGAAATTTATGCACCCTACATTTTAATATTTACCATGGCGCCCAAATACAAACAGCTTTTTCCTACTTACTGTATATATTTTGATCTTGTTTGGGATTTGAATGATTTAAAAGTATTGTTTTGGGGGCCCCCATGGACCGGCCCCGGGGCGGACCGTACCTGCCGCTCCCTCCCTTAGTCTGCCAGTGATGTCTTGAAGTAACATTCAGTCTGTATTTTATTACTCTATTAAAAGTTCTTTTTCAGTTGATTTAAGTTTGTAATTCAATCCAGATTTGAAAATTCGGGCAGCCGAGCAAGCACAGCTTTGAGACGGAGCCCTCAGGGCGCAAGTCCTACTCACATTTGTCCAGTTTTTCTAAATAAATAGAACAGGTTTATATGATTCTAAATGCCTTACTTAAAATACTAATTATTCATTTTACTATTATATACTCTAGTGAGAAAGTTTAGTTTATGACTTTAAATTGTAATAACTTTTGACAGAGTAGGCCGATTTTAATGAAATAAAGACTGAATGTTAATTTAAGATACGGACTATGACTGTTTTTCCAATCTTTTATGTAAGACTAACAGTATTATTATAATCACGATTTAGGTTATCCAATTGTTATTATTTGTGTCAGTGACAAGTATCTGTTAGTTATCATAGACATGTAAACAGTTTTGTATTTTCGTCTGGTAACATTGACAAATACCCGTCACTAAAGTAGTAATCGACTAATTTAATGTTTTGGCTGTTGAGAGTTGAGACTTTTGCCATTCATTTTTATTTTGAAAGTGTGACAGTTTTGAGTTTTGAACGGACTGCGGATCGAACCGTTGAACAGAGCGTGGTCGACGAGGTCAAGATCCTACACTTAAAGGCTCTTTCAAACAGGCGCGACACGCGACGCGACACAAAGGCACCGCTCGTCGCGCGACGAGCGGTGTCTTTGTGACGCGTCGCGTGTCGTGCTGGTCTGCACAAGCCTTAAATCTCTTGAAAACTAAACACAAAAAAATCAATATAACATGTGAATTTTAAAATCATTCCCTATTTTACCTCTTTCGAGGATGATTTTACAAAACGCTGAATTCGTAATTCTTTATTTCTTACCAAAAGCATACATTTGAATTTTCATATCCCTAACTTAACAAATGCTGGGTTTCCCATACGAAATTTCAAGGCTTTCGAGGCTTGTTTTTGAAACAAAAAGTACCCTATATCCTTTTCCAGGATGCCATCTATCTCTTTGCCAAATTTTATCGAAATCCGTTTAGTGGTTTAGCCGTGAATAGTTAACATATAGACAGACAGAGTTACTTTCTAAGTTATAATATTAGTAAGGATATAGATATTAGTTTAGATTTAGAAAACATAAAAGAACCAAATCTTTTTCTTCATAATATTATTTTAAATGGCAAGCAGACAATTTTATGTAAACACATAAAGCGATGGATTACGAATTCCCTTCAAAATCCTTCGTAATAGAATAAGTGTTACGCAATTGGGGTGCCGATTGGCCTTACACGATATGAAACCGTTACTCGGTAGTAAAGACTGGCTCTTAAGGGTGAGAATTGCCTCGAGGTAAACAGAGCCCCGTAGTGTTAGAACATCTTTCACAGACTTTCCTTTTCCTTATCCTATAATCCTTTACTCCAACTTATACACATGGTTACTTATATTGCTTGTGCACGCCACTTTTGTTTATGTTACTAGTGACCACCTCTGCTTCGCATGGGTGCGATGTACTGATGTGACGACATGTCGAAACATCGAGATTTCTGAGCTAAATCTAAGTTAAATATTATTGTTTAAACTTAAATCTTTCGGAATAAATTTTTCAAATGATAACGGTGAAAACCGCATTCAAATCCATTGTGAAATTAAAAGAACTAAGCGGTCATGTAGACTGACATGAGAAACGACTTTGTTTTATACTGTGTAGTAATTTTTTTTTCTTTTGAGTTCATTTCTTTATTTCCAGTAAGTAAGTAATTATTTCTTACGAAGTATCTACTTTAAGCTTTCCATAAAAGCAATCACGTCAACATGGATCGATATGGATACGGATAAATGACATGACATCTATCATTACTTCTCGTTATTTTCTTTTTCCGAGAATACGTCAGAATTGAGCTCTTCAGTAGAAATTGTTGTGTCAGATTTTCTTCAGAAAACAATCATAAAAGTATCGGCAAAAGCGCTACAAACCGATAGCTATGGTTATCAGGAACCACAATCAAGTAAACAAGTTGTAAAAATGAAAATTGTTTAATTGCGTAAAAGCGTGCATTCTGAAAGTCGGCAACGTCGCAATTAGATGTCAAATATTTCGCTGTTTTGATTAATTTGGCAATAGTATGGAAATATGGGTGCAATAATTAATATTGTCCCACCGAATATTTAGTTTTAGATGTAAAAAAAGTATTTGGAAACTTTCCAAATGCCTTTTTTACACATGAAACGGTTAAGCGAAACATCAAATTCAGTGTTATAATTGCAATTTATTATTAATTTCTAGTTCACTAGTTAGCAATATTTCATATTTCCATACAGTAATATTGCCCAATAAATCAAAACATGTAAATATTTGACAGCTAGGTATTTGCGACGTTGCCAAGTTTTAGATTGTGCTTCTAGTAAAATTCTTGGTTAATTTTCTTTCTGAGAAAATGTGTTTGTTTTGTTTTAATTCTTCGATCGGTCGTTTTAAACGATTGTAGATTATGTTCTATTGAAATGAAAATCAATAAAATGATGATTTGTAAAGGAAGATTATTTGTAAGTAGAGTATAATGTCCTTTCAGAAACTTTTCATATCCATATATTCATAATGATAGTTATGTAGGTACCAACATTGTGGCCTGTAGTTTTTCATTGAATCGTTTAACTTTTTGTAACCCAATTGTTAAAATAATCACAATTGTTGTTTCAATTTTAATAAAAAAATTATGTCTTTGTTGCCCTTTTTTCTAGTCCGTTCGAACTTTTCAAATTAAACCTTTCAGACAACAGCAATTCGACGACGATTTTGTACTTTTTATGTCCCTACTTTCATAAAGGATTTTTGCGGTTTCTAATAAAAACATGTCAATGTTTTAGATTTTCCTGCGGATTTTACTAAAATTCAATGTACAATAAATATGATAAAACGTTAGGACACGGTGACTGCGTGGCCCACTTAAAATTAGTATTATGTACACTATATACAGAATTTTACAATAAAAAACTTATATTATTGAAATAAGATGATTTATTACTGTAAAAAAACATCTTAAAAATTATTCATTATTGTTTATCTTAAGGGCAGAATGCATACACTTACATTTTGCCCATAAACAATAAAGAATGTTTTCTCTACAAAAAAAAAATATTACCTACAGTTAAGAATTTTATGTGATACTGTGATAAATGATTTTATTTCTGTAAGTAGGTTTGTACTAAAACTTACACACGTAAAAAATAAATTATGTTTTTTAACTAGATGTTTTCGGTGTTTCTTATCTGACTTTCCTTTCTTTGGTATTCATTGTTCGTCGAGTCGTTGAGCTCCTTAAGTTCCGAGTTGAGCTCCACAATTACTGACAAATGCTTGCACTGACTGGACAGGTCCACTCTAATCTGTGTGGTTCTTTCCTCAAGAGACCATTTCAGACACTAATCTACATGGTTCTCATATGGCCTGACCAAGATTATGTCTGGACTTTAAAAGATACTGCGACCTCTGAGTTTGTCTCGGCCTTTCTTCTCAGAGTAGTCAGAGTAGTCAGATAGGAAACGCCGACAACATCTAGCTTATTTTTTATATTTCTTAATATGACTTGTAAAAGAATTTCTGATATCCTATTTACAGAATAAACAATTTCATTTGATTACACTACTCTGAGAAGAAAAACTGATTAATATTTGTTGTTATTTGTTACAAAAGTAGATACTTAACTCTGCAATCGGCATTTTGTTTTTGTGTTGTTATGTTTTTGTTGTCATTTGCCAATATTGCAATAATAATTATGCAATATTGTCTTTGGTTCGTGGCCTTGACATCAACCAATGAACCAGTGTTATAGTTACTAGGAACAATATTGTCAAACTTTTTTACTACTTGAATACGAGGCTTTTGGCTACTTTTGTTTTGTGTGTATTTTGTAGTTTTTAAAAAAATGTGCGTTTTGTTTGTGCAGAATAAACAAGTTTTCTTTCTTTCTTTCTTTTTCTAAATAAACTCAGAGCTATGTATATAGCGTAGATCGATCTTGTACGCTACTTACAGCATTATAAATTCCAAATACGGTAAAGTTATGAATTTCGGCGGGAGCGATGCTATTAAAATTTGCCTCCATAAGTTAGGTAACTAACTTTAGTATGAGCCCGTATGGGCAAATTCAATCGACTTAAATGTGACTGCAACATTACACCAAAGTTGGTATAGGTAATAAGCTTTAATGGATGGGTTATGTTGCCTTACAGGATTCCGCGGCATCACACGCAGAGGTCGTAAATTACCCTACGGGAACGCACTACCGGAATTAAAAGAATCCCATGACCCAGATCATGTCTCTCCATGTTCTCTCCGTGTGCCGAATTTCATCCAAATCCGTGTAGCCGTTTAGGCTTGAAAAAGTAACAGACAGACAGACAGAGTTACTTAGTAAATTGTTGATGACTTATGAAAAAAATTTTGAGGGTTCCATTAGTTTCCTTTAAGACAAAGAGAAATAACATTGAGGAAAAGGGTTCTCGGAAAACAAATCAACCTCTGTGTAGATAGGTAGGTATTCTACCATACCTATGGAAATAAGCTTAAAATAAGCATGATCAAACATAAATTATTTTCTCATACAAATTTGAACAGGCACATAAATTACTTAACGGTTTGAAAGTAAATGAGTAGCTACTTCACAATGTTTTGCGGCACGACGAACCTCGAGACTTTTTTGTTGGCGGATAAAAGTTTCAAACTCCTAATACCCCTCCTGGGGAAGCTTTGTAATAGAAATAGTTAATCTTTCTACTTTTTAAACAAGATATATTGTCTTGTTTGAAAAAGTAGAAAGATGCAAACGTAGAGTTTCGTTTTTGTGGGTAACAACACACACAAACAGAATTATCTACTCTAATATTAAAAAGAAAAAAGATTTAAATCTTTGTTTGTAATGAATAAACTCAAAAACTACTGGACCGATTTTAAAAATTATTTCACCAGTAGAATGCTATATTATCAATGAGTAACATAGGCTATAATTCATAAAGATGTCACGTCACGAGAGCAAAGACGTTGGGATAAGAAAGAAAGAAAAATATTTTATTATTTATAAAATCTATCTTTTTTTTATACAAACTTTAATAAAAACTAAAAAAGAGCATCTAAAACTAACAAAAAGCTAACTAGCTAGTTATGTAATAATTATAAAAAACATGGGAATAATAAATATTATTTTACCTCCATAGAACTTAGCATTGAGATCACAATTATTTTTTTATCATTGCCACTCGAAAAAGGGCATTTTATTCATCGATAACAGTGAATAAAACTCTCTTTTACTCACTGAGTGAATAAAAACATTTTGAATTTGGAACAAGCACGAATTGTACGAGTTATGTACAAACAATGAATAAAACGTGCTGAAAGTACATACGGGCTAGCCAAATAGAGCTATATATAGAGCTATACATTTTTTTTTAAACCTGCCAGTTTTAGTTACGTTCTTTTCTATCTGTTATGGTAGTTGTTTTATGTTATTTGAAAATCTATACATAATTAATTATAATAAAATGAGTTCTTCCAGTGACGAAAATGAGATACTGACTTCGGAATCATTTCGTTCTAAAGCAGCAAATCAATCAATCTGCCTAGCCTTTTCCCAACTATGTTGAGGTCGGCTTCCTGTCTAACCAGATGCAGCTGAATACTACTATTTTATATGGAGTAAATGCCTGTCAGACTTTCGTGTTTCTGAGGACCCGTAACGACTGTTAAAGATCCACGAATGACAGCTGGGACCAACGACTTAATATGTTTTCCGAGGCACGGAGGAGTCTCAGTATGTAAAGATGGTCTCCCATCCACGGACCAACCCCGGTAAGCGTAGCTTAACCTGATGGATCGACCCGTGCGGCTGTTATTACTTAGCCACGAGCTCCTCTAAAGCAGCAATTATAGTAGATAATTTTACTGTCGCCAGAAATGTGATTATAAAATATTACATACTACTATTTATTTTCTCGCAGTCAATGGTAAAAAGTAGAGTACACAACTCGTGAAAAAAAATATTACTCGGTCCTTGTATCCCTTGCTCCGCTCAGGATTCTAATCTACAATCCCTCACTACGCTTGTGATTCTACTCTAGAATCCTTCGCTGCTCTCGGGATCCAACTTATGTCCCTCGAATTAAATTCCCTTTTTTTTTTCACTTGTTGTATAATCTACTATATTCAGCGAAGCGATCAAACCGCGCCTTCTTTTTATTGATGTTTAAGTTAGGATAAACAAATACCAAGTTCGTTTTCACACGATTTTACATGACGGATAAAGACAAAAAAAAAGACAAAAAAACGACAAAAAAAAAATCAAAAAAAAAGACAAAAAAAAACTTTTTTACAAAAAACTAAGGTGTCAAAAAACTAAAATACTGATCCAAAGACACCGACTTCCGAAATTAAAGTTATTATTCACTTTGTAGTTTGGAAGTCGGTTGTATTTTTTATAAAAAAGTTTTTTTTCACTTTTTAGTGGATTGGTTTGTAATTTATCTAAGTAACAATGCCAAATATGTCAACTACTTATCAAAAATACCCAAATCGCTATAGATGTGCCTATAATATTTGAAGAGTTCCCTCGATTTCTCCAAGATCTCATCATCAGATCGTGACCAAATGACAGTGGGACCAACTTGAAATAGACCCTTTCAAACAAAAAAAATATTTTTCAAATCGGTCCAGCCGTCTTCGAGTAATCGGGGAACATAAATAAAAAAATAAATTTAAAAAACCCGACGAAGTTAGAACCTCCTCCTTTTTTTTTAAGTCGGTTAAAAAGGAATCGCTACCAATCAATCGGTTTGTTCTATACTTTATAAGATCGAACCAGAAGGGGCCCAAACATCTCAAAAATATCCCTAAATCGTGTGTACAATCCAAATGGCGTATCATTACGGTAGGTAACAATTAATGGTATAAATTGTAAGGATAAATTGATCTTTAAAGTAGGGGTTACGTTCTAATTATTGCAACGCCATCTTGGCGACTATAACAGTAACTATCAATCTACGCTTTTCACCCAAATGTTAAGGTTTTTCTTTTCACCGAATGAATTTTCCGAAGTCTTCTCTATGGAGTGCTTGTGGTTTTCGCTAGATGGCGCTATGGTTGCCTGATTCATATCGTTACGTGCTGCCATCTATTACAGGGTGGTAGAAGCTTTCAACAAACGTGTTAGGAATCTGTTCAAGCTGTGTTTGTAGCCTTCTACTTTACTACGTATCTGACTGGGATCTTGTGAAATCCAATAGAGGGAGCTTTTCCTAATGTTTATTAAATGTTAAGAACCTAAGCATTATGGAACTAACAACTATTTTACATGTTTTCCTTCCAGGTGTTTGTCGGTAATCAGCTAATATTTTGATTTAAATACTGGTGACAAACAGATGCAGATAGATAGGCAGTAAACTTTGTTCCATTTAAGTAACAAATACCTAGCATATCACTCGTCAATAACTCTTCATAACATATATACATAAACTCACGCTTTTTTTCCAATTGGGGTATGCAGACATTACAGAACGATCGAACGGCTACAATTTTTACATATTTCTTTTGCTTCGTTAACAACGTTCATACATTTGGTGCACAATCACGTAGTAAAATATATGAGATAAAATAAAAAATTACAGTGTCTAAAAAATCATCTTGAGTAGGGGCGCTAGAATCAGCACCCTAATTGCGTAACACACTTTCAATCACTTGCTTCATGGATTTGAAAAATAATCTGGTCAACATCGTTTATAACGCAATAAACGTAAGTGAACTGTCAAAATGAAATCCATTGCGTTCAATTGTCATTGTATGTGTGTTACGAAATAGGGATGATGCCTGAGTAAAAAAAGAAATTTTGTTTAGTCCTACAGTTAGATAATAAAAAAATATTAGACACGTTTTTTTTTTTGCTTTATCATATTAATAAAAAATGACTTAGATAAAATTTGGGGAGTGGGGGTTGTACGTCACAAGTAATTATAAAAACTACATACTCGTGATGTCATGGCACATTTGAACTCAATGCGGCACTGTAATCTTTTGATTAAGTAAAAAAAAAGTGTCCAATATTTTTGATGTGAAACATCTATAGTGGCGGGTCAGACCGAATGTTGGCGAGGTGACGCGTCGCCACGCCAACAGCCAACACGCCAACAGTCGCCATGTTTATTTCCAGTCGTAAACTATCCTTTTATGCATATTACTTGTACAGTACCGACCAAAAGTCCATGAGCAATCTCATAAAGCAATAGACTGACGCTTCGGTTTGACTTACGACCTTCTTCTATAAGTTGTTACAATACTGTAGACACGCACATTACACACACACACTCACTTTGTCTGCAACCAATGACTAGTTCAATAATCATCATTCGTTTTTAGTTTCATTCGTCTTGTTCACATAAATATTAAAGTTTAGCAGGTAGACCACAAAAAACTAAGTAAATTATTTCGATTTCTGTGGGGTAGATGCAGTTTGTTACGAGTATTTAATTAATAGAACTTTTTTGGCTCGTGGATAATATTGGTGACGAGTATTTAGCACAGTGTTGTGGTTATTATTATCAAAAAGCAGGCATAAAATATATTGAAGAGATCAGATCAGATCAGAGAATATTATTGCGCTGCGTAAAAGTGAAGTGAATATCTAATGAAACCGGACTAAGTGTGAGTGTTATGTTATCATTAATATATTTCATATTTTACTAAACATAAATCTTAATCAAGGGTATTGTTGATAGAACAGAGGTATTGTTGAGACAGAAGATGCCTTTAAAGTTTTAAATTCATTGTGAGGTTTAATTCGATTAGTGAATAATAAATAATAAGGTATTATGTGTAATAAAAACAATGTTTTTCTTTGTTCTAGAGAAATACTGTGAGGGTTAAGAGATATGAGGAAGGGGCTTATTATCGAGTAGCAGCGACGTCAAATGGTGAATGAAACAAATGGTTTCATACCAACGAAATATTTTGCTGAATTATTAAAAACACGTCATTATGAACCGTTCGCCGTGCACTCTGAAGGCTTGCATCACTGAAGACCAGCTAGAAAACCGTTTTTGACCTTAAAATATTGACCGTACCAACTTAATAAACAACAGATTCGTTATTGCATGAATTTATGGTAACGAATTTTTTAAGCACGTTTCAATAGGGTGTTTGTCGTATTTCTTGCAGATATACCGAAATTGTTTAATATTATTTTAGTAATAGTATTATTTTAGGATTAAAATTTGAGGTTTAGTTTCAATCTTCTTTTCGTAAAGAAAATGAATACTTAAGCTTTAACCTCAATAACAACCAATATTTACTAAAGTCAAATAAAATGTAAAATAATTAATACAAATAAAATATAAACAAACTGCCCATATTTAACCTTAAAATTACCTATTCTGTAAGTAGTTTTTTACATTTTAAGTAGTCTAATATTCTTATTTATTACTTAATTACTTCGACCATGATCAAAGCTTAATATTTATGGTGAAAAAATCCATTAAAAATTTAAAATATTTCATAATTTAAATATGTCAAAATAATACAAACTGCTTCTAAGTTTCTTGACATCTATTTCACATCTTATTCAGCTGAAGTAATGATAAATAATTGTAGCAGTTTATTAACTTATGTAAAATAAATATAACGAATAAACATATTTTTTTTAATTTTGTTATCATATATCACGCATTTTTTATTCTAAAACCTTTATTGCAATAACAACATAAAAAAGCAGCAATATTTAAAAAATATTATTATCGAAAACAAAAATAATAATATTTGCAAAAAACCACACTGTGTTTCACGAGATTAGAACCTGAGGCAGTTTGAATTCCTTACCAACGCTTAACGCTTTCTGCTATCTGCACTTGTTAAGTTACTATCGAATTTTAGTAATGCCATTAACTGGTCAAGTTCACGCGCATAGTGCGTGTGTGCTAGCATGTTTAAAGCGACGGAAATATATTGTTGTTTCGTGCAAAACTGCGTTATCTGTGGTGTGTGTATCTTGTTGCTTACACATACAAATGTACGAGCTATACCGCGTGTTCGAATACGACTCTTAGCGTGCTCATGCACTTTTGAGCGCTTACTGTACATAATAATTTCGATGTTTTTTTTTTATTATCGGAGAAAAGTTTTACAAATTAGATGATGATGATGACGATAGCGTCAGTGGCGATGACGATAGCGATGACAATGGCGATGGCGATGACAATGGTCAAAGTCGAAGCCGAAGTCAATTTCGATGTTTTACATCAGTCTGCCAGGAGTCCCGCGACGGCAATTTTTTAAATAAAACAAGTGAGGCACAAAAACATTTTTTTTTTCATCATCCCTATTCCTGTTTCAGTGGCGAGTAGGTTCTCCATAACATTATTTCGAATACTCCGATAGAATTAAGCATATTCCTCAACTTACTGAAAGCTTTGAAAGCTTCTAGTATGTAGGTAAAAGGAAATTGAGAAGCAAGTGTGAATATTCCCAAGGCTTTTACATCCTAATCAATAAAGCAATTAGTAACTACTCTTAATTAAATTGTTTGGGTGTTGTCGTTTGTAAACTAGATTGCTCGCGGCTTCACGAGAAAAGTTTTGGAATAGCAAAATTATCAAGAAATATTGTTATAGAGGAAAGGTCACCTTATCTTTGCCATAATCGAAATTCTTATGGTACCTATAAAAAAAAATACAAGTGGTTTCTCCCATCTTGGGAGAATATTTCCAGTATTCATATCAGTAATATTATGTGAAAAACTTTGTGAGGAAATCTGGACTTGTTGTGAATGTTGTAATTTAAGATGGTTGCTTTGTTTTACGTGAATTTCCTGTACACCTGTAATTGGTAGGTATAGGTATAATAAGAGCCCATACTTGTTAATTTTTAATATATAACGTACAATATATATGCTGTTGGCGTACCTATTTTATATAAGTAAATTAGTGTAAGTCTGAAATCGCCAACCCTGTCTAAGCCGACGTTCGCAGGGACGTAATAAAATCACGGTGATTTTTTTTCGTGCACTTGAAACACAACATGGTGTTTTTTCAACGCTCCGCTTAACACCTAGAGTTGAAAATCCAGTGTGCGATAAAATCCCGCCGCGATTTTATTACGTCCGTGCAAACGTCGGCTTAAACAGTTTATGTCTACTGTGGTAACACAGTTTATACTAGTACGGAGAACAGAGTGAATCAGCTCCGTTCTGACAACCAAAAAAGTACCGATACATACCAAACAAAAAATTTTACCTACCTTTACTGCTTATCTGTAAATTAAATTGTGCAAGATTGTTATATTGATTTGACAAATAAAGATTTCGGATTCGGTCATTAGTACGGACACGAAACGAATCGCAAGCGCGCCGCTGGCGACAGGACGTGATCTACCCACACTTAAAGCGCGCGATTCTACAGAGTAGCCTCGGATCGCATCAGAGTTAAGATGTCGCGGAACTGTTCTCGATTCGTGGTATTCAGTTATTGTGTTAATTGTAATTTGTATTCATTGTGTTAATTTGTGATTTTAATAAACGCCGTCGCACCCAGTGCGTATATAATTTAGCTAGTGTGATTAATTTGATAGTAAATTATAATGTGATCTGAACTGCAAACGGTTTTTCTATTGTGCATTAACCAACACTACCCACACTACGCCCACAGTAGTTAAAATATCGCTGATAATAACATGTCTCCGACAAAGATATATATTTTTTTAACCGATTTCAAAAAAAGGAGGTTCTCAATTCGACTGTATTTTTTTAAAATGTTTTTACCTCAGAACTTTCTACTGGGTGAACCGATTTTTACGATTCTTTTTTATTTGAAAGCTGGTGTTTTTTGTGTGGTTCCATATAAATTTTATTAATTTTGCATGGATAGTTTTTGAGTTGAGTTCAATAATACGTATTTTTTCCCACTTAGTATATAGATGATATCTTAAGTTCCTGTCACTGTTATTAGTGTACCTGTTATTTACATAGCAGGTAGTGGTATTCTATGTGGGGTAGCTACCACAACTAAAAACTGAAAAATAAAAAAAATCAACCGACTTCCAAAAAAAACACTACAACTTTGTTGTGTTTTTTTTGGAAGTCGGTTGATTTTTTTTGTAAGTGTTTTTTTTCGTGCCTTCTCTTTAAGAGAAGAAGCATTTACCCAGCAGTGAGACAATAATAGGCTGGCATTATTATTATGTGTTTAATCCAGGATATGGTCTATCTGTGTCAAATTCAACTTCATAAACAGTCATTTTCAAAATTTATAGAGATTCTAACATAAACATCTGTAAAAGTACCATAAAATTCAGTAGAATTTGCTCATGCTCTCACATGAACAGATGAAATATATCGTCTCCCTAAAGAGTCATTCTGTTGATAGATTTTACACAGAACACATTGGAAGTCCGGTCACGCTTCAGGATTCGTTCAAACGTACGTGAAAACAGGATATGGTCCAATATTATTAACCATAACAAACTTGTTGGCGCTACTGCTGAGCATGAAGTTTTTGAGTTTTTTCATCTGGATTTTTTTAGTTTCCTCGCCCCCAATTACATGGAACTTAAAAATAGCTGGCAAAATGTGGGTATACTAATAGGTGCCCCTCAGGGAATACCTGTCTTCCCCATTTTCTTGGTCCTAAGATAACATTCGAACATTGGGCCAGTGAGTGTTGGCTACCAATGTTAATCCAAATTCTTCCTATAAGTAACTATCTACTTTGGAGTTGCCACGATTTCAAAAAGCCTTGTGATGCAATCAAAGAACGGTTTTTGAATTACGGTAATCATTCAAATTAAATATTACAAAAAAGTCCCCACGCTTCGTCTATCTGTCTGAACATGAACTCAAAAACTACCGAACGGATTTTCATACGGTTTCACCAATGAACGGAGTGATTCATGAGGAAGGTTTAAAAATCATGCTTTTTGCTTTAGAGCTTTACTGACGTGCGCCGCATAAACTAATAGTTATATGAAACCAATGTATCCTTTATCCAATGTATCCTTTATGTTGGATTGACAACGTTTGCGTCAATAACCTCAGTTACGCGGACGATATGGTGCTGCTGGGTCCAACGGCCGGCTCCATAAGAGAGCTTTTAGAATTTTGCGAAAGGTACGCTGCTAGCCACGGTCTAGTTTATAATTGTAAGAAGAGCCTGTTCATGATCTTTAAGGCCCCCGGTAGGAAACAGTCATACGAGCCAATTATCACCCTCAATGGCCAACCCCTGCATAGGGTGAAACAAACCAAATATCTGGGGCATTACGTAACGGAGGACCTTAAGGATCATGAAGATATCGAACGCGAGCGCCGGGCTCTTGCTGTGAGAAGCAATATGCTGGTTCGCAGGTTTGCTTGTTGTAGTAAGGAGGTTAAGATAACATTGTTTAAGGCTTACTGCCAGACCTTCTACAAGAGCAGCCTGTGGGCTAGCTACACGCGGAAAACAATGGACGCCCTGAGAGTCCAATATAATAACAGCTTCAGAATGCTTTTGGGACTGCCGCGCTTTTGCAGTGCCTCTGGCATGTTCGCGCAGGCGCGTGTTCACGATTTCCACGCAATGGTGAGGAGGAAAACGGCGTCGCTGCTAGAGAGAACGCGGTCAAGTCCTAACAGCATTCTGAAGATGTTAGTTGACAAATTTGACTCGCCGATAATGAATCACTTCATGCAGGTGTTGGTTAGGCAGGAGTGATTCATTACATTCGGTGAAATTATGTAAATATTATTAGTACTTAGTTATAATTGTAACACACTAACATAGCTTTTAAGTTTTATTTTTGTATCTAACTAACTAACATATGGATCATTGTTGTCTAAATCAATAAAGTAATTTATTTATTTATCCTTACATATTATAAAACAAAGTCCCCCGCCGTGCCTGTCTGTCTGAACGCGATAAACTCAAAAACTACCGAACGGATTTTCAAACGGTTTTCACCAATGGACGGAGAGATTCATGTTGTTTTAATGTATAATTCATTAAGGTTTTGTGTAAATTGACTGAAATATGACGATTATTGTTGAAGAAGTCGGAAAAAATCATGCCGACTAGGAGCTTTACTGGCGTGCGCTGCGTTTACCGGAAAAAATACATCAAATTTATGTTCTACGGTATTGTTCATCTTAAAAAGTTCAACAAAAAAATCCACGATGGCATATAATATCTATCTTCTAAGGATGACCCACAATAACCATTTTTATCTTTCAGAATTTGATAAAAATGTAATTGTGATTTCCGAAGCTTTTGACCGGTATTGTATTAATCCTTACCCAAAAAAATATGTTATTTAAATTGGGCATTCAATTTAGATTCAAATATACCATTGAATCATGTAATTTAAATAAATAGATTAAAAGATATCACAGTTTCAAAATTACGCGGAGCAACGCGAGTGCAGCGGTAGGAGCCAATGAAGTTTTCCTCTGTTATTAGGTATGAAATCTCAGTAGTACGTTCCCGTGGGATATTTTCCGATATTCTTGCAGGCGAATCCGCGGGCAAAAGCTAGTTAAAATGTAATATGAAATTTTTCCTCTTCAAAAGATCTAATAAACTGTAGCAATGCTATATGTCTACTTACATTTTTCAATTCTCTCTGAACCCAATTCTAAAGTCCACGGAGACCAAATCGCGAGCAGAAGGTAGTAAATAATAATTTACAATTTCCCCGCTATAGGAGAAATGCTTCACCGTGCAGATATAGACAAGGAACAAGCATTGATTCGAAGTTGCAGGCTTCAGATTTCTTATTGTATGTTAGCAATTTCAGACGAAGTTTTATCTCGATTTTGACCTTCAGCGTGAGTCCTATTTGTGCTTACAAACTCACAGTCTAGTGCCCAAGTAAAAGAGACTAGAGGTACTATTTAAATATAATGTTTAATATTTAAATAGTACCTCTAGTCTCTTTTACTCCTAAAGAATGAACTAAACACATACACAACATCATGCCGTGTTTCCCCAAAGGATTGGGCAGAGGAAAACCACACCCGAAAAACGTACACCCACACATTTCGCCAGATAAGTTATAAGTCCCATTTATGTTAAAAAAAATCACAAACTGAAAAAGGTACCTATTATTATTTTTTAAACAAAAGTTTCGAATTTGGAATTAACGTTTTTCATACCCAGACTATTAAGTGCCAGTTACGTAGTTTGGCTATTAAAACCTCTTTAGAACTAAATGATTACCAATAATGCAGAAAAATCAAAACCACTCGTTTTTTTGCAAAGAAGTTTATATGGACTGCCTCGTTGGTCTAGTGGTCGCAAGCGCTACTGCTGAGCATGAGGTCCTGGGTTCGATTCCCGGGTCGGGCAAAGTGTTATTGGGTTTTTCTATCTGAAATTTCTCAGTAGCAGCTCGGAGTCTGGATTTGTGCCCGGTTGATGGCAATAGGCTCGCCCCCTATTACATGGGACTTAAAACATAACTGGCGAAATGTGGGTGTACCTGCTACAGGGACACCTCTGCCCAACCCTTCGGGGAAACAAGGCGTGATGTTATGTTATGTTATGTTAAGTTTATATGGGGGCGAGCCTATTGCCATCAACCGGGCGCGAATCCAGACTCCGGGCTGCTACTAAGGCTAAACTGAACAAAATAACATTTTTTTTTTAACTAACATCCCAAACCCAACAAACATAACGTACTGCACATCAATTTGGCAATACGCCCAGCGTACTAAAACTTAAAAGGTCTTTAAATTTTCTGTATGCATTCTCTTGAAACTATGACATTCTCGTCCGTAACAGCAATAATAATTGAATAAATCTGTAGAGACCTAGATACGGCCCAGATAATAGGAACCGGGTTGAATGGAACTCCCATGCGGTGCGGTGTTCAGCCTTAGTAATAGTATCTATTCGAATACCTACTGTAGTAGTCTACGCATCTCCTAATGTACGTTGATTCATCGCTGAATGGTGCTTGTGTCCTTTGAATGCAGCCATACAATTACTGATTGGATTTATCTAGTAGGTATCATGCTTATATATTAAGTCCGCCTTGTACCTTTATTATGCACAAAGATGAATAAATAAACAAATAATTAATGTGTATTAGGTTTGTGTCTCTGCGACTACCACTAAAATGTAATACTTTTATCTTTTTCTGCAGTGCATCAGGTATGTTTGCACAAGCACACGTCGATGGCTTCCACGCCATCGTCTGACAGAATCTGCCTCTTTGCTCTGCTGAGTGCGTGAAAGCTCCAACTCTATGATGAAAACCATAGCGGAGAGGTACGATTTTCCTTTGTTAGGTGATGTTGTTCGAAGATGCATTTCAAAGAACAGCCTTGTTTCCAAATAGATAATAAAGTTTACTAACATATAAATAAATTATCTTTTTGTTTACTAACCCATATGGATGTTGCTAATCCGAATGAAAGATTATTTTATTTTACTGTAAACCTTCATAAAATAAGATTACTTTCTTTTACAATTTTGTGTTAAGCTTCTTCATTCTCACTCATTAAGTATTTTCTTCTTAAAACACAAACTAAACTCATTTAAAGATTAGCACTTAAATGCTCGGCGTATTTAAGAGCAAAAACAGGGATTATAGTTAGTTACTTGAAATTTCGTTCAATCTTTTCTACGTCTTCTTGTTATCATGGTTTTCATTTTACTAACTCAGCTATTTAACAAGATCTTCCGTCTTCTACCCACTAGAACGTACGAATATCTAGTAAGTACCTAAAATTCAAATTCAAAATATTTTATTTCACATAAACCTTAAAGGGCACTTATGAAACGTCAGAAGCTAGGTGCACGGTTCCATTTGGTCGTACACACGGCAACACATCAAGCTATACATTTCCAGTATAAACTGACCTCGCATTGTACAGAAATCCTACACAATGCGAGGTCAGCATAAACTGGAAATATACAGCTTGATGTGTAGCCGTGTGTACCTATCTTATGTCATCGTGAATTAAGTAGCAAGCGGGGTTTTAAAATTAAAATACTCTTTTCGCACATAATATACAGTGTGAGTCTTTATAATGTGCACATATCGAAATGAGGGAATCTATATGCTTAATTTTATCGACGGCTTTTTTTTAATCTAAATAATTTTTTTAAGGTCTGGGGCAAATTAATCGTATTGTAAAAATTTTTGAAAAAAGAACAGATTTTTGCAAAAAAAAAACATGCTTAATTTCAATTGAGGGTAGTTTTTTTTTCCACAATTTTCATTTTATGAGGATGCCTAATTACTTCCAATCATTATGGAGTTTGTTTCTTCGCGATAGATCATAGTTACACCGTTTTGTTTAAAAATCCACAAAAAATATAAAAAAAAATATTTCGATTTTTTCCGTCGATAAAATTAAGCATATATTCCTTCATTTCAATATGTGCATATTATAAAGACTCATACTGTATACTTAGATTCAGGACTTTATTCATATCTATGAGTGATACTTTATTGTGCTTGTTGATAACTTTTTTATTACCATAATGCTATAGGATAGTTTAATTTTCGATTATTCTTTAGTCAAAAATTCAACTTGTTACGTTACGTTTACGCCGCGCGTTCATGCAAAGGCTTCGTGTCTTCGAAATATCATTTCATTTCGAATTATTATTTTTCCATAGCACTCCGTGTATTATCTGCAAATCATGATCTGCCTAGCCCTTTCCCAACTATCTTGGGATCGGCTTCCAGTCTAACTGGATGCAGCTGAATACAAGTATTTTACATGGAGTGACTGCCTATCTGACCTCCACAACTCAGTTACTGGATAATACTGTTATCCCTTGGTAAGACTAGTTGTTAGACTTTCGGGTTTCTGACGACTCGTAACGTCTACGTCTGTCAAAGATTCACAAATGATATCCAGGACCAGCAGCTTAACATGCTTTCCGAGGTACAGAGGGGTCTTGGTATGTAAAGATGGTCACCCATCTACGGATCAACCGGACTTCTGAGTTGAGCTACACTATTACTGACAAATGCGTGCACTGACTGGACAGGTCCACTTAAATCTGTATGGTTCTTTCCTCAGAAGACCATTTCAGACACAAATCTACATGGTCCTCAAATGAAATGCTCTGACCAAGATTATTTCTGGGTTTTTATATACACATTGACATTAATGAATTTTATATAAACAATGACATGAATATTTACTTTTAAAGTATTTTATTATTTTAATTATTGTGAATGTGAAGAATATGTGGGTCATTCCTTTTTGTTTTGTTTTTAATTTTTTCTCAGTTAGTTCTAATCATGGTCTGACAGTTTGAGTAATTTAAGTGGCCTACCCAAAAGTCCTTTTTTTTGGTATTTTTAGTCGAATCGTTGAGCTCCTTAAATTCTGAGTTGAGCTGCACGATAACTGACAAACGCGTGCACTGACTGGACAGGTCCTCTCAATCTGTGTGGTGCTTTCCTCAAAAGACCACTTCAGACACCAATCCACATGGCCTTCACATGATCTGACCAAGATTATGTCTGGACTTTAAAAGAGACTGAGACCTCTGAGTTTGTTTCGGCCTTTCTTCTCAGAGTAGTCAGATAGGAAACGCCGACCTCATCTAGTTTTAAAATATGATTGACGTGTAAAAGTGTTTGTACAAACCTACTTACAGAAATAAAATCATTTATCATTTATCATTTACCGTGGCAAACGTAGCTTAAGCTGATCGATCGACCCGTGCGGCTGTTTTTATTTATCCACAAGCCCCTCTATTATTATGTGTATTATCTGCAACCGAAAAGGGTTACGGATATTATTTAAGAAGTGGGTCATTGTAACGAACACAAAGTTGTCTGTGAATCACAATTGGTTCGAAGCTGGTAGCTGGAACCAATCAAAGATAATTACAATTTAAATTACAATGGAACTTTTAACACAGAAGCGTATCTTTGTGAGAGCGAGCAATTAATCAAAGTCTTCAAACTTTAGTAGTTAGAGCAACTAACTAACTGTTAAAGAACACAAAAAAAATATCTATTTTTGTGCCAATTCAATTGTAGCACTCAATCGGTGTTTAACCAACTGTAAACATTGGTTCATGTTCAACAATTTTTGCCTTTGAATACAAAAATATCTGAAATTTAAATAAAAACCCGAATTCAGAAAAAAATTGGCAAAGTTTTTTGCTTATAATATAAAATGTTCACTGCTTTGTATTGTGATTCTACTCTGATTTCAATTTATATAAAACTTTTTAGGCAAATCATGAATCGTGTGACACAAAGATCTAAAGGAACGATATAAAGGAATGTTGTTATCCAATCACTTAATTGACTCCCTAAGTGACAACTTACAACACCCACGAGACTTGCTATACTTAGCCTGTTCGTAGCCGGGAAATAGACTCAAGCCCGGACTCCACCAAAGCGGAGACGAGATGAGAGGAGAGGAGATGAGATGTGTTTTAAACAACCAATAGAATTTCGTTATTCACACATCTCGTCTCCTCTCAACTTCAGTGGAGACCACTGAGCGGAGATGTATCATATTTGTATGGCGCGATCGAACCAGAGATGTGAGCTGTGCCTTGCCGAGAGCTGGGCGGCGGTACAAAGCGGAGATGTGAGCTGTGCCTCGCAAGCTGGCGACGGCGCGCAGCGGTGACAGCAGCACCGTTACAGTGCCACTCTAGCCAGCACACATCTCTCCAGTCTAGCCAGTACGCATCTCTGCACAGTTACGGTGGAAACACCCTAGCTGAAAAACATCTCTGCACATCTCCGCTTTGGTGGAGTCCGGGCCTAACGCCTGAAGCAGAATATGTCAATTAAAATTAATGGTGCATTACGGGTGACCAGAATAGCTTTGCAGTTAATGGCCGCTTACAAACTTAAATATGGGTAACAGTTTCATCTCTTGTTCCAATTACAATTTCTAATTAGTGGTTTGCATAGACAGTGCAATCTACGAAGACGCGCCCCACTCCGCTCCGCGCCGTACTAAAGTTCAGCTTACAGTAAAGTAATCGCGGAGTGGGGCGCGTCTTCGTGGATTGCACTATCTATAGCTCAGCTTAAGTGTGTAAAACAACCACCGGTCTTTGACAAGGACAAGTAACTGCGTCTATAATTTAATGACCCTGCAAGCCTGTGCAAGGTGACTACGATACTTTCTGATAAGTTGCGGGTGGCGTAAAAACGAAAACTCGAGCGTCAGTGCACAAAAAGCATTGATCAAGATCTGTCAACGAAAATGAATTACAAAACTTTTCTTTTAGCTTTTATCATCAATCTGCATTTAAGTCCACACGATATATTACAGTACTATTAAAATAATCAATCTTCTGTGATCCAATTAAATTACAAACTAAGATGATTGTGTTCGTATTAATTTTATTATCTACCTTTATTAATGTTGCTTGGATCTCTTTCTTACTGCCTTATTTTTTCTCAGGCATTATTGTTAAGCTTCATCTATGAAGGCTATGTACCTATTTACGACGCCCGCGCCGGGACCGACACAAATTGCCGGCTTTTCTTTAACATCAAGTAACATAAAATGGAGGGAAAAAACCTCGATTGCACTGCTGTAATTCCGTGTAGATTTCCTTTTAGAGCCTCACTCTTTTCGTATTATGAATTTACAAAACGTTAGTACTCACAGTCAACGGTTTATCGGCCTCTTAAATTTTCTTGATTCCTTTTTTATTGTGCTTTGATTTTTATTTATCTAGAAGTAAAGCAATTGCAACTTTTATAAGTAACTACCACTTAGAAAGGTTGAAATTGAGATAACAAAGTCCAACACTTTCTAGTTGTAACTGTAATATAAAAATACCAATCTGTTAAAATTATTTATTTTAGGACCGAAATAATAATTTACTGAAACAATGTAAACTAAACCAAATACGAGTTCAATTTGAGTAAAATAAAACTGAATGTTTAATAAATATTCATATTTTGGTATCAATGAATTAATAAATTCCAGTAAACCAAAACTAACCACTCAAAAGTAACATTATTATGTTCTCCTTTAAATAGACAAAAAAAAAATACAATACAATTCACTTTAGCGCTTGCCAAAATAATAGAAATATTTTTCAACTTTTTAAACAAGAATTTTTAATGAAAATAGCTGTTTCTATTTCAGTTACAACAATCGTTAAGGAAAATTGTGTAGTTCCAACTAGAGTACTAGGAATGCTTAGACTAATAATAATGCCTTATTGCCAACTTACATTTAGTCTCAACTTCTCGAACTTGGAAGATATAATGCTCAAAAACTTAAAGTGAAATTCCATTTTGTAAATTGAGAAGTTCATAAAAATACTGAGTTTAACACACATAATATCACGCCTGTATTCCTCTCAAGGGTTAGGCAGAGGTGTACCCATACTTCGCCAGTTATGTTTAAGCCCCATGTAATAGGGGGCGAGCCTATTGCCATCAACCGGGCACATTCAGACTTCGGGCTGCTACAGAGAAATTCCAGATGGTAAAACCCAATAACACTTTGTACGACCAGGGAATTGAACCAAGCACCTCATGCTCAGCAGTAGCGCTTGCGACCACTAGACCAACGAGGCAAACTTAACATGTCAATTAGTAAGGGGAAAACACACACATAGTTCCTGAAAGTTGAATTAAGGCCGATTTTTCAATCTTTAGATAACTTGGAACATATTTTTTTACTGGCAGCGCCCCGCGGTTTCACCCGCATAAGTCTCGATCCCGTGAGAATATCGTGATAAAAGGTATCTATGTTTTAATCCAGGTTATAAACTATCTATGCGCCAAATTTCATCCAAATCCGTATAAGAAGGACGGAGAAACTTTGAAACAACTACCTACAAAAGGAGAGCAATGTTTCTTTTCTGAAAAAAAAAAAAGTTAATTGTATCATATTATATTGTTTCTAATTATTATATTATTTCGGAAACCTGAAGAAAATGGGGAAATAAGTCGATTACTACCTCAGCCTTTTCCCAATAATTTTGGGGTTGGCTTCAAGTCTTACCGAATGCAGCTGAATACCAGTATTTTACATAGACCGACTGCCTATCTGACAGGGAAGAGAGAAATATGTCGATTATAATTTTAATATTTGGACGAGGTTGCATTTAATTACGAACAAACAACTTTAATCAGTAGAAGGTACATAATAATTATATTCTCGACAGCTTCTGGTTTGAGCAGAGAAACAGGCTGTTTTTAGCTATCTGAAAACTAACATAACATAACATCACGCCTGTAATCCCCGAAGGGTTAGGCAGAGGTGTACCTATAGTGCACACACATTTCGCCAGTTATGTTTAAGTCCCATGTAATAGGGGGCGAGCCTATTGCCATCAACCGGGCACAACGGGCTGCTACTGAGAAATTCTAGATGGAAAAACCCAATAACATGTTGCCCGACCCGGGAATCGATCCCAGGACCTCATACTCAGCAGTAGCGCTTGCGGCCACTAGACCAACGAAGTAGACAACTGAAACGAGGCAGGCTGAAAACGAAAATTATGTAAATTCTAGCCTTATCTATTTAAAACGCAATAAAAACCGTCTTACGTCCAAAGTAAACCCTCAATGTCGAGTTTTATGACAAAAGCAGTCGATTTATAGGTACACTCGTTCAAAGTTACAGGCTGGGTCTATTTTTAGCATGAAAACCCGCTGTATTGACGTGTCGGTAAAATATTCATTCAAAACGGTAAAAGCTTGAATCCTCTTACAAGATTTTCTCGTTTTGTCCTAAACAAATGTTTGAAAAAAGACTATAATAAATGCTTGCGGCAAAGCCAGCTAAGAACTTTTTGACTTTTACGTACATTTTTATCAAATTAATTGAATTGACTGGCTACTGAATATTCTGTTATCATTAGGTGGAGAGATAGGTAGGGGCTCGTAGCTACAAATTAAAAGCCACACGGGTCAATCGAAGGTTAAGCTACGCTTGCCGCGGTCAGCTCATGGATGGGTGACCATCCATTACATATCGAGACCCCTCCGTGCCTTGGAAAGCCGTTGGTCCCGGCTATCATTCGTAGATCTTTGACAGTCGTTACGGGTAGTCAGAAGCCCAAAAGTCTGACAACCTAGGGGTGTCATCGTGTTCCCCACTAACTGGATTATGGAGGTCAGATTTTCTATCGCTTTATGTAAAATACTAGTATCCAGCGGCATCCGGTTAGACTGGAAGTCGACCCCAACATAGTTGGGAAAAGCTAGGCAGATTGTTTTTATTGAAATAGAGTTGGTATCCTCAGCTCATGATTTCTAGTATATACCTATTATTTTAGTTGCTGTAAAGGGTCTGTGATCACACTGATCTCACATTTTATTGGAATAGAGTCCAAA
Source organism: Agrochola litura (assembly GCA_949152395.1). Taxonomy (NCBI): domain Eukaryota; kingdom Metazoa; phylum Arthropoda; class Insecta; order Lepidoptera; family Noctuidae; genus Agrochola; species Agrochola litura. The sequence goes on along the minus strand of OX424509.1, from coordinate 11,963,188 downwards.
TTCAAATATTTTTATTTGTAGAACATCAAAAAGTACAAATATTAATAACAATAAAATTAACGCTATGTCTTGCCGTCAAAGGCGCACAAATATTCTGATTAAAGTTTCAAATTAATTAGTACTAAATGCAACAAAACATTTACATTAACAAATAGAACTAAGTTTTAACAATTCAAAATTAATAGATACTTAAAAACATTATTCATTGTTATTTCATTCAATTATGATATTTAATTAGAAAGAAAGAAAGAAAGAAAGAAAAAGTATTTATTGAGACTCGCACAAGGAATCAAAAATTAAACTAAACACCTTCACCTTAAAACATTAATAAAAAAATAAATAAAAAACAAGGTAAAAAACCAAAAGCAGAAAGTCCTGTACGAGGCCAAAAGGCTCCTATCTCAGCATATGCTGCGACATTTAATAAATAAATGTCGCAGCGCTGGTATTCTGATAGGGCCCACAGTGATGTCACGGATAGATAGATACAGAAATAAACATTAAATAAAATAAAATAAAAATAGATAAGTGAAATACTTTTAAAAATAAAATATAAGTAGTCCGCGTGTCTGCACCCGACGTAACAACAGTTACTTGTCTATGCCTTTAGTATCTGTGGTAGTCTAGGTAATTCAATATTAGTTGGTATCCTCAGCTCATGAGTTCTATCTAGTACCTAATACTTGAGTTGCTCGAAACGGTGCCAAGTAATAAAATTAAATTGACAATAGCCCAAAAACTATCTCAGAAAATCTACACATTGGACTGTTTTTTTTTCTAATGTAAAATAATAATTGTTTCACTTCGGAATGAAGTACGGCCCACGTGTCTAAAAAAACTTGTCTGTGTTATACACACAAATTGGTGCCTATAACGCCCACTTAAACTATTTATAAACTTATATTATGTACAATTATCACCGAAAAAAACTGACTCATTACATCATCCAGCGTCCAACAATCGTTTATATTCTTAAATGTAAAAATCATGACAATGCCTTTTTTTTTTTTTTTTTTTTTTTGGGTTGGAAATTATCAAATAACTTCTCCCGCTCTGGGTGGAGCGGGAGGGCGTGTCAGACTCTTACTGACTAAAACCCACCCGTGTTCCTTCGGTTGCCCTGTTGCCGGGGGCCACGATGTCCCCATCGGTTTTCTTCGAACCCCCGGCAGGCATTGGCCCTAACGGACCCCGTCAATTCTGCTGACATCTCTTTGAGGCGCGCGTGGAACACAACGCGCCGTCGACCCGGGCTTGGTCCTTACCGGACGGCGAGCTACCCATTGCTCACCGTCCGCAAGCCCGCGCCTACGGTGGCCGGAAATCGGCACGCGATTCCCGCCCCGGGCGTCTCCTCCTGCGGCGGTTAGGAGCGTGAGGGCGCGAAATTTGCCTCTCCCTCACGCGTTCCGCCTCCTCCTTCGCGAGCATTACCGCTTCGCAGAAGGAGGTGATGGCCTGCCATTTCCTCTCGCTCCGTACCATGGCCTGAACCAGGGCCGGACGCGAGAGATCACCGCCGCCGATCGCCTCCACGAGGACACGGCGTTGCTCCGCCCAAGCCGGGCAGACCTCCACCGTATGCTCCACCGTGTCCTCAGGCCGATCCACACAATGGTGACACCCGGGTGTTTCCTCCCGCCTTATCCTGAACAGGTACCTCCCGAAGCACCCGTGTCCGGTGAGGACCTGCGTCAGGCGGAAGGTGAGGACGCCGTGACGCCTCTCAAGCCACTCCTCAAAGAGGGGTCTTATCGCCGCAATTGTGGCGTGCCCAGCGCGGGGTTGCGACAATCGCACCCTCCATGAAGCCATGAGATCCCGCCGGAGCTCTGTCCGCTGTGCCGCGATTTCTTGCGGCATCGGAGTTAAGCCCCGGCGTTTCGCCTCCTCGCGCCACTCCCAGATGTGCGCGAGGACCTTTGCCTCCAGATCCCATGGCGGTAATCCGGCAAGGAGGCTCGCCGCCTCGCAGGAGACCGTGCGGTATCCTCGGGCCAGCCGGATGGCCATGACCCTCTGGGACGCGTTCAACCGGCGGGCTGGCCGCAGCCTCAATGAACGCGCCCACACCGGTGCCCCGTAAAGGGCCATGGACCGCACGATCCCCGCATAGAGCCTCCGGCAGGAGGCGTTTGGACCTCCCAGATTGGGCAGGAGCCGCTTCAAGGCAGCCCTGGCCCGGTCCAGTCTGGGAGCCAAACGTCGGAAATGTTCGACGAAATTCCACCGGCTGTCGAGGACGAGTCCCAGATACTTCATCGTCGACTCGACACCGATGTGAACCCCTACCGCCATTACCTGGGAACCCGACGGTGGCGCATTCCGAGGACCATGAATACCCATGGCCTCAGACTTGTGCAGGGCCACCTCGAGTCCCAGCTGCCGGATCCTATTTACGATTGTCGCAACCCCGCGTGTCGCTAAGTCGGCCGCCGCCTGGTACGACCCCCCCTGCGCCAGGACCAGCGTGTCGTCAGCGTAGCAAACGACGCTGACGCCGCTAGGGAGGTCGGCGCGCAGCACCCAGTCGTATCCGATGTCCCACAGATGCGGCCCCAGGACCGAACCCTGTGGGACACCGCACGACATCTCTTGCCGGTTCCACTCTCCTTGGTGACCGGGGTAGATGACGGCCCTGTCCGTCAGATAGGCCTCGACCACACGACAGAGGTAGGTCGGCATCCGGTGATACCGGAGTGCCTCCCTGATGCAACTCCAGGGCAGGGTGTTGAAGGCATTGGCGATGTCTAGAGACACCGCCAAGACGACCCCACCCCGCGCCACAGCATCCCCCGTCGTGAGGGCCCGCACGCGCATGATGGCGTCTACCGTAGAGCGCCCCCTGCGGAAGCCGAACTGGCTCTCCGCCAGATCCGGCCCCACTCGCACCAGCTGCCCGACGAGGCGGTGTGCAATGACTCTTTCAAAGAGCTTGCCCACCTCATCGAGCAGCACAATGGGCCGATACGCGGACGGAGAGTCCGCTGGGCGCCCCGGCTTCTTGATGAGGACCAGTTTCCCCGTCTTCCAACGAAGTGGGAACTGGCCCCTCTCCATGCATGCGCTTAGGAGCCCCCTTAGTCGAGGCCCGAGAGCCCCCATGGCCAGGACCCAGGCTTTTCCGGGTATGCCGTCGGGTCCTGGGGCGGTATTCTTCGCACTCATCTTGCGTACCGCCACTCTCATTTCTACCTCAGTCACCTCTGGAGCATCGTCGTCGTCGGTGTGGTCCGCATCGGGCACCGCAGAAGGCGGAGCCATGGGCGGAGGGGTATGATCCCCTCTGGAAGGGAACAGAGCGCTCACCACGTCCCCCACAAGCTGGGGCCGGAGACTCTGCGTCAGCGGGGGGGCCCATGGGCGGAGTTTCTCCCGCACCATTTTGTATGGGCGCCCCCACGGGTCCCTGTTGAGAGTCTCCAGCATCTCCTCTCGGGCCAGTGCCCTGGCCTGCAGGATCTCCGCTTGGAGGGCGGTATTCGCCGCTCTGTACCCCTCGTACAACTCCGCCTGGATGGCTTCCGTATCCGGAGGGCGGATACGGAGCCTGCGGTGCCTGGCGTACCGGCGTCGCGCAGCTACGCACGCCCTGCGCAGAGCCTCCAGCTCTTGCGACCACCAGTACACCTGGCGCGAAGCACGTCTAGGATGGACCCGGGGCATTGCCATGTCACACACATTGGACATGGCCTCCCGGAACCACTCCGCCTCGTCATTGATGTCGGCAGGCCTGTCCGGTGATGACACCCAGGCCTGCACGATCGAGGCTTCCAGGAGAAGCTCCCGGTCCAGCTGCTTCAGCGCCCACCGCGGACCACTCGGGGCCTGTCGGACCGGCGCGCTCGAGGTCTGGGTGGAGACGTCAAACCGGATGTACCGGTGATCGGAGTAGGTCTCCACCCCCTCCATGACGCGCCAGTCAATGACACGAGGCGACAGAGCGGGGCTGGCGAACGAAATGTCCACCACCGATTCACCCCGCATCCGCACGCACGTGGGGACAGAACCCCGGTTTAGGACGACCAGGCCTGTCTCCAGAGCCCAGTCCTCCACCATCCTACCCCGTGTGTCCGTATACCGGGAACCCCAAGCCAGATTCTTGGCATTGAAGTCCCCGAGTACGAGCACGGGGAGGGAACCAAACCCGACGACGACGATTCTTAACTCCGCAAGGGAGTTGTGGAACTCGGCAAGAGTTCGGCTCGGGGAGAAGTAAACACCCACCACGACAATCTCCCCGAACCGTGCTGCAACGCAACCCCGTCCTCACTTGACCGACTCGAGGGATGGAGTACCGGCGGCGGCCGACGAAATGAGGGTCACTGAGCCGCTCAGGTCCTCCACCCAGTCATCCCTGGGCGGGACAAAGTACGGCTCAGCGACCACGGCGATGTTAATCGACCACTGCGCCATGCTCTGGAGCAACAGATCCTGAGCGGCGGCGCAGTGGTTGATGTTCGCCTGGAGGAGGCGTAATGGGGCCGTTACTGGCATTCCATGTCAGCCCCCTCCTCCCCCCGAGCCCCCTGTGAGGGCCCTGCTGTGGCGGCAACGGCGGCGGCGACGACGACGGTGGATAAGGCAGCGGCCCCGGTGGAAGTGGCGGCGGCTGCGGTGGTGACGGCGGTGGTGGCGGAGCGCTTGCCCCTGCCTCTGGCCTCGGCGGGTGGAGCGCAGGCCCTGCTCCCTGCCCGGTGATCGGCCGGCTTGCCAGCCGCCGCACATACGACACAGTGCGGCGTGGCTTTACACGAGCCGGCCTTGTGACCGGGCTGACCACAGCGGAAGCAGAGGTCGCTGCGGTCCACCTCCGAGGTGCATTTGACCCCCACGTGGTGGCCCACCTGGCAGCGGAAGCACCTCAGAGGTCTGGGCTCCAGCAGTTTGACCTGCGCCGAAACCCAGCCCACCAAAAGCCTTTGGCCCTCCCCGGCTATCTTTTTGGCCGCCGTCACGGGGCAGCTCACCCTGATGGCTTGCATTCCCGTGTGGTCAGGCTGGATGGTGCCTGCCTTAATCTGCTCGACAGAGCACCCTCCAGCCTTGGCGATGGCGGCCACCACCTTTGCCTCCGTCACGGAGTCGTCCAGGCCCTGGATGCGCAAGTCAGCGCACTTGGTGGGCCTGGAGACTCGGGCCTCGTCCGCATTTAGGGCCGCCTTCAACTTTTCGGCCAGAGCGTCAGCGGCCGGGCCACTGGCCGCACCAGGGACCTCCAGCATCCGGGCCCCGGTTGCCGTGATCTTAATTTTGATGCCCCTGGCGGCGCCGATCTCCTCCAAGTTCATGACCTTATCCACCTTGGCGAACACGTCTTGGTAGGACACGCCCCTTTTCTCCGCTTCCGGCTGCAGTGTGACCACCACAGCTGCGGACTTCGGGGCGTGGAGCCTAGCCGCAACGCTTCGTTCCTTGCGCCGCTGCCATGCCTCAGATAAATACAGATTGTTCACTCCCCAAAATCATTTAAATAACAAGCAACTCTTGCCACGACACAATAAAGTGCAATTTAGGTCGCACAGCAATAATTACCTATAGTTATATTCACCTAGAAGTTACCTGTCTTTCTATCGCGTAACTCTTAGATCTTGTGACGACGTTACACTTACTGAATTGGGGCAACAAGTCGAGCCCGCTGCATTCTTGAAGCTTCATACATAAAATGCGTAGTGAACCATCTGTATTCATCTGCAACAATACTAATCAATGCCCACATGGTTGGATACTTATGCAATACTTTCATCTATTTCAAAAATAAAACAGCTTCACTGTCAAGTTGCATACAATTTACCTAGTTCAAACGTGTTTCCGAGTGAAAAACAAGAGTAAAAATTTACGCCAGAACAGATGTTTAAAAACTGAAAAGCATTTTTTCAAAGGGAACTCGGAATGCGAAACAAAGAAAGGTCAAGGGTTCCGCTTCATACGTTTTAAATAAAACACGAAGCATTTATAAAGAAGATACAAAACGTAAACGAAAAATGTTACGTAAATATTTTTTTTTGCATAGATTAAATAGATTTGTGGTAACGTATTTTATACATTATGCAATAGTGGCACGTTACCGGGATTCGATCGCATGAAATTTATGTCATGGCATTTTGAACATCTTAACTTTATTTTAATACCTTAGAGATTACTTGGGGTTAGCAAGTAAATTTTTAGTTGACAGGAGGAAGTGTGTTAAGGAACGATAAAATATTTATAGGTAACGTTAGTAGGTGACCTACTTTCTACATGAAGATTATTTAAAAAAAAGAAATATAATTTACAGAATTTAATTGTACCTCACGTTTACACTTGTCAATTAAGTATTGTGTTGGTAAATGATTTTTATTGTAGGTATCATATTAGGTCTTCTTTTTTAAACGACATCAAAAAGGAGAAGGTTCTCAATTCATCTGTATGTAATATTTTTTTGTACATTTGTTACGCGATTAATCCGCCAATTATGAATTGATTTTGATGATTCTTTTTGTTTGGTACGTCATACTTCAGAGTGGTCTCATGTAAATTTTGGGTAGTTTCTGAGTTAGCTTCAATAATACGTATTTTTCTCACTTAGTCTATGTGGATGATGTTATAATCAGTTCCGGTCACTGTTATTTATATAGTAGGCAGTGGTATTCGAATTTGTGTGGGGTAGGCACCTATCACAACAAAAAAGTGAAGCATATTTTTTACAAAAAAATACTTACACAAATAGTAAAAAAATAACTTTGATTTCAGAAGTTGGTGGCAAAAAACAAAAACACAGAACAAAATACACTGACTTCCAAAATTATAATTATTTTTCACTTTTTGTGTTTTTTTTTCTGGCATTGTCTTCAGTACAAAACGTCAAAAAACATTCAACAAAACTAAAACTGTTGTTTTGACTTATACACCGTTTTGAGTCTTGTCTGAGTATTCAACTTCATTGACACCGTTTGGTTCGTTTGTTCCCATAACAACGCATTCAATTGACTCCACGCTAGTGCAAAGTTCCCTTCATTTATATCTATCGTCTAAATTAAGCACGTTCGTGGCGACGTTTATTTCCTCTCTTCTTAAGTTATCCCAGTCTAGTACTAGGCCCCACTTTCAAACTAAGTCCTCCCCTCCGTAATGTAATTAATAAAGTTCAATCTTGACGGTTCAAGTTTCAATTCCAATGAATGTTACGCCTATCAACAAATTGAATTTCACCCCAGAAAATATATTAGTAGCAGTTGTTCTTACTTATTTGAAAGTTTGTGAAACCGAAGGGGTAAATTGGGCAATTGGGCATCAGTACTTTTTAAACCTTTTTTTTAAGATTTGAGATTAAAACTGATTCAAAATAAAAATAACAATACCTACTACTAGAATTCTGTACCTACATAATTATTAAAAATAAATAGAATAGAATTTCTTTATTAAAAAACTTTGTGTTTACGAATCTTAGAATCCCGAAAATACATTACCTCATAAAAAATTACCTATAAAGCTGACGTTGCTTTGGAAGAAATCTCACAACGTAGATACAAAATTATGTAAAAGTTTAATGGCGAAAACTTGTAAAGAATTAAGAGATCATTACGAAGGTATTTCCTGGAAATATTTTATTAGAGGTTTTGTATGAGGAACGGAGGGAGCTTCTCATTCTGCCATGAATATTCTATACTACTGATGATAACGTGGGAGGATTTCATACCAAAATGTTAGTACAGTTTCCTCTGCAGGATTAACAGACAGTTATTTTTAGAGAGGGATCCGTTCGTGGGTAAATATCTGCGTAGTATAAATATATGTGGTTAGAAGGCCGAAGTTATGCCAACTGGCTTAGGCTTCCATAATTACTTAGTCACACCCATTTGGTTAGACTAGAACGTGACCTCAACTTCTTTGGATAAAGGCTAGTCGTGTTAATGTATGTATATTATCTTCTATACCTACATATATAATAAAATCGTAGTGAAGTCAAAACTATACATAAAATATTTATGAAAAAAAAATATTTGCCACGAGGTGTGGGAACGAGTCTGATGCCAAAAATACATGTAGCTGGCTGGATCACTGCGTAGTGACGCAAGCAGCTAGGCAATGTGTAACTAGTGTACGAGTGAAATATGATTCCATGGTTTCTGATCATTTACCGCTCATTATTGAGTGTAATTTTAATTTATTGACATCTAAGGTATCTCAAACTACAGAATCAAACAAAAATGTAATTTGGGGTCAGCGAAGTGCCGAACAGATCGCGAAGTACATGTACGAGTGTAATCAATTGTTAGCACTTATAGATTTCCCAGCCGAATTTACTTGTTGTGCTGATTATTATTGTAAAGATTCTGGTCACGGGCATATTCTGGATAGACTGTACTCTGACATCGTTACTGCCCTCTGCACTGCGGCAAAGGTATCAACGGAGGAGGGCCAAGGGGGGGCCAGGCGGCGTGCGAGGGGCTCACGCGTAATTGGGTGGAACAGACATGTCGCCGGTGCTCATAGGGACGCCAGGGCTAGGTTTATTGAATGGGACTTGTGCGGTAGGCCCAAGTCTGGTTCTGTCTATAATGATATGTGTTGTAGTAGACGGGTATTCAAATCAAGATTGAAGTGGTGTCAAGATCACCAAGATCAGATTAGAATGGATGCCCTCGCAGATAAACACCGTCAAGGCGATTTCCGTGGCTTCTGGCAGAGCACTGCCAAAATCAACGTTCGACCTGGAGTTCCTGCGAGCGTCGGAGGGGTGAGTGATCCTAAGGGCATTGCCAATCTTTTTAAAGAGCATTTCGCTGTTAATTCGCCGCGTGGTCCAGACAGTGATGTGCTCAATACTGACAGGAGTGGTCATGCTGTTGGAACAAGATTTAGTGCGAAAGAGGTAGCTAGTGTCATAAGGCACATGACTCGAGGAAAATCTCCGGGTCATGATGGACTCAGTATTGAGCACTTCCTGCATGCTGGACCTCACATCTCGCGAGTATTAGCAATGTTCTACTCTCTGTGTATGAGCCACTGCTACTTACCGGATGATTTTATGAAAACCGTGGTAGTGCCGGTAGTTAAAAATAAGACGGGTGACTTAGCTGATACTAATAACTACAGGCCTATCTCTCTCGCTACCACAGCGGCTAAAGTCTTTGATGGTCTGCTTAATGTACAGCTGAACAATAACGTAACTCTCCACGATAACCAGTTCGGGTTTCGTCCGCAGCTATCAACGGAGAGCGCGATACTGTGCCTTAAGCACACCGTCAACTATTACACAAAGAGGAACACGCCGGTGTACGCATGCTTCCTGGACCTCTCCAAGGCTTTCGATTTAGTCCAATATGATGTCCTGTGGAACAAGTTAGACCAGATTAACTTACCGAATGAAATTACAGGCCTATTTCGGTTCTGGTATGGGCATCAAAAGAATTGTGTGAGATGGGAGGGGGCGATGTCAGAGCAATATGAACTTGAATGTGGTGTCAGGCAGGGCGGGTTGACATCTCCTACACTTTTCAACGTGTACATGAATGACCTGATCGTCGCGCTCAGCAACTGCCATGTCGGCTGCCATATTGATGGAGTGTCTGTGAATAATCTCAGTTATGCGGACGACATGGTGTTGCTGAGTGCGTCGGTATGTGGTCTGAGGAGGTTGTTAAAGGTATGTGAGGACTATGCTCGTGATCATGGATTGCGATATAATGTGGCAAAAAGCCAGTTCATGGTTTTTAAAGTAGGTGCAGTGAGTCCCCAGAATGTTCCGTCAGTTAAACTGAACGGGACACCTCTGGAGAGGGTGAATAAATTTAAATATTTGGGACATATTCTTACGCCTGACCTAAATGATAATGAGGATATAGAGAGAGAGTGGAGGTCGCTCTCGATACGAGCCAACATGATAGCCCGCAGGTTTGCTAGGTGTTCAGGGAGGGTGAAGGTGACACTATTTAGAGCGTATTGTACATCCCTGTACACCTGTAGCCTGTGGGCTCGTTACACAAAGAAGTGCTATAGCGACCTACGCGTTCTCTATAATAATGCGTTTAGGATTGTGATGGGGCTGCCTCGGTTCTGCAGCGCCTCGGGTATGTTCGCGGAGGAGCGTACCGCCTGTTTTTACGCGACTATGCGCAGGCGGAGCATCTCTCTGGTACGCAGAGTACGGGCCAGCTCCAACACGGTCCTGGCGATGATTGCTGACAGGCTGGACTGCCCCTACATGCTGCATTGCTGCAGCAGGCATGTTCCGGCAAGGCCGTTTGTCAGGCATTATTAATCCTTGTGTGTCTTTGTATGTATTGTTTTTGATTGTATTATTTTAATTGTATAATTTTAATTGTAATAATGTCTTATTTTATTTTGAATTTTATACATTTAATATGAATTTTATTGCTATTATTTTATTCTATTGTATTATATTATTAGTGTGATATGTTTTATAAAATTGACTTCTATGGGCCCAGTTACCCGAAATAAATGAATTTTATTTTATTTATTTATTAAAAATATAGGATTTTAATTTTTTGTCCGTTTGTCTGTTAGTCGGGATAACTACACAATATGTTCCGAATTGGCGCAAAAACGGCTGAACGAATGTGTATGAAATTTGGCACACGGATAGTTTATAACCTGTTGGTACTTTCAATCTCAGTAGTATTCCCGTGCAATATTTTCCGACATCCTGGCGGGCGAAGCCGCGGGCAAAAGCTAACATTTAGAAAGGCATATTGTACTGGACATCGATCATTTATTTAATAAGTGAAGTCTTTTCATTCGCTTCTTGCCCCTTCGCCTGGCCTATTTTTCTATTTCCTATTTAGCCTATAATTTATACATTTAAACGTTTCACACTCAAAAAGGTACAAAGGCGGAATGCCTTAGGCATACTCTACCAGTCAATCAAGGGTGGTGAAGAGATTAGATGGCAGGTGCTCTGTTTGAGAGGAACAAAGAAAACAATATTCCTACAAAAAAAATCTCTAAAAATATTGCCTATTCCATTTAGGTAGTTTTTGGTTTCCACACTTCGCGTGCGTTACTTAAATGATTTTTTACTAGATATAGTTATATTTGCAATATTACGAAAGGAATTAGACGTGGCTCCTTTTATCTTTTTCAATAGAATAGATAGAATCGAAAAAAAAAAATACGTGTGTCACTCGGGGACTGCCGCGGTAAAGCTATTGCATAGCATTTGTAACCTCCATACTTCCTATTTGTCAACGCTACACTTGAGATGATGACGGATGATGACATAAAACAAAAATTACGTTCCCATGACAACGTGATGTTGTCATCGCTCGTTGGATAATGTTCCTCCAGTGACTTTAAGCGGAAAGCCACTACAGAGAGTCACACAGTTTAAATACCTAGAGCATGTAGTCACGGAGGACTTATCTGACGATGCTGATATTGAGAGGGAGCGGAGGGCGTTGGCGGTTCGATGCAATATGGTAGCCCGCAGGTTTGCGCGTTGTAGTAAGGATGTAAAAGTCTCGCTTTTCAAGGCATACTGCCAAACCTTTTACACGTGCAGCTTGTGGGTGAAATATACTCAGAGAGCCTACAACGTCCTTCGCGTACAGTATAATAATGGATTTAGGATGTTGATGGGGCTTCCGCGCTTCTGCAGCGCTTCGCAGATGTTCGCGGAAGCCCGTGTTGACGATTTTCATGGTATTATGAGGAAGAGAACAGCGTCGATAATGGGTAGGTTGCGCGGAAGCACCAACAGCATCCTAAAAACATTATTAGACAAAATGGACAGTCCCTTTATAAGGCACTCGGTACGGAGGCACGTGCCAACGTGTGTTGGGCCACGTCAGTTTTAGTCGTTTTAGTTTTGTAAAAGTTTACTAACATAGTTTTTAAGTCATTGTTACTAACACTATATGGATTGCGTGTACTTGTATGTGTAGTCCGAAATAAAGATTATATATATATATTACATGGTAGACGGAGTGGGGGGTGTTAGGTTTTTTTCGTTACGGAATTTCTTGATTCGGTCGTCGCGCTCAAAGCCCGCGATAAAAGCTATTCAATAGCTTAAAATTTCATAGAATGTAGGTACACAGGTGAGTTGGTTATAACAAAGTGTAACGCTCCAGATATATTCTACCATTTGGCATGCAAAAATTAGTATGCATAACTACTTACCTACAATATCTAATTTTATAGGTCTTGCTGTAACATTCAGAAATTGCTATAATTTCAGAAAGGCCAGGTGCGTAGTATTCGTCGTATTCTTTGTCATTCTTTTTCTTTTTGTTTTACTAGATTTCGATATTATTATTTGTAAAAAACAACACAGCAGCAGCAAACAAGCTTCTACTAAGACTTTGTAAAGTAATTAAGTTATTTCCATTAATAGACCGTTAGCCTTTAAACTAATAGCAATACTTTCAAAGCAAAGATTTGAATTTTACACCAAACTTTCTAAATCTCTTTTAAACTTTATCAAGTAATAATTGCTAGTCCGTTCGTTATATTTTGCTCTGAAATAATTCGGCCATTTAGAAATGAGATCTTTTTCTCCACTAACTTAAATATTCAAAAGTGTATAATCTCTGCATTGTCACTGCATATATGTTTAATACATTTTACGCCTGATTATTCAGCTTTAACACACATTACTCAAACAGTTTCTGATGAGCCTTCGTACACTGTTATTTCAGTCATGATATCAATCTATGTGATTTCATTTTCATAAGCAAATACACGTGATACATTATTTTTACTGCCGGGTTTCATGAATGGATTCCAAATTGTGGGGTTGCTTATCGATATTAAAATGGGTCGTCATACAGTAACCATGTCGAGCGTGGATGTTAATGTTTAACGTATAAGTGGGTACAGTCAGAGAAATTAAATTGTTAAGGAAATTGACACAATTTACTTAACAATTTAATTGAGCGTGTACGACTGTGTGTGACTGTGTTATAACCGTTTCATACGACTGTCAAAGAATGACAGTGTGTTGTGATTTGAAGAGCCCCATTTACACGGTGCAAGTTTCTGAAACGTTCAAGAGCAATAATTGAACGTGCTTTATGGTATGCTGTATGGTATTATTTTATGTTATGCCAAAGGCAATAAACTTGCACAGTGTAAATGGGGCTTATATACGGACAATTAAGTTAGTAGTCACCTCACTGTTGGTGGACTGCCTCGTTGGTCTAGTGGTCGCAAGCGCTACTGCTGAGCATGAGGTCCTGGGATCGATTCCCGGATCGGGCAAAGTGTTATTGGGTTTTTCTATTTGAAATTTCTCAGTAGCAGCTCGGAGTCTGGATTTGTGCCCAGTTGATGGCAATAGGCTCGTCACCAATAGGTGGCGAGCTCCACATTTCGCCAGTTATGTTTAAGTCTCATGTAATAACATGAGACTTAAACATAACTGGCGAAATGTGGGTGTACCTGCTACAGGGACACCTCTGCCCAACCCTTCGGGGAAACAAGGCGTGATGTTATGTTAAGTTGGTAGTCAATTTGCTTAACAATAAATATTCCCTAACTTTTTGTTACGGTCAATTCAACTTGCAACTATTAATGCTGCAACCGCCATTTATTTATACAGAAAAGCGAATGGTAAAATAATAACTTATAAAAATTCCTTGAATTCACATGGAACATCACACACAAATTATTAGAACACATGAACGGAGACAATCGAGATTCCTGGGATCATGGTCCGCTTAAACGGAATGCTGAAAATTATGGCTATTCAATTTGAATAGCACATTTCTGCTAAATCTACCTATCTAATGTAATAAACAATATTGTCAGAGCAATTTACCTAAATAATAAAGGTATACCTACTAATACAGGTAGGTATGTTGAATGTGACATGGTATCCGACAAACAACACGATTCTGAGAACAATAGTTTTGCATTTTCACTTTGACCGAATTTTAGGCATCAAAATATTAATCGTGAAGTAGTTTTTACCTGGTATTTTTTTATTGAAAAAGCTCTGATTCAATGTGTTTCAAATGAATACATTCAAGGATTTTCACAATGTTTGACATGTTTTTCTAGTAGGTACTTTCATTATTAAAACAGTAAAAGTAAAAATTTTGTCATTCTTTTCCGAAGTTATAATAACTTTATTTAAAGGGAAAAAATCCAAGCATAAAAATATGTAAAAATAACAAACGAATGTTTATTCTGCTTTCATTTAGTTGTATCTATTTTGCTTTAAAACAAAAGCCTCCATTTAAAAACAAATCGGATTATTTATTTAACTATGTAGTAAAACACTGAATTGTATAAAAACGAGAATGTTTTGAATGTTTTACATTTTTTAATCTGTTAAGGCTGCTAAAGGAAATTAAAATTGGAAACATTTGGCCGACTCTTTGCGCGTCGAATCAATAAAACACAAAGGGTAATGAAAACGCATATTGGTTGTGAAATCATATGCTAATTACGCATGGCGCCTTCAAAAAAGATTTGAATGGTGCAGCTCATAATTAAAATTCGATATTTAAAGTTTCTGGTTTAAGTTATATCTGGTTTGCATGTATTAAAAAGTAAATATAAATAACATTAAAATATAAATTTATCCTCAGAGATGTAAAACTGTATCATATACTATTAACCTCTCGTATGTCGTAATTACAGAAACAATTAAAAAACCATTGTGTCTCGCGTGGATCCACGTTCGAATGGTTAAACGAGCAATATTTGTATATATATATTTGTACTCACGTTCAACAAAACGACTCTAACGATTTCAATGAAAGTAGAAATATAGGAGTTTACGGGGGCGAAAAATCGATCTAGCTAGGTCTCATATAATATGGGAAAATTCTTTTTCTCCGTATTTTCACCCGAGCGGAGCTCGATCACCCAAAGTTTAGAACAAGATAATGAAGGACAGCATGGAATTAGTTGATACCTACTATCATGGCAGCATGGAATTAGTAAGTACTATCCTATACTACTAAATGAGCATTCTCTATTTTCACCAGAGCAGAGCTCGGTCGCCCAGGTACCACTTACAAGCATAACACTTCTTTTTATCCACAATTTTTTTCACATTTATTTAAATTGGAGGTGCTCCTTTTAATGTTCAACAAAGCTTAAAAAAAATCGCTCTGTATGAAAAGTCAATGTCTGCACCAGACGTGTCAACTAACCGATGTAATTGACAACAATGGCATTACTCACTTTGACCGAGCGACGGAACTAGTGAGCCCCGAACATGCGGGTAACTCAAGCGTACTCAAAGGAAATCCTGCCCAAATGCGACGACGAGGAGCATCGAATAACTCTCCACGGGATATTGGACTTTTACTTGTGCTAGTCAACCAATTGAAAATTCGTTTGCAGATTTTGGCAAGAATGTGGAATGATAGGGTTCAGGTGTGTGATTTCGACTATGGATAAACGTTCACGCAATGTACTTTCTAGCAAAGAATATACAATATGTACTGCATTTTATTTTCAGTGGTTGCATGTCGTGGTCTTGTATTCCTATCAAATTCAATTCAAAATCTAAAATACTGTCGTTCCAGAGACACCAAAAAAAAAAATTAATATGAAGACGTCTATAGTTTTTAAAATGGTGAATGTCTGTAAAAGATTATTTTTAGCAAAAAGACCGTCCATTATGCAATGTTTGGCCAATCTGCACTGGGCCCTCGTGGTTACTGGTGGGTAGATTACAACCACCACCCTGTCACAATGAGGAGATCTGTGTCCCAGCAATCGAAACATAATGAAAGCAGAAACGCTTACGCTGTGCAACATTTAGCTAATTCTTATTACTTAATCTATACAATGAAAACTTATTATCTATCCATATACGTTCTTACTAAGTACATATGTCATTACGATGTATTCAAGTACCTGTCCTGTAATGACATTTCCCGATCCACTGTCGACACGACACGTTCCGTACGTCTGAACATGTCCTAAGATTCATCAATTACCTAATGTCCCATCCACGTAATCCTTGATAATGCAGTCTAAGTGACCATTTACAACGTAGTGGTACAGGGTACCTACTGGCCTTGGTCTCTCACGATAATATGCTAGGCTAGATTATAAGATTGATGCAGATGCAGAAGATTTTTGAAGTGAAAACTTCTTTAGCCGCGTTGGGCATTTTTGAGATGGGAAAAAACAATTGAACTCGCGACAACATGATTGTGCTCTTTATATTACGTTACGGATCTATGCAAGTATTTTTACTTTAAAGGTTTTAGAAGTTTTTTTTTGTGAACGCGATTGTGCTCTTTATTTATATAAGGTTACGGACCAATATTCTATACCAGTGTTTTTCTTCCACCAATGCGATCTTGTTCAAGTTTTCACTTCTGTCGGTACTCCCGGAGTGCCACTGTTTTTTTTACTGCATACGAATTTTATTTTAATTAACTTTTTTGTTTCTTTAATTAATAACCTAAATTAAAATGTTCTGGTTTGACCATCGGTAGCTGACGCTTATTTCATATCCAGCCTTTTTTTTTTTTTTGGGTGGGAAATTATCAAATAACTTCTCCCGCTCTGGGTGGAGCGGGAGGGCGTGTCAGACTCTTACTGACTAAAACCCACCCGTGTTCCTTCGGTTGCCCTGTTGCCAGGGGCCGCGATGTCCCTATCGGTTTTCTTCGAACCCCCGGCAGGCCCTAGCGGACCCCGTCAATTCTGCTGACATCTCTTTGAGGCGCGCGTGGAACACAACGCGCCGTCGACCTGGGCTTGGTCCTTACCGGACGGCGAGCTACCCATTGCTCACCGTCCGCAAGCCCGTGCCTACGGTGGCCGGAAATCGGCTCGCGATTCCCGCCCCGGGCGTCTCCTCCTGCGGCGGTTAGGGGCGTGAGGGCGCGAAATTTGCCTCTCCCTCACGCGTTCCGCCTCCTCCTTTGCGAGCATTACCGCTTCGCAGAAGGAGGTGACGGCCTGCCATTTCCTCTCGCTCCGTACCATGGCCTGAACCAGGGCCGGACGCGAGAGATCACCGCCGCCGATCGCCTCTACGAGGACACGGCGTTGCTCCGCCCAAGCCGGGCAGACCTCCACCGTATGCTCCACCGTGTCCTCAGGCCGATCCACACAATGGTGACACCCGGGTGTTTCCTCCCGCCTTATCCTAAACAGGAACCTCCCGAAGCAGCCGTGTCCGGTGAGGACCTGCGTCAGGCGGAAGGTGAGGACGCCGTGGCGTCTCTCAAGCCACTCTTCAAAGAGGGGTCTTATCGCCGCAATTGTGGCGTGCCCAGCGCGGGGTTGCGACAATCGCACCCTCCATGACGCCATGAGATCCCGCCGGAGCTCTGTCCGCTGTGCCGCGATTTCTTGCGGCATCGGAGTTAAGCCCCGGCGTTTCGCCTCCTCGCGCCACTCCCAGATATGCGCGAGGACCTTTGCCTCCAGATCCCATGGCGGTAATCCGGCAAGGAGGCTCGCCGCCTCACAGGAGACCGTGCGGTATCCTCGGGCCAGCCGGATGGCCATGACCCTCTGGGACGCGTTCAACCGGCGGGCTGGCCGCAGCCTCAATGAACGCGCCCACACCGGTGCCCCGTAAAGGGCCATGGACCGCACGATCCCCGCATAGAGCCTCCAGCAGGAGGCGTTTGGACCTCCCAGATTGGGCAGGAGCCGCTTCAAGGCAGCCCCGGCCCGGTCCAGTCTGGGAGCCAAACGTCGGAAGTGTTCTACGAAATTCCACCGGCTGTCGAGAACGAGTCCCAGAAACTTCATCGTCGACTCGACACCGATGTGAACCCCTCCCGCCATTACCTGGGAGCCCGACGGTGGCGCATTCCGAGGACCATGATTGCCCATGGCCTCAGACTTGTGCAAGGCCACCTCGAGTCCCAGCTGCCGGATCCTGTCAACGATTGTCGCAACCCCGCGTGTCGCTAAATCGGCCGCCGCCTGGTACGACCTCCCCTGCGCCAGGACTAGCGTGTCGTCAGCGTAACAAACGACGCTGACGCCGCTAGGGAGGTCGGCGCGCAGCACCCAGTCGTATCCGATGTCCCACAGATGCGGCCCCAGGACCGAACCCTGTGGGACACCGCACGACATCTCTTGCCGGTTCCACTCTCCTTGGTGACCGGGGTAGATGACGGCCCTGTCCGTCAGATAGGCCTCGACCACACGACAGAGGTAGGTCGGCATCCGGTGATACCGGAGTGCCTCCCTGATGCAACTCCAGGGCAGGGTGTTGAAGGCATTGGCGATGTCTAGAGACACCGCCAAGACGACCCCACCCCGGGCCACAGCATCCCCCGTCGTGAGGGCCCGCACGCGCATGATGGCGTCCACCGTAGAGCGCCCCCTGCGGAAGCCGAACTGGCTCTCCGCCAGATCCGGCCCCACTCGCACCAGCTACCCGACGAGGCGGTCTGCAATGACTCTTTCAAAGAGCTTGCCCACCTCATCGAGCAGCACAATGGGCCGATAAGCGGACGGAGAGTCCGCTGGGCGCCCCGGCTTCTTGATGAGGACCAGTTTCCCCGTCTTCCAACGAAGCGGGAACTGGCCCCTCTCCATGCATGCGCTTAGGAGCCCTCTTAGTCGAGGCCCGAGAGCCCCCATGGCCAGGACCCAGGCTTTTCCGGGTATGCCGTCGGGTCCTGGGGCGGTATTCTTCACACTCATCTTGCGTACCGCCACTCTCATTTCTACCTCAGTCACCTCCGGAGCATCGTCGTCGTCGTCGGCGGTGTGGTCCGCATCGGGCACCGCAGTAGGTGGAGCCATGGGCGGAGGGGTATGATCCCCTCTTGAGGGGAACAGAGCGCTCACCACGTCCCCCACAAGCAGGGGCCGGAGACTCTGCGTCAGCGGGGGAGCCCATGGGCGGAGTTTCTCCCGCACCATCTTGTATGGGCGTCCCCACGGGTCTCTGTTCAGAGTCTCCAGCATCTCCTCTCGGGCCAGTGCCCTGGCCTGCAGGATCTCCGCTTGGAGGGCGGTCTTCGCCGCTCTGTACCCCTCGTACAACTCCGCCTGGATGGCTTCCGTATCCGGAGGGCGGATACGGAGCCTGCGGTGCCTGGCGTACCGGCGTCGTGCAGCTACGCACGCCCTGCGCAGAGCCTCAAGCTCTTGCGACCACCAGTACACCTGGCGCGAAGCACGTCTAGGATGGACCCGGGGCATTGCCATGTCACACACATTGGACATGGCCTCCCGGAACCACTCCGCCTCGTCGTTGATGTCGGCAGGCCTGTCCGGTGATGACACCCAGGCCTGCACGATCGAGGCTTCCAGGAGAAGCTCCCGGTCCAGCTGCTTCAGCGCCCACCGCGGACCACTCGGGGCCTGTCGGACCGGCGCGCTCGAGGTCTGGGTGGAGACGTCAAACCGGATGTACCGGTGAAAAAAAAAAAAAAAAAAAAAAAAAATTCATATCCAGCCTGTGTTTTTAAGTACATATATTTATTTTTGCAAAATTATTTATTTTATTTTATTTTATTGTGCTTGGTTGGCTTACAGCTTATATAGATACAGAACTAACTGTGAGGTAATTGACGACAAGCCATTGATAAACCTCTACAGTGAGCAATAGCATATTGTTGTACAAATTTTCAAATTGATTAGCTATTCGTAAACTATAACACTAAACCTTAAATCAACAATTAAATTAAGCACCTGTATAGGCAAAGAAGCATGCGTAACCGCTATTAGAATACATCAGAAACAATATGTAATAATAGGCAGGTAGGTGTTTAATAATAGGTTATAATAATAATAATGACATATGAACGATTCCAAAGTTTATCATCAGCATACTTAGCATGACCACAATAGAAACGGGTTTTGTCGACGGAAGAATAGACAAAATGACAGATAAACAATCACAATCTGTAATTTTGTCTACTCTTACGTCGACAAAACCCGTAGAAAACCCGTTTCTATGGTTGTTATTCTAGGCGCGCTGCTGCTTGTTTGTAAATAATTCGGCGCCAAAAATGAGAATTCAACACTAACCCAATGATGTGGTACTTTGCTTAGCAGCACATCAAATGATTATGATCACAACTGATGACCAGCGGGGTAATTGGGTAATAACACAATTATTGCGTTATTTACGTTATCAAACAGACGAATTTTTCAAACATATGAAGCGATGAATTAGGAATTTCTTTCAAAATCCTTCGGATTGGGAAAGAAAATATGTAGGCAAATTACGGCAATTACGTTAATACTTTTTTTAAATTTCTGGTCAATTTATAAAATTTATAATTTTAGATATGTTATTAAATGAACTAGCATCAAATAGTAAATTTTCAAATTAAGTCAGCAGCTGCGCCACTAAATAATCAGCTTTAAAATATAAATTTTTGCTTAGTTGATAATTATCCATTATCAAATATTTAAACTGCTTTAATGGTACTTAACCCTTGATTAAATTGGATAAACTTGGTAAATGGGATTTTAATGGATAAACTTTCAATAGATATGCCTACTGCGAAGGCTGTTAATTCCGTTTATGTTTTCTACGCCTATTTGCAGACGTTTGCTTTGACTACCGATTTGAAAACAAAGTCATAAGCTCTTTCGGATAACTTCGTAACTTGATCAAAGAAAAGTACCTAGTATGTACCTTGCTCGCGATTTGTTTGGTAGGTATTGCAGTCCATAGGGGTTAGTGCCCACTTACCATCAACTAACAGCCGAACCCAATAACCTATTTATCACCAGTTTTGACATACTGGAGATAGAAAATCCTATCTATAATAATCAAGCAATCGGCATTCTGTTTATGTTTTGAATGTTTATTTAATGCAAACAAAATTGTAAATTGTCTTTGGTATCTGGCCTTGACATAAGCAATAGACAATTTTTTTTGAACTTTTTATCACTTTTCGAACCTGAATACGAGGCTTTTGGCTTTTGGTGAATGTAGGATATTATATTTTATGATTTATGTATTTTTTTGTGTTATGTGCGTTTATTTTGTGCAGAATAAACAATTTTTCTTTCTTTTCTTTATAATCTGTCAGAGAATAAGGAATCTTACGGAATTGTGGGTCAATTCGATGACAGATAGAATTACTGTCCACCATCAATAACAACCTGTCTTTTACTAAAAATAGGTTATTGGGTTCGTTCGTAAGCCAGTTTACTTGTCATCCAAGAAAATTAAAATAAATGATTAATGCGTGACTACTATATCTGGCTATTATATTATATTATATGTGACTATTATATCTGGGAAAAAAGAGTATTAAATCTGTAAAAAAGTCGTATCAATCTGGATTGTGTCCATAAATAACTCCAATAAGCTGAAACAATATTAGAGTCTATAAAAAAGAGCTTTATCGTCCATTTCAGCTTCATAAAACAGTATTCATACTTCTCAGTGGAAACCTATCAGCTTATATTAAACTTACTGTTTCTATATTATCTGAGGATCGTTAGATTTTATAGAGCATTACGTGAAGCCACGGCGGGCTATTTCTTTTCATTCTTATATATTGCAGCGTTTGTAAGACAGTTATAAAAGGTATTACTGTACTCTTTTTAGTATTTATTTACAACTTTTTGGATTTCCAGTCCATGTTTATATTTTATTATTTAACTAGCTTTTACCCGCGACTTCGCCCGCGTGGTTGTCAGAAAATATGCCACGAGAACTTACTACCGGAATTAAAAGTATCGTTTGTGTTAATCCAGGTTATAAATTATATGTGTGCCAAATTTCATCCAAATCTGTCAAGATACATCCAGACAAACGGGCAAAAATTCTAAGAACTATATTTTTAGCATCAGAATCGTTTCCACATTTCGTAACAATTACTTTTAAAAAAAACAGTGGCACTCCGGGAGTGCCGACAGAAGTGAAAACTTGAAAAAAATCGGCACCGCGGTAATCAACTCGTTGATGTCTTTTACTCCACGGTGTCGGTAACAGGTCGTGAAATATTTTTTTTTAGAAGCTTTCACTTCAAAAAACAATGTACAGTTTTGACTTCGCTACGATTTTATTAAATGTGGACTTGGCACGTCTGAAATTGATATTAAATAGGGATTTGGCAGTCAAAAAGATAAATGAATATTAGCACATCTAAATTTTTATTGCATGAATAAAGTGTACGTTGGTGAATTTAATATACATAGTATTTGCCTCCGACAACATTAGTTGAGATGTATTTTATTTTTCAAACCTGAACACTGAAATGACGTCTTCAATGAAAACGCAATGAAACCTAAACTGTTCACTTGGAAAAACGTTTTTAACAGATTTTTTCACGAAGATTTATTTTTGAATGCTTCAATCCGATTCAACGTAGCGTCCTATTTTCGGATATAGGAGTTAAGTAGTGTGCCTCGAAAAATTTGAAACTTCCAATGCCTACTCCAAAGGAAATTGGAAAAGCTAAGCCAAACATCCGGTGGTACAGGATATTGGTTTTCGGAAATGAAAAACAGGTAATATGTAGACGGGTTATATTTTCATGCTTTAAAGTGACGTTATGCCGACTTGAATTGGCAGGCGAAGATATTCTTTGATTTGACTGAAAAAGGATAGATCAGTATTTCAATTATTAGTCGAATTTAAAAGCAATGGCTTTGGTGATATTATGTTGAGCTTTCATAATTCTTCTTCTTCTTCGTCGTTCTCTTAGTGCTGACGATCGCAACCACATATACATTGATTTACATTCTGTGAATACTTGAACTTACACACTGACTTATTAATATTACTTGTAAAATTTATAGGAATATCGTATAGGTACTTGTACAATGCTTGTAAATATGTGAACACCATGTATCCTTAATATGTTTCTGTCATTGCTTCATTTATAATTATTTTTACCTATTGTGGTATAGTAATCTAATTCCAAGTGCATCGTTTTCACATATAATTATATAATTAATGTATACAAAATATTGTAAAACATTTTAAAAGAGGAACGGTGGAGTTTCTTCCCCATTCTTCTCCATACGAAAACTACCTTTTGCAAGGGGCGTCTAGAATCAATTCTATTTTTTTTTTAATTTTGACTTATAAAAGTGATTTTTATGTGCCTACTTGAAGTAAATTATTTGACTTTGACATACGATGCGTCTCCAAGCTATGCGGTTTTCTGTAGTGTGGACCGCTTGGTAAATGCTGCCTCCAACAGTCTTTTGGATTGCGTCTAACCATCTTGCCGGTGCTCTGCCTTGTGCGCGTTTTTTTTCCTCCCGGCCTTGTGACATAAGCCTTTCCAGACCATGCTTAAGTGAACACATAAGTCCAAATATGTCAGAAAAAGCTGAGGGCACGCTTTTGGCATATTGTAAGAAGCTGTGATGTTGAGTTCCTCTTATCTTTCATAATACTACTTTCAAAATAATCTACTTGATTTAACCCACCTAATTTCGAAAGCAATGATACACGCGGTCGCTAAACTGTCGTCTTTTTTTGTAAAAAAATCTAGGAAATAACTACCTGCCTTTTCACATAACATCAAACTTGTATTCCTGAAGGGTTGGGCAGAGGTATACCTATAGTACACCCACATTTTCGCCTGCTATGTTTAACAATTTGAGGGACACTAAACGGCCATAGGCGTTATAACAGTAAAACTTCTCTCTGCCTCATTCAGTGTCCTTGACATGTAACAAGGAGAGAGCCTATTGCCAGCAACCGGACACAAATCCAGACTCGTTACTGCTGCTGATAAATTCCAGATGGAAAAAGGCGGAGGACATCGTGAAGTACGTGAGCCAAAAGTTGAGGTACGCGCCGAGGGTGCAGTTATTAGAATCACACCGGAACGTCAACTTCAAGGCGTTCGTCGTGCGTGTACCGAACTTTTATCTGCCCCTCGTCATGCAAGAAGACTAGCACTAAGTCAAGTTAGTGCAAAGTGAAGTACTACTAACATAGTCTAAGCCTTATTTATTAACACAAGCTTTGTTTACATTAGAATTAGAATTATGTATGTTTAGGTTAAGGTATTTTTCTGTGGGCCTGTGTCGCCTGCAAAAATGTTATTATTATTATTATAAAAACCCAATATCACTTTGCCCGATCCGGGATTTGAACCCAGGGCCTCATGCTCAGCAGTAGCGCTTGCAACCACTAGATCAACGAGGCAGTCTGGTATCTGATTTACCAAAGAAAGATTATTGTTTTAACTCTTCCTCGATTAAGCGGTTCTCCAACCAGGTACCTACCCAATTTTGTTAACATCATTAACGAACCCTCCTGTTCTCAATACTGGGGTACGATATAATTAAATTAAATTTTCAACTTTCCTTCTGATCAAATGAAAATCATTAAATCTAATAGCCATTGACATAATTGCTGAGCTCCTGTTCCGCTTAATTTTCAAGCTTTTTCATTAATAATATCGTTGTCTTATTACCGAAATCTTTCTTTACTCGTCAAAGCAATTTCTTGCCTATTCAACTGAGATAACAGCAATTTTGATGTTTTGTTTCATATTTTTTCCGCACGTGTGAGCACACCTTATATTATTTTTAGAAAAGATAAGGGCACGAAACAAAGATAGTAGATATAATTCAATTATTTATCATGAGGAATGCCTGAAAGATGTTTCTCGATGGCATGTGAAGCCAAGTCGGAGGCCTATGGGCGGCTTTAAAACTCTGACACTAGAGGGGCAATTCCCGTAATTTTGATGAACGTTCGCATTCTAATCACATTCGCAATCTGTCAAAAATTCAATCATTTTACCATGATTTTTGACAAGTAAGCCGCAATCTGTCAAACTTGTGAACTTATGAACGTTTTTTTTAAGTGTGAAAATTAACCTTCTAGTCTGTCACTAACCACATGAAAAGAAAAAGAATTATTAAACCCACTTTTTATTTAAACTTCAAAGTTTATAAAATCAATCATTTAGTTTGATGGATGATAATTATATTAATTATTTTACGAATGAATAATTTGGATCGGAGCCTTGACGTGACTTAAGATGCCAACCAAACTCATTACTGCACGTTAGATATTATCTGTGCCCTATCGGCCAAGCAATTTATAAGGGTCATCCGAGAGAAATAGGTCACTTTGGTTGTATATAGATAGGTACCTAGCATCTACCTGGCACAATTTATAGCCATAATGAGACGAAGACAAAATACTTTTTGTTGGATCGGTGCGTAAATTCAAGAATATTTCGAAATCTGAGAATCTGATTTTTGATCCTCATTTTTGTAAACGCGATTGTGCTCAGTGTTCAACTTTATGAATCAATGTTCTATGCAAGTATTATTACTCTTAAGGTTTTGTAAACGCGATTATGCTCTTTATTTATATTACGTTACGGACCAATATTCTATGCAAGTATTTTTACTTTAAAGGTTTCGGAAGTATTATTTTTTTATTTAGATAAGGTTACGGACCAATGTTCAATACAAGTATTTCTCTTCCACCAAGGTGATCTTGTTCAAGTTTTCACTTCTGTCGGCACCTCCGGAGTGCCACCATTTTTTTTTTGTAGAATTATGTACATAGATTAACAGGATCCAATAATAAATACAAATCAATAAAGAGATTACCCCCGATTGTGACACACCAGAGCGAGGATACCTCCCATTTGCATATTCGAAGCTAAGCACCGGCGAGCCTAAATGACTGAACGGATTTCCCCATGTCCACTTTATTGGCTCGGCCGTGAATAAAAACCGGAACAGTCACCGTGGTTTCCGAACAAATAATCGTTTAACTCGTGCAGAGGGCACTTAATACGGAAATAGGCCTATAAAATGTGTGATTGATACAAAGTAATATTAGAAGTCCATTAACGAATAACTGTTTCGATAAAAGCTGGAGTTTTATAAAACAAATTGAACAACTGAAAATTAAATCGACCAGAACTGTTAAGGTATACATTTTAGTAAAACTTTATCGCCTTAAAATTACGATTTAATTTCAGCAATATTGTTAACAAGTCATTAAAAAAAACATACACAGCTGTTTTGCTTTAAAAAGCAAAAATTTTTTGTGTAAAACCACTTTTTACGTGTGAAGTTTCGCTCCATAAATCTGGTAAGTTATAGGTAGGGACAAGGCCTTAACACGAACGCGCCACATAAACGTATCATTATATAGAACGATTTTTGAATCAACATATAACTATTCTATAGTATTTTGATTGATGATTGATGTATTTATTTTAAAAAAATATAAAAATATGTTTATGATCCTCGCAACAAGCCCTTTCATTTGATTTGTCACACGGTACTGTTAGCAAAACTATTTTTTTTAATTTTCTTGTTTGCTCCTCAAAAGTTAACCCTATGTTCAAAATTAATGAATTTACGTTACATGTTCGTGTTTGGGTAACAGAAATACATATGTGTACCAAATTTTAACAGACAGACAGACAGACAGACACACGAGTGATCCTATAAGGGTTCCGTTTTTTCCGCTGAGGTACGGAACCCTGAAAATACTTTTTAGGCCTAGATTGTCCACCTACTTTGTGTCTTTCAGTAAGACAATAATGAATCTATTATTCTATCAGCGATTACGACGATGGAAAAGTCAAAAATCAATTTTTGTTTTATGTCATCATCCGTCATTACATGGTAGGCGGAGTGGGGGGTGTTAGGTTTTATTTTCGTTACGAAATTCCTTGATTCGGTCGCCGCGCTCAAAGCCCGCGATAAAAGCTATGCAATAGCTTAAAAATTTGAATGACGTAAGCTACCGAAAAGCTAATGTCAATTCTGTTGATACCATCGATTTACATCGGTTGATACTTGCTGTAGAAATATGATATGACTTGAAAGCGATTACCATTTGTTTAGGCCCTCTGGTACGTGCTGTAGATAATAATGCTAATCCAACAGTTTTATAAAACCTCACGGTCTAAACACGATTAAAGGGGACGAAATTTAACACCTAAAGGGGATCTAAAAACGTTTCTAGGCAATAGGGGCGCTATCTAAAAGGGGTCTTAGCCAATACTCACCTCTGGAATGATCCCGTAAAAGGATTAATTCGTGACAGATACATAATTATATCGGCTTTATTAATATTTTAGACCAACCCAGCTTAGAATCTTTTAATCTGGTATTAGTTTGGACCTTAAATACATAAATCAATACGTGTTTGTAATTCTAAGTAAATAGTTGACTGAAAGTTTTATCAAAATTTATCTTTGCATAGATTGTTTTAGTATCAAATATTTGGTTATTATCTTAGCACGTATTGGAAAATAATAAATGTTTTATCATATTTTAGTGAGGAATGAAATAAAGCAATAAAATTGATCTACTTAATAAAAATCCTAAATTCATTTATTAATTCATTGGTAAACAATGCACAGCCGAAGGGTTTAGAAGGATACCTACAGTTTTGCAAACGAACTCCTTTTGAAACGAAGGTTAGTAATAATAGAGAACTTTTGAAAGTTCATCACCAAAAGGGGTTAAATAGGGGATGAAAGTTTCTATGGAATTTCGTCATTTTTTCCGATGGGAAACATCCATCAGGCACACGGCTTGCTTGTGAAATAAATTTAAATTAAAGCCTGCATCGCCAAAAGTCTAAGTAACATAAAAATTAGACAGTTAATTCTTATTAATGAAACTCTTTCATAATTCGTAAAATAGTCATTGCACAAAAACAAAAGAATCTCAATCATTACTGACTGCTATCCCAGTTTAACCGTAATTTTTCCGCAAATGAAAAGTATCAACGGCCTTTTGAGTATGGAAGCCCAAAAACATTTTAAATGACTCTCAATATCAGTAATCCTATACCCAGTTGTGTTCGTTTGTGCCTAACGTCGTATTGATGAAATTTCGATTCGAAAACGATTTTAACTTGTTTTTTACAGTCTTTTTATCTCGATCCCGCACGCCCTTTACTGCGGAATATTCGAATACGCAATTGTCACAAAAACCACGACACTGTCAATGTCAATTAAAGTAGTAACGGGACAACGAAAATCTCTTTGGCGTCAGTTTACATTATTTAAAGTAGAGCCACTTTCAGTTTGTTAGGGTTCCGTAAAGGAAAAAACGGAACCCTTATAGGATCACTCGTGTGTCTGTCTGTCTGTCTGTCTGTCCGTCTGTCACAGCCAATTTACTCCGAATCTAATGGACCGATTAAGTTGAAATTTGCTACACATATGTATTTTTGTAACCCAAACACGAATAAGTAACGTAAATTAATTAATTTTGAATATAGGGGTCACTTTTGGGGCGCAAACAAGAAAATTAAAAAAAAAAGTTTTGCTAACATTACCGTGTGACATATCAAATGAAAGGGCTTGTTGCGAGGATCTTAAATATATTTTTTATATAATTTTAAAATAAATACTTTTAAAGATGTTTAATAAATTCAATGAAAATTGACCATTCCCCCCCCCTTATCTCCGAAACTACTGGACCAAAAATTTTGAAAAAAATACACAATATGGCTCTTTACTCATAGATTACAGGAAAACCTATAAGAAGTCTATGGGTCTTAAAATAACATGGTAAATCTCTCAATATTGTGCGTACAAACTTACATTTCGTCGCTCGGCATCCCATCAATAGCCCATCTCTCTAGCTACTATAATATCAAAATATCAAAAGTGTTTGACCGTTTGCTTAATACACAAATAAATAAAACTGTAAAGTTTCATGACAACCAATTCGGGTTTCGGCGTGGTTTGTCAACAGAAAGTGCAGTGTTGTGTCTTAAGCATACTATCACATACTTACTATACACAGCGTGGGACGCCGATTTATGCTAGCTTCCTCGATTTATTCAAGGCTTCTGATCTGGTTGCTTATGACGTATTGTGGAGAAATATGGAGAAGGATAGGTTGCCAACGGAGCTTATAAACATCTTTAAATAGTGGTATGGTAGACAGATCAATAGTGTACGATGGGCTGGAACTTTTTCCAGGCCATACAGGTTGGAATGCGGGGTGAGGCAGGATTGGCGAGCTCAGCAGCACCAGAGTGGGTTGCTATATAGATGGTATTTGTGTAAATAATATTAGCTATGCACATGATATGGTGCTTCTGAGCGCGTCAATCTGTGGTCTCAGAAAGTAATTGGTCGCCAAATGTGAGCAGTATGCCAAAACACACGGTTTGATGTATAACGGGCGACGTTGCTGATAAGTGTAACTATCGACTCATGTCCCTGGCTACTATTGTCGCGAAGGTACTCGAAAATCAGCTGGACGCACGGTTGGATAGCTTGTTAAAATTACACGACGCACAGTTTGGGTTTCGTAATGATCTTAGCACTGAAAGTGCGATTCTCGGCCTCAAACATACGGTGCAATACTACACGAAACGTCGAACACCAGTGTATACTTGCTTTTTAGATCTCTCCCGTGCCTTTGACCTTGTTTCTTACGAGGTAATGTGGGAAAAGCTGCGGGAGAGAAAAGTGCCAGCGGAGCTGTTGCGTATCTTCCAGTTTTGGTATTACAACCAAACGAACAGTGTGAGATGGGCCGATGGGCTGTCTGTGTCGTACGGGCTGGAGTGCGGGGTAAGACAGGGAGGGATAACATCACCTTAACTGTTTAACCTCTACATGAACGATCTAATCGTTGAGCTTAGCACCAAGAAAATCAGATGTCGCATTGATGACGTCAGTGTCAACAACATCAGCTACGCTGACGATATGGTGCTGCTGAGCCCTACGGTTAGGGCGCTTAGAGAGCTGCTTAGTTGTTGTGAGCGCTATGCTCGCGAGCATGGCTTAGTCCACAATGTCAAGAAAAGTGAGTTCTTGGTCTTTAAGGCTGACGGTGCTAAAAGCCAACAAGTCGGAGATCATAGTCTTTGAGGCTGGGGGGGTAGACCGGGTTATGTACCACCTGTATTACTCAATGGGACTCCACTATAAAGAGTATTTATGTTTAAATATCTGGGTCATATATTGACCCCTGACCTCAATGACGGACTCGATATTGAGCGGGAACGAAAGGCGTTGTCGGTAAGGGCAAACATGCTGGCTCGCAGGTTTGCACGCTGCTCACTTAAAAAGTCAAAATTACTCTGTTTCGAGCTTATTGTACAACGTTTTACACGTGCAGCTTGTGGGCTAGATATACCCAAAGGTCGTGCAACGCCCTTCGTGTCCAATACAACAACGCTTTCAGGGTATTGGTGGGGCTGCCCCGTTTTTGTAGCGCATCGGGAATATTCGCGGACGCACATATTAATTGCTTTTACGCAACAATCACTGGTGCGCAGAGTACGGGCCAGCTCCAACAATATCCTAAAAAAGATCGCTAGCAGGCTGGATTGCATGTACATCAATCACTGCAGTGCCATCTCCCATGGGGTGAAATAAATTTAAACTAGATTACGTGGGGCACTCAGAAAGTTTTGTGATACTAGAAAAAAATATACTACAGGTTATAATTTTTTTATTATATCTATACACAGTTTTATACGTCTAAACCAATTTTTATAACACATTTTCCAGTCCGCATCAGACACCTCTCCAATCTCCTTCTCAAATGCAGCCAGTGCATCTTGTGGTGATGAAAACTGTTTTCCTTTGAGCATTGATGCTCCTTTGATCTCGTCAGGGTACTGACACCAGATAAACCGGCAAAAAAAAAAACTTGCGATCAAAATGTTGCCTGCACTTCTGGCTCGCTTCACTTTGGTAGGCGTTGGTTCATTTTGAAACAGCCACACGGTCGACTGACGCTTCATTTCTGGATCATATTGATAAATCCAACATTCATCACCCGTAATGATATCTTAAACGCACCGAGACGAGCCTGCTACAAATTTTGCTATCATGTCTCGGCACCATTCTATTACCCGAACCTCTTTCTGAGCCTGCGTTAGATTTTACGGTACCAGTGTGAAACTATCTTCCTTAACCGAAGATGCCTGTGTAGAATTTCATGCACACTTCCCGATCCAATTGGCAGTATATGCTGAACCTCTTCATATGTAATTCGCCTATTCTCTTGAATTAAATTTTTCACAGCCAGCACGTTTTGTTATGTAACAACCGTCATAGGGCGGCCACTTCTTTCTTTGTCCGCCAAAATTACTTGACCACCTATAAATTTGTTGAACCAGCGGAAAACAGTCGCTTTAGAAGGGCTTTTTTCTAGGAACACCATTCGAAGTCTTTCAAACGATTCTTCTGGTTTTAGTCGACATTTGAAATCGTATAAAATCATCGCGCGAAAATGTTCTCGTTGTAAATCCAGTTTTCAGTAAGACAGAGTATTTTGATTTTGCTCGTAAAAAAATGTGGAGGGAATTTCGAATTTGGAATGTTATGGTTTTTTGTAATAAATAGTCATAGTTTTAATTGACATCAAAACCAGCTAGTATCCAATAGACTAAAACTGTTAGTCGCAAAACTTTCTAAGTGACCTAGTAAAATAAGTTAACATACTCGTAGTTCATAAGTTTACTAACACAATGAGTCCTTGTTACTTGAATAAAGAAAAATATCTGGATGACCATTTCTTTTTTGAATGACCTTTTCTAAAAATGAAACCTAGCTAGATCGATTTATCGCTCCCGAAACCCCCTGCATACTAAATTTAATAAAAATTCTAGGAGCCGTTTGCGAGATTCAGATTATATATACATATATACAAGAATCGCTCGTTTAAAGAAGATTTAGATTATTATTATATTAATACCGCGAATGTGAATTTTTTAACGAAAATGATTTTTGTTTTATTTCATTCTACACGTTCAAATAAGTGATACTGCGATTACAAAAAAACATAAAAAAATGTCACATTCGCGCTATTGGATGCCGAGCGACGATTTGCAGTTGGAATGTATGGGAGAACATGTTTTTCAACTACAATGTTAAGTTTGTTCTTGGGATAAATAAATTCATTTCAACTACGGAACCCTTCATTGTGCGTAGTCCAACACGCACTTGGCCGGTTTTTTTATTTTCGCTACGATGTATTTTTTGGCGTCCTGAAGTGAATTGTGTTGATAAATTTATGTATTTTAGATACCTACCGTGTGGAAAGACTAGTGTAATTTATTTCAGGATATTTTTCTATCTTATTTATTTATTTATTTTTTAGCCGTTGGTCCCGGCTGTCATTCGTGGGTGGATCTTTGATTTATTTATATACAAGGTGGCAGGGACATCGACGCGAAAACTGTTACCATGGATTCAGTACATGATTCTGAACCCCCTGCGTTGAAATTTTTCGTCGGTTATTTAAAAAAAATCTGCTGTTCCAAACATTTTGACCGCGTAGGTATTACACTTTTCTATAAAACAGCAGTTTTTTTTTTTATAACCGACGAAAAATTTCAACGCTGCGGGTTTCAGAATCGTGTACTGAATCCATCGTAACAGTTTTCGCGTCGATATCCCTCCCACCCTGTATAGGTACTTTATTGTACACCAGATTATAAAATACATAAAAAATAAATTATAAACTACAAAACATATAAAACTGTTGGTCTTAACGTGTTTGAATAAATATAACTCCAACTAGGACCGGTGTTACTTTTGCTTATGCGAGTATTTACATTCATTCTTGGCAAATAACAGCAAAAATCTTTAAAGTTTTAAATTCTAAGCCCACTAGTTATTAATTGAAAACAATAACTCAAGCGCTACAGCTCAAACTCAAGCTCGAAAGTTTATAGGTTGGAATAAAACCCCGCTTTAATGGTGAACTAACTTCAAGCGATCTAACTGCGCTCTAGAGTTAATAAGAAAGTTAATAATTCAGTAAGAAAAGCGGTAATGAGTTCACGTGGAACGTACTGTAATGATTAGGTAAAGTCAATCATTGACGAGGATTTTCTAAAACATAATCCTACTTTATTATTAATTATAATTATACAGGGTTACATGAACATTGATGCGGAAACTGTTACTATGGATTCAGTACATGATTCTGAGACACCCTGCATTGAATTTTTTTCATGGTTATAAAAAAAAATCTGCTGTTGCATAAAAAAAGTGCAATACCTACGCGGTCAAAATGTATGGAACAGTAGATTTTTTGTGTTTTAGGTAAAAATAATTATTTAAATACCATGGAGGAGCTCGTGTCTAAATACTAATTGCCGCACGGGTTGATCCATCAGGTTAAGCTACGCTTGCTGGGGTTGGTCCGTGAATGGATGACCATATTTCTACAAACCGAGACTTCTCCGTGCGTCGGAAAGCACGCTAAGCCGTTGGTCCCGGCTGTCATTCGTGGATCTTTGACAGTTGTTACGGGTCGTCAGAAGCTCGAAAGTCTAACAACAAGTCTTACCAAGGGATTTCGTGTTACCCAGTTACTGGGTTGTGGAGGTCCGATAGGCAGTCGCTCCATGTAAAATACTGGCATTCAGCTGCATTCGGTTAAACGGGAAGCCAATCTCAACATAGTCGGGAAAAGGCAAGGCAGATGATGATGATTTTGATTTCTTTTGAAATAATTTAATTTGGTACATCTATTTTTATTGAAAGTAATACCACCAAATTCGTACTTTGCACTAAAGCTCACAACTAGCTTGGCACTAGCCGTTCATTTTAATGCTAATAGATGAACGTGGAGTCAATTTGTGTTCAACTCTGATAGAAAGATCACACACTGGTCGACAGAAGCCTGGTCCCATTAAAATGAAATAATTATTTAATTTGAAATATGTATTTATTTTGCCTGATTAGGTACCAAATTGAATTTACAATTTCCCTCGGTTCTCAGCCACATTTGTTTGTTCTTTCAGAAAATCTCTTTAAAGATAATTGATAAAAACAAAGTAATCTTAGCAAATAAATTGAAAAAGAAATAAATTCAATTTGAGACCCTCATTACCGGAGCAAATATAACGGTAATGACAGTTTTTATTTTACTGTTTAACTCTCTTTGAGAACTTCCTAAGTGAAGGTAGTTTACTTTTACGACTGTTTTGCTTTTCTTGTATTGAAATCGAGATCAAGACATTAGATAATGCTTGGAGATTGAAAACCGTTGCATAATATAAGCTGGAGGTAAAATGTTATATTGCCATGCGTCTTTGATATCTCGCCGATACTTTGAATATTCAAGCAACCAAGCTTCACCTACGTCCTTTGGGTGAGAGACATTTTTCAGCAATTTGTTCATTCTTGAGCAACTACATCCGATAATAAAATGAAATCATTCGTTCATTCACTTGTATTGCACAACCTACTGGGCTATTGTGAATACGATTCAAAATCAGTGTGGTGACTTTTTCAACAGTATAGTATCCAACTCCATGGAAAATAATCTATTGTGTAGTGAGATGACATTTTCTGGAATCACGTTTTAAAGCAAGCTAAATAACAATCAAATTATTAAGAAAACTTTGCTTGAAATAATTTTAAAATTACTGCTCAGTCATAACAACTTAACATTTGGGTACAGTAACAATTTCTACCAACCGGACAAGACATCATCATCATCATTTCAGCCGAAAGACGTCCACTGCTAGACAAAGGCACAAGAGTTGCATAGACCATTTATATGCAGATCAGTACAGATGGGTCAATCCGCAAAATCATTTAAATTAAAAGCAACACTTGCTACGACACAATAAAGTGCAATTCAGGTCGCACAACGCTAATTACCTACAGGTATATTTGGAGAAGTTGCCTCTCTTTCTATCGCGTAACTCTATCTTCTGACTACGTTACGCCCACTGAATTCGACAAGTCGAACCAATCGCGTACCTACTTGAAGCTTCATGTCTTAAATGTGGAGTGACCCATCTGCATTCATCTGTGTCACATATTCAAACCAGACATCACAAACATAAAATTGTTTACAAAATTCCTCATAAGAGCATAGTTCCCTCAAACGACACTGTAATTAGAGTGCTTTTCAAGTCTGTAACGTCCGGTCCTTTGCTAAAAACGTTCTCCAAGTGCAGTCCTCGTTAAAATAAGTGCATCTCCGTAATTAGCTCTGCATTTCACGGCAGAACGCTCACGAGTGATTCTAGTTTGGAAAAGAATCGCAATCAAGGAGGTCTGCGTCTAGTCTCTAACGTAGATTGTTATGCAAATGCTGTGATTACTTCGTATATTGAACTTTAAACTAACCCAAAACTACCGCAAATATATCAGACTGTACTTGAGTATAGAGTTATGAGAAGACTGCCACGTTGGTCTAGTGTTCGATCTTTAATAAGTCTCCTACATCATCAAAATCATTTTGATATAGTATTTTATAATCCTGTACTATTAAACGAGCAATATTTGTAATATATATATTTGTAATTACGTTCTGGAAAACGGCTCTAACGATTTCGATGAAAGTGGCTGACGGTGGCGAAAAATCGATCTAACTCAGCTACACTAGCCGAGCTCAGCTCGGGGGAAAATACGGAGAAAACGAATTTTCCCCATATCTGGGAAAATTCGTTTTATCCATATTTTCTCCCGAGCTGAGCTCGGTCGCTCAAAGTTTCGAACAAGATGGCTACCTTAGAATAATGAAATGGCAGCATGTAATTAGTAAGTACCTACTATCATGGCAGCATGGAATTAGTATGAACTTTCCTATACTATACAACTCGATGTGTCAAAGTGTTGATGATCTTGATTTATTCTCCACCAGTGTTTCTAAAATTAAGAAAATACTATGTAAAATCACTAAAACCTGTTTAGTCTTTTCTTACTTATTCTTACTTTTGCTTGCCTGTCTGCTGTTTCTTGTGCTACCCTAATATTGTCAGTGAAAACTTTTAATTAGCCTTCTTTCACTAACTATCAACTATCTGTATCCTAGCTGTAAGTTTTCTTAAGAAATAAAATAAAATGAGCATTCTCTATTTTCACCAGAGCAGAGCTCGGTCGCCCAGGTACTATTATAGTAGGTAATCAATAAAAAAGTAGGTAAATGCTGGTTGGTAACTCCATACCCAGCAGTGAAGTTTGAATTTATGATTTGGTAACTAGATTACAATTTGTAGACTGCCTCGTTGGTCTGTGGTCGCAAGAACTGCTGCTGAGCAAGAGGTACTGGGTTCGATTCCCGGGTCGGGCAAAGTATTATTGAGTTATTTATCTGGAATTTGTCAGTAGCAACCCGGAATCGGGGTTTATGTCCGGTTAATGGCAATAGGCTTACCGCCTGATCTAAACAACTGGTAAAATGTGGGTGTACTATAGGTACTGTCGAAGAAACGCACATCTGTACACTGTAAGGACTATTCTTGCTTGCAGCGCTCGGCCGCTATAGTATTGCTTACCTACGAAAAAAAAGGGTAGTGTGATCAGAATTTTGTTTTCAAATTGTTAAGATACCTGTGCGATACTCCGATAGTACACCTCTGCTTAACCTTTCAAGGAATGCCGGCGTGATGTTATAAGATTTATCAGTATAACCAGATTACAAAAAGGGCTATCTCAGAAAGGACTGAGCTAGACAGATTTGAAGTATAAAAGACCTTACCCAATCTGGGTTGAGTGATCTGGTAACTCTCACTGTGAGCAAGGTCGCATGTGTCACAAACATTTTTTGTGACTGAATTTGCTTATTAATATTTAAATTGTACAAGATGAGAATGTATTTTGTTGATGTTTGCCCACTGTAATAATAATGAATTTACCAATTCAAAATTCAATTTATAAATACACTCCTCATCTTTTGGGTGACGCTGAATTATTTTTTCAGTAACAATATTTTTTATCGGATTATAATTATTGCCAATAACTTTAAGTGCTTACTAATCATTTGCAAATAATACCCATTATTTTCTTTTCATTCACTAAAGCGTAGAAAACATACTTGTAATATCCATCTGATACTTTTTGCGCTTCCCAATAAAAAAAATCTTATTCCCTCGATCTTTTCTGGGTAGACTGAAAAACCCTGACGCAAGGATGGATGGAGAAGGATGTTCTAAATGTGTTTACAAAGATTTATGCGTGGTATGTTCTAATTTAATTTTGTGTGTCCGCCTTATTTGTATTAAGACTTGAATGTATTAAATTGAAGGGACAGAGATGAAGTGTAACTTGTGAGTTTGAAACCTGGTTTTGGGGATGTTAGTTTCTTCAATTATATAGTCAGAGAAGTTAATTGTTAAATACATTAAAACCCTACGTAAATTTTCGTGTTATAGCCATTTCATAAAACTGCTAAAGAATGACAGTGGTGATTTGAATATACGGACAATTAAAGTTGGTAGTAAATTTGGTAAATTAATTTCCCAGGTTTTAGATAAACCTGGGAAATTATACACGTTAAAGCCATAAAAAAGTATGAATAAATAAATATTGTCAAACCGACAACGTAGTTATAAAGTATACCTATCGCACAGCAAAAAAAATATCAAATTGAAAATAATATTTTAAAAGTAATTTTGAAATAAATATTTTTTCACAGAAAACTTGTAAAATCCTCTGATTTTATTAGTATCAGCCGTCGAGCACGCACCTACAAATGTCTCTAGGGGCATTGCTTTTGACAGGCAATTAGCATCTATTGAGATCGAAGACCACCTCTGGCGATAAACTGAGAGTTAGGAATAATAAATGGTAGGTAGATGTACAAAAACTTTTTGAAGTGAAAACTTCTTTAGGCACGTTTTTGCCATGGGAAAAAACAATTGAACTCGTGACACCGTTACCGACACCTCATTTTTGTAAACGCGATTGTGCTCTTTATTTAGATAAGGTTGCGGACCTATGTTCTATACAAGTATTTTTCTTCCACCAAGGCGATCTTGTTCAAGTTGTCACTTTTGTCGGCACTCCTGGAGTGCCACTGTTTTTTTTTTTAGAATGCATTCTTGTGTAGTACCTTAGTACTGTACCGGTTGTTTATCAAATGTTTGTGGTCTGTAAAAGTGTTGTTTGAATGTCTGAATTTTTTATGGTGGTATGTTAGACATTTTAATAAATACCATTTTCTGTACCCGGATTATTAGGGACATTCATAATTCTCTGTATGCGAATTCTTTGCCGTGCAGTGGGATAATATAGGCTGATAAAGAAAAGAAAGAAAAAAAATACGTTTATTTGCGGTAAACATGACACAAAGAAAGAACATAAAACAAAATAGAACATGTTGGGGGAAAATATGCGTCACATCCACGCAAAACAGCCATCGCTCAGCATAATGCTACGACCTTATGTGAGACAGAGCCACAGCGCTGGTTTTCAGCAACAGCCGGCGTTCACATTATGTATGACGTCGACTGGTGCAGCACACAATGAGATATAAATAAGATATAAAAATAAAATAAATATTCAATAATTCTACATGTTTTTATATGAAATATAATATTTAAAATGGCAACATTCCGTTCAGTTGGCATCGTTCCGCTGGTATTATTATTATTATTTTTGAGAAAATTCATGCAATCGTTCATGCAACAAACTTCCACGTGTACCTTGTTCCACCAACGGACTGACAAAAGAAACTAACCACAAACGAAACGACGACGCATTCGCGAAAGTAAAGACAGGTCGCAAGCTCATTGCCTAGGACCTTCACAAAAAACTTTTCAGATGGCTCTTCCAATTTGCCTGAGACGACAACACTCCCGCAGCGTTCATAAAAATTCAAATGCCTTCCACTGTAATTTTCAACTCTCATACTACAGAATTGTTTGGCTTTGACAACCAATTATCATCTTGACATCGTACGCCTATTGTGAAACCTGAATGGAGCCCACTAATCTGATGTAACCGTAACTCTCACAAAGCATTGTCAGTTGACAGAACTTGGATATTTCGCCGAATTTTTTCACATGACCCGGACGCAGACTAACAATTTTACGCTTCGTTTGACCTCGGAATTAAAAGCACGTGGTAACAGTACGCGGAGGGCTTTTGTTCTATGTTGTAACGTTTGCTTCTTTTAGCTCTGTGTTTTAGTATTTTATCAAAAGTAAGTAAGGAATGGATAGAACGACGACCTTCTGGAATTGCCATAGATTACTGTGAAATTACCTACACTTTGTGATATTTAAAATGAAACTTAAAAAATAACTTTACTTTCAGGAAAAAATACTTGGACTATAAGGAAAATGATGTGCCTGTTATTAGCCACATGCTCAATTTAGTCTTAAATACATTTCCAATTTTAGGATGCATATCCGGCATGGCTCGCAAATCCTTCCTTATCCTAAGGGCACGTTCTTCCTTACCATTACCGTGCCACCCGGTCT
Organism: Agrochola litura; assembly: GCA_949152395.1. Taxonomy (NCBI): domain Eukaryota; kingdom Metazoa; phylum Arthropoda; class Insecta; order Lepidoptera; family Noctuidae; genus Agrochola; species Agrochola litura. The sequence goes on along the minus strand of OX424509.1, from coordinate 11,924,169 downwards.
ACTCCTTGATATGCAATGGCCTCTGTAGCCCCATGCAGCATGAGGCTCCAGGAGCTAGTGTTAATATTGGGGTTCATTCGATTTATCGAGTCTGGTTAAACCACGCTGGGATAGGTGCATTTCTTTCATTCAAATATATTTCCAATTCTAGGATATTCTAATACTATTAAACTTTAATATGACCTGCAGTTTCATATTATAAAACATTTGAGAAACGTAATAAGAGAATACGTAAGCACGAAATTTCACACCAGGCGATAGTTACGGACAGGAAACAATAAAAGAAGCGACACATCCGACAGTAAAATTTAAATAAAACACTATTCCTCGCAATAGTTCCAGCTCCGTAATACAGAGTTAATATTAGTTTTTTTTATACAACACATAAAAATAAATGTGTTCATTGATGAAAATCGGATTGTAATCATTCGTTCACCTGGCCATAAAAGAAAATATCAAGTCCAACAGCTGTTACATTACCCATTAGAACGTCTAAGAAAAGCTCAATTCACAAATAAATTTATAATAAAATACTAATTTTGTAGGTAGTTACAACTAAGGAAGATTTCATAGACAGCTTGAAAACAAAAATTGTTCTCACCATTTCATAAAAAAAACTTCAATGTTACAATTTGCAAAAAGGCCAACAGCGAAACGCGGAAAAGTCTGACGATGCCATTTTTAACAAAAATGCCTGAAATGGACCCGAGGCTTGTAATGCGGCTAATTTTCATACGCTGTAATATCCCAAAAACAGGTTGTGATTCTCTGAATCGTGAGAAGACACGTCTCAATTTGGCAAATTACAGTCCCTTGGCAAAGCAGAATTCGAGATATTCTTTAAAAGATACGTAAGTGGGAAGGATTTGCTCGGGTTGATAAATTCAGAGTTATTTGTATCACGCCCTTACACATTTAAAGGGGCTTACTGAGAATTGTTATTTGACGTGAATAATACATCATGTTCAAAATTACCACTGTCACGTTTTATAAATAGAATTGTAATCATGCTCGAGGAATTTGGAAGATAATTTTGTGTGTAGGTTATTTTTGGAATGATGTTAGAGTGGCTATGTATATAAGTACTACTTGTGAGGTGAATAATATTTTTTGGGTAGTAATAAACGCTCCGATTTTTTTAATATATGAGCATGCTCAAAATATGAAATTTACTGTTTAAATACTAACTTTCAGACAACTTATAAGCGAATACAAATAAAGAAACGACCGAATAAAATACTGAAAATTCCTAAAAATTAATACAATATTTGCTGACGTAATATTTTTCAAACATGCAAAAAAGCATATACCATGCATGCAGCATGCAAGCGAGCATGCAATATGCAGCAGGCATGGTTTTTGTCACGGCTCCGGCGCTGCGAGGCACCGGCAGTCCCACGAGAGCTAATCGTCGCAAATGGTTTTAACCCTCACCATTGCAGCTTCAGCTTGGCCAGCCTCAGCCGTGGGCGGCGAGCGTTATAAAACCACCTTCTCCTCAGATCGCGGGCTGCCTCACCCCTCCGCACCTACGCGGGCTTAAATTATACTCTAGGGGTAGGGCAGACAAGACTACGTGGAGTCGGTTTTGCAGCAATTCGTTTCTGTTACTAACTTTTGTAGCACAACATTTTGGCTTTTTGGAGACTTAGTATTTTTTTCTGAAGTTTAGTATTTTTTTTTGGGAATTTAGTATTACAGTCAACCACAGATTTTTGAAAGTTAATTTGTTTTTCGAAAGCTTTATTATTTTCCATATTTTTTACTTCATAAGTAAATTAAAAAACCGGCCAAGTGCAAGTCGGACTTGAATACGAAGGGTTCCGTAGCAACGTACAATATGTAGCAAAAAACGCTGGGGACCAAAGGGGATCCCTAGCGTTTTTTGTAACTTTATTTTATTATATTACTTTTTGTTGTAGCGGCAATAGATATACACAATCTGTGAAAATTTTATTGCTTGTCCATTGCAGTTCATGAGATACAGCCCGCGGACAGACAGACAGACGGACAGTGGAGGTTTAGTAAAAAGGTTCCGTTTGGCACCCTTCGGTTACGGAAAACTAAAAAAAAATAAGTTTAAAAAACTATAACCCGACTACGGAAAAATAAAAGTGATCTAAAAAGTACGAAAAGTTTTTATAATCGCAACGATCATTATTAGTAGTGCGCGCTTAGCCTGTTTGATATTTATTTCAACTTGATGCCTCCACGCGTTACTGAGAAAAAGAGCCTTGACAGGCAACGAAGTCATCCTTTAAAGGTTTCCATTTTTTATTTTGAGGTACAGAACCCTAAAACAGATTTATTATCTGTATGTTACCTTTCATGCCGTAACGGCTGAACAAATTTAGATGAATGGTATACGGATAGGCCATGACCTGGGTTAGGACATACGATAAGTACTCTGAATACCGGTAGTACGTCCCTGTAGGACATTTTCCGAACTTTACGCGTGCGAAGCCGCGGGCTAAAGCTAGTATTGTATAATAGGTATTCATTTTACAGCCACGCCGTACGTAACGCAGTCTCGCTTTTGCTCATTTTTATAAAATTAAACATATTTATTTACTTAGACAATATGATATATACTTACTTATTTGTAATGTGCTCGTCAAGACCTTTCTTTTGATGACAAACATGACATAATTACCTCAATTTAATTTTTTTTGAGGTCAAAAATGTAGGTACGTGTAAAGTACACCATATTAAATTTATAGAAAATTTATACAGCCGGATCATTATTTCACATCTATTGATACCTCATTCATCAAAATCGGTTCAGTAGTTTAGGCGCTACGGTGGAACACACGTAAATACAAACATACAAACTTACATAGACTGCTAAAATCATAACCCTTCCTTTTGGCTTTGCCGTAGTCGGGTAAAAAGCTTAATTACTTTAGTTGTCTAGTAGGCAATCAGTGTGTACCTACTTGCTGGGTACTTTTTTGGGCTTATTCCCGAAATCCCCCCTGAAATCCCCCCTAAGGGGGAAAAGTGGAATTTATAAAAAAAAGTCTAGAAATCCCCCCTGAAAATCCCCCTTGGGGGGGAAAACTGGAATCGAAAAAAATACTTATTCCACAAATCCCCCCTGAAAGTGCACCCTGGGGGGGAAAACTGGACTCAACAAAAAAAAAGTCTGGAATTCCCCCCTGATAATCCCCCTTAGGGGGGAAAACTGGAATTTGAAAAACCAACGTCCAGAAATCCCCACTGAGGTCCTTAAAATTTAAAGGCCGGTGCTGGTTGCCAAAATATTTACCGCGGACGCCGGCGGATATTTTACTTAGATAACCTAGAATGCAGGAGCGAGCGAAGCAAGCTTGGGAAAATTTTGACTTATTCTGTTCTAATACCACTGGTATTTGTTTCAATTCCGAATGAATTCCGATAACACATAACCACAGATAATATAATAACATAACATCACGTAATTCCCGAAGGGTTAGGCAGAGGTGTACCTATAGTAAACCCACATTTCGCCAGTTATGTTTAAGTCATGTCAGTCAGTTAGTATGTGTAATAGGGGGCGAGCCTATTGCCATCAACTGGGCACAAATCCAGACTCCAGGCTGTAACTGAGAAATTCCTGCTGGAAAAACCCAATAACACTTTGCCTGACCTGGAAATCGAACCCAGGACCTCATGCTCAGCAGTAGCGCTTGCAACCACTAGACCAACGAGGCAGTCTACCGAACGGATATTTCTCTTTAAATAATGAAATTAATTTGCGAACGAATACTAACAACTTGAATTTGGTACAGTCAGCTCAGTCAAACCTAAAAAATAATAATGATTGTTTTATTCTCGGTGCATTACCTATTATGATTTATTTTATGAGTTCTTTTTATTGTTGTACGTATACGTAATGATATTTTTTTTTTTAGTATTCGTAAACTGTCTAATTACTAGTCAACCGTGTTGTCGTCTACTAGTGATGGTTTTATATTTTCTCTTTATCTTTGTACTTCATTGTTACTTTCTGCAAATTGCCGAAAAACTTGATAATTGTTACATATTGAAATATGTGATGTTCAGGGGGGGGGGGGGGGGGGGTGTGTATGCTAAACTACTTTGTTTAAACTGTTTTAATTATTATTTTTACTAATATCGACCGATTTACCTTATCGCTGTTTGTTTGTGATTGTTTTTACTCTTCATCACATTTTATTATGAATAAAAAAAATCTGTGAAAAATAAGACTCATTAATTATACTGTCGTTTTTTTTTGTTTATTGCATTTTACCTAATCACTGTTTTTTACTTTAAGAGCGTAGAAATCAAAAATAAACATAAGGGGGAAAAGTGGAATAATCCAAAATGATAAGGGGGATTTCTGGATTTTTTTACATTAGGGTTCAGTTTTCCCCCCTGAGGAAGATTCTCTCAGGGGGGAATAGTGGAATAACTCAAAATGAAAAGGGGACTTTCTGGACTGTTTTTACATTAGAGTCCAGTTTTCCCCCCTGAGGGGGATTCTCTCAGGGGGGAATAGTGGAATAAGCCCTTTTTTGTTCCCAAAAAGTGTTTTCAAATAAATTTTAGTACCAGCCTAAGTTGTTTAAAGATGTTAGCGTAAGTTTTCCTTTTATAGTTGAAACGTGAGGATTATTTGACGGAACTATGAATAAAAGATCCGCTTCAGCCAATTTACTCACAAAACTTTTCATTTTTCTTCGTGTCAATGACATACGTTTTATCTTTATTTATAATTATTATTTATTTTGAGCCGGTGTTGTCCCACTGCAGGGCAAATGTTATGTCTCTTTAGTCTTTTTTCTTTCAACTGTTTTTTTTCTTCAAACAATAAATAAACAAACATTTCCTTAAGACGGCAAAAGCTACAGAATTCTTCTCCATTTTACAAATGTCGTACATATTTTTGGAAGCAGCCCAGCAAGTTGTTTGCGTGATACGTACTAATTATTCTTCACATGAACAGAGGCCACAACAAACTTGTTCGATTCCCTCCGAGGGCCACATAATGGCTAATTGAATTACCCCAAAACTATCTCCCTCTCAACAGTGGGGTATTATGGGTAACTTTGTTAGAATATGTAGTGTACCACTTATGAAGTTAAGCGTTAATATTTTTCTTCGTAGAGTTGTAAAATAATTTTGAGTGTTCTCACACTTTTGCTATGAACTTTGCACTAATTAATTCGAGCGGTCTTTTTAAAACTTTTTAAGTTCTTATTTGATACAGATTATATTAAATAAAAATGTCTGCTCTTAAAAATAGCTAGCTAATACATTTACTCACACATATGAATTTCATATAACCTTTTGTTGTTCAACTTTACGCTTCAAATCTCAAGACGTCTTAACTTAAAACACAAATAACTTGTTTCTTTAACAAACAAGTTAATTTTAAATTACTTTTAACACTTTAAAATTAAAATTTCAATGTTATAATTTAACTCTGTACAACTTTTAATTACCATCTGACGTTGTCATTTGCTGCGTCTTTGCTCATAACAAATATTTTACACTTAAGACTTAAAATGCTCGTGAAAATTTTAATGTTTTACCTAAACACAGTTGCCTTTGTTTAATTAAAATCCGAATCATCTTAAAGGTTTCTTGAATATTCTAAATGTGGCTATAATCGCGAGACTATTGCACAAAATACTTGAGATTACGTTTACTAATAGTATACATAATTAATCTATGAATTATTAGGACTTGGTTATGTTCTTGCGTTTTGATATTATTAATTTTATTTTACTGATAAATAAAGGTGGGTATTTATTTGATAGAATATTGCTTGTAGATGAACTTGTGACAATCAAAATGCAAATCAACGTGCAGGAAATAACTCAGTCTACATCAACAGGTAGGAAAGAAAGATCTTTGGTTTATGCCATAATTAAACGTCGGATTTTTCAATTTAGATTATTGTCAAAGAAAACTTTACTTTTCACGCAAACTATTTTAATTTTTAATGTAGGTAGGTACTAACTGTGCAGCTTTTTTAATTACAACAAAAATATATAATCTTATATAAGAAGCACTTTACTTTTTAAGCGAATTAATCAGTAAACAATTACATAATGTAACTCTCTCCACCTGCACACTTGGAGTAAAACATCAAAAGCAATAATGCTCAATCAACGAGCAATCAAGAAACACATTCCAACCGGTTTGAATGTTGGCCAGACAAATGAAGAATGGCTTGATCGAGTGCCACTACACTAAGGTCCCGTAACACTATATAAAAGGATACTTGACGACAGTTTGTCGTTGTATACTTTTGAACAACGAAATTGTGCAACTCTGTTTGAGTGTGTTCAACTTGGCAGTTGAAATTAATTAAAATATCTACCTACCCATCTATCTCAGCGACTAAGAATTAATAAGCCAGTTAATAAAGTAACTCTCCCAAAAGCCACATTGAGCAATAAATCAAAAGCAATAATGCTCAATCAACGAGCAACGAAGGAATTCAGACTGAAACACATTCCAACCGGATCCAATGTTGGCCAGACAAATGAGGAATGGCGTGATCGAGTGTCACTACACTGGTGTCCCGTAACACTACATAAAAGGATACTTGACAACACTTAGTCGCTGTATACTTTTGTTCGACAAAATTGAGCAACTCTGTTCGAGTGTGTGTCCAAGTTTGCTTGTTGAGATTGGGTTTTGTGTATTTAATTTAGACTTTTATGAGCCAGCCTACTTATATAGTTTGGTTGTTGTAGCTATGACTAATCTGCTATTTGATTTTTATCCGTTTTTGTCTCGTTTCGCTCCCAAGCGAATGTCAGTTAGCAATTGATTGGCAAAGGTTCCCTATCTATTTGCATAAAATTTTAAGACCTAATATAACTTGGCATACTTTTGTTTGTCCTAATTATATTTTCGCATAATATTATTTATGCATAACAGCTTACGCATAATTTTTTACGCATAATTTCTCTAATCATAATAATGACTAAGCATAACATTCCAAAGCATAAATGACAACATTAACAAGCATGCAGCAGGCATGGTTTCTGTTACGGCTCCGACGTTGCGGGCTTCCGGCGGCCCCACGCGTGCTAATCGTCTCAAACTGCTTTCGCTCACCACCTGCTCCTCAGCCCGCGGGCCGCCTCGCCCCTACGCACGTTCGCGATGTTAAATTACACTCTAAGGGTAGGGCAGACAAAACTACGTGGAGTAGGTTTTGCAGCGATTCGGTTCTGTCACTAACTTTTGTAGCACAACATAATGATTTTTTAAAACAATACTTTAAATTCAATTTTTTTTATTTTATAAATTATTTGCACGAAAATCCAAAATAAATACGTAAAAATAACGCAAATTTGGATCCGTTATTTCTATTGATTGTATGCCTAAATATTATTATGCTAATAGTCATTAGGCCTAGTAACGTTATGTGAATTAAATTTATGCCAAAACAAATTAGAATTCAAGATAATTATGCCAACATAAACTGTATGCCAAAAAAAATATGGCAACGTATTATTATGGCAAAACAAATTTTACTAAAATCGTTATGCCAAAGTACCTATATTAGGAAAAAGAATATTATGCGAAAAGAGGGGATCCCATTGGCAAACAATGTTCGTCACGAGCGAGATATATAATTAAAAGCTGACGATATGCTACTTAGGCAGGTACAAACTTCCTCATACATGATCATTGAAAAAGAAACCAGATACACAACCTAAATAAAAGTAGGTATCGCAGTTATTTATCTTCCTTTCATTACTCCCGTCGAAAGGAATTGACCGTCCGTATTTGCCGACCGTGATGTATTATGGAAGTAGGATCAAATTTGCTCAACCAATGTTTTTTATCTGTATTCATGAATAAAACAACAGTACTCATTTTCGTGAAACATGTTTACCCTTCAGATGTTTTCGTAAATGTCTAAATTTTCTACTACAAAACGGCGCAAATATAGCAACCTTACTGGTAGCTATATTTTTGAGCCGTTTGGGGTTGAAACACTAGGGCCATGGGGTCCGAGTGCTCACCGAGTATTCCGGGACATCGCCAAACGGTTGGTCGACTCTTTACGTGACCAGAGGGCTGGCCAATTCTTAGGCCAAAGAATCAGCATTGCCATCCAACGTGGCAATGCTGCCAGCCTTTTGGGCACTTTTCCCGCTGACAGCGATGCGGACGAATTTTTTGACGCCCAATGATATTTTTAACTTTTTCCTTTACATTCTTGTACATAATATATATAGTAGTTAGTTGTAAATATGTTTGTGTATATTAAATAGTAGCGAAATGAAAAAAATAAAAATTGTTCTTAAATAAAATAAGCTAAAAACCGCAAAATTATCACCTCCGGAAAGCTCAACTTTCCCGAGCAATTTCAATAAAATTATAAGAGAACTTAATGATTTAATATATTTATTGTTACGATAAAATTACATCACACCAATTTATTATTTAACATACATTAAACAGCATCATTATTATTTGACTTTAGTGAAGCTACCTAAGATTATTTACTTTTGAATCAGTAATTAAGCAAAAATATTTTGCAATCACAATAAGGAAGTGAAAATACATTCTTGTAAGGTGTACACTCGTGCTAGAAACTAGAATTCTACCTACATAATATTACTTTGTAAATGCGGTTAGAGTGGATTTCTGTGAAATGTGTGCGTCAAAATAGGTAGGTAATGATCAGGGCTGCAACTCACAAAATCATCCATAGCTTACACTCATTATTTCCCACATCAAAGCCAAGCACTCCAATCAGGTAATATCCGAACACGTATAATCGATTACCCGTAGAGCAGTTCCCTTTTGAATCCTCTCCGAATTATATCTGTAGCTTCGATTCCAAGGGAAGGTATAAACAAGCAAGCCCGGCCGTGTTTGTTCGCAAACACAACAATGGCCAAACAACGGGTGTATGTACTTACATACATATAATACATACGTAGGTACTTACTTAAATAACATATTAGGTACTAAAGTACGTAAATAAATACTTAAATGTTACCTATTCGATCTCGTTTGAGAGGTAGTGAAATATGAACTCAGTTATTAGGACGATATTAGGTCGATATTCGTGCCAGTAACTGGTTTGACAGCGAAAACTTTCGACAAAAATCTCGAGAAACTATCAAAGCTATAATAAAAAGTACAAAAAAAAAACAGTGGCACTCCGGGAGTGCCAACAGAAGTAAAAACTTGAACAAGATCGCCTTGGTGGAAGAAAAATACTAATGTTCTATGCAAGTATTTTTAAGTAAAAATACTAATAGAAAGCACAATCGCATTTACAAAAAAAAATACTTCCAAAACCTTTGAAGGAAAAATACTTGCATAGAACATTGATCCACATAACATAACACATAACATAACATCACTCCTTGTTTCCCCGAAGGGTTGGGCAGAGGTGTCCCTGTAACATTGATCCGTAACGTAATATAAATAAAGAGCACAATCGCGTTTACAAAAATGAGGTGTCGGTAACAGTGTCGCGAGTTCAATTGTTTTTTCCTATCTCAAACATGCCCAACGCGCCTAAAGAAGTTTTCACTTCAAAAATTGATCTCTATAAGTCCTCCAGTCGGTTCCTAGGAACGGTCCGTTACAAATAAAATATACAACAGGAAGAAGGCTTGGTGATCGGTCTTTTATACCCGTTATTTAAAAAAAACACAAATATTTACTGGTAAAGATTCAATTTATGAGACAAACAAGCAGATAATTATGTGCTAATGCATGTTTGCGCTAAATCTCAATCGCCTAAATTGCAGCTTAAAAAGTTAGACGTTTCCTAATTCGTGTTGCATAAACTTTGGGACTCCTATCGTATTTCTCCGAGCAAAATGAGTTGCTGTTTAAATTTTAATTTATCGCTGCTTTTAATCCAGTATGACTTGAAACTATGTAAGTAGATAATTATCCTATACTATTAAATGAGCAATATTTGTTTATAATATATTTATTTGTAATCACGTTCTCAAAAACGACTTTAACGATTTCGATGGAAGTTGGAATACAGGGGTTTACGGGAGCGAAAAATCGATCTAACTAGGTCTCATATCTGGGAAAATTCGTTTTCTCTATTTACACAGCCTCAGGAATGTGATACAACGTTGGTTTTTTTTTTGGGTGGAAAGTTTTCAAATAACTTTTCCGGCTCTGAGTGGAGCAGGAGGGCGTGTCAGACTCTTACTGACTAAAACCCACCCATGTTCCTTTAGTTGCCATGTTGCCGGGGGCCACGATTTCCCTTTCGGCCTTATTCACAACCCCGGCAGTCATCGGCCCTAGCGGACCCCGTCAATGCTGACATCTCTTTGAGGCACATTGGTATACCTGGACGATATGTTTTTCTATTTTCACCCGAGCAGAGCTCGGTCGACCAGGTACTGAATACTAATAAGTTCTCTTTTAAATAAAACAAAACGGTGGCACTCCGGGAGTGCCGACAGAGGTGAAAACTTGAAAAAAAATCGGCACCGCGGCAATCAACGCGTTGATTTATTTTTAATGGTCAAAAGCTGGTGTAGTAACAGTGTCGTGAAATCAATGTTTTAGTCCCATCTCAAAAATGCCCAAAGCGCCTAAAGAAGTTTTCACTTCAAAAATAGATGCTTCTTCTTCTTTTCATGTGGTTAGTGACTAACCTGGTGTCAAAGTTCTAAAGCCGCCCATGGGCCTCTAACTTGACTTACATATCGTCGAAAAATATCTCTCAGGCATACCGGTTTCCTCAAGATGTTTTTCTTCACTGTTTTTGAAGCAAGTGATAATTATACAATTAGCACATGAATGAAAAGAAAAGAAAAAAAATATATATGAAATCGAAAATTATGAATCCGAAAAGACAGAGGTGCATGCCTTTTTTTTTTTTTTTTTTTTTTTTTTTTTTTTTTTTTTTTTTTTTTTTTTTTTTTTTTGAAATTATCAAATAACTTCTCCCGCTCTGGGTGGAGCGGGAGGGCGTGTCAGACTCTTACTGACTAAAACCCACCCGTGTTCCTTCGGTTGCCCTGTTGCCGGGGGCCACGATTTCCCTATCGGTTTTCTTCGAACCCCCGGCGGGCATTGGCCCTAACGGACCCCGTCAATTCTGCTGACATCTCTTTGAGGCGCGCGTGGAACACAACGCGCCGTCGACCCGGGCTTGGTCCTTATCGGACGGCGAGCTACCCATTGCTCACCGTCCGCAAGCCCGCGCCTACGGTGGCCGGAAATCGGCTCGCGATTCCCGCCCCGGGCGTCTCCTCCTGCGGCGGTTAGGGGCGTGAGGGCGCGAAATTTGCCTCTCCCTCACGCGTTCCGCCTCCTCCTTCGCGAGCATTACCGCTTCGCAGAAGGAGGTGACGGCCTGCCATTTCCTCTCGCTCCGTACCATGGCCTGAACCAGGGCCGGACGCGAGAGATCACCGCCGCCGATCGCCTCCACGAGGACACGGCGTTGCTCCGCCCAAGCCGGGCAGACCTCCACCGTATGCTCCACCGTGTCCTCAGGCCGATCCACACAATGGTGACACCCGGGTGTTTCCTCCCGCCTTATCCTGAACAGGTACCTCCCGAAGCACCCGTGTCCGGTGAGGACCTGCGTCAGGCGGAAGGTGAGGACGCCGTGACGCCTCTCAAGCCACTCCTCAAAGAGGGGTCTTATCGCCGCAATTGTGGCGTGCCCAGCGCGGGGTTGCGACAATCGCACCCTCCATGACGCCATGAGATCCCGCCGGAGCTCTGTCCGCTGTGCCGCGATTTCTTGCGGCATCGGAGTTAAGCCCCGGCGTTTCGCCTCCTCGCGCCACTCCCAGATGTGCGCGAGGACCTTTGCCTCCAGATCCCATGGCGGTAATCCGGCAAGGAGGCTCGCCGCCTCGCAGGAGACCGTGCGGTATCCTCGGGCCAGCCGGATGGCCATGACCCTCTGGGACGCGTTCAACCGGCGGGCTGGCCGCAGCCTCAATGAACGCGCCCACACCGGTGCCCCGTAAAGGGCCATGGACCGCACGATCCCCGCATAGAGCCTCCGGCAGGAGGCGTTTGGACCTCCCAGATTGGGCAGGAGCCGCTTCAAGGCAGCCCCGGCCCGGTCCAGTCTGGGAGCCAAACGTCGGAAATGTTCGACGAAATTCCACCGGCTGTCGAGGACGAGTCCCAGATACTTCATCGTCGACTCGACACCGATGTGAACCCCTCCCGCCATTACCTGGGAACCCGACGGTGGCGCATTCCGAGGACCATGAAAACCCATGGCCTCAGACTTGTGCAGGGCCACCTCGAGTCCCAGCTGCCGGATCCTGTCAACGATTGTCGCAACCCCGCGTGTCGCTAAATCGGCCGCCGCCTGGTACGACCTCCCCTGCGCCAGGACTAGCGTGTCGTCAGCGTAACAAACGACGCTGACGCCGCTAGGGAGGTCGGCGCGCAGCACCCAGTCGTATCCGATGTCCCACAGATGCGGCCCCAGGACCGAACCCTGTGGGACACCGCACGACATCTCTTGCCGGTTCCACTCTCCTTGGTGACCGGGGTAGATGACGGCCCTGTCCGTCAGATAGGCCTCGACCACACGACAGAGGTAGGTCGGCATCCGGTGAAACCGGAGTGCCTCCCTGATGCAACTCCAGGGCAGGGTGTTGAAGGCATTGGCGATGTCTAGAGACACCGCCAAGACGACCCCACCCCGGGCCACAGCATCCCCCGTCGTGAGGGCCCGCACGCGCATGATGGCGTCCACCGTAGAGCGCCCCCTGCGGAAGCCGAACTGGCTCTCCGCCAGATCCGGCCCCACTCGCACCAGCTGCCCGACAAGGCGGTCCGCAATGACTCTTTCAAAGAGCTTGCCCACCTCATCGAGCAGCACAATGGGCCGATAAGCGGACGGAGAGTCCGCTGGGCGCCCCGGCTTCTTGATGAGGACCAGTTTCCCCGTCTTCCAACGAAGTGGGAACTGGCCCCTCTCCATGCATGCGCTTAGGAGCCCCCTTAGTCGAGGCCCGAGAGCCCCCATGGCCAGGACCCAGGCTTTTCCGGGTATGCCGTCGGGTCCTGGGGCGGTATTCTTCGCACTCATCTTGCGTACCGCCACTCTCATTTCTACCTCAGTCACCTCTGGAGCATCGTCGTCGTCGGTGTGGTCCGCATCGGGCACCGCAGAAGGCGGAGCCATGGGCGGAGGGGTATGATCCCCTCTGGAAGGGAACAGAGCGCTCACCACGTCCCCCACAAGCTGGGGCCGGAGACTCTGCGTCAGCGGGGGGGCCCATGGGCGGAGTTTCTCCCGCACCATTTTGTATGGGCGCCCCCACGGGTCCCTGTTGAGAGTTTCCAGCATCTCCTCTCGGGCCAGTGCCCTGGCCTGCAGGATCTCCGCTTGGAGGGCGGTCTTCGCCGCTCTGTACCCCTCGTACAACTCCGCCTGGATGGCTTCCGTATCCGGAGGGCGGATACGGAGTCTGCGGTGCCTGGCGTACCGGCGTCGCGCAGCTACGCACGCCCTGCGCAGAGCCTCCAGCTCTTGCGACCACCAGTACACCTGGCGCGAAGCACGTCTAGGATGGACCCGGGGCATTGCCATGTCACACAAATTGGACATGGCCTCCCGGAACCACTCCGCCTCGTCGTTGATGTCGGCAGGCCTGTTCGGTGATGACACCCAGGCCTGCACGATCGAGGCTTCCAGGAGAAGCTCCCGGTCCAGCTGCTTCAGCGCCCACCGCGGACCACTCGGGGCCTGTCGGACCAGCGCACTCGAGAGGTGCATGCCTTGGGTTCAAACTCGAGACCTATGACTTGGCAGTCCAACGGCCACACCACTAGGCTATCACTGCTAATACCACGCTAAGATGATATGATAAAAATCCACTTAAACCAAGATGGGAAGAATACCGAAAGGGAAATCGTGGCCCCCGGCAACATGGCAACTGAAAGAACACGGGTGAATTTTAGTCGGTAAGAGTCTGACACGCCCTCCTGCTCCGCCCAGAGCGGGAAAAGTTATTTTATAACTTTTCCCGCTCCGGGCAGAGCAGGAGGGCAAAAAAAAATTTCATTGCTATGCAAATTTTTATGTCACTGTGCCAGTGTACAACCACCTTCTATTCTTTAAACAAACTAAAAATATACATATATAATAATGATATTATTGACTATCAAAACCATACTCTTCATAACATCAGCTCGTTATAAGTCAGCGAAACATTACGATGTCACAAAGCTTAACTGTAGAAACTGAACCAATGGATTTACTCAGTCAAAGTTAGACAATAGTGTAACTATTCATGATTAAATTTAGCCGAGGTTGACTCGAATTCTATTGTGAATGCCGACAGTAATAGACGGACTATTTGTTATGCAGTTTTTGTATCATTTTATGAACGATTAGCAGAGGTTGGAGCGATTACCTACTTAATTTAATTTAGAGTGCAATTAGCTCCTCAATTTCTTAACATGTGGTTTTCTGAATTTTCAACCTTATTTCTTGGGTCGTAAATACTATTTTGCAGTAGCTATCTGTTAATATACCCTGCTAACTTATTTCTGGGAAAAGACTTATAAGCTTCTTATGTATAAAAAGGTCAACGATATTATGAAGTCCACGCTTAATTAAGTATTGGTACGAAAAGATGAGTGAATAAATGGGCATTACAATTGAGCTATAATAATAACCTTTTGAAAGAAGGGTATTCAATTAAAATGAGGGTACACTTAGCTTTTTATGAAGGTTTTTTTTTAATAAAGGTCGTAATCTCAACCTTTTAGAACCAAGCAATCTCAAACACTTGACAGAAATGCTTTCAGAAGAGCGAAATTAATGGCAGAATATAATGTCTCTATTTACTGGAGATTATTTTTGGCACTGATTTAAAGCGGCAGTTGTATAATTTTGGTAAGTTAAAAATGACAAAATGCATATTTATTAACAAGTTCGGCAGTTAAAACTTGGCAGTAAAGTAAACAAAAATAAGTCGTAAAAAATAACAAAAATGGATCATTTAATAAATACTGAGCAGTGAAATAACTAAATGGGCAGTTACGAGTGGGCAGTTGACAAATCGGAATTAGTTGGTAAGAAATCTCATTCTAAGCAGTTCTATAAACAACGTTCTAACCTATGGCCTGACCCTGGCCAACCAACGTCCTCATATGGCCTGACCAAGATTATGTCTGGACTTTAAAAGAGACTGCAACCTTTGAGTTTGTTTCAGCCTTTCTTCTCAGAGTAGTCAGATAGGAAACGCCGAACTCATCTAGCTTATTTTTAATAAAAAAAATATATATGACGTGTAAAAGTGATTTCGATATCCTATTTACAGAATAAACAATTTCATTTCATTTCATTTCCTAACCCAAGTGATTCACCAATAATAGAAGGGATAGTGGCGCTCAGCGGCCGCTGCCGCAACTTAAACTTGTTTTCTCTTTTCAGTTATTATTATTATTATTTTTAAAAGTCTAACATATCTCGGGACCCTGGGGTCCCGGACCTTTGGAAGGCGTACGAGGGGCCGAAGCCAACTCGCAGAGGCCCCTTAGACATTTTTAAGTATTGAGGCACCAACCGACGACTATCCCTGTTCGCACTACGCAAGGGCACCCAAGGACAACCCCCGGTTGGTGTAAGACTATTACAGAATATGGAAACAAATATATTTTGACTATGGGTTTGGGTGGTTAAAGTGGACTGGTTACCTGGAACTATGGAAGGACTATGGCCCCTGCCTGATCAATGTTTATATGTACACGGATAAAATGGCAGGGGGTGACTTGCACACTCAATAATGGGCCCCCGAAAATGGTCGCTAGCACAAAGTGTCGAAGCGACAAGGGGGCAACATGTCCTGAGGTGCTTATGAGGAGTGGAGAGGTATTCCACGGCTATCAGGACAATCCCGGAAGTACGGTCAAGATCCCTACCAGCATCTTACTGGAATACTTCCTTCCTCCGAGCATATTTGCTCTTGCGAATCTCCACTCAAGCCAGCCAATAAAGGCAAGAATGAGGTGGGAGCTCTGTTCCTCGTCAGTGTTCACTCTAGCCGGCCAATAAAGGCAAACCAGAGGTGAGGAACAAGACTTCTCCCGGAAGATAGGGTCCGTGGGGTCGCTACTGCCCAACAGCTCGCCACATGCTGCCCTGCGGGTTTTTGTATCTCTCTTGGTCTGGCTCCTCACCCTAGATCTATTTCGGCAAAGTAAACTTTACCGGCACATACCCAGAGTTCGGAGCGCGCAAGCCCCACCACGACGTCAACGTAGAGATACGGCGGTGATTATTCTTTATTCATCAGACAACAATGATCCAGCGTGTTAGTAAACAATAATATAACTTATTACTAGTGTTAGTAGTTACATTACAATAGAGAAGAAGATGGAATAAACTTGTATTGTGAAAAGGACACCCCCAAATTATTGTTTAGTGATTGTCCTTCTCACAAAACTTTTAATAATCGGAGAGTCGATACTCTCCGCCATTGTTTTTAAAATGCTGTTGCCACTCGCCCGCAACCTTGACAACAGCGACGCAGTTTTCTTGCGAATGACGGCGTGGAAGCCGTCAGTTCGGTTTTGCACAAACATAGTAGACGCGCTGCACCATCGTGGCAGTCCCAACAGCATCCTAAAAATAGTATTATATTGAACGCGTAGGTCATCCAGCGTTCTTTTGGTATAGTTGACCCAAAGACTCCCCGTGTAAAAGCATTGGCAATATGCCTTAAAAAGTGTTACTTTCACAAGTATGCTACACCGAGCGAATCTTCGGGCCAACATGTTACCTCGGACTGCTAATGCCCTACGCTCCCTTTCAATATCGACATTGTCCTTAAGGTCGTCAGTGAGAAAATGCCCTAGATATTTGACTTTTGTAACTCTTTTGACGTTCAAGCCATTTAGGGTAATGTCAGGTATAGTATCTGGGCATTCACCGCCAGCCTTAAAGACAATATATTCGCACTTTTTAATATTGTAAACAAGTCCGTGTGAGGCAGCATACGCCTGACAGACCCTTAGCATTTCATTCACGGCACCTGCTGTCGGCGCCAGCAGTGCCATGTCATCAGCGTAGCTGATACTATTTATTTTAACACCATGGACACTACATCCGACCCGCATATTGCTGAGGTCAACAATTAGGCCATCCATATATGTGCTAAACAGCCTAGAAGATGTCAGACCACCCTGTCTCACGCCGCACTCTAACCTATATGTTTGCTATAATTTGCTTCATTTCAAAATGTTTAGTTTAATAAATATGTATATTTAAATATTTGGAATTGACTCATTACTAGCTTTCGTTTGATACTAATAACGTTTTTTTTTTTAAACTATCCCCTCTCTTTTTTTGTATTTTTAGATGCAATACATAAATATTATATAGCTTATGTTTCTCCCACAATTAAGACGCATCTAACAACATCTCAATGTTAAAATCAATCAAGCTGTTAAGGCTACAGGGCGTGTCAAAGAAATAGACATACATACATACAATCTCTTAATATAATAATAGTACTCCTTCTGGGGCAGTCGGGTAAAAACTATCAAGATTTTCAAGCATATTCTTGACCCGCGGGTCCACTGGCTCATTAATTTAGAAACAGACTACATAATTTAATAAAAATGTCTTGTTAGATATACTGACACTTTTCAGAATACATATCTATAGATAATTATCAATTTTTCATACAGTCCGTCCATCGTTTCTTTGGTCTTACCTTACTCTTATAGACATCAATATTCATACTTTTCTGACGTCCATTATTATTCGATAATCATACTTTAGGTAGGTCCAACTTCGAGAAAGAGGTCAATCGTCGAATCCAACTCGGCTGGGCAGCGTTTTCGTCCCACATACCACAGTGTCTCAAGACGAAAGTCTTTGACCAGTGCGTGTTGCCAGTGATGACCTATGGTATTGAAACGTGGTCGCTCACAATGGGCCTTATCATAAGGCTAAAAGTCACCTAAAGGGCAAGAGAGAGGGCTATGCTTGGAGTTTCCCTACGTGATCGAATCAGAAATGAGGAGATCCGCAGGAGAACCAAGGTAACCGACATAGCCCGAAGAATTGCGAAACTTAAGTGGCAATGGGCAGGACACATTGCTCGTAGAACAGATGGCCGATGGGGCCGAAAGGTTCTGGAGTGGCGACCGCGTACCGGAAGACGTAGCGTTGGAAGGCCTCCCACAAGATGGACCGATGACCTTGTGAAGGCCGCAGGAATCCGCTGGATGCGGAAAGCACAGAATCGGTCGAAGTAGAGGTGCTTGGGGGAGGCCTATGTTCAGCAGTGGACGTCTTTCGGCTGAAATGATGATGATGATGATGAATCATACTTTCGTCATCAGTTGTCATGCCCATACCTAACAATCGATTTCCGCACAACTTTTCAATCACCGGTGCCACTTTCAGACTTCCTCATATATGTACTCATTTCTTATTCTATCCATTCGTGTAACACCACACATCCCGCTTAGCATTCTCATCTCAGCTGCATGCTTCATTCATCCCTTTTGTGGCCCAACATTCTGATCCATACAAGATAGCAGGAAAATGCAGTAAATTGAGACCATTCCAAAAATATCACGAATTCACGTTACTTGAATGACCGGAATCGATTAAATCTGGTATTTATGGTGAAAATATCAAACAAAAATGTTTCTGACTAACGCTTAAATTACATGAATTAGCCATTGATTGATAGCTCATGTTTCAATCGCTTATTTCTCTAAAACCAAATTGATTGAAATGTTAGAGGTGCTTCAGTGAAAGTACTTTTAAATTCCATGAACAAAAGTGGTAAATTAGGTATAAGGTTTTTATGTATTTACAACAAGTGTGCTACGTATTCAATGGCAAAGCAGCTATAATTATTATTGGCAAATAAATGTAGGTATCTTCATGAGAAACAAACGTACAGTAAATGGTAGGTAAATAATAAAATTATTTGATCCCTTATTATTGTGTATACCCATCTACTCCAAAACTACCTATATAAAGGTATATTTGTAGGTTCGTCAGTACACAGTCCACCTGTGTACCGACGAGCCTACTAATATACCTTTATCACTTGAAATTGTCCTATGAACACAGTATTATTGCCTTCGTTGACAAGCAAATATTGGTATTGACATTATGATCTTATTGATACACAAATACACTGTTGTGTCTCACAGTGATGTAACTATTATTATTTATTTACAATAAAATCGCGACAAATATAATAATAATAAATTGCCAAATTACAAAAATCAAATGCATTTTATAGAAAACTAAAATCTCTGTTATTTATTGTAAAATGCGTACTGTGCAAATAAATTAATATACTCTGATCGTTTATTAAGAGAAAGACTGCTTACGTAACCAAAGACGAGATTTTATGACTGAGCCAGAGAGTTGTAATTGTCCGTTAACACAGATGTGAGTGAGCCAGTGAGAATCAAAACGGAGTAGCGTGTTTGCTCCTTTCCTATGAGCTGTAAAACTTGGCTAATGGAATCAGACGGTCAGAGCGCTCGTAAACAATGTCTCGAAATGTGTGTCCACTGAATTATCCTTAATTTATTGGAAGAAACAAAGAAAAATTAGGTCACAGAAACACGTGAATAATAAAAACTTTTTTACAAAAAATACAACCAACTTCCAAACTACAAAGTGAAAAATAATTTTAATTTCAGAAGTCGGTGTCTTTAGATAAGTATTTTAGTTTTTTGACACCGACTTAGGAAATTAAAGTTATTTTTCACTTTGTAGTTTGGAAGTCGGTTGTATTTTGTGTAAGTTTTTATTTCTCGCTTTTTAGTGGGTCAATTTGTAATTTATCTAAGTTACATTAGCCTAATGCCAACTGCTCATCACCTTTTACAAAATATTGCTTTTCCTGATTCAGGGACGTTCATCGTTGAGGAGTTCTCCTGGTACTTCACCTTCAGCTCCATTTCAGCTCGTCACAATGCATATGGAGGCATTGTGACGAGCATAAATTGTACTGCAACGATATTAAAGTAATCGAATCGCAACCCGTGAAATACTTATTATTGAGTAGTTCCTGTGGCTATTTGTGGTCTTCATCATCAGTTTCACTTAACTAAATTTTCTTTTCCACTTTCTAAGAGCAGTTGCTCTTAGAAAGCACCATTTACAGACAAACCTAGCGATTTGGGTATTTTTTATAGTAACTCGTGCAACTGCACGAGTTACTATAAAAAATACCCAAATCGCTAGGTTTGTCAGTAATATTTGAAGAGTTCCCTCGATTTCTCTAAGATGCCATCATTAGATCCTGGTTTCCTTATCATGGTACCACCCTTGGGATATCTCCTTTCCAACAAAAAAAATCATCAAAATCGGTTCATAAACGACGAAGTTATCCGCGAAAACACATTAAAAAAAATATATATATACGAGTATATAATTATACGGTCAAATTGAGTAACCTCTTTTTTTTCAAGTCGGTTGATAAATATATTATGATCAAAGATATTACATAAGAATTAGTCGGCATGATTTTCAGTAATTACCCATAAACAACGCACGGAAACCAATTCAACTATTACATTTAAACAGATTAAAAAAACAAAACAAACAATACCAAGTTAAAATAATTATAATGTAACAATGAAAAGCATAAGCTGTTCCCTTACCTTGTGTTGTTACCTTATACAACGAAATAATGCATTTTTTTAAAGTGAAATCTTCTTTAGGTGCTTTGGGCATTTTTGAGATAGGAAAATACAATTGAACTCGCGACACCGTTACCGACACCTCATTTTTGTAAACGTGATTGTGTTTTTTATTTATATTACGTTACGGACCAATGTTCTATACGAGTATTTTTCTTCCACCAAAAAGATGGACGGCGGCGCCGAGGTCGGCCCAGGAAGAGGTGGCGAGATAAATGATAATGATAATGATAAATGATTTTATTTCTGTAAGTAGGTTTGTACAAACACTTTTACACGTCAATCATATTTTAAAACTAGGTGAGGTCGGCGTTTCCTATCTGACTACTCTGAGAAGAAAGGCCGAAACAAACTCAGAAGTCTCGGTCTCTTTTAAAGTCCAGACGACCTAGACACGTACCGCAAGGGTTGGATGGAGGTAGCCCTGGAAAACAATACATGGAAGGACTTGGGGGAGTCCTTTGCTCTGCAGTGGGACAGAGTAGGATAACAAAAAAAAAAAAGTAGCGATCTTGTTCAAGTGTTCGCTTCTGTCGGCACTCCCGGAGTGCCACTGGTTTTTTTTTTAATTCATGAAGCTCGTCCGCAGGAATGAAAACTCGTACTATTCCTACGAGAATACTGACAAACGTCAGTAGAGGCAAAACTGTCAGTTCTTCAAGAACTGGCGGTTTTTTAGTTACAATTATTTCCAACATAAACTCAGTTTGTTGGCGAGTAGTTGTTGTTTATCAAAACTAATTTAAATTAGTTCCATAAAGTTTTGAATGCCTCTAATCCGTTTGATCAAGTCTCCAATTCGTTTAGCTGTTGATGTTAGTTCTCCCAATCAAGCCATGAGGTATGAAAAATCATCATTTTTAGGGTTCCGTAGCCAAATGGCAAAAAACGGAACCCTTATGGATTTGTCATGTCTGTCTGTCCGTCCGTATGTCACAGCCACTTTCTTCCGAAACTACAAGAGCTATGCTGTTGAAACTTGGTAAGTAGATGTATTCTGTGAACCGCATTAAGATTTTCTCACAAAAATAGAAAAAAAACAAAAAATTTTGTGAATTCCCCATACTTAGAACTGAAACTCAAAATTTTTCTTTTCATCAGACCCATATTTGTGGGGTATCTATGGATAGGTCTTTAAAAATTATATTGAGGTTTGTTTCTTATATTTTTTTTTTCTAAACTGAATAGTTTGCGCGAGAGACACTTCCAAAGTGGTAAAATGTGTGTCCCCGGGCCCTGTAACTTCTAAAATAAGAGAATAATAAAACTAAAAAAAATATATTAATGATGTACATTACTATGTAAACTTCCACCGAAAATTGGCTTGAACGAGATCTAGTAAGTAGTTTTTTTTTTAATTCGTTATAAATCGTAAACCGCAATTTACCTTTCATTCAATGTTACTTGCTGCTACGGAACCCTTCATGGGCGAGTCCGACTCGCACTTGGCCGCTTTTTTACATGTCTTTCAGACTTCGAGAAAGAAGGGGCAAACCATCAAGTTTCATCTAAAGTCAAGTTTTAGAACATAATGAAGCACATGGCCTTAATCGAAGAGTTGCTAATTACCTGTGAGCGTGAGCCATCTTGCCAGAGTAAATACCATTGATCACTGTGACCTATTTTCTTTATACCACGTGAATACGATCTTTGTTTGCATTTTGTTATTCTAAATAATATATCTATAATCACCAATTTTAGCAACACAAGTACGATTTTAACAGTTAAAATTCAAAAACCCTCGACACATACATTTCCTCTTTTCTCTTTCCTACTCCATCATCAGACCCTGTTTACCATCTATCTATAACCTATTCATTGAGACCATTCCAATGAGCTCAACCACGATACCTGGGCTGTAAGTTGGTAAGGGAGTTGGGTATCCTGCAAATTCCAGGTGATGCTGCAGCATCAGTTCAAGGTTACTATGTTCTTCTAATATCATTGAAGTAACAAAACACCAAATTAATGATCTATCAGACCTGAGGAAGATACTCACATCCATTCATCAACTAGAAAAGAACTAATAATCTTCAAACAGCTGAACCTATTTTGATAAAATTTGTCTGCAGCAGGTTTTCTAGCCATGGTTCTTACCATGGCTAGAAAACCTGCTGCAGACATGTTTTATCAAAATCGGTTCAGCTGTTTGAAGATTATTAGAAGTAAGAACCATGGCTAGAAAACCTGCTTTCAAATAAAAAAACCGCATTCATAATGGCAGCTACGGTGCCACAGACAGACACACATAGCGGTCAAACTTATAACACCCCTATTTTTGCATCGAGTGTTAAAAAATGGATTTATTGATCAAATTGAAATCAACTGGATTTCTGCAAATACAGGCAACAATAAACAAAATCCAAAGACCCTCACAAAATTTTCTAGCAAAAAAAGAAATATGTCCCTATTCTAGAGTTCTATTCATTGATGTAAAATATGTCTTGGCAGACGACAATCAATTCTCGACGTGGTCCCAGTGAGGCGTGAAATAAGTGAGAAACGTATAATGACTGTACCTTTCCCACAATGCAAAGACGTTTTTTTTCGTGTTTCGATTTAGTAAGATTTAGAGGACAATAATGTTGTATTCCACAAACCTAGTTTGAGATTTAGGTGCGTTTACACGAGGAGAATTTTCTGATTGTTAAACACATAAGTTCAATAAATCGCCTGGCGATTCTCGCTAACCGCGTTTCGCATAATCGTCTCTCGATAGTCGAAAAAAGTATATGCCTGTACACCTACAAAATTATAATGGCATGTGACCACGGCTTTACTTTCACCATTTTTGTACCTATGTTTTGATTTCTGTCTGAAATATTTTCTTGTTTCATACTTTTTAGAGCGTGATTTTTCAGTACTCTGGTTTTAGTTTTTGAACTCGATTTTCATTTAAATTATTTTGGGCTTATAATTTCGTGATAAAGTATTTGTAGAGCAGCTAGATTTTTTTTGTTTGGGTTTTTACAGCCGCGCCGTACGTAGCACAGTCTCACTTTTGCTTGTTTTTATCAATTTAAACATATTTATTTACTTAGACAATATTATATAAATACATATTTGTAATGTGCTCGTCAAACTCTATCATTTGATACCCAATATGGCACAATTATGTTATTATTATAATGTATTTTTTTAGTTCATGTCACTTATGTCCTCTAGAGTGTGCCATATAGCATTTAATGTAACGTAACATAGCCTATAACTAGCGGACAATCAAGACGCTTCCAATAATACCTCATTTGTCAAATTATGATTGGTAGTTTAGAAGTTATGAGATAATAGATGAACATACATACATACCGGTCAAAATCATAACCCTTCTTTTTGCTTAGTCAGGTAAAAATACTCCTTGTGTAAACGAGCCGTTATACGTTCCTCATATACTTACTTAAATATGCCTACATTAGGTACCTAAAGGTGGAGTAACCATTTATTTTCTAACGGTCAAAATACCTTAGAAAATAAACGATTAGGTACTCTTGCCTAAGAATGCATGAGAGCTACCCTAATGAACGCTGACATCTTGTACTTTCGTACGTCAACGCATTGCAATTTCTACGGCAACCAATACGAGTATTTATTAATTTAAGGTTATAGCAGCGATCTGCTAAAGATAGTATGTATTTACATCCCAACACATAATATTCTCCAATATTTGGCCAACCAACAACTCTTGACATCACAGTTTCGACCCACGCTCTTAATCAATCAACCGAAATTTCAGTTAGAATAAACCAATTATACAAACAAAGCAGTAACAATACGCCACGCCAATAATAATAAGGGTCTACATCCATTTACGCATCTGGTGACCGGCACGGTCGTCACAAAGTACCAACTTAAGTACATCTGTGCACGTGAGAAGGCAGCCCTTAACGAAATTACAAGGGATGTGGAGCAACATTTGCTCAATGATAACGAAAATAAGCCGGAGTAACCGTAAAGGTAAGACTCCGCACTTGTGTTTCGTTTTATTTTGTTTTTTGTAATGAAGATTTTTCACAAAAAAAGAACTATGTTAATTAAAAATTCATTTTTATAGACGGTTACCATAAGTGCTATTTGATACTTCATAACTGTAAACAGTATATCTTTTATCTATCTAGTCAACCAAATCACTCTCTCACCAAAAAAATAAAGAAAAATCACCACAGCGTGAGCTATTTGCGTATAGTTTATGATGAAGCGAGAGATTTAGTTATTAAATTGATGAAATAGCAGAGATTTAGAGGGTAATGGTGCCGAACAGCCCCGACTTACGGGTTGTAGGTGGTGGGTTCAAACTTAGCTAGGCGCTTTACTTTTTGTGAACAATTTCATCACCACTGCTCTCAAAACGGTGAAGGAAAACATCGTGTGGAAACCGGCATGTCTTAGAACCAAAAATTCTAAGACATGTGTCATCTACCAACCCGCACTGGGCCCGCGTGGTGGATTACAGCCCACTCCCTCTCGGAGAGAGGAGGCCTGTGTCCCAGTCGTGGAAACAGGCTGATTTTGCATGTTTATTATGCAGAGATTTATGACAAAAAAATATATTTCATAAACAGTTGCCTTTTGCACTAAACAACAAGTAGTAGTAACGATGACGTCTCCCAAAACTTCCCTCAAAATTGATAGTAGTGTTGTGTGGAGACTTTTATACCTGCATTCACTGAGCATTACGACCTGTTATGTTATAAAACAGATCGTTAACATAAAACGACGCATAAAATTCCCAGTTCTGTAGCTATTGGAAGACTTACCTTATGACTTCGAATAGAAACGTAGATACCTCGGAACTATTATGTTCCTAAATGTTGGAAGTTGACAATATAGTAGAAGAAGTACTGAACTTGCGGAATTTATCTGTTAAATATTATTCGGAACTGTTATTGTAGTGTTGTGCTCCGATACTAAATGTTGAAACTCTTGGAACGTCGTAGTTCGTTTTAGTGATACTATGATAGTACCGAACGTTTCTAGGTTTCATATTTTAAACTGGTTGCCTCTGTTTTGCGGTATGGCATTATTTTCTGGGGCAGCCTACTGATAGGGGGTTGGAATTTAGGTTGCAGAAGCGATGCATCAGGTCAATGTGCGGTCTTAAGACAACTGATAGCTGTATTCCCTATATTCCGTTATTTTTTTTAACTTTGCCTTGTTTATATTTAATGGAAACGGCTTTGTTTGTGAAATGTAACCCACATCTATTTAAATAAATTATCAGAAGTCAGAAAAAATCCAATACGGACTCAATACATCAATTAATTATGTCAAGTTAAATGGAAAACTGCGTTATTGCAAAAAAGTTTTTTTGGTATTTGCCCCACTCATATATAATAGAGTACCTAATAAAATAAAAAATATGACTACATTAAAATTTAAAAGGGCGCTAAACGAATTTTTAATTATAAAAACTTTTTACACGATTGACGATTTTCTTAATGATGATTCACTAACTAATTGACATACTATTACCCTGATTGACATAATTATTATGAACCTGGTTCGCTTACTTTATATTCTCTTCGTCTTATTTTATATTCTTTTATTGCTGTGACCATACTGACATTTTTATTTAATTTTTAGTAATTTCAATGATTTGCATATTTCTAAATTTTTTATTTGGAATTGTAAACCTTTGCATGCCCACGTGACGGTAAAATATGGATTTTATTATAAAAACACCCATGTACTATACCCATTTTTGCAAAGAAATAAATGATTTGATTTGATTTTATTTAAAGACCTAAATCAAATCAAAGGTCTTGAACTCACATAATCTGTAAAAAACGGATAGTACTTTTAACCCCCGACGCAAAAAGAGGGGTGTTATAAGTTTGACTGCTATGTGTGTGTCTGTTTGTAGCACCGTAGGTCTTAAATGGGTGAACCGATTTGATTGCGGTTTTTTTAATTTGAAAGCTGGTTTTCCAGCGATGGTGCTTAGACATGTTTTATAAAATCGGTTCAACCCATCGATCACTAGTTCTTTATTAGTGATCGATGGTTCAGCCGTTTGAAGATTATCAGCTCTTTTTTAGATGATGAATGGATGTGAAAATCTTCCACAGGTCTGATCGATTTGAAACTTCAATGATATTAGAAGGTAACTATGTTCTAGTTACCTTGAACTGATGCTGCAGCATCACCTGGAATTTGCAGGATACCCAACTCCCTTACCAACTTACAGCACAGGTATCGTGTTTAGGCTCATTTGAATGGTCTCAATGAATAGGTTATAGATAGATGGTGAACAGGGTTTAGTGATGGAGTAGAAAAAAGAAATGAGAAAATGTTTGTGTCGGGGGTTTTTGTAATTTTAACTGTCAAAATTGTACTTGTATGAGAGTAACTTAATAGCCGGGCTTTCAGGCTTGTATGAAGAGACCGACACTGTCTCTGCCTACTCTCATAGGAAAAAATAAAGACTTGCCCTTGGCCTTTCTAATGAAGAAACAGTACACGTAAGTAGGATAGTAGTTAGGAGGAGTTATTATTTCATTTTGCGCTAACAATATTTATTTTTCCATACAACAGATACTTTATACTCACATAACGTTATAATAAGACTAGCACCATAAGTATTATCTATTACCCTCGCGGGAAAAGCTGGCCTAAAGCAATATAAATTACCTTTCAAATACTTGCCTCTGGAAATTTGGTGGAATAAACTCATGTTCTTGTTTTGGAGGAAGAGTAATCAGTCACTATGAAGTTTATTTTGCCAGAATAAAGAATTTTTTCGCGTAATTTTGCGGTGGAAAACATTTACTTTCTTCTTGTAATACACTATTTGTATTACTTATGACTACACGTTCGCGCAGACGTAAAATATCGTGCCGGGATTTTTTTCCACACCGGATTTTCGACAACTGTGCTCAGCACCGAGAGTTGAAAATGCAACAGTGTGTTTTTTCGACGCGGTGGGATCCAGTTTGTTGAATTTTCAATGCTCGACTTAACACTGAGAGTTGAAAATCCAGTGCGCGATAAATCCCGCTGCGATATTTTTACGTCCGTGCGTACGTGGGCTAACAGTGTCGGAAGGTGAGGCCTGCTATAGTCCGTGTACTTATCACTGGTCAATTTCCCTCAGTCGTCAGTTTATTTAAAATTAAGTTCTAGAGGTGGTGTCTATTGAGTGGAATTACTGTTCTCAATGTAAAAACATGGCTATGAAAGTACGACAAAAATTTAAGAAATACTCTTGACCTAACAATCGAACCCATGAGGATTGTACGCTCGGCAACCACTGGTGCCTGTCAGAAAAGAATTCACATTAAAGTACCTTAGAATTAAATTTATTCATTTTATTTGCCTTCTTAAAAACCCCAAATACGACCCTTGAGCCTAATATTTTACCTTAAATAGTCGTTCCACACTTCGAGAAGTTAAATAAAAAACTCGAATCACTTTCATAATGACCTTTCACCTTTAAACCTTTTCAAATCGTCAATGGTTTGAAGAAAAACAAACAGTCTTTAGGAATACCTTTCACAATCTGTGCCAGGCTAGACTCTAGCTTCTTCATTATCAATACAGTAAGTACCTAAGTTGAATACGACGCTCAGCTGAATGCTGTGTTCCACTTGCTAACGTCATTAATACTTGGTGATGAAAATTGAATTCAATATTCAATGACATTTGTGAATTCAATTTCGAAGTTGACTTTAGACTTTAGAGCGTTGAAACATTTCTGTTGGAAATTATTTTAGCTTATACTAATTGAATGTTGGACGTGTTTTCACACATACCGTTTGTATTCTTGTTGAACAAAAATATGCTTATAACTTTTTTTACAATTTGTTTGAGGATAGGATTTAATTTTGTTTGTAAAAACAAACTTTTACAAAACAAATAGTTGTATAAAAGCTTACAATTTATGACCGTTAAATTCCTACTTATTTAACATTTCAATTCTATTATTGCTTTCATGTTCCGAAACTATCACGTTTCTATAGGTGAATAGTGGCACATTCGTCAAACTTAACTTAAATCAGCTCATAATATCCGTCATGCGAACAACCTCAAATAAATCAGATCCCAAGCGGAGCGTACTCTGAATAGATACCGGCACAGAAACTGACGTGGTGTTCAGCCCGTTTCAAATTCCGAGGCACTGGCTTGAATGCTCTTACCCCTCAGCCGGTAACTCCGCCCACCTTCTTCACCCCTCCAACGCCCACAGAAACGGCTTCAATTGTTATAGACTCCGGAAGCACCCGTGAAATAATCCGAGTAACTGCGAGCGTCTTATTATCACTGATAATACCATAGACTTTATGTGATCAAACAAATTTAATGGTGTAAGTATCATGATGCGTGAAGCGAATAATTAGGGGAACTTATACGTATTAACTCGGGTTTTGGAAGTCATTATGGGAGCTGGTGAGTACTTCGCGCGTGATACGGATTCTAAAGATGGGTGATGATACGGCTTCACTTTCGGTGGTGTTATTTTGAGGAGTATCGATTAAGAGCTTTGTCTTTTCGAATATTATTATGTTTATTTTGTTATGGTGGTAACAATGATAACAAAGTAAGAATGTTACGCTTACTGATACACCATAATATTATACTGGAGAAAAAACTTACGAATAAATATTTTCCACTTTACTCACTCGTATACAGAAATTGATTATTTATCGAACTGACTTTTCCTCAGCGAATTTCCTTTCCACACGTAGAGACTTTTAGAAGCTTAGCCTATCCATCTCAGTCCAAAAAATTCCCCAATAAATGGGAGGGTCAGCGAATTTGTTGGCGGCTAGACCAATAAAGCTTTGCAACTAAGTCTATTGTTAGGGTCGGTGCGGCCAACATTTGATACTTGATCAACAGTTCGGGCAAAGTGGGTCGGTACCCTTATAATCTATTTCCTGCATAATCCTGCGGTTTTTGTAAAAATTGGATGTTAAAATCTCTGTTACGTTTTACAAAGGGATCTTTAGATGGATCAAGTTGTTTACAGTGAAATTGTTGTTCACTTTATGGATACTTTGTTTTAAACTTATTTTCTAAGAGCATTTTCTTTGCTGAAGCTTTATCTCATGTTTTCTGATGCTAGTATAAATTATAATACCATCATTATTTAGCCACATTTGAGTTTTACTCCAACCTTCAATTAAGTCTCCATCAGTATACACAAGATCTGAAAACCTATCATACCAATAAACGTATTTTGCAAACTTTGCCCTACCTGAATCCCAATAAAAACTAGAACAGTCGATATTTTTTGATATTTCAAGAGCAATTTCGGGTCTAGAGTGAAAGGGACCCATATCGACAACGACCCACGCAAGCTGTAGGAGTTAATTGGAAGGCTCGCATACTTTATTGGCCCTTGTAGTTTCTACCTAGACCTCTTTATGTTTACTGAGTGTTGCTATCTCCAGGGCTCATGTGATTAGTGTTTCTGTCTGAAGTGGAACTCACATACCTACCGTTGAAATCGGTTAGAAAATTTTTGCTTTTTGTTATGAGCTTAAAAGCCCGTTGTGGATATTTTCGGTCCACAAAGGGTGTCATTCTATTTAACTACCCTTAATATAGCCTCAATTGCCGGGCTATTTATTCAGAAATAACTCGAATATGTAGGACGGTCATCGGTCACCTAATAAGATACAAAAAAAAAACATTTTTTCCAAAAATTCGACAACCAATTTCCAAACACTACAAAGTGAAAAATAACTTTAATTTCAGAAGATGGTGACAAAAAACGAAAATACAAAACCCGAGATCAAAGTTATTTTTAACTTTGTAGTGTATGTTTTGGAAGCCGGTTGTATTTTTTTTTTGTAAAAACCTTTTTTATTTTTCACTCTTTAGTTGTGGTACTCACACACAAATTCGAATACCACTACTAAATAAAACACATCCACATATAATAAAAATGCGTATTATTGAAGCACTAACAATATTTTGCATTTCTCCTTCATTCATTGCGTTCAACAGGAGAGGCCACTGACATAATTTAGAAGAAAGCAATAAGGTACCAACTCCTTAACTCAAGACTCTATTCAGTCGTTTAGAATATTGCAAACGTGTCTTGAAAACTTATTTTCGTTTACTGATTTTCAATTTGTTCTTAAGCTTTTTTTGGCCGATTGAATCAGAAACGGCTGTATATGAAATAGAGCGTTTGTTTACAAGTCGCTACGAAGAAATTCTTTTACAATATTTGTTCCGATACATTTTATATAAGCTGCTATTTTTTGGCTTCGTATTTTGTTTACTTAGCGACAAACACGTGTACGATGTTAAATATTGTGTCATGTCGACTCGAGGTAACATTTTTGATCCGTAAGAAATTGTTTTCATATCCCACAAAAAATGTAATTTCGAAAACTAACATTCACTAAAGCTAACAAGTAAACATAACTTTTGGTGACAAAATAAGTAGTTATACTCGTAGCTACGGATTCTGGAGATAAATTATGTATAGCCTTGAATATACGCCATTGTATATTTTGCCAAGAAAAGAAGGGCCAAATCCGTCGATAAAATGAAACCGTCAGTAAAAACCGCCCAAGTGCGTGTCGGACCACGCACAATCAAGGGTTCCGCAGTTGGGATGAATTTATCCCAAAAACAAACTTAACTTTGTAGTTGAAAAACATTTTCTTCCTTGTGGAATATATGGGAAAACATGTTTTGCAACTGTAAATATAAGTTGGTCGATTATTACTCATTAACTTGTAGAGCCTACTTAGCTGTGATAGTTTTCCTTTTAATTTCGTTATATAAACTACTGCTGTGATTTTTTTACACATCCAAAACCAACCATTTAGCTAGCAGGGGGGGAAACTTGACTCTAACAAAATTTTGCACTTTAAAGCTTAATATTTCGCAAACGGATTCCTGAATCTAAAAATGGTTTTCACATATTCGCAATGTTTTTGAAGGATATCCTACACCATGGGATAGAAGGATAGATAACCTACAAAATTTTTCATTTCTTAATTTTGTTTTACCACTTTGTCGACGTAATTAATATGTATACCGCTTTCTAGTACCTACTAAGAGCCTCGGAGCTAGACCACCAACGGACGGACAGACAGACGGACATGACGAAACTATAAGGGTTCCTTGTTTACTACGGAACCCTAAAAAGACAGCTACTAAACAGAAAGGTCCCAACTCAATTATTGCTTTACCAAAAAGCACAAAAACATTATTTGAGACGTGGACAGTAATAAATTATAGTGATAATACGTGAGATAAATTAGAATTTCTCCACCGTTTCATAGGCTTAGGAACCTCTCAAGTCAGCCTTTTGCCGGTCAGTCGGTCAACCTTTTGTTATAAACGTGAACCATTAATCAGGAGACATCTCTTCAAGTGAAGTATTTTTTGGGTCAACTGACAAGATAAACCTTCTCGCACCTATTCAGAGATCCTAAAGAAACGATGGCTTTGAACTGTAATTTCATGAATTTGGTCCGGAGATAAGTCATGGTGAGGAATATAAATTGTCGGGCTATAATTCAGAATGTAGTCAGCACCTTCCTCTCTATTGTAGTCCAGCAGTAATGTATGTCACCGTAGCATGAAGACTTATTGGTCAACTAAAGGCAAACCAACTACAAGTGTGTAGAATATTAATTCAAGGTGTTGCTAACTTTTTTGTAAAATTCTAGGCTCGAGGTCTTTACCCGTGCAGGTAGGTAGGTACACCTTAATAATGGAATGAAATGAAATTGTTTATTCTTTAAATAGAATATCGAAATCACTTTTACACGTCATATAAAAAAATTATTAAAAATAAGCTAAATGAGTTCGGCGTTTTCTATCTGACTACTCTGAGAAGAAAGGCCGAAACAAACTCAGAGGTCGCAGTCTCTTTTAAAGTCCAGACATAATCTTGGTCCGGTCATATGAGGACCATGACCACTTTTGAGGAAAGAACCACACAGATTTGAGTGGACCTGTCCAGTCAGTGCAAGCATTTATAAGTAATCGTGGAGCTCAACTCGACGAACAATGCCAAAGAAAGGACATTTAGGTAGGCATAATAGCAGGGTTGTGTTGTGCATAATAATAGTCATTCTAACTACAGTATATTATTATTATACAATATGTAAAAAAATACCCTGTCCGATCCGAAAGGCACATAGGTACTGCAATAACATTACAAAAAGTAAAAAAAAAAAAATTATGATGAAAATAAAAGTTATTGCTTTTTAAAATTTACATTTTTCGTACCAAAATTAGGTACCCCAAAATCCATGAAAAATTTGAAAAATTTCAACAGGGTTCAAAAGTTATGACTTGTCGACACCCGCTAAACAATGGCTGCCCGTGCCCTATGTAATAAACCCAGTAAAATTCTCCATTGAAAAAAAATGTGACGAATTTTTTTTTCCTGATATTTACTACATAATTTGACTCTCACTATGATACCTAACAACACCCTCACGGATCGGAAAGATTTTTTTTACATGTTGTATATCCTAACTAATCCTAATATCCTACTTTCTGTCCTACTTATATATATAATATATAACCCTACTAATATGTAAATGTGAAAGTTTGTGAGAATAAATGGATGTTTGTTCCTCTTTCACGCAAAAACTACTGAACGGATTTGGATGAAATTTGGCACACAGATAGTTAACACCTAAGATGTCATATCTCGATATTTTTACGGGATCGACACAATTTTAAATTCAATTAATTATTTTTTTTATATTTCAATTTTGGTGATATTTTATCACCTATCACACATAAGATATCATATCTCGATATTTTTACGGGATCGACACAATTTTGGTGATATTTCTGGTGGGTGAAACCATGGGGCGCTGCTAGTGTTATAAATACGAAAGTGAGTTTATTTGTTTGTTACGCTTTCATGCTAAAACGGCTGAACAGATTTGGATGAAATTTGACACAGAGTTAGATCTTGACCTGAAAAAGGACATAGGTTACTTTCATCTTGATATTCTCACGGGAACGAGACTTATGCGGGAAACCGCGGGACGCTGCTAGTTGGTTTTATAAATTAAAGATATTATAGACACTAACTATTGCTCTGCCTATCTCTTCAGAGAATGAGAGCGTATCTAATATTACGTTTAAAATATGTGTTCGTTCACATTTCCCCATGCTGATATAAATATCAAGCTGCATCGAAGCATATTTTAAAGCTGTGCTCCAAATAGAAGTTCTATATTGAAAGCTTCATGCAGTGATAAGTTGCCAACCATCCGCCTCGAATAACTTAATAATAAATAACCAACACTTGACGCTTCCGATTTGAAATTTTAAATAAACAGCAGAGTTTTATTTCAGCACATGCGGAAATAAAAATATGGATGACAGGAACGAAACGAGCTGGAAATAAGTGTCAAACCAAACAGAAAAATACTTTTAACAGTTAGATTATGTGCGTTTGACCTATGTTTTTATGTCTATAGGTATTTTAGAATTTGTAACAATTCAATTTGTTGGGCGCAAGAATTGTATAATGTTTTTTATACCACTAGTCAATTATTGAAGTGAAAACTTCTTTAGGCGCGTTGGGCGTTTTTGAGATGGGAAAAAACAATTGAAATCGCGACACTGTTACCGACACCTCATTGTTTTGTGCACTGTATTTTCAACGCTGTGCTTAGCGCCGAGAGTTGAAAATCCAACAGTGTGTTTTTTCAACGCGCTGGGACGAGAGTGCGTCCCAGCGCGTTGGATTCTCAAAGCTCGGCTTAACACCGAGAGTTGAAAATCCAGTTCGCGATAAAATCCCGCCGCGATTTTATTACGTCCGTGCGAACGTCGGCTAAGTCTGCATTTTTTTTTTAAGTGAAACCTTATTTAGGCGCGTTGGGCATTTTTGAGATGGGAAAAACAATTGAACTTGCGACACCGTTACCGACACCTCATTAAAAGTATTTCACTTCTGTTGGCACTCCCGGAGTGCCATTGTTTTTTTATTATTGCTTCAGTTAATGGTGTGCCATATGCAATAAACTTGCACCATGTAAATAGGGCTAATATGCAAAAATGTTGATACTTTCGCTTATTCCCCACACACTTTTTTATGTATTTAAAAGTGTTTAAGTAATCATTTCCATCCATCATTTTCATGAATTCCTTAATAAACTACCTGGTTAATATTCATGCCATTTTATAAAATACCGTTGAAAATGTTGAAATATGTTGATTTTAGTAATAAATTAAGTGTTTAATTCTTGGAAAGCGGCAACCTATCCATCTTGGGGAAGTATGGCGTATTGTGCACATCGCCAAACATCGACTAAAACGACGGACGCTCGATCAAACTATTCTCTGCAACAATGTAACCTTAAAATATAACTAGTTTATTATGTTTTGTAGCTTGCATATAAAGCATATAAAAGAATGGTAAAAATATTGAACTAGGATGAATAGATATTTTAATTAGTTTTCGCGATGCATAAATGATACGTAGTTAATTTCCATTCATTGACACTTAACTTTTTTTGTTGTATTAATCTATTTTTGAGTGATAAAAAGTTAGTTTACAGATACTATATAATTATTGAGTTTGTTATTCAATCGAAATACGCCTTGAAAATAATAAAAATCTGTGAAGTCAAAACGTGGAAATAGTATAAAACACAAAAAAAAAAAACGAAATTCAAAATATTTTACTTCACACTTATGAAACGTCAGAAACTAGGTGCACGGTTCCAATTGGTCGCTTCTTATGGAGAAGAACTGGCAAGAAACTCTACGGTTACTCTTTTAAAAATAAATGGTTTTTACAATGTTTTCAAATTATCAGCAACGTCTAATAATGACTTAATTATACTCTTCATACAAATCGTGTCCATAACAGTTTTAATAAATATGCTGTACTTAACCATCAAAAGTAATATATCCACACTCTCCATTATACCGTTAGTAAAGCCCGACACTCACTAAGATATAAATTGTGGCGACAATTCAAACATGAAATCAACGGTGACTCGCAGACCACACTCAACTCTGGAACGATTCCAACTTTTCCTAGGATAAACGTCGATGGTCGGTGCTGGCAAAAAATCTATCATATCTGTGATTTACTGACATTCATTGTTATAAATTTTCAGTAAGACCTTTTTGCTGGACAGTGCTGATGTCGGGTTTTGTTTGGTGTTTCTAGTCGGTTGATTTAATTGATACTATTGTTACGTTTTCACAAAAATTACTTTTTGTAACCTGTACTTAATTTATGTGTTTTTAGAGGCATGAGGAACAGGGTTAAAGTTCACTCATCCTCTATAGAAAAGGGAGGATCCTCCGACCAGACGCGTGGGTGTTGTGTCTGGCGGGCAACTGCCCAGCGAATAATGTCGGATAGTCTTATAAATGTCGTTCGCGCGGTAAACTCTAATTGCGTGATGCAGGATTTGTGCGACGTCAAGTCTTTTGATGCATAGTTCGTATGTGGCGGTGTAACCGCTACATGTTCTTGAGTGAAGACTGCGGATCAGCAAACGTAAGGTAGGACGTCCTCAGGCTAGGTGGAGCGACAATCTTCGCAGAGTGGCTGATATAGTTCGTGCAATCCACGACGACGCGCCCCACTCCACGATTACTGTACTGTAAGCTGAACGGAGCGGAGTGGGGCGCGTCTTCGTGGATTGCGTGGACTATAGCAACTGGATGAGAGTCAAAGAAAATCGAGTTTATTGGCGTGCGATTGGAGAAACCTATGTCCAGCTGTTGACTGCTGTAGGCTGATGATGATGATATTTACGTAAAGCTATTGAAGAATAGGTACCTATTATACTTTTTCAGGGTTCCGTACGTCAAAAGGAAAAACGGAACCCTTATAGGATCACTCGTATGTCTGTCTGTCTGTCCGTCTGTCACAGCCAATTTGCTCCGAATTTAATGAACCAATTAAGTTGAAATTTGATACACATATGTATTTCTGTGACGCAAATACGGAACTGTAACGTAAACAAATGAATTTTGAATACGGGGTCACTTTTGGGGGCAAATAAGAAAAAAAAAATAGTTTTTCAAACTGTATCGTGTGACATATCAAATGAAAGTTGTTGCGAGGATCTCAAATATATGTATTTTTTATCATTTTAAAATAAATACATTTAAAGATATTTAAGAAAATAGATGAAGATTGACCATTTCCCCCTTATCTCCGAAACTACTGAGCCCAAAAATTTGAAAAAAATACAGAGAATGGTTCTTCCCTCACAGATTACAGGAAAACCTATAAAAAGTCTATGGTCTTAAAATAACATGGTAAATCTCTCAATATTGTGCGTGCAAACTTACATTTGTAGTTGGAATGTATCGTAGAACATGTATTTTAACTAGGTACAATGTTAAGTTTGTATTTGGGATAAATTCATCCCAACTACGGAACTCTTATTGTGCGTTTTTTGAAGTGAAAACTTCTTTAGGCGTGTTGGGCATTTTTGAGATGGGACTAAACCATTAATTTCGCAACACCATAACGACACCTCATTTTTGTAAACGCGATTGTGCTCTTTATTTATATTACGTTACGGACCCATGTTCTATGCAAGTATTTTTACTTTAAAGGAATCGATTTTTTTTTTGTAAACGCGATCGTGCTCTTTATTTGGATAAGGTTACGGACCAATGTTCTATACCAGTATTTTTCTTCCACCAAGGCGATCTTTTCTTTCCTAGGATAAACGTCAATGGCCGATGCTGGCAAAAATCTATCATAGGTAAATCCTATCTTATCTGGGATTTACCGACATTCACTTGTTATAAATATTCAGGTGGATCTTCTTTGCTGAACAGTGCTGTTGTTGGTTTTTTTATGTTTGCTGGTAGGTTGATTTAATTGATTTTATTGATAGGTACGTTATTGTCGTGAGAAAAGTTTGAAGTACCTTTTTTTTTTCTGTAGGGCTTCTCATAGCTGGTCTCATAACGACCATGGCTATTGAACCGGTCAATCCTGTGGATGCATCAAGCTGCTACACTCAAAGCCTCCAGCCAGGGCACACATAAAAACTAAGCTAAAAAGCTTAGGATAAACGTTCGCTAAGGGCACCCCCTGTGGGGTACGAGCCTCGGCTTAGGGCGTTATCCGGAGGGAGGACATCAAAGGAAGATGAGACGGGCTGGTTGAAGTACCTATACACGTGGAATAGTAGGAGAAGATCAAACAAACGATGGATAGACCGTGAAATATGATGTTGCTAGAAAGGGGGTGACTACTGAGATGACGACTAAAGAGAAGTGTGGGCGAAAAACAAATCGGATGGGCTAGAGAATGATACACGTTATTTTGTATTTTTAATCGACTTCCAAAAAAGAGGAGACTGTATGTTCGTAGCGTAAGTTTGTTAAAAAAAAAAACCTTTTTTTTTATTTATGTTTTCTCCGTCATTTGTGGACCGATTTTGAAAATTCTTTTTTTGTTTGAAAGGGTATGCTTTCAAATAAGTCCCATATAAATTGTATTAACTTTGCTTGGGTAGTTTTTGAGTTAGCTACAAAATACGTATTTTTTTCCCACTTAGTATGTAGATGATATGATTAGTTCCTGTCACTGGTAGTAGGTAGTGGTATTCGAATTTGTGTGGGGTAGGTACCACAGCTAAAAAGTGAAAAATAAAAACTTTTTACAAAAAAAACAACCGATTTCCAAAAAAAAACACTATTAAGTGAAAAACCACATTAATTTCGGAAGTCGGTGGCAAAAAACAAAAATACAAAATCCAAAACACCGACTTCCGAAATTAAAGTTATTTTTCACTTTGTAGTGTTTCTTTTGGAAGTCGTTTTTTTTTTTTGTAAATTTTTTTTAACAAATATTATAAACAGTCTTGACTATTTTCTTAATGTCCCTCGGGACTCATCGCATTTCCGAATACAAACGAATGCTAATTTCCATGTCCATCAATTTATTCGGTTTATCGTGTATAACGATTTGAATTCAGAACTAAGTAAGAAAGAAAGAAAGAAAGAAAAAAGGGGGTCTATCTTTAATATTTTTCATGTTATTCAACTTTTTATGTTTTGAGTAGCGTTTGCCATATCTCCGATGTTATGGGCTCGATTTGGATTCTGTTTATTATTTCTAAAAGCTTATGGATTATTTTAACGGATTAACTAACATTTTTATTAAAATTTGTCTACTTTGCAAAAAAAAACATTTCTTTAAAAATAAAACACAAGTGTATGTTCATAAAATCAATGGGGGATTAAAAAAAAAAAATTGCAAAAATTAAAAAAAATTAAAGAAGTCAAGATAGACCCCCCTTTTAAAGTTATTTTTCGACAATTTTTCATGAACATTCAGAAAAATGCGGGCAGGCACATGCCGATGGGCGACATTGCATAGAGCTGTAAAACTATTTTCGTGCCTGTGACTTTAGCAGCTTTCCTTCCATGTTTAAAATAAATTACATTAAGTTAAAAAGTATTATCAACTCCATATACTTCCAAATCGATTGAGAGCGTCCGGTCTGCACCAAGTGCAAAGGGCAACTGATAGAAATCCGACGACTGACAAAACGCTATACTTGTAGATCAGTAGAGAATAGCCCAAGCATGGTATAAAAAGTTAGGTTAATTACCACAATAATAATGTGGTTCATAACAGTGAATAAGAAAATGGTTTAGAGTTGGCAGGAATTCGTAACAAAAGTTTTATTTTAATTCCCATCGGATTTGTTGATAAAGATTCGTCAAGAAATAGTTTCATTCATTGTTATTCACACATTTTATTCAAATTATACATAAAGCTGATTCATTTATCAAAATAACTACACAAAATCAAAAATTAATTCTAAAACACAGCTGCTTCAAATAAACGAGCATAATATTATATGTATTTATGAAAAGCGTCGCAGATAACATTACCTAAATTGTTATTATGTAAACAATAATTACAGAGAATAATCGTATTAACACACATATTAATCATTATATACACGCCTACGTTGTGGCATTAGCATATACCTTACAGTTACGCGTATAATCATGCAAAGTGCTCTTACGTATAATTATTAAATCCTGCGGAACATTGTAACTACATAAATGGCATAGCACAAAAGCTATGGTGCGTTAAATTACATTTACGTGACGATCAGATCGTGGCTGCGATCACATTAGGTAAAGCAATACCTAGTTAGTGTTTGAGGTTATACAGTAGCTACGTGAGAAGTGTGCTTTCAAGTAATAAGAAACAATTTCAAATAGTGTTCGAAATGGTGATATTCTTTTTAGGGTTCCGTATCAAAATTGTAAAAAGGAACCTTTATGGTGCCACTCAGTCTATCTGTCTGTCTGTCTGTTACAGCTGGATATCTCAAAAACTACTAATGCTATCAACTTGAAATTTGAAATGGTTTTACATGACGTTTGTCCAACTATTTTTCAAATAAGAAAGAAATAAATAGGTTTTTATTTTTTGCAACAGGGACTGAACGGGGTTCTTAAAAATTCGAATGATATGAAAGAACGCTATTTGCACTTCTCAAACATTTGTCTTTTTTTCAGGCCACATAGTTTTCGAGTGTTGACGAAAAAATAAAAAATAAATACGGGCGGTATTTATCCTATCTCCGAAGTTTGCATAG
Organism: Agrochola litura; assembly: GCA_949152395.1. Classification (NCBI taxonomy): domain Eukaryota; kingdom Metazoa; phylum Arthropoda; class Insecta; order Lepidoptera; family Noctuidae; genus Agrochola; species Agrochola litura. The sequence goes on along the minus strand of OX424509.1, from coordinate 11,883,985 downwards.
AAAAAACCGAAAATATTCTATGTGATAGAATTGTATGTAAAGATTAGAGGAAAAATAAAACGATGTCTCTAAATAGCACACTTTTTCAGAAATCATCAACAAAAATTACATTAGTTCCGCTATCGGTCAAGAGATGACGCTGACCTAAAACTACAATATTCTACACCACAGTGTTAAAATTCTCTGACCAATATAGACCTCGCCAATGAAAATTTTAAATGGTACGGCACCCTCGGTCCGTACTATTTAAAATTTTCATCGCGAGTCCAACTCGCTCTTGACCGGTTTTTAAAACAAACGACGACGATTGTAGTTATTCTGTTTGTAAGTTACTTTAAAAAAAACTGAAATAGGATGGGAATCGAGTGTGTTTTGTTTTTAGTCTCGTTGTACGACTTTTATACAGTCGAGTTTTGGTGTGTGCATCCATCTCATGGCGGCATGGAGAGTGCGATTGTCGCAACCCAGCGCTGGGCACGCCACAATTGCGGCGATAGGACCCCTCTTTGAGAAGTCACTAGAGAGGCGCCACGGCGTCCTCACCTTCCACCTGACGCAGGTCCTCACCGGACACGGCTATTTCGGGAGGTTCCTGTTCAGGATAAGGTGGGAGGAAACGCCCAGGTGTCACCATTGAGTGGATCGCCCGGAGGACACGATGGAGCATACGGTGGAGGTCTGCCCAGCTTGGGCGGAGCATCGCCGTGTCCTCGTGGAGGCGATCGGTGGCGGTGATCTCTCGCGTCCGGCACTGATTCAGGCCATGGTACGGAGCGAGAGAAAATGGGAAACCGTCACCTCCTTCTGCGAAGCAGTAATGCTCGCAAAGGTGTAGGCGGAACGCGTGAGGGAGAGGTAAATTTCGCGCCCTCGCGCCCCTAACCGCCGCAGGAGGTGACGCCCTGGGCGTCGGGAATCACAGGCAGATTTCCGGCTACCGTAGGCCCGGGCTTGCGGACGGTGAGTAAGGGGTAGCTTGCCGTCCGATAAGGAGCAAGCCCGGGTCGATGGCGCGTTGTGTTCCACGCGCGCCTTAAAGAGATGTCAGCAGAATTGATGGGGTTCGCTAGGGCCGATGCCTGCCGGGGTTGCGAATAAAGCCGAAAGGGAAATCGAGGCCCCCCGGCAACATGGCAACTGAAGGAACACGGGAGGGTTTTAGTCAGTAAAAGTCTGACACGCCCTCCCGCTCCACCCAGAGCGGGAGAAGTTATTTGATAATTTCCAACCAAAAAAAAAAAAGGTGTGTGCATCCAACATTTCCTCATGACCATAATTAAATACCAGTGATGTAGATTCAACTTATTGCACAGAATACAGTACAGTCAGACTCAAAAAGGTTTATAAAGTGTATACATCGACAGGAATTTATTTAATTGTCCATACAATCTTTGTGCTATAATTTTGTATAAATATTTAGGTATAAAACATAACACATTGGATAAATACTTAATTGTAGCTACACACAAATTGTAGACAATCAAATGATTTTTGTCGATGTTAGAGTAAGTATCGAGTTTGTCTATCAAACTAAGGTCATTATTCCAGCTCTGATGGGGTTCGAAATCACGACACCTAAGGTCACCAATGTATGTAGATTGTGGACGTCTTTGATATATCCTTCATTATTTTTCAAGTTGTCAATAGTAGACGCCGACGTGTCTGCTCCAGGTCTAGACTTGACATTTCTCAATGCCTATTCCCTCTATCACATTTCCAATATCTATTTGTAAATGGTAGACATGTCTTGTGGAACATATTGTCTAGGGTAGAACTGTAGGCAGATACAACGTGTAATAGAAATTACTCAAAATTTCAGACACCTCAATTAAATTTTATTTTAACAGGCACCTTTTTATTTTATTTATTTTTATTTTACAGAAAGCTTACAGACTAATAATACAATTAAAAATCATTCGTTGGAAGGAAATTTTGCTAATTACACGTATAAAGATTTAGAAAGTAACTATATGTATATTTTCCGGTTAGATTTATAACTGTAAGCTTATTCAGTAAAAAAGTGACAAAATAAATACGTTTGCTTGAAGTAAAACTAATAACATCCAAATAATCAAACTTTAACAAAGAAACAGAACGATCAAGCGTTTCTATGTAATAAAATAATCATTGCAATGTAAATTTTAATGTTCTTAACAAACTGGTTTTAGAATTTGCATTATTTTAGTTAGGTAGGTACACACCGAATTAATGTGTGGTACACCATGTATACACCAGCCATACAAACAAACAATTGAAAACAACAATAGATCATAGAAGATGTATGGACTTGAAAATCTGCAGTTTAACCATTTGGGTTTGACGTGCTCTAGACAAATTGGTACACACTTTGTAGTTCCCTTTATTGTACATAGTTGAGAACTATGGTTGGCCAAAGGCCGCGATGTTACGCCTTGAAGGTATTTGACGTTTCGTACAATTGATGAGCTCAACTCTATTAATTTACGAGATGTTTTATGAGGTCATATTTCATGTAAATATGCGGTTGGAGGCACTGAATGTAATGAAGAATAGTCTGTAAAACATAACCCTATATGTTTTATTACTAAAGGCATAGTAAACCCTCCTAAGTAAGTTTTATAGATGCATGGTTTATACAATGAGATTTTAGATTTTTTTTTTCGCAAAATGAGAAGGCAGACTTTTATTTGGGTTATTTCGGTTTATACCTGTCTATTCGTTTTATGTAACAACCTATCTTTGTCTCTCTAGTATAAACCTTAATCTATCATTAATCTTCCTAACACATATTGAATACTTTTCTCAATACCGTTACGTGTCTTTAGTGAGCCACTTTAACGTCATTTTTTTTTATAAGCTTTTTTTGTCCCACTGCAGGGCAAAGGCGTCCCTTCCCTCTTTCCACTTTTCCCGGTCTACTGCGATAGCAGGCTAATCCTTTAAGAAGGAGTCCAGCTCATCCCGCCATCTCTTTCTGGGCCTGCCGCGTAGTCGTTTCCTGCTATTTGGGACCCGCTGAGTGGTGATTTTTGCGTATTGCTGTTCCGACATGCGATAGATATGGCCAGCTCAGTTCCATTTTAGTCTAGCAACTGTGCGCCCAGCGGCCAGCGTCTGCTATTTGTGTTTTGGAAAGAAGTATAGAGTTCTTAATGTAGTTTGTGAGTTTGACATTGCATTTACGTTGTTATTGTTAATGTTTACGAGAAACTATGGCTCCTGAGATACAAGTATCATTTTATTACTTAGTTTAGGAGCCAGATTTTCAATCTGTTCCTGACCACTGTTTATACAACCATGTTTAACTTTGTGTTTTTATCTTTTTAGTAGAATAAAAAGATTAAATTACCTTAAATAGGAATGCAAGTATTCCTATTTTAATTAATTATAGGTTCATGTGTATCCAAATGCTGCATACATAATGACAAAATTGTATATGAGATCGGTTTAAAACATGTAGTATCGTAGCGCAGCAAGCAACAAATGAGTTATTGTGTGATTCTGAATATTTGTATTTTACATGAAGCAAACATCGTAACTATGTAACTATCTAAGTATATTTGTATTAAGCCAACAGCTTCGTTAGTAAGACGTAACCACATCTAGTCATCGGCTCATCGCATAATATATCTTCGTCGAGCAACGTCAGACCAAGTTAAATTAGTACGAAAACGTGTTCTGCTTTTATTAGTTGCCCGTAGAGAATTGTGCATGTTTACACATTGTGAAACGTTAATACTGTTTATTTTTACATATTGTTTTAATGAAATTGCTGGTTTCATCGACAGAATTTGTTTTATCTGTACACACATCAGCGGCTACGCTTTTCAATCCGAGAATAAATGAATATTGTAATTTTATTTATGGATTTTAAATTTTAGGTACAATATATTATGTATCTAGTAAAATTACAGTGAAATGTATAAATTACAAGCACGTAAAAACACTGCTTATTGCCTTTAACTAGACATCATTATAACTTAATTAAGGCGCTACCTCGAGCAAAACCTCGTTTTTCTTCAATATTCAGAGGCTATTAAGTCATTAATTAAGAGAAATAAACTACATCTAAAAGCACATTATTAATGTTCGATATCTTATCACCACATTGCACGTTTTTATTTGTTTTTGTCTTATAAATACATTTAAAATTTTCTTGTAAAAAAAGTTTGCTCTCTAGGGGAAGGGCCATAAGTAGCGTTCATACGTTAGGTAATCTGTAATGCATAAATTTCTACAAAACTAAGTAAAACAGGCAAAAAATATCTTTTTTTTTTTTTTTTTTTTTAAATGGCCTCTCGCAGTTTTGACCACTAAGGTCATGGCTGCTTAACCGAACTTTTCCTGTGGTGGCCTTAAGCTTCTACACTTAGAGCCTCCAGCCAGGAGCTTTTAACTATTCTAAATTAAAACTAAGCGAATGCTCGCTAAGGGCACCCCCTGTGGGGTACGAACCTCGGCTTAGGGCATCGCTGAGGGGAGGACAGCAAGAAGGGACAGGCTGGATCAAATTTATATTTACATCATGATTATTATGCGGGGTATTTAAAGCTACGTGCTCAGCTGCAACAACTGCTGGCACCTCGTTTTCGAGCAAGGGTCGGGGAGGAGTTTCATTGACTCGGGGACGCGGTCGCGATCGCAAAGGATCTCGGCGGCGAGGTCGGAATGACGGGAGGCGTCTGTTTTTGTATACTGTACTGGTGGCCCTATTCTGCTCCTGGAGGAGTGTAATGGGGTCATCTGGGTCGGAAAGAGTATGCCTCGGTCGGCGAATCTGACTGATACGGGAAGGGATGTAGTCGGCTGACTCGACAATCAGAGGATTGCGATGTTTGGGAGCGGAGTCAAAGTAACTCTTGGACATGCGTTTTAGGAATTGGCGGATCGTTGGGATCTTACAGTCGAGATGGAGGATCTCGTTTCTGACATAAAAGGGGGCTCCCGTGGCCTTACGAAGGAAACGGTTCTGTAGGGTCTGCATCCTATGGATGGAATGGGGTTTGGCGTGAGCAAAGACTGATCCCGCATAGGTCATGATGGGGCGGATGCACGCTGTGTAGGTTCGCAATTTGCACTTTAGTGACAATTTGCTGCGTGCATTGAGAATGAAATGAAGTCTACCGAGAGCGAAAGCGGCTCGCGAGCGAACCGACTTTATGTGCTCTGAAAAGGAGAGGTGATGGTCGAGTATAACACCGAGGTACTTGGCTCGCTTCTCCCAAGGGATCGGCTTGCCGAACAAGGTGATAGGTCGGGGGAGGGGGAGGGCTCTGGATCTCGGTTTTGTGAATAAAACCGCTTGACTTTTGTCGGGATTGACCTCGAAAAAAAAAAAAAATATCTTACAATACCTTATTTTAAATAAAAGTACTGTTTTATCACAGCCATTCTAGCAACCCATGACGCCAAACTTAAAATGACGGGCTGTATATCCACCCGCCAATCAACTAACAAAATAAAAATAAATAAAACAATTGCCGATGCAACAGAAATAAAATTGAAAACGTGAATGAAAAGCAAAATGTTCTGCATTTAAAATGAGCAATCACATAGCTGTCAACTAGGTAGTAAAAAAAAACAGTGGCACTCCCGGGAGTGCCGACACAAGTGAAAACTTGAACAAGATCGCCTTGGTGGAAGAAAAATATTTGTATAGAACATTGGTCCGTAACCTTATCTAAATAAAGAGCACAATCGCGTTTAGAAAAAAAAAAACTTTAAAGTAAAAACACTTGCATAGAACATTGATTCGTAACGTAATATAAATAAAGAGCACAATCGCGTTTACACAAATGAGTCCTGTGTTTCGAATTGGAACAATTACAGGCCTAAAACTGGCCTGTAATTGTTCAAATAACACATAATCCAATATTGAATAAAATAGGATATTAAAACGGTTATTAATCCGTAATTATACCAATCCGCAATTAATCCAAATTGAAAAGGCTTAAACCCGACGACAACATTTGACATTGACAGTGTTTTCACAAATTAAACAATACAATATTAATCCTCGTCAATTACCAAATGACTACGTGATGATGGAAACAGTTGCATTGCCAATTTATTAATGAGTAGGCTAGACGTTGTCATCAGAATATTAAAAGTAGGTACTTACACGATTTGAACCCATCTCAACTAATATTACAGATAGCAAAAGTAGCATTTGGGGATGACTGCCTGACTGTTTGTTTGTTTACGGCGAGAAAAAAAAACAAAACCGTACCTTTGCAGCCGTTCAGTCGGGTAAAAATATAAATAGCCCGATAAATACTTTTAGCTAGAGAAACACATTGTAAATGAGTTCTAGTAACTGAACCAAAAGGCTTGCAAAAAAATATTTAATTAATTAATTATTAAATAAGAGTCTTAATAATTATAATATTTAGCTTACCAATTTTTCTCAATAATTGCCTTTTCTCATGAAAATGCAAGTTAGAAAGCTTAAGTTCAATAAACTTTCACATTAGCTTTGTCATAGGCGTACTACAGCTAAGATAAGAACTAAAATTAATCAGTATCGTCAGACAAACGCCTATTACATCGTAATGAGACGTGCCACATACCACGCCGACGTGTTTAAGGTTCTAAGGTATTCTCATCTCATCCATTAAGGTAAAGTAATAAACGAAACTTAATAATAACTCCACGGCTCTTGATAATTACATTAAAGCTACGTATGTGGGCGTATTTACCTAGATGAGATTGAAATATAAATTCAACAGGTTTTTGATAAGTTTCTTGATGAGATATTATTTTTTTTATTTTTATTGATTTTATTTTCTGCTATTAGAACTTGAATGCGACTGAGTACGAATTTAACTAAAATATTATCAAAACTAATATTATAAAGAGAAAAGATTCAATTTATTGTATATTATGTCGGATCCGGTCATTAGTACGGACACGAAACGAATCGCAAGCGCGCCACCGGCGACATCAAGGGTGATCTACCTACACCAAAAAAGGCGCGCTTCTACAGAGTCGTGATGTTTTAAGGCCACGGCGAGGAGGGCATTCAGCCTCTGGTCGCATCGGAGTCAAGACGTCACGGAACTGTTCTCGATTCGTGGTGCTGTTATTGTGTTAGTTGTAATTTGTGATCATTGTGTTAATTGGTGATTTTAATAAACGCCGTCGCACCCAATGTGTGTATAATTTAGCTAGTGTGATTCATTTGATAGTAAATTATAATGTGATCTGAACTGCAAACTGTTTTTCTATTGCGCATTAACCAACACTACCCACACTACGCCCACAGTAGTTAAAATATCGCTGATAGTAACGAGAGTCACATACCCGTCTCCGACATATATTTGTTTGTTTGTAATAAACTCAAAAGTGACTGGACTGATTTAAAAAAAAACATTTCACCATTAGAATGTTTTATTATCAGTGTGTAACATAGGCTATAATTTATAAAAAAATCACGTGGACGAAGTCGCTGGCGGAAGCTAGTTTGGTATAAAGTTGGAATGATGCAGCCGCCATGGTATTCTCCAAAAAGAGTTTTGATAAAATACAGCTGCTAACGAACTTCCGGTGCCTGAATAAAACCTATCTCGGTACCAGGAGAGTTGTGACATAACTATTCTTAGATTAGACAATGTTTTGATTGCTATTTATTAATAACACTTTTTTATGTGCTTCTCGATTGTAGCAATAATTAATTATGGACTATACCAAGGACTCCACGAGACAGGCTCGTTCTAGTGTGGAGTTCATAAACAAAGTACTTCCTTTGCGTCTTATTTCCCTTGCTCGATAACGAGGTGCCAGCAGTTGTTGCAGCTGAGCACGTAGCTTTAAATTTCCCGACTAATAATCATGATCAAAACTTTGATCCAGCCCGTCACATCCTTGATGTCCTCCCTCCGGTTGACGCCCTAAGCCGAGTTTCGTACCCCACAGGGGGTGCCCTTAGCGAGCGTTCACCTAGTTTAATTAGCACAGTTAAATAACCCCTGGCTGGAGGTTTTAAGTGTAGTAGCTTAAGGCACCCACAGGAAAGCCCGGTTAAGTAGTCATGATGTCAGAGGTCAACGAGGAGATGCCTAACATTAAAAAAAATGCGTCTTATTTCACTAAAGAATGTAAACCTAGCTATTAATGTAGACTATAAGGAAATGTAAAGCACAATTTTCAGCAATAATAAACATTCATTCATAACGACACATTTCAGTTAATGTCGTTTTTTATCTGATCTAGATAATTTGTACAATTTTTTTATCTAAATTCTATAGATTGAATTAGCTATTTGCATCTAAAACGAATTTAGAGCTAAGACTGTTTTCGGCCAAGACATGTGCATTGGCGTGAAAATTGTTACAACCCTCCTCGGTCTCCCTAATGAGAAACATGCGTCAGTAGTACCTACAGTAAAACTAGTTAGTTTCAGCTATCTGTCCTTTTGTTTTTACTCATTTACAGACTTTTTAGTAGCACGTAAAAACTTCTGGCCATTTCTAACCAGTTTGGGCGAGGTTTTTACTTTTATGTTTAGGGACTGAAGTCGGTAAATTCGTTAATTTAACAGGACCAGTACCCTAATTGCGTAATGCAACACAATCACAATTTGTTTCGATTTGAAACAGATTGCTAATCCATTGCTTCATACGTTGGAAAAAAAAATCTGCTCAACCACGTAAATAACGCAATGAATGTTGTTGAAATGAAACAAATTAGGCAAAATTGTTTACGAAAATAAGTTATGCAAATACGGTACAGTTCTTATACAATTAAAAAGGTAATAAATAGCTCTACACAGAACATAAATATATCATCATACATCACAAACATAAAAGCGTAAAAAACGAAACCTAGTAGGTATAAAATATAGGTACCTAATCAACTTACCTCGATTTGGGACTTGACATAGTATTAAATAAATTCTACAATTCGTTCAGGAAATACCGATTAATTATTTGCTAACAAGTTTACTAAATCTAAACAAACCTACATAGTGTCTTTCGAATACACATCATCTAATTTCTGTTCTATAAAATATTCTATACTAAGTGCGTATTCCATAATGGATGGAGGTCGGAAATTATCCCAAGGGAACGTATTACCGGGATAAAAAGTACCCTATGTTTAACCCAGGTACCTGGGTTAAACGCAGGATACTTTTATCCCGCGCGTAAGTACACACGACTACACATCAAGCTTTAAAAAACCAGTTTATATTGATCTCGCATTGCATAGGATTTCCGTACAATGCGAGGTCAGTTTATACTGGAAATGTATAGCTTGATGTGTAGCCGTGTGTACGAGTATCACCCGGGCGCTCGACTCATGGTAGCGGAAGGAACTGTGGGGTTTTACTCGGAGTCCGACATAACCCGCCGTTCTCCCCAAACGGATACTCTTATGAGGGAGTTCCCCAGAGAAAATCAAGGTCATGGTATAGCTGTGCGCCAAATTTCATTGAAATCCATTCAACCGATAAGGCGTGAAAAGGTACCGGGTGTCTACCTATCTGTCTGAAAAAACAGACAGACAAGGCGCCTACCACCAGCTCATAAAGCAGTATTATTTTAATATTACTTCAATGGGAGAAAGAGATGGAGCTATACGACCTGTAGAGCTTCATCTCTTTCCTACACTGAAGTAATATTAAAATAATACTGCTTTATGAGCTCGTGGTAGGCCTCCAGGTAGCCAGACCGAGTTACATTCGATAGATAGTAGTATGGAAGTAGGTATGGCTGGTAGTCAGGGGTGAAGAGAAGTTTTCAAATCTGTGGATGAAGCTAACTCCCTGAATTTGGTCGCGTGTCTAATGAGTATATAGCAAGATCCTAGGAAATTAGGTTGGAAAACTCAAATACGTCTTACCTAATGAGCTGACGATATAAAACTTACCCTAATTAATAAAAGTAAGTGGCTTATTAATCTCACTAGGAGTACCTTGGAGAGCATGGTATTTTATTTGTGGCTGCGAAATTCAATAACACATATTACTTATATTCATCGTTTGACTGCAAGCTCTGCCGAGCTTAGGATTTTTTGCATAATATTGTGCCCAATATTATGCAAAAAATCCTAACTTCCTAAGTATAATAACATTATATAAATGCGAAAATGAGTTTGTTTGTTTGAAATAATTTCACGCTAGAACGGCTGAACGGATTTAAATGAAATTTGGCACATGAGTAGACCATGACCTGGAGAAGGGCATAGGATACCCTTTATCCCAATATTCTCACGGGATCGAGACTTAAGCGGGTAAAACCGTGGGGCGTAGCTAGTTCAATATTTGATTTTTCCGTTTTGTTTGTTCAAAATTATAGGTAGGTACTACAAAATATAAAAATCGGTATTCGTGTGGATTTCTACCACTGAAAGAAATTTTGTGATCGAATCAGCATTTTCAGAGATTAACTCTTACAAAAAAATAAACAATTACCTTTATAATATTTGTTAAAATTAATTTTGACCACTTTTGACTACCAAAAGTAAATAAGTCATTGCCTACAATATTATTTTATACCTTCATTAACCCTGCCCCTCGTTTTCATCAAAATATGATCTGAAATGAAATCATTAGTTCATTTGAAGATATTAATTAACTTCCCACTAAGATACTGTATTGGACTGTATTTTGATTCTTGAAATAAAAGGCTTCTTGAGACTTTTTTCCCGTTTATTGTCTTGAGTTGTTTCTTTCTTGAGCGCCAGGATCCGAATGAATCACCGTGTTTTTTTTTTTTTTTTTTTTTTTTTTTTTCTTTAGGGCATCTCACAGCTGGTTTTGAGAAACCTTCGCTGTTTAACCGGTCAATCCTGTGGCTGCCTCAAGCTACTACACTCAAAGCCTCCAGCCAGGGCACATATATAAAACTAAGCTAAAAAGCTTAGGATGAACGCGCGCTAAGGGCACCCCCTGCGGGGTTCGAGCCTCGGCTTAGGGCGTTATCCGGGGGGAGGACATCAAAAGATGGGACGGGCTGGATCAAAGGGTTTTGATCATTATTATTATTATACGGGGAATTTAAAGCTACGTGCACAGCTGCAACAACTGCTGGCACCTCGTTTTCGAGCAAGGGTCGGGGGGGAGTATCATTTACTCGGGGGCGCGGCGGTCGGGAACGCAAAGGACCTCGGCGGCGAGGTCGGAATGACGGGAGGCGTCTGTGTTTGTACACTGTGCTTGTTTCCCTATTGCTCTCCTGGAGGAGGGTTATGGGGTCATCGGGGTCTACTAGGATATGCCTTGGGCGGCGAACTTTACTTATTCTACTCGGGACATAACTGGCGGCCTCGACAACCAGAGGGTTGCGATGTTTGGCCGCGGACTCAAAGAAACGCTTTGAAAGGCGTTTTAGAAATTGGTGGATTGTGGGAATCTTTAGGTCGAGGTGGAGAGCCTCGTTCCTGACGAACCATGGCGAACCTGTCGCCCTACGAAGGAATCTATTCTGCACGGTTTGCAGCCTATGTATATGACGGGGTTTTGCATGAGCAAAGACGGCACCCGCATAGGTCATGATCGGTCGAATGCACGCCGTGTAAACGCGCAATTTGCACCTAAGTGACAATTTGCTACGTGCATTCACCAGGAAAAAGAGTCTACCGAGAGCGAAAGCGGCTCGCGAACGAACCATCTTTATGTGCTCTGCGAAGGTCAAATGATGATCGATAACGACACCGAGATATTTGGCTCGCTTCTCCCAAGGGATCGGCTTGCCGAACATGGTGATCGGTCGGGGGAGGGGGTATCTAAGCCTTTTACGCAGTTTCGTAAAGAGAACCGCTTGGCTTTTATCGGGGTTCACTTCTATTCGCCACTTTGTAAACCATGCCGCCAGTCTATCGACTGCGCGTTGGAGAGTGAGGCGAATAGAGTCGGGGGATCTAGATTTGCAGTAGATGGCAGTGTCGTCTGCGAACAGACCCAACTGCGAACTACGGCATCCTTTAGGGATGTCGCTAGTGTATAGCGTGAATATGAGGGGGGACACTACAGAGCCCTGAGGGACACCTGCACGGATGGGGCGGGGAGTGGATAACGCTCCTTCGATGCGATAGCGAAAGACGCGGTTCGACAAAAAGTCTCGTAAGATGAGCACGAGACGATCTGGCACACCGAGTTGGTACAGCTTGTATATTAAGCCGTTGTGCCAGACTTTATCGAACGCTTTCGCTACGTCGAAGAATACTGCACCGGTCATATAACCGTGCTGGAAACCAGCGCTTATGAATTCTACGATCCGGTGGGCCTGATGCACGCTAGAGTGCTCAGTTCGAAAGCCGAACTGTTCGTTGGGGATGAGGCCCTTGGTCTCAGCGAAGTCTCTGAGGCGCTTATAAATAAGCCTCTCATAGATTTTTCCGAGAACCTTGAGCAAACTAATGGGACGGTAACTGGTAGGCTCGGTTTTGGGCTTGCCGGGCTTAGGGATACCGATGACGGTGGCTTCTTTCCACGACTGTGGGAAGATATTGTTGCTTAAGGCACCATTGAAGATGGTGGTCAAAAGCATTATTAGGTGGGCGGGGAATAGTTGGATCACCCTATTGGTGATACCATCTGAACCGGGGGCTTTACGGGCTTTAAGACCTTTGATGATGTCGTGCACCTCGTCCGGGAGGACGGGGGGCAGCGGACAGTCAGGGTCATCGACGGGAGGGAGGGAGGCTCTACGTTCGACTTCCGCGTCGACCTTTGACAGGTGAGCTTGGTCTACTGGTAGGGAACTGGGAGTGCATTGGGCCTCGAGGCTGTCTGCGAGGCATTCAGCCTTTTCGGCATCGTCGAATGCGATGGTTTTATCGGGACGAGTCAGAGGGGGCATGCCGGAGGATTGGGGAGCCCTGAGTTTCCTCTGGAGCTCCCAGAAGGCCTGATGGTTTGGCTCTAGTTCGCCGAGTAACTTTCCCCAGCTCGCGTCCCGCAGCTCCGCTACACGTTTCTTTACAGATCTCTGTAAATAGCGCATATGGGCTTTGTTGGCGTTACAGGGAAAGCTATCGTACGCACGTATGGCCGCGTTCTTCTCAGTCAGTAATGCACGCACATCGTCCGGCAAGCGCCAGCGACGGTCGTCCGTCGCTGACACTTCCCTTGAACAATCGTTCAGGACGGTTTGTACATGATCAGTGAGTGAGTCGATCGCGGCCGTGGTGTCGGCGACAGAGTCAAAGAGATCGGGGATAGAGTCTAACTGAGGGGACGTGTTGGATTTCAGCTGTGTGCTTACTTTCTTCCAGTCCGTGATCCTCTTAGTGATAGGGGGGGCGTTCGGGTCAGGGAGACCTATGCGGGGGTATAGTCTCATGACTACCGGGCGGTGATCAGAGTCGAGCTCTTGTACCGTTTCTATTGACTCTAACTTTAGGTTGACGTTCTTAAGGAGCGCCACGTCTAAGATATCGGGGGTATGATTGGGATTTATGAGAGAGAAATGAGTGGGAGTCATCGGAGCGATGACGTCAAAAGTCAGGGAGTTTGAGAGGTCGAACAGGTGTTGACCTCTGGGGTTGGTTACCGAACTATTCCAAGAGGGATGTTTGGCATTTAGATCGCCCGCTATGATGAGCGAGTTACTCATAGCGAGTAGGATCGAGAGATCGTTTGAGAGGGATTGATAGTGCCCCGGGGCGTTATCGGGGGGATTATAGACCGATACGAGAGTGATCGGCTCGTGACCTGACATACCTAGGCGACAGGCGGAAACTTCTAATACCAAGAGGGGAGGAGGGTCTAATGGGATGCAGTGAAGCTGCTTTTTATAATAGATAAGGGTGCCACCCTTGTGACAACGCGACCTGTCATTGCGAACAATCCGGTAGTTGGCAAGTGACGGGTCACGATTGCAGGGCTTTAGGAACGTCTCTTGAATTAAGAGAACGTCTATATCGTGATCGCGGAGGAAGAGCCCTATCTCTGCCCTTTGGGTTTTTAAGCCATTGGCGTTAAAGAAGCCTATTGTTAGGGATCGGGGTTTGAACCTAGCTATCGCCGTATTATCCATTGAAGGTTTTAGGTGTGATAGCTAGGCTATCTAGGACTTGCGTGATATCCGGATACGCATTGTAAATAGACTGTATCTGAGGGATATTGCCTTGAGCGGAGATGATTAAATTGGCCATTGCCTTTGCGCGCGGGGAGACAAATGCCATATAGGTCGAGGTAATGATGTTGAATGAATCAAGACCTTGGCGCTGCGCGGTCGCGGGACCGGCAGTCGGGGGACGCGGGGCTTGAGGAGCAGGAGCGGGCGCGGGTTTAGCGAGGGGCGCGGTGGGCGCAGAGGGCGCGGGGGGCGCGGAGGGTGCGGGTGGCACGGTGCCACGGAAGCGGGGGTCCCTAAGGTGGGGGGGCGGGGGAGGGAAGTGACCGTGAGAGGGCACCAAGGCAGGGAAAGACTGCTGGTGGTGGAGATAGTTCCACGGACTAGGCCTCTGAGGGCTTAGTCGTTGGGGCATAAGGGCGGAGGGGATCCTATAAGAGGATGAGGAGGGAGTTTCCCTTTGCTGGCGAGCGCCGGAGCGCTTCCCCAGCTTGGGAGAAGAAGCCTTAGGGGCTTTTGAGCAACCCCGGTAGTTAGCCGGGTGGCCCTCTTTGCCGCATAAAACGCAGCTGGGAGGTACGGTACAGAGGGTACGGTCTTTGGGGCGGGAGCAGTCGGAAGTGCTATGCTCGCCCAGGCACTTTACGCACCTGGGTGTCGCATGGCAATTCCGCTGTGAGTGGCCGTATAACTGGCAGCGGTGGCATTGTCCGACAATGCCACTCTTTTGAGGTTTTTCGATTTCGAACCCTGTGAGACGACACAGAGAACGAATTTGAAAGATCGGGTGGTGGCCCTCAACGGGCGGGCATATGACTAGGACCATATCGTAGAGGTCACCGCCTCTGGAGCGGTGCATACGATGGACCTCATCTACTGGGACGTTTTGCGACTGAAGGTCGGCAAGAATTTCGGACGGGAGGATTTCCCTGGGAATGCGTTTAATGACTACGCGAACTTGTTTCTCTTCCGGGAGGGAGTAGGTGTGGTATGACACACCTCTCGCTCTCAGGAGACGGGTTAGTTCCCTATAATCGCGCGATGTAGGGACTAGGATTTTTATACCCTGTTGGGTATTGCGGGCCGAGGTGAAATCGATCTTGTGATCGACGCACCATTTCGAGATGTCCGTCCACTTCCCTTTGTCCTGAATGAACAAGGGGGGTGGAGGGGCGATCTTTCTCGCGAGGGGCGCGGGGGCATCCTTCGCGGAGGATGAAGCGGTCGGGGGGGCTACGGGAGCGGGGGGTGCGGGGGTATCCTTCGCGGAGGATGACGACGACGCCGTCGGGGGGGCGGTAGAGGTAGAGGGGACGGGGGCAGAATCACCGTGGCTCAAGGCGCGTCTTTTATACAATTTCGCTTAAGCTAAGTTCCCTTAACGAGAGCCGCGAATTTTAAGACCATTTTACGTGCAATTTTCTCTATGATTTATGGCTTCAAGCCCCTACTTTTTATTGATCCCATGGTTGGATCGCTATGAAATTTGCACATAATAGAGCTCACATAACCCTGTCTTAGTTTAAATAATAATATTTAACATATCTCTTAGTAACAAAGACTTCCTAGAACATTAACTGGCTAAATTTAACTTTGGTACATTTTCATTATACAAAACTGCTAATATCTTAAGAACCCGTGGGCCGATTCACATAATTCAAACGTGACAAATGGTTTTACACTTAATCCTCTCATTTGAGACTAAAATTACGCGAATATCTTTATAAACAAAAAACCTCATTTTCAAGTTACGTAATTATACTGAACATTTTTCTTCAAACATTAAAGTTACACAATTCACACCTTTTCGTTATCTTGCTAGATTCTAATAAGAAAACTAACAACTAAATTCAAATAAGAAACTAATTAGAACATCATAAAACACTTAAAATCTAACTAGATACTAAAAAACTTATACAAAAGTGGCAAAAGCTCAACCACATCCCGCCGCTACTTGCGCTATGGTGCACAGATAGGGTCTCGACTTACTTTTCTAAACTATTATTTTACACATTTTAAACTTATTCTTACGCTACACTGGCACATGACTCAGTCTTATGTTTTATATAACGAAAACACTCGGCGTCCGTTACAGATACTAATCAATCGTAAAGGTTTTAGCAAGGATCTCCAAATTAAACTATGGATGTGAATGGAACTAAAGCCTTAGTAAAGGTGAGTGACATTAATTGGACAAAGAGGACCATTCCCAACCTAATAAGAAACCAGCCTACAACATTTTTTTTAAATCTAGAACTTAGTAAGATTACAAATAATGAGGATATTTAACATAACATAACATAACATCACGCCTTGTTTCCCCGAAGGGTTGGGCAGAGGTGTCCCTGTAGCAGGTACACCCACATTTCGCCAGTTATGTTTAAGTCCCATGTAATAGGGGGCGAGCCTATTGCCATCAACCGGGCACAAATCCAGACTCCGAGCTGCTACTGAGAAATTTCAGATAGAAAAACCCAATAACACTTTGCCCGACCCGGGAATCGAACCCAGGACCTCATGCTCAGGATATTTATTACGTAGGTATTAACTTTGTGGAAGTAATTTCTGGAACAGCCGAAATAATGAGTGTCTAGGTACTGAAACTACATCAATAGAAATCTGAGAACTAGGGAAACGTGCAAGGGATTAGGGATTTTGTCGGCTTAACTAGGATGTAGACTGCTTATTATGCTCAATTAAACCAATGGAAAAGTCTAGAGTTCGGCTTAGTATTAATCCATAAAATAATTTTCACTTAGTAGGTAGAATTCATCGTTGTCTACATGGAAACATAACGTCGCTTGGCATCCAATACCGCGAATGTGACATTTTTGATAAAAATCAGATTTAATTGTTTTTTTTTTAAATGATTTTTGTCAAAAATTTCACATTCGCAGTAATGGTGCCGAGCGACAATAAGGCAGTTGTCCCACCACCGGCGAGGAAGCGACTAACTATCAACTATTTTCTAGCTAAAGAAACGTACAATAGATATACATTCGTGTATTTTTTTTTTAAATTAAATTCATTTAATTCTGACTAATTGATATGTCCATAAATTGTTAGTTACTTATTAGTCTTAAAACGATGTTAATAATCATTGATAATTAAATTCAAAATACATAAAATCCCAAATACAAATGATTAAATCACTCATGTCAAAAAAAAAAAAAACATCTCTCGTGAAGCTGAATGAACCTACCCAGGACTGCAGACTCTGGCCTCTCAGAGATCATCCTTAGGATTCTGTTGGCGCTCCCCCGAATGCGGCGCATCAGAGAAGCTGTTTTCTTACGCATAATGGCGTAAAAGTCATCGACTCTTGCCTCAGCAAACATGCCCGACGCGCTGCAGAATCGAGGGAGCCTCACCAGAATCCTAAAGGCGTTATTGTATTGTATTCGAAGAGCGTTGTAGGCCCACTGGGTGTAGTTGAACCATAAAGCGCTGGCGTAAAAGTTTTGGCAGTAGGCCCTAAACTGACAACGCTCTTCGTTCCCGCTCAATATCCGCATCGTCATTTCTCTGTCACAATGTACCCTTGGTACTTAAACTGAGCTACACGTTCTAAAGGCACTCCGTTCAGATGGACAGGTGGTATATGCTCCGGTTGCTTATTCCTACCTCTTATGCGACATTTATCTTTTAAATGTCGCAGCATATGCTGTGATAGGAGCCTTTTGGCCTCGTACAGCGTACAGGACTTTCTGCTTTTGTTTTAATTTTACCTTGTTTTTTTTATTGTTTTTTTATTTTCTTTTTTATTAATGTTTTAAGGTGAAGGTGTTTAGTTTAATTTTGTGATTCCCTGTGCAAGTCTCAATAAATAATTTTTCTTTCTTTCTTTCTAATGACCATACACACACTCTTCTTCTCGTTGTATCTCAGCCCGTGAGCGACAGCATATGACTCACAGATATCGAGCAGTTTTCTTAAACCACTGAGCGATGGGCTCAGTAACACCATGTCGTCAGCGTAACTGATGTTATTAACACAGACGTTATCTATATGACAACCGACATGGCTGTTACTTAGCTCATCTTTCAGCTGATTAACGTACAAGTTAAAAAGTCTTGGAGAGGACAGGCCTCCCCGCCTCACATCGCACTCCAGTGCATACTCATCCGACAAAACATTGCCCCACTTTACGAAGTTCTTTTGGTTTTTGTATCATTTATACATCTTGTCCAGATGTTAATGAGTTCAGAAAAGAGGACTGTTCACACTTCTGGCGAGGATTCTCTCCACTAGTTTGTCGTTGAGTGACAAGAGCTATCAAAGATAATACTCGCTCAGCGATGCTCGCTTGGCGGGCAGAACTCACGCCGAGAGACCAAACAGCGGTAATTTCGCCACAAGCGAGTGGTGCGAATAATCACCCATCGCACTCAGACACTCGCTGATAGCCCAGCGACAAAACTATCGGTACTACACACTCGCTGCTCACCAACTCGTTTTCAGTTGGTAGCTCTATTTGCTACTCGTTAATCGCCAGCGGTGGGATAGGTGCCTAATTAAAAAAAAACAATAAAAACAACGATAATAAATAAATAAAAAACAAAAGAGAGTCGTCTAGACAAATTCCCGAATCTTAAGAAACAAAACACTGAAGAACTTAAAACTCGCCACAAACATTCTTAATGGTTAGTTCCACCACAGACAATACAACACTGTCCTACATTAAGTACGCTTTTGTCACAAGATTGAATTATCCCAACGTTCTGAAACAATGAGACCTTACCTTAACCGCATTATCGCAATTTGCATACTGTTTAATGACTAGTAATTAAATAACTACTGCACATATCGACCAGCAAATTGTGAATAAATTGAATCTCATTGTGTGTACTAAGCAATGTTTGTCGTTCATCTATTTTCCGTTGTGATCGGTTTAATTAAAACTGTCAACGAAATGAAAGGAACGTCTGACGTAACTTTGTATTATCACTTAATCACGTCAATTTACAATTTTGTTCGCCATGGCTTTTATGTTGGCTGATTTATTCAGAACTTTACATTAACTGGGCTGTTTTATCAGTTTAACAGTTTTTTTTACAGATAATTATACAAAGTCTTACAGTCTTAAGCTCTGGCCAAACTGGAGCGCTTTTCGCGCGGGATTCGCTTGCTCCGATTGTGTTCACTTAAAGTCGTGTCTCCTGCGCGTGTTTTTTGAAACATTACACAAAAACATTGAAACAAAGAGGCGTGGCCATACATATTTGTGTATGCAAACAAATTGTTTTTGTTTTCCGAGCTACATTGGAAACATTCCACGCGTGGGTGAAGAGGGGAAGGGTTTGTTTAATTTTCAACCACTACGCGCACCGCAGACATCTGTCACTGTCGTTCAACACAGGTTTGAGGTTATATTGTCTTGTTATATTGCTATATTACTTGAATAGTTGTTATATTGCTTGAATAGTTGTGAACAAGTTGTGATAAATTGACGATAGATTAGAATAGACATACTGTTTAAGTACGTCTTCCTCGTCGGAAATCATAACGACATCTACACAAAATGTGTAGATATATCTGTAGATGTAACTTGTGCATGAAGACAAATGTTTATGTGTAAGGTTTTTTGTTTAATGTTTCGAAAAAACACGCGCAGGAGACACGGCTTAACTTGTACTGAGGCGTTCAAACTAGCGCGAATAGTCGCGTGACTTCCTAATCATTAAACCAAATGACGCACTCAGTCGTGTCCCGTGTCAAGCGTGGAATTTGCTTCAGTGTGGCCAGAGCTTTAAATATAATAATATATATGAATCGACCGATCACTACATTTTTAATAATAACAAAAATACCACCAAGTCTTTTTATACTTTTTTATATTAAGTAGCTTAGTAAGCAAGACTTAGTCGCTCCATATAGGTTTTCGTATATAATACATCATTTTATAAATATAATACAGTTAAAAAGTCTTAAAATCTGATTTTACTATGTTACGACATTTCAACGGAAGGTAATACACGAAATGCAATAAAAAATCAGTAGGTAAGTTTTTAAATAAACAGCAATTTGAAATTAATTCTGATTATATCCAGTTACTATATTTATACAATTGAAAAGCGTTCGGTTTCAGAACAAAATAAAGTTTTAACCAAAATAAACCCGCAATGAAAACTCGCAAAAATATTTTTATCTACAAAATTAAAACAATGATGAATAACTGAGTGTAAAGTGCATAAATCAGAAAAGTGTAACACTAAAAAGTTACAGTTGAACAACATGCCGCATGGCCGGGGAAACAGTTGAAAACTGCAATAAATCCGTTCCAAAATTAGTTTCGAACGACAGAAGACTCATCCGTGGAATATTAATCGCTTTCCGATTACCAATAGTTTGTAAAGTTAACTTGTTGAGTTATGGCACTTGAAAACTCATAAAATTGTAAGAACCATAAGGCTAACAAGGATTGCTACAGAATAAGTTAGGAGTTAAGTGCCTTGCAAATGTTCACAGCTTTCTTTTAATTTCTATTGCTGAGGGAGAAATCTTAAAGTGAGTTATTATTTATTTATGTTCAATCCAAGAACATAAATAAATAATACTTCTCTAACGGGTACAAATAATTGTTCATAAAGGAGTATACCATACATTTTAGAGCTGTAGTGCTATTCTGTAAAAATCTCACCGTGATATCTTAGGTGAAGTGAGCTGCCAATAGTGTCAATCCTTAGCAACTGACAGCTCACTCCACGCTCACTTCACATAAGATAACACGGTGAGATGGTTACAGAATAGCACTACTGTTCTCAAATAGCTATCTTAGAACTGACTTATCGAACACTTTTCGTATTTTAATTTCTTCAAGTACCTCTCATAACTAATTATTCGTGCTTCTAAAAAGTAAAAATAGAACACAAGCCAGAAGCACAACGTCATCCCACTTTTCTTAAGTAACTTTTCATCACTTCCATTCTTAGAACTTTTCTACATCTACTCTACCGCAAAAGCTTGAAAGTAACAGCTTAGTAAGCTAAACTTCTACTTCCCTAGTTATGGAAAAAAGGTTCTATACAGGCACAGAATACTAATTGGAACTATTAGGTCAGTTTTTCTTTAACACTTTGTTTTTGTCTTCCTTTTTGTTCACCAAAGACGTTTTGTAGGTACTTTTATGATTTTTAGGGATACGTTTGTATCTAAGGTTATTTGTATTCGTAAAAGAATTTCAAATCAATGGAGATTTGGGTATCAAATGAACTTATTTAATGTCTTAATAAGAAATGTTCAATAAAAGCAAAAATTGCAGCTTTCTAAAACCTAAGAACAATAAACAGAAATGGGAAAGGACACATTTCATATTTCCATACAGTAATATTGCCAAATTAATCAAAACAGGTAAATATTTGACATTTATTTGCGACGTTTCCAACTTTCAGAATAAACGCTCTTAAACTGACACAATCGATCGGTGCCATAACTGACTGACTTAGTGTTAAAAATAAATTAAATAGCTTTTTATTTCTTGCTGTTTGAAAAATACTGCATGCAATCGTATTATCAAATTACATTATTACATTTGCGTTATTAAATTACAATATTTAATTCTTATTATAACTTAAATTTTTTACTAAATAATGAACACACTTAAAATTAAAAAAAAAACTATCATTAAATAAGTATTGATTGCTATTAAAGTTATTATGATTATTTATTTACAATGTATTTCATTTTTAAAATAATTTTGACGACTTAGTGTTGCTGGTTCACAATTCCTGAATATCTAAAAGCAGGTAGATACTATCTCTTTGCCTGGAAGCGCTACATTGGACGGTTATCCTCAATTAATTCTCAAGAGATGAAACATATGAGGCTAACTGGCTGCAACAACCAATCTGGCATACCGAAGGATCGTCTAATTGGCTAACATAGTCGGCCATCGAATTGGCTACCACAAACAACTGAGCTAGACTGAATAATGCGTTTATTCACCCATAATGTACCTGCGTTTGATTCGAATTTGCTGATAAACTTACTTAGTCATTAAGATAAGCTCCTATAAAATAGTGCTTATTAAAATAGATAACACGTACACTTTAAATCTTAAAGCGTAATAACCATTATTCATGTTTTGAATACTTAAAAGTAGAGGTTGAAATTAGGCGTTATAATATTCCTGTATTCCCTAGACACAGTTATCATAATAATGTAAAATATTACAGCTTTACCACAGAATAGCAATACTAATGGTTCGTTTGCCCACTTAGGCATTGTTGAGAGGAATTCTCACACCATTAGGCATTTCTAGCAATCAGGCCTGAAAGCGCGATTTATTGTGAAATCTCTTTATGCTAGTCAAGTGTAAACATAAATCTGAAAATGTAATACAAACAGAACAACATGTGAGCTTACATTACTATATTATGAGCCTTTCCTCAATATGTAACTAGCGTTTGCCCGCGGTTTCACTCGCGTGGTGGTCAAAAATTATCCTACAGGAACGTACTATCGCGGATAAAAAGTATCTTAAGTCCTAACGCAGGTCATGGTTTATCCATGTACTAAATTTCATCGAAATCCATTCAGCTTTATAGGCTTGAAAAGTTAGTAGATAGATGGACAGACATAGTTAGTTTCGCATTTATAGTACTAGTATGGATTTAGCTAGTTAATTGATTCAGGCGTGACCTTGCGGAAATCCATTATAAAATACAATAGACGTGAATATATTTAGTAACCTGTTCCGCTTAGTTATTTCTAAGCGATAAGGCTCACTCTGCGTTCAGCGCTCGGTGTGGCAACACGTCGTGTTCTGGTTCGCGACAAGTCAATTGTCATCTTGAGGATGCCTCGTGGAGAGGTGAAACACGTGTCGATTTCTTTCAGGTTTTTTTATAGCTCTTTAGAAATAGCTAAGCGGAACTGTTTACTAAATATTTCCACGTCTATTGTATTTAATGGATTTAGCCTTTAAAATGTATATTATAAAAATTATTGATGTAATTTCCTAACAAAATTAACGCAGACCAATCAAAAGTAGCACGTTATCATCTGAACACTACGACATGTGTTTCTACACAAAAGGTATTCCTACGTTTGTCAAATTATTTCCGGGAGTGTTTCAGGATGATGTTTTGTTCAACAAGTTTAGTAATAAAAATTAGGTAGTTGTACAACAGCTGTTGACTAGTTAAACATGGCAGTCATATGCAATTTACTTCCTTACACGTGGCATGGTCATAGGAGGAAACAAAATGTTACACGTGCAGCAGTCATGCATACAGAACTACGTAGTTTGCACGGTAGGGGATTAAAATTGTGTAATCTTATGGCAAATTTTAATGTTTTTGTAAAAGTAATGTTTTGTAAAAGGATTTTCCTCAATTATTTAGAAATGATGCGTTATTTCGTTGAGTCGAGTACAACATCAGAGCATACTAATTTGGGTGATATGAAACTACTGTAATTTTATTTACAAAGCGCTTTCTTTAAGTGAAAACTTCTTTAGGCACGTTGGGTATTTTTGAGATGGAACTAAACCATTCAATTTCAAAATATTTTATTTGACATAAACCTACATGGGCACTTATGAAACGTCAGAAGCTAGGTGCACGGTTCCAATTGGTCGTTTCCTATGGAGAAGAGCCGGCAAGAAACTCCACGGTTACTCTTTTAAAAATAATTGGCTTTTACAATACTTTCAAATAACAGTGTTACTAGGTATGGGAGGACAGTGTAGGTCTTTCAATAAGTACTAAGTACTTAACAAAATAGAAAATGGTCTACAGATCTACAATCTACTAATCCTACAGCGTTCTCACATTCACAAAATAGAAAAGAATCTATGCAAAAGATAAATAAATTAATAAAACTAAAAACCTATGTTAATAAAACGCAATTATATGATTGCTATTACAACTGTAATCAATCTGAATAATTATCATGTCCACAAAAGTCACTAATAAAGAGTTGAAATTAAATCGTAGGTATATAATGTCAAATAATAGAATAAATATGTTAAGGACGAAAGTAAAAAATAAAATAAACGTGGTAATTTGGGAGCAGTTAATAGACTCTTACTTATTTATGCCGTTAATGAGGTACCAGGGAAGCCACATGTGCAGAAGGAACTATTGCCAAACTTCCTTGTCTTCAACGTAGTCTTTAATTTTATAATATGCGTTCTTGATAAGGACACGTTTGATGTGGGTTTTGAACTTCCCATCGCTAAGTTCTATCACCGACTTTGGCAACTTGTTATAAAAGCGGACACTATTTATAAGAAATGACTTGCTTGTTTTAGTTAATCTAAATTTGGGTATCACAATTTCATGTCGACTACGTGTATTTATATTATGGAAATCGCTTCTTATTTTGAAAAGTCCTAAGTTTTTGCGAACATAATACTTTCTAAGATATAAAGAGAAGGCAAAGTCAGTATTTCAATTTCTTTAAATTTATCTCTAAGGGACTCGCGAGGACCCATTTTATAGATCGCGCGGATTGCCCTCTTTTGTAAAATGAAAATCGAATCTACGTCAGCTGCCGATCCCCACAGCAGGACGCCATAAGACATAATACTGTAGAAATAAGCAAAGTATACTAACCTAGCTGTGGCTATATCAGTCAACTGCCTTATTTTTCTTACTGCATATGCAGCTGAACTTAATCTACCTGAAAGAGTTCTAATGTGGGCGCCCCATTGTAATTTTTAATGTAAAGTAATTCCTAAGAATATAGTTTCCGTTATTGCATCTAGTTTTTTGCCATCAAGTTTTAGATTTAGACCTACTTGAGGTACATTTGGTAATGAGAACCTAACCTAAACCTAATTTAGTTTTGTTCGCATTAAGTAAAAGATTATTAGCTGCGAACCATTTTGAAAGTACAGCCAGACTATCGTTGACATGTAAGACCTCTGTATCTTTCCTGTCTATTTTAAAAATAAGAGAAGTGTCGTCAGCAAATAGAATTATATCCGATAAGTTAGCCATCATGTAAGGAAGATCATTTATATAAACTAGAAATAAGAAAGGGCCGAGAATTGAACCTTGAGGCACGCCCATTTTAACTAGAGACCCCGCGATGTCACATATTTGGTGCTGCCACTTGTATATGCCTTCCACAAATTATCACATATATTTGCCTTCATCTGGACAACAGATATTAATGCATGAATCCAAAACGGTGAAGGAAAACATCGTGAGGAATCCGGCATGCCTGAGAGATATTTCTCAACGGCATGTGAAGCCCAAGCGCGGCATAAAAACTCTTACACCAGGTTAGTCACTAACACAGAACAGAAAAACGTTCTGTGGTCACTAACCACACGAAAAAGAAGGAAAGAATGAATGAATCACGAAATCAGATATTATTGCCGAGTTGTTCATAGTAATATATTTATGCTCGTGACTGTATGCAAATTCTTCTTGATATTTTGGTGTATTCATACTATTGCGCGCCTGTAACTCAGCACATCCATAGTTGGATAAGAGAAGTTTATAACAACAAGGTATTTCTCTTCAAAAAAAAAAACCAGTCAAGAGCGAGTCGGACTCGCGCACCGCGGGTTCCGTACCATTTTAAAGTTTCATCGGCGACGAGGCCTATATTCGTCAGAGAATTTTAACACTGCGGTGTAGAATATTGCAGTCTTAGGTCAGCGCCATCTCTTGACCGATAGTGGAACTAATGTAATTTTTGTTGATAATTTCTGAAAAAGTGTGCTATTTAGAGACATCGTTTAATTTTTCCTGTAATCTTTACATAAACTTCTATCACATAGAATAATTTCAGATTTTTCTCTTTGCAAACTTCGGAGATAAGGGGGGGGTCGGTATTTGTGACAGACGGACAGACAAACTGAGTCGCACCATTAGGGTTCTTTTTACCATTTTGGTACGGAACCCTAACTAGATATAAAATAAGAAAAAGAACTGATGCCTAGTAAGAGTTTCTTTAACAAATTCTATAAAAGAAAATTTCTTAGAAGTATGACGTGAGATATTTTCAAACTATATTTTCCAACGCACGAATGCGCCTGCCGGTTTTGAGAGCCGCACCGACTCTCAATATATCGGCTCTGACAATCACAACTCCGCATTTTCCGATGACCCACATCTTTCTCAAACAGACAAATCAATATTGCCAGTTTAAGAATTAGATAGGTACCTCAGAGCAATAATATTTAATAAGATAGCAGAAAAATGTGCTTCGAAGTGTTAAGTATTTTATTTTATTATCCGACTACGGCAAAGTCAAAAGGTTATGATTATGATTAATTGATATGAATTTTAGCAGTCTATGTATGTGTGTATGTATATTTTTTGATAGCTGATTGTCTTCGTAATCTTCTTCACTCACATCGGGACGAACAATATAGGAAGAGGTCATGGTGTCGTCAACACATATTATTATAAACTGCCAGCAAGGTGGTTACATGGCTGATATGGGTTACGCTGCACTTACATTTAGATATCGGGAAACAAACAGTTACACAAATATGTTAATTTAAACGTAGTGAGAAAAAAAAAGAGAACACATTATGGTAGCTCACGACGTTATCCATGATTTTAATACTGCCAAAATTATTAAGGACTGATGAGCAATATAAAAAGCCACTAACTTATCATGAAATAATTCCAAAACCACGCAAGATAGCTTCTTGAAGTAAAAAGCAACATTCAAGTGTATCTGTTTTCAAGATTTTTTTTACTTCATGTAGCTGACTTGTGTGGTTTAGAAGATATTTAGATTTTTTTGGCACTTTGCAAGTGGCTTTTTTATATTGTGCGTCAGTGTATTTGCACACAAGTGAATCTTATGAAACCTAGCTAAAATCTAAAGAAAAGTCAATAAAAACTTTTTTTTAACAAATATAATGAAAAATAAATCTACGATTTTTGTCCTCAAATCTGAGTCACTAATAATTTTTATCTACGCACTACATTATTTCTTTAATGTACCTAGCCTTCATTAAAATACCTAATCTACCAATTTACCCGGAAAATTCTAGGGTCAATAGTAACTTCCTTTTTACAAAGGCTTTTATCTACAAATAGACTGCGTTAGTTTGAGTAGTCACCAAAGAACATTTTCTGAAGTTGTGTTAGCTAAAATAAATATTATCAGTAACTGCGATGGAACTAGGCTTCCCGATATATCCAGTGTGCGCAGCTCGAGCCAAACGTGACAGGTGGTCCTAACGGAAAGCTTCGTATTCACTGAGTTTGGCTCGTTTTGAGGTTTCTATGTGTGTGTGCACACAATAAATCATGACGTGTTATCTATGTAAATATTTAAATGAAAATACGGTACGTGAAATTCAACATTCTGTTTCAAAATATTTAAAAACAGTGGCACTCCAGGAGTACCGACAGAAGTGAAAACTTGAAAAAAAATCGGCATCGCAGTAATCAACGCGTTGAAGTCTTTTACTCCACGCACCGTGGAATCAACGCGTTGATGTCTTTTTAATGGTCAAAAGCTGGTGTCGTAATAGTGTCTCGAAATCAATGGTTTAGTCCCATCTCAAAAATGCCCGACACGCCCAAAGAAGTATTCATTTCAACAACATTCTACTTGACCTTTCTTGTTAGGATTCTTGACCCTCAATTTTGAAGTTAATAACACAGAACATATAAAAACCGTTCTTCATTCTTTATTTTCAGAAAAAACTCTAAAACTAAATTCAATAAAATTTCTACCATTGTACAAAACAATATAAAAATAAGTGACAGCGCGAAATATTACACCGTATTATCAAGTCCATATAAACGAAATAAGACATCGCCTTTTTCTAAGAAATTGGATTCTGAACGCAGCATTTGAGCCACCCATAAAGAGTCGTTCAGTATTGTCTCAAAGGGTATTGATGATAATTCCTGTTTATATCCAATAGAAGAAAGGGAACAGCGATATCGGGCTGATATACGCAATTCTCGCATTTAAACGACTTCCACATTGCTACCAAGAAAACTCACATTTTTTTAACGAGTTGAAGAGTGATAAGAAGTCTTGAAAACACTTTGGTGTAATCGTGCCTTTAGATTTGGGGACCTCCATTATTATAATCGTTTCTTTTTACTTCAAATACAACGAGTATTTGAAGTAAGGAAATAAATTACGCGACTTTTTTCGTTTAATCTGAAATCGATATAATTACGGGTAAGCTTCCTAGTAATAGAAAATCTTAATCTTTATCTTTATTACAATCCATAATTTATACATACAGGAGGTAGGGAAAAATAAATTGAAACCATTATGGACCCTGTCGGGCACACCAAATTTTTAAATAACTAGGAGAGACTATCCGTCTATTCTTTTTTTATTTTTTTTGCAGTTGAATAAGTTACTACATTTATTTATTGTATTACTCATTTATTTATTCTCTATATATATATTTAGAAATACCTAGGTAGATGTTTTTAAATTCATTGAAGAAAATCTCTAATCAGACTATACAACAAGTCACACCCAGTCATTTTGCGCTAACTAATGCGGCCATAATTTAGAGGCTGTAGCTTGATCCACTTTTCTCAGTAATATGAGTACAGCACAGATATTAGCATAATCAGTCTATAATTTTCCCACAACTGAGACACAAGCTTTATCTCTGTGAGAAGGAGTGGGCCGTAATCCACCATTGGGCCCAGTACGGTTAAGTAGATGTCACACGTCTTCCAATTTTTGGTTCTAGGACATGCCGGTTTCCTCACGATATATTCTTTCACCGTTTTAAGAGCAGTGATGATGAAATAATTTATACAAATTAAAGGTCAGGGTTGGAACCTAAAACCTTAAATAGATAAATTGTAAATCCTGTGGTCATTTTCGTATCAAAAATATGAAGAAAGGAAAACAGAAACCAGCGAGCCTTACAGTAGTCACCTTAGTAATAAGCAACATTAAGGTAACAAGCAACAAGGAACGGGGCCTCGTCAAGATAGTTTCTGACGGCCAACTTTACGCAATCATCGGTCAAATCAAATAGCGCGCGCTTCCCCGGCTTCCTATGACACACTTCCGTCCCTTTTCATGAAATCACTCCTACAGATTTCATTATTTAGATTTTTTTAGATTTAGATTGCAGGAAAACAAGAGGAAAGAAATTCAAATCAAAAAACGATTCCCAAAAACTGACTAGAATACATCGAGATGCAAACTTAGTACCACAGACGATTTTCTGGTACTTCGACAGCCTAACTACCCCATTATGATCATCGATTGACACTGGCTAGGCCTTCTTACCACTTCCAGAATACCCCCAAATTCAATAGTCTGAAGAGTTTTGCACATAATTTATCAACGGATTAGAACTAGGTACATTTAAAATGGCACTTATTTATCAGCAGTTTCACAGCATAACTGGAGTGATTTAGCAACACTTATTGAACTGGGCTCGTAGCTAAATGATAAAAGCCGCACGGGTCGATCGAAGGTTAAGCTACGCTTGCCGCGGTCGGTTCGTGGATGGGTGACCATCCATTACATATTGATACCCCTCCGTGCCTCGGAAAGCACGTAAAGCCGTCGGGCCCGGCTGACATTCGTAGATCTTTGACAGTCGTTACGGGGAGTCAGAAACCAAAGTCTCACTACCAGCCTTATCAAGGGGTATCGTATTACGCAGTAACTAGACTGTGGAGGTCAGATAGGCAGTCGCTCCATTTATACTAGTATATGGTAATATTATAAAGAGGTAAAATTTGTTTGTTTGTAAGTTTGTATGTAGGGATAATCTCCAGAACTAACGGTCGGATTTGAAAAAATCTTTTTTACTGGATAGCCCAATTTTTGAGGAAGAATAAAGGCTCGCGGATGAAGTCGCGGGCAGAAACTAGTGTAAAATACAGGTATTGAGCTGCTGGAGGTTGACCTCAATATAGTTGGGAAAAAGCTAGGCAGATTGATTGATTGAACTGTTTAATAGTAGGTTGTAAATACCATAGAAAGTAAATTTTGATTCTATAAATATCTTGTTCGTTCATTGACGGAACCACGGATTTTATATTTTATTTTATTTCTTAAGAAAACTTACAGCTAGAAAGTTTGTGAAAGAAGGCCAATTAAAAGTTTTCACGTACAATATTAGGGTAGCACAAGAAACAGCAGACAGGCAAGCGAAATTAATAATAATTAAGCATTCGGACTACAAATAATAAAAGTATTATTGGTAGATTCGAAATTAAGAAAAGACTAACAGGTTTTAGTGATCTTCAAAGAAGTTTTTACATAGTATTTTTTAAGTTAGGAACACTGGTGGAGAATAAATCAAGATCATCAACACTTTGACACATCGAGTTGTGTATATTGGGCAATCTGTGTCGATGCTTGACTAAAAGTCATAGTTCATACAAAGATGTCGACCTTCCGGGAATAGAAAATGTAATAAAACATAAAATCACGACTGTAATCCCCGATGGTTAGGCAGAGGTGTACCTAATAGTACACCCTCATTTCGCCAGTTACGTTTAAGTCCCATTTATGTAATAGGGGGCGAGCCTATTGCCATCAGTTCGAGTTGAGTTTCTTGCCGGCTCTTTTCCATATGAAACGACCAATTGGTACCGTGCACATAGCTTCTGACGTTTCATATGTGCCCATGTAGGTTTGTGTGAAATAAAATCATTTGAATTCGAGTCAAACCCAGACTCCAGGCTGCTACTGAGAAATACCAGATTGATAACCCCAATAAAGCCTCGTGCAGACTGGCACAACGGCACGACGCGACACCGGTAATTGTTCTACCGTGAAGTTTTATAAGAAATTGTTTTCTTAGAGTCGCGTCGCGCTGTCACGCTGCGCCAGTCTGCACGAGGGTTAACACTTTGCACGATCTGGGAATCGACCCTGGCGACCACAGACTAATGAGACAGTCTACAAATTGTAATCATAAATTAAAACTACACTGCCGGGTATGGTGTTTCCAGCATTTGCTTACTTTTTAATGAGTACCTACACTACTTACCTACCTACTTACTTACATAGAAGAATATAAAATTCTATATCAAAATGATTTTAACGACGTAGGTCCCTATCAGACTTATGATAGATCCATATTTGGGTTTTTTCCAGTACAATGCTCTTTACAATAAGGAAAGTTCTGGACAATATGTCCTTAAGCCTACCCTGTCGCTTCCAACCGAAGTATTTCAGTCCTTGGAAAGTTCTTTTAGCTGACAAGATAAGGAAACTTTATGGAATATTATATTACATTTGATGAAACTAGAAAACTATAATACTATTGGAAGAATCGTCGAAAAATAAGCAATGTCAATCAATCTGCCTTGCCTTTTCCCAACTATGTTGGAGTCGACTTCTAGTCGAACCGGATGCAGCTGAATACTAGTATTTTATATAGAGCGACTGCCTATCTGACCTCCACATCCCAGTAACTGTGTAATTCGATACCCCTTGGTAAGGCTGGTCGTCAGACTTTCGGGTTTCTGACAACCCGTAACGACTGTCAAACATCCACGAATGACAGCCCGGATCAACGGCTTTACGTGCTTACCGAGGCATGGAGGAGTCTCGACTGTAAAGATGGTCACCCATCAACGGGCCAACCTCGGCAAGCATAGCTTAACCTGATGGATTGACCAGTGCGGTTGTTATTACTCAGCAACGAGCTCCTCCGAAAAATAAGCAATGTAAAACAAGGAATAAAAACGTAGTAATTATTGGGAAATTTGTAACGTTATCTTCGGGTATAAAATTATTAAGAAATTCAAACTTACAATATTTACTTACATTAAGAAAATCCTATTCTAATACCTACAGAGATTATTTGTACTAAAACTCATCTTAAAGATTATAAACTTCACAGAACTAAAGTTAAACCATTCCAAATTTTAGAATACCCGTCCCTTTTCCAATTCTAGTAAAACCCGTCAAACAGTTCAACATTCCAGTTTAGCAATTTATTTTACGTTTGTGGAACCAATATTTTACCTTGTTTCCAAGTGTCACGTGGGGCGGACAGAGACAAAGTTATCTTGTAGCACCTAAAAAACCTATTGCGGACAACGTCGTCTCATCGAAGGACTTAAACAGATATCTAGGTACGTAATTTATTTTCGTAAAGGTTACACGGGCAACTTCCATTGCTCAATTCTGGGGAAAATGACGTTATGAGAACATTAGAATTTACTTTAATTTCAACAAGTAACATTATTGTTGCTAAAAATATTGCCACACCATATTGAGAAATATTGAGTAACATAAACTAAGCATTGCATTTTAGTAATACAGAATATATGAAACTGAGCTCGTTGCTAAGTAATGACAGCCGCACGGGTCGATTAACTAAGTTAAAGTCCGTGGATGGGTGACCATATTTACATACCGAGACTCCTCCGTGCCACGGAAAGCACGTTATGCCGTTGGTCCCGGCTGTCATTTGTGGATCTTTGACAGTCGTTACGTGTCGTCAGAAGCCCGGAAGTGTGACGACGAATCTTACCAAAGAGTATCGTATTACCCAGTTACTGGGTTATGGAGGTCAGATAGGCAGTTGCTCCATGTAAAATACAGCGTAGATGAATTTTTAAACGATATTTTGCTTTTATAGAATTCTGATTGTGCGTATTATTCAGCTGCATCCGGTTAGACTGGAAGCCGACCCCAACATAGTTGGTAATAGGCTAGGCAGATTTATTGAGAATAAATGAAGCGATCATAAATAATATTGCTGAAACAATTGATAGGTAATAATTTAGATGGTTTCATTTATTACCAAAATCAAAAATCTTTTAATAATGGCTGATAATCAGCACTTTTTGAACGTGAAACGTTACAAAATGCGACTTTCACCAATAAAACTGAATACGATCAGAAAATCTAAACCCATTGGTAAACTATGATCAAGAGCTGTTAGTGTCAATATTCCACAGCAATGAAAACAGCTCTTGAGTGTATTGCTTCACTACCTTGACGGTTGCCGAGCAACAGTTGCTGAAAAAATTGCCCGTATGTGCGCGTCTTAAGAAACTTCGCATTAATGTCAGGCCAAGCAATTTATCTTGGCGTAATTCGCGTAAAACGCTTATTGGCTGTCGTGGCCCACACGGAGATAACATGATTTATATCCTTCTGCTAATTATTTCATACGACGCTAAACATCTTTTCTGGGTAGCTGTTTGGTAGTTATTAGGTATTTGTTAGACATTTTCGGGATAAATAGTTTAGGATATTTAGACTAGTTTATTCATATTGATTATTTTCTTTAGACCTGTTTTTGGAAATATATATTATGTGCTTTTTATCGTAAACCCAGTACTTTACTTTTGTACCTTTGTTGAGTCGTTAACATTGCCTATAATAACTGTATAGTAGAAGAAGTTGCAAATGCAAAATTCTTAGGTTTAACTATAGATAATAAACTAACCTGGAAACCTCACTTAGAGGAAATTGGCAAGCGTCTGAGTATATCTGCATATCTATTATTCCAATTATCCAAGAAAGTCAATACTGACACACTATTAACAGCCTTTCATGGATTGGTCGCTTCTATTTTAAGATATGGTGTTATTTTTTGGGGATAGGCAACTAATAGAAAACTTTCAGAATGCAAAAAAGATGTATACAATCAATGTGTGGTCTAAGAACAACGGATAGTTGCGTTCCTTAAAACGACATAACAATGTCAAAACAAGTGTAAAACTGCTTTATTGAAAAAGAGTTTCTTTGGGATTGCTGCAAATATTTTTAATAAAAAACCAGATATTATGAAATGTATGCCTCTAAAGAAATTTTAAGTCTCTTCAGAGGTTATTACTAAAGAAGTGCTATTACAGCGTAGATGAATTTTTAAACGATATTTTGCTTGTATAGAATTCTGATTTTGCGTATTAATTTGTTTTTTTCTGAATCTCTTACTCAAATTAAATTTTGACATTGTGATTGCGAATTGAATTTAAACTTTAACATTGTAATTTTGAATGAAATTGAAATTTTGACATTGAACTTTTTACTTAATTTAAATTATGACATTGCAATTTTTTTATTTAATTTAGTTTTTATATTGCAACTAATTTTGTACGCCATAAATGGCAATACATGTAGCCACCTCATATTAATTATACGACCTTCATACTGTACTCATTTTTTACAAAATATATATATATATATATATATATATCTATTATCTATATATTATCTTATATTATATATATATTATCTTATCTCAGAAGACCAAGATAATTTCTGGACTTTAAAAGAGACTGTGACCTCTGACTTTGTATCAAAGTTTGTTTGAACGAAGTTTGTTTAAGTTTGTTTGTTTGTGTTTCTTTTCAGTATAGTCGGTTAGGAAACACCCGACCTCTTGTAGTTGTAAACTATAATTTAATTTTAAATAATAACTATAATTTTTTAAATTTTGTAATTTTTGTAACATTTTACAATTTGATAATTTTATATTAGACATTTAATTTTTTTACGATTCTGACATTTTTTATAGTTTTTATTATTATTTTTAATGAGTTGTTGAATGCTTAATTAATCACCATTATTTTATTTTGGGTTTTTTATCTGTTTAGAATTTAAAATAGTTTGTAATTGTAATATATGAGTGTAAAACTATGGACTAGAATTATATCTGAATACTACTGAATTTAAATACGTTTGACTTCTAAAAGCATTTTTTAAAAATTAAAAAAAAAATAATAAAAAAAATATGATGAAGATTTTGCACTTTTTGTACCCTATAAGTTGGATATCGCAGTGAGAATAGAGTTACTAGATGAAACTAGAACTTATATGCTTTTCGTTTACATTTTCCTCCACTACATGCACTCTACTTTAATTTTCTACCTCCATTTCATAAAATAATGTATATTGTTTAGTTCACAAATACAATGTTGCTCTACTACTACAGTTACCTATTCTTTATGCAGTTTCAAGACTTGGCAAACACCAAACACGACATTACAAAACCAACTTTTACCTACATTTCGCTAACCGGAATGTAAACGGTAATTCAATGAGAGTACAAACACTGGCAGCGAATGACGCGTGAACTAATGGCCGTGTCGGTGCTTTCTCCCCACAAATATGCTCTCGCAAGCCGCAATGCAGTTTATGTCACTTCGCTCTGTTTAGTGCCGCTAGCTTGCTCGTATACGACCTAAGTACAAATAGATGCTTTCAATGGGTGTTGCTCACGGCTTAGAAATTGGAGTTTACTAATTAATGGCGTATGTACTATGGAGATAGAGAGTTATACCAAGAGCCTTGCAAAGCGTGGAAATAAAATAAACATTTTCAGCATTTCAAAGGCAAAGCGTAAAGACGACATTATCGTATCACAGAGTAAGCTACGTCGTCGTTTTCCACGTAGTGCGACAAGTGTGCAGAGCAATGACAACGCACATACATTTTTCTTCTTTTTGTAAATAATTTGGTAATTTAAAAAAACCGACTCCCCCTTTAAACATTTACTAAGTATTTTTAGACAGTGTTTGTGAACTTAAACATCTGTAGTTCATCAGTAGTTCTGTGAACAGGAGACCTCGCGAGCACAAACTTTTTTGAAATAATTTATATACCACTAAATTAGTATACCTTGTATGAAAACCTGTATACCAAGTTTCGTCCAGATTGGTTGTAAAATACGACCTGTAGAGGATTATCAACAAACTGACACACGCAAGCATATTTTGCCAGGTCTCTCGCTCGGTCAATTACATTAAAAACCTTATCCAAATATATTTGCACATATATTATTTTAATGGAGCTTTATTATTACTATTCAGGCTTGAATTTAAACCAAGTAGACTGGGTAGCACCATTAGTAGAAGCTTCTAATTAATACCAAAATAAAAAGACTACAAATATACCTAATGCTTATTATCATGCATTATTGTTTACGCGACCAAAGATTGAATCGTTGTCAACTTACGCACATTATAGGCGTAGTAAACAAAAAGAGTGTCACTCCCCATTATTTTCATGGTGAAGCAATCATAAATAATTATAGTTTCAAAATCATAGTTAATTGATTCAGGCGTGACCTTGTGGAAATCAATTATAAAATACAATGGACGTTGATACAATAATTATTTAGTAACCTGTTCCACTTATTAAATTATTCCTAAAAAAACATAAAAAGCCCTGTAAGAAATCCACACGTGTCTCACTTCTCAACAAGATATCCTCAGGATGACGATTGACATGTCGCGAACGATGATTGTGCGAATGATTTTTATTAGTAGGTAAGAGTGGAAAACCGAGTATAAAATATTTAAGGCAGACAGCCGCGACGCGACTCTAGTAGAACAATTTCCATGAAGTTTTCATAGACATTGTTCTACTAGAGTCGCGTCACTGCCACGCCGCGCCACCGCGCATTTATGAATCATCAGTTCCAAAAAAAGTCAGACTTTAAAATGTCGATAAGATAAGATAAGATAAGATATTTATTTTGCAAATATGGGTAAGTACAAAACTCGGTGACATAAAAAATATAATAAGCAACAGCCATATTTAACCAAAAGGCATGCAAAAGTACACTACAGATGTTAAGTAATATAATAAATAATTATAAACTATGTCAATATGAAAATTGATTAACTATAATTACAATTTAATTATGAAGTACTTCAATAGTAATTTATACTGTACACAATGAATTCTGCAGTCAACTTACTTCGTATTGGAATTAAATAAAAACGATGTGTCGATGCGACAGTCTTGTTGTCTTGAAAGCTCAATGTATCATAACAGTAACTACTCTTATGATACGGTTAATATCATACTCTAACTCCGTAACAATTATGTCATAAAAATTGCACAAAATAAACGTAAATAAATATGCTTCGTAAAACGTTACGTCAGGTTACCATGTTATTCTCCTTTATATTCTCAACTTAATAAGTAAACCAAGGTAACCGAAATAGCCCGAAGAATTCCCAAACATAATTGGCTGTGGGCAGGGCACATTGCTCACAGAACAGATGACCGATGGGGCCGAAAGTTTCTGGAGTGGCGACCGCGTATCGGAAGACGTAGTGTTGGAAAGCCACAAGGTGGACCGATGACCTTGTAAAGGCCGCTGGAATCCGCTGAATGCGGGAAGTAAAGAACCGGTCGAAGTGGCGGTGCTTGGGGGAGGCCTATGTCCAGTAGTGGACGTCTTTGGGCTGAATGATGAAAATGATGAATAAGTAAACACGGCAGATTTTTATTCCTATGTAAGTTACCATAGTTTCCTATAGTAAAATCCTTTAAAATAAAATTGAAGTAGGTACTAAACATTATCTCGTAGAGAAATGAGCGCAAATTAATTTAAAATATTATTCTCATTTGTGTTGATTCTCTTACAATGAGGATTGTGAAATTGCTAAGTATTTCTTAATTACCTACTCAATCACTGTTATTTTTACTCAGTTCTTAACTGTAATTTATTACGTATATTTGTCGGTAGTAACATTATTTCCTGTTGTTTTACGTAGAACTTTCTGATAATATCCAGCGATGCTCCACCCAAGCCGGGCAGACCTCCACTGTATGCTCCACCGTTTCCTCCGGGCGATCCACACAATAGTGACACCCGGGCGTTTCCTCCCGCCTTATCCTGAACAGGAACCTCCCGAAGCTGCGTTCCACGCGCGCCTCAAAGAGATGTCAGCAGAATTGACGGGGTCCACTAGGGCCAATGCCTGCCAGGGGTTCGAAGACAACCGATAGGGAAATCGTGGCCCCCGGCAACAGGGCAACCGAAGGAACACGGGTGGGTTTTAGTCAGTAAAAGTCTGACACGCCCTCCCGCTCCGCCAAGAGCGGGAGAAGTTATTAGATAATTTCCAACCCAAAAAAAAAGCATGTAGGTACATGTACAAGTAAGTACAAATGAGGACAAGAATTGTTATTTCGTGAATTAAAGTATTTCATTTCTTTTATTAAATTCACAACAGTCAATGGAACTTCTGAGAGGTATCCCAGCAATATTTCATGTAGCTGTTACGGCTAAAACCCGAAGTGCGGCTACACCTAGTTTTAGCCGGCTAGAACTAGGTGCGGCCGGTAGCAGTTGGTTAAACTTGCCTAAATGGATCCTGGCACTCGCCGGCCGCTGCCGCGGCACCGCTCGCTTCGCTCGCTCGGCTCGTGCGGTGTGTTATGTGGTCACAGTTCTAACCTAACCTAACCTACCTTTCAGCCATTTTCATTTGCTACAACTAACTTTTACCAACTGCTAACCGCACCAAGTTCTAGCCGGCTAAAACTAGGTGTAGCCACACTTCGGGTTTTAGCCGTGACATAGCTACATTTTAATGTACCTATCCTTTTATTACCTATTCGTTTTTTCCAACAAACATCGGCTTACATACATACATTGTGAATATTTATTGTATACATTACGAAAGGCCCTATCTCCTGTGATAGGTAGGTACAGTTTTTGTTAACTAGTAGGTACAGGATACAGGTGATCTTTTCCACTAAAGTTAAGTACTGTAATTGTATTGCATAGTTTCTGCTTATATTTAACTGGTGGAAAAATAATCTGTAACACTGTTTTTGGAACATTAAAAAATTATTATTAATATGGAGACATTTTAGGCCGTCTGTATTATGGTATCTTATGCAATGGACCTTTTAAACATACAATTTATAATACATACATGTCGGAGACGGGTATGTGACTCTCGTTATTATCAGCGATATTTTAACTACTGTGGGCGTAGTGTGGGTAGTGTTGGTTAATGCAGTTCAGATCACATTATAATTTACTATCAAATGAATTACACTAGCTAATTTATACACACAGAGGGTGCGACGGCGTTTATTAAAATCACCAATTAACAAAATGATCACAAATTACAACTAACACAATAACTGAGCACCACGAATCGAGAACAGTTCCGTGACGTCTTGATTCCAATGCGACTCGAGGCTGAATGTCCTTCTCGCCGTGGCCTTCAAACATCACGACTCTGAAGAATCGCGCCTTTTTTGGTGTAGGTAGCTCACCCTTGATGTCGCCAGTGGCGCGCTTGCGATTCGTTTCGTGTCTGTACTAATGACCGGATCCGACATACATATTATTTTACTTCAACTCGAATTAATTACTTTCAGAACTTTGTGTTAACTGCCTTATTAACCTTATCAGTAGTAATTGTAGCAAAAACATCAGTTCCTAGTAAATTTTTTTTTTTTTTGCATAATAGACTTTATGAACAAGGCTTTAAAGCATACTACTTCTCATACTCCATTCACATGAGTTTTATGTGTTTTGTCGACTGTTTCCCTTTGTATACCAATCTTAACAATTCAGTTCTCTCTCAAAACGAAGTATTGAAAGCAAAAAATTCTCAATATCGACATTTTCATGCGTTGAATTGTTCCGCGCTTAGACTGGTGTAGGGCTGTCATCTTGATGTTATTTTATCGAAAATATTTACAAACGACAGAATTTTCATAGAAGAATAATTAGTAGTAACGGAAAAGGTAATAAGTATAAAACAGTAAATACATGCTTTTGATTTAGATCCTTACCCATCTACTTCCAAGAGCTTATTTCATAACGGCAAGAGACATTATTTTTAATATCGGGATCTTAAATTTAGGTACTGTGAATTTTTGTTAGATATCAACGAATATTTGCCGAACCGCACCTATTTACCAACACACGAAATAAAGATAAACATTAAACAACCCAAGTATTGGCATCAAGCAGGTCTTTGAGGAGTATCAGTACAGTATAACATAATATTTACATGTCTACGAAAAATACCTAAGGAATATCAACATGGAATATCGATATGTCAAAGAGGGCAAAATGAGTGTTTGACATGTCAGCGGGTCACAAAACTTGTGGTTTTTTATTGGTTTGGCAGTCATTCCATAACCATGAGTATTGTACATTTTTATACTGTGTTTCTATTTTCTTAATGTCCCTCGGCAAACTTCGTGTTTCGTCAGTTGTCGGATTTTTATCAGTTGCCCTTTACACATAGTACTGACCGGACGCTCTATATCAACTTGGAAGTATATAGAGTTGTTACTACAATTTTAACTTAATGTAATTTATTTAAAAAATGGGAGGAAAGCTGCTAAAGGCACAACAGATAGGAAAATAGTTTTACAGCTCTATATAGTTCACACGGAACTCAAAACAAAACAACAATAAAGTACTTAGCTTTGAATTCAAATTATTATACACGGTAAATCTAATAATTGATGGACATGGAAATTAGCATTCGTTTGTATTCGGAAATGCGATGATACCCGAGGGACATTAAGGAAATAGAAATACTGTACAGTAGAAGTATTAAATACAGCTCTTACGGTTTTCCTTCTTACGATTTTTTCGAGAAAGTGCATTACACACACATTACAAAAACTTTCTCGTTCCTATAAAATATTCATACACTGTTTGTCCACCGTATCGTGAACGGGACGTCAACGAGAAACGAGATTACGCGGCCATAGTAAATGTACTGTCGCTACTTCGTCCCGTTCACGGTGCGGTGGACAAACGGCGAAAGACCTGTAGTGTGATTGTTAATTTAACTGGTAATGTAAATTATAGGTGATGTGATAAGGCAACGTTGCGATTTAAAAGAAGATGTAGTGACAAAAATGTAAAATAGTATGCTTATGATGGTTTGGTCATATTGAAAAGATGAAAAAAAGGCGACAAACAAAAGGTGAGGGGACGCCCTAGTAGGATATACCTATACTGACCCTTATTGTTGATGTTCTTCAGAAAAGTCAGGTAAGTACATAGTACTCGCAACCGGCATGCGAGTATGACCAGACGTATGAATGTGAACGAAGCTCAAGGAGTATTTAGGGCCTATGCACATAACCACGTTGCTGCGGCGCGCAACGCAACGCGTCATTGCCTGACCATTTTTCTATGATCAGTCACCAATTTCGGCGATGCAGCGCCGCAACGTGGTTATTTGCTTAGGCCCTCAAGGATCGGTAGGTGGCATTCTGTAGTTTTTGCCTACCATGGAAAGAAGGCGTGATTGTATATGTCGGAGGAGGGCATAAGACTCTTTCGTTATTATCAGCGATATTTTAACTACTGTGGGCGTACTGTGGGTAGTGTTGGTTAATGCGCAATAGAAAAAGCGTTTACAGTTCAGATCACATTATAATTTACTGTCAAATTAATCACACTAGTTATTCACACACTGTAGGTACACGACACGACTATTCGGAATGCACGACAGTTTCTAAACGTGTTCACTGCTTGACCGCCACCGATGAACTCTGCTCAGCTCTGGTCCGGTCGGTCCGAGCGTTATGTTTCTGTCGAATGCCGCTACGTGGCGCTGGCGTCCCGATTAGTCAACTCAGCAACATATAAATGGATGTATGTAGGTATCAGTAATATCCTTACAGTATTCTGTACCTGCATCTATTCATACATTTAGGTAGGTAATCAAGGTGATATCTGTTCAATACCTACTAATAGGTAATATGGTCCGTAATTAATTAAGACAACATCAAGTATGTCAATAGCAATATCCGTGTTTGTGTCAATGCCAATTATGGTAAAAACTCCTTTGTTTCTATTGTTATAGGTACTATCGAAGAAACACATCTGTACACTGTACAGATGTGTGTGACTGTGACTATTCTTGCTTGCAGCGCTCTGCCGCTATAGTATCGCTTACCTACGAAAAAAAAAGGGTCGTGTGCACGGGATTTTGTTTTCAAATTGGTTAGATAAGCGTTACCCCGATGGTACCTCCGTATACAGTCTGTCAATGACGTAAATATTATTTTGACTGCCTCGTTGGTCTATTGGTTGCCAGCGCTACAGACTGCCGAGCATGAGGTCCTGGGTTCGATTCCCAGGTCGGGCAAAGTGTTATTGTGTTTTTCCGTGGGAATTTGTCAGTAGTTGCCCGGTGTCTGGATTTATGACCGGTTGATAGCAATAGGCTCGCTCCCTATTACATGGGACTTGAACATAACTGGCGAAATACGCACACCTCTGCTCAACCTTTCGGGGATTACAAGCGTGATATTATGTTTATCTTGTAATATTTTGAGATAGGTTTAAGGTGACATTCTGCCGTGACACTCAATTAGCTATTGAGTGAGAGCCTGTGCACACGATGCGCTGCGGCGTCTTACATACAGATATCCATGGTATGCCACACGATGCATTCCGGCGTCGCACGTACACCGGACTTGCAGTCCGCGATACAAGGCGGGGAGGGGCGTTCGTGTTGCGACACCGGAGCGGCACCGCTCAGTTATTTGTGCATTTTCAAACACAGATATTTGGCAGAGGACAATTTAAGGTACCATTCTGTACCCGACCGCAGGAGGCAGCTGTAGGCGACATGTCACCGCGAAACGACTGGTTTCTATGAATTTCTATGAAATACCTTCCGTAGCTAGCAACACGTCGTTGGCAGCTACGGGCGAGTGACAGGCGACACGTGCAGTCCGACCGAAGACCAGTAGTGCCGCCAACGCTCGAGCGATAGTCACGTTTTTCTATCTTCTATCTACCGACTGGAATACGGGCAATTGCCTCCTGCAGTCGGGTACGGAATGGTTCCATTACGCGCTTTGCGGTACGGTGCCGCTGCGGCGTAACAACGTTACACGTGTGCACAGGCTCATACGTTTGCTTTTTTTGACACTTAGTCGATGTCTTCCTCACTCTGTGTGTGGAGTTAATTTGTGTCTCGGAAACTATATGAAAGCTGATGTGATAGAACTAGAGACGTGGTGTGTTGTTTCCACACTTCACAGCCCAACTTTAGTTGGTAAGAATGGTTGGTATTGTTGATCGAAGTAAGAATGTCATAGCTTCGTGCATCGCTTTACCACTTTTGACAACTATTCCCATTAAATTGTAGCTTCACTAAAGTTGAAACTATCTAACTGTCACATAGACAATATACCTTGTCGTTTTATGACGTGAAAGTGACATTCAACGATATGAGGATAAAGCAATTACGAGGTTGAGACAATACCTACAACGACAATAAAGACATATTTTCCTACTTCACCAATATTCATGATTGAATTTACCCACAAGGAACGTTGGGCTCGATAATTACCACAACCCCACCACTCGGACCACATTTGACCGTCGAAATCAACCATCAAGGCCAAGTCGTAGCCACAACGCAACCACCAGCGAGACCGCGCACTAGCGACCGGCCACATCGCAAATAACGATCTGTCTGTCTGCAAAAACTAGCCACAACGTAACCATATCACAACGTAAAACCAAGGTAACTACTAGCGACAACGCAACTGCAAGAAGTAGCAGCGACACTGTTAACACGTAAGTGGTTACGTTAAGCAGTGGTGCTTGCCCACATTGTATCGCTGAGTTGTGGTGTGGTTGTGGTAAGTGTGTAAGGGCCCTAACTTATTGACTTGAACGCCTCGTTGATTTAATGCTCACAAGTGCTACTGCTGAACATGAGGTCCGCTGGTATCGCTACCGCTGAACCGAGGTAGGTATATACCGTAATATATGAAAGCAGTTCATAACTATCTTACTAGGAATATAACTACTACTATTTGGGCACTCCGACCAAATAGGTTAGGTTAGGTTAAAACTGTGACCATCTACGCGTGAAACAAGCGGTGCCGCGGCAGCGGCCGGTGAGCGCCGAGTCGAAATTGTTCACAGTAACAAAATTAAGGCACTCCGACAGTTATGAACCGCTTTCATATAACTGTATTACGATACCTATATAGATATAACTTTATCACGACTATAACCATCTTACTGCGACATAAATACAATTATTACACCGTAATCATATCGCAACGTAACTACTAGCGACAACGCAACTGAACAAAGAATTTGCGACGACACTATTCACATGTAACCACTGCTTGCCCACATTTTGTCGCTGCGTTGTGGTGTGGTCGTGGTACGTGTAAACGGGCCCTAACTTATTGACTTGACCGCCTCATTGGTCTAGTACTCGTAAGCGCTACTGCTAAACATGAGGACCTGGGTTCTATTCATGGGTCGGGCAAAGTGTTATTGTGTTTTTCCATCTGGAATTTCTCAGTAGCAACCTGGAGTCTGGATTTGTGCCCGGTTGATGGCAATAGGCTCTCTCTCTCTCTCTCCTTTCGAGGATTACAGGCGTGATGCTATGTTATGAATTAACTTATTTTTCACTATGTATCAATTTGTATTAGATAAACACAATCAGAAACAGGAAACTGATAAGCAATGCACAGATTATTGAAGCAGTAACCCTGACAAGCCGCAGACAGGTATTGCGAGCTGTGCAATTAACTTTTCAGATGGATCTTTCCCGGCATGGAATGGAATAATAACTGGCAGTGCTAGCCGTTTTGCTATTGGCCGGGGTTTTTGTACTTAATACTGATAGCGAATAGTAGACAGATATTAATTTTGAGGTATTTTACAAGGCAGATGTGTGTGGAAACGCTGGGTGGGGACTGATGGATGTATAGTGACCTCATTTGTGATGTTCTTGAGAAAACAGCGTGCGTGTATGACTAGATGTATGAACGTAAAAAAAGCAAAAGGAGTATATATGAGGATGCAGCAGTCTTTCGTAGCAGTTGGCGTACCTTAGTTTCGGTCTATTAAACCCCCCCCCCCC
The DNA here is from genome assembly GCA_949152395.1 of Agrochola litura. Taxonomy (NCBI): domain Eukaryota; kingdom Metazoa; phylum Arthropoda; class Insecta; order Lepidoptera; family Noctuidae; genus Agrochola; species Agrochola litura. Next base: position 11,839,455 of record OX424509.1, on the reverse strand, counting down.
CCCCCCATAGGAAGAAGACAGGTCAAAGTCAAATAATTTATTTCAATTAAGCCCTTATAAGGCACTTTTGAACGTCACAAATTACAAAAAAATAAAATTGATTCTAGTCGCCCCTTCCAAAAGGTAGTTTTTTTTATGGAAAAAAACGGGCAAGAAACTCCACCGTTACTCTTTTAAAATGTTTTACAAAATTTTGTAAACAATAATTATATAATCATATGTGAAGACGATGCACCTGGAATAAAATTACTATACCACAATAGGTAAAAAGAATCCAAAATGAAGCAATGACAGATAAATTAATTATGTGATAGATACATGGTGCTTACATATTTACAAAAATTGTAAAAGTATATCTAAGATATTTCTAAAATTTTAACAAGTAATATTAATAATAGTGTGTGAGTTCAAGTAATCACAGAATGTAAAATCAATGATTAAAAAATTAAGGAGCAGGAGCTGGAGTTTATGTGTTGTGTTTGTGTGTTTTTTTTTAATGTGTTTAATGCCCCTCGGGAATCATCGCATTTCCGAATACAAACGAATGCTAATTTCCATGGCCATCAATTATTAGATTTATCGTGTATAATAATTTGAATTCAGAACTAAGTACTTTATTAGTGTTTTGTTTTGATTTCTATGTGAACTATATAGAGCTGTAAAACTATTTTCGTGCCTGCGACTTTAGCAGCTTTCCTCCCATTTCGAAAATATAATTACATTAAGTTAAAAAGTATTAACAACTCTATATACTTCCAAGTCGATTGAGAGCGTTCGGTGTGCACCAAGTGCAAAGGGCAACTGATAGAAATCCGACGACTGACGAAACACGAGGTTTGCTGAGGGACATAAAGAAAATAGTTATACTGTATGTTTATGTGTATTACTTTGTAAAAAATGTGTCGGTCTACCAATTTAGGTGGTTGGCTTATGTCCCATATAATGAACTTAGGTACCAACTTTTACGTATTAACATAATTAGAAATGTGGGTGAAGATATAGTATATAAAAAAAACTTTTTACAAAAAAAAAAACAACCGACTTCAAAAAAAAAACACTACAAAGTGAAAAATAACTTTAATTTCGAAAGTCGGTGTCTTTGGTTTTGAATTTTCGTTCTTTGTCACCGACTTCCGAAATTAAAGTTATTTTTCACTTTGTAGTGTTTTTTTTTGAAGTCGGTTGTTTTTTTTTTGTAAAAACTTTTTATTTTTCACTTTTTAGTTGTGGTACCTACCCCACACAAATTCGAATACCACTACCTGCTATGTAAATAACAGTGACAAGAAGTTATCATATCATCTACATACTAAGTGGGAAAAAATACGTATAATTGAAGCCAACTCAAAAACTACCCAAGCAAAGTTAATCAAATTTATATGGGACCACCTCTAAAGTATGATCTACCAAACAAAAAAGAATCATCAAGATCTATTCATAATTGGCGGAGTAATCGCGTAACAAACATAAAAAAAAAAAAAAAAAAAAACCGACGAATTGAGAACTTCCTCCTTTTGGAAGTCGGTTAAAAAAAGAAGCTATAATATTACTAACACCTTTGAGTACCTATTGGACTTGTGTCCCATATAAATAATGAACTTAGGTCCACCCCTACTGTTGGCTACATAAGGAAAACTACGCACTCATTGATGTTATTATTGCCTACGATTCTGGCTTTCAAAGGAGATATTAATAAGGAAATTATCATTTAGGTATTTATTAGCACAAGAATACGTAATCGATACGCTCTATTAATAAGTGCCTACATACCTAACTGTAAATGACAAGTAGATAATTATTTTTTGTTGGCTTTATATCGTCAAAAATAGTTTTCCGGAAGGTCTCCAAACAATTTGCAAGAAGATACAATGTATTTGAATAAACAAAGGTTAAATTCATCATTTAGGCCCACAGAATTAAAAGCACTATACCTATTTCACAATAATATCAAAATTCTCAATAATCATTTAATAATTAAGTATTGACAATCAATAATTTTGGTATTGTTCTAATTTAGAACAATACCAAAACTATTGAAATGTGGTCGTCCATTAATTAACATAATACCGCACCACAAAATAGATAGGTACAAAAGGTCAGCTCTGCACAACGAGCGAAAATACACGCACGGATGGGTGACCACCCATTACCTTATCGTGACCTTGGGTTGGGTTGTGGAGGTCAGATAGACAGACGTTCCATGTAAAATACTGGTATTCAGGCATTCGGTTAGACTGGCAGCCGACCCTAACACATTTGGGAAAAGGCTAGGCAGCTTTTATAGCCACGCGTCTACGTACAGCACAGATATAGATAGACCTAGATAACGCAAGTATCACGATCTGTATGAAAACCAAGCGTGCCATTTTTTGACTACCTACTATGATGTCACAAGCACTAGGAAACGTTTCTTTTATTTTTTCTCCTCGCATTTGCACAGTTTTTACAATTTATAACAGCGTAATTAACCATTTTAAATTTTTTTACTGACTTCCGACAAGCGTGGCACCGATGCAGACTGAGCGCGAAAGTGGCATCTTACGATTATTGTACGTAAGCTAGGCACGAAAATGGCACGCGAAGTAGTTAGTTGCTCTTGCGTTATCTAGGTATATCTATATCTGTGACGTACAGCTAGTGTAAGGGTGCTCGCGACAACTGGCATTCGTGTGACATGTTTTTAAATCGCCATAATTATGTACTTACGCGTCTATTTTCCGGATTCTGAATTGAAAATTTTGAGTTGAAAACTTGTCAAATTCTACTTTTGCATTACATAAGGCAATTTAATCCACGAAATTCAAAATGTATTACAATTTTTGTTGAATATGCGCTATATTCAACAAAAAATTTCATAAATTTTGAATAAATCTTTAGAGAAAATAAAGTAATGAACTAAAAAAAAGTGGATTATTGGTTATCACAATAAATATATTTGGAATAGAATAGAATATATTTATATTTAAGAGAGAATTAAAGAACATAATTAGCACATATAGAAAATATTATATATCATAACCCCAAAATATTTTTTATAAAAATAAAAGTTATAATACTACAACCTAACTACGACAAGAAAGCCAACTCAAAAGTATAAATAAACAAGACATTACAGACAGACAAGGCTGTTTGTCGTAGTTGGGTTTTAGTTTTAATAATTTATTTTTCACTTTTTCTATCGAGTTGGCCTTCTGTAACTAAATATTTTGTTGCCGCAATTATACCACATTCGGTTTATATTATATTACTACATAGAGCTGCTCTACCTATTTATTTGAACTAATGAAGAGATGTACTTCAAACAGCTTTCTGATTTACAAAATACAACCAAATTATTAGATATTAGGTTCGTGTGCAATTTGGAATAATTATATCCTCACTGGAAAGGCAAAAATACTTAACGCCATATAAATAATGTAGCGGTTAAGTAATTTTGCCTTTCCAGTGACGATATGTAAAACCTCATTACTATAAATATTTAGTGCAGGTAGTTGTCCGTTTGTTCGTTGTCCGTCAAACCTAAATTATTGATTAGACAGCTTCAGTCTAGGCTTCAAGTCTCAAAGTAGGTAACTCACGGCGTCTGTTGATTACACAAAAATTTATTTAAGGTTTAAGCACAAAGATCAATGTGCCCTTAACTTAACAAGATATTTTTTTTAAAGAGGAATCCGTTTAAAAAATTATTACCAGAACATTTAAAATAGACATCTTTTTTATAGCAACACGTGATCTTTCATTACCGCTTGCTCTTTGGGTAAGTCTTAGAATAACAAGCTACCTATTCTTAACATTAATTAGGTTAATTCCTCATAATTGTTTGCACAATCGTACTAATCATATTGCTTGTCAATCCATATTTGTAATTACCCAACATTGTCATACACAGTACCTACATGTATCATCTTAGCACCCAGCACTACCTGTACCTATGTAGGTATATATCACACGTCTTGCTTGCGGTTTCCAAGTGGGATTCCAACCAAACCGTAACGTTTAAGGAGGTGTACCACAAACTAATTTTGACAGCGATAACATATTGTTTTTATGCTTATTAATTTAGAATTAAATGCCTAAATGGCTTGTTCACAGGTTTATAATTATTGCAGTGCCCATCACACCTTATTTATGCAGGTATTAATCTGTGCTTGTATCAGGAGTAGATTTTGAAAAGTAGGTAATACAGTGTATAATCGTCCTGCATGCCCTGATACCCGCGGGGTTGCGGGTTTGTTCGAAAGGGTTACCGTGGCCCCTGGCCATATACAGGCAACTGAAGGAACACGGGTGGGTTTTAGTCAGTAAGAGTCTGACACGCCCTCCTGCTTCGCCCAGAGCGAGAGAAGTTATTTAATAATTCCCCAATCAAAAAAAAAATCTGTGCCCTGATACCCGCACGTTACAGGAACTTAGGGACGCTACTGATAACGCTAAACTCGTAGATAAGTTTAGGACTGAATCAATGTAGATTTCCATCGATATGCTAAGAAGAAAAAGTATCTAATTAGACAGTATCATACTAATTCCATGCTGCCATGATAGTACGTACTAATTCCAAGTTACCATGTCATTATTAAGATTCATTTGGGGATTTTGTTCTAAACTTTGGGTGACCAAGCTCTGCTCGGGTGAACATACGGAGAAAACGAGTTTTCCTAGATATTAGACCTAGCTAGATCGATTTTTCACCCCCGATTACAAAATTTAAATTTATATAAATATAAAGTTATCGAGCTGACGAAGTTTTCAAACGTATATAAAGCAATGAAAATTGATGCATTACCAAAATTAAACCGCTTATAACTATGGTTAACTCCCTATAAACCTTCAGTGTGATAATGATTACTTATTATTGAACTGTTAAATAAACAGAAATGTAATGACCTATTAAAATTAATTATATTAGTCATATTGCAAAACCTCAATTAATTGAATTCATTGGAAAAAAAAAACCTATACAGGTTATCGATTTAGTCATCTGCACACGTTCAGGTCTATAGTCCGTGCAATCCACGTAGACGCGCCCCACTCCGTTCCGCACCGTACTAGAGTTCAGCTTACAGTACAGTAATCGCGGTGTGGGGCGCGTCTTCGTGGATTGCACGGACTATACTCGGCAGGTACGACAGGATTCCAATTCGACATATTGATTACTGATTCACTTTCCCTATCTTCTTCTTCTTTTTGTGTGGTTAGTGACTAACCTGGTGTCAGAGTTTTAAAGCCGCCCATGGGCCTCTGACTTGGCTTCAGATGCCGTCGAGAAATATCTTTCAGGCATGCCAGTTTCCTCACGATGTTTTCCTTCACCGTTTTTTAAGCAAGTGATAATTACTACTACTACTATTAATGTTACTTTCCCTTTGATAGCCATTTATAATTATGCACATAACACCACGCCTGCATTACTCGAAGGGTTAGGCAGGTGTGAATCTATAGTGCACCCATATTTAGGCGATTATATTTAAGTCCCTTGTAATAGGAGACGAGCTTTTTGCCATCAACCAGGCACAAACCCAGACTCCGGGCTGCTACTGAGAAATTCCAGATAAACAACCCAATAACACTTTGCCCGACCAGGAAATCGAACCAATAACACTTTGCCCGACCAGGAAATCGAACCCAGGACCTCATGCTTTGGGCACGCCACAATTGCGGCGATAAGACCCCTCTTTGAGGAGTGGCTTGAGAGACGCCACGGCGTCCTCACCTTCCGCCTGACGCAGGTCCTCACTGGACACGGCTGCTTCGGGAGGTTCCTGTTTAGAATAAGGCGGGAGGAAACACCCGGGTGTCACCATTGTGTGGATCGGCCTGAGGACACGGTGGAGCATACGGTGGAGGTCTGCCCGGCTTGAGCGGAGCAACGCCGTGTCCTCGTAGAAGCGATCGGCGGCGGTGATCTCTCGCGTCCGGCCCTGGTTCAGGCCATGGTACGGAGCGAGAGGAAATGGCAGGTCGTCACCTCCTTCTGCGAAACGGTAATGCTCGCGAAGGAGGAGGTGGAACGCGTGAGGGAGAGGCAAATTTCGCGCCCTCACGCCCTTAACCGCCTCAGGAGGAGACGCCCGGGGCGGGAATCGCGATCCGATTTCCAGCCACCGTAGGCGCAGGCTTGCGGACGGTGAGCAATGGGTAGCTCGCCGTCCAATAAGGACCAAGCACGGATCGACGGCGCGTTGTGTTCCACGCGCGCCTCAAAGAGATGTCAGCAGAATTGACGGGGTCCGCTAGGGCCAATGCCTGCCGGGGGTTCGAAGAAAAGCGATAGGGAAATCGTGGCCCCCGGCAACAGGGCAACCGAAGGAACACGGGTGGGTTTTAGTCAGTAAGAGTCTGACACGCCCTCCCGCTCCGCCCAGAGCGGGAGAAGTTATTTGATAATTTTCCACCCAATAAAAAAAAAAAAAAAAGGACCTCATGCTTAGCAATAGCTTTTGCGACCACTAGACCAGAAAACTAGCTTGTATACCTATTCATTACAATTTATCATATTACCATGTTCATTTTTGTTTTACATTCAATAAAAATAAAATAGTAGGTACATTACTGTCGCAGCCTACAACAAGGGCATTGATAGACGATCGTGAAAATATGGGCCGAGGCGAAGCCGAGGCACGCATATGTGAGACCATTAATGCCTGGTTGCGGCCAAGGTACTTTTCAAATAAAGCGCGGAAATCCAAACTAAGTAAATTCATTATAAATTCCATAATCAATGAGAAAAATGACAATTTTCACGCGCCAATTTATGTTCATTTGTTTCTTTTTAGGGTTCCGTACCTCAAAAGGAAAAAACGGAACCCTTATAGGATCACTCGTGTGTCTGTCTGTCTCTCCGTCTGTCACAGCCAATTTAGTCCGAATCTAATAGACCGATTAAGTTGAAATTTGGTACACATATGTATTTCTGTTACCCAAACACGAATGAGTAACGTAAATTAATTAATTTTGAATATAGGGGTCACTTTTGGGGCGCAAACAAGAAAATTAAAAAAAAAGTTTTGCTAACAGTACCGTGTGACATATAAAATGAAAGGGCTTGTTGCGAGGATCTTAAATATATTTTTTATAAAATTTTAAAATAAATACTTATAAAGATATTTAATAAATTCAATGAAAATTGACCATTCCTCCCCTTATCTCCGAAACTACTGAACCAAACATTTTGAAAAAAATACACAATATGGCTCTTTACTCATAGATTACAGGAAACCCTATAAGAAGTCTATAGTCTTAAAATAACATGGTAAATCTCTCAATATTGTGTGTACAAACTTACATTTCGTCGCTCGGCATCCAATAGGCCCATCTCTCTAGCTACTATAATATCAAAATATCAAAAGTGTTTGACCGTCTGCTTAATACACAAATAAATAAAACTGTACATGTTCATGACAACCAATTCGGGTTTCGGCGTGGTTTGTCAACAGAAAGTGCAGTGTTGTGTCTTAAGTATACTATCACATACTTACTATACACAGCGTGGGACGCCGATTTATGACGTATTGTGGAGAAATATGGAGAAGGATAGGTTGTCAACGGTGCTTATAAACATCTTTAAATAGTGGTATGGTAATCAGATCAATAGTGTACGATGGGCTCGAACTTTTTCCAGGCCATACAGGTTGGAATGCGGGGTGAGACAGGATTGGCGAGCTCAGCAGCACCAGAGTGGGTTGCTTTAAAGATGGTATTTGTGTAAATAATATTAGCTATGCACATGATATGGTACTTCTGAGCGCGTCAATCTGTGGTCTCAGAAAGTAATTGGTCGCCAAATGTGAGCAGTATGCCAAAACACACGGTTTGATGTATAACTCCAATAAGTCGGAGATCATAGTCTTTGAGGCTGGGGGTAGACCGGGTTATGTACCACCTATATTACTTAATGGGACTCCACTACAAAGAGTATTTACGTTTAAATATCTTGGTCATATATTGACCCCTGACCTCAATGACGAACTCGATATTGAGTGGGAACGAAAGGCGTTGTCGGTAAGGACAAACATGCTGGCTCGCAGGTTTGCACGCTGCTCACTTAAAAAGTCAAAATTACTCTGTTTCGAGCTTATTATACAACGTTTTACACATGCAGCCTGTGGACTAGATATACCCAAAGGTCGTGCAACGCCATTCGTGTCCAATACAACAACGCTTTCAGGGTATTGGTGGTTCTGCCCCGTTTTTGTAGCGCATCGGGAATGTTTGCGGACGCACATTTTAATTGCTTTTACGCAACAATCACTGGTGCGCAGAGTACGGGCCAGCTCCAACAATATCTTAAAAAAGATCGCTAGCAGGCTGGATTGCATGTACATCAATCACTGCAGTGCCATCTCCCATGGGGTGAAATCAATTTAAACTAGACTACGTGGGGCACTCAGAAAGTTTTGGGATACTAGAAAAAAATATTTTATTTTATTTTATTTATTCAGGGACAATAAACAGCTACAATATGTGTTGGAACAGAGAAATGATAATACAAAATATTAACAATATTGCAGCCCACTACATTATCCGCATATTAACAAAAGAAAATATGATAATGAGTGCCACTAGATAGGTAATAAATAATTACATCTCATTAATAAATAATCATTAATTACATCACATTAATAAATAATAATTCATTACATCACATAATAAATAATAATTCATTACATCACATTAATAGTTATAATTTTTTTTATTATATCTTTTCAAAGAACTCTCCATTGGCGTCTATACACAGTTTTATACGTCTAAACCAATTTTCATAACACATTTTCCAGTCCGCATCAGCCACCTTTCCAATCTCCTTCTCAAATGCAGCCAGTGCATCTTCTGGTGATGAAAACTGTTTTCCTTTGTGTAGATTTTTTATTTTGGGGAACAAGAAAAAGTCGCACGGAGCCAAATCGGGACTGTAAGGAGGATGACCTATAAATTTGACCGGTGTGCTGTCCAGAAAGTCCCTTGTTTTGAGCGCCGAGTGTGCCAGCGCGTTGTCGTGGTGAAGCAGTAGCCCACGGAGGCCAGTGTTCGGTCGCTTGCTGCTTGCAGTAGTAAAAACTTCTGGCAAACATTTGGTAACATACCATTCAGCATTGATGCTCCTTTGATCTCGTCAGGGTACTGACACCAGATAATCCGGCAAAAAAAAAAACTTGCGATCAAAATTTTGCCTGCACTTCTGGCTCGCTTCACTTTGGTAGGCGTTGGTTCATTTTGAAACAGCCACACGGTCGACTGACGCTTCATTTGTGGATCATATTGATAAATCCAAGATTCATCACCCGTAATGATATCTTAAACGCGCCGAGACGAGCCTGCTACAAATTTTGCTATCATGTCTCGGCACCATTCTATTACCCGAACCTCCTTCTGAGCCTGCGTTAGATTTTACGGTACCAGCGTGAAACTATCTTCCTTAACCGAAGATGCCTGTGTAGAATTTCATGCACACTTCCCGATCCAATCGGCAGTATATACTGAACCTCTTCATATGTAATTCGCCAATTCTCTTGAATTAAATTTTTTACGTTTTGTTATGTAACAACCGTCATAGGGCGGCCACTTCTTTCTTTGTCCGCCAAAATTACTCGACCACCCATAAAGTCGTTGAACCAGCGGAAAACAGTCGCTTTAGAAGGGCTTTTTTCTATGAACACCATTCGAAGTCTTTCAAACGATTCTTTTGATTTTAGTCGACATTTGAAATCGTATAAAATGAAACCTAGACTTAGACTTTTTCTAAAAATGAAACCTAGCTAGATCGATTTATCGCTCCCGAAACCCCCTTTTTTTTTTTTTTTGTGTGGGAAATTATCAAATAACTTCTCCCGCTCTGGGTGGAGCGGGAGGGCGTGTCAGACTCTTACTGACTAAAACCCACCCGTGTTCCTTCGCTTGCCCTGTTGCCGGGGGCCACGATTTCCCTATCGGTTTTCTTCGAACCCCCGGCAGGCATTGGCCCTAACGAACCCCGTCAATTGCTGCCATCTCAATGCCATGTCCACCATGTCAATTGCTGTCTGCTGACATCTCTTTGAGGCACGCGTGGAACACAACGCGCCGTCGACCCGGGCTTGGTCCTTATCGGACGGCGAGCTACCCATTGTTCACCGTCCGCAAGCCCACGCCTACGGTGGCCGGAAATCGGCGGCTCGCGATTCCCGCCCCGGGCGTCTCCTCCTGCGGCGGTTGGGGGCGTGAGGGCGCGATATTTGCCTCTCCCTCACGTGTTCCGCCTCCTCCTTCGCTAGCATTACCGCTTTGCAGAAGGAGGTGACGGCCTGCCATTTCCTCTCGCTCCGTACCATGGCCTGAACCAGGGCCGGACGCGAGAGATCACCGGCGCCGATTGCCTCTACGAGGACACGGCGTTGCTTCGCCCAAGCCGGGCAGACCTCCACCGTATGCTCCACCATATCCTCAGGCTGATCCACACAATGGTGACACCCGGGTGTTTCCTCCCGCCTAATTCTAAACAGGAACCTCCCGAAGCAGCCGTGTCCGGTGAGGACCTGCGTCAGGCGGAAGGTGAGGACGCCGTGACGTCGTGGCTCGTATATACTGAACCTCTTCATATGTAATTCGCCAATTCTCTTGAATTAAATTTTTCACAGCCAGCACGTTTTGTTATGTAACAACCGTCATAGGGCGGCCACTTCTTTTTTTGTCCGCCAAAATTACTCGACCACCCATAAAGTCGTTGAACCAGCGGAAAACAGTCGCTTTAGAAGGGCTTTTTTCTATGAACACCATTCGAAGTCTTTCAAACGATTCTTTTGATTTTAGTCGACATTTGAAATCGTATAAAATGAAACCTAGACTTAGACTTTTTCTAAAAATGAAACCTAGCTAGATCGATTTATCGCTCCCGAAACCCCCTGCATACTAAATTTAATAAAAATTCTGATTCAGATTATATAAATACAAGAATTGCTCGTTTAAAGAAGATTTAGATTATTATTATATTAATACCGCGAATGTGAATTTTTTAACGAAAATCTGATTTTTGTTTTATTTCATTTTACACGTTCAAATAAGTGATACTGCAATTACAAAAAAACGTAAAGAAATGTCACATTCGCGGTATTGGATGCCGAGCGACGATTTGCAGTCGGAATGTATGGGAGAACATGTTTTTCAACTACAATGTTAAGTTTGTTCTTGGGATAAATAAATTCATTTCAACTACGGAACCCTTCATTGTGCGTAGTCCGACACGCACTTGGCCGGTTTTTTACTTTAAATACCTCGATTTGCAAGCCAAATCGAAATTTAAATAAATTCTTTGATAAGTTCCTTCCTTGGTTGCCATACTTGCCATGTGTTGAAGTAAAAATTCGTTCCGTTTTTAAATAACACGACAGATATGAGTTTTCATAGTAATTTATTCGGCCGCTAAACACGACAGATATGGATTTTCATACAAACATTTCCGGCCAGGCTCTTGCATATACAGCAATTTCGATTTATCTCGAAGAAGGTTGTCAAAATAATGCTCGAATTTCAAAAGAAGTTTGAGAAAACGATATTTACGATTCTGCTATCCAAAACAAATAAAACAAATTATTAAAAAAATCAAAAAACCCGACTGCAATAAAACAAATTATTAAAAAAATCAAAAAACCCGACTGCAAAAACTCAACAGAAAAGAAAAAAACAAGCATTATAATCTATAGGATTTTGGTAATGCAGGCGGGGACAAACAAAAGTTTCACCAAAATTTCAGGTTATTGGTTTGTCCCCGCCTGCAATACCAAAATCCTATAGATTATAATGCTTGTTTTTTTCTTTTCTGTTGAGTTTTTGCAGTCGGGTTTTTTGATTTTTTTAATAATTTGTTTTATTTCAAACTTTTTAGTTTTATTAATATATAAATAACTAGCTTTTGCCCGCGGCTTCGCCCGCGTGGATGTCGGAAAATAACCCACAGAAACGTGCTACCGGGATTCAGAGTATCCTATGCCCTAACCTATCTAGGTCATGGCCTATCCTATGCCTTTCATTTAGAAATCCGTTCAGCCCTTACGGCAGGAAAAGGTAACAGGCACATAATAAATCTATTTTAGGGTTCCGTATCTCAAAATGAAAAATTTTAACCCATATATGATGACTATTTTTTTTTTTCTACTTCGTTGTCTGTCAAGACCTTTTTTCTCAGGAACGAAGAGGCATCAAGTTGAAATAGATATCAAAAACTTAGATCTACGGTCTCTTGGATCTGTAACGAAATCAAACTTCCAAGTCAACGCAATAAAAAAACGGCAATTTATGCCGCTTATTTTGACACTCGCAAATAAACTAGTCTATTTGGTAATTTCCGTTGGCCCAGCAGCATGAAGTTTGGCGAGAAGCAAGGTCAAGTAAAGAGGAAAATCCGAAAATTGGTAATTTATGAACTGCAAAGTTAAGTTTGTTCTTCAATCCGGGATCAAAAATTATAGACCGTGTCTTGAAGTAACATTTAGTACGTATTTCATTCAAATCGGTACTCTCCACTCTGCTAAAAGTTATTTTTCAATTGAAAGTTAAGTTTGTCCTTCAATCCTAATTTGGGAATTCAGGCAGCCAATCAAGCACAGCTTTGAGACGGAACCTTTAGGGCGTAAATCCTACTCATATTTGTCCGGCTTTTTAACATAAATAAAACAGGTTTATATGATTCTAAATGCCTTACTTAAAATACTAATTATTATTCATTTTACTATTATCACCACCATTAATTTGTAATATCTACTCTAGTGCCGCCATTGAACCGAAGTAAAACCCACATGTTAGAAAGGTTAGTTTACGACTTATTGTGATAACTTTGACAGAGTGGGCCGATTTTAATTAAATATAGACTAAATTATATAATTCAAGATACAGACTATGGCTATATTTCCAATTTCCTTAAATCTCTTAAAAAGAAGACACAAAAAAAATCAATATGACATGTGAATTTTAAAATCATCCCCCAAACAGGTAAAATAGGGGGTTTACCTGTTTGAGGGATGATTTAAAAAAAAACGCCGAAATGTGTACCTACTTCTTTATTTCTTAACAAAAGCATTAATTTTAATTTTCATATCTCTAACTTAAGAAATGCTGGATTTGCCATACAAATTGTCATCCCCTGTAGGTTCTCTCATCTCATGCCCTTTAGGATTATTTTTGAGACAAAAAGTACCCTATATCCATCTCCAGGATGCCATCTATCTCTTTACCAAATTTTATCGAAATCCGTTCAGTGGTTTAGCCGTGAAAAGGTAACAAACATACAGGCACAGTTACTTTCGAATTTATAATATTAGTATGGATGAATTGATGGTTGACTGCTTAGCTCTATAAAAGTATAGCATGATGATAATCATTTAAAAGGTTAAATCTTTAACTATCTGCTACATTCGTTCCTTATTCAGCCCAGTGAAGTATTGGAATAATTCAACTGTTATATAGTGGTATATTGTGTTCATTTAAATAATGGTAACCTCATTAAAAAGATTTTTCAACATACAAAGGTATATTGTGTTCTATCTCTTCTCATTTCCTACGAAATGTATGGGAAGTTTTAAACCTCAGTTGGCCTAATATAGTTTTTTGATCTTAGTAATAAGAAATAGGATCGACCGGTATCAAAAAAGTTGTTGTGAAAATTGGCCATTTTCTTGCTGACTGTACAATTTTTTCAAAATCTGTGAATGCAAATCAAAATGTTTCAAAAAGTTAAGGACAGTCTCCTAAGACTGTTTTCTTGTAGCGACAACGGTTTTGTACCTGCCCTTATTGCCCCATCTCAAAATCCACCCTGTATATGCGAATTTCCAAAAATTCGTTCTTAGCGAACGTCTACTAAGTATAAACTACCTCCCTACCAAATTTCATCTTTTTACGTCAAGTGGTTTTCGATACTTCGTGATGAAGTCAGTGAGTGTGAGTCGCGTGAGTGAGTGAGTGACCTTTCGCTTTTATATATTTAGATTATGCATATGTATTTGGAATTGACTGATTACTAACTTTTATTTGATACCAATAATGTATTTTTTTAAACCTACCCCTCCTTTTTTTTATTTGCAGATGCAATATATAAATATTATATAGCCTATGTCACTCCTACTATTAAGACGAACCTAACGACACCTCATACGTTAAAATCCATCAAGCCGTTTAGGCTACAGAGCGTGCCAAAGAAATAGACATACATACATACATACAAACATACATACATACATACATACATACATACATACATACAAACTCTCGAAAAACATTACCCTCCTTCTGGGGCAGTCGGGTAAAAAGCCGCGCATTCTGCTATTTATATAAAAGTAGCTATAGAACGTAAAGTGCATTGCTGTGTACACTGTTCCTAACATGGCAATGTACAATCGAGAACAGAGTTTTAATGCTTGTTAAAATATTTTTGTTAGGAAACAAGGAACGATGTTGTTTTACTAAAATATTTACAGAGGTCGTAGTTTCAGGACAGCGATTGCCATTTACTTCTGGTCCCATTTTCAATGCTCATAAAATTGGGATTGTAAGTATTTTGTTCCCGGTTGTATTGTTTCAGTACTAGTAAAGTCTTCGGTGTTTCTCTTTTATACGGTACTTACATTATATTTTTTCTTTCTTCCTACGAAGGTATTTTTAACCGACTTCAAAAAAAGGAGAAGGTTCTCAGTTCGTCGGAATCTTTTTTTTATATATATATTTTTCCCGATTACTCGATACCGACCGATTTGAAAAATTATTTTTTGTTTGAAAGGGTATATTTTTAAGTGAGTCCCATTGTCATTTGGTTACGATCTGATGATGGAATTTTGGAGAAATCGTGGGATCTTTTCAAATATTATAGGCACACCTATAACAATTTGGGTATTTTTTATAGTAACTCGTGCATTCGCTCTTGAAAAGCACCATTTGGTAAAGTGGAACTGATGATGAAGGACACAGATGGCCACCGGAACTACTCAATGATTATGAATTTTACGATTAATTTAATATGGTTGGAAGCAATTGATGCTCGTCACAATTCATATGGTGCAATGGAGCTGATGATGAAGTACCTCGAGAACTCCTCAACAATTACAGTCTTTGCATTGGGAAAAGCAATATTTTGTAAAAGGTAATGAGCAGTTGACATTAGGCTATTGTAACTTATATAAATTACAAACCAACCCACTAAAAAGTGGAAAAAAAGTATTTGTTACAAAAAACACTACCGACTTCCAAACTACAAAGTGAAAAATAACTTTAATCTCGGAAGTTGGTGGCAAAAAACTAAAATACTGATCCAAAGACACTGACTTTCGAAATTAAAGTTATTTTTCATTTTATAGTTTGGAAGTCGGTTGTATTTTTTGTAAAAAAGATTTTTATGTATACAAATGTGTTCGTAGTAATTCGACTTCCTAATGCAATTAAGCTTGTTAATAAGTAGGTATCCTTAACGTTTTTTTAAAGCAATTAATCCGATGTCTTACCATAAGTATTCCAATATTCTTAGTAGTATCCCAGAGCTTGGATTTGGGACTGTGCCGATTACCGGCAATAGGCTTGCCACCAATTATATGGGTCCTGGCGAAATGTATGTGTACCTACCTACTCTACTAAATACATTTGCCTACCTCCTCAAGAAATCGTGGTTTCATGTTATATGTGTTAGTTGCGCCACTCCTTATCAATTTAATCCGATCCAGCCTGTCCCTTGCTGTCCTTCCCCAGCGACGCCCTAAGCCAGAGTCCGCACCCCACAGGCGTGCCGTTAGTTTTATGCCCTAGCTGGAGGCCTTAATTTATTGAGGCAGCCACAGGAAAGTCCGATTAAGCAGCCAACGGCCTCCTAGGTTGACCTACAAGATGCCACTAAAAAAGAAATCATAACAAACTAAAACATTAGGAAGTGATGAAGGGCGGATGTTTTGGAGGACTGCCTTATGTAATTTTGTCGTTCAAAAAGGCAATTCTAGTTTATTCTTCCATAATGTAATGTTAATTCTCAGCCTAATTTGAATAATATTTTCTTTATTTTGATATTACCATGAAAGTATGGAATGCCCCAGCATCGAATACTTTTATAGGTCTGTTATTCGTAAATACTCTGGATACTTCTTAGAATGTAGGTATACCCACGCGTAGGCAAGGACCTATATTTTATGTTTTTCATTGCTAAAATGGTTACCATTTTCCGAGTATCCCTACTCAGGGAGCTTATTATTTAGTAACTGAAATCTGTTATTGACTGTCTAGAAATGGGAAAGTTATAAATCATGGCGACCTTTTAGTTTTATTCGACTGGAACGACCCTGATAAATAACGATCTTCTGTATAGCAGATTGTTTTTCATGCTCTTATCTGAATATTTATTTCATAGAGGAACCATTGCATCGATGGCTGTACCTACTTAAGTCAATGTTGGCTCATGCATTCATTATGAAGATCAAAGCGAAAAATATGTTATAAAAGCAGCTATGAAAATCCTTTGCTTAATCAGCTTATAATTTTCCCACTGCTGGGACACCTGCCTTCTCTCTGTGAAAGGAAGTGGGCTGTCATCCACCACGTGGGCCCAGTGCGGGTTGATAGATCTCACGTCTTCGAATTTTTGGTTCTAGGACATGCCGGTTTCCTCACGCTGTTTTCTTTCACCGTTTTGAGAGCAGTGGTGATGAAATTAAATACACAAAGTAAAGCGCCTGCCTGGGTTCGAACCCACGACCTACAATTCGTAAGTCAGAGCCGTTACCACTGGGCCACCACTACTTTGCCACTGATAATCCTTTGTTTTTGCAAAATGAGAAGTTTTTCAGCACCAGACTACAATCAATTTACTTTGTTGACCGTTTTAAATACTAGAACTAAATAAGGTGTATTATCAATTTCACACAATTTTGAGAATCTGCGTGGTTAAAAAAAACAAAGAAAATTCGATCCCAAAAACTTGTTTGCTCTCGGTAATAAAGATTTATTCAACTATTTATATCGATGAATAATTGAAAAATGTAATAGAAACAAAAATGTTTACCAAACTAACTTACACAAAAGTGTCACCTCAAAGACGCTAACCTAGACAAAACAATACAAACAAAAACGCCCAGACAAGGTGTAAACAATAAAAGCAAACAAACAAACTCACGGTCGAAATCAAGCAAGTCTCTCCATTAGTTCGATCCGCATACAATGTCCGAACAACTAATGAACACAGAACACCTCTCTAGTCTCTATCCCCTCTTGTTTAACAAACTACTCTGATACTTGTCAGACAGAGGAAACCAGCGACAAGAAATGTTCCAGTTAACAACTACTGGCAGAACTGGCAGGCCCGACTATTGCCATCAACAGATTTTCTCGCCTGCCACGTTATATTATTTTGTTATTGGCCAATTATTTTGCAGAGACCTCTTTTATTAGTAAACGGATTACGGAGAAAATTTATTAAGCGAGAATGTGGCGAAGTGAGTTACTTATCAATCTTGTCAGGTTTGAAGGATTGTGGTGTAATCACATTCTCGGTCCTTCTATTGGGTAATTGAATTTTTGTACGAAAAATAATCTTATCCCAAATCTTAGCAAAATAGATGTACAAACACGCGTAAGTATGCTTACCACGAGTTTACTTAAACTGTTTATGCAAACCGCACTAATCTAAAAGACAATGAAGCTCCTGGTGGTCTTTACCCGCCTTAACAACACTGCAATTCGTTAGCTTTAATTTCATTAATCAAACTAAGAACTTCAAAGTCATAAAATTTCGAGTAAAGAGAGAAGTCGGTGTCCGTTTAATGACCCAGAACCCGCCAAATCTAAGCGACAACATCAAATCACAGACAGCCGCCGTCTCAAGGGACAATGTCATGCATACCTCTCTACCGCACACATACTAAAAAACCGGCCAAACGCGTAGAAGGGTTCCGTTGTTATTATGAATTTATCCCAAGAACAACTTTGTAGTTAAAAACGTGTTCTCCCATACATTCCAACTGCATATATGTTGGTCATCTATTACTCGTTAACTTGTGAAGTCTACTTAGTTGTAATAGATTACAGTCGTGATTTTTTACACAAATCTAAAAACAGCCATTTGGCTGACACGTCTGGACTCTAACAAAAATGAGCACTTTAAAGCTTAATATTTCGCAAACTGAAAAAATATATCCCCGCTTTACGTAAACAGGAGATACGCAAAAAAAAAATATTATGTATTCTCATACTAAATTACAGCTTTCTAGTAGTACTAAGAGTCTATGAGCTAAGCATAGACGGACGGACATGGCGAAACTGTGAGGGTTCCTTGTTGACTACGGAACCCTAAAAATGTAGGGGTACGATATACCGAGACAATTCCACACACGCACGGACCCAGCACAGACGATGCCAGAAGTGTGCGAATAAAAAATGAAACAAGACGTACCTATAGGTAAATACGGTGTATTTTTTCAGCAATTTGGGTAAGTGGTTACCCTAGATACATTGTCGTAAATATAGTAGATTGTTATGTCGAGCTCGATTGATGAATAAACTGTATTTAGAAACCATCAATGTTTATTACTGACTGATGGGAATATTATACCTACTGTCACTACTCAATTTGGGGGCACTTTATGTACCATAAAACAGTAGTGCTATAAGAAAAGAGTACAGTATATCGTTACTTTTTATTACATGTACAATCTTTCGAAGAAATTAGGAATCATAAAACAATTTCATGTTTATTTACATCGTTACTACCAACAACTAAACATATGAATGTATCTATACAACCACAATCGAAGAAAACGTTTTAAAAACGGCTCTACTTTGGATCACGAGACTCAGTTTTATTCTTGATGAGTCATTCTGCTCTTGACATTCGCGTAATGGGATCGAGAAGGTTTAGTATCATGGGATGATGTGTAAAAACCTCCAACGTGACGGTTTGTAGGAAAAGGATTGGCAGGTAATTTTCGTTTCGCCAGCTGTTCGGAGTCGTAATTTAGAAGCAAACGCGATCTAATTAAAAGTAAGCTTTCCGATTATCACAAATCAGATGGATTTTCAGTACATAATCTGTTGGATTCGTAAAGGTTTCTGTACATTTTCTGTCTATAAAGCCCTATAAATACAAAGAGATAAACGCTTTTAAACCATAGTACCTATGTTTATACCAAAGGAAGTGGGTTTGCGTGTAATGTACTCCGAAAATGGCACGGATTTGTTTTACGACTGAGATTCATTCAGGCGATAGACGTTTTTCATGTCGCCCGGGTAAAAACTCCGAGGTACAAGTTAGCAAAACTGAAAGTAATGGATGTGATAGGGATTTGACGGGAATGCGGGAAATAAAAACAGGAATGATTTTTAATGAAAATTTTGGTGGATGTTTTTATGTTTGTGCGACGCCAGAAAATCAACATATAAAATGTCAGTGTAAATATAGCCTTCTGATTAAATATATGTATTTTGTGTTATTACAATTTTTTTATGCTACAGTAAAAGTCTTCGTCATAATATGGTGCTAGTTTTATTTTGGTACCTCCCTGCTCTGTGTTTGTAACAAGGTATCGTGTATGTACTTAATCTTTTACAGTGAAATATCTAATCTAGAGATTTTGGAGTGATATTTGCAAGGTTCTAGAAATGTACCTATTGGTGATCCAATAGATACATTTCTAAAACAGACCTTAAGTGTTTTTGGCCCATAGTTGCATATGTGTGTGTTTATGTTTATAATAGTATATATTCCCCAAACGTAACAAACTAATAGTATATAACTAAACAGCAATGTTTATAGAAAGCTTCAATAATGATTTGTAATTATGAATATCAAATTAGATCCTTATACTGTTAACATTCAACTTAATTTTGATGATAATAGAGGAACTGAACATAGTAGCTACACCCATAACGCCACACGAGCGTAATCACATGCAAATTTAACCAATTGAATATTCCTATAATAATTTATAACATTATTGAAAAGTGAAAGCTTTGAATAATTCCTATTCATGAGCTTTTGTACCTAAACAATACCATAACTACAGATAATAAACTCATCATCTACCTAGCCTTTTACCAACTACAGCTGAATACCAGTATTTTACATGGAGCGACTGCCTATCTGACCTCCACAACCTAGTTACTAGGTAACACGATACCCCTTGGTAAGACTGGTTGTCAGACTTTTTGGGCTTCTAACTACACGTAACGACTGTCAAAGATCTACAAATGACAGCCGGGACCAACGGCTTAACGTGCTTTCCGAAGCACGGAGGGTATGTAAAGATGGTCACCCATCCACATACCAACCGCGGCAAGTGTAGCTTAACCTGATCGATTGACCCGTGCAGCTGTTGTTACTTAGCCACAAGCCTCTTCTACTACTGATAATAAACTCAAACACCATATTATTCAATCTCAGTTCCGCTTTTCTGTCAAAACAGCTGAATGCAAATACATAAACGACTGAAATTAAGCAACATAATGCTTGTAATTCCCCGAAGTATTAGGCAGAGATGTATCTTGGTATGTACACCCACATTTCACCAGTTATGTTTAAGTCCCATGTAATAGGGGGCGAGCCTATTGCCATCTACCGGACACAGATCCAGACTCCTGCTACTTCTTTTCGTGTGGTTAGTGACTAACATGGTGTCAGAGTTTTAAAGACGCCCATGGGGCTCTGATTTCGCTTCACATGCCGTCGAGAAATATCTCTCAAGCATGCCGATGTTTTCCTTCACCGTTTTTGAATAATTATACAATACGCACATAAATCCGAAAGTCAGAGGTGCATGCCTTTTTTTATTTGATTTTTTTGGGTGGGAAATTATCAAATGACTTCTCCCGCTCTTCGTGTCAGACTCTTACTGACTAAAACCCACCCGTGTTCCTTCAGTTGCCATGTTGCCGGGGGACCACGATATCCCTATCGGCCCATATTCGCAGCCCCGGCAGATTCGCAGCCCCGGGTTCGAACTCGAGACCTATGGCTTGGTAGTCCGACATTCACACCACTAGGCTATCACTGGTATCCTGCTACTGAGAAATTCCTAATAGAAAAACCCAATAACACTTTGCCTGACCTGGGAATCGAACCCATGGGACCTCATGGTCATGCAAACTATATAATTACTATCGATTAAACCATAAACCCATCTTATCAGTATCCAATATCAGTGTAATTCTTTCCGACTTTAACATAAAAGTCGACAAGAACAGCTAAAAACAAAACTTGCCGACTATTTTTAAAATTGAAACCGAACCGGGGTCGTTAGCGCGTGCGATATCGAATGAAAAATAATACAGCACGGGCGTTGCAGCATTGTACGATACCCGGACGCAAGCGGCTTAAAGATATAGTCACAATAGGTGCGATATTTCAAGCAGAGATTCACATCTGCCTAGTCTTTCCCAATGTTGGAGTCGGTTTCCAGTTTAACAGAACGCAATTTCTTCTTGGCCTCAATTAACAACTCATATATTTTGTTAACTGACTTCAAAAAGGGACGACGTTATGTGTTCGTCTTCACGTATTTTTTTTTAATGTTCGTCGATAATTTCATTCAATAATACGTATTTTTCCCACTTAGTCTGTGTGGATGATGTGATAATAACTTCCTGACACTGTTATATACGTAGCAGGTAGTAGTATACAAATTTGTGTGGGGTAGGTACACACGGCTACACATCAAGCTATACATTTCCAGTATAAGCTGACCTCTCATTGTACGGAAATCCTATACAATGCGAGATCAGCATAAACTGGAAATGTATAGCTTGATGTGTAGCCGTGTGTACCACAACGAAAAACAGCGTTCTTTCGTTTTGTATTTTCTTTTTTTACCACTGACTTCCGAAATTAAAGTAATTTTTCACTTTGTCACTTTGTAGTGTTTTTTTTGGATGTCGTTTTTTTTGGTAAGAATTTTTTAAAGAATCATACGTAACTCTTATTCACAATTTGTCTGCCCCAAGTGTCGGCATAAAAAAGCATTTGTAAACACGGATGCAGCTGAACACCAGTGTTTTCCATGGAGCGACAATTTCCTCTTGGTAAGACTGGTTGTCAGACTTTCAGGCTTCTGACTAGCTACCAGTAACAACTGTCAACTTAATAAATAGACATCTTTATCATTGTCAACCTTAACCCTATGACCGCCTCATTCACAATTAGATTCTTCTTGTGGTACCATAGAGGTACCTATGAGGAAGAGGGTGTAAAGTACACTCACCCTTTATAGAAAAGGAAGGATCCTCTGACCAGACAGGTGTTGTGTCTGACAAGAGTGCAACATCCTGCTAGTGTTTTAGTATTGTCATTTCATACTAATTACGTATGAATACGTGATTAGTAAACACGACAAAACTAAAACATTAGCGGTATGTCGGACACTTATACTGTGAGCGATTAGGAAGAAGAATAGGGCGCATTTTGTTGATGGCACTATCTTTAACCGCATAATTAGTGTAAGGTTGCTCTCAGAAAACAATATAACACAAATCAAACATGCCACAACCTTGACCCATATTTTATCATCACGTGAAAGGAAAATAACTAATATTCAGCTATCGCTTCTATTAACGTACCAATGGTGGATATAATTGAGTTTTGATTGGCATAAGATCGATCTATGATGAATGATTCTCAGCAATTGTACGTAATCGCTTACAATTCGATTTGAGTGGTTGATAATAATGAATGATAATGGGTTTCCTAAGGTAATTGGCTAGGTCAAAGACGGAAATTATTTAATTTTTCTTTATTGGAACATGGTTTCAGTAAGTAGGGATATTAAGTTCAAATCTTAGAAATATCTGGAACACTATTAAGTTATTCTGTTCTTTTGAGAGCGCCTATAGCTTAGTATATCTCAAACATTGATGCGTGGTAAGCCTTAAATAAATATGGCATAACCAATACCCATATTATAGCACTAGTTATTCTCCACTTACTTCTGCTGTTCTAAAATCTTACTGTTTACAGTATAAGAACTATAGTAAAACTACGTTTGTAAGTTAAATCCGAGAATTGCGTTGGAGAAACAATCGATTGTAAATTTTTGGAACGAAGTTCTTTAACGCGGCTTACGGTAGGAGTAAACTGGTAGAAATTGTCTCTTAACGAAAAACATCGTAAACAACGTAAAACGAACGAAAAACCGTTATGCCGAAAATGAACTGTCGTTTTCGGCATAACGGTTTTTCGTTCGTTTTACGTTAACTGTTAAAAGTTTTTGTTTTATTGCTAGATTTTTTTTGGAATTTATTTTGTTTTCACTTCTGAGACACAAACATCTTAGTAACCCTGGCTCTTGTACTAGGAGTTCCTGTATCACAAGAGCCAGAAATGATGGCTCTGTAATAAAAAACAAAATCTTTTAAAACTTGAACCTTGGGACCATACTATGTAGATGGCTCAGTATTAATACATAATTTACAGCGAAAGGAACTTCGTTCCAACCGGGTGTCCCACGACACATCCCAATTTTTTTTTCATAAATTTTAAGATCCTTTTATATTATTTATTTTATTTTATAAATTACAAGTTCCTAACACTTAAACAAGGCACACAATTAGACTTCCGGGGTCTATCTTAGCATGCCATGGTCCGAGATTTGATCAACGCGCTATTAACTGTTAAATTAAATAAATAAATTGTTTGTTGCTATTGTTTTGTTTTAATTAAATAAATTCATTTATTTCAGGTTAATAACACCCATTTCCAAACATACATTCAGAGAAATCATAAGAAGAATTTATTTTGTTTTGTTTAAAGGAGTATTTTTTAAGTTATATTAGTTTATGGAAATCCAATTTTTATTTTGAGTGTCTTTTTTGCCTTAGGTAGGTAATGTAGGTACCTATATAGCTTTTAATTTGTAGAAGCTAGTAAATGGCAATTGTAAGCGCTTACTGTACATTACCTACTTACCTTTATACATATAGATATTAGACTATAATTGTGCAGAACGCCCACTCGCACCATAATGAACTCAAAGAAAATATGTAAATAGTGTGATACATACCGAGTGAATAGTGATACATACCGATAAGTGATTATCTAGCTATAAGTTTGTTTTATATGAAACATCTGTTATGGTCGGACGCAACCCCAGGTCAAGTCGATACAGGTTTGAACATGTCGAAACCTGTCCGTTTCCGAGACGCCTCTGCCTCTCTCTGATTGGTGGACCTGGAGTTGATTCCGACCGCCAATTCATGAAAACTGATTTTATTGGAAAATGTAATTTAACATGCGGGACGTCACCGCCGCTACTTGCGCTTATGTAATTTACTACAACTATAAGGTGTATTAAGTAAATTGTACTGGCTGTAATTTTCGAACAATTGGTGAAACAAGTAAAACAACGTTCTTTAAGTTAATGAGTTTTATTCAAGAATCCACGCAGCAGTATCCTCCAATCCAGCACACTGAATGTGAGCCTCACAACGCTCACAATAATCTTTTGGAGAAAAAATAAATAAATTTCAATGTGCCAATTGTAAATTCAAATTACTCGGAAAATCGATTGGTTTAATGGAGATCATGATTGTTTGAATAAGATTATTGAGTAAAACCTTTTCTACCTCAATTTATGAACGACCTTCCTTCCTACTTATGTTATTGGTTTGGGTGGTGTGTAGAAATTATATCTTACAAGATTTGAATTGCCGTAATAAATATAATTTTTACTTTTCCGGGACCCTCTTTGCCAATTCTCGAATGAGGATAATAAATTTGACATTGTGGGTGTATAATGGCATATATCTGATAGGTAGGTAGGTACAGTATTCAGTGTCTATTTTCTTAATGTCCCTCGGCAAACATCATGTTTCGTCAGTCGTCGGATTTCTATCAGTTGCCCTTTGCACTTGGTGCAGAGCGTCCGGCTCTCAATCGACTTGGAAATATATAGAGTTGTTAACACTCGTTTAACTTAATTTATTTTAAAATTGAAAGGAAAGCTGCTAAAGTCGCAGGCACGACAGATAGGAAAATAGTCTTACAGCTCTATATAGTTCACACGGAAATCAAAACAAAACAACAATAAACTACTTAGTTCTGAATTCAAATTATAATACCTACACGATAAATTTAATAATTGATGGACATGGAAATTAGCATTCGTTTGTATTCCGAAATGCGATGATTCCCGAGGGACATGAAGAAAATAGAAATACTGTAGGTACTGACTGAATACGTGATTTTTTTTTCTACTGACTTAATTTAATCACTCGGCGCTGCCGTCTCAACGTATCGCGGGCAAAATAGCAGACATCTTCTCAATTGACAAAAAATTAAATAAAATATGTTATAGGTACTTACTATTTATTACACATAACCTGACGAATAGAAGGTCATGAACTTAATCCCACTCGATTCACTACTATAAACGAGAGCTCCTTAGACAAGCATGTTTTGCTTAATTGGGAGGGATACCAGGAATGCCATACATAGTTATGTCATGATTTCCAAATATTAAGAGCGGCCAACCCGTCATACATTTCATACAAACGCTCGTACGTGATTGTAGCGTCGTAACACATTTTTCTTTGAATTTTTAAAGTAATAGATATCATGTGCACTATTTCTAGGATTCTATGAAACCAAAAATTTTAATTTCGAGAAATAAATTCAGTACAAGCCTCCAAAAATCTGCTTTTTTGCACAATTTTTACCGGAACTATAGCCGATCATAATGTACTCATAAATTGTAAAAATAAAGAAAACATGTGCATAGAAACCTTGCACATGTAATGGAGATTCTAAGTGACAAACATTTATTGCACAAACTAGTAAAGATTACTCAAAAACATGTATTTCCTGAAACAAGTTTTATGAAATTTTCGCACACTATTTTTCGTACAATGTTATCGCGTTCTCACTTGCTTGTTAGCAGTTCTCAATTGCGCTGGATGAAACAACATGCTTTTCGACCATGCACGCGTTGACGATAGACGGATCAGGAAGGGCCCTCTTAATAAGATTTACTGATTTTAAATACTAAATATAAAATTAAAAGTACGTGATTTTCCTCAAATGCTTTTTGTATCAGTGTTAAAAGTATTTCATTTGACAATTCCGTAAAAGTACTGGTATTTTTTAACGGAACAGAATTGGAAACATGGCGTTTGGAGCGTCGCTTAGCTTCTAAGTCAGTTCGTTTTGAGCCTCGAAACCAGAAGGAGTCTAAAGTCTATAACGTTATTATATTAACTAAGTATTTAAATAGTTTGTTAAATAATGCTAAAAGTGTACCAAGTTTGTATGTGTGCAAGATTATAAATACAGAAATATTAGTACTGAAATGGTGTATCATTACAGTAACGTACGTACAACTTTAGTCAACTTTATTTCTGTATAATAATACCAACAGTATAATAATTATGCATTTAAATTACTATTAAAGTTAAATGTTTTTTACGAAAATATAAAATATGACGACCAAGCTATTAATTTGTCGTTACGTAACGTTTTCTTAGGGAACTCACTGTGAAATATTTAAAATCTAAATTACTTAAATGGCTCATAGGCTCTTTTTATAGTGTAAAAGAATTCTTCGATAAAAGTAAGTGATAAATATTGTTACTGATTTAATGATTTTTATTTAGATAGGTATTGCTTAGATTTAAAACTGTTAATAAACATTGTTAAAATTTTGAATTACAATTTTGTACTAGTAGGTATAATTACTGTATAACTATACTGTTATTACCGATACTAGGTGTCTACTTTTACGGAACTTGTTTTCTTTAAAATATTTGTTTTACCCTATCATTAAGACCTTTATTGTACCATGTTTTAATGGAAATAAATATATTCTATTCTATTTTATCCTATTCTTAGAATTCAAAATTGAACGTATCTAGATAGGCAAAGGCATGGATTATTTTTCAATAGCATTCTACTATCGTTTAGTTCCCCACATGTAAAGTGAGTAGGTTCGTCTACCTTTTTGAGGTCGTTTTTATATTTTCCCTTTGTAAAATAAACGATCGTGTTTTATATCAAATAAATCACAGATAACTTCGGTTTCAATATCTATGTTTTACAGCATATCAATAAGATTGATGGGATTTGCGAGTAAACAAATTTAGGATTAAATGGATATACTCGTATTTTGCTCCGGGCGCGCAAAGTTCAACGAAATTGTGAATGCTTAATTGAACTCTTTATTTTTAATGTTTTTGGCACAACTCTGCTGTTTAGGAGCCCAATTTTACTTTTACATTAATTGATAGTTACATTTCAATGACACATTTTGCATCCATCCATTAAATTCACAGTAATCTATTTAAATTTTGTACATAATAAATTAATTAATTCTATTGAATATTTATAAAAACTATTTTTAGCTAGCGAAAATACGTCATTTGAAATGTAAAATGAATTTATAATTTGAAACAGTGTCGAAAAAGCTTAGTAAAATTATTAGCAGACGAAAATTATTATGTTGAATTTTATTATTCTGAAATGAAATGACAGTGGTATAATAATATCTTAGAAATATCATGCAGATTTTCTGAAGTATTCTAGTACCTTCAAAGTTACGTCACATATCACTCGGTGAAAGTAAAACTCGGTTGTGTCTAGAAAGATGAATACCTAACATTTATCACGACATAACTTGAAAACATTTGTAATTCTTTGAAATGTCAAGCATTTCAAAGAATTTCGAATGTTTTTGTCGTTAGTTGAATAATGTAAAGAATTTCAATAATTTTCCTTACATTGTATGATCACGGAAACAAGATTATGATGCTAGCAGTCAAATTACTAAGAAAATCTAATTTAACAAATATTATGAATGAAAAATATTTGGAAATGAGAGATTAAATATTTGTAATCTCTAGAGCACTCTGTACAGATTTTGTGATACAGATGCAAAACTAAACAAAACGCTTTACTAAGGCTTGTATGTACCTATGGGATGTACGCAGATCCAAACAATAAAAAATAACGTCGGTACATAAAGAACTCCTGAATGTTTTACACAAACGCAAAACCAGCCAAATAGAGCGGAACTTCGTAAATAAAAAAGCAAAAGTCTAGATACCTTGTACGGCGGCTCAATGTCGTGAAGGTCGGTCTAAGAAGCCAATAATCTTTATTCAGGATATAAATGATCGCTTCGAATGGTGAAGACTGGATACTAAGCCGAGATAAGCCTAAGGCCTGGCGTCCACGAGGCTACTCGAAAAAATCAATCAAAATATTTTATTTCACATAAACCTACAAGGGCACTTATGAAACGTCAGAAGCTAGGTGCACGGTTCCAATTGGTCGCTTCTTATGGAGAAGAGCCGGCAAGAAACTCCACGGTTACTCTTTTCAAAATAAATTGTTTCTACAATGTTTTCAAATTACAGTGTTAATAGGTATGGGAGGACAGTGTAGGCCTAACAACAAGTACCAGGTACTTAGTAAAATAAAAAATGGTACACAAGTTTACAGCCTACAACGTTCTCACATTCACAAAATCTAAAAGAAAAGAATCTATATAAAAGATAAATATAATAATAAAAAATAAGAACCTATTTAAACCAAATGACATGATTGCCACTACTTACAGCTGTAACAAATCTAATTTGATAAAAAAAATATAGAAAATTGTAGGTATATAATGTCAAAATGTGAAAGTAACGTGTTACAAACTCAAATCACCAATGAGTAGACAGAACCTCACAGCACTAGTATTTCCATGGCGTCCGTACACGAAAAAAACAGTCACAAACCAGTTAATACCGGTAGTGTACGGACTAGGGATATAAAGGAAGTGAAATTTCGGATCTGGATACGGATATAGAAATAATGTTGTATCGAATTCGGATACGGTTTCGGATATGAAACTATTTCGGATAATCCATTAGTTTCGGATAGTTTCCGTTACGGATATTAGATTTTTAAGAAATTGTAAAATAAAAAATAAACATGCGGGTGACGCGCGTGGAGAAAAACCTGTCTTAACGTGTTTAATTTAGACTCCGCCCCTATCCGAAATTATACGAAACTAAATCGTCGCCGTCGTGGACAATGGGCCTAAGGAGAACTTACAGCGCTTTACCACAGACTTCGTCTCGTCAAGAATAAATACATGTTTAATGTAATATTACTTCGAAGTTATTGTTTTTCATTGTGACATAGTGGAAAAGCTGCCAAAAATCTGAATGATTGAAATAGTTCAAAAATAGTAACTTTAATTTTTCTAGTTACTCAAGTGCGTCATCCGTATTCTAATGCAGTTAGTCCACGTTTTTGGGACAAAGACGAAGGCAAAGAAGGCAAATTTTAACAAGAACGGATTTATTAACGTAAATACCACATCTCAAACAGGAATTCTAAAACGTAACAAAGAAGGAAATACCAAATAAATGGTTTTTCATTTAGCGATCCTTTTGTGTGTGGGTTAAAAGCAAGCCACGATATATGGGAACATTAGGGAAAACAATGCCCCATTGTACTCTACGTGTTGTTGTATATCAAAACTTTGAATAAAACAGATTGACTGCTATTTTATCATTGGACTTTGTTTTTGCTGCCTATCGGTGAGTGGAGGACAATGCAATATGCCTGTTATTGTCCTATCACATACAGTTGTTCAATTGAATGAATATTCCCGACTAACTATGTACTTGTTTACCGAAAAAATTACCTAATCTCAGCGAGCATTATCTTTGTCATGGCAAAAGTTGTTGCCCTAGTGAGAATTGCAAATTGGATTAGTTTTTCGATGTTAATTAAAGAAAAGACAAAGTTTTATTAAGTTACTTCTCTGCTGGCATACTGAATTAGTTGATCGTTGTCGAGATTATTAACAAAGATAAACAGTATCGTGATGAGGCGATGAAGGATTTTGGAACATTTTAGGTTCGGAGATACTCGGAATTGATCGTCAATTTACATTGTTGATGTTGGTATTAAGATTTGTTTCAATTTCCGGAATGAAAGTGTTGAACGGTAGCTCAGTTGATTAATCGTGAATGGATTTGAATTGAGAGCTACATGATAAGTGAATATTAAAATTTGTTTTAAAATGTACGTAGATATTGCGCTTTTGAACTGACCATGTGTGTAGCTCATTACACACATTAATTTGGGGTACCGAAATATACAATTTAACTCGAAAATTCCGTAATTTTATTTCGACTGTAACGCGGGCGCTTTTATCAACACGATACGTAGTGGTTCCAGTTTTTAGTACAAACTATATTCGACACCACTCTCTTTTACGACTTTCACTGAATTAATGTACGTATCAGCTTGCATGTTTCCGGCTTATATGTGACCACTTATAATCGTAAAAAAATCTTTGATAATAAGATATCTTTAAATTGAATTATGTTTTACTATATTCAAACCATCTAATTTCAATCAATCTGTCTAGCCTTTTCTCAACTGTTGGGGTCGGATTCCAGTCTAACCGGATGCATCTGAATACCAGTATTTTACATGGAGCGACTGCCTATCTAACCTCCACAACCCAATAACTAGGTAATACGATTCCCCTTGATAAGACTGGTTGTCAGACTTTCGGGCTTCTGACGACCCGTAACGACTGTCAAAGATCCACGAATGACAGCCGGGACCAACGGTTTAACGTGCTTTCCGAGGCACGGAGGAGTCTCGGTATGCAGAAATGGTCACCCATCGACGGACCAACCCCGGCAAGCGTAGCTTAACCTGATGGATCGCCCCGTGCGGCTGTTAGTACTTAACCACGAGCTCCTTCAAACCATCTAATTTCAAAACCATTAATATCGTCAGTCACAGAACTCTCTGTATTTACATTACCCTCTGAAAGTTAGAATTTAATTTCGGTTGCAGTCAGGTCAACAAGGTTCATTGGACCCTGAATTCTGTCCAATTGGCTAGCTATCGATTGTAACTTGGCATTATGGACCGAACCATTATCGTTTAGCTTTAATGGTTGTATCATAACGATCTTTTCTTTTCCCCATTAATGGACGATTTGTCTATGTTAATGTTGATGGCGATCGAAGCCAAGTATGATACTTTTTATTTTGTTTTGTTTGTTGTTATGACAACTGAAAATGTACACAGATAGTTGATGTACTTACTTAGTTGGTGTTTACATCTCATTTAGCATTGGTATTGTTAAACACTGACCTTAATCCAAAGAGACTGGATCGCTACCTTTAGGGTTGGAAAACGTACTTACTAGTGACGTACCTAGTACTTGCTTCGTGATACTACTCGTACTGTAATGCCAACAAAAATAATTTATAAAACAAATTTGATTTCTGTTCTATTTCTATGAATATGAAAATTATACATTCTGTAGCTACAAATAGTGCCATCTACGAAGACGTACCCCACTCCGCGATTACTGTTCTGTAAGCTGTACTTTAGTACGGAGCGGAGCAGATTGGGGCGCATCTTCGTTAACTTTGTTACCACATCAACATCAATGCTATTAAAAACGATAATACATAAACAGCCTTTTTTATTTCAGCCACAAATAATCGTATAAAATAAAATTAAAGCTACTAAAAATATTGTTTGTACGCTCGGATATACGTAATAAAAAATTCGGTTGTTTGCAATAAAAATACTGGCTATTTTTAGGGAAAGTTGGCAAGGATGGCAGCACAACGGGGCTTGTCAATATCCATGGGCTTCGAATTTACCGACAGGTGTTCCGTACGTGCAATCACCGCTCTTATTACTGTTGTAAATAAAGTATAAATTCTTAAATTAAATCAGGGTTTTCTTTTTATTCTCCTCCTATTGTATAGGGCTGGCTTTGTAACGTTTTGAATTGCCAAAAAGGTTTCTTGAAGCACCGGTTGTGATCATTCATAATGTTTTACGTATTCGTTTTCCGGTCCATTGTATTTCTTGGTTTTCTTAGAGTCGCAGTCTGTTAATTAAAAAGTGTTTTTCTACTAGTGAAATTTAATTCAGTTCAAAATATTTACTGTAAGTTGGCATGAACCTCGTTTATTTTTTAACCAACTGTAGCTATATGCCAAACATGCTTTCAGACGTTGGCACTGATTTCAAATACTTAGGTACTTTTAAACTAAAACGAAAACGGGACTCATTCATGTATTACATTCGTCCCATTATACTTTATTGGAGAAATGCCACAGTTGCCTTATAAACAGTACCTGCCTTCGTTAGGCATAATTATACGGCATGCTAACCCAACTAACCCAAAATTTTCCTAAAGCGCAAATTAATTACAAGAAAATTTTCAAGGAAACTTCGCCTCAAAAGAGATAGCGACTCGGCAACGAGATGACGCATGCAAAGTGTTAGTTAAAATCATGAGTGCCGCTAACTTTTACAAGATACTGCTAATTTTGCGCGCTGAGTTAGGTACTGAGCTGAATACTGCCGCAGTCTTAGACAGTGAACTTTATTGTTCACGGTTTCATAAGACATGAAGTGTATATTTTATGTTACGAACTAGAAAAGACACACATTTCACACACCAAAATAATTTAGATACCAACATTTCTTAGTTGAAAATTTAAGCTGATTCTGATACCTAACCATATTTTTCCATTTTTATGATAGTAAAAGAATGTTTATAATCGTTGGTATTGTAAACATTAGTTTTTTTCAAATCAGAAAGAAAACAAATCAAAATTCTATATACGAATGACACTTACGCACTAAGGCCCTTTGTGCACGGCACGATATGGCGCATAAAGACATCTGAGCCTTTGGATGTATCGCCAGTCATCTTGGCATCGCTGTAGTCTCCAAAACAGACCAGGCCTCGATAGAGTCAAAAGCCTTCTCATAGTCCACAAACGTTAAACATAAGGGTCGATTTAACTCTTCTAACTTCAGTATAATTTGACGCACTGTGTGGATGTGGTATATGGTGCTATATCTTCCTCGAACAGTGTGTGAGTGTGTCTGTACCTATTTTTATTTTTATGTACAATTCCGCTTTCCTATATAAATCTTCACAGTCAATGCCTTTAGCATTCCTTAATCTCATGGGACCAAAATATAAAATACCTAAGTGTCTTAGGTTTAAAAAATCAGGTTTTATTTCAAAAATACGACACAAACAGCCACAAAAAAAATAAAATGAGAACGGTATTGTTGCCTCAACTTGAAATATGAGCTCGGGTACAATATAAAACTTCGAAAATGTACAGTTGCTAACAGATTTTTCTTCGTAATCTGTCAATCTTGGACGACAGTTTATATTTGCGTAGTCCTTCAACAATAGACAATGTAAAGATTTATATCGGATATTGAAAAACGGTTATGTAAAAAGATTGTGATTAAGGTTTCATTTTTTTTTCATGACCATCGTAAATGCTCGATATTTTGAAAATAGCTTCAATCATTCAACGTTTTATGGCAAATTTTAAATGCACAATGCACGTGACGTGGAAATAATGAATTGTGCAATATGCCATATACTGAAATACAAACTAACAGATCTTGTTTTGTTTTATAATTGGACTATTTGACGCAATTTATTGTGATCAAGGATTTATGTAATTTATTTTTGTTTTCGATTATTTGTAATCGACTAGTTGTGCTGGCAACACGGAAATGACTCAATTCGTGGGATTATATTTGGAACAGCTGTCAGTGGAAGGTAATGGCGGGTGACCGATTTTGAAAAACCTTCTTGATCGGTTGTCGCGTCGAAGTCACGGACGCGCAATTGGTCTTTGACATTTTGTGGTACGGTATAAAGGTAATAGTAATAATGGTGCACTGAAGGTAAACGTCATTGGTTACGGTACATCAAAGGTAATTGTTAAAACTGGTAAGGTAAGTTGTTATAATTTGTAGTATCAGAATGGTAAGTGCCCGTGTTGGGATGAAGCTGTATTATTACATAAGGCTGTGACTATAATTGCCTTATGTTTCAGGCCCGTCCGTATATGAACTCTGTGTGTCCGCACCTTATTATTTTCAATGTACTTGCTCCACAAGTGCAGGTAAAAAACACTCTCACTTAACACACAAGGTGTCAAATGTAGTTTTTTTATCTTCCTAAACAAATTGATCGATGAAAAACTGTTGCTGATTGGATTATGCAGTGAAAACTTTACCCACTCGTCCATAAATAAGAAAGTAGTTCTATCGCTGACAGTTATTGCCCTATGTCCTTTTGTCGATACATTATTATCCTGAGAGAATTTGTAGGTATACAATAGTATTGTAAATTATGTACGAGGACTGCTCCTTGAAAATAATAACATTATAAACAATAGTTTTTATTACCGAAGTCAATAATATTTTTTTCGATTTTTAGTTACAAAATTGGTCCTTTAGAAATGTTTAACAGATTATTTTATCCGGGGACAAACTTACGAGTATATTGTCGGCAAATATACGAGTCTTTACTAAAACGGTTAAGGGCCTATACTACCTCAAATGGCTTAGCATGATCCTCCGTGATATCGACTATACTGCATCATTAATTTTGAAATAAATATATATCAAAGTTAAGGATTGATGTTAGTAGGATGTTAGACGAAAACACGACTCCATAAAATTTTCTCGATAGAAAAATTTACAAAGTTACCTCCAAACAGAAAAATAAGCCGCTGGTATTAAAAAAATACTTCAAATTAGATCATGAAACTTTGCATAATAACTGAACTAACTATAAAGCAGCGACCATGTTCTTTTTATTTTTTTTTAATTACTATTATTTTTGCCGTACAAAGCAATTACCTAAATTATTGGCGCCTCGGAGCTGCTAGCACCCCACTCCGTCTCGCTCTCACTCAGTCCGCGAGCAGTATGGTGCGAGCGAGATAAAAAGTGAATTTGAGCTGAGGTGTGGACTCTTAACGGCCAGTAACTAATATAGGAATGGGCCGTAGAGTTACTCCAGTTTCTCTAACTGCGCTAAGACGTGAAACTATCGATCAATTAATTTAAGTGATCACCAATTACACGATTTAATTGCTTGTCTGTGTAAACGCTGGTCTGATCAAAGCGATCAATTATGATTGGACGAGTAACCAATTTACTATAGTCCCTCCTTCGTTCATTATTACTAGTTAGACATCGAAGTCACAGAAGAACATCTTATTAACACTAATAATAGATAAACCTGGTATGTTGTCCAGTTCAGATACAAGATCCCATGGCAACAAGCTTCAATTTTCTGACTAACTGAGCAACTCATGAGAATTCAAAAGTATTAATTGAGAAATGGTTTGAGTTTAGAGTTTTTTTTTTTTGTAAAAATTTGCCCACCATCATCATTTGCCTAGCCTTTTCCCAATTTTGTTGGGGTCAGCTTCCAGTCTAACCGGATGCAGCTGAATACCAGTATTTTACATGGAGCGACTGCTTATCTGACCTCCACAACCCAGATAAGTACTGGGTAACACGATACCCCTTGGTAAGACTGGTTGTCAGATTTTCGGACTTCTGACGACCCGTAACAACTGTCAAAGATCTACAAATGACAGCCGAGACCATCGGTTTAACGTGCTTTCCGAGGCACGGAGGAGTCTCGGTATGTAAAGATGGTCACCCATCCACGGACCAACCCCGGAAAGCGTAGCTTTACCTGTTGGTTAGACCTGTGTGGCTGTTATTACTTAGCCACGAGCACCCACCTCATGTTTAAAATAAAATGATTAATTTTTCTGTAGCGTTTGAAATACGTGTTTCTACAAAAAATAAACAAAAAAAAAAAAATTGCGGAAACATTTCCACGTATTTGGGCATTATTCTCGATTCAAATTTTACGGTTCCTTTTCAGGATCAGCTATGGTAGCCACCACAAACCGCCAAGCGATAACAATAGAGGTGTCCCCTGAAAAGTTAAGCTGTCTTCAAGCCGGCAAGTGAAAATGAAAAATGGGAAGCTTAGGCAAAGAATCCGCGAAAGGAATGAGAATTGTAGCGTTGGCATAAAGAGCGTGGATGCTCACTACATTTCTTTCTTTCAAGTGTATTCTTAGTAGATTATCTTTTTTGCCCAGTTTTGTATCTATTCTTCGTAGATAATCTTTTTGTTTTTACAAACGATATCTGAATCGGGAGCCTTTTGTTGATTTAAACAATAATTTATTAGGTTTTGAGTCGAATTTACGAATGCTTTTAATACTTTTTTTCTTTATCCCGAAAATAAATTGACTAAAAGAATATACAACATGTAGTAGCAGTACGTAAGTGTCCCTCGAAAGAACCAGCTGTCGCGTTCGGAGTTTGTGAACGAAAGTTTTACAACAACATTTCAATCTGAAATTTACAGACTCACAGTGTTACGAGGTGTTAAGTTTCAAAGGTTCGGTGCCCAGCAACTACTTATTTGGATATACCGACAAAGAACCGAAGTATAATGAGGTATGTAAGTAATTATGTTACAAACAAAAAAATATGTCGGCCATTTTGAGTGTCAAAAATACGTTAACCCACACTCCTTGACGATTAAAATGGTTTTCGGGTAGAAAAGTGAATATTAATTTTTTTTTAGGAAATTCGTCCTTGACTGTTTTATTTTTATCATTGATTTTGTTTTTGTTATTGTTAAGTAAGACACATTTTGAACCGCCAATGACCAACTCTGTAGTAGACTTTGTCAAGCACCGCTAGGTAGCGCTGGCATCCCGATTAGTCAAATCATTGACGTATTTCCAACAAATATATAATAGAAAGAGACAGAGAGAGAGATAATGTGAATTTTATCAAAAAGAAAATCCAAGATGGCAGCTGAGAAAATTTTCAATTGTTTTGACATGCTTTTCGTTTTCATAGTTTTCGAGGGTGCTAAAGTCGATAGGGAGGTCAAAATGTAAATTTAAGATGGCGGCTGCGAAAATTTTTAAATTTCATCTTGGGTATCGGTTTTATTATTTTCCAGGATGCTACAGCCGATAGTGAAGTTAAAATGAAAATCTAAGATGGCGGCTGCAATAATTTTGTTTTTGTTTTAAATCACACGTGAGAAGGAATTTCATTCCCGACCGCACACTTTTTTATTTTTATTATATTAAAAATAATTGCCCCAACACATAAACAACTGCCCTCGCCCTATCCATCACTCACCATCCCTATTTATTCGGTCCTCTGTCACTACCTACAAATAAATTCGCGGCCTTTTTCCCCCAAGACGTATGGTATCCCCTTGTTTTACAGTATACGGTTACTATTTGCGTGAATTGCTACTTATGGTCAGTTGTTACGTAACACAGACAAACGTTTATTGCTTTTTTATTGTTGTTAAACTGTATTCTCGGGAAAACTGCTGTGATTCTTTCTTCAATTGCTGGACGTAGTTTTGTTACAATAAAGTGGTTATTTTCAGCTTAACTATTTAAGTTTATGAGTATTTTATTGCTGAAATCTTTAAGTGCCTTTTTTTTGGTTGGGAAATTATCAAATAATTTCTTCAGCTCTGGGCGGACGTGTCAGACTCTTACTGACTAAAACCTACCCGTGTTCCTTCAGTTGTCTGTATGTGTGTATGCCAGGGGCTTCGGTAACCATTTAGGACAAACCCGCAACCCCGGCAGGCATCGGCCCTAGTGGATCTCTTCAGTTGTGCTGACATCTCTTTGAGGCGTGCGTAGAACACAACGAGCCGTCAACCCGGGCCTGGTCCTTATCGGACGGCGAGCTACTCAATTGCTCGACGTCCGCAAGCCCGCGCCTATGGTGGCCGGGAATCGGCCTGCGATTCCCAACGCCCTGATTGGGTAACTTTAATGTAAGTAACTGTTTCCGTGATTTAGTAAAAATTTTCACCAAATAAGTATAAGGAAGTCTTTCGTTTTAGGGGCTGACTTCACTAAGTACCAATTTCAGGCTACTCCAAAGAAATGATTTTTTAATTGATTGCCAAAACAATATTATTAGTTACTACTATTAATAACAATGTTGCGTAGAAAGTGATTTGCAGAACTTATATCTGTGAACGGTCAGTAATGAACACTTACTAAACATTAAATAATGAAGAAGCCAGTGTAAACAATTCTGTCTGCAACTATTTGCCGTTGAAACAATTGTCACGGAAGATTGAAGCGATACTGCCTACATTGTGCATTGCATTTAAATGTTGTGATATTCTGTTTCAGAGAATAGTGTAAGTATTTTGAAAGTCAACAAGCGTGGCTATCAATGATTGTCGATGGGAGTCATGGAAAATTATCAATCTCCCTAGCCTTTTCCCAACTATGTTGGGGTCGGCTTCCAGGCTAACCGGATGCAGCTGACTGCCTACCTGACCTCCACAACCCAGTAACTGGGTAATACGATACCCCTTGCTAAGACTGGTTGTCATACTTTCGGGTTTCTGATGACCCGTAACGACTGTCAAAGATCCACGAATGACAGCCGGGACCAACGGCTTAACGAGCTTTCTGAGGCACGGAGGAGTCTCGGTATGTAGAAATGATCACCCATCCATGGGCCAACCCCGGTAAGCATAGCCTAACCTGATGGATCGACCCGTGCGGCTGTTAGTACTTAGCTATGGAAAATTACAGGCAAGTATTATTCGTTACCACGATGAAGAATGAAAGCTTCATTAATTATAAATACTAGTAACATCATGAGCTCGTATTTAAAAACAATTTCATCATTAATAACTACAAATTACTACTTGAAATGTTTTTGCTCATTAAAGCTATCCAAGAGCGAAGCAAAAAAGATTTAATATTTTGCAAAAAATGTTATTATTAATGTTTTTGTTATTGTGGTTTGTTATTGTTATATTTTAATGTTACTACAATTTTACGGGAAACATGTACAATTTTCAACAAAAATAATTATAATTAAAATTTCACAGAGGTGGTCCACCCTTTTTCAACGCAAGCTGATGAAAAGTCTCAAAAGGTGAATTTTCAAAGGCAAACATCAGGAAAATAAATATTGTATTCTTTAGGTCAGTGACGAGTCGTGGAAAATTAATTTTACATGCTCAACTCCATCAAAATGGCCGATGCTTCAAGCAATACTGAAGTACCCTTCATCCCTTGTTTGCTTAGTGTTCTCTCTAGACAATTGTTTTAATTAGAGGCCGTCCGCGCGCGGTATAATTTGGTAACTAATGTTTCATGATTTCAATTATAATTGTATTTATTTTTAGCAAGTGGTATGTGGAAGTCTTTGGGAGTGAACTTTGCCCAGCTGTGGAACAGGCTGGGATGAAATAAAAAGACAGTAGAAATACAATGATAATGTGATTTATCAGGAGTTCGATTTATGATATTTAACAAATAGGTCTCTAACGTAGGTAAAGGTTTGTTTTGCACCGCTCATCTTAATAAAACATTACCTCTATTTCTAGAGCTGAACATTTTACTGATTTCAAAATATGAAACGAAAAAAGAACACTCTAACGTGTGAGTTTTAGGAGAAAATAATTAATACCTATTGACAACTTACACAATTACATAAATTTCTCTTCACAAACAATGGCATCTTATAATTTAGACTAATTTGAAAAACTGTGATAATAGTTTGTGAGAGACTGGTGTCTGCACTAGGAATACCTAGTCCTATATAGCAGATCACCAGGGTCCCACCACATGGTATGTAAACATAATCAGTTAGTAAATGTGAAGGGATAGGGCATAACCACAGATATAGATAGACCTAGATAACGCAAGTATCACGATCTGTATGAAAACCAAGCGTGCCATTTTTTGACTACCTACTATGACGTCACAAGCACTAGAAAACGTTTATTTTATTGTTTCTCCTCGCATTTGTACAGTTTTTACAATTTATAACAGCGTAATTAACCATTTTCAATTTTTTAACTGACTTCCGACAAGCGTGGCACCGATGCAGACTGAGCGCGAAAGTGGCAGCTTAGGATTATTGTACGTAAGCTGGGCACGAAAATGGCACGCGAAGTAGTTGCTCTTGCGTTATCTAGGTATATCTATATCTGTGGGCATAACATTAAAATCAATTATAGACTCTGAGATTTATACCATATAAAACAAAAAAATAATTAAATGCAAAATAAATGCTTGAACTATTATGTGTCGGGAAGTTAGAGGGATGGACTATTTTGGATGAGTTAGTAATTCTTCAGTTGCATTATAATCCAAACTAAGGAGCCATTCAACCAGAGCAATCTTACAAGCCTTTGTTATCTTAATCTATCCAAAATTCTCGAGTCACAATGTTAGTTGCCATACTCCTCCGAAACGGCTTGATCGATTTTTATGAAGTTTTATATGTGTATTTGGTAGATATGAGAATCGGTCGTAATCTATTTTTCATACCCCTAAGTGATAAGGGTGGTCCACCCCAAACATAAATAATTTATATGGCAAAACAACGTTTGCCGGGTCAGCTAGTTTTATTACATACATACATACATAACATCACGCTTTGTTTCCCCGAAGGGTTGGGCAGAGGTGTACCTGTAGCAGGTACACTCACATTTCGCCAGTTATGTTTGAGTCCCATGTAAATGGGGGCGAGCCTATTTCCATCAACCGGGCACAAATCCAGACTCCGGGCTGCTACTGAGAAATTCCAGATAGAAAAACCCAATAACACTTTGCCCGACCCGGGAATCGAACCCAGGACCTCATGCTCAGTAGTAGCGCTTGCAACCACTAGACCAACGAGGCAGTCAGTAGTTTTATTATATAAGTGAGAATCTAAGAAATTATAAAATCTCTGAGAGTAGCTCGTTCTTCGGCCTTTGGCAGTTTTTAACCGACTTCCAAAAAGGAGGAGGTTATATGTTCGACGCGTATGTTTGTTTTTTTTTTTTTTTTTTTTTTTTTTTTTTTTTTTTTATGTATGTCCACCGATTTCTCCGTCAATTGTGGACCGATTTTGAAAATTATTTTTTTGTTTGAAAGGGTAGGCTCCCAAATTGGTCCCATATAAATTTTATTAACATTGCTTGGGTAGTTTTTGAGTTAGCTTCAAAATACGTATTTTTTTCCCACTTAGTATGTAGATGATATGATAAGTTCTTGACACTGGTAGCAGGTAGTGGTATTCGAATGTGTGTGGGGTAGGTACCACAACTAAAAAGTGAAAAATAAAAACTTTTTACAAAAAAAAAAACAACCGACTTACAAAAAAAACACTACAAAGTGAAAAATAACTTTAATTTCGGAAGTCGGTGGCAAAAAACGAAAACACAAAACCCAAGACACCGACTTCCGAAATTAAAGTTATTTTTCACTTTGTAGTGTTTTTTTTGTAAGTCGGTTGTTTTTTTTTTTGTAAAAAGTTTTTCAGACTGCAGACTATATAAGTTTTATCTCTGTAAATTCTATAAACCGATCGGTATAAACTGTCGTTTAAACTTCAGCTAGAATCGAGCGTCACGTCATTTTAGTCGCCTGAACAGTCATACAATACTGCCAGCTAAATTGCTTTTGTGATCATTATTGTTCCTTAAGATGTGTGCGGCCAGCCAGTACTAGGTTGCGTGTCCACCAGAGTTGTGCGAGGCAGCTGAGCAGTGCAAGGATGCGTAACGAAGCTGTGAAACGATGTGGGTGTTTCCACCAGAGATGTGCTAGGCTGCTGAGTGGTGCACGGTGTGAGAATGCGTAGCGACTCTGTGAAACGGTGCGCAGATGAGCGCTGCGAGGATGTGTAGCGGGCTCTTTTCAAATGCAATTTCTCACTCGCGTCCATACCTTGCACACATCTCTCGCACACATCCCTCGCACCCATCCCTCGCTTGTTTTGTACGTACAAAAACCTCGCACCGCTAAGCCGTTTCCACCGGAGCCGCGCTGAGTGAGGCTAGGTAAATGAAGCGATTTTATTGGTTCTTTACAAACACATCCATCGCTATGCATCCTCGCACATCTCTAGTGGAAACGCAGCCTTATACCCTATGTCTGAAATGAAATGAAATTGTTTATTCTGTAAATAGGATATCGGAATAATTTTCACGTCATATAATTATTTATTTTTATCAAAAATAAGCTAGACGAGTTCGGCGTTTCCTATCTGATTACTCTGAGAAGAAAGGCCGAAACAAACTCAGAGGTCGCAGTCTCTTTTAATGTCCAGACATAATCTTGGTCAGGCCATATGAGGACCATGTAGATTAGTGTCTGAAAAGATCTTTTGAGGAAAGAACCACACAGATTTGAGTGGACCTTTCCAGTCAGTGCAAGCATTTGTCTGTTACTATCCATTTATTGGTACATTTCGTGAATAAAAATGTACGAATAAAGTGTCAGTACAGAAAGGGGAGAAAGAAATTAAAATGTGTAATTTCCTGTTCGCCTTCGTTCACTTGAATCACAATTTTTATGCTTCAGGGCGTTTTAATAATTTTATCAAAGGGATTTGTGATAAATAGAATGCAAAAAGTTCGGGTTGACGACATTTTTAAGTTCAAGTATAATTTGACAAAGGATAATATGAAAATTGATTTGGGGACGAGTGATGCATTTTTAGAATATAGAAAGATATATATAGATCTATAGAGACGAAAGTTGTTATTGGAAATCTCGGGAGTGTGTTGTTTGATTCCCGGATTTTACGACCGCTCCTGGAGATAACTTTAAAATGCTCCCGAAGATCGTAATCGACTGCTGACTATGAAAATTCGTTTCAAAAATTCGGTTATAATATTTTTCTTGTTGACTTAATAAGATAATAAAAATGGTACTGCTTCGTAAACAAAATCCAAATGGATAAAGAGACAAATAAAGAAAGAGAAACGTAAATCTAGCTGAAATGATGTTTCTAGCTCGAAATTCACCGCAGCTTAATAGCAACAAAATCTAAGTAAAACAAAATTCTTGAAACAAAATTGTGACTATTCCCGCAAAAATATCTAGAGACGTGCTTACGTTTCTCACTCTAAACCCGGCTTACCTTGTTACAGAGATAAGCGGGAACATACATAGAAATGTCTTTCTTTACAAAAACTTTTTCTTTTTTGTGGAAAATTATCTGTAGTTAATTACATAAGAGGTAGATGTGACGAGCGAGTGAAGGGAACGGAGCGTGACCTAAGAAAATGTACTGAAGTTTACGCGGCTCTTACATTATGCTAAGTACACTCATTTTTAGGTTAGTGGTGGCGAGCTCTTAACATTACCTACAGGATTTAGAGCAGTTTATTACTTAGGCCGTACGTAGGTATAGTTTTATGAACCATTATCAAACTATTACGTACCTACTTAAGAAGCCACGTAGGGCTTGGTATAATAGCACGTAAGTTACGACGTTTAGTACGACAGATCATCACCATTTCAGCCGAAAGACGTCCACTGCTGGACATAGGCCGCTCCCAAGCACCACCACTTCAACCAGTTCTGTGCTTCCCACATCCAGCGCATTCCTGCGACCTTCACAA
The DNA here is from genome assembly GCA_949152395.1 of Agrochola litura. NCBI lineage: Eukaryota > Metazoa > Arthropoda > Insecta > Lepidoptera > Noctuidae > Agrochola > Agrochola litura. The sequence continues at coordinate 11,796,226 of OX424509.1, read as the reverse complement.
GGCCATCGGTCCACTTACAGATATCAAAACTTTTTATAACACAAACATTTTTTGCTGTTTTAAAATATATAAGACTAGCTTTATCCCGCGGCTTCGCTCACGTGGAAACGTAATACCGGGATAAAAAGTATAAACAGGTTAACAGCTTATAAACTATACTATCTGTCTGCCTCATTCAAATCCTCTTAGTAGCATAACATAATGATTGAATACTATCGTGAATTCATGCAAGCCTAGTACTTTTTGTTAGGTTAGATACTGCTCAGAAATTGTGCACGTGTCATGAACAGAACATCGTCTTGAACCTCGATTGCAGCGCCACCTAACGGGCACAATTGTGAGTAAATTCCAACACATAGAGGTCATTGCGATGCAAATAAAAACGTAAACAAATTGCGAAAACAATACGCATTATATTAAACTTCCAAGAAAAACCAAAAGAAAACTATAAGTATTTATTATACACAACAAATCAAGCACAGATGCTTATGTTTTAAGTGAGTTCAACCTTTTTTGATTAAAATCGGATTGAGTTTTCAAACATGTGTTAAAATAAAATGTAATTTAAATCAAAAACACTAAGGAGTATTCATATCAACTTCGAAGCAAATCACAGCCAAAATAACTTTCTAGACCTTTTTAACCCCGTTATGGGATGCATTTCAATAAAATACGAAACATGTCATCCATCAATTCTGTTAAAAAAGGTTTATGCAAAATTTTAAGTACATTGGACCAAGGAATCACGCAGTCCCATACAAACTTTGCCCCCCTTTTGCACCCCCTTAGGGGTAGAATTCCAGAATATCCTTTCTTATCGGATGCCTACGTCATACAAAAAACACACCTTCCAAGTTTCAGGTCTCTACGATCAGCGGTTTAGGCTGTGCGTTGATCCGTCAGTCAGTCATTGAGGACAAAGCATTTTATATGTAGAGATAGCGTCTTCCCTTTAACTCTGTGATCTGAGTTTAGCAAAATGCAAAGAGAAATACTTCGTAGAAATATTTCAAATTCTAATCTTTCCAACTTCGGCTTAAAATGAGCTTAGAATTAGACATAGTATTTCTAGCCGTAACTAAAAGGGTAGCAAGGTTATGTCTAACTAAATAGCTGACATCTTAAATTAACGACGAATAAATTAGCCCACAGTGGATTATAAACTTCTCTGCTGAATAGGTAGAACGCTGTACTTTCATCAAAGTTTAAAAATGCCCTAAACAAACAAAAAAAAAACGGAAAAGAGATTTTTAAAAGTAAGTGGCCGAAAGTAAACACCCAGCCCTTTTCCTGTCATGGTAAAAAATAAAGATAAAATATCCCTCAAAATTAAAAGGTTTCTTGTTTTTCAAACATTTTCACTAAAGACCCTTGATGGGCAGCTACAAAAATCAAAGGATTGTTTTTTTTTTAATTTCTACAAAAAATTATGCGTGTATAAATTGAAAAATTCCGTTTGCTTTGCTTATTCAAATGACGTCCCGACCGTCCCTACAATGTCACGTGCATTCAGCCTTGGTCTGTGTACATTGCTTGGGACGTACGTGATGGATACATCATCCTAAATAATACACCCGCAATGTATTGTAACGTAACGCAACGCTTGAGAACTACGAAGGATTAAGCCAAGGTTTACTATCGCACATTCCCAGTTTACCTAAGAAGATTATAGAGTTATGGTTGCCTACTGATACTTGTATCTTTATAGGTAGGTATGGAGAACCACGAGACAGGCATGTCTAAAATATAAATGGATGAACTTAAATCATGATACCTGAGATTCATTCAATGTTAACAATAACTCTTAACGAACAAATTTTATCAACCTGAATGAGGTTTTCATTCCATTAAAAACAATTTTTTTACGTAAAACAACAGAAATCTAATAATCACGTGCTAAAAATAGTCGCGAGCCATAAACATGAAGACAGAGTTCCACAGTTTAAGACGTTCCAACACTCATTATACAAAGCGAAAGGATTTCACTAGAAGACTTCTAATGTTACCAGTTATTGCAAGTTCAAGTTGTACGCAGTGTATGGCATCCGCGGCCCAAAGTGACGTATACGTCAGTGCGCTCCCGTCCGCTCCTTATTCAGTACCACGCAGCCTCTTGCCGAGGTAACATCGTTCCGCGGTAGATACACACCCCTATTATAATTCGCCTCGTTCGACCGAACATTGTCGTGTGGAGTGCAGTGAATAAACGTGGTAGTGCTCTTCGAATGTTATGGTCGCCTGGTACCGGATCGGACTTATGTTTTTAAATGAAAAATGTAAGTACTGTTTTGTTGTTTTTTTTATATTTAGGTGTTGTTTTAAATGAGGCCGTCTATTTGAATTACGTTAATTACTTTCGTAATGATTTTTTGAAAATAAAACATTGTTATCATAGTAACGTTCAATAATCCATTAGAAAACAAATAGTTTTTTTTAAGTTATTAAATCAATAACTTAATTACTTCATAGCTAATTAATTATTGCGTCATTAAAAGATTTACAGATTCCATTTTTATATTATTATGCACTGTTATTCTCATATCCCAATTAATCATCTTGCCAGCAATTTAAAAAAAAAACTCCTAGACCTTAAAACTTACGACGAAATGTTATCTATTCTTCGACACATTTCCCTCTCGAAAGAAGAACCAATCATCTACGTAAAAAAGCCATTCATTATTAGAAAAGATCTTACTTCATATCTCATTTCTCACAACTCTTCAATAAAATTGTCATTGATTAAAAATATTGCTATTACGATAATAGAACACGATGACTGTCATTTTTATTACCAGTTTAGAAGTCATAACAAATATAAGTTGAGTTTTCAATCTCATTGGCCCAGAAAATATCCTAAAATAAATTTCTAAGAAAATAAAACTATAGTATTAAGAAAAAGCAGATTTCTACCGATAGGTAATAACCCTCAAAGTATTATGAACCGTAAATATCAAACTGAAATAGCTTTCGCTCACTGCGAAAATCATTTTTCTCTTTTCATGGAAAAAAGCTTCAAGCGTAGTGAGCTCCTAATGGGTATCAGCTAGGGAATGAAAAATCGTAGAAGGCGAAGTATTTTTTTAAAAGTTATATTTACCTTATTGATGAATTTTATGTAAACAGTAAGCCGTTCCATTTACACCTTGGGTTTAAGAAGACGGATAGATGATAGGTTACGCCTACAAGACCCATTTGGTCATAATGTAACACCAATTCCCAAAATGCTATAGACATTTCTTTACCGTAGGGAGGTATCCTAGGTTTTCCGATTTTTTTTTCAGATATAACACTTTACGACGTTGTCATAATTTGTCGTCATCTTCTGACTTACTGTTTACTACTGGGTTATAAGGTTCATATTTACCGGATGGAAGTACATACCATTGCTTATTATAATTGCTCTATGAACAATGCATCATAAAGATAAGCTTTATCTTGAGAAAATGACATAATTTTCTTAGATGTTGGTTGGAGAAGTATCTTAAAAATAATATTTTTTGTTTCGGGATCCTGCTTTTCTTCTAAAGCTATAATTATTTGATGTCGTGTAATATTTATCATCTACATGTTTATCAATCTATAAGCACTATAAAACGATCATCCACTACTACCATATTTGACCTTGAAAGGACATTGTCACAACCGGGTCAAGTCAAAACGTAATGTATTCAAAACTATAATAATGCCATCGTTACACAAGTAGGTATTAACTATCATTTATCTTTCTGACCTTGTGTCATCATGACAATAACTATTAATTACATTACGATTATTGTTTTGTTAACTGCGTGGTTTTGAATCTTCTCGAAATTTTTTGGCCGGTAAAACACTAATAATTAAGATTAAAAAATAAAAAGCACTTACGTATTTGTTTTTCATTCATTATAGAATATGGTTTGAATTTCTTGCCTCTGAAAAAAAAAAGAAACCAGTATCTATTTGTTTAAAAAGTATGTATACAAAAAAAACTGTACGGTAAGTCGGTATCAATAAAAATCGCTGATGCTTCCCATATCCTTATAATCCAGGGTAGAAACGTATTACTATACTCATTGTCAGAGTTTTTTCTTCAATCTGGGGATTAAGTGGAAGTATAATAGTCATCTTAGTTTTCGGATTGGGTAGATGGCTGGACCGTTGCTTAGTTTCTTAAAAAAAGTAACTAGACAAAAACGCGCTGAGAAAGTAAAGAATAAAGCCGATTTTTGCCAATGATACTGAACGCGATTAGCACGTCTAAACCGCGTTTAAAAACAGTGTCAATATTCCACAACAATGATGACACTGACAGATCTCTAACGCGGTTTAGATGTGCCGATCGCGTTCTTTCATGAATCAAAATTCGCCCTAAGCTGGTAAGCACTCTAAAAATTTTACTTTTAATTTCTTTTCGGATGGTTCAAAATACGTTCATAGCTGAATAAACCAAATAATAATCTGACCAAATACACACGGTAAGTAAACTTCTGTGCAAAGTCCTTCATAAAATACGAAAATTCTTTTACACAGTGTTGTTAGCGAGGCTTTACTGTCAAGATCCTCTTTCAGTATGGCAGGGAGACAAGTCTTCTGTGGATTTAAACTTTGTTACAAAAATTGTTAACGCCTTTCAGCCTTTTTTGCCACCTGAAATGTATGTTTATTTTATGAAGCGACATTTATAAAACAAGTGTTACAAAGAAGAATATTTTTTTGAGGTTTCTGTATTCTACACAGTCCGTCTAAAATAGATGGTAACCCTTTTTTGTTCTTTTATAAGGTTTTTTGTTTTTGTGTTTTAAAATGTTGTCCCACATACGTCGGCATCGTGTGACTGATGACGTTTTTCTGTCATAGAGGTTTGTATTTTTCTAACATTAATAAATTGGTTTGTTCTATTTCGTTTTTCGTAGAGATGACACTTTTGTGACGTAACTATGTAACATTCTATCAATCATAATATTTGAATACAATAAAGATATATTTATCTTTAGCTATCTAAGTAGTAGTAGTACATTGTATAATATTCAGGTTACTTTAACACAACTTTCCGACCTCCAACTTTCCTACAACGAAACTTATGGATGACGTAGGTACTTTACCACAAAATAAAACACTAGCATTAAAACTTGACTTTTACCGAAGTTCCACAGAATTGTTCCGAAATCCTATATTCTCGACCTAGCTGTGTAAGTGCTCCCTTTTATTCAATACCTACTTCCACACTACTACTTATAACTTATGCGGTAGATTCTTATAGGTAAGTACTTGGTACTTTCCGAACCCTACACTTTCGATAATCTAGTAGGTATTCTCTTGGTGAGAATCGAGCTGCCAGTGTATCAGGCTTAAAATTATTATAATGGCTGCTTACGTATGAAATATGTACGATTTACGAGGTTTCTAATAACTTCGTTCTAGATTTCGAACGTTGTATTCACAGTAGTGTATCGATTTTTAAGGCTATCTACCGTATGATATTTGAGCTTAAAATTGGTAACTGCAATAGCGTTTTACATTCGTATTGAATGAAAAATTACATTGCTGATGAGAATTCTGAATTTCTTTGTAGCTTTTTTGGCTTTTCTGGGTTAGACCACGGACCACCCAGAGCGGGAGAAGTTATTTGATAATTTCCCACCCAAAAAAAAAAAAAAAAGACCACGGTATTTATGTGCTTCCGCTCTTTGAAAATAAGTACCTAAAGTAAAAGTAAAAATCAATTTGAACTAATGGTGGATCGATAAAATAGCTATCAATGAACTCACTAATAATTGCTTAGGCACGTACCTACCTTAGGATTCACTGCTAATGGATTATTCACTATCGGTTTAGTCTCACGTAATTCTTCCACAAATCCTCGTTTCCCGAAGAGGATTTTAACCCTTAACGAGAACCTGGTGTTAGTATTTTACGAAGCACAAAGTAGCACAAAGATTGGGTTAAAAAATACTTAACCCCACCACAGGATTTTCAGGCTAGGCCAGATTCCGTCTTCACATTGCCAATATTCCATTTCTACGAACAAAACAGTTTGCCTTATCATTCATTAAAGGACTGCTCACAAGGGGAATTCGTTGCGGCTAGAATGCTGGAATTATTTTCAAGAAAAGGTGAATAGGCATCTTTGAGATAAGCACTAGTATTAAGGACACGTTTTGGATTACTATCGGCTGAAAACAATGTCTCCGATAGGCTTTATAGATGAATTTTGTCTTACACCAACAATTCGCTGATTTGAGATAACGACATATAGCGTGAGGTTGGAGCTATTTATCCCGATAAATTGCCAATTTTGCCCCAGACTGCCGTTGACAACTTCCTTGGAAAAACTCAAGTATATCTTTACTTGATAAAGTCTAACGAAGTTTGAGAAGCTGACTAATACAATTACTGCCACTTAGTCTAGTTATACTAGAGTAATTAAGATAAATTTTAATTGGAAGTACAGCCGAAATTTTAATCAGAGTCTAGAACTATTTGTTAAGATTGAGTTCTAAATGTGGGTCAAACCTAAACCTAGTAATCAAATACCACTTTGTGTGTCAAGCAGTATTGATAAATGATATCGAATATAATAACAGACAATGTCACGCTATGATTCAATTGAAAAGTCCCGATGCATATTGAACCTAGAACTCATGACACATGTTTGCTTCACAGTCGGTTTTATGCGTAAAAATTTTAACTTCCGACATTTCCATGAAGTATATACTTATCTGAGGTACCTGAAAAGAAAACTTTTCTGGGCCATTTCGCGATTTATTGACTTTTTATAACAGATTGTGCAGCTTTTTAGCACTTAGCAGCGCTTGTTGAGTCCGTTCGAAACCTCAAGCGTGGTAAAGTAGCAGTCCCACCTATGTAGTACTTTTATTTCAATATTATAGCTATGCTTCGGTTCGTAAACGTTTACTTGGAAACGTAGGGTACTTATTAAGTAGTTGGTACAAACGGTTGTAGGTAATTGTCATAATTACCCACCACCAGGGTTTGTTAAACAATTGTTGTATACAGTGTTGTTATTAGCAACTAGCCTCTGGTGTCTATTTAACTTAATATCAACTCTTATTGGCTGTAGTTATTTCTTAAATGGACTGCAGGAAACTAGAGGTGTCCCCCGGCATCGTGGTATCAATAAAACACGTCACTATCATAATCATCATTTCAGCCGAAAGTTGTCCACTGCTGAATATAGGCCTCCCCCAAGCATCGCCAGTTCACCCGGTTCTTTGCTGCTCGCATCCAACGGCTTCCTGCGGCCAAACAAAACCCGTGTTGAGTAATTATTTTCAAATTCAAATTCTAGATCATTTATTTGCTGAAATGGGTAATTACATAAAGTTGTTAAAATTTTACGCCTTGAGGCATGCAAATCTGAAGCTTTAACTATATCACAACATTATTATACAATTACTTGCAACAATAATTTATATACATTTCTTTTTTCTCGTATTAATTCCTAGAAATAAAACTTCCAATAATATAATAACAATTTAAAATAATAAATAGTCATAGTTCTCGAGTTCGAACCCAAAGCACGCACCTCTGACTTCGGATTCATGTGCGTATTTGTATAATTATCACTTGCTTCAAAAACGGTGAAGGAAAACATCGTGAGGAAACCGGCATACCTGAGAGATGTTTCTCGACGGCATGTGAAGCCAATTCAGAGGCCCATGGGTGGTTTTAAAAACTCTGAAATCAGGTTAGTCACTAACCACACAAAAAGAAGAAGACAATTTAAAATAGTGTTTACGTCCAAAATATGTCAACTTATCAAACATTCGTGGCGGTTGGATGAAACAGCCATCCAAGCCACGGGACCACCAAATATTCATCCGACACTTCACTTTGAGACGTTTACACTTTCACATTAATGTGACAGAGACAGTATTAGAATTATAGATGACTTAAAATTAAGAAACAGTTGAGTGGTCAGCAGTGAATCACAAGATGTGATAGCGAATATTTAACTAACAACAGATGTGGCTGTGTGAGGGGCTTGTGGCTTAGTAACAACAGCCACACGGGTCTGACAACCAGTTTTACCAAGGGATATCGTGTTGCCTAGTAACTAGGTTGTGGAGGTCAGATAGGCAGTCACTCTATGTAAAATACTGGTATTCAGCTGCATCCGGTTAGACTGGAAGCCGATCCCAACATAGTTGGGAAAAGGCTAGGCAGATGATGAACAGATGTGGCTGTATGATGTGACTTTCAGAAACTTGGTGTAAGTAACCATATCTATGTTATTTCTATTTAGTGACCCTTACGAGACTTGTGCGTCTTTAGTTTTTAGGTTGCGGGAGAACCAAATATTGCATTAAGTAAGAGGCTAGTTAAGAGGCAAATATATACGGACACCGTTAGGGGGATGCCCGAAGACAAAGACACTTGAAAATTTAATTATGAACATTTCAGAGAGATACTGCTAAATTTAAACGGAAGGCTGATCTACTAACATACTATTATAGAGGCTAAATATAGTACATCCGTAGGAATCCGCGGGATGCGGAAAGCACAGAATCGGTCGAAGTGGCGGTACTTGGGGAGGCCTATGTCCAGCAATGGGCGTCTTTCGGCTGAAATGATGATGATGATAGTACATAATTATAAGTACAGTTGAATTGAAGTCGTAGCAAAGTAATTTTCCAGTAAAAAAAATGAAGAGAAAAAGACTAACGTGTAAAATGAAATGCATTTTGCAGCACAAACATATTTAACTCAAGGTGAGCTTACTCTCTCGAGAATTAATGTGTTGTAATCCTATTACATACAGCGTGTTTTTAATTTACAAACGCATCAGCCGCATAAATGTAAGGAACAAGCCCGACCTAGTATTTTCTATACATTTTTTGCCAAGTCTGGTGGCAGATAACCGAGTCTTGCTTAGTACGTAGCTTTAAGTAGATGTGCTTTTTGTGAACTAGTTTCTGACCCACTTCAGTTTCCGTGACGTAAATCGAAAATGAAATTTTATTCACGAAGCTGCGATGTTATGAAATTATATTACAAACACCTATTTGATAAGCTGACGTTTATTGAGAACCTTTTTGCTCAAGCACTGAACAAAAAATCTAGTGGTTTTACATGCGTCACTTTATATTGTTTAGACATTATTTTACTTGTATATTTTTTTTGTATCTAAAGATGGTTTTCCGCGGCTATTTTTAGGAACATGATAAATGACGTGTCAACAACGAAACCAGTGATTATTTTCATTAATGTATTACCAGGAAACTGTATATCTGATATGAAACAGTAGTAATAAACATTAAATATGTAGACCACAACCAGTGGCATTGTTCCAAAAATTACATACCTATTTGAGAGGATAGCCATTATTTTCAGAAAACAAATAAACTGATACGATTCATGCATAGTGCGGGAGTTACAACAATAGCTATAGTTATTATAAAATATAGTACTTTTATAGCCCAATCAATATAACATAACATCACGCCTGTAATACTCGAAGAGTAAGGTAGAGGAGTACCTATATTACCCACACCTGGATTTCGCCAGTTATGTTTAAGTCCTATGTAATAGGGGTCAAGCCTATTGCCATCAACCGGGCACAAATCCAGACTCCAGACTGCTACTGAGAAATTCCTGATCGAAAAATCCAATAACACTTTGCCCAACCTGGAAATTGAACCCAAGACCTCATGTTCAGCAGTAGTGCTTGCGACCACTAGACCACCGAAGCAGTCAAACCAAAAAAAATAATTATGGACTGTAGGTAAAAAACCTGATTCGAATGGATTTTAACATTCGTTAAATAATTTATCTACTTCGAATACACAATATTACATAACAACACTATCATTCTACATCATTCTCATAGTAGAAACTTATTTTACAAACAAAAGTAAAACAAAGCCCCAGTTTAATTTCATAATTGAATAGTTTGAATATTTACGTTAAAAAAATCTGTTCTGGTATTTTCTTCGTAGTTTCATGAATAAAAATTAATAATTTAACAAACAAGGGAAAGTAAAAATACCGGAAGTGCCTGATTTAGAAAATGTAAACTCTCGTAACATTAAGGTATGTTTTTTACAAACAAAAAAATGTTCGTCTAAAATCTAAAATACCCCGCATTTCCCTCTTGGGGGTAATTAGTTCCAAGCCAGTACATTCGTACCCCACTGAAAATTTATTTGGAAAAACAAATTAGGATTAAATAAGTACCGGTTTTTAATCCTAATTTGTTTTTCCTGATAGATAACGTATAAAAGGTGTGCTACGTTTTTTCGTAGCCAAGTGCTACGAACTTTGTAGCGCTGTGCTACGAAAAAGCGTAACATATTTTAAATTAATTTGTGTTTTCCTGATTTAGGTATGTCTGCTGGATTAAATTTAGTTTCAGTGTGCTAGTAGTAGGTAGGCATAGAGGTATGAGAATTGAGATGCTTTCTTGATTAACTGTGAGTTGAGAATTTCTGGCATTGAGTGGCTATCTGCTATTGAGCGCTACCGTTGATGACTAATTATTGCCGTACGTATGAAGAATTTTCCCTAAGCCAAAAAAATTGCTAGATTTTTTTTTGAACATTCAGCCTAATACCTACTAACTTGTTATGTATCCCAAGCACCTTTACCAATAGCTATAAAACTAAACTTCATTACTCCGCTATCGTAAAATATGAAGCACATAATACTTGCTAACACACTGTTAACGTCCCACATTACAAGCTGATACAGAATCTTTTAGATCAGATGTCGGCACACGACGCCTTCGAAGACGAGCCTATAAAAATGATAAATTATTCTTAATATAATGTTTGAGGGAGTGCTGATGTCACACGGACTAGGAGATAAAAATCTAAGGCACGAGGCTCACAGACGCAACTAACAGAGAACAACAGACAGTTTTTCTTCTGCCCTTTACTCATCCAAGGCGAGCGATTGCCAATAGGTGATGATACTTGCGTCTCTTGTTGGTTTCCCTTAGTTTACGCATTGTCATTTGTGAACATGCAATAGACAAGCGTCCGTGCATTTTTCTTGCACGTTATTCGACTCCTATCGGCCCCGTGTGTATTGCACCTTAGTTGTAAATAATGTTTTTTACCCGACTGCCCCAGAAGGAGGGTAATGTTTTTCGCGAGTATGTATGTATGTATGTCTATTTCTTTGGCACGCTCTGTAGCCTAAACGGCTTGATGGATTTTAACATATGAGGTGTCGTTAGATTCATCTTAATTGTTGGAGTGTCATAGGCTATGTAATATTTATATATTGCATCTGCAAATACAAAAAAAAGGAGGGGTAGATTTAAAAAAAAAAACTACATTATTGGTATCAAATAAAGCTAGTAATGAGTCAATATATATTATTTAATAAAACTAAAAAGCTTGAAATAAAAAAAAACATAAAAATATATATATTTTTTTTATTCAATTTTTTTACTTCATATTAAAAACTTTAATATCACGTGTCATCAATATGTTAATTGTGAATGTGACATGGCGTTTTAAGTTGCATTAAACCTCACTATTTTCTTCCTATTCTTTACAAAATCCTTTAGCCAGCTTTACACCACAAATAGTAGGAAAAATAATGGTATTTTTTTTGCCGGACAACCCACTCTCTTTTAAATAAGCACATGGCTCCTAAGAGCAGGAAGACATTATATAAGGCCCATAAAAATGATATAGTATTCTTAATCTGAGGACACGGTAGTACCCGCTGAGCTGAGGCAAAGAAACGAGTAGGTAGGAATTACCGTATCTTGAAGAGATGTTATGTACCTATTAATGTTCGACAAAACAAAGGTCTAAGTCGAAGAATTTTGGTCCTTATGGGCTTTTATTATATTAACACATAGTAAAATCAGTAGAAGGGTAGTTACGTTTTGTTTTATTTCCTAATAATATTGACTTGAGGCTTTGTTGTTCGTATTTAATCTTTACCCTAATCAATTAATCGGAAAATCTGTACAGGGAAAATATTACTTTTGGTAAATCTTTATGTTTTCAGTATTTTCCTTGCCGTGCTTCATTAAATGTTTTTCCTTAAATTGTATTTCTTGTAAAATAAACTACAAAGCAGGTAAAATAGTTCAAAGATTTTGAAGTTCGAAGTATTTATAAAAAGGTAGATTTATATTGAGGAGATGGCAGGACGAGCTGGATAAGTTCCGTCTAAACTGGAAGGAGGACGCGAGGGCTCGCGAAAGGTGAAAGTAGTGGAAGGATTTACATTTTGACCTCATATCGGCTTTAGCACCCTCGAAAACCATGAAAACGACACTCATGACGAAAAATTTGAAAAGCCGTTGCCCAGGAGTGGGACAGTGTATGCTAATAAAAATAAAAATAAAGATTTATCCCATTAATTACCAGTGAATCATATTCGGTTCTAATCGTACCATTGGTTTCACCTTACGTACTTAGCAAATAAACTTGGCAACCTCTTTTAAACGAAGATATAATAAATGTCAACAGTTACTGATAGAGGAGTTCGTGGCTAAGTAATAACAGCCGCACGGTTCAATCCATCAGGTTAAGCTATGCTTGCGAGGTTGGTCTATGGATGGGTGACCATCTTAACATTCCGAGACTCCTCCGTACCTCGGAAAGCACGTTAAGCCGTTGGTCCCAGCTGTCATTTGTAGATCTTTGACAGTCGTTACGGGTCGTCAGAAGTTCAAAAGTCTGACAATCAGTCTTACCAAGGGGTATCGTGTTACCCAGTTACTGGGTTATGGAGGTCAGATAGGCAATCGCTCCATGTAAAATATGGTATTCAGCTGCATCTGGTTAGATTGGAAGCCGACCCCAACAAAGTTGGGAAAAGGCTAGGCAGATTGAGTTACTGATAGACGGTAAAAGATGGGAACACGTACATAATGTAAGAAAATGTAGGCATATATTATCTTTCAAGCTATTCGTTGTCAACTTATCATTTATTTGACAAAGACACATAGACAGTGATACATAGGCTATATTCTCATCTTTCTCAAAGTGATTTCCCTAGGACGTTATTACTCTTTCATCTTCGTTCAACAGATCATTCAATGTTCCTCCAATTTACGTAAGTTTCACAGGAAAGATCTATAAATATAATAATAAATAGGTATTACGAAGTTTTATTCAAATATCGATGAGAAATTTCCCGTAGTTCTACAAAAGTTAACAGATTTTGTGAGCCTAGTTTATTTCTGAATAGATATGTATTGAAACCTCTCAAAAGTTGGCAGTATCTATTTACAGCCTTATATACAATTACATAATATGAAATAGCTTAGTTACACTTTTATTAGACTTTGACGTTAGATGAACGTTGGAATCACTTGAATGTGTATGTAATATAGGTTATACACAAGTTTCATGACTTTTACTTTAAGTTATTGTGGGGTAATTGCGTAACACACTTACAATGGCAATACCATTAATTTTAAATACAATAGACGTGGATATATTTAGTAACCTGTTCCGCTTAGCTATTTCTAAAGAGCCGTAAAAAACTCCTGAACGAAATCAACACGTGTTTCACATCTCAACGAGGCATCCTCAGGATGACGATTGACTTGAAACGTGAAACACGTGTCGACTTCTTTCAGGAGTTTTTATGGCTCTTTAGAAATAGCTAAACGGAACAGATTACTAAATAAATATATCAACGTCTATTGTATTTTATAATGGATTTCCGTAAGATCACGCCTGAATCAATTAACTACCATTAATTTTGACAATTCAACAACATTCATTGCGCTATTTACGTCATTGAGCAGATAATTTTTTCAGTCATTTGAAGCAATGGATTAGAAATTTCCTTAAATATCCTTCGGATTGTGATAGAATTTGTGTTACGCAATTGAGGTGCTGAAAATAAACAGTTGTCGTCAATTTCTATCGCTAAAATCTCTTAAGGTCAACTCACACCGAAAGAGCGGCGTAGGGCAGCGAAGCGGAGCGCAGTTTCAGTGTCATATAAATTTTAACTTTATTTTCATTACTATAATACTTATTATCGCATGATAAACTCGAACGAGTCGCGCGGATGTCCGCGGCGCCGCGGGGATTCCGGCGAATTCCATAAACGGGCGCCTTCTCTACCGAGCGGGTCGCTGCTCTTCGCCGCTCTTTCGGTGTGAGTTGACCCTCAAACCTTATGCTTTCGTTATAATACCTAACACTGGACAGACTTTGCCAACCACCGTGTTTCATCTATTGAAACTCAAGTATTACGTCCCAAATTCTTCATCCTTTATTCAGTCATAGATTTTATTGAATACAGACAGATTTCGTTTCAAAATACATTGAATACCCACAGGAATTTGCAAGTATCTCCACTGAATAATATCGGTGTAGGTATATCTCGGTTTTTCGAAGACAACAATAGGGAAACGGGACAAAGACTAGTATTCCCAAAATACTTTCTTATTGTGGTCACCAGTTCTTTTATGATTCGAGATTTCAGGTTTTAAATTACGTAGGACCATAAGCATGTTCAGTGAGATTCCAAATAAATTATCACAAAAATGTTCACTTAAAATAGAAATGAATCTTCCATCCTAAATGACAGGTATATAAATTAATAAAATGAATTATTGACAATGTTTTATTGCCCGTTTTCCTTTTCTACTTATTTTAATTTCCTGGCGGCGTTGTTAAATAAACTTTTCACATTTAAATCATTTGACCACTCTCCGCACTTAAATGTCGATCTATTAATTTAAAAGGCGGAAAAACGTCGATCCGATTTGAATACATACATTTTTTATTCCTGAAATTCGTGCTAAAACGGCGCAGAAGGTATTTTTAGACGGGACAAAAGAAAAAGTAACATTTATTTGTCATGCTAATTAAAATAACCGGCTTTATAAAATTAGTCACTTTCAAAGAGATGAGTGGAATAGCATTAAACCTACTGTTTTTTGTTTCAAATAATTATTTCTTTATTCAATTGTGCTTTTAACCTAACGTTGAAAAGAAAGATGATGGTGCATTTAAAATGAAATAGTGGTAAGGTAGTAAGGAAGGACGTTGGGGTTTCTGCGTCAGGTCGTCGTCGTATCAGCGTCGTGGAATTAAATCAAACACAAGGCTCCTTAATAACGTGTAATTATCATTTTACAATATATGGATGTCTTTTACACAATTTAAATAGTTTTGCGGTTATAATTTGTGTGAGTTCGTTAGCGTGTCACCAAGACAGTGACAATCAGTGAAAATCCGTAGCGCGTCGCTAGTGTCGCGCCGTGGTGTCTGCCCATTCCCCGTGCGCCGCCTTCGTCTCATCGATTGGTTTTATGCGTTGCCAGTAGATGGTGCTGTGGTCGTCAACAATTATTTAATTTAAGCTTTTTGATTGTAATATTATTTCAATTGTTTGAAAAGAATTTATTAAAATACCTACTGAATACTGGGTATATTTGGGTTTATTAATATTAGGTACATATACAATTGAAAATTGTCAGTTACTGGTTCATTTGTATCTCATTAATAAAGACCAAAGATTAATAATGAGGTTTACTAAAACCACATCTAAAGTTAAATCGTTTCTGGCTTGTTATCCAGAAACTTGTGCCAATGTGTCACTTAGTAAGATCGACATGTCATTCGAATTACACGGTTCTGCCAGAAAATGGCTGGGATAAATAGGGTAAACTGGCACTAGTAGGCTATGGATTAAGAATTTGACACCTTAAAGTGTTGCAGTATTTAAACTTGACCCTATTCTTGTCTTTGTCAAGTATAATGGATTTTTTGTGGCCGTATGCAAAGTGACCCAATCACTACAATAGAAATGTTCAGAAATTAACATTGATATTTTCTTTCTTTTTTTGAATATTAAATCAAATCAAATGAGTCGTTTTTATTTAAAAAGTTGTTTCTTAAAACCCAATATTATTTATAAAACAAGCCATTTTTAATTATTGATTCTTAACCATGACCTTTGTGCCTTTTCCGTAGGTACAAAAAGTTTACATCGGTTCTGAGATAAATTCATTCAAAAAGTTTCATTACAAGTTTCGTAGATTTCACAACTTTGTCCTGTCATTTGTTATTAGAAAGATTATTTGATCCATTCATCAATCTCCTTGAGACATCGGGGCTTCACAACTCTCGTCTCGAAGACGTTGAAGAAATAATGATCTTGTAATTATTATATAAGGAACCTAAGTATTTAAAATATGTAGAATATTTTAAATATTGTTCTTACAGTTGTAAAAACTGGATTATTAACCGTTTTGTTGCGAACTGTCATTTCGAGAATATTTTTGAGTAAATTAACAGCATGCGGGTCTAAAATGACACGGCCTGAAATTTACTTAAAAATATTCTCGAAATGATAGTTCACAACGAAACAGATAATAAATAATCCAGTTTTTACACATCAACAACAAAACAACAACAAATATTTCATATAATCAGCTTATAATGTTCCCACTGCTGGGACAGAGGCCTCCTCTCTTCGAAAGAGGCTGTAATCTACCACGCAGGCCCAGTGCGGGTTTGTAGATGTAACATGTCTTGGAATTTTTTATTCTAGGACATGCCGGTTTCCTTACGATGTTTTCCTTCACAGTTTTAAAAGCAGTGGTGATTAAATTATTTACGAAATTTAAAGCGCTTGCCTGGGTTTGAACCCTTAAGCCACCACTGCTACAATATATTAATATTCCATGTGTGACGAATATCCTTATATATTTTGATATTTGAGCTGGTTGGGTTATTATTATGTTACCCATTATTACATGATAATATCGAAATGAAGCTAGATTTAGTTTATTATGTAATACCACGTTACGATGATATCTGATAAAGCTTATCATCTTCCAAGAAACTGAACGTAATTGATATTTATCAATTGATTGTGCTTAAATCATTTACTGGAAGGAGATTTAGGAGTAAACACAAGTAGACATAATACATTATTGTGTTAAAATATGATCAATTGATTGATTTATTTACTAAGAATGGAATTTGTTTATTCAACAGAAAGTTATTACCGTTTTATTTACATTCACAAAAAGTCTGAAATAAAAATAACTACAACAGGTAATAAACAAGATGAGAAAAGACATTTTGTTTTTATTATTTCTATAATGTTTAGGTATCCGAAATTTCACTTTTAACAGGCATTTGTAATGTTGTTTCCAGAATTTAGATTTCACAAAGTAAATCAAAATGTTCCCTTAAAATTTTCATGCCTTTATAAATGTCGGTATTCAATGAAAATGTTCTTCTCTGTTTTGCTTGTGATATTTCTTTAAAGCTTTGTTTTGATTAAAATAATTTCTGCTCTAATTATTTATGGACAATATTACCTTCATAGAACGTTTTAGAAAATCACTCTAACACTGTTTTAGAGTTTCAACCTTAAAAAGAAAACTTCCGTTTTCTTTTTAAATCCCCGTTTTCTTTTCCGTTTTATAAGATCACTTTCTTGTCAGTTTTTTTTCGTAGAGGTTTTTTAAAAGCGAGTAAACTCCAAAATTTGCTTGAAATTGCAAGCCCGAAAAACGATCACGAAAAATTGGATCGTAAGTGCTTACGCAAATCAGCACACAGAACACGTAGGTTGACTCCTAACATCAAGGGCAGACATCAAGAAAACCAATATCAATCACAAAAGTTTAAATCGTATGCATAAAAGCTATTAATAAAAGCTATTAAGTATTTCATGTTCGTACACAAAAAAGAGATTTGAAACACGATGTGTCACTTTCAACGTTTTTGGTGAAAAACTGTTAGGTGTTCTATAATGGTTCGCATATTCAAACAGCGTTGTAACGTAATGAATTTGTTTGAAACTTTGTAGACGGGTAAAGGATTTATTTAGTAAACACTGTTCACGCATGTACTTATGTAAGTGATGTGATAATGATATTTATGTAAGGCCATAATTATTTAAAGTGAAGTAGAGAGTGAAAAGCCGGTAAAAAATGACCAACAGCTTAATCAAAATCAAATTATTTAATTTCCAGATCATACAATCCATGTTGTAAGTAATTACATTAAAATCTTAACACTAGTGTTAGTACATAATAATATTTGGTAAATTTTGGTCATAACACAAAAAATACAAAATCACTACAATAATGTCAAAATCATCAATGAGACAATAATTGAATATGCAATAATTTATATAACATGTGTGGTCTGACTATGAATGATAGACTGAGGAATAATGTGATAAGACAGCGGTGTGAGTTAAAAGAAGATGAAGTGACAAAAATTGAAAAGGGTATGCTGAGATGGTTTGGGCATGTTGAGAGGATGAATGAGAGGTGACTAACAAAAGGTATTTACAAGGCTGATATAAAGGGAAAGGCCGGTCGGGGATGCCCTAGGAGGACATATACTGACCTTATTGGTGATGTTCTTCAGAAAGGCCAGGTGCGTAATACTGGCAACCGGCGTGCGTGTATGACCATATGTATGAACATAAACGAGGCAAAAGGAGAGTATGTAAGGATCGTAGCAAGTGGCGTTCTGTAGTTTCTGCCTACCCCCATGGGAAGAAGGCGTGAGTTTATGTATGTATGTATGTAATATAACATTATTTCAAGGCACGATTCGAAGGTAAATACTTGATGAATAATTAAAAGATTTTGAAGATGAATAATAAGTTTCCTTCGCTTAGTTATCATCGTTCTTTGTAATTATATATACAGACAGCCTTTGTACCACCAAAAAGAGATTATTCTTCTTCTTAGATCTTATTCCTAAATTGCTAAACGCCAAGGGATGTGGCCTCCTCTAGGGATTCCAAAAAGGGTACCTATATCCTTTAGTTAGAGCGAAGGCTCACAATACGACAGGATAACATAACACCATCGCCTTGTTTTGCCAAAGGTTTGGTATGTACACCCACATTTCGCCTGTTAATAATATGTTTAAGTCTTATCTTCTACATTACCAATAGACCCGGTTTACTTTTTTGAAAATAGTCATCTGTCATTTGTATTTAAGTAGTAGCTTACCGTATTGCCAAAAACTAACCCTTAATTCATAAATTACATTACGCGAATCACCCTCTAACTTCAATCAAATCATTGTTGATTTGATTGAAGTTAGAGGGTGGGTGGGTCCTTGTGAACTGGTAGTATTGATAAAGTGTTTATAAACGTAATAAAGGGTTGACATTTGAGTTACAGTACCTAGGTAACAACATGTTATTTGAAGAAAGAGTTTCTTTCTATTTTACGTATGTGTAAACATGTAGCTAGGTGTCAACAATTTACTTTTATCACGTAATATAGGTATTTTGCTTGAAATGAAACACCAACTCCATTCCGTTTTTATTTTCTTTAGGAAATCTGACCTTGTTGCTCAAAGACCTACGCAGTTAGGCTTTTACTATTTAACTGAGCAACAATCTATTTATAAAGAATTCCTTAATTACCTATTCCATGTTTTTGTAAAGCTCTCAAAGTTATAACAACTAAGGCATTTAACTGTTCACGGAGGCTTAGCTTCATAGGCGTAACTTTCATAAATAATTCATGACACTCGCGAATATGAATTATGCGAAGAAATTGAACTGCTTATCCGAAACTAAACGCATTCATTTGTATCTTGGCTTATTTGAGACCTCAGATTTTGGCGTTTCATTCCATTTTATTCCATTCCATTTTATTTCTCCCCTCGAGAAGGTTGTCTTTATAGTAGATATTGGGTACGAACTTAGAGATTCAATCATTTTGTTCAGTAAGAACTTTACAACTTGTTTCCACTACAACTTCCATAAATAAATGGCAAATTGTAATACTAACTTCTCACATACACAGCGCAAACAGTATGTTTTTGCCGTAACTACAAAAGGAAATTTTATATTGACCGTCACCGTCAAATAAAATCAAATTACATATTCAGAGAGAGGCCACACTGTGGCCCTTACCCCCATCATACCCTTGTCCCGTATGTCTTCTGACATCCACGTCAGTTTGTAAGTGACTATGGAAATAACACTGTAAGGACATAATCATAGTTATTAAAAAATTTACCAGGTTTTAAAATAAGAATTGTTTTGCAATTGAAGGATAGCCAGTTGGTGATCAAGGAGTCGGTCGTCGGACAAGTGGGGGGCTGATAGGTATTTTTACCAACGCGGGTCGAATTTGGAAGTGCTGGCTCAGGAGCATAGCACACACAAGCAAAGAGAAACGTATGTTGAAATCGGACTATGGGTGATGGCAACTGCTAATGTTGTATGACCACTACGTGTGGAGGCGGCGCAGCCCGCCATTGCTACTGGTATCTAGAACTAACCTGCTTGCCAAAGCACCCCTTACCAGAGCTATCCGTACCATCAACGACCTTCAAACTGATGATGACTGATTGATGTGTTTACATGTTGTTTTGGTGAATTCGCAAGGGCATTACTATTTATATTATGCTACAAGCAAAATAATACTTAATTTTAACTGCGTTATTATTAAAAAAAAATTGTACTATATTTATTTTAGTAATTATGTAAGTAATGCTATGTTTTTGTATTTTTTCATTTTTATAGTGTGGTTAGTTTTATAGTTTAGTTTATTAGTTTAAGTTCTTAGCTGTCGTATTAGGGTAAACCGTGTAATGATAGTTTAAGCTGTTATAAATAAATAAATAAATGTTGAGACATTCACATAACAAGTATTCTGTTATGTGGATACCTATTAAGATTTTATACATATCGAATTCATTTGCCTAGGAGAGAAATATGGCTAGCTTGACATGCATGTCTGACAAACAAATTTTTCTTAAAGCAAACGGATCGCTCATAAAATCGTGAACATGTTCATACAATCCAAATATGTTTTTCTAACGCATTACTCACATCAGTGAGTGATATGAAATAACATAAAACCTTTAACCTATATTCTCCTTAGTCTCCGTCAGCGATTCTTGGTACTCTATTACGATTTTCCTGAATAAATAATGGTATTAAAGTTACCTCGTCGGTTTCAAGGACCGGAAAAGGGCAGGTTAATGTATCATACTTGACCGCATCATAATGCGTAGTTACCAGGATTAGTCGCTGTTTTAGCGGCCATATGAACCTTTCTTCACTTTAACGTAACATGTTAAGAGGCCTGCGAACACGGCTCGCAACTACAAATCGAGATGTTTACAAAATTCAATTCCAAGCACGTTGCGCTAGTGTGAGTGCCTGTCGGAGTGATATACACCTACAGTGAGCAATACTACCACGCACATATTGACAATTATTGCTTGACACGATAGCACTACTAGCTTTCAAAAATTTATGATAAATTTGGATATTTTTTCAATAATTTGTAACTTGTTTATATTATTATAAGCTATGCTTCTGAAGAAACAATATTATAAATATTGTTGTTCATAAAACAGAAAAAAACAATCTGAAGACATATCATTTACGCTGTAAAAATGTGCGAAATTAAATTCGTTTAAACTTCATTTTAGAAAAGTTTTTTGAAAAACAAAGATGTAGGAGTCTAGATAAACACTGTCTAAATCCGAATAACAACAAAATATAGTGGAAATATTTAAAAATTATAAATGATTTAGGTATCGCCGCGTTCTTAACCAACAATTTTTTCTTTTTTTTTTCTATACGTTCCTAAACATACCCAATTACTTTTTAATTAATATTTTGTGTTACGGTATTTACCTACACTTATCAATAGTTTACTAATGAACCGTTTAGGTACACGAATATTCATTTACTAATTGTTTTTGTTTGTGGAAATACTAAAAACAGGGTATTTTTAACCGACGAATAAAATTAAACCACAATTGTTGTTTTACGGCGGTTGAACGTTTTTGATACAGTTTTTGTTGGATTAATGTAGAAATAACGAGTTACTTACAAAATTGACTAGTAGCACTCTTTAATACACCTTTTTCCGACGGTATCTTCTGTAAGCCCACTTGAAAGGGATGCTAACGATACTCCCTTAAAGCATTTTTGGAAGTGTGCTCTTTATGATCAAAGATTCAACGAAACGCGTTGTTTGATCTACAGTTTTTCTATCCCCTTTTCATATTTGCTCACACCTTTGTCAACGAAACTTCTTTATTTGCATTTAAGCTCCGTATAAAGGAGAAATCTGGCAAAATTCCGTGTGAAACAAACAGCCCTATTTTTGTAGTAAATCTTATAATTTCCAAAAAATCTCTGCGCTTCGTGTACGTCTCACGTTTCCTCGGAGAAAAATGAAAATGTACATATCTTATGAACTACTCGCATTTCACGTTCGTTACATTATTACTTAGAGAAATTCTTCAAATAGTACTTCTATAGCTCCACAAAGTTTTTTCAGTAATGTTTTAGCAGTACCTAACAGTGTCAGTGTGTGAGTCAATTATATACTTTTATGGATTTTAACCTTACTTTCCTCTATGAACCTAGCGTACGAATTATTTACGAGATTCGTGAAGAAAAGTCTGGTTATGTAAAAACTCTTTGATATAAAAAATCCTAGAGACGAGTTAATTTTTTTTTCGTAATCCTGTTTTATGTAAATGATGAACTACAAATACTTCGTTAATCATTATCATATGCCTAGCCTTTTTCCAACTATGGTGGTCGGCTTTTAGCCTAACCGGGTGCAGCTGAATACCAGTATTTTACATGGAGCGACTGCCTATCTGACGTCCACAACCCAGTAACTTGGTAATACGATACCCATTGGTAAGACTGGTTGTCAGACTTTCAGGCTCTTGACGACCCGTAACGACTGTCAAAGATCTACAAATGGCAGCCGGGATCAACGGCTTAACGTGCTTTCCGAGGCACGGAGGGGTCTTGGTATGTAAAGATGGTGGGGATGGACCTATGCACGAATCAACTGTAGCAAGCGTAGCTTAACCTGATCGATCGACCCTCGTTGTTGTTAAATACTTGTCAAATACTTCGTTAATCATAGTTTTACAAAAACAATATTATTTAATTTCTAGTCAGAAAATAATTTCTAGTTTGAAAGTAATTTCTAGTCACATAACTTAACGTCACCCCTGTTTTCCCCGAAGGATTAAAAAAGAGGTTTTATTTTCTATCCTCTTTGTTCTATCAAAAAGAAAACCTTCAACTGCAAGCTGAGATAAAAAAGCCCGATTAAATTTAATAAAATTCAAATGACTAAGAATTTTAAAACATTACTTCTTTTAAGCCACAAGCATTTCAGACTTATCAAACGACTCAGAAAAACTAATACTCAAACAATTAAATAGGCTGGTTCGATTGATTTCAGTCGTACACAAATCTATTCAGCCAGTCAAAAATAATCTTATAATAACTTACTTTTTTAAACTGTCATCAAGAAACAGAATCCGAAATAAGCTATAAAAATTGCCTCATCCTTTTTGTAGTACTTCGATAACTCAATGAAATTCTTGATGTTAGGGGCTATCTTCAAGTTTGACTTCGAAATTTTGTCGACTTCGCAGACTGATTGCTTTGCTGAATTCTGTAAGAATTGTAAATGAGTTTACCTTCTTACATCAAGGTTGTGCGAGT
The DNA here is from genome assembly GCA_949152395.1 of Agrochola litura. Classification (NCBI taxonomy): domain Eukaryota; kingdom Metazoa; phylum Arthropoda; class Insecta; order Lepidoptera; family Noctuidae; genus Agrochola; species Agrochola litura. The sequence continues at coordinate 11,772,796 of OX424509.1, read as the reverse complement.
TTTGTCATGCATACGTTACAACACTTTATTCTTTGTTATTTATCAGGTCAAGTGGCCTATTTGCGTTTCGAATTTGTGTTTTATTGCTACCTACAGTTTTTGTATGAACAGTAGGCTAACTTTTATCAACTCCAATTATATTGGGTTTTTCTATTTTTGGGGGAAATAATTGATTTAAATACAGCTTGTTCTTTATTCTTTCTATCAATAAATCAACTCGCCTACCACAGTCAAATGCTGGACATATATAGAACTTAAAGTGCTCCACAACAGGCTCCCCGCTTTCCGCATCTTCTGTCCCAGCCGCCTTTTATTACCATTCCTATGTCAAAAATCGCCCATACCTTTCTTGTTTTCCTCCTTATCTCGCTACCAAAGTCTGCATTTTATCAGCTTTTTCATCAACTTTTTGGAACTTATGTCTCACAAGCATAAAATAACCTCTGAAACATAACAGGTAACAGTTGAAAAACTTAAGTAAAAAATAAATTATCCAATACTTTGATCACTCACTGTGATCTATTTATTAGTTGCCTTGAGTAATATTTCTTTATCGTTACTAAACAAACCCTAAAGTAATTTCTAAAAAAAGTTTTAACAGTAGCACTCAACGCCATCGTTACACTGATACCGACTCAAGCCATTAAAAACCACCTAATAACGAGTTCCAGGAAAACTTTACAACTATAGGCAATTTTCAAATATTTTGAAAATCATTAGGCACCTTTTCATTATGGTACTTGATTAGCAGTCTATGAATTATTTTTCTCTTTGACTCCAATAAAGGCACCTTCTCTATTCTAAATATTCCATCGTCTACATCATTTACTTCTTGATCAAAACGAGGCTTGTAATAGGTTATTCAGAACACGTTTAGGTCACAACTACCCACCAAACTCCATTAACCCTTATATCGGCGCAAGCGCTCCAGACCTCGCAATACCAAAACTATCTAAACGCAAACCGCTAGTTGTGGCTTCACCTCCTCCGGCTAACAGAGTGCCTACTTAATATCTCATACACCTCGCAGAATACCTCGTGATATAAAATGAAAATTGCCCCGCTACAATTTTATAAAGCTAACTACAACTACCTACGTGAACCGCAAGTCCGCAATTCTGAAACTTCAGCCGGAGCCAACGGAAGCATTTCTTATTCACAAACACGCACGAACCAATTACGTTCATTTAAATTATTAAATAACGTATCTGAGGCAATCTAAGTTGGTTAACTATTTTGCGAGATGTGTTTAGTTATGGACCTCAGAGGTGCCTACAGATTTGCTAGATGTTTGTCAAACGACACGTGACAAACAAAATCGAGTAAATGTGTAAGCAACAGACTTTCGATATTTTTTGTAGATCGCCACGTTGGAATGTCAATGATCGATAAATCAACAAGTGATGTCTGTGTCTGTCTCGATTTGAATCTCTATAACTTTACAACTTTGTAAGAAACTGACAGATCTTATCCTATACTATTAAACGAGCAATATTTATATATATATTTGTTCTCACGTTCTCGAAAACGGCTCTAACGATTTCAATGAAAGTTGCAATTCGGGGGCGAAAAATCGATCTAGGTAGGTCTCATATCTGGGAAAATTCGTTTTCTCCGTATTTTCAAAGCTCAGTCGCCCAAAGTTTAGAACAAGATAATGAATAATGACATGGCAGCATGGAATTAGTAAGTACCTACTATCATGGCAGCATGGAATAAGTAGTTAGGTACTATACATGGATTAGTATGAACTTTCCTTTATTATTAAATGAGCATTCTCTATTTTCACCAGAGCAGAGCTCGATCTAGGTACTTAATCGTCTAAGCACAAATATCGAGAAAATCTGTGGGCACCTTAACACTTCAAGTGTTCCACTGTCTCCAACAGCGCTTAGTGCGAATATAATGTTGAAGTTTCTGTGGAATTGGAATGTTCAAATTCGAAATCAGTTTGACATTAACGGTCCCTGATACAACGAAAACCGTCTCGAAACCATTTCAAACCGATTCCTACAGCCTCAATAAGCAATATAGCGCGAAATCTATCCAATAAATTGTGGCGAACTCAATAACCTTAGCACATTTGGATAAGTTAGGTATTAAGATGCTGTATGTGTCTTCAAAAAGTCCATTTAGATTAAACGGAAAAGTTGGAATAGGGAAACTAGAACCTAAGGAGATAGTACCACCCACTTGTTTTAGTTCATGTTACAAATGTAGCCATTTTAACAAAAACGAATTTAGTTTACTTCAATTGGAATTTCCAAACATATGAAAAAAAATCGGGCCAAGTGCGTGTCGGACCACGCAGAATGAATGATTCCGTAGTTGGGATGAATTTATCCTAAAATCAAACTTAATATTGTAACTGAAAAACATGTTCTCCGATACATCGGTTAGCCACGGTCAATTATCCAAGTTTGTAATCGCAAAAAAATAATTGTATGTGATTAAACTACAAATCACCGATTTTCGGACTCTTTCCTTTATGCCGTGAAACCTTGCTTCTTGTCAAATTTCATGGTCAACGGGAAGTACCCCATAGGTTTTGTTTTATTTGCGAGTATCAAAATATGTCGCATAAATGGCCATATTTTTTTATTACGTTGACTTAGAAACATGATTTTTTACATAAATTTCAACTTGATACCTCCACGCGTTTCTGAGAAAAAGGGTCGTGACAGACTGGCAGACAGACAGACATATTTACAACGAAGTGATCCTATAAGGGTTCCGTTTTTTTCCTTTTGAGGTACGGAACTCTAAAATATTACATACATAGGTACGTGTCGAATTGATAACCTTCCTTTTTTGAATTCGGTAAAAATGAAGCTGATCGAACAATCAAAATATTCGGTTAACTAAAATAATACGATAAGTACAGCACAAACAAAGAACAATGCCAGGTTTCGGCCCACACAACTTTTAAAACTAAATTCACACGGACACAAAGTTTTTACCTACAACAATTTAAATATAAAATACTAACTTCTTAAAAAACATTTAGTTATTTTCTAGAACTTTTCGAAAAGAAAATCATTCTAATAAGTAATCATTTGTTTATCATGTTCCAGGTTATTCTTTTTATAAATAAAAAGGTTCAGGTAGTTCCCTGTTCTGCCACTGTAATCGATTATTTTAAATAATGAAAGCGATTTACTCTTTACTTTTCATTTACCACTTCTCAATTGTCTTTTATTATTATTTTTTCCTAAATAATACGTTCATCGTGTTTATCATAAATACATTTAGTATTTTTTTAAGAATATAAAACGAAATTCAAGAAATCGATTTTTTGATCGATAACTTAATCGTAATGTAATGGCAACCCTGTTAAGAGAACAATTGTCTCTCTCCCAAAGCTCTTGGTTATTAAGAGCCAAAATTCAAAGTCGACATATCAGTAGGAAAACTTATTTTGTGTATGTTCTTATTGATAACAGCTTAAATGGGAGAGAGGCAATTAGTCAATATTATTGTAATTGTAAGGTAGGTAAACGAACTGTGGGATGCTGTTCCCACACTATGACCATTTTATGGTATTTGGGCTGGGCTCGGCACCAAAACAATATTGAGCCCCCTGCAGCATTTCTTGATGATTTGTTAATTGAATATAACGAAATTGATGATGATATTAATGAATGATAATGGTGAAAACGAATAAAACTATTCAATTACTGTATATTTTTTGTTTAATTTACTCTGTAAAAATAAATAACCTCCAATCTACAATGGCTGAATAATTTCTTTTTGAGAAGTTCAATGTAAAAGTGAAAAACACAGAAAAGCTTCTGACACTAAACTACACAAAAAAACGTTAGAATTTTCTCTGTCCATGAATTTTATTTATTGAGCCTAAGTTACTATGGACATCTGACATTGTTCTTTACTGCGATAAACACATTTTTTTTTCGATTAAACATACTTAATGACCATAAAAGGTTGTTAAAATTATCAAATAGATAAACAAAGAGAGAGAGATATATATAAATATATAAAGGTTATAAATTATCAAATAGCTGGCTATTCTACTCTCATGGCTTTTCACTAAGAACTAAGACTAGTTTTTGTAATCCTGTGAAGATTCGTAAATAACACAGGACATTTTTTTTCTTCTGTACCTGTTTTAATTGTAAAGCTTTCTTAAAAATAAACAAAAAATATGTTTTTCCAGGTAAACGGCGAGCGTAATGCGTCCGCGCCTGTGATGTCTCTAATATGCAGTGGGACGGCCTCTACTTCGTGTTTCTAGCGTTATGTTGCATTCATACTGCATCTGGTAAGTCAAATATAGATTTAACTTAATGATATAATACTTGTCTGTCTAGTTAGCACTATGCTTATCACTAAAAAATAAATTAAAACAACCTAAAAATGTACATAAATAATGAATACACTTAGCCTTCGCAGTTTTTATGCATAGCATGACGTGTTCCAAATAAGCCTTCGAAACAGCACAATCATAATTAAATAATAATTTAATAATGCAAAGAAATAGACTCTGCACCTTGCATCGCAGAAGCAACATTTAGATCAAATAAATAACGAAACGAACATACAAAATGTAGAACACATTCTAGCTTGCAATTGCACAAACGCAACACTTCAACTAACAATAAAAAAACAGAATAACCCTTTTTCAATGTTACCTAATAGCGAATTAATATTAAAAATTGAAACAAAATCCAATCACAGCCCAGAGTGAGTTTCGCGTATGGCAATTACGTAACCGACCTCGGACCGCTAGTGCATCCATACTTTATTTATATGACGGTCAGCATAACCAATATCTGGTTTCAGTATCGACTTTTGAATATTTGAAATATTTGACGAGTATTTCATAAGTGCTTTGTGTAGTTTTACGGTGAATTTAGAGAGAGAACTGAATTTATGAAGTGTTTTTTGGGTTGAATGGAGCGGTTATTGTTTTTTATACAAACGATTTTCATTGAACAGATTTAACAAAAATCTAATTTCAAATAATAACAATTCAAACAATTCTAATTTTATAATTATCATACTTATCTACAATAGGAAATTGTTAATATTAATCATATCAAAATTTAAAGTGATTCTCTTAAACTAGTAGGTAATTCCAATATCATAAATACTTTAATGAATATTCATCTTAGTAACTTGAACTAAGTGTAAAGCGGATATTTAAATCAACTAGTACAAATCGTTTACGTAAGACACATTACATTCAAAACAGAATTAATTACTCTCCGTAATAAATAATTAATTTTAATTATTTCTGCGCATAATATTTCTGTTTCGATAGTGCAATTATCTTTGTACATATTGTAAATCAGAAGTTTATAATAAACTTTGTAAAACTTCGTAATTAAACACACAGGTATTCAAAACTAAGTTCAACAAAGTTTGAACAATAGACATTTTAATTTACTGTTTAATTTTTAATTGTAAGTATAAATAATAATTACCTAAGGTGTTTATTTAATGATGTTTCAGCATTGACTTAGTTTTAGTAAAGCGCCATTCAAGTGCAGTATTTCTTCAGAAATATGAAATTAAGAAGCTACTTCTTTGGCAAGTTATTAAACCCGAAATTAATTGGTATAGAAGCAACAATTAAAGTAACATTAAAGGTATTAGGTAATAAAAAAGCAAGAATGATAAATATATAATAATATCACTAAGTATTTTAGCTAATGCAAGAAATGACGAAGAAGACGGGAAAGGAACAACTGAAGAAAGTTATTGAAAGTGAACTCTCTGCTCTATAAAATAAATTATCGTTTTATTAATCACAGTATTATTATTATATTGTTTAACATTATTATGGAAAACTAGATTAAGCTGTACCGACACTTGTTGTTTTATTGTTGGCTAGATTTCAAATGAGATACAGAGAGGTAATATTAAAAAGTGAACCCAAAGCATTTTCTCTGAAAAATATTTAATAAAATGTCCACGATTCAACTTAAGAGATGGATGAAAACTCTTCCAAGTGTACAGTTTTTATTCAAAACCATTTTGGATATTCATCGTTTGTACGAAGTTTTCCTTGAAATTTCTTTATAAAGGAAGTTAAACAAATCAGAAAGTCGTGACTAGAAATTCAAAACACCACATTTAAAATTTTAACATCTATCCAACGTAAATACCTTAAAGTAAAAAAAAAGTATTTTCTAATGATTGGTGCTAGCAGAAGTAGAAGGATTTATTACTAGTCTAGTACCATTATGGCAAGTTAATGTATGGATAATTCAATTCCAATTCCAAAAATTGCATTAATTAAAAAAATGGGTTTTTTGGAAAATCAATTACAGCATAACCCAACTGAAGAAATAGACACGATAAACTAGTGAAAATAATAAAAAAGATATGCTTTTTTAAAAGCAAGACATTGCTCTGTGCAGAACCGTTGCGCTTTCCTGAAGATTATCGAACAAATGTCGTTCGAAGACGTCGAAGCGATGAGAAGGACAGTCTCGCCCTGTCCAGAGAGATTTTCAAAAACATCACCAAGCAACTACGCGAAAATATCAAGCGTGAAGGAGCTACTGACAGGAACGATCATTTGTTACAGAGTAAGTATCGATTTTCGCGTCCGCAGTAAGGGTCAGTTTATACTGAGACGTGACGTGCCTTGACGAGGCTTGGAGATGCTCGAAGAAGCTAGTTGAACCCGCGCTGCGCAAAACGACGCGTGACGCCGAGATTCCAAGGAGCGCATTTTTTGTGGCTTTGCACGGCTTGAAGCAACGCATACAATGTTCTGTCACGTCCTGCGCACTACGTCGCGTCTCGGCGGTGAGCGGCAAGACGTTTCGCAGCGTATCTCAGCGTACTTCGACACGCTTTCGCGTTTCCACTGAAATGTTTAATTTATTTTTTCGTGGAATAAACAAGTTCGATAATTACACAATTATAATGAATTATAGTAGCGTCACCACTATCTTATAAATTCGCGTCACATCACGTCTCGGTCTGAACTATCCCTAAGTCTTGGGTGCTCGTGGTCTATATTCATAAAGAAATATGAATCTGCTTACTTTGTTCGAGACGTTTAAAACGTAACAGTATCAGATTTTAAACATTTCTTTACGACGCTAAAAACGATCTTATCAGAATTGAAATTCAAATAGCGCTACTTCCTGATTTAAAGGAGATTAAGAAAATTACTTTTCGCAAACCTTATTTTGTTTCGTTTAATTTAAAATGTGAAATAAGGTTGTTTTTTATTTAAGTTTAGTTACCGCTGCATTAGTATCGTTTTGTGCGTAAATATTTTTTTGTGCAAAATCCTAGGTAATCTAATGAAAAATATTCAAAAGCGTAATATAACGACAAAAGAAAGTCATAGATTAGAAAATCATAGATTATGAATTTCTTATGAGAAAGTTTTAATAAAAAAAGAATCGTAATTAAAATCTACCGCAATCCTTGTCACAGTAATTTACATTCCTTTAGCTCTAAATTACCTCGAGCGCTGCAATAAAACAATTTATACCGAAAGTTAAAACAGATAACAGTTTACTATCAACTTTTTGAAAAAGGTCGTTTCGTTTTGCATAATAATTTTTAGGACCAACGAAATTCTACCTACATTGTGCACGGGCTTGTACTGATAAACTAAATAAATAAAAACTAAACTAGTGTAGTTTTATTAAAATAATATTTATAATTGTCACTTGTGTACCTGTATGTTTAGTTATTGACTTAATTTCATAATTAATTAAATATTTAAATACACATCATCGCACCATTTTTGCTCATTCAGGCACATTTTCAACACATTAGTAATTCCTTATTTATTATAGCATATATTTACAGCATTTCATTTTTTATCTTGGTATCTTGTACAGCCAAGGAACTTGATTGGTGAGCTGCAGACTCTCCGTCAATTTGCCGTTGTACAGTCACTTCATACGACTGACAAAAAATTACAGTAAAGTTGTGATTTTAATTTAGAGACAATTTAAGTTAATAGCTTATCAATCAAGTTCATTTTTAGCAGAAGCTAAATTATTGAAGGTTAATTTTATTTATTCAACAGACAAGGTAGAAGAGACTCGTCCGTATGTGCCGTTTCAAAGCTATGCTCATGATCACCACCATGAGCATCATTGGGGTCCATACTTTGAGGAGGAGAAGTATACTCAAGTGACGGCACATGTCGGGGCAGAAGCCTTGCTGAACTGTAGAGTCGTCATGCTCAAGGATAAAACGGTAACTTTCAAATTGAATAAGAGAAACAGACAGGATGTAAAAAGAACCTAGATAGCCATAATCTATGCATTCTGTACATCAAACTAAATAACATTGAGCATATTTGCTGGGAAACAAGTTTTATTTTTGGTGTAAAAATCGCTGTTTACGGCAGCGCGCTATGTAACACACACAAAACATTTTGGTTTTGGGTACATGTATTCTGTGAAAAGTTTAAACACAATTACTACTTTTTTCTACTACATAAAAGTTATACAAAAGCACTTCCTAGAGTTCTAATATTTCGTGGTTTAAAACTGATTCGTGTATTTTTCTAGTGAACTAAAATACGAGAATGAATTTTGTTTTTACACGAACAGTTCAAAAATCGTTTCTGTAAAATGTATTTTTACACCAGTTCCTCAATTTCCAAAGCGTTTTTATTGTTGAGTAGAGATTTAGCACCATAAAATTATCTGGTGTACCAATTTTTTTATCAACATCTATCTATATACCCTTTAAATATTTTGTGTAGTAGACCCAGAAGTACGCAATAATAAATAAATGTCCATTCGTCCATCATTAATTTCCAAAGACTTTCAAGAATTTCTTTTGTGTGAATTTCCTCAGTGCTCAAAAACGTTATGAGCTCTTTTATTCCAAATCTTTCTACCTTTTATTTCGTTTCAAACCGAAAAGAATTTGTAATTTTAGTCGTTAAAATCATTTCGGTTTCCAAATTAGCTTCTTTACAAAAAATTTAAGTCAAAGGCTGAGTATCCGTAATGAATGAGTCAAGGAAATCAACCATGGTAAGATGAATGTTAAGTATGGCGTGAAAGTGAAAAAATACAAAAAATTAAAATGCTTGGTACAAAAAGGTGTTTTTTACATTCAGTGGCAAAATAATGTTGATACACGGTCATAACACGCATTTTAAACAATATTGTTATTTTTGTCATTCGTTTATTTTTGGTAATGCAATTTGTATGCTCATTTGTTTTAATGTCTCTCCCTTTTATATAGGTGATGTGGTTGAGAAATACCACGGAGTCAGCACAACTCCTCACCGTGGGTCCAGCGTTATACGCCGGCGACAATAGGATAGCAGTAAAATTCCAATACCCTAACAACTGGAGACTTAGTATGAATCCAGTGAAGTTAACCGACGCTGGTCACTATATGTGCCAAATATCCACACATCCCCCAAGAACGATATTTACAAATCTCACTGTTTTACGTAAGTAAAAACAATTCAATATAAATTCTTTGCTCACAATTCCTTTTCATCTTTTGTTAAAACGTTTAATTAAGTCATGCTATTGTGTGTATTATTTGTGAAATTGAATAGCTCTTCTTTATTTCTCACATCTTATTTTCTCTTCGGTTTGTATTTTGGCACGCCATTTCATTTCGTCTTAATCGCTTTTGATATTACCGTTTAAGGTAACCTGTTTTTTCCCCGAAAATATCCTTAATCTCCATTTGCATGTAACATGTAACAGCACTTAATGACGTCGTTTCTTAGTATTTATGTGATTTAGACAAATTAAAGTATTTACTTCGATTTATTAGCATAGCTTTTTGTGCCTATTTCTTTTTTTTGCTTATTTTTTGTCAACGGTAGCGGAAAGGTAAGGTCTTAAAAAAGTAGTAAAGTTTTTATTAGGCCCTTGAAGTCCTGTTTGTGCGTTTCCTGGGAAAATAACTGGAACATAATTATGTTTTGCGTCTCCGTGGAGGAAATAATTCAAATTTTCCGAGTCCGTGACGAACCAAGAAATTATGAAAGGGAGAAAATATGAAATTATTTAATTTATTTAGGCCATTAACCAACATTTCAGTCTCTTACATAATGATGAGGTTGTGTTTTTACACAAATAAAACAAATGGTTTTTATTTCAGCTCCTGTTATATCCATAAACGGTGACGACACACATGATGTGAAAGACAGATTTTATAAAGCGGGTAGCGCTATAAAATTATCCTGTATCATATCAGAACAGTATGTGTCATCTATATCCACGAAAGCGCCGCTGACGACGCCTGTACCTACTACTACACCTTTACCCACAACTACAACTACAGAATTAACAACAAAAATGAGTACAATATTCAATAGAATAGATATAATGATGAATAAAAGTTGGAGTGTCGAGACGACGACGATCACTTCGACTGTTAGTGTTAGTACTACTACTAAGAAAGCACCAGAGAAGACCACGACTGAACTGACTACAATGAAACCAACGACACCTCCAGTAGAAAATAATATATATGGAATCGTTTGGAAGAAACAAGGGAAGGAGTTTACAGAAAACGTCTCTTGGCGGAATATGAGGTGAGAACCCTTTTTTAACACCAAAAAAATAAATATATAATGGTAAATTTCACCACCTTTGCATTAATATTATATATGCATATACAGGGTGATTGGAAGATGGGTGCAAAGCTTTAAGGTGAAGATAGTATAGACAATTTAGAACCATTTAAGCCATGGTTGTCTTAGACGAAGTCTTACCAAATTTTTGAATTTTTAATAAGGTTTAAAAGACGTATTGTACAATTTTTTTATTTTTTCTGAGCTTTAAATGTCTGTAAAAAAAATGTCTAATAACACAGAAGCCTAAAACATGTTTTGCTTGATTGCTTACACATTACTTTAATTAAATAAATAAAAAATGAATTCATTTATCATTCAATTTGGCCATAATTATGCAGTTTACATTAAATTTTGAGAATTTCCGAAAAAAAACTAAAAAATTTGGTTAAAAATATTTAGTAAGACTTCGTCTAAGACAACCATGGCTTAAATGGTTCTAAATTGTCTGCACTATCTTCGCCTTAAAGCTTTGCACCCATCTTCCAATCACCCTGTATATTATTTTTATGATATCGGCTTAACTGACAGATAATTCCATGTAAATAATGAATATTAAATAAGTAGGTACTTGCCTACTTATTTAATATTCATTATTTAATTTATTTAGTAGATAATGCCCGTCCGAAAACTGTGCAAATGAGCTCTGATTTTCTTTCAAATTCAAATGAGTTTATTTGTGACGTGTAACGTGTGTGTGAGTTGGTGGTTAAGGTTTTATAAAATGCTATAGTGTCGCTATGTGCTACCTTGCAAGACATACAAATTCTGTTTCATTTTCAGCGCTACTATTACTGTATCATCAGCTTCACAAAATGACAGTGGGACGTATTCATGTCACTTGCAGAACCATTCTCAAGTAACGATCAATGTTCACGTTTTGATCGGTAAGTGGTTTCATTTTGTATTATTTATTTTCTCTTTACTCTTGTAAATAAATATTTATTGTGTTATTCATATAGATTTTTTTTAATTATTATTATTCGAAAATATATTTACAATCAACTAAAAAGCTACATGAAGCAATCTAGGAGTCATCTTCACTTTTCTAAGTAGCATTTTTTTTATTTAAAGATCTAATGAACTATGGTAATTAAAATTTGAAGACGTTCAAATTCAGTTTATTTGAAAGCCAGTCATGCAGTGTTCCATTACTAAAATTTTCTTCTAAGTATTTTATCGTTAGGGAGACGCAGACGTTAAACTATTTCACAGCGAGCAAAGATAGAAGACATATAAATTAATAATTTATAGCCCCAGTAAAACTTTCTCGTTGATAGTTTCGTACAAGATAATAGAATAACTGAGACATATTGAAAACTTTGTAGAAACTGTAAAGTTTAATAATTTCGTTCTCTATAACAGGCGAGAATCAAGCTGCAGTACAACACAACACCGGGAACAAAGGAACTCTGTTCTGGCAACCACAACTCTTAGCTATACTTTCCTTCGCTATTCTTCTGTTGTTTTATCCTTGATGATCTGACAACTTCTAAATTATGATGTTAAAATAATTCACCCAAACGAAATCTAAAGTTTTCGTTCAAATGTGATGTTTGCTGATATTCAAGCAGATTATGTAATTTTAAATAAAAATGTTTTTATAGATGATTCATCACGTCGGATTTTGCTTGGAGCAGATTTCAGTTTATAAAGCATCGGTTTGGGCTTACATGAAATAGGTATCTAATAAATAAATCCTCGATCGGAGAGTAGACGGGTAGATCCTGTTCGACAGGAGATGAAATTCAACGTAGGTACAACCAAACTATCCTCATGTTTATTAACAGTCTCTCTCGAAACAGCTAGAATGTGAAATAATCTATAAAAATATTTTTGTTTCGTCATACAATTTTATTGTACGACACATTCGACCATGACTTAGACTTAACTAAAGTTAAATACCATGCATATAAAACTAGCCTAGAAAATGAAAATTCTTCTAAATCTGTTGTAACATAAACTCGAATAGGTCATGGATCCATAAAAGGATCAAAATAATAATTTTCTCAAGTGTAAAGACGCAGTTTTGTAAAAATTCCGTTGATTTACAAGTGACATCACGTAATTCACGACAATGCATAAAATGCTCGTAAAATGGTTTTAGTACTTTTTTTACTATGCAATGAGTGAAATTACGTAAAGTGCTTTCCGTGGACATGTAATTTTTAAAATTGTGTACATATAACTTTTATTGTTGGAATATTTTAATGTTCAGATTTATGATTTGTTGATCTTTATTTTCTGATATTATCAAAATTCGGAATGTTTACACAAAGTGTATTTAGTTTTAAGACAAAATTATTACTTGAAGTAAGATTAATACGATGTAGATTGTACATAAATGAAATTCCATGATGGTAAATTATTTAATTTCACCATGACAGATTAAGTTCCATGTAATAATATCTGTAGCATAAAAATAATATTATAATTAACGTGTATTTTACTACAAAATGTACAGTTAATGCTACTGAACTCTTATTCTAAGGAATAGAAACCTTTCTTGTTTGTAATATAAACTTAGCTATAAAGTGAGGCGAAGCCAAAATAGTAACTTAATCTATAAGATATTTTATATGTTGTTGCACATTTTTGTTAATAATACACAAATCTCTCATCTGTAAACAAAAGAAAGACTATGTTAAATGACTGTAAACTATAAAATAAACTTAACATTATACTAAAGTCTTTGAAGTATTTTTATTGGAGTTTCATCCTACGCCGTTCTTACTAAAATGTCAATAGGATACTATAAATACATCAACGGTTGGGTCCGTGTAGAACATTTTTATTTTAAATTATTTTTATACCTATCTAATTTCATCAAAATTGGTATACAATGAAGACATTTAAACAATAAGATTAACGAATTAGTTGTTATTAGTATTCTTATTGAATAAAACCTTAAAATTCTGCCTGTTTACCAATTTACTCGACGTAGGTAGACTGACATATCTCTTTATACTAGCGTAAACAAAACACTGAAAACCTTCCCATATGTTTGCGTAGCTCTCAAACAAATTGAACCATCCCATATGAACATAATTCATTGCTTAGTTTGCAGCCTCTGCGTCTTTTACACAACATCGGTATTTTCATCTCGAGCAATACTTTCCTTACACAAAAATTGTCCAAGGCGGACCTTCGGGCCGACGTTTTATCAGCAAAAACACTCACTTTGAATGAACCCTTCGAAAAGACGCACCTCATGAAATGCAATATACTGAGATTTGTATTGTACACAGAGCTGTGAAGCGGACGGTATTATCTTCACCTTCCACGGAGAAAATGGGAAAGGGGACCAACGATGTAGAAAATCAATTATATAGCTGACTACAAAAGGTAATAAAGAAGGTGACCTTTGATGTTTCTATTAACGATGAATTTCTTGATGCTCTGTTGTCCCTTTTCAATCGCCATCGCATGGTAATTGGTTTAAAAGGTGATGGCGCTTACCCTAATTCAGCCTCTCATGCCTACAGCTCCAGAAGTGGCAACAAACTCGATTAACGATGTTTGAGTGGGAAGCCATTAATGTTGATGCGGATCAGGTAATCTAGATGATTAAAGATAATGTAATATTGATAACCGTAACCAAAGCAATAATGACCAACTGAATAAAACAGGTACACGAAGGTATGATTTGACCATAAAGTGAAACGCAGAATTTTTTGAAATACAATGACATTAACAAAAAGATTATTTTTATAGCTGAAAATAAGCCCTTATTATGACAGCATTGTCTCCCAACACATCAAAGGGAAACCCTTGCTTCAATCCGGTTTTACGATACTCGGAAAGATGAAAGCCCGCACGTTGTACTTTGACACATACCTACACATTTATTTCATCACAGTTAAAATAAGACTTTTACGACGCACATGACGAAATCATTTTTTTATGAAACGCCTATTTCCATTGTTCTTACCACAACAAAGATTGCAAAAAGACATTGAGTTTGAGGCACTTCAGAGCACAAAACAATGCCGCCAGCTTCTGGCTAAAGTCAAAGTAATTTTTTATTCACTAATTAGGTCGTTACAGACACTTTTAGGAGCTCTTTTTTAATCTACCCGCATTTCAGCTGTAACGACCTCTGTGAAGAAGTGCTGAATGAAAGTAGGTTTGATTTTTTTTTACTTTTAATTTCATAAAGAATTTTTATCTATCGTCACAAAGAAGAAAACAGAACACCTAATGACATAGTGCCTGCTTCGTAGTTTTGATTTAATTGCTTGAGATTTTTCAAATATCAACAAAAGAGAAAATCTCCTTTTTCTTTCTTGAAGAATACTTGGTACTGCAGATATATAACAGTACATATGAAGAGACTTGTCACTGTACCGGTGGATGTATTATAGGCCAAGTGGACATCAACAGGCTTATAAGGATTACTTTTCCTTTTTCCTTCGCACTAGTTAAAGAGAGATGTTACCTCTACAGCTTATACATAAGCGTTCTTGCCAGAACTACATTAACAACAACAATAATTAATTTACTTGTAAGGTATTATGTCGAAACGTAATTTCAAGAACAGCCTTGATCTGATCAACCGGGGGCCGCCAACAACATTATCGAGTTACCATTAAGTAATACAACCTTAATTTGTAACATATTTGATAAACACATCCACATCATATAGGTAACATCAACAATTTATAAATCCTCTTTTACCGACATTTTCGACGAATCGAAGCGCTGATTGAGAACAATAATGCTGCGATGACAGCGTGAAGTAAGGTAGAGGACATATCGACGATATTTTGATGACATTCCGTTGACTCTGGGATCGATTTAACGAAGCGGTTTAGTGGTAAGTTGGTATTTCTAAACGTTGTTATATAATCCTGCTACTTTATTGCATACTGTGTACATGTTTTTTTATTATAAAAATTAGCTAACCCTTTGCGATAATCATTATTCTCATCATAAAAGTGTGGCGTGAATACCATAATGAACGTGACAGAATTAAAAAAAACACAATTTTCCCCAAATATCCTCAAATTGCTCTCAGACCTAAGCTTACCTACAAAACTATATTTCCAAACTTTGTAAAAAATAACTTACATCGCAAATAAAGCATGAGCGTCGAGCAGTCTATGTTCTATATTGTTCTCGAATATCGTTAATATTGTCACGGGGTGACATTCAGCCCTAGGGAGAATCTTTCAAACGTTGCTAAGCAGGTAGGCACACAACTCCACACTAAAATTTTCCTTTGAAAGGCCCTTCACTTTCATCCATGTTATATCGGAAACCTTTTTCAGTTCGGTTTTACTCGCTATAAATAGATAGTTGTTGGGAAGTGTTGCTAAGTAATTTAAATGAAAAGTGTTTGATTTTAGCAATAGGTGGGTATAGAATCTAATAATTTTAGTTATGTAAGTAGGTTTTATTTTTTGCCTTAAGGGGTACGCGCTAAGGTTGCCCGCATAATTCAATTTATCTTGTTTTTTGCAATTCACACGTCTCTGTCAGGTTGAAAGTAGATCAATACACCGTGAAATTTGAATCACAGTTTTGCTAGAACAAACTTTATTCAGACCATGGTCTACTACCATTCTATAGAATCCAATAAAAAAAAATTTAAATTGGTTTTTGAAAAAACACAAAAAGACAAAGTTTAAAATGTCAAGATTATCTACTGCTTACTAAATTTCGTTTATGGAGGTACATTTCCCTATAAACAATGCTGTGTCCCATGCGTGGTGTCTGTGTTGTAGGTAGTAACGATAATCTTGACATTTTACACTGTGGTTTTTTTTGTGTTTGTTCAAAAACCAATTATGTTTTTTTATTTTATTAGATGCTGTAGAATGGTAGTAGACCATAGTCTGAACAACGTTTGTTCTAGCAAAACTGTGATTCAAATTTCACGGTGTATATTTACGATATATACTGCGAACGTAACAAATATTTACATACAGAATTATAATAATTAGAATCACCAATACAACTAAGTTAGAATTTATTGGCCTCAAATATCATGATTTCATGAAATAGAAATTTATTAGGGTAATTTGAACGTAGAGCGATGTTTTGATAATTTTAATAATTATAATTCTGTTAATACATAGGTACTTACCTATTTGTGACCGTAGGATCAGGACCCTAACCTGCAAATTGCAAAAAACATAAGAAACTTTGAATTTCGCAGTCTACCCTGGCGCGTTCGCCTTAAGCAAGGTTGGAGATCAATGCTCACGCCTTCTCGAATAGGCGTTGATCTGCAGTGAGACAATAATAGGGTGATATTAGTATATAGGTATTTAACTCTTCTCTAACTATCCCATAACTACCGCAAACATATCAAACTGTACTTGAGTCTAGATTTATGAGAAGGCTGCCTCGTTAATCTAGTGGTCGCAAGCGTACTGCTGGGCATGAGGTACTTTTTTTTTTGAGTGGGAATTTATCAAATGAATTCCCGGGTGGAGCAGGACGGCGTGTCAGACTCTTACTGACTAAAACCCACCCGTATTCCTTCAGTTGCCATGTTCCCGGGGGCCACGATTTCCCTTTCGACCTTATTCGCAACCCCGGCAGGCATCGGCCCTAGCGGACCCCGTCAATTCTGCTGACATCTCTTTAAGGCACGCGTGGAACACAACGCGCCATCGACCTGGGCCTGGTCCTTATCGGGCGGCGAGCTACCCATTGCTCACCGCCCGCAAGCCCGCGCCTACGGAGGCCGGAAATCGGCTCGCGATTCCCGACGCCCAGGGCGTCTCCTCCTGCGGCGGTTAGGGGCGTGAGGGTGCGAATTTTGCCTCTTCCTCACGCGTTCGATTCCCAGGTCGGGCAAAGCGGTATTGGGTTTTTCTATCTGACACTTCTCAATAGCAACCCAGAGTTTGCATTTGTGCCCGGTTGATGGCAAAACGCTCGCCCCTATTTATTTTTCGTGTGATTAGTGACTAACCTGGTGTCAGAATTTTAAAGCCACCCATGAGGGCCTCTGACTTGGCTTCACATACCGTCGAGAAATATCTCTCAGGCATGACGTTTCCTCACGATGTTTTCCTTCTCCGTTTTTGAATTAAGTGACAATTATACAATACGCACATAAATCCGAAAAGTCAGAGGTGCGTGCCTTAGGTTCGAACTCGAAACCTATGACTTGGAAATCTGACGGTCATACCACTAGGCTATCACTGCTTATATTACCCGCTATTATAACATGGGACTTAAACATAACTGGCGTAGTGTGGGTATACAGTGCTCCTCTGCCTAACCCTTTGAGGAATACGCGGCGTCTTTTTCACCATTGAAAACTTGATGTACTTCTCTGCCCTGAAATTTGTATAAACGTCAAATCTCTCTTGAGCTTGAATAATTGTTTGCCCAAAATAATTTCGAGCATTCATAACTTGATATGAGATTTATGCTATATATATATTCCTTATAAGCAAATTGAATGAGCTTTTACAAAATCACGATAAAACCTTTTAGAACTTTATGTTAGGATATTCTAAGTAATTTAAAGGTGTAATTTTTTGAAAAAAAATTGAATTGTATCAAAGGTATATTTTATAACAATGTAACTAGTAAAGCGTGTCAACAAAAGTTTTATCCTTTTGACACACTTAGAGCGACTTCAATAAATTAATCAGGTACAAATAAAAAACATTATATACCATGTACCACACTGTGTGTGTGTGCATCCGTATACCTTGGGGTATCGTGTTACCTAGTAACTAGGTTATGGAGGTCAGATAGGCAGTCGCTCCATGTAAAATACTGGTATTCAGCTGCATCCGGTTAGACCGGAAGCCGACCACAACATAGTTGGGAAAAAGCTACGCACATGATGAAATACAAAACCTTATCTTCTTTATATATATAATTCTTCTGAGAAAAGTACGTGCATTTGCCACCTAACTCCTCCTAAACAGCTGGACCGATTTGAATGAAATTTTGTGTGTGTATTTGAGTGGGTTTCTGGATAATTTGAAAATACAACTGGACTCGGTAGGTGGCGCTGTTCAGATATGACAACGGGTCCGCTCGTTTCAATGAAAAATGAAAATGAAAAAAAAAAATTTTTTTTTTCTTATTAGTTTTAACAAGTTTTCTTACAAAACTAGGTAGTGATTGGAGCCTCCTTTTAAGCTAATAAAGCCTGTGTTAGGAGACTCCGCTCTTCCATACATTGTTTAATATAAATGATACTATCTGTAACCATACCTATGTTTAACAAAATAAATGATTGATTGATTGATAATAAATAATAATGATCAATATAAATAATAATGAAAAGCTGTTAGTTAGCGCGTCACTTGAGAACGGCTGAACCAATTTTTTTTTAAATCTTCGTTAATAGTCCAAAAAAGGGTTTTTAGATAAATAAAAATTAAAAAGTTGTCCGGTAAATTACAAAATCTACGCTTTCTTCCAATGGGGGTAGGCAGAAACTACATAACGCCACCTGCTACGATCCTTACATACTCTTTTTGCTTCGCTAGACAACAACAACAGCTACAGTTGAATCTTGACTAAAATCATGAGACAATTCACAGATAAATACTAAGTATTTTTGATACATCAGAACACTTCTTAGCCATTAAGCAAAGATGTTCGTGAACGGGCGCCGTCAGTTGGGACTGGTCATCTCTTAGCTGCCAGGGCTTATTTTTATTTTTATTTTTTGAATTGTTCTTTGTTTTATCTTTTTATTACGGACGCTTCTAACATGCACGTCTTTCTACATTGTTCTCACATGTATAATTTCAACATGAATGATGTAACCAATATTTTGTAACAATTTTTTATTTAAAAGAGTGTCCGTGGAGTTTCTTGCCCGTTCTTCTCCATAGGTACCTACTACGCTTTGGAATGGGCAACTAGCTTCATACCTATTTCTGACTGACCGATTCCTTGACAATTCAAAAGTGCCTGTAAATGGTTTAATTGAAATAAATGCTTTGAGTTTGAGTTTGAGTTTGAGTTTCCTATACTTATGTTCAAAGCCAGTTTACAATAATTTCCACCAAAGCTCACACGAGCATGACTCTATATAATTGTACACCAGAGTCGTCGCGTGGGATGTTATTTGTTATCGTACATTAAAAGGGATTTCAAATTAACAATGTTTCAGCTTATGTACAGTAAGCGCTCAAAAGTGCATGAGCACGCTAAGAGTCGTATTGCTGTGAACACGCGGTATAGTCCGTACATTTGTATGTGTAAACAGTCAGACGTCTGTGGTGTGTGTACGGCACTCACACCACAGAGAACGCAGTTTCGCACTACACACTATCGTATCGTCACGGTTCGCGGGCGCCGCACTTATATTTCCATAACTTTTGTTAGCACGCATCATACTCGTACGCGTGACCTTGGCCAGTGTATCGCATTGCTAAAATTCGAAAGTAAATTATATGTGCAGATAGCAGAAGGCGTTAAGCATTGGTCTTAGATTCAAGATGGCTAAGGTTCTAATCTCGTAAATCACAGCGCTGTTTTTGCAAATATTATTATTTTTGTTTGCAATAATAATATTTTTAAATATCCTGCCTATTTATTAATGTTGTTATTGCAATAAAGGGTTTAGAATAAAAAATGCGTGATATGTTATAATAAAAAATAAATAATATTTATTCGTTATGTTTATTTTACTTAAGTATAGTTATCAAACTGCTACAATTATTTATCATTACTTCACCTGAATAATATGTGAAATAGATGTCTAGAAACTTAGAAGCAATTTGTATTATTTTGACATATTTAAATTTTGAAATGTTTTAAATTTTAAATGGATTTTTTTGCACCATAAATATAAAGCTTTGATCATGGTCTAAGTAATTAAGCAATAAATAAGAATATTAGACTACTTAAAATGTAAAAAAATCTACTGACAAAATTGTTGATTTTAAGGTTAAAGGCAGTTGTTCATATTAATTATTTTAAACTTTATTTGGCTTTAGTAAATATTGGTTGGTATTGAGGTTATAGCTTAAGTATTCATTTTCTTTACGAAAAGAAGATTGAAACTAAACCTCAAATTTTAATCCTAAAATAATACTATTACTAAAATAATATTAAACAATTTCGGTATATCTGCAAGAAATACGACAAACACCCTATTGAAACGTGCTTAAAAAATTCGTTAACATAAATTCATGCAATAACGAATCTGTTGTTTATTAAGTTGGTACGGTCAATATTTTAAGGTCAAAAACGGTTTTCTAGCTGGTCTTCAGTGATGCAAGCCTTCAGAGTGCACGGCGAACGGTTCATAATGACGTGTTTTTAATAATTCAGCAAAATATCTCGTTGGTATGAAACCATTTGTTTCATTCACCATTTGACGTCGCTGCTACTCGATAATAAGCCCCTTCCTCATATCTCTTAACCGTCACAGTATTTCTCTAGAACAAAGAAAAACATTGTTTTTATTACACATAATACCTAATTATTTATTATTCACTAATCGAATTAAACCTCACAATGAATTTAAAACTTTAAAGGCATCTTCTGTCTCAACAATACCTCTGTTCTATCAACAATACCCTTGATTATGATTTATGTTTAGTAAAATATGAAATATATAAATGATAACACTCACACTTAGTCCGGTTTTATTAGATATTCACTTCACTTTTACGCAGCGCAATAATATTCTCTGATCTGATCTGATCTCTTCAATATATTTTATGCCTGCTTTTTGATAATAATAACCACAACACTGCGCTAAATGCTCGTCACCAATATTATCACGGCACGAACCAACAAAGTTCTATTAATTGAATACTTGTAACAAACTGCATCTACCCCACAGAAATCGAAATAATTTACTTAGTTTTTTGTGGTCTACCTGCTAAACTTTAATATTTATGTGAACAAGACGAATGAAACTAAAAACGAATGATGATTATCGAACTAGTCATTGGTTGCAGACAAAGTGAGTGTGTGTGTGTAATGTGCGTGTCTACAGTATTGTAACAACTTATAGAAGAAGGTCGTAAGTCAAACCGAAGCGTCAGTCTATTGCTTTGTGAGATTGCTTATGGACTTTTGGTCGGTACTGTACTTGTCATATTATATGGGTGAAATTATGCCTACTACGTAGGTAGAATTATATGGTCTTCCTGTTCTAAATTACAATTTAGAAAACTTCAATTTCGGAAGTCGGTGTCAAAAAACGAAAATACTGATCCAAAGACACCGACTTCCGAAATTAATAGTAGATTGTTATACGAGGGGCTAAAATAACCCATTGTAACGAGGTAGTAGTAAATAAAAACCGAGTTATAATGGGTTTTAGCGCCGTGTGTTACACTCTACTTTTCACTGCGAGTGGGAGAAAATAAAATAATCCAATACAATATTAAATAGCTTATTTTATTTAAATGTACAATTCTGGATATTTAACGAGCTGTTTTTTTCCGGCAACTTAATTTCAGTCCTCTGTAAAGATGTTCTCACTAGATATTGACATTTTCACTGACAGACAAAAATTTAAAAAAAATACTTTTTCCCCTAGAGCAAGAAATGTTGTTTTTTCCCCGCTCTGGTACTCTACAATGACGGCCTTTTTGAGCAAGAGGAGTGAAAAGTTAATTTTCACTTTGTAGTTTGGAAATCGGTTGTATTTTATGTAAAAAAGTTTTGTTTTTTCACTTTTTTGTGGGTTGGTTTGTAATTTATCTAAGTTACAATAGCCTAATGTCACTGCTCATCAAAAATACCCAAATCTCTATAGATGTGCCTATAATATTTGAAGAGTTCCCTCGATTTCTCCAAGATCCCATCATCAGACCGTAACCAAATGACGATGGAACCAATTTGAAAGTATATACTCTTTCAAACAACAAAATAATGTTTCAAATTGGTTCAGCCGTCTCTAAGTAATCGGGAAAAATACAGAAAACAAAAAAATTCGCCAAAAAGAGAACCTCCTCCTTTTTTTGAAGTCGGTTAAAAATAGTATCGATGCTGGGTTCTTAGGGTCACAGGAACTACTTGCGACCCACGGATGCGGGTCAAGTAAAAGGGGAAAATCTGCAAGTCCGTGATCGAGGCCTTTTTTTTTTTTTTTTGGGTGGGAAATTATCAAATAACTTGTCCCGCTCTGGGCGGAGCGGGAGGGCGTGGCGAGGCCTGCCGTACTGTATGGATCAGAATGCTGGGCCGTGAAGAAGACGGATGAAAAAATATTGCATGTAGCGGTGATGAGAATGTTAAGTGTGGAGTGACGAAAATTGATAAAGCGAGAAATGAGTATATAAGGAGAAATTTAAAAATGGCGCCAGTGACAGAAAAATTGAAAAGAAATCGTTTGGCCTGGTATGGGCATGTGATAAGGAGAGAGGAAGCGAATGTGACTAAGAAAGTGATGATTATAAATGTTGATGGTTGGAGCGATAGAAGAAGGCCAAAGAAAAGATGGATGGATTGTGTGAGGAATGATATAAAAGAGAAAGGAGTGAAGGATAGCGTGATGGTTGACAGGGGAGAGTGGAAAAAGAAAACATGTTGCGCCAACCCCACGTAACATGGGACAAGGGCAGGAAGATGATGAATCAGTTACTGACCGTTTTACTTCTTCTTGTCATATCGACAGTGCTTTCTCATAAAATTGCTTAAGCTCAGCAGTGGCTGCATTCAGGGCCATAGTAAACGCGATACGTTTAGTTTCGGCGATAGGCAATCGACATCACATCACAGCATTAATGCAGTCGCCCCACCAATCGCGTAATTAAAAAAAACCGGCCAAGTGCGTGTCGGACCCCGCACAAGGTAGGGTTCCGTAATTGGGATGTTTTTTTTTTTTTTTTTTTTTTTTTTTTTTTTTTTTTTTTTTTTTTTTTTAATTAAATTGGTCGATTATTACTCGTTAACTTGTAAAGCCTACTTACCTGTGATAGTTTTCCTTTTAATTTCTTTATATACTACAGCTGTGAATGGTTTCACATACCCAAAACCAACCATTTAGCTGGCAGGGGGGGACACTTGACTCAATAAAAATTAGCACTTTAAAGCTTAATATTTCAAAAACGGATTCCTGAATCCAAAAATGGTTTTACAGACTCGTTATATTTTTGAACGACCTTTTCAACAACACCCCACACTATGGGAAAGATGAGAAAAAAAAACACCCACACTTTACGTGTAGGGGAGATACTATTAAAAAAAAATGGTCGACGTGATTAATATGTACACTCATGCCAAATTACAGCTTTCTAGTACTAAGAGTCTTTGAGCTAAGCCGCGGACAGACAGACAGACGGACTTGGCGAAACTATAAGGGTTCCTTATTTACTACGGAACCCTAATAAAAAAATTTGTCTTTGAAAACCTTTTTGTTAAAGCACTACGAAGCAAACCATTGTGTTCAAAACAAGGAACCAAGCATTTACGTTTATTTACGAACGAAAATATTTTGCCTAATACGTAGTTTCGACGTAGTATTCATAAAATTAAAGTTCGTCTTTTATCTCCTTGTTTTGTCTTTATATTCGCAAATATCAGTTTTCCTAAAAGGAAATAAACATAAAAAGAACATGCGTTTTAGTAAAAAACATCTTACTATGTGAATACTTTTCGCTTCAGTTCGTTATCAAGGACAACTTAATAAAAATTAATAAAGAACTTAAAACCGTGTCCGAACATTATCATCTTATCTTCTTTCGATATTAGAAAGCTCGTTTAGAAGTTTCCTGTCTCCTACAGTTTCCTTTAACTTTTTTCTTTGCCTGCCGGATCGCAAACTAATCAACCTGCTTTAACGAAACTCTTTCAAACGACGTCTTTTTGATTTACAAAACTCCGTAACGTAATATTACTTCTACGTGGGTGCGTTAAAGTTAACGGGCCTTTTTTATTTCTTAGAAAAAAGTTTTCTGGTCTTTTCCATATAAAAGACTAATATTCTTTTGAAGATAGAGATTTTTTCGCATATTTTTTAAGTTTCTCGTTAAAGGTTTTGTCCCAAAACCCGGATTCTTTCAAACACGTCCACTTTAAAACGTTTATGATAAATCTTATCACGTTAACATTATATGAATTACATGAAATTAAGTGTTACTGGTATTTTTTGTAAAAACTGCGCTGCTTGCAAAGGAAAACATCACTCAAAATATTGTTATGTCAAAAAATCAGTCACATTATTTTGTCGCGTGTCAAAATATACCAAGCACACTATTTGCGAATTTACCCATGAATTGAAAGTTCTATCCTCTCAAACTAATTTTAAGTGGTACGCACAAATGATCTACAAAATAAACCAACTTCTTTTTATACAAAGCGAGTCCCAAACGTATGGACCTTGACATTTTGTACTTGTGAAAATAAATGGTACCATTAAAGCACCTGTCCCACCGCCAACAAGGAAGCGACTAGCTATCCACGATTTTCACACTCAAGAAACATACAAAAGATTGTAGGTACCGTGTTTGTTAAAGAGATGAATATATTAATACTCTGTCCACACTGCCGGCTAGAACTCTCTCTCCACTAGTTTGCCGCAGCGACAGGAGCTATCAAAGAGTACGCACTCAGCGACACTCGCTTAGCGAGCACATACGCATTCCAGCGAATAATTTCTTGTCGATGATCATTGCACGCCAACTCAATTTTAGTTGACCGCCGGTGCGGCTGTGGGACACCTGCCTTAGGGATGTCCACACACATGCCCTGTAGCATTGTCAGGTTCATTTTATACGTAATCCAAGGGTCAAAGCATCCATTATGAATGGCCCTACTAAAGTAATGCTCATACCACACTGCCCTTTATGTGGTTGTTACGCTAATCTCAAAATATGTAAAGAATAAAACGTTCATGGTATGAGTATAATTGTTATTTGTGTCGCCAGAAAAGCTTTAACGCGAGTTATTTATATGAACGACCAAATAGGACAACGATACGGGTTAAAAACCGTTTGTTTTTGCTTTAAACCAAAAACATGGCTGAATTTTGAATGAGTTTATGAAGGGAATAGACGTAATTTAGATTGCTATAAAAAAAAGGTAAGTAAGATTAATTGTATATTTTTTGGACAAATAAGACGCACATTACGCAAGAAGACATAAAATACGCACACTAATACAAAGTAGTCAAAAGCCTCGTCAAAGTAATTTCAGGAACTAGTGTGATCTCCTTATTTTATTTTTTACATAAATAGTTTGGGTGTACAACGCTACGGAGCGCTATGCAGGTATGCGACGCGACTACGCTACGTGTGGTAGGGGTGTCATATTGTAGTGCGAAATAGAGTAATATTTAGGCACGTTAACTTTAAGTTACTGAGAGGGAAGGTGCATTTAGGGCAGGTGAGTCTGTGCGTTCCGGACAAGTACGTGTGGCGATGACGATTGCCCCTTTTTTTTATGGCCTCTCGCAGTTTTGGCCACTAAGTTCTTGGCTGCTTAACCGGATTTTCCTGTGGGTGCCTTAAACTTCTACATTAAGAGCCTCCAGCCAGGAGCATACAAACTATTCTAAATTAAAATTAAACGAGCGCACGATTTTTTTTTTTTGGGTGTGAAATTATCAAAGAACTTCTTGGGTGGAGCGGGAGCTTACTGGCTAAAACCCACCCGTGTTCCTTTGGTTGCCCTGTTGCCGGGGGCCACGATATCCCTTTCGGCCCATATTCGCAGCCCGCAGGCATTGGCCCTAGCGGACCCCGTCAATTCTGCTGACATCTCTTTGAGGCGCGCGTGGAACACAACGCGCCGTCGACCCGGGCTTGGTCCTTATCGGACGGCGAGCTACCCATTGCTCACAGTCCGCCAGCCCGCGCCTACGGTGGCCGGAAATCGGCTCGCAATTCCCGCCCCGGGCGTCTCCTCCTGCGGCGGTTAGATGTCAGCAGAATTGACGGGGTCCGCTAGGGCCAATGCCTGCCGGGGCTGCGAATATGGGCCGATAGGGATATCGTGGCCCCCCGGCAACATGGCAACCGAAGGAACACGGGTGGGTTTTAGTCAGTAAGAGTCTGACACGCCCTCCCGCTCCACCCAGAGCGGGAGAAGTTATTTGATAATTTCCCACCCAAAACGTGAGTGCGCAAAATTTGCCTCTGCCTCACGCGTTCCGCCTCCTCCTTCGCGAGCATTACCGCTTCGCAGAAGGAGGTGACGGCCTGCCATTTCCTTGACACGGCGATGCTCCGCCCAAGCCGGGCAGACCTCCACCGTATGCTTCACCGTGTCCTCTGGGCGATCCACACAATGGTGACACCCGGGCGTTTCCTCCCGCCTTATCCTGAACAGGAACCTCCCGAAGCAGCCGTGTCCGGTGAGGACCTGCGTCAGGTGGAAGGTGAGGGCGCCGTGGCGCCTCTCAAGCCACTCCTCAAAGAGGGGTCTTATCGCCGCAATTGTGGCGTGCCCAAAGTGAGGCGCCCCTGACGCGTGCTCTCCGCACGCTCAACCTCATAGCGAGTGAGACGGACTTATTCTGTTGTTCTCTGAGTGAATTCACAAGGAATGCATTGTTTGTAATTAGTTATAGATGTTAGTACAATTATATTAAGTTAGGATAAGCACATTTATCGCATTGAGCTAATGGTCCTGTAATGATAAATGTAAGTTGATAAATAAATAATAATAAATAAATTATTAAAACTTCTAAGTGAAAATAGCACACGGGTCGATCGAAAGTTAAGCTTCGCTTACCGCGGTCGATTTGTGGACGGGTGATCCATTACCTATCAAAAACCCTCCGTGCCGCGGCAAGTACGTTAAGCTGTTAGTTCCGGCTGTCATTCGTAAATCTTTGACTGTCGTTAAGGGTAGTCAGAAGCCTGAAAAGTCTGACAACCAGTCTTACCCAGTAACTGGGTTGCGGAGGTCACATAGGCAGTCGCTCCATGTTAAATACTAGTATTCAGCTGCATCTGGTTATACTAGAAGCCGACTTCAACATAATTGGAAAAAGGCTAGGCAGATTTATTAAATATTATTAAAACCCCTGTCGTTTTAATAATTATTTTGTCGTGCATCTTCGTTTTAAAACACGAATGTACAAAACGAAACATATCCTACAAACTCAGTACAAAAAATAAACTATGTTATGTAATCCATTTCTGTAATATATTTTGTTAAATAAACCGAAAACGTAAGGTCGTTATCGTGGAGCCCTCTACGTACGTGATAAGAAACAAAATGTGGATAGTTTCCGCTTCAATTTAGTTTGCACGGCTTTTATAGGCGTTGTTTTAGACCTCCTTTCTAACATATCCACCGTAAATATAGGGAATAAGGTTGTCAAGGGACTTATTAGGGGAAAATTTTGCTTGTTTTTTCACACGGAAATCGGTGGTGAAGAAAGTTTGAAACTTCTAACTCGATCTTATATGGCTAACAACAGATTTAAAAAAATTAAAACCCGACGGCATAAAAAGTAAACTTTAAAAAAGATGGACACAAAATGGACCTATTACTGTCTCCAATCCCACTAAACAATCTCATGCAGTCATCTTAAATTTAATAATAAAGAACGATTGCCCCCGACTGCATGAGATTGTTATACTTTATTTGATTTCTAAATTTTATATTTTTATTTTACACTTTTTAATTTGGATTTTTTTCTTTTTAAAATTTCTCATTCCAAATTACGTTTATACATATAATTTGAATATATTTTTGTAATCACCTTTTAAAACCCTTCACTTTTATACCACACTTGATAGGTATGGGACTGTTTTTTTTTCTCATCCATTTTGTTGCCCAAACTCCGTCTTTTTAATTTTTTATAATTTTAATATTATGTGACGCAATAAAAAAGAATCTAACATGTAATTCATTAAAATCGGTTCAGCCATTTTAGTAGTGACAAGGGCACATAGGGACGGACATAGACATACATACAGTTCAAACACATAAAGCACCTTTTATGGCTTCACCGCAGTCGGGTAAGAATGGGTGATTGAGTGGGGTGTGTTATCCGCTTTTATTATATTATAATATAATAATAATAATAATTTTATTCAATAAATCAAGTAACAAGACCCATAGTGTTAGTAACTTATAACATACGTTAATAAAACATTAACACAGAAACAATTTGTGACAAAACATAGACAGAAACAATTAAAACACAGAAACAATTTGTGACATCACTGCTGCAAGGTGACAGGCCCAGCCGATACCTTGCAGCAGTGGTTCACAAACGCACAATCTAGCCTGCTTGCTATCATAGACAGGATGCTGTTGGTGCTGCCCCGCATCCTACTAACCAGGGATGCGCACCGCTTCCGCATCACAGTGTAGAAACAGTCAACGCGAGCTTCAGCAAACATCCCTGATGCGCTGCAGTATCGTGGCAACCCCATCAGCACCCTGAATTCGTTATTGTATTGGACGCGAAGGTCGCCGTATGATTTCTGAGTATAATGAGCCCAGTATAAAAAGACGTGCAGTAAGCACTAAATATAGCACTAATTTAATTTATGCAAACCATTATTTCATTGTAATACCAGCCTATTATTCTTCCACTGCAAGGCAAAAGTCTCTTCTCATGCGGAGAGCGCATTAATCACCACACTTGCTAAATGCGTGCCGGCGACAATATTAAAAAAAAAATTTCAACCCAATGTTTTCCTTCCCCGTATGTTATTGATATCCTTATCCAAGATAAAATTAGCAAGCATTTTAGACTTTTAGGTAACCATTTACCACCCGGAGCCTGGGTTTCCTAAGTAAGCGGTTCCGACATATTAGGTATAACAGCTGTCATGAAAATCTGTAATTTTCACCAGTATTTGACATTAAGGTGTGAAAAAACGCTCTGAATTTGGGCAGCCGTTATTTATTTAAGCTTTGTTTTCTAAGAAAGCTAGTAGTAACGTAGTTACCAAAAAGTTCGTCGCCCATGGACATTGAAATGCCAGAGGCATCGCGGATGTGTTGCCAACCCAGAGACAAAGCTTTTTTTTAAACTGATTTTTTTTTTAGGTGCCTTGTGTATTTTACCTAAATGGGGACTAAACCATTGATTTCGCGACACTACTGTGACGACACCAGCTTTTGACCATTAAAAAGACATCAACGCGTTGATTACCGCGGTGTGTGAAGTAAAAGACATCAACGCATTAATTACCGCGGTGCCGATTTTTTTCAAGTTTTCACTTCTGTCGGCACACTCGGAGTGCCACTGTTTTTTTTTGTTTGGTTAGAGACTAACCAGTCCATGGGCCTCTGATTTGACTTCACATGCCATCGAGAAATATATCTCTCAGACATGGCCAGTTACATGGGACTTAAACATAACTGGCGAAATGTGGGTGTACCTGCTACAGGGACACCTCTGCCCAACCCTTCGGGGAAACAAGGCGTGATGTTATGTTATGTTTATGGCCAGTTTCTTCACGATGTTTTCCTTCACCGTTTTTCAAGCAAGTGATAATTGTACAATACGCACATGAATCCGAAAAGTCAGTGGTGCATGCCTTGGGTTCGAACTCGAGACTTATGACTTGGCAGTTCGACGGTCATACTATCTTACTATTTATCTATCTTACTACTTATAAGTTGGTACATTGTTAGATAATCAACATTGAATCATAATCCACGTTACTAGGAAAAGATGATATAATGCCGTCGCGTAACTTCCGCTTGATTTGAACTTTATACCCCGTGACGTCAATACAAATACACCCAAAAATACAATGAAACATCGAACAAAAAAGAAAAAAAACACAGATTTATCCTGTTTGATTAATTCAGTTGAGCAGACGATCCGTTTCTGTAACATGGACCCGTATGTTGTCATTGATCACGGACCCCTAATAATTATTCATTCCGTTTTCATTCACAAGATTCTAGGTACATTTATGCTGGCGTATTATTGCAAGGATTTAGTTGAATAATGAATATTTAACAACTGATGTCATTCATCTCATGAATAGTCATTAGCAATTGTAAGCTTAACCTAACTATGCATGCACCGGTTTTACATACACTATCTTGATATTATATTTCGGTAGTATAATAATGCGGTGAAAAATATAATCTCAGTAACATTTTATTATTGAACGGGCATAGTACGACGTTTCGCTTAAAAAAAAAAAAATAGAGATACCGACAGTCCATTCTAAAAAAAAATATGCTTTAAAAAATGTTATAATTGCCATAAACACAGTAAATATAATAATTATTTTTCCATAAATAATTAACCCTAAAATTAAAATAGACAATTGCAGCTAATACTTACACAATACATTCTTACGATACACTCGAGGCGGATTTGCCAAATGTAATCTATTTTTTTTTTCTCCTTAGAATGGTATTAGTTGGTATACTCGGTATCTCCCTAAAGGGCCCAACAATCTACATAAAATTGTTTATGGGCTACTGTTACTCATTTTTATGTTCATGTGTAACTTTTTATGGCTACCTATCTACACTTATTCTCATTTATTTTTATTCACAAACCTCGAGATTTGTACTAAATGGAAAAGCTTAATAAAATGAAATGAATAATATTTTTATGGAATTTAGTGGAAGTGAATAAGTTTCCTGATTCCTTTGAAGGGTTAGTTATGAATGGTATTGCAGTCGATAAATGAAATTTTTAACAAATAAGTCCCCCAATTTAGCAGACTTTAGTTATTTTTTATAGATAGATTTTGATATTATCCTTATAACTTTTGGCATCATATTTGGATAGCTACATTTGTTTTAGTCGAACAATATTTTTGTTCGACTAAAACAAAGTCTGGCAAAGCAGAATAATTTCATTTCAAATAATATTATTATACTAAACCACAGCAGGGAGAGCAATCCTTTTAAAAAACCCTACCGAAACTATCAAAATCCCGTACAAAGTTTCAGTTATACCAACTTCGTCCTACATCGTTGTTTATGCAGACAACTTAATCCATCTCCGGTTTACAGAAACGGGTGAAAATTTTAACACGAACGTAGGAAATATTGGATCGTTTACAACGAAATTCAGTCTTCAAACGTACCTTAGATAAGGTGTGTAATAAAAGCTGGATCCCAGCGGCTGACGTGAGTTATGGCGGTCGGTAGTTCTTTCTGTAGCAGGATCTCATGTCTTGAAATGTGAAGTGAAGTTAAAAGGGTCAGTAAAAAGTAATGGGTGGAACTCTCATCGCTGAACATACGGGTTTGTAATAGATATCTAGTTTTTTGTATGGAGATTTACGAATGAGAATGTAGGTAATGTTTTACTGGGTTAATATTTTTTTTTGTATGGAACTGATTATATATCTGTGTAAGAGTTTGGGAGTGAAACCCATAGAAACTTGTAAACCAGTTTTTTATGGTTTATTATTTTGTTAGGTATTCTAGCTAATCTGTTAGTAAGATGTAATAATTACGAAAAATTTCCATCATGTTGAGTGGTTTTGGATGCTAACAGTTTTAATGTTGTCTCTAGTTGTTTTAAAACTATTGTTTACTTTATTTGACCCTAATAAATAATATCATCATAAATCCTGAGTGATAAATTAACTTTTTTCCTCGCCCTTTCCATTACAAGATAATGGAAATATTTTCCGTATTTACTTGGCGGTCGAAAGAATAAGGATAATAATTTGAGGGGTAGCCTGGGCTTCCAATTGGCATGCGAAGAATTCTTACAAGTATTTCTTTGTAAGAGGTTATGGAGAAAAGAGTGTAATTGTAGCAAAGTAGGTACTTGAATGGTATCGGGGAATAATGATCTTGATAATAAGTGTACTTACATTGAAAGACCTTTCATGAGTTAATTCTGTACGAATCAAACCTTTTGACTGATTAATCTTTTTACTGGGACATGAATTGTTTTCGTAATGAGAATTTCACAATATTAGGTATTGGTATAAGGTAGACCTATGATGACCTTGTGAAGGCCGCAGGAATCCGCAAGATGCTAGAAGCGCAAGACCAGTCAATGTGGCGACGCTTGAGGGAGGCCTTTGTCCAGTAGTTGATGTTTTTCGGCTGAAATGGTGACGACGATGATGATGAAGTGTTTGTATTGAATGATTACCAGTAGGTACATAATGTTCAAAAAGCGCAGATTTTCAGAATAATTGATTGATTTTCATACAAGGCGGGGTATGGAAATTTTATGAGGAGTGTTTATACAAGCGTTAACTTTTTGTATTGTGTTTTATTCGTAAACTAGCTGTGCCCCGCGGTTTCACCTACATAAGTTTCGATCACGTGGGAATATTGGGATAAAAAGTATCCTATGTAAAAGTGTCCAGGTCATGACCTATCCATGTGACAAATTTCATACAAATCTGTGATAAATGATAATGGTAAATGATTTTATTTCTGTAAGTAGGTTTGTACAAACACTTATACACTCAATCATATTTTAAAAACTAGATGAGGTCGGCGTTTCCTATCTGACTACTCTGAGAAGAAAGGCCGAAATAAACTCAGAGGTCAGTCTCTTTTAAAGTCCAGACATAATCTTGGTCAGATCATGTGAAGGCCATGTGTCTGAAGTAGTCTTTTGAGGAAAGCACCACACAGTTAAGAGGGCCTGTCCAGTCAGTGCACGCATTTGTCAGATATCGTACAGCTCAACTCAGAATTTAAGGGCTCAACGATTTGACGAACAATATCAAAGCAAGGACATTTGGATAGGCCACATAAATTACTCAAACTGTCAGACCATCATTAGAACTAACTGAGAAAAAATTAAAAACAAAATAAAAAGGACCCACATAGTCTTCACATTCACAATAATTAAAATACTTTAAAAGTAAATATTCATGTCATCTGTTCAGCCGTTTTAGCGTAAAAGCGTAACTAACAAACAAACTCACTTTCGTCGTACGTCAGAAATGGCACACAAACACATGTAAAAAAAATACAATTAAATTTATAGACATACAAAGTAGGTCGAAAATAAATCTCATCGTCACGTAGCTCTTATTTTTAGCCGCTTTTGACAAAACTAGATTATTAAATTCTTACCAAGAATTACTTATTACGTGAGAAATATAAATTAGGTACCTAACCTGACTAAAATTATTGTATTTTTCAGTCATGTCACGAAAGCGATTTTTATATATGGAGGAATAGTAACCATTTAGACTTTAGAAGTTTTACAATACCACCGACAAAAAGATAATAATCAAAGTTAAAAGGGACGACAAAGTAATTAAATTTTGTCGATTCCACCCAAATAAATTGGAGATGACGGCGTGGCGTGAATATTGAGATCAGATGACAACGGTATTATATTTTAAAGATCTTTGTCTTCTTTTATAACGGGAAATAATGGCTATGTTGAGAGCATGATTTATTTGCAAGTGACGATTTATTTATTCTTAATTGTTGCGCTGTTATTGCTTTGTCAATTATTACGATTATCTTTTAAAGTTAAAGTTCGTGAGCACATACGCAAGAAGCTGGCAGTATCATCACAACGGTAATGTTTTCCCAGTATTTGTCTTATTTGTTTTAGTATGTTTATGTGTATTTATTTGTGCTTATATTTATATGTAACACAATATATATAGTGTTATTATTAACATTAACGTTTGTTTGCTGTCCTTTATTTGTTGTTATTATTATGTTGTTATTGTTATGTTGTTGTTTTATTTTGTTGTTGTTATTATTATTATTTATATAAAAAATATATTTTTGGTGAATAATTTTATTATATTTATAGTTTTTAATAGGTTTATGTACATCTTCATATTTAAATAAATATTTATTCCCCAATTCTCGCTATTGCACCTTCCACTGTTTATCTCTGCATTACACAAAGGTTAACTGGTAGAAAATGCCTATGGCATTAAATCTGCATCTATACATTTGTGTGCTTGAAGTATTAAATAAATAAATAATAAATACGTCCAGAATATTATTGAAAAATATTTTGTTCATTTTTACGACAGCTACGATTATAAAAGCAACAGATTTAAACATAATATGACATCACGTGTGTTTTTCTCAGAGGATTAGGCAAAAGTACACTTATAGTGCATCCTGTAAACAATCTTATTTACTTACTGTATTTTATTCTATTACAATTCCGTTTATTAATATTAAATGGTAGTCAGTTTGACGTAAGTTAGCAAACGGAAGTACGTAGCATTATTTTGCTACGATTAAAGTATCTCAATTGACTAACGTCAGAATTCTAAGATTGAAGTTGCGGACGGCATTCGGGTTCCAACCGTCAAGTCGTACAGATGTTAATAAATTAATATAAAACTGTGCTGAGTGATCATGTGCTATATATGATTAGGTTGAACGATTAAACGAAGAAATATAAAAATGAATTACAAAATTTGGTACAAGTGAAATGTTCTTAGTTTTACAACCCACATGTTGCTAGCTATGTAAAAGCAACATAGGTTAAAGCTTAAAATAAAAATGCCAAGATATTTATATCAGATTTATTGCAAGATTGTCACAATTTTTTCGACATTAATAACATGCTCAAAAATAAATATCCCACATCAAACATGACACAGCAAATATTGGCTATGTGTAAATAAACTCGAATTTCTAATAATATATTCAGAGGAAAATTTCGTATTTTATCACGTCTCAAAACAACTTTCTTTCATCTCACGCCCAAAACTTTACTTCATTTGACATTCATGGAGCATGAGGATCTAAATAGTTTTAGTGAAATATGTGCGTCGGTATGAGAGGGTTTTGTTAACAAATGTTGCTTGAAACCAGTTATTTTGAAAATATTGTGCAAAAAATATGTAAAGTTTTCTTGAAAGGTGAAACTTAGATGGCAATGACAGAAAATGGACAATAAGTTATGTTAAATTCTCTCGTCTGTTACAGACATTTTGCTTGCGTAAACATTGGGTTTTACTGCTAAATATAGATTTTTCTAATGTCTACTTTTATAAGAATAACTAGTTTTTGCCCGCGACTTCGCCCGCGTGGATTTCGGAAAATATCCCACGGGAACGTACTACTGGGATTAAAAGTACTTTATGTGTTAATCCAGGTTAGTTTTTGCTTCAACCCAGATAAACAGACAAACGGACAAAAATTCTAAAAACTATATTTTCGCCATCATACTTTATCCCACACTTCGTAGCAATTACTTTTTTTTCAAGCAATTGATTAATTTTTCAAAAATACTCTATGAAAATAACTGCTTTGACTTCGTTATTATTTTATTATATGTTTAGATTTTAACTAAAAAACTAGAATTTCAAGAATTAAAAAATTGTGTTTTTGTTAAATAAATCCCTTTATTTATAAACTTTGCTTGAAGTTAAGAGACATTTTAGAAAGAGCGCAGAGAGGAATTCTAAAGGTATCTTCCTTTCTACCTTTTCGATATTCCACAGCTCTCTTATATAAAGAATCTAAAGTTTTAACTGTTCGGCAGCTGTTCGTTCTACAAACGGCCCTAAAACAGCACGGACTCCTTACCTTCAACTCCTCGCTGTTGCAAAGTAAAAGACGTTTTAACCCAGTAGATCGCCATGGTAAACAACTTACTACTATGTTCTCCAAACGTTTTTTTTGTTACGTTAGTCGCTTTCTCTACAATAAAATAAATAGATCGCTCTCGATTTATGATCTTACCAAAGCTAAATGTAAAATTGAGGTTAGGAACTGACTCCAGGAGTTAAGTTATGAAGCTACGGAAAAACTTTTTGCTACTACGGTATAACTTGCTTGTTTGAAAAATAGTAAGCAATACAATATAGGTATTTATATATATCACCATTCTATGCATTCAACACTTCATCTGCCTATCAAATTTTTTCCCACTCACACACACACCACATACACCACGCACACGCACACCACGTACACTCATAGATACTAACACTAGAATAAGTAATAATTAATAATGTCAGCTCTCTTTTTAGGGTTCCGTAGTAAACAAGGAACCCTTATAGTTTCGTCATGTCCGTCTGTCTGTCTGTCCGCAGTCTAGCTCTAAGACTGTTAGTACTAGAAAGTTGTAATTTGGCATGGGTATAGATATAAATTATACCAACAAAGTGATAAAATAAAATTATGAATAATATATTTTTTAGGGTACCTCCCCTACACGTAAAGTGGGGATGTTTTTTTTTTGTTTTTTCTATACCTTGGTGTGAGGTATCGTTGGAAAGGTCTTTCAAAAACATTGTGAGTGTGTTAAGACCATTTATGAATTCAGAAATCCGTTTGCGAAAAATTAAGCTTTAAAGTGCAAATTTTCCCCCCCTGCCAGCTAAATGGTTGGTTTTAGGTATGTGAAAAAATTCACGACAGTAGTTTATATAACGAATTTAAAAGAAAAACTATCACAGCTGAGTAGGCTTTACAATTTAACGAGTAATAATCTACCAACTTAGATTTGCGGTTGTCAAAACATGTTCTCCCATACATTCCGTATGAAAGATTTTTTTTCAACTACAAAGTTAAGTTTGTTCTTGGGATAAATTCATCCCAACTACGGAACCCTGCATTGTGCGTGGTCTGACATGCACTTGGGCGGTTTTTTTTTCTGGTTTTATATAACTTACCGCATTCGTGTACGAGTGCATAATCCTTAATAAATGTAACTGCTTCCAAAGGGGTGGAGGCCTGGTGTCCTGAAATACAGGCCTTACATCTAGCTTAGGCACCAGTCTCCCACAGTATAATTAAAACTATTATGTATTGTCCTATTATGTATTTAAACGTCAAAAATGTATGATTAAACAGTCGCTAATCATTACTTAAGTTTAAGCAACTTTTATAAATAAACCCCAAAGTTGTAATTTCATGCAGTAAAGCTGAATAAAATTTATAGCAATATAAATATGATATTGTTTTCCTTTACTCTTCAATTTGTTGATTTACAGTTAAGTTATTTTTAGCTTTTTACTTTTACAGCCGAACAGATTTTAATGTAAATATTTAAAAAGGTCAAGATCCCAAGGTTTAAGTGCCATTTATTTTTAAAGGGTTTATTATGTTTGGATCTAATGAAGGCTTGGGTAAAAGAGCTAGTAATAATAATTATGAGTTTAATTTGGAGAACTTCGTGCTTGTTCGGTATTTTTGAAACTAAGCTCGTAAATATTTATTTTTTTGTTTTTCGTTTTATTCATTAAGGCTGGTCTGAAGCGTAATTTTAGCACACTTTCTGTAGGTGAATTTATTGAAAACATAATTATGTACCTGAAGGTATAAATAAGTTTCGACGTTGCTTTAAATAAGTTCTTATTGTACCTACCTTAACTTGCGGTAAGGTAAAATTAAAAGCAGTACCTCTCTATAGTCAGCAAACATTTGCTACAATGATCCATTGAATGTTATTCCCACAACGACCAATGTAAGAACTTTACAGACTGAAACGCGGCCGTCTTGACCGAAGTCGGGCAATTTGTATCTTACCTCCCATGAGTACAACAAATTTCGAAAATTTCGTCAGAGCCCCTCGGGGTAGTGAGTGGGCTGAACTTAACGAAATTTGCTTCCAAAGTTAAATTATTAAAGAAAATATATCGGGTTATAAAGGATGTCCCAAATAGAAAGGCCCAGTAACAGGCGGTTTGATAACCCTGACGACGTCGCGACAACAGTTATTTATTATATCTTTTCATTTATTGTTGCGATTTTGACAATTTCCGCGAACGCGAATGTCATTTTGATTGCCCTGTCAATCTCCCATGTAGGTCACAGTCCCCATTTTATGTCATTTGCTACATTTCATACAGGCTGAAAGTCTGTAACGTGTGACTTCTAGTCAACTTTTATTCGCGAAATCGTGTGTGATTTCGCGAATAAAAGCAGACTAGAAGCCACACGAATAATTTAATTACAATCTACGTATAAATAAAGTTATTGATAAAGTTATTAGGTACATAAACACCTACAAATGTTGAAAATTTTCAAACAACAAACGAGGTTGTGAGCTCAAGTACCTACGAGCTTAGAAAAATTTGGATCTTTCAATAGATAATGCAATAGGTAAACCAGTGTGACATTTTCAGTTCATTATGTACTTTCTTAGTTTAACTTAGACATTACAGACATCGATGAAGAAAAAAAACCGTGAGGAAACCTGGACTTACAGTTAATATAAGTCTGAAATCGACCCGTCTTGAGCAAGAGTGATGTTCAATGCTCGTGCCTTCCCTGTACGAAACTCTTCTCGCCTTTGCCCTTAAATGTGACAATAATAGACTGATATTATTAGTATTTAAACAGCACCTTTGTATTACCATTAGTACAACAATAGCTATCTAATCTGCTCCCTCGATATAAAATTGTCTAAACGCTTTGATCAAATTCAGTTCACCAAGCCAGCTTGATTTATTCGGAAACGTGAACTAGATACAAAGTATTCATAATATTATCTGATCCACCACAATCGTGCGGTAAAAATGTTTTGTTGGCTGAACAAGCACCGTTAGCAGGTAAAAAGTTTTACGTCTCAAAATATATTTTGGTCTAAACGATAGGAAAGTAAAACAATTTTTTTTTTATTAATTTGTATATGGGTAAATACTACATCCTGTAGGTACCATCAATAATTTGAATTTACAATTCGTTGGTTATTTCGAAATCAATTCAATTTTCTTTTTAATAAAACCAATCAATCAATGATTTATTTATTGCTTTTCGTATTGCTCATTTAAAAATACAGTTTTACCTTTCCCAATATTGCGGGCAGTAAAATTTCGGAGCAAATTTTTTCATCAGCTATTTAATTGAATATTGATTGTGACGTACAGATTTATAGCCGTTATTAGGTTTGTTTATTCCATATTTCGTATTCAACAATATTCTGACAAATAAACTAACTATTACTATTTATATTAAATTCGCTCTCATAATTGACTTACGCTAGACGTCATTGG
This sequence comes from Agrochola litura, assembly GCA_949152395.1. Classification (NCBI taxonomy): domain Eukaryota; kingdom Metazoa; phylum Arthropoda; class Insecta; order Lepidoptera; family Noctuidae; genus Agrochola; species Agrochola litura. The sequence continues at coordinate 11,733,493 of OX424509.1, read as the reverse complement.
TCAACTTGGGTGGACGACCTACAGACGATCGCGGGGAAGACCTGGATGTGACTTGCACAGGCCAGGGAAGCATGTCACAAAAGGGAGGAGGCCTATTTATATTCAGCAGTGGGTGGTAAAAAGCTGCCAATAATAATGACGATTATGAGACGTCATTGCTACAAACGTACGCACGCATCTTTTAGCATGTGGCCAAAATCAGAACTAACGCCGCCATCTTGTTTTTTCAGTACATTTATCAAAACAATTGCACAAATTAATGTTCACCAACAGCGCCTCCCTGTTAACGTCATTCGAGCGCCAAAAGATTTTTTATGGCAGTGTAGCAATTTTATAAACTGTTTATTTTCCCGACTGTTGCACTTAATTAAAATTGTATCATTGTTTTTTTCTTTCAAACAAACATTTCTTAACCCTTTTAATTTTAATGTTGTAGCGTCTTCATTAAACAGCTGCACACTGTGATTGCAATCCTCAAGACTATTAGCTTTAATATTTTGAATAGCATTTTACTTACTATAGTTCAAAACCAAACCTTGTAGAATCTTATCCGTACGTTCTGTTTCCAAACTGTCCCATGAAAATGTAAATAAATGTATTAATTATAAAACGTACCTATGAATGCCAATTTGTAGATCCACTTACAAATTGAGTGCTTTAATTTGATTATTTAAAAGAATAAATAACCCGAAAATCTCTAATTTTAAATTACCTTAAAAATGTTTTTCAATTGACAATTGACGTTTACCTATAACCTTAATTTTCTTCGAAAATTCCTAATTACAATTTAATTATGTTATTCAAACAATAATTGTAGGAAAAAGTGGTAATATTTAAAGTTGTAACTTTCTAAATACAGATGAATGTGTTACTTATTCTCTTTAGTAAGTGATTGCGTAAGACAGGGTTTGTTAACACTTTTATCAGATTAGACTATACACGTCTTTAGAGAGAAACGTAACTCCTAAGTAACAGGGATTTGACAGTTGCACTAATACAACGGTTCGCCACAATATCCTAAATCAATCATGTCAGTACCTAGTCTATTGACCCTTAACACTTGATTGATGCAGAAGCAATATTCAACGTCGAGAGCTTGATCTGTTTGCAATTACAACAAGATTGAGTGAATCCTGTTGGTTTGTTCAGTACACTAGCAACAACAGCGTCATCGATTAAAATTCTTTGTTAATGTTTAACAAAGAATTTTAATCGATGACGCTGTTTACCTTTCACTCTTGGATTTGACTTTTCCATCCTTAAAATTATGTGGAATATTAATATTATGGCCAGAAAATGTTCTGTGATTTTTGATCGCAGTAAGCGATAAAGACACCCATTGTATATTTTTTAGTGTATAACTTTTCTTTTTTTCGCAATTAATTTTTGTTTCAATCTGGCATTAATCTTCATAAATAAATTTATAAAATATTATAAATGCGAAAACAACTCTTTATGCGGGTTATCTTTTACCGCATGAACCACTAAACTGATCGTTATGAAATTTTACAGATAGGTAGACTGGAACCTGAAGAAAGACATAGGCTACTTTTAATCCTGGATGTTTTTGTAAAAAATATGAAATACAAAATAGGTACACGTATACGAAGTCGCGGACAACTGGTGATTAAAATTTTTTTGGGTGGGAAATTATCAAATAACTTCTCCCGCTCTGGGTGGAGCGGGAGGGCGTGTCAGACTTTTACTGACTAAAACCCACCCGTGTTCCTTCGGTTGCCCTGTTGCCGGGGGCCACGATTTCCCTATCGGTTTTCTTCGAACCCCCGGCAGGCATTGGCCCTAGCGGACCCCGTCAATTCTGCTGACATCTCTTTGAGGCGCGCGTGGAACACAACGCGCCGTGACCCGGGTTTGGTCCTTATCGGACGGCAAGCTACGAATTGCTCACCGTCCGCAAGCCCGCGCCTACGGTGGCCGGAAATCGGCTCGCGATTCCCGCCCCGGGCGTCTCCTCCTGCGGCGGTTAGGGGCGTGAGGGCGCAAAATTTGCCTCTCCCTCACGCGTTCCACCTCCTCCTTCGCGAGCATTACCGCTTCGCAGAAGGAGGTGATTGATGGCCTGCCATTTCCTCTCGCTCCGTACCATGGCCTGAACCAGGGCCGGACGCGAGAGATCACCGCCGCCGTTCGCCTCTACGAGGACACGGCGTTACTCCACCCAAGCCGGGCAGACCTCCACCGTATGCTCCACCGTGTCCTCAGGCCGATCCACACAATGGTGACACCCGGATGTTTTCCTCCCGCCTTATCCTGAACAGGAACCTTCCGAAGCAGCCGTATCCGGTGAGGACCTGCGTCAGGCGGAAGGTGAGGATGCCGTGGCGCCTCTCAAGCCACTCCTTAAAGAGGGGTCTTATCGCTGCAATTGTGGCGTGCCCAATAGACCATTGACAAAGATAAAATTGCCAAAGTTGGCGGCTATCGGAGCCATACATCTATTCTTCATTGCGTTACACGTTTTAATCTTAAACTCATATTTTACGACAACTTACTATGAGCTTGTCCCTTTCTTACTTCAGCTGATCTTCCTCAGAAAATGCAATGGTTTTTGCAGCATTACAGTATTTAGATTATGTTCAATGTAGAGCATCAATTTCAAAAAGACCATCCGACGGTCAAAAATTAAAAATAATTGTTTCAAAACGTTAGTCAAAATCAAACACGATAAAAAAAATCAGTGGCACTCCGGAAGTGCCGACAGAAGTGAAAAAATACTTCCAAAACCTTTCAAGTAAAAATACTTGCATAGAAAATTTATCCGTAACGTAATATAAATAAAGAGCACAATCGCGTTTACAAAAATGAGGTGTCGGTAACGGTGTCGCGAGTTCAATTGTTTTTCCCATCTCAAAAATGCCCAACGCGCCTAAAGAAGTTTTCACTTCAAAAATCCAACCCATAAAATAATACGTTTTGTAAAGTCCAACAATAAAATTGTAAAACTAGTTCAAAATGGAATAATAGTTTTCTACGAGGGCAGTACAGCAACCGAGCACCCATTACGTTAGTCCATGTTTTCTAGAAAATTATGTTTATAAGAGGCGGGCCACAAATCCTGCTGAAATATTGAAGTTAATCTTGGTTAAATAAGTTTTAAAAGCTGTTTAATCCATACAGCAGTTTGCTGCGGCCGACTAAAAAGTTAACTTTGCTTCAGCGCTTATTAAATTCATTATGTGCTGTAAGAAAAAAGTGCAATTAGCTACAAGAGAAGCTTGGGGTAATGTTATACCGTAACTAGTTCAGAACGCTTTTTATCCAATATCTTGGGTTTTGTTCACTGAGCAACTTGAAGTCTGTTAATAACTTTTTCATTGAAGTGTTCGCGATGAGCGGTTATTAAAAGTAAAACGACTGGTTTATTTTCCTAGTGTTTTGAAACGTCAAAGTCAAATATTTTTTTTATTTATTTAACCATTTATGCACACACAAATAAACAAACAAGAAGAAAGGAACAGAAAAATACTTGGCACGTATTTTTCTGTTCCTTTCTTCTTGTTTGTTGCAATGCTTATTTCTAAAGAAATCTCTTCCAGCATACCTGCGATAGGAAAGTATACAAAAAAGATGTAGACAACGTGTGTAACCGTAGAAGAGAAAAAAAAACATAAATCAAAGAAGAAAGAAAAAAAAAACAATTCAGTAATTTGCTAAGGCATATGAACGTCAAAATTTACAAGAAAATTGAATTAATTCTAGACGGAGAATGGAGAATAATGAACAAGAAACTCCGTGGTTACTTTTATGATGTTTTACAATAATTATGTCATCATCATCAGCCTATAATGTTCCCACTGCTGGGATACACGCCTTCTCTCTTCGAGATGGAGTGGGCCGTAATCTACTACGCGGGCTCAGTGCGGGTTGGTAGATGTCACATGTCTTCGAATTTTGAGTCTAGGACATGCCGGTTTCCTCATAATGTTTTTCTTCACCATTTTCAGAGCAGTGCAATAACATGATTTAAACCTGCGCCTGCCTGGGTTCAAACCCACGACCTAAAATTCATAAGTCGGGGCCGTTACCACTGGGCCACTACTGCACTATTAAATGTAAAACGATTTATTGAAGTGCTTCTTTAAACGCGTTGGGCATTTTTGAGATGGGAAAAAACAATTGAACTCGCGACACCGTTACCGACACCTCATTTTAATAAACGTGATTGTGCTTTTTATTTATATTACGTTACGGATCAATGTTCTATGCAAGTATTTTTACTTTAAAAGTTTTGGAAGTATTTTTTTAATTGTTCAAGTTTTCACTTCTGTCGGCACTCCCGGAGTACCACTGTTTTTTAAATTAATATTCTATTTCTTATACAGGATAGATGCAGTTGTTCTAATCACTATTAGGATTCCGATCTCTGACGTAATTGTTTCAAGTCAGAGGTGGGCAGTGTGTGTCCAGTTAACCAAATATATTGACACACGGGTATTGAGTCATACATTATACAATACAGCACTTACGAATGGTAGAGACAACAGGACTGTGCCTGACGTGGTGGCGGTTTCAACTATGCAAATTAATTGCTTCGTCACATATACTACTAAGGACCGCAAACCTCATTTCTAGACTAAGTAAGGACAAATTTTATAAAAGCCCCGGTAACTAGTATTTGAATATTTTAGTCAGTTTACAGGCGTTTTAGGTAGTCTATTTGTAAAATGCAAATTAGTTGAAATTTGTCTTTGCAGCCCGGTTTTATGCAAGAACTTGATGTCGGATAGCGCGCTGTAACTCAGCACGAAATGTTTGAATAGAAAAGAAAAGACTTAGGTACAAACTAGCCGTTTATTCTTTGTAAATATGTGACATTTCAAATAATGTCAATTGAAATGAATAGTATTTCTTTGTTAATTAATCTTGACCATTTCTGCCACTTTTGCCGATTAGTTGCAAACCTAGTTTACCTAGCTATTTTAAATGATATATTTATGAAATGTGGAAATGTCTTTTTTTATTATTGTCTAGCCAATAATCATCATGAAAGCTAAAAAAAAAAACATCACCACTTTACGTATATGAGAGGTACCTTAAAAAAAATGTTTTTCATAATTTTGTTTTACCACTTTGTCGTAATTAATATGTACTCCTATGTCAAATTACAGCTTTCTAGTACTAAGGGTCTCGGAGCTAGACCGCGGACAGATAGACAGACAGACAAACAGACAGACGGACATGACGAAACTATAAGGGTTCCTTGTTTACTACGGAACCCTAAAAAGCTTAAAAAAGTTACCGACTTCACTGAAGCACGCACCAAAAGCCGAAACCGCCCGAGTGTTCCGAATGTAAAACGGCATTTTTGTATGTCCGTGTGAAGATCGTAAATTTTCAACTCGACGCTCCTACCTCCCAGTCTTCCGCTCTCAGTGCAGACGAAGCCGTGTTTATTAATTATTCTACATGCATTTAAAACAAACGTGCAAGCTTTGCAACCAGGAAAGCGAATTTTCAAATGTGAGAAATTCGCTGTAGTTTGGTGCTGGGATTCTGATTTTGTATTGTCTTGAGAGTAGTGCAGACCTTCTCAGTAAGATCTTGTGATAACTGAATACAAATAAGACCGAATAGAAACGTAATGAAAACAGTGACAAGACAAAAAATAAAACAACAGGAGACAAAACAAACTAAGAAACATACTTCCCGTTTAGATAAACAAAAGTCCGTACAATTATGAATTCTTTATCATAACATCTGTTAATAATATTATTCCACAATTTCACCATCATATAGGTAACGCAAAAATTTGGAACAGATCCTCACATAAATAGGCTCCCTCTTCAATAAATCTCAGCTATGGCGGATTCATCTGAGAAATTTAGAAGTTCGAAGGACGACGGATGGGCGAAGATCTAGACGTGTTTATTGGGGTTCCCGGTAGTTTATCTTCCTTTGAAGACTAAGAACACTTTCCTGCTCATATGTTTATCTAAGTTGCTATAAAAACATCATATTTTTTTCTGTAAAAAAAATTATAAGAAGGAACTTCTGTAACATAAATATCTGCAGAATTTGGTCTAGGCGACACAGCGTAGCGAAAAATATAGGTATAAAAACCACCTTTATAACCAGAAATATACTGTAAAAATCTAAAAATTTCGTTGAACAAAATGCTGTACTAGCGCAGTAGAAACATGAAACTTACAACGTTATATAGAACGTTACTGTTTGCCGCGTTCTGCAAGTTAGCTCACTGTGTTTGCTAATTAAAACGACGTAAAATCATTCTGTATTTGGTGCGGTATAATATCTTATAGTACAAATATGGGCGATATTAATAGAACCGAATGTGGGCAGGGAATAAATGAAAGTTCACGTATTTTTTGTATTGCATAAAGCATTTGTTTGTTTTCAATACGCTTTTGTGTTAAATATGAAGTGAGTATTGCTTCGATAAACTTAATTACAACGTTCTATTGTTTGTTTCCCGCGACTTCGCTGTTTTATACAGTTTGCTTGCTTTATTTGTGTTTTGAAAAATGTTTTATTTGAATACTAGCAACTCACCCTAGCTTCGCAAGGGTTTTAAGACTTGAAAAAATATCGAATTTCTATATTATTTGTGTCGGAAATGCGTTACTATGTTGGCTAATCGGGACGCCAGCGCCGCCTAGCGGCGCTCGACAGAGTCTATAATATAACGCTCAGACTGATCGGAGCTGAGCAGAGTTCATCGGTGGCGGTCAAGCAGTGAACACGTTTAGCAACTGTCGCGCGATCCGAATAGCCGTATCGTGTACCTCCAGTGTGTGAATTCCTAGTGCGATTAATTTAATAGTAAATTATAATTTGATCTGAAATGTAAAATGTTTTACTATTGAGCAATAACCAACACTACCCACAGTACGCCCACAATAGATAAAATATGGCTGATACTAACGAAAGAGACACCTACCCGTTCCGTTACATAGATTAGCACGAATGGAATTGGCTAAGTATTTTTCAAGAATTCTATTTTTGTTAACTTTACGAGTACCTAGTATCACTTATTTCGCTGTTATTAATGTGTACTGATATTTGTTTATCATCCTTATAAGAGCCATTTATGCTTCATCCTTCTCACCTATTACTTTAACTGCTATAATAAAACACAAATTCATTGCATATAATATGTCATCTCCCAATAGGAAGAATATCTTCTGTGGTTATCAAATAATATTATTTTACATTATGTTGTTTACCGCATGATGATTTAGATGATATCAACATATATCTTGGCGTAGTTCCTGAATATCCGCAGCCAAACACGAAGAATCATGATAAAATATGGCGTCCGTTTAGATATTTATGCAAATTGTCGTTTGTAGGAAAAAAACGAAGCAGTAGTCTGAAGATACAAACAAAAAAGAGAATACAAGAGAGATCAAAGTTCACAGTTACGCCACAAAGTATGGGTTATCGAATTTTCCGACCGATTCTCGACTGCCAGTGCCAAGAAATTCGAATTTAAAACTCAAGCCATATTAATGCAAAATACTTTTGCTGCGGCAGCTGCCAGTGCGCGGGGTAATTTACAAAGATTGTAAAGTTAGAGAAGTCTCTTCGATTGACTGTTACCCTTAAAGGCAGCAGCTTGACGTAATTTTTCACAATTCTAACGTCATTGTCTTGTGATCGCGCTACCGTGATCTACTGCAACAATCAAAAGAAAAGGGGTTTTTTTTTTTTACTTTTTGTGCTAGCACGTTAACTATGACTGTCTTGTGTTACCCCTTGGCCGCGACCTACACACGTTCAAGCGACACGCGTCTTGCGACAGCAACTGCGAAGAAAACAAAATAATTAAAGAAGTTGTCTAGAGCGTGCCACGATGATCACCGCGACGCGACTTGCGGATCGACGGTATGGCACATATTACTCACGCAACGGAAACAGATAACTAAATGTACTGAATCTAAACTAATATTACGAAGAGAAAAGATTTGATTTTTGTATGTTGTTTGTAATGGATAAACGCAAAAACAACTGGACTGATTAAAAAAATTTTTTCACCTGTTGAATACTATTATTACTAAGTAACATTGGCTATAATTTATAAAGATATCACGTGGGCAAAGCCCTAAGAAAGTGCTACATAATTGTGTAAAAGTGCAAATTGACACTATTCGTAGTTATACATAATCTTTCTCATAAAATATTAAGTTATAGTTAAATTGTTTATGAGCCTATTAGGCTAGATTGTAATCCATTACTAAGAACTTTAGTTCTTATTAATAAAGAAAAATAAAACGCGGGCGAAATCGCTGGCGGAAGCTAGTAAAAAAAATCTGCTGTTCCATACATTTTGACGAGATAAGCGAACAAAAATGTAGGGACAGCAATTTTTTTTTGCGATTTCAGGGTTGGTCCCAGAGAGAAAATTGTTCATAATGATGAGTACCACTTAAGAGGATGCCCCTGAATTCAATTTCAAACTGTATAGCTAAAAGTACGGCGGTCATGACTTCAGAGCGGTTGCGACCTTTCAGCGCGGTCTGACAAGTCATATCATGGCATGAAGACGCGCGCGCAGGTCGTTTGGCATTAATTCCGTCACAAGTCGCGCCACCCGAGATCGTGAACGGTGCCTTATGCTAGTAGGTATAGTACCTACGTTCAGTCAAAGAAAACTAGTGCTTTCGAACATTTTTTCTCCGCGGCAAAGTAAGTACCTAAGTGAGTAGCGAATAGAGTGTGACAAATACTGGTGTCCTCCTGGGAAATTAGCATCGTATGGAAGCGGCTTTACAGAATCCTAAGCTGCAACCGTACCTAGAACAGAGAATCGTGTTGCAGTTCAGACAAATTAATGAGAAAAAGGATTCTACTCTGTTTTCTTTCAGCCTTTTTGTTTTATAAAAAAGTAAAGGTTCTTATTTTTATTGTAACAAAGAAATGTTGTTCTTTTTCCTTATTAAAGTTCATTTTCTACAACGGTTGAATAGGTCGGTGTATAAAAAATCTTAACTAAGGAGCATTCATATTAACTGAACTGCAATTATTTTTTTTACCTTGAAACTTCTTTAAAAAACTGCTACACGGTCGCCAACCGCGTTCCGACAGACGTGACCTTGGTGGTTTACGACCAAATTTCAAACAGCTCTGCCTGTCACCAACCAAGGTCACCTCTGTCGAGGACGCGATTGGTAGCCGTGTAGCAGGCACTTTAATTCAATTGCATAAATGACAAAACAATCAGAAATTAATCAATTCCACGAGATAAATCCATGAAATGGATTCCTTAAAAATAACACACGAAAGATTATGTTAACGACCAACACCGAGCGGTAGGAAAACAATGTTTTTTTAATAAACTGTTCTTTTTCTCAGGGACTTGTGATTAAAATCCTGATCACGTCTTACTGCAGCCGTTGGAGACGTGTTATTCCAAGTTATTAACTCGAATGAACGTCGACGTTTTAATTTAAGTTCTGGATAGCTAGGAAATTTATAGATATACATATATTTAGACTGCAAATGAGTCTTCGGAAAGTTAATTCAGAATCATGAAACTGCATGAGCAGTGGGTAATAGGACGTTGCTAGAAAGTTTAATTAGAACTCTCTGACATCACTAATGAGCTATCTAAGGGGCGCACGTATCAGCTATTTCTCTTAGCAGGAACTTTATTGAACGTGTCTTACCGAATTTTGGTGTCAACCCTTAATTTTTTTCAATTTCAGATCATTTATTATTTCATATTTAAAGAAAAATTAACAACCGTAAAAGAATTCCAATGCTGCGAACAATAAAAAAATGTCCCCAGAGCAGATCACAGGTCTGCACCGTACAATATCTTATTTGAATTTAAAAATATTGGAATTTGTTCCACTTACCTACTGCTTTCCTTTGTTTTCCGCTGATTATTTTCTTCAAGCCTCCGCGTCGAAGATAACGAGCCCTCTTTCAAGGTTCCTCATTTCCCACTAGGTTTGTTATTTTTAATTTTATCCCACCCACTTTATTTCGAACGGCGCTTAAGGAGTTACCATCTCAGATTAAATTGTGTATTTGTTTAGTTTAGGCTCAGTTTAATTTGGTTCTTGGACCGGTATTAAAATTTTGACTTCACAATTAATTGTTTAGTACAATAATAATTACGACGTCGTAAAAACACCTTCGTTACTTCAGTTAAACCGTCAGTTTGGCCAACATTTTATTGGACTATAAAGTATCTACGTTACTGTCCTAAATAATGATAATTTCAATTATGAACAGGTCTTAGGACGCTGAAATTTTACTGAAAGTGAAAAGCTTTTACAAATTGTTTTGAGCATTAAAGCCGCCTAAAAAGTAAATTTTACATAATGGGTGTCTTTTCTATCAGGACAAAAGTAAGGTAACGACGTGATCTACTTATCAAAGTCACACTTTTCAAGAGTACCTACCTACTGAGATTGATATTCCACGCAAGCATGCGTGGAATTAAGAATACGTGACTTCCTACATTTCCTGGTTCGCCCTTTGGCACGGAAAACCACGAAGAATATCGTGTTATAAAAAATATATCTTTAGTAAGTTACACCATTATTTTGTCGTGAAAATAAGAGTTATGTTGCGTGATTTTCAATACACAGGTTTACAAGTAGGTAGTTTCGGAATATTTACTGTAACTTTATAAGTAGAAGTTTGATTTATGTTTGAAACTCAGTAGAACTTGTAAGTTGCTGCTGTAATTTATTGTTTTAATAATGAATTTTAAATAGTAGAATAAAATAAAGACGAAATGTTAATTTATTGATAATGGCCAATCAATTGATAACGGCAATCTGTAATGGCAATAATATTAGAAGCGTACAAATCAAAGACACCTAAAACCAGATTCATATCCATTGGGACACTATTCCACAGAGTATATTTAGACGTATCCATATAGTCCAGAGTTTGTAGCAACAGAATCCGAAGATTTGGGTCTGAAAAAAGTGGTACGGTTAGTATTAATATGGTTTTAGTATCAACACAGCACAATCATGACTTATATTATTTTCAGAAATATTTTGCTGATCCTGTGACAAACCGCACGCGAGCCGAGCGAGCGAAGCAAGCGGTGCCACGGCAGCAGCCAGCGAGTGCAACATCCAATTTAATCGCAGTTACTTAGAATCCATATTTTTGTCAATTTTCATGAAATCTTCGTCGAACGACACGAAAAAACGTATTGACATGAACAATTTACTTCATTTGTCGGTCAACATTTTATTTTCGAAATTAGTAGTGATCAATTTTTTTAGAGATCTTACAGTTCCCTTAACATATCATGTATGTAAAATGATGATAGATGAATATAAGCCATCACATGACTGTGTGGTGTGATGGCTTATAGTGACAAGGTCCACAATAGGATACCCCAGAGCACCTAAAATATCTATGTAATATGGCAGAAAAGTTTAACACATGTATGTCTCCAGTGATTAAGGAGAACAAAATGTTTGCTGAAGCATCTACGGCCACAGTTGTAATGAGGTATAGAGGAGGAATGATTAAACAGTTCAAGCAAGTTATCAGGAATAAAATATAATACACTCTTGCTATGAAACAAACAATGAATGAAGTGCTCAATGTACAGTATAAGCCGAATATTAGCCAGAAGAACATAACAGAGTTTTAATTAAAATAAAATTTAAATTTCTTTATAATTGCAAAATAATTTTGCGTCAACGATATAAACAACACGACACTTCACTAGAGTTGAGTAAAATGTTTTAACCTGCTTCCGATATTAATTTTGTTGATAAGCACTTTTCATAAAATACGTGATGGATACTCCATGTTGGGTTGTAACGGCTAGGGCTGCACAGGGTAGGCTGTGCAGGCCGTTAACGGATTGGTAGATAATAAAACAGCTAGATAGATTATTGTATATAATTATTAGACATAATTTAGAAGTAAGTAAGTACACGGCTAGGTCGTGGGTTAGATCCTGACACTGAGTCTGAGCACTCGCACACTTAGGATAGAAGGGAAGGGTACCGTCCTTGGTAGCACATGGTAGTTGTACGGGGCCTGCTCAGCACAGGCTCCGCAGTAGGCCGGACGGTCCTAGCACGTGGTAGTACACGTCAGTAGCCGTGGAGAACGCCTGTCAGCACAGGCGCGCGGCGGTAGGCCGCAGGTAGGCAGGCATTGGCCACAGGCGGAGATCGCCTTTCAGCACAGGCGTGCGGCGGTAGGCCGCAGGTAGGCAGGCCTTTGCCACACGTGGAGATCGCCTGTCAGCACAGGCGCGCGGCGGTAGGCCGCAGGTAGGCAGGCATGCGGCGGTGTGCAGCCTGAGCCCGTACAGGGAGCCCTGAAAGGCGCGGTAGGAAGCGCATGTCAGGTGGGTGCGAGCAGTAGCAGGCCGCATGCGATGTGTCATCTTCTTACCCTTTTAGTGACCAAGGTACGGTACGGGGAAAGCAGAGTAGGTAGCAGCTAACACATCGCAGCGGCTTACAGGCAGAGAGAGAAAGAGCAGAGCTAGCGTGGCACATTGACAGATGCAAAGTGAGGTTAAGTATGGTGAACACGCAAGCATAGAATATAAGATAAATAGATAGCAGATGGCTTGATTAATAGCTTATATTATTATAATACTAATGTGGAACTCACCCTAGGTCGGGGCACACAGTCCTGAGAGACACTTCCTTCAGGAAGGCAAGCGGCAGTCGAAATGACAGAGTGTCCTTAGAATATTAGTGTTGTGCCACGTTTGTAGTGATGTGGTTAGTAACTCTCTAAGTGAGAATCACTCGACTAAATGTAGTGAGACCGCTCACAACGCTACAGGGTAGGTAAGTAAGTAATAGAAGTTCGAATTAGTCAGATGATAATATCGTAATATTATTTTCTGCTACACGGAACGGAAAACAATAATTAGAACAAACATAGATACGTCATAATTAACATCGAAGTTGTTACAATACTAAATATTGTCTATAATATTATTTTAGGTACGGTAGTTCGCGCGTCAGTCGTAACAAAACCAGTATTTAGTCTCTTAGCCGACGTTCGCATGGACGTAATAAAATCGCGGTGATTTTTTTTCGTGCACTTGATTTTCAACGTTCTGTTTAGCGCCAAAAGTTGAAAATCCAATAGTGTTATTCTGTTGAAACTCCGTACTACCACAGATGAATACAGAAGGGTCACTCCACATCTTAGGTATGAAGCCACAAGTAGTTACGTGGCAAGCTCGACTTTTCAAATTCAATGGGCGTAACGTAGTCAGAAGATATAAAAGTAACGCGATAGAAAGAGAGGCAACTTCTCAGTGAATATAACAGTAGGTAATTAGCGCTGTGCGACCTGAATTGCACTTTATTATGTCGTAGCAAGAGTCGCTTTTTATTTAATGATTTTGCGGAGTAACCCATCTGTACTACTAATTTGTGGTACTACACTAGGCCAGCTCAAGGTCAAAACCACTGAACCATTATAAATCTTACTGTGTACTATGAATTGCTACGTATTGGTATTAAAAGTGAATTCTTAAACCAAATAAATACTATTTATTCTCGGAAGTAATTTATTTGGACACGATTCATATTTTTTATTTACAGTTAGTTAGTGTACTTGAGCAGCTTTATGACAATTAATTTGTCACTGTCGAGCATTGTCGAGCTCATCGTTACTAAAAACCGGCCTAGTTTCAGATTTCTTGCTACAAAATACTGTTTCTGCCTCCCACCGTATTTTGGTTTAGATGATTTATTCATTAATCATCAGTTGAATTGAAATAACGAAGAAATGGATGAAAAGGAGAAAAAATAAAGTCTTGCTTTTTATGTTTTAGTACTGGCATTGGAATCACTTATCGTTCCCTGAAAGCTGTAAGTACTGAAAGTGTTTTGCAATTTGCAGGCTAAGTGTTCGTAGTTAAAAGTTGGACTTGAGCAACTTTTGACATTTAATAAACAAAGAGATAACTAAGCAAGACATCGTTAGTTTTTTCTTGTTTCTGCAATTTTCTTCCCATTAGAGTGAGTTTGATCATTTATTTAATAGTTTCGTATCCTTCAATATAGTGTAAATATCTTCAAACGAAAACGACAACTAATATAGCACTATATAATATCAAGATAGTTACAAATAAGATAAACACTGATTTATAGCGACCACAAACTGTTATTAGCATCGCAACCCGGATATTAATTTATAAACAATAGTCCACAATCTATGTCGTACAATAGCCTACGACCCGAAAAGCGAATCTGGGGCAAATCTTGAAGCAAGGAATTTCACTACAATACCAATGGAATGTTAATGGGCTGACACATTCAGAGCAAAACTATCGTCAGAAAGAAACAATGGGATGTCGTTACTCGCCAATTCTAAGAGTTTTGGTAAACGAAATTAGCTCTTGGATACATTGAATGAACAGCGGGTGATAAAGTTGAAATTACTTTAGATAATTAAATTAAAAGCAGAATTAGATGTTGTAATGGAAATGCCTTTTTTTTTGGGTGGGTAATTATCAAATAACTTCTCCCGCTCTGGGTGGAGCGGAAGGGCGTGTCAGACTCTTACTGACTAAAACCCACCCGTGTTCCTTCGGTTGCCCTGTTGCCGGGGGCCACGATGTCCCTTTCGGCCCTTATTCGCAGCCCTGGCAGGCATTGGCCCTAGCGGACCCCGTCAATTTTGCTGACATCTCTTTGAGGCACGCTTGGAACACAACGCGCCGTGACCCGGGCCTGGTCCTTGTCGGACGGCGAGCTACCCATTGCTCACCGTCCGCAAGACCGCACCTACGGTGGCCGGAAATCGGCTCGCGATTCCCGCCCAGGGCGTCTCCTCTTGCGGTGGTTAGGAGCGTGAGGGCGCGAAATTTGCCTCTCCCTCACGCGTTCCGCCTCCTCCTTCGCGAGAATTACCGCTTCGCAGAAGGAGGTGACGGCCTGCCATTTCCTCTCGCTCCGTACCATGACCTGAACCAGGGCAGGACGCGAGAGATCTCCGCCGCCGATCGACTCCACGAGGACACGGCGATGCTCCGCCCAAGCCGAGCAGACCTCCACCGTATGCTCCACCGTGTCCTCCGGGCGATCCACACAATGGTGACACCCGGACGTTTCCTCCCGCCTTATCCTGAACAGAAACCTCCCGAAACAGCCGTATCTGGTGAGGACCTGCGTCAGGCGGAAGGTGAGGACGCCGTGGCGCCTCTCAAGCCACTCCTCAAAAAGGGGTCTTATCGCCGCAATTGTGGCGTGCCCAGTAATGGAAATGCCGAATAAACTTGTTTGGGAAATTATTATCTAGAATGTCGTTAATGAGTGTTATTTATAAAATAGGGAGACGGTCATTCCATTCATGATAATTATTGTATTTAAATAAAGAGAAAACAAAGTTGTTAGTTAAAATACAGTCTACAAAATGTGCTACGCAATACTGGTCCAAAAATAAAGTTAAATAACCTGTTAAGCACATGTTTGCCCAAATAGAAAATACCCTTGCGTGTAAAATATATAAAATAAATAAATAAATATTCACTTAAATATGATTCATAAATTATACGTTCTAACTTTTAGTCAGCAAAAATTAATTTAGTCAGAACGAATACCTTATAAGAATATATTCATAAAAATATATCAAACATTTTTAAGTAAGGAAAGGAATATGTGAAAAAATATCGTATCTTAACGTTATATACTCATTTTGAATCTAAATTATAACATCCATGGAGAAACTAAACGATACAGGCGAATATGCATTAGTTTGGCCCAACTGGATGAAGTTAAAACAATTTGCTTCAACCTGTGCACTTGATGACCTTATCACTGCGTCAATGAGTGTAGTTCGCGTAGTTGAATTTTAGGTCAAATATCAGTTTGTTTGTTTGTAGCTTTCACGCTAAAACGGCAGAACAGATTTGAATAAAATTTGGCACATGGGTAGACCTTGACCTGGAGAAAGACATAGGCTACTTTTCATCCTGGATTGCAGACAAAGTCGCGGGTATTATATAAACTTTTTGCTATCGATATGCTAAGAAGAAGTAGATAGTTCTCATCAGAATAGACAGCGCCGCCGAAGCCTGCCCAGAAAGAGGTGGCAAGACAACGGCAAGGATTGGATCGAAAAGGATACCTGAAAGAATTTAGGGCCTTTGCACAGCAGTGGGACAGTGTCAGCTAACAAACAAAAAGGTTAGTAGTGGTTGCTCCGGCCTCCTGTCGCACGAATCAAGTGGTCAGCGCACCGCTCGGCGACCACTCCTCGCGGCTGGTTTCGTGCCCGCAGACCAACACACTATACGGATTTTTAAGACGCGAGGCCTAAATGCATCTAATTAGTTAAAGGTTGGTAGTTTGGTTGTTGGATGGTTGTTGGTTGGTTGATTGGTTGTTTGGTTGGTATATGGTAGTTTGGTTGGTATATGGTAGTTTGGTTGGTTGGTAGATTGGTTGTTTATAAGTTCACAATATACCTAAAACAACCATTATATAAATTATATTTTATATGCGGAGTTGGGTTTGAATTGGCTTTCAGAATTGAAATACCACATTTTTATTGAAATGTAGACGTGTTACAGTTTATATTGTAATTTGAATTGTATCTATCATTTGTTTTGTTTTTGTTTATTTTATAAATAATTTGAAGCCACGTTGTTTAGTTTTGGTTTGAATTTTATTCAATTTGCTATCAATATTGAATTCCGCTAGAAACACTTGTTAAATTATTATTTTGTTCCATATAGGATTTCGAGATAGGTACATGGGTATGTACAGGTACGTAAGTAAAAGGTTTAATGAAGACAGAGGTACCTACACGCTATACTAGTATCTTATGACAAATAAGATTATTGATAAAACAAGAATTAGTAATGAAAAACTAAACCCATTCATCATAAACCATTATTTGTTCAGTACCAATCAAAATAGTAACTAAAAACTTCTAACGAATCGTAGGTAATTTACAAAATTCGAATGTATCAATGAATGCAGAATGAAAATAGACGGTCAAAATGACAATAGCATTCAACTGAATCGGAATCAAAACGTCGACCGTTTCGAATGGAACCGCAGGAAATAATCTTCTGTTGATAAACAATGCATAGAGTTGCTGAAATCATTGTTATGCAATTCTCAATGTGAATATGCATAATATCTTTGTAGAAATTAAGTATCTTTAGTCATAAAAGAGCGTGTAAGGTTCGGTTTCCTAGAAAAGCGGTGGCCACCACATAGCGTCTGCAATTTAACGGCGAATGACGCCTCTGAAATATTATTTATGAAAATAAATTGACGTATTTTCCTGGAGAGCGATTTTGATACCGTAACGTCAAACACCGCTGCCCAAATATTTAAATCGTTAGATTTGCCTTCACCGTACTAAGTCACGCGAAAAAGTGTCCGTACTGAGAAAAGTGAGCTCACACATTATTAAACAGCGTTTCCATGACAATCAAGTCAAGTAACTGTGTCATTGTGTGTCAGAAGTGTGAAAATGAAACTGAAACGCGACTATCTTTTGACGCGGCAGGGTGAATCTAACGATTTAAATCTTTACCGCTGTCATTATTTTCATGGCCACCGTCACTACGACTGTTACGTGGCGGTTATCGCTTTTCTAAGAAACCCAAGCTTAAGCCCCTGCGATATCAATCAAATTTTAATAATAAATGGTTTGGTCGAAACTGATTTAATCGATGATTGATTATTTTTATCAATAATTACAAACATTATAGCTCAATAGTTTCTATAGTTGCTTACATTATGATGACCGCAAATAATACAGATCTGTGCGTATTTTATGATGCAGACAAACCGCAGTATTGTGACGTTGAGCGGTTGACGTACGTTAGTGAAACCACAGAGTAATGTAGAGACAGATACTACGCATAGTTTGACGGGCTGTTAAAATTAAACGCCTGTTTAATGATGTGAATTGATGGTTGGCTTTCAAGCTAACGTTAAATTTTAATGGTTATGTTGTAGTAGTTGGATAGTTGTGAAACTAGTGTTAGACTTTAACTGTTTAACTAAGTGCTCATTTTATTTAATGAAATGTTGAAAGGTAATGGAACAAGAAGCGGCCGTTTATAGAGTAATGTAGAGTAATTCTGTACCCTCTGAAATGTATGCTTTGTTTAATTGTAGAAGGAAAAATCTTTGAATAACTTCAAACAATTAATTCCTTACACCTCAATACAGGACATTTTTTCACGACATCTCAAATTAACCTTGGTACCTATCAACTCTGACACATTTAACACACACGTCTTAACAATACCTAAGGCAAAAATCTGAAACAAATCTTTTGTAACTGTCAGAAGTTAGGCAAAGGCAAGACCTATTTTAGTGTGGGTTATATTACAGCTTTATGATTAATTCAAAATATTGTTAATAATAAATACACAATACTTTGTAATAGGAAGATATCGCCGCTTATGTTTTCGACTTAAATATTTACTTAATTTATGTTATTTACCCTTTACGGTACCCATGGGAAGAGGCGAGGGTTGCTTTGAAACTTTTTTAGTTTTTTTTACAGATTTTCCTCATTTAAAAAATTCATCCGCTGTATAAAATTCCAAACCAGATCGTGGGCACGAAAGTAGTATACAGAATGTATCAAAAATAATACACCTAAAAGCGCTCGGTGAATTGAGAGAGGCGGCAGAAAATAATTAGAATAAATTGTTCTCATTACCAAGTTGAGAGGAACAGGCTCAGTGCCCCGAAACATGTGCAAAATCATACATCATAATACATGGAGGTAGTAAGAGAAAATTCACTTGCAGATGGTCAATATCTGCTTTAGTATTTTATCTTTTAAATTTGTAATCTAACGTTATTTTAATCATGTTGTTTTCTAGGCTAGACAGATATTTCATTTTTGCAGCTTCAATAAATGAAAACCTACAGCGAAAAAGCATTTATTAATCACAAAAAGTTTTTAATTATAATTTCAGCTAGGACTGTTGATAAAATATCGATATATCGACATTATTATTTAGAAATATCGATATTTATTACTAAAATTTTTTTGAACGATATATCGATATTTCGATATTGAAATATAGATATCGATGGTCGATATTTTTTAAAATAAATTTTAATTTTTTATTTTTTTCGTAAATTATTTAATCTACAAAATCATCGTAAACTTAATCTATTGTATTTCATTTACACTATATTATGTTTTTTCTCTATTCCTAGTTTACTTATTTACTTATTATCTTAAAACGAAATGTAATTTTATATAGATATACCTCTGTGGTATAAAAATTACTATAATCTATGATATGGAGTACCTACTTTACTTACAGTTATTGTTTGTTGTCACCTATTTACCTAAGCTCCAATTATCTACCTCTATTTAGTCTGTGGTTAATACTGAGCGAAGTTAAAAAGGGAGGTTATGAAAAATTACTGTTTTATTGTAATGTAGCGATAAAACCAAGTGTTTATTCATATTAATTTATTCTATATCTAGTTACATAGAAACAGTTTAGAGTCAAAATATGTCTTCTTCGACCACTTTTTCCATTGTATGGACGTATTTAAAAAAAGTTGATACAAGAAGTGTTTCCTGCAACTTATGCGGGAAAAATTATAAGAGCAGCGGAAATACAACTAATTTAGCAACCCACTTAAAAAGCAAACACCATCATGCATAATTATATCCAACTAACCATAAAAAAAAGACAAATATTAAAACAGCCACCACTAATAATGCAGAAGAAAACAATAATAACGA
This sequence comes from Agrochola litura, assembly GCA_949152395.1. NCBI lineage: Eukaryota > Metazoa > Arthropoda > Insecta > Lepidoptera > Noctuidae > Agrochola > Agrochola litura. The sequence goes on along the minus strand of OX424509.1, from coordinate 11,713,804 downwards.
TTTTTTTTTTTAATAAAGCCGATGTATTGAAATATCGATATTTTTTTTCGATATATCAAACTCCGATATTGATATATTTAAAAATATCGATATATCGAAATTCCCATATTTTTAAAAATATCAACAGTCCTAATTTCAGCCCAATTTTCAATAAAGTATTTCGTTATATAGTACGACTATTTTCACTTGGTAAAAACATTAAAAGTACTTTTTTTGAAATATAATTATGTTCAATCTTTTACACGTGATCATCGAAGATCTTATTTTTATAACAATAATAAAACTATACCACATACTTAGAACGGAGACATTTATTCAATAATTTCGAGGTCTCTTATGCTTTGCGTGGTAACGAAACCATAGCGCGAATTTAAATCATGAAGAATCATGAGACATGAAGTAAACTTTACGTACAAAATTGGTTTAGGTTTAGGCTATTAAACATTAAGACGTTAACAACACGAGTTCGATTTTACTGTCTGCCTAAAAAGTTTCACATGTGGATGGGAATATACGGAAAAAAACTGAACATTTTACTAATTCATAATGCACCAATTTATAATTTTAACATAAATTAAAAATTAGTAGACCGATTTTTTAAAAGATTTCGCACCCACATTCTTTATTTTATTTTATTCTAATGCCTGTTATACCACACACCAGTATACCTCCCTATTATAGTATACCTACACATTAGTATAATAATTAATAATAACATACATAACATATAACATCACGCCTGTAATCCCGGAAGGGTTTTGCAGATGTGTACCTATCTATAATACACCCACATTTCGCCAGTTATGTTTAAGTCCCATGTAATAGGGGGCGAGCCTATTGCCATCAACCGGGCACAAATCCAGACTCCAGGCTGCTACTGAGAAATTCCTGATGGAAAAACCCAATAACACTTTGCCTGACCCGGTAATCGAACCCAGGACCATGATACTCAGCAGTAACGCTTGCAACCACTAGACCAACGAGGAAGTCAGTAATTAATAATTGAGTTAATTAAAGTGATAGTAATAAATGTATACCAAAATATTAGTGAATCTATCCCAAATATTGTTAGGTTACCAAAATTACCACCTCTGCCGCTTAATACCGTCGCGTCGATCAAAATATACTAAACAAATTCCCATTTGCTCCTTCTGAATATTCGACACTCGGCAAGAAGTTGGCAGCCTTGCTACGTAATGAACGAACTTAGCCACTGAAAGGGTTAAAACTGAGAAAGTCACGACTCCGTTATGAAGAAAATTGGTAATTCATTGCTTAGATTTACTTTACTTTGGTAACGCGAGTATCGGAAAAACTTTTCCGTCGCTAATAAAAACATATGACAGTTCGAGTATTTGTAACGAGACTTCGGTAATTCTGCTTGAAGCTAAAATATTTCTTTTTCGTGGTAATGCTTTGATAGAATTATGTCTTCGTTATTGGAATTTATTCGTTTACTTTTACATTAATATGATTTTATGAAAAAAGGTTTTCTGCGTAAAATATTTTTAGATAACTTTTATTTCAATTTTTAGGGGCAAGGGCAAATGAAGCTTACTGCACGAAAAAGCACTATGCAATTTAATATTTTATCTCACAATTCTGGTTCATAGTATGGCGATTCTGTATCCATGGCAAAGCAAAAATAGTAGTTCAAATCCCGTAAAAAAATGATGCCGCATTTCCTTTGGCCGGGGTAAAAACTCGAGCCAAAATCTCCAAAACACATTGATATAAAGAATGTAAAGATGTAGTGACAGGTTTCCAGATCACTGATTATGAACTCCATAATCATACCATTTCTGTACGGAAAATCCGAAACTGATACATTCATAGTATTTTCCTTCATGCCATAGTTATTTACGATATTTATTTTGGAAGGTCAATATAGAAACAAACTGCGAAAATATTGTTTTTAACATTCATTAGATCATTAAAAGAAAAACATATTTTTGCCCTTCTTGCAAAAAATAAAAAATAATAATGGAAGTCGAGTCGTGTACGAACTAAAACATTAGTTATTTAACCAATTATTTGGTTAAAGATTACACGGGGTTTTCAGCTCCTGTCCTTACCAAAATCAGTTAGCCACCATAAAAAAACAAGATAATATTTTTGCATTATAAGAAACCCGAACCGATACAACACCATTAAAATCTGATTTGCAAACTTTATGATAGGGTTTTTGTTATGGGCTCCCAGATAACATCTGTGGTTTACATCTTTAAGCTATTAGGAAGTGGGGTAAAAGATAAAAAGGGTTTTATTTAGAGACTTCCAGCAGTTCAGGGTTAAGAAAAAGGTACAAGCTAAATGTATTATATGTTTTTTAATATTCCGGAGTACAACTATATTCTGCCTCATTTGAGTTACGTCAAATGTCGTAGGTTTTCATTTCAAAGTGGATTCAGGTTAAAAACCCAACGATTCGTTTTTTTTTTTTCTTAAGCTTATTTTATCGTACTTATAAAGCCTCGTTTACAAGAGGAGAGTTTCTCGACCATAGAGAGGCGATAATGATCATGCGAGACTCGTACACAAAAATTACGAGGCGATTTTTACCACACTAATGTAACAGAAAAGTTCAAAACAAAAAAGCATCAGGCAGTAAACTGTTTCAAGTATTACTTCTACCACAAAAGTTCTTACTTCTTGCGCCGCGGCTATCGCTAAGTACGTGTCGGTGTAAACTTAGAAAAACTGAATAGTTGCAAAGCGAAAGCAAGGCAGGGTTTTCTTTTGGGATAGCAGTTGGCACTCATTTTGAGCTTGAGTTTGTGGTTCAGGATATTAGCGAAATAAAGATGAAAATAGCAAGATCACCGAAGTAACTAGGGACAGCCAGGGAAATGAATTGTTAAGAAAATTTACAGCCTAACTCAATGTGCTGTGATACAGTGTTCTGTCAAAAAATTACAGTTGTGATTTCAATATAAAGACGATTTAAGTTGTTAGTAAATTTTTCCTTACTTTACCTGCTATGCGTTGCCTAGCCCTAGACTTTTTGGCGGTTTGATGTGATAAGTCCGCTTCACTTTTAAAGCAAGGACAGCCTTAATTTTAAGGACTTCTCGTTTCAATAAAAGCAGCTCTAAAAAGTACATCTCATTTACATTATCTCCAGTCATTTTCGCTTGTAACTTCGGCTATTTGGCAAGTTAACGCTTAGTTCAAGTCGTGCTAATAAAGAAAGTAGAATCGTACTTTACTTTTTTTATGAGGTAGATAACAGAAATGTTTGATAAAGATGGTTCAGGTCTAGGATTGCGGGTTTGTCCGAAAGGGTTACCGTGGCCCCTGGCAACATACAGGCAACTGAAGGAACACGGGCGGGTTTAAGTCAGTAAGAGCCTTTCGCTCCCACCCAGAGCGGGAGAAGTTATATTACTAATTCCCCACCCAAAAAAAAAGAGGTGGCACTTTGGGAGTACCGACAGAAATTACAGAAGTGAAAACTTGAACAAGATGGCCTTGGTGGAAGAAAAATACTTGTATAGAACATTGGTCCGTAACCTTATCTAAATAAAGAGCACAAACGCGTTTAAAAAAATACTTCCAAATCCTTTAAAGTAAACATACTTACATAGAACATTGATCCGTAACGTAATATAAATAAAAAGCACAATTGCGTTTCCAAAAATGAGGTGTTGGTAACGGTGTCGCGAGTTCAATTGTTTTTCCCATCTCAAAAATGCTTAACGCGTCTAAAAAAGTAGGTATTCACTTTAAAAAAAAGTCTAGGATTCATAGTATAAAGGTATTTCCTATTCAAGCATTTTCCTGATGGGACCAAGCCATTGGTCAACCAACAACCAACATTTGAGTAGTTGGTTTTTATCAAAGTAAAGTATAATGTTATCTCAATTTTAAAATATTTGAAAGCAAATCAAACAATCCGGACCAATTCTATAATAGGCTGATGCGGTATCTACCAAAAAGCGTATGTCAAAGATGGCGTGTAGCTTAAAGGACACAAAGGGAACATGTTGAAACATCAAACGAAAGGTGTCTGTTTTACAAAACTCGTCTCACCACATCGAACTGGATAAGCCTACAAAGGAAACACAAAAGTATCGCTCTCTTTGTCACATGTCACAAATCAAGGCGTTTTCATAAAATGAACTCATAAAACACCATTTCGGTTTAATCCATTCAGAATTTCAGACACGATAAACCGTTGACCTTAGATTAACATAATGGATAATGTTAAAAGGGACTGTGAAAAACGTTATCTACAAATGCATGGAAAAAAGGATGCAAAAGGATTTCCCATTTTTCGTGGACACGGGTTTACCTAACTATTGTTGTTTAACAAAGACTTTGATTTAAATAAAAGTATTCGCCCTTCTTTACATTTAAAAAATATCCGTTTTATTTGCCTATCCATTTGATTCTCCAGCTTTATTTTTCTTAGTACCTTTCTAGTTTTCAAAATTTGATTTTGTTTATACTAGCTTTTGCCCGCGGCTTCGCCCGCGTTGTGGTCGGAAAACATCCAACAGAAACGTACTACTGGGATAAAAATATCTTAAATCCTAACTCAGGTCATGGTCTATTCGTGCGCCAAATTTCTTTTAAATCCGCTCAGACGTTAAGGTGTGAAAAGGTAACAGACAGACAGACAGATTCGCATTTATAATGTACCTACTAGTTGCGCCCCGCGGTTTCACCCGCATAAGTCTCGATCCCATGGGAATATCGGGATATAACTATCCTATGTTGTAACTCAGGTCATGTTCTACCTATGTGCCAAATTTCATCTAAATCTGTTTGGCCGTTTTAGCGTGAAAGGGTAACAAACAAACATACATACAAAAATCAAAATCATTTGTCTATACAATATGAGTTTAGAAAAGTATAATATGGATCGCTCTTAGGTACCTACTGAAATACATAGAGATAACATGCTTCAGTTTACTTAATCAGATCTGAACATATTTTTATTTTGCCCACAGATTTCTCGGTTTTCTCAATTTTCAGATTTAAAAATGTTTTAGAATGTATCCCCAGGCTCTCTTTTTTGTTAAGATAGCAAGAAAAGAGGTCCCAACTAAAAACAAGTGGTATTTCTACATTTTGGAATATTTTGTAGGTGGATACCTATATTCTCATGGGGGTAGGTAGAAACTACAGAACGCCACCTGCTACGATCCTTACATACTCCTTTTGCCTCGTTTACGTTCATACATCTGGTCATACACGCACGCCGGTTGCGAGTACTACGCACCTGGCTTTTCTGAAGAACATCACCAATAAGGTCAGTATAAGTCCTCCTAGGGCGTCCCCGCCTAGCCTTTCCCTTCACATCAGCCTTGTAAATGTTAGTCGCCTTTCATTCATCCTCTCAACATGTCCAAACCATCTAAGCATACCCTTTTAAATTTTTGTCACTACATCTTCTTTTAAATCATATCGATGTCTTATCACATCATTCCTCAGCCTATCATTCATAGTCAGACCACACATGCTTCGCAAGGAACGAAGAAGAAGATGGCATGGGAAGAAGGCGTGAGTTTATGAATGTATGTATGTATGTACACACGGCTACACATCAAGCTATACAATTCCAGTTTACGCTGAACTCTCATTGTATAGGATTTCCGTATAATGCGAGGTCAGTTTATACTGAAAATGTATAGCTTTATGTGTAGCCGTGTATACCTATATTCCATAAAGTTTTTTTTTTTTGTTTTTTGAAAACTCGATGATAAGTTTAATTTTCAAAACTTGGCGGATAAATTATATTCGGTAAATGAAACATTGTTATAAACCCTAAACTTTGAATGGGCGGAATTCGGAAGTCAGCAACAACGACTAAACGTGATCAATGCTCATTCTATCTCTGTGTTAGAAAACGTGTTTGACTTGCAGTAGGACATTTTATAGGCTGGTATTAGCTTTATAATTTCCATGAAAGATCATTTAAAAGTTTTAAATAAACCTGCGCAATAACGCCCCAAGTACCGCAGTACCTACTATAACAAATACTTTGGTTATCAAAGCGTAGGTTTTTTGCAGACACATCAAGTCACTCATCTTAAATGTACAAAGTTTTAGCATTTTAGGTCGACAAGCAGATTTTTTTGAAGATCGTAAAAGATAAGGATGAAAAGAATCATCTTTTTATGTTGCTACTTCAGCAAGAAATTCTTTAATCTTTCACTTGTAAAAAGTAAACATTTTTTGCTGTCTAAGAATAAAAACTAGGTCTTATGGATTTTGATTATGAGGTGATGCAGAATATTAATCTTCCTAGGCCTAGACCTGTCAACGCTTGGCGGAGCACTGACAGTACCCGGATAAATAAAACGCTTCTTTGCGATGAAACTTAAATAATTATTTGGGTCGTAAAATTCATTGATACATATTAAGGACTAGCATAATGGTACTGTAGAGGCTGTAACCTTTTTTTTTTTTTTTGGGTGGGAAATTATCAAATAACTTCTCCCGCTCTGGGTGGAGCGGGAGGGCGTGTCAGACTTTTACTGACTAAAACCCACCCGTGTTCCTTCGATTGCCCTGTTGCCGGGGGCCACGATTTCCCTATCAGTTTTCTTCGAACCCCCGGCAGGCATTGGCCCTAGCGGACCCCGTCAATTCTGCTGACATCTCTTTGAGGCGCGCGTGGAACACAACGTGCCGTCGACCCGGGCTTGGTCCTTATCGGACGGCGAGCTACCCATTGCTCACCGTCCGCAAGTCCGCGCCTACGTTGGCCGGAATTCGGCTCGCGATTCCCGCCCCGGGCGTCTCCTCCTGCGGCGGTTAGGGGCGTGAGGGCGCGAAATTTGCCTCTCCCTCACGCGTTCCGCCTCCTCCTTCGCGAGCATTACCGCTTTGCAGAAGGAAGTGACGGCCTGCCATTTCCTCTCGCTCCAGAGGCTGTAACCTGACATGTTATTAGCATGTAACCTCCGCGAGTTTAAATAAAACAAATGACCAGATTCTGAACTAAATAGGTGAAATCATCAAAAGGTGACTCCGAAAGGGATAAACATCTGGCCTTAATAGGGATGATGCCTAGGTCAAAAAATAAATTGTATTATTCCGTCAGTCAGATAATAAAAAAATATATATTAGACCCGTATTTTTTGCTTTATCATATTAACAAATAAATACTTAGATAAAACGCATTTAAGTTGGAGAGTGGGGGTCTCTATGTCATAAGTAAGTATAAAATCTACTTACTCGTGACGTCATAGCACATTTTAACTCAATGTATCGCCGTAATGTTATGATAACGTAAAAAAAGAAAAATAGGTGTCCAATATTTTTTAATAATCTACAAAAGGACAAAAAATATATTTTTAGTCATCATCCCTATCATAATCCTATTGAAACCAGTATGGTATAATTTTGAAGACTTTTAAATACTCCAGTACCTACCATTTTTTATTTCTTTCTATAGGTATCTCTTTTCATTTATGAGGAGTTTAAGATTCTTTGAAAAAAGTCTCAAAAGAAACGGCTGAAAATTCCCTTTTTTTGTAAAAAAAACACAAACAATTTGTAAAAAAAATACTATGTTGTAGCCCTTTTAGTAACGCATTTCTCTATCTTAACAATTCAGGACGCTAGCCCCCGGTCGCACTTTTCAAAACGGGTCCCGGGGTTTTCCCTACTGAAGCGATCGAAAAAGCATTTTCAATGCTAAAAGATCAGGCTGTCAGTTCAGCGGGCTGACAAGCGGCTGTTAGAAGATAAATATATTATTTTAACCTTCATTCAGTATCATTTTCGATTAGACTGAGATTTAAGATATAATTCAGTTAAAACCAAATACATACTCTATATTAGTAAATAAATCTAGCGAAACAAAATAGTTTATAGCCCAAATCTTGATTTGTGATATACCAGAGCTAAACCCATAAACATATCATGATTTATTAGAATATTGTCAAATATGGAATTCAAATCAAATCAGGGTCGTTACAGAAGTTGTATGTTATATTGTTAAGCACATTCGGCTCAAACCTGGATACCGTACGTTTTACGATTTGTTTGACACGAATGAATATTGACGTGAATTATTACCAACCATACATCTACGTCGGATAGATGGGCCCGTTTTTATGACGAACGGAATTCGATATTACGTCGAGTGGGAAAAACTGTGATCCCTTTCATTGGGATTTATTGAATTACGTGATATCTTGAAGAATTATATTTTTCCTAACACTCACTTAACTCTCGTAATTGGTATTATCCGCCTGAAAGAAAAATCTTTATCTGTGTAACCCGCATCAATGTCGTGCCAAACATACCTGTCTGATACAGATTGTTTGTCCCTGAAAAGATTTTCTTCGTACTCTTGTGAATTTGACAGCGAACTTTGAAAGATTTTGGCTTACACGCTACTGTAAAGCTAAAGGAATTTAGGTTGGAATTTACGTACCTAAAAGCTAACAAAAGCGTGTAGAAACAGAATTTTATTTACCTAACAACAATTTCTGTTGCTACGGCGTAGCCAACGTCACCGCTACGCGAGCTACACTGTCGTAGCAGAAGATCGATGTGGTTTGGCGTCGTCGATTAAATGATTTTGTAAACTTTTTGGTCCAGCGGAAATGGTGTATTAGATAGTCACTATAATAACAAAACATAACAATAGGAGCGTACACACTTTATCGTCGCCTGTTTACATCAAACGTAGTAGAAAGTCTACTTTTTTTTTAAAGAAAACTTTTTTAGATATGTTGGGCATTTTTGAGATGGGAAAAAACAATTGAACTCGCGACACCGTTACCGACACCTCATTAAAAGTATTTCCTGCACACTAAAATTGTTCAAGTTTTCACTTCTGTCGGCACCCCCGGAGTGCCACTGGTTTTTTTTTTTTACTGTTCAATTAAAATATTTCAGATACAACACTCCAATCATAGCATTACATATAACTAATCACACCTTTTTACGAAATAATTTCCCCGAAACAAAATCGTTCAACCTTCATTTCATTGTTCATAAACAATACATAATCATTAAAATAAACGCTACCGTTAAACCGATTGCTCACAAAATATCACGTTGAACAAATAAAGCGGCGATAAACATAGATAATATTGCTCGCGTATACGGCGATAAACATCATAATATTATTTTTATTTACTTTCGCCGCGTGACTCCCTCCCATAAGCAAACAGTAAAAACAAAACGTACGTTGCTATGTACGAAGTACTATGGGATAAAGGCCTCCAATGGTGGCTTCCTTAATCCCTGCTATGAGGCCTCGAGACCGAAGCTTCATCCCAGTCTTGTCTCACTAACCACTATTAGAAAAGCGACGGGAGCCTAACCTCATGAATTATTCATTTAAGGATTGCGTTTGTTTCGTCTTGACTGATAGCGTCAACGAATCAATAAAATACTCCAAGTGTAACATCAGACACTATATCCAGCTTTATTTCTTGTGAGTTGATGGCTCATTTGTCTGAATGTGTTTTTTTATTGTTTGTCTATCAGTCTGATTGTCCAAGTCGTATGGCCGTCATATGGTTATGGACAACTAACAAATCATTCCTATATATTGGTTCATTTGTCTTTGACGTAGTGGTTTCATTGTCGGCAAGATTGTTGTCCGAGTAAGGCAATTTGTGCCGCTAATTACAGACCTGGAGTAATAATTACAGTTCGTATTGTGCTGGCTTATAGCATGACGTTCGTAATGATTATCTGCAAGGAGCTCGTGGCTAAATAATAACAGCCGCACGGGCCGATCTATCAGGTTAAGCTACGCTTGCCGGGGTTGGTCCATGGATGGGTAACCATCTTTACATACTGAGACTTCTCCATGCCTCGGAAAGCACGTTAAGCTGTTGGTCCCGGCTGTCATTCGTGGATCTTTGACAGTCGTTACGAGTCGTCAAAAGCCCGAAAGTCTGACAACCAGTCTCACCAAGGGGTACCGTGTTACCCAGTTTCTGGGTTGTGGAGGTCTGATAGGCAGTCGCTCTATGTAAAATACTGGTATTCAGCTGCATCTGGTTAGACTGGAAGCCGACCCCAACATAGTTGGGAAAATGCTAGGCAGATTGATTTTGTACGTAATGATTATATCTTCGTATCACTATTTATGGAAGACAAAACAGCTTTATCCTTTTCGGATTTTCATTATTAAGTACTTTGTCTTGGCTTGTGAAACTTGTTTACTTACTAATTAGTTTGCTTAACAGATTGAAAAATAGTTCTCCCTCAACTTTACAGTTTTATAGTTAAGAACTTGCAGTAAAGTTGTTAAAAGATCGTTAAGATTGTTTAATTTTACAACAGAGGTATTGTTCGCCCTCTTTATCATCCCGCATAATATATTACAATTATATTCAGAGTTGACAAAGTTTCTGAGCTCATAACACCCGATCTCCATAACATTATAACTCCAATTCACATCTTAGACAATTAACAAGTAAATTCGCAGTAATGCTGAAAGAGATCACTCGCTGAAAACATTTTACTGAAGAGTACTTAAAACTTTGGTCCCTTCCCGTTGTCGCTTGAAGCCATTCTCCCCTTGTTTCTCGTATTGCGGACGAGGCGTTAACCACCGCGGAGATTTATGAAAGTGGCTTGTCTTTTTAAGGCACTCGAGGGCAAAGGGGAGTTATTATCTATGTTCACCGTCGCCTTAATTTTGTTTCTCCTTTTGAGGGCGTTGCTTTTAATTTCGGGGGCTATGAAGTTTCCGTTGAACTTTCATAAAAGTAAATACAGGCTATTAAGGACGGTCCGCGATGGAGCAACGTCTCGAAACGGACGCCTTCCGACTGAAGTGTTTCTAAAAGCAATTTCAAATGTTCATGTTTGGAATGGGGATGAGATTCGCCACTTTCAGCTAGTTTACTGCCTTTCGCAGTGCACGACGGAAAAGATAAATCACTTAATATTACCCAAGTTGTAAGCAAGAATTTTGCGGTAATATTTACAAGAAAAAATGTTTTTGAAAAATGTAACTAAATAATAGATTTTAATTGTAGGCACATGATACCTAATTATATTCGACACAGAAAGTCGAATACCGTTTGTTATATGCGGTTTGTAAATACAAACCGCATATAACATGCACCTCACGGAATTATTTCCGTGAGGTGCATGTTATACCATAGATATATTTTAGGGATCTTTTGTATTTTTCACCATAATGCCCATACATACACATACACCGATAAGATAAACCCATTGCCTTGAATAACCCATAACAATGAATGTGCCTATAAAGGTTCCCATGTGTAATAGGTACCTACGATAATTTGTTTCTCGATAAGGGTGTGGGCAACAGAATTATTTTCATATGCGCTAATAAAAACACACCTTTGGGCAATCACCTATCTTGCTAAACGACAGTAATTCCACACGATCTTTCACGTTCGCTATTTCTCAAGTCTATGTAGGTGTAACCACGTAGCAGGCAACTAAGTCTCTGAGTACAAACATCTCTTTTAAGAGACGTAAGGTTCGTTAGATTTTCCAGAAAAGCTGAAATGTTAACTTGACTTATGATGTACATAAATATGTTGACACCTTTGAAAATTCTTGTCTCACGCACTATGTGGTGGTTAGTATGATCTTTTGGGCTGTTATAAACTAATATTTTAGAGGCATGAGGGGTGAAATTATCTAAATTATTTTGTTCTAGACCATGGTAAAAGCTACAGATAAAGAGACTTTAGTGGCACGTGGAACAGGATGTAAAGTTCACTCATCCACCATAGAAAAAGGAGGATCCTCCGACCAGACGGGTGTTGTGTCTGGCGGGCAACTGCCTAACGGTTGAAGTCGGATAGTCTTATATGTGTTGTTCGCATGGCAAACTAACTGCGCGAGGCAGGATTTATGTGACGTCATGTGTTTTTGATGCCGAGTTCGTACACCGCCACAATATAACCATCAAACTTTCTTTACACCACGACAACTTAAAAAAAAATGGCTTCGGAACTTTCGATAGACAAATCTATGGACCAGTAACACAAGTACCTACCAACTTGTACGTACTGCGAGTTGGATGTTATCTGGAATTAATTTAAACTTCATGCCCCCTTTTTTTTTTTTTTTTTTTTTGGGTGGGAAATTATCAAATAACTTCTCCCGCTCTGGGTGGAGCGGGAGGGCGTGTCAGACTCTTACTGACTAAAACCCACCCGTGTTCCTTCGGTTGCCCTGTTGCCGGGGGCCACGATTTCCCTATCGGTTTTCTTCGAACCCCCGGCGGGCATTGGCCCTGACGGACCCCGTCAATTCTGCTGACATCTCTTTGAGGCGCGCGTGGAACACAACGCGCCGTCGACCCGGGCTTGGTCCTTATCGGACGGCGAGCTACCCATTGCTCACCGTCCGCAAGCCCGCGCCTACGGTGGCCGGAAATCGGCTCGCGATTCCCGCCCCGGGCGTCTCCTCCTGCGGCGGTTAGGGGCGTGAGGGCGCGAAATTTGCCTTTCCCTCACGCGTTCCGCCTCCTCCTTCGCGAGCATTACCGCTTCGCAGAAGGAGGTGACGGCCTGCCATTTCCTCTCGCTCCGTACCATGGCCTGAACCAGGGCCGGACGCGAGAGATCACCGCCGCCAATCGCCTCTACGAGGACACGGCGTTGCTCCGCCCAAGCTGGGCAGACCTCCACCGTATGCTCCACCGTGTCCTCAGGCCGATCCACACAATGGTGACACCCGGGTGTTTCCTCCCGCCTTATCCTAAACAGGAACCTCCCGAAGCAGCCGTGTCCGGTGAGGACCTGCGTCAGGCGGAAGGTGAGGACGCCGTGGCGTCTCTCAAGCCACTCCTCAAAGAGGGGTCTTATCGCCGCAATTGTGGCGTGCCCAGCGCGGGGTTGCGACAATCGCACCCTCCATGACGCCATGAGATCCCGCCGGAGCTCTGTCCGCTGTGCCGCGATTTCTTGCGGCATCGGAGTTAAGCCCCGGCGTTTCGCCTCCTCGCGCCACTCCCAGATGTGCGCGAGGACCTTTGCCTCCAGATCCCATGGCGGTAATCCGGCAAGGAGGCTCGCCGCCTCGCAGGAGACCGTGCGGTATCCTCGGGCCAGCCGGATGGCCATGACCCTCTGGGACGCGTTCAACCGGCGGGCTGGCCGCAGCCTCAATGAACGCGCCCACACCGGTGCCCCGTAAAGGGCCATGGACCGCACGATCCCCGCATAGAGCCTCCGGCAGGAGGCGTTTGGACCTCCCAGATTGGGCAGGAGCCGCTTCAAGGCAGCCCCGGCCCGGTCCAGTCTGGGAGCCAAACGTCGGAAGTGTTCGACGAAATTCCACCGGCTGTCGAGGACGAGTCCCAGATACTTCATCGTCGACTCGACACCGATGTGAACCCCTCCCGCCATTACCTGGGAACCCGACGGTGGCGCATTCCGAGGACCATGAAAACCCATGGCCTCAGACTTGTGCAGGGCCACCTCGAGTCCCAGCTGCCGGATCCTGTCAACGATTGTCGCAACCCCGCGTGTCGCTAAATCGGCCGCCGCCTGGTACGACCTCCCCAACTTCATGCCCCCTTGCATATCAATTAGTTCGATACAGCGGGAGTTCGTAGGTGAACGGTGAACGATAAGGGGTGTAACGTGATTCAATTACATTTAGGGTTCAATTGGTCCTTTAGTAGTGGTAACATTAATAAAAAATGTGTTTACATGGCGAATACAATAGTTAGTTTAAAATCTTAATAAAGAATGAAGCTGTTGACATTTTTCATGATTATTTTATTTATTTACTACCATTTTTTACCTGCGCTCATAGGTTCCGGTATGGCGGGTTTCTAAAACTATGAATTATTTACTTAGAATTTAATAGGACGTTGTGAGATTTACGATAAAGTTATTTAAAAATTTAGATTAAAAGTAATCTACGTTATCTGTTTGCCAGATATTAACCTACATCTTTGTGTATTATAATTACTTACGCGACCGCGAGGTTACAGCCTTCAAAAATCTTCCATTTATAAACGTCTCACGTCAAATATTCAATTCACCTCACTCCGTTCCGTAATTATGTTTACATCTCCGAAATATGAGTGAAGTGAAGAGGATCTACATTCATTTTCCCTTTCGCAAATATTTCTGCAGCTATATACCGGCAAGACGGGCAACGTACCCGAGTGTACATACATACAAATTGCGCCTAACATTAATCCTTTAATATCTTAGCCCGTTTACTGCTTCTGGGAAAACTTGCTACCTCTATGGCGGTAGTTAACAAACATTTACATATAACAACACCCTTACAGGCCCGGATATCGCTGATAAGATAAACACTATCTGTTACAGAAGTATATGTGTTCCAAGGCTAGTCGGACTTAGGTGGATTTGAAGTTGTATCGGGATTATACAGGGGATTTTTCAATCTCCCGCTGAGTAAAGTGCAATGAATGATACATGTCCAATATAAAAACTGGTGGAAAAGGGTATATAGTCGAGCCCACGGTCGGCAAAATACAGTAGAAACGAACGTATAGCGAACTGTTAAAATATTAATTAATAGTAAATTATCTAAATTATTTTGTTCTAGACCATGGTAAAAACTACAGATAAAGAGACTTTAGTGGCACATGGAACAGGATGTAAAGTTCACTCATCCACCATAGAAAAGGGAGGATCCTCCGACCAGAAGGGTGTTGTGTCTTGCGGGTAACTAACTGCCCGACGGTTTGAAGTTGAAATCTTGTATCGGCTGGCCCGAGGATACCGCACGGTCTCCTGCGAGGCGGCGAGCCTCCTTGCCGGATTACCGCCATGGGATCTGGAGGCAAAGGTCCTCGCGCACATCTGGGAGTGGCGCGAGGAGGCGAAACGCCGGGGCTTAACTCCGATGCCGCAAGAAATCGCGGCACAGCGGACAGAGCTCCGGCGGGATCTCATGGCGTCATGGAGAGTGCGATTGTCGCAACCCCGTGCTGGGCACGCCACAATTGCGGCGATAAGACCCCTCTTTGAGGAGTGGCTCGAGAGACGCCACGGCGTCCTCACCTTCCGCCTGACGCAGGTCCTCACCGGACATGGCTGCTTCGGGAGGTTCCTGTTTAGGATAAGGCGGGAGGAAACACCCGGGTGTCACCATTGTGTGGATCGGCCTGAGGACACGGTGGAGCATACGGTGGAGGTCTGCCCGGCTTGGGCGGAGCAACGCCGTGTCCTCGTGGAGGCGATCGGCGGCGGTGATCTCTCGCGTCCGGCCCTGGTTCAGGCCATGGTACGGAGCGAGAGGAAATGGCAGGCCGTCACCTCCTTCTGCGAAGCGGTAATGCTCGCGAAGGAGGAGGCGGAACGCGTGAGGGAGAGGCAAATTTCGCGCCCTCACGCCCCTAACCGCCGCAGGAGGAGACGCCCGGGGCGGGAATCGCGAGCCGATTTCCGGCCACCGTAGGCGCGGGCTTGCGGACGGTGAGCAATGGGTAGCTCGCCGTCCGGTAAGGACCAAGCCCGGGTCGACGGCGCGTTGTGTTCCACGCGCGCCTCAAAGAGATGTCAGCAGAATTGACGGGGTCCGCTAGGGCCAATGCCTGCCGGGGGTTCGAAGAAAACCGATGGGGACATCGTGGCCCCCGGCAACAGGGCAACCGAAGGAACACGGGTGGGTTTTAGTCAGTAAGAGTCTGACACGCCCTCCCGCTCCACCCAGAGCGGGAGAAGTTATTTGATAATTTCCCACCCAAAAAAAAAAAAAAAAAAAAGTTGAAATCTTGTATCTATGTCGATCACTCGGTAAACTCTAATTGCGCGATGCAGGATTTGTGTGACGTCATGTCTATGATGCGTAGTTTGTATATGGCGGTGTAACCGCTACAAGACATATTTTATCATCATATAGTTTGTGTGTTAATTTGTTTCGTGCCTCGGAAAGCACGATGAGCCGTTGATCCCAGCTGTTATTCATAGATCTTCAGTGGTATGAAGAACAGGATGTAAAGTTCACTCATCCACCATAGAAAAGGGAGGATCCTCCAACCAGATGGGTGTTGTGTCTGGCGGGCAACTGCCCGACGGTTAAAGTCGGAATCTTGTATATATGTCGATCGAATAGTAAACTCTAATTGCGCGATGCAGGATTTATGTGACGTCATGTCTTTTGATGCGTAGTTCGTATGTGGCGGTGTAACCGCTACATCACCTTCCTTCCAGAGTCCGGACGTCGATAGTGGGCTGAATCTTGCGATGCTTTATAGTGCCAGCTGTGGTTCCATTGCGGAACTTGCTTTGGTGATTGCAGTGATTGTGGTGATTTTGGTGATTCCCCAGTGAGTCGGGGTGATTGAGGTGATTCCCCAGTGAGTCGGGGTGATTGAGGTGATTGCATTGATTCCCAAGTGAGTCGGGGTGATGAGGCTGAGGGTGATGACCAGGAATGCGCATTCGCTGCATGATGGTTGTCAGGATACCCGTTGAAGCCGTGGGTGCTGGCTGGCTAAAGAGACCGGCTGTATAGACATGGAGAGAGTTGCCGTACATGGATGGAGTTACGGTGGCTACTTATCCCTACTGGCGCTAGCGACCCGCCCATCAGTATACCGCGCGTGCGTGGCGGGCGCGCCTGTGACGTGCTGGTGCCTTTACGACACCACGTACACGAAAATCTTTGACAGTCGTTACGGGTAGTCAGAAGTCCAAAAGTCTGACAACTAGTCGCACAAAGGGTTATCGTGTTACCCAACCAGTAACTAGGTTGTGGAGGTCAGACAGACAGTCGTTCCATGTAAAATACTGGTAGTCAGCTGCAGCCGGTTAGATTGGAACAGCCGACGTCAACAGAGTTGGGAAAAGGCTAGGCAGATTGATTGATAGTACGTATGTTTGGATTATCTGGCTGGTCTAATGTCCGGCAAAATACTGTTAACATAACTTACGAATGCGGATATGCAAATACAAATTACGCATTAAATTCAACAGTAAAACAAAAAAACACTCCAACAGACGTATATTAACATCAATCTTCCTAAGCCATCTTGTACTGAAGAATCGAATCTAGGACATTAAAGGTTCTACGGGTGGATAAGGAAAAGGGTCTCGGCACCAGGACGTCGCTTGAAAAATCGGTTACCATCAATCTGCCTTCCGTATGCGGGTGAGAATCCCCTTTACAAGTCAAGCAATTTCTTTAAGGTGTTCAGTCATATGCTACTCGGTTTGCGAAACCACTTGTCATTGACTATGGGAACAAAGTTGTTCATAACTCTTTCGTATTGTTGAACATTTTTTCAACAACATGTAGGTACATATGTGTGTCATATTGGAGGTTAGGTTGTTTACTGGGTTAGAATTGTAAAACTATTTCGTGTCAAAAAGCTCATGTAAATCAACTAATGGCAAATTATTAAGCTTAAAATGTACTTAAATATTTGAAATCGCCAACCCGTCTTGAGCAAGCGTGATGATCAGCGCTGGTGCTTTAACAGTATGAGAAGAGGCTTTTTCCCTGAAGTGGGACAATAATAGCGGGTATTATTATTAATATATCATTATGAGGTAGGTACCTAAATAGACCAATAGCTGAGAATGTAATATAGAAGATTGACATACGCAATTATTAAAACAAAAACAGTCCGTAAACGATATTGGGGTTAATTTATAAACATTGCTTAAAGTTAAGTAATGATTAGCATCTGTTTAACTAAACATTTATGACGTTTGAAAATCACTTAACTTTAAGCGTAATTAAACCCCATTATGGGCATCTATCCTTAAACCTAAAACATAACAACACCTAACATTCCAGGCATCAAAGCACTCTAGAAAACTGTAACGAAGTCCCAACAAGAGCAGCAGACGTTTTGAATTCCAACAATATTGACAAAGACTCTAAAAACAAAAGGGGATCTCGAGACTCCTTTCATACATTTGGCAAAATGCCAAAACAAGTAATGGAAGTCAATATTTGCGTTTTGTAAAACTAAACGGCGCTCTAAAATCTCTCACACTCATTGTTTTAATTGTTCTTAAGTAACAAAATTGTTTTTAATGGAGTTGAAATAATCATAGGACCATTAAAACTACTATGCTAAAAATATACATCTTTATTTCCAAACACAATGACTTAGGTAAAATGTAATGGGGATTTCGTCTTCGGGTTTAAGAAAAAAAAAAATGTAGTATCTACTGCGATCACCGATTTCTTTTGCTACTTTAGATACACATTACAGATATAAAATAAAACGGTGATAAAGCTAGATAAGTTAACATTACTTGAAAAACAGAAACAAATTTAAAAAGTAGATATCTAATTGAAAAGTCAGAAGCTAGGTGCACGTTTCCAATTGGTCGTTTCCTATGGAGAAGAGCCGGCAAGAAACTTCACGGTTACTCTTTTAAAAATAATTGGCTTTTACAATACTTTCAAATAACAGTGTTACTGGGTATGGGAGGACAGTGTAGGTCTTTCAATAAGTACTAAGTACTTAACAAAATAGAAAATGGTCTACAGGTCTACAATCTACTAATCCTACAGCGTTCTCACATTCACAAAATAGAAAAGAATCTATACAAAAGATAAATAAATTAATAAAACTAAAACCTATTTTAATAAAACGCAATTAAAAGATTGCTATTACATTGTGATTTAACATGACACAAGTACCTATTACTACTTAGTTGAATAATCCACTGCACATCTATATTATTGAGTCGAGATCTAAACGCATAATGCCTGCATTAACCCCTCCGTCGATAAGCGTCACGTGTCCACTTAGGTAAGCGCTAGTTTTCACAAGGGTTAAAGGGCAGGGCCACTTGAGATTAAAATGACGATATCTCAAAAGTTTTGTATGCGAGCTGTTTTTATAACTTATGTCGTTGGAATCGTAATGAAAGAAGCTT
Organism: Agrochola litura; assembly: GCA_949152395.1. Taxonomy (NCBI): domain Eukaryota; kingdom Metazoa; phylum Arthropoda; class Insecta; order Lepidoptera; family Noctuidae; genus Agrochola; species Agrochola litura. The sequence continues at coordinate 11,695,001 of OX424509.1, read as the reverse complement.
ACACTTTAAAATTGGATGTGTACAGTTTTTTTTTCGTAATAATTCTTAATTTTAATGTAAACACAGGGAAGGGGGCTTTTCCCAATTTTTCGAAAAAAATAAATTTATTTAAAAAAAATTAAAGGAAAATAAAAAAAAGTTTTTATGTTGTTTGCTTTAAGATTCACTATTTCCCATTAATAAATAAAAAAAACCATACATCCCCATACATTTTTTTCAAACCACAAGCAATAAAATATTATACAAAGTTCCGGCGGCCGCCGTGTAACTCGACACCGTAAACAAAGAATCGTTTTTATGTACCTGTTTTTATCCGTAGAGACACAAACAAAGCAGCATTATCGTAGCTTATCTATTGTTTAGGCCACATGTTGTCGCAGACAGAGTGATAGCTGTTAAAATTATCACTTTTTACATCACTGAACTTGAAACCAAAACAAAACACAACCGCAAAAAAAAACGCTCACACTTTGGATCACTTGACATTTATCGTTGCACTATATTCAAATCTAAATGAACATTCTACTAACTTATGCATTCTACTAATGAATAAACACAACACAAAGGCTTGTTGCGTAACATAAACATTTAAAATATCAACAAAAACTAAATGTAAACACGTCCGTCGCCATTTTTGCACTGCGCATTCCCCAAAGACTTTTTAAAACGATCATTCCGGCGCGAAATCGTTGCCAGATGTTTGACATGTGATGTTATATGCCTTTCCTTATCCTTTCCCTACACTTTGTATAAGTTAAAACAGGAAGAAATAGTTTTGGCAGGCAATTTGGCGCGTTTTTGTTCGACGCGGAACACGGTGCCTTCAAAAGGCTACTGACGGGTGCGGTGCTGTAACACGGCAGCCTTCAAAAGGCGCGTAACGGTCGAGGGGACTTTCGGATGTCAAAGCGTCGAAGACATATATGTATATAGATATATCTACGAACAGCTTACATGATTGTGATCGTGTGACTTTGATGTGCACATTATTATGTAATACATAGATATCTATGACGAGGGGCTTGCAGCTAAATAATAACAGCCGCACAGGTCGATCGATCAGGCTACACTTGCCGCGGTTGGTCCGTGGATGGATGACCATCTTTACATACCAAGACCCCTCCGTGCCTCGAAAAGCACGTTAAGCCATTGGTCCCGGCTGTCATTTGTAGATCTTTGACAGTCGTTACGGGTAGTTAGAAGCCCAAAAGTCTGACAACCAGTCTTACCAAGGGGAATCGTGTTACCTAGTAACTAGGTTGTGGAGGTCAGATATGCAGTCGCTCCATGTAAAATACTGGTATTCAGCTGCATCTGGTTAGACTGGAAACTGACCCCAATATAGGTGGGAAAGGGCTAGGCAGATTAGATATCTATGACGTTTGTTCTCTGTCCGTTGTAGGTACTGGTTATAATTATTTGATAATGGATTTCTAATTATTGATTATGATGTTTCATTATCCAATTGATCCCGAAACTGGTTGGATAACGTAACACACATTGAATCAAAATCCGAAGAAATTTGAAAGAAATCCCTTATCCATTGATTCTTTAAATTTGGATTTGTCTGCTCATCAACGTAAATAATGTAATGAATGTTGTGGAACTGTCAAAGAATGGCATTGCCATAGTAATTGTCTGACGCCATTTCCCTGCAGATAAAATTCATGTGAAAAAAGCATTAGGGACGCTTAAATAGGAGACAGAGTTACCTACTAATTCTTAGGCAAACCACGCAAAAACACTTCAGCACCAAAAAAGATATTAAAAACCATATATGATAAGTCGCTCACAGTTACCCAAACATAACACACAAACAGTATTTCCTCAATAAAAACCCAGTGATAAAATCAGACAGAATTTTGATCACTACAATTTCCTATCACAACTGACCGTCCAGTTTTCAATAAAAGCCAGCTGCGGATTAATATCAGCAGTTTCTCGTATTATCTGTTTTTTTCTGAAATTGCTCTAAGACCGGTGACAAGTATTGTGTTAGGTAGTCTGGTCACGTATGGGAAGACCAATAGCCTATGTAGTATTTGAACAACCGTTCGTGTGCACTATCCTATTATTTGTCCGACACAGTGCTAGGTTTACTTGGGTCGACAACTGCCTACAACTGGGTCGGACAAAATGTGGATTCAAATCTATTGATGTATTCTAGAATATTGGTTTACTGTTGTATATTTTAACGCTTTGTTTTACGTATGATGTGGCACCGTTACTTCGATAAAAATAAATGCAAGGCAATATTTTATCATCCTTAACAAGTTTTTATAAGAACACTAATTATCTTTAGTTGACTGTTTACTACAACTTTGAGGTCTCAATTTCAAAATTTATTATGTGCCCGGCGCATATCAAATATCATTACTAAAAGAAAAGTATTCTAACTGCATGGCACCTGTAATATATGTTTAAGATACCCAAAGTATTAAAGACCAACCTTTAAGATTGTTTAAGAAATACCTTACCTCCCTTCTAATAAACAAGTGCTATTTTATTCTGTATCACATTTTTTTGCAGATAAACTATAGTCACTTTATTTTAAAATATTATAGACACATGATATTATTTTTAATTAAATATCTTTATATTTATTTGAATGTTAATTTATTTCATACCAAAAACAGTACGATAATATTCACCAATTAGATTATTTTTTTTACACACACGCTATTTTGTAACAACTAACCTGTATACATTTCATTTCATTTCATTTCATTTCATTTCATTATACATACATTCTATGCAAATACACATTTAAAAGTAAAAAAACAACATCGATCTAAATCTTTTCAGGTTCATTTGTAATAAGCCTTTATTTCAAGGTTCATTTGTCCATTCCAATATCAGAAAAAAAGCACAATATTTGAGTACAAACACTTAAAGATAATCAGTACAAATAATACATACTCGTAGAACAAAAGAAAAAGAGAAACCTTATTGTATATCACTACCTTGAAATTATTTTCGTACTTTTTATACTTTAGCTTATACATTAGCTAAAGTACCGCAAGTACCACTAAACTTGTTAGGAAACTTTCTTTCGCATTGAGATTAACCTCATTTCTTTCAAAGAAACAATTTGCGAGTATTTCTGTTTGCCAAAATCATAATAATATTATGTGAGAAGGTGTTCTTTCAAGTGTGTCTGAATTGAAAAACCTAGGTTAATTTGGTATTCTTTTGCGTTTTATTCACAGGTAAATGTGTCATGAAAGTAGACCACTCATCCTAAATAATATAAGAATAGTACTTGATATATCGAGGAGTAGGTAGTCTGACTTATGGTAGGTAATTGTTTTCTAACTATATCATGATAGGTATAATACCATATCTATGAGACTCTACAATCCGAGACACAATAGCCTACTTTTTTGGAGGTAATTTTCAGCATGGTAAAACAGATTATCATATGAATCTTTCCACCACAAAGAATAAGTGATGGCTATCAATCCAAAATCCAAACGGCACCCTAACAACCTGGAAAATAAATAGTTAAACTTATCCCTTCTTAGGTACCTGTCCCACCGCCGACGAGGAAGTGACTAGCCATCAACGATTTTCTCACTCAAGAAACGTACAAAAGATTGCAGACCCTGTGTAAATAGAAGAGATAGGTACTAACGACAAAACGCATATCTGATCACCATAAGGACTATTCTTGCTTGGTCGCTAAATTAACGCTTACCTACGAAAAAAAAGGGTCGTGTGCACGGGATTTTGTTTTCAATTTGGTAGTTAATTTATTTGGTAGTTGCTGACTATTAACGCCGCCGACGAGTACTAGTTTGTCGCAGCGGCAAGAGCAATCAAAGAGAGTATTCGCTCAATAAAGCTCGCTTGGAAAGCAGAACACTCGCTGTGAGACTCACGCTTGGCACATACGCATACCAGCAAGTAATCGTTCATCGCCGTCGCGCAATCGCCGCTCGTTGCTCGCCAATTAGGTTCTAGTTGATAGCTCTACGCGCTTCTCGTCAATCGCCGGCGGGGTGGTGCCTTAGTTAGCAACGACACAATTCCCAGGATAGTAAAATAATACCCGCTTACATAATAATACTCTAGCATGAGTCGACATAGTCCTCATACCTCACTTTTCAAAGCTCGCCGCAGAATTTAGTTCCATTGCGGAATTAGACTCCATTTGTCGGTTGCAATTGTTCTCTTTGATACGCTCAACTTTTGTGGGTGTTAAGTCAAACCAATTTGTTTGTGTAATTAACGTGGGAACCCAACGGGGTATCAAGTATCAACTAACATAGTGTGTGCTTAAAGCCAACTCCATCCGACACGATTGAGTTCCACGTAAGAACCGATAAATTATTCTAGTTACCAACACGTCCCTTCACGTCAGTTGACTTCTCGCTTTGAAAATATACGCAGCAAATTGAGCAGTTAAATATTTTTCTTTTTGGCAGCAAAAAGCAGGAAAAAGAAAATTGTTTATTGAATCTCACAGAAAATCAGTCAGTCGTAAAATTAATCCTTAATTGGTTGTGTAGAATTTCAGTAAAATAACCAACTTACCTACTGAATAAGCCCGTAACCTCAAAGTAGGATGAAATACGGCCTTCGATTACAAAAATAAATACATTAACGTAGGTGGAGGCACAAATAGGTAATTGACATCAAATCAAATTATTGTGTGACATAAAGACGTTCAAGGTATATTGGGCAAATGATTTTGGTTCCGTAGTGTTAGGTTTCAATTTATTATTATGTAATTGTTGGATATTGTACTGGCAACACCCAAAGATTCGATATGTCAGAATAGCGGAATAACGGGCCTTCTGGGTTGAGCGCTCGTGACGGTAAGACGTGCTCAGTGGCTGTGTCGGTAAAAAGATAGATTGGCATGGTATTGGTTGCATTGTATAAACTCAATCTCCATTGTATTATATAATTGCATAGCACAGGTGTGAGCACTATGTACTAAAGAGTTACGATTTACCGGGTAATATGTCTTGCATTGACTTGAATGTGCCCTGGCGGCTGTGAGTATGTCATGCTCACTCAAATGTTTCGCTGATGGTGGCGCGTGTGTTGGATCATTTAGCTCCCTTCAAAATGGTTGAGCTGAATGGTGCTAATCCATGCCTCATGTTCGTGAACGGGCGCCGTCAGTTGGGACTGGTCATCTCTTAGCTGCCAGGGCTTATTTTTATTTTTTGAATTGTTCTTTGTTATATCTTTTTATTACGGACGCTTCTAACGTGCACGTCTTTCTACATTGTTCTCACATGTATAATTTCAACATGAATGATGTAACCAATATTTTGTAACAATTTTTATTTAAAAGAGTGTCCGTGGAGTTTCTTGCCCGTTCTTCTCCATAGGTACCTACTACGCTTTGGAATGGGCAACTAGCTTCATACCTATTTCTGGCTGACCGATTCCTTGACAATTCAAATGGCCTGTAAATGGTTTAATTGAAATAAATGCTTTGAGTTTGAGTTGAGTTTGATCTACTGTAAATTAAGGTAACCTATTAGTTTTATGGTAAATATTAGAATACGGATTGAATTGTAATATTATGTGGGGAATAGGAGATGTGATGGTATAGTGTAGAATATTGAATTTGATGTTGGCAAAGAAAAAAAAAAACAAAAAACAAGAACAAAATAACAAAAAAAAAACAACAAAAAAACAAAAAAAAAACTAAAAAACAAAAAAAAATACAAAATACAAAAAAAATAAACAACAACAAAACAACAAAATATATTGGTGTTTCATATTATTTTCCTTATCCCTGAAATATTGTAAATGTATAGTTTTATTAAACAGTTTAAATTATGATATTGGGGTAACGACTTTAAGATTCATTTGGGGATAAGTAGGTATCCATTTTGAGGTTAAATAATTATATTCGGAACTAAATTAGTTATTCTAGAGTCAGAATGGTTCTTATTATAGTAGTAACGAGTGAAGTTGTACAAAAATAGTAGCTACTTACATCAAATACAAGAAGTAACCAGAATATCACCCTTATTACTTTATCGTTATGCTTCGATTTTAGTTCTACTAACATATTTTTGTAAGTTCTTATACTAATATAATATGGATATTTTTTCCGAAATAAATTATTTGAATTTGAATATATAACGATATATGTTATTTTATTAATCTCCTATGAGAGAAGATCCAAGTAGAAAGCATAAAAAAATCTAAGAAAAAGTTAATTGTGTGAAGCAAGCGTTCTGCTGAAACAAAAACATCTAAGAATTTATCGGGTAAATACCAAGCATATAAAATGGTTATAACATTATCATAACCCTAATATCCTTACCGCTGAAACAAAAATTTCTGAAATTCAGATTCTCTAAGAAATTGCGAACGAATGAGCAAAGCGATGCAAACATGAAACAAACCATACTAAACCATGGGGTTGCTATTTACTTAAAATAACAACCCCAGAATTCAATGGAGGACCAAACTTGCTAAGAAAACTATCACAAGTAAAGTTAAGTTCTAAGTACAAAAAATGTTCACATACTTATTCTGAATCTAAACCGATACGACACATTTTTAATGTTCCAGTCGACGCACCTCCTTAACGGCCGTGTTTAGTGGCCTTAAACCGGCATTATTAGTGACAAAATAGTGTCCGGGGTACCATTAAAGTGGCTCGTTTCTATTACCGTGTCTCTCAATAGCCTCCCCGATATGTACTTAAACACAGAAATGTGTTTCGATTGTTATCCGAAGGTTATGTAGGGTAAGTGGGTTTTGTCTTGTGGGTATTATAGTTTTGGTTGTGTTTGTGTTTTGTTTCATATTGGTAAAGGTGAGTATAGACTACAGCATTTACTTGTAACAGAACATAGAACATCCGCCGTTTTTAAATTTGGTCGAATCTCACTTCGAACATGAAGCTCGGTGTTTTGTTACAACCTGATTTGGAAAACCAACGAGCGTATTAACAACATTTTATCGAGCAAGGGCAGAAGCGCCAGTGACGCGGATTGAGATACGCGTGCTGAGGGCAGGTAACGATGCAAAGAACGCAAGGTAGAAATAAATGTTACAGGTAAATGCTCACTCGCCGTTAGCATTACGTCGAACGCAGCGTCGAACATTCGCAATACACATTAGGAGTTCCATTATATGGAAATGCTTTTCTTAAATTAAGCTTTTGCTTGTATTGTACCATTCGTAAAATGTCAAAATGATCAAGTGTATACTCACCTTAAGGAATAGAAAGTTATACGAAAAGTTTCAATAAACACAATACAAGTTAAATTAATGCAAGCTTTTGTCCTACCCACAAGATTTTACCTACATTATAATTAAGGTCCACTTGCATCACTAAAACGTTTAGTGCTAAACTAATTTAAAACATTATTATGTCTCTGTCCATTAAGATGAAAGAGACAGAATGATGTTTTAAATATGTTTAGCGCTAAACACATTCAGTGATTTGTGATGCGGCCCTGAATGTAGCCTACGTTGATTATTTAAAAAATCTTCCTAAGTAACTATCACAAACAATTTTCGAAATATAGCGACTTTTGCCCTCGCAATAACATTAAACAAATTGCAATAAACCTTAAAATAACCAACCCGCACTCTCAAGCAAATTGTATTTTTTTTCTCCAAAAGCAATTAACCCCAAGACGCCACGAACCAGTACGTACAACAATACCGAGAATAAAAACGGAGCCATACTTGTTTCATCCATAAAAACGGGGGTGAAGAGTGTTGTAACTACACTCGTCTGACAAAGAGGTTTCAGGTCAAGGGTCCTTGGGCAAGTGCGCCCCAAATGCGGCGCGTGCAGTTTATAGGAAGGATCTACGTAACTTGATTATTGCAGCCTTCTTAGGATATTAGGAGAATATTATTGGAGTGCTTTTGTGCGGAAGAAAAATAAAAACGGTCTGAGAAGAAAGAACTAAAAAAATACAAAAATGAAAAAACTGTTTCATAATTATTTTTTATACACATCGCCCAGGTAAAAGGTAAATCGACCAAATTAAACAATTTGTGGATGTCCGTAATTAGTCATGTTAATCGCTGAAGATTCTCTATTCCTAATTATTTTACTAAACGTGTTAAAGAAAGAATGATAGGGGAGAGTGGGGTAAAGCCGTATATCTAAAGATTTTGGGTTGTAGGTCAATAATTTTAAAACACGAATGTAACAAATCAACTTTAATTATTAGTCAGTCTCATTAGGTACATAATCACATTGACATACTTATGATAATTACGATATAAATCAATAAAAACAAAAAAAAACGAAACCTCTGCTCATTCCGGTTTTGCCCCGACCCCTGGATAAAACCGTATACTATATACGATACTGCCCCGGAAATTATCGAGAGGCAACGCAACCCATACACAAGAAATCATCAAGTTCCTCTGGGTCATAGCCTGTACAGCCATCATGAGCCCAGCCTTTGCAACCTGTGCATTGCACCCAACCTTCATCCATGCGGCTTGTTCCGTATTCCTCCAGACAATACAGGCAAATGTTTTCATTTGTGGATTTTGCTTTTGTGGGTTTAGTTGGCCGGTTCAAATTATGTTTAGAAGTTTTCATTTTACGAGTGTTGGTTATTAACTCTTCTTTGTAAGGAGAGGATGTGATGACAGCTGTTTTGCCTCTTCGACGATCCGTTCTTCTTTTTCGATCCATGCTTATCTTGGGAACAGGCATTATATCGGCTGGAGACAGACTTGCATAGACCAGTTTAATAGCAGGAGGAGTTAACTGTGCAGAAGAAGTTGATGGCAACGGATTAGCGAGGGGCATAGAAGAAGTTGATAGTACCGGGTCAACAAGTCGTGCAAAAGAGGTGGATGGAATAGGGTTATCAAGTATCGCAACAGAAGTGGATGGTACCGGGTCATCGAGTCGCGCAAAAGAGGTAGATGGAATAGGATTATCAAGTGACGTGGAAGCAGTCAACGGCATCGGAGCAACAAAGGCACCAGCGGAAGTTGGAGGTGTCGGGGCCTGTATCTCCGTAGTTTCAGCCGGAGCAAAATCTGTTTCATCGAACACGTTCCGATTTGTCGGATAAATTCCCGTTTTTGAAAAACCAGACCCGGCATTTTGTATTGTAGCCGCTTTACAATAAGCTGCACCAAAAAGTCTCGACAGCTGAAATTGTGTTACGACACGACCAGGATTGTTTCTTAGCCACATGTTCACTTCTTGGCTATAGTAAGTGCTCAATGGACCCATGATGCTTACATCTAAGGGTTGTAATCTGTGGGTGCAATGGGGAGGAAAGCTTAAAATTATAACCCCATTTTTCCTGGCCATTTCAATCAAGGGAAGATTTTTTGTGTGGGTCGAGTGACCATCAAGTAAAAGTAAAACTGGGTCTTCTTTTTTAGGCTTTTCTGATATTCATACATCTGGGTCAAAATCGTATAAGGGGCCGGTTTTACCCCGAGCGGTTTTGCCCCAAGACTCCATTTGTGTAAACATATCACTCACTACTACATACACAAATCATCTCGCCGATAAAAATATTGTTAATTACAAGCAAATAAACACACTTTAACTTAGATAATTAGATACTTACCTATAGTACTCGTAGATTTGACAATTTTTGCTTGAATTTACACAAAAATAAGATCAAGACCACCGAAAAACAATAAAATGAAATAATTTACTGACGAGCGTGCTTGCACCGACAAGTTTCTGTTGACAAATTATTCTCTTTGGTTGGTACTGCTGACCGGCCGTTCGGCGGGAAATTCGAATTATTCACCGAAATAAACGTGCTGTACTGTTTTACCCCGGTATACGGTTTTAATTTTTATTAATTTTTTTCCTAGAATTTGACTGCGACTAAAGCTGCTTATGAAACAATCATTCTGCCATTTCGTAGTGTAAAAAGTGTAACGTTTAAATTTTAGGCAACTCAACAATGCTTGTCCATACGCCGCTGATGTTGAATTAAACCTTTGCATTTTTAACCCAAAGCTAAAGTATTTTAGGCCTTTGAAATTCGTGTCACAGAGAATATCCATAGTCAGGTTCCAGTTTTTAAAAGCAATGCCTTCATTCTTGAATTAACTGAGAGTGATTGCCTTTTGCACGACTCATAATGCGAAGCATTAGAGAGTGCTCTGCGATAGAAAAAATTGGTTTGCCTCCTTTCTGCAACTGTTTTTATTGTTACACTCCTGCTAGTATACAAAACCTACTTAATCTATATACCATTGAATAGATAATTTAATGGCAATTAATACAATGCTTTTCAAAAATTTATTAAATGCAGCAGAAACGAAAAAACATCTAAATAGTTCAAAAAAAGAACCCGTCAATCAATGTATGAAACCTGAAAACATTGTAGCTTGCGAGAAAATCAATTAATTGAGTCTTTTTTTTTTTTTATAGATTCGTTTCAGCCATAGGAGGAACCTTATTGAAAATGGCTCTTTTATTTAAAGTAATTTAATTATAATTAATAAAAACTAACTAATATAATATCTATATTTCCAACATCGACCCCCATTGCCTATCAACTAACAAAGCAAACCCAAATAGTCTTTGACAGTACGTAAAGATTGTGAGGTAAGAAATTTTATCTATATTGATGAGTAAAAAGCAGTCAATACGAGTACATACTTCATGAAAAGTCGTTTAAATATTTTTCTATTTTTGAATGAGCATTATGAGGCGTGCGCTTTTGGATTTTCCAAATATTTTTTATTTTACTTTAATTGATGGACAAAAATAGCCATTTTCTTCAGTTCAGTGCAGACAGGTTTTATATGTTGTGAAATGTGGTAAATGCAGTGCTTCTGCACGAAATCAATTTGTGAGAGGAAAAGGTTGTCATCGGCATTTTGTTTTGTTTGGATTGTTTGATTGTTGTCATTTGCCAGTTTCACAACACAGAGTAATTACGCAATGTATATTGTCTTTGGTCTTGGTGTGCCTTGACAACAAGTATTGGACAAACCTTAAACTTTTGTTTTTTGTTTACGAGGCTTTTGGCTACTTTGTGTCTGTGTATTTTATGTCTTCTTTTAAATGTAATGTGCAATTTGTTTCTGCAGAATAAACAATTTTTATTTCTTTATTTTCTTTCTTTCTATAGTCATTATAATCAGTGATAGAATTTTCCAAAATATTAACACCCGGTTTCTGAATCAAAAATCATCGCAAAATTAACGTGGCAAATCGTTAATAAATCTGACTAAAGTATTTTGGGTTTCTCAAAGTACCTAAATGTACCTATTTTTAACATCAAATGAATTCATAACATTTCCATTGACAGGATTCTTGAAATCAAATTAGGAACACGGCTGCTTTGAAATCCGAGATCTGACAAAAGTCCAAACGTCACCGATCGAATAATAGGACTCAAGTGAGTTGAGCTAGACACATGATCAGACAATGTAATGGCAGCTTGAGCCGGGACTGGTCCAAATGGGAACTAATGAATGGAAACGTCATCGGTTCTATTAGTAGGAACGACTGTGCTGCATTTTGATAACTATGCTATTCGAATTTCATATATTTGAAGATACATGTAAATCGTACACCACAGACAACCTGCCGCAAGAAAGAAGAAGAAATAAAGAAAGAAAAATTGTTTATTCTGGACAAAATAAACGCTCAATACAAAAAAAATATTATATAAAATACACATTCACCAAAAGCCAAAAGCCTCGTATTCAATATTCGAGAACTAATAAAAAGTTCGACAAATTTTGTCTATTGCTTATGTCAAGGCCAGATACCAAAGACAATTTCTGAAGAAAGAAAGAAAAGAAAGAAAGAAAATTCGTTTATTTGCGGTAAACATGACGCAAAAAAAGATTAAAAAAGAACACGTAAATAACAAATTGGGGGAAAATATGCGTCACATCCACGCAAAACGGCCATCACTCAGCATAAAGCTGCGACCCCATGCGAGACAGAGCCCCAGCGCTGGTTTTCAGCGATAGCCGGCGCTGACGTGATGACGTCAACCGGTGCAGCATATAGTGAAATAACAAATCAAAAATAAAATAAATACAAAACTAGTCCTAAATGTTTATACAAATATAATATATAAAATGGCAACATTTCTTGCCGTCGGCAACTCACGCGCCGCAGACTTATTACAATCTGTGCGCTAGAGCAGCTGTCAAAAAATATTTGCTTGACGTTTTGACATATTGGCTAAATATCTCCTTCTCTCTTTAAATCCATCCAAAGGTTGTCTTTAAAAAGGATCGCTTTTAGCGATAAGACAGCCCATTGTGTCACCCTATGTAAAATGTTTATATTTATTTTTGTAATTCGTATGTTTATAATAAAGAGTACCTATTCTATTCTATTCCATGACTATCAGATAAGTATGTATATTATGATGGCTTGTCCAAAGTCTTGTCAACATTTTCGAGATCGAATACGTGATTGTATTTTTTTTTAAACCGGCCAAGTGCTTGTCTGACCACGCACAATGAAGAGTTGCGTATTTGGGAAGAATTTATCCCAAATACAAACGGACAGACAGACAGACATACGAGTTCCGTTTTTTGTCAAAAGTGCCCAATTTGGCACGGCTTAACAATATTGAGGATTCAGCCATGAAAGAACTTACGCATTGTTTATGCAGAATATTTATCAGAAAATTTACGGCATCCTCATCTTAATGCAAAAATATCCCGCTTCGGTACGGAAAGCTAAGATTTCGATCTTATATTAAACATTAATTTTCTTCACAAATACTTTCTTCGGGAGCGACCTTTTGTTCGGTATGTTTACCGCCAAGTAACGTGCCGAATTTGAAATTATCTCAAAATATAAATCTTATTTTGTAGAGTCGTAAAATGTTTAAGAACACCTTTTTCTTTTTTGCTGAGTTGACCTCCCCACGGAGGGGAACAAGCGAACATCAATTTACTTCAACCCTTCAGAACCCAACCAACTTCAGATTAGTTGAAAACTCAGTGCTACAATACAGTTTAAGTGTCCATAATACCTCAGCTTAAATTCACTCCTTAACACACTCGTACGATACTGCTCGCAGACTGAGTGGCGGGGAGAAGGTTCCAAGGCGGCAATAGTTTAGGTAATTTCTTTTTAGCGCGAAATTTTTTTTTTAAACACATAGTATCTGCTCTACCTATAGTTAGTTCAGTTATTATGCAAAGTGTCATGATCAAATTTGAAGTATTTTTTTAATACTAGCGGTTTACGAGTATTGTTCGTTTTAGAGGTAACTTTGGATTTTTTTATGGAATCGTGAGTTCGTCACACATAGTACTTAACATTCATTCTCAACTTTAACATTTATTTATTTTAAAATTAATGCTGCAATAGATTCAATATAACGGAAGGATAATGCTAAGCAATGTGAGGTATTTTAGACTTTTAATGACGGCCCTAATAAATATAATAGTTACGTACGGAAAATAAATCTTAGAGCCGAGTTTTAGGATAAAAACTATTTTACGGGTCAAACAGCCAGCATCGGTAGTAAAATACTTAGTAAACTAAATAGATCCCTAGCCACGTTATTTTACATTTTTGGAAATATTTCCACCGCTGGCAAGGTGTTAAGAAGAATTTAGCGTCACAATTCTTTCTCATAAATTCGGCTCTACGGGGATTAAAAAGTTAAGTGGAGGCATTATTTTTCTCACGTAATTACTTTGTTAGCCGAAATAAGAAAAAAACGCTTTTTAAGCTGGTTTACTTTCACGGTGGTAGGATGAACATCCATTATTGACAGATAAGTACTTCTAACTTCGAGCATTTTATTTGAAACGGTCTTTGGAACAGCGTAATGGATTGTAACAATCCCGACTGATAGATTAGTCTAGTGCTTGATTTAAAGATCTCATTCCTATAGTCATTATTTTTTAATTCAATTATTGTGAAACAAATGGCTGAAGACGCCACGTTTATCGTCTGTGTCATTGTGGAAGCCTAAAACTATTATCAAAACATATTCTCTAATTTCATTAACAGCTTCCCCCGCAATATACGACTTTCAATCCATTATTCAGAAGATAATAGAGCAACATTGTATTTTCTCATTAAAACAATACAATTATGTATGTAAATCGCTGAATAACGAGCTAATTTAAGTGTCTTAACCACGTGCTTTGCATATTCATAAGGGATATGCTACATCCTCTGCAGTTTACTGTTAATGAAGTTATGATGTAATATTAGGACGTATGTTTTTAATTAAAATATTTAAGCTGTAGTGTTTATGGCTATAAATACAGGTATTTATAGCCATAAACGCTGTAGTGTTCCATCCTGTATTTAAAGCCATAGACATATCAGGAATTGTTTACCCTTTACTTTTTATCTTGATCGTAATTTAAAATGGGTCAACCATTATGTCTAAAATCCGCAATTAATTTGTTCCAAACCTTTTTTTCTGGTCATTTTGACCCAGTCATAGTCCTTAAATCCTGCCCTAAAATGTCATCTTAATATACATCAGTTCATATCATTTGGTCCTTGGGGACGCTAATCCGTGTGCTAGTCAATATTGCCACAAGCCGCTCAGTACATAGGTATTAGTAGCCCTAACATAGAGGTTACTATGCATATGACCTTATAGACTGTATATTATCTTAAATAGAATATATATTGCGTTGATTCGAAAAAATACTGCCCTATACGAAAAGTCAACAAGCGTCTGATCGAAAAACAAAAGCAAAGGGTTTAGGTATCTTGTAGAGAAAATAAAAAATATATTCAGTACCTACCTATGGTACCTAAATAAATTATTTCAATACCAACACTAAAGTGTCATATTGTTAATTAATTGATGCAGGCGTGACCTTGCGGAAATCCATTAAAAAATACAATTGACGTGGATATATTTAGTAACTTGTTCCGCTTAGCTATTTCTAAAGAGCCATAAAAAACTCCTGAAAGAAATCGACACGTGTTTCACCTCTCAACGAGGCATCCTCAGGATGACGATGGACTTGTTGCGAACTCGAACACGGCGTGTTGCCACACCGAGCGCTGAGTGCAGTCTGCGCTGAGTCCAGTCTGCGCTGAGTGCAGACTGCACTCAGCACCTTTTTACAGTCCGTTCAACCGATTTTGACTTCTGTACCGTACGCATAAGGATGTCATTAATAGCAAAAAAAATATTACAATACCAACTGTTTATTGCAGCTGCCATTTGTCATGCCACCAACGCAATAGAAGTCAAAATCGGTTGAACGGACTGTAAAAAGGTTTATTTAAATATCTAATCTCATTTCATATGGAGTATACGTAGTTGTACATACTGAAGATAATAATTATTAAAAATAGAATTACTTAATTTGAATCGCAAACCAACGTTAGGATAGGCAGGCACTACAACTGGACCTCTATTTTTTCACGACTTGCTTTCGTTTTTGTATCCATTTACGGACGCAACACAAACAAAACAAAAGCACACCGACCGGACACAATGCACTGCATCCGATGTATATATTCCTTATTCAAACGTAAAACAACAAAGCACAGCTTTCCTCTTCCTCATTAACTTGTAAATTAGATCCCTTCAACTGTGTGACATGACGTCACCATGTATTTCAGTTATGCTCAGCACGCTCAGTAATACGATGGGTTACCATTTGCATATTATGATCTTGTCCCTTTCCTGATCTGACATGAACGTACACTCGTTAATTTTAATTAACATCATTAGGTGTAGCGACCGTGTATCGGGATGTGTGTGTCTATAACTGTGGGTCAAAATTCCGGTTAACTTTAACCCTAGAGACCCAACCATTAATTATAATCCGAATCAGAATAACCTCACAACATACAGTCTTTTAATTACATGAAAATCTTAACTAAGTTAATACAAAGTCTAAAAACATCATAATATTCCGAAGCCATTAAATAGATTTTCTATAAGATGAAAATTCATTTTTGGCCTTAATTCGCATATTTTAAAAACAAACTTTTGGCTCAATCTAATCGACATTCACGACATCGAGAACAAAAGCCGTAAGTATAATAAATATGTAATCAAACTTAACATTTTAAGTAGACTTAGAAGTCGCGATAGCGAAACTCAGAACAAAATGACCTCGCCAATTGCTACAGAACGAAGTTATGTAAAATTGGAAATTGCAAGGAACTGTATTAAGAAAATACGAAACTTCAAAACTTCAAGTCACATTTTAGAATACATTGCGCCCTTATTACAAATTCATTTGGAAATATTAACTGTATAAGCTCTGGAAGACGCAATGTAATACAAAAGTAAACTTAAGACTTTACATTTTGTAATTACATAGTACAACGAAGCGTTGGACGGGTGTCGAGATCACAAATTTGTATTCCAGACTCACAATAAAGTTCATTTAAATATAAATGCGACAAGACCTTTACCCAGTAAATGCTGTTACTCCTATAAACTGAGTCGTAATTTTTTATGACGATCGTGGAAATAACTTTGGACATTTAACAAGCCTTAGCAGCCAAATATTATGACGATGCGGGTGTAGGTAAGTACCACACAACATGGCTACTGGCGAACATGGTTAACTAAACACAACGTTAATAAAATTAACTCAGCCGTAATTCTAATCTTATGCCACCAGTGACACACAAAGACCATTCCTCATCCTTAAGCACAGTATAATAAAATGACAGTATTATATCTCGGCAGTGACCTTGAAATAATTACCAGCGGCCGCTCGGTAGATAAACCTTCCACGTCTGTACATAACTGCCGTGCACTCGAGACTGTTGCGTATATACACTGAGATTTCAAAGCGCGACGTTTCGGCCGTTTTCTACGAAGACATAGATAGATAGATAGAATATTCTTTATTATGTACACCATAAAAATTACAGACATTAATTTAGAAATTTTACATTGGGTGACACAATGGGCGGTCTCATCGCTAAAAGCCATATTTTACAGACAACCTTTGGATGGATTTAAATAGAAAAGGAGAGAAAATGAGAGAATGCTGTTATTTATTTATACTGTGACTCAAATGTAGGTTATCAATAAACATAGCAATGAAATATGTATATTCCATGACACGTTATACAGTAGAAATCAATGGAAATTGTGCCAAGGTTTCCGGCTCATAATACCATGAAGTGAAGACAAAAGCTTTATGTAATTCCAATAAACCTCAACACAATACGGAAAACACGGAACTATAAAACATGACGTCGCTGCAATAAATCGTACCGTGATTTAAAATTTCATACTGCGTCTTCAGTTACGTCAATTTTCATACAAAATTCATAGCTGCAGCTTTTAACGTTTTAGCAACATAATTGAGGCGTTTCTTTCCCAAGACGTTTGTTTTAGTTTCATGAATAATTTCCATTTCATACAATTTTGTAGTAGTTATAGTGAGGGGACGTAAATATTTATTAGGCAGCGCTATACCGAACCAATTTAAAAACGGAACGGTTATTTTTTTGGTAGTTCCATTTTATATTTGAATCTACTTTTTAATAGCGTAGGTATTAAGTCGAGTGGAAGGAACTGAGTCTCATTTTAGAGACTTAATCAATGGGTCAATTAACTTTGCTAACTAAAGCAAAGATTTAAAAAGCTGAACACACTTGATATCAATGGAAATTAAAACCCCCGGTCTACTTTTTATAACTTCTGTTCGGTTAAAGCACTGGTCAATTATTTACATTAGCAGAGAATAAAAAAACTGGTACGGAATGTGGACAAAATCGATCCGAAGTTAATTAGGTCCATCTATATTTGCGGTCGTGCGCGGCTCTGCATCAAAGGGCTTATTCTGAACAGACTTTTTATTTTGTTTTGATTTCTTTCCACGACAACAGTGAACTAAGACTTGTTTTAATACCAGACTGCCCCAGAAGGAGGTTTTTTGGTATTGCAGGCGGGACAAACAAAATTGACACCATCATTTCAGGTTATTGGTTTGTCCCGTCTGCAATACCAAAATTCTATAGATTATAATGCTTGTTTTTCTCTTTTCAGTTATATGTTTTTGCAGTCGGGTTTTTTGTTTTAATTTTTTTTTTCAACTTAATCAAAACCAGAACTTACTGGAATTCGTTTTTTTTTAAATAAAATTATGTCAAAATCGTACCTTCTCAATTTGGATTTGGATTCTGATGTTCAAATAGTAAAAAAAAGTATTTATATTATTATTAGTTCCTTTATTTCATTTAAATACTTATAAATTACATATTTAAACATTAGAACAGAAAATATGAGTGATTCTGAGTGTATCGCTCTACTCGCCGCTTATGCCTACGGATACGGTTTGCCCATGCATACACTTTCTGCTTCAGGAAGTCAATGCGCTCTGTGATATGGGACATATAGTCTTTAGGGCTGATATCAGTCCCTGAGAACGCCCGCCTCACAAAGCTCATCACTCTAGGGCGAGTAATGCCCTCCCTGAAGCGGATTAGTTCGCCGATGAGCGCTCTGGCCTCACCAATATGGTGCTCAATTCTGCACTGCTAAGCTGGTACGGCTGGTTTTATTCGTGTAGCTCTAGAGCTATTAGCAAATTTGACGTGAGCTACACGACATGCCGTTACAGCCGCGCAGTAAAGAATTGAGTAAGTATCAGTGAGGTCTTTGCAGTCATCGTAAGAGTTTGATAACTGCGAATCCAGAACCGCCACCAGCGCCCTATTTTTGTTATGCATGGGCAAACGAGGTAAACGTGACCTAAGTTCAGGCGACATGAATTGATATTCCTGAATCGCACCTTCCAAAGCACTCCTCAATTCCTCATTGCATTTGGTGCTTACGTCTGTAGCCCTGTCATCACTCCCCTCATCAGCTTGGCTTGTGTTGGACCGTGGTGCTACTTCAACAGTCTGCGACGGGGGAGCAATGATATGGCTACTCTGCATTTTAATTCGTAAGCGATCAAGTGCAGTGTCCTCCAGCATATGATTACGCCGGATCAGTTACGAGTACCTGATTCAACAGTCGTTGTGCCGAAACGTTGACAGCTGGCTCAAGCACCTGCGAAAAAGAGAGAGCATCCGAACACGATACGCGGTCAGAATATTAATTATTTACGTTCTCTTCTATTTTGTGAATGTGAGTTAGTTGCAGGCTTTATAGACTCAAATATGTTTCGATTTGTTGCCCATTTTGTTAAGTACTGGTACTTGTTGGCAGGCCTACACTATCCTCCCATACCTATTAACTCTCATTATAAAAGCCATTTATTTTAAAAAGTAACCGTTGAACTTCTTGCCGTCTCTTCTCCATAGGAAACGACCAATTAGAACCGTGAATCTAGCTTTTGAAGTTTCATAAGAGCAATAAAATAATTTGATTTGGTAAGCATATAAACGTACTAAGAGAATATGTAAAAATACTCATCAAATGCCATGTTGACTGTGGAAATCCAAGAACACAAAGGGAGGCCTAACAAACGCTGACATGGCGACTTACAAAGTCTCTACAAAGATTGACCCAGCCAAAGCAAATAACTTTGAAAGAATATGGGAAACTTCCATGAGGGTTTCTTCAGCGATGTATATTATGTGTACCTACATACATAAGTTCCGAATATATTTGTCAATTTAGTAGGATCATTTTGTATTACAGTTATTTTCCTGATGACAAATTATTATTTTTAACCGTCTCATTATCTTCTATTAGTCATAATAGCGTTTTATTTATTCTCCTTTTATTTCAACGACAAAATACTAGAATTACAGATTGTCAAAGTCAAACCATTTATTTCATTACGACCATTTACAGGTAGGTACTTTTGAATGGTTAAGAATTTGGTCAGACAGAAAGCTAGGTAAGGTATAATTACAAATGTTTATAAAAGCAAAGATTCAATTAAAACCCTTTTACAATATACCTTTATGTAATCGATCAATGTCTTGCTGATGTAAATATAAAATGTTCTACAGTAAAAACATAAATCGAATACAGAAAATATTTTCCTGTAAATAAAATATACAGACATAATCCGAAAACAACGTCAAAACTGTTTACCCAAAAAAAAACACCAGAATATTTTTTATTCAACAAAAATATCGTCAAAACAGAATAAGTGTCCACGCTCACGATTCGGACGTTTCCGTCGTGAATTAACCCGATTTCACGCTCAGCTGACGAGGGAACTGGCTCAGATGCATATCAAGATGTAAGCGTTACGGACCGACAGAGCTATAAAGGTAAATACCATTGTGGCTGCGAACGGAGCCGGAGAAACGAGCAGTTAGCTTCATCAGATACAACCTTATTGAACGTAGGAAACCTAATTTCGACGTTTGAATTTTTTTGTTGGAATTTAATTCGGTTTTCTTTGCGTTTTGTAATTCAGAGAATATCTTTTTCGTTATACTCGGTTCATAAAGCCGATAAATGTAATACATAAATGTATTTTTTTAGATTTTTTGTAACTTAACGATTTTTAGTGAAGTCTTAAAATTATTTCTGTAAGTGATCTATATAAATACGAAGAAGTACAATCGTGATAATTTCCGAGTACCTACATTACTTTAGTATTATGTATTAGATACTGTTTTGGGCCGCTGTAAACTAAGTCCTAACTTAGATCAAGGGTCAATCAAACTGTTATTTAGTTAATCAAAGTCCAGACCTCGATTTACGATCAATAAACGAATTGTCGCGGTTAGATTAAGACCTAAATCTAGGCAGGCGTATATATGTCTAGTATTTTAATTAGTAGAACATATTAATATTGACTGCCTCGTCGGTCTAGTGGTCGCAAGTGCCACTGCTGAGCATGAAGTCTAGGTTTCGATTACAAAGCCGGGGAAAGTGTTATTAGGATTTTCCGTCTGGATTTTTTCTGTAGCAGCCCGATGTCTGGATTTGTGCTCGGTTAATTGCAGTAGGTTCGCCCCCTATTACATGGAACTTATCCATAACTGGCGAAATGTTACTATTTTTTTTTTTTTTTTTTTTTTTTTTTTTTTTTTTTTTTTTAAAAAAAACGTTGCCCCACACTAGGAATTTCTCCTGCATTGTGGGTGGGTGGTACTATGTTCTTCTAATAACATTGAAATAATAGAATACTAAATTCCAAATCGATCAGACCTGTGGAAGATACTCACATCCATCCATTCAACTAGAAAAGAGTTGATAATCTTTAAACGGCTGAACCGATTTTGATAATAACGTCTAAGAACCATCGCTGCAAAACCTGCCTTCAAATAAAAAAAAACGCATTCCAATCGGTTCACCTGTTTAAGAGCTGCGGTGCCACAGACAGACACACATAGCGGTCAAACTTACCCCTCTTTTTGCGTCGAGGGTTAAAAATAAACATTGTGTGTAGTTAGAAAATAGCAGTGTTGGAATATTGGAGTTAAACCGTGCTATTTCACAATTTCTAACGTCGTCGTGTAATCCACAAGTCTGCAGTAACCATTAGAATAGTTTTATTGTTTGTAGCTAAATCACCTTCAAAGTTCAGAGTCGTCGTTTTTGTTGACATTAACTTTGCTAATCTCGAAATACGGGTAAGTTGCGGTTGCAAATTCTATTAAAGCCAGCTTGAAACTTATCTCATAATATCAAAGTGAAATGTTACATAATTTATGGTTACGCATTTTTTTTGTGCGTTTTGGCAGTCAGCAAGAAGGCCACAAGCCACAATCTTATCCAACTCTTTTTTTCATCTTACGTATTTTATTGCTTTTATGGTATAATAGGTAACCCAATACCAAGGTCTTAGTGGTACTTAATACGTCAAGATCTTCTGAATATTTAAACAAAAAAGAGCGAAAAACAATAAATAACAACTCAGCCAGTACAATCCAACCCGTGACAGAAACTGCTTAACTCAAAAATAATTATTCGAGACGAAAATCATGGGAAAAAAATAAATACCGTTTTTCACTGGCCCTGAAAAAAGTGCTTCTAAGTTTTCTTCTATATCATAAATTCGACCAATTACGAGGGCGGCAAAAGGGGCCATTTGTCACAGAGTAAAAAAACGTGGTCGGCCCACGACCCGTCAGTCCATCTGTCTACTGTAGACCTAACTCAAAACGCCGTTGACTGACAGACCTTATATATAACGTAGAATATTGCATCGCGGTGTAGGGCAACGGACACAGCTTAAACAATATAATAAGATTTTCCTTTTAATTCTCTTCATTCTCGACATATTTCCTGACAGCACTCGTTGTTTTTAATTGTTACCAAGTTGCTTGACCCCTTCAGCAGGTGTATATTGAAATAGCATACCTGGTTTTTTAGCTTCCTGCAAAGGAAATCTCCACACTATTATTTTCATTCATGACGTAAAAAGTGACAAAGGTGGAATCTCTCAGTCAGTCTCAGAGTCTTCTTTTTATATAAAACCCACCATAACATGCGTCGATTTTTTCCGCATTCGCCTCACAAAGTTCGCCCACATTTGACATTCCAGTTTCGTCCCACACTTTGTTCGTCTCATAGGCCAAGAGTAGGTACCTAGTGATTTAATCAAACAAACGAGTTAGTTAATTTTATATTACGACTAAAATATTATTTTAATAACTTTGACTGTACATACCTACATTATTTGTTCTACTTCCAGCCCAATAAAGGTTATTGAAAGCTGCACATCGTGATATCAAATATTGAGTCATATGAAATTCTCATAGAAGTGGAGTGTAGCGAAGCATCAATGAGTTTGGCAGGCGTATTGCTGAGTAAGAATCACTCAGGTTTTATTGTATTTCCGAGTGTAAGGAGATTAATAATTTGTAGTATGAAACAATAATGATGTACGCCAAATAAAATTTGTTAAAATGTGGTGACTGACCTCGCTGATTATTTTATCCACAATTATCATAATTATATAACAAGTCACACTCGTCAGTGCACTTCGTGTCCATCGTCACACTTAGCTACTTTCAATTTAAAAAAATCTCATCTACATAAAACTCAGTTCACCAAACCGCCCCAATATCCTCTATGACACGTCTACGAATACAATACACCGATAGCATTCACTTCAACGCCCGTATACATGTTAGTGATAAAAATTTCCTTCTGCCCATTCACACGACCTTATCTCTGTGACCATCGTTGCCTTTCGAACTCTGCTGAATTCTATATTACCTTTTGGTCGCCCAATCGCATACTGAATCTGGATCTTATTTGCGATTCACATAACGACCAATGATGGCCGTAAATGGTGTACGCTCTATTGACCAGTTTGGATTACCATTGTGTGTACATGATCGCTCTAGTTGGCATTCGATTTGCCTGTAGCATGATGATTCGGGTTTAATGTGAAGTGATTAAATTGCACTTTTGATTTGTGAAACGTAATTTGTGTTGTAGTTCCGTTAATAGCTTAGGGACCAAAAAATTACCCAGAAGATAATATCAAGTTTAAAATTACGTTAAAATAAAAATTGGTTTTGGTAATTCCTTCGCTGATATAATTAAACGAAAACACCAATATAAAGTCTAAACACACGAAACATTACAAATATTCCGCTAGTGAGGCAGAGTATGTAAACATCAGAAACTCATTAATTAAGGTAATTACCTAGAAATCGATGTAGGCGCCTCTCCCAATTAGCGGCAATAACAGTTTGTTCGTAAGTTAATTCCGTCTCAAGTTAGATTGATAGCCGTACTTCTTTTATGTTAACTAAATATTCTAATTTTAACCAAAATTAACATAACTTTGACACATACTTGTAACCGACAAGGGTACAATATTAGGTTGGTAATTAATCATTTAATAATATGTATGAACATTTTTTTTTTCACATTTATCTGTTTTAGGGGAAACCAGTTGTGTGCAATTATTTATTGTATAAGAGAAAGAGATAAAATAAAAATAAAATGTTCTTCATTTTACCAATATACTACAATATAAAAGGTACGGTCAGCATCAAAAGTCGGTTAACACTGTTACTTTGACGTTTATCAACTAAATAGATACCTGGTTTGATACTTTGTTTTTCAACATTTCATACAATAGCTATGAGTTAATGCTCTTAAAATTTTATATTTGTTCAGAATTTTTATGGATATTTTGCTCAATAAATAAGATTGAAAAAACTGAAGTGTTAATCGACTTTTGATGCTGACTGTACTTCAGGCCATTTATTGTTGGTCATAATTTTTTGCTTTGATATTTGTATACAAATGTAATGCTGTACAATTCTTAAATTAAAACAAAATTAAATAAAAACAATTTTAGATTATTTAGAATATAAAAAAGCTTGGGATTGAACTGCTCGCTCTGCTAAGCCTTGTGATAAAACCATAAAACTAGATATTTGAATTAATATGTAAAATCAACATATACCAGTTTTATAAACACATTGACATTGTTGAAAATTATATTCAAAATGACATGATTACTTTGTAAAGTATTATATTATTTTAACTATTGTGAATGTGAGGACTATGTGGATATTGTTTTTTTTGTTTTAGTGATGGTCTGGCAGTTTGAGTAGTTTATGCGGCCTACCCAAATGTCCTTTCTTTGGTATTGTTCGTCGAGTTGAGCTCCTTAAGTTCTGAGTTGAGCTCCACGATTACTGACAAATGCTTGCACTGACTGGACAGGTCCACTCAAATCTGTGTGGTTCTTTCCTCAAAATACCTTTTCAGACACTTATCTACATGGTCCTCATATGGCCTGACCAAGATTATGTCTGGACTTTAAAAGAGACTGCGACCACTGAGTTTGTTTCGGCCTTTCTTCTCAGAGTAGTCAGATAGGAAACGCCGAACTCATCTAGCTTATTTTTAATAATTTTTTTATGTAACGTGTAAAAGTGATTTCGATATCCTATTTACAGAATAAACAATTTCATTTCATTTCATTTCAAATGTGATTACTTTAGGTCGCATACCACAAACAAGCATAACCGTTAATGTGTATCTACTATCTATATAATTTTATCCCAAAATATAAGAATCATCGGAAAGAAATGGCTTATTTTTTCATAAAAAGCCTATCTTTTTAGCTTACACGTATGTATACCCAAACAGAAGTTACGTCTATTATTTTTGTTATTGTTAATATCATTAGGCGGGTAGGAACTGGTTGCAGTTCCAATTTTCCTCTACTTAATTTAGATTGACATCGCAAGGAATATTACCTTTCTCTTATGATAAGAATAGGAAACATAATATTGTATGTTCATAAATTTGGTAATAGCTTACTAACTTGTATTCATTTCAGGAAAATGTATGCTTGTACGAATGTATGTGTATGTCACCGTAAGATTGTGAGAACCGTTAGTTTATAATTTGTCGGAATTATTTCCATTAGATTATAAACTGTCGAAAAATTGTGAACTGGGTGAAATGGGTTAGGTTAGGTTAGAAGTTGCTCGCAGACAGGCAGGCTATTTAATATTAGCGCAAGGTGCGTTACGTCGCAAGCAAGTTTGATACCAGTTCACAATTTGTCGGTTTCCCATGGAAAGATTACTCGTATAAACTAGCGAAAAATAATGCGTTAAATTGTAAATGATTCGTTGCAGTTCACAATTTGTTGACAGTTTATAATTTAACGGAAATAATACCGATAGATTATAAACTAACGAAGTTCATAATTATACGGTGACATGTATATTGTTAACTAGCTTCCACCCACGACTTCGTTTACATTAAAGTCGTAAGTCAATATACTACAAAAACAGCCACATTTTTATAAAACTTCCCTGTGTACTACGTAAGTTTGTAGTTTTGTTCTCAGCAGCCAAAATATACAGAGAGTCAGGACTGGTGACGCGGGAGTAAGCGACGTACAGTTGTCCGTGAGAGATGCAGCTTGTCCTGAGGTTGACACCCGCAGCCTTCAGTGTCTGCCCCTGTAACTTACTGATAATAACATTGTTAATTATAAGAAAGAAAGAAAGGAAATTGCGTTTATTGGTATTACAACAGATAAATACACCAAATATAAAAACAGAAAACAATAATTATAATGCCAAAAGGGCCTCCGCTCAGCATAATGTCAGATGACAACATAAAGTGTTACCTGACGCTGATTTTCAGCTGCAACCCACGAGTGTCATACGCAACTCGGTCTTAGTGTAAATCGATCGTTAACACCAAAATAGCTAGTGGGTAATTTATCTGCTATTCATATTAATTTAAATTTATGGAAAAAACTAGAAACATCGTAGGACAAAGTTGCCTTAAATGGATAAATGAAGCAGCAACAACTTTTGCTTTCCCCCAATCATGACCTATGCGGGTTCCGTCTTTGCTCATGCAAAACCCCATCACATCCATAGGATGCAAACCCTCCAAAATCGATTCCTTCGTAGAGCTACCGGCTCCCCTTGGTTCGTGAGGAACGAGAGCCTCCATATTGATCTTAAAATCCCTACCATCCATCAGTTCCTCAAACGCGCTTCGAAGCGTTCTTTGAGTCCGCGGCCAAACATCGCAACCCTCTGGTTGTCGATGCTGCCAATTATGTCCCAAGTAGAATCAGTCATATTCGCCGACCAAGGCATATTCTTACCGACCCAGACGACCCGACTACCATCCATCAGGAGTCTAGTAGGGAAACGAGTACGCTAGGACACAAGCACAGACGCTTCCCGTCATTCTGACCTCGCCGTCGAGGTCTTTTGCGATCGCGACCGCCGCGCCCCCGAGTAAATGATACTCCCCCCCGACCCTTGCTCGAAAACGAGGTGCCAGCAGTTGTTGCAGCTGAGCACGTAGCTTTAAATTCCCCGATTAATAATCATGATCAAAACTTTGATCCAGCCCGTTCCATCTTTGATGTCCTCCCTCCGGTAAACGCCCTAAGCTGAGGCTCGTACCCCACAGGGGGTGCCCTTTGCGAGCGTTCACCTAGTTTATAAGTTTAATTTATAAGTCCCTGGCTGGAGGCTTTGAGTGTAGCAGCTTAAGGCACCCACAGGTTTGCTCGGTTAAATAGTCATGGCCTCAGAGGCCAGCTATGAGATGCCCTTAAGAAAAAAAAAAAAAAAACAGATTTTAGAAAAGATCCCGTAAATTTTCAGGCAATGGTATATTAATATAGTCTTTGTAAATATAAGCATAAATATACACAAGGCAAACTCAATAAAAATATCATGTCACGCCATACCTCTGTACAAACCAAATACCACAGATTCCTTGTATTAAAATTAAATACCTATGGAATATACACGTGAACTATGTAACCCAAAATTGTTGAAAAGCGTGTGCATTTTAAGGATTCATGTACAATGCATGCTTCCGTCAGTGTGTTATTGTTGTCAATTAATTAAAATGTCGAAATAATGGCCCCTTCAACAGCACTGACGGGGTTTGTAAACAAATTTTTAATTAATACATTGTACGCCTTTATTAACCTGCCGCATGACAACATAACCCTACATTGACCGTTTTTAAAAACTTTGTCATTATTAATGCTTGTATTAATAAACTGCCTTTTATTTAAAAGCTTTTCTTAAGATATTTGAAGTGAAATCTTCTTTAGGCAAGTTGGGCATTTTTGAGATGGGACTAAACCATTGATTTTGCGACATTTGCTCATTTTTGTAAACGCGATTGTGCTCTTTATCTATATTAAGTTACGGATCAATGTTCTATGCAAGTATTTTGACATAAGGTTTTGTAAACGCAATTATGCTCTTTATTTATATTGTGTTACGGATCAATGTTCTATGCAAGTATTTTTACTTAAAGGTAAAGGTTTCGGAAGTATTATTTTTTGTAAACGCGATTGTGTTCTTTATTTAGATAAGGTTACGGACCAATGTTCTATACAAGTATTTTTCTTGCACCAAGGCGATCTTGTTCAAGTTTTCACTTCTGTTGGCACTCCCGGAGTGCCACCACTTTTTTTATATTGTACTAGCTTTTGACAGTGGCTTCGACCGCGTGAAGTTGTAAATTTATCCCACGGAAACGTGCGTGTGGGATGATAAGCATCGTTTCTAATATTAATCCAGCTCGTGGTCTAGGTACCCTTGTGCCAAATTTTATCCAAATTCGTTCAGCTATGTTTGCGTGATTAAGTAACAGACATCTAAACATACAAACTTTCACATTTATAGTATTACTAGCTGCGCTCCGCGGTTTCACCCGCAGAAGTCTCGATTCCGTGAGAATATCGGGATAAAAAGTATCCGATGTGTTAATGCAGGTTATAAACTATCTGTCTACCAAATTTCATCTAAATCCATTCAGTCGTTTGAGCGTGAAGAAGAGACAAACATACACACACACACACACTCACAAACTTTCGCGTTTGTAATATTAGTGTGATATTATGTTATTAAAGTAGTAGGATGGCAAAGGTACTGATGTTGACGATTATGCCAGTAGCTCTCCAATCCATAGTGAAAATAATTAGTAATCGCAAGAGAAATGACGCAAGTCCCATGAAAACAAATATTTGATTGAGAAGTCATAGTATTATTTCACACCCAAAAGATTTTTGTGTTGCTTTGAAAACTATATATTAACATGCGTCATTGATATCCGTTATAGTTACCGATGCTAATAACTAATACTAACTAATACTACTGATACTGACTAGTACTTTTAGGATTCCGTACCCGAAGGGTGCCAAACGGAACCCTTTTACTAAGCCCCAGCTGTCCGTCCGTCTGTCTGTCAGCGGGCTGTATCTCATGAACCGTGATAGATAGACAGTTGAAATTTTCACAGATTTTGTATTTCTGTATTGTATGTTTGTGTATTGTATTTTACTGTGAGCGAGTCCAACTCTCACATAGCCGGATTTTATGTTTTAAAAATAAAATTAAAAAATCAACCGTTTTTTGTACATGAATAACTGAAACACAAACGTACGTAAACATGTGTATACCTGTTGTGTAACTTTTGCAAAATAATAAATCAAAATGTTGGGAATCAGCAATCACTAGTTACCGAAATTATTTATTACTGTCAAATTCAAATTCAAATTCAAATTCAAAAGTCATTTATTCAAATTAGGCTGAGAATCAGCACTTTTCGAACGTCAAAATTACATAAGACAGTCCCCCAAAAACGCCCACCCTTCACCACTTCCTAGTGCCTTTCGCTGGGAAGAAGAAGTGGCGCAACAAACTCCCCAGCAGCACAGCTGTCTGTTCAAGTTAGAAAAAAATAATTCTATACAATAGTATGCAAAATAATTTACATTACGCAACACAAAACATAATTTAAATGATAAATTATTGGCCATATGTCAGCTAGCACACGCCAATATACCAACCAAAAACATCGAGAACTATACTCAAGCAGAAATAAAAACTAAACGTAAACAGAACTACATATCTAAATAAAAGCCTCCAGGCGTAAAGGGCGTGCCCGCTTACATAAAGCTGTAATTGGCAGTTATAAATGATAAACTAGGACCATCGAGGTAAAAAAATAAATAAACAGTTAATTACTAGTTACAATAACAAAACCATGATCAGCAAGACGACCAGTCACCACAAGCAGCACCCGTTCACGAGCATAACGCAAAGATCAGCCATTACCCCCCTCGCCATATTTGAGGGAAGGAGGCAACCCGACCCCCGACGCTACCGCAAGCAGTGACATCTAAGGGAGCATGACGAACTTGCTGCCGGTTGCTCAGGCAAAAAAAAAAAATAAAAAAAAATAATGATCAACTGTCGAGGTCGCTAGCTAACCACAAATTGCAATACAACTCATAACAAAATATTGTAATGAGTAGATTAAGTCAACAATAAAATAAAATAAAAATAAATTGAATTAAAAAAAAAAAAAAATCGACTTATAAAATCAAATAAAATAAACAATTATGTAACTGTCCGTAGGTAAACTAATTCTGGAGAAAGAACATAAGTATTGTCTTGAGTTAATCACAGCGACCAACTATTCTTATCATTTATGTAGTCGTTGATACAATAGTATGCCTTTGAACAAAGGTTAGATTTTACTTTAGTTTTAAACGAATTAAAAGGCAAATCTAGCAAAGAAGAGGGAAGCTTGTTATAAAAGTCTATACCAAGCCCAACAAATGAGTTATGAACCTTATGAAGCCGGTGAAAGGGAGCTCGTAGTTTGTCTTTATTTCTAGTGTTAACATTGTGTATATCACTGTTTTTACTGTATAAGTGTATATTTTGCCTAATATATAAAATGTTGGCGAAGATGAATTGCGATGCCACTGTAAGAATACCAATATCTTTGAAAAAATCTCTTAGTGAAACTCTGGCACCTAGCTGGTAAATTGCTCGAACAGCTCGTTTTTGAAGGACAAATATATTTTGAATATCAGCAGCTTTGCCCCACAGCAGAATACCGTAGGACATAACGCTATGAAAATAACTAAAATAGACTAACCGAGCTGTATCAACGTCAGTGTATTGTCTTACTTTCCTGACAGCGTAGGCGGCCGAACTGAGCCTTCCCGCTAGGCTCGATATATGTGGGCCCCACTGAAGTTTGGCATCTACTGTTATGCCCAGAAAAACTGCTGAGTTCACAGTTTCAAGCACCTCTTTATCTAAGACGATGTTGGGTCCTAGATTTCTAACATTTGGTAGGGTGAACTTTACACATCTCGTTTTCTTGGCATTGAGAACAAGGTTATTTGTCATAAACCAATCCGTAACCATTGAGAGTGCACTGAGTGAGTGCACAACCACGACAATGTGATCAAAATAGTTGCTTGTAAAGAGGAACGTGGGTTTTTAATAAGTCTATTCTACGTGAGAGAAGCCATCATACTACAGTAAATCAATCAATCTACCTAGCCTTTTCCCAACTTCGTTGAGGTCAGCTTCTAGTCTAAGATTATTTTACATAGACCAACTGCCTATCTGACCTCCACAATCGAGTTACTGGGTAACACGATACCCCTTGGTAAGATTAGTTGTTAGATTCTTGGGCGTCGACTACCTATAACCACCGTCATAGATTTGCAAATGACAGCCGGGTCCAACGGCTTAACGTGCTTTCCGAGATGCGGAAAGGTCTCGATATGTAATGGATGGTCACCTATCCACCAACCCGGCAAGCGTAGCTTAATCTTCGATCGACCTGTGTGGCTTTTATTATTTAGCCACGAGCCCCTCATACTACAGTAACAATTCCATAACTATAGTCTTTCCTTGCATTTCTTTGAACCATCTTTCTCGCCGGGCCACGAAAGTGGCACTCAAAGCTAAAGACTTTTAAAACGGATCTAAGTAGCACTTGAGGTCACCTTTTATTTATTACTTTCTACTATTTAATTTGTATCTTTAAGACCAATGTCTGAGCATGAGAAAATGTTTAGGGGAGTGGGCTAAGCTATAAACATTTTTGTTTTGCACCTACTAAGTAATAATGAAATTGGTGATGAATTCAGGTTTCCCAGATTATTAAGGATTACGTAAATTTTTTTGTTTGTTTTTTTTACAGCTGTAAATAAATAAATAAATATTTTTCACGGAATGACCACGCAAGTGCAAGCCACTCTAAACTAAAGACTTTTAAAACGGACTTAAGTAGCCTATACTAGAGCTTACCTTTTATATATAATTACTTTTTGTCTTTTGTCTTTCTGTCTGAGCAAGAGTTCCCCTAAAGGAGTGGGCTAGGCTATCAACATTTTTGTGTTTCACCTAGTAGGTATAATCAAATCGGTGGTGATTTCTTGTTTTCCAGATTTGTAATGGTTAAAACTGCTGTCGATGTCGCTTAGAAGACAGACAGAGTTACATATTTACGAATACAAATGGTTATTTTTATTTATGATTTAATTACTATCTAACAATTTTATCTTTTACCTATTAAACATTCAATACATGATCTAATTAATATTTAGGCTGGCAACACTGGTGTCGCGCTATTATTGTTCCGTAGCGAACTTCCGGAGTAATGGTGGGGCTACACATGCATCATGAATATTGAGTTATCGGGCAGTTGGTCTTCGAATGCAGTGCGAGTAGCATCTCCTTAGTTGTCATAAAATAGTTTGTTTTTATTAGACTAGACGATAAAGTTGTAATTATTTTTTACATGTGCATTTTGATTAAAGTCGTTTATATTTTTCACAGAATCTTGTCATTTCAATTTGTTGCCAAAGTATAAATTAATGCGTTCTTTGATACTTAAATTAATTCCAGCAATCTCATATTCAAGTAACCCATTAATAAAAACGAATCTCGAGTTTTTACATTACATTTTCTTTCTACGCAATGTTGCATGAAAAGTGATTGCAGTAAAAAACATATATTTTATTATATTTTCGCAATAAAATATCATATTTTTGATGTATCGAGTGAATGTACAAGTACAACTGCCTTTCACAGTTAATGATGCATCATCATTCCGGTTATTCATCAAAGTCCAGGAGAAAGTTTATTCAGTGTGACAATGAATAATATTCTCGAATACAAAGATACAACGACGATGTTTACTTCCGTACTAATCTGCGATTGATGGAAAAACATTATTATTGTTTAGTTAGAGAAATATTCTCGCAAAAAGAGTATTGAATAGTTTATCGCTGTTTATATCGAGTCAAATTGAAATCACAACTGTCATTCTTTGACAGTTGAATGAAACATGCCAAATTGACATAGGGTGTCAATCTGCTAAACAATTTATTTCTCTGACTGTATGATGGTATGCCATAAATGACAGATAACATAACATAAATGACAGATAACAAACATAAAATCACGCCAGTAATCCCAGAAGGGTTCGGCAGATGTGTATCTAAAAACGGGTGTAGGTGTAAATGACTGATATGGCCAAGTTTTTAGACTAAATTCTGTACCATTTACCTTCTAATGCATTCGATTTATGATTGTAACGCCACTATTAAAAGATAAAGCATTTCCGTAGATCATTTCAGAAGTCCAAATCAGTCACTAACTAAGCAATCTGAACAACACTATCCATCCAATTAGTGCTCTTCACAAAATCACGTTTCCTGAAAATCTCACTTCGGCAAAATTTCCTCCTCGCCGTATTTACGGACAACTTGAATTGGCAGCAATTAAACCGAAGGTGGGTAGGCTCTGTCATTCGCCAGTCAGTCGAATGCAGTAAGAGGGTTCCTTAGAACACCCATAAATAAACCGGTTTGACTGGCATCCGCCCCAATAATTAGGTATAGTTATTTGAAGGCGGAAAGCAATGAAGGAGATGTATGAAGGTTTGAATGAGAAATCGAGGTAAATAGAGAGTCTATTAATGTGTTTGTGTAAGGTTAATGAGTCTCGCCCAAATTCGTACCCTTAGGGTTACGTATACCGTCACGTTCGAGACAATGTAAACCCGTTTAGTATAGATATCAGTTTACTACTAGTTATTTATTTTTTAAGTCTAAGAACCAAACATCGAACTCAAAGTAGGTACCTATTAAAACACAGATAAAGCAAAACGAAATGATAGAAAAAAAACCGGCCAAGTGCGTGTTGGACCACGCACAAAGAAGGGTTCCGTAGTTGGGATGAATTTATCCCAAAAATAAACTTAACTTTGTAGTTGAAAAACATGATGTTCTCTCATACATCGATATACGTCACGGTCAATTCTCCAACTGCTAATGTAAGTTTGTAATCGCTGTTTTTTTATGTGATAAAACTACAAATTAACAATTTTCGGAGTTTTCCTTTACTTGTGCTGTGAAACCTTGCGTCCTGCCAAATTTCATGATTCTAGGTAAACGGGAAGTACCCTGTAGATTTTGATTTATTTGCGAGTATTTACATATATCACATAAATGACCGTGTTTTCTTATTACGTTGACTTAAACGCTTGACTTTTTTAAAGCTCCAAGAGACCATAGATTTACGTATTTGATATTAATTTCAACTTGATACTCCCACACGTTCCTGAGAAAATGGGTCTTGACAGACTGACGGACGGACAACGAAGACAAGTGTTCCTATAAGGCCTCTGCCTCGAATCTTGCGGGCAGCGGGACGACGGCGGCGGCGGCGCGGGAGCGGGGCCGGCAACGCAGACCCGTTCTCGAAACCAGCGGCAGCGGCAGATCGCGCGGCACTATAGCGGCAGCGGCGTAATGTTGTGTTCCTGATTGTGTCGTCGAGATATTTGTTTTATTCGCGACGAAATGTCTAAACAACGCCAACGGCAACAACATCTTTTTGATTCAAATTTATTCCTAACGCTCGATTTTAAATTGCACAACACTGCAATGCAGACGCACGGGCGGTTACCGCTTGACTGGAGTGCACCGCTCGTTGCCTGCCCCCGCGCCGCTGCCCGCAAGATTCGAGGCAGAGGCCTAAGGGTTCCGTTTTTCCTTTTGAAGTACGGAACCCTAAAAACACTTACGTCTTTCAAGTTGTGTAACCGTCGACGCTGGCGTGAAGACAGTACCTGTAAACAACCTCTATAAGGAGCTGTGGCATGCATCTTTTTATTATTTCTGACTACCCCTTTGAAAACTGAACAAATTTCCATGTCTTAAAACCCTGTCGAGAACAAATTGTAGAAAGTCATTCATTTGTAATTACGCTGCCATAGTCTGAAACTGCTCGGTGAATAAATTCCAGGAAATATGTAAAACAACATTCAGTGTTGTCGACTTAAATCGCTTGCAGTTGCAAAATGCGGACATAAGTAAAGGAAAGGCGTTAATTTGTTTATATAACGTTTCTCATTTCTGCCGGACTGAATAATTAAAGAAGAAAGAAAATCATGCAGGTTTTCATTCAATTTTATAAAAAATTCAGACTGATTAATGATAATAATGGCTGTAACAAACATTAATTAATTCGTTTGCCGATTCAGTGGCAATGCGTACAAAAACTGGTGATTTTTTATTTGTATTGTAATACGAATATTATTTAATTAATTACAACGACGATTATTTGATTTATAATTTAACATTTACGCCGCACAGAATAATATGAATAAAAGTTGATGAAAACGTATCACGTAACCTATCGTGGACCATATTGTCTATTGAATTTACCCGAAGTTTCCAATATCATCCGCACAAAGAAAGGAGTTTCGTTAAAAAAATCCGTTTTAATCCAAACCCTTCAGTGTCTATTGATCCTGACTTGAATATTCAGCGTACACCCAGACCAATATTTTTTACACTCCAATTCGCATCCACCTTTCTTTTTCGTGACTAAACTTCTAAGTGCCCTTGAATATTACGTCTACGCAGAAACATGTTTTCAAACCACGGAGCGTTGAATTTCTTATCCTCTTTAGGTTAATGAAACTACACATCGAGTGGGAGGGTTTGTTGGCAAGACGCTTGTGAAAGTAGTGCTTGTCATAGTTAGTTCAAGGCGCGCAGATTATAGCGCTACCGATAGATATTAAGTTTAAAGACGAACTTAATTTTAGAACATTGTATAGTCTTTTCATTTTTATTTATATTTCCTTGATAATAAGTATGCCAAGTTTCAGCTCCATTGAATGCCAGGAAGTGCTTGAAAAATGTATGACAATGCGAGTAGCCGGAAATACATACGAACGAAGCAAGCTAAATGTAAAGCTTGTAAAAATAAGGACTATCTAATTTTAGGATCTTGGATTTTGTTCAGCAGATAATTATTTTTACTTTATTACACTTGGTTAAAAATAGTATCTACAGAGATACTATTTGTGTGTAAATGTAATAAGGTCAAAGCCGTTTTTCTAAAGACTCCTGTGAGTCTTTAAAAAAACGGCTCTTAGGGTCATCGTCCACGATGCTACCAACCACAAACTAGTTAATAACGCGTTAGTAAGTCGCATCATGTACGGAACACCATTGAAATACTACTGCTGTGAAGTTCTGACTAATCATTGGTGATTTGAGTTTGTTACACGTTTTTTTTGAGTTGTCTTTAGTAGCGTATTGATTTCAAACTAACAAAATGGAGTACTAACATGCAACGAAGAACATAGAGATAAGATAGAATATTCTACAGATAGGGTCATATCCCAAGACAGGAACCGATATTTTTAAAAGGTTTTTGCCTTATCTTGGGATATTCCCCTGCCGGTGTGGGTGGGAATTTCCATGTTGGTAACGATAACCCAATTCAATCCCAGTTCACACCTTGTTATAATGATAGCGTGAGAGATGGTTATGATATTGTAGCAGCTAACAAATTCTCTAATTTAACTCAACTTTGAAATCATTTTTTAATGTCATGCTGTCTCCGACTCTAGGATTTTGGGGAACATCAGCTGCTATTTCGTGGGTTTGGTTGTACAAGTATATTGGAACGACAGAAAGAATTTTAAGAATTAAAGTTAAGTGTCGTTAAAAGATTTGGGGATAGGTTTTTAAAGGTCATTAGGTATAACGGGTTTTCTAATAGCTCGTATTTAAGAATAATGAGTGAGTTCGTTTTGTTGCTGTACCTAACTGTAATGTAACTATTATTATAGTTACATGACACTTGAAACATAATTCATATTTTTTTAATTAAATGATCACGCAACAGCCACAAAGTACATATTTTTAATAAAAATATGTTAGGTATTTTTAACAGTTTGTTTTAACTTTTATCTGCTGTCACAACAGTGAAATATTACACAAAAATACATGAATTTGTCAACCCCAGCCATTTTTACCGTGATTGATAACTTTTGTTTGTTTTCATATTTACTATAGCCATCATTATTTTTATTTGCGACACTAAAAAATGAAAAAATTATTATGCGGAGAATAACTATTAATCTAAATGTTATGTAGAGAAACTTTTACAATATCAATTAAAAATGTTTTCACTCTGAAACAAACAATATAAAATAATTAATGTTTTAATTTTCCTTCTTATGATTATTACTCTTACTTAATTGAAATGTTTTCAAGTTAAATAAGAAATCTTTTTCGTGCACAAGAATCTTTATTTTACCTTGTTACGTGGCGAAGAATACTATGAACAATTCCCACGGGATTATACTGCAGAACTAAGACTCTTAGTACCTAAATACAACTTATATTATAACTAAGATGACGTGTATGATGTCAAACATCGAATAACCCAAAAATAACGTACACCAAAATGTATTAGACATTTTCCTATCGTCAGCAAATCCGTAAGAAACCTTTTTCCACTTTAATCTCATATTATGAAAACACGGCATCCTCTATCTATTGGGTAGCGAACAAAGCTCACCATATCTTTTGATATCCGTCGGTAATCTCGACCAAAACCGGCGCGAGTCAACGAATTCTCGAGATACGTGAAGATCTCATTTGAGAGGGTAATTCAATTTTAATAAGCCTCTCTAAGCGGCAACTTACATTATCAAGTCTCGTTGCGACGTTTTACGCCAGTGCTCATTGTGCCCGCGATTCTCTTCAAAAGAATACT
Source organism: Agrochola litura (assembly GCA_949152395.1). NCBI lineage: Eukaryota > Metazoa > Arthropoda > Insecta > Lepidoptera > Noctuidae > Agrochola > Agrochola litura. The sequence goes on along the minus strand of OX424509.1, from coordinate 11,657,830 downwards.
TATTATGAGAGAAAATGACGCGGAGAAAAATATTCCGGAGATTTTTTTCGTCCATTGTCCTTTTGTCAACGCACAGTTGGGTCTACTGCCTCTAAGATGCAGGACTAGCTGTTTCGTCTATTCATATTGCTAAATTTTTAGCATTACTTTTTGTCTCCAACTGACTTTTAATTTGATTAATGCCTTTAATTGCGGAAAGACTTTTGTTCTTGTGACTCTGCTTTGTTTGATTAAAGTAAGCTCTGATATTTGAAGACTTTGAATTTAATTAAGCCTGACAGAATATTAAATTAAAATACTGTTTGTTTTTGTTTTTGACAACGATGCACGAATACCGTCACCACAATGAATGCAAAATGAATTAAATATATGACATCAATTATTTAATATAATTGGCCAAACATTCCAACCAATTAAACAACAGCCACATCTTTACCCACATAACCCAACATTACCATATTCATTTATTTGATACCTCATAAAATCACCGTTAAATTGTGCTCTAGTAAATATATGCACACCTTTACACGTCTCATGACTTTCCATCCGACATATGAATATATTTGAATAATTCACATAGGCCCGTCTCAAACGCTTTTGTAGACTGCTTCCTTAACGAGCGAACGGATAATAGAAACCGGTAGCGTTATTTTCTAAGGAATTAGGTATTATACGTGACTAATATTCTCTTGAAAAGACGCTCAATTTTTCAAGGGCCAAAGGCGCTGACATTTAAATTATACTTTTTGGTTACCTTTGGCATTATCAATCACGTTTTAGAAAAACCTTTCTGAATTACGATCCGAAGTGTGATTAAAGTATGGTATCAATAACAGTCTTATAAGTTCTAGTATTAAGCATGGCACAAAAGGGCGGAGGCCTATACTTAGCATTGGGTGGAACAAGGCTGCTTATGATGATGACAAAGGTCTAGTAAGTATTCAGACCCATATTGTTTTCATCGGCATTTAAGATTTCAATGTGAAATGCAATAAAAGAGAACTAAAATACATATAAAACATGTATATTAAACTGAATCAAGTCCAGTCCAATCTTCTCATTTTGAATTCCAGACAGAATGTTGGCAAAGTTTTCATAATCCGAGAATATAATTCACAATCTTTATTCCTATTGTGAATAACCCAAATAGAGCTCGCGAACCCATTTGGAAGGCGTAAATGAATCTTCCAATTGTCGCCATTTGCTGGTGCCGAGTATAATCTCATTCTGTGTCGACTCGTTAAGTGCAATTGCACTACGCCAAATTGCATCCTGAAGTTGCTACGTTTTCTTTGAACAAAAGAATGGTCGTCGCTTTCTTTTTAGGGTTAAGTATTTGCGACCCTCGCACAATAAGGTTTCGCTATGTGTTGCTACAATTAGATTGCTATCGTTGTTAGTAAGATTACGTTCCTGCTATGTAATAGACGTGCTAAGTACTTAAGTTATATTGAAGTCGGTAGGTATGGATATAAGTCTAGAACTGTCTAACCTCATAATCCTATCTCTGAAGTTGGGTTTATTTAAGTTGCGCAGGTTGTAATCCTTCGTTGGGTACACGTATTTTAGAATTGGTACACCTTCTAGGAATTCCTTCTATTTGATAATAATGTATAATTTCGCGGAAACGAAGCCGTTGAAAGCTAGTATAAATAAACACGCGAATGTTTGCATATGAGAATGTCGAGAAGTCCGTTATTAATGTAGTCAAGCTAATGCTTGGTAAATACGACAATGTACAGCTTAGAACAGTAACAAATTGTGTTCCTGCTAAGGCAGGTAACTAACTACAGCGACACTTAAGCATAGTGTACATACTCGTAGGTATGTGTATGCTAAACGAATTAGATAGCGCGCGAGATGAAGTTGTGTCATTAGTACATATGATAGTTACAACGGCCATTTTACCTAATGGTATTCAGTGTAATTTCAAACAAACTATATTCCCATCAAGTTTTATTAATCCATAAGGATTCCATTTTCCAAGACGCATAAAAAAACAAAAATTAAATCCATTTTCGATCGCGTGTCAACCACACAAATGAGAATCGAAGTCAATCCGACGTCCCCAAGCAATTCCTAATTCAATAAACTTTAATTTCCAAACTTTTATATTAGAAAAACAAAGAGAAATCGATTTTAAGTTTACGAAATTTTCCCACCGACTTTTTCCTCGCGTTTTCTTTCGGTCTTACATAATTTTGTCGCCTCAAAAGTTATGGGATAAGGCCTCAAGGGGACACTAACGACCGGGTTTTGTGTAAGAGATGGAAATACTTGGCAACATGCGTTTTTTTTCGTCTATTTTTGCACGAGTAAGAATAGTATGAACAGAATACACCTGTAGGATTACCTTGATACATTGCCTTTTATTTCTCTCTGGGATACATCGTTCGAACAATAGTTTGGTTTCTTAAAAATTATTCCGATCTGGCTTTTGCCCGCGGCTTCACCCACGTGGATATCGGAAAATATCCCACGGGAACGTACTACCGGGCAGTACCGGGATTACATACATAATAGCCCAGGAAAAGGTTACTGACTCCTACAGCTGCGCTCTAACCATAATTATTTTGTTACGCGTAATTTTGAATCTGTGATATCTTTTAAACCAGTCATTTAAATGATATGATGTCAAGACATATTTCAATCTAAATTAAATGCCTAATTTAAATAACATATTTTATTGGATAAGGATTAATATGATACAAGTCAATATAGCTTCGGAAATAACAATGGAATTTTTATCAAATTCTGAAAGATACTAATGGTTACTGTGGGTCATCCTTAGAAGATAGACATATGCCATTGCGGACTTTTTGTCGAACTTTTTAAGGTCTTCAATCCTGTGGAACATAAATTTGATGTATCTCCAACGGTTTACGCGGCGCACGCCAGTAAAGCTCCCAGTCGGCATGATTTTGTTCGACATCTTCGACAATAGTCATCATTTATCAGCCAATTTACACAAAACTATAATGAATTATACACTAAAACCTTTCGCAAAAATCACTGCGTCTATTGATGAAAACTGTTTGAAAATCTGTTCGGTAGTTTTTGAGTTTATCGCGTTCAGACAGACAGACAGACGCGGCGGGGGACTTTGTTTTATAATATGTAAGGATAAGGATATTTGTACGTATCTATCTCCTATATTTATATCGCAATCGTTTATTAATATAGTTAGTAGTAGTATGTAATTAATAAGCGAAACCTTTCTTTACTCGATTCTAGGTTACGTAGGTAAAGGATAACTTGATTAAGGTTAACCTCGCATTAGATATTATCTTAAGAAATTGGGTTAAAGGATCCCCAGACATACCAACCTAGATGTTATTCTAGCATAAAATAATTCAATCTTCATTGACTACTTTAGCGGGAATCAGACGTAACACAATAGGTATAACCTGCTAAAGGGCCATTTACACGTTTACCTAACATTTAAGCACTAATGAAATAGTCTCAAGAACTTGCTCATTGCCTACTCTGTAAATATTACACCATCGCGGAAAATCAGCATCAGTTATATTAAGGCGAAGTAATGTAACAGAATTTAGCAGCTCTTAATAACTCTGGTAACCGCAGGCATGAGTATAAAGGTAAGTGGATGGCAATTGACCTACATTACCTTAAATGAAGTCATTAGCAAATCAGGTAAATCGCCTCCTATCCTCCCCTTAAATGTTAATTTTGTGAGCTTTTAGTCTTCATTGCGAAGTATTAATCAAAATTATAAGGGAACCGAATTAAACGGTATTGTGACACGGAAGCGGGGATGGAAATCGATATGAAATTGCCAGTGACGCGTGACGAACTTGAATCGTTTCATCAGATTCGAGAAATTCGTTTGTAAGGAACCGATATAAATACCTAACATTGTGAAAATTGCTGTAATACGGTAGTTGCCTAGGTAAAAAAAGAAGATCTATTTAGTCCGTCTTTCAGATAATAAAAAAATATTAGACACGTATTTTTTGCTTTATCATATTAATCAAAAAACTTTTTACAAAAAAATGTTATTTTACACTTTGTAGTGTTTTTTTGGAAGTCGGTTGTTTTTTTTTTGTAAAAGTTTTTATTTTTCACTTTTTAGTTGTGGTACCTACCCCACACAAATTCGAAAACCACTACCTGCTATGTAAATAACAGTGACAGGAACTTATCATCCACATACTAAGTGGGAAAAAGTACGTATTATTGAAGCTAACTCAAAAACTATCGAAGCAAAGTTAATCCCACCAAAAACATTCTGTAAAAAACTAGCCAAGTCTCGATGGAGCTGCTTGTTTATCTCTAAAAAGTAATGAAATCTAGACAAAGTCGTGCCAAGTCTAAGGTTCCTTACTGTGATTTCTTTATTATTATAGTTAATGTTGTGTGACTTGGCCGTTGAACATTCTTTATACGTTAGTGGAACAAGTCAATTTTGTTTACACGTAATGTTATATCTGTTGTAACTACCTATGTTTGTTAAGCGAGATAATAGCCCATACTGGTATTGGTAATTGGATGTTAGTGTCTCATTTTAGGCTGTTGTTGATTGTGCAACACATGCATTCAGCATTGACAATGGGTAGCGGTTCTGGCGACAGATTGGTGCAATGGTGTCATAAAGCACCTGGTTTTGTACCCTTGTGTACCCTTCAACGGCCAAGTCACACAACATTAACTATAATAATAAAGAAATCACAGTAAGGAACCTTAGACTTGGCACGACTTTGTCTAGATTTCATTACTTTTTAGAGATAAACAAGCAGCTCCATCGAGACTTGGCTAGTTTTTTACAGAATGTTTTTGGTGGGATTTCACTTCTTTTTGTAGAAACGTGGGCATATTGGTTTATTTTATTAGATTTTCTTATTTGACACAGTTTCTTTCTTTTTAGGAGTAGTTTTTTCTTTTGCTTTTTTATTAGGTATTACAAATCTTTCTTTTCTTTTTTTCCGGTTCTGATTCTTGTACAGTAGCAACAGTTTTTCGTATTGCCCATTCGCGTTCATTATTTATTCTTTTAGACGGTTTAGACGGTTTAATTTCTGAAAGATCGGCGCGGTATTTACGCCTAAGCCGGTTGTATTTGGTGATCGCTGAAGCTTGAGCTTTTATACTATTGAAGTCAACATTTATGAGGTGCACCCCATGAAGATTGGTTACTCGTGAAAGCGCCACGTAGGCTTGGCCACAAGACAATATGGAGGTGCCAATGTCCATGAGGGCATTTTTTTGACTTAGACCTTGGCTCTTGTGAATTGTTAGGGCATACGCCACACAGATTAGGAATTGTTCTCTGTACACGCATGCCCGGGGTATGATCTCAAATTTTGACTTAATAGGCAATAATTCGTGAATCAAATTATTAACGAATTTCTTAATTATTAGACAAGTGTCAATATAATTAATTATCAATGAACTTTCTACATACAGCGAAATTAATGATATTTTTAAACGAAACGAAGTAATATCTAACTAAATAAACTAAACCTACAATACTAGAAAAGTACTTATAAACACGAACGCGATTCGAAGTACTGCCTAACTGTAAATTAAACAAAACTGTAAAAAAAATTAGAGGATTATATCCAAGATAAGAGTGCTTGGAAACATGCTGGTCCTGCTCCATAGGACAATTTAGAATCAAGACAAAATCAAACTGGTTGCTAATTTAATTGTAAAATTGATTATTTTGTGTTTTATGACATTGATTTTACATTCTGTGATTACTTTCTCACACACTTATTAATTACAAAATTTTAGGAAAATCGTCTATTTTTACAATGTTTGTAAATATGTGAGCACCATGTATCTATCACATATTAAATTATCTGTCGTTGCTTCATTTTTAATTCTTTTTACCTATTGTGGTATAGTAATTTTATTCTAGGTGCATCGTCTTCACATATAGGTAATATTATTTAACTAATGTACGTGCATATACAAACAATTGTAAAACATTTAAAAAGAGTAACGGTGGAGTTTCTTGCCCATTCTTCTCCATACGAAAACTACCTTTTGGAAGGGGCGACTAGAATCAATTTTAATATTTTGTAAATTTTGACGTTCAAAAGTGCCATACATGGGCCTATTTGAAATAAATGATTTGACTTTGACTTTGAAACCTAGAAAACTAAGAGTACTGAATAACTAACAATTAAATAAAGTATTCAATTAAAACTTCTTTTAAATCTAATAATTAAGTAATAATCAGTAATCCATCACTAATCATAAAATTCCTAACCTATTCAAATCTTCGAATTGTTATAATAACAACCTGCTAATTAACCTTAGCAAACCTCACGAAATACTAAGCGAAATCAACGAAACGCAAATAATCCCTCCTAATCCCTAGCAAACGTTTTCAAGCGCAGTAGAAGAATGTCGTAAACGACTGAACGCGGCCGGTTGCCGCTTCGACATATAAGGTTATCGGAAAAAAATACGTAAGCGCGTTTTAAAATACAGTCAGCGCTATCTAGCGACGTGTGCGGGTATCACCGCCACTCTTAGTCCAATGCATTATATTTTGACCAAATTTTGAGCAAAATTGAGCGAAATAATATTTTTGTGTAATTTGTTTATTTAATTTGTGTAATGTTCGAGTAGAATAAAGTTAATCGTTCGACTATTTCTTCTTGTAAACTTGTATAAGTATAAGTTCAAAAGCCAGTCTAGTCTTATCCAGAGTTTTCCTTTAATTTTATTTATATGCGTATTAAAAGCAGAAGGGGAGGCATTTGCCCAGCAGTGAGACGCTATAGGCTAGATTAAATTAGATTAGAAGATGTGTCCCACTACGCTGGATTTTTGCAATGACAGTCGATTTTTTTATGTACCAATAGTAGAAGGGGGCATTACCATCTCTAATACAGCTGAGACCAGCTGAGGATTCTTCATCAGATACTCAGACCTTCGATTTTTGACATCAAATGAAGCGGCCCACCAAGTTGAATATTTTTTGTAAAGACGGTATGTCGATCTCTAATAGTTTGGTTGGGCTCTTATGTTTTCTATTCAGGGTCACCAGGTACTCCAGATCTTCGATTATCCTAGTTTTATAGTTTTCCCTTTATGTGGCCATTAAACCCTAACTCTGTACCAAATTTCAGCTCTCTGAGTTTATGGGAAGTACTAGTTCTATTTTGATGATCATGAGTGAGTGAGTGTCATAAATGCGAAACTTTGCTTTCGCTTAACTTCGGAACTAAATGACCTACAGACTTGAAATTTTAGATTTTAAGTATGTGATTATAGCTTACTGGATGACGAAAATTTCTGCGTTCTAATCTTATCCAGAGGTTCTCAAATAGGGGCCTGAAAATGCGGCAAAATGGTTCCAGTAAAGGATGGTACGGCAGTATTTGCTTCGCGCTCGACTTGGCGGGGGCACTGCCGTGCCCCCCGATAAAATTTATATGGGACCACCTCGAGAGTATATTCTTTCAAACATAAAAAGAATTTTCAAAATCGGTCCGCAATGGACGGAGAAATTGGTGGAAATACATAAAAAAAAAAAAAATACAAACATACGCGTCGAACATATTATAACCTCCTCCTTTTTGGAAGTCGGTTAAAAATTATAAAACACGCAGTGGGGGCTCGCTACGTCACAACGCAGTATTAAATCTAGCAAGGCACATTTTAACTCGATGTATCACCGTAATCTTTTGATTACGTCAAAAAAGAAAAAATACGTGTTCACTATTTCGTATACAGGCCTATTCTTACGATTAACAAACGTACTGGTGATTGCAGCATTGTTACTGGCAGACTTAAATTACGGTCGTACCAAAATATTGATCCTAGAATACCTATAAAAATGCTGCAGTAATGATACTTAGATAGGTACAATATATCAACATAAGCAATATACATTTTACGATTATCGACCTCTTCGTTTACGATGAATATGGACGTTGAAAATACGCACTTTTTTAGATTGCTAAGCCTAATCCTAAGATACGATCATATATTTTCAAGTAAACATGTGGCATCTAAGCTTTAAAAATGTTGAGTAAAGATTGCAGTAATCCGTTTAGCTCTGGTTCTGTAAACGATGATCGCAATTTTGCATTATCATATCTAAAGTTTTCAGAAATTTGAATTTTCTTTTCAAACTTTGAATTGAATTGATTTTAGGTTTAGAGCGCTAACACACTGGGACGTCCTGGCGACGTCGCCAGGTCGCGCTGCCAACTAAATGGATACAGTTATATAGCGGGTGGCTCACCTGGCGTCGGTTTGGTTACGCAGTCAACATTTACAGCATACATTTTGTTGGCGACGCTACCTGACTGCACTGCCATGGCGTTCCAGTATGTTAGCACTCTTATAGATAGGTTTTCTTTCTACAGTAAGGGAACATACAACTGTCAAAGAATGACAGCTGTCATTTGAATATACGGACAATTTAAGTTGGTAGTAAATTCGCTTACCAGTTAATAGCCCTGAATTTACTTTGATTATAGTAATGATGCTGCATATTTATGATAAGCTACCTATCGAAAACGTAGCATTGGAAGGCGTCCCATTAGGTGGACCGATGACCTGGTGAAGGCCGTAGGAATCCGCTGGTTGCGAGAAGCACAGAACCGGTTGAAGTGGCGGTGCTTGGGGGAAGCATATGCCCAGCAATAGATGATGATGAGGACATATCGAATTTCCGATTCAACCTACCAAAAGATAACAAAATCTATCAAAACGTTTTGTCAAATGCTACAAATACACTTGGTTATAGATACTTGTAGGGATTCACTACATGCTTAAACATTTAGGTCATTTAGGCACAGATTACATTCAAGGTAGGTTAAGACCTTATCGCCTTTCCAGGGCTTTGCACACATTAGAGGGTCTATTACAAAGTTTTATCCAGATATACTTTACCCTTTGTTAGTTCAAGAATAAAAGTACTAGTTGGATATTTTTAGATGGGGCAGTATTAGTCCTTAACTTTTTATCTGCATTCACAGATTTTTTCAAATTGTACAGTCAGTACGAAATGCATGGTAAAATTTTATAACAATTTCTGACTTTTCGAGTTATCAAACCTTAGTTTTTTATCGTTATAAGATTAGTTTTTTATCCTTATAGGATTCGATTGGCATCAAAAGTATTTTTTTTTTCTGTGAATTTCGATCAAAGTTTCTCAAAAAGGTAAAGACACTCTCCTTAGATCGTTTTCCTATAGCTACAAAAGTTAGGATACCTGCCCTTAGCGCCCCGCCTCAAAAATCCATCCTGTATATAAAGTTGAGCTATGTAACAAGACGTCACGGTTCGATTTAATTTTTACTCTTAAAGTAGGTTTTTAACCGACTCAGTTAAACGTATTGCAACAAATAGCAAGAACCAACAGCTTATTGAGAGGCTTATAGTATTAAAAGAAAACTATAAGAATGCCACAAACGGTAACGAAACGTGGTGAGAAAAGCTTTTGATGCTGCCCATAAAAGAGCTGAAGTTTCTTCAGAATATTTGTATTGTTACTTAAGATTCTTAATAAAATCGAAAATAATCTATACTTACATACTTATTACATAATCTTTATATACATAATTATTCGGTACGTGTGTTTGTCACCTAGCTCATCCTAAACGGCTGGACCGCTTTGGCTGAAATTTTGTATGTATATTTGAGTGGGTCCCTAAATGGTTTGAAAATACAATTGGATCCGGTAGAGGACGCTGTTCAAACAGGATAACGTCTGTCGGGTCCGCTAGTCTTTACATATATAATTCTTCTGTAAATGTGTTTGTCACCTAACTCCGCCTAAACTGGCCGGACCGATTTGGCTGAAATTTTGTGTGTATATTTGAGTGGGTCCCTGAATGATTTGAAAATACAATTGGGTCCGGTAGGTGGCGCTGTTCGGACAGGACAACGTTTGTCGGGTCCGCTAGTAATATTAGAAAATACTTATAATAATAGTATCAGTATATGCGAATATTATAATGCGAAAGTTTGTGAGGATGGATGGATGGATGTTTGTTACTGTTTCACGCAAAATCTACTAAACGGATTTGGATGAAATTTGCTTCACAGATAGTTAATATTAAAAACTACTTATAACCTGGATTAACACATAAGATACTTTTTATCCCGATGTTCTTAGGGAATCGAGACTTATTCGGGTAAAACCACGGGACGCAGCTAGTAATATTATTATAAATATTTCTTCAACAACAATTGATCTTTTTAATAGACTTTATAAGCTTTTTCAAGAACCACTCTTTGTAATTCGATGCTCTTGCAACATCACACAGAATTTAACTGTTTCTTTTATATTCAGTAAAAATATATACTATCTGCTGTCAGTGGGTTTGCCCGCAGGGCTTTCTCTAAATAAAGCCTAAGTTACTCTTTATAACATCAGCTATTTGCCAGTGAAAGTCCTGTCAAAATTGGTGTAGCTATTTCGGAGATTAAAAAAACAATTTTTAAATTTTTTGTCTGTTTGCTCCGGGCAAACAGACAAAAAATTTAGAAATTGTTTTTTTTGTCATAAGTACCGTATATACTTTCATATGCATTTATAGTAAAAAGCTGTTATTTTGACGTTACAAACAGACACTTCAAGTTTATTTATTTGTAGTATGGTTTTTATATATGTATAGATTATTTATAAAGCTTACTCAGAACTGCACAGGATTAATAGACTCCATTTACGAGAAGACTTCGAAGAAATCAAATACCTGAGCACAATATGCTTTTATTCAATCTACTTAACGTTTTTTAAATTTTATATTCTGATGCTGATGATGATGACATGCAGTAGGTAGATATTTATTCACAAACAAATGATATAGTAAAACTAAAATTTTACGATTCAAGGCGGAAATAAAACTTATATAGGTAGTTAAATGTTCACTGCGTAATATGAGAGAAAATGTAATTTACCAAAAACTAAAACATACAATGACTGAAATAAACAAGAATTGTAAAAAATATACAAAGGTAAACAATGAAAATATCATATTTAATATATTATGTACTCAGTAGTTGACAGACTGCCTGCTGAGCATGAGGTTCTGGGTTCAATTCTCAGGCAGGCAAAGCGCTATTGGGTTTTTCTATCAGGAATTTCTCATTAGCAGCCCGTAGTATGGATTTGTGCCCAGTTGATGGCAATAGGCTCGCCCCCTATAACATGGGACTTAAACATAACTGGCGAAAGGTGGGTGTACACCTCTGCCCAACCCTTCAGCCAAAACCAAAACTTCAAAGAGAACGCAACTACATACAAAAATCCGTTTTATTCTATTTAACGCCTTAAAAGAACGATTCATCAAATTGAATTTCGATGACCTGGACCGTCTTATATTCCCATCCAGTTTTCTATTGAAACGTTATATCAAAATTGTTCCAGTACTTGAGCAATTCCTGCTATTCTACACGTTCTAAAATTGGACGTTGAAGCGAGTACAAACGACTGCGTCCTGGGATAGCACAAGACGCTCCTGTACTTAAAGATAGATGTATTTGTGACACAGTGTCATACAGTGAGCTATTGTTAGGATATGTTGTGTTCCTTTTTATTGATAAACTCTTTTGTAGATAAGATTTTTTTTTTGCATTTATCGGTAGTTACCTACATAATACAAGTTCTGTAGTTAGAATAATGTTTTCAAGCGTCCATCGTAGGTAAGTATGTTAAAGGTTAAACATCCAAACATTAGGTCTAAAGTTATTATTCCACAAATTAAAAACAATTTATTTTTATTTATTTATCTATTTTATAAATTACATGTCTTTACACTTAAAAAAAGCACACAATTAGACCTCTGGGGTCTATCTTAGCATGCCATAGCCTTTTTTTTTTGGTGACAAATTATCAAATAAATTCTCCCGCTCTGGGTGGAGCGGGAGGGCGTGTCAGACTCTTACTAACTAAAACCCACCCGAGTTTCTTCGGTTGCTCTGTTGCCGGGGGCCACGATTTCCCTATCGGTTTTCTTCGAACCCCCGGCAGGCATTGGCCCTAGCGGACCCCGTCAATTCTGCTGACATCTCTGTGAGGCGCGCGTGGAACACAACGCGCCATCGACCCGGGCCTGGTCCTTATCGGACGGCGAGCTACCCATTGCTCACCGTCCGCAAGCCTGCGCCTACGGTGGCTGAAAATCGGCTCGCAATTCCCGCCCAGGGCGTCTCCTCTTGCGGCGATTAGGGGCGTGAGGGCACGAAATTTTCCTCTCCCTCACGCGTTCCGCCTCCTCCTTCGCGAGCATTACCGCTTCGTAGAAGGAGGTGACGGCCTGCCATTTCCTCTAGCTCCGTACCATGGCCTGAACCAGGGCCGGACGCGAGAGATCACCGCCGCCGATCGCCTCCACGAGGACATGGCGATGCCCCGCCCAAGACGGGCAGACCTCCACCGTATGCTCCACCGTGTCCTCCGGGCGATCTACACAATGGTGACACCCGGGCGTTTCCTCCCGCCTTATCCTGAACAGGAACCTCCCGAAGCAGCCGTGTCCGGTGAGGACCTGCGTCAGGCGGAAGGTGAGGACGCCGTGGCACTTCTCAAGCCACTCTTCAAAGAGGGATCTTATCGCCGCAATTGTGGCGTGCCCAAGCATGCCATGGCCTGAGATTTGATCAACGCGCTATTAATAGTTAATTATAATCGAGTTGACCTAATGTTCCTTCAGCTTACGCTTTATGTTTTTACTATTCATTGAGTCTCTAAAGTCAACAGGTATTTTGTTTAGTAAATTGGGTATTGTGAAAGAAGCGGTACGCCTGCCATAAAAGTTATTTTTGCGTGGCACTTGAAATTATTTAGATTTGGCTTGTCGTGTATTCACGTAATATTTAACTGGAATTTGGATATAACTGTTACCAAAATGTTGTAATAAAATAAATACCTTGCCTAAAAATGAATTACTTAAGCTTGAACAAACACCCCGTATTCTCTATCGTGAGAAATTGAATGTTATAATATCTTTAAGAGAAATATGTGGAAACTTTTGTCAGTTTGCCGGGATTCTCAAGAAACCAATCTATCTCAAACTAACTTACAATAGCGTTGAATTCTTCAATTTTGTGAATCCTTTTATTATTCTTGATCAGAAAGTTGGTAGGTTTTGTTACTGGTAAAATAAATAGAGTAGAAAGAAATAAAAAGGTGTTCTAAAATGAAGAACATAAACCGAGCGTAAAATATGAATTCCTGTACCAAGGAGGTTACAATAAAAATGATAACTTCAAAGCACATGAAACAGTTTATATAGAGGACAAAGCAATAACATTAACAACAGGCGTAGCACACACATTTTATGTGACAACGGAAGTGCGTGCAACGAACGCAAGAAGACAACAGCTCGTATACACACAGCCTTACACGATATTTTTGCAGTAAATGAATGCTCTGTTCTCGCTTCCATAGTTCAGCCAGCATTAAGTTGCCCTTCCACGAGCAATTTTTCAGCAATTATTGCCTGGTAACAAAGTTGCCGGAGATAATGGATATAATAATACTTTCGCTAATTTAACATCTTACTTTCGTATATTCTCTATTGCAAATAAATCAATGTATTGCTTAGTTTACCGTCATCGTCACTCAATATGATGTAGCGATTTCCCTATCAGTAATTGCTTGACAGGTTTTGTCGCGGCGTAATATTGCCCAGAACTGAGCACATTAACCGTGTACGCGCACCTTTACACAATATTTTTACGGTAAATGAATGCTCTGTTCTCGCTTCCATAGCTCAGCCAACATTAGTCCCCACAGTCACTTATCTCCTTTATATGTCACTTGTCTCTTTTATATGTTTACAGAACATTACCACGTAAGAAAATGGTACTTTTACGCACAAAACGAGGCAGTTCCGTTGATTGTACGATGCCGTATTCTAATGACCATCTTAGTGAACATTTTGTAATTCTAGGCTCTTGACAGAACACTTTATGGTGATGATGTTGCTGTCGGAGTACTTGTTTAATTATGTTACACGTACATTAAAATTACTCATGTTGTTGACGGAGTTGTGCAGTGACTGTCGAGGATAGCACAAAAAGTACGATAGCCCATGGGTTTCTGTTAAATGTTGGTAGTTTATCAAGCGTTAAAACGGAAAAGTATAAAATAAAAAAATTAGTTTAAAAAAACTGCCACTTATACGACCCAGTGGGTCCCGCTTAATGGCAAACGACATCGCGGCAAGCCCAGATGGAGTTGGCGGGATGAGCTGGACTCCTATAAGAAAGATTGATCCTTGAAAGCTCTGGCCAGAGAGAGGTGGAAAGAGGGTAGGGAGGCCTTTGCCCAGCAGAGGGACAATAATGGCTAAGAAAAAAAAAAAACTGTAACCCGACTTCGGAAAAATAAAAGTGTACTCAAAGTACGAAATAATAAAATATTTCAGACAGAAATCAAGACATAGGTACAAAAATGGTAAAGGTAAAGCCGTCGTCCCATGCCATTATAATTTTGTATGTTGCTCTCGGTACCCACATGGTATACAGGCATACGACTACGACTTTACCTTGATCATTTTTGTACCAATGTCAAAACATACAAAACAAGAAAACAAAAAGAAGCAAACAAAACAAACAAGAAAATATTTCAGACAAAAATCTAGATTTCTGTCTGAAATATTTTCTTGGTTTTAGTTTTAAACTTATTTTTTTTATTTTGCTGTGAATAGTTTTATACTTTTGACATCTATTTCCTCTATCTTATTTTAGACTCAATACAGATAAAGATCAAAGCCTTTCCAGTGCATAATTTCAGTACAAATTAATATATTCATACATTCACGCCTGCCTTCGAGGTTGTTGATGTTCCTTAAACTAATTTACCCTAACGACTCCCATAATGTAGGGAAAGATAGTAACTGTAATTATATTTGGGTGAAAATCAAGTGAAGACTATCCTTGATAACTCCCTTGGGTGATGTACAATCGACCCTGAAAGTTAATTAACTAAGGCATACGGAATGTATACAGAATGACTTCTAGCCCTAGTATTTTTGTGAAAGCAGGATAATTGGTCTAGGGTATACAGGGTGACTTGTATTAAGGTCCGTATTTTTTTTTTTAGCAATATTGTTATTTCTTGTTTGGAACAAATTCGTTGCCATTATTATTTTATTAATTACGGTCCTTATTATTATAATTTTCTTTTTAGTTTTATTACCCTTTAATTGTTGTAGGTATCCTTGGTTCTAATTTTTATTTATGGCCGTTTCTTTTATGTCCTCATCAAAAGTTTCTTAAATTCTTTATTTGTTTATTTTAAATTTTATTTCTTATATTCTATTGACTAGAATATATCTGATTACATAATATCATACTATACGTGTTTATTTGTACAGAAGGATCCTAGAATGGCTGTTGTTTGTAAGTAAACACAGCTGTACACACTGTGAAATGAATTAAATTATCACTTTGTAGTACCGAGTGAAGATTCATTAAAATTAAGTGGATTAAACTATATGGAGATACCGTCTAAGAACATTATGTCGTGTGTTCTTCAAATTAATTTGGTTGTTGTGTAATTAATTTGATATAGGGAATTACGTAAAAACTAATCAATAAAATGCCATGCAATGTCATGTTTTTTTTTCCAATCCCTGTAATTTGATTTTTTCTTCTTTATTTTTACATATTAAACTTATTTACCTGAAACAATTATTCATTTAACTTCTGGTATATTGCGTATCTGGTATTTAGAGAATCTGGTGTTTTGAGAATCTGGTATTCTGAGATGGAGCCTTCCTGGGTACCTATTATGTATTCACTACCGTATTTAGATAATTTATAAAAAGGTATGTATGTACCTACAATAATTTCCGAAACGATATTTTTAGGCGCGTTTTTTGAGATGGGAAAAATAAATGAACTCGCGACACCGTTACCGACACCTCATTTTTGTAAACGCGAATGTGCTCTTTATTTATATTATGTTATGGATCAATGTTCTATGCAAATATTTTTACTTTAGAGGTTTTGGAAGTATTTTTTTAAATTATTTAAGATTTCACTTTTGTCGGCACTCCCGGAGTGCCGCTGTTTTTTTTTTCTTTTACAATTCAGATTCTTTTTCTCTTAAATAACAAAGTCTCATTGTTGAGAAAAGTTCTCATAATCTTCCATATTTCAAATTGTATAAAAGAAAACTTTAACAACGTGTAACTTGATGAATAATTATGGTACTAAAGTAGTCTTTATTACATAATAGAGACTGTTTTCCCAAGTTCAGTTATTCAAACATAACTGGCGAAATATGGGTGTACTATAGGTACACCTCTGCCTAACCCTTTGGGGAATACAGGGGATTATGTTATGTTACAAATTTTAATTACCTTAATTAGGATTTATGGACATTAATTTTTTCGATTCCATTTTTATTAATTTATAATTTCAATATTGTATTACTTACTACTTACTTTTTTGCAATTTTTTTTTTTTTTTTTTTTTAACTTTTCCCCACACTAGAACTGATCAAAAAGTAATGATAATCGGTTATTTTTTTTTTGCTCGGCGCCTATTGGTCCTAGCGTGATGTTAAATAGCCTGTAGCCTTTCTCAAGAATTGGGCTATCAAATGCAAAAAGATTTTTTCAAATCAGACTGGCAGTTCCAGATATTAGCACATTCAAACATATAAAATCAGCTTTACTATTAGTATAGAAAATATGAACCGATTATCATTACTATCAGCCTGTTAATTGTCACGGAGGAATTCCAGACTTTTTTTTCTTAAACTCAAACTCAAACTCAAAACTCAAACTCAAAGCATTTATTTCAATTAAACCATTTACAGGCACTTTTGAATTGTCAAGGAATCGGTCAGTCAGAAATAGGTATGAAGCTAGTTGCCCATTCCAAAGCGTAGTAGGTACCTATGGAGAAGAACGGGCAAGAAACTCCACGGACACTCTTTTAAATAAAAAATTGTTACAAAATATTGGTTACATCATTCATGTTGAAATTATACATGTGAGAACAATGTAGAAAGACGTGCACGTTAGAAGCGTCCGTAATAAAAAGATAAAACAAAGAACAATTCAAAAAATTAAAATAAAAATAAAAATAAGCCCTGGCAGCTAAGAGATGACCAGTCCCAACTGACGGCGCCCGTTCACGAACATGACGCATGGATTAGCACCATTCAGCTCAACCATTTTGAAGGGAGCTAAATGATCCAACACACGCGCCACCATCAGCGAAACATTTGAGTGAGCATGACATATTCACAGCCGCCAGGGCAGATTCAAGTCAATGCAAGACATATTACCCGGTAAATGGTAACTCTTTAGTACATAGTACTCACACCTGTGCTATGCAATTATATAATACAATGGAGATTGAGTTTATACAATGCAAAGATAGTCTTACAATCTTCAGCAGCTCCAACAGTATTTGCAAATGTTAATCAATTAGTTGTGGAGCAGGACCAGCATTGAGCCAAGCATTTTTATCAGCGATGTAATCCCCCAACGTATAATATGCCTGCCTGCATAGTGTGCGTTTTATACAAGATTTGAATTTCGTCTCATTCAGTTGAAGTATGTGGGGAGGAATTTTATTGTAACATTTTAAACAGTATCCCATAAAAGATGAATCTACTTTAGTCAGTCTGAAACCTGGTTGAACTAATAGGTCCCTATTTCTTGTACTATAATTATGTCTATCACCTCTTTTGCTAAAAAGATGTAAATTCTTTCTTACGTACATGATGTTTTCATAGATATATTGACAAGGTACCGTCATGATGTTAATATCCTTAAACAGTTTCCTTAGAGAATCGCGCCTGCGGAGATAATATATGGCTCTGATCGCTCTTTTCTGCAGAATAAAAATAGACTCGATGTCTGCAGCCCGTCCCCACAGTAAAATACCGTAAGACATGATACTATGAAAGTAGCTAAAATAGACTAGCCTCGCGGTATCTACATCAGTAAATTGACGGATTTTTCTGACAGCATATGCTGCTGAACTTAGCCGTCCTGCAAGAGATGTTAAATGAGGACCCCATTGCAGCCTTGAGTCGAGCGTGATCCCTAGGAAAACAGTTTTGTCGACAAATTCTAGTTTCTCTTGATTCAATACTATCTCACAATCACTACTTTTGACATTTGGTAAAGAAAATTTTATGCACTTAGTTTTTTTTCCATTTAATACTAAATTATTAGCAGTGAACCAATTTTGGACCTGCAGTAGGGCGTTATTTACGTCGTTAAAATTTGTAGCACGTCTATCTACCTTAAAAATTAAAGAAGTATCGTCAGCAAATAACACCATTTGTGGTTGATTTTTTAATAAATGGAGTAGATCATTTATATACACTAAGAAGAGGAATGGACCCAATATCGAGCCTTGTGGCACACCTATTTTTACTTTTAAACCTAGTGAATTGATACCGTTTATTTGAACTTGCTGTTGTCTATCATTTAAATAAGATTTTACTAAATTGAGTGCAAGTTTTCCAAGTCCGTAATGCTCAAGTTTCAAGAGTAAGGTTTCGTGATCGACGCAATCAAATGCTTTGGAGAGGTCACAAAAGATCCCTATGGCGTCTTGAGCCTCTTCCCACGCGTTAAAAATGTGTCTTAATAGGGTTACACCGGCGTCGGTCGTACAACGTCCTTTGGTGAATCCATACTGTTGATCGTGAAGGATTTTATTTGTGTTAAAATGATTGAGCATTTGATTAAGCATTACCTTTTCAAACACCTTGCTGAATACTGGCAACACGGATACGGGTCTATAATTATTGGTGTCTTTACTGTCCCCGGATTTGAAAAGTGGTATTACCTTACTGTATTTCATTAAATCCGGGAAGACTCCTTGATCCACACACAAATTAAATATTAAAGCTAAGTAAGGCGCTATGGTCTCAATTATGGAGGTACAGACTTTAATGGACATCCCCCAAAGATCTTCGGTCAATTTGATCTTGATTTGTTTAAAAGCTTTTATTACTGTTATGGGGTTAATATGCTTAAAGTTAAATTCAATCGGGCATGCTGAAACGTTGGCCCTTACTAAATCAAAAGAGAGCGAGGGCGAGGAATTTAAGGTTTCAGTAGTTTTAAGTGGGATACTGGAAAAGAAATTTACAAATTCTTGAGCAACTTCTTTGCTATTGCAAATGAGACCACCACATGACTTCTTCAGTGTATAATCAGAATTATGCTTTTTGTTTCTGTTCGTTTCATTATTGATAATTTTCCAAACTGTCTGTATTTTATTGTCTGCTGATTTAACCTTGTTGCTAATGTATAAGGCTTTAGCTGCCTTACAAGTGTTCTTAAAAGTTCTAGAGTAAGTAGCAACATACTTATTAAAAGTTTCCGTGTTAATATAAGGCTTAAGGCCATACAGCTCGAAAAGTCTATCCCTACTTTTCCTGAGTCCTGTAGTTGCCCAGTCACTAAATAAAAACTTAGGGCTGATAGTTTTAGTGTTCTTCTTAAAACAATTATTGAACTCGGATTGGACTAACGAAAAGAATTATTTATACAAAATATTAACATTGTTCATTGTAAGGACCTGATTACTTAACTTACAAATTAAAGTGCTATTATATTTATTTAAATTAACAGCTGTTATTGGTCTGAATTGTATCTTCACTTTTTGTAATGGTATGTTAGACTCAAAAGTTACGGATTGACCACTGTGATCCGAAGGGAGATAATTAACTATGGCTTTATCTAAATAGTCACAGCAACAAAACACATTATCAATACATGTAGCAGTAGATGTAGTTATTCGGGTCGGTTCCACAAACACATGTGACAGATTGAATGATTTGAACAAATTTAAAAATCTACCGGTTATTGAATTATTTTCTAAAATATTAATGTTAAAGTCACCACAGATAATTACTGATTTACTACAAGTTGCAAGTTTTGCCAAAACATCTTCCATTACTGACTCAAATATAGAGTAGTTTTGATAATTTGGGGGTCTATAAACGCACACTATTACATGCTTATCTAGCTCAACACAAGACAGTTCAATGCTATGTTCAACCGATAGTTCAACTATGTCATTACGGGTTTTTGATTTAATACAACTTTTAATTAAGATTAATGAACCACCACGCAGCATTGATTTTCGGTTAAAACAACTAGCCACACTATAATTCTCATAGTTAATTAACATTTCATAATCTTTTAACCAATGCTCAGTTAAACATATAATGTCAAACATTGTTTTTTCTAAAAACAATTCAATTTCCAATTGTTTGGAAGAAAAACCTTGAATATTTTGATGTAATAATTTCAAGGATTTCTGCTTAGCCCCTTTTGTACAGTTAACTATGTTAGTGCTAGAAAATACCTTTTTGTTATCAAGTTTAATTATACTGTTATTGGTACCTTCTGTTGTCTTACAAACTAGTTTAAACTATTTGTGCTAACCACCTTAACATTAGTACTATTACTAATTGTGGTACTAATTCTATATGACTTCGACATACTAATTATGTCTGGGTTAATATTAAAAGCTAATAGCCTAGCTATTTGACGTCTAAAACTAATGGGCAGATACACAGTATCCCTAGTCGACCTGAGCTTATCAACAAAAATGTTGGTGTCAAAAAATATAAACTTGTCACTATGGTGACTAACTAAAAAATGCATGTAATTATTTAACATGTGAATGTAGTTGTTTTGTCTGTTTGACAAGTGCTCAAAATATGGAAAAGCACACAAAATTATTTTCTTACAATTTAACTTCAATAGTTCGGTGATACTATCAGTAATATCATCTTTTTTAACATTACAACTATTACCTATTAATACAGTGATAATGGCATTAGGATCATATTCCTTCCTAGTTATTGAAGACATTATTTGTTTGTAGGAATTCTGAGGCCTACAATAGTTTTGAGAAGAATGACTCAGGTTGTCGCTAAGTAATTTTCCTAACCCTTTTCCAAAACTATCAGAAAACATAATGGAGCAGTAACAAACTTTACTATTACAAAGGGGAGAACTAGCTTCTGTCTGAACTACTTGCAATGGACCTTGTTCAATTTCTGGTAAATCTTTATTTGGAATAGTGATCTGAGCACTTCCTGACTGGTACGGGCCCTCCGTTGCCTCAGGTTGGAGAGTGCCAAGATTGGATATCCTATGCAATGAAGATTGAGGGCTGCTGGGAGTCAGCAGGTCCACTTTATCTACATTAGAGTTGCACATTTCCACTAACTCATTTGCAGCAAGGATGTGCTCCTGAATTTGTTTTTCAGACCTCACATACTTAGTATAGAGTGACTGTAGTGACGCTTCTAGTACCTGAATTTCAGACTGTAACTGTTGAGTGTCAAACTCATAAATGTTCTTACTGTCTTCTAATTTAATTTGATAGTTATTTAATTTATTTATAAGAAAACCACGTTCTTTCCTTAGTTTAATATTATTGGAATTGTGTTTTTGTTGTTTTCTATATTTATTGCATTTATTAATGATTTTATTTAGCTTTGCATATTTCTTAATTTTATTTTGACTTACTTTATAACTACTATTATTATATTTAACTAACGAATCTTCAGTAAGGTCTATTATTAAGGAATGCGGGTTGCAAGTAGTGTTTAATAATTCATTATACAAGTTATTATTTTCCTTAGCCTGAGTACATTCTTTTTGTTTCTGTAAGTGATTAATTCGTACATTTGCATGAATTAATTCTTCTTCTAGGTCCCTAACCTTACATAAAGCCTCCTCATATATGTTGCTGCAGTTGTTGAAACCATTTGTGACCACCCGCAGTTTGTCCCGTTCATCAACAACATCCAGGTATTGCTGATGAAGGTCCACTAGCTCCCGTTTTAAGCCTGTGTTTTTGAAAACGACCATCTCGACTTCCTTCTCACTTTCATCTATCTCCTGTAACAGCTGTTGACATTTACTGTTTGAAGCCTCAAGATCCTGAATGGCCGTTCTCAATTTAAGCTCCAACTCCTGAGCAACAGCCTTACGGGTCATCACAGGCATGGTTTCAGGAATTAGTACTGAAAGTAGAATTAAAGGAACGGTGAGAACTACTTAGACAGATAAACAAAAAAGGAAAGCTAGAAATGAAAGGAAAATGAGAGAAATTAGTGTTGCTTTATAGAGAAATGAGGTAGGCTGCTAAATATAATTGAACTGCAACTTGATTTGATCAGATACTAAGTTATATTGATTTTATTTTCTTATGATTTTAGGACTTTTACTTATGTGGGTAGGATGCCTAGATTAAAATAAAATTTAGTTTTTCATAAAGATGGCAAAAACGGTAAACAACGTTCTTGTTGTTGTGTATTCTAGTACTATTATGCTATAGATTAAAACTATTTCGAAAATTCACTACATAAGTTTCGTTATCATATATGTGAACAAAGCGACTTAGACCCACTGCTGAGTTCCAAATCAACTAAGAAAAGTGATTCTAGGGATCAATGAAGGCGTGTTACAGAGTCTATGAGATGACTGCGTGGTAATTAAGAATAAAAGTAACAATACTCCCCGTTTAAATCCGCAGGTCGAACATCAGCTGTTCGTGATAGGTTACCGGTAACGGTGGGCAACCAAACACTGTGTTTTACTATGAATATTTCCAGGAAAACAATAATCCTGAGTATTTATGCAGTTACTTTTCATTTAGTTATATTATTTCACTATAATTATACTTAAAAATAATTAAATCTAATTTTAAAATACAGAACAAAATTTTGACATGTCACTCGAGCAGTGTTGCCAGTTCATCCATTAAATTCCACTTATCTATCACCTAAAGGAAGATTTGTGGAATAAGACGTAAATAGTGTGTACTTAGTATAATAGTAGTTTATGAAAGTGTTGCATAATGAGGGGTATTGAAACATGAGTGTGTGTTTAATAGTATCACACGAATGTTTTAATACCTAGTTATGTGCAGTTTCATACACTACTTTATCTACTCTCAAACATTGGGATTGAAACAAATACTAAATAAAAAATTAAAGTTAAAGTGCAAGAATAAATTTAAAAATCCCACGAAATTCAGTAAGTACTACAAAACAAATGAATGTCGCCTGCACCAGCACATCACCGCACATGCGCTACAGCGGGTGCTGCTGTCCCCCGCCAAAAGTTGATGGAAACTCTTTGGTGATATTAACTTCTTGGATTAGCGCTGTATCGTAATAGAAAAAAATTTGTTATATAGTATTATTTTGTTAGAGAAAAAGTGTTGTAATATGATTCTATTTTTAAATTTCGGTATTCTGTTTATAAAGTATGTCAATATAAACTCGTTTTGAAGTTCATTATTCGAATATTACGCTATGAGAGTAGATAAAACTTATTTAATTATCATTAACGTTCTTAACAATATACAATGGTAAACATAAAATAAAATACTTCCTCGCTTACTTGATATCGACACTTTAAAACGTATAAAGAGGGTCTTAATCGCATCTCAGTGTGTCAACGGCCCATAATAGTAAGTGTTATTGTCTTTTCTGCCTCGCGAACAATGTGGAAATCTACCAGATTACCTAGTCTCATTACTGGGGCAATATTGCACAAGTGGCAGATTAAACAGTCTGGGCTATTTTTGGTAGACTCCTGGAGAAAGGATAAGGATAAAGATAACGAGGTTAACCTTTAAGGAGGATCCGCAGTGGTAACCCGTGAAATTCAAATTCAAACAAATCTCTTATGGAATTAATCTAACTTAGAGAGATATGCTAATGATTCTCTAATGATTATAGATCTGTAAATACATATTTGTTATGGTCGCGAATCATATTTTGATCAAGATACAACCTGACACTGCAAATTGCAAAAAACTTACGAAAATTTGAATTTCGCGGGCTACCACTGCGAATCCACCTTAAGGTTACGCTAGTCGGTCATTCTTCCATACAAACGTAGTATGGTGATAACTCGTCTGTTTGGCAATTTACGTTCAAAACTAAACTTAAATTAATTTGTCTTTTAAAAAGAATTGGAAAAAAAAATATTGGTTTGGAAGCTATGAGCGTCGAAACTTCCATATTTCCAGACTAATTTTAACTCATCTTTGGGCGTAAAAAAATAACATAAATAGCATGAAAATGGCAAAGTAGAAACCATACAGGGATAAATAATTTATTCAAAAAGTTCAAAAAAAATATTTTGAGTGGATACTTCTAGCAGTTTTTCCATAATACCTATACGCCCAAAGGTCTGTTCATGAAATTTTACGCGATCGTTTTCGTTTTAAATCATCGTCTATGTTACTAAATAAACAAATAACTATAACTAAGTAAGTAATAACTATACTAAATAACATGCATATTAGCCACGCGCACCAACGAGTTTGAGCCGTCGAATAGTGCAACCTTAAGATGAGGTGATATGTAACAAAAATAGTGTACCTAGTATGTAAGTACAATACAATATTTTGAGATGTACTTCGGTAGGACGTAAAAGTAACATTCCCAAAGAAAACGTAGGTACTTACGGCTGCACGTCAGTGGCAACAAAACCAGTATATTCTAGCCTCTTATTCTATTGAAACTTCGTACTTCGCTAGGCTGGCTCCAAATATTAGAAGTTCTGCAGTTTGGTAAAGGTAATACATCTAGTAAAAATAAACAAATGAATAAACACTTTTTCACGTATTTTTTTTCATCACTGACGTGCGACCTACTTGTACAAAGAAGCGATTCTTCGAAATATAACGAACCATGAAAATACAAAATTACTGACTGTTTCACTCATATACGAGCATCATAATAATTTACTTAGGCTTGAATAGTTGGTTTTTGGATGTTATTACTAAAATCTATCATTAAAATTATTCACATCATTTAACTAATTCACTCATTAACCATTATGCTAACGCTGCTATTCCCATTTGCGCTATTGTATATTATAAGCGATACCATTGGTATGCATGACTTCTACCGATACCAGCTCATTTCGTGATAGTGCCACTTTCCTCCTTTATCGCAAGTGCAAGACGGCAAAAATGGGAAGAACGTTGCATAGTCTGATAGAACTTTAAAAGATTTGATTGCACTACGAACAAAGAATTAAGGAACGACCATTAATTAATAATAATATTTTATTTTCATATGTTTTACGTTATTAAAATGTGATACTGGATTCCGCACTAGGATACCCTGTGTCGCTGGAGCCAGTCTCTTTGCACAAGTATTCTTATTATTATTGGAAAATTAAAAGATTTTCCGTTTCAATGCACAGTATTTTTAACCGACTTCAAAAAAAGGAGGAGGTTTCTCATTATCTCATGCAACGACTCGAACTATACTTGTGGTTACCAAGTGTACAAACATGCTGTGAATATGTGTTTAAGCGCAGGAGCCGTCCGAGACAATGGCGAAGTCGGAAGTGAGTGTATGTGTGTGTGTGACTGACGCTACTCGTCTTCACGCACACATTCACAGCGTGTTTGTACACTTGGTAATCACAAGTAAAGCGCGCGTCGCTTCGTTACATAAATGTATTATTATTTAGAGCCAGCAATCAATGATAAACCTGTTTTTTACAGCCAATCTTGGTCATGGGGTGAATTTTGAATTGTTTATTGACTTTTTCATACAATACGCCATCGTATTGTACAAAAGCATTCACGCACATAGGACCATTCCTATGTGCGTGAATGCTTTTGTCTTCGAATTTTAGTTTGCAGAAAGCTTTATTCCTAAATGGAGCTCGTGGCTAAGTACTAACAGCCGCACGGGTCGATCCATCAGGTTAAGCTACGCTTGCCGGGATTGGTCTGTGAATGGTTAACCATTTCTACATACCTAGACTCCTCCGCGACTCGGAAAGCACGTTAAGCCGTTGGTCCTGGCTGTCATTCGTGGATCTTTGACAGTCGTTACGGGTCACCAGAAGCCCGAAAGTCTGACAATCAGTCTTACCAAGGGGAACCGTATTACCTAGTTACTGAGTTGTGGAGGTCAGATAGGCATTCGCTCCATGTAAAATACTGGTATTCAGCTGCATCCAGTTAGACTGGAAGCCAACCCCAACATAGTTGGGAAATACCCAAGGCAGATTTATTGAAATAGCTCTATTCCATTTAGGCTTTTTAAAGCATTGATCACCACAATCGCTTGCTGCCTGTTGCAAAATTCAAAATAAATTTTCTTACGATGCCATCACGTTGGCCTTCGTGAAATCGCTTCCCCATTATAACCACGTCGAATTACATAGATTTAATATCAAATGATTAATGAATTTCCATCCTTTTAATATGCGTAGGTAAGTTACAAGTTCTAACGTTATTAGCAAACATACAAGGTGATGTAACAGATTTATTATTGCCAGCGATCAGTCTTCGCAGTGAAGCCGACTCACGTCACGACAAACTGATACCGCACGTCGAGTGATGGATGAATAGCTAAAACATTAATTTAAAACTTACACAGCCGTCGGTTTGAAAATTTGATAAGGGAACTTTGTGTGACAATGTTTAGAACAAGAAATTAAAGGGAGGATTTCAATGCGGAAAATTTGCCTACACGCGTGTCCGTATGAATTGAGGAGCCATGTCTCATATTTAAACGCGGGTACTACCAATATTTAGTAGTAAATTAGGCGATTTTGTAGGCCCGATCCTGGAATTTGTAGTACAACACTTTAAAAGATACACGAC
This sequence comes from Agrochola litura, assembly GCA_949152395.1. Lineage (NCBI taxonomy): Eukaryota > Metazoa > Arthropoda > Insecta > Lepidoptera > Noctuidae > Agrochola > Agrochola litura. Next base: position 11,631,241 of record OX424509.1, on the reverse strand, counting down.
TTTTAAGGTGGCTCCTCAATTCAGGCGTCTGAATTGAGGTGCCACCTTACAACTCTAAAACTAGCCGACGGATATTTTTGAAAATTTGGTAGGATTTAGTAGTACTTAAAAATAAATTTAAAAATCCCACGAAATTCAGTAAGTACTACAAAACAAATGAATGTCGCCTGCACCAGCACATCACCGCACATGCGCTACAGCGGGTGCTGCTGTCCCCCGCCAAAAGTTGATGGAAACTCTTTGGTGATATTAACTTCTTGGATTAGCGCTGTATCGTAATAGAAAAAAATTTGTTATATAGTATTATTTTGTTAGAGAAAAAGTGTTGTAATATGATTCTATTTTTAAATTTCGGTATTCTGTTTATAAAGTATGTCAATATAAACTCGTTTTGAAGTTCATTATTCGAATATTACGCTATGAGAGTAGATAAAACTTATTTAATTATCATTAACGTTCTTAACAATATACAATGGTAAACATAAAATAAAATACTTCCTCGCTTACTTGATATCGACACTTTAAAACGTATAAAGAGGGTCTTAATCGCATCTCAGTGTGTCAACGGCCCATAATAGTAAGTGTTATTGTCTTTTCTGCCTCGCGAACAATGTGGAAATCTACCAGATTACCTAGTCTCATTACTGGGGCAATATTGCACAAGTGGCAGATTAAACAGTCTGGGCTATTTTTGGTAGACTCCTGGAGAAAGGATAAGGATAAAGATAACGAGGTTAACCTTTAAGGAGGATCCGCAGTGGTAACCCGTGAAATTCAAATTCAAACAAATCTCTTATGGAATTAATCTAACTTAGAGAGATATGCTAATGATTCTCTAATGATTATAGATCTGTAAATACATATTTGTTATGGTCGCGAATCATATTTTGATCAAGATACAACCTGACACTGCAAATTGCAAAAAACTTACGAAAATTTGAATTTCGCGGGCTACCACTGCGAATCCACCTTAAGGTTACGCTAGTCGGTCATTCTTCCATACAAACGTAGTATGGTGATAACTCGTCTGTTTGGCAATTTACGTTCAAAACTAAACTTAAATTAATTTGTCTTTTAAAAAGAATTGGAAAAAAAAATATTGGTTTGGAAGCTATGAGCGTCGAAACTTCCATATTTCCAGACTAATTTTAACTCATCTTTGGGCGTAAAAAAATAACATAAATAGCATGAAAATGGCAAAGTAGAAACCATACAGGGATAAATAATTTATTCAAAAAGTTCAAAAAAAATATTTTGAGTGGATACTTCTAGCAGTTTTTCCATAATACCTATACGCCCAAAGGTCTGTTCATGAAATTTTACGCGATCGTTTTCGTTTTAAATCATCGTCTATGTTACTAAATAAACAAATAACTATAACTAAGTAAGTAATAACTATACTAAATAACATGCATATTAGCCACGCGCACCAACGAGTTTGAGCCGTCGAATAGTGCAACCTTAAGATGAGGTGATATGTAACAAAAATAGTGTACCTAGTATGTAAGTACAATACAATATTTTGAGATGTACTTCGGTAGGACGTAAAAGTAACATTCCCAAAGAAAACGTAGGTACTTACGGCTGCACGTCAGTGGCAACAAAACCAGTATATTCTAGCCTCTTATTCTATTGAAACTTCGTACTTCGCTAGGCTGGCTCCAAATATTAGAAGTTCTGCAGTTTGGTAAAGGTAATACATCTAGTAAAAATAAACAAATGAATAAACACTTTTTCACGTATTTTTTTTCATCACTGACGTGCGACCTACTTGTACAAAGAAGCGATTCTTCGAAATATAACGAACCATGAAAATACAAAATTACTGACTGTTTCACTCATATACGAGCATCATAATAATTTACTTAGGCTTGAATAGTTGGTTTTTGGATGTTATTACTAAAATCTATCATTAAAATTATTCACATCATTTAACTAATTCACTCATTAACCATTATGCTAACGCTGCTATTCCCATTTGCGCTATTGTATATTATAAGCGATACCATTGGTATGCATGACTTCTACCGATACCAGCTCATTTCGTGATAGTGCCACTTTCCTCCTTTATCGCAAGTGCAAGACGGCAAAAATGGGAAGAACGTTGCATAGTCTGATAGAACTTTAAAAGATTTGATTGCACTACGAACAAAGAATTAAGGAACGACCATTAATTAATAATAATATTTTATTTTCATATGTTTTACGTTATTAAAATGTGATACTGGATTCCGCACTAGGATACCCTGTGTCGCTGGAGCCAGTCTCTTTGCACAAGTATTCTTATTATTATTGGAAAATTAAAAGATTTTCCGTTTCAATGCACAGTATTTTTAACCGACTTCAAAAAAAGGAGGAGGTTTCTCATTATCTCATGCAACGACTCGAACTATACTTGTGGTTACCAAGTGTACAAACATGCTGTGAATATGTGTTTAAGCGCAGGAGCCGTCCGAGACAATGGCGAAGTCGGAAGTGAGTGTATGTGTGTGTGTGACTGACGCTACTCGTCTTCACGCACACATTCACAGCGTGTTTGTACACTTGGTAATCACAAGTAAAGCGCGCGTCGCTTCGTTACATAAATGTATTATTATTTAGAGCCAGCAATCAATGATAAACCTGTTTTTTACAGCCAATCTTGGTCATGGGGTGAATTTTGAATTGTTTATTGACTTTTTCATACAATACGCCATCGTATTGTACAAAAGCATTCACGCACATAGGACCATTCCTATGTGCGTGAATGCTTTTGTCTTCGAATTTTAGTTTGCAGAAAGCTTTATTCCTAAATGGAGCTCGTGGCTAAGTACTAACAGCCGCACGGGTCGATCCATCAGGTTAAGCTACGCTTGCCGGGATTGGTCTGTGAATGGTTAACCATTTCTACATACCTAGACTCCTCCGCGACTCGGAAAGCACGTTAAGCCGTTGGTCCTGGCTGTCATTCGTGGATCTTTGACAGTCGTTACGGGTCACCAGAAGCCCGAAAGTCTGACAATCAGTCTTACCAAGGGGAACCGTATTACCTAGTTACTGAGTTGTGGAGGTCAGATAGGCATTCGCTCCATGTAAAATACTGGTATTCAGCTGCATCCAGTTAGACTGGAAGCCAACCCCAACATAGTTGGGAAATACCCAAGGCAGATTTATTGAAATAGCTCTATTCCATTTAGGCTTTTTAAGCATTGATCACCACAATCGCTTGCTGCCTGTTGCAAAATTCAAAATAAATTTTCTTACGATGCCATCACGTTGGCCTTCGTGAAATCGCTTCCCCATTATAACCACGTCGAATTACATAGATTTAATATCAAATGATTAATGAATTTCCATCCTTTTAATATGCGTAGGTAAGTTACAAGTTCTAACGTTATTAGCAAACATACAAGGTGATGTAACAGATTTATTATTGCCAGCGATCAGTCTTCGCAGTGAAGCCGACTCACGTCACGACAAACTGATACCGCACGTCGAGTGATGGATGAATAGCTAAAACATTAATTTAAAACTTACACAGCCGTCGGTTTGAAAATTTGATAAGGGAACTTTGTGTGACAATGTTTAGAACAAGAAATTAAAGGGAGGATTTCAATGCGGAAAATTTGCCTACACGCGTGTCCGTATGAATTGAGGAGCCATGTCTCATATTTAAACGCGGGTACTACCAATATTTAGTAGTAAATTAGGCGATTTTGTAGGCCCGATCCTGGAATTTGTAGTACAACACTTTAAAAGATACACGACTTTTAAGGTGGCTCCTCAATTCAGGCGTCTGAATTGAGGTGCCACCTTACAACTCTAAAACTAGCCGACGGATATTTTTGAAAATTTGGTAGGATTTAGTAGTACTTATGTGTAATCTCTACAAAAAAAATGGGTTTTGTACGGCTGAATTAGAGATAGCTACAATGTTTTGATTTTTCATAAATATCCATAAATTTCACCGCGCTGTTTCTCGAAAAGTAATCAACCAATTATAACATATTTTTAGTATAATTTAGTAGTAAATACGTTCTAATTTGTAGTATAAAAATAAAATGGACAAACTACATAATTTCGCAAATACAGCACATTTTATGTGGCTCCTCAATCCTGACGGTCTGTAGAAAATATATGTACGTAGAGCTACTAAAGTAGTTGATCAAATCGGATAACAATAGCACCAATATTTAGTAGAAATTTCTACTAAATATTGGCGTAATCCAACATTTTGTACATTCAGTATTTCAAAAGTTATTAACAAAATAAACATTCCTTAAAAATCTAGTGTGGTACGAGAGCCTACGACCAAAACCATATCACATCGTTTCACGGCCAAAACCATATAAAATCATTAGTTTAGATGATTCCTGAACCCAACTCGGTTAGAAGTACCGGTCAGAAACGTCCCAGTTTTACGGAAGCCTATTTCTGCTATGTCAAAAAAAAATAAGCAGACGGTTTCATCACAATATGCCTGGGGGCCTACCACCTGCTCATAAAGCATTAATATTACTTCTGTGTGGTGTATTTTAATATTACTTCTGTGTGGGAAAGAGATGCTCTACAGGTCTACAGGTCGTATAGCTCCTCTTTAGCTATAAAGCTATCTCTTTCTCCCACTGAAGTAATATTAAAATAATACTGTTTATGACCCCCCTGTAAGCCCCCTGATATTAAAAAGGTACATAGTTTTCGTAATTTACAACTAGAACGGGTTCAAAGAAAATTTATTAACCATCTTAACTATTGCCTCCGTAAACCTCCGATGGCTTATGAAAATAGTTGTCGAACACATGGTCTGCTAACACTGAATGAAAGGCGCAAAGTTATGGACATGTGTTTGATTTATGATATACTTATATACCTAAAATTGCACTTTTTGAATTTAAATATTTCTAAGCAGTCCGTTCGCATGTTTTATACTTATCCTAGTTATACAGGGAAACCTATTATTAGCCATACAATTACAAACCTATAATAATAGGTTTCTTTAGGTTTACATAATAGTATGTTACATAATATGTGTTACTAATAAGTAACACATATTATGTAACATACTATTATGTATCGCTGTTGGTTGCCTAAATAAAGTAATTTTACTACAAAAAAGTTTTTTTTTCAGACATTTTGCGTGTCACATGTGGCCTGATCGCATTTTCAAAAATGACAAAAATCTAACCTATCTTTCTCATAGCAACCTGGTTCAATTTTTTTAAATCTTTTCTATTGTTACTGAAAATCTGTTTTCAAAAATTTTAAATATCATATTATATAACTCCAAAAACAGAAAGAACGTTTCGGAGTCACCCGGATAACGCGCGGTGCTTGTTACGCTTACGACACCGATGAAGAGGCCGACAGTTAAAAAAAGAATGATGAATTTTATTTCAATAAATAGTTATTTTCAGACGTTATCCCAGATTCCTTTTGTCCAATTTATTTAAAAAAACCTTTTAATTTCAGTTTGATGGTTTCGGGTAAGCTCTTTATTAATCGTACGTAAAAACGATTTATTTTGAAAAATGATTTATTCGCATCAACTGGCCAATGTTCACCTGAATACAAGATTTTCAGACGGGTTGCTATAGGTTTTATTTTTTGTCTCATTTTAGATTTTCTCAAACGGTCTTCTGGGTGTGACGCTACTGCATATACTGGTTTCAGAAAATGGTGTTTTCGGTATCTAAAATCAACCACATTCTGAAAATCAGACAGATTGCTATGAAACAGTTCAGTATTATTTTTTACATAGATATTTCAAATGCACTTAGGTCAGACGTGACGCGGAAAATGTCAAAAATTTTTGGTTTCAGAATCTTCTTCAGTTGTAGCCACCGGCATTAAAATTTTCTTATATTTTTTGCAGTTTGCAGGTTGAATCGTTAATACATCTCCGTAAGATAGATTTGTTCCATTAGAACATATCTCTTATGAAAAAGTTATTTTTGATCAAGATACAACCTGACACTGACCTGCCGTAATCTTTTGATTACGTAAAAGAAGAAAAAAATACGTTACTAATCAGACAACTTTTCAATTGAACCAGGTTGCTATGAGACAGATAGGTTAAATTTTTGGACATTTTTGAAAATGCGCTCAGTCCACATTTGACACGCAAAAATGTCTGAAAACAAACTTTTTCGTAATAAAATTACGAAACCTATTATACATTTTAAATATCAGACATATTGTGATGAAATCGACTGCCTGTTAATTTTTTTAAAGCAGAAATGGGCTCCCGTAAAACTGGAATGTTTCTGACCGGTACTTCCCATCGAATCTGTTCAGAATCATCTAAACAAACGATTTTATACGGTTTTGGCCGTAAAACGATGTGACACGGTTTTGGTCGTGGGCTCTTGTACCACAATAAATTGTTAAGGAATTTTTATTTTTTTAATATCTTTTGAAATACTGAATGTACAAAATGTTGGATTACGCCAATATTTAGTAGAAATTTCTACTAAATATTGGTGCTATTGTTATCCGATTTGATCAACTACTTTAGTAGCTACGCACATATATTTTCTACAGACCGTCATGAAATAGATAAAAAAATAGATATAAAAAGAAAATGAAATGAAATGAAATGAAATGAAATGAAATGAGGATTGAGGAGCCACATAAAATGTGTTGTATTAGCGAAATTATCTAGTTTTTCCATTTTATTTTTATACTACAAATTAGAACGTATTTACTACTAAATTATACTAAAAATATGTTATAATTGGTTGATTACTTTTCGAGAAACAGCGCGGTGAAATTTATGGATTTTTATGAAAAATCAAAACATTGTAGCTATCTCAAATTCAGCCGTACAAAACCCATTTTTTTTGTAGAGATTACACATAAGTACTACTAAATCCTACCAAATTTTCAAAAATATCCGTCGGCTAGTTTTAGAGTTGTAAGGTGGCACCTCAATTCAGACGTCTGAATTGAGGAGCCACCTTAAAAGTCGTGTATCTTTTAAAGTGTTGTACTACAAATTCCAGGATCGGGCCTACAAAATCGCCTAATTTACTACTAAATATTGGTAGTACCCGCGTTTAAATATGAGACATGGCTCCTCAATTCATACGGACACCCTACACGCGCGTATTTGATTGTATACCTACCTACTAAAATAAAGGTTAAAATTTATGAAATTTTAACAACGGAAAAACAAAAACTGAAAAGTACTTACCACTTATATACAAATAAAATTGAAGTGTCTGTTTGCAATGTCAAAATAACTGCTTTTTACTAAATGCATATGAAAGTCTATACGGTACCCTGCATATAACAAAAAAAACATTTAAATAAAATTGTCTGTCTGTCTGTCTGTTTGTGCCGAGCTAATCTCCGAAACGTCTAGACCGATTTTAGCTGGACTTTCACTGGCACAGCTGATGTTTTAAGGTTAGCTTAGGCTAATTTGATTTTAGAAAAAGAATTATAGGGTCCACGCGGGCGAATTAAATTCCAAGGATATTTTCTGTATTCAGTTTTGTTTCTGTTTTCAGGCTATGAAACTAGTTTTAATAGATTAAAATATCATAACTACCAAAACAATCGTCCATAAAATCCGTTGAATTTCAAGAATATTTCTCCGTTACAATGGATGGGTATTTCTCGAAGTTTGCGATATCTCGACGCGTCCAAACGGTCGTGATCCCAGTGTAAGCAACAAAGCCAGTTGTATATTGTGGATCTCAATATTGTACGTGTTCCGAAGAGAAATGGATAACTTAAACGGGATCTGGTTTAGTAAATGCATAAATAAAGTGACCTAGAGGAGTGCAAAGTGGAGCGGTTGCTGTATATTGGCTGGAATAATCGATGGAGTTGTTAGCTTTAGTTGTGGCAATTACTTCATTTAGTTTCGTTTCTTACTGTAGTTGAAATTCAGTCATTTTAAGTTACACAATACACAGTGAATAAACATACTGACCCTTCGTTATGTGACTGTCATATTACAAATGCGAAAGTGAGTTTGTTTATTTATTTGTTTGTTACGCTTTGACGCTAAAACGGCAGAACAGATTTGAATTAAATTTTACACATCGGTAGACCATGATCTGGATTAGGACATAGGATACTTTTATCTCAACATTCTCACGGGATTGAGACTTAGGCTAAGCGTATGCTGAGACGCAGGTGTCGCAGCACAGCACAGTACAGATTTAGCAGGGTAGGGCAGGCGAGGCTCACCGTAGGCGCGGGCTTGCGGACGGTGAGCAATGGGTAGCTCGCCGTCCGATAAGGACCAAGCCCGGGTCGACGGTGTTCCACGCGCGCCTCAAAGAGATGTCAGCAGAATTGACGGGGTACGCTAAAGCCAATGCCTGCCGGGGCTGCGAATATGGGCCGAAAGGGAAATCGTGGCCCCCGGCAACAGGGCAACCGAAGGAACATGGGTGGGTTTTAGTCAGTAAGAGTCTGACACGCCCTCCCGCTCCACGCAGAGCGGGAGAAGTTATTTGATAATTTCCCGCACAAAAAAACAAAAAAAAGGGCAGGCGAGGCAAACATAGACCCAGAGCGCATGCCGCGACGCAGCTACACAGACACATTCGCTTCCTAGCTAGTACAAACAATAGACATCAAATCAAAATCAAATCATTTATTTATTTGCAAATATGGGTAAGAGATACATAGATATTTTTCGTTATAATAAAGTTATTATATGGGTATGAAAATAGTGTAACAAAATTTAAAACTATCAATAAAATGTCAACTAAATTCAATAAATCAACATATTTACTTATTGCACATATTTCATTTTTGTGTCGTAAACTCTTTGGGTGATTATAAAGATGCATATTTGCTTTAACATAGCTTGCTACTTCGTAAATGTAAAGACAGGGAAGTGTAAGTAGCTGAAACTTGACATGAGAGTTGTCATGTTCTGTCATTGCAACAAAATTATGAAAGTGGTAAAACACACGTGACGACTTGCACACGTCGCTACGCAGCTGCATTACAAAATCTGCTCTGCCCTGCGCTGCGTGGACTTGCGTCAACTGCGTCTTACCATACGCTTAGCCTTATGCGGGTAAAACCGCGGGGCGCAGCTAGTAAACACATATATGTTTAATGCGAAGAAGAGGATATTTTATTCCACCCAGTAACATGGTCAACATTTGTAGCTATTTATATACGGTACATAAAACAATTAACCCAAGGAAAATTCTCAGTTCCCTCAATATAATTAACAACACAATGCTTTTAATACAGAAGAGGTAAATTAATCACTGGTTTGTTCAAGAACAACTGTTGAGTACCCACAATTGTTCACAACTTGGTGAAAAGAAACTCTCAGAAAAGATTCAGCCATTTCTGAGAATTGTTTTAATACCTTCTAATGTGGAAAATAAAGTGGTTCCCCGTTTTGTGTTCTGTGAAGGAAATTGAAAAACGAAACATTTATACAATGTTTTGTATTCCAATTTGGAGTTTACCTTAGCAAGTTTTTGTTCTAGAAAAGCTCCGTTTGATTGCTAAGAGAAAATGTTTCAGTTACTAAATGTTATGTACCTAAAAGAAAATAGCGCTGTATACGTTTGAAAATTAAAAGAGCCACGATTCGCTTGTTTTATTTTTCCTAATTATTTCAATATAAAAACGGTCTCGATATACATATAAGCAAACGAAAACAAGCAGTACTTATGTAAACTAAATTAATGTATCTAATAAACTTTGATAAACCCAACAGAGTCATTACCATAAATTAAAACATTCCGTGGCCACCACAATTCATATTCAGTGAAATTAAATTATATTCATCAGAACTACACAAAGTTAACCTCCAATTAGAACTACATGTGACGTCATTCAGAGAACCAAACATATGTACTCGTTAATCAGAATTTCATTTGAATATTCAAAGCAATTTAATTCGTAGCATGACGTGTTAGAGAGGCTACACTTTTTATATTCTTTGTAATGCAATATTTTTGAATAAATAAATAATTAAATATGGCAGTGGAGAGCAGTGGTGGTCCAGTGGTAACGGCCCCGACTTACGAGTTGTAAGTCGAAGTTTCGAACCCAGGTAGGAAATAATTTCATCACCACTGCTCTCAAAACGGTGAAGGAAATCATTGTAAGGAATCCGGCATGTCCTAGAACCAAAAATACGAAGACATTTGACATCTGCCAACCCGCACTGTGCCCGCGTGGTAGATTACAGCTCACTCCCTCTCGAAGAGAGCCTGTGTCCCAGCAGTGGGAACATTATAGGCTGATTATTATGAATAGTACCTGGTTGACCGAGCTCCGCTCGGGTGAAAATAGAGACTACTTCCATGGTGCCTTGATAAACTTTGGGCGACCAAGCTCTGCTCGGGTGAAAATACAGAGAAAACGAATTTTCCCAGATATAACCTAGCAAGATCGATTTTACATCGAAATCGTTAGAGCCGTTTTTGAGAACGAGATTACAAATATTGCTCGTTTAATAGGATAGAATATGGCTGCATTATTTTAAAGTGAAACTTTTATTACATCGTCTCAGACTTTTTCGTCTGTGTGTTGCATGTCGCGTGACGGTCGGCCGCGGAGTAGGGATAAAGTGAAAGGCGCTCGTCAGAGCCGCCAATACCAATATGGCGGCGCCTATAGTTCGCTTAAAAGTTTCACTTTTACCGTGGTTTCATAAAACCACACAATCCTTTTTTTATATAAAGCGCCGCATTTAATTCGTTTTAGAGTAAGACAATAAACCGAACTTCTGTGTCTTCTTCTTCGCATTTGTAAGTACAAATGCGAAGTCTACAATTTGCATACTAAATTGTAAACCAAATAGAGGCCGGAGAACATCTGCCTTAGATAAAACCATCCCGGTCTTTCAGTGAGAAGTCGTTTGCATAGTGTGCCTGCTTTCCGAAGATAAAAATGCAACTATCTGTTCGCTTTCATCGTTTTCGTTTTGTAAGTCTTGTTCAGTGCTGCTGTAAATTGATGCATAAGATATCGCGATAAGATTGTCGAGTTAATTGTATGGATGTGAACATGATCTAGACATCGTAATTCGTTGTTGCAGAGTTGTTTGTTAACAAGACATCTTGTTACAATGATTTGACTAGATTGTATCTTGTATGCACAAGACACAATCTAGTCCAAGGTATTTGAATTACAGGAGAAGATAGACACATGATTTTATATGTTTGCGTAATCCAATTTCAGTTCTGCCTAGCCTTTTCCCAACTATATTGGGGTCGGCTTCCAGTCTAACCGGATGCAGCTGAATACCAGTATTTTACATGAAGCGACTGCCTATCTGACCTCCACAACCCAGTAACTGGGTAATACGATACCCCTTGGTAAGACTGGTTGTCAGAGTTTCGGGCTTCTGACGACCCGTAACGACTGTCAAAGATCCACGATTGACAGCCGGGAGCAACGGCTTTACGTGCTTTCCGAGGCACGGAGGAGTCTCGGTATGTAGAAATGGTCACCCATCCACGGACCAACCGCGGCAAGTGTAGCCTGATCGATTGACCCGAGCGGCTGTTAGTACTTAGCCACGAGCTCCTCGTAATTAATCCAATAAATCCCTTTAAATTGCCTAGTTATGGAAGAATGACAAAATATGTTACTTTTAACATATATTGTAACTCTAAAAATGTTCTTCCTAAATCTTTATTTAGTAAGAATATTTTGAAGAGTGAGGAATATTATGCTTTTGTAGTTTCACAGAGAATAACTTAAACTTTGAATCAAAGGATTGAAAACCTTGTGGCAGGTTGTCGACTTATCACAGCAGAACTTTGGAAATAACAACCTTGTTTAGATTGAATTTTACTCACGTATTTCCTACATTGTGGGTAAACTGCTTATTACGCGTTTTCTTAATTGTTTACATGTGACCCTATTAAATTATAAAAACAATTCTTATGAATTCAACGGCTGCAGTGAAAGCTTTGAAGTGTATCGCAGTTATTATTTAAAACAACGGCTAATATAACTTCTAAAGTCTAAAATACCTATAAAAATCACATTATACTGTGCAGTTTCAGTAATATTGAACTAAAAAAATAGAAAAACCACTGATAAATCTGAAAGAAGACACGTCAAACATACAATTCAGTGTGTTGGAAGTGATTCGGGTCCGAATAGGGAAGGGCTTACCCTGATAAAGTTGGCTGGCGGGGATAATTTCATCACTATCGGAACCCGCCAACTAAATCAAAAACTATCTTCGTAAGATATAAAAGGATTATCTATTCTCACTTTGATCTGAGATGTTTTATCTGAAATTGAAGATCTGGTTTATTGCGGCCAAGAAGAGTAACTGAATCTTCGTGCATTTAGATTCTTGTTCTCAACCCATTTACGTAAGGTAGTGACTCCACGAATGCTACCCCATTCTGGGATTCACACTTTCTTAAGAGGCTACAAGTTTTGTAGGTATAGAAAACCAGGAATTATTATCAAATTCTATTACAAGGTCCTTCGCTGCCTTATATCATAAAAACACCGTAAAAAATATATAAACCTTTACCAGCATAAAGTTTTCACATTTTACTAAGTTATGAATATTTATGACAGCAAATAATAGCAGCACATACGTTAAAAACTTTATTTATCTCATAAAGAGGAAGGCGCGAAAAATAAATATGTGCATGCATACCTTGCTTAAAGTTTACTTTTAAAATCCCGCGGCTAAAATGTAAAAAGCGCTGTGTGTAGAAATATTAAGTTGACTCAGTTTATTGTCATAAAATATTTTGTGGTTGGCACTTTTGGGATTCTCGCCGTTGTTATTTTCAAAACTTTGCTGAGCAAGTACGTTAAAACCATTTTCTTATGCTTCGGTTTTACAACATAATGTCAGCATATTTTTACTTCGCCAAAACTAACTAATTACTTCCTCGCACACTATTTTACTAACTGTATTTTTTTGGATAATCGTCCACTTTTACAGTGTTTGTTAAAATGTGAGCACCATGTATGTATATATCACATAATTAATTTATCTGTCATTGCTTCATTTTCAATTCTTCTTACATTTTGTGGTATAGTAATTTTTTTCTAGGTGCATCGCCTTCACATACAATTATATGAATAGGTAAACAAAGAACAATTCAAAAAATTTAAATAAATTAAAAATAAGCCCTGGCAGCTAAGAGATGACCAATCCCAACTGACGGCGCCCGTTCACGAACATGAGGCATGGATTAGCACCATTCAGCTCAACCATTTTGAAGGGAGCTAAATGATCCAACACACGCGCCACCATCAGCGAAACATTTGAGTGAGCATGACATACTCACAGCCGCCAGGGCACATTCAAGTCAATGCAACACATAGTACCCGGTGAATGGTAACTCTTTAGTACATAGTACTCACACCTGTGCTATGCAATTATATAATACAATGGAGATTGAGTTTATACAATGCAAAGATAGTCTTACAATCTACAGTAGCTCCAACAGTATTTGCAAATGTTAATCAATTAGTTGTGGAGCAGGACCAGCAGAGTAACGGTGGAGTTTCTTGTCCTTTCTTCTCCATACGAAAAACCTTTTGGAAGGTGGTGTGGCAAGTTATCGTCCCTAAGATCAAATTTGATTATGGGCGGTGTTCAGGTGTTTGTAGTCCAACCTTAGGCATATATTGCTGTCGCGGACATGTGAAGAGGGTATCGGGAGACTGAGCGGCCAGTGACAGCTCTAATGACGCTTGTCAGATGTCAAAGTGCGCGCGCGCCATTCGGTCGCATTTTGCTCTCACCGCAAACCGCATTATTAAATCTCAATTCATCGCATCCGCTGAAACTATAAACTTACGTGTATTATCCCGTAATCCTTGGGGATTTACCATTCTATAGTTTTCAATATTAATATTAATAATTTTGAATCAGCGTGCATTCCAGACGCAGATTTTTCTCTCGTCCTCATCCCGCATAGGAAACACGGCTATTTACACGCCTGTCCCTCCAGAAGGGGCGACTAGAATCAATTCAATTTTCTTGTACATTTTGACGTTCAAAAGTGCCATAAACGGGCCTATTTAAAATAAATGATTTGACTTTGACTAACTATGGAATCAATCTTAGGTAAGCCCCTAATAGTAAAATCGTAGAGATTAACTAAATGGAGTCTCCTTTATAAATCCAAATATAAAAAACTCCAAACTTCTAATAGTTAGTATTTCTACACACTCACAGTTCACAGCAAATTACGCTCGACAAAGATCAGTAGGAAAAAGAAGAAAGATTAGTTTCCGACTTTATCGTGTGTTAAATCGACGATCCGTTGCACGGGCGCGGACAGATTAATCTCGCTTGCATAAGACTTTTTTCACATTTCAACCGAATTATGCCAACTTTTATCCAATAGAGGGAATCTGTAGGAATGAGGAAAGAAAGTGCTTTTATCGCAAAGTTTCTGGCCCTTGGAGAGCGAGGATGTGACACATATTTCATGATAGTAATGTGGTTTCCATGGCCTTTGAGAGGCAATCACCAAAAGCTTCTGATGTGCTTAATCTTCTTGTTATTTTGTGAAAAGGAAAGAAAAATAGAAGGAAAAATATGTCCGCATTTCTTCAACCTACAAAATAAAGTAAGAAGACCGTTCATATTTTTCGTTATAAAATATAGTGTACTTTATTTTGTCACATTTTCAACAGCCTATTTAAACAAAGGCCAAGAAACGCCCAACAACTTAAGAAAAGTAAAATTTAAGTAAATTCATTGAAAAATAACCGCAGATAAATCCGCCGCCGGGTCATATTCTCGGCTTACCTTCACCAAAAAAGGTAATAAAGCCCTGACCCTCGCATTTCAAATGTAAATCCATCCCGTCGGCTTGCAGACATTTAAACATTTATTTACTTGCCTATTGGACGAAGTGCGACCGACTTAGGTTCAATCTCAATTTTACAGACCACCGAATAAAAAGTTTAAGGTTCTTTTAAAGCTATAAAAGTGACATTCCGTATTTTGTTCGGAGTTAAAATATATTCGTGAATACATCGAGGATAAGGTTTATTGCCCAGAAACTGCATAAATAATGACGAGTTTCACGTTTTAACTATAAACTAGGTGACCTACACTTATATATTTTCTTTAATAGTGTATCGTTTAATTCCTAACGCGAAACAATTTAATAAAATTACATTTTCTTGCAAAAGGTACAATACCTATAAGTTCAATAAACTACCTGACAAGAATATTTTCATTTTGACGCTTAGTTTGAGAAGCAATAAAAACGGCAACCCAATTGCGTATCACACTTTAAATCACAATCCAAAGGATTTTGAAGGAAACTCCTAATCGATTCATTACTTCATAGATTTGAAAAATTCGTCTGCTCAACAACGTAAATAACGTAATGAATGTATATGAACTGTCAAAATGAAAGGCATTGCTATTGTGAGTGTGTTACGGAATTACCCTGCTGAAGAGCTTTACGAGAAACAAAAGAAATAGCGATTTGAAAAATGAATTTGAAATTGTTTTTTTATGAACACCCATATTTTTAATTACGAAATGTCCTTGTGTAGAAATAACTATAATCACAAAAATCTTCACAAAGACAAAATCGTAGCAATATTTTAAAACTTATAAGTAATAGTAATAACTCGTAATAAGTTATATTTTCTAACTACCATTAACGGTCTTTACTTTATCTTTATTAGCAAAAGTGATTTACTTTCCCGAACAAATATTTTACCGAGTTCTAATTTAGTGTGCAATAATTACTGAAAGGATTTAATCATTAGGCAAATATAGTGTTTATTTTTCATTGTGCTTGATAACTAAGTAGGCACATACTTAAAGGGAAAAAGTAAATTGAAATAATGCGCAAAACAATTTGCAACTCCCATTATGAAAAAACTTTGTCTATAATTTTATATTTAATTTGTTCCCGGGGTGATTTATGCATCAATTTTGTTTAAAAGCATGATTTACAAACACAACTTCTGTGTTTAACTATTATAAAAACTAAGAGGGTATTACGTAAATTTATGATAAGTGGGGTGAAACAAAAATTAGTTTGCAGCAAAAATATTTTTGTTATTTTTTTGTTGATAAATTAATTTGATTTCACGTAGAAGAAAAACCTTGCTACAAGAGACCGCCTGACTCCAATTTATCTATTTATTCATAACAAGTTAGTTTTTCACTTTTATACTCACATTAAGCTCATGATATTCGACGGACACATAGCTCTCAAGTTGAAAGATTATGTCTAACAAGATTCTAAAGATTTATTAATTAAAACTTTATGCACAGATAAAAAAATACGTACAAAGGCGGACTTAATGCCTTTTATTTTGTGTGGGAAATTATCATTTAACTTTTCCCGCTCTGGGCGGAGCGGGAGGGCGTGTAGTCTACTGACTAAAACCCAACCGTGTTCCTTCACTTGCCAGTATGTTGCCAGGGGCCACGGTATTCCTTTTGGACTTTCCCGTGACTCCGGCAGACATAGGCCCTAGCGGACCTCATCAGTTCTGCTGACATCTCTTTGAAGTGCGCGTGGAACACAACGTGCCGTCGACCCGGGCCTGGTCCTTATCGGACGGCGAGCTACCCATTGCTCACTGTCCGCAAGCCCGCGCCTACGGTGGCCGGAAATCGGCCTGCGATTCCCGACGCACAGAGCATTGTGGCGTGGCCAGCGGACTTGCCTGAGGCATTTTTTACCAGTCAACTTATACCTAACCTACCATATACATATAAACAAAATAAGATCTGTCAGAAGAAATAACGATGCGTAGAGGAGAAAGAACGATCATTATAGGAGAAAACGAATCCAGCAAATCAGCGCTGGGATGTTTCTGCCAACTTCTTACGTATATGTTCACGTGCCTTCACTTTAAAAGGCAACCGACTGGTTGCCGTCCTGATTTTCAGAGGAAGTGCATTCCAAAGAAAGAAAGCCTGGACAAATAAGTGCACCAATTACATTCATATCAATATATATTCTTCATTATTCAATTATAATCTACATGATGTTGTTAAACATTGGCTACAATTCCAATTTAAAATGCTGTTTCTGAATCATTGACACCTGAGTATTTCGTGCATAATTAATTGTGATGCAAAGACCGCATTACGAAGGCTTAAATTAAGACACCTACAACTTGATTCAGCAACCAATTGATAAGGTTAATTTTGTATTTTTGTACCGACGGGTGAAAAACTATTCTAGCGAAGCATTCAACACAGTGTAGTAGAATAATGTTTTGTAATATAGCCAACAAAATATACTTGAAATGGAAACAAAAAATTGCAGTTTTTATTACTAAACAGCATGGTTTACTTATCGTGATAATGTTTTATAATCACTTCACCCAACTAAAAAAGACAAAAATTCGATAGACGAACAAGATGGAGTGCCTCAAGGGAACATGTTCGGTCCGCTAATATAAATGCCCGCATGTCGTATCCAGGGGTTCGTATTTCATTTACAGCGGAGGCAGTAATTGGCCGGCCGCACAATTTTATTCTATAAACAAGCTAGCTGTACCGAACAGACCCAAACGTGACCGGGTAACCAGCCTTTACACGACAAAACGCAAAGCAAGGCGTAATGAACGTCTTCAATTATATCGCTGCGTAAGATGTCTTTTTGTTTCCTACAACGTTAAATAGGAAAACATTTCTGTCGACGTGGATATCGTATTTGGTCTAAATAGAAATTAGAACTAATGAAAATGCTTAATATTTTACCGACATTTCGTGCTTTGAAAGAGTAACCATCTTAAAAAACATTACCCGCCTTCTGGGGCAGTCGGGTAAAAAGAGATCAGTAAATTATATCCATGTCACGTAAACTATTATTATTATATTATATTACTAAATATAATAAACTATCATGTTTGACTTGTGCTAGTTTGTTAATCCAATTTCAAATAAAATATGTACATACATAAATGAATTGACGAAATTAGATTACAGCGATCGTGCGTGACTCGAGCGTTTGAACTCTTTCATTAGTTACGCACGACAGACGAGAGCTAATTTCAACTGACCCTAAGTCCCTGGACAACTATTTTCAACTAAATCCGTTAGGCTATCATTTAAATATGTCCCAAAGTGCCTGCTCGTGGACTAGGCTTAGCATTAACGGCATTAGTACCCAGTTCAATACCCACATTCAAAATTATAGTCGACATTTAAGTTTTTTTTCCATCCAGAACGTGGTAGTAACGATAACTACCACGTTCTTCAAAAGACATAGTTGCTTTCTGTTTCGTGAGAACAATTTGATTACTAATTACCTACGTGCAGAAATATCTGAACCTCAAGCTACTGCAGTAAACCAGGCCCCAATGAAGAAAATACAATAATTCATAGCTCTTGACATTGACAGACACAAGACAATCTTAACAACAACAATCTTTACAACTCGCCAACCACAGTAAGACTAATATCATTTGAGCTCAACTTCCTTTAAATAATTGATCTATGAAACGTGGTACATTTCCGTGGTAGTAAAACTTATTATTTACTTAACAGGCTCAGTTCGAGGAATATCAATAAATTTTTAGTTTGTTTACACAATTACGCTTTAACATCTAAATGGATTTTTTTCGAATTACGATACATGGATTTCGCAGGGTTGAGTTCCAAAGGAAAAATATGTATGTCGGATCCGGTCATTAGTACGGACACGAAAAGAATCGCAAGCGCGCCACTGGCGACATCAAGAGTGAGCTACCTACACCAAAAAAGGCGCGCTTCTACAGAGTCGTGATGTTTGAAGGCCACGACGAGGAGGACATTCAGCCTCGGGTCGCATTGGAATCAAGACGTCACGGAACTGTTCTCGATTCGTGGTACTGTTATTGTGTTAGTTGTAATTTTGTGATCATTGTGTTAATTGGTGATTTTAATAAACGCCGTCGCACCATGTGTGTGTATAATTTAGGTAGTGTGATTCATTTGATAATAAATTATAATGTGATCTGAACTGCAAACTGTTTTTCTATTGCGCATTAACCAACACTACCCACAAATGAAATGAAATGAAATGAAATGAAATGAAATGAAATGAAATGAAATTGTTTATTCTGTAAATAGGATATCGAAATCACTTTTACACGTCATATAAAAAAAATTAAAAATAAGCTAGATGAGTTCGGCGTTTCCTATCTGACTACTCTGAGAAGAAAGGCCGAAACAAACTCAAAGGTCGCAGTCTCTTTTAAAGTCCAGACATAATCTTGGTCAGGTCATATGAGGAACATGTAGATAAGTGTCTGAAAAGGTCTTTTGAGGAAAGAACCACACAGATTTGAGTGGACCTGTCCAGTCAGTGCAAGCATTTGTCAGTAATCGTGGAGCTCAACTCAGAACTCAAGGAGCTCAACTCGACGAACAATACCAAAGAAAGGACATTTGGGTAGGCCGCATAAACTACTCAAACTGCCAGACCATCACTAAAACTAGCAGAGAAATAAAAACAAAATCCACATAATCCTCACATTCACAATAGTTAAAATAATATAATACTTTACAAAGTAATCATGTAATTTTGAATATAATTTTCAACAATGTCAATGTGTTTATAAAACTGGTATATGTTGATTTTACATAATAATTAAAAAGTCTAGTTTTATGGTTTTATCACAAGGCTTAGCAGAGCGAGCAGTTCAAACCCAAGCTTTTCTATCTTCTAAATAATCTGAAATTGTATAGTACCCTTTTTTACAAAGTTTGGTTTTAATACAGATTTTAAACCGTTTAATGGGTAAGTTTCGAATGTCAATGGGGAGTTTGTTGTAAAAGCGTATACATTGACCCATGAATGAGTTGCCTACTTTGTGGAGACGTGTACGATGTACAGCAAGATTGTGTTTATTCCTGGTATTTAAACTATGAATATCGGACATTTTCTTAAAATTGGATATATTTTTGTGCACATACAATAGGTTTTCAAAAATATATTGTGAGGCTACAGTCAGAATATTTATTTCTTTGAATTTTTCTCTAAGGGAATCTCTTGGACCTAGGTTGTAAATGGCTCGAACAGCCCTTTTCTGTAGAACAAAGATAGTATTAATGTCCGCACAGGTTCCCCAGAGAAGAATCCCATATGACATAAGACTATGAAAATAACTAAAATAAACAATTCTGGCTGTTTCTACGTCAGTTATCTGTCTAATTTTTTTAACAGCATAGGCGGCCGAACTTAGCCTTCCTGACAATTTTTCTATATGTGGGCCCCATTGTAATTTACCGTCAATAGTGATTCCAAGAAAAACTGTCGACTCAACAGGGTCCAACTCTGTTCCATTAACCTGGACATTGGTAGATAGCTGCCTGACATTTGGCATTGAAAATTTAATGAGTTTAGTCTTTTTTTCGTTCAGGAGAAGATTATTTACATTAAACCAGTGCACAACTTTAGAGAGTGCATCATTAACTTGTTCAAAGTTGACTAACTGACGTTTGATTTTAAAAATGAGGGAGGTATCATCTGCGAATAATACGATCTTGTGATTATCCCTTATGTGATAAGGTAAGTCGTTTATATAAATTAAAAACAAGAAAGGACCAAGAATTGAACCCTGCGGAACGCCCATGGTGACCGCAGATCCTGCAGATCTCTTGCCATTAACATCGACCCTCTGAATTCTGTTGTTCAGATAAGAAGTCAGAAGGTCAAGAGCCTTGTCCCTCATACCATAGTGGTACAGTTTCCTGATGAGAGTATCATGATGTACGCAATCGAAGGCCTTGGACAAGTCGCAGAAAATGCCAAGAGCATCTTGCGACTCCTCCCAGGCCTCGAATATGTTCTTCAGTAATTCCACGCCCGCATCTGTAGTTGAACGACCCTTAGTAAAACCAAACTGTTTCAGATGAAGTAAATTATGTGCATTGAAATGTCCTAACATTTGTTTTAAAATTAATTTTTCAAAGATTTTGCTCAATGTAGGTAATATCGAAATAGGCCGAAAATTTGTGGGATCAGTTGTGCTGCCAGATTTGAATAGTGGAATCACTTTGCTAAGTTTCATCAGATCAGGAAATACACCAGATGCAATACAAGAATTAAAAACGATTGCTAAAAAGGGTGAAATTACATCAATTATTGAGGACACGGTATGTACTGATAATCCCCAAAGGTCAGCAGTTTTTTTTACATCAAGATTTTTAAAAGATTCTATAATGTCTTTAGCAGTAATAATTGTGAATTCAAAAAGTTTGTCACATTCTGGTACACATTCTTTAAGTATTGAGTAAGCAGAAGTGGAGGACGACGATGACAGAGTTTTGGTTGTTAAAATGGGAATGTTAGTGAAGAAATTTTCAAACTCAGTTGCCACCTCCACGTCTGCCTTAATATCTACATCATTGATTTTTAGATGGAAGTAACGATTCCGTACTGTCGTTCTTCCCGTTTCTGAATTAATTATATTCCAAGTTGTTTTAATTTTATTTCCAGAAGATTTTATTTTATTTTTAATGTTTATGGCTTTTGCTGAGGAACAGGCTCTTTTAAAAGTTTTAGAATATTTCCTAACAAATTCTTTAAAAGTTTCATCATGGTTACATGTTTTTTCATGATACAATTCAAATAACCTCTGCCTACTTTTGTAAATACCTGGAGTTGCCCAGTCACTAAATAGAACGCGGTCACAAACAGACAATGTTTTTGAGGTGAAAATCTTACTAAACTCACAATTGATGAGGTTAAATAGTAAAGTGTAAGCTTGATCCGGGTCGTTATGATAAGGCAAACCCGGTAGTTTTTCCATTAAATTATTTTTAAATTGTCCTAAGCGACTTTTATTTATAGGAACAAAACTTACAAGTTTTTTTTGAGCTCTGACTGTTTTCTGAGGGAAAGTGACTAACTGGCCACAGTGATCAGAGTCTAACTCATTTATAATGAAATGGCTGGAAGGTCTTAAGTTTGTAAAAATGTTGTCAATACAGGTAGCACTAGTGGCAGTTATTCTAGTCGGCTCAAAGAATGTATTGTACAAATTATATGACTTTAATAAAGTTATAAATTTATTTACTACAGCAGATTTTTCCAGTATATTAATGTTGAAGTCTCCACAGACTAAAACTGTTTTATTACTGTTACAAGTCTTTAATAATACTTCTTCCATATATTTTTCAAAAATATCATATGAAGCACATGGGGGCCTGTACACGCTCATTACAATGAACTGCTCAAGCTCAATGCAAGCTATTTCAATAACTCGCTCAACAGAGAGGCTCACAATATCCTTACGTTCTTTAAATTTCATATTGTTACGAACAATTATTAGAGAGCCACCACGTATCATATTAACTCTGCTGAATGAGCTGGCAACCCAGTGGTTGTTAAAGCTGAACATGAACTGGTGGACTTTCAACCAGTGTTCAGTTACACATAGGATATCAATATTACTACAGTTCATGAACAGCTCCAATTCTAATTCCTTACCTATCACACCCTGTATATTTTGATGAACAATTTTTAGAGTATTATTATTACATTTATTTAGATTACTACAATTTGCTGGGTGAGATATCAAAGAAGAACTTTTTTTAACATTTTGATTATTTAAACCAGTATTTAAAATTTCTTTATTTATTAAGCAAGAGGTTTCCTCTATTGTCCTAATTTCTAATTTAAATGATAATTAATGTCATTAGTTGTTGCCAAATTATTGGCAGAATTATTCAAAATGTCGTTGCATTGCTCAAAAGAAGCAAGTTGTTTAGCCAAATTTTTGGCTGAAATAGAAAAAAAATATGATAGCGACACAGCTATCTGTCCTTTGCAATAGTTAGAAAGATAGTACATAACAGTATTATATCTATCTCTTGTCAAATACAAATTATTACCAACATAATTGTTAGTGTCAACTAGATGGAACAGATTATTATTGAATGTCCAATTATACAATGTCATATTTAATTCGAATCTTAAGCTATTTTCTTCCTGTGGCAAACTGTTACTATATGGGAATGTAAACAACACAATTTTTCTTAAACTTAGATTACACAATGTTCTATAATATTGGAGCAATTCTCCTTTGTTCACATTTCCCCTATTACCCATAAAAATTAATAATGTAGTGCCCTGGTTAAAGTTACATTTAATAATTTCTTTCATGATGTCAAATAAAGAACAACCAGGCATACAGTAATTTATTATGGAGTGTCCTGGATATTCATCTGTCAACAAGTGGCCTAAGTCCTTTCCAATCTCATCACAAAATAATACTACATCATTTTTTACAATTTGTTTAGTTAATTTATTTGAACTATTGATAGCAGGAAATGTCAAATCAACACAGGGCTGCGGTAAGGTGGTATTGCATGTTGTCAATGAATGGTCCGGTGTAAGTACTTTGGATGGAGTTTGACACTGCTCACAGTTGTTTGTTTGTGAGTTTACCAGCTCATTCATTGCCAGCACATATTCCCTCATTAGATGTTCAGAGGTATTATATTTGTTAGTCATTGAACTAAGTTTCTCCTGTAAATGGTGAAGTTCAGATTGCAAGTACTCTGTGTCAATGTTGTATTTCCTAGTACTTTGTTCCAAATTAAAAGAATACATATCTAATTGTTTTAGTAAATTTAGCCTTTCTCTATTAAGTTTAACATTTTTAATAAAGAACTTTTGTCTTTTAATCATTTTTTGTGTTTTAACAATGTATTTATTAATTTTAATGTATTTTTTAAGTTTGTTTTTACTGGTGACTACCCTCACTGAATGACATGACTTTGAATCCTCATCACCTGTTAAATCTATAGTGTAAGAGGGGTTTATGGCAGAAACCATTGACGGGGCAACAGGCATCAACTCATTGAACAGACTTTGATTCAGCGAGGTGGTGATGTTATGATTTGTAGTCTGAAGTTCTGTTATTTGACTTTGAGCCTCATGTAGCTGTTGTTTTAATAAATGTTTGTGACTAAGAGCTTGTTCATACTCTATGCTACACTGGCTGAACCCGTCCACAACAAGTTGAAGTCTGTCCCGTTCTTCTATGGCATCAGTGTATTGAGTATATATCTGAGCCATTTCAATTTTCAACTTCCTATTCTTTTCATGGGCACCAAAGAGCACCCTTTCATTGTCATCTATTTCCTTATTTAGTTGGTCACAGGACTCCTTTGAAGCCTTTAATTCGCTCAAAGCCTGATTGAGTTTAGACTCTTCGAGGCGAGCACGGGCGCTGCGAGTCATAATCATGATTATAACTTTAATAAGGAAGCGACACAAGAAATTGGAAGAGAGAAGATAGTTGTGGCAGTAGGAGTTAAGAGATGACTAGTTTATAAAGAAAAAATGAAATTTAGATGTAAATAAAGAAGTTCTGTCACCAAACCAAACTAAGGTTACGTTTACGTTTAAAGGTCATTGGCATCAATAAGCAGCCTTACTAAAAGTGAACTATATAACTGCTGGTGAAATTATAGTACGTAAACAAACGAATAGCAAGTAAAATATAAAGAAATGTACCTGATAACAAGATGACAATGCAAAATTCACTTGTGCCGGTAACTGTCACCGATTCAGATTGAAATATTTACACTTATTTTGCACACATTATGTGAATCTAATACAAAATACACACTATTAACCTATTTACTTGATGAGTAATTGGAAATAGGCCTTAAAAACAAAGTAATTTAATAATTAAGATTAAAATTACAAGAGCAAATTCAAATCAGCTGTTAGCTGTAGTGTTGCCACAGGAAAAAAGCCTGAAACACTACGCCCACACTAGTTAAAATATCGCTGATAATAACGAGAGTCACATACGCGTCTCCGACATGTATAATATTTAACCTAGCACAGTTTTTGCTCGATATTAGACATTTTAACCGACTTCCAAAAAGGAGGAGGTTATAATGTTCGTAGCGTATGTTTTTTTTATAATGTGTTTCCGCCGATTTCTCCTTCATTTGCGGAGCGATTTTGAAAATATTTTTTTGTTTGAAAGGGTATGCTCTCAATTTGGTCCCATATAAATTTGATTAACTTTGCTTTGCGGGTAGTTTTTGAGTTAGCTACAAAATACGTATTTTTTTCCCACTTAGTATGTAGATGATATGGTAAGTTCCTGTCACTGGTAGCAGGTAGTGGTATTCTAATGTGTGTGGGGTAGGTACCACAACTAAAAAGTGAAAAATAAAAACTGTCTACAAAAAAAAACAACCGACTTCCAAAAAAAAACACTACAAAGTGAAAAATAACTTTTATTTCGGAAGTCGGTGGCAAAAAACGAAAATACAAAACCCAAGACACCGACTTCACCTGGAGTTGCATCAGGGAGGCACTTCGGTATCACCGGATGCCGACCTACCTCTGTCGTGTGGTCGAGGCCTATTTGACGGACAGGGCTGTCATCTACCCCGGTCACCAAGGAGAGTGGAACCGGCGAGAGATATCGTGCGGTGTCATCGGATACGACTGGGTGCTGCGCGCCGACCTCCCTATTGGCGTCAGCGTCGTTTGTTACGGCGGGGTTCACATCGGCGTCGAGTCGACGATGAAGTATCTGGGACTCGTCCTCGACAGCCGGTGGAACTTCGTGGAGCATTTCCGACGTTTGGCTCCCAGACTGGACCGGGCCGGGGCTGCCTTGAAGCGGCTCCTGCCCAATCTGAGAGGTCCAAACGCCTCCTGCCGGAGGCTCTACGCGGGGATCGTGCGGTCCATGGCCCTTTACGGGGCGCCGGTGTGGGCGCCTTCATTGAGGCGGCAGCCAGGCCGCCGGCTGAACGCGTCCCAAAGGGTCATGGCCATCCGGCTGGCCCGAGGATACCGCACGGTCTCCTGCGAGGCGGCGAGCCTCCTTGCCGGAGTACCGCCATGGGATCTGGAGGCAAAGGTCCTCGCGCACATTTGGGAGTGGCGCGAGGAGGCGAAACGCCGGGGCTTAACTCCGATGCCGCAAGAAGTCGCGGCTCAGCGGACAGAGGTCCGGCGGGATCTCATGGCGGAATGGAGAGTGCGATTGTCGCAACCCAGCGCTGGGTACGCCACAATTGCGGCGATAAGACCCCTTTTTGAGGAGTGGCTAGAGAGGCGCCACGGCGTCCTCACCTTCCGCCTGACGCAGGTCCTCACCGGACACGGCTGTTTCGGGAGGTACCTGTTCAAAATAAAGCGGGAGGAAACGCCCGGGTGGCGTCACTGTGTGGATCGCCCGGAGGACACGGTGGAGCATACGGTAGAGGTCTGCCCGGCTTGGGCAGGGCATCGCCGTGTCCTCGTGGATGCGATCGGCGGCGATGATCTCTCGCGTCCGGCCCTGATTAGGGCCATGCTACGGAGCGAGAGGAAATGGGAGGCCGTCACCTCTTTCTGCGAAGCAGTAATGCTCGCGAAGGAGGAGACGGAGCGCGTGAGGGAGGAGGCAAATTTCGCGCCCTCGCGCCCCTAACCGCCGCAGGAGGAGACGCCCTGGGCGTCGGGAATCACAGGAAGATTTCCGGCCACCGTAGGCGCGGGCTTGCAGACGGTGAGCAATGGGTAGCTCGCCGTCCGATAAGGACCAAGCCCGGGTCGACGGCGCGTTGTGTTCCACGCGCGCCTCAAAGAGATGTCAGCAGAATTGACGGGGTCCGCTAGGGCCAATGCCTGCCGGGGCTGCGAATATGGGCCGATAGGGATATCGTGGCCCCCCGGCAACATGGCAACGGAAGGAACACGGGTGGGTTTTAGTCAGTAAGAGTCTGACACGCCCTCCCGCTCCACCTAGAGCGGGAGAAGTTATTTGATAGTTTCCCACACAAAAAAAAAAAAAAAAGACACCGACTTCCGAAATTAAAGTTATTTTTGCACTTTGTAGTGTTTTTTTTTTAATTACTCTTATACGTTTGATTTATTTCCGTATTGTAGTTTCGTTGTCGTTTGTGGGTGGACTATTAGGTACACCTATTTTTCTGTTTTTTTTTTTGGGTGGGAAATTGTCATATAACTTCTCCCGCTCTGGGTGGAGCGGGAGGGCGTGTCAGACTCTTGCTGACTAAAACCCACCCGTGTTCCTTCGGTTGCCCTGTTGCCGGGGGCCACGATGTCCCTATCGGTTTTCTTCGAACCCCCGGCAGGCATTGGCCCTAGCGGACCCCGTCAATTCTGCTGACATCTCTTTGAGGCGCGCGTGGAACACAACGCGTCGTCGACCCGGGCTTGGTCCTTATCGGACGGCGAGCTACCCATTGCTCACCATCCGCAAGCCCGCGCCTACGGTGGCCGGAAATCGGCTCGCGATTCCCGCCCCGGGCGTCTCCTCCTGCGGTGGTTAGGGGCGTGAGGGCGCGAAATTTGCCTCTTCCTCACGCGTTCCGCCTCCTCCTTCGCGAGCATTACCGCTTCGCAGAAGGAGGTGACGACCTGCCATTTCCTCTCGCTCCGTACCATGGCCTGAACCAGGGCCGGACGCGAGAGATCACCGCCGCCGATCGCCTCTACGAGGACACGGCGTTGCTCCGCCCAAGCCGGGCAGACCTCTACCGTATGCTCCACCGTGTCCTCAGGCCGATCAATGGTGACACCCGGGTGTTTCCTCCCGCCACTATTAGGTACACCTCTTCTTAAGACTTCAGGGAGTACAAATATGATGTTATGTTACGTGTTGTTGTCGTTTCAAATCACAGTGATATTCTTTTAATCACAATTTTTAACTTAAGTGCTAAGTTTTTTTCGTGCCAGCTGTTTATAAAAAAATGAAACTATTTCAAACTTTACAAGAAAACAAATACTACTCAAGTTTCTAGAGACTACATAGAAATAAATCCCCGTTGACAGAACACGGAGAAGTTGCGACAAATGATCGTTAACTTCCACTAGTTTACTTGCACTTGCTAGTTCTTCAGGTAAAACTTTATACGATACATTGTTTTTCTAAGGTTTCATTGGACTTCTTGCAAGAAGTGTAACCGTGGATTGTGAGGACTGAAGTTTGATTACGTATATTCAGTAATGAAGTACAGAGATCCTATCACGAACGCGTGACGTAAACATTATGTAAATTCGAACGCCAATACAACTATCCCATAGCATTTTGGTTAACTTTTTTGCGTCAAGCACAATTAGTATCATCCGTAGATATGAATAAAGCTGAGAGTAAATATTATGTGCGAAAACTGAGTAAATATTACGTGCGAAACTAGTATTTTCTATTTAAATATCGATCGAATTTACGTTATCTTTTCTTCGGGCGTTCGTGCTAGGCCCACAGGATTGGCTTAGTACCATAGAGGCTACCTCAAAATTTTATTTAAAATATTGTCATCTTTTATTTCATCAAAATAGACAGTTCAGCTTCAGCACTTTCATAATAATTAGGTTACTAGTTTCTGTTCTTAAAAAAATTGGCTTTCTTCATTAAATATTGAAAGCCAGTCAGTATTTAATGAACTTTGTATCGATTTTTGTAAAGGCCTATACTTTTCTGACAAGTTCAAGGATTCAAGTAATGACTTTTGTACACTAATTTACCGAACCAATATTGAAGTCTGGCACCCAACTACCTACTTACGGGTAAACTGAGTAGGTAGTACTCAGTAGTTTATATTACACGACAGAGATAGCTTTCATTATTTATTTTTAAGTGACAGTCGATTGATCACAGTAACAGTGTTGTTGATTAAAACAACATCAGCCCACAAATATTCATTAGTTTCATTAGTAATCTGCTTTAGAGGGCCATGCTTCGAATGCCGCTTCAGATAATTTTCCTTTAGGGAATTTCCATACAATTTTGGTAATCGCAACATGATGTTACCAAAATCCGGGGAACCGAGACTTAAGCTTTGCCTGGGTATGATCGTGCACATGGGGGATAGATATGCAGCGGCGCGGGTGATTCCCCGATACATGAGCGACGAAAGCGCGACATGAACTTATTAAACGAAAATCGATCGATCTAGGTATCATATAGCATTTTGGCTTAAACATTTGCGGTAAGCATAATGATAAATGATAAATGATTTTATTTCTGTAAGTAGGTTTGTACAAACACTTTTACACGTCAATCATATTTTAAAACTAGATGAGGTCGGCGTTTCCTATCTGACTACTCTGAGAAGAAAGGCCGAAACAAACTCAGAGGTCTCAGTCTCTTTTAAAGTCCAAACATAGTCTTAGTCAGATCATGTGAAGGCCATGTGGATTGGTGTCTGAAGTGGTCTTTTGAGGAAAGCACCACACAGATTGAGAGGGCCTGTCCAGTCAGTGCACGCATTTGTCAGTTATCATGCAGCTCAACTCAGAATTTAAGGAGCTCAACGATTCAACGAACAATACCAAAAAAAGGACATTTGGGTAGGCCACTTAAATTATTCAAACTGTCAGACCATGATTAGAACTAACTGAGAAAAAATAAAAACAAAACAAAAAGGAATGACCCACATATTCTTCACATTCACAATAATTAAAATAATAAAATACTTTAAAAGTAAATATTCATGTCATTGTTTATATAAAATTCATTAATGTCAATGTGTATATAAAAACCCAGAAATAATCTTGGTCAGAGCATTTCATTTGAGGAACATGTAGATTTGTGTCTGAAATGGTCTTCTGAGGAAAGAACCATACAGATTTGAGTGGACCTGTCCAGTCAGTGCACGCATTTGTCAGTAATAGTGTAGCTCAACTCAGAACTTAAAAGGAGCTCAACGATTCGACAAACAATACCAAAGAAGGGACATTTGGGTAGGCCGCATAAAGTACTCAAAACTGCCAGATTATCATTAGAAGTAACTGAGAAAAATAAATAAATATATAAATGACCCACATAGTCCTCACATTCACAATAATTAAAATAATAATAATATTATTAATACTCGTATTCAGTCTTAAAACTAAGAAATATGGTGTGCGAAACAAGTTTTTTAATTGAAATCGTTCGAATTTACGTTACGTTTACACTGCGCGTTCGTGCTAGGCCTTCAGGACTTGTTTTTTCGTCAAATCTTTTAAATGAATTTCGAATAAATAGTGACATACCTACTATATTCTGTTTCATGGGCCTAGTATGCATCAAGTCCTTAGGGGCACAGAATATCGGTGGAGGTCTGCCCGACTTGGGCGGAGCCACCTCTACGAGGACACGGCATTGCTCCAATGCCGTGTCCTCGTAGAGGTGATCGGCGGCGGTGATCTCTCGCGTCCAGCCCTGGTCCAATAGTACGGAGCGAGAGAACATGGGAAGCCGTCACCTCCTTCTGCGAAGAGGTAATGCTCGCGAAGGAGGAGGCGGAACGCGTGAGGAATAGACAAATTTCGCGCCCTCTCACCCCTAGTAGCCACAGGAGACGCCCTGGGTGTCGGGAATCCCAGACCGATTCCCGGCCACTGTAGACGCGGACTTGCGGATGATGAGCAAAGGGTAGCTCACCGTACGATAAGGACCAGGCCCGGGTCGACGGCGCGTTGTGTTTCACGCGCGCCTCAAAGAAATGTTGGCACAACTGACGGGATCCGCTAGGGGCGATGCCTGTCAGGGTTGCGAGAAAGTCCGAAAGGGCTACCATGGCTCCTGGCGACACACGGGTGGGTTTTAGTCAGTATGAGTCTAATAAATTCCCACACAAAAAAAAATGGTAACAGAACATACCTCTGCAATCACCAAGCAGCCTACCAACTTTGGCTATGATGAAAACAATGATCACTAATAGTGTTTTTCATTACGGGATGGTCCAAAAAGAGCGAATGAACAAAAGTTTATTAAATAAACGAAAAGAAAATGTCTCGTTTCAGTCTTTATGTACCTACTCGCACCACTGTTTATGAATAGGAAGGTTTATAAAGATTACCAAAAGATACAAAAATGAATACAAACGACCCTGCCAAAGCCAGTAACAGACACGTGTAAGGTGTCCTCCTGAAATGGGTAGAAATAGGTATTACCTCCGTACTAATCCCGTTAAATAATTCACATGAGGTGTAATATCTACCTACATAATAACATGTTAAATCAACAAGCACTTTACCTTCTCGATACCTACACCTACGTAACCAAAAAGGTAATGCTTCGTAATTTTGCCCATTAATATTAAGCATCCATTTATATGACAGATACCCAATTATATATAAACTTGCTAACCTTCTAAGAATACTAATTGGTATAACCAGTTTCTCAAATACCTGTACTATCAAAAGGTACCCTAACAATAACGAGAACCAAACGTTCATTAGGTAAAATGAGATTATTGTCAGCGAAGAAACGGTAATGGTATTGATATCTCGATTGAACGGTACATCAATTAACGTATCATTGAACGTATAGGAGGAGGGAAAGATTAATTGATCGTATTACAATTAATTATTACGATAAGTTCTGCTGAACGTGACGTCAGAACCGGGGCTTAATTATATCAATTTCACACGTGTTTTATATTGGAATGATGTTTTTTATTACTAGTCAGTCGGTAGCAGAGATCGTTCAGAAAATTATACTGTTTTGAATGAAAAACATTTCGTCAGGTGGGTACATACTCGTAAATGTTTGATCACTTACAATAAAAATATTTAACTAAGTACAGAAATCATCTTTTACAGCAAGCAGAATGTTACAGCAAGCTCATAGGTTAACACCTACTCACCGCGTTTAGAATAAAATTCTACCAAGAAAAGTAACATTTCTTGGAAACCAAAAATCTTTAACTATAAAAGTACCATTCCATACCGACCGCAGGAGGCAACTGCAAGCGACGTGTCGCCGCGACACGACTGGTTTCTAGGAATTTCTAAAATATCTTCCGTAGCTAGCGACACGTTGTTGTCAGCTACAGGCAAGTGACAGCAGTGCCGCCAACGCTCGAGCGATAGTCACGTTTTTCTATCTACCGACTGGAATTCGGGCAGTTGCTGTCTGCGGTCGGGTTCGGAATCATGACTACAGCGACATGACGCCGCGACACGTCGCCTGCAGTTGCCTCCTGCGGTCGGGTACGGAATAGTACCTTTATAAAAAGTGCAGAGTGCAGTTTTTATTACCACTGTCAGCTTAATTTAGCAATGTTTTATGCAAAAAAAACTGACACCTGACTTTGTCCTTTAGGAAAGCAGGCTCCCTGGCTTCTGTAGTAAGATGTTATCAGTTTGCAGTTAGATACACTTCCTATCTAGCTGGTAGATAAAATCTGTGTCACTATCGCACTTTTCAATTTAGGACAAGAAACAATAACTTAAGACTACCTTAAAAATGCTGAATGAAAAAAAACTAAGAAGCTTATAGTTATATACAATGTCACCCATCGGCATGTGACCGCCCGAATTTTTCAGAATATTCGGGCGGTGAAAAATTATCGAAAAATGACTTTGAAAGAGGGGTCTATCTTTAACATTTTTCATGTTATTCAATTTTTTATGTTTTGAGTAGCGTTTGCCATATCTCCGATGTTATTAGCTCGATTTGGATTCTGCTTATTATTTCTAAAAGCTTCAGAGTTATATGTTATTATTAAAATTTGTCAACTATGCAAAAAAACGTAGGTGAAAACATTTTTTTCTAAAAAAAAAAACCGTGTTTTATAAAAAAAAACACAAGTGTAAGTTCAGAAAAATGCGGGCGGTAATATGCGACATTGTATAATGAATAAAATAGTGTTTTAATTTAGATTTTTGATTTTTCAGGTTCCAAAAAAAGAGGTTTGGTTTAGCGCCCTGAAGACATAAATAAAAGTTTGCAAAAAAAGTTCACTTGTCTCCTTGTTTTCTAAACCAATTTTATTTTATTTTAATAGAGTTATTAGATAATGATCCATGTTTTACAGGAAAATTATAGCTGTTATAAATGCTAAAGAAAAAAAAACAGGCTTATTTCCGAACGCTTTTTGACCCGTGTAGCATAAAGCGAGCTGTCCACCGCCTGCTAAACTAAATTAGTTTGCAGTTAGTTTAGTTTAGCTCGCCAGTTTTTCATACATGTGCGTCCACCCACATAAATGAAAAACTGGCGAACTAAACTAACTGCAAACTAACATAATTTGGCTAGCGGTGGACAGCTCGCTTTAATCATTATCAAGTAAAAATTGTTAGTCTGAATCATACAGTACAGATTACTTGACACTATCATAATTTCGATGTACCTATCGTTTAGAAGCAAGCGCAGGTTTAACGTGGAAACACAGCAGTGTCATTTCTAGCTGGAGATTAGTATTCACTTACAATAGCGAGGTACTCATTTGGGAAATCCTATCTCTTCTTCTTTTCGTGTGGTTAGTGACTAACCTGGTGTCAGAGTTTTAAAGCCACCCATGGGCCTCTGACTTGGCTTCTCATGCCGTCGCGAAATATATCTCTCAGGCATGCTGGTTTCCTCACAATGTTTTCCTTCACCGTTTTTGAAGCAAGTGATAATTATACAATATGCACATGAACGTCACGTCGGGCGTACGTCGATTCTTTTTACCAATGGTTTTGATGTTTATTATTTGTTATATTATTTTTTATTGTTTCATTTATTTTGAAACCCAATGATAAAATCATATAAACATTTTGTTGGCAGTTAGTAAAACCACAAGAAGAGCATCAAATAGCATCTACCTAGCCTTTTCCCAACTATGTTGGGGCCGGCTTCCAGTCTAACCGGATGCAGCTGAGTACCAGTATTTTATATGGAGCGACTGCGTATCGGACCTCCACAACCCAGTTACTGGATAAGAATAGGTTGCCAAACTTTTTACCACCCGTGACCGACTGTCGAAGATCTACAAATTACAGCCGGGACCACGGCTTAACGTGCTTCCCGAGGCACGGTGGGGTCTCTGTATGTAATGGATGGTAACCCATCCACAGCAAGACCTTGGCAAGCGTTGCTTAATCTTGAAGATGGACCCGTGCGGCTGTTATTATTTAACAATGAGAAGCTTCCGATATTCATGGTCATAACGACAAAAAGCAGCGAAGTGATGAAATTCTCACTTAAGGAAATTACCAAGAGTCTACAATGGCTAGTATGAAACTACCATAAAAGTAAAGGCAGGACGATAACAGTTTAATTTTACAATCCATTGCACTTTTTCTTCAGTCGTTATAATATCATAACTTTTAAAGCTGTTGTAAAAACGCATTCTATTGAGGTATTTAAATTCAAACCTTATATTGGAATTCCTTAGTTTGTTGAAAGTTATTCTTAAGGGTTGCTACGGTTGCTACTGTTGTGTAGAAAGTATGGAAAGGCTTCGAATAAATGGACGAAGTCTGTTACAATATGATGTATTGAAAACTTGGAAATTACAATATCTGATCTGAATCTATTTGTCTGATGAAATTCTAATGAGGGACGTCCGTAATGGTGGGATGACGACTGGCCACCTTTTTTTTTTTTGGATGAGAAATTATCTAATAACTTCTCCCACTCTGGGCGAAGCGGGAGGGCGTGTCAGACTCTTACTGACTAAAACCCACCCGTGTTCCTTCAGTTGCCATGTTGCTAGGGGCCACGGTAACCCTTTCGGACAAACCCGCAGCTCCGGCAGACATCGACCCTATCGGACCCCTTCGATTGTGCTGACATCTCTTTGAGGCGAGCGTGGAATACAACGTGCCGTCGACCCGGGCCTGGTCTTTATCGGACGGTGAGCTACGACTGGCTACCCTAGCGGCGCGAAGTGGAGGTGCGGTCGGGGCCGACCCAGCGACACAGTATAAATACGGACAGTGCAGAAACAACGTTGGACATTGACCGGTTAAATAGTCATGGCCTCAGAGGTCAGCTATGAGATGCTCTACAGAAAAAAAACAACGTAGTAAACGCTCGAAACGGCACACTCACATACACACTCATTGGCGAGACCTCAAGCGATTGTCGCGGTGCTGTCAGTTGCGGGTGCCGAGTCGAGACGAGAGGTCGCCGCGTTTTTTTTTTAAATGGAGCGTAGTTAATTATTTCAACAAATAGGCCTAGTTTCCATACTGTCCATAATTATATTATGCCAGCAAAATGGCTACGCAGGTACGCGGCGGTAAGTACTGTTATAGTGCGCCATCTGGCGACGGTGGGTCGTAACAAGGGTCTAATTCTTTCTAACTAGGTTTCAGTGCATAGTTTATTAAATAGAGGATTTTTTTGAATGGAACAATTTTTCAAGTACCTACTGAAATGACAAAACTGGAATTTATTATATGTTTTTCTTAATATTATTTAACTAGTTTTTTCCCGCGGCTTCGCTCACGTGGAAGTCGGAAACGTAATACCCGGATAAAAGTATCCTATGTGTAACCCAGGTTATAAACTATACTATCTGTCTGCCTCATTCAAATCCTAGTAGCATAACGTAATGATTGAATACTATCGTGAATTCATGCAAGCCTAGTACTTTTTATTTGGTTAGGTACTGCTCAGAAATTGTGCACGTGTCGTGAACAGAAAATCGTCTTGAACCTCGATTGCAGCGCCACCTAACGGGCACAATTGTGAATAGTAAATTCCAAAACATAGAGGTCATTGCGATGCAAATAAAAACGTAAAAAAATTGTGAAAAACAATACACATAAATTAAAATTCCAAGAAAAACTAAAGGAAAACTATAAGTATTTATTATACACAACAAATCAAACACAGATATTTTTACAAAAAATTTAATAGAGTATTTGCTTATATTTTTAAGTGAGATCAACCTTTTTGAATAAAATCGGATTGAGTTTTCAAACATGTGTCAAAATAAAATGTAATTTAAATCAAAAGCACTAAGGAGTATTGATATCAACTTCGAAGCAAATCACCGCCAAAGTAACTTTCTACACCTTTTTAACCCCGTTAGGGGATGCATTTCATTAAAATACGAAACCCGTCTTACATCAATTCTGTTAAAAAAGGTTTATGCAAAATTTTAAGTACATTGGACCAAGGAATCACGTTGTCCCATACAAACTTTGCCCCCCTTTTTCACCTCCTTAGAGGTAGAATTTCAGAAAATCCTTTCTTATCGGATGCCTACGTCATACA
The DNA here is from genome assembly GCA_949152395.1 of Agrochola litura. NCBI lineage: Eukaryota > Metazoa > Arthropoda > Insecta > Lepidoptera > Noctuidae > Agrochola > Agrochola litura. The sequence continues at coordinate 11,595,385 of OX424509.1, read as the reverse complement.
AAGAACACACCCTCCAAGTTTCAGGTCTCTACGATCAGCGGTTTAGGCTGTGCGTTGATCCGTCAGTCAGTCATTCAGGAAAAAGCATTTTATATGTATAGATAAGTTCACAGACGTTTGTAACTGAGTCTTACTTTACATTATCGAAACTCAAAAAACCTAAATTTTGAGTAATTTCTTGGCAAAAGAAAAAAATTAAATATTTTATTTCACATAAACCACTTGAAACGTCAGAAGCTAGGTGCACGGTTCCAATTGGTTGTTTCCTATGAAGAAGAACCAGCAAGAAACTCCAAGGTTACTCTTTTAAAAATAAATGGCTTTTACAATGTTTTCAAATTACAGTATGAAAGGACAGTCTAGGCCTATCAACAAGTACCAGGTTCTTAACAAAATAGAAAATGGTCTACAAATCTACAATCTGTTAAACCTACAATATTATCACGTTCACAAAATTTAAAAGAATCTATAAAAAGGATAAACAAAACAATAAAAATAAAAACCTATTTAAACCAAATGACATGGTTGCCACTACAACTTATCCTGTCCACAAAAGCCACTAATCATAGTTGAAATTATAATTGCAGGTACAGTAAGCGCTCAAAAGTGCATGAGCACGCTAAGAGTCGTATTGCTGTGAACACGCGGTATAGCTCGTACATTTGTATGTGTAAGCAACACGATACACACACCACAGCACGAAACAACAATATATTTCCGTCGCTTTAAACATGCTAGCACACACGCACTATGCGCGTGAACTTGACCAGTTAATGGCATTGCTAAAATTCGATAGTAACTTAACAAGTGCAGATAGCAGAAAGCGTTAAGCGTTGGTATGGAATTCAAACTGCCTCAAGTTCTAATCTCGTAAAACACAGTGTGGTTTTTTGCAAATATTATTATTTTTGTTTTCGATAATAATATTTTTTAAATATTGCTGCTTTTTTATGTTGTTATTGCAATAAAGGTTTTAGAATAAAAAATGCGTGATATATGATAACAAAATTAAAAAAAATATGTTTATTCGTTATATTTATTTTACATAAGTTAATAAAGTGCTACAATTATTTATCATTACTTCAGCTGAATAAGATGTGAAATAGATGTCAAGAAACTTAGAAGCAGTTTGTATTATTTTGACATATTTAAATGATGAAATATGATTTTTTCACCATAAATATTAAGCTTTGATCATGGTCGAAGTAATTAAGTAATAAATAAGAATATTAGACTACTTAAAATGTAAAAAACTACTAGTAGTTTTTTGGGCAGTTTGTTTATATTTTATTTGTATTAATTATTTTACATTTTATTTGACTTTAGTAAATATTGGTTGTTATTGAGGTTAAAGCTTAAGTATTCATTTTCTTTACGAAAAGAAGATTGAAACTAAACCTCAAATTTTAATCCTAAAATAATACTACCTATTACTAAAATAATATTAAACAATTTCGGTATATCTGCAAGAAATACGACAAACACCCTATTGAAACGTGCTTAAAAAATTCGTTACCATAAATTCATGCAATAACGAATCTGTTGTTTATTAAGTTGGTACGGTCAATATTTTAAGGTCAAAAACGGTTTTCTAGCTGGTCTTCAGTGATGCAAGCCTTCAGAGTGCACGGCGAATGGTTCATAATGACGTGTTTTTAATAATTCAGCAAAATATCTCGTTGGTATGAAACCATTTGTTTCATTCACCATTTGACGTCGCTGCTACTCGATAATAAGCCCCTTCCTCATATCTCTTAACCCTCACAGTATTTCTCTAGAACAAAGAAAAACATTGTTTTTATTACACATAATACCTTATTATTTATTATTCACTAATCGAATTAAACCTCACAATGAATTTAAAATTTTAAAGGCATCTTCTGTCTCAACAATACCTCTGTTCTATCAACAATACCCTTGATTAAGATTTATGTTTAGTAAAATATGAAATATATAAATGATAACACTCACACTTAGTCCGGTTTCATTAGATATTCACTTCACTTTTACGCAGCGCAATAATATTCTCTGATCTGATCTGATCTCTTCAATATATTTTATGCCTGCTTTTTGATAATAATAACCACAACACTGTGCTAAATACTCGTCACCAATATAATCCACGAACCAACAAAGTTCTATTAATTAAATACTCGTAACAAACTGCATCTACCCCACAGAAATCGAAATAATTTACTTAGTTTTTTGTGGTCTACCTGCTAAACTTGAATATTTATGTGAACAAGACGAATGAAACTAAAAACGAATGATGATTATTGAACTAGTCATTGGTTGCAGACAAAGTGAGTGTGTGTGTGTAATGTGCGTGTCTACAGTATTGTAACAACTTATAGAAGAAGGTCGTAAGTCAAACCGAAGCGTCAGTCTATTGCTTTGTGAGATTGCTCATGGACTTTTGGTCGGCACTGTACATAATGTCAAATAACAGAAGAATTCAGCTGAACTGGGTTGCGTTTGGGAAACTTCGTCGAGTCTTCTCGTCGCGTATTCCACAGAGCGTAAAGACGAAGGTCTTCAATCAGTGCGTCCTGCCTGTTATGATTTACGGAGCCGAAACGTGGACACTCACGGTACGGCTGGTCTATAAATTCAAGGTTGCTCAGCGAGCCATGGAGCGGGCTATGCTTGGAGTCTCTCTGAGGGATCTAATCCGGAAGAAGGTGATCCGGTAGACAACCAAAATTATCGACATAGCTCACAGAATAAGCAAGCTGAAGTGGCAGTGGGCCGGCCATATCAGCCGTAGAACCGATGACCGTTGGCGTACACGTGTTCTTGAGTGGAGACGCGAATCGGCAAACGTAAGGTAGGATGCCCTCAGGCTAGGTGGAGTGACTATCTTCGCAGGGTGGCTGGTAGCAGCTGGATGATAGTTGCCGAGAATCGAGCTGAATGACGTGCAATTGGAGAGGCCTATGTCCAGCAGTGGACTTCTATAGGCTGATGATGATGATGACTGTCAAATAATGAAAAAAATATGTCAAGGAAGTATGTAAATGAAATAAAATAAACATCTTAATTTGGAAGCAGTTAATAGACATTTAAATAGTTATGCCGTTACTGAGGTACCAGGGAAGCCACACTTACGTAACCATTTATGCCCATATAGACAGGTTTATAGACAATATTGTTGAAGTAAGTTGATACTTACTCGGGTATAAATTAACGCTTTAATATCTCCCATGCTGCTGATCAACAGAAACTCAAAATATTAATTTCATCCCTTTTAATTAAGACCAACTAACAGAGTTCAATGCTCTAAAAACCCCCATAAAATATATATCAATCATAATAAAACGTTTACGGGACGATGGTTTGATTAGAGGGAGGACCCAGTGGCGCCTTTAATACACACGATTACACATTTAGTTATCTATCACCTGATAGAATCGGATGTGTTAAATCATCGTCTTCTGGGACGGAAGTCAACGGGATGGGTCACTGAACTTTGTTGTGTAAATTGGTCAACAGTTTGAAAATAATTTTGGTTCTAACTATATCACACACAGTCGATTCTTGAGATATCAACTTATTCGTAAACCGATTAGATGACGTCATAGGTTCGCATACATGTGGAGTTTTGACGACTATGCAATCATTGAAGGTTAAAATACGTAATAGTCTAAGATCCGCAGAGGAACGACCTACACCCATCTATTTAAATGAGTGAAAAGTATTTTATATCAAAGGATGTTCAAAAATATATCGCGAGTGGATTGGCTAAAAAATTCCTGGCCGGACTATGATTAATTGCACTCATTTTGTTTAACGATTAATTCGTTTTAGTAACAAATTAAAAGTTTCTCTTAAAAAGCACACACACATACACACACATATGTCTATTGTACGCCACGATCATTCTTAAAGGAGAATGGGCAAAATCGTATGGCGCTTGGTCTATCAGCGGCCAGGAAGAATTTTTATTTTTTTTTGGTTTACTATCACCTTACAATCACCCTCAAGAAGTTTTATATCTGTGGTGTAATTAGTAATGGAATTAAATACATTTTTATTTTAGATATGTCAGCCTGTGATTTAGCTTATTATAACTAAGGTTTAGTCTTAAAAATAAAGGAAATAAAATAAAACTTGTAGACTTCATTAAAAATACATTTACTACTATGACAAAACATCGCCAAAAATAATAATAATGATAACGTCATCAGAACTCAGTGCTATTCTTGTACATTAATACATTACGGAATTAGTACGGCTAGACATCAAGACGAGGATATTTTATTGCCGTCATCAGGACACACTGTACATTATTGTAGATTAATACATTTAATGTACAATAATAGCACTGAGTTCTGATGCCGGTAATAAAATATCCTCGTCTTGATGTCTAGCCCATGCCAGATACCACACTACACACATAATGTGTGCGCAGCAACCGATTGTGCGCCTTCCACTCATACAACTGCAATAATAATGAGCAATTGCTTCTCTATTTTGTCTTTCTCGGTTAATTACAATATAAGAATAATATATTCTGGACCTTACATGTCTAGATTGTACACGCACACGTAATAACCAAATGTCTTCTTCTTCAATAAAATCTCTTGAGCTGACTTATTTGTCGCTCCCGGTATACTTCAATATTGTACAAGCCTTCAATTAAGTGTTCAGCGTAGTAGCTGCGAGCCAACTTAATTTGGTATGTGCCAAGTGCAAATAGAATTAGGTCTTCTTCAGAAAAAACCGGGAAGTCTTCAAAAATAGGCTGATCGCTGCTGAGTCTTTCAAATGATGCCCTCTGTCTATTTATGTTATGACGGATAACATAGTCCGCTAAGAGGTTCGGTATTTCAAAGCGTTCATTAATTATATTCACGAACGACAATGCATAAATACTATCTTGTATTGGTGTCTGAAATGCATTGATGAGTGCCGCTGCGTTTTGGAAGTCCTCGAACATGTGATTTAAGGCGCGATTAAAATATTCTTGCCTAAACAATTTAAAATCTCGCTTGAACCTGCCATTTATAACTTCCACTACCCAGCGGCATAGAGTGACCAGCCTAGTTCTATTGGCCTGTTCAGTAGTGAGCTGGTCTGCACCGCGGTCTTTGGTTTCGGGCATATAGGCACTGTAGTTGAATCGCTCCAAATCGCCACAGACGTCTCTGAACCCACGATCTAAAATGAATATATCGCCAGCCCGGTAAAACCAGTGAAATGTGCCTTCTTCGTCATTTATTATTCTATTCAAAATACTGGCATCTGAGTCTGTAGCAGCATAGGGCCCACAAACATCATTTATATGCCCATCGGAACACACCATTAAGAACGGTTTTAATAGATTTTCGTATTTGTGTAGACTGTAGGTCTCTCGCTGGAATGAAAAGTTGGAGCTCTTCTGTATATAAATATATGTTCCATCCATGATTGTTACTGAGTTCCTTTCTTCTGGAGATGACTCGAGATTTCCAAATAACGTGTTTGGTACAATAAGATTGCGGTCAGCGACCATTCTTCTATTTAAATGGTCGAGTCCTATATAGAATAAACTAATGTTAACATAAGTATTTTACCTACGAGTACATGTATTTTTTTTTCTAAATGAGCTGCAATGTTACGTTCATAGTAAAAGTAAGTCCTTAGTAATAGTACTTTCATTTAATACCTATCTCGTTGTTGGCCGCTCATAGACCATTTTGCTCTTTCTCCTTTAGGTGGTCAAGTAGTAACCTATTTAGTTCATTAACTCTGAATTGACTAACAATTGGCAAAAGTCGAGTTAGTAGCAAAAGTTCTCCTTGAAAGCTCTTTCAATTGGTGTATATCTTGCAATGTTTAAAAAAAAACATTTTAGAATTTTTTATTAATCGCAGTCTGGCCAGAAATTTTTTAGCCAAACCACTCGCGATATATTTTATAACATACTAAATTTGATTAAAATGTTTTTCATCCCTTAAACAGATGGATGCAGGTCGTTCCTCTGTGGATCCTATGCTGTATTAGTAACAACACAAAAAAGATTAATCCAGTAGGATTAATAGCAAAGCTGTGTCCTTGAAAACTATGAATAAAATAAACAAATGAACGCAAATATTCCAAATAATATATTAAAAAAATAAAACAAATACCTAGAACGTATCAATTGCTTCATTATTCACTCCCCACCCACGCTCCCAAGAGACCTTTAACTGAAACAAAGTTTTATTCAGAAAATAACACAGAAAACCGAAAAAACAGCCTTACATAACTTAAGCAACACCAACGAACAAAGCTAGTTTAAAAAATATTTTTCCAATAACCGAAAAATATAAACAAATTCGTCACACGATACAATAAAAGAAATGTAAAATTTTATTCGACCTCAATAGTATGTTATCCGAGAAAATAATTGTGAGCCCGGTAGAGAATAGAGGACGAATACAGATTCGCGTTTTTTCACGCAATGCATGTATGTTGAACAATCATGGAACAAAAATATTGCTACACCGCTATTGTTGCCGACGAAGTGAGTGATAGGCGTTCGGTGGATGGAAAAAAAGCCTTAAACGTATCCGACAAAGGTACAGTCGTGACGAGCTATTTGTTTCAAATGAGGTTAAAAGTTACACAGATTTATTTAAGAACATAAATTAAGCGTGTATTATTAGGACGAGAGTAATTTAATAAACTGATTGCTTAGTTCAGTAAATTTACAGAAATCATAAATAGATAAAATGATAATACAGGCTTAATTTTTATTGAACTTATTTTCATCACGACGGCGACGGCTAAAATCAGTGTACATAAAGTGTAGTATTTATGTAGAAATTCATTGCAGGGTGCTATTTACTAATTACAGACATGAGTAAGTAGAGCAAGGGTTTAAAAGACGAACTGTAAACGGACAAGGGTTTCTGAAGTGGTTTTATAACAAATCGTCAAAGCTTTGAGAGCGAATGTAGCAATAGTTACGTTAACACGTGGGTCCTATGCAAATTAACACGAGTTCGATACTTTTGAATATGTATGCACGTTGTGCTCTCTGAGTACGTAACTACTACCACCAGGATAGGGATGCTGCTCCAATGTATACCAAGACTTTTTTAAACCATTGACTAAACTTTGCCTGAATTTTTCGGAATTCTTTCTACAAAAAAGGTGTACTTTTTAGGCATGGCGCTTTCTTTCATTATTACATAACATATCATAACATCACGCCTTGTTTCCCCGAAAGGTTAGGCAGAGGTGTACCTATAGTAGGTACACCCACATTTCGCCAGTTATGTTTAAGTCCAATGTAATAGGGGGCGAGCCTATTGCCATCAACCGTGCACAAATCCAGACTTCGGGCTGTTACTGAGAAATTCCAGATTCAAAAACCCAATAACACTTTGCCCGACCCGGGAATTGAACCCAAGACCTCATGCTCAGCAGTAGCGCTTGCGACCACTAGACCAACGAGGCAGACAATAATTAATAATTGAGGTAGTAAAAGTGATAGTAATGAATGCATACCAAAATATTAGTGAATCTATCCCAAATATTGTTAGGTTACCACAATTACCACCTCTGCCGCTTAATACCGTCGCGTTGATCAAAATACCTCATGCTCAGCAGTAGCACTTGCGACCACTAGACCAACGAGGCAGTCAGTATATAGTATGCTTAGTATTATTTATTTATTAAAATCTTTCTTACAACTATCATTACAGGTGTATACCTAATGCGATAGCGCGGTGTTAAAATTAACTTACTTACAATTTAAAACCATGAAAAACCTACAACCACATACACACCGATACACGCTGATTTTATTCATTAATATCGTATCCTTTTTATTGAAAATAAAAACAATGAATGTATACTGACTGACACATTTCGCAGAATTTTACATATAAAATTATCGGCTTTACAAAACAATAAATGCACACATTTTAAATTCCAACGGGGCCGATATTCCAAACCTGATCAATAATACATTGCTAGGAATAACTGGCACTGCAAAAGAAAATAATAATGTGTTGAATAAAGGGTACTTACTCTCGTTCAATTTTCACACCTCGGCGGTTAGTGAATTTGCATATGTAAATATTAAACGAAGCGGGTATGCACTCGAAAAGATTGCTTGTTCCGATCCCTTGTCGATCTTTGTCAGGAGCCTGTCGATCGGGTGTGGAACCTGAATAACATAAAATTTTCATACGATTGTGAAACCCTTATGGAAAAGTTTTCCCTCAATCACGAGGATCCTTTGAATAGGGAATGCTTGTCATGAGTTGCATGTTCTTATGGAGTCTTTTCCGGGTTTGAGGAAAAGAAATCAAAGAATTATTGATGGTACCTTGATACCTATGAGTGGTAATAAACGTTGGGAAAACTTGTAGTAGTGCCATTGGTAATCGTATATTTTTTTATTATTATAATTTAGCTGTCAATGGCACCAATTACCTGTTACCTACACAAACTTAATAATTATTCAAAAATACTCGCCAACGAAAACCAACCGGACACTGCAAATCCCCAAAGCATTTCTATACCATCACAGACTTAGCAAGTTCGAAGTTCTAACATGAATTTCACGATCGACCCCGTCAATCCCCTAAAGTTCTTGTAATGACAGGCTCGCTGACATTCACATGTACAGAACTTTGACTGTATTTCGTGCGGAGAATGTACATTTGTGAGGTTAAAATGGGTCACACGGCGTGCAAGCAAAGTTTAAAGCTGCGGCTTGGCTTTTATTGTACTTCTCTAAGTTAGAGTTTACAATAGCTAGAACTACTAATTTAATTATGCTATGCACTGTTGTACCACTAAAAGTTTAATGCGAGGCAAATGGTATGTTTTCCTGCATAGTTCTGTTCCTCTTTCGAGACACAGAAATTTTATGAAAATTCCATCACGTCTAACTTCGAATTAAAAAAATAATTGTCAGCCTATTAAAATAGCAAGCAATGGTGGCCACCAGACCTGTGTCCCAGCAATGGGACCATTGGGTAAACTAATTGGGTAATGGGTAAAATAATTTGAGGTGCTTTGCACGTAGCTCTTAGACTTGGACTTTTAACAGAAAAAAGTGATAATTCGCAGTCCATATGGAAAGCGTGTTGTTTGACTGCAGAGCTAGTTTCTCCCCTCGTTTCTGCCAGTCAAATTCAACAATGTAGTACTGCTATTTTTTCATTTGAAATTCAGAACCGAATCTTGGAACGGTAATCTTCGGAGTATTTCCTTCTACATAGATTGGGCTATCGACGTGACTTCCAAATTAAAATGCCAAGCACACCCTCACTGCATTGCGATGTAATCTGAACTAAATTAGTCCTAATGCAGCTGTCCTTTCCTGACTTCTAACTTGGAATTGGGTTTTATCTGTAGGTCAGTTTTCTACCTCCATTCCTTTTTTAATTAACCAGCACTTTTTTTAACAACCAGTAACGCTGGTCTAGTACTCCAGAGATAGTAGACTATATAATATATATGCAGGCAGCCATATTACAAGTTGGGGGATTACATCGCTACTAAAAATACTTGGCTCAATGCTGGTCCTGATTCACACGCACAACCAATTGATTAACATTTGAAAAATACTGTTGGAGCTGCTGAAGATTGTAAAACCATCTTTGCATTGTATAAACTCAATCTCCATTGTATTATATAATTGCATAGCACAGGTTTCAATACTACGTAGAAAGAGCTACCATTTACTGGGTAATATGTATTTCATCGACTTCAAATGTCTCGCTGGTGGTAGCGTATGTGCTGGATCATTAAATTCCCTTCAAAGTGGTTGAGCTGAATGGTGCTGATCGCTGGCGTTGATCGGGCGACGTCAGTTGGAACTGGTCATCTCTTAACTACCATAAATTTATTTTTATTTTTAATTGTTCTTTGTTTTTATCTTTTTATTACGGACGCTTTTAACATGAATGTCTTTTTACATTGTTCTCACATGTATTATTTCAACATGAATGATGTAACCAATATTTTGAAACAATTTTTTATTTAAAAGATTGTCCGTGCAGTTCCGTGCCCGTTCTTCTCCATAGATATCTACTACGCTTTGGAATGGGCATCTAGTTTCATATTTTCTGACTGACCGACTCCTTGACAATTCAAAAGTGCCTGTAAATGGTTTAATTAAAATAAGTGCTTTGAGTTTGAATTTATATTCCCTCGTACTTTTTATCGAGTCACACGACTCAAGTCTGAAGAATTGAAAGAAAATTGAAATTAAATTGATTACTTTTTATAATAAATAGTCACAATTATTACACCAATCAATCAGGAAAAAAAACAAAAAGTGAACAATTTAGGTTAATGAGTCGAGTACCAACTGTCCAAAAGATCAGGTAGGTACTCCTACATCCTTCAACCATCAAACTGGAGTTACGCAAAAGACGATTATCAAACACAACAATAAGAAAGGCAGTAAGTTATTAAATCCTTAGTTTAACAGTTAATAGTTACGTTCGTTATCTTCACAAAGGGCGTCCGAGATCGCAGACAAAAGTTTGGCGACCAAAATTAGTTGTAAAGGAGATAATATTCGTAACGTCGACTCTATAAAGCCTGGAATTCACGTGCCAGTAACTTGCGGAAAGTATATATGAAAATAACTTGCATGCCATTATGCCGTAACAACTTCTGATTGGTGAATGCATGGTTATGCCAAAATAGCATGCAAAGAAAGTGAAACACCTCGTCTCTCCTTAACCTTCATCATTATTAATAGTATATGATTTAATGTATTTATTGTATTTTATGTAAATGCTGCATCACAAACTTCCTGCATTATATTGTCTCTCCTTCTTCCTTTAACTTCATCCAAAGATAGTCTTTAAAAGGTCGCTTTAAGCGATAGGACCGCCCATTATGTCACCGTAAGTAACATTTCTAGATGTATATCTTTAATTCGTATGGTGTACCTCTATAATAAAGAGTATTTAGAAAGAGAGAAAAATGGTTTGAGAGCCACGCACTTAAAAAAAAAATGGTACGTATTCAAATGCAGCTATCTTGCATACTTTTGTTAGTTACTGACTTATTGTTCGTTTGTGTATTCCTAGCTTAATTTGCTACAGTGTTTGTAGTACTGTGGTTAAGCGAAGGAACAATTCTCGCAAGTTATGTTATTACTTTTGCTATAAATAGAAACTATTGGGAGCGGAAGGTCGGTTCATATCTTTATGTGTCCATTGCTTCCAGGAGGCAGCGTTTACGACAAATATTTCTCGTGTTTCGTTACTTACATTAACTACTGGTTTTGGGCTGGTGAATTTTTTATAACTTTTTTATTGTACCCAAATGTTTTACAGGTTTATAAACAGGTCAACGCGCCACGTGTCACCATAAGGTGATTGATAGCAAAGGTTTTGTCGACTTTAGGGACAAACATGAAAATATAGATAAACTCACGCCTTCTTCCTATGGGGGTAGGCAGAAACTACAGAACGCCACCTGCTACGATCCTTACATACTCCTTTTGCCTTGTTTACGTTCATACATCTGGTCATACACGCATGTCGGTTGCGAGTACTACGCACCTAGCCTTTCTGAAGAACATCACCAATAAGGTCAGTATAAGTCCTCCTAGGGCGTCCCCGACCGGCCTTTCCCTTCACATCAGCCTTGTAAATACATTTTGTTAGTCGCCTTTCATTCATCCTCTCAACATGCCCAAACCATCTCAGCATACCCTTTTCAATTTTTGTCACTACATCTTCTTTTAAATCACACCGCTGTCTTATCACATAATTCCTCAGCCTATCATTCATAGTCAGACCACACATGCTTCGCAAGGAACGCATTTCCACAACATTTATTCTACTTTCATGCTTGTTTTGCCACACCCAACATTCACTTCCATATATAAGCGTGGGCACCAGCACACCATTGTGAACAGCCAGTCGAGCCTTTTTAGACATCGACTGGTTGGTCACAATCGCATGTATGGCACCATTCACTTTATTTCCCGCATTTACTCTCCTTTCCACATCTCCATCAATCTTTGCATCCCTTGTAAACAGACTCCCCAAATATATAAACTCACTTACTTGCTCCACACTATTATCATTTATTTTCACATCACACACCGATACATCCTCTCCTCTTTCAAACACCATGACCTTCGTCTTATTCACATTTATATTCATCCCTTGAAGATATGTATCTGGATTTTATAACCTTTACTTCCAAACTTTCATCGCAGTGCATATTACCGCCAGGAAACAAGTTATGGTAAAATTATTTTACTAGATCAACCTATCACACCTTTAACACAGACTTCTTTTGTAAAATATCAGTACATTATATCCAATCCTACCCTATACTATTAAACGAGCAATATTTGTATATACAGAGTGGGTAAAAAATCGTGGATCAAACGAAACAGGGCGATAGTTGGGGTTATTTGCAGTAAAAATATATCTGTGGCAGAGCCGTAACTTGATCTCTTTAAAAGTTAGGACTATTTGAGTGTTTTTTTAAGAAAATATCAAAATTTGTAATAAAGAGGCAATTAGAGTAAAATGATTACCTATTTTAAAACAATAAATTTTGTTTAGTTGCTTCTAGGAAATGTATCATCACTACAAAAGTGATTTTATGATAGTGGGTACCATGATTTATGTATATTGGCACTTTTTTAATATCATTAAAGTCTCACAAAAATTATTTGTGACTTTAGAACCTTACTGTAATAAAAAAACATGCTACCAAAAAATTTAATTGTATTAAAAAAAACATGCCTATTTAATGATGATTAAAACGAGGTGTAACACATAGCGGTTTGTGGAAAAAAAAAAAAAAATATAGCAAAGTCTAAATCAGAGGACAGTCATTCTCTATTTTCACCAGAGCAGAGCTCGGTCGCCCAGGTACTTTTTAATGATCTGAGGTAAAACTATTAAGTACCTATTGTTTTTCTATTTTCTGCCGCCGCAGATTCAGACTTAAGTATAGCTTCTGGTTTATTCCCGTTCTTACAACATGAGACTTTGCCTAAAATCCTCTTAATATTTGCTTGAAACCGTCAAGCTGTATTTCTAAACTTAGAGATAACAAATTTTAAGTGAAAAGTGGGATTCAATGTTCTAGTTATTTTGTAAGATAGTAGAAAAGACTGGAGTAATTTAATACTTTTGATCTTTTAAAAGTTTTTTAATAAAATGATTTTTTCTAAAGTAAATTGTTTTATGCCTGTAATTTATCAAAGTGTAAAAAGTGGAATGCGAAATTGTTTTTTTAATTATATTTGAGCAGAGAACATTATTTTTATTAACTTTAAGATTGGAATGCATATCTTTACTCATAAATAAGAATTTTAAATTCTAAAATCTTACATAGTTCTAAAGACTTGACTAAGAATAATATTTTGGTTTAAAAAAAACGATAATAATGAATAAGCATTTGAAGAAATAGTTACTCGCATGCACATCAAAAACAGCACATTGTTATAAAATCGATTTTCTATTTTAGCTCAGAAACATAATATAAAGTGTTGTTAACATAAAGCATCATAAAGTTCAAATAACTAAGACAGTGATCACCAATTCAACTGCCAAATGATAATGGCAATATTCCCAAAAGTGTTCGCTTCACCAGTTTGCACGTAACCGATGTTACGTAATGACCCAGACCTTTAGCTCGGATACTATTTACGTGGATCTACACTACGTGGTTACAGTAACGATATTTTCGACAGTTTGGCCTTTGTAAAACTATACTCGATACATCAAAGAACATTGCAGCACATTTTTCATGGTGAAATATAACAAAATCTCATGATTAACAAAACTTAGGTATCAATGGCGACAACATATATTATATATCTTGATTTGTGCTCCATAATGTTTAACCCAACCAATGTCGTACAAATTGTGCATAAGAAAATTGCTCTCGAAAAGAAAATAAATATAAGCATCAAAGCGTTGAGTGCTTACAAGGGGACTGCTTCAAATAGGCGATCGCTTGACGGGACAAGATCTTACAATGGCTTCAAAAACTCAAACTCAAACGAAAGCATTTATTTTAATTAAACCATTTACTTTTGAATTGTCAAAGAGTCGGTCAGTCAGAAAAATGAAGCTAGTTGCCCAAAGCGGATCAGCGGCAATTACGGATCCAAAACGAGGTAACTATTTTGCTGAATTTTAATTCTAATCTAAACAAAATACAGACAACACAGTTAATTATACTGTTGTGAATGAAAGGCTAATTCCTAATTAGATTGGTATTTAGTATTGAGCGACCGTATTGGCAGATTGGTGGTTATTTCTAATCACATATTGTAGCTAACCCAATTTGTATGCAAAGATAGCGGTCAGTGGTCACGTCGCTACGTCGATTGTATTATTTGATTTGTCACTTTCTCGTTACTTATCTTGTGATAACGGAGATTTTTTATAAACATCGTAATGAAGCTAATAAATTGAATTAAAATTGTGATTGTAATTTGGTTTTATTTCATTGTAATTTAAATTTTATTTTATATTAATTTTAATGCGAAGCATTCGAGAGTGCTCTGCGATCGAAAAATTTGTTTTGCCTCCTTTCTGCAAATATGTTTATTGTTACACTCCTGCTAGTAAACAAAACCTACTTAATTTATATACCGTTGTACAGATAATTTAATGGAGATTAATACTGTAGTTTTCAAAAATTTATTGAACGCAACAGAAACGAAAAAAAGATCAAAATAGTTTAAAAAAATCCCGTCAGTCAATGTATGAAACCTGAAAACATTGTAGCTTGCGAGAAAATCAATTAATTGAGTCTGTTTTACTTTTAAGATTCGTTTCAGCCGTAGGAGGAACCGTATTGAAAATGGCTGTTTTATTCAAAGTAGTTCAATTATATTGAATAAAAAACTAACTATTAAAATTTATATATATAAAAATGAATCCCTATTTGCCTTGGTCACGGCATCACGCGTGAATGGCTGGACCGATTTCGCTAATCCTTTTTTTATTGTGTTCGTTATTTTCAGGACTAGGTAGGGTAGGTAGGGTAGGTAGGGTAGGTAGGGTAGGTAGGGTAGGTAGGGTAGGTAGGGTAGGTAGGGTAGGTAGGGTAGGTAGGGTAGGTAGGGTAGGTAGGGTAGGTAGGGTAGGTAGGGTAGGTAGGGTAGGTAGGGTAGGTAGGGTAGGTAGGGTAGGTAGGGTAGGTAGGGTAGGTAGGGTAGGTAGGGTAGGTAGGGTAGGTAGGGTAGGTAGGGTAGGTAGGGTAGGTAGGGTAGGTAGGGTAGGTAGGGTAGGTAGGGTAGGTAGGGTAGGTAGGGTAGGTAGGGTAGGTAGGGTAGGTAGGGTAGGTAGGGTAGGTAGGGTAGGTAGGGTAGGTAGGGTAGGTAGGGTAGGTAGGGTAGGTAGGGTAGGTAGGGTAGGTAGGGTAGGTAGGGTAGGTAGGGTAGGTAGGGTAGGTAGTAAGTGATAAAGATGGTCCACCCCAAACATTTATATGGCAAAACAAACTTTGCAGGGTCAGCTAGTATCTATATATTTCCAACTTCGACCCTCTTCCGTTGCCTAGCAAACAAAGCAAACCTAAATAGCCTTCGACAGTACGTAAAGATTGCGAGATGAGAAATTTTACCCATATTGATGGGTAAAAAAGCAGTCAAAAATTACTTCAAGAAAATTCGTTAAAATATTTTTCTGTTTTTGAATGAGCATTATGAGGCGTGCACTTTTGGATTTACCAAATATTTTTATTTTATTTGTAAATGTGTATGACTATAATATGAGTCTATGTTACTCGAATTAAATGATTTGAAATAATCGGTATGATGACAGATTGAGAATAAGCAAGACAGCACAATGTTGGCTTTTTGCTCATTTTTCATTTGTAATATCTTTCCGCTCGGTTTCCTGCAATTTAAATCTAAATCTAAATAATCAAATAACGTATGGGTGATTTTGTGAAAAGGGACGGAAGTGTGTATGAGCGCGCGGTGCTAGAGTTGGTCAGAAACGACCTTGACGAGGCCCCGCCCCTTTAATGTTGCTTATTACCAAGGTGAGATGTTAGATGTTACACATCATATGCGAGTACAGTAAGGCTCGCTCATTTTTTTGTCAGTACTTATTATTATTTTGCAAATAAATACGTGATTTTAAATTTTAATAAATTTTTTGGCGAATAAAAGCGAAATTTTGTATTTTGAGTTTATATTTATGCGAAACTTCGTTTTTTATTTCTGAAATATAGGTACGTAACCCTACTCATAAACTATGAAATTAACGTTCAGAAAAGCAGAAAAAAAATTGTAGATTGGATACTTGTAATAGAACAAATGACATAATATTCCTATTTCCTACACAAAATGAAGATGGCTGAACAGAAAACTTAATTTCAAAGCACTTAAGCTCGCGTCATGTCTGAAATTTTGTCTCCCATCCACAAACTGGCTGCGATAAGCGCAACGTAACTTTCGATGCAGCGGTGATTTAGCCACGACCCGCTGAAATACTAATTTAAAGCCACTTAAAAAGGGCAATGACCCCATTTTCTAAGCGGAATCTCTTCAGAATATTCGCTGAAAATCTGAAACGGGTAACCGTTTCGTTCAGCTAAATATTACAATTTCGCAAATTATGTTTCGTAAACTAACTAAATATCCAAAACTTCTGCGCTTTAGGTGACAAAATTTATTCCGAGTTGTAAATTGATTATCTACCTGTTCGCAGAGTTTGATATAATAATTAGTTGTTATTATTTTCGTATTGAATATAATTTGTTTGAGTTTGTTTTGAATAAATTGGATGAGTTGAGGTAAGATGTTGTTTGTGGATTTGCATACCCCTTCATATTATGAAAACATTGTTAATATTAATTGTTCGGCTTCTATTGGTTTTGTAAGTCACCTAGACGATTATGTGATGAGGTGGCCAGCATCTTTCTTGAGCGCCAGTAACACTTTCCTACGATCACCAAACTTGACCATAACTCTAGATTCGTAAATTCTTGTTACATGACTCTTATTTCCATTCAATTCACTACATAGCTTGTGTAGGTTAAATATTTTTAGAATAGATTTTCTCTGCCTTTTTTGGGGTTCACACGGCTTTATTTATAATTGAATAGGTATTTATTTTCACTACGCTTCTGAGACTTGCCTATTTTTTCAAGAATATAGCGGTAAGTCCTTTGGCAGAGCTTTATCTCACGTTTGACAGATAAACGATTTATCTTACGGAATCTGACTTGTACAGAAAGACGGTACCTATTTGTATTCAAGCCACTATATTGTTACTGTGTTCTTGTATGTATGTACTAGTGTACGTCATCACGATATTGTTAGGTATGTTTTGTGTTTTAATTTATCTGTTATTATACTCTCCGCAATGATCAGCCACTAAATTAAAAAAACTAAGTGTAAGTAAAAAAAAACAAATGAAAGCTATGAAAGATATTCATCGTTCGTATGCAACAAAATGTTTGAAAATAAAATCAAAAAGCATGAAAAACGCTGTGACGTGAAACGTCGGCTTTTTTGCAGGCTCCGTTTAGGTGAACAACAAAATATTTGTTTATACCCAAATATTGGGGAAAAACCAGCTAGCAATTAATATATTTTGGAAAACAAATGGTTTCCTATTATATTTGAAAACGAGGAGCAATGCATATCAAATGGCATACCAACTGCTTTTCTAATACATTATTTAAATCTTGTTATTATAATAATAATATAATTATTGATTTGATAAACGAAGTTAGAATTTTTGAAGTGAAAACTTATTTAGGCGCGTTGGGCATTTTTGAGATGGGAAAAACAATTGAACTCGCGACACCGCTACCGACCGCTCATTTTTGTAAACGTGATTGTGCTCTTTATTTATATTACGCTACGAATCAATGTTCTATGCAAGGATTTTAACTTTAAAGGTTTTGAAGGTTTTTTTTTTTGTAACCGCGATTGTGCTCTTTATTTAGATAAGGTTACGGACCTATGTTCTATACAAGTATTTTTCTTCCACCAAGGCCATCTTGTTCAAGTTTTCACTTCTGTCGGTACTCCCGGAGTGCCACTGTTTTTTTGTCCAATTTTTAACAAATTAAAACTATACCTACTTGTAGTGTTCTAGTTAAAATAATACTAACTAGGTAAATAGCCAAGACTTCTCGGTAAAGACCAAGATTATTACGTATGTACCAAGTCAATGTTTTCTATTACGAAATAAACTAAACATTGCCAAGTATTATTTTTCTCCGAACCGCTCATCAGCAGACAGATTACCTATGTTTTTCTCATTTGTTCGCCTAAAATAAAATAGAACTCTAAACCTACCAACCACTAAAAGCTAAATTTGCAATAACATTTTCAACAAAGTTCGGACTTACTGAATACAAAACCGGCCTAACTGGTAGACGTCATTGGCCCTATATACCTGTGAAAAGTTGTGACTAATGAATTGCCTTGTCTAAACGTTGGAACAACTGTTATCTGAACATTGACGTACATTTAGAGAAATCTATTCAAATTTATAGAGAACTCTATTCTGAAACACAGAAAAACAGTGATAGAAAGAAAAGAGAAAGTAAGAAAGAAAAATTGTTTATTCTGCACAAAATAAACACACATTACAAAAAAGAAATTGTTACATAAATCATAAAATACACATTCACCAAAAATCTCGTATTCAATATTCGAAAACTAATAAGAAGTTCGACAAATTTTGTCTATATGTCAAGGCCAGATACCAAAGACAATTTACAATTTTGTTTGCATTAGCAAATGAAAACAACAAACAATCAAAAGATAAACAAAATGCCGATTGCTGAGTGTAATACGATACGATACGAGGTAGGCACTCTCGTGCTCCTGTTTTGAGTAATTCTAGGAAAACTATTCATAATAAGGCGCTGTGTACAGCCAACATTTTGTAAGTTGTTATTCACAGATATAGAAAATAAATTGACATATCTCACAATTTAGAGCACGAAACATACATCACCGTAATTCAGAGCACATTGAAGCCAGTAAATATTTTATTTAATGATATTTATGGTTTCCTCATGTATGTCCTAAGATTGTTGATAAAAGCTATTGGATGCCACTGCATCTACTCGAGCATACGTCCGGTTTCATCAGCATCTGATCGGCTGTGATCGGCTGCCGAGACTAAACGCCTCACAGCGCCGATTACAGACTGCAGTCTTTAAAAAACCTCATCTCTTCCTCCTCATGTGCGTTGCTTCCACATTTTACTACACTTGTAGTATACTAGAGGACTAGCTAATAGTTAGAAAAGTATCACCACTAGTTTCATCATTACCTACTCGCTATTTACGCCACTTGGACAGAAAATACCACACAAGTGCGGAGGAAAACGACACAAGAAGGAGGAAGTGCAAATTACCACGGTGCCAATTGCAACAATATTCGAGACTACCTACCGGGAAATCTAGAAATGTCTAAAGTAATAACATTTATATAGTTAAAACTAACAACTGTAACCGCCGACATTCTAAGTAAGCAACATTCAGGAATGCAAGCAAAACTTTAACATAGCAAACGAACTTTCCTGTACTCAAATTACACCATAAACTTGTTGCTATGCCAACTACAGGATAGAAAGAGACAGAACGATGTCAAAGGCTTTCGATTTGAACCTTTCGTAAAAGGCCATTAGTCAAACCGAGCTTTTAAACTGTGTAAATGACGTGATTTATATCGTGGACGCTGATTTTTACTCTTTTTACTTTTAACGTCTATTTTGAAATGTTGCGCACATTCCATTTGGCCGTGAAAGCAAGTAAAATGAAAAAGCCACTCAAGTTTAAATGCCTTTACTAGGGACGTCGGGTCTGTATGAAATAAATGGTAAAAAGCTTAGGGTGTGCAGCTTAATGCAGTTAAAAACTTGACTTACTTTGTATGAGGTGTGAAAAGTATTGTAACTTTCTTTGTTGTATTATATACCATGAGAGATATAGTGTAGTTTCTAAGAAGGAAAATGTTCAATCATGGAGGTTTTTAAAACATAATAATATTGAAATAGTATTTACGATGACAATGTCTAAAACAATGCGTGGCCTAAATTTCGATATCAAAACTTCAAACTAAAATTCAAGCTACTCTTTTTCGAACATCATAATATATCATTTTCGTTAAAAACATGTTAAAAATATTTATTGTATCGCAACAGTTTTCGGCTTTGACAGCTGCCACGCTCGACGTGATATCGACAAAGTGAAATAAAAAAACCCGGAACACTGAAAAAAAACTAAAATGTTCGCCAGTGTATAAAAATAATACGATGAAAGCGGATTATTTCCGTACGAACCACCGCACCGGTCACAATCCAATTTCCTAAGTTTTGGAACACGACATCTGTCTGCCACAACAATGTGTATGAAAAATGCTGAATCTTTTCTATGAATAAGTAACCTCATCATTTATTTATCGAAACGTGAACGTCCAATTTTGTCGGAGAATATTAAAAAATCACCATGCATGGCAAACATATTGGTAAATCATAGTATGTGCAAAGAATAATGTCGTTATGCATACCGATCCTCTTTGGGCAACTTTCATCTTTAAGCTGCCTGGTCTACTGGAGCGGAGCGAGGCAGCGGAGTAGAGAAATGTGCCAATATTAACCAATAGAATTTAAACTCCACTTCAGAGCTCCGCTCCTATTGGTTAATATTGGCACATTTCTCTGCTCCGCTGCCTCGCTCCGCTCCAGTAGACAGACAGCCTTAGACTGTAAGGAAAATAATCATAATAATATCCCAACATTTATTTCAAACAATTACAAGCATCGTCCACCGAACCATTTTCCATAAACACTGAATTTCAATATTTGTATGCAGTGACTTTCATCTGACCTCTTCAATTTCAGTCAATAAGTTACCAGTAGTAAACCTCATTTTCGTAGAAGGCACCGTCTTTAGTTTGTAGATAGCATTATGTAGCAATCTGTAACTGCATTATCACATCGCTCTCTCCTGATAGAATTGTATCTAACATCGTCGATAAGGAGTGATGTATCGCCTGAACGAGTTTCCAGCGAAGCGTCTTAGTTTATTGCAATAGAACGTCCTCCGTCGTCTGCCGTACAAGTAGATCTTAGATCTTAGAATCGACCGATAGATCCCACAATACATTGATAAAGTACAATAAGCTTAGTGGAGCATACGATCTTACAATATTGAGTGGTTTCTATTCATTTCATTTACTTATAAGAGAAGCTAGCGTAAGTACCATTTACCTTCAATTTTGTCCATAATAACTTCCAAAAGAAACAAGTCGCTTTTCATTTACTGTCGTCTCATCGTCTGTCTGTTTTTTTTTTTTTAGGTATGGCATCTCGTAGATGACCTCTGAGATCATGACAACTTAACCGGGCTTTCCTGTGGGTGCCTTAAGCTACTACACTTAAAACCTCCAGCCAGGGTTTATTCAACTATGCTAATTAAAACTAGGTGAACGCTCGCCAAGGGCACGCCCTGTGGGGTACGAACCTCGGCTTAGGGCGTCAACCGGAGGGAGGACATCAAGGATGGGATGGGCTGGATCGTCTGTCTGTGTGACCACTTTGTTCATCTAAACTTCGCAACGAATTTTGATGCGGTTTTTATCATCAGTTAGAGAATTTATTCCGGGAGGCTTATGTGTACATCACATTAATATTAAACTTACATAATTATAATGAAGAAATCTCGATTTTTGTCAAGTCGTAAAAATCGAGCGAAGTAGGTGCAGGTCGTTAGTTAAACATAATCAAATAACCACATTAGTATTAAACCCAATGTACCTAATATTAAGGTAATCTGCTCAGTCCTACATTCCATAAACGACAAAATTACAAACATATTTCAAATTAATTACACTAATAAATTCTACTACCATAAATAAAATTGTAATCGAAATCGGTAAAGTTTAATTAGAAGGGCGTAATAATTCATTATAAGCACCTCAACTGATATTAATTGATCGGTATCATAAACACCTGACATTAGGAATATTAACGTTTTGTTTACTTAGTTTGTCTACTTATCAACTTATCGTATAATATTTTTTCTCAGCTCTACTTTCAGGGTGTTGAAAACATTGTAAGGAAACCTAGAACCAAAATTCAAAGACATCTGCACGCTTCCTTACTCACTTTACTGAAAACAGTAGATACATTATAATTATTATGTTAGTTATGTTTTGTGTTATGCTTTTAGGGGGGGACATTTTGATATGCGAACATAAATGTAGGGAACAGCTGTTTTTTTTTTCGCGATTTCAGATATGGTCCATTAGTAAAAGTTGTTTATAATGATGACTAAAGTCACGTGTTAAAGTTTGCGCGCTGGATAAAAACTTATCCTATAAAAGTTGCTTAAAGTTAAGTGACGTTTAAACGTCAAAAATGTATGGTTAAACAGTCGCTGATCATTTACGGTAAGTATTTAGTGAATGTTTTCTAAAAAGCGGTTGCTTAAAACCAACGTTTATAAGTAAACCCCTCGGGGTGTATTTATTTACAAAATATGTGTAAGTAAATAAAATAAAAACTGTGACTTTCCATTTCTATAATATCATACGAAATTCCGTTTCCCTAAAACTGTCTGTCAGGAACAATAAAATCATGATTTTTTTATCGCGTAACTTTTCTGATAAAAATGTTTATTGTTTGCGCAACGTAAAGCGAATGCGGGCGGCACTGGGTGCTTTATTTTTTTTAATCTCCAATATTTTACGTACAAAGAGCATGAAAATATTGATAGCGAACAGTGCGTCAAATTCGAAATTTATTTACATGTTGGACATTTAATTTAATCTGTCATGTTATCGTATTTAGCCTTAGTGCCAATATCCTATACTATTTAATGAGTAATATTTATATATATTTGTAATCACGTTCTGCAAAACGGCTCTAACGATTTCGATGAAAGTTGCAATATAAGGGTTTATGGGGGCGAAAAATTGATCTAGCTAGGTCTTATATCTGAGAAAATTCGTTTTCTCCGTATTTTCACCCGCGTAGAGCTCGGTCGCCCAAAGTTTAGAACAAGATGGGAACCTTAGAATAATGACATGGCAGCATGGAATTATTAAGTACTATACATGGAATTAGTATAAACTATCCTATACTATTAAATGAGCATTCTCTATTTTCACAAGAGCAGAGCTTGGTCACCCAGGTACTAGTCCTACATTAATACTACACGTAAAAGGTCGTGTTTTTTTTTATTGATGCAAACTTTTTAGACAAGCCCATTTGATAAATTGAATAGGTACCTCTTAGAGATTTTGCGTCGTCATGTAAATAGCTACCCTAATATCTAAGAATAAAACCGTATTAGATACGCATCTCATACACGTGCCAATAATACCTCTTATGGGTAGAGCATCAAAATAGTTTGGAAGACGAAAATATTTTCTAAGAAAGAGTGTTATTACCGTAAAAAGAAAGTTGTGGCTTATTACGATGAAGATGAAATATGTTTCATAATAAAATTCAATCGTTTAAATATGATTTCGCATTTTCATTCCATTTTTAGCACGACCGCCACGGCTGAATCCTCTCAAACAGAAAACAATCTATAACCAATCACGTAATTTTAAAGTTTTAATTAAAAGCAACAAGAGACAAAACAAAGTTTAATTTCCTTCGCTTGTTTTCATTTAATTTATTTAGTAATTCATTATTATAACCTCGTCGAAGGGTCGGAAGGTTTACAAAACACGATTGTTTCCATCTTCTAGTTTCAATCAATCTTAGCTTATAAAGCCACTAATCTGATTAACAAGAATTTTACAGTGAAATACATCAAGGAGAAAGCCCGAGAATATAATTTATTAAATTATGCTGTAGACAGACAAGGTACAGCCACTAACTTTTCATCCGACTATAGTGTAGGTATCTATTGTAATGCCTTATTAAGATTTATAGGTTCATTGTGAGATTTTATGAAGGAATGCAACCATTATATTAAATCAAATAAATAACATAATGTTTATTTTAAGACTTATCTAGAACTTCCACGCTACATAATTCACTTATGTAGTTTTTAATGTACGTGCCTCTCGCAATCTACATAGCGAATTCATGAAGGTTATTATGAATTAGGTGTTCCAGTCAAAAGTTGTGACGAAGTTCAGTAATAAACTCGAACGCCAGAAGGCTTATGTCGCATAATCTTCGCGGGAGCAAATTAAATTTAACACCATCCGAGACTACCTATGTAATCTTTAATCAGAGGCAGCCGTTAAGTCTCAGACGCACCTCGCAATGTTCATCGCTTATTCAAGAGAACCATTCTTATAATGAAATTTCCCCTTTAATAGTCCGCGGAATTGAGACAGGGTGAAACTGCGAAATCTTCGCTAATGGTGCGGAACCACGTAACTTAATGTTGCGCGGGTGTTCACTCGGCCGGAACTTAAACTCGCGCACCTATACGTTAAATTCCGCGTAAAGTGCCCGCGAATAATTCTCAAATATCTACGCTCCCGATAAAACCTTTGGAAATAAAATTGAACGGATAACGTTTAGTGCTAATGTTGAGGCTTCAGAGAAATCAGCGGCGTTTTTCTTCCTTTTTCCAGCGAATAAGCCGGGCTTAGTAATGTTCGTTGGTGTTTTAGGCAAGGCAATATTTTACAGTCATTTATTCTAGAGGTAAATAAGACCTCTCGTCTGACTTGACGTGTAAAATGTTGAAGGAATTTTAAAGCACTCGGCGCCCTTCAAGATTTTATTTTGCATGCAGTAAAGTGACTTTGATATTATAAACCTTAATTTATTCTTGTGCTACATTTACTAGGCGGGAACGCTGTTTTGAAGCAGAAGGTGTTGTTCTAATGTTGAAAGCTAAATCATTTTCTTTTACGAAGTCTTGTAGAAGTTTTTAGTTTTAGTTTAGAGTTAACGATTTTTTAAGTCATACGGGCGCTGGGCTGGGTGCAGTGAACCTGGACCAACATAACATAAACTAAAAAAACCTTTTTTACAAAAAAATACACTACAAAGGGATCTTTTTATTATTTTTTTCCACCGACTTCCGAAATTAAAGTAATTTTTCTCTTTGTAGGGGTTTTTTTTTTGAAAGACGTTAGTGAACGAAGTGTTATTTTTTTTGTTTTTTTTTTTATTTTTTTTTAAACCTTTCTCCTGTATTATGGGTGCGTTTACAAACATTTAAAGTCACATACACAAACAGCCAGATCCGGTACAAGTACTTGTAGGTCATACAAATATTTGTTCCGTGCGGGAATCTAACTCGCGACACGCAGCGCAGCAGTCAATCGCTTTTCACTGCGCCAACCATGCCGTAATTTTTATAGTACTTACCCCACATTAATTCGTATACCACTACTTGCTATGTAAACAACAGTGTTAACATCATCAAGATACACAAAGTGGATCGGAAACACAAAAATTACTCAAAAAAAGTTATTAAAATTTATATGGGACCACCGCGCAAGCTTCCTCAAACAAATGAAAAAGAACTTTTGTATCACATCTATTCAAAAAGAGCTAATTTATTCTTCGTAAACAGGGACTAAAATAGCTTATTCCCTAGTCAAAATTCAAATCACTCTAGTCCCTAGGGAATAAAAGTGATTTGAATTTGGAATGTGGATATTGGTAGTAAAAGTTCCAATTAACAAAGAGATCAATCACGAACATTGTATGAACAAGTAACCGGCTGGCAAGAGAGAGAGAAAGTGTGAATTTGGTCAAAATGTAAATCCAAGATGGCAACTCTGATTTTTTTTACTAATCATCATAGGTGTCGTTTTCATAGTTTTTGAGGGTGCTAAAGCCGATAGTGAGGTCAAAATGTAAATCCAAGATGGCAGCTTGTTCACCTCGAGAGCAACACTATTACACTTGAGTAGGTACTGTGAATCCCTCGCTGCGCTCAGGATTCTACTTTAAGGCTCCTACACACAGTGCCGGCGGCATTGCTGCCAGCCTTGCCGCTGTGCAAGCCGCGGCTCGCCCAGCTTGCCGCACAAAGGAGCTTCCAAACAAAGGAATACCGCTTGGCAAAAGCCGGTTTGTACCGCCGGCACTGTGTGTAGGAGCCTTTAGAATCCTTTGCTCCGCTCTGGATTCAAAGAAACACTCTCGCCTTAAAAATAGTTGTTTACTCCCTACGCAAACAATCTACTATTGAAATCGGAACAGCGAAAATATCGATGAACATACCTACATAACAAAAAAAAAACAAACAGAATAACATAATACAACCTCCTCCTTTTTTGAATTCGTATAAAAAATTATGTTAAACAAGGCAACTAAATCTTTACCACATAGTACGAGTATTTGACATCTGACTTTAGCATTACATCATGATTACTTGTTCCCTGTAGGATCAGTGACAACCATGATTGACGATCACGAAGGTGCAAGATGACTTGTACCACGACAGTGTCGACTCAGTAACAAGTCATTTGTCTTGTACAATAATGTTATAAATAAATGAAAATGAATATTTTTAAGGGCAGATTAATAACAGCTACACGGATTGATCCATTAGGTTAAACTACTCTTCCCGGGGTTGGTCCGTGGATGGGTGACCATGTTTACGTACAGAGACTCCTCCGTGCCTCGGAAGCCGTTGGTACTGGCTTTCGTTCGTGGATCTATCTTTGACAGTCATCAGAAACCCGAAAGTCTGACAACCAGTTTTACCAAGGGGTATCGTATTATATCCAGTTACTGGGTTGGCGCACTGCGTAGCTATGCCGCTGGCATAAATATCTTCCAACATACTAAGGGATTCCAATAAAAGATTTGAATTAAAATTTCTAAATAATAGACGTTTTTACAACAGTTTTCAAAATTATGATATTATAACAACTGAAGAAAAAGTGCAATGGATTATAAAATTAAACTGTTATCATCCTGCTTTCACCTATAAGGTGGTTTCATATAGTAGCCAAGTGAGAATTTTATCACTTCGCTGCTTTTGTTATGACCATGAATATCTGAAGCTTCTCGTGGCTAAATAATAGGTAACAGCCGCACGGGTCGATCTTCAAAGTTAAGTAACGCATGCCGAGGTCTTGCTGTGGATGGGTGAATATACAGAGACCCCTCCGTGCCTCGAAAAGCACGTTAAGCCGTGGTCCTGGCTGTAATTTGTAGATCTTTGACAGTTGGTTACGGGTAGTAAAAATTTTAACAACCCATTCTTACCATCGGGTATCGTGTTGTGGAGGACTCCATGTAAAATACAGCTGCATCCGGTTAGATTGGAAGCCGACCCCAACATGGGAAAATGCTAGGCAAATTGATTTTTCTAACTTCAGATATCTTTTGTCCGTGGAATAATATTGACGTATGGTAATAATTTGTATGGAAAAACTGTCAAAATTTTTTTATTTTTATTTTTGACAGTTTTTCCATACAAATTATGTATTCCTCAGATTATTTGCTTTCTGGAAATCGTTGCGTTAGAAATCAGCCCTAAATTAGATCATAGATTTAGAATCTATTAATTAAATAAAAAATGTTTTAAATAGTTTAAGATGTCCAAATAATTCGTAAGTTGCAACCTTTCAAAAATGTATAATAGCCTGCGTTTTTACAAGCATGCGGGCCTCGCATGCGGAAATCAACCGGGAGCCAACTGTCCCGTGAGACTAGTCCCTTACGCAACAATCACTGTAAAGCAATTTCAATTATACTCAGACATTCATGTAATTGACTATCGCTAATTAGTACCTACATAATTGAAACTATTACTCGTCAAATAAATCAACTGGCTTAATTAACATGTTAGTAACATCCTCGGATTAATATGTTTTAATTTATGCCTTTGTGTTATTGACACTTAAGCAGAAGTGTAAGACCTCGCGTTATAATTCTGTTTATTTATTTAGTGTTTATCCGATGTAGTACCGCGCGTTCGATGACGTCAACTTTGCTTACATACCGAGCGCATTCCGACGGCGCGGAATGTTTATGACCTTGGTAACAAAAAACGCTCTCCTGCTGTTTCTATGGGCTCTAGGCCCGTTATCTAAAGTGTTTTGGTTTCGTGAATAAACAGACCGTATTGTTAAGTGTAAGCTATACTCGTGGTACGAGAATTGTATTTATCGTGAGAATCGTTTTGTTGACGAGTCTATTGTCCACTAATTTTACGATTTCTGATAAAACTAGCTAACCAATTCACACGAAATTTTGCAGGGTACATTATGGATAGATAAGTTATCTAACAAAAGCATTTTTAGAGACAAACATTCAAAACAAAAAATTCAAAAAATCTAGATTTTAGATGATCTAGAATTTCTAATGTTTACGTAACTTTCTCCGTCCCAAAAAAATATTTTTTTGTATTATTTTGTTCTAAATGTTGTCTAATACGACGATACGTGTAATATAGAAAAGAAATAAAACACTTACGGATCAGATCCATACAGAAAAACCACAAAATATCACAACTTTCGCTTTGACGGGAACTTTCTCTTATCTGTTTGTTTACACTTTTTTGGTTGGGTCAAAATAGGTATAATATGATGTTATTTAGTGCGGATATTATCTAAAACGATGTAATATTTACTTCAAAATGAAAATATCACCACTTTCCGACGATTTACACACAAAAACCATTAAAAAAAGAATTATTACAGCGAACGCGCGCGTCCCGGGAGTGACATTTTACCGCGCGGGAATGTAATTTTCAACATTTTTTTAAAATGTTGCCTATTAATATTTTTGCTTTTAGTCGATTTATTTGACAAGAATATTTATCCGCCCGATAGTGAAATAGACCACAGACAATTTTAACCTTTATTTATATTACAAAATAATGTTTTAAATCGCTTGGAACGACCGTTACCAATTGGCGACAGTGGGGCTTGACGGTATTGGAAATTACCGTTACCAATTGGCGACAGTGGGACTTTAACTCAAAATAATTTGCTACCCTTAATTATATTCGAATAGTGGTCTGCTTTTGACAGGCTTCAGAAGTTTCATAAAATATTTATAACTAGTAAGCATTAAATTGAATTTATTAAAATTAAATTTAAATAAATTATAGAAGACACATTATTTAGAATAATCCGAAGAAATAATACTTCCAGCATTGTTCCTTGAACTTTTACAATGAAAAGGTCAACATTCACTTGCACAATGCACGAGTCTACGTGCTATCATCATTATGACTGAAAACGACAGTTTAAAATGGCGATACATCCCCGGTATGCGGGAAAAGAATGCAGGTAGATATTTGAAAATTGCTAAACCTTTTCATCCTTGACAGTAGGTATGTTATTATTGCACGTAAAGCCGGTCCCACGGGACCATCCAATCCTAAACTAATATTAAATATGCGAAAGTGAATTTGTTTGTTTTTTACGCTTTCACGCTAAAACGGCTGAACAGATATGGATTAAATTTAGCACATGGGTAGACCATGACCTGGATTTGGACATAGGATACTTTTATCCCGATATTCCCGAGACTTATGTGAGTAAAACTGCGGAGCGCAACTAGTTTCGTATAAAATTATGTAAGACAATGAAGCAAATGCCAGATGGAAACTCCCAGATCATAAGTCAAAGGTCGAAAACGAAGTACGAAGTTATTTTCTATCGGACTGGCTTATATTTTACGATGTACCTTGCGTCACGTGTTTCACAAAATTTTGAAAATACAATAAAGACTGAAGCTACCCGAAAGTCCGCTTTTATAGGTTTTGTTTTTTTATTTAATTATTCTCAAACATAGGTACAATATTTGTTGTTTCTACAGTTTTAGGTACTCGCCAAACTTTCTAGTTGTACACAAAATCTAGCAAAATTAACCTTAAAACTATCAACTATACACTAATTTCAGTCAAGGATCAATCACACCGAAACGAATAGATTGCGGACGAGTCGCGGACACCGGACGCTTTAATAGGTTAACAAAAGCAAGCCAGATTCAACTTGAAACAACCAAACACTGCAAAAAATACATAAAATTAATTTCAGACGACATTTTTTGGAACGAAACTTCATAGCGCGGCCATTAGCATAGAAATTAATGTTTGTAATAGAGAGAGCATTAAACTTAATCAATGAAAAATATCGATATGAGGTGGAACGGAAGCCAATTTTCTCGTGGAAAGGAAATTGGTGTCGTTGTGGCTGGCTATAAAATGTATGTAAATCAGCAGCGACCTGTAGGCGGCACTCTTTATTCAGGGAATGCCAATTTACACCATTAGGTAGTTTGGCAATTCTACAATATTCACAGGAAATTGTAGATTTTTGTGACCGGTCCATTTCCTATAAGGAGACTAACATGTCATTGATAATTCGCTGTTAAGCGCAGCTAGTTGCGGCTGCAGCTTATTTTTGCTAAATCTCGGTTCGACGTAATTTTTTTTTGCCAACGGTTTGTTTTTTTTAGATCTGTAGCGGTTACACCGCCACATACGAACTACGCATCATAGACATGACGTCACACAAATCCTGCATCGTGAGTTTACCGAGCGATCGACATACATAGAAGATTTCAACTTCAAACCGATGGGCAGTTGCCCGCCAGACACAACACCCGTCTGGTCGGAGGATCCTCCCTTTTCTATGGTGGATGAGTGAACTTTACACCCTGTTCCTTATATACCTAAATTAGTGACACAAATGTAATTAAAAAAAAAAAAAATTAACTAAAACACGATCCTTACAAGTCTTTAGACTTGTTTGTCAATGTAGAAGCGTTTACAAAATTGTGAAAGATGATGGTAGTTTATGATAATATTCATGTTGTCCTTAATGGAAAAACCATGTAACATCTTACTGACCAATATTCAAGTACTTACCTTACAAAGTCTATATCGTGGAGCTTGCGCCGCGTACAAAGTAAGTAGCTACATATTATATTCCATAGGTTCAATTTAATCGATGATAGCTTTTTTAATCAGTTACGGATAATATACAAAGAAATTTACAAGGAAACCAAAAAAGACACACAGCATCACATAACGCCTGAATACCCCTAGACAGAGGTGTTAAATATTAGAGAATGTCTCCGCTGCCAGCGCCGGTACCCAAAAATAAAGCTGTCGGGAACCGGCAGTTCATTACAGCCGGCAGCCGAGATTTAAAAAAATCAGCTGACGGCGCCACCGCGGCCGGCCCTTATAATGGACACCGGCGACGGCGACGGCATGGAGTTTATGGAAAACCTTCTAGTATTCAGAACCCCAACTAACTAACCCTAACTAAAGTATTTATTTCCATTTATGTTCTAGTCATTTTTGGCGTTGGGGTCACATTTCTAACTTAACCTAGTTTTACGAGTGAAAATATTGAACCTAATCTAACTAGTTCGGTTCCGGGTAGTACTTGATTACTGAAATATGGAAATGATTGATTATGTAAGTATATTAATCCCACTTATCTACTCCATATGCCTAATTGCCAACACCATTTTCCGCTTTTTTTCCAAAGTCAGCGCCGGCAGCCAATTCGGGAGATGGCGGGCGCTGGCAGCTGAGGCATTTACTAAATTATAATTTGTAACATATTATATTTTTCATAGCATCTAAATATTATTATTTAATTCGGCTGCAAATATTTTTATCAGCATTTGTTGTAAGAAATATGCGATAAATAGTTACTTTATTTTGTTTACATCGGTGATGTTGGCACAGTGCACCCATAGATGTTGGTTATGTTTTTAACATTTTAATGTTGTGGTAAACTCAGCTTGCACTGCATAAAATGTATATTTTGGTTTCTTTAGAAAGTGAAGTTAAAAGAGCCACTGCTTAAGCTTGCTCACATTTTAAACTATATAACTACGTAGTACCTTCCAACAAAACAAAAATGGTTGACATCTTCATCTAGCGTAGTTGGTAAAGAATGTTTAGTGTAGAGCCTTTTGTTTTATTTGTGCAAGGAATTTGTATGTAAGCAGATTAATCTAAAAAGCAAAACTTAAGCCATAACAAAATATAATTTTCTGTTCTTCAATCTCCGTAAAGTTAAGTAGTAAGTTTTTTTTAGTTTTAGTTAAATGCAAAAACAGCCAGTAACTTTGGTCTAGCAGGGCAAAAGTCTCTTCTTATAGAAAACATACCTAGATACATTGATTGCTTTCTCAGCGATAGCTATTCCTACTCAAATCGTATCTACAGGTTATCGAACATTAATCACAAAATCATTCATTAAACCTTACATTGAGCTTTCAAATCGATTCTCACTGCACCGCTGCATATTCGAATTCAAAAGCAATCCAAACGGCCCGTTCCCATCACTATGAAAGAATGAAGTATTCCAGATTGCTTCAAAATGAACCGTGAGTAATAATGGTGCTACGAGCTTTATGCCTAGTTATGAAGCTGTTCGTTTGCTAGCATTTAATGTGCTATTAGTGAATCAAAACTTTTACCGTCATTCCGTTTCAAGCTGGACTGGAAATTACCAGCGAAACTTCTATAGAGCCGATTACGTTACATTAACTCTTTGGATTTTTGTAAGAAGTTGTTACTTGTGGATGTGTTTTCTGTTTTTTGGAATTTAGGTTGGGTATGGGGTGTATATCGTTAGGTTTTTGGATCCATCAACAGACCATCATTAAAGATGTAGAAAGTAGTGCCGTGCCTGCTTGATTTAGCACGAACTTCTGAGTTGGTTGATATTTGGTTGAATTGGTATTATATTAAGCTGGTTTAATGATACGAAGTAATGTATATGGTTTAAAGGTTATATTGAATACTGGTTATTACATATAAATGGTAAATCTAATCTAAATGAGCACTAAGATGGTTTGATTTGGTTTGGTTGACTAACGCAATTGGTATCCGAATACGTACTCACACTACTACAGGGAAAGAATGGCTTTCAAAATGTTTTATTTTATATCATTGTAAAACAGTAGTTCAAAAGACTGAAGAATGTTCGAGAAAATTTGAAGACCGATTCTAAACTGTTATTTCACATAAACTTAATCCTCTAAATAGGCGATAAATAGGCAATCATTAAGCAGTTGACGAACTCCCGTTATGTACCCACTAATCAGCGGAAAACAAATTCTAACTAAAATTACCGTCGCTTTGAGTAAAACGAATTAATAACCCTAATTCTGTTGATGACCATTTATTGGAATTGGAAGGATGACGTCAATAAATTACGCGGTTGTTCCGTATATTTGGACTATAAAGTGCGCGTTTGGTAAGCAAACAAGGATATTATTCAACGCCATTACTGTTCCGTTGGTGTATTATTAAGTACCGCAATTGACTACTACGTTTGGTACAGTAATACTTCCATAACACGACTTGTCGTTCTTTGCAACTGACTTCAGCAACCAATGGCTAAATCTTCCACAAATCCAAATTTTAATAGAAAGATCTAGGTCATTTATTGTTTACGGATTTACTTACATATGTTTGGGGATTGTCCGACTAGTTTTAGGCTCAAAAGGAATCCTTATTCATAAGCTATTCACGTGGCGAGGTCACAAACCGAACTCGTTTGAAAAAGGCTACAGCCAAAAGTTTTTTCCCGAACGCTGAGGGATTTGGAAACACGTTTTATTCAACGCAGCATCGATGCAGTCGCAAAACGCGGCGATACTTCGACCGAAACGCTGATAGTATAGAAAACGCTATTCAGCTATGCTAAAAGTTTAATATGTGTGCCCGGCGTTAGTCTTGTTGTTCGACGGCAGTCCCGAGTTGTCATTAGCTAGTTTTGATTCCAAAGAGAATTTTATTAGGCTGTTACGTCCGACGAAGTGTCGGGTTTCCTGCACAGTTTCCGTTACGTATATGGAAAACAAACTTTGTAATTGCGATTAACATGCACAAAACTTAGTAAACATCAATGCTCATCCCTAAAATTCTCCTGCAAACAGGAGCAGGTAAATATAAATGCTTTCAACTTATTCCCCATAAACATCAAATATTGTATTTTGAAACGACTTCAATGTTTTATTTGTTTTGTGTCTCGGCTCTTATAAATAATGCATTTGATACTCGTGGGAGGCAAGATGGGGAAATGGTTTAAATAAAGATTTAAATAAAGGGTTTACATAATCGTTAAAGTATTTGTATTTATGAGTAATGTTTTAGTTATTTATTTTTAGACAATATGTCTGATGTGCCTTAGAATAAACTACCGCTCTTTTCTTATAAGTAATAATAATTTTCTTTTCTATTAAGAATAAACATCAGCTCTAAATTCGAAATCATTAATTTATAGATAGAGGCCACTCCTACGCACAGCTCTTCCTTCGCAATATCCTATTCCAAACAGCTATAATTAATCTTAATTTAACTTTTAGAATCTCCATTTTATCCGCCATTAATTCTACATTGTTTTCTTACGAAAACAGAATCTTAGTCTTTCCGTGATTGTTCTAGATAACAATCTACAAAAGCATAAAGTTCGCTATCTAAAATCAAATCCTCCTTTAGAAAGAAAACTTACGTTTTAAACGAGGTCAATTTATAGTAGTTCGAGTAATAAATTGTCTTGCTCCAAACAGTTAAAGTTTAATAATGACCCAATTAACTTAAATTAAACACAGGAACCCAAAAACCCTTGTCTCAATCAATCAATTCTCTAAAGCCTTTAGAGATTAGTTTGATGTTCAATAGCTTATGTAAACAACGGGATAAATTAAACATAATTCAAGTTCAAGCACTTAAACAGACTAACAAACTAGTGGGGAATTCTCTGAGGCAAGTTTGTTTTAAGTATTCCCAACAATAAACCAGTGTTGATCAGATTACAAAAAAAAAAAAACATCCGCAGTGCATATTCTCTTCCCAGTATTTGAAATTGAGATTTTACTTTTTTAAATTAATTATTGGACGTCATCATCATCATCATCATTTCAGCCGAAAGACACTGCTGGACATAGGCCTCCCCCAAGCACCGCCACTTCGACCGATTCTATGCTTTCCGCATCCAGCGGATTCCTGCGGCCTTCACAAGGTCATCAGTCTATCTTGTGGGAGGCCTTCCAACGCTACATCTTCCGGTACGCGGTCGCCACTCCAGAACCTTTCGGCCCCATCGGCCATCCGTTCTGCAAGCAATGTGCCCTGCCCATTGCCACTTAAGTTTGGCAATTCTTCGGGCTATGTTGGTTACCTTGGTTCTCCTGCGGATCTCTTCATTTCTGATTCGGAAACTCCAAGCATAGCTCTCCATTGGCCTTTGAGTGACTTTATTGGACGTGACACGAGCATATTGAAAATTCATTGTTAAGAGTCCTATAATTTATTTTTTAACGGAAATTCATAATTTTTGACCCTGTAATTTTCAGTAGCAGTAAGATATTTTAATTATTTGATTATAATAATAATAGAGCCATTCTCTTTCTTGTAAGTTGGAGTTACAAATTCTTTTCGTGTAATTTGCTGAATTGACGCGGAATATATACCAAGTACTTTAATTTTGTTTATTGTAATTTTGTCTAATTAAATTGAAAAACGAAAACTTATTCATCGTAGATAGACGTTTTATATCATATTAGTTTATTTGATGAAATTGTGGTTATTTGGAATATATTGGACGCTGAATGAAGACATTAATTGCTTTTCTTTACGATTTCTTCCGTGAAAACTCAAGGAATTCAAATAAATTCTAGAACTCCAATAAACAAGTAAAACATTCAACTTATCTTTGAGTAATTTTAGCTTTTATTAGAATTGAATGAAACTATGTGAATTTGAGCGTCAAAGTTCCATCGCCGACGATTTTTCTTGTAAACTGAGTTCATAAAATATTTATAATAAATTACAGGAAAAGAAAAATGTGTAGCTCCAACTTACTAGAAAAAGAATGGCACTATCGTTATTCATAATCAAATAATTAAAATACCTTACTGCTGCTGAAAATTACAACGTCAAAAATCATGAATTTGCGTAAAAATGTAATAGGATTCTTAACATTTTTAAACTGCTTTATGCTGGCCGAGTAAACGAACACATTGCTCTTTCGCATATACTCGTAGGTATTATTCAAGCTGTTGTGTTGTACTGACACACCACAGTAATTAATAATGCTCAACTTGTTAAGTAGTTGCAGCTGGAAAAAAACTTTGTAACTATCGCTTGTAACAAGTAAAGATGGAGAGAACTAATCAAATTAAAAGTTGTTTCCTGTTAGTACAAAAGTTTGGGATCACATTAACCCCACACACTAGAGTTTTTACGTGAAACCTGATATGAAAACCAATTGACTTCTAATAAAGGTCGTTTAGTTCGAAGTTCAGAATTAAAGGAAATGAGGCTGTGACAGGGGTCCGGATATTGGTGGGGAGTACAAAAATAGTCTGTACTCTATTTGTAAAGAAGCTCAAAATAGAAAAATTCCGAGGAGAAACGAGAACCTTTATGTTGTTAATTTTATGTCGTGGGCAAAATTACTTGATTTCTTTATGAAAGTTACTCCCAGTATGTAGTTCTGTTTAGACTTCTTTAACTAACGTAGTCCTATGTGGATTCCGTCCGTTTATGTGTGGGAAAATATAAATTATGGCAAGCATGATACGAATAAAAGTAATCTCATTTAAAATACGAAGAATATTTGAAATAAACCAACCAACCCTTGTGCTTCAACTAAAGTTTACTGCAACTAGATGCAATTTCTACTTTATCATGCAGTCAGATTACGGCTGCACCGCTACACCGTCTGCACACCAAACTAGATTCAACAATTCACAACAACAATATCTAAAATATACCAAAAACAAAAGACAACGCAATTGAACAGATAATACAGCATTTTAGTCGACCAATCAGTGCCGTAATAACAATTACAGAAGAACTAAAACAGGGATATTCTGCACTATTTCTCCCACGGGGAGCACTTAGTACCAGAATTGCACATAGATATTGCTTCGCAGCGAATGTATGTATTAACTAGCAGCCATTGAACTAGTGGCTGAATATACCGAACCTTCTATAAGTTGCTATGAGTTTAGTTTGGTTACATTATAAGTTTGATTTCGTAGAAGCACTAATTAAGGTATTTACTTTTCACAGGATCAGTAAAATTGCATCTTATGCAGCCTACCAGACGGTAGTGAAAGCTAGTCTTGAAGATTTTTTTTTACAAAATGACGTTATCTGTTTTTGCATATGGCGCGCGTGCAGATGGGAACTACAACATCTGCAACGTAAATTCGCGCCCTCACGCCCCTAACCGCCGCAGGCGGAGACGCCCTGGGTGTCGGGAATCACAGGCCGATTTCCGGCCACCGTAGGCGCGCGCTTGCGAACGGTGAGCAATAGGTGGCTCGCCGTCCGATGAGGACCAGGCCCGGGTCGACGGCGCATTGTGTTGAGTTTGACACGCCCTCTCGCTCCGCCCAGAGCGAGAAAAGTTATTTGAAAATTTCGGACCCAAAAAAAAAAAGCTTTTAAAATAAGTCGTAAAACAATTGAAATATGTTCCAAAATATTATGCGTTATCTCAACATAATAATGAACATCACAATATTCAGTTAATATTTGGATAACACACGATACAAATACCGACACACTATCTGCTCTGAAAGCAAACAAAAGGCACTCGACTACAAAACCGCTTCCCAGCTTCATCGCATTACACCGTCAACTGGTGACGTTTCGACGTTCGTCGACACAGATGTGAGCCACCTTTTCCGTGGCATACCATTTCCGAGGCATTTGGTCCCAACATTCAGTCCTTTGAGGCGAAACATTTTTCTGTATTTGACGTCGACTCAAGTAGCGGAATATGCTTCAGAATGATATTTGAAACGTAAAGTTGTTTTAGAGCACGTCTGACGTATTAAAATTCCTATGTGCGTCTAGACAGGGTGTCCCGGTTAAGTATCAAATTACGAAAATCCGCGTTCAGCTTGATCGAAACTATTAAAAAATATGGTGTTATTGAATTACGTGCTCTTGCAATTAAAAAGAAATTATCGTTTCTGAAATTTCCATATAATTGTAATATGAAACCTGATTTTATAATTATCCATTTCAAAGTTATTTTCGCTCCTCTAACTAAAAGTAAAATCATTAGCCCCACTTCACCCATTTGAAAATAAATTATTGTTTACCGATGCGGTTCATTCACACAATCCAAACGCCTGCAAAGTTCTCGAACTTCACTTATCGATTTAATGCGTACCTGTTCGGTATCGAAAGTAAAACTTTTCACCCCACTAATTAAACTTCAAACTTACTCCCGTGAATTGCGCTGTTTCTTAAGGATTATTTCGTAAATAAAAGAAAACTGTTTGAGAATAATCCCCCGGTTCTAATTAGTTTTTTAAACCCTATTTGATCGAATTCGAAAACGATTTTGTTTTGGTATTAGTACATTTTAAATGCTCATTTCTTTTGTCCGTAAGGACCAATTTGCCCTGTTCGTTGTTTTCTATTATAATATTCAAACATGAGTACTCAATTCTAAACAAAAGATAGTTACAACAGCTAGATCGTCAGTTGTTTCTAACGAACGATTGATGAATGGCACAAGATGAATGAAGGCTAACCTCGTAAGGTTACAAGTAATTTCAACTGGAGACAGTATCACTACGGTCCTCCTCGGTCCCTTGTCTGCGTGATAAATTGATGTCCGACCGCTGTGATGTATTAATATCAACCTAAACATGCTGTTAACTTTCCTTGTTTCATCTCATCGAGATAGGTGACAATTTTTCCTTATGGTTTGTGGAACTGTCGGCAGTACGATACGGGTGGTTTTATGGTGGGCAAATAGGGATCTCAGTCGAATACAACTGTGACTACAGAGTATGGATGTACATGAGGGTAAGATTGCCCGGATAGGTATTTGTTGTTTTGTTCTCGTATTTTACCTCGACGATTTACGGGAAATACGAATAAGTTACATGAATGAAAGTCGCTGATAACTCGCTCATCCACGTTTTGTTGTTTTTGTGTTTTATAAGAACGACTACAAAAAAAAAAAAACATTAAAAAGCAAGCAGAGTTAAAATCTCTTCTAGAATGTTACATATTACAAAAAAAACAACTTATTTCCAAAAAAAACACTACAAAGTGAAAAATAACTTTAATTTTAGATGTCGGTTGCAAAAACGAAAATTCAAATCCAAAGACACCGACTTCCGAAATCTAAGTTATTGTTTACTTTGTTGTTTTTTAATTTTTTTTTATTTTACACTTTTCCTTTGTTGGACCTACCCCACACAAATTCGAATACCACTACCTGCTATGTAATTATCAGTGACAGGATATTAATATATCATTCACATACGAAGTGGGAAAAAATACGTTTTATTGTAGTTAACTCAAAAACTATTCAAACAAAGTTAATAAAATTTACATGGGATCATCTCGAGAGCATACTCATTCAAACAAAAAAAAAAAATTTTATTTCGGTCCACAATTAACGGAGAAATCGGTGGACAAACATAAAAAAAACATACATACGCCACGAACATATAACCTCCTCCTTTTTGGAAGTCGGTTAATGACAGTTATAAAATTATAAATTAACATAGCCCTCCGGAAGTGCCGACAGAAGTGAAAACTTGAAAAAGATCACCTTGGTGGAAGAAAAATACTTGCATAGAACATTGATTCGTAACGTAATATATATATAGAGCACAATCGCGTTTATAAAAATAAGGTGTCGGCAACGGTGTCGCGAGTTCAATTGTTTTTTTTTCATCTCAAAAATGCCCAATGCGCCTAACGAAATTTTCACTTCAATAATCATTTTCTAATTACCTACTTTCTTTGACAAGACGTCTTATGAATGTTTCTTGGAATTTTAACAACAAATAATTATATAGAAAGCGCCGCTTAATTTCAAACCACCAGTCTGTTGATTTTCTCTGTACACCAGAGAGCTTGAGTTCAGTTCCCAGAATTTACACCATGTTAAATAAAGCTCTTGTAATAAAACACGAAATATTCTCACTCAGTGGCTTGGTACTCTAACAGTACTTCTGTTCAAACTCAGACTTATTTAATTTGATAAAAAACTTAAATGAACCACACGGCGTTTTATAACAATTTTAATGGTCGAAAGCGTATAGAGATATAAGGTACAGGGTGTAAAGTGTACTAATATCTCCATAGAAAAGGGAGGATCCTTCGACCAGACGGGTGTTGTGTGTGGTGGGCAACTGCCCGACGATTTATGTCGGGAAGTTATATATATATGCTGATCGTGCGATAAACACTGCTTGCACGATGCAGAATTTTCCGTGACGTCAATGTGACGCGTAGTCCGTTCTCCTTAATTTTCCTTATTCTATCGACATTTGTTTATTCCTGACTAAGGTATAGTGAAACGATTATGAATCTATACCCCATTTATAGACAAATAACGGCCAAATAACGACAGTTATGTGTATTATCGCTGAAATAACTACATTATAGAGTTATTTACACTAATACTAAAAATACAATAATAATGGTAAATCGTCACACTTTCACTCTGTAAACTTCGTCTCCTAGTTTAAGAGACAGAGATCATTATTTTTTGTATGCATAGACTTTTTTTTTTGGTATATCTAAATCTTCTGTGCACAAGCTACTTTTTTATGCTATTGTATTTCTACCACTTTTTTTTTAACTGTGTCTGTGTGTATTATTTGGATAAATAAACAATTTTATTATTATTTTTACGTCTTTGACATTTCTCGGGACCCAGGAGTCTCGGACCTTTGTAAGGCGTACGAGGGGCCGAAGCCAACTCGCAGAGGCCCCTTAGACGTTTTTAATGAAATGAGGTACCAACTGACGATTATCCCTGTTCGCACTATGCAAGTGCAGCCAAGGACAACCCCCGGTTGGTGTAGGACTATTGTAAGATATGGAAACAAAGATATCGGAATAGTCCGATATCTTTCCACTACCACCAGTCACCTGGAATTATGGAAGGACTATGGCCCCTGCCTGATTTATGTTTAAATGCACACGGATAAAATGGCAGGGGTTGACTTGCACACTCAATAATGGGCCCCCGAAAACGGTCGCTAGCACAAAGTGTCGTAGCGACAAGGGGGCAACATGTCCTGAGGTGCTTATGAGGAGTGGAGAGGTATTCCACGGCTATCAGGACAATCCCGAAAGTAGGGTCAAGATCCCTACCAGCATCTTACTGGAATACTTCCTTCCTCCGAGCACGTTTGCTCTTGCGAATCTCAACTCAAGCCGGCCAATAAAGGCAAGAATGAGGTGGGAGCTCTGTTCCTCGTCAGTGTTCACTTCAGTCGGCCAATAAAGGCAAGCCAGAGGTGAGGAACAAGGCTTCTCCCAACAGCTACTGCCCAACAGCTCGCCACATGCTGCCCTGCGAGTTTTTGTATCTCTCTTGGTCTGGCTCCTCATCCTAGACCTGTTCCGGCAAAGTAAACTCTACAGGCACAGACCTAGAGTTCGGAACGCGCAAGCCCCACCACGACGTCAACGTAGAGATACGGCGGTGGGGTATTTTTTTTTTTTTTTAACTGTAAATGGCTATTAGATTACATTGCTTAGTATTTATCGTGAAATAACGAATGGGTGAAAACTGTTATTTGTCTAATGTAGCATAACAGGTTAAATATACATTTGTATATCTTTGTATTTGATATGATTTGCTACCCCATATACCTTCAACTTCTAAACCGATTTAAACTAGTAAGTTTTCGTTGAATAACTCTAGATTTCGAGGATGTTCTCGGTCTTATGACGTCACCGAAAATTCAATATGGCGGACGCTAGACATTAAGAAGCTTCATCCTTTTCAGATTTTTTCTTCGCAGTCGAATTTTATTATTCTTCCAAATTTTCCATTACTCGTGGTTGGTTCCCTTGGGTTCCAACCTTAATCAGAATTTCACTTTTATTGAAATATTTTAGCTATATCAGCATATTGTTACATACCTACATACCCCTATCCCATGTTCACAAGGCTAAAGAGCTTAACCGTGCTCCAACAGCAACCCACACATTAGACAATGGGCCGCGTCGTGGCCTGGCCATTGATTTGGCCTGAAAGGGACGTAGTGTTACGTCACGGTTTCATTACCTACGTTTTAGGAATGACTTGCAGTTAATAAAGCGTATTTTTAAATAAACCGGTTTTATTTTTATTTAAAATTTACTACCTAAATAAAACTGGAAAGAGGAAGCGCAGAATCGCGGAAGATGGATGTAGTGGAAGAGGCCTATGCCCTGGAGCGGGAAAGAACAAAAATAAAAGTATTAGTACATCAAACTATTCTTTATTGTAATTGTTTGATTAATTAATGAAACTGCGAAAATAGCGTTTTCAACTGTCTAGAACAAAATATCTCTTTTAAATAATCTTTTGCATTCCTACAAACAATTCCAGGGGGCCTACCACGAGCTCATAAAGCAGTATTATTTTAATGTTACTTCAGTGGGAGAAAGAGATGGAGCTATACGTCCTGTAGAGCTTCATCTCTTTCCCACACTGAAGTAATATTAAAATAATACTGCTTTATGAGCTGGTGGTTGGCCCCCTGGAATTCATAATTAAAATTAAATAACCTGTTTTTGTAACCGAATTGCTTTCGTCTCTTTGTGCCAAGTTGTAATGAAATTTTCACAGACACTAACTAAGACAAATGACGTCAGAATCTAGGTTCGATCTAATTTCGTCTAAATGCCTGAAAATCTTAAGACTGTTAACCCTTGTAAGACAATTTCATAAAAGACTAGCTGTGCCCGCGTCTTCACACAAGTGACAATGTAACTAAAATAGCCGTCCTTGTACATGTCAAGATTTACTTGGAAAGATTGACGACTGCTTAGCTCCTTCTACGTATATCGTGATGATATTAATTTCAGATGTTAAATCCGTATCGGATTTAACATTTGCAATATTGTAACATTTTTTCTGGTCTAATTAAATCTCGCGGTAACCTGTTGAAAAATATGAATATAGTGCAATATTGCTAATTCCCTATAGAAAATAGGTTAAGGAATATTTGTGCAAAATTTTAACAGAATATATTCAGTTTTTTTGCGCCAATCAAAAACATACATACAGACAAACGGACAAAAATTCTAAAAACTATATTTTCAGCATCAGAATCGTTCCCACGCCTAAAAACAAGTACTTTTGTTTTTGTATATATTCAATACTAGCTTTTGCCCACGTCTTTGCCCACGTGGATGTCGGAAAATATCCCATGGGAACGTACTACCGAGATTTCATACCTAATAACATAGGAAAAGGTCATTGATTCCTACCGCTGCCCCCGCGTTGCTACGCGTAATTTTGAAACTGATATCTTTTAAACTATTCATTTAAATGAGAAGATTTATAGGCATATTTTAATTTAAATTAAATACCCAATTTAAATAACATTTATTTTTGGATAAGGATTAATACTATACCAGTCAAAAAAGCTTCGGAAATAACAATAAATCTTTTATCAAATTCTGAAAGATAAAAATGGTTATTGTGGGTCATCCTTAGAAGATAGACGTATGCCATTGCGGACTTTTTGAACTTTTTAAGATGAACAATACTACAAAACATAAATTTGATGTATCTTTTTCGGTTTACGCAGCGCACGTCAATAAAGCTCCCAGTTGGCATGATTTTTTCCGACTTTTTCAACAATAATCGTCATATTTCAGCCAATTTACACAATACCGTAATGAATTATACACTAAAACCTTTCGCATGGATCACTTTGTCCATTGGTGAAAACCGATTGAAAATCTGTTTGGTAGTTTCTGAGTTTATCGTGTTCAGACAGACGCGGCGGGGGACTTTGTTTTATAATAATGTAAGGATGTAAGGATACAGTTTTGACTTGGTTACTATTTTAATATTATGTATAGATAAACCTTACCAACATAATTGTTTTAATACAAGTGATCACAAAAAAAAAAAAATATTGATAGTAAGAGTGAGATATATAGATATATTATGTGTTACGTTTCCAGTTTTTTCAAACGAATAATCCAAGGAAAATAATGACATAAGCACTATACCTTAAGCAAACCATGTGGAGGTAATAGGATGCAT
This sequence comes from Agrochola litura, assembly GCA_949152395.1. Classification (NCBI taxonomy): domain Eukaryota; kingdom Metazoa; phylum Arthropoda; class Insecta; order Lepidoptera; family Noctuidae; genus Agrochola; species Agrochola litura. The sequence goes on along the minus strand of OX424509.1, from coordinate 11,551,503 downwards.
CAAATCTAACAAACTGTGCCTATTAACGATTCTAGGGGAGCAACGCTTTAATTACTAGGCAAGCCGCAACAGGATGTTCAGGGTCGCACCGTCCTGCCTTTGATATTTCCTTCCTCCTTTGGTGCCTTTCCTGCCTTTGGTAACCAAAAGGTAGCTGACATGCTACTTTTACTATCGGCGATGATTTTATGTATTCGTCAATGTTTCTCTCTTTGCGTTTAGTCACGATTGCAAAATTACGCATTCGGCGATTGCTTCGATATAAGAACACATTTTATCGACCAGCGCGTAGTTCAGCGTTCAGTCACGATATCAAGAGCGAAAAGCGACTGTTTCACTAATAGGGTAGTTGCCGAGGTAAAAAAAAAATCTATTTAGTCCATCCTACAGATAATAAAAAAATATTAGACACGTATTTTTTGCTTTATCATATTAATCAAAAATTACTTAGAAAACACGCATTAAAGTTCGCACGGACTCGCTACATCACAACGCAGTATTAAATCTAGCAAGGCGTGACGTCATGCCACATTTTAACTCAACGTATCGCCGTAATCTTTTGATTACGTCAAAAAATAAAAAATACGTGTTCAATATTTTTTAATCATCTACAAGACGTACAAAAAAAATTTTGGACACAGGCCTGCTTTGCTGGGCTGCATTGCTGATCGCCAATGTTTCATGTGCTTAAGCTCAAATGTTTCGTATGTCTGCTAAGGCCCAAAGATGCTCGTATTGAAAGATACCATAATAGTGTTAGGTTTCAATTTATAATACATAATTATTTGATATTGTACTGGCAACACCGAAAGATGTGTCAAAATGGCGAAAACAACTGTCTTCTGGGTCAGGCGCTTGTGACGGTAAGACGTGCTTAGTGGCTGTGTCGGTAAAAATATAGATTGGCATAGTATTGGTTGGAGATCTACTGTAAATTAAGGTAACCTACTAGTTTTATGGTAAATATTAGAATACTGATTGAATTGTGACATTATGTGGGGAATAGGAGATGTGATGGTATGGTGTAGAATGTTGAATTTGATGTTGGCAAAGTAATATAAATGACTGACCAAATATCTTGGTGTTTCATATTATTTTCCTTATCCCTGAAATATTGTTAATTATATTAGGTATTAAATAAGTATTTTAGAGCAAGGGTAGCTTCTTATTACAATAATTTATTAGTTTTTGCTCACATTGAAAAGACGTCCACACATTTACGACATACCTTAGCCCCAATTTATCTACTTGAGTATATAGATATAGTTTATTACATTATATTTAAGTAGCAATAGATAAGGGTCGAAGTACGGTATTATTGCTTCTACATATATTTTACTTTCGTTTTACTGCAGTATGATAGGCTCTCTATAAAACAAGAAATATCGGCCGGTGAAAGCTTACAAAATATGAGCCTACTAAAACTATAAAATACAGGCACACTACGTTTCGAACTATGTATATTTAGAAAAATCTTTCTTCATGATAGAAAGTAACAGATCTTATTTTTAACCGACTTCCAAAAGGAGGAGGTTCTCAATTCGACTGTATGTTTTTTTTTTGTATGTTTGTTACGTGATTACTCCGCCAATTATGAATTGATTTTGATGATTCTTTTTTTTGTTTGATACATCATACTTTAGAGGTGGTCCCATATAAATTTTATTAACTTTGCTTGGGTTGTTTGTTAGCTTCAATAATACGTATTTTTTCCCACTTAGTATGTGGATGATATGATAAGTTCCTGTCACTGTTATTTACATAGCAGGTAGTGGTATTCGAATTTGTGTGGTACAGCAGCTAAAAAGTGAAAAAAAAAACATTTTACAGAAAAAAAAACAACCGACTTAAAAAAAAAACACTACAAAGTGAAAAATAACTTTAATTTCGGAAGTCCTTGACAAAGAACAAAAATTCAAAACCTAAGACACCGACTTCCAAAATTAAAGATATTTTTCACTTTGTAGAGTTTTTTTTTTTTTGTAAAAAGTTTTTTTCTCTATTACATTTTATATGAAAACATCATCATCATAGGAAACAGCAATCGGGCATTCAGTCAGTTAGATGCACATTTGTGGACTAACTTAATATACCTATGAATTGCTATAATTAAAACAACTGTCGTTAAGCCCCCGGCTGTCATTCGTAGATCTTTGACAGTCATTACGGGTAGTCAGAAGCCCAAAAGTCTGATAACCAGTCTTACTGAGGGGTATCGTGTTACGCAGTAACTGGATTGTAGAGGTCAGATCGGCAGTCGTTTAATGTAAAATACTGGTATTCAGCTGCATACAGTTGGATTGGAAGCCGACCACAACATAGTTGGGAAAAGGCAGATTAATTGATTGTCCGGCTTCCCCAAGGTTTACCTTATCTTTAAAGCTTATCAAAAATACTATTAACGAACATTTCATTCTAGTTAATTGATTCAGACGTGACCTTGTAGAAATCCATTGTAAAATACAATAGACGTGGATATATTTAGTAACCTCTTCCGCTTAGCTATTTCTAAAGAGCCATAAAAAACCCTGAAAGAAATCGACACGTGTTTCACCTCTCAACGAGGCATCCTCAGGATGACGATTGATTTGTCGCGAACCTGAACACGGCGTGTTGCCTTTCAGGGTTTTTTATGGCTCATCAGAAATAACTAAGCAGAACAGGTTACTAAATATATCCACGTCTATTGTATTTTTTTAATATCAGTCTATCGTATACCAGTAATTTTATTTATGTATATATTTTTATTCAGTTATTTTAACAAACAACTATAATTAGTCCTAGTATTGTTTGAAAAACAAATGTCTAAAACAGAAAATCTAATTTAAATTGTATTCTCCATTTCTGTATTTAAAGTTTATATTTAAAGCTTCAAGTAAAAGGTAATAAATGTAAATCTTTTTAGCTTTTTGGCTTTAAAAATAAAGTAGACTCCAAAATAACTCATTACTGGAGTGGATATCATCTAAATGAAAAGTTTTCGGCCCCTTAAAACCTTAATTTCTTTGTAAGTGGCAATGGAAGGGCTCTTCAAACTTTTTAGATGAAAAAAATGTTTTGTAAAAAAGTTACATAAAAGTTAGTTTATGATGAAAGTGGATATTATTTTGTGGAGTTAACATTTATTGTGTTAAGTTATAAAACTTTATGTAACATTTTAATTGAATGCATTACAAGAACCTAGTTCGGCTTTCCGGACAGACAAAACTTTCATCTGTAAATGTTTATAAGCTAGCAATAAATAATTACGCGTCCTGATTAAAAAGAAACCATACCAGCGCATTATACCTACTTACATGACTTTAATCATCGCTGTGAATGAAGGAACGAAATAAAAGTTAATTTGGCTTTAATGAACCAATAGATTTTTTCAATGAATAAAGATTATAATAAAATGATCCGATATTCCACATTATTTTCTCGGAAGTGGTATTTTCTAATCCAGTATTTTATATGTCGTTTACTTATTTCGAATGCTTGATTATTACTTCCATGACTTTACTTGCCTAAGTACTCTATAATGTTACGATTGTACTGTCAATTAAAAACAATTATGCAGGAAGCCATGTAAATGTTTAGTTGCCGCAGCGCGGTCAAACGAAGAAAATAATGTCTGAATCGAAATAACAACAAATGAAACCTTGTATAATAATACCCAATTCTGCCTCAAACAATAACCTAACCTGCATTTTTTTTAAACTCAAATTGTTGCACCAATTTTAATAAAAAGACAGAAATAAGATGCCCTTTCAAAATACATACAATATTCGAGAATAGAAATTCCTACGTTTTCCTGAGTAGTTTCGTGTCCATTCGCTGCTCTGATTGCATCACGTCCAATGTTACCCCGCTCATATCCAGCTTCCCTTCGAAGTAATAGCGAATGGAAAGGTCTTCCGGTAAGAAAGGACGCGTGCAGCCAACGAAATGTGTTTATGAATTGCTTTATGCTGATTTGGGAGGTGAGGTGACCCTGGCTAGGTTGGAGGAAGGCAAGTCAGTGTCTAAACATTTACTCCAGCTACACTGTCTGTCTTGACGTTACTTGAACATTGCAAAGTATAGATTTCTCATGGATTTATTGAAGTCTTAAGAATAATGGCCTTGGGGTAGGTACAGTGCCGACCAAAAGTCCATGAGCAATCTCACAAAGCAATAGACTGACGCTTCGGTTTGACTTACGACCTTCTTCTATAAGTTGTTACAATACTGTAGACACGCACATTACACACACACACTCACTTTGTCTGCAACCAATGACTAGTTCAATAATCATCATTCGTTTTTAGTTTCATTCGTCTTGTTCACATAAATATTAAAGTTTAGCAGGTAGACCACAAAAAACTAAGTAAATTATTTCGATTTCTGTGGGGTAGATGCAGTTTGTTACGAGTATTCAATTAATAAAACTTTTTTGGTTCGTGGATAATATTGGTGACGAGTATTTAGCGCAGTGTTGTGGTTATTATTATCAAAAAGCAGGCATAAAATATATTGAAGAGATCAGATCAGATCAGAGAATATTATTGCGCTGCGTAAAAGTGAAGTGAATATCTAATGAAACCGGACTAAGTGTGAGTGTTATCATTAATATATTTCATATTTTACTAAACATAAATCTTAATCAAGGGTATTGTTGATAGAACAGAGGTATTGTTGAGACAGAAGATGCCTTTAAAGTTTTAAATTCATTGTGAGGTTTAATTCGATTAGTGAATAATAAATAATAAGGTATTATGTGTAATAAAAACAATGTTTTTCTTTGTTCTAGAGAAATACTGTGAGGGTTAAGAGATATGAGGAAGGGGCTTATTATCGAGTAGCAGCGACGTCAAATGGTGAATGAAACAAATGGTTTCATACCAACGAGACATTTTGCTGAATTATTAAAAACACGTCCTTATGAACCGTTCGCCGTGCACTCTGAAGGCTTGCATCACTGAAGACCAGCTAGAAAACCGTTTTTGACCTTAAAATATTGACCGTACCAACTTAATAAACAACAGATTCGTTATTGCATGAATTTATGGTAACGAATTTTTTAAGCACGTTTCAATAGGGTGTTTGTCGTATTTCTTGCAGATATACCGAAATTGTTTAATATTATTTTAGTAATAGTATTATTTTAGGATAAAAATTTGAGGTTTAGTTTCAATCTTCTTTTCGTAAAGAAAATGAATACTTAAGCTATAACCTCAATAACAACCAATATTTACTAAAGTCAAATAAAATGTAAAATAATTAATACAAATAAAATATAAACAAACTACCCATATTTAACCTTAAAATTACCTATTCTGTAAGTAGTTTTTTACATTTTAAGTAGTCTAATATTCTTATTTATTATTTAATTACTTCGACCATGATCAAAGCTTAATATTTATGGTGAAAAAATCCATTAAAAATTTAAAATATTTCATAATTTAAATATGTCTAAATAATACAAACTGCTTCTAAGTTTCTTGACATCTATTTCACATCTTATTCAGCTGAAGTAATGATAAATAATTGTAGCAGTTTATTAACTTATGTAAAATAAATATAACGAATAAACATATATTTTTTAATTTTGTTATCATATATCACGCATTTTTTATTCTAAAACCTTTATTGCAATAACAACATAAAAAAGCAGCAATATTTAAAAAATATTATTATCGAAAACAAAAATAATAATATTTGCAAAAAACCGCACTGTATTTCACGAGATTAGAACCTGAGGCAGATTGAATTCCATACCAACGCTTAACGCTTTCTGCTATCTGCGCTTGTTAAGTAACTATCGAATTTTAGCAATGCCATTAACTGGTCAAGTTCACGCGCATAGTGCGTGTGTGCTAGCATGTTTAAAGCGACGGAAATATATTGTTGTTTCGTGTAACTGCGTTATCTGTGGTGTGTGTATCGTGTTGCTTACACATACAAATGTACGAGCTATACCGCGTGTTCACAGCAATACGACTCTTAGCGTGCTCATGCACTTTTGAGCGCTTACTGTACATCTTGTGACAACAGTCCGCAGGCCTTAGACAGAACAGATATAAACTATGTGTTACGGCCCCGCCGCCACCATGTGGCACATGGCGGCACTTACTGTAGCCATGCCGTAGCACCAGCCTGTGCTTTACGCGCTGTCAAGGCGCCACGAGATTTTTTGAAAAAAGAATATAATCATCACACATCGCATGACGGACGTATCGCTTTTTCAAATCTTCAGATTCATTCAGAGAATAAAACAGATTTATTCAATACCAAGCCCAACGTTCATTATTTACGAAGCCTTATATACACAGCGGCAACAGCCAAATCAGTGGTCCTTCGAGCCGGATTAGACTCACGAAAATGTATATTTGTGTTTTTGTATGTTTCGCAGTTAAAGCCTTGCGCTCGTCACGGACCTTACCAAAGAGGCATTCATTGCTGCTCTTCATCGGTTCATGAGTCGCTGTGGCAAGCCACAGACTATTTCATCAGATATCATATGGTGGACGTATCGATTCTTCAGATCCTCAGATTCATTCAGTTATTCACCATGTTACAAACAAAACATTTCTCACCAGTTTTCTGTATTTTTTTTTTAATTAAGTATATTATACGAAGTCACATGCGGCATATACGGGACTAAGATAAAATTTCGCTGTCGAATTTGAAGAGAACCATCTGCTAACCCTACCATTGGACCAAATTTATAAATATCTGCATAGATTACACCTCTTGCCAGTATTATAACCTTACACCTGCCAAGAGTGGTAATGTAATTAAAACGTCAATTTGGTTATAACAACTGTTTTTTGCCTCTGCTTTCGTCCAAAGAAAATATACCCCTAGTACAATCGTTAAAAACCCCGGTAGGTATTCACAGACACGTTAAATGATTATGAAAGCAAGCGCGCTTTCATTTGTTACCGCGGAATGTCGTGCGAATTGCGCTGTTGAGCGTAAGTATGCGTAACTCAGTTGTCGCAATAAATATTTTTGACGTTTAAAATGTTGCCAACATTACGCTGCGTACGCGATCTTTTGTTTTGTGTGAGAACATTTAATGTGTTTTTACTGGGCCCCTAAAAGTAGCGATATAGAAGGTTTTATTTGGGTAATTATTTTTACAAGTGTTATTTAAAAATTTGGGAGGTTATTATGATCAGTTGAAAAAATTACTGACAGTTGTTAAATTTTTCGGCTGTTGATACATTATTTATTTATTTATTAAAACTTTATGCACAAGTAAAAAATACTGTAAGAAAAAAAAAGAAAGAAAATTAGTTTATTTGCGGTAAACATGACGCAAAGAAAGATTTAAAAAAAAAACACGTAAATAACAAATTGGGGGAAAATATGCGTCACATCCATGCAAAACGGCCATCGCTCAGCGTAAAGCTGCGACCCCATGCGAGACAGAGCCCCAGCGCTGGTTTTCAGCGATACAAAGGTAGACTTAATTGCTGAGGCATTTTCTACCAGTCAACCTTAGGGTGATGCAGAGACAAAACATGGCAGGTGCAACATAAGTGATAGATAACTTGAAAATGAATACATACTAATACATAGATACATACATATAAATCGAATAAACTTTGTCAGGAGAAATAACGATAGGTAGAGGAGAAAACAAATCCAGCAAATCAGGGATGCATTAGTGTTACAGTATAACATTAACAGTAATGAAAAGAAAATTGGTCGGTTATTTCATCCTACAATGTCAGTACGAAAAATACTCAGGTAGTATAAATGAATGGGCAATACAATGTTGGAATGGGCGGTTAGATAATTATCAGGGATGTGCCGAAATTCGGTTCACATTCGGTTCAACCGAATTTCGGCAGCTTGAACCGAACTTTGGCATTCGGCCGAAATTCGGTTCAGATGCCGAACATTCGGCACAAGAAAAATAATACCTACTTGCACTATTTTGACTGAAATTTTATAGAATTAGAATAGCATTACTGTAAAATAAAATTATGTCTTTTACTCACTCATGGTCATTTATTTTAGTTAGAAACAGTGTAAATGTAAACCATAAATTAAATCAGTTCTTCTTATTAGTCTTAAAAATATGTTCTTCTTATTACGCCACGCGGTAGAAGCGCGGTGTGCGGGCGGGTTACATCTAGCCATAATTGAAGTAAATACGTAAACAAGTCACGACGTGTCGCTCTCTAGAAAGCGCGCGAAATTGAACCGAAGTTCGCCCGAATTTCGGTCGAACTTTTCATTTTAACCGAATGTTCGGCCAAAGTTCGGATTCGGTTCAAACCACATTCGGCCCATCTCTAATAATTATACTTCGGCAGTTCATGGTTAGGTTGGAACTGTGACAAACCGTGCGCGAGCCAGGCGAGCGCTACTTCCAAGTTAGATTTCATACCGACTAATTCCGATTTGTTAACTGCCCACACGTAACTGCCCGTTCAGTCATTTAACTGACAATTATTTATTTAATTACCCGTTTAAATATTTGTTATGATTTATTTTAATTTAGCTTACTGCTCAGTTTTTACTACTGAACTTGTTATAAACATGCATTTTGTCATTTTTAATTTACCAAAACTATGGAAAATAAACAAATGCTGCTTTAAATTAGTACCTACCGTTTTTTTTAAGTATTATATTTTTCTTCATTTACTTTTATGGTATCAACTTTTTTGCCATGTTTTTGAAGGTCTACCACAAATCAGCGCATTTTAGGCTAGTTATGAAACTGTAAGTAAATCTACAAACGATTTAATTGCAAACGAGAAGTTCAATCATATAATACCTAGTGGGTCAAGAAATTCGCAAACAATACGACCCGGTTCTGATTTCAAACTTGTAAGTATTCGAAGTGTTTACCAAAGACTATAGTGACCCTCCGGGGATTTATCCTTACCCTTCACGATTCAAGTATCTTTAGACACGATTCTATCAAATATTCGCAAGTCAACCATTGTTCATCCATGTTTATTAATAAAGTAAAACTTTTTAGTAACTTGACTGCCTCGTTGGTCTAGTGGTCGCAAGCGCTACTGCTGAGCATGAGGTCCTGGGTTCGATTCCCTGGTCGGGCAAAGTGTTATTGGGTTTTCTTACCTGGAATTTCTCAGTAGCAGCTCGGAGTCTGGATTTGTGCCCGGTTGATGGCAATAGGCTCGCCCCCTATTACATGGGACTTAAAACATAACTGGCAAAATGTGGGTGAACCTGCTATAGGGTCACCTCTGCCCAACCCTTCGAGGAAACAAGGCGTGATGTTATGTAAAACTTTTTATTGATTCCTAAAGCAAATCAATCTAAGCTATTGCTCGTTATAACTTTTACCGAAAGCACTCACTGGTTTTTCCGACTTTTCAATGAATAGAAGAAAGTTAATAAAATTGGTGATTAATTATAGGAACTATGCGCCTGTGACGTAAATTCGGATTAGAGGATAAATGGGCAAGTAGTTATGAATTTAATTCATAAAAAAAATATGTTTTTTGACTAAATTGAATGAGTTCTTTCTTTAACCTCGCCACTCCGAATACAAGATAATATAAACTGTTAAAGCCATTTCACCCTCTTGTAAGAGTCAGTGAAGGAGAAGGGTTCCCTAAGAGCCTGTGATGGACTGGCAACCTGTTACTGCTGCATTTGCTTTGAATTATATTGTATACAGCACTCGGGCTGTTAACACCCTTTACCTTTTGTTCCGAAGGTTATTGAGAAAGTTCATTTTACAAAGGAATTACAGGATTTTCATGAACTATGCTGTCACCACAAATTTGTGCCAAACATTCTATTAAACTAATATAAACTTATGCATGTAGTAAAATTGGCAAAATTCCTCGGATCGAGGAAATGCGTCCGTCCCAAATAATTACGCCAAACAAAGTAACCTTCGGGTTTATCCCTCAAATATTTTGATGGACTGTACACTTCATTTGCTGGGAAATGTATTTCGCGAAATGGGAACCCTCTAAAACATATAATAACTCGAAATGAAAATCTACATAATATTTTGTACGCAGCAGTTTTGATGCAAATGAAATTCTATATCACACTATAATTTACATCAAAGCGGTGTAACTTTAGCAAAAGTATAGCGGAATTTGTTCATATGGCACTGTTTGTTTAAATTGCCATATTTGTATATAAATAATATAAACCAGTTTTAAATAAACACACCGTTTAGTAGGTATGTGTAGCTCGAAAATACAAAAAAACGAAAGAAGCCGGTACTTATGTTAATTAATTATACCCGGTAATAATATTTATCACAGTTTTAAGCCGAAAAATTATAATAGGTAACAAATAAAAGTCTAAATTGTTATTTCTGGAAACATTTCTTTTATGTGGCCAGTCGTAATAAAATATTGTGACGTTGATACTCGTTTTCTAAATTCGAAAAAAAGCTTTCAGCTGTGTATAAAGTAATTAATTTTGAAATTTTTAATGAGATCTTGTGCACATTTTGTAATTTTAATTTTACACGGTGAGATTTAAATGCCTCTGGTATACCATAAGTTGAAGCACCAGTAAAAGTTGTACCATTTAAACGTGTTTAGACGATGCAAGTCATTTGTTGCTTCAAAGCCACAGGCAAGGAATTTGCATAGGTACCTAGTGTAAATGAAGTTTAATGGTACAACTCCGTAGCCGACCGCAGGCGGCAAATGCAGGCGACGCCGACGTGTCGCCGCGACACGACTGGATTATACGTATTCTTATGAATTTCTATAAAGGAGACGTATCGCTAGCTACGGAAGGTATTTCATAAACATTTATAGAAACTAGTCGTGTCGCGGCGACACGTCGCCTGCAGTTGCCGCCTGCGGTCAACTACGGAATGGTACCTTAAATGAAATTTAAAAGGTTCTACATTTATTTTACAATGAACCATCACATTAATTAATGCAGTTATATATTTGTTTGTAGTATCGAGAATTGATCATAACGAGCTCTCAGGATAAACTCCTTTCAAAATAAGAGTTAATTATTTTAAAGAGATTTACATTATTGTAAATGTGCAAAATAAATCTTTGATATGGAATATGCTGGGTATGAAACAATGGTTTTGATAATATTCCTGAATCACCGCGTAAGAAAATATTAATGTGATTAGACTGTGATAACAGCTCTTTGATTTTTTGTAAGTTAGTACGTTCAATCGCCACACGTTAGTATCAAAACCAGTATTAGCTGGCCTCCCATTCTATTGAAACTCGGTGCTACCCTGGACCAGCTCAAGGTCAAAGTTTTACTTGAGGTCTACTGTTGCCACAGCTATCGGGTGTCGGACTCTCGCCGCAACAACATATTTTTCAAACATATGAATACCATTTATCACTGATTTCAAAGAAATCCCATACTTTCGTCTCTAAGTTAGCTATTGGTAAGCTTACCGTAAAGTATGAATAACAGTGGCATGCTATCGATTCTCTGACGTTAAAGGTGATTGGTAAATTGTGAAAGCTTTTTGTTAATTAAAAGTGTCAAGAAGGGTCCAACGAATACTTTAACACGTTGCGGGACACTAAACGCCCCAGACGTAATAACAATAAAACTTCTATTGCGTCTCGTTCAGTGTCCTTCAAGCAATTAATACTCGGTTCCTATAAACAAAATGAATCGTTTTGCTTACCAATGGTTACATTTTTTATCGTTAAACTGGGCATATAAATAGATTCGTAAGCTAATTTTACCCGTGATACCTACTTCCAGATCTTTTTTTTTTTTGGGTGGGAAATTATCACGTAACTTCTCCCGCTCTGGGCGGAGCGGGAGGGTGTGTCAGACTCTTACTGACTAAAGCCCACCCGTGTTCCTTCGGTTGCCCTGTTGCCGGGGGCCACGATTTCCCTATCGGTTTTCTTCGAACCCCTGGCAGGCATTGGCCCTAGCGGACCCCGTCAATTCTGCTGACATCTCTTTGAGGCGCGCGTGGAACACAACGCGCCGTCGACCCGGGCTTGGTCCTTATCAGGCGGCGAGCTACCCATTGCTCACCGTCCGCAAGCCCGCCCAGACTACAATATTGGTTAAAACAACCAAAGAATTTTAAAACGCAATTAGATTATCTCACAAAAGATAACCAATATAGATAGCTCTCCACTTAGCAAACTTTACGGATTCCGTGTAATCATAAAAAAGTTTTCACTAGCTATAATCAAGTTACGTAAGCAGTTTATAGAATCCATTAAATACTCAAGATCAGACAAAATTCCTGATTCTAAGTACCTCAGCAAATTTTTATAAAATCTTATCTTATTAAAAAGTTTCTGTGGTTCACCAACATTTTTCGCCGGCCAGTATCAAAGTTTTATCTTAATTTTTGAAATGCCTTCTTTTACTTTTACTTGAGGTGCCTTTGGTAAATGAAATGTTTGGCTAAAAGATGAGGTGTTACCGGCCACTAACAGGATACCTGGGGTTCAGTTTTATTTTTAAAGAACTTTGTAATTGAAAACCCCCTGAAAGAACAAAATGGACAGTAGCACTTACGGCTAATAAAGTATTCCGAACATTTAATATTGATTTATATCGGATCTTCATAAATTATTTGATTAAAGTCCTTTCCTATTTTACAGGCAGATTTATAGCCAAGATTTTTCCAATCGTTTTGTAACGAATTTTCTTAAGAAAATTTGATCATTTCCTCCTTTACGAAATACGGTAATGAAATTCGGGTGGTAATAGAAATCTTATTGATGCGAATGCGAATGAGACGTCAGGAAACAAACTGAACCGGATGAAGGAGATAAATATTTATTGATTATTTCTATTACAGCGGAGAGAAAGACAAAAGAAAGGTATTTCTATGCAAAGGACTGTCTGTTCCGAATTAATGGGACGTTTTATAGTGTCGCAGACATTTGCATGGAGATCTTTGATGTAGATAGTTAAAATATTCGATTTGCATACTAATACTGCGTTCGACGACCTCTATTTGTACTTGCTCTAAGTTATCACAATGTTAATTGGAATCGTTAAGCAGAATAGATCCAACCAACGACGACGACGAGAATCTACACATCGAGTTTTATATTTGCACAAAAGATCCTGGCAGTCTGATGACATTGCCCTAAAAAAACTACCTGATTATAACTTGGCCTGATATTTTTGTTCACACTTCTAAACTTCAAATTGCATTTACACAAAACTAAAAAAAAAATGTTGAATCTATTCTGCTTAACAGGGTCCAATTGATCCTGTTTACTTTGCGAAAATTGTACTTATTTGTTGTGGCTTGCTTACGGATAAGTGGAGAAGAAAAACAAGTAATACTGTAATCATTCATTCCTAATAATTTTGCTATTGTACAACATCTTATTTCCCGAGTTATTTTGTATGTTCTTAATCCATTACAACTTTCCAGAATAATTTATATTCAGTGTAATGGTAATAACCAACAAAGTTCGAAGTAACATTGAAGTAATTCTCCCATTCAGTCATTGAACACTTCTAAGCGGATGTAATTAATTAACCCCCTTCTCTTCATTGATAGCCGAACCACTGAAATAATCAGAACTTAGTTCAAAGTCTTTCAAAGTATATTATACTAATATCAAAGTTAGTATTTAATTCTTACTCCTAACAGAGGTACAGTGAGCGACCGCTTCTTACAAAGTCTTTGGTGTTTAATAAGTTTAGACAGAGATTAATATAAGTCTTACGAAAGCTATCGAAAAGGCTAACAATGAGTTACTGCTATCAGAGTTTTAGGAATAATTCAATTTTGTACTTCAAATTCTACACGCTGATGTAACATAAATCAATCTCGTTGGATCCCTTCTGTGCTAAAACTTTTGAGCTTAAACACCAAACAAACTTTTCGCAAATGCAAGAGTAAACAAAACGACGTTAAGAGATGCACTGAGTGAAATGAAAAACCTTAGAGTAGAGCCTTTAAAAAAACATAACGTAACATCATGCCTCTACTTCCCACAGGTTTAAGCAGAGCTGTATCCTATAGTAACATTCAAATTTCGCCAATTATGTATAAATCCCATATAATAGGGGTTGAGCTTACTGCCAAATTAAAACATGTTTATCAAAATTAGATCAGACATAATAATGAACATTTCCGCGTTTATCGCATCAAATCTAATTCAATCGCAGTAAGATAAGGGCCCAATTTACTCAATATCTGCCTGGCATATCTCGAGTATTCCTTACAATTTGACTTCCTCGAGCCGGCGGCATTGTACGCATACTCTTTAGCGTCGAGTGGATGATTCTTTTATTATCAAAATACCCTTGATTCAAATGGCCTCTTCCAAGGCTCTCGTCACAAAACGAGGGCATTCGAAACGCAAATAAAACGTGCTCCCTCTTCACGAATTGTGATTTCCATAATGTTTTTTTGTTTAGACGCGCGATTTCGATAAAAAAGGTATATTTGATATAATGTGTAGCGTTGACGTTTACCAACATTTCGTGCGTGGATTTCCAAGACATACCTTTTATCTAGATGAAGTTTTATACGTGACTTTTAATAATGTCAAAAAAGAAAAATACACGAACTGCATTGAAAACACGACCAAAATATGGTATAATTAGAGTGGTATGGTAGAGTAATGAGTACACTGAGTCCCACCCCAGCAAACGAAATATTACGAAAATTTGATTTGGACTTCTGTTTGAGTTAATCTCCCGAGTTGATTGTAATGAAATTTCCTTCAGAGCAAACGTGTCTCTAACTACGTTATGAAGCAAACGTGGCCTAGTTAGAAACCTGTTTGTTCTTCAGCTTTATATTTTGAATCATCAGGACTTCAATGTGCAGATTTGTATGCAGCATGTTTACACAAAACATTATTAACTTCCGCAAACTGTGCCTGTTGCTGCTCCTGGGTACTTTTTTTAAATTTTAAGATTTAAAAAGCAGATACTATGTGTGGACTCCACACCGAAAACAAATATTAAATTCTACTTTAGCAGGATCAACTTACTAACCCAACACCTAAGGCTTTTGCATTATAGTATGTGTAAGTAGAACAATTTATAAAAGAAAACATTGCTTAAAATATGAGACAAAAATCCCTCAAGGTAAATACCTCATTAATCTCTCACGTTGCGAGATATTGTTCGCTCATTGTTTCCGTACAAGCGAGGCTCCCGGCGGCGGCTCCCGGCTCCGTATTAGTGCAACCGACGGAACCCTAAGCCAGGACACCGCGAGCACAACGGAACCCCGCTTGTTCACTTGAACATTCATCACTGTCAACCGGCTAAACAGATAACTAACAAAGTGATGTATGGAGTGAATTCACTGTGAAACAAGGCCGGTCCGAATTGACGTGAGCACTGAAAAATAACATTTAAATTGTTCAAATTTTCCAGCTGTTTGGGCGCACGTGCATCGGAAACGGGCCGGCGATATTCCGATGAAACCGTAGGGAAAGTGGATTAGGCTTGTGTGAAAGTGAGGTTAATCGACTGGCTTTGGCGTTGTTACTGCATCCATTGTACGTGATACGAACTAGTAAACGTTGTAACTTGGGAAAGTGTTTATTATTCCTCTGTTTTGATTAAACACTTCACTCTGTAAACTTTCGTAGCGTGTAATGTTGTTTGCATCTGTCCCGAGTTTTAATATTTTATACCTATATTTTCGTTGGAACACACTTTTGAATCCCAGTTTAATATTTTTGGCGTTGGATCCCACAAAAAAATATTATGTATTTCCGTAGGATTCCACATTTGAAAAATGTAATTACGTTTTATTGTCGTTGAATCCCAAAAACTATACCCGTTGAATCCAAAATGTTTAAAAAAAATTTAATGTGGGTACTTTCAACAACAAAGTTGTTTATAATAAAACTAGATTTTTCCCGCAGCTTCGCTCGCGTGGAAGTCGGAAATTATGGCACGAAATCATACTACTGGGATATAAAGTATCTTAGGTGTTAATTACATTGCATGTAAAATACTGGTATTCAGCTGCATCTGGTTATACTGGAAGTTGACCCCAACATAGTTGGGACAAAGCTAGGCTATAATGATGATACTTGAGTGATAGGCACAGGACTTATTCCGTTGGTGTTTCTATCTTCCGTGTTGTTATTTGTTATTAATTTATTTATTTATTTGCTCTCATGCACATCACACATTTTACAACATTTACTGTCGGTTTTTAGGGTTCCGTAGTAAACAAGGAACCCTTATAGTTTCGTCATGTCCGTCTGTCCGTCTGTCTGTCCGCGGTCTAGCTCCAAGACTGTTAGTACTAGAAAGTTGTAATTTGGCATGGGTACACATATTAATCATGCCGATAAAGTGGTAAAATAAAATTATGAAAAATATTTTTTTTTAGGGTACCTCCCCTACACGTAAAGTGGAGATGTGTTTTTTTTTTTTTCTATCGCTTGGTGTGGGGTATCGTTGGAAAGGTCTTTCAAAAACATTGTAAGTGTGTTAAAACCATTTTTTAATTCAGAGATCCGTTTGCGAAATATTAAGCTTTAAAGCGCAAATTGTTGTTAGAGTCAAGTGTCCCCCCCCCCCCTCTGCCAGCTAAATGGTTGGTTTTAGGTATGTGAAAAAATTCAAGGCAGTAGCTTATATAACGAATTTAAAAGGAAAACTATCACAGCTGAGTAGGCTTTACAAGTTAACGTGTAATAATCGACCAACTTAAATTTGCGGTTGTAAAAACCTGTTCACCCATACATTCTGTATGAAAGATTTTTTCATTCAACTACAAAGTTAAGTTTGTTCTTGGAATAAATTCATCCCAACTACGGAACCCTACATAGTGCGTGGTCCGACATACACTTGGCCGGTTTTTGTACATGAATCCTGTCAGGGCACTGCAAAGAAAAATGTTGGTTTGCTGTTGAGTTTGTGAATATTAAGTTGTTATAAGTTTAGTCAACTTTTGAAAATATACATTTTTTTTTTCCCACATTTAGACCAGTATCCATACAAGCATCTTAGTTTGAAGATACCGATGTAGAAGTTTACCGAGCAATTTTCTACTTTTGTAGTATTTTTTTTATTTATCGACGCCTTAGAGTGAAAACCTCGTAAGTGTAAAAGAAGTAATATAACTTTTCAGGAGGAAGAAAAAACTGCGTGCTGTAAATTTTTGTATGGCGTCTTTTATGTTCGCAGTTCTGTATATAAAAGCGGGTTAAATTTCCTTAATAATTAATAAAAATAATCATAAAAGACGCCGTACAAAAATTTACAGCACGCTGTGTTGTCCTTCCTCCTGAAAAGTTACTTCTTTTACACTTACGAGGTTTTCACGCTAAGGCGTCGATAAATAAAAAAAATACTACACACATTCGATCATTCTCAGACTTTATTGGCTATACATAAAAATCTAATAACACGAACATATTAATAACATACATACCTACTCGTTGCTATTCGTGTAATTAGTTGAAGTTTGGGTACAGATGGGTCAATGAACTCGTCTGAACTGAATATATTGGAGCTTCTTTTCCAGTTATATTGGGGTTATCTCAAAATTACTGGAAAATCAGTTTTTACTCGACTACGGCGAAGCAAAAAGGAGGGTTATGAGTTTGACCGGTATGTATGTATGTTCATCTGTTACCTGATAACTTCTAAACTACCGATCATATTTGACAAATGAGGTATCATTGGAAACGTCTTGATTGTCCGCTGGTTACAGGCTACGTGACGTGACAATGCAATATGGCGCCCGCCCCCTAGAGGAAATAAAGTCATGAAAAAAAAACACGTGTACACTTACAAAATTATTATGCCATGCGACCACGGCTTTACCTTGACCATTTTTGTACCTACTTATGTCTTGATTTATATCTGAAATATTTCCTTGTTTCTTACTTTTTAGAGCGTGATTTTTCAGCAGTCGGGTTTTAGTTTTTGAACTTATTATTAATTATGATTTTCGGTAGATAGACTTTACATTAGGATAAAATGGCGGATTCGTTGATGTAATACCTATTATACATCAATAACTCCGACATTTTACCTGATTATTTAGCCAAATAGAATTATAGTTGTGGTATAATAAATAACATCCAAAGAGGCTATCATTTTGACATGTGTATTCTATAGCCTAACGTATTAGGTCTTTACAAATGTGTAGGTTCAACAATCTCATCTTTCTTAACTATGTAAGCAGAAATTCAAGCATACTTAGATCCTTTACATACATGTTAATGGATGGCAGATTGAGCTATTGTGTTTTGTTACTAATATGTTTCACTAAATAATATGTTATTTCTATTTGATATATTTTTTCAGTTAGCTTATTCTATAAGCATGAATCAATCATGAGACAAAATGAACATAATCAACAGACTTGGCAAAAGTATCGTTGTTTGTATTCGCATTGAGTATTATCATATTGTATATTGCTCGAAGTTGTGGACGAGTATGTTTACCTAGGACAAACTGTCCAGCTAGGTAGGTCCAACTTCGAGAAAGAAGTCAATCGTCGAATCCGACTCGGCTGGGCAGCGTTCGGAAAGCTACGCAATATCTTTTCGTCCCACATACCACAGCGTCTCAAGACGAAAGAGTTTGACCAGTGCGTATCGCCAGTGATGACCTATGGTACTGAAACGTGGTCGCTCACAATGGGCCTTATCAGAAGGCTAAAAGTCACCCAAAGAGCAATGGAGAGAGCTATGCTTGAAGTTTCCCTACGTGATCGAATCAGAAATGAAGAGATCCGCAGGAAAACCAAGGTAACCGACATAGCCCGAAGAATTGCCAAACTTAAGTGGCAATGGGCAGGGCACATTGCTCGTAGAACGGATGACCGATGGGGTCGAAAGGTTCTAGAGTGGCGACCACGTACCGGAAGACGTAGCGTTGGAAGGCCTCCCACAAGATGGACCGATGACCTTGTGAAGGCCGCAGGAATCCGCTGGATGCGGAAAGCACAAAATCGGTCGAAGTGGCGGTGCTTGGGCCTATGTCCAGCAGTAGACGTCTTTCAGCTGAAATGATGATGATGATGATTATTATATTAATTACTTAACATAGTTAGGTAGACCTGGACTTACAATCTGAGGTACGGGTATTGCTATTTACGAAAAACACGTAAAGATAGACAGTAGTCCACCTTCTGCCCGTAAATACACGATAAATCCTATACTATTAAACGAGGAATATTTATATATCCTATTTGTAATCACGTTCTAGAAAACGGCTATAACGATTTCGATGAAAGTTGCAATGTAGGGGTTTACGGGGGCGCAAAATCGATCTAGCTAGGTCTCATATCTGGGAAAATTCGTTTTCTCCGTATTTTCACCCGAGCAGAGCTCGGTCGCCCAAAGTTTAGAAAAAGATGGCTACCTTAGAATAATGACATGGCAGCACGGAATTTGTATGTACTATACATAGAATTAGTATGAACTTTCCTATACTTTTTTATTTATTTATTTTGCTCACCAACAATTGAATACACCGGTACAAAGATATGAGATACATGCAATAAACTTATAGACTAGTGTACCAATTTTTTACAGGTAAGCACATCATGCATACTTATTTGTTGTTTAGTGCCTACTTAAAATTAGATGAGAGATGATACTAAACGAGCATTCTCTATTTTGACCAGAGCAGAGCTTTGTCGCCCAGGTACTTTGTATATATAGGTAATTTGTAATCACGTTCTCGAAAACGGCTCCAATGGCTTCGATAAAAGTTGCAATACAGGGGTTTCCGGGGGTGAAAAATCGATCTAGTTAAGTCTCATACCTGGGAAAATTCGTTTCCTCTATTTTCACAGCCTCGGAAATGTGATACAACGTTGGTATACCTGGATGATATGTTTATCTATTTTCACCCGAGCAGAGCTCGGTCAACCAGGTGCTTTTGATTGATTAGACATTGACTGAAACAATATAACACCCCAGGACCAACTTTAGGATATGATATTTTATTGTGTTAATAATAATATTATATTGAGGGAGTCTTTATCATTTCAACTTAAACTGTTTGCATGCCTTAGTTAAGGTAGTCAGTATAAGGATCATTTTTTAACTTAACATCGGTAACTTGTACCTACTTTCTGTGCAAATAAAGAACTATTCTATTCTAACTCTACAAGAAACAGACTAAGTTTGTTAACCAATTTTATTACGCCTCGTATAACTAAACCCTGTTAATTACTAGCCTAAACAAATCTGTAGAATTAATAAACGCTCAATAGTTCACATTTCCTACATACAACAAACCGAATGTTGGCCTAATAATAGCATGTGTTTATTAGCCTCGTCTAGTACCTTCGACCCCTGTCACGGGGCATTTGCCGTGGCCGTAACAAGGGTGCACCCCAAGGTAGAGTATATTTAGGTAGGTACGTATCTATAGGCAGGTTATAATAACAATTTTTATTTAGCTCACAATTATGTCATCACCCCTTTATTATATCACGGAGAGTGATTCAGCGTTACCTATGTTGAATTTATGGGTGCCTGGTGCATCAAATGTTTTAAGACATACACACAAAACTGGCTTAGCTTCAAAATCATCTGTTCTAAGCCTTTTGCTTCCAATAGCGACCCAAATGTCAATCCAAAACCCCATGTTCTTGATTCCTGGAGTTTTCCCAACCTCCCAAAGCTTTACAATTTTTTTCTAAAATTAAAAAAACATATAAAAGCAATTAATTTCATTACACTTATTACCATAAGTAGCACCTACTTGCTGAGTCAAAAATCAAATATCTTTTGTTCACAGATGGCATTAATATTTCCTGTCAGCCGTTTTACCTAAGCACGTCTTTGTTATTATAATTTATTCGATATTTTTCAATCTTGGCCAAACGATAAAGTAATTTAAGAATAAAACGCTGGCATAAATATTCGTCAGTTTGAAAACTTCTATTAACATTAAATATCATTTACTTATCTGGAACCGGGACAGTTTTAATGTATTCTTGCAAATAATAAAGTGTATTTGCGTGTTCAAACATTTAAATCGTGTAACTGAATAGAGAGCTCTCGTCGACTTTTCAATTTATTTGTGACAGCACTCTTGTGGAACATAAAGAATGGAATTATTTGGGGGGTGAGAGGGGGCGGAGTAATGTTGTGACGGAAATTATTCACGCTCGAAGCGTCGGCGATCGCGTCCGCCATCTGTTGCCGTTAGAAATTTGAATCGGGGGCATTTATTAAATAGCTTACCCATTGTTCCTTTGATTTGCGTCACATTGAAAGACTGGCGTCGATTTAGACGTACGCGCGTTAAATTGGCACCCACTTACAAAGTTGTTTGAACCGGTTTGCGAAGGAAATTAAAGTGTTCCGCTCGATATATTTTATGAGGTGATATTATCCATCAAATTGCCTAACAAGATCTAGAAAAGGTTCTATTTTTGGTATCACAATAATGTAGCTTACTAAGATTTTTTATTATTGAAAAAGAAAGTAATAACGCTGACGAGTTTTTTTTTTTTTTGTTTGTTTGTTCGGACGCGCAAATCTCAGGAACTACCAGCCGGATTTTAAAAAATCTTTTCGCATGTGATAGCCCAATTCTTGAGAAAAGCTATAGGCTATTTAACATTACGCTAAGATCCATAGGAGCAGAGCAAAAAGGATAGAAGTCAGGAAGTACGCTAGCCGAAAATGAAGTAATAGCGTTGGCAGGTAATGCGATACGACGCACGGGGGACGACAAATTTCAAGCGGACGAAGCTAGTTTGATAATAAACAAAGTCGAACTATTGTACGAACGTATTGTATTTATTTCATTTTTGATTTGTTATTTCACTATATATTATTATGATGCACCGGTTGACGTCATCACGTCAGCGCCGGCTATCGCTGAAAACCAGCGCTGGGGCTCTGTCTCGCATGGGGTCGCAGCTTTATGCTGAGTGATGGCTGTTTTGCGTGGATGTGACGCATATTTTCTCCCAATTTGTTATTTACGTGTTCTTTTTTAATCTTTCTTTGCGTCATGTTTACCGCAAATAAACGAATTTTCTTTCTATCTTTCTTTCTTTCTAACTAAGTAATTTATTGTTCAATTGATTTCTTAATTAATACGCCCACGCCGCACCACCTGGTGAAACTAACCAATAAGTTGAAACTTTCCCCTAAAAGCAAGGTTCTACAAAAACTTTTTACACAAATATTTTAGTGTAGACCAACTAAAAGTACCGGAGTACTACAATGTAGTAATCTATCCAAATTACAAATTTAATATCCGCCTAGGCGAACCACTTAAATTGAATAATTTCAGCATCCATCAAAAAAGTGACGCATATTACGTTGTTCCAGCTGTTCCTTACTTCCACTAAAGTATTCTCGAGTTGCGTTATTGTAACGGTTTTTCCTGGACCGTAATAAAACGTTTCACATGTCGGTCGCAGTCGCGTTGACCGCGTGCGGTCGGCGTGAAGCTAAATTGATGGGTCTCTCCATCGCCAATGTAATGGTCCTTCAAAACGAACGACCTCTGGCCAGTAAGTGAAATTCACGTTTGATTAACTTTTACTCAAGGGCAGTGTTTTAGAGAAAGTGCCAGTACTTGACTGTTACACTGGAAAACGTTTATTGTAGCCGCCTCGCCTTTTAGCGGCTTGGACATTTAAAAAGAATTTTAAAGCTGTCTCTGGCTTTCAATCCAACGTAATTTAATCTTCTATTTATTGTGCTTATAAAAGAACTTTTAGTGGGTATAAAAATAATGAAGGCAATAAAAAAACTGTCGAGTAGTTTGGGCTTATGATATCATCACTTGCCGTGTATGACGTTAGAGGCGATTAAGAGATTATATCAAAATGATGAGCAGTAATATTCGTCTATATAGCGTATATAACTCCCGACAGTGTTAATAGCTGCGATTACTGAAATGCCTCACCTTCTACTAGATCATTAATTTGATTTAAGTATCATCCATATAAAGGAAGGTCTCCTTTATAAGTCAGTTCGAAATCTCTCTGAAATTGTAATAAAGACAGTAACTAAAATCAATCGATCTACATAGATAAACGAAGACCGATGTTCTTCATTCCACCAACATTAAAATTCAAACTACTGGACCCGTTTTTCGTCATAAAGTGTCAGAATAAAACGCTTTAACTGAATGCTCTATGACGAATTAAATATACAAGTTTAAAGCAGAGGGTACGCGTGGGATAGCTCGTAAACAGGAAAGCGAGCCTCGATGAGCTTTTGAAATTTATGCACAAACATTTATCGTACGCTTTTCAGCAAAGGAAAACATCACAGCCTGTATATTCTTAGGGAGTAATTTAAAGGTGCGGATAAAATATTTCTTTGAAAGCGATAAGAAAATGATGGCCTATTATATTGGTACGGCGGAGATTAAGGAGTGCACAAGCTTGTTAAGCTTGATTTATTTTAGTCGATTTGAGATTCAATTGCTTATTTTCAAACCTTTTTTAAGAAAAAGGTCTCTCAAAATCTCGCCTATCTCGTATTCCTATGTCATATTGAATTCTAGGCGTTGTGGCCGACATTCAACTGCACACTCATAGTGACTATGAGACAAATGTCCCACAACAGGTGTCGCTAGAGATGTCGGGCGACATCGAAAACAATTAAAAATGTCGTGAGAAAATATGTCAGGTGACGTCACCCTACGTCACTTGACTTCGTCCGACATCTTTAGCGACATATCATGTTGTGGGATATTTATGTCTTATTGAATACGACGCTTAAGAGTCTAGAATGTAAAACTTTAAACCCAAACCAAATGAACGTTAAAAACGAACGATTAAAAATGTACTGTTATTTCTCTTGCGAACTATTTTCCTCATTAGGTCAATGACTCGCCTGCGCTTTCTCTATTTAGTTTTGGCAAGGTTTCAAGTAACAAAAGCTATTAATACACAGTTTCTTATTTTCTATGTGTCTAAGAACATAGTTTATGTTCTGGATACAGTCACGGTCGAATTCATGTTAGATTGTGTGTGACACCAGTCCGCAAGCGTCCATCCAATTCCGCCTTGCTGTCAACAAGAGCACGTAATATCCGAAATACGATAGACCAAAGGTCGCAGTGTTGTGACATAACCTTTGTGACGTCACTCCGTTATGTTCCCGTAATTTGGTAATCATACGGTACGATGCAACAATAGACGTCTGAAGTAAACACCGACAAAGTAATTAAATGTTTTGAACCTAGAACGTCGAAATTTTGTACACTGTATAGTCGAATAGAATAGAAAGCTAAGGTCGAATATCATTTGCACGTCATCTAACGACAAGGTCTGTTTATCTATGTGACAGGCACATAATTTCGACCTTAGTGAAGTTTTACTGGGAATTATTGTCGAGAGTGTTCAAGCAATGACGTGGTTGACAGTACAAAGAAAATCGTTGATAAAACAAATTTTATTTTGATGATACGTTGGAAAACCAATATAAATTCAGTAGAACGATTCAGCGAATCGTATTCATGGGATATTAGGACTCGGTTGCAGTGAAATTCGTCCAATAAAAACAATTATTGCTTGTATAAACGCGAACGACACGGGCATAAACAAGGATTATTAGTACTTCTTGGAGACAAAGGAGGTTGTATAATAAGTACATTTACATCGGTTGGGTGACCGCATCCGTACTTTATTACCAATAACAATGGAAAAGGGAATTTATACAAGTTATTTTCAAGAAAGCCTGAAGTTTATGAACTGTGAATTCTTTCAGAATTTTTTCGTGATTTTCTTGATATACTTAAATACAGCTTGGTTGGTTCAATGAATATTAATAGTAACGATATTACTTAGGTATAGTCAAGTGGACGAAAGTTACGTAACTTACCCTTGAATATCCTTCAAAATAAGTAGGTTTAGTCATAGGAATTGGTACATTGTTTACAGGAATAATACTGAGACGAACACCTATTCTGATTCACAAGAATATTTTTATGGCTCTATCGTTACCCTCCTTGTGGGGCAGTCTGTTAAAGTAGTAGGATATGTAAGCACATCATTTGCACATGCAAATGTGCAAGCAAAGCCAGGATCACACAACACAAAACCTATAGCTGTACAAGAATCTATTGGCGCGTGGCCAAAATCGGAACTAACGGCGCCATCTTGTTTTTTCAATACATTTAAAAAAACAATTGCACTAAATGTTAACTAACAGCGCCCCCCTGTCAACGTCGTTCGAGTGTCAAAAGATCCTTGTAGCAGTAGCAGGGTCTATCAGAAAGGTGTAGAGAAATTTAAGGGTGTGGTACATACCATCGAACTGAACAACTATTCCGTACAAAACTTCAACACCTACTCGACCCAAATGTATGGGACGGCTGATTATTTTTTCTCGATTACGATGTTGGTCCCACGAAGAAAGTTGTTCAGTTTGATGGTCTGTACTACACACTTAAATTTGACCACACCTTTCTGATACCCCTTAGATAGTGGTTGTTAGTTTAATTTTTTTTAAATTAACTGTACTTTGATTTTAATATTTCTACACCGGCAACGGTAGTATATGTGAAACTTTTTAATATTAAGATCTTAATGTACCATGTACTTGGAAATAAATTACATCTTATCTTTATCTTATCTTATCAATATAGGTATGCTAATTTGTCTTTAATTAATTATTTTATTTTTATTATGTTTTTTAAGGTGTTGGCCAGATTGTTTAATTTATATGTCGAAATACTATTGATAAAATGTTAATTTATTATCTTTAAATTATTTTAGATGTAATTTATGAAATAGTACCAAGTACTAGTACTGATAATGTACCCAGTCTCTTGGGTACATTATCAGTCGACAGCGATGCGGATGAATTTTTCAATGCTATATTTTAATTTGTGAATAGTTTTAGTAAAGTTAGTATAGAATTTTGTTATTTTTATCAATTAATTAGTTATAAATTGTTACTTACTTATCTATATCATTTAAAGTACCTTAGTTTCTGTTCAATAAATTACTTTTGACTCTCCATATTTATGAAATTCAAATGTAATTTATTTTAGGGTATATTTTGTGTGTAAATTCAGATACAAGTTAATTGTTTATGAATAAATGATTATGACTAATCAATCTCACCCCATAACTCAATAATTTCATTACAGACATATAACTCAAAGCTTTACACTACATAATTGAGCTGTCCATTCATGTTCACTTAAGCACGGAAAGTAAATATATACCTTACCTTAATAAATTGTTCGGAAGACAGAACTATAAGTAACTCCGGCCAATAGACGGGTATTATATTGTCTGTTGTAAATATGAAGGACTTACGAACTAATTCTAAGTTAAAGGTACCTTGGCCTCGGTTAACTATGCTATGAATTGGAAAATCAATTTCTAAAGTATTTAATAATCTTTACGCATAATTATTAAACGCACTATCTTTGTATCGGTCTGTTCGTTAATGCTCTTATAACTCGAGAATTACTTATTCCGTATGGCATGTTCTGTTCATCCATAAGAATATTATTTTGTACTATTGCAACGAAGCTCTTTAACGCGGCTTGCGGTAGGAGTTGACTTGTGGAAACCGTCACGTAACGAAAAAGCGTTATGGCCTCTCCATGCGACTTCTCTCTCTCTATGACTCTTTCTATTATATATGACAGAATGAGACAGAGTGAGAAGGCGTGAATTTCAAAGTCAAAGTCAAAGTCAAATCATTTATTTCAAATAGGCCCATGTATGGTACTTTTGAACGTCAAAATTTACAAAATATTAAAATTGATTCTAGTCGCCCCTTCCAAAAGGTAGTTTTCGTATGGAGAAGAATGGGCAAGAAACTTCATTATATTTAATACACGTTTTTAGTACAGTAGTAGTTTTAGCAGTTTGCGTTAAAAACGAGTATTAAATCTATTAATCTATTATCTAGAATTATTATCTAATATAAGGTTCTAAAAACTAATACTACATGGCTCTGTATTACAATTGCGTCTGTGGGTTGATAAAACAGTCTACATGAAAGAAACTTCGAAAAAAGTCAGTTTCAAGGTCACAAGTTTCAAGGTCACAAGTTTCAAGTGTCAAAAGTTTTTGTTTTTGTACACTTGAAACTTGAGACCAAAGTAGATGGCTCTGTATTAATACATAAGTACGTGGGCGACCGAGCTCTGCTCTGGCGAAAATAGAGAATGCTCATTTAGGATAGTTCATACTAATTCCACGCTGCCATGATAGTAGGTACTTACTAATTCCATGTTGCCATGTCATCATTCTAAACTAGCTATTTTGTTCTGAACTTTGGGCGACCGAGCTCTACTCGGGTGAAAATACGGAGAGAAAATGAATTTTCTTAGATATGAGACATAGTTAAATCGATTTTTCGCTCCCATAAACCCCTATATTTGGTGTGGTGTGTTTTTTTTTTGGTGTGCATAATAAAGAATATTCTATCTATCTATCTATATTGCAACTTTCATCGAATTCGTTAGAGCCATTTTCGAGAACGTGATTACAAATATACATATATTTACAAATATTGCTCATTTAATAGTAAAGGATAGGATATACAGTGAAAGGAACTTCATTCCAACCGGGTGTCCCACGACACCTAACGACTTTTTTTTTTGTTTTAAATCATACGTGAGAAGGAACTTACTGACGGGGATCCCCCGACCGCACACTTTCTTTTTTGTATAGAACAAGCCATGTCCCCGAGGGGAATTCCCATCGGCAAAAATGACAAACTCACGAACAAACTTTCATCCACTCTTTAACCACTTTAGAGGATAGATTTTCAAAAATCCATCCTAGTGCTCATCTCCATTATAAAATAAATTATTGTTCAAAATTTCATGCTTTTAAGCCCAACTTACAGTTTAGGTTGTCCGTTGTCTGTCAGTGAATTTAAGATATTTTAAAGTAGATTGGTTCGCACGAGGGGAGATGCGGTCACTGCTAGTATTTAATATAAAAATTTATTACATATAAAACGTTGTTACTTTTGGTACATCATGTTTTACATAGATTCTCTCTTGCGTGGTGCATTAATTAAAACCAACTCGCATCATCGAGTGAAAACAGGACTAACAGCACAATGCAAAATATTACGTCACTAATTGGCAGTGTTTTTTACCTGCAATTAATCAACAAAAAAAATCTGAATACAAAATGTATATTCATTTTAATACAGCAATAAAATAGTGAAAAAATCAAGATTTCGCTTCAGTATTTAAAAATAAAGTGAAAAAACGTGCCTTGCATTATAGTTAATATTTATTTATGTTTGCTTATGAATAACATTTATAGTATTCACTGCAATTTTAATATCGCATAACAAGTCTTGAAAATTATCCGAGTAAAATGAATTGTTATGAATAGCGAACTTGAGACGGGAATTGCTACGAAGCTACGAGCTTCGTAGCACTGCCACGAATTTCGTAGCACTGCTACGTATGTCGTAGCACCGTAGCAATGCATCCCTCTTCGAAGCGTAACGGTCTAATTAATTATTTTACCGTTTTACTGAGGTCTTTCTTAAATTAACAGTTTTTGCTTTGAGATTATAGTCTCGAGAAAGGCCCGGCGGGGACGCCCTAGGAGGACATATACTGACCTTATTGGTGATGTTCTTCAGAAAGGCCAGGTGCGTAGTACTCGCAACCGACGTGCGTGTATGACCAGATGTATGAACGTAAACGAGGCAAAAGGAGTATGTATCGTAGCAGGTGGCGTTCTGTAATTTCTGCCTACCCCCATGGGAAGAAGGCATGAGTTTATGAATGTATGTATGTGTATATTATAGTCTCTACGTCCTCACATAGCACCATCATTTTATTGGCCTGTAAAAAAACCCAACACATAACTCACCCCATGTTGCAACACAAAATCCATACTCAATTTTTCCCGGACACCCATCCTATCCCGTGTCCCGATTTAACTTACAAAATCCAAAAGCACACAAAAGATATTTTATAATTCCCTGAACGTGTAGTCAGCAGAAGCAATGAATTCTCCCGTGTTCGCTCTGTTACAGATTATAGAGGCGATACCGTCGGCGATAGGAACACGCCGTAATAAAAGCTTTGAACTTAACAACCTTTAGGTCAGGTATATTGGAAAATTTTCGATAAAAATAAAGTGCTAGATGCAATTTTCCCGGTAAATATTAGATGATAAACGTTATTTTTGTCGTTAAATTGTTTGTGCACTTAAAAGGGAGGAAAATTTAATGTTGCACTATCAGATTTTTCTCCATTGTTTGTAGATTATTATGATTAGTAGTGATAGTTTTTCATAAAATCTTTTACAGCTTTTCGCGGAAATCGATGTGTTCCATCAGAGTAAAGACACTGGTTAGTGAAAGCTCACTTCCTCGTTTTGTAGATGTTATTATTTGGATATTAACAATTTAAATGAACACATTAGTTGATATTTCATAAAAGTACAACCACCATAAAAGATGCTTACTTTCAATTAAATCTTTTGCCTAGAATCACAATTTAAATATTTATAAAGTGACGACAAATCAGTCAGCTACATTGATTGTTAAATGTTTTCTCATTTAAAGGAATCTTACTATAATTGTACCAATTTAATGTATAGCTATAAAAAAACCGGCCAAGTGCGCGTCGGATTACGCACAATGAAGGGTTTCGTAATTGGGATGAATTTATCCTAAATACAAACTTAACATTGTAGTTGAAATACATGTTCTCCCATATATTCCAATTGCAAATATAAAATTGTACGCACAATATTGATAGATTTACCATGTTATTTTAAGACCATAGACTTCTTCTGGGTTTTCCTGTAATCTATGAGTGAAGAACCATTCTCTGTAACTTTTTCAAAATTTCAAAGGGGATAAGGGGAATTATAAATTTTAATTTTCTTAAATAACTTTAAATGCATTTATTTTAAAATTATAAAAACATATATTTGAGATTCTCATATATTCATTTGATATGTCACACGATACAGTTTGAAAAATATTTTTTTTTTATTTGCCCCCAGAAATGACCCGCATATTCAAAACTCATTTATTTACGTTACACGTCTGTATTTGGGTCACAGAAAATACATAATATGTGTACCAAATTTCAACTTAATCGGTCCATTAGATTCGGAGCAAATTGGCTGTTACAGACGGACAGACAGATACACGGGTCATCTTATAAGGGTTTTTTTTTTTTTTTTTTTTTTTTTTTTTTTTTTTTTTTTTTTTTTTTTTTTTTTTTTTTTTTTTTTTTTGGGTGGGAAATTATCAAATAACTTCTCCCGCTCTCTCTCGGTTTTCTTCGAACCCCCGGCAGGCTTTGGCCCTAGCGGGCCCCGTCAATTCTGCTGACATCTCTTTGAGGCGCGCGTGGAACACAACGCGCCGTCGACCCGGGCTTGGTCCTTACCGGACGGCGAGCTACCCATTGCTCACCGTCCGCAAGCCCGCGCCTACGGTGGCCGGAAATCGGCTCGCGATTCCCGCCCCGGGCGTCTCCTCCTGCGGCGGTTAGGGGCGTGAGGGCGCGAAATTTGCCTTTCCCTCACGCGTTCCGCCTCCTCCTTCGCGAGCATTACCGCTTCGCAGAAGGAGGTGACGGCCTGCCATTTCCTCTCGCTCCGTACCATGGCCTGAACCAGGGCCGGACGCGAGAGATCACCGCCGCCGATCGCCTCTACGAGGACACGGCGTTGCTCCGCCCAAGCCGGGCAGACCTCCACCGTATGCTCCACCGTGTCCTCAGGCCGATCCACACAATGGTGACACCCGGGTGTTTCCTCCCGCCTTATCCTAAACAGGAACCTCCCGAAGCAGCCGTGTCCGGTGAGGACCTGCGTCAGACGGAAGGTGAGGACGCCGTGGCGTCTCTCAAGCCACTCCTCAAAGAGGGGTCTTATCGCCGCAATTGTGGCGTGCCCAGCGCGGGGTTGCGACAATCGCACCCTCCATGACGCCATGAGATCCCGCCGGAGCTCTGTCCGCTGTGCCGCGATTTCTTGCGGCATCGGAGTTAAGCCCCGGCGTTTCGCCTCCTCGCGCCACTCCCAGATGTGCGCGAGGACCTTTGCCTCCAGATCCCATGGCGGTAATCCGGCAAGGAGGCTCGCCGCCTCGCAGGAGACCGTGCGGTATCCTCGGGCCAGCCGGATGGCCATGACCCTCTGGGACGCGTTCAACCGGCCGGCTGGCCGCAGCCTCAATGAACGCGCCCACACCGGTGCCCCGTAAAGGGCCATGGACTGCACGATCCCCGCGTAGAGCCTCCGGCAGGAGGCGTTTGGACCTCCCAGATTGGGCAGGAGCCGCTTCAAGGCAGCCCCGGCCCGGTCCAGTCTGGGAGCCAAACGTCGGAAATGCTCCACGAAGTTCCACCGCTGTCGAGGACGAGTCCCAGATACTTCATCGTCGACTCGACGCCGATGTGAACCCCTCCCGCCAATACCTGGGAACCTGACGGTGGCGCACTACGAGGACCATGAAAACCCATGGCCTCGGACTTGTGCAGGGCCACCTCGAGTCCCAGCTGCCGGATCCTATTTACGATTGTCGCAACCCCACGTGTCGCTAAATCGGCCGCCGCCTGGTACGACCTCCCCTGCGCCAGGACTAGCGTGTCGTCAGCGTAACAAACGACGCTGACGCCGCTAGGGAGGTCGGCGCGCAGCACCCAGTCGTATCCGATGTCCCACAGATGCGGCCCCAGGACCGAACCCTGTGGGACACCGCACGACATCTCTTGCCGGTTCCACTCTCCTCGGTGACCGGGGTAGATGACGGCCCTGTCCGTCAGATAGGCCTCGACCACACGACAGAGGTAGGTCGGCATCCGGTGATACCGGAGTGCCTCCCTGATGCAACTCCAGGGCAGGGTGTTGAAGGCATTGGCGATGTCTAGAGACACCGCCAAGACGACCCCACCCCGGGCCACAGCATCCCCCGTCGTGAGGGCCCGCACGCGCATGATGGCGTCCACCGTAGAGCGCCCCCTGCGGAAGCCGAACTGGCTCTCCGCCAGATCCGGCCCCACTCGCACCAGCTGCCCGACGAGGCGGTCCGCAATGACTCTTTGAGCTTGCCCACCTCATCGAGCAGCACAATGGGCCGATAAGCGGACGGAGAGTCCGCTGGGCGCCCCGGCTTCTTGATGAGGACCAGTTTCCCCGTCTTCCAACAAAGTGGGAACTGGCCCCTCTCCATGCATGCGCTTAGGAGCCCCCTTAGTCGAGGCCCGAGAGCCCCCATGGCCAGGACCCAGGCTTTTCCAGGTATGCCGTCGGGTCCTGGGGCGGTATTCTTCGCACTCATTTTGCGTACCGCCACTCTCATTTCTACCTCGGTCACCTCTGGAGCATCGTCGTCGTCGGTGTGGTCCGCATCGGGCACCGCAGTAGGTGGAGCCATGGGCGGAGGGGTATGATCCCCTCTAGAAGGGAACAGAGCGCTCACCACGTCCCCCACAAGGGTTATAAGGTTAGGGTTAAGGTTAGGGGTTAAGGTTAGGGGTTAAGGGTTAAGGTTATAAGGGTTCCGTTTTTTCTTTTTCAGGTACGGAACCCAAAAAAAAAAAGATTTATTCAAACTAGGCTGAGAATCAGCATTTTTCGAACATCTAAATTACTCGAGACAGTCCCCCAAAACGCCTGCCCTTCACCACTTCCTAATGCTTTAGCTGGGAAGAAAAAGTGGCGAAACAAAATTATGTATTAAGATAGCTGTTACCTTGATATACATAATTCAATCAAATGGATGGTGTAGAATTTCCTGGAAGTAACCGCCAGCTTCATATTATTATCTTAATGGAGAGTACGTAGGAGAAATAAATTGGTTTCCCATTTCATATTGGTAAATATTATTATCATTAAGAATTTCTTATATTCCCGTATCATCATTTCATACCATAATCACGAAGAAATACAATATGATCAATTTTGATTAGACTGTCTCATTGGTTACAAGCGCCACTGCTGAGCATGAGGTCCTGGGTTCGATTCCCGGGTCGGGCAAAGAGGTAAGAGGTTTTTCCATGTGGAATTTCACAGTAGCCCAAAGTCTAGATTTGTGACCGGTTGATGACAATAGGCTCGCCCCCAGATCGAAAAACCCAAAAACACTTTGGGTCAAATTGTTTTTAAGTTTCTCCATCTGGAATTTGTCAGTAGCAGCCCGGAGTCTGGATTTGTGCCCATTTGATGGCAATAGGCTCGCCCCCTGTTACATGGGACTTCAAAATAACTCGCGCAATGCGAGTGTACTATGGGTATACCTCTGCCCAACCCTTCAAGAAACACAGGCGTGAAAATGTAATGTTATGATAAACCTTTGTCCTCTTTGTTTTTGTCAACCTAATCAATAAGTTCAACTGTCGAGTATTATGTCAACTTAAATGATTTGATAATGGTATTTTGGTCAACCAATTACCACAGTGAACATTAGGTTTGACAGCGGATTTGACTTGATTAGGCTTTTAGAAGCCGATGATAATTAATTCAAATATAAACCGGCTCTGAGATCTAGAGGTAAGATCAGTTGTCTCAGACCCAGAGATCCCGGATCCGATTCCCAGTGGGTGCAAAATGTATGCTTGCTTTGGTTGGTGGTAGGGCTTGTTAGGGTCAGTGGTGGCCCAGTGGTCCCGAATGACGAGTCATAGATCGTGGATTTGAACCCAGGCAGGCGCTTTACTTTGTGTATTTAATTTCATCACCACTGCTCTCAAAACGGTGAAGGAAAACATCGTGAGGTAACCACCATGCCGAGAGGAGGCATGTGTCCCAGCAGTGGGAACATTATAAGCTGATTATGATGAGGGCTTGTTCTAAGTCCGCCTGGCTAGCTACCACAATCTTATCTAAGTCTGTCACCATAACAATAATGTTAAAAGCATTGTTGTGTTTCGGCAGTTAGAGGTGAGATAGCCAGTTCCTCGGTGATTGAGGATTCCGGGTGATGCTCGCTTCCACCTTCAGCCTGATCTTTAGTTATCATCACGTGAGATAAAAGCCAATAGCTAAACCCTAGTGGTAAAAAACCCACCCACCGTAGTGGTAAAAAAAATAATTAAAAGATATTGACTACTATTATGTTCATCTGATTATAAATTGACAATTTGTCAATCTGATAAGTCTACTAGCGACCCGCTCCTGCTTTGCACGGTTACCTACAACTTGATAAAACATCAAGATTTCTTTACTATATGTTAGCTTAGAATAAATATGTCAAACATTTAATCCTTTCGGAATAAATTCTCTAAATGATAGTGGCGAAAACCGCATCAAAATCCGTTGCACAGTTTAAAAGAATAACGCGGTCACACAGACAGACACGAAAAGTGACTTTAATTTATAATAATGTATAGGTTATACATAGAGGCCTAAGCCCAGCAGTGGACGTTTTTCGGCTGAAATGGTGATGATGATGATAGGTTATGATATGAAGTACCTGGGTGACCGAGCTCTGTTCTAGTGAAAATAGAGAATGTTCATTTAATAGTAAAGTTCATACTACTTCCAAGTATAGTACATACTGCCCGGGTCGACGGCGCGTTGTGTTCCACGCGCGCCTCAAAGAGATGTCAGCAGAATTGACGGGGCCCGCTAGGGCCAATGCCTGCCGGGGGTTCGAAGAAAACCGATAGGGACATCGCGGCCCCCGGCAACAGGGCAACCGAAGGAACACGGGTGGGTTTTAGTCAGTAAGAGTCTGACACGCCCTCCAGCTCCACCCAGAGCGGGAGAAGGTATTTGATAATTTCCCACCCAAAAAAAAAAAAAAAAAAAAAGTATAGTACATACAAATTCCATGCTGCCATGATAGTTGGTACTTACTAATTCCATGCTGCCATGTCATTATTCTGAGGTAGCTATCTTGTTATAAACTTTGAGCGACTGAGCTCTGCTCGGGTGAAAATACGGAGAAAAATAGTTTTCCCAGTTGAGACTAGCTAGATCGATTTTTCGCCCCTGTAAACCCCTATATTGCAACTATTATATAATAAGTATAGCTATAGTGATTACAAATATATA
The DNA here is from genome assembly GCA_949152395.1 of Agrochola litura. Taxonomy (NCBI): domain Eukaryota; kingdom Metazoa; phylum Arthropoda; class Insecta; order Lepidoptera; family Noctuidae; genus Agrochola; species Agrochola litura. The sequence continues at coordinate 11,516,654 of OX424509.1, read as the reverse complement.
TATATACACAGATAATTATCATTTAATAGTATAGAATAAGTCACCCTCCAGACTTGGTGTCATTTATTTTTTCTTTTCCAGAAAAGTATTCTTAACAACAATGTTCGGTACATTTGTCATTATTTCACGGAAAAAACACGTCGATATTTCCATCATATCAGCCGGAAAAAACATAAACATAGATCTAAACAATCACTCCCTTGTTTATGAGGGAAACATAAACATTTTGACAGAGAACAGATGTTTGTTATACATTACTGGTATTAGGACAACAGTTAGTGGTCAAACCACAGTATGATGGTTTACGCGATACAGCGGTTTATTACTGATGTTAACAGACTATTAATATCATTAATTATTTTTATATCTGAAATTTCTTAGTAGCAGATCGGAGGTTGGATTTGTGCATATTGCCATCAACTGGGCACAAAACTAGACTCCGGGCTGCTACTGAGAAATTCCAGATAGAAAAACCCAATAACGCTTTGCCCGACCTGGGAATCGAATCCAGGACCTCGTGCTCAGCAGTAGCGCTTGCGACCACTAGACCAACGAGGCAGTTTAATCTAAATATATAAAAGCGAAAGGTCACTCACTCACTCACTCATTCACTCATCACGAAATCTCGAAAACCGCTTGACGTATGTATATATAATGAAATTTGGTAGGGAGGTAGTTCATAGTTAGTAGACGTTCGCTAAGAACGGATTTTTGGAAATTCGACCTCTAAAGGGAGAATTTTGTTTGAATGAAAAATCTTCTTCCTTGAGTTAATAAACTTGAAACTTGGCACGAATTATAAACTTTGCCATTTTTAGTTTTTCTAAACTACCCCCTAAAGGAGGATTGGGGGGTATCAGCTTGTATGGAATAATTTTAACGCGCGGTCTGATTAACTCGAAACTGAGTATTTATACTTAAGATTGAAAATAAATAAAAACGTATATCAGGGATTTTTTTTTATCTACCCCCAGCCGGGTGAAAAGGGTATTCATTTTTACAGGGGAGGATAGGGGAGGTGGCTTGGTTAACTTAAAAATTGGTATAAATAGTCAATCATAACAGTATAGAGGGTGGATTTTGAGATGGGAACTTTTTGAAACATTTTGATCCTGCATTCACAGATTTTGAAAAGAATAGTCAGAAGAACATAACCGCCGCCAAATAACGGCCGCCACATAGCGGCCGCCACATAACGGCCGCCACATGATGGTCGCCACGTAGTGGCCGCTTGATAACGGCCGCTAGGATAACGGCCGCCAAATAACGGCTCCCATATGACAGCCTCTACATGGCGGCCGCCACATAACGGCCGCAACAAAACGGCCGCCCCATAGCGGCCGCTAGATAACGGCCGCCAAATAACGGCCCCCATATAACAGCCGCCACATGGCGGCCGCCACATAACGGCCGCAACAAAACGGCCGCCACATAACGGCCGCAATAAAACGGCCGTGACATAGCGGCCGCCACATTGCGACCGCCACTTTACGGCTGCCACATAACGGCCACTAGATGACGGCCGCCAAATAACAGCCGCCATATAACAGCCGCCACATAGCGGCCGCCTCATAACGGCCGCCACATGATGGTCGCCTCATAGCGGCCGCTAGATAACGGCCGCCAAATAACGGCCCCCATATAACAGCCGCCACATGGCGGCCGCCACATAACGGCCGCCACATAACGGCCGCAACAAAACGGCCGCCACATAACGGCCGCTAGATGACGGCCGCCAAATAACAGCCGCCATATAACAGCCGCCACGTAGCGGCCGCTAGATAACGGCTGTCACATAACGGCCGCAACAAAACGGCCACCCCATAGCGGCCGCCATATAGCGGCCGCCACATAGCGGCCGCCTCATAACGGCCGCCACATGATGGTCGCCACGTAGCGGCCGCGAGATAACGTCCGCCAAATAACGGCCGCACATGACGGCCGCCACATAACGGCCGCCACTTTACGGCCGCCACATAACGGCCGCTAGATGACGGCCACCACATAACGGCCGCTAGATGACGGCTGCCAAATAACAGCCGCCATATAACAGCCGCCACATAACTGCCAAATAAAATGATGGGTTTGGACTTCACGGACTAATTAGCTATATTTCATATTTCCATACAGTAATATTGTCAAATTAATCAAAACAGGTAAATATTTGACAGCTATTTGCGACGTTGCCAACATTCGCATCAACTCAACATCATAAAAACAAGATTTTCAGACGGGATGCTATGAGTTTTATTTTTGCCTCATTTTTAATTTTCTCAAATTATGGTCTCCTTAGTACGTGTGATGCTACTGGTTTCTGAAAATTGTGTTTAGTATCTAAAATCTATAGTTCAACTACATTCTGAAAATCAGACAGATTGCTATAAAACAGTTCGGTTATTACCGAACTGTTGAAACAATTTTTTATTTTACATATTTAATAATGCGGTCAGGTCAGAAGTAACGCGGAAATTTTCTAAAATTAGGATTTTTGTATTTCAGAATAACCAAATCTATCGATTTTATACGATTTTGTTCGTAAAACGATGAAGCAAAAATGTTGGTAATGGGCTCGCCAACCAATAGAATTAATTTGAATCCTAACTTTTTGAAACATGTTGATCACAAATTTCTTAAAAATTGCCAATTTTCACAAAAACTTTTCCAAAAACTATATCGAGCCAACTGAGGTTTGAGTACAAGAATGTCTGTCTGAGTGTTAACCATAGAGGAAAGTAATATATATCGGGTGTTAACTATTCACGCCTAAACCACAATCAAATTCCAAATTCGAATTTGATTTCGATCAAAGCCAAGGCGATAAACAGCATCCTAGGATAGGACATAGGCTACTTTTTGTCTCAAAAATAATCCTAAAGGATATATAGGTAATGAAAGTTTTCTCGCCAAACTTCATGCTGCTAGGACAACGGGAAGTATTGTTTTATTTGCGAGTGGCAATTTAAATATGCGGTATAATTTGATGGCCGTATTTTTTTATTGCATTGACTTGGAAGTTTGATATTCTTCACAGCTCCAAGGGACCGTAGATCTATGTTTTTGATATCTATTTCAACTTGATGCCTCCAGGCGTTTCTGAGAAAAAAGGTCTTGACAGACAACGAAGTTATCCTTTAACGATTTCAATTTTGCATTTTGAGTACAGATTTATTATCTGCCTGTTACCTTTTAATACCATAACGGCTGAACGTATTTAGATGAAAAGCATACGGATAGGCCATTTTCTGGCTTAGAACATAGGATACTCTGAATTCCGGTAGCATGTTCCTGTGGGATATTTTGCGACAACCACGCGGGCGAAGCCGCGGGCAAAAGCTAGTAGTATAGTAACTGTATTAATTTATCTGCCATCATTATTGGAACTTATCGAGATGTTGTGAAACAGTGCACTTAAATCTCAAAGGTTCATTGTATTTAAAATCTGAACGTGCAATCCTAGATGACATGTTCTAATTAGATTTTCATGACGAATTACCCTACTTTCACTCCTGATAGTCACATTAGCATATACGTGGCATAACCCTACACAAGCAGCATTGTACAGAACATTGAATATCTTGGGACCAAATCGGCAGTGCCCCTGTTAGATTTATTATCGACACGCGTGACTGAGTTCCGTTGCCGTTGCTCTCAGGGGCCTATTTTGCAACATGACCGAACATAATATTCGGGGTACCTAAGTACACGGATTATATTTGATTACGGAATTATTTTTGGTGATTTCATAAGGAAAAATCCGGCTAAGTGCGAGTCGGACTCGCACACCGAGGGTTCCATACAAACCGCGTTCATGAGGAAAGGGGTAGTAAGTTTAAAATTATTAAAAATATTTTTAATATATGATGTAACTAAAAATTTATGCTTTTCGCAATTTTTCCTTTATCTGTGCTATAAGACGTTGCTTCGTACCAAATTTCAAGATTCACGGGAAGTACCCCGTAGGTTTTGATTCCCTTGCGAGTGTCGAAAATTTGCAGCATAAACGACTGTATCTTTTGATTGCGTTGGCTTAGAAATTTGATTTTTTACAGCTCCAAGGGACTTTTCAGCTTGATACCTCCACGCGTTCCTGAGAAAAAGGGTCTTGACAGATAGACAGACGGACAACAAAGTCCAAAGTCAAAGGCTTCCGTTTTTTCCTTTTGAGGTACGGAACCCTAAAAATGAAGGAAATTGACACGCAAAGTTTTGATGTTGCATCTATTGATGAAATTGCGGTTGTATGGGCTTTGACAATCACTTAGCCAGTTATTTCATTATTTGTGAAGATTACACTGTTAGCCGTCTGTTTCCTTATGTATAACATCTGCGTTTCTTTCAACCTATCCAATCATTTTAAGGTTCTTGTGTTTTTCTCGTGTAACAAATACAATGCTTTTTATTTTTTATAAAAAGCTAAATAAAGTCGTATAAAGAAAGAATAACTCGCCACCCAAATGTCCTGGCAAACCACCTAATGGATAAAAAAGGAATACGCAGACTAAAACACAAAATTCCACAGGGTTTAACAAAATTAGCTGTTGCTTCATGAATACTAGGATGCGTCATAGGACGCATACCAAGCAAGACAATAATAGCTCGTCATAAAAATTACTGAATGTCCTATTATAAAAAAAGGAGACAAAAAAAAAATATAATGCAAATTAGCAGGCCATTTAGGACATCCATTTCTTAGCCCATGATATACTAGCTTCATCTTTTTGACTGACCGACCCCTTGACAATTTGAAAGTAGCTGTAGTTGGTTTATTTGAAATAAATGATTTGAGTTGACACCTCTGCCCAACCCTTCTGGGAAACAAGGCGTGATGTTATGTTATGTTTATGTGATTTGAGTTTGAGTTTGATAATGTTATAGATAGGTACCCAAGTAATGGTTTTTCCTGAAACGCTAATTATTTCACTTGAACATCTGTCGCAAAAATAGGCGTTTCTTGTCCAACTTATTCCAGGGAAACAACACGCCACCCTAGCGCCGCAGCCATTTTTCACTATCGTACATGCAAAGCAATAAGTCACAAACTTAATACTTTTATTCCCAGCTTACTCCAAAAACGGAATCTTAACACTTAAAATAAGCAAACGTACGAAACTTATCCGTGTCAAGATACAACGTGGCCTACTTAGTTCGTCAGCCCAACTTTTACGTCACCATTACAGTGAACAAAGTGTGTGCACGACAAACAATGCATACAATCCCGATGTGTGCCCCACAATGCAATGTTGTTGCATACATGCCTTTATTAACTATTTCATTTCAACTCCGTGAAGTATCTTCATTAAGCTGTTTAGTGGTATATTGGATTTTATGTTGCTTTTACGCTTGGATGAGAACGTGTTTGCAGCTCGACAAAGGCGAGTGTAGGACTAATAAAGTTGGAGAATAATATGAAATGAGAAAATTAAGTATTCAAAGCTCAGCTTAAGTTTATGTGACAAAGTGAAATGATTTTATGACTTTTCAATAAAATGTGGCACAGCAACAAAAATGCATAATTATTCAATTCTAGGATGGAAAATTTTTGATTGGAATTCATCAACGACCTAGGTAGTCTAACATTCTTCTGAAATAGCTCGGGAAGATAAAGGACATGAAATAATATAGTAACGAGAGGGAGGGCAGTTGACTTATTAGAGGAGAAATAATGTCCTCACCCCCGCAAATGAAGGGAGGTGATAGTCAGCGAAGGGAAGCGGTTAATTATTAGTGCCTGATGTGTACATACTAGGCACTTAACGTTAAGGACGAATTATTGTACCTTTTTTTTTGGGTGAGAAATTATCAAATAACTTCTCCCGCTCTGGGCGAAGCAGGAGGGCGTACCAGACTCTTACTGACTAAAACCCACCCGTGTTCTTTCGGTTGCCCTGTTGCCGGGGGCCACGATCTCCCTGTCGGTTTTCTTCGCACCCCCAGCAAGCATCGGCCCTGGCGGACCCCGTCAATTCTACTGACATCACTTTGAGATGCGTGTGGAACACAACGCGCCGTCGACCCAGGCCTGGTCCTTATCGGACGGCGAGCTACCCATTGCTCACCGTCCGCAAGCCCGCCCCTACAGTGGCCGGAAATCGGCCTGCGATTCCCGACGCCCAGGGCGTCTCCTCCTGCGGCGGTTAGGGGCGTGAGGGCGCGAATTTTGCTTTTCCCTCACGCGTTCCGCCTCCTCCTTCGCGAGCATTACTGCTTCGCAGAAGGAGGTGACGGCCTCCCATTTCCTCTCGCTCCGTACCATGGCCCGAATCAGGGCCGGACGCGAGAGATTACCGCCGCCGATCGCCTCCACGAGAACACGGTGATACTCCACCCAAGCCGGGCAGACCTCTACCGTATGCTCCACCGTGTCCTCCGGGCGATCCACACAATGGTGACACCCGGGCGTTTTCTCCCGCCTTATCCTGAACAGGAACTTCCCGAAACAGCCGTGTCCGGTGAGGACCTGCATCAGGCAGAAGGTGAGGACGTCGTGGCGCCTCTCTAATAGCCACTCCTCAATGAGGGGTCTTATCGCCGCTATTGTGGCGTTCCCAGAATTATTGTACCTCACCTTCAAATTTATTAGTAAATTATGTGATTCATGTATCTTTCAGATTTGTGTGACTTGAATGGATGATAATAATAAAAAAATTATACAAAAACACTGTATCGTGTAGCCAACGTTACTTTTTATCGTGAAAGTAATAAAAACGATGGTAAAACAATTAATCTTATGCGTTCAACACATACACTCAACCAAAGAGATAACTGAAATACGATATGAACCCAAGGCATGACAGCACCGCGCACCTCTGACTTTTCGGATTCATGTGCGTATTATATAATTATCATTTGCTTCAAAAACGCTGAAGGAAAACATCGTGAGGAAACCGGCATGCCTGAGAGATATTTCTCGACGGCATGTGAAGTCAAGTCAGAGGTCCGAGGCAGCATAAAAACTTTGACACCAGGTTAGTCACTACTATACCACACGAAAAAGAAATATGTAGTAGGAATTTTGGCAGGAGCTATTCTGGATATTACAGGATTTATACAGATGGATCTAAGGTTCGAGATAATGTTGGAGCTGCGTTTTTTGACCCTCAAAGTAATACCTCCTTTAAGCTCAAGTTAAATTCAAACATTTCTGTCATGTATTCCGAGTTGATTGCTATCTTCGAAGCCATTTCATATCTTGAATCGGTAGATTTTCAAGATTTCGTAGTCTACTCTGACTGTAAAAGCGCACTCCAACATTTGACGAGGTGTATGGGAAATTTTCGTGGTTGTCCATACAAAATAATAGATTCTATTAGCAGATTAAGAGATAAAAATATTGTTTTACAATGGGTGCCTTCTCATATCGGCATTGAAGAAAACGAAGAAGTTGATTATTTAGCCAAAGAAGCGGGCTTAGAGGGTGTTCCGATGACGTATAAACCTTACTGGACAGATATTTTTAGTGTAGTTAGATTGAAATGTTATGAACTTTGGAAAGAATACTTCGACGAGAAGTCATTAACAAAAGGTATTTGGTATCGAACGATGCAACCAACCATTCAGAATTATCCTTGGTTCGATAATGCCGATATGAGTAGACAAAAAATTATGACAAGTTTGAGACTTCGTTCCGGACATATCCCATTGAATAATTTTGCTGCATTGATGGGCAAAGTTACATCTCCAAACTGCACGGAATGCAATGTGGTCGAAGACGTTTTTCATATTATGGTGGAGTGTGTCCGGAACGAAGCGGAAAGATATTTGATTAGAGACCAATTTAATATGAATATTTGTCAAGTAGAAGAATTATTATTTTAGATTATATTATTATTATTAAATTAATAAATTAAGAATTATTATATTATTTTAGCTTTTCCAGCATCCAAAGACGCTAGAATATTATACAAATTAGTCAATTTAGGGATTAAGCGTAGATGTTAAGCTTTGCATGTAACAAAGGGTTCCTATGAGGGTGGCATGTTTACTATGTGTTCAAACCCTCGTTAATAAATAAAGATTAAAAAAAAAAAGAAAAAGACCAAATACAATAAATTTTTCCAACTGAGTTTCAGTGGCACGCCATCGTCAAACGTAATGGCGCCTTTCAGGTAGGAGATTACGACAACTTTCAAAATCAATAATTACGGCGGTCGGTCATCCTGACACGATTACGACACAAAACTTAGCCCCCTGTTAACTTGTACTTAAAGATCAAATTCGATAAATTTAAAATATTTTATATCACATAAACGTACACTTATGAAACGTTAGAAGCTAGGTGCACGGTTCCAATTGGTCGTTTCCAACAGAGAAGAGCTAGCAAGAAACTTCGTGGTTACTATTTTAAAAATAAATGGTTTTTATAATGTTTTCAAATTAAAGTATTAATAGATATGAGAGGACAGTTTAGGCCTATCAACAAGTACCAAGTACTTAGCAAAATAGAAAATGGTCCACAAGTCTACAGCCTACAACGTCCTCACATTAACAAAATTTAAAAGAAGGTAGATTCTTCGTTTAGATTTTCAAAAGGCTAACACAGATTTGGGTGAGCCGCACCGCATGGCAAAAATCCACCTACATCACTTTCATACATTTTGTTTTAACCCTCGCACAGTACAGGCGGGCCCAACCGCGCTTTTTTGTATTGAAAAGCGATGCGTTGGGGCCCGACGCGGCTGTTATGTGCGCTTGGCATTAAAGGTAGCTCCCAATTATGGTTCCTGATGGACAAAGCTGTTGGCAAAGCTCTGGAAAAACCGGGAGCAAAACAGAATACTTCTTGTATTAAATGTTGACGTTTCGCGTCAGTTACAAAGTGACACACCGCCCATAGGGCTGAGGGTCGTAATGACACTAACGAGCACCAATGCAATGCGGTTGACACTCAAATATTCAAGTGTCGATTTAACAAACTAATGACAGTTAATGAGTTTTCTCCTGGCAAGTAATTGTGAAGTTCATAATTAATATGTTTTACTCAAAAATGCATGTAATGTGGTCATTATTTTGACAAACTTGTTTGAGCAAAGTCGACCTTGCCGTTCTGTTTCAAGGAGCGGCCGGCAAAGTTTTGCTGGTCGCTCTAACAGGCCGGCAAAACATTGCTGGCCGCTATTTTGACGTTTCAACGTTTTAAAAAATGAAATGCAAAAAGATTTTATTTAAAACACAGCTGTTTGTATTTATAGAGATACGAGTAGGTACAAAAAGATTTTATTCCATATTTGGCTGTATAGTTCCAACTATCATTGTTAAAAAAAAAAAACATAGAAGTAACAAAAGCGCGGTTCAGTGAAAATTTTATTTTTATTTTGTGACTTTTTTTTGCTAAAAATGAGCTCTCAAAGCGAAAATTCTTCCGATTCAATGTGTTTAACACCGCCAGACATTAAAGATGAAGCTAAAGTGGTTGAAAATTTAATACCGCGAAACTCAAAGGAAAAATATAAGCTTGCATATGAAAAATTTGTGCAGTGGAAAATCAGTAGGAAATCTAAATCTTTATCCGAAAATGTTTTTCTTGCGTATTTCAATGATCTTTCCAACAAAATGAAGGTACTTGCATTTTTGAGTAAAGCACTATACAAGCCTTGGCCCACTATGACTGCTTCGCGGGTCACGCTATGATTGCCTCGAGCTAGCCTAGCTACGCTCTAGGCCTTCCAGCTTGGCCATCATTGCAGCCCTTGCTGTCCTCGCTGTAAAGGCCTCGACCTACGGCCTCGGCCATCATTGCAGCCCTTGCTGTCCTCGCTGTAAAGGCCTCGACCTACGGCCTCGGCCTTTATCTCAGCTCGTCCATCAAGTGCTGCACGCTGACCGCGCTGTGTCGGCCTGGAGCTGCGCTACGCTGCGCTGTCGGCCATCATCAGCGCGACCAGCAAAGTAGTCATTATAGACCGCGGCAGTAATGTACTATTGTTAAGCATCACTGACTGAAGGTAAGGATGAGCAACAACAAAAATTTGAGAACTCTCGAATAAGAATATTATTTCGAGCTTTAATATAATACCTGCAATTTCCGATAAAGTAATTCGACCCAATATAAACACTCTATTTTCAAAATTACATTTTTATAATAAAACTCGTCTTATTAAAATTTCAGTGAAACTCGAAGGAATTCATTTAAGCGCAGTTCAATAAACTGAATGAAAATATGGAGGTCCGTGCTTCTGTTATTATGTTTATGAATTCATTCGATATCAAAAGTTTGCGATGCATTCATAAAAGGCTATTCGCATTTACGCAAACATTTTTCTTTTATACAAATATATTTAAGAATACCCGTTTTATTCGAAAATGAAATATGTCGAATTGCGGTGTTCGTGTATGTTTCTTTTTTTATATTATCATTGAATTTAGAGAGATGCAAATAGGTTGAAAACGATGGGGAGAGAGAGACTGATAATCCAGAGTTTCAGAATAAATATTAGCATTGGAATTGAGAAGCAAACACAATCGCGTCGGCACTGGCAAGTATCGCCTCTAGCCTCTGCGCATCGACTTGAGTATTTACATTCTTTATTCAAACACATATTTTAAAGTTAATTCAGTGATAGGTTTATATGAAGTATTCATGATATCTGTTCTGCACGTGTTGATTCAGTTTTCAATTCTTCTGTAGCTTTCATTTTGCTAAAAGTTTTTGACCTATTCTGTTCTATTTTTGTTTAATTTGTTCAGTTTTGAGATTGAAACGATAAGCGATGGCTAATGAAATTCAACTTTTTCGCAATAATGGTTCTAAAATACAAACCCACAAAGCTTTGCCGCGTTGTTAGAATGATTACTTACACTAACCTAAGAACACATTATCTACGAACATTGTGGTCGAAACGGTAATAGGATTTTTACTTCCCAGCACAGGGAGAGCACGTTGTGTGACGCTTTAGTTAAGATTAGTGTTTATTTACAACCTTATTACTACCGCACGACGGCGGCCATGTCTATAGTAAGGCGCGTGGTTCAGTATCAAATTTTTACTTTGGAAGGTGTTTCAATCAAAAAAGCAGGTACATAACCTAACCTGCCGGGGTTGCGAAGAAATCCGAAAGGGAGATCGTGGCCTCGGCAACATGGCAACTGAAGGAACACGGGTGGGTTTTAGTCAGTAAGAGTCTGACACGCACTCCCGCTCCGCGCAGAGCGGGAAAAGTTATTTGATAATTTCCCACCCAAAAAAAAAAGTAAACCATATCTAAAAAAACAATAGATATTTAATCATGGTTTTAATGAAAGGCGGTCTGCCTTTCAGTTGAGTTAAAATATCGTGCAAGATTTACACGGTGTAAAAAAGCCTAGGTAAAGTCGGTTTTACCTAGGCTTTTTTACACCTGTGTGTTAACGGTAAAGTTTGTCGACAATATTCTCCAATAACTTTAACTTTTATCTTGTTATTAAAAAAAAAAGGTACATAACCTAAACTCAACTTGTTCCGACAGCAAATCTTTAGAAAACTGAGGCGAATTATAATATACATTTAGCTAGTACTATAAAATATAAAAGCGCATTTATGTTTAAATGTAGGTTGATGCTGCTATTGTTTGTTATTCTTTCTGATGAGGAACATCCTAAGTCTCCGAGCACGTTCAAGCAATCAGCGTTTAAAAAATGGGATCCGTACACTTTCTTTTCTGAGCTACGCTGAGCAAATATTTACCGAACGCTTCAAAAGTTCTAAAGGAAAATCTTGTTGAACACATTAATGAATGTTTTAGTCAAATAATATTCAAAGAGTTGTTCTTTAACTTAATATTTATGAAATGTACCTTTGTTTACCTATTAGCAGTTACGAGAGTGGAATCGCTTATGGCAATAATAACATAACATCACGCCTTGTTTCCCCGAAGGGTTGGGCAGAGGTGTACCTGTAGTAGGTACACCCACAATATAACAATAATGGTTTGTTTTTACCCGACTGCCCCAGAAGGAGGGTAATGTTTTTCGAGAGTATGTATGTATGTATGTCTATTTCTTTGGCACGCTCTGTAGCCTAAACGGCTTGATGGATTTTAACATATGAGGTGTCGTTAGGTTCGTCTTGTGGTTCGTTTAGTGGGAGTGACATAGGCTATAAATATAATGTTTATATATTGCATCTGCAAATACAAAAAAGGGAGGGGTAGGTTTAAAAAAAAAACAACATTATTGGTATCAAATAAAAGTTAGTAATGAGTCAATTCCAAATAGATATACATATGTATATATTAATAAAACTAAAAAGTTTGAAATAAAACAATTATTAAAAAAAACAAAAACCCGACTGCAAAACTCGAACTAATAACCTGAAATTTTGGTGAAACTTTTGTTTGTCCCCCCGCTTACAATACCAAAATCCTATAGATTGTAATGCTTGTTTTTCTCTTTTCAGTTATAAGTTTTTGCAGTCGGGTTTTTTGTTTTTTTAATAATTTGTTTTATTAATAGAGTACCTAACCATACAGTTTATTACTTATACAGCGTGTAACAAAAACCATGTCCAATCCGTGAGGGTGTTGCTAAGAATCATACTGAGAGTCCATGTATGTGGTAATTTACAGGAAAAAAAAAACAAATAAAATCACCGCATTTTTTTTTTCATTGGGGTATTTTACCGGGTTATTTACATGGGGCGCGGGCGACTGTCACAACTTGATACCTGTTGAAAATTTACCAATTTTTTATGGAAAGGGAAAATTTTAATAATGTTGGTACTAAAAACGTGAATTTTAAAAAGCGATAACTTTTATTTTCAATAATAATAAGTTTTTTTAATACTTTTTGGTTATTTTATTGCAGTATCTATAGTGTAGTATCCTTTTCAGATCAGACAGGGTTTTTGTAATACATTGTATATCGCTTTTGTAAACCTCGTTTCGGACTGCCTCGATGGTTTGGGGATCGCAAACACTACTGCTAAGCATGAGGTCCTGAGTTCTATTCCCAGGTCAGGCAATGTGTTATTGGGTTTTACTGTCTGGAATTTCTCAATAGCAGATCGTAGTCTGGATTTTTGAACAGGCTCGCCCCCTATTACATATTATGGGACTTGAACATAACTGGCGAAATGTGGATGTAGTATAGGAACACCTCTGCCCAACCCTTTGCGCAAACAAGGCGTGATGTTATGTAATGCTATTACAAACAAAAAAATACTCATTTTGGATAAGCAATTATCTTTTCTTCGTATTTTAATTACTTTCTATCAAATTTGACTCGATTTATTATATTATGGGTCGATTATTATAGAATGAATAAAGTACCGTCGCGGAAAGCCATAACTAACCACCGCTGCACCGTAAAGACTATTCTTGCTTACAGCATTCGGCTGGTATAGAGCCGAGACGGTAACAGATGTGGTCATCATGTGCACGGGATTTTTTTATTATCAAAATTGTTAGGTATGGGTTTCCGCGATGGTACATAAATTTTGTCTATTTGGAAAATTACTTGTAGTGTAGGCGGTATATGAAGTTAATTGGAGAGTCAATTTGCGGTTTCTAACTTTTGTTCGCAAGCGCGTAAAATACATATTTATCTCGACTGTTTATTTTGGTTAGTTGATATTTTGGGAACATCGTGTAACATTTGAATGCTTGTTTTGATGAACTCGTGTTAATTAATCATAACGTTATTAGGGTTCCGTACCTCAACAGGAAAAAACGGAACCCTTATAGGATCACTCGTGTGTCTGTCTGTCTGTCTGTCTGTCTGTCCGTCTGTCACAGCCAATTTACTCCGAATCTAATGGACCGATTAAGTTGAAATTCGGTACACATATGTATTTCTGTGACCCAAACACGAATAAGTAACGTAAATAAATTAATTTTGAATATAGGGGTCACTTTTGGGGCGCAAACAAGAAAATTAAAAAAAAAAGTTTTGCTAACAGTACCGTGTGACATATCAAATGAAAGGGCTTGTTACGAGAATCTCAAATATATTTTTTATATAATTTTAAAATAAACACTTTTAAAGATATTGAATAAATTCAATGAAAATTGACCATTCCCCCCCCCTTATCTCCGAAACTACTGGACCGAAAAATTTAAAAAAAATACTTAGTATGACTCTTTACTCATAGATTACAGGAAAACCTATAAGAAGTCTATGGTCTTAAAATAACATGGTAAATCTCTCAATATTGTGCGTAAAAACTTACATTTCGTCGCTCGGCAGCCAATAGGCCCATCTCTCTAGCTACTATAATATCATAATATCAAAAGTGTTTGACCGTCTACTTAATACACAAATAAATAAAACTGTAAGTGTTCATGACAACCAATTCGGGTTTCGGCGTGGTTTGTCAACAGAAAGTGCAGTGTTGTGCATTAAGCATACTATCACATACTTACTATACACAGCGTGGGACGCCGATATATGCTAGCTTCCTAGATTTATTCAAGGCTTCTGATCTGGTTGCTTATGACGTATTGTGGAGAAAGATGGAGAAGGATAGGTTGCCAACAGAGCTCATAAACATTTTTAAATTGTGGTATAGTAACCAGATTAATAGTGTACGAAGGGCTGGAACTTTTTCCAGGCCATACAGGTTGGAATGCGGGGTGAGGCAGCATTGGCGAGCTCAGCAGCACCAGAGTGGGTTGCTATTTAGATGGTATTTGTGTAAATAATATTAGCTATGCAGATGATATGGTGCTTCTGAGCGCGTCAATCTGTGGTCTCAGAAAGTAATTGGTCGCCAAATGTGAGCAGTATGCCAAAACACACGGTTTGATGTTATAACTCCAATAAGTCGGAGATCATGGTTTTTGAGGCTAGGGGTAGACCGGGCTATGTACCACCTGCATTACTCAATGGGACTCCACTACAAAGAGTATTTACGTTTAAATATCTTGGTCATATATTGACCCCTGACCTCAATGACGGACTCGATATTGAGCGGGAACGAAGAGCGTTGTCAGTAAGGGCAAACATGCTGGCTCGCAGGTTTGTACGCTGCTCACTTAAAAAGTCAAAATTACTCTGTTTCGAGCTTATTGTACGCAGAGTACGGGCCAGCTCCAACAATATCCTAAAAAAGATTGCTAGCAGGCTGGATTGCATGTACATCAATCACTGCAGTGCCATCTCCCATGGGGTGAAATAAATTTAAACTAGATTACGTGGGGCACTCAGAAAGTTGTGTGATACTAGAAAAAAATATACTACAGGTTATAATTTTTTTTATTATATCTTTTCAAAGAACTCTCCATTGGCGTTTATACACAGTTTTATACGTCTAAACCAATTTTTATAACACGTCTTCCAGTCCGCATCAGACACCTCTCCAATCTCCTTCTCAAATGCAGCCAGTGCATCTTCAGGTGATGAAAACTGTTTTCCTTTGAGTTGATTTATTTTGGGGAACAAGAAAAAGTCGCACGGAGCTAAATCGGGACTGTAAGGAGAATGATCGGTGTGCTGTCCAGAAAATCCCTTGTTTTGAGCGCCGAGTGAGCCAGCGCGTTGTCGTGGTGAAGCAGTAGCCCACGGAGGCCAGTGTTCGGTCGCAACTTCTGGCAAACATTTGGTAACATACCATTCAGCATTGATGCTCCTTTGATCTCGTCAGGGTACTGATACCAGATAACCCGGCAAGGAAAAAAAACTTGCGATCAAAATTTTGCCTGCACTTCTGGCTCGCTTCACTTTGGTAGGCGTTGGTTCATTTTAAAACAGCTTTAATTCCTGGCGTTTTACTGACGCTTAATTTCTGGATCATATTGATAAATCCAAGATTCATCACCTGTAATGATATCTTAAACGCGCCGAGACGAGCCTGCTACAAATTTTGCTATCATGTCTCGGCACCATTCTACCCGAACCTCCTTCTGAGCCTGCGTTAGATTTTGCGGTACCAGCGTGAAACTATCTTCCATAACCGAAGATGCCTGTGTAGAATTTCATGCACACTTCCCGATCCAATCGGCAGTATATGCTGAACCTCTTCATATGTAATTCGCCTATTCTCTTGAATTAAATTTTTCACAGCCAGCACGTTTTGTTATGTAACAACCGTCATAGGGCGGCCACTTCTTTTTTTGTCCGCCATTACTCCGCCATTACTCGACCACACATAAATTCATTAAACCAGCGGAAAACAGTCGCTTTAGAAGGGCTTTTTTCTATGAACACCATTTGAAGTCTTTCAAACTATTCTTCTAGTTTTAGTCGACATTTGAAATCGTATAAAATCATCGCGCGAAAATGTTCTCGTTATAAATCCAGTTTTCAGTAAGACAGAGTATTTTGATTTTGCTCGTAAAAAAATGTGGAGGGAATTTCGAATTTGGAATGTTATGTTTTTTTGTAATAAATAGTCATAGTTTTAATTGACATCAAAACTAGCCAGTATCCTATAGACAAAAACTGTTAGTCGCAAAACTTTCTGAGTGACCTGGTAAAATAAGCTAACATAGTTCATAAGTTTACTAACACAATGAGTCCTTGTTACTTGAATAAAGAAAAATATCTGGATGTCCATTTTTTTTTGAACGACTTAATCTATAAATGAAACCTAGCTGGATCGATTTATCGCTCCCGAAACCCCCTGCATACTAAATTTAATAAAAATTCTTGGAGCCGTTTCCGAGATTCAGATTATATATAGGTACATAAATACAAGAATTGCTCGTTTAAAGGTATTAGATTTAGATTATTATTATATTAATACCGCGAATGGGAAATTTTTAACGAAAATCAGATTTTTGTTTTATTTCATTCTACACGTTGAAATAAGTGATCCTGCAATTTAAAAAAAAAAAAACGTAAAATGTCACATTCGCGGTATTGGATGCCGAGCGACGATTTGCAGTTGGGATTTATGGAAGAACATGTTTTTCAACTACAATATTAAGTTTGTTCTTGGGATAAATAAATTCATCTCAACTACGGAACCCTTCATTGTGCGTAGTCCGACACGCACTTGGCCGGTTTTTATTTATTTTGGCGTTGCTCGATTTGAGTCGCTGCTGTTGAACTAGAATGTTGAATCTCATACATGAGAGGAAATTGGGATTGAGCATGCGCAAATAAATAAGATAGATATATAGACAAAACACACACAATGTATCTTTTTTAATAATTGGCATTTGCTCTAATATTTCTAAAGTTGCCATAATATACTCTTGCATTCCGCCATATCGCCACCATGATACTGGGTTTTTACGGATCGAAACTCTTTCACATTCGTCCGTAGCGTGAAAATAAAAAGTATTGTGAAAGCCATTTATGCCATTGCAAGTGGCCGTACGGCAACTCAAACATCGTTCTTCTTCGTTACGCTGTCTTTTTAGGGTTCCTCAAAAGGAAAAACGAAACCCTTATAGGATCGCTCGGCGTGTGTCTGTCTGGCTGGCTGGCTGTCTATCTGTCGGTCCGTCTGTCACAGCCAATTTGCTTCGAATCTACTAGACCAATTTAGTTGAAATTTGTTACACATATGAATTTCTGTGACCCCAACACGAACGTGTAACGTAAACAAATGAATTTTGAATTTGGGGGTCACTTTTCGGGGGCAAATTGGAAAAAATTAAGTTTTGCAAACTGTGCTGTGTGATATATCAAATGGAAAGGCTTGTTGTGAGCATCCCAATTTTAATTTTAAATAATTTTTAATTCAATACTTTTAAAGTAATTTTTTTATATAAAAATTTACCATCCTCTTTTCTCCAAAACTACTGAGCCTAACATTTTGAAAAAAATACTGGGAATGGTTCTTTACCTACTCAAAGATTACAAGAAAACCTTTAGGATGTCTATGGTCGTAAAATAACATGGTAAATCTCTCAATATTGTGCGTATAAACTTACATTTGCAGTTGGAATGTATGGGAGAACATTTTTTCAACTACAATGTTAAGTTTGTTCTCGGGATAAATTCATTCCAACTACGGAACCCTTCATTGTACGTGGTCCGACATGCACTTGGCCGAGTTTTTATTAATGACAACTCCGTATACCTACAACCAAATAACTTAATTTAGAATAATATCAAAACCTGTCTTGTAAACAAAACAAAAGAAAAACAATATCAACCTGTTTAAAAATACATTACCTACTTACAATAGGTACTTAGTTTCGTTTGTATTTGGAGGCTCCACTTCTCGTTTGACTCAATAAAAAAGAATAATGCGTAATCTTTTGAGTGGCTTTTACGATCACCTACTTGAAGATATTTCTCTCTCAAATATTATTGATACAGGTTACCGGGTTGGTACAGTGAAATCCATACAATAAGCTAAAAGTTAATTGAATTTATTTAAGAAAAAGTAAACGGATGATGATTTTATGATAGATTTAGTTTTAGTTTTAAAAAGGTGAATTTAATTTTAATGAATACAATCATAATAATAATATGGCAGTCTAAATTGTGTAGTATTTTTTTTCAAATAGTTTTATGATTAAATAACTGAAATTCATAAAGGTAATTCTTCAAAAACGACGTTACTTTACTTTATTCTTCTTTACAACATGGAGGTTCAGTCGCCGACTGGGTAGTACTTTTTCTGCGAGATGGGCCATTCTGATATAACTAGTTCGTGCCGGTTCGACATAAAAACAAAATTAAAAAACGCAACTGTAACTTCTCATTTACTAAATCTTAAACAACAATCTATCGACCCTATCCCTCCTTAACTATTAGAGCAATAGCTTGTTTATTTATAAATCACACAGACAACATAGCGTATACAGATTGCTTATAGATTCAAGTTGTGTGCGACCCGGGTCCGTTGTAAGCTGTTTGCATTGGTCATTTGTCGACGCGGCTTATCGGGCATTATTTGCCCTGCTTGCCCGATTCAATTTCCTAGTTCGACCCAATACGGATCCTACATCTACGGTATGGTAACAAGCTTCGTGAGGCTGTACAATATAGTATTGTATTGTTGTTGTAAGGAGCTGTAATGGAAAATGTGAAAATATTGAGCGTATGAAAGAAAAAAAAACAGTGTGAAAACTTGAACAAGATCGCCTTGGTGGAAGAAAACTACTTATAAAGAACATTGGTCCGTAACCTTGTCTAAATAAAGAGCACAATCGCGTTTACAAAAAAAAACTTACAAAACCTTTAAAGTAAAAATACTTGCATAGAACATTGATCCGTAACGTAATATAAATAAAGAGTACAATTGCGTTTACAAAAATGAGGTGTCGCTAACGGTGTCGCGAGTTCAATTGTTTTTCACATCTCAAAAATGCCCAACGCGCCTAAAGAAGTTTTCACATCAAAAATACATACCTACATAAAATGACGCCTTCTTCCCATGTGGGTAAGCAGTAACTAAAGAATGCCTTTTTTTTTTGGGTGGGCAATTATCAAATAACTTCTCCCGCTCTGGATGTAGCGGGAGGGCGTGTCAGACTCTTACTGACTAAAACCCACCCGTGTTCCTTCGGTTGCCCTGTTCCCGGGGGCCACGATTTCCCTTTCGGCCCATATTCGCAGCCCCGACAGGCATTGGCCCTAGCGGACCCCGTCAATTCTGCTGACATCTCTTTGAGGCGCGCGTGGAACACAACGCGCCGTCTACCCGGGCTTGGTCCTTATCGGACGGTGAGCTACCCATTGCTCACCGTCCGCAAGCCCGCGCCTACGGAACTACAGAATGCCTCCTGTTACGATCCTTACATACTCTTTTTGCCTCGTCTGAATGTATGAAATCAATCTTGTGTTATGACTATGAGGGATAGGTAGGTTACCTACTTGTTGTTTCACTGAAGGTTCAATTTAACTTGGGGCTGTGATTATTTGTTCTAGACACAAACATTGTACAGAAGGAATTTCAAATACAGACGAATCCTTATATATGCCTATGCCGTTATCGACATCGTCGAATAAGCAAATAAAATAAAAATAATCGCCACATTCATTATGTCCCCACAAAGAACCCAAATTGTCCTGAAGTCGAGTTTAGCCAACAGCAAAATGTTCAACTGTATTCACAAATTGTATTTTCATAAACAATTTAAAGCCAATAAAATGAACATAATTAAAGGCTTCTTGAAGTCAATGAGAAGTTCACAAAAATGTTGCTTGTAATAAAATCAGCCTAAAAAATATACCTCAACGCTAAATTGGAAATAGTTACCAAGAAATTGACTGACGAGAACACGCTTTAACAACCCAATTTCGCACATTATGAGCTGACTCACTTTTGTATTAGCGAGGATAATTCAAACAGGATTAAACCATTCATTATTTATTCCGTTAGCGCAATCAGCGGTTGAATAACAATACAAAGTTTTAAATTTTATTCGGAACCAATCAACCGTTATAGTGCGGTCAGCATACAAAGAGACTAATTTATTCATTCCATTGTCGATACGCACAATTGGATCGATTTAGATTTTTATTGAACTCATATCGATGGTCGGATGTAGATTGACTTTTGATGTTGATCGAATCACATATCGTGTCCGCTATCAAATCGATATTTTGCAAATATACTCAGATATTTAATCATTTAAATGAAGTTCAACTCAACAAGCTGAGTAATTCTATCAATTCCATTCAGTATAACAGATAACTGAATACAATGATAGAATGTGGCTAACTAAACAATAGAGGGCTTCGTCATAATTGAAATAGTGTACATGTACCTAAGTAATACTGCTTGTACCGATACAAAGAGAATATTATAGTTATGGCTGAAACACTACTCTATTAAACGATCAAATAATATTGAAAAGGAAACATTTATGAATTCGTGTTATATCTATTACTAGCTTCCAGCAGCGCCTTCGCCCGTATGATATCTTTATAAATTATAGCCTATATTACTCAATGATAATATAGCATTCTAGTGGTGATATATTTTAAAAAATCGGTTGAGTAGTTTTTAAGTTAACTCATTACAAACAAACATACAAGAAATCAAATCTTTTCTCTTTATAATATTAGTTAAACAAATAATGTACATTTAAAAAACCAGCCAAGTTCGAGACGGACTCGCACACGAAGAGTTCCGTACCACCGTACAATAAACATATAACACTACATTTCTTTAAGCTTTAGTAAAAAAAACACATATCTTGTATGGCGACCCCTTTAATTTTTAACTTTTTATTATAATTTGTTTTTATCACAGATTCTGTATTGATTTTTTGAGTTCTATTGCCGCTGCAATAGAAATACACAATCTGTAAAAATTTCAACTGTCTACCTATTACGGTGCATGAGATACAGTCCGCTGACAGACAGACGGACAGCGGAGGCTTAGTAATAGGGTTCCGTTTGGCACCCTTCTGGTATGGAACCCTAAAATACGAGTAAAAAAGTAACGTAGGTACTACAATAAATATAATAATAATTGGTCAGTGTATATAAGGGAGAGGGGATTGTGGCTAAGTAATAACAGCCGCACGGGTCGGTCTATCAGGTAAAGCTACGCTTGTCGCGGTTTTTCCGTGGATGGGTGACCATCTTTACCAAGACCTCTCCGTGCCTCGGAAAGCACGTTAAGCCGTTGGTCCCGGCTGTCATTTGTAGATCTTTGACAGTTGTTGCGGGACGTCAGAAGCCCGAAAGTCTAACAACCAGTCTTACCAAAGGGTATCGTATTTCCCAGTAACTGGTTTGTGGAGGTCCGATAGGCAGTCGCTCCATGTAATATACTGGTATTCAGCTACACCCGGTTAGACTGGAAGCCGACCCCAAAATAGTTGGGAAAAGGCTGGGCAGATGATGATTTATAAGGTAGAGGCAATTCCAACTACACTTTGATTAACTTCAGGCACGTGTGCGACTTATTCATCCGCAAAAACCTACGTAAGTAGTCCCTAGGACCTAGGTAATATAATAAATAAATACACGATGTGGGGTAAACAAAACTAATGTTATGTGGCTTAATAGACGCGACACTTTCTATATAAAGGGTTTATTCAAACTCAAACGCAAAGATTTATTTAAATTAAACCATTTACAGGCACTTTTGAACTGTCAAAGAATCGGTCAGTTAGTCAGAAAGTTGAAGCTCGATCGATATTACAAAATTCTGGGTACATTATTCTTGTTGCTTCTATATGTGAGAACATTGTACAAAAAATAATCAAAGCAATTGAAAATACAAGATTAAAAATAAGCCATGGCAGATAAGAGATGACCAGTCTCAACTGACGGCGCCCGTTCACGAACATGACGCATGACGTATTTATAAACGTTGCTTAAGATTAAGAGACGTTATAACGTCAAAAATGTATGGTTAAGCAGACGTTAAGAAAGAGCGTTCATCCAAAAAGTTGGCAACGTCGCAAATAGCTGTCAAATATTTACCTACCTGTTTTGATTAATTTGGAAATATTACTGTATGGAAATAAGAAATATGGTTAACTAGCGAACTTGAATATTAATAATGAATTTCAATTATAACACTGAATTTGATTTCGTAACCGTTTTCGATGTAAAAAAGGTACTTAGAAAGTTTCCAAATAGGTACTTTTTTTTACATCTTAAACTAAATATTCAGTGTTACGATTTTAATTATTGCATGTCATAATCAATATTTTATTTAGTTCACTAGATAACCATTTTCTGATTTCCATTCAGTAAAATCGCCAAATTAATCAAAACAGCGAAATATTGTGATATTGCCCACTCTTAATCATTACTTAAGTTTAAGCAACGTTTATGAATAAGCCCCCATATATTTGATACGTACTCTGCAGGTAATTTTCAACTATGAAAGTTAAATAGGCTTAAAAACAGCCCAGTGCTTTTTCAGTTTCCAAGCACTTTAACTTGGGCGAAAATAAAAACTAGTCAGAAATTATTCATATAAAATGGTAAAGAACCTTGAGCTAAGAGCCCATATAACTTAACAATATTGTGATCGTAAATTTTTGTTTGCTAAACTTTTTAATAGGCCAAATTGTTTATTTATGACGGGAGGCGGCTATAACGTTTATTTTGAAGTTTTACTAAGATTAAATTAAGAACACTGGAATTTTTTATAAAGGGCTCGGCTTTCCTCATCTCTCTGAGCGTTAAAATATTAAAGAAGATTTAAGTTTCAAAGTACTTAAATGCTCCAACTAGCTAATTTAACAGCAAATTTGAATGTTTGATTAGTTGTGTTTAACTCCGTAAATGTTCAAACAATATAAACCAAAACAAACCATATCATTACACCACTCCTGTTTTGAAGTGTTTTGTCCACATCAAACAAATTAATACTCAGTGATATAATTTTCGTGAAAATGTTGTCACAATCATCCTCCGGGGACAATTGATTACATGCCCTAACATCCGTTCATCAATTGTAGAGAGATAAACGTCAAGCTGAGTTTGCAAATGACAAATGTTTGCTAATGACTCGCCCACTGAAAACCGAATAATTTCCACAAATATTTTACAGGCCAGCTATTATGCCCGACGAAAATAATAATTATTATAGGTCTATCTTTTGAGAGCGTCGTTAGTAAAATCGAAATACATTTTTAATTCTCTGAATCTTGACGTTCGAATTGAGCTGGATTGCTTGTTGAGAAAATGGGCGCATTCAATTGTCAACTCAAGTGCTGTAAACATTGCTTATTAATCTGTTTGGGATTTATATTGGACTTAGAATTAATAGTGTGTTCGTTAAATTCAATTCTTATAGAACTCACTATTTTGTAGTATCTAAGTACTAATACATAATATATTAATGACCATCTTATTGAAAAAGGTAAAAAATATGAATGAGTACCTATTCATCATTAATTTATGCTTAAAAATACAACATTCATATTAACACTATATGAACAGATACCCAGACACATACTGTCGTACCGCATCTCAACACCGAACCCACAA
This sequence comes from Agrochola litura, assembly GCA_949152395.1. NCBI lineage: Eukaryota > Metazoa > Arthropoda > Insecta > Lepidoptera > Noctuidae > Agrochola > Agrochola litura. The sequence goes on along the minus strand of OX424509.1, from coordinate 11,492,879 downwards.
TCGAATCCACGATAATCCGCAGTACAATGACACAAGTAGTTACGCACTTAACGGTCGCATTAAAAGGGTGCTCAACACTCAACGGATTGTGGGCCTGTGAATAATGGAGAAAGAATAGCTGAGGGTGCCACCGTTTTTAACGTCGGCTGAAAAGACTCGTAACTCCAGAGTCATTGAGAGCAGTAATGTGAGATACGTGATGTCGTATCACGACACGTACTACGAATCGGTTCCCGTATAGCTCTGGTTTCAGTTTGGTGAGACTAGCAATTCGTACGGTGACGCATGCGTTTTATTATACTCGTATAAAAAATTTGGATCCACGTGAAAGGCCTTTTAGATGATTTACGACTTGATATGCCGGTTGTTTAGCTAATATATTTTGTGGGAAGTTCAGACGCATTTGTGGGACAAGGCAATCTGTAGAGTGAGGTTTTCGTTTACTGTTTGGTTGGAAAAGTTAATATGTAGCTGTCACTTTATGGATTTCTTTCAATCTGTATGTATGAGAATTCGTTAATATCTATTAATATTATTATGAAGATAATTGAAACCTAACCAAGTAATTATTTTATTTATACTGAATTAAACCTCACACACTGTAACTTTAGAAGCTCCAAATACGTTTGAAATTCCAAGCTTTCATAAATTCCGGAACTTTATTCCCGCTATCTGAAGATCTATATAATTTAAAACCGTTCCTTGATATTTTTAAAGAAAATATTTTCCTTGCTAGCTTTGTCATACGAACGTTGACCAATGAGGACCAGTCAAGTTTAGTCAGACATTCAAGTCACGTATGTTTGAAGGAGAAATGCATTCGTTCACATAACATTTATTCATAAAATAGATTCTTGTAAGATATCCATTTTGCTAGAATTTTCTTGGTCTGCTTTGAACTAAGGATAAAGATTAAGTATGAAGCGGATTATTTTATGCTTGTGTGTGTTTGATTGCATAAATACAGTTATTTGAAAATATTGTGAAAGCCAAATATTTTTAAAAGAGTAACTGTAGAGTTTATTGTCGGCTCTTCTCCATAGGAAACGACCAATTGGAACCGTGCACCTAGCTTCTGACGTTTCATAAGTGCCCTTGTAGGTTTATGTGAAAAAAAAAATTTGTTTTTGTTTTTTTTTTTGTTTTGGGTCTTATAATGCCTTAGATTGATTACTAACAATATGTTAATACAATGGCAGCTATCATAAACCTAGTGTTTAGGCTGTATTGATAGGCAAGTGACACTTTAATTTGTTTAAATGTCAGATTAATTTTATTGTCCAAGTACACCGTATCTAAAAAAACAATAGATATTTAATAATCATTTTAATGAAACGCAGACCGTAACGAGGCTATTCAGAATAGGATAAAATTATGTTTTCAGTTGAGTTAAAGTATCGTACAAGATTTACACGGTGTAAAAAAAGCTTAGGTAAAACGAAGTCGGTAAAGTTCGTCGACAATATTCTCCAAAAACTTTAACTTTTATCTTGTTATTACCTGTAACCGAACTCACAACATATAATTCAATACAATAACGAAACATATCAATAAACTTTCGCTGTCTAATAAAGTTCCCTTAGTTCTAGAGGCACGTGAGTCTATTGAACCTTAAGAGCTCGTTCTATAATAATATATCATCGTAGATTTTCTAAGGTAAGTCTTATGTACCGGGACAAATTAAAGATATCTTTATAATTAAAATAATAATCATTATTACAACAATCGATTTTACATTTTACATCATGACTCAGTCTGTCAGCTCGCTAAGCTAACTTTCTATTATTTTTCTAATATTATTAATAATAATTAATGTTTGTCTCATATTATGCCATCAACTTATACTCGTACAACTACTCATGAAGGTTGCATTGTGAAACCATGCAAGCTAAAGGCTCGTCGTCAAATCGTTCGTCAGAGTCGTTTTTTTCCGATATCTGGATACTTGTACAAGTGATTCCGAACACGTTCGACTATAGAGCCATATAGCGTCGATGCTCTCTCGTAGACAAGAAATTGCCCCTTTACGGCTCATGGCGAAGATTTTATGACTTCCACTTACGTACATTGACTTCCGAGGTCGACAATTTCCTGTATTCTAAACGTGTTACGCCTGAGAGAGTGCAATGTAAATGTCTTTTAAATCTGATAATATTCGCTTCTATTGTTCGATGAGCCACGTGATTTCATGCTAGATTTTGGCGGGGTAATACAGCTTTTCTTTCTGGGTTAATGGAATTACATCAAGGTTAATTTATTAATATACAAAAAAGGGCAATCCGGGAGTGCCGACAGAAGTGAAAACTTGAACATTTTTAGTGTGCAGGAAATAATGTGTCGCGCGTTTATGTCTTTTTAATAGTTAAAAGCTGGTGTCGTAACAGTGTTGCAAAATCAATTGTTTAGTCCCATCTCAAACATGCCCAACGCGCCTAAAGAAATTTTCACTTCAAAAATCTCGACAGTTAAGGACTCAAACCTTAAAACCTTACCTGATTTATTATATGTTATATGTCTTTCAGAGTTCTCATAAGCAGTCCTGTCATCTCACTAAGTCATATTTTTAACAGGCTGTTGCAATGTACTCCTAAAATTCCCACGCACGCCACTTCACCTTGTTTCTGCGACCTATAAGACTCTGTTTATTCAGACTCCCTTAATTCACAGTTATCCTATGCTCAAGACTTCCCGCTCTCAGCCACCTGTGACCTCGGATGTAGCCAGGGCTTCCCCATGCGATGTATTAAGACAAAGTGCATCGGATCTGTTTTAAGCCAAGTTTAGCTGTAACGTTAGGACTAAGACACACTCGAGTTATAATGAGATCTTTAGTTGCAGACGTGTAACCTAATTGCTTGAATTGAGGCAAGGAACAGCCAATCAAATGAGTTCGTAGTTCTTAATGGATCTAAAAGCATCTGCTATTTGATAAGGGAGTCCGGAAGACTAGTAATGACGAAAATGAATTGATGAATGAATATTTACATGTTTTTTTTGTTAAAGTTCCCCTAATCACTTACAAATAAAATATTACGACTGCTACTAAATAATAACAGTTTTATAATGATGTTGTCCACAATAACTTGGCGTATTGGAGTGGAAACAACGGAACAAACATTAGTTGGATCACATCCAAAACATTGTCTGGTATCGAAGCCAAAATGAGCGGATAGTAACATTTCGCTAATAAATTACACTACTGACTCTATTTTTTTATAGACCAATCTCATTCATCAGATCAAGATCATGTTCTTATTTAATCAGAGTTTATGAAGCTGCTGTAATAGAAGCTTTTTTTTCTTTGGAACTCCTTTGAAGTAAGATAGACGCAACTCAAAAAAGTTCCAATGAATTATATTATCGTTGCAGCAACATCTGAGCATGATTCTTGACGTTACGGAAATTTTGAGTTGAAATATAAGATATTCTTCTCTAAGTTATAAAGGTTAAGTAATTTGATTCGCAATTTACTTTGAAATACATAACTACCAGTTATTTTCCACCGACAATATTCTCCAATTCCTTTTGAAGTAAATGCAGAACAAAACTGTTTGGAAACGTTAGGAAGACCTAAGGCTTTTAAACTTGGAAAATATTAAGTTTCAAGTTCATGGGGCTAATGAAATTTGACCTCAGATGTTGTCAGCATTTGACGAGCTTCTAACGTTTGAGCGTAGGGCACACTGTTGAGGACGAAACGAAACGAAGCCAAGTTTGTTTAGCTTTCTTCCGCGTCTTTTCCTACTTCGGTTCACACCGCGTACTAAGCGAAAAGAAAACGAAAGTTTGAAAAGACGCAGAGGAAAGCTAAACGAACATAGCTTCGTTTCGCTTCGTTTCTAGTGTGGCCTGCGCTTAATTCTTTGTAACGTTTACTTTGTATCCTTCCTAGGATATTCCTATATCTTACATTGTGTTAGGCACGTAACGTGGAGCTTGGATAATGTGCTGGAGTAAACGTAAGGCGGTAATGTCTGAGGTCGGGGTTGAAGACACCTGCTTTTATCCCGGATAACGTTTCAGTCATGTTTTCTCTTGCCAGTTAACTTTGTAAGCTTTGGATGATAAAGGTATTATTTCCTATTTTTTTTGGAACAAAGTTATTTAATGCGGCTTGCGGTAGCAGTAAACTGGTAGAAATCGTCACGTAACGAAAAAGCGTTAGCGAGAAAGTCGCATGGAGGGGGGCCTCCATGCGACTTTCTCTCTCTGAATGAATTCTCAGTGTGAATTTGGTCAAACTTAAAATCTAAGATCTGCGATTTTTTTTTAAGTATTCGTCATGGTGTCGTTTTCATAATTTTCGAGGGTGCTCAAGTCGATAGTGGGGTCAGAATGTAAATTCAAGATGGTGGTTGCGAAAATTTTGTCTTTATTTTAAATTACACGTGAGAACGAACTTCGTTCCTGACCGGTCCCGACCACACACGTTCCTTTTTCTATTTTTTTTTTTGTTTGTAATAGATGAACACAAATTTACTCTAATAGTAAGCATCATGTTGTTTTTAAGGTATCAACTCTTCACTTTTTTGTTATTGTTTTGAGATTTTTTTAAATTAATTCTTATTATATTACTTATCTGTTTTCACGGTATTCTAAGTCCATTTAAAATTACCTCGAACAAAAAAAGTCACCGGTATCTTCAGCAAAAAAGCTCATTCTGCAAGACCCTTTTCAGCACAGCAGTAGGTACCTAGATAAAGAGTTTTGCGGTAAACGAGCATGTATTAAAAGCCCATGGAACGACTGCGCGGTCCCCTTCGTTAATAAAGATTACCAAGTTAATGCCCCAAGGAGCGGGGGCAAAGCCTCTTTTTGTTGCTATTCATATACACGTATATAGTTACAAGTAAACCCTACGAGTTGGACTATGGAGAGTAGAATAGTGGGAAAGAGCTGCTATTAAGGAAATGGAGTCGGTGCAAAAATGTGCAGTGACTTTTAAAAGGAGAGAGCTGAGCGTCAGTTATAAGTAGATTATATTGGAGTGTTACAGAAAAAGATACATATTTTAACATTTGCAATGACTTTTCCACGTTTTCACGTTTCAAGTCGCATCAACTCAGTCAACAAATCTTCCGGAATGATGCAAAATACGGGAACAAAGAAAAGCGTCGTTCTCATGCCATTCCAGTATGTTTACAGTGAAATGTTTGGTTACAGCAGAACAGAAAAAAAATCCTTTTGAAATAAACATTTCACGATTGCTTTGTGAGAAAAAAACTTGGGTAACGTCGCGCTATGCAATTCAGAGACGGACATAAACAGTGTCGGTGGCTCGGTAGACTCAAAGCCATGATGACGTCAGCAGCGTCAGCTTTGTTTCTTTGAGCTCCGCAAATGAATTCAACGTCTAAATCTCCATTGACGTAGCAAGTTTTTTACGATTTATTTTAGAAGTAGAAATGAATGACATAAAAATGCTCTTTCATTCTGAAAGGGAATTGGGCAGACCGAGCCGGAAGAGCTCTTAACAATGATAAATCTATTTGGGTTCATCAAAGGATGGTAAAAAGTTTCAGGGGCTCGTTTTTTTTTTCTAATGAAACAGGACAGTTTTTTGGGCGATGCTTTTCATCAGTGACTCCAGAAATCTATCTATACAAATTATTTCAACAAAAGCCCTGATGCTAGAAAGCTATTTAATTTCCAACATTGTCAGCGTAGCCCAAGGGAACCTTTTGTGGCCATCATACTACTAATACCGATATTAACGAACACAATATCAATTCGATATCCTTACGACGACAGATAACCGCTTCGGGCTACAAGGCAACTACTAAACTCGTGAAAAAATCCACATAAAATCTCGAAGCGTTCAACGCGTCGTTTATTAAAATAACTGCAAACAAGATGGCGACGATTTTCTTGTCTACATTTTAATGTATACTTAAAACTGAAATATGCGGTCGTGTTAAGCTCTTAACGTTATTAATAACATCCTACTCATTGTTCTTAATGAAAAATAACAAGTATGAATATTTTAACGTTATTTAGCGCGTTTGTGTTCGTTTGGGTTTATGTTTTTAGATTAACCGGAGTGTCTTAACACGTAACGGGCTTGCCCATGGTTCAAATTCAAATTCAAATATTCATTACATATCACATGTGCTTTACAAAATGGTTCTTGTACCTATGAGTCAATTATTATTATTAAAAATATTAAATAGCCATAGGAAAGCTCGTGGCTAAGTAATAACAGCCGCACGGGTCGATCCATGAGGTTAAGCTTCGCTTGCCGGGGTTGATCCGAGGTTGGGTGACCATCTTTACATACCGAGACTCTTCTGTACCTCGGAAAGCACGTTAAGCCGTAGGTCCCGGCTGTCATTCGTGGATCTTTGACAGTCGTTACGGGTCGTCAGAAACCCGAAAGTCTGACAAACAGTTTCACCAAGGAGTATCGTATTACCCAGTTGCTGGGTTGTTATGGTCAGATAGACAGACGCTCCATGTAAAAAACTGGTATTAAGCTACATTCGGTTAGACTGGAAGCCGACCCCAACATAGTTGGGAAAAGGCTAGGCAGATTGAGAAAAGCAGAAGTAAATCTTAATCCCATCAAAAACATAAATGTGAAAATGGGAGCCAAGTTCAATAAATATGGTTGTTGACTTTGCCGACAAAAGAATTGAGATCTAAATGGGTGCCAAGTTCTGTAGATAATCCTGAAATTTATTTATAAGAACATGCAACTTTCTAAAATAAAATTAAAACACAAATTCTTGTTTTTTCTGCTATAACAATGTTTGCTATTTAAAAATATAACTTCTTAAATTTGAACAGTCGAATTATTTACACAAAGCACTTAGGATAAATTGAAGCTCAAGATTTGACTTGGCTAGTTTTTACATACAAGTTATCTTACAACTTATATTTGATTTTATATTTGTCTACAGTGTCGTGGTGCAAAAGAACTAAAATAAACAGAGTAACTTTTTTATGCCGGTGTGCGTTACCTCTACGTCTTACACTCGCGCCACGTCATTGTGCTGTAATTTTACTTTTCTAGTGTGCGTGCATTAAGCGGCTAACAGTTGGATGCTATTTTTTTCATCGACTTTACAGCTTTGACTGTCTACCTAGTCATATTTAATTATTATTATTTAATTTTAAGTAGGCACTCAACATCAAATAAGTCATTCATGATGTGACCTGTAAGAAATTGGTACTCTAGTCTATAAGTTTATTGGATGTATCTCATATCTTTGTATCGGTATACTCAATTGTTGGTGAGTCCAATAAATAAAATAAAATGATGATATCTTTGTTCTTTATGTTATGCGCAAGTTACTGTTTCTTATTATAACTGTTTACAGCTTTGACTGTCTGCCTAGGCATATTTATATTATGCGCAAGATACTGTGTCTTATTGTAACTGTAAGGTCAAAATATCTTCCTCCTCTAAAATTTCAGCTTGCTGGTAAAAACTAGCCAAGTCAAATCTTGAGCTTCAATTTATCCTAAGTGCTTTGTGTAAATAATTCGACTGTTCAAATTTAAGAAGTTATATTTTTAAATAGCAAACATTGTTATAGCAGAAAAAACAAGAATTTGTGTTTTAATTTTATTTTAGAAAGTTGCATGTTCTTATAAATAAATTTCAGGATTATCTACAGAACTTGGCACCCATTTAGATCTCAATTCTTTTGTCGGCAAAGTCAACAACCATATTTATTGAACTTGGCTCCCATTTTCACATTTATGTTTTTGATGGGATATCATTACTTTTTGTAAAGAAATTATTATCATTTGTCAATCAAACGTGATCTATAAAATTCTTTTTGCAAATATGCATAGCAATATTGTGTAAGAATGTAGGTATTTCTTTCGTAACAATTGTTACAATTGTCCGCAATGATGTCAGGTCGCTGAGCCGGCGCGGTAAGTATTATTATTTAAAAAAACTTGTGCAGTCGGGGAGCCCCGTCAGGAACAAAGTTCCTTAACTATTTACTATATTAAACGACAATAGTCCCTAAAACAATAGTCATACGATCTATCAATTCAAAAACGTCTCAAGCACAGTACCAACCTACAAACTACCTTGATCATACCAACCTGAGGTTTGTAACAACGTTTTTCGAGATCAGAGAATGAATGAAATGAATTCACTACCGCCCCGCCTAACATTAAGGACCAAGATTTTGACACGTGACACATCAGTTGACTCGACGGGGTGTTTTGAATTCAGTCATGAAATTCTGGAATTTACATCAACTTTTAGCATTCGAATCAAAAATGTATAGTTAGCTGTCAAATTATAAGACGCTGGAGATCAGCGCCATCTGAAGTGAGCAAGTGGCAGTTTTTAACACTATTTGAAAATTTTTCGTCATGACTGTCATTTTCGGGAGATAGTGCTGATATCGACACAGAAAATCGATTACAGAAAAGGTGTGTCAGAGCGATGTTTGGACTAATATGTACTGATACGTGTAAGCCATATTTCATCAAAAATATAATATTAACACTCCCGTCATTATACATTTACGAGGTTGCAGTCTTTGTTAAAACAAACCCTAAGCTTTTCAAGAAGCTATCCGACACTAATACCCGAAGTCGACGGGATTATAGCCGATTATGTGGAAGAAAGTCCAATACAGCACTGATGCACAAAAGTGTGTTCTGCATGGCGCCAAATATATTTAATCACATTCCGCCACACATAAAAGACTTAAATTTTAATCTATTTAAGAAAACATTAAAGAATTTTCTAATTCAAAAAGCATATTATAGTATTTCCGAGTTTTTGACAGACAAAGTATTGATATAGTTTTATTTTTTGTTGTTTGTTTTGTTCATTACTAGTGTTATTTAATTAATCTGACTTGTGTGACATAATATGTAGATTTTTTATTCCTAATTACTTTGACTTTTGACTGGCTAATTTTTGTTTTATTATAATTTCTATGACGAGTTGATGACACTATTCTGTAGTATATTTATTATAATTTGATTGATTATGTTTTAATTTAATATGTTAATTGCTTTGAATAATGGACTAATTTTTATCTTTAACTAATTTTTTTAATCTATTTGATGTTTATATCCTATTGATAAAAATAACCAACGTGTTTATATTTGTACGCCGTTAAGGCAAAACATGACTGTGCTATAATTTTATTTTAACATCTTGCATGCCATGTGTGTATACTTATGTTTTGGACAAATAAATTATCTTATCTTATCTTATCTTATCGAATTAGATGGAAATTCTGGATTTTAAGATGGCGGCTATTCCAAATAATAATAATATTGTAGATCAATTCTCATAGACATCAATTGCATGCCGATTGTAAACTTGATAATCAAAATCCGTAAAAAAAACGGACCTCTTAATTTCGTCAAGTTCGTCTGTCCGTGTGTCCGGATGTCATACAGCCATTTTAAATAAAGAAAATTTAAAAAAAGGTGTATTTTTAGCACCGTTAAACAATGGTGTAGTTAAATTACGATAAACATAATAGTGGGGGTGGCATTCTCCATACCTACATATAACCGAGAGATGAAAAAAATCTATGCATATAAAGCGTGTATTGTTGGATCTCATAATTAAAATGTTAAAGATGTTTCTAAGTGACTTTGCTTTTGACGTCAATAGTTTTTGAGATACAGTTTATTTTCGGTTACAACCGCAGAATTAACTTTGTTTTTTATAGTTTTTTCGAGAAACACAAACTTATTTTTGCAGTCGATAAAATTGATACTATGCAATGTTTATGCGTAAATATTCATCCCAATTACGGAACCCTTCACTGTGCGTAGTCCAACATACACTTGGGCAGTTTTTTAAATTTCATTTTGAAACTACCTCAAAAAAAAAGCAATTTCTATTACTCGAGTAAGATTATCCTATTAAAAACAAATACTACCAAACTCATACAACTAACAAAAAATATAGACGTCATTTAAAAGTGTTTGCGGAATACCTACCTAATTTATAGAATTAATTTAACATCATTCCCGAACAAAATTTTCTTGCCTACCTAAAAAATGTATACTAGGCATTCTGTAGCAAACTATCAAAAATAAAATCCTACCAAAGTCATACAACTAACAAAAAATATAGACGTCATTTAAAAGTGTTTGCGGAATACCTACCTAATTTATAGAATTAATTTAACATCATTCCCGAACAAAATTTTCTTGCCTACCTAAAAAATGTATACTAGGCATTCTGTAGCAAACTATCAAAAATAAAATCCTACCAAAGTCATACAACTAACAAAAAATATAGACGTCATTTAAAAGTGTTTGCGGAATACCTACCTACCTAATTTATAGAATTAATTTAACATAATTCCCGAACAAAATTTTCTTGCCTACCTAAAAAATGTATACTAGGCATTCTGTAGCAAACTATCAAAAATAAAATCCACATTAAATAATTGTCCAATAAATTAAAAATAATTTTGAACAACGTTCCGAATTTAAATTCAAATGTAGAAACAATTCGGCGCGAAATTCAATAAATGAGGTAAGTATCTATCCACGTCCTGTCTGTTGACTCGTTTTATATTGAATGTCCTAAAAACGATTAAAATTACACTAGAAAAGTATAAATAATTATTTTAAACAATGCTTATTGTATTTAATGCTTAAAACAATTTTATTTAAATTTTCAAGTATAGATTTCAGACATTCGACATATACCTAAATTAATCGAGACAATCAAAATTGAAAAAAAAAAAAAACGTTTGGCATAATCGTTTTCGCACATCATTACAATAAAAAAAAACAATGATCGGCGATTTTTAACACAAATTGAGTAGTAGTAATGAATATTACGTGTTATTGAACGTGTGTTCGTATAATAAGTTAAGATCTGGGCATTTTCTAGTTGCTTATAATATTTTTAATCATATTTGTCACATTTTAAATCATATCTACATGTGTATGAGTGTTAATTGTGAAAAGTTAAAATGTAAACACGCACGATTGGCGCGAAACTTCGACTTTTGATAATAAAAAACTTCATTACCACTACTTATTTAACTTGAACAATGGATGAATTTGTCAAATAATTAAATGTTGTAATAGTCACTGTCCTTGTGGTGGAGTTTGGATGTTCGAAATCCCCAATTTTTATGTTTTTTAGCCTCGACCTCGACTGTCATCAAAATGGCGATTGTTGCATTTACAGACTTGCAATTTTATAAAGGTAAATTAATAATCTTGCGCGCTAAATATGAAACATTTAATGGCATAAACATTATTTTAGCCAACTCTCTTAATTAAAGATGAATAATCTTATTGGTAGCAGCATTTTCAGCGCTTCTATAGGAAGGTTTACTCTAACAAATAACACAACAATAAATACTAAAAACATTTTATTTCTCATAGAATTTAAAACGGCTTCAGCTTCATTCTCATAACTTAGTCATGGTATGAAAGCAGCGTAGGTACAGTAGGTGGTAGGTGTACGCTTTCCCACGAAACAGTAATAAGCAATGATGATCTCTTAAACGATTTGTCCTATTTTGCTCACTTATCAATAATTATGTACACCAAGTCCTGCTGCTCACACGTCACGATTTGATTCTGGCCCTAACCAGATTATTGTTTTGACCTAAGGGTAAATCTCTTAAACTCTAGGGTGGCTCTGTTTTTATCATCACTTGCTTGTCTATAAACATCTCTGGTAGCAGCCTCTCTCAATAAGCATGACAAACTTTATCCAAATGTATGACCTAGAAAGTAAGAAAGTACTTCTTATTGTTGTTTATTTACTTTTGTTTAGTAATTATATCACTCATAATAATTCTGTCATTTTAAAAACACTAACCTGATGACTTCTGTGACTTGCAATTGACATGCCACTTGCAAAACATAATATGCTTAGATTTCCATGAGCAAGTAATACTTGGGATAGAGTTGTAGATAATATAATCAATAATTTCAAGTCTTGCAATAACACATGTCATCGTCATACCTGAAAAAGGTAAAAAAATTCAGTGTATTTACAAGTAATATAATTACATCATATTATAGAAATTTACAGCTGACGACGCGCGACGTACCCCTGACTGAACATAGGCCTTCTACTAATAGGCTGCTAAAATCAATGAGGTTATACAATACGCTAAAATAGTGAAAGGTGAACGGGTGTTTACAACAAATATTTAAAGAACTTATTAAACTTACCCAGGGCCATGGAAAGATAAGCAATAGTTCGTCTGGCTTCAATTTAAATTAACAGTATTAAATCGTAACGTAATTTAACTATAAAGTAAATACGGAAAAATAAATTCAAATCAACTTAAACAAACAGCCAACAATGCCATTGATCTGACAGATATTTTTTTGACAGTTTGACATTATGCATGGTGTCAATGTTACCAGGTTTAATTATTTTGGTAATCGATTGACGAAATCGATTGGCTGATTAGCAGTGATCGGAGTAGGTAGATTGATTTTACGTAGGTACTCGCATCATGAATAGTCATAGAAATCATAACATGGATAAGCCTTTTTTCCGGGATTTCATTTTGGTACTTACGGGATTTAATCAAATATTGTTAAAGTAAGGATTTTTAAACTACTACATTAGAAATTTATAGAATGCGATAGATAAACATTTAAAATATATTAAATTATTATATTGTTTACAGTATACCTATCCTTTTCTTGGAGTCCGATCACCTATATACTATTAAAAAGACAGCAAAAGGGTTAAACATTTCTTATTTATATTGATGTATTCTTTATTTTACACATCACAACATTTGAAATTCCTTAAAAAAATCTTAATAATTTCAAAATCCCGGAATCCCGGAGGCATATCCATACTAATATATACGTGCCAGTTCATTGACACCAAATCAATCTACCTACTCCGATCACTGGTGATTAGTTTATAAAATAACATTACTGTCTCGAAACACTTTTAAGTTTTTGAGTATATTCAGACCAGATAATATTTTAATTATTGTAAAATCATAATTTTACAGTATTTGAGTATAATTAGAAACATAGAACAATAGAGCATTTGAAACATACACGTGTAGTGGATACTCCACGTACTCCATGTGGGTTAGAATCGATTTTTCAATCGATTACAAATTATTTGATTGGAATAGTCTGTCATTTGGCAACATTCAGGTTAGGATTGAATGGCGGATGTACAAAATTACAATTAGTCAACCAAATAAATATTAATTAGGTTCTCTAATGCTAGCAGAAAGAAATTAAAAAAAAAAACGACTTAACTTGAAAAAAATACGACATAATTTTTGTTAAATAAGCTTCGACACAGTACTATACCGTGGGCCTGCTTTCGAGAAATCTCCTTTCAACTTTATAGGTCATCCGGAAGTGGATTATAGGTTTTTGATGACCATGGCTATGTGGTTGATAAAAATGCCGATTTTTAGACGTTAATATCTCAATAACCGTTTGAGCTTTATTTATGAAATTTGGAGTTCTAGTTAATCTAAGGGGTTTTAATAAATAAACCAAATTTCATGTGCTAATGTTACATAGATTTTGAGTTATTAAGGGGTCAAAAGTGGCTCCAAATGGTTCGTGTAATATAACACACTGCAGCCGTGTCTTGCCTGGAACTTGGCTCGACACGCTATCGCGTGTCTAGATGTAAACGAAATCTTCTAGGTACACACTACTTTGCCTGTACGTACCAAAATTCAAGTCGAAATATGTCGGTATAAGCACAATTAACATAATATTTTCATAATTAATCACCTATTCTGCACGCGCTCGGCTGAACGCTGACTTTTTCAAAAGTGCATAGTGCTTATTGTACCTTATACTCGTATACAATAATATGTATTCTTAATCTTTTTATCGTGCTTGTTAGTGATCCTAAGATTTCTACTACTTTTTCTGTTTTTACCCGTGAGAACCTGTAATTGGCTCTATGTTTCTTAAACAACTGTTATCCATTTGTTATAGCTGAAATAAATAAATTGTGCTTGCCTTAACTGTGTAATTAAAATGTCCAGCTTATTTATAATTGCACTGGTTAATTAACTAAACGTCTCATTAATTTGATCCAAGTAATTACATTTTAGTAACAAACTTAATTTTGACATTTTAATATTCTATTATATTTGTATTCACACGTATTCAATAAAAAGCGCTTACTAGATTTAAATTTGACATTAATACTTAAGCACTTTGTGCAGTAGATTAAGCCATAGAAAAGTAGGTGTATGTTTACCAAAATGCTTTTTAAAGTACAAGATAAATATGAAATACATGTTTTTGATGATATCAAGCGTGTGTAGTTTGATCTTTTGATACCTACATTATACAGCATGTATCAGAAAGGTGTGGTTAATAAAAGTGTTTTTAAAACCCAACTACGACAAAAAAGTCAACTAAAAAGGTATAAACAAGACATCACATGCACAGACAGACGTTCAAACTAATAAAAAATCCGGAGTCACACGTAATCTATTCGATTTATCCCTATCACGTGATTTTTAATTAGTCTGTCTGTGATGTCTTGTTTATACCTTTTTAGTTGACTTTTTAGTCGTAGTTGTGTTAACTTTTATTTTTATATAAATAATTTTGGGGTCATATTATATATATTTTTTTAATGTGCTCGTCAAGCCAATTCATTTGATACCCAACATGGCATAATTAAAAAAAAACTTTTTTTAGATCACGACTTTATGTCCTCTGGAGGGCGCCATATTGAATTTAATGTGACGTCACATAACCTATAACCAGCGGACGATCAAGATGCTTCCAACGATATCTCATTTGTCAAATTATCATCAGAAGTTTAGAAGTTATGAGGTAACAGATGAACATATATACATACATACCGGTCAAAATCGTAACCCTCCTTTTTGCTTCACCGTAGTCGAGTAAAAAGGATTTGGTACAGATCATCAAACTGAACCACTTTCTCCATGGGACTAACATTGTAAAATGATCAACTGTCCCATTCAAAATTTCAACTCGACCTGACCGTATGGGACGGAAGATTTTTTTATTTTTTTTTATTTGTCCCAGTTTTCTGATACATCCTGTATACTGTTTATTCAAACTTCTTTTCTGTACACCCAATCTGAAAAAAAATAGATACGTAGGTAAACCTAGGTATCAAGGTACTATTTCAATATTTGCATGTTAACATATTTAACTGAAGTCCATGAACGTGAATAAGATTTCCAGTGCTCCGACTTTATACGAATAAATGAATTTAAATGGCCGTTTACCTCGTGCCCGCTGCAACGCGGTCGTGCATTAGGCACTAGCGAGAGAAAAATTAATGAAAACATAGCAGAACTGCCATTCCTAATCAACACTGTAGCTAGAACATTACCCAGACAATTGAGTTTCTTCAGCGAGAATCTTTTGGAAATAAAACATTTTTAGTTCTAATTTTTAATGTGCAATTTTGCAATTTGTATACAAGCAAGATGAGGCGTATTCAGTGCTGTAAAAGTTGTTGTATTTTCATAATACCAAGTAGCTCTAATTTAATAAATACAAAAAAAAAAACAATAAATAAATACTTTTTTTTTTTTTTCTGTGGCACAAAGAAAATAGATTATACTATTTTCTTTGCGTCATTGTTATAGGGAATATTGATATTTTCCTCTCCACTTTTTCTTTTTGCTGTTTCACATTTAATATATCAAATATCTTTTACGATTTATCTCAAAAAGTTTTAATATTTCATAAAAACCTGAAAATGATTGATATTTCTCATGAACACTTATTCACAACCCAATAAATACATTTTAAAGTACGTGGCTATTTATTCCCGCTTTATTTAATTCTCAAGAATTATCTAAATGGCAGATCTGAGTGATATTTATATTTTGAACATCTGTTTTACTAGCACCTAATATTAATTTGACTGCTTGTAAAAGGGAGGCTTAGGTAATAACTACTCAAAGGTACTCTTTTTATTGCCTTTGTATTAACCGAATTTTGTCAAATTAAAGAGAATTGTGTACGAATAATGTCATGTTTGTTAAGGGTACAAGTAATTAATGTTTTTAATTAGATGTGCGTGGGCTAAATTAATAAGTAAATATTTACATAGTCTATACGTTAATTTCAAAGAGACAATGTTTATGTAAAATTTTCAGCCATTGTATCGTATAAAACATCGTTTTTATAGGTAGGTACCTAACTACCTAGAATTATGTTATTCTACTTTCCCAGTAAACGGTTTTAGACGTAATTATATTTTTGAATTATATCTCTCCACTTGCTGCTGCCCGCGGCTTCACCCGCGACGAATCTAATTATTTTACTAAAATAAAAGTAATTTAAGTTACTCCTTATAACATCAGCTATCTGCTAGTAAAAGTCCCTTCAAAATCGGTCCAGCCGTTTCCGAGCTTAGCCGGAACAAGCAGATAGACAGACAAAAATATTTTTTTGTAACAAGTACTGTATACTTTCATATGCATTTATAGTAAAAAGCTGTTATTTTGACATTACAAATAGACGCTTCAATTTTATTTATTTGTTTAATGTATAGATTATAATATTTAAACGTGAGTTCTATGAATATACTTTGTTTTATCTTACAATGATAAAACAAAGTATATCCATAGAACTCACGGAAAAAAATAATAGTATTACCTAGATAGACAACCTCGAATCTTGTTCATGGTATAATATACAAATATTATATTTTATCCAAAAGACTGAACAGTTTCTTCTAATTAATTAGGATAATTAACAACTAATGTTCGAAGACATACCTATACAGCTTATATTTTAATAATATACGTACAATGAATCTAAATTAACAAAGGGCAACCCTCGCTGTTGTACATCGTACCCAATGTAATTTAAGAGAAAAAAAAAACCAGCCAGGAGTATGTCGGACCACGCACAACGAAGGGTTCCGTAGTTGAGATGAAAGTATCTACTTTAAAATTATTATTTTTTAAATTGAGATCGTCGCAACAAGCCCCTTCATTTTTGATATGTCACACGGTACAGTTTGTATTTTTTTTTCTTTTTTGACCCCTAAAAGTGACCCCATATTCAAAATTCATTTATATGCGTTACACGACCGTGTTTGGGTCACATAAATAAATATGTGTACCAAATTTCAACTTAATCGGTCCATTAGATTTGGAGCAAATTGGCTGAGACAGACAGCCAGCTAGCCAGCCAAGCAGACAGATACACGAGTGATCCTAAAAGGGTTCCGTTTTTTTTTTGAGGTACTGAACCCTAAAAGCAATCAGAAGAATTCTCAATTCTACATTTGATTAGACTAATTTGAGGGATGTGCACGACGAAGCTATTAGATGAAAGTTAAGCTCAAAATCCATATGGGTGAACCCTAAACCGCCAGTATTTTATGCCCATTCTTCTCGATACGAAACTATCTTTTAGAAGTGGTAATTAGAATCAATTCTATTTTCTTGTAAATGTTGACGTTCCAAAGTGCCTTATATGTGCCTATTGGCTTTGCCATTAATAAGATTTCTAGTTTAATATAAAATCATTATCAGTTTTAGATGACAGCAAAGTACTTTATTCGATTTAAAACACGAACATGATTAATATTACTTTCAAAAAGATGTTAATTCAGCAAATATGTACGGAGACGTATTTCGTAGAGTTTGGCGCTTGTTTAGGGCGCCATCAATCAACGTCGTGCCACAGATAACTAAAGAAGTGATCTATAGACCGGTGAGACATTGGTGTACTGTGTCCGCGTTCACACCATCTCGTGTTGTTTGTTTATTTTAATTATACTGTGATGTACCATCGAAGAAACCTATAACTAAGCAATTTGAAAACAAAATCCCGTGCACACGACCCTTTTTTTTTTCGTAGGTAACCGTTACTATAGTGGCAGAGTGCTGCAAGCAGAAATAGTCCTTACGGTGTATAGGTATGGGTTTCTTCGATGGTACATATACATAATTGTTGGTTTAAGTGGATATTTTCGAGTCAGTTTGTGCCACGCATACCTTAAAATATTATCCACTAGCTGCGCCCCGCGGTTTCACCCCCATAAGTCTCGATTCCGTCGGAATATCGGGATAAAAGTATTCTATGTCCTAACCCAAGTCATGGTCTACCCACGTGACAAATTTCATCTAAATCCGTTCAGCCGTTTTAGCGTGAAAGCGTAACAAACAAACAAACTCACTTTCGCATTTATAATATTAGTTAGGATAAAATTGTTTTAGATTATGTTGGCTCATTACATTATCATTACTTACATTAGCGCCAGCGTTGCGGTTTTTTTTTTAATTACCCAGCATTAGTTAATTGATTCAGGCGTAACCATGCGGAAATCCATTATAAAATACAACAGACGTGGATATATTTAGAAATAGCTAAGCGGAATAGGTTACTAAATAAATATCCACGTCTATTGTATTTTACCCAGCATTATGCTGAGATATGGGCCTTTTTGGCCTCGCACAGGTCGTTATTATTTTTGTTGTTAGTTTTTTAGTTTAAAATGTTCCTTTCTTATTATTTTTTTTTTTTAACTGTCTGTATTTCCTGTGCGTGTCCCAAATAAAATATTTTTCTTTCTTTTTCTTTATTAGTTTATAAAATGATTATTTTGTTGTATCGCTCATAATTTAACAAGGGTTCTATGTAAGGGTTCTATGTAAGAGAATCTACATTTATTCAAATTCATATTTCAAAAAGAAGATCAGATGTCTAGCCTGAAAAACTATTATAGATTAAATTCAAAAGCATTACCATTTTTCTGGGGTAATCGGGTAAAAACAAAAATAACACAAACTTTTTTGCAAACATTTGAATTTCAAACTATTTTCGTCAGCATGAAAGCTTTAACCAAAAAATATGGAATCACATTCAGATTATAAATCGTCAACACTGTTACGCTAACATTTATATCGACAGCCGCGTTCAAAATCGAATGCATAAAAATGAAAAACGCCGGAAAGGCAGCCGAATAAAATTTTATAAGGTGTAAAATTTTGTAACACGCGCAAGTCGCCTGTGAAACGTGATGAATTTGTCCTTTACCGCTAACGACGTAACTTGCCCGATTAACTTAGTTAAAGTTCACAAAGGAAATGGTCTATCCCTTTGGCCCTTAGTACAACCGCACTTACTGTATTAGTTAGTCCTATTGACGGGATTAGGCAGATTAAATTTCAATTTTGACCGTTTGACGACATTGATAATAATTGCCCTTTGAGTTTGCGATAAACACTTGATTCAAGTTTCAAGATAGATTAGATGGCTATTTTTAACTATAGATGTTATTATTTTCTGTTCCAAATTTGGATTGATCGAGAAAACAAAATCACATAATCTTCCATTGAATCGGTCCACTTCATCTGTAGCTTTATTTTTTTTTGGGTGGGAAATTATCAAGTAACTTCTCCCGCTCTGGGTGGAGCGGGAGGGCGTGTCAGACTCTTACTGACTAAAACCCACCCGTGTTCCTTCAGTTGCCATGTTGCTGGGGGGCCACGATTTCCCTTTCGGTCCTTATTCGCAGCCCCGGCAGGCATCGGCCCTAGCGGACCCCGTCAATTCTGCTGACATCTCTTTGAGGCGCGCGTGGAACACAACGCGCCGTCGACCCGGGCCTGGTCCTTATCGGACGGCGAGCTACCCATTGTTCACCGTCCGCAAGCCCGCGCCTACGGTGGCCGGAAATCAGCTCGCGATTCCCGCCCAGGGCGTCTCCTCCTGCGGCGGTTAGGGGCGTAAGGGCGCAAAATTTGCCTCTCCCTCACGCGTTTTGCCTCCTCCTCCGCGAGCATATCAGTTTACAATTAAGTAAAACGTCTACCTCTCCAAACTTCTCCAATGCTATGACAATAGAACGAAATACGGACATTTTATTCGCCAACTAATAGTGAAACCCTTTTAATAAAAGGCAAGTTTCAAGATTGCTTGTCATCAAAAGTCAGCGCAACTTCCCGATCGCCAGTCATAGTTTTTAGGTGGTTTCCTCGGCATTATTTATGAGTCTTTCATGACAAAAGTAGGCGGTCACCAATTAGCTTTTTCAGGTATCCGTTACAGAGAGTACAAAAGGTCTTTTGTTCATAGTGTTCTTCGCAAAAATTACGTTGAACAAAGCTTCGTCGATACGCCACTGTTTTCCTATTTTTCTTTGCTATTGTTTGGTTCTGACAGACTATTTGTGTCCGGGTTAAGAGTACCCAATATCGGATGCTCGTTATCTTCCTAATTTTTCGGATCACACCTGCGATTAGAGCTATCCGATAGACATATCGATAATAAGTTCGGAATGAGAAAATTATTTGTTTGATTCGGCATACGATTCTTGAGCAATTTAGGTTGTTACCAGATGAGCGTAACTTGGTGTAATGTATACTGGTTACAGTGACTCGTTACAGCATTTCAGTAAGTACATTGCATTAGTTTCATGCAATATTGTAGTTTGAGCACAGTACACAAACTGAGTTCTCGTGAAATAAGGAAATCTAGTTTGCTAGTAAAACAAAAAATCGTTTTATTTAGGAAGTCGTTTTATTTACATTATCTAACAAACCTTATCACCTTTTACGTGTAAAAGTAAGTACGTGTCCTAACTACCTACATATCCCCAATCACACACAACACACCCACCCTCACGCGTTCGCTCACACACACACACACCCCCTTTCACAGACACACACGCAAACAGACACACACATCACATATAAAATATATTGTGTTACTTAATTTACCTCTATATTAATAGTCACTCAGGTAGATCGACACAGTCTACTATTTTAATAAAGCATTACTTTTTAAGCTGAATCACTGTCTCTCAAGATACAGGTTTCCTAGTTTGAGAGGCAGAGTTTTCCATATTGTGTACAGGTTTCAGTTATTAGATTATACTGCATTGTGTTACTACCAAAGCTCATCTAATTTGTGTTCATATATAAAATATGTTAAATCTGTATTTTTGTAAAATAAAGTTATTATTTATTTCTTTCTTTATTTTTCTCGTATTGTTTTAACAAAATTGTGTGGCACAATCGCTAGTGAAATAAGAGTAAAGTTTTGAGAACTTAATTATACGTTCATGTCACACAAACTCATCTGCATGCGTTGCAACCAACTGGGCTCATCAAACGGAGCTCCGACGACCGATAGCGGGATAAATATTGAACTTGTCCAAACAAGTAAACTCAGCCAGTGACGAAGCGGTACATACGAGTACTTGCATCATAATTGTGGCCAGTATTTTCCTTTAGAGAAACCTATTTTAGCAGTGAACTACGATAAGGTAAGAAGCGACGTTGCCATTATGCAGCGCTGCAGCTGTTAAAACCTCGTACGCAGTAGAAGACATCTCTAGACGTTTCTTGGAGACACACAGGTCTTACAAAATCAACACGCAAAACTAGTTTCATGACTCTGTAAAGTATGTCTGAACTTGGCATAACTAAGTGTTAATTCTCTTTGGTTCACGGCAAAGAATATCCAGCGATCACTAAAATGACTAAAGCATTAATCTTTAAAAAAATAACAGTCAACCTGCCCAGCCTTTTCTCAACTATGTTGGGGTCGGCTTCCAGTCTAACCGGATGCATCTGAATACCTGTAGTTAACATGGAGCGACTGCCCATCTGACCTCCACAACCCAGTAACTAGGTAATACAATACCCCTTAGTAAGACTGGTTGTCAGACTTTCGGGCTGCCGGGACCAGCGGTTTAACGTGCTTTCTGAGGCTCGGAAGAGTCTCGGTATGTAAAGATGGTCACCAATCCACGAACCAACCCCGGCACGCGTAGTTTAACCCGTGCGGCTTAGCCACGAGCTCCTCATTATCGTATATCTTTAAAACGTTCAGCTTTGTTTTTCTAACAGCCAAAGCAACAAACTTCAAACACCAAGCGTGGGAGGTAATTACCCTTTTGACCGTTCCTTGTACCGATCATTGTTTTCCATGTTTAGCGGGTAGTTTATAGACTATGAAAAACTTGTTCCATTAAGAAAGTTTTGCATATTAAGTAGATGGGAGCAACAATACGGAAAGTTCACGGTTTCAATACATTCTACAAAAATACTTTTATAGCCAAGCAAACTTTTACAGCTTGCGCATTATTGAAAACTGTAAATCCAATTCTTTATTGCTGTTGGTATTTTGCATTGAGGAAAATCGATAAAATAATACACTAAAACTGTTTAGGTAAAGTATTTTTATTCTCCAGCAATAAAAATTTAACATAACTGACACATTTAGTACAAATTAATTTTATAGTGTTATTCACGTTCATTCCTATCTGGGGCAAATTATTGTTCGTTCCGTTGAACCTCATGCAATCGTAAAGTAGATAAATACCTTACCTTTTTATGTCGTGTGAAAACCCTCAGGGATTTCCTTCGTCTGGGAAGGGTTATGTCAATCTCCGGACTCCGGGATTCCCGGTGGAACGCGCACCAGTGCTACCTTTGGCACTTCTTGGGGTAAACCAAGTTGTTTCCTCAACACCCTATAACTTATGGGTATGATTATGTATTATAAGCTTTGTTAAATTTTGGTGTACAATAAAGCACACTCTCTCTATCTGTCTATCCTACAGCCTAGCAATGAGTTGGGAAAATAAATACAATAAGCTATTTTATAATACCTGCTACCTCTCTTGCACCAGTCAGAGTTTCTGTAACTACAACAGAAATCCGTTAACCATGCCGAAAAGAATTACGCAGCTAAACCTTATTCAAAACCCATAAAAGTTCACATAAGCACAGAACTTTATAATACTTATTTAAAATTTCCAACTTCATAAAAGCTCAAATACCCATTGTAATGTAGTGTCGTTACCCGACCACGCCCGCTTTATAGCGTGTGTTTATGACCGACACTCTACGTCGCCTACACCCTGCCATAACTTTGTAGTGACGTCATAAACCACTATGCATCCTCAGGAAGCCGATGTGCATGATTGTACCATTCCATAATGTCGTTTGAAAATGTATAGCAATAAAGTCTGTTATCTGAAATTGTTTATGTTTATCTTTGGTTAGCTTGTGGTTTTGAGCTTCATTCTTTTTGGTATAATTTTCTTTTTAATGGCGTTTGCCGTCTGTTTGCACACCATATTTTACAACCGGATCTGCAGTGAAATATGGTGTGCTGTAATTATGTGGTCATAGAATAAAATTTTAGATAATTACCGCCTCGAAAAGTAAGTGTAGGAGTTTTTGTACTAAAGACTTCAGACTTAAATCATTCTATTAATGTCGATATTTGTTGTTTATTTTTTTTTTAACAAAATATTAAGATTTTATATGACGGAGAAGGTATGGTGTCTCTTTCGTTATTATCCGCCATATTTTAACTACTGTGGGCGTACTGTGGGTAGTGTTTATTGCGCAATAGAAAAACCGTTTTCAGTTCAGCTAAAATTATAATTTACTATCAAATGAATCACACTAGCTATTCACACACAGGGTAGGTACACGACACGACTATTCGGAATGCGCGACATTTCATAAACGTGTTCGCTGCTTGACCTCCACCGATGAACCCTGCTTAGCTCCGGTCGGTCCGAGCGTTATTTTGTAGACTCTGTCGAGCGCCGCTAGGCAACCCTTTTTTTTTATTGGGTGAGAAATTATCAAATAAGTTCTTCCGCTCTAGGTGGAGCGAGAGGGCGTGTCAGACTCTTACTGACATAAACCTGTGTTCCTTCGGTTGCCCTGTTGCCGTCGGCCACGATTTCCCTTTCGGCCCGTATTCACGGCCCCGGCAGGCATTGGCCCTAGCGGACCCCGTCAATTCTGCTGACATCTCTTTGAGACGCGCGTGGAACACAACGCGCCGTCGACCCGGGCTTGGTCCTTATCGGACGGCGAGCTACCCATTGCTCACCGTCCGCAAGCCCGCGCCTACGGTGGCCGGAAATCGGCGCGCAATTCCCGCCCCGGGCGTCTCCTCCTGCGGCGGTTAGGGATGTGAGGACGCGAAATTTGCTTCTCCCTCACGCGTTCCGCCTCCTCCTTCTCTAGGTGACGCTGGCTTCCCGATTAGTCAACTCAGTAAAGTATTTCCGACGTATATAACAAAATATTATTCTAGTTGACAACACACTGAGTCTCACTTTATTTTTAGCCACGTCGTAATCCACTTTTTATCCTCATCAAAAACCAATGCACACAATAGTAGGTACTACCCAAGAATATCGTCTGAAATACCTAGTGATAAAATCACTTATCTAAAAATACTTTATGCCGCAAGCTCCCTTTCTCCTACCATCTTCAGTGAAGGCTTTATGTATCAGAATGATATATTATACATGAGTTGATTTTTCAGTTTCTCTTCACACTTTTCGTACACGAAAACGCTTTGAAATACTTTAGTTGGTGTTGTCACAACTTTGAATAGTTTTTGGAAATTAAACTCTATAGAAAATGGCCATTTTTGGTTTATTTTTAGATTGTAGTAAGTAACTCAAATAAAATAGGATAAGGTCAGACAGATACGTCTATACGTATCTGTCTGACCTTATCCTATTTTATTTGAGTTTGAGGCGACTTGTCATCTTTTTCAATATTTCTTTCAATTGCTTCCTTCAGACAATCCATCAGTCATAATTCCCAAAAGACAACAGTATTGTATTAAAATACTGAAATAGGACAATACAAAATTTATTTTCGTGAACACGAACGCAATATTCCGATGCGAGTGATTATTAACACAGTATGTAGGTAGAACCTAAAAATAAGTTCTATTTCCACTACTACTTCCATACTCAATTTACAAGTAAAACAACTAAAACGCACCGAAATACGTGAAACGACAGCGTTATGATAAGGAAATCTAATGCACCACAAGATGTCAGAGGCAGCATGGCACCGATGCTGCCATTGACATTTTGTAGTGGGGTCCTTGACATAATACCAAAAAACAATCAACGCTACAAATAATGATTTTTAAAGACAACACGTGCAATTTTCACCAAAACCGTTGAATCAAGTTTCAAAGCTTTACGAAAATTATGAACCAACAGATTCTTCTGTAGTTTCACAACGAGGTGTAATTAAATTTTCACCCCTACTATCCCTCGAATAATGCCGCCGTTATATCCAATTTCAAAGGTAAACAATACTAGGCGAACGAGGAGCCGAATCAACCTCATAATATATGTTCGTACATCTTCACCCCACTGGCAATAGCAAAGGTCAAACCAACAAGAATGTTAATTTAACTAAAAATAATCATATGTGAGTAAGTATTACAGATTTGTGGAAAGATATAACATTATCTTGTTGGTGTCTTAAAGAAGGTGTGCGATGTCCCATTTTGGTGAGATTAGTAAAAAAACGATCAACAATTACGCGGACATAGCTACATCTAATACGTGTCTAAAAATTAAATTCCCTATAAATATTCCACTGTTTTACTAAAATTTTTAATAAGTCATAGTATTACACCTTTTATTTTGGAAAAGCCAATCCCTAAGTCTAAAAATTGTTTGGTGTAGACATAATCACAGGCAATGCAGTGCATTTCCAAGTACTTGGCTTTGATGCAAAAAGCGCAAAATTAGTCTTCGTTTCATGGAAATCCTAATTGTTTTTACCAGGAATTGTAGTGCGGCTTCTACAGTCTTTAGGAAGACAGGTTTATTAAAAAGTTTTATCAGCATGCAGATTGATAAAGCTGAAAATTCAACAACAAAAAGCTGGTTACAAGCGCGTTGGTAGAAGAAAAGTGTCCGAAAACTTTTGAGTCCGTTTAAAAACATGTTTTGGGAAACTGATTTATTCTATTTTTTTATTTAATAGTAGTAAAGAAAGTTCCTTTCATAAACAATATTTGGAATGAGAAAGAAGCAATCACGAATAAAGTCACGGCTGTCACAGGTTGCCGTGTGTTACTGAGTGAATCTGTGACTCGACGTCGCGTCGTCGCGAGCTCTGACATCAATTTTATCAAATGCGCTTGCCAACGCGATGTGCACACTGAGTCCCTGCTATTCAATTGTGGCGTGATTTATTTAATTTACTATACTGTGCATGGTACCTATTCCGTTCTGAATAAAAGTCGGTATAGTAAAGTTCAATGCTGTTTTTTCGTATACCTAATTATCATAAGGAACACGTTATTAGTTACACAACATGGTGTAATATATGAGCCACTTTAAAAAACTTGCCGACATTATGTCGCATGCATTAAGACGGTTTGCGCCTCACTCTAATGTCGATGTAGAATTAGCCTGACCGAATTCTGAACGTAAACTCTTGGACCAGTTTTGAGGAGGAGGAGAAAAAAAGGCATGAAGTTGAATAAATTGATGAGTAAGGTCAAGTCTAGTCTATCTCATATTTCCATACGTCACTGCCGAAGCATCACGAGTACTGACCTTATATTCATAATATACGCTTGCCGACGCATTTTGCACACTGAGTAGGAAAATAATTTAACTTTATTTATTTCTGCATTCGATATTGAATGAAAGTGACATATTTAATATGGTTTCACTAAATTTTCTGGTTCTATGACCATGTTCAATTCACTATAATGATACCGTTCAATGTTGATTTATTATATCGAAACGAAGTTCCTTATCGCACGTTATACTCTGCACACTTACCGAATGCGACCTAGACCGAAAAAGTGTAACATTTTGACTGTCACGACACTTTTACAATTGTATTTGTGTTTGTGTGTTTACAAGAGTGTGTCTATTTGTAGTATAGACGTAGGGGATGCGATTTTCCATTTAGTTAGTGTTAAACGTTGGTAATTTATTTCAATGTGCCTGTTATTTAAAACATGATATACAGCGAAAGGAACTTCATTCCAACCGGGTGTCCCACGACACCTCTCAATTTTTATTATTTATTTATTTTATTATTTATGTACACACTGTAAAATAGATAGTGAAATGACATAATTATAATTTAAAGTACAAAGGTACTGCTTATTTCTTAAGAAATTTCTTCCAACAGACCTGCGAAAGGAGAAATGAGAAAAAAATTTAGACAATAGTGTGTAAGAACAAGAGGAGAAAATATGGATATTGAAGTCTTAAACTAAAATTTTAAAATCTACACGTTTAAGCGTAATAAATTAACATATACTTAAATGAATACATAAAGCTTAAATATATAAACATACATACTATAGGTACATAAATACTCACAGTTGAGAGGAAAGGTAATGCTCTTTTACTCGATATTTGAATTGAGAAACAGTTTATATTGAATTGTATTAAATTATTAGAAAAAAAATCAAATTGTTTTGTCAAAAATTACTACTACGTTATTATAAAAACCCTCTGCTATAAAAAGCTTATTTTAGATCCAACAAACTTTTATTCTTTTACTAAGTTAACTGAAAGCCTTATCAACAAATTAGATATCTTAAACTCAATTGATATCATTACCAATGTTTGAAAAGTTGCTTTCTTTAATAATATATTTAGTAAGATTATGAGTTTTCTTTTAAGAAAGTTTTCCAGTTTTTTTACCACTCCATCGTCGTCCTGGGAATAATTAATTTACCTTGTGCTTTATTAATTTATACCAAAATGTCACCATAATTAACTCATTATTCAAACTTTACGGTTTTAAAATAAAAATCTTGAGTTTTTAGCATTCGTTTTCTTTTTTGTTATACTTAAAATACGTTTTTATTAGAGTAACTAGCTGACCCGACAAAAGTTGCCCTGTCCGAATTTTAATTTATAGAAAAAAGCAGATTCAGTTTTTCACGATTTTTCCAATATCCCGGGCAACTTTTTCCAATTTTTTTTTTTTTCTATAAGCCAAATCGGCTAGCCGATCTGAAGTGATGGGCTTACCAGCAAACAGCATTCCATTTTTATTATAGATAATATAAATCGACCTCATGGGTTTTAGTGCAGTAATTCATAGTTTATTTACCCCTAAATAAAAATACATGTATTAAGTTAAAGCTCAAAATTCACTATAATTTCGCGCCCTCAGAGATATCTAAACTCAACATAAACCACACCACAAACTTATTTCGAAAAATACGTTCAATGATATACAGCTTCACATAATCGCGGTACAACTTTTACGAAGACGCTCTCGTTATGCACAATCCGTGTCAGGGAACTATGTTGCGTCCCGTTGTGTCCCCAACTTTACGCCCTCGGCGGTTTGAGCTCGCATTACTACTGCATTTACTTAACGTCGTCCCTCAAGAGATGTCGTCTGCTTCGTACAAGACCGCCATATTTTTGAGTAAATTATTTATGAGTATGAGGACAAAATCGCTGTTTTAGCGGATATGATCGGGGACTGCAGGTTTATGATTCGTTTATTTTATTTGTGTTACTTTGGTTCTAGTTTAAACGATGCTGACTTTGATTTTTCTTTCCCAGTCGTAGTTCTGAGAAAGTTATCGGAAAGTTCTTTAGTTTATTACCTGCAGGTGGAAAAATAAGTGGTTTTATCGGATTCTTGTACGTAATCCGCTCAAAAACAAAATTGTTTTCTAAGTCTTTGCAAATAGATTAGATTACTGTGCGACAAAACTTCGTTAAAGGTTTCACAAATAAACTATAAAATAAACTATACAAAATTAACAAAAGACAGCTTTTATATAAATTCAAACATTACATAATTGGGCTAGAACTCGAGCAGACAATAGTTTCTCAACATTTACGGGTAACTTAATATCCAAATTTGAAACCTTTGATCTCAGAACAATAACAGCGGAGTTTGGACGGCTTTATTCAACTTGTGACAATAAGAGATGCAAGTGTCGGGGTGCAGCCGTCTTAGCGCCGGCGTAAGATTAAGAGATTAGTCACAACTTCTTAGTTACGCAAACAAACATTTATCAAACGTACTTAAAGCTTTCAGAAAATTTAGATAAATAAATTTTTCGGATTATTTGTTCTCACTATTTGATTAATAAAATTTAGTTTTGCTATTTCAAAAATCCAGTATTATCCCTGGTATTATTCTCTAGAATTAGGTATTGTGCTAAATTAAATGGGCGAAAACTAGCACAGAATCTCGACAGCTGGACAAATGAAAATATCTAATTTCAATGTTAAACAGGAAAATACAATTTATAACTAAGTAAATTTGTATAAGGAAAACATTTTCCAAATCAAACACAGACGAAATTCACCGAAACATATTTTCCATTACGAAAACTTGTTCTAGAAAATTTTGTGTCCAATATTGAGCAGTTTTGAATCCCACCAAGAAAACCCAATCAGCTTTTATCCGGTATAGCGATCCCTGGGACTAACAGTAGGATACCGACCGAATAGTCCTATAACGTTACGTAAGAAAATTCTACACACCACAAACCCGTATGCCACTTTGACGTATTAAAATACCAATATTTAGTTGCGAATTTTTGCATCCTGCAAAGGAGACGCAAGACGCGAGACACGCTGTTCCGTGGCATCTGTGCCACAGAGATCACGTACTCCAGACGTGAATTTTATTCCACGCATCCGATACCGTTGGAGAATTGAAAAGGCATTTCACCGCATCTAAGTCGGTTTCTCGCATCGAATATTGCTTTAAATTTTTACCTGTCACCGTATTTTTTGCCGGAGCTTCGTGGAAATTAGAAATAGTGTGTTTGTCACGTATGAAAAAACGAATGGCTTCGGAAGCGTGTTTGAAATTCAGTTTTGTAGATTGAATAGTGAAAGTTAAGTTTTTTATACACATTCATGGATTGAGTTTTGTTTCTAGTGAGGCTGTTTGTCCACCATGTCTATTGATGATGACTATGGATCATCATCTCCTAGTCTACTAGTAATATAATATAGCCTAAGATCCGACTTAGAGACGACCTTCACCCATCTGTTTAATGGATGAAAAGTATTTTATATCAAATTTAGTATAATAAATAATATATCGCGAGTGGGTTGGCTAAACTTGAAAACCTCTTTTCATTGGTGTATATTTTGCAATGTTTAAAAAAGGCATTTTTTTTTTTTTTATTAAACACAATATGGCCAGGAATTTTTTTACCAACCCACTCGCGATATATTATCTGACATACTAAGTTAGATTTAAAATAATTTTCTTTCATTAAACAAACGGGTGAAGGTCGTTCCTAGGTCGGATCCTCTACTAATATATTCTAACTTAGCTTAACCAAAATCTTGAAGATAACCATTTTGCCATAAGTAAACCTTACGAAAATTGTCTTTGACGTAAACACAAACAGTTAATATGAACTACTTATTGCCTTGCACAAGTTGCAGGAGTCAATTATGGAAAAGCGGGTTGCCTAATAGCGCAGACAGGAGTTAGACTAACGACTTGTGCACTGCTGCAAAGTCCTAGTCATCATTTTCTATTGGCATTGCTAATCGGCAGCATGTGTTTACAGTTGCTGCCTTTTGTAAGGAAACGAATTTTGTCTAAAAAAATTTATAACTCCAAAACTGTAGAAACTAAAATCTTTTTCAAAAATCAGAATGACCATATCTATAATCCATGTCATTTGTAATTAAGATGATTAAAAACGAAATCGTGAAAATTACATTCAGATTCTACTTTTTAAGACTACAGATGTATATTGAAATTATTTCAAATTTCTACGTAACATGACACGATCTAGCCACCCACTTGCATATTGAAAAGCTGCTCCGAAGTACCTCTATAGCCACACCTACGTAAACAAATTCAAAGGAACCGTACACATTGCTGGAAAAGAACTTTGACATTCACAAAATGTAGCGAATATTTACATCGCTAAACCTGGAGTAATCCACACCATACTTTAATGTGAGCAAATATAATTTTGCTGGATTATGGAGAAACAACGTCAGGCAAATTAATGTTGTCATGACGTATTGAAAGTAATGATCGATCAATTTAAGTTAATTACCGAATATTTTAAAACAACAATCGATCTAAGGGATATTGTTACAGGTACCGGTCTTTGCAGGTGAATTTAAGTTTTTCATAATTTCAGTTAATGGGAGGATTAATACTGCTGTGTAATCTCTGGTAATTCTATAATCCCCAAATGTGGTCTATAATCTGTAATATGTAATGGTTGTTGCCGAGGGAAATTGTAGGAAGTTTTATTCATGCATAGTTGTTACTCATAAATGGTTGACATTGGCATACAGGTCTTCAGGGGTAATTTGGTTGCAAAAGAACTCTCCTACATCCCCTTAACGGATTGCCGACGTATAACCAATAACCCTGTATAATACAAAAACAAATTATTTTGATGTTTTTTGAGGGGTCATCGACCTCATTGACTGTCTAGAAATATCAGTTAAAAATATCAGTTTTTTTTTTAAACTGCACGGAGGAAAATAAAACATGTTTTCTCAACTCATTAATATTTAAAGTTAAAAACAAACATTTTTTTTTTTTGTTTTTTTTTTTTTTTTTGTTTAGATAACGATAAGCATCACGTCTGTAGAGTTTGGCTAGCTAATTTGAATTTGACCCTGTTTAGATTTATTTTATTGAGACTTGCACAGACCAGGGCAGCATGGCACATAAGGGAGGAGGTCTATACTCAGCAGTAGGTGAAACACGGTTGCCAATTATTATTTATTTGTATATTTATCCAATATTTTGATGTAACCAATATTTTGTAACCATATGTTTATTTAAAAAACATACGCGTCGAACATATAACCTCCTCCTTTTTGGAAGTCGGTTAAATAAAAGAGTGTAGCGGTTACACCGCCACATACGAACTACGCATCATAGACATGACGTCACACAAATCCTGCATCGCGCAGTTAGAGTTGACCGAGCGATCGACATACATACAAGATTTCAAATTCAAACCGATGGGCAGTTGCCCGCCAGACACAACACCCGTCTGGTCCGAGGATCCTCCCTTTTCTATGGTGGATGAGTGAACTTAACACCCTGTTCCTCATACCTCTAAAGAGTGTCCGTGGAGTTTCTTGCCCGTTCTTCTCCATAGGTATCTACTACGCTTTGGAATGGGCAACTAGCTTCATCTTTCTAACTGACCGACCCCTTGACAATTCAAAAGTTCCCGTAATTGGTTTATTTGAAATAAATGCTTTGAGTTTCAGTTTATCAAGCAAGGCACACCAACGATATATTTTACAAGGATAGTTACAATAGGTAATCACGAGTCTTGAGTACTGTGTAAATATATCACTTATAAAAATAAATAAATACACAACATTCTTATTAAAAGATGAACAATTTATTCGACAAATTTTCAAATCATTATAATATTAGCATTAACATTAATTTGATACCAAACAAAATTATGAAATATGATTAGATTATAAAATAAAAAAATTATATAATAAAATAATTATTTAGATCTCACTAGACAATAATAATTAATTTTATTATTTTTTTATTTATTTTATAAATTACATGTTCCTTAAACTTAAAAAGGCACACAATTAGACCTCTGGGGTCTATCCTAGCATGCCATGGCCTGAGATTTGATCAACGCGCTTTTAATAGTTAATCATAATCGAGTTGATGTAATGTTCCTTCAACTTAAGCTTTATGTTTTTACTATTCATTGAGTCTCTGATGTCTACAGGTATTTTGTTTAGTAAATTGGGTATTGTAAAAGAAGCGGTACGCCTGCCATAAAAGTTATTTTTGCGTGGCACTTGAAATGATTTAGATTTGGCTTGTCGTGTATTCACGTCATACTTAACTGGAATTTGAATATCATTGTTATCAAAATGTTCTATGAGGAACAGATACTCAGCGCGTGCCAGAACAGGTAATACCTTGCAATGTTTAAATAACCCCGTGTAATTGTCTTGGTATTTATTTTTTACATAGTTTGGTACCACAAGTTTCAGCAAACGTGTTTGCAAATTATGTATTTTATCGAGATAAGTTTTAAATGTGCGTCCGTAACTGGTGAGTCCATAGGAGACTATCGACTCAGCAAGAGCTGTGTACATTTAAAGGAGGGTTTTATACGGTATATTGCGCTTTATAATGGAAAACTTGGTGAGAATCGCACGTAACTTGCCGCAAACAGATTCCACCTGGTAACTCCAGTTGAATCGGTTATCAATTATTAATCCCAGATAGGTATGATAAGGGACTTGCTCTATAGGCGAGCAGTGGCAGTCTGGTCCGTTTTTATGCAGACAATCATGACCATAAGCTATGATTTGAAAGGGATGGGAGGTACCTAAGTGACTTGAATGTACGTGTATAACTTTAGTTTTTTGTGGATTCAGAGCAAGTCCCATATCATGGGCCCACTTTGTCATAGAAGTAAAATCTTTTTGCAAACATTCTGCGGCCAAATTAAGATTTTTATTAGCAGAGAGTATACAGGTGTCATCCGCGTATTGATAAAGGGAACAGCGTGTTATAATATTTTCTAGGTCATTAACGTATGCCAGATAGTGGAGTGGACCAGACACTGAACCTTGGGCTGTGCCTTGTGTCACGTTAACAGGTCTGCTAAGGCTAGGACCAACTTTGACGCGATAACTTCGGCTACGAAGGTATTCTTTGCACCAGTCGAGTAGTTTCCCTCTTATACCCGAGTTTTCGAGTGTTTTTAATAGTGTACTGTGCCCGAGTGTGTCAAAGGCCTTGCTGAAATCAATAAATATGAGTATAACATGCTGCTTCTCATTTAGGCAGTTGTTAACTTCATCAGTAAAATTAGAAAGTAGTTGAGCTGTTGATTTCTTACTTTGGAAGCCATACTGTGCTTTGGAAATTATGTCATTGTCCCGATAAAAAGTGTGTATTTGGTCACATATAAATTTTTCTACTATTTTATTTATGGCAGGCAATATAGTTATGGGTCTGTAATTTGCCAAGTCATTGAATTTACCTTTTTTATGAATGGGCCTAACTATATCTGTTTTTAATTCAGACGGATATTTGCCTTGTTGAATACTCGCATTAATTAACTTTACTATTGCATTCACAATTTTATCTCCTATCAATTTGATGTCCATGATTCTTATTGAGTCATATCCAGCAGATTTATTTGTATTTAAGTTTTTAATGATTTTAATAATTTTAAGAGGTGTAGCTTTTCTAAACAATATTGATTTATCTTGGGATTTCATAAATTCGCGTTCATCCAGCAGGGGTTTATCATATCCGGGCACAATATTAGACACACTGGTTTCCAATTCCATTGCAAAGTCATTAGCGATACTCAACTCATTGTTTGATTCATTTAAGAAAGCGTTCGTTATCACCTCATCTACAGACTTCACTATTTTACCAGTAAGTTTATTTAATATTTCCCACAGCTTTTTAGGATTATTTTTGTTTCCAGCTATTTCTTTTCTGTAATAATTATTTCTAGTGTTTAGTATTATTTTATTAACTTTATTTCTAGTTTTATTGTATTCTAAATTTAGTGTTTTATTATCTGGGTCGTTTTTCCATTTTATAAATAGTTTGTCTCTTTTAGTACAACTTGTCCTTATCTTATTGTAATATAAAGATGAATAAAATAAATAAGGTAAATATTTAAAAATGAAGCGATAAAAATTAAAAGTAAAAAAAAACAAATTAAGACATAAATCGTTAAGCTAATTAAACTAAATCCAAATTAAATGAAGTTATTATTGAATTTGATTACATGATGACGATGATAAGCATTATTGTTCCAGGTATAAAGTGACTGAAGTTACTAAACATTAGAGAATAACATGCTGAAATTAGCCTGACCTACACCAATGTGATTTCATCCTTACCAGTCGAACTGGAGACCGTTTCCAGCTGCAAAACTTACAATTGGTTCTTCGAAAGAGTGTCGTAAATAATAAATAGTTTACAATGGCTTCCTCTCTCTCGACGATTGTATATTTTGAACATTTTGAAAAGGTTGTCAGTTCCTTATTGTATAAGTTTTTTATTGCAACACGGGAAGTATTGAAGCTATCTTTTCTTGTGTATTTTAAAACTTTGTTCTTGAATACAATGAGCGAGAAGATTTTCAACTTTGTTAGTACGTAAAAGATTTGGTACGTACCTACTTACATAAATTCAAGTTGCATCGCACTTTTATTCCTAATCTTTCCAGATGATTAATTGATTCAGACGTGACCTTCCGGAAAACCATTATAAAATACAATAGACGTTGATATATTTAGTAACCTGTTCCCTCTGCGTCCAGCGCTCGGTGTGGCAATACACCGTATTCGGGTTCACGACAAGTCAATCGTCATCCTGATAATGCTTCGTTGAGAGCTGAAACACGTGTCGATTTCTTACAGGGTTTTTTATGGCTCTTTAGGAATAGTTAAACAGAACAGGTTACTAAATATATCAACGTCTACTGTATTTTTTATAATCCTTCCAATTATCCTACTCCTAATGATCCAATTTTAAAACGGATCATCACCTTGGCATTTAATAAGATCTTCTTTTAATGGAATAGGCGGAAACGGTAGCGATTTATTGACTGCCTCTTTGGTCTAGTGGTCGCAAGCGCTCCTGCTGAGCTTGAGGTCCTGGGTTCGATTTCCGGGTCGGGCAAAGTTCCGGATGTCACCATTGTGTGGACCGCCCGGAGGACATGGTGGAGCATACGGTGGAGGTCTGCTCGGCTTGGGCTGAGCAGCGCCGTGTTCTAGTGGAGACGATTGGCGGCGGTGGTCTCTCGCGTCCGGCTCTGGTCCAGGCCATGGTACGGAGTGAGAGGGCATGGGAAGCCGTAACCTCCTTCTGCGAAGCAGTAATGCTCGCGAAGGAGGAGGCGGAGCGCGTGAGGGAGAGGCAAATTTCGCGCCGTCACGCCCCTAGCCGCCGCAGGAGACGTTTTGGGCGTCGGGAATCCCAAGCCGATTCCCGGCCACCGTAGGCGCGAGCTTGCGGACAGTGAGCAATGGGTAGCTCGCCGTCCGATAAGGACCAGGCCCGGGCAACGGCACGTTGTGTTCCACGCATGCCTCAAAGAGATGTCAGCACAACTGAAGGGGTCCGCTAGGGCTGATGCCTGCCGGGGTCGCGGGAAAATCCGAAAGGGATAACGTGGCCCACATACAGACAACTGAAGAAACAGGGGTGGGTTTTAGTCAGTAAGAGTCTGACACTCCTTTCTGCTCCACCCAGAGCGGGAGAAGTTATTTGATAATTTCCCACCAAAAAAAAAAGTTGTCGGGCAAAGTGTTATTGTGTTTTACCATACGAAATTCCTCAGTAGCAGCCTAGAGTCTGGATTTGTGCCCGGTTGATGGTAATACACTCACCCCCTTATACATGGGACTTAAACATAGCTGGTACTATAGGTGCACCTCTGCCTAACCCTTCAGGGAATAGAGACGTGATTAAGTTACGATGTTATGTTAGTGACTTCTTATGAAAAAAAATTTGACGTTTTGGACATATCAATTAGTCTGAATTAAATTAAGTTATTTGAAAGCTGTTTCAAAACTGAAGCGGTTTCTTAAATATTTCCTCATTCAGTAGCTACAGCAATTACTGTTCTTAATGAAATATTTTTAGAGTTCTCGTGAAATAGGACCGAGAGTTGTTATTAAAACGTTACAAAATTCTTGTTTAACTTCCTTAAAATCCTCATCAAATCTTACCAATCAAGATGGCATTAAGAAGTAATTTCAAAGGTCTTAAATAGGGCGAAATTAAAAATACGGACGAAGCGTTTCCTCGTCGAATTCTATCGTTGTTACCACGTTGACGAGACAATAGCGAAAATTGGAATGGAATTGAATACAAAGGTGAGTCCTACACACATATCTACCTACACAAACTTTACAATTACGACAAAGGTATATCTGCAAATTCGCGAGGTATAAAACCGAATTAGAATCTCGTATTTGGTTGAGACCGGCTTCCCAAAGAAATTGAAAATTTTCCATTAAGGGAAATCAACAAAAGCTTTACAAACGAAGTCAATGAAAAAGTCAAAGCGAGAGAAGAACGAACCTACTTCAGCCGAACGTTGGCAAGTAGCGAAGCAATTATTGGAAAACTAACTGGTGTTATTAATTGAACCATTTGAACGCTTTTTTGATCGAACGGTTAGTGTGTTTGATTAATTTCTCATTTGTTTTGTTCAAGTAATTATCTCGCATTTAAACTGGGGATAACCTAACTAATATTATAAATGTGAAAGTGAGTTTATTTGTTTATTAGTTTGTTACGCTTTCACGCAAAACTGGCTGAACGGATCGTTATGAAACTTGACAGAGTGCCTTTTCATAATAAATCACAGACGAAGTCGCGGGCAACAGCTAGTCTTCAATAATTTGTAGTACCGTCTAATTATTTCAACAACGTTACTTCAACTGAGATTCCTCTTAATTAACGTTTTATTATCGAATTCAGAAATGCAATACTGCAGTGGTCTGCCCACCCCCAGAAAATAGAGGGCCGGAGTCACTTTAAAACAACGGATCGCTTAGTTACATCATTTATTTCCTTTTACGTGGTTAACCTCGTAAATAAATAGCCATCAGACCGACGGGGATACTCGCTTGCTTCATCCGTACATTTCGTACAAAATGTCTGTGAGAACATTACTCTATATAAAAAAGGTATTCGAGCATGTTACAGAACATTTTTATATTACGTGAGAGAGTGCGAAACTGGCACGCAGGGAGCTCGGAAGTAGCGCACACTAAATTAAGAGCACAAGCGGCGAAATTAAAATCTGCGGTTACATTCACGAGAGGTTCCGACGCTAATAAACTTATGTGAATAAGCTTTACAACGGGAAATAAGTATTTCCCTTACAAAAACGTGGTAAACGAATAGAATCGTAGGAACGTTCTCTGAACAAATGCTTTCGTGTGTTAAGGAATAATTTTATTTTTATTTAATATAACAGAACAAAATGGAATAACAAGAAATCTTATTTGAGCCACATTTTAGCCATTTCATGTAGCTATTTAAATTACACTGTGTAATATGAACTGGCAAATACTTTTAATTTGCAAGCACTACTCACTTAATAAAACGAATAAGTATGTTATTTTAACTAATATATAGGTACTAGAGAGTTCACGTTTAGAAGTTCATTAAAATTTTAATGTATTTCCGCGTTATTTAAACAGCTCGTAATTAAATATAGAATCTCAGTTTGTGCTTTTCGGTAAATTAATTACTAGATATTATATTTCTGTACGCAGCTGAGATGTGGACATTACGAGAACTGGAAAAGAAAAAAGTAGATGCTCTAGAAATGTGGTGCTGGAGAAGAATTCTTGGGGAATCATGGACAGAATTCCGTACAAACGTCTCCATACTCCAAAAACTCGGCATCAAATAGCGTCTATCAGCACTAGTATAGTCTCGAATCATCATCTCCCTGCCCTCGTCCCATGTTACTTGGGGTCGGTGCAACACGTTTTCTTTTTCCACTCTCCCCTGTCAACCGTCACACTATCATTCACTCTCTTCTCTTGCATATCATTCCTCACATAATCCTTCCATCTTTTCTTTGGTCTTCCTCTCCCGCTCCATCCATCAACATTTATGTTCATCACTCTTTTAGTCACATGCACTTCTTCTCTCCTCATCTCATGCCCATACCAGGCTAAACGATTTCCTTTCAACTTTTCAGTCACTGGCGCCACTTTTAAACTTCCCCTTATATACTCATTTATTACTTTTATAGTCTCGAATACTGAAGTTTTTTGGTCATGTCTCTTGGCGGAATAATGAATCCATAGAGCGTCTAGTGGTGCAGGGCAGAATGGAAGGTAATAGGCCACGCGGGAGGTCACCGATGAGGTGGACCGATGAAATAAAATCCGCAGTTGGAGGCTCTGTTAATGAATGCGCCAGACTGTCATGTAACAGAACCAGATGGAGGGAGATCGCGAGGCGGGCTACGACTACACCTGCGATTAGACACAGTTCATTGTGACTACGACCGCTCTATCAAGAGCTAAACGAAGAAGCAGAAGAATTACTAGGTATAACACAACGTTACATCACGCCTGTTATCCTCGAAGGGTTGGGCAGAAGTGTACCTATGGTACACCCACATTTCACCAGTTATGTTTAAGTCCCATGTAAACCTATTGCCATCAACCGGGCACAAATCCAGACTCCGGGCTGCTACTGAGTATTTTTTTTACTAGGTATTTAAATTCGTATTTTGTTTTATATTGTCACGGAGTTGTCACGTTTCTAAATAGTGAATTTTTTTTAAGAAAGAAATATAGGTTTATTTGTCACAAAAACACGTGCATACAAAGACAAGAGTAAGTAAGCAAAAAACAAAATAGGTATAACTTAGTATATAATAGGCAAACATGAGTATAAAATAGAAATAGTTTTAATAAGTTGGAGACTGAAAGATAGATAAATAGCCTAGATAAAAGATACATAGCCCATTCATATTTTTTTCTGAATGCACAATTTTTAATTATTACCTACATGTGATTGTAATTAGTATGGTAGAGCAGTAATTCAACTTAGAGCGCTACCATCATCTAGCGTGTGTCTGGGTAAAGCTTTAGTCAAAACTAGAATAATAAAAAGATGTAGGTACCGACGCATATTGTGGTTTTGTTACCCAGTTCTGTTTTTTGGTTTGGTGAATTTAAATCTAGGTTTGTTTTAACTTATCATACTAGTGCGCAAAGACGAACACAGAAAACTATAAATAATAGATTATGGTTGTTGCTTCTTTTCAAAATAACGAATGCCACCTGAATAGTGCACATAAATAATACATACTGTCAAAATAGTAGGTATTTATGTGAGGTAAATTTCTACTGATTCAAGAACTTTATGCGCCATAGGTACTTTATAAGAAAAAACCTTCTGAAAATTGTTACTGATAATGTTTTCATAGCACAATTCACTCACAAAATAGTGAATTTCATCCTTATTTTATTACGTCACTACTATTAGGTACATTGTATAAAGTTGAGTTACTCGCATATGCGAACAGTTGCTCTGTTTCATATCTAGGACATCGAACTTTTGAACTATGATCTGTTCCAAAAATATTTGATGAAAATGTAAACAAATAGATCAGAAAACGTACCCGTGGATGTCAATTTATAGTGCCACTTACAAATTGAATGCTTTGATTTGATTATTAATTCATTAGGTACTAAGACCCGAAATTCTTATTTTCAATCTCGTTAGATGTTTTTCATCTAACAATTAAGGTTAATTTTACAACCTCAATTTTCTTCAATGATTTTGAAATAACAATTTAATAAATAATATTATTTTAACACTTATTGGAAAAAGTGGAGAGATATAATTTAAAACTTTTAAATACTGATGATTGCGTAAACATTTAACTTGAGCAGAGTTTGTTTACACTTTAGATACTTTTGTAACAGATTACTGGTAAGCTTTGTCCTAGGTTCCAGAAAATGTCACACTAACATCATAATTTACATAACATGGATCTAAAAGCGCCATAAACTAAAAATAGCTCTCCTTACCTGCGCTAGCTTCCGAGCGATTTAGTATGCATTTAACGCATAGATGCACCCTTTGTACTTCAATACGCCTACATACATGAAAGTGCTTTATCCCGTTCATTATTCTTTGGAACGAAGTTATCTACAGCACTAATATGATCGAAAATATCCTTTGGTGACATTTTACCTTTATTGGTTTTACATCTTCGCTGTAAAAATCTGTTTGTTCTTACTTTAGTGTGCAGTAGATTTCAGGAAATGCTATAAAATTATTATTATACAGTGTTGCCGATTCCCTTGTTCACAAACTAAACCAAATTTAAGTTCAGTGCATCTTTTTCTTTCTATTTCATTAAGAAAAGGACAGAAGATAAATTTTAGTTTAGTCCTGTCAGATTAATCAGTGCTTGACATAAATTGACGTAATTTTAGTAGGCAAGTTTTTAATCACGTCTAAACTTGTATGGAGTAGTGACAGGCGCTGATTAATTTGGCAGGACTAAACTAAAATTTAACTTCTGTCCTTTTCTTAATGAAATAGAAAGAAAAAGATGCACCGAAGTTAAATTTAGTTAAGTTTGTGAACAAGGGAATCGGCACCAATATTTATGTGCAGATTAGTGAAAACTAATATTTCTTACATTGCTATTTTGTTACAAGAACGCTCTAGTTCTTAGGTGACTTCCTTGGTAATTTAAAATATTAATAATAAGCAAAGAGAAAGAAAATTTATTTATACGTAGATTTTTTTAAATAGATTTTTATTTCACTTTTATGATCAAATATTTAAATTATAAATTAAGTAAATTAATTAAAATTTGCAATTTTATAAATTAATTAAAATTTGCAATTTTATAAATTAATTAAAATTTGCAATTTTATAAATTAATTAAAATTCGCAATTTTATAAAATTTTAATTGAAAATGAATAAGAAAAAGATATTGTTACTGCCATGAGGCTTCGATCCGGTCACATCTCATCGAGGAAGTTTACGTTCCTTAAGAGTACCTATCACAAATTCACCTAATAGCGAGAAATGTGGAATAATCGAGTATGTACAGTAAGCGCTCAAAAGTGCATGAGCACGCTAAGAGTCGTATTGCTGTGAACACGCGGTATAGCTCGTACATTTGTATGTGTAAGCAACACGATACACACACCACAGATAACGCAGTTTTGCACTACACGAAACAACAATATATTTCCGTCGCTTTAAACATGCTAGCACACACGCACTATGCGCGTGAACTTGACCAGTTAATGGCATTGCTAAAATTCGATAGTAACTTAACAAGTGCAGATAGCAGAAAGCGTTAAGCGTTGGTATGGAATTCAAACTGCCTCAGGTTCTAATCTCGTAAAACACAGTGCGGTTTTTTGCAAATATTATTATTTTTGTTTTCGTTAATTTTCGTCGTTTTTAAATATTGCTGCTTTTTTATGTTGTTATTGCAATAAAGGTTTTAGAATAAAAAATGCGTGATATATGATAACAAAATTTAAAAAAATATGTTTATTCGTTATATTTATTTATCATTACTTCAGCTGAATAAGATGTGAAATAGATGTCAAGAAACTTAGAAGCAGTTTGTATTATTTTGACATATTTAAATTATGAAATATTTTAAATTTTTAATGGATTTTTTCACCATAAATATTAAGCTTTGATCATGGTCGAAGTAATTAAGTAATAAATAAGAATATTAGACTACTTAAAATGTAAAAAACTACTTACAGAATAGGTAATTTTAAGGTTAAATATGGGCGGGGTGCGTACAGAAAACCTCCACGTGTGCCTGATACCTGCTGGTCCCTTATGGATACGTTCGGGGGGAAGAGCAGTTGTCAGGCCAGTGCACCCTGGGCATGAACAAAATACTCTTCGGAAAAGGTTTGGGAGTTTTTCGGAGAGGGTATTGTTTGTGGCTAATTTCTGCGGGCGGGGGAGCAGCATGCTCCTCGACGTTCTTCCGCGTGTCCCTCTGATTTGCAGAGGGCACAGTGGAGGAACGAGGGAGGCGGGTCGCTCCTGATCGATCGACGTTAGTCGATTGACACTGGACGTGACCCAGCCGCTGCGGTGCAGGCGCACCAAAGCGGCTGTCGTTTCTCCCTCAACAGCGATCTTGAGGGAGAACTTTCGGCGGGTTCGCTGAGCCAGGTTATCTGGACAGCGAATGGAGGCATGTTTAATGCCGCCGCCGGGGGCTTGGCTTAACCGCCCGGCCCAGAGGAAGGACACCTCTAAGATAAAAAACCACCTAATCCTAAGTTTCGAAGCGCGGCGAGAGGATGAGTGGCTGGTGGGGGACCAGTCGTTAGCGCTTCTCCTGTAGATACCTGCCGACCTCTACAGTATATAGGCTTACCTAGGTAAAAGGCTCTGCCTTTTTTTTTTTTTTGTTTTTTTTTTTTTTTGTTCCGGGGTGGAAAATCCTCATGGATGTCCTCCGCCCTGGGGCAGGCGAAGGGGTCTGTCAGACTCCTACTGACTAAAAACCACCCCGGTGTTCCCTTCCCACACTTGGACCGGGGATCATGAGATCTAGTGCGCCTTCCATGATCCCCGACTGGTGCCGACCCGCATTTGCGGGCCACTTCATGCCCGCGGGGGGAGTGAGGTGAGACTCCCCCCGCGACGTCAAATAGGGGCGCGCGTGGAACACTACGCACCGCCACCTCGGGTCCTGCTGGATGGGGGGCGGCGGACGTCCCCGAGTCCGCCGTCCCTCCGGATCTGTTTACGGGGGCTGGAAGAGGGCGTTGTCCGCCCTCCGCCGACGCCCAGTCCGCCTGCTACGGATTAGGAGAGAGGTCTCAATCTCCCTCTCCCTTTCCGCAGCCTCCTTCTGCGAAACTACGGTTTCACAGAAGGAGATCACCGCATCCCACGACTCGGCGCTCCCGACCATCGAACGAGCGACAGCCGGCAGCGCCAGGTCGGCTCCGACTTCAGATACGAGGGCACGGCGCGGCTCCTCCCATGCGGTACACTCTGCTAGTGTATGCTGCGCCGTGTCCTCCCGACAGTGGGTGCAGTGATGGCACCGAGCGTCCGGCTCCCTGTTTATGCGACACAGGTACTTCCCGAAGCAGCCATGCCCCGAGAGCACCTGCGTCGCCCGAAACGACAGGGAACCGTGCCTCCTCCCGAGCCATTCGTCGAGCACTGGTCGGATCGCGTCGACGGTAGCGAGGCCGGCGGTAGGGCGCAAAAGCCTGTCCCGCCATTCCGTCACCAGGACCTCGCGGAGCTGAGACCGATGAAGCTCGATCTCACGCTGCATCGGTCCACCTCCCCTCGTTCGCGCCTCCTCGCGCCACCGGTGCAGTGAAGCGAGGGCTCTCGCTTCTAGGTCCCAGGGCGGGGATCCGGCCAGTGCACAAGCCGCCTCATAGGAGATCGTGCGATACCCCCTGATAGCCCTGACGGCCATCGCCCTCTGCGGTTTTCGCAGTATTGCGATGCTACCGGCCGTCAGGTCAGAAGCCCACACCGGGGCCCCGTACAGGGCCATGGATCGCACGATCCCCAAGTATAACCGCCTACAGGCGGTGCTCGGGCCCCCCAGATTGGGAAGCAGCGTCGACAGCGCACCCGCGGCGCCCATCAACTTGGGCGTCAGTTGTCGAAAGTGGGGGCCGAAGTCCCACCGGCTGTCGAGCACCAGTCCCAGGTACTTCATGGTGGACTCGACAGCAATTTGGACCCCCCCGACCACGACGTGTGATCCCGGTGGTGGCGCTCGCCGAGGGCCGTGAAAGACCACGGCCTCCGACTTATTGAGAGCCACCTCCAGGCCCAGGCGTCGGATGCGACCCACCACCTGTGAGACCGCAGCCGTCGCCAGCAACGCTGCCTCCCTATACGAGCTCCCCCGGGCTGTAACCAGCGTGTCGTCCGCATAACACGTCAGGTCCACTCCCGGTTGGAGCTCGCCCCTCAGCACCCAGTCGTAACCGATGTTCCACAGGAGCGGGCCCACGATCGAGCCCTGTGGAACACCGCACGACATATCGCGCCGGCCCCCAACGTCGCGTCCCCTGTAGGTGACAC
The DNA here is from genome assembly GCA_949152395.1 of Agrochola litura. Lineage (NCBI taxonomy): Eukaryota > Metazoa > Arthropoda > Insecta > Lepidoptera > Noctuidae > Agrochola > Agrochola litura. The sequence goes on along the minus strand of OX424509.1, from coordinate 11,448,566 downwards.
ACCTTTCCGCTAAATAAGCCCCAACGATGTGACGGAGATAGCGGGGCACCCTATGGTACCGCAGTGCCTCCCGAATACAACTCCAGGGCAGGGTATTGAATGCGTTGGAGATGTCCAAGGACACCGCCAACATAACCCCGCCCCGGGATACCGCTTCCTCCGCCAGGACTCTCACCCGCATTATTGCGTCGACAGTGGAACGCCCATGCCGAAAGCCGAACTGACTGTCGTCCAGATCCGGCCCTTCTCTGTATAAGTGACAGACGAGGCGGGCTGCAATTATCCGTTCAAAAAGCTTACCCACCTCGTCTAGCAGCACTATAGGCCGGTATGCGGACGGCGAGTCTGCTGGGCGCCCCACTTTCCTGAGCAGGACCAGACGACCTGTCTTCCACTGAGCAGGGAATAGGCCCCGCTCAAAACAAGCTGAGTAGAGTCCTCTCAGCTGGGGCTCTAGCTGTTTCAGAGCGAGGGCGAGCGCGCGGCCGGGAACTCCATCGGGCCCCGGGGCAACGGTTTTAGCCCGGAGCCGCGTTACGGCCGCCCTCATCTCCGGCTGTGTCACCTCAGGGACGTTGACCTCCTCATCCTCCGACTCTGCGGCTGTGGGCAAAGCCATCGGCGGCGGTGTATGCTCTTCTCTAGCAGGGAAGAGAGCTGCGACCACATCCTCCAGCAACTGCGGCTGTAAGCTCTCCGTTAGTGGAGGCGCCCAGGCACGAAGTTTCCCTCGGACTACACGATAAGGGCGCCCCCACGGATCCCCGTCTAGGGTCGCCAACATCTCCTCCCTGGCTCGAGTCTTAGACTCGCCGACAGCCAGCCAACGAGTCTGCTTCGCCGCGCGGTACACCTCATACAGCGCGGCTTCTTCTTCCGGAACCCGACGACGTCTCCTCCGGTATCGGGTGTACTGGCGTCTAACCTCCACGCAGGTCACGCGCATCTGCTCGATTGCGTCGGACCACCAGTACAACTGACGCCTTGTGGGCTTTGTGCGGACGCGGGGCATGGACGCGTCGCAGATTTGTGTCATCGCCCCGCGGAACCACTGCGCCTCTTCTTCGACGTCGACGGGTTCGTTCGTCGGTGACTCCCGGACCCAGGCCTGGATGATAGCGGCTTCCTCGAGAAGCTCCCTGTCGAGTCGCTTATACGACCAGCGAGGACCATCCATTCGCGGGGCTGACGGTCGGCCGCCGCCCGCAGTCTGGGTGGAGACGTCGAAGCGAATATATCGATGGTCTGACAACGTCTCCACCTCTACGGCAACTCGCCAGTCGCGGACACGACCCGCAACAGCGGAGCTAGCGAACGAGACGTCCACTATAGACCCACCCCGCTGCCGCACGCACGTGTAAACTGAGCCCCGATTCAGGATGGTCAAGTCGGTCGTGACCGCCCACTCCTCCAATACCTCACCCTTGGGGTCGGTGACCGGGGATCCCCACGCCGTAGACTTGGCATTGAGATCCCCGAGCAACAGCACCGGGCGAGGGTGGAACCGGCCCACGACGGCACCCAGTTCGACAAGGAACCCCTCGAAGTCAGCAAGACTCCTGTTGGGCGAGAAGTACGCCCCAATGGTGACAATTCCGTCCGCAAGGGCGGCCACCCAACCGTGTCCTCGGGAGGGACTGACCAGTGTCCCGCCAATGATGGCCACTAAACCGTCTAGGTCCCCTGCCCAGTTATCGCGGGGAGGGACAAAATACGGCTCAGCGACCACAGCCACATGGATCGACCACTCCGCCATGCTCTGGAGCAAAAGATCCTGAGCTCTGGCGGCGTGGTTGATATTCGCCTGGAGGAAATGGAATTGTGCCATCACTGGCATTCCATTTCCTTGGCATCTCCTCCTTCCCTGGGTCGGGAGTCAGTTGCTTGATTGCCGGGCTGTGGGAGAGGCGCAGGTCCTCTGATAGCCCCAGTTCTCCTGCCAACCTTTCTCGGAGCCTTGCAAGCTTTCCCGCCAAGTCTGTGCTCCGTAGGCTTCCCTGCAGCTGCGCAAAGACTGCAGTTCGGTGTAGCGGAGCACTGGGCCCTGTAGATACCTGCCGACCTCTACAGTATATAGGCTTACCTAGGTAAAAGGCTCTGCCTAGGTGGACTTTTATTTCCTTTACTACTCGTGGGAACAAAAATGGAAGAATTTAATAACAAAAACAACAAAAATGACGATAAAGTGCCTTTAGTGGCGGAGAAGTTACCGTTTGCCGGCGACGGCAACAAGAGCCGAGGAGGCTCATGTCCCTCAGGGGACCAAAGTATGTCCGACCAGGACGTAGGACGTGGTGGGGGCTCCAAATTCTGGGGCAAAAGGTCGCGCGGGTCGGAGCGCACAGGATCGGCGGGGCAATCCTCGAGCGAGGAAAGCCTCCCGATCGCGAAGGTGCCGACGGTGAGGAGAGGCCGAGGACGAGCGGTAGCGGGAGCAGCTCCCGCTTCGAGGCCGGGGCGGGGCAATCGGGGTCGCCTCAAACGGCCTGATACCCCGGTTATCAGTGCGGAGAGCGACCCCGGGGTCTCGTCATCCGAGGCCTCAACAGAGGAGTTGGAAGTGGTGGTTGCCGCCTCACTGGTGGGCACGAAGATGCGTCCTGACGCCGCGAAGAGTGCTCAGGGTGGGGTGGTCGCCGAAATGGCCCGTCCGCTCTGGGAGCGGGCCAAAACAAAGCCGGACCACCGTGGTGGTAAGCCGGACGCCGCTGGCGGCTCCAATTCGGAGCGAGCGGTCAAGTTCGCGGAGGAGGTAGCGGCCGCGATCAGCGAGGTGGCCTTTAAGAAGACGAAGTCTTCTAGAGGCAAGGCCATCTCCGTGGCTACTGCCTCGATCATGGCGGCTGCGGAGGCCCTCCAACCCGGGCCTCCGTCGGACGGTATGTCAGAAATGCGGGCGGAGATCGCCCGCTTGACAGCCGCCATGGAGCATCTCCAAAAGGAGAATGCGGAGCTCCGAGCGGACTTGGCTGGGCTCCGACGAGCCGGCCCCCGAGAGGTGCCGCAGGAGGGGGAGCAGCATGGGCAGGGACAGCCCGTGACTGCTGAGGACCGGATCCTCAACCTGGTGCGGCAGGAAATGGCTGCTCTACGGAGCAAGTTTGCCACCTTGGAGGCCATAGTCCTGCGCCCCCCATTGGCGGCAAGCCAGCCGGCCTTGGGCCAGCCAAAGGCGGCGTCATACGCCGCCACCGCAGCTGCCGCAGCCAGACCAGCCTCGTCGGGGCCGACCAAAGGTGGGGTGGCTGCACAGGCGGCGAGGGCCCCAACCAAGGCGGCGGAGGCCCTGGCCAAGGCGTCGGGGGCCCCAGCGAAAGCGGCGGCTGCTCCAGCCAGGGCGGCAAGGGCCCCGGCCAAGGCTGCGGGGGCCTCGGCTAAGGCGGCGAAACGGCCGCCCCCACCACCTTCTGAATCTCCTCCGGCCGATGCCGGATGGCAAGTAGCCGGGGAGAAGAAGAAGGCTGGCAAGGCGGCAAGGGCGGCCAAGAGAAAGGCGAGGCGGCAGCGGCGCAAGGAGCGAAGCGTCGCAGATAGGCTCCGCGCCCCGAAGTCCGCAGCTGTAGTGATTACACTACAGCCGGAAGCGGAGAAGAAGGGCGTGTCCTATCAGCACGTGCTCGCCAAGGTGGATGCGGCGGTGGATCTGAAGGAGACGGCCAATGGCGTCTGGCTGAAGATCACCGCGACCGGGGCCAGGATGCTGGAGATCCCTGGTGCGAACAGCGGCCCGGCAGCGGACGCTCTGGCCAATAGGCTCAGGGCGACCCTCAATCCGGACGAGGCCCGAGTGTCCAGGCCCACCAAACGCGCTGACTTGCGCATCCGGGGCCTGGACGACTGCGTGACGGCGGAAAAGGTGGTGGCCGCGGTCGCCAGGACTGGGGGGTGCTCTGCCGAGGAGGTGAGGGCAGGCACCATCCACCCTGACTCCACGGGGATGCGAGCCGTAACGGTGAGCTGCCCCGTGTCGGCGGCCAAGCTTATAGCCGGGGAGGGCCGAAGGCTTCTGGTGGGTTGGGTCTCCGCGCAGGTCAAACTGCTGGAGCCCCGACCTATGAGGTGCTTCCGCTGCCGTGTGGGCGACCACGTGGGAGCGAAGTGCACCTCGGAGGTGGACCGCAGCGACCACTGCTTCCGTTGTGGTCAGCCCGGTCATAAGGCCGGCTCGTGCAACGCCGCGCCGCACTGCGTCGTATGTGCGGCGGCTGGCAAGCCGGCCGATCACCGGGCTGGGAGCAAGGCCTGCGCTCCACCCGCCAAAGCCAGAGGCAAGGGCAAGCCCTCCGCCACCGCCGTCACCGCCGCAGCCGCCGCCACTACTGCCGCCGCCGCTGCCGCATCCACCACTGTCGTCGTCGCCGCCGTTGCCGCCGCGGCGGTGCCCTCACAGGGGGCTAGGGAGGGGGTCGAAATGGAGTGTCAATAACGGCCCCATTACGCCTCCTCCAGGCGAACATCAACCACTGCGCCGCCGCTCAGGATCTGTTGCGCAGTGGTCGATTAACATCGCCGTGGTCGCTGAGCCGTACTTTGTCCCGCCCAGGGATGACTGGGTGGAGGACCTGAGCGGCTCAGTGACCCTCATTTCGTCGGCCGCCGCTGGTACCCCGTCCCTCGAGTCTGTCAAGAGAGGACGGGGTTGCGTGGCAGCACGGTTCGGGGAGATTGTCGTGGTAGGGGTATACTTCTCCCCGAACCGAACTCTCGCCGAGTTCCACAACTCCCTTGTGGAGTTGAGAGTCGTCGTCGTCGGGTTCGGTTCCCTCCCCGTGTTCGTCCTCGGGGACTTCAACGCCAAAAATCTGGCTTGGGGTTCCCGCTTTACGGACACACTGGGCAGGATGGTGGAGGACTGGGCTCTGGAGACAGGCCTGGTCGTCCTAAACCGGGGTTCTGTCCCCACGTGTGTGCGGATGCGGGGTGAATCAGTGGTGGACATCTCGTTCGCCAGCCCCGCTCTGTCGCCGCGTGTTATCGACTGGCGCGTCATGGAGGGGGTGGAGACCTATTCCGATCACCGGTACATCCGGTTTGACGTCTCCACCCAGACCTCGAGCGCGCCGGTCCGACAGGCCCCGAGTGGTCCGCGATGGGCGCTGAAGCGGCTGGACCGGGAGCTCCTCCTGGAAGCCTCGATCGTGCAGGCCTGGGTGTCATCACCGGACAGGCCTGCCGACATTAACGACGAGGCGGAGTGGTTCCGGGAGGCCATGTCCAATATATGTGACGTGGCAATGCCCCGAGTCCACCCTGGACGTGCTTCGCGCCAGGTGTACTGGTGGTCGCAAGAGCTGGAAGCTCTACGCAGGGCGTGCGTTGCTGCGCGACGCCGGTACGCCCGGCACCGCAGGCTCCGTATCCGTCCTCCGGATACGGAAGCCATTCAGGCGGAGCTGTACGAGGGGTACAGAGCGGCGAAGACCACCCTCCAAGCGGAGATCCTGCGGGCCAGGGCACTGGCCCGCGAGGAGATGCTGGAGACTCTGAACAGAGACCCGTGGGGACGCCCATATAAGATGGTGCGGGAAAAACTCCGCCCATGGGCTCCCCCGCTGACGCAGAGTCTCCGGCCCCAGCTTATGGAGGACGTGGTGAGCACTCTGTTCCCTTCAAGAGGGGAACATACGCCCCCGCCCATGGCTCCGCCCATTGCGGTGCCCGATGCGGACCACACCGCCGACGACGATGACGACGATGCTCCGGAGGTGACCGAGGTAGAGATGAGAGTGGCGGTACGCAGGATGAGTGCGAGGAATACCGCCCCAGGACCCGACGGCATACCCGGAAGGGCCTGGGTCCTGGCCATGGGGACTCTCGGGCCTCGACTGAGAGGGCTCCTAAGCGCATGCATGGAGAGGGGCCAGTTCCCACTTTGCTGGAAGACTGGGAAACTGGTCCTCATCAGGAAGCCGGGGCGCCCAGCGGACTCTCCGTCCGCCTATCGGCCCATTGTGCTGCTCGACGAGGTGGGCAAGCTCTTTGAAAGAGTCATTGCAGACCGCCTCGTTGGGCAGCTGGTGCTAGTGGGGCCGGATCTGGCGGACAGCCAGTTCGGTTTCCGCAGGGGGCGCTCTACGGTGGACGCCATCATGCGCGTGCGGGCCCTCACGACGGGGGATGCTGTGGCCCGGGGTGGGGTCGTCTTGGCGGTGTCTCTAGACATCGCCAATGCCTTTAACACCCTGCCCTGGAGTTGCATCAGGGAGGCACTTCGGTATCACCGGATGCCGACCTACCTCTGTCGTGTGGTCGAGGCCTATTTGACAGACAGGGCTGTCATCTACCCCGGTCACCAAGGAGAGTGGAACCGGCGAGAGATGTCGTGCGGTGTCCCACAGGGATCGGTCCTGGGGCCGCATCTGTGGGACATCGGATACGACTGGGTGCTGCGCGCCGACCTCCCTACTGGCGTCAGCGTCATTTGTTACGCTGACGACACGCTGGTCCTGGCGCAGGAGAGGTCGTACCAGGCGGCGGCCGACTAAGCGACACGCGGGGTTGCGACAATCGTCGACAGAATCCGGCAGCTGGGACTCGAGGTGGCCCTGAACAAGTCCGAGGCCATGGGTTTCTATGGTCCTCGTAGTGCGCCACCGTCGGGTTCCCAAGTATTGGCGGGAGGGGTTCACATCGGTGTCGAGTCGACGATGAAGTATCTGGGACTCGTCCTCGATAGCCGGTGGAACTTCGTGGAGCATTTCCGACGTTTGGCTCCCAGACTGGACCGGGCCGGGGCTGCCTTGAAGCGGCTCCTGCCCAATCTGGGAGGTCCAAACGCCTCCTGCCGGAGGCTCTACGTGGGGATCGTGCGGTCCATGGCCCTTTACGGGGCGCCGGTGTGGGCGCCTTCATTGAGGCGGCAGCCAGGCCGCCGGCTGAACGCGTCCCAAAGGGTCATGGCCATCCGGCTGGCCCGAGGATACCGCACGGTCTCCTACGAGGCGGCGAGCCTCCTTGCCGGAGTACCGCCATGGGATCTGGAGGCAAAGGTCCTCGCGCACATTTGGGAGTGGCGCGAGGAGGCGAAGCGCCGGGGCTTAACTCCGATGCCGCAAGAAGTCGCGGCACAGCGGACAGAGCTCCGGCGGGATCTCATGGCGGAATGGAGAGTGCGATTGTCGCAACCCAGCGCTGGGCACGCCACAATTGCGGCGATAAGACCCCTCTTTGTGGAGTGGCTAGAGAGGCGCCACGGCGTCCTCACCTTCCGCCTGACGCAGGTACTCACCGGACACGGCTGTTTCGGGAGGTACCTGTTCAGGATAAAGCGGGAGGAAACGCCCGGGTGTCGTCACTGTGTGGATCGCCCGGAGGACACGGTGGAGCATACGGTGGAGGTCTGCCCGGCTTGGGCAGGGCATCGCCGTGTCCTCGTGGATGCGATCGGCGGCGGTGATCTCTCGCGTCCGGCCCTGATTCGGGCCATGCTACGGAGCGAGAGGAAATGGGAGGCCGTCACCTCTTTCTGCGAAGCAGTAATGCTCGCGAAGGAGGAGACGGAGCGCGTGAGGGAAAGGCAAATTTCGCGCCCTCGCGCCCCTAACCGCCGCAGCAGGAGACGCCCTGGGGAATCGCAGGAAGATTTCCGGCCACCGTAGGCGCGGGCTTGCGGACGGTGAGCAATGGGTAGCTCGCCGTCCGATAAGGACCAAGCCCGGGTCGACGGCGCGTTGTGTTCCACGCGCGCCTCAAAGAGATGTCAGCAGAATTGACGGGGTCCGCTAGGGCCAATGCCAATGCCGGGGGTTCGAAGAAAACCGATAGGGAAATCGTGGCCCCCGGCAACATGGCATAGGAAGGAACACGGGTGGGTTTTAGTCAGTAAGAGTCTGACACGCCCTCCCGCTCCACCCAGAGCGGGAGAAGTTATTTGATAACTTCCCACCCAAAAAAAAAAAAAAAAAAAAAAAAAAAAAAAAAAAAAAAAAAAAAAAAAAAAAAAAAAAAAAAGTTAAATATGGGCAGTTTGTTTATATTTTATTTGTATTAATTATTTTACATTTTATTTGACTTTAGTAAATATTGGTTGTTATTGAGGTTAAAGCTTAAGTATTCATTTTCTTTACGAAAAGAAGATTGAAAGTAAACCTCAAATTTTAATCCTAAAATAATACTATTACTAAAATAATATTAAACAATTTCGGTACGTATATCTGCAAGAAATACGACAAACACCCTATTGAAACGTGCTTAAAAAATTCGTTACCATAAATTCATGCAATAACGAATCTGTTGTTTATTAAGTTGGTACGGTCAATATTTTAAGGTCAAAAACGGTTTTCTAGCTGGTCTTCAGTGATGCAAGCCTTCAGAGTGCACGGCGAACGGTTCATAATGACGTGTTTTTAATAATTCAGCAAAATATCTCGTTGGTATGAAACCATTTGTTTCATTCACCATTTGACGTCGCTGCTACTCGATAATAAGCCCCTTCCTCATATCTCTTAACCCTCACAGTATTTCTCTAGAACAAAGAAAAACATTGTTTTTATTACACATAATACCTTATTATTTATTATTCACTAATCGAATTAAACCTCACAATGAATTTAAAACTTTAAAGGCATCTTCTGTCTCAACAATACCTCTGTTCTATCAACAATACCCTTGATTAAGATTTATGTTTAGTAAAATATGAAATATATAAATGATAACACTCACACTTAGTCCGGTTTCATTAGATATTCACTTCACTTTTACGCAGCGCAATAATATTCTCTGATCTGATCTGATCTCTTCAATATATTTTATGCCTGCTTTTTGATAATAATAACCACAACACTGCGCTAAATACTCGTCACCAATATTATCCACGAACCAACAAAGTTCTATTAATTAAATACTCGTAACAAACTGCATCTACCCCACAGAAATCGAAATAATTTACTTAGTTTTTTGTGGTCTACCTGCTAAACTTTAATATTTATGTGAACAAGACGAATGAAACTAAAAACGAATGATGATTATTGAACTAGTCATTGGTTGCAGACAAAGTGAGTGTGTGTGTGTAATGTGCGTGTCTACAGTATTGTAACAACTTATAGAAGAAGGTCGTAAGTCAAACCGAAGCGTCAGTTTATTGCTTTGTGAGATTGCTCATGGACTTTTGGTCGGTACTGTACATCATATTTTGATCGAGTGTGAGCGGGGCGAACACCTCAGGAAAAATCTGTTTGATTCTCAAAATATGTTTGGAATTGGTACTTTAATAAATAGTGTTTTAGCTAAGCCTATGTCAGACGAGGCTAGAACTATGTACAAAATATGTTACAATCATATAAAATAATTTAAAATTCAAAATTTGGCTATGATGGAGCGACATAGTCAATATTGTAACTAAGCTACTTAATAAAGAAAAAAAAAAGGGGGTAATTTAATTTATCTAAAAACTGTCAAAAATCTATCTAATGGTTATCCAATTATTGTAATAAACTTTACCTTCTTTGAAATACCATTAATTTAAATCCAGCGGCATATTTGTTAATACCTCTGTAAACTTGATTAATTAAACTCGGGTAATGGCGAGTGCATTTGCGAAGTAAGTACTACCGTAAACCGTTTTAGTACACGTGCGACAGTACAGTTACCTGTAAAACGAGAATAATAAATAATAAATGAATTTATAGAACAACTTTTAACTACTGAAGAATGAAGTTATAAATGTAGAAGTGTCTCTGGTGACTGGATAGAGAAGTCTAATCTAAAAGTAAAAACCCGGCCAAGTGCGTGTTGGACTACGCACAATGAAGGGTTCCGTAGTTGCGATGAAGTTATACCAAGAACAAACTTAACATAGAAGTTGAAAATCATGTTCTTCATTCCAACTGCAAATGCAAGTTTGTACGCATAATATTGAGAGATTTACCATGTTATTTTAAGACCGTAGACTTTTTATAGATGTTCCTGTAATCTATAAGTAAAGAACCATTTTCTGTATTTTTTCAAAATTTTAAGCTATGTAGTTTCGGAGATACGGTAAATTTTCATCTATTTTCTTAAATATGTTTAAAAGTAATTGTTTTAAAATTATTTAAAAAAATATTTGAGATCCTTGCAATAAGCCCTTTTATTTGATATGTCACACGGTACAGGTTACAAAACATTTATTTTTTAATTTTCTTATTTGCCCCCATATTCAAAATCCATTTATTTAACGTTACACGTCCGTGTTTGGGTCACAGAAATACATATGTGTACCAAATTTCTACTTAATCGGTCCATTAGATTCGAAGCAAACTGGCTGTGACCGAGACAGACAGACACACGAGTGATCTTATAAGGGTTTCGTATTTTCCTTTTGAGGTACGGAACCCTAAAAAGTGTGTGAGTATTGTGTAATAAAGGGATTGACGAGTTTTGAAGTGTTCTTATATCAGTAACTCTTGGATACCTAACTGGTCACATCACCAAAGCGTAAGTAAATAAAATGACTGACTGCGAAACCTTCCCGATTATACTTTTATCAATGTGGTTTTAAAAAACTGGTAATTATTACTCTTCGATCCTCATTGGTCTAGCGGTCGCAAGTGCTACTGCTGAGCATGAGGTCCTGGGTTCGTTTCCCAGATCGTGCAAAGTATTATCGGATTTTTACATCTGGATTTTCCGGAGTCTGGATTTGTGCCCAGTTCATAACAAAAGGCTTGCCCCCTGTTGCATGGGACTTAAACATAACTGGCGAAATGTGGTTGTATTATAGGTGCACCTCTGCCTCACCCGTCGGAGAATACTGGTGTGATGTTATGTAATACAATGCTCAGTTAAAATGGATTAACAATAATATTACTTATGCTGAAATTGTCAGCATCGCTCTATATCTAAGATTTTCCTTTAAATTGACTAGATTTCCAGTGACTATCGAATGAAGTTTCCAACGTAATCGACTACATTAACTTCAAGTCGTTTTCAGTTTCAACAAGCACTATTTTCCCGGAAAAATATTGAACGGTTACCAATTCCCGTGACGCATAAATCCGGCGTCGCCTTCAACATTGTGGGAGCACCTTCAACAACACTCGCTTATCGACTGCCTTAAATCTCTCTCGGTGAGTTGAGCACTCCACAATTTATTGTTCTCATTGGTTTGCGAAGCGGCCACACCGCGGAAACCAGTCTACACGCGTGAAATCGTCCCTCCACACGAGAATTGGGTACTAATACTTTTTATTTTTCCACAAAGAAAACACACCTGTTTTTTCTTCTCGCCACTTTGCGGAGGAAGGAAGGATTTTGGTATTTCCTGCGCTTTTTATTTTTCCTTCTATATGGATAGGCGCTGTTTTGGTTCGACGGAACTCGCAAGGGATTTGGGTTCGACTTTTCTTTTTGGTCGGTCGGTAGCGTGTTTACATCCGATGCTTTAAATCTAACAAAACGAGGATATATGCATCGTTAACGCTTCGCGTCTCGCGTCCCGAGTTGTGGTCGCTCAGGTTTGGCCGTACCTTTAATGTTTGAAAGCAAACTACGAGTACGTCTAACTCACAAATTAATTTGAACCGCGCTTCTAATTTATTTTATTCTTAAAAACATATTTTCAGTAGATATTCAATTATTTATTTTGTTAAAATAAAAACACCTCAACTCACACCACATTAAACAGCTTTGAATAATCATAACGTATTTATTAACTTAAGGAAAATCTTACGAAGGCAAATATTTTGAAGGTAAAGAATCTGTTTAGCATAAAATCTGGCATTATTTTTTATTTATCCAGCATTCTTTTTATGGTATGGCTTAGCTGGATAATGATTAAGACTCAGTATTTTTCCATCTGTAAACTATTACAGTTATTTAAAAAAAAATCGGTACGACTACTTCTGAAGATATGGTTAAAGTCAAAAAGTGATCAATCTGCCTAGCCTTTTTGCAACTATGTTGGGATCGGCTTCCAGTCTAACCGAATGCAGCTGAATACCAGAATTTTACATCTGAGTTAAGAGGTCTTAAAATATCTGACCTCGACAACCCAGTAACTGAGTAATACGATACACCTGGTAAGACTGGTTGTCAGACTTTCGGGATTCTGACAACCCGTAACGACTGTCAAAGATCCACGAATGACAGCCGGGACCAACGGCTTAACGTACTATTCGAGGCATGGAGGAGTCTCGGTATATAAAGATGGTCACCCATCCACGAACCAACCCCGGCAAGCGTAGCTTAACCTAATGGATCGAACCGTGCAGCTATTATTACTTAGCCACGAGCTCTTTCATGTTTAAAATTGCCACATTAATTACGCTTACCAACCATGCATAAATTCATAGTAGTAGGTATTATCTCAAAGAGTACATCTACAATCTCCACATGCAGTTAAACTTATTCCTCCGAAGTCACGCCACAACACTCAGTTATTCGCCATCCGCATACCCGATACTGAATATTTTCATATAAACTAGTACTTCGGCCTCGAGGTGTAGAATATTTGCCGTGAAACTTGGTCAACATCGTCCATGTTTGCCACAATACAAAGTCCAGCGAGAAGTAAACGAAGTGTTTCTAATACTTCGATGAAGTTACCGTAAGTAGGTTCTTATCTTTGATAATGGAAATATATCAGAAGTGCCACGTGCAGGTATTTTAGTGGAATTGATACATGATCCGTAACTTCATCCATCCATGGCGTCAGGATTAGAGACACCCAAACAAAAACAGTTCTAGTGAGAACCGATTGCAGGTACAATTATTTTTTTTCTAAAAATATTGTTAATTCCAACGCACTACCATGGGAATGTAGTGTAGCATATTATTGTGTCACCAAAAATCTGTTAGCTAAATTGAATCAAATTTGATCCTTTAACTTCTAAAGGCTGACATTAAAATATCTTCAAAACTAATTTCAATATTTATAATCTTTACTGTGTGTAGTGACAGAAACGCTCGTATAATATGAAATCACCTACTTGAAAAGTACCTGTGTGTGTAAAAGAGGCGAAATTCAAAACAAAAAAACAGTCATTACTGTCCCTCTTTTGTCTCTGATCTTTGGTTCCCACCTCAGTCTTAGGAGACGGCAAAGACACTTGCCTTTTGCCTTGCGGTGTACTTTACTTGAGCACCAGCTACTTCACAGGCTCAACACTCAAGGACTTTAGAAAAGCATTCTATTCCTATTACCTACAGACGGTTACTGCATGTTGTTGCATTTTCTTTCGTAGCTTTTGGTTTTATGCATTTACAGAGTAAATTGGAATTTAAAGGAAACTTAATTTTTTTAAAGTATAATGCAGGATTTGAACGAATTAGCGTAACGTTTATCTGGAATTCCGACATTCCGCAAATTACCATCATCATCTGGCTAGCCTTTTCCCAACTATGTTGGAGACGGCTTCCTGTCTAACCGGATGCAGCTGAATACCAGTACTTTACATGGAGCGACTGCCTATCTGACTTCCACAACCCAGTTAGGTACTGGGTAACACGATACCCCTTGGTAAGACTGTTTGTCAGACTTTCGGGCTTCTGACGACCTGTAACAACTGTCAAAGATCTACAAATGACAGCCGGGACCAACGGCTTAACGTGCCTTCCAAGGCACGGAGGAGTCTCGGTATGTACATTCCGCAAATTACCAAGAGTCCAAAATCCTCTGAAATCATATGGTTCTCATAGTCATCGGACATACCTGAATTTTCATCGTGAGTACCTAAACCAGGAACTATAAAATGTAAGTGCATTTCATGTTGCAGAAGAAAATACATTATAATGTAGTGCCTGCACTCCGCATTTTGATGTAAGTGCTGAACATGACAACACACCTGTCGTTCTTATATCAAGTAAACAATTTCTTTTTAAGGCTCCGTGTACGAAATCAACTGATTTTGATCAATTTTGTTCATTAGTTGTGAGAAAGAGAAACAGAATTAACAAAATTATTTGTGATTTGAAAAGTCAAATTCTTTGTCTTGTACATGTAGGTAATAATGTTTCATATTTTCCATACAAAAGTGAAAAATTCCATATAAAACACGTCGAGGCTGCCTCCAGTGCGCACTTCCGGCTCTAAAAAAAATCACGGGTTAGGGCAAACTAGTACCACGTAGAGTCGCGTTTGTCAAATTCGATTTTAGTTACGTCAAAATTACTTTTAAATCTAGTGTTTTTTTTTTTTCAGAATAGCTTCAAGTTTCTCATAGCCAAAAAAAGGAATTCAAGTGATCATTTAGTTAGTTTAGTTTGGTGTACAAGAGACATCACCACTACTCGTATTTATGTAAAACACTTACCTCAATGTTATTGAATGTTTAAATGTATCTAAATGCATCCAACACCAAATTGTAACATTTTTATGTTGATTGTTATAAATATACTAAACGAATATACACAAACATTCCAGAGTTATTTCTTAACCGTACCTTCGTAACTTAAGAAAATATAATCTACAGGATCAAAACTGTTTAAGCGATCACTATGCTCGATTTTTAGGCGTTTGTGCATGAACGGTGCACACAAACATAGCATCGCAAGAATTTACCTAAACTCTGTCGAGTGAATATTGTGCACGGAGCCTTAAGACACTAAAGCGTCGTGTCATCTTAAAAACGACATCACTACAAAGAACTTTACGATGGCTTATTTCGACGACTAGGTAATACGGATTGGTGTCCGCAACTCCACGGCAAAGCGCAATTTTTGCGTACGGTTGAGTACAAAACATTGAAGTTCAGGCCCGGACTCTAACAAAGCGGAGACAAGACGCATGTATGGCGTGATCGAAGCGGAGATGTGCGCTGTGCCTCGCAGGCTGGCGACGGCGCGCAGCGGAGACGGGAAGAGATGTGAGTGGCGTGCAGTGAGCGGCGCCGTAACAGTTCCTCTCTAGCTAGCACACATCTCCACTCTAGCCAGCATACATCTTCGCTCTAACCAGAATACATCTCCACTCCAGTCTAGCCAGTACGCATTTCCGCACAGCTTCGGTGGATACACCCTAGTTGAAAAAGAGCGGAGACAAGAAGAGATGCTTCTTGTCTCCGCTTCAGACATCTCCGCACATCTCCGCTTTGGTGGAGTAAAGTAGAGAAGCTATTACAAACAAAAGATGTGTCCCCGCGGCTGTCAAATATGATAACAACGGTGTATGCGTATTCTGGTAAGTAGTAGACTGAGACGTTTGTTGTTCCGGACAACAAAATTTTGCGCAAAAATTTTGTTCCGCGGTATCTGCTCTAGTTTTCATTGAACCTTAATAGCAAAAAGATATTTGTCAATCTTTTTGTCCAACTTTTTTTTAGCATCGTAGATGTATTGTGGCTTAAAAGTTGTAACAGTTAAAATTATTGGACGAAATATTTTGGTCACACAGGATTAGAGAAGATCTCGGAAGATTGTGACAACTGTCTTACCTTCAACCATTTTAAAACTTATTCTGATATATCACATTTTAGGTTATATTCTACAACTTACGCTACTGCTGAGCATGAGCTTCAATTCCCTGGTCGGGCAAAGTGTTATTGGGTTTTTCCATTGGGAATTTCTCAGTAGCAGCCCGAAGTATTAGTGCCCGACTGATGGCAATAGGCTCAACCTAGGAGGGCTCGCCCATGTTATAGGTAACATGGGATTTAAATATAGCTGGCGAAATGTGGGTGTACTTTAGGTACCTACAACTCTGCCTAACCCTTCAGGAATCACATGCGTGATGTTATGTAATGTTATTCTACAACTTTTCATTCAAAGTAACTTAAGTCTTATAATCTAGAATTTTCAATTCCAGCCAAGATGCTAAAGAATAGCGCCCTTCATAAATTCACTGTGACACAAAGTTTGACACTCCGAAAGAAATTAAATTAACTTCTGACTCGTGTAAAAAGAGTTCTTTTCTGAATATAATAATTTATGAAAATGATGAGGTTATTATCCTGAAATGTTAATATAACAGCGGTGTTATAATAGGTATGCTAATAATTGAGCCTAGAATTCTCTGTTGAAACTTCGCTAATCATTCCCTAGGGCAAATTGGTAGACATAACTAACCAATACTTAGAACAAATGTTTCGTTAGAACGCAGGGATGCCTAAAATAGTAATCTAACGTTCAAGCCATTTAACCTAAAGGTCTATTTGTCTGAAGTACAGGTCATAGGTCAAAATGTAACAGCGAGGTGAAATGCGAAACTTGGTACCGAACTCAAGTTGATGTTACACAAAACTTGGCAATGTTGTTCCAATTATGTAGGTAGGCGTTACTAGATTCTGACGTCATAAGTAAGGTGTAGGTGATTTATAGCCTACTACGTCTCTAACCATTAATATCATATAAGGCACTGTTAATCATATTCAACCAACACACTCATGAGATTAATTTATTTTTGAAGTACGTAACAGTAATATTCTTACCTTAGTTTACTGCCAAATTATACCTACCCAACTCTGTGCCTCTGTGGTCTAGTGGTTAGACCACCTGTCTCAGACCCCGGGTTCGATTCCCAGTGGGGGCAAAAATTTCTGCTCGGTTTGGTTGGTGGTAGGGGTTGTTCTGGTTAGCTACCACCATCTTACCTAAGTCTGTTGCCATAACAACAATTTGAACAGCATTGTTGTGTTTCGGCAGTTAGAGGTAAAATAGCCAGTTCCTCTGTAGTTGAGGATTCCGGATGAAGCTCGCTTCCACCTTTGGCCTGATCATCACTTACCATCAGGTGAGATGCAGGCCAAGAGTTTCACTATAGTGGTGAAAAAACCGGCCAAGTGCGTGTCGGACCACGCATAATGAAGGGTTTCGTAGTTGCGATGAATTTATCCCAAAAACAAACAACATTGTAGTTGAAAAATATGTTCTCCCATACATTGATATACTTCACGGTTAATTCTCCAAATGGAAATGTAAGTATGTAATAGCAAAAAAAAAAATTGTGATAAGTAAACAAATTAACTATTTTTGGATTTTTTCCTTTACATGTGGTTGTGAAACCTTGTTTCCTGCCAATTATTAATTTATTTACGAGTATCAAAATTGGTCGCATAAATGCTGTATTTTTTTATTGCGTTGACTTAGAAGCTTGATTTCTTTAGAGCTCCAAGGGACCTTCCAAGGGAAACCTATGTATTTGATATTAATTTTAACTTGATACCTCCACGCGTTCCAGACAGATAAACGGACGGACAGACAGACAACAAAGTGATCCTATGGGGGTTCCGTTTCTTCCTTTTTAGGTACGGAACCCTAAAAATACTATCCTTTCTTATTAGACATTATTTGATTATGCACTTATTACTTTCAGTCTGTCTGCCATTGTTCTTGACTAAATAAACTATTCTATCTACTACTGTGATCTATCTTCAATCATCACACATTTTTTTTACCCTGTCAACAAAAACACTAGGTATAACTAAAACAGTTACAACTGCAACAAACTTACAAAATTAACTACTACTACTACTACTATTATTTACTTTAATTAACTGTAATTTATGACGAAAAATGCAATGTAGTCTTATTTGTTTTTTAATTTGAGTTTTAAAATTTTGATTGTATTTTAATTTTGATTTTAATCTTATTTTATTGAATTTTACATTATTTTATTTCAATTTTATTTGTAAATGTGTATGCCTATTCTAAAATAATATGAGTCCATGTTACTCGAAATAAATGATTTGAATTTGAAAAATTATAGACAAACAGATGCAGAACGTTACACTTATCTACTGATTGCTCCACAATTGCAAATGTGTCAGAAAATGCATAGCAATTTCTGTCCTCAAACGTACGAGTACGTTGATGTTGGATTTAAATTGTAACAATGCATAATTTGGACGTCACGTCATGGACTGTCGCAATTAGAGCACAACGGATGTCTAAAAGCGCTAATGTCCCATGTCCCTTTTCAAATGTCCTTGTAATGATCAAATGCAAATCATGCTTAGTAACAGTGGGCGAACGAGACAACGATACAGTTATTTGAACTACATGTATTTGTCAACGAATAAATAAATGATGTCTTTCAACGCTAGTCCCTTGGGATTAGATAGAGTCATTACCTAGACCATGCATAGGTCTTTGTCCAATTTTTTTTTTGTCTGTCTTGTAGATTAAAAAAAAATATTGAACACATATTTTTTTCTTTTTTGACGTAATTAAAAGATTACGGCGATACATTGAGTTAAAATGTGGCATAACGTCACGCCTTGCTAGATTTAATACTGCGTTGTGACGTAGCGAGCCTCCACTCCCTAACTTTAATGCGTGTTTTCTAAGTTATTTTTATTAATATGATAAAGCAAAAAATACGTGTATAATATTTTTTTTATTATCTGAAAGACGGACTAAATAGATTTTTTTTTTTTTTACTTAGGCAAATAGAACAGAGTTGAACAGAGTTATTCCGACCTAATTATTGCCATCGGTAGAATGTCACTCATATTTAAGAAAGTGATATTTTGGGAAGCAAGAGAACTCATTAACTCGTCCCTAGCATGTTCGTAGCATATTCATGCAGTTAAATTTATTAGTGTCTTTGGAAGCAGGTTGTGTGCAGCAGTTTACTGCGAATACCACTATTATTTTACTACTCAGTTCCTCTTGAAATTTAATACATGCTAATCCAAACAAGGCAGATATCTACTACCTTTTTGTCTATCTATGTCCCCAAACATAAGTATCAATTAGTGACTCGTATTCGGGATACCCATATTGAACGAAGTCTTTGTGTAGCGATCCCCTGGGTAGATTGAACGGCCGGATCTCATCATGCACCCGGGTAAGCTGATAGGTTCCACCGTATTCTGTTTATCCTAAACGGCTTCAAAAAACAAGCTCCAATTTTCTAAATCCTCGACCTAACGTTATTAAGCCTTTGCTAAATCTGTTTTTCAAGAATAAAAGAGAATACGGACTCGATCTGTTTTAGATCGACGTAAGACTTTCTTGATTTAGTGACAAAGAATGACTCAAGTCTTGGAAATGTGTTTGTACTTTGATTGATTGATAATGGAGATTGATACAATATCACTTGTTATAATAAAAGCCAACTTTTGTGTTCTTCTACTTACATACAATCTATAATATAAAAGAAAGTTGAAGAAAACATGCATAAAGTTTTTTATAGAACGTAGTACAAACGTAAAATAACATCACATTTTTTGGATTAAAAAAGAAACAACCAAATTGAGAACCTTTTGTTGAATTATGTTAAAAAAAGAGCACATTTTATCACAGTTATTTTCATAAAGTTTATAAGCATCCTTGCAAACTCTCGAATACATTAATTTTACAAAGTATGCAATTTTGATTATTAAAATGAATAAAGTTCACGTTTAAATGAACATTTTGTGAAAAATATTTTCGCTTTTTATGTAATGAGTAGAGTAACTAAGACCAGAATGGGCAATGGTTTTTAGTGCCATATCGTTTGGTGACTTTTTAAAGACAAACACCTATGTGGATAAAAATGTTGCGGTTTTCCTTAGAAAGATATTTATGGTTGCTCGAATACACTTTGTATATTATATATTTGTTTCCAGTATACCCAGCTTACCAATTATAATATTCTACACAGATAATAACAAGCATGTTTATGATTCTTATTATTTATTCAATCTCGAGTCTCTCAAGTTTTTTTGTTTTTTTTAAGGTATTTCTTGTATGCTGAAAGAAGTTAGCAAAATATGTGAAACTACCATATTTTATGCAAAATTAGACATTCTATTCTATTCTTAAATCGTCTATTCTATTCTTTAACACTTAGTACACAAGCGCCTCTCTCATTTCTGAAGTAAATTAAAGGAACTCTCCGCTAGAACGGTCTTCTCATCCTCTTGCAGCAAAAGCCAAATCTGTAAAAATAACTTCATATAAAATACTGTCCACTAGATCTATAGCTGTACAAGGATCTATTGGCACGTGGGCCAAATTGGAACTAACGCCGCCGTCTTCTTTTTTCAATACATTTCACAGGACAATTTCACAAATGTTAACCGACAGCGCCTCCCTGTCAACGTCATTCGAGCGCCAAAAGATCTTTGAAGCAGTGTATGTCCCATAAACGATAATTGGTCTGAATCAGTTGGTCATATTGGTTACACCAGTAACAATGCAATTTATTTCTGAGTAGTCCAAGCTGCTTGACAACAGAATAATGTCACTAATGTAGAAGAGACAGACCACGATTACCCCGTCTTGATTGCATGATGCGGAATAATGAGTCTTGATTCTCTTTGTATTGTATCTTTTCTAACTGGATATGTAGGGATCGGTCCCCAATCAGAATGTATTTTAACCAAAGACCAAATCATCATCTGACCTCTATAATTCAATTACTAGAGGATACCAATTTTCTGAGCCCAATACTATTAATTATATAATTTATAGGTACGGTATATCTACGATAGAGATTAGGTATTCCATATATCTACTAGCACAGATTACTGAAGACTTACATACTTAGGTAATACGAGAAAAGCCTATAAATAGGTACGTAGATATGAACAGACACAAGTAATTTCCATACATTCTCAGCTCCAATAGGTATGATTTCAAAATCCAACTTATTTACTCCGCGATTAAATCCCTTGGGCGAGATTTAACTACAAGTAGTTTATGCTACTAAATATAATTGCTGTGGTTGTTACAGACAACTGCTCATAAAGTTGCCACTATGTGGAGCAACGCTTTGACTTGAATATGAAGTAATTATCACAGAAATAATTACTTAGATTTGTACCATTTTACCATACCTACGTTCTCGACAAACGAAAGGCTGACGCATGAATGTTATATTGTATGCAGTTAGTTCTCATTACAACAATCAATATGCTTAGTTAAAGGATTAGTGACTGTAAGCAGTAGGTATTTGAAAACCAATTAATTATATAGGTATATATTTAGAATTTTGCATTGCTGTGAAGTAATATTTTACATTTTAGTACCGACCTAAAAAAAGACCTTCATTTATTTACTGTTCACAATAACCTAGATTTCATAAACCACCCAGTAAACAAGACACCAAAAAAATTAAGGACACCCACAAGACTACGCCAAGATATTTAAGAGCCAGCTTTATAAAATGAATGCCGCTCTTCTACCTCAATTTCGGGCCGGTGTCAAAAGCAGGTATTCATTTTTCAGCTAATTAAATTTCGTGGCTCAAACTCGTCTCTCGAGCCTTGTGTTGTAGAAACTAGTTCAAGGTTGTGCACTACTAAGATAATATCGTACTCCGGGTATTTAATGTCCAACATTTATGACCCTTTTAACTGGTCAATTGATCCCAAAACAAACGATTTTACTAGGGTGTTTAATGAAAATGCTCAAAGGACTCTATTATAAGGCGAACTATTAAGAAAGAATTAAAATATATATTAACTAATAAAAATAATTGGCACCTATCGCAAAAAATACTTGATAATAAATCTGATAAAGTGTAAGGAATTTGTAATAAAAAAAGTCATAACTACCTCAGTATTTACATAGACAAAATCTTTCACACATACGCTCTCGACATTTTGCGTATTTAAGTTGCGAATTTCGTTTCGTGTGTTTCATAATATGTAATTGAGAACGAACCGAAATTTTAGCACTGAAGTGCTCACTTACATTTGAAATCAAATGACCTAATACCAAGTTGTGCGCTAGTTCCACATTTAAATCTTTATTTATATGGGCAGTTTATCAGTTAAGTGCTATAAATACTTAATTTAGTAGGTTCGCGAATCAACATCCCAAATTATTTATTGATTCCATCCCCGCATAATTCCACTAACGAGAACCCTGTTTATACTTGCTAATCAGGTAATACATTTTAAATGTACGATATATTGCACACATTATTAGCTGTCGAATAAAATTTTAATGACCAATTTACGGTGAAACAATAAAAACGGTAAATTGACAGAACGTAACAAGCTCGTGGAGGCGACGTAATTTGTAGGCGTTTCTGTGTATAAAGATAAAACGAGGTATCCATAAAGCTAGGGCGGATTATCGCGAGGATGTGGATATAAGCCCACGTTTCATTAGTTACATTAGCGAGATCTGAGAGCCAGCCCCAAATAATATGATAACAATACATTACGTCGGGACAAGCGCGCTTAATGTCTCCTGGGACTTAATTCAAGCTACGCGTTACAAAGACTTCTTTTACATTTATTTTGTTTTAGTGACGCTATCAATTTGCACCGATTTAAAAGCAATTTATTACGGTGCCGCAGTTTCCACAAAATAGTTCCCGACGAAAGACTTGCATAACCGCGGAGTTTTCAAATTCTAATCAACTTTGAAGAGCAAATCTCAAAGTTTGGAAAGATTTCGCTAAGCTTTCCGAGCCTAAGATGGTATTGAAATTAAATATTACGCAAATTTTCTTCCACCTAAGCATGGAAAGGCGGTGGCTGAACACAGAAATTGAATTAACCAAATCCCTTTGACGAAGTTCGTGTTTGCTGGCAACTTGGTTAAACTGTGAAATTATTAGCGGCCGCGAACGTAGTCGTCGGTGCTTTTAGCCGCAGCGGTTATAGTGCTGTTTATTTTATAAAGACTAACATGAAGCTACGTAAACAGTTTTAAAAGAACATTTTGCTTGTCTTTTTTCATCCGTACCGAGATAGGGATGTGCGAAATTTTGGCGAAATATTTTGTTGATTGAATGTAATATACAAAACTCAAACTACTCTTGTACCAAATTATAATTATATTAAATCTATATGTATTCTACTGTGTGTACATAAGTAATAAAATAAATAAATACCTAATATACCTTCACTCATTCGTACACGATAACGGTTCCTATCAATCCACAAGACTGCGCATTGAAACATTGATCCAACCCAGGTTTCAAACACGAGCCCGTTTGATTTCCATAATACCGTCCATCGTAAGTAGGCGACACGATATTTTGTCAGTCCTGAATATATTGTCGTAGTAATTCATTCACATACATTTCGTCTCGAATCGAACTTTCGAGAAGATAAGTTCCGGACAAGTCGAGATTATCGACTGAATAAATCAGGACGCGAGGTGCCCCTGAAGATTTATTGCGTGTAGAGTGAGGAACACGCCTTATCTTGTGTTTGGACCGAAACAATTCTCTCCTTTGTCGAAATACCTGCTGAGTAGGTACCTTCGGCGTAGGTATGAAATGAAGATTTATCACTATACTTTCTGTGTTTATAATCCGTTACTGCGAGGTATAAACACTCGTTCGTTCAAATAACATATCAGTCATTTTGTTACAGCTATTCTTGCAGACGGTGTTGCCAGCGGGTGTGTTCATAAATCAACTTTCTGAGACTCTATTGGAGTATCCGGTAAATTCTTGTGAGAAACTGAATTATACATATGTTGAAGTATAAATTGCAGGCGACTTGAACTAATACGATAAACGAGGTTTGAAAGTTTTTCTAATAGGCGTGTCTATCATTGCTGTTTTCTTGAAATATTTCTAACTTCAGGATTTATTTGAATTAGTATTCCAGACATTACCTTATTTTTTTATACTATTGTATTACTTGTAAAACTTTTAGGGATATCGTATAGGTACTTTTACAATGCTTGTAAATCTATGAGCACCATAATATATCCATCACATAATTATTTTTTCTGCCATTGCTTAATTTTTAATTATTTTTAGCTATTGTGGTATAGTAATCTTATTCCAGGTGCATAGTCTTCACATACAATTATATATTTAATGTATACAAAATATTGTAAAAAAAAATTAAAGGAGTTACGGTGGAGTTTCTTATTCTTCTCCATACAAAAACTACCTTTTGGAAGGAGTAACTAGAATCAATTCTATTTTTTGTAAATTTTGACGTTCAAAAGTGCCTTTTATGTGTCTAATTTAAATAAATTATTTGACTTTAAATCACACCAAAATTTACTTACATTTTACCATCAAGTAAACCTATATTTTCAAACTTACCTGCACAGGAAAATTGCGAAATTATTGGTTTCACAGTCACCTGAAATGTTTGGTTTCATAGACCTTACCTGAAAAATGGGTTCTTTATCATCAGTAGGTATTCCTAGATCTGCACTGGATCCATAGTGGAACATCAAATGAATATTAAATTCATTTAAACCTTATTATTCAATCTTTCAAAAGTAAACCCACAAAAGAAAGGTGAAATCAATCCATACCAATGTCAGGTCAGGGGTTAATAAACCACAGTTAATAATTAATTTAGTTCGTGAAAGGAATAGCTCTTACCACATTGGTTTTAGAGGTATTAATATCTTGAGGAATTTCTCCTGGGAACTGGAAGAGAGTGAGCTTCTTTTAATTAAACGATAATAAATGAAAAGGAACCTGTCGTTTTAGTTTCCACGTTATTAGTGTTATTGTCATAAGAAAATTATGAGCTAATAAAAATATATATTAAAAACACAGTGGAGTGCCGACAGAAGTAAAAACTTGAACAAGATCGCCTTGGTGGAAGAAAAATACTTGTATAGAACATTGGTCCGTAACCTTATCTAAATAAAGAGTACAATCGCAAACATAAGGTGTCGGTAACGGTGTCGCGAGTTCAATTGTTTTTCCCCATCTCAAAAATTCCCAACGCGCCTAAAGAAGTTTTCACTTCAAGAACGTACCCATCTAAGTAACTACATCAACTGTAATGAATAGGTAATGTAAACTTTGTAGATTATACTTTTTTATAAAATTAAATGGAATGTGATATTAAAATTCAGAGAAGGACGAAACAAACTTTACTCTGTAAAATTGTTTTCATGCTAATTATTTTGGAAAAACAGTAAACAAAAAACTATAAATATTTGAAAGCCAATTTAATACTTCTCACAAATAAGCAAACAAAACTAATTCTGTCTTGCCAAGTAAAATTCCAATCTGAAATATAAAAATTTTGCGTCTCAAAACTTAATTTAATTTTAAGTTCATCAGCATAGTACCGATAATGTTATTTTTTCATCAAACATGTATATATAGACATTTTTAACTTTCGTTATTAGTTAGAGTTCGTTTGTTAATAAATTATAATCAAGCAGCGTGGTTGAACTCAAAGT
Organism: Agrochola litura; assembly: GCA_949152395.1. Taxonomy (NCBI): domain Eukaryota; kingdom Metazoa; phylum Arthropoda; class Insecta; order Lepidoptera; family Noctuidae; genus Agrochola; species Agrochola litura. Next base: position 11,423,597 of record OX424509.1, on the reverse strand, counting down.
TTCAAACTCACACCTACTTTGTTTAGAGTTACGAAAGAAACTTCGCTGTTCGATCGAACTCCATGTATATACAACTCTCAAACTTCGACTGTAACGCATATGTGTAATGAACTTTTTAATCTAGCAATATGTATATCGAAGATGAAACTCAGATACGAGTCGAAATTTAACAAAATTAGCATGCAGATTTAGTTGAACGTTTCACAGTTTCATTTCCATAACATACGCCAACGCAATTGGAACGAACTTACGTAGAATAAAATGGTACAAAAAATCTAAAGGTAAAAAAATGTTCAGTCCTGTAATCCCTAAAGGGGTTCCCAAAGGAGTGGATCGTAAGTTCAAAGCTTATCACTGACAATATTTGGTCGTAAGTGACAGAAGGTGAGGCTTTTATTAGGAGTCAGACTTCTAAATAAGATATTTACGGGTCATAAAATGTTTAGTCTAGACATGAAATTATTGTCTTAAAAGAAATATACTACCTATTTATCATTCCGAGGACCTTTTGTAATAGGTAATATTGGCTATAATATAAATTGCGCGTATTCTTATCGCCGTTGAGACAAACAATTTTCACCAATCTGTTCACCTATATAGGTTTCTCTCTATAGTTCACCCATATAGGGTCTATCTCGTTTAACCAAAGATTCTCGAGCTATTTTGCAAGGCACGAATTCAAACTGTAGACTACTACCGAGAATTTACTTAAGGGTAAATTGACTTGCAACCTCTGGAAAACAAACCGAAGACAAGTTGCGCACTTCGGCAGCACGACCGCATGCCTAAATGGGTACTGTTCTACGAATGACAACCTGACTTGATATACGAGAACCTCAGAACGTAGTTCAAAGATGTCTTTGTTATTAAGTACTAAGTCAATAAAACACCAAGATTGAAATGCCAAACGTCAGTGAATCCACCGCAGTCATCAATTTCCTTCCCTGACACTTGCTCTCTTACGAGTTGGGGGATAACTTGATACACTGCATGTTCTGTTTACCGACGGATTACCACAACACAAACGAATACTGGATTTCACGCGTTTCCTATTTCCTTGTGTCATTATTATTAAGGAGCCTTGAGATGTCAAGCGAAAAAGGGGATAAGATTACACAACACGATAAAGATACTTCCCAATTATATGTGCCTAACTCTTTTATTGCCGTATTTATGAAAAAAGTAGTATTGCGGTTAGCGTGAACGTTTTATTTCCAAGAATTTTAAGTTGTGTTAAAAGAGAAATAATTTTAATTTTCACCGAACAAAACAAGAATTACGGCGCGCCCAAACCCTATATTCGTTCTCGCCGGAAAAAAAAAACAGTTCATCGTCACACTAGCGCGCGCGGGAACATTTTGATATGGCCTCCACGTACCATTTGCCACGTCCCTGTGTTTCCGTGACGTATTTTTGTAACATATTAACCGATTCGAATTTTGTTACTATTCGGAATCGTCGTTTGTTGGAATCGAATCGACACTTTATTCGATTTCGATGTGCGTTGTATGTCTACATTCATAGATACTGAATTCAGTGAATTCGTATGTTATCGAAGCTATTCGAATATTAGAAAAAGGATAAAACAAAAAAAAAAAACGTGTGGCACTCGGGGACTGCCGCGGTAAAGCTATTGCATAGCATTTGTAACCTCCATACTTCCTATTTGTCAACGCTACACTTGGGATGATGACGGATGATGACATAAAACAATAATTACGTTCCCATGACAACGTGATGTTGTTTGTTTGTTATGTCATTATCCGTCATTACATGGTAGGCGGAGTGGGAGGTGTTAGGTTTTTTTCGTTACGGAATATCTTGATTCGGTCGCCGCGCTCAAAGCCCGCGATAAAAGCTATGCAATAGCTTAAAAATGGCGACACTATACCAAATGCACGTGCGGCTGCAAAAGGGAAAATGCTGGTGCTTTCATCCTGTACCTGTTGACAAGTGTTTTGTCGTCGACTTCGTGTCATTAACATGTGAATCTCCACATACCTAATCGTATCGATATGTAAAGACAATAAAAAAGGAGTTTATGATTTTTTTCTGGGGTCAACGATCGCTAGTAGTAGTGTAGGTAAGTACTTGAAGTATGAATTGAAAAAAACCTATTTTTTTTTTCGTGTTTATATATCGATAATCATTACATCTGAAAATTTTACTCAAAAAAAAACTAATATTCCAACTACACACTATCGGTCGTTTAATCCAAAACAAAATTGATGTTGATGGCAATTTTTTTTTTAATATTATGTTTTCATATCGATACTATCACGTTTCGCGGAATTTCACTATCCTATTTTAATTTGACCCTATATGTGTATTTTAACTTACTTGAAATTGTAAATGAAGTTTGCTTTTAGTTTAATGTTCATATACACGTAGGTATATCAGAGCCCAGTTTTAATATTAGGAGTTAGCCAGTTGCATTAGCTGTGATGGACAAAATCCATTCAACTACTGATTTGAACACTTAATTTCCAGTAATTCCCAACAAATATAATAATACAATTTATCACATTAAACAACCAGTGCTCTTCCTCCTGTCTCCTACTTGATCTATGCTATGCCCGACGTGTCCATAATTTGTGACTAATATAATTATTTCCCTACAAACTATACAGGGTGGCAGGGACGTCGATGTCCCTACCAGCCTGTATACATGTACATTATGGTACGCAATAAAGAATTGAGAATATTAACTAGTTATAAACAGGCCATTTCACAAAATAATTAATAAGACAACATAATAATCTAGTCCATTCCAAAAGTTTATTTAATGTTTTATTATACAATGTATTCCTTTTTTTGATATCCCATAACTCTAGGGTATTAATGAGATCATGTCAATGAATCAAGAGGCAAATTCTTTATTTTTTTTTCCCTTTCATTTTTCATACAAAATAATTCGACAAAGTCACGATTATTTATATAAAACATTCTTACTTGAAATATGACAACGTTGCATTTTCTTAGCGTCAAATATGAGTGATTAGTTTGAATGAAAAGGATTTACTCGTACTTATCAATGAAACTTATAATAAATTATGATTGATGTTATCTTCGAAACTATGTATTTTTGGAATACTTGTTCTAGGACTTTTTGTGTTATTTTTACATAAAGCATATAACCTTCGAGTTATGGGACATCAAGAGAAACACGTTGTAGGTATATACACCGTGAAATTTGAATCACAGCTTTGCTAGAACAAACGTTGTTCAGACCATGGTCTACTACCATAATACAGCATCCAATTAAAAAAAACATAATTGGTTTTTGAAAAAACACAAAAAAAAACAAAGTTTAAAATGTCAAGATTATCGTTGGGGATACAACACAGACACCACGCATGGGACACAGCATTGTTTACAGGGAAATGTACCTCCATAAACGAAATTTAGTAAGCAGTAGATAATCTTGACATTTTAAACTTTGTCTTTTTGTGTTTTTTCAAAAACCAATTTATGTTATTTTTTTATTGGATGCTGTAGAATGGTAGTAGACCATGGTCTGAACAACGTTTGTTCTAGCAAAACTGTGATTCAAATTTCACGGTGTATAAGGTTTTATTTGTGTACTTAGAAACGAGGACATGGACTGTTATCAGAACCTACATAGACGACAGGCTAGGGTTTCGAAGAGCGGTTCCGTCATATTATAAAGGCCATCATGAAAATCTGTCATGGTACCTATTTGACATTGGTGTCTTAAAAGTGTATCTGTATGTGGACAGCCGTTATTTTTTGAGCCAGAGATATGTCTAGAACAGTCAAAGCTGTGAACTCGTCGAAAAAAATAGCGCCCAACCGTTAGCCGCTAAATGCACGCATACTAGAAAAGCACAATAACAGCACAATGACGTAGCGCAAGTGTAAGACGTTGCTGTCACGCACACCAGCATAACAAAGTTGGTCTGTTTGTTTTAGTTCTTTTGCAGCGCGACACTATCTAGACATATAAATAATCAAAAGTATGACCGTTCATCGCGTACTTAGGAAACCAAACCTTTAAAAACATTATAAATACTATTATATTACCTAGTATAAATTTACACTAATTGCCGAAGCTTCAGACAAAATTAACAATTACCAATTTTACAACTCAATTAAAATTTTACGACGAACCGAAACATCCTCCATTGGCAATAATTTCATTTAATTTGTGGACAAGACAAACACCGTTTATACTTGCCAACTTGTAACTAGTAGCCAACAATGTCTATGAATTAACAATCAACTGGGGTCGGAAAATTGGTAGCTCTAGGACAAATTGCGTATATGCGTAAGCCGAGAACCATTCTCTCAGAGAAACTAGTTCACACCATCCATAGGCATTCGAAATCCCTTAGGTTCAATGCAGTACGAAATAGTTCGACAGTATTTCAAGACAATTGTGTTGGTTTAGTGTACAATGTGGAATTTGAGGGCTTTGATAATTTATAGCTTTATATTAAAGTAATAGAATCGTTGAGGTATATTGTGTTTAAATAAGCTTTTTATTAGATAAGTTTAAAAATACGATTGTGTCGAGTGCAGACACTCGGACTACATTTATTTAATTTTTTAATTTATTTCAAACAACAATTTAATTTTTTATTTTATTTTATTTATTCTGTATCTATCTATCCGTGACATCACTGCGGGCCCTATCAGAATACCAGCGCTGCAACATTCATTTTTAAATGTCGCATCATCATGCTGAGATAGGAACCTTTTCGCCTCGTACAGGACTTTCTGCTTTTATTTTAATTTTACTTTGTTTTTTATTTATTTTATTTATGTTTTTATGAATGTGTTTTATTTTAATTTGTGATTTCCTGTGTGAGTCTTAATAAATACTTTTTCTTTCTTTCACATTCTTTCCGAAGCTAATGTGCTTCAACATTATCATACGGACGTTTTATAAATTTACTGTAATTATTGTTGGAACGCATGGAATTCTAATTTACGAAGATAAAATCCCCAATAAATGCACATAATCAATCAACACCAGTGCCCTAAATACTCGTACTCCCAAATTAATGTTTCCTGATTAATTATTCCGGAATAAAATTTATCAAACCCGCTAAGCCCAAAGGGTGCAATTTTTTATGAAGATTTCCCCAACTTTTTTCATTAAATTTCTTGAAGTATTTGCAAAGTTCCATTCGTTTTTAACGCTGGGAAAAATCTCCTCACTTTTTCACTCCCTTAATGTTGACCGAAATTCTTAAAGGAATACCTATAGGTACCACGTTCAAAGTCAAATCCTCATTTCTTTAGTATTAGATATGTCTTTGCGACCGAGTATTTAAATTCTTAGTGCTAATATTATCATCATCATCATCATCAGCCTATAAATGTTCCCACTGCTGGGACACAGGCCTCCTCTCTGTGAGAGTGCTAATATTAATGAGGGAGTTAAACAAAAGTACCAGTTAAATATTTTAATTTTTTTATTTTTATCAACTTACATTTACTATTACAGTACCATTACCCAATGCGATAAATGCGCTTACCCTAACTTATTTTTTTTTAAATACACTTATCCTAAACTTAATTAAAATAATTATACTAACATCTGTAACTAATAAACAAACAATACATTCCTTGTGAATTCACTCAGAGAACAACAGAATAATAACAAAAACAAAAATAATATGTAGATACAGTGCTATTTATTATGTACACTATATATATCACAGATATTATATAAATGTAGAAATTGTACATAGGGTAACACAATGGGCATGGACTTTGTCTTAAATCATTTGCCCAATGCGTATTGTATACAGTTTTTAAGAGGGTTTTCCTGTTCATTTTAGTTAGGTACATTACTTTTGGCTCTTTTCAACAGAATATTCACATAGCTTTTGAAATAATGGCACAATTTATATCGCAGCCAATATGTAGCTTCTATGCGAGATTGAAGAAATTCCATTTGGTAATGTAGTCATTATAATACTCGTACTTTAGTCACCAATAAAGTCTAAGCTCAACACTACAACATCTAAATCACGATACACGACCTAGAAAAAGCTTTCTCAAAATTACGTTACGCAACACTTGCAAACGCAAACGAAAAATAAAAAAAAACGTCGTATTTTTTCAACAATGGCAACAATAGCTACGAGATCCGCTCACTCAATACAGATTGGTTGGTGAAAACGCTTGTGTTGTTGCGTGCTCCCATACCATTAAGATAAGCCAACCAAAACGAGACGCGTGGCTTACGATTAATGACGGGAAACAAAATGCTGTCTGCAATCCTGTTATGTTTGAATGGACCAAACATAACAACCACAATGGGGTGCCCACAGATGATAATGGAATGAATGTACGGGAAACCGCGCAAATCATAAAGGCCGCTGATTATGCATTTTCCAGGCAACAACGACGAAAATAAACATTTGCACAACGTAAAATAACCAATCACTTATGTTGGGAAACATGAAGAATATTACAAATGTTCAGATTAAAACAGGGTAGCGTGATAAATATATTAGGAACAAAGCGAACACAATTAATGTTGCTATAAACTTTACCAAACAATTTGTAAACTAAGTAAACATTGTCGACAATGTGTGGGACCACAAAAAGCTGATACATTTCAAGTGATGGAGCACAAACAGTAAAAGGTTTGTATAAAAACAAAACTATCTGTATATTTTACGTCCTAAGCCCAAAGTAAAACACTAGTCCGACCATTTCGTGGGTCTAAGCAATTATGACAGTTATTCGACTATTATAATGCGCGATCTAGATTCCAAACAAACTAATAGGAGAGATAATCTGTACCTTTACAATGACTGTGTAATTAAATATGTGTGGCCACAAACGCAGCGAGTGCGGTTGATACAGATGGAATATACGTATTTGGAGATACAGTGCACGTCTTTGCACTGCAGGACATCGTTGTGTCCTACACGCCGCAAGCCACAGCTGCTAGTTAACAATATACATAACTAGTATATCCTTGACGAGTATAGACACATAATACATAACACGTATATCACTCGACCACTGGGGTTAACCAAAGATGCTGTGCCCAATTTCCCGACGACAAAAGCAAGGTACAGAGACCGGAGTCTGAGAAAGCACTTTAAAGCCACTGACACCTTCTATCATGCAAATATATACGGCTGTCTTAGTCACAGGCAGGGGCATAGTCTTATGTCTAGTTTGACCTTACGAAATACGTAGCTCTAGTTTGTTAGGTTATGTAAAATACAGACCTCAATCTAAAGCCCATCACCGACGTAGCTATAATATATATTATAAGACATATTACGATATATTTTACATAGTTATCTTCGAGCGACCTCAAACGGAGCTATAATATAAATTTCTAGTACGGTACGTCACCTAAAACTACGCATAAATATATATTAATATATATTATAGCAACATCTGTGACGGGATTTATAGTCGAATGAATTTTGTCAAAATGCTGTATGCGTTTATGTGACATAGGTCTCAACTATAATAACACTTAGCAGATTATTTTCTGAACAACTGAATAATTCATTTTTTTGTTTTTAAAATCAGCTTTGAATATTGAATTCACAAAATATTTGATAAATACCCTTTGTTGTTGATAAACATATCTGATTCTTTGGCCCACGTAAAGAGTTGACCAACCGCTTGGCAATGTCTCGAAAAACCTATAGACTGGGTGCTGTCAAGTGTAAGTGTTTAATAGTTCAAACTAAACTCCTCTATATTTTTGACACCTCTACATTGCTCCATAAATTTACATTGTGTAAGAGCGCTTAGAGCAACATAGACATCACGCCAACATAATAAAACAAAGATATAAAATAATACTGTGTGTATAGATCTGTCTCTGCTTACGGTGGATTAGAGATTGTCGTCGATTTATCGTCGTGTCTCATCCAGTCTTTCAATGAAACTGTAATAGATCTGTTCGCGTTAGTAAATCACGATGTATAAAGGAAACATTACACAGAACTGGAGCGATAGCGGAGTGGAACGTTCGAATTAGTACGAGTTTTACAAGCTGTTCGTGCTTTTACGACAAGATTTGTATTAAACTTTCAACATTGACATGATAAGATAGAAAATTCTAGGTAATACCTAAATAAGTCAAAAAAAAATACAGTAGCACTCCGGGAGTGCCGACAGAAGTGAAAACTTAAACAAAATCGCCTTGGTGGAAGAAAAATATTTGTATAGAACATTGGTCCGTAACCTAATCTAAATAAAGAGCACAATCGCGTTTACAAAAATGAGGTTTCGTCATGGTGTCGCGAAATCAATAATTTAATCCCATCTCAAAAATGCCCAACGCGCCTAAAGGAGTTTTCACTTCAAAAACTAAACACGGATTAACACTGATAGCGAATTTCCCATTCACTATGATCCACACTACACTTCATTAAAGCCTTATTTCCTGCCACAACAACAACCTGTTATCCCTATAATTTCCGCATCTGGTCACACCCGCTTATTTCAAAGCCCTGGGATTTGGCGTACAAACAAAATTTTAATCATTATTAAAACGGACGGCGGAATGCCTCCCCAGACGTGCGATAAAACGCTTTGATGGCACCAAGAATGTTTGCGACGATTACCTATTCCCAAAGCGATTCAAAGCGAACTGGAAATATAAGCAGCGAGGATATTTCCTTGTTGTAAAGATATTTGGTTATACACAGGACACAGGCCTCCTCTCTGTGAGAGGGAGTGGGCTGTAAACTACCACGCGAGCTCAGTGCGGATTGGTAGATGTCAGATGTCTTCGATTTTTTTGGTTGTAGGACATGCCGGTTTCCTCACGATGTTTTCCTTCATTGTTTTGAGAGTACTAGTAATAATTACAAAAAGTAAAGCGCCTGCCTCGGTTCGAACTCACGACCTACAGAATTCATAAGTCGGGGCCGTCTCCACTGGGCCACCATCTTCCTCATCTTGGTTATCTTTATGACTGCTTTAATTGCACTGGATTGGATATGATTAGGTGCTCCCATTGCTTTACATTTCGTAGGTATAGGTACGGCGGCGCCTAGACTAGAGTTATCATTGTACTTGATTTTTCTATGACTGAAAATATACGGAGTGTCAGGGACATCGACGTGAAAACTTTTACCATGGATTCAGTACATGATTCTGAACGCCCCTGTGCGTTGAAATTTTTCGTCAGTTATTTTAAAAAAACAGTTTTTTCATAGAAAAGTGCAATACCTACGCGGTCAAAATGTATGGAATAGCAGATTTTTGTTAATAAACGACGAAAAGTTTCAACGCATGGGTGTGTAGAATCATGTACTGAATCCATGGTAACAGTTTTCGCGTCGATGTCCCTGCCACCCCGTATAGTTAGAAAATTCTTGGTGTGGTTCTGGGATCCTGTATATCCAAAAATTTATGATTATCTAAACCGTTATATAAAAAAATAACACAGACACACGATATTAAAACAGTCTGTAAACGTAACGACACACAATGAACACAATTAGATATTGTTTTGCACAAAAACAGTAACGCTTTCTTTTCAATTAAAATGCAAATTCAGACAAATAATTCAGAAAGGGAACTTTTTGTACCCTCATTAACAAGAGCCCCCTTTTTATGTGGGAACCGTGGTGCAAATGCTGAATGTACGTAATTGGCTTTATATAACGGCTTGTTGAATTAATATCTAGGATAAAGATATAATTTATGACGAAGAAAAGGCCCATATTCAGTTAAACTGATAATTTATTTCTTTTGAATTGTCCAGCTGAGAACACTTCATTACCCAAGGTTCGTAACTTCACACCATTTCACACAAATTTTATAAGTAATGGGAAAATTTGACATTTTCTTCTATCAGCAGTTGTCTTGAAATGTGTTAATAAAGATTTTTTTTGTATTATTATTTTTTATATTTATTATAAGTGCGGTAATAGAACCTCTTCAGTGTCTAGGATCATCATTTTCATAGTTAAAGATGTCTAATTTAAGTATATAGTGCAATTACATTCCAGTTGTGTTTATTTCAAATAAAGGAATAAGAAAGACTAAAATAGTCTCTAAGCAAGCAGTCATTGGTATTTTGAAATTTATTCAATACTAGCGGACGTCACGCGGTTTCACCCACGTAGTTCCCGTTCCCGTGGGAGTACGGGGATAAAATATAGCCTATGTTACTTGCTGATAATGTAGCTATCTATTGCTGAAAGAATTTTTCAAATCGGTCCAGTAGTTTTTAAGTTTATTCGTTGCATACAAAAATACAAATCTTTCCTCTTTATAATATCAAGTATAGATATGTATTTAGTGGTACATACTACATACCACCTAAAGGTGGTAAAGCCTTCTCACCCCGAGTATTCGCCTGTAATGTAACAGTTCAGATTCAAGCATTACATCAGTGAGGGAGGCGAACCGAGCATTACAGTTCGCAATAAGGCTCGAAATCGAATCTGAAATGTTACATACAAGCAAATGATCGTCAGTCAGGGAGGCAGTATTGTAACGTTATGCTCAAAATCGAATCTGAAATGTTACAAAACATATTTTACATTCGTTATTTTAGGGCTACAACATTGTAACAGATGATCGGAACTATCTTAGCTTATCTTAATAAGGCAAGATATACTATTCCGATCATTCAGTCGAAATCAACCATTGTTTCCAAATAGTTTTGATAGCGGCAAACTGATACTTTAAACCTTCAGAATGATTTAATTTTCTTGTAAGATCTTCAACGAAAAAGCAAACATAAATTGAATTTCTTGTTCCCTGTCTCCTCTGAATATTCTAAAGCAGATTTCATTTAACGGAATGCAGAAACCAAATCGAAATGAGGAAGGAATCGTTTTACTTGCAAACTTGAATGACCGAGAAATTCTTTGCCCTGGTCATCTAGACATTATTAATTCTGTTAACACAGCAAACTGTACATAAAGTCTTTAAAGCTGTTAAACCAGAAGTTGTTTATAAACTTAAATCTTATTTCATGTTTAAGTTTTCAGCTGCTGCTTGTCTTTTCGTCAATACATTGAAGAATGTTGACTTCCCAAAATTTTAATACACTTCGGTCCAGTTTATGGGAACACCAAATTATTAATTATTCTACGGGAATTTACAGTACAACTATCTGTAAATTGTACTCACCCCACGTTGGGCGCCACTGTAACGGCTATGGCTTTGCAGGTAGGCTGCGCAGGCCGTTAACGGATAGGTAGGTAGTTTAAGTTACATAATTGAAACAGCACTTATTTTAGATAAAAGGAACACGGTTAAGTCGTGGGTAAGGTGACTGATCCCTGAGCAATCGCACACATAGATTAGGAAGGGTACAGTCATTGGTAGCACGTGGCAGACGTGGGGGCCTGTCCAGCACAGTGACGTGGGGGCCTTCGTAAGACCGCTGGTAGTGAGCGTCGGTAGCACGTGGAAACTTGGAGCAGCGGCTTCGTAGGTAGCTTGCGGCGGTAGGCCGCAGATAGAGCAGGCTTTCGTTAGACCTCGGTAACGTGCAGATTAGCTACGCATATAAGCAGCATTGGGCAATGGGTCCTGCCCTCAGCCCGTACGGAGACACACAGAATCCTGAGGGTCAATGCATGAACCGCTATTATAGCTCGCCGCAGATGAAATGACCGAGTAATGTCAATTCACTAGTGTTGGACTTGCACTTTAGAGATGTGCTTAACCACTTAGTAACATGATTTAGTTAGTCGACTAAGTAAAGCCACAACGTTACATTTTCGCATGCTAAAGTAACGTAACTTTTTTTATTAAAAATACTTAAAAGAACTCAACGGCTTTGTATGATCATTTGTACCTTAAGCCATAAGGTTTAAATGGTCAAACTTCTGGCCGTAACATAACCTTGAGCAACTTTTAACAACATGGAAAACTCACTCTGCTCCTATAAAAATAAAGTTGAAATTAGATGGCCTGTTTTCACGAGAGTCCATAGCCGTATTGCCGCACGTACCCACAGTGGCGTTAAATTTTGATTGCGGAAGACATTAAAAAAATACAAAGTTATTATATTTGGGGAGGAACAACTTTTATTTTACAACTTTACAGTCTCATATAAAACGGGTGCACGAAGCGATTACAATTAAAAAGTAAAAGTATGAGCACTCCCATTGCAGTGTAGTAATAACAGGAGAGCTTTCCGATACTTTTTTTAAACGAATAGAACGTGTTTTAAAACTTTTTTGCATGTAATTACGACGGCGCGTGGCGGTGTGAACTTCTGATTGTATCGATATTTTCGTTGAAACTGATCAATTCGCGTGTGCGACTCTTCCCTTGGGTGTCGTTAGAAATTTTATGAGATGGGTTGGGTTGCAGCCAACACACGCCAGGTCTGATGATTGCGATCTTTATTGTAGCCTCACAGACTGCAAGAGAAGTTTAACGCAGTATTATTTTGAGGTGTGCCTTTAAATATTCGATTCAATACGTAATGAAAATTTTAGGTCTCAATACAAAGCAAAACTCAATGGAAAAGTTATTTCTTAAAATTAGAATACATTTCACTAACTCGTCAATAACACTGCCAGCACGTTTTGATTGATCAATACATCCGATGTTCTCTCCAAAGACAAATTGTTCCCTAACGCTCACCGAAGCCGATATTATTGTAAAACTGAGCATGAATTATAATACACCCAACTCGTACATTCACCAGCTCGAAATCCGTCCATTTTATCTTGCTCTTGAGGTTTTCCTGACAAATGAGATATCCGGGACGACCCTAACGAAAATATCCCTGGGTTTTCCAACACATAGCCGCGTCTTACATACATTTGGATTTATATGAACGTTATATCATGCAATCGCGCCAAAACTTCGTGTTATTTTTCTCCTTATGGTCAAGATTCTTACATTGTACTCACTCATATTTTGTGTCTAGGATCCAGATTTTCATTTCGACGCCCGACGAGGGTAGTGAACCCATATCTCTCATATGAAGTACTTAAATCCAGTCGCAAAACATCAATAACCCGTTTATAGTCACTTGCGCGTTACCACATGAAAACTTATGTCTAAGTTATTGTATAATATTCTGCTATCGTTGTAGTAGAAAATATGTCGGGTAGCGGGGAATTTCGCTCGACTTAAGAGCAATGAAGCTCATAAACAGTAAAACTTTTTTTACATCACCATATTTTCTATCGATATAAAAAACTGCTTATCGTTACTTCATAGTATTTTATGAGGCATGTATCTTTTAGTCTGATCTTCCTTGAACTCTCATAAACCGTGTTGACAAAAAAGTTTCAATAAGTAAGTATAAAGAGGGTGCGAATTTTCCGAAGTTCCAACAAAAAGATCTGTTGATCCTCAAAAAGTTAGATACAAATGTTACGAAGTTGAGTTCCGAATCATAAGTAAAGAATTAAGTTTTAAGTATGTTGGAGAGAAATTGCGTCGCGGTTTTTGTCTCACAGTACCTTGAATAACCTCATTTTGCTGTGGTGTAACGCTATCTATTTATGTAGCTCAGATGACGCAAAACTCATAAGTAGCACTAATTACTTTACATATCAAGAATAACAATAGCTAATTAAACTGCCTCGCTGTTCTAGTGGTCGTATGTGCTGAGCATAAGGTCCTGGATTCGATTCCCAGGTCGAGCAAAGTTGGGAGGCCGTCACCTCCTTCTGCGAAGCAGTAATGCTCGCGAAGGAGGAGGCGGAACGCGTGAGGGAGAGGCAAATTTCGCGCCCTCACGCCCCTTATCGCCGCAGGAGACGCCCTGGGCATCGGGAGTCGCAGGCCGATTCCCGGCCACCGTAGACGCGGGTTTGCGGACGATGAGCAACGGGTAGCTCGCCGTCCGATAAAGACCAGGCCCTGGTCGACGGCGCGTTGTGTTCCACGCGCGCCTCAAAGAGACGGAGTCCGCTAGGGCCGATGCCTGCCGGGGTTGCGAAGAAGTCCGAAAGGGATATCGTGGCCCCCGGCAACATGGCAACTGAAGGAACACGGGTGGGTTTTAGTCAGTAAGAGTCTAATACGCCCTCCCAGAGCGGGAGAAGTTATTTAATAAGGTACCAACCAAAAAAAAAAGTTCGGGCAAAGTGTTATTATGTTTTTTAATCAAGAATTTGTTCGCGGTTGACGGTGTACATGGGACTAACATATCTGGTTCTACCTCTGTCTCACCCTTTGTGGATTACAGTTAAAGATTAATAACACACGAGTGAACTAATATTAGTAAGCTAGTATTACCTACGATGTGGAGTCACCCGAAAATCTCTCGAAACGTGATTAGTTCCAAATTGATAGGTCTCCAATAAAGCGATATTTATAACATCACTCAATTTATTACGCTGACGCAATAAATTGAGCTTGGCCGAAGGTTTGTTTCACGACGTTAGGTCAAAACGATCGGTAAAGGGCCTCGACGCGACGCGGCGCTCGGCGTCCGATATTAGCAAGCAATATCCTTGAACGGAATAACGGATATGAACTAGTATTTGTGTCTCGTGTTTTTATTTTTATTTGAATTCTTAAATTGAGATATGGATGACATTAAAGAAATTAGATGTTGAGTGTCTTGTTATTTGGCATGTGAATGCATTTCCTTATACTATTGAAAAATTTCACTTTCACTTTGAAGTATTTTGAAGACCAAATAAACTTGCAAAGATCGTGCCCACAGGCCAGTTCTGACCTCAACTGAAAAAGTAAACAAAACTGTGTAGCTGGGTTTAATTTATTCATCTTCTTAAACTAATAAATTATATTTCATACTGAAACAAAATTCAAGCATGAAATTATAACGGCTATCAAAAAGGCTTTGATTAGATTGACGAAACTTGGCAATTTTACTCAGCGAAGTTGTTCGCCCGTTGTGCTAACCAAATGGTGATTACCTAAAGTTTAATTGAAAATCCGGGAATCTGTGATGATAAGGGTTTTTATTACACCCCAGGTAAAACATAAACTTTGTAGGTCGTAATTGGAAGGGGCAGTAAAATAAAATTTTATCATTCGTGAATACCATTTGAAAATTTCAACGATAGAACTGTTGACCACTTAATGGTCGGCACTCAATATTTCCTCAAAGGGAGTTATAAATAAGGAAAGAGAAAACACAGAAGTTGAGCCAATAAATTAAATCAGTAAAAAGCCAGGAAGTTTTCTCAGGAGCACGTATTTCGTCCGTTTTCAGCGAAAGAAATAAATAATATTAAGAAAGATACTCAAGTGTTTAAGCGCTACATTAAAGCAGACTTTTAAAACGTAGGGAAATTATTTTATGGCTATGTTTAAACTGGCTCATTAGGAAAAAGATAGTCTTCTTCTTAATGTGTCAATGGCAATCTTAATAGACTCAGCCCAGTACTCGGCCACGTGTTTTGCGCCATCACTAGCGTCCATCAGTTCCTGTAACATGTAGCTGACAGGACACGCAGGACATGACATTAAGTGTCCCATCGTTTGTGGAACAGCACCGCATTTACACTCCAAGGCGGAGTATAAATCTCTACCTGAACAGATTTTCCTTGCTTCGGCTAACCTGGGTCCGGAGTCTATGAAAGACTTCCAGGCTACCCAAGGCAACTTATGTCCAGGCGGGAGATCTTCAGCAGGTGGAACGAATGGTTTGGGTAAGGAAGCACTGTCGCACCACAGCTTCAGTCTCTCTTTTAGTCGTTCGCCAGTGAGTAGGAACAACTGTACAAGTTACAGTATAACTATTTTTTTAATGTCCCTAGGCAAACTTCGTGTTTCGTCAGTCGTCGGATTTCTATCAGTTGCCCTTTGCACTTGGTGCAGATCGGACGCTCTCAGTCGACTTGGAAATATGCAGAGTTGTTAATACTCTTTTAACTTAATGTAATTTATTTTAAGAATGGGAGGAAAGCTGCTAAAGTTGCAGGCACGAAAATAGTTTTACAGCTCTATATAGTTCACACGGAAATCAAAACAAAACAAAAATAAACTTCTGAATTCAAATTATTATACACGATAAATCTAATAATTAATGGACATGGAAATTAGCATTCGTTTGCACTCGGAAATGCGATGATTCCCAAGGGATATTAAGAAAATAGTCAGACTGTACATGAATTATAACTAAAAAATAATCAGCAGACAAAAAAGCTCAACATTTTTATTTAATGAGAATTTCTATAAAATCCGTGTTGAAAGTCCAATCAAAACACAATTTACAAATAATATTCCCCTAATGACAAAGTCAAACATCTCATTGTCAGTCGCCCCATCTCATACACCGTATTTCATTTTCTATCTGATTTCCACAGGATGTGTACACAGACTTTCTTGAGAGCAATTTCGACTCGGATGTCAACACTTGAAACGATAAAATGCCTCTCAGTTGAAACTCAGGTGCCTCCCAATTATTTACTTATCTTTTTACGAAGACTTCGTTACTTTTATTTGTATTAGGTATAAAGTTTTTAACTTTTAATGACACTTTTAATGAGTGGACGCAAATATATTTTTGAATTAAGCGTGAATAATGTAAAAGTTTTAGTAGGACTTCTTAATTAGTTGCTGTGAATTTTGGAATAAGTAATGTGTACTCATAAATTTACACCAGTACCCTAATTGCGTAATACAATACAATCTGTTTCGATTTGAAACAGATTGCTTATGCATTGCTTCATAAGTTGGAAAAAAAATCTGCTCAACAACATAAATAACGCAATGAATGTTGTTGAACTGTCAAAATGAAACAAATTAGGCATAATTGTTTACGAAAATAAGTTACGCAATTAGGGTACAGGTTATTCTGAAACAAATTTAATTAGGTGCTACCTACGAGTATTATCCTATTAATTTTATAAATGTGAAAATTTCTATGTATGAATGTTTGGCATTGGAATGAAATTTGGCACACAGATCGTTTACACCCTGGATTATATATAATTTCCAAAATCCAAGTGTTATCATAATTTCGATTTACAGCTTAAAGGAAAGTTACGTTTTTTTTAAGACCATATACTATGCTTTCTAAGTCTTGATTAAATAGCGCACTATTTCAATAGAGAACTTAAAAACCGCAAACCTAGGTATACCGGATAAAACACAGAAATCACAATGGCACAATGGACCATTCGCAGCTAAAATTTACGGCATTTCGTGGCAACCGCGACATAGTGCAGTCAGCTCTTAATGGTACAAATGAAAGCGCGCGACATAGGAAGCAAGAAGCTAAGTTTCAGTAGCATAAGTTTAGTGGAGCGCTTAGTTATGCAGCTCGCGTCGCCTCAGCCTGCACACGAGAGTAAGTTGTGTGGAGCGTTCAAGTCGGCCAAGTCACACGTGTCCCATCCCGCGATGAAACAAACGGTGCCTACTTTAATTCGTTTATACTTTTCTCTTATGCTCCAATAAGTTTTAAACGAATGTGCAAGTGTTAATTCGTTTGTATTGTATTGCACGTTATTGAGAACAAAATTAAGAGAAGAGCGCTGGTTTCTGTTTTTTAAACCCCGACGCAAAAAGAGGGGTGTTATAAGTTTGACCGCTATGTGTCTGTGTCTGTCTGTGGCACCGTAGCTAATAAACGGGTGAACCGGGTGAATGCGTTTTATTTTATTTGAAAGCAGGTTTTCTATCGATGGTTCTTAGACATGTTTTTATCAAAATCGGTTCAGCCGTTTGAAGATTATCAGGTCTTTTTAGTTGATGAATTGATGTATCATCCACAGGTCTGACCGATTTGAGATTTAGTATTATGTTACTTCAATGATATTAGAAGAACATAGTAACCTTGAACTGATCCTGCAGCATCACATGGAATTTGCAGGATACCCAACTCCCTTACCAACTTACAGCACTGGTATCGTGTATGGGCTCATTGGAATGATCTCAATGAATAGGTTATAGATAGATGGTGAACATGGTCTGGTGATGAAGTAGGAAAGAGAAATGAGGAAATGTTTGTGTCGGGGGATTTTAAAATGTTTACTTTTAAAATTATACTTGTTAGTTTACTGTAAGTTTTGTGCAGTGTGTAAATAGACTCGCAATTTCGATTGTTTAGCATGATGACGTATATTTCTAGATTTTTTCACTTTTTAGATAAAACCAGAGATCAATAGCTAGAGTACTATTGTCGCTATACTGCTGTTGGTTTTTCATCAAACAATATTTCTAACCTTTAGCTAAAAGACTGCCGAATATCGATAGCTATATCCTATACTATTAAACGATCAATATTTATTTAAATATATATATATATACATGTAATCACGTTCTCGAGAACGGCTCTAACGATTTCGATGAAAGTTGCAATATAGGGGTTTACGGGGGCGAAAAATCGATCTAGCTAGGTCTCTGGGAATATTCGTTTTCTCTGTTTTCATAGCCTCGGGAATGTGATACAACGTTGGTATACCTGGACGATAATGTTTATCTATTTTCACCCGAGCAGAGCTCGGTCGACCAGATAATATAGCTACTATAGTCACTACTATTTCAATGCGTTTGTTTTCGAACAATCAATAATTATAAATAATAATAAGCCAACATCTCTCGAGGCTCTCGTTGTGCGATTGAATCAAGGGCCTGATTTAGAAGGCAGTACTCCTTGATACGACTCGCATTATGAGGAGGTTCCTGTCTCTGCAGCCCTAATCACCGGTAGCTTAGACCCTGCTCCCACTCAGCTCGCTTTTTAATTATTTGTTTTTTAATGATTTTTACGTAAAAAAATATATGTGTAATAATTAATAAACGATATAATAATAAAATGTTATTAAACATTGTTAGAATTATTAAGCTATTGCATAGCTTTTATCGCGGGCTTTGAGCGCGACGACCGAATCAAGAAATTTCGTAACGTAACGAAAATAAAACCTAACACCCCCACTCCCCCTACCATGTAATGACGGTTCCCATGACAACGTGATGTTGTCATGGGAACGTAATTTTTGTTTTATGTCATCACGTCATCATCCCAAGTGTAGCGTTGACAAATAGGAAGTATGGAGGTTACAAATGCTATGCAATAGCTTTACCGCGGCAGTCCCCGAGTGCCACACGTTTTTTTACTCTTTTTTCAACCTTTAGCTAAAAGACCGCCTAAGATCGATAGCTACTATTGTCACCACTCTTAATGCGTTATTTTTTGCAACAAACAATATTTCCTTATTTAGCGATTCTCTTTTGTTACATAAACAATCACAATATACCGAAAACCACCTAAAAATACCCAAACTCTATGAAAACACGACAGTTATTTCTGTCCACAATTCATTACCATATAAATGACGTCACAAAGTTCATAATGACGTAAAAAACGTTCAATGAACCGCTAAATGGTTTCGTTAGTGTTGCGGTGGACGGGGCAGTGATGTGAGTGACCAACGTTTACCACTTGACCTCTTCCGATCCACTGGCGATGCTAATACCGCTACCTAATTGGTTTCGGAGGCTGACACAGAGATAAGCGATTCAGGCGTAGTTGATGCGAAGAAATTATGTTATTATTATAGTAAGTACCTGGGTGACCGAGCTCTGCGCTGGTGAAAATAGAGAATGCTCATTTAATAGTATAGGAAAATTCATACTAATCCATGCATTATAAGTATCTACTTATTCCATGCTGCCATGATATTATTCTAATGTCATTATTCATTATCTTGTTCTATACTTTGGGCGATCGAGATCTGCTCGGGTGAAAATACGGAGAAATCGAATTTTCCCAGATATGAGACCTACCTAGCTAGATCGATTTTTCGCCCCCGTAAACCCCTATATTGCAACTTTCATCGAAATCGTTAGAGCCGATTTCGAGAACGTGAGTGCAAACATATCTATACGTACACATACAATACATTAAACAAATAAATAAAATTTAAGTGTCTGTTTGTAATAACAGCTTTTTACTAAATGCATATAAAAGTATATACGGAATACATACAACAAAAACACATTTTTTTTGTTTTGTCTGTCTGTCTGTTTGTTCCGGCTAATCTCCAAAAGGGCTGGACTGATTTGACGGGACTTTCACTGGCAGATAGCTTATGTTATAAGGAGTAACTTGGGCTACTTTTGTTTTAGGAAACTATACAAATAAATTAAATTGATGTACCTATAGAATTCCACGCGGAATTTATCGCGGGTAATAGCTAGTATAATAATATATATATGTAAATATTGCTCGTTTAATAGTATAGGATAGGATACCACCCTCTTACCAGACAGAGTAGGCATACCTTTTTTTTTTTTTTTTTGGGTGGAAAATTATCAAATAACTTCTCCCGCTCTGGGTGGAGCGGGAGGGCGTGTCAGACTCTTACTGACTAAAACCCACCCGTGTTCCTTCAGTTGCCCTGTTGCCGGGGGCCGCGATGTCCCTATCGGTTTTCTTCGAACCCCCGGCAGGCATTGGCCCTAGCGGGCCCCGTCAATTCTGCTGACATCTCTTTGAGGCGCGCGTGGAACACAACGCGCCATCGACCCGGGCTTGGTCCTTACCGGACAGCGAGCTACCCATTGCTCACCGTCCGCAAGCCCGCGCCTACGGTGGCCGGAAATCGGGTCGCGATTCCCGCCCCGGGCGTCTCCTCCTGCGGCGGTTAGGGGCGTGAGGCCGCGAAATTTGCCTCTCCCTCACGCGTTCCGCCTCCTCCTTCGCGAGCATTATCGCTTCGCAGAAGGAGGTGACGGCCTGCCATTTCCTCTCGCTCCGTACCATGGCCTGAACCAGGGCCGGACGCGAGAGATCACCGCCGCCGATCGCCTCTACGAGGACACGGCGTTGCTCCGCCCAAGCCGGGCAGACCTCCACCGTATGCTCCACCGTGTCCTCAGGCCGATCCACACAATGGTGACACCCGGGTGTTTCCTCCCGCCTTATCCTAAACAGGAACCTCCCGAAGCAGCCGTGTCCGGTGAGGACCTGCGTCAGGCGGAAGGTGAGGACGCCGTGGCGTCTCTCAAGCCACTCCTCAAAGAGGGGTCTTATCGCCGCAATTGTGGCGTGCCCAGAGTAGGCATACCTAAATTTACAAAGTTTAAACCTTTGATTTCTAAATTAATCAGAATACAAAAGCCTTTAAAACTAAACTTTGGAATTACTTTCTATAAGAAATCTATAAATACGTTTTATTCCGTGAATCACCCACACATATCCCTAGTACTTTAAACGAACAAAATAAGTAATAAACTTCCTTCTGTGATTGAATATTTCACAACCAATTAGAAACTTAGTAAAGTACATACTACCTACGTAACTTTATTAGAAACTCATTGTTAAAATTAAATTAGGAAACTGTAGGGAAATTAGTATCGTATAAGTTAACACTAAAATTAATTTGGTAGTAACGAACAGGAATGAAAGAAAATGCCACGCGTAAATAATTAAGAGCAGAGCTTTCGAATCTTCAAATTTAAAGTATGTCAATTCAACAGTATAGTGGATAATGTTTTATATCACAGCAGACAGAGAGATAAGTCAAAGTCAAATCATTTATTTCAAAAGCACTTTGAATGTCTTCACAGGAATATAGAATTGATTCTAGTTACTAGAATCACATATTTGCAAATATTGTAATCATAAACGATTTTTCGATAAATAATGAATCAGTGTGTGAGTTAAATTAATCACAGAATGTAGAAAGTCGTCACAGTTTCAATGGTCTACAAGATGTGACCTTTAAAGTGGTTTTACACTGGCGAAGTGAGGCGTGGATGGGATGGGCGAGAATTGAAATCACGCTTACCCTTTTACACCGAAAGATGTACATCGCTATACCGCGCCGTCTCGCAATGGCCAGCGCTGCCTCGCGCCGGCTCGCGATGGCACGCGCCGGCCATCGCTACTAAGCGCCGACTCGCGTAGCACTGGGAGCTGCAGCGATGTCTCGCGATGGTTGGAGCAAGCCGGTACGTGCTAGTGCGTTCCAGCGAGTCAGCGCTTGACAAAAAGAGACCGTGAGGGTCCTCAATGGCAGGTGCAATATTTGTAGATCCATTTTACAAAGTAAATAAATACTCTACTTTTACAGCAATAAAGTTAAATATTGTACTAACAAATATTTCGATTTTCGCCTCGCATATCCTCGCGCATCTAGACCTTTTTCACCAAAGATGGGCAGGGCGTGGATAGAAATTTTGACACACAAATTTAAATTTTCGTCCATCCCATCCACGCTTTACTTCGCCGGTGTAAAACCACCTTTACAAGTCCCTGAAATGATGTGCATATGTCTAAATTGTAACTGTCTAGGTTTAAACTGAGTATACCTGTTTGTAACTACCGTTCTATAATTATATCCCTAGTATAAACACGGTGAGGTTAAGGTAATTCGTTTTAAACTTATTTACGTACTTGCTGAACGCCACTTTACCGTGCACCGCGATACCCGCGTTTGTCGCAGCACTTAATTTTCAAAGTAGTTAGCGTTAGTTATCTCTAAAGTACTGAATTACGTTCCCCGACTTTATATTCGAGACTTTTTCCAGAATATTCATTAGTTTTCGAGAAGATACAACAAAAATATTGCTGTCATCACGTTTGTCGGAATCTCCATAAACACAACGCGTGCTGTGCAATATAAGGCCACCCATTGCGCCGAAAGTTATTTCACCTCCCGCCAACTTCACCTTGACCTTATAAAACCAACTCTATCTTTTGAACAATAAAGTAGATTATCGAAGGTCGTCATAATGCTCGTAGACTTGTTTAACAGCTACTGAGTGTTCGGTGTGACACACGCAAATTGTAGTGGAAAGTGCTATAATCGTAAATTGCACGTAAATTGGCTTTATTAAACGAGCGTACTTGCTGCAATAATACGAAACACTACATGATATTGAAACTGTATATTTATGATCGTAATATGCTATATTTGTCCCGGTTTTCATACCTAAACAATCTCGCTGTTTTCCAGAATTTAGTTTGGAGCTAAATCTGTAAAGCAACAGCTAAGCCCACGGTCGCACGAACGTAAAAATATCGCAGTGGGATTTTTTGCACACTGGATTTTCAACGCTCTGCTTAGCACCGAGAGTTGAAAATCCAACAGTGTGTTTGGGATGCACTCTGTTGAATTCACAAATGCTCGGTTTAACACCGAGCGTTGAAAATCCAGTACGCGATAAAATCTCGCCGCGATATTTTTACGTCCATGCGAACGTGCCTAACAGAGTAAAATAAACTAACGTTTTGTTGGTTAAAGAACGTGTCCCAGTACCTGTCTCTCATCAATCACTTAGTAAACTCGCTGATTTCGACTACCGTTCAATCTTCGTGTATTTTTGGACGAACACAATCCCATGGAGTTAACACAGCAAAACATATGTATGAAGAACTAAAATTAAAATAAAAGAAAGGAAAATACGTTTCTTTGCTTTGAAAGAAAAAAGAAACACGTAAATAACAATTTGGGGGGAAATATGCGTCATCCGCGCAAAACGGCCATCCAACAATGAGAGTAAATGAACAACCATTCAAAAACAACAAACAAAATACAATCAATTCGATGTGATGTCAATGTGATGTCAAATGTGATCAAATGTGATGTCAAATTTTTTGTAAGTACCTAAGTTTGCATGCTTTAGTTTTAAGCAAAACATGTTCAATCTAATATTTTTAATAACACCTAGTATACCATGTTTTATGCAAATAAAAATTATCTTAAAATTAGTTTTGTCTTTTAAGCTATATTTCTGTGTAATATTTATACGGGGTGTCAGGGACATCGACGCGAAAACTGAAACCATGGATTCAGTACATGATTATAAAAAAAATCTGCTGTTCCATACATTTTGACCGCGTAGGTATTGCACTTTTCTATGAAACAGCAGATTTTTTTTTATAACCGGCGAAAAATTTCAACGCAGGGAGGTTCAGAATCATGTACTAAATCCATGGTTTCAGTTTTCGCGTCGATGTCCCTGACACCCTGTATTATTTTTCGTCTAAAGTCTACGGTAGGAAGGCACCTACGTAGGTGTTGGTACAGAATTCTTATTTATTAAGTATGACGAATTTAGAAACAATAATATTTTATATTACCCAGAAACCTTAGTTTGTAGCCATCGAAATAACTAATTTGACGACCATAATCAGCCTATAATGTTTACACTGCTGCGACACAGGCCTCCTCTCGGTGAGAGGGAGTGGGCCGTAATTCACCACGAGGGGCCCAGTGCGGGTCGGTAGATGTCACAATGACTTCGATTTTTTTTTTTTTTTTACAATTTTATGACCATAATGAGCCGTCGCGGGACGCCTGGCAGATGTGAAAAATCTAAATTACTATGTACAGGTAATAATATTCTTATAAGGATAGTTTACCGACGCCAACATTGGCGTTGGTGTTGGTTTGGCATTGGCACTGTTACGCCAACAGTTGGTCTGACCCACCGCAGAAGACGTTTCATTTAAAAAAATAAGAATCAATAAAATTATTCTTCTTGTTATAAATAACGATCAAAATAATAATGAAACAAGCAACACAATATCCCTATGAAATACAGCCCATTATAAGTCTACACATAACGACAGCGTATGTTACATCAAAAGGTCGTGAGAGGTACAAGTGTAGATTTCCCTGGAGCTCATAATACAGATAAAAGTACCTTCAGAAGTAAAAACTTGTCTCCCAAAGGACGCAACTTCTTCCCAAATAGATTACGATAGCCTTTACCTACAGACAATAATATGGCAGGCATTGTTGAAAATATAGTTCTTCAGCGTTGTAATATTTGTCCTGAGAATATTAGACCCTTTCTATTGTTAATATTAAACAACTCGCCTACTGTAAATAGAGACTTGTTCATGAATACTACAGTTATCATAGAATATTTTTAGGCCTTTGTCGAAATAATTACGATTATTCCAAACCAAAGAAATTGCCTCGGAGAAGGAATAGACCATGGCCATGCCTAAGATTATTTTGGCTTGAAAATAAACGATTAATTTATAAAATACTAGCTTTTGCTCGCGGCTCCGCCCACGTGGATTTCGGAAAATATCGCACAGGAACGTGCTACCGAGATTAAGAGTATCCTATGTCTTAACCCAGGTCATGGCCTATCCTATGCCTTTCATCTGGAAATCCGTTCAGCCGTTACGGCATGAAAAGGTAACACGCATGTAATAAATCTGTTTTAGGGTTCTGTACCTCAAAATGAAAAACTGAAACCCTTAATGGATGACTTCGTTGCCTGTCAAGACCCTTTTTCTCAGAAACACGTGGAGGCATCAAGTTGAAATTGATATTAAAAACTTAGATCTACGATCTCTTGGAGCTGTAATCCAACTTCCAAGTCAACGGAATAAAAAAATACGGCCATTCATGCCGCAAATTTTGACACTCGCAAATAAACCAGTCTATTTGCCTAGCAGCATGAAGTTTGGCGAGAAGTAAGGTCAAGTAAAGAGGAAAATCAGAAAATTGGTAATTTATAGTTATATTTAAATTAACTGCAAAGTTACGTTTTTTCTTCAATCTGGGATCATAAATTCATAGGTCGTGTCTTGAAGTAACATTTAGTATGTATTTCATTACTCTATTAAAAGTTATTTTTCAATTGAAGTGTTAAGGACAACTTAACACTTCAATCCAGACTTGGGAATTCGGGCAGCCGAGCAAGCACAGCTTTGAGACAGAACCCTCAGGGCGCAAGTCCTTGGGCACGCCACAATTGCGGCGATAAGTCCCCTCTTTGAGGAGTGTATAGAGAGGCGCCACGGCGTCCTCACCTTCCGCCTGACGCAGGTCCTCACCGGACACGGTTGTTTTGGGAGGTTCCTGTTCCGGATAAGGTAAGAGGAAACGCCCAGGTGTCACCATTGTGTGGATCGCCCGGAGGACACGGTGGAGCATACGGTAGAGGTATGCCCGGCTTGGGCGGAGCATCGCCGTGTCCTCGTGAAGGCGATGCGTGGTGGTGATCTCTCGCGTCCGGCCCTGGTCCAGGTCCTGGTACGGAGCGAGAGGGCATGGGAGGCCGTCACCTCCTTCTGCGAAGCAGTAATGCTCGCGAATGAGGAGGCGGAACGCGTGAGGGAGAGACTCTTGCCGCCATTGAACACATGTTACATGTTAGGAAGGTTAGTTTTAAATTCTAATAACTTTTGACCGAGTGGGCCGATTTTAATTAAATAAAGACTAAATGTTAATTCAAGATACGGACTATGACTATATTTCCAATCTCTTGAAAAGAAGACACAAAAAAAACAATAATACATGTGAATTTTAAAATCATCCCCTATTTTACCCCCTTGAGGGATGATTTTTGAAAAACGCTGAAATACGAATTCTTTATTTGTTACCAAAAGCATAAATTAAAATTTTCATAGCCCTAACTTAAGAAATGATAGGTTCCCATACAAACTTTCATCCCCTATATCCCTCCCCTTAGGGTTATTTTTGAAACAAAAAGTAGCCTATGTCCCTTTCCGGGATGCCATCTATCTCTTTACAAATCGAAACCCGAGCTCCCGAAAGGATATTTGGCAATAGTGATTGTTTATTGTCTAACTCTGAAATGCAGTTTAATATGTGAGATATAATAAAAACATGTTTTTTTTTATTGTGATTATTACTTACTAGCTACGCCCCGCGGTTTCACCCGCATAAGTCTCGATTCGGGATAGAAAATATCCAATGTCTCAATTCAGATCATGGTTTACTCATGTGCCAAATTTCATCCAAATCCGTTCCGCCGTTTTAGCGTGGAAGCGTAACAAACAATTAAACTCACTTACGCATTTAAAGTATCAGTTAGGATTATCATACTGCACCTAAATCCTTTGTGTATTTTCATTAGTCACCAATCAAACAGTATTCCTTACACAAATCCTATAGCAACTTGCCTGGTAATAATATTAGCTTCGACCAAGTTCCGTCTCGAAGGACCACCGTTCAGTGTGTTGCTTGTGTTGCTGGCGACGCCTCGAGCACAATATTAGAAACTTTATTAATTCCCTGATGGCTTCGACAACTATCTTCAAAAGCGGCTTCACTAATTGGAGAGATCGTGCGTTCCATTTGAAGCTCTAATAAACGGGAGCCGTTGAAATTACAATTAGCTTAGTTGTACATGTTTGTATAATAGGCAGGTCTTGACTATTATTTTGATATGATGTGAGCCTGTGAGAGACAAGGTTGCCGGTGTCACACATAATATCCACGTGTTCATTCGTCCGTTCATCTCTGAAACCGTAGCATTATTACGTTTCTAATAACGTAAAGCTCATAATCACGTCTCAAAAATAAACCTTTGAAAGAATTCCATCTGCAAATCTTCACAAGATTTGTAATAAACATTAAGACATACTCTCGCATCAACACGAACAACAACAAAGTTAATAACGAAGAAGAAAATTTTATTACAAACGCTCACACACAAACTGCTTATGTACGTATATCTGAAAAGATCGTGAGAGTAGGCGAACGAGGCCGGATACAGTCACGTGATCCGTCACCCTGTGACAGCTCCACAGAACAAGCAATAACATGTGTTACGTTACATACACCCGAATTTTATTACGATATACAAAGTTACGTGGTTCATGAACATGAAATCCAATCTCATTTCTCATTCCACAAAAAGTGTAGTCTTATACGTCGGGGTAACGGGCCATATTCATATCCTCTGTACACAATACATGACCTGAATTCTAGAAAAAAGGTTTGAGGGACAAAAACGATACAAAGACGATAAACAAGAAAGAAAAAATTAACTTCCTACGGACCGCAGCGGATCTCATTTGTCTAGGAAAAAAATCTTAGAGCCTTAGATAAGCCCAAAGTAAAATGGAGATGAAACGGAAGGATATTCGAGATGAAGCCGAGGACGCCATATAAGCTTTAAAATATAGCCGGATACGGGAAAAATCCTTTTGCAGGCGAAGTTTGGGGCTTCGAATGCAAAGAAACTTGGTCAACAAAGTTTCCGAGTGCGGTTTTTCATGCTTTTAAGACAAAACTTGGGGCAGAAGCGCAAAGATATTTTAAAGACGCATATTTTATAAATTTAGCAAACAAAAATGAATGTGGTGAGAAAATTTTATAACAACACCTTCGTGAAAGTTAGAAAATTTGTACATAAAATAAGATTTTTACGAGTGTTTCACAATACAAAATGAGGCCCCAAAATAAAAGATTTACACTTCAACCATTACGTTTGCAAATAAAATATGAAAGGTGTGTTTGTATGGCACAAAAAAACGCGTGATACGCAAAGAAAAATTACTTTAATTTTATTTTTCCACGAACTAATTCCTGGGCAATATTCATAATAAAAAGCGGTATAATGAGAAATTTTATTGGAAACTTAATGCTTGTGCCAACAATTTTTTTTATCCTTCTTTACGTGTTTCATTATAACGATTTATTTGCACATTTTACTCCTTTCTTTCTGCTAAAGTCTAGCAATTAACAAAGTAATTATACTCATAATAATCTTTATTTTATATACGAGAATTATCAACAACAAGGTTTCGTTTCAAATCTTGCTGTTTGTCACTTTCGTTTATTAAATTAATTTTTAATTAAAATTTAATTTCAGACCGTTTAATTTACAGTAATTCGCTGATGTCATTAATATTATCATTACTCATTTAACAGGTTGCTGTGACGTTTTACGATGCATGATAGCATAATAATTATACTGATACTGCGATCACAATATACACTCCCGGACGCCAGAATCATTTTAAATAAAGGTAGTAAAAAGAAAAAAAAGTATGTTTGAAGCTAGTCATTCACTATTATTTACGTTTGTCATTACTAAAACACAACAATTTAACTGCAATAAGTCATCTTTTCGCATTTCTCAGGGGCAAAATTATTGTGGAATGTTTGAAGAAAACAATGGTGTACATAGAGAATACGTTTATTTTTTAACTTGTGTTACTTCCAAGAGCATTTACGACGGTCGTCCTGCGGTTCAGCATGGAATTAATTAATGCCACTATGACGTGCTGTGGAACGTTCTCCCATGATTCCAAGATGGCAGTTTTCAGCTCCTGCAAAGTTTCTGGAGCTAGTTGGTTAGTTCGAACACGCCTCTTCAGCTCATCCTGTAAGTGCTCCGTTAGATTAATATCAGGGCTTCTTGCTGGCCATTCCATTGCTGCGATACTAATGTCGTGCAGGTATTTTCTAAAAAAATTAAATTTTGGCCCACAAACTTAGCTTATGGCATCATATGAGCATTGTCGAAACCTCAAGGCAAATTTTTCGTTCGGTGGAAATTCCGCCCCAGTCCATGACCCGCCGCCATAAGTCACCTTCTGTTCAATGATACATTTCCGAAAACGGTCTCAGTCTTCGGAAGAGTTCCTACGTCCATCATTGCCATTCAACGTAATCTTGGTTTCATCCGTAAAAATAACCTGGCTCTATTGACGTTAAGTCTAATTCAAATATTCGCGTGCAAACTGTAGGTGCGCATTCTGTCAGCTCGTGTCAGTTTGGGACCATTGGCTGGCTTATGATGTTTCAGGCCACGTTCTTCAAGTCTCTTTCTAACAGTTTGAGCACAAATAGCCAGTCCATGAAAGTCTTGAAGCTGTTCTTGGACCAATACTGAGGTCTGAGGTGACGATAACGCAGCCTGGTGGTAAAGATAAACTAATCTTGTCGTGCTGTAGTGACCCGGTTGGTCTAGACGGCGCAATAAGCCGCCAGTCTTCAGGGATCGATGGTACAATTCTTTGAACGGCAAAACGACTTAGGTACATGACGTTGTGCACTGACATTTCGCTAAGTCCAGACTGAAGAAGTGCCATAGCTTACGCGGCTACTTCAGGCGCAATATCCATAATTTGAAGGTCACAATGAATTAAAAAACAAGGTGAAACAATTCCGATACTCTTTTAAAGCAAAACAAAAAAGAAATGAAATAATTATTGACTTATAGATGCTCTAATCAAAACTTGTTGCTTCTTTAAGAGCGACCAAACTCCGATTTTCTTCGGATTCGAATTTGGAACAATGGTCATACCGAAATGATGGCCAGTATATCTGCTTCAAAACTGCATAAAAACTTTTTCACTCTTTTTTTTTTTTTTTTTGCCTATAAACATCAAAATGCGCGGTAGCTCGATTTAGGAATCCGAGAGGCCTGGTCGAAAATGTTTAATGTTTAACTCGAGATGACTTACCAAGCTTGTCATTTGTCGGGCATTCTCATACGTTTAGGAAATCCACAAGCTTACAAAATACCGAAATGTGTCGAAAAACAAAGAGGCTTTTTTTGCCGTTCGAATATAAGACAAAACCAAAATTATCCACATTTTTTTAAAAATACGTTCCCGATTCTCACCTGCAAACGACGTAGATGGAAGTAGTGAGGAAACCCACGTGCGTAATAAAAGCTAAGGTGCAACGTGTGTCTTGAGAACAATAGCGCCGATAGGTGGCGCTGTAGTCACGTCGGGCGTGCACCGCTGTGGCGGGATCGCGTGACAGACATGATTGATACCCAATGATTCTCCGTTTTCTGGGTTACTTCGCTTCTACCAATCGGGAAATAGGTAGGTTACGTACCTACAGTATTTTGCTACTTAATTATGTTCTTATGTTGTAAATTGTAAACAAGTGATGTGGATCATGGTGTGTTCAGTAAAATATAGTGAACACATCATACTTGTTTACAATTAAATTATACTGAATGTTTGGTAGAGGAACTAACACAATTTTCTTAGCGATAGAGAGTGTCAAATCCTAGTTTTCAACCATAAAACCTGTGTCTTAGATGTCACGGTAGGTAATTAAGAAAATAATTTGTTTTTGAAGTAAAAACTTCTTTAGGCGCGTTGGGCTTTTTTGAGATGGGACTAAACCATTGATTTCGTGACACTGTTACGACACCAGCTTTTGACCATTAAAAAGACATCAATGCGTAGATTACCGCGGTGCCGATTTTTTTTTCAAGTTTTCACTTCTGTCGGTACTCCCGGAGTGCCACTGTTTTTTTTTATAATTAGGTATAACCCGTGCGCGATAAGTTGGGACTTGGAGGCCTACCACAAGCTCATAAAGCAGTATTATTTTAATATAACTTCAGTGTGGGATAGAGATGAAGCTCTACAGGACGTATAGCTCCATCTCTTTCTCCCACTGAAGTAATATTAAAATAATAATTGCCCCTGCTTGGAATTCGACGTCACCGCGCTCAGGTCCCAACTTATCGCGCACGGGTTATACCAGAAATTACGTCACAACTTCCTTGTTTGTGTTTGTAATAGAACGCAATAGTTTTTGATGTTATCGTCAATGACATTTATGCACGGTTGATTTTAGAAACTGACTTAAGTGCTTTAAGTTTTAAAATTGTGTTAAGGTACGAAAAATTTCAACTTTTAAATTAATTTTAAAAACGAAAATTAAATTAATTTGGTGCTAGCTAATGACACCCCTAATCTCTCAAAAAATATTGTCGATCCTTCTACCAAACACACTGTAACTTACATGTAAAAACATAAAAAAAAACGTTTGGCACTCGGGGACTGCCGCGGTAAAGCTATTGCATAGCATTTGTAACCTCCATACTTCCTATTTGTCAACGCTACACTTGGAATGATGACGGATGACGTCATGTTTTATGTCATCATCCGTCATTACATGGTAGGCGGAGTGGGGGGTGTTAGGTTTTTTTCTTTACGGAATTTCTTGATTCGGTCGCCGCGCTCAAAGCCCGCGATAAAAGCTATGCAATAGCTTAAAAATTACGGTAAGTAGGAAGAGTAGGTACTAAAACGTGCTTTCCCCTTCTTTTACAAATCTTTATTAACCCATCATTATTTAACATATCCCTGATCCTAAATAAACAATCAAATAAATTCGCTGCTTCTTGCTTCAGTCGCCCCCAAGACAAAAGCAAATAACCTAGAGTAAAGGGCTCAGACTATTTACGACCGGCATATTGCGTTATAAAAAATGATAGCGGTTTTCTCCCGGAGAAGCCTCGTTTGCCGCTTATCGGCCAGACTGATAACGCCAGGCCCGTAAAGGGAAGCGAGTCGACAAGAAATACTTAGCCTTATCTAATAATATTGACGAAGAAATATTTCATAATATTCAGACGGCTGTCATCGAGCTCGATTAGCCTTTTGTTTATCTACCAAGCTTGCGTTTTTGCCCTATTTTTCCCCAGAGACGTAAACGTTCCTTACATTCGCGCCCAGACAAAACATATTACAATAGAATGTTAGACGGCAATAGAACCCACGAGTGTGTTTCTTACGAAACTCTTTTTGTGATTTCACGAAAGTATGCCTACAGCATAATAATCTTATCTCCAAATGCAATTCAGAAACATTAACTCTAATGAAGTCGACTTGTTCCAAATCCCAACACTCCTGACTTAAATATTTTATGGGTAACATTATTTTAATTAAGGCTCAGTGCAGAACTCAGGAATTCTATAAATATATATTCTATTTTAAATTGAATTTTGTTTCAATTGTCCGTACCTATCGTTGGCCACTAATTACTCAAGGGAAGCTAAGAATTATGAGTCTCGAGATAACGATGTTGAAAATTAACACAATTAAACACCGTCTTGAGCGTTTCTATTATATTTACAGGAAAATTTATTATTTTTCCTCCACTTAACGTAGTTTCTTCCTTACTTTTTCCTCGACTACTATTACAGCTGACCAGAAAGGCCGGAATTACGTCGGCAAATATAACAGAAGGTATCATGATTGATTGCTTGGTCATCTTACCTAAAATATTAAGCTCCATCGAATGCTGAGTACTCATTCTGGAATTTGAAATTCCGAAACTCAGGAATCTTTAAGTACCGATCGAATCTTGTTAAGCCCTTATCAACTTATGATAAGGGCTTAGCAAGATTGGCAAATTTTGGAAAGAATTTGTAGCCGCTGAGTAATCCGAAGTGGGATGGATAATCGGCGCACCATCGAGGCTTATCGTCGATGGCACTTGAACAATACAGATGAAATTCAAACA
Organism: Agrochola litura; assembly: GCA_949152395.1. Taxonomy (NCBI): domain Eukaryota; kingdom Metazoa; phylum Arthropoda; class Insecta; order Lepidoptera; family Noctuidae; genus Agrochola; species Agrochola litura. The sequence goes on along the minus strand of OX424509.1, from coordinate 11,390,718 downwards.
AGCGCCAGTCGATAATCTGCTCCGCGTCTTGATCGCAAATCAAGCACTTACCTCCCACGACGTGCGCCACGGTCTCACCATAAAACATTATATCCCGAGCGACGACAAACTTCCAAATCATATTTTACGTAGTATTTTTATATTTACACAGTGTATTTCTCTCGTCTTTAAGCTAGAGCACGATACAGTAAGCCAGCCAAGCGCTTGAAACAGAAGATGGCAGACTTAAGACCACTTTATGCTTTCCACTGAGTGCACTACGGCATAAAGATACATTTTCGCGCTGCCGGAGCACCGAGCACGGCCCTGTTTACTAATACCTTGTATTAAAACATCGCATTAACATTTAATTATCTTAATTAGTTTATGTTCGTATTAATTAATCCGTTCACGTGGTTTTTTGTGAAAAATTAGGAGGGATTTTTAAGACCTGAATGTTTTAGCGCTGCACCCGCACGAATCAATTTGGGGTTAAAACCAGAATGGAGCACTATTTTAAGGTTGGCTTTATAAAAAGCATATAAAACTTCGGCTACATAATTCAAACATGGAGTAAAAAGCGTCATTTTTATAACGATTTTACGAAAAATAAAACAGTTTCTTACTTACTCGTATTTATTTTCTTCACCCTCTACGAACCAATATCCTTCGGAGCCATAAAACTATTATGTTTCGTAATGGTTAATTTCCTTGATACTCCGATATCAATTGACCGGAGAAAATAGTCTGGAGCATTATTATAGCAGAAATAGCTATACAATAAATTATTTTGAAGAATGAAGGTAAAAAATAACAATCATAGGTATTAGTCTTTTTGACCTGAGGAATATTTTCTAGAGCTAATAAATAACTGTCTGGCGGTTTTTTTTAGTTACTATGGCATTATTTTTCAAATGTATGCTTGAGTTCTAGATTGATAAATGTTACCATGCTTTGGATTACTTTTATCAATCTGGCACGGGGCGGATAGTGACGGATACATACATATCCGTCTCTGTCTTGCACTTTTAATTTGACAGTTGTGCTACAGTGACCGGAATGTTACTAAGCTAAAGCACGTGCTAAGTAAAATTTATAAATCTCGGCTTTAGTCTTATTTGACTGCAAGACGAACCAACATTGTTAAAAGGCTTAAGGTACCATTCCGAAGCCGACTGCAGGCAGCAACTGCAGGCGACTCTCGAGATGTCGCGACGCCCCCGCTAATGCAGGCCCCTCATTTTGTTTTTGCCTTATGCTGCTAGGACATCCCGGCGGTCTGTCCCTGCCGGGTGAGACCCCCAGTTTCCTAGGGGAGACCCAGAGGATGACTAGCGTTGGAGATGTCGACTCGGTGCGCCTAGGGGAAGGTATGTAGCTCCCCCTCACCCTGCTCACAGATCTCTACTGGCGACGGCGATGGAATTGTACCTTTATACAAAATTTTGATGAATGATAAACACCAATCACCCGGATCTACCATTCACCGTCAGTTTTTTCTAGTTCGGGATCGAAACCGAGCTTTATTTGCAACTTCAATCAATTTTCGGCTCATATCGCAAACATATCGTTTCTCTCTTGGTGTTTGTCCAAGAGATTAAAAAAATTCAAAAGGCAAGCCTATGGGCTATCGCTTCCAGTCTACCTACTACAGTATAGCGGTGGCTGGAAACCTTTCCGTTTGTTCTTACGACATGATCGGACTTTGATAACAATATTTTACCGGTCGCTTTTTGTGCCGACCCGCTTGAGACTTACACGCTCCGGGAAATTTAATAATTCCTCAAAATCCTGCAAGTGATATTTCGAGGTTCGGATTCGGTCTTTGGTTCAAACTTGGATGTATTTTAATCGGAGACCTTCAGGTTTGTTTTTGGCTATATCTAAGCTAACTGATTATGTACGTACCTACCTACTCACTCTTTCTTAATTACAATGGAAATACATATTACTTCTCAATATTATTTCATCACCATCTTCCTGCCCTTGTTACGTGGGGTCGGTGCAACACGTTTTCTCTTTCCACTCTCCCCTGTCAACCATCACGCTATCATTCATTCCCTTCTCTTTTATATAATTCCTCACACAATCCTTTCATCTTTTCTTTGGTCTTCCTCTCCCTCTCCATCCATTAACATTTATCTTCATCACTCTTTTAGTCATCTGCGTTTCCTCCCTCCTCATCATACCAAGCTAATATTTACGTAACAAAAAATCACCTGGAGCTTTAATTTTCTATACATAAGGTACTCTAACTATAAGTAGGTACAAGTAAACTGCACATTGATAGAAAGTACAAATAAACTCAACATTCCAGATTGGAATGAGATCGTTCCAGTTATATAGGTATCTACACCGTCACATCCTCTTCGCTTTGTTATCTGCCCAACAGAAGGAGATACTTCAGTTTTTATCGAAACCGTTATAATACCTGCATCCTCAGAAACTACAATATTGCAAAGGGTAGCAATATCTCAGGAACGATACAATACAACAAAAATGCAATTTTGATACAACTCACACAATGGGTAAACTAGAACCTTGTTACCAATATCATTCGGTATTGGGTAGAAAATGTCCCCTTATCGTCGTATCTTACACGGCAAAACGACGGAATGTCTTTGAAATCCTTTTTTTAGGAAGGAAGTTGTGAAAAACCTTTTTTGTTCAAAGACTAATGAGCGACAGATCAAGGAGGATTCATTACAACTGTGCTGTCGTGGCGCTAGCTACAAATTAAATGGGTAGAAAATAAAAATAAATAAAGTTTCTTACTTCAATATCTGTGGTGCCACTATAATAAAAGCGAACAAAGCTATTTAATGCATAAGTTAATAGACTAGAAAAATCACACTAAAGCTAATATTTATTGAGCCAATTGTCTAAAAGGATTGAATAAAACTCGATTTTTTTTCGTAGTCCATAATATTATTATAACTTTCAACACTAAACTTGAACTAAAGGTTCGTTTTTTTTTATCCCAGAGACTTGAATTTGACATTTCTAGTGATCATTGTTTGTTTTTTCAATTTGGAGTTTGACATTTGCACCTGTCAAATTAGTCTCTGGGATTAAAAAACGGTAGAAACTTCTTTAGAACAAATTTTTTATCATAAAATAAATTATATTTTCTCAGACAAAGCGTTCACCACTTCTACATAATATTACATGGATTCACAAGTTTGGGGAGGCTTGATGATGAAAATTTTTATTACGTTTTATCTTTATATTTAATTTATACTGTACAGAACAGACAGAAGACGATCTTCCCATGGTAACAATGGTGACGTCATCAACATATCACCCTGTGACTGTCAATTGTTTAACACGATTCATCATACATTGCTATATTGAATGGTCATAGGGGAGTACTCCTTTAGAAACTACGTATCAAGATTACAAGTGACGACAGGGTGACAGCCAGTGAAAAGCGCATTGGATGTCACAGCCGTGAATCACTTAGTTCGATACCTTGGGCGACCAGTTACCTGCAGCCTATAGGCGCGTTGGGCATTTTTGAGATGAGACTAAGCCACACTGTGACGACACCAGCTTTTGATCATTTAAAAAACATCAACGCGTTGATTACTGCGGTGTGTGGAGTAAAAGACATCAACGTGTTGATTACCGGGGTGCCGATTTTTTTTCAAGTTTTCGCTTCTGTCGGCACTCCCAGACTGCCACTGTTTTTTTATTGGCAGTTCAACACCATCCAATGTATTGAATCTTAAAAAACAAAAGGTGAAATGGATATTGCTGAATTAATAAACTGGAAGCCATTGTCATAAAGAGTGCGCTATGCAAAGGTTGCTCAATTATCATGTCTTACAACAGTACCCACATGGAGTCAAGCCTTTATTCCATTAGAGTAGGCAGAAACTTTGTAACGCCACATGATACGATGGTTTTATACTTTTTTTTTTGCTTCGTTCACGTGCAAATTATACGCTTTCAAAGGTCTGAAAGCGTATAATTTGCACGTGAACGAGAAGGAGATACCGTCACAAGTCTTCTTAATTTTTACTTAAACTTTGTACAAATAAATAAATATAAAAGCCTCCCAATTCAATTTAAGCTAGTTTCAAACACAGTGTCTGAACCTTTATAACCATTGCAAATTATTATTGCTAACATAATTTCAGTAATTGTAGCAGCTAGGCGTAGAACTAAAAGTAATTATGCTCAACTCGTTATTAAGCAGTACAAGGAGGTCCAAAGGGTGTCGTGGTATGAATTATTTATTCGCCGAAAATGCTTTTGCCTACTGAACAAGTTGTTACCACTGAAGCACTAATCTCCACTTCTAATATTCGAAAGGACATCTTTATTCGTACTTAAGTTACAAACGTTGTGTAGCCAAGTTTCTGAATTATATTTACATTATGAAAGAATGATAAGAACTTCTTTTTCTGTCCTATTTTCTGAAAGTAATGTTACTTGGCGTCAACGAAGTCGTATGTTCCAAGAACAGCGATCGACATTTTAACGGATCGTGCGACAACGGCGGTTAGAATGTAGCACTTAAAGTTACAAAAAATTTACTTGTAAAAATAAAGTGTTTTTACAAGTTATCAGTAACGTATATAAAACATTGGTGATTCGGAATCACAAAAAGCAACACTCTTATTTATTAATATGTTCGTCTTTTAAAGTTCTACATTTTAATATCAATAGGTGTACAGTCACAAGCGCTAATCCAGTCTGTCACTTCATGTAAATTACTGGTATTCAGCTGCACCCGGTTAGACTGGAAGCCGACCCCAACATAGTTGGGAAAAGGCTACGCAGATTATGACAGTCACAAGCGCTAAAATGTATCCACTTACCAAAATTCAAAAGCGATTTTCTCGTTTGAGATAAACCTATTTCACATTAGTTCTGCCAAGCCTTTTCCCAACTATATTGGGGTCGGCTTCCAGTCTAACCGGATGCAGTTGAATACCAGTATTTTACACGGAGCGACTGCTTATCTGACCTCCACAACCCAGTAACTGGGTAATACGATACCCCTTGGTAAGACTGGTTGTCAGACTTTCGGGCTTCTCGTAACGACTGTCAAAGATCCACGAATGACAGCCGGGACCAACGGCTTAACTTCCTGCCCGAGGCACGGAGGAGACTCGGTATGTAGAAATGGTCACCCATCTACGGACCAACCCTGGCAAGCGTAGCTTAACCTGACAGATCGACCCGAGCAGCTGTTAGTACTTAGCCACGAGCTCCTCGAAAACATATTTCATATTAGTATGGGTTCAAAATACTATATTCGTAACAATTTAAAATAACAATCAACACAGTAGGAGAAAATCACTTTTTAAAGTTGCTTAGTGTTTACATATTATTGCTCGGGACTGTACATTTATATTTATTACATCGTTTATTATTTATTACATCTGTATATTTATTACATCATTATTATATCTATAGAACATCTTCAAAGTAAAATATAAATATGTCCAAAAATCTTTAAGAGACACGAACTTTCCAGGAATGAATAATCACGAGCATATTTTCTCCTCAAAACCATCTATTTATATTAATTTAAAAGCCGTCAGAGGAATGTCCCGCGATTCCATTTATGTCTCCAGTAATTAAACGTACAGCGAGAACCCTCCATATTGGCGAGATTATATGATTAAATTTAATTAACGTAATTAAGCATATTAGAAGCAAATTAATGAGCTGAAATATTGTTTTTATATGTTTTGTGTGTATTATATGAGGCGTGTTCACTCTGTGTACCCTCGTGGGATTCATTATGAAAACAACGTTGAAATTGTGCTTATGAATTTACATTTTAATTATGTGTCTGTCGTACTGAAGTAAAGGTCCCATCATATTAGTGCTGCGTTGCGTGACACGACGGGGCGCTACCTTGCGTAACAAAATATTCTTTATAAGAGAGTCTGGAGCAGACGATGCATGACGATCCTATACTGTTTACCAAAGACCAGATGAAAGAGAGACAAAATGTTACACATTATCGTAAGAGAGTGAATAGACAATTGCGCACGTGCTTGCAGTTTGCTGCTACTTGAATGTAATTAGAGCACTATATGCGACGTAAACGGTGACTACTGTGAGCAGTGTGGTCGAACCTTTAAACCGGAGCAAAAACTTTACAAGCCTTTACACAACAAAAAATTTGTATTGTTAACGCAAAAAATTAAAGCATATTTTTTTAGTAAAACAACAAGTTTTGTTCTGAAACCCTATCTCTCCTTTGTCTCACAGTAATATTTTACACTACGTGTTTTATTATGGTTCATTTTCTTTTTAGTTTATTTTACTGAGTTATTTCACAAGATTTACCAGAAATAGAATAGAGACAAAAAATCTTGAAAAATAAAATTATGAAACGGCAATAACTCCAAGTTACTGCAACATTTTCTATAGAAAATATGAGCACTATTAACTTCTGCAAACGTTTGCTATAAAAATATGATTTATTTGATCTTTCGTTTGCAATCGCCGTCCTCGAGACCCATAAATGGAAGAAGTTTAAATTATATAATATTAATTATGAAGTGCTCCAACCCTTCTAGAAACGCCCGACACAGGACGTCTCTTAAGTAATTAATTTTTCATAATTACCTATAATAAATTATATTGAGTGAGGAAGTCATTATTATTTATCAAGCCTTAGCAGTTCTGCTTCGAGAATTAACGTCCGTCGGTTTTTTGGAGAATTCAAATTAGCAAGTTCCCTTAACTGGATGTGTCTGTGCAAATTAACAGCTAGATATACTTCTCACATAGATTAGATATATAGTACTCTGCAATTGTTGTGTTAAGGTTGTTTTGTAATTTATATTTAAACACATTTTATAGTTTTGTAGTGTGTCTTGTAATTTATATTAGTACATAATTTAAAATTTTACTATAATAAATATCTAAGTAGGTATTATTAACGTTAAACTACTTTGCATGCCCCAAACAGGCAAAATATGGACTATGCATAAACCACAAATTTTTACATCTGGTAAAACCTGTATTTTCAGCAAATAAATTATTCTTATTTTGAAAAAGAAAGTTATATATATCTCTCAGTGAAAATTAGTGCCTTCAAGGAATTACTGATTCTCTATGAATACGTAAATACGTGAAACGTTAAGAGGAAACCCGTTTGAAATAGAGCGTTTCCACTTACATCATACCCAGTTTAAATTTCATATGAAATGTTTGAAATAGATAGGTATCAAAATGACAATTTTAGAAACAAAGAAATTACATTAATTTACTGCAACTAGACTCACGCTTGGGGAAGGCAGAAACGACAGAATGCCATCTGCTACGGTCCTCAAACACTCATTTTGCTTTTACACTCAACTATCATAAATATTAGCAGGCGTCCCAAAAAAACAGTGGCACTCCGAGAGTGCCGACAAAAGTGAAAACTTGAACAATTTAAAAAAATACTTCCAAAACCTTTAAAATACAATAGACTCGAACACGGCGTGTTGCCACACCGAGCGCTGAGTGCAGACTCGGCTCGGTGTGGCAACACGCCGTGTTCGAGTTCGCAACAAGTCCATCGTCATCCTGAGGATGCCTCGTTGAGAGGTGAAACACGTGTCGATTTCTTTCAGGAGTTTTTTATGGCTCTTTAGAAATAGCTAAGCGGAACAAGTTACTAAATGTATCCACGTTTATTGTATTTTATAATGGATTTCTGCAAGGTCACGCCTGAATCAATTTTTTATCTTAATTAAAACCTTTAAAGTAAAAATACTTGCATAGAACATTGATCCGTACATAATATAAATAAAGAGCACAATTGCGTTTACAAAAATGAGGTGTCGGTAACGGTATCGCGAGTTCAAATGTTTTATCCCATCTCAAAAATGCCCAACGTGCCTAAAGAAGTTTTCACTTCGAAAACCATCATAATCACTCAAAACAAAACATTTCTTTCAGTCATATAAAATCTCTCTTAGTAATCATTTCCTGCAAAAACTCCTAATGCATGGGTGCTTCAGTTTCATGTGTATTATAACAAAAAACGCGACTGCCACTAAACGTAACGGTTCGGCTTACGACCTTCGGGCTATCAAGACGATTGCTGTCTGGTCTGGTTGCTGACTCGAAATCCTACTTTATATTACACAAAGTGAAGATGTTTGTAAGTTTGTATGTATGTCACTCAATCACATTTTAACGGCTGAACGGATTTGGGGAAAATTTCGTATATGGCTAGACTGTACTCTAGATTAACATCTATAATATGTAGTACTAGTATAGTAGTAACTAGGATATGTTATACTTTTCCAAGAATTCGTATTCTTGGAAAAAAATCTGCCTAGCTTTTTCCCAATTATGTTACGGTCGGCTTCCAGTCTAACCGGATGCAACTGAATACCAGTATTTTACATGGAGTGACTGCCTTCCTGACCTCCACAACCTAGTTACTAGGTAAAATGATACCCGTTGGTAAGACTGGTTGTCAGACTTTTGGGCTTCTAACTACCCGTAACGACTGTCAAAGATCTACAAATGACAGCCGGGACCAACGACTTAACGTGCTTTCCGAGGCACGGAGGGGTCTTGGTATGTAAAGATGGTCACCCATCCATGGACCAACCGCGGCAAGTGTAGCTTAACCTGATCAACTTAGCCACAAGCCTAGAAACAAGTATAGAAACTGCGGACGACAGCTAGTTCTTCATATTTTTATTAAAAGCCTACTTTTATTTATACGCGTTTGTTTGCTGATGTAACTAATTTAATTATAGTATTTATTTCAATCTTTACCTATAAATTATTGCTCTCTCAAACTTATAAACAACTGGCAGAGTCGAGAAAGTTTTGATTCACCCGGGATGAGATCAACTTTATGTTCTTTACTTGGTTTAACTTAGGTTTACCTTTCTGTTTTACTAGAATTGCCTTCTTGATCGTGAATACTTTCGGGCTAAGTTATCAGCATCGGATAAGTTCCGTTTACCATAATTCGGTCAAATTTTTTATTCGTAAACTGCCACTGGCACTGTGAAACAGGCCTTAAGAATAATGCCGTATATGAGCCGTATACTTATAATAATAGTAAACATTCTTGACAGCATTATAGGAGGTTTTTCTTTGATCAAGAAAACACGTGTAATTCTACTGACATTTATGTATGAAGTACTAAGTAGGATTTACACTTCATACTTAAGAGGTCGAAGTACCTAGACGTGCTTTCTAATAGATACATATTTGTTGGATCGGCACAATCATCATCATCATCATCACCGGCCTATAAATATTCACACTGCTGGGACACAGGCCTCCTCTCTGTTGGGCACGCCACAATTGCGGCGATAAGACCCCTCTTTGAGGAGTGGCTAGAGAGGCGCCACGGCGTCCTCACCTTCCGCCTGACGCAGGTCCTCACCGGACACGGCTGTTTCGGGAGGTACCTGTTCAGGATAAAGCGGGAGGAAACGCCCGGGTGTCGTCACTGTTTGGATCACCCGGAGGACACGGTGGAGCATACGGTGGAGGTCTGCCCGGCTTGGGCAGGGCATCGCCGTGTCCTCGTGGAGGCGATCGGCGGCGGTGATCTCTCGCGTCCGGCCCTGATTAGGGCCATGCTACGGAGCGAGAGGAAATGGGAGGCCGTCACCTCTTTCTGCGAAGCAGTAATGCTCGCGAAGGAGGAGACGGAGCGCGTGAGGGAGAGGCAAATTTCGCGCCCTCGCGCCCCTAACCGCCGCAGGAGGAGACGCCCTGGGCGTCGGGAATCACAGGAAGATTTCCGGCCACCGTAGGCGCGGGCTTGCGGACGGTGAGCAAGGGAGAAGTTATTTGATAATTTCCCACCCAAAAAAAAAAAAAAAAAAAAAAAAAAAAAGGCCTCCTCTCTGTGAGAGTGAGTGGGCCGTAATCCACCACGCGGGCCCAGTGCGGGTTGGTAGATGTCACATGTCTTCGAATTTTCGGTTCTGTTCTCACGATGTTTTCCTTCACCGTTTTGAGAGCAGTGGCGATGAAATAATTTACACAAAGTAAAGCGCCTGTCTGGGTTCGAACCTACGACCTACAACTCGTAAATCGCGGCCATTACCACTGGGCCACCACTGCTCTTTGGCACAATAGTATCACAGTATTAGACGTATATGTCGGATATATGTTACTGAGTCGGGACGCCAGCGCCACCTAGCGGCGCTCGACAGAGTCTACAACATAACGCTCGGACCGACCGGAGCGGAGCAAAGTTCATCGATGGCGTTCAAGCAGTGAACACGTTTAGAAACTGTCGCGTATTCCGAATAGTCGTGTCGTGTACCTACAGTGTGTGAATTCTTAGTGTGATTAATTTGATAGTAAATTATAATTTGATCTGAACTGTAAACGGATTTTCTATTGTTGATGTGTACATATTGCAGTTTGAATATTATGAGCTATGTTTAGCTCGCACCTAAAACTGGATTTTGTATAGGACGCAATTTACTCAAGCGAAAACTGTATATACCTATAATTAGCATGACAATCATAGCCCTTGTCTTGTAAAGGTCACCAGCTAAGTGGTTTAACGCTACTCTGAACACAGATAATAAGGTCATTACTTTGCTTGTAAGAAAGAAAATAGACATCTTGTCTACAAAGACAAATCTTTCGCATATCCTTCAAGTCCCACATGTGTGTAATAAGTCTAAGAATAATCCTTTACTTTAAAACTATTGTATATCCGCCTTATTTACGATAGAGTTAGCTGCATGAATCGTGCTGGAACGCGCCACTAGAGGTTTTTGCTCAGAAATACTGCTGCACAAAGATACTCCATTTCAATTATTCTATGTACTGAGTGGAAGAGAGCAGTCGAGAGAATAAAGTGAACTGATAATGTACAATAAACATGTTTTATTTCAGATCTTAATGTTAAACGTTTACGATAAGAAGCTAAGAAAAACAATTTAGCTCAATTCAATTGTGATATATCTCGGTGTTGAGACAGAAAGATTTTATTTTAATGCGAGGTTAACTACGCGCCGCGCCTACCAATATACGTAAATCGCTCCTCCATTGTGAAAATTATGAAAAAGAAAAGATTTTATTGTTATCGTTTGCGTTGAAACGGCCTAGATGATTATCGTACCTTCGCTGTCAAATAATTTAATATTATACTTACTTGGGTAAGTGCGAAAAGTTTTTGATTAGCTGATATTACTTTAAACGGGCAGTATTAAATGCTTCTAGTAAAATATCTAGTAGGTATTCTGCTAGCTCAATCAGAGTTCATGTTAAATTTTATGCTGATGAGTTCAAGCTCAACAGTCAACCAGACCAATACGCTGAATTAGGACCATAGCATCAAATTAAGCCATCAAATTATCTCGGTTAGTCCAAATAGGCGCAAATATTGTCAGCCCAAAACGGTAGGTTCAAATGAACCGAGCTAATGTCATACCCAGATCAAAACGTTCATATATTTGTTCACGTTATAATGAACTGTCTGTCTGAAATTGTGGCCTGTTACTCCGAACGAGCGTCGCAAACATTTGTAACCCTCGGGGATCACTAATGGGTTCCTGACCCTTTGCGCGCCTTTTTCATAAAACAGTCAGAATGCTCGGTAACGCACATAAAGCTGCAGATATAAAACGGTAAATGCTCGTAGTGTGCCGGCGTAATGGATTAAGTATCCAGGATTAGTACGTAAAAGTAAAACAGGTTGGTAAAACTTTTGTAGTGAGTATGAAGTACGTTTTATATGTGAATGTTTGTATTACAAGACTTTTAAAATATTCTCTCTTTATTTACAAATACTGGAACCAAATTGAAACCCAGATTCGTTATAAAATTCCCAACCAAGCAATACGGTATTTAAAAATATACATTTATAATTAGCGCAACAGAGTTGGTGCAGAAATAATAATTTACTATGGCTACGATTGTGCGCTACGAAACAAGTGTCGCTACGGCTGCGGTGGCTACGCCGTAGCACTCGTAGCAAAACTCGTAGCACGTCACCAGTCGTATACTCGTTACCGCTTTAGATTATCTTAAGATTTTCTATGCGTCGTACTTAACATACGTAACATCACGCCTTGTGTCCCCGAAGTGTTGAGCAGAGGTGTCCCTGTAGCAGGTACACCCGCATTTCGCCAGTTATTTTTAAGTTCCATGTAATAGGGGGCGAGCCTATTGCCATCAACCGGGCACAAATCCAGACTCCGAGCTGCTACTGAGAAATTTCAGATACAAAAACTCAATTACACTTTTCCCGACCCGGGAATCGAAACCAGGACCTCATGCTCAGCAGTAGCGCTTACGACCACTAGACCAACCAGGCGTCGTACTTATTAAATTATTTTACGTTATTATTATTTTTATTATTTTCGTAACAGAATAATCATAATCCTGTTCTTATTTCTTTTCATTTCGCGTTGACACAGTATTTAGTACTTTTACTATTCCTACTTTTCCATTTTAAATCCAACTGTCGCAGTAGGTAATAGGTTTGCATATCGCGCACATCACCGACTCTTCCCGGTCAGTCCCTCCCATCAGAATGCAATGGGCGCGCGGCATGTGCTCAGTTCCGTGAAAAATTGACATTCTTCTTCGAACTACGGCTCACTGCGAAGCTAAGAGGAAGTGATTTGATTTATAAAGTACCTATGTAGAACTTTTACGTGAAGAACTATTTCATACAACCGTATAATCTAGTCACATAACTATGTGACTAGACTTTTAATGACTATGAAATAAAATGACCGCACCTAATTCTGTGTTCCATTGTTTTTTTTTATCACGAAACGAATTATTCATAAATAATTGTTTTTATAAAAAATAACTTACTAGCTAAGCCAAGAAAATGCGGCAGCACTGCAAGTATGTATTTCAATTTCAAAATGAAACGTTTGTAAAAGTCAGCGCCGGGTCAGTGAGTAATTGAGTTGCTGCAATGACGAAGCACTTTTTGCACTGTTTGTTTGTAACCTTTAACATAAAATCAATATATCGGCAGTAAAGGTTTTAGCCTATCTACAGGCAGGGAAATGTTTTGTTTAGTCAATTGAGACTACGTGAAAGTGCAGTGTAAAAGCCTACGATTGAGAAAGAAAGACAGTTGTATTTGGAATGTACGGACCACTTTAGTTCACAGTCAATTTTCTAAGCAATCTATTTCTCTACTCCAATTTTTTAATATCAGCAACACTCATGCTACCTCACGAAGATACCAATCATAACTGGACGTCACCAAAACGAAAAAAAAAGACTATCTAAATGTATTTTCGTGCCAGCCCTACCGTCCTTCCTATGCAAGTTCGATAAATAATTTAATGGCAGTACGCCGTCCACAGGACTGTCACTGGCAGCGCCGCACTCATTTGTCAACGACGTGATATAACAGGTTAGCAGACAGCCGGCCATTTGCATGCCCCTATCTACGAAGTTAGCTTCGTAACGTTGGTATCACATTTTGTAACTAACTTGGTAATGGGTGACGCTGTGCCGCTGTTCGTATAATACTGCTATTAATTTCATTGTCTGGTTAGTTTGCGAAGTTGTGGTAAATGCAGTGCATGTGCGTCTTATGACGTAGAGAGTTTTTGAATTGAATAATTTTACGGTTTATAAAGCAGTGCAGGAAGAGAATAAGTGTTTAGAAACACGATATCAATAACTAAAAACCCATAACATTTTTTAAAGATCAATCACAGTGTTAATTACTTATAACTACTTACATTTTGAAAAGTGTTTCTTTTGTTTGAAAATTTTGCATGCCGTAAGGTAAAATGTATCGGTACCATTTATAAAAATACATCTTATTTACCTACATTATTAGCAAATAAATAATTTGATTTGATTTGTACAAAAAGCTCATTCAACGTAAAAATTTCGTCATTACATCACACTATCCGTATCTCAAAGAATACCAAAGTCGAACAAAGAACGCAACAAAATCCGAACTCATTGACCGGAAAGTACAGCTCAATTCTCAAACGGTCAATCAAGAATGTTCTTTTTACGTATTCAATCGTTCGCAATTACCCCCAAAACGCAATACAAAATGGGACCAGGTTAAAAATCAACAAAATGTAAAAGATCGTGATTGATGGGTTTGTTATACCTTATTCGTCCCCATTCGATTGCGACACACGAATCTATTTCAGTAACAGCCATGTATTTTAATCTGATTTTTCGAATGAATTCAAATGAAAACCGGAATGGAGTGGGATTATAGACTTTTTTAAATATGCGCATATACGGAACCGAATATTGGTGTATCAAAGTCAATTCCGAACGGTTGGCGTTTTAAGATAGGCGTTTGAAGTGAGCCCGCATAATCTTTTCGGATAGACGGTTTGATGTGGCTGAATTTATTCAAAAAGGTCTTTTTGCAGGCCATGAAGCATCAAAAGTCGCGTGAAGCTATAATGATGAATTTCATATATATTTAACGTCGCTGTCGTCGGCCGCAAAAGCGAGGTTTTTACCGGAAACGACAAAGTGAAGGTTTAACGGTTCGTGAGTGCGTAAATCATGTGTCAACAATTCGGCATATATTTGTGTAAACATACCATTTACTTTAATTACCGCTTTGTCAGCGGTTACTGCTTAATCCTGACTGATCGACAGCATTATTTCGAATAACAGGATGGCAACTTTGTTCAGTAAGTATAAAGTTTGAAATAGTTTATACGCTAAAATTGTGAACACATCGATCAGGCTTTCAAAGAGTAACTCGCCCTGCATATTCTTCAGTACACAATTTATCACCAACTCAAAACAGGCATCTACTATCTAATAATAGTAGTTTATGAAACTGTTGCTCATTGAGGGGTATTAAAACATGAGGCGCCGTAGGCGAGGTTTTTAATAGGATCACACGAATGTTTTAATACCTAGTTATGTGCAGTTTCATACACTACTTTATCTACTCTCAAACATTGGGATTGAAACAAGTACTAAATAAAAAATCAAAGTTAAAGATCAAGAATAAATTTAAAAATCCCACGAAATTCAGTAAGTACTACAAAACAAATGAATGTCGCCTGCACCAGCACATCACCGCACATGCGCTACAGCGGGTGCTGCTGTCCCCCACCAAAAGTTGATGGAAACTCTTTGGTGATATTAACTTTTTGGATTAGCGCTGTATCGTAATAGAAAAAAAATTGTTTTATAGTATTATTTTGTTAGAGAAAAAGTGTTATAATATGATTCTATTTTTAAATTTCGGTATTCTGTTTATAAATTATGTCAATATAAACTCGTTTTGAAGTTCATAATTCGAATATTACGCTATGAGAGTAGATAAAAGTAAATATAATGTAAATGGGTTTGTTCACACTAATAAGCTAATATGTACAACTGATCGCAAATTGAACTGATACTCATTCTTTTCAAGTAAAGTAAGTAAGTATATTTATCGATGGATATTGTTCAGGATTCATATTTGTTTACTCGTAAATTAAACGTTTCCAATTCCACCTTCGACTCTTCGCTGTTTCATAATGGAAATTTTAAAACGATTTATTACGAGTTACGTAGTTTCCGTGGCGATGGTACCGTGCAATCATTCGCTTGTTTAATATAAAACGGATTTGTCACGGCTCTGTTTTTCGCTGTGTTATTTTCGTGAGGCACATCGCCTATTGAATTTACATTCGCCTGCCGCGCCATGCCTGTCACTTCATGCATATGTATGGCCTTATGCAAACTGCAACTTTGCCTTTCATTGAATAAAAATATTTGGAATAATGACGACGTTTCGAGCGTACCGATTCTCTGTGATGAAGTATTTTATTAACATTGATACACCTCTTGAATGAATGCAGTTTGTTTCGGGGCAAAGTGTAACCAATAACAATAATTAATAAATAAATCAATAGAGTAGGCAAAATACGTAAACTATCTACACTATTGTGAAATGACTACATCGTGTTCACATAATGTTCATATATGGGTGACACTGTTTTAAAACAATTTTAATCCAAATGCATTTAAATAAATCTAGTTAAATTTTTACTGCAGCATGAAAAAAATAAACAATCCGTTGAGAAAGAGATTAATTAAAATATTACTACCTACTATAAATCTTGACCATAACTCCAGTACACACAATCCCAACAATTAATAACCAGAAACTTGGAACATGATAGAGAAGTTTTCAACAAATGTTACAAGTTGCCACACTGAAAATTCGCAGCGTAGTATGTACATTTGTAGAAGCACACGAGCTTTGGAGACGACAAATATTTTCGTACAAGTTTGCAGTGCAGCCGGTTAGTTCTAATCTTAATTTACAGTTCGCCTCGAGTAGTTCGCTCGCAGTAACTAGTAAGTTGGTCGGGCGGGCGCGGCGCGTGATGGCTTGAATCGCTCCGTTTACAGGTAACTCAACAACAACTTGATGCCATACACTTCCAGTTTATTAGCTTTGTATTCGCGCATTTGTTTCATTGTTTTAACTTGGTTGGAAAAGGAACGGAGAATGTATCTATTGTATGTGTATTTGTTGGGCAATGAAGAAGATATCACAAAATGTTAAGTTTGTTTTTGTGTATAACGTGTTTCAGCTTTCACTAAAACACAAGAGGGAATTAAAAGAGAAAAGGAAAATAAATAAATGAAGCTGAACATGAAATTATAAGTAAATATTTACGACAACAATTTTATTTGTACTAAATAAATTGATAATGGCTCGCAAGCTTCGTTGAAACCCACGTGTATTAATGCAAATTTTCATTAAAACAGTTCTCTTTATTACCCATTATTAGTTCAAGCTTAGTTTATAAACAATTTTATTATTATAGAGGTCGTTTTATAACGGTTTACGTAAAGGCCGGCACTCTTGTCCGGGTCACTGCGTTGGTAATTAGCACGTACTACTATATATCTTGTTTTATAGAGATATTGCTTTATCGGACGTTAAGCGAGACTGGACGATGTGGATGTAACTACTTTATATTACGTGCATCGATACTGTTTAACTTTTAAGGGTAAGAAGTAAATTCCAATACTATGGGTTGCAAACAATAGACACGTTTGCAATAATCATGGGACCAAAGAGAACCTCATGATCTGAACATTAGGTATATAATTTTTCAGTTACCTGTATTTGCAGTGCTCTCAAAAGGTCAAGTTCTATTTGCAACATTAAGTCGTTTAAGTTGTGGAAATTTATAACAAGATAATGGTAGTTTTTATTAAAATGTTAATTATACTTTACAGTTTTTAACACAACTAACTATTTACATTAGGTACTAAATTAAAAGACTAACTAACTATCTGTTTAAATAAAAATAATAAAAACAAAACGACAATTAGGCGTCGAAGTAATCGTCCGCATCGCTGTCATCCGGAAACGTGCCCAGAAGTCGTTTAAGTAGTTCTACGTTTCATTTTCTTAAATTTTGATCGACGGGAGTGCGGGGTAAAGACTTTTCTAAAAAAAACACTAAACATTCACGTCAATTTAGTACATGTAGTAAGATAAATATATATCTTACACGCACAATTTTACAAATGTAGTAATCATTAGTAGAACTATAAACTATTCATGTTCTATTAAATCCACTTTTATTGACACTCTCAGGTCAAACACTGACTCGGTTAGAATTTTAGTGCGAGACGGTGTCTGAGTAAAATATTAACTAACCTACTACACGGCTGTCTAATGTGTGCCCTAAATTAACTCAATTCGGTTTATTTAGTTAATAATTCGGATGGTACTTCTTTGTGAAGACTATTACCAATTATCTTGAGACAATCAGTGAATTAGATGTATTGTCTTGGTTCCTAGTACCTTTGTAATGATCATTTTATACATACGTAGGCATAATGTTAACAATACGTATTACGTTAAAAACCAAGAGAAGCAGTGAGGTTCCAATCAAAAGATGCAAAAAAATCTAAAAACTATATTATTTTCGGCATCAGACTCGTCGAGAACACCACATAGCAATTACTCTCTTTCAAAAATATTCAATGTTCAGGATTTTGACGTTGCTATTTTACTATATGTATAGATAGATATAGATTGGCAATTCGAAAATTCAAAGAGCTAAATAAACGATGCAACGTTTATTCCAAGCTAGTAATAATTATATCTATGTAAGTATCACCGGGTATTCTTTTTTAACCGACTTCCAAAAAGGAGGAGGTTATATGTTCGACGCGTATGTTTGTATTTTTTTTTTTTTTTTTTTTTTTTATGTATGTCCACCGATTTCTCCGTCATTTGTGGACCGATTTTGAAAATTCTTTTTTTGTTTGAAAGGGTAGGCTCCCAAATTGGTCCCATATAAATTTGATTAACTTTGCTTGAGTAGTTTTTGAGTTAGCTACAAAATACGTATTTTATTTCCCACTTAGTATGTAGATGATATGATAAGTTCTTGACACTGGTAGCAGGTAGTGGTATTCGAATGTGTGTGGGGTAGGTACCACAACTAAAAAGTGAAAAATAAAAACTTTTTACAAAAAAAAAACAACCGACTTCCAAAAAAAAACACTACAAAGTGAAAAATAACTTTAATTTCGGAAGTCGGTGGCAAAAAACGAAAACACAAAACCCAAGACACCGACTTCCGAAATTATAGTTATTTTTCACTTTGTAGTGTTTTTTTTTGGAAGTAGGTTGTTTTTTTTTTGTAAAAAGTTTTAGAGTACTACACTTAACGAATACAAATCTTTCATAACTTTCTCATGCACTTTGAATGATTGATAAATCAATAATTATTTATCTCAAAATAAATATTAATGTTTAGCAGTTATACTTACCGCTTCTATTCCTAGTAAACAATCAACCCCTTTGTTCGATCGAAACTGCAGCTAACAATCTGAGGCAGTAATTTACCCTGTCTGTCGCTGTCGTCACCGCTCGTTGGTAAGCCCAGCTCACTTCTGCGGTTAGTCGGTGCCTTCAAACGCTGTCGACGCACCTACTGCCATACCGCAAACTATTCTACCTTCAAGGAAATTAATTTAATGATGCATTTGTTTGCACAAAACACGCTTGTTTTCGCCGAAGGCCAAAATGTAGCACACATACATTTCGCCAGTTATATTTAAGTTCTATGAATAGAATTTCGCCATTTACCGTCTACAAATTCATATTTCGGGCTGCTACTGAGAAATTCACCGATGACATCAATTTTTTTTCCCCGAAGGTTTAAGCATATTTTTCCAGATTTTTTTAAAATAAATAAATAATTCGCAGGTTCCTGGTGGAAATAACTAATTTAGGTTACATTTTACCTGACCTGGAAATAAAACCCAGAACATTGAAACATAAAACTATGTCCACTAAACGTGGATTGCGACCTGCATGCGGTGCATTCACTGATCAACCTGGCTTCGATGGCCGAAAATTGGTGAGCGCGTAATCTGATTATACAATGCCAGGTAACAGACAGAAACGGCCGCCTCCGCCTCCGCCTCCCAGATCTTCTCCTCCGGCCGACGCCGGATGGCAAGTAGCCGGGGAGAAGAAGCAGGCCGGTAAGGCGGCAAGGGCGGCCAAAAGGAAAGCGAGGCGGCAGCGGCGCAAGGAGCGAAGCGTCGCGGCTAGGCTCCGCGCCCCGAAGTCCGCAGCTGTGGTGGTCACACTGCAGCCGGAAGCGGAGAAAAGGGGCGTGTCCTACCAGCACGTGTTCGCGACGGTGGACGAGGTGATGGACCTAGAGGAGATCGGTGCAAAAAAGGGCATAAAGATCAAAATCACCGCAACCGGGGCCCGGATGCTGGAGGTCCCTGGTGCGGCCAGTGGCCCGGCCGCTGACGCTCTGGCCGAAAAGCTCCGGGCTGCCCTAAATGCGGACGAGGCCCGAGTCTCCAGGCCCACCAAGTGCGCTGACTTGCGCATCCAGGGCCTGGACGACTCCGTGACGGAGGCAAAGGTGGTGGCCGCCGTCGCTAAGGCTGGAGGGTGCTCTGTCGAGCAGATCAAGGCAGGCACCATCCATGCTGATCACACGGGGATGCAAGCCATTAGGGTGAGCTGCCCCGTGACGGCGGCCAAAAAGATAGCCGGGGAGGGCCAAAGGCTTTTGGTGGGCTGGGTTTCGGCGCAGGTCAAATTGCTGGAGCCCAGACCTCTGAGGTGCTTCCGCTGCCAGGTGGGTCACCACGTGGGGGCCAAATGCACCTCGGAGGTGGACCGCAGCGACCTCTGCTTCCGCTGTGGTCAGCCCGGTCACAAGGCCGGCTCGTGTAACGCCACGCCGCACTGTGTCGTTTGTGCGGCGGCTGGCAAGCCGGCCGATCACCGGGCTGGGAGCAGGGCCTGCGCTCCACCCGCCGAGGCCAGAGGCAGGGGCAAGCGCTCCGCCACCACCGCCGTCACCGCCGCAGTCACTGCCAATTCCACCGTGGCCACTGCCGCGTCCACCGTCGTTGTCGCCGCCGCCGTTGCCGCCGCAGCAGGGCCCTCGCAGGGGGCTCGAGGGGAGGAGGGGGCTGACATGGAATGCCAGTAACGGCCCCATTACGCCTCCTCCAGGCGAACATCAACCACTGCGCCGCCGCTCAGGATCTGTTGCTCCAGAGCATGGCGCAGTGGTCGATTAACATCGCCGTGGTCGCTGAGCCGTACTTTGTCCCGCCCAGGGATGACTGGGTGGAGGACCTGAGCGGCTCAGTGACCCTCATTTCGTCGGCCGCCGCCGGTACTCCGTCCCTCGAGTCAGTCAAGAGAGGACGGGGTTGCGTTGCAGCACGGTTCGGGGAGATTGTCGTTGTGGGTGTCTACTTCTCCCCGAACCGAACTCTTGCCGAGTTCCACAACTCCCTTGCGGAGTTAAGAGTAGTCGTCGTCGGGTTTGGTTCCCTCCCCGTGCTCGTACTCGGGGACTTCAATGCCAAGAATCTGGCTTGGGGTTCCCGGTATACGGACACACGGGGTAGGATGGTGGAGGACTGGGCTCTGGAGACAGGCCTGGTCGTCCTAAACCGGGGTTCTGTCCCCACGTGTGTGCGGATGCGGGGTGAATCGGTGGTGGACATTTCGTTCGCCAGCCCCGCTCTGTCACCGCGTGTCATTGACTGGCGCGTCATGGAGGGGGTGGAGACCTACTCCGATCACCGGTATATCCGGTTTGACGTCTCCACCCAGACCTCGAGTGCGCCGGTCCGACAGGCCCCGAGTGGTCCGCGGTGGGCGCTGAAGCAGCTGGACCGGGAGCTTCTCCTGGAAGCCTCGATCGTGCAGGCCTGGGTGTCATCACCGAACAGGCCTGCCGACATCAACGACGAGGCGGAGTGGTTCCGGGAGGCCATGTCCAATGTGTGTGACATGGCAATGCCCCGGGTCCATCCTAGACGTGCTTCGCGCCAGGTGTACTGGTGGTCGCAAGAGCTGGAGGCTCTGCGCAGGGCGTGCGTAGCTGCGCGACGCCGGTACGCCAGGCACCGCAGGCTCCGTATCCGCCCTCCGGATACGGAAGCCATCCAGGCGGAGTTGTACGAGGGGTACAGAGCGGCGAAGACCGCCCTCCAAGCGGAGATCCTGCAGGCCAGGGCACTGGCCCGAGAGGAGATGCTGGAGACTCTCAACAGGGACCCGTGGGGGCGCCCATACAAAATGGTGCGGGAGAAGCTCCGCCCATGGGCCCCCCCGCTGACGCAGAGTCTCCGGCCCCAGCTTGTGGGGGACGTGGTGAGCGCTCTGTTCCCTTCCAGAGGGGATCATACCCCTCCGCCCATGGCTCCGCCTTCTGCGGTGCCCGATGCGGACCACACCGACGACGACGATGCTCCAGAGGTGACTGAGGTAGAAATGAGAGTGGCGGTACGCAAGATGAGTGCGAAGAATACCGCCCCAGGACTCGACGGCATACCCGGAAAAGCCTGGGTCCTGGCCATGGGGGCTCTCGGGCCTCGACTAAGGGGGCTCCTAAGCGCATGCATGGAGAGGGGCCAGTTCCCACTTCGTTGGAAGACGGGGAAACTGGTCCTCATCAAGAAGCCGGGGCGCCCAGCGGACTCTCCGTCCGCTTATCGGCCCATTGTGCTGCTCGATGAGGTGGGCAAGCTCTTTGAAAGAGTCATTGCGGACCGCCTTGTCGGGCAGCTGGTGCGAGTGGGGCCGGATCTGGCGGAGAGCCAGTTCGGCTTCCGCAGGGGGCGCTCTACGGTGGACGCCATCATGCGCGTGCGGGCCCTCACGACGGGGGATGCTGTGGCCCGGGGTGGGGTCGTCTTGGCGGTGTCTCTAGACATCGCCAATGCCTTCAACACCCTGCCCTGGAGTTGCATCAGGGAGGCACTCCGGTTTCACCGGATGCCGACCTACCTCTGTCGTGTGGTCGAGGCCTATCTGACGGACAGGGCCGTCATCTACCCCGGTCACCAAGGAGAGTGGAACCGGCAAGAGATGTCGTGCGGTGTCCCACAGGGTTCGGTCCTGGGGCCGCATCTGTGGGACATCGGATACGACTGGGTGCTGCGCGCCGACCTCCCTAGCGGCGTCAGCGTCGTTTGTTACGCTGACGACACGCTAGTCCTGGCGCAGGGGAGGTCGTACCAGGCGGCGGCCGATTTAGCGACACGCGGGGTTGCGACAATCGTTGACAGGATCCGGCAGCTGGGACTCGAGGTGGCCCTGCACAAGTCTGAGGCCATGGGTTTTCATGGTCCTCGGAATGCGCCACCGTCGGGTTCCCAGGTGATGGCGGGAGGGGTTCACATCGGTGTCGAGTCGACGATGAAGTATCTGGGACTCGTCCTCGACAGCCGGTGGAATTTCGTCGAACATTTCCGACGTTTGGCTCCCAGACTGGACCGGGCCGGGGCTGCCTTGAAGCGGCTCCTGCCCAATCTGGGAGGTCCAAACGCCTCCTGCCGGAGGCTCTATGCGGGGATCGTGCGGTCCATGGCCCTTTACGGGGCACCGGTGTGGGCGCGTTCATTGAGGCTGCGGCCAGCCCGCCGGTTGAACGCGTCCCAGAGGGTCATGGCCATCCGGCTGGCCCGAGGATACCGCACGGTCTCCTGCGAGGCGGCGAGCCTCCTTGCCGGATTACCGCCATGGGATCTGGAGGCAAAGGTCCTCGCGCACATCTGGGAGTGGCGCGAGGAGGCGAAACGCCGGGGCTTAACTCCGATGCCGCAAGAAATCGCGGCACAGCGGACAGAGCTCCGGCGGGATCTCATGGCGTCATGGAGGGTGCGATTGTCGCAACCCCGCGCTGGGCACGCCACAATTGCGGCGATAAGACCCCTCTTTGAGGAGTGGCTTGAGAGGCGTCACGGCGTCCTCACCTTCCGCCTGACGCAGGTCCTCACCGGACACGGGTGCTTCGGGAGGTACCTGTTCAGGATAAGGCGGGAGGAAACACCCGGGTGTCACCATTGTGTGGATCGACTTGAGGACACGGTGGAGCATACGGTGGAGGTCTGCCCGGCTTGGGCGGAGCAACGCCGTGTCCTCGTGGAGGCGATCGGCGGCGGTGATCTCTCGCGTCCGGCCCTGGTTCAGGCCATGGTACGGAGCGAGAGGAAATGGCAGGCCGTCACCTCCTTCTGCGAAGCGGTAATGCTCGCGAAGGAGGAGGCGGAACGCGTGAGGGAAAGGCAAATTTCGCGCCCTCACGCCCCTAACCGCCGCAGGAGGAGACGCCCGGGGCGGGAATCGCGAGCCGATTTCCGGCCACCGTAGGCGCGGGCTTGCGGACGGTGAGCAATGGGTAGCTCGCCGTCCGATAGGGACCAAGCCCGGGTCGACGGCGCGTTGTGTTCCACGCGCGCCTCAAAGAGATGTCAGCAGAATTGACGGGGTCCGTTAGGGCCAATGCCCGCCGGGGGTTCGAAGAAAACCGATAGGGAAATCGTGGCCCCCGGCAACAGGGCAACCGAAGGAACACGGGTGGGTTTTAGTCAGTAAGAGTCTGACACGCCCTCCCGCTCCACCCAGAGCGGGAGAAGTTATTTGATAATTTCCCACCCAAAAAAAAAAAAAAAAAAAAAAAAAAGGTAACAGACAGAAGCGTTCCGACGGGACACTGCGGCTTTGCTTAACTTCAGGTTTGCAGAGAATAATTACTAATTATTTTTGATAAATTAATCCATAGAACATAAGATAACATCACGACTGTATTCCGCGAAGGGTTAGGCAGAGGTGCACCTATACCTACGAGTAGTGCCTACACCCATATTTCGCCAGTTATGTTTAAATCCCATGTTATAGGGGGCGAGCCTAATGCCATCAACCGGGCACAAATCCAGACTCCGGGCTGCTACTGAGAAATCCCAGATGAAAAAAACCCAATAACACTTTGCCCGACCCGGGAATTGAACTCAGGACCTCATGCTCAGCAGTAGCGCTTGCGACCACTAAACCATCGAGGCAGTCCATAGAATTACCTAATTAATCAAACTTTATCACACTGTTGTTATTATAAATAATTAAAATAAACGATAAATAACACTGATAATTAAACGATGTAATAAACAAAATAAGGGGGACTAAGCAACAAAAATAATTAAATTAGTGTACAAGTTGCAGCAGACAGTTTAATTAATTTACAAAACGTATAATTTAAAAGTTTGCTGGACGGTTACCAAACTCGTGGAGTGTGACGAGGTCGCCGCCATTAATTTTTCAGACGCTCTTTGTTTGTAAGACACTGCATTTGCTCCTAACTTCGGGATTTGTATATTAAACAACGAAAAAAGAGAATTATTAAAACTTTTGTAGCGATTAACGCAAACTGTAAATTCAGAGGACACAGTTTAGGGTTGAAAAAGCTATATTTATTTATACAGATAATAATAAATGTAAATAATTTTGTTTGAAACGATTAAAGCGTTAGAAAAAAAAACAATTACGCCAACATCCCCACGTATACCAAGCAATAACACCTAACAAAACAAAAAAAACAAATGAAGGCTTAGCGGAAAAATAACAACATGATTGTTTGCCGAGCTGATAACCCCGGCTCAACAAATATTGTTCCACCTAACACCTCGCACAATCTAAATGCCCGTTCTATATTTTAATCTATTCATAATCCTAGTAACATAACGGTTTGTACCTAAGTAAATATGTCTCCATCTAGTTTTAGCCTCACCTAGTCATTAGGTAGTTAATAATTTCACAGTTACTGAACAAACTTCAAGTACGTCAAAGGGACTCGACTAATTTGATTTCTGTGTTCGACGGCCACAAGAGGGTTGCGACGGGCCTCAGTCTATCGGACACAACACGCATTTACGAAACAACTTAGTTACCTCTCATCATAAATCTATTGGTAAATAGTTTAACAAAAATCAATTAACGTCAGTTCATTCCATTTCTCATCTGAACTTCATTTTTTCTGTAAGTAAATATTGAAAGCACATGAAACAAATCCAATTAGTTTTATTAATCGATCAACTAATTGGAGTCCAGTCGTTTATTATAATGTAATATTATATTTATCTGTTTACTTCACGTTTGTTTAACAACTGTATCTACATCCAATGCTGTGTCGTACACTGAAAAATATTCAACTGAATTGGATGGATTTCGGAATGGCAATTTTAACACAAAGTTTGTCCACAACCCTTCCACAACAAGTCGAAAGCAATGTAGTAACTACATAGTTGTACATAGAACTTACTTTGACGAGTCGAGATGTACTAGACAAACTAGAAGTTGTTAGAATATTCATTGCTCCCAGCCTACCTGACCGGCTTAAATATTAAACCTACATTCCCTAATTATGTCACCAAAGAGGCTTTATTTCAACTGTAAGCTGATTTAATTTCAAACTCACTCTTCGTAATCGTAAAACTTCTCTGTGAACTAGAATATTTAAGTCTTAAGAATTGCTTATATGCATACGAAACTAATAAAACAACGTAAATTACAAAGTATAAACTTCGTAGGTATTCGCCTGAACTTGGTGTGTGACAGAAAATGTCCACTCACTCACCATATTGATAGGGATTCCTAGCAGTTAGGAAACCCTAAAAAGCCCCTACTCACTCAACTGGACAATTGAATCTGGCTCCGGCAATGGCCAAGCTTTATGGAGACAGAGTAATTACCACTGCCACGATTTATGACCACACACCAACATTATGTTCAGGAAATTCAAATAGGCTTACAACTCTGAGGTTCGAGTTGAACATTCGCACCAGTGTAGTCAGTCCACAAGTATTCCCACAGAAAGCCAATTAATCCATGGCACTTGATTATTAAAGGTAATTTCGTACCTCTGCGATGAACAATCATCAAATTACCAGCAATGTTTCACATTACCCATTCCCGAGCCAGAGGTTAGTTAGTTCCACAAACATTATTAAATTTTGTCCACCAGTAATGTGGGTACCTATTTATTAATTTCGCTATATGTTATGTGGACAAACTGACCGTAATTTTCTTAATTGGGTAAATAAGGCGTGCTTTGCGAAAAAAAAGCAATTTGTGTAATCCCGTCTGTTAGTAATACTGAAATACCCGCTATATTAGGCTGAAAACAGATGAAAAAAGATATATATATATTTACCTCACATATTTCGAGCTCTACACAAAATAAGCTAACTGTATTTTGCTCTTCGTGAAAATCGAAACAATGTGTAAATACTATATAGCAATATATAGGAATAGTTGTGGGCGTCGCGGCGTCTGCACTTACTCCGCTGAGAGGCTCACGATCCCATGAATAAACCATCGGTTGAATGTGGAACTCGTGTCAAGTGCGAGCGTGTTGACGGACGGCTCGTTGACCTGGCATATTTACTATTGCAACTGTTAAATGAACAACTTACAACTCCTGTCAATAAAAAAGGGATATGTGTTGAACCATAATACTGGTCTCTATTTTTCCTGAGTTTCACGTCGTTACCTATATACTACCAAAATAAATTGGATAGTACTATGAGTCTTTCAGCTCCATTCGTTATTAAATTTTTAGTTGTAAGTTTTTCTTTGAGCTTCCAATCCAGTTTCCCGACTGATATAACTTCAGGTTGAGTAGTCACAAAATTTCCTTTTCATATTTTTTGTAAAAATATGAAGTGCCCTCGATCCTAACTTTGACGGGCTTCAATCACCTGCCAGTTGAATCGTAGCTACCCCAGATATTCAAGAAATTTTCACGAACTAATCAAGAACTTTCAATCAAAATTCAGACATAAAAAGTAATCGCCATTATTTGCACCTCGTCGCCTCGCTGTAAATATTTTACTTTAATTATAAAATCGATGTTCCCAAAACATAAATGGATATTTATAACAGTCTGGGCGTTCAACCAATTAATGAAAATTGATGAATCAACATTTTCCAGCAACATAAACAGTTTTAATACTTACAAATTAATTCCGACGAGATCCGGAAGTAAGCGTGTTCAAATCACGGTTAACTCTCAATCTTCAATTTACGTTAGTACATTTGTCTGATATCGAGTGTACAATAAAAGCAGTTTCGACTCAAGTTAAATCACTGTGCGAAGCGGAAAAGCAATTAATTAAACTGGTTTGTATAAGAAAAATCTTCAACCAGCGCGATGTTGCATTTTGTAAGGGAATCGATGTTAAATTGTTAAGCAATTGATTTGTTCGTATTTTTAAGCTTGTTACTCGAATTGTATCAATTTCTAGTATGACTTAATTTCCTGCCTTTCCTGGTCTTGTTGGTAATCCTCGAAGGGATATGCAAATGTGTACATTCGCTCGCCGAAAGTTGGGAACGACCCCATAAGGCCGAAATGAGAATTTAACTCTCACGGTTCCCATCCGAGCTGTAACTAGAAACTTCTGTAGCTGGAAAACAGCTATTTATATTTTGTCTAGTTTGAAGTTGGTTGTTATGCTTAACACAGCACGTTATAAAGTTTATATCGGTGTGAAGCAGCTGCAAGTAACATGTGAAGATTATTTTTTGTTTCACGAAAAGTCATAGACTACGGATCTCCGCAGTGTCTTTTCTTTTTGACATTGCAAAAGTCGACGAGAAATAGCAAAACTAATTTACAACTTAAGATCTTCTATTAAGAAACTCATTAGCACGTTTTGTACCACAACATAAATTAAATAGTAACAACTTACAACATTTCTCAAGAAATACTCAGACATAATTATTACTTTTTTATCTCGCAAAGCCTATTTTATTTATAAACGAAGGCTAATTAACTAAAGACTGCTCTTTACTGAGCGTGAGTTAGTTGAAAGCTCGTCACTGAAGAAGGCGAGGTTATTTAGCACCCTAAATTAAGGCATTCACAGCCTGAGCTAACGTTTGGGTATGTATAAGGCAAGCTATAGAAAACCCAAGGAAGTAGGGAAGGAGGATTAGTTATGAACAGGAACGCAGTAAAAACACACTTTACAAATAACAAACTGAAAATTCAACAGTGAAATAAAATGAAAAATCTGTTTTGTAGGTATGGATTTATACTGTTACTGTAACAAGCAACACATTTCCAGTGAATAAAGTAGTTACATACGTTCTGGGCTAACAAAATTTAGATTGCCATCAACACGCTATGAAGAAGCGGATAATAATATCTGCGCTAGAATTTCGTAGCTTGTCTTATTCATGCTCTAAGCTAGTACCTATATATTACTTACGTAGTACTTTAGTCCTATTATACAGAGTCACACATCTCGTAGTAATGTGTAAGTAGCTTATTTGCATGTCGCGTCCCGACTCGCATTAATTCGCTTTAGTTTGTATACTAGTTAGTTCAACAACATGTTGAGTAATAAAGTTACTTTTATTACTAACATTTATTTTTTGCATCAATAATAGCCAACAGTAAGTAGAGATCGTCTACTTAAAAATTCGCGGCTTCATTGCATGTAAAAAACAGATTAAGGCTGCCTGTCCACTGGAGCGGAGTGAGGCAGCGGAGCGGAGAAATGTGCCAATATTAACCAATTAAAGTGGAGCGCTGAAGTGGAGTTTAGATTCTATTGGTTAATATTGGCACATTTCTCCGCTCCGCTGCCTCACTCCGCTCCAGTAGACAGGCAGCCTTTAAGTATTAAAGTCCGGCCGCCGCGCCGAGAAAATGCACTCCTGACACCTGTCCCATTTGGACACGATTAGGAACAAATAAAGTATAAATTCGTAAAACACGTATTCTTTTGTACTCAACAGATGGATGTGAGGAACGCATTCTCTTGGCTTTTTTATATTGCTTGTCAATGTAGTAAATATAGCAAATATTGTAGAAAGAAGCGCAATTCTGAATTTGACTATCTATACCTACATAAATATATTTCTAGTAGGTATAACAGTGCGTAATGTTCAAGTCCTATTTTAGATGCTATTCAGAATACTAAGCGCTTGCAATGGATGGGACCAAGCACGTTGCAAGTATGACAAATGGAAGATAGCCACGGTAAGTCACAACACTGTCAGATTAAAGCTATAACAGAGCCAGAGTAGACAGAAGAAGAGGAAATAAAATATTGGGAGATAACTGGACACTGAAAAAAGGGAACAGAATACGCCGAGTAAGGCAGATTACTAAAAAAAAATTGCCTTACGAGCAACTTTCTATTAGGTTAAGTACAATTTGTAATTATTATTTGTATTTTACAATATTTTTAAGTTCAGGAAATGCGTTTCTCAAACTTTGTTTATATAATACGTAGCATTCTAATGACAGGGTGTAATGCATTCACAATATGCTCAGGAAAACTTTACACCAAATTAGTCAATGTCTCCTTTATTGTATTATCCATTATTGATGGGTTTCCACGTCATTACCAAATTGTACGCATATGACAAATTTTCGTCACGTCCGTTGGGAAATATATTTTGTTTTCTTTCATTTCGTAAATATTTTGGGGACATAAGAAATAACAGACTGATAAAATAAAACCGTCCACAAAATTGAGAGAAATGTCATTTGATGATATGCTGTCCAAATTTTTTCTTATTATTTACAAAAATACTGTTGTTATAAAAGACGTAGACGTTTATTATTAGTGTCATGATGTAATTTACGACAAAAATAATAATTATATTGTAACTTCAGAATTGTCGTAGACAGGTTAAACCAATATCAGTGTCTGTCAGAGGGAATTGAATCAACATAAAACCTAAAAAAAAACATTTACTGTATTTCTATTTTCTTAATGTCTCTCGGCAAACCTCGTGTTTTGTCAGTCGTCGGATTTCTATCAGTTGCCCTTTGCACTTGGTGCAGACCGGACGATCTCAATCGACTTGGAAGTATATAGAGTTGTTAATACCCTTTTAACTTAATTTAATTCATTTTCAATAATTGGGAGGAAAGCTGCTAAAGTCGCAAGCACGACAGATAGGAAAATTGTTTTACAGCTTTATATACACAACTTTACACGGAAATCAAAACAAAACAACAATAAAGTACTTAGTTTTGAATTCAAATTATTATACACGATAAATCTAATAATTGATGGAGATGGAAATTAGTATTCGTTTGTATTCGGAAATACGAAGATTCCCGAGGTACATTAAGAAAATAGAAAAACTGTACAATATTGTCACGAGCACAGTCACGAGTTGAGTGTGTAAATCAGGCATAGAGTCTGCGCCACCACTCAAGTCCGATAGACAAGGCGCTATTGTCTATATCATTGCATTAAAGAAATGTAGTTTCACATTTTTCCGCCGGACTTCACTCATGGTTGCACGGACTTTAGGTCCAACTTCTTAAGTAGCAATGACAGGCCCTTTACCCCACGTCCTAACCAAAAGCGATCGCCGCGCGAATACGCGACCGTTTGTATAAATTATGACGTACAAACGCGACTTGATTGATCGTGCGAGTATGTCATATTCATATAGGTAAAAGAGCGCGACGATCGCGTACTCGGGCAACGATCGCTTTTGATTAGGATGCGACCTTACCGGACAACCGATCGCTTGGTATGCAACTGAAAAATGTAGTCCACTGTTGCTCGTATTCGTGACAAAATATGTAAAAAAAATCTATAGATATATAAGTATATCCATCGAATAATAAAAATGCTATAAGTACCAGATCCTTAAAAACTAGTTTAAAACAATACGATAAAAAATCACAATGCAATAAAAAGTCACCGTGTACCAAAAAATTCCAACTTTCAAACCTATTCAATGATGGCGGCAGTGAAAATTCTCGCATTTTAGATGGCTTCATTTTTCAACAGTGTTCCAAACTTCCCCGGTCAGCTTGTCGCCTGAGCCATCGGGATCAGGAAAACAGATAGACGTGCTAACATTGTAACTTGTAACCACCGTTCACAGACAAGTTTGCCGAACTGAGATAGGTACGTAGACGTACTCGTTAAACATTTATTCAAGCAAGTTTCGAAAGAGGATAAGGTTTTGAATCAAACGAGCAGTTACGTAACTAATACGATAATTTCTTAATGTGTCTTTTAAATTGGGATATTGTTGAAGTGAAAACTTTTTTAGGCACGTTGGGCATTTTTGAGATGGGACTAAACCATTGATTTTGCGACACTGTTACGCAATTTACCGACACCGTGGAGTAAAAGACATCAACGCGTTGATTACCGCGGTGCCGATTTTTTTTCAAGTTTTCACTTCTGTCGGCACTCCCGGAGTGCCACTGTTTTTTACTAACATCACACATAACATTTCTTTCTTTCTTTCTTTCTTTCTTTCTTTCTTTCTTTCTTTCTTTCTTTCTTTCTTTCTTTCTTTCTTTCTTTCTAACATCACGCCTGTGTTCCCCGAAGAGTAAGGTACTGTAGACACAATTCGCCAGATATGTTTAGGTTCCATGCACCGAATGCACCTATAGGCTTGCCTATAGAGGCACAAGGAATAGGGTGTAAAGTTCACTCATCCTCTATAGAAAAGGGAGGATCCTCCGACCAGACTGGTGTCGTGTCTGGTGGGCTTCAGCCTGAGGATTGATGCTGAGACGTTGTTGGTAGCCGTGCGGTACAGATAGTGCAATCCACGAAGACGCGCCCCACTCCGCGATTACTGTACTGTAAGCTGTACATTAGTACGGAGCGGAGCGGAGTGGGGCGCGTCTTCGTGGATTGCACTATCTATAAACTATGCTTACGCGATGCAGGATTTTGCGTGTCATTAGTGTGATGCATAGTTCTCATGTTGCGCGATGTAGATAGATGTAGCCACCACAAGCCTATCGCCAACAACCGGGCATAATCCAATCTGGGCTCCCAATAACACTTTGCCCCGACGACCGAACCCAAGACCTCACGCATCACGTTCTTTCTCGATATATCTCATATTAAATTGGAATAGGATTAATAACATAATCTTTAATTACCATCACGTACAGAGACGTGCATAATTATGCAATGATTCAACCGAACTTGATACAATTGGCTTATATCATTGATCATATATAGCTGCTATAACGTTAATTTATTGCCGTCGCTTCATATGATCTATTATTGATAAACGGGACATGATAACTACACCCACTCAAGTGAATGACCGAGTCTAATTGCCATATAATTGTAACCAGAATCATGGCATTCAGACTTCGAAGTATGTCATATACATCCAACTATGTACCTACGCACGTAATTAATTTCAAATTAGTATCTTGATCTCCATCTTGTAGTTATCAGCCAATCAGTATTCAATACTAATGTAATACCCTAGATAACCCGATTCCTCGGAATATTACCAAATTAAACAAATATTATTAATTTGGAATATATCGAATTCACGCTGAAATATACTTGAATATTTAAAGTTACTACTAATACTCATCAACGAAGTGAAATACTACACTGATTGAGAAACCGAAATCTTGTCGTGAATTACAGATTATTTGCTTTTAATATTGCTTCGTTATACTAGAGATTTGATGTCTGTGTTTGCCTTTCTAGGTAAATAGCGAAGTTTGCTCCTGGAAAATACTCAATTCATTGATAATTTCTTAATCTTTAACATCGTGTTTGATCCGTGACCTTTGCAATACTTTGTAAGAAATTAACAATCATAAAAGGAAATTTTAAATTATCATCAATGGAAAAAGTGATGTCTTTTTGAGTAGCTTTTTACCCGACTGTCCCAGAAGGAGGGTAATGTTTTTCGAGAGTATGTATGTATGTATGTATGTCTATTTCTTTGGCACGCTCTGTAGCCTAAACGGCTTGATGGATTTTAACATATGAGGTGTCGTTAGGTTCGTCTTAATAGTGGGAGTGACATAGGCTATATAATATTTATATATTGTATCTGCAAATACAAATAAAACAAATTATTAAAAAAAACAAAAAACCCGACTGCAAAAACTCAACAGAAAAGAGAAAAACAAGCATTATAATCTATAGGATTTTGGTATTGCAGGCGGGGACAAACCAATAACCTGAAATTTTGGTGAAACTTTTGTTTGTCCCCGCCTGCAATACCAAAATCCTATAGATTATAATGCTTGTTTTTCTCTTTTCTGTTGAGTTTTTGCAGTCGGGTT
Source organism: Agrochola litura (assembly GCA_949152395.1). Taxonomy (NCBI): domain Eukaryota; kingdom Metazoa; phylum Arthropoda; class Insecta; order Lepidoptera; family Noctuidae; genus Agrochola; species Agrochola litura. The sequence goes on along the minus strand of OX424509.1, from coordinate 11,357,416 downwards.
TTTTGTTTTTTTTAATAATTTGTTTTATTCTGTAACCGTTCTAAAAGTTGTTTCGGACGTAACACAGACTAACAAACTAAAGAATATTAATTGAAATTAATCTGTTGTTGTAAACACTGCTGAAGAGGAAAATAACGCTTTTAATCACCGATAACGCCTATAAATATCAATTATTTCTTCCGAACATCCATTTGTTTTGACAGCCTCTTCCTGTGAGTAACAATTTTTGGGACTACATTCATGACCCAAATGCGAATACGTTTTACTGGGTTTTCATGATGTAGGGATATCTTTAGAAAAATATAAATATCATTTATTTGCTAAAAACATGGTATAAAAGATGTTAATATTTATAATGTGAACAGTCATGTTTTGCTTAATAGATATTAGCGTGAAAATTTTACATGCTTATCGAAACAATCAGTCATCATGCGATTTTATGTTCCAGGAACTCCTAGCACTGTAAAAACTATTGGCAGATAGCCATTTGTATAGTGTAATTTTGAACAATCTTGTATTTAATTATTTCAATTAATTTTGGTATTCTATTGTATACCTAGACACACATAAACATGCAGCTTTTATTGTATTTCGCAAGCCTTGGGAGGACACTATGACCATGACCATACTATGGTCTTGACTTTACTAGAGGCGTTAGAAAAGGTTTGCAGAAATCTGAGTAAGGCAAAATATTCAACAAAAAAAAATCTCGCTATGACTGAACTAAAATCAGAACAAACAAATTATGTCCATAAAGGAAACTGCGGCTAGACGAAGTGGGGCGTGCACTGGCCCAGAGTTATATTGCTTGCCGGCTCACTGCAATGATATGCCGGCCGCAAGCTACGCGGAATGCACAAACTATGCCCGGATGCTCAGTGGAATTTCTTCGCCTCGGGGAAGATATTTTAAGTATAAAAATGTCTTTGCGACTTCCTGCCGAGCAGATAATGTATGAAAAATAGGTTCATAAAACTACGAACGAATTTATACGACCTAGACTTTTTTTTTCTTGGAAAACGTTAAGTAGTTTGAAATTGAAGTGCTGCTGACAATTTGTTTTCAATTAAGGTCACACAGATTTATTTTAAATTTTATTATAATTTTCAAACTACCACTGGCATAAAACATGTTTCCAATAGAAGATTTGGGTGCGATATCTTGGGGTTGTAATCACCATTTATTATCTCTTCAATCCACCATTCACGGATTCTAAAATTCGCGTGTATTTCTTACGCATGCTATAAAGCTGATCCTCACGTATTGCCTTAAAACAGAACCCCCATCTGCTCCCAAAGTAATCAACGCGGTTAATTTATGACGTAAACAGTCCCAATTTCCCGTCGAGTAGGTACGGGTTTCGCCAGTTTTGTACCACAAAAGCAGTAAATTGCTTTAAAGCAACAACAGGGATTGTAACTGAGGATGGATGCACCGACTTCGTGATTCACGCAGTTTTGTTATCGATATTTACGGGCGAAGTTGTTTTGGCAAAGGATAAGTTATATGTACAGGGTGTTTGCACTCTCAGGTAGTTAAACTGAGGAAGAGTGGGTGATCGTGTTCGTAAATGGTGTGCCATTACTGTCACTCGGAACGGTATTCGTGCCTCGAAGAAAAATAACACGACTTGAACGTAACAGGGATGTTAGCAACGTAATGTACATTGACAGTCCATTAGGTTTTTCTATTAAGTCCCCGGAAAATATTGTAGGTTGTTATTTTTATTGAAAAAAATAAGTTATTGGCAATTTCTTTCCGTTGCATGAATATTAATAATAACTATCAGAGTTTGCATTAAAACTAGCTAACGAATTGATGGTTCAGAAAAATTTTTGGGAAACAAATTGCCTACTTATTTGAATCATTTGTGATTTTCAGCATTACACATTATATACTGTATCCTTGAAGGAATTCAGGAAATGTCCACATGAGCAAAAAATCTTACTACTGAAAGCCTTTCTGCATTAATTTAATTCAGACAGAATTTTAGCGGAACAATAACAACACAGAAATACATATGTATACACAACACAAGAATAGTAAAATACGGAACTACATAAGTATTTGTTCTTCGATAGGTACCTAACGAAGAGGGTGGAAAGTGGTTACAAGGAAAACGACTCCTAATTGTAACATGGGTCTGCTTATCACGGTCTTCCGCGTCAAAGAAGCTTAACATAAAGTCATTTAGAGGATCGAACAACCAAGTGATTCTTTGGGTAATTTATGTTGGAACCATATTATAGAGATTCTTTTTGGGTAAACGTCAATATACAGGATGTCCGGTAAAGAATGGATAATCTTGAAATAGCATTTAATAGACCTTATAGCTGTTCCAAAAAACATATAAAAATAATGTATCCCAGTAAACTAGGTACTCTAAGATTGACTAGGGGGCGCCCCCTAGGGGCGGACTGTAATACATACTTTTGGAAAGGAATTATGTGTGGGCGCTTTTATATACCCAATAGACCAATTTTTTTTTACACCAATCCTTTTATTTTGGTCATCTGTATGTAGTTTTATTTTTGTATCAATATTTTTTCGTCATAACATACATAAATCTGGAACATATGCACATACCTTTTATCAACCAAAATGCATACCACCTTTCACAAAAAAATTTACTTACACAATTTAAATGCGCCACTATTTCGTTGTTTCGAACCACTAAGAGCATAAAACAGAACAATTTTATCTCATAACAAGTTTCAATGGCGGCGCCCTCGGGAGTATGGTCCGCATAAACTTATAAACGACACACAACTTTATCCACCGAGGGAGTACCCGCTCCACTTTTAATACTACATTTACAAAATCCACTACACATCATACCTATGTACCTTCTCAAAAGATTTGCAACGGAGAAATGGTTCAGAACTTCACAAGTAAATTAATTCCGCTTCGACTGTAAGGGAAATGAGAATTCTAGGAATTGCAAACGTAAGTCGTAATAGTAATTTATAGTTGCTCATGAAATGACTTTCCTTTGAGTTTTGTAAGGTAGGTATGGCAAGGTTTTTGACTGCATTTTTTATAAAAAGTTAAGGTTAAAAGATAAGATGCTATGTTACTCCAAAGATGAAAGTGAACAGCAATATCATTTCTTAGGAGTCAAATCGTATCAGTCCTGCAGAACTCGAACATTATAGTTGTAGTAGTTATACTCATAACTACATTATGGGTACCTATTGTTACCATTAGCGTGTCGGTGACGCGAACCCATAAGATTTTCCTTTACCAAAAATCGCACAAAGCGGTTAAAGAAATTTTCACTTTAAAAAAAACGTATGCGTTCGGGGGACCCTCGTCAGGAATGACGAACTTCATTCCTGACGAGGGTCCCTCGAATGCACACGTTCTTCTCACGTAAGATTTTAAACTAAAACAAAATTTTTGCAGCCTTCATCTTGGATTTTAATTTTGACTTCACTTTATTTATTTCAACTTTTCACACTCAAAAAGGTACAAAGGCGGACTTAATGCCTCAGGCATTCTCTACCAGTCAACCAAGGGTGGTGAAGAGATTGGATGGCAGGTGCTCTGTTTGAGAGGAACAAAGAAAAACCGGCCAAGTGCGTGTCGGACTACGCACAATGAAGGGTTCCGTAGTTGAGATGAATTTATTTATACAAAGAACAAACTTAACATTGTAGTTGAAAAACATGTTCTCCCATACATTCCAACTGCAAATCATCGCTTGGCATCCAATACCGCGACTGTGACATTTTTTTTTAAATTGCAGGGTCACTTATTTGAACGTGTAGAATGAAATAAAACAAAAATCAGATTTTCGTAAAAAATTTCACATTCGCGGTATTAATATAATAATAATACCTTTAAACGAGCAATTCTTGTATATACCTATGTATATATAATCTGAATCTCGGAAACGGCTCCAAGAATTTTTATTAAATTTAGTACGCAGGGGGTTTCAGGAGCGATAAATCGATCTAGCTAGGTTTCATTTTTAGAAAACGTCGTTCCAAAAAAAATTATCATCCAGATATTTTTCTTTATTCAAGTAACAAGGACTCATTGCGTTAGTAAACTTATGAACTATGTTAACTTATTTTACGAGGTCACTTAGAAAGTTTTGCGACTAACAGTTTTTGTCTATAGAATACTGGCTGGTTTTGATGTCAATTAAAACGATGACTATTTATTACAAAAAAACATAACATTCCAAATTCGAAATTCCCTCCACATTTTTTTACGAGCAAAATCAAAGTACTCTGTCTTACTGAAAACTGGATTTATAACGAGAACATTTTCGCGCGATGATTTTGTACGATTTCAAATGTCGACTAAAACTAGAAGAATCGTTTGAAAGACTTCAATTGGTGTTCATAGAAAAAAGGCCTTCTAAAGAGACTATTTTTCGCTGGTTCAACGAATTTATGGGTGGTCTAGTAATTTTGGCAGACAAAGAAAGAAGTGGCCGCCCTATGACGGTTGTTGAAAAAGTGCTGGCTGTGAAAAATTTAATTCAAGAGAATAGGCGAATTACATATGAAGAGGTTCAGCATACACCGTGAAATTTGAATCACAGTTTTGCTAGAACAAACGTTGTTCAGACCATGGTCTACTACCATTCTACAGCATCCAATAAAAAAAAACATAATTGGTTTTTGAAATAACACAAAAAAAGCAAAGTTTAAAATGTCAAGATTATCGTTACTCCCTACAACACAGACAGCACGTATACGTTTTTTCAAAAACCAATTTATGTTTTTTTTATTATTGGATTCTGTGGAATGGTAGTAGACCATGGTCTGAATAAAGTTTGTTCTAGCAAAACTGTGATTCAAATTTCACGGTGTATACTGCCGATTGGATCGGGAAGTGTGCATGAAATTCTACACAGGCATCTTCGGTTATGGAAGATAGTTTCACGCTGGTACCATAAAATCTAACGCAGGGTCAGAAGGAGGTTCGGGTAGAATGGTGCACGGACATGATAGCAAAATTGGTAGCAGGCTCGTCTCGGCGCGTTTAAGATATAATTACGGGTGATGAATGTTGGATTTATCAATATGATCCAGAAATAAAGCATCAGTCGACCGTGTGGCTGTTTCAAAATGAACCAACGCCTACCAAAGTGAAGCGAGCCAGAAGTGCAGGCAAAATGTTGATCGCAAGTTTTTTTTTTTCTACCAGTTTATCTGGTGTCAATACCCTGACGAGATCAAAGAAGCATCAATGCTGAATGGTATGTTACCAAATGTTTGCCAGAAGTTTTTACTACTGCAAGCAGCAAGCGACCGAACACTGGCCTCCGTGGGCTACTGCTTCACCACGACAACGCGCTGGCTCACTCGGCGCTCAAAACAAGGGACTTTCTGGACAGCACACCGGTCAAATTTATAGGTCATCCTCCTTACAGTCCCGATTTGGCTCCGTGCGACTTTTTCTTGTTCCCCAAAATGAAAAATCAACTCAAAGGAAAACAGTTTTCATCACCTGAAGATGCACTGGGTGCATTTGAGAAGGAGATTGGAGAGGTGTCTGATGCGGACTGGAAAATGTGTTATGAAAATTTGTTTAGACGTATAAAACTGTGTATGCCAATGGAGAGTTCTTTCAAAAGATATAATAAAAAAAAATATAACCTGTAGTATATTTTTTTCTAGTATCACAAAACTTTCTGAGTGCCCCACGTAATCTAGTTTAAATTTATTTCACCCCATGGGAGACGGCACTGCAGTGATTGATGGAAATGCAATCCAGACTGCTAACGATATTGTTGGAGCTGGCCCGTACTCTGCGTACCAGGGATGCACACCTCATTCGCATCGTTGCGTAAAAGCAATTAATATGTGCGTCCGCGAATATTCCCGATGCGCTACAAAAACGGGGCAGCACCGACCTATTGGAGTTATACATCAAACCATGTGTTTTGGCATACTGCTCACATTTGGCGACCAATTACTTTCTGAGACCACAGATTGACGCGCTCAGAAGCACCATATCATCTGCATAGCTAATATTATTTACACAAATACCATCTATATAGCAACCCACTCTGGTGCTGCTGAGCTCGCCAATCCTGCCTCACCCCGCATTCCAACCTATACGTATGGCTTGGAAAAAGTTCCAGCCCATCGTACACTATTGATCTGGTTACCATACCACTATTTAAAGATGTTTATAAGCTCCGTTGGCAACCTATCCTTCTCCATCTTTCTCCACAATACGTCATAAGCAACCTGATCAGAAACCTTGAATAAATCGATGAACCTAGCATAAATCGGCGTCCCACGCTGTGTATAGTAAGTATGTGATAGTATACAACACTGCACAACACTGCACTTTCTGTTGACAAACCACGCCGAAACCCGAATTGGTTGTCATGAACATTTACAGTTTTATTTATTTGTGTATTAAGCAGACGGTCAAACACTTTTGATATTTTGATATTATAGTAGCTAGAGAGATGGGCCTTTTGGATGCCGAGCGACGAAATGTAAGTTTTTACGCACAATATTGAGAGATTTACCATGTTATTTTAAAACCATAGACTTCTTATAGGTTTTCCTGTAATCTATGAGTAAAGAGCCATACTATGTATTTTTTTCAAAATTTTTGGTCCAGTAGTTTTGGAGATAAGGGGGGGGGGGGAATGGTCAATTTTCATTGAATTTATCAAATATCTTTAAAAGTATTTATTTTAAAATTATATAAAAAATATATTTAAGATCCTCGCAACAAGCCCTTTCATTTGATATGTCACACGGTACTGTTAGCAAAACTTTTTTTTTTAATTTTCTTGTTTGCGCCCCAAAAGTGACACCTATATTCAAAATTAAATTATTTACGTTACACATTCGTGTTTGGGTCACGGAAATACACATGTGTACCAAATTTCAACTTAATCGGTCTATTAGATTCGGAGTAAATTGGCTGTGACAGACGGACAGACAGACAGACAGACAGACAGACGGACAGACAGACAGACAGACACACGAGTGATCCTATAAGGGTTCCGTTTTTTCCTTTTGAGGTACGGAACCCTAAAAATGATTAAAAATGTATCATTACAAATAAAATAGGTAGGAACAACAGTACATAAATAGGTTATAACTTATAATACACATACATACATATTTAATATAGTATAAGTACATATATTTATTATTTATTGGATTTGTGCCCGGTTGATGGCAATAGGCTCGCCCCCTATTACATGGGACTTAAACATAACTGGCGAAATGTGGGTGTACCTGCTACAGGGACACCTCTGCCCAACCCTTCGGGGAAACAAGGCGTGATGTTATGTTATGTTATGTTATATTTATTATATATACATGTATACAAATTCAAGGGAGAGAGATGTTGAGATCTCTACTCTATTTATTTTGAAAAAAAAACTCTGCAATTTCCGCTTAAATGCATACCGACTTCGGATTACCACTTTTGGATTTAGCACCCTCGAAAACCATGAAAACGATACATTTTTTCAGCCGCTGGCTTGGATTTATATTTTAACGTAAATTTGAAAATTTTCGCAGCCGCCATCCTGGATTTTCATAATGAATAAATTCACACTTTGTCTCTCTGTGTCTCTTTCTATCATATATAATGAGAGAAAGAGAACGTCGCATGGAGGGGTCATAGCGCTTTTTTGTTACGTCACAATTTCTACCAGTTTACTCCTACCGCAATCCGCGTTAAAAAACTTCGTTCCGTTTATATAAATGTTTACCAACAGCGCCCTGTCAACTTAATTCGAACGCCAAAAGGTCCCTGTAACAATGTTCATTATAATTCATTAAATTCATGTGGATTATTATTTTTTTTTGTCAACAGTTAAACTGACTCTGGCTATCAACAATATTTATACTCATCACGAGCAAACCAGTTATGATTTTAGTAGGTATTCGTTAAGTGGCCCATACACCGTTCCATTAAACGCTCCTCATTGAACCTTTATTATGCAACAATCGCACAAACATGTGTATTGTTTGATCATTAACATACAACTTGTCGCTGCAGCCGCTGCATTGTACGATAACAAAAGGCTGAATTATATCATTAGTGATAATAAGGCGGAAGTAGATGGCGGTAATGTCCTTGCTTCCTCGCCACAGCATCGCTACTGTAGTTCATTAACAGAATTAATGCTCTGTTATCCTTTGTAACAGTAAAGTTCCTCGAGAACTGAATGAGGCCACTGCGAGTTGCTAAGCCATGGTTACCAAAATAACAAAACATCAAGCCTGCTAATCCCGGAGAGTTAGACAGAAGTGTACCTATAGTACACCCACATTACGCAGTTATGTTTAAGTCCCATGTAATAGTGGACGAGCCTATTGCCATCAACCGGGCACAAATGTAGACTTCGAGTTGCTAAACTGAGAAATTCCTGATAGTAAAACCCAATAACACTTTGCCCGACCTGAGAATCGAACCCAGGATCTCATGCTCAGCAGTAGCGCTTGCGACCACAAGATCAAAGAGGCAGTCAAAATATATTTTAAACATTTCCAAAATACTTGCAATGCAAAAATATGAGTCTATTTCTTTGGACAATAGGTAGATAAGCTCTAGTTAAATGAGGCAATTGCGGCCAGTTGTAATATACCGGTGCCAACCATACATTGTTCACCAAAATTTACTTTGATTACATTTTCATATAGTATGCATTCTACCTCCGCGCGACACACTGCTCGTATTTAGCAGCTGCTAACTAAAGTAATTCAGCAAGGCGGGCTTAATGTGCTTCGTTTGTTAAATTAAACTGAAATATTGTAAAATATCGAATGAATGGCTTGAACTAAATAATCTTAGAAGATTATTTAACAATCACCTACGTAAGCGTTAGTTTGTGCGACATCAGTCAAATAATTAGTTTTTCAATCATCGATATAATAATCGTTTATCAATGACAAAAACATGATTCAATTGTTCATGAATATTATATTAAACCAATGAGTTGTATTTCAAGTCTTACAAGCACTGATCGACCCGCATTCAATTGATCGAGCAGCCCATACAAAGGAATTTTTAATGAAAATGGATTCGCAAATTAGTTTCTCAAAAACTTTTGAAAACCCCGTCTACCCAACCAGGCATTCAACAAATTTTAGTTGGACATCTCTTGTAGGCGGAAAATGAGTAAAATTCAACACCACTTAAAATTTTGGGTACCACCAAATTGCGGCTGTAAGTATCCACCCTATTAACTTTGCACTCACACTTTTTGTTTTAATGTTTACTACTGTTTACAAATTATAGTAACGACTTGCTGGAAACTGGGAATGTTTGCTAGGAAACATTTAACAGGCATAACAAGTAACATTTGTAGGCTTGTGGCAGCCTTAGTTTATTTCTGTTTGTAATTATTAAATCCAAATCATGACCGTGTTCGTACCTTTTTTCTTAGAATTTACTAACACAACCTTTTTAGGGTTCCGTAGTAAACAAGGAACCCTTTTAGTTTCGTCATGTCCGTCTGTCTGTCTGTCTGTCCGTCTGTCTGTCTGTCTGTCTGTCCGCGGTCTAGCTTCGGAGCTTTCTAGTACAAAGGGTCTCGGGATCCTTAGTACTAGAAAGCTGTAATTTGGCATAGGTATACATATTAATTACGCCGACCAACTTAACTTTGCAGTTGCAAAAACATGTTTTTCCATACATTCCGTATGGGAGAACATATTTTTCAACTACAAAGTTAAGTTTGTTTTTGGGATAAATTCATTCTTGTTAATTTTGGCTACATTAAATGTTAGAATTTTTACCCAATATACAAGGTAGCAGGAACATCGACGCGAAAACTGTTACCATAGATTCAGTACATGATTCTGAACCACCCAGCGCTGAAATTTTTCGTCGGTTATTAAAAAAGAAATCTACTGTTTCATACATTTTAACCGCGTAGGTATTGCACTTTTCTATTAAACAGCATTTTTTTTTTAATTACCAACGAAAGATTCCAATGCAGGCAGGTTCAGAATCATGTAACAGTTTGCGCGTTGAAGTCCCTGCCACCCAGTATTGTACGATTTCTCTGATATCGCACTAACGCTCCCGAAAAAAGAAAAAGCTTCTTCAGGCTTCTTAGCTAACAATGGTCATTTACGTAGCTTAATGATGCCTCCATAGAGCTCAGGTCATTTAATAAATTGGTTCCACTATCAGACTAGCCGGGCTCGAAGGCACAGCGATTTGTTTGCAAACTTTTTGATTCTAGTCGAACAATGAACGTCCGTTTAAAACGTGGCGATCGCTGCACTTTTATAAATTAACTTGACTTTATGAAAATTACTTCCATGTTCAAACTGAAATGGAATAATAGTTGTTATCGATACTGTTGACCCAACCACAGAATTTATTCGCATGTAAATTAACTTTGTACGTCAACATAAATAGGTAGCCGAATAGACATTAAATCAATGTATTGTACTGAAATGCAACAGAAAAATTGTAATTTTATAATGTATATTACAAAATAGAACATCACTAATATCAAATTCCCTAAATAAGCTGTATAAAACAAAATAGCAGCTTCATAACTCACCTACTAATCCATTAATTTTTGCAGCAAAAACTTAGAAGGTATCATGTAAGGCGTATTATAATAACCGAGGCTGAAAAGTTTGAAACCAGTACAAATTTTAAAACAAAAACCCTAGTCGTTCGCCACACTACGTCACTTTACTAAAACTGTGCGAAAAAATATCCCTTCGGTACTTTTAAACTAGAAACACCGTACACAGTGTGTGTCCCACAATAGAGCGTGACCGGTCGAGTCCCGCAATCTCGTTTAGAATATTTTGCAGGCGCCTGGTCGCTATGCATGACAGGACATAGCTGGAACTGACGTAGGTAGCTTGTAGGCTAACAGCTTTTGTTACACAAAAGCCTTGTTACTATGGTACTCCTAAATCAAATCTCAATTTTGCTGCTATTGTAATTATTTCCATCGTCTGTACTGCTTTCAGAGTATATGGTTGTTGGTTGGTTTGGTTGGTGAGTGTAAGATTTTATGCAATATGCAACCTTAAGTTATGCAGGCTGGTAAGGAAACAGCCCAGCATCCGAATTAGCATGACAGTTTTATATTTAAATAGAATTAGAATAGGATTTGTTTTTGCAAGAGAGTAGATACCCCGAGGCTGTCAAAAGACGACAAATATAAAAATGTACTATTGAATTTGAATGAATGAATGATATACTTATTTGCAAGAATATAGGTAGCTTACATATGTTCTTAAGTTCTATGGGTTTCACTATATTCGGCATTTCAGCCGTGCAAATATTTAGATTTACGAGTACATCTTGGTTATACTTATAGCATGCAGTAGGTACACATTTAGTAATTAGCAATAAAATAAAAATACTAATAATAATTTCATAATTTAAACTTAGATTACAATGCAATTAATAAAATTAGTACGATTCTATTCATTTAAAATAATAATTTATATTGAATATAATAATGATGTCATATCAATAAAAAATATCAAGAATATTGAAAATGTTTAAATATTATATAAGTTGTTTCATATAATAACGATTTGAACCCAAGAAACCTTTTATTTAATATCGTCCCGGTATAATAGACACGCAGTGTCTATTTACATGGTTGTTTTTATCCTCAGATGTGAAAGACCGGCTGATTTAAACCACAGTATTTTACAAATACCTATCGAACTACATAGATTGGTATATGTCGACTAATATTCATAGCATTATGTTCTCACATCACGTATCACCTGAAATGCATTAGCTTCTAGCATTAGCCTTTTATCAAGACTTCAAATCTATTGAGTTCTAGAAATTTATCAAAACGTGTGACGCTCTATTAAAAATCTTAGCTAAGAGTTGAAATTGAAACCCTACTTCAATGTAAAAATATATTTATCCTTTGTAACATAATATTCTAATTTATAATGTAACTAGCTGCGCCCCGCGGTTTCACCCGCGTAAGTCTCGATCCTGTGGGAAAATCGAGATAAAAAGTATCCAATGTGTTAACCCAGGTTATAAACTATCTGTGTGCCAAATTTCATCCAAATTAGTCCAGCCGTTTGAGCGTGAAGAAGAGACAAACATACACACACACTCACAAACTTTCGCCTTTATAATATTAGTGTGAAATATGACGACACTGAAAAATGTAACGAAATTGTGCACAAAGTAATCTATACTGTTGTAAATTGAAAGACGAAGTATTTGAAATCTTTTGAGTAACACGTACATCGTTATTACATTGAGAATTAAATATGAAAATGAAATGTTTATGTTATTGCTACAGAAACTATCTAATAAAAATACTAAAAAAGTTGCATATCTCTTATGAGCCGAATTAAATTTTGTAGCATAAAATTACGCATTGACTCATTTATCTATACTATATCTATACTTAATTTTATAAAGAGGTAAAATTTGTTTGTAAGTTTGTATGGAGGGGTAATCTCCGGAACTATCAGTCGGATTGCAAAAAATATTTCTGCTTTGGATAGCCCAATTCTTGAGGAAGGTTATAGGCTCGCGGACAAAGTCGCGGGCAGAAGCTAGTTACACGATAAAGGTTAATATAAGCATTATGTAGCTTACATAACTTAGCATTTGTACAAAAATACATGATGAAAATGTGTGGAAGTGTGTGTAGACATAACTCCTCTCCAAACAATTAAATTACATGTTAACCCATTTGTTAATTTAATAAATTTAAGTATAGTCGACCTCGTAATTCCTTTATAACGTTTGACTATAATTCCCACTAAATTGTAACTTCACTATGATTGAAACTATCTAACTGTCACATAAACAATTAGACCTTCTCGTTTTAAAACGTGCAAGTGACAGTCAACCTTTTGTCCACCGTACAACGTCAATGGGACATCAACGAGAAACGAGATTATTCGAACCGAACGTGACATCCCGGTGGTGGTGTGCGGTGGCCACGTGACCATAGTAAATGTATCTAAGATAATCATCTTTTGCTGCATATACTTGCTAACAGTAACACAAATGGAAGAAATCACTGGCTCCTGAAATACAGGTACTCTAACCTAGCTCTGGAACCAGGATCTCAAATTTTTCTGTAACCTTTTTATTGCAATAAATAATTTATTTATTTATTTATGTATCGCTACTTCGGCGTCGTCATCTCGTTCTCGTTGACATCCCGTTGACGTCCCGTGACTTGGCGGTGGACAAACGGCCTTAGGGTGATAAATCAGTTACGAGGTCGACTATACCTATCGTCAGTCAGTTTATAAATAACCGAAAGCTAAACAGAACCCAGAATGCCCTTTAAAGAAAATCTGGTTCAAGTACTTAAGCAATTACTACAGGAGGAATTTTTAATCTTCTCATTATGAGTAAGGGCCACTGAGATTAAGAGGGAGAATTATGAGATTAGATGGCAGAAAACGGTAAAATATAACCACCGGTAACAAGGTACACAATAATTTTTGTTTATTTATTACACGGATTTGTGGTTCGTGTATTTTATTTTATCCACTGGTAGAAAGTTTTTGTCGACACAAATACAACGTCAACTGTTTGCCGTATCTACGAAATCGTAAAAGTTTATTGAAAGAGAAGGATTTCTGGGGAACAATCTGTCACTGCATACAAGTGTACGTGTGTATGTTACCATAAAAACACCAAAATAATCCATCCGAATTAAAGCAAAAGCATTTTATGTATCTTGTGGGGTTTATTTTTAAATGTTCCCTGATTTTAACTCACCAGTATTGCGAACCATGATGGTGTTTGCAGGCATTTTTTAAAATACAATAGACGTGGATATATTTAGTAACTTGTTCCGCTTAGCTATTTCTAAAGAGCCATAAAAAACTCCTGAAAGAAATCGACACGTGTTTCACCTCTCAACGAGGCATCCTCAGGATGACGATGGACTTGTTGCGAACTCGAACATGGCGTGAAATCTGTCTTAATGAATTATTTGTTTTAAAAGCTACCCTTAATCCATTTCGAAACAATGTTTTTGAAACCCTATCACTAATTGACCCTAAGTATGTCAAACTACCTAAATATTCATGTAGTCTTTCTGGACAAAAAATCAGGTGTATACAAGTTACATTGCGATAATTGTAATGGTATTTACATAGGTCAAACTGGTCGTAATTTTCAGACAAGATATAAGGAACATATTGCAGCGTACAGGAATAATTATCCAGAAAAATCCCATTTTGCACAACACTTAACCCTTCCACTGTCATTAACGAGACACAATAGAATTTTAATTGTTATCCGCCTTTATAAGGCATCTTAACTGATGATGAGTTAATAGATACAGGTCATTCGTTAAATAATAATAACACTTTCGAAATGTTACACACATGTGACAAAGGTTTCAGAATGTCAGTACTAGAGAGTTTAGAAATAGTGGTGAAACACGTGGCGATTTCTTTCAGGAGTTTTTTATGGCTCTTTAGAAATAGCTAAGCGGAACAAGTTACTAAATATATCCACGTCTATTGTATTTTATAATGGATTTCCGCAAGGTCACGCCTGAATCAATTAATTAGGCATTTTTTTGCTGATTCAACCACGTAAAATTCTTTTTCAAAACTATGTAGGTACGGCGCAAACCCAGGATCGTCACCTACAAAAACCTATCCTATACTACTAAATAAGCAATATATGTATATATATTTGTAATCACGTTCACGGCTACCTTAGAATAATGACATGGCAGCATGGAATTAGTAAGTACCTACTATCATGGCAGCATGGAATCAGTATGTACTATACAAGGAATTAGTATGAACTTTCCTATTCAATTCATATCAATTATCATCAATTTTTATTTTAATACAATTCTTATCAGTTTTACCAATGTTATAATGTCAAAGAATTTTTATTTTACCTTTACCAATTTTATAATTTTTTATCAGAATTTCATAGATTTTAATTTTATATACCTAAATGTCACTTTTCACCGATGTTACCAAATTTTAAATATTAACGCTTATTACTAAGTAAGTTAGCTTATTTGTCTGATTCATTGTTTTATGCATGTAGTGTTTACTTATTAGTAACTGATACACTGTTATTTTACTTTAAAAAATATATTATGTGTTTGTATCAGTGTAATCAATTGTTGGTGAACCTAATGAAATAAAATATACTATTAAATGAGCATTTTCTATTTTCACCAGAGCAGAGCTCGGTCGCCCAGGTACTGAGTAACAATACAAGCAACAAAATCGTCAAACAACCACGTACTCAAATCTATCTTCATGTCTCACGTATAACTATCGGCATGAGAGCGTGTCTATAGCATCGAACCTTTGTTATTCAGGGTAGGTGATAACACTTACTTGGGCGCATCAGCCTGTGAGCCCACTCCGCCGCGTATTCCGATCACGGCTCTCACATAAACTTTCATGGGTAACTTATTGCGTATTTGTGTCGAAAACCAATTACCTACACAGGATTTCGTATCCCTACTTTTACGTAAAAAAAGAGACGACACCGTGAATTTTAACTTTCCAAATTAATATCGGTTCGCGCGATCCGATTTTTTTTTTTTTGCAAATCGTTTTCAGAGTTACGGCTGTTATTTTACTGTAGGTAAAATTCATATTAAAAAGCTGAAAAGTCTAACCCAGCAGGATCTGACCAAATATTCAGATTAAATATACCCTAAAGATAATTACCGCGCCTAAAACAACCTTTTCACAAAAAAATCTGCTCTAACAAGTCCATATTCCAGACATTGAACAAAGACCTTTCTGCCCTCTGGCAAGTGTGATACGTATAAACTAAAGAGGTGTCCACTAGGAATGCCTAATGAGATGTATATATTTGCAAACACATTGTTCGGTCGCCGGACCGCCGGACCTAACGGCGCAGTAAACTCGACCGGCACCGTGTAAGGTGAGGGACGACCCTCGCGACACCAAAATTTCGGAACATCCTCTAAGTAGGTGCTTAAAATTCATGAGCTGAGTTCTCTATCTTCCTTGAAATATTTATGTTTTGGCAATGAAAGGGAAAATTATTGCCGTTTTAATAGATTTTGACATTGAACTACAGTTTGAATTGACAAAATGTAATTGATTGTTATGAAAAATGAAAGTTAATAAGGATTATATTGGGTACTATAAAAGCTGACAATGTATCGATTTGCAAATACATCCGTAGCTGAGTTTACTTAATAAAGTAACAAAAGTATTCGATAAGAAGACACCAAAGAAAACCCTTTTTTTTTTTTTTTTTTTGGGTGGGAAATTATCAAATAACTTCTCCCGCTCTGGGACTAAAACCCACCCGTGTTCCTTCGGTTGCCCTGTTGCCGGGGGCCACGATGTCCCCATCGGTTTTCTTCGAACCCCCGGCAGGCATTGGCCCTAACGGACCCCGTCAATTCTGCTGACATCTCTTTGAGGCGCGCGTGGAACACAACGCGCCGTCGACCCGGGCTTGGTCCTTATCGGACGGCGAGCTACCCATTGCTCACCGTCCGCAAGCCCGCGCCTACGGTGGCCGGAAATCGGCTCGCGATTCCCGCCCCGGGCGTCTCCTCCTGCGGCGGTTAGGGGCGTGAGGGCGCGAAATTTGCCTTTCCCTCACGCGTTCCGCCTCCTCCTTCGCGAGCATTACCGCTTCGCAGAAGGAGGTGACGGCCTGCCATTTCCTCTCGCTCCGTACCATGGCCTGAACCAGGGCCGGACGCGAGAGATCACCGCCGCCGATCGCCTCTACGAGGACACGGCGTTGCTCCGCCCAAGCCGGGCAGACCTCCACCGTATGCTCCACCGTGTCCTCAGGCCGATCCACACAATGGTGACACCCGGGTGTTTCCTCCCGCCCTATCCTAAACAGGAACCTCCCGAAGCAGCCGTGTCCGGTGAGGACCTGCGTCAGGCGGAAGGTGAGGACGCCGTGGCGTCTCTCAAGCCACTCCTCAAAGAGGGGTCTTATCGCCGCAATTGTGGCGTGCCCAGCGCGGGGTTGCGACAATCGCACTCTCCATGACGCCATGAGATCCCGCCGGAGCTCTGTCCGCTGTGCCGCGATTTCTTGCGGCATCGGAGTTAAGCCCCGGCGTTTCGCCTCCTCGCGCCACTCCCATATGTGCGCGAGGACCTTTGCCTCCAGATCCCATGGCGGTAATCCGGCAAGGAGGCTCGCCGCCTCGCAGGAGACCGTGCGGTATCCTCGGGCCAGCCGGATGGCCATGACCCTCTGGGACGCGTTCAACCGGCGGGCTGGCCGCAGCCTCAATGAACGCGCCCACACCGGTGCCCCGTAAAGGGCCATGGACCGCACGATCCCCGCATAGAGCCTCCGGCAGGAGGCGTTTGGACCTCCCAGATTGGGCAGGAGCCGCTTCAAGGCAGCCCCGGCCCGGTCCAGTCTGGGAGCCAAACGTCGGAAGTGTTCGACGAAATTCCACCGGCTGTCGAGGACGAGTCCCAGATACTTCATCGTCGACTCGACACCGATGTGAACCCCTCCCGCCATTACCTGGGAACCCGACGGTGGCGCATTTCGAGGACCATGAAAACCCATGGCCTCGGACTTGTGCAGGGCCACTTCGAGTCCCAGCTGCCGGATCCTGTCAACGATTGTCGCAACCCCGCGTGTCGCTAAGTCGGCCGCCGCCTGGTACGACCTCCCCTGCGCCAGGACTAGCGTGTCGTCAGCGTAACAAACGACGCTGACACCGCTAGGGAGGTCGGCGCGCAGCACCCAGTCGTATCCGATGTCCCACAGATGCGGCCCCAGGACCGAACCCTGTGGGACACCGCACGACATCTCTTGCCGGTTCCACTCTCCTCGGTGACCGGGGTAGATGACGGCCCTGTCCGTCAGATAGGCCTCGACCACACGACAGAGGTAGGTCGGCATCCGGTGATACCGGAGTGCCTCCCTGATGCAACTCCAGGGCAGGGTGTTGAAGGCATTGGCGATGTCTAGAGACACCGCCAAGACGACCCCACCCCGGGCCACAGCATCCCCCGTCGTGAGGGCCCGCACGCGCATGATGGCGTCCACCGTAGAGCGCCCCCTGCGGAAGCCGAACTGGCTCTCCGCCAGATCCGGCCCCACTCGCACCAGCTGCCCGACGAGGCGGTCCGCAATGACTCTTTCAAAGAGCTTGCCCACCTCATCGAGCAGCACAATGGGCCGATAAGCGGACGGAGAGTCCGCTGGGCGCCCCGGCTTCTTGATGAGGACCAGTTTCCCAGTCTTCCAACAAAGTGGGAACTGGCCCCTCTCCATGCATGCGCTTAGGAGCCCCCTTAGTCGAGGCCCGAGAGCCCCCATAGCCAGGACCCAGGCTTTTCCGGGTATGCCGTCGGGTCCTGGGGCGGTATTCTTCGCACTCATCTTGCGTACCGCCACTCTCATTTCTACCTCAGTCACCTCTGGAGCATCGTCGTCGTCGGTGTGGTCCGCATCGGGCACCGCAGAAGGCGGAGCCATGGGCGGAGGGGTATGATCCCCTCTGGAAGGGAACAGAGCGCTCACCACGTCCCCCACAAGCTGGGGCCGGAGACTCTGCGTCAGCGGGGGGGCCCATGGGCGGAGTTTCTCCCGCACCATTTTGTATGGGCGCCCCCACGGGTCCCTGTTGAGAGTCTCCAGCATCTCCTCTCGGGCCAGTGCCCTGGCCTGCAGGATCTCCGCTTGGAGGGCGGTCTTCGCCGCTCTGTACCCCTCGTACAACTCCGCCTGGATGGCTTCCGTATCCGGAGGGCGGATACGGAGCCTGCGGTGCCTGGCGTACCGGCGTCGCGCAGCTACGCACGCCTTGCGCAGAGCCTCAAGCTCTTGCGACCACCAGTACACCTGGCGCGAAGCACGTCTAGGATGGACCCGGGGCATTGCCATGTCACACACATTGGACATGGCCTCCCGGAACCACTCCGCCTCGTCATTGATGTCGGCAGGCCTGTCCGATGATGACACCCAGGCCTGCACGATCGAGGCTTCCAGGAGAAGCTCCCGGTCCAGCTGCTTCAGCGCCCACCGCGGACCACTCGGGGCCTGTCGGACCGGCGCGCTCGAGGTCTGGGTGGAGACGTCAAACCGGATGTACCGGTGATCGGAGTAGGTCTCCACCCCCTCCATGACGCGCCAGTCAATGACACGCGGCGACAGAGCGGGGCTGGCGAACGAGATGTCCACCACCGATTCACCCCGCATCCGCACGCACGTGGGGACAGAACCCCGGTTTAGGACGACCAGGCCTGTCTCCAGAGCCCAGTCCTCCACCATCCTGCCCCGTGTGTCCGTATACCGGGAACCCCAAGCCAGATTCTTGGCATTGAAGTCCCCGAGCACGAGCACGGGGAGGGAACCAAACCCGACGACGACGACTCTTAACTCCGCAAGGGAGTTGTGGAACTCGGCAAGAGTTCGGTTCGGGGAGAAGTAGACACCCACAACGACAATCTCCCCGAACCGTGCTGCAACGCAACCCCGTCCTCTCTTGACCGACTCGAGGGACGGAGTACCGGCGGCG
Organism: Agrochola litura; assembly: GCA_949152395.1. Taxonomy (NCBI): domain Eukaryota; kingdom Metazoa; phylum Arthropoda; class Insecta; order Lepidoptera; family Noctuidae; genus Agrochola; species Agrochola litura. The sequence goes on along the minus strand of OX424509.1, from coordinate 11,337,957 downwards.
GCCGACGAAATGAGGGTCACTGAGCCGCTCAGGTCCTCCACCCAGTCATCCCTGGGCGGGACAAAGTACGGCTCAGCGACCACGGCGATGTTAATCGACCACTGCGCCATGCTCTGGAGCAATAGATCCTGAGCGGCGGCGCAGTGGTTGATGTTCGCCTGGAGGAGGCGTAATGGGGCCGTTACTGGCATTCCATGTCAGCCCCCTCCTCCCCCCGAGCCCCCTGCGAGGGCCCTGCTGCGGCGGCAACGGCGGCGGCAACGACGACGGTGGACACGGCAGCGACCCCGGTGGAAGTGGCGGCGGCTGCGGCGGTGACGGTGGTGGTGGCGGAGCGCTTGCCCCTGCCTCTGGCCTCGGCGGGTGGAGCGCAGGCCCTGCTCCCAGCCCGGTGATCGGCCGGCTTGCCAGCCGCCGCACATACGACACAGTGCGGCGTGGCGTTACACGAGCCAGCCTTGTGACCGGGCTGACCACAGCGAAAGCAGAGGTTGCTGCGGTCTACCTCCGAGGTGCACTTGACCCCCACGTGGTTGCCCACCTGGCAACGGAAGCACCTCAGAGGTCTGGGCTCCAGCAGTTTGACCTGCGCCGAAACCCAGCCCACCAAGAGCCTTTGACCCTCCCCGGCTATCTTTTTGGCCGCCGTCACGGGGCAGCTCACCCTAATGGTTTGCATCCCCGTATGATCAGCATGGATGGTGCCTGCCTTGATCTGCTCGACAGAGCACCCTCCAGCCTTAGCGACGGCGGCCACCACCTTTGCCTCCGTCACGGAGTCGTCCAGGCCCTGAATGCGCAAGTCAGCGCACTTGGTGGGCCTGGAGACTCGGGCCTCGTCCGCATTTAGGGCAGCCCGGAGCTTTTCGGCCAGAGCGTCAGCAGCCGGGCCACTGGCCGCACCAGGGACCTCCAGCATCCGGGCCCCGGTTGCCGTGATCTTAATTTTTATGCCCCTGGCGGCGCCGATCTCCTCTAGGTCCATCACCTCGTCCACCGTCGCGAACACGTGCTGGTAGGACACGCCCCTTTTCTCCGCTTCCGGCTGCAGTGTGACCACCACAGCTGCGGACTTCGGGGCGCGGAGCCTAGCTGCGACGCTTCTCTCCTTGCGCCGTTGCCGCCTCGCCTTCCTTTGCTTCGCCTTCCTCGCCGCCTTACCGGCCTTTTCCTTCTCCCCGGCTACTTGCCATCCACCAAAGAAAACCCTGCATTGTACAGCAAATAGCATGACGAATATTAGATGCACATTAAAACAGTACATGAGCTCAATCATCGTCATCTAGGCCACTTAGTTAAACGCGATGCGTTTTAGCTCGCAATTATGAAGACTGACAAATGAACCTACACGAACGTCATGCAATTTCCGTAGACACCAACAAACATGCACATCTTTGCGGTATTTTGCACCAATCGTAAGCTTCATATTTATTTTCATATTTGATACAATAATAACAGTTTGATCCCTTACACTTCAGTACAAGTAAATCCAAGAAGGGACGCAAACTTATCAGTCTCTAGGGTGATACTCGTATATAAAAAATATTGTGTTGGCTTTGAGTTTACAGTGTAAAGTTGTAAACCCGTCGTTTACGAGCACCATAACCTTTTCCCTTTGCCAAGTTTACTGCTGACACACAAAATAAGTCTATGATAATATACTATGTACCCTTCCCTTTCGAAACAACATTGACATTGAGAAATACAAACGTTGAAAAACTTTCTACATTAAAAGCACATAGTTTAGGGAGAAAATTACTTTTACCGCAAGTCCTAAATATATAAAGAGACACAAGCTTTTAATATACCCAGGTACATAATATGGCTAAGTGCGTGCCCGCTATTAAATTACCTTTTACCTGACTAATTAAAAACCCATTTAGACCTTTATTTTGAATGGTGAATACGGTTTTCTATTTCGTTTAGTGAAGCTAAATACTTTTGTAGAACTAAAAGTGGGTATTGAAAGGAAAAGCCTATTTGATAAATTGGAGTTGTGTATATTAGGAACCAACTAGGTAAATTGGAAAATCGAAATTTATAATTTCAATTTTATTTATAGTTCATAATATGGAAAGTTTGTTTCTTAATTTTAGTAGGTAACAAAATCCAAAGCACGTTACGTCTCTTCTAAACTTACAAACTTTTAAAAACTTTTATCAGAATAATTATTAGGTTTTCTCGCCGCCTGAAATAAAAGTAAATATAGAACTAACTTTGTCTCACAATTACTCTAAGTTGTAATAAAATACAGATAACACGTACAGACAAAACACAGAACAAAGAAGGCTTTATATTATCTTGCATTACAATTTTATCTTGAATTCTTTTATAACGATGTGAAAATGCACAAATAACAAAAAAACTGCTAACAGCTTTGATATGATGAATTTATGTTGGGTGAATTTTGATAATATCTTATTACAATGCCGACTACAACTTTGGCATTAAAAGCACTATAACTTGTAGACCAAACAACATGCAAAAAAACTGACTTTGAAAAAAAAAAACAGTGGCACTCCGGGAGTGCCGACAGAAGTGAAAACATGGAAAAAACGCGAAAAAATCGGCACCGCGGTAATCAAAGCGTTGATGTCTTTTACTCCATGCACCACGGTTATCAACGCGTTGATATCTTTTTAAAGTTCAAAAGCTGGTGTCGTCACAGTGTCGCGAAATCAATGATTTAGTCCCATCTCAAAAAGGCCCAACGTGCCTAAAGAAGTTTTCACTTCAAAACATCTTCCTTAATTTGAAAGTTCTCTGTATCTAAATTAAAGCTCAATTCACACACAACCATACAGTAATCATGTTCTACGTAGGCACTTACATTGCAACAGAACCGTCGTAACATTTCCTTGATCCCTGGAAAACTGTAGGTCAGCTGACCGGCCGGATCGAATGACATCCTTCCCATTACCACAGGATCAAAGTGAGAGGTTTCAATTGGCCCCCATCCAACACGTATTGGATTCGGTCCAAGTCATGCGGCCTCTTATTTGCCGAGTACCATTAGCAGATTTTAACACTTATTTATTTCATCTCCAAATTATGAGATGTATCCTCGTAATTCTTAGAAGGATATCCAAGATATTGAAGCTATGTTGGAGGGTATTTTCTTTCTTTTTCCTCGTCTTTTTTCATTCCAATATCAAAATTATTGTTCTAAGTATCATTGTGTCATCATACCATCGTGTATTTTGAGACATGATACATGTATCTCCAAGGCTTCAGAGTTAAATAAGCCTCCTCCGTTGAATAACAAAGCAAGTAACCTACAAAACCACCCGAGAGGACTTCAAATCGTTCAGTTTTATCGGTCATAATTATTCGATATCGATTATATTTCTCTCCACCGCCGATTATCTTACTTACAACGAGAACGTGGACCAACAATACAACAGTCATAATAAAGCAAGTACTAGTATTGCCAGCGAGGAAAACGTCCAATTTGCATTTTCCCGCACAACTCTATAGCGAAGAGGTTGTATGGAAACCCGGAACCGTAATACAGGGTTTTGGGAAGAAATAAAAAGGCTTCGACTTTCTCTTTGCTTACAAACCAACAAAGACTGGGGCTATAGACAACCCTAATGTTCGACTACCCGTAATTTGGGCTTTTTTAAAGGGTAACCCATTATTCACGTTCTGAATAAATACCTATAAACAGGAAAATCTTCGTCTTTTTTAGAAGTTACAAATCGATTTCCCCTTAGGTATCGATTACAATATTAGGTATACCTTCAAAATGTAATCATGTTTACAGATGCTGTATCATGTACCCACTCATGGAGCCATGACTAACTTTCAAAGAAAATCCCCTGTGAATTTTAATACTTTTACACGTGTTTGTATCTTGCGGTTTTCGTAACATTTTGAAATATATAATACCCGAAAACTCACTGAGCAATATAACATTTTCACAAAAGAAATTGCGGAAATGAACCTTACCACAAATGTTTTTGAGTTCCGTAAAATCAAAGAAATGAGTGAGCATGTTAGGTACTCAAACGACATAGTCTAAACCCACTGGAGCGTTTATTTCATACTTTATGTGGTATTCTTTGATGATACGTTACGATGAAACTCATAAATATAAAGGTTTTAAAATGATGATACCTCTGTGATAAAAATAAAGATGGTAAACAAGATCTATCTAAAATCTACATTTTCATTGAACTTTCACCAAACAATTTTAATGTTTGACTTACCAATGATCTAAACTCCAAATCATAGAATTATATCTACATACTCATAGATAGCCATAGTAAAGTGTTTACCAAAATATATTAAATTGAACCCTGCTCATTTATTTATTATCAAACAAATGTTCCAAACCAGATGTCATGTTATATATAAAACCAATCAGAGTATTTCCTATGTAAAAGTATTATCCTTATGGCTGAAGCTTCGTGAAATAAGATGTCATTTCCATTCTCTTGATATACCTACGTGAGGATCTGCTGATCCTTGATAACGTATTCAGTGCGCGGACTCGGTGTCATATAAAACTTATATATTTATACCAATACATTCATACGTAGAAAGAATTTGTTTTTTATGTATGAGCGCCGATCCCGGAGACGATTTGACGTAGCTTGACAAATCTTCAAGTTGATGTATTGTCTTCGCTTTGTAAATGTTGTTACATATTTTGATGGATATTTGAACGTTGTAAGAATAAATCATGTTGTAGTAGTATTTTGCAATAAAATTATCCACGTTTGTATATAATTATAAATAAAACAGCTGTTTACTGGAAAACACGTGCCGAAGTATAATGAAAAAATATTCGGTTAGAAGCTAAGAAATAAAAGCTTAGTTCATTAATTAGTTAGCAATCTAAAAGGAACCATTTTCTACGGATACAATTATCATAGATTATTTATTCGTCATGGTTATATTTAGAACGAATAACCTATAATAATTGATATAAAATTTACACTGATAACCGGGTATGTACTGTTATCAGTACATACCCGGTTTTCAGAATACACAAACACGATGTTTCTACAAATAACAAGTCACACAATTCCATTCATCCGATGCTAAAGCCGTATATCATTTGTAACTCATGTATTTAGGCAGTTACCAACGCTTACGGTCCAAAGCATTTCAAGACGATAATTACAACGTTTCAAATGTAATTCAAATCCAACCCTATGCTCTAAGTACTGAGTTGAGAATGCAGTAAATGGAAATCTCTGTTTCAAATGTGGGATGCAGCGAGTTCTGTAAGTTATGATTAATTTATTGGTTCAATGAAGCGGACCACGTAACGTAAATGGGTAAACACCGCGTTCACTCTTATATACATCATTCAGGAGAGCGGTCATCTTGGCAAACATTCAACGTTCTCGGGGTAGGTATGGACTTTATTACATTTTGAATAATTTAGCAGAGTAATATCATAATCTTCTAAGCTGTTATAAATCTATTATATTTTTATAATAAAAACGCATTCATTTGTTTTATATCATTATTATTTAATTAAATATTCTGTCAATTTTGAACATCCTGAAATAAAATTTAAGCTAACGCAAACATGTCTCGAATTAAAATTTAAGATAACGCAACTTAGGCCCCCGAGATACAGGCGCTGCCTAGTTTGGAGACCACTGTTTTAATAACTATGTTAAATATTCTAGTTATAGTAAGCATACAATATTATTATTTTTGAAATTTATTTTGTAACAATGGACCAATAATATTTTTTTTATTCATATATGTGTCGGATCCGGTCATTAGTGCGGACACGAAACGAATCGCAAGCGCGCCACTGGCGACATCAAGAGTGATCTATCTACACCAAAAAAGGTGCGCTTCTACAGAGTCGTAAGGTTATAAGGCCAAAGCGAGGAGGGCATTCAACTTCTGGTCGCATTGGAGTCAAGACGTCACGGAACTGTTCTTGATTCGTGGTGCTCAGTTATTGTGTTAGTTGTAATTTGTGATCATTTTGTTAATTGGTGATTTTAATAAACGCCGTCGCACCCAGTGTGTGTATAAATTAGCTAGTGTGATTCGTTTGATAGTAAATTATAATGTGATCTGAACTGCAAACTGTTTTTCTATTGCACATTAACCAACACTACCCACACTACGCCCACAGTAGCTAAAATATTACTGATAATAACGAGAGTCACATAGGTACCCGTCTCCGACATATGTATATTGACGTATTGTGACTTGTGTGAGATAGAATAAGCTGATACAAAAAATGTATTCTGAGCCCTAGGGGGCAAGCAAAGAAAACCACTTCTTAAAAAGTCATCGTCACTTACACCCGCCTAGATTCTGATTAGCTCAGGCTTGGCTGATGACGGGCACCAGCTGTGCAAGAACGGCTCTCGGTGTATCGAGCGTTAACCCAAATTGGTGATAATTTGTGTTATAAAATATTAAGAGAAGCCATGATCATTACCATGGTGTTCCAGAAAAAAGGTCTGGGAATGACAAAAAAGCCGCCATTCTTCGCCGTCTTCTATTTCTTTGAACTGCAAAAGGCAACAGAGATTTTTCAAAACAGACAAAACATCAAAGTAATTCTACAAAGGTTTGCAATAGTTATAAATTATAACTTTCCACGCATCCAAGTAACCCAGGTATAAACATGCAACAGTACACGCCATCAAAATTATAATTATAAACGTGGCAAAGTTGACAATGTACACGTTCTAAGCACAGAAATTTGCACAGCACTGCAACTATTTTACGCCGGTGACAACTTCAAATTAGTTTCAGACTATCAGCTAGACGGTCCTAAAGTAGAGATGAGACTAACTTTAGTCTGTAATTGATGTAAAAATACTGTAAAAGTGTAAGGAATTAATGTCGGTGGGAATAGCGAGCGTTCCGTTTGAATGGTGATAGTTAAGCTGAATTGAGTGATCGTGTGTTTAAGATCTTTGAATTCTTTGAGATCTGAATCTTACCGTTCTTTTAATGGCTTACTTAAAGGCTAGGAAGGTTATTTTGGTTTTAATTTAGTTTATCCACGTGTTACTGATCGATTAGTTTATCTACGACCAGGCTACCCAATATTCGATAAAACGTTTCTGAAGAATCTGCTATCTTTTATTACTTTTTGTGTTCTTTTATTACTTTATTCGAAAAGTAGTAATAACAACGCGAAAAAGCTGCAAAGTAATTTTAAAATAGCAATATAGCCACCGAGATCTTAGTCCAGCAGCAGATATTTACTAAATATAAACTATCAACTCGTGTTTACGCTTCCCCGGTGCTTCATTTGCCCAATCTCGTAAAAAGGTGTCGACTTCGGAGCCGGACGCAGATATCCACTTACTTAGCTTCAAAGTCCTTTGTTAAAACCTTTTCCTGGTGCAATACGATACTAAAAATACCAACACCATTACTAGGAAAAAATGAACTTAAGTGCAGGTTTTTTTTCTAAGTAATTTCAAGAAGTGCACTTTACTGGACCAAACCAAAACGCAGTCGCATTATTCAGGCTGATTTACGTCTTCTACCTCAGCGAGAAATCTCTAGAGCAAGAGCTAGAAGTTAACTTCTATATTTCTAGTATCTTATGGAATTTATCTTGAGAAATAATCCTACCAAGAAGTACCCCTAACTTAGCCTCTGAAACTGATAAATTAAATTGAGTTAAATTGTATAACATATGTACCGACTTCATCAAAGTAACAATTCTCGGTAATGCCTCGGAAGATTATGAGGCATTATTTACAAAGTTTATCCTTCAAAGGAACTTACAGAAACTTGTGTTTAAATGAGTCCAATTTAACTCGCAAAAGTAATTTAGGTGATGCATCGCATGAGTCAATATTTCTCGTATACAACTGAAAAAAGTGGAGATTTCGTGTCGCAATAAACAAGAAAGCAGATTAAAAGTGACTCGAGGGAAAAACGCTACTGCCATGTTGTTACGCACGAAGGCCCCGGGGAGAGCCGTCAGCTATACCCATAACGTTTTCTTATCAAGACAACACAGCGACCACGATGCCCAATCCCATCCGTTCTTCGACACGAAACAACTTACTGATGTATACATTCCCTCTTTATGACTATGATCGAGTCGACATGGGGGATAAAAGCGTCAATGAAAAACAGCTATAGCAATTTCAGTGTTAGTGTGTAATCCTTTAACGAAATAATGTAAGGCCAGAACGGTACAATGATAAGTATCGTAAAATGTGTTGCTATGATTTATTGCTATTGGGAGAAAAAATATGTTCTTCGGTTTATATTTTTTGCAGTTGCCGAAATTCAAGCGCAAAATGCGTTCTTGTTTGCAGTAAATCTTGAAGAATAATCACTCTCTTCGACGAAAAGGAACGTTTTTAGTGTGTTTACGCACACAAATCGAACTGAATAATAAAACGGAACATGAAATCTCGAATGACTTTTGCCATGAACGACAAGAAAAAATATTTTCTGCTTTTTTTACGCGTGGGCACGGTCTTAAACACAGAACTCGGCTGCTTAACCTCACTTAATCCGCAAGCAAACCATCGGCGAGGGTCGATTTTACACGCGATAAACCTGCAAAAGGATTTTGTCCGGCGTCTGTTGCCCGGGCACTGGCAATATTCGCTGGTAAGACTATAAATCTGTCGGCTATCGGTCGTAATTGGCCGATTTCATGGACTGACTTTTAACGACTCTCCACTCCAAGCGCTAGGGCCCAATTCCTTCGCGTCACAGCTCACACTAGCAAAATTATGTCAGTTGAAAACATTACGAACTAGAAAAGCTAATAATTTTGAATATTTCAAAGAACAATAAAAGACGTTTAAGTTGAAAATTCGAAAATAAACTTACTAACGAAAGTTTCAATCAAAATTCCAACAGCTTTGAATATATTCTCTGCTTTAATCTAACAATGTTGCGCTGTTTCGTTAAACGGCTAAGAATTCGAAATAGTTACTAAAAAAATATCGTAAGGCTCTAAAAATTGGCCGTATAAACCAACAAACAATGAATATACAAAAACGTGACTAAGAATAATTTATATTCTTCTACAACAAATTAAAAAGGTAGAGAGTCTAGAGGCCGAAAAGACACTGATAATAATAATAATAGGGGTCGGCCAACATTAATAATGAAACGGTTCGCATTGTCCATGTTCGTCCGTCTGTTGTCTGTACCTTAATTCAGTAAACACTGGACCTATTCGACTGAAAATTGGAGCACATGCGTCAAATTGCCTCTTTTTCCGGCAAAAATATGGAAACTTATAAATAATTTATATTTAATGGAACCCGCAACGTACGATGTGTGCATGGCGTCCTTTCATATCGCCAAACACATCAGCTTTATTACAACTTTGATATTCCGTTTCAGACTTAGTGTTGACTCATGCTGTCACGGCGAAAGAAAATCCAGTGCATTTGTTAATATTACAGTAGCCCAGTCCTGTTTGTACTTAACGAGAACTTGTTTGTGGACCCGTAAAAAATATAGACGAGAAAGTCCTCTAGGACTACTAGGGACAAGAACATTTCTTGTTATACAGGACCATGAGTAGTCTCAATTACAAGCCGACAACAGTAATAATACTCTCCAATAAGGTTTCGTAGAAAAAACATTGTTTGAGATAGAACTAATTGGATCAATAATCAAACTGGATATACATTTAAAGATTCTCGATGGCTCTCCTGGCTTCTGTCATCTGTTAAATCGAGCATGTATTTGATTGCAGCATCAAAAATTTAAGCTTGGTCCAGTTCAACCAGAACAAGCTGCCTACTCTACAATTCCTTAATAACATCACGTCTAACTCGGCAAGTTGACTATAAAGCCATTTGACAACACTTGACATGCACTCTCAATTACAACTGAAGATGCCTGAGTGTCATCCCAAAATACTCGTACACAAGACTAAGCTAGATTTGCAGTAGAAAACATACAATTGGAGAAATAAAATATTCGTGTTTTTAAAGTTGGTAAGTAAGTACACCTTATACCTTTAACTCTCCAACATTACGCCTTCAGGCGTCTGCTGCTTTAAAACAAAGAAAAAAATGGTGTGAAAATCCACCCCTGTGAAATTTTGACGCAAGTAATTATGTTGTGTTCTTTATCGGACAAAGGACAGTCCGTAAATGATACGTAACATGGGTCCACACCCGCATTCATGTGAAACACGTAATGAAATAACGTCGCATTTTTTATCAGATCAGTTACTTTTCGGCTTTCGGCGCATGAATATTTTAATGAAAAATGTTTTGATACAGCCAATATTGTATTATTCACTCTTACAAGCAGTAAGTGGGACAGGGTTTATTTTTATATATGCTTTCTGAATATAAAATCAGGCATTTACTGTAATGAAAGAACATACAGGCTATATTTCAGTAACAAGAACACTCTCACTAAGGCGTTAGGACTCTTTAATCTTTATGAATAAAGACTAGAATCTATGGAAAAAAATATTATTGAAGAAATATTTAACTTAAATATCAGACCATAATCTCTACAAAAACATAATTTCATATCCGTGGTAACATTAGTAGTACAGTGTGTGTGAATCCACGGGATTACGCAGGGCGGCATCCTTGGGCCATTCGAGTCACGATCACGAGTGAAATGCTGTGGTAAACCTAGGAACCGCTGACTTAGTGTCAAAGACCTCGTTATGAAGACCAATGAATTCACAATTGAGGATTCCTAAAACCGGCAAACAATAGACTTAGGACGTTTCAAATGGTGTAAAGATTCCGTTATCTCTGCACTAAGCACTTGAAATGTCGTCGGATGAATTTGCTTTTATAATACTTTAATACAGTTTTGACGCTTTAACGTTGTGAATGGCCGATAAAAATAATGTTTTAAAAGCAATACCAAATTGAGTTTAATAGATGTAGTTAAACGCTTTAAATTTTTAATATTTCTCATAATGACGGATAAGTATTTCAGCATTGTATTGCAAAATACATGAATACCACTATCTCATTTAACAATTACAATATTTCATCTGAAACCTTATCAAACGATTAAAAATTAATTTTGCTTAATTACATCAGTGGTTACGGCAAGCGATTTATCTCGTAGCACCGAAAATTATATTACAAATTATAATTTGCAATACTTAACGAAGTTACAAATCGAATACCTAATCAATTTTTGTGGACAATGAATAATTAATTTTGTATTAAGTGCTGTAATTGCCTACAGTGTTTAGACACAAGATCATAATTTGAATAAACATGCAGATATAATATTTGTTTAACAATGTGTGTTAGCACGTTAGAAGTCGTACAATTTCTTTGAGGTTCCAATTAGGCACACAAAGGCAATCGAGGTTAATCATTTTAATAGTAAATGCATGTTATTATCGTAAGGAATCTCGAAAGATTTGGATGAGTTTAGGCCAACTAAAAAAAGTAATCTTACACTCTTACACTAGTTATGTAGTAATATGTGATAGTAAGTTCTAAGTAAATCCGTGGACTGTTTTTTTTTAAATAACGTTCGGTACACTTAAGAGGCCTGCGAACACGGCTCGCAACTACAAATCGATATGTTTGTAAAATTCAATTCCAAGCACGTTGCGCTAGTGTGAGTGCCTGTCGGAGCGATATACACCCATAGTGAGCAATACTACCACGCACATATTGACAATTATTATTGCTTGACTTGCACTACTAGCTTTCGAAAATTTATGATAAATTTGGATGTGTTCCGTTTGTTTTCCATTTTAATTTTAATGAATATTTTAATTTTATGTAAGTTAAGAAGGTTGCTTTGTTTTGTGTCGTGAATGTCGTGTACACCTGTAATTGGTATAGAGAATAAAGAGCCCATACCTGTTAACTTTAATATTTAATGTACAATATATATGCTGTTGGCGTACCTATTTTAAATAAATAAGTAATACCAAAAATGATGAATGAAAACTTTTTTTCGTTTTTTTTTTTCGATAATTTGGAACTAAACTGCAGAAACAATTTTATAAATATTGTAGTTATATAATAGAGAAAAAACAATATGAAAACATGTCATTTACGCTGTAAAATGTGCGGAATTAAATTCGTTTAAACTTCATTACAGAAAAGTTTTTGGGAAAAAAATAATAAGTAGGAGCCTAGATAAACATTGTTTAAATCCGAATAACAGCATACCTAATATGAGAAATATGCCCAAATTGCAAATGATTTAGGTATTACGTTTGTATGGACAATTCATGCGTCGCCGCGTTCTTGTTTACGTGTGTCTTTTGTGTGCACTAAATAAATGTTTTATCTATCTATCTATCTATCTATCTTAAGTGTAAATCTAAAGTTACCTACCAAAACATGTTGACAGACAAAGCCTCTAAAACACTAGGCTGTGTTATTTGAACACACATAATATAAACTGAACAAAGCTCTCAAGTTTATACAAAAGCTCCGCTATTAACAACGCAAACAAAATAATATTTTGTCGTAGCATTCCTCCATTAAATAGACAGACTTATTCCAATTAGCTTGTAATCGCAGACGCTACAGGGCGGGTCAAGTTTGTTTAGCCGCTTAGGGTGCTTTCAATTTGCGCAATTGTTAAGAGCGCGATAGTGGCGCGTCTGAAAGATGATTACCGGCACTTCAGGGAATTTTTGTAGCGTGTCTATGGAACTTAAGGCAGCAATGACGCCGTCCGAACTCTATAGGAAAATTTATTGAACGTATTACTGTTATTACCAAGAAACGTGGAATTTATAATTGTATATTCCTAAGGTTTTGCATGAAAATATTTTCTTACTGTATTATATTGTTTGTTGTCTTTAATTATTTCTTTTGGTTGTAGACCGAGATATAATCTAAAATAATTAAATAAAAGTGGAATTAACAGTTCTATAATTAGAACTGCCTCGTTGGTTTAGTGGTCGCAAGCGCTACTGCTGAGGTCCTAGGTTCGACTCCCGGGTCGGGCAAAGTGTTATTGGGTTTTTCCACCTGAAATTTCTCAGTGGCAACCTGGAGTCTGGATTTGTGCCCGATTGATGGCAATAGGCTTGCCCTCTATTAACTTAAAAATAACTGGCGAAATGTGGGTGTCCCATGGGTATATCTCTGCCTAACCCTTCGGGGATTACAGGCGTGGTGTTATGTTATATTAATTATGACGCGTCGCAATAAACGTCTAACCCAAAAGCCCATTCTAACATGTTTATTATTACACCATCATTGTTTAGTTGGCTAACAATATAAACAGCGAGCAATTAACGACTAACTAATTTACTGGAGAAACGTGACTTGACCTAATAGGACGCTTCCGGCGCTACGGACTATTGCTCCGATGTTTCCGCGGATATATAGACAATTAACTAAGCTCTATTAATCCGGACAACTTAACTGTATGTTTGTCAGAGGATCAGGAGAAAATCATTATCTTAGCCTTTTTTGAAACCTAGAGCAGGCTGCCAAATGAATACAATATTTTTTGTGAAAATAAGCTAGATACATACATACATACATAACATCACGCCTTGTTTCCCCGAAGGGTTGGGCAGAGGTGTACCTGTAGCAGGTACACCCACATTTCGCCAGTTATGTTTAAGTCCCATGTAATAAGGGGCGAGCCTATTGCCATCAACCGGGCACAAATCCAGACTCCGGGCTGCTACTGAGAAATTTCAGATATAAAAACCCAATAACACTTTGCCGACCCGGGAATCGAACCCAGGACCTCAATGCCCAGCAGTAGCGCTTGCGACCACTAGACCAACGAGGCAGTCAGCAAATAAGCTAGATATTTTTCTAAATTGTCACCTAACTAGATTACTAGGTAGGTATATACTAGGGCTTACAAAAAAACGAAGCAAAACTAGGCATAAACCGGTAAGCACTATTCTGTCCTTGAAACCGCACAAAAAGTTACTCACCAAATAAATCATCATCTGCTTCATTATTTCAGCCGAAAGACTTCCACTGTTGGACATAGGCCTCACCCAAGCACCGGCACTTCGACCGGTTCTGTGCCTCCCGATAATCCGACTCAGCTGGGCAGCGTTCGGGAAGCTATCGTAGTATCTTCTCCTCCCACATACCGCGGTGTCTCAAGACGAAAGTCCTAGACCAGTGTGTGTTGCCAGTGATGACCTATGAATGGCACAAAAATGTGGTCGCTCACAAAACCAAATAAATAACCTTGCGTAAATCACGCCAAATTAGACACAAATCCATTAATTCTGTTCGAGACGGCTGCCACATCCAGTCTCTGTAACGTCGTGTATGCCCAAAGGACTCCGTGAGACTAATATTCGACACAAAGGTTGGGTACGAAACGCACGAATTCACAAATTAAGGCACCTACAGTACCTACTAGCTATCTAGAATAGCTACTGGCTACTTGCACGTCTGCCGAACAAACTAATGGAGTATCTTTAGCCTAACACAAGTACTCAGAAAAGTGTAGACCTTTAAGTAATTGATGGCGCATGACGTAGTTGGGTACTCGGTCGCGTGGGTGGCTATAGGCCTATTCAGATATAGTGACTAGCTTCCGCCAGCGGTTTCACACGCGTGTATTTTTTAACCGACTTCCAAAAGAAGGAGGTTCTCAATTCGTCTGTATGTTTTTTTTTTTTTTTTTGGATGTTTGTTACGCGATTACTCCGCCAATTATGAATAGATTTTGATGATTATTTTTTTGTTTGGTAGATCATACTTCAGAGGTGGTCCCATATAAATTTTATATACTTTGCTTGGGTAGTTTTTGAGTTAGCTTCAATTATACGTATATTTTCCCCACTTAGTATGTAGATGATATGATAACTTCCTGTCACTGTTATTTACATAGCAGGTAGTGGTAATTTGTGTGGGGTAGGTACCACAACTAAAAAGTGAAAAATAAAAACTTTTTACAAAAAAAAAACAACCGACTTCCAAAAAAACACTACAAAGTCAAAAATAACTTAATTTCGGAAGTCGGTGGCAAAAAACGAAAATTCAAAACCAAAGACACCGACTTCCGAAATTAAGTTATTTTTGACTTTGTAGTGTTTTTTTGGAAGTCGGTTGTTTTTTTTTTGTAAAAAGTTTTTATTATAAATGATAGTCTATGTTACTCAGTGATATAGTCCTCCATACCGTATTTCGGCCATGGCGGCCAATCTCAACGGAGACTAGCATTCGGCGCGGGAGATATTATAGTGCACAAGTGTGTGCGCAGACACAGGTGCACTCTCTCTTTCCTCACTCTCATAGTCCGATGGGACGGCAATCTGACATGACCGGAGAGAGATTAGCTGCAGGACCAACCTCTTAACGTGCTTTCCGAGGCACGGGGCCATCACACCGCCAACTTCTAAACTCCGGGCTGTTACTATGAAACTCCTAATGGAAAAACCCAATAACACTTTGCCCGACCCGGGAATCGAACCAAGGACCCCACGCTCAGCAGTTGCGCTTGCGTCCACGAGACCAACGGGGCAGTCAACACCCAGTACTCAATGATAATATAGCATTCTACTGTTGAAAGAATTTTTATAATCGTCAAGTAGTTTTTGAGTTTATTCATTACAAACAAAAATACAAATCCTTTATTTATTTGTAAAACATTCAAACAAGTAAATTTTTTTATAATCCCTATTAGTGTAGATATCGCTGTCGCGCTCGGTAGCGATACTGGTCCGCCTTCTGGTTAGTCACTTTGGACCAGTATCGCTACCGAGTGCGACAGCGATATCGCTTATATCTGAATAGGCCTTAAGTGTAAGGAAACGAAAAAAGTTTTCCATTCGATACCGATACTTTTGTACTCGATACTTTGCATTCGATACTTTTACTCAACGAGTACTTTTTGGCAGGTATCGTATCGAATAAGAAATTAAGTTTTAAATGGGTAATCTTAGAAATTACCCATTTAAAACTTACGACCTTACGGTTTATATTTATAGTTATGGCAACGCCATCTAGTTCACTCGTTCTGAACCTTCTGAAACATTACATCGATCTTTGCTCCAAATTGTTCCTTCCATTCACAGTTAAATTCCTAACCTTTCCTTCATTCATTTACTACACTAATCAATCACTCATTCACTCACTCATTCACCTGATATTAACCCATGCTCTATGCGCGATAGGCCCTAAGAAAAAGACTCGATACTTTGAAGTATCGATACTTTTGTTTCGATACTTTTATGAGTACGATTTTTTTTTCGATACTACTCATGAGTACAGTATCGATACTTTCTATTCGATACCGTGCCCCTACTTAAGTGATGACAAGCGTAGTAGGATATTGGACAACCTACCTACAATGATTAGATAAACGTATTTTTCGCTTGATATTTTTGCTTTGATGGTCTTACGTATTGTCTTACGTTACTTATTGACTAAATAATTAGTTTTTGAAATCAATCTGTTCACGTTTTGCGTTATAAAAATAATGACTCAATAACTGTCGAGAAATTCTTTGATTTCAACTCGAATCAAGTTATAAATACTATATGAATAGTTACATTAAGTTTCATAATAATTGACTATTTCCATTACCCACGCCTACCTCATTGAACTGTTCTATTTGTACATAATTTATTAAATAGGTAGTCTCTATTTAATCAACTTGTTTTGCACGAATGAGTCCCTGTCAGCGATTTTAATTTATTCATCTGCCTTGATATCACAACACTGATTGCATTGAGAATAATTCATTGAAATAAAAAACTTTTGAATTACCTTACTTAAAGCTTATGTGAAATTCATGAATGACTGGGAAATATTTCCTGAGGTACCTCCCAACCAAACCTGAAAAAGTCATTCATTCATTGATGCTTAGTTACTACCCACTGCAAACCCCACAAATAAAGGTATTTACAAACTTAAATAAAGAGAAAGAAAAACAAAGCCCTCCTCAAATAAATCCCAGCGCTATTTTTGTCCAGCAGCACCTAAATAAAATATACATTACCATCTAAATCTCAAGGAAACTTGGAAGGAGGGAGCGATTCCTATAGTTCAAAGAGAAGTTAAAGCAAACTAAAAAGTAAAAGAAACAAACTAAGTTAGTGTAAAATCTACGGAGAAGTCGTTGAAGCTTTTCATGTGGAACGAACGAGTATCTACCGAAAAGTATTTATATCCTACACGTGTTTGAAGCAAAGAAACGAAACTGACATATTTGTACTGTTCAATGAAAATTTTAAGCTCTCAAAAATCAATAACAATAATTTCATTCGTTCTTTTAACCTTCACCACTTAAAGTTATAACTATAATACAATAAGACAATATAATTTATGATCTCTATGTATTAATTACGTTTAACAATCAAAAACTTTTCAGTGGTATGAGTGTTCCCAACACTGTATAAAAGCAATTAATCTTAATATTGAGCTAAGCATACGAAAGTACCTCAACAATATAATTAAATATTTGGCAAAACATTAAAATTCATACTTCGCACTCGGAAACGGAACGCAAGGAATGCGACAAATCGCGCGATTTATCGTCGCACCGTTTGAAAACACCATTTAATTAATTAAAACACCGTATTTCATAGAAGCGGAAATTAATTAATTATTTACGAGTGTTTTCTGTAATAACTTGAAAATGTTAATAGGTTCTATTTTATAATTATTTGTTCAATGTTTTTAGGGTAATGCTAAAACATCTTCTAAGACTGATTTGTTTTTTATAATCATCATAACCAGAACATTAACCTTGTGAAGGCCGTGGGAATCCGTTGGATGCAAGAAGCACAGAACTGGTCAAAGTGGCAACGATTGGGGGAGGCCTATGTCCAGCAGTGGACCTCTTTCGGCTAAAATGATGATGATGATGAATCATCACAAATTTCTTGCCTCATCTCATTCATTCAGTATTATGTTTGCGTCATTACTCCATGTTCCTAAATTAAATGAAAAATAAATATGTAGGTGTAGATACCATTTCCTGACCACCACCATACAAAAGACACAGTATTTCCATTGCTACCAAATTGCGGATGAAACGTCATTAAACTTCAACGAAGCACGCAAGGGATTACAAACCAACCGTCAAAAGCAGTCACTCGATAACAGACGTGCATTTAGAGGAATACTTCAAAGGCAGTCAATGTAAGTCCCCTATGTTCCTAGTTCGTGCGCCAGTCCCTTGACACAGACCGCAATGGACACTGCCCGTGCGAGATTAACGTAACGTACATATGAATAAGTACTAGATATTTGAATGGTTAACGTAAAGGCGATTTCCTAGAATTATGTATGAATCTGGAAGCATTTAACAATTTTATTGAGTTTTATAAGCACAAAATAGATTCCGTCTTCATTTGAAATAGCAACAAGCTAATGGTGTTAGATCCCTATTTGAGTTGCCAAATCTTTGAGCAGGAAAGCAGAAAATCATCATTGATCTATATGCCGAAGAAAAGTAAATATTTTCGTTAATCATCGCGCTTGGGTTCTGAGAATCCCATTATTTTCTTGTATCATGCTCAGTTCCATGCTATGCCCCATGATAGTAATAGGTATATGATTTTAAGAAAACTTTACAATATTGTGTAGTGTACCTAGAAGATTTTTTTTTACTTTTAGGAAATAACAATGTAATGAAATATCGAGCAGTGATAGCCTAGTGGTGTGACTGTCAGACTGCCAAGTCATAGGTCTCGAGTTCGAACCCAAGGCACGCACCTCTGACTTTTCGAATTCATGTGCGTATTGTATTATAAATTATTACTTGCTTGACAGTGAAGGAAAACATCGTAAAGAAACCGGCATGCCTGAGAGATATTTCTCGACGGCATGTGAAGCCAAGTTAGAGGCCGCATGGGTGGCTTTAAAACTCTGACACCGGGTTAGTCACTAACCACACGAAAAGGATAACGAAATATCAGCAATTTCATACTTTTGTGTTGTCAGCTTCTTCGTTATCGACATGAATTACGGCTAATAATGAATGTATCTTCTTGTATGGGTCATTACACACGTAATCAATAACGTTATTAGTAAAGTAGACTAGGACTTCCTAGGCTACATGTTACAAAGACCACCAAAATAAGTTATTAGGTTGGTACCTAAATGAAGATGTTATAAATGTCTACTCATTTAGGGCGGATTCGACCAAACTTGTAAGTCTTATCCTGGGAATAAAATCACTAATTACTCTAGAGTCAGACAAGCTTTCATTTTACCAAATATTAATCCCGGAATAACTGTCTATCCGAGAGTAAATCGTTATACCGCCAAAATGGACCGAGTAAACAAGTTATCCGAGATTAATATAATGGCGGCCGCTACATTACCAGCTGTTTTCTATGTTTTGTTTTAAATAGTTCACAGCATGAGAGCATGTTGATAATTTCTTCTAGTTTTGTGATTTGTAACGATATTTTTTTAATAACGCAGCGTTAAGAAAAATATAATCGAGCAGTTTGTCGTTTGACTAGGTATTATATTCGTGGAATATAATTTGCCATTCGGCAAGTTTTTGCTTCATCGTAACACCGTCTGTTTTTTATAGAATTTACTAAAATGATTTTCCATGAGTTCCACCAGTAAGTTTTTCTCAGAAGGTTACCAATTTGGGCCACATTTCCTTTTTCATTCAGCTATCACAAATCCACAAGAAAAAGTCAAGATCTTCAACCAAACCGATTCGAAAAGCCTCACTCAACTGACAATGACAACTCGTGTGAATATTCAGTTGATACTAATAAAGACCGGCAAAATTGTGTGAACATAAAATCTTACGTTTCGCTTTGTAAATAATTGTATTTCCATTTTAGTTGGCTTACATTTTCATTCATCAATTCAAGAGTAACAATACCCAGTATTGGCTAGTCTACGTTTGTCATGGAAAAACGCAAACGAAGTTATCTGAGAGTAAGATCAATGAGTAAAATTATTCAACGGTTAGTTACTATACTACTACTAGTTACGGTATAATATAGCATTTGTTTGAATCCGCCTTTACAAGCATAGCTTAAATGTTGATAATTCAGTAGAATGCAGTGTATATATCAAACAAATTAGGGGTTTATTTATGAACGTTGCTTAAAGTTAAGTAATGTTAAGCGACTGTTTAACCATACATTTTTGACGTTTGAACTTGTATAAACATTTATAAATAAACCTCTTAAAGTTTAGCACCTAGTCATTGGCTTGATGTTCCGTGTACTACGATTTTACCACAACAAACGACCTATTCCGTTAAAATTCATCAGTTATCCGTGTTTGCACAAACAAAGATTGTGCTGTTTTTGACACATATTAATCTAAATCAAAACCAACAGCCAAACATAATACGATTAGCGACCACTAAAACACAGCCAGCGACCCATTCAGCCATGCTATTATATTACTCAGCGACATATCGACGTACAGGGTCATCTAACATTCGTGCCAAGCGCACTCGGCCAGTTGTCACCCACTGCTGATGCTACATGTCGAGAGATTTATTCATTTGGACGCCGCGTGACGTCAACAGCCAGCCTGTAATCTATCAACGTTTTAAACGAAACCGCGCTTTCATTTTGTGTTTTGGAAGGGAAATTATTGATATGGAATTGATGTGGAGATTTGTTTAAGGTACACGGAGGAGCTCGTGGCTAAGTAATAACAGCCGCACGGGTCGATCCATCAGGTTAGGCTACGCTTGCCGGAGTTGCTCCGTGGATGGGTGACCATCTTTACATACTGAGATTTCTCCGTGCCTCGGAAAGCACGTAAAGCCGTTGGTCCCGGCTGTCATTCGTGGATCTTTGACAGTCGTTACAGGTCGTCAGAAGCCCGAAACCAGTCTTACCAAGGGTATCGTATTACCCAGTTACTGGGTTGTGGAGGTCAGATAGGCAGTCGCTTCAGGTAAAATACTGATATTCAGCTGCATCCGGTTAGACTGGAAGCCAACCCCAACATAGTTGGGAAAAGGCTCGGCAAATTGATTCGTTTAAGATACACGAGTACACAAAGGAACAGAGTAATGTTCCATGTGAACATGGACATTACTTTAATTTAGATAGGCACTGAAAACTACGTAATAACGAAAAGGTTCTAAAAACGGTAATAAAATATTTCCAAACCACTTCAGGTATTTTTACAAGACCAACATCTACATACAACGTAGTGAAATAAAATCTTTGTTGAAAACAAAACAAAACAGAACTTATTCCTTAGTCGAATGCATTGGGACATGCATGGACAATGCAAGATAGGAGAGAGATGCCGACTGAAATGGACCATTCGAATAGACGACACACCCCTTACTCAGCATGGCAGCATCGGAAGCCTCGGGCACAATCACCGACGTCCCATAATACCAGCTTGCCAATTCAGATACAAAGGTAATGTCTTCAATATACATGTGCATGTAGTGGCTACAGTAGACCGACAACGGACATTGGAATATCAAGACTTGGCTGTGTTTACAACAATATTTTAATAATCTAATGCTCGTTATTTGTTGAGATATGAGACAGGAAACAAGTCTCCGAGATCTGTTTTTGATAATAATTACTGATTTCAAGTTAAATTGCAGAAATATGCTGCAGTTGCTGTGGAAATAAATGGAATCTTGCTAACAATGTTAAAGGATGAGGAAATTATTTTTAAAACGAAATCATACAAACACGATTTTAAAATGAAATCCAGTTTACGTAAAATGTTTACTCTTAAAATTACAAACAACAAAAAGATACATAATCGAACAAAGTTGTTTGTAACTGGAGTCAACAAGAAAGGGATGAGTTTCTATTAGCCATAATTCATGGATTTGTTCGTAAAGGCAAGGAAATTGAATACAAAACTCGATTATCATAAATAATTCCCAATTGAATTGGCTGGGTTGAAATCAATTGACTTGATTTGTCTAAGGAGAAGATTAATTTTTTCATTGATTGAAAATACATATTTATGTAGATTGAGTTAAATCAGTCTGTATGATTAAGTATCAATGAATTTGGTGTATAAAATATTTTGAATAAATACTTTAACCAATCTGTGGCCATTTATAGGATAGGTTTACCAAAATAAATGTTTAAAATATATGAAAACATTATGATGAAAAAAGGGCACAATTTATCGCAGAAAGAACATAAAGGAGCACGTTCATTATTGAAATGGACATTAATATTCAACTTTAAATTCCTGATAAAAGTATTAATGCATTGTGTGTTCCTTCCTCTACTATAACATATCCAAAAAGAATTATAAATGAAATCATCAGCAATGTTCGGCATGCTCAGTTCCATTATAATATTGAGTGGTACTGAACGTTTTCACCGTAAAACTGTTCCACTTTCTCCAATTCCACGTGTCATTAGTCGTTCCTATAACAGAAAAGCTACTTGTCGGATCATGTACCCTTTATACTTTTATAACAAATAAAGAAAGAAAATATTTTTATATTTTCTTTCTTTTTTTCTTTCTTTGTTATATAGGTACTCTTGATGGGCAATATCTTCTGCTTTTTATGACAATTAATGTTTTTACTAAAACATCGTGAGGAAATTGCCTGAGAGATATTTCTCGACGGCATGTGAAGCCAAGTCATAGGCCCATGGGCGGCTTTAAAACTCTGACACCAGGTTAGTCACTAGCCACACGAAAAGAAGAAGAATGTTTTATTATTCTCTGCTGCAAAAACTGCCAAACCAAGAAAAGGGAGGTTATATTATTTGGCGGAAATCACACGGTACAAAATGTCACTATTGAAGTTGGAAACTTCTTATTGAATTTTGCATTTATCATTTGCATGTGCATCTAGTTAGCAGTCCAAGTTCATTAGGAGTTGGAACCTAGAATGAACGGCCACATTTGACTGCTTCTTCTTAGTTTTACATCAAGTGTCTTTTGCAGCAGCCATTAAAACTTACAAAACAGAAACATTTCAAGAGATTTTAAAACAATTTCTTCGATCAATTTCATGCCCACCCACAATAAGAACCGAAATGATTTCGCTGAAAACTGCTTAGACGTGCATAGCGGACTAAGTAAGGTAAGTTTCGGGCTGGCCTGATGCCAATGTTTGTAAGAAGTTCAGCCCGCGCCGTACAAAGGTACTATAAAGTTTCACAAAACTGTTCGGTGTACCGCCTTTGTGTCTGTAACGCTGACCGCAATTTGGACTTGGAAAGCTGCTACACGTATACTTGAAATTGATAGCAAGGAACGTGTTAACTCTTTTAATTTTGAGGTTGGAAACTTGAACCTTTGTTTTGAAGGAATTAGAAAGGGGATTCATCAATTTGTATAGGTGTTTTTTTAAACTTAAGGGCAGTTTGTTTCTATTAGAGGGCCCATCAAATCGGAACTATCTACTAATGAATGAACTCAACACAAATGCTTGGTGTCCACAGGAAACTTTTGCGATTTGATGCGAAAGCGTAACAAACTAAAATACTTACTTTCGCATTCACAATATTAGTTAGGATATACGAAGGTGGATAGTCATGTATTGAGTTTTTAGGGTTCCGTAGTAAACAAGGAACCCTTATAATTTCGCCATGTTCGTATGTCTGTCTGTCCGTCCGCGGTCTACCTCCTAGACTCTTAATACTAGAAAGCTTTAGAATTTTTTTTTATGGTTCATACCCTACACGTAAAGTGGTGATGTTTTTTTTTTCTATCCCATGGTGTGGGGTATCGTTGGAAAGATCCTTCAAAAACATTATGAGTGTGTGAAAACCATTTTTGGATTCAGCGATCTGTTTGCGATATATTAAGCTTTAAAGTGCTCATTTTTGTTAGAGTCAAGTGTCCCTGTAGTTTATATGTCTAAGTAGGCTCTATAAGTTAACGAGTAATAATAGACCAACTTATATTTGCAGTTGCAAAATTAAGCTTTAAAAAGTTAATTTTTGTTAGAGTCGTGTCCCCCCCTGCAAGTTTAATGGTTGGTTTTGGGTATGTGAAAAAATTTACAACAGTAGCATATATAACGAAATTAAAAAAAAAACTATCACAACTAAGTAGGCTTTACAAGTTAAAGAGTAATAATTGACCAACTTACATTTGCGGTTGCAAAAACATGTTCTCCCATACAGAATGTTTGGGAGAACATGTTTTTCAACTACTAAGTTAAGTTTGTTTTTGGGATCAATTCATCCCAACTACGGAACCCTTCATTGTGCGTGGTCCGACACGCACTTGGCCGGTTTTTTTTTTGTTTGTTATGCTTTCACGCTAAAACAGCTGAACGGAATTGGATGAAATTTGGCACATGTGTAGACCATGACTTGGAAAAGGACAATTTTTTAACCTGGATCGCAGACGAAGTCGTGGGCAGCAGCTAGTCTTTCATATATTGAGGCCTACTTTTCAATCAAACTGTATTGAGTGACACGACACTCTTTGATCCGCAAGTTTATGGCTCCCATAGGAACGATAAACAGTACATGGAAATCGACTAGGAAGAGGAAACACGTAAAACATATCGAATCTGAGAGTACGTGAATACTAAATAAACGACGTAGAATCTTCGAGAAAATTCTCGAACTTATAAAGATCACGATCGATGCTCTCTTGAGCGATAAGAAAATGATGAACGATCGAGGTAATATGAACGTTATCTTACATGACGTGAATTTAGAACGGTGTCGAAAATAGCGTAAAATTGTTTCAAGGAAAAATCGCTGTGGGAGATAGCATATGACTCTGCGACTACTCCCTGCGGACACCAAACAAGTGTAATCGAAGTGACTCAAACTTTAGTTCTGAACCCCGGGGACATAAAACTTCTTATTAAATGGATTAGTTCCTTGCGTCGAGGGCGGCGCTTTTTTTTTAGAAAACCGTCCGTTTATTTACTTTTCCTTTGACTTTAGCCTCTGTATAACTTTGTGACGAGTGACGAAAAATCCTGTCTTTGTTGCTCACTTTAGAGGTCAAGTTGTATGTGGATCACCCTTGACCTTGACATTGATCTCGAGCAATAGACGAACATCCTGTAAACATAAGTAGTATTTCTAGGTACTTTCATGTTTATTTATATGTTCCGATGTTTTCGCTAAAGGATGAATGACAAAACATATATTAGACAAAACGGATGGAAGCATACATAACCAGGACGATGAACTGCGCTAACTTCCCCTGTGTCAAGGTTCCTAGCAATATCAAATGAAACTATATTCTTGGGGAGTTCCTTTGATTGTATTTACTCTTGATATCTGTAACTTTCTGTGTCCATAACGTGTAGAGAATATATTATTATGATGAAGTAATGGAGTTCAAAGAGGAGGTATAGGCATTTTTTATAGGCATCATAGGCTATTGTTTATGTGAGTGGACTTTCATAGTATTGAGCATTTAGATTACTAATTTAATATGTCATCCGCCTAGCCTTTTCCCAAATATGTTGAGTTTGGCTTCCAGTCTAACCGAATGCAGCTGAATACTAGTATTTTACATGGAGTGACTGCTTATCTGACCTTCACAACCCAGTTACTGAGTAATACGATACCCGTTGGTAAGACTGGTTGTCAGACGTTCCAGCTTCTGACGACCCATAACGACTGTCAAAGATCCAGGAATAACAGCCGAGACAGCGACTTAACGCGCTTTCCGTGCCACGGACGGTTTCTGTATGTAAAGATGGTCCACGGGCCAACTATGATAAGTAAATAAATAAATTGTTTATTGATCAAGAAGGTACAGATGGTGAGAAAAACAAAGCTTAAACTAGTTACAAGCAAGTTGTCAAAAAGTGTAGCTTAACCGGATCAATGGACCCATGCGGCTGTTATTACTTAGCCACAAGCCCCCATTACATTACCCCACTACTTAGGAAAAGTGTGTATGTGTGTTTTTTAAACCCACGGAGAAGTATTAAATTCTAATGCTTTTCCTTGTTTTTTTTTTGCCACTCTTTCACCTCACTCGCTCTGCAGTTCCTTTTCTCATCCTACCAAAATTAAACAGAAATTAATTACCTACGTCCATTCATTAAAACAGCTCAGTTATTAAAAGTCAAATATTATCACGAAGACATGAACATACATAGGTACTCAGATTACGGCAGAAAACGTCTAAAATTTTAATAGCTTCGTCATGGGAATAATAAAGGGAATGAATATTAATTCGAAGAGACTTGAATGGCAATTCATCTTTGCATTGCAAAGAGAATTCGCCTACCATCACTGAAGGGTACTTCGTGTCTAAGTATTATGTGATATGTGTGCCGCTTCCGCTTAATATAATGTTATTGATTACGTACTTTATCGTGTATAAAGTCTTGTTAATATTGGTAAGAACGAACGCTTCTCGTATATTTTATTTTATTTCGGTATAAAAAGTGAAGAGAGTTTTGAGTTTAGTTACTCTAGTGAAAGTGTTTAAATTATAGATATAACTCAAGAAATAAGATAAGAGGGCTAGCATTTATACAAATATAATATTATATATTCTATTCAATTCATCATATATAACATTTGAGATTACGGAAGCTGATTGATTGACAATAATTATATTCATATTCAATCTATAATGATCAATTAAGGACCAAATTATACAGTGTCATAGACTCATTCTATTCTAATCAAAGGAGACAGTTATACCTGACTAAGCTTCAATATATTTCAAGGAAATGTTGAAATGTAACAAATAGGTACATTAAATTAAACATCTTAACGTAACCGCCAATTAGTGCCGATCTTACCATAGAGTTGTATTAGCCTATTTATAGCACAAGAGAATCTAGAGAAAGTCTATTGTCCTAGGTGTGTAGCTAATGCGATACGACGCGATATGAAGAAACAAGAAAACATTTTCGTCTATTCATAACCGTGGTTGCGTCCCGCTGTGCCTTGTAGGTACTAGCTTGCATGTAAAGACCACGGCAATGATTTCAGACAAAAATATTTTCTTGTTTTATGTTTTTCGTTAGACGACTTGTTTTTTTTACTTTTATATTTTACAAAAATAATGTTCTTATTTTTGAGATTTAGCATCCTATCCTTTTTCCAACAATGTTTGGGTTAGTCTTACAAGATATGACTCAATTTCAATATTTTACATGGAGTAACCGTCTGACCTCCATAACCCAATAACCAGGCAAAACCGATATTCTGAGGTTAGACCAGTTGTCAGATTAACATAGGTACTGCTGTCTGAAATTCATGATGAATTATTGGAACTTGAGTCAGCTTAACCAACAAAATCGTTTACTTATATTTCTATATTTGATTTTTGAATTCAGTTGAGGAAACGTATGTATTTCGGGTTTGATGCAGTGCCGGTACGTTGAGACGTCAGCTTGTTGAGATGGGCTGACGGTATTACGGAAATGTACGAATACGGGGAGCCCGGGAGGAAGCTCCGTGCAGACAGCAGTGAAATTAAGTCGAAATGTTATAAAGACTTAGTTTTGAATGTTTAGTTGAAGAGACAAACATGGTCACTAAAAATTATGGTGGTGTCTTTTTCAATTATGAAATTTTATATATTGTTTAAAAATGTTTTTATGCTGTATAAAACTTTTACCACCAGTACTTCATTGTTAGAACGATAAGATACATTAAATAGATTCCGTGGCCTACATTTCTAAGCCATAACACAAGCCGACCATTAAACGCCCAAATGCTCTCATTTTTGCTACTGTTGCTACATCTGGATGTAAGTCATTCAGTAAAAAATTAGGACCTGAAAACGGCTTTCAGTCGTAACTAGCCTATACAAGTGTAGATTCACGTACAAAAATCCAGGCTTTCGTTAGCTACAGTTAGGTCATACATAATAAACGAGAGCCGGCCAGCCGGCAATGAGTAATGGTCGGAATAAATCCTAATTTCGTGCATTACATCAGTACGGCTGTAACGGTTCATGATAATACAGATTTATGAACTTACACTCTAAATTGTATACAGTTATTTTATCTGTTGTGTTATAAAATGGCAATATTGTGGGTATTTAAATAATATTATACAGGAAGTGATAACTAAATCAGCGGACAGCTGGCTGGCTCCAGCATTTAGACTATCAAAAGACCGAAGACTTACTTGCACACATCACATAATATCATATAACACACACTTTCACACATACACTGACACCACACCACATACACACACTCCCTCACCCAAACTCATAAGTACATTCACGACATTCACGTTGACATGATCTCTCTGTACTGGTCTACATTTGAGGACTGACTCCCAAATTACAAGCCCTGGCTTAGTTTGGGTATCAGTTTCAGTACCTACAGCAAAAATAAATAATTCTTTACCTATCTGTCTATCAAATTCTTGTGAAAGCTCTCATTTGTGAAATAAACTTTTTTACTTTTACTAGCTCTTGCAGTCCACTCAGCTCTCCCATATTACAACGGTACAAAGATCTTTTGGTTCGTGGTCAAAATCGGAACTGACGACGCCATCTTGTTTTGACTTCAGCTGTTCCAGTTCAACAAAGTCCATTTGACCATCTGATTCATCGTGATCTTCGAAATAAACCATTTTCTATTATACCTACACCTCGATTTATAAACACAAAAACTGGCCGTATCAGATTCTTCACTTCAGGTGTCACAATCAGGGGTGCTTGGACAGGAAACCTCCCCGCGTGCCTGGGGGCTGGAGTTCCCTTATGGATGCGTCCGGGGGGAAGGCCAGTCTCCGGGACGGTGCACCCTGGGGTATGGACAATAACTCCCCAGTTAGGGGTCTCGTTGTCCGTATGCCAATATCCTGTCGGAGGAACGCTCTAACGGGTACTCACTAGGGAGCACTCGTTGAGCAGCGTTAGAGGAGGAGCGGGCTCGGCGTGCACTAACCCTGCCGTCGGGCGGGCAGGAGGAAGTATTTTCTCCTGTCACAGCTGGTCTCGTAGCCCCGAAGAGTGTCAAGGTCATGTCTCTGGCATTTGACGGGGGTCGAGGGTCTTGGCTTAATCGCCCGGGCCGCGAGGTAGAAAACCTCTATAAAAAATCACCCCAAACCTCCAAGCGGCGGCGCACCGTGAGGGAGGTTGTTAGCTTGACTAATGGGTAGCTTAATTAGTCACTAGTGCGAACCACACAATTTTGAGACATTAAAAAGTTATTACTCGTGGGAACTACTATGGAAAAACTTAAAAACAAAAAACAGAACAAAAAGGAGGGGAGTGATGCGGGGTCGGAGTCCGACGCTGCATCTGGCGCAGAGGGCTCTAGCCAGAGCTCGGGGCGCGAAGTGGTGGGCGCTGACGGAATAATCCGAAAATTCTTCCGGAAGCGCCTCATATCGGATGATGGTGAGTGGTCCTCCGCCGACGGCAGGCGGAAAATGCACACTAGCCGGCGAGGTAAGGCCCGAGAAAAGGGGAAAGGTGTGAGTAGAGGGCTCACCACCAAGAACGCTGGTGAGTCGAGCCAGGCTGGCCCAGACCAACTTGCTCAGCGAGCTGAGAGGCTCGCCACGGAGGGGCACCACCCTGGAGGGACCAGTAGCGAGCCGGTCCTCTCAGAGGCCTCTGGTGGTGAGCCGGTCGTCGCTGGCGGCGGCTCCAATCCACAGCAGGAAGCCAGGTTTGCGGAGGTCGTGGAAGCCGCGATCAGGGCTGTGGCCTTGAAGAGGATTCAATCCTCTAAGGACAAGGCCATACCCGCGGCCGCGGCCTCTATTTTGGCGGCAGCGAAGGAGCTGCACTTTGGGCCTCCGTCGGACGGTATGTCCGAGATGCGGGCGGAGGTCGCAAAGTTGACTGCCGCCATGGAGCTTCTCCGAAAGGAGAACGAGAAGCTCCGAGCGGACCTGGCTGGGCTGCGAGCAGCCGGCCCCCGGGAGGCGCTGCAGGGAGGGGAGCGGCATGGGCAGGGGCCCGTGCCCGTGCCTGCGGAGGACCGGGTTCTGGCCCTGGTGCGGCAGGAGATGGCTGCCCTGCGGAGCAGGTTCTCCGCCCTAGAGGCTATCGTCTTGCGCCCCCCGCTAGCGGCGAGCCAGCCGGCCTTAGACCAGCGGAAGGCGGCGTCCTATGCCGCCGCTGCATCTGCCGCGGCCAAGCCAGGCCAAGGCAGGCAGGGGCAAGCCAAGGGCGGAGCGGCTGCGCAGGCGGCGAAGGCCCCAACCCTGACAGTGAGGGCTCCGGCCCAGGCGGCGGCGAAACGGACGCCTCCGCCTCCTAAATCTTCTCCTCCGGCTGACGCCGGATGGCAAGTAGCCGGGGAGAACAAGAAGGCTGGTAAGGCGGCAAGGGCGGCCAAAAAGAAGGCGAGGCGGCAGCGGCGCAAGGAGCGAACCGTCGCGGCTAGGCTCCGCGCCCCGAAGTCCGCAGCTGTGGTGGTCACACTGCAGCCGGAAGCGGAGAAAAGGGGCGTGTCCTACCAAGACGTGTTCGCCAAAGTAGATGAGGTGATGAACCTGGAGGAGATCGGCGCCGCCAAGGGGATCAAAATCAAGATCACGGCAACTGGGGCCCGGATGCTGGAGGTCCCTGGCGCGGCCAGTGGCCCGGCCGCCGACGCTCTGGCGGAAAAGCTCAGGGCGTCCCTAAATGCGGACGAGGCCCGAGTCTCCAGGCCCACCAAGTGTGCTGACTTGCGTATTCAGGGCCTGGACGACTCCGTGACGGAGGCAAAGGTGGTGGCCGCCGTCGCTAAGGCTGGAGGGTGCTCTGTCGAGCAGATCAAGGCAGGCACCATCCATCCTGATCACACGGGGATGAAAGCAATCAGGGTGAGCTGCCCCGTGACGGCGGCCAAAAAGATAGCCGGGGAGGGCCAAAGGCTCTTGGTGGGCTGGGTTTCGGCGCAGGTCAAACTGCTGGAGCCCAGACCTCTGAGGTGCTTCCGTTGCCAGGTGGGCAACCACGTGGGGGTCAAGTGCACCTCGGAGGTAGACCGCAGCAACCTCTGCTTTCGCTGTGGTCAGCCCGGTCACAAGGCCGGCTCGTGTAACGCCACGCCGCACTGTGTCGTATGTGCGGCGGCTGGCAAGCCGGCCGATCACCGGGCTGGGAGCAGGGCCTGCGCTCCACCCGCCGAGGCCAGAGGCAGGGGCAAGCGCTCCGCCACCACCACCGTCACCGCCGCAGCCGCCGCCACTTCCACCGGGGTCGCTGCCGTGGCCACCGTCGTCGTTGCCGCCGCCGTTGCCGCCGCAGCAGGGCCCTCGCAGGGGGCTCGGGGAGAGGAGGGGGCTGACATGGAATGCCAGTAACGGCCCCATTACGCCTCCTCCAGGCGAACATCAACCACTGCGCCGCCGCTCAGGATCTATTGCTCCAGAGCATGGCGCAGTGGTCGATTAACATCGCCGTGGTCGCTGAGCCGTACTTTGTCCCGCCCAGGGATGACTGGGTGGAGGACCTGAGCGGCTCAGTGACCCTCATTTCGTCGGCCGCCGCCGGTACTCCGTCCCTCGAGTCGGTCAAGAGAGGACGGGGTTGCGTTGCAGCACGGTTCGGGGAGATTGTCGTGGTGGGTGTTTACTTCTCCCCGAGCCGAACTCTTGCCGAGTTCCACAACTCCCTTGCGGAGTTAAGAATCGTCGTCGTCGGGTTTGGTTCCCTCCCCGTGCTCGTACTCGGGGACTTCAATGCCAAGAATCTGGCTTGGGGTTCCCGGTATACGGACACACGGGGTAGGATGGTGGAGGACTGGGCTCTGGAGACAGGCCTGGTCGTCCTAAACCGGGGTTCTGTCCCCACGTGTGTGCGGATGCGGGGTGAATCGGCGGTGGACATTTCGTTCGCCAGCCCCGCTCTGTCGCCGCGTGTCATTGACTGGCGCGTCATGGAGGGGGTGGAGACCTACTCCGATCACCGGTACATCCGGTTTGACGTCTCCACCCAGACCTCGAGCGCGCCGGTACGACAGGCCCCGAGTGGTCCGCGGTGGGCGCTGAAGCAGCTGGACCGGGAGGTTCTCCTGGAAGCCTCGATCGTGCAGGCCTGGGTGTCATCACCGGACAGGCCTGCCGACATCAATGACGAGGCGGAGTGGTTCCGGGAGGCCATGTCCAATGCGTGTGACATGGCAATGCCCCGGGTCCATCCTAGACGTGCTTCGCGCCAGGTGTACTGGTGGTCGCAAGAGCTGGAGGCTCTGCGCAGGGCGTGCGTAGCTGCGCGACGCCGGTACGCCAGGCACCGCAGGCTCCGTATCCGCCCTTCGGATACGGAAGCCATCCAGGCGGAGCTGTACGAGGGGTACAGAGCGGCGAAGACCGCCCTCCAAGCGGAGATCCTGCAGGCCAGGGCACTGGCCCGAGAGGAGATGCTGGAGACTCTGAACAGAGACCCGTGGGGACGCCCATACAAGATGTTGCGGGAGAAACTCCGCCCATGGGCTCCCCCGCTGACGCAGAGTCTCCGGCCCCAGCTTGTGGGGGACGTGGTGAGCGCTCTGTTCCCTTCTACAGGGGATCATACCCCTCCGCCCATGGCTCCGCCTACTGCGGTGCCCGATGCGGACCACACCGACGACGACGATGCTCCAGAGGTGACTGAGGTAGAAATGAGAGTGGCGGTACGCAAAATGAGTGCGAAGAATACCGCCCCAGGACCCGACGGCATACCTGGAAAAGCCTGGGTCCTGGCCATGGGGGCTCTCGGGCCTCGACTAAGGGGGCTCCTAAGCGCATGCATGGAGAGGGGCCAGTTCCCACTTCGTTGGAAGACGGGGAAACTGGTCCTCATCAAGAAGCCGGGGCGCCCAGCGGACTCTCCGTCCGCTTATCGGCCCATTGTGCTGCTCGATGAGGTGGGCAAGCTCTTTGAAAGAGTCATTGCGGACCGCCTTGTCGGGCAGCTGGTGCGAGTGGGGCCGGATCTGGCGGAGAGCCAGTTCGGCTTCCGCAGGGGGCGCTCTACGGTGGACGCCATCATGCGCGTGCGGGCCCTCACGACGGGGGATGCTGTGGCCCGGGGTGGGGTCGTCTTGGCGGTGTCTCTAGACATCGCCAATGCCTTCAACATCCTGCCCTGGAGTTGCATCAGGGAGGCACTCCGGTTTCACCGGATGCCGACCTACCTCTGTCGTGTGGTCGAGGCCTATCTGACGGACAGGGCCGTCATCTACCCCGGTCACCAAGGAGAGTGGAACCGGCAAGAGATGTCGTGCGGTGTCCCACAGGGTTCGGTCCTGGGGCCGCATCTGTGGGACATCGGATACGACTGGGTGCTGCGCGCCGACCTCCCTAGCGGCGTCAGCGTCGTTTGTTACGCTGACGACACGCTAGTCCTGGCGCAGGGGAGGTCGTACCAGGCGGCGGCCGATTTAGCGACACGCGGGGTTGCGACAATCGTTGACAGGATCCGGCAGCTGGGACTCGAGGTGGCCCTGCACAAGTCCGAGGCCATGGGTTTTCATGGCCCTCGGAATGCGCCACCGTCGGGTTCCCAGGTAATGGCGGGAGGGGTTCACATCGGTGTCGAGTCGACGATGAAGTATCTGGGACTCGTCCTCGACAGCCGGTGGAATTTCGTCGAACACTTCCGACGTTTGGCTCCCAGACTGGACCGGGCCGGGGCTGCCTTGAAGCGGCTCCTGCCCAATCTGGGAGGTCCAAACGCCTCCTGCCGGAGGCTCTATGCGGGGATCGTGCGGTCCATGGCCCTTTACGGGGCACCGGTGTGGGCGCGTTCATTGAGGCTGCGGCCAGCCCGCCGGTTGAACGCGTCCCAGAGGGTCATGGCCATCCGGCTGGCCCGAGGATACCGCACGGTCTCCTGCGAGGCGGCGAGCCTCCTTGCCGGATTACCGCCATGGGATCTGGAGGCAAAGGTCCTCGCGCACATCTGGGAGTGGCGCGAGGAGGCGAAACGCCGGGGCTTAACTCCGATGCCGCAAGAAATCGCGGCACAGCGGACAGAGCTCCGGCGGGATCTCATGGCGTCATGGAGAGTGCGATTGTCGCAACCCCGCGCTGGGCACGCCACAATTGCGGCGATAAGACCCCTCTTTGAGGAGTGGCTTGAGAGGCGTCACGGCGTCCTCACCTTCCGCCTGACGCAGGTCCTCACCGGACACGGGTGCTTCGGGAGGTACCTGTTCAGAATAAGGCGGGAGGAAACACCCGGGTGTCACCATTGTGTGGATCGGCCTGAGGACACGGTGGAGCATACGGTGGAGGTCTGCCCGGCTTGGGCGGAGCAACGCCGTGTCCTCGTGGAGGCGATCGGCGGCGGTGATCTCTCGCGTCCGGCCCTGGTTCAGGCCATGGTACGGAGCGAGAGGAAATGGCAGGCCGTCACCTCCTTCTGCGAAGCGGTAATGCTCGCGAAGGAGGAGGCGGAACGCGTGAGGGAGAGGCAAATTTCGCGCCCTCACGCCCCTAACCGCCGCAGGAGGAGACGCCCGGGGCGGGAATCGCGAGCCGATTTCCGGCCACCGTAGGCGCGGGCTTGCGGACGGTGAGCAATGGGTAGCTCGCCGTCCGATAAGGACCAAGCCCGGGTCGACGGCGCGTTGTGTTCCACGCGCGCCTCAAAGAGATGTCAGCAGAATTGACGGGGTCCGTTAGGGCCAATGCCTGCCAGGGGTTCGAAGAAAACCGATGGGGACATCGTGGCCCCCGGCAACAGGGCAACCGAAGGAACACGGGTGGGTTTTAGTCAGTAAGAGTCTGACACGCCCTCCCGCTCCACCCAGAGCGGGAGAAGTTATTTGATAATTTCCCACCCAAAAAAAAAAAAAAAAAAAAAGGTGTCACAATCATAACTATACAGGGTGTCAGGGACATCGACGCGAAAACTGAAACCATGGATTCAGTACATGATTCTGAACCACCATGCGTTAAAATTTTTCGTCGATTATTAAAAAAAAATCTGCTGTTTCATAGAAAAATGCAATACTTACGCGGTCAAAATGTATGGAACAGCTGATTTTCTTTTCTGTGACAAATTCACAAATGTTTTACAACAACGCCCTGTCAATGTCATTCAGGTGCCAAGGGATCCTTGTAGAGTCCGCGCCATCACTGAAGTCCCTTTGTCGCGGCGCTAGTGTCTGTGACATTGCATCACATTGCATTTAAAAAAAATTAACATAACATAACATCACGCCTTGTTTCCCCGAAGGGTTGGGCAGAGGTGTCCCTGTAGCAGGTACACCCACATTTCGCCAGTTATGTTTAAGTCCCATGTAATAGGGGGCGAGCCTATTGCCATCAACCGGGCACAAATCCAGACTCCGAGCTGCTACTGAGAAATTTCAGATAGAAAAACCCAATAACACTTTGCCCGACCCGGGAATCGAACCCAGGACCTCATGCTCAGCAGTAGCGCTTGCGACCACTAGACCAATTCCACAATTTCCCCGCTCCCTAATCCGTGTCATCTGAATTTAAAAAAAGAACAAAGTATATCGTACAGCAAAATTTAAACGTCAAAGTTAAATTAAACTTCAAACGTTAGCGACTTTTATGAAGTTCATACAAATGTGAGCGTATTGATCTTTAGAATGACTGCCACGAAAGCATTGAAGTCAACCATTCAAAATCTAAGATGATAATAATCTTAAATACTTTGTGATCTCCAACATTCAACCATTGATCATTTCATAATTCTAGATAGTTTATTTTCCAGCAATTTACTTTATTAGTGGCTACTAGTTCGAATTATACGTACTTTCTTAGAGAGATCTAACGCTAAGATCCTTCCAACAGTTAGTGAATGGTCTTTGACATAACTTTGAAGTTCTAAAGTCCCAATACAAAGATAACTTAATACTTATTAAATTCGCAACTAAAACCATGTTGCCGATTGTAAGATTATTAAATTCCGTTAGTTTACAAGTTTTGCGGCCTCGAAGTTAGTTATTAAAATTAATCTGCTTTAGTTGTGAACAGATAATAATTTCTACGTAGGTAGGTTGAGGCAGAGTCAACCAGACTTTCAGTTATTGATTTGATGGAGCAATATCAAATATTAAAAACCGGTCACGTGCGTGTCGGACCACGCACAATGAAGGGTTCCGTAGTTGGCAAAATTAATCCCAAGAACAAACTTAACATTATAGTTGAATAACATGTTCTCCCATATGTTCCAACTGTAAACGTAAGTTTGTACGTACAATATTGATGATCTTGTGGTTGCAAGCGCTACTGCTGAGCATGAGGTCCTGAGTTCGATTCCCGGGTCGGGCAAAGTGTTATTGGGTTTTCCATCTGAAATTTCTCAATAGCAGCTCGGAGTCTGGATTTGTGCCCGGTTGATGGCAATAGGCTCGCCCCCTATTACATGAGACTTAAACATAACTGGCGAAATGTGGGTGTACCTGCTACAGGGACACCTCTGCCCAACCCTTCGGGGAAACAAGGCGTGATGTTATGTTATATTGATGGATTTTTCACTCTGCGACCAGCGCTCGGTGTGGCAACACGTCGTGTTTGGGTTCGCGACAAATCAATCGTCATGCTAAAGATGCCTCGTTGAGAAGTGAAACACGTGCCGATTTCTTACAGGATTTTTTATGGCTCTTTAGGAATAATTAAACGGAATAAATTACTAAATATATCAACGTCTATTGTATTTTATAATGGATTTCCGCAAGGTCACGCCTTAATCAATTAACTAGATATCAATTAACCATTGATGGATTGTCCATGTTATTTGAAAACCATAGACTTCTTATAGGTTTTCCTGTAATCTATAAGTAAATAACTATTTTCTATGCTTTAAAAAAAAAAGGTTCAGTAGTATCGGATGTAAGGGGGCTCATCAATTTTCTTATATGACTATAAAACTATTTATTATAAAAAAAATATGTTCAAGACCCTCACAGTAAGCCCTTTAGGTAGTAAGGCCGAGTTCTATAAACGTTAGTTACTACTTTGGCTAAGTGTTTTTCCTGTCACTGTCACAGAACTGTCAAAATACAAGTGCAAGTTAGACAGGATCTTAGAAATTAAATGTCGCTGAACCTAGTTCAATGACAGGTGTAAAAAATATTGTTCCCTATTTGGAACAATTACATAGTTAGGTAACCTACGTACCTCTTTTGGGTAAGGTAGCTGATGTCAATGTTCAAATCGCGTAGATAATATATAATTAATTATTTACATATTGAAAAGGAGATTCATTCCTGGAAACCTACAACGTATCCCTCGTTTACAATTTTGTCCCATATAAATGACAACGAATATACAGAATCATTGTTGTCTCGACCAATTTTTGTCAATCCCAATCGCCAAACATCACGTTTCAGCCCTAAAGTCATGCAAATGAATGAACCCGTCCGTCCATGTTTCGCGTCCAATAACAATAAAATCCAACCCAACACCAGATACCATATTTTTATGACTAGTTTCACAACACAGCCAGCTTTTCCCTAATTAACTCTTGAGGAAAATATGTTTTTTTAATTTCTCCTCGTAATGTCAATTTTTTATATTTGCCAGCATACCGTTGACCGGGGCACAGCGCTGCACCATTCATATTCGTTAGCCCTCGCTGACTGCAAGTGACAGCGTCATTTATTGTTCCTTTTTTTCACGTCCGCTAGACGGTAGTGGAACGTTCTAAATATAACCCACTACAACCCTACGTGAAAAACATTAATGCAGTTCTCTAACACTCAGAAAGTGCTCCGAGCAATTGCAAGTGAAAATGTCTTGTTTTTTGTACGTTTTGGAATCGTATAGCGAGAGTAAATACAATCTTAGTATTAGTATGTTGATAACATAATTAATATATGC
Source organism: Agrochola litura (assembly GCA_949152395.1). Lineage (NCBI taxonomy): Eukaryota > Metazoa > Arthropoda > Insecta > Lepidoptera > Noctuidae > Agrochola > Agrochola litura. The sequence continues at coordinate 11,300,447 of OX424509.1, read as the reverse complement.
GATTCTCTTCGGTTTTACGTAAATTGTTCAGCTTAGTTTTTAACGTCACTATAATTAAGCGGTCGCATTATCTCAGACATTCTACAAGAATCTCATTATCTTAAATTCTTTTAAAATGTCAGAGTAAAATACGCTGCACTTCTTTAAATAATTACGTCTATTAAAATGAAAATAAAAACACACCTTAGAGAACCTTCTAAGGTGTGTTTTCATATTTCATGTAGCTTTTAGCTCTAACTACTTTATACACGTGTCTGTGTTCAGAAGCTTGTATTTAAATACAACGCACAAACTTGTAAGCTTCAAACTACGACGTACTTGAACAACCGCATTTATTGGATCGTGTACTCTAGCATCAAACAACTATCCGGACATGTCCTTAAACACAATCCAAACTTTTGCCTTTAAAGTTTATCGATCACAACTTTATCAATAGTCGGTCTGCTCTCAAATGAGGTAGACTAACCGATAGTTACAAGATTTACAACAGAAGTTAACGTTGAATACCGATACAACGACGTTATACCTTCCTATAACTAGTTCAGAAGTAGATAACTAATTAGAAGTGCAATCTAACATCGTGAGTTAATTCAAAACTTATGTAGATAATCAACCGTTAAATATTGTTTTCCAAATTCTTTCAACGCAATTTTTATTTAATTGTATATGTCCAAAACAAAAGTAAAATATCTGCTGTTTTATATTATTTTCTTCTAACCTACTGTTTTTATCCAATTAGGTACTACACAGATTACGACGAGAAAGAGGCACTGGTTGGTTCCAAGTCCAACCCTATTCTCCCTTTTTTAATGTCGAGACACAAAACAAAATTCCGGGTTTTATTAAGAACAATAATTTAACATTTGCACAAAAAATATAAGATTTATGAATCACTTCGGGTAGACATAATTCATGAACATCTGTCGAAGCAATAAAGCTTTAACGATGGCAAGACTTGCTGGCCCTACCGTTGTACCATATATGAGACAACACTGCGTTATAGTTATTAATATCAAACAGAACCTTCTGGACAGTATTTCATAAAAACTTCGTTTATTTATCCGCTAAAACTGCCGTTTCAGGGATATTCTTCTAGTTACTTTTACTATGCTTAGGTACAAAAAAAAATACTATGTGGGTAAGTGAAAGTAAATAAAACCGTCTACACAAAGAAAACACTAAAGCTAGAATCCCGTAGGCCGCTTTAGGGCCGGCGCTCGCTGGCGGCACGGCGGCGGCGTCGACACGGCAAGGGATTTTTATGCGACGAATAGAAATTATGTAACTTATAGTATAACAATAAAATTTAAATTCCAACGTCAACGATGCCGCGGTATCCTTACGCATGCCGCGACGTCCTTAGGCATCATCACTGAAATTTCAATTTTATTGTCATTCTCATAAGTTATATTTCTATTCGTCGCATAAATATCCCTAGCCGTGCCATGCTGCCAGTGGGCGCCCTTAGAGTTGCTATGTAACCTAAGGTTTCCCTTATTTAACACTGTGCATTGTTCTTTTATACCCAGATACCTACATAAAAACAAAAAGATGAAACTCATATTGTTCAAGAGCGTCAGCCGTAACTTTAAGTGGCATTTTTCATATATTATGCTAACGACGACCGTAAAAGGCCTTTTCATTAACATCATTTTTTTTAACACTAGCGACTCTAGCATATTAAAATTGTTTTGTTAGAAAGTAAGGTGACCTCAAGTAAAGCTAGACTTACTTGGCTACGGGATTATGCGATGTAAACATGTTTTGGTCTTGAAATATATCTCTAAAAAAAAAACACTACAAAGTGAAAAATAACTTTAATTTCGGAAGTCGGTGTCTTGGGTTTTGTGTTTTCGTTTTTTGCCACCGACTTCCGAAATTAAAGTTATTTTTCACTTTGTAGTGTTTTTTTTTTTGGAAGTCGGTTGTTTTTTTTTTTTTGGAAAAAGTTTTTATTTTTCACTTTTTAGTTGTGGTACCTACCTCACATATATTCGAATACCACTACCTGCTACCAGTGACACGAACTTATCATATCATCTACATACTAAGTGGGAAAAAAATACGTATTTTGTAGCTAACTCAAAAACTACTCAAGCAAAGTTAATAAAATTTATATGGGACCAATTTGGGAGCATACCCTTTCAAACGAAAAAAGAGTTTTCAAAATCGGTCCACAAATGACGGAGAAATCGGTGGACATACATAAAAAAAAAACAAAAAAAAAACAAACAAACATACGCGACGAACATATAACCTCCTCCTTTTTGGAAGTCGGTTAAAAAGGTACGCAAAAGGCGACAGGAGCACATATTATTATTATAGCCTAAGATCCGGCTGCGAGATTACTACGTTCGTAGAGTCTCTAATCAAAATCTAATTTTTAACCGTTACATATATTAATGAATGGGAGAATATATTTTGGCCGGGGTGCTTATCAAAATATGGCCGCAAGTATTTTAATTAAAATATTAAATATATATTATATTAATATATTAGTAGGTTTTCTTTGTTATGTATGTGAATTCTAAAGTAGTTTCTAACAGCGTACCACCACTCCATTTTTTTTCCTTTTATAATCCAAGAAAACAATCCAAGTTCCGATATTTCAAACTCACCGAGAATTACTCACGGGACATTGAAGCCAGTATTGATTAATTACTTCGGTGTGTAACCTCAAAGCTCTACTTTTAATTGGAGTTTGTTTCAAAAACTTCAGAGGAACTCAAAAAAATAAAAAATAAACTTTTTAATTTTTACAAAAGGCTTCGACCTTCATGGTTCAATACAAAGAATGTTACACTCGGAAAATTCCGTGTTTAAAAAAAAAGAGATGGGGTCCATTTAGATGGAATGTGGCCGTTTGGTTCAATGACCTTTGAAAAGTCTTTGTTACGGTAGTGCTTTAAAAGTAACGATGCTAGGGTTGGGAGGCACCTGTGTTTTATGACTAAATATAAAAACACCTTCCCACTGTAACTGAACGATACATTTACGATCTGAGCTCGCATTTGTATTGGACAAACTTTATATGAAACTCTGAGTAAGCAAGTCTTTATTTAAATCAATAAAATGGACTTATTCTTCGTAGTGCTGAAGGAAACTTGTGTTTTCTACTTTCATTGTTGTTTCAAACATGCACAGCGATTTCGTTAACTTGGAACTTGATGCTCGGGGCGAACTTGCACTGTTCACTTTTAATGATCGACTCAAGATCTCACGGTTCCTCAACCCTTTCTATTACGTCTTTGATGATATTTGCTTTTATTGAAAAACATATTGTAGTAGCAGTCCTTTTCAAGTTTATAAGTTAAAAGTTTAATGAAAGTATTATTGTTTTAACATTTAGTTAAATAAAAATAGTATTTGGTACCTACTAAATTGATAAGTCGTAAGCATATAGTCTTCTTCGCCGTATCCGGCAGCGAGTCAGATTAATTTTCATTCCTTTCGTAAGCTCTCTGATGACTTGCAAAACCAAATTTGGTTTTGAAAACCCGGTCACACCGTGTACAGAAAATCTGATCAGCATCATTTATTTTTTCATACAAAAGTCATCATAAGTAAAGTTACATCATAATACATTTAAAAATATACTAGTTTGAGTCTAAAAAGTGACAGTGACAACAGTGATAATAGCCTAGTGGTGTGACCATCGGACTGTCAAGTCATAGGTCTCTAGTTCGAACCCAAGGCACGCACCTCTGACTTTTTGGATGCATGTGCGTATTATATAATTATCACTTGTTTAAGAAACGGTGACGGAAAACATCGTGCGGAAACCGGCATGCCTGAGAGATATTTCTTGACGGCATGTGAAGCCAAGACAGAGGCCCGTGGGCGACATAAAACTCTGATACCTGGTTACTGACTAACCACACGAAAAAGAAAGAAAGTCTGAAAAGAGGAGCAATCGCAAATACACACATACATGATATGGGTAGATTAAACATCTAAATACTTAAACAAAGATGTAAATACAGCAACAGAAATAGTTAATTGATTCATGCGTGACCTTGCGGAAATAATACAGGAAACGTTATACTGTTGAACGAATTAAATACGAGTATGCCAAGGTCACCTTTATTGCGATTGTTCGCCCCTTATCGCACTGATAACGGTCGCACTGATAACAGTCGCACTGATAACGGTAGCACTATATAAGTGGGTATTACGGGCGATAAGGCTCAGTCTGCGCTCAGCGCTCGGTGTGGCAACATGCCTTGTTCGGGTTCGCAACAAGTCCATCGTCATCCTGAGGATATCTCGTTGAGAAGTGAAACACGTGTCGATTTCTTTCAGGAGTTTTTTAAGGCTCTTTAGAAATAGCAAAGCGGAACAGGTTACTAAATATATCCACGTCTATTGTATTTTACAGCAACAGAACTAAATTATTCGTAGCGTAGATCTGACGCTGATTAAGTTTAATGCACTGTTTCATAATTACTTGCTGCGAGAACGGGAAAATTCTGAATGAAACACATTACATAATTATGCATTTATTAGGCAAATTTGGCGCTAGGTAATTTCGTTTTGCCATCACATAATGCTCAATTATAATAACAACATGGCGAATATTAATTTGATTTGTGGAACACAAATGAAAATGAATGGTATTGAATTACTGAGTACCTCTTTATTGGTATTGAATGGACTGTTTTATTTGGGGTTTCAGGTGAAATCGGTATTATAATATTGTGGTTTTATAAATGATTTTTGATAATAATCGTCCATATTTAAATTCATTTTATATTTACAGGTGGCTGCTAATGAGCTCTCTTTTTGAATCCTACGAATCCTACTTTATTTAAAAATCTTACTATAAATAATATTAATATTTAATATAATATATTATGTTAAATATTAATATAATATATTATATTAAATATTAATAATAGTATAATATTTATATTTAATATAAAATAGCTGCCAGCCTTTTGGGCACTTTTCCTATTGACAGCGATGCGGACGAATTTTTTGATGTCCTATGATTAATTCCTCACCTTTTTTACATATTTATACATATTATTATTTTAAGTCTGATAGTTTTTAAATAATGTAAATACGTGTGTGTAAATAATATATAAAATATATGTAATCCTAATTAATATTATAAATGTGAAAGTTTTGTGAAAATGAATGGATGGATGGATGATTGTTACTCTTAAAAACTACTGAACGGATTTGGATAAACTTTGGCACACAGATAGTTTATAACCTGGATTAACACATAAGATACTTTTTATCTCGATATTCTCACGGGATCGAGACTTATACGGGTGGCGATGCTAGTAATCCTTATCCTGATCCTTTTTTTTTTTTTTTTTTTTTTTTTTTTGGGTGGGAAATTATCAAATAACTTCTCCCGCTCTGGGTGGAGCGGGAGGGCGTGTCAGACTCTTACTGACTAAAACCCACCCGTGTTCCTTCGGTTGCCCTGTTGCCGGGGGCTGCGATGTCCCTATCGGTTTTCTTCGAACCCCCGGCAGGCATTGGCCCTAGCGGGCCCCGTCAATTCTGCTGACATCTCTTTGAGGCGCGCGTGGAACACAACGCGCCGTCGACCCGGGCTTGGTCCTTACCGGACGGCGAGCTACCCATTGCTCACCGTCCGCAAGCCCGCGCCTACGGTGGCCGGAAATCGGCTCGCGATTCCCGCCCCGGGCGTCTCCTCCTGCGGCGGTTAGGGGCGTGAGGGCGCGAAATTTGCCTTTCCCTCACGCGTTCCGCCTCCTCCTTCGCGAGCATTACCGCTTCGCAGAAGGAGGTGACGGCCTGCCATTTCCTCTCGCTCCGTACCATGGCCTGAACCAGGGCCGGACGCGAGAGATCACCGCCGCCGATCGCCTCTACGAGGACACGGCGTTGCTCCGCCCAAGCCGGGCAGACCTCCACCGTATGCTCCACCGTGTCCTCAGGCCGATCCACACAATGGTGACACCCGGGTGTTTCCTCCCGCCTTATCCTAAACAGGAACCTCCCGAAGCAGCCGTGTCCGGTGAGGACCTGCGTCAGGCGGAAGGTGAGGACGCCGTGGCGCTTCTCAAGCCACTTCTCAAATGGTCGCAAATGGTCGTCGAGCCGCTTCAAGGCAGCCCCGGCCCGGTCCAGTCTGGGAGCCAAACGTCGGAAATGCTCCACGAAGTTCCACCGGCTGTCGAGGACGAGTCCCAGATACTTCATCGTCGACTCGACGCCGATGTGAACCCCTCCCGCCAATACCTGGGAACCCGACGGTGGCGCACTACGAGGACCATGAAAACCCATGGCCTCGGACTTGTGCAGGGCCACCTCGAGTCCCAGCTGCCGGATCCTGTCAACGATTGTCGCAACCCCGCGTGTCGCTAAATCGGCCGCCGCCTGGTACGACCTCCCCTGCGCCAGGACTAGCGTGTCGTCAGCGTAACAAACGACGCTGACGCCGCTAGGGAGGTCGGCGCGCAGCACCCAGTCGTATCCGATGTCCCACAGATGCGGCCCCAGGACCGAACCCTGTGGGACACCGCACGACATCTCTTGCCGGTTCCACTCTCCTCGGTGACCGGGGTAGATGACGGCCCTGTCCGTCAGATAGGGCTCGACCACACGACAGAGGTAGGTCGGCATCCGGTGATACCGGAGTGCCTCCCTGATGCAACTCCAGGGTAGGGTGTTGAAGGCATTGGCGATGTCTAGAGACACCGCCAAGACGACCCCACCCCGGGCCACAGCATCCCCCGTCGTGAGGGCCCGCACGCGCATGATGGCGTCCACCGTAGAGCGCCCCCTGCGGCTTATCCTTATCCTTACATACGAGTATTATAAAACAAAGTTCCCCGCCGCGTCTGTCTGTCTGAACGCGATAAACTCAAAAACTATGGAACGGATTTTCAAACGGTTTTCACCAATGGACGGAGTGATTTATGCGGAAGGTTTTAATGTATAATTCATTAAGGTTTTGTGTAAATTGGCTGAAATTTGACGATTATTATTGAAGAAGTCGGAAAAAATAATGCCGACTGGGAGCTTTATTGACGTGCGCCGCGGAAATGGTAAAAGTTACATAAAATTTATATTCTACAGTATTGTTCATCTTAAAAAGTTCAACTAAAAAGTCCGCGATGGCATATATCTATCTTCTAAGGATGACCCACAGTAACCATTTTTATCTTTCAGAATTTGACGAAAATTTCATTGTTATTTCCGATGCTTTTTTTTTTGACCGATTTTTCAAAATTACGCAACCAGGGCGCATCGGTAGGAGTCAATGACCTTTTCCTCGGTTATTAGGTATGAAATCTCGGTAGTACGTTCCCGTGGGATTTTTTCCGACATCCACGCGGGCGAAGCCGCGGGCAAAAGCTAGTAATATTATAAATGTGAAAGTTTGGATGTATGTTACTCAACCTCGCAAAAACGGCTCAACGGATTTGGATCAGATAGTTTTAATTGGGTTTAACACAGAGAATATTTTTATCTTGATAGTACGTTCCCGTGAGCTAACTTCCGATATTTACGTGGACGAAGCCGCTAGTTTTTAACGTAAAAATTAATAACTACTGATGAAGTGGTGTTAAATCAACCAACCAACATCCGGATGGTATGACGGTATGACTGATCAAATTAAATTATTGAAGTCTCATAAAGTCATAATTGTTTTCCCGCTGTATTAATTACTTACCTGATTAATTATAATTGTTTCGTTATTTACTGATTTGCATAAATAATTGTAACGTGAATAACTATTGTGAGTTTTGTCTGAAGTGACTTGTAATTGCGTACCTACTTTACGTGTATCCAAAAATATACAAAGTACAACGATTTTTGCGACTTTGTCATTGCGAATTCATGTTTTATGCGGAAATGTCTTTTGCATGGCTTCAAAAATGTATAATAAACTGCCTAAAAGCTGTGACGTAGCGTTTAAAAAGAAAGTTATAAATCTACCAGATATAAAGGTTTATTATAATTTAAGATCATGTTTTAGTAATTTATTATTTCAAAAAATCTATATTATTATGACATTTTTAAATAATTTGACTCAGAGCGACATTATACTTTATTTTTATTAATATTTGCATGACATTGTTTAAGGCAAACATGATTATCTGTTTTATCTATACTTTTAACATCTCTTGCATACTGATAATTTTGTATTGTATATATTGTACTCATGTTTGAGCAAATAATTGATTACCGTGGCCCCTGGCAACACATCATGCAACTGAAGGAACACGGGTGGGTTTTAGTCAGTAAGAGTCTGACACGCCCTCCCGCTCCGCGCAGAGCGGGAGAAGTTATTTGATAATTTCCCACCCAAAAAACAAAATAAATAAAAAATCTTATCTTATGGAACTTCACACAGCATTATACCAAATTGAAATTCACAAGGTACGATACGTTTTCTTCAAGCACCAGAGCAAATCAAATTCGAACGATTTATAAAGTCGTTGCAAGTTTATTATCAAATCACCTCTGTTGTTACTGCGTCTTATCTGCATTTTATACTGTTTGATGCTCCTTAGGGACTATTCAGACACACTTTGTTTGAACTTACAAAGAAAATCGTAACCAGAAACCAATAGTTAATTGGCTGTTGTGTATTTTAAGATTCGTTGTGTGTGGTCAGAACAAAAATGTGGTGAATGTCCTTACTGTGCAGCCATCTATCGGTCAGTAGCAACATCGCCCGCAAATCAATGTCGCATTCCAACTGTATTTACCTCAAATGTATTATTTAACAATGAGTTACCTTGGTGTTGTAAATTTAGTTATGAGCGGGACCAATAGATAGCACTTTTTATTTGAGTCCAAAGGCTAGATCGCGGTGTCGAGATTCTCTACTGATTAGATATATATGATAATTAATAAGGTTTAAATTCGTACATTTTATAGTTTATACCAACTAAGGTGAAGTAAACAGTGGTTTTTGGTACCCGATGTTTCATTTTTGAATTCAGCCTGAGCAAACGTAGGGAACCGTCCGGATAATGTCATTGTGACCTATCACTATTCACCTTTTACCAGCTCGTAAGGTGAGCGAGCATCACCCCCAGACCCTCACGAAGCCCGAGGGTTTGACACTTACCTACTTATAAAAGCACTATTGATAGCATAGTGACTAAGGCTAAAAGAATGATTGGCTTTATAATCCGTATGGCGAAACCTTTTCGTAATTATGGTAGCATTATTTTACTTTACGACGCACTAGTAAGGAGCTCCTTGGAATATTGTTCCACTATTTGATCTCCCTATTACTCAACTTATACTAATAATGTGGAATCTGTTCACGCCCGTTTTGTTTGGTATTTATGTATGAAGAATGGGATTCGAAAAGCTATAATACCTGATAACAATGACAGGTTAAGGCACTTTAATATGATTGGCTTAAATGAAAGACGTAACCATTCGGACTTACTAATACTTCATAAAATTATAAACGGTTCCATAGATGCACAATTAATAAACTATTTTAACTTTAGGCCTAGCCAACGTAGTAAGCGTCATCATCGTATTTTTTAATTACCTACATCAACCTTGAATACTACATTTAATAGCCCCCTTACACGTATGGCAAGGCAATATAATGAAATGTCCAACTTGACGGAATACCCTATTGATATTTTCTCCATGACTTTCGCTTCATACAAACGCTCCCTATTTAAAAAGTGTGATGAGTGCCCGTCTATCTAGCTCAAATTGTTTTGTTTTGTAGTGTTGTAGATTTATGTCTGCCAGACACACTTTATGTTCTCCTTTGTCTTTAGTTTTTATATTTTGAATGTCATACATACCTGTCATTTGCATGGCTACTGAAATGTTAATTTTAGATGTTATTTAATTTGAATTTTATGTGACTGTGCTGTTGGTGTACTTTAAAAAAAATTATATGTATGAGTTGTGTAGATAAAACACACAGACAGAATATGTCGGTGGTTTTAATGTTTACCTACTATGGTTGCTACATACTGAAAAAACGAAAATAATACTCAACATTGTGCTTGCATTGGCTATTGCACTTTGCAATAGTACAATAGCCAACAAAAACCATTTACAGAACGTAGAGTAAGGCTGTGTGATGGCGTGAAAAGGTACGTCTAAAAGGTCCTTAGGGACATAAAAGCGATAGGAAACAATAACAAGCAAATATTATCAGCAGGGGTGCTTCATAACCGTGTTTATGTCTTTATCGACGTGTTGGGTAGCCACATAAATCCACGTCACTTGCTGTTCTCCGCTCATCTATGGACTGTAATAAGCTTATGGTTACGTTGCTTGGGACTGAGATTTTAATACAGCTTTATCATGTAGGTTGAGTTTGGGCGTAACTAGGTACTTACAAAAACAAAACAGTAGCACTCCGGGAGTGCCGCCAGAAGTGAAAACTTGAACAATTTTACTGTGCAGGCAATATTTTTAATGAGGTCGAGGTAACAGTGTCGCGAGTTCAATTGTTTTCTCAAAAATGCCCAACGCGCCTAAAGAAGTTTTCACTTCAAAAATATCTTAGGTATAATAATTATCATTGACTTCTGTATTTCTTAACTCGGATTTAAGTACTAAAATGTGTAATATTAACTAATTTAGAAAACTCAATAGCTAGTCTTATGTCGCTTGCAAAAGAAGTTTTTCATTTGAAAGAAACATACACGTTACAGATTTATCATTTTTAGAAAGAAAACTTACATGAACATTATTGTTGGTCTTCTTAATGATAAATAGGTAGTTATCAACTTTTCCAGTATCAAAATAAGTCTTGAAACAACCACAACTTTTGCATCCGTTACTTGTAAAGGACAAGCCTATAAATAAACATTTTGGCCGACCCCCAAAGCCGCAAACTACTGCAGGTATTGGTGTATAGCAAGGTTCTCTCACCACAACCGATAGATAATTGGCTGATCGATCGTTTATGCATGAACACTGGCCGGTAGAACGAAGTGGTGCTGAATTAGAGATCGCGTTACGCAGCCATTCTAAATAGAAAAAAAAAGAAATTTTAAACGAAATTGGTATACCTAATGGCCTTCTATTTTCAAAAATTCCTTTAGTATAATCGTGAATAGAATTAACATCATGATGTTACAGTGGTCGTAAAATTTTAACAGGTACTTACCTACTTGATTTATTTGTGTTTCTGAACAAAACTTTGTTAAGTCAAATGGTTTAGGTTCGTGCTCCATTTTTCTGGAAAACGTGGCACTGGAACAGCAAACAAAATCCTATGCTATTAAATGTGTAATATTTGTATTTATATATTTTTGAAATCACGTTCTCGAAAACGGCTCTAACGATTTCGATGAAAGTTGCAATATAGGGGTTTTTGGAGGCGAAAAATCGTTCTGGCTAGGTCTCATATCTGGGAAAATTCGTATTCTCCGTATTTTCACCCGAGCAGAGCTCGGTCGCCCAAAGTTTAGAACAAGATGGCTAGTTCAGAATAATGACATGGCAGCATGGAATTAGTAAGTATGGAAAGTACATACTAATAAATGAACATTCTCTATTTTCACCAGAGCAGAGCTCGGTCGCCCAGGTACTAGTTGTTTAAATAAGATGGTAGTAATAACATAAATATTAGGGTAAACTAACGAAAATACTCCCGAAAACTTGTAAAAATTGGTACCTACCTATTTCAATATTGAAATTTCAATGTCGACGCTTAAGCACACGTAGAGGAAACTTAATACCACATAAGTAGACACTTACTTACCTATATTAACGACTCTAAGTGGTAGTATAGTATATAGTGCTGTATGGCTTCGGTTAATGCTGCCGAACTAAGGTTTTGAGTTACGTTTTATTCTAGTGTAATAATACTACAATTTAGATCTACGCGACCAAGATAATCTATGTAGTATTACAATAAATACTGAGTACAAATAATTCAGATCTCCGCGATCAAGACAGTATGGAAAATTTCGAGGCAAAGACTTAGAATTATTGATAACATTCTCATAGTAAACCGTAGTAGTAGACCCAAATTCTAAGAGTTTTGATGAAGATAAAAATAACTCTTTCTTGGACCGTTTGCTCAGACCGTGGGATAAGTTGGTACTGAGGCTTGCTGCCAAGTGTGCTCACAGCTCAGCACACTTTCGACGCGAAAAGCAAGCCAGAATGGTATATTTAAACTTTTACCAAAATATTATGAATATTTCCTCGATAAAACTGAAGGGTTCGAAATAAATTGGTCTTCATAACGATGTCGTCTATAAAATAATATCTGCGAATACACAATCATGGGGCATTTAGAGCGTAAAAAAGAGTCCCAAGTGACGAAACGTTTTCCGATAATGGACCCATTAAAAGGTCCCACTACTGGAGCTGAGATTTTTCATTTATTATTTTAATGCACCATTAGTTTTTATTTGCAGTGCTAATGAATGCTGTTAAGGTCCTAACAAAACTTTGATCAAGTGCTAAGACAAAGTATAAATCTAATATTATAACAATTATGCTACTAATTTTAATTGAATTGAATTGTCTTATATAATAATAACCCAAATGTTTACATGACTAAGTGTTATGGATCTGTATAATTATTTATTTTAAGACCAAAATTGTACCAACACTTAGGGCAAAAAAAAATAATTTGAATTTTATAAGCATTGAAATAAGGCAACTCTACTATGAATTGTTGTAAAACGGGTAATGAGTAAGTAGGTATTTATTATACACCACAACCAGGTTCACAACTCACAAAAGTCACATCAACTTTCAACTTTATGAGTATACATAAAACAAGGCTGGTTTTTGTTTAGGTTTTGTTGATGAATGAAAAGGAACAGCCGCTAACCCCACTTTTCCATTCCAGATAAGAACAGGAAATTAAGGCATTTCACCACAAAGAAAAATTTTGCACAAAAGAAAAATTCTTGAAAAAACGAAACGAAAATAATAAGACAAAACAAACAAGTATAAAGTGTTAAAATCCGAACTCACGCAAAGAACAAAGATTTAGAAAAGCCAAAAAAGAAAATATACCTTGAAACTTTTCTGAACGTAGGTCGGTAATAAGTAACACCACGGGAGGCTATAAATTCCGCTAAGAAACCGCGTTTATACTCGATACCCGTAACATTAATACAGATTTTCTAAGATTATTGTAACTTACTCTTTGGAGAATCGTGGGAAAGTTCTTTCATCTGAGAAAAGTGTTAAGAGAAATATATCGGTGTCTGGCGTACCGGCGCGGCGCGGCATACCGAACTCTATTATAATGTGCAAGATTCTTTTTGTCTTATTAGAACTAGGAATTATTACCTATTTTTGTTATTTTGTACCCACATACCACCCTAAATCTACCAAAACATTATTCAATGAAATTGTTCTTCTAGACTGTTTTAGAGAAAATTATAATGACAATTATCATTTAGTTTCATAAGTTATCTTAAAGTGGAAATATGTATTTAAATTGTAATTATGTGTGTTTTGTTGAGTTCATCCCCTTAATTGTAAAAAAAAATCGGATTTGGTTTTTTGTATATTTGTTTGTAATCGATAAACTCAAAAAATACATAAACTATTTTATCTACTCTCATAGCGTAATATTCGAATTATAAAATTCAAAACGAGGTTATATTGACATACTTTATGAACACAATACCGAAATTTAAAAATAGAATCATATTATAACATTTTTTCTCTAACAAAATAATGCTATAAAACATTATTTTTTTCTATTAGATATAGGGATCTAACAGAAAAGCTATTCCAAGAAGTTAATATCACCAAGGAGTTTCCATCAACTTATGCATTGGAACGTTTAAACGGGGGACAGCAGCACCCGCTGTAGCGCATTTGTGCGGTGATGTGCTGGTGCAGACGACATTCATTTGTTTTGTTGTACTGAATTTCGCGGGATTTTTCAAATTTATACTTGATCTTTAACTTTGATCTTTTATTTAGTATTAGGTTCAATCCCAATGTATGAGAGTAGATAAAGTAGTGTATGAATCTGTACATAACTAGGTATTATGCAACAGTTTCATAAACTACTATTATCTACTCTCATAGCGTAATATTCGAATTATGAACTTCAAAACGAGTTTATATTGACATACTTTATAAACAGAATACGGAAATTTAAAAATAGAATCATATTATAACACTTTTTCTCGAACAAAATAATGCTATAAAACAATTTTTTTTTCTATTACGATACAGCGCTAATCCAAGAAGTTAATATCACCAAAGAGTTTCCATCAACTTTTGGCGGGGGACAGCAGCACCCACTGTAGCGCATGTGCGGTGATGTACTGGTGCAGGCGACATTCATTTGTTTTGTAGTACCTACTTACTGAATTTCGTGGGATTTTTAAATTTATTCTTGATCTTTAACTTTGATCTTTTATTTAGTATTTGTTTCAATCCCAATGTTTGAGAGTAGATAAAGTAGTGTATGAAACTGCACATAACTAGGTATTAAAATATTCGTGTGATACTATTAAAAACCTCGCCTATACGGCTCGGTTTTTAAACACACACTCATGTTTTAATACCCCTTATTATGCAACAGTTTCATAAACTACTATAAATGATTACTTAATCTATAGAAAGCTACATTATCAGCGATGAACATGGGCTGTATTTTATCGACTCACACGCGAACGAAGTCGCGGACAGAACTACAGAAGCTGGTCTTCTACATAATAAAAAGAACCCATCATAATGCAGATTCAGAAGATGCAATATGAGAATTTAAAATAGTAGGTATAAATACTGCGCCAAAAATTGGATATCTACAAGTCTTTGACATCGAATAACACAAATACGATTACGAAATCAAATAAACGTAAAATGATTAACCTGAATACTTATTAACACCGGATATGTATTTACATTTAGAAGACCTACATTTTGTAATAGGAACGGTCGGAACACAATGAACGATTGAATGATAATTAGTTCCACGTGCTTGTTAATTTTAGTGTGGTGGAACTTCATGGGTTCTGTTCGCAATGATTCAATTTGCCTAGCCTTTTCCCAATTATCTTGGGTTTGGCTTCGAGTTTAACGGGATATCAGCTGAATATCAGTATTTTACACGGAGCGACTGACTATCTGACCTCCATAACCCAATAACTGGGTAATGATACCACTCGGTAAGACTGGTTGACAGATTTTTGATTTCTCCCTACCCGTCGTAACGGCAGTCAAAGATCTGCGAATGATAGCCGGTAGCTTTCCATGGCATGGAGGGGTCTCGATAGGTAATGAATGGTCACCAACCCAGAGCAGACCGCGGCAAGTTGTTATTTAGCCCCGAGCCCCTTATAACTATTATTACAGTGATTAACTGTTTTAAGTTCAATCGTGTGTTTCCCTGCACGTGTTCTCTACCCGTTCTACAACTTCCTAGTACCTACCCAAAATGACAACGTGCAGTAAAAACTAGTTTTGGCCCAGAAAACGCTTTGTAATTTTAGTTTGACCGAGACCGCTGTTACGCGCCTTAGAAATGTGCACGGCAAGACGGGGAGGTAGTGAAGACTGCTGATTCGTCAACGCTCACAGCGCACGTCAGCGGCGGCCGCATCCCGCCCGCCGCGCATTTCTAAGGCGCGGGGTCTTGGTCAAACTATAGCGTTTTAATTCTAAATCATGTGCGGTCATTTGAATTTCAGTAGGTAGGTATAAATTGATCAATTGTGTGGAATTAATCATATAAACATCAAATCAAAACTATTCGAACACTATTAACAAAGGTCTAATTATAAACAGGCATGATTAAATTTTAGCATACCTAATTGCAATAATAAAATGAATCAATAAATGAATGAATGTTCACTGAATCCTAAATTAAATTGTACACATCACTCACATGTAAATAAATAGGTGGTATAGGCAGTCTATTTCTCTAATGTTCCGAATACATATTAAACATTTTACATTGCAAAACAATCTGTAACTAAAGTTTATTTAAGTTGCTTTTAACATAACATTATAGTCAAACCTCGGCGGGTATCCGACGGTCACAGTTAACAGTAAAAAAAATGGAAACCAATAAAATTAAGCGCGGTATAACTTTAAGTGAAATAGTTCAGGATTTAGAGAAAAAACTTGGATTTAAAAATGAGATAAAGTGGACGAGTTTTATATTTATTTCTCTGTATCATGTGCTTGCTGTATATTGGTGCTACCACTACGCTTTTCCTGTGAAATGGCAATCCCTTGTATTTGGTAAGTAATGATGTGTCACTGAGCCTAATGCCCATTTCTTGACCTTTGGCTATCTTTTCGTACCTACTTAATTTCAACTAACTTGTGCCTGACCCTACTTTACAAAAAAAGCTATTTAGAAAGATTTTAGAAAATAGATCTCCCATTTTATCAGACAAACGCCTTTCTTAAATCATAGTTATTGGAGCACTTAATTTTCGCTTTTATTCTTTTTAAGGTTCCGTACCTGAACAGTGCCAAACGGAACCCTGTTACTAAGCCTCCGCTGTCCGTCCGTCCGTCTGTCTGTCAGCGGACTGTATCTCATGAACCGTAATTGGTAGACAGTTGAAATTTATATTGCCGCTATAACAACAATTAATAAAATAAAGTTAAAAATTAAAGGGGGTACCTATACCCCATACAAAAAACGTATTTTTTCGGCGTTTTTGCTAAATATCATACGGTGGTACGGAAACCATTGTGTGTGTGTGTGAGTCCGACTCCCACTTAACCGGTTTTTTTTTTTCTTTTATAACATTATTAGTGATATTTATTCTAGGAATACCAATTCAATATATAGTACTTTGACGACAATAAAACCCTATTAGAAGCAGCCCCCACGCACAATAAATATAAATAAGAAAATAAATAATTTAATCTCAATACATCAAATAAACTTATTCTAGGTAACCTACCTATTATAGAGACGAACAAGTTTTACAATGAAGTCGTACCCTTAGACTTTATGCCACTTTAAATATGCAAGTTCAATTAACTTTCCAGCTATTTAATTAAACAACTAATTATGTTTGCAGCGTTGATTATGTACGTGGCATCTGGATTCGGAATAACTGGGGGCGCACACCGTCTGTGGACTCACAAATCTTACAAAGCAACGCTGCCTCTCAAACTATTCCTGCTTTTATGTTTCTCCAGTGCGGGGCAGGTAAACATACCTTAATTAAAATATTTTCATTGCCTTAAGAATTAATACTTTCACAGTCTTAAACTAAGCTATAGATAGTGCCATCCACGAAGATGCGCCCCACTCCGTTCCGCTCTGTACTTTAGTACAGCTTACAGTACAGTAATCGCAAAGTGGGGCGCGTCTTCGTGGATGGCACTATCTGTGCCGCAAATCTAGTCGATGGAGCTCTGAGAATTGCATTATTATATACATTGCGAGAAATTATTTATATAAGGGGTGATTGTATTGTTGTAATATTGTCAATCGCTTCAATTGCATTTGGTAGACGATCAACTTGCGCACCAACGTGTATCAAACCAACCTTCCAAGGAAATAATCAAGACTAGAAGCATGGCTTGCTGTCTGTTTATAAGAACTGATGTCGCCATGGTTGGAAGTAGGTTGTTTGAAAATTTGAACAACTCTATTAGAACTCGTTTCAACTTTGCACATTTTGCATTTTATACTAAACTCTAGGGATGTTTTGAATTTGGCTTCTAGTTTCAGTTTAATTTTATTTAAGTTGGTAGGTAAACAACTCTTATAGTGCACTGTGTGCAGTGTTACAGTGCAGTGTACTCTTGTAGTGGGTACATGTTGTTGTGGCCACTGCCATGTAACATTCGCTCTCTCCTTCTTTTTAACCGACTTCCAAAAAGGAGGAGGTTATATGTTCGACGCGTATGTTTGTTATTTTTTTTTTTTTTTTTTTTTTTTTTTTTTTTTTTTTTTTTTTTTTTTTTTTTTTTTTTTTTTTTATGTATGTCCACCGATTTCTCTGTTATTTGTGGACCGATTTTGAAAATTCTTTTTTTGTTTCAAAGGGTATGCTCCCAAATTGGTCCCATATAAATTTTATTAACTTTGCTTGGGTAGTTTTTGAGTTAGCTACAAAATACGTATTTTTTTTCCCACTTAGTATGTAGATGATATGATAAGTTCCTGACACTGGTAGTAGGTAGTGGTATTCGAATGTGTGTGGGGTAGGTACCACAACTAAAAAGTGAAAAATAAAAACTTTTTACAAAAAAAAAACTACCGACTTCCAAAAAAAACACTACAAAGTGAAAAATAACTTTAATTTCGGAAGTCGGTGGCAAAAAACGAAAACACAAAACCCAAGACACCGACTTCCGAAATTAAAGTTATTTTTCACTTTGTAGTGTTTTTTTTGGAAGTCGGTAGTTTTTTTTTTGTAAAAAGTTTTTTGTAACGTAATATGCTTCTCTTTTTGATGTGTTATTTTTTTCCAGAATTCTCTCCTCCACTGGGTCCGCGATCACCGCGTACACCACAAATACAGCGACACAGATGCGGACCCTCACAACGCGAACCGAGGCCTATTCTTCTCTCACATCGGCTGGCTGATGATGAAGAAGAACAGCGAAGTCATCCTCCGAGGGAAGCAGATGGACATGAGTGATATTGAGAATGATAAAGTTATTCAGTTTTATGAAAGGTTAGTTGTCCGTAGCAGGTTTATTTTTTGGCATCATCATCATCATTTCAGCCGAAAGACGTCCACTGCTAGACATAGTCCCCCAAGCACCGCCACTTCAACCGATTCTGGGCTTCCCGCATCCAGCGGACTTCTGCAGCCTTCACAAGTTCATCAGTCCATCTTGTGGGAGGCCTTCCAACGTTACGTCTTCGCTGGCACGCGGTCGCCACTCCAGAACCTTTCCGCCTAATCGGCCATCTGTTTTGCGAGCAATGTCAACCCATTGCCACTTAAGTTTGTTTTTTGGCTATGTCGATTATCTCGGTTCTCCTGCGGGTCTCTTCATTTCTGATTCGATCACGTAGGGAAACTCCAAGCATAGCTCTCTCCATTGCCCTTTGGGTGACTTTTAGCCTTCTGATAAGGCCCATTGTGAGCGACTTTTTGGATGAATCCGTCACCCTTTTCCATACCCGTAGATTTCATAAATAGGTATTAACAAAGAAAGAACCGTACTAAATTTTAATTTGCTATGTTAAAAAAATTACAGTTATCACCAATCAATCAATTCCGAATCAGCTATCAGAATCCAGCTATACGAATATAGCTAGACGAAAACCGACCGTTTGATCATTCATTTCTATTACTGAGTCCATTTTTAGGGTTCCGTATTCAAAGGGTGATAAACGGAACTCTTTTATTAAACCTCCGCTGTTAAAACTGGTATTAGCGCCATCTATTGTATATTCTATAGCCCAGCACTACGCGAATCCATAAGTTTACCTCCTACCAAAAAACGCTCAACGCACCTAAAGAAATTTACTCTTTTTTTTTTTTCAACATAACAATTAAACATAAAATTCCTATTATTTTATCAAACCTCATTTCAATGGCAGTCGATTTCAGTTTCACTTTAAATTGAAATACAACCGCTGAGTTAGCAAACAGATGAAAACTTTATAATCAACTGGAATATCTAGGGTTACCAACCTTACTATATAATATAGTATCCTGCTATATTAGAGGCCTCAATACTATATTTCTTATGAAAAAATATAATAGGCGAAACTACTTTATTTTTTGATGATCACATAAAAGTAGTGATGTTCAAATCCACTAGAAACTATAGACGTGTTATAGACTATGAAATATATTTTTGTAGCGCATTATTTTATACGCTGTCATTATAACACTTTGTTACAAAACTCGTCCGCAGTCTCAACGCAGAGACGTTATCATTTTATTTGCCAACACGCTAGATGGACTTAATGTTGCGCGGTGAATGTTATCTCACAACGCGCTGTACACGAAAGAATATAACATTTTTCTCATGAAGCGTTAGAAATCAATGAACATTTAGGTGAAAAGTGTAAAAATTTTGATTGTCTAACTAAGTCTGACTATTATATTCTAATCGTGATTTAAAAAAAACGTGTGGAATAAAATTGGTTGTCATGAACTTTAAATTCACACCAACACCCTCGGACTTCAGGTGCAAAAACAGTACTGTTTCTTTTTTTTCTTTTGCTTATATCTCGAAAACAGTGTGTCCAATCGCAAAAATAATGAAAATTTCGACCTATGAAACCCTTAAACGCCATGCACTCTATATGTAGGTAATATTTTTTTCTTATTTTCCATACAAAAAGTGCCCCTGCGCGCCTCCGGCTCTAAAAAGATTCACGTGGTTAGGTATCACGTGTGAAGTCGCGATTGTCAAATTCAATTTAATTGTATCAAAATTATTTTTAAATTTAGAGAATTTATTTTGCAGAATAACAGACGACGCGGGCCGACTGCCGCCCGAGTTCACCCGACGCGCTGTGCCAGACTATAAAATTATATTGCTATCCCGTTCTGGCTCCGCTGTGCACGTTTAGACTTTGAGACGTTTAGTTTGTTGAAGTAATATACTTCTAGCGGGAAGTCATAGTCGATCTAGCAAACGCTAGATGCTTTGTACACATATCGCGTTATGTTTTGGCGCTATACGTTTTATTAACCACCACTACATAAAAGCAGTAATTAATCTCATAAAAGCTGAATTAATGGTATTTTGTAACCTTATTTTAGAGTGTAAAAATAGTTACGAGACAGTAAAAAAACCTGTTAATAAAGGTACTCAGACTTGTAGTAGCAAAAAGTATGCATTTAAACATGGATAAAAAATGTTTTTGAAACATACCTACTACATTTTTTCGGATAGTAACAAAACCTCCGAAAAAAAAATTAGAATATGAGCATACTCAAAATACAAAATTTACTAATTTATATACTAATTTTCCGACAACTTTTAAGCGAATACAACTAAAGAAACTACCGAAGAAAATACTGAACATTCTGAAAAATCAATACAGCATTTTCTGACGTAATATTTTTCCACCAACTTAAATTGCGTTTTACCGAAAACTACAGTTAGTCATTTTTATCGTAAGTCACCTATTATAAATTTAGAATTAACCTTACACGTTTTATAAACTGTGGCGCAAACAATGACCGGGTCCGTTTAGGTACAAGAGAATGTAATGTTTTGGGAATGTGGTGTTTTACATTATTTTGTGCCATGTCTATTTATTTATTCATATAACAATTCGCATTGTGTTTGAATTTTGTAGTACATTAATTAATATTTTACAGCTAAAAACAATGAATTATAAATTATGAATATCAAACAGTAAATTTCACTAAAAATAAAATCAATAACTTATATGATAAATTAATATGTCAATAGATTGTAATAGTAATTATATAAATTATTGTAAATATTATCATGTCAAATTCGTATAAATCTATTCTCTAAAATGCAAAAAATCGAACAATGTCTTGAATGTATATATATTGTCAAAAAGGTAAATTACTAAATATAAAACTATTCACCATCATTTGTCACCAATTCAGATATAGAATATAAACATTTATTCAACAGGAATGCTTTAAGTTTGGCTTTGAATAGTGTACCTTTGTAAATCAATGATCTTAAGTCAGTAGGCAACTTGTTAAATAATTCTACTGCTTGGTATTTAGAGCAATGTTCAGCAATATTAAGTTTCGGCGCTATTTTATTTTTTATAACGTTTCTTCTAGTTTTCTCTCTAAGTTCACGTTCTTCCTGTGATTCGTGCTCGTGTATGTATTTCGCAAAGTGGCTGAGTAGTACTAAAACATATAAACTTAGCACTGTTAAAATACCTAATTTTTTTAAATATTCTTTACATGACTCTTGTTGTGGGATTCTGACAATCGTTCTTAATGCACGTTTTTGTAGAATGAATGCTCTTTGGCAATTATACCCGTAACTGCTCCCCCAGAACATAATGCTATATCGTAATCTGGATTCTACTAATGCATAATATACAGATTTAAGTTGCTTAAGATTAATCGCCGGCCGCTGTCGCGGCACCGCTCGCTTCGCTCGCTCGGCTCGTGCGTTGTGTGGTCACAGTTCTAACCTAATCTAACCTACCTTTCAAAGCAAAACGTAAACAAAAACATGAACGAACGTATTATTTGAGCAGAACATAAGTTTTTGGAAACTTAGTATTTTTTTCGGAAATTTAGTTTATTATTTGAAATTACAGATTATTTTTTCTAGACTTGTAATTTTAATAAGCTCATGTTTGTTTGTTAAATACAACATTTTTTGTCGATTGATTTAGTAATAACTATTCGGTAATTTATTTTAACACAGCTTAGTTAGTATTATAGTCAACCACAGATCGTCGGAAGTTAATTTGTATTTCAGAAGCTTTATTATTTTCCTATTTTTTCGCCATCTACTATATTTTTACTATATTTGAATACTATATTTGATATAAAAAAGTTGGCACTCCTAGGAATATGTTACAATATTTCAAACTAAATTAGATGCTCTTTTATGATTCTCTACTTTTCTGATTTCAGACGAGTAGAGAATCATAATAGCATGGCGCCTCGTCAAGGCGCCATAAATAAACAAAACAATGTTTAATTAACAATAAATACCTGTTTGTTGTTAAGTGACTAGCAAGAAGTGTACACTAACTTTCAATACGTGTCATAAAATATAGTCACTTGGTGATACGACAAATTCGATGTCTTTCACAGAAACTTCACGTCACTCAAGCTGATATTCTGCTACATTCTACCAACAATGATCGGTGTTCAGCTTTGGAATGAAGACTGGAAGTGTGCCGTTGCGTGGCAATGCTTCATCAGGTTCCTTGGCATGTTCCACAGTGAACTTACTGTCAATAGCCTCGCACACGCTTACGGATACAAGCCTTACAACAAGTAAGCATTTATAATTATCCACATGTTTGTTCTCCATACTAACAGCGTTGATTCTGTATAATTAAACTCGGGTCTTCGTAAACAATGTCTATTGCTAACCATAATATTATTACTCAATTTCGTTTATAATTACAAACTTCCAATATCTTTCAGGTTCAAGTTTATAAACTTGAGCGAAACGCGCGGCACTTAGCAGGTAGGCCTGCTAAAGTGCTGCGCGTTTTTACTTTCGTAGTACTCTCTTTTTTAAAGTGTAGCATCTTTCCTCTCGCTATCCTGCAATCCGTGGAAGTGATTTCGTGAAAAGGGACGGAAGTGTGTGACAGGAAGCGCGCGCTATTTGATTTGACCAATGAGTTGGCCATCAGACGGTATCAACCCATTTTCCGAGTGTGTGTGGTACTGTCAGCCAAGATGTTACACATCATTATGCGACTACTGTAAGGCTCGCTCGTTTTTTTTTCATGAAAACTATAATTTTTTCTTCACAGAAATATAATACCAGCGGAAAATCGCTTCGTTGCTACCTGCACACTCGGTGAAGGCTGGCACAACTACCACCACGCGTTTCCCTTCGACTACAAAGCAGCTGAACATTTCGATGTTCTGAACTTTGCCACAACTTTTATAAGGTTCTTCGAGAGGATTGGCTGGGCATACGACTTGCGGGAAGCCAGTGCAGATGTCATTAACTCTATGGCCAAGAGATTAGGTGACGGTACTCCTGTTCACTTCCCGTTACCCGAAAGTACATTTAATGAACGAGCAACCGGTTGAGATATTTTGATCGATAATCGATATTTCGAACCATGAAAGACTATCCTATAGTGAAAGAACATTATAGAAGTGAGCAATTGTACAGTTAAGGATAACCTAATGTATAATTAAGACGAAGTCTGACTAAGTTAGAATGTACCTATTACGAAACCTAAATAATAATTAGCTAAAATTAAAAAAAAATGTATTTAAACTACAGACTTAATGTGTTGTTAAATGAGAATAAATTGATTTAAACATCTGGAAAATAAATTTTTATTTTTGTATTTTCCTTTTGTATATCTAAAAGAGCATTGCTGACGTAATATTTTTCCACCAACTTAAATTGCGTTTTACCGAAAACTACAGTTAGTCATTTTTATCGTAACTCACCTATTATAAATTTAGAATCAACCTTACACATTTTATAAACTGTGGCGCAAACAAAGACCGGGTCCGTTTAGGTATGTACCTAAACGGACCCGGTCTTTATTCTCTTGTACAAGAGAATGTAATGTTTTGGGAATGTGGTGTTTTATATTCTCTTGTGCCGAAACGGACCCTGGCACTCACCAGCCGCTACCGCGACACCGCTCGCTTCGCTCGCTCGGCTCGTGCGTTGTGTGGTCACAGTTCTAACCTAACCTAACCTGCCTTTCAAAGCAAAACGTAAACAAAAACATGAACGAACGTATTATTTTAGCAAAACATAAGTTTTCGGAAACTTTGTATATTTTTCGGAAATTTAGTTTATTATTTGAAATCACAGATTATTTTTTCTAGACTTGTAATTTTAATAAGCTCATGTTTTTTTGTTAAATACAACATTTTTTTACAAGCTTTATTATTTTCCTATTTTTTCGCCATCTACTATATTTTTACAGGCAATGGGAAAGTGTACATTTAATGAAAGAGCAACCGGTTGAGATATTTTGATCGATAATAATCGATATATCGAATCATGAAAGACTATCTTGTAGTGAAAGAACATTATAGCAGTGAGCCATTGTACAGTTAAGAATAACCTAATGTATAATTAAGACGAAGTCTGACTAAGTTAGAATGTACCTATTACGAAACCTAAATAATTAATAACTAAAATAAAATAAAATAAATTATTTGAACTACAGACTTAATTTTTGTTGTTAAATGAGAATAAATTGATTTAAACCTATGGAAAATTCATTTTCATTTTTGTATTTGCCTTTTCTTTTCCTTTTCTTTTCTCCGCTTCTGTAGTGCGTCGGCGATGTTCGCGGATGCGCATGTAGATTGTTTCTACACAACCATGCGCAAAAGGTGCGGTTCTATGGTGCGCAGGGTGTGGAGCAGCTCCAACAGTATCCTAAGCATGATTTCAAGTAGCCTAGACTGTGTTTTCGTGGGTCGCTGTTGTGCCATCTCGCATGGGTTGGCACAGCGGTGATACACTACTACTTGTTTTTATAATATAGTTGTAAGTGTTGTTTTGTGTGTTTTGTTTATGTCATTTGTGAGTCATATGATACTTGAATAAAGATAATTCTATTCTATTCTATTCTATAACTAAAAGACTTTGGCCGCACGCCAAAAGATCCTAGGACAGCTATGTCCTATATGCCGCACTCTCACTCTCTATTTAAGAAACCGGCCGGAAATGAATAAATACTTATTGTAACTGTAAGTTGTCTTTGATAAACACGTCATTGTTCAAATACAGAAAGAAAACAATTATTTTGAAGTTTTGAGCCATTCAAACATAGCGCATTATCTATGAACATAGCATTCGAATAAGACGCCGTATTCTTTAATTTTTTCTGCTTTAAGTATTTTATTTTAATTATACTAACCACACAATGCCTCTTGTAGACATAACTAATCCATACATAATAAAGTTTCTCGTCGAAAGTTATGATAAAACTACAAAACTGCGTATGCGATGGAACCATACTCATAGGGAAAAGTTAAACGAAGCTGCCACTCTACACCGCGAAGAGAAAGGGTATAATGAATTAGATGTTATTAAAACAAACATGGAGTCAGGTATGCCTGCTACAACCAGAGATAATATATCCGGTGCGAGAAACAGACGGGTAAAACGTGTCACGGACCTTTCTATAGTAAAAGGCGTGGCTCAGTTGAAAAAGGGGCATTCTATCGTTGATGTTGGTCTCGGTGATCCCAAAATCGACCCTAAACTGGAACGGCCCGACACAGACTTATCCTTCAATCCCGTAATGCGACCAATTGACCCCAAACAAAAGAAGATACTTATTAAAGGCAAACCAGAGTTTGGTCGTGTTGTGTACTTGAAGAAACGGTATACGGCGGCAGCTCCGGAGGACAGATATTATTTTGCCGAAACTGCTGGATGGTACTGTGGCTGGAGACTAAAAGACAGTTTCTTTGGCAAGCAGAAGTCTGAATACGGTCGTGTGTATCGTTTAGCTCGCGGAGTGAGCCGTAGCGGATCCCAACCAGATCCCGAGCATTACAAAAATGCTGATTTTAAAGCAGGCATATGTTTATTAGAGTAATCAGTGATTTATTTTGCTTTTGAGTAAGGTTAATTTTTAATTATATTGTTCTAATACTAACTTTACAATAAACTTTTTAAATCTAATATTTAAACTTTTATCGTTCCTTGTTCATGTGGTAGGCTATTATTTCAAATAATCTAGGGTTCTGAACTTTGCCTGATGGTAAATAGAAGTGTATCCTTGTCACAAACATAAGAACTATTTGTTTAGGGAATGATGGGACCACGGATGGGACTGTCAAACGCATTGCGATTATAAAAGTCCCAAATTAAATTAGAATAAAAAAATAAAAAAGTCTAGCGTCAACTGATGCAGCATGTAAGAATAATAATAAACGAGGAATAAAAGTAGTCAAAAAAC
Organism: Agrochola litura; assembly: GCA_949152395.1. Lineage (NCBI taxonomy): Eukaryota > Metazoa > Arthropoda > Insecta > Lepidoptera > Noctuidae > Agrochola > Agrochola litura. The sequence continues at coordinate 11,273,989 of OX424509.1, read as the reverse complement.
ATTTTTTTTTTAATTAAAACATCTGACTGCTAAAACACAACTGAAAAGAATAAAAACAAGCATTATAATCCATAGAATCATGGTATTGCAGGCGGGGATAAACCAATAACCTGAAATATGGTGTAACTTTTGTTTGTTTCAGCTTTTTAGTTTTTCATCATTTCTCATTCCAAATTACATTTAAACTTATAATTTGTATATTTTTGTAATCACCTTTCAAAACCCTTCATTTTGATACCCCACTCGATAGGGTAGAGGGTTTTTTTAAAACAAATTTTGGCGCCAAAAATCATCCATTATGTTTTTTAAATACGAATCTTACGGCATATCATTCATCAAAATCGGTTATGTCGTTTAGTAATAACGAGGGAACATAGAGACGGACATATATACATACAGGTCAAACACATAACCCTCCTTTTTTGGCTTCGCCGCAGTCGGTAATATTACTGTGTCTATTGTAGTTTCGGAATTGCACGACAGGTACCTACTTGAAACTGTTTGAACGGGAAGGGTAGGATCCGGACTAAAACAATTAAAACACCTCAAGCAATAAACAGAATTAAATAAAACCACCCATAGGTTTATGAGAATCGATTAGTAAATTCTTATCAGGTCAAAAAACATATTTATAGAGCTTTTTTTATTCTTTAGAAACGTTTGACATAATATCAAAAATAAATTATATTAAACAACAAATTAAATTATTTTTTATTTAATTATATTTATTACATTTCTACAAAATAAAACACAATAGAAGTGGATATATTTTGTAACCTAATCCGCTTAGCAATTTCTAAAGAGTCATAAAATACCCCTGAAATAAATCGACACGTGTTTCACCTCTCAACGAGTCATCCTCAGGATGACGATATACTTGTCGCGAACTCGAACACGGCGTGTTGCCACACCAAGCGCCGAGCGCAGACTGAGCTTACAAAATAACATGTCGCTAGAGTACTCAGATCCAACAACACAAAAGTTTCTAACCGAATATAGCTTAAGAATCCACTGCGGACGCTGTTTATTAGCACAAAGAAGAACTTCAAAATACGGAAAAGTACAAACATTATACTATTGAACAGATAGAAGAGACTCGATTTGGGGCAGGCATTTTAGCTCTGAGTAACCAACACAAAATAAGTGCCTGGCATCGAAGGAGGTTTGTGCTAACAGGAGCAGCAGATACTACCGCCCTAAACCAATTCTTTATGAAGGCACAAATGAGTCTAGCATCCTATAAAAGGAATTGGCAGCTGGTGGTAGCCCCGGAGGTGACTGAGGTGGAGATGAGAGTGGCTGTACACAGGCTGAATGCCAAAAATACCGCCCCAGGACCCGACGGCATACCTGGCAAAGCCTGGGTCCTGGCCTTTGAGGCTCTCGGGCTTCGACTAAGGGGGCTCCTAAGCGCATGCTTGGAGAGGGGCCAGTTCCCACTTCGTTGGAAAACGGGGAAACTGGTCCTCATCAGGAAGCCGGAGCACCCAGCGGACTCCCCTTACGCCTATCAGCCCATCGTGCTGCTCGACGAGGTGGGCAAGCTCTTTGAAAGAGTCATTGCAGACCGCCTCGTCGGGCGGCTGGTGCGTGTGGGGCCGGATTTGACGGAGAGCCAGTTTAGTTTCCGCAAGGGGCGCTCTACGGTAGACGCCTTCATGACGGGAGATGCTGCGGCCCAGGGTGGGGTCATCTTAGCGGTGTCTCTAGACATCGCCAATGCCTTCAATATCCTGCCCTGGAGTTGCATCAGGGAGGCACTCCCGTATCACCGGATGTCGACCTACCTCTGTCGTGTGGTCGAGGCCTATTTGACGGACAGGGCCGTCATCTACCCCGGTCACCAGGGAGAATGGAACCGGCAAGAGATGTCGTGTGGTATCCCACAGGGATCGGTCCTGGGGCCGCATCTGTGGGACATCGGATACGACTGGGTGCTGCGCGCCGACCTCCCTAGTAGCGTCAACGTCGTTTGTTACGCTGACGACACGTTGGTCCTGGCGCAGGGGAGGTCGCTCCACGCGGTGGCCGACTTATCGACACTCGGGGTTGCGACAATTGTCGACAGGATCTGGCAGTCCACCCGGATCCACCACATTACGAAACACCAACTGCATCATATGAAATCTGCATATTTCCCGAATAGCTTTTAAAAATATTTTCATTCATGGATAGGTTAACCAAGTCCTGAGCGAGAAAACTGCATACCAAGTCGCCGCATGATTTTCTTGCATTTGAATACCTACTGTCTTATTATATTATTTTCAATAAAGTCTTAACGGCATAACTCGTTTCATTTACACGGTAGGTACTTTATAACAAAGTACAAGTGCCTATGTTTTTATTAGGGAGCAAATACCAGCATGCTACGTGCCCTGCCTACACCAAATCAGCCGAATAGCGAAAGGATAACCTAATTACGTCAATCGGATGTTTCCACACAAAATCGCAATACACCATTTTGCTGAAACAACGAATCGACGCCTCGTGTCGCCGAACGCTCACCTACTTCCAGGTCTGCTGATGCTGTATCTACGCTTAGCAATTATTGCTAGAATTGTAATATTAAAGACAATTAATTTTCGGCACTTCGGTACTAGCATCGTCCGAATCTAGACCTAGAAATTTGCATAAGTTTCTATTGCAATTGTTATCCAATTAAAACCTTTATTAAAATAATTTCGGTTTTTCTAAGTCCTCCGGCTGTCATGCACCTTCGTAATTAGCAGGTAAACTAATACGGTTATACAATTTTTTGTTTTTTGAGTGTCTTGTTCCGTACCGCCGATGTTATTGACTCGATTTGGATTTTGTTTATTATTTCTAAAAGCTTACGAGTTATTTTACCGATTTTTTTTTATTTTTTTTTTATTAATATTTGTCGACTATGAAAAAAAAGGAGGTGAAGATATTTTTAAAGTCTGTATTTATTTTAAAAATACACAAATATAAGTCCATGAAATCACAGGGGAAATTAAAAAAAAAATAACCCTTTTTTTAAAGTTAATTTTCGATCGTTTTTCATGAATATTTAGAAAAACACTGGCGGTCATGTGCCCATGGGCGACGTAGTATTTAGCGCAACTTACCGGTTTAAGTGTGGTTGTTGGTTGAAAAATCAAATACAGCAGCAACCCTTTCACTTTCAGAGTTCATCAGAGATGTTGGCATTCATTGAACAAAGTGTAATAGTAATGTCAAACCTTAGAGCACGTTTCAACAAAACATTGTCTAACGGTCACAATGGGACAAAAACTTTTATCATCTACCCGCAGTTACCACCGCCCACCGGAGTCCGTTCAAACTTTTACTTAGCCCATAAACGAGTGCGTAGATTGTGCATTTCCCCTTAGTATGACCATGTAACTAGAAGGGATATATTACCTTTTAAAAAAATGTGTAAACCGACAAGTTGTGCTAAATATAACCGAATCTTGCATAGCAATGATGAATTCTGAAGGTTCGAATTATTTAGAAACCTTACTTACTTCTCTACTTTCTACTCCACTGACTATCGATACCTTTGTAAAGTTTACATGCTGGTATTTGCTTCCTTACAAAAACATAGGCACTTGTACTTGGTTATAAAGTACCTGCCGTGTAAAAAAACGAGTTATACTACTAAGACTTTATTGATAATAATATAATAAGACAATATTCAAATGCAAGAAAACCATGCGGCGATTTGGTTCGATGAACTGTGATGAAACTTTGTTGTTTAATGCAGTTTTAAACTTCTCCATGAACGAAAACAATTTAAAAAAAAACTCTCGAGTTTTTTTTTTTGGTTGGGAAATTATCAAATAACTTCTCCCTCTCTGGGCGGAGCAGGAGGGCGTGTCAGACTCTTACTGACTAAAATCCAGCCGTGTTCCTTCAATTGCCTGTATGTTTCCAGGGCCCACGGTATCCCTTTCGGACAAACCCGCAACCCCGGCAGGCATCGACCCTATCGGACCCCTTCAATGTGCTGACATCTCTTTAAGGCGCGCGTGGAACACAACGCGCCTCAACACCCGGGCCTAGTCCTTATTGGACGGCGAGCATCTCATTGCACACCGTCCGCAAGCCCGCGCCTACGGTGGCCGGAAATCGGCACCCAGGGCGTCTCCTGCGGCGGTAAGGGGCGTGAGGGCGCGAAATTTACGTCTCCCTCACGCGTTCCGCCTCCTCCTTCGCGAGCATTACTGCTTCGCAGAAGGAGGTGATGGCCTCCCAGGCCCTCTCGCTCCGTACCATGGCCTGAAGCAGGGCTGGACGCGAGAGATCACCGCCGCCGATTAATAAGGTTGGTTAAGCTTGCAATGTGCGAACTCTTATAAAAACAAAAAGATGTTCGTTTGTTCTTTCATATGTGTCATGTGGAAAAAACAACTAATATTGTAATTTGGAGAATAAACTCAATAAACTAAATATATCAGAAATGATCAGAAATATTCAAGTCGTATCAGTCCACATAGTACATTTTATAATGTATCAGTCTAACAATAATAAGTTATGGGCCATTCTATTTTCACCTATATTTTTCTTGGAAAACCAGCATGGAGCTAAGTAAAATACAAATAATATGTAAGCTTGATGGAAATAACTGGATACAACGGAAGTACTACATGTCTGCTCTATTGCAGGGCATGGCCGGACTTTTGGAAATTGTTCAGGGAAAATCCCAAAAACCGAATAAGCCTGTAGCTGAGGGCGGTGATGCTGATGCTGCGTCCGCAGTGGCTTCGACGGAGTATAACCAAAAGTTATCGGTTTACAACTGATTGGATAGCTTGTAACAAACAATATTTCTGATGAAACATTAGACAAGGTTATAAGATTCTCAACTTAGATTCTCAACATCCAGAGAAGTATGGGATGAACTGCATAGATATTATATGAAGGCGTGAGCGAAGATCGTTTACATGATTTATGTTTGCAGTTCAGTTACAAAAAAGATACTATTGATGATATGCAACGCATATCTCGAAGCTGAAAAATGTCTGGTACAGGTTAAGGCAAGAATTAATGAAAGAAGAAGACTGTAAGAAACTTCCAGATATTTTATTATTTTGCAAAGTATTGGACACATTACCAGAAAGTTATTTTTCGTTTAAATCGAGCTGGTTTCTGATGTCTAAAAATGATCGAAACATTGAGAATATTACAAGTCAGTTGTGTACATATGAAAAGGCACTTTGCAATAACGGTAAAGACAATGAGTCTAGTTGTGCGTTAAAGTGTGTTAAAAAGAGTGATGACGTAGCTCCAAGGACAAGAAGAAAATAAGATGCTTCAACTGTAAAGAAGTTGATCTTAAGAAAGATTGCCCTAAGTGTATCTCGTCAAGTTGTGGATGACAACAAAAGAGGTAACATGGTATTACTGTCTGTGAATTCAGCTGAATCTGACACTGATTATGACAAATATGGATAACGGTGCTACAAATCATGTTACGATACGGTTAGATTTGTATCAAGATTTTATATATTTTGATGTTAATCACACTGTAACAACAGCTGATGGAAATGTGATTAAGGCCGTTGGGCAAGGATCAATAAGCATTGAAGTTGAGGTTAATAAGAAGGTTGTCAAGTCAACATGGAGAGATGTTTGGTATGTTCCCCAGATAAGCAGAAATCCGTTTACAGTGCTGTCGACACAAGATGAAAATTATGGACAAATTACAATTACAGGACAAAGAGAAAGGTACGGAGGTCTGTATAGGCTTAACTGAATAAAAGGCATTCTCAGGTCTTCATTGAGAGAAGAAAATAAGGTTGGTAAAGCTTGCAATGTGCGACTTTTTATAAAACAAATAGATGCTGTTTTGTTATGTCATATGTGTCCTATAGAAAGAATAACTATTATTGTAATTTTGTATATCAGAAAGAAATCGTATCAGTTTAACAATAACATTCTGCCTACCCGTAACGGCAGTTAAAGATCTACAAATGATAGCCGGTAGCTTTCCAATGCATGGAGGGGTCTCGATAGGTAATGAATGGTCACCAACCCAGAGCAGACCGCGGCAAGTTATTATTTATGCCCCGAGCCCCTTATAACTATTATTACAGTAATAAACCGTTTTTAGTTCAATCGTGTGTTTTCCCTGCGCGTGTTCTCTACCCGTACTACAACTTCCTAGTACCTATCCAAAATGACAACGTGCAATAAAAACTACTTTTGGCCCTGAAAACGCTTTGTAATTTTAGTTTGATTGAGACCGCTGTCACGCGCATTAGGTATGTGCGCGGCGAGACGGGGAAGCCGTGAATACTGCTCATTCGTCAACGCTCACGGTGCACGACGGTGGCAGCGGCAGCCGCATCCCGCCCGCCGCTCTTTCGTCAACGCTACCCCCCGCCTGTCCGCGCATTCCTAAAGCGCGGGGTCTCGGTCAAACTATATATATATGAACCGTAATTGGTAGACAGTTGAAATTTTCACAGATTGTGTATTTATATGCCGCTATAACAACAAATAATAAAATAAAGTTAAAAATTTAAGGGGGTATACCCCATACAAACAACGTATTTTTTCGGCGTTTTTGCTAAATATCGTACGGTGGTACGGAACCCATTGTGTGTGTGTGTGAGTCCGACTCCCACTTAACTGGTTTTTTTTTCTATTATAACATTATTAGTGATATTTATTCTAGTAATACCAATTCAATATATAGTACTTTGAAGACAACAAAACCCTATTACAAGCAGCCCCCACGCACAATAAATATAAGAAAAGGAATAATTTAATCTCAATACAGCAAATAAACTTATTCTAGGTAATCGGCACGCGGTGGCCACTCCAGAATCTTTTGGCCTAGTCGGCCATCTGTTCTGCGAGCAATGTGCCTACCCATTGCCACTTAAGTTTGGCAATTATTCTTCTGGCTACTTCGGTTACCTTAGTTCTCCTGTGGATCTCTTCATTTCTGATTCGATCACGTAGGGAAACTCCAAGCATAGAACTCTCCATTGCCCTTTGGGTGACTTTTAGCCTTCTGATAAGGCCCATTGTGAGCATTGTGAGCAACTTTTTGGCATGACTACGAGGAATCTGCCACCCTTTCCCTATCCATAGATTTCATAAATAGGTATTAACAAAGAAAGAACCATACCTACTTTTTGTCTGCTATGTTAAAAAAGTTAGTCACCAATCAATTCATTCTGCCAAGCAATCCTCTGGTGGACGAAAATCGACCGTTTGATTATTCATTTCTATTACTGAGTCCAAACGGAACCCTATTATTAAACCTCCGCTGTCTATCCGTCTATTTGTCAGCGGGCTGTATCTCATGATCCGTAAAAGATAGACAGTTGAAACTTTCACAGATTGTGTAGGTATTTCTATCGCTGCTATAACAACTAAGAATGAAAATAAAATAAAGTTAAAATAAAAGGTCCAAGTAAAGATACAAGAAACGTTCTTTTTTTTAAATAAAGTATTTTTTAAATAGGCAGTCATGGAGTATGCAAAACTGGTATTAGCGCCATCTATATTCTATAGTACAGCACTACGCGAATCTATAAGTTTACTCCTTACCAAAAATCGCTCAATGCGCCTAAAGAAATTTTCACTTAAAAAATTTAAGTAGTGTTAAATATTGTACAGTGGTACGGAACCCTTTGTATGCGAGTCCAACTTGCACTTGCCGGTTTTTTTTTTCAATATAACAATTAAACATAAATTTTCTATTATTTTATCAAACTTCATTTCAATGGCAGTCGATTTCAGTTCAACTTTATAATCAACTGGAATATCTAGGGTTGCCAACCCTACTATATAATACAGTATCCTGCTATATTAGAGACTTAAATACCATATTTCCTATGAAAAAAAATTGTAGGCGAAAGTACTTTATTTTTTTATGATCGCACTAAGACCAGTATTAATCTCATAAAAGCTTAATCAGCGGTATTTTGTAACCTTATTTAAGAGCGCAAAAATAGTAACGGGACATTAAAAAAACCTGATAATAAAGGTTCTGCTACTATGAACTCATAGTAGCAAAAAGTATGCATTTAAACATGAATAAAAAATGTTTTTGAAACATACCTACTATATTTTTTCGCCATCTGCTATATTTTTACAGGCAATGGGTTCGAATTCTATATTTGATATAAAAAAGTTGGCACTCCTAGGAATATCCGACCTTGGTGCCGATTCCCTTGCGCTGATTAATTTGACAGGACTAAACTAAAATTTATGTTCTATCCTTTTCTTAATGAAATAGAAAGAAAAAGATGCACTGAACTTAAATTTAGTTTAGTTTGTGAACAAGAGAATCGGCACCATTTGCAACAATGTTTCAAACTAAATTAGGTGCTCTATTATGATCCTCCATTCTTAGGCGCCATAAATAAATAAAACAATGTTTAATTAACAATAAATATCTGTTTGTTGTTAAGTGACTAGCAAGAAGTGTACACTACCTTTCTATAAGTGTCATAAAATATAGTCACTTGGTGTTGTGACCAATTCGATGTCTGTTACAGAAACTTCGTCACTCAAGCTGATATTCTGCTACATTCTACCAACAACGATCGATGTTCTGCTTTGGAATGAAGACTGGAAGTGTGTCGTTGCGTGGCAATGCTTCATCAGGTTCCTTGGCATGCTCCACAGTGAACTTACTGTCAATAGCCTCGCACACGCTTACGGATACAAGCCTTACAACAAGTAAGCATTTATAATTATCCACATGTTTGTTCTCCATACTAACAGCGTTGATTCTGTATAATTAAACTCGTGTCTTCGTAAACAATGTCTATTGCTAACCATAACATTGTTACTCAATTTCCTTTATAATTACAAACTTCCAATATCTTTCAGGTTCAAGTTTATAAACTTGAGCGAAACGCGCGGCACTTAGCAGGTAGGCCTGCTAAAGTGCCGCGCGTTTTTACTTTCCAAGTACTCTTTTTTTTAATGTGTAGCATCTTTCCTCTCGCTTTCCTGCAATCCGTGGAAGTGATTTCGTGAAAAGGGACGGAAGTGTGCACACTCGGTGAAGGCTTGCACAACTACCACTACGCGTTTCCTTTCGACTACAAATCAGCTGAACATTTCGAAGTTCTGAACTTTGCCACAACTTTTATAAGGTTCTTCGAGAGGATTGGCTGGGCTTACGACTTGCGGGAAGCCAGTGCAGATGTCATTAACTCTATGGCCAAGAGATTGGATGACGGTACTCCTGTTCACTTCCCATTACCTGAAAGTACATTTAATGAAACAGCAACCGGTTGAGATATTCTGATCGATAATCGCTATATAGAATCATGAAAGACTATCCTATAGTGAAAGAACATTATAGCAGTGAGCAATTGTACAGTTAAGGATAACCTAATGTATAATTAAGACTAAAAATTATAAGCAAAAATAAAAAACGTATTTAAACTACAGACTTTTGTTGTTAAATAAGAATAAATTGATTTAAACATATAGAAAATAAATTTTCATTTTGTATTTGCCTTCAGTATAACTAAAAGACTGGCTGCGCGCCAAAAGATCCTAGAAAAGCTATGTTCTATATGTCGAACTCTTGTTCTATTGAAAAACCGGCCGGAAATGAATAAATACTTACGGTCAGTTGTCTTTGATAAACACGTCATTGTTCAGATACAAAAAGAAAACAATTATTTTGAAGTTTTAGTATATTATTTTCTGTGTTTGAGCCATTCGAACATAGCATTCGAATAAGACGCCGCATTTTTTATTTTTCTTCTTTAAATTTTTTATTTTTATTATAACCACGCAATGCCTCTAATAGACATAAATAATCCGTACATAATACAGTTTCTCATCGAAAATTATGAAAAAACTACAAAACTGCGTATGAGATGGAACAATACTCATTGGGAAAAGTTAAATGAAGCTGCCACCCTACACCGCGAAGAGAAAGGGTATAATGAATTAGATGTTATTAAAGCAAACATGGAGTCAGGTATGCCTGCTACAACCAGAGATAATATATCCGGTGCGAGAAACAGACGGGTAAAACGTGTCACGGACATTTCCATAGCAAAAGGCGTGGCTCAGTTGAAAAAGGGGCATTCTATCGTTAATGTTGGTCTCGGTGATCCTAAAATCGATCCTAAATTGGAACGGCCCGACACAGACTTATCCATCGATCCCGTAATGCGACCAATTGACCCCAAACAAAAGAAAATACTTTTTAAAGGCAGACCAAACTTTGGTCGTGTTGTGTATTTGAAGAAACGTTATGCGGCGGCATCTCCGGAGAATAGATATTATTTTGCCGAAACTGCTGGATGGTACTGTGGCTGGAGGCTAAAAGACAGTTTCTTTGGCAAGCAGAAGTCAGAATACGGTTGTGTGTATAATTTAGCTCGCGAAGCGAGCCGTAGCGGACCCCGACCAGATCCCGAGCATTACGGAAACCCTGGTTTTAAAGCAGGCACATGTTTATTAGAGTAATGAGTTATTTTGCTTTTGAGTAAGGTTGAATTTTTAATTTTATTGTTATTTTGTTAAAATACTAACTTTATTTTTATTTTGTTAAAATACTAACTTTATTGTTATTTTGTTAAAATACTAATTTTATTGTTATTTTGTTAAAATACTAACTTTATTAAACTTTTTAAATCTAATATTTAAACTTTTTTATCGTTCCTTATTCATGTGGTAGGCTAGGTCATCGCTATTATCTCAAATAACCTAGGGTTCTGAACCAGACCAAGAGAGAAACAAAAACCCGCAGGGAAGCATGTGGCGAGCTGTTGGGCAGTAGCGACCCCACCAGGGGTAGGACAATTCCATACATCGACAGCTTTGGGGTAATTTTTTCAAAATGCGCCATCTGTTATTCCTATCCAAAGCGGTTAGTTACTTTAGGGCGCTGCAGATGGCGACACCATCGATACTAATAAAATTTGTGACAAAAAATAAATAAATTAAATATTAATTTCATAACCCAAAAATCATTTTATTTAACACGGGTTATAATTATTTGCTTATATTTGTGTAGATAATAATTGTTGAGGAATACATACTCTTATTAATACTCTATGGTTGTGTTGCCTAGCAATACTTACTGTTGATGAATGTCATTCGTATTATTCTGTTTTTAGATATCAATATAGTTTTATCGTTTCTCATAATAACTTTTTTTCTATATTCTCCACCTAACTTTAACATGGTAGCTGATAAATAAGACAAAACCTTGAGAATAAAATGGTTTTAATTAGCAAAATACAAAGAAAAAGATTACAGTCGTATTGACAGAATGACAATATCAAATGAACAGCTTTATTTTAAAATCATAGAAACTCCATTCCATATCACCACATTCTTCCAGGCTTAAAAGAGAACGATTCAGTTTAGAACGTAGTCTCCATAGCGGTCTGGAAACCTTCGATTTCTAGTGGACCTACGTTGAACAGTAGCTGGATTTTCAGTAGCCGTGTGTTCGGCTTCGACTGTTGGGTGGTCTGTCAACTGTTGCTGTTCCTCATCTTCGTTCATACTTCGAGAATCGTAGAAGTCGTCTTCATTAGTCTCGACTGAATCTCGGGTCTTGTTAAGTACCTACTACAGGCGTTTCCGTGATTATCTCATTATCTTGTCCTAATGGTGCTAAGTGTCGATTAGAGATAGTTGATTCTCGACCATCTGCAAGACGCACATAGGAATAATCCGGATTTACATGAAGTAACGTCCCTACTCAACGACTGGCTGAGATTTATTATTACGGTTTAATTTTCGCATTAGCACATGTTCTGATTCTGTTAACCAAGTAGGTATAGAGACTCCATTCGATGATCGTCTAGTATGCGTAAACATCCGTTCATGCGGTTTACAGTGAGTAGCTATACAGAGCAAAGACCGTATGGAATGTAAAGCTTGAGGAAGAACTTGTTCCCAATTTTCTATTGCTAGGTTGCGTGAACGTAGAGCTTTCCATATGAAAAAATATTGTAGGCGAAAGTACTTCATTTTTTTATGATCACACTAAGACCAGTATTAATCTCATAAAAGCTGAATCAGCGGTATTTTGTAACCTTATTTAAGAGCGCAAAAATAGTAACGGGACATTAAAAAAACCTGATAATAAAGGTTCTGCTACTATGAACTCATAGTAGCAAAAAGTATGCATTTAAACATGAATAAAAAATGTTTTTGAAACATACCAACTATATTTTTTCGCCATCTGCTATATTTTTACAGGCAATGGGTTCGAATTCTATATTTGATATAAAAAAGTTGGCACTCCTAGGAATATCCGACCTTGGTGCCGATTCCCTTGCGCTGATTAATTTGACAGGACTAAACTAAAATTTATGTTCTATCCTTTTCTTAATGAAATAGAAAGAAAAAGATGCACTCAACTTAAATTTAGTTTAGTTTGTAAACAAGAGAATCGGCACCATTTGCAACAATGTTTCAAACTAAATTAGGTGCTCTATTATGATCCTCCATTCTTAGGCGCCATAAATAAATAAAACAATGTTTAATTAACAATAAATATCTGTTTGTTGTTAAGTGACTAGCAAGAAGTGTACACTACCTTTCTATAAGTGTCATAAAATATAGTCACTTGGTGTTGTGACCAATTCGATGTCTGTTACAGAAACTTCACGTCACTCAAGCTGATATTCTGCTACATTCTACCAACAATGATCGGTGTTCTGCTTTGGAATGAAGACTGGAAGTGTGTCGTTGCGTGGCAATGCTTCATCAGGTTCCTTGGCATGCTCCACAGTGAACTTACTGTCAATAGCCTCGCACACGCTTACGGATACAAGCCTTACAACAAGTAAGCAATTATAATTATCCACATGTTTGTTCTCCATGTTCTATGTTATAGGGTTTGGTTTCCGCACTTAGTCCGTAGGGTGGACCATTGTGCGTGGGCCATGGCGGCCGTTTGGTGGTTATTCCAACCAGCCCACCTCCCTCCAGAAGCTAATTAAATCTCCTGGTCTGTTCAGAACATCTGTGTAGGATCTGGGTGACCCGAGGGTTTCTGTTCTAATCTGGGTGACGCCTGTGCATTCAAAGAGCACGTGCGCTACTGTTTCCTCAGCCTCCATGCACGCCCTGCACAGAGGACTGTCCGTTATTCCTATTGTGTGGAAGTGTTTGTTTAGCGAGCAGTGCCCCGTGATGGTCCCCGTCACCATGCGCAGGCCGTTCCTGTCCAGGCGCAATAAACGCCTGGTTAGCCTGCTATCCAAGGATGGCATAGCTTCCTTTGACTGCCTGCAACCCGGTGTCGAGGTCCACCAGTTCTCTGTTTGTGTGTGGGTGAACTCCTGTAGCCACCTGCGTATTTGGTTTAAGGGGATTGGTACGATAGGCTCGGGACCACAGACTGCCGTGCTAGATCCTCTTCTAGCAAGTTCGTCAGCTGCGTCGTTACCTAGCGATCCGCTGTGTCCTTTTATCCATTGCAGTGTCACCGTGTTGCGGCCAGGCACCGTTACTTGTTCTAGTGCATTGTGACATTCTAGTGTTAACTTTGAGGTAATATATTTTTTCCGTAAGGATTGGAGAACTGAGGCGCTATCGGAGAGTATGCGAATGTGGGTGTCCGTAACTCTCCTGGCTTCTATAGCGTGGGCCGCTTGTATGATGCCCACACACTCCGCCTGATAGACGGTGTTGAACATTCCCAGCGGGCGGGATATATTTATGTTGAGGTCGTGTGAAAATACTCCAACTCCGGTACCGGAGTCGGTCTTCGATCCGTCTGTGTATACTCTCAGCTCTTTCGGGCCTGAATAGTCACAGTGTTCTTCTATAAGTGTTATGTTGTAGTGCCGTTGAAAGTGGTGTGATTTCGGGGCTTTGTCGTAGGGTGATGCCAACATTGGTCGTCGTTTGATCGCATCTTCCTTTATACGTATGTGCTTAACTCTGGAGTCTTTGCTTAGGGTTCCTGATAGATGGAGCCTAAAGGCGGCCAGGGCCGCCTCCTCCCGCACGATGAGGTGCAGAGGCGGTAGTCCAAGCATTGCCTGTAGGGCGGCAGTGGGTGTAGTTCTCATACTGCTAGTGATTGCAACACACGCAAACCGCTGCAGTTTTTCGAGATCTCTTTGGGTTGTACTCAGGTCTGTCCTGGGCCACCAGACTAGTGAACCGTATGTGATAATTGGTCGGATGACTGTGGTGTATAGCCAGTGGGTGACCTTGGGGCTAATGCCCCAATTCCTGCCAAGCAGTCGCTTGCACTGCCACAGGGATATGCTGGCTTTCGTGGTGATGTAGTTCGTGTGTTTTGCCCAGTTCAGCTGCTTGTCCAAAAAGATGCCCAGGTATTTGGTTTCAGTTGAGAGGCTTAGGGTTGTTCCAAAGAATCGTGGTAATTGTAGTGTGGTCAATTTCCTCTTTTTTGTGAAGAGGATCAGTTCAGTTTTTGCAGGGTTCACTGAGAGTTGGTGCTTGTTGCACCGTTTGTTCTCCATACTAACAGCGTTGATTCTGTATAATTAAACTCGTGTCTTCGTAAACAATGTCTATTGCTAACCATAATATTGTTACTCAATTTCCTTTATAATTACAAACTTCCAATATCTTTCAGGTTCAAGTTTATAAACTTGAGCGAAACGCGCGGCACTTAGCAGGTAGGCCTGCTAAAGTGCCGCGCGTATTTACTTTCCAAGTACTCTTTTTTTTAATGTGTAGCATCTTTCCTCTCGCTTTCCTGCAATCCGTGGAAGTGATTTCGTGAAAAGGGACGGAAGTGTGTGACAGGAAGCGCGCGCTATTTGATTTGACCAATGAGTTGGTAATCAGACGGTTCCAACCCATTTTCCGAGTGGTTGGTACTGTCAGCCAAGATATTACACATCATTATGCGACTACTGTAAGGCTCGCTCGTTTTTTTTTTCATGAAAGCTGTAATTCTTTTTTTCACAGAAATATAATACCAGCGAAAAATCGGTTCAATGCTACGTGCACACTTGGTGAAGGCTGGCACAACTACCACCACGCGTTTCCTTTCGACTACAAATCAGCTGAACATTTCGATGTTCTGAACTTTGCCACAACTTTTATAAGGTTCTTCGAGAGGATTGGCTGGGCATACGACTTGCGGGAAGCCAGTGCAGATGTCATTAACTCTATGGTCAAGAGATTAGGTGACGGTACTCCTGTTCACTTCCCATTACCTGAAAGCACATTTAATGAAACATAGAATCATGAAAGACTATCCTATAGTGAAAGAACATTATAGCAGTGAGCAATTGTACAGTTAAGGATAACCTAATGTATAATTAAGACCAAAAATTATAAGCTAAAATAAAAAACGTATTTAAACTACAGACTTTTGTTGTTAAATAAGAATAAATTGATTTAAACATATAGAAAATAAATTTTCATTTTGTATTTGCCTTCAGTATAACTAAAAGACTGGCTGCGCGCCAAAAGATCCTAGAACAGCTATGTTCTATATGTCGAACTCTCACTCTATTGAAAAAAAAACCGGCCAAGTGCGTGTCGGACTACGCACAATGAAGGGTTCCGTAGTTGAAATGAATTTATTTATCCCAAGAACAAACTTAACATTGTAGTTGAAAAACATGTTCTCCCATACATTCCAACTGCAAATCGTCGCTCGGCATCCAATACCGCGAATGTGATATTCTTTACGTTTTTTTTGTAATTGCAGTATCACTTATTTGAACGTGTAAAATGAAATAAAACAAAACTCAGATTTTCGTTAAAAAATTCACATTCGCGGTATTATTTAGATTATTATTATAATAATAATCTAAGTCTAATACCTTTAAACGAGCAATTCTTGTATATTATAGAATCTGAATCTCGGAAACGGCTCCAAGAATTTTTATTAAATTTAGCATGCAGGGGGTTTCGGGAGCGATAAATCGATCAGTTAGATCGTTTTTATTTTTAGAAAAAGTCGTTCAAAAAAAAATGGTTATCCAGATATTTTTCTTTATTTAAGTAACAAGGACTCATTGTGTTAGTAAACTTATGAACTATGTTTACTTATTTTACCAGGTCACTTAGAAAGTTTTGCGACTAACAGTTTTTGTCTATAAGATACTGGCTGGTTTTGATGTCAATTAAAACTATGACTATTTATTACAAGAAAACATAACATTCCAAATTCGATATTCCGTCCACATTTTTTTACGAGCAAAATCAAAATACTCTTGTCTTACTGAAAACTGGATTTACAGCCAGAACATTTCCGCGCGATGATTTTATACGATTTCAAATGTCGACTAAAACCAGAAGAATCGTTTGAAAGACTTCGAATGGTGTTCATAGAAAAAAGCCCTTCTAAAGCGACTGTTTTCTGCTGGTTCAACGAATTTATGGGTGGTCGAGTAATTTTGGCGGACAAAGAAAGGAGTGGCCGCCCTATGACGGTTGTTATATAACAAAACGTGCTGGCTGTGAAAAATTTAATTCAAGTGAATAGGCGAATTACATATGAAGAGATTCAGCATATACTGGCGATTGGATCGGGAAGTGTGCATGAAATTCTACACAGGCATCTTCGGTTAAGGAAGATAGTTTCACGCTGGTACCGTAAAATCTAACGCAGACTCAGAAGGTGGTTCGGGTAATAGTATGGTGCCGAGACATGATAGCAAAATTTGTAGCAGGCTCGTCTCGGCGCGTTTAAGATATCATTACGGGTGATGAATCTTGGATTTATCAATATGATCCAGAAATTAAGCGTCAGTCGACCGTGTGGCTGTTTCAAAATGAACCAACGCCTACCAAAGTGAAGCGAGACAGAAGTGCAGGCAAAATTTTGATCGCAAGTTTTTTTTTTTTGCCGGTTTATCTGGTGTCAGTACCCTGACGAGATCAAAGGAGCATCAATGCTGAATGGTAATACCAAATGTTTACCAGAAGTTTTTACTACTGCAAGCAGCAAGCGACCAAACACTGGCCTCCGTGGGCTACTGCTTCACCACGACAACGCGCTGGCTCACTCGGCGCTCAAAAAAAGGGACTTTCTGGACAGCACACCGGTCAAATTTATAGGTCATCCTCCTTACAGTCCCGATTTGGCTCCGTGCGACTTTTTCTTGTTCCCCAAAATAAAAAATCAACTCAAAGGAAAACAGTTTTCATCACCTGAAGATGCACTGGCTGCATTTGAGAAGGAGTTTGGAGAGGTGTCTGATGCGGACTGGAAAATGTGTTATGAAAATTGGTTTAGACGTATAAAACTGTGTATAGACGCCAATGGAGAGTTCTTTGAAAAGATATAATAAAAAAAATTATAACCTGTAGTATATTTTTTTCTAGTATCACAAAACTTTCTGAGTGCCCCACGTAATCTAGATTAAATTTATTTCACCCCATGGGAGACGGCACTGCAGTGATTGATGTACATGCAATCCAGCCTGCTAGCGATCTTTTTAACCGACTGCCAAAAAGGAGGAGGTTTTTTTCTTTTTTTTTATGTATGTCCGCCGATTTCTCCGTCAATTGTGGACCGATTTTGAAAATTCTTTTTTTATTTGAAAGGGTATGCTCTCGAGGTGGTTCCATATAAATTTTATTAACTTAGCTTCAATAGTTTTTGAGTTAGCTTCAATAATACGTACTTTTTCCCACTTAGTATGTGGATGATATGATAAGTTCCTGACACTGTTATTTACAAAGCAGGTAGTGGTTTTCGAATTCGTGTGGGGTAGGTACCACAGCTAAAAAGTGAAAAATAAAAAACTTTTTACAAAAAAAAAAAAACAACCGACTTCCAAAAAACACTACAAAGTGAAAAATAAATTTAATTTCGGAAGTCGATGACAAAAAACGAAAAATCAAAACCATAGAAAGACACCGACTTCCGAAATTAAAGTTATTTTTCACTTTGTAGTGTTTTTTGGAAGTCGGTTGTTTTTTTTTTTTGTAAAAAGTTTTTTTATGATATTGTTGGAGCTGGCCCGTACTTTGCGCACCAGTGATTGTTGCGTAAAAGCAATTAATATATGTGCGTCCGCGAACATTCCCGATGCGCTACAAAAACGGGGCAGCCCCACCAGTACCCTGAAAGCGTTGTTGTATTGGACACGAAGGGCATTGCACGACCTTTGGGTATATCTAGCCCACAGGCTGCACGTGTAAAACGTTGTACAATAAGCTCAAAACAGAGTAATTTTGACTTTTAAGTGAGCAGCGTGCAAACCTGCGAGCCAGCATGTTTGCCCTTACCGACAACGCCCTTCGTTCCCGCTCAATATCGAGTCCGTCATTGAGGTCAGGGGTCAATATATGACCAAGATATTTTAACGTAAATACTCTTTGTAGTGGAGTCCCATTGAGTAATACAGGTGGTACATAACTCGGTCTACCCCCAGCCTCAAAGACTATGATTACCGACTTATTGGAGTCATCAAACCGTGTGTTTTGGCATACTGCTCACATTTGGCAACCAATTACTTTCGGAGACCACAGATTGACGCGCTCAGAAGCACCATATCATGTGCATAGCTAATATTATTTACACAAATACCATCTATATAGCAACCCACTCTGGTGCTGCTGAGTTCGCCAATCCTGCCTCACCCCGCATTCCAACGTGTATGGCCTGGAAAAAGTTCCAGCCCATCGTACACTATTGATCTGGTTACCATACCCCACTATTTAAAGATGTTTATAAGCTCCGTTGGCAACCTACCCTTCTCCATATTTCTCCACAATACGTCATAAGCAACCAGATCAGAAGCCTTGAATAAATCGAGGAAGCTAGCATAAATCGGCGTCCCACGCTGTGTATAGTAAGTATGTGATAGTATGCTTAAGACACAACACTGCACTTTCTGTTGACAAACCACACCGAAACCCGAATTGCTTGTCATGAACATTTACAGTTTTATTTATTTGTGTATTAAGCAGACGGTCAAACACTTTTGATATTTTGATATTATAGTAGCTAGAGAGATGGGCCTATTGGATGCAGAGCGACGAAATGTAAGTTTGTACTCACAATATTGAGAGATTTACAATGTTATTTTAAAACCATAGACTTCTTATAGGTTTTCCTGTAATCTATGAGTAAAGAGCCATATTGTATATTTTTTTCAAAATTTTTGGTCCCGTAGTATCGGAGATAAGGGGGGGGAATGGTCAATTTTCATTGAATTTATTAAATATCTTTAAAAGTATTTATTTTAAAATTATATAAAAAATATATTTAAGATCCTCGCAACAAGCCCTTTCATTTGATATGTTACACGGTACTGTTAGCAAAACTTATTTTTTTAATTTTCTTTTTTGCGCCCCAAAAGTGACCCCTATATTCAAAATTAATTAATTTACGTTACTCAATCGTGTTTGGGTCACAGAAATAAATATGTGTAACAAATTTCATATTAATCGGTCCATTAGATTCGGAGTAAATTGGCTGTGACAGACGGACAGACAGACAGACAGACACACGAGTGATCCTATAAGGGTTCCGTTTTTTCTTTTTGAGGTACGGAACCCTAAAAACCGGCCGGAAATGAATAAATACTTATTGCAACGGTCAGTTGTCTTTGATAAACACGTCGTTGTTCAGATACAAAAAGAAAACAATTATTTTGAAGTTCTAATTTAGTATTTTCTGTGTTTGAGCCATTCGAACATAGCATTCGAATAAGACGCCGCATTTTTTATTTTTCTTCTTTAAATTTTTTATTTTTATTATAACCACGCAATGCCTCTAATAGACATAAATAATCCGTACATAATACAGTTTCTCATCGAAAATTATGAAAAAACTACAAAACTGCGTATGAGATGGAACAATACTCATTGGGAAAAGTTAAATGAAGCTGCCACCCTACACCGCGAAGAGAAAGGGTATAATGAATTAGATGTTATTAAAGCAAACATGGAGTCAGGTATGCCTGCTACAACCAGAGATAATATATCCGGTGCGAGAAACAGACGGGTAAAACGTGTCACGGACATTTCCATAGCAAAAGGCGTGGCTCAGTTGAAAAAGGGGCATTCTATCGTTAATGTTGGTCTCGGTGATCCTAAAATCGATCCTAAATTGGAACGGCCCGACACAGACTTATCCATCGATCCCGTAATGCGACCAATTGACCCCAAACAAAAGAAAATACTTTTTAAAGGCAGACCAAACTTTGGTCGTGTTGTGTATTTGAAGAAACGGTATACGGCGGCAGCTCCGGAGGATAAATATTATTTTGCCGAAACTGCTGGATGGTACTATGGCTGGAGACTAAAAGACAGTTTCTTTGGCAAGCAGAAGTCAGAATACGGTCGTGTGTATAATTTAGCTCGCGAAGCGAGCCGTAGCGGACCCCGACCAGATCCCGAGCATTACGGAAACCCTGGTTTTAAAGCAGGCACATGTTTATTAGAGTAGAGTTATTTTGCTTTTGAGTAAGGTTGAATTTTTAATTTTATTGTTATTTTGTTAAAATACTAACTTTATTGTTATTTTGTTAAAATACTAATTTTATTGTTATTTTGTTAAAATACTAACTTCATTATTATTTTGTCGAAGTACTAACTTTATTAAACTTTTTAAATCTAATATTTAAACTTTTTAACCGACTTCCAAAAAGGAGGAGGTTATATGTTCGACGCGTATGTTTGTTTTTTTTTTTTTTTTTTTTATGTATGTCCACCGATTTCTCCGTCATTTGTGGACCGATTTTGAAAATTCTTTTTTTGTTTGAAAGGGTATGCTCCCAAATTGGTCCCATATAAATTGTATTAACTTTGCTTGGGTAGTTTTTGAGTTAGCTACAAAATACGTATTTTTTTTCCCACTTAGTATGTAGATGATATGATAAGTTCCTGACACTGGTAGTAGGTAGTGGTATTCGAATGTGTGTGGGGTAGGTACCACAACTAAAAAGTGAAAAATAAAAACTTTTTACAAAAAAAAAACTACCGACTTCCAAAAAAAACACTACAAAGTGAAAAATAACTTTAATTTCGGAAGTCGGTGGCAAAAAACGAAAACACAAAACCCAAGACACCGACTTCCGAAATTAAAGTTATTTTTCACTTTGTAGTGTTTTTTTTTGGAAGTCGGTAGTTTTTTTTTTTATCGTTCCTTATTCATGTGGTAGGCTAGGTCATCGCTATTATCTCAAATAACCTAGGGTTCTGAACCAGACCAAGAGAGAAACAAAAACCCGCAGGGAAGCATGTGGCGAGCTGTTGGGCAGTAACGACCCCACCAGGGGTAGGACAATTCCATACATCGACAGCTTTGGGGTAATTTTTTCAAAATGCGCCATCTGTTATTCTTATCCAAAGCGGTTAGTTACTTCAGGGCGCTGCAGATGGCGACACCATCGATACTAATAAAATTTGTGACAAAAAATAAATTAATTAAATATTAATTTCATTACCTAAAAAATCATTTTATTTAACACGGGTTAGAATTTTTTGGTTATTTTTGTGTAGATAATAATTGTTGAGGAATACATACTCTTATTAATACTCTATGGTTGTGTTGCCTAGCAATACTTACTGTTGATGAATGTCATTCGTATTATCCTGTTTTTAGACATCAATATAGTTTTATCGTTTCTCATATTAACTGTTTTTCTATATTCTCCACCTAACTTTAACATGGTAGCTGATAAATAAGATAAAACCTTGAGAATAAATGGTTTTAATCAGCAAAATACAAAGAAAAAGATTACAGTCGTATTGACAGAATGACAATATCAAATGAACGGTTTATTTTAAAATCATAGAAACTCCAATGAGTTTCCATATCACCACATTCTTCCAGGCTTAAAAGAGAACGATTCAGTTTAGAACGTAGTCTCCATAGCGGTCTGGAAACCTTCGATTTCTAGTGGACCTTCGTTGAACAGTAGCTGGATTTTCAGTAACCGTGTGTTCGGCTTCGACTGTTGGGTGGTCTGTCAACTGTTGCTGTTCCTCATCTTCGTTCATACTTCGAGAATCGTAGAAGCCGTCTTCATTAGTCTCGACTGAATCTCGGATCTCGTTAAGTACTTCAGGCGTTTCCGTGATTATCTCACTACCTTGTCCTAATGGTGCTAAGTGTCGATTAGAGATAGTTGATTCTCGACCATCTGCAAGACGCACATAGGAATAATCCGGATTTACATGAAGTAACGTCACCTCCTCAACGACTGGCTGAGATTTATTATTACGGTTTAATTTTCGCATTAGCACATGTTCTGATTCTGTCAACCAAGTAAGTATAGAGACTCCATTCGATGATCGTCTAGTATGCGTAAACATCCGTTCATGCGGCTTACAGTGAGTAGCTATACAGAGCAAAGACCGTATGGAATGTAAAGCTTGTGGAAGAACTTGTTCCCAATTTTCTATTGCTAGGTTGCGTGAACGTAGAGCTTTCCATAGAGTCCCATTAAAACGTTCTACTTGGCCGTTTCCTCTTGGATTGTATGGAGTGGTTCTACTTGAAGCAATACCTCGTGAATTTAACAAATTCTTTACTTCTGCCAATACGAATGAAGTGTCACTTTGTCAGTCAGAACTATAACACCACCCATCATGTCTTGGTTCCTGCGGATGTCCTACAGGGTTCTGTTTACAGCTTCCACTGCTTTCCTATTTGCCATAATGCGTTCATTCCATACGATGAAGCGCAATCCCTAAGCACACATCCTTTGTTACTGTTTTGCCTCACAAACAGGCGTTTTGTTGCTCTCTAAATCGATGGGAATCTTAAACATGGCGTGCGCTATTTTGTCACCAGGAAGCAGTGTGGCAGCCAGAAGATCCACACACACATTTTAAAATCGCTAGGACAAATCTGCTGTCAAAATCTGTAAAAAATCCTTTTATTCCTTTAGTCTTTAGCTCTAAAATGATCAGAACACAACTTTGAATGTTTTGTGACTGTAAAGTACTTGTAACGTAGCAGTTTTCCATAGCTTACGAAGTTTTCCCTTTTTAGTGAATTAATACATTCTATGAACTATAATATACATAATAAAAACAACCTTTTACAAAATGTAAAAAAGAGCTTAAAAAAAACAATCGAACTTACTACCCCATGATTGCAAAGTATTCGTCCAACCGCTTAGTTATTTGCTTTGTTGAAAGTTAGCTAAAATAGCCGTTCCTATATAATTATGTCATGATGGACTGCATAGTTCCATAAAGGTATAGCGTGATGATAATCGTTTAAAAAGTTAAATCGGTAACTATCTACAATATCTTAACCTTTTGGCGCGTCCTTTTACAATTTGCGGAGAAAAATACGAACATAATGTAATATTGCTCATCCCCCATAGCAAATAGCGTGATAGTCTATAGTTCTATACCTTATAGTTGGAACAGACAAACATTCTAAAAACTATATTTTCGGCATAAGAATTGATCCCAGACCTCGTAGCTAGGGATTGCAATCCGGTGTCATTTTCAATTCGGGCGGGATCCGGCTGGATTTTCGTCGAACCGGCCGGATCCGACCGGATTGATAAAATCAGGATAATTTTTGCTTTTCGTTCCAAAATGGACTGATAATCGAGTAAGTGAATTAATAGAATGTTTATTTAAACACTGCCTCGTTGGTCTAGTGGTCGCAAGCGCTACTGCTGAGCATGAGGTCCTGGGTTCGATTCCCGGGTCGGGCAAAGTGTTATTGGGTTTTTCTATCTGAAATTTCTCAGTAGCAGCTCGGAGTCTGGATTTGTGCCCGGTTGATGGCAATAGGCTCGCCCCCTATTACATGGGACTTAAACATAACTGGCGAAATGTGGGTGTACCTGCTACAGGGACACCTCTGCCCAACCCTTCGGGGAAACAAGGCGTGATGTTATGTATGTTTATTTAAAAAAAAACTTTTACTTTTCATGTTAGAACTTAAAATTATACTTAACTTTATAAAATCTAACATAATTTAACCTTGCGTCATTATTATCTACAGAGATCACAATAATTTGAGAACGCTAACAATTATTACAATAATGAGTTTGTATTATAAAATAACTCTTTCGTTTAATCAACTTACGATAAATAATTATTTTAAGTACATATACAATATCAAAAATAACTTTTGGTTTTGAAAAAAGCATCATAGAAAACAAATAAATTAGGTTAAATGCTCTAAGTTGTGACCCGAGCGAGGAATTTCTATTTCAATGGTGGAATAATACTAAGCACGTAGCAGTGTTGCCGTTCTACAAAATTTTAAGTCCCTAGATGATTTGAAAATTCCACCAGATATGGGAAAAAATATTATTTTATTTTATTTTATTTCTTAAGAAAACTTACAGCTAGGATACAAATAGTTGATAGTTAGTGAAAGAAGGCAAATTAAAAGTTTTCACTGACAATATTAGGGTAGCACAAGAAACAGCAGACAGGCAAGCTAAAGTAAGAGTAAGTAAGTACTCGGACTACGAATAAGAAAAGTATTATTAGTAGACTCGGAATTAGGAAAATACTAAACAGGTTTTAGTGATCTTCAAAGAAGTTTTTCCATACTATTTTTTAAGTTTAGGAACACTGGTGGAGAATAAATCAAGATCATCAACACTTTGACACATCGAGTTGTATGCCCTGCTAGCTCTTATCATATAAGAGTTTTGCCGATATATGCACCGCACAGAGGGAACATACAGAGGTTGATGATTCCTTAGCTGAAGGATGGAACACGCAAGTCACGCAATGGTTCATCCATTTGCCAAATTGAACAAGAATACCATATCGGCAATTTTTCTCCTCTTAATTAGTGGAAGAATGTGAAACTTCCTGCAGCGGCTGTAATAATTAGGCAAGTAGGTATTGGATTTAAACTGAATGTACCTCAAGAACTTCTTTTGAATACTTTCGATGCGACTGATGTAGGTATTATAAATAGGATTCCATACTGGTGAGCAATATTTGAGATGACTGCGTACAAAAGCACAATAAAAATTTTTGAGTGTTATGATATTTTTAAAATCGGCTGATATCCTCAAAATGAAACCTAGTCCCTTAGAAGCTTTTTTAATAATATTATCGATGTGTATGTCAAAAAGAAGTTTCGAGTCAAAAGTGACGCCTAAGTATCTAATTGTATTAACTCTAGCTATTGAAGTGTTGGCTAGTTTGTAATCGTAAAGAATAGGATTAGGTTTACGAGTGAAGGTACAGACGCCAGCACATCAAGCTACCCGAAACTGTCAAATTTTCCCAATCAACTTTGAACCTTACATTTCAGCGATAAAGTTGAAAATCAATTAAATAAATTTGACAGATTTTAGTAGCTTGATGTGCTGGCGTCTGTACATGAGTAACATTTCGAGACATTTAAATCCAAGTGGTTGGCCTTACAATACTCTTGGAACCTGTCCAGATCGTGTTGGAGACGTTCAGCATCTTCACAGGTACTGATTTCACTTAGAATCTTCATGTCATTCGCAAACAAAAGAACTTTTGAGTTAGTGAAACATGAAGAGACGTCATTGATGAAGATGTTGAATAACAAGGGTCCCAGAAGCGATCCCTGCGGAATCCCTGAGGGGGTAATAATAGTTCTCGATGTGTATCCATTAAGAACAACAGTTTGACATCTGTTGGCCACATGCAAATCACCTGAAAAGATTACCACTGATACCTATAGCCAACAGCTTACGCAAAAGTATAGCATGATCCAAGCGATCAAAACACTTGCTGTAATCTGTGTAAATTACATCTACTTGTGTACGATGAGCCGTACATTCAGTCAAGTAGTCACCGCAAAGAATGAGATTGGTGGTTGTGGACCGGCCTCGCAGGAAACCATGTTGGCGGTCACTGATGCTTAGTTTAAGACAAGCATAAAGCTGCTTGTATATTATTTTTTCCAAGATTTTAGCGAAAATACATAGTTTGGATATGGGCCTGTAGTTTTCCACGAGCTCTCTAGGCCCTTTTTTGTGAATCGGGGTAATTAACGCCGACTTCCAAATTGTAGGTACCTCACCTAAATTTAGGGACCGCCTGAACAACAGTGAAAGAGGAGGAATCAGACTTTTGGCACAATTGAGTATAAAAACTGGAGAAATATTGTCTGGTCCTGCAGATTTAGATAAGTCAACTCCTTTAAGTAAATTGAATACTTCTAATTCATTAACTTCGACTGAATGTATGTCCGAAACAATATCGCTCAAATGCATGTTTGAACCCTGCGGATGCTCATTGGAAAGATCGTCATCGACACCGTTGATACTACTAGCAAAACTGAGAAAATTAGAATAGAAATAGTCGCCAAACATGTTGCAGATATCCTCTCCTATACTTGAAGTGCTATTTCTATATTTAAGTAAGGATTAAGTAAGGATGGATAAGCAGTGATTTGATTTTTTGACTTTACATACGACCAAAATGCTTTGGGTGTCTTAAAAATGTCTTCTTCATTTTTTGTAATATAGCAGCTAAACATTTCACTTTCAACTTCTTTGGCTCGCTGTCGGAGCAAAACAAAAGACTCGTGATCAGACAGGTTTCCGTATTTCTTAAATTTTGAGTGGTACTTCGCATTTCTTTTAGAATTTTTATCAGAGGCTGTTTGAACCAGAGGGGTATCTGCTGCTTGGAACTACCGTCTTAATAGGTACAAAAGAATCACGTAGTTCATTGAGAGTGTGATAGAAAAATGATACGGCATCTTCGAGTGTCCTAGTGCTCCCTTCGTTGATCCAGTCGATTGGGCTCAGCCGTTGATTAATGGCCGTATAGTCGGCCGATCGATATATAAAATTTATACGAGGACACGCAGGAAGACTATGAAGTTCCACGAAATCGGCAGACACACAGAGAGCCCTTTTTTTTTTTGGGTGAGAAATTATCCAATAACTTCTCCCGCTCTGGGCGGAGCGGGAGGGCGACTAAAACCCACCCGTGTTCCTTCGGTTGCCCTGTTGCCGGGGGCCACGATTTCCCTATCGGTTTTCTTCGAACCCCCGGCAGGCATTGGCCCTAGCGGACCCCGTCAATTCTGCTGACATCTCTTTGAGGCGCGCGTGGAACACAACGCGCCGTCGACCCGGGCTTGGTCCTTATCGGACGGCGAGCTACCCATTGCTCACCGTCCGCAAGCCCGCGCCTACGGTGGCCGGAAATCGGCTCGCGATTCTCGCCCCGGGCGTCTCCTCCTGCGGCGGTTAGGGGCGTGAGGGCGCAAAATTTGCCTCTCCCTCACGCGTTCCGCCTCCTCCTTTGCGAGCATTACCGCTCCGTACCATGGCCTGAACCAGGGCCGGACGCGAGAGATCACCGCCGCCGATCGCCTCTACGAGGACACGGCGTTGCTCCGCCCGAGCCTGGCAGACCTCTATCGTATGCTCCACCGTGTCCTCAGGCCGATCCACACAATGGTGACACCCGGGTGTTTCCTCCCGTCTTATCCTGAACAGGAACCTCCGGAAGCAGCC
Source organism: Agrochola litura (assembly GCA_949152395.1). Classification (NCBI taxonomy): domain Eukaryota; kingdom Metazoa; phylum Arthropoda; class Insecta; order Lepidoptera; family Noctuidae; genus Agrochola; species Agrochola litura. The sequence continues at coordinate 11,246,672 of OX424509.1, read as the reverse complement.
GTGTCCGGTGAGGACCTGCGTCAGGCGGAAGGTGAGGACGCCGTGGCGCCTCTCAAGCCACTCCTCAAAGAGGGGTCTTGTCGCCGCAATTGTGGCGTGCCCAGCGCAGGGTTGCGACAAACGCACTCTCTGTTGGGTATTTTACTTGCAACACCAACATTAAATGTAAATTAATGTGATATCTGTGGCAACACTCCCCTTCCAACTGTGACTCTGGTCGATTATAGACGTGAAAATTATTAGTCCGCCTCTTTTATTTACTTTTCCTCGGCACCACGCTACCAGCACCTCAATCAGCAATCACCACCTAATACACCGCTGCACACTCTCCATGACGCCATTAGATCCCGCCGGAGCTCTTTCCGCTGTGCTGCGATTTCTTGCGGCATCGGAGTTAAGCCCCGGCGTTTCGCCTCCTCGCGCCACACCCAGATGTGCGCGAGGACCTTTGCCTCCAGATCCCATGGCGGTAATCCGGCAAGGAGGCTCGCCGCCTCGCAGGAGACCTTGCGGTATCCTCGGGCCAGCCGAATGGCCATGACCCTCTGGGACGCGTTCAACCGGCGGGCTGGCCGCAGCCTCAATGAACGCGCCCACACCGGCGCCCCGTAGAGGGCCATAGACTGCACGATCCCCGCGTAGAGCCTCCGGCAGGAGGCGTTTGGACCTCCCAGATTGGGCAGGAGCCGCTTCAAGGCAGCCCCGGCCCGTTCCAGTCTGGGAACCAAACGTCGGAAATGTTCAACGAAATTCCACCGGCTGTCGAGGACGAGTCCCAGATACTTCATCGTCGACTCGACACCGATGTGAACCCCTCCCGCCATTACCTGGAAGCCCGACGGTGGCGCATTCCGAGGACCATGAAAACCCATGGCCTCGGACTTGTGCAGCGCCACCTCGAGTCCCAGCTGCCGGATCCTATTAACGATTGTCGCAACCCCGCGTGTCGCTAAGTCGGCCGCCGCCTGGTACGACCCCCCCTGCGCCAGGACCAACGTGTCGTCAGCGTAACAAACGACGCTGACGCCGCTAGGGAGGTCGGCGCGCAGCACCCAGTCGTATCCGATGTCCCACAGATGCGGCCCCAGGACCGAACCCTGTGGGACACCGCACGACATCTCTTGCCGGTTCCACTCTCCCTGGTGACCGGGGTAGATGACGGCCCTGTCCGTCAGATAGGCCTCGACCACACGACAGAAGTAGGTCGGCATCCGGTGATACCGGAGTGCCTCCCTGATGCAACTCCAGGGCAGGGTGTTGAAGGCATTGGCGATGTCTAGAGACACCGCCAAGACGACCCCACCCCGGGCCACAGCATCCCCCGTCGTGAGGGCCCGCACGCGCATGATGGCGTCTACCGTAGAGCGCCCCCTGCGGAAACCGAACTGGCTCTCCGCCAGATCCGGCCCCACCCGCACTAGCTGCCCGACGAGGCGGTCTACAATGACTCTTTCGAAGAGCTTGCCTACCTCGTCGAGCAGCACAATGGGCCGATAAGCGGACGGAGAGTCCGCTGGGCGCCTCGGCTTCCTGATGAAGACCAGTTTCCCCGTTTTCCAGCGAAGGGGGAACTGGCCCCTCTCCACGCATGCGCTTAGGAGCCCCCTTAGTCGAGGCCCGAGAGCCCCCATGGCCAGGACCCAGGCTTTTCCGGGTATGCCGTCGGGTCCTGGGGCGGTATTCTTCGCACTCATTTTGCGTACCGCCACTCTCATTTCTACCTCAGTCACTTCCGGAGCATCGTCGTCGTCGTCGGCGGTGTGGTCCGCATCAGGCACCGCAGTAGGTGGAGCCATAGGCGAAGGGGTATGATTCCCTCTTGAGGGGAACAGAGCGCTCACCACGTCCCCCACAAGCTGGGGCCGGAGACTCTGCGTCAGCAGGGGAGCCCATGGGCGGAGTTTCTCCCGCACCATCTTATATGGGCGTCCCCACGGGTCTCTGTTCAGAGTCTCCAACATCTCCTCTCGGGCCAGTGCCCTGGCCTGCAGGATCTCCGCTTGGAGGGCGGTCTTCGCCGCTCTGTACCTCTCATACAGCTCCGCCTGGATGGCTTCCGTATCCGGAGGGCGGATACGGAGCCTGCGGTGCCTGGCGTACCGGCGTCGCGCAGCTACGCACGCCCTACGCAGAGCTTTCAACTCTTGCGACCACCAGTACACCTGGCGCGAAGCACGTCCAGGGTGGACCCGGGGCATTGCCATGTCACACACATTGGACATGGCCTCCCGGAACACTCCGCCTCGTCGTTGATGTCGGCAGGCCTGTCCGGTGATGACACCCAGGCCTGCACGATCGAGGCTTCCAGGAGAAGCTCCCGGTCCAGCCGCTTCAGCGCCCACCGCGGACCACTCGGGGCCTGTCGGACCGGCGCGCTCGAGGTCTGGGCGGAGACGTCAAACCGGATGTACCGGTGATCGGAATAGGTCTCCACCCCCTCCATGACGCACCAGTCAATAACACGCGGCGACAGAGCAGGGCTGGCGAACGAGATGTCCACCACCGATTCCCCCCGCATCCGCACGCACGTGGGGACAGAACCCCGGTTTAGGATGACCAGGCCTGTCTCCAGAGCCCAGTCCTCCACCATCCTGCCCCGTGTGTCCGTATACCGGGAACCCTAAGCGAACCAAACCCGACGACGACTCTTAACTCCGCAAGGGAGTTGTGGAACTCGGCAAGAGTTCGGTTCGGAGAGAAGTAAACACCCACCACGACAATCTCCCCGAACCGTGCTGCAACGCAACCCCGTCCTCTCTTGACCGACTCGAGGGACGGAGTACCGGCAGCGGCCGACGAAATGAGGGTCACTGAGCCGCTCAGGTCCTCCACCCAGTCATCCCTGGGCGGGACAAAGTACGGCTCAGCGACCACGGCGATGTTAATCGACCACTGCGCCATGCTCTGGAGCAACAGATCCTGAGCGGCGGCGCAGTGGTTGATGTTCGCCTGGAGGAGGCGTAATGGAGCCGTTATTGGCATTCCATGTCGAGCACCCTGTGAGGGCCCTGCCGCGGCGGCAACGGCGGCGGCGACGACGACGGTGGACACGGCAGCGGCCACGGTGGAAGTGGGCCGCCACTTCCACCGTGGCCGCTGCCGTGTCCACCGTCGCCGCGGTGGCCGCGGCTGCGGCGGTGACGGCGGTGGTGGTGGCGGAGCGCTTGCCTCTGCCTCTGGCCTCGGCGGGTGGAGTGCAGGCCCTGCTCCCAGCCCGGTGATCGGCCGGCTTGCCAGCCACCGCACATACGACACAGTGCAGCGTGGCGTTACACGAGCCGGCCTTGTGACCCGGCTGACCACAGCGGTAGCAGAGGTCGCTGCGGTCCACCTCCGAGGTGCATTTGACCCCCACGTGGTGGCCCACCTGGCAGAGGAAGCACCTCAGAGGTCTGGGCTCCAGCAGTTTGACCTGCGCTGACACCCAGCCCACCAAAAGCCTTTGGCCCTCCCCGGCTATCTTTTTGGCCGCCGTCACGGGGCAGCTCACCCTTATGGCTTGCATCCCCGTGAAATCGGGATGGATGGTGCCTGCCTTGATCTGCTCGACAGAGCACCCTCCAGCCTTAGCGACGGCGGCCACCACCTTTTCTTCCGTCACGGATTCGTCCAGGCCCTGGATGCGCAAGTCAGCGCATTTGGTGGGCCTGGAGACTCGGGCCTCGTCCGCATTTAGGGACGCCCTGAGCTTTTCGGCCAGAGCGTCAGCGGCCGGGCCACTGGCCGCACCAGGGACCTCCAGCATCCGGGCCCCAGTTGCCGTGATCTTTACCTTGGTCCCCTTTTTGGCACCGATCTCCTCCAGGTCCACCGTCGCGAACACGTGCTGGTAGGACACGCCCCTCTTCTCCGCCTCCGGCTGTAGTGTTATCACTACAGCTGCGGACTTCGGGGCGCGGAGCCTAGCCGCGACGCTTTTTTCCTTGCGCCGCTGCCACCTCGCCTTCCTTTTTGGCCGCCCTTGCCGCCTTACCAGTCTGCTTCTTCTCCCCGGCTACTAGCCATCCGGCGTCGGCCGGAGGAGAAGCTTTAGGAGGCGGAGGCGGCCGTTTTGCCGCCGCCTGGGCCGGAGCCCTCGCCGTCAGGGCCGGGGTCTTCGCCGCCTGCGCAGCCGCTGTGCCTTTGGCCTGCCCCTGCCTGCCTTGGCCTGACTTGGCCGCGGCAGATGCAGCGGCGGCATACGACGCCACCCTCCTGGTCCAAGGCCGGCTGGCTCGCCGCTAGGGGGGGGTGCAGGACGATGGCCTCTAGGGCGGAGAACCTGCTCCGCAGGGCAGCCATCTCCTGCCGCACCAGGGCCAGAACCCGGTCCTCTGCAGGTACGGGCACGGGCACCTCCCGGGGGCCGGCTGCTCTTAGCCCAGCCAGGTCTGCTCGGAGCTTCTCGTTCTCCTTTCAGAGAAGCTCCATGGCGGCAGTCAACTTTGCGACCTCCGCCCGCATCTCGGACATCTCGTCCGACGGAGGCCCAAAGTGCAGCTCCTTCGCTGCCGCCAATATCGAGGCCGTGGCCGTGGGTATGGCCTTGTCTTTCGAGGATTGAATCCTCTTCAAGGTCACAGCCCTGATTGCGGCTGCCACGACCTCCGCAAACTTGGCTTCCTGCTCCGGATTGGCGCCGTCAGCGGCGTCCGGCTCACCACCAGGTGCCTCTGAGAGGACCGGCTCGCTGCTGGTTCCTCCAGAAAGGTGCCTCCCCGTGGCGAGCCTCGCGGCTCGCTGGGCCAGTTCGTCTGGGCCAGCCTGGCTCGACTCACCACCCTCCTTGGTGGTGAGCCCTCTACCCACACCTTTACTTTTAGGCCGGGCCCTACCCCGCCGACTGGTGTGGATTTTCCGCCTGTCGTTGGCGGAGGACCACTCACCATCATCCGATTTGGGGCGCTTCCAGAAGAATTTGCGGATTATTCCGTCAGCACGCACCACTTCGCGCTCCGAAGTCTGTGTTGAGCCCTCTGCGCCAGATGCAGCGTCGGACTCCGACCCCGATCACTCCCCTCCACTTTTTTGTTCTGTTTGTTTTGTTTATTAGTTTTCTTCATATTAGTTCCCACGAGTATTTAAGTTTCCCAAAAATGTGTGGTTCGCACTAGTGACTAATTAAGCTACCCATTAGTCAAGCTAACAACCTCCCTCACGGTGCGCCGCCGCTTGGAGGTTTGGGGTGATTTTTTATAGAGGTTTTCTACCTCGCGGCCCGGGCGATTAAGCCAAGACCCTCGACCCCCGTCAAATGCCAGAGACATGACTTTGACACTCTTCGGGGCTACGAGACCAACGGTGACAGGAGAAAAGACTTCCTCCTGCCCGCCCGACGGCAGTGTTAGTGCACGCCGAGCCCGCTCCTCCTCTAACGCTGCTCAACGAGTGCTCCCTAGCGAGTACCAGTTAGAGCGTTCCTCCGACAGGATATTGGCATACGGACAACGAGACCCCTAACTGGGGAGTCATTGTCTGTACCCCAGGGTGCACCGTCCCGGAGACTGGCCTTCCCCCCGGACGCATCCATAAGGGAACTCCAGCCCCCAGGCACGCGGGGAGGTTTCCTGTCTAAGCACCCCACACAGAGAGCCCTATGATGAGGATCTTCAGGCACCAGCGGATCGGCGCAACTTGTTATTGAAGCCTCGCTATTAGATAAAACTAGATCTAGTATTTTACTGTTGACATTTACGTGCAAATTGTATTGCGAGATATTGCAGACTGTAAAGTTATCAAACAAATTGACCTGAACATGACCTTGGATATTAGTAGGGCAAACCGACAGACCATCATCATTTGGTTCCCAGTTTATATTTGGAAGGTTAAAATCTCCAAGAACTAGAAACTTATCAGCGGGATGCTTCTGAACAATATCTGTTAGGTTATTAGAAAAATTTGTTAACTGACCTGCTTGAGAATGGCCAAGATTTTGATTGCAGATGTACAGACGCCAGCACATCAAGCTACTACAATCTGTCAAATTTATTTAATAGATTTTCAACTTTATCGCTGAAGTTTAAGGTTCAAAGTTGATTGGGAAAATTTGACAGTTTCGGGTAGCTTGATGTGCTGGCGTCTGTACACTACACAAATATGCATTTTATACGAAACTCGCGGTTTCTTCCTGTGTAGGGTGAGAGTAACCCATAAGTCCTCGGCAGACGAAAACCGTTCACTGCGGAGATCACTGATAAGTTCACGTCGCACTGCAATAAGCACAGCACCCCCCAAAGCTTGTTTAGTGCTAGAATAATTTCTATCGCATACCAGGGACCATTGCAAAATAATCGCGCTGTTGCATGAGTTTGTACTTTAAATGCGTGGTGCGTGTGCGTGCGAGTCGTTCGACGCTGAGCCGCCCCATGGGGAGCCCCCGCCCCTCCACGCGGCGCCGCCAAGTCGCACCACGTAACTACGTGCCAGAGTTGCCATTTTAGCGACTTTGTCGCTAGATCTAGCGGATTTTGGATGTGTTTAGGGAGTTCCTTTTTCGATCTAGCGACTAGAAAAAATTTTGCGACTTTTAGCGACTTTTTGACACTTAGGGTAGGCGACTTTTTCAGGAATAAAAATCATGACTTGTATCCGTATTTTCCGATCCGATCCGATTTTTAAGTCTAGCGCTGGTAATACTTACATAGAATCAGATTGAACGGGAATTCCCCTGCTATAAACGAACTGTAGAGTCAATCAAAATTTTTTCGTTCCTTTGTTGCCTTTCTCGCTCATCAAGATCAAGAATGAGTGAGACAAAAATACGGATTGACATAATTAATCATTAATTCATTCGCACTCACAGATATTACAAATACAATAATTTTACTTTTTAGTGAATTAGTGGTTAGTGTGATTACTGTGCGTAAAATAAACTCGATTTTCATGGTCAGCAAGACAGTTCAGAATTATAGAACCGAGGGGGAAAATTATAAAGAGATCAAAAATTGGTTAAAACCCGTGACAGGTGACTCGACTAAAGCATTTTATAGTTATTGCCACTCTGAAATGTACAGACGCCAGCACATCAAGCTACCCGAAACTGTCAAATTTTCCCAATCAACTTTGAACTTTACCATTCAGCGATAAAGTTGAAAATCTTTTAAATAAATTTGACAGATTGTAGTAGCTTGATGTGCTGGCGTCTGTACATAAAACTTAAAGATCTGAAAAAGCATTTGGAAACGAAAAACATACAAAGACAGTGTAGAAGCTGAAAGGACCTTTTCGGTAGGACTGTTGATAAAATATCGATATATCGAAATATCGATATTTATTACTAATATTTTTTTGAACGATATATCGATATTTCGATATTGAAATGTAGATATCGATGGTCGATATTTTTTATACATTTTTATTTATTATTTTTTTTCGTAAATTATTTAATCTACAAAATCATCGTAAACTTAATCTATTTATTGTACCTACTTCATTTACATTATATTATGTTTTTTCTCTATTCCTAGTTTACTTATTTACTTATTATCTTAAAACGAAATGTAATTTTATGTAGATATACCTCTGTGGTATAAAAATTACTATAATCTATGATATGGAGTACCTACTTTACTTACAGTTATTGTTTGTTGTCATCTATTTAACTAAGCTCCAATTATCTACCTCTATTTAGTCTGTGGAAGATATGCTCTTGAAAAATATGGCCAATGCCAATGAAGTTTCTGGCAGAAGTTTTGGTACAATGCCTGCTGAATTAAGCAGTATATCAGCCAAATATTTCAAGGTCATCGAATGCGCTAAAATTTTGGATCGATAGTAGGCATTTTACTCCCGTGCTATCAGAAATAGCTGTTAAATATTTAATTTCTTCTGCTACATCTGTAGCATCTGAACGAGTTGCTTCTACAATCAATCTTTTAGTGCCTAATAATCGTAGTAGTCAAACAGCTGAACATATAAAACAAAGAGTATTTTTTAAAACTCTTACTGAAAAATATTGGTACACATGACTGTCTTATTTATATTAAACAATAATTACTAAAAACTATAATATATATAGTTATAACCTAACACTTTTTTACATTTATAATTTAATTTGCTTAATAAATATACTGGACTATAAACTGTGTAATCATTTTTGAGCTGCCTTACGATTTTTTTTTTTAAATAAAGCCGATATATCGAAATATCGATATTTTTTTTCAATATATCAAACTCCGATATTGATATATTTAAAAATATCGATATATCGAAATTCCGATATTTTTAAAAATATCAACAGTCCTACTTTTCGGCTACAGGCTATATTTTTAGCTCTATTAGAAGTCGATTGGCAGATGACACAATTACCTACTATTTGTTTTCTATTTACTTGATATGTCTATGTTTTCTATGATTATTTTTTCAAAACCAAAAGTTATTTGATACTGTTTATGTACTTAAAATAATTATTTATCGTAAGTTGATTAAACCGAAGAGTTATTTTATAATACAAACTCATTATTGTAATTCTCATTTATTCATTTTTTTACATATTAAATACATTTTTAAATATTTTTATAAAAATCATTAAAAAAACATTTAAAAATATAAAAAATAGTGGCCCATCGGCATCAGGAACAGGGTCCAAGCTGCCGGTGGTCAGGGCTCTAGAGAGAGGAACCTTCATTGCACGGCGCTCTCGTCGATCTATCACCACAATATCAGGCTTATTGGCTACAATAGTCCTGTCAGTGATGATAGATCGATCCCAGTACAATGTGGCATGACCATTCTCGAGAACTGGGTCGGGCACATACATGTAGTATGGTACTTCGGACTCCACAAGGTTGTACTGCAAGGCAAGTTGCTGGTGAATAATCCTAGCCACTAGATTGTGTCTGTGCAAGTACTCGCCATTAGCAAGACGAGAACAACCGGAAACAATATGTCGGATTGATTCACCGGGACGGTGGCATGCCCGACAGATGTCAACCGTACCGTCCTTGACTTTATTGTAATAATTGTTAGCATTCTCAAATTATTGTGATCTCTGTAAATGGTAATGAGTATGACGCAAGGTTAAATTATGTTAGATTTTATAAAATTAAGTATAATTTTAAGTTCTAACATGAAAAGTTAAAGTTTTTTTTAAAGTAAACAGTCTATTTATTACACTTACGCGATTATCAGTCCATTTTGGAACGAAAAGCAAAAATTATCCTGATTTTATCAATCCGGTCGGATCCGGCCGGATCGACGAAAATCCAGCCGGATCCCGCCCGAATTGAAAATGACACCGGATTGCAATCCCTAGCTACGAGGTCTGGGATCAATTCTTATGCCGAAAATATAGTTTTTAGAATGTTTGTCTGTTCCAACTGTAGGGTATTAGACTATCACGCTATTTGCTATGGAGCATGAGCAATATTACATTATGTTCGTATTTCTCTCCGCAAATTGTAAAAGGACGCGCCAAAAGGTTAAGATATTGTAGATAGTTACCGATTTAACTTTTTAAACGATTATCATCACGCTATACCTTTATGGAACTATGCAGTCCATCATGACATAATTATATAGGAACGGCTATTTTAGCCAACTTTCAACAAAGCAAATAACTAAGCGGTTGGACGGATACTTTGCAATCATGGGGTAGTAAGTTCGATTGTTTTTTTTTTTTAAGCTCTTTTTTACATTTTGTAATAGGTTTTTTTCACTATGTATATTATAGTTCATAGAATGTATTAATTCACTAAAAAAGGAAAACTTCGTAAGCTATGGAAAACTGCTACGTTACAAGTACTTTACAGTCACAAAACATTCAAAGTTGTGTTCTGATCATTTTAGAGCTAGACTATAAGAATAAAAGGATTTTTTACAGATTTTGACAGCAGATTTGTCCTAGCGATTTTAAAATCTGTGTGTGGATCTTCTGGCTGCCACACTGCTTCCTGGTGACAAAGCACGCCATGTTTAAGATTCCCATCGATTTAGAGAGCAACAAAACGCCTGTTTGTGGGGCAAAACAGTAACAAAGGATGTGTGCTTAGGGATTGCGCTTCATCGTATGGAATGAACGCATTATGGCAAATAGGAAAGCAGTGGAAGCTGTAAACAGAACCCTGTAGGACATCCACAGGAACCAAGACATGATGGGTGGTGTCACAGTTCTGACTGACAAAGTGAATACTTCGTTGAAAAGGTCGACTCTATGGTCGAGAGTTCATAGACTGCGCTTGACTATCATCATGCGAGCTCGGCTTGGTGGGAATTCAAATGCTCAAGAATTCTCCGATGTTCTTCTAAAAGTTGGTGAAGGCACTCTACCAGAGACTCTTGGTAGAGTAGATCAGACTTTAGAAGATCTTATTCGTCTGGTATAAGGGGACATCAGTCAAATACCGTACCAAGAGAATTCTTGGGCATGTTTCCATTTTAACTCCGAAAATGATCAAGCTGCAGCGATCAACCACAGTATTCTCTCACAAATTGAAGGGAGTAAAGTGATATACACCTGCATTAATACTGAGGTGGAAGAAGATGATGTACACACATTACCCCGTAGAATTTCTCAATTCGCAAATGGCAAGTGGACTTCCGGTTGTAAATCTGTGTAACGGAACCCGGCTCAAAGTCGTGTCGTTCTAGAGAAACGTCATCGAGGCGGAAATGCTAACAAGTTGTGGCAATGGCGAGACTGTTTATAGTGCATATACCACTAATTCCCCACAATTACCAGTTTAAACGCGTGCAGTTCTCTGGGAGCGTATGCTTTGCGATCAACAAGTCACAGGGGCTGATCCGAAGGCTGAAGGCTGCAGGTGTCGACCTCAGGACAAGCTGCTTCTCACACGGACAACTGTACGTCGCTTGCTCCTGAGTCACCATTCCCGACTCTCTGTATATTTTGACTGCTGAGAATAAAACTACAAAAAAGTAATACAACAAAAGAGTCCGAGGTCACAAGTAATTCGTTCGATTTATGCCCTAACACGTGTGACTCCGGATTTTCTATTTGTCTGTCTGTGATGTCTTGTTCATTTCATACATTTTTAGTAGACCATTTTGACGAAGTTGGGTTTTAGTTTTTATAACTTTTATTTTTTTCGTTCTTATGTTTGTGACCCTGGGTTAACTAACCTACATAGGTAGGATATACTTCTATTTACCACCAGGTAAAGTTCAGAATCCTAGGTGATTTGAGATAATAGCGACAAAAACAAGAACAAGGAACGATAAATAAAGTTTAAACACTGGATTAAAAAAAATATTGTAAAGGTAGTAATGTAACAAAATAACAATATTTGTTATCGAAAATAAACCATATTCAAAAACAAAATCTCTCATTACTCTAATACACATGTGCCTGCTTTAAAACCAGGGTTTCTGTAATGCTCGGGATCTGGTCGGGGTCCGCTACGGCTCTGTTCGCGAGCCAAACGATACACACGACCGTATTCTGACTTCTGCTTGCCAAAGAAACTGTCTTTTAATCTCCAGCCACAGTACCATCCAGCAGTTTCGGCAAAATAATATCTATCCTCCGGAGCTGCCGCCGTATACCGTTTCTTCAAATACACGCCACGACCAAAGTTTGGTCTGCCTTTAAAAAGTATTTTCTTTTGTTTGGGGTCAATTGGTCGCATTACGGGATCGATGGATAAGTCTGTATCGGGCCGTTCCAATTTAGGGTCGATTTTGGGATCACCGAGACCAACATCAACGATAGAATGCCCCTTTTTCAACTGAGCCACGCCTTTTACTATAGAAAGGTCCGTGACACGTTTTACCCGTCTGTTTCTCGCACCGGATATATTATCTCTGGTTGTAGCAGGCATACCTGACTCCATGTTTGTTTTAATAACATCTAATTCATTATACCCTTTCTCTTCGCGTTGTAGGGTGGCAGCTTGATTTAACTTTTCCCTATGAGTATTGTTCCATCTCATACGTAGTTTTGTAGTTTTTTCATAATTTTCGATGAGAAACTGTATTATGTATGGGTTATTTATGTCCATAAGAGGCATTGTGTGGTTATAATAATTTAAATAAAATGAAGTAGAAAAAATTTAAAAAGGGCGTCCTATTCAAACATATATATTACTTTCCTCTATGGGTTCAAAACTTCAAAATATTAGATGTTTTTGTTTCTGAACAATGACGTGTTTATCAAAGACAACCTACTGTTGCAATAAGTATTTATTTATTCATTTCGGGCCTGTTTTTCAATAGACTAAAGCGAGAGGGCGGCATACGATATACTTCTATAGGTGACCCTAGTTGTCGACCGGCAGAGCTGTTTGAAATTTTGTCGTAAACCACAATCTACCGCCTAGATTCTAGACGGTTGTAAACCACCAAGGTCACCTCTGTCGAGACGCGGTTGGAGCCGCTAAAACGGCTGAACCGACTGGGATGAAATTTAGCACATGGGTAGACCATGACCTGGGTTAGGACATAGGACATCCGGTGATAGTAAGGAACCCAAAAATTATAGGCCTGTGTCAATTCTGCCAGTACTCGGTAAGCTGTTTGAAAAGTTGATGCTCAATCAAATGTTACGTCACTTTAATAAAAATTCCATCTTTCATGAACGGTTTCACCAAAGGACGTTGTACCATTGACGCCGGTGTCACCCTAATTAAGAACATTTTGAATGCCTGGGAAGAAGCACAAGATGCCATTGAAATCTTTTGCGACCTCTCGAAGGCGTTCGATTGTGTAGACCATGAGACACTTCTGCTGAAACTAGAGCATTATGGGATTAGGAATACAGCTCTTGATTTACTTAGATCATACCTGAAAGATAGAAAGGTTTAAAGTTCAGGTAAACAGCGTAAACTCATTAGGGTCTGAAATGGTACTGGGTGTTCCTCGAGGGTCGATATTGGGTCCATTCCTCTTTTTAGTTTACATTAATGATTACCTCAATTACTTCAAAATCAATCGAAGATGGTGTTATTTGCATAGGACACATCATTAATCTTTAAAATAAACCGACGCACTATGGGCCAGAACCGTGCGTACCGTCTCAAAAATAGGTTTTCGTAATGTTCTATATTGAATATTGTGTTAATGCACATGTCTAACTGAATGTCCAATGCATATTATATAGCAGTTAAAATATACTATTTCTCATTTTTACTATTAGACTAAGGCTTGCAAGTTGACGCTCAAAGTTATGTCAATTATGTAGAACACAATTTCACCAGTTTACATGGTCATATTTTCATTATTTTCACAGCAAATTTTTAAGTGTGATATATGGTTAGAATGGTTATGAAGTATTCTATTTAAAAATAATTGAAGTGGACCATTATGTGAAAACTGGGGAGGTATATAAATTATTTTTCAGAACCTAATATTTTATCCTTATTAGAAACTTTACATAGACTTTTGGCAGTTAGCAATGTCTGCCCATGTCGTAATTTTGATAGCATCACATAGAGCAGCTAATAAAGAAGTTAGGGCAAAAAAAAAATTGCCCGAATCTGCCCCCCTTGAAATGAAACGAAAAATGCCTGATGGGGGGAATATACAAAATATACCAAAAATGATTTTAGTTGTGATTGATGAGATTTTTGGATATTTAGATTACTTTTTTCTTAAAATTATCTATTTACTTAATCTTTAGGTAAGGTGGCAGTATTGGGTAATGTATTTTTTTTTTTATCGTTCGGTCAGATGTAGTTAATGTTTTGTTATCACTGTGTGAATTACATGTTTATCATGTAGTTTATGTATTTCTCTATCGCGGTGAAGGAAAAGGGAGGAAATGGTAGTTAAAGTTGTTATTGTACATTATATCAGTACTACTAACCACCTTCGTAGATAGTGGTTAGGAACGTGATAATGCACTAGACAATAATATTTTTTCACACGAAATTTTAGTATAAAAGTTATTTATTTACGTTGTCATTTACCAGTACTTTAGTGTGCTTTGACATAATATAGTCTTCACCAACCTCGGTAAAAAAGTAGTAGTTAGAAGTAAAAACAAAATGACTGAATTTGTTGTGCCTCGACGAGTATTATGCGAATTTTTCATTGATCATGGAACAAAATCAGAAGATATTCAAAAATACTTAGAAGAACACCACCATTTGTCGTCTGAAAAAAGTGAATTAGTTGTGAACCGTATTCAAAAATGGCTTATAACAGCGTTTAACGATCGGTGGACCAAATCTAACCGAACTAAAGAACGTTTCTTTAATAAAAATACATCGTGGTTAGACGGTGAATTTAAGGTACAATTCGAAGAAGCACCGTTGGATATTACACCTACAACATCTGGAGAACGTGGACGTCCGCCAAAGTCTTATGAAGATCTATCAGAGAAATCGAAAAAAAGGAAGAATATGGAGTTGGTACAAGAATATGGAATCGAGTATATACATAATGCATACGTTCAAGGATTGCGGTCTGAAGGAGAATTCGAAGAAGCTACTGTTGTTACAATGATGCGGAGTTGTGATAGAAATGAAAAAAGGATCATGAAGGAAAAATTATTGCATGAAAGTCGCAATGCAACAGATTTTACGGTGGATGAAGCTTTAAGTATATTTGCAGATTTAGATCTTTCGAAATCACAATACGGATTACTTCGAGCAAGTCTGATTAACAAAAACTTCGACATACTGCCATCATATAATATACTGACAAACGCCAAAAAACTGTGTTATCCTCCACCATCCAGCATTGAAATAACCGACATAAGTGCCAAAGTAAATCTACAAGATTTGCTGGACCACACTTCTGCTCGCATCTTAAAGATTGAAAATGTTTACAACTCAACAAGAAAATCTCTTAAATTGTTTACCAAGTGGGGATGTGATGGGTCATCGGGGCAAAGTGAATATAAACAAGTTTTATCAGGTGAGAGTGATTTAGTCTCAGATGCAAACTTATTTATAGCGTCTTTGGTACCAATAAAGCTGACTGACACAGAAACAAATGAGGTAATTTGGCAAAATTCGGCTTGTTCGTCTATTCGTTATTGCCGACCAATCCTGATGGAATTTGCAAAAGAAACCCCCGAGAAAACCCGATCAGTGGTTGGTGATATTCGGGGTCAAATTAATAATTTGCAAACTTCAAAGATACACAAGGAGGAGCAGGTAATTGAAATAAGTCACGACCTATTTCTAACTATGGTGGATGGAAAAGTTACACAAGTTCTAACTGACACAAGTTCTGGAGCTGTGTGTACAGTATGTGGGGCTAAACCAAGCGAAATGAATAATTTGGAGAAGATTGAATCAAAGCCAGATAATATAAATGCTTACGAATACGGTTTGTCTACGTTGCACGCGTGGATCAGGTGCATGGAGTTAATTTTACATATTTCATATAACCTTTCATTTAAAAAATGGGCTGCGAGAACTCCAGAAGATAAAAAAAGTAAAGAAGACAAGAAAAAGCTTGTACAAAGTTTATTTCGAAGCCGAATGGGATTGCACGTTGATAAGCCCCGACAAGGAAGTGGAAACAGCAATGACGGCAATACAGCTCGGCGTTTTTTTGAGAACTACTATTGCGCTTCAGAAATTACAGGAGTTGACGAGGAACTTATTAAAAGGTTCTATGTTATTCTTCAAACTTTGGCATCCGGTATTGCTGTAAATCCAGAAAAATTTGGTGAATATACTATTAAAAGGTTCTATGTTATTCTTCAAACTTTGGCATCCGGTATTGCTGTAAATCCAGAAAAAATTGGTGAATATACTCGCGCAACCGCACAACTATACGTAACAAAATATATGTGGTATAATATGCCTTCTTCAGTACATAAAATCTTAATACATGGGGAAAGTATAATAAGACATTTTGCTGTTCTTTTATCTGAGGATGCCCAAGAATCTCGTAATAAAGATTACAAAAAATTCAGATTGCATCACGCTAGAAAATGCTCTAGGTCCGCAACGAATCAAGACGTATTTCATGGTCTTCTATTTACGTCAGATCCTTATATATCAAGTACCTATCAGAAAACCATCAGTCACTATTTCCAAGGAATTTTTAGACGAAGCTAAGAGCCTCATAGCTATTTAAATAGAAGTAATTACGTACCTACATTAATTGTAAAATATATTTTTAGAGTGGATTTATATCATATTTGTCATTTATTTAAATGTAAGATTTATATGTAATACCTATAAAATAAAAGAAAATAGGTTTAATATCATAAAACTGTAAAATTATAATTCAATAAGTTAAACAAACTATGGTTTAATATTAAAAAATACATTTTTATTTTTTAAATATTAATAATTAAAGTTTTGACAATAAATGTGTCACTATTGGATTCTATATACTCTGGAGATACTACGTGCCAAATTTCAGCTATTTACTTCAATCAACAAAAAAGTTACAGATTTTTGAGACGGTACGCACCGTTCTGGCCCATAGTGCGACGTGGTGGGGACAAATTGGAGACATTGGGTTTCGATACATTTTCAACTACCGGGCATATCTCCTTGTTTCTCGTTGAACTAAAACTAATAAAAAACCGGCTGAGTACATGTCGGACCTCGCATATTGAAGGGTCCCGTATACAAATATTAAATTTTTTTACAATCTCACCTTTTTTTTTAATTCAGCTTCTTGCTCCACCAGAGCACCGACTAGAGCACAAGAGGGCCTCGCGAAATGCACCTCGCCCACATCAAATTTAGGTCTTGCCCCGCCACTGGCCCCTGGCAACATACTGGCAACTGAAGGATGGGTGGGTTTTAGTCAGTAAGAGTCTGATACGCCCTCCCGCTCCGCCCAAAGCGGGAGAAGTTATTTGATCATTTACCAACAAAAAAAAAAAAAGGTTTGTGATGTGAAGATGAGTCGCCTATTGGTTATTTACAACAGACCTCATTATTGTCTTTGCATAAATGGGTTATAATTATTTATATTACATGTAGCCATGCCTGACATATTCTAAGGGTTATGCAGAGATCCTGCCTATGTAGTATGTACCACTACAGAAAAGGCAATTAACCAATAACGATAATCAGAGCAGAGTTCGTATGCGATGTAATCAAAACTTGCAAGAATCATCCGTAAGAAATTAACTAAGGACGCCACGTGTAACTGCCGCGCTTGCCAGCAAAATGCCAATCAGGCAGGATATTGGTTTCATCGTATGAAATATGAAACTTTATTAAAACAAAAACAAAATTTACACAATTTATTTTCTCAAAACTTAATACTAAGGCCTTATGCTTAACTATTTACAGTCATCTTCACAAGTAACGTAGTAGGTACACACATTCAAACATACGCCACAGTACAGTAAAATGAACGAATAACTCAACACAGGCGTGGCTAGGAATTTGAGGAACCATCGCCATAGTATAAAGAGAGGTAGTAAGCTATCTTCATAGAAACGCACCGCGCGCAGCTTGTATCTATGCGTCGCCGCACGCACACTTCATTATAACTTCACGCATGACACTATTGGTAGCACTGAATTTTGCAGTCATGTAATTGGTAGTACTGTTCTATCAGTCGCCGTTTTGAAACCACTGTAGGTTATTAAGATACATGTGCATGATATGTTGTATCAAAATCAACAGCCTAACAAAATAAGTCATTTCGTGGATGGAGTTATTTAGCGTCCCAGACTTATGATACGACAAAAACACAATAAAATCAGACATTTTTAGTTTAAGTTTGGCCACCCAAAGTAGGGTAAACAAAACACGCTCGTACTTAGAGTTATACTCTAAGCGCTCGTGTGACTTGAGCTACGGTTTCCTATAAGAGCGGTGGTTACATAACGGCCGCAGTGACGGCTGTCATGAAAATGATGGCAGCGGCAAAGATTTAAATCGTTAGATTCGCCCTACCGCCTCAAAAGTTAATCGCGTTTCTGTTTCGTTTTGACACCTCACACACAATGACCCAGTGACTTGACTTGATTGTCATAGAAACGCTATTTCATAATGTTTGAGCTCACTCTTCTCAGTATGGACACTTTTTCGCGTGACTAAGTAAGGTGAGGGCAAATCTAGCGATTTAAATCTTTGGGCAGCGGGGTTTGACTTTACGGTATCAAAAACGCTCTCTAGGAAAACACACCAACTTACTTTCAAAAACAACATTTCAGTGACGTCATTCGCCGGTAAATTACGGACGCCATGTGGGCGGTCACCGCTCTTCTAGGAAACCGTACCTGTAGTTAGTATACTGCTACAAGAGTATCTTTTGGCCCTCGAATGACATTCACAGGGGGGCGCTGTTAGTAAACATTTTGGTAATCGTTTTGTGAAATGTATTGGAAAAACAAGATGGCGGCGTTAGTTCTGATTTTGGCCACACGTCAAAAGATCCTTGTACAGCTATACAATTTAGATTTACTATCACACATTATGCTTTCTCTTAGCGGAAGGTTTATCGAACACTTGTTTCATGCCGCCCCTAAAGTTAGCGAGCCTGGCAGCCGCGCCTTCGTTACTCCACGCCGAGTCAAACTCCGTCGTATCTTGGTCGACGAGATGCGTGTACTTCGTGCGACCAGACCGACCGAATTTCTTTACTTGCATTACCTGTGAATAAAAGATTGAGTTAAATGATTGTCTTTCAGAATAGTATAACTGTCGTTAAGGAATATGGTATAAGGAAAGTTTTACTTGTAAACGGCGGCGCAGCAAAGGTATCCATAAAATGTTTTTTTTCTAAACGTAGCGATTGCAGAAATATAAAATAATAACTGGCCCAAAATTCTGCAACAGGATCTCCGGTTACTGTCGCAGTTATTAGAATTGTTATTTACTTTTTTTTTTTGGTTATTTCCATAGCTAGGTTGTCATTTTCTAAGCCAATTACTTATGTATAGCTTACAGCTTGTAAACATTTAAAATATTATTATAATTTATTATAATCAGCCTATAATGTTCCCACTGTTAGGACACAGGCCTCCTCTCGGTGAGAGGGAGTGGGACATAATCCACCACGCGGGCCCAGTGAGGGATGGCAGATGTCACATGTTCTCGGATTTTTGGTTCTAGGACATGCCGGTTTCCTCACGATGTTTTCCTTCACCGTTTTGAGAGCAGTGGTGATAAAATAATTTACACAAAGGAAAGCGCCTGTCTGAGTTCGAATCTACGACTTACAACTCGTAAGTCGCGGCTGTTACCACTAGGCCACCACTGCTGTCGCATAAAAAAATATAGATTGATATAATTACCTTAGGTAAAACAGTCTTATCAAAGTGATCGTCCAGAGTAGGTCCAGAGAAGTCTTGTTTGAACACCTCTTCTTCTTTGTCCAGGTAGAAGGCACCTCTGAAAATTAAAATTACGTCAATGATCCCAATAAACTAAGAGCATAGATTTTGAGAACTTTAATGAAGCTCTTAGTCATGAGCTCATCACAAGTAGTGATGTGCCGGATATCCGTATCCGCGGATATCCGAAGGAGAACAAAGATCCGTATCCGTTACTTTTTGGCGGATCTTGAACGGATCTTTTGTATACAGATACAGGATACAGATCTTTTTTCTCCTTCGGATATCCGCGGATACGGATATCCGCGGACGCATCACTAATCACAAGACGAACTTATACTCATTTCAATAATAGATGCAATATAAATAACTGACCTGTGATAGTATTTCTGCAGGAACTTGTACTTGCCCTTAACCGACTTGTTGGTGACGAGCTTGGGATTGAGACGTTGTTCCACACGACGTTCCTCTTCCGTCATGTTACGCATACGCTCAATAGTTAACAACTCCTTCTCTACACTGTAAATCAAGAAAAACATGATGATTTTAATAATATAAATTCCTGTTTCTTTTTCTTTTTTTTTGACATTCGGCAGTATCTACTGGTCAAAAATTATGTTCAAGCTTCCAAAAATAGGAGATGCACACTGCAGTCATCCAAGTGTTTGGGCTCGTATTCAAGCTAAAGCTTTGGTTTCCTAGGAAAGCGGTTCTGTCATATTATAACAGCCGCCCTGAAAATCTGTAATTTTCACCAGTATTTGACATTAAGTCAAAGGCCCCTCAAAGATTTAAATTGCTAGATTTGCCCTCACCGTACCGAGCTCACACATTATTAAAAGCATTTCCATGACAATCAAGTGTAGTCACTGCGTCATTGTGTGTCAGAGATGTCAAAACAATATAGAAACCCAACTATCTTTTGACGCGGTAGGACGAATCTAACGATTTAAATCTTTGCAGCTGTCATCATTTTCATGACGGCCGTTAAGTGCAGCCACCGCTCTTCTAGGAAACCGTAGCTTTACAGCTGCCTGTCAGCATTCTGTTTATGGCGGAATATTCTAGTAAGACTGTACAAGGATCTTATGGCGCTCAAATGACGTTGACAGGGAGGCGCTGTTGGTTAACATTTGTGCAAATAATATTTTGTGAAATGTATAAGATGGTGGCAAAATAACCTTGTAGCGCTATACTTACGCTTCTCTTTCCTCCTTGTCGCGTTTGATGCGCTTCATTTCACGCAGCTTCCATGCTTCGTATTCCAGTTCATCATTTTCATCGTCAGTACAAACGTCGTTGATATTACCTTCCTTAAGTTCACCCTGTAATTAATTAAAACGTTTCAACTCCGACTCCGATCAATAACAACAGAAATTCAAAGCAGTTTGAATTTTGAAAAAAAAAAATTTTTACATTACCAATTTGTCTTGTAACAGTTTCATAAATAATTACTTATTTCAAGTGATACATTATTGATTTAGAATTTTTCCCAAACTATTTACAAAATAAAAAATTTCCAGAGCGTTGCCCAGCCAGTGGGTGTTAGGAATATAATGGTGGGTATACATTGTAATCTCTGCAGAAAAAGTTTCCTAGATTACAAAATTAACAAACAAACCTGTGTATTCCTCTGTTCAGACCTAATGGTCTCTTCAACAAGTTTCAAAGCATCTCTTCTCCTTTCTTCTTTTTCTTTTCGGGCTTCCACTTCTTCCTTCTTTTGCTGCTTAACTTTCCGCTCTCTCTCTTGCACGGTCATTCTGTCTGATGCTCTTACAAATACGGGTTTCACACGGGGTCCTAGGCAGATAAAGATATTGACAAACTGTTTGTAACATGAACAGTATTACCTGCATAAAAACATATTTACACTTATTGTTCTAGGTAAAGAATTCCCAAATGAGACAATGCCTTTGGATATTTTTAAGGTCAAAAGCAAACAGTTGCATAGAAACACACACTACTGCGAAATATGTATGGTATCTTTGAAGCTGTAGCAGTTACACCGCCACATACGAACTACGAATCAAAGACATGACGTCACACAAATCCTGCATTGCGCAATTAGTTTACCGTGCGATCGACATTTAAACAAGATTCCAACTTCAATCGTTGGGCAGTTGCCCGCTAGACACAACACCCGCCTGTCGGAGGATCCTCCCTTTTCTATGGTGGACGAGTGAACTTTACACCCTGTTCCTCATACCACTAATAAGCAAATTAAATTGCCATTAAATCATCAAAAAATATTAATTTCCTGTTATAACTTTACCTGTGTCTTCTTCACTATCCGTATACTCGGTGTCTGATGAGCCACTCTCTTCTTTATCACCATCCACCAATTCTTCATCATCATCTCTACCAAGAACTTCTTTCTCAGCTTCCCTGAGAAGACAAATGAACACTATTATTCTAACACAAAGTAGAAGAATTGGATTGATAATAAGCTTTTAGCAACAGAATAAAATTCAAAGTGTGTGTATTGCACTTTATCAATCACTAGCGACCCACCCCGGCTTTGCATGGGTGCAATTTACATGTAAAGACTGTATTGTTCATGACATGTGCACAAGTTCTGAGCAGTAATCTAACAAAAAGTACTAGGCTTGCATGAATTGTTGTATTTCATTTGTATTATTAAGTACTTCTTTTTGTATATATATATTTACATAATATAATATAGCCTATGTCCATCTGGAATAATGTACCTTTCAAATGATGATATAACTTTTCCAATAGTATTTGAGGTTCTGGAGATTACTCTCCACATATACACATACTCACAAAATGTGCTCTCTCTCTTTATAATATTAGTATAGATTACATTTTCCTCATAAATATCAAAATACAATATTTTGATAAGCAGACAAGACAAAGAAATACTAGAAAGAGGTAAAGGCAGCATCATCTTTATTGATTAGTTATGCTCTTAACCAAATGTTGCATTAGTGACATCTAATTATGTAATATTGAATATTATACCTAGCAGCAAGTTTAGCTTTGAGAGCCTGTCGGCGCCTCTCAATCCCTTCCTCATCAAGCTCATCTTCACTCTCAGAACTATCCCTCACTTCCTCAACACTACTCTCTACTTCTTCTTCTGGTTCAGCATCAATAATCTCTGGCTTGTGTTCTGCACGCCTTGGTGGTGACTGTGCAGCTTGTCGTAAACGGCGTAAACGCGGATCATCAACCTTGTAAAATTATATAAAGACTTTTGATAAAATATTGATTATTGAAACAAAATGTTAGTCTATAATTACATGATCTTTTTTAATCAAACAAAACCTCTGGTTATACTTACTTCTTTTTCAGAATCACTGTGATGTTCTTCTTTTTTGCTGATGACTTGTGGTAAAGTCTGCTGCCTGCGGTCTGGTTTCTGTTGCTCTATAAAGTCCTCAGTATCCGATTCCTCTGTAGATGACGCACCTTGAGCATAGTCTGGCTTTTTACCCGATATGTACCTCTGAACCTTCACCTTTTGCATAGAAATCTCCCCTGTAAGCGAAAAAACGGTTGGTTACGCATACAAAGAGAATTGACACGTAAAGGGGACTATACTGTTTATAAATTGGGTATATTAGTGAACAATTATCAGTAAATATGAACAAGAATTATCACAGAACTTACCTTTTTCATTTCGAATGGGAACAGCACCCGCTGTGCTCTGTATCCCAACAGGTTGGGCTGGAAGCACATTCATTTTGACGAACTTTTTAGAGCAAAAACAATATTATTTGGTGGTTATGATATTATGAAGCTGTAACAAAATCAATCAAGCAGTAAGTAAGGCCGCAGAAACAGGATTAACACAAGTAAACAAAATATTTGGGTTATATTTTAATGAAACGTAACTACAACAAATAGATCAACTAATCGACATGACAATTTTGAGTTTATAAATTCTGATAAATTCAGACTGACCTGACAGTGACAGCAAGCTCCAACCAATCCACAGACTATCATGAACCACTCACAGCCTTTTATTTCTATTTCAATCATATTTCAATGCAGGCAGCCATTGAGTAAGAAAAAATGTCTATGCTCATAGCACGCTCTCTGCATTTGAACGGCCATAGATACGAACACTATAAAGTTGGTGTTACACAACACACAGACAGACATCCAATAATCTCAAGAGTATCTCGGACATACGGGTGGATTCTTGGACATACGTTTCCGTGAATCCAACGTAGGTAGGATGGATAAACGAAACAACTCGATTTCTAAACTGTGGAAAAGATGTCGAAATTGAATCGGAATGAGCATTCCTGCCGGTTTTAGTCCTTATTCCAGTCTTTACTTATTTAGTAATCGAGGGAAAAGGGTGCTGCTGCTGACCGCAATCTGCTGATGATGGCCCCTGGCAAGCCACTGTTTGGCACTTTGCTGTCATGCTATCCTTGGTCCTGCACACTAAGTTAGGAAGGCCGAAGGCTAAAACCATAGTTCCACACCCACATAGTTATTGTTGTGTATCAATTTGTTTTCACATACAAATACACATATTTGTATTCACAGAACTATATTGCTATATTTCCTACTCCTAGCGACATCTCAATACTATCTCTGAGTCATCTCAAGACTAACTCTTGTCTTGACTTAGCCATACAAATGGCTGGTTTAGCTGGCTAATCGCTGGCTAATAAGTGCAATCATCTGGGGCCCTACTACAACGTGTTAAAGCCATCATTGTTCCAGTGTAAGAGAGAGATGGAGCAATACAGCATAAATAGCACTGTCCCATTTTCACACTGGAACAATCATGGCTTTAATACGTCGTAATACGGCCCCTGATGTCAACCAACCACCGGAGAAAGAAAAACCAAAGTAAAGTAACAGCAAACCAGCAGAGGGAGGAACCGTGACCCACTCTCCTTGTTTATTTTACTCATTCGTTTCATTCATAATTTCATTCATTTATCTTCATCACTTGACTCACAGAGTACATTTATTATAAGAAATTGACTGATAATGTTATCTTCTTTTTATTTTTTTCTCAATTGTCAACAAATTCACATTATCAAAGTACATAAGTGGCAACTTCTGATAAGAGATAACACTAACAAGCAGAATATAGCGTTAGCGCCATTCAAAGAAGTACTTTGGCGAAAGTTTAATATTTTAAAACAATATTGAGTATAATGGCAGCTTCGTCGGAACTCCCAAGCTTAGATTTACTTATATCAAAGACCCTAACAGGCAGCGAATTACAAGAATACAACAGAATTCACTACGGAAGAACTGATCACCATGAACTAAATGTAAAGAAAAGTAGCCAGGAATGTGCAAAAGAAAATAACTTTGATGTTGCATCCTACGATTTCCCTACCAAGAAAGAAGAAACGAGAAGTCCACGAATAGTGAGAGTCGGAGTTATCCAACATTCTATTGCTACGACCACTGATAAACCGTTAGTAGAACAGAGGCAAGCTATTTTTGATAAAATGCGCAAAATCATAGAATCAGCTGGAGAGGAAGGTGTCAACGTTCTCTGTTTCCAAGAAGCTTGGAGCATGCCTTTTGCTTTTTGCACTAGAGAGAAACAACCTTGGTGTGAATTTGCAGAATCTGTAGAAAATGGACCCAGCACTAAATTCTTAAAGGATTTTGCCATCAAATATGGAATGGTTATAGTATCACCCATTTTAGAAAGAGATGAAGTTCATGGGGACACCATTTGGAACACTGCTGTAGTCATTAATGAGGCAGGCAAGGTCATTGGCAAACATCGCAAAAACCACATTCCCCGGGTTGGAGATTTCAATGAGTCAACATATTACTTTGAGGGGAACACCGGCCACCCTGTCTTTGATACAAAGTATGGCAAAATAGCTATTAACATTTGTTATGGCCGTCATCACCCATTGAACTGGCTTATGTTTGGAGTCAATGGAGCTGAAATTGTATTTAACCCTTCAGCTACTGTTGCAGGACTCAGTGAGCATTTGTGGGCTGTTGAAGCTAGAAATGCTGCTATAGCTAACAGCTATTTCACTTGTGCTATAAATAGAGTGGGAACTGAATCCTTCCCTAATGAATTTACTTCTGGAGATGGGAAGCCAGCCCACAAGGAGTTTGGCTACTTCTATGGCTCAAGCTATGTGACTGCTCCAGATGGTGCCAGAACTCCATCCTTGTCTAGAGTGAAAGATGGCTTACTGATAGCACAGATTGATCTGAATTTATGTCGGCAAATTAAGGATAAATGGGGCTTCACAATGACTCAGCGTCTTGATTTATATGCTGATAGTCTCAACAAGGCTGTCAAACATGATTTTAATCGTCAAATTATTCAATAATTAACTTTTCTGTGTATATACTGTTGCTAGTCTTGCATTTAAAAAACTGCAATTTTCGAATTTTATATCTTCTTAAAAAAAATATTAAATGTCATTTACTATGATATTGTTACTATTTTTGTATGTTATTGTTATCTACATTTTTGTGATATAAAACTTCTCAAAATATTTTTTTATGAAATAATTTATAAAGTTGACCTTAGACTAGTTGCTATAGTCTAAGGTCAACTTTATAAATTATTAATACGCATGAAACTGGAAATTTTATACAATACACATACTTATTTTGTTAATTATACAACATTTATGATAAAAATGTGTTTTATTTAAGATCTGAAATAAAACAACAATTTATAAAACCATTGTGTATCAATGAGAATAATACAGAAGTGAGCTATACATAAATATAGGGGTTAGAATGGGGTACATTCAGGCAAAACCTCATGCAACCAATCACAATGTTTGAGCACATCACTAATATTTTTTTTCATAATCCTGAAGAATGCATCTGAAATTCACTAACAAGAAACTTTGAGGAAACTTAGTTCATTCTAATCCAGTTTTTTTTTTTATAATACCCTTAGGTACAATTTGTAAGAAATGTTAAAGGTATAATGTACCTCTGTAATTTATGTTCTATCTACTTATAATTGCACAACAATAACAATGATCAGCATCAGCACCAGATTACAGCTGACAATGTTCAAAAAATATTACAACATAAATAAGGACTATTACTGTATGTACCCCAGATCCATGACTGTATAATTAGTTTATCACTAAGCACTAATACTCTATGCAGTCTTTGCACGGATGGCAGCACGCTTCCCGGTCACAGCTTGGAAACCAGACTTGATACTAGCCACAGAGCAACGGGATCCACATGTTTCACACTGGAGGAAGAATAATCGAGTATCTTTCTGGAGGATGGTGTCAGGAGAACGGCATGTATGACATGTAACATATTCCTTGATATACCGACGAAGGACATTCTCTATCTGTTTCTGTTGGAAACGGCCTTTAATAATGAGTTGACTGTTACCATCCACAGACCCACTCGTACCCAATTCAGCCAATAAAAAGTCTAGTAAATGTTTAGGCTGCCGATGAAGAGTTTTACAGATCTCTGTGAAATTGGCAAACGATGTTTTCTTAGTACCAATTCTGACAACTTGAGGAGGTCTCATAATGAATTTCTGTTTTTTGCCAGATACCATGCTAGGGTTCTTCTCACGCATGATATCGAACACTCGCTCGAGCAGTTCGTCGTACGTGTAATCTCGGTCTGTGCCACTCCACAAGTCACCACTCACATCTTCCACATTTTCTTGATCTTCTCCCTTACTATCATCTTCAAGGACAAGCTCCTCAATGTTTTTCTTCTTCTTCTTCTTTTTAGTTTTTGAGAAGTCAATGTCTAGATCCAGGTCGTCAATAACTTCGTCCTCCTGTTGTTCCGGCTCTTCGGCCGGGGGTGTTTCCGGTAACGTGCTTTCGAGTTCTTCCATGTTGAACACTCCCTTCTTCTTCTTCTTTTTTTTCTTTCCGAAATTGTCCAAATCGAGGTTATCATCCTCAGGCAAGTCGACGTCACCCATCCCAGCGGGCGCCTCCACGCTCGTGCTCTCACCTTGCTCGCCTGCGAGAGCCGCGTCTATGTCGAAACCGGTCTTCTTTTTCTTCTTCTTCTTTAAAGACGGATCAAATACCATATCGTCGTCCATGATTACGTTTCAAATTAATCTCTAAATAACGTTAAATATTTAAGTGAATGGTTAGAATTCAAGATAATTTGGCAGGTGGCTATCAGGCTGTGGCTAATGTCAAAACGTTGCATCAGCTAAAAGTTCTATTTCGTCTAGAAACTTAACGTTCCGTGATAATGAAATAAAAATCCTAAGAACTATTTTGAATTTATTGTAGTAGAAATGGCTTGTTGTTAAAATATAAAACAAACATCAATAATTACCTCATTCATGAGTTGTCATTATCACGATAATAGTCAAGGTAAATTATATTAAATCACAAATTCACACGCTCTATCTAGACATTTGATATTTTGACATTTCGATTACAGAACGAAACATAACCTCAAAATAATAATTTCCGTAGTAATCACAGACTTCAATTAATACGGTAATAGTAATACTCCAGCTGAATACAAAATGTATCTAAACAGAGTTCATAGAACGTTTCCTAAATTAAAAAAGTTAATAACAAGACCGCAGTCCCAAGCAGCGTTGTCAGAACAAAGTGAATACACAGAAACACCAGAATATCCACCAATTCTGGATATGTCTCTGCAGGGCAGAAAGTTACGAGAAAGACAAGCTCTTCATCAGAAAATTATGGAAATAAATACCGTAGAAGAGAAACAAATAGCTTTAAATATGCCTCGCTATTACGGCTGGAAGTGTGTTATGTTAAATGAAGATAAAGTCCCGTACAATGCTATGCCCCTAGTGCAGTATTACACAAGAAGTCATTTCGTTCCTGTTGACAAGCTCCCTGAATACTACAATGAAACAGGCGAGGCAGCAGACGCTGTTGTTCAAGAACTTAAGGCCCTTATTGAAAAAGCTATTCTTATAGAAAACGAGGGAGTGGAGTAAGTATCAAGAATGCTAAATAAACAGCCTGAACTATACTATAAGTAAATGCTTTGGTGTTATGACATAAAGATCATACTTGTATTATACAAAGGGGTTGCAGAAGTGTATTATATACCAGGGTAGCTAGATGTAAATAGGTATTTATTTGTTTCTTGAAGTAACTTTGTCACATTTAGTCACTCATTAAATCACTTTATTATGTACTAGCTGTTGCCCGCGACTTCGTCTGTGATCCAAGATGAAAAATAGCATAATCCTTACCCAGGTCATGGTCTGTATCCCAAATTTCATCCAAATCCATTCATCCGTTTTTTTAAATGTAAAAAACAAACAAACTCACTTTCGCATTTATAACATTAGTTAGGATTTCTATTAAAATTTTAAAGGATGCTTAGAGTTTAATATAAAATTATCATAACTTATCTCTGTTAATGTTTTTTATTCCAGCCGAACTTTCTCTACTACTAATGACAAGCCAGAAATATCACAAAAAGAGGATGCTTTTGCAAAATGTATAGTAAAACAGATAAACAGAATTATTACAAACAACTTGACTGACAAAGTGGAACATGTGTTGACTTCCCAAGTAAGTTATATACAGTTATAAAAAGTAATGTTTGTAATAAATCATTATGGGTTCCTACATTAGGGTGGTAAGGGTCACTTCATAAACTGAAATAGTTACAGGAACTAGAAAACTAATTCCTATCAAATAATAGAGCCTATGGCTGAACGCTGGCCCCCAAAATACAGGTCCAGGCCTAGTTTGGGGGTTAGGATCAGATTCTTGGCAATACATCTGTGTGCTATATTATTACGACCTACTCGTTTGTAACTTGTATTTTTAAGTGTCAAATAAATGTTTTTATTATTATTATTATTATATCAAAGGCTTTAGTTTTCTTATAAAAAAAAATACATTGTAAGTTTTTATTAGAAAATGTAAAAACACTTTTTTGTGGTTCATTAAAATAAAAAACAGAATTCTTTAGTTTTCATAGTTACCTACTAGTGTACAAAAACTGTTCTGGACTTTGGTATCATCATTTTTTAATTATCATGGTTATAAAAATCATGGTTTAATAAGTGTTTAGTAGACTTAATTTAATAGTATCTCAAATATTATATTTTCTTCTTTTTTTTTTCTTATGTCCTTTAAAAATTCATTTTATTTTCAAAGTTTTACTTATTATTAATGTTTTAACTTTGTTAGCTTAGTTTTTAACTTTATTGTGCATGCTGTGGTCTCCTATAAGTGAAGGAGTACACCTACATAATACCCAATGTTGCCCTTTAATTATGTGTCATGTATTGTGTACATCGTTTGTTGGAGATCCTAAATAAATAAATCATTGATAGGACAGATAAGCCTGCTCATCCCTGTCCTGGTGCCTGGTCTCAATGCTTTGCTACTTAATTATTTATCAATTTAAATTATTGCAGATTGATTATGATCCCCGTCATGAAGCATTCTGGTTTGTTGGTGGTGTTGATCCCCCACATAAACTAGTGAGATGGAGGAAGAAGTATGGGGGCCTTAAGGATCGCTGGTATGAGCCCATTGACAGACCAGTTCAGTATTTAGGTATGTTATTACGAAAACAAATTGTTCCTATAAGGTGCGAAATACAAATTTTTATTTTTGATTACATTCATGGGCTAGGCGCAAGCTTATTGCCATTAACATTTTCATAGTTTCTGTTATTGAATATTTTTTAACATAGTCGTGTTTGTTTATTATATTTTTTTTTTTTATTCTGTGCAGGAACTCCAATGTTAACTATAAGAAATCGCCAACCTCTGAAGCCTATTGTGCCATTCAATGAAGCTAAGAACCCTGCCTTCAAAGTACCAACGTTCACAGCTATACCAAAAACAGTTGGATATTTCGAAGACTATAGGCATGGCACTAATGTACCAGGTAATGTACTTGCAATAATATATTTTATTTCTGAATGTCCCAGCAGAAGTAGAATATTAACTATTCTGAGTTCCACTACCAACTGTAAAATTTTATTTTATAATTTTTCTCATACATAATACTTAATTTTTCAGGTTTCTGGCCTGGTGATTTTGATGAATTTGGCTCATTGTCGTATCATGGCCGTGGTCATATCCTTGCAAGAAAAGAATCATTTGGTCCTGAAGATAATCTTGAAGCATTACATTGCCAAGCTATGAAGGCTAGTTTCGGATGGCTACTAGCTCAAGCAAATTACCAAGGATTTACTACCTTCAACGACATAACCTATCCTTTGGTCACACAAACTGTTATCACAAATGGACAGCTGTGGTCACTGTATGCATACCAATTAAATACAATTGAGATGCATAATGACAAGATCGACAACCCCAAAAGCAACATTTGCTTTGGAACAAAGCCTTTGAAATTATATGATAGCATAGAGAATGGAAAAGTCCAAGGACTTAATGAAAATGTATTGAAGATGCTTGTTCAGTTCTATTTAAATGCCCCTGAAGAACGAGACCATGAAATGAAACCATATTTAGGTCAGGAAGAACAAGTTGTAGCAGATATTGAAGATGATAACAAACGCTGCTGGCTGGAATCCAGATACAAACACATAGTGTCCAATAGACCAAGACACGATCTTCTTCCTGAAACATACTTGTGGGAGAAAATTTATAAGCTTAAATTCAATACTAGATTCTTTGAACCAAAGAGAAGGCCATTTGAGCTTGGTATCAACCCCTTCAATAGAAGATTGGATGAACATCTGCCTGCTTATATTCCTAAAGTTTTGCGGCCATATCCTAGGAGCAAAAAGACTTTAGAAACAACTTATTACCCTAAGGTTTAATTATTAAATAATGAGTAGCTGTAGCATTTCTGTAATTTATAGAGATAAAATAAATAATAATACTAGTGGCTGCCGTGTTTTAATTTATATACTTACCTATTTTATTGTATACAAGACTTTATATACAAACATTCAATATTATATTCACATCTTTTCTCATAAGCTCAGGTTCGCATGGGCGATTTTTTCCAGCAACGATTTTTTTTCACGCACTGGGTTTTCTACCTACCCTTTGGCGCCGAGAGTTGAAAATCCAATTGTGTTTTTTCAACGCGTTGGGATGCTTTCAGCTGGATTCTCAATGCTATTTTTACGTCCGTGCTTACGTGGGCTAACACGGTGCAGCGGGGCTAGAAATAGCGAAACTTCCTACAATTGATAAAAAATATATTCGGAAGCTCTCCCGGATTTTCAAAGTTAATCGATACTTATTTTACTCTTTGCGTGCTCCATTCACAATCACACGACATGGAGATGCACTATCCATTACTGTACAAATTGTTATCCATATGGATGTCACAAGTTCACAACAGGCGCGGTCGCAGCCCAAAATTTTGGGGGGGGTCACCATGGGTACCACTAAGGAAGTTTCAGGGAGGTACCTCCCAAAAGAGCACGCGAATAGCGCTTGCGACCACTAGACCGACCATTAGTTATGCTATTCTGGGACGCATCTTTTACATGCGGCGGGGGGGGTGTACTTGCGGGCAAATTGGTAGTAGTCGCAGCACTTTTTGATAGATCGTTGGTATTAGAACAGTAGATTATGAGAAGAGCGCGCGAACAACCCGCCTTGGATAGGTACGGTTTTGTTTGATATTTTCAATCAAATGAACTGAATGCAGAATGCAAGAGCGAGCGGAGCGAGCTCGAAAATTTTGCACACACGGATAGGTTAGATTTTCTTTTGATCATTCCAATAGAGCTAGGAATTAGTTGCTTTATCGACTTATAAAGAAAAGCTCAAGAATTAAGAGAATGTAGAAGGCAAGAGCGAGCGAAGCGAGCCTGAAAATTTTGCACTCCAACCAGAAAAGCTGTTTTCTTTTGACTACCTATTATACAGAAATAGAACTAACTTTGTCGAGTTATGAAGAAAAGCTTAAACTGAACAGTTTTGCAGCAGTTTAAGTTTTGGAATCTGATGGCCTTAATCTTAGACTTTCAAACCTTACATACGAGCGGGGTGCCCAAACCGAGTTTGCGTCGCTCGCTCTTGCATCCAAGATAGGTACTCTATTTTTATAATTGACTTTTTGAAGTGAAAACTTCTTCAGGCGCATTGGGCGATTTTGGGTGAAAATCTTATAGGTTCGCATCACCGATATGCTATTTGTTAACAGCACAGCACCTATGAGTATGACGTAGGGATGGACATTTAAAATATACATCGATGTTTTTTTCGATGTAATGCATCGACCGGTCACATCGATGGTAATACGATGTATTGAGAAATACATCGATGTTTCTTAAACATCGATTGTTTTCGCCATGACGTATTTTAGGTTAGGTTAGGCCTTAATTAAAACAAAAATATGTATTAATAAAAGCAGGAAATATATTTATTCAAATTCAAAATCACACAGCCAACACATTTTTTTTTACATATTCCAATATTTTTTGTCAATGCTATGTAAAAATAAAAGTTTACTTAATCTTTTCCCCTTCAATCGGTTCCTTCGTTCAGTCAAAACTAGCCCTGCCTGTGAAAAAAGTCTTTCTGAAGGTACTGACGTGCCAACTATTGTCAAATACTTGAAAGCTATTTTGTACAGCTTTGGGAATTGTATTTTATAATCCCTCCAGATTTCTAACGGATTTTCGTTCAGTCTTCCAACAGGACTTCTGAGATAAACTGAAAGTTCGTCAGACAAAACATCTTCAGATTTGTTAATTTTCCAGTTACGATGCACTAACTTATGGTGATCAGTCCATAATGAAAAGACCTCTTCATTTTTATCAGATTTATCAGAATCTGACTCAGGTTCTTCATTGCTTTGCAAATTCTTCTTCATTATATCCTTAATTTTCGAAACAGCATTCGAACAAGCTATTGCATCATTGAAATGTATTCTTTTGAACCGTGGATCTAGAATACTTGCGATAGCAAGAGCACTCACATGTTCTATAGAACCCATTCTTTTATTTATTTCATTAATAGCAAGTTTTTGCACCTCCTTCGCTACGGGATCTTCTATAACAGCTGAAGTTATTTTAGAGAGCATGCAACGAACTAAGGGAATAATTTTACTACTTGTGCAGTATTTATCACCCGAAATTTCTTTTGTAGCCGCTTCCAAGGGTCGCAACACCACGATGACAGACGATACAGTAGATATATCCGATGCACTGAGCATTGCAGGTGCTCTGGGGTGGCGGAAGAGAATATCATTTATGACACTGCGGAGTTCTAGAAATCTTTGTAACATATAGTATGTACTGTTCCAACGAGTATCCACGCTTTGTATTAATTTTACCCCAGCAGGAGACTCCATAGCCGCAGCAGTGGCTTTACGTAACTCGTCACTAGCTACGCAACTCTGTTTAAACCAAGTCACTATTGTTTTTACTTTAGAAACAATGTTTCTCCACTCAGTACACATCATTGTGCCTTCAGCTACCAAATTCAAAGTATGGGCAAAACATGGGATATGTTTCCTTCTACCGAACGCTAATTCGATCGCCTTTACTATATTGGCTGCGTTGTCAGTAACAACAGCCGTTACATTCTCTTGGTCTATTTTCCAGTCTTGGCATACCTTTAAGAGAATTTCAGAAAGATAATCTGATGTATGTCTTTCATCCAATTCGTACACGCCTAAAGTGATTGAGTATAGTTCAATGTCTATTCCGAAATGCGCTGTGATGCCCAAAAAACTTTTCATATTTAAGGTATCCGACCAAATATCCGTTGTTAGGGTTATATCTTCTATAGAGGATAGCATTTTTTTAATTGTCTCTGAAATTACTTCATATTTATCGTCCAGCCAGCGTCTTAGAGTTGTTCTACTCGGGAGTTTATATTGAGGAGCAACTGTTTTCATTAGAGTTCTGAAGCCTTCGTTTTCAACAATTGAGAAAGGCTGATGGTCTTTGCAAATCATGAATAATAAACAGTTGTTCAGTTTCCTTGTCTTCTGTCCAGATTCTGAGTAAGATGAAATATCTTTAAAGGCGGCCTGTATTGTTTTTTGGCGTTTTAAAGGGGTAACGTTTTCTTCTAAGTCTAAATCAATAGTTTCATTTACGGTTTTCGGTAACGGCTCACAGGATCTTTTATTGCCACTGCCACTTGTACTAGGAATCGGTTCAGATTGAAGTAAACCATCATCAATGTTATCGTTAGGCGTTACCTTGGTATTTAGAGGATTCGATATTTCTTCTGCATTTAATGTATTTTGTTTTGGCTGAATTTCAAGATAAGCAGCCTTATGAACATTACGAACGTGCCCAATTAAGTTCGTAGTATTTCCAGCAGACTTAATTTCCTTTTGACATAGTTTGCATTTCGTTTTCTTATCATCAATTTTGTTAAAGAACTGCCAAACTGAACTTTTTTTCTTAGGTCCCATTATAACTGAAAGTTAAAAAAATAATACTTTATAGCACGGTTTACGGGGTATTTATAATAATACCTATTAACTGCCTAGTAAAATACAAATATGTTTATGCCGCATCATAATCGATAATATAGTATCGATAACTTGGAATCACTACGGTAGGTAGTATTTCAGGGTAAAAATATAACCTTCCAATCAAATCGTATTACATTGCGAAATTAATGCAAACTTCGTAACGTAATCTTCTCTTTTATATGTTAATTAGTTATATGCACGCGCAGTAAAACGTAAAATATTTTCAACATAAGTAATTACTTTCTACTTTTTGACAACAAAACAATGTGATATTACCAGTAAAATTTCGAACCCATTATCACTAAATACATTATTCTGTTTATTAATACACATACCTGTTGATAAATCAAAGTTTCTTTTTAGTTTCAAACAAAGCAAACACTTGTATCGTATTAAAACACAACACACGTTTCCACAGCAGAGACTCGGTCGGCCGGCCATATTGTTGTTTTGTTTTGTTGGTTTAATTTAAATACTTTTAATTTTGCTATACCGGCTCCGCGGCAATGGAAACATAGCCAATTCAGCCTATAATAACTGATAGGCGCGTTTGTTATATTGGCAGCACTGATTATAACGTTTCGTTTCACTCATAGTATACTCATTCCTAATTTGCTTGGTCGATGTATCGAATGAAAAACATCGATATATATTCGATGTTGAAGTATTAACAATACATCGGTTTATACGATGCATCGTTACTATACATCGAGTGTTTTAAATAAATCGATGTATATCGTCCATCTCTAGTATGACGTGTTGCGCTTGTTGTTGCTCCGGAGTGCCGATAATGTGAAAACCAGACTAATGTTAATAATATTAATTTCAATTAATTATTGTAGGACCGAACATTTAAATTTTTTTATTTTAATTTTTGGTCTAACAATTAATTGGAAAATTTTAAGAAAACACTGTTATTTCATAGTTTTAAGTTTTCTCTTCTATCGGCAGTCCCCACGACTGCCTATTTTCTTAATGTTTTTGGAAAATATGCCTATCGTAACTGCACGTACCTACTTGAGCCCGTGGCTGTAGTACAGTTTTAAAAGTTAGTAATTTAAGTAAATCATTCAGGCTCTCGACAGCGTGAAAGATTTTGGGGGGGGTCA
The DNA here is from genome assembly GCA_949152395.1 of Agrochola litura. Classification (NCBI taxonomy): domain Eukaryota; kingdom Metazoa; phylum Arthropoda; class Insecta; order Lepidoptera; family Noctuidae; genus Agrochola; species Agrochola litura. The sequence goes on along the minus strand of OX424509.1, from coordinate 11,211,045 downwards.
TGACCCCCCCCCCCCCTGTGTCACAATTGTGATCTTATCATCTTCATTCCTCATGATTAGCCTAGGGCTGTCCACTGCAGTTCATAGGCTTCTTCAATTGCACGTCATTTAGCTATACCCAGCCACTCCCATCCAGCTGCTACCGGCTACCCTGCGACTACGACTACGATCGTCGCTCCACGTAGCCTGAGGGCGTCCCATCTTCGTTATAAATAGAAAATACTGTTAACATCTGTCACAGGTTTCTTTGGAGAAAATGTTGAAAGAAATGAAGGACATTTTCAAAGATATCTGGACGAATGAGCTTTTACTAGAAAGTCAACAAATGCGACCGTTGCTGCCCAAGACGTACGCAGAAGGAAACTCAGCATAATACCACAGGGCATTGTCACTCTTGGTAAGTTAAAATTAATTATTCACCTGCTTTAGTTGTGGGTCTGATAGCTACTAGTTAGCTGTAAGAGAGGCAGTAATGTATTCAAAACTCCCTAACTATGAATTGCTCATATTATTATGTTTTCATTTTACAGAACCACATAAGGATTGCCCCAGATATTCCAGATATCAGTTGAAGGCTTGAAGGTCTTGATATGTATGTAATAAATACACTATAGCAAAATGTTTTAAATAAATATTTTATTCTTATTGTTTAATTAATTGTTTCATTAAGATTACAGTTAAAAATCATCTGTTAAAACATTTAGGTGAACAGAAATAGCATTGGAATGTAACAGTGCTTTTCCTAATACTATTGAACACAACAACTCTGAAATAATCTTTCAATTGAAACTCCTTATTTATGTAAAATGTATTGTTTACTACTGGTGCACCACAGACACACATATTCGCATTATCTAGGAACTCCACTAATGTCCAAGGTATAATATTAGGAGCATAATTTAACTTTTGTTTTAGAACAATTTTAGAAGCCAAATCTACAAGACTGCCAATATAAAATTCCCATGGACTATGTTTACTGGGCTCTGGTGCTGCTTCTGTGACATCAAGCTTATTTTCGGAAAGGTCTATGTATTCCAGGCGACATTGCAGTAAACTTGTTGGCAGTGATGTAAGTTCATTCTGGGTCATTGTTAAATACCTGTAAGAAAAAGATTTTTCATGAGGTACCAAAATGTAAAAAAAAAATTTCATGCTGTATGCAAAGAACAAAAGACATTTCTTTTTTCTCTGAGACAATGGTTTCTTTACAATGTTTCCACAAACAATGGCCACAACAAAATAAGTATTAAACTTTTAATGATTGCCTTTTTGAGATGCTATAAAAGTTAAAACAATGGTTGCATAAGCTTGGATTTGGCAGGACTCACATATTTTGTAAAGTTTTTATGAAGTTTAGGAAAGATAATTACTGTACGACACGTTTAAATCTTTCTACTGTTGATAAATACTCAGGTATGTATTCAGAATTTTTATTTGGATAATTTAAATAAAGGAAAAAAAATGCATTTTTTTTACATACATTTGTGATAAATAATTTACCTTAGGCTGCTCATTCGACCCAGTGCTGTTGGTAGTTTGTCTAGCATATTATTATCCAGCTTCAGAGTAACTAACTTTTGTAATTTCCATATTGATTTTGGTAAGTATCCCAACTTATTTCCACTTATATCTAACAACTTGAGCATGTTAGTAATCTGCAAATAAAATAATTGTTAGTTAATTTCAAGTGTTGCATACCTACATACAAAAGATTATTCAGCCATTGTTATGTATGTGTAGAAGTTATTCAAGAGTTAAATAATGTCAAATTACTGAAAGTACATAATTGAACTAGCTACAGTTATGTGGGTTAAAAGCATACCTGGGGCCCCATCAACCATCTCCAGTCCACTTCTCCTTTCACACCAAGTTGATTGTTTGAAAGATACAATTCACATAAATTCGGCATTCGTCCTGGAAAACAAACTATGTAGCACCAGTAGATAATTATTAGATCAGGCAAAAAAATATTTCAAGTTTCATACCAAATTCTGGAGGTATCTTTTCTATGGCATTATCGCTGAGATCAAGTACAACAAGCTGTTTTAATAACAATATGTCTCTTCTAAAGTTACAAAGTCTCAATCCTTTTATATAAAGAGATTGTAATGTTCTTGGGAGACCTTTGATAGGATATTCAATCCGATTACGTATTACAAGTTTAGTAGGAGCAATATCCTTGTGTGTTACACATAAGCTTGCCAAAGGCGCAAGCTGTATGTTCTTTGTGTCACCGGTTACACATGATTTTAACAGTCTCATAAAACATTTCAGCTGTATGGTTTCACTTTTTATACATAGGTCATGAGATGGTTCTTCAAAACGTATGGTTGCTTTGCCTTCGTTTATACATTTCACAAACACTTGTTTTATACATTTTACACGGTATTTTGTACCACTTTTGTTAACAGATGAGAAATGAAGAATGAAATATTCTGTTCCGCCTTTTGGTTCTTTTCCCAGTGCTAAAGTTGATTTTAAATATTTTCCACTTCCTACTATGTTTATGTTACTGTGATGTCTATTGATTACATCTACCTGGCATTGCAATTTCATGATTAATTATTTGAAGAACTACCTATTTCACAAACACAACAAACCCGGACCCGCCAAAATAGAAGAGCACAAAGTACTTTGCACAGAGCATGTAACTTTGTAACACAGATAACTCTAGGCTTTGTAATAGCACAGAGCGAGATACGAATCTGTCGTCTGTCACTGTCTGTCAACAAACAAAACCACAGATACGGTAGTAGGAACAAAACTAAAAAGTCACCACAAGCCACAAAGATAGATGCACTGTGTTCCGTCATTATCGATCTACAAGGTTATATTATGCCGCTCCAGACTATCGTCCAACAGTCTACTGTCCAACCTTCCACGTGTAGAGAGATAGTTCGTGCATGTTTGACGATGTTGGATCGGTTTAGCGCGCGATCGCTCCGATTGCGGTAAATCATACCATCGTACCCAGATCAAAGGAGTTGGCTAACTCACACGAACAGACCCTCCACACATCAGTGTGGTAATAAATTATATGCGCTCAATAAGAAGAAAACTGGAAGAAAACTGACAACTTTTGCCAAGGGTGTCACTGGTAACGTTTGACTCACAGCAAAACTTGTTTACAAAAAACTTTGGTCAGTACTTAACAAAAAAATGCCACGTTATGTTGTAATCGGTTGTAATAACAATGGAAATCATCCTACAGACTCACGATTAAAAAACTATGGGAAAGGGTGACTAAGATGAGATGCTTTAATATCGTGATAACTCTCTGGAGGTGGAAGATCCATCATGGTATCATCAGTTTCATGCTGCTGAGGTATACCAAAGTTCAAAATACGATCAAATGATTCTGTTTCTATAGCAGATGTAATGACAACTAGACAAAAGACAATATTCCAAAGAAAAAAGAATAAATATGTCACTGTCTTGTTGACACTGACAAGTTATAATTGACATTTGACAGGTAATCAATTTGTTCGGAATACAAAACGTGTTTATGTTCATAGTTTTTCTTATTAAAAAACAATGAAAAATTTAAATCTTTGGGAAGTCTGTGTAGGAGATCTTAATCTGGCATCAGAAAACAAACTCATAGTTTGTAATGGTCATGATGAAGTTAGTTCTTTCAACGAACTATATGTTTGTACACATAACCTTAGTGTGATCAATTTTGATGCAAATAATGAAGCAAAGTGGACCAAGGATCTTTCAGATATTGCCTCTCCTGATAATAAACCTATAAACATTACATTTCTCACACTTACTAACACTCTCTGTGTGGGACTTTCCAATGGAGAACTCATAACCATCAGCAACAATGGCAATACTTTAGACTTAGCTGGAGTTTGTGAAAATGGATTACTGGTAAGTTCAAAAACTTTATACTTACATTATAATTATAACATAACATCACGCCTTGTTTCCCCGAAGGGTTGGGCAGAGGTGTACCTGTAGTAGGTACACCCACATTTCGCCAATTATGTTTAAGTCCCATGTAATAGGGGGCGAGCCTATTGCCATCAACCGGGCACAAATCCAGACTCCGGGCTGCTACTGAGAAATTCCAGATAGAAAAACCAATAACAGTTTGCCTGACCCAGCAATCGAACCCAAGACCTCATGCTCAGCAGTAGCGCTTGCGACCACTAGACCAATGAGGCAGTTCAATTATAATTTTAACTATAAAAATTTATTGAATAACTAGATAAAAGCACAGCTTTTACAAGCCATAAGGAAAAATACAATAGACGTGGATGTATTTAGTAACTTGTTCCGCTTAGCTATTTCTAAAGAGCCATAAAAAACTCCTGAAAGATATCGACACGTGTTTCACCTCTCAACGAGGCATCCTCAGGATGACGATGGACTTGTTGCGAACTCCAACACGGCGTGTTGCCACACAAAGTGCTGAGTGGAGACACACTCACTCTGCACTCAGCGCTTGGTGTGGCAACACGCCATGTTCGAGTTCGCAACAAGTCCATCGTCATCCTGAGGATGCCTCGTTGAGAGGTGAAACACGTGTCGATATCTTTCAGGAGTTTTTTATGGCTCTTTAGAAATAGGTAAGCGGAATAAGTTACTAAATACATCCACGTCTGTTGTATTTTATAATGGATTTCCGCAAGGTCACGCCTGAATCAATTAATTAAGCCATAAGGAATCAAATAGTAAATACTTTATTTTTATTCAGTAACTTTAATAATAATTATGCAATATGTACAATCAATAATAACTTTCCAGGCAATGGAATGGAGTCCCGATCAAGAACTTTTGGTACTAGTTACCAAAGACATGAAAATGATTCTGATGAACATGTTTGATCCCATCCATGAGATTAGTTTATTTAATGAAGAGTTTGGAGAGAAACAGTTCATAACTGTTGGTTGGGGGAAAAAGGAAACTCAGTTCCATGGGTCTGCTGGTAAACAGGCTGCCAAGGTGAAAAATGAAGTCACTGCCGGTAATTTAAATTTTTAATTATAAAGAAAACATTTAATCGTGCTGATTGTACATATAATAGTTATTCTGCCATGCAGTACAGAGCAGTATAGTGCTGTCTTCTCTAAAAATGTAATATTTAAAAAATAAAACATTTTCTTTTCAGATCCTACAATAGGTGACAATGCAGTAAAAATATCATGGAGAGGAGATGGCAATTTGTATGCTGTTGGGTTCATAATGGATGGAATCAGAAGATTTAAAGTTTTTGACAAAGAGGGAAGCTTACAATACACAGGTGAAAAACAACAAGGTTTAGAATCCAACTTGTCTTGGAGACCCAGTGGAAATCTTATTGCTACCACACAAAAACTAAATGACAAATATCTTGTGTCCTTCTTTGAAAAGAATGGCTTAAAACATGGAGAATTCGATGTTCCTGTAAATGCCAACACAGTAGTAGAGGACATCACTTGGAGCTCTGACTCGGAAGTATTGACATTACAATGCAGAGACACGGAAAAGAATATACAAACTTTACTTCTCTACACAATAGGCAATTATCACTGGTATCTGAAACAAACTATAATGTTCAATAGTGATCAGGACATAAGCAAGATAATGTGGGACAATGACTTTGATATAGCCAACAACAAAAAACTGCATGTATTTTTACACAATGGGCAACATTTTTCTTATACCTGGATTTGGAATGCAGATCACAGTAGAGGGTATGGGCCTGAAGATGATGCAGTGGTGGCAGTTATTGATGGGAGCAAACTTCTCTTGACAGGCTTTAGACAAACTGTTATGCCCCCACCAATGTCAGCTTTTGAAATCAAACTCGATGCCAATATTAACTCTGTTCATTTTGCACCACAAAAACAGAAAGAAGAAGACTGCAATCCTAATTGTTTCTTTGTCTATACTGCAGACAATAAATTGGTATTCTGTAAACAAACTGTCAAATTTCCTTTACAGTATGAAGTTTTTAAAACTGTTCAAGCTGATCAATATGATTTTCCATTTCAATGTTTCAATTGGTTCTGGGTTAATGCTGATACAATTATAGCTAATGTTGTCCATAATAATGACACTAGCAATTTAGTTGAGTATTCAATTACATCAGAGAAAGTAGAAAACACAAGTGAAACAGCTTTACCTGCACCTGTAAAAAGGGTTCAATCCCACCCCACTGAGCCTTCTACTCTATTTTTGCAACTCCAGGATGGTGATATTGTACAAGGCAAACTTGGAGAAGATCTAGAAATTCCAGATGAGTCATTTGGAGTATCATGTCCAAAATTCGATGTGTTCCAAGTTAATAATGAAATATATTTTATTGGACTGTCACATAAAGGCCATCTGTATATCAATCAAAAAATTATAATGAATAATGTGAGTTCATTCTTTGTTCACACTCATTTTTTATTGTTAACAACATTGCAACATGTGCTTCTGTGCACAGAATTAACCAAGCTAGGCCTTGATGCTATTATGGAGTATCAGAAAAACGAATCAAATCATGTGTATAAAAGGAAAATCGAAAGGGGAGCTAAATTGGTAATTGTAGTACCAAATGACACTAGGGCTGTGTTTCAAATGCCAAGAGGAAATCTTGAAACCATCCAGCCAAGGCCTTTATCATTGAAGATTATTGGAGAATATCTTGATCGTCTTCAGTATCAAGAGGCATTTGACCTCATGAGGAAACAAAGAATCAATTTGAATCTAATTTATGACCACAATCCAGAAAATTTTATAAAGCACATTGAAATATTTTTGGAATCAGTTCAAAACATTTCATGGTTGAATCTGTTTCTATCTGATTTAGAAAATTCGGATGTAACAAAGACTATGTACTCTAGTAGTTATGCTGGAAAGCCAGATAAGCCCAAAGGCGAAATAGATGCCAAAGTTCAAAAGATATGTGATATTGTAAGAGAACATTTGAAAAAGAGACTAGACAGCGACACTAAAATATTACCATTACTCACAACATTTGTAAAGAAGAATACTATAAAAGACTTTGAAAGTGCTTTATTGATCATCAAAGAACTGAAGGTACAAGAATCTAGTGGAATAAAGTTGCCAGTTGGATCAGATGAAGCATTGAAGTACTTACTCTACATGGTTGATGTAAATCAACTGTTTGATGTTGCTCTTGGCATGTATGATTTTGACTTAGTTTTGCTAGTAGCTTATAAGTCACAGAAAGATCCAAAGGAATATGTTCCAATGCTTGATGAGCTGAATGAAATGGAAGAAAATTACAAGAGATTTACAATCAACAAACACCTGAAAAGGTTTGAGAGGGCAGTAGAAAGTCTTGTGATGTGTGGCACAAGCAAACATAATGAGTTAAAAACTTTTGTAAAATACCATAGCCTGTACCGCGAAGCATTGAGTCTGTTTTCGCCAAACGATGCTATTTTCGACGAGATATCAGATGACTTTGGACTCTACTTAAAGTTGAAGAAGCAATACACAGAAGCTGGAATAGTGTATGAAAGAGCAAATAGTATTGATAAAGCTATTGAATGCTATAAAGACGCTCTGGAATGGGAATTAGCAATAAGTTTGGCAAATTCATGGACAAAAGAACAATTTAAGGATTTGTGTTGGTATGTTTATTTGTTACAAGATATGATGGTTATATTTTTCAAGTAATTTTTTTAAAACTTTTGTTTTATTTCTAAAGGGATCTAGTGGAAGGTCTAAAACAAGACAAGCGCCACAAGGAAGCGTTAACAATTTTAGATCAGTTTTATGGTAACTGTGAACTAACAATCTCTTATGCCATTGAATGTGGACAATATAAAACTGCGTTAAGACTTTGTTCTCAATACAATAAAAAAAATCTGAAAGGTTTGTTCTGATACTTACATTTTTTTACTGCTTAAAAATGTCAAGCTTTGTTTAGTTTGTAGTTATGAATAAATTCTTCTTTGTAGATGAAAAGCTTAATCCCGCTATACTAGAAGAGTACAACAATATGAAAGAAATAATTGAGATGAACTGGGCGACATTCATAAGGTACCGTGAACGTCTACAAGTTGTAAGAGAAAATAAAACTAAGCACCCAGTGGATACATTCGACTTTTATACCAATAAGGACAGTGATTTATATTCTGATGCAGGAAGTACACTTGCTTCTTCGTCCAGGGGTTCAAGGTAAGAATGATAATATGCATATACTTACAAAAACAGGACCTAGAATTGATCCCTGTGGAACGGCTATGGCGAGTAATTGTACAGGATAATGTTAACTTAATTATTTTTGTTGTATCGGGAAGTTATACAACAAATATAAATTCAGGAAGCGAGCCATGGAGAAAATCTGCTACGAATAACAGATTTTCAAAAAAATGGCATGGTGAAAACAGTCAAAGGGCTAAGTTAGAAAGAGGAAACCACTTAGTTATCATAGCTTGCGCGATATTTATCTTCAAAGTCATTAGCGTTACCACACAGGATAACTCGTTCAAGTTCGTTATATAAACGACATAGCTGTTGTCCGCGACTTCGTCTGCCTGTATTTTATTTTTCATCATCTTTCTCTAGGTCCCAGGCTTCTTTCATAACGATCGGTACATTCGTTTAGGCGTGAAAAGGTAGCAGACAGAGTTACTTTCGCATTTATAATATTAGTATGGAAGTATGGATTTCAACTAATTCATGCTTCAACTTATTAAACAATGATTACTTCATTTTCAGTCGATCTTTCCGTTCGAGTAAGAACAGACGAAAACATGAGCGCAAAGTGGCATCACTCAAAGAAGGTTCTCAGTATGAAGATGTTGCCCTAGTAATGGCTCTACACACTTTGGTTACTGCTACATACGATTTGAGGTTGCAAGTAAAAGAAATAGTCATTGCTTTGAGTTACTTCAGTAAGGACAAAGAAGCTTACATCTTACAGGTAAATACATTCTTTTTCGAGGTTCTTACAGGTAAATACATTCTTTTCGATCGCTTTTAGCGATTGATGGTAGGGGAAAACTTATGGGTTCGCGTCACCGACATGCCCGCGCCAACATGCTGTAGCAGCTTTAACCCGGCCTGCGGTAGGAGTAAACTGGCAGAAATCGTCACGCGAAAAAGCGTTCATACTTGCAACTGTCTTCTTCTAAAATAATTTAGTCAAAATGAAAATCCAAGATGGTGGCTGCGAAATTGTTCAAATATTTCGTCGAAGGGTATCGTTTTCATAGTTTTCGAGAGTGCTAAAGTCGATAGTGAGGTCAAAATGTATATGGCGGTAATCCAAGAGGCGAAAATTTTGTTTTCTTTTAAGCTGTCTACACACCGAAGCCCGCCGGCACGAACCCGGCGAGCAAGGCCGGCGGCCTGATTTTAACAATCTTGCCGGCGGCTTGCGCCCGCGCGATCTATCCCGCGGCACGCCCCTCTCCGCTCTTCAGTTGCCCGCCGGCTTTCAACTTCGCAACTTCTAAAGCACTAACCCGCCGGGTTCGTGCCGGCGGGCCGGCTTCGGTGTGTAGACAGTTTTAAATCATACCTACGTGAGCAAGCACTTTGTTACTAACGGGGGTCCCCCGACCGCACACGTTTTTTAAGTAAAAACAGAGGTGGGAGAGTAAAATCTTATAGGTTCGCGACATGCTAATGTTATCAGTACCTTAGCTATGAGTATGACATTCATGTTGAGTTTGTTGTTGCCGGAGTGCCAATAGATTTTAATGTTTGCTATTAGAATCAATTACATTAATTAATTAAATATAGCTACTACAATAAATAAAAAAAAATATAGTGTCCTCCAACCCGGGGCCGTGGGCCCGCGTGGTGGATTATGTCCCACTCCCTCTCACAGAGAGGAGGCCTGTGTCTCAGCAAGTTCAGTTACTCAGTTTCAGTTAGTTAGTCTGATACTATTACCTGTGTGTACGTTACTCAGTACTATTAGGCCCGTATTACGGCGGCTTGAATCTAGTTTTAAGTAATGCTTGAGTATTGAGTGACGTTCTGTAATACGGGCCTTAGTTTCAGTTTTAAGTTTTCACTTCTATCGGCACTCCCCCCCCAAAACTGCCTACTTTTAGGGTTCCGTACCTCAAAAAGAAATTAACGGAACCCTTATAGGATCACTTCGTTGTCCGTCTGTCTGTCAGTCTGTCAAAACACATTTTCTCAGGAACGCGTGGCAGTATTAAGTTAAAATTAATTTCAAATACGTAGGTCTGCTGTCCCTTGGAGCCATAAAAAAATCAAGATCAAGTCGATGCAATAAAAAAAAAAGGGCATTTATGCGACATATTTTGATACTCTCCAATAAATCAAAAACTATATGGTGCTTCCCGTTGACTTAGAATCATGAAATTCGGCAAGAAGCAAAGTATCACAGTACAAGTAAAGCAAAACGTTGGAAAATCGTTAATTTGTATTTATCACATACATTTTTTTTTTATTACAAATGTACATTTGCAGTTGGAGAATTGTCCGTGACATAGGTATATCGATCTATGTGCGAACATAGAGTTTTTCAACTACAATGTTAAGTTTGTTAAAAAAAAAAATCCTAACTACGGAACCCTTAATTGTGCGTGGTCCGACACGTACTTGGCCGGTTTGTTTTTTTTATCCATTTATATTTCACAAATATTCATTCCTCATGATTAGCCTATGGCTGTCCACTACAGTTCAGGCTTCTAGGCTTCTTTCAATTGCACGTCATTAGCTAGCCCTGGCCACTCCCATCGAGCTGCTGTCGGCTAGACCCTGCGACTAGACTACAATCGTCGCTCCACCTAGCCTGAGGGCGTTCCACCCACCTGACCCACCCCATATGTCGATTATTAGGCAGACCCGGATCTAGTTTTTTTTTTGAGGCGGAACAAAAGCTGCCGTCTGCCGCCCCCCGCCAATCTTTTATGGGGATGCGCTAAGTTAGCCCGCGAAATTCAAATTTTCTCAAAATGAAAATTTTGCCAGCAACATACTAATCAAATTGTATCGATCGATAATGCGCCAATCCATCAGGGGCGCCAAAACTGTTGTAAAAAAGAAAAAATAGAAATATTATTGTGCTGCGCGTCTCATTTATTGTAAAGTTGCGGTGTGCTGGGTGGTGCACTTGTCTGTTACGCTTGAATGTTGCCCGGGACACGGGCCTCGATTCGCCCCCCCCCCCCTAGATCCCGGACTGTTATTAGGCTGTATTCTCTGCGGCAGTGGGCAGCGGGGCGGCGGCGACAGGGGCGCATTCAAATGCATAGTTTTATAAGGAACTGTTCTTGCTCCCCGTGCCGCTGCTATCGAGAACAGTTCTATAAAAAATTTGAGAATAGGGCCCTTAGTTATAAATGGAAAATACATGGATAGAAAATACGATCTTATGTTACAGGGTTCTTTGGAGAAAGTGTTGAAAGAAATGAAGGACAGTTTCAAATATATCTGGACGAATGAGCTTGTACTAGAAGCGACTAATGCGACCATTGCTGCCCAGAATGTACCAGACGGACAAAACATAATACCACAGGGCATCGCCACTCTTGGTAAGTTAAAATGAATTAAGCGTCACATTAAATCGACCTTAGAAGCTTTTAGATGCAACCCTGTTTTAGTTATAGGTCTGATAGCTACTAGTGAACTGTAAGAGACTGTGCACACGATGCGTTTCGGCGCCGCACCGCAAAGATTTCGCCGCATTGGCGGTCACACGGGCGCTGCGGCGCCGCGCCCAAAGCGCGTAAATTGTCATCTGTCAAACATTTGTGTTTTTGACAACGCACAAACAACTGAGCGGTGCCGCTCTGGTGTCACAACACCCCTCCCCGCTTCGTCTCGCGGGGTGTTGGTCCGGTTTACGTGAGGTGCGACGCTGGAACGCACCGTGTGGCATACCATGGATATTTGTATGTAGGAAGCCACAGCGAAACCGCTCTAGCTCCGCGCAACGCATCGTGTGCACAGGCTCTTAAGAGAGGCAGTAATGTATCCAAATTTGTCCTAATTATGAAATGCTCATATTATTATGTTTTCGTTTTTCAGAACCACACATAAGGATAGCCCCAGTTATTCCAGATATCAGTTGGAGGCTTGAAGGTCTTAATTAATAATATGTATGTAAACAGTATAACAAAATGTTTTAAATAAATATTTTACTCTTATTATATAATTAATTGTTTCATTAAGATTACAGTTCAAAATCATCTGTTAAAACATTTAGGTGAACAGAAATAGCATTGAAACGTAACAGTGCTTTTCCTAATACTATTGAACACAACAACTCTGAAATAGTCTTTCAATTGAAACTCCTTATTTATGTAAAAATGTATTGTTTACTACTGGTGCACCACAGACACACATATTCGCATTATCTAGGAACTCTACTAATGTTCAAGGTATAATATTAGGAGCATAATTTAACTTTTGTTCTAGAAAATGCTAAATCTACAAGAGTAACTAACTTTGTGATTTCCACATTGATTTTGGTAAGTATCCCAACTTATTTCCACTTACATCCAACAACTTGAACATGTTAGTAATCTGCAAATAAAATAATTGTTAGTTAATTTCAAGTTTTGCATACATACAAAATTTATTCAGCCATTAATGTGTAGAAGTTATTCAAGAGTTAAATATTGTCAAATTACTGGAAGTACTTATTTGAATAACTAGCTACAGTTATTTGGGTTAAAAGCATACCTGGGGCCCATCAACCATTTCCAGTCCACATCTTTCACACCAAGTTGATTTTCTGTTTGAAAGATACAACAATTCACATAAATTCGGCATTCCTCCTGAAAGACAAACTATGTTAACAACAACAGATGCTACTTTGATCTGAAAAAAAAAAGTATTTTGAGTTTCATACCAAATTCTGGAGGTATCTTTTCTATGGCATTATCACTGTGATCAAGTAGGTACAACAAGCTGTTTTAATAACAATATGTCTCTTCTAAAGTTACGAAGTCTCAATCCATTCGTGTAAAGAGATTTTCAACTTTAGGGTCAGTGGGTCGTCTTAGGGGTCTCCCAATGTTCTTGGGAGACCCCTAAGACGACCCACTGACCCTAAAGTTGATTGCAAATATTTTCCTCTTCCTGCTATGTGATATCTATTGTTTACATCTACCTGCTGGCATTGTAATTTCATGATTAATATTATATAAGAACTACCTATTTCATAAGCTGTTCATTGGCAAAGACAAATAGTAGGTACTATACATATTTATTACACTTGTACTAAAAATTTGTGCCCGGTTGATGGCAATAGGCTCGCCCCCTATTACATGGGACTTAAAACATAACTGGCGAAATGTGGGTGTACCTGCTACAGGGACACCTCTGCCCAACCCTTCGGGGAAACAAGGCGTGATGTTATGTTATGTTATACTAAAAATAAATCCGACTGTCAACAAACAAAACTCAAGACTTTAGTTTTGTTTTTGAAATCATCAAATAAAAATCATAACAGTTGAGTTGTCACCAAGGAACGTCACTGTCAGTGTCAATATGTCAAAAATTGTTAATACCAACCTTACAAACAAAACGTTGTTGGTACTAACACTATGGACTCATGTCTGAAATAAAGAATTTGAATTTGAATTTGAAAAAAAACGGAAGTTCCTAGTGTTTTTTAAGTTACGTCCCCACTAAGGTGTGTCCGTGAGGTTAAGCCGCACGGCCGGCCAAGCCTCTGCCCTATTGGGGATGCGCCTTTACAGTGAGACACTATAGAATTTTTAATCAACTAACTGTGGAAAAAAAGGACGAGCTCGTTGGACATCAAAACATTGTTCTAAGTCAATCAACTAATCAATAAGTCCTGATATTCTCACATCTATTTTCGTACAATGCGAAATCTGACTGGAAATGTGTAGCTTGATGTGTAGCCGTGTCCGGGACACATTGTTTTGGCTTCATTGGTGTTTCTAGAGTTCTATTTATTGTTATTGTGTGCCGAAAGGTTTCAGAATTTGGTTTTAACAGACGATTGTAACCACATATGACAAAAAATAGGATCCTAGATATATGATAATGTAATAGTAGGATAAGAGATAGGATCCCATATACATTATGATCCTAGATATATGATAGTGTAATACCCCACTTAGGAACGCTAGGTCCCTGTTGGTCCTATTAGAGTTGTAGTTTATTGATTTTTTGTAATCTGGCAATAATAACATTCAGCTGTCTATCTCTATTCCGTTGAATACCGTATCGTCGCTTTCTGGGAGTTTATTTATTACAGAAACAGAGAAGAACAATAAATTAATCGATTTCCCATTAATTTCTAATAGGTGAGTGCAAAAATTTAAATATTTTATATAGAGGGTATATTTAAGTGAAATAAATATTTAGATTTTTTTAGTACAGTCTGCTAAAAGGGTGTTAAAATTTATTTATAATCGGACGCTAGGATGCAAAATCAATTGCTTAAGTATTATTTAAGAAATGTACACAAACCGTTTGCTCAATATTCATTTGAACTATTTACAAACAGATCCGTTATCAAAAAAATGGCTGCATTGGTCGTACAATCCCGATTTGCCGGTCTGAAGATCGAGGATGACGACTACCCCCCTAACGATAACCAGAAGGCGAAAAAACCTAAAATAAACACTCCCAAGAAGATCGAGCCTCCTAAGAAAACAAAAACCGTCATTACTAAACCCCAGGTAAAATTCTTATTGAGAACTATTTGATAAAAATATAAATTATAACTGCAGCTGATAACAATTAATAGCAAACAAATAAAAATTGGTACTAAGGTACACAAATTAAATGAAGTAAACACTGATGCATCACTTAGTTGATGTTGTCCCGGAATTTGATATTCTTGAATTCATTTTTTACTAGCACATATTCCAGATTAGCGTAACATAATATATCATCTATATATTAGTCAAATCAAGCGCACCCAAGTGGGAATACTATGTACCTCTGGCTATGCCATATTATTATGGGAATACAGAATCCTAATTACACGATTAGGATTCTGTATTCCCATAATACTACACACTTTCAACCACAATCCCAAGGGTTTTCAAGGAAATTCCTAATTCATTGCTTCATAGGTTTGAAAAATTTGTCTGGTCAGCTACGTACATAATGCAATGAACGTGGCTGAACTGTCAAAATGAAAGGAATTGTGATCAATTGTGATTTTGTGTGTTTCACAATCACCCCACAGGCTTGATGGTATTTTTGTCAAAGCAATTTTAAAATTAATGCCTACAATTTTTTGGTAGAAAAACAATAACTGCTAAAGATTTTTGTATGGCCGATTAATGGTAATGAAATGTATCCAGAATATTATATTAAAAAAAATATAGCTTAGGTACCCAGTTTGTTGTTGTTTGTGTTTTTTTTTTTTGTTTATTTGTCAGTTTTTTTGAAAGCATATTTTGTAGCTACATAGAAGAAAGAACTATGTATTCTTTTGTAAATAAGGAAAGTCCTGTCCACATAAATACTACTGTGTATTTGCTATATCACGGTGGAATCGGTACAGTTTTCATCTTTCTTCTTTGTATAATAATAATTTACTGTTTTGCAGCTATTTTAGGTAGCTTGCTATGTAACTTGAGGTTTTCTTTCAAGACAGTTAGCAAAATGTGGTTCCTCTCACAGAAAGGTGGAGATCATTATACAATGACTATGTTGCAAAATGTAAACAGATACAGTGCTGCTCATTCTATGCATGCCAACCAGGGTCCGGAGTCTGTTTAAAGACTCGTGTCCAGGTGGGAGATCTATAGCAGGTGGAATGAATGGTTTGGGTAAGGAAGCACTGTCTCGCCACTGCTTCAGTCATTCTTGTGATTGTTCGCCAGTAAGTGTGCGACAGTGGCAGTCCAAAATACACTTACAGAAGGTTGTAGTACTCATTGAACCACCATCTACTATCCAAGACATGCCCATAACATACCCAAGACATGCCCATGTTGGGCCACATCCTATTTACAAATGACTATTCTCTCATTTGTAAACAGGAAATAAACTCTACACTACTGGAAATAATAATGTGGGAATATAATATTATTTCCAGTAGTATTTAAAGATTGAATGACTTTCTAGCACTTTGTAACAATAACTGTACTGTAATATTATATATAATTTGTATCAGCCCATACCCAAGAAGAAGAAGTCCAAACAACAACCTGTCTCAGCCGACCAGTGGGAACTATGGAAGCAGAAGGATGAAGAAATGGTTGATGGCAACTTTGAGACTGAACTGCAACAAGTCAGTATTTAATGTTTATGTTGTTCTAACTATTATTGATTTGTTTATTATGCTCTTAAACAATGAGTACACTATTACTTTAAAAGTCTAAGCACCACATTGTTTATTACATATTATGCATGAACATAGTACAGTAAAAATAATGACGAAATCATTAAAATCTAGTGACATATAATTATTATGTGATTTATCCCATAATAATGAAGTCACAGGAAATTGACTATTATATGTTAGTGGAGGAAAGAAGTGCGCTTTACAATACATAACTACAATTTACATGCATATAGACACTATTTGCCCAAATAAGCTTAATAATACTAAGTGGTCATTAACCACACTGAAATCCAGACTATGGACTGCTGCTAATTATTTCCTACTGGAAAATCCCAACAACACTGCCTGATTTGTGGATTGAAACCAAGAACCCATGCTCAGCAGTGGTACTTGCAACCACTAGACCTACGCGGGACTTCCACACTATGCACCTATCTATACCTGCTGTGAAAAATTATAAAAAATATGTTTTCAGGCTATTCTATTATCAAAGCTTGATTTTGAAGAAAAGAAAGATGTCTACAAGCAAACTAAAAAGGACGCCGATATTGAGAAGAAGGTAATTGAACAAACGGCCAAAGCAGGCTCTAAGAAACAGAAGAAGAAAAACGTCATGAGTCTCGACCAGTTCAATGACATGATGAATGTGGGTGAAGATAATAATATGAAATGTAAGCTTCCCTAACCTTTCAGTTTTGATTTATTTAACGAAGATTTGTCTGCTCTATTTTGTGGCTTATTTAAAACTTATTTTTCATTTTAGTCAATCATGTTGATGAAAAATGTCAGCTGGAAGATCCTAAGTCACCTGACAAAGATACAGAATTCTTCGAAAGAGTGAAATCGGAGACTAAAAACGAACTTTTAAAGGACAAAATCTATGATAGAGTAAAGAATCGTCAACCAGCTTCTGATGAAATTATAACCAGAGTACAATTTGCTGACGCCCTGGAGAGAAAGGATAGAGAAATAGCGACGTTGAAAGAAGAGGTCGTCACCCTCAAACAAGAGCTTTATACAGTCAAGTCCCGAAATAAAAAGTTGTGTAATATACTTGGACAGGGAGAGAGTAAGTTGAAGGATTCATTTACTACTTGAACACACATAGTAATTTATAATTTTCATCGCCTACCGCGGCGCGTGAAACTTCGCTAAATCATGCCTACTATGGCAGACAGTCTCAAATCGTTTTGAGAAAAAAGTCATAGGTTAATCTATATAAAAAAACATTATTTTTTATTTCTCCTAAACCTTACATGGGCCACTTATGAAACGTCAGAAGCTAGGTGCAATCAATTGGAATTGGTTGTTTCGAACTTCCCTTCGCTAAGTTCTGTAACCGAAGTTCTGCAACCTGTTAAGGCTTGTGCAGACCAGCGCGACACGCGACGCGACACAAAGGCACCGCTCGTCGCGCGACGGTCGGTACCTTTGTGTCGCGCTGGTCTGCACAAGCCTTTATAAAAGTGGATACTGTTATAAGAAATGACTTGCTTGTTTTAGTTAATCTAAATTTGGGTATCACAATTTCATGTCTACTACGTGTCCTATTTATATAATGGAAATCGCTTCTTATTTTGAAAAGTCCTAAGTTTTTGCGAACATACAAAATACTTTCTAAGATATAAAAAGAAGGCAGAGTCAATATATCAATTTCTTTGAATTTGTTTCTAAGTGACTCGCGAGGACCTATTTTATAGATAGCGAAATGATAAAAAACCAATATCTGGCCGTTATTGGTAGATGGGGACAGGTACCATACATTTCTGCCCCTCTTCCTATTGATGTAAAATTGTGTTTTTCCTTAGTCTAGTTTATTTCTCATCTGGTTAATAGTTATTTACTTTAATACATTACAGTGAAAGATAAAGCTGAAGTGCTGATAGAAGTGGAGCGGTTGCGGTCGGTGCAGGCAGAACTGACGGCAGAGATAGCATCACTACACACAGACCTGGAGAAGGAACGCTCCAAGAATACAGACCCTAGAGCCAACAAAGACAAGGTAGGAATGTTTACTTGTTTTACGCTTTTCATAAAAATGCTTTTCGGATTATTTTTACCTAACGATCTGTTCTGTAACGAAAGTAAAGACTTGCAAGAAACCGCTGCGTCAAACAACGAATGCCCTATTAAAGAAGGAGTTTAAGGCCCATCTAAAAATGAATATGAGCAAACAATTTATGGCTTTTGTTAAAAAAAATTTAAAGCTGGCAAAGCTACAATGTAATTTATCAATATATTATGTAAATAATGTACAAGTCTGATGCTTTTTGTCTTCTTATTTATTTATTGGTCTATCTACAATAGTTTTTTTTTTCTTACAGAAACATACCACAAAAAAGAAAAACATACGTTTTGACGTTTCATCAGAAGCTTTACTGGTAAAAGAATCAAGTTCTGGAACTGGTTAATTAAAAGATTTATACGTATTTTTAATAAAACTAATTAATGTTATAAAAACCGAAATAAACGGAAAATGATCTGTGAGATTTTTATTCTTTATAATGTAAGACTATTTTTGTTGTGGCCGTCAAAATGGCATATCCCAAAACAAAATTACAAGACACTGATGCTGATTAAAGATAATTATAGTATTAAATGGATGTTATTTGCACTCTAGATGTACCTGTAGGTTAGATGATACTCAAATTATGAATCTCAATTATTTTAAGAGTCGTCAATTTAAGTGAACAAAAATATTTTTATGGGGATGATAAAATTGTATGTTGTATTGAACATTTCAAAATTTGTTATGGGAGGCCAGAAATCCATGTTATTTTATACTGCATATCTGCATTATTTAAAGTTTATTTTTGTTTAATTCTGATATACTTACATAATTATTATTTATGCACACATCTATAACATTATTTTGTTCACGTATCATACTCAGATTGTTTTCAGAATAATTTGATGTTGTATGTTACAAATATGTAATATAGAGCCAGAGACTAAGCTCTAGGTGTAATGTAAATTAGATGCTGCCCATACTTTGCGTAGCCTTTTGTCTACAGAACCAAGCACAAAATTATATAAAGTGATCATTTTCATATTAATTAAGCCACGTGGCTTTATTATAATATCCTTTAATTTTTTTTTATTGTCCGGTTGAACAACAACCATTTATTTCAGTATTATTGTTTAAAATGGGATTTGCTTGATATTTTTTTTTTACTGTATTTGATTATGTGATTACATTATGATTACTTTGTGGTTACTATCCAGATTGTAAGAATTTTTTATTTGGTGCATAAACTGTGTTAATTTCATCAATATTTTTCACTGTGATTTATATTCTTAGTAAATGGGTTTACTTAGGACTTTATAATTTTTGTATGGACAAAAATAAAAACATTATTTAAAACAATGCACGATTTTATTGCCATATCTATTACATACACAATTATAATTGGTACAACAGTATAATAAATGTCACTACAAGTAAAAGAAATATAACCAGTTGATGTATTACATAATCCGTGCACAATTAAGGGTTAGTTTCTAAAGCAGTTCTATTTTAAAAATTAAAATTGTGTATCAATTGATCGACGCATCTCTGATGTATCTTAGAACCGAAACATCAGAAAACTGGAAACTCATTTACATTGATATTATTATCCTTAAAATAGATAGGTGATAAATAAAAGTATTACTAATGTTTAAAATTATGCATAGTCACATAAATGAGGACACAAACAAGGCTTCTTAAAATAATATTCATAAATATTATCGGCTCATTTGTTCCAGAATTAGGCACAATTGTATATATTCCATATTTTCATACACACAAATTATTAATCGAAAGGAGACATGTTTACAAGTTAACCTTACGAACATTTCTAAATTATATAAGGGTACTTACTGTATAGTGTAAGAGGTTCTACATTCTAATACTACTCTATGTTATTCGAATTACATATGGATTTCAACACAATACAACTGTGTATAGCCTGGTGTACAAATGCCTAAGTTGTTGACTAGCTGATATATTTATTGTCTAAAGGTATGCAATACAAGCGATTTAACAAATTTCAGCTCTAATATAATGGATACCCAGTGTGACAATGTTCCTTTAAACCACTTAAATATTACAAAATACTCATAATTCATTTGTACAAAAATATGAATTATTCATGATAAGAACTTAAGTAAATACCTACTTATATCATACAAGTGTCATATTGGCAGTAACAGTGATTATGGCAACGTGAATTTGATTTCTAAAATATTTTTGGTCCAAAAAATTTATATTATACTTAAACTCGTTCACATTACTTTAATTTGAATTATTTTATAGAAATACATACACCACTTTAATACTGATGTTACAGAATATAAAATATTATTTATTAGTAGTTAATAACTAAGCGAAGACTATGTTATAACTAGTTACTTATAATATGGCAGTAAGTGGTAATTGCAGAGCATTGTTGAACGTACTCGCGAGATTCGCACGTCACCACGTAGGGATACTATTCGAGTACTTACACGTAACTGATTTATGTCTATTCGATGGGTTATTTCACAATGAAAGAATACGTAACAAGTACAATACACTGGCGTTCATATTCACTCATAACTCCGCGATTCAAGTGTTGCTCTATGGAGTCCTACACTAACTTTAATCACTTCACATTTCACTTCAACCATTGCCTATTCAAATGCATTTGTCTCGATTCCATATTTCTGCGTTCCTTTCTGAACCCTTTTTGCTCAATAATGTGCAGATGCGTATTATCTGCTGTATTACCTGGTTGCAGGTATTAGCCATCGCCCGGGGTGTCGACGAGGCTGTTATATAAGTGTACTTGCGAACACTTATGTTTGAAAGTCGCTGTGTGATACTATTCTGTATCATAAAACCGCGTTGATCGATGACCGTATGGATTCATTTCCATGGCGTGTGCTGTAGTCCCGTTAACATGCTGGTACGTCTGCGCATTTGATGGTGCTTATCGGTTTAATGAGTACGTCGCATTCGGAGTCGTCTATCACTTTGTTCGATATTTTGTCGACGCAGTATACGCCGCGTTGTTTCGTGGCTTCCTCGCCCTGTAACAAGATTTAGGTTTGTACAAGCATGTAACTGTATTGTTTTTGAGTGGTGACACTCAAAGGAAGGTACTTGTTATTTTCACTGCTGCATGAGAGCAGTTAAAGTACAGTCAGCTACAAAGTCGATTAACACTACTTCTTTTACACATCATCTAAATTGACAATACAATTATTTTAGATTTCTAGTTTTTTTTTTAAATATTATTGACGTGTGTCTGTTAGTACAAACCTACTAACGGAAATAAAATCATTTATCATCATGCTATGAGATAATATTCGCTGAATGTAGCTTATACTATCACGTGGTACGTACCGGCATGTGACAGGGCTTGGAGCAAGGGTTCCATGCGCCGACCCACCAGTGTGTGCGCAGCGTGTGCGGCGGACAGGCGGGCTGCTTGCACTGCTGCATCAGAGCCTCGTGTCGCGGCGACTCGATGTGGTAGCACTGCGACTGTTCTACTGCACCTGTGGAGCAACATACGAACATTATACACTGCTACAATGTTCCCACTGCTGGGGCACAGGCCTCCAATCGATAAAAGAGAGTGGGCCTTAATCCACCACGCGGGCCCAGTGCGGGTTGGTAGATGTCACTTGTTTTAAAATTTTTGGTTCTAGGACATGCCGGTTTCCTCACGATGTTATCCTTCACCGTTTTGCGAGCAGTGGTGATGAAATAATTTACACAAAGTAAAGCGCCTGTCAGACTTCGAACCTACGACCTACAACTCGTAAGTCGCGGCTGTTTCCCCTTCCCCCACGACTGCTCTCTTGCATGTGCCTTCTTATAAATGAAATCTTGCCTTAAAGTTTATGAACGCTTGTTCGCCGGGTGGCTGGATGAGAGTAGCCGCGGATTAAGTTAAATGACTTGCGTTTAGGGAGGCTTTTGTGCAGCAATGGGTTTCTCACAGGCTGATAATGATGATTACACACTCATAACACGTACACTGACATTTATTGTACACTATTTGACCTGACAGACGTTGTCCTTTCCAAAAAAAGCCCTTTCAGTTTTTCCCAAATTTTCTTTTTAATTTTCTGATGTAAAAAATTAGAAAGTTCTTTTAGAAAATAGAAAGTTCTTTTAGAAAAATCAGTTTCAATTTTTCTTTCCCTAAATATATTCGGACTATTAGGAACATTAAAAAAAGAAAAAATAAATCGGTCGTAGCCGTTCTCAAGCTATAGGTATACCTAGATTGAAATGAATAACATCAACTTACGATTATGTTCATCGACGCATTCGAAATATCTTCGCATGTAGCCGAGGCCGCAGGACACGGAGCAAGCCGACCACTCGGACATGCGGTACTTGAACCGATGCTTCATGCGCTGTCTATCCACGGTGTATTGGTACGTCACGCCAGGGTTCCGGTGTCGGCCACGGTAGATCATTTGCTGGAAAAAAAAAACGATGAAAAAGAAAGCCTGAAGATCTGGAAAGTTACTTTATTAGTCCCACAACAGCCTGCGCGCGGATGTCGTCCACAAAATGAAAAAAATGCCACTGTGAAACATTCTCTAAAAGTTTTAGGGCTGAAAATGACATCTCCAACATAGGTAACTAGGGATCATACCCAAACGGTTGCGAATTCGTAAGCCGTGTTTGCTTCTGAATATCACAATGCCATGGTGCCTCGATTACCTACTTAGGTAGGTACTACTTACTATATAAATTAACATCAAGTATTTAGGTAAGTTCCTCTGAGTCGTAAAATAGATACTATTGTATTGTTTCACTTACATAAACTTTAATGTCTTCTGCGAGCGGTCCCACAATTCGTACTTTCTCCCAATCACGGTCTCGTTCGTAAATAGCTGGAGTTCCCGCTACAAAGTATTCCGTCAAAGTAGCATTTCTGTAATGGAATTTGTAATAGGTTAAAAAAATAGCGGATTACAAAGAAAACTTTATACGACAAAATAATTTTCTTGCTTGGCTTACCGTGTTCCATTCAGGTATATTTTATTAGACTTGGCGCTTTTAATAGTAATGTAATTGCCTGGATTAACTTTCTCTTCTATTTTCACATTCCTTGACCCAGCAGGTATGACTGCAACCTGTTGATGTAGATTTGATTAGGATTCGTATGACAACTTTATGGTTATGGACTGTCTAATCGAAGAACGTGTTTAAAAGTAGGATAAGCTACGGCTCAGTCCAAAGATCTGCTGATTGTGAGATGGAAGGGGTTCTTGAAAAAATAGCCTCCAGAGGCAGTGAGGTCAGGGTTTGTACTACCTTATTCATTAGCTCATATTATGGACAAGCAGAAAGGCTCAAAGGGTCGGTTCCGTCTACCACTGTGGTGGTAAACTCTTTGCAGAGTATACTCGTACTTACCTCACTAAATCCGGATTGCTTGGTGGTCGGTTTGCTGTAGATACCCTGCACCGTCTTGCAAGCCGATCCGTTGCCGCCACATACACCACACTTATCTTCCTCTGTTTCTGAACCCACTATCCAGTCACATCCGACTTTGTAGCATACGCCTGCGAAAAAGCACTTGGTCTTTAAAAAATGCTGCCACCGAAAGGATTAGGTTTCGGTTAACTGTAAGGGTATCTCGCACCTTTATATCCGGTGGTCTATAAAGATTAATTCTCTGTAAGTAGGTGCTTATTACCATCTTACCAAAAATCGTAACAGACATCATTATTTTATTTTGGAAACGGTTGGATAAGTATAGGTTTATAGAGTCAACGTTGGGCACGTTTGAGCGATTAAGAAACTTAATCGGTTCAGCGCCCTAATTGCTGTTTTGTGACGCTTTTATACGATACTCAAGGCTTGTACTAGTGCCTGATTGGCTTTTAATAAAATTTACGGTGGAAAGGATGTTAGAATATAAAAAGAAATGCAAAAGGAAGCTCAGCATGATAAGGTCTACCTATATTTTTTTATCAAGATCTACAGACTCTTTTTTTGCCGGCCGGCCGGTCACCTAACCGCTGGTCAGACCAAGTAACCGCCCTCACTGGACTCTCTGTTCTGCGACCGCCCTGAGAGAAGCGGAGAACCGAAGTGGAAAAACATCATACACAAAGCCACGAAGGCCTTTCAGGGACACGACCTTCAGTAATGAAGTACGCGACCAAGAAGAAGACAGACTCTTTGGCAACGCGCAAATCACTACCTACTTACAATAATATAGTGCCTACCTAATGAATCTATGTCCTATTTTTCTACAATTATCAGCTCAAAGATACCGAAAGGACCAACCTACTGACCTTCCTTCCTTTAGATCTTAAACTTCATACATTATAGGATGACCAACATCTTATAGGTAATGCGTTTTCTAGGTATACAGTGATAATAGTGATATTCTTACCAGCTATGCACATGTCCCGAGCCCCCACGCTCTGCCTGCAGGGAGTGCCGTCGGCGACGAACCCGCCCAGCATTTCCACATCGCTGCCGTCGCGCGCCACGCATTGTAACTCGCAAGGTTTGTCTGTAAATACGCACATCGTTTTATGACCGCATCAACGTTGTGATTATGTACCCACATTGGTTTCAGATACATAAAATTTCAAATTCGTTTAAAATTATTATACCCTTCTCGGAAAACCTGTACGTACCTACATGTTGTTGGTACGGACAGCAACAAAAGTACACGCAAATGTTATAGTTGTCTAATAATCTAAGTACAGAGTAGGTACATAATCAATACTCTGCCTTAGCATTTTATATCACGAGTTTTTGTTATTTTAATTTTACTTCTATTCTGTTTTTATTTGTTTGATGTGGCTAATGTTTTTGATTAAAAGAACTCAATTGCTAATTGAAATTAAATTGGAACTTGTTGTAGGCATTAAAATTAAATTTTAGAATAATAACTTCCCTAACTTACCTTGATCGAAGTAAGGTATCCACTCCGATATCGTTTCGTTCTTATACGTCATGTTGTTATGTTTGGAGCACTGCACTTCCCGGAATGTTGGCTCGTTGATAGGGCACGGGTCGGCGTTGCAGACCTTGTATCTAGAAAACGTTACATAGATTTCACAAATCTGCAAGTCATGGAGAGTTTAAAGTCGCGATCAAATTAAATGTTCAATAACGGTCCGTGTTTCATAAAGCTAATTGTTCTGACACACTCGCAACAAACAACCTAAATTCACAAGCATCCAGACTTCGCTTAGCAGCACAAAGGCTCAGAAATGGAGTCGTTTAAAAAACGGTAAAACCGAAATAGTGCTTACCGGCTTCTATCACCAATACAGTAGTTGCCATTGTTGTTGGGTTCTGGGTTGTTGCACTCGCGCGACTGTGTAGAGACGCCGGCGCCACACGTTCGAGAACATTCGCTCCACTCTGACCACGGGCCCCATTCGCCGTTTCGAGGCTTTGGAGAAGGCGTGCGAGGAACGCAGGTCTGGTTCTGACACCACTGTGGAAGTTAATGATTTGTTTAATCTCTGGTGTACCTGGCCTCGGCAAATATAAGGTGTCTATCTCAATCTGACTCATACACCACAAGCATTATAAATTAATTTATGACTTTTGGAGCCAGCAGCTGAAATCTAGTTGATGTTTGGGGAATATGATATAGGTACCTAACACTTGTTTATTTAAAAGCTGACTTCCTATACTTTTATAGGAAGTCAGCTTTTAAAATACATTCTGAGTAAATCCACAGATAAAGATCTGTGCATTCCGAGTAAATCATCATTCGATCCACAGAGCACAACATACCAATATCTACGTGTAAAATCCCATGAAGCAATAGCAAAAACACATGCTGAATGGCCGTCAATACAAAAAGCTCAATGAGTTTCCTGCATGTCTCACCATATCGAGTCCGCAAGTGGTTCCGGGCGCGGCGGGGCGCAGCATCGTCTTGCACACGTTGTTCACTTGGCACCACAGATGTTCACACAGCTCTGTTGGCTTGGAACACACGACCGCCTCCGCGCCGAACTGCAAGTGACATTGGTATGCAGCATCGAACGTTACACCTGAAAAATAACTAGTTTAATATTTACGTATTTTGAAGTTTCAGGAACAGGTTGGGAATGCTATGAATTTTGAAACTTACCAGCAGGAACTTTAGGATAGACATACAGTGGCTCTTGAGATGGTCGATCGCTTAGGCACTCGCCCAATCCCGCACTAAAAGAGAAGATTTGAAAATAAACTTATAAGTCAAGTTAAATAGGTACTATATTTAACGCCTACACAACACTAAACGACACTATAATCCGTTTAGCAGAAACTCAGTCATATGCAAACAAACAAACGTTCCGTTTATTAAATGTAGAGATGTATGAAGTCGTTCAAAGTTATTCAGCGTTAAATTCATTCCAGCTGGATTAGGAAATAGTCGACCATAAAATTGTAGCACAATACGTTTTCTACGTAGCCGAGCAAATAACAGCTGAAGCAGAACAGCGGGCGCGCCTACTGGATCCATTTCAGCACATTTCGCACAATTACGAGCGCGTTTACACACTTTACCACACTTTACAATGATTTGTGCGTACGAAACTGCGAACAGCGTATACGCCTCTATAAACGCACGGTTTCACAACCACTCAGTCCTTGGTCAGCGTAGACGTGCAATAAACATGTCACATTTAGATCCATCAATTTTTTAACAGCCTTCGTTTATATTTCTATTGATCACGGAATGCTTTAAATTTAATTCATTATAGAAGCGCCATAATTCGATGTTTTATGATGATTAGCCTGCTTGATGATGACAAATATGTAAGTTGGGCGCGTGTGTGAATGGCTGTAAAATACAGATTCTGTTGCGACATTTAATAATTAATTTTTCGAGATCGAATATAACATCCGGTATTAGGTTTCGATTCAAAATCTTTATTTATGTGTGCGTAGGATTTCTGCTTTCAATTTTATTGGCACTATAAACCATTTTATGTAGTTTGCTAGTAGTAACAGTATTATGTAAAGACGAGGCCACTTTCATGTGCAAATGATGTCGGAATTAAATAAAGCTGTTGCATTAACGGAGTGGTCACAATAACTATAAAAACTTTTTACAAAAAAAAAAAACTACCGACTTCCAAAAAAAACACTACAAAGTGAAAAATAACTTTAATTTCGGAAGTCGGTGTCTTGGGTTTTGTGTTTTCGTTTCTTGCCACCGACTTCCGAAATTAAAGTAATTTTTCACTTTGTAGTGTTTTTTTTGGAAGCCGGTAGTTTTTTTTTTGTAAAAAGTTTTTATTTTTCACTTTTTAGTTGTGGTACCTACCCCACACATTCGAATACCACTACCTACTACCAGTGTCAGGAACTTATCATATCGTCTACTTACTAAGTGGGAAAAAAAAATACGTATTTTGTAGCTAACTCAAAAACTACCCAAGCAAAGTTAATAAAATTTATATGGGACCAATTTGGGAGCATACCCTTCCAAACAGAAAAAGAATTTTCAAAATCGGTCCACAAATGACGGAGAAATGTATGTCCACAAACATAAAAAAAAAAAAAAAACAAACATACGCGTCGAACATATTATAACCTCCTCCTTTTTGGAAGTCGGTTAAAAATCATTAATGAATCCGCTGCGGAAGAGGCTCGACCATTCATTAAATTAGGTAGGTAAACATTCAATATGCAGCGAATGCCGTATGCGCATGTATTATGATCAGCCGCTATTTAAGTTTTACTGGGTAAAGGAAAATAAACGAAAAACTTAAAAGCTTCTCGCAATTATTGAATGGGTCGACGATTTTAAGGATAAAGGGAGGATAAAACTTTAAACGATATAAAACTCGTTAGTTTACCTTCTTTCATTTAAAAACTAATAAATGTTCGATAATTGTAACAGATTCGATGGTAATTAACTGACTTGCTGCTCCAGTTCTTTAATAAAAAAATATTATTTTGGCTCAATCAATAAGCACGTAGATAAATACCTACATGCATTTTATTACCGGAAAAAGGCGAATGGAGAATGATGGATCTAAGATCTTGAATGAATGAAGGAAAGGGTCTCTTACTCCAAAAAGTTGGTGACGTCTCGTTTGCTGCATCTAGACCAGGCGACCTGAACCGTGTCTGATTCGAAGATCGGCGTCATGATGTGCAGCGTCGATCCCTCACGACGATGGCACCCTATCTTCTCTGTATCGTGGTAGAGCCCAAAGCTGAGGACAAAACAAACAAGTTTTTTAATTGTACTCTTAGCTGGTTATTTGGGATAAGGTAGTTAGCTGGTACCACTTCACTTCAGATAAGTAGGTATGTTAGCTGGCACCACTTCATCGACTTCGTTCTCATACAAACTTCAACCTGTTGTCTTCATAAAACCAGTAGCAAGAGTCGAGTTTCAATCAATATCTTTTATCATACGTTCTAGTTACAGCAGCTATAACTGGCCATGGGTCATTTAATAAACACCTCTTTGTCATAGGAGTCACAGACAGTCCTCTGTGCAGAGCTTGCATGGAGGACGACGAGACAGCAGCTCATGTGCTACTAAACTGCCCGGTGGCCAAGTACTTCGGTAATCCAGGTACCCTACGTGAGATTGTCAGTGACACCAAGGCGTTGCTGGTCTTCTTTGAGGAGCTGGGGTGGATCGAATAATCGATTTTCCCACCCGTACGCAAAATACGCGCTTTGACGTGGAGTTGCGGATACCAGCCCGTATTACCCTATTACCTATCATACGTTCTAAAAATCGTTTATCATTTGAGTGTTCTCAGTTAGTCTATTCTCTTTTTGCCAGAAGACTGTGAATCCTGAAAACTCACAGATTTTCAAGACTAACAGTCTGTTTCGTTTCATGGTAGGGGTGGAGTACTATCGTACGATACAATGATAAAGTTATCCTAGGATGTGCTCATTACAAGTCTTCAAGAAGTGCCCACTTAGATTGTAGCAGGTTGGTATCTCTTGCAGTTTTGCATGCTCCGTTAGTTTAAAAGTGTGAGCGGTATCTGCAGTCCATTTGCATTCTACTAGGAGACGTATTATAAACAGATACTAACAACAATAACCGTATCTAGACTTTTCAACGATCTTAATGTTATCTTCAATGTCCAATAAAGATTTACTAATGTAGGTATTTTATTTATACATAGGAAGGTTGGTAGAATACCTCAAAAACATGATTAGCGTAAGACCGGTGGTTTATTGGTATTTTGACATTCGAAGATCAGATATTTTTAGTTTAATTTTAATAAAATATTATGTTATTAAAATGTTGTGACCGAAGCTGTCAATAATTGTATAATTATGTAAATAACACAGAAAATTAATAAATCGAGATATTGCATCACAATTAATTTACGAAATAGCCACAATTAAATTGTAAAGAGCCATCGATATTATTCTAATAATTTAATAGTTATTATCGATACGGCCCAGATGGATTATCTATGCATGATATATCATTCATGAGGCGTTATTAATGCATGATAATGACGTTTATCAGCAGTGTAGCAACATGTTAATCTTAATAGCTCTATTAGCATCGTTCGTAATCATTATCTTATGAACGGTGGCGCTCCTGTAAAGGCACGGCCACAACAGCTGATCGTAAAGTCATTATTATACACTGATGCCTAAAACGCGCAGTGACATGCTTCCAGTATGAGAGGTTCCACAAAACTTTGGGACAAATGTTTGTCATGGTATATACGTGATAGGCTGGCTTATGTGTTAACAAACCTGGTGCACATCACCAGGAAACTATTAACAACACGGCTAGGCGGCTGTCAGAAACCTTTCTCTCCATCTCTTTAAAAGGCAATACACATATTTGCACTCAGGTTTAGGTATCTTCACGAATAATTTCCCAGGAAAATATATCCCCGTACACAAAGTTTACATGGATAGAGTTGGTTTTTCTTTTGTTTTTAATTCTACAAGTATATTTAATGAAGCACGCGTGTTTAGAGTTCAATCTCGAAAAAGCGGAAACAGTTAATTTTAATTACTGTCAGTAACTTCATGAAAGTTCTCAGATTACGGTTTAAAGTCAAAAGTTATCTCTCTCGTTATAAATAATATTGTATAATTATTATAAAGTACCTATACTCGTTAATGACGAGTAGACGTACAATAATAAATAAATTTATCTTAATTATTAATCTGTTAGCTCTATCTAGTTTATTCTTGGAAACAAAGTTGATAGAGTTTCCAACGTTATTAATTAATAACTTTAATACCTACTCAGATAATTAAACACTGACACAAATTATGTGTAAAGCTCGATGGTTTCCTACTAAATATCATCTAATACATTGTTAACGGCTGCGTGTTGCTAGGTTACGCAATAGTAAGCAGATCCCCAAATCTTGGTTTATTTTCCCCTAAACATATTTTTAAACGTTTCATGGTTTGACATTTATAGGAAGTGATAGGTCCAGGCTATTTGCAGCCCAGACACGGTACGACCAGACATATAAAACAGTGGGTCAGTCAGTCAGTCTCTGTGATATTTGGCACTGGATTCCATTACTATTATGTATGTTGTGTTGTCGTGCCGCCACCTGTGAGCCTGTGACGATACACAGGGCTTTATACGCTTAGTTGATCGCAAATGTGTATGAAAAATTATTGGCACACGTCCAATATCGAATCAATGGACGTTTGGCGTGTGAACAGCGTCAAGCACTGGATTTTCACTTCATCGCTTCTGATCAAAAAATCTGATTACGGGACCTTGGGCTCCATATCAATATTTCAATTACAGATAAATCTATAGAGATTAAATAAATCGAAACGGATCTATCGTGTGTAAAAATATCAATTTAATTGCTTCTCGCAGCCAGACGAATTGAAACTCCGGAAGTGTCGGCACGCGAGGTTACAAACTTGTTAATTCGGTATTTTGGTAGGAGGAAAAATATCGTCGCAATTAATTTTATTAAGATGCACCGCAACGGGTTTAATTTAAAGAAATGTTACAGCTAATGTTTATCTAAATTTATATTTGTTAAAGTAAAACGACATTGCATTCAGCAATAAAATCCGAGTGTATCCCCATCGTATTTGTTGCATGCGACATGAACTCAAAAGTCACGCTTCGCGACCCGTATACATGTTTGTCGACTGCAAATTGTTTAATTTATTGTTAAACCCCTTATTCTTTATTCAAGATAACGCCGTGAAAAAATAATGAACTTGTGTGGGCTGATAGTGCGGCGACAATGCATCGGGTGCATTGTACGCGGCGAATGATGCATTCATGTCTACAAGAAGGTCAATGGCTGAGTCGCGCTGTTTGCACATTACATAACCTGTGTTTGTATTATGATTGTGGGCGTTGTCTAATGCCAGTGACAACGCCTTGTTTGTACGAAATAATACAAACAAACCAACGGACTTAGAATCCTCGAATGCAATGCAAGTAGTTAAGTGTTTCATAATTTTCTATCTTGAAAGCAACGTCCTTGCGGTAATCTCGGCACAGAAACATGACTCAGTGCCGATAACCGAAGCACTCAGCAACCGTTGCCAAATAAAACTAGCACTTATTTCCAAAATAATACTAACAATATTACGCATACTTGTTTTAAAATAAATTTAAAATATACATAAGAGCGTGTGGTCGCCCGGGAATCAGATGATACGGTCGTATTGAAAGATTGTTTATTTAAGAAAAAGTCGAACGTTTGATGTGGTACCTATGTACCTATTATGAAAAGAAGATTCGCGGTGTACCTAAATAGCGCTATTAATGATTAACTTAAGGCCGTGCGTGAAATCGACTGATTTTCATCAATTTTGTTTATTTGTCGTGAGAAAGGGAAAAAGAATTTAAACAAAACTATTAGTGATTTGAAAAGTCGAGTTCTTTGTTTTGCATGTGGCTGAAAGGATTTTTTCAAATAAATTAAGTATTCATGGAAAATCACTAATATTGACGTTTGATAATTTTTTTACAAGAAACTACTATTGATTTTCTAAATAAAAAAATATCGTCATCATCATTATATTGTCTACTTGCATGTGGCTGAAAAACTTTTTCCAACTTTCATACAAAATATAGCAGAAAAATAATGTTGAAAAACCTTCTTTTTTTAAACTCTTTAATGTTGTTTTTCCTATTATTTAACCATATCAAGAAAATTAAAAATCAGACATTAGTCTTCAGCTATCCTTGAGATAAAATTAAATTTTTATTTTAAGATTATATAATATCTTCATTAAGTAAATCAAAGGCGAAATATATCATATTTACGAAAGCGCAAAAGTGATACAACTATTAGCAGGTGCTGTGACTGACACGAATGGCTTAGCACCATGAAAACTGTACTTTAATAGCAGTCAGACAGACTTATTCTTTCAATTATTTCAAGCTTTCTCACAATTAGATAAGTAATTGACAAAAGAGGGTTTTTTTCGTGCACGCTTAAACGAATTTACATAAAGTTGCGTAGATGTATGAACGTGGTATGTCATCTGCAGTTTAGACGACTAAAGCCAAGGACATACCAAGTTAATAAGAATCAAAACTAGCGTAGTAACATGTACGAAAAATACAAGGTTAAGGAACAAGCTGACTGTACCTCACATGGACCGGCTGAAGTGATCTCGAGCCAGTAATCATTGAGGCGATGTTTGTGGAACCTATTTATCTAGGACCGATATGCACTGCAGTACAAACTAATTACCTCGTTTGTGGCGTACATTGCGGCAAATATTCACAATTTCCACACTGTTTATGCAGAAACAGTAATAGGTGATAAAAATGTTTTTAGCACAAAGCTTGAGCGATGAATCCATAAATCACAATAAAAATTCTGTGCGACGTAAACCCACGTAAGATATGAGCATTTATTAGTGCTTATTAGTATTTTATGATTCCTGGGTACTGTGCATCGATTCAGTAGGGACTATTACAGATAAATATGATAATGCTATGCTGTTAACATAAATCTTACTTATGGTTTAAATCATTTTTCATATCTAATCCGACATTAAATTCTTTATGGCATATAAAACGTTCAGTATATCCATGGCGAATTTATGCAGGACTGAAGACATCTATTTCGGGTGTGTACTGTGGGGCTATCCAAACACAGTGGTAACTACTCCAGCCAACCAACATTACTCGTTATGTAAGCCGTATGTTTACATTGCGATTAATATTTCTAGTTCAATAGTGCGATGGTGGGTGAGTCATCTAATCGAAAAGATTTTCAGGAAATTAATCACATTGTAATCTATAAATAAGTTGAGTCTGTTGTTCAAGGGCATAATCAATCTTTTATCCAATGCGGCGCTGGAAAACTGCCTTTAGACGGATTTTGTAGGAACACGCCTTACAATATTCATGAAGTTTTCTTGTGGATGCTGCCGAGCCACCACATAATCTTTAGACACCTTCCACGTTATTTTTTAATCGTATAGCATAGGTAATTAGGTAACTATGACCTAAGAATGTTCTCAATATTATTGTTAATTAAGAAGGTTTTTGAGATTAAAAAAGAAAAGACACTTTGTTGTGTTGTTTGTAAAGAACATGATAAATATAGAAAAATATGTCTAACCAAATGTCTCAGCCAAATAGTAGCCAGATAATGTATAATACCTTCTGGCCAATTGCCTAAGAATTGTGATTCTCCGAAAGATGCAGAAAAAAATAAAGTATGCATTCGCAAATTAACGTAGATTTATAGTCGTTTAATTAAAAAATATGAGTGCGTTCTAGTACTTGTGAACTGTTATTTTCTCTTTATCCATCATCGTTATTTTAAAAAGATTTACTTAGGTAATTACGTACCATGTTATTCCCAAGCAATTCACTAAGATAAAAGTGACGTTACGGTTTTTTATCATTGACGTATTTTATAAAGGATATTCTTTGTTATGACTAATATTTTAACATGTGTCAATAATAATATAAAAATGATGTGTTCCCAATTGTGTTCTGCCGGAGCCTTAATTCGAATCTTGGGTTTTCCATTGCGTAAAACCAGCACATGTATCCTTTATCTATGTCTAATTACACAGTTGTTTTGTTAGCATTTTATATGCTTAGGTCTGTCTGTTAATCGTAATTAAATAAGAATGCTCGCACATTTTATCCATTTAGATAGAAAATAAATGTTGTTGCGGTTACTCGTAATTTACTCGTTGTATTCTGTACTTGTATAGGTAATTAAAAATATCGCAATTAATTATAACCAACTGAGGCCCCAGAATTACGTCCTTTTTTAAACTGAAAACAAGATCTTAACAATAAAACATTTTTGATGTGAAACATCTATAGCGGCGGGTCAGACCGCCGTATTTATTTCCTGTCGTAAACTATCCTTTTATGCATTATTACCTGTACATAATAATTTCGATGTTTCACATCTGCCAGGCGTCCCGCGACGGCAATGTTTTTTTTGGTACACAATACTGGTTCAAATTAAATTATCTAGCGAAACTCCGCAGGCTTGATGGTATCGATATCGATATCTAAACATGATAAACCAAAAAGTAAATTCTGATGATTTTTTTTTTGCGTTCGTCAACCGCAGTTGAAATGTCAGTTTGATTAATTCAGTTTTTTTTTGTTAAAACTTCACAGACGTGATGGGTATCAATAACTAAACACGATAAAATAAAACAAAAAACAACTCATACTTCAAGTAACAACAACACTACGAGAGGTCGTTGACTCAAAAAAAAAATATCATCCTTAATTTTTTATTTTGTTGTGTTAAGATATCGATACCCATCACGTCTGCGGAGTTTTGCAAGATATTTTTTTTTGTTTATTATTATTATTTATTTATTTAAATCACAATTATAACACCTTTACAGCCTCATCCAAGGCGATGTTATAAGTCACAAATTTACAAAAAAAATGAATAACCTGTAAGCAGAATTACAAAGAATTACCTTGACCCTGACCCTTGACCCTGTATATCCATTTTTGCTTTGGTCTTCCTCTTTTCTCATAGCCATTCATACTTTTCAGTTCCTAAACAATAGTGTAGATTGAAATAAAATTAATTAACTCACTTGTGTCCCAACTCGTGTGTGATGGTGTGCGCCAGCATGATGCCGTTGTCCTCGTTGACGGAACAGCTGCGGTCGGGCTTGCACATCCCGGCCACGTGCGCGACTCCCAGCGTGCTGCAAAAATCATCCGGTTAACTGTACCATCCAACTACTCATTTATACTTAACTACCTTCCGCCAGTGGCTTTGCCCGCGTGATATCTTTATAAATTATAGCCTATATATACTACTAAGTGATGAGCTGATAATATAACATTCTACTAGTGAAAGAATTTTTTAAATCGGTCCAGTAGTTTTTGAGTTTATTTATTACAAACAAAAGTACAAAAATACAAATCTTTCCTCTTAATATAAGTGTAGATTAGTGACCCGCCCCTGCTTCACACGGGTTTTATGACTTGACAAATCATTGTTTTTTTATTATATGTAAGTATAATATTTATGTTTGTTATATACGTAAACCTTTCGAAATAAATGCTCTAAATTATGGTATAAACCACACCAAAATCCGTTGCGCAGTTTAGAAGAACATCGCGGTCACACAGACAGACACGAAAAGCGACTTTAATTTATAATATTTTAGATGTAACTTTTAGTAATTATCCGCTTGAATGAATGCCGTAAATATAGATGTAATATTTGTATTGTCTCGCGTAAATCTTCGTTTATACAAAGTAATACAAACATTGCATCTGCCTGCCTAGCCTTTTTACAACTATGTTGGGGTCGGCTTCCAGTCTAACCGGATGCAGCCGAATACAAGTATTTTACATGGAGCGACTGCCTATCTGCCCTCCACAATCCAGTAACTAGGTAATACGATACCTCTTGGTAAGACTGGTTGTCAGACTTTCGGGCTTCTGACGACCCGTAACAACTGTTAAAGATACTTAGATACAGCTTAACGTGCTTTCCGAGGCACGGAGGAGTCTCGGTATGTAAAGATGATCACCCATCCACGGACCAACCCCGGCAAGCGTAGCTTAACCTGATGGATCAACCCGTGCGGCTGTTATTACTTAGCCACGAGCTCCTCAAATAATAAAGCTCCTTAATACAAACATTGCATTTAGGTGTACATATCTATTATAAATAAAATAGAACCGTCTCTCCGTTACTTAAGAACTGCGTATCCGATTTACGTGATTTTTGTTTTTTTTAATTTAGGTTTTTATATTTCAGAGCACAGCTAATAATTAATATACAACTAATGATGAAGTTATAAAAATGTAAACTAGGTATACAACATACATACAATAAAGTTGGTACACACATTATTTTAATTTGCAGACGTGAACATGTGCAGCTATGAATCTTTAAATACTAGCAAATAGATTTTAATTAATTGCAACTAATTTCTCTGTTTGTAATGTTTGATCACCGGCCTACCGATCCCCCTTTGTTAGCATAACTTTTCTTAATGGCTGACGATGATTTCTCTTGATTAAATAAAAAATATAGGTAAATAGGTATATAAATAGACATTTAAAAAGGAACCTGCGTTAATTAGGCGTACCTCATTAGTCAATATTGTTCTAGCAATATAGATATCGTATTACGTGAGAATATCCTACATGCAAATATAATACGAAAGCCAGTGAAAGTAAAAAAAAAAAAACTTAAAAAAACAACAGATTTTTTTACTCATTTTTTTTTTTTTTTACTTCTTTGTTGGCACTTACGTAGTCTAAATGTATGGAACAGCTGATTTTTTATAATAACCGACGAAAACGTTCAGAATCATGTACTGAATTCATGGTAAAAGTTTCGCGTGGATGCCCCTGTAGGTATAACTCATTATATAAATAATTGTAAGCATTCTCAAATTATTGCGATCTCAGTAAATAGTAACGACGTAAGGTTAAATTATGTTAGATTTTATAAAGCTAAGTATAATTTTAAGTTCCAAGTTTCCAACATGAAAAGTAAAAGTTGATTTCATATAAGTTTTTTTTTTTAATAAACAACCTATTTATTACACTGACTCGATTAACTCATTAACAGTCCATTTTGGAACGAAAAGGCAAAATTATTCTGATTTGATCAATCCGGTCGGTTACGGCCGCATGCGGCCGGATCTATGAAAATCCAGCCGGATCCGGCCGGATTGGAAATGGCGCCGGATTGTAATCCCTAATTACGTGAGAATATCCTACATGCAGATATAATTAATACAAAAGCCATTGAAAGTTCTGTTAAATCATTAGCAGTAGACTAATTACTAGTCAATGGCTAGTGTGAATTCAAAATTTAAATATTAAAAACATTTATTTAAGTAAGGTTGATAATCAGCGCTTTTTGAACGTCAAAATCACATAAGACATTCACCCGAAACGCCCTTCACCACTTCCTAGTGCTTTAGCTGGGAAGAAAAAGTGGCGCAAGCGCAAGATACTGCCCAGCAGCACAACTCTCTGTTAAGTTAGAAGAACTTGATTGTATATAACAGTATGCAAAGTAATTAACATAGCAAAACAAAGAAACACAAAACATTAAATTAAATTATTTGCTATGTGTCAGCTAGCACACGCTAATATTGTGTGTATCCTATGGGGCAAGGGGCAACCGATAAATAAATAACTGTATTCGATACAGAAATAAGATCTTAAACAAAAAAAAACATATTTAAAAAACAAAAACCCGACTGCAACAAAAACACATAACTGAAAAGAGAAAAACAAGCATTATAATTTATAGAATATTGGTATTGCAGGCGGGACAAACCAATAACCTGAAATGATGGTGTAAATTTTGTTTGTCCCGTCTGCAATACCAAAATTCTATAGATTAGAATGCTTTTTTTTTCTCTTTTTAGTTATGTGTTTTTGCAGTCGGATTTTTTGTTTTTTATAAAAAAAAAATATTTCAAGCTTTTTAGTTTTATTAAAATATAATAATATATATTGACTCATTACTAGCTTTTATTTGACACCAATAATGTAGTTTTTTTTTAAACCTACCCCTCCCTTTTTTTGTATTTGCAGATACAATATATAAATATTATATAGCCTATGAAACTCCCACAATTAAGACAAATCTAACGACACATCACATATTAAAATCCATCAAGCCGTTTAAGCTACAGAGCGTGCCAAAGAAATAGACATACATACATACATACTCTCAAAAAAAATTACCCTCCTTCTGGAGCAGTCGGGTAAAAATAAATCCAAATCGGTACAAATGCTACAGATATTATAATAAATATAATAGGTTCCCTGTACATATTTTTGTTTGTTTAAAAGACATAAAATTTCATTTGCCGCGATTACCAATACATTACATTGTTTTTACGTAAAGACGATTAACACAGAGACTCTAATAACTTTTTGTTTGTATTAACAGAAACGAATTGAATGACCTTGTCCCAGTTCATATACGAATGAACTGTAAATTATCGCCTCGTATTGAAAATATTAAACGGAATATCTATCGAATTTCATTCAACTTCATCCTTTCTATTTAATTCCGTAAAAAATATAAATTTGTAAATTACAATTTGCATAATGTTAATGTAATAAATATGTATTATTTTCTATGACATACTCGTGTATCTCTTTGTCCGTCCCTAATAATAATAGTTAATGTTATAACTGTCTATTTAGTATTTACAGTTAAATATTCACAACCACCTTTTAAACAACATTGTTTACCTCATTCCTGAGAGTTGTCAGTTAATTATGAAGGTATTTAACTGTCACGTAAAGTTATCACACGGGAAACTAGGAAATAATTATTGTTTTACATATGAATTAGCGACTAATAAAGAATGCGAGTCTTGACTCCTAATTGCTTGCTAATTATACAGGTACACAGGGGGCGGGGCTTCATTAAAGCAAGCGCTAGACGGCGCGAGCGCAAATCTATCGAAGTCGTAAGTCGTGACAAGTAATATAACTATTGATTCATCATATCACAAAAAAAAGTAAAAGTTGTCATTCATTGTCATTTTCTTCCGGTTACGTGAATAAAATAAATCGATTTCAGATTGCATTCAAAATTCTGAAAGTCTTCAAAGAAAAGTGATCGTTGCGTCACAATAAAATGTATGAAAGTGAAATTCAATTCACGTTACAATAGTTAGAAAGGGAACGTAGTCATATCTACGAGTCTATGTATTCTTTGATGTCGGAGCGTACGGGAATAGTCTGCTAATAATACGAGTGTGTCGCTGACTCACGCGGAAGCCGTTGAAAAGCTCTATAAATTCAATATACTCATACACTACGTTTTTAACATTAAATTGTTTATTTATAACGGCATTTCCACTTTACGATGCTCGATTAATCAAAATATTTTACACATCGATATTTATCATCGAGATATCATGACACTAAAGTAATTGTAATTTTGGCGAAGAATTATACTGTTTGATTTATAAGTCGATAAAATTGATTTGACACGTGTTCCTAATTTAATGTTTTCACCAAATAATTTTGTAAATATTAATTACAATTAAATGTAACGCGTTGATGTCTTTTGTATTGGACAGACTTAAGACCACCAGCCGACAAAACAAGAACTTTACTACCAATAAAAACAAACATTTCCAATTAAAATTCCATAGTAAAATACTTAGTAAGAAAATCATAAACAGAAATGAGTTGTCCAATTACAGCGTAGATTGTAAAATGTTGAGCTATCCTTAATGAACGTTTCTGTGCGTGCTATAAAAGTCCAATTTGAGATTTAGGCCAGCGCAGTGTTGTTGGTTGTCGGTCTCTGGGCAACAACTGCCCACGTTTACGCACAATTGGAATCATTAACCAGCGCTAGTGCTAAACGTGGGTTTAGTGTGGGCGACTGTTGACACACACTGAAATTTTGAAAGTTTTCTTCCCTCAAAAAAAAAAAGTTTTGATAATAATTATGAAATATGAATCTTTGGGTACATAACGGATTTTACCGCGAAAAAATAATCTGCTGTTCCCTACATTTTATGTTCGCATAGCTCGTCAAAATGTAGGGACAGCAGATTTTTTTTCGCGATTTTAGATTTGGTCCAATAGTAAAAGTTGTTCATAATGATTAGTAAGTCACGAGTTTAAGGTTAAAAATTTCCCTATATATTTTTTTTTTGTTATCATGGTGAATAATGTCCTTTTTCAATTGAAAATACTGGTAAGTTTTAATTGTTTGTTATTAACGCAACGACGCGGACAGTTGAACGAATTTTGATACGTACTAGAATCGTAGAATCTATTCCAAAAGTTAAATTATTTCCAAAAAGCATAGATTATTTCCACAGTAACAGTTACAGCCAAGGGCAAGGCTAGTAATTAATTTATATTGGAACCGTATAGTTAACTAACAGCATTACAACGATAAAATCACCGAACTATTTATCGCGGTCGTAATACAATTCGCAATAACATGTAATCACCTTTTAATGACTTTAAAGCTTCGAGCTTCGACGAATATTATCCTTTTACGTGAACATTCATAAATCAAGCTGCTTCGTTAATTGTTCACTTGTTTTAAAGTGGGTGTGAAATTAACGAGGAATTAAATGACCGTTGATTTCAGTCAAAAGGCGCCTCGCTCGACGCATGTGTGGCGAATGGTTGTATTTAGTGACATGGAAGTCAAGTCGTGTTACTCTGATATTGTATTAAATATGAATGAAACCGTTTTGCACTTTTTACAGACTGTGGAAATTAAAATTAAGGTACAAGATGCGGCTTACATTGGCACTCAGTACCCTAATTGCGTAACTTATTTTCGAAAACGATTATGACAAATTTGTTTCATTTTGACAGTTCAACAACATTCATTGCGTTATTTACGTTGTTGAGCAGATTTTTTTTCCAATTTATGAAGCAATGGATTAGCAATCTGTTTCAAATCGAAACAAATTGTGAATGATCGTGTATTACGCAATTAGGGTACAGGCCGGATTGAAGATTTTGAGTTTGTTTATTTACCTAGTTCCTGAATTTATTTATACGATATTTGTGGAAATACTAACGGTAGTCTAATTATGACATCTCACAATTGCCTACGACCAAAGTTCGTCTATGGGACTCTGTGCAATTTTCCGATAACATGACCTTTTTCTTTGTTATATCACACAAAGCTGGCGTGTAGCATGTAGGTGCTAAATATTTGTTCCAATGTATGCGTAACATTGGCAACGCGCCATTCTGTCTAGTAGCAGTTTGGTAAAGATTCGACATTCGCCCCCAGAGGGAGCTACTTACAACCACCACCTAACAAAGAGTAACCGTGGAGTTTCTTGCTGGCTCTTCTTCATAGGAAGTGACCAATTGGAACCGTGCACCTAGCTTCTGACGTTTCATAAGTGTTTTTCATTTTCCGAGCAAAATCTGAACCCAATTCTGTAATTACCTTCAGGAGATAGACCCGCAAGCCAAAATTTCCAACTACATTTTGACTAACCAAGGAATCGAACCCAGGCCCTAATTTTCCAAATACTACAACCACTAAGGCAATGAGCCACAGCAAGTAAAAATGCAAATTGAACGCGAACATGACATCGTCGGAGAGTTCGCTTCAGGCGGCACGATAAAACAAGCGGAGAAAGTCACATTGTGAATGCATACATTTTTCGGCCACAATACCATTTTTGGTCAATAATTGCAGCGAATAGGGTCAAGATATAGTTATTTCGTGTTTATCGGACGGATTTACGTTTAGTTCGACACGTGCACAAAAAATAATTTATGTCTTTTTTTATCTCG
Source organism: Agrochola litura (assembly GCA_949152395.1). NCBI lineage: Eukaryota > Metazoa > Arthropoda > Insecta > Lepidoptera > Noctuidae > Agrochola > Agrochola litura. The sequence continues at coordinate 11,169,123 of OX424509.1, read as the reverse complement.
CTTCAAGGATGTTTTAATCCATCCATCTTTAATCATTTATTGCTTTATCGATCCGAATGTGTTATAAAAAAGGCAATTTCAATAATATACGCCGATCAATAGGTGGTCTAATCTAAAGTGTGCATATTATAAGATTAGTGATCGTGAGCGGAAGAGATAAGCGCAGGCAGGTCCGGCGGTCACCCGAGACAGCGTGGCGTCGACACGACACAACTACGAATTAAAATTAACCGACATCATTATTTTTAACGAGCGCCCTTTGTCAAACAGCCGCTACTCAGAAATGCGACTTCGATTATGCAGGAGATTAATCCCTGAAGAGATTAGTTGATAACTTTAAGGAAGTTTTTATGCGTAACGAGAGCACCCGGAAGTTTAACTGCAGTTAACTGAACTATAAACTATGTTTAGATAATTTGAAAAACACATTCTAATAAATAGGCACACCAGCAACCGAACGTTACAAGCAAATTTTTTTAGACTTCAATTAAGATCGTAATTTAGTTAAAATTAAGTAATTTATGGCTTATTCGTGTGTATGAATACGAAATGAAGATTAAATAATATGTACATATTTAACTACCAATTACTAGGCTGTAGTGGGTTAAATTGTTTCTTAATGATTTGCAATAATTACAATGTTAAGTAGTTTTATGAGAATTCACTCGGTAATTATTATTACAGGCATGGCTGTTTTTTAAATTAAATTTAGTCGTTTTTCAAGACAAATGGACCTACGTATATTTTTAAAATAATTATAGTTGTCACACTATATAATAAATTTTAAAGACGAAAGTTTGTGAGTGTGTGTGTGTATGTTTGTCTCTTCTTCACGCAAAAACTACTGAACGGATTTGGATAAAATTTGGTACACAGATAGTTTATAGCCTGGATTAATACATAGAATACTTTTTATCCCGATACTCCCACAGGAACGAGACTTACGCGGGTGAAACCGCAGGGCGCAGCTAGTGTAAAATATAAATAACCCATAATAAAATTCTTAAATTAACAGCACGTCGTCGGCTAAGTAAAAAGTTAATAATATTCATAGATTGATGATTGCAATTTTTATGCGGCGTGCATAATGCATGGCGATGGCGGCAGGCGTATTCAGCCCGCCCGCGCCCAGGGCTTGCATCGACACCGTTACGACGACTGTGTTTTGATTGCCGCCTTCCCAGAACATTCGACTACTCGTTTGTACCGTTTATCGAACGCAGCGGGCTTCCTCATTGCATTCATTAAACACTGGTTTTTGGGCATGCGTGCTCTGGATACGATTTAATGTAGTTAACAAGTCGATGCCGCTGTCGACTTGTCACCTCACTTCAACGCCGTGTAATGGACAACATCGTTTATTAAAGCACCTGTATACACTCAGGTAACTGGGGGGTTAAAAGCGTGAGAAATACGAGAACCGAAAAGATAATCAGAAGACTGATTAATTAAGCTTCCTCACTCCTACAATTTTGCTGTGCTCGACAGGGTGCATAATGATCACATATAGTTTTAAGTTACCACCTAAGTACACATTATGGAATTCAAATAAAGTATTGAAAATTCAAATTGATAACTTAAGGTTTCAACATTACAGAATGGGTTTTCCGACTCCTTTTCTGGAAAACCCCAGACAAAATGATTAAGCATTAAGCCCATGCTAAATTAATTTCCGTAACATGACAAACAACTGAGTGTTTGATAGAGCTATATACCTACTTGAGTGTTATCTATTTGGCAAATGTTCCGAGATAACAATAGTAAATAAAATTTCCTTTCAACATCCGCTTTCCTTGTCGCGATTACGTAAATCACTTTTTGATGGAAAGGTTTTTGTTAAATTGAACAATAATAAATCGTGCACTTCGTTTCTAAGAAGCAGTAAAGTGATTTTCAGGTACAAAAACTTTTTGCTAAGACTTACGAGACGTGAAAAACTGTGGACTGTCTTATCATTTATACAAGACTTGATTGACTAGTTGCTCCACTAAGAAATGTCTATGAAATTAGTAAGATTAATGTAGAAAAACATCCGATTTTAAACACTATATTATACGCTTTTTGGGGGAAGTTACGTAAGACAGGTCTGCTTTACTTCATTTATAATATCCAGGCCTGGGATACGCGCATTATGTCTCGTTGTTAATAAAATATGGATTGTTAACGTCTTACTTTCCAATCGAAGTGCCTCCTTGAATACTTTTTTTCAGTGTCGGTTATAAGAAACGAAATTTATTTGTTGAAAAATTATAATGCTGTTTAACACATATTTCAACGCTAAATTATTTTGTTAAATGTTTTGAACATGTATGATTCTTACAAATAAAAAAATTGTGGCGTGGCGGTATCTACAACGCCACGCATTTAAAACTAATTGATACGATCGTTATTAGTTTTCAATTCATCTCTGCGGTTGAAATCAACGCCATATACAAGCGTCTGTAACAAGTCTTCTTGTGCAACATACAAAACTTCGCATGACCAAAAAATTGTACTTGTAATTATATAACGTTATATGGTTATAGTCTTTTGTTAAAATAATGAATGCCCAATTTGTAGCCACCCAACATCCTTGGCCTTAAAATGTCGGCGTTTTTGATGTGACCGCTTGGGCCGGCACATCGCCGTTAGCGATTCGCAAATATACGCAAAAAACCGATAATGATGTAAACAGCAATTTGTCGAGAGGTCCAGCATTTTGGCAACGTTTTTTATCAACTACGTAACTGTGAACTTGATGAATTGGTTTTGCATTCTTTGAACGCGTTTATTTACAGCTGTATTTATATATATTTAAACCGTGCCTTTCTTAGCTCTATTAATGTCATTAGTCTGTTTGCACATCTAACTTAAGTGCAGTTAACTAAATCACTTAAGTACACTTAAGAGGCCAATGTCAGTCCTCACCATCTCTGTTTGAACTGCAATCGTTCAATGTCAAATGGTACAATATCAAATCTTTCTAGAAAACCCGGTTTGCGTAAAAGATAAAATAAATATTGCACCGAGTGTTGTGCGTAAACGTATCTTAATCTTTTTATCTTGTTTAAAAATAGAAACATACATTGCACGATGAAAGTAAGTGTTGATAAGGAACGAATGTTTGAATATTATGACAAGTGTGTTTGGTCAGACATGGCGGTGCCGATCTGATTGAGTGTTGAGCGTGGAGTGTTCTGCGGATTATATCGACAAAGTAAATGTTCAGACTAAACACGGCCGGTTATGCAACATGTGCGGCGTATACAGGCCAGCGGCCTCTTACCGACAAGAACCAAATGCAACACAATATGATTTATTTTAATTACAAACTAATTTTACATTTATCCACCCGGGAACTAGGTGAAGTTATTTGCGCGTATGTCAAAATATATAAACAAAGCCTTCAAATGTAAGCCAGTCGTGTTTGGATCTCCTCCGTTTGCACACATGATTTAATATAACATGTTTATAATTTGAATTGTGAGATTCACACTTTCATTGAGATTGATGCATCGTGTGGTTTTGAATCGGAAAAGAAACGCATGATCTAGAAACAAGTTGGTCTAGAATGTGCCGGCTATTTATCACTGTAAGTCAAAACACTGGCTTTAAATAAAAAATCGTTTAAATAAACATTTCCGTTTTATTTAAATAAAGTTTTTTTAGATGTAGGCGTGTACCGAGTAACACTATTTTAATTAAATAGGTTTCACTACTTGTGACGTAAATGAGTGGAAATGCCTAAGAAACTGTTAGACACCTATATCCAGGTGTCGACGTGGAGATCTGAAAGTGTTCTATTTGTGCGTCGGTTACTCATCGCGATTCTGTTTACTTTGCTAACAGACGGCTGCCTGCCATTGACCTTGTCTCGGCGTTCAGTAAAAAAGAAATGCTAATATGCTGTTGCCCCCTGTGTTCTGAGTGTTATATGTAGCGTCGTTCGTGCACTGTGACCGGTAGACCAGATGGCATTCCGCGATATGTTCCTGTTAGTTTTTTTTCTATACCGTTATATCTTTAGTTATCTATACTTATACTCATTTATTTATCTATACTTCTATACTATATAATATTATAAAGAGGAAAGATTTGTATGTAACGAATAAACTTAAAAACTACCGGACCGATTTGAAAAATTCTTTCAGCAATGGATAGCTACATTATCAGCGAGTAACATAGGCTATATTTTATCCCCGTACTCTCACGGGAACGGGAACTACGCGGGTGAAACGTCCGCTAGTGTTTAATAAAGAAGTAAAATTTGTTTGTTTGTAAGTTTGTATGTAGGAGGTAATCTCTGGAACTACTAATCGGATTTGAAAAAATATTTTTGCATCGGATAGCCCATTTCCTGAGGAAAGTTATAGGCTCGCGGATGAAGTTGCGGGAGATGAGCTAGTTACTGATAATAATAATAAAAAATGTTGGCGGAAACTTCGTACCTACAAGGGGCATCGTGTTGGCTGCAGATGTCTTGCCTGGTCACGAGGATGGCAACATCGTGGTGGTGAGGGTTCGCGTCGTCCTCCGGATTCAGCATGTGTTGCCAGCGACAGAAAGACGCCAGGGTTATGTCTGCATTCGCCGATACCTCTAGATCAGGGGCGGCCTCGATCTGTTCCAACCGGATGATCTTCACGATCACCACTTTTATATAGTTACCGATTGAAGGGTCCATGTAGAGTGAGGATACCTGTTTGAAAAGACAAGAAGTAAGACATTATGGACACTTAATTGGCTCATCATCATCATCATAATTTTATGGTAATTCTAGGCATCTATTTGAACTTTCATTGTCTTTGTTATATCTACTTTTACGGCATGGTCTTACTTAAAAACGGGCTCTGGAACGGGAGAAAACACGAAAGTTTAACCAATTAAAAGATTTATTAACACTTACCATATTCATTATAGTAAGCAGGTAAGTTTCCAAACTACCATCGTGGAAATCGGTCATAGATTTGTCAGCGACCAATAAAACTTCTACGTGGCGCGGCTTGCTCACGGAGCGCGTTCTACGCCTTGCGCCATCTTGTGCGTGCTGCGCCTGCGCCGGATTGTGATGATGCCCGTAACGAGGGTGGCTCTGCACCTATAATATTGTACAGATTAGCTATTAGGATAAACAAAGATAAATATAACAGTTGGTTGATGGCTTGCAATAACATGAGGATGTTTGTGTACAGTAAAGTTCTGCAGTAAAATAAATAGATGAAACAAAATGTTAGTGCCTTGATTCGATGGTCTGAGGATCAAAACCAGAACTTCAATTAGTGACACTGCGTTTGTACCAATGTTTTTAAACATATAAAATATTCGATTCATGTATAGTTTATGTCTACCTTGTTGCTATGGTCGTACATGTGTCGTTTTGCTTCTTTTTCTGTAAGCATGTTCTGTTTTCGCCACAAGTACGTCGGCTGCTTCGTTGCGCAGTTTTTCGATCTTCGTCTTCGTCGCCTGTTCCTAATTCTTCGCAACTTCTGCTCATCGGTTAAGCTATTTCCGTTCCTCCTTCTCGCTTCTAATGACGTCTGATCTGAAGATTTACTACTGTCCATTGAGTTACTTTTAGAGTTTGACTGCTGCTGTAACCTCCTTTCTTCCATGCGAAGGATGCTTTGATGTCTTCTGTATTCCGTAGGGTTCTTCCTCATCATTTCCATTCTTCTCCGCCTCTGTTCCAAGTAATCCCTTCTACGTTTATCCATTGCTTCTTTATTTTCGCGATATCGTCTTGCGTTTGGTCGTGATCGTTTGTTATAATATTGTTGTCGTGTATTCTTCTCATGATTATCTCTCTTGATTGGAGTGTTGCTTCTCGTCCTACTGTCTACTGCTCTCTTAGCTCTATGCCACGCTTCAACTTTGTCAACGGCAGATCTTCTGAATATAACGTGCGGTCTTGGTTCTGAACTATCTTTTGGGATTTGTTTGGACGGTTCAATCCAATATTCTCCCTGCTCCGTTCTCAAGAGACCCGCCTGTAGATAAAAAGTGTGATAAATAACACAAGATAAATTACAACACATCTGCACTGTACGTGCAAAAATGGGTACCTATTAAATAAATCACCTTGATTAAGGTAACAAACGTCTGAGTCTCTTGTTGGTAACCTCGGTATTCTTATGACAGCTTATCTAACTTGCGTCATGGCGATGGCGTGACGATATAATAAAGCATTATGATGATACTCTCAAAATATCAAAGAACTGGGAACTTATTTGCGAAGGTTATTTTGAAAAGTATGATCCGGAGATTAACGTTGCATACTTAATGTTGTCGGATATTGTACAGTCGATTTATTGAAAGATAATTTATTTAAATAGTTAAAAAAAACGATAGAGGTTACCGATCAGCATAATATACCTATATCTAAATAACATTGAATGGCCTACGGTCCATTGAGAGGTTCAAAACCGGTCGCGCTAGTAGTGGCTCAACAAATCTGGCATGTTTGCTAGTAAAACTAGATAAATTGATTGATAACGAACCAGAGGCGGCTTTGCGCGAAATTTAATGGAAACTGTTCCATCTGAACGGATATCTTGATCAACTTAGTGGTCTGCGTGATTGTAGAATGATTTATTCTCGATAGATAATCAGCTAAACGAATTTCATTTTAATAGATGAGCTTTTGTATACCTAAGAAAATATTCACGCGTCTCTTAAATTTGCTGTCGTAGTAATAATCAATTATAAAGTCAGAATAATTGTTTGCATTGATTTTAAGGTCAAAACATATATGCTTAAGAACTTATTAGGATGTAAACGTTCAAAATTATTTGATAATCAAATACAACGAGTTTTTTAGGCGCGCAATTATAAGTACATGTTCTTAATTAATATTGCACAGGTGTTGTTCGGCATTTTAGTAAATCACTTCCACGTTGATTTGCTTACATCAAATAGTTTGGACGACCCTTGAATTTACTTGTATAAAACAAGAATTTTATTGACATCGCTAATGTTTGCTTATTTTTGAATAATTTGCAAAACTGAGAAATGTGTCTCAAGTTTGAAGCAATATTTCTGATTTATCCGCTGCATCAGTATGACTGAGAAACTTTCACATAAACTAGAATTATTCTGTGTCGTTGCCGCAATAAATGTATTTCTAAACTGAATAGTTTCCAACATAAAATTATCTATTTTACACCGTTAGCATAAGCACATGATCGTGTAGTCAGTCACCTCATAGACTTCTTGCGAAATCGCACATCTAAAACACCTATGTAAGAGATCTTATAGTAATGTATAACTATGTGGAGTGGTCTACGTAGCCTGGGTGTCGCCGGCCTTGCCGCCAGAAGGCCGTCCGCGAAAGTACTGCGACTGCGCAATTTAACTCATTAAATTGATTGATGTAAATTTTTATTTAATAGCACTTAGCAGGTGTGACTTTGATAGTGAGCAGTCTTAATTTTGTTGCCGCAACATTATATTGCGGTGTGAGCTTAAGATTCTTGGGAACGTTGGATGTTTAAATGCACTATGAGTCACTGAAACCGTTATGTGCCTCTCTTAGTGGAAAGCTGTTTTCCGGCTTTTAATAAAGTAGAGCCGAACAAATTATCGGAAAATCGAAAGATATTCATACAAATCGCTTTATAGATGCTATCTTGTATAACTTATGCAAACGTTGCTTAACTGCTATTAAATAGCTTATACATAATCCCTGTACATCGTTAAGTGACTCGCGTTTTTTGTAGCTTATAAAACCCAACATGGTTTACATTAAAATCTGATTTTGTCGATCTCAATAATCGAAATCGTACTTGTTCATTGGAATAACTGCTACGAGGGACTCTTATTTGGCCTCTAGCGGTATCACTTTCAATTTTATTATGTTGGCGATACGGTTATAGGTAGAAAGTGAACATGGTCATGCGGATGTGAGCACTAGAGGTGTCCAGCTGAGCGATCAAGTGGCCGCGAGCTCCTTCAGATGTGCCGGCGCTTAGTGATGTTCGTGCACAGTTTTTTAGACATACATTTCCTGTGTTTGTTTGTCTAAGTAGTCCGAAACATTGGTTAAACTTTCCGTTGAATAAATACATTAGCTATTAAACAAACATGTGTATATGCAAAGTACTGGATGTTGGTTGCAAATACGAGGTTTTAATTTATGCACTGCAATCGGAACAGTTTTTGTATTCATTGTAAAGCGCGTACATTGGAGTGTTGAAATTAGCGAATGTCATGTGACGTCATCTGACACTCCATCAACCACTTCAGGCACCATTAAATACTTTTATCATGCATCTATCAAAAAGCTATTCGTGTAAAAAGTTCTAGGAAGGTTGATCATTTGATATCCAACCCGTTTTAATCAGTCAACAAACTATTATATATTTTAATTAAATAAAAAAATGGTCTCTACGGAATTCGAATCCCGTGTTCTCTGTTAAAAAAATAAAAAAACGTCAAGTTTATTTTTAGTGTCCGCCTTTTTCAATTAAATGAACCTAAAGTTTTGTTGATAGTGTAAAATAAAAAATCACAGAATTAAGCACGGTTGGCATTATCAAAATGATGGTCTGTGATGTGATTAATGAGATGTTGAATTCCTCGCAAATTGTAGGGTCATAGGGTTGCGTCTGCTTCTTTTTGCACACTTAATTTTATTAACCGCAAAACATATTTCAAAATCGTAATTATGATATCATTCACGGTTTATTAATTTAACTTTTGCTCTCGCAAATAAATGTTGTTGCTGCGAACAGTTTCGTATTTTACAAGAAGCGAACATTAATTTATATTCCAGGCATTTCTAACCGGTATTTTAACAAACACAAAGGATAGCTCGTAAATGAACGAGTTTAATATATCATGTGTTTGACACCCCTTTAACTTGGGCATTCATTCACCTGCCACAGTTCATTCATCCTAACGATTTTAAAGATTGATGTTGTTTTATAAACCTACCTATAAATCTTTAGTGAAATATCAAAACGGCTATTTGACACTTCCCGTGACCCAAGGGCTGGTTTTTACCTTGGCCAGAGGCAAAGAATTGCCACCATACAACGTGGCAATGCCTCCAGTCTCTTGGGTACATTAGTTAGTGTATAATTTTGTTATTTTTATCCTATAATGTTGTAACTATACCTGTATTACCTAATAAATTAATACTTTCCAAAAAAAGAAAAATACAGTGGCACTCCGGGAGTGCCTACAGAAGTGAAAACTTGAAAAAAAAACTGGCACCGCGGTAATCAATGCGTTGATGTCTTTTACTCCACGGTGTCTGTAAATTCGGTAACATTGGTGCCGATTCCCTTGTTCACAAACTAAACTAAATTTAAGTTCAGTGCATCTTTTTCTTTCTTTTCATTAAGAAAAGGACAGAAGATACATTTTAGTTTAGTCCTGTCAAATTAATCAGCGCTTGACGTAAATTGACGTAATTTTAGTAGGCAAGTTTTGAATCACGTCTAAACTTGTACGGAGTAGTGACAGGGGCTGATTAATTTGACAAGACTAACTAAAATTTATCTTCTGTCCTTTTCTTAATGAAATAGAAAGAAAAAGATGCACTGAACTTAAATTTAGTTTAGTTTGTGAACAAGAGAATCGGCACCAGTGTCGCGAAATCAATGGTTTAGTCCCATCTCAAAAATGCCTAACGCGCCTAAAGAAGTTTTCATTTCAAAAAACCTACCTATATAATGTGTACATAGATAAGTTTGTAAGTATTATCGTATCAAATTAATCCCTAGTAGCAGGCATCTATCATCGATAGTGTTCATCGGATAGGAAACTCTATAAATATCACGATAGTTCTTTGATTTGTGTTTTGAGTGCTTATCTTGCACACTAGATCGGTTATAGACCTTGACCAGAGATTTATTTGAGCAAACTACAAATCTTCAAACAGTCGTTAAATAAAGGAGATGAACAAGTCAAAACATTTGTATTATTACTAATAGTTTGCATAGAAATCGAATGTTAAACACTTGATATTTAAAGACGATTAAACATTATGGACGTGTTCTAGCTAATTAAGCGTTCTGAAAGTCATTGTGTAGGTATTCTGCATAAAGTTACATTAATTAATTTATGATAAGCATCTTTTTAATAATATAGCAAAAAATCGGCAATAAAAATAATATTACAAATATTATTTATATTATTTAATTGTCTGGCTGTAACAAAACCTATATTTTATCAATACCTATATTTCTAAGTTCTTAAAAAAACTTACGAGTAATAATATCCGTGAATAAATATTGTGCAATACATACAGCATAATCTCAGGAGGAGCTTGGAGGAGCTCGTGGCTAAGTAAAAACAGCCGCCCGGGTCGATCCATCAGGTTAAGCTACGCTTGCCGGGGTTGGTCCGTGGATACCTGACCATCTTTACATACCGAGACTCCTCCGTGCCTCGGAAAGCACGTTAAGCCGTTGGTCCCGGCTGTCATTCGTGGATCTTTGGCAGTCGTTACGGTCGTCAAAAGCCCGAAAGCCTGACAACCAGTCTTACCAAGGGGTATCGTATTACCCAGTTACTGGATTGTGGAGGTCAGATATGCAGTCACTCCATGTAAAATACTGGTATTCAGCTGCATCCGGTTAGACTGGAAGTCGACCCCAACATAATTGGGAAAAGGCTAGGCAGATTGATTGAACATACAGCATAATCTCAAAATTAGACACAACATAACATCATGCCTTGTTTCCCCCGAAGGGTTAGGTAGAGTTATACCTATAATACACCCACATTTCGCCAGTTATGTTTAAGTCCCATGTAATAGGGGGCGAGCCTATTGCCATCAACCGGGCACAAATCCAGACTCCGGGCTGCTATTGAGAAATTCCTGATGGAAAACCCAATTAAACTTTGCCCGACCTGGGAATCGAACCCAAGACCTCATGCTCAACAGTAGCGCTTGCGACCACTAGACCAACGACATACACAATATCAAAGGCGGTTCATTATTAGAGCTTTTCAGAAAAGCTGCGCCGGCGCAGTAGAAACTCCAATCCGAATTGTAACAGTTGATTTGAATAAGAAGCCAAACAGTCCAGATGATTGTCGTCCGTCCAAATTCGGGGCTCAAAATTATTTCAGTTGACTGATCCTCATAATGTCATAACCCGACTCACTGCCATACCCTTGTCCGAATTCAGATTCCGATTACAATCGGGATAATAACCAAGAAGATTGTTCATATTATAAAATACTTAAAATTCCTCCACGTAGAGCTGTTGGCAGTTCAACTAAGCTAACAACTACAGGAAGACTGTGAATTTTTTACAACTCCGTGTAGGTTGAACAAAAATAAAAACTGTTTGGTAACTATTTGGATCTCGTATAATGAAGCACATCCGTTGCGAGGCTATTAAGTTGTAAAACAAGAAAAATATACTCTATTAGATACATATGAAGACGTAATTGTTCAGTTATTGTTGGTCGTTGTAAAAAATAAGCGCAGACATATTAATATTATAATAAATATGTGTACTTATATCAGATAAAGCAAGGCAACTGGCAGATAATCACTATGATGCTGTAACTAAATAAGTTAAGTCCGATGATTTAGACAGTTGTTTATTTATTATACACTGGAATTAAAAATACAGGATTTCAATCACAGTCAGGTGCAAAATTAATATTTGTCTAACATTTATCATATTTTAAGATTTATTACACATCTATCTATAAACATACATATTGGTCCACAGTAAAGTTTACATGATATTATCTTAATTCGATCGCGTACACTTGGAGCTATAATTTCATGTTTCTTATCGACTCGATCGTTTACAAAAAGGTTTGTTTCGAAGAAGAATAAATTTATATTACCCGCCCACGTGCGTAGCAAGCAATTAGTTTTTTATTACTTAGCACGTGAACTATAAAGAATGGCTAAAATTATACATTAAGCCGACATGTCGATTTAATTTGGATTAATTGTAATATTGATTAATAGTTGAAATCAACCTTCTAAAAAATATTAATGTGACAGCAGACACATATACGTGTCCTAATTGTTGATATATAAAAAGTCATAACCTACATACAGTCTTATTCAACATTTTCAAAATAACAGACGTCTTGCAGAATCTCAAATTTTGCATTTGTCTAAATCGTACTACGCCGCGCTACGACACTGCCTACGTGCTACGAAAAAATAGTAATCAGAAAATTGACATCATTTGCGAGTCGAGTCATACGACAATGTCGATTTACATTAAATGACAAGGTACTCTTATCACTTACATTCTGACCGATCAATCATTTACATAATTCTACCTACATGTGTCTACAATCATACTAATTAGTACTAATTACAATGTCAAAACATATAAATAATGTAATCGCGCCAAAAACGACGCCCACTTTCATTCGGTAGTTAAATTTTCACTAACTCGTCTACTTTATGCTAATTTTTTGCAACACGGCTCAAATCAAGGCTGGGTAGTGGGTCATAAAGTATTTCTGCTATGCATAAAATAAACAGATTTTAATATTTTTTATGTTTTGCCGCGATATATCGTAGTATGTAGTCTATTAGCAATAAATCGTTTGAATATTTCAAAGAAGGTATCGTTAAGGGTTTAATATTTATTCAAATTTCTGGCTATTTGTCAACCGTTTAGTTCGAGATGACGTATGACGCGTGTGCGCACCTGTCCGCCATGCTGGCGATCTGTCCCCCGCGGCATCAAAAGCTTACAAGTCATCTGTCGATGACCCAGTAGCTAATAATACTAGACTAGGTGTCATCAACCGACTATTTTTAATGGACGAAGTATATTTTTAATTATCTCAAACAATAGAGCTCTGCACCTGGATTTTACTTTGTCATCGGCCTCAATTCATTCTGAAGCGTGCTGAATATATAAACAAGGAACTGAAATGTGTTGAATTAATAGATATTTGCGATGTTTGGGGATTTGAAATTGTAATTTTGAGCTCAGAAGCATGATTCGTTCCCTGAATTTAGTTTTGAGTCCAATCGATAAAAATAGTGAAGTCCCCCCCAAATCTCTCAGAACATGATTGGTTTCACTTAAAGTACATTATAAATTCAAAGGTTTGAGTTCAATGCAAGGCTAGATGAAATTACCTAGATTAACATAAGTGTGTTGATATAACATATGAAGACATAAACGGGCCAATCAATAAAGCATATTTTATTGCTAATTTATGCTTTATACTTGTCAATAAACGGGTAATCGTCGAATAGCAATTAACTAAACACTAGTTTTCGAAACCCGACGCTGACCGCCCGCCACTAAATCATAGTTTCACTTTCCATGAAACTCATCGTCAGATATGAAAGTCGAGATAGCTTTATTGTGAACTTGAGGAAAGTTTATCTTTAAAACCTTGATTTTTACATGGATTCGAACGAAATAATTAATGAAAGACTACGCTAGTATAAAGGAACTAAGGTTCAGGAGAAGCATTAAAAACTCTGTGATAAAGAGACGCAATCAATTTTGAAAGAAAATGGGTAATATTATTAATTCAAGGCTCTATGATAATCTTGACTTTCGTATAGTAAAGTCTATGGTTTCCATAAATAACTTCCACAAAAATCTAGATGTTTTATAATAGCCAAAATGGCCTTGTTAACATTTTTATTACTTTTCCAAAAAAATGCTAAAATATGTATTTGCAGCTCCGGTTAAAACAGGGGCTGGTTGAATGGCATTATGTATGTCAATTAAATAATCATTCTAAGAATCTGCAGCAATAAAAAAGTATTTAAATCTGAATTTCGTTTTACGATAATTTAAGTGTATTTTATCTGAGATCTATTTACATAAATTGTTGAAAATAATATAAATGCTTGATGTCTATTATTCCATTCATCTGTCTACTAACTCATTAGTCTTAGGAAACAAAAAATATGTCTAGTAGTTTAGAGTTTTATACTACCTATTGATAATGCATATCTAGATACGATTTTGTCAAGATTAAAATATATCGTTTCTTTATACGTTTGTTTATTCCTATTAATAATACGGCAGACTTGTTAAAATAATTATTCTGAACAAAAAAAAACCCATAAAATACTTATCGGTGAATGAACTCTGACATCTGGCGACTCATTTGTTCACATTAACCTGCTGTCATCAGATAGCTTCTATTTATGTTACCTACTTACTGACCCAATACCTACTAAACGGTATCAATAAAATGGGCGCCGTGTCTATTAGGCCGGCTTTTGAGTGACGAATGACGAAAGCTTTACGCAAACGTAAGGTAAGTAGAAAGCCCCGGCAACATGGCAACTGAAGGAACACGGGTGGGTTTTAGTCAGTAAGAGTCTGACACGCCGAGCGGGAGAAGTTATTTGGTAATTTCCCACCAAAGAAAAAGTTAAGTAGAAAGAAAATAAGTGACAAATGATATATTTCAAATTTTCCGAATAAGGATCAAATCATAAAATTTCCTAATGTAGTAAACAGGAGTATGAAGAAAAGCAGTCTCCAAAAACTACTAAGTGCTGTCTATAAAAATCTTAAATGCAATAATTTTAGCGATTATATCCGTAATTTGTATGGTGTACATAATAAAGAATATTCTATTCTATAATTCCGTAACCCTTGATCCTAAACTGCCCTTCCCGCACCTTCCCTCTGTTGAAGCCCAGTTTAGAACCAATGCAAAAAAGAAGTGATACAATGTAAGCCGGGATCAAAGGTTCCAATCTTGCACGAAGGAAAAAGACCATGATGACGGTCCACACATGCCAAGGTAGGACGTACGTAACTACGTATAGGTTGTAGGTACCTACATAATTTAATTTGTTTGCCTGATTGATTTGGTGAATTCCCGGTACTGATCGGTTTTGTGTCGAATATATTTTATTGCACAGCCTCACGCTGCTGAGCCACAGACTTTGTGATTTATCTTACATTTCGTTTATTTATATCTGACGATAAAATTAACGATTTAGCCGTAGACATAAAAAGTTTGGACAGTTGACGCATTATTTGGCTAACTTTGGTTTTGTTTTACTCCATCTAAATACATGTTAAACATTTTTGACAGACAGAACTTTTTTCAAAATCAAAGCTACAGCTAACTTGCTGGGTGTTTTCGTTTCTAGCTAATAGCGGTCGTGTTTTATTTTGGGACACTGATGAGGGCCAATACCTATTGTACAGGCACTTTAACGCCCTAAATTCCTCTAAAAGGATTAAGGTAGATAGGTAATTTCAGATAATATCGAAAGTAGTTTTTAAAAAGTAAATAGTAGTGATTTTTTCTTTGAAGGGCAGAATACCTACCTTCATCGGTAGATAACAACGTCTACGCATTAATTTTTGAATAAAGGGAGTTTAGTCAGTTTCTCCAGTGTTAGGTTTGTGATTGATCTCTTATGCCACAGAGAAGCCAATTTCATCAAAAAAGCAAACGATTATGCCTAAATACATTTAATTACCTATTTGCTTAACAACAATTTGCTACAGATTGACACCCCCACCTAACGTGGTGTCTAAAAGTTTCGTCCTCTTTACTAAAGTTGGATTGTTGTCCCAGCCAGAATGATGTGTGCTGATGGATTTGCTACCACTAAGCCTAAGGCTGGCACACACAGAAGTAAATAAAGCCAGGGTACTCACAAGTCCATCACAAGCTGACAAGGCTACGCTGGACGCTGGTTGCCCTCTGACAGAACCAGTGTAGTGGCACGAAGTCGAGTCAGGGTGTGGTGGGTGCCGAGTCCGACTGCCCGCACTGTGGCGCTCCACCACCATTGCCGGCGTTATGAACGTTACTGATGGCCTGGAACAAATAGATTTCATTAGCTGGTGTCACTTGTATACGAGCATTTAAGCCCCATTTACACGATGCAAGTTTCTTCCCTGTGGCATGCAATAAAATTGAAACATCCAATTATTTGCATTGTCTAAACACTGTTTAGACAGTGGAACTTTTATTGTTGCTTCAACTTATAGTATGCCACAGGCAATGAAATTGCACCATGTAAATCAGTCTTTAGGAAGAAAACTGAATGTAAAACTTATGAAGGATGTGATTTCATGGCATATTGGATGGGAGAAGGTGGTTAGCTCGCCCTCTATCGGATGGGACTTAAAAATGCCAAATATGGATTTACACTGCACTATACACCTCTGCCGGAGCCCTTGGATTGGAGAACACAGGCGCTATGTAATGTTAAATGGAACATTAATTAGACCTTCTCATTAGACCTCATCAATTCCAGTAATTCACATAGTTCGAATACAGTAAAATATTTGCACGTTTCCTCGTTTTTACTTTACTGATGCATTACCCTTGTAGGATTATAACGACATAATTGGGATTCTCGGCCGGAAGGCGCGCCTTATTTGACGAGGTCCAGGCAGATTACCACCAGCTCTCTGCTCAACGCCGCGAGCCTCGGATTCTTGCGTGCGCCGCACAACTATGTGACTACTCCGTAAATAAAACAAGAATAAATTAGGTACATGCAAACTATACTTAGACAACAGATGATTCTCGATTGTCTATGAAACTAAGTAGTGTGATTAACATTCCGGGAGAGCTCCGGTTCTCTCGTTATTTTCGTGTCGATCGTACGATTTGTTTTATTTGCGTTCAACTAACAATATTGAACATTGAAGAGCTCCAGCCGATAGCTATAAATTCAAACTGCGGCTTAATCGCATATCGTCCAAGGAATCTGTCCACTATGGCGACGGCCGCGACGACCATAAAAAGTAGATTTCGCACTGGCACACGGTCAAGATTTATCGGACAGTATGGACCGGCCTTAGATACCGGGCAGAATGCTGCAATTGTGGAATGTAACGATATATTATTAAGCGCAGAAAAAGCAAAGGATATACGGCTGCTCACTGTATTTGTAACTAACCGACCTTTATATCCTATTTTATGGACTGTAAGTGACAATAATTTATGAGTCAGTAATTGGCGTTGAATAATTTTATTGATGGTAGTACCTATTCGGTCAACAACCTGCAGATTACGTAACGGTCGATAATAATTGCTGAATTAACGTAAGTTTCAATGAAACACGGTAACACACTTGCGCGTATCGTCCACTCGGCGCCTCTAAGCTAACACAGGACAAGTGCTGTTGTTTTTAGTGTTGTGGACACTATCAGCCTTGGGCTGTGGGCTGTCGATCAGAAGCAAACAGTTCGAGTGGCGAGTACGGCACTAAGCACACAGATAAGGCTCATTACGGCAATTAGTTGAAGTAAACACAGTCGCCCCAGATACGTGTTGACACAAATGTCTGTGTGTGTCTGTCTGTGGACTGTGCATACTCCGTAACTAGATACACTAGCCTGTCATAATTGACGATTGATTGTTTCAAACAGTAAAGGACTGGGTGCATTATGGTGTAAAATTATTGAAAAGTTTACCGATTGACTACAATGCTCGATTTGCATGTCAACATCGTTTAGTCCGATACAGTCTGATAGCATCCAAATATTTGGGCTCTATATCATTAAATAGACATTCAATTTGTTTTGTATTAGAGAGGTGCCAACTAAAGATAATGTATATACCTTCACAAGTCTTATCATGCGATGCTTCTGGAAGTGTTTACAAGTTGTTCACACGATCGTTATTGTTCCAATAGAGCCTTATTTTCTTTCACTATCTAGGTATAGTAAGCCACCATTTTGATTCACAAGATGTGTTTATATAATATAATTGGATATTGAGGTGGATAACAATTAAAATTCTATTGTGTCTCATTAATGACAGTTGAAAGGTTAAGAAAAAATAATATAATTAAATTAATGTAATGTCTATTTCATATCAAATATCTAGAAAAATGACGCTAATTGGGTAATTAACGTAACATTTAAAAGCTGGTTTAAGCTGATTAGACCAGTTTTTTAATTGTCGGATTATTGGATTTGTTCGCCTAATAGCTGCGATTAATATGCAAATATCTCTGAAATACTATCATTATACTACCTAATGTTGATAGTGGTGTGTGGTTGCCGACTGTAGAATAGGCCACCTACAGTTTTCCGTAGGTATCGTGAAGGCTACTAAGAAGAATAATGAAGAATACGAAATTATTGAGCAGTCCACGGGGGGTTTATTAGATTTGATCATTTTAATCTATGCATCTTTGAGCGTTTTCAATTATTAAGGCGCTGAGCACTTTTGTTTTAGCTTTTTGCATTATAACTAATTCAGGCTTGAGTCGTACTGTGGCAATCGTTTTATTTATTTTGGCCATATACTCTTTTGCGATAGGTAACTAGAAATTAGCCTTTTGAAAGCAAACAGCAAGTTTTTTCGGCAAACGTATGGTAGGACGCTCAGGTTAAGTGGAGCAACGATTTTCACATGGTAGCAGCTGGATGAGAGTTGCCGAGAATAGAGCTGAATGGCGTGCAATTGGAGAGGCCTATGTCCAGCAATGGACTGATGATGGAATTCTTTTGAAAAGCGTAAATTGTGAGAAATATTGAAAAGGACCACCCCTTACACCGGGATATTTAGAGAAACATTATTCCCTAACAACATTCATGCAAGTCTACATGTATTTAATTATCTATCTATCAGCTTTCACCTTTTATATACGTACGTACTATACGTACACAACTCTTTTTACCTAACTGCCTACGCTATACACGATCAAAGAGAACTTTTACGAGCGTTTTCAGAAGAAAGTGTAAGTAGGAGACTTTCTCAGAAAACTAGGTATTCTGACGAACATTTTCGTCGTCTATTATAAATGAACACGATAAACATCGTTCTTTTAAAAGCCGCAATAGGTGTAATTTCAAGATGTTTAACATTCTCAGGTGTCATAGGTCATTCGTAAAATGTCAATGCGAAAGCATTACAAAATTAAAGGCAATGGCAGGGCAAAGGCAGTAGACGTTAGCTTTTGTAATACATTTAGTATTTCCTGAGAGTTAGTGAGAAATGTTCCGACGGTCCCTTAGCAACAGAAAATAAAAGAGTAAAACTAAAAGCGTATTGTTTTGACTCTGCTGTTGCTTTCGTCGTATCGGATATCGCACGGTGATATATACAGCGTGTGTAGATATAAATC
The DNA here is from genome assembly GCA_949152395.1 of Agrochola litura. Taxonomy (NCBI): domain Eukaryota; kingdom Metazoa; phylum Arthropoda; class Insecta; order Lepidoptera; family Noctuidae; genus Agrochola; species Agrochola litura. Next base: position 11,150,114 of record OX424509.1, on the reverse strand, counting down.
TCTCAGAGCCCTGTGGTTTCGGCGCCCTGCCGTGCGAAACCTTTATTTTATTACAGCCTCTTACGAGTTCCTTGCACTTGAACTTGCAATGCGAAACTATAATAATATCTGCGGCCTGCGACTCATTTTGTTACTTCATTTTAGCTCTCGAAATAGAAACCTCCTACGCAGATATAGGCGGCACCTGTCGGGTGGGTCCTATGTGTATTCAATAAGATAAAATTACCATTTAGACGAATGAAGGCAGGATTAAAATCATATCAATAACATATAAATTAATTATAGCAAAACTATCTAATCTCAATAAACACATTCACATCAAATAAATCATAAAGATATTCCTAATAAGGAACACTATAAAAGCTTTAATCTTGTGGCAATTACACAAATACCTACAAATTGTTATGCAAATCATTTAAACCTAACGACTTGGCACGGAGAACCTGTCTGATCTCGCGCCGTGTCGATGTTACCAATGCGAAAATTTATTATCGATGCCCCCAATTTACCAACACCGGTGAAATTTACAACAATCATTAGACCGCTTTGGAGCGATCACTTGTCCAATTTTACACGATAAAAATATTAACCGCAGATCGGCAGGCGATAACGGGCGCAATTTTCGAAATAACCTTCGCAACTGGTACAAGTTTCTACTAAGCCATAAAATGTTCCAATAAGGCGTTTATTTGTACGTGGTCGAATTACTCGGGCATTTTTCCTCTCATACCCTTAACTATTCGACAACAACGGCGCAACCAAATTATCAGCGATTATCACTCGTTAAGTGTTTGGCAAATAGCATTCGCTGTTCACAATCTTAATTCGCAGCTATAAAATCTTATAATTCGATAAACCTAATGGACTGCATATAAATTAGAAATTACGACAACTATTACTATTTTAGTATAGGGTGAAAGGACCAAAGCCTATATCGTTTATATTGCGCGTTTATAGTTATTACAAAATCCTAAAACTTTATAGGCAATGTAGACCTGATAAAAGATATTATAAATAATGAAGAATATTAGATTATTGAGCACTCCACAGGGGGTCTATTAGATTTAATCATTTGATTCTATGCATCTTTGAGCTGCAGTTGTCAATTGTTAAGGCGCTGAGCACTTTTGTTTTTGCATTTAGCATTATATCTAATTCAAGCTTGAGTCGCACTGTGGCACTCGTTCTATTTATTTTGGCCATTTCATTTTTTTATTTCTTCTTAAGCCAGGACGACGTAAAATTAGAAGCCTATCCTTAAAAATACCTAATATGTAACAAAAAAAATCTTCATACTGCTGAATCATACTGGAAATCTGTTCGCCTATACAGGGTAAGTTTTTAACCAGTGCGCAAACTTAAACACGTCATTTTACTCATCATTATGAACAACATTTAATATAGGACCAAACCTGAAATCGCGAAAAAAAATCTACTGTTCCCTACATTTTGACGAATTATGCGAACATAAATGTAGGGAATAGCAGATTTTTTTTTCGCGATTTAAAGTCTTCTTTAAAGTCACGTGTTTAAGTTTGCGCACTGGTTAAAAAAATCCTGTATAATGTGTTAACTGTAAGCTATTACATTATGTATACAAAAATAGTTCAGGCGTTTGATCGCTGTATACATAAACGATGTTTAACCTTGGCCTTACTCATATTATCATATAATTATCCAGTTCAAGAGTAACAGAGTCATTTCATACGTTAACGGTAAAGTTTACAGTTCTCAGTAAGGCATCTCTTTAGCTGTTTCAGGAAAATATGTAATGGATGAAATTTATACTGAAAATATTTTTGTAATTCTAATTGTGGATAAATTATTCTATTTCTAGAAAACGGTAAGGTATGCCTTAGCTAAACATTCCGTGAGCCACCGTATGTTCACATAATATAATTGACGGATTGCATTAAACAGTCGTTTTTCATTTATTTGGGTATTACTATATTTGGTGCACGGTCCCGCTACGTAGGGTCACGTTGTGCAATCCTTGCAATATTCACCGTTCATTGTATTACAATAATTGCCACATAAATATGTATGAATTGAACTTCGAAGACCATACAGCAACTTTCAAACTGTCGAGTTTTTGTCCCCAGCACATTAAAAATGCATGAGCCCAACGTCCCAGTCGCTGAATAAGAAGAAATTCGACGAGGTCACGCGGCCCGCACCCCAGTCTGTCAAGTTTGGTGACAACTGCCTGTATTAAGGTGATCATGTGTATTTTTTATTGTCAATGGAACGGTACCGAAAAGAAACCGCATTAAGTATTTATTGGCATTGTTTCATTATTTATTTAGAAAGTTATTTAAAAAGGTAGGCTGCAACCAAGTCGGCGTGCGTAGGTACAAAAAGTGCACCGACAGCTTCTAGCTAGTGTTGCGTTCACACGAGTGCGAGTGATAGCGATGCTTTCGCGAAACTATTGCACGGCGAAAACGCGACACGATGCGTCCGCGCAGCTTTGATCATCCGCTGCACAAACAACAAGATAACCTTATTTATTCTTATTTTATGGCAACCAGTTGCCAGCTGCTTCTATTTAAAGCACAAGCCTCTCTTTGTAATTAGATTTGTCTCATTACCTCAGCACAGCCATAAATCAATACGACAGGCTACTTATGAAATCGCAAATTTTAATAGCTATAAGAGCATAATTATCTACTCCTTATCGGTAACTATAAATTAATTGGACACAGAACTCGAATTATGTGCAATTTTCTTAACATGGCCAAAAGGAAAAGAGGCTGTCAGTCTTCTTTTAGGGTTATGGCAATTTTAACAATATGCATCTTTTGGTTGATGTTGCAAACCTGAAGATGTCGGTGAGTGTGATGTAATAGTTTAGCAATAAATGATAATAATCTTGGTCTCGCTGCAAGTGAGCAAGGGTTTATCTATTTCGAAAGAAATAATGAGTGTTTCATGTATCTGATCCCGTGTGCATAGACTACGTTTGGGATTGCGTTAGTCGATGGCGACATTATACTGGTATGTGTATTGCGTAAGCAGGACCACCTCAATTAATCAAACTAATATATTATATTGTAGACACATATTGATACTGATTCCGTATGAATATAATGAATGGAAAATACTAAATGATATTTGAATGTATATCAATGATGTCTGGTCTGGATAAGGGATAATTAATTTCCTACTTGAATTTTTTAACAAGATTAAATTATGTGCAAATAAACGAATAATTCCATTTCTATAAGTATTGTGAAATAAGTACGATTTTGAGAACCACCTGAGAAGTACCTAATTATCGTATACTTATTCCCCCGGAAGGGTACGGACGGACCTAAATAATCTAAGTACATGTTCACGAACAAATTTAATTTTATTAACCATCTAGTGTTCCATAAATTATTAACACTATTCGGCACAGGAATGCTGTTATGCCTTCCAGATTTGGAATTCATTATATCTAAGTTAAGATAAAACAAGCTTTAAGCTCGATTAGGAAAACTAAGCATTATTTTGCGGCTGGTAACACTAACAGTAGTTATTGATTTATTACGGCAACATTATCTTAAGGAGTAATCAACTGAGATCAAATCGTGGTCTTTTACATCTTTACTACCTTAAACGTATATTTAGTTAAGTGTACGAATTTAATAGTCACGCCACCTGTTTGGTTGTCTCTCAATTTATCATTGTCTCTAATGACTTTATTATTTACTACCAGTTAGCAAAAACAGTCTAGAAAAAACGATTGTTGAACAAGGAACACAGATTGTCATTTGTTGATTTCTGCGAGCGAAAGGCCGGAATTTAATAGGTGCGTATTTCATTATAGGTTGTGTGATTTATAGCCTGTCCGACAAAGCCAATAAATTGAACTATTACAACTAATTAAATTAAGATAAGAATTTGTCTTGTGATTTATATTGTGACAGAAAGACCTGGCTAGATTCTTAGAACAATCTGTTACAACATTTTTGTATTTCCGACTATTTGACACTGCATTCTACTTTTATAAATATTTTTCTCGCTAAAGTTAAGCATTAGTCAGTGTTTGGGATACAAGTTTTGCTGTAAAAATGTATGGAAATAGCCTTCGAAATTTATGAGCTTCCAGTAAGTAGTGCGTGCGGTGAGTTAGGCGCGGAGCCAACTACATGTCTGAAATTAATATCTTGTATTGTATCCAACACCCGTGATCGACTTCGAACCTAATTTCATACTACATTATTGGTCCTTTTGTACAGATTATGGACCTAGTGAGTCCAAAGATTGATTGGAGGGGTAGAGTTAGTTTTGGGCTCTTTAGTTTTAGATAAACGTATCTATTATATTAACGGCCTTTTCAGTTTTATGACGATCCCTTCAAAAAGAGTGAGTTCAAAGGTCAAAAAAGTCAAAACAGTAACAAGTTTACAAGCAGCAAAATGAAAAAGAAATGTGTGCCAAAAAACATTTTGTGATTCACCGATCCAGATGTTCGATGGTAGACGTTTAGGAGCTGATACAATTATTTATAGTACCTAATCTAAAACATTACATCTCAAGACTGAGCAGAAGACAACAAAATCTGTTACGACGTAAAATAAAACACGAGCCAAATAAATACTAAAAACGTCCTATTATAACTGTAGATTGTTAATGCGATTAAATAAATAAAGACTAAAATAAACAAAGAGCCATTTGTTTAACTACTAGTGATTCTGTTGCCGGTAGCGACAACAGTATTAATGCTGCGTCAGACGAACAACGGGCAGATTTACTAAGATTTATGTGCATACTCCTCAGAAACGGGCTCAGACCGTCTCAAGGTTAATGCTTATTAAAATCACATAATTCCAGACGAAGAAGATATTGTCATGTATTTTTACAGAACTGCAAAACATATTGCAATTTTACACCGCTCTTAATCTTTCTTTGTTATGAACTTATGATTCAAAAACTTCCAAACATCTAATCTTATTTGATCTGAAAAACAGAGGGCCAGATTGGTTATGTAATTTGTGTCCTGTCGAACTCCCTAAGCTGAATACGTCCTGATTAACAGGAACTTTCACAAAGACGCTTCTAGATCGGTCTTTTAGATTGTGGACGCCTGTAGAGACCTTGGACACGATTCATTCCTTAAAATTATATTGCATTAAATGAACCCTTTCCTTTGACTTCCTAATAGAGATAACGTTTACAGAAGCTAACATGTCTACAAATTAAGCTAATATTTGAAGTATGCAGACTAGTTTTCACGCTCATCAAGATTCATACAATAAAGATTTGTTTCCTAATAGGAACGATACCGGCTTACAGATGACCATAATTCAACTTGATTGATTATTTCAACTTCATTTTTTTTACGGCCATTGAGATAAGTGGGCGTGCAAAACAAAAAACAAGAATACAGTCAGACGATAGAATTAAAACCTACCTGTACATGAAAGCATAATGAAATACTCTAGTGATAAGGAAGATAATGTGTCATTAGTGGTAGTTCTCGCAGATAAACGTCGATGTGGCCCAGAACGATAGCGAAGCCAAGTTCAAATATTTGAGAAGGTCGATCCGCGATAGGCAAAAAACAAACTATGTCAGTCCAGTCGACAACAGAGAGCGGCGCGGGCGCACGCTTACTCTCTTATCTATTGTAATACGTCTGATGCCCGAATTTCACATGGCCCGGGTTATCGCTGCGAGATACGACAATCCGAATCATGTTCTCATGTAACATTACTATATAAAATAAAAACTTTGGGTTAGGTTTTTGTAATATAGGATATTTACAGACAAAAACATCTTGGATAATTAAATAAATTTTCCTGTTGTTGAAAAAACTTTATTCGTATAAGAAGCGGCTAATCAATCACCCTTTTGTATATTTTTATGCACCGTTGCATTTGCTTTGTATTATGAATAAGACGAAAATTACATTAGATATTTTTTTGTTACAATCATCGAGATACCTAACAGTAACATCCCTGTCTGAATTCTGCTTCTTTGGTTTTCAAGCATATAAAAAGGTTAACAGTAATAATTAGAGACCGCACCAAATTCAAAATCGATTTAAGGACCATTTTATGGTCTTTTCACTCTAAGGCAACTACCAAAACAATTTGCGTTTAGACAAGTGAGTCCACGGGGCAGTTAACATTGTACGATCAACGTACTCTTTGATATCACTTGCCCAATGCCCGTGAACTTCAGCTGTATCTCTGTGTACTCCAGATACTGTCACAGACTTCTTATCTATTTGAGTAATAGAAGTAACTACACAGTTAAAAACAGGTTGGATTTTGCCATCTGTTTGATCTGCTTTGAGTTTAACGACATATTTTGTTATTTTTGCAAAAACATGGAATATTTAACATTGCAAGTTAGTTGAGTGTTTTTATTACTGACAGCCTTTTAATCTTTCGGGGGTTTATCACTGTTTTTCTTCGTTATTAAGGAAAGAATACAAAGGTTATTACAAACATAGACTCTTAATGATTTTGATTTATTATCCAACTGCCCACCCAGTCTGTGTTCCATTAAATATCTACTTAATTGCAGGTTCCATCCGATTCCGCACCTTTGCTGGTAACAGATGGATGGTACTGGCCGAGAATCAGCCCCAGTGACGTGCATTTCAAGAAGCCTATGTTCAGCAATAAGCTGCTAATTTGTTAAAGGTTGATAATGACGTTTATGCTGTGATACAATTTTGTATAGTCTAGTAAATCAAATATGCTTACCTCAGGTCCAGCCTGAGCTCTCGGCCATCTACGGTAAGGTTGTAATGCACGACGTGCGGCTGATACTGCTCCGTGTGATGAAGATCCCTTCGAGCACGCACGTGTCCATGTGCATGTGCGTGGTCGACGGCGTGCGAGACCAGCTCGCCGTGCCTTGTCACCTTCACTGGGTGCACTACTTGAACTTTCGACGTATCCAGGTGTCGATGGGAGTAGATACCTGTAGGCAAAAATAATTATATAAAAACCAGACATTAAGAAATGGCAACGTGTCAAATCAAGAGGCGAAGTAGTCTGGATTTCTTTACAAAAAAATTGGTCCTTCGAGCCGGATGGCAACTAGTCTAGTCTAAAATGTTGTTAGATACAGTTGATGTCTATAGATTTTTAGCAGTACACTCAAATAAGAAAAATTATGATAATGTACTCCTATATGTACTGACGCCATTACAGCATTGTTTGTGTTTGTAATTCTTACGCACCGGGATGAAAATAGCTGTTAGAGTAACGGTTGGCGTTAACGATGAAAGGGTTATACGCACTATTACGCACGTAAATAAAAAGTGTTTATTGTGATAATGATCGTAGTAAGTACGTATGGGTTTTATCAGTGGTTTATACATTATAGTGGTATATCAGTAACAGTCAAATAAAGACGCCTTTAGATACGGGTTAATGGCAATACTGTAACGAAGAAGTCTTCATTTTCTCCACAGTTTTGTATATCGACGCAACCGATGAACGATTAAATATGAGTCCTTTAACATCTTAACTCTTCGAGTTAAATTCTACGAAATGCATCATACATTCTGAAAACTAATGGCGATAACCTAGATTTTAGTAATAATATTGACGGCGTTGCTGTTTCGGCGCGCGAGGATATAATGACGGTGCTTTCCAGCAACAACGGAAATTCAACAAACAAAATCGTAAGACAATAACCTGCCGGCTTTGCTGACGGTAGTAAATAAATAAATGTACGTACGTGCTCTGATGCAAGTAAAAAAATCGTACCATACTTGCAATAGGACACCTTTTTTTCGCTCAGCATTTTCTCAACAAATCTAATTTAAAATAATAATTATAATTATTATTTTAATAATACTTATTATTTACAGGATGTTCCTTGACATTTAACCTTTTTTTGTATTGAATAATTATGACTAATCAAATACAAATTTTGTTAAATTAATTATTTAAATTAATACAAAAAACAAACCCAGTTTTTTTAATATAATAAAAACACAATGGAACGTTAACAACTCCTCACTTAGAATGAGCCAAGAGCTTTAATAGTATTGTATTTATGAAGTAATGTGGTTCCCTGCGCCTGCGTCCTAAGCATGGCGCCACCTCCGGGCGCCACTTTACTCGTGCTTGTATAACTCATAGCGATTAACGCCTTAATTATACACCAACAACATTCCTCTAATAAATGGTGATGACATTTCATGCATTAAATATATTTTTTTTATTTTAGGGCGTACCTTAGGGCTAACCTCGAATTAAGATAAGATAGTAATGGAAATTATTGTGGAAGATGGTAACTCTCATTTTAACCGTCCTAATTTTTTGGGTACGTGGAAGTAATATTATTCCTTGTCATAGGAAATTAACTTGTAAATGAACACTACATTCCATAGCCAATACAATATGATCCACATTCGTGAAGTAAGAATGTGTCCCACAATGATCCATGGCGTTACCAGATCGTAACATAACCCCGTGGCGCGCTGGCCTGACACGTTCCTAGACAACGAAATTCTCGGTAATATGTTCAATTTTTCATAGACAATCATAATTACTAGCTTATCACTCATCATATGAACGATTTCATATGAAATCTGTGTGCTTGGTCAGCGACGGAGCGGCGCTAGTCACTCGACACTTGCTGACTGGTAAGGCCACACAGGTTCTACTTGCTACTCGTGTTTTTCTCACTCCTTATTAGTCTTCCGAGGCTCATACATAAATGAATTTAATTAGAGTAAAAAGTGCAATTGTTCAAGCCTTAGCTGGTTAAGTGCTCCCCCAGACGATAAAAGGATTAATAGAGCGATAATTTTCTTAGAACTTGCCTTGAAAATTGTTGCTCAGACGATGTTTAATTGCGCGAGTTTTTTTGCGAAAACCAGAATTTTATTAATACATCCGAATTTTAAGAATACAGCATGTAAAAATTTACAATTATTAAAAAGCTTTAGAAATTAAAAGTAGCCATTCGTAATTATTAAAACGATCTTTTATTAATGAATCGTTATCAAACCCAATCTTTTTATTATAGTCATCATCGCATCAAATGTACATTATTGAATTTATAATAGGCTGAGTTTCCATAAAGTAGCCGTAAGCTACGTCTTCGAGTAGGTAGACTACATCTATGATATGAATCTAAAACCAATAATGTTAGTGTTGTAATGAGAGGCGTGGGCTGAGTACCTATTTCACCGTCGCTGTTGTTATGCCTGACTGCAATTACTGGTAATTACTGTGCGTAGGTACCGCCCCCTGCTGAGCGACAACAGAGCACATCACTACGTTATGAATGGGTGGACTTAATAGCCCCTTAACTTTTATATCTCGTCTATTTTCTTTACAAGCGTTTGATAAAACTTCATCATGAATCGTGATGACAATGACCTGACATGACAATTAATTAATTATACAAGTTTGAAATACATTTAAAACTGATTATCTACTTTTCTATGTTCGCACATATGTTGGGAATGAGTTGCGATAGATCGATTACGTAAATTAATTTTATGCCCGTATAGGTTTCACTACATCATTCAATTAACGTAGGCAGGCAACCTAGATAGGTAAAGTTATTATCTCTGTAGGGCGCCAGGCGCCACATATGAGGCCCCAGAAACTAATTTGTTCACCATGTAAAGAATTTGTATCGAACCGTCCTTATCTAGACGCGAGTACCCCCTGTGGTTATAATAAGGATATAATCTAATAGAATTAATTATTATTCATAAAGTTCGAATACCGGATAGGAACCAGTCTAGTGGTACCTAATCTTCGCGTCTGAGAATTGGTTCCATATTGGTTTGATCGTCATTATATTTCGGGTCTTCGGTCAAGGCAACCCATAATTGACATTAGTTTTTATAATGGCGAATCAAATGCGTAAAACTGTGCCTATTTCAAAGTCGCTGAGCAACAAAACTAATTTGTGTGAGGCGATAAAAGTGTGTTACATCACCCTTGATTGTTCATAATCAGAGTGTTCAAACAAGGGTATTATGTGTGATGTGACAAGAACAAACGTCTTAATAATAGTTTCCTGTAAAAAACTAAGATGCGTAACTATTTACTTTGTGACTAAACTCGCCTAATAATAATAGTTGCAAATAATAAATCCTATAGAGAGTAAGGACCTGTTTTTGTCCCAAAATACAGTTCAGTGAAAATTTTAAGAAATTGTTGGCTTCTCATTTTCACAGAAAATTTAAAAAAGTTACACTAAAATGTTTTCAGCGTCTGTTTTTCTGTGAAAAATGGGTACGCAGGCGCATCAGTTTATGATCGTTTCCTCGGCCGACAAGTGTCAGCTTTACGTCATGGTCCGCGTCACCAAGATCAACAGATTCGCGCCTTTTCTGCACTACACTGATAAGATTGTTTGAGCAAATATTGAGCTTATTAGATAAGCGAATCAGGATCGTTATACTTTGCACTTTCCAGCGATAAATTTAGGTAATAATTAAGTACTTTTACGAGATCTTAGTCAAACATTAACCAGGTAATTTATATGTTGAATTAAAAATTGCCGCTTGCAATCAAATGTCAATTTTAGGTGGGCAAAATGGCACAGGTACGAATTTAGAATGAGAGTTCGACGACCGTGTCGCTCACTAACAGCTTTGTTTTATAAATCCCGCCACCGATTGCCGCTTTACGGTTATTGGTTTGATTACGTTTATGCTTCATTTTGAAGCTTTCAGTTCAACTCACTCTACGTTATCCGCGATCTATTTTTGAAGTGTTCTTAAGTCTGCAAATAGAACTCCTTACTGCATTAGTGCTTTGGTTAATTCATGTTCCATCGGCCACTTATTATTGGTTTGAGATGCGCTTAAAATTATCAACGAAGTACACAGTATATTAATTCTCTGCAGGTGTGTTTTTCATTTGTATTACGTACGACCAGCGAACATTTATGTAGCCAGCATGTCTAAACGGACAAATGCATACGCAGAAATTACATCACTATTTTGTACAGTTGGACAGAGAAATCGGCCAGACATCGTATGATTTTACCAAAAGCATAGTAAGCATTTTGTTTGATGATGTTTTTACACGACTGCCCAAAAAAGAGTGTCACTCATTTACTCGCTGACTAAACAGACAAATAAATTGTCATTGCAGTCGGGGGACCTCTTGGATTAAAAAGTGTACCACACAACGACACAACGCACAACGGTCTCCGGACAGCAATGAGGATTTTATTTATCTGTTTAGTCAGCGAATAAATGAGTGTCCTTTCGCTTTGTATATACAGATTAACTAATACAGCTTGTTTTTTACTTCTTAGTTGGTTTTTTGGCAGGGTAGTCGTGTATATAGGATATATATTTTTGGGTATTATTCAAATAGCTGCGCCTAACTAAATGAGATGTTCGTTAAATGTTTTTTTATACAAATGAAAATAAAAAATGGCCTGTTTTAATCTTGACCTTAACAAGCTGTAGGTTATAAAATTAAATAATAATAAAAATATCTTCCACGTAGGTGAGTGTGCGGCAAAACGTCAGTTGGTTACAGTAACACAATACTGTGTTATATTATAGTTTAGGGTTTTATTTTACAGTCTTTCATAATTGTATGCGGTAGGTAATGACCTAAAAATGGAGACTTAATTTTGATATTCAAGTATTTTATAACAAGTTCGAAATTACTTTATAACTACTGGTGTGGTCGTAAGTCGGTAGATGAAATTTGTAATTAAAATAATTATATGTTGTTGGTCTTGTGTTGCGTAGTCTGTTGTGTAGTATCGAATATAATTTTACAATAGTAAATTATTACGAACCTGTTTATTATTGCTCGGAAACAAATATTATAAAACAATGTTGTGTAAATTATATTTCTATAGTTGTTTTTTATCATGTGTCTATCTGTATAGTTTCGTTTAGGTAAGTATACAGGGTGGCATGGACATCGACGCGAAAACTGTTACCATGGATTCAATACATGATTCTGAATTCTGCGTTGAAATTTTTCCTCGGTTTTTTATTTAAATCGGCTATTCCATACATTTTGACCGCGTAGGTATTGCACTTTTCTATGTAACAGCAGATTTTTTTAAAATAAGTGACGATAAATTTCAACGCCCCCTGCGTTGAAATTTATCGTTCAGAATCATGTACTGAATCCATGGTAACTGTTTTCGCGTCAATGTCCCTGCCACCCTGTATATGATATTTCATCATAAGAGATTTACATCCACATACAGTTCGTAAAATTAGGGTGCTGCACAAGATACATTAATCAAAGTACGACCAAAGGGCAATAAGGCTTAACCCTAAAATGCTCTCAGTTCGCGGCTGTCACGCACGCTCTAAATCCAATTATCAGTATTTCAAACTTAGTGACATTTACAAAACAAGGCGTAAGTTTAGCGTGACGATCTCTGAGGATATGATACTTTATCTGATGGTTATGGTAGACCCTTGTCACGACGTATGTCACACGTCACTTTTAATTGTAAATCCGATAGGATCGGATTATACGAAGATTTGAGTTTTGACCTCTAACGCCTTGACATGTTTTATATCGCTTCTGATTTACATATTCTGAATGGGCATTACAGTGGTTAAATAAATTGGCCTATTATCGTAAAGTTATGTTTTATTACATTATGGATTTGTGAAACAAAATGTTCACTCGATTTTTTCTGTGAGCACGCTTTCCCAAAGCTTGAAAGAAGTGTGTGTTGTGAAGGTATAATATTTTCAATATCATAGCTTTTTTACACATCACCTTTGATATTGTTTGTTTACCTACTCGTGGGCATTTAATCACTTTTATTAAGATTGCAGAACACTCTAAGTAGAACAAGAAGTAGTGCCAAACACAATAATTAAAAGACGTTATAATAGTCTCATTTAAAAATCTCAATTATTGTATAAATAAGACAAATGGCTGGAGCGTCGCCGACGATACTATTAACCTATTTTATGTTGAATCTTACAAAGTTTACTAGGGGACGCAGCTGATGCATTATTGCTTTATTATTTCTGTCTAGAAAATTGTTACACACTTTGTTACAAGCTCTGAAAATCATATGAAAAGTTTTTTCTAAGTGCGAATTTCACCAATGACAATGAACGCGATCAGCACATCTAAAGCTGTCAGTGTCAATATTCCACAGAAAATAATGACACTGACAGCACGTAGTTTATGTGCTGATCGCGTTCAGTTTCATTGGTGAAATCCGCCCTAAACCGCATTCAAGAGCTATCAGTGTCATCATTATTGTGGAATATTGGCACTGATAGATCTTGAACGTGGTTTAGGTGTGCTGATCGCGTTTAGTTTCATATTAATGATGAAATCCGCCCTTAATCTGCTAGTGACTCTTGGTAGAGGTAATAAATAAATCGCGAAAGACCTTATCCGGGTAATTCAGGGAAATAAAGGGTATCTAAGTACAAAACTGCCCTGCTAAGCCGAAAGGCGCTATCTCTGAGATACGCCCTTTTAGTTTTTTCTTATACCATTCAATAGCTTTAACAATTTCGCATCTAACCTAACCTAACCTAACTTAAAACATTTTACAAAACCACTAAGATTTTTTTTTATATCTAAGATTTTCCTTAAATTACAATTTACAAAAAGTCACTTTTCTCAAAACTTCCTCCGATTGAGATAGCGCCTTTCGGCTACAGCCAAAGATCTTAATTTAATCCCGAACAATAAACCAAACTTGTTCTTATTAATATGCGTACGATTCAAAACGTGTATAAATTCTTCTGTCATTTAAATAAAATAAATCACCTTAGCTAACAATAGCTACTAGATAATCACTTGATATGACCCAAATGCCTAGTTTATTTTTAATAGATGAATTAGCTATATTTTATTAATAAACAAGTAGTTTCCTAGATACATTGTCTATGCTGATACAAGGCCTAGAGATATATTAAAAGTATGTCATTGGTTTGACGTATTTATGCACGTATTATTGAAAGAGGAAAAATTAATTTAAAAGCCGGCCAAGTGCGAGTCGGACTCGCACACGAAGGGTTCGTGGACAAAAAACACCGACATGTTTCTTGTATCGTTTCTATTATTTTTTGTTATACCAATAGAACTACAAATCTGTGAAAATTTCAACTGTCTACCTTTTACGGTTAATGGGATATAGTCCGCTGACAGACAGACAGACGGACGGACAGCGGAGGCTTAGTAATAGGGTTCCAAATGGCACCCTTCGGGTACGATTCGGGAGTTTCTTGCCCGTTCTTCTCCATAGGTACCTACTAGAATGGGCAACTAGCTTCATCTTTCTGACTGACCGATACCGAACCCTTGACAATGCAAAAGTACCTGTAATTGGTTTATTTGAAATAAATGCTTTGAGTTTGACGGAACCCTAAATAATAAATTAGTTTGTGATTCACAATTTAAAAAAAAAACTGCTTTGAGACTGTGTATCATCTTTTATGTTTTCTGATCCTTGTGATACCAATACGTAAGGTCTTCAATAATATTTTAGGTTTTTGGTTCAGAGTTTAGAACAGAATGTGCCTAAAATCCGCTATTTTTTTTCATACAATTTATAGTGATGGGAACATACAGCTTCATGAACACACATAATTATAATGTACCTAAATATAGAAAAAAAAAATACTCACCAGTATGTAATAGGTTTCTTATGCTATCCTGGACATCCTTATCCACGTCTCCGGCGGCGGCGTCTGTCGTGAGGTTTATCGTGACATGCTTGGCGGCGCACCATGCGACCAGCATTTGGAACAATAACAGTTTGAACAACGAACACCGCACATCCATCTTTCTCAGCACCCAACACTCAGTTACACGCATTTTGAGTCCACGTTTAAAAATATTAGTCTTAGAATTTCACTTTTTTATGTCACCACACTATTACCGACAAAAAGATTGTTCTAATTTTCGTCGTAACATTTACGAAGCTTTATGCTTGTAGTTAGATATTGATAATGTGCTCATCATCCGTCTTCTGAGCTGGTTTGTCATCATACACTACCTGAAACAAAAAAAAAAACATAATTAGATCACGACTCGGACCTTATAGTTTTTATAACTACCTACTTTAAATTCGTCAATGGATTTTTTATAGTTGATATCTATTGGTTTTTTGGTTAATGAATGAAACATAATATTAAATGTCACTGGCCAACTTTTATGTCACAATATTGAAAAAGCTGTTTAATGTTACAAAAATAATTAAAATCAAGAGAACTTGTCATTTAAATATTTACACAAGTTACAACTGCCACTTACCATAACTGTGATAAAATAAATTACTTTAAAGTTTTTAAAAATAATTATTAAAATATTAAATATAATTATAGCTACGTTAAAATAATTAGAAGCGCTCGACGCTACGCGACAGGTCTACGTGAGCGTCGTACGATGTACGCGACCGCTGTCTATAGATTGCTATCTCTTAATCTCTATCTGAGAGCCGGCTCGTAGGTTATATAATAATTCATAATTACGAATTATCTCCTCACTTCGTGTGTACACACAATTTGGGAATACGTCCCAGAGATATAGTAATCTTTTTATGAAATCCATTCACTAAGACAATATAGTTTATGCAGATTATTAGTTTATTACGACTCTCTCAAAAATATACCAGTTATAACAAAAATATGTGAACACGTAAAATTGCTAATGAAGTGACAATGTGGACACATTAACATAATAATATGATAAAAGAAACAGATGCGTGAGATTGAGACATGATATAATTTTTATTGATGTCAAAAAACTGGCCCCATTAAACGTCGGACCAGCAAATAGCTGACTGCTTCTCTTTATAAGGCAGAGCTTTCTTCATCGGAATCGCGACAAAACACGAATGATTGACAGGCTGTAGCGTTATTTACAATTTTAAACCATAAATAAACGGTCTTCCCCACAAATATGCACATACATTATTGTCGTTACAATTTTAACATGAAAGTTGTAAACTGGTGAAGTTATTCCCACAGTGGCTTGAAATATTTGGTTATTATGGTAAAAGAGTAGATAAAGTGAAACAATAGCCGGGACAAGACGTGCTTTTCTATGAAGGAATGTATTTTAGGAATAAGAATCAAAGGGCGTAGGGCCCACGTGGCGCGATAACGTAGGCGCCAGCACGAGGAGCGCTCTTTCTTTTTGTTTGGCCCCTTCGTACGAGAGGCAAGACCGGCGCCATGACGGATTGTTAAAAATCTTTACTGCGACGCTTTATGCGTCCGTAATTAACGTCATAAGATGGAAACAAAGAGTTACCCTACTTTATCTTTGGAGTAAACGCAGTTTCACGTGACCATTATGGCATTAAAACAATGATACAGCCATACAATGAATGAAAGTGTTACATATAAAGACAAAAAGTTAACGGCTCGACATAATGGTGGTAATTGCGGACGTGACAATAGTTTACAGTAATGACACTACAAAACACCGTAGCAACAATATTGTGCAAATAAAGTGGAAAATCTTATTAAAACGTTCCAATTATTGCCTTTTCATTTACGTAAAACAGCATGACACCACGTCTGTGCCACACATAGAAAACATTTTATTAGCCCATGTGAGTACATGCCGCGTGCCAATATGGGCCACCTGAATCAAACATTAGGTTACATATTATTACAACAGCTATGTACTTTATTAACAGCTGTGTACATTTTTAGATGTTTTTTTTTAATTCTGTCTTTAATGAAATCGGCTTGGTAACCGCTTGGTCTGTAAAGGTTGACTTTCATAGGTTAATGAAATTCATGATATATGAAACTGTAAAGTAAGACTGCCGGTATTTTTACTAAGAAATATGTAACGATCACTGGATATTATCGCGTATTTATTATCGTGTTTAATGTTTAAAGTAATTTTACACATTCTGTAAACATAACACGTCACGAATCTTAATAAAATTGAATGCTAACGTTTTCTGCATTATGTGCAGATTTTATCGCGAAAATAAAACTTTCTTTGAAGTCCGCTCTACATGCATTTTACAGCACACGTACCTATCAATAAATTACATCAATTTTAACATGTAGAATAATGACACCGCAAGCAGTATAAACATCTTAATCTTTACAACTCTCTGATTTCGCGGTATCACGTAGTATCATTGTTATCAGCAAAGATAATAATATCTCTGTGTGTACAACACCTAATCTTAGTGCTGACCCGATTCATGCCTAGGCTAATAATGACGTATGACCTGGACTCAATCTCTTCCACTGTCTTACTCAAACACCTGATAATGAGACTTAGCAGACGTCTCTATTGAGGCCATGTAGTCATTTAGACAGTTATATAATTCATATCTGTGTGTATGTTTGATTAACACTATCTGTTCAAGACGAAACTAGTGTCAAGACTCGAGAGGCCCCAGTTGTAAGTAACAAAACTGAAGATGTAAAGGCTTAAAGCTCCAATCATGCACAAAAGCAGCCGCCCGCCGGTTAGGATTCGATCACATAGAATTACTGCTCGTAATTCCGACTAAACAACGAATAAGTGAATTTAAATTACAGCTTGTAATAGTATGCTTAATATAGATAATGTGATGGTCTCGGGTAACAAAAAGTGGTACGGACGGACTGATGGACGGGTCGGTGGCGCCAACACCCGCCATCGAAGGACAGAGATACACGTAGGATTCGGAGGAACGGATACTCCTATTTTTTTCTTCTCACAATGAAAACAAGTCTCTTATTAAAATACTTTCAATAAAAATCAACCTTTTCGTAGAGCAGCATCACTTCCTGTACAACTACTGTGTCTGCGTCAAGATTCAAGATATGAATCATTAAATTAAAATATTAATTACTTGTAGGAGTACGTAGCTTAAGGCACTATTATGCGCCTACGTTAAGAAACATAATTTGCAATCTACTTGTACAAAATGTACATGTAATGATAGAAAAAATATCGATGTATTTACCCAAACTTATTGTAGATGTTGAAATAAAATATTGTACTGCAGAGTTTTCCCTGTTGAAATAAGATTTTTCTTCGCAAAAATGAGTAATGAAAAACATAACGTGAGTTGACGTTTTAAGTCCCTTATCATAAATGTGCTATTTTTAAAACGGTTTATTATACTTTTTTTTTCATTTGTCTACGTGATAAGAGCTTCGTCTTCATTTAACAAGTTCTACGCGATTTAGATGCAAATGTAATGTTTTAATTTAATGGTTATTTATTTATTAGTTTATAAATAACATTCTATATGTACCTATTAACGATTCCTCATCGGATGTTGTAAAACGTTTGCATTTAAAGACTAGATAAACTGTATTTATAATTTGTTGATTAAAAGACACGTGGAGCTCGATAATATTATGCGTAATTTATTGCTGGATTTGTTATCCCAGCTATTTATTGTCAATATGGGAACAAAATTAAATAAGCTCCATGGAGTGTTTAGTTCCGTGATGTGAAGGAAGCTTAACAATGCGCGAGTGCTGGCGCTGCACGCTGGGGGCATCCGTCATCGTCTCGCGCGCACTCGCGCTTTGTCTGGCTCTGGAGCCATTGTGAGGACCGGTAGCGCCGGTTATGCTCGGCTCGAATTATTGCCCTTTATGAACCGACTGCCCTGCCGAGATCGTTCGAAAATATGTACAGATATGTGGAAGAGGAATAACTTGGAATATGTGTAAAAGAAATCTCTTCCAAGATAAATTATGATTTACCAGCCAATTCATAGAACAAATTAATAATCTAAAAATATGAGTTGACATTTGCCTAATTGATTACCTACTACAAAATTTTAATTGTAATACCAACAGCAGTTAATGAATTTGACATTGAATGATGGAAAGCTTCCTTTTTTGAAGACGCTTTAGATATACATAACAAGCTTAATTGATACAGAGGTCAGATGTAAACAGAATTGATAGTTCAATCAATCCATTAGGCACAGCAGCAGCCTACACGTTGTCTGTCACCCTAGAGTTTGATTGATACGTTCTTTAGTAGGTATGATCTTAGTGTGGGAAATTCTAGCAACGTTTAGCCTACAAATAAAGAAGTCCGTTATTGGTAGATTGATTTGTTTTGATCAAGGTTAGTATTTATGTATCAATGACTGCTATAATAGTTATAACATACAGTGGTTTTTCCTGAATACGTTATTCATCCCAAAAAACCACAAGCGGAGAAGGGGCAGGATAATCGTACAAATATAATTGTAGAACAAAAAGACCCGGAAATTCTTCAAGGGAATCTGTAGAATGTCGTATAGACGGGCGATACCACTAACTTTTTCTGTCGCCTATTGTCTCCGAGGCACGGCGTCATTGTGACAGGTGCCATTAGTAAAGACGGCCGACAAATGGCGACTGTCGGATCCAGATTTCATGTCCACTCGTTCTTTTTAACGATCCGTAACTACTTGAGAGCAAGTGGTTTAAAGCTGCTAGTAGATGTAGTTATGTATATGGCGGAGGCCTATGGGTCTTAATGACGATGTTTGATTGATTATACCGAAATAAATTATCGACCTATTTTTTTCCGTATTCCCCATTTAGTTCATCGGCCCTATTTCAGCCAGATTTTAATAGAATTCTCGTATTTAAGATCTGCTTCAGAATCATTGAGGGAATCTACGATATACTCACGAAAGTCTGCCAAACATTAAAGATACATAATTATTTCAATCGCTCGCTCGTGATATAATATACCTTCCTACGTATATTTATATATTATCTTATCTTTAAAGTAAATCTGCTACGTACACTCTACGTCACAGACGACTATTGAACTTCGGCTCAGCTCTGTAAACTGGCCTATCCTGACAAATCCTGTTTAACAGATTAATCTTGTATCATACGTACGTAATGTTGACTTTCTTGCTGAAACTTATTAATCTCCTACATATTAACTTCATTTAATATCAAAGTTCATTAATTTGGGCTTAATTGTAATCTTTACCTATCATAATCTTAGCACTTGCAGATTTTGTGAATTTTAATATCTAATTAATGGTATCGTTACCGAGTGCTACATATGTAACTAAACAAACAACTAGAATTTGTATATGAAATGTGACAGCTCTGATGTCTGATTATATTATCACGTTTTCTGCCAATTTATCAAACACAGATACGTGACGGTGTTAGCCCACATATTACACCATCAATGGCAACCGCAATCCTCTTTTATGAAACATTTGAATGTGTAAATTAAATAAACAAACAATCATAAGAGACCGTCTTCCCATGAAAATATTGACCAAGTCAAGAGTACAAAAAGTATTCATCTACCATTCACCTGTCATTCTTGTCAATTTGTTATCAATAGTCCAGGTCAAGAAATCAGTCGAAGAGGCCATTCATCAAAGTAAAGGTCCATTCAAACTGGATGCTGTCCACATTAACTAAGCAATTGCATTTTCAGAATGGCCATCTGTATTGGTAATCGATAATAAATACAAGAAAGGAGAAAATTAACTAAAGAACCTAGCAACAAGTAGGTTCTTTATTGTAAACTGTATAACAGTTTTTCTGAAAGGAAAATCCAGCTTTGATTTGTGGTTGGACTACATTCAACGTGTGAATAGTGATGGTTGTGAGTCAACATAGATCAAAAGGGGAGGTTCGTCACTAGGTGAATACTGACACTGTCATTGTCTGCGAGACACTATGAATTATTCATAAAAACCATTGTTTGTAAAAGTAAGCCTGAAGTATGGGAATTGGAATAAAAATAGATCATAGCCTGTCTGTTTATTTTTAGATCAATACGATTTGTTTCTCTTAACTATCTTGCATTGTCATCATGATGCAGGGGCATTGAAGGCGCCATGGAATTTTGTCGAATTGAATAATATTATATTTAAGAAAAAGTAGTATTACCAGAAGACATACTTAAATAATATAAACGCTCTTCAAATAAGCGCTCTTCCTCCTCTCTCCTACTATGCTGTGCCCGACTGGGTCCATAATTGTTTCAATAATTTTAAGCCTACCAACTGTTTTACCAACATTATGGAATGCAATAAAGAATTGAGAATTAATGTGACCTTATTTACTCAATTATTGAGTTGTAACTTATAAATCAACAGCCATATTTGATTGACAGTGGTTACGATAAACTAAAAAAAAATCATTAAATTTTCCCTCCGTGGGTATCTAAAGTAGTTCACTTAGGGCTCTTAGAGAATGAGGTAACTCCGTTTAAGCTGTCGCGTTTTTTGCATTTGCAGACGGTAATCGTAGCCATTTTCGCTAGCAAACTTCAACGACACGTAAATGCCTAAATACATAATACTTTACTCATATTTACATGATCTAGAAGTATGAATGAAACCCGAGTCGTGCGGGCGTTTGATGACATTGCCCCTCATCGTTTACATTGACAAGCGTCAGTTTCGTAGAACACCGATTTAGGATCGCAAGCGCATGTTCGTGCATGTAACACATTTCGAATGCGTAGGCCGAGATTTATCGGAATACCTATCATGTAATGTCCTATTGTATTCACCTTCACAGATAGAAATCTACATTATTCGGGTTACAAATTGCATATGATAAGGTTTTTTTATTCTCTAAAGATAATTTTCTCGAAGACAAATCACCGGTTTGCATCCAAATGTCCATGCGCACGGCAATTTGTGTCAGGAATTGAATGGCAAGGGTGCGGTACCTACATATCATACCTTACGAATAATAATGAAACAGATAATAGAATTTCAGAGTCGAATGCTTTAATTAATTTTATAAAGCGACTATTTGGAATATTGAGCAAGAAACAATATATCAGAGTATTGTAGAGATCAATAGTCTGGCACACAAACCCTAATTTATGTGACAGTTGATCGCTGCAAATTAATATTTACGTTATTTATGTTCGAATTCCTTTCTAAGCTAATGTAAAATAACAGTAAAATAAATTATGTCTAGCACAAACATTGTGAGTTTGAAAATGCAGAAAATCCGGGCAAAGCAAAGCAGTTACGGCTTAAGTATTTTACATTGCTTTTTTTTATCAAACCATATTCCGTTGGTTTATTAAAAAGTAAAATCGTCGCTCGGCATCCAATACCGCGAATGTGACTTTTTTGACGAAAATCTGATTTTTGTTTTATTTCATTCTACACATTCAAATACGCGATCCTGCATTTAAAAATGATTTTCGTCAAAAATGTCAAATTCGCGGGATGCCGAGCGACGATATGCTGAAAATCCTCAAAATGTGAACAGTTAGGATGTGTTTATTTGTTGAAAGCAGACAGACACCTCTTAACAATCAAATCATGTTCGGCCTATTGTCTAGCAAGAGCAACCCTAGCATGAGGTGTACCATATACTATCGAAGAAACGCATATCTGTACACTGTAAGGAGTATACTTGCTTGCAGCGCTCGGCCGATATAGTATCGCTTACCTACGAAAAAAAAGGGTCGTGTGCACTGGATTTTGTTTTCAAATTGCTTAGATATGCCTTACCCCGATGGTACCACGTGCTTACAGGGTCTAGTGTCAGATTAAGTTGTGATTCCATCTACAGACATACTTGGAAACTCGGTATTTAGATACCTATGCCTATATACCGGTTTTAATAGAAAGAATGTTAGTAGGCTAGCAAAATTATGTCGGTCGCACCGTTGTCGTACGAGGACTGTGTGAGAATACGTACTACAACGACGCGTTTTACATAAACTAGTGTTTAATGTATGTACAACATTGTGAATAAATCGCATTCAACTTAGACATATTACACGGTATTTATAAGGTGTTAATATTTCTGTAACGTAAAAGATTGTCCAGGTGTTTATTATTGACAATAGACGTCGTCGTCTTGAATGTATCCTAAGTACTTAGATATTAAATATGAAGGGCTGTCACATATCGATATGAATGTTAATTGTAATATTTTCCCTTTTGTAAAGTCGTAAATGATTATGATATTACTGGCGGACGGCGGGCACGCGATAAAGGTGCTAATTAGATTGTCAGCCGCATAAGATTTGCATGTGGCAGAGATCGTTGCCTTGCAACTCGTCCTGTCACACGCCTGCCTGCCGACGGAAAGGTCGACCACTAGTGATGTGCAACCGTTACACTTTATTTCCTTTTGTCGATAATACAATAACGAAAAAGGAAAAGCTCACGAATTTCCTTGTTCTTTTTCGGTTTGCAATTTGAATGGTTCTTTGTGTACCTATTATTATTTTTTTTTTTTTCAAAAACGTTTTTGAAATTGTACTACAAAGATAGAATAGATTTTTAGAATAAAAGTTTCACGATCGCTGTTGTCCTGGTCGTGAATCAGTTTACAAAACTTTTATAGTTGCTGAAAAGCTGTCTGCATTTCGGTTGAATGGACCTACCAAAATTATTCGGACATAAAAACATTCCTTTAATTTTTTTTTTTTAAACTTATTTTGTTTTGACCTTTAATTAATTACGATATTGTTATTATAATGTTGTTAAACTTGATATCAGTAGTTTTTTGGGATGTTTTTTTTTTGTTTTTCCCACGCCATTACCAACATACGAATTTCTTTCGCCTTATTTTATATAAATAATAGGGAAAGTTAACGTTTATGTATTTTGCAAGCAAACAATAAAACTGCTCTATTCGAAACCCGCAACAATAAATATCTATCTTGTATAATTTACAGTCAAAAGCTACGAATTATCTATTCATCGACTTCGACAAAATCCCACGGTGGCGCTGGTGACTGTAAGGAAACTTGAAGTATCGTTTCAACACTGGACAACACTAGTTTGTATGTCCCATTCACAAACGTCGTAAATGTAATACATAGTACAACAGGTGAACATTCATGATTTATACCGCTGTCCGATGTGAAGGCGGAAAATAAATGGATTATGTGTAAAATTGATTACGACATTAGCAACAAAATTGTAGTATTTATAACGTTGTTTCGTGTAGGCTTTGTTAAGTCTATTGTATTTCATATTGTTTTACATGATTTGCCTGTTTTAAGAAAACTGTCAGTCATAATGTCTATGGGCAATAATTGTAGGCTCGCGATATTTACAACATTACCTATTGTTCTTTTGTACTAAACCTGGTTTGTCAAACAGGTTGACAACGACGACCCACCTTTCAAAGAGTTCCAACACGGATAACCCGGTTGATCCGTGGCTGTTCTAAGACACAAAGTTGAAATACTCCACGGGGTGGCTTTACTATCAAATATAAATTGATACGAGAATCCCAATCATTTTTAAGTACAGCAAGTTTCATTTAATTTAAATGCAAATGTATCGCAAAAAAGTGCCCACGTACGCCGTACATTGTCGGTGTAAACTCCGCTGTACTTTAGTGGCATCGCGTGGTGTTTCTGCCCACTCATTGACAATTATGCACATATTTATTTTGCCTTTTATAATAAACTAGAGAGCAACAAAGTAAGGCCTTTTTAGTTTCACGATACTATTAAATACGCCTCAATGAGGATAGAGTTGGAATGTATTAGGTACCTAAAACCTAAGTAAGAGCTATGATCTTTTCATGAAACTATGTCATTAATTTGTTTTCCTGTAACTATTTACCTTGTCAATTACGTAATTCCGAAATGTTTCTACCAAATGTTACATTTATGACCGACAGATTAAACAGCTCATCGGTACACATTGTTTGGTATAGGAAATATTATATGTATTAAATTAATCTATATTATTATTATAAAGAGGTAAATTTTGTGTTTGTATGTAGGGGGTAATCTCCGGAACTACCAGTAGAATTTTAAAAATTGTTTTTGCCTTGGATATCCCAATTCTTGAGGAAGTTTTATAGGTTCGCGGACGAAGTCGCGGGCAAAAGCTAGTATTATATAATAAGCCAGATTTTTACCAATCGAATTAAATTCATCTTAAAATCTTTACAGTCATCTGTTTTGACATAGGCCATGTCCGATTCTGGCCACCTTTTAATATGGTATGAGGTTAATTGCACGTCTTAAACGTTTTTGAAGCCATCAATGTTAAATTGAACACCCACATTTTTACGCTATTTCTTCAAAATGCTCGGTTAATAGACACATTAAATGGCATTAGGAATCAAATTGATACTTTATCTTTTTATGGTAAGTTCGCATCTATTCTACATATACCTACTTTGCTCAAAAGGCTCGTTTTTTTAAAGATGTTAATATCTTTAAACTGAAAAATAGTTGTGATTGCGACATTATAATCCTCAGGGGTTTATTTGATACAATAACCAACGCAGGGACAGACCTTTTTAACCCTAATACGCCTATAGAAACGGTTAAATAATAATAGTAATGTCCCTCAAAAACCTGCCCGATGCAACATCTTTAAATAAACAAAAACAAATGGCGATTAATCTCAACAAAATGATTGAAAGCCGAAACAATAACAAAAGACGTGTTTATTTCACATTGTTTGTTTTTATTTCGAGAATAAGGTGCATCCATTAACATAGAACGAGATCTAGTAACGCGTGGGCCGTGAAAAGGATACATAAATCTGTCCTTGATTGTCGGGAGAAAATCGTGAAACCAACGAACTGAACTTGGGATTGTGGCTCCGTTTGAAATACCGTGGGCGGGCAAAATTATTTATATCTTTTACCTGTAACTTGCTAATATCTTGTTAGAAAACAATATAAACATAAATACTAGGAAACTTGTTTTTTTTTCAGCCGTTATCATCAGGGGAAATAGCGGTTGAACGCCAGCCTAATTATTTATAAAATCTTTAGATTTTAGCGAACTTGGGGAGTTTATCTTATTAAATACTTATATCATCCCTGAAGTAAAGTTTGGTTAACACAAATGATAATATTCACACAACTTATTAGTTTTACAATAACTTAGTATAGCACAAAATATTCAGACACGAACTTCATAACTTATCAGTAAATAATTATGAATAGGTAGGTATAACTAATTAAAACTTTAAACAAATTGTTATTGGGTTTTTCTATCCCAAAATGACCTGATAACCCCGCTCTACGAAACAGATTCTGTTAAGAAATTTTTACGTTGTTTAAAAATAGTAGGTAAGTCGCTTTATAAAACTTTGTAATAGAGAATTTCATGAAATAATGTTGGCTTAGCAACGGCTGTACATACATGCATAGTTCACACGTTTTATTTGTGGGTTAAATGCAGTGCCAATTTATTGCGTCGGATTGCATGCACACATTTCAGAATTGTGTGGCTTCTTTTCATCGAGAGCATATTATTAACATTGTTGTAAGAAATTGGCATTCTATAGATATTTATTCTAATCTAACTAAAGATATTAATTCTGTCCATTGCTAGTATCAGCCAGTCCTTTCGGTAGAAGTCAAGCTCGTCCCGCCACCTTCGTCTCGGCCTGCCGCGATGTCGTCGTGCGTTTAGTGGGACCCAATCAGTAGTTCTTTTAGCCCATTTGTCATTTGACATGTGGCAGACATGTCCGGCCCAGTCCCACTTAAGCTTAGCGGCTTTCTGGGTAACGTCCGTGACCTTGGTTTTTAGATATTTATAAGTAGGTTTATTTCCCTTCGCCATGGTTTTCTTCTACGCAAAGAAAAAGGGAATCCGAACGAAGAGCGTCCATCCGTTCTTTCATGTAGATTTATGTACTTGCAATGCAATTTTCTTACGGCTCGGTGCAGTCAACGGTTATAACGGGCCAAATCTACAATGCCTTGATACGTTTTGCATAATTACATGATAACTGATCCTATCTTTGATATTTGATTCTCTGCAGATTTGATTAGGATCTATTTTGTCATTCTTCTTGGAACTGTTCGGGTGGTCACATTAACCGTTCACGCCTACCGACGAAACCAGTAAATTGTTTACGACCCCTGCACATCAGTGTAAACATGCTGGTCAATAAACTTAATGATAACGTTTACGATTTGCCACTGCGGAATTTGTAATAAAGATTCTCTGAAACTCGCTTCCAAAAGACGTGGTTAGAGTGTAAAATTGTCGGGAAATGGGTTTAACCACGGATGGTTAGCCAGGCTGATTTAATCATGAACAAGTTATCATAATATCACCTTTTGGTCTTTGATTTGTACCTAAGTGCAGCTAGACTCATAAGAGTGTAGAGTCACATGTAAAACGTGCCTTTGTAACGCTACGAGAAGTTATTCAAGAAAATGTTATCATTAGCTATGAATGAAACATAACCTCGCTAAGTTTCACGATAACCTCTTCATTGCTGATTTCAAATGTAACTAATATGTCATAGTGATTAGAAGTAAATCGCGGACAGACAATTTAACCTTTTAAGTTTTACTAGAAGACACAACTAGAAGATAATTAAGACTTTTTACAAATAAACTACGGATTTTGAGTTTGATGATATTGAAATCCGACATAGCTGCTTGCTTAATACATTAATTACAAAAAATCCCTGACCCTTATTCTAAAACGATGCTTGAGCATGGATCTCGATTTAAGAATCAACCTGAGTTTGCCCCTAACCGCCGCAGGAGGAGACGCCCGGGGCGGGAATCGCGAGCCGATTTCCGGCCACCGTAGGCGCGGGCTTGCGGACGGTGAGCAATGGGTAGCTCGCCGTCCGATAAGGACCAAGCCCGGGTCGACGGCGCGTTGTGTTCCACGCGCGCCTCAAAGAGATGTCAGCAGAATTGACGGGGTCCGCTAGGGCCAATGCCTGCCGGGGGTTCGAAGAAAACCGATAGGGAAATCGTGGCCCCCGGCAACAGGGCAACCGAAGGAACATGGGTGGGTTTTAGTCAGTAAAAGTCTGACACGCCCTCCCGCTCCACCCAGAGCGGGAGAAGTTATTTGATAATTTCCCACCCAAAAAAAAAAAAAAAAGTATCAACTTGAGTTCAGATTAGTTAAGTATATTGTCATCCTAACTAATATTATGCGAAAGTGAGTTTGTTGGTTCCGCTTTCACGCTAAAACGGCTGAACGGATTTAGATGAAATTTGGCACATGGGTATACCATGACCTGGGTTAGGATATAGGATACTTTTTATTTTATCCCGGTAGTACGTTCCCGTGGGATAATTTCCAACAACACAGCAAATATTACTTTTATAATATTTTGAGACGAGATTCGTACTTGAGCACGTTTCTAGAATCGTACGAGCCTAAAAGTCGTTTTGTTCATGGACGGATGACATGACAGCTTGCATTATTTAAACAGAAGTAAAAATAAACAGCAAAGCCACAGTACAGGAGAATGTATTTTTAGAAATCTTATGTTGGTTCAGTCATCAAGTGCGGTGTAAGGTTGCAAGTCAACTGGCTAAGTGGAACATTTGTACACACGGAGCAGGCTCCGGTAAATCAGTAGCTGTTCGGTGTTCGCACCGCAGCCGTGGTTCTGTTTGCTTTGCTGATTAAGCGTATCTATTTTTACTTGAATCATTAGTGCAGGCTAAACAAAAGTTTCGTTTGTCTTCTTTCTAAAGTTTCCTTCCGCGAACTGTTGGATAAATTATGTTAGAAAAATCATTGAACTTCCCTCAACCGTTGCATGATTTATGAAGTTTTCCTTCTCTCTCTCAATAAAATATTGTAACGGGTAGTCGAAGCCCGAAAGTCTTAAGGAGTATCGTGTTACCCAGTAACTGGGTTGTGGAGGTCAGTTAGGCAGTCGCTTCTCGTGAAATACTGGTACTTATTCATCTGCTTCCGGTTAGACTGGAAGCCGGATCCAACAGAGTTGGGAAAAGACTAGGCAGATAGATAGAAAAAAAAAAACGAAACGAGTGAGTTCCTCGAGCTAGTCGGTAGATTGCGCTGTTCGCGCGTCCTGCAATGCCGAGTCTCTCGGTTCTGGGAGGAGCGAGAGGGGCGCGGGACGCGGGTCGATAGCACATCCCTTTTATCCCCTTTTATCATCACTTTTATCCGGTCTTGGACCATTCCCGCATCCAACTCTTGCTTGTTACTTTCACCGGGACGTCGATCCACCTGGCTGGTGGCCTGTCTACACTCCTATAGCCAGTTCTGGGTCTCCGCTCCAACACCTTACCCCGTCTACCACCCGGTCTGAAGCAAATGTGGCCTGCTCATTTCCACTGCTTCTGTGCTATCGCCAAGGCTATGTCGGTTAGCTTCCTTCTTCTTAGGATCTCTGTATTTCTGTTATGATCATCGAAGAGGAATCCCCAACATTAACCTTTCGTTGAGTTTGGTGTTTGCCTGCTAAGTGAGAGACCGTTTGTCAGCCCCATACACCATGACGGGAAGGTCACACTGTTCAAACTGTGCACTGTGCGTCGCTTTAGATTCAATGATATGTTGCCTTTGAGCACATCGAGCAATTTTCCAAAAGCCCCGCCAGCCCAGTTGTACTGTTCGCCTTCCTGGCTGTTTATGTTCAGGTCGATGGTTTGTCCAAGGTAGACGTACTTTTCCACTTTTTTGATACGCTGGCCCTCAACTTCGATGCAGTCTGTGCTGTTAATCTTCAAGCTCACCATTAGGGACCTCTCGTACAGCTCTTCGATCTTTGAGACTTCCGACAAAGCAAATACGATGATATACTCGTACATAACTTAGTAATGACGTGTGCTAAAAAGGTATACATACACCTTTTTAGTTGGCGTTTTTGTCGTAGTTGGGTTTAGTTTTTAACTTTCTTTACACAAATATAAGTAGCATAATATTAATAAAAACTAATAGAATCTTAAATATCTGGATTTTAAATCAGAATGGAATTACATTCCCTACGTGCAACCGTAGTTTTCAAAAACTCACATTTATTTACCTACCTGCTTTTAGAAGTAGAAGCCCGAGGTGCGTTTTACTAGTCCTCTTTTTTATTTAGAAATTAGTAGAGTAGGTACAGTAGTTTCGAGAAAGAGATTTTGAACATGAGTAATTTATATTTTGGCAGTCTTTACATCTTCAGATCAAAAAGCCCGAACGCGGGAAGTTCACGTTTCCTCTTGAACCAGGAATTGAACTCGAAACCTAAATCATAAATCTGGAAAACTGATAGGATAGCCCAGTTCGATATCGTAGTATTAAACATTTTATTACTCTTCCGCTTTTAGTCCCAATAAAACTTTATTAGTTTTTTCTTTCACGCTAT
The DNA here is from genome assembly GCA_949152395.1 of Agrochola litura. Taxonomy (NCBI): domain Eukaryota; kingdom Metazoa; phylum Arthropoda; class Insecta; order Lepidoptera; family Noctuidae; genus Agrochola; species Agrochola litura. The sequence goes on along the minus strand of OX424509.1, from coordinate 11,120,162 downwards.
ATTTCTACGAACTGTGCCAAATTATCTAATGTTTACTATTTACAAAGTATAATGAACACGTACTTTTCATACAACTTTCTGTTAGGTAAGTGATAAGATAATCGTATCTATGATAAGAAGAGTAGGTTGAATAAATGAATATATTCAGAAGAAGAGTGAAAAAAGGTTAATATAATAACTGGACGTAGATTTTAAAGTAGAGCAGTGGTGCATGGCTGAACAAATAACGTTTTTGCAATTACATTATTATCAATCTCTTTGAAAAAATTCCCGGAATGGTTAGCTGGAAATAATTATATTTAGGAACAATCTTCTACGAGACAACAGTAGCATTGGTAAACAAAAGACTATCAGTAACAATTTCGTGCGTCATCTCATAATCACCAACTTCATCTATATCAGTCTCCTACTAGCGATACTCGAAATTTCCAGCTATAACATACAGATCAGTCCCAAAACCTGTGATGTCGCGATAAAACGTTATCTCTACTTTCATGCGATAATGACCTCGCAAGGCCATCCGTCGGCTGATTATTATCTATTATTTATTTTACTAACACGATTATCAAAACCCGCCGTGTTCTACATGAAGCGGTTATAATTTTTAATGAGTGGATACTTAAGTAGAGATAAAATACAGCATAAAACGCTTCCATGGTGATATGAAAAACCTGTGTTTGTGGAGTGTCAAGCTGATTTATTTCGTTGTAGTTGTATTTTGAACTTTTATCGAGGATCTGCTTTACATAAAGAACACCATACAGTTCGTTAGCGACTTGTAAAACCGCGGTATATGATACCGCGGTTTTACAAAATATTTCTAAAATTAAAAGGCAATTTATTCAAACTAGGCTGAGAAACAGCACTTTTCGAACGTCAAAATTACATAAGACAGTCCCCCAAAACGCCCACCCTTCACCCCTTCCTAATCCTTTAGCTGGGAAGAAAAAGTGGCGCAACACAGTCCCTAGCAGCACAGCTATCTATTTAGTTAGAAAAACTTGATTCTGTACAATAGTATGCAAAATAATTTACATTACGCAACACAAACCATTAAATTAAATTATTTGCCATATGTCAGCTAGCATACACCAATACACCAACAAAAAAACATCGAAAACTGTACTCAACCACACAAATTCTAGACTAAAAAACCGAAGACAAGTGTCATCCACCAACCTGCACTGGGCCTCACTGTGGAAGCTCAGTGAGAAGGCGTGTGTCCCAGCAGTGTTAACGTTATAGGCTAGCATGTACATAATTGGGTACTGTTGTAAGAAAGAAAGAAAAGCAACATCCCTTTAACAGCAAAAGGAGGATGTAGCGCCAAACAAAATTACCCATCGTCCTTTGTTAGGGTTTTAAAGATAAAGATAAATTTATTTGTTCAAACATGTGTAACATGATACATGAATATGCACATATGAAAATAATTATTAAATAACTCTCTCTCTTTTAATTTTATGTAATTTTAAAAATCATCAATCTTTCATAAACATTTACTTTGTTTCTCTGAAATTCTTAAAACAAACCATTTAACACCGTTAATAATATAAACAATGATCTTTGAGGTCAAATTTTTCTCTTATCACAACTTATTAATATCGCAAATATAAAACATTCGCTCTCCAATAGTCACAAAAAAAATTACTTCTATGTCGATAATAATGTAACTAATTATTACAAAGTAATAATAATTAGGTAATCGTATTAATTATTTCATATCGAAGACCTACGGATAAACTTTACTTCGTGTGAACAAAAGTTTAATTAAAATTAGAAGGGAATACGTGATGGCGCCATTTTTATTATCTCTCGTCTCATGTCATATCGTGTAATAATTAAAGTTTTATAAGAATAATGATAAAAAGTTGCAGAACCGGATGCTGACGGATCTATTTTAAGTCTACGAAGTAAAATGGGTAACTGTTGTGTCGTAGGCGCGAGCCTATCGCCTACGAACGCCTACATCGTCGCTTTTCTATTAACCTTAATTAATACAAAGGTCCTTAAACTTTTATGAAAGTTAATGAAGTTTGTACTTTGTTATCTTAATGATGTAGATTCATGTGGCTAAGAAAATTAAATAACATTTCTCGTAAGTTTATAAATCAATCACAAAAGTTATAATGGCATGTACTGTGCTTCATATCCATATGTCGTAGTTTCATTTTTAATTCTTTTTACCTATTGTGGTATAGTAATTTTATTCTGGATGCATCGTCTTCACATATAATTACTTAACTAATGTAGGTACCTATACAAAGTATTGTAAAACATTTTAAAAGAGTAACGGTTGAGTTTCTTGTTCATTCTTCTCCATACGAAAACTGCCTTTTGGAAGCGGCGACTTGAATCATTTCTATTATTTTGTAAATTTTGACGTTCAAAAGTACCATACAAGGGCCTATTTGAAATAAATGATTTGACTTTGACTTTATTTAATTTGAAACTAGGCTCGAACAGCTTTATGTATAGCTATGAAAATAAATGCGGAGTTCCGTTTGTTTGGTATGAGTTCTCATAGTGTATTTATTGGCTTTGCTAAGCGTAGCGATTCCTTAGCGTTTTCGTAGCGATTCCGTAGCGGTTCCGTAGCGGTTGCGTAGCGGTTTCGTAGCGATTCCATAGCAGTTTCGTAGCGTTACCGTACGTAATGTAGAATTTCACAAAATTACCATTACTAATCAAAACCTTACGTTTTTGGGTATAGGAATCGAGAATTTGTGGTCATCTAGTTTATATTAACTCGTATGTTGGTCAGTACGAGGTTTGTATGTAACTGAAAGTTAGCCTACGTTATAAAGATCGACGTCAAACGTTTGATTACGATATCACCAAAATTATCAAATTACATCATTCGGTTTTATCACACTTTTTAGACAATTGTCTCTTAGTAACGGTCTGAAAAGTGAGAGCATTTTCAAATTTAGTGCAATCACACATCCTGGTAGTAAAGTGCAATATTACTTATCTTAGATAGTGTTGATAAGCCATTGACGTAAGTAGTGTCAGACATGTCGACTACTGTTCTGAAAATTTCGTGTAAATATGATTGATTTAATACCTATTGTGTGGAACGCACTTGAAAATTGGACAGTATCACGATGATTGGCCTAAGAATCGGAAAAGTAGGTTAAATCTGTGATATCCGTTAGCAGATAATTAAATAAGACTGTTGTTTGTCATCAGTGTTATTCATAGTTTATTTAACTTATCGTCATGCAAACTGGTGTTTATTGAAGCCCTTGTTATCAACAGTTTCCAGAATCTTGTAGCCTTTAACTATTAAATCATTTCAGTGACGAGTTTCCTTTTTTGTCAATAGGTACTATCGAAGAAACGCACATCTGTACACTGTAAGGACTACTCTTGCTTGCAGCGCTCGGCCGCTATAGTATCGCTTACCTACGAAAAAAAAAGGGTCCTGTGCACGGGATTTTCTTTTCAAAATGCTTATATATGCGTTACCACGATGGTACTTAGCCATAGCAACAGCTGATCAAAATAATTGTCTTTTTTTTTCTCTACATAGGCGAAGAACAACATTTGTGGTGTTGCATACGTCCAGTAGTAAAACTTTAACGACATAGTCCGCGTGCCGAGGCTCCGGCCAAATATAAAAATCGAACGACTCGGTACACCTACTTACTAGGTGAGAAGATAGCTCGCACAATTGATGCGGCATATTATTGTAAAGATATTTGTTAGATTTTATTTCTGAAGACACGAAAGAAAATTATATTGGTTTTAATTCCTGCTGTCGATACATAGTCTACGTGATGATGACAGTGACATTAAAAGCGGTAAAAGACTGATTTAGTTTTCAACATAGAAAAAAACAGTGGCACTCCGGGAGTGCTGACAGAAGTGAAAACTTGAACAATTTTATTGTGCAGATAGAAAAAATACTTGTATAGAACATTGGTACGTAACCTTATCTAAATAAAGAGCACAATGGCGTTTACAAAAAAAAAACTTCAAAAACCTTTAAAGTAAAAATACTTACATAGAGCATTGATATGTAACGTAATATAAATAAAGAGCACAATCACGTTTACAAAAATGAGGTGTCGGTAATGGTGTCGCGAGTTTAATTGTTTTTTCCCATCTCAAAAATGCCCAACGCGCCTAAAGAAGTTTTCACTTCAATATTGGAGGCAATAAATTGTAGTTCCTCTAATACAATATATACCTCCTCCGTAACATATATAATATAGTTGTTTGACGCATGAATCTGCGATCTATTTTCGGCCAGCGGTTCGCATCAGTTCGACCGCGTGCAAGTTCAGGGAAACTAGTCAGAGAAATGTTTTATTGAACTATAGAAATTAGGCCAATGTGCCAACCTATCCATACACAACTTTACAAGACTATGTTTGAGGAAATTTATGCTCCAGTCACACGATACATATGCGCTATTTATGTCTTCAACCAATATAGGACGACCGAAATACATTAGTGGTTTAATGGTTCAAAATTATTAAAGCAATTGAGGTCAGTTATACGGGTCCTAACAGATTTAGTCTAGAACTGGTTCAGAGTTTCGGATATAATCACGTACGACCCAAATCTAGACCAACATAGTTGCGTCGTGGGTATGAATCGAATATGGCATGAATCGCATGTTTTTGAGAATTTTGGAAAAACTTAAGTCATTTGGAACGAATTAAAAGTTGAAAGTAGAGCCATAACTAATGTAGCGGGTGAGATTAATCTCCTTAAAGGCTTTTTTTTATACTTGGTAAATGATAATCCATATTTGCTGTGCGGGATGGATACTACCTTTGGCCATTTTATTTGAGCATAATTAGCCTATAATGTTCCCACTACTGGGACACAGGCGTCCTCTCAGTGAGCGGGCGAGGGCCGTAATCCACCACGCGGACCAGTGCGGGTTGGTTGTCACATGTCTTAAAATTTTTGGTTCTAGGACATGCTGGTTTCCTCACGACGTATTCCTTCACCGTTTTGAGAGCAGTGGTGATGAAATAATTTACACAAAGTAAAGCGCCAATCTGGGTTTGAACCTACGACCATTTCATTTGCAATGTCCTTTGCCCGCGTCTTCGCCCGCCTGGAGGTCAGAAATTATCCCACGGAACGTACTATCGGGATAAAAAGTATCCTATGTCCTAATCCAGGCCATAGTCTACCCATGTGCCAAACATCCAAATTCATTCAGCTGTTTTTGCGTGAAAGCGTAACGAACAAACTCACTTTCACATTTATAATATTATTATAAAATGTAGATAGGATTTTCATATATGATATACGACATTCCCGACGTTTAGTTTGTCACCTAAGACATGATGATTAACGGGTAACAGTAAAATGACTGAGTCTGACACCTTACTATTAATCAAAACAAACACCATCTAAAACTACTATGGATGATTGTACTAATGATTCATTGGACACTTCCTCCTCCTTTCTAAGCTTATCAATGAGTACTTTCTGTCAACCGACCTGCGCCGGAGCATATCTACGATCTAATAGATCAACATGTGCGGCACGTGAAGGTATTTGTATGTCCACTTCCTGACGATAGCGACTACTTACCTACTTGTTGCTTTAAGACTAGTACAGGGATTCCCAACCGGTGGGACGCGGACCCCCCAGGGGGCGTAGAGTGACCAAAGGGGGGCGCGGCGGCTCCATTAATAAAGTATAGATTTACAAAATGTTATGTTCTTGGTATTAGAAAAGATTAAGACTAGTTTCCAAAACCCAAACGTTTCATAATACTTACTTAGGTGCTGTAAAATGAGGTTCAGCTTTTCTGCTTATGTCGACAAAATAAGTTTTTCAATTTCTGTATGAATGGTTAAAAGAATAATTTTACGAATCAGAAATTGTACATTTTTCAAGCTCGCTTTGCTCGCTCTTACATTATGCATTCTCATATTTTTTTATTTTTTCTGCAAAACTCGACAAAGTAACTTCTATTTCTGTTTGAATTATCAAAAGAAAATCTAATCTATCCTAAGGGGGTGAATTCCGACCTCACTTTCGCTTGCTTTACTTTCTTATGCTTTTCTGCTTAGTAACTCAGGGGCGTAGTGATTTAAAAAAAGTTATGGGGGCGCGTATGTAAAAAGTTGGGAACCCCTGCTCTAGTAGAACAATTTCTATGGAAACTTTATGGAAATCATCAAGCCAATAGAATCTTCATGGAGTATCGCGTCGCACAGTCGCGTTGCGCCTGCGTACGGGAGCCTTTACATAGTAAGCTTAAAAACAAAATTAAATGTAGTATTTTAAAACAGTGTTAGTCATTATGATCGTGTCACGTGCGAGTACTAGGTAATTAGTTTAGAACGAGGGAAGGTTGGGCCTAGATGTAGGAACAGTGACGATAATAAATGAGGGTGACGATTGATGGTTCTCTTCCGTAGTGACGAGGTGACGGTATAGGATTACAGTTAAACTAGACATATTTATTTAGAGATATTTACATTTTTTAAATTTAGGATTGGTACAGGAAACGCGTTTTGGTTTGGTACCGAAATAGTGTTTAGGGAAAAGGCAAAACCACATTTAGGTATACCTATATATGTATATCTTCATTGATAAACAGAAAAACTAAAAATCCCAATATTATTTACTTATTATAAATTTATCTATTATTCTCATAAAATCTACATATTTTCCTCTAAAATTTTGAAAATACAGGTTTGTCTAGGAAAAACAACAAGAGAATTCTAAAAAAATTAATACCAGTTAATCAAAATTTACCTTATGAGATAACTTAGTTATTGACCTGAACTTGTATGGATTGTGTACTGGTTAATTTCTTCCACGATTTTAATTCAGAGTGTCTACTGTACATACCAACGAAATGCACAAAGCCGACTGCATAGCTTAACTCGACGGTATGCTGTTGAACTATTAACTAATTACACTCCCGCCGTGAGACAACTCGCGAGCACGACCCGAGCCGACCCGAGCTGCCCCGAGTCCCGAGCAGCCTCGATGCGCACCCGCAACAAATCTTCTACATAGCGCACTTAAATTTTAGAACCAAAAACGGTGACATAACAATGCCTTGTAGACTTGTACCTTAACAATAAGATGGTGCGAGGCACGAAGGCCAAAGACAAGTTCACGGTTTCGTTCAACGACCGCTGTTATCATTACCATTGAATGCGAAGCCCCGGTTCATTACTGGCGGTTGGCGGCCGCGTTCGATTTCTAAGTGAAGCGATTAACATTTTTTAGCACTTTGACAAAATATATTAGTTTGTTTAACAATTCATCACATCGTGCGATACACGGCAAAATAAAAGTTGATGTGCCAAAAATTCTTGTTTGCCGATCGAGTCGGACGATTTGCTGACATGCATGTTTGATTCTTTAATTGCGCAAAACTGCAAACTTTATAGAAGTGTGTATACAACGTGCTTCACCTACTTTCCAATAAAATATGAATAGTACAAAAGCAAATAGTAAAATATTTTTTTCTTCAAAATTGAACTAGACAAGTTAGACGTTATGTGTATTCTGACTATCTATATATATATATATATATAAAAATGAATCCCTATTTCCCTTGGTCACGGCATCACGCATGAACGGCTGGACCGATTTCGCATTTTGTTTTTGTATTTTTATCTCCGGACAAAGTTTCAGGTAGGTGTAGGTAGGTAGGTAGTATAATAATATGTATGTTGGTAGGGTAGGTAAGGTAGATATGTAAGTAGGTAGGTAGTTAGATAGGTAGGTAGGTATTTAGATAGATAGGTAGATAGGTACGTAGGGTAGGAAGGTAGGGTAGGTAGGTAGGGTAGGTAGGTACCTATGTAGGTAGGTAGGTGTAGGTAGGTAGGTAGTGTATGTGTGTTGGTAGGGTAGGTAAGGTAGATAGGTAGGTAGGTAGATAGATAGGTAGGTAGGTAGGTATTTAGATAGATAGGTAGGTAGATGCGCCGTAGATAAGTACTTAATGCTAGTCGTGCGAAGCCGGGACGGACAGCTAGTCTAATACATTTACCGTTCTCCTTGTTGCAGTTCGCGGTCTTTCATATTTATCACAATACAAATGTGCGAAACCATAAAATAAATACATAATGTTCCGGTCATAATTGGAGTTTTGCATCGGTATTCCGCACATAGCACGTAGTGTGTGAATTTCGCGGTCAGCTCAACTCTTAACTTTTAATTTACAAAAGCCCCGAAACCCACTTTACGGTCTCATCTGCATATTTTAAGTCACACGGGCTGTTACGAAATTGCATTCACAAACAGTCGGATGGAGTAGCATATTAAAAATTAATTGAGTGCACATTTTAGCGTCTATTTTTACGGTAATTTAAATAATGGATATGAATATGGTATGTATAGAATAGCCACCACGAACACAGACATAAGACCACCTTTCTGACCTGCATTTTTTTTACTATGTCATCATGAGCCATTATCAAATGTAGATTTCATGCTTTGAAAAGAGAAGACGAAGCGATATTAAAATTGGAAGCGTCGAAATGAACAAACTGAGGAGAGTGAGACATACGATGGTCAATATTTACAAAGCATGTTCTGATCTTTCGTGGCCTTCATCGGGCCGCAGAGGCCACGGATCCGTGAGTTCACGGCGAGGGCTACTTTTATTGCTTCAGTCCATTTAACCCATTTCATTGACGTAATCCAGCCGGCGCTTTTATCGCTTAGCTGCGTCCGCGTCGGTTGCTGGGGTGCGCTCGGCGATATGAAACCACGCACAAAACTATACCAGCTCCAGTTAGTAAAACCATTTCAAAATCCGAATAAATTATTACCTATATCGCCGCACGATAGATCTCAGTCAACGCCACATGGATTTTCATGTAATAAAAACATAAGCTCTTGCGTTCCTAATGTAAACTCTAGCCACCATTTTTACTAAAGTAAATAGATTGTGCATGACGATGTGCCATTGCATTTGTAGCGTATTGATATTTATGAAGGATTTATGCTTCATTCATCACCTAGATTCGTTTAAAAGTCTATGAACCTACAGCAGAGGACGTGTATGTAAAAGCAAGTTTAATTTGTTGAGGCTCACTTTTAACATCAATCACAACCACTTTAAATTTTTATTTGATTTGAAGAAAGCAACATCTGTTTCAAGACATGTTTGTATAAATCTAAAAATATTATAAACAATGCATTGGGCTAAATGATTTCTTTTTATGTTTCTTAAAAACATTTTTTTGTAAATAAAACATTACTCGAGCCGAAACCTAAGATAAAAAACAATAACATCGATGTAAGCTCACTGGGCTCCGTCACGTTTCTCAAACAAGTCACAAACACCAGACAAAAAACACACAATCTATACATCTTAATGAAATAATGAGTTTTATCTATCTTAGCACAATTACTTAGGCTTCGTCACCACAGCATTGACCGCGCGACCCTCGGATCGATGTCGTTCTCACGACTCACGAGCCTAACGCGAAAATTAACAACGACGATTTAATTGATACAAACTGCTGCGAGGTGGCCAGGACCTGACAGCATTAACTGGCTCGATGAGTGTCGGGCCAATAGGACCATTAGAGAGATTCACAGACTAATAATACAAAATATTTGGCGAACACATGCTGAGCACCAAAAACTTTAGCCAATTGATAAAGACATAAAATTTGAATTTACGATTGAAGTTCCGAATATAACATAATCGATATCGCAATAATTTTATAACAGATGACGTCTTTCAAGTGCGTGTACAAATAAAAAAAAATCAATTTTTTCTTTTCAGTATCGCAGTGCATTAACGTCATATTTGCAAATACCAAGCAATTAACAAGTCGGCTCCACAAGGTCTCTTTCAGTAATGGTGGAAAACAATACCGCTAACCAATGATAGAGGCGAAAATTAGCACATGTGAAATACTGTTCATTCAACCTGCCAGTGTTGCTAGTTATGGGTCTACTTCAATATGAACGCTCGTAAAAATCACTCAACCTTAACAATTTGATAAATTCTGTGACAAAGCTTGACTACACAAGCGCACGATACGAAAATAAGACACCGCTTTGTTTGACAAAAATGATTAAAACAAAAATAAAGAGCAAAGGTTAAAGGAAAGTATTATAAAACTAAATAAATACATAGTTATAAAATACCACTTGCATAAAAACCAGACGACGACGTGCACGACCAGACAGAACAACAAATCAGTAAAATTGTAAAACTACTGGAGAACAACGATTTCATTCATGCTTGGATATTATTACGCGAAGTCACTCTGTCAGTATCAAATGTCAAGGGTCATGCACCTGTCCGATAAAACAAAATTAATCACTTCAAATAATCATATTTTATTTCTATCAACTTAGGTCGTCCGACCACTGACGTAGAGTATCTAATGGATTTTAAAATATGCTGCTTCAATTTAAATTAGTTCATTGGTCGTGATACGTATGACAAAACAATTAGTTGGATTACATTCAATTAATTCTACACCTAGTAACAAACGTGGGTATTTACGAACGCCTCCTCCGAATACTTTTAAAATATCCAATTAATTATATCAACGCAATTTAAACTTTAATTTTTCCTTAATGTAAATTTTTTAAGTCGTTATTACGACTGATGTTATGCATAATTATGTTGAAAATTAAGAAAAACAGTGAATGCGACGTAAAATAATGAATAAAAATACGTGTACAATAGAAAAATGGTACGAGTAGGTACTATGGAGATAACGAAAGTTTGTTCATGTGACATGAAATTATGTCTACTCGTGTATTTTGATTGGACATATCGAGTACTTGGGCAAATAGAAAGCATTTATGGTCAATTAAATGGCCGTCGTGTTCCGATTATCTAACGCCTCTGCTCAATAGATAATGCCTTCGTACAAATATTAAACGTGTTACACAATATTTGCAGACCCGTTGGCTCAGTGACTGCGTTGCTACGTCAGGTTCGGTCACAGTTCGAATTCATGCATTTTAAAAATTAGTATATTTCATGAATGATACATACCTACCGAAACATCTTCTCAGGCACATTTTTTTAGTAAAACATTTTTAATTTACATGGCAAAAATCCCACATAGAGTCATAAAAACGTAAATCGCTAACGGAACATAATAATATTTATTATTATAATCATATGATTATCGCCTATCAGATTATCTTAACATTAAGTTCTATCTATACAGATAAAAATAATTTATCATTAAAAATATGAACATAAGAATATATTATAATATATTGAATACTCACTTGGATTAAAGGTACAATCTCCGTTCCATTGAGTATAGACAGTCCGTAGACGCGAGGATCCTTGCCGGTAAAAAGTGAAATTTCTCGCGACGTCGTCGCCCGCTAATTTATTCATTCACTCGATGTGAAAAACGTGGATCAGCAACAACGTATTCTGTTCGCGCCAACTATATATAAACACGTGTTTTATTATTTGAAATTCGAGTCCTCTATTAGAGACGATTTTTATAAAATAATCCTCTTTATTTTAATTCAATAAATCGGTATTTTCGTTCGCATCTGTGATAGAGTTGTGAGTTAAGTGCGTTCGGAAAATGAGTCGGGTGCGTGGAGGGATCGAGCTGCTCGGAGAGCGAAGCGCGCGTCGCGGCGACTTGCGGGCCACTGACTGCGCTCGCGCGCCCGATTGCTCTTCCAATTTTAAATATCGAACGACGACGTCTGCGCGCTTTTCCGACTACTTTCGGCAGCCTACAATGAAGTGCGTCTACGCCCGCCAGCCCCTTTATTCTCATGCAGTGTGACGCGAGCCTTACCCCTGAAGTTAACTTACTATACAAAATAATGCATCTAGTAATACCATAGAAATATGTAATACTAAGAAATACGATAAGGGTAAACTTGTAGGGTAAACCTTTAACTACTTGTTAAAATCAGCGCAGGGTTCAGACTTTCAGAGTTTTGCAGTCTCTACTACCTACTCCCCACTTATGTTAAGGCTCCGTGCATGAAAAAACCCTTTTTCGTCAATAACATAACTAATTGTACGAAAGCTTGAAATAATTGAAACATTAAGTCTGTGTAAGTTTAAAAGTGCAGTTTTCATGGTGCTAAACCATTCGTGTCAGTCACAGAACCTGTTGCATCACTTTCGCGCTCTCGAAAATATGGTTTATTTTGCCTTTAATTTACTTAATGAAGATATATAGTATAATCATAAAATAAAATTTTGATTTTATTTCAAGGATATAGCTGAAGACTAATGTGTGATTTTTAAATTTCTTGATATGGTTTGCTAAATAATAGGAAAAAATACATTACTGACAGGGTTAAAAAAAAATGGTTATTTCAAAAAAAAATTCTGCTATATTTTGTATGGAAGTTGAAAAAAATGGTTGTACAAGTAGACCATATAATGATGTTGATGATTTTTTTTCATTTTCAAAATCAATAGGTAGTAGTTTCTTCTAACGAAACGATCAAACGTCAGTCTCGCGTCAATTTTTGGGAAAAAATTGTGAATTTTAATGATTTTCCAGGCATCCTTAATTTATTTGAAAAATCCCTTTCCACTATGTACAAGACAAAGAATTCGACTTTTCAAATCACAAATAATTTTGTATAAATTCTGTTTCCCTTTCTCACAACTAATGAACAAAATTGATCAAAATCAGTCTATTTCGTGTACGGCCTCTTAATCAATTACCGTAATAATATATTATTATGACAGTGATATAGCAACAGTAAGAATCTTCATACGAGTATTAAGAATTTAAGAGGTTAGGAAAAATGTTGGTAGGATTGTAGGAGTGTGACTTTGATACGTATTTTGCAAAAAGTCACCTCAATCCGTCGATTGATCGATGCCTCAATCTTAATTATGATCCCGTCTATTTTGGCTCGAGCCAAATAATCTTACCTAAATACTTTTTCAACAAGACAATGTCTTTACATCCGAAATAAATCCATTACTACCACTTACCGTTCTCCACCAAATAATTGAGATTGAGAGTAATGTATGCAAATAATGTCAACATAAAAGTGATTTGTACTGACTTGTACATTTGTTACACAAAACACAATTGCGTCCTAAATCAATTGATTAGGGCAATCTAATATCTGTACTTTACGACATAGAACTCGTTACCAAAATACTGTGCGTAAATTTTCATAAACACATTAACAATTGCTGAAGGCATCTCGACCTACATGTGTCTGTTTACCATGAAAATGTATGAGACTATTAGTTGGAAGGTCGAGCAGCAGACGATGATGTCACCAATCACCATTGCTACTGATTTATCGGCAGCACTTGTCAGGATTAGGGCCCCTGCGTACGCGCCGCCACCGATCCCCGGTCTCCTGCCCCACGGCCCTTCATCTAATGTAAACATGGCTGTGCTAATGTAACATATTTCACTTTTAATACGCGAAGATAAAATTTAATGTGGTGTTGCAATAAATAAAAACTGTTGGCATCATTATAAACAAATGTTTGGAGTAAATTTTCCTGTACATGACCAAAGATTTCGCGAACACTTTGCACATGTACACAATAATTGGAACGTTAAAATGTTACTGTATCAAAACTGGTGGTTGGCTTGTGTCACTATAGAAAATATCTATGTCTAAAAATACGTTAGGAAACGGGTATTTCTTGTCAATGAACTAACATCCACTTTATATTTTGCTCGTGAGTTAGGAAGCTACTTAGCCGTAATTAATACGCACCTTGGCTCTTGTAATGAGTATATATAAAAGTAGGTGTTAGTCATTTACCCATGGCCGGCATTAACATAGTTTGAATCCTTTGCGAATTGCATGAGAACCTAGTTGACATGAAATATTTATTAGAATAGTTTTGTACTCGAAGGAATGGAATATCAGCATTAAATAGAAAGCAATACCTAATAAAATGTTAGCACTGTGGATTGGCACAAAGGACATTATTATCTGACTACTCATAGTTTTCATTCATCTAAGAACAATGCAGTTTAACCCAATTCCTTCAATCAAGTTTCACAAATGAATCAGGAACTTGTCCAAAACTAACGTTTTAGTATTTACAATGTACGGTGAAGTTGTTGACTAGAATTTAGACTGAATACTAATTTTAGTACTTACCACCTAGCTAGTCAATCAAGACAGCTAGACATTAAGATCTTGATAGGTATTTACTAAACGTTGGTTTGCTATGTAAATACTTAGAAAGAGTTCAAGCAAAAAAATGGCAGTGGCACTCCGGGAGTGCCGACAGAAGTGAAAACTTAAACAAGACCACCTTGGTGGAAGAAAAATACTTGTATAGAACATTGGTTCGTAATGTTACCTATCTAAATAAAGAGCACAATCGCGTTTACAAAAAAAAAAACTTCCGAAACCTTTAAAGTTAAAAGACTTGCATAGAACATTGATCCGTAACGTAATATAAATAAAGAGCACAATCGCTTTTACAAAAATGAGGTGTCGGTAACGGTGTCGCGAGTTCAATTGTTTTTTTTCCATCTCAAAAATGCAAAACGCGCCTAAAGAAGTTTTCACTTCAATAAAGAATTCTAATGAACCTAACAATGATCCGAAAAAACTTCAATATAATCAATTGTATATTTAAAGCACAACACTCGGAGGTGTGTGGTCCCGTTCAGCCATCAACCAGTTGTCAGATAATATCAATTGTCACCTCTGATGTACAATAGCATTCACTCCTTGTCAGTGATCGTATCAACACGCTCACTCGAGCCACACCACGTACTCCTAATACCCTCTAATCCCTCCTTATGTGTTAATAATATATGCTAGAACATAATTAATAGACTCAACATTGCATAATTTGATATACTTACAATCTAGTTAAATCCAGACTCTGATTATATTAGAGAACTTGAATCGAACAGTCAAATAATTTGATGTAACAGTCGTCATGACAAGTATATTTAATTAGCTAATTTGCGAAGTTTTATGATGTTATGTGGTGTCTGAAAGCGACTCGGTCGTTTGCGGAGACGATTGTCTGTCATAACATCGTACCCATTTAGCAACCACGAGCCACTTCAAACAAGATATCTCAAACAAACCCAGTGCCCGTTACTAACTCCAGAAATAATCCCGACTCACTAACATTATTGTTCATATCTAAAATATACTCTCCATTTGTAAAGTTAAATAACCAAAATTAATGTTTTCATTGGCCTTTTCAGACTATTACACGTAATGGTCATTTGAACAGATTAAGTTGTCACACTGATAAACAAATTATGAAAATCAGAGAGAAGCGACGAAAGAAAAACATAAGATATTTTATCGGACAGTTGGCACTGCATTAATTTATAGTTTGGAAGTAACTATAAATTAATGCATGCCAACTGTCCAAATGTCTGACGATAACGTCGCGTTTGTAACAGATTTCTTTTTGGTATCGAGTTGCGATCTGGCAAATAAAAATTAATTTCATTGCTAAGTGCTATTTGTAGATAAATGTATCCCATATATACAGTTCCAGACAAAAAAAAAATACACATTTCAATTAGAACCATTAAAAATCTCGTCCAAAAAAAAACTTGCGCCATATAACATCATCACCTAAATTCTACTGCGTTACTTCCGCGATATAAGTCTATTAAAACAATGAACAAGATATCCGTCACTATGAAAAATTATACGTTCTGGCACGATATGTCTCATGTCAACGTAAAGTGCTTGAAATATGCCCGTCGGTTATTGCACCGCTAATTTCGCTCTAGCGTTTCATCCTAGTATCTAAGCCGTCTCGCTGTTATTAGTGGCTCTACTTGTGATAAAAGCAGATCGTACACTGCGAACATGTTCCAAAATAGTTATAATTCTGAACATGTTTACGATACACTCTGCAAATTCATTCACCTCTTTTGTTTTGTAAACAAGCGAGTAGACGCAACTTTTGTAACCGCCTACATGGTTCATTTTTAGTCCGCAAACGGACCCCCCTGAAATAAATTACAAAGCTTGTGGAAATGGCTTTAAAAAATCAGGCTCTCGAGATAAACCAGAAAATATCTAGCCGCGCGTAAATGTTTTATAAGTACTGTAAATAAGATCAATGGGCAGTTCATTCACGCTAGTACATCTACCACACATTAATCGCGGGATGCGGTTTACTTACATCCGGTTGTTCCGAATATGTTACGCCAAATCTAGGACACGTTATGATGTGTTCTATTTAATGTTCATATTTTAGCTTTAAGGTTTACCAATAATTTTACTTATGCAGTAGATATATGTTTCCTGAAAACACCTTTGTCCCACCGCGATTCAACTTTTTTTAATATATTGTAGTGTGTCATCAAATAATTTTTGTCAAAGTGTACCTATTGCTGTACTAGCTAATCTTTGCCCGGCGCAATGCCAAATTGTATGATTTACAGATTCGGATCGCAACAGGCGCCACTTTCATAAACCGAGAACGCCAACGTTTTTCAAAGTGTGTCAAATGCTATTATTATGACGGCTGCGAGTATTGGACAATTGTTTATTTGTGTTTGTGATTCATTTAATATAAAAAAATACACTAGAGACACTTTGGCGCAAATTGTAGCCAATATTCAGACCTGAGTAAATAGTGCATTCGGGGAAATCGAGAAATTCGTTTTCTTACTTCAAATATTTTGCTAACTTGTCTAACTCGTCTTGTCTTGAAATATAGGCCAAGCAGTATATTGGAACATCTGCAACAGTTGGCGCCAGAATACCTAGAGACTCTTCGGTTAAAATAGCGTCAAAACATTAAGCAAGAAAGAAAAGATTTTTAAAATAAAAATACGAACTCATTTGTATTTTCTCGAAGCTCATGCTTTACTTCTACTAAGTGTGTAGTTGAAGCAATTCGTTTATTTTTGCAACTTTTATAGCGAAAGTATGTGTGAAGAAGGAATGATATATTAGTCTTTTAATCAGACCATCCACACACAGATCACGTAAAAAGTCTAGAAACGACTTCTTTTTCTGTGCGAATAAAGGCAATATCCTAGATGATTTCCATGGCAAATGGGGCACTCACATGGTCACAATGAGTCAGACCTCTCAACGACGACGTAACACAATACAGACACTTACAGAAGAACCAGACTCAAGGTGGTTTTATACCGGCGAGGCAAGGCGTGAATGGGATGGGCGAGAATTCAAATTTGTATGGCAAATTTTATATCCACGCCCTGCCCATCTTTGGTGTAAAAGGTCTAGATGCGCGAGGATGTGCGAGACGAGAATTGAAATATTTGTTAGTACAATATTAAACTTTATTGCTTATTTACTTTGTAAAACGAATATACAAATCTCGCACCGGCCATCGAGGACCCGCACGGTCTCTCTCGCGATGTCTCGCGATGTCTCGCGCTGGCACGCGCTGGCACGCGCCGGCTCGCTCCGACCATCGCGAGACATCTTTGCATACTATATTGTCGGCTGGCCGGTGTGCCAGACACGGCTGGCCGGGCGGCTGATAGTGCGAGCCAGCACGAGTCATCGCGAGCCGGCGCGAGGCAGCGCTGGACATCTTTCGGTGTAAAAAGGGTAAGCGTGATTTCAATTCTCGCCCATCCCATCCATGCCTCGCCTCGCTGGTATAAAACCATCTTTACAATCACACATTGAGATAACTACAACATGAATAACTCATACTAATTTTAAACTTGGTCTGTTTGTGCTTTTCCCATCTTCTTTAAAGCTGC
The DNA here is from genome assembly GCA_949152395.1 of Agrochola litura. Lineage (NCBI taxonomy): Eukaryota > Metazoa > Arthropoda > Insecta > Lepidoptera > Noctuidae > Agrochola > Agrochola litura. The sequence continues at coordinate 11,102,523 of OX424509.1, read as the reverse complement.
ACTCTACCTAGGTTGCTAAACATTCTCTCTCGGAATTAACGTAGGTTAATTACTAGCTCTTGCCATAAAATTATCATAATTGTCGTCCTACGCATTTCACACGCAAGCAATCAATGAAATCAAACCAATCTGAATGACTCTGACAGATTTACCGATTAAGAAAAATATTTGAAGGAAACTTTTTCGTTTGCAGATCTCAATGTGGTCCTACGTAGTTGAGCTTCTGTTTTATTTTTCAGTTTACATTCGCAGTGCATCTAGTTGTTAGCGAAGCAGACGGCGCCTATCAATTTCACCAATCAGTCAGATTGATGGCGCGATCTATCAACGGGATCTCATGTCTGCGAAATGGAGCACTAATCAAAATAAAAAATAAACCAATCAGACTTAATCGGTGCGCGTTTTTAGAATAAGGATGTTTTTAAAGTAGAAATCTTCCCGTTTTAGATTCCATTCAATTTTTGATTTCAGAATTCAATTATCTTTTTGCTATGCTAAGCCTGGGTCTGCTTGTTTCCTGCACATTTTTAAGTGAAAACTTCTTTAGGCGCGTTGGGCATTTTTGAGATGGGGAAAAACAATTGAACTCGCGACACCGTTACCGACACCTCATTTTTGTAAACGCGATTGTGCTCTTTATTTGGATAAGGTTACGAATCAATGTTCTAAACAAGTATTTTTCTTCCACCAAGGCGATCTTGTTCAAGTTTTCACTTCTGTCGGCACTCCCGGAGAGTCACAGAATTTTTTTTTCTCCTCTGTGTTGGTCTTGAGTACTTATTGGGTAAATAAATGACAACTGCAGGGTTCAAGTGGTATGGCTCCTAAATAGTCTTTGTTCAACAGTTAGGTGTCCAACCCTACAACCTGCTTGGTTTTAGGTAGACAAATCTATCTAGGTTATACAGACCACCTAGTTACAGTATATCGCCAAAACATTTTTTAATGAAATGAATATGCCAGCACTGTCCATGTACCAATCAATTTTGCAAAAAAATGAAAGTAAATTATTTCTAGATTTTAATTAGAGCGGAAAATGTCAAGAAAACGAACCAGTCCAATCAATTTTGGGATGTTTTATGACGTCCATATTTAAAAAACGACGAAGATACAGATTTTTTTATTTTTTTTCTAATCTAGCTTTTGCTAGCATCATCATCAACAAGCCTCTCCCAAGCACCGCTACTTGGACCGGTTTTGTGCTTCCCGCTTCCAGCGGATTCCTACGGCCTTCACAAGGTCATCAGTCCAACTTGTGGGAGGCCTTCCAACGCTACGTCATCCGGTACGCGGTCGCCACTCCAGAACCTTTCGGCCCCATCGGCTATCTATTATGCGAGCAATGAACAATGAGCTATTGCTAATCTAATTTAATTAAAAAAACAGTGGCACTCCGGGAGTGCCGACAAACGTGAAAACTTGAAAAAAAATCGGCACCGCGGTAATCAACGCGTTGATTTCTTTTACTCCACGGTGTTGGTAAACTCGGTAACAGTGTCGTGAAATCAATGATTTAGTCCCATCTCAAAAATGCCCAACGCGCCTAAAGAAATTTTCACTTCAAAATCTGTTATTCGAAACGAACGCATAGTAGTGTTTTTGTAAGACGGGTACCTACTGCACTTGCACTTACATACAAAGTAGTCTTTGTCTTCATTCCCTTGCCGTTAAGCCAATTTATTCACGGGTTGGTAAAACATATATTTTCCTTCCAAACTTCTATATTAGTCGTCATCTCGGTAGTCACTCCCTTCCTAGCCATATCATCTTTCACACCATCCATCCGTGGTTTCTTTGGTATTCCCCTACTCTTATAGCCATCCACATTCATATTAAAAACTAAACTTTCCTCACTCCCTCCGCATTACATGCCCATAACATTTTTGTTTTTGGTTGGGAAATTATCAAATAACTTCTCCCGCTCTGGGTGGAGGGAGGGCGTGTCAGACTCTTACTGACTAAAACCCACCCGTGTTCCTTCGGTTGCCATGTTGCCGGGGGGCCACGATCTCCCTTTCGGACTTCTTCGCAACCCCGGCAGGCATCGGCCCTAGCGGACCCCGTCAATTCTGCTGACATCTCATTGAGGCGCGCGTGGAACACAACACGCCGTCGACCCGGGCCTGGTCCTTATCGGACGGCGAGCTACCCATTGCTCACTATGACAGCCGATTTCCACACAACTTTTCAGTCATATATATACACACATCCCTCTTAGCATCTCAGCTGCATACAATGCCTTTCATTCATCCCTTTTGTGGCCCAACATTCTAATTCATACATTACAGCAGGTCTCACTATTGTTTTATAAATCTTCAAATTCAAATACAAAAGTCATTTAATCAAACTAGGCTAAGAATCAGCACTTTTCTAACATCAAAATTATATGAGGCAGTCCCCCAAAACGCCCACCCTTCACCACTTCCTTCCTTCCCTAGAGGAATGCGGGAGTCGCAGATTGTTCCCGAGACCTGCCGCCATAATATTTCATCCATCCAGTGTTAATTCAGTGCTGAACAGACCGATCTGCTTCGCCATCGCTTTGCACGAGTGAACCGAGATACCGCAAGTATGGCTCCAGAACTGGAGCCTTTGTCTAGTATCATAATCATTGTGTTCTGTAAAGTGGAACTACTTTACTGAATAGTCTTGCCTCTCTTTCTGCAACAAAAAAATTATTTAGTTCTTAAAATATTTATAATCTGTCAAAAATATATGCTTTGTGGTAATATAAATTCAACATTTATAGGTATAGGTATAACTATCTATTTTGTCATTCATCTACTCTTGAAACACAGTAATGTAGTTCCATTGTTTAACCGTCGCGCACGTGCTCTTTGAATGCACAGGCGTCACCCAGATTAGAACAGAAACCCTCGACCCAGATCTTTTACAGATGTTCTGAACAAACCAGGAGTTTTGATTAACTTCTGGAGGGAGGTGGGCTGGTTGGAATAACCACCAAACGGCCGCCATGGCCTACGCACAATGGTCCACCTGACGGACTAAGTGCGGAAAGCGAACATAGAACATAGTAGTTCCATTGTTCAAATCCAGTGATGGTAAAGAACCCAACCATTATAGGCCTGTGTCAATTATGCCAGTTCTCAGTAAGGTGTTTGAAAATTTGATGCTCAATCAAATGTTACGTCACTTTAATAAAAATTCCATCTTTCATGAGCAACAGTACGGTTTCACCAAAGGGCGTTGTATCACTGACGCCGCCGGGGTGTCATCCTAATAAAAATGTTCTTTACATTTTTAATGCCTGGGAAGAAGCACAAGATGCTATTGGAATCTTTTGCGACCTCTCGAAGGCGTTTGATTGTGTAGTGTAGACCATGAGACACTTCTGCTGAAACTAGAGCACTATGGGATTAGGAATACAGTTCTTGATTTACTTAGATCATACCTGAAAGATAGAAGTTCAGGTAAACGGCGTAAATTCATTAGGGTCTGAAATGGCAATGGGCGTTCCTCAAGGTTTTAAATTGGGTCCATTCCTCTTTTTAGTTTACATTAATGATTTACCCCAATTACTTCAAAATCAACCGAAGATGGTGTTATTTGCAGATGACACATCATTAATCTTTAAAATAAACCGACGGTCACAAAATCTTGATGACGTGAATAGCTCTATTCTGCAAGTCCAAGATTGGTTTACGGTAAATAATATGGTACTAAATAAAAAAACCAAATGCATTAGATTTAAATTACCTAATGTTAGAAGTATCGAATGTGACATCATATTGAATGGAGAAAAACTGAAATTTATTAATCAAATGGTTTTCCTAGGAATCACGCCAGACGAGAAATTACAATGGGGACCTCATGCCTAATGCCTCTTGCGGGGCGGCTAAGCTCGGCCGCTTACGCTGCCGCTGTTAGAAAGATAAGACAGTTAACAGATGTAGAAACCGCGCGTTTGGTCTATTTTAGCTACTTCGACAGCATTATGTCGTATGGCATTTTACTGTGGGGTCGGGCTGCCTACATTGAATCCATCTTTATTTTGCAAAAGAGAGCTGTCAGAGCCATTTATAATCTATGTCGCCGCGAATCTCTTAGGGAACTATTTAAAAGGATTAATATTATGACGGTACCTAGCCAATTCATTTATGAAAATATTGTGTACTCGTATGTAAGGAAAAATCCACATCTCTGATAAACTAGATCAACCATTTTTCAGATTATCTAAAGTACATACATCTTTTATGGGGTACTGTGTGAAATGTTACAATTAAATGAAAGAAAATTTAAAACTCATATTAAAATAACTACACTTTGTAAACAAGCATATTACAAATTAGAGGATTATATCCAAGATAAGAGTGCTTGGAAACATGCTGGTCCTGCTCCATAGGACAATTTAGAATCAAGACAAAATCAAACTGGTTGCTAATTTAATTGTAAAATTTATTATTTTGTGTTTTATGACATTGATTTTACATTCTGTGATTACTTCCGCACACACTGACCTATTAATTATATTTTTTTTGGAAAATCGTCTACTTTTACAATGTTTGTAAATATGTGAGCACCATGTATCTATCACATCATTAAATTATCTGTCGTTGCTTCATTTTAATTCTTTTTACCTTTTGTGGTATAGTAATTTTATTCTAGGGGCATCGTCTTCACATATAATTATTTAACGAATGTACGTACAGTAAGCGCTCAAAAGTGCATGAGCACGCTAAGAGTCGTATTGCTGTGAACACGCGGTATAGTCCGTACATTTGTATGTGTAAGCAGTCAGACGTCTGTGGTGTGAGTGCCGTACACACACCACAGAGAACGCAGTTTCGCACTACACACTATCGTATCGTCACGGTTCGCGGGCGCCGCACTTATATTTCCATAACTTTTGTTAGCACGCATCATACTCGTACGCGTGACCTTGGCCAGTGTATCGCATTGCTAAAATTCGAAAGTAAATTATATGTGCAGATAGCAGAAGGCGTTAAGCGTTGGTCTTAGATTCAAGATGGCTAAGGTTCTAATCTCGTAAATCACAGCGCTGTTTTTGCAAATATTATTATTTTTGTTTGCAATAATAATATTTTTAAATATCCTGCCTGTTTATTAATGTTGTTATTGCAATAAAGGGTTTAGAATAAAAAATGCGTGATATGTTATAATAAAAAATAAATAATATTTATTCGTTATGTTTATTTTACTTAAGTATAGTTATCAAATTGCTACAATTATTTATCATTACTTCACCTGAATAATATGTGAAATAGATGTCTAGAAACTTAGAAGCAATTTGTATTATTTTGACATATTTAAATTTTGAAATGTTTTAAATTTTAAATGGATTTTTTTGCACCATAAATATAAAGCTTTGATCATGGTCTAAGTAATTAAGCAATAAATAAGAATATTAGACTACTTAAAATGTAAAAAAATCTACTGACAAAATTGTTGATTTTAAGGTTAAAGGCAGTTGTTCATATTAATTATTTTAAACTTTATTTGGCTTTAGTAAATATTGGTTGGTATTGAGGTTATAGCTTAAGTATTCATTTTCTTTACGAAAAGAAGATTGAAACTAAACCTCAAATTTTAATCCTAAAATAATACTATTACTAAAATAATATTAAACAATTTCGGTATATCTGCAAGAAATACGACAAACACCCTATTGAAACGTGCTTAAAAAATTAGTTACCATAAATTCATGCAATAACGAATCTGTTGTTTATTAAGTTGGTACGGTCAATATTTTAAGGTCAAAAACGGTTTTCTAGCTGGTCTTCAGTGATGCAAGCCTTCAGAGTGCACGGCGAACGGTTCATAATGACGTGTTTTTAATAATTCAGCAAAATATCTCGTTGGTATGAAACCATTTGTTTCATTCACCATTTGACGTCGCTGCTACTCGATAATAAGCCCCTTCCTCATATCTCTTAACCGTCACAGTATTTCTCTAGAACAAAGAAAATCATTGTTTTTATTACACATAATACCTAATTATTTATTATTCACTAATCGAATTAAACCTCACAATGAATTTAAAACTTTAAAGGCATCTTCTGTCTCAGCAATACCTCTGTTCTATCAACAATACCCTTGATTAAGATTTATGTTTAGTAAAATATGAAATATATAAATGATAACACTCACACTTAGTCCGGTTTTATTAGATATTCACTTCACTTTTACGCAGCGCAATAATATTCTCTGATCTGATCTGATCTCTTCAATATATTTTATGCCTGCTTTTTGATAATAATAACCACAACACTGCGCTAAATGCTCGTCACCAATATTATCACGGCACGAACCAACAAAGTTCTATTAATTGAATACTTGTAACAAACTGCATCTACCCCACAGAAATCGAAATAATTTACTTAGTTTTTTGTGGTCTACCTGCTAAACTTTAATATTTATGTGAACAAGACGAATGAAACTAAAAACGAATGATGATTATCGAACTAGTCATTGGTTGCAGACAAAGTGAGTGTGTGTGTGTAATGTGCGTGTCTACAGTATTGTAACAACTTATAGAAGAAGGTCGTAAGTCAAACCGAAGCGTCAGTCTATTGCTTTGTGAAATTGCTCATGGACTTTTAATCGGCACTGTACTTATACAAACTATTGTAAAACATTTTAAAAGAGTAACGGTGGAGTTTCTTGCCCATTCTTCTCCATACGAAAACTACCTTTTGGAAGGGGCGACTAGAATCAATTTTATTATTTTGTAAATTTTGACGTTCAAAAGTGCCAGTATGCCTGTTAGTGGCCTATTTGAAATAAATGATTTGACTTTGACTTTGATTTCTTCCGTCATATAGGCTTGTTCAACGCCTACTTATTGCGAATATTTTATTAATTCCACGTACAGCACTGCATATGCTGGTATTCCCAGGATACAACATGATCATAATAGTTATGTATTTTCCCGCCAATTTATGTTTAAGTATCCTTATGCATTAGCTTCATGTCACCTGAGGGGTGTCAAATAAGGTGATATAGGTACAGGGCGTACCTAAACACAAAAAAAAAAAAAACTAGTTATAATATTACTAATTGAAATTAAAAACCCATAGGTAGTAATTTCAGGAAAAAAAATACAGCACTATTCATGTTTACGTCATACAGATGTGCGTCAAAAAACATAATCATATTAGTGCAATTTTTGATAACATGCTTCGTAAAAATAAAATGTCTTGAAGAAAATTGCCGATCTATTTTCAAAAAAATCTCACTGTGAAAACTTAGGTGAAGTGGGCTTGAAGTGAGTTCTGATTCCACCTGATACTAGGGATTGTTACAGAATAGACCGGCTGAACTGAATGGTCTAAAATCACCGCAACAATAGCCAAGTCGGAAGTCTACGAATTCTTATCCGACTTGGCCTAGCTGACTGAGAAATATTTGGATGAAACAAAGAAATAACGTATTCATTATTTCTTTGTTCCATTCAAATATTTCCCAATTTTGGTGGGATTGGCTTCCAGTAAAACCAGAGGCAATTAACTTAATATTTTACATGAAGTGACCGCCATATGCCCTCTGCAATCAAGTTAAGCAAAAAGCAATATCTTGAGGTAAGACCGATTGTCAGACTTTCGGGCAGACTAGTCTTACCCTCTTTGCCGGTATCCAAATAACCGCCGAATGAAAGTACTTTCAAGGCACGAAAGGGTTTCGATTAACGTACTGGCTACACCAAGTGCCGCCTTGAAGATCAAAGTGTGCCACCGAGATTGATGTTATGAAAAGCTGAATGCTCTTTCCATTTTCCTCTGACTAAACAAACTTCTTATCTTGCAATTAATCTTTCAGCGTGTTTCCAAGCCTTTGTTATGATGAATCAACCTGTCAAGACTTGGAAAAGCACAAATTGCTCTAATTATACTCGAGAGTCTAATTAAATTAACCAAATCGAAACAAAGGCGTTTGTGTAGCCAGTTTCCAGTAAAAACCCCTGAAAAACCTCTAAAATAAAAATGCATAGGTATTTGTTTAGTGATTTATGATTAATGCTTTTTTACGGTGTAGTTTAACTGTTTAGAACTAAGAGCTCTTTTTGTCTGCCAAAGATAAAGTGTCGATACATAAAAATATATTTATTGCAAATCTAGAACGTATTTAAATTCTCAAGTCCTGTCTAGGCGCCACAAGAATAATAAAAATAATTTTACTACTGAATACTTATATATTTATAACTCACTCTACTATTTTCAGAGTGAATTACTTGTCATCCACCGTCAGAATTACATTTAATTTCCGTTCTTATGTAAAAACATGTCTTCGAAGAATTTATACACAAAACAGATGCTTTGACACATATTTTCAAGCTGTTCTTATTAACCAAATTGTTAATTATAAGATTTATGCTGATCGTTATAGTTTTGATTACCCATTTACTTTATTGAATTTAAATACCAATGATTTGGCATATCGTGCAACCCAGTTATATGAGCAGTAAATATTGAGAGGCGAATATACAACGTGTAGAAATAAACACAGACGCTGCCCCTCCCCTATTTATATGAGATAGGTACAATTATAAAACAAGTGACTGCTTTCTTAGCAGGCCTCTCGAGCTCGACCCATCAATGTCATGGTGGAGTCCCCGTGACCCATTTCCACAAAAACCACTCAGCCACCGGCCATTCACCTAATGATCTCATCGCCCCAGAATAAAAATTCACTCGTTTAGACCAATTGACTTTGTTTATGGAACGCTTTCTCAGGCGAAACTAGATGCTCCAGTTTTGTTTAGGTTACGTTCACGTCTGAAATCCTTCCGCGTATGTTTTACTTAGTTGTACGTCGTAGGTTCGTATCCAGACAGGCGCTTTACTTTGTGTAAATTATTTCATCACCACTGCTCTCAAAACGGTGAAGGAAAACATCGTGAGGAAACCGGCATGTCCTAGAACCGAAAATTCGAAGACATGTGACATCTACCAACCCGCACTGGGCCCGCGTGGTGGATTACGGCCCACTCCCTCTCACAGAGAAGAGGCCTGTGTCCCAGCAGTGGGAACATTATAGGCTAACGATGATGATGATGATGTTTTACTTTGCGTGGCTGTAAACCATAGCGCGCTGTGGTGGAGCTGAGGCAAGCGCGTGCGCTGAATAAATACCCAAATATTATAATTTTAAATAAGGTTCTGTCCTTTCTTGCAAGTAGATACCTATGAACACTTGATGATGAAATAAAACTGCGGGACTTTTATAACGCGAACTTATTTCGAACCGCTCCCGCAACAATCTGCTCGTCCAATGAGGGTGCAGCTTTCTTCTAGAAGGTTCTAAAACACACGACGCGCACCTTTTTGACAAGAGTCGTCTGACATCCGTCAGCTGTGCAGCACACCAGGATACATTTTTACGAAACCTGTTCTTCGCCCTGAAACCCTATTGTTTTCATATGTATTATATTGTGATATCTGTATGTTAAACTTTTATTTTTTTACTACGGAAATCACAATACACATGTAAGGTGAAAACATTATATTCCGACACATACCACCAGACTTCCTGAAAAAGTTATGAATTGCAAAATCCACCGATGAATAAAATTTTAGGAAATTCATTATGCATAAATATTAGCAGAAACCTGGAATAAAGGTGAGCTAACATGCCAAATCCAGTCAAAGATGTTAGGTATTCCTTCTACATCCTGCAGTCTATACGGTCTCACACGCGATTTAACTATCGGCACCTTTCATCACACTAAAGCCGCTTAATATGGCATGCAGCGTGGGCCAGAATTCAACGCATCGCCAAAACTTTTCAACGCCCCATTGTCTCCCAGTGATAACAATGAACGAATGAATTTTGATAGACTGATTTTCTTGTTTGAAATATACATTTTTATAATCGATGACAGTGATGAATAAATGTTTTTGGAATTTGTTGATGACAAAATCAGGGTTTGGTCGCTATTTCATATTAATATTTATTTTTTTATTAGTTCGCTGAAATGGACATGTTTTTCCGCTGACGGAAAATTTTCTTAAAACACAATTGCTCTCAGCGATCTCATTCAATTTTGCCTTTCGATTACTTTCAGGTGTTTCTTATGGGAGGCCTAAGTCCAGCAGAGGAAATCATTTGGCTGATAATGCCAAATAAATAATAGTCTATCAGGTTCATGTCACGACAATGTGGATCCTCAAAGTTAATTAAAACCACGGACTAATGAGCACAATGCAACATTAAGCGCCCCGCAGTCTGCTAGATGAGGTTACCAATTATTACCTATGGTTGTAGACACGCGCAAACACCTAATGTACACAGAGTAGTCTGTCAAAACAGAAACACCTAAGGCTTTTAGCAGATTGTAAAATTATACACATGAGTAGGTGTTGGCATGTTCCTGCAGACTGTCTTAACACACACGCCCAGTCTATTATTTCAACATGCTAATTAGAGGTATTAATTAGGATAATACGTTCTAATTACTCTCTGGTAGTGATATCATGAGGTTCACACTTCATTTTAAAGGAGAACAGCACTTTCAAGTTTATTGCCGGTACGTCATAATTACAATTACCTACTGTTCAACAAAGATCTATATTGGAATAACCAACTAAGTCAGACATCGACCCGGCTAGGTCGTTTAAACTGAGTTTCTTGTCGAATTTTCTTTATAAGTGTTCTTGCCAGGTGCGTAATTATTTGTTTCTATGCGGAAATCAAACGCTCCCTTCAGCAAAGAGAAACGCTCTATCGACCCCATTTAGGTCATCAAAAATCGAATACATAAGAGTATTAATAAATTCATGATTCACTACAATACTTCCGTCTAAAAATTCTCATGGCATTGGAGGACGAAAAGCCAATTGATTTTATGAAGCTGAACAAATATTACGTACTTTTATTTTTTATACAAATCGTAACGTGATGTCACTAAGTTCACGCTGTATTGGAGCCTGGTAACCGAAGACGATTAATTTATCTGTCGGCTGTCATTGACCCAATCCGGAGTTGCTAAAGTATACATACATTGTTGTACGACGCTGTATTTACTTACAGGAGAATATTAGCAATGAAAATTAACCTTCGCCTTGTACTACAAGCCCCGAAACTATGTAAACTCCATACAAACTCCTAATAAACGTGTTTATGGAAACTTTGTTGTGAATTTTCATGTTTACGTTTGAGGCACGCACCACACGCACAGGCGCGGGTTAGTCACTTGTGTCTTTTTAGATAAACTTCTGCGTTTACGTTTGTTGTCAAAGCAAACAATTTGTTGTAAATTACACGTTGTTCATAACCTTCTTTTGTGTTTTGGAGTTTAGTTAAACCAAATTACAGTGTTTAACAGAAATCCCAAGCAATTTGTTTTAAAGAGATTGAACTCCATAGAGAAAGCTCTGTGGCTTTTGTGAAAGCGTAATTGTTCTCGAGACCTCATGAAAATCCCACAGTGCAATTATTTTCATATTTGGAATTGGAAAGAAGAATCGACGAAATATGATGTCCAAAGTAATTAGGTTTTAAATAATTTGAAAACTAGTCCATGAAGTTAACGTTTGGATGGACCAAATAAAGATGTCTTCACAATAGAAACATATATATTGTGTGCAAAATGGCATAACTTAGAAGGAAGTAGGTGCAGAGACGTTGACTGTTAAAGATGAATTGAAGGAAAATATATGTTGAGCTGGCTCCAAACAAAGTTGGGGCGAGGGCTCCAGGACGATCGTGAATCTAACTACCTTGGGAGCATATTGGTACATTTCTTCCTCTAGCCACAAAACAAAAGCAGCTAGCCTCCTGATGCTTCTCTCCTAGAAAGAGAAAAATAAATAGCATGGTGTTGAAAAACTTATTTTGAGAAAAAGAAAGAAAAATTGTTTATTCAGTACAAATAAGACGCACATCATAAAATAAACATAAAATACACAGATATATTAGTCTGTCAAAGTAGACAAAACGACAAAAAAAAAAGGTATCAAAAACTTAAAAGTTTTACAACATTTTCTATGCTTGGGAACGCAGTAAGTTCATTAGCTTCCGTCGATCCACTAACAACTCCGTTGTTTTTTAAACAATTTCCATTTCATCTTTTTTTCTCCATAACATGTGCTGGAAACTTGATGTGTTCATAAACAGCATCCAGAAATGCAACATGACTCACTAATTCTAGGAAATGGACGACACAGATATTAACAGAGCTGTACATGATGTACCTACCTACACAAGATTTATAACATTTTCCTAACACTTCGGAGAAAATTAAACAAAGAAGAAAATCCATGCGGACAAGGAAAAAATACTGAGTACAAGCTAAGTCACCTTTAATTCCTGTTAATTGTTTTTCAATAACAAACTGTCATGTCTAAATGATGCAGAACAGCGTCGTCCTGTCTGCTTATAACAACAAACTGCGTTGCCCAGCTTTTCTACCAAGCTCAATAAAATGAGAATAACCCTATAACCGGGATTTGGAAAAACCAAGTTCAGCTGTAGGTACATGATGACTAAGTATGACGCACACTATGCGACATGCGACTGCGACAGCTCGGCGACTAGATGCAACGACAGGCTGCGGCCGACAATTTTCATACATTTTGTTCAAAGCTCCGCACATTTGGCGTTGAGTTGCAGAGTCGCAACGACAGGCTAGGAGAGTCACACGCTCTCGCTACTTGTTGCAGCGACAAGACGCACAGTGCCCACCTGGTCCTCGCATGAGAAGCCCCAAAGGCAAGGGCATTTAGAGGCTCCATATTTACTTACAAGATGAACAACACAACTGTCTCTCTCGAATACTGTACTCGACCTGCTCGACGTCTATCGTAACTACTAGTCGTTGACGCAAACGACAGCTCTGCGTCTTGTTGCAGCGACCAGACGCACAGTTTGCGGTGGCACTAGCTACCTACTTACAAACATATTGTATGGAAGGTCAAGTTCGTAGAACACATGGAAAATATTTAGCTAGAACTGAAACTAAAACAAGATGCACTGTTTTACTTTTCTTGGAAATCAATTGAATGTTCGTTCATGATATACTTACAGCGATAATCTCAATGCTTCATGTGCTTTGATACTTTTGATGTCCAGTGAACTTTGTTTGTATTGAAGTACTTAGGTATTTTGTTATTAGTGGAAGTTGAGTATTTGGAAAAAATTTAAACATCTTTAGAGGAAATTAAATTTATATTTTGTATGCAGTTTTCCTCCTCTCACACAAAAAGATAAGAAAAATCTAAAACAAGCACAGACTTCGTAGACAGGCAGTGGGCAAAGGTCCCTCGTTAGTTGTATCTCAATACCTGGGGGCCTACCACCAGCTCATAAAGCAGTATTATTTTAATATTACTTCAGTGTGGGAAAGAGATGAAGCTCAACAGGACGTATAGCTCCATCTCTTTCTTCCACTGAAGTTATATTATATTAATACTGCTTTATGATGTGGTGGTAGGCCCCCTGGTCCTTCACCTACCTTATCTAGTCCACCCCATTTGCCTTCTTTAAGTGGCTGTATTTAGTAGGTGGCTTTTAATCGACCGACGCCAATAAAGTACTTATAAGTGCTTAGATCATAATTGCCTTACAAATTACAACGAATGAATACTCAAAACTATTTAAATAAACAAGTATAGGCTGTTGACCATTTAGTTCTTAATTTAAACCGACAAATTATCAACTGTTAACGCTTGAGTAATTACAGGATACCTGCAAGTTTGCTTGATCGGTTCAGTTACAAGCAATTTGCTGTTAAAACCGTCTTAATTTCAAGTAATCACCACGTTTTGACAGTTTATGTTACCTAGACCGTTAGCAAATGATTATCTTGGTGAGTTAGGTGTGAGAGACGAGGTGTTGGTTGTGCAACAAACCTGCGCCCGACGTTGGTCGTTGCATGCATAATGCCGTCCACAAATTACCAATTACCACCTGTTACGTAAGACAGGCTTGCATACAACTTACACTGAGTCCTTTCTGTTGACTGTTTGATTTTAACGCGGATTTGTATTTGTAATTGCCACTGAATGGTGAGACAGCGGCGCGCAGTTATGTGTTTTGTTTGAACAATACTTGACTATGGCAGTATCAGTATATGTCTGTGGACACCTTTATTTACGTATTCAGTCCACATTTACCCAACATAACTACAAGCTTGGAATAAGCAAGCCTCTTCTTTGTTTCTACGTCACTTTTTTCTGGTCTCACGCATTCACTATCTCCTACGATCATTTCCTGGCCTTCTCTCGATTGCTACAGGAATGCCGCCTTGAACACCTTCCAATATCCTGTACCTACCTTCAAAATTTTGACCTTATTTTCATTAACCTTGACGCGAGCTAAACTTAGTTTGCTGTTAGTTTAGCTTGCCAGTTTTTCATACATGTTGGTGGACGCACGTGTATGAAAAACTAGCGAGCTAAACGAAACTAAGAGCAAACTAAGTTACTTTAAGCTCGCGGTGGACGGCTCGCTTGATTTTCTGTCAAGTCAAATAACGTATAATAATTTAAGAGATTCGCACAAAATTTCTCCCCGCATCTAATCTTAGCTGTGCCCTAGATTAAACGCGAATTTCGATTCAGTTTTTTTTTTTTGTAATGTCATAGTAAGTACCAACATTGATTTAATATGCATGCCTGTAACGCTTGAATTGCAGATAGTATCGCCATTATTAATAATTTGTCTTTCGATTCGGAGAACATCAGATGAGATCGATTTCGATTACATACAGAGTCACATGATCTGGTCGTTGTTTTAACAATTTATATTTGCGTCCATTACGGTTATAATTTCCGAATATTATTGACAGTCAAATTTTCAGTTTCCTTAATATTTAGTATGGGAGTCGCATCAAATTCCCCCGGTAGGTACTGTTGGCCGCCTTTCCGCAGAATGATTTGCGCAGGGTCCTCTCCGGAATATTAAGCAAATTGAAATTTATCGCTTAGGAACTACTGTGTGACTCAACTTCCTTCACTAGTAAACAGCGTAGGAGACGTACCGACACCCACAGCAAACTAAGGATTCGATGTTTTCTGATACAATTTTCGATAAACGATATTGATATGTCAATCATCTATTGTGCTCCAAATTAATTCATCCGATTGACATTTGAAACAATTGAACTGATAATATTAACCTTTTAGTAAACTAGTCCTCTCTCTTTATTTTTCCAGATGCGGATAAGAATGGGCAAAAGATCTCACTGCTTCTTTTGTATTTGTGAACGTTTACCTATGCAACACATCCTATGATTAACAATTACGTTGTCCGTTAATGCGTTTGTTTCTGAACGAGAAAGCTTATTGTGTAAGCTCATACGTATTAATGCATGTGCATTGATTTCAGAGGTTCTTCAGTCCGCGCGGCATTGTGTGGAGCGCCGCATTGTGCCCATGCTAATGTAATACAATTCAATGCACTCTGATGCAACCATGTCATTCATTAAGAATTGCATAAGGCAAACATTCATGTGAACATTTCACAAGTTCTTTCACGGATGGCAGATAAGCTACGATAACATTCTCGGTGGAATTTAAGTCAGCAGGTAACTAAGTATTCGGATTTAGGGCCGCGTTCTTGTGTGGTAGGTACGTGTCTGTTTGGAAATCGTTTAAATTCCATACACGACAGCCTTCGTTGTAATGGGAAGGGCCCAAATTTACGACATGGTCCACGCAGCCTATTAATTAGAATATACCGAAGCACGCGCAAAATTCAAAAATTGTTCAAGATAAAGTTCTAGAACATGGACACTGAAATCTTAATTGATTTCCATCAGCTGATCTTGAATGATGTTCATCTGAAATCGAGACATGGAACCTCTAGAATATAATTTGGAAGTAATGGCGCGTGTAATGGTAGCATCATTGGGTGTGGGCTGAGAAGCTCGATCAACGACTCGACAAAGCAAGACATACTCCATTGAGCAAAGATAGGGAAATTAATGACTCTTTGTTTTAATAAAAACGAGGACACGATGTATGGAAAACGGTTTATTATTGCTGATTTACGTATCAATCAATCTCGTGAGAAACAATAAAAATAGCCAGTTCATTTAATTAATGTTCTCCTTCCATCTTGTGTATCATTCTTAATATTTATCAATCATCCTTTTCAAATCCACGTTTCAATAGTTATATCGGCCACAAGGTGTTAATTCATCTGGATCTCAAGTTTTACCTTTCAAGTTTTAACACACGTGTACCAAGTTACTTGAGATAGCCCAAGGAGATGACAGCTTTGCATAATCATAAGCATAATTAGCCTATAATGTTCCCACTGCTGGGACACAGGCCTCCTCTCTGTGAGAAGGAGCGGGCCGTAATCCACCACGCGGGGCCAGTGTGGGTTGATAGATGTCACATGTCTTCGAATTTTAGGTTCTAGGACATGTCGGTTTCCTCACAAGGTTATGGGAGCAGTGGTGGTGAAATAATGTACACAAAGTAAACAGCCTGGCTGAGTTCGAACCGACGACCTATTCGTAAGTCGTGGCCGTTACTACTCGGCTACCACTGCTCTCAACTTTGATTCTGAGTAAAAAACATTCTCATCTTTATATCGTCATCACTTGGTTAAGCCGAACTATTGGTTTGTGTTCTTTACTCATAAGTAACTTTACGCTCATCCTAATGGAACCTAAGGTCAATGATCCTTATGAGAAGTATTTATAGGTATCCCTGCCCATCCTGTTTTAGATAATTGTTGTCCATATAATCATGTTACATAACAATTTAGCTTTGATCGACAAAGGGGTCGGTAGGTGACACTATCGCGATAAAACAACTGAAGGGCTTATTGATACAACGGCGCTAGAATTTGATAAAGTACGAAGTGAAGAGGCTTTCATTATATCTTATTAACAACTAATGATTGATCCTTAAACTAGAGCGGTGATTATGGTAATGGCTCCGTCTTTCTTCGAGTCCATTTAGCTATGTTCTACGTCGTGTCGATGGCGCGACCGCGCGACAGTGAATTAAATTTTGTCGGCTCTAAACTTCACCACTTCCACAGCATTGTTGCATTTACCTATAATTTAGATATTATAACTAAATTTATTTTTGTTCGTTAGGTTGATTTAAAAAATATTGGACACGTATTTATTCTTTTATTACGTAATAGCGAGCCCCCACTCCCCAACTTTAATGCGTTTTATCTAAGTATTTTTTTATTAATAAGATAAAGCAAAAAATACAGGTCTAATATTTTTAGGGTTCCGTACCCAAAGGGTAAAACGGGACCCTATTACTAAAACCCCACTGTCCGTCCGTCTGTCTGTCTGTCCGTCTGTCACCAGTCTGTATCTCATGAACCGTGATAGTTAGACAGTTAAAATTTTCACAGATGACGTATTTCTGTTGCCGCTATAACAAAAATACAAAAAAAAAAAACAGAATAAAATAAATATTTAAGGGGGATCCCATACAAGACATGATTTTTTTGCCGTTTTTATAGATAATAGTACGGAACCCTTCGTGCGCGAGTCCGACTCGCATTTGGCCGGTTTTTTATTATCTGACTAATGGACCAAATAAAATGTCTTTTTTTTACCTAGGCAACATCCGTATTATACCTAGTATAGCTCATGCTACAGAAGATGATCAAGATGTAGGTAATAATGATACCAAAACTATAGAAACCTGGCTGAACAGTCTACCGCAGCAGTGGAAAGCCACAATAACAATTAGACAATCAGTAAAACACGTCCCTGTACAGACGCCAGCACATCAAGCTACCCGAAACTATCAAATATTCCCAATCAACTTTGAACCTTATTATTCAGCAATAAAGTTGAAAATCTATTATATAAATTTGACAGATTGTAGTAGCTTGATGTGCTGGTGTCTGTACCGAGGCAATGCATTAAAGGCCTAAATAAATCAAGTGATAAACTATGTATTTATATAAATCTACCTATAATGTTATCGGGTACTAATATCACTATAGTTCAACGACATTTAATTGGCCTGAAACAATGAGTCCATTACAATATAATAGTTAGATAATTGGCTATGCCTGCGACAACGTCTGCGCAAAAATTTTCGAGTTTCCGGGTCACATTTATGACTTTGTTAGGCAGATATTCTCGATGGGACTACCATTTACACCGTGCTTATATATTTATAATTCGTAATTTATATAATAGATTAAAATAAAATACAATTTTCTGTATCCGATGCTACATCTACCAACAAACCTAACCTATTATAGTCGACTCTACGAATTTATATTGAAACTAAAGAAGACAATGCACATCCAGGTAGGTACCTAGCTAAAAGAATACCGAAAGAGAATGTGTCGCGAGTCATTCATTGTTTCTATAATTAGCTAGGGAGATGCGTGAACGACCGGCGCAGACGCAGACGGTGAAGGCCATCCAGCGGACATCCAGTGACGAATCAATTTTAAGGCCACCATAACCGATGAACAGTCAGTTCCTGCCCATGGACATGTCCTACACCGGTACGTCACGTAGGTATAGCGGAATCTACCACAAACGAATACGAATAAAACTATCCAATCCACTCAATGACAACAACGAAAACGCTGCTTTTTAAACTTTTTGACGTAGGAATGACTACTCGTTCCGTGACGTACTTCCAACAAACGTGCGCAGCAAACGAATAGTATGCACCACGCTTTTATGAGACTGATTAGCAATTACTATGTACCAACTAATATTTAAGATGGTGCTTGTCTACTTAAGTAGCTTGGAGTTTCATTGTTGCAATATGACATGCTTTGAAAGGCAATGCACGTCCGGTATAGTTCTTATTAGTTCTTTAGATTGGCGTCACGCAATTATCTATTTTTAGTTTTTATACCTTGGGATCTAAAATGGACTTTATGGTACCCAAACTGCCTCCAGAGACGTCATAAGTATAAATTTGGGTCCACACGTCATCTTGTAATGGATTACAAAACATAATTATATTATTATCCACTAAGGACTGTCAAGGTCTCGTTAAACTAAAATGGTATAGAATTGTGCGAGTTCTTTTATGGTTAACTAAGAAAATGAATGAGTGTAGCTTGAGAAAAATGCCGACCAAATGGTCGCAATTAATTTGCATTATACGAGTAAGAACCTCGACTAATTTGACATTTAAAATTATACTGCGGTAATGTTCCAAGTGTATGTGAATCGAATTGAAGTAGATTTCTAACAGAAATATATTGGTAAGCAACTAAACGCATTCCTGTAGGCTTTTATTCTCGCTTGCTCGCCGAAAGCAATCGTGATTAAAGTTGAAACAATGGTCATAGTTCTCAAAGCCCGTGGGTTGAAAAAACGTTAGTTATCTGATGGAATACAGACGGCGAGTAGTTACAAAATGCTTGGCGCCTTTGTTTTGTATTGGGCGGATTGTATTTAAAATATGTTAATCCTGCATATGAGCCGGTACATAGTAAATAAAATTCTATAGTGTGTAGTTAACTTTACCTATTTTTTAGCTCATCATCTGCCTAGCTAGCCTTTTCCCAACTATGTTGGGGTTGGCTTCCAGTCTAACCGGATGCAGCTGAATACCAGTATTTTATATGGAGCGACTGCCTATCTGACCTCCACAACCTAGTTACTATTAGGTAACACGATATCCCTTGGTAAGACTGGTTGTCAGACTTTTGGGCTTCTAACTAACTACCCGTAACGACTGTCAAAGATCTACAAATGACAGCCGAGACCAACGGCTCAACGTGCTTTCCGAGGCACGGAGGGGTCTTGGTATGAACCCATCCACAGACCAACCGTGGCAAGCGTAGCTTAACCTGATCGAACGACCCGTGCGGCTGTTATTACTCAGCCACAAGCCCCTTCACAAGCAACTTTACCCATTGTTTAGCTTAAATATTTAATTGTAGTTAAAAGCAACTATTATCTATTGCTTAGCTTAAATATTTAAAAGATTTAAATTCCTTCATACTGCTGTTAACAAAATTCTGCTCATAAAACATTATCAACATTTCAGTTCACCTACTTTCACAAGTGATCATCATTTGTTTGACGTTTTTATTTGACGAAGCGACAATGACTTGATTTTTTTATCGACGCCTAGTAGCATGCGCCAATTCATCCAATAAAGTAATTAAATTACCAAACGATTGAATGCTGAAAGAGATTTGTTAAATAAGAAACACGTGTCGAACAATTTTCATCATTACTTACCTACAGTTGAGTTCGTAGACTCTTGGCCTTCTGCGACGATTAATGATCGTGAGAAAATATTGCCAAAATCCTAAATAATGATTTTGTAGTCACCCTAGGCAACTTGTACCTACCTACTACACTTTAGTCTGCTTCAATCCTCTTTTAACCGACTTCCAAAAAGGAGGACGTTCTATGTTCGTAGCGTATGTGTAATTTTTGAAGTGAAAACTTCTTTAGGCGCGTCGGGCATTTTTGAGATGGGACTAAACCATTGATTTCGCGACACTGTGACGACACCAGTTTTGACCATTAAAAAGACATCATTCATCGTTGATTACCGCGGTGCGTGGAGTAAAAGACATTTTTTTTTCAAGTTTTGTTCCGATTTCGCCGTCAATTGTGGACCGATTTTGATATTTTTTTTTTTTTTTGTTTGAAATTGTAGGTATACTCTCGAAGTGGTCCCATATAAATTTTACTAGGGTAGTTTCAATAATACGTATTTTTTCCTACTTAGTATGTGGACGATATGATAAGTTCCTGTCACTGTTATTTACATAGCAGGTAGTGGTATTCGAATTTGTATGGGGTAGGTACCACAACTAAAAAGTGATTTACAAAAAAAAAAACAAATGGCTTCCAAAAAAACACTACAAAGTCGGAAGTCGGATGGCAAAAAACGAATATTCAAAACCAAAGACACCGATTTGCGAAATTATTTTTCACTTTAAAGTGTTTTATTTTGGAAGTCATCACAACATGCCTTTTCTTCCATACTTTTTTCTGTATTAGTCGTCATGTCGGTAGCCACTCCCTTTCTAGCAATATCATCTGTCACACATTCCATCCATTGTTTCTTTGGTCTTCCCCTACTCGTATAGCCATCCACATTCATATTCAAAACCTTCCTGACGACATTTTCCTCATTCCTCCCCATCATGTGCATACCATGCCAGCCGATTTCCACACAACTTTTCAGTCACCGGTGTCAGACTTATACAGAGGCGGCGAAAGGCGTGGGCGACGTGGACTACCGCCTACGGCCTCGCGGTCCGAGGGGCCTCGCACACTCGCACCTCAAAGGATTATGCATTACATAAAAGCCGTGAAAGCGTCGAAAAAATTTTACTCGTACTGATACGAGCCCTCCAGGAGGGTTCCTGGCACTGAACGTGTTTGAAAGCTTAATATTACGCAAACGGATCCTTGAATAGAAAAAAGGTTTTCACAGACCCGCAATATTTTTGAACGGCCTATCCTATAACTCGACCTATACCTAAAAATTTTACAACTGTCCAACTGTTTTTTTTTTTTGTCTTCTTGCGCCACTAGAGGGCCTCGCGAAATGTACCTCGCCCACATCAAATTTTGATCTTGCCCCGCCACTGGACTTATATACTCATATCTTATTCTATCCATTCGCGTAATTTTCCTTGCCTGAAAACAAAACAAAAAGGTTCTATGTAAACTCATAGACCTCAGTAGGTACCTGTTTACAACTTGTGCATGACTATAAAACGAAACGTGTGTCTAAAAAACTTCCTGTAGGTATATGTACTTAAATCATCAAACAGCCCAATAATTCTCAATTTGGACACGAGATCAAATCGATGATAATAAAAAGTCCACGTCGCAAACGACGCCATAAAAATATTATTCTGTATCCGATTAATCAAAGTGCCTAGTTACTGCGAAACCACACAAAGAAGCTGCATCAAAGAGCGGCCATTTTATTATTGTCATAACATTTTAGATTTCAGATTATATTCTATTCTATACATATAATAAAATAGTAAAGAAGTCTAAATGTACAGACATTGAATATTTTTGAAAAAAACGAGGTGTGGGAACGAGAAAATATAGTTTTTAGAATTATTTTCCGTTTTGTTTTGTATGTATGTTCCGGATTGGCGCAAAAACTACTGCGGTTCAAATTTTGCACAAATATTCCTTACAGGTCTGATCATCGAATAGGTATACCTATTGCTTAATATAATAACGCTAGTGGTAATGTTTTTTTCCAGAGATTACTCCATATTAGCTTACATACCTACATAATCACATTGTCACAACAATAACATAAAATCATAAAATGTTAGTGTGTTAGTAACAGAATTGTACCTAAAATTATGTTAGTATTGTTAATACCTAACTGATGCCTATGGCTGTCTTTATCCATAGACTTTGGAAATGTGACTATGACAGTCAAAATGGGCAGCAATAGCATAGGATGCTGTTGCTGCTGCTTCGTAGACGGTGCAGCAAAGAGTTAGCTTTCTTGCGCATGATGGCTTGAAAGCCATCCGTACGCGCTTCAGCAAACATAGCAAATGCGCTGCAGCGCCACAGCGGCTCCAACAGCATCCTAAAAGCGTTATTATACTGGGAGCGCAGGGCTCTACAGGTTTGCTGCGTATGTTTCACCCACAGGCCGCTCGAGTAGAACGACTGGCAGAACGCCTCAGGAGATTAGCAATATTGCATTATATCCGTATTCCTCAACAGTTTACCGCGAGAATTAATTAGACGAGAAAAAATGTTACAATATTTCAGATAGATACAGATTTAACCTCTCAAATTAATATCATCACGCTATACCTACAAGAAGCTAAGCACGTGAGCAAAGCCGCGGGCACAGCTAGTCTTTAATCGTTACTAAGTAAAATGAACCACACTGAGGTATTTAGGTTGCATTTAAGAATGTATGTAGAGTTAGTTGTTGCAATAAAATTCATAGTTGCGAATGAGCCGTGAACCAAATTGTCTGGAAACATAAAACAACTATATCGTAAATTGTTCTTAATTTAGTCTAGGTAAATACGACTGCACTGTCTGCAGTCTAGACCGAGTTCTACGCTACTCGTTAACGTCTGATAGTTTGCGTAATACTATAATATATTGCCGAGTTGCAGTAAAGTTTTCTCATGTTATAGATAGATAGTTAGAATATTCTTTTCACTCCTCTTGCTCAAAAAGGCCGTCATTGTAGAGTACCAGAGCGGGGAAAAAATTCGGTAGAATGCGTGGATTGCGTTGCGGCTACAGAAGAAATAAAATAGACATTGGCGCGAAATCTTTAGAATTTTTCTCTAATTACGAATTGAATTGGTGATCGTAATATAATTTACAACAGTGAAAATGTCATCATCTAGTGAGAACATCTTCACAGAGGACTGAAATTAAGTTGCCGGAAAAACATCTCGTTAAATATCCAGAATTGTACAAATTGTACATTTAAATAAAATAAACTATTTAATATTGTATTGGATTATTTTATTTTCTCGCAATCGTAGCGAAAAGTAGAGACACACGGCGCTAAAACCCATTATAAGTCGGTTTCTATTTACTCCCTCGCTAAAGCTCGGTAGTAAAACTACCTCGTTACAATAGGTTATTTTAGCCCCTCGTATAACAATCTACTATTATTATGTACACCATAAAAATTACAGACATAAATACCTACTTACAAAAACTAAAAATACTTAATGGAAAATCAAACCAGTACCCTAATTACGTAACTTATTTTCGGAAACGATTATGACTAATTTGTTTCATTTTGACAGTTCAACAACATTCATTGCGTTATTTACGTTGTTGAGCAGATTTTTTTTCCAACTTATGAAGCAATGGATTAGCAATCGAAATAAATAGTGATTGATCGTGTATTTCGCAATTAGGGTACTGGTCATCATCCTTACTGGTTATTGTGGAATGAAAGCTATTATGATAAAACTTGAAATAAATTATATAAAGCTACTATCAGTTTCAAAGTCAGATCTTACGCAGAAATGCCCAAAATATTTATGAATGATGGATACGTTTATGTAGACAAATTAGGAAATTATATTGATGCTTTAATACTGTTATTATCACAAGCTTTGATTTGAATTAAGACTTAACAGCATTTTTTTAATACTAAATTGGGTAGAGCTTAACGATGGCCAAAAACGGATTGAAGTACGTTAAAGAAATGCTGAAAAACAGAACAGTGCAAAGTAAGAAAAACCAGTTAAACTGACTAGTGCGGAAAAATGCATGAATTAATTAGACAATCAGGGCGTTTACACACATTCTCACTGCGTAACTGATTATACAAAAATAGGTAGGGCACAGTTCATATGACCACAAAGTTTGAGAGACGAACTAGGGTCAGCGAGCCGCGCCGTGAATCCCGATGAGCCGCGGCGCCATGCCACCTTTGCATATTAGTATGAACCAGGCATAGCTAATTATTTAAAACGTGCCGTGTAGTTCTGTCTTCAACGCACTTGCTTATTCCGCGCAATCTTTAGTGTCAATATGTTCTTAGAAAATATAACCAAATCAATTTATTAAAGAGTTAGGTACTTATTAGGAATTTTAGTTACTGAGAATTTTGACATGGTCACAATCTCAACATTTTAATCATTCTGCTGCTATGGGACGACTGCAAAAAAAGAAGCACCTTTAGAACTCAGATAATTTGAATACCTACGTTGAATAATCAACAGGAAAACTTATGCACAATTCGCATGCATTCTTTTTATTTTGGTTTCAAAAATAAATTCCACTAAATGTCTACTCAACTCCTCTGGAAAGCATCTGTCTGCATGTTTACTTTAAGTGGTTCACTTTTTACTCGTAGGCAAGTAGTTAGTTAACATGAGCACTAAACAATGTTTCAGTGTTCTTAAGTGAACATATCTGTCAACATGAGAAAGTGAAACTTTCTGCAATCCATCATGATCTATTCTCAAACTGACTACTGCTATATTTCACGAGACAAATTCATCGTCCTGCCGTCGAGATTTACAACTGTGGAGTCAGAGCACAGGCTGTGTCGTCACCACGTCATTATGTTTTATACCTTTCATGTTACGCTACTGGAGCGATTTCACTATAAATTTGCATATGAATGTTATTGGACAGATGCAGGAAGTCAAATGGAGCCATTAATCAGGAGCTATTCATTACAATCATTCAATAAAAATGTGCCAACTTATACGACATCGTTTAATGCTCATGTTACACAATTTTACGACGATGGTAATAGACATTAATGCTTCAACATGATATGTAGTAGAACCTTAGCGTCGCTTAAATTCATGAAAGCACAGCCATATCCATAATATCTACCAATTAGGGACTGGATTCAAAGGTCCTTACTACTAGCGGACCTTATAAATTGATCGCACCGTATTGCTGGCCAAGTATCACAGAAATGTTTTAACGTCAGAACTGTACGGTCAATGCATGTGAGTAACCGTTTCAAATGTTATTATATTAAGATTTAGAGTGGTTGTGAAGTCTCGGTGACATCACGGGTGGCGCCGCTGCGCACCAATTATTGGCAATTGTCTCGTGTTCGTCCTACTAGTACGTCGCGCGTACAATTTGCTAAACGACCTAATGAAATCATTGCACAGTAATAATTATATTTACTCCCATTGTATAAGGGCATTGTAAATTCTTAATTGACATAACCAGTCTCCTTGAGTATTTATAAATAAATACGACTGAAGGTCGTCGCTCTCATCAATCAAGACGTTTGCATCAATTAGCTTTTGAGAGTTAACTGTGAGACTGCAGCGTAATCTGATATGCTCCCATACTGTTGAACATTACCCACTTGCAGACCCTTAATTGGATGTTTGTACATGACATTTTGAGCGGCTATTGAAGTTTTGTTTTTATTCTAACTGAGATAAAGAACTTTATGGGTCTCGATTTGATTATTACGGGTGGTCAAACGACGAGAATTTCTCGGATGGATAAATGTCGTCACGCGAACTGACGAAAGGTGTAATAAAGCATAAAATGAGAGATTGTAAGGCGGAAGGGATCCAGACGACCTTCAGTCGAAATGGGTCGAATATAATGTAAAGAATAAATTGTGCATGCGCATAAATTGTTCAAGATATAAATTAACACATGACGTTTATGGTGTTGTAAATTAACATTTGAGCACGACAATATTGATAGGTAGGTATTTGATCATAAAAGGGTGGATAGAATTATATGTACCTACTGTTTGAGTAATTTTTTTTTAAGTGAAAACTTCTTTAGGCGCGTTGGGCATTTTTGAGATGGGACTAAACCATTGATTTCGCGACACTGTGACGACACCGGCTTTTGACCATTAAAAAGACATCAACGCGTTGATTACCGCGGCGCGTGGAGTAAAAGACATCAACGCCTTGATTACCGCGGTGCCGATTTTTTTTTCAAGTTTTCACTTCTGTCGGCACTCCCGGAGTTTCTCTTTTTTTTGTTTTCCCCAGTTTTTCTTTTTTTGTTTACCTGATTATGAAAACTTTCTGAATCACCCTATAGACCTACATTTCTTTACAGCTACTCAAAATTATTTTGTGTCTAACCCAATAATTACGTAGGTACGCCACTTAAAGCAAATTGCATAAAGGATGCCCAGCTACCATAATGCGATGCAAGCGTGCAAGCAGTTTTAGGAGCATCTTATTTCCATTAGCACCAAGAAACTGATACAGAAACACTCAGACACTCATCATAAACATTATTTTGAGATTTAGAATGCATCAACGTCCAATAAAAATATAATTACAGTCCTTTTCAGACATTTGTGTGAATACCCTAACGTTTAATATAAGTTTTATGTGTGCGCAGGCGCCTCTTTTGTGAGTCAGCTTCAATGTTGTAAAGATTCGCCAATGGTGCCGATTCTCTTGTCACAAATGCCTCTAAACTAGACTAAAAATCACCAAAAATTTAGTTTATTCCTGTCAAACAACGATTTCCCATTCTGAAATAGACTAAAGTGGCACAACTTACCTAACTATATTTTAGTTTGACAGCACTAAGATGGCACTGAGATATTTATTGAAAATGGTAATTTTGCTATTCTGAATTTGACGTTTTTCTCCCAAAATTTAGATTTTCTAACTAAGTAAATCTGAGTAGTAATCGCGATTAAAAACGTGTGGAATAACATTGGTTGTCATGAACTTTAAATTCACAAAAACACCTCGACTACAAGTGAAAAAACAGTAGGATTTTTTTATTCTTTTGCTTATATCTCGAAAATGATGTGTCCAATCACAAACATAATGAAAATTTCGACCCCCTTTTTAAAATCCTTAAACCCCTCACACTCAACATGTAGGTGATAATTTTTCTTATTTTCCATACAAAAAGTGAAAAATTTCATGTAAAACACGTCGAGGCTGCCGACAATGCGCGCCTTCGGCTCTAAAAAAATTCACGTAGTTAGGTATCACGTGTGGAGTCGCGATTGTCAAATTCGATTTAGATGTGTCAAAGTTATTTTTAAAAGAGAATTTATTTTGCAGAATAGCTTTGAAATTCTCATAGTCAAAAGTTTGGTTCGGTGTACAGACGCCAGCACATCAAGCTACTACAATCTGTCAAATTTATTTAATAGAATTTAAACTTTATCGCTAAAAAGTAAGGTTCAAAGTTGATTGGGAAAATTTGACAGTTTCGGGTAGCTTGATGTGCTGGCGTCTGTACAAGAGAATCGGCACCAGTGTCTAATCAAAGAGGGGCACTATGGGTACAGGAATGACAACATATAACTGTGGAACTTTGACTGACACTCATGTGCTTCGTCTTTTTACGCTGAAGAAAACTCATACAGGAATGGAGACAAAAATTATGATAGAAGTAGGGAAGGTAGAGTCTGTGTTTTCGCACAGTTTGATTGCGCCCCCCGTCACTGGGCAGTGTTTAGAGCGA
Source organism: Agrochola litura (assembly GCA_949152395.1). Lineage (NCBI taxonomy): Eukaryota > Metazoa > Arthropoda > Insecta > Lepidoptera > Noctuidae > Agrochola > Agrochola litura. Next base: position 11,074,703 of record OX424509.1, on the reverse strand, counting down.
AAGTTAATAAATACCTCAAAGATTCTATCTAGCCTCTGAAAGAACTTTAGTTTTACCAATTTAGATTTTTTGGAAAATCCTGAACTTTTCGTACAACATCTCTTACTCGCTGCTTCTTGAACTTGGTAACCTATTAGTGTGGAAGGAAAGAGTAATCCGAAGTTTTGTGTACAGTGGGCTGCATCAATTGGGTACCCCAGTTGTATTAAATTTTTAATACAACTGGGGTACCAATTGATGCAGCCCACCGTACGTAGGTAGGTGTATACCTACCTACGTACGGTGGGCTGCATCAATAACGGTGGGCTGCATTAAGGACGTATGTCCTTATACCCTGCTGAAAAATCCCATACAGATTAAAAAAAGTACTGAGCAAAGAACAGTAGAAAATGCTTAGAAACAAACGGAAAATAGTTAGTAACAAAGTCGAGCAACTCGCTCCCATTTAATTTTAATATTAAAAATAAAAAAAATTGTGCATTACCAGACGCAGCCATCATGTCTCCTGAAATGTACCTACATTTGTGTAAGTAAAACTAAAACTCTTTGATGATAATCTAGACTTGGACAGACGCCAAGAAACGGGCTTCTAAATTAGACGAAAATGCACTGTATCTATTTGCTTTAATAAAATTATTGCTATTTATATATTCTTGTGGTTGTTACTAGGTATTACCGAGACTGCGGTATAGTCAAGTGCTTGCGGGTATAAAACTTTTAATGCCCAAAGAAAACGGATTTTATTTTATGTGTGTAACTATGATCTATGTTATAGGATTTGGTTTCCGCACTTAGTCCGTAAGGTGGACCATTATGCGTGGGCCATGGCGGCTGTTTGGTGGTTATTCCAACCAGCCCACCTCCCTCCAGAAGCTAATTAAATCTCCTAGTCTGTTCAGAACATCTGTGTAGGATCTGGGTGACCCGAGGGTCTCTGTTCTAATCTGGGTGACGCCTGTGCATTCAAAGAGCAAGTGCGCTACGGTTTCCTCAGCCTCCATGCACGCTCTGCACAGAGGACTGTCCGTTATGCCTATTGTGTGGAAGTGTTTGTTTAGCGAGCAGTGTCCCGTGATGGTCCCCGTCACCAGGCACAGGCCGTTTCTGTCCAGGCGTAATACGCGCCTGGTTAGTCTGCTATCCGAGGATAGCATAGCTTCCCTGGACTACCTGCAGCCCGGTGTCGAGGTCCACCAGTTCCCCGCTTGTGTGTGGGTGAACTCCTGTAGCCACCTGCGTATTTGGTTGAAGGGGATGGGTACGATAGGCTCGGGTCCACATGCTGCCGTGCCGGATCCTCGTCTAGCAAGTTCGTCAGCTGCGTCGTTACCTAGCAATCCGCTGTGTCCTTTTATCCATTGCAATGTCACCGTGTTGCGGCTAGATACTGTTGTTTGTTCTAATGCATTGTGACATTCTAGTATTAACTTCGAGATAATACATTTTTTCCGTAAGGATTGAAGAACTGAGGCGCTATCGGAGAGTATACGTATGTGGATGTTCGTTACTCTCCTGACTTCTAGGGCGTGGGCCGCTTGTATGATGCCCACACATTCCGCCTGAACATGGTGTTGAACATGCCCAATTGTCTGAATATATTTATGTTGAGGTCGTGTGAGAATACTCCGACCCCGGTACCGGAGTCGGTCTGCAATCCATCGGTGTATACTCTCCTCTCTTTCGGGCCTGAGTAGGTACCTACTCACACTGTTCTGCTGTGTGTCCTGTACCTACTTACTTTATTCTGTATCTATCGGCTACAAGGATGAACTTGCCTATTATCACAGTTAGGTCACCGTGACATCTTTTCCAGTAGGAACCTACACCTGTTCCTCTCTGCCGCTTGTTTACCTTTAACCAGCTATTTGTAGGAATTTGGGATTCCAAAAGATTGAGGAAAATTTTGTAGGAGTTCTGGATTCCAAAAGATTGAGGAAAAACAAATATATTCTATATTTGTTTTTCCTCAATCTTTTGGAATGGGGTTTATTTGAGACTACGTTTAAAATTAAAAACTCGACACCTAATCATCCTTAACCGAACCCAATTAAATCCTATAACAATTACCTATCAATCTATAGCAATTCGTCATGGTGGGTAAATATAAGAGGAATACCATAAATTAATATGGTGATTATTCAGTCACAGTCCATAATTAAACAGGATATTCCATTTGGCAATAATTTTGTTCCGTACTGTAGGTAGACCAGTGAACCATCTTCCTCAAAACTAGCAAATTTTTATCTTAGCAAAATTTACCACCGCTGAGTTGACGCTCATTTACGACGCGTAGGCACTCTCAACATTATCGCCGCAAGATTCGCTGGAAATACAATTAAAAAGTTTGGCGTCTCGTCAAAGTGATCCCACATCATTCTGGTGTCAATACGCGGTCAAATTTTTCTAAATTCACTGTCGACCAGCGTTTTTAGATCATTCGAAAATAGCCAAGATGTCGAGAGTTAGCGGACCTATGCTCCAGTAGCCGAGATCGCTGTGCCGGAAGATATCGCGATTTTATTACATCGTTAATACTCACAAACAGTAATGTTAATACTCAGAAGTAAATAAAACATTTGGAATGGATACAAATAAATAGATAAGTAGGTACCTATCTCTATCTACACATCATCATATTCTGACTCATCCCATGTTACGTGGGGCGTAACACATTTTCTCCCTTGTCAACCGCCACACTATCATCCAGCCCCTTTTTTTTTGGGTGGTAAATTATCAAATAACTTCTCCCGCTCTGGGCGGAGCGGGAGGACGTGTCAGACACTTACTAAAACTCACCCGTGTTCCTTCAGTTGCCATGTTGCCGGGGGCCACGATTTCCCTTTCGGTTTTATTCGTAACCCCGGCAGGCATCGGCCCTAGCGGACCCCGTCAATTCTGCTGACATCTCTTTGAAGCGCGCGTGGAACACAACGCGCCGTTCGACCCGGGTCTAGTCCTTATCGGACGGCGAGATCATCCACCCCCTTCTCCTTCATATCATTCCTCACACAATCCATGCCTTCCTCTCCCTCTCCATCCATCAACATTTATATTCATCATTCTAACCTCTAGGTACGGCCTCTACCTACACACAGTCCTAGAATTTTCGCACTACTTAGGTACAGCTAATAAAATCTAAACTAAGTCAAGTTTAATTTTTAAGACGAGACTTAATTACATATCTAATCAATTTTAAACACAAAGAAGCCGAAATTTGAAAGCCAAAAACGTCAGCAAATGAAAGGTTAATTTCATGGTAATCTTAAAACCACTATCAGTAATCCAATTATAAAAGTATCAATAACATAACGGTGCAAAATGTAAAAAGAGAATCCTAATGAACTAACCAATCAAAAATTAAATTGCAAAGCTAATAAATTGCAATACTAACTCCTTAATTACCTTTTAGATAGAATTAATGGGTCTTGTTACTACCTAATAGAAAGGCAGGTAGGTTACCTACCTATTGGGCACGCCACAATTGCGGCGATAAGACCCCTCTTTGAGGAGTGGCTAGAGAGGCGCCACGGCGTCCTCACCTTCCGCCTGACGCAGGTACTCACCGGACACGGCTGTTTCGGGAGGTACCTGTTCAGGATAAAGCGGGAGGAAACGCCCGGGTGTCGTCACTGTGTGGATCGCCCGGAGGACACGGTGGAGCATACGGTGGAGGTCTGCCCGGCTTGGGCAGGGCATCGCCGTGTCCTCGTGGATGCGATCGGCGGCGGTGATCTCTCGCGTCCGGCCCTGATTCGGGCCATGCTACGGAGCGAGAGGAAATGGGAGGCCGTCACCTCTTTCTGCGAAGCAGTAATGCTCGCGAAGGAGGAGACGGAGCGCGTGAGGGAAAGGCAAATTTCGCGCCCTCGCGCCCCTAACCGCCGCAGCAGGAGACGCCCTGGGCGTCGGGAATCGCAGGAAGATTTCCGGCCACCGTAGGCGCGGGCTTGCGGACGGTGAGCAATGGGTAGCTCGCCGTCCGATAAGGACCAAGCCCGGGTCGACGGCGCGTTGTGTTCCACGCGCGCCTCAAAGAGATGTAAGCAGAATTGACGGGGTCCGCTAGGGCCAATGCCAATGCCGGGGGTTCGAAGAAAACCGATAGGGAAATCGTGGCCCCCGGCAACATGGCATAGGAAGGAACACGGGTGGGTTTTAGTCAGTAAGAGTCTGACACGCCCTCCCGCTCCACCCAGAGCGGGAGAAGTTATTTGATAATTTCCCACCCAAAAAAAAAAAAAAAAAAAAAAGGTTACCTACCTATAAATTAATTAAAATTATTAAAATGTATAAATAAAGAAAAAAGGAAAAGCTTTGTGTGTACCTTCCATTGTACATACTATTGGAAATACGTGGTCTTCAATTTAACCATTTGTTTTTTATTAGGTAACCTTACTTTAAACCCATGTTAGGTACGTTTCTGGAGTCTCCTAACTGTGAGGTGTGTGGTAAAATAGAGGATGCACCAGCATGTGTTGGTGGAATGTGTCCGATATACAAGGAACATATCCCCAATCACACACGCACACACCCCTACACACACCCCCACACACATTTACACACACACACGCAAACAGGCACACACATCACATACAAAATTATATTGTATTACTTAATTTAGCTCTATATTAATAGTCGCTCAGGTAGATCGACACAGTCTACTATTTTATAAAGCATCACTTTTTAAGCTGAATCACTGTCTCTCAAGATACAGGTTTCCTAGTTCCTAGTTTAAGAGGCAGGGTTTTCCATATTGCGAACAGGTTTCAGTTATTAGATTATACTGCATTGTGTTTAGTAACACACCAAAGCTCATCTAATTTGTGTTCTGATATAAAATATGTTAAAACTGTATTTTTGTGAAATAAAATAATTATTTATTTTTCGCACACGCACTAAACTTAAACGCACTTTTCAACGCGATGAAATTGTCGGTAATGGATGTTGGAATGTTCCATGGTATTTTAGCTAAGCCTACGTCTGAAGCAGCAAAAATATTGTATTCTTTTTTAGATAAGAAATTAGATTAAGTTAAGTTTTGTGTGACTAAGATTAGTTAATTTAGTTGAGGAGTTAGTCGTTATTTGTAAAAGCACGATGGGATTGACATCGTCGCATATGTACAAAAATCCCTTATATAAATAAAGATTCTAAAAAAAAGGTACGTTTCTACGACAGTCCTATCGATTTTATATTTGTTTGATGTTCGCACTATGTTTCCCTTGTTAACTACACTCGCAACCAACAAAACCGACTTAACCCCTATTCGTGCATAGTGTACTTTTTTTCAAAACGTACTCAACCCATTTCTAAAAAAGGTATCTATATTTTTTTAAGCCTTATGTTTCAGCTTAAAGCCTCATTCTCACAGGCGCGTTTTTATCGCGCTATAATAACGCAAGCGTTATTGTGATATCTGTTTTCAATTAATTTTGTATAAGGAGGGAGCAGGGTGCAAAGAGGCAGGGCCGGCCCGTTCATATAGGCGAACTAGGCGACGGCCTAGGGCGCTCGTATTAGGGGGCGGCAATCGGCTTAATCGAAATAAAAAAAAATACATTACATTTATTTTTTATTTAACTACAACTTGAAAATACTCCCAATTTTACCCATTTTTCTACCAAAAAGCGCTCTACGAAACCATCGGTACGGTTCATCTGGAAATCAAAAGCGAGTTGAGGCCAATCCATTGCTAAAAAAATCGCGATTTCAAATGTATTGCTTCTCTTTTTGTATGGTATAATATTTTGTTCAAAATGAATTTGACTATTATAGTTTGACCGCGATCGCTGTAGGTACCGATCGCGCCTAAGAGATATTTCTCGACGGCATGTGAAGCGAAGTCAGAGGCCTATGGGCGGCTTTAAAACTCAACCACACGAAAAAGAAAGAACATTGTTTTATTTTGTCACGAATTTTCTTAAAAGGGCGCTGTTCCAGCCTTTCGCCTAGGGTGCCAGGAATTCTCGGGCCGGCGCTGCAAAGAGGTGCACTTGCACCTCCCTGATTTCAAAATTAAACCCTCCAATTAAGCCAATATTATCGATGCGAGATCCTAAGTCGACAAAGTACCGAACTCCTATTTCTGAAAATCTAATCAGCCCTAGGCGGGGTGCTAACATTATCGACTTTACTTCGCTCGCTCTTGCATCCTACTCTATCTTGATTCTTAAGCTTCTTTGTACAAATCGACACAATTTAGTCCTCTTTCTTTACCTATGAATGGATAAAATAAAACCTGTCCCATTAAAGGCGAGATGCAAAAATTATCGAGCTCGCTACACTCGCTCTTAAATCCTACATTCTCTTATTTGTTAAGCATTATGTCGACAAAGTTTCTCCTTATAAGAATGGACAAACGATAACCTAACATACCTAACCGAGGTGAATTGCAAAAATGATCGAGCTCTCTTCATGGAGCTTAAAATGCACCCCCCTGAAAAAAAACCTGCCAACGGCAGCGCCATGTACAGACGCCAGCACATCAAGCTACTACAATCTGTCAAATTTATTTAATAGATTTTCAACTTTATCGCTGAAAAATAAGGTTCAAAGTTGATTGGAAAAATTTGACAGTTTCGGGTAGCTTGATGTGCTGGCGTCTGTACATACACTGCTACGATAATAACGACGCTATAGATGTAGAACGTTTGCGTTTCTCCGTCCTGCGATATTCCGATAAGTGTTCACAGAACGTTTTGTATTAGTAGGACGCATGCGATCTTACATAGGTACACCTGCGTTACAGGCGCGTTTTTATCGGTCGATTATTACGCTGCGTTTTTCACTTACGAGAAGCCATTTGCATGTTAGTGCTCAACGGTTTCCACGATTATATTTATAGTCGTTTCGACTGTATTTTTCTTATGAACAATCGCTAGTTCATACGATTAAACACATATTAGGCCACATGTCTCCTCCATTGCTGAAAAGGAACCTGAGGGCCTAGGACAAGCGACAACAGCTTTCAAAGCGTTTCGTATTTCTTCAACGACTTTTAACAAAACTGTAGAAAACGAAGCAATATTACGATAAATAATCTGAAGCAAAATACCTAAACGTCTATGCAATGCTATGCATCAAACTCAATATTGTAAGTTATATAAAGAAAGAACCTAATTAAACGTTTACCTGGTCCTTTTTCTTGCCACCAGACCCGCCTTTGGCTCATAATGTGCCCGACTGGCCCCTATTCTCTTTATAGGCCTAAGTCCTCTGATATTACAGTGCCTTCGTCATCCAATTAAAAAGTATTCTGTGGTCATCCAATTCGTTTGCCGCAGATTGCCACACATTAGTTTGTCAATTCCCCACTTTCGATCTCAGAGACAATAGCAAACATACAAAAAAAAACATACAGTCGAATTTAGAACCTCCTCCTTTTTGAAGTCGGATAAAAATGGGATGTCTTGGGACAAAAATGGGCCACCGCCATCTTAAGCCATTGAGTGCTGTCCAGCTAAAGATTCTATTTATAATTTTCTATCTCTGACTTCTAAGTGCATTTGTCTGCTGAAATATGCTAATGGTTGCTGAACTTGCGTTCGTGAATGGAGCTTGGTGTAGAAAAATAATTACCTCTACAACATGATTAAAATCCACGTAGCTAAACTCAAATTTTTCGAATTATGTTTAAAAAAAAAAATATTTATCTATCGCTCTTGTTTTCTTTCATTGTGATTGGTTACAACATATCATCTGAAATAATGCGAGATGCTGATTGGTGGTATTGAACAACATCCTTGATTGAACCAATAATCATTTAGTTTGTAAACGGAAACAAACCATGTGCTAACATGGCGATTTTTCATCATTCTTCGCATGTCGTTTGATAATTATTGCGTGGCTGTTATGGGAATTTGGTTTAATCGTGCAATATTTTATCTTTTTGACACATTTTCTTTGTTTTGTTCAATATAATTATATCGGGGAAAAATGAGTGTGGACGCCTACGGACCGAGCTCACAAACACTCACGTTTTTGGACACTGAGGAAGCGGATCTTATTGGGGCTGATACTCAGGGCTCCGAATTCGAATTCACTGACTTCACCCTTCCTTCTCAAAGCCAAACACAGGCTTCCCAACATGATCATGGGTTGTCATCTTCAAATCAGGTTAGTGAAAACATAGTTCAATATTTTTGTTTTCCCTCTAACCTTATTTTGATGAATACGTAACTACGTAAGTGGTCTCGGTTAGTATTTTTACTCGATATTGTTTGTATTTCAGGTGAACGGTTTGGGTCGCTCTGACTTATCATCGAAAGTTTCCAATGTGACTAATGCCATAGCGGAATTGCAATTTGAGGAGGAAGATGAGGCTTTGTACAGCAAGGAGCTGCCTGACCACGCGTGCAAATACTGTGGCATACATGATCCGGCCACTGTTGTCATGTGCAATATTTGCAACAAGTGGTGAGTCACTTTCTCAGCTTTTATGTCTTGTTGCACTTGAACACATCTATGATTATGATTAGTGTCACGTCAAACAAAACAGTCTATCCCACACGCCTTATCACTAACCTGTAAGGCTTCAAACAATACTAATATGATACAACCTAGTCAAATTACACCTAAAATTCTGTGTAAACCTCATTGTTCTAGAAATGTTGGGTTTACCCACATTAGAAGGTCATTAACTAATTTATTCATAGTAAAACTGACAAGTGTTGTTTAACCTTCCTGTCCTTTGAAATGACTTGAACTTTCAAGAATGCAAATTAAGTTTACTAGTTTAATTTGCATCACAATATCCGTAATTTGCATTACATCAGTAACTTCAAAAAGTACACTTTCAAACAAGGCTAAGAACTAAAAATTCACATACACAAGACATAAATTATGGTACATCCACACATGAATCTGTGTTGCACTGCAATTATATAATTCTGTTTGTCAGGTGACCTTGTTTTGCAGTGAATGTGCAATAAGATATAAAATGGTTACAAAACCAGCTCAATAAACTACTACTAATGATGGCTAACTTCAATGATAAAGATATTCAAATGTGCTACTCTAAAGTACTTATGTTTAGACTAAAAGCTAATTTTCAGATGCTTATAGAGAAACTCATAAGAAAAGTTATAATTTTATTGAGCAAAATATCTATTATAGGTTCTGCAATGGACGTGGAAACACCTCAGGCTCGCATATCATCAACCACTTGGTGCGTGCCAAGCACAAGGAAGCCGCATTGCATAGAGACGGACCACTCGGGGAGACGTTGCTGGAATGCTACTCATGCGGTGCCAGGAATGTGTTTGTTCTTGGCTTTATACCAGCTAAGGCAGACTCTGTTGTTGTGCTTCTTTGCCGGTAAGAGAAGAACTATTCTGTATTTATATAAACATGTGTAATAGATAACAGCTTTAAGTATTCAAATAGTGTTATGATAATAATGTCTTGCATAATATTATGTAATGTAATGTTTTGCAAAATTTGAGGTTTATCAAGTGCTGGCAAATTGACAAAATTAATTATTTTAAAGAAAAATAAAGCATTTTAAGTTTTTCATATAAAAATAATTATGATATAAGGTTATTACATTAGTTTAAACCTTCAACAGTCCAAAAAAAAAAAACAATAGAATTTTAATTGTTATCGATCTCCAGGAGAGCACCATACTGTCAAGAGGTTATCATTACTATCTATGTTCTTTATTTTCAGCCAACCTTGTGCAGCTCAAAGCTCCTTGAAAGACATGAACTGGGATCAAGAACAGTGGAAACCTTTGATATGTAGGTTTTGGTTTTTTTAACTTAAAACATAACATGCCTGTAATCCCCAAAGGGTTACCCAGAGATGTACCTATACGAGACCCACATTTCGCGAGTTATGTTTAAGTCCCATGTAAAAGGGGACAAGCTTATTTTACCATACCTACTCTTTAATTAGGAACTACAAAAGTATTAACATCTTCAAAGATTCGAGTTAAATAGCTTGATTTCTGATAATCTCAAAATTACATTTTGATGTATGTTTCCTTGTGATTACTAACTCAAAACCAATTAAATTAAAACTTATGAGCCATGACATAATACTACGTTTGTAATCAAGTATGAATTTTTATTAAGTTTTGTAACAAAAATGTTTTATATTTTGCAGCTGACCGTGCCTTTTTATCTTGGCTGGTGAAAGTACCTTCTGAGGCTGAGCAGATGAGAGCTCGCCAGGTAAACCCATCCTCCTTCACAAGTAAAATATTAATAACTAGGTTTTACAAGTGATTTAGCCTGCATAGATGTCGGGAATTATCCCACAGGAACGTACTACCGAGATTAAATAAGTATCATATGCCCTAACTCAGGTCATGGTCTACTTTTGTGCCAAATTTCATTGAAATCTGTTCGGCTGTTAAGGTGTAGATAGGTGGTATCAGGTCGATAGAATTACTTCCACATTTTTAATATTATAGTATGGATGTGATATATTGTAAATGTATTCTCTGAAGAGGTAAACAGAGATGAATACTGTTAGGTTTGCACATGTGGTAGAAGTACTTATTACGGGAAGGGATACGTCGAACTCAAACGCTGGTTAGAGACACACTGTTTATTCAATATGGCGGGCATTAGCGGGTGGCGCAACAGGCGTGTCACTTGGCAAATATATTATTGGTGACCCCGAATATGAACGTCAACGCAGCCTTTGTGCAACTACTTCGGCGTGACGTCATCACCATCATCACTCCCGCAAGCTTTCGTGAGGCGAGTCAGCCAGCCAGCACCCACGGCTTCAACGGGTGTCCTGACCACCAGCATGCAGTGAAAGCGCATTCCTGGTCATCACCCTCAGCCTCATCACCCCGACTCACTGGGGAATCACCGCAATCACCACAATCACCGCAATCGCGGCAATCACCAAAGAAAGTTCCGACCCATCGCGAAGTATACGGCACTCGGTTCAGAGTCGCTGGAACCTCAGCTGGCACTGAAACTTCGCAAGATACAAGGCTCAGCCCACTATCGACCTCCGGTCTCCGGAGAGAAGTGATGCAGCCGTTACACCGCCATATACGAACTACGCATCAAAAAGACATGACGTCACTCAAATCCTGCATTGCGCAATTAGAGTTTACCGCGCGAACGACTTATATAAGACTATCCGACATCAACTGTCTGGCAGTTACCCGCCAGACACGACACCCGTCTGGTCGGAGGATCCTCCCTTTTCTAATGAGGATGAGTGAACTTTACACCCTGTTCCTCATGCCTCTAAATTGGTCCAACACAACAAATACCAATATTTTTCTACAGTCACATGGGTTTACAGTCACAGCTTTGCCTTTAACTGGGCACAAACCTATACTCCAGGCTGGTACAGAGAATTTCTCATAGAAGACACTGGTCAATCTGGGGGTAATACTGGATCCCAAGCTCACAGTAATGCATGTGGCCACTAGATACAATGGTAGTTTAGCATTTATCAGTACAGTACAATACAACAAACGATTTGGTAACAGCTTTTATCATAAAACAATGAAAATGTAAACATTTTGCAGAACCAATTTTTTTTTTATATCTGGTCCAACCACTGAATAGAGAAGTAGAATACTGGAAATATACTCGAAAAACATAGTAGTCTTTCTTTGTTGCTATAAATAGATATAAACATATTGTTGCTTGTTCTAGGTGACTCCACAGCAAATTGGACGCCTCGAAGAGCTGTGGCGCGACAATGTGGATGCTACCTTCCAGGATCTGGAGAAACCAGGCGTGGATGAAGAACCTCATCAAGTGCTCTTGAGGTTAGTAGTGCTGTAAATAATGTGTTTTTAAATGTTAATGTTTACCAGTTACCTTACCCCAAATAAATTAGAAATCAGGTGAACAGAATTTTTTCCTGGAAAACACAATGTCTATATCAAAAGCAACCACAAAGGGTGTCGCGACACCGGCATAATATCTGACGCGGGCTCTGCCGCTGTAAAGCTCGCTCCACATTCTCTGCAAAACTACACGAGACTTGCCGAATACGAGAGTGTAGAGGGAATATTCGTCTATATTCTTATTTAATAATTATTTCTTGTTGTTTTCTATTCTTGTTTATCTCGGCAAATGTTCTCGTCGAGATGTCCCGCTGAGAATGTGGAGCGGGTTTAAGAAACTTAAGGGTGTTGTATGTTTTGTAGTGTTAAATTTATTTTGTGGTGTACAATAAAGTATTTATAAATAAAATTTGCACAAGTTGACTTCTGCAAGCAATTCTTTCCATATAAACAATCGCAGCCAGCTCACTTCCGCAATTCCCCTTTTCGCTTGCGGAAGTCAACTTCAGCACATTTCAGAAGTTAACTTCCGCAAGCGATTCTTACTAAGATAACTAGGGGCTAGCTAATTCAGCTTTATCTAAAGTATTGTGCCTTTTTCAGATACGAAGATGGCTACCAATACCAGAACATCTTTGGTCCTCTCGTGAAGCTAGAAGCGGACTACGACAAGAGGCTGAAGGAGTCTCAAACTCAAGAAGGCATCGAAGTCCGTTGGGACGTGGGGCTCAATAAGAAGACCATCGCGTATTTCACGCTCGCTAAAACTGATAGCGATATGAAACTGATGCATGGAGATGAACTGAGATTGAGGTATTTTTTTCTTTATATTCTTAGACTCTTGAGTAATTTTTCTATAGTAGAAATCTTCAGCTCCTTGTGCGAAAATCTGCTAGAAACATGGTGATTATTTATTTTTTTGTATGATTGCTGCATTCATCTGAAGTTGCTTCATGTAATTAACTTCAACCCACAAACATAGAATAACGCAATAAAAAAGTCGTAAATTTATTCAGTAATAGTAGAAACTATTACTAAATAATTTTACGACTTTTTAAATCGATGGTTGGTACTTTTATAGTCACTTAAGCCCGGTTTCTGAAACGAAAATCAAAACCAAAATTAGCTGACAAATTGTCAAGCGCGCGTAACCTGCTGTGATTGGTTGCATGAATTTATCAATAGCCAATAGCATCACTTGACTTGAGTTTAATATTGATGTATCGATAATTTTCGTTCCAGAAACAGGGCGTTGGGCCCAGTATGCGCCACGTTTACATTTATGTCTACAGTTTTAACTGCAGTTAACTTACACCAGATAATTCAGTATTATGAATGCTTCTATTACAGATATGTAGGAGAGCTGCATAAAGCGTGGTCGGGCGTGGGCCACGTGATCAAGGTGCCTGACAACTACGGCGATGACGTCGGGCTCGAGCTCAAGAGCGGCGCCGGCGCACCCCTGGACTGCACCTCCAATTTTGTGGTCGATTTTATCTGGAAGAGTACTTCTTTTGACAGGTGGGTGAATACAGTCTAAATATTGAAATAATTACGGCACTAGAGACCAGCCGAAAACAAATTTCAGCTTGATTTCTGTTCGGCCGATAAAAGACAACAAAAAAAAAAAAACTTACTGTCCGGGAGCGCCGACAGAAATGGAAACTTGAACAGATCACCTTGGTGGAAGAAAAATACTTGTATAGAACATTGGTCCGTAACCTTATCTGAATAAAGAGCACAATCGCGTTTACAAAAAAAAAAGACTTCCAAAACCTTTAAAGTAAGAAAAACAACCGACTTCCAAAAAACACTACAAAGTACGCGGTTTTTTTTTTTTTTGTAATGTTTTTATTTTTCACTTTTTGGCTGTGGTACCTACCCTACACAAATTCGAAAACCACTACCTACTATGTAAATAACAGTGACAGGAACTTATCATATCGTCCACATACTAAGTGGGAAAAAGTACGGATTATTGAAGCTAAAAACTATCGGAGTAAAGTTAATAAAATTTATATGGGACCACATCGAGAGCACACCCTTTCAAACAAAAAAAATATTTAAAAATCGGTCCACAATTGACGGAGAAATCGAAGGAATCAGAGGACATGCATAAAAAAAAAACATACGCGACGAACATATAACCTCCTCCTTTTTGGAAGTCGGTTAAAAAAAATACTTGCATAGAACATTGATCCGTAATGTAATATAAATAAAGAGCACAATCGCGTTTACAAAAATGAGGTATCGGAACATAGTATTTTCCCATCTCAAAAATGCCCAACGCGCCTAAAGAAGTTTTCGCTTCAAAAAAATAGTTTTTCGATTATTTTTGTTTGATAAAAAGTATATTACAAGTTAAAAAAAATACGTTGTATCAATCTTTTATTAAGAAAGGCGCATTACTGAATCTTTTCGCAGTGCGTATGTTTTATATTTATATTCTTTTCCTTTCCTTTTCGTTATAGGATGCAACTTGCCCTGCGCAAGTTCGCGGTAGACGACTCCTCGGTGTCCGGCTACATATATCGCCGCCTCCTGGGGCACGAAGTTGAAGAGGTTTTGTTCCGCGTTCATCTGCCGAAGCACTTCAGCGCTCCCAACTTGCCTGACCTCAATCGTTCACAGGTAAATATCGCATTATATCAGTGTTCCCCTTATCCCTTCGACGACGTCTAAATGGAAAAAGTTATTTATTTATTAAAACTTTATGCACAAGTAAAAAAATACTGTACAAAGGCGGACTTAATGCCTGAGGCATTTTCTACCAGTCAACCTTAGGGTGATGCAGACACAAAACATGGCAGGTGCAACAGAAATGACAGATAACTTGAAAATGAATACATACTAATACATAGATACATACATATAAACCAATTAAACTTTGTCAGGAGAAATAACGATAGGTAGAGGAGAAAACAAATCCAGCAAATTAGCGCTGCAAAGATTCTGCCAACTTTTCAGTTATCATTTATGTGTTTGGTTTTTTTAACAGTATTTTGTTGTTTGTTTACAGGTATATGCAGTAAAACATGCTCTACAGCGTCCCCTTTCTTTAATCCAAGGACCACCAGGAACTGGCAAAACTGTGACATCGGCTACAATCGTGTACCAACTGGTGCGACAGAACAGCGGCCCCGTGCTCGTGTGCGCTCCGTCCAACACCGCCGTCGACCAACTCACGGAAAAGATCCATAGAACCGGCCTCAAGGTCGTGCGACTTTGCGCCAAGTCGCGAGAAGCTATGGAGTCGTCAGTGTCGTTTCTGGCACTCCACGAACAAGCGCGGGCTCTGGGCTCCGCAGACAGCGAGCTGCGCAAGCTGACGCGGCTGAAGGAGGAGGCGGGCGAGCTGTCGGCGGCCGACGAGCGTCGCTACCGCGCGCTGCGCCGCGCCGCCGAGCGTCGCCTGCTGGACGCGGCCGACGTCGTGTGCACCACGTGCGTGGGCGCCGGCGACCCGCGCGTGGCGCGCATGCGCTTCCAGTCCATCCTCATCGACGAGGGCATGCAGTCCACGGAGCCCGAGTGTATGGTGCCCGTGGTGTTGGGCGCGCGCCAGCTCATCCTCGTGGGCGACCACTGCCAGCTCGGGCCCGTCGTCATGTGCAAGAAGGCGGCGAAGGCCGGCCTCAGCCAGAGTCTCTTCGAACGTCTAGTCGTCCTCGGCATCCGTCCGTTCCGTCTTGAAGTCCAATACAGAATGCATCCTGAACTGTCACGTTTCCCCTCTGATTTCTTCTACGAAGGCTCTCTGCAAAACGGAGTGAGTGCCGAGGAACGCCGTTTGCATAAAATCGACTTCCCGTGGCCGAGACCAGACCGCCCAATGTTCTTCTATGTAACGCAAGGACAAGAGGAAATTGCCGGATCTGGAACATCTTACTTGAACAGAACCGAAGCTGCTAATGTTGAAAAACTTACAACACGGTTTTTGAAAGCGGGCGTACGTCCAGAACAGATTGGCATCATCACACCTTACGAGGGCCAGCGGTCCTACCTCGTGCAGCACATGCAGTATCAAGGTAGCTTGCACGCTAAACTTTACCAAGAGATAGAAGTGGCCAGTGTGGACGCGTTCCAAGGCAGAGAAAAGGACATTATCATCATGTCCTGCGTTCGTTCTAATGAGCATCAAGGAATCGGGTTCTTGAGCGATCCTCGTCGTCTGAATGTGGCTCTGACACGCGCTAAGTATGGTCTTATAGTGGTCGGCAACCCCAAAGTGTTGAGTAAACAGCCACTGTGGAACCACTTGCTAGCGTTCTACAAGGAGCGCCGTGTGCTCACCGAAGGTCCACTTTCCAATCTGAAGGAATCTGCTATCCAATTTGCGAAACCAAAGAAGCTGGTGAATGCACAAAATCCAGGATCCCACTTCATGTCGACGTCTATGTTCGACGCGCGCGAGGCGATGGTGCCGGGCTCCGTGTACGACCGCGCGCGGCCCCTGCGCGACCCGCTGGCCTACGTGGGCCCCGAGCGCGCCGCCCTGCTGCACGCGCCCGTGCCCGCGGCCGCGTTCGCGGCGCAGCGCGGCCTGGCGCGGGCCCCGCCGGCCGCGCGCAGCGGGCGCAGACGGCCGCCGCGCCTGTCGCAGGAGCCGCTGTCGCAGCAGCCGCCGCTGTCGCTGTCGCAGGGCGCGTCGCAGCCCGACTTCAGCCAAGAGTCGGCGGCGCCCGACTGCCCGTCGCAGCCCGACGGGCTCCTGTCGCAGGACTCCACGTACCAGGGCGGGTTCCGAGCGCGCTGCAGCCAGTACTGAGAGTGCCGGGCGGACCGCCGCGGGGCCGCGCACTGCCGACACACCCGCCGGGGTGACATCCACGGTACTGACGACAGACGCCGACGCGCACCGCACGCCTGACCACGACGACCTCGGCTCGGGTGTAGAGACGACGGAGGGTTCCCCGCGGTGCGTTACGATCGCGGGGTTGAATCGGTTGCGCCGGCGGCGGAATCCGACCGCGACTTTGTTAGTCTTCGCCCATCGACCGTATTGAAGAGTGAAAACTCAAACTTAGAAATTGTGTCACGCGCGGAGCATACTTGAGCAACAAGTTTCGTTGCCTAAGGTAAAATGTAACCGTTCCATTACAGGGATAGTATTTTTATAGGATGTTGAAATAAAACCGATGTTACTACAAGGGTTAATTAAAATAATGCAAGCTCTATGAGCAAATTGGTCGTAAATGTTAAATGTAACTCCATTAGACACGTATGCACCAAATCGACATTGCTATAAACTTATTGCTATCCTCTATTACTACACGCGTTACTATGTAACAATTAGAAACGAGTAGACAATGATGTCTAAAGGGAGAATCAAGGTGGCTCGGATCGAATTTTGAAGGCTTGGAGGACGCAAATTTACGAGGGGAGAAGGATGGATAATTATGTATAAAATTTTGTAAAAAAAAAAGCTATGTTGAAAGAACACCTCATGAAATCGTAAGGTAATTAATTATAATTCCTACAGTGGCAGAATTATAAGGGACTATTTTATTACGACCTAAAATCATAAAATACTATAGATATTTTTTAAATCATTCATAAAAATCCAATTTTTTTTTTGAGTATGTAATGACAAGACTTGTTTTCTCGTTTCTAGGTGTATTAGCAAATCGCGAAGTACCAAAAATTTGGGTCCGCGAACGAATACCACCTCAGTTCGCTTCGTAGAAATTTAAACTCATTTTTATTTCACATTGTAATAAAAAAACGAAATGTTAAGCCAGTTAGTCAGAATATAATTTATTAGGCGACACATACAGTAATTCTAATAATGGTTTGTTTTCGTCGTAGGGAAATTCACAATGTTCATATTTAACTTCATTATCATTGACGATATCAAACAGTGTCAGATCTACATGTTAGACAAACAATATCAAATGTTAACCGGGCTATATTGTTTTTCCTTCTCATCCAACGTTGTCAATATTTTCATGGCATAATGACATAACAATATAAGAAATCAAATATTTTTTATGGACTAATGATTGATATCTATCACATGGCGATCAGAATATACTTTAAAATATATATATAACCTTTTAATTTGATGGCTGTTACATGTATGTACAAATTGTAAAATTTGCTGTATATTAATTCTTCTTTTCAAAATGCAATGAAACACTATGTCGAAATTCTTTGTTTTCTGTGAATACATGCTCTAAACATTCCTCGAGGTACCTCTTGAAACTCCTTATTTATACACATTTCTAATAACCTTTATCAATGGGATGCCAATAAAATTTCAATGATGTCTTCACGACTGTTTTAAATGATTATAAACTGTAAGTAAATATTGCGAAAAGGTTTATTTGGCTATTAGTATTACCTACAGTCTGTTATATGTATTTCCATTTATTATGTTAATAATGAACTGTCTTAGATGGTTTTTACACTTTTTTGTTTGTGAAGGAAAATCAATAAAGAATGTCATAAGTATAATGCAGTTTTATTTGTAAAAACATAATATCCAAAATTATTACAAACACCTTCAATCTGTTTGATTCGGAATCTCGCACACTAGACGGCCACGACCACGACCGCGACCAGCACGCTTTGCTAGACCACAGAAACGCGTTTTGTCGACCGATTAATAGACAAAATGACAAACAATCACAATCTGTATAATCTATAACGTTTCTATGGTAGTTATGCTACGCGTGCAGGTAAACTATAGAAACCGATATGAATCGCGCATTTGGTCGCAACGGCCAACTAGCCGCAGATCATACAATACCACTAGACGACCGCGACTGGCCGGAGTCGAGGCCGTCTAGTGCGCGAAATCCCTTATTCCAATACAAAAGACGACTTACAGATAAATATTTCATTTTATATATTATTTATGTAGCTTTTCTACATAACAAACTTTGAAAATATAACGAAACAATACTTTTAAAATGTGCCCATCAACAACAATGCATTACAATGGCAGTGGCACAGTGATTAGGTACGCAAAATATTGTCCAGTAATGTTGGCACGGTCTTTTAAAGCTTTTTTTATAGGCCGGTTAATAAAAAAATTACTATCTACACGACATCATTCAACAGACAAGCTCTAAATAGCTAGATATTGATCACAATGAAGCTGCTATTTAAAACTGTTCAATATTGTATAAAAAAATCCATCATTCTAGTTACTTCTATTTAAGACATTTTACCCAATAAGGTAATTCCTTGTAATACTTATACAGATGAAAACAAAAAATGTTTAAATTGTGCGAAGACACTAAATACAATTCCAACCTTCTTTTTTCTTTGTTATTTCAGTCCAAAAAACATTCCAATTTATAAATATCAGACAACAAATAAATCACTGGAAATTCTACTTACTTTTTCTAATTACCATTTCATAAGATCGAGCAGTGAAGACTTGGTTGTAAAGCAATTGCCCGCCCAATAAACGTACCTAACAAGTCAAGTGAAATGCAAAGTGAACCACCATGATTCTATTCTATGGTAATCACAGTCTGCCATCGCGAATTGACTAATGTTGTTAGACTGTGAAACTAATGTTCCTGCTGTCATGCCCAACTTAATCTAGTTTATTCGATATTTCTATTCAGCGAGATTTCAAGACATGTATTTCGTGAGTACAATTGTCGAGCTGTGCACATTTATAGCTTAACAAATAGCAGATACATTAGTAGTACATATTCAAATAGCATGTATAATATCAATGTTAGTATCACAACATAACTAGTGCGACATTGCCAAAAGGCGGTAGGCTTAATCTAGTTTTTTTTTTTTTTTGTAAATGTGGCTTAACTATTAAATACGTTTACAAAATGCTAAGCTCTGTTCGGTATGACGTATACAGATCTACTGAGGTAATGGAGGAGGCTGGACGGCAGCGTAAGTAGGATAAAATGGAGCAAAGTTGTTCGGGCCTCGGATCATCATGTGGTTAGACTCTCCTCTGTCTTGAATCGTGCGCGCTGTGTATGGAGATTCTTTGTAAATTGGTGTAGCTGAAAATTGAAAGGATAAGGTCAAATTCTGAGCTAGGTCTACATAGGTTAGGAGTTGATTTCGTTGGCGCCAAACAAAAACAAATTAGGTTTCGTTGGAGCCTAGCAATGATCTCCTGAACATGTTAAAAATAGGAAGATTATAGAGTTGTGGCGAACCAACTAATTATCTATGGTTCGCACTGTTAGATATAACCTGACAACACTAGTTGGTCTAGGGCAGTTAGTCTATGATTCAAGGAAAACCAGAGGATTATGAATCTGAATGTAAAACTCCGGCTACCTCAATATTATTGCTAGACTCCACGTATCGTATAACTAACAAGTTTGTTATCCCGTGTCTGTGTATACAATTGTTCCGCTGTCGCTTGGCCACTGTGTTATGTGATACAAATACACACCTATTACAACTGGATCGAGTTTCATTGAAATAAACAAGGCGCCATGACGCGCCTAAAAAGTAATCGGCACTGAAATCGCCACTGACAAAAGAATATCAAGCTATGGCCACAGATTACATATACTACTATGGCCAATGAAATTATGCTTCATTGTTTAGGTCATTAGCTCGTTGAGACAATCAATAGGTTTTCACTGAATCAAGTTATTATCTGTTATTGTTCAACTCACTCAAAGTGGGGTATAATGTCTCGTACGGCTGCACGGGTACCGCTCCTGGCATTACCCAACCTCCTGGGGAGGGTTCGCCGCCCGGGACCGAAGGCGCCTGAAAAACATAAAAAGTTTTAGCTTAGGATTACCTAAATCAATACAAGCCTTATCATAAAACCTCAATTTATAGCCCCTGCTTCTGCATATAAATCAAAACACTTAGCATTCTAAAAAACAAGGCCCTACAGCTGTATATTCTTTTCATGTACTTTTACTAACTTATTAGCAGTGGCGTATTTATGGCCAGGGCGGCGAGGGCGGCTTGGCCCCGTAACTTCTGTTTTTTTTTTGTATGGCATCTCGTAGTTGACCTCTGAGATCATGAATACTTAACCGGGCTTTCCTGTGGGTGCCTTAAGCTACTACACTTAAAACCTCCAGCCAGGGGTTATTCAACTATGCTAATTAAAACTAGGTGAACGCTCGCTAAGGGCACCCCCTGTGTGGTACGAACCTCGGCTTAGGGCGTCAACCGGAGGGAGGACATCAAGGATGGCACGTGCTGGGTAACTTCTATGAAGATCTATTATATGTATGAAGATTAAAAAAAAACTAACCTATCTTAGGCAGAGCGCAAACATTTTTGAGCTCGCTTTGCTCCTTCTGGCACCCTATAGTCGCTTTATATTCTCTATCTGTCTGAATGTATGGTCAAAAGAGAATCAAATCTATCCGAGATGCTAAAATTTTCGAGCTCGCTTCGCTCGTTCTCGCATATTATTTGTTATTTTTGTAAAAGTCCGTTAAATGACTATCAATTTCGCCGTGACGAAGATTTTTCCTTTTCTTTTGTTAAATTACAAGGCGTCAAGCCTTATTAGCCCGGGGTGCCAAATCTTAAAATAAACGACCGCTACTGCTTTAGAGTCGATGGTAAATTATTAAATGAGTTGGGCCCAGTAGGTGGCCACGCCAATCGCGGCATTAGTGACCTTTTTTAGGTCCTCAGAAGTGCAGGTGTATGGACACTTTGGACACGCCAACATATGGGGCATGGTTTGGTCAGGAGCACCGCATTCGCCCTGGGTGTCGTTGGGTCAATAATCCCCCATTTCGCTAGATTATGCTTGCAGCGGTCTACTTGGGTCGGTGGGTCCACAGTCGATTGATTGCCTTCCAAAGACCCCTACTGTTTATTAGACTGTGCAGTGTGTGGTCACAAGAATTTAATCCCATGGGTTGGCAACTTTTAGTTCACCGCGCCCATGATAACAGTCATTTGGATCAATGCATTAGATAATGCTAGAAATAGTTAGCAGTCCACTAATTTCTAGTATCTACGATTAAAGATTCAAGACACGCATTATGTACTTACCATAGGTTGTCCCGGACTAACGGGCAGTACAGCCGGCTGGCTAGGAGTGTAGGGTCCCGATTCCCCGTGTCCTATGTTTTCCGGAACCGGTGCAGATGGCACCACTTGTCCGACCATACCTACCAATGGTACCGTGCCAATGGCAATGTACTTCTTGCCTCCCATGTTCATATGCATGCCTGATACTACACATTCCACCTGTGGGATAAAGAAAGCAAGCATTTTTTTGTGACTCACATATTTTTTTTTATCAAATAGGAGCAAATAAACAGCTACATTATGCAATATTACAACAGGAGTAATAATGTAGTTCACTGATTACCATTAATCACGGATCAAAATATAATCCACTCAAAAGTGAAGTCATGGTCTTTGAGGCCAGAGGAAACAATACAGGTAACGTGTTTCCCATCATTACACTTAATGGTACAGCTTTGCATAGGGTATCCATATTTAAGTACTTAGGACATATGCTGACCTCTGACCTCAGGGACAATGATGACATCGAGAGGGAACGGAGGGCGCTGGTAGTGCGGGCGAACATGATAGCTCGCAGGTTTGCACGTTGTTCGACAGAAGTCAAAATTACACTTTTTAGGTCTTATTGTACATCATTCTACATGTGCAGCCTGTGGGCCGACTATACTCAAGTCTTACAGTGCCCTCCGAGTCCAATTTAATAATGCGTTCAGGGTGCGCTGCGGTTCAGGCTGCGGCGATTCTGTAGTGCATGAGGGATGTTTGCTGAACGTCGCGTAGACTGCTTTTACGCTACGATGCGTAAAAGGTGCGCATCCCTGGTGCGTAGAGTACGTGGCAGCGCCAACAGCATCCTTAGCATGATCGCTAGTCGGTTGGACTGTGGTTACATCAATCATTGCTGCGCCATTTGTCATGGAATGGCGCAGTAGTGATTGAGTTAACTTTCTTTTATATGTTTTGTTGTGGGTAGTTTTAAGTATTACTAACACCAGTCCATAAGTACATTGTTACTAACAAAATGGACACATGGTCTGAAATAAAGTCTTTTATTTTATTTTTATTTATTAATAAATAAAACTTTGAAGTCGCTAGGAGGCAAAATGTTCATGCATGATAGTTATAGTAAGATATTACTAGTTGTGCAGCCCACGGCTTCGCCCGCGTACCCATATAAAAGTAGCCTAAATTACTCCTTATGACATCAGCTATCTGCCTGTGAAAGTCGCCTCAAAATCGGTTATTAAAAAAATCTGCTGTTTCATAGAAAAGTGCAATACCTTCGTGGTCAAAATGTATGGAAATGCATTTTTTTTTTTTAATTAACCGACAATGAATTTCAAATCCCCTTTTAGAATCATGTACTGAATCCATGGTAACAGTTTTCGCGTCGATGGCTCTGCCATCCTGTATACTTTCATAAGCATTTAGAAAAGCTATTATTTTACAAATAAAAAGATATAGATTAGTTATTTATTAAATGTGCTGAATTAGACACATTTCTGTAATTTTTTCTTATACACTGCCTGGCAGTTAAGGGTCTAGATCTGAAACGCGCTTGATATCATATCGCGCATCAAGCGCGATATGATATACGTGCAGAATAATAAAGACTAGCTGGTTTGTGAAAGTGTGCCAGCTCTATTAATTGATAGTTATTCCAAATTGGTAAAGTAGTCCGTCTATACAGGGTTATTGTTTATACGTCGGCAACCCGTTAAGGGGATGTAGGAGAGATCATTTGCAACCAAATTACCCCTGATGACCCTTATGCCAATGTCAACCATTTTCGAGTAACTTGACTTTTTTTTTAATTTATGAACTAAAAATATAAAATATACCCAATAACCCTGATATACAGGGTAAATGGTTATACGTAACCATTTTCAAGTAATTTTATATTTTTAGGACAGAAGATAAATTTTAGTTTAGTCCTGTCAAATTAATCAGCGCCTGTCATACTCCATACAAGTTTAGACGTGATTAAAAACTTGTCAACTAAAATTACGTCAATTTACGTCAAGCGCTGATTAATTTGACAGGACTAAACTAAAATTTATCTTCTGTCCTTTTCTTAATGAAATAGAAAGAAAAAGATGCACTGAACTTAAATTTAGTTTAGTTTGTGAACAAGAGAATCGGCACCATTGTTGACATTTGCTAAGGAGTCAATCGGCGTCATTTGGTTGTAAATGGCGCCGATTGACCTCTCCTACATCCCTTTAACGGATTGCCGACGAATAACCAATAACGCTGTACACTGCATTATTAAAAGAAATGGAAACATTACATATTGCCAGATGTTCCAGGCTATGTTTTTTTTTTTTTTTAAATAAAAATGCATTATTTATTTCTGTTCCAAGTTTTCATTACCATATATATCTAATTCTATCAATAAGTATATTATGTCTGTTCAATGTATATGTTCCGTGTGAATTTTTGTTTGGGTGCAAGTATGACATCATCATGAGATCATTCACAAAAAACACCGCATGATAAGCCGATCTGTATTACATAACGAAGTTACCTTGGAAACTACAACATAAATCAAATCCATGAACCATTATAATTAACTGCTCTGCATTAAATTTATTTTCCTAGTACATAATACAAAAGTCATGTAATGAGTTCATATTGACTGGAATTGTTGATATTTTTAATTTTTTTAACGTTTAATAATTTTTATTTTACAGTTTTTAACACAGCTAACTGGCTCGTTCTTTGGCCAAAGAATTAGCATTGCCATTCAACGTGGCAATGCTGCCAGTCTTCTGGGCACGTTTCCGGATGACAGCGATGCGGACGAATACTTCGACGCCTAAGTGTCGTTTTGTTTTTATTATTTTTATTTATACAGATAGTTAGTTAGTCTTTTAATTTAGTACCTAATGTGAATTGTTAATTAGTTACTTTACAGTTTACACATATTCACTTTCCATTGCATTCGAATTAAAATATTGTTTTACGTCCTTTGATTGTCATTCTAAATTGAACCTCGTTCACTTTTGATAAGTTGCAATACAACTGTACTTCTGTTTTCAATTCATATTGGCATACGGATGCTCCACTTGCTACTTTCGCCGCACACAATCACAATGCATGTTATGTGAATGAATCAGGAATCTAAACAACCATTGAACTCGCGTAAACTAACAGTTTGCTAACTTACGCTCAACAAATACGTATGTATAGGAAGTCAACGTTTTTCAATGGTTTGCGGTGATGTCGACCCTGAAAGATAATGCATTAATGCGCCGACCAGCCATTATTATAGTAATTCAATCGGTCTTACCTTGAAGTCGTAATCCAAATCGATAATGTTACAGTTGACGAGATCGGATGGCGGTATTGGCGGTACTTCCATCGTCAACTCCCAGCTTTTTGTGGAACCCGCGGGGGCCGGCCCTTCTTGAATGGTTAAAACTATGTCTTTTATTTTCTTCGTTTCGTTTGATGGTGATGTGGCCCTGTATGTCACCACCTTAAATCATTTGAATGATATTATTACACGCCAATTATTATAGCATTAGATAAAAGTAGCAGATTCAGGTCATCTTGATTGAACATTAAGATTCATAAAAGCAAGTGGCATCCCAGCTGCAAGGAAACTCATTGTTAATCTAACACATGTCGCTGCTAAAAAAGAGCCTTAATTGTGACTTAATTTAAGGAATTCAAGGTTCAGCAAAAAAACAATATTGTCATTTTAAACAATAAAACATTGACCTAAATTCTCGTCTAACAAGCTATCAAGGACAGTCTGTAGTAAGATATAATCAAGTTTCATGACCACAAGAGCATGGGGCATGAGAACTCAATTAAGTTAACTATTGTAAATTGGTGTTACCATCAGCCTTGTTGTTTTTATTATGTTTGATTCATTTATAACACTGAGTAATATTACCCATTCATCATTTACTCAACAAAAAAATCAATGTGAAATTTAAGGAGAAAATTCATTTTGGGCTAAATTATGAAAGTGAAACTCTTCACTTTTCACTATGGGACCAAATCTGTAGGGCCATTCCCTGCGCCGTTATACGAGTTTGAAAACTACTGATTTCAGTATGTTTTAGATTAAAAATAACAGTAGGTAATCTAATTATAGTAATAGCTTTTTAGGGTTCCGTAGTAAACAAGGAACCCTTATAGTTTCGTCATGTCCGTCTGTCTGTCTGTCCGCGGTCTAGCTCCAAGACTGTTAGTACTAGAAAGTTGTAATTTGGCATGGGTATACATATTAATCATGCCGACAAAGTGGTAAAATAAAATTATTAAAAATATTTTTTTAGGGTACCTCCCCTACACGTAAAGTGGGGATGCTTTTTTTATCCCTTGGTTTGGGGTATCGTTGAAAAGGTTTTTTAAAAACATTGTGAGTAAGTGAAAACCATTTTTGAATTCAGAGATCCGTTTGCGAAATATTAAGCTTTAAAGTGCAAATTTTTGTTAGTCATGTTTCCCCCCCCCCCCCCTGCCAGCTAAATGGTTGGTTTTAGATATGTGAAAAAATTCACGGCAGTAGCTTATAACGAATTTAAAAGGAAAACTATCACAGCTGAGTAGGCTTTACAAGTTAACGAGTAATAATCGACCAACTTAGATTTGCGGTTGTAAAAACATGTTCTCCCATATAGAATATATATCTTTCATACAGAATATATGGGATAAGTATATTCTGTATGAAAGATTTTTTTTTTCAACTACAAAGTTAAGTTTGTTCTTGGGATAAATTGATCCCAACTACGGAACCCTACATTGTGCGTGGTCCGACATGCACTTGACCGGTTTTTATGCCAGTAAACATTACAGTTATTATCTTTTACTGTGAAACTAAGCTCTAGGGTTATTCTCCACATAACTACAGCATGCGTTTTTTTTTTTTCACCTGTACTAGTATTAGCTTATTGAACGCAAACACAACGCACACTTAGCCACGCACATTTAGCCCAAAAATTTATGGACCGTGAATGTTCTCCTTTGTTAATTCATTCATAAGTGCATAACTTTGCACTAATTATTTAGATTTTTATAAGGGTGTATTGACTTAATGAATATGTGTCTGTCTGGTGCAATATATTATGAAAGTGTTGATGGAAAAGGCATGATGCTTTTTGTCCTGAATAGCTTTATTGCTATCTGGCACTTTCAAATCATTGTTCTAGTGTGAGACTAGAACAATGTTCTAGGGCGGGTGTTATTACTAACATTATCACAACATAGTATCTTCAACCAACTTTAAACAAGGCATATTTTGTTCAATGCTTTCTTACCTTCCTCAAGAAGATCTTGACAAGATGCAACTGCACATTGCTTTTGTTCTCAATTTCCACTCGTATCGGTATCTTTTGACCAGGAACATAGCCCGACACGGGGGCTTGGACGTCAACGGATAACGGAGGCGACGCGCAACAGAAGCAACAGAACGTCTTCTCCAGTTGAATGTGAATTGGTTCCTAGATAAAGAAACTTTTTATTGATCAAAAACGTGAAATCCACCTTTAAAAAAGAATGTAAAAATGAATGATGAAAAATATATGTGTGAAACAGTTTTAGAAGTGCGCCTTTCATTTGATTTGAAGTTTTGTGTTGAATGTCCCTCTTTTTGTGATGTGACATGGACATGTAAATAAATTGAATAAAGTGTAAGCAACTTTCTCCAAATGTTTTAAAAGTAACATAGAATGGAAAGGATTGACATGTGAGTGATAACATTTTATGCAAGCCTATGGGATTAACCAGGCTGTCTGAAAGTTTGATAGTTTTAACATCCCATACTGCAAAAATCTTAAATAGACATTAATAAAGACTGAAATACAAAGTAGATATTCCAATAGAACCTAAATTCTTACCTTATATGAAGGGTTGAGATTCAAATCAAATGCATTGATCACAGTGAAAGCCATCTTTGTTTCCTGGTCAAACTTCCATGGCCTATCCAGAGTAACCTTCACGGTATATCTGACATATCCATATTGACCCTCAAAGGATGAGGGCAGCACGGGGGGCAAGGCACAAGTGAAGTTGTACACTTGCCTACCAGCTGGAATTTCTATTTCATTTCCTAAAAAAAAAAATTATAAATTAATATGAAAGACGAATGAGGTCCAAATCCAGGCAGGCGCTTTACTTAGTGTAAATAATTTCATCACCACTGCCCTGGCCAATGTGGTAGATTATAACCTACTCCCTCTCGAAGAGAGGAGGCCTGTGTTCCAGTAGTTGGAACATTATAGTCTGATAATGCATGAAATACCTGTAATGTAGTGTCTCTGAAAAGTTATGATAACCAAGACATAAAGAAGTTCAATTATTAATATTGACTTCTTTGTCTATAATACTATACTAATTGATAAACAAGACTGATAATTAATGATTGTCTTTAACAAATCAAAAATCAAAATATTTTATTTCACATAAACCTACAAGGGCACTTATGAAACGTCAAAAGCTAGGTGCACGGTTCCAATTGGTCGCTTCCTATGGAGAAGAGCCGGCAAGAAACTCCACGGTTACTCTTTTCAAAATAAATTGTTTCTACAATGTTTTCAAATTACAGTGTTAATAGGTATGGGAGGACAGTGTAAGCCTATCAACAAGTACCAGGTACTTAGTAAAATAAAAAATGGTACACAAGTTTACAGCCTACAATGTTCTCACATTCACAAAATCTAAAAGAAAAGAATCTATATAAAAGAATCCATATAAAAGATAAACAAAATAATAAAATAAGAACCTATTTAAACTAAATGACATGATTGCTGCTACAGCTGTAACAAATCTAATTTGATTTAAAAAAAAATATATAGAAAATTGTAGGTATATAATGTGAAATACTGAAAAGATTATGTCAATGAAGTACCTATGTAAAAAAAGTAAAATAAAAAAATCATCGTAATTTGGGAGCAGTTAATAGACATTTACATTGTTATGCCGTTAAGGTACCAGGGAAGCCACATGTGCAGAAGGAATTATTGCCAAACTTCCTTGTCTTCAACGTAGTCTTTAATCTTATAATATAATTTTTTGATAATGACACGTTTGATGTGGGTTTTGAACTTCCCATCACTTAGTTCTGTAACAGACTTTGGCAGCTTGTTATAAAAGCGGATACTGTTTATAAGAAATGATTTACTAGTTTTAGTTAATCTAAATTTGGGTATCACAATTTCATGTTTGCTATGTGTATTTATATTATGGAAATCGCTTCTTATTTTGAAAAGTCCTAGGTTTTTGTGAACATACAAAATACTTTCTAAGATATAAAGAGAAGGCTGAGTCAGTATATCAATTTCTTTGAATTTATTTCTAAGGGTCTCACTTGGACTCATTTTGTAGATCGTGCTGTTTGTTATTGACTAATGGCAAGAAAATGTTATCTTTATTAGTTACTGCCAGCAGTTTCATTCACATCCTAACTAGGGAAACTACTTCATGTATACAAATAAAAAGTTTCCTGTGTTAATCAAAAATAATTATCATTATGGTCATATTCTATGTGTGTTCATCTTGATTGGAGTAGTCTACACAAACACAATTCTAGTAATATAAATGTGAAAGTTTGTATCTTTGGATGTTTGTTACTCAATCATGCAAAACGCCTGAACGGATTGTTATGAAATTTGACAGATAGGTTTCAGTAGACAATGTCGCAGGCAAAAATAATTCTTTAAACTTCTAAGTTGTTTTGAGTAGGTAGTGTAATGCATTATTCATACTGATGATTAAGGCAATGTTTAGTAAGTAATGCAAGAAAAATATCAATAAATAACTTGAACAGAATGACCTTCAGTTGTTTAGTGCGAGTTTATAATAATATACTGACATGCAACTGTATCATATGTTGACAAAATTATATTCTGTTGCATTATGAATACCAAGCAATCCCATTTATAGAATCTTGTTATCTAATTTACATATGTAAACAAACTGCTTGCACGATTGCTTGTTATCACAAGTTAATAAAAAAAAAAATAGTCATCTTTAAAAAAGTGATTATCACTTTCAGAGTCATCTAAATGAAGTACAAGATTTAATGATACTTTAGTAATCTGAATAATAGAACCGGATAATACATCCTTTGGAACTGATAGGTGCATCTAAAGTTAATGATACTTGCACTTTTGTTGTCATTGCAATAGTCTTGCTTATTTGAAAGTCATGGTTTCTGGATATGAAATAGTAATATTACTGTTATCATTATATGACTATTTTTTTGACTGTTTTGATTGATATTCACCTGAATTGCTACCCAGCAAATAATATGAGACTTGGAAGTATTCCTCATGTCCTGTGTGCATGGTGTCGGTAGACTCTGTCTTCCCTTCGGAATTTTCTTCATTTTTACTTTCTCGCCACTCGGTGTGTGCTTCTCCTTTAATCTTGACATGGATACCTAGGAAATAAAATATTCGTAAGTCATACAATTTCAAGGCGGTGTGTTTTATACGTCCATGGGGCGATTCAGATCACTTAGATGTCTTTATCAATATAGTTTTATTTTCGTGCTCATTCTAGTGGATGAGTCAGAGACCATAATAAAAACAGCTAATCGTTGTGTTACATACCTCGAACTTTTTTAGGACTATCGAAAACATATTCTATTCTTCCGTTGATGGTTTGCCCGGCGTAATATGTATTCCATTGGTTATCTAAATAGATGTTAGCTTCCTTTAGACCCATTTTGAGAAAAAAAAAAGTTCCTTGTCAGACAGATGGCCGTGTCTCACACTCACTCACAGAATGACAGCTGTGGCAGGTGGCAGTAGCCACAGAGCATAATAAACTTAGGCTGCGTTCCGAGTCATAGACTAATATTTATAAATGAGATAGACTGGCAACTCAACGTCTGACAGATTATGAATATGATCAGCGCCATTCCAAGCCATGGAACTAAAATATCTATAAATATACGTAGGTATAGACGGTATAGATGTACCTATCTATATTGATATGTAGATGTATAGATATGCATATATACGTATGATATACTTTCAAATATGTTTTTGAAAGTATAGTGTCTAAATCTGGAAATGGAAGAAATAAATAAAACACGAAATATAATAAGGACGTAACAACTAATTTATTAACATTAATTCTACATCAGTTTGCCTCGTTCGTTTCTTGCATTTCGTTTTAATATAATGTTCTCGAGTCTGTATGAAGATGCGGTCAGTTTCATCGGTTGAGCGCACAGGAACACCGCAAACGTATCTCGGCGTTGTGTAGAATGTAAAACAACACTACATTATGATATCATTGTGATATTAATATAGTCCAAACTCCTTACGAACGGCACAACTACATGGTGTATGTCACAAACACTTTCACAAAACCACAGTCAATGCTAGAATTTTAGTGTTTCTTGATTTATGGAAGAACCAAAGCTCAAATCGACGAAAATAACACAAAAACACTGAAATTGTACCCGCACCGGCAAAAAAACTTTTGTGACTTTTATATACAGGTTTGCTACCATTTGGTGTCAACTGTAAACCAAACCAACGTTATATATTTTAGTTTTTTAATAGTTTTTGTTAATTAGAATATTATATTGATATTTAGTTAAGTAGTTATATATATATTTATACATAAAATTATACGTCACATTAACACGTAAAAAAGTGGCAACATCAACCAAAGTTTCTTTGGCTTGGCGTATAGGTAGATCTATATTCAGAAAAAGTTCATAATCATATTTTGTTCGTGAGTTACCAGGGTATGTTCCGAGTAACAAAGTAATCAATTTGAGCGTGCCAACTCCCGTACCGAAAACCGAAAGGTCATAGCAGGTGGCAGCACAGTTTCACGCCTTTGTTGTGTTTATGTTTACTTTTGTGTCGGTCACAAATTATATGAAAACTAGATAAATATGTATGAGACTTGGAGTGTAGCACTATTAAAAGACGAGCTAAGGACAGGGGAAGCGTCTAACATTGGTAAAAAAGCAGCTTTAAGCATTTGGTCGCTATTTATGTAGAGTGTATCAGTTTCTTGAATAAAACTCACAACTTGAATAATGTTGTTTTACTGTTCCACCAATTATTCGAAAATTACAGCTAGTACAGTTTACTCAGAATGTCTTATTGTTGTAGTAAATTACATAGGCATAAGTAGCGGCGGTGACGTTGCGCATAACAAATCGAGTTTCCAATAAAATATTTTTTTATAAATCGGTGTTCGGACTCAACTCCCAGGTCCACCAATAAGAGAGAGGCAGAGGCGTTTCGAAAATGGACAGGTTTCGACAATTTCAAACCTGCATCGACTTGACATGGAGTTGCGTACGATCATGATTCATGACAAAATTAGTGATCATGAATCAAACAAACTTTTAACTAAGGAATAGACTTATAGCTATGTATCACTAGCTGCGTTTCACTATTTACACTGATTTTCCTTGGATCTATTACCGAGAGGGCGTCCTGCACAATAATTAATTATGCGTAAAAGAAGTTGCTTGTTTACAAAAAATGTATGGCGAGCTGTCAAATTATTAGACGCTGGAGATCAGCACCATCTAAAGTGAGCACGTGTCAGTTTTAATCCTCATTGCGTGATCGCGATAACGATGTCCCCTGAATCATCATAGATGACGTCATGACACGCGCCATCTTGCGATAACACCGACCATGCCATAAATTAATATCACCGTGAGCGCTGACAGTTGTGCTGTTTTGTTTTGAGTTGCATCATAACTTTAAACTAATGTGGCATTTTCGAAATTGTGCTTCTGGCTACAGACTGACATTGTGCTTCTGGCTAACCAAAGAAAAAGAAAAAAATGTGGTATACGCTCAAAGATATACTGTAATTCAACCATCTTGTGCAAGTTTTTGGGTTATTTATGTTATAAGTTTTGACGTTCAGCGACCACTGACTGCGAGCACTGTAAGCACGTTCACGAGCGTTCCGAATTGTTGACAGCTCTGAGCCGTCATAATCGTAATATCTAAATAGGAACGCGAAGTATCGATGTGAGCGCTGTGAGTGATTAAGACGTAACTCGGAATGCGGCCTTAGAAACCACCCACACCCAGTGACACTGACCGGCACCCAGTCAGCAACATACTATCTATAATAGTACTAATTCCATGATTTCCATGGGATAACTCTACCGTGTGGCTTTAAATCAATGGTAGCCGGTAAAATTAAAGTTTTTTGCAATTTGTTGGTCCATGTCGTGTCAGGTGTACCATGATCAAAAAATGATTCGCTACTATATCTGTTTTATTTTTACAGAATTATGTCATTAATTATATCATCAGAATCATTAATACATCTCTCACTCATTTGTTCCTTAGCCAACATATTATCAGCCTAAACTAATATCACCGTGAGCGCTGACAAAAATAACAGTTGTGCTGTATTGTATTGTTTTGAATCGCATCATATCTCGTGGCAATTTCGAAATTGTGGCTACATTCGCTACCAAACCAAAAAAGAAAATTGTGGTGTTTAGACAAAGAAATACTGTTAACCAACCATCTTGTGCAAGGTTTGGGGATAGGTTAGAAGTTTTAACGTTGAGCAAGTACATACTGTGAGCGCGATCACGAACGTTCCGAATTGTTGACAGCTCTCAGCTGTCATAATCATGATATCTAAATCGGACCGCAAAATAATGATGAGAACGCTGTGAGCGATTACGGCGTAATTCGGAATGCGGCCCAATGAGGTTCTGTAATGTAAAACTAAAAAAGTACTCTGTGGGTTCTGTCAAGTTCTGTGATTTTAAACAGACAGGAGATTACTATACTCTATGGACAGGAGAATAAAATAAAATTGTAGCCTGTCGTCTACAATTTACATTTTACTATTTGAAGATTTAGGGCCCAGGTCCTAGTAATACCATTAGTACCTACACACTACACTAGTAACAGTGATAAAGTGCAAGTGGTGTGATTGCATGTGGATTACATGATCACTCTCCATTAAGTATGACAAAAAGTTACATGCTCTGTGCTCTCCCCAGCGTCCAGCGTAACCTGCGTTTGATGGTTTATCATATCACAGTACCTACGGTACGTCATTGGCAAAATTGTGCTCATACAAAAACCATCCGCCTCTAAGAGGACCCACTGACCAAAGCCATTTGTTAAGAGTTGAAGTTGAGAAATGCTTCTTCAAGAAACAAAGAAAAATAAAATTTAAATGCATGAATTAATAATATTGAACAATCTTCAACAGTCAATAGTCCAGTTGCTCCACCATAACACTTGAGTGTGCGCTGTCTGCTTCATCTCACATCTGTGTTTTATTCATTTTAGATCTATTTAGTGTTTCATAGTTCAACTATGGACTCCTGCCAAATATCTCCATAATGGCTGAAATTTCTATAATAATACCGGTACATAATGGAGAAAAATGGATAGATAATTGCATGAATTCTATATCAGCCCAATCTATTTTAAACACTAGTCAAAAGTTGGAAATCTCTATTTACAATGATGGCAGTTCTGATAAAACTCAAGAACTATTAGAGAGATGGGGAGAATATTTTAAGTCTCAAGGAGTAGGTTATGTGTTATCACGCAGCGAAACATCAAAAGGTGTGGGTGCTGCAAAAAATGGTGCTGTTAAAATAAGTACTGGGCAATTTCTATGCTTTCAAGATATTGATGATGTGATGCACCCTGACAGAATATATTTACAATGGAAAGCAGCAAAGTTGAACCATAATACTCTAATTGGTACTAAAATATCTAGAGTTCCTGTAAATTCAACTCCTCGCTATGTTCATTGGGCTAACAGCCTAACAAATAAGCAGTTGAAGAAACAAATTTATACTTCCAACGGGCCTACTTTGCTTATGCCAAGTTGGTTCTGCCATAGATCTGTATATGATAGAGTTGGAGGCTTTGTTGAAACTGGACATGGAACACCTGAAGATCTGTTATTTTTTTATGAACATTTAGATGCTGGCGGAGATTTACACAGGGTGGATAAAATACTGATTGTGTATGCTTACCATGAAGGTGCAGCTACTTTTTCTGTTAAACGAGAACAGATTTGGAAAATACAGCTTGACAGATTACAAAATTGTGTATTACCACATTGGGATAATTTCACAGTTTGGAATGCAGGAAAAGCAGGTCGAAGATTGGTTCGGTCATTAAGTCCAGATAACTTAAACAAAGTTGTGGCATTCTGTGATGTTGACAAAAATAAAATAGGCAAACTTGTTGAGCTATATTGTCCTATTGAAAGGAGAGTTATTATCAAATTACCTGTAATCCATTTTACAGATGCAAAGCCACCTTTATTGATATGCATTAAATTAGATCTAACTAATGGGGAATTTGAAGAAAATCTCAAATCATTGAATCTCATTGAAGGAATTGATTATGTTTTATTCAGTTGATATTGTAAGACGCCTTGACAATATCATAATGTTATAAGCTATAATAAAACTGTATTACTGTCGATCGAAGTATTTCATTGATTTGCATATAATTTGATGTTTAAAACTACATGTATAAATAAATTCATTACAGAATTTCTAATAATATAAATACTACTATATAAAAACTAATTTATTACGTGTTTGATGGAGTCTCCAGTTAAAGATATTTGTAGGTAATGAGGTGTTGTGTGGATAAGATTTAGAATACTTTGGCAGTACATTCATATCTAGTGCTGGTGATGTCCCCAAAACTACTAAAATAATCTGTTCTCTCTTGAGAAAATCAATGTCATGCCAGCTAGGTCCATACTGTTGTCTTGATGTGCCAACATTCCAGTCACAAAAGTTGTCTCAAGCTGTCCTCCTTACATTGGTGCAATATCTGCACCTCAGTATACATCTTTGTGGCTCACACCAATGGAGTTTTCAGAACATACGCCTTTCTCTGATCTGAGTACAATCTTTGAGTGCATATACATCCTTCTATTGTTCCAGCT
Organism: Agrochola litura; assembly: GCA_949152395.1. NCBI lineage: Eukaryota > Metazoa > Arthropoda > Insecta > Lepidoptera > Noctuidae > Agrochola > Agrochola litura. Next base: position 11,039,083 of record OX424509.1, on the reverse strand, counting down.
TATTGATGTGCCCACTACAATCCAATACAATGTTAGCAACACTACAATCTTGAAATTTATGTATTGATACTTATTAAAGCTCAGCATCTAGAAGTTCATTCTGTATTTTATCAATAAAACTGTCATCAAAAATAGGAGAAAGTGCTCTGCGTTCTGTGTTACAACGACGTTTTAAGCTTAAAGTTCGAGGTTTATCTTCAATCATCTCTCTGCCGAGTTGAAAGGCTCCACACCATTTGTAGATCATGGTCTTACCAGGACATTGTGCACCATAAACGGCTTTCATCTCATTTAAAATGGCTTGGGGCCCCTTCCCTTGCTTTGTAAGGAACTTGATGACAGCGCGAAACTCTATCTGCTGCATATCGATTCTATTCATGGCAGAAGACATTTTTACAAGTGTCTGTTTTAGTTCAAAATGCTAGCAGGGCGATTTATTAAGTCGTCAACACTACAACAAAAATATCAATTTATTTAACAAAAATAGTAAATCATCATCTATACATACAAATAAAATTGAAGTGTCTGTTTGTAATGTCAAAATAACAGCTTTTTACTAGATGCATGTGAAAGTATATACAATTAAAACACAATTAAAAAAAAATTGTCTGTTTGTTCAGGCTAATTTGCGAAACAGCTGGTCCGATTTTGACGGGACTTGCACTGGAAGATAGCTGATGTTATAAGAAGTAACTTAGGCTACTTTTATTTTTGAAAAAGAATTAGGGTCCACGCAGGCAGCAGCTAGTTCATAATAAAACTTCAAATTAACCGATTTTGAATAGTGCGCCTTTTTTGAATGCGAGTGAAACATACGCGAGCGTTTGTTGAAGGCATCACGAACTCTGCCAAAGGTGTAAAAACCATACAATTCAACAAAAAACCATATGCTGAATACCATACCTGGTGCCTTGCCTTACGCCCAGCCAGTTTTATTGTCACTGCTATAGCTGCTGATAAACAGCTCTGCTAATTCAATCATGCCATGCCTTAGTTTGCTTTCAATTCAATTCCATTGCATTAATGCGATGATTTCATGCGAATTTCTTTCTGACTGAGAATTTGGGGCGGGGAACCGACGTCCGACCAAACAATCGGTCCGGGTCAAGCAACAAATCACAAAGCAAATGAGAAATGTCAATGTCAAAATTTGACAATTGTCATATGCTTACAGAAAACTATCGATATATCGATACTTTTTTTTCGACGTATCAATATTTTTAGGCGATATTATATTACACTTCACTGTGTCGAAAATATCAAGTATCTAAAATAATTTCCTATGCAGCACCGTTGTCACCATTGATTAAAACCGCTGGGATTCAGAGCCGTAAAAAGTAGCCTTTTTTTTTTGTAGTCGTTGATTTTGCACACAATGCGAATGCGTTAAAATTTTTGTACAGACGCCAGCACATCAGGCTACTACAATCTGTCAAATTTATTTAATAGGTTTTCAACTTTAAACCTGAACAATAAGGTTCAAAGTTGATTGGGAAAATTTGACAGTTTCGGGTAGCTTGGTGCTGGCGTCTGTACTTGACGTAGGCGACCATTTTCCGCCGAGACATTAGCACCATCTTTTAGGAAAGCCCCGTAAACTAATTAGTATTAGTACTTAATAGTGAACAGATGGCGCTTTGTGTCGGGAGTACAACCTCAAAGCGATATTCTTTTATTACAGTGCATCATAGAGAAAAGTAATATATAACGTGTGTCACTTGACAAGAAAAAATATGTATGTCGATTAATATTATAAAAGACAATAAAGTATATCTTGTTATACAATATAAATGACTAAATTACTTGCTCCAACAAAGGTTATGGGCCACTAATAAAAGGAGTAACACCCATATTCTAAGTCAAATCCTCATGATTTCCTCGACTCGACTCAACCTCGCTTAGGTAGTTTGATATTCATAGTTGCAATTTTACTCCTCATCTTTAACAGTTTCCTCAGTCGAGGTGAGTTTGAGTTGAGGAACCAACAAGGAGTCAAAAATAAGGTACGTCGGCATCTACCTTGAGGAAGTTTTTAACCAAACCAAAGCGTATTTTATCGGATTTTCGTAATGTCTTTGAAGAGTTTATTGAATATTTGTACGATAATCCATACAAATGACGTATCGCGACGCTATTTACGAGATGCAGAAAGTCCAATTGAAGTTTTATAATGAAAATTAGTTAAAATGAGATTTCGTTTTCCTAAATAAATACGTATTGTGGTGTGCTTTTTGTTACCACTATTGTTTCAATATTGGTAGTGGTAACTGTGCAAAACATTCACCTTATAACAAGTTGAAATCTCTATTTCCCGCCAAACAATTTATCGAACATTTACAAAAAAAAAAAAACTATGTTTTTAACTCATACCAAATAAAAAACCAAGACAGAGCGCAGTCAGCAGTGACGTGAAGCCAGTTTCTTAAACATGTGTACGCAGTGAGGTGTAGTTTGATTGTAAATGGTTGTAAATGTGTGCGTGTGAGCGTGTATACACAGAGCGGAGGTGTAGTTTAGGCATGCTTCACTTTATTGTTCGCAGCGCTCTGTCTTGGTTTTTTATTTGGTCTGAGTTTTTTATGTAAATGTTTCACGAGTGCAAACGCACAGTTACAGACGTTGATTGGACTTATATTTTAGGAAACACTATTATACATCTATGTATTTTTATGTTCCCAAGTCATCCAGTTCTCAAGTACCACCTTATTTTTTGCCCAGGACTTGGGTTTTTGATTCAAGTGGATAAAATAATAGTGTTTTTTTTTTATCGCTCTACTATAATTTGACAAATGTGAGATTTCTAGTTGAAAACCACAGGTAATGCGCTCAAAGACTGTTCTAAAAATAAGTTAGTAAGCCAACATAATAAACGGAATACTCCTCCAAATAATGACGTTTTCGTGACGTAACACCTCGACTCACACTCATTCAAGGAACCTCATAATTTCCTTAGTCTCACGTCTATGAATACCGATTTTGAGGATCGTTCGAGGCACGCCTTGAGGTCTCCTCGACCGAGGTGTGAGTCGAGGAGCTTTCGAGGTTACGACTTAGAATATGGGTGTAAGTATTATACCTACACATATAAAAAATGATGAATACGAATAATTTTCTTTTGCCAATATTAAAGGGCGAAAATTATGCAAATTGGAAATTCAGAGTAAAATCACTATTAGAAGAAAAACAGGTATTAACAATTTTAGATTATGATGATACAGAAATTTCCAAAGATGAAAAATTAAAATTATATAATTCAAAGGCAAAATCAATAATTATTCAATGCATATCAGACAAACATTTATCAATAATTCAAGAATGCACAAATGCAAAAGAAATGTTCAAAAAATTAGACAGCGTATTTCAACGCAAAAGTGTTTTTACAAAGATTACACTGAAAAAGAAATTACTAAGTCTTAAATTAACGAACGATACGTTAGATGAACACTTTCAAAAATTTGATAATATTATATTCGAAATAGAAAACATAGATAAAAAATTAGACGATTCAGACAAAATCTGTCATTTATTATTGTCCTTAAATGAAGATTACGAACACGTAATTACAGCAATTGAAACTATCAGCTCAGATATAACATTAGAGTTCGTAAAATCACGATTACTTGATGAAGAAATAAAAATAAAAAATAAGCGTCCTACATATGAGTCTCACTCACAACAAATATTTAAAGCGTCAGGCTCAGGAATAAACTATAATAATAACAACACAAGATCCAGACGTCCTTTTAGAGGAAGAGGAAATAGAACTAGAAATAGAGGATATTACAGAAGAGGAATGAAAGAAAATTTTAATGGATTTATAGCTTTGACTGCATCAGCTATTAATGAAAACAAATTCATACTAGATAGCGGTGCTACTAACCATATGGTTACCGAAAAAGTCGAAAAATATATGACAAAAATACAAAAATTAGATGAACCGATAACTGTTACTATAGCAGATGGTAAAGGATTAACAGCAAATAAGAAAGGAACAATAACAGGATATTGTAATAACATAAAAATAGGCTTTGAAGCACTCATTGTGGAAAATATAACACATAACTTATTATCAGTAGATAAAATAACAAATAATGGCTACACAGTACTATTCAAAAATAATGCAGTGAGCATAAGAAGAGACAAAACATTTTTTTATGGTACAAAATACCAAAATTTGTACACATTAGAAATTAACTTTATATCACAAAAAGATGAATCTGCAAATGTTACAAAAAATAAAGAAAATGACTTATGGCATAGACGTCTAGGTCATTTAAATCGAAAAGGTCTAAAAATACTTGGATTACCATTCTCAGAAAAAATATGTGAGAGTTGTATACAAGGGAAAAGTACACGAAGACCATTTATATCTAATACAAGAGAAAGCAAAGAGATAGGAGATCTTTTACACTCAGATTTGTGTGGACCTATCCATCCAATGTCTATAAATGGCGAATACTATTTTCAAGTATTGATAGATGATTATTCACATTTTGTAATGATATATCTATTGAAAAATAAAAACGAAGCAGAACATAATATTTTGAAACATATACAGCTTATTAAAGCTCAATTTGGATTAAAAACAAAGAGATTAAGACTAGATAATGGTGGAGAATTTACATCAAAAAGATTTAAAGAATCATGTATTCAAAAAGGCATAATATTAGAATATACAAGCCCGTATACGCCACAACAAAATGGCACATCGGAAAGGATGAACAGAACATTATTAGACAAAGTTAGAGTCAAGTTTGCAGAAACGAAGTTACCCAAGGAATTATGGAGCGAATTAATTTGCGCATCAGCTTATGAGCTCAACCGTAGTCCTACAAAAGCATTAAACGGTCAAACACCAGCTTCAATATGGTACGGTTATAATGACTTGTCAAAACTAAAAGTGTATGGTTCCAAAGCATGGATTGTAACAATACCAAAACCAAGTAAGCTACAACCAAGAGCCAAACCAATGATAATGGTCGGCTACACTGGTTCAGGATATAAATTATGGGATCATGAAAGTAATAAAATTGTAACTTCAACAGATGTCATATTTGATGAATCAAAGACTATTTACCAACCGGAAAAGCAGGAAGAGGTAGTAAACTATCCCTATGAAAATGTAGCAATATTCAATGACGACGATGAAGACAAATATAAGAATATATCGAAAAACATACAAGAAAGTAGACAAATAAGAAGTAGTTTAAATGAACAAGATGATTCGGATGATCTGAATGAATCTAATTACATCACAGATGATGATGATGATGATGATGATGATGATGATATTGTACAAGATAGAGATGATAATAAAATAACTACAAGATCAGGCAGAACTGTAAATCAACCTAAACACATGAATGATTATCAACTATACAGTGCATATTGTTTGGTAACAACTGAAAATAAAGATCCAACTTCGTACAAAGAAGCTGCGAAAGATAAAGAATGGTTAGAAGCTATAAGTAAAGAAATAAATTCATTAAAAAAATTGAACACATGGACAGAATCAATAGATTTACCCAGAGGGAAGAAAGCGATAGATACAAAATGGATATTTAAGACAAAAGAAAACGGTTTAAAGAAAGCTCGATTAGTTGCTAGAGGATTTCAAGTACAAAAAGAAGACTATTTCAACACAAACTATTCACCTGTAGCTAGAATGAGCACAGTAAGAACTTATTTAGCACAAGCGGTACAACAAGATTACAAAATTTATCAAATGGACGTACCAACAGCATTTTTAAATGGTTATTTAAAAGATGAAGTTTATATCAAAGTACCACAAGGAGTTAATGCAAATAGAAAGAAAGTATTGAAGTTAAATAGAAGTTTATATGGATTACGACAAAGTCCTAGATGCTGGAATGAAAGGTTAACAGATTTTTTGATTAAGTGTGGACTACAAAGATCAAAAAATGATTTTTGCCTATTCTTTAATAAAAATGTTTGGATATTAATTTTTGTTGATGATATTTTGGTCATGGGAAAGAAGGAAGAAACTGACAGAATAATGAAGTTATTACAGAAAGAATTTGATACCAAAAACTTAGGAGAGATAAAGAAATTTCTCGGAATGGAGATTGAAAGAAAAGATGGAATATTAAGAATAACACAGTCAAAACAAATAGAAAAAATGTTAACAAAATTTAATATGACTGAATGCAAGGAAAAAGATACACCGATGGAGAAGGGATTAAACATAGACATAACAGAAAAAACTATAGAAGTTCCTTACAGAGAGCTAATAGGAAGTTTAATGTTTGTGAGTACAGTCTCAAGACCAGATATATGCTATTCTGTATCTTATCTTAGTCAATTTTTGGACAAACCAAATGAAGAATGTTGGAAACATGGCAAGCGCATATTACGCTACCTAAGTTCAACTAAAGATTACGCACTTCAATATAAAAAGTGTGAACAGATAAGCTTAAAAGTTTATTCGGATGCAGATTGGGCAAATAGCAAAAGAGACAGAAAGAGTATAAGCGGATGTATAGTTAAATACAATGAGAATGTTGTAGCATGGTTCTCTAGAAAACAAAACTGTGTTGCACTGTCAACTGCAGAGGCAGAATATATAGCAGCATCATTAGCATCATGCGAAGGAATTAATTTGAACGGAATATTAAAAGATTTTGGAATAAATCTAACACCAATGCTGTATGTCGATAACAAAGGAGCTATTTTTATTTCAAAGGATTATGAAAATAGTAAAAGATCGAAACATATCGATATTCGCTATCATCACATAAAAGATTTGATATTTACAAAAAAGATGTCAATATCATATATACAAACTGAGAACAATTTGGCTGATATGTTAACAAAATCATTAGCGACTGCAAGACATAAGATGCTCAGAGAACAATGCAAAGTATTCATCTAGGAGGAGTGTACCTATGTTAATATTTAATTTAACGATTATATATTCCAAAGATCTACATATACAATCGAGGAGGAGTGTCGGGAGTACAACCTCAAAGCGATATTCTTTTATTACAGTGCATAGAGAAAAGTAATATATAACGTGTGTCACTTGACAAGAAAAAATATGTATGTCGATTAATATTATAAAAGACAATAAAGTATATCTTGTTATACAATATAAATGACTAAATTACTTGCTCCAACACTTTGGACAATTTTATGTGACTGATGACTCGGACGCACAATGCGGCCGGGGTCGGCCAAAAACCAATTTTGAAAAGTTGAAGATAGGTAAAAAAAAAATATGGCTAATATTACTTCTTCATCAAAATCCGCAAATATGAAGGCAGGTTAATGACAAAATGTAAGTTTAACAACAGTTCAAACATTCTACAATCGGTTGACTAGAATACGTACAGTAAAAGTTGCACCTTATAATTTCATAACGACAAAAGTTATTGTGGTTCTGAAACATGGATTCTGTTGCTCAAGGTATCTTAGATTTTTAAATTAAGCATTTACTTAATATAATAATAGTGGTGAATCGAATATGCAAAAATTTTACAAATAAAAATTGTTTTACCAGAGGAAAAGACAAGTTATAGCAGTTCGCTACTGTTCGCAACTAAACTAATAGGAAAATATACCTAAAACCTTCTTTTATTATGATATGAAAAAAAAAACTTGCTAAAGTTTGCAAATCTTGACGTTATATATTTTTTCTTATGGTAGGTCGCGTACAAAATTTTACTCGTCGTGAACTGGTAGACTTGATTTTTTAAGATCCAGCTAAACGTTTGGATTCTAAGAAAGAACATTTTTAAAAGTTAATTATACTGAATAATAATTGCCCCCCTAACCAACAAAATTCGAGTTTCAGCATTGTATAACAATATTAAAAGAAGAATTTCGGTACTGCGCGCAGAAAGGATTTACTGTAAGTATCACAGAACATATATACTCCTAACGGATATAGTATAATACGAGGTGCATTCAATAAGTACCTAGCCTCATCGCCAGAGGGCGCTGTAGTTTCATAAGATTTACCACAGTGTAGCACATTCTTTTTTAATTCTTTTTTCAAATTTTCATTCCAATCCCTTCATTTGTTTTAATTTGACAACTTATGGAAGCGAACGTGTCGATCGGTTTTACAAAAATGGAAAAAGAGCAATATCGTTCGGTGATTCGATTCCTATTTTTGGAAGGGAAAACGCGCATCGAAATCAAAGAGCGCTTGGATGCTATGTACGGTGACTCTTCTCCATCGATGGCCACCGTCAAGAATTGGTTCAACGAGTTTGCACGTGGCCGTACATCGGTTTTTGATGAACCACGTCCAGGTGCACCGAAAACAGCTGCTACGGAGGAAAACATTTAAAAAATCCATGATCTCGTATTGGCAGATCGCCGATTGAAGGTTCGGGAGCTAGCTAAGACTGTAGGCATTTCAGAAGGAACAGTGCATCATATTCTTCACGAGGAACTCGGCATGAGAAAGCTGTCGGCGCGATGGGTGCCGCGTTTACTCACACCAGAAAACAAGCGCAACCGTGAGACCACATCGGAGACGTGTTTGGCGCTATTTAAGCGGAATCCAGCGGAGTTTTTGCGTCGTTTTGTGACCGTTGATGAAACCTGGATCCACTGGTACACACCAGAGACCAAGGAGCAATCAAAACAATGGATCCAGACCGGGGAACGTGCTCCAAAGAAGGCGAAAACTGTAAAATCGGCCGGAAAAGTTATGGCCACCGTTTTCTGGGATTCACAAGGTGTGATCTACATCGATTACCTCGAGAAGGGTAAAACAATTACAGGGCTTTACTATGCCGATTTATTGGGCCGATTCCACGCCGAATTAAAGAAAAAACGACCCCATCTGGCGAAGAAAAAAGTGCTGTTTCACCACGACAACGCACCGGTTCACACGTCTGCCGTTGCCATGGCCAAATTGGTCGAATTACGCTACGAATTGCTGCCCCATCCACCGTATTCTCCAGATTTGGCCCCTTCTGACTTCTTTCTGTTTCCTAATCTGAAAAAATCACTCGCCGGGAATAGATATGGATCGAATGAGGAGGTAATCGCCGCCACGGAGGTCTATTTTGCAGAGTTTGACAAAAACTATTTTTCGGACGGGTTAAAAAAGTTGGAGCATCGCTGGGCTAAGTGTATCGAACTAAAAGGAGACTATATTGAAAAATAAATTGCCACTTTTCCAAAATTTTCGTTTACTTTTTGTAGGCTAAGTATTTATTGAATGACCCTCGTAAATACGCAGAGTGGCTGCAACAAATTGAAACATTCCCATTTTACACTGTTCCTACTCCTACTGGACCTGATCGTCCGTGTTCTAGTTTTGATTCGGCCAGTGAGAGATCCAAACGTAGAAAAATCACGCACTTACGAGAAATGGCAACAGATCTTGTACCACCGGAAAAATGTACTCGTGTATATAACATAACATAACATCACGCCTTGTTTCCCCGAAGGGTTGGGCAGAGGTGTCCCTGTAGCAGGTACACCCACATTTCGCCAGTTATGTTTAAGTCCCATGTAATAGGGGGCGAGCCTATTGCCATCAACAGGGCACAAATCCAGACTCCGAGCTGCTACTGAGAAATTTCAGATAGAAAAACCCAATAACACTTTGCCCGACCCGGGAATCGAACCCAGGACCTCATGCTCAGCAGTAGCGCTTGCGACCACTAGACCAACGAGGCAGTCAATCGTGTATATATTAGAAGTCTTATCAGAAAAGTTCGAAAAGTGCAAGATTTAGAAAACATAAGCTTACCAAGTTGCGAAAAATCTGATTGAGACTGTTATGTTTCTAAATGATTAAAATACATGTGAAAAATAGTACTTGATTTTTTTCATTTTAATAGGTATTCGTTAGGTGCCAATATATATTACAATACTGTTAATAAATAAGTGTATCGATAGTTCAATACACTTATTTATATAACAACCTTTTACCAACAGTTTTTATTTTTATTTTTATAATCTGTTTAATAATACTTACAATGCTATTTATAACGAACACTTATCTTAGAACCTAAACAATTTTTTTATATTAAATTGGACTACCTATGAACTAAAATAATAACAATTAAATAAATTAAGACATTTTTTTTAGTTATTCTACATTATTCATTTGTTAAAAATAATTTTGACCGTTCCCAAGTATGGGGCAGCCGCACTGTGGGACGATAGTAACAATTTCGTAATAATTCACAAGTCTCACTTATAATAGTAGTCTATGTTCGCAAGGGCTTACTGGCTATTTCGTCAAACTGCCGATATGAGTATTACGACCTTTGAGTATATATGTTCTGTGATGACGACGTTCGGTAAAGCGTCGTGTAGACCGGCGCGACGCGACATTGTGACGCGACTCTAACAAAAACTTCACGGTAGAACAATATTACCGGTGTCGACAATTAGCGCTAGTCTGCACGAGCCTTAAATGCGATGTTTCGAATCCTTGTCAAATCATTGAACTCTTTTTGTTGAAGTATTCTTTAGATTAATCAAGGTTCAAGGGATTCACTACTCTTTGAGTATATAATTATGTTCTGTGATTCACTATCAGGTCGCAACACTGTTCAATATCGGGGACAAAAAAACTCGCAACAGTGTTCTCTATTCCCTCCATATTAGGCCTGAAACCACGTTAAGCGGATGTCAGCGCGGTTCCATACAAAAGTGCTCCGTTATGGGGACACGCACGGGTGTCCGTCGCGGGGAAGCGGGTCCCGCGCTCGCGCTACGTGTCCCGCCTCCATGCGCCGGACGCCCGCGCGGGAGAACGTGCGGTAGCGCCAGCGGTTTTGCAATGTAATCCTGTACCTACTATTAAATAAGCATTCTCATTCTCTATTTTCACCAGAGCAGAGCTCGGTCGTCTAGGTACTACTTAATATATTAAGTTCTTCATCGACACGGCTGTGCATGCACACCGTTAAAATAGAACTAGCGACACTGCGTAAATAAAATAATCCGTCGCGTTCCCACGGAGCCCGTCCGCGTGTCCACGCGTGATACGCGACGGGTGCCCGTAGCGGGCGCCCGCTTAACGCAGTTTCAGGCCTTACTATACTCTAAGGTGGGTATTACACTAGCATTTATATTAATGGCATATACCAAAAACTGGCTAAAACCCAATGCAACCGGCTGAACCGGCAATCGGCAACGTATACAAACTGTTGTTGTTGTGTTTGTGAATCATATCTAGTGTTGAATGAAACTTTTTCAACAGTATAACTAAAGAAAACGTTTCGTGTAACTTTTTTTAGAAATTTTCAATTTTGAATGCGGCACGAATAACTTAATTTCAAAAACAATTTTGCATATTTTATTTAATTTTGACAGTTCAACAACATTCATTGCATTAATTACGTTGTTGAGCAGATTTTTTTTTTTAACTTTTGTAGCAATGGATCAATCTGTTTCAAATTCTCTATCCTTTTTTTCCTAAGCGACAAGTCGTAAATTGTATCTCGTTCTGTCACCTGTTGTCACACTGACTCACACATAGACAAAATTTGACGCGTAGCTTGTTTAGGCTGCGCCGCCATATTGATAAGCAACATTATCTGCATCGCGTTCTATGTTTCAACCGCGTTATTTAGTCAGGGACGGATTTAGCAACGAAGACGAAACTTTTTGTAAAATATTTACCATTGAATTTTATCAAACAGAGCCTCAGTTTACACTACGATTCTTTTTGGTGACATTTTTCCAGAATACGGCAAAGTGCAGATTGTCAGTGTACACACACATGCTATTAGTAATGAATTATAAAATGAATTATGTTACCGGAGTACCGGATATGTTACCAGGGTACCGGATACAGGGTACAGGTAGCCTATTTATGTAAACTTACCTATGTAAGTATACATAAATAGGCTACTCACATAACTTTGAAATTTCATTCGGCAGGTAATAATTGATTGATAATACCCAGAGAATATAGATTTTCACGGATTTTCAGTAAGTACAGTCGACAAATTTGAATCATGATCCACCATAAGCTTATTTTCTTACAGACATTCAAATACAATTAGGTCGACATTCGCGTAAACATACATTTCTATAGTAACGACCTTGTTAACTGCCATTTAATTACACAGAGAATTATCTGTCGCAGTCTCCATCTTTGTTAAGAGCTTTTACACACAAGTGCGGTATTAAGCTGAATGCACACCCAAAATAAATACGACGCGCACGCTGTGTCGTACTAAAATCAATGTGTTTTTAATATACCTGATTTATTATTTATTTTAATATGCGTTCAGCTTAAAGGCTTCTACATACTGGCGCGACTTGTCGCGCAACGCGACACCGGTAGAACAATTTACATGAAATTTTCATTGAAATTGTGACAAATCGCACCGGCCTGTAAGAGCAAATGTGCTACAAACAAGATTCCGCCATTTTTGCATACATCTTCACTGAATTTTGTTTGCAAAGTTCGTTAAGGCAACAATAAGAAATGGGAAAGTAAAACGCTTAAAAAATATAAAAACTATAATGTTGAAATCGTTCTTATTTAACAATAGTTAATATCGAGTGTAACCACCATTGCTTGCAATAACAGCCAATAGTCTTGAACGCATTGATCCAATATGGCGACTGCAAATATCACTTCCTCTTATATAGTCCCAAATTTCGTAGCAATGTTGCTCAATTGCTTGCTTTGTCCTCTCGTTTCTGTTATCCCACATTTGGACCATCAGACCCCATAAATTTTCAATTGGATTTAAGTCCGGGGATTTAGATGGCCAGGGAATTAGCGTAACTTCTGGATGCTGGCTAAACCAGCTAGACACAACTCTGGCCGTATGCACTCTACAGTTATCGTGAACATAATAAAAGCTTGGAACTTCTTCTCGCGGGTAAACCGTTCGCACTGTCGGTAACATAGATTCTTCTAATAAATCCACATAACTTATTGCATTCGCATGAGAAGAAATCTGAACCAGCTCGCCTACACTTCCGGTTCCCATCCAGCCCCACATGTTAGCTGAGATTCGGCCAGATAATTGATTCGGTACTACGTGATCCTCAGCGTATCGTGTATTATTGTAACGCCTCAAGGTTATACGACCGTGTTGAGAAGATCTAAAAGATTTCTCGTCTAAAAAGATAACGTTAGTCCAGTCAAAGTTAATATTCACGTGCAAAATTTAATCTTGCAAGTTTGTGTGCATCTGTTAAGTCGACTTTCTTAGCGTGATGTCTATAGTGTAGTCCAGTGGAGTGCAAATGATTTCTTATCGTTTGTAGACAAACGTCGTATCGTGCCGCAAAATATCGAGTGGGAGTAAACGGATGTTCTTCGTAATGATGACGCATGTCGATTTTCTGTTGATTCGTGATTTGACGAACACCATGATTATATCGTCGTCAATCTTCCAGGGTACCCTCTTCTTCATATCGCCTGATCCAGGTCCTCACTGTGTTTCGAGATATATTTAACTCTCGAGATATTTCTCGTATACCGTAGCCTTGCTCACTGAGAACTATAATCCGAGTTCTTTGTTCTGCCATTGTAAATATAAACGAATTATTTTTTATTCTCATAGAAATTATAATTTGACACCAATTTCTGAGTGACTTTTTGACTCCGTCATTTTATAATCGAAAGAGTTCGGAAAATGGTTTTGAAAAAAAAAACATTTGTTCTGAGTTAAGTATATTTAATTCCAAAGAGTTTGGATTCAAAATATGATTATTAATGCTTTATCTAAAATATTATCTATTGCAGTGATGACAAAGGTTAAAATTGCATAGATCTCCGACCCGTATTGATATAGCTTGCTTAATATTTAAAACGTCCTAAGTGCGGCATGCACTGTAAACGAGGGAAACCTTTGTTATTTTGACGGTTTCAAACGATTTATCGTCAAAGTGGGTCATGATTCAGATTTTTCGACTGTACCTATAATGATTGTTTCAATATCCTTAGAAAATACCGGCAACCCGCCCTAGTCCGGCTCTGTATTGACAACATTCCCTATGTGTGCGAAATGGCTACGCAATTTTTAGCGAATGTTTGGTCTGCTATTCTTTATATGTCTGTGGGTGAAACACGTGACGATTTCTTTCAGGAGTTTTTTTATGGCTCTTTAGAAATAGCTAAGCAGAACAAGTTACTAAATATATTCACGTCTATTGTATTTTTTGAAAATTATATACACAGATAATAAAAATAATTAGCCTAATCAATATCTACAAAAATCTACACAACTTATCTCCAATCTCAAAAGTTTTGTCTTATTTAGAAATCCGAAAGAGAAATCACAACCGCCAAATTCGACGATTCCCGCGCTTTTTCAGTGTAGAGTTGTAGACGTCCATTCGACACGGCGATGCGCGACGGCGCATCACGACGGCGCATTCTGAACGAAAATTTGCGTTCGTGTGCGGCGGCGGACGGTGGGCTGGAAATAGGCTTTCATAGACTTAGGGATTTCAATTTGCAAGTGCTTGATTTTTTGCCGGATATCGCTTCTATTAGTCATTACTATGTACAGACGCCAGCACATCAAGCTACCCGAAACTCTAAAATTTTCCCAATCAACTTTGAACCTTACACTTCAACGATAAAGTTGAAAATCTATTAAATAAATTTGACAGATTGTAGTAGCTTCATGTGCTGGCGTCTGTACAAAAATGACACCCGAGTTAATTCTGCCCAAAAACGAAGGAAATTTATTATTTTTACGAAAAATTTGTATGAAGCTAGTATGAAAAATCGAATTATCTCCTAAACGGCATGTTTAACCGTAATATCCTTGGAGGTGGTCATAGTGCTAATTATTTATGATTTTTTGGTTGCCGATTTGACGAAAAATTTTACGCCGTTTTTTTTAAAAAAATCGTCAATATATTTTTATTTATTTTTACATGTAAAACGATCCCTTTTAGTGTCCAAGTTAAAAAGTTCGATATGTTATTAACCCAAATAATAAGAAAACACAAAACAAGAAAAATTAAATAAAAAAATTGCTGTTTTTTGACACATTTTTATTAATTTAAATAAAAAAAGATTATCAAACTCTTATTTAAGTAACATATAAAGTTATATTATATACAAAATAATTTAATTTAAGGAATTAATACTAAGCATTTGTAAAATAAAGTAAAATACATAAAAAAAAGACAAAATATCATTAAATATTACAAAAAAAAACCCAAACACACTCAAATACAAATTTACAAATATGTAATTTTTTTACAATTTTTTCTTATCACTCTCGTTGTCAGACTCCAATTCTGAGTCAGCATCCAGATTGGATATATCCAAAAACTCGAACTCAGTTTCCTGAAATTGAATTAAGTCGAGAGTTTCAGCAAAAAAGCTCTGCTTTTTCTTGGCATCTAACTTAGGCCTTTGTGCACTTAGCAAAGGATCCGAAGAAACAACAAGCATATTTAAAATGTCTTGATTGGAATCCTGCCTGCTTCTTTTCCGCGAATGATGTTCTCGAAACCTCCTAAAATCTTTGTTTCGAGACTCTGAGGCTTCTTCCGAGAGAGTCCCAATCGGCACAATATTATTTTTCTCGGTTATGTCAGCCCCATGGATTAATAATTTATGAACGGTTGGCGACATGTAGTACCAGTCGTATAATAATACGTACTTTTCTGCTGTTTTGCGGGCATAATCTCTAAATTTTATTACATCGACCTGCTCTCCAGATGTAATTGCTTGTAAAATTACAGCAAATCTTTTGATGAGGTCTTCATCCAAACCGGTTATAGCTGCGGTTTTATTAGGAAACTCAAAGAATTTTCTTGCAGTATTCCCGTCATTGGTGGTTCCCGAGCCTTGTTTTACTGTATCAATCAACAGATTGAGCTCATCTTTGAATTTATTTTGAATTATTTTCTTCCTTGTCTGTAGCATTTCTTTGTGCTCATCACTTCTCGCTGCCCACCGTTTGAAGTCGAGCCTGTATGCAATGTGTAACAGACATTCCATACAATTTATACGGGCGTGTAGAAAGAAAAGAAAGAAAGAAAAATAGGTTTATTTGTCAATTCATACAGGTCAGAACACACAATTTTTGATGTTACAGCATCTAAACGGTTCATTTCTGTAGGCTTTGCTAAGCACAGGTAGCACGATGCATTTGATCTAGCTTCAGAAAGGTAAGTGCAAACTTTAGCGTCGATCATCGTCATCATTAGTTCATGAGTCACCCTATTATTATTATTGCACTCTGTGGGGCTAAGGGCCTCAATTTCTTCATCCATTTGTTTTTTCAGCTCAAGGACAACTGCTTCACTCTCCTTTACAAAAGTAAACTGAACTGGACGACAATACAAAACTTAGCATGGTTTTGGGTTCGTCCATAAGATGTTGTCTCCATCTGTCAGTTTTAGTGGCACCAAGGAGGTCATAAAAATGCTCGAGTCATCTTCCTCACCCTCCATTTTCTGCTTGTATCGGCTTTGGTTAGAAGCACCATCAAATCCCCACTTGGATATCAGCTTCAACTGCTTGTTATGCTCTTCCTTAGAAAGGCTTTGAAGGATTCTTGTAACTGTGATATCAAGTAAAGCTTGAAGTGTAATCCTAGCCGATGAATCAGTAACTGTCACTGATTGCTTCGGAGGGTAGTAATCAAGCTTAGTTTGTTGCACTTTATAGTAAGATGGATAAATATCCTAAGCACCTTCCCGAATGGCAGCCTCTCGCAACGTAATATATTGCCACTTTGAGAGTTTTAGCGAAAGAAGCAATCCAAGCGCCTTTTCTGGCGTAAATATGATTGTTTTCACTGGTTTCTTAAGCGTTTCATTTAATTTAGCGGCTGCTTCAGGATTTTTCATCATGTATTCGATGACAGAGGCGATATCTCCATGCCCTTCTTCTTTTAAACGAGCTGCAGCTGCATATGCCAATTCACTGGAATCTTCGCCTGTGTGTTCATCAGATCTTCTCTTTTTTTGTTTACTTCCCAGATCTTCGAATGGTTTACGGGATCTTTTCGTCATTGTTCCAATGGACGTTGATGTCGACGGTTCTGGAGAGACTGAGGACGCTCTTGGTATCTCATCAACACTTGGTTCTTGATTAACTAAAGTTTGCACAAAACTCGGCCAATCAATATATGCTCCCAACCAATTCTCGTACTTTCTCCTGAAATTATCAAGGAATCGGTTGGATTTCTGCCACCTTTGTAAAGCGGCTCGCGTAAATCTCCGACAAAATTCTTTGAGAACAACACGATCTTCGTCAGACAGGCAATCGCCTATGCGGGATACAACTGCACTGAACAATACTTCATGATCAAATGAAGTACTCTCACTTCGTAGAAGAACAAACAAGTCTAAATTGGTGATTAAACTTTCCATTCTAAGATTTTATAGTCGCAGATTTAGTGTTAGCAGTTACACAGTTGTGAACAAACTAAATTATAAAACAAAACTTTAGCCCTTTTATTGCAAAACGCCAATAATTAGGTAACTACCCTCATTAGTTATCTCCTCATTAGCTAATGAAAATTTATAATTGTCACTAACTATTCTTAGAACTCATAGCACTGCTAATTAACAAATTAGCTTACTTATCAGGAAAAGTTGATTTTAATCCATAGTTGGCATTGTCGTGAGATATTGAAAATCATTAAATCACCTATAAAGACTCATTAGAAGACCTAATCAGTGTAGTTACTTAATCACTTCTTTTCGGACTCATTAGAAGAGTAAACAATTGGTAATTTGGTTGTATGAAAAGTTTTAAAACTCATGATGTGTTGATAAATATCTAGCTCAAACATAGTTGTCTACGTGTGGGTGTACTATAAACCTCTGCCAACTCCTTCGGAAATATAGGAGTGATGCTATTTTATGTTACGGTGTAGTTAAAAGTCGGTGTTCTTCAACATAAACACTAAAAGGAATCGTTTCATATGTAAAAACAAATAAAAATATTTTGACGATTTTAAAAAAAAAACGTCATGAAATTTTTCGTCAAATCGGCAACCAAAAAATCATAAATAATTAGCACTATGACCACCTCCAAGGATATTACGGTTAAACATGCCGTTTAGGAGATAATTCGATTTTTCATACTAGCTTCATACAAATTTTTCGTACAAAAATTATATTTCCTTCGTTTTTGGGCAGAATTAACTCGGGTGTCATTTTTGTACATAGTAATGACTAATAGAAGCGATATCCAGCATAAAAACAAGCACTTGCAAATTGAAATCCCTAAGTCTATGAAAGCCGATTTTCAGCCCACCGTGCGGCGGAGCAAAACTGTATGCGAGCGCTGCGTTCGGGGTGCGGTTATTTCCGTTCTGCCCGAACGCACGGTTCAATTTGCGAAATGAACGTCAGGTTTTTCCGTTCGGAAAATGTACGAACGTGTGCGCCTAGTTGAACACTCAGGTCTCCGAATCTGGAATCCTGGAAACTGAATACCTAGCCATGCTTGGAAAGTGACAGCTAGCTGTCAAACTATTAGGTTAAACCGTTAAATGTAATAGTAGCGACATCTGAAGCGAGCAATTGGCAGTTTATACAGTGTGAGTCTTCATAATGTGCACATATCGAAATGAGGGAATCTATGCTTAATTTTATCGACGGAAAAACTGGTCAAACATTATTTTTTTGTTTTAATTTTTTTGTATAATTTTTTTTTTCTCTTGGGCACTTTATTTTTAAATTTTACAATTATTGTAAAAATTAATAAAAAATATACAGATTTTTACTAAAAAAACATGTTTATTTTCAATTGAGGGTAGTTTTTTTTTCTCAATTTTAATTTTATGTGGACGCCTACTTATTTCCAATCATAATGGAGTCTGTTTCATCGCGATAGCTGATTCAGTTATATGTTACACAGTTTTGTTAAAAAAAAATTTAATTCCATAAATAGTATAAAAAAATATTTAGATTTTTTAAAATATTTTTTGTGTCGTTAAAATTAAGCATAATATATTCCCTTTCCCTCATTTCGATATGTGCACATTATGAAGACTGACACTGTATAGCCTATTGAAAAAATTAGAATGATATTTTGTACTAGATTTTGACATGACAATTTGTCAATGTCATTTGGTCATGTTGGTTATATGTTCTTTATTCATAATATATAGAAATAGTATCATCCCGGGAAACTATTTTATTAATTAAATCCATGATAATACTTTCATTACTGAACAGTTATCCGAGTATTCGATATTTTATTAATTTATTTGCATAACTAACATTTAAAATAAAAGAACTCTAGGTTTAGGTCAAGAACCATGGAGGAAAATAAGAAAGGTACCCAGACTGCGAGCGTTGAAGATCTTAAAATTAAGGGTAATGAATGTGTTAAAGAAGGGAAGTTTATTGAAGCTGTTTTACATTATACTCAAGCAATTAAGTTGGACCCTAATAACTACCTCTTATACAGCAATAGATCGTTTGCATTTCTTAAGTTGGATCAGCATTATCTCTCACTACAGGATGCTAATGAAACAGTTAGACTGCAACCGCAATGGGCTAAGGTAAGTTTCCACTGCCTAAATTTTAAAATAGCCTGTTTCACATGCTATCAAAAAGCGTCAATTTTTCTTTGTATTCTAGGGATACTTTCGTCGTGCT
The DNA here is from genome assembly GCA_949152395.1 of Agrochola litura. Lineage (NCBI taxonomy): Eukaryota > Metazoa > Arthropoda > Insecta > Lepidoptera > Noctuidae > Agrochola > Agrochola litura. Next base: position 11,019,532 of record OX424509.1, on the reverse strand, counting down.
GAGGTCGAAGCAGCCAGTGAACTTTACGATGAAGCTATAATATCATACACAAGGGCACTTCAGTTAGACCCTCACAATGTTAAATTAATGGAGTCAGTTAAAAGTATTACAGATATGCAGAAAAAGAAAATTAAAGGTAAGTAAAATAATCACACCAATTTTTTTGCTTTGTTGTATTCAACATTGCTTTCCTAAGCAATTCATGTTGTACACAAAGTGCTTTAATATTCTGGCATCAGATTCAAAGTATAATCTCAAAGATTTACTAGAACTGCAGTTGAATTTTCCAAATTCAATATTGAAACTTGCCTAATATGCTCTAAAACTTAAAAAGTGATAATATAGACACTATAAAAGAATCTACTAGCTAAATCTATTTAATTCTCTACATACCCTCTCACATATACACTCACCCCCTTCACCTAACACACCCAGAGGACAACCTTTCATTTAAAAAAAGTTAATTAAGTTTTTGTTTGTAAGCTCATACTTGCACACCCAGTCCAAGGGCTTGAGGCGCTGCATGCTGAAACACAGGCTATAAAACCTAGTTCGGCAGCAGATGCTAATAATTGGACACAATTGTTACTAAATTACTTTTAAAAGCATAATCATTTTAAGTAGCCAAAACAAATTGTGTTACATGTTTACTATTTCTGGTCTAATAAATAAATAAATGAAATATATTGGTTGTTTCCAGACAGTCAGAATATAATATGGATATGCACTTGTGTGGGGTTAATCTTTGGAATTGGAATTGTGGTACTGGACTACAGCTTAACCACAAACCCTACATTATCGGTTAGTATATCACCTAAATGAAGACCTGTGGCAGTGGGTTAGACAAAATTACATCCCAAACTTCCATTTAATCAATTTTCTTTCAAAATTAAAGTCAAAACAGTTCTTTTGAGACCCTTCACCAGTTATTTGTTATACAAAGATGGTCATTTACAAAAGATAGTTTTGAACTAACTATTTTTATTTTTTTCAGCATCCCTTCAGCATGTTAGCATTTTCCTTAGCCTTGGCAGGAATGGGCTGGGCAATAGGAAAGAGTGTATCTCTGATGAGTTCTTGGAATGCTGGCAAATCTCTGCAGCCCCCTGATGACTTAGGTACCTATTTCATTTAGCTATTTTGATACATCTTCAAGATAAAAAAAAAATTGCTTTAATCTTGTAGCATATATCCACCATGCCAAAACTGGTAAGTTACTTATGTAGTAAGTTCAGAATGTAGTTTCAATTTAAAAATCAACATTTACTCTATTCATCACTGTAAAAAACTGCCTCCTCATAAGATATAAAATGTCATCATTACGGAGCAAAATTGTAGCACTCATTTCAACTGATTTAATCATGTTTAACACCAAGAGAGATAAGTAATCAGCCAAGACGTTTTCATCTTTGCACTATGTAGGTAAACCTCATTATTGTATAAGACATACTTTTTTTTAAACTCTCAGGCAAACAGTGGCAAAGATTTCACTTCTATGCACACATTTCATGGTTAGAAAGGAAGCTGTACTTGCATGGTTAGTTATCTCTTCAGTTGAAATGTTTATTTTTTCTAGTGAGTTGGGTTGACCTTGCTGTAGGAGAGTATGTGTTCTTCGGGGTTGACAGCACAAATCAAGTCAATTAAACCGTGTTAGGCATGATGGGGGCGACTGGGACAATTCGAATTTAATTTATATTTTTCCGCTAGTACCAGCCTAGCTATAATAGCAGATCCAAAGCTTCTCATTTTAATTGTAAACTGTGTTGATTGCAGGTGTAAATGACAATTCAAACGAAAAAGATACAACAGTACCTGAGAAGAAAGCAAAGTACAGTAAGGCTCAAGCTAGACAAAGATATAAGCAAGGGAAACTTTAGTTATAAGAATCTTCCTTATATTTGATGATCCAATTTTTATAAGATTTATTAGGTTGTAAGCATGTATCAGTGGCTTGGTGGGTGGAGGTGTTGTGTTGTTAAAGGTTCTGCTAGTCCAATAATAATAGATAGTCCTTGTTTCAAAGACTTGACAAAAAGACATTTTTAAAATACAAATTATTCATCAATAAATTGTGTAAATAACAATTAAGGTTTATAATAAAATATTTACCATTTCCTGAAAATTTAATCCATGTTTAGTATTTTTATATAGTTATGTTAGTTTTGTACTTAGAAAATATTTTGAATTTATGTTAAATACTGAAATATTTAAACAATCTGTTTACAATCAGTATCCCTATATTCTGGATGTTTTAAAAGAAAATATAAGACGAAAATACATAATATTTTGTTTTAATCAAACATACATTTTTTATTAGGTCAATTAAAACATAAAATTAAAGGGGAAATACTTTATTGATCCTAGTGTAAAATGTATTTCGAAAATTCCAGAATACAATATATCCTTTGAATAAAATTCTTGGTCTCATACCTTATACTTAAAATAAGTTCAACATGTATGGGGGATAAAAAAATCTGTACAACAATAGGTTACCTACATTTACAATAAATGACTACCGTGGCAAAATTTACAGTGCATGTATGACCTTAGAACATACTCCCTAAAGTTTGCTCTGAAGTATGCGCTATTGGAAGAGACTATGGGGTGGTTTGATCAGTTACAATCTGCAAGTGAGCTTGTTCTGTTAAGTCACAACATGCTAGTACCATGGCCGTTAGAATTTTAAAATATGTAAGTCATTCAAAATAAAATTAAACTCTACCGAAAATATCTGAAAAAACCATGGATATAACTTCATAAATTACATTTACACAGTACCAAGGCAAAATTATGCGATGAGTGAATTAGGTACCATTCTTGGAATTGCACCTGTGTAATAACATAAGGTAACAAACAATGTATTACACATATTATTAATATTTATTGTATTGTAGAGTTGCACTTTGGTGTTTAAAATTACCGTCCTTTCTACAAAAGATATGTCAATCACTATCCGAGATTGCCTTCTTTCTTCGTTTAGCCTGCTTAGGTTTAACTATCTCTTCCTCCTGGAAAAGAAAACAGTTTTTTTTTTGTAATATGCATACAGTTTGTATATTCGTAACTTCCATAGATGTTCCAACTGCACATTCTAACGGCTACACATCAAGCTATACATTTCCATTATAAGCTGACGTCGTATTGTACAGAAATCCTGTACAATACGAGATCAGCAGAAACTGGAAATGTATAGCTTGAAGTGTAGCCGTGGGTACAGTACAGTTGGACGCAACCGCACGTCAGTGGTAACCTTGAGCTGGCCTAGAGTGCGTGCCACGAAAGAAGGCCTGCGGAAAATTGTGGAACTACATTTTTTTTTAATGCAATGTCATAGACACTAGCGCCACGTCAAAGGGACTTCAGCGGTGCCGCGGACTCTAGTTCAGAGTATAGTAGTAATAGAATACGAGGCCAGTTTAGATTTTGTTACCAGTGAGGTGCAGTCTACTGTTCAGAGTGTTTTAAGGATAGAAACATCGGAGAAGAATAATTGCTGGACATAAATTCATTAACCTACTTTGCAAGAGTGTGCCTGCCAGTGACTCGTTTTTAATTAACAATAAATATTAACATGTTTTATTTACCTCACTATCTTCATTAGATGAATGCAGATTCTGGTTAATTGGTAATGAATTAGAAACTAATTTCCTGGCTCGTCTTGATATAGGCAACTCGTCCTCCCACGCCAAAGCAAGTAAATCACTATATTGTCTCTGTAACGATAAAGGAATAACATAATGTGAGTAGGTATAAATAACGACCGTTTTTGCATTCATCAAAGGGCAAAAGGAAAAGTTTGTGTATGAAACGACCTATTACGTCACACATCGCATTTCTCATTCACGGTCCGCAGTCAATAACATATTAATATGGTGGATCGAACCACAGTTCTTTCGAGCCAAGCTTGTTACCACTGCACTAATGCGTGTTGATAAGTAAGTACCTACTTTATATTGTAAATGTATTCAAACCGTCTTCATACTGGGTTTCATTGTTTAAAATCCCCAAAGGACCCAACGAGTTTGAGCTAAACAATTCAGCTGGTTGTAACAACGTTACGTAGGTAGGTACAGACGACAACATAACAAGCTATACATTTCCAGTATAAGCTGACTTCGCATTATACGGAAATCGTATACAATGCGAGATCAGCTTATAGGTACTGGAAATGTATAGCTTGATATGTGGCCGTGTGTACCTACCTAATTCGTATCTGGACATACTACTGAGATAACCTAGATGTTAAAACAATTTTGTTTATCAGAATTTTAATGGTGCAAGTGTTTAGTACCTAATCCTACAGTCCGATTTGTCCTGTTTTAACAAAATATTGATTTCTATTTTCCTTATAATTGTTATACTTATGTACTTATTCATTCATGTGAATATTACTGTTTGCTGGTCAATTTCGTGTCCAAGTCATACAAACGACCGAACGGGTTTTTATTTGCTTAATTTTGTGTAGAAAGGCCCCTTAGCCTTACTGATAGCCGATTTGAAGCGATATTCACAATGTGTTGGCTATTTTTGGATTATTCCACTATGCCCCACTATGGGAAAAAGCGAAACGTTTGAAAAAAAAAATCACTTCGTTCTACTAATGGACTTATTAAACTAGGGCTGGTTTAAGATAAATTATTTAATAACAACATCACGCCTAATTCCCGAAGGGGTGAGCAGAGGTGTACCTTAGTACACACGGCTACATATCAAGCTATAAATTTCCAGTTTCCACTGATCTCGTATTGTATAGGATTTCCGTACAATGCGAGGTCAGCTTATACTGGAAATGTATAGCTTGATGTGTAGCCGTGTGTACACCCATTTTTCGCCAGTGTAATACCGGCCCCAATTGCCATCAACCGGGATCAAATCGAGACTCTAGGCCGCTACTGAGAAATTACTAATGGAAAAACCCAATGGGAATCGAATCCAAGACCTCATGCTCAGTAGCACTTGCGACCAGGACACTGGGGCAGTCGAAATTATTTATAAATTGTCTTAATTTAACACTGCCAGCCTTACCTAGGTAATATATTTTTTCCACCAACATCGATTAATGGGACAAAGCTGACATCACAATTTTAAACAGGGGACAGCTTAGTGGGCAGAGTGAACATTTTTTTTTCTTACGAAAAAACGGAAGCCTTATTTTATCTAAGGCCGAATCTATCTGAACAGTACTGATATATAAGTTGTAGTTGATAATGTAGGCTTAAATTGTTTCCTTTATGGACAAGGAATGTTATGAACCCTACTAATAATATTAATGTGAAGTTTTGGATGTTTGGTACACCAGTAGATCTGTTACCGTGGGATGATTCCCGACATCCATACTGGTGAAGCCACGGTATAAAGCTAGTGGGGTATAAAGAAACATTTAGAAATACATGATAAGTAATTTGTTAGAACTTACCCTTAAACTATCACTACTATTCGACTGCGCTTGCTGAAGTGATTTCTGCATACACTCCATATTAAAAATTGACATGTCGTTTTGTTCCACACAGCACACTCTCATTTGCTCCAAGTGGCCGAGCACCTGTTTAAATTACAACAATTTGTTAGCATATTTTTTTAAATAAAAATATTTATTTGGGTTTTTGTATTGCTCAGTAGTACAATAGACGGAAAAAATAATGGTCCCGAATTTGAGGCGGCAAGTAGGAAAGTGGCAAATTCTAAATCAGCTAAGTTTATGGAAATCGCATCAGCAATCATCTTATAGCCGCCAATTCTCCGTTGCGAGAAAGGGATAGAGCTATACGTCCTGTATATCATCTCCCTCTCGTGCTGGAGCAATGATGGTCTCTAAGACGTCGTAATACGGTCCATGGTCGAATTTACTAGAAACTGTAGGTAAGAATACTTCGCACAAGGTATTTTCTTAATACTAATGTTCACGTGAATCTTAAAAATAAGAAAAGCACTGTGTTTTAGCTGCTCGTCATCCCATGCTTCGCCAAGTGTATAATTATAGGCCTGTTGCAAACCTCCGCCGTGAAATTGAAGCGGCGAAAATACGATATGTTCCGATTATTAATCGTTATTACGATATAGTAAGTTGCAGATAATCGGAGCCTCTTTTTCGATGCAGGCGAAGGAGTGCGACAAGTTTCAAAGACGACTAAAGTGAACGGGTCTTTGGTGATCAAGAGGTTTTCAGCTTGCTTTTGTGCATGTTCAAAAAGCAAATAAGGATATTGGTTTCTATTGAGGCTCATAGGCTAGCAACCAAATATTATCTGTAAAACTCACAAGAGCCTGCGACATGTGGTTTTCTGCTTTGCAGTTCTAGTCATCCCGTTAGTGAAGTAAGTAGAGTATTAACATAAACATGAATTATGACGTAACTTAAGATGAAGAAATATGTATTTAAGTAAAAAGAAGTTATAAAATGTATAATATTTACCAGTTCAGCAGAAGGCGGCGCGTTAGGAGGAATGCTATGTTTTCCCGGACGTTTTCTTTTGTTGGGACTGGTACCTGGATATCTTGTGCTTAAAAGAACTGAAAGTAAATCGCCGACTTTGTCCTCATAATCTTGGCACCAATACATTAAAGTTGATACAACAAAAGTATCTTCATCATCTACAGCTCGGCAGAATAACTGTCGTACTACATCGGCAGTGGGTTTTTCCTGTTTTAACATCAAAAGGACTGATGTCAGAGCTTCAGCATGTTCTTTATACATTAGCTTGGGTATGATAGGTAAAACATCCTCTACTGATATATCATGTGCTGTCAGAAGTTGCCAAAGGCAATATTGTTCGAACGTCTCCCAGCCTAAGCTCGTTGACAGCATTAATGTGATGTCATCTGACTTGAACATCATCAAAGTACCCTGTAGGGTCAAGCAAACGAGTCGTTGTAGCTGACTCGCGTCCAATGTTGAAACAATAGCATGTAACAATCTTATGTGGTTCTGGGCCTGATCTTTAAATTCTCTGTACACATCAGGGATCAACCACACCAAAACATTTGCATCAATTTCTTGACATTTTTCGAAGTCGTCGGCTAAACTTTCAGCCAGCTTTATTTCTAAATAGCTACAATACTCTTTATATACATCTGCTTTGAATTTAACGTTTCTCCTTTTCGCTGCGTCGCGTTCACCGCGCTTTTCACGCTCATAACAAACTTTCAAATAAAACAGCAAACAGAAACCCACAGTGCGAAGAGTGTTTTGAGCTTGAATTTCTTTAAATGTTTCTAATATAAGTTTACGTTTGGGTTCATCATTGCTGGTAAGAAAAGTAAACATGGAAAAGATTGGTGAATTAAGAGCCACTTCGATCTCGGCTGGGGTTGCAGTACGGCTTATTTTCAAGGGTGGAATTTCTTGCACAGCTGCTGTAACTAGATCTGCAAGAGCAGTAGCCGTAGGCATCGGCGCGCTGCAGGCGTTGATCAGAGCAGTGGCTGCCGCGGCTGTGCGATCATCTAGTAATGTTTCGGCAAGAGGTCGTAACATCAGAGGCATTGCAGCTGCTAATTCAGGTCGTTCCCGCGCACGAACTTCTGACAGGGGCAAATCGTCATCATCTGTGTCTTCTGCAATATTAGGAGTATTGTCCTCTTCATCATCAGAAAATACAGGTTCGTCAGGACCTCCTCTTGGTAAGTCATCATTCCCTTCTTCACGAATTCCTGATACACCTTCACCATTGCCATTGGTGCAAAACTCTTTAAAAGTTTCTCTCACAGTTGTTCTTAGTTCACGGTCCAACTTTGGAGAGTCAAATAAGGGATGTAAATTTGGAAGCACTCTCTTCTCTATGATCTGTTGAAGTGAATTAAAAATGCCTTGCCTCACCTTCTCAGCAAACGATGGATAAAAGTTTGGAATGATTCGACATAGAAAATCAAGTAAAGTGGCAGTAACTGCAGGATGTGATCTCATTGAATGGTGCATTACTAGGATGGCTGGTTCAATGTTCATTATGTTATCTTTTTCAGAGTCATAAAACAGCCAGTCATAGAAAAGTGCTAGTTTTGCATTTGATGCAGCTACATTTGAAGTACAAGTAGTAAGTAGCCATCCAATGACTGCCCACCGTGGAATGATATCAGAACACAGGAGTTCGTTAGTAGGGTGTATTACACCAACAATAAAGCGAATCATATCACTTCTAAGAGATTGAGACTCAGGAGTGGCCAAGTATTGCCTTTGAAACCATTCTTGATACTTCTTATGATGACCAAACCTAACTTGTGATGTCAGAAATACAAGTTTCCTCTCCATGTCTGGAGTAAGTCTTGACTGCAAGTATCTGCGAGATGTTCTTGTTTGTAAGAGTTGTAACACATTTGTAAAAGTGGGGCATAAAGTTTTGGGATTTAACAATATATCTTGCCATAGCTGATGAAACTCAGGAATACGAGCAACATTCTGCAGCAGTCTTATCAAGTCTCGACCCAGAGTTAACACATCTGTGAAGCGTTCTCTTATAAGAGTGATAACAAAATTGACTTCTTTCTGTCTCAAGCTCATCAGCTGTGGTATGTTGTGATCTTCTATCAATCTCATGTATGTGTATACCACCATACAAATAAGTACAGGAAACTTGTCTAGCCATGCCCGATTTTCAATATAAATATCTAAAAGAGATTCTACCAGTATAATGTTCTTGGGAGTAATATCTCCTCCAGATGCATAACGCATTAAATTCCAACAGACACTGTCTACGCCAGTTACTGCATTCCTTATCATTTCCTTTATCAACCATAGTAGCTGGTTGCGAGTAGTATCATGGAACTTCAAGTACCTTTCTAAGATCAAGTTGGATAGGTTATTGAGCACGCACGTCAGACCGTCCCGAGTGACCAGCGTCAGATCTCTGTAGCACTTGGTTGCATTGTGAGGTTCTGTGAGGATGGACATCAGCATTCCGAGAGACACGTCTTCATGATTCTTACATACGGCATTGTTGAGCGCGTCGTGAGCTTCCTTCTCGCTGCAGTCAGCTACTAGTGATTGGAAGTAGTTGTAAGCCCTCTCGTACCTCTGAAAACGATAAAATCTAATAAGATCACTGAAAGCATTTACAAAATTGAATTTCGCGCCACGCACACTGCAGCGCCACCACTACTAGTGTTAGAAAATACGATTGTACATGGCCGACTATATAGATATTCTTTGTTGAGAAACTGCGAAATTTTACACAGTACCTCCTCAACTTCGTCCTTGTTTTCTATGGCGGTGCACACAAATAGTCTAGGCGAAATAGATTTACTCTGCTCCATAATTTGTAGATTATTAAAACTACTTATTTTAATAAAAATTTAGCGCAGGTTGCCTCCTGCATGGCTATCGTAAGCGAAAAATATTTATGAAGCAATACAATCACAAACATGAATGTGTGCGTGTATATGTCACCGACCGTGAGGAGCAAACAAAAGTTAGAAAATGCCGACAGATAGCGCTTTAGTAGTTAATTGAGATGTCGCCTAAAAAAATCTGAGTTTAATGGTATAAATGTGAAACGTTCGACTTATTATATCATAGGAACTGGCAACATTCGTCGTAAATCGAGAAAGATCTCAAATCTGATTGGTTGAAACAAAATATGATTGACGTTGCCCTTTTCCCTGATTGGCCACACCCTACATTCGTTTCAAAGTTGCCACTACATGTGACGTGAGTTCTACTATATTATAAAGCAGATAATATACTTGTTCCACAAATCGTAAAAAAATTGCTGACAAGTTATGCCAGTACCACATACTTGCTAAACCTCGACAAGTTCGACAACATCAAAAATTCAAACATGACACATGTGTATGAGGGGTTTGGGTCCGGTGGACTTGTTACTGATCCGTCGATCCGATCAAGTGTCAGTTTTGTGCACAAATCCACATGTATGAGCGTTTGAAGAGGTTTAAGATTTGCACAAGTGCCAAGCATGTGAAGCCGTCTTCATGAATTATAGCCATTGCACAAAAACACCACGTATTTCGAGCTGTAGGAGAAGAAAAATACGCGACTCACCAGTATGAACACCTCCATACAAGTTAGTTGCAGTTAGGTAAAAATATACTCGCGCCAATTGTACAATCGGCGCGAGTATATTTTATCCCGCATCCCGATCGGGACAGGACGGGGGCAGTTTAATCATAAATCTTTATTTATCTCTACATCTTATTACAGGCACTGGTTAAATAATACACAGTCAACAATAGAGAAAGGTTTCTAAAACAGGAGGATAATGAGTTTCAATTTTCTCTTAGATAGGACATGTTATTTTTACAGAAAGGTAATACCTACAATCAGCAGCAGCCTCAATCAAGGCTCTGGGTGACAATTCTTTGCGAGACCCTTGTCCTTTGTGTGCATGTGAATTGAAAGTAGGTATTTCTGATGATTGATGAGAAATGAAATGGGCCGCAGCCTAATGCGCTGATGGATCGCTCGGCAGGCGTAATTTTGCGGCCGCTGATATGCGATGCGATGCGGCCCACCTGTAGCACACTTGCGTACATTTTGTATCAACCATCGCACAGATGGTTAATACAAAATGTACGAGTGTCGAAGGATGATTTTGCTATGCTCTACGTAGCGGCCCGGCCCGTCCACGTGGGCCTCAAAATTTTAATTCGTTTGAATCTGTCTGAAACAATAACTGCGTCGCGACGTGGGCAGACGCGGTTCCTATGTGGTTTGGTGCAATTTTGCGGCACGCTGCAGCCCGCTGCCACCGTGGCGTAATGTGCGCTTAGCTAAATGCGTGAGGTTCAAATTGTAAGAGCGAGGGTGAGGTCCTGGGCAGTTGCCTGCTCGCCACTACCTACAAAATAATAAATGTAGTAACAAAATAAATCAATAATAAGTTGTTTTTTTTTAAATCGGTATTTTTTTAAGCCTTTTCCTTTTTAGGGGAAAGAGGAAAAGGGTTAAAAAATACCCTTTCGAAGACAGTTTAGGAGATGCCAAAGTTTGTATGGTTTTTTTTTACAAATTATTTAGGACCTCGAAACTTGTTACTCAGGGCCGGATTTAAGGCGTTGCAACAGGGGTATAGTTGTCACAACGAGTAGGTTTTGTGGTCGAGGTACTGCGCCTGCTGGTAACAAATTCAGCCCAAAAAAGGCGTGGTACTTCCTGGCCGCGCCACAGTCGAATTTTGAATCAGGGTTAATAAGAATAAATGTACCATAATATGTACATTATTGTACAGACGCCAGCACATCAAGCTACCCGAAACTGTCAAATTTTCCCAATCAACTTTGAACCTTACAGTTCAGCGATAAAGTTGAAAATCTATTAAATAAATTTGACAGATTGTAGTAGCTTGATGTGCTGGCGTCTGTACATAATAATAAAAAAAATGTACTATCAAGATTCGCGAGAAAGGAGATTCAAAATTCGACTGTGGCGCGGCCAGGAAGTACCACACCAAAAAAGGAGGCATGGTGCTAGATTAAGTGCCATAGAACAAATAAAATAAAAAACTGGCACTCCGGGAGTGCCGACTGAAGTGAAAATTTGAATAATTTTACTGTGCAGGAAATAATGTGTCGCGCGTTGATGTCTTTTTAATGGTCAAAAGCTGGTGTCGTAACAGTGTCGCGAAATCAATTGTTTAGACCCATCTCAAAAATGCCCAACGCGCCTAAAGAAGTTTTCATTTCAAAAACAGACCAAGTGCGTGTCGACCATTGCCCCAGGTCTCCACAAAATGGGGCTTCTAAAAGGACATGTCCTAAAATGGTTTTTTATTATTCAATAATTCTAACCAGGATAAGTTAAATATATTTGAATAGACATCCCAAAAACTAGTGGTTTTAACTATATCATACATTTTTAAAGACCTCCAATTTTGAGAAAAATATTTTTTATTTTAGTAAGAACTTACTCCTAAAACGAACAAACCTTTCTAATTATCTAGGGTAATATAGTGAACACACCCCATAAAATAGTAAACTTGTCAAAATTGACACATGTTACTGTCATTACTGTCAATTCATTGACAGTAATGACAGTACTATGTGGCAATTTATGTCATATTGACATATTCAAATAGTAAATTTGTCAAAATTGACACATGTTACTGTCATCACTGTCAATTGATTGACAGTAATGACAGTACCATGTGTCAATTTATATCATATTTGCCATAGTTGCCATCAACAAATAAAATATTTGTACTTTAAATAGTTTATAATTTTTCTCTTATATGGAGGGGTCTAAAAATATTATTTCAGTGGTTCCTAGTTCCATATTTTGTCGTTTTTATTTAGATGTAGTTTGATGCTGGTTAGATTTTTCTCGGAATAAAAAGCCAACGTCCCTACAAAAAGCGGACATCTCCTTTGATTTTTTTATTAAAAAATAAAGTTCAGTTGGTCCAATTCGCTAAATTGATATTTTTGAATAAAACGATTATCAAACAGATTAATCTAAGGAGTTCTTCTATTACCTATACTACTCGAAAACCAAAATTTTAGAGCTACATTTGCAAATGTTGAAATTACGTTGAGCATGTTGATGGTGTCGAACTGCACTGGAGAATGCTCATTTTCGAAGATAAAAATTATAAAAATAGAAATACCCGTCCGCTTAACCGCCTATCAAAATAATCTCTACTGAGTATATGATTTACATCGAGAACTGTATTTCACCGAAATTATCAATGATTTTTCGACAACTAAAGCTCGCAAAGTTCCATTAGCCTGAGCCCACGTTCGCACGGACGTAATAAAATCGCGGCAATTTTTTCTCGTGCACTTGATTTTCAACGCTCTGCTTAGCCCTAAGAGTTGAAAATCCAACAGTGGGTTTTATCAATGAGAGAATGAGAGTGAGTCCCAGCGCATTGGATTCTCAACGCTTGGCTTAAGGCTCCGTGCATGAAAATAACCTCTTTTCGTTGATAACTTATCTAATTCTAGGAAAGCTTGAAGTAATTGAAACATTAAGTCTGTAACTATAAAAGTAAATACAGTTTTAGTGGTGCTAAACCATTCGTGTCAGTCACAGCACCTATTAACAGTTGCATCACTTTTGCGCTCTCGGAAATATGGTTTATTTCGCAGACTAAAAATCACACATTAGTCTAAAACTAATGTGTGATTTTTACATTCCTTGATATGGTTAGCTAAATGATAAAAAAAAAATACATTTCTGAGAGGGTTTAAAAAAAAATTGTTATTTCAAAAAAAAATCTGTAATATTTTGTATGGAAGTTGAAAAAAGAGGTTTAAAGAGATTGTACGAGTAGACCATATGATAATGTTGATGATATTTTTTAATTTTCAAAATCAACATTAGTTTCTTCTAACGAAACGATCAAACGTGATTTTCCACCAATCCTTAATTTATATGAAAAAATGCCTTTTTGCAATGTACAGACGCCAGCACATCAAGCTACCCGAAACTGTCAAATTTTCCCAATCAACTTTGAACCTTATCCTTCAGCGATAAAGTTGAAAATCTATTAAATAAATTTGACAGGTTGTAGTAGCTTGAAGTGCTGGCGTCTGTACAAGACAAAGAATTCGACTTTTCAAATCACAAATAATTTTGTTTAAATTCTGTTTCCTTTTCTCACAACTAATGAACAAAATTGATCAAAATCAATCGATTTCATGCACGGCCCCTTAACACAGAGAGTTGAAAATCCAGTGGGCGATAAAATCGCGGCGGGATTTTATCGCCCACTGGATTCTCAACTCTCGGTGTTAAGGGGCCGTTACGTCCATGCGGACATCGGCTTACATTTATCTTTTGTGTATTTTTAGTATTATGAAAACTGAAAACAGTGATTTTTTTTTCGTCTTTTAGAGAAAAAGGGTAGAATGCACAAAGTACGTAAGACCCCTATCAGCCTCCTACTCTCTTGGTTCCGCTTTGATTGAAAACAAATAGTCGATTATTCTGTCTATTGGCAACACATGACTTGAGTCATTGAGTCATGGTGATTTTTTTTGCTGGCTTTGCCGCCATTTTGTAAGCAAGAAGCGAGTGAATGTGATTTTCCGTCATCAATAATTTGGTGTTTTTTTCATATTTGATCAATATAATTGTGTAGCTTGTGATTTTGGCAGATATTATTGCTGGAGTTCTGGTAAGTTAGAATAACTGACAAGTTACATGAATAATAATCGATTTTGTATTGTCGATCTGCAACGATGTGCCGGCGTTTATTTGGTACGCTCACTTTAATTGCATTATATAATTAACTTAACTATCCTTATCAGGTGTGACCTGCAATGGATAATCAGCGAGAAAAAGAGCGTGACCGGTCGAGGCGCGGCGACCGGCCATCCAGATTTTCTGACGCAACCAGGGACCGCTCTAACGACCGCGAGCGCCCTGATGGGAAAAGATTATTTGTATCCAACATTCCGTATGAGTTCCGTTGGACAGAATTGAAAGATTTATTTAAAGAAAAGGTATGCTATCGTTATCATCTTGACATGGTTGTTTGTACACAACAATCTTTTTAAATTTTATGTTCTCTGTGTAGGTTGGAGATGTGGCTTATGTTGAGCTATTCAATGATGAGAATGGCAAACCCAGGGGATGTGGTGTTGTTGAATTTACAAACTCAGAGGCAATGAAGAAAGCTCTTTTTGTCATGCACCGATATGAGTTGAACGGACGGAAACTTGTGTTGAAGGAAGAAACAGGTATCTTTGCCTTACTTACCTTAACTTTTTTACTGTGTTCGTTTTCATGTACATAATTACAAGTGTATTTAACCCCAGTTTCAGGGAATGATAGAAACAGGATAAACTCGTCAAGGTCAGGGGGTGGCGGTGGTGGCGGCGGAGGCGGCGGCGGCGGCGGCCGAAACAATCGAGATGATAAGGAGTAAGTACATTTATTTATATACATTTTCATTTAAGCACTTGTTTTATTGCCAATATTACATAGTAACATAAACTTGCAGCTAGATCTTATTGTGCTCATGGTACTTATAATTTTGCCAAATAATTAAAGCTCTAAATAGTGGCTAGGTTATTATGAATCTTGAGTAAATACATTTTAATGTCATTAGAATGACCTTTATTGATAACAATTTACAAGAAAGTTAATGTTTAAAACACAAATTCATTTAATAGCTCAAAAGCTCATAAAATCACAGATTTTAAACATGTTTCTTTGTTGCCTTCATTCAAAGTATTTTTGTTGTTCTGATTTTTATTTGTCATATTTTATCCAATTCTAACAATAGGTATTGTTCTATTTGTAAGTAATTTCAGTTGGGGTATCAACAAACCAAGGGAACCAGAGAATTACAATACTTATGGTCTTAGCCTCCAGTTCCTTGAGTCCATCAATGTACAACCACCACTAGTCAAAAAAGTGTTTGTTGCTAATGTAAGTTACAAACATTCATTATTATTATGCTAGCATTTTCCAAACAATATCACTTTCCATGAGATTCCATTTTGAGAATAATTCAAGAAAGAATAAAAAATGGGGACTCAAAAAAAATTAAAACTATGGTTAATTTTCAGCTTGATTACAAAGCAGACAGGACTAAAATAAAGGAGGTGTTCAAAATGGCTGGCAAAGTGCGTAACATTGATCTGGCAGTCGATAAAGATGGCAACAGCAGAGGATTTGCTGTGATTGAATATGATCATCCTGTTGAAGCCGTTCAAGTAAGCTATTTAATATCATTAATGATTAATGAAGAAGTTTTAAGTTAATAAATAAACCAATAAAATGCCATTTCATTATTTACAGGCTATTTCAATGTTTGATAAACAAATGCTGTATGACAGAAGAATGACAGTACGCATGGACAGGGGTGTAACAGATAAGGGTGAAGTAAGGCTTCCTGAAGGTCTTAAGAGCATTGGTCTTGGTCTTGGACCCAATGGAGAGCCCCTAAGGGATGTTGCAAGGAATCTACCACCACAGACCCCTGCTACAACTAACTTGAGTCTTGGAAATACTGGCACAGGTTTAGGTGCTGGAGTTCTGGGGGCAGTACCATCTGCTGGTGTGACCCTGAATGGTCTTGGTGCAGGTCTGTCAGCAAACCAACTGAATGCCAACTCTGCTTTAGGTGGAAATCTGGGACTTCAGGTAAGGGTAACTATTAATTTATAAAATTATCAGGTTTTCAGATACCAAAGGTATGTGACCTTCATAGTAAAGACTCAAATCATACTTCTGTTTTCAGGCCCTGAGTCTGACAGGATTGGGAGCCCTTCAGAATCAGTTGCTCCAACAAGGGTTAACTGCTAATGACTTGGCAACAGTGCTTAGTGCTCAAGCCAATGTGAACTCAAATAATTTGGGTCTTGGTAATCAAGATTTGAGCTCTGGCCTAAACCTAAGCAACTCTGGCTTGTCCAACAGTGTGATGGGAAATAATTCACTCAGCTCTGGACCACTCTCAGGTCAGTATTACAGTAGAAATTACACTTTAATTTATAATAATGTGTAGCTGTTGTCTATTGACCACATATTCTCTTGTTACAAAAATCTATTGGGCTTGGGCTGGTCAGAAACAATATCACGTTAGAACAAAAGAGAATCGATTTAGCTACAATTTCGTCATAATGGTCTTTCCTCCTTTCCTGCAATCAAAATCTAAATAATCAAATCTATGGGAGTAATTTCGTGAAAAGCGACGGAAGTGTGTAACAGGAAGCCGGGGAAGCGCTTTTTGATTTGACCAATGAGCACGCGCGGTGCTAATGTTGACGACCTTGACGAGGCCCCGGCCCTTTAATATTGCTCATTACCTTAATGTTGCTCATTACCTTAATGTTGCTTATTATCTAGGTGAGATGTCATTTGTAACACATACTAAGTGGCTACTGTAAGGTTCGTTTTTTTTTACGTTTAGGCACTGGTCGCCAAATGGGAGGTGTTACAGTGTCTGCTCAATATGGACGGGACCCTGGCGTGCAACAGTCGAACCGGGAGAAGACATCCGACATGGTTATCATCACTAATGTAAGTATAATCACATCACTAATCTTATCTCTCAACATTTTCGATTGTCATATTTTCTGATATCAGTATTGATTGATTTCA
Source organism: Agrochola litura (assembly GCA_949152395.1). NCBI lineage: Eukaryota > Metazoa > Arthropoda > Insecta > Lepidoptera > Noctuidae > Agrochola > Agrochola litura. Next base: position 11,002,527 of record OX424509.1, on the reverse strand, counting down.
ATGCTTCTCATTTCACACATGTTTCCATTAACGTTTTTTTTGCAACTCTTTGTCCTTGTGACCTCATATAATATTTGATTGCACCTTATACAATGTCGCCCATCGGCATTTGCCCGTATTTTTCTGAATATTCATAATTTTTTTCGAAAAATAACTTGGGTCTATCTTTAATATTTTTCATGTTATTCAATTTTTTATGTTTTGAGTAGCGTTTGCCATATCTCCGATGATATTGACTCGATTTGGATTCTGTTTATTATTTCTAAAAGCTATGAGTTATTTTATCGGATTAACTAACATTTTTATTAAAATTTGTCAAGTTTGCAAAAAACAAAGAAACAGTGTTTTTTTAAATAACACAAGTGTACATTCATAAAATCAAAGTTCGAAAAAAACAAAAAAAAGAGTCAAGTTAGACCCCTTTTTAACCGACTTCCAAAAAGGAGGAGGTTATATGTTCGACGCGTATGTTTGTTTTTTTTTTTTTTTTTTTTTTTTTTTTTTTATGTATGTCCACAGATTTCTCCGTCATTTGTGGACCGATTTTGAAAATTCTTTTTTTGTTTGAAAGGGTATGCTCCCAAATTGGTCCCATATAAATTTTATTAACTTTGCTTGAGTAGTTTTTGAGTTAGATACAAAATACGTATTTTTTTCCCACTTAGTATGTAGATGATATGATAAGTTCCTGACACTGGTAGTAGGTAGTGGTATTCGAATGTGTGTGGGGTAGGTACCACAACTAAAAAGTGAAAAATAAAAACTTTTTACAAAAAAAAAACTACCGACTTCCAAAAAAAACACTACAAAGTGAAAAATAACTTTAATTTCGGAAGTCGGTGGCAAAAAAAGAAAACACAAAACCCAAGACACCGACTTCCGAAATTAAAGTTATTTTTCACTTTGTAGTGTTTTTTTTGGAAGTCGGTAGTTTTTTTTTTGTAAAAAGTTTTTAAAGTTATTTTTCAATAATTTTTCATGAACATTCAGAAAAATGCGGGCGGGCACATGCCGATGGGCGACATTGTATATTGAAGTCTATATCTATAAAAGGAAAGGGTGACTGACTGAATGAATGACTGACTGACTGATCGTTCTATCAACGCACAGCTCAAACCACTGAACGGATTGGGCTGAAATTTGACACACAGGTAGATAATATGACGTAAGCATCCACTGGGTTTTTGGAAAATCGACCTTTAAGGGAGTGAAAAGGGGGATTTTATTTGCATGAAAAATCTTATTCCTTCAGTTAATAAACTTGAAACTTGGCACGAATACTTATCTATGTAAATTATAAAGTTTTCCATTTTTAGTTTTTCTAAACTACCCCCTAAGGGAGGATTGGGGGGTGTCAAATTTTGTATGGAAGAATTTTAACGCGCGGTCGGATTAACTCGAAACTCAGTATTTATACTTAAGACTGAAAACAAATAAAAAGTATATCAAGGTTTTTTGAAAATCTAACCCTAACGGGGTGAAAAGGGGTATTCATTTTTACAGGGGAGGATTTTACTGGCTTGATTAACTTGAAAATTGGTCTAAATAATCGATGTCAAATAATGGAAACGTCACAATAGACTTTTCAAAAATTATTATCACGATATTTGCTATGGGGGATGAGCAATATTGCATTATGTTCGTATTCTTCTATAGTTTACCGCAAACTGTAAAAAGACTATCCAAAAGGTTAGAATATTGCAGATAATTACGGATTTAACCTTTTAAAAGATTATCATCACGCTATACCTTTATGGAGCTAGGTAGTCAATCATAACATATACAGGGTGGATGTTGATATGGGGCAATAAGGGCAGGTACCTTAACCGTTGTCGCTACAAGAAAACGGTCTTAGGAGACTGTCCTTAACTTTTTGAAACATGTTGATCTGCATTCACAGATTTTGAAAAAAATGTACAGTCAGCAAGAACTTGGGCAATTTTCACAAAAACTTTTTTGATGCCAGTCGATCCTATTTCTTATTACTAGGGTCAAAAAACTATATCGGGCCAACTGATTTTTGAGTACGAGAAAATTCAGTGATTGTAAAAAAACTTTCCATACATTTCGTATGAAATGAGCCTGAGAGGAGATAGAACAACACGAAATATTATCCGCAACGATACAAAATCCGTAGTGCGCGCTTAGCCTAAGTTTTTTATATTTATTTCAACTTGATACCTCCACGCGTTTCTGAGAAAAAGTGTCTTGACAGGCAACAATGTCATCCTTTAAAGGTTTCCATTTTTAATTTTGAGGTACGGAACCTTAAAACAGATTTATTATCTTAACGGGTGAACAGATTTAGATGAATGGAATACGGATAGGCCATGACCTGGGTTAGGACATATGATAAGTACTCTGAATATCGGTAGTACACACAGCTACACATCAAGCTATACAAAACCAGTTTATGTTGATCTATCATTGTATAGGATTTTCGTACAATGCGAGGTCAGTTTATACTGGAAATGTATAGCTTGATGTGTAGCCGTGTGTACGTTCCTGTGGGATATTTTCCGACCTTTACGCGTGCGAAGCCGCGGGCAAAAAGCTAGTTACTACATATATTAGTAGAAGAGTAAATTGAGGTCAAACGATGTTTCTTACAGTTGCCGCCGACCGTGACTTGGCAGTTGATTCGCGAGAAGTTTAGCGAATGCGGCGACGTCAAGTTCGCCGAAATGACCGCGCCTGACACTGCCGTGGTCCGCTTCCATAAGGAATGGGATGCCGAAAGGGCAATAAGTATCCTTTTTACAATGAGACTTAGAAAGAATAGGGATGCCAACAAAAAAAAAATGGCCATCTGGTAGATTAAAAAATATTGCACACGTATTTTTTATTTTTTTACATTATCAGCAGATTACGGGAATGCATTTGAGTTAAAATGTGCCATGACATCACGAGTTTGTAGATTTTATACTTGTGACGTAGCGACCCCCACTCCCCAACTTTAATGTGTTGTATCCAAATATTTTTTTATAAATATGATAAAGCAAAAAATACGTGTCTAATATATTTTCATTGTCTGAGTGATGGACTAAATAGAATTCCTTTTTTTATGACCCAGGCATCATCCCTATTAATAATGTGTCACACTATTATTTTTTTATTGCAGCATTCAATTTAAAAGGTATGCATGCAAAACATCAAAATAAAAAATACTTGAAAAGAGCTAAATGTTGATCTACAATTTCACAAATCTGTTTAATAATCCTGTTTTGAATAGATTTCCTTAACACAATAATCAGAAATGTTCGACCGCACCCGTATCGATGGCAGGACAATAGATGTTCGCTTCTTCTAGCATTCGGAAGAAGGAGAGTGAGTGCTTTGACTAATGATACTGTTTTTGTTGCATTCTATTTTCCTTGCGTTGTTTTTTTTATTCCAGAGAAAACTGAACCCTTGCTTCTAGGAATACTCTTTGCAATTTCCCTTAACTCTCGTAAATGTTAGCTTCGTGCCTTCGGGAAAATAGTCAATGAGTAGATTTTTCTAACACGGCCCAGATTTTCCGCGCCTACATTGTGTTTCTACTTCTTTTCCCATTTTTGGGTGCATAAGATCTTAGTATATTTTATCCTTAGCCTTTTACATCTTTATGTACCGTATTGACTGTTGTCAAATGAAAAAAAAATATACTTCTTAGTTTTGTGTGCATTTGATGATGTGTCACTATCTGCTGTCGGGTTCCATCAATAGCAATAAGCATGTTTTTTCCTGCTAATGTCGTTCGTCCGGCCTGCACATTTTGTCCTACCTAGGCTAGGAGATGGATGTGGAAACCTGCTCCCCGTCTTTACTTGTCTTGAAATTCTAAAAATACATTTATCGAGGAAACTGCTGAAAAATCTACTCATCGTAATAAATTGGCGTCTATAAGTTGCAATTGAATGGAGATGAATGTCTCGGAAAGACATCTAAATATTGTTATTTTTGTGATTTCAGGGAAGTTTTGAAGTCGGTCTGATTTGGGGTTTGTATACACTCTGCTGCCTGGATAAAGGAATGATTTCCCATCTTCGTCTTGAATTGTATTTGGTGATGTGTTCTCAAAACTTTGTCTCGTTTGACGTTTAATTATCGATAAAACACTTGTATTTTAGGTTAAGTTAATGTAAGCGTCTGAATGTTTTATGTAGCCCTAATTATTAAAGCTTAATAAATTTCATTTGAGGAAAAAAAAATCTATTGTTATGTTATGCTCCGCTTTTTTCGACTGATCCATTAATTATTCGATGGATTTGAAACGTTGATAATAAATCAGTTCCTTGTTAATATTTACACAATTTACGTCTCGTGCTATTTCGAGGTGTCAGGCAAATAGTGTCATTGTGCAACTAGTGATGTCGCTAAGTGTGTATCTAAACAAACGCAAAAGTTGTTGAGGCGCCTGTCTGTTTCTGGAATAGTGAAGCAATTCGGTAAATTTTGTAAGTCACAACTTGGCAGTAGGGTTCTGCCAAGCATGGCGTGATAGTTATGAAATGGCAGAAGACCTGGCGGAGTAAGATGGTGAATAATCGACTTAATTTCTAAAACTCCAAGGTATTAGTTATTTAAAAGTGTTGAAAATTCTTGCAGCATCGGCAAACAACGGAACATGTATTTTTGAATTGCTTTTGATTTTCCAATTCCATTGCCAGTTGAAACTTACATACTATGTTGTTGTTGAGAATGAATAAAGTATTTTTTTATCTGGTAAATGTTTATTACTAGGTACGTGTTTACATTGACCAAGTTCTGGTAATAAAACTTATCGTAACACAGTTTTACTGTGCACTATTTAAGAATTTGAATTCGGTCGACATTTGCTTGTGCTGCCCTCGTCAGTTGGTTATGTGTAACGAGACGTAATATTTCATCATTATGCCAAAAATAGCTGAATGAGCTATGACTTCTATTTGGTTGCAATAATTGTAATTTACTCACTATTTTATCTCTCGACCAGTGATTGTTAAAATTGGAATCGTAGACATGTAGCTATCCTTGTGTTTACTTCGCAATAAATAGCTAAACATTGCACATTGAGCTGTCTCATTCAACATGAAAAGTTTTCGAAGATTGCAAAAGTTGGGTCTGTGATGCGTCGCAGTTACTATGAAATACGTCTTCAGACTTCTTCGACTCGAATGGTAAGTTTTCTGTCATCGAACTTGGAATTTTGCTATTTGTTTCGGGTGTGCATGGGGTTTTATAGAACTGTCATACTTAGAAAAATGTCCATACTTGAATCACTCTGCAAGAGAGGTTTACATCGGAGTCTGTTTCCAAAATTATAATACGAAAGCCCTTTTATATGTCATGGCGTATCCAGCGTTTCAAGGAGCGACTTTTGAACACTCAGTACTGTTGGTTATCAGTCAACTTGGCAAGGAGATTGGTTTGGTCGGTCCGTGTACTGTCCGGCTGCCCCATGCGTTTGTATCCTCTACATTAGCGGACGTAATGCAATAGACTCACGATTTGTAACTTGGATTTGGATGTAGATACTGCGTCATTTGTATTCGAAGGTTTCGTGATTCATGCCATGTTGGATAACTAGTTGAAGTTTGGATTGTTTCGTAAATCCCTTTTTTAACTTAACGTGTGACATTTAAACGTGCTTGGTTTAATAAACATCTATTGCAGGGTACAAACAACGAGCTAAGTTATGACGATTCAGTCAATGTTCCTAAAATGGAAAGATGATAAAACCACAGAAAGCGACTTCGCCATCCATTGAGCTGACAGCAATACAGGTATGAATACAATACTTTCTGTATGAATTTATTTCTGTTGTTAATCTGACCCCTAAATAACAAAGTCAGAAAACCTTTAATACTAAGGGGGGACGCCGATAGAGCGACGGTGGGCGTAGTGACGATGATGGCGGTTTGAACGCAGTATTAATTGCATTCAAATCAACCTGCCTGGCCTTTTCTCAACTATGTTGGGGTCGGCTTCCTGTCTTACCGGATGCAGCTGAATACCAGTATTTTACATGGAACGACTGCCTATCTGACCTCCACAACCCAAGGCTAACACTATACCTGTTGGTAAGACTGGTGTCAGAATATTGGGAGTCTGACTACCCCCGTAACGACCAACAGCCACGCACGGGTTAAATTAAAATGTTAGCGAAACTTCACAGACGCGAAATAACAAAAGAAAATAGATTTTCTCAACTCATACTTCAAGTAACAACACTACCAGCGGCCGTTGACTCCCGTTTTTATTTTACGTGTTTAGTTAACGATACCCCGTCTGCAGTTTCGCTTGCTGATTTGATTTGACCTTAAGGCGAAAGCGTCAGGATAGCCCGCGAAATTCGTGGCCTATTCGCTAACTTATGGAGTTGTATTGCTGATTGTAATGATTATAATTGAGTAAAGCCATATTTGTTACGGCCGCGAATCATATTTTACAAACATAACATAACATCACGCCTTGTTTCCCCGAAGGGTTGGGCAGAGGTGTCTCTATAGCAGGTATATTTTAATCTACATAAAACCTGACACTGACCTGCAAAATGAAAAAAATTAAAGAAAATTTTAATTTCGCGGGCTGCCTTACCGCATCCCTCTTAAATAACATACTTTTCATTAAAAAACAGCCATAGCACCAGTAATCGCATATCGTCGCTCGGCATCCAATACCGCGAATGTGACATTTTTGACGAAAATCATTTTTAAATGCAGGATCACGTATTTGAACATGTAGAATGAAATAAAACAAAAATCTGATTTTCGTCAAAAATGTCACATTCGCGGTATTGGATGCCGAGCGACAATATCGCGTCTCAATATGTTAAAAGTTGTGTTTTACCAACTTACAGATGGCGCATGTACTGTCTGGTTCTGCAAAGCGGAAACGGTAGTAAAACAGATGATATCACATGCTGGCGCTTCAAACAAAGAGGTAAAAATTTGACATTACAGACACTATGGTGCAGCATCGGTGTCCTATCCGATTTTCTTTTTGCTTAATTTTTGGTTCTTTTTGTTACAGGTATATTAAAGTCCGTTTTTAGCAGACAGGTGACAAATGAAAGTCTTATTGTAACGAGAAATTTATTAAATCATATTTTATTCATATTTGTTTTTTATTGTTAGACAAACTTGGTAATTTTGACCTTTTGTACCTCCGCCAGACACCCTTTGCAATTTGCATAATCTCGTAGATAGGGATCCTTAGTGCTGTTAACATTAACTCCATTATTGAAATGACTGATGTGCCGATACATAGGTTAACGACACCTCCACTTCTCACTGTAACAAAAACCTTGGTCATGCTCATGCTTCTGCTTAGATAAATATAGAATTATAAAGTTGATAATATAATCTAAGGTCTATTTAAATCCATGTTTCCGATTGATATTATCTCAACTTTATGCTAATGTAAATTAAGTTGATTTAAGCATGACTTGTACAGTTGAAAAAGTCATATAAAAAGGTTGAAGTTGCAGCGCAAACTAAATCTTATACAACAAAAATCAAAACAAAAAAAAAAAAAAAAATCTTATAATCTTAATTAACTTTAACACCTACGTGTTAAAGTTTTAAAAAACAAACGTATTTGTTTACATGTTTGGAAATTAAATTGCGAACGTAGAATACGTCTATATTTTTTACGCAGTACCTAATTCTAAGCTACGAAAAGACCAAAATCTGATAGGTACTTCTGTGCCTTGGCATATATACTTACAGAAAAGGTCATTAAAGCTAAATATAATTTCCCTCATAACTCGCACTTTGGGAAACGCAGATACGCTGACTCTCAGTCGGTTCATGTTCACCTGTGGCAAGAACGTCTCACGGTCGTTCTTAAACACGTCCTCTTCACAGTTGCCCAAGCATCCACAATCACTGAAAGATCTTGGCAAATCGTCGGTATTATCGAATTTCCCCATAGTTTCATTGTCAATGGATAGTTTCAATATTTCTTTTTTGTATTCAAGAACACACTCCAGTTCTGCTAAGTTACATATTTTTTCGTGATCTGAAATCGCATAATATCGTCGCTTGAAAGGCAACATTGACTAAGCGACATGGGAACCCATGTCGCTTAGTCAATGTTGCCTTTCAAGCGTCTATATGGAATCCGTTACTAATGCGGCTACTGAAACAAGACTTACTACACTTATTCATATCAAGAAAAACAGCACAACTGAAATATAAATCAAACTTATTTTTATTAGGGTAGGTAGGTACTCATTCAATGTATGGCGCGGTAGGTGGGGTCCTTGCCCGTAGTCAAACTATTTTGTCCAACTGACTGAGCGATTGGCAGCTGCGCTACTGCTCGCGGGTTCGATTTCCAAATGAAAATATTGGTATTTTTATGGCCTACAGAAACCAAGACCAGTGAAGGGCCAATCGGAGCGTCGAACGCGGTCGATGTGTGAAGTCGAGATGGTTAAAAGAAACACACTAGGGCCTCTGATGCTTTTCCGAGTTTTGAACAGTATTGTAGGTATTTTGTTGACTTACCCAGTGGTTTATAAATATGCGGTATACAACCGCACAGTTTGAATATCATTCTAATTCTGCAGTCCAACAAGCAACGATTGTATGAGTAAATCGGGTATCTCTTACTAGTTGTTTCGTTGGTAAATCTGCAATGATAGATAGGTCTTTTCAACTGGGTACCTACCGGTACATATTTTAATACGTTATAAAAAATAAGTACTTTTAAAATAGAAACAAGTAGGTTCTTATAAGCAACTCGATCGACACGAACTACTCGTCTATTTGTACAATCACGACATCACCCTTACCTGCACTTCCGAAGATGCAAAGGAATGTACTTGAGATCCTCTGAAGCTCGAGTGCTCGTAATTTGCACTCCAAAAGACAAGAACCCTTCAGTTTCAAAAGTTAACGCTGGCGTCCCGCTCAGAATTACTTCGTCGGGGCTCAGAGTATAAACCTGCAATTTTAAAATGTGCAGTGTAGGTAGGTACCTACCTCTCTTCTGTGGTATTTTGATTATGATTTTGAATTCGTAGGTATTAAGGTTACCGGGTCGGTACCTATTGTGTTACTATTATTAGACATCAATTAAAGGGTTTCGGAAATCAATAGTCAATTAACAGGTAGGTAAATCAATAGTGGAAGATTCTATTACTTACCTACCCTGTTATAGCTGGTAGGCACGGTCAGCATCAAAAGTCGATTAACACTGTTACTTTGACGTTTATCAACTAAATAGATACACGGTTTGATACTTTGTTTTTCACCATTTCATACAATAGCTATGAGTTAATGCTCTTAAATTTTTATGGATATTTTGCTCAATAAATAAGATTGAAAAAACTGAAGTGTTCATCGACTTTTGATGCTGACTGTACCTATAGTTATGTAGTCTTGTCTAACTAACAACTTTGAACAGATTGCAAGTAGGTAGAGGACCAAGTTCTCATTTATCTTAACTCTAATTAAATAAAACTCAAAAGTTTCAAAAGTGTGATAAGTACCTACTTATTCCCCCCGCTACACATGTAAGTATAATTTTATTATGAGCTCAACATTGTGCAGACCACTGCCAATTATGGGCAATGTCAATGGGCTAACTTCGCGAACGAAAAATATCGCGAAATTAATGTGACAAATTGTTAAGCGCGTACGCGTAAACTACTGCGATTGGCTGTTAACAAATTATTAAACCAATCACAGCAGTTTAAGCGCGCTTGACAATTTGTCACATACATTTTGCGATAATTTTCGTTTGAGCGTTTGAGCAACTGGGGCATAACTCACCTTATAGACATTGGCGTAGTTAACTAACTGCACAAAAAAGTCAATGTCGTGCACGGAGAGCTCAATGTTGTTTTTGGCGTATGCCACACTGCTGTCACTCCATTTGCTGCAATACAAAACGAGAATGTTACCTAATGGAACACGGTGCTTCGTCATGCAAATGTAAGTGCATTGCCTGCAAATAAAAAGCTGTTCGGACGCGAATGTTAAAATTGGATTCGGTTTAGGGTTGGTTAGAATTCGTAAATTAGGTACAAAATTTTCAATGAAATTAAAGAGTAAAAATAATTACATATAAGCAAATAATAATTAATGCTTTAATAATTTTTTGACATTGAGCATTTTTCTTAACCACCAGAAAATAAGTACCTAGGTACCTACTAACAATTCTCAGATTTTATTTGCTAGTTTTTGAGGTTTTTTGTTTGGTCTGAGGTTTTGGATGGCTTTTACCATGACCATGGTATAATGCAGATAGCTTGTAATTGAATCTACCGATAGGTACGGTAAGGTACGACATTTATTGGTTGAGACGGATCTGTATTTAGTGTGTTTCTAGAGACCCGGGTCTGGGTCAGACATGGGTTTTACGAGACTGGATTTATTCGGCATGGGAGCAAGAGGTAAAACGGATCATCAAGCTTTAAACATAGGTAAACATAACTGGAAGTAAGTAAACACTGAATTAAGTTATGCCAAGAATTAGAATGAAGCGTCCCATTAATTTATCCAACAGAGTTTATGTGGGTCCGGACCCGTGCTTCACCTAGGTTCTCCACCTGGGTGAAGCATGAAGGTCCCGTGCTCCAACTGATGATGTTATTGTAGAGTGATGCCGTAAATTGTTTTCCCTATATGATTCAAAAGATCTAAACAATTATTTAATAGGAGTGAATTTATATACAGTAAATGTACTGTGCAATGAGGTCTTATGAGGTTCCTACGTACTTAGATACTGGAATAAATGCTTACGTGGGATCGTCGAGTATCGCAACGTTCGAGTTTATAATGTGGCACATTCCCATCTCAGTCATAGTAGTGTCTATAGTTATGGGCCATTTTATCAGAGTTGTCAATGTTTGGTTGTTAAATCTCATGAACAAATCTGCAGCGATTGTCGCGTAGTCTTCAGGATTTATAAGCTTTAAACAAAGGGAATTAGTAAAGTTACATCGCTATTGGTGCCGATTCCCTTGTTCACAAACTAAACTAAATTTAAGTTCAGTGCATCTTTTTCTTTCTATTTCATGAATAAATGGACAGAAGGAAAATTTTAGTTTAGTCTTGTCAAAATAATCAGCGCCTGTCACTACTCCATACAAGTTTAGACGTGATTAAAAACTTGCCTACTAAAATTACGTCAATTTACGTCAAGCGCTGATTAATTTGACAGGACTAAACTTAAATTTATCTTCTGTCCTTTTCTTAATGAAATAGAAAGAAAAAGATGCACTGAACTTTTATTAATCAAACCGTCTAGAAAGAAAAGGGGGATTTATCGACGGGTAGGATAAATAAAAAAAAAATGGTAGGTAGGTACCTATTTACATACCTGTAATATTTCAGGTGGAGGTAGATCTAGAACATTCAATGTTTCCAACGACACTGATATAATTGCAGAGTAGTATGACTCCAAGTTATAACCAGTCCTGTTGAGAGTATCACTGAAAAACATTATCTTTTCTAAGTATAAAGAACGTATGTATGACAGTAACAATATATCTTCTAGTTTATAATAAAAACTAGCCAAGTGCGTGTCGGACCACGCACAATGAAGGGTTCCGTAGTTGGGATGAATTTATCTCAAGAACAAACTTATTATTGCAGTTGAAAAACATGTTCCCCATACATTCCAACTGCAAGTGTAAGTTGGTCGATTATTACTCGTTACTCGTTGCTTATTTGTGATAGTTTTCTTTTAACTTCGTTATATATATTACTGCCATAGCTTTTTTTCATATATCCTAAAACAACCATTTAGCTGACAAGGGAGAGAGGGACACATGACTCTAACAAAAATTAGCACTTTAAATCTTAATATTTCACAAACGGATCCCTGAACTGAAAAATGGATTTCACACACCTACGATATATTTTAACGACCTTTCCAACGACACTCCACAACATGAGAAACACGAGAAAATAAAACAACCCCACTTTATATTATATTTTTAATGATTTTATTTTACCACTTTGTCGGCGTGATTAATATGATATTATGTATACCAATGTCAAATTACAGCTTTCTAGTACTAAGAGTCTCTGAGCTAAGCCGTGGACAGACAGACGGACGGACATGGCAAAACTATAAGGGTTCCTTGTTGACTACGGCAGCCCAAAAATTAAATGCTGTTCATTGGTAAGCGCATAGGTAACTCCAGAACGGCTCGACCGATTTGGAAAACGTTTTGTTTTTAAATATTCGTCATAGTCCTAATCAGGTTCTTACGGAAAGAAAAATTGGAAAAGTTTCCTGGAAAATGTTCAAATTCGAGATAAACTGAACGTGTACTTTTTTGTATGAATTATTGAGGACCGGACAACGTCAGTCGGGTCAACTAGTTGATAATAAAACAGGTACCTACTTGACATAATAAATAAACATTTCATCGTCAATTTTGGTCACGGGACACAGTACAATCGCAGGGTAGGACACGTTCCAGTTCAAGTAGTCTTTCTCTACACTGTTCACTATTGGTTGCTCCTGGAAATAAAATGTTTACGGTAAAATGATCTTTATAACAATCAGGATAAAAGTGCCTGACTATGGCACATGTCCCATCGACGAGGAAGCGACTAGCTATCAGCGCGCTTAGTACATAATTTATAAAATGAAAATGTAAAGGGTACCTGGTGTCCTGAAACACAGGCCATGAGCCTAGCTTAGGCACCAGTCTCCCACAATATATTATTATACTCATCTGAATTGTGTATCTTTGTCGAATCTGACCAATGTAAAATAATTTATGTATATTGTGGTGAGAAAATAAAGTGATTGATTGATTGATTGAATGATTTTGTCGCAAAATTAAGGTACAAAAGATTGTAGGTCCCGTGTAAATAAAAGAGATACATATATTAATAGTTGATCGCTGACTGTTCACACTGCAGCCGCCGGCGAGTACTCGTTTGTCGCAGCGACAAGAGCTATCAAAGAGAGTACTCGCTCATCGATGCTCGCTTGGCGGGCAAAACACTCGCTGGGAGACTCACGCTTGGTACATACGCGTGTCAGCGAGTAATCGCTCATTGGCGTCGCGTGCTCGCTGCTTGTCGGTCGACCACTCGTTAATCGCCGGCGGTGTGACGGAAGCACAAAGTAATTGGGCGTTAATAAAGCGCATCAAGCTTTTAGAAACACTTGGGCCGTGTAGAGTATCGAACTTGCTTGGACAGTCTCTTTCTAACACTGTGATGTGCCATATTAAGGCCCGCAGATATTTAGGGCATTAATATGTAGGGCATTAATATGTAGGGCGTTAATATGTAAGGCATTAATATAATAGTCTTAGACAGGAATCTCAATTTTAAATCTCATATCGGTCTGCTAACTGGACGAGTTCGCAAACTGATTTAAGTACATCTTTAAAACTCTTCGGTATATTGCCAATCCCATTGTAATACGCAGTGTCTATTTCGCACTTTGCCTATCTATTGTAATTTATTGTATTTCCTATTGGAGTTGGGGCGGCGCAGCAAAAACCACTCTCAAGCCGCTAGAAGTAGCACATTTTAAAAGTGGCCACTTTTCGTCCTATTCTTTTTCCAACCGACCAACTATACAATCACTGCAAAGTTCTAAATTTTTGGCAACACTTCATACTAAAGACAGTCATTCTGCTACATCGCAAAACCCCATACCGAATTATAGAAAATAATAAACGTAGTAAACGTCGAAAAGATGGGATATGTTAGTTGCCGCCAGTACGCTCAACTTTTGTAAAGACATTTTTTCATTTTCTTGGTCCGTTCTTAAATGATAAAATAAACGAAGAGTGTCAAATCTACGAACTACCGTATTACAAATGTAAAAAGATTGTGCAATCGTACCTCCAAAATAAGTCATATGACGAAACAGAAAAAATCTTAACATAATCAACATGGACAAGCAAATACAGACACACATACACACACCCTCACACACACACATTTACTTACCATAAAATAATTTTATTAGCACGTTTACTAAAACGTATATTAAATTCAATACTTCAAAATTGTAACAGTAACATCAGAAGCACTATGTAACCTTTACGTCATTATATCTTAGGGGACCGGACTGCTTCTCCTTAACACAGGTTTTCATAACCTAGCTAAGAGAGCAGTGCTCACCCACACGTTGTCGATATAGTACTTATTTTGTAAAACTGTTTTTTTTTAACGTGCACTACAATGCTTTATTTTTGAGTAAATAAATATTTATTATTAATATGTAGGGCATTAATATGCAGGGCATTAGTTAATATGTAGGGCATTAATATGTAGGGTTTTAATATGTAGGGCATTAATATGTAAGGCATTAATATGTAGGACATTAATATGTAAGGCATTAATATGTAAGGCATTAATATGTAGGGCATTAATATGTAAGGCATTAATATGTAAGGCATTAATATGTAGGACATTAATATGTAAGGCATTAATATGTAAGGCATTAATATGTAGGGCATTAATATGTAAGGCATTAATATGTAAGGCATTAATATGTAGGGCATTAATATGTAAGGCATTAATATGTAAGGCATTAATATGCAGGGCATTAATTAATATATAGGGCATTAATATGTAAGGCATTAATATGTAGGGCATTAATATGTAAGGCATTAATATGTAAGGCATTAATATGCAGGGCATTAATTAATATATAGGGCATTAATATGTAAGGCATTAATATGTAAGGCACTAATATGTAAGGCATTAATATGCAGGGCATTAATTAATATGTAGGGCATTAAAAGCTTTTCTAAAACCCCAATGAAAGTATATAGTATGTCTTATCTACTTACCACAAGTCTGGTATATTGAGCAGACAAGAGGACGAATATTAAAGCGCAGGATATGCCAAAGCATGCCGCCCAAAATATTCTGAAATTCATAGAAAAATTCCGCTTAAAATGCAAGAAAAGCAGCCAGTTCTAACAAGATTAAAGTCTAATAAGCTAGAGTGATAAATATAATATTTTAAGAACCTGTGAAAAGACTATCTATATAACGCAGATATGCTAACTATGCATTTAGAAATAAGTAGTGGGATGAAAACTTGTTTGATAAATGCACTAAGGTTGACCTTGACGATAGGACCGGTTTATTCTCAGCTGGTCTTGTACCTTCAGTGTAATTCCAATAGGTAATTCCTACTTATTTAAATATATTTAAGTTTTGGCATGCGATTACGAATCGAAAATGAAGATTATTTTTTAAAAACGATAATATAAGTACTCGAAGGGCAATGGAGAGGGCTATGCTTGGATTTTCCCTACGTGATTGAATCAGAAATTAAGAGTTCCGTAAGCAGAACCAAGTAACCGAAACGACACACAAAGGTAGCCTGAAGAATTGCCAAACTTAAGTGGCAGTGAGCAGGGCACATTGCTCGCAGAACATATGGCCGATGGGGCTGAAAGGTTCTGGAGAGGCGACCGCGTACCGGAAGACGTAACGTTGGAAGACATTCGAAGGTGAACCGATGACCTAGTTAAGGCCGCAGGAATCCTATATCCAGCAGTGGACGTCTTTCGGTTGAAATGATGATGATGATGAAGTATTCAAAAAAAATTTTAACAAAAAAATAATCAACCGATTTCCGAAATTAAAGTTATATTTCACTTTGTAGTGTTTTTTCTTTGAAGTCTGTTGTTTTTTTATTGTAAAAAGTTTTTTTATTTTTCACTTTTTAGTTGTGGTACCTACCCCACACATTCGAATACCACTACCTGTTACCAGTGACAGGAACTTATCATATCATCTATATACTAAGTGGGAAAAAAATACAAATGTTGTAGCTAACTCAAAAACTGCAACTAAAATTTATATGGCACCAATTTGAGAGCATACCCTTTCAAACAAAAAAATATTTTTCAAAATCGGTCCACAAATGACGGAAAAACCGGCGGAAATACATAAAAAAAAAAACAAACATACGCTACGAACATATAACCTCCTCCTTTTTGGAAGTCGGTTAAAAACGGCTTTAATATTGAATCAGATTTTACGTAGGTAGGTACCTCTCAAACCAATGTATTTCAGTATTAGCGATGTAAGGCAGACCATGAGTGGTGGAAGTTCTTAACTCGCTTTGTAAATACTTGATCAGTTTCTCAGTCTTCAGCCGGCGCGCGTAATTAACACGTTTCTTCTTAAACGTGGGCTTTTCTTTCATTGTTATTCTTAACATGTTTAGTTTTTATTTGCAAGATAGCCGTTAACAGCTTCTACTTAATTTTTTATTAACTTTGAAACTTTCATATAATTAATATTTTATGGTGGCTGAGAACCGAACGCCACCAAAACTATCTACTGACATAACGTTTTCCTAGCTACCTGTACTTAAATACAATTTCGAGTAGGTATAACGACTTTGGGGACAGAAAATTATAATGTGATTATAACGACGGCTTTGTTATTTAAAATAGGTTTTTGAAATCTGTGGAGTAGCTTATCTCATTTTTTTTTTTCTAAATAATAATTGAATTAAAGTCCGCGGACGACTCAAGAATTGCAATTTTAATACAAATTAATGGAGACATCGGTGGACAGTCTGTGGTTTGGTTACGCTCTACGACAGCTGCGTAGCCGTCGTAGCTGCTACGGCGTAGCTCTTGTTATTACAGCATAGCTCCTGTTGCTACAGCGTAGCTCCTGTTGCTACAGCGTAGCTCCTGTTGCTACAGCGTAGCTCCTGTTGCTACAGCGTAGCTCCTGTTGCTACAGCGTAGCTCCTGTTGCTACAGCGTAGCTCCTGTTGCTACAGCATAGCTCCTGCTCCTGTTGCTATTGCGTAGCTCCTGTTGCTACAGCGTAGCTCCTGTTGCTACAGCGTAGCTCCTGTTGCTACAGCGTAGCTCCTGTTGCTACAGCGTAGCTCCTGTTGCTACAGCATAGCTCCTGCTCCTGTTGCTATTGCGTAGCTCCTGTTGCTACAGCATAGCTCCTGTTGCTACAGCGTAGCTCCTGTTGCTACAGCATAGCTCCTGCTACTGTTGCTACAGCATAGCTCCTGCTCCTGTTGCTACAGCATAGCTCCTGTTGCTACAGCGTAGCTCCTGTTGCTACAGCATAGCTCCTGTTGCTACAGCGTAGCTCCTGTTGCTACAGCGTAGCTCCTGTTGCTACAGCATAGCTCCTGCTCCTGTTGCTATTGCGTAGCTCCTGTTGCTACAGCGTAGCTCATGTTGCTACAGCATAGCTCCTGTTGCTACAGCGTAGCTCCTGTTGCTACAGCATAGCTCCTGCTCCTGTTGCTACAGCGTAGCTCCTGTTGCTACAGCGTAGCTCCTGTTGCTACAGCGTAGCTCCTGTTGCTACAGCGTAGCTCCTGTTGCTACAGCGTAGCTCCTGTTGCTACAGCGTAGCTCCTGTTGCTACAGCGTAGCTCCTGTTGCTACAGCATAGCTCCTGCTCCTGTTGCTATTGCGTAGCTCCTGTTGCTACAGCATAGCTCCTGTTGCTACAGCGTAGCTCCTGTTGCTACAGCATAGCTCCTGCTACTGTTGCTATAGCGTAGCTCCTGTTGCTACAGCATAGCTCCTGTTGCTACAGCATAGCTCCTGCTCCTGTTGCTACAGCATAGCTCCTGTTGCTACAGCGTAGCTCCTGTTGCTACAGCATAGCTCCTGTTGCTACAGCGTAGCTCCTGTTGCTACAGCGTAGCTCATGTTGCTACAGCATAGCTCCTGTTGCTACAGCGTAGCTCCTGTTGCTACAGCATAGCTCCTGCTCCTGTTGCTATAGCGTAGCTCCTGTTGCTACAGCGTAGTTCCTGTTGCTACAGCGTAGCTCCTGTTGCTACAGCATAGCTCCTGCTCCTGTTGCTATAGCGTAGCTCCTGTTGCTACAGCGTAGCTCCTGTTGCTACAGCATAGCTCCTGTTGCTACAGCGTAGCTTCTGTTGCTACAGCGTAGCTCCTGTTGCTACAGCATAGCTCCTGTTGCTACAGCGTAGCTCCTGTTGCTACAGCGTAGCTCCTGTTGCTACTGCGTAGCTGATGTAGTTACGTTGCAAACTCCGTTATTTTTGAAGATGGTATAAAATTACGTCTTCATTTTTCGTTGCCTCTTTAGGCAATAACGCATAATTTTATTTAATATTTTGATTGATTATACTGCTCTTGCTACTCAACGCCATTTATATTCAAGTATCAACTTCAATCAATCTGTAACACTAACAACAATGGCCATAGTATTACATACTTACGCAATGAAAAATTTTCAAAAGCTTTATTTGCTGTGATAAAATGTCATGCTTCTAACTGGGTTAGATAGACCAGTTGGTAATGTATAGATGTGTAATTTATTTTGAAACTACGATGTCAAAATTACTTTTAATAATTATTTTTACAGAGGTTAGGGTCACTTCTCATAGGGTGATCGCGTATGTAACCTGGCATAAATTCAAAGATGTTTTTTACAGAAAAAGAAGTGATTACTCTTTGCTCGATCCGGGGATTACACCTACGGCTTTGAAGGAGTCTTTGAATTTGAAGCGGGTCTTCTAAGAACTATGTGACATTTTTGGTTGGAAGCTTTTGTTACTTAAACATGGTGTTGAAACATATTTCGTAGAAAATATAGGTATTTTATTTTGACCATAATAAGTACGAACATTAATGTATTTTTTATTATACTGCGGTATAAATAATTTTATTTCTGACATGTTAGTCATATTAAAAAAACTAGATGAGGTCGGCGTTTCCTATCTGTTACTACTCTGAGAAGAAAGGCCGAAACAAATACAGAGATCGCAGTCTCTTTTAAAGTCTAGACATAATTTGTTGTCAGATCATGTGAAGACCATATAGATTGGTGTCTGAAGTGGTCTTTTGAGGAAAACACCACACAGATTGAGAGCGCCTGTCCAGTCAGTGCACGCATTTGTCAGTTATCGTGCAGCTCAACTCAGAATTAAGGAGCTCAACGATTCGGCGAACAATACCAAAGAAAGGAAATTTGCGTAGGCTGCATAAATTACTCAAACTGCCAGACCATGATTAGAATTAACTGAGAAAAAATTAAAAACAAAACAAATATATACAGGTGAAACTCAAACTTAAAGCATTTATTTCAATTAAATCATTTACAGGCACTTTTGAATTGTCAAGGAATCGGTCAGTCAGAAATAGGTATGAAGCTAGTTGC
This sequence comes from Agrochola litura, assembly GCA_949152395.1. NCBI lineage: Eukaryota > Metazoa > Arthropoda > Insecta > Lepidoptera > Noctuidae > Agrochola > Agrochola litura. The sequence continues at coordinate 10,983,427 of OX424509.1, read as the reverse complement.
CCATTCTAAAGCGTAGTAGGTACCTATGGAGAAGAACGGGCAAGAAACTCCACGGACACTCTTTTAAATAAAAAATTGTTACAAAATATTGGTTACATCATTCATGTTGAAATTAAACATGTGAGAACAATGTAGTAATACTTAGTAACTTGCTGTGTAAGTAGATACAAATAGTATTCTTTGTAAAGCAAAGAATAGGGCTATTGTAGTAAGTAACCTTATAAAATAATCCTAACAATAGTCCATGATGCCTTTATATTTTACTATATAATAGGCAATTGAGATACTAATCCAAATAATAGGTGACCCATTATTATTTTCCATTGACATTAAGAAAAACTAACTGAAATGTTTATATAGAAAGTAGGAAAACAATATTTATGAGTGTTTGGTCACTTTATTTCCCAAAAAATATTTAAATAAGATAAGTAAAACGAAATATCAAATAGAAGGATCGAAATAAGCGATGAGACCCATAATGGACTTAGAAATTATCTTAATTAAACCTTAAGCTTTCAATTTGTCGAATTGGCCTTAATAAAAGGTCTAATGGTTGAATCTCGTTAAAATGAGGTTGAATTAATTTTCGTGAAAACGTATTTCACGAAGCGTCGTAGTACCTAGTCTTATTTAAACAATTGAACGATTTGCATTAGTATTTATTAACTGTTTATTCTGTTTCAAATTGGTAATTTAAATTAGAAGTGGGGTCTATGATGCAATACGGTAGGTATAAATTACGTGAGGATTTATCAGTATCTATTGTTTATTATAAAAATGAATGATAAGATTTTTTTTTAGAAATTCTGGAAAAAATATTTTCGGATACAGTGTAAAGTTTGCTGTACACATAAACCGTTCAAACCTTAAAACAAGTGAGTGATTTAATGTTGGAGCAATCTATTTGTTAGCCATAAAACCCACGAGACTCGTTGCAAAGCAAACGCTAACTTTATCAGAATGCCCGTGTTGTAGTCAAGAATGCCCTAATCGGCCATTTGCTAGCGTTAAGCCCCTATTTATTATCGTAACTAGTGGAGCACTATCGCTTTCGGCCCGAGTCGGAGATCGTTCCGTGTTTCTTACATGGCCATTTGTCTGTACCCTCTTACTAATTCAACAAAACGTGAGAGCCGCCAAGATAACAACTTCGTTTCGAAGATTGTCGATACAATGGTACGCTATCGAGCGATAAAATGGCGCCGTTCCTTCGTTCTGCGTACACAATAACTTATTATTCGACTAGACGTATGGTTTTTCCTTTAGAATTGCTACGTGGTTACATTAGAAATTCTTCGTAGCGGCGTACATTGTTATGTAAGTAGTGCTACACGATTAATTTCGCAAAAAAAATATTTGCAAAAGTAGGTTCTAGATACTTGAATCTTTGACGAGGTAAATAGGTATATAACAACAAGCGGCAAGTCGTAAATTGTCAAGAAACAATCTTTAGTGGTAAAATCGAGTCTGTGTGGTTACGACGGGAGGTGTTGGTTCGATCGCGGCGCATCATTACTCTTTGTCAAAGTTGGCCGGTTGCTCACCGCGATCCCGCGCTCAATCTCCGGCCTTCGCCGGGCTCACGTAGATTGCTGCATCTTGAAACCTATTTAAACTTAAATAAGAATTGCCAGCCACTGCTAACAGTGGCTTCATCTTGTTCTGCAGACGTTTTTAAAGATCGCTGATAACGTTTTGATAAGTTTCAATTATTTATAATATGCTTGAAATAAATTCAGCTGTAGGAGTTAGATAAAGAATCTTGTTCTAATGAGAAAGTTGTGTAAATGATTTAAAACTGTTATCTGATTGTATTACGCGCAATATTTTTTAGGGTACCATTAAAAATCTTTTGCTTGGTTAGAGGTAACACTCATACCTAGGTAGGTTAAAGGTACATAATGCCATAGAGAAGCGGTCAAAATTTAATATTTTTTTTACCGATAACAATATTTATCTAAATCTGCATTTTCTTATGCTGGTTATCGCAGAATAGTAGGTTATAAAAAATCTGCATACCCACAAGCATATACAGAAAGAAAAACACAGACATAATATATCAAATTAAATTAACTAAGGAGCAAGTAAGTATAAGCATATTGCAACAGAGTTCAGTCCATGTAAGTTTCTAAAAGAGCCGCATTGTAGCATTCTAGAACATGTTATATCCTCAAGAGATATTCTGGAAACATATCATAAAAATCTGGGAAGGGAGCATAACTTGTTTCGAATGTATTTATAAAGAACTGTTGTGCAAAAGCGGACAAAGTTTTTACAGAGTTTTGCGGTCGGACGAAGCTTCGGCGAGCAGAGGTAATTTTATCAAAATTGTACAGCCATGCCGGTCATTATTACAGATAACTTCAATACCTGTACTTTTGAATTCATATAGAGATTTTTACACTTGATAAAAGAGATTAGGGTTTATTTAAATTTAAGAGAAATTAAGTACCTACATATGCTCGCCGAGCCTGCGATGAAAGGTTTAGATAAATATAATTATTGTAACAGACATCATCCTGTTTTTAGTGCTTTAATTAAAAACTATATGTTATTTCGTTAAACCCGATTTCAAGTAAAAAAATAATCGCGCAAAAGCTGTTGCCTGTGACTTCGTCTGCGTTCCAGAATGAAAAGTAGTCTATGTCCTTCACCAGGTCCCAGGTTACGTATTTGCCAAATTTCATAACGATCGGTTCACTGGTTAAGGCGTGAAAAGGTAACATGTAGACAGAGTTACTTACGCCTTATAATATTACTAGCAGCACCCCGCGGTTTCACCCACACGAGTCTATCATCTGTGGAAATATCAGGACAAAAAGTATCCTATATCCTAACCCAGGTCATGGTCTACCCATGTGCCAAATTTCATCCAAATCCGTTCAGCCGTTTTAGCATGAAAGCGTAACAAACAAACAAACAAACTCACTTTCGCATTTATAAAATTTGTTAGGATTCTAGCTTTTGCCCGCGGCTTAGCCCACGTGGTTGTCGGATACTACAAGGATTTTAAGGGTCTTAACTCAGGTCATAGTCTATCCATGTGCCAAATTTCATCCAAATCCGTTCAGCCGTTTTCGCGAGATTGAGTAACAATCAAATTTACACATTTACAATGTTAGTAGGATTAGTATTACTATTTATTTAAGTGTCGCTAATTTTTTAATTAAGGTCAGACTAGCTTTTGCCCGCGGCTTCGTTCGCGTGAATGTCGGAAAATATCCTACAGGAACGTGCTACCGGGATTCAGAGTATCCTGTCCTATGGGTCAAGGCCTATCCGTATTCCTTTCATCTAAATCCGTTCAGCCGTTACGGCACGAAAAGGTAACAGGCAGATAAATAAATCTGTTTTACGGTTCCGTTCCACAAAATGAAAAAATTCAACCCATAAAGAATGACTTCGTTGTCTGTCAATAACCTTTTTCTCAGGAATGCGTGGAGGCATCAAGTTGAAATACATATCAAAAGTTTAGATCTACGGTTTCTTGGAGCTGTAACGAAAATCAAACTTCCAAGTAAACGCAATAAAAAAACAAGGCCATTTATGCCGCTTATTTTGACACTCGTAAATAAACCAGTCTATTTGGTACCTACTTCCCGTTGGCCCAGCAGCATAAAGTTTGGCGAGAAGTAATTTCAAGTAAAAAGGAAAATCCAAACATTGGTAATTTATAGTTATATTTGAACTGCACAGTTAAGTTTTTTCTTCAATCTGGGATCAAAAATTCATAGGCCGTGTCTTGAAGTAATATATAGTTGCATTTCGTTATTCTATTAAAAGTTCTTTTTCAATTGAAAAGTTGTTTGTCCTTCAATCCAGATTTGGAAATTCGGGCAACCGAGCAAGCCCAGCTTTGAGACAACTTTTTTAAATAAATAAAAAAAAAAAAATAAAAAAAAAAAAACATTTATTTCTCTTCCACAAAGGCGCCTTAAAAATATAAAGATTACAATATCTGATAAATCCTTTGTGGGAGACTGGTATCTGCACTAGGAAAACCTGTCACACAGATTACCAGGCCCCCCCCAAAAACAGTGTTTGATTATTAAATCATAAAGATAATATTTACAATTTATTTGGTAGGAGAACACAGTAAACAAAAAAAAAGAAATAGAAAGGATACAAAATTAAAAGTTATTATTGAAAAGTGTTGGTACCAGTGAAGTGTGGTGTAGTGTAGTGTGATGCAAAGTGGTGCAGTGTGGTGTGGTGTGGTGCGGTGTGGTGCGGTGTGGTGTAGTGTGGTGTAGTGTGGTGTAGTGTGGTGTGATGAACAGGCTAAAAAACCCATTTATCTAAAAACAATAAGGAACCTTTCAGTGCTATCGTAATCAAGGTTCAGGAAATACGTGGTGAGAACTTGCTTGCACTTTGCTTTAGTAAGAGGGTATATATTTAAAGTAGAGTTTATTTTATTGTATAAATAGCTGCCAAGGAAACAAAAGTTGCGATGCGAAAGACTACTTCTACACAGTTCAGTAGAACATACATTTGTTTTAATGCGTTTATGAGCGTTTAAGGATGAGTTGTAGTACAAAGTAGAATGTTTACGCAAGATTGTTTGAACGATAAACAGTTGCCTAACAGTAAGAACCTTGCACTTATCGTAGAGTTCAGAGGTAGGGTGAAAAAACGGTAAAGCATGGGCCACCTTTAGGACTGCTCTTTGTGCTCGCTCGATTTTAATCATAAATGATTTAGGGGCCCCACCCCAAACAGAGATGCAATAGTTTAGTACAGATTGACAAAGTGCAAAGTATACTGTCCTAAGAACTTTTGCATCTGCAACACGTCGTAGGCTTTTAAAAATGAAGATGAGCTTCCTAATCCTCTTAGACAACAGATCGATGTGGGAATTAAAGTTCAAGTTTTTGTCTATAGTCACACCGAGGTACTTGAGAGAGTCCACTTTTTCGAAATATAAAAAAAAATAAAAAAATAAAACAGAGTTATACTTATGATTCTAAATACTTAAAATACAACTTATTCATTTTACTATTATTTTCACCATTGATTTGTAATACCTACTCTTGCCGCCATTGAACACATAATACCTACATGTTAGAAAAGTTAGTTTATCAATTTTAATTTTAATAGCTTTTTCCAGAGTGGGCCAATTTTAATAAAATAAATACTAAATGTTAATTCAAGATACGAACTATGACTTTATTTCCAATCCCTTAAATCTCTTGAAAAGAAGACACAAAAATAAAAAAATTATACATGTGAATTTTAAAATCATCCCATATTTTACCCTCTTGAGGGATGATTTTTGAAAAACGGTGAAATACATAATTCTTTATTTGGTACCAAAAGCGTAAATTTTAATTTTCATAGCCCTAACTTAAGAAATGATAGGTTTCTCATACAAAATTTCATCCCTTATATCCCCCCCCCTCAGGGTTATTTTTGAGACAAAAAGTAGCCTATATCCTTTTCCAGGATGCCATCTATCTCCTTGCCAAATTTTATCGAAATCCGTTCAGTGATTTAGGCGTGAAAAGGTAACATACAGACAGACAGACAGACAGAGTTACTTTCGAATGTATAATATTAGTATGTATGGATGGATAAAAAGCGAAACTTCTTGTGAATGTATAAAAACCTGTCTATATTAACAACTAGCAGCGCCCGCGGTTTCACCCGCATAAGTCTCGATCCCGTGGGAATATCAAGATAAAGTCCCGTGGGAGTATCCTATGTGTTAGTTCAGGTTATAAACTATCTGTGTGCCAAATTTCATCCAAATCCGTTCAGTAAATGTTGCGTGAAAGAGTAAAAAACATCCATCTATCCTCACAAACTTTCGCATTTATAATATTTTAACAATTAACAATCAAATAACAAAAGATTGACGGTAGGTGAAAAATTCAAAGCAATTCTCAATTACCAACTAATCCTATTAAATAAAATTCTAACATTTTTTTATAAGGAATTTTCTACCCACGACAGTCTTCCAAAGACCGCTTCACAAAGAAATTTACAATTTTTTGATTAATACCTATTTAGAATTACGTCCACCTCTGACCCTTAACATTATCATACTGTGGTACTTTATAAATTGAATAAATTAATTTGAAACAGATGTTAACTAACTGATTTGCATTCTGGCGCTACATTGAGTGTTAAAACCTCTAAAGGGATTCGTTTTATGTAATTGGATCCCAGATTACTAGGGATTTGTGCGTCATCAGTATTGCGTGTGAAAGCTATCGTTTTAACAGCGAATTGCATGTTTCATGTATAGTTTATGAAGTGAAAACTTATCTGTTTGGGGCATGTTTTCAGTTTACTTGCTTTGAGTTTATCAAATCAATTAATATGTTCTTAATTGGTACAGAAAGGACCTTTGGTTGGTAATGTATGCTCAAATGAATGATCACCAATATGTTATTGGTATCTATGTTGACGATATTATTTTGACATAGCTATCTTTGCTCACTCATCACTGGGGGATTTTCACACCAATCCTCACAAACACCAGGCGATCCGATTATGCCAGACTAGGATAATAAACTCTCTTTCTCTAGTCTGTTAACTGTTCCCAACTTACTACTTAACTTCCTTGACATAGTCATCCAATTATTTGACATTATATACCTACTCGTACAATTTAATTTCATCTCTTTATTAGTGGCTTTTGTGGACATGATAATTATTCAAATTTGTAACAGTTCATGTAATTTCGTTTAAAATAGGTTTTTATTTTTATTAATTTATTTATCTTTATTGTATATTCTTTTCTATTTTGTGAATGTGAGAACGCTGTAGGCTTAGTGGACTGTAGGCTTAGTGGACTGTAGATTTGTTGACCATTTTATATTGGTATGTAGCTGGTACTTGTTGAAAGACCTACAATGTCCTCCAATACCTATTAACACAGTTATTTGAAAATATTGTAAAATCCAATTATTTTTAAAAGAGTAACCGTGGAGTTTGTTGCCGCCTCTTCTCCATAGGAAACGACCAATTGGAACCGTGCACCTAGCTTAGGTTTGTGTGAAATAAAATATTTTGAATTGAATTGAAAGTTTAAAAAAACGAAAATGTTTGCAACAAAACTCACGTTTTAGCTTTTCTAAGCTATATAAACCATATCCGGTGTTATACCTTGACATCAAACTGCAAGATTTTCTCCGCGTTGTTGTATTGCTTCCGGGAATCCATATAATAGTTCCGAAAACAGCATGTTATTAAGTCAAACTTACTTGTTATAAAATGACGTATACTGTCTTAGTTAGTTCTATTTCTTTACTGTGCACCGCTGTGTCAACGAGAAGGGGATGACGTTCCGTAACGTCCGATGGTGGCGTGCGATGGACACGCGGCCGAAGTATTTACTTTGGCGGCGTGTACATCGCACGCCACCATCGGACGTTACGTTCGGTTCGAATAATGTCGTGCCTCCTGACTTCCCAGTTCCAGTTGACTTTGTGCAGTGGACAAACAGTATAAGGCCTTTTTTTAATATGCTCACCGTCCTGGACTCGGCCGGGAATCGGCCTGAGATTCCCAACGCCCAGGGCGTCTCCTGCGGCGGTTACGGGCGTGACGGCGCGAAATTTGCCTCTCCCTCATGCAACAGTGTAAGGCCTAATATAATTATTTGCTATTAGCTTCTGCCCGTGACATCGTCCGCGAGCCTTTAACCTTCCTTAAGAATTGGACTACCCAATACAAAAATAATTTTTCAAATCCGACTGGTAGTTCCAAAGATTAACCAGATTAGTATTTTTAGGTCCCCGCAATAGGAAACACACATACATAAACTCACGCCTTCGTCCCATGGGGGTAGACAGAAACTATAGAACGCCACCTGCTACGATCCTTATATACTCCTTTTGCCTCGTTAACGTTTATACATCTGGTCACACACGCACGCCGGTTGCGAGTACTACGCACCTGGCTTTTCTGAAGAAAATCACCAATAAGGTCAATATTTGTCCTCCTAGGGCGTCCCCGCCCGGCCTTTCCCTTCACATCTGCCTTATAAATACATTTTGTTAGTCGCCTTTCATTCATCGACATGCCCAAACCATTTCAGCATACCCTTTTAAATTGTTGTCACTACATCTTTTAAATCATACCGCTAGGAATTATTAGAGGTTCACAAAAAGAGGCGCAATCGTTAATTTAGCGTGTTCAATAATATTTTTAGGACCGCAAAATGAGACTTATAAGAGATTCGATTAAATACATGCGACTTTGTAAGTTATAAGGCGCGAATTTCCCGTGCCCACTACCCAATCTCCACAATCAATAAACGTGACCTTTGTTTGCTGTCTGTAATTAAACTACCTACGATAGGTACTCGGATAACACCCTCGTTGTTTTAATTAATGTTGATTTACCGCCAAACGGTAGTTGAAAGCTTACATTTATTCACTTTTATAGACCTTTTGGATATTATCATGGATTGTGGGATGTGGACTTTACCTATCTAGCGTTGCATGATATTATTTCACGAATATTTATGGGAAAATCGCTTTGAGTTAATTGGTGGTTGATCACGTTGTACAGATTGTGATCACAATCACACTGTCTCTGAGTGCTCACTCTAAAGGTAGGTAGGATGTTTCTTTCTCTATCTTAAAAGCTAATTATTATACTACTATTACTAGCTAAATGTCTCATGATATTTTTTGTCATTTGCAAATATAATCCATTTGATGTGCAATTTAAGAAAATGTACATTCCGATTTTTACCTATTTTAGATATCAATTAGGTAGATAAGTAATGAATACTTTATTATTTCAAAACGGCCAAAAAAATATAATAATTACCACACTAACCGCTAAACACTATTATTTTATTGGAAGAGTAAATTTACATTTAGTAAATACAAACAGTTATGTGATGGGTAAATATTTGAGGCACTCACGTTCAATTTCCGGACCGAATATTTCTGACAACTCGTTTCAATATTTAGGTGAGCACCAATACGTAAATATGTGTAGTATGTATTTTGTTTGGAATCATTCGGATCTAAAAACTGATTGCGGCTTTTGACGTGTGCGTTTTTAGGGTTCCGTACCCATAGGGTGCCAACGGCACCCTATTACTAAGGCTCCACTGTCCGTCCGTCTGTCACAGGGCTGTATCTTTTAAACCGTAATAATTAGATACTTAACATTTTCCCAGAGTGTGGCCGCTATAATAAACAAAATATAAAATAAAGTTTAAAATTAAAGGGATTCCCATACAGGAAAAGTATTTTTTTAAATATGTAGTATTCAATTTTATAGGGTAAATGATAAATGATTTTATTTCTGTAAGTAAGTTTGTACTAACACTTTAATCATATTTTAAAAACTAGATGGGGTCGGCGTTTCCTATCCGACTACTCTGAGAAGAAAGGCCGAAACAAACTCAGAGGTCATAGTCTCTTTTAAAGTTCAGACATAATCTTGGTCAGATCATGTGAAGACCATGTAGATTGGTGTCTGAACCAACGGTAGTATGGAACCCTTCGAGTGCGAGTCTGACTCCCACTTGGCCGCTCTTTTTTATACGAGAGTCGAATGTAAGGCTCTATTCAAAGGCAGTGTAATGTCACTAAAATGTTTGTTCGTGTTTTATTTGCGTTAGGGATTTGTGATGTTGAAACTAAAACAATACGATTAGGGGCTTGTGAGTGGCTTTTATTTTAGACGGGTTTAGTTTGGATTTTTTTATGACTAATAATTTATTTATAATTGGGACTTAGGTATATTAAGGATTACCACATAGATTATAGTGAACAATATCGAAACTATATTTTAGTAAGTTCATGCATGAACAAAAAGTTATAATGATGTTTTCTAAAATCTAAATTAATGTTGCATGTACTCAAAGAGACTTTAAAATAAGTTTTGCTAAAAATTATAAATGACTTTACTGAACAACGTCGCACAATACATGAATAATAACAAAATATATTAGACTGCATGCAGTCGCCTAAATAAATGTTGGTTTATCGAAGGATTGCGGCGGCCATGTTTGTTTAGCTAATTCAATGCATGTATGTATTTTAGAAATTGTTCACAACGAAAATGTAATATTGCTTGTATTTATCCTTATTTTCATGTTTATTGTCTGGTTCTATAAATTAGTTTCAATGTTGTGTAAATAGCAGATACCCCAATATATGCTTTTTTATAGTTATAGCAATATTGGCATATGGTATGTTGTTGCAACTGTATACTAACTTGTATATTATGAACTGCGATTGCCAGTTCACTTGATACCTATATTTGGAATGTTTGCGTTCGTAATTCATGTTATTACAGGGTGTGATAAACACACCACAAACATAATATAAAAATTTAAACACAGTTTATTCGTTTGATACATTCAAAGAGATCTAAATAAAATAATTCAGGCAGTTAAGTCGAGAATTAGAGATCACAAACGAGCTCGGAAGTTTTTTATTTGGTGCTAAGCGCGCACTTGAAGCTGTGAAATATTCAGGCCGGGTGCACATTTGCTGGGAATGTGCAATAACTGGCTGAATAAATCTGCGCCGGTCTTGCTTTCGGCATTGGATTGGCGTCGACTATCCGATACCAAGCCCATTCCGCATTTTCAGCTTCGACTTTGTGAAATTATTCCCACATTTGTTTATAGAGATCCAATTTACGAGCAAGTACAAATGAATAATAAAAGTATGATTTATATTGGGAGTTATAAAAGTGAAGGTTATGTTGCTTTCATGTCTCCTGCAGGTTCACAACCATAAAAATTAAATTCACTACCCGCTCTTGTGGTTTTATGTGTCTACAATAGGCCGTTACTATATTTATATCGGAGTCCATATTAGGATTGTAGATAGGGATGAAAGCATGATGGACGAAATGGGTACCCAAATAAATATCGTAATCATAAGTGGCGATCTTTACGGTATCGTAAGGAATAAATTTACCTATCTTCTGGTACTCGTATTACCCTATTAAGTAAGGGTATGAGAGCTTCCGAACTCCAAAAGTTATGATCCAACACATATTCATATCTACCTTATTGGATTAATCCTGGATATTTGGCTGTATTTACTTTGGCAAAGCCTTTAATTGAGTTTTATAAATAATTTGGCTTATGGTACCCACCGGAAGAGAGACGGAAGCATAGTGCGTAATTCAATAAATTGCACCTTCAAATCCGCTGCTACGCTTTTTCGTAGCAAAACGTCTACGAATGCTACGAAAGTGTTCGCCTCAGATATATTTTGCCACAAAACTATTATTTGGCAAAAGTATTTTTCTTGATCACACAAATCCGACTTTCATTGTTTTCAGTCCGCGTTCTTACGCGATCGTGTTTTGTATGACAGGGGATTTGGCCAAAGCTTCGACCGTATATCACCCGAAGCCAAATGTGTGGCCGAAACATAAACCGAAGCGCTCGTACACCACTATTGAGTTATAGTCTGACTGCCTAGTGACAGACAATATTTCATTACATTGAGATTTTAATGAAAAATTATAAAACTAGTTTTAGTTATTCTTTCATCAAAATACACATGATTTGTATTTAAAAATTCTATGTTACAAATCTATAAACAAAAGCAACTCGGTGTAAGATTAGAAACGCAAATAGGGTATTGTATGTCAACATTTATTTTCACTGGAGTTGGGAAAAAGCTATTTTAAAGTTAAATTAGTTTAAAGTTTGCATTTCGATTGGAAGCTGCCTTTCTGCTGCGCCGACAGATCGCACCGCAAAATGTCAAACGGATTGAATATTTTACGTGGGTTTGTGCATATGTATATGTTTGCTGTAATATTTTTTTCATTAAAATACCTACCAAATTTTTTCTATGCCGTTTAATTGTGTTTGTCTATTAATAATAGATGATACAGGAAATCTTTAACGGTGACTTTAACAGAAACATGAGCAAAGCTATTGTTACTCTGCAGACCAATTTCTTTTTGTTGTAAACTTGTACTGCAGCATCGTTTAAGATTTGCATACTTAATTCTCATAGGCAGAAGGTAAGTAGAATAATGCCCATTTTCACTAACACTACACCCTTCTACAAAGCGCACCGTTGGATTATCAACGCTCGGCTCTGCGCCGAGAGTTACAAATTCAATAGTGCGTTTTAAGATGTTGCGTAGTGTTGGTAAAAATGGGCATGTGTTAAAAAAAATATTTGTCTTTGACAGTGCTACACAAGAGCGCTGTAGTATATTTCTACAACGCGACACATACTTTCATAGGTGATCACTGTGATCTGTCAGTGTTTATTTTCATTACGAATCCGTACACGTTGCTTAGGCTAAGTTGGGTTACCTTGAGGATAAGACCATGTTTAGATATCACGAGTTATGAATAGAACAGTAGTTTTTTTTTTTTGTTTAAATCTCTAGTCTATATGTTAGTCTCTAGTCTTTAGTCTATATGTTATGTTATGCCCTATCTCTTCACTTTTAATAACTAATTGATTATGTTTACATACCGTGTGGTGGGACCCTGGTGATCTGCGATACAGGTATTCCTAGTGCAGACACCAGTCTCTCACAAACTATTGTCACAGTTTTTCAAGTCTGTCTAAATTATAAGATGCCATTGTTTGTGAAGAGAAAATAAATTATTTGAATTTGAGTATATATACATATAATAAGGTATATAAATAAGAGTGTATTTTTACCAACTTAACTGCCTTCAGAAAATGAAGGGTGTCTGAATGTGGGTTTACACTTCTTTGCATTGCATTACAGACTGAAACTATAAATGTTCTGCATTATAAAATCTGTTGTGTGTATATGTAGGCACAGATGACCGTACGTCAGTGGTAACAGTTTTTGAAGTGAAAACTTCTTTAGGCGCGTTGGGCATTTTTGAGATGGAATTAAACCATTGATTTCGCGACACTGTTACGACACCAGCTTTTGACCATTAAAAAGACGTCAACGCGTTGATCAGTGCCGATTTTTTTTCAAGTTTTCACTTCTGTTGGCACTCCGGGAGTGCCATTGTTTTTTTTTTAAACTAGACTATTACCTAAATGCATGAAAACAGTTAACAATATTATTTCCATCTATCTGTCTTTCTGATAATAAATGCGCGATATTGTGCTCCTTTTTCACCGTAATGGTATTAAGAAGCAATAAATACTTCAATTCCATCACTCATCTAACTAGCCTTGCCTTTTCCCAACTATTTTGGGGTCGACTCCCGGTCTAACCGGATGCAGGTGAATACTAGTATTTAACATGGAGCGACTGCCTATTTGAGCTCCACAACCAAGTTACTGGATAATACGATAGCCCTTGGTCAAACTGTGTGGCTTCTGACGACCCGTAACGACTGTCAAAGATAAGTCAAAGATGTTAAAGATAATGACAGCAGGGACCAATGGCTTAACGTGCTTTCCGAAGCACCGCGGCAAGCGTAGCTTAACCTGATCGATCGACCCGTGCAACTGTTATTTCTTAGCCACAAGCTTCTCCACTTCTATCTTCTATAGTTGTATTGCAATTTGTGGTTAGCTAGCGACCTCGACAATTGATCTTTTTTTTTTTTTGCCCGATCTTCCGACTTCAAGTTTGTCATGCTCCCTTAGATGTCACTAATTGCGGTAGGGTCGGGGTCGGTTGCCTCCTTCCCTCAAATATGGCGAGGGTGGTGTAGCGCGTAGGCATATTAAACATCTTTAGTCTTAGGCAATGTATGACGTAGCTCGTAAGTTAATTCTAAGTCCTCTCAATCTCTGTATACAACATTAGTCGTTCAGTAAACCTTCAACTGAGAACACGCTCTTTCATTTGCCGAACCTTCTGATAATACACACATACCAACCAACCACTTTAACGGCAAAGTGGTGACCCCTGTACGTGTCCGCGCGCGTATCGTGTTTCAAGTTATCGTAACTAAGAGACTGTTACCATATCGCGCGTAAAAGGTAAACGATTCAAGCTACCAGGCCACAGCTCTCCAACAACCCGCAGCCATGTCAACCCCGAACGAGCCACAACCTCAACAAATGACCGCAGTTTCCATCACGCCGAGGATACCGGACTTCTGGCGAGACCGACCAAGGCTCTGGTTTCACCAATTCAACGCCATCGTGGATCCCCAAAAGGCAAGTGACCTGCACAAAAGTCAACTTTTAATAGCTAGGCTGAAACCTGACGAGTTACCTGACATTAGTGACATTCTTGAAAACATGCCTGAGGATAATAAATTCGAGACTCTTAAAAATAGGTTAATTTCGGTTTACGAAGAGTCCGAAGCAAAACAATTGAACCAACTCTTAAACGAAATCGAACTCGGAGACCAGAAGCCGTCACAATTATTACGGCGCATGCGAGATTTAGGGAAAAATAAAGTGCCAGACGAGACTCTAAAATTATTGTGGTCAGGTCGTCTTCCACACTCAATTAGGGCCGTCATAGCCGCATGCGACACTGGCGAGGTAAAACTCGACAGTTTGGCTAAAATTGCAGATAAAATCATAGAAAATACCAGGCCATCTGAAATAGCCCCAGTTATTAAAACAACTCCGAGTGCAGACCAAACTATTCCCGAAACCATTCTTAGAGAACTAAAGCAAATGAAACTAGAAATTTCAGAATTACGTAATAAACTAAACGGTTCCAATAATCATCAGAACCGTGAGTCGCGAAGCCGAAATCGTTATGGCCCTAGTACATCCCGGGCACGCTCTAAAAGTCGCGAAAACACTCATATAAATAGGGAAAAGTATCTGAGCCAAAAAGCGAAACCAGGTGATGCGGATTATCTGTGTTTCTACCACTTCACTTATGGTACCAACGCGCGTAAATGCGGCGACACAATAAACTGCAACAATAAGAACCCGGAAAACTAATGCAGACACCGGGTCAAATACACAATGTCGCCGGTGTCAACAATTCCTATCGTTTATGTGTTACAGATATAATAACTGGTGCACGATTTCTAATCGACACTGGTGCTGATGTGTCGGTTTTAGCCGATAAAAGGCAAAACGCATCCACGTCAGATTACATATTATATGCAGCCAACGGAACAAAAATTAAAACTTACGGCGAAAAAAACATTACAATAAACTTAGGTTTGCGTCGCCCATTCCAATGGAAGTTCATACTAGCCGACGTTCAACGTTCAATTATAGGGGCTGACTTCCTTGCTGCTAACAAACTAATAGTAGATTTACATGGTAGGAAAGTAATAGACAAACTTACTTTAATGTCGCGTGCCACAAACATTACAAATTGCCACGAATCGAGTATTCGATCAATCGATGTAAACGACGAATACCATCTCATATTACAAAAATTTCCCGATATCACCAAATTGGAAAATTTTAAAACACATCCTAAACATAACGTACAACACCATATTTATACTACCGGACCCCCGGTCCATGAAAAGGTACGACCACTTAATCCGGAGAAATACAAAGTAGCCAAAGCAGAATTCGAGAGGATGATGCAATTAGGCATTTGTAGACCTTCGAATAGCCCGTGGGCTAACCCACTTGTATGTGTTAGTAAAAAAAATGGGGAAATTAGACCATGCGGAGATTATCGTAGACTTAACGCGCAAACTACTCCCGACCGTTACCCATTACCAAGACTACTTGATTTCACATACATACTCAAAGGGAAAACTATATTTTCAAAAATCGATGTTCGGAAAGCCTACCATAATATACCTATGGCTCTCGAAGACATTCCAAAAACTGCAGTCATAACTCCATTCGGTTTATTCGAGTTTACAAGAATGAATTTTGGGTTACGCAATGCAGCGCAAGATTTTCAAAGACTAGTAAACAATGCATTAAAAAGTCTTGATTTTGCATTTCCTTATTTAGATGACATAATTATAGCATCTGAATCAAAAGAAATGCATGTTAAACATTTAGAGATAGCTTTGGAACGTTTAAATAACTACGGTTTAACGATCAACACAGATAAATGTGAATTTGGTCAATCCGAATTAAACTTCCTCGGTTACCACATCAATTCAAAGGGCCTAAAACCGAGCGCAGAAAAAATGCAACTTATAAATGACTATCCACAACCCAAAACAATTGAGGAACTACGACGTTTCCTCGGAATTATGAATTTCTACAGACTAAACATTCCAAAAGCTGCAGAAATTCAAGCACCGCTAAACGCGTATTTACATAATTCCAAAAAACGCGACAAAACTGAAATTACGTGGTCCGAAAGCGCATTAGAAGCATTCAGTCGATGTAAACAAATGACCAATAATACAGTAATGTTATCACACCCAGACGCAACCGTGCCACTAGTGTTGATGACAGATGCTTCTGGTACTTGCGTAGGGGCAGCTTTAAATCAGAGAGTTAGTGGAAAATTAGAACCTCTAGGATTTTACTCAAAGAAACTCACTGACACCCAAACAAGATACAGCACTTATGATAGGGAACTTCTAGCAATATACATGGCAATAAAACATTTCCGCCATTTGGTAGAAGGTAGAAAGCTAACCGTCCTAACAGATCACAAGCCATTAACATTCGCCCTATCTAAAAAGGTTTCACCTTCAGACTCACCTAGGCGATTAAGACAATTAGACTTTATTTCTCAACTTTGTGATAACATCATGTACATTGAAGGTGATAAAAATACAGTCGCCGACGCATTATCCCGAATCGATGAGATTATCGTGCCACCATTATTCGATTATCAAAAGTTAGCCGAACTACAAAAAAGCGATTCAGAATTACAAAATCTACGCAAGCATGATAAACTCCAATTTAAATTAATCACAATGCCCGATTCGGAGATAAAGTTAGCCTGTGAAACATCAACAAATGACATACGTCCTTATCTACCTATACAGTTCCGGGAACTCGCTATCAAAACTTTACACAATGTGAGTCATCCCGGCGTCGCAGCTACCCAACGCTTAGTTAAATCTAGGTATTTTTGGAGCAACATGAATACAGACATAAAAAATTACGTCAAAATGTGTGTTCCCTGTCAAAAATGTAAAATTCAACGCCACACAGTAACACCGATAGGCGAATTCGACAACACAGGAAATCGTTTTGAACACGTACACATCGATATAATAGGACCACTGCCACAGGCAGAGGATTTCAAATATTGCGTTACCATCATCGACAGGGTGACGAAATGGCCTGAAGTTATACCCGTAAAAGATATAACAGCTGAAACGGTTGCTAAGGTGTTCGTAGAGCATTGGATAGCTCGTTTCGGTTGTCCAATACGTATAACCTCAGACCAAGGTCGCCAATTTGAATCAGACCTATTTCGGCAGTTATTAAAAAGACTCGGTATCGAACGAGTTCGAACAACTGCATACAACCCAAAGGCGAACGGCATGATCGAAAGACTGCACCGTACCTTAAAAGCTGCTATTATGGCAAAATGTGCAAATAGCACACAATGGTTACGGGAATTACCTCTAGTACTTCTAGGGTTGCGCTCGGCAGTTAAATTAGATCTAGGATACAGTCCATCACAATTTTTATACGGCTGTAGTCTCAGACTCCCAGGTGACCTATTTAATTCAAAGCCTGCAACCAATATCAACGAGAGCGACTACATCAAACAATTAACTAATTCATTATCATCCGTTCCCAGCCTCTCACATTCAAGTTTACATAGCAACAACAATAGCGTATTCATTCATAAGGATTTAACTGTTAACACTCATGTGTTTGTTAGGAATGAAGCACGGCGATCTTTGGTACCACCGTACGAAGGTCCATTTAAAATAATAAAGCGACATCCAAAATTTTATACTTTAGACTGTAACGGCAAACAAGTCACAGTGTCACTTGATCGTCTAAAACCAGCTTACCTATTAGACTTTGATAATGTGCCGGTCCCACTTTACGGGACCCAAACAAAGCCACTCAACACTGTCCCACATCCGGCGAACGTTACAACTTCATTCGACACTTCAAGTACCGCCGGCACTTCAAGTACAACACCGCCGGTTATAACGAAATCGGGCCGGCTCATTAAGAAGACCGTGAGATTCGACTTGTGAGCCAACCACGATTATTGACGTTATCAGCTGTTTACCTTTCGTAACCGTCACACATCAACAAACGCTCACTATGGCCGCACTTATACCAGTCAGACAACATGGGCCAGCCAGCTAGCAAAATGACCATCGTCACGCCCAACAGCGCAGCCACAGC
Organism: Agrochola litura; assembly: GCA_949152395.1. Lineage (NCBI taxonomy): Eukaryota > Metazoa > Arthropoda > Insecta > Lepidoptera > Noctuidae > Agrochola > Agrochola litura. The sequence goes on along the minus strand of OX424509.1, from coordinate 10,965,299 downwards.
CACAGTAACAAAACCTCGGTGGAAGACTAAACCCTTGACATCACTCACAACATGTCACTAGTCGCAGTCATCCTAGTCAGCGCAACGGGAACCCTATGTATACTCTACGTAGGGTGGTGCTATTGCAGGCGCCGCGCGCCGCATAGAAGCCGCCATCGAAATAAGAAATAGCCGCGCGATCACACAACGTGCTAACGACGTACCACCGGAGATGCCCAACCTACAAGCAAATATCGCGAGTGCAAACCTCAAAAAAACTTAATAACGGTGTAGGTAGTGTAGTGTAAACAATGTGCGACGGAAGGACTAATATGAACTCTCTAGTTTAAGTAAAACAGTTGTCCATAACTCAATTTGTTATTATTGTTAACGTTTGTAGTAGGTACCTAGTTAGTTTATAATTTTGTATTCTTTCTTTTGGGGACATACAAATTCCATTGTTTAATCTAAGGAGGGAGGATTGTAGCGCGTAGGCATATTAAACATCTTTAGTCTTAGGCAATGTATGACGTAGCTCGTAAGTTAATTCTAAGTCCTCTCAATCTCTGCATACAACATTAGTCGTTCAGTAAACCTTCAACTGAGAACACGCTCTTTCATTTGCCGAACCTTCTGATAATACACACATACCAACCAACCACTTTAACGGCAAAGTGGTAATGGCTGATCTTTGCGTTATGCTCGTGAACGGGTGCTGCTTATGGTGACTGGTCGTCTTGCTGATCATGGTTTTGTTATTGTAACTAGTAATTAACTGTTTATTTATTTTACCTCGATGGGTCCTAGTTTATCATTTATAACTTCCAATTACAGCTTTAAATAGCTTTATGTAAGCGGGCACACCCTTTATCCCTGGAGGCTATTATTTAGATTTTTAGTTCTGTTTACGTTTAGTTTTTATTTCTGCTTGTAGTTCTCGATGTTTTTGGTTGGTATATTGGCGTGTGCTAGCTGACATATGACCAATAATTTATCATTTAAATTATGTTTCTCTTTTTTCTCCACTTTAATTCCATCACTATCTTTATTAAAATACTCGAGTAAGTTCCGTTCAAAGTTAGCCGCAACTGTACGCAAAGCGTGTGACATAATATTGCTGCTCGTCTTTATTATTCCCGAAACACCGACAACAGAACTATTTAAGTTTGTAAAATTTAAAGTAGGTGTTGTTCATTCAGAGAAATTTGTACAATAACAAGCGTAATTGTTTCAGTTTGAATTAAGTGAGAAAAAGTTGCTGCTCTAGATATAATAACGCAGTTTCTACGTCTGTGTGCTCTTATACCTACTTACTAAATGGATTTTGATGCAGGAAAACATCGTGAGGCAACTGGCATGTCCTAGAACCAAAAAAATCGAAGACATGTGACATCTACCAACCCGCACTGGGCCCGCGTGGTAGATTACAGCCCACTCCCTCTCACCAAGAGGAGGTATGTGTCCCAGCAGTGGGAATATTATAAGCTGATTATGATGATATAATATAATATACCTAAGAACAAATAAATACACAGAAATACACGAATAACGTGTTCTCTACTTGACCGCCACCGTTGAACTCTGCTCAGCTCCGGCCGGTCCGAGCGTTATACTGTAGACTCTTTCGAGCGCCGTTAGGCTGCGCTGGTGTTCCGATTAGTCAACGCAGTAACGTATTTCCGACGGGTACACTACATAAATACGAAACACTTTATTCCGTCAGTCACAAATACGAATTTCAAAATACCGATTTTCTTAATTCCGAATGGTTCAAAATTCCTAATATAACAACTCCGATTCACACAATCATATCTACGATCACAGATCCATGATCAAAGCCATAACTAAATTGTAAAATAGACATAACATTGATAATTTGTGAGCTTCGTAGATAGGTATATGACATAATATGATAGTTTAATATTCCTCAAGGGGGATATACCCATTACAAATGTCTATTTTACAATTCCATTATATCTTCGATCACAGATCCATGACCACAGACTCGACAGTGTAATACACCCTTAGTAAAAAATTTCGTAGCCGACTACCTAACCAAACTTAGTTCTATTTTTAAAATTCATTCCCGCCCTAGAGAGGGAAGTAATTACTATGAGTCTTTCCCACCCAAGGGTGGGGATCAGCGTCTTCCACCCGCTACTTGCATCAAACAAACACTACTTTCCGAGTATGAGAAATGAAAAATACATTTTGTGATTTTTAATAATACATATTATAATTCCTAGGTATTATGAAATTCGGACTTTTGAAAATCGGAACATCGTAATTCGGAATAAAATATTTCGGAGTATTTGGGTGTTCCCATTTCCGACATGTACATATTTGTCAAAGGATGCCCATGACGAGCAGGGAATATGTATCCTACTACTGATATGTTCTAATCTACATTCATTTATATAGATGTGTGCCAATTACTAAACTAAACTTCAATGAATTCAGTAATAACGTAGATGAACTATATAATATATTATGTAGGTAATTCATAACCTCTGAAAATATAAGTAGGGCTGTAACTTAAGTACCTATTAAATATATTCGTAGAATTTAACGTCTCATTTCTATATAAGCAATAACTAATTGGCATTCTCAGGACTGTCAGGAGTATAAACAGTTTGAATAGTTTTATTAACACAAAGTCCTTCCCGGAATCCCGACTGGCTGGCCACATCGGTTGGTTTGCGCTGTCTCATTCACTCAATAGTACTTAATGGAATTAGAACCAATATCTGTTAATTTTCCATGCCGTTTGCACAAACCAATCGATTTATTTCTATCACGGTGATGAATGGCTTCTATCTTCAAATATCATCACTATTTATTTAAGAAAGATTGAAAATCTCGGCTTTTTTGACTTTTTCTTTTGTACAGCAGGTAGTAATGTAATTTATTTGATATTCCTGAGACTTCTCCAAAGATTTCTTTTATAAAACTTTGAGTTCTAGAAATCTTTTCAGGGAAAAAAATCAGATACTTCGATTAAAGAATCTTGTCTAGACTCTGTTAGGAATGTGTAGCCGAGAGTAATGTATCTTTTGAAATGTTAAATGTAGTTTACTAGAGTTTCGCTCGTATTGGTTGTATAATTGATGAGGGTGCTCAGACAGGGTCAAATACAACACCCAATCGGCTGGGCTAATCTGGTTAGATTTTTAAATCGCGCGGTGTAGTCTCTACCTCTATGTAGGTCACAGATTTAGAGTAGGGTAATCCCTACAAAATCTCTACACACACACAAATAAATGAAATTGAAGTGTCTGTTTGTAATGTCAAAATAACAGCTTTTTTACTAAATGCTTATGAAAGTATATAGATACGGTACTATAACAAATAAAAAAAAAATTGTCTGGCTAATCTCCGAAATGGTTGGACCGATTTTGACGGGACTTTCACTGGCAGATAGCTTATGTTATACCTACGGAGTAACTAAGTCTAAGTTTAATTTAGAAAAATAAAATTGCGTCCACGCGGGTGCAGCCGCGGGCAGCTGCTAGTATTCAATATAAACATGTAAATAACATCGCACTTTTAAAGAATATATATACGAGTAAAACTCACAGAAAATATATGCACCCACACGCGTCAGAGATATGGTAGTTTTCTTTCCGACATTTTTCATAACAACGCTAGAAAGATGCTGAAAATATGAAACCTTTGTGAAACTTTTTACGTTCAGAGAAAGGTAGATACGGTGACAAAAAAAAACTATCAGAAAAATATTCAGGCTTGAAAGTAATAATAGGTAGGTACCTGGCCAAGGGTAAAGAGAAAAGATTCGTAAATAGACATATAAAAATAACGAATGTTAATAACGTCGAATACCCCAATAAGTTTCTGATGCTGAACTTTTCTCTCACCTCGAGGTAATGTAGGGTTCGTCGAAAAACACTTCTGATACGTGACCCAACACTGTATCCTTCGGGAACCTCTCATTGATATATTGTAGTATCGGATGGAGCTCTCAGGAGCCTATCTCACCTAACTATTCTTGTGGAGTGTGTAAATCTTCGCTGCACGGAGAATTATCGTTCATTAAACCTATTTCGAAGGCTTAAAGGGTGTGTGTTAGGATAGGTTGTTTGTATCTTTCCGGAGGTTTTTGGTAGCGTATTGTTGAATAAAAGCTTATAGAATAGAATAGAATAGAATATATTTATTTGCTTTAAAACATGGTACATTAGGGTCTTATAATATAGTTACGATCTTACATGTTTCGCCATGGACTGGCATACAAATATTTAAAAATGTTATATGATAAATTTTATATAACACATTTTTTTTGTTAATTATTGTCATAATATGTCTAATAACATTGGTTATTACGGTTTCGTATCTATTTAAACACTTAACAATAACATATATTTAAAGTAATATAAATAAAACACGTTGTTTTATAATTTAAATTGTTTTATCTTAAATTTATCTGTTACTTTTTTATCAAAAAATTCTTTTACAGTATAAAAACAATTACCAATAAGCCATTTGTGTAGTTTGGATTTAAAGTGTTTTAGTTCCCTTATTTCTTTTGGAATATTGTTGAAAATTTTAATTGTTGTGATAAAGCTATTTTTATGACATAATGTGCTTTGATGTGAAGGAATTCTTAGGCGTGTTGGGTCTCGACGGGTATATTTTGAACGCAAGTCGCATGTTATAAAAAAATTCGAGTGTTCTTTCACAAATACACCAGCATTTTTTGTAAGTCGTACGGAATAATTTTATGTAACTAGTTACCCACCATATTTATATTTCATCAAACGTTTTCGGTTTCGAGTAGTGTAAAAGTGGATGTCAACAAAGTGCATTTATTCAATTTTAATTCGTAAAAGTTATCCCTCTGAATCTAACGCTACAGTTCCTAACTTTACGCTACATTTAGTAGTATTGTATAATTGCATAGCACATGTGTGAGCACGATGTACCTATAATAAAGCTACCATTTACTGGATACGTTTTTCATTGACTTGGATGTGCTCTGGCGACTGTGAGTATATCATGCTCACTCAAATGTCTCGCTGGTGGTGGCGTGTGTGTTGGATCATTAAGTTCCCTTCAAAATGGTTGAGTTGAATGGTGCTGATCCATGCGTCATGTTCGTGATCGGGCGCCGTCAGTAGGGTCATCTCTTAGCTGCCACGGCTTATTTCAATTGTTTTTATTACGGACACTTCTAACGTGCACGTCTTTCTATATTGTTCTCACATGTTTAATTCCAACATTAAGGATGTAACCAATATTTTGTTTTAATGCTGGGGCTACATTGTCGCGTTATCGCGAACTAATTTTCGCGCGCTCTCTCTCGCACACCGCTCTACGTCTCGCTGAGCAATAGAGAGCGCGCGAAGTAAGTTCGCGATAACGCACGAGTGTCCATGGAGTTTCTTGCCCGTTCTTCTCCATAGTAACCTACTACGCCTTGTAATGGGCAACTAGCTGCATATTTCTGACTGACTGACCCCTTGACAATTCAAAAGTGCCTGTAATTGGTTTACATAAAACAAATGCTTCGAGTTTGATTTTGAATTCCGTTAAAATATTTCACAAAATAAATACCGACTTAACTTAGGGATTACATTGAAAGTCTAATATGCTAAACAAACGACTTTAGTACTTAAGTATTTCTGCTGGCAATAATGCTAATTTATGTGTTTCAAGTGTTATTTTAATAAATTGTTTTTAAAGCCCTTTAATTTAAGTGGCTAGTAAATCTTGTAATCTCATTTTAAACATCTACAGTTAACTTGTTTATTCACGCATGGTTTATTTATATACAACCAGTATTTCTCATTCTAAATTAATAAATTATCTAAACTATGTATGTACAACTAACTATTATATATATTATGTACAAGTATGTAAAGGAAAAAAATAAAGGGAAGAGCTCATTGGGCGTCAAAAAATTCGTCCGCATCGCTGTCAGCGGGAAAAGTGCCCAAGGCTGGCAGCTTTGCCACGTTGGATGGCTATGCCGATTCCTTGACCTATTGATTTGATATTTTGTTACATATGTATTCAATTACTTGGGAAGTGTTAATATTCTTTAAACAGAGAAACACATACAAACACATTTAGTAATATACCGATATAGATATACATCAGTACATTGTGTACAGCGGCGTAGCGTGGGTGTCGGCCGCCCGGGGCGGAAGACAATTTTGCCGCCCTCTTATTTAGATAACATAACATAACATCACGCCTTGTTTCCCCGAAGGGTTGGGCAGAGGTGTCCCTGTAGCAGGTACACCCACATTTTGCCAGTTATGTTTAAGTCCCATGTAATAGGGGGCGAGCCTATTGCCATCAACCGGGCACAAATCCAGACTCCGAGCTGCTACTGAGAAATTTCAGATAGAAAAACCCAATAACACTTTGCCCGACCCGGGAATCGAACCCAGGACCTCATGCTCAGCAGTAGCGCTTGCGACCACTAGACCAACGAGGCATTTCGGGATTTCAATTTAATGTATATGTTACCGGTAATGTGCGTAAATCTGTTAGAGTATAGATTAACTGGTCGAGTCCGATAAAGTGGAAAAGATTGTTTTAGTTCTTAGATTAACAGATAATCTGTAGACCAAGCATACGGTTAGCTCCAAAAATCAAAAGTTAGTGACAGAAACGAATCGCTGCAAAACCGACTCCACGTAGTCTTGTCTGCCCTACCCATATTTTTTTTTGGGTGAGTAATTATCAAATAACTTATTCCACTCTGGGTGGAGCGGGAGGGCGTGTCAGACTCTTACTGACTAAAACCCACCCGTGTTCCTTCGGTTGCCCTGTTGCCGGGGGCCACGATGTCCCTTTCGGCCCTTATTTGCAGCCCCGGCAGGCATTGGCCCTAGCGGACCCCGTCAATTCTGCTGACATCTCTTTGAGGCACGCGTGGAACACTACGCGCCGTCGACCCGGGCCTAGTCCTTATCGGACGGCGAGCTACCCATTGCTCACCGTCCGCAAGCCCGCGCCTACGGTGGCCGGAAATCGGCTCGCGATTCCCGCCCAGGGCGTCTCCTCCTGCGGCGGTTAGGGGCGTGAGGGCGCGAAATTTGCCTCTTGCTCACGCGTTCCGCCTCCTCCTTCGCGAGCATTACCGCTTCGCAGAAGAAGGTAACGGCCTGCCATTTCCTCTCGCTCCATACCATGGCCTGAACCAGGGCCGGACGTGAGAGATCACCGCCGCCGATCGCCTCCACGAGGACACGGCGATGTTCCGCCCAAGCCGGGCAGACCTCCACCCTATGCTCCACCATGTCCTCCGGGCGATCCACACAATGGTGACACCCGGGCGTTTCCTCCTGCCTTATCCTGAACAGGAACCTCCCGAAACAGCCATGTCCGGTGAGGACCTGCGTCCGTGAGGACGCCGTGACGCCTCTCAAGCCACTCCTCAAAGAGGGGTCTTATCGCCGCAATTGTGGCGTGCACAGTCTGCCCTACCCCTAGAGTGTAATTTAAGCCCACGTAGGCGCGGACGGGCGCGGCGGCTCGCGAGCTGAGGAGCAGGTGGTTTTATCACCACCGCAGCTTCACCCTCAGCCGCGGGCGGCGAGCGACGATAAGTTCGCGTGGGACCGCCGCCGCCGGAGCCGTGACAGAAACCATGCGTGCTGCATGTTGCGTGCTTGCTTGCATGCTGCATGCATGGTGTATGCTTGTTTGCATGTTTGAAAAATATTACGTTAGCAAAAAACGAGAAAGAAGTGTTTCGCTCATTGTCTTCCGCGATTTAACGGTGTAGCATTCGTTAATATGCAGTTAATCAACTAGATAGAATGCATATATCTACTACTTTAAGTAAAATTTTAAACTTTAACGGATCGTTCCCGGTAATTTGCAGATTATCTAGTTAATGCGTTTAATAACGTATTCCGTATTCTAACGGTAACATATACATACTATACATTAATTCTAGAGAACTTTTCAGCAAGAATAGTCATAATTATTTTGCATTAAAAAAACAAATAAAAAACTTTCTTTGAATTGTCAAACCTTCACGTACTTCCTTGAAGGGACGTACCATCGAAGAAACCTATAACTAAGCAATTTGAAAACAAAATCCCGTGCACACGACCCTTTTTTTTTCACAGGTAACCGTTACTATAGTGGCCGAGCGCTGCAAGCAGAAATAGTCCTTACGGTGTATAGGTATGGGTTTCTTCGATGGTACCTATAGTTCTTGCAAATCACGAGCGCGGTCGGCCCTTGTTTGTGTTTAGACGTGTAGATGCATGGTGTGACAGTGTGCGTGCCCGCATACGCCCCGCGCGCTCTCATTAACACCATGCATGTACACGTCTAAACACAAACAAGGGCCGACCGCACTTGTGATTTGCAACAATTGTTTTGGGCGGGAGGGACATTTAATATGTGCAAGTGGGTAAAAGCTAACTTCTTGAAAAATTAATTGTCTGACTGACCGCCAGTGACCGCACAAAATATATTTTTTGCCGCCCTTCTAATGGTGGCGCCCGGGGCGGTCCGCCCCTCCGCCCCCCCTCGCTACGCCACTGATTGTGTAGTCCTTTCAGAAGTGATAAATATTATCTTTCGTGGTACATTCCGCAATCAATCGCCTGACCAATAGGTAGTGCACACTGGCGACACAGGTTGAATTAAACCTGTATCCAGTAGGTGTGCGCGGTGATTTATAACTTTACAATGAATAGGCGGCCGACTGGGATGTGTCGGAGGAAGCCCTCTAAATACAGGTATCTAGCAATTGAAATCCCCAGCCGACTGTAGCGTTGTGAGTGGTCTCTTTACATTTAGTCGAGTGATTCTCAGTAAGTAACTAACCACATCACTACAAATGTGGCACAACACTAATATTCTAAGGACACTCTGGTACTGGACACGGTACCCTTCCTACCTATCCTAAGTGTGCGAGTGCTCAGATTCAGTGTCAGGACCTAACCCACGACCTAGCCGTGTACTTACTACTGTATCTAAATTATATCTATTAATCTATCTAGCTATTTTATTATCTACCTCTATCTACCTATCCGTAAACGGCCTGCGCAGCCTACCCTGTGCAGCCCTAGCCGTTACAGTGCCGTGGCGAACGCCGCTAAGGCCGTTCTCACAGGTCGCCACTCAGAAGAAGCTAAACTAATTTGTGATTTGAACTCGATGCTTCTCAAATCACTGTGATTTAAAAAAAAAAATAATAATACATTCTTTATTCACAAAAAACATAAACTTTGACAAGAGATAGGTATACAGAATGGTAAGCAAACTTAAGTATAATTATACAAAAGTGAGGTCGAAAGTCCAAGAAGAATATGTAGGTCCCCAAACTAGCAAAATCCTGTATCTTGGGCGGCAGTATTTTCGCGTAGATAACAATAAGGTCGAGCGATTATTGTAAGCATACAAGTTGATTTAGAGTTAGAGAATTGTTATTAACTAGTGAAAAGAAAGAAAAAATAAATAAAAATAAAGTAAGTGCAGATGTGTATGTTGATTTGGTGGTTGGTGATGTATGTGTTTATGTATGTTGTGTGTGTGTGTATGTGTTGTGTAGTGTCGTGTAATGTAATGAGTGTATTTTGTAACATGTCGACGAGATTTGTTCGACCCTAGTTAGTTGCTATGGTGTCGTCTGACTTACTGATAATAAATAAATACGTACATTTGGCTTTAGCAGTAACTAATAGCTCCACGTCTTGAGAACCTTGTTTACTAACAACTGAATTAATTACCATGCAAGTTACTAATTTAGTAGTAATTAGATTTAGTTGCTTTTGAGTAGCTCCTTGTAAGCAAGGACTAACGTTTCTTACCCCTTTGTACTATGTGAACTATGGCTCTTTATATAAACAGCTCAGTAAATTGTATACAAAGCATAGCCGTATAAAAACGCAGATAATCTTATTGATACAAGATGTTGGTGAAGCAAATTTTGTTGAGACTTTATTCTTTGTCATATTTGTTTGCGCAGTCTGTTTAGTATAAACATTATATTCTACTTTTTTCATAGAAATCATGCCTTTGATGTACTGATACATGGTTGATTTTCAAATATATTTATTTCGTGTGAACCTGAGACGGTAACTTTATCGTTCATTTCACTAACGGTATAAGAAAGTTGACTATTGGAATGTTTCAGTTGGTAACAATAGCAGTTAATTTGCTGTGATTGTTTCCATAGTGGTTGGGACTGCCTCGTTGGTCTAGTGGTCGCAAGCGCTACTGCTGAGCATGAGGTCCTGGGTTCGATTCCCGGGTCGGGCAAAGTGTTATTGGATTTTTCTACCTGGAATTTCTCAGTAGCAGCCCGGAGTCTGGATTTGTGCCCGGTTGATGGCAATAGGATCGCCCCCTATTACATGGGACTTAAACATAACTGTCGAAATGTGGGTGTACCTATACAGGTACACTTCTGCCCAACCCTTCGGGAAAACAAGGCGTGATGTTGTGTTGTGTTGTTTTGTATCCTGCATAAGGCCATTCACAACATTGCGCACTATCACTCCTATTATTAATTAGTGTAACAATAAAAGTGATTAAATACTAGGTCAAAAGTTACAAATCCAAACAACGTGTTTTGTAATTCGATTCCATTAGGTAATTATTTATTTTAATAAATTAGGCTGCACGTACAGTAAAATCCATTCAAAAGCGTGTACGTATAAATATCGAAATAGGTTTATTTTCCACACGCCCTGTTTGATCCGCACAGAACCAAATAGTGCCGGTCCACATGGCGTGCGTATCGGCTTAGCCTCGTTCGAAAGCCGCTGTAATAGATAAAATATAGAGGAATTCCAATAGCCGCAATAGAATCCGTTGCATGATTTTAGAAAGTGATTTTTAAAATACGTAAGTAACGATTTTTAAAAGCTCTTTTGGAACGAAGTTCTTTTACGCGGCTTGTAAACTTTCAGAAATTGTCACACTAAAAATTGTTAATACTTGTGACTGTCGTCTTCTAATTCAAAGAGAAAAAAGAGAGAGAGAGAGAAAGCCGGCAGAAAAAAACAAAAGAAAAGAGTAAAGTGGTTACAGTGTCGTGGGATAAAATTGTATACATCGGCCCAAGTACACTTCAAGTCGGAGAGAGAGAGAGTGTGAATTTGGTCAAAATGAAAATCCTTGATGGCGGCTCTGAAAATTTGCAAACTTTTCGTTATTGGTATCGTTTTCATGGTTTTCAAGGGTGCAAAAGCTGATAGTCCAAAATGACAACTGCGAAAATTTTCATAGTTTTCGAGGGTGCTAAATCCGATATGAGGGCAAAATATAAATACAAGATGGCGGCCGCAAAAAAAAATTATTGTTTTAAATCATACATGAGAAAGAACTTCGTTCCCGGGGGTCCCCCGACCGCACACGTTTTTTTGTTTACTTTCCTGCCTACATATCATAATAATAATACCAGCCTATTACTGTCCCACTGTAGGGCAAAGTCCTCTTCTCATACAGAAAAGGCACGAGCATTGATCACCACGTTTGCTCAAGACGGGTTAGCGATTTAAGACTTCTAAAAGTCCGGGTTTCCTCATGATGTTTTTCCTTCACCGATGTCAGTAATGACCAAGATAAACTCAGAAAATACATATCAATTGAAAAAGTCACATAAGTACTTGCGCGGATTAGAACCCACAACCTCGTGCATAAGAGGCTTGACCTAATAATTACTGGACCATCACGATACATATTACTGGCCAAATTCTTTTTTTCAAAATATAATGTTGTTTTTCGATTCTGATAGTGAGAATGTTGAACACGATACTAGGAATCAAGAAATAAAAATAACGAGATCTTGGAAGATGCTGCGTAAAATAGAAACAATATTTGATTTGAGCCGAGGCAGCGCAGACTAAAATGAAAAATATAAAAATTGCGATTATTACGGTTCTGAGAAAACTATGAAAAACAATTCTAAAGCAGAATATTGCTCTCGTCTCGTGGGTGGCGCTAAAGTTCGACCAAGAAACAATTTAAAAGTAAGTAAGGGCAGAGTTTCTTCGCGAGACCCAGTGCGCTTTAACTTATCTAGATACCTTCTTATGGGACTCGGCCATTATAGCACATCGAATATTATGTAGAAAAAGTTCGGCTGAGTACAATCCTTTCATAGTTACCTTTGATTTTTCATCACTGTCAAAATCAAAGAGATGTTTATTCTGTTATAATAAGGTTGCTGTTGGGTTGCTACTGTGGGTTGCTATCACTAACAAGTCTATCAAAATCACTGTGATCTTTATATTCATTGCAATAAGGTTGCTGTTGGGTTGCTACTGTGGGTTGCTACCACTAACAAGTCTATCAAAATCACTGTGATCTTTATGTTCATTTCAGTACAGTTGCTGTTGGGTTACTGCTGTCAGAGGTAAAATAAGTGTGATAGGACTGAAGACTGTCATCTCCGCCGTCATTGTACTGTGTGACAGTCTTTTAAACACGCCATAATGTCAACTGCCTCGTTGTGCGTTGGTCTAGTGGTCACAAGCGCTACTGCTCAGCATGAGGTTCGATTCCCGGGTCGGACAAGGTGTTATTGGGTTTCTCCATCTGAAGTTTTTTAGTAGCAGCCCGGAGTCTGGATTTGTGCCCAGTTGATAGCGATAGGTTCGCCCCCCTATTACATGGGACTTAATATAACTGGCGAAATGTGGGTGTGCCTCTGATGATGCTATGTAAAGTAATTTCAACATATCAATCTTGTATTCACAACTGCACGTCTACCTAAAGATTAGCATCATGAAAGCTAGTCTCGTAGGAAACATAGTTTTCAATATAGCGCCACTTGAAAACTGGGCCTAACACCAATAAAGGCAGCAAAGCTGTTTACAGTCTCTTCCCGAACACAGTTTTGTAATCCTTGCCGGGTTCACGTCCTTGCCCTGAATACAAATTAGGTAAAGGGTAAAGGTGTATTATTGGTCAGGCAGATTTCCTTCTACGTGATCAGGTACCTTGATATAGTGGCGAATACTAAGTGTTTTTCCGTGTCAGCTTACTATAGTAAGGATACTTTGAGGTTTCGTAACGGGTCAATTAAAAGACCCTACGCTTTATTGCACGTGGTAATGTGGGTCGCTTGCGAAGGTCGTTACTGGCTTTATTTAAGTAGGTGAATTCATTTTACAGTTAAAAGGGGAATTTCACACTTTTAGAATTTTAAACGTTTAGTCGAAGAACCCTTAGGCTTAAATAAGTAGCTGCAGGTAATTGCAATTTCGGAGCAATTATGGGAATTAAAGTATATAATGATAGGGAAAGGAAATGCAATTCGACGAAGTAGGTCACTACGGTTCCTTACAGTAGAAACCTGCTCTCTCAAGTGCATTTTAATTATTTTATATTAGAAAATAATAATTAATATAGTGCGTGCAATCCACGAAGACGCGCCCCACTCCGCTCCGCTCTGTACTAAAGTACAGCTTACAGTACAGTCATCGCGGAGTGGGGCGCGTCTTCGTGGATTGCACAATCTGTACATACAAGGTAAATATCGTAAGAGATAAGAACAGATCGAATTCCAGGTGAATACATAAGTCAACTAACTTTACTAGTGTACACAAAAAATCCTTAAAAAATTCATTAAATTGTAAGCAGTTTTTATCGGAAGTGGAAAAAAAAAGAATAATTGGTTTCTTTGACACACAAACTTGTGCATGGTAAAAGATCAGTTATCACGAAAAGTAAACAAAAAAAAAGTAGATAGGCATATGCCTAATCACGAGCATAGAACATCATCGGCAGCTGCATGCTGTAAGTGTGTTGTTTGTAATTTTTATGGGGTCTTTTCAAGTATCACTAAGACTTTAACAAAAATCACGTTATACATCTTGTCAGAACTGTATTACCAATCAATCAATTTCTACCGAACACACATGTAAACAGTGCTAACACTCGCTTTGTTTGCAATGTAATGAAACGTCTCGTTCTGAACGGAAATATCTGTTCACCTTGAAGAGATAGATGACTCTGAATGGACATAATCGAGTTTAATATTTGAGCTATCGTAGAATGTCAACTGTCGGTATCTATATCTATACATAATATATAATAAATTCAAGTCGCTTTTTATGTCTGTCTGTGTGATCGCGTTGTTCTTCTAAACAACGCAACATATTTTGACGTGGTTTTCACCATCAGTTAGAGCAGCGATTTCTAAAGTGGGTTCCGCGGAACCTAGGGGTTCCGTATAAAAGTCACCAGGGTTCCGCGAAATTATTCAAAAAAAAAATAATACTACAGTTAAGTACAAATATTATTTTGATGCGATGCTGACCGTCCTTGATTATGAAGCATTCATAGATCTTGAAAGTACATCCACATTAAAACACACATTTGAGTCTATATCCCTGAGTGAGTTTTGGGTTGGTGTTAGGAGTAAATATTCTGAAGTAGCCAAAAAGGCTATCTTAACTTTGCTCCCATTTGTCACAACGTATCGTTGTGAAACAGGTTTTTCAGCTTACACTTATACCAAAAACAAATTCAGGTCGAGATTGAATGCTACCCCAGATATGCGCAAACAACTGTCGGACATAATACCGAAATATAAAGCAATCTATCTATATACCTAAATAAAAATCAATTGCTGTTCGTTAGTCTCGCTAAAACTCGAGAACGGCTGGGCCGGTTTAGCTGATTTTGGTTTTGAAATGTTTGTCGTAGTCCAGGGAAGGTTTAAACGGTGAGAAAATATGGAAAAGTTCACGAAAAAAATATACCTAGGTTGGTAAGTAGGTAGGGTAGGAATTTTGTCCCAAACATGCATTGACTGTTAGACGGAACGAAGTTCGCCGGGTCAGCTAGTTATAGATAAAACAGTAAAATAATGTCATTCTTCACATTAAAAGTTAAATTAAAGTGTTTTACTTTTAAAATATTTCTAATAAAAGTTTTTGTTTTTATTTAAATTACAGTGTCTTTAATTTGTTATCATTTGATATGGGGTTCCATAAAACAAAAGGTTTTTGGTGAGTGTTCCGTTATCTTAAAAGTTTAGGAACCCCTGAGTTAGAGAATTTATTCCGAAAGTTCTAGTAGGTATATGTAGTGCTTATGAACACATAATTAAAGTGTTAAAATATTACATGCTTTTATCATAAAGCGATTGATATCCTATACTTTTAAACGAGCTATATTTGTATATATATTTGTCAGAGACGGGTATGTGACTTTCGTTATTATCAGCGATATTTTAACTACTGTGGGCATAGTGTGGGTAGTGTTGGTTAATGCGCAATAGAAAAACAGTTTGTTGTTCAGATCACATTATAATTTACTATCAAATGAATCATACTAGCTACGAGTAAATTATGCACACACTGGGTGCGACGGCGTTTATTAAAATCACCGACTAACAAAATGATCACAAATTACAACTAACACAATAACTGAGCACCACGAATCAAAAACAGTTCCGTGACGTCTTGACTCCGATGCGACCAGAGGCTGAATGCCCCTCCTCGCCATGGCCTTCAAACATCAAACTCTGTAGAAGCGCGCCTTTTTTGGTGTAGGTAGCTCACTCTTGATGTCGCCTGTGGCGCGCTTGCCATTCGTTTTGTGTCCTTACTAATGACCAGATCCGACATATTAATAATATATATATATATTTGTACTCACGTTCTCAACTCCAACGATTTCGATGAAAGTTGCAATATAGGGGTTTATGGGGGCGAAAAATCGATCTAGCTAGGTCTTATATCTGGGAAAATTAATTTTCTCCGTATTTTCACCCGAGCAGAGGTCGGTCGCCCAAAGTTTAGAACAAGTTAATGAATAATGACAGTATGGAATTAGTAAGTACCTACTATCATGGCAGCATGGAATAAGTAGGACCTATACATGAATTAGTATGAACTTTCCTATATTATTAAATGAGCATTCTCTATTTTCACCAGAGCAGAGCTTGGTCGCCCAGGTACCTTAACTTACATACAATAAAGAAATCATGATGTATTGTCAACCAGCCCGTCCCATCCTTGATGTCCTCCCTCCGGTTGACGCCCTAGGCCGAAGTTCGTACCCCACAGGAGGTGCCCTTAGCGAGCGTTCACCTATCTTTAATAAGCATAGTTGAATAACCTCTGGCTGGAGGTTTTAAGTGTAGTAGCTTAAGGCACCCACAGGAAAGTCCAGTTAAGTAGTCATGATCTCAGAGGTCAACTAGGAGATGCCCTACCTAAAAAAAAAAATATGTATTGTCAAGTCGTAAAAGCCGTGCGAAGCAGGGTCGCGTCGCTAATTTAGAAAGTAGTAAAATGCATTAAAAAACATTAACAGAGGGCATTTACCTATAGGTACTCAACTTAGCATATTAAGCATGAGTGTTATTTTGTTACCAGTAACAATTGAATTTTTTTTAAACAACGCAATAGAATATATTAAATTGAAATGGATTATATAGAAACGTTACATTCCTACAGGATGATATCAAATTTCGAGTCGAGAGAGGCTCCAGAGAAAAGCAAGTTTGCCAAATGAAGTCAACCTAAAATGGATCCAATTGAGTGTAAGAAAACAATGAATATAATACAGACCCTTTGAAGAAAAATATACCTTTATTTATGTAACCTACATTTTGTAAAAGTGTTATCGTACGCAAATGATACCTATATTTTTTCCTTAAATCGTCTCCTGTGTTAACAAGACAGCTGACATGTAGTATCTAAGCGATATATATAGATCGTATAACTGTTATTGATACAAGTATGAATTACGTAAATATCATATTTATTCTGGAACGGTTTGTATCTTTACCAGTACCCTAATTGCGTAATACAACACAATCACAATTTGTTTCGATTTTAAACAGATTGCTAATCCATTGCTTCATAAGTTGGAAAAAAAATCTGCTCAACAACGTAAATAACGCATTGAATGTTGTTGAACAGTCAAAATGAAACAAATTTGGCAAAATTGTTTACGAAAATAAGTTACGCAATTAGGGTACTGCTTTAGTAAAATCATGTATATATTTAGCAATTTGGAAGATAATTCTATTACACATATAATTCGAAATATACAAGTAGAGCCTTAATAATTAATTTGATTAAACGCTTTTAGCTTATTAAGAGTAGTAATCAAGTATATTATTGCAATGTCGAGCAATATAATATACCAATATAATGCTCTTCACGTTAATTATTTCAGTAATTATATATAAATTAATTTTAATTGTAATATTAATTCATAAACAGTATATTATATATATAACGTCGGGGAACTTCCTCAATTTTCGACTTACGATACTGAGGAGGTTCATTAATAACAATGAATATTTTAATATTTCTTATTCGATACTGCCTGAAAGTATTAATTAAATGTAACTTTTACAGGTTTTCCATTGTTTCCGTACATAATATTTCGTTCATAAAATGTTCTTTTTTGTTTTCATAAAAAAGTTATATTACTTACTTTCATTAGTTCTAATTAACACTTAACGTGTTAAAAATATTACATGCTTGTATCATAATGCGATTGAACTTCATACAGTGACCAGGTGTTGAGGATTAGTTCCTGAATAAAAGTCATCCACAAAATTTTCTGAAATAAGGGTCATGCCTCAAAATACTAAATACTTACTCAGAAAAGTTTGTAGGTACGTGTACATCGCCGGCTATGGGAACTGTTGGTACGAAGACATCTACCATGAAACTATCCTATACCAGATGTACAGTATACTAACATTCTCTATCTACACCACGATGATTTTCCTTGAAAACGTCGCTGCATTGTTCGGGAGTTTCCCTGAAGTGGAAAAGAATTCATCAGTGATGTTTTCCGCCATCCACAACATTGTCCTCACTAAGATGTTTCTTCTCTATTATCATAAAGCGTCTATAAGGAAATTAAACTATGAAATGGCTACTGTTGGGGCGAAGTTTGAAGAGGAGTACGTTATGAAGAAACAATACCGTAAAGTGACAGTCGGTATCTGGATGTATGTCATTTCCGTGTACCTGTCTCTTGCTGCGTATGGGATCGAGAGCACGAGGAGGTCGATCGTGGAAGGTAGGTTTCACTACAACACCATTTGTTCCCTACTTTATCTACTGATATAGGTATCTGGTTTCTTTATTGGCTTATAAACAAACTCTCATATGCATTTTTTTCTACTACAAATATTTTATCCTCCATACTACGTATTGTTAAGTTATGCGTATATACTGGTCCCTCCACTTCATCACCCTTATTATTACTATGCAGCCAGCTTAAAGTCACGTTCATGGTATCATCCGGGTAGCCAGATCAACGATAATCATAAATTCTTTATTTTATCTGTTCCTTTCCAGGGGCCCCTTTTTATACCGTGGTCACATATTTACCGGTTTACGATGACAATTCAGTCGTGGCATTGATTTTCCGAATATTCTTCTACATAACATGGTTGTACATGATGTTGCCAATGATGTCGGCAGACTGCATGCCAATCACGCACTTGATCACCATGACTTACAAGTTTATTACTCTCTGCCATCATTTTGAACGGATACGGATCGAGTTTGATAGGGATATAAAAGTAATGAACAAAAGGCGAGCTATAGACAAACTAAAAGCTGGATGTTTGGAAGGTATTCGGATGCATCAGAAACTTCTGTAGTAAGTTCTTAAGTTCTTTTGTTTAACTTTTGTTATTGTATGTATTATTCAGTGCACCTATTGTTCGCCGACAAGAAATAAACAGGATTTACGGACGACGTAATGAATGATTCTAGGATGGAATTGTATCTTTGTTTTTATTACGTGGTTATTTTATCGATACAATAAATATTTTTACAAGCTAAAACGAAATGGATCGAAAACGCAAAGTATTTTACAAAATTGTGTTTTTGTATTAATATTCCAACGGAGCGGAATAGTGTTATGGAAAACTGGCAAAGCTAAATTGGATAAATCGCTTTCGGAAAAATCACGTTCATTTAATTCTAAATAAACAGCCCACCTGGCGCTGTAAACGAGAGAAATGAAACTATTATTACGAAAATAAAAAAGCCCGTTGGCTATTTCTAAAACAATCAGCAATTTTCTAGAGAATTGTATTTTTTTTAGTAAATTGACAATTTGACGTTTGCCAAGAGTTTTTTTGTAGAAGAAAGGCTTCATGTTTTGTTGTTTGTTTAGTTTAGCAGACGAGATACATCGTGTTTTCGGAATAATAATGTCACTCCAAGTGTGCGAAAGTTCCGCCGTCGCCGTGTTACTTTTGCTGCGTTTAGCGGTACGTAAAACCTTTTCGGTGTATCTTTCATATCTTTCACAGCCATGTTACTTTTTACTTTGTTAAGTATGCTGCTTCTTTGTCCTAGGTCTCATGTTTATCAACTTTTTTTGCTCCTTTACAAAGATTTATAATAATCACAGTTTCAAGATTGTATTATTTTTGTGTAACTGGTTGTTAACTAACAAACTTTAAGGAATAAATAAATAATTCCGAGCATGTGCTCTGAATTATATCAGGAATTGAGTCCAAACATAAAATTGATCATTTATAATTTTCGAAAATTCCAGCTGTCTCCACATCTGGATCTTACTAATGCCTTCATGACATATACGTTTGTCGGATCCCTCTTCTTATTGCTGGCACTTAATTTGTGGAACGCGGGAGAAGTTACTTATCAGGTAAATATTCACATTTTCGTTCCAAAACAGACTCTAACTTATTTTCAAAAGCTCGACGGATAACGATAGCAATATAAAATAATATAAATCTCCTGTATGTAGGCGTCCCGCAGGGTCTTATACTTGGCACCACTTTACCTACTACATCAGAAAGGTTTATTGTAAGTATACAAAGGTTTATTCCAATATGAGAGCTTTATCCTGTCGATTTTAGCCGGACTATTGACTCGATACGAAATGGGTACGAATACATGCCCAGAATATTATATGAATTAGAAATAGCTTTCAGCGTAGAAACGTTTGGAGTATTACTGAATGTTCCAGGACACATTGCAATAAATAGAAGGAGATAAAAAATAAAACTGATAACTATCTTAGTTTGCAGTAATCTTTTATAAATGAACCTCAGTTTAAAAAAATACGTTTCCATTTAATATTATTTTTGCCTTAGTAGTTTTAGTGCTAATGATACCTTTTAGTCTAACAGTTACAAACAAAACTCTATTTTTTTGGTTGGTCGTTACATTTTAGTTTTTTTTAAATCCTTTGGATTATAGAAAAACTCAGAAAAAAATAAGGAATAACCCTAAGTGTTGGGACACTTAGCTAAAAGACGATTTAGTTGTGTCGAAAAATCTAAATCGAATGGAATATATTTTGCAAAAACCATGATGCATAGTGCAGTCTTGAGACGTTAACCGATCTAGAACACACAAACAGAAATCACGCAATGTTACATAAGTGCTGCAAGGATTTTTGTATGCACGGTGCCTTGCTATACAGACGTCTCTTCGGGCAGCACGTTATTCACATGCATCTGTTCGTCTCGCCTCGTCGAATCTTGCCACTGCGCTGGTTTGTTTCATGCTTATAGACTACAGTACCGGGGTGTTATTAAATGAAAAATCTGTAATTTTATGAGCGAGGGACAGAGCAGATTTTTCTTCTTAGACTCATTTTCATTTGTCATCAATGTGCCATGTTAACGTCCGCTTATCTAGTTGTATCTATACTGCGTTCGATATTGAGTTTCCAAATAGGTAAACAAATATGTGTTATTGGAAAAACAACTTTAACACCCACACATAGAGTTTAGTTTGCGTTACAAGTTTAAACATTTTTATGTTTTTTTCAATAGCACATGAGTAATTCTGAAATCAATTTAATTTTCGCAAAAATAAAGTTGATAATCGTTAAAGTGGCAAAGTCGTTTTTTCAAATTGGAAAAAAACGACTTAAGTGGATTTCTCTTATCCAGGCATCTTTGCTATCGAGTGCTATGTTCTACAACTGTGGTTGGCATCTCTACGGGTTGGAAAAGGACTCTCAACGAGATATTCGAAGTCTGACCCTCATTGGCTGTACGCAGGCGCAGAAACCTCTCATCCTAAAGGCGTTCGGCATCCAGGATTTGTCGTATGAAACTTTCGTATCGGTAAGTAAGTCTTCAAAAATATGATAATTATTACAACCTGAAAAAACAAATACGTACGCATTAATTGTGAAGACAGCTAGAAGATTATTTTCCACAATAATACTTCACGGAATAATAAACATGTCACGCAAATGATTTTTTTACGAGCTATTTCGAGATAGAGATTTGAAAAGACGAGGAATTACGAGATGTTTCCCAACCTATTACATTTCACGTTTCCCATTGCAGGTAGCAAGAATGACGTACTCAGTATTCGCAGTGTTTTACCAGAGAGGCGAGTAATATTATTTTAAACAGGCAGGTAATTATGCGGAACCGTCAAATGACGTAGATTCTTATTCTAAACGATTTAAAAAATATTATACATTACATGTAATTATCCATAGTCTTCATTTATTTTTGTTGCTTATATATTTAGTAAGTATGTATGTATTTATGTATCTATTATTTAGGATATGTATATATCTGTGTATCTATTCTAGTATATTGTATATTTATTATTTGCACCAACGACAGCCCCATTTTATTAACCGACTTCCAAAAAGGAGGAGGTTATATGTTCGACGCGTATGTTTGTTTTTGTTTTTTTTTTTTTTTTATGCATGTCCACCGATTTCTCCGTCATTTGTAGACCGATTTTGAAAATTCTTTTTTTGTTTGAAAGGGTATGCTCCCAAATTGGTCCCATATAAATTTTATTAACTTTGCTTGAGTAGTTTTTGAGTTAGCTACAAAATACGTATTTTTTTCCCACTTAGTATGTAGATGATATGATAAGTTCCTGACACTGGTAGTAGGTAGTGGTATTCGAATGTGTGTGGGGTAGGTAGCACAACTAAAAAGTGAAAAATAAAACTTTTTACATAAAAAAAACTACCGACTTCCAAAAAAAAACACTATAAAGTGAAAAATAACTTTAATTTCGGAAGTCGGTGGCAAAAAACGAAAACACAAAACCCAAGACACCGACTTCCGAAATTAAAGTAATTTTTCACTTTATAGTGTTTTTTTTGGAAGTCGGTAGTTTTTTTTTTGTAAAAAGTTTTTGTCCAGGCAAATCACTGTCCATTCCAAGGTTGCCTGGAAGAGATCGCGGAAAGCGATAAGGCCGCCCATTGTATATTTTGTAGTGTTTGATTTATTTTTTGTTGTGTATTTTTGTGGTGTACAATAAAGTATATATTATTATAAATAAATAATAAAATAATAATTTGAGCCTTGTAATATAACTGTTAACATAAAGCTTGATGTAACCTCAATTCACTGTGTTTTAATCAAGTTGTGATGAAAGCCAAATAATTCCAAAATATGTCTACATAGTTGTTAACATCATTTAGTTCTTCACGCAATTGAAACAAATAGTCACTGCCCTTAAACTGACTATTTAACACGTTAGAGGGCGTTACAGAGCCTGAAAATTAGTATTCCCTTCTCAAAGGGTCCACATTATGCGTCGTAGAAAGTTTCGATAAATCCTCACACGGACCTCTAGGCATTCCTACCGACAGTCGACGTATAACTTGGGTAGCTATACGAAAAGGTCGCATGCCTAATGTATTTAAATTAGTTTAAATTCCATTAGTTTTGGTGAACTGAGAACTCTACTCTCCACGTGCTTATTAGGACCTCAATGAAATGTTAATTTATTGGTAATATACGAATAATTGTGATCTGAAGTTATTGCAGCGTTAACCTGTACAGGCTATGTGACAAATGTTTTGAAATTACAATTAAATTATAGTCTAGCCTAATTATATGTAGCGAAATTGTCATTAAACTAATAAACGATCGTTTATGTGTTTGGCGCAAACATAAATAACTCATTTTCATATGGAACTGATGTGAAGTGAAAATATTCCGCTGGTCGAGTTGTAAAAGTCCATAAACTAGTCGGCAATTTTACTGTAATATATCACGAATATATGCCGCATTGGACTACCGATATATAAAAAAACGTTATGGTAAGAATATTTTGCTATGATCCCTGTAAGTATTGAGATGTGATTCAGCATGCTTTTAGAATAAGATTAGTCAGGTAGCCTGAAAGATTGAAGCAGGACTAACTGTCTAGAGGGCGCTGGACAAATTGAAGTAACATCACATATGGAGAATCTTTCAATTGAAATGAAATGAAATGAAATTGTTTATTCTGTAAATAGGATATCGAAATCACTTTTACACGTCATATAAAAAAATATTAAAAATAAGCTAGATGAATTCGGCGTTTCCTATCTGACTACTCTGAGAAGAAAGGCCGAAACAAACTCAGAGGTCGCAGTCTCTTTTAAAGTCCAGACATAATCTTGGTCAGGCCATATGAGGACCATGTAGATAAGTGTCTGAAAAGGTCTTTTGAGGAAAGAACCACACAGATTTGAGTGGACCTGTCCAGTCAGTGCAAGTAATCGTGCAAGTAATCGTGGAGCTCAACTCAGAACTTAAGGAGCTCAACTCGACGAACAATATCAAAGAAAGGACATTTGGGTAGGCCGCATAAACTACTCAAACTGCCAGACCATCACTAAAACTAGCAGAGAAATAAAAACAATATCCACATATTCGTATGAGTATGCCGTGTTTGCCATGTTTTAGCAGTCTAGTGGTGTGACTGCCAAGTCATAAGTCTCGAGTTCGAACCCTCGGCACACACCTCTGACTTTTCGGATTCATGTGCGTATTGATAATTATCACTTGCTTCAAAAACGGTGAAGGAAAATATCGTGAGGAAACCGGATGCCTGAGATATATTTCTCGACGGCATGTGAAGCCAAGTCAGAGGCCCATGGGCGGCTTTAAAACTCTGACACCAGGTTAGTCACTAACCACACGAAAAGAAGAAGTATGCCAAAAATGTATAGAAAAAGTTGAAATTATAAAACTTGTTCTTCGAATTAATCAAATTAAATAAGACTTCATCAAATGCAAATAAATCAAATGCAGGGCTTGAGTGACGCGCAATATGAGTTTATTAACAAAGTTTTCAGGCACCTGTCGAAGCCGCCTCGTTCAGTTTTAAACATATTATAAATTACATTTTAATATTAATAGGTAATTCCCATTTAATATTCATCGGTTTGTAAAGTTTTCATTGATGAACTAGCTTTTTCCCGCGGTTCCACCCGCGTGGATGTCGGAAAATATCTCACGGATACGTATTACCGGGATTAAAAGTACCTAGTGTGTTAATACAGGTTATAAACTATCTGTGTGCCAAATTTCATCCAAATCCGTTTTTGCGCCAATCCGGAACATAT
This sequence comes from Agrochola litura, assembly GCA_949152395.1. NCBI lineage: Eukaryota > Metazoa > Arthropoda > Insecta > Lepidoptera > Noctuidae > Agrochola > Agrochola litura. The sequence continues at coordinate 10,941,026 of OX424509.1, read as the reverse complement.
ACCTAAACATCCAGACAAACGGACAAAAATTCTTCGTTGCTATTTTACTGTTATGTGTAGATAGTTTTAGGAATTAATAAGCGAATTTACCTCGGAGAACGTCCCTTTCTAGGTACTTACAACTTTTTTTTATGCAGTTAAAACTTCTTTAGGCGCGTTGGGCATTTTTGAGACGGGAAAAAACAATTGAACTTTCGACACCGTTACCGACACCTCATTTTTGTAAACGCGATTGTGCTCTTTATTTATATTACGTTACGGATCAATGTTCTATGCAAGTATTTTTACTTTAAAGGTTTAGGTTAGTTACTTTTTTTTTATATAAACGCGATTGTGCTCTTTATTTAAATAAGGTTACGGACCAATGTTCTATACAAGTATTTTTCTTCGACCAAGGCAATCTTATTCAAGTTTTTACTTCTGTCAGCACTCCCTGAGTGCGACTGTTTTTTTTTTCTACATTTTATAAAGAGATTATAGAATAGAATAAAGGTGAATAGATCAGTCACCGATTCTTAAAACAAAAGCGTCACAGTCTTTTTTGGTTTCTTTTAATTAATGTTTAATTAAAGTTCATTCTATATATTCACTGAAATTCTTATAGAATGCAAAATTTCCGAGAGTCAATATCTTATAGACCGGTTAATAAGCGAACGAAGACATCGTAAATCACATGAGACAACAGAAATTTAATATCGCCGGTAAAGATGTAATTTTACGCTAAACTTTTGCAATAGATAGCTAACTTCCCCTCATTGGAACCTCAGTTTCAGATAGAGCGCTTATTGAGTACCACTTTCCACCTAAATCAATAGGCTTTGAGCGAACAATACCATTGAGTTGGTTGCCGTTTAAATAGATCACAACTTGTGTTTTTGTTTGAGGAGACCTTTCTGATATTAAACGTTTGTATGTACTGATATAGCTTTCAGACATTTCAAATCAAACTCAACCACCAAATGCCAAGTTTTTATCAAATTATTAAAAAACAAATTAACATTTCATTGAGTCTGAATCCGAAATAAAAATTCACAAAAAAGTTAATAAAGTTATTCATAATTCGTTCTTATTTCGTCATTTAATACAATCAAAACTCTTAAGTGGTTAAGCAGCGTTATAAATCATTGAGACGGATTCCTATTTAAGTGCGTACTCCGAAAAAGATGTGATTACGTTGACAGACATCGCGTTTGTTACTGTGATTAATGACCAAGTCGAAATGTTCTGTTTATTGCTTACCTTTACGCGCTTTTACGCTGTATGGCCGTATGGTTACAGCGGTGAAAATTGGGACGACGACGACGCACGCGGGCGAAAATTTGAACGGGAATTACTTGAAAAATGTATACCCATTTTTTGTGAGTGTATTTTTATTGCGCTTTTTATATCGTAAATACGGCAAAAATATATTTTGATTAAAATCATGAGTGTAGTTTAATTTTTGGCTGGGTTTATTACTTCGTTTTTGTACTTTTTTCTCAATATTAATCAAATTGAAATATATTTATGTTGCTTATTTTTGATAACTGTATCAAAAATAAGCTTTGTCTGGGCATGTCAGAGTGTGCAATACTGATTGCACACTCTGACATGCCCAGACAAAGCTAGTGCAGAAGATATATAAAAACAAACATTTTGAATTAAATACAGTTTACCAACAAACAGTCCAAATTTTGAACTGTTTGTGTTTTGAACTTCAAACACTGCCTAGGTTACGAGCAAACAGAATTCTGGCAATAATTGAATGGTCGACAGAAATTGTTCAAAAGTACTTGTCAACAATTTGAGAGCGGGACTACCCAATGAATATCGTTACCGACTGTTATTGCGCCGCATTTAATACCTACATACTTTGGTCTGACCGTCAGAACATCAGACCCCAAGGGTTTTGGGCCGACTGTTGGCAAATTTGACACCTAAGCTTGTCAGTTATATACAGCAATAACTATAGATCAAAGTAACCAGAGACAAAGAATGATAGATGGTTGTTTTTATTTCAGGGTTGCGTTTTGAACACACCTAATTGATCGATCGTCTTCACCAAATCTTTAGAATGATGAATGGTGGCTAGCAACTTGAGAACTGGGGACATGTTGTTTTTATTAGTGTTAACAAAAAAGAAAAGCTAAGTTTTGGCTGTTACTATTTTTGGCAAAGGCGTAGAAATAATTCTTGCTTTCGATTTTACCAATATCAAATCAAACTCGTTGAAGAAAAACTTGGGTGGATAAGTGTTCTGATAGTTATAATAACTAAGCTTAAATATTACCTTAACATACGTGTTATTTTAACATAAAAATGTTACAACTTTAACAAGAAAATAACGTACCAAGATTACATTACAATTAAAGAACGTAGACTTCGTCATTAAAATGGAGATGATATATTTTTCCTCCACCTCTGTCAACGTTAACTATTTTATATTCTTGGAAATATTTTAATGAACCAAAATTTTACCTACGCAAACAAACCTCATATATTGGCTTCATTATAATATGTGTACATAGGGACCTACTTACCAAATATACAGATACATCGTATATACAAATAAATAAAATTATAGTGTTTGTTTGTAATTTTTTTTTTAAATTTGTCAAAATAACAGTTTTTTTTTACTAAATAACAGTTTTTAACTAAATGCATAATTATTAAAGTAAATACGGTACATAAAACATTTTATTTTATTTTTGTCTGTCTGTTTGTGCTAATCTCCAAAACGACTGGACTGATTTTGACGGGACTTTTACTGCAAGATAGCTGATGCTATAAGTAGTAAGTAACATGTAATAGACTTTAATTTTAGAAAAAAATGAGGGTCCTAACGGGCGAAGCCGCTAGTTTTAAATAAAGTAGAGCGAAGAATTGCTTTAAATTTACCAAATTTAATTACTGTGAGCGAAAACCTTATTTATTTCTCTGTAAATATTAAATTAAATGTTAATAAAGACACCTATTGAAGAAAAGTAATTAAAATTCAATGTGTTAATTCGAATTTGAATAAAGACAAGTGTGTAACCCTTTAACCGCCACTCTTGCTAAGAAACAAAAAAAACAAAAGGTGTCGTGGGACACCCAGTTGAAATGAAGTTTCTTTCGCTTTTGCACACTTGGCGAAGGAGAGCTAGACCAAAATAAGTGTAACGTTTTGACTTTTGACGGTCACTGACGACACTTTAAGTGTGCAGAGTATAACGTGCAATAAGGAAGTTCGTTCCAACAACATCACAGAAAACGATATTCGAGGCACAAAAATGCATGCACACGATACGTGTCGAGTATGCATTTTTGTTTGCGGAATGTTCCGTTCATAACGATAGGATGGTTCTACACATCCTGCGTCCGCCTTCCAATATTGCGAGTATTGCGATCTAGTCCGGCCGGACCTCGGCAGCATTCGTAAATACCCGTGAAGTTATCCGTCCGTATAGCAGCTTCGTAAATAGCACAAGTGTTAGACTAGTGTGGCAGACTGGCAGCTGTTTGCAGGACTACGGAGTGCTTTGTAAATTACAGACGTATTGGGTGACGTTTGTCTTGACCTTATGTGATAAATGGGTTACAATTTTAGTTATCTCATCATCTGTTACGACGCCTCATTGAGGTGGATAACAATTCAAATTCTATTGTGTCTCGTTAATGACAGTTGAAAGGTTAAGAAATAATCAGTCTCTAACCTACCTATAACAAAAGTAATTTATTTTATGTATTCGTATAAAATACTGAGAATTTACAATACAACGCGGGCCAGCCATAAATAAAACTTACAGTTTCAGAAGTAGATTATGTGGCGTAATTGCGATAACATGAGAGTTTTGACAAAATCATTCAGTGATTTCAAAACTCTCATAATAATAATCCTTGACGCACAAACTGCTCTCATTAACACACGAGTAATATCTGTTTCAAATCCCATTACGCTGGAGGCGACAAATAAAATTTACAACTTGCGTAGCCATTAATAATAAACTCATTACCCGCCTAACTAATTACTCAGGTGAATCTAAAGCTTGTTTCGTATTTTATCCGGGGATTTTTGGTCTTAAACCTATTAAAAAGTTGCGTTCCCCGCGGGATTAATACTGACGGCGCCAGAGCAGTTTGTAAGCGCCACCCACAATTTTAGTTCCATCCAAGTCAGTTTATGAGCATTTTGTGTTTATATTGTTACTTTAAAATTTTATTTTGGAGATAATTTTCAACTTGGGAAGTGCTGTGCTTAAAATTAATTAGGTTGAGGCCTTGACGCCGGGACTTTATGTTTCTTGCGCGCTCAAGAATGCATGTCGCCGCTTAGTGAAATACTTGGGGAGATTCACGAAGCCGTTGGATTAAGATTTTCGAAAGAGTTTATTCGATCCTCTGCTGCATCTCTTAATTAACTTGTGTTAATTTTTTCAAATAAATTGTGTTTTAAACCTGGGTAAACATTCAAAACACACCCTTGGTAATAATTTCTATGATTTTCCTAATTACTTTTGCTGCTCAATAAATGAAAGTCATATTTTCTGTGGAAAATAATCATTTCGATCCATTAGCAGAAATTAATTTGTTTACTTGCAGTCACATTCAGCGTCCACTAATTGATTACTGCTTCTGAATCAAATTAGTCGACGACGGCCACGTGCAGAATGCTGAGCTTCATCACACTGATATTATAAAGGCAAAAGTTTGTGTGTGTGTGTGTATGTTTGTCTCTTCTTCACGCTGAAACGGCTGAACGGATTTGGATGAAATTTGGTACACAGATAGTTTATAACCTGGATTAACACATATAATACTTTTTATCCCGATATTCCCACGGGATCGAGACTTCTGCGGGTGAAATCGCGGGGCGCAGCTAGTAAAACATAATTTCGTTTGGGAAAGTTGAGATACCTACTTTCGAAATTACTACACCTAAATAGATGAATTTGAAGTTCCAATACTTCCAATTTAACGCGAAAGTACCTAAGTCCCTGGAGGTGTGAGGTGTGACCTCACGTCACATTAGCACAGTTTATGGCAGCTTTAACGACGAACACCTACAGCTCGTTAACCTCTATGATTCGGGAATACATTTTTTCATGACGTCACGCGAGCTCCCGCTATGCTCCTATTAAGTGAAATTATTCTCAAGTCACCTTAATCTCTCTGAGATACAGCTCATTTTACGATGGCAGTAGTGTCGATACGTTTTAAAATATCGGAACTTCCCGCTGTGGAAATAAATGACTGTGTGCAAACACTTTGAAGTATTTCACCAATTTATCAATTTTGTTTTCATCTTTTCATACCTGCGGTGATGTACCGACACTTTTATAGCCCCTACTTTATGTAGGACGTCATATTTGGAATGAAGACAAGGGAGATGAATATAACATATATCACGGGTCGGAAACAGAAAAAGTAGATAATCTTTGTGACAAATAGTAAGGACTATTCCCAGGGATCGTGAGATATAGATGTCATTAATTTAAAACAAACTATGGGTCCCTGAATGGATCAGGGAGCTTTGACGGACGTTACTTTGATAGATGTAGCAGTGGTTATAATGTTTTGAAATGTTTAAGGATTTGTTGGGTTGTGCTAAGGGATAAAAAGGTATGCTATCTATCACTTAGATGTCATCCTTTTGTGTTCTTATATTCTCCATTGGTCCCTTTCACACATTTGAGACATGTACCCTGTTATTTCTAGGCAACGAAGGTAGATTAGTCCACTTAAACCCAACAGAGAATACGGCTAATTGAGGCATAATATCAAATATTAAACCCGTCGTAATAATGATGAAATTGGATATTCAGGCTCCCATTAATTGCGATAATTAACTCGCGCTTCTGAGATGTCCATGATATTTAGTGGGATCGGAATGAAAGCGGCATGTGTGCGGGATGGTGTGCTCGTGTCGCTGGTCACAGCCGATCGTGTGGATAATTCGCTTCATAACGAGTTGGCGGCCATCCAACCTCCACTGGATACGGTTATGTTAAGCTACACGCAAATTATTAATTTTCGCAGAGTTTTTATTGCTTTTCGTATTGTTATTGTTTCTTAAGTTATCTACAAAAAGTTTAAGGTCTCTTCTCTCTTCTACAACCTCTCGAATTAGAAAGTCGTAGCAATTACATTTAATTGGTTCCAAGTTGTGGTCTTGAGTTCTATTACAAGGCACGTGATAATTTTTTTAATTTCTAATTTTATTTATTCAACCTTTCAACGATGGAAACACTTTAACATAATTTATAAAAAAAAATGGAACGTTAAGTGTTGAATCAAGTATTTCAGTACAGTTTAGCTATTTAAAAGTATTAATTTCCTCTTTACATCAAACACATAAAAGGCCTCCAAACCCCTAAAGATCTGTTCGTAAGCGGCCTTTTTTGGTGGAACCGATTTTTTTGGCTTTCATTGCACAACAAAAGTTTTGTTGCGCTGCGCTGGACAAAGTATGTTCTGTCCGTAGTCGGTTCGAACGTGTCCCCACAAATTGGTGGGAGTCTAATTGAATGTAGGTACCTAGATACAGCCAAACAAAGCGATAGGTGTACAGGCAGTTATAATGCAACTATTTTTAAACAATGTTGTGATTACCTGCCTAGAGTGTGTTCAAATGACGGAAGCTTAAAAAGGCACTAATATTATAAGTGTATTGGAAAGATGAATATTTTTGTTCCTATCAGTAACTGAAGCTCTTGGCTCTTTTGATACAGGAACTTACATGAGCCAGGGCTACACAAATGTTTGTGGCTTGAAGTAAAAATAAATATATTATTACTATTAATAATGCTGAGCATTATGCTCATAAAAACCATGCTTAAAACTTTAAACAAAAGCCTCTTGTCATACCGAGAAGGCTCGACCATTGACCATCACGATTGCTTAAAACAGATTGGCAATTTCAGACTTATATTAACAGTAAGTCCAGGTTGCCTCCACTATGTTTTTCCTTTACCGATGTCAGTAATGTCCAAGATAAACTCAGAAAGTCCTAAGTAGTGATTGCTTAATAATAATGAATTGCTTTCGTGCGCAATGAGCATGTGTCGTATCGGTGCCTTAATTCTTTCGTTGATTGTACCCAGTAGGAAAAGTCGGGCAGACGCGAATGTTGCACTATTGCAGTAGATTAGTTTGGGCACCACCTATTGTTTTTGCCCTGAATTCTGCTCGTCTAGTGTTTTAGTTTAGTTTGCGTACTCGAACGTTCGAATAGCCAGTTTAATGATTAGCGCTGAATCTAAAACTACTTAGTTTATTTACAAGAAAATGAAATTAACTGTTCGTTATGGAATACTACCTGCGCCCCGCGGTTTCACCCGCATAAGTTTCGATCCCGTGGAAATATCGGGATAAAAAGTACCTATGTCCTAATCCAGGTCATGGTCTACTCATGTGCCAAATTTCATCAAAATCTGTTCAGCCGTTTAGTGTGAAAACGTAAAAAACAAACAAACTCACTTTCGAATTTATAATGTTAGTTAGGATTGCTTTCGAAATAGAAATGGTGAGATAGCTGCTCAAGTGGTTTTACGAGATATCTACGTGTAGGTAGGTCTATTAAAACTTGGTAAATTTTTGCTAAATAAAAGATACTACTCAGTAAACGAATATCTAAGTGATAGATTTATAAAGTCATAACTTAAGTAGCGACTTTAAATTTTATCTGATTTATTAATGATAATAAATAATTTTTATTTCCAAAAGTAAATTACAAAGTAGTTATGCGCAGCATTTACAGCTTAGGATTTACAAGTGCACAGAAATTTGATCAATGACCCTCATGTTAGGTGGAACCTGTATTACAGAGGTCATCCATCCGTCCATTATGCAAAATTACAGGTAAGTAGTAATTATTTTTTAGGGGTACAATTATAGAGTGAAAAAGATGTGGTATGTTCACACGGCTACACATCAAGCTATACATTTCTAGTATAAGCTGAACCTCGCATTGTACGGAAATCCTAAACAATGCGAGATCAGCATAAACTGGAAATGTATTGCCGTGTGTACGAGTGAGAGGGTGTGTTTGTTTTAAGTACCATCCGAGGACGTGCGTATGAATACACAAGGCACGACCGAGGACCTTTTCAAAGCGAGGACCTTTTCGAGGGTCCTCGGTTTGACTTGACCAGAGATTCGTATTCTGCAAGCGATTTTGAGCCTTTCTGTATACTTAATAAGAAAAAGTGGTCTGAACCTCGGTTTGATCAAGATTTTTCATAATCTTACACACGTATTGTGTATCCACCAGGTGGCGCCACTGTCGCCTCATACACAGCCTCTTTACATTCATTTCACGTTGGTTGTATTATCCGAGGACTTTTGTGTTAACTTTAACACAAAAGACCTCGGTAAGGTAGCTTTTCCAAACAATGTGTATTTAAGACCTCGGTTTGCTAGATTTTCCGAACAGTGTGTATTCTAGTCCTCGCTTAGACAGTTTTCCTCGTGTGTACAAGACGAATTATGTGCTATCATTTAAATACAATTATGGAAGAGAAAATTGAAGGTACACTGAATCCTTAAGCAAATCGTTAGTAGCGACTAGGTGCACAAGGATTATGGAGGCTTCTTCTGCAGTATGTGCCTACTTAGATTACACAACATTATGATTTGAACCATAAAATATTGTATTGTCATGGGAGCTGAATGCATGTGCTCTTCATGAAGAATTTAAAGTAGAAATGCCTTCCTACGTGAAATGTCGGCACCAAGATTTGAAGCAAACAAAGAGTAAAAAAAATAAAGAAAGTGAACGTAGTAAAGAAGACAACATAAACTTTACTGAAATAGAAGTAGGTTTATTCTAAATTGAAACGAATTATTTAACTAACTTTTACCAACGCTATACTCATTGAAATAATAATCAAGTTGCAGCGACATCTTTGATAAACATGAGCAGAAAACTTACTCAACAGTTTATAAAACGATTCAAACAAGGTAATTATTTTTATTTCACTAGATACATCTAACGCGTATGCCAAATTTGATGACGATACTATCAACTGTTGAGGAGTTCCCTCATGAAGAAACGACCTTGGCTGCAGCATCAGGACAAACTGATAATTATTTTAGTTTTACTATATAAACCAAACGCGTTTGCCTTTGAAGTCGATACTATCAACAATTGTGGAGTTCCCTCATGGGCACGCCACAATTGCGGCAGTAAGTCCCCTCTTTAAGGAGCGGCTAAAGAGGCGCCACGCCGTCCTCACCTTCCGCCTGACGCAAGTTCTCACCGCACACGGGTGTTTCGGGAGGTTCCTGTTCCGGATAAGGCGGGAGGAAACGTCCGAATGTCACCAGTGTGGATCGCCCGGAGGACACGGTGGAGCACTGCCCGGCTTGGGCGGAGCATCGCCGTGTCCTCGTGGAGGCGGCGGTGATCTCTCGCGTCTGGCCCTGGTCCAGGCCATGGTACGGAGCGAGAGGGCATGGGAAGCCGTCACCTCCTTCTGCAAAGCAGTAATGCTCGCGAAGGAGGAGGTGGAGCGCGTGAGGGAGAGGCAAATGTCATGCCCTCACGCGTCTAACCGCCGCAGGAAACGACCTGGGCGTCAGGAATCGCAGGCTGATTTCCAGCCACCGTAGCCACCATTGCTCACCGTCAGCAAGTCCGCGCGGCTTGCAGACGGTGAGCAATGGGTAGCTCACCGTCCGATAAGGTCCAGGCCCGGGTCGACAACGGCGCGTTGTGTTCCACGCACGCCTCCAAGAGATGTCAATGCCTGCCGGGGTTGCGGAGAAGTCCGAAAGGGATACCGTGGCCTCTGGCAATATGGCAACTGAAGAAACACGGGTGGGTTTTAGTCAGTAAGAGTCTGACACGCCCTCCCACTCCGCCCAGAGCGGGAGAAGTTATTTGATAATTACCCACCCAAAAAAAAGGAGTTTCCTCATGAAAGAACGACCTTCGCTGGTTATTATTTTAGTTAAACTATATAAACCTAACGCGTATGCCAAATTTAAAGACGATGCTATCGACTGTTGAGGAGTTTCCTCATGAAGAAACGACACTGGTTGTAGCATCAGCAAAAACTGGTCATTATTTTAGTGTTACTAGATAAACCTAACGCATGTGCCAAACTGAAAGACGATGCTATCGACTTGAGGAGTTTCCTCATGAAGAAACGACCCTGGCTGCAGCATCAGCAAAAACTGGTAGTAATTTTAGTGTTACTAGATAAACCTAACGCATATGCCAAATTTGAAGACAATGCTATGAACTGTTGAAGAGTTCCCTCATGAAGAAACGACACTGGCTCCAGAATCAGCACAAACTGGTAATTATTTTAGTTTTACAACCTAATGCGTATGCTAAATTCCAAGACGATGCTATTAACTTTTGAGGAGTTCCGTCATAAGGAAACGACCCTGGCTGCAGCATCAGTACAAACTGGTTATTATCTTAGTTAAACTATGTAAACTTAACGCGTATGTTAAATTTAAAGACGACGCCATCGACTTTTATGGACTTTCATCAAGAAGAAACGACCCTGGCTGCAGCATCAGCAAAAACTGGTAATTATTTGAGTGTTACTAGATAAACCTAATGCGTATGCCAAATTTGAAGACGTTACTATCAGCTTTTGAGGAGTTCCATCATAAGGAAACGACCCTGGCTGCAGCATCAGCAAAAACTGGTAATTATTTGAGTGTTACTAGATAAACCTAATGCGTATGCCAAATTTGAAGACGATACTATTAGCTTTTGAGGAGTTCCATCATAAGGAAACGACCCTGGCTGCAGCATCAGCAAAAACTGGTAATTATTTGAGTGTTACTAGATAAACCTAATGCGTATGCCAAATTTGAAGACGATACTATCAGCTTTTGAGGAGTTCCATCATAAGGAAACGACCCTGGCTGAAGCATCAGCAAAAACTGGTAGTTATTTGAGTGTTACTAGATAAACCTAATGCGTATGCCAAATTTGAAGACGATACTATCAGCTTTTGAGGAGTTCCATCATAAGGAAACAACCCTGGCTGCAGTATCAGCAAAAACTGGTAATTATTTGAGTGTTACTAGATAAACCTAATGCGTATGCCAAATTTGAATACGATACTATCAGCTTTCGAGGAGTTCCGTCATAAGGAAACGACCCTGGCTGCAGCATCAGCAAAAACTGGTAATTATTTTAGTGTTACTAGATAAACCTAATGCGTATGCCAAATTTGAAGACGATACTATTAGCTTTTGAGGAGTTCCATCATAAGGAAACGACCCTGGCTGCAGCATCAGCAAAAACTGGTAATTATTTGAGTGTTACTAGATAAACCTAATGCGTATGCCAAATTTGAAGACGATACTATCAGCTTTTGAGGAGTTCCATCATAAGGAAACGACCCTGGCTGCAGTATCAGCAAAAACTGATAATTATTTGTATGTTACTAGATAAATCTAATGCGTATGCCAAATTTGAAGACGATACTATCAGCTTTTGAGGAGTTCCATCATGAGGAAACAACCCTGGCTGCAGTATCAGCAAAAACTGGTAATTATTTGAGTATTACTAGATAAAACTAATGAGTATGCTAAATTTGAAGACAATACTATCAGCTTTTGAGGAGTTCCGTCATAAGGAAACGACCCTGGCTGCAGCATTAGCAAAAACCGGTAAATATTTGAGTGTTACTAGATAAACCTAATGCGTATGCCAAATTTGAACACGATACTATCAGCTTTCGAGGAGTTCCGTCATAAGGAAACGACCCTGGCTGCAGCATCAGCAAAAACTGGTAATTATTTGAGTGTTACTAGATAAACCTAATGCGTATGCCAAATTTTAAGACGATACTATCAGCTTTTGAGGAGTTCCATCATAAGGAAACGACCCTGGCTGAAGCATCAGCAAAAACTGGTAGTTATTTGAGTGTTACTAGATAAACCTAATGAGTATGCCACATTTGAAGACAATACTATCAGCTTTTGAGGAGTTCCATCATAAGGAAACGACCCTGGCTGAAGCATCAGCAAAAACTGGTAGTTATTTGAGTGTTACTAGATAAACCTAATGCGTATGCCAAATTTGAAGACGATACTATCAGCTTTTGAGGAGTTCCATCATAAGGAAACGACCCTGGCTGCAGTATCAGCAAAAACTGGTAATTATTTGAGTGTTACTAGATAAACCTAATGCGTATGCCCAATTTGAAGACGATACTATCAGCTTTTGAGGAGTGTCCTCATGATGAAACGACCCTGGCTGCAGCATCGGCACCAACTGGTTATTATCTCAGTTATACTCCGCAAACCTAACGCGTTGGCCAAATTAAAAAGTGATGATAGTTTCTTTCTCCTGTTGAAGAGTTTCTTCATTAAGAAACGACCCTAGGTACAACATCAGCATAAAATGGTAACTAAGCCGTTACTTTTAGAAAGCGCCGACAAACGTAAAGACTCGTCCTCGCTTGGTACTTTATTTTAGAAAATGTGTGTAAGAAATAAATCGGAACGTTCTACAATAAGTTACCTTACACGTAAAATGGTTTAGGTAGGTAGATTTTCATGTCCTCGCTTTGTACAAGTTCTACGCGAAAAACTGTCCTCGGTTTAGTAATATAAAGTCTAACACAGCGTCCGCACTTTGTACACGATATAAGAATTTTGTGTAAAAATACGTCCTCGGAAGGGCGTCGCAGGGCTTACATAAGGGGTCCTCGGTTGGCCTACACAAAGTCCTCGTATGTGCATCGCTGGTCACATTTAGCTGTGTATTTCAGGTCCTCGGTATGATAGCCGTAATTCATACAGGAAAATGTTGAGATAGCATTAATCCAATAAGCTCATCACTATAGATTTACTCACCTGTCTCTTTCTATCTCATTCAAAAAGGCCAACGACGTATTTAAACCAGTTTTTTGGAGGGTCCTCGGTTCGTTCTAAAACTACCGAGGTCCTCGTAAGGGTGTCTGTACAAACAAGGGTGTGTGTGCGTGTGAGAGGGTGTGTGTGTGTGTGTGAGGGTGTGTGTGTATAGAGTGGCAATAATTATTATATCTCTCAATAGATACCTGTTTACATTTTGTATTAAAGCTATTAGTTTATCTAAGAAAATATCTACATCATTATTATAATATAGTAGTTTAGCTAAGTAATGTTACATTATTAACAAATGCTTCCTTTCTCTTAACTCACTTATTTTGCTGTGCCCGAGAATCCATACTTATAATCAGATCATATTTTGATCTACTAATAAGTTTACCACCTAAGAACATGTGGATTGAGTATTTAGATGATATATAATCACAACGTTTTCGAACAATCATACGATCAAATTGAAGTGAAAGCTAAGGTCTCTGTTCGATCTCTTAGCTTTTTTATTTCCCTTCAATATAAATTTTCACGAAAACCCGTCATAAATGTTCACAATTCACTTATGTAGGTATATCAGCCAGCTTACTACTGCCTCGTTGGTCTAGTGGTCGCAAGCGCTACTGCTGAGCATGAGTTCCTGGGTTCGATTCCCGGGTCGGGCAAAGTGTTATTGGGTTTTTCTATCTGAAATTTCTCAGTAGCAGCTCGGAGTCTGGATTTGTGCCCGGTTGATGGCAATAGGCTCGCCCCCTATTACATGGGACTTAAACATAACTGGCGAAATGTGGGTGTACCTGCTACAGGGACACCTCTGCCCAACCCTTCGGGGAAACAAGGCGTGATGTTATGTTATCAGCCAGCTTATGCTTAAAAATCACGCGTACTAAAGCTTAAGCCTTCATGTATCGAAACAATAAGTATATCGGTGACGTAATTAGCTATAAGCGACTAAGTTCCCAACTCGAGATAGTACCTAATTTCAGAATTTGTCTGAAACGGTATTGTTATACTTATTGCTTGTTTTAGTTGAAAGTTTATGATGGAGTTTATAGAGGAGCTCGTGGCTAAGTAATAACAGCCGCACGGGGGTTGGTCCGTGGATGGGTAACCATCTTTACATACCAAGACTCCTTCGTGCTTCGGAAAGCACGTTAAGCCGTTGGTCCCGGCTGTCAATTGTGGATCTTTGACAGTCTTTACGGGTCGTCAGAAGCCCGAAAGTCTGACAACTAGTCTTACCAAGGGGTATCGTATTACCCAGTTACTGGGTTGTGGAGGTCAGATAAGCAGTCGCTCCATATAAAATACTGGTATTCCGCTGCATCCAGTTAGACTGGAAGCCGACCCCAACATAGTTTCGAAAAGGTTAGGTAGATGATGTGTTGAAAGTTTATAAACAGATTAGTTCGGCTATTAAGTATTCTCGATGCCTATATATTATTGCTTCTTATATAAAATTGTAGTACTACTTATGATGAAATTCAAAACGTTTTGTCAAGTTTCAGAATGTTTCTTTAAAAGTGTTAACCTCCATTTTAAGTTTTATCTATCAGCGGCAAAGTTTTCACAAGAGATCGGTTCGAAAGTGTGTCCTCAAACTCAGCGACATCTATTGGAAGCTGAAAAGAATCATGTTATATTGACCCTTCGCGACTGCTAGCCAAGAACAGAACTGCACAAGAACATAAGCAGTACAACATCAATGAGCCAAAATGTTCAGCGCAATAAACGAATAAAAATATTGGGCAGTAATTTTGTAGCGTATGTCCATTGTCCAGTTCGCAACCAGGCTGGCATCTGGCAGTAAGCCAAGCTGTTTCCCTGCAAGGCACAGTAGCATCTGGACACACCATAGTTATATGCCAGTGTCGACTGACATTAGCAATGAATGACTATGTGCGTAAGTACATGGTAAGTATTTGGACATGTGATATTTATTATACTGTTTATTTAATGTACGTCCAAAAATATGAATTAAGTTAGTGTAGGTATAAGTAACCGACATAGCCCGAAGAATTGCGAAACTTAAGTGGCAATGGGCAGGGCACATTGCTCGTAGAACGGATGGCCGATGGGGCCGAAAGGTTCTGGAGTGGCGACCGCGTACCGGAAGACGTAGCGTTGGAAGGCCTCCCACAAGATGGACCGATGACCTTGTGAAGGCCGCAGGAATCCGCTGGATGCGGAAAGCACAGAATCGGTCGAAGTGGAGGTGCTTGGGGGAGGCCTATGTTCAGCAAGAGACGTCTTTCGGCTGAAATGATGATGATGATGATGAGGTATAAGTACAAAAAAAAATGGCAGTGGCACTCCGGGAGTGCCGACAGAAGTGAAAACTTGAACAAGATCGCCTTGGTGGAAGAAAAATACTTGTATAGAAAATTGGTCCGTAACTTTATCTAAATAAAGAGCACAATCGAGTTTACAAAAAAAAAAAAACTTCCGAAACCTTTAAAGTAAAAATACTTGCATAGAACATTGATCCGTAATCTAATATAAATAAAGAGCACAATCACGTTTACAAAACCTTTGAAGTAAAAATACTTGCATAGAACATTGATCCGTAACGTAATATAAATAAAGAGCACAATCGTGTTTACAAAAATGAGGTGTCGTCATGGCGTCGCAAAAACAATGGTTTAGTCCCATCTCAAAAATGCCCGACGCGCCTAAAGAAGTTTTCACTTCAAAAATATTAGACTAGCTGAAAAAAGGGTCACTTTTGCAATAATCAGAAAAGATCATGAAGACCATTGAAAACCGTATGAAATACGTACTTACTTAAGTGCGTACCGTGATTAGATTGTACCAATCTTTCAAAACTTGTTAACTGTAAAACTCATGTTATATAATTTGAAAGATTTTAATAATCATTTCAGATTGTTTTACAAGTTTTAAAACTAAACTAATTGAAATCTTTTACTTTGCAATTTAATATTTTAAGACCATTGAGTAATCATTGGAACTTGTGCAAAATGCATATTAAATTAATGAATGAATTTGTGTTTTGAATAAGTTTGAATACTTAGTTTTAAAAATTTGAGTTCGCAGTGAAAATAATAAAACCGGTCAAGTGCGAGTCGGACTCGCACACGAAGGGTTCCGTACCACCGTACAATATTTAGCAAATGAATGAAAAGACTCCCTTTAATTTTTAACATTATTTAATTTTTATTATAGCCGCAATAGAAATACACTAAATACACAATAGAAATTTGTGGAGTTTCTTGCCCGTTCTTCTCCATAGGTACCTACTACGCTTTGGAATGGGCAACTAGCTTCATACCTATTTCTGACTGACCGATTCCTTGACAATTCAAAAGTGCCTGTAAATGGTTTAATTGAAATAAATGCTTTGAGTTTTGAGTTTTTTTGAGTTTTGACACAATCTGTGAAAATTTCAACTGTCTACCTATTACCGTTCATGAGATACAGTCCGCTGACAGATAGACCGATGGACAGACGGACGGACGGACGGACAGATAGCTTAGATGTTTACTAAGAGGGTTCCGTTTGGCACCCTTCGGGTACGGAACCCTCAAGATTGATTTTGATTGACTTTTTAAATTGGAGATTTGCAAAGATATTTTATGCCGTCTAAACACACAGTAATGGTTCAGGTTGAGAAAATCTTTGCGAATGATTTGATTAGAAAAGAAGGATAATAATTTTTACAACTGTTAGTTAAACATGTGGGATGTTATAAAGTACAATTGAAAAAAAAATATTACGGACTTAATTTTTCGGCGGTTGGTAAATTAGTGTGACAGTAAAACATCAACAGTAATAAAAATAAAATTGGTCGGGTACGTCATCCTACAATGTAGGATGAAATAGTGTTCAAGTGTGTTCAGTGTTCAAGTAGTGTAATAAATAAGTGGCCAGTAAAATGTTGGAATGGGCAGTTAGATAAATAGTTCGGCAGTTCATAGGTTAGGTTGGAACTGTGACCAACCACGACCGTGTCGAATTGGTTGCAGTAACTAAGCCAGGGCACCTCGACCAAATGGGTTAGGTTAGAACTGTGTCAACACCGCGTGCGAGCCGAGCCAGCGAAGCGAGCGTGCCGCGGCAGCGGGCGGCGAGCGCGTTTTGTTACCGACGTAACTGCCCGTTCAGTCATCTTATTGTTTAATTATTAATTTAATTACCCATTTAAATATTAGATATGTTTAATATGTTTTATGTGTGATAGTTTACTGCTCAGTTTTACTGCCAAACTTGTTAATAAACATGCCTTTTGTAATTGATTATTTATCAAAACTACAATAAACAACTGCCGCTTTAAATCAGTGTCTTAGAAAAATAATAGGTAGGTACTGTAAGCACCAGCTTGGCTGCGGTGCTCGGGATCGTTTTAAATTAAAGAACTGATACTTGAGAGCAAGATTATACTTAAAACATTAACACAATGATAAATAGACCCACACGAATCGCGCCCGGAGGCAGACTCGACTCTTTTTCTCAACAAGTGAAAACCATTACGAATGCTAATTTAAATATATCTTGACAGATTATTCGGAAGCACATAGTATTCATGCCAACCTGTGTCATATGAGGTTATATCTCATATTAAAACCTCACAGTACACATAGATATAATAGATACTATGTAATTAAAGTATTCAGAATCAGGAAATGAACGAACGAAGAATCAGATTTGCTGTAACAAAAACTTGAAATGTAATTTGTATTACGTCACTGACCATGTTGTAAGAATTCTTCTTTTGTCTAAACAAATGATCGCCGAGGCTTAATTAGACTTGGTAGCGGCTGAAGTAATTATCTCCGTAACACAATATTATATTATTTTCTCGACCTTAACAAAAACATTTTTGGTACTAATAAATCATCATTTAGGAGGCTTAAGAGAAAAGCGATTTAGACAATCTAATGTTACGAAATGATAGTGGTGAAAATCTACACCGACTGAATTTATTGCGTCTAGCTATGTAGTCCTAGTAGAGAATGGACCGTTATTCCTGAAACGGTTTTTCTTCGAACCCATTTTTACTCAAGATTAAAGTACCCGAAATATCCCCGCAGTTCATGAAATTGGGCAATAACTTTAGGGTATGATAGAGTTTTAGGCGTGGTACGAATTGATATGACTGTGTTACTGCGTAAACACAGAAAATAGTTTCAAGAAAAGTAGACCAATCAGCTTCAGCCAGTACTTTTTACTTGCGTAACAAACCAAGAATCTTACATAACACAGATCTGTACCCTAATTGCGTAACTTATTTTCGTAAACAATGATGTCTAATTTGTTTCATTTTGACAGTTCAACAACATTCATTGCGTTATTTACGTTGTTGAGTAGTTTTTTTTTCCTACTTATGAAGCAATGGATTAGCAATCTGTTTCTAATCGAAATAGATTATGATTGTGTTGTATTACGCAATTAGGGTACTGGTATCAATAAACACCCTAAAAACTATTACGTAATATTACCTACTTGTATTTATACAGTTTGCCTTTTTATATTTCCAGCATTTCGTCTTCAGCTCTTTTACATAATTTGCCTATTGTTACTTGAAGAGTCTTTAAAAATGAAGGTCGTACCGGAGGCGTTGCTCCGAATTCTTAAAATGTCTACATAAAAAATGACAGGATTGTCCTCCTAAATAAACAGCTGAGGTAAACTAAAAAGGGTTATTGCGGACTATTGGTATAAAGGATTATCACACAACACGAAAAAGCAAAAAGGAATCAAATTTTTCACGAGTCTGTAAATGATTTATACAAAAACAACATACCATAATTTTACGCCTGTGACTCCCGAAGGGTTCGGGGTATAGTACCCACGTTTCCACAGTTGAGTCTACGATACTTTAAATTGTTTAGCATGATCCTCCGTTACATCGCATATATTGCAGCATTAATTTTCAAATAAATATAGGGTAAAGTTGAGGATTAATGTTTAAGTACTATGTTTGATTAAAACATGATTCCTTATTTGCTGACATAAAAAAATAAAAAGTTACCTCCAAACCAAACATTAAACTGCTAGTATAAAAAAAAAAAAAAACTTCAAATTAAATTATTAAACTTTGCATAATAACTGAATTCAATGTAAAGTTTAAAGCAGATACTATGTTAAAAAAAACCGGCCAAGTGCGTGTCGGACTACGCACAATGAAGGGTTCCGTAGTTGAGATGAATTTATTTATCCCAAGAACAAACTTAACATTGTAGTTGAAAAACATGTTCTCCCATACATTCCAACTGCAAATCATCGCTCGGCATCCAATACCGCGACTGTGACATTTTTTTTTAAATTGCAGGGTCACTTATTTGAACGTGTAGAATGAAATAAAACAAAAATCAGATTTTCGTAAAAAAATTCATATTCGCGGTATTAATATAATAATAATACCTTTAAACGAGCAATTCTTGTATATACCTATGTATATATAATCTGAATCTCGGAAACGGCTCCAAGAATTTTTATTAAATTTAGTATGCAGGGGGTTTCAGGAGCGATAAATCGATCTAGCTAGGTTTCATTTTTAGAAAACGTCGTTCAAAAAAACAATATCATCCAGATATTTTTCTTTATTCAAGTAACAAGGACTCATTGCGTTAGTAAACTTATGAACTATGTTAACTTATTTTACGAGGTCACTTAGAAAGTTTTGCGACTAACAGTTTTTGTCTATAGAATACTGGCTGGTTTTGATGTCAATTAAAACGATGACTATTTATTACAAAAAAACATAACATTCCAAATTCGAAATGCCCTCCACATTTTTTTACGAGCAAAATCAAAATACTTTGTCTTACTGAAAACTGGATTTATAACGAGAACATTTTCGCGCGATGATTTTGTACGATTTCAAATGTCGACTAAAACCAGAAGAATCGTTTGAAAGACTTCAATTGGTGTTCATAGAAAAAAGGCCTTCTAAAGAGACTGTTTTTTGCTGGTTCAACGAATTTATGGGTGGTCTAGTAATTTTGGCAGACAAAGAAAGAAGTGGCCGCCCTATGACGGTTGTTGAAAAAGTGCTGGCTGTGAAAAATTTAATTCAAGAGAATAGGCGAATTACATATGAAGAGGTTCAGCATACACCGTGAAATTTGAATCACAGTTTTGCTAGAACAAACGTTGTTCAGACCATGGTCTACTACCATTCTACAGCATCCAATAAAAAAAAAACATAATTGGTTTTTGAAATAACACAAAAAAGCAAAGTTTAAAATGTCAAGATTATCGTTACTCCCTACAACACAGACACCACGTATACGTTTTTTCAAAAACCAATTATGTTTTTTTTTATTGGATGCTGTAGAATGGTAGTAGACCATGGTCTGAACAACGTTTGTTCTAGCAAAACTGTGATTCAAATTTCACGGTGTATACTGCCGATTGGATCGGGAAGTGTGCATGAAATTCTACACAGGCATCTTCGGTTATGGAAGATAGTTTCACGCTGGTACCGTAAAATCTAACGCAGGGTCAGAAGGAGGTTCGGGTAGAATGGTGCCGAGACATGATAGCAAAATTGGTAGCAGGCTCGTCTCGGCGCGTTTAAGATATCATTATGGGTGATGAATCTTGGATTTATCAATATGATCCAGAAATGAAGCATCAGTCGACCGTGTGGCTGTTTCAAAATGAACCAACGCCTACCAAAGTGAAACGAGCCAGAAGTGCAGGCAAAATGTTGATCGCAAGTTTTTTTTTTTCTACCAGGTTATCTGGTGTCAATACCCTGACGAAATCAAAGAAGCATCAATGCTGAATGGTATGTTACCAAATGTTTGCCAGAAGTTTTTACTACTGCAAGCAGCAAGCGACCGAACACTGGCCTCCGTGGGCTACTGCTTCACCACGACAACGCGCTGGCTCACTCGGCGCTTAAGACAAGGGACTTTCTGGGCAGCACACCGGTCAAATTTATAGGTCATCCTCGTTACAGTCCCGATTTGGCCCCGTGCGACTTTTTCTTATTCCCCAAAATAAAAAATCTACTCAAAGGAAAACAGTTTTCATCACCTGAAGATGCACTGGGTGCATTTGAGAAGGAGATTGAAGAGGTGTCAGATGCGGACTGGAAAATGTGTTATGAAAATTTGTTTAGACGTATAAAACTGTGTATGCCAATGGAGAGTTCTTTCAAAAGATATAATAAAAAAAAATATAACCTGTAGTATATTTTTTTCTAGTATCACAAAACTTTCTGAGTGCCCCACGTAATCTAGTTTAAATTTATTTCACCCCATGGGAGACGGCACTGCAGTGATTGATGTACATGCAATCCAGACTGCTAACGATATTGTTGGAGCTGGCCCGTACTCTGCGTACCAGGGATGCACACCTCATTCGCATCGTTGCGTAAAAGCAATTAATATGTGCGTCCGCGAATATTCCCGATGCGCTACAAAAACGGGGCAGCACCGACCTATTGGAGTTATACATCAAACCATGTGTTTTGGCATACTGCTCACATTTGGCGACCAATTACTTTCTGAGACCACAGATTGACGCGCTCAGAAGCACCATATCATCTGCATAGCTAATATTATTTACACAAATACCATCTATATAGCAACCTACTCTGGTGCTGCTGAGCTCGCCAATCCTGCCTCACCCCGCATTCCAACCTGTATGGCTTGGAAAAAGTTCCAGCCCTTCGTACACTATTAATCTGGTTACCATACCACTATTTAAAGATGTTTATAAGCTCCGTTGGCAACCTATCTTTCTCCATCTTTCTCCACAATACGTCATAAGCAACCTGATCAGAAACCTTGAATAAATCGATGAACCTAGCATAAATCGGCGTCCCACGCTGTGTATAGTAAGTATGTGATAGTATGCTTAAGGCACAACACTGCACTTTCTGTTGACAAACCACGCCGAAACCCGAATTGGTTGTCATGAACATTTACAGTTTTATTTATTTGTGTATTAAGCAGACGGTCAAACACTTTTGATGTTTTGATATTATAGTAGCTAGAGAGATGGGCCTTTTGGATGCCGAGCGACGAAATGTAAGTTTTTACGCACAATATTGAGAGATTTACCATGTTATTTTAAAACCATAGACTTCTTATAGGTTTTCCTGTAATCTATGAGTAAAGAGCCATACTATATATTTTTTTCAAAATTTTTGGTCCAGTAGTTTCGGAGATAAGGGGGGGGGAATGGTCAATTTTCATTGAATTTATCAAATATCTTTAAAAGTATTTATTTTAAAATTATATAAAAAATATGTTTAAGATCCTCGCAACAAGCCCTTTCATTTGATATGTCACACGGTACTGTTAAAAAAACTTTTTTTTTTAATTTTCTTGTTTGCGCCCCAAAAGTGACACCTATATTCAAAATTAAATTATTTACGTTACACATTCGTGTTTGGGTCACAGAAATACACATGTGTACCAAATTTCAACTTAATCGGTCCATTAGATTCGGAGTAAATTGGCTGTGACAGACGGACAGACAGACAGACAGACAGACAGACAGACAGACAGACAGACACACGAGTGATCCTATAAGGGTTCCGTTTTTTCCTTTTGAGGTACGGAACCCTAAAAATACCACTATTTTCACCGTAAAAAGAAAGGAGTATAGAATAGGGAGCGACCGTATCTAATACCTTTAAACGAGCAATTCTTGTGTATATATGATCTGAATCTCGGAAACGGCTCCAACGATTTTCATGAAATTTAGTATACATGCGGTTTCGGGGGCGAGTAATCGATCTAGTTAGGTTTCATTATTAGAAAACGTTGTTAAAAAAAAAAAAAACGAGCAAGGCTCGGTCATCCAGATATTTGTCATTAATGGGGCACAAACTTCTTAGACTCGCTGCTACCGAGTAATTCCTAAAAGAGGAACTCAATTTAAGCTTTGTCCGAGCTGGGAATTCAGGACCAGCAGTCCCACAAAAAGTCAAGCTTTCGTTATTTTGGGAACAAAAAATCTATAACCAATTCTTTTGAGGTTTAATAAAAACACCTTCAATACTAGTTTACATTCCACCTCTGAAGTAGGTGTAATATTGTATTAGTAAGAGAGTAAATTAACGGCAGGTGGCGGGCAAGTCGTAGTTAATCCGGAATTTGTAGGAATAAGTAACGCTAACTGGCTCCGATCCAACGCGGGGAATATTGGGTAACTGCTCGGAATATTGGGACCGCTTCATCACTATGACTTGTGTATACCTACCTACGTACTTGAAGGTATAACTGAATTAAGTTATGACTTTGTGTTGTTGTTTGTACGATGAACATCGACGGATTAGTGGAGTTTCTTGCCCATTCTTCTCCATACGAAAACTACCTTTTGGAAGGGGCGACTAGAATCAATTCTATTTTTTGTAAATTTTGACGTTCAAAAGTGCCTTTTTGTGCCATTATTTGACTTTAGTTTTTTCGTTTAAAAAAACCGGTGTTGGGAAGTGTTCTCCTTGGGGAAGGTTAAAAGCCAGGGTTAATCGTTTTTCGCATGAAAAACATGTTACAAAATGCATGTCTATTTTATTCTATAAAATAGTCTTGTAGACATTATTTATAATATTTATGAAAAATAATTGTAAGAACGCATTAACACACACATTACACATTCTTCATGCATTAATGGAGTTCATTCAGTTAATTATGTATCGATTTGATTCAAAACACTCTAAATAATAATAATAAAACCGTTAATCGAACGATTCATTTCACAAACACTCCTCTTTGATGGCCGCTGAAGCACGCGATGCGTATAAACGTAATCAAAATCATTCATTAAATGCAATTAATGCTGATAAGTGCGTTCGACCTAATTGGATCAGATTTCGATTTCAATTAAGTATATTATCTTGGGATTTGAGTATCATACCCAGAGGCTCAGGAATGACCTATAATGTAAAAAAAAATAGGTTACATTTTTCGTTCGTATTTTTTCCGAGATTATTTGGTAAGTTCGATATTTTATTAAAGTTATCCTCATTTAGATATTATCCTTTAAAAGCTTTATAACATAAGTTCAAATGAAAACTGGTCTTGCATTACAATGTATCTTCATTATTAACGTAATAAAGACAATTGGATTTCATGAGTTGCAAATCTTTATTCTATAGAAAGTTAAAGTCGGCGAGACACAATTGAACCGTTTTTCTGCACAGTTCAACCAACATTTCTTGAACAGCTTTTGTTTGAGGAAAACTTAGCAGACGCATTGTCTGCTCGTTGCATTTAAAATATACGGAACAAGATATTGAGAGAAATGTCTGGCATGAAGTGGACAGATGTTTATACGATCTGATAAATCTAATCACAATTTTTGTATTAAATTCTTTGACTTATTCTTGTAGGTGTTGAGGGACAAGGGGATGGACTTTATAAAACGCTTTTTTAAGCTTACTTAGGTCACCTATATAGCCATGCTGGTTATGACATATTATCGCCATTCTTATCAAAATCTGAGCATGGATAACATGAGTCTATCCTGCGGCCTCTGTGTGGCTGTTTATATACTGGTATCAAAATATATTGAAAAGAAAAGACAACAGATGTAAGATGTAGACCACAAACCGTATCTATACTATATATACTATCCCTTTTTTGTTGCTGTTATACCGCGCAATAGTATTTTTAAATAAATAAACGCAATAACTAATAGTCGGTAGTGGTTCGCTTGCTCCATGTCTGGCCAGGCGCCAGACATAATGGGCCGACGTGGCCCGACGTGGCTGTTTGGCCGCGATTATTTCAACTAGATAAATTTTACGCTCCTTAAACGTAAGGACGTGCAAAGTGGACGGCTTGTTGGGATTGTCTTGAGATGTTTGCTACGTAAGTACTTAGCGATATTAGTCATTACCGGAGTAGGTAATTAACACCGTGGTGGAATTGTTTGGGTGAACGCCTGGGGTGTTTGTGTGATGGAATTAAATCTATTCTATACCTACGACATGTCTTTCGATTGAAAACTTCAATGTGATTAAGTTACTTTGCCAATCAAAGAACTCTTTTGCATCTTTATGAAAACCGCAAAAAATTCTGTTCGAGAAAGTAGGAACAAATCGGTGATCAGTCGATTCGAGAATAAAGCTATCGACTCGACTTTTGTCACCTTTCCTAACACCTTATCTCCCATTTCCCAATGAACGAACTGTAACCGCTATCAGTGCTGACCTTTCGATTATATTATCGTTTCACAAAATTCAGATTAGGATCACGCGCCTCCTCTTCGGTAACAGAACATTCGGTGTCCTTAATACCGTTGGTAAATGTCGGCTGGCTGTTTGCCAAACACCCCGATAATTTACCATCGATGTGCTGCATGCAAATTTCAGTCTAATCCTTATTTTTCATTTAAAATCCGACCGACACTCTTTGCCGAGGATTAAAATATGTGTGTGAGATTTTTTCAGATTGAGTTTGGTCTGTGTGGTTTGTTTTTAATTGCTAATATGATTGAAGTGGCTTTTTTATCAGGTTTTATGAGTTTATTTCTGGTTGAATATTTTGCCTGTTTTTTATATAAAAGTACCTGCGCGACTGAGCTCTGCTCGGGTGAAAATAGAGAAAACGAAGTGTCCCAGATATGAGACCTAGCTAGATCGATTTAACGCCCCCGTAAACCCTTATGTTGCAACTTTAATCGAAATCGTTAGAGCCATTTTCGAGAACGTGATTACAAATATAAAAACAAATATTGCTCATTTAATAGTATAGAATAAAGTCCAATTTGCAGGAAGGTATCCTTGATAAGCATTTGAGCGCATAATTGCATGAATCGGACGTGGATACATTTCTGTGATTTTACCTGGGTGGCAAAGCAAGCACAGTTTAATAAGACTACATATCTCTTTTCATCAGAAATTAGTGCTTACATTAAACGAAATGGGTTCACTTTACAGTCAAAAGAAACTCCATAAAATTAGCAAGCTTTGACCGTGGAAACATTACGACAAACTCACACGAGGTTCTTCGTTCCTCTAAAACTGTCATGGCGTAATACACTTCGCTTCCCCAGTATTCGTGGAAGCGCAATTTCATTAGTCGCAAAGAGCTCCATCGCGGGGCGACAACCATGAAGTTGTCATTCATTAGTGTGAAGTTATGTGACCCAGGTTCCGTGACAGACTCTATCTACATCGAATCGAGTTACCCTTTGAGATCAGCCCGATATTATTCGTAAGGGACGTACCCTCCCGCCTTTATTAATTTATACTTGTCCATGTTCGACTCACGGTTATACTTGCAAGTTATTTATTAGTTAATAATATCCTTTCAGTAAGTTGAATAAACTCTGAGTACATTTATCATCATTAGCAGATACCTTATACAGATCAATCGTAGATGAAACTTTCTTAGTGTGTTGCCATAATCGACACAATGGATTCTGGCCAAATTTTCGCATAATTCAGTAAACAAAAAGTGTCCTTTGAAAAAAACCGGCCAAGTGCATGTCCATGCACTTGTGCGTGCACAATGTAGGGTTCCGTAGTTGGGATGAATTTATCCCAAGAACAAACTTAACTTTGTAGTTGAAAAAACAAATCTTTCATACAGAATGTGTGGGTGAACATGTTTTTACAACCGCAAATTTAAGTTGGTCGATTATTACTCGTTAACTTGTAAAGCCTACTCATCTGTGATAGTTTTCCTTTTAAATTCGTTATATAAGCTACTGCAGTGAATTTTTTCACATATCTAAAACCAACCATTTAGCTGTCAGGGGGGGGGGGGACACCTGACTCTAACAACAATTTGCACTTTAAAGCTTAATATTTCGCAAACGGATCTCTGAATTCAAAAATGGTTTTAACACACTCACAATGTTTTTGAGAGACCTTTCCAACGATACCCCACACAAAGGGATAGAAAAAAAAAAAACATCCCCACTTTACGTGTACGGGAGGTACCCTACAAAAATATATTTTTCATAATTTTATTTTACCACTTTGTCGGCATGATTGATATGTATACCCATGCCAAATTACAACTTTTTAGTACTAACAGTCTTGGAGCTAGACCGCGGACAAACAGACAGACAGACAGACAGACAGACGGACATGACGAAACTATAATAAGGGTTCCTTGTTTACTACGGAACATGAAAAAATAATAAAAAAAATAAAAAAGAGGCTAGAGGAGGGAACTTATATACGACCACACGATAGAAGTGAAAACTAGGGAATGCAGCCGAGTATACGTGATTCAGCGTTACCAACCGACTGGAGCCAAGTATACCCGATTCAGCGTCACTGACTGACTGGAACCATGTATACCCGATTCAGCGTCACCGACCGACTAGAGCCAAGTATACCCGATTTAGCGTCACCGACCGACTGGAGCCAAGTATACCCGATTCAGCGTCCCCGACCGACTAAAGCCGATTCAGCGTCACTGACCGACTAGAGCCAAGTATACCAGATTCAGCGTCACCGACCGACTGGAGCCAAGTATACCCGATTCAGCGTCCCCGACCGACTATAGCCGATTCAGCGTCACTGACCGACTAGAGCCAAGTATACCAGATTCAGCGTCACCGACCGACTGGAGCCAAGTATACCCGATTCAGCGTCACTGACTGACTGGAACCAAGTATACCCGATTCAGCGTCCCCGACCGACTAAAGCCGATTCAGCGTCACCGACCGACTAGAGCCAAGTATACCAGATTTAGCGTCACCGACCGACTGGAGCCAAGTATACCCGATTCAGCGTCACCGACCGACTGGAGCCAAGTATACGCGATTCAGCGTCATCGACCGACTAGAGCCAAGTATACCCGATTCAGCGTCACCGACCGACTAGAGCCAAGTATAACCGATTCAGCGTCACCTACCGACTGGAGCCAAGTATACCCGATTCAGCGTCACCGACCGACTGCTGCCAAGTATACGCGATTCAGCGTCACCTCGGTAGGTGACGCTGAATCGGTTATACTTGGCTCTAGTAACCAAGTATACCCGGTTCAGCGTCACCGACCGACTAGAGCCAAGTCTACCCGATTCAGCGTCACCGATCCGAGCATGACTGTTCAGTTTTGTTCACAGTGCAGAAAGAGCGCAAAGTGCGCCTAAAGAAATTTTAACTTCAATAAAACGGTCAGATACTTCATTTTTATGATACCTACGTACTAATGAAGATTCTTCAGACAAATGCCTTTTACAAAATGATGTAAGTATTATTAAAATGCACGCAAGCATGTCGTTACGGTCTGAACTCACACGTACGCTGCTGAGGAACGTACGACAATATTAATAGTTTTAAGGAGCGCTGTCATTGCGGCGTGGTGGCAAATTAGTTTGCAAAGTCTTCATTCATTAGTACGAAGTTGTGTGGTTTAACTTTGACGGGAGTGTTCTGTATGAGCCGAGTTGTACAAATTGTAATGTATTACGGGTTTAGACGTCGGAGAGTGAAAGCTGTGACGTGGCGCTCTGTAATTGTTTGTAGTTACGTTATTACGCTTCACCTTACCCAACACGTTTGTTAGTTAAACGACTTCACTTAGAACATTTTAGACCATCAGATTTTCCATAACGTAATAATAAGGAATAATGGGTGTACGTGCCCGAAGTTTTATGAATTTATTAAACGTTCCGTACAATTGGTGTTTATGCGAATTTAGTCACGACGTTTCGAAGAACTTACCTACTCGTTATTTCTTGAGCCAAATATGATTTTTAAGCCTATTATTATTAAGCTTGTTTAACAAACTAGAAAGGTTAATTATTGTTACCAAGAAATGTCACGTGTAGGCGTATTTATGTACTTCCTATATTATATTCTAATAGGATTAACACTCTGACTATCATTTTAATCTATCTATAATAATCTAACTGGGTTTTATTATTTCTTTGTAACACGCTTAAAAGAGTTCTATTCTTAGCTGACACGGCAATCAATTAGATATCTTGGGACATACAAATGTCACAATAGTTTCATATTTATGTTTTATTTGTTCGTACAACAACCATGACCTTTAGGTAATTGTAATTTGAAAGCTGAAAAGGTCATACAACAAATAATTTTCATGAAATGTTAGGAAGAAGGGAGGTTATGCATAATTAGACTATAATGCTCCCACTGTTGGGACACATGCCTCCTCTCAGTGAGAAGGAGTGGACTGTAATCCACCACGCGGGGCCAGATGCGGGGTTCGAAGATGTCACATGTCTTCGAATGTTTGGTTCTCGGCCATGCCGGTTTCTTCACGATGTTTTCCTTCACCGTTTTGAGAGCAGTGATGATGAAATAATGTACACAAAGTAAAGCGCCATTCAATTCAATCATTAATTCAAGGTATTGTCATTATCAGTAAGAAGGTATAAATCTTGTTCTTACAAACAACAATACATAAATATACATATCGCAAATCATAAGTGGGCGCGTTTTGTGAATTCTATTGACATTGCCATTAGGGTTTAAATTACAATGATTAACACGTGCTCGTCAATAACTGAATACTATAGTAGGTATAAAGTGAACTCGTCTGGCTGACTCTGACTGTATGTTCGTGTAAAGGCGCTGGCCCACTGCGGCGCACGGGCGCGGCGCATTTTAGTTGCATGGGTTCGTTTGTTTGACAACACGGGTTTACGTTACCATTGCAACACACACTATACACCAATATTAACCCACGACTATTGTACAACTGTAACCGTCCCACCTCACGCAGTGAAGCTGCGAACACTTCCGCGTACGACGTGCATAGCGTTGAACGGGACGGGGGGGGGGGGGGGGGCACATTTCGAAGTGCCTAGGGGCCCTGGGTCTCTAAGTCCGGGCCTAGCGTTAAAATGCGTGGGCGCCATATTCGAGCAAGCCACGCTTGTAGCAATGACGACATTAATCTCGAATTCGTGCGTAGCGTGTTCGTGGGTTGCAGTGGACATTATCACATAATCTTTTAGCAAAGCGAAGCTAGACACACGTGCGTTGCCTTTTCGTGCGCAGCAGTGGGGCTCC
This sequence comes from Agrochola litura, assembly GCA_949152395.1. Taxonomy (NCBI): domain Eukaryota; kingdom Metazoa; phylum Arthropoda; class Insecta; order Lepidoptera; family Noctuidae; genus Agrochola; species Agrochola litura. The sequence goes on along the minus strand of OX424509.1, from coordinate 10,911,304 downwards.
CCCTTAAGGCTTAGAAACTAATTGATGGGTTTAAACACGGTCACGATCTTTAACGATCATTTGTCAATGAACAATTTATTTAAATAATCGTTACATTCGTGACAAGCGTAAGTTTTGCACCAGTAGGTTAAAGGTATTATTGTTGTATCAGTTATTAATGCAGTCAGAATTGCCAAACTTAATTGGCACTGGGCAGGGTACATTGCTCGCAGAACAAATGGCCGATGGGGTCGAAAGGTTCTGGAGTGGCGACCGCGTATCGGAAGACGTAGCGTTGGAAGGCCTCGCATAAGGTGGACCGAAGACCTGGTGAAGGCCGCAGAAATGGTGAGCTGAGTGCGAGAAGCACAGAACTGGTCGAAGTGGCGGTGCTTGGGGGAGGCCTATGTCCAGCAGTGGACGTCTTTCGGCTGACATGATGATGATCAGTCATCAATATCTATGTATTAAAATTTTTCTTTGAATTAAGAATTAAATGAACTTATGGATAAGGTTAAGCTTAAAACGGTTGCAAATTATTTAAAACACGCTCAAAATGAACGCAAATTGACGGAATTTTCCGAAGGTTTCAATAAAACAGGGCAATCTCCATGAAAGTATCCTTTTAATTTATTCGGAGTTCAATATATACCTAGGTACGGCGGGGAACCCACGCTCTCTGATGTCGTCCATTTGCATCGGAATCTAATAAATTGAGTGTAAAAATATAATGGAAGCGTTTGAAAACGACTGATTTACGGGAAATTAACTGTTGGGTACATTACATAGAATTAATTTCTAATACGAGGTATTGGTTTCATAATTATTGTGTGAGTGTACGAAACTTTTAGTTAATTGTTGCTTTTTGTCGATAAATTGTAGTTAATTTGTTATCGTAGTTGAATGTTCCATGTTTTAATATACTATTCCTATTATATTTTTGATAATTTATATTTTGTATGTTATATGGTATATTATTTTATGCGTAGATGAACATAATGTTTTTTCTGAATACCATAAAAGAAGAGTAAATAATAATTTTGTAATTAGAAATTTTATTTTATTCTACATACATACTCGTACATACATAAATTCACGCCTTCTTCCCATGGGGGTAGGCAAAAACTACAGAACGCCACCTGCTGCGATCCTTACGTTCATGCATCTGGTCATACACGCACGCCGGCTGCGAGTACTACGCACCTGGCCTTTCTGAAGAACATCATCATCATTTAATTCTATGATTTATATAAATTCGTTTATTTGAATGCCATACGGTAAAATGAACCGGTGCTATTATTACAAGCAAATAAATGATTTCTATTCTTTCTATTCTAGTGGTCTATAGATAGTTTCCAGTACGTGGAAATTATTGCGCATCGCATCGCAATATGTTTGAAAATTAACTTTTGGGGAAATAAAGGTTTTTGTCAACAACTTTGTTTTTCCTTGAAATGCTTTCATTCCAAACAGTCTTTGAAAATACATAAATAACTATACAAAAAAAAAAAAAAAACTTTTTGCAAATGAAATGTTCCGATGGAGCATCAAAGTTGCAAATAAGTGTTTGGGCTTGTTTATAACCAAAACTATTGTGCTTATCAGCTGTTTCCAAAACTAAATTGATAGAGCGGATCTGTGAGGTTTTGTACCTTCTAAAATTAAATAGAGGAAAGTGATAATAGATCAAAGAGTTTGATTTTCCCTATCATCGACTATGGTGACATGTGCTACTTGGACTTGAATGCGGTTTTTTTTTAAATTCACAAAACTGATGTACAATCACAAAATGCAGTAGAATAGCTACAAAACACTATGTTTGATTGACATCTACTAGATGTGAATCTAGCATGCATATTTCAAGTAACACAAGTCGTGAATGACACATACAATTTAAAAAAATAAAATAGAAGTTTTACAAATCCCAAATTGAAGAAGTGGAAAAAGTTTCGGAAAAAAAAAAATATAAAAAATAATTATACGATTAAATCTCTAAGTTTAGTCCTTACTGAGGCTACGGAACCAACAAATACATCTATTTTGCCACGACCGGAGTTGGCAAGAGAAAGCATGCGGCAAATGGGTGAAAAATTATATATGTTAGTTCGACTATGAGTCAGAACGAATTAGGCGGTTAATTAGCCGGCTAATACTACGCGGGATACAAATATTCACTTTTTCTAAAAGCTCGGGAGAATCTATGAAACTAATTAAAACAAAAACATAAAATCCAAACATTTCCTACGTGCGCCCAAAGATTTCATTTTATAATGACTCAGCCTAGAGTTATACGAGTTTAGACTATGACATCTGTTATCCGAGTAACACAAGTGATATAAAAACCTTTTCTGAACGCGCTCTATCCGATCAGAGTGCACCTGACAGAACGGGTTCCATACAATACTCCAGAATACTTCGAATAACGCTGTTGTAAATGAAAATAGTCAGAACAGGTTCTTTAAAAAATTTCATATCCCTTACGATGAAACCTGACAATTTTGATGCACGAATAATCATTTGGTCATAATGATTCCTAAAACATAAACTACTATCTATTAAAACACCAAGGTCCCTAATAGTATCAACTTCTTGGAGCGGGCTGTTATTAATCGAGTAACAAGTTTGACATGTTTTCCTTTGTTTCCATGTTTAATGACATTTTGTTTTGTATGCACCAATTATGTACGTTATTTAAATCTAGCTGAAGCTGAATAATATCGGATTCGTTGTATATAGTTCGATATATTTTTAAATCATCAGCAAAAAGTTGATATTCCGAATCAATTTTGCAGCCCAAATCATTTATAAAAACTAAGAAAAATAGTTTTGCTGGATAAACTCGACAGACTGCTCAACAATTGTATCCGGTTCATATTCAACCTCAGGAAATATGCCCATGTCTTGAGCTATAATAGGTCTGAGCTCAAAAGAATGTCCATACGCCAAAGAAATTTGCGCGTTTAGACCACGCTGTTCTCCCTTCTCAACTCTCCCACTTTCTCTTCTTACCTTGTGACTAACTTCCAATATCTATGTTCTTCACACGCTAAGAATCTGCGTTCTTCTAACAATCTTCTCCTACTCTGTCCTCATACTTCTGACTTTGTTCATTTTTCCTATCATATTCAGTCCATTCTTCTTTGGAATGCGCTTCCTCTTGATATAAGGGCGGTCACCAGTCGGTATGCATTTAAGCGGAAATAAAAAATAAAAATAAATGCGCAATTTTACATTTTCAAAATAAATATCATAGAGTCATCTCAACACCTTGAATTTGTATATATAATATAGGTATATATTATAGTAAATGTATGCATGTGTATTAAGTTTATAACCTATTTATGTATTTGTGTACCTATTTTATCTATAAATTAAATCATAATATCATTTTCTTATTTCTTTGTTCCTCTCAAACAGAGCACCTGCCATCTAATGTCTTCACCAACCTTGATTGACTGGTAGAGAATGCCTGAGGCATTAAGTCCGCCTTTGAACCTTTTTTGAGTAAGAAAAGTTTATATAAATAAATAAATGAAGGCAATTTTAAGAAAAGGTTACGTGTGATGTACTACGTCACAAGTAACACTGTTACTGAAGCTGGTAATTCATAGAATTATCGTTCGGTGTGGTTTTAAGCGGCATTATATACCACTTCTATATTATCTCAACAGGATAAGCTCGGATTGGCAGCTGTTAATCCGATAACATGTTGACGTATCCTAAGCTACAATACATATATTATTATAACAAACACGTTTTCTATATTTTGAAGGCTCATTAATTTAGTAGGTAGGTATACGGTTCGATTTCGACTTGTCCGTCTATCAAGAAGGTATTGTAAAACCCCTTTAAAAAGGTTGGTCTACCTCGTCGATCTAGTGGTCGCAAGCGCTACTGCTGAACACGAAGACCTGGGTTCGATTCCCGGGTCGCGCAAAGTGATATTGGGCTTTTCAATCTGGAATAGCTCAGTGGTAGCAGAGTCTGGATTTGTGCCCGGTTGATGGCAATAGGTTCGCCCCCTATTACATGGGACAAAAACATAATTGGTGAAATGTGGGTGAACTATAGGTACACGTAAAATCACGCCTGTAGTCTTTGAAGGGTTGGGCGTCTGCCCAACCCTTCAAAGACTACAGGCGTGATTTTATGTTATGTTTAAAAACTTTATGTAAGGTCGGTTCTAAAAAGAGAACTATTATTGAAGTTTCATTGAAGAGTAACATTATGGAAAGAATAACGAAAAGAAGAAGAAGAAAGAAAGAAAGAAGAAGAAGAAAGAAAAGAAGAAGAAGAAAGAAAAGAAGAAGAAGAAAATACGTTTATTTGTGGTAAACAAGACGCAAAGAAAGAACATTGAATAAAAAAAAACAAGTAAATGAAATGAATGGTTATGTATGAGAATTCTCAGCTATATTTATACCACTGTTAAGAGCATAATGCTATTCAGGGCAATGCCAGAACTATGCTTAATGGTAGAGTGGAGCATCGTTCTTAGTGTAAGCGTAGTACGTATGCAGTTTTCATTGTTAAATATACTAAGTATACTTTAAGATTGCCAAGGTATTTACATTTTGTTTTCACGGCTTACAATTTTTGAAATCGTAGGTACTGTATTTGCTAAAAACTCAAGATCTAGAACAAAATAAGGGGTAAGTAACATTTTCCGTAACCTTTTGAAAAAGTTCTAAAAGGGTGCAGTTAGGCTGGGTCGCTGTGTGTAATTAATTACCTTTGCTAACAATTAAATAATAAAACGCTAATTACCCAGTAATTGTTTCCATTGAAAACGCAAGATCCAAAAGTAACATCTGAGTATTTAAAACATGTTTAACCAACCCTGCAAGTACCACACTGTAATCAATTTCTACTCTGGTCACCCAAGCGATAGAAATTAATTACGAAATTATTACAAATGTAGGCACAGCTGCTCATATCGTAAACAGAATAATCCACAACGGAAAACGGAAATATACAGGTCGACGAATTTCTAATTATGTAGCGAACACCGATGTTTCCTGCATAACAAGCTCGGATATATTATAATGTGGTGGATTTCATCGTAGTTCTCATTGTGTGTATAATAATATTTAGAATTTACATAACATTATAGGTACCTATCGATATGATATCCTATTACCTATTAGCACATACCCGCCTGTCAAGGATACATAGCTGGGCAATCATTATCTAGAGAAGGGTAAAACTTTTATTACGGGGAAAGGACGATCATCATCATTTCTTACATCGCACTTTACACTTTTTATTTCATTTTAATTTTTAATTTTTATTTGTTGTTAATTATATTGTATGGTTTTTGGTCTGTGCTAAATAAATGTTTTTTCTTTCTTTGACACTCTTTTTTGAATTTAAAAGGTCTGTTGAATAATTTCTTTTTATTTTTTTCAAAAAAAGAGTGTCTAGACAGAGTACTTAAAAAAAGAGCTTTCGGAGAAATATTTTAAAGATCCAATGAAAAATATTGAAACGAAAAGCGTTCTCAGGAAAATATAATGTAATGGTCACCAACCCTAACTATCTAACTTTCTTGTGTCGATTTCCAAATGCCTTTGATATGTTCCTACTATAAACGCTGACTACCAGCATCATTCCGGATACCAAGTTTTACGCACCGAGCGAGAACGGAGGGATTCCGATGTGCCGTGTGATCGGTCATCCATCGACCGGGATGTATCAACTACAACCCAACCGTACTGCCCGCTCCAACCATTTACTCGTAAGTCAGACGATACTAAAACGAACCCTCTCTAACTGCCGATCAATCACGTTTTACGTCTATTTAAATGTACACGTGAATAAATATTTGGTGTCACGGAAACGCTATTTATTAACCCTTGAATTCCCCGCCAACGCGGTTGAAGTTTTCCTTTTGCCGAGGCTTCGGATGTTGACTAACTAATCGGGCACCTTGCCTCAACACCACTTTGTGATGTTGGCCTCACTAACTATTTTAGCATAGCGTTGACTCGCTACTGAACTGGTGCAAGCTCAGCCTAACCGAGTCTAAATACGTGTTACGTGTGTTAGATATAGGCGTAGTTTTAAAAACGGGATGAGCCTCTCATTTTTCTGCGTAAGTGTAAATGTCTCGGGTCGAGTTATGCGGCTCACGCGCTGCTTGGGCGTCGGGTCACGTCTCATAAAGGGGTGAGGCCACGAATTCTCCAAATTCCCATAATAGCCGTCATCAGAACGTCAGCTATCCTCGCCCCCACTGACTGATCACTTCATTACCATCCATCCTTGTATATCACAAGAAATATACATAAGTAGGTACATCACATTTTAAAAACATCGGACCGTACTTGAACCTGTATTATAAGTTCGAACAAAAATCTCAATAAGTTATTGAGAATGACCTATTTGCGTTTGTGACTTCTGAGGGAATCATAATAATGACTGCGATAAGAATAAGCGAATAAGTCTGCGTAATGACTGCGTAAGTACATAACTCTCGACCTTTATCATTCTGAATATCAAAATCAGGTGCTCGTAACTGTAAACGGCTACGAATAAATTGAATCTTTTAAAAATAATGGAGCAATTTCTTAAGTACGTACCGCTTTAAGTTACGTCTATATTATCTGAACTCTCTTGATGTAATAAATAAGGTCACTCCAACTATTTTAATACGTTTAAGGTTCCGTATCTCAAAAGGAAAAAACGGAACCCTTATAGGATTACTTTGTTGTCCGTCTGTCTGTCAAGACCCTTTTTCTCAGGAACGCGTGGAAGTATCAAGCTGAAATTCATATCAAATACTTAAATCTACTGTCCCTTAAAGCTGTGAAAAAATCAAACTTCTAAGCCAACGCAATCAAAAGATACAGCCGTTTATGCTGCAAATTTTCGAAACTCGCAAGGGAATCAAAACCTGCAGGGTACTTCCAGTAAACTCAAAATCTTGAAATTTGGTACGAAGCAACGTCTTATAGCACAGATAAAGGAAAAATTGCGAAAAGCATACATTTTTAGTTACATCATATAATAAAAACAATTTTTAATAATTTAAATATTTTTATACGGAAACCCTCGGTGCGCGAGTCCGACTCGATCTTGACCGGTTTTTTATTAACACGTAAGTGATTTAAAACTAATTTTGTTATTTACATTGACAAAGTAGTTAAGAATCGATAAACAAACGAATTTTCTTTCTTTTCTTTCTTTCTTTCGATAACTCTAGTACCTCTACTAAGGTTAAAACTATCTCAATAATATAGATATTTACCGTGAACCACTCGGAACACAAAATCAGAAGTGTAAACCACGGTAGCATAATCCATCAAACTGTGGTTTATATTCTTTCCATTTCAATTTTTTTAAAGCAAACACGACGTTGCGAAGTTTATACCGGCGCAGTCCAGCAATTGCAAGAAGTCGATGCATTGCCAACCTAGCAAAGTCAAGCCACATGTGTTTGTAATTTCTTCAAAATTCATCATCAACCCAACGCAACGGCAATGGAAGATAGATAGCACAGTAGTAATTTTCCAAGAGACGACCTATCCCGGATGATCAGCGAATTGTATACTTTCTAAAATAATACATTTCTATTTTAATTTTATTTTCTTGCTTCATCGATAAATTAGTAAAATGTGATGCGGTTACAGCGTTAATCGGGCGGACTGGGTCGACCAACTGATGGATCACCGCAGGCTCTGTACTCACGATCAATCATTCGCTCGTTCCCGGGGCCTGAGACCGAATTTACTTTAGTGCTCGTCTGTAGGCAACCTATCAAGTAATGAACAACCCAATCATGAAGCATAATCTGAATAAAATATTGCGAAGATTTTAGATCGCAATTTTGTTTTAGGATTTCATTTCTAAAGATCAAAAATCAATCTGCCTAGCCTTTTCCCAACTATATTGGGGTCGGCTTCCAGTCTAACCGGATGCAGCTGAATACCAGTATTTTACATGGAGCGACTGTCTATCTGACCTCTACAACCCAGTAACTGTGTAATACGATACCCCTTGGTAAGACTGGTTGTCAGACTTCTGACGACCCGTAACGACTGTCAAAGATCCACGAATGACAGCCGGGACCAACGGTTTAACGTGCTTTCCGAGGCACGGAGGAGTCTCGATATGTAAAGATGGTCACCCATCCACAGACAAACCCCGGCAAGCGTAGCTTAACCAGAAGAATCGACCCGTGCGGCTGTTATTACTTAGCCACGAGCTAAAATATATATAAAAAAAATAAAGATAAAAAGAAAAAAAATAAAGACATTAAAAAATTATGACGTAAGTCTCGAAATTAGCATTAAATTAGTAACGCAGTCGTATTACTTACTATCTGAATGTGCAAGCGACTGAATAAGATATTAATTTCGAATGCTTTAAATCTGAATCATCCAGAAACTATGAGAAGCGAAAACGATCAATGCTGTCGTGTCATCTGTTTCCCGAATCTGGGACCTGATAGTGAAAGAAGATGAACAAGAGGAAATTGTGAAGGAATCTGAGCCATGAGTCCGACAGAAAATTGGACGAAATGTGTGCCCTGTACTGTAGCTTGCTACTTTAATGTGTCAGGTATTTTTATCATTTTGTTTTTAAAAACGTTTAGATCAAATAATGCTTTGTTTCCAAATGCTTGAGGTTGCTTGGATAGGTACATTTATTTTGTGCCAATGTACGAAAAATAAGTACCTATAGGTGTACTTAAATCTCATAATCTTTCCTTAATTGACCGAGAGAAAATAAGCTTGTAAAACCGCTTAGTCCCATAATTAATACGATTACGAATAAGTAGAAATTTTATGTTCACATCTGATCCTAAATGAACGAATCAAAAATAAAGCGGCATTAGTTACTTTAAAGTATTATTCAATGGAAGTTGTTATGATATTTAAGGTTGAAATTACAATGCAAAAATTGCTATTTTAGATAATTAGGCAGAGGACTTTAGAATATAATCCAGGCACAATATTGAATGATCTGTAACCAGTCTAGTTTGAATTTATTAATTTATTCTGTAGAATGTAGATGGTCTTAAGTAAACTAAGTGTTTGCATATTTATTCATATCGGTGACTGACCCCTCAAGATGACAAGACACGAATCTTAGAAGTCGCCAATATGACATAACAGTTTATTTAATTTTATTTATTTATTTATTTATCTGAAATTATTTTTATTTTTTAATTTGATTAGTAGTGAAAAAGTAACTGAATATTTTGTAATATCATAATCATAGATAAAGGTTAGATCAGATAGCTAATTGTTTTTTTTAAAACAATAAAAATTCCTGAAAACAACTACCAAAAACAAAAAAAAGCCGGCAAAATAAAAAAGAGCATTTAAATCACTCTAAACGCCGTTATAGAACGCGCCATTGATTTTTATATAACTCATTGATTTCGTGTACACCAAAGCGGGGTTATACCTACCTGCTTACATACATGCAAATGTTCGCATGAGCACAGTTATAAATTTTACGATTTCTGGAACTCCGTGACGACGTTCGATCAGGGTAATGTTTATTTGAATAACATTCAAGTCCGTCGCCCGTTTACGAGGGCAAGCCATGTAATATATTTTCATTATGTACCATTTATTCGTGGGCTGCCGATATTGACTCTTTATATGCTTACCTTCAATGTTAACAGCGTATATCGAAGAACTGGTGAATGTACGGCTTTTTCTTTATATTTACATAACGTTTTTCCAGGTCGCCTTTACATATTTATATAGTTACATGTATGTTGTATGGGCCATTGTGGATCTCGGACGTTTTTAAAATTGTATTTGTTCAGCTTATTTCTTGGAACTGTGAAAATAAAAAGAAACACTCAGAAAATATAAAAACTTTGTATGTTTTGCAATTTTTTTCTGTTCAATACAAGTTGCTAATGATGGTGCTCACTCCTTATCAAAGCAAAGTCAGTCAAAAGAAAAGTCTAAATATTATTCTCATACAACAACAACATGCAAGTAATTGTTACAACAAAAAACGAATAATTAAAAAATTCAAAACTGCTTTTACGCTAACCCGTCGCAACCACGCATGCATCAGTTACTTCGTATAGCTCAAGACTATTTAAGCTCACCAACCCGCAAACGTTAGCCACCGTTCATCTACACTACTTATAGTGCTCAACTATCAGTCCTACCGCTAGTAGATATTCAGTTTCTAAGTAATTCAGTTACCGTTAAATGGTAACACATGAGTCACTTATTAATGAATGATTGCGACGAAGTTACAAGGATCAAGTGATTAATTAATACTAACTCTATTAACTGTGTCTTATAGAATTCTAGTTAAATGTACTTGAGTCTCAGATCTGTTTAGACGACTAATAATATTGTTATGTGGTTGCTCTTTACTTAATTATGTAGTTAAGTGGGCTGCTGTTTTTGTTGTCAATTAAGTGTCTGAAAATATCTCATCTGAGGAGTAAATAATACTATTTTGGAGACACAACCTCGATTTTGGAGAAAACCAAAACTTTATAAAGTTTTTTTTTTAAATCGAAATTGTGTCTCCTTTGACTAGGTTTGAACAACTTTAGCTCTTCCTTATCGTTTTGTTCTTGCATTTTCTTCATCTTATAAAACTCAACAATCGAACCAAAAATGATTTCTAAATAGATTCAAATGAACCTTTCCCATAAAACAGATGAAGCTTTACACGTTAACAAAGTTAATTTGCCCAGTAGCTTGCGCGTTAACTTTGTTTGCCCAGTTTCCTTGCACGTCAGTGTAATCCTAGCGGTTTCTGTGACCACGGAATTAGGTTGTTCATTGGTTCATTCTGACCGGATCTAGGTTTCGTTCTGCATCAAACCTTGCACTAACTATCTTTGAATTTAACTTTTTGATGCTGTGGTGTCTAACTACGTAAAACTCAGTAAACTCAGGTTATTTCCGTTTGTGTCAGAGTCTGTTCTGTTATTTAAAACTATGTTATTACTAGTTTGTGCTGGTTGTTTTCATAAAAGACACACACTCTATGAGAGGCTGGTAAAGCCCATCTAAGAAGTTAATTGTTTAGGGTTCCGTGGTAAACAAAGAACCCTTATAGTTTCGCCATGTCCGTCTGTCTGTTTGTCCGCAGCTTAGCTCAGAGACTGTTAGTACTAGAAAGCTGTAATTTGGCATGGGTATACATATTAATCAGGCCAATTTTTTTACGGTACCTCTCCTACTCGTAAAGTGGGTTAAGTTTAGCTCGTCTATCCCATTGTGTGGGAAATGGTGTTGTTGGAAAGGTCGTTTAAAAATATGGTGAATATGTAACAACCATTTTTCGATTTAGGGATTTGTTTGTGAAATGTTAAGCTTTAAAGTGCTAATTTTTGTTAGAGTTAAGTGCCCCCTTCTGCCAGCTTAATGGTTGGTTTTGGATATGTGAATAAATTCACGGCAGTGGCATATATAACGAAGTTAAACAGGAATATTATCACTGCTAAGTAGGCTTTACAGGTTAACGAGTAATAATCGACCAACTTACATTTGCAGTTGCCAGAACATGTTTTTCAACTACAATGTTAAGTTTGTTCTTGGGCTAAATTCATTCTAACTACGGAACCCTTCATTGTGCGTGATCCGACACGCACTTGGCCGGTTTTTGAACTTAGTAAGTGTTACTGTTATTCGATTTAGAGATGACGCTTGAAATAACCATTTTTTATAAAGGTAACATGTCCCCAAACAACTTAAACAATATTAAAATGTACATTAATTTTACTCAAACCACTATTTCGTGAAATTACTTGAACATAACAGTATCGAATATTAGTTTATCTTGACATTAATGTTCCGATCTCAGTACAATGTCAATATCATGTACGTACGTAGCGATCGATCAGCGGTACATAGCGTTTGTCAGCACGATATCGCGTGCACTATCTTAACAACCACAAATATGACTTTGACTTTGAAAGTACAATGAGAACATGTCTACATGGACGTCCATCTTCAAAACAGTATAGGGCTGAGTGCACATTGAATACGAATTTGTACGAAATGAAGTCGATATGTATTGTGTTTTTCAGATATGATCGATTGGAAGCTTGAAGGAGATAAGAGATCTTAAATACTTTCGTATGACATGTATGTTACAGCCGTTTTTTTCCGTCGAGTTTGGAAGTATAATTTTGGGTATTGGTATGTTTTTTCACGATTAAATAATAATGAAACTCATACATAATTTACTCATTCTCAAATAGTTGATTTGTTTGTAAATGTTTCTAAATATTCGGACGGCACAATCTCGTGTCTAAAGTGCGATCAGCCTGAAGCGGTGGCGCTGAACGACAAGAATTAAATAATTTCACGCGGGCTAAGGCGAATTCGTGTCGCGGCTACTTCCTCATGATAAAGGAGCTTGTTGCGGTCACGTAGCCGTTGCGGCATCTTATCTGTGTGACCACACCCTAACTGTTGTACACATTAATATATTATATTGATCTTGAGGACATATTTGAAGGTGACGCAAGGAGACTCGTAATGGTCGGGTTAATGTTGTAAATGCGCGTAATTATGCACGATATTTAATGCTTTATGTCTATGTGGTCTTTCGTGGCAATTAGCGGTGTAATATAAGTGTTATGTACCTACTTTAAAGTTTGATTAAGTGTTATAGTATCTATAAAATGGAATGTTATTATTACAGTCATTTACAGGCCTAATTTAGGTAGTTAACGAAACATTAATTAATTTTACTGTTGAGATTAGGATAACTTCGGTTTCAATTCGGGTTTATGACAGTTTCTGCCTAATAAGATCATAGGAATTTCAATAGCTTACATTTCCGTTTTGTGCCCAAATACTAAACCAAACCAAACCAAGCAAAATGGAAAAGTATTTATGAAAAAATTGGTTTTGGTCACCAAGCGGTTGGTCGACTCTTTACGTGACCAGAGGGCTGGCCAATTCTTAGGCCAAAGAATCAGCATCGCCATCCAACGTGGCAATGCTGCCAGCCTTTTGGGCACTTTTCCCGCTGACAGCGATGCGGACGAATTTTAGACGCCCAATGAGCTCTTCTCTTTATTTTTTACTTTTTCCTTTACATACTTGTACATAATATTATATAGTAGTTAGTTGCAAATATGTCTGTGTATATTAAATATTAGCGATTTATACAATAAAGAAGAATCACTGAAAAATATGGTTTTAGTGCGAATAAAGTACCCAGGTTCTATTTCAGTATTTTTTTTTTACAGTAATGATACAAAGTAATCTATGTTGATAATGTAAAAAGTTGGATGACTCGTTGTGTAGCAGACAGAAAGCAATTTTACTCGAACTCAGGTATTTGGAGCAAACATATCGTTACCTATTTGAACACGTTGCCTATTTATACTCTAATCCATACTTAGAATACAATTATATGAAATATTATAAATGCAAAAGAAACTCTGTATGTCTTTTAAATTTTCACGCCTTAGTGGCTGAGCGAATTTCGATGTAATTGGGCACACATGTAGACCATGGCCTGGGTTAGGACTTAGGATACTTTTATCCCGGTAGTAAGTTCCCGTCGGATGATTTCCGACCTCCATACGGGTGAAGCCGCGGGCAAAAATTAGTTAGTGTTATATATACCTAACTTCTTGCTTTCTTAGTTAATATCTGAAAATGCGAACTCACACATACCACTGAATTGGCGGGTTCTAAACGGCAATAACCACAAAGCTTGGCTAATTATTACGATATAACCAGTATAGTGTTGTAAACCCATAGAGTATATCATACCCGTTCTCGTGGACATTTTTTCATAGTATTTTTCTTTATGAATTCTTCACAAGGATGTATTTATGAATAGTGAAATATATGTATATAGAGGCGTGAGGAACAGGGTGTAAAGTTGACTCATCCTCCATAGAAAAGGGAGGATCCTTTGATCAGACGGGTGTCATGTCTGGTGGGCAACTGCCCGACGATTGGTGTCGGAAAGCTATATATAGGCTGATCGCGTGGTAAATTCTGCTTGAGCGATGTAGGATTTGTGTGACGTCAGATCTTTGATGCGTAGTTTGCATGTGGCTTTGTAGATGCTGCCACATGTATATTATATAGCAAAAAAAAAAGTGGTGGCACTCCGGGAGTGCCGACAGAAGTGAAAACTTGAACAAGATCGCCTTGGTGGAAGAAAAATACTTGTATAGAACATTGGTCCGTAACCTCATCTAAATAAAGAGCACAATCGCATTTTAAAAATACTTGCATAGAACATTGTTCCGTAACGTAATATAAATAAAAAGCACAATCGCGTTTACAAAAATGAGGTGTCGTCAAGGTGTCGCGAAATCAATGGTTTAGTCCCATCTCAAAAATGCCCAACGCGCCTAAAGAAGTTTTCATTTAAAAAAAGTTGCTTTTTGTCCCCGCAAAGAAAAAGCTACGTTCCCTATTACTTAAAGTTACATAAAGCAACTAAGTAATATCTAACTTAATAAATTTTCTAATGAAGTTGATATAGAGAGAATAATGCCACAGGGACGAGTGGTAAGACAAATATCGTGCATTACTCCGTGGCCGATAAGAGCGACGTTTCGACATTCATATCTGATAGTATGGGAGATGTATGAACTCCACATTTATAGAATAGAGGAGGGCAGAACGTACTGAATTTATTAGAGCACTGGAGATACACGTTTTGGCGTTTATGTCTGTATTACTAATGTACTTACTACCTAATCTAGCACGTTCACAGTAATACATCGGTTGACGTCATCACGTCAGCGCCGGCTGTCGCTGAAAACCAGCGCTGGGGCTCTGTCTCGCATGGGGTCGCAGTATTATGCTGAGCGATGGCCGTTTTGCATGGATGTGCATGTTTCCCCCAATTTGTTTTTACGTGTTTTTTTATCTTTCTTTGCGTCATGTTTACCGCAAATAAACGATTATTTTTTCTTTCTTTGTTTCTTCTTAATACTTCTACACTAATATTATGAAGAGAAAAGATTTTTATTTTTATTTGTAATGAAAAAAAAATCTACTGGACCGATTTAAAAAAAATATTTCTTCCATAAAATGGTTTATTTATTATCACTGAGTAACATAGGTTATAGTTTATAAAGATATCATGCGGGCGAAGCCGCTGGCGGAACCTAGTAAATTCGTAAAGAAGTGGTTAAAGATTTACGTTTAGAAATAAAAATAAAAAAAATACAGTGGCTTAATCTGGCTAAATGTTTTCTAAACACGTTTTCAAGGACATAGGTTTGTAGCTATGTATCTAATTTGTGTTAAGTTCATCGTGCAAATATACTTTAGGCCAAGTCTAATATAAGTGACGGGGTACGCATTGCGGTTGCATTCAACGTTGTGAATCGTATAAGTCTGAGTGTGATGCTCTAGTTCAATGACCTCCGCTTACGTAATTTTGCAAACTAAAGATGCAATTAGTTTGCAACTAATGACCAAACGTCTAATTGCATCGACCTGTCTGAAATTTGTGCCTCCTATGTACAGGTCAAGCTATCAGACAAGCTATCATCAAGCTATCATCAAGCTATCATCGTATTACCGTATTAGCTATCATCGTATTATCAGACAAGCTATCATCGTATTACCTGGACAATAAACTATTTCTATTTCTATTTTTCTATCTATACAGCTATGTATCTATCTAGCATATGCTATCAATATACCTAAGTACAACGTGAATTGTATGTAACCATAGATAAGACTGTAGACCAATACCATACAAGTAACGCATATATGCTGTACAAATTCGCATCCAAGGTCTGACCGCTCCTAAGACATACGGACAGGGTGGATCTAAAGCGTAGTGAATGGCCGGGGATTCGCTAGATCAATGGGGTTTAACCTCAATTTATTGGTCAAAACGGTCCAGAGGCAGACTGGTGTCAAATTAATCGCCTTCAATATTGCCCATAATTCTGACCATTATTATAGTTGGACTTCAATATACTGAATTTAGGGGATTTAATCGGCTTTGCGGTTTACTGTACTCGAATTGTTTTTATTTCACATAGTTCAGGTGTGTGTTGTTAACTTTTATGCTTTTTAGGGTTCCGTACCTCAATAGGAAAAACTGAACTCTTATAGGATCACTCGTGTCTTTCTGTCCGTCTGTCACAACCGATTTGCTCCGAATCTAATGGACCGATTAAATTGAAATTTGGTACACATCTGTATTTCTGTGACCCAAACACGGACGTAAAACGTAAATAAATGAATTTTGAATATGAGGGTCCCTTTTGGGGGGCAAATAAGAAAATAAAAAACAAAAAGTTTTACAAATTGAACTGTGTGACATATCAAATGAAAGGACTTGTTGCGAGGATTTAATTTTTTTTAATCATTTTCAAATAAATACATTTAAAGATATTTAAGAAAGTAGTTGAAAATTTACCATTCCCCCCCTCCTTATCTCTGACAATACTGAGCATAAAAAAAAAAAAAATACAAAGTATGGTTCTTTCCTCATAGATTACAGGAAAACCCATAAGAAGTCTAAGAAAAAAAAAAAATTGTAAATCTCTCAATATTGTGCGTAAAAACTTACATTTGCAGTTGGAATGTATGGGAGAACATGTTATTCAACTACAATGTCTGTATTTGGGATAAATTCATCCCAACTACAGAACCCTTCATTGTGCGTGGTCCGACACGCACTTGGCCGGTTTTTATTAATTAAGTTGAAAAGTTAATTCTGTTTTAAGGTACTTTTCTTCAGGATTACCTGAAGGTGGGTGGGTTTACCTACGTACCCATTAAACGGAATACTTCCATATTTTTTACGACTTTCCATTACTAACGTCAATCGCGTTTTAACATGCATTCGTACACGGATTTTGTACACAAATTATAATTTACGAACTTTCATACATAAAAAATATATTTTTATACATAGAATTAAGAAAGTCAGCTAGTCTTATTTAAATCAAAAATGACTTTCATAAAAATGGGCGTCTATCATTTTCACGAGTGATAATGATTCTTGACACCTCGCGAGTAGGTTTTAACAATATTAGTGGATTGGCAAATTAATTCTTTGGTTAGATTGCAATCACACATGTCATATAAAAATTCTTTAACTGGTAAGAGCATGATTTTTCAAGATCGTTTCTCGTATGGAGTTATGTCCAACGACCGTTTACAGATAATTTTGGTAAAATAGACCTAGCGACACACTAGCCTATAAAATTACGCAGCGAAAACTCAGCGCGCTTTTCTTGGCTTATATAACAAAAAGAAACGCCGTTAAAAGTCAGAACAAATAAGCCGACCTAGGAATCTCATTTATCCAACTTGCACATTAAATTATGCACTTCATCAAGTATATTTAATTGAATAATGAGTGTAAATGAATGGATCGTATGTCTGTAATTACGTGTTAAAGTATTAACACAGTGGTCACGCTCGGTGATCGATACACGAAACTGCATGCGGTGAGAAACTCCGAGAATTTCCCGTTTTAATTCAATCGTGTATTCCAATTGCGGTACGTTTGTTTACAAATATTTGCCTCACACCTAAACCCACGTTAATTAGTGGTTGTTGTATATTATATAATAGAGTTTATATGTACTGAATTAGGAAATATGTAAAAAAAACCTACATTTATGACTGTCTTGGCTTAAATAAACGATTACCGAAGAGGAAACCGATTAGTCGAAGAAAATAACATTCTTCTAATTAATTATTATTCCGTTAGGATGGCGTAATCAATCAGCTTTCATAAAAGAAATCTTCAGAATTATTTAAGGAATTTCTCGTCTCCTCTGGGGCCTACTTAATCTGTGGCGATTTGAAGAACGCCCATCGTTTTCCCGTGACCCAGCCACGGCCCTCTAAGATAAATGCACCTATCATTAGTTATTCAACCTAAAGCTATTATACTAGCGCCGAGTGATTATGGACGTAATATTTCGTCGCTGATCCTAATATTTATTAGAAGAATTTTCGCAAAATATTACGAGAAAGAACAAAATTTTACTCGTTTCATTAAAATGATTTATTGTGAGCTACAGTGTGTAGCGTTGGTTAATAATTGTGTACAATTCATTTATATTTCAGACTTATTAAATTATGAAGAACACGCTACGTGTATGATGAACCGCGGCGGATGGTTTAATTTAGGTTTCATTTAACTATGAAAATATTTTTTATGAGACTGATCTGAAAATAATGCAACTGCGAAACTTGGGTTACTCGGCGGTCTCCGATTGACAAAAAGCCAACTAAAAAGGTATAGACAAGACATCACAGACAGACATATTAAAAATCTGTAGTCACACGTCGTGTTGGGCATAAATCGAACAGATTACGTGTAATTCCGGATATTTAGTGACACTATAGTGTCCGATTTTAGTCGCCGTATAACCCACTTGACTCGTGACCATAACGAAACTCAAAGCCCATGTTTCGCTTTAACAGTATCTGATGTGGTAAAACTAGTCCGAAAGTATTGCGTGTCATATTTCTCTACAATTATTTAATACAGCAGTTACCTTTTACTTCAATATTCGTGTAGATAACACAAAACTGGGCCTAAATGCTGATTCTTAGAGCCTTGGCACAGTAAACATTGCGTCAACGTTCCGTAATGTCATGTTTGTAGGCAAGACTCGGCAATTTGCATAATATCTCACCTACCTCCGGCCGAAATTTGTAATTCAATTTAGCTGTTGCCCGAGCACATAGTTTATCAAGATTATGGACATTTGTCTTTCATTATAACATGATTTTGGGGAAAAAATGGTCTACTTCATAAATTTTTCGACTCGACCCCCCGCCAAGTGGTAGTTTCGGCGGGGACCCGGGGGGTCGAGTCTTGTGAAATATAAAACGTGCTCTTAACTCGGCACTGGCGTGTGTACAATATTGGATTTTTCGTTACAACTTAGTGGTCTTTATAATGAAGAATTCTTCAGAGTTTTTATGAAGCATTTTGAGGCAGTGTCTTCCAAGTTATGTCTCAATATTATACAAAGACATTTAGGTTATAAGCTCCAACTTGTGAGTTGTGTGGTTTTAAGTTTCCGTATTTAAAACAACTTCAATCCATAAAACAATTGTAGCTATTTACGTTTCTCTAGAGTTATGTATATGTTCCTTTGATAACAACATAGAAATCGTGTTTTAGGTCCGGAAAAGTATTTTTCCTAATTATAGAGAAGTTAATACTACGCACGTTTACGACTTATAGCGATGATAATGAGTAATGTTCACGTCAAAGCTAACTTCCGTAGGCACACAAAGCTATTGTACAAGTACGTTATATACTTACAGTCGAATTAGTGTGTTGTCATGGGGCCCACAAAGGTTAGCAAACGCCTTGGGCACTTAATAACATGAAACATAGTGATGTCCCAATTAACTGGGAAAGTACGCACTTTACATGTGACCCTACAGTCGGATGAACCATTCAAATATATAAAACAAACACCGTTCTATTCTACTCGACTAAAACAATATAAACCATTTACATGGAAATGTTGAGATTAATTTTAGCTAGGTACTAACTTTGTTGCCGTTTAGGTTCCACTGTGGTATTAGGTTCTGTTAAAAGTTACGTAGGTATTCTATAAATAGAAAGAAGCTAATTTGTGCTCTGTTTTACTTTTTGATGTTTGGGGGGGGGGGGGGGAATAAGCTGACGCGTTCCAGCCTCTACGCTCACAGCATACTTGCTTTTTAAATACAAAGAGTTCTTTGACAGAAACTGTCTTGCAGGTACAGTAAGCGCTCAAAAGTGCATGAGCACGCTAAGAGTCGTATTGCTGTGAACACGCGGTATAGTCCGTACATTTGTATGTGTAAACAGTCAGACGTCTGTGGTGTGAGTGCCGTACACACACCACAGAGAACGCAGTTTTGCGCTACACACTATCGTATCGTCGCGGTTCGCGAGCGCCGCACTTTATTGTTAGACACGCATCATACGCGTGACCTTGGCCAGTTTATGGCATTGCTAAAATTCGAAAGTAAATTATATGTGCAGATAGCAGAAGGCGTTAAGCGTTGATCTTAGATTCTAGATGGCTCAGGTTCTAATCTCGTAAATCACAGCGCTGTTTTTGCAAATATTATTATTTTTGTTTGCAATAATAATATTTTTAAATATCCTGCCTATTTATTAATGTTGTTATTGCAATAAAGGGTTTAGAATAAAAAATGCGTGAAATGTTATAGTAAAAAATAAATAATATTTATTCGTTATGTTTATTTTACTTAAGTATAGTTATCAAACTGCTACAATTATTTATCATTACTTCACCTGAATAATATGTGAAATAGATGTCTAGAAACTTAGAAGCAATTTGTATTATTTTGACATATTTAAATTTTGAAATGTTTTAAATTTTAAATGGATTTTTTTGCACCATAAATATAAAGCTTTGATCATGGTCTAAGTGATTAAGCAATAAATAAGAATATTAGACTATTAAAATGTAAAAAAAATCTACTGACAAAATTGTTGATTTTAAGGTTAAAGGCAGTTGTTCATATTAATTATTTTAATCTTTATTTGGCTTTAGTAAATATTGGTTGGTATTGAGGTTATAGCTTAAGTATTCATTTTCTTTACGAAAAGAAGATTGAAACTAAACCTCAAATTTTAATCCTAAAATAATACTATTACTAAAATAATATTAAACAATTTCGGTATATCTGCAAGAAATACGACAAACACCCTATTGAAACGTGCTTAAAAAATTCGTTACCATAAATTCATGCAATAACGAATCTGTTGTTTATTAAGTTGGTACGGTCAATATTTTAAGGTCAAAAACGGTTTTCTAGCTGGTCTTCAGTGATGCAAGCCTTCAGAGTGCACGGCGAACGGTTCATAATGACGTGTTTTTAATAATTCAGCAAAATATCTCGTTGGTATGAAACCATTTGTTTCATTCACCATTTGACGTCGCTGCTACTCGATAATAAGCCCCTTCCTCATATCTCTTAACCGTCACAGTATTTCTCTAGAACAAAGAAATACATTGTTTTTATTACACATAATACCTAATTATTTATTATTCACTAATCGAATTAAACCTCACAATGAATTTAAAACTTTAAAGGCATCTTCTGTCTCAACAATACCTCTGTTCTATCAACAATACCCTTGATTAAGATTTATGTTTAGTAAAATATGAAATATATAAATGATAACACTCACACTTAGTCCGGTTTCATTAGATATTCACTTCACTTTTACGCAGCGCAATAATATTCTCTGATCTGATCTGATCTCTTCAATATATTTTATGCCTGCTTTTTGATAATAATAACCACAACACTGCGCTAAATGCTCGTCACCAATATTATCACGGCACGAACCAACAAAGTTCTATTAATTGAATACTTGTAACAAACTGCATCTACCCCACAGAAATCGAAATAACTTACTTAGTTTTTTGTGGTCTATCTGCTAAACTTTAATATTTATGTGAACAAGACGAATGAAACTAAAAACGAATGATGATTATCGAACTAGTCATTGGTTGCAGACAAAGTGAGTGTGTGTGTGTAATGTGCGTGTCTACAGTATTGTAACAACTTATAGAAGAAGGTCGTAAGTCAAACCGAAGCGTCAGTCTATTGCTTTGTGAGATTGCTCATGGACTTTTGGTCGGTACTGTACATGTATGCCGATTAGAAAAATGTTACTTTTACGATCCTCGGTTAGTGTGTCGGAGGCTTTAATGTCCATGTAGAGATCTGGCCATTACAACTAATATTACAAGCGGGTCGACTCTCTGATAAATGTTGTAGGCGGAGAAACATGCTTTGTGAGAATTGAGCTGCCATCGAAGGCAGTTTATTCGGTTATCTCTTTTACACATGTTCGATAGGTACTTGCTGTTGTTAACAAGGATGTTTTTTCTTGCTTTTTTATCAAAAATGCATTTTATTATTTTCTGAAAGCAACAACTTTGTGGTACTAACTATTTGATAAAAGAGAATAGGTAACGGTTTGGCAATCCAGACAGACTTTGACGTCCAAAAGTGCCTTTTATGTGCGTAATTGAAATAAATTATTTGACTTTGACTTTGACTCAGAAAGAACAATCACATGGCTAATTAAAAATCCTATCCAGAGCTGAGCTAAAAGTGGTTTTATAAATACTGCATTAAAATGGCCGCCAAAGCTGAATGTTGTCAAGTATATTTTTATTCCTCCAATTTGGCCTTTCACACACGAGCCAAATCATGAATTATTCAACGGTGTTGCATATTTTAAGCAGAGAAAAAGTTTTTTAATACGAGCATCCGTTCCTGCCTCGTGTCAAACTTTCATAATGTGCCCCAAATGATGTTAATTAATAACTGACTTTGCATGAAGCTGTAATCCCTCACAGCTGCGAATATTTCGGAATCCTGAAATATTTTTTAGGGTTAAGTACCTCAAAAAGAAAAAACGGAGCCCTTATAGGTTCACTTCGTTGTCCGTGCGTCCGTCTGTCTGTTTGTCAAGACACTTTTTCTCAGGAACACGTTGAGGTATCAAGTTGAAATTGATATCAAATACGTAGGTCTATGATCCCGTGAAGCTCTAAAAAATCAAGCTTCTAAGACAACGCAATAAAACGGCATTTACTATAAACTAATATTATAAAGAGAAAATATTAGATTTTTTGTATGTTTGTTTGTAAAGAATAAACTCAAAACTACTTGACCGATTTAAAAAATTCTTTCACCAGTAGAATGCTATATTACAACTGAGTAACATAGGTTATAATTTATAAAGATATCACGCGGGCTAAGCCGCTGGTGGAAGCTGGTGCGACATATTTTGATACTCGCAAATACATCAAAACCAATAGGGTACTCTACCTTGACCTACAATCATGAAATTTGGTCCGAAGCAAGGTCTCACAGCACAAGTAAAGGAAAAAGTCCAAAAATGGTTAATTTATAGTTTTATCACATATATTTTTTATGTGATTACAAACGTCCATTTGCAGTTGGAGAATTGACAGTGGCGTATATCGATGTATGGGAGAACATTTTTTTAACCACAAAGTTAAGTTTGTTCTTGGGATAAATTCATCTCAACTACGGAACCCTTGATTGTGCCTGATCCGACACGTACTTGGCCGCTTTTTTGTTAAGATGTTAGTATTTTTGGTCAAATTTGTAAGTGTAGTTACCTAACCTAATTCGACTGCATTGTTTTCATATTGAACAAAGTCTTCTTCCAAAACTAAAAATATAATATCCTAACCTAACTAAAACTATTAACAAACTAAAATATGGCGTCAAAAAATTCCTCCGCAACGCTGTCGACTGGTAATGTACCCAAGAGACTGGCGGCATTGCCACGTTGTGTGGCTATACTTAGCCTCTGATCAAGGTAAAAGCCAGCCTTTGGGTCACGGGCAGTGTCAACCAGTCGTTTGGAGATTGGTTTAGTGCATTGTTGGTTTAGTGGTCGCAAGCACGAATGCTGGGTACATTATAAACAGGGTCAAATTAAATTAGCTAGCAAAACTCCGCAGACTTAATGGGTAATTGGGTATCGATATCTAAACATGATAAAACAAAAAGATTTTTTATAATTTTTTTTGGTTCAACGACCTGACTTCTCAGACGTAATGGGTATCGATATGACAAATAATACAGATTTTCTTAACTCGTAGGTACTTTAAGTATCTACACTACTAGAGGTCTTTGACCCCAAAAAATCTTCTATTTACCTATTCTTTTCACCAGCTAATTTTGTTTGACCCTGTATCCTAGTCCCGGTACCGGTACAATGCAGACCCATCGTACTTCTGGCCGTACCTCTGGTGGTACGATTGGGTATTTAAAAGTTAAACGATAACACCAGGTAATTAATAGTGTCGTATCACTAGTTAAAACCACTTCTGACAACAACGATTTAATTTAGTAATTAGTTATGTCCTGGGTGGGTGAAGTTGTGTAATTAAGTATTTGCATTAGGACTTTCTCATTCGTGCCCATTATTTCCACATGAGACCTAAACGTAACTGGTCAAATGTAGGTGTACCATACATGTCTGCATATCCCTCTGGGGAACACAGGCGTGATGATATGTAATTACCTAAGTAGGTTAGGTATTCAGACAACAATTACAGAGGGACACAAAATGGCGGCTGTAATATAGTCTATTTGGGACACATCAGAAGGACGGAGGTAATGTATTTGGGACTCGATTAAGAGAGATCTTAATAAGGTGTTAAGCTTCCAGACTGATAGATCTTACGTTGGTCTATTTAGACATGAAAACCTGAAAAAGAAAAAACCGGCCAAGTGCGTGTCGGACCACGTACAATGAAAGGGTCCGTTTTTGAGATGAATTTATCCCAAAAGTAACTTTGTAGTTGAAAAACATGTTCTCCCATACATCGATATACGTCACAGTCAATTCTCCAACTGCGAATGTAAGTTTGTAATCGAATTAAATTGTGTTAAATTTACCGGGACTTTTTTTATATTTTGGGACTTTTTCCTTTACATACTGTGGACCTTGCTTCGTGCCAAATTTCATCATTCTAGGTCAACGGGAAGTACCCTGTGGGTTTTGATTTATTTACGAGTATCAAAATATGTCGCTTAAATAGCCGTGTTTTTTTATTGCGTTGATAAGTCATTGTAAGCTTGATTTTTTAGAGCTCTAAGGGACCACAGACCTACGTATTTGATATTAATTTCAACTTGATACCTCCACGCGTTCCTGAGAAAAAGGGTCTTGAAAAACTGACGGACGGACAACGAAGTGATCCGATTTTAGTTTAGTTTGACAGATTTCATATTTTAAGATTACTGTAAAAAAATACTTTTTGCCTCCAGTGGACCTAGGAAAACTCAAAAATGTGTTGTGTGAAGTGTTTGTAGGAACGAAACGCTTTGAAAACCATTGCCACTTGTCTGGGCTTTCAGGTTTTAAGACGACCAGCACCCTGATTGCATAATAGGTAATACGGGCTGGCGTCCGCAACTCCACGTCAAAACGCGTATTTTGGTAAAATCGGTTATTCGATCCACCCCAGCTCCTCAAAGAAGGCCAGCAACGCTTTGGTGTCACTGACAATCTCACTTAGGGTACCTGGGTTACCGAAGTACTTTGCCCTGTATGTGGAGACCACCGGGCAATTTAACAGCACATGAGCTGCTGTCTCGTCGTCCTCCATGCAGGCTCTGCACAGCGGACTGTCTGTGACTCCTATGACAAAGAGATGTTTATTAAATGACCCAAGGCCAGTTACAGCTGCTTTAACTGTACGCAGCTGCTGTTTCGTTAGTCGGAAAACCTGTTTCGTGAGGCGGCCATCGATTGTAAGGAGTGCCTTCTTGGCCTGCACTCACCGTGGTCCACCCATAGTTTGTGATGTTGGTCCCTGTTTCGTTTCCTTACCAGAGTGCGTAGGTACCCGAAGGGGAGTGGCGCGATGGGTTCAGGTCCCACTTGTGCCATGCTCGACCACCTTCTGGCAAGTTCGCTGACTGCGTCGTTGCCCCGCGAACCGCTGTGTCCTTTGATTCATTGATTGGTTATATTATTGAGGGGTACCTGGCTAAGGTGCTGGTGGCACTCGTATATCAGCCCAGAGTCAACAGTGTTTGGCGCTTATAGAACAGCCATGATTGCGTAACACACGATCAATCATAATCTGAATAATTTTGAAGGATATTGCTAAACCATTGCTTCATATGTTTGAAAAATTTGTCTGCTCAACAACATAAATAATGCAATGAATATTGATGAACTGTCAAAAGGAAACAGATTGTGATTGATCGTGTGTTACGTAATTAGGGTGCAATTTTAAAACCGAAAAAAAATGTTCTCCCAAACAAGCAATCAATTATTAACGTCATCTAATCTAATCTACTCAACAGCAGCACAATTCTTTTTTTCAGTACAATTTTCTTTCTGACAGCAAAAAAATGTCGAGCGTTCAATATCTAAGTCTAAAAGCTCCGACATTAAATGATGAGGTGTTAATTACTGAACAGCCTTCTCTAGTTGACATAAAAAATATTTGAGAGGCGTCTTTATCTTCAGCCACATTGAAACTCGTTTGTCAGGGATCTTGAACCTTCGAGGTCAACTCGTATTACTTATTCTCTTCGCATGTTCTTTTTTCTGCGAAATATTTAATTTTCTAAGGTTTCTAAAGGTGAACGTACCTACTTGAAAAACTCATCTTAAAAGATTTCGATAAAGAGTCGTTATGATTCGGGGAAAATCATCTTGGCGCCTACATCAAAAATATTGCTTTAATAATTGTTACATTGGCAGGTTTACAAATCGTGCTCAATAAATACTGTTTCATAAACCTCGGAAACTCCATAATGAACATGATATAATAAAAACCCGACGAACGTAACAAAACCCAGTGTAGTCTTAGAAAATTGGTTTTCGACGAATACGTTGTAGCTTGCGTAGCAACAGATACGTCGTAGCAAGAGCGTAGGGTCTACGCCGTAGACCTTTGTTTGACGACCATTATCTATTTTATTTAGAACAGTGTTGTTGTAAAGCAACTTAAGTATTATCCTCTTTTTCCCTCAAGTGGCCAACGTAATAGTCCTTGTACGTCACACATGGCTACGTCATAAGCCGTCGTGCTCAGGTCAGGCTGCGCTCATTAAGAACGGGAGCCTAATGATGCAGCCGCTTGTTAGCCGTCTTGTCGCCTCGCCTCGCACAAAAAAACGGTCAAGTACGAGCCGGTCATCGTGTAATTAGTGACTTGTATCCCTCCTTTTTATCAGATTGGAGCTGCGAAAGATGAAGGGAAAATGCAGGAAATGCTTTTGCTCCGTGCTAAGTTTTATTTTTTATTTTTGGGTCGGTGTGAAGTACTTACGGGTGGGTGAGATGTGTCGTAGAAGGATTTTTCTCGAATTAATCAGAAACACCGTGTATTTAATTATGGACCTTTTTGTGTTTTTTAACCGACTTTAAAAAAAGGAGGAGGTTCTCAGTTCGTCGGTTTTTTTATGCATATTCCCCGATTACTCGAAGACGGCTGGACCGATTTGAAAAATTATTTTTTTGTTTGGAAAAACAACTTTAATTTCGGAAGTCGGTGGAAAAAAACTGAAATACTGATCCAAAGACTACGACTTTCGAAATTAAAGTTATTTTCACTTTGTAGTTTGGAAGTCGGTTGTATTTTTTGTAGAAAAGTTTTTTATAGCACCATACCACCATATTTTCGTACACATTTTTTTTAATATACAGGGTCAAATTAAATTATCTAGCGAAACTCCGCAGACGTGATGGGTATTGATATCTAAACACGATAAAAGAAAAAAGAAATAAATTTGATGATGTTCTTTTTTTTGGGGTCAGTATAAAAATCAGTTTTTTTTGTAAGCTTCACAGATGTGATGGGTACCGATATCTAAACATGATAAAACAAAAAAAAAAATAGACTTTTTTGGGGTGATCAACCGCCGTAGTGTAAGCACTTAAAATATCAGTTTCAAAATCTGTTTTTTCTGTAAACTTCACAGACGTGATAGGTATCTCAACACAATAAAACAGTTTTTTTTTTTCAGTGGCAACTCGGAGTCTGGATTTGTGCCGGTAGATGGCAATAGGCTCGCCCCCTATTACATGGGACTTAAACATAACTGGTGAAACATTTGTGTACCTGCTACAGGGACACCTCTGCCCAATCCTTCGGGGAAACAAGGCGTGACGTTACGCTATGTTAAAAAAAAAATTTTTTTTGGGGTTATCTACCGCTGGTAGTTGTTCGCGACGATGCGTCACCAACAATATGGTTTATATAGAATCAGTAATTTAACTTAGCTTAAGTATATAGGTGCCATAATGATGTGTCATCAACAATTAGTTTGTTTTAAAATCAATAATTTTAACTTAGCTTAAGTATGTAGGAAATATAATTTCCCCTCTGTAAATGTTTATTAACATAATAAATCATGTAATTCGATGATGTGCGCGCCAATGCGCCGTCAGAAATTAGTTTTATTTGGAGAATTTCCTATTTACGTATGCGCACACGTTTTTTGCACACAATTTTGCACAAAGTGTGACCCGCCTACGGATAGGAAATAATTTAATGTCGCAACAATGCGAAATAAAACAATACATAGTGCGTGCAGACACTATACTAACTCAAATATGTAAAAATTATAGCTATTGATAGTGTTATCTAGCAAATAAAACAAAATCAAAATGACAATTTTGATGAAAGTCGTGAACTCGACCATTGTACGCCTCGATTAGGTAGGTAAAATAGTAAAAAGGTAAAATCTTTTAATGTATCCAGGTCACCTAGACCGAGACCTAGCCCTGGACCTAACTTCCTGAAATCTAGCCCTTTAGGATACCTACCTAATCGAGTCTGAAAACCGCAAAGCGGATTTCGTAAAATAAAGGCTACCCAACCTGTATTCAGAGGCTCATAGCGGGCTGAAAAATCTAGATACAAAAAAAATAAAATACTAGATTTTTCTAGGGAAATAGACTAGCTTGAGGTTTCTTTTGGAATGGTAAAGATCGGTTTAGTACTTTACCCGTAAAATCACTTGCAAATAATTTAATATTTAATTAATTAAATAATTCCCGTTATAACTGAAATATCTTTTCAGCGGGAATAGCTAGAATCATGCACGAAACCTCATTAGAAAGGCCATAATTTTACAAATCCCGTGATATATAACACACCATGTAAAGTTATTGAAATAAGGGTGTTTAGTCATAAAACAAATAGAAACTTAAGTGATTTTTATCAAATAAAGATTGTAAAACGGGAGGCGATTCGCGGCTCTCAATAAGGTAAAGGTTCGCTACTACTTAAGCTAGCGCGCCACCTGCCAACTTTGTAGTCATCGATATGGAAACTAATTCCACCTAAATAGTAATGTAGTAGTACTGGAGAGTCCTGAAATCGCTTCCTGAATACTTATGAAGACTTATCAGTAAATATGGTATTTTATTCCCCCCGTCAAAAACCCGTGTTCCTTCAAGAGATTTCGCAGTGAGTATTGAAGATACCCTGAACTATTGGTGCAGGACGTCAGCGCCGCTTGGACTGGGAAGCCTTACAAACTTCCCGTTATTGAGTCTGGCGATCACGCCCGTCCGGTACATCTGTTGGTCCTGTCGAGCCGGATATCTTCGAAGAAGGAATATTTCTGGAATCAGAAGACCAGTTCCCGAAGGATTATTTTCGAATCCCGAAGAATTATCACTGAAGAATTATTGTCGAATCCCGGAATCCTGAAGAATTATTTTGAATCCTGAAGACTTATGACTGAAGAGTTATTTTTTCCTGAAGGATTATTTTGAAGACTGAAGAATTATTTTGAATCCTGAAGACTTATGACTGAAGAGTTATTTTTTCCTGAAGGATTATTTTGATGACTGAAGAGTTATTTTTCCTGAAGGATTATTTTGAAGACTGAAGAGTTATTTTTCCTGAAGTATTACTTTGAAGACTGAAGAATTATTTTGAATCCTGAAGACTTATGACTGAAGAGTTATTTTTTCCTGAAGGATTATTTTGAAGACTGAAGAATTATTTTGAATCCTGAAGACTTATGACTGAAGAGTTATTTTTTCCTGAAGGATTATTTTGAAGACTGAAGAATTATTTTGGATCCTGAAAACTTTTTTACTGAAGAATTATTCTTGGATCCTGAAGAGTTATTTTTTCCTGAAGAATTATTTTTTGGACTTTGAAGAATTAACATTGAAGATAGAAGAAATACTTTGACGTTTGAATATTTGTTTTGAAGATTGAAGAAACATCTTGGAAGTTTGAAGATCTGTGTGAAGGATTGCAGCTAGTGCGTACATAGTGAAGTGCTGTCTCTGAATCTAAACCAACATGCCGATCACGAGGTCACAAGGCAAAGCACCTGAAGCATGGACGGTGGAGTTGGACAGGACGCGTACCTCTACAGCCATACGTCATGAGATACCTCCACGTTCGCCGTCCACTACGGAAGGGACCGAGCAGCCGCTGCCGCCGCCGCCCCCCCCCTGCCCCGCACGGGGGTGAAGATGTACCTGCACCAATACAATCAAAGGAAACAGAACAAATAGAACAACCGACTACATTCAGGAAGGAAACCAGATTGGAAGGAACTTCAGATAAGACATTGAAACCTTCGGATAAATCAGTGAATCCGGATAAAGCAGTGAAGCACTCAACTGAGAGAAAGGATGGAAATTATAGAGGAATCATACCGATGACTACCCGGGGTGACGCCCGTAATGAACATAGAGGACCGCCGTCAACAAATAGGACGATACGGTCAAATAGAAAATTATCAAATAGCACTTCAAAGAGCCGAAGAAGAAGATTCTGATGGCTACATGGATGATCGAAATTCGAACAACGAGTACGTGCGATCGTGGCTGGAAGAGGCACCTGAGCCTGAGCCTGAGACAATGAAGGAGGACAATGCGGCCGAGGGGAACCGCAGTTTTTATAGAAGCCGTAAGGCCGTCGATACTCAACCGCCCCCGGAGGAAGATGCCGATGAAGGAAACCGGAGCAACAGAAGCCAAGGGGCCGTCGCTGCTCAACCCTTCGTGGAAGTCGGATCGATAGTGAACCTCCATCAACAACAGCAAGTACACATGTTACCTCATTCTATAGTTAACGAAGTGAAAAATATAGAACCATCGAAGGATCCGGGGGAAACACAACTCCGTCCATTCATAACGGAGTTGACGTCCGCTATAGCGTCGCTAGCCGACAAGAAAACAGAACAGTGGTCATCGAATAACCCCTCGGCGTCGAAGGTGATTATGACCCTACCAAATTACAGCGGGGCTCATACCGAATGGCTTTCGTTTCGCGCCATTTACGAAACAACTCGTCGATACTTCAACGATGTTGAGAACACAGCTAGGCTGAGAAGAAGCCTGCGCGGACGAGCACTGGAAACAGTGAGCTCAGAACTCATCGGACATGCAAGACCAGATGACATCATGAGAGAACTCGAGCTGCAGTTCGGCCGTCCAGACTCAATTGCTCAAGCTGAAACAGATAGACTCCGTGGGCTGCCGCGCTGCAGTGAATCACCAAAGGATATCTGCACGTTCGCAAGCCGAGTCAGAAGCGGCATAGTCACGCTACGTGCGTTGAAGAAAGAACACTACTTGATCAACGCTGAATTGATGCGACTACTGACTGAGAAGCTGCCAAATTCCCTCCGGGTACAATGGTATAGGACCTATACCGAGAAGTACCAATCGCTGCCAGACTTATCACTGTTCAGCGACTTTATCACCGAACAAGCCCGTTTCTGCAGTGCCTTCGCTCCGCCCGAGAATATTAGTCCGGTCGAAGTTACAGCAACCAGACGTGTCACCCAAAGGACACATACAGCTACAGACAAGACGGCGTTGAAATGCCGTGTCTGTCAGAAAGAAGGGCATGAAGCTTATGACTGCAAGAAGTTCAAAGAAGCAACCAGGAATAAGAGATGGGAACTTGCAAAGAAACTAAGGTTGTGTTTCCGTTGTCTGCGAGTCCATCGATCGGAACACAAATGTCCGAAAAAGAAGTGTGGCCACAAGGAGTGTCCAGCCACGCACCATCCGCTTCTTCATTATGACAAGAAGCCTGCTGCAGAGGATGCCGAGAAGCCTGATGCCCCAGACAAGAAGGAGCCTCAGGAAACAGTAGCAAGCTCGAGGTCAACATCAAACCAGACATACCTGAAGATCATACCGGTCCGGGTAATCGGACCGGCGGGAGAAGCATCAACATTTGCGCTGCTTGATGATGGATCAACCGTTTCACTGATAGATGAAGACATCGCAAAGGAAATCGGGGCAGAGGGCCGCATCGACCCTCTGAAGATAGGTGCGATCGGTGACACCACGATCGACACTCCTTGCTCGCGTCGAGTAACCGTCGACCTTGCAAGCCAGCTGAGAAGCAAAGTGCCATTCAGGGCGCGCACCATACCGAAGCAATCTTTTTTTTCGTTTTTCCCTGGCAAATTTTATTTTGACCCTGTAGACAAGAAAGGATACGAGGAAAATGACACTAGTTCTGAATTGTATCGAGATATCGTTATTAAATAACAAGTTAATATAAGTAGATACACAATATGTCTTTATATGAAAATACGTATAAAGAACTAATAACGAAATACTTATTTCAATAAAAATATCCAGAACACGTTCAGTATAAGGTATCGCAATTTACTATCGTCATTATAGATGCCGCTAGAATATTGTTAAAAGAGAAATAAGAGGAGAAAATGCTCCATTATTCTCATTTTTGCAACCAGTCCAATATGGCGGCAAATTTTTGCTCCAGTTAAATTCTAATAAGAGCAAGCAAATCCAATACATTTTCTATGAGTCAGCACACGTATTAAAAAATAACAGTCATTAAACGTTTCGTTTATATTACAATACACCAACGGTAAGCAATTGTACAGCCAAGCTAAATCGTTTATTCCCACGCTTCCTTTTTCCCTTATTTCCGTAAGGTTTGCTCACAAAATATATTTAAACGTGTTGCGTGAAGCATTATCACAGAATAGATAGGTACAGAAGGTCGGCTAAATACGAAGAGCGATAGCGCACACACACATAGACACGCTTGACGTACAGCGAGTACAACGCACTCGTGACAGGATTCCTTCGAGATCGCTGTACGCCTATGGGTGTGTACGCCTGTTTTCACTCGTTGTATATAGCCTTCTGTACCTATTTATATTGTGACATTATTCTGTTGAACAAAACAGCAACCATGCTCAAGGAAGATACACTTTACCTAAGCGTACGATGTTTACTCCTGTAACGGGACTCCTTTGATGGCTTCTACAATTGAATTCTGTACACAACGTAAATTTACATATGCTTCATATGAGTACTGCTTATTACGTAGATTGAGTGTATTGCATATTTTGTTTACGGCTGTACTTACGTGTTTGGAGAAAGCGTCTTGATTACTAGTTACCGGAGTAGTTTCTAGGCTTCGTTCAAGTTTGAATCTGGGCATGAAAGCCTGAAACATAAACGTGAGACAATCGTCAACAATAAGAATGTGTCTTACGAAAGTTACAATATTGGAATTGGAACAGTTTGATGATTTTAGAATATTTTATGTAAGGTTTTCTAAGTAAATAACATAAATCATTTTTAGGTTTTTCCGAGAAAAGATTTTTACGCAAATCATAACACAAATTATCCTAGAATTTCAAGAGCGATATAAATAGTAAAATATTATAAACAAATCAAAATTTAATTATATAAAATTAAGATATTTTGAGGGTCCTAGACAGAACAAGATCTCTTAACGTCCTCGTTATTTTAATATAAGCTGACATCGTAATGAAAACCGAATTAATTGCTAGGAACTGGCAATAAATGAGAATTGAAGAAGTAGAATGCTATTAGGCTAATACAGCAGAAATCCGCATTCGGGCCGCAATGGGCCATTTAGCCAGCGCTGGCTTTACAAAACATTGCCCCGTAAGCCGCAGCCAGAATAACGTTTATTAGGAAAAATGTGTTTACTCTGAGCGTGTAACGCATGCTTATTTAAATACGCGTCCTGACGATTAATCCTACAGTGTGCGTCGTTACTTAGATTTGCGTTTTGTTCGCGTGATGATGAGGTGGGCCTCGGCGACGGATTTACTTGTGTGTTGTTAGCATTTGTGTTGCTGTCGTTTTAAATAATGTGTTTAGTAGATTGTTTTATGATTATTTGTTTGATGATTAGGTTGTTCCGTGTGTTTACAGGTGTACCTAAGCAAGGTGCATCTATTTGGCGATCTTAAAATTAAATTAATTTTTACAGTAGTTAACTTTGCTACCAGCATTCAGTAAGCTTTTTGTCGTGATGAAGATCCCTTGTATGAAATTAAAAGCCAGACTTTATTTAAAGATTAATAGCTTCCAGATTTCTATTTCTCATAATGCGGAAAACGTAGGCACTTGCGACTGTAAGCACAAAAGCCGCTTCGCCAACACTACAGCAGATTTTGGCAACTTTTCCTTGACTCAGAACACAGAGCTTTAAACAGTACTTATACCTTGGGTGCAGTGACCCTTGAACCTTGGAAATAAATGTAAGAAATAAAGACTTTTCTCAACATAATGAACTCTGTTAAATCTCGTTAGTTTTGCTCATTTTTTATTGTCTAAAACTAAATAATGGAATCTAAAAAGTGTGATTACATTTTAAATAAATGTGTTTGCTTCGTGCAAAATTGAAAATGCTGTTGAAATTACTCTTTTTTCTTAATTAGAACGCGAAATTACGTCAACAAGATGAGTAGCGTCGCGTTGAACGTTACGAATTAATAAAAGGTTTGTTTATCAACGTCGTGCCTTAAACACCGCTGGCAAACGTTCCTTAATCAGATTTCAAGATTTATTAATTAATTCGAAGACTTTGACAACTTCAAGAGGTTTCGGAAATTCTCTAATTGGTTTAATTTATACTTAAGTCATTCATCACAACGCGAATCCAAAACAACGTTTATTAGTTAAAGGTGGGTGAGGGGAAAGTAATTAATTAACAAACTTTAGTGAGACTTTACATAGAGAGGTTTCTTATCAATTTGTCTTCCTGTTGGTAGGGTATACCAGATTTCTACTGGATCACTTAATTGTGCCAACTTTAAATAAGTTTTATCAACAGGTTACAATTACGTTCTTAAGTCCTTTATATAAAGAGTTTATATAATTAAGTGATCGGAGGAGCTCGTGGCTAAGTAATAACAGCCACACGGGTCGATCCATTGGGTTAAGCTACGCTTGCCGGGGTTGGTCCGTGGATGGGTGACCATCTTTACATACCGAGACTCCTCCGTGCCTCGGATAGCACGTTAAGATGTTTTTCTCGGCTGTCATTCGTGGATCTTTGACAGTCGTTACGGGTCGTCAGAAGCCAGAAAGCCTGACTACCAGTCTTACCAAGGGGTATCATATTTATTTATTTATTTTACATAATGTACACTCAGTTACAAATTAGGCTTAAACTTATGAGTACATGACCCTATTAGGGTGCAGCAAGTATTATTACATTTAACTCATAACTAGGTTGAATATTTGGAAGTTAACATTATATGGCATACTTACTAGATGTCAATATCACACCATTCATTATTATTAATAACTAGCTGCGCCCCGCGGTTTCACCCGTATAAGTCTTGATTCCGTGGGAATATAGAGATGAAAAGTATCCTATGTGTTAATCCAGGTTATAAACTATCTGTGTGCCAAATTTCATCTAAATACGTCCAGCCGTTTGAGCGTGAAGAAGAGACAAACATACACACACACACACACACACAAACTTTCGCCTTTATAATATTATTTGGATATATAATCTATTTGTGACATATTTTATTTTATTAATTAAAGTCATTTGAAATATATAGTAACATCAATAAAATCATTTTATACTTAGATATATAATATTATTGTGCTTTATATATATATTTACTGGGTTGTGGTGGTCAGATAGGCAGTCGCTCCATGTAAAATACTGGTATTCAGCTGCATCCGGTTAGACTGGAAGCCGACCACAACATAGTTGGGAAAGGCTACGCAGATTGATATAATGAAGTGATCGTTAACTTCTAATTTTTTTTTGAATCGATATAAAATCGGCGTGCGTATATGACCAGATATATGAACATAAACGAAGTAAAAGGAGTATGTAAGGATCGTAGCAGGTGGCGTTCTGTAGTTTCTGCTTACCCCTTTTGGAAGAAGGCGTGAGTATGTATGTTTTAAAACCTAAAAGTACTTTATATCAGACTACGTTCGACGGTATGTTCATGGAAATACGAAGGATTTATACATAGGAATGTTATGTGTAATCTACTCAGTTAATTCTGTATCTAAATACCATATATATGTAAATGGGTAATCTATCTAATGTTATAGACGGGTATGTGATACATTTTGATTAATGCCAGACAGGTGTGAAATTGAAGTAGCTGGGTGTGTTATCAACAGTTCAGGGAAATATACACCGTGAAATTTGAATCACAGTTTTGCTAGAACAAACGTTATTCAGACCATGATCTACTACCATTCTACAGCATCCAATAAAAAAAAAATATAAATTGTTTTTTGAAAAAACACAAAAAGACAAAGTTTAAAATGTCAAGATTATCTACTGCTTACTAAATTTCGTCTATGGAAGTACATTTCCCTGTAAACAATGCTGTGTCTCATGCGTGGTGTCTGTGTTGTAGGGAGTAACGATAATCTTGACATTTAAAAATTTGTTAGGTATAATAAACTCTATTATTTTTTAGATTTTACCTTTCAGATTGACCTTTACCAGATTTGTAAACGAAAATTGATTTAACATTTCAAAGCTCTCCACTAGAAAATAAAATCTAAAAGATTCTTGAAGTATTCTTTAAAAAAATCTTATTTACCAGTCAGAATAAAAAAACAACATTTTACAAAGAGAATACCCAAGTAGACCGCCATCATCATTTTACAAAAATAGCAATTTTCTCAATCGATTTACAATGTACCTCAGCTTCATTGAAGTTTTGTATCATTTGATTTGGATCTTGTGAAAATTACATGTTTTCTCACGACTGATCAGCAGCATTGATCGATCGAACTGCATCGATTCAGCTTATCACATAAACTTTTTTCTCGGTCATCAGGAGAATACAGAGGCCAAAACCTGACCACATTTTATTTATTATTTATTTTCAAATATCTTTATTTATCATCGTTACAATATACAAAAAATGCACTCATCCTAAGACACATTAACTCATTAAAATTACGACACTTTATGAGGCTAGCGATACACCTTTGAAAGCTTATAAAGGGATATTTTATAACTGTTAACAACATAAACATAACAAATACACAGTAATAATGATGACATTTGCGCAAATTATTTAGTTACTTATAATTTACTGATTGCATGTAGGTAAACAAGAAAAAATATTTTTAAATAAATTTGCTGATCGCACGGTGTACGTGTATTATAAATACTAGCAACCGTGCGTCCAGTCAATGATCAGCGGACAGAGCCTCCCTGCCGCCCGCGCTCCGGCGTATCTGCCGCCGGGACCGGGACGGCAGTAAGCCACTCAGGGGTCAAGCCGCTGGTCGCTCGGACCTCGGGTGGTGGGAACAAAAGGTAGTGATGCGGGAGGCGGTAAGTGCCGTATCTATCGATATATGGTAATTTGTCTAAGGTTGATGAACATAGATTAGATATTAGTGGGTTAGTAGTATTAATTTTGTTTTTATTATAAAATCTTGATGTTATTTTAATTACGTGATTAAATAATAAAGGAAGTTTAATTTTTTGATGTAATTTCTTAATGTTTGTTTTAAATTTGGTTTTGTAAGATATTTTTACTGCTTTATTTTGGACAACTTGCAGAAGTTGATAGTTAAAAATACATGTACTACTCCAGACAGGACAGGCGTACGTTATACACGGACGGACAAGCGTAGTATAAATTCTTAGTTTAGTACTGCTACTTAATTTGCTTTTGCGATTCATTAAAGGGTTTAAAGCACCAAGGGCTTGGACGCCCTTCAAACGCAAGTCAGCAATATGTTTGGACCAATTAAGGCGACTATCCATTTTGATCCCAAGATAGCGCACAAAGGTTTTCCATGGCACTGTATGCCCTGCTATTTTTAAAGTTCTTGAGGGGGGTTGCCTAGCACGGGAGAAAAATATTGCTTCCGTCTTATCCTCATTTATTTTGAGTTTCCATTTCTTAAAGTAGTCCAGAAGCAAATCAATAGAATATTGTAGACGACCTATGATTAAATCGGTATCATCTGAAGAGGTATAAGAGGCAGTATCGTCAGCAAAGCAAGCCAATTTGGTTCGTGGTTGTATGGGGATATCATTTAAGAACAGGAGAAATAAATAGGGTCCAACAATCGAGCCCTGAGGAACGCCAGCTGGCACATTTTGAGGTGATGAAGTGGTGTTTCCGATGAAAACCTGGAATTTGCGATCCGCAAGGTACGATTGAACGAGTTTGATGAGAAGCACAGGCACACCTAGAGTGAGCAACTTATGTAGCAGGCCTTCGTGCCACACGGTATCAAATGCTTTTTCGATATCCAGCAAAAACATACCTGTAGACTGTTTGAGGTTTAGGTGATGGGATATGTGCTCTGACACCCTGGCTAGCTGTTGAGTAGTTGAATGAGTGGCACGAAATCCAAACTGCTCTTGGATCAGAAACTGCCCAGTGGCACGTAATAGTCTTGTATAAATTACAGACTCAAAAAGTTTGCCAACAGAAGGTAGCAGACTTATGGGGCGATAACTTATGGGTAAAGTGCTATCTTTTCCAGGTTTTTTAAGAGGTATTGTTTTAGCATTTTTCCAGATGTTTGGGAAATAGCCCAGGCCAAAACAACCATTGAAAATTTTTGTGACGTAGACTATCGCTTTCTGTGGCAAGTTCTTTAAAAGTAAGTTATGAATTCCATCATGACTTGCAGATTTACGGGATTTAAGCCTAGTCAAGATTTTACGAATCTCAAATGGCCTCACTGGCTTTATAAACTCAGAAGTGAGGTTATAACTGTTAATGACAGACATAGAGTTCGATACCTTATCCTTGAGATCGGAGTCACAAGCCCAGTTAGTAGTAAGGCTCATGTTGTCACAAAAGGTATTTGCCAAAGCGTTACATTGTTCAGCCGTGCCAACGGTCAGGGACCCATCCGAAAGTTTAAGGGGAGGAATGTTCGCGGATCTAGGCTTGAGAGATTTTGTCACACGCCAGATATCTTGACTGGGGTTATCGACTTTTGCCAGTTTAGCATTCCAAACATTATCGAGGTGATTTCGGATATTTGTGTTTATGTATGTTTGTAAAATGTTTATGTTACTACGATTGAGCCTTCTAAGGTAACCACTGGGCAATTTCTGTTCTATACGACGCAAATAGTTTTTGTAGCGGATTAAATTTTTAACATACCGAGGAAGTTTGGTAGGGGCATCGCTAAACACAGAAGCCGTGGATGGTATGGAGGAGTCTCTGGCATCGATAATAGTTTGCTGCAAATGATCAATGGCAGCATCAATGTCTTTTTCGGTTTTAAATGTCTTAGAACTAAGCATAATGTTTTTATTGAGGTGAGAACGATATTCAGTCCAATTGGCGCAGTTAAATTTATAGAACCGAGCTTTAGCCTTGCGACACAGTGAGCCTCCAATGGTAAAGAATATGGGGTAGTGGTTAGAAGACAATGCTATTATCGTTTCGACATCACTAATGCAGCTTACATTTAAGGACAGCACCAAATCCGGGCTAGTTGGTTTGCGATTGGGACAATAGTTTACTTGAGTAGGTAAGCTAGGACTGTGTATGACGTACTCAGATTCAAGCATGTGGTTGAAAAGAGTTCTGCCTCGCGTATTAGTATAGCTACTGAGCCAGTGTGAGTGGTTGGCATTAAAGTCTCCCATGATAACAACATGGGAGCCCAAGCCAAACAATAACTCAAGGTCACTACGAAGCATAGGCAGATTGGGTGACTGGTAAATGGATAAAACAATGTGATCTATTCCTGATATTTTGATCGTTATACCGACAACCTCAATATTCTTAGTGTTAGGAACTGCTAAAGCCGAATGATCAAGGTCATTTCTTACAAGAATGGCAACGCCTTGTCCACGGCCAGTGTGATGTTTATCTTCGCGATAACAAGTAAAACCAGGTATAACTAAAGTTGAGTTTAGGGTTAGTCTAGTTTCACAAATACCAATAATATCAACAGACAAAACGCTTACCGCTAGATCGAGTAGTTCGTGAATTTTTAGACGTACTCCATCGGAGTTCCAGGATAACAGGCGAAGTTCCGCAGGATCAAACATATTTACCAAGATGAGAGAGTACCAACATGACCTTGTCCAACCAAGACGTGCAAGCAGCAAATTGAGATTTTATGTTTCTTAATACTAGAATAATTTCAAACATCTCCTTTGTGGCCTCGTCGTTGGGGCCAGTTGTAAGGTGATCAATGGGAACCTGATTTTTCATCGATGCTATGTCACTGGTTCCTACAGTAGGCCAGGATCTGTAATTTGAAGTCGGTGTTGGTTGAGACATGGGATGCATCATTTTTGGTGGAATCACCGAAGATATTGATTTCGGAGGCATCATTGGAGGTACGGGTTTACGCTCTAAGGCCTTCTTTTTCTCGATGCTCTCCAGGTATGCCATTCGAACACTGCACTTCCTATAGTTCGCCGGGTGAGCTTCATTGCAATTACAGCAATGAGCAGGTTCAGTGCGGTCAGACTTGGTACACGAGGCAGTTGCGTGAGGAGCAACACACTTCACGCAGCGAGGGGGCTTGTTGCAGTTGTGGGATGCGTGGCCAAACTCTTGACAGCGAAAGCATTGAGTGCCATGAGCTCTGTTTGGCTTGAATTTGCTGATGGTAACCACACAACTACACAGGTACCTTATTTGCCGGAATTTTGTGATATCAGCTCCCGCTGGTAGCTGTACCAAAAAGGGAGGACAAGGATTCACCAAACCATTGCGAGACTTAAAGGGCTTCACTGAGGCTCCAGCGAATCCAAGTTTCTCCAGCTCTTCTGGCAGTTCATCTTCAACATATGACGGCAGTCCGCGAATCACTGATTTAGGCACCTTTTCGTCCTTCCGGGTGAAAGTAACAAAAGAGGCATTTTGAATACGAAGACCATCCTTAACTGCCTGGTGGCTATCAGCTGTGTGACATATAATGGCAACTTTGCCTCCAATTCTGTATTGAAGGTGGTAACGTTTTGTAAACTGAGCAATTTTATCTTTTAAGTCTTCATGGATCCAGTCGGTCTTCATATCCAGGATAATAGGCGGAATGTGACCGGTCTTCTTGACTTTGACGGTCGCTTTGAGGTAGAATTCATTACCTGAAGTTTTGGTGACACCATCTACCGGAAGGTCTTGAAAATTGTTGTGGGTTGGAATGTCTCGGGCGCCATCAAACTTTGCGTGTTTTGCAACAGCTGGCCGTTTTGGCGTACGCCAATCGTCCACATTTTCGGTTGCTGGTCTCTTGGAGTTGAGACTACCGCTTGAGTCCGATCTTTGCAGGTATCTTTCCATTAGTATCAAGGGCTAACGTTGATACACATTTTATCGATAACGATTTGTCGAATCTTGGAATCACTATTCTGAGTTGAGTACGAACGAGAGCTAAATAATACGAGCGTGCACACGAGACAAGCGCGAGACGACAAACTGGCCACATTGATCTACCCATTGGATGTTTATTTTGTCAAGTAGCTGGATTGTGTCGGTCAAATGTACGAGTACTTGAAAAAAGGCTAAGTTGATGGATTACAGCGCGTATTTTGTTCAAACACTTTAAATCTACGTCGCCTTACCTCAAATTTTTGGTAGCCACAAACTTCGGCGCTTACAAAGGGCAAAAGGTAATTATAAAAATACTTTAGTAAAACCCAGACTCGACGGTGGATAAAGTCATACCGATAAGACGAAAACTTTAAATCGTTTGTCAAGAAGACATTTCAAATTGTGGCGAAATTACGTTTATTTCTCCTCTCGAGTATTTCGAGATGAAATGTTGAGCTAGCGACCTTTGCTGCATCCATTGTTTTAATAATTGAATAGAAATAATCATATTGTTGTCTTCAATCAAAGTCTATTCCATTTTCATTATGTTTTTCATGATAAATACCTAATGATATTATATAAAGTGAGTGTTTTTATCATTAGTTCTGATCAAGTATTTTTTTTATTGGATGCTGTAGAATGGTAGTAGATCATGGTCTGAATAACGTTTGTTCTAGCAAAACTGTGATTCAAATTTCACGGTGTATAATGAGATTGATGTAAGGTTGATAGTGGAGATGGTTAATAATTTTAATAAAAGTGGTCTTTTAAACTAGAGTACATAAAAAATAACTACAGAAATAGAATAAAAGGGTTATTTTACTATTCTCTTTCTATTCATGAAGCTTCATCGTTCTTACATTGGAAGGACATTATTCATTTATCATTACTATCCTTCAAAAGTTTTCAGAAGTTCTGAGTTTTATTTTAGTTTTTTCCCGTCCTTGCCTCACCTTGATTGAATACTTTAGTACTTTTATGTAGCTAGCTTTTTACTGTAAGCTTTTTGTTACTATCGAAATACATCTTTATCATTTTGAAGAGTAACCCCTTTTTAACCGACTTCCAAAAGGAGGAGGTTCTCAATTCGTCTGTAGGTTTTTTTTTTTTTTTTTTTGTATGTTTGTTACGCGATTACTCCGCCAATTATGAATAGATTTTGATGATTCTTTTTTTGTTTGGTAGATCATACTTCAGAGGTGGTCCCATATAAATTTTATTAACTTTGCTTGGGTAGTTTTGGAGTTAGCTTCAATTATACGTATTTTTTCCCACTTAGAATGTAGATGATATGATAACTTCTTGTCACTGTTATTTACATAGCAGGTAGTGGTATTCGAATTTGTGTGGGGTAGGTACCACAACTAAAAAGTGAAAAATAAAAACTTTTTACAAAAAAAAAACAAACGACTTCAAAAAAAAAACACTACAAAGTGAAAAATAACTTTAATTTCGGAAGTCGGTGACAAAGAACGAAAATTCAAAACCAAAGACACCGACTTCCAAAATTAAAGTAATTTTTCACTTTGTAGTGTTTTTTTTTTGAAGTCGGTTGTTTTTTTTTTGTAAAAAGTTTTTTATTAATTGCCCCTCTTCAATAAATCTATTTTGTTCTTGTTGTTCCCTGCTCACTTCTTACTGGTTTTTTAAAAGAAATTCTCAGCAACTTTACTCCCTTTGTTTCATACTACTGCGATATGCGCTTTGTTAGTTATTTCTGACAACCAATGTTTTGCAAAGAACAATTATTATTCTTAGGGATATGTATCAACAAAGCAACCCACCCATTTATAAATCTCTTTGTCAAGTATTATCCTAAACTTGGTGAAGAATAGAAACACAGATCAACTTTTCGTAAAACTAATATCGTACAGAAGATAAATAAGGAAGTGCTACAATACAAAGGCCGAATCATTCGTACATCGAATCTAATCTTATTCCGCAATCTGCTATTGTTGGTGTAAAGGTTGTCGGTCACTTTAACATTTCACAACTCAACAGTAGCCTGAACCTGAACTCCAACTTTCAGTCAACAAGAGTTCGTAGTTTCGTTGACCATGTCAACGGATCGGGATCAAAAATAACAGATCCGTCACATAGTTTACGTTTTGATATAATTTCACACGCATTCATTGT
This sequence comes from Agrochola litura, assembly GCA_949152395.1. Taxonomy (NCBI): domain Eukaryota; kingdom Metazoa; phylum Arthropoda; class Insecta; order Lepidoptera; family Noctuidae; genus Agrochola; species Agrochola litura. The sequence continues at coordinate 10,868,132 of OX424509.1, read as the reverse complement.
GTTGCTTTTGTTACCTTATTTTATATTTTATGAAACTGGATAAATAGCTGTTGCGTTTAATGTAAGAGGAAGGAATGGCTGACAGATGTTGTCAATTGAGCGATGGCCTTGATAAAGTTACGGAGAATAGAAAAAAAGAAGAAATAAAGATGCTACATTCAAGAAACTGTTTATGTAGTAGCATTAGTCACACAATTTATTATTTTATAAATCGTTTTTCATACTTGATCAGAACTAATGATAAGAACGCTCACTTTATATAATATCATTAGGTATTTATCATGAAAAACATAATGAAAATGGAATAGACTTTGATTGAAGACAACAATATGATTATTTCTATTCAATTATTAAAACAATGGATGCAGCAAAGGTCGCTAGCTCAACATTTCATCTCGAAATACTCGAGAGGAGAAATAAACGTAATTTCGCCACAATTTGAAATGTCTTCTTGACAAACGATTTAAAGTTTTCGTCTTATCGGTATGACTTTATCCACCGTCGAGTCTGGGTTTTACTAAAGTATTTTTATAATTACCTTTTGGCCTTTGTAAGCGCCGAAGTTTGTGGCTACCAAAAATTTGAGGTAAGGCGACGTAGATTTAAAGTGTTTGAACAAAATACGCGCTGTAATCCATCAACTTAGACTTTTTTCAAGTACTCGTACATTTGACCGACACAATCCAGCTACTTGGCAAAATAAACATCCAATGGGTAGATCAATGTGGTCAGGTTTTGGCCTCTGTATTCTCCTGATGACCGAGAAAAAAGTTTATGTGATAAGCTGAATCGATGCAGTTCGATCGATCAATGCTGCTGATCAGTTATGAGAAAACATGTAATTTTCACAAGATCCAAATCAAATGATACAAAACTTCAATAAAGCTGAGGTACATTGTAAATCGATTGAGAATATTGCTATTTTTGTAAAATTAAAGATGATGGCGGTCTACTTCGGTATTCTCTTTGTAAAATGTTGTTTTTTTATTCTGACTGGTAAATAAGATTTTTTTAAACAATACTTCAAGAATCTTTTAGATTTTATTTTCTAGTGGAGAGCTTTGAAATGTTAAATCAATTTTCGTTTACAAATCTGGTAAAGGTCAATCTGAAAGGTAAAATAAAAAAATAATAGAGTTTATTATACCTACAAGGTGTAATTGAAATAACTGAAAAGGGGTCATTGTACTCATCATTATGTAAATCAGCTGCACAATTTATGTTTGCGTAACTCGACAAAATGTAGGGAACAGATGATTATTTTTTATGCGTTTTCATGTTTTCCCCATTGTAAAAGTTGTTTATAAATGATAGTATTTCAGACCTCTTTTCAGTTAGGTATTTAAATTACACCTTGTATAGATTAAATTGTAAAAATGTAGATAGGTACCGATCTAGGTCTCGTGTACATATTGTCAGTGTCAGTCATCATCAATCAACCGTCTTCATCTAGCTCAAATCTAGGTCGATGAAATGTTTAGATTTCAATGACCTTACGCAAAACATTGCCGTCAGCAAGACATTTGAGTAGGCGTCATTGAATACTCAAACATAATTATGTACGTAGTACACAAATGGCCTACTTATTAGAAACTAATAGTAAACAACTTAATTAAGTAGAAATAATTAACATATTGGCATTCACATAATGTTTTCTACAAAAATTCGCGTAAGTAATGAAATGCCTTATGTACTTGTGAGCTGTCATCTATACGTGTTATAAATTAAAGTCACTATTCGTGCCTGTCTGTGTGACCGCTTAGTTCTAAACTACGCAATGGTACATTAGTATTAAACTTGCATATAACATAGAAATCTCGATGTTTTGTCAAGTCGTAAAAACCGTATGAAATAGGGGCGGGTTATGTTACTTATAAATTTTCAGAGAAGAAGTATTGTGAACATGCATTCCGTCATTAGTAACACATGTACAGTGTTAAGGCCAGGCTTCCTGTGGTGTAACACGTGTAGCTCAGCGTCACGGAAACGAAATTGAAATGAATGTGTGACGTTCATGTTTCGAAATCGGAACAAGTGAAGAAAAAACAACCGACTTCCAAAAAAAACACTACAATGTAAAAATAACTTGAATTTCGGAAGTCGGTGTCTTTGGTTTTGAATTTTTGTTTTTTGCCACCGACTTCCGAAATTAAAGTTATTTTTGTAAAAAGTTTTTATTTTTCACTTTTTAGTTGTGGTACCTACCCCACACAAATTCGAATACCACTACCTGCTATGTATTTAACAGTGACAGGAACTTATCATATCATCCACATACGAAGTCGGAAAAAATATTATTGAAGCTAACTCAAAAACTACCCATGCAAAGTTAATAAAATTTATATGGGACCACCTCTGAAGTATGACCTACCAAACAAAAAACGAATCAATTCATAATTGGCGGAGTAATCGCGTAACAAACATACAAAAAAAAAACGCGTGGCACTCGGGGACTGCCGCGGTAAAGCTATTGCATAGCATTTGTAACCTCCATACTTCCTATTTGTCAACGCTACACTTGGGATGATAACGGATGATGACATAAAACAAAAATGTTTTATGTCATCATCCGTCATTACGTGGTAGGCGGAGTGGGGGGTGTTAGGTTTTATTTTCGTTACGGAATTTCTTGATTTGGTCGCCGCGCTCAAAGCCTGCGATAAAAGCTATGCAATAGCTTAAAAAAAACCTACAGTCGAATTGAGAACCTCTTCCTTTTGGAAGTCGGTTCACAAAAGAACAACGACCGCCTTCTTGGTCTAATCGTAAGCGCGACAGTAACGTGTTGATTCTGATTCGCCTCGTGTGATAATAGTATCACATGAGTGTTTTAATACCTAATTATGTACAGTTGCATACAAGACTTTATCTACACCGATGACATGAATCCTCTATAAAAGGTTCTGAAACCATAAGGTGTTGTACAATATTGTTTTTTCGACTTTTCTGGTAATAATTGGTTGGAAATGTCCTTTGCTGCATTGGAAATATCTGGTGGTGTGTGTTATCAAAGCTTGTATCACTCATTTTTGTAAACAACAAAGTAATACAATTTTACCATACTAGTAACGAATCAAAATGGCGGGATATGACGTGATTCGAACAACCTATAAGTTTTTTTTTTAAATAAACACGCGCGTACATGACAATGTTCGTTTTTTGAAATTCGAGTTGCATAATGAAATTTAGTACAACATTATAACACGCATTTGGATGATATTATGGTTAATATGACACTGGCTATTTTTAGGGTTGGCAATAAGCTAACTGTTCCAGAATCTTTTATAGAGGTTTTATAGCATGGGTGTAGATAAAATATTTTTAAGGCCGAACAATGAATCCATATTATAGAACTAAAATCTAAACAAAAAAAATATTGTTCATAATATTATAACGCTGTGCACTATTCGTGTATGTAAATTGAAAATATTTACAAGGATTAACTGATGGAATGAATTATGAGCATTTTTGGAACATGACGGTTTGACTGTTTGTTTGCACACGGATCACCTCAAAACTACTACTTAGATAGGTTCTAATGGAAGTTGACAAAGTGACAGCTTTCCTATGCTATCCTATACTATTAAACGAGCAATATTATATATATGTATATTTGTACTCACGTTCTGGAAAACGGCTCTAAATATTTCGATGAAAGTAGCAATATAGGGGTTTACGGGGGCGAAAAATCGATCTAGCTAGGTCTCATATCTGGGAAATTTCGTTTTCTCCGGATTTTCACCCGAGCAGAGCTCGGTCGCCCAAAGTTTAGAACAAGATTAATGACATGGCAGCATGGAGTTAGTAAATACCTTCTATCATGGCAGTATGGAATTAGTAAATACTATTAAATGAGCATTCCCTATTTTCACCAGAGCAGAGCTCGAACGCCCAGGTAGGTACTATTATTTTATATTCCAGAGCAACATAAGGGCCTAAAAAGCAAAGGATTCCTTCTAGATACCTATTTCACTACGATTTGTCAAACAAGTTTTTACCAGCACTTCGCTCTAGCATGTTGTCAGCTCGTACCTTTTCTGACGTTTTGACACATAACATAACATCATTCCTGTTTTTCCTGAAGGGTTAGGTAGAGGTGTAGTCCACATTTCGCGAGTTATGTTTAAGTCCCATGTAATAGGGGGCGAGCCATCAACCGGGCTGCTACTGATAAAGGAGAACGGGCAAAAATGTATGGAAGCCAGCCTAGGAACCAATAACAACATGCGATATATCATTGGAAAGGTTTTTTTATGTACTTCAACTATTGTTATGGAGGAAAGTCCTAAATCGCTGTGTGGATGAAGTTATGGCGCAATAAAGCTAGCTAATTGTGTTGTGGAGCAGGTGTTTTATGGTACCTCAAAATACCTTAATACCGTATCTATTGTTTAATTAACGTTTTAATACACCGCGTGGAGTATTGTTTAACAGATAGGTAGCTTAGTTTTTGTTATACTCTATTAGTTGCACGTGTTTTATAGGAGTGCCTAATGCTTTCGGCTCATCTCATTATCCCACACATTTTATTTCTGAGAAAATAAGTAAGGTCTGGGGGATCTAAGTTCTTGCTCTACAAAATAAAACAAACACGTGGTTTTTTTTTTAATTATAAATAACAATGAATTTAAACGTTTTACAATATTATATTTTGCTAACAAAACATTTGAGACCGTCATTAGTGACAATATACGTAGATATAAGTTAAAGGATTTAAAACAAAAAAAAAGTATGAATACTCTAGCGCGCCCTAACACTTGCCTCATAAAAATACAATGCAATAATAAATCAAATACATAAATATTTTTATTGGTTAAATAATACTAAAGTTTCACAGTATGGTAACAAATCTCCTTTTCAATCTTCATCAATTAGAATACCAATTAAATCCCCGACTGGAAAATTAAATGGCTCATGCCTTCCTACACCTAGATACCAGACAAAAGAAGTTATATGGGCACAACTCCCTATTGTCCGGTGCCCTGTAAATTAAGTGCAATAATATTGTGCTATCGCACTAATACCTATTACGTCCCTAATAACCAAAAGGTAACGTAGATATATTTTTGGCCTTATATGGTGAGACTGTATACGGCCTCTTAAAAACCAGACATTTTGAAGCATATTGTACCGTTGCAAATCCCCAATTAAATCATATCTTTTCACTTCAATTATATATAGGCCATTATGCAAATGCTCTGTACAATATGATTTAGCTAATTTAAGCTGATTCTTATTAGTAAGTAGGGCTTTAAAATAAGGGCCCATACCAGTCTAAGTCTTTATTGCTATTTATGTATTACCAGAAGATGAACGAACACAATATAACCCTAGTATAATATATCCACTGTAAAAACAAATAAACAAACCTCCAATAGTGCATGTTCCCGTAAATAATCTGCAAGCTCAGGTTGATCTTGTGGAATATTCACTCTTATTGGCTGTCTCATCGGACGCGATAAGGAAAAACATAAGAAACCAGTGGACAGTCAAGTAAAGGCTCCGACAAACAGGCGCGACATGCGACGCGATACAAAAAGACCGCTCGTCGCGTGACACGCAGTGTCTTTGTGTCGCGTCGCGTGTTGCGCCTGTTTGTAGTAGCCTTAAGTCGTCGTTCTAATATAAAGCGATCGTTGCGTGAATGCGCGATTGTCACGTTCATATGTCATTTTTTGTACGGAAAACCTGAAGGCGCCCTCTGTCGGCAAGACCACGCGTTCCGGTTCATCGAACAAAAGGACGACGCCTTACGGTTATTATATACATTTATAAAATGCCGAAAAAAAAATTATTTGCTAAGTCTGACTTTATTATGCAATAACTTTTTCCACACAGCGATTTGGAACTTTCCGCCATAACAATAGTTGAAGTACATAAAAAAATCTTTCCAATGATATATCGCATGTTGTTATTGGTTCTTAGGCTAGAATGCCCGTTCTCCTTTCTGATAGAAAATCTCAATAACACTTTACCTGACCTGGGAATTGAACCCAGGATCTCATATTGAGCAGTAGCGTTTGCGACCACTAGACCAACAGAGAACTACTTAACCGACTTTTATGAATTTAATAATAATAATATAATTTTGAAATAAATGGTATTATAATATATACTAAAGGTACATATTAAACACACACATATACACACAACACATACACACACACCAATACACATATTTTACATTTATTATTATTATTAATGAAATGAATGAAAAACATCAAGTGAGTGGAGCCGCGGGCAAAGCTAGCTTGTAACAATTTGCCGGAGGTAACGTAAAACTATTACAAATATGTTTGTATTACGTTGTTGTTTTTGTTTTAATCACTCGTAATGTTTTGTTTAAACTAGTTTAATATACATATTGTAGCGTTATGGAAAATATTATCCATTGTTGTTGTAACAAAAATAGGGGTTCGTGGCTAAGTACCTAATAACAGCCGCACGGGTCGATCGATCAGGTTAAGCTACGCTTGCCGCATCTTAACATACCGCGACTCCTCCATGCCTCGGAAAGCACGTTAAATCGTTGGTCCCGGTTGTCATTCTTGGATCTTTGACAGTCGTTACGGGTCATCACAAGCCCGAAAATCTGACAACCAGTCTTACCAAGGGGTATCGTGCTACCCAGTTACTGGGTTGTGGAGGTCAGATAGGCAGTCGCTCCATGTAAAATACGGGTATTCAGCTGCATTCGGTTAGACTAGAAAGTCTAGACAGATTGATTTTTGTTGTTGTAACAAACAACTGAATAATATTTAAAACTTTATTTTCAATTAGACTGGGATCACAAATGCATAGTTAGAGTTTGCATGTTTAAAATTAGTAAATAAAATGATATTTTGAGAATAATTTAAGAATAATATTTGTTTTTCTTCTTTTTCCTCCTCTGTTCCTGTATTTTCAGTAACTGTATTGAATCAAACGTCGCCATCAATAAGCTATGTAAATTAAAGCAAAACAATTGTAAAGTTGTTGATTAAATCAAACATTTTCCTGGTAAACAACAATAAATAAATAAATAAGGTAAATCAGATGCTGTTTCGTTTAGGTGTGAGACCGATAACTCACTAAAGGGACAAACACACAATCGTTGTCAGTTCCGTATCCCACGTAACGCTCAATTAAGTTCTTCTAATTGTTTTCCGCAAGAGTTTTCTTATCTCGACTCTAATTAGAGAACACAAATAATCGCAAAATCTCTTCCCACTTCCTGTCGTTGAAACAAGAGAAACAATATATGCAATTATATATTCCGGAAACGCGGGGCAATTAACATGGAAATTCTCGTTAGCGTTTCGCAAAGGGGAACTTTTGATGTTAAGGAAGTGGGAAAAAAATTCAAGAGCCGCTCCCAGCCTCATTAACAGGCCTTAAATACTAGTGAGATGCTTCCGGGCAATGGCTCCGCAAGTATTTTGAGCCGGTTGCATTTTATAATCCGTCATGGGACTCTTTTTAACCGAGTTCCAAAAGGAGGAGGTTCTCAATTCGACTGAATGTTTTTTTTTTTTTTTTGAATGTTTGTTACGCGATAACTCGGCCAATTATGAATTGATTTTAATGATTCTTTTTTTGTTTGGTAGGTAATACTTTTGAAATGGTCTCATATAAATTTTAATAACTTTGCTTGGGTAGTTTTTGAGTTAGCTTCAATAATACGTATTTTTTTTCCCACTTAGTATGTGGATGATATGTTAAGTTCATCTCACTGTTATTTACATAGCAGGTAGTGGTATTCGAATTTGTGTGGGGTAAATACCACAACTAAGTGAAAAATAAAACTTTTTTTTTGTCACCGACTTCCGAAATTAGTTATTTTTCACTTTGTAGTGTGTTTTTCGAAATCAGTTGTTTTTTTTCTAAAAAGTTTTTATTTTTCACTTTTTTGTTGTGGTACCTAACATAACATCCCACAAAAATTCGAATACCACTACCTATCATGTAATTTGTCCATTTTTTTGGCGCTATTCGTCCATTTGTCGCGCACATACTTAATGCAAATTTAAGACTTATTTGGTTTTTTCATGGATGCCAGTCAGAACTGGACCAAATTGAAATGGGACCACACAGGAAGCACCAGCTTTAAAATAAAAAAAAAAAAACATCAAAATCGGTTCACCCAGTCGAAAGTTTTGATGTAACAAACATTAAAAAAAAATACAGTCGAATTGAGAACCTCTTCCTTTTTTTGAACTCGGTTAAAAAAATCAACCGACTTCCAAAAAAAAAACACTGTGAAAAATAACTTTAATTTCGGAAGTCGGTGACAAAAAACGAAAATTCAAAACCAAAGACACCGACTTTCGAAATTAAAGTTATTTTTCACTTTGTAGTGCTTTTTTTTGGAAGTTGGTTGATTTTTTTTGTAAAAAGTTTTTTGTCCGTCAGTACGTATGAAGAATTGTTTTGGCAGACGTAGCCCGCGGTTCCTGAAGTATTTGTGTGTTTCAAGTGTTTATGTCTTTTGAAACGTACAACTGTAACATTTTTACTGTAAAAAGATTATTCTACTCGACCTTTATACCTAGCCAACCTTACTTGTAACTAGATTTGCGAAGAAAATATATTTACGTTACTTTTCTATAGCGGCGAAAGTAAAATTGGTTTCGATCCTGGAATTTTAGTTCTGTTAGCCTCAAGGAATTTGATTTCTCTCCAGTAAATTGACTAACTGAGTTTTACAAGTCTGGCCCTAGATCCCTAGATCTAGGATATAGAAATAACTGGACCGGACTTGTATTCACGTCTTTATAATACTGAAGGAAAGGGATCTAAGGTACGTGCTGACATGGAACCGTGAACAGTCTTTCAGTTGAGCCTCCGAACGTGGCTCACCCAAGAATGTTATTAAGTTACATTCTTTTATAACCTTCGCCAAGTTTTGGAATTTTTGTGGTAGCGCTGAATACTCTTTTACAATATAGTGGCGCAGAAAGGAATAAGGATGAGATAAAGATAAAAATAAAAATATTTTCAGTAACATCGGTTTTGCTAGTGCATTTTGAACTCTATGCTTCGTGTTATAAGATTTAGTTTTTTATCTTATTCTAAGAAAGGGAATCGTTCTAAATAGTCAGTCAAGTCGACTATTAATTCGAAGTATTCAGTCAGCTGAATAACAGATTCGTCTGTGCTCTAACTGCTAAACTTGAAATTGAGAAGGATTTTCTTTTTGTATCGCAATAAATAATACCGGAAATTCTAAAGAAGATCTCATATTCTCTCTTACGTCGTTTCAATAGGCTACTTTTTTGATGGAAGCCAATAAAACTGATTATTGTTTGTCTAATGATTTGTTTACAGCGATATTGGTATTATAATTAAACTATTCCTGGCTAAAAAGCGATGTAGGTTTAAAAAATCCTAACACATTTGTCAACTTACGATCTTTTCGAAAAAGATTGAGACACTAAAGATAATTATAAAAACTTCTAATTTACGCAATTCCTTTGAAAAAAAAACTGAGTAACTCTGAATGAGCTCGTTTACATTCAACTCGCCAGAAAAAGCGATCTCCTTCAGAAAACGTCTGAAGTAAAAATAGAATAAAGCGCGGTGCATCACAAGCAAGGCTTTTAACAGACCGTCTGTTTTGTTGAGAAGTGTCCTCGTTGTTTGGGGGCGACGAAACTGAACTTTATAGAACAATAAAGTGATGGTCAGTGTTGGCCCAGCCAGCGGCGCCACTGTCGACACGACGGGAACACTTTTACATTATTTTTCTTTCCTGTTGAACATTTTGGCCATCCATGTTTGCCTAAGTTTTTTGATGGTTACTATAGTCGATCAAATTGTAGCAAATATACGGATTGTGCTTCATAAATCTTTATTTTTATTTATTTCGACATCTAATTACATACACTGGTTAATATAATACACAACCTTAAATAGATAAAGGTGTCAGCGGTAGGAGGTATCAGGACTGATTCAGCGAATTGGATTACCTAAATCTGTTTTGTTTCAAGCTTGTTGGGCCTATTGTCTTAAGCATTTTATTATATTTTTAGTAGCAGCATAACGAAAATATTTACTAAAGTATACTAATTAAGTTTTAAAATAGTTTAGAAACGAATCCAGGGCAGCTACCACACCTATACATAACAGATATTCCTAAACATTTTTAAAATAAATAAAATAAAATAATCTTTATTTCGGATAAGGAACATCCATATATGGGTTATTATACAAAAAGATAACTTATATCTAACTTATATTTTTACTGAAACGAAATATTTTAAGAATTGAACTCAAAACTACGGAGTCGACGACAAAGCCACGAGCGCCAGCTTGCTTAAAATAATACCTCTAATCTCTCCTACTCAGAGCGAACAGCTGGTCCTAGTTGAACTAAAAATGAGGCTAGAATTTGGAATTTTCAACCTGATACACTTTTTTTCATAGTTTTATGCGTTTGGATTATTTGAAACTTCTCCAGATGAGTTTATTCGAAGGTTAATCTCGTAATAAATTACTTTCTAGAATGGTTTACCATGCCATTGAACTTAGATGTCGAAAGAAGAAAACTTCGCAGACGCCTCTTACTCATCTTAGCTTTCTGCATCTTACAGTTGAGCAGTGCACTGGGATGGCGATAAGTTAAGTTCGTAGTTTGATATAATAGATGAGCTCAGTAGGTAAGTTTAACGTACAATACTGCCCTGCTAAGCCGAACGGCGCTATCTCTGAGATACGCCCTTTTAGTTTTTTTTTTATACCATTCAATAGCTTTAACAATTTCGCATCTAATGGTATAAGCGAAATGACACTATCTAACTTAAAACGTTTAAAAAAACCACTAAGAAGTTTTATATTTCCATTTTTCCATACATTACTATTTACAAAAAGTAAATTTTCTCTAAACTTACTCCGGTTGAGAAAGCGCCTTTGGGCTTAGTAGGGCAAGATAGTATTATACAAAATTATGTTAAAAGGACATACCTAACATGATTTACAAAACTGATTCAAATAACCGTTCGATTTACTTCCGTCCCAAAATTGTGTGTCATGTCATCGCCGTGTAACAGTTCGGGGTAATCTAATATTATTACGTTTTCTGTAGCTATATAGTAGGTTAGTTCAATATTAGTAATATACTCACAAGAACAAACTTATTTCAAAATGTTAGAGGTTTCAGAAATTTCCAGACGACCAAACAATGACTGAAAGTAAAAAAAGCACCAAGGAGAAAATAATGGCCATCGAAATGTCACGGCCTTCTTTGAATGCAAGAATAATATTCGGAGCTCAAATCGATAAAGGTGAGGTTTGAAAGGGCCACGCCCGTGGCGAAATACCTCCGTAGATTCATTGAATGCAATAAAATTTTCTGCACAATTGAAACCATTAAAGAGCGTCGCCACTGCGCCGCGCTGAATGTTAATCACGGGCTTGTGTGAATGGAACAATCACATTGTGGGAAAGACCTCATTTTTATCCAATTTTCATTTGAAACAAAGAATCTTCGTAAGAATGGAATAGGTTTAAAATAATTCAACATATTTCAACGTGAAGTTATGTTGCAACCAAAAAGCAATTCTCGTTATAAAACAGAATGCATTTTGCTGTTGTAGAATATTTTTTCTCGGATGTTGGCAACAAAGAATCTCTTTTAAAATGAAAAGGGCACACGTACGGCACACACTTACTAAGTCTTAATTAACTCATAACTAACATCCTTGGGGGAAATCGTTTCTTCTCGCGGCGGGAAACGTCTGACGTAGGTAGTCGCTAGAAATGCCGTCGGTCACAAGGAAAACCTTATTTTCCCTGAGTTCCTTTGTCATTAACTGGGTAAATTGTTTTTCCTGTGCGGGAGTGTCTTGGTGGGATCTAGATTAAGCGGTAAGCCTGGCTAATTCGGTTCACTCTTTACAGGTACTAGCCTGTTATGGGTTTACGACGCTACAATTTTTTCTTAGAGAGTAATTTTATAAAGTGCTTTTGTTCTTCTATGAAAAATCTACGGTATGGAGAAGAAAATAAACTCGAATTTGTATTCGCTGTTCAGGTTTTAAATGGTGAGATAGCGTAGTTATGGTACCGTAACGTTAGCCGTGTCGGTCTTGTTAGCGGTCAAGCACCCCAGTAACATCTTTTGCACGACATTTTAACCTCCTTCCTTACACTCAGTCGAATTTTCAAATAACATTTACCTTAATGTTGAACAAACTTTTAATCCCTGTTGTTACGTATACTGATAAGAGAAGATCAATTAAATTATGCACATACCTACAATACAACTAAATTATATACAAGTACAGGAATTATAGTACAATACAGTATGGAGCTACTGTATTGTCTAAATATGTATTGTGTTACAGTTAACACAATACAGATTTGCATAATTAATACATAATATAATGAAGGTAGGTACTTACGTCAATTATTCCATCTTGCGGTGGGAGAAATTATTTGTAATATGCATAAACAACGCCGCAATGATTGAACCACACGGGTAACGTTAAGCTCTATTACGTACCCTATCTAAGTACAAACATGGTAAACAATCAAATAACCGCTCTGGTTTAATTTGGCAATGTGTATGGATTGTCTATAAATAATATTTCCACACATTCGAAAAAATGAGCTCAAATCGCACAGCTGAAACCGTGTGTCATGGCGAATTTTTTGGAGGCTTATTATATGCACTAGAGTCTGGCCATGCTAAGTCTGAAATGGAATAAATGGAAAACCCAAAAAAATAAAATATGGTATACTTTTACACCAGTCAGTTATGTCAGTTTCGGGGTTGTAAGTAGATCTAATGATTTTGATATTTTGCCTTTTGGTTTTTGCATAATAGATTATGTGTAATAGACTACGTTGTACTTATGCTCTACCTCCACACGATAAAAAACAGTATCATATCCACACTGCATCGTGCTAAAGTGACTATTCTTTACCAGGAATAAATCAGAATATAAACAAAATAACCTATTAAAAACAAAAAGTATTAAATTCTTTTTTTGTAGGACAGGATGGTGTTGCCGTCTATAGATTTTCAAATTCTACCGTTTTTTTTACTTATGCAGACTTAGCGTGGCCAGACTACTAATACCCACATATAAACGCACGAATATGGGAAAAACCAATAGACAATCTAAATTTACGGTCCATCCAAAACCCACGGATACGATAAACGTCCCATGATCCCATCTCCAGTAACAGAATAAAATGAGTTCCGTTCATTTGGCGGCCGCACGTCTCTGCAAAGGCTATCGGGTGCAACATTTTTCGTAGGGCCATCGTATGTCCGGCCGACGATTTTCCTTTCATAAATCACAGAGGCACGTGATGTCACGCTTTTGTCGTGTCGGTCACGGACGTGACAAAACACTTTGCGTACTCTTGTTAACTCCCATCGGTGACTCGTTGCAAATACTTTGGAAACACGAGGTTTTTCTCAGCGGAAATAGGATACGTGTGCTGTTTTTTTTATTGGGTGAACGGAACTTTGAGCTATGGAGACCGTGCACTTAAACACGCGCGGCGGGAGATTTTAGTTTGCTGAATATGTGCGACGTTGTTGACAGGTATGCGTGAATAGTTTTCAGGTCGTAATTAGGGATGAATGCACTCATCAGCGTGTTGTTAATCACTGTGTGTGTTATTAATAATTTTGAGTTTGTTAACAACTTAATTATGTATTTATTTTATTGTGATTTGCATGGCACATGAAATAAAAACACCACACCAAAACCTTTCACGCTTTTTTTACAGAGTGTGCAACGCTAATGCCGCCTTTGGTTACCAACTTTCAATCACAGCATTTTACACATTTGGCATGTGTCATCATCCTATCCACAGTAAAACAGACATTATCAAGATGTACAAATCCCTAGAGCCGTCGCCGGGACGCGTACGACGTGTTGTGTCGTGTCGTGTCGCTGAGCTGGCGCGACAAGTCACCGACATCATTTTTTGCGTAATGACACTATCTGCGTCAGTCGGCTTCCGCACAGCCTTATTCACGGCTTCCCGAGAACGGGTAATTTTGGTGTAGCCTGCTGTAAGTCGGCACAATTCGCTGGATTTACTAGCTAGGTTTTTAAGCTGTGTGGTTATATAATGTTGGCTGGGTTGTGCTCAGAAATAGGTAGGTACGTATGTTTATATTTCTATAAAGTTTGTGGGGATATAATAATGTTTCGGGTATGATAAGCTTTACATTTTAAATACTCTAAACTTAATGTGTTATATGTCAAGGGGGAAAACCCGACCTTCACTATTTTCATATAATATTTTCCAACTTTTTATGGTACCTATAGACCGGATATACATCAAAATGTATTCCAGTATTCCCAGTTGGTACTACCACGCACGTACTTTCAAAGTTTATCGCACTGGTATTTTACTCATAAATCTTTAAAGGTCGTCAGAAAACCTTCGTGATGTCATATTTCCTTTCACACGGAACCTAATTTTATACTAACTTTTTATTAAAATACGAGAAGCACTCAAAAAGGTTGAAGGAATTTTATCTCTATAACTTGAAATGTAGTGATAAATAAGTTATGGCGTAAAACTATCGCACAGGTACCAAAACAATCACCAAGTTTAATTATAAAAGGCGTAAACAGGTTCCTTACAGAGGTGCCTGTTTGCGGCCAAGGCTTGTATAGTACTTTTCTCAAATAATGCGCGGAAATTCTAATTAAGTAGATTAATTATAAATTCCAGAATCAATGACGAACAACGATAATTTTTTCTCGCGCCGATATGTTAATTTACTTTTTCTGTATTAAACAGCTTTATTTTTAAGCCAAATCGAAATTTAAATAAAATCTTTGATATGTTCCTCCTTGGTTGCCATGTGTTGAAGTAAAAAGTTCGTTTCATTTTTAAACAACACGATAGCTAAGAGTTTTCGTAGAAATTTAATTTATTTGGCCGCTAAACATGACATTTATGGATTTTAATACAAACATTGCCGGCCGGGGGCGCTCGCATGAATTCGACCAATACCGCAATTTCGATTTATCTCGAAGAAGGTTGTCAAAATAATGTTAGAATTTCCAAGCATGTTTGAGAAAAATATGTTTATTTACGACTAAAAGACGCACATTAACAGCAAAAGTAATAAAAGATGAAAAACAGAAAGTTTAATGTTTAAGCTCAGCTTACTTAGTAGTTTGTTACTTTCTGTAATTACTACAGTGTTTGTGAACGCTGAAAAAATCTGTAGGTAAACTAAAAAGTGACGTAATACAGAGTCAAAAATATGGTGCCATTCTGTTCAAGTAAAATGACTTCAGTTAAAAACAAAATGGGTTATTAGAGCGTCCTTTACATCTCACGGTTAAAGTTTAGACATTGACTTAAGTTACTTTGGACAGCTTTTGTGCCAGTTAATTTTTAAAGGGTTAAACATTCAAAAAGATTTTCGTTGTTTGCGGGCACCGCTTTGTTTGAACCCTTAGAGAACCCAAGACTATAAATATTATACACGAATTAATTATTTTTGGAAGAAATGTAATGAAATGCTTATATATTTTGGTGGTGTTTTATATGCATTACACATAACATTTATTTGAATCTTTCCTTTTGTGTCCATGTTTACGTCAGGTAAGAAGCCAAAAGAGCTTACTTGGGGTATTTGTTGTAAGCGGCCTCATATAGTGGACAGCGAATATAATCTCCGGGGAACTAATGCAAGGCACGTACTGTATTTCTACAGGTTCCCTTTGCAATGGTTTCCTATTTTTATTATCCATCCAGCTTATTGTTATAAGCAATTTTGTATTCTTTATACAAGCGACTTTGTCCCGACATTCGGCGCAAATTGCCGTATCGACCTCGAGAATTTCGCAGTCAAAAGAGCCGCCTGAATTATGTAGAGTACGACGAGGGAAAATTGATATAAAAATTGCTCGTAAAGCATAAAATTAAAACGTGGATCGCGGCGGACGGTGTTGCAACACGCTAAATACCTGTCGTATTTCAGGCGCCATCTGTCGACGACGGCGCTGAGACTGCCGCTTTTAATTTATTAACCAATTTGCTGAACGCCCTGAACCGCGCTCCACTCCCGGTATTTTGTTTCTCGACTTAATAAATTTGAAGCCATAATCCGTGAAGAGTATTTTCATGATGTTGATGGCTAATTAAGTATTAATCACATAATTAACACTTAAACTTTTACGGTAATTTAAAATTATGGGAAACGGAATACAGGATAGAGACGTTGTCTGTGAAAATATGTTAAACATGTCACGAAGAATGGGACTTTATGTCAGTTAAGTGACGGAACTGAGAATTCTTTTTACACTTTTTGGAGTCTGAGGGTGATTGTACACGAAGGACTATTAAAGTTCGCCACTTACTCGCGCCTGAGCTCGCAGCTCGGATGGCTTTTAGAGCATGTATACGGCGCTCGCTCCTCGGTGTGATATAAAATCGTTATGGCTTGTTTACTGTGAGAATATATTGTCACTTAAAATTGTTACTAAGCATCGTCAATTACCCTTAGTTTAACGATGGTTTAATAATGCACTTTTATTTTGGAACAGATTGAATATTTTTTCCAATTTATTGAGCTTATTGGTGATGTTCTTCAGAAAGGTCAGGTGCATAGTACTTACTCGCAACCGGCGTGTTTGTATGACCAGATGTATGAACATAAACGAGGCAAAAGGAGTATGTAAGGATCGTAGTAGGTCGCGTTCTATTGTTTCTATCTACCCACATGGAAACAAGGATTGAGTTTATGCATGTAGGTATGTATATAAGTCTGCAATGCAAGAAAAAAAATATTATCAATTTTTCTAATTAAATGTAAAGCCCAGGTTATCAAAGGTGTTAGAAGAAGAATACTTAGTAAAAATTATTTATACAGGTACCTATTTGGTACCTTGTATTACCTTGATTAGTACCTATTTCTACAAGTCTAACAGCGAGCTCCTAATCCTTAGTAATTCAATAAAAAGTAATAGTTATGATAGAATCACGACGTGACTGTTTCCAAATGAGCGGTACGGATTATACAAAAAGCTTGAGGATAAGGATAAAAATATTGTGGAAAGGTTCTGTTACTGCAAGATATATTTGACAACAGATTTAATTTGATGAATGAAAGGAATGACTTTGGCAACTTTTTCTAATTAAACATTACCTAAGATCATGTTTGGCTCAAGTTTTTTTTTATTCAAGAAGAATACGCGATGCCGCGTATTTTTCACACGAATTCTGTAATAGGGCTTATAAGTTATACATATTTCATTAATCTGGACCATATTTTGGTTGGTTTGGTTGAGCTGAATGGTGCTAATCCATGCGTCATGTTCGTGAACGGGCGCTGTCAGTCATCTCTTAGCTGCCACGGCTTATTTTAATTTAATTTTTGAATTGTATTATTTGTTTTATTTTCTATTACGGACGCTTTTAACGTTCTGCATCGTTCTCACATGTATAACTTCAACATGAATGATGTAACTAATATTTTGTTATCATATTTTGATTTAAAAGAGTGTCGGTGAAGTTTCTTGCCCGTTCTTCTCCATAGGTACCTACTACGCTTTGGAATGGGCATCAAACTTCATCTTTCTGACTGACCGACCCCTGGACAATTCAAAAGTGCCTGTAATTGCTTTATTTGAAATAAATGCTTTGAGTTTGAGTTTGATTGCAGTACCTACCTATCTTAGTTTCTTGCACTAACGTTTGATAAATAATTTTAATGACAGTTTTAGCATGATGCGGGACCAAACACAGTAACAGACAGAATTTGAAGCCTAAAATTGCACACAAGTAGGTTGTTACTGCAAGTTTGATGAATACATCTTCATAGTTACAAACACATGAGATACTTACTACAAATTACCGTGACAATATTAATACCATGCACACACACACCTACACACCCACTAGTTGTGTTTGACAGTCATAGGTTAATGTGTTCCAGCAATAGCGATGTAATCAGTATTGATATCAGTGTTTAGAATTCGCGGAAAGTACGTCATTAAAGCCTAGAACCACAGCCTTTGTCTATTCATGGATGGTTCTATTGAAAAATTAGGTATAGCGAAACTTATACCTACTGATATTAGAAAATTTAATGTTTCGTATTTTAAGAACAGTTTCAGGAGAATTATTAGTTATTTATGCAACTGTTGTATACTAAAAGGTATTAAAACACGAATGTGGGTTTATCACATGAGTGTTTAATACCTAATTATGAACAGTTACATACAATACTTTATCTACACACCCATGATATGAATCCTCTATAAAAGGTTCCGAAACCATTGGGTGTTTGTAATTCAAGATCAAGAATTTAAAAATCCTACGAAATTCAGTACAAGTGCACGTATGAGTGTCATCTGCACCAGTACATCATCGCACATGCGTGCAGAGGGTGCTGCTGTCCCCCGCTTAAAAGTTGAAACGAGTTGCATTATGAAATTTAGTACAACATTATAACACTCATTTGGATGATATTATGCTTACAATGACACTGGCTGTTTTAATGTTGGCCTTAAGCTTACTGTTTCAGAAACTTTTATAGAGGATTTATAATAGCGTGAGTGTAGATAAAAACACGAATAGCACTCAGTTTTGTTTTGCATTTTGAGAAAATATATTTTCATGAAAACTCGACTCTTAGATAGTTTAATGATGCGATAATACCTTATTATGCTTAGTGTTGTCAATTTAAAATGGTTAAGTGAAACATGTTTAAAAGAAAAAACTATCAAAATATGATAATTTTGAATAACCGCCGTGCTGGCTGGCGCCGTTTCATTCGCCCGGCATAGTCATTTCAACTTGGGCTGTTTTGTTATTTCTAACTTACACTAGGCAGTCAACTTTATTTCGTCCCTTTCAACAACAATTTACATAAGTATTTAAAGGTTTTATTTTCTGTTTCGACGACGCATATAATAATATAATGTGTTATTCGTTTTCTAATGCAAGCTTTGACGTGCAAGCTCACATTAAAAATTCTACAAACAAAATTCATTTTTTAATGCAACCCGCGCACAGCTCTACTTTAAAATTGATTAAGCACTATTATAACATGTTATATTAGATCGTAAACAAGCAAACGCGTGTACAGGCTTTCAAGTTTTAGACGTATGGCTCTCGCATATTGTGAATATTGCAACATGGAGCTTGTAAGCAACTGTCGAACAAATATGTTTAGTTTCAAGCAGTTTGAGCCTTACCAACGCTCAACCTATGATATAGAGTGAACACTATGTAGTTTTAATTAACGCACGATTAAGTTACGGTATATGGTTGACAACATTTTTTATTTACTCTAATATCGTAAAATTCGAATTATAAACTTCAAACTCAATACCGAAATTTAATAAAAATAGAACCATATTATAACACTTTATCTCTATCAAAATAATGTTATAAAGTACATTACTGTCGCGGCCTGCAAGAAGGGCATTGATGGACCATCGTGAAAATGTGGGCCGAGGCGAAGCCGAGACACACGTACGTGAGTCCATCAATGCCTGGTTGCGACCAAGGTTTGTAGATTTTTTTTTCTTTTCTCAAATAATGCGCGTAAATTCTAACTAAGTAAATTAATTATAAATTCCAGAATCAATGACGAACAACGATCATTTTTCACGCGCCAATATGTTAATATGTTTTATTTACTTCAAACAGTTTTATTTGTAGACCAAATCGAAATTTAAATAAAATCTTTGTTATGTTACCTCCTTAAAAGTCTGTTCCATTTTTAAATAACATGATTGATATGACTTTTCAAAGTAATTTATTCGGCCGCTAAACACGACCATTATGGAATTTCATACAAACATTGCCGGCCGGGCGCTCGCATAATTATATTCGACCAGTACAGCAATTTCGATTTATCTCGAAGATAGTTGTCAAAATAATGCTCGAATTTGTTTTAGAGAAAACAATTTTTTTACCAATACAATACAAGGCAAATCAAGTTAATATCACCAAAGAGTTTCCATCAATTTTTTTTTCTAATGGCACGTATATGTGGGGCGCGCCATTTTATTGCATTACAAAAAAGTTTTGATTCCAATTTTTACTTGTCTGTGGCAGCGTCCGCTTTAGCTTATGCGCGTTTTTCTTACTCTTTTAACTTTGATCTTATATTTAGTACGTTCAAACCCAATCTATGAGAGTAGTGTATGAAACTGCACATAACTAGGTATTAAAAAGTTTCGTGGTTTCATTAACTACTATTATGTATTAATTAAGTCTCATGCTGAATGAAATATTAATAAAGGGTTAATAGCACAAGTTTCTAAGTAACTTATTGTTTGTTCGATAGTTGTTCAATCTTATATAAGTGCGTTTCACATTGCATAAAAAAAATGCACACAAAGAAACGATAATTATTTTTAAACTTATAAGCATTTTGCAGACATGACAAGAACGATTATGCTTTTACGAAATAATTTTCAATTAATAATTTTATATCTAATAAAATATACGTAATAATTAATAACATCTCTTCGTAAATTCTGGGAGTATCACAATTTGGTACGAGACACCGCGCTCCGTCCATAGTAATTGTCTAGTTACTATTTAATTAAATAATAACGATATCTATTACAAGTTGATGGCAGGAATATTGCGAGAGCGTACTGCAAATGTCCTATGTAATCTAATATCGGTCTTAGAGGTTAATTTACAAGTTATTGCATATTCATTACATTGAAATTAAGCCTTATTTTATTGGACTGGTTGGCCATGAGAGCATGCGTTGTATACTTTATTATATTTTCCACGATGAAGCAGTCGAAGAGCAATCTTAAAAAGTAAAACAAAAAACACAATTTTTTTGGTTCTACTTTTTAATCGCTCATGTGTCTGTTCACAGTGTTCACCTGTATGTCACGGACTTGACTTAATCTAGAAAGTACATTTTGTGATATAGCTCCTAATGTGCGTAGAGATGCTTGATGCTTTAAGGTTCCTAAAGCTAATACCTAGATACTTAGATTATAATCACATAGGTAAGGTCTTATAGTAAAAAATTTCAGAAGCTAGGTAAAACAGTGTGACTGTGGTAAAAATACCTGTGCTACAAATATGGATGGTATTTTGATCATAAAATGGACGTAGCTTGGGGTAAAAACATTCCAGTGGTTTGTTTTTCTTTTGTGTTAAATAAAAACGCATCAAAAGCAATTTCTGGAGCTGAATATGCTCTAAATCCAGAAAGGCTTAACATCGACAGAGGTGCTCTCGGTAGTGAGTGTCACGCCCGAAGCGGATTGGGGGGATTTTCCGATTTTCCGACACAACGCCACGGCTGCTGTTGCTTCAGCCTCGATTTTCCGCCTCTCGAATAGGGACCAAGGTTACCCAATATACCGAACAGATGGCTTGTTGTTAACCTCAAAAATACAATTTCCAATTCGTTGTCAATAAAAATATTTAAGCAATTCAGCTAACTTTGGGTTTAGAATGAGGATAATCGTGTTAGAAATTGTAAACAATAGATTTTTTGGAGCAAAGTAACGGTTGTAAGCCGTCCTTTTCCTCCTTTTTTTATTAAATATGTAGTAGATTTAATCTTGGAGGTGACTACTGAACTGTATCTTTCGCGCTTAATATTTTTCGCGTAAAAGGTAGCGCAGATTACTCCAATAAACGTTAGCAACGCCTCCGACAAGCAACAATAAAAGCTCAGAAACCTCTTATTAAATACGCGGCACCCTTACTAAGCAACTATCGAACAATGAAAATGGAAATATAGCGTAAACGAAACAATGCTTATACGGAGTAAGGGTAATATTTTCCTTGGAGAGGAATTTTCTTTAACGAAATGTAGGAAATTAACAGTTAGTGGGCCCATAAAGCGGCCGACGCGACTTTGTAAGCATTGAGTGCTTTTGGCTATTAGGTTAACTCGTCCATTAACTACGCACAGATTCAGAGTCTCGTGTTGACTTTCTTGAATTGCTTATGTTCTGCCATTTTATTGGTCACGCCCACTACTTACTATCACGCGACTCCGTGACAAGAGTTTTAGTATGTTTTTATTTGGCTAAGGGATTAAATTGCCTCGATAGGCACTTAAAAAGTACTATCAAGAAACAGTGACTGAGCAAAATAATATTGCGGAAATGTCTATCGCAGGAGATGGGTTTTGATGTCGGCCTACAATAGCATACTCCAGACTAGGGGTAAATACCCCTAGTCAAATTCGCTTTGGGCATTGGGACCGGTGATCAAAATTTGTAAACAAATTCAATGTCATAAACTAAATCAAGTACATTCGGGTCCAAAAGTTACAAAGTTGAAATAAAGGTTTTAATTTTTTTCTTAGATTTGTATTATCTTCTTTAGAAAAACAATCAACAATAAGTAATAGAAAATGTTACAAAAGCTAAATTTGGTAATGAAGTAATTTTAAATAAAAATCAGTCTTATTTTAAAGAAAAAAAAAATATATGTGAAATATTACAATTAAACAATAAGATTTAGTAAAAATCTGTCTTATTTTAAAGAAACAAATCAACAAAATATAAAATTATGCTTTTTAATCTAAATTTCAAATAAAATGTAAAAATATATGTCGGAGACGGGTATGTGACTCTTTCGTTATTATTAGCGAAATTTTAATTACTGTGGGCGTAGTGTGGGTAGTGTTGGTTAATGCGCAATAGAAAAACAGTTTGCAGTTCAGATCACATTATAATTTACTATCAAATTAATCACACTAGCTAAATTATACACACACTGGGTGCGACGGCGTTTATTAAAATCACCAATTAACACAATGATCACAAATTACAACTAACACAGTAACTGAACACCACGAATCGAGAACAGTTCCGCGACGTCTTGACTCCGATGCGATCCGAGGCTGAATCCTTGCCGTGGCCTTAAAACATCACGACTCTGTAGAAGCGCGCTCTTTAGGTGTGGGTTGATCACGTCCTGTCACTAGCGGCGCGCTTGCGATTCGTTTCGTGTCCGTACTAATGACCGGATCCGATATATAAATAATTAACTTTTAAACAGTAAGAAATCTCTACAAATAAGTAAATATTTAAATAGTTAAAATTCTTAAACTATGCAGCTATTACAATGTATGTGACTGTCCCTTTAAATTAATTTTGGAATCATTTTATCACCGGTCCATTAGAACGTAGACGATTTTGTTTACGGTCGAAAGGCCAGCGGTCTATTCGCTTTAGGCCGTTCAGACTAAATACCCCAGACTAGAACATTGTTGATACTAGATCAAATATCCTACAATAAATGTAACACAAAAGTGACAAAATTTTGGGTTAACCTAAAAAAAAATCACTTTTGTGCTGACGGCCGGGGTAGGGGGGAACGGCTTCGTTGGTTTAGTGGTCGCACGCGCTACTGCTGAGCATGTCCTAGGTACAATTCCCAGGTAGGGGAAGGTGTTATTGGGTTTTTCTATCTGGAATTTATCAGTAGCAGCCCGTAGTCTGAGCTGTGCCCGGGTGATGGCAATAGGCTCGCCCCCTATTACATGGGACTTAAACATAACTGGAGAAATGTGGGTGTACTATTTATAGGTATACCTCTGTCTAATCCTTCGGGGATTACAGGTCTGATGTTATGTTATTGAGCCGGAATTTTACGATATTCCATCAAATAATTGCGTTTGTTTGAATTGTATGATGCAGGTTTACGAAGTTCATAATAACAAGACAGGTTATCGCTTAAAACTCAAATGACTTCTTATGTAAATAAACTTTATTCTTGCAACTAATGAATAATTTAAGTTTTGAGACAGTCAACAGTCTAGACAATGATTTACAAATCTGATGTATACTTGGAAAGTTGGACATTCTCGCGGTTCTATAATTATTTTTACGCATTTACTTACTATACTTACCAATTCATTCATTCATCATCCACGGCCTGAAGTGACCCACTGCTGGGCAAAGGCCTCTCTTTTCTTGTGCCTACTAATTAGGTACTTGCCTACTTATTACTATAACTTAAGGGTCCACTAGTCGAAGGCTCGAACTCCTTGGTGGCGAGGCTAATATGCATGCTGTTTAGTACAGTTATTTATTTATTAAGTTTTTATTTATTTATTTACATAATTAATTATTTATTGAGTGAAATAGACGATAATTTATAACGAAAACGAGCGCGTAAAGTTTCATGAACAGACCTTTGGGCGTACAGATATTATAGAAAAACTGCTGGATGTATCTATTCAAAATAAAATTATTTGAACTTTTAAATAAATTATCTATGCCTGTACGGTTTCTTTTTTGCCATTTTCATACTAAACAAGTTATTTATTTACGCCCAAAGATGAGTTAAAATTAGTGTTGAAATATGAAAGTTTCGACGCTCATAACTTCCAAACCAATACTTTTTTCCCAATTCTGCTTCAATACAGGGATAGATAATGACAAGGCAAATCAATATAATTATAAGTTTTGAACGTACACCCTCAAACATAATAATATTAGCAATCACCATACTACTTTTGTATGGAGGAATGACCCATAGTGTACCCTTAAGAGCAGTATCGTGCTATTTTATGCATATCTATCTACACTACGTAATGTTATAAAGAGAAAAGACTTGTAATTTAGTTTGTAATGAATAAACTCAAAAACTACAGGACAGTTTAAAAAAAAAAAAAAAAAACTACCAACTTCCAAAAAAAACACTAAGTACAAAGTGAAAAATAACTTTAATTTCGGAAGTCGGTGTCTTGGGTTTTGTGTTTTCGTTTTTTGCCACCGACTTCCGAAATTAAAGTTATTTTTCACTTTGTAGTGTTTTTTTTGGAAGTCGGTAGTTTTTTTTTTGTAAAAAGTTTTTATTTTTCACTTTTTAGTTGTGGTACCTACCCCACACAAATTCGAAAATCACTACCTAGTACCAGTGTCAGGAACTTATCATATCATCTACATACTAAGTGGGAAAAAAAATACGTAGGTATTTTGTAGCTAACTCAAAAACTACCCAAGCAAAGTTAATAAAATTTATATGGGACCAATTTGGGAGCATACCCTTTCAAACAAAAAAAGAATTTTTAAAATCGGTCCACAAATGACGGAGAAATCGGTGGACATACATAAAAAAAAAAAAACCAACATACGCGTCGAACATATAACCTCCTCCTTTTTGGAAGTCGGTTAATAATTCACCAGTAGAATGCTATATTATCACTGAGTAATATAGGCTATAATTTATAAAGATAACACGCGGGCGAAGCCGCTGGCGGAAGCTAGTGTTTAATAATTTAACATATCTACCTACTTCATTTTATTTTTCATGTAGGTATAGGTACTTTCATGCCAGAACCTGTCATACACATGGCCTTCAAAGAACCAGACTACAAATAAATCCTTCAACCAAAGTATCAAAACTTTTATTCTAACTTCAAAAACATGTCGCCGTGCAAATATTTCGCACTCTTTACCAAAACATTCGTGTCAAGAGCCCAAGTTAGCAGAAACGTTGGCAGAGGATAAATAAAAGCAGAATGCAAAGATCCGCACTGAGTACATACGTTTCACAGCCGCTAGTGATGTCCCCGGAGATTCATTCCAAACTCGAACCGTCTTATTCGATTGCATTGGAGTAGAATTGATACGAGTTCCATACATGGAGTTATGGAGTCGTAAAGTTAAATGGGTATGTTTCTGGCGTAATCAAATTATGATGTTCATAAGCGGTAAGTTCTTGTATGTTCTAATATAATTTGATGAGAGTGACTACAGAGATGACTAATAGAGAAATATCAAAGAAAAAAAAAGTGGCACTCCGGGAGTGCCGACAGAAGTGAAAACTTGAACGATTATATTGTGCAGAAAATACTTTTAATGCGGTGTCGGTAACGGTGTCGCGAGTTCAATTGCTTTTTCCCATCTTAAAAATGCCCAACGCGCCTAAAGAAGTTTTCACTTTAAAAATATATATTGCGCCAACCCCAAATAAGTTGGGATGGTGGCAGGAGAATGATGAAATGAAAATATCATAAATCGAATCCAATAGTTAAGTTTGTTAAAAATTTTAATGAATTATAAACTTTTCTAAAGTTATCAATCTTCTTAATTTAACATCTTCGCGGTTAACTTTATTATGAAGCTGACACCTGCTATTCAGATAAATAATTTAATTTAAATTCTCAGTTATCAGAACTGATAATATCTTGACACCCGCATTGACCGAATTTTGAGTCATCTCGTCAATTAACGCTAAGTTGTTTTGGTGTTTTCGTTACCTAAGAAAACTGAATTTTGATTTTCGGATGTCTATAACTTTGCCAACAACAATTTGTGGATGGTATTTTTTAATCAAATTGAAGAAACACTTACAAAACCTCATTTCGAAATAAACTATACCAACATTCACGTGTTAACCATCTAAAGTCATTTGTCGTGTCTGTCTGTGTAACTGCATTGTTTTTCTAAACTACGCAACGGATTTAGATGCGGATTTCATCATCATTTTGAGATTTTTTTCGGGAAACTTTATGTATATACAGGAAAAAAAAAACCAGTGCGCAAACTTAAACTCGTAACTTTACTCATCATTATGAACAACTTTTACTATGGGACCAAACTAGAAATAGCGAAAAAAAATTTTGACGAGTTATGCGAACATAAATGTAGGGAACAGCAGATTTTTTTTCGCGTTTTCAGGTTTAGTCCCATAGTAAAAGTTGTTCATAATGATGAGTAAAGTCACGTGTTTAAGTTGGCGCACTGGATAAAATTTCACCCTGTATAACATTAATATTAAACTTACTTTATAAAGAAATATCGATGTTTTGTCAAGTTGTAAAAACCGCGCGAAGCAAGGGCGGTTTCTAGTAAACTTTACCTACATTCTATCTTGCGTAGAAACAGCTATCATTAGAATATTACTGATTAGTGTTTCACGCTCCATTTGTACTGCACTTTACTATAAGATCGATCTATCGAAATTCGAAAATAATCGATTCTCGTAACGAGCTCGCGATATCTCGCATTCGATTGTTAGCCGCACCAGCTGTTTGCCGACTGGTGGTGCCCTCTGCCGGAGATTGAATTCCGAATTAGGGCACGTCATGCGTGTCGCCGAAAGTGGGTCCTGATTGTAATTCAATCATTAATCATTACTGTTGAAGCGTTCGTGAAATGCTACATCTGTACTAAATGCGCGAGAAATACGGAGTTTATTTCTTGTTCCGATTAAATGAACCGAAATACGGGTGGGCTAATCCTTAAATACGTTTTATGGTGGCGACGACGAAACCTCGTTGAGATTTCGAAGAAATCTACAAGGTTTGGATTTTTTCAAACGTGTCCTTATCAAAAAAGTATTTTTTTAAACTACGTTGAAGATAAGCAAGTTTGACACTAATTCCTTCTACTCATGTGGCTTACCTGGTAGGTCATTAACGATATAAATGTAAGTTTCTATTAACTGCTCCCAAATTACGATTATTATTTTTTACTTTCTTCCTAATCATCTCATTATTTGACATTGTATACCTGCAACTTAATTTCAACTCTTTAATAATGGCAGTCATGTAATTTGGTTTAAATAGGTTTTTATATTTACATAATTTTATTTTTCTTTTATATAGATACTTTTCTGTTTTGTGAACGTTGTAGACCTAGTAGACAGTAGATTTGTTGACCATTTTCTTTTTTGTTGAAAGACCTACACTGTCCTCCCATACCTAATAACACTGTTATTTAAAAATATTGTCATGGTAAATTATTTTTAAAAGAGTAGGTAACCGTGGAGTTTCTTGCCGGCTCTTCTCCATAGAAAACCACCAATTGGAACCGTGCACTTAGCTTCTGACGTTTCATAAGTGCCCTTGTAGGTTTATGTGAAATAAAATATTTTGATTATGTTACTTTAGGCAACGGATTTGATAGAATCTCATTACTGCCTACTGCTTAATTTATCCGCATGGCTCATTTACTGCCAAAAAAACATCAAAATTAAGTAAATGTTATTCCACATTTTCCACTATAGGTGTCAATAATCTATCTGCATTAGTAGTAAAAATCTGTAAATTTCATTTCCATACCAATTTTTTGAGCGCCACAAGCAAATATTTTTCCCCTTACGTTTTCGCAAACAACTCTAACCAAACCAAGCAGTCCCCTCAAATTTAATTTCAAAACCCACCACAATTTCTATAGCCAAACGTGCACAGCATACAAGAATCGCTTTCCTCATTATAACGCGTTCTATCACACATTCTTGTCCTCTTTATTGCACTCGCTAAAGAGC
Source organism: Agrochola litura (assembly GCA_949152395.1). Classification (NCBI taxonomy): domain Eukaryota; kingdom Metazoa; phylum Arthropoda; class Insecta; order Lepidoptera; family Noctuidae; genus Agrochola; species Agrochola litura. The sequence goes on along the minus strand of OX424509.1, from coordinate 10,839,938 downwards.
AAACAAGATAAAAATAGAAGATATTGTGTGGGAGTGTCCTAAGGCGTACCGCAGAGCAACAAGCACGTTCGGTTGCATCGTCTTAGCGTTTTAAAGGAGCTTAGCTTACCGAGTAGTCATCGTTGAACACTTTACACCGACCTGCTATTCGAGCGGAACAAATTTTCAGCTTTTCTTTCTTAATAAGATTTATTTTATTGCCTTGTTTATTCGATGCGGCTGGTGTGAAATAATTTTTATTTTTATAGCAGTTTTTATGATTATTTTTGTTTGGTCACTTCTAACTAGTTTTGAATACTAATTCTGTGCCTGGGAGGTTTAAGTTGTTTGTTGTCTGAAGAGATATGTTATTTTATACTTGTTTCTTGGTGAACACTACCAATAAGAATATGTACTTTCACCAGATTTAAAGTACCTACCTACTTGCTACCTATCCATTCTTACCATAACGTGTATAAAACATAATACCTCTTCGAGACTTCCAAAAACAAAGTAATCGAATCCACCATCTAGCAAAAATAACAGATTCATCAAATATGTAAATATGTCTAGATAGACAGTCAAAGCTGTGAAGTCATCGAAAAAAATTGCGTTCAACAGTTTGCCGCTAAATGCACGCACACTAGAAAAGCATAAGGACAGCACAATGACGTGGCCCGAGTGTAAGACGTAGCTGTCACGCACACCAGCATAACAAAGTTGGCCTGTTGGCTTTAGTTCTTTTGCAGCGCGACAATCTATCTAGACAAATAAATTATGAAAGAGATTTATATCAGTCAGCTTAAATACATTACGAACGGACAAATGCTCTCTAACTGCAAATAAAGTTACAGCAAAAGTTTGTTTTTGCAGAAATAAAGTGCATTTATATAATTTATATTTTTAAGCCACGTTTGTTGAAGTGCCACTCTTCCAATTACTAAACAAACCATGGTTTAATGTATATTTTCCTATGAATAATTTGTTCCCATAAGAATTTCCAATGCTATATTTTTTCCTACACGATTTCCGTATGCTATGTGGTATGTTTGTAATATAAAAATTTAATATTTCACCATTTTGTATTCATCCGATGGGACTACTTTATTTTCTGCTGTTGTCTTGAGAAGGTTCTAGTAGCTTGTCGCCAAAAAGACAGAACAACTGACCGAAATTATAAGTAGATTGACGACCTTTTTTGAAAATTTAAAAAATTTAAAATAATTTAAAATGTTTATTTGAATAAAATTTGAAAAAATGTGGGTGAACTATAAATACACCGCTGCCCAAAACTTTGGGGAAAACAGGCGTGATATTAAAATCTATGGATTCATATGTACCAATTAGGTAGGTATATCAAATACTATTAAAATTGCTCCTAGGCCTCAAGTTTCGTAAATATGAAGTCGATGACAGCAAATAAAAATTAAAAAATGAAAGCGCAATTTTATAATGAAAAATATACCTTATACCAAGCTTCGCATTCGAAACAAATAACGCTACAACAATAATACATTTTAGAATCAAAACGCTTAAGAAAAATAGAATCAAGACCTTCCCAACGACAGCACTCCAACGTTTTCCTCTCAGCAATTTCACATGATTTGTGCTTCTATTTCCTCCATATCTAGATCATAGGAATAATGTTTGCACGCTGTAGCAAATCCATGCATGTTGCCTCAGTACTGTGTCCCTGTCGGTGACATTTTTTCATTAAGTATGAATAATGTCTCGCTGACAACGAAACGCGGAGCGGTGTCAGTGAGCCTTTACAAGTTTACATGAATGAAATATGCAAGCACGTTGCATTACTCTTTGTAATGCGAAACAGTGTAATTAAAACTAAAGTTGTTTTGCTAAGATGCCAATTAAAATTGTTTGGTGGTGTGTATATTAATAGTCGGTATTGTTTCGAGATTCTATGGAGTTTATATTGTTCGGTTATACTTTTTATCTAGGTTAGTGTTAGTTGTGAGTACCGGAAAATAATTGACCACTCTACGGCTTTCTGTGGGTGACAGGCAAACTGCTTATGCAGTCACTGGCCACTTAATGTTGATAATGTAGGTACCGATTATGGCAATATTTAAGTTAACCTATTAAACCTTATCAGTGAAGTACACATACTGTGTGAAAGACCGTAGGAGCACCATAAAACCCTTGTTAGCCTCTATAGACCAAATGACGTTGTGATTAACAAGGTAAAATACTTTATACGACATTTACTTTTTTATTGTTTTAGGCTGTTAGAGTACAGGGTATGAGAATGTTACCCAGTAAAAAGAAGTTATACATTTCAGGTTTTCTAGTTCATGTAATTATATGTATGTCGGAGAGTCAACACTGATCCGGAAACGTCAAGTAGTGGACCTACTTGGGTGAGGTCAATATAGGAAGTGGCAACACTGGGTTGAAAGCGGCAACACTGGGTTGACGGCTGACAATCATTTGTCAGTTGACATTTGATGTTGGTGAATGTGCAGAGCCATAGATAAATACATGGATAAATACACTTAAATACGGGATTCAGAGCGGACGGAACGTGCTGCTTTGGTCGAGAAGTCTTTGCGAGAGATTCCCTTTACCATCCTATATTGTATTCTCCACGTTTCCTAAATCTGATTGCGTCCGACTAGTTTCGCGATATTGTTGTAATTACTGAACTGTAGCGCCGCTGCCGTAATAGACATTTGTACCAAGGCACTTTGAATTTTATTTAGATTACCCGTCCAATATGGCCAACGACTCTTATAACGAAGGGGCCGAAAAGCCTTCGTTATGTATATTATCTTTAACAGCAATGACAACATTATTCGGTCACACCTGTGGGTCAGCTGCACGCCATGTTAATCTCAATATTAAACTTGCTGGAAGTTTGATAAGTAGGTAACTAGGTAGTAATTATCGGATGATCCGAACAATTTAGTTCTAGAAATCTAATTTGACCAAAGATCATAGAGATTAGATATTATTGTCGTACAAAGAGGTACCTTCCAGTTGATATTTATATTTTTCTTTGACCTTTTTATTACTTTTTCTTGGCCTAATCTATTAATATTTAACTATTGGGTTGACCGTTGACCCTTGTGAATAAGATTATCCCACGCGTAGTACGTTTTCAAAGAAGTGTATTAAAATGTTCCTTTTAAATCGATTTGATAAATTTTCGCTGACTTACTTTGATCCTGATTTCCGCCTCGCATATGTTTTATTGCTAAAACAAAAAGGTATTCCATTTTTCCCTTAACTATTATTAATGCCTGCGAATTAGATTCAATCCTGACTTCGATGTTCATTTTTTAAATTTTTAAATAGCTTCTGCCCGCGTTTTCGTCCGCGCGTCCAACTTCAACCTTCCCCAACAATTGGGCTATCTAACGCAAAAAGATTTTTTTAAATCCGACGGTAGTTCCGGAGATTACCCCCTATATATAAACTTACAAACAAACAAATTTTACCTCTTTAAAATATTACTCGTAGTATAGATTAATTTCATACATAATATTTAACCGATGTTTACGTAATACCGTTATGAAAGCCTTAAAAAGGATTTTTTTTTTAAACATTTTGACGAAGTCTATTTCAAATAGTCAAATGTCACACACTCGAACTTCAGTGTAACTTAGTATTAGGTATTTCACAGCTATGCTACTTTGTAAACGAAGAAGTAACTAAAATGTTATTTCAGTTAAAAGTTCCCTAATTATTTTGTAACTTTCCCATTCAAAGTTTCCTATTTTGCAACAGACTATTGAAATATGAAGGAGGATTCTTCATTCTTCCTATTTTTGAAGCTGCTGTGATGAACGCATTCATAGCCTCTCTAAAATGAAACGCAAATATTTGTAACTTAAGTAAGTATGTACCTACATAGATACTATTTTGTCTTCACCCATTTTCAAACGTTTCACAACCAGAGCACGTCGATATTGAAGATTATGATTGCAATTTCAAAGAATCGTTTTATTTGATCGAGATCAAAGTTTCCTTATTATTTTCACCTTGATTCTTATTTGAGAGTTGCATGACCATTCTCATGTTTATGATTTAAGAACATGTGGAAGTCGATAACAATTTATTTTCAGTCATGATTTGGATATTGTATCCATGATATTCATACAGAGGGGCTCGTGGCTAAATAATAACAGCTGCACGGGTCGATCGTAGGTTAAGCTATGCTTGCCGCGGTCGGTTCGTGGATGGGTGATGTTCCATTACTTAACAAGACTCTTCCGTGCCTCGGAAAGTATTTTTTCGTAGATCTTTGACAGTCGTTACGGGTAGTCAGAAGCCCAAAAGTCTGACAACCAGTCTTACCAAGGGGTATCGTGTTACCCAGTAGATAACTGGAGGTCAGATAGGCAGTCGCTCCATGTAAAATACTGGTTTTCAACTGCAACCGGTTAGACTGTGATAACCGACCACAACATAGTTAGGAAAAGGCTAGGCAATTCTTACCGAGTTGGTGTTACACAAAAAGTTGTTACTGGCTTACAACTTTACTTCATTGAGCTTACCACAAATTCGGGGAACTGTTCGTTGTTTTATTTTCATAAAGTTCAATTCCTGTTCTTAGAATCAATCTAATCCTAATCGTCCCAAAACTGTCAGGGAACTTTGAAAGTTCCAGGAGCAATTTTCAGATACATCGAAACTGCTTAATTAACATAAGGATACGTAGGTACCTACTGGGTAAGGTCAAAGGTCATCCTTATACAGGGTGGCAGGGACATCGACGCGAAAACTGTTACCATGGATTTAGTATAAGAGTCTGAACCCCCTGCGTTGAAATTATTCGTCAGTTATTTTCTTAAACCTACGCGATCAAAATGTATGGAAAAGTTATATTTTTTTTAAATAACCGACGGCAAATTTCAACGCAGGGGATTCAGAATCATATGTACTGAATCCATGGTAACAGTTTTCGCGTCGATGTCCCTACCACCCTGTATGTATTTTCAGGCATGAAGTTCATTTATCTTGTTTCAATGTTAAACTGACCTTTATATTGAAATACGTTCTCGAAACTAAGAGAATGTCGTATGCAGCCGATACATGTAAGATATGTCACCGACATATTCGGTTACATGGCATGCCATTTCCCGTGCTCGATAGCATCCGCTGCAGTACGATCTACAAGATAATTGAATTACTATTCCAATATTGTGTTTACGCAGAAGTAAATGTAGGCATTTGTTTACAATTACGTCTCTTGACGGCTTGTAAATGTCATGTTATAAAATTGACGCGGCTGACCAAGAAGGAGATGGCGGGACATGGATGTTTTCATTGAGAAGTAGCGCAGAATCGTGCCCAATAAAATTATCGGAGGGAACCCTTGCCTTTTTAGTTATCCTACTGCCGATGACTTGGTCACTTTCATGGCCAAGCCTTAACTCTGTTAAATACCTGCACTAGTTAATTTTTAGGCGCGTTGAGCAATTTTTGGTGGGTGTGAACTTGTAGATTCGCGTCACTGTGTGCCGTAGTGCTCTACTATAGAATATAGATGGCGCCAATACTAATTTTAAGTTTTCACTTCTGTCGGCAGTCCCCAAGACTACCTATTTTTTTTTAGTGAAATCTGATAGGCTTTTGATGACCGCCGACCATTTAGCTTAACCACCATGTCAATGTGCGACCATGTCCTTGCGAATGCTCTTGAAGGAATGTTAAGGCATCATCATCATTATCGAGAGCCTTGTTCCATTCACCGCTGATGTATCGGCCTACTTCCTTTAGTGCAGTATGTCCACCAATGTGGCTATTAGAAGGAGAGAAAAATATAAGGAGATAAGAAGGAGCGTTGGCATATTAATGTTAAGGCATTTTACGCAAAACAAAAAAAAGCCTGAGAGACTTCATCCGCATAAAAGCGCAAACCGAATTCGGTGTCTCAAACCTTGTGAGGGGCACGTGCACCTATAACAAGAAGTTCATACAAAACCATGTGCTCAAGTACCGTGTGCTGTATGTGAAGATAAGGCTTCTGCTACGCGTAATTTGAATTTTCTGTGTCAACAAATATGTACACTGCTACAAGGATCAGGACAGGGAACTGTTAGTTTACTTATTCAGTTTTCTTTTGTCTGAAATATATTGAAAAAATAAGATGGCGGCGTTAGTTCCAATGTGGGTTTTCTGAAATGACGTTCACTCGGTGGCAGCACTGAGACGTTAGGTCTGGGCACCTGTCAAAAGTTTCAAAGTGCCTATATTTTTCTTTAGTCGTTACCGAATTATGAACGAATGAATGAAACGAATGATGAACGCTATCATATATTTTATATTCATTGTCGAAATGGAAGACCTTTTGTCAAAGTGGCGCCAACTGCTGGCGTGAATTTTCATGAAAACCCCCTTATGGTCACCCTTTTACAGATTTTGCACATCCTTCCAGTTTTGCGTACATTATATTGGTCATGTGAAGTATTAATTATGTTATAATCTTAATAGGTTGTTAAATCGGAATTATTTATTGAAACGTATTTCATTAATACAGAAAATGGAACTGAAAATCAGTTTTAATTTTTATGAATGGTTAATGAGTGGCGTAATTGATATTAAAAATAATACATAGGTGTCTATAATTTGAGTGTGTGTAGTTTTAATCGATACAGTTCAATTTATTTTAAGAGATCGACTTCGTTGTATGTTAACGAGGTTTTTCATTCCCTTTTTTTGAACAAAAAATCAGTCTCCCAAATTATATTTTCTATCAAAAACCGAATTCATCTTTTGAAATTTGTTCCCAAGCTCTATAGTAGTTAAATATTTAATCTCAATACGGTGGAAGTAAAACATGGAAGTGATTTGATTGCATCCCAGATTAATCGACGAGCGGTCTCGAGTTAAGACGGAAACCAGTTAATAAGTTCCAGCTAGGAAGCCCTGGTTTTGCTGCTGATAAGTTTATCCTGGCTTCGTTATATGTTTAAATATTTAATTTTGTGAATCAATTTTAAAGAAAATGACTAATTACTAGCTTTTGCCCACGGTTTCGCCCGCGTGGATGTTGGAAAATATCCCACGGGAACGTACTACCGATACCGGGATTACATACCTAATAGCCGAGGAAAAGGTCATTGACTCTTAGGCGATTCGCACACTGCACCGCATTACGCAGCGTGGTGCGGGGCGGTCATAGTAAACAATCTGTGCATGGGAGCGCGTCGCGCGCGTATGTTTTGTTTTCTATACAAACTGGTACAATGTTAAATCTGCTGCCCCGCTCTACGCTGTATGATGCGGTGCAGTGTGCGAATCGCCTTACAGCTGCGCTCGCGTTGCCGTCAACCATAATTATTTTGTTACACCTAATTATGAATCTGTGATATTGTTTAAACCATTCATTTAAATGAAATTATGTCAAGGCATCTCGTATTTCTAAATTAAATGCTCAATTTAAGTAACATATTTTATTGGATAAGGATTAGTATGATACCGGTCAAAATAGCCTTGGATTTTTTTAAAATCAAATTCTGAAATATAAAAATGGTTATTGTGGATCATTCTGAAGATAGACATATGCCATTGCGGACTTTTTTGTTAAACTTTTTTAGATAAACAATACTGTAGAACAAAAATTTTATGTAACTTTTACGATTTAGGCGGCGCACGCCAATAAACTTCCCAGTCGGCATGATTTTTTCCGACATCTATATATCGTCAAATTTCAGCTAATTTACATAAAACCATAATTAATTTTACATTAAAATCTTCCACATGAATCACTCCGTCCATTGGTGAAAACCGTTTAAAATTTGTTGGGTAGTTTTTGAGTTTATCGCGTTCAGACAGACAGACAGACGCGGCGGGGGATTTTGTTTTATAATATGTTAGGATTTAACCCAGATTCAAGACATCCACCAACCTGCACAACCCGAGAGGTTGAAAAAGAAGCTCCGAGTCCCAACAGTGGGAATACTATAGGCTAGTTTTTAATCCATTATCTTAATTCATAACCATCATCAGCATCATCTGCCTAATCTTTTTCCCAACTATGTTGGGGTCAGCTTCCAGTCTAACTGGATGCAGTTGAATACCAATATTTTGCATGACCTCTACAACCCAGTTACTGGGTTACGATACTCCTTGGTAAAGGCTTGTTCAGACCAGCGCGACACGCGACGCGACACAAGCCTTAAGACTGGCTGTCAGACTTTCGGGATTCTGACTACCAGTAACGATTGTGAAAGATCTACAAATAGCAGCCGGGACCAAAGGCTTATTTCCTATAATTTACGGACCGTTATTGGTTAATATTAAGACTCTTGTATCTTTACCAATAATGAAGCAAAGACCTCATAGCTTTGCATAGTAGACCCTCCCATATAGAAGTAGGTATCACAGGTAAAATTAGCTTACGAATCTATTTAAATGCCCAGATTGGCGATAAAAAAGTTACCATTGGTAGGCAAAACGATTTGTTATTGTTTATAGGAACCGACCATTACCGTGCTTTCCGAGGAACGGAGTCATTCATAACCGATCGTAACTAATACCTACCTACCTATTAATTTTATTTTGTGTCACGATAGGTAAAAATGAACCATTTATCTATGAGAAAGCAGTGTGGGTCTCTGTGTTACTTCGTCTGATAACGCGGGGTAATATTTAAAAAAACGAGTGAGCCTTACTCTAGTCGCCTATGATATGACATCTTGGTTGACGTATATAGATACTAGCTTCTGCCCGCGACTTCGTCCGCGTGAAATAGTTACTTTGGGCGTATTTATCGGGATAAGGATTAATATTATCATGTTTATAAAAACACCTTCGCAAATAATGCATTATTTTAGAACAAATTTGGTTAGCATAAAGAAGGTTATAGTGAGCCAACCTTAAAAGATAGACATATGCTGTTGCGGATTTTATTTTAAAACTTTTAAAGGGAAACAATTCTGTAATACATGATTTTTGCGAAACCTTAACCGTTTACGCAGCGCACGCAGCGGAAGCTCTCAAAAGGAAAAAAAAACCCGATTTTGAAACATTCTTCATTAGTGCTCCGCTCCTATTAGTCTTAGCGTGATGACATATAGCCTATAACCTTCCTCGATAAATGGGCTATCTAACACTGAAAGATTTTTTGAAATCGCATCAGTAGTTCTTAAGATTAGCGCGTTCAAGCAAACAAACAAACTCTTCAGCTCTAGATTTATGAACAATTTTCATCATCATCATCATTATCATCCTGTTTACAACCTTTCGGATAATGGGTTGGTACCATCTGATTACTCTGGCACCGTGCGCGCTCATTGGTCAAATCAAATAGCGCGCGCTTCCCCGGCTTCCTGTTACACGCTTCCGTCCTTTTTCACAAAATTACTCCCAAAGCGAGCGGAAATATGTTACACATCGATAAATGTAAGTACCTATTCTATACGCATATTGATATAGATACTCCATGTCAAAATAATTACCTATAACGATTCCCGTATATCTTTGAGCTCACGGCTCTATAACTGAACACGGCTTTGAGTGGCCACACCGTGTCTGATTAGATTGCTCATGACTGCAAAATGATAAGCACGTATATACCTACACGTATAATATTACATTATGTTTACACAGTCAGTTAATACTCAATACTCAATACTCAATTCTTTATTGCATTCCATATGTATTACATAGATGGTATAACAAAGTAAAAGATCAATATGGACCCTGTCGGGCACAGCAAAATTAGGAGAGAGGAAGAGGGCTAAGTAGCAATTCAATATTATTATAAACTATTAGATGTGTTTAATTGGGTGTATATATTAATCGGTCGGTATAGTCCTCAGTCAAGATTAATATCTGATATGAGATGTGTCTCTTGCGCAAATACGTGGATTTGACAGCTGCCAGAGATATTGTGTGTGACAGGGCATTGCTCATTATCAATTCTATTTCCTGTTAATTCAATATTGCTAATTGATACATCATTAACTAATGCACTGTCTCGTTGGTCTAGAAGCCGTAAGCGCGATCGCTGTGCATTGCGTCCTGTTTTTACATCTGGAATTTTTCAGTAGTTGCAAGGAGTCTGAATTTGTTCTCGGTTGATGGCAAAAGGTTCGCCTTCTATTACATGGGACTTAAACGTAACTGGCGAATTGTGGGTGTTCTACCTAGGAACACGTCTACCTAGCCCTTCGGGGGTTACGGGCGTGACGTTATGTTATGTTAATTAATCAATAATGTCACGTGCAACTGTGCACCGCAACGTTATTGGAGGAAGAGACTTTGTTTCTCCCGGAACATGTCAAAGGCGTTGCACATAAGATGCATTGGTCTGTTGGAGATCCCGGAACACTCTCTTCATGTCCGTCGTACCCGTTAAGGATTAGCCAATCTTGGTTAGGACATCTTTCCTATTGCAAGAACCGACTATACCTACATTGTGAAGGTGCGTGCGCTTTTGCTGAACTAATAAGCCTAAAATCGGGTTTGGCCGCTAAAAAAATTTTGAATTTATTCGCGAAATATATAGCTATTTGCGCAATAACAACTTAACAAGTACATGTCAACAAGGTAGACATGCTCAACGCAAAAGTAAGTAGATACAGCCTTAAATCCAGCGCAAATTGTAGCGAATGTCAAGTTTGTTCGCGTATCAGCGAACAAAATACGCGAACAAACTTGACATTCGCTACAATTTGCGCGAAAAATCGTACAATCCGTACTTTTATTACTTTTTTATAGATTTTCTGAGTTCAAGCTTTCTGTAACACTTTAAAACTACTTGGACTTTGTTGTCCAAGTTCTCCTTCGCACATTAAACTCCAACTATTCATAGAACTGCACTCGATAGTTTTTCTTTTCTTCTTTTCCAGTTTAATCTGATTGCTAATTTAATAGAAAAGTCTAGCGATGAAAGGCTAACAATCCCTTAATGGAACTTCACTTTAAACTTCGTTAATGAATATAAATAGATAGACTTCAGTTTCAAGAATAATTGAGATTTTAGAAAATTGGGAAATGTGATAAAAATCACGAAGGAAAAGTTCGTAATCAAATTTTAACTTTGTGAAACTTTGCAACTTCTTTGCATACTTGGATTTGTAATCCAAATATAAAGAATTCGAGGCAAAAAGTTAAAATCCGTTGTGTTTTGCACAGATATTGTACAGGAGTACATTTGTGTGCTAGTTATTTTAGTTTAATGTAGTGTGTGTGAGTATTAGCGAAGTACGTTTGAAATGAGAGTCCGATAAAAGTTTCACACGTTTATAAAAGTTTAGGAGTTCACAAAATACAACTTTATCATCACTATAGACCTAGTTAGCGTACATAGCAGTAAACCCTAAAAATAAAACTTATTACTTACATACAAATTATAAGTAGTATTAGGTTTCGCGAAAGTACACTGGTTGCTGCTAGCTCGTGCAAGGGCTACACAAAGAGTGATGCGTGGAATTTGGTGGAATCGTGTCTTGTGGTACCGCCCCTTTCTGATTCTCGACCAATGAGAGTTCGTAGCGCAAAAACGTTATCTTTTATGGTGATATTTTGGCTCACAGCAAGCGGTTTCTACGAAATCCCAGTGTCTACAGCATGTTTAAATCCTTATCCTTATACATTTATAAAACAAAGTCCCCCGCCGCGCCTGTCTGTCTGTCTGAACGCGATAAACTCAAAAACTACCGAACGGATTTTCAAACGGTTTTGATTAATGGACGGAGAGTGATTCATGCGAAAGGTTTTAGTGTATAATTCATTAAGGTTTTGTGTAAATTAGCTGAAATATGACGATTATTGTTGAAGAAGTCGGAAAAAATCATGCCGACTGGGGAGCTTTACTGGCGTGCACTGCGTTAATCGAAAAAGATACATCAAATTTATGTTCTACCGTATACCGAATACCGTAGAACATAAATTTGCATTGTTTATCTTAGAAAGTTCAACAAAAAACTCCGCGATGGCATATGTCTGAAGATATTACAGTTTCAAAATTAAGCGGAGCAAAGCGGGCGCAGCGGTAGTATCAATGACGTTTTGCTCTGTTATTAGGTAAGAAATCTCGGAAGTACGTTCCCGTGGGATATTCCGACAACCACGCGGGCGAAGCCGCGGGCAAAAGCTAGTAAAAGTAAAAAATTAAAATAGTTGGGTGTTGTGTTAAGTCGTCTTGACAGATATGCTAAAATATTTAATTATTTATTACGCTACTAATCAAATCTAAGCAACCACAAATTATAAATGAATAAAATTACAAGTAGGTAACTCTAATGCAAAATATATAACGGATAACTTAAATATTTCTAACCCAGTAACATCATAAATCTCAATCACTAACTAAAAAACCTTTTAAATAAAAAGCACATACGTCAAAACCTCATTCACGCCGTACACCTTTTTTCCTTTCACCAAAATATAGCCGAAGCAGCCAACTAACGTCTATTTTGTCAACAGAACAATGGCAAACAAAGCTCGGCATTTAGCTAGCCTTCGCTGGGACATGTTCTGACAAGGACAGCCGGGTAACAAGATAAGTAGGATGTCCTGCACGCGAGCCGTCCACCCTAATCCTACGACGTAGCGCCACGATACTGTTCAAAACTCCAGATAGGCTTTACAATGCCTCCACTTGTCAAAACAGTCATCTTAAGACAGTTAATTTAATGTTTTGGTAGTGAATTGTGTTTTCATTAGTGTTCTTAGTTAATGGAATGGAGTGTTTGTTGATATTTAAACAAATAGGTACCTACATACATGGTTTTGCGTTCGTTACATCGGGAAAGTTTGTTAATTATAAATGAGATATCGTCTCTTGTAAGAGGTTGTTTTTTGTAGGAATTAATAGACATAAACAAAAAAACAATACCTGGTTTGCTAAGCAATACGTTACGTTGTACCAAACAAAAACTAAAAAAAAAAAACGAATGCCAGATTATCAATGAATTCAACAAAAAACAAACAGAGCTTTATCTGGAAGTTCAAGAAAGTCAAACCACCAAGTATTTAATTGATTCCAACCTTATTTCAAATTGACATGAAACCAGAAATTGTCAAACTTCAGTCTATGTCGTAACCATAACTTCTTGTAGATTAATTAATCGGTCTCTTCAAAATAAGGAATTATTAATTTCCCAGTTACTTAATTATATTTGTCGCGAGTTCACGTAAAAGCCTCGGTTAAACTCGTTTATACTTAGATGCTTCAAACTTTGTTTTCCTGTTTCTACAAGGTTTGTAAGTAATTATATTTGACAGAGAAGAAAACACTCAAAGGAAAATATTTGTTGTTTACAGCTAATTCTAGTTTTTTTTGGACGGTTCAGCTGCTTGACACGGTTTACTAGTAGCTTTTCCATTGCGAAAAAGTATCCAAGCATAACTTACTTTTCTTTTCATCAAAATAATGAAACAAATTTAAGCGAAACGTCTATTTTTAAGACCCCGGTAACGGAGTAAGGTGTTATATTAAGGCTCGGTATGTTCGGAAGGGAATGAATAATAAAAATATTTGCACAATCCTTGGATTATAAGGGTAGCCTCAAGCTAACCAAGATTAATAATAAGTTAATATCAATCTCAAAGCCAACCTCTCACCTTTGTACTGTAATAAGAGAAGCTAAGTGTACCCATGACTGCTTCGTATCTCTCGAAAGTGATTGTTATTTCACAACACTCCACAATCTTTGAACAAAGAGCAATCGAAAGCAATTTAAATTCAAGACCCTACTCGACCGCAATTATTTACACAACGGCACTACACTATCCTTAAATCTGTATAAATATTCATGAAACTGTTTTATAAGGAGACCCTTGCTCTCTTTAGCAACGTAAACGAAAGTTGAGTGACTTTCCAGTTTCCCTTCTGTACGTACGGCGTGTTCTCGCTTACCATCGTATCACGCGCAACTTATGAACTGTTTTAGCATAATATATTAACGTTAGGTAAGTGTACTCTCTGGTTACAAAATTTACTTGAAAAGGCGAGACTGAAGTGCTGTTTCGAGAGGTTTCTCTTCTAATTGAAATGTAAATCTCTGTGAATTTGTAGAAAGCACTTTTTATTCATTTAAGACGCTTATTTTTGTTATACTAAGTACGTAGTCTAGTAAAGCTTTCTAATCTGGTGTTGAATTAAATTCGTTTTCCAGTTTAATGTATTCAGATGATTTAAATTATTTTGTTTGCAGACTGAGCTATCAGTGTGTTGGAGTTTGGAATACGGTTTTGTGTAGTTGCGTTCTAAATATTGAGTTCGTTGTTGGCACAATTAGTAAGAGAATAACATTTAAGTTGTAGCTACATTTAACTGGGTGTCGGGGTGTGCACATGAGACCGCAGATGACGAGGGTCCCGTGTCAGATTGTTTGCGTTGAAAACAAAATTTTAATATCTTCGCTGTCTACATAGGCTTACATATTCTAAATTTGCTTTACAAGTTATTGAATAACGTTACAAAGTTTTTGACGTTTAGTGAATTATGTACGGGCTTAAAATTAAAAACACCGCTTGATGAATATTTTTTATTCATTTTAGTTCTGTATGAAATTTTGTAACATATTGTTAACAAATACAATAATAATAAAATCATAAAGAGGTGAAATTTGTTTGTTTGTATGTAGGGTGTAATCTCCGGAACTACCAGTCGGCTTTAAAAAAATATTTTTGTTGGATAGCCCAATTTTTGAGGAAGGTTATAGGCGGACGAGATCGCAGGCAGAAGCTAGTTAAATATATTTTAAACATTCAAGTAAATAAGAGACTATAATTTAAAAAACTTTACATTAAAAATCAAGGTCCACATCAAATATTTATGTTTAATATTCAGAAGAAAGCAGCGACAAGCTAATTTGATGGATTATATTATCTTAGCATTAGAAATTTAGATTAGTATTCTACATATCACGGCTATAATCAACCCGACAATAATAGTGTAAGCAATGATCGTAAAGTCGAAAACCAAACAGCTTGTGAGGGTACCCGGAGGTGATGATTAGCGCTCCCTACACCACTTGGCTGTCCTGTCACGTAGCCTCCAATCTGCTTAGCGGGACACCTTTGTGTCGACCCTTTTATTTGGGTCGCAAAGCCCTTAGATACACAGAAACTGATTCACAGATAAACACTACCGCGTCGTTAGCAAGATATACAGACCTCCTTTAAAAGTTTATTTACCTAATATATTGAACAGCTCGATCTACGAATTGAATTCAGGTCGAACATCTCATAACAAGTACTTTCCCGGTCTGTAGTTGGAGAACCGTTTATCAAACAGTGACATAGTTCCAGTAAGTGATCTATAAAGTATCGACTGACAATGACAAACACTGCTCATAACTCATAACGAAATTACAAGGACGAATCATCCCCTAAAGTTGGCAAAGTACCTACTTCGCAGCTTATCATCGAGGGACAGAATTGCTTCAGTTGAACAAAGTAATCGTCGAGGTATCTGAATGAGTAATGAGAATGGTTAGTTTAAACGAGTTATTCGTATAGTTGGAATCACACTCGCACTAATCTCTAGCATCAATTATGAACTGAATGCGAATGTAACAACCGATGAAAACCGTTGGGGTGTGACAAACGGTCATTAAAATACGGGATCAGACGGGATTTGGGCGAGATCCATCAGAAATTAATATTTGAGACGTCAGCTGCTCCACACCTGGAAATTGTCTAATAAAGCCGCCTTATGAACTCGGCTTTTATAAACTTTGTGCGTCTACAGCGTTTTAAGTGCCTTATCTCTATGGAGAGGGAAAAAGTTGACGCGGTTTACATCCTTTGTTACGCGCCCACATAATTTTTAAGCAGATTGATGAGCATGTGGGGAAATTATTATGGCATAAGACACCTATTAAAACCCGCGTCTATATTTTGGAGATTGTTAAGCGAGCCTTTAAAGCTTCGCATCCTTTTGCTCAGACGCCCAGTATAAATAAATCTACGTAATCAAATAAACAAAACCAAGAAACAATTTCCTGCTGTCCTAAAATCTTTTCACGGCCAACAGTACTTCCGAGAATGGAGTGTTGGGGAATGTGTACTGAAATTGCTCGAAGGGTTCTGTCAGTGTTGCAGTTTCGCTGTACAAATTTCTTGAAGAATATTATAAGACGCCCGAGGGTGGCAGATCTACCGGGCTGCAGAGGACCGTTGAACTGTGCAGCTCTTTGTGAAATTGCACACTCTACTTTACTTTTTTTAACCACACATTTTAAATAATAATGTTATTTTACAAGGTCTTGTGAAACTTTATTTTCCTTTATTCCTTTATTAAATGAAATCTAAATGGATGTGATGTAACAAAATGTTATTTTTTCACCAGATATAGTCTCGGCTCTATGCCAAGATTCATTTTCACAAAGGGTTTAGCGAATACGTCCGTTCGCCTTTTACCTTTAGTCTGTCAGACGTGATTCTCAGCGATAGTTTATCATGATTTTCCAGAAAGCAAGTATAATGGATTTAATTGTCATAAATCGCTCAATGGTCGGGCGGTGATTAGAAGGAACCAGGGGCGCGCTACAGTCAGCTCATTGGAGCTTAAGGTATCTTTAGCTTTAGTCGAATTGTAAATTCTATAAGCTGCTTTAATGCATTTATTACAAACTAGCTTCTACCCGCGACTTCGTCCGTGAGCCTATAACCTTCCTCATCAAATGCGCTATAAAAAGCATTTTTCAAATCCAACTTCCGGAGATTGTTGGAAGTTTGTATATGTATAAGGGGAAATACAAACTTACAAACAAACAAACTCTTTATAATAATAATTATTAGTATAGATATAGATACGTGGAAAAAATTGGCAGATTTAAAAACAATGATCACAGATTTTCAATTGCCTATCAAATCACTGTACCAAAATATACAGGAAAGCTAAGGAAAGTCTATTATTTTAGTCAGTAGGACATCCTTTGTTTATTTGAACGTGTGTGTTTATATATCAACGAATGAAACTAAAATAAGCTTGAATGAAGTGGTTGTATTTCTTATCCTGAACCTAAAACAATAGAGAAACTACAGGAAGGATAACCTTATTCATTCGAGATATATTTACGTAAGTAGGTACTGGCATACAGTACTTAGAAGGGTA
Organism: Agrochola litura; assembly: GCA_949152395.1. Lineage (NCBI taxonomy): Eukaryota > Metazoa > Arthropoda > Insecta > Lepidoptera > Noctuidae > Agrochola > Agrochola litura. The sequence goes on along the minus strand of OX424509.1, from coordinate 10,822,918 downwards.
GCCCATATATAGAATACAGGGAATAGAATATAGTAAATGATTAACGAGGTTTATTGGATGAGTCGATCAGCTAAGGCTAAGCGGCTTACTCAAAGTATTATTAGATTTATTTGGATTTAGAATTAGCTAGGTACCTACATTATTTTTTATTTAGCTGGTTGCGAGTTTTCGCTCAGGTTTATGTCCATTTTTGTGGACTGCGATAAGTGGTTTTAATAATGCTGGCTCTTAATTTTCTTCTAAATGACGTGTGTCTTTATGACAAAACAGATAAAATTGACGTTTGTTAGATTGCCAATAAATTACCAAATAATATAAAGTATTATCTTTTGTTATATCCCTGAATCAAATCAACATGGTATCTAGAAGAAACAAAATTTTGTTCTCCGATAAAGCTCTGCTCGGGTGAAAAATCCAAAAGTCATTTATTCAAACTAGGCTGAGAATCGGCACTTTTCGAACGTCAAAATTACATAAGACAGTCCCCCAAAAACGCCCACCATTCACCACTTCCTAGTGCCTTATTAAAATAGAGAATGCTCATTTAATAGTATAGGATAGTTCATTCAAATTTCATGAATAGTACATACTAATTCCGTGCTGCCATGTCATTATTCTAAGGTAGCCATCTTGTTCTAAACTTTGGGTGACCGAGCTCTGCTCGGGTGAAAATACGGAGAAAACGAATTTTCCCAGATATGAGACCTAGCTAGATTGATTTTTCGCCCCCGTAAACCCTGCTTGCAGCTTTCATCGAAATCGTTAGAGCCGTTTTTGAGAACGTGATTACAAATATATATGTAATTATATATATATGTCACCGTATAATTATGAACTTCGTTAGTTTATAATCTATCGGTATTATTTCCGTTAAATTATAAACTGTCGAAAAATTGTGAACTGCAACGAACCATTTACAATTTAACGCATTATTTTTCGCTAGTTTATAATCTTTCCATGGAAAACCGACAAATTGTGAACTGGTATCAAAGTTGCTTGCGACGTTTTTTTTTTTTTTTTTTTTTTTTTTTTTTTTTCTGTAGGGCATCTCACAGCTGGTTTTGAGAAACCTTCGCTGTTTAACCGGTCAATCCTGTGGCTGCCTCAAGCTACTACACTCAAAGCCTCCAGCCAGGGCACATATATAAAACTAAGCTAAAAAGCTTAGGATGAACGCGCGCTAAGGGCACCCCCTGCGGGGTTCGAGCCTCGGCTTAGGGCGTTATCCGGGGGGAGGACATCAAAAGATGGGACGGGCTGGATCAAAGGGTTTTGATCATTATTATTATTATACGGGGAATTTAAAGCTACGTGCACAGCTGCAACAACTGCTGGCACCTCGTTTTCGAGCAAGGGTCGGGGGGGAGTATCATTTACTCGAGGGCGCGGCGGTCGGGAACGCAAAGGACCTCGGCGGCGAGGTCGGAATGACGGGAGGCGTCTGTGTTTGTACACTGTGCTTGTTTCCCTATTGCTCTCCTGGAGGAGGGTTATGGGGTCATCGGGGTCTACTAGGATATGCCTTGGGCGGCGAACTTTACTTATTCTACTCGGGACATAACTGGCGGCCTCGACAACCAGAGGGTTGCGATGTTTGGCCGCGGACTCAAAGAAACGCTTTGAAAGGCGTTTTAGAAATTGGTGGATTGTGGGAATCTTTAGGTCGAGGTGGAGAGCCTCGTTCCTGACGAACCATGGCGAACCTGTCGCCCTACGAAGGAATCTATTCTGCACGGTTTGCAGCCTATGTATATGACGGGGTTTTGCATGAGCAAAGACGGCACCCGCATAGGTCATGATCGGTCGAATGCACGCCGTGTAAACGCGCAATTTGCACCTAAGTGACAATTTGCTACGTGCATTCACCAGAAAAAAGAGTCTACCGAGAGCGAAAGCGGCTCGCGAACGAACCATCTTTATGTGCTCTGCGAAGGTCAAATGATGATCGATAACGACACCGAGATATTTGGCTCGCTTCTCCCAAGGGATCGGCTTGCCGAACATGGTGATCGGTCGGGGGAGGGGGTATCTAAGCCTTTTACGCAGTTTCGTAAAGAGAACCGCTTGGCTTTTATCGGGGTTCACTTCTATTCGCCACTTTGTAAACCATGCCGCCAGTCTATCGACTGCGCGTTGGAGAGTGAGGCGAATAGAGTCGGGGGATCTAGATTTGCAGTAGATGGCAGTGTCGTCTGCGAACAGACCCAACTGCGAACTACGGCATCCTTTAGGGATGTCGCTAGTGTATAGCGTGAATATGAGGGGGGACACTACAGAGCCCTGAGGGACACCTGCACGGATGGGGCGGGGAGTGGATAACGCTCCTTCGATGCGATAGCGAAAGACGCGGTTCGACAAAAAGTCTCGTAAGATGAGCACGAGACGATCTGGCACACCGAGTTGGTACAGCTTGTATATTAAGCCGTTGTGCCAGACTTTATCGAACGCTTTCGCTACGTCGAAGAATACTGCACCGGTCATATAACCGTGCTGGAAACCAGCGCTTATGAATTCTACGATCCGGTGGGCCTGATGCACGCTAGAGTGCGCTTGCGACGTAACGCACCTTGCGCTTATATTAAATAGCCTGCCTGGCTGCGAGCAACTTGGAAGTAGCGCTCGCCGGCCGCTACCGCGGCACCGCTCGCTTCGCTCGCTAGGCTCGCGCGCGGTTGGTCACAGTTCTAACCTAACCCAACCCATTTCACCCAGTTGACAATTTTTCGACAGTTTATAATCTAACGGAAATAATTCCGACAGATTATAAACTAACAACTCTCACAATCTTACGGTGACATATAAAAATATTGCTCGTTTAGGATTAATAGTATAGGATTTACCTACCAATTTAATCTATCAGAGATAGACCGTGACGGTTGCGTATATTATAGATACTAACGTATACGTACGTATATTATCGTGAATAACAGATCGTAAAGCCTCTTAAACTCGCAGGGGTACGATTAATGAACCAATAATTATTCGCTAAGGGCTTTACCCTGTACGCACTTCGTCTGTCTTTATGTATATGTAGATATTTATGTATGTTCAGACCACATTATTAACTAATAGAATATGAAATTCTGTTGATAGAGTTTGCTGGAAAGTTTGTTTCGAATTTTAGAAGTAGTTTTAGGTAAACGCTAGATTTTTAATGACGGTCTACGGGGTGTTAACTATTATGTCATAGATTTATTATTAGGATCCGCTCAGTAACTCCTACAGATAAAAGAGGGGGGATACCAATTAAAAAGCACGGAATCGCCGCGCCGGTAGCGCCTAGAGTTGCCCGTACTTAAGACCAGGCACTCTAAAGACAATTTTCATGCACCTCATAACTCTGATATGTGCTAAATGTTAACACATCAGTAATAAAGTCGAATATTGCGTGCGCTTGATCTAGAGAAAAAATATCTTGTGGCTGGATAATAAACTATGTTTTCTTACTGTGAATACTTATTTTAGACATAAAAGCCGAGTCATCTTGTTTTTATTTAAATAACCTTTAAAAAAAGACATGATTTTCCAATAGAAAAATGAATCGATCGAAAATGTTACAATTACGTAACTGTCTTGTACATGGAAAGAAAAATATCAAATAAATCACATACGTTCCATTTTGATTGTATGCTATGCTTGGAGTTTCCCTACGTGATTGAATCAGAAGCAGTGGGCAGGGTACATTGCTCGCAGAACGGATGGCCGATGTGTTCAAAAGATTCTGGAGTGGCGACCACGTACCGGAAGACGTAGCGTTGGAAGGCCTCCCACAAGATGGACCGATGACCTTGTGAAGGCCGCAGGAATCCGCTGGATGCGGGAAGCACAGAATCGGTCGAAGTGGCGGTGCTTGGGGGAGGCCTATGTCCAGTAGTGGACGTATTTCGGCTGAAATGATGATGATGATGATGAACATACAATTTAGGGAGCCTCCTCTTAAAACATTCGTGGTGCCGCAAATGCGTTAAGCAAAAAACTTCTGTCAAGGTCCGCCTTTAATGCCGTAATTTTCTATATGTTATTTGCGTTGTAGAGCAAGTAAACGTGACACGCTTGGTTTATACGGAAAGTGGTGACAGTGCTGCCTCTAGCAGCAGCCGCTGCGGGGTCTCCGTGCTCCGTAGCTCTGTGGGGGGATATTTCCTTGACCGTTACGCTTGCCTACTCCTGTTAAAAGCTTCTCGTAGATGATCACAGTTTCTTGTTAGTAGAAAGAACGTCAATGCTCATCCTTTTCACGGATTCTTTCAGTTGGTTTTTACGTCAGCGTGGGGACAGGGTGAATTATATTCCATACGCACCCGCGTATGGAATATAAGGTTCATTGTCTTCTGTAATTAATAATTATCAGTTTTATTTCTCTCCTCGATTTTGCATGCACCGCATACTTAGCCATATCAAAAGTAATATCAATCTGAAAAAGGTCAATCTCTATATAAAATAAAGACCACAGTAAAATTCTTTGACGAAGGTTATGGGGTAGTAAAACCGTAAAACTGTGCGTGACTAATGAATTTAATGACTCTTGTCGCCTGGGAAAAACAACATTAAAAGCGAATTCTGATAAACATCTGTGTTGTAAGTTTCTATTCTACTCTATGCCTACTGATTTCTTTGGTTATTTTATACATTAAGTTGTTTTTTCTATGAAAACACTCTGATATTTTATGAAGAAGGATTATAAGAATGGGTAGACATAAATAGTTTAGGTACAACGTTCCAAAGTTGTCATATAAGCTTGTCTAGTGTTGAGATTCACATGGTTACTAGCAGCAATGATGTTAGAATCCATGTGAACTGGGAAACGAAAATAAACAGGTTAGTCATGGTGAAAATATTGAGGATCTAAACATTGACTAGCAGTGAGCATAATTATGGGACATGCTGTGATGCCATATATGGCAAAGAAAAGGGTCGATCTCTCTGGATAAAGAAAAATCCGAGGATTTTTTCTTAGCCAAAAGTTCTTCACCAGTTGATGCTGTAGGTACTCAGCCTGTAAGACCCTTATTTTTACTTCGTTTTAGTTAAGTAAAGACACCATACCATTCAAACTTAAACCTAATCGAACCCTCAGGACTGACGCAAACACAGAAGCTCAGCCAAGAATCCCTCCCAAACATTATGTGTCGTGGTTACACAAAACAAACGGTAATATTTCCAAAAGTCAACATTTAGCGCAGTGTAAAGGCGTGTTCACAAGAGCAAGACTTTTTTGGCGAGACACCGCTCTCTCCTCAGAGACTTTGGAATTCATACTTTATACCTCTTCGCATAACGTACATAATCTTAATGATCAAGCACTCAGCTTATGCTCAGAATGCGAATAGCAACCGCGAATATGTACTTTACGTAAGTAATATGTAGGTACGTTATGACAAGAGGCAAACGACGGCACGACGCGTACGCGATTCAAAGGCTGCTGTAAAGCGAACTCGTGTCAAATGTACGCGCCCTAACCGTGTGAGCTGCGACATGGAAGCATCGCATGCATCCACTGCTATCATGCAAATGAACACAATACATGTAAGCGAATATTCATGAGCTTGTAAAGCCGAGGGTAGGTTACGTTCTGTGGTAAACAGCTTCTCAATAACACGAAGCTGTTTAGTTTACTTGAATGTTGACTCCAATATTCTGGGACCTATTAAATCGAGTTTCCTTTCCATAATAAACTTGTGGAGCATCAACATTGGTTTATCTTGGGGTTTCTGGAAAAAGGGCACTCCAAAACGTGAGTGTCGTAAAAACCTATCCATGGGTTTCGTGGAATCATCGAAGAGATAAAATCTTTAAATCTTGAGTAACGTAAAACAGGACTGTATACAGCATCATTGATAATACAACTGTGATAAGCTGATAACCTATCAGTCTGCCAGATCTAGTAATAATATTACTTTTGTCTTTGATTATTTATTTCAGGAGTAATTTAGAGAGAAACAAAACTTACGAGCTAAACTTACCTACGTTATAAATATCAAATTGTCTACAATAACTAATTTCATAGGAAGGATTAATCTGAGAACGATACAATTGAAAAAAAAACAGTGGCACTCCGGGACTGCCGGCAGAAGTGAAAACTTTAACAATTTTACTGTGCAGGAAATACTTTTAATGAGGTGTCGCTAACGGTGTCAGTAACGGTGTCGCGAGTTCAATTGTTGTTTCCCATCTCATAAATGCCGAACGCGCCTAAAGAAGTTTTCACTTCAAAATATTTATTTCGAGGAACAACTTTATTTTAATTTTAAAAAATTCTTTAACAAAATGTAGGTACATAATCACTAGCGGAAAGGACCGTTTTCTTTCATTCTATGAGACTGACAAAATATCTGAAAGGGTAAGTTTATTTAACGAGGTTCATTTTTAGGGTCCCTTACCTTAAAGTGAAAATAACAGAACCCATAATATAGCCATGGACACTTTTCTCAAGAACAGTTAAAATTAATTTCAAGTAGGTACAAAAGTTAGTCAGGAAAATATACTGCCTGTAGGTACTTTCACAGGCCTTTCTTTTTGACGTTGGTATAAGGACTTTCAGAGCTGGGCAAATTACATGCTTTGCTTTAATTAAAATACAAATGACAAAATAGGTACTATTTCGCACGTATTTAAAATACGAAATCCAAAGTATTTTTAAGTCGTGTATTTGAAATATAAAATAAAAAATACAGTATTTTAACTATTTTCATTTAAAATACAAATTACAAAGGTGTTAGGTTATGTAAATAGAATAGAACTAATACAGCCCAGCGTTGCCAACTTTAAAGATTGACATATTTAGCGGTCGCCATTTTGCTTACGAAAGCTATCGAGGGGAAATGTTTTGCAGAACGCACCCATTAATAAGATCGCTAAATGTATTTATATTCAAATGTATTTTGAAACCATAAGTATTTGAAATACTAACTACAAAATACCTCAGCGTCAGGTATTTGAAATACCAATTACAAATTACATTTTTAAGAAGTAATTGAATTATAAAAACTACATACGTAATTTATGTATTCAATTACGTATTTTAATTACAAGTAATTCAAATACTGCCCAACCCTGAGGACTTTGTAATTTGCTACAGAAAGTCATGGAAAATAATACAATTTTATTCATTTATTTATATTTAATTAATAAATAACAGGACTCAAATATGTCAGTAATAATATTCCTTAACAACTATGTTAGTAAACTTAACTAATCACACTTAACGAATCCCTGCTACACGCTCAACACAGATGTGGAAAGCTTGCAGCAGCGATTCATACACACGCATAATTCCTCAATTCATACACAATGCCTAAAATATTATATTTTTGAAGTGAAAACTTCCTTAGGCGCGTTGGGCATTTTTGAGATGGGAAAAAACAATTGAACTCGCGACACCGTTACCTCATTTATGTAAATTAGCGATTCAGCTCTTTATTTATATTACGTTACGGATCAATGTTCTATGCAAGTATTTTTACTTTAAAGGTTTTGGAAGTACTTTTTTTTTGTATAAGCGATTGTGCTCTTTATTTAGATAAGGTTACGGACCAATGTTCTATACAAGTATTTTTCACCACCAAGGCGATCTTGTTCAAGTTTTACTTTTGCCTGTTTTTTTTTTAAATATTAAAACATGTAAATGCAGACAAGACCTCGGCCAGCGAGACTAACTCGCACTTGCCCAGTTTTTTCGTCTGCACATAGTTATTTCACAAGTAAGGTCAATCCTTTTTATTATAAGATTTGTCAGGATATAGATATTCGACTTGAAAGGGTAATACCTATTTCTCCTTCGTCCCAGGTTTAGGTAACCGTTTTAATGCATGACAAAGGCTTGACATAGGTTGAAGGATGAGCATCGATCATCATTTCCATCATTAATTACTAAGTGGTTATACGTTGTTATTCGTTCCATTAAAATGAAAGCTATTATGAAAAGATTCAGATTGTATAGTCTTGGTTGTCAACTTCCATTTACGTAAATGACATGTTGGGTTTCCAAATTCTGGTACAGTCATTGTGATACCCGAATGTGGGCTAACTCCAAAGTGTTGAATTTTGCGCCTTAAATATTGCTATGTGAAAATTCGAAGTAGCTACCGATTAAGAGCGTTTATTCTGAAAGCCATCAACAAGATGCCAACCACAAGCCATAAGATGGACCGATGACCTTGTAAAGGCCGCAGGAATCCGTTGGATGCGGAAAGCACAGAATCGGTCGAAGTGGAGGTGCTTGGGGGAGGCCTATGTCCAGCAGTGGACGTCTTTCGGCTGAAGTGATGATGATGATAATTCTGAAAGTGGGCAACGTCGCAAATAGATGTCAAATATTTCGCTGTTTTGATTAATTTGACAATATTATTGTATGGAAATAAAAAATGTTGCTAACTAGTTTCCTAGAATATTAATAATGAATTGTACTTAGGGAACTCTAGTTAGCCACATTTCTTATTTCCATACAGTAATATTGCTAAATTAATCAAAACAGGTAAATATTTGACAGCTATTGACGACGTTGCCAACTTTTAGGATAAACACTCTTAATTTGTTTCAAAATTTATCTGGATTTGAAATTGTCGTCAAAAATACACCGCACCGTTTGCCGTCTGTATACTGGGTACCTATTCAAAAGCAGTCAAATGTCAGCTCATTAATTCAATCGATGTGTTAGGACCTAATAATCTCAATGAATAAGCTGATTGAACCTAATGTGGCATTTCAATTACCCACCGGAAAAAAGACGCTTTATTTTCTTTGGCAGTTGAAATAATAAATAAAACGCTGGTGTTAGTATAAAACAAAGTACGTACCTACAGATTTATTTATCTATCTAAAGCATAATATTGTCATCCAAAACCCAAATCCACCCACCATGGAGGATATAAGCCTCTTTTTCTTTTTGTCTCCTCCCATTTCCCGCCCGTCGCATTTGTAAGCATCCTTACTGTTTAAAAAATAAAAGGAAACCTCAATTGCTGATTCAAATTGCTTCATAAGCCTATATTTGTCTTGCGAAACATGGACATCTAAGTATTCAACTTGGCTGTTCCGTTCTGCTCAGTGATGTTTAAAACAAATATTCACCCTCATTCCTTTGCAATAATATTGCGTATGTTAAGTCTATATTATCTATAAATATCTATTAACGTTTTTTAGCTCATGCTTTGACCTACACATGTTGCCGTCTCTATCTTGAACTTGTAGTTTGACAGTTGTGTGATAGTGACAGGAATAACGCTTAGCCAAAGTAACTTTAATAGATTTCGGCTTAAGGCTCCATGCCGCCGCACCGCACGAAATCACTGATTTTGATCAATTTTGTTCATTCGTTGTGAGAAAGGGGACCAGAATTTAAACAAAATTGTTTGTGATTTGAAAAGTCCAATTCTTTGTCTTGTACATAAGGGAAAGGGATTTTTCAAATTAATTAAGGATTCGTGGAAAATCACTAAAATTCGCAACAAGTTTTCCAAAAAATTACGCGAGACTGACGTTTGATCGTTTTGTTAGAAGAAACTGCTTTTGATGTTGAAAATTAAAAAATATCATCAACATCATTATATGGTCTACTTGTACATAGGGGAACCACTTTTTTCAACTTTCATACAAAAAATATAGTAGAAAAAAGATGTTGAAATAACGTAACTTTCTCAAAACTTCAAGCCAAATAAATATTTTTTTCTAATACTAAGAAAACACTTTTAAGAAATTTAAAGAATTACAAATTAAGTTTAAGTTAACCGTTTAATAGAATCTAAATTTTATTTTATAAATAAACAATTACTTCATTTCGTAAATAAATGGCAAAGTGAACTAACTATATAAACAATCGCGGAAAACCTATTCCGTCAAACTCAAACTCAAACTCAAAGCATTTATTTCAAATAAACCAATTACAGGTACTTTTGAATTGTCAAGGGGTCGGTCAGTCAGAAAGATGAAGCTAGTTGCCCATTCCAAAGCATAGTAGGTACCTATGGAGAAGAATGGGCAAGAAACTCCACGGACACTCTTTTAAATAAAACAATATTGTTACAAAATATTGGTTACATTATTCATGTTGAAATTATACATGTGAGAACAATGCAGAAAGACGTGCACGTTAAAAGCGTCCGTAACAAAAATAAAAACAAAAACAATTCAAAAATTAAAAGGAAAGTGTTATTCCCTGATAAATAAGCTAAAAATTTAGGACTCTATAAAGAAAATTAGAACAAATAATTTGTGATTTGATTGAAATGGCTGTTATTGTATAGTCTAGAATTTAATTTAGTTAAAATAACTATAATTATCTGTTTGAATCCTGTCAGTAAAATATTAAATATTTTATTCGGCAATCATTAAATTACTAACAACTCGCGTTAAGACAGACGCGGCGGGGGAATTTATTTTACAATATGTAGTTATAGTGATACATTATGGATCCTTAATTACTGAAATATGTTTTAATACAACAATAATATGCCTGTGCATATTCTTAACAAAATCCAATATATTTGGACAGTGCAACAAAGAACTGTTTTATGGATGACTTAGCGCTGACTTTTCAGAATAAACACAAGACAATAAATAAAAATAATCTCCATTATCCACCACTGTATTCTGTCTATTACCTTTATCTCACTAAAGCACTTACAAAAGAACAGCAATATTTTGAAATAACGATATATTTTTCACGTAAAGCTCACATAATGCTCCTACGGGCAATTATAGGCCGTTAGAGTGCTATAATGGATCCATAGGGTAGCCAGTATCGAGCTCTGTATCTTAATTACTAACGTTCTTAAATAAAACCAAAAGGTCTTATCTCTACTCTCACACCTTACTAATTTCTTCTGGCAATTAATAACGTTAATACTTTACTGATTCAATTACTCATCTTTTTTATTATTATTTCTTACCCGATTTCGGCCATGCAGTATTGACACGGTTAAATATTTACAGGAAAATAGAGGTAGGTACTGTATTTCTATTTTCTTTTAATGTCCCTCGGGCATCATCGCATTTCCGAATACAAACGAATGCTAATTTCCATATCCATCAATTATTAGACTTATCTTGTACAATAATTTGAATTCAGAACTAAGTACTTTATTGTTATTTTTTGTTTTGATTTTCGCGTGGACTTATATAGCTGTAAAATTATTTACCTATCTGTCGTGCCTGTGACTTTAGCAGCTTTCCTACCATTTTTAAACTAAATTGCATTATGTTAAACGAGTATTAACAACGCTATATACTTCCAAATCGATTGAGAGTGTAGGGTCTGCACCAAGTGCAAAAGGCAACTGATAGAAATCCGACGACTGACAAAACACGAGGTTTGTTGAGGGACATTAAGAACATAGTTGAACTGTAGAGGGGTTTCTATTATGATTTACGGAGTCGAAATGTGGACACTCACGGAACGGCAGGCCCGTAAATTCAAGGTCTCTCAGCGAACTATGGAACGGATTATGCTTGTAATCTCTCTAAGGGGTCGAATCCGGAATGAGGTGATCCGGTAGAGAACCAAAGTTGTCGACATAGCTCACACAATATACAAGCAAGCTGAAGTGGCAGTGGGCCGGCCATATCAGCCGTAAAACCGATGACCGTTAGGGTAGACGTGTTCTTGAGTAGAGACCACGAATCGACAAACGTAAGGTAGCCCTCAGGCTAGGTGGAGCGACGATTTACGGTAGCAGCTGGATGAGAGTTTCCATATACCGAGTTGAATGGTATGCAATTGTCGAGGCCTATGCCCAGCAGTGGACTGCTTAAGGCTGATGATGATGAAGGAGAAAATGGTGTATCCTATGTAGGAAGGTTACACTTCTAACAAGCCTTGGTTTACGCCCTAGTTAACAATAATACATTCATCACTAGCAGCACCCCGCGGTTTCACCCGCATAAGTCTCGATGCCGTAAGAATATCGGAGTAAAAAGTGTAGTATTACATAAACATAACATCACGCCTTGTTTCCCCGAAGGGTTGGGCAGAGGTGTCCCTGTAGCAGGTACACCCACATTTCACCAGTTATGTTTAAGTCCCATGTAATAGGGGGCGAGCCTATTGCCATCAACCGGGCACAAATCCAGACTCCGAGCTGTTACTGAGAATTTTTTTTTTAAGTGTAGTATTCTATGTGTTAATCCAGGTTATAAACTATCTGTGTGCCAAATTTCATCCAAATCCGTTTTGTAGTTTTTGCGAGAAAGAGTAACAAACATCCATCCATCTATCCTCACAAAATTCCGCGTTTACAATATTAAGTAGGATATTAGTATGATGTATTCATTCATTGTGTATTTTATGTTCATTTCTCATTCTCAAAATCATTAGCATGTTAGTAATGAGCATGTGTCACACATTCATAGAAAGGTACTCGTGCGGAATGATATTTCTCTTCCATTTTCGCTGTTTAATATTCAAGTATATTTTTCTGTCTGGACTTTATTCTCTTTGATATTATATTTTGCTTTCCCTTTTTGATTGCTTCTGAATTTTCTATACTTGCCTTATTGTTACTGTTGTAGCGGTTACACCGCCACATACGAACTACGCATCATAGACATGACGTCACACAAAATTCAAAAGTCATTTATTCAAACTAAGCTGAGAATCAACACTTTTCGAACGTCAAAATTACATAAGACAGTCCCCCAAAAACGCCCACCCTTCACACAAATCCTGCATCGCGCAGTTAGAGTTTACCGAGCGATCGACATACATACAAGATTTCAACTTCAAACCGATGAGCAGTTGCCTGCCAGACACAACAACCGTCTGGTCGGAGGATCCTCCCTTTTCTATGGTGGATGAGTGAACTTTACACCCTGTTCCTCATTCCACTAAATTGGTGACCCCGAGTATGAACGTCAACGCAGCCTTCGTACAAATACTTCGGCGTGACGTCATCATCATCATCACTCCCGCAAGCTTTCGTGAGGCGAGTCACACAGCCAGCACCCACGGCTTCAACGAGTATCCTGACCACCAGCATGCAGCGAACGCGCATTCCTGGTCATCACCCTCAGCCTCATCACCCCGACTCACTGGGTAATCAACGCTATCAGCCTCATCACCCCTACTCACTGGGAAATCACCGCAATCACCATAATCACCACAGACAGTTCCGACTCACCGCGAACCATGTGGCACCCGGTTCCAACTCACTGGAACCACAGCTGACACTGTGTGAAGCATCGCAAGATTCAGCCCACTATCGACCTCCGGTCTCCGGAGGGGGGAGTGATATAGCGGTTACACCGCCACATACGAACCACGCATCATAGACATGACGTCACATAAATCCTGCATCGCGCAGTTAGAGTTTACCGAGCGATCGACATACATATAAGATTTCAACTTCAAACCGATGGGCAATTGCCTGCCAGACACAACAACCGTCTGGTCGGAGGATCCTCCCTTTTCTGTGGTGGATGAGTGAACTTTACACCCTGTTCCTCATTCCACTAAACTGTCATTAGAAAAAACATAACCAAGAAAACCACGAAAAGATAGATTTAAGAAAACAACAAAATGGCTTTAAAAATCGACAGCGTAGAATCCTGTTAATCCCGTATAAAAGCTGATTATATCACTATACTGGGTAATCAACACACCAAGCCTCTCGTGCAGGCACGCTTCATTTTCCACTGCTTTCCAGGCAAAGAAATTTATGATACTATAGAACGGCTATCAGAAGAATGAATATCCAATGTCTCAACAACGCCATCTAGCATAATAAAGCAAAATTACATAACAGCCAAGTTTGACACGATACACTTTTACCGACGCCAACATTTGATTACCAACCGTCAGATAGTTTGATATAACTGAGAAATAATTTATTAATTATAAAATAGGTAGGAACTAACGAAAATAAACCGTGGTTACGTCTAGTCGTTTTATCAATACGAGATTAGCAATACCCTAATGCACAATTCAGCATAGGTATTTAATTCAAAAATAATTTTCTTTTTGTAGACACGAATGCGACTTGACATGCAGGCGTACCACACTAGACTGCGTGACTTTTGCCCACTAGGATAAATGTGTCAGATTACGATTTTGTTCGCTATGTCCCGTCTATTGTTGTAAATAATTGAATGTCTTTGTTTCCAGGCAAAGAAATTTAAGTGTAAATAATTTGATGTCTTTGTTCCCAGGACTCGCGGTGAACTGACAGTTGACATTAGTGACAGCTACCTCACTATTGATGTGCGAGATAGTGTTTACATTCTAATAAATAGATTCACTACAGACAGTACGATGAAAATGTTACACGAAACATAAAATATAATATATAAATTATTCACACTCGGTTGGTAATCCAGACATCGAGATAAACAACGAGTAGGTACACAAAAGAAGTGCCAAACACAATAGAGCTTTTCTCCGTCGGGTCGGCTGACAGGCGTAGAGGCGTAAACATCGCCTTTGTAGGCAGTTTACGTGCTTTGCAGTACTCGCAAGGGCATATTGGTTTACAACCCGTCATAATCCGGGCCAAGGGATTGTCTGTAACCCGATGAACAGCGTTCAAAGCCATCGAAAACACTCGGAAATTTCCACGACTTCAATTTTCCAAGGCTGGCTTTTGTAAAACTAAGTTTGTTATGTACAGGAATTAATTTAGTCCTGGCTAAAACTAAGAATATTAAGTGAAGTTTGACTTTGAAATTGGTAAGTTAGGAAAGTTCTAAGTACACAATCAGGATTTTTTCCCCCTTGCCCTAGCTATTCGTGCTTGCAAATTAAGTCGAGATACTGTGTGAAAAACTTAGTAGAGATTTCTGAAGGCCAATTCTCGTACTTAAAAACTTTTAAGTTCAAGTTGCGATCTTAATTCAGCGACAATCAATGTCAAAAACTTGTCAGAAATGTAGGTTAATTGCAGGTATTTTTTAGACAGATTGAGACTGCGACTAGAATGCTAATGTTCTTAGAAATACGGAAAAGTACCTCTGATTTAAGGCTAAATAAAAGGCATTATCTTTAGGACCAGGCACTTTAAAGACAATTGCCACGCAAGCTCCGCCCTCCAGCAGCACCTTCGGTATGTGCTAAACGCTAACACATCAGTAATTAAAATTCCAAATTCATTTATTCAAACTAGGATGAGAATCAGCACTTTTGAAACGTCAAAATTACATAAGACAGTTCCCCAAAACGCCCACCCTTCACCACTTCCTAGTGCCTTTCGCTGGGAAGAAGAAGTGGCGCAACAAACTCCCCAGCAGCACAGCTGTCTGTTCTATTTAGGAAAAAAATGATTCTATACAATAGTATGCAAAATAATTTACATTACGCAACACAAAACATAATTTAAACGATAAATTATTGGCCATATGTCAGCTAGCACACGCCAATATACCAACCAAAAACATCGAGAACTATACTCAAGCAGAAATAAAAAATAAACGTAAACAGAACTAAATATCTAAATAAAAGCCTCCAGGCATAAAGGGCGTGCCCGCTTACATAAAGCTATTTAAAGCTGTAATTGGAAGTTATAAATGATAAACTAGGACCATCGAGGTAAAAATAAATAAAAAGTTAATTACTTGTTACAATAATAAAAATATGATCAACAAGACGACCAGTCACCACAAGCAGCACCCGTTCACGAGCATAACGCAAAGATCAGCCATTACCCCCCTCGCCATATTTCAGGGAAGGAGGCAACCCGACCCCCGACGCTACCGCAAGCAGTGACATCTAACTTGCTGCCGGTTGCTCAGGCAAAAAAATAATACGATCAATTGTCGAGGTCGCTAGCTAACCACAAATTGCAATACAACTCATACCAAAACATTGTAATGAGTAGATTATGTCAACAATAAAATAAAATAAAAATAAATTGAAACATAAAAAAATTATAAAAATAACTTATAAATTCAAATAAAATAAATAATTATATTACTGTCAGTAGGTAAACTAATTCTGGAGAAAGAACATAAGTATTGTCTTGAGTTATTCTTATCATTTATGTAATCGTTGATACAATAGTATGCTTTTGAACAAAGGTTGGATTTTACTTTAGTTTTAAACGCATTAAAAGGAAAATCTAGCAAAGAATATAGCTTGTTATAAAAGTCTATACCAAGCCCAACAAATGAGTTATGAACCTTATAAAGCCGGTGAAAGGGAGCTCGTAGTTTGTCCTTATTTCTAGTGTTAACATTGTGAATATCACTGTTTTTAGTGTCTATGTGTATAATTTGCCTAATATATAAAATTTTGGCGAAGATGAATTGCGATGCCACTGTAAGGATACCAATATCTTTGAAAAAATCTCTTAGTGTAATAAAGTTTAACATCGCGTGCGTTCTTTGATTGTGTTCTAGCACGAAACTAAATGGCGTAAGTCTCAATTCTTTTTTCGTTTATCACTAAAGTAATAATTAATCAAGAGAAAAAATATCTTGTGGCCGGATAATAAACTAAATTTTCTTACTGTGAATACTTATTCTAGACATAAAAGTCGAGTAATCTTAATTTAATTTAAATAATCTTCATAAAAAGACATGATTTTGGAAAAAAAATATACTTGAGCGAAAATGTTACAATTACGTAACTGTCTTGTACATGAAAGAAAAATATCCAATAAATCATATACTAAAGTTCCATTTTGATTGTATGCGTGACTGTTTCAGAATATTAAAGCAAATTAACATAAAAATTTGGGAGCCTCCTCTTAATACCTATCGAAATCATTACCTATGACAAATAATATTAACTTTTCGGAATCAATAAAATCCAAAAAGGTATCTAGAAAATTCACTTTGTTGCCGACAAAGCTGGATTACAGCTTGCGAAAAATATTTTCTTATATTCTGTTATGAACTAGATCTGTGCTGTTATAAGCAATCTTTCTGAACTAGAAGTAGAGTGCCTGCAGGTATAAAACAAAATATAAACTCGCTTGCTATTCTTCGCAAGGTACTTACTCCAAGGGTTGTTGTTCGAAATAACTTCGAACTATATGATATGAAGTTGTTCGGAGAATTAAACCTAAGTAAATCCTTCACATATATGTATGTAGGTATGGACCATTTAGAATAAGATAGCATTCATTTTAAAAGTTTTGTGCTATAAATTCTTCGTTGAAAAAAGTAATCTCTTTGGTCCATTTTGTAATGCCTAGTAAAAAAACGGTGGAATTTGAAAATCTATAGACGGCAACACCATCCTGGCCTGAAACTATTTTTTCTTTGTTTGCCTTTTAATTTTGATAGGTTATTTTATTTATATTCTGATTTATTCCTGGTAACGAATAGTCACTTTAGCACGATGCAGTGTGGATTTGATACAGTTTTGTCATCATATGGAGGTAGAGCATAGGTACGACATAGTCTATTATGCAAAAATCAAACGGCAAAATATCAAAATCATTAGATCTACTTACAATCCCGAAACTGACATAACTGCACTGCACTGCACTGTGTAGCATCGCAAGATTCAGCCCACTATCGACCTCCGGTCTCCGGAGGGGAGTGATGTGGCGGTGTAACCGCTACGATACCATATATAAAACTTTTTGGGGTTGACCATTTATTCCATTGCAGACTTAGCGTGGCCAGACATGTGTCTGTGTAGGTGTGTGTGTGTATCTTTCTGGTAACATAGCATTAATGTTATGCAATTTATTGATGTTTAAAAATATAATTATGTTGTGATCAATTTTGCTCCTGTATGACACTTGTGTTGTTCTCTACAAAGAAAACAAAACATACTTTCGAACCAACTTGTGCAATCGTAAAGAAAAACTCAAACCTAATTTCAGCACCACAATAGAAAGTGTAACAGCCACCGAAATGAAAAGCGAATCATTACTAAAATTTGAGTACACTGGAGCGTGTCTTTGATTGAAACAGGCAAGCAAGATTTGAAAGCTTACAGTTTGAAGTTCAAACGGGAATTTCACTGAGGCCGACCTCTTGTACTGTAACGCCTTTGAGAAACACCACAACGGTGAGTGATCTGCTATCGCGCCCTCTCTTGAGCACTCACTTAAACACTCCACGGCTTAGTATCAAAGGACCTCAAGTTGCCGACTCAACTAGAAGTGTGGCCCTTCTTTTTAATAACTGTGACCAAAGAATCTTGCTGAATTAGTCTCCAAGATGACGTGACAATATTTTCGTGTAGGTACTTATTTTCCTTTGTTGCTTTTTTTGGAGTTTTTTTTTTTCTAATTGTATTTCCACTCTTATCTGTATAAAGACCAACGTGATTCTCATTTTTTCCTGTTCTCAATCTTGTAGAAAACTCTTATATCGTTACGAAACCTCAAAGGCTTTTTAAGGTACCTATTCTACTCATTGTTTTTTTGCGATTTGGCTATATTCGTTAACAATCTCCATTTTCATTTAAATTTAACCAGGACCAATATATCCCCATCAAATTCAACGGCAAAGCAACAGCAAAAACCTTTCTCAATTTACATTTCCTACCGTAGCGTAGCCTCAATAAAAAGCGACGTCACTAGTGATGCGACATTTGGGATGCACAGCTCGATCGCTATTAATAACAGTTTTAGCTGAACGCTTACCCGTATTAGGCAGTTTGCATCTCTAAAGTCGATTAACTATCGCTAATTCGAATTTAGCTCGCTGACACATTAGCTCGGATGAAGAGTCAGAGCCATCTGCGAGCCAGGATTATCAAACGTGATTCTATGTAAATGCGGGTAATGAGGTTTGCCTTTTGGTTGTGAAATATGGACTTTATACCTGAGTGTGTACGTGCGTTTTTGGGGATTTATTTTTAAATAACTACATAGTTTGCTATTTTGATAAACAGTTTTTTGCAAAATTGATGTATCTATGTTAATCTAACAATGCCAGTTTCAACGAGTACCTCTAATAAACTGTGTCAGGTTTTTCTCAACGCTGAGGCCTTCAAACTTTCGACGTGACCTCATTGCCAAGGCTAACGAGGTATTACAGTGGTAAGTAGCTGCTAGGGCTGTTACAGAGCATATTTAATTCAGTTCTACCTGGTATTCGTCGTAAACTCTGGAAGTTTTATGAAATGCCTTTTTTTTTTCTGTGTGTTGAATTTTCAAATAACTTCTCCCGCTCTGGGCGGAGCAGGAGGGCGTGTCAGGCTCTTACTGACTAAGACCCACCCGTGTTCCTTCGGTTGCCCTGTTGTCGGGGGCCACGATTTCCCTATCGGTTTTCTTCGAACCCCCGGCCTGGTCCTTATCGGACGGCAAGTTACCCATTGCTCACCGTCCGCAAGCTCGCGTCTACGGAGGCCGGAAATCGGCTCTCGATTCCCGACGCCCAGGGCGTCTCCTCCTGCGGCGGTTAGGTGCGTGAGGGCGCGAACTTTGAATCTCCCTCACGCGTTCCGCGTCCTCCTTCGCGAGCTTTACCGCTTCGCAGAAGGAGGTGATGGCTTGCCATTTCCTCTCGCTCCGTACCATGGCCTGAACCAGGGCCGGACGCAAGAGATCACCGCCGCCGATCGCCTCCACGAGGACACGGCGATACTCCGCCCAAGCCGGGCAGACCTCCACCGTATGCTCCACCGTGTCCACCGTGTCCTCCACACAATGGTGACACCCGGGCGTTTCCTCCCGCCTTATCCTGAACAGGAACCTCCCGAAGCAGCCGTGTTCGGTGAGGACCTGCGTGAGGCAGAAGGTGAGGACGCCGTGGCGCCTCTCAAGCCACTCCTCAAAGAGAGGTCTTATCGCCGCAATTGTGGCGTGCCCATTTGTGAAATGCCTAACAGTGCAATTTTAATAGAGAAAATGTGTTCAAAAATACGCATGGATCCTAGACTAGGTATTCCACACATATGGTTTTTAGTTTATGTGAAGAATTTATCGTGTAATTTAACGATTATGCCGTACTTGATACAAATGAGTCAAAATTAATGTGCCCGAAAGTTCTGCGTAAATACAAATAAAACGAAGATTTCAAATCAAAGAAATCTCAACAAATGAATAACGTCTGTTTGAACTCTATTACATGAAAGATATAACATAATAATATCTATGATTCAAGGTTGTCTTGCGTCACGATAATAACGCTTTCCAACAAGGGCGAAACGTTTAGATATTGTAAACAAAGTGTTGTATACCTCATATACAGCGTGTTACGACACTGTATTTTGTGTTAAAGCTCACCATTCACCACACAGTTCACCATTCTCAGAACAAGCTTAAGAAATGAGTCTAATTTATCAAATCATAAGATTTTGTAACTTACTTAGGTAACTCAAGAGATGGCTCTAAGTAGCTGAATTTTAGATAAACCAGTTGTTGGGTCTATAATATAACATTTTGTCGAAGAAAAACATTGAGCGTTCCTACAAAATAAACTATTTTATTTAAAAATGTATTATATAGAAAGCGTTGCTTTGTAAGCCGAGAGTAGTCCGGAGGAATGTGGCAGGCGGAACGATAGATGAGAAATGTTGTGTGCACAATTTATTGCTGCATTTTCTATGAAATCTTAAGGGTTACAATAAGTAAGTTTGCTTTTTTACATGATGAATAATACAGGGTGGCAGGGACATCGACGCGAAAACTATTACCATGGATTCGGTACATGATTCTGAACCCCCCTGCGTTGAAATTTTTCGTCGGTATTTTGTTTTTTTAATCAGCTGTTCCAAACATTTTCACCGCGTAAGTTACCTATGCACTTTTCTATGAAACAGCAGATTTTTTTTTATATCCGACTGAATTGAATCCATGGTAACCGTTTTCGCGTCGATGTCCCTGCCACCCTGTATTTGTGCTATGATTTTTGTTGTGAAACAAAGTGGATAAAAAACTGTATTTTTAACCGACTTCAAAAAAAGGAAGAGGTTCTGAATTCGACTGTATTTTTTTTTTACGTTTGTTACCTCAGAACTTTCGACTGGGTGAACCGATTTTGATGATTCTTTTTTTATTTGAAAGCTGGTGCTTCCTTGGTGGTCCAGTTCTGACAGTGGCATCCATGAGAAAACCATAGAATAGAATAGAATAATTATTTATTTGCATAGAAAGTAGGTACAAAAAATGCAGTCATTTAAGTCTTAAATTTACATTAAGTGTGTGCGCGACAAATGGATGAATAACTCTTCCTGTCAGTGTTATTTACATAGCAAGTAGTGGTGTTCGAATTTGTGTGGGGTAGGTACCACAACTAAAAAGTGAAAAATAAAAACTTTCCAAAAAAAATAAACATCCGACTTCCAAAAAAAAAAAACAATACAAAATGAAAAATAACTTTAATTTCGGAAGTCGGTGGCAAAGTTTTGAATTTATGTATTTTTATGTTAAGTCGGATGTTTATTTTTTTTGTAAAAAGTTTTTTATCTCAACAATTTCCTGTCTTACGAGTCTCATATGCTATTGGCTCCAAAAGTTTGTTGATATCTTTCCACTTCATTGTAGTTTTAAATGTTTGAACTGTACGCTATAATGTTTTTTTATTGAATAATTCAGCTACTTATGATAAGGGATTACCTGAACATATTTGAAAAAAATGTGAGTTTATTATATTACATTAATGAATCGTAAAGTAACCACCGCAATTTGACAGCGAAAAATATTTTTTTCCCTCATTTACAATTTCTGCCCCAATAAATGACAGCTTGTATGAAAGCTGCCCACATATTAAACTTCGATCAAAACCATAAATACCCTAACACATTGCATGCGGGTCGCAGTTACGCTTGGTGGTCAATAGAATTCCACCATACTGGTTGCAGGGAGTAGGTTCTACAACATGGCAACTGAAGGAACGCGGGTGGGTTTTAGTCAGTAAGAGTCTGACACGCCCTCCCGCTCCACCCAGAGCGGAAGAAGTTATTTGATAATTTCCCAACAAAAAAAAAAAAAAAAAAAGGGAGTAGGTTCTTTTTTAAATCTTTATTTATTAATGGAGGTTTGTTCATATTTGAACATGTCACCCCCGTAAGTATAGACATGAAAATATCACTTAACACAATGCAAAAACAACTACATAACTACAAAAATCAACGACATCTAGGTACAAATCATACAGTGTATTAACTCAAGGTGATCTATTCTTAATACCTATATGTGTAAGCCTATATAGGAATTTGGCCTCCTCCGACAGAGGACAGGACAAAATGTTATTACACCATCCAACAACGCTCGTTCCAAACAGTAGGCTGCGACAAGGGCCGAGAGAGAGGCTGTTTAAAGTCCCGGTGGCTCGTACGAACCTGTTAAAGTTTGCACCAGTGGGGCGGGCAATAAAGATACTCAACAGCGTCTCTCTGCAAGTGGATATCTTTACATGCTCATTGGCGGAATTCCAGAGGGTGACACTTAACATATTGTCCTCTGTATGACTTGTGCCACACAGTGGACATTCTGACTACATTGCTGTATTGGGTTAAACCTGTTAAAACAAATGTAAGTGTAAATAGTAAATAAATAAATAAACATTGAAAGATACCTCGTTTTGAAGTACCAGATATCTAAATGCTTCGTTACGAACACATTCCCCACAACCTCCCACACACCCTATAACATTACTTATTCCTCTATAATATTACATCGTAGGTTATTATAAAAGAAATCTGCTACTTCATAGAAAAGTGCAATATCTATGCGGTCAAAAGGTATGGAACAGCAGATAAAAAAAAAAATTACCGATGTAAAATTTCAACGCAGGGGAGTTCAAAATCATGTACTGAATCCATGGTAACAGTTTTTACGTCTGTGTCCTTGCCACCCTGTATTTCCTTAGTGAATACGTTCATTGCGTGGTGGCTGTCATCCGACGAAGAGCAGTGGTGGCCCAGTGGTAACGGCCGCGACTTACGAGTTGTAGGTCGTTGGTTCGAACCCAGACAGGCGCTTTACTCTGTGTAGTGTAAATTATTTCATCACCACTGCTCTCAAAACGGTGAAGGAAAACATCGTGAGGAAACCGGCATGTCCTAAAACCGAAAATTCAAAGACATGTGACATCTACCAACCCACACTGGGCCCGCGTGGTGGATTACGGCCCACTCCCTCTCACTGAGAGGAGGCCTGTATTCCAGCAGTGGGAACATTTATAGGCCGATGATGATGATGATGTCACCCGACTAACCAGTCAGAAAAATTAATCGCTAAGCAAACTGACTGCAACTGGTTGACAATTTGCTGTGTTATAACCATTTCATACCACTGTCAGTCAATGACTGTTGTGATTTGAATATACAGACAATTTAAACTTGTAGTCAATTTGCTTAAAAATAATTTCCCTTATTTTACCAGCTGACTGGAGCCCGTTAATCAAGACTGCGTTAATAACATGTTATTAACTTGTTTTAATAGAATTTATAAGTGGGTATCGAATTTGAAGCAGTCGGAGTCCTTCCGCTGCCGGCGCCGGCTCCCAAAAATAACGTCATTGGGAACCGGCATGACATTACTGCCGGCAGCCGGGATTAAAAGCATCGGCTGCATATATTACATACTCTGTGGCCGGCAACGCCGGCTTCCGTAATGGAAACCGGTGGCGCGGCGTTTATGGAATCCCTTCCAGTATTCAGAACTCCAACTAACTAATCCTCACTTAAGAATTTTTTTCTATATGTTGTAGTCGTTTTTGGCACTCGCCAGCCGCTGCCGTGGCACCGCTCGCTTTGCTCGCTCGGCTCGTGCGTAGGGGGTCATAGTTCTAACTAACCTAACCTAAATAACCTTTTTTTGCGAGTTAAAATATTTAACCTAATCTAGATACGTAAAGGAAAAGTACCTGAAATATTACTTTAAGTAGAGAGTTCTCATCAAATGTGACTTCTCTTAAATTTTAGGTTTATGTGAGATTTTTTTTGTAGTTGTTGGTATAATCTAGGCAATCCGGCAACGCAAAAACATAAAAAAATCACTCTGTATTTTTACTCAACCGATCAATACAATCAAATCTCTTTAATAAGTTTGTTACTAATTAAATTAGTGACAATAAAATTATTTTTAATTATAGCATGTGTTCGTCCACCCTATATAATTCTTGCATTTTGCACACACATTATAATGTAGTAGAAATCGTCAGACAAGAATACGGGACGATGAATGCATATAATACATAATTTAAAAAGAATAATCCTTGTTGGTGTTGCCAAAAATAAGGACTTGTTGAATCATACAAAAAATTAACACCTGGTACGTGCAATTAGCGACCTCAGTACAAAGGCGAGAGCATTTTCCTACGCTGTGCAATCCGCTTATGTGAACAAATCCGCGGTTTTCACATTCCACTCGTTTGTTATGCCACTAACGATATTATAAAAGCAGCTTTTGCTAATCTGGCTTTAAACGTTCTTTTGCCCAAATATGAAAAGTATTTCCTTAATGTGTATGATTTTTATGAAAATCTTTACGAGAATGTATGAGTTCTTCATGGAAATATTTGAATGTAAAAGAGATATCATATTACTGATAGTAAATTGATATAACAGACATTTCAGAAGACTTATTATTGTTTTGCGTTTACATTATAAACATCTTAAGAATCGCGTCGCTTTCGTCTGGCGAACGTAATAGAAACAAAATGTTTGTTTCGTCCAAAATAACATTTATTTATGCAAACGAAGGGGTGAGGGGAGAGGGGTAATGTCGGGTATTACAGTTTCATTCTAAGTATAATCAGTTTACAGTACAAGGGTGCCCTTTTCTTAATAGTAGACATAGGATTTAATGAGGGCGCAAGAACGCGATTATTTTTCAAATCTCTTTTTTTTTGCTGCTACTTACCTAATAAAAACGATTAATTCGGGAAAAATTACGAAGCGGATGCATTACGAATAATTTCCTCTTTTTTTTGAGTATTTCCCTCAATTACTTAATTCGAGCCTTGATATTTAGGAAGGTATATTGTACGTATTATGAAAATAATACTGGAAAACACTCGCTATGATTTTTGTAAAAGAAACGCGACCTCAATTTATTTCGAGATGTGTCAAAAATTGTTAAAGTGATTTCAAGAAAAGATAAATTATGCTGAACGAATGTAAATGATGTTTATTATAATCAGCCGAATAGCTCCCAGATATTTTTACAATTTCAAAGCGTCTATACGTCTAGGATTTGTTTGGCATTTTGTAATCTATACGAGTATATATAAAAATGGATTATAATACACTATGACATTTTAGTCGTCTTACAAAAGCAGCCCACTTCATGTATCCAATGACTATTAAACATTTACAAAAATAAAAAATTATAGGTACATTGTAACAATTTTTTAATTGCTTCTAGAGGTATTTTATGTCGGGTACATTGAGTGGCCCTTTTTAAGACGGCTAAAATGTCACGGTGTTATAGATTGATAAATTCCAGCACCGTTTGACCGATCACCATAAAAATCAACATATACCTATATATTTTTTCATCCCCCAGGTGAAGTCGGGGGCAATAGCTATTATAATTGACAGGATATTGGTATATTGTAGGTAATTGATTGAAAAGATGGGGTCAAAAATTGTTACTTACCTCTGGTGATATCTGAGGTAGTTTTGATAATACAGACGCAGAATTGCATCTCTTTTATATACGCTATGAATTCTAATCCGTTGTGGATGAGTTCACGAAGTTAATTTCCTTTGTAAGACTCGCCAAACATAGCTCTACGCGGGTGTATATATCATTTTGTTCTGGGGTAACGGACTTCGAAGCACAGATTGCAGGGGTAAGTAACTCAAAATTGGTTGAATGGCTAATCCCTTATAGTACCCTTTGCTGCATATTAACTACAGGTTGGCATTGAGAGTTGCGCTCCGAGGATTAAATAAACCTTTTATTTATTAAACAAAGTTATTTTGTGGCTTGAATTATTAAACGCCAGGTATATTAAAGTCTCAAGTTTGATAAATAATTGGAGCCATAGGAATTTCATTATGGGTTGGAGAAAATTGTGAATAATTTCAGCTTTTAAATAGTTAATATTGTTTTCTAAATTTAGATATATTTTAGAATGTTTTAAATAAATCACACACATTTAAAAAATCCCTGTGATTAAGGCCTCGCCGCTCATGCGGCTGTGGGTTCAAATCCGGAAAATGTCACATTGGTGTAAGTATCAATGTGACATTTTAATTTCATATGTACGTTCTGAGTTTATCTTGGACATTACTGACATCGGTAAAGGAAAAACATCGTGAGGAAACCTGGACTTATAGTTAATAACACATAACATCACGCCTTGTTTCCCCGAAGGGTTAGGCACAGATGTACA
This sequence comes from Agrochola litura, assembly GCA_949152395.1. Taxonomy (NCBI): domain Eukaryota; kingdom Metazoa; phylum Arthropoda; class Insecta; order Lepidoptera; family Noctuidae; genus Agrochola; species Agrochola litura. The sequence continues at coordinate 10,796,737 of OX424509.1, read as the reverse complement.
AATAGTAGATACACGCACATTTCGCCAGTTATGTTTAAGTCCCATGTAAAAGGGGGCGAGCCTATTGCCGTCAACCGGGCACAAATCCAGACTCCGAGCTGCTACTGAGGAATTCCTAATGGAAAAACCCAATATCACTTTATCGGACCTGGGAATCGAACCCAGGCCCAGCATAGCGCTTACGACCACTAGACCAATGAGGCAGATTATAAACACAAAAGATTTGATTTTTCGTATGTTTGTTTGTAATAGATAAACTCAAAAAGTACTTTTCAAAATTCGTTCACCTATAGAAAGCTACATTATCAGCGAGTAACATGGGCTATATTTGATCGACTGCCATGCGAACGAAGTCGCGGGCAAAAGCTAGTAGTTTATATAAGTCTGAAATCGCCAACCTGTCTTGAGCAAGCGTGGAGACCAATGTTCATGGCTTCTCTGTATGAGAAAAGGCCTTTGCCTTGCAGTGGGAGAATAATCATCATCATCATCATTTCAGCCGAAAGACGTCCATTGCTGGACATAGGCCTCCTACAAACAATGCCACTTCGACTGATTCCTGCAGCCTTCACAAGGTCATCGGTCCATCTTGTGAGAGGACGCGGTCGCCACCCCAGAACCTTTCAGCCCCATCGGCCATCTGTTCTGCGAGCAACGTAACCTGCCCATTGCCACTTAAGTTTGGCAATTCTTCGAGCTAAGTTGGTTACCTTGGTTCTCCTACGGATCTCTTGGTAGAGAGAGGGAGACTAATAGGTTGGTAGGTATTATTATTTAAAAATAGTTGGTTGCTATCTAGTATTGATTCTAAGTTAAGTGTTGAGGTACCAACCGACGATTATCCCTGTTCGCACTATGTAAGAGCACCCAAGGACAACCCCCGGTTGGTGTAGGACTATTGCAGGATATGGAAACAAAGATATTGGACTATGGGTTTGGGTGGCTAAAGTGGATTGGTTACCTGGATCTATGGAAGGACTATGGCCCCTGCCTGATCAATGTTTAAATCTACACAGATAAAATGGCAGGGGGTGACTTGCACACTCAATAATGGGCCCCCGAAAACGGTAGCTAGCACAAAGTGTCGTAGCAACAAGGGCAACATGTCCTGAGGTGCTGTAGTATTGTAATTATTAGTTTTTTACATATACATTAAAAAAACTTAATAAGTGTTCTCGTGGTTATAGATTCATTCGTTTTATGGGATTCCCGGAAAGCCTCACAATTTTGATACTATGCCACTTACCTCATAAAGACGACTCAACACAGGTGTTCAAACCATTAACGATAAAAGCTTAAATACTAGGCGCCTGAGACGAAAACAGTCTGTTGTCGCCTAAAATATACACATACCCTGAATAAGTTTCGTCAATTTCATGAAACGTTATATAAGGTGTAAAGAAGGCTTTTAATAAAGGCCTGTTCCTCCAACTACAAAGGCTTCAACGCTTTGTTCCTTTGCCGGCAGCGGTCGTATCTATACCTTATAAAGAACCTTTTGTCAATGCCACAACATTTTCGTTTAAAATAAATTTGAACCACACTAAGCAGATTTATTGCTATTGTAACTGATGATGACGATAAATTGATATCAAGGGTCTTCGATATAATTAATTAGGTATTTAATTAGAAAAAGAATCGGCTTTTATAGGTACGATAAAACTCTTAGTAGTGAATTGATAAATTATAATATTGGTAATTCCTGTATTATGGAAACTCTAGTAAAATAAAACCGGCCAAGTGCGTGTCGGACCACGCACAATGAAGGGTTCCGTAGTTGGGATGAATTTATCCCAAGAACAAACTTAACTTTGTAGTTGAAAAACAAGTTCTCTCATACGGAATGTATGAGAGAACAAGTTTTTGCAACCGCGAATGTAAGTTGGTCGATTATTGCTCGTTAACTTGTAAAGCCTACTTAGTTGTGATGGTTTTCCTTTTAATTTCGTTATAATACTATTGCCGTGAATTTTTTCATGTATCCAAAACTAACCATTTAGCTAGCAGGGGACACACTTGACTCTAACAATAAATTGCATTTTAAAGCTTAATATTTTGAAAACGGATCCCTGAATCCAAAGTTGGTATTGACAAGCTCACAATCGTTTTGAACGACCTTTCTAACGAAACCCCACACTATGGGACGGATAAGAAAAATAAAATCATCCTCACTTTACGTGTAGGGGAGGTACCTTACCAAACATTTTTTTCATGATTTTATTTTACCGCTTGGTCGGCGTGATTAATATGTATACCCATGCGAAATTACAGCTTTCTAGTACTAAGAGTCTCGGAGCTAGACCGCGGACAGACAGACAGACAGACGGACATGGTGAAACTATAAGGGTTCCTTGTTTACTACGGAACCCTAAAAATGATACTGATCGCTAGAAAATATCAGAAGTTTAGTTGATTAAGCAAATTGTGGCTTTAATTAATAGAATGAGGTTATAATTACTAAGTAGATACGCGTGTAGATAAAGTGGGTTCATCACAGGTCATAAGTTCAAAGCATCTTTGAACTAGTCAAAGATGCTAGCTTTGAATTTATGACCTCAATATTACGAGGCCCCTGATTAAAGCTATTATCAAAATAATTAAGAAATTCGTTTGACCAATCAGCCTTAATAAGATTACAAAACAAAAACAAAAAAGTACCTAATCCGACTTACATCCTAAAAAAACAAAACAAAAAGAATCAAGATTACGGACGAAAAATATTCGATCGGGGATGGCAAACAAGCAAAATTAATTAACAAAATTGAAAAATTCCATTTCATTCTTTCGGCCGTGACCGTTCAGTTGGAGTGAGGCCTTTTCTTACGTTATTCGCTTTCCGTCTAAGAGTTTCGTTCGTTTCGTGCCTCGTCTCGGTTTGAGCAATGCCGTTCAATTTGGCGAACTGCTGCGATATTGCGACAGCACGTCTTAGATGTCTTCTCTGACATTCTAGTTTTTTTAATAGACGTCCGTTTTACTGCGTTCTAGAATAGTTATTTATGCTATAAGTGCGGAAAGTAGATGATTTCCGACGAGTGGCATTTTTATTCACGAGCGAGCGAAGCTAGTGAGTTTATCAGTCGACACGAGTGAGAAGTCATCTTACGCACGTGTATTATACAACGTTTTACTATGTATTGTGCGAGGAAATAAAAAAAAACGAGCGAACCTTACAGTAGTCGCATATGATGTGTAACAATCTGACATCTTGGCTGATGTACATAAATAATATAAACAATATTCTTCATCATCATCGCCAGCGTCATGACTTTGGCTTTGGCTTTGACTTTGACTTCGACCTTCGACTTTGACCATTGTCATCGCCACTGACGCCATCGTCATCATCATCATCTAATTTGTAAAACTTTTCTCTAATAATAAAAACTCATTGCGTCGGGCTAACGAAGGAGCTAAAAAAAAAAAAAGAAAAGTAGAAAGCACTAGTAAAATAAAGTGATACTTTCCGCCCAGTTTACTTGCTTGGAAAACGCTCTTTTTGAGCATATGCATTGTAAAAGGATATTCTGGTTCTAAATCTAAATATTTACAGTTCAAACATAAATTACTGATATAAAAAACACGATTTTAATTTGGAGCTGCCTTAATCAACTACAAAACGTAACACTTTGACAATAGAGTCGATGTTTCGCTACGCCGGTTATGCTTTACTGGCTCAAAAGTAGTTATTCAAATTAATTGATCTAGTATTCGAACTCATTGTTATAGTCCGTACATCTCAGGTCAAGAGCCAATAATACAAGTAATATCTACGGGAAGTTTATAAGCAAAATTTTATCTTATCAAATAGACAGAGACTATACGAGACTTTGTTACGTAATTAGGTAACATTTTCGTCCTCGTTTTTCCAAACTAGCCTTAGGTCGAATTCCAGTATAACCAGGATGAACGGTACTAAATTTCTGCGAAATTCTCTTTAGAATGTAGGGTTTGCGGATATTACATGAGTTTAGTTTATTAATATCGAATTTTAAGGAAAATTTTGGCGTGCCCGGGCTTGAATCAATACTGCTTTTAGTCACCCTCAGTTCCTCATTGTCAAAGTTGACTAAAATTAACTCAAAACTGTATTGTCTTTCACGTACAATTTTAACAAAACATAAAATCACGCTTGTTCTTCTCGAAGGGTAAGGCAGAGGTGACCTATAGTAGGTAAACCCGTATTTCGCCAGTTATGTCTAAGTCCCATGTAATAGGGGGCGAGCCTACTGCTATCAATAGGGCAAAAATCCAGACTCCACTGACTGTTACTGAGAAATTCATTGTGAAAAACCCAATAACACTTTGGCCAACCTGGCATTCGAACCCAGGACCTCATGCTCAGCAGTAGCGCTTGCCACTAAACCAATAAGGAAATCCAATCTAAAATTGTTTTAATTCTTAAAAATTCAAACAATTCAACACGTAAATGTTTTAATTTGGCACTTACTTAATAATAATATAATAATCAGGCGACGCAGGCCCATAAATAAATACCTTAACCTAATCATACATATTTTTTTAAAATTATAATAACAAATATTAAGTAATACAAGTACAATGTATTTGAAACAAGTGTAGCTAAGTGAGCAGTTAATAAAATTCCAAAGGGTAAAGGTCTTCAGTGGCCTTCAGTAAAGTGGCCATTTTACGTGCTTCCCGACGCTTATCTGAAAACGGTTTTCAGCAACACACAGCGATGTTATTGCTAAGGTTTTGTTTGTTTGTTTGTTGTAATTAGGGGACAGTCATAGAATGAGGGTAACGGGAGTCGGAATGATGTCATTCCATGTTAACACCATAACGATACTGTCTATCGGGAGTTTATTGGAATGTTTCTTTTGTTTTTCCGATATCATTCTGGAGATATACAATTGATGTTAGATCTTATTCACCACGATATTTTTTCGTACACTGAGTAGATACTTACTGGGTACATAAAAACTATGTAGCTCAATTTAATTATCGTAATGACGAAAGTCTTAAAAGTAAGAAGTTTACGGGTCTGTTTAAAAAAAGTGCTGCTAAACATAACCGTAACATTATTAATTTTATAATCTTACTTAAATTTTAAAAGAACTAACGCAAAAACGGAATACGATACGATATAAAATTTACGTCTAGTGACATTTTTAATTTAACAGAAGTGCAGCGCAGTCAGTCCGGAACCATTTGCGGGCGACGTCAGGCTCCGGTGCCCGCGGGAACAATACTAGCGTCCTCTATTGTCCCACATAAACAACATTTTATTAGAGACCTCTAAACCTCGTATATCACTTTTTCATTTTGCTGGCGATCACGGTTCGAGCGGGCAGTCGAAGTGCAATTGGCATCACTTTATCAATGAAATCGAATACATAATGTTGTACTTTTTGGGGTAAAGTTCGTTTTTGATAGGTATTTGATTTCGAAGACCTATTTTTTTTAGTTGCCGTATGTAGGTATATGACGTTTACTATCATCATTCACATACATACCTACATACAAATTTTATAACTATGAAACTTCTTCCACCCCTTTAACTGCCTTAGTGTATGTCGAACTTTTAGTAATTTTATTATTATAGGCCCTTGCCTATATAATCATCAAATTACTTAGAATTCTCATTAACGTTTTAATAATTCCGCAAAAGGGTGTATCCAGAGTTCTAGTCTCTTTGTAGAAACTAGTCTCTCTAATTAGAGCTTGAACAAATACCGTGGATATTTCTAGTCCTTTCTTGCTAATTAATAAAGTAGAGACTAAAATACTCCTTCCTAGAAAATTCTATTTGATGAATAATTCAATCAATATAAAATTAGATATTTTTTAATACAGGATGTAAAAACCCCATCACATAGCCTTTATCTAAGAATTCTGTACAACAAATTTAGTAACATTGAGCAAACATTGTTGGTGGGAAACAACTTTTAATTTTAGTGTGAAAAGTCGCTGTTTACGCATCGGGCAAAACATTATGCTTGGAGTTGCAAGTAGTTTTTAAACTTAAGTTACAACATTATGAAAAAAAAAGTTGAAGATGTTGGATCTATTATAAATATCCCACGGGAACGTACTACCGGGATTAAAAGTACCCTATGTGTTATTGTTGGAAATTACTCAAAATACCATGTGTTAGGTTAAGTAGTTACTAATGCCACTTATAATGTGCAGAGTCAATTGTGGGCTGTATGAATATGTTCCATAGTCTTGAATGTGATCCATTGTCTGAAATGATTAAAATATACTTCCTTCCTATTACTTTCCTTTACTATTAAATGTTCCCTCTAATAAAACACCAAATAATAACAGTTATATTATAAGCTATCTGTGTGCCAAATTTCATCCAAATCCATTCAGCCGTTTTTACGCCAATCTTGAACACACAATTAAAAAAACTTTATTTTCGGCACCACACCTCGTAGCATTACTTTTTTCCAAAAATATTAAATGTACAGTTCTGACTACGTTACTGTTTAATTATACGGGGTGGCAGGGACATCGACGCGAAAACTGAAACCATGGATTCAGTACATGATTTTGAACCCCCCAGCGTTGAAATTTTACGTCGGTTATTAAAAAAAAAATCTGCTGTTCCATACATTTTGACCGGTATTGCACTTTTCTATGAAAAAATTTCAACGCAGGGGGGTTCAGAATCATGTTCTGAATCCATGGTTTCAGTTTTCGCGTCGATGTCCCTGCCACCCTGTATGTATTAGTCATTAACACGTCTCCTTTTCCAACTACCCTCCAACTAGTTGAACAAATTTAATTGTGTCAACATTACTGGCACATTTGTGCTCATTACGGTCGTAGATACTCTATTGTTTTATTTAGCTCCAACACCCAGTAATAACGTGAAATTGTGGCCGCATAATTAATGCAATAAGTCTCGACTCTTAATTACTTATTTAATTAATCGAAATCCGTGTTATTATAATGGTGATGATAAGCTGATTACTGTTTTGATATTTGGTTTCAGTTAATCTGGTAATAAAATTGAAGTTTAATTTATTTATGACGTGTGGTTGCCTGTTGGAAGAAAATAGGTAAATCCACTGTTACAAAATAGGCAAAAAATAAAACAAAACCGCAGCGGAAAACTTTCCTGAAAAGTAGTTACTTTTCTGCGGAGAAAAGAACTTTGCGCAACATTCATGATACATTGGCGGTTGCCAGCTGAGGGGTTGCAAACTCCGTCCAATAATTGTTACCTACTTATTAGTTGGATAGAAAAACTGCAGCATTCACCAAGACCATCAAAATATCAAATAATGATATGGAAAAGCCGGAAATCCAGCTAAAAAAACATATATTAAATAAAATACTACACATCCCATCCCATGGATTGCCTAGTTTTATTGATCGGTTATTATTATTCCCTTCCTAAAATGAACTAAAAGTAATAAATGAATTATAGTAATATACTTATAAATCCTTCTAAGGATTCATTATTCAATGTCACCTGATCTATGTAGTTCCGCCAAGGACCTCCTGCAGCATTGCAACTAAGGTAACATGCGAGATGACTCACTTACAACTATATAAGTAACTACGTGCTTGAAATTCATCGCATTGCTGAATGGAATATGTGCGAAGGTAAGCTTGTCTTAACAGTTAGGTATAGGATACACTAAGGTTAACTTTAACACGTGACTTTACTCATCATTGTGAACAACTTTTACCATGGGACCAAACCTGAAATCGCGAATAAAAATCTGCTGTTGCGCACTGGATAAAAACTTACTCTGTATGGTCTTATTTATATGGCCTCTATTATGAAGTCAAATACAAAAATAAAAATATGATACGTGAAACATAACGCTAGGTTTTTTTTCTTAACAAAGTAGTAACAGGCACAGTACAGAAGCCCTAGCATGAACACGCGGAATAAACGTAATGTAAATTAGGACGGTTTCTGAATCGAAAATATTATTAAATCAAATGTGTTTTATTCAAATTAGGCTGAGAATCAGTTGTCCTAGCTTTTTGGTTTAAAATGCGGCAAATACAATTACAAACAAAGCAATTATAGATAATATTATAGAGTTGAGACGTGGACAATCCAAGCAAGAGGAAGACAGATGACAGACGCATTCGAAATGTGTTGCTGGAAGGCGGATGCTCCGAATACCATGGACAGCCAAACACACAAATGTGTCTGTCCTTTCCCAAATCAAACCAAAAACCCGACCCGATATCAAGACCCAATTGTCTACAACTGTAGACAATCGGGTCTTGATATCGAGTTGGGAAAATACACTGTAAGCAAACTTGCATATAGTGTATTTTGACCTATTTCGGCCACAAAATGTGAAGGGGAGATAGCAGCCTTGAAAAGCTGGTCATTGTTGGCAATATCGAAGGAAAGAGAGCATGAGGCCGGTCGCCAACACGATGATCCGACCAAGTAAGAGAAGGTACGTCTTCAAGCAAATTTCAGTAGGTGTTGATGGCAACTTTGGGCCGGAGTCGATGGAGGCAGATTGTTCGCTTAAAGTCGTGACCACGATCCTCAGTAATGAGGGACCGATTGAAGAAGATAGATAGTATCTATAGGTGAAAGTAATTGTGCTTGCCGCATTTAGATTCATATCTATTATACAGGGTGTTTGGCAGAACGTTGAACATACGAAAATGGTGGATAGGTGGGGTTATCTGTTACTTACTCAGCCCTAATTTATTTGGCCTTTGTTTTTTTTTAATGCAAGTTGAAATTAAGATTTAAATATTTTTTACATCTTTCTGTAAGTTTGAGGACTCATAACTTTTTTTCTAGCTAACATCTGAATTAAGCAATCATTTTGTAAGAATCTGCCAACATTAAAGATTAAAAAATAAACAAAAATATTGCCTGTTTTACCCATTTTTAATAAAAATTACACTTTACAAGTTAAGAAAATTGTGAAACTAGAAGAAAGCAAAAAAATTTCATACCTATACAGGGGGCCAGGGCCAAATAAATTAGGGCTGAGTAATTAGCAGATGACCCCACCTATCCACCATTTTCGTATGTTCAACGTTCTGCCAAACACCCTGTATTTGAATCTTTATTTTTAAGGAATAAAGATTCATTTCAATTAGATATTAATTTAGTTTTAAGATTTTAAGGTATCACCTATAGACATGAATAAAAATCGTATCTAATAGATAATCTAATTTATATCTAGTTAATTGATTCAGGCGTGACCTTGCGGATATCTATTATAAAATACAATAGACGTGGATATATTTAGTAATCTGTTCCGCTTAGCTATTTCTAAAGAGCCATAAAAAACCCTGAAAGAAATCGACACGTGTTTCACCTCTCAACGAGGTATCCTCAGGATGACGATTGACTTATAGCGAACTCGAACACAGCGTGTTGGCACACTGAGCGCTGAACGCAGACTGGGTTTTTTATGGCTCTTTAGAAATAGCTAAGCGGAACAGGTTACTAAATATATCCACGTCTATTGTATTTTTTTAATTTTTTTCTAATAGATATGAATCTTTATTAATATCTGAATGTGGCGATAACTTAAAATTTCAAAACTAAATAAACATTATGTGCGAAACGCTTATTTTCAACTTTAAAATCGTTCGAAATTACGTTACGTTTACTCCGCGCGTTCGTGTTAGGCCGGACTAGCTAGGTAGTAGGTACAGACATTTATAATTTTCGTTTATAAAACTTTATAATTTTCGTGTATAAAACTTTGGCACTAACAAAAGATTTATAAATACTAATCTAACTTATCCGTACCATTTTAATGTTGACATTAAAAATCCGTTGCCGGAGTGAGATCCCAAAAGACCACTGTGGACGGACTTAATAAGACATTTATGGATAAATGAGTTTGTGACAAGGTTACACACAGGGCCAGTGTGTTTTTGATACTATCTCTCTGTTCAATGGAAGGTTGGTACATTTAAAATAGCCTCCACGAGGGTCGATACCTACTTAAATATATGTAGGTACGTCTAACGCAAGTTCTGTGTGTGCTACCACGGCATGTGTTTTTATAAGTCATGTTGCTGATACGAAAGAATAAGATGTAGGTATTGTAAGGCCGTTTGTCCACCGTTACGTCAGCGAGACGTCAACAAAACGTCAACGAGAACGAGATGACGGCGCCGAAGTAGTTATACATTGTATGCATTTATTATGGCTGCGTTTCCACCGCACACCACCACCGGGACGTCACGTTCAGTTCGAATAATCTCACGTCTGACGGCTCATTGACAATGTGCGGTAGACCAACAGTTTTAGGACTTTGCTGCCCTGGTACCGCAATAGATGTGGCGCAACAAATTCAGCATGACTTTTCATTAGTGGTTATTAATGAAAAGTCATGCTGAATTTGTTCTATTTATGTTCAAGAAAACATGCTCACTTTTTCGCGACTAAAACTAAATTCTTTACTGTAAAACAAACGCTTCTTTTAGAATTTTTAATCTAATTCTAAATTCACTTGAGTGATCGAATGAAACCAGAATATTTTTCTGTCAGCCTGCATGATGTAAGGTTCCCTTTTGCAGACAACCTTAAGAGTAGGTATCTACTTTTAACCAGCAATGCCAAACGGTCTACCATTTTGGTCTATACCCTTTTGGGATTACTCGCGCGGTTATATTGTATAGATAAACATGTACTTGATTATCAGTAACGCGTCGACGCCCCATTCCCCGTTTTTCTTCGCTTACTTCCTATCCAGTAACATATGGCTGATCAAAATCTTTCCTTCAGACAAGCACAAAGAATATACGGCAATATATTACTCGTTATAGCTACTTCGTAAATTTTGTTTGGGATTTCTTTACAAAGGGCATGAATTTTTTATTTATGTACTTAATATGTTAATGATCTTGTTGATGTGGGTGGCCTGGGGTGAAGAGATTTCCGATTATGGATGTCACTGGAGGAATATTTTGTTCTACTAGAGATCTCACAATTATTTCAACTTGATTCAATGATTCGTGCAATTGTGTTTGACAGGATTTCAGCTAAGTAAGCGTGCTGTGTAAGCGCCCCGTCATGTCCTATCTTCGACTGTCAATCATTAAATCCAGGAGTAATTTCAGTATTACCGGCCTTAGGTAATACTGAAATTACTCCTGGATTTAATGATTGACTCATGTAGAACGAAGCGTTTGTCGACAAGCGCTGGTTATCAACGCTGACCGTCGCCGATAAGCGGCAAAAAGTTGCTATGTGATTAGTCGGCACCGATCCGCGCTGATTCGGAAAAAATTATAAAAACTCTCTGCACCGATCAGCGTTGACAACCATATTAATTAATAAATAAATATCGGTGCCGATTACCAGCGTTTTAGATGAATGCGGCCTAGCGTAAGACGATTTCTGGAAACAGTAGGTATGCACCTGTCATAAATGAACCACAATTCTATTTATTATTTCAGACTTGATGTGCTATTCAAACTCCCAATTCAATAATATTGCACTAACAACAAAGAAAACACCATTACTTCCCCAAAAAAGGAACGCATAGGCTCTAAAACAAATATTTCACAGTGAAACTTTCGTCTTAAAAGCAATGTCTGCGTTAATACTCAGTAATTTGAGCGTTACGAGTTTACGGCTTAATTTGAAGTCGTAATCAGTTTAGCGCGACGCCTCGCCCGGTCGGAGATTACCCGGCGAAAACAAATGACTGACGCATAAATCTTCCTATCCTGAATTACATTGGTACTAACATAACGTTTTTATCTTTACTGTCTGCTTTTATTGTCATAGTTTGGATGCTCCTTCACACCTTTGTTTGTAGGTATAAGTGTGTGACAACCTTTTAGGATGTTGTAAACTTGATGTAAGATGGGCCTTGTCCTTATTTCGATGATGTAAAGGGCTTACAACGCTACAAAGTCCTTTTGGCGCGAGGCCATAATAAAATCAGAACTAACGCCGCCGCCATCTTGTTTGGTCAAAACAATTTCTGTGACAATTTCAGATATTATGTGGACCAACAACGCCCCCCTGTCAACATCATTCAAACGCCAAAAGATCTTTGTAGCACTCTGCGTTCATTATAACTTGTCCCGTGACGCGATTGGTAGCTCTGTTCTGTCAGTCGCCATTTTGAACTCTATTGATATTGAAACTGAGCTTGACAAGCAATGGTGCTAACATGACGGCAAGGATAAGTTAAGTGCCTGCTACACGTTTGAAAACCGCGCCCCCGACAGAGGTGACCCTAGTTGTCGACCGGCAGAGTTTTTTGAAATTTGGTCGTAAACTACCATCTACACGGTTGTAAACCACCAAGGTCACCTCTGTCGGGACGCAGTTGGCGACCGTGTAGCAGGCACTTTATAGTGAACGGTCAGTACCGTCACAGATTAATACAGATGGGACACTCCGCAAAATCATTAAAATATAAAGCGATTCTTGCTACGACACATTAAAGTGCAATTCAGGTCGCACAGCGCTAATTACCTACAGTTATATTCACCTAGAAGTGGCCTCTCTTTCTATCGCGTAACTCTTAGATCTTCTGACTACGTTACACTCACTGAATTGGCCCAACAAGTCGAGCCCGCCGTGTACTTGTAGCTTCATGCCTAAACTGCGTAATAGTATCTCATCTGTATTCATCTGTGGTACCGTATAGTATACGTAGTCCTTAGTCTTAGACATTGACAGGTTTTGGCATGCAGGGTCGTCAAAAATTACCACTGCATTGAATTTCAAAACACGCTTCGCATAGCCCTATAGCATGAATAATGAATTAACAAATTAACAAAAGTAATTAAGTAAAGAAAGGGCGCATAAAGGCACATTGGTTTTTTTTTCTGTAGTTTTTGCATAATTATTCTATCGTATATTTTATACCTAAGATATATATGTTATATACCTATAAATTACCTATATAATTAAGTATCCTGTTTGAAATGGCTTCTGAAATCCAGACTGATTAGCTAATCTATTATGTAATATAGAGTCATTTCATATGATTTTGATATCGTGGTGGTTAACCAATCATAACAGCTGAGAAGATACTTGACAGACAGCAGATTTACTGATCAGAGAGTAAATAAAGTGACAGGGTTCATGTACATGACAGTAATAAATAAATCGGGTATACAGAAAACAGAAGCTACCAATTAATTTCTTGTCTAGCAAAATATCTAAAAAAAAAAACAACCGACTTCCAAAAAACACTACAAAGTGAAAAATAACTTTAATTTCGGAAGTCGGAGTCTTTCTTTGGTTTTGAATTTTCGTTTTTTGTCACCGACTTCCGAAATTAAAGTTATTTTTCACTTTGTAGTGTTTTTTGGAAGTCGGTTTTTTTTTTTTTTGTAAAAAGTTTTTATTTTTCACTTTTTAGTTGGGCTACCCCACACAAATTCGAAAACCACTACCTGCTATGTAAATGACAGTGACAGGAACTTATCATATCATCCACATACTAAGTGGGAAAAAGTATGTATCATTGAAGTTAACTCAAAAACTATCGAAGCAAAGTTAATAAAATTTATATGGAACCACCTCAAGATTATACCCTTTCAAACAAAAAAAGAATTTTAAAAATCGGTCCACAATTGACGGAGAAATCGGTGGACATACATAAAAAAAAGAAAGAAAAAAAAACAAACATACGCGACGAACATATAACCTCCTCCTTTTTGGAAGTCGGTTAAAAATATACTTTTGTGAATGTTTTCATTTTCCATTTTTACCTCTAACGTTGCAAACACATAACCGAAAGCGGAATTGAATGTTTTTTATTTTGTTTCGTTGCACAGTTGTCGCTTCCGGCTTGCTTTCTACAAAAAATATAAAAGAAAGCGAAACATTTTATAGGCTACTTCGTTAGTCGTGTCAATTGTTTTTGCCGTACAGTTAATTAGTGTATATGTGCTCTTGTATGGCTCGAAAGGGATAACTTCGTCTTGAAGACCTAGAGGGGGATTTATGTCACCGTAAAATTGCAAATACCGTCAGTTTGTAATGAATCTCGTGAGGTAATAAACTGTAGAAAATCTGTGAATTGATAATTTCGTTTACAACGAAACGCATGAAATTAGATAGTTCAAATTTATCCGCGTCTTGCCGTCAAATTGTGAGATAGCAACGATGAAACGACATAAAAATAATACTGTAGTGGTTACACCGCCACATACGAACTACGCATCATAGACATGACGTCACACAAATCCTGCATCGCGCAATTAGAGTTTACCGAGCGATCGACATGTTACGGCTAAAACCCGAATTGCGGCTACACCTAGTTTTAGCCGGTTACAACTAGGTGCGGCCGGTAGCAGTTGGTTAAACTTGCCTAAATGGACCCTGGCACTCGCCGGCCGCTGCCGCGGCACCGCTCGCTTCGCTCGCTCGGCTCGTGCGGTGTGTTATGTGGTCACAGTTCTAACCTAACCTAACCTACCTTTCAGCCATTTTCATTTGCCACAACTAAATTTAACCAACTGCTACCGGTCGCACCTAATTGTAGCCGGCTAAAACTAGGTATAGCCGCACTTCGGGTTTTAGCCGTGACAGACATACATACCACATTTCAACTTCAAACCGATGGGCAAGTTGCCCGCCAGACACAACACCCGTCTGGTCGGAAGATCCTCCCTTTTATTTATTTATTTATATATACCTACTTTATTGTATACCACAAAAATACATAACAAAAAATAAATCAAACACTACAAAATATACAATGGGCGGCCTTATCGCTTTCCGCGATCTCTTCCAGGCAGCCTTGGAATGGACAGTGATTTGCCTGAACATAAAATGGGGCTGTCTTTGGTGCAAATAATAAGTATATTATATACTAGAATAGATACACAGATATATACATATCCTAAATAATACATACATACTTACTAAATATATAAGCAACAAAAATAAACGAAGACTATAGATAATTACAGTTACGAGAATAAGATCACAACGACAAGTAATGTTCCTTTACGAGTCTCTTAAATACAAGTAACGATTGCGCACGTTTTATTTGAACTGGCAATGCATTCCACAAACGAGCGGCCTGGACAGTAAAGGATTTGTCGAGGAAAGTTGTGGATGCATAGGCATTTTAAGCTTTAAGTTATCTGATGACCTTAAAAGTTTCTTGTGGGAGTCGCAAAGAAACTGGAAACGTTTCTTGAGATAGAGAGGGGTGGAAGGGGAAAAAAGAACATTATACAAAAGGGAAAGAATAGGCCCTTTTCTATGGTGGATGAGTGAACTTTATACCCTGTTCCTCATGCCACTAAAATACCGAGTTTTATTTGTTCTTTTGAAAAATTTAAGTTTTGCAATGCAGGCGGTATTCATAGCATACCATTAACACCACGCCGGATAGGCAGAGATGTATAGTACACCCACGTTTCGCGAGTTATATTTAAGTTCCGTGTAACAGGGGCGAGCCTATTGCCATCATAATACATATGGTGGTTTACGACAAAATTTCAAACGGCTTTGCCTGTCGCCAACCAAGGTCACTGTCGGGGACGCGGTTGGCAGCCGTATAGATTAGTACCGCTTGGTCATACACGCACGCCAGTTGCGAGTACTACGCACCAGGCCATTATGAAGAATATCACCAATTAGGTATGTCTTACTACTGCACAGACTCCGGGCCGCTACTGAGAAATTCCTGTTGGAAAAAACCAATAACGAACCCAGGACCTCGTGCCTAACAGTGGTACTTGCAACCACTAGATCAACGAGGCGGTATTCATTAAAGATTTCATTGTTTATATTTACGAAATATCACTTAATTGATTTCGTTAAATAATTATCAACTTTATTTGGTACGGAATATTTTTATTAAAAAATGCTGCGGTTTTTGTTTACTTCATTATTAAACCGAACTGAATTTGCATGAGACAGTTACTGAATTAAAAAAAAATAATTCGATTGTTTCGTGACTGCAATGTTTTAATTTTAAATACTTACAATATCTGCTGCTAAGAAATTTCTTAAACTTAATACAATTGTAAATACCTCCTGAAATCTCTTGAAGTTTTATTATTAAATGAAAGCTGAAATAATTCTTGGAGAATTCCCTATTTATTTTTAAAAGCTTCCAATTATTACGATGTGTTTTAATTGTGAAATCTGAGTTTCGTCCAATCTAAAATAAATTCTCAGGTGTAGGTACAAAGTTTTGTGTTCATACTCGTACAACATTTTGTTTTATCATAAAAATATAGGTAAAGAAAGAAGTATGTCCCTGGGAAACTTTGCAACACTTTTTTATTCAAATGCAACTATTAAAATAACGATTATGGTATTCTAGCGTGTCTGTCTGAGACCTAAATATACAGGGTGGAAGAGACATTGCTGCGCAAACTGTTACCATGAATCCAGCACATGGTTCTGAACCACCCAGTGTAGAAATTATTAGTGAATTATTTAAAAAAAATCTCCTGTTCCATACATTTTGGCCACGTGTAGGTATTGCACTTTAGTATGAAAAAGGAAATTAAAAAAAAAAGACAAAATGTCTACGGGGGTTTCTTCCCATCGTTTGAACTTCGCCGAAGTTGAAAAAGCCAAGTTTTAGATGAAATAAGAAACAGAACATCGTCGAAATCACTTAGGTAAATAGATTGTCTACAATGATTCAGCCAACCTTGGAAGTTATGCAAAAAGCAACAGAAGTGAAACAATAAAATATTGTTTTGTGATCCATGAAAGAAGAACAAAGCAATAAATTATTCAGAATTAATCTGAATAACACAAAATACGTTAGGATCATTGATCCAAATATAAATTGTCACAGTTACGACGCTGAGTGTTTTTCCTTGTAATGATCTTCGACCTTATTCCGACGCCGACGATTTGTCGGAATTATGCGTCAATTATCACCGTTCCTCCTTTGTATGAGATTCTTTGAAGTCCAAAGTATTACCCAATTATTATAATAAGAATTGTTTTCATCGTTCCGTCAGTTTATCGACGATTGCCGACGTCATTATAATTGAATAAAATTATATTGATCTCATTTGAGTGGTTAGTCCGAAAGTTGACATGGTATTAGTGACGTGAATCTACTATAACACGAGCACCTACATGTAGAGTGGGATTTATTCATGTTCTACGGGGACAACTTTCATGTAGACCTGTTAGAGCTATCCATCACATGCATGACACACAACGAGAGTAGATGCAGTACTTTCACAGCTATTTTACCTCTGACAGCAACCTTATTGCAACGAGGATAAAGACCACTGAAAAATAGAAGTTAAAAGAAACGTGAAAGGACTGTACTTTAGCCAGGACATCACTAGTTCACTACAGTCTGCTGCACTACTGCAGCACAGACATGAATGAACCAATAAGGTTTGCTATGGCTGACAAACTCTTTTGTGATTGGTGAATTAGTACTTGATATTACATGGTTGTGACGTAGGTATCCTACAGTGCATTCATTATAACTTGACCCGTGACGCGATTGCTGTCAGTCGCCATTTTTAACTCTATTAGTATTGAAACTAAGTTTGACAAGCAATGGTGTCAACATGACGCAAAGGACAAGTTATAGGGAACGGTCTGCCACGAGCTACACGCTCATGCGACGGGGCGAGAAAACAAATGAAAGAAGTTGTTTGGAGTATGCCATGAGTCTCCGAGACACGACTTGCAGACCGACGGACGGATGGAAACAGGTGACGTGCGCGCATGTGACTTGATGCAAGGAGCGACACCCGAGGCCATGAACAAGGCCTTAGTTAATCGCGAGAGCCATGCGGCGTGTTTTTCGACCATGCTTCATCGTAAAAATATCGATGACAGATACAAAATAAACCAGAGAGATAACAGCAGGCTTAAAATTAAATTATACATAAACTCACGCCTTCTTCCCATGGGGGTAGGCAGAAACTACAGAACGCCACCTGCTACGATCCTTACATACTTTTGCCTCATTTTGCCTTGTAATTCTTTTACAAAATATCAACAGTTTCAAATAGCTTCATTTTACGGTACGCCATTTGTTCATGACAACACAGTAAAAGAAATGGCGAAGGCGTAGGAAGTCTTTGCTCCTAGGACGAAGAGTTTTGTTCTTTGTTTTAGCGGTGTAATTACAGACAGCTTTTAGGTTTCGGGAGAGTACCTAGCAGGCTTATTATTTGCCTGGCAAGAGTATTTAAGAACGTTATTAATTAATAAACGATGAAGTAAATCTGTTGGAAATGAATATTAATATAGATGATATGAACTAACCAAGTAATTCGTAATAAGTTAATTTTGCTATAAAGTTAGAAATTCTAAGTATGACACAATAGATTCCTGAAGTAATAATGTTTAATTAAAATTGAAAACCCCTATTTTTTTCCATTAAAAAACATAACATCACACCTGTAATCTCCGAAGGGTTAGATAGAGGTGTACCTATAGTACACCCACATTTCGCCAATTATGTTTTAACTCTCATGTAATGGGGGCGAGCCTATTGCCATCAACCTGGCATAAATCCAGACTCCAGGCTGGTACAGAGAGATTCGTAATGGAAAAACCCAATAACACTTTGCCCGATCTGGGAATCGAGCCCAAGACCTCATGCTTAGCAGTAGCGCTTGCAACCACTGGACCAACGAAGCAGCCTAAGCTACTTTGGATTTGTGCCCGGTTGATGGCAATAGGCTCGCCCCCTATTACATGGGACTTAAACATAACTGGCGAAATGTGGGTGTACCTGCTACAGGGACACCTCTGCCCAACCCTTCGGGGAAACAAGGCGTGATGTTATGTTTATGTAAATATAAAGCACAATCACTGCTAGTGGTAATGAATTCCATTACACAAACCAAAGGTAATTTAAGTATATTTTAACTAAGTTTTATATTTTCTCATAACGAAGTTTAGTCCGCCCCTTTTACGTTAGGCTTATAATCGTGATAAATATTTAGTGCTGTAATAAGCTTCGTAATTAGTTATTAAAGTCAATATTAAGCCTTGGACGTTGAATAGCTTCTAAAGAAAATATTTTCTTGCTATATAGTCATTAAAATTTTTGTTCTTTCACGCCAACTTTTGTTTTAGGATATTTTAATAGCAATAAAAATCTTCAGTCATATACTAACAATTGCTGTTAAGACACAGCAATTGTTAAAGAACAAAAATTTTGTTTTAGGATATTTTAATAGCAATAAAAATCTTCAGTCATACACTAACAATTAGACAACATTCATTGCGTTATTTACGCTATCGATCAAATACATTTTTGAAACATATAATGGATTAGGAATTTCCTACAAAATCCTTCGGATTGTGAAAGAAAGTGTGGTACGCAATTAGGAAGCTGGTCCTGACTGAGTCGGTTTCACGATATCATAGTTCAGTTGTCAATTAGTAGAGCACATATGTACGTATTTTTGATGTATAACATTTTCCTCTCACTATCCTGCAATCAAAATCTAAATCTAAATAATCAAATTGTGTGTCACAGGAAGCCGGAGAAGCGCGCGCTATTTGATTTGACAAATGAGCGCGTTCGGTGCTATAGTTGGCCGTCAGAAACGACCTTGATGAGACCTCGCCCCTTTAATGTTGCTTATTACCATAATGTTGCACATTACCAAGGTGAGATGTCAGATGTTACACATCGTATGCGACTACTGTAAAGCTCGCTAGTTTTTTTTTATTGGACAGAGTTAACGAACCCAACAAATCCTCACTTTGAATTTGAATCCAATGTTACCAATTTTTTTTTTAATCAAAGCTGTTTATGCTATGACAATTGAATAAATAATTTTACTTTTTTATTTAGCTATAACTTTATGCGTATCTTCATAAAAACACTCGCTTGTACAATAGACTATTCAGGTGGCGATTTGACCAATCAATCTACTTAGCCTTTTCCCAACTATGTTGGAGTCGGCTTCCAGTCTAACCGGATGCAGCTGAATACCAGTATTTTACATGGAGTGACTGCCTATCTGACCTCCACAACTCAGTTACTAGGTAATACGATATCCCTTGGTAAGACTGGTTGTCAGATTTTTGGGCTTCTGACGACCCGTAACGACTGTCAAAGATCCACGAATGACAGCCGAGACCAATGGCTTAACGTGCTTTCCGAGGCACGGAGAAGTTTCGGTATGTAAAGATGGTCACCCATCCACAGACCAACCCCGGCAAGCGTAGCTTAACCTTATGAATCGACCCGTGTGGCTGTTATTACTTAGCCACGAGCTCCTCAGGTGGAGATTTGACCATTTTTCCTTATTGTTGTGTATGTAGAGAAAACAATAAAAACTATTTCAATTATTAAATCAATTATTATGTCTTTATTTGCCTTAAATATGGTAGGTATAAAGTTGTTACAGTCACGAATTAATCTAAAGTCCACATGTTTAGCTAATATAGTATATGTATCAAGCGTAATGATCCATGATCCATCCTGATCTATGCGTCATGTTCATAAACGAGCGCCGTCAGTTGGGAGTGTCATCTCTTAGCTATCACGGCTTATTTAAATTTTTGTATTGTTTTTTTGTTTTATTACGAACGCTTTTAACGTGCACGTCTTTCTACATTATTCTCACATGCATAATTTCAACATGAATGATGTAACCAATTATTTGTAAATAAAAAAATATTGATTTAAAAGTGTGTCCATGGAGTTTCTTGCCCGTTCTTCTCGATAGGTACTTACTACGCTTTGGAATGGGCAACTAGCTTTATATTTCTGACTGACCGACTCCTTGAAAATTCAAAAGTGCCTGTAAAAATTGAAATAAATGCTTTGAGTTTTTTTTGAGAATGATAATGCTCATTCATGCCTTCTCCGTATAAGAAAAGGTCTTTTCATTTAATCCTATACTATTAAACGAGCAATATTTATATATATTTGTAATCACGTTCTCGAAAACGACTCTAACGATTTCGATGAAAGTTGCAATATAGAAAAAAAAAATATTTTTTTATACAGGTGTTTACGGGGGTGAAAAATCGATCTAGCTAGGTTTCATGTCAAGGAAAATTGCATTTCTCCGTATTTTCACCCGAGCAGAGGTCAGTCGCCCAAAGTTTAGAACAAGATAAACCTTAGAATAATGACATGGCAGCATGGAATTAGTAAGTACCTACTATCATGGCAGCATGGAATTAGTATGTACCATACATGGAATTAGAATTAACTTTCCTATAATATTAAATGAGTATTCTCTATTTTCACCAGAGTAGAGCTCGGTCGCCCAGGTACTAGTATAATTTAATAGGCATGGTATCTTCTTAATAAAAATCCTAAAGTCATTCACTGACTGACAACGCACAGCCACTGGATATAGAAGCATGAAATACACGATTTCCAAATATTCCTTTACTATCGAAAGTGAGTACTAAGGAAAGATTTTTGAATTTAAAATTCGTATGGAACTTAGTTATTTTCGTCGATGGGAAATCCCATTGAGTGCCCGGCTTTTTTTAATAACTACCTAATACCTAGTTACTGCAGTAATACTAATGTTGTGTGTTGTGTTGGTGACGTCTGCATGTGCTATTTGCATTAACTGCAAACAAGTTCGTTTCACAGCATAATATTTTCTTTAATTTCTCCAGCAACATGAAAACTATATTTACCAGCACACTAACCGAAAAGGCATTAAAGCTAGACACACTTCCCAGGAACTGCATAATATATTATGTGTGCACTAACGACCAGACAGGCGCATTTAAGTTTTAAGTTCTTTAGCAATCAAGAAACGCTTGTAAGAGATTGTTGGGTTCCACAGAACAAACAAGAGCTCGGGACGTCACCGCTAAATTAGGGGAGTTCGCTTTAATTATAATTATTAGTAAGCCGACGATGCGAAGTACATGCTGCTACTGACACCTATTTATTTATTACACGGAATTCTGTTTTGCGTTTCTGTTTTGGATTTTGAGGTATTTTGTATCCAGTTTGTTTATTTCATTTTGTATCTACAATCACATAGCAGATGCGGTTAAGACTGAAATTATCCAATGGCATTGGATAAAACGATTTGATTTTGGAGATGCTATTAGTATCATAGAAAGCTTCATAAATGTGTTATGATAAAGAATAAACTTTTTTTTTTTGAGCACTGCTCATTCAACTAATAACTGAACATTTCTATGGACCAATTTTATGTAGACCAATCTATTATAAATATCCATGCGTGCGTGTCCTGTTGCCTGCACGATGTAGGACTGATGAACGCTACTAAAGTGCCAAACTCGTAGCCAAATTCTGGGCTGACTCTATATAAATTAGCCATCGACACGCTAAGAAGATCATAAATATTTTAACACATAGGTATAATTCGCGTCAAAGTTTATGGCAGCTCTGAAGTGAGCTGCTCGTTGCACAGTACCCCACCCCTTACCCCCGCGGTCACATGAATTTGTTACTGCGCAGCGACTCGCCTCATGTTCCGAGTCGCAATAAAGTTTAAATCGGGCTGTACACTTATCTACGCATCAAACTAAAATCACCTCTGGGTTTATGTCACCTTAACATTGCCCACGATACCTTTCAACTCTTCATAAAATTAATTCCAAACTGCAGCCTCCTTACCTTCCATTCCTCAATACAACATCAACAAACGTCCTACAAACACGTTACGGAACACACAAACAAACACAATGGTTGTATCCACAATCAATGTCAAATCAAAGCCTTAGAAACTGAACTAGTTGTGAATCTGTGAACTCAGAGGCACAGTGCAGTATGCAAACGATCGGGAACAAAGTCATCGTCTCGACGGAAATCCTTGTAACTAATAACTGAACAGTTACCATTTGAGTGTCGTGCTTGTAAGGAATTCTGTTTTGTTTTTGGTATTTTTCCTTTTTTTTTGTAGGTAATGGCATCTCACAGATCAACCTAGGTTGTCGGCTGCTTAACCGGGCTATCCTGTGGATGCGTTAATAAATTAAGATCTCTAGCCACGGCTTAAAACTTATAAATTAAGCGACTACACGCTAAGGGCACCCTCGGCTTAGGTCGTTGCTGGGGGATGGCAGCAAGGGTCAGGCTGGATCGGATCAAACACAAAGATTTCCTGTGGGTTCACCTTTTATATGTTTTACTAGCTGTACCCTATGTTACCTTAGTCTGGGTCGCTGTCGCCGGATATGGTGAAGAGGACTATACTATACATATATATACCCTTATCCTTACATATTATAAAACTAAGTCCCCCGCTGCGTCTGTCTGTCTGTCTGAACGCGATAAACTCAAAAACTACCGAACGGATTTTCAAACGGTTTTCACCAATGGACGGAGTGATTCATGCGAAAGGTTTTGTGTAAATTGGCTGAAATTTGACGATTATTTTTGAAGAAGTCGGAAAAAATCATGCCGACTGGGAGCTTTACTGGCGTGCGCTGCCTAAACCGAAAAAGATACATCAAATTTATGTTCTACGGTATTGTTTATCTTAAAAAGTTCAACAAAAATATCCAGAATGGCATATGTCTATCTTCTAAGGATGACCCACAATAACCATTTTTATCTTTCAGAATTAGATAAAAATTTAATTGTTATTTCTGAAGCTTTTTTGACCAGTATAGTATTAATGCTTATCCAATAACATGTGTTATTTAAATTGGGCATTTAATTAAAATTGAAATATGCCTTGTATCATATCATTTAAATGAATAGTTTAAAAGATATCACAGTTTCAAAATTACGCGTAGCAACGTGGGCGGAGCGGTAGGAGTCAATGACGTTTTCCTCGGTTATTAGGTATGAAATCTCGGTAGTACGTTCCCGTGGGATATTTTCCGACATCTACGCGGGCGAAGCCGCGGGCAAAAGCTAGTATATATATATATATCTTACGTTAGATGGAATATAACAGTCAACGAGACCTTACCTTAGATTTAAACAAAATGCAAATTCAAGTTTCGGCTAATTTGAATTAATATAGGTAGGTATAGGATGTATACGTACTCAAAAATATTACTTCTACTGGTTCACGATAAGTACGGAAGTAGGTACTTCAAATCGCTAGTTTTTCTCAGAACTTGAACATAATATTAGTTTAACCTAGTAAGGGATTAACTCTTTTTTATATAAACCAGTTACTTTTATAATTAAGTCCTATTACGTGTTTTTAACTTTTTACGGAAATTCATGATTTTTGACGCTGTCATTTTCAGCAGCATAAATATATTTTAATAATTTGATTATAATACTTAACGTTAGTGCCATTCTCTTTCTTGTGAGTTGGAGTTACACATTATTTTAGTGTAATTTGCTGAATTGACGCGGAATATTAAAGTACTTCGGATGACCACTGAAAATCAGCGCTGTGCTGTAGGTCTCCCATAGCACAGCATCATGCTGAGTGGAAGCCTTCTTGTCACAGTCATGTCGTGCAGCTGCCGCCTAAGTAAATTCTGTTCTATGCTCGTGATTTGTTATGTACTTTGTGTTGTTCTCTGATTACTCTTGTCTTTTATGTATGCACGTGTTTCTGTGACAAATAAACCTATTTTTCTTTCTACTTTAATTTTATTTATTGTAATTTATTTATATGATTGCATTGAGAAACGAAAACTGTTGAAGATGAGGATGGTCTTGAACATTTAATGGAAACACATATACAGTTTCCTTTCGTGTATTTTTAAGACATTTCTTTTTACACTGATGTTGGTAGAAAAACATAAGAAACAAAATAAAAAAGAAACAAATACATAAATATAAAAAAGGTTGATAGCTGGTTGCCAACAAAAACGAAAGAAACGGATTCATTGTAGATAGAAGTTTTATATCATATAAGTTTATTTGATAAAATTGTGTTTATTTGGAATATAATATACGATTTTATCCGTGAAAACTCAAGGAATTAAAGAAATTCTAGAACTCCTAATAAACAAGTAAAACATTCAACTTATCTTTTAGTAATTTTTACTTTTATAAGAATTACATGAAACAATGTGAATTTGAGCGTCACAGTTCTATCACAGTCGGTTTTTCTTGTAAACTGAGTTCGTAAAATATTTATACTAAATTACACGAAAATAAAAATAAAAATTTGTAACTCCAACTTACAAAAAAGAGAATGGCACAATCGTTATTATTATCAAAAAATTTAAATATCTTATTGCTGCTGAAAATTACAGCGTCAAAAATCATGAATTTACGTAAAAAATTAAACAGGACTCTTAAAAACGAAAACCCAGGCCATATCTGAATCTGGAATTGTTCACGAAACTATTTTTGGACGATAACACATTTCTCCTTAGGGAAAATGGTGTCAGTTACACAGAAGTTTAATTATAAACAGAAACTTTCCCTTAACCTAGACCACTTCCAAACAACTGTCCAACAAAGCGTCTAATCTCTATCTCCTCTATCTCAACTTTAAATTAAGCAAGTCGCGAGTTAGCCTGAATACGTAATGCGGTACCGTCTCGCCGTGTCCCTAAACACCTAAACGCAATCTGGAATTCATACGTGCATTCGCCTACTATGCCGTTGAAAGTTTTACCCGAATGTTTCACAAATGTACACAAGCTCGGTAGACACCGCGATCCTTAACTGAAGTGCAGCAGGTGCCTTCGTGGCCATGAATATTAACACACATGAATATTCCGACTATGTTTGCGCATTTCTTGCATGATGACGTCTCGCTTGCAAGAAAACCTTGAAGCGACTGTTAATACTGGCTTTAATAAGTTAAAATGAACGAGCGCGGAATATCAAGCTCACATTATGGCAAACTTTGATGTGTATGTGTTAGAGAATCGACGTCGGTTTAACGGATGACGATGAAATTAAACAAAGAAATAAAACATTCTGGATTATCATATTGAGTAGTTTTCATGATGAAAAATAAAGGAACTTCTTCACGTGAATAGAGTCGCTGGCATAGCTTTCGGAGTTTTGGTTTTTAAATAATAAAATCAAATAAAAATTATGTTTATTTATCTCCACAAATTACATTTATATAGATAATAAGTTGACAGATATTTTGACAAAATTGTATAATTTGTGGGAGATCTGAAGTCTAAACTAAGCCTAGGCCTGTATTTTAGAACTCCAAGTCCCCCATTGTAACACATAGTAAAGAATTGTCAACGTGGTACAATTGCGAATGGTTGGTAGTGTGTCTGAGTATTTGTTTGTTAGAGTTTGTGTGCATGTGTGTGTGCGTGTGTGTTAGATCGATAACATCACGCCTGGTTTCTCCGAAGGGGGAGTTGTACCTTAATAGAAAACCCACATTTCGATGGTTATGTTTAAATCCCATGAAATAGGGGGTGAGCCTATCGACATCAACCGAGCATAAATCCTCTCCTACGGGCTGTAACTGAGGAATTACTAATGGAAAATCCTAATAACACTTTGCTGACCTGCGAATCGATACAAGGACCACATGCTCAGCAGTAGCGCTTGCGACCACTAGACCAACGAGGCAGTCGAGGTTTTTAGAACGATACATAAACTCAAAGAATAATTTAACTAACAGGAAGATACTAGTTTAAAAGAAATAGTTTTATGTAAACCTGTAAAGTCGAAAAGTTCTTGAAGTTATAAAACTTGGGTAGTTTCTTAGACGCGGGTACTTTATAAAATTATAACAAGAATAAAATAATTCGCTACACGTCACCTAGATTTAGAAAAGAAGTAGTTTGTGTTTAAATTTATCAAAACTTGACAAAGGGTGAAAGTTTTAATACTTACATTTTAATACAGTCTATTGTAGTCCACTGCTGGACATAGGCCACTCCTCGGCTGCGCCGCAACACCCTGTCCTTCGCCTTCCGCATCCACTCTGTCCGACTCCCAGCCACCTTTTTAAGGTGGTTGGTCCCCTCTAGCTGGGGGGCGTTCCACACTTTGCTTGCCGATACGCGGTCTCTACTCCAGGACTCGTCTGCTTCACCAGCCATCGATCCTTCGACAAACATGGCCAGTCCACTGCCACTTCAGGTTGCTTACTCTGCAAGCTACGGGTATGTCGGCAACTCCGGTTCTTTTCCGGATAATTTCATTTCTAATTTTATCCTCCAAAGATACTCCGAGCATAGTCCGGAAAACCATGGACCCTCGAGGTATAAATACTATTTTTAACCGACTTCCAAAAGAAAGAGATTCTCAATTCGACTGTTTTTTTTTTTGTATGTTTGTTACGTGATTACTCCGCCAATTATGAATTAATTTTGATGATTCTTTTTTTGTTTGATAGGTCATACTTCAGGAGTGGTCTCATATAATTTGATTGACTTTGCTTGGGTAGTTTTTGAAATAGCTTCAATAATACGTATTTTTTCCCACTTAATATGTGGATGATAAGTTCCTGTCACTGTTATTCACATAGCAGGTAGTGGTATTCGAATTTGTGTGGGGTTGGTATCACAACTAAAAAGTGAAAAAAAAAAAACAATGGACTTCCAATAAAAAAAACACTACAAAGTGAAAAATTACTTTAATTTCGAAAGTCGATGTCATTAATTTAAAATTTTCGTTTTGTGCCACCGACTTCCGAAATTAAAGTTATTTTTCACTTGGTAGTGTTTTTTTTGGAAGTCAGTTGTTTTTTTTTTCTAAAATATTTTTTGGCGGCGAAGTAGCCAGCTTGGAAGTTTATCTGATAGCAAGAGGTTACCACAGCTTATGCACGTCTGCAATATCAAAGGTATCGCAGATGCGTTGCTATCTCATGTTGAAATAAGTCTGGCAAAAGTACTTCCCCGGGCGAAGCACTCACCAACAGCTATAACAACTATTATAAGTATAATATAACATTACGCTTTGTTTCTCCGAAGGATTGGGCAGAGGTGTACCTATACAGGGTGTTTGGCAGAACGTTGCACATACGAAAATGGTGGATAGGTGGGGTCATCTGCTACTAACTCAGCCCTAATTTATTTGGCTTTTGTTTTTTTTTAAATGCAAGTTGAAATTAAGATTTAAGTATTTTTTACATCTTTCTGTAAGTTTGAGGACTCATAACTTTTTTTCTAGCTCACATCCGAATAAAGCAAAAATTTTGCCTGTTTTACCCATTTTTAGGGTTCCGTACCTCAAAAGGAAAAAACGGAACCCTTATAGGATCACTCGTGTGTCTGTCTGTCTGTCTGTCTGTCTGTCTGTCTGTCTGTCTGTCTGTCTGTCTGTCCGTCTGTCACAGCCAATTTACTCCGAATCTAATGGACCGATTAAGTTGAAATTTAGTACATATATGTATTTCTGTGACCCAAACACGAATGTGTAACGTAAATAATTTAATTTTGAATATAAGTGTCACTTTTGGGACGCAAACAAGAAAATTAAAAAAAAAAGTTTTGCTAATAGTACCGTGTGACATATCAAATGAAAGGGCTTGTTGCGAGGATCTTAAATATATTTTTTATATAATTTTAAAATAACTACTTTTAAAGATATTTAATAAATTCAATGAAAATTGACCATTCCCCCCCCTTATCTCCGAAACTACTGGACCAAAAATTTTGAAAAAAATACATAGTATGGCTCTTTACTCATAGATTACAGGAAAACCTATAAGAAGTCTATGGTCTTAAAATAACATGGTAAATCTCTCAATATTGTGCGTAAAAACTTACATTTCGTCGCTCGGCATATAAAAGGCCCATCTCTCTAGCTACTATAATATCAAAATATCAAAAGTGTTTGACCGTCTGCTTAATACACAAATAAATAAAACTGTAAATGTTCATGACAACCAATTCGGCTTTCGGCGTGGTTTGTCAACAGAAAGTGCAGTGTTGTGCCTTAAGCATACTATCACATACTTACTCGTACACACAGCGTGGGACGCCGATTTATGCTAGGTTCATCGATTTATTCAAGGTTTCTGATCTGGTTGCTTATGATGTATTGTGGAGAAAGATGGAGAAGGATAGGTTGCCAACGGAGCTTATAAACATCTTTAAATAGTGATATGGTAACCAGATCAATAGTGTACGATGGGCTGGAACTTTTTCCAAGCCATACAGGTTTTAATGCGGGGTGAGGCAGGATTGGCGAGCTCAGCAGCACCAGAGTGGGTTGCTATATAGATGGTATTTGTGTAAATAATATTAGCTATGCAGATGATATGGTGCTTCTGAGCGCGTCAATCTGTGGTCTCAGAAAGTAATTGGTCGCCAAATGTGAGCAGTATGCCAAAACACATGGTTTGATGTATAACTCCAATAGGTCGGAGATCATGGTCTTTGAGGCTGGTTGCAGACCGGGTTATGTACCACCTGTATTACTCAATGGGACTCCACTACAAAGTATTTACGTTAAAATATCTTGGTCATATATTGACCCCTGACCTCAATGACGGACTCGATACTGAGCGGGAGCGAAGGGCGTTGTCGGTAAGGGCAAACATGCTGGCTCGCAGGTTTGCACGCTGCTCACTTAAAAAGCCAAAATTACTCTGTTTCGAGCTTATTGTACAACGTTTTACACGTGCAGCCTGTGGGCTAGATATACCCAAAGGTCATGCAACGCCCTTCGTGTCCAATACAACAACGCTTTCAGGGTATTGGTGGGGCTGCCCCGTTTTTGTAGCGCATCGGGAATATTCGCGGACACACATATTAATTGCTTTTACGCAACGATGCGAATGAGGTGTGCATCCCTGGTACGCAGAGTACGGGCCAGCTCCAACAATATCGCTAGCAGTCTGGATTGCATGTACATCAATCACTGCAGTGCCATCTCCCATGGGGTGAAATAAATTTAAACTAGATTACGTGGGGCACTCAGAAAGTTTTGTGATACTAGAAAAAATATACTACAGGTTATAATTTTTTTTATTATATCTTTTGAAAGAACTCTCCATTGGCGTCTATACACAGTTTTATACGTCTAAACAAATTTTCATAACACATTTTCCAGTCCGCATCAGACACCTCTTCAATCTCCTTCTCAAATGCATCCAGTGCATCTTCAGGTGATGAAAACTGTTTTATTTTGAGTTGATTTTTTATTTTGGGGAACAAGAAAAAGTCGCACGGAGCCAAATCGGGACTGTAAGGACGATGACCTATAAATTTGACCGGTGTGCTGTCCAGAAAGTCCCTTGTTTTGAGCGCCGAGTGAGCCAGCGCGTTGTCGTGGTGAAGCAGTAGCCCACGGAGGCCAGTGTTCGGTCGCTTGCTGCTTGCAGTAGTAAAAACTTCTGGCAAACATTTGGTAACATACCATTCAGCATTGATGCTTCTTTGATCTCGTCAGGGTACTGACACCAGATAACCTGGTAGAAAAAAAAAAAACTTGCAATCAACATTTTGCCTGCACTTCTGGCTCGCTGCACTTTGGTAGGCGTTGGTTCATTTTGAAACAGACACACGGTTGACTGACGCTTCATTTCTGGCTCATATTGAAAAATCCAAGATTCATCACCCGTAATGATATCTTAAACGCGCCGAGACGAGCCTGCTACCAATTTTGCTATCATGTCTCGGCACCATTCTACCCGAACCTCCTTCTGACCCTGCGTTAGATTTTACGGTACCAGCGTGAAACTATCTTCCATAACCGAAGATGCCTGTGTAGAATTTCATGCACACTTCCCGATCCAATCGGCAGTATACACCGTGAAATTTTAATCACAGTTTTGCTAGAACAAACTTTATTCAGACCTTGGTCTACTACCATTCTACAGAATCCAATAAAAAAAACATAAATTGGTTTTTGAAAAAACACAAAAAGACAAAGTTTAAAATGTCAAGATTATCTACTGCTTACTAAATTTCGTTTATGGAGGTACATTTCCCTGTAGACAATGCTGTGTCCCATACGTGGTGTCTGTGTTGTGTAGGGAGTAATGATAATCTTGACATTTAAACTTTGCTTTTTTTGTGTTTTTTCAAAAACCAATTATGTTTTTTTTTGTTGGATGCTGTAGAATGGTAGTAGACCATGGTTTGAACAACGTTTGTTCTAGCAAAACTGTGATTCAAATTTCACGGTGTATGCTGAACCTCTTCATTTATGTAATTCGCCTATTCTCTTGAATTAAATTTTTCACAGCCAGCACTTTTTGTTATGTAACAACCGTCATAGGGCGGCCACTTCTTTCTTTGTCTGCCAAAATTACTAGACCACCCATAAATTTGTTGAACCAGCGAAAAACAGTCGCTTTAGAAGGGCTTTTTCTATGAACACCATTCGAAGTCTTTCAAACGATTCTTCTGGTTTTAGTCGACATTTGAAATCGTACAAAATCATCGCGCGAAAATGTTCTCGTTATAAATCCAGTTTTCAGTAAGACAGAGTATTTTGATTTTGCTCGTAAAAAAATGTGGAGGGTATTTCGAATTTGGAATGTAATGTTTTTTTGTAATAAATAGTCATCGTTTTAATTGACATCAAAACCAGCCAGTATTCTATAGACAAAAACTGTTAGTCGCAAAACTTTCTAAGTGACCTCGTAAAATAAGTTAACATAGTTCATAAGTTTACTGACGCAATGAGTCCTTGTTACTTGAATAAAAAAAATATCTGGATGATAATTTTTTTTTGAACGACGTTTTCTAAAAATGAAACCTAGCTAGATCGATTTATCGCTCCTGAAACCCCCTGCATACAAAATTTAATAAAAATTCTTGGAGCCGTTTCTGAGATTCAGATTATATATACATAGGTATATACAAGAATTGCTCGTTTAAAGGTATTATTATTATATTAATACCGCGAATGTGAAATTTTTTACGAAAATCTGATTTTTGTTTTATTTCATTCTACACGTTCCAATAAGTGACCCTACAATTTAAAAAAAAAATGTAAAAAATGTCACATTCGCGGTATTGGATGCCGAGCGACGATTTGCAGTTAGAATGTATGGGAGAACATGTTTTTCAACTACAATGTTAAGTTTGTTCTTGGGATAAAAATTCATCTCAACTACGGAACCCTTCATTGTGCGTAGTCCGACACGCACTTGGCCGGTTTTTTTATAAAAAATACACTTTAAAGTTAAGAAAGTGGTGAAACTATTAGATGGTTTTTTTTTTTAAGTATCCAGTGGGCCAGGGCCAAATAAATTAGGGCTGTAGCAGATGACCCCACCTATCCACCATTTTCGTATGTTCAATGTTCTGCCAAACACCCTGTATATAGATATATATGGAGGTGGACTATTACTATTACACAGTATACCAATTTTTCGCCAGTTATGTGTAAGTCCCATGTAATAGGGGGTGAGCTTACTGCCATAAACGGGCACAAATCCAGACACCAAGCTGCTACTGAAAATTTCCAGACAGAAAAACGAGGCAGTCTAGCATACTATTAAAAAAATCCGTGAGAAAACCTTCAAAATATTCACGCTTCGCTACTCAATATTGATTGGCCACAAAGAATATTACCAAAGTTCTCTCAGCCATAAATATGTATCGTTTTAATAGGAAACTACAATAAATAGGTAAGTCTTCAAAGCGAAACTCCGGATATTTCATATGTTGCCAGAGCAATAAATCCCTCTTTATGGGCAGTTAAACGCTTGTTATTCCACAAACATAAGCATGGTTCTTATATGAAGCACAAATAAACGGTAAGTAGGAATATTCTGTCGGCTTGAGACTTCATATTTATCTGTCTTTTTATGTTCATTAGATTCAATATTGATGTTATTTGTGCAATTAATATCTTCCCTGGTTTTGAAGTCATGCGTTGGCTGCTGCATTTAACATGTTTCATGCATGCATGGTTTTTTTTTTAACCGCTTATTTCTAAACCATAGGCATGTACTGATCGGGCTGCGAATATGGGCCGATAGGGAAATCGTGGCCCCCGGCAACATGGCAACTGAAAGAACACGGGTGGGTTTTAGTCAGTAAGAGTCTGACACGCCCTCCCGCTCCACACAGAGCGGGAGAAGTTATTTGATAATTTCCACGGCAAAAAAAAAAAAAAGTCATGTACTGATTGCCACATTGTTTTGTGTAATTGTTCCTGTTCGAAAATCGTACGATCACGAACATAAATATCTTACAATATTTCTATCAATGCTTTACGAGAAAATCGATTTTTAATCATGCGTAGATTAAAAATCGATTTTCTCGTAAAGCATTGATAGAAATATTGCGTTTTACTGACAACAGTTTTTTTAAACCACATTATAATGAAATAGGTTTTTTCATAAAGTGTCAATCGTTATTTTACGAGAAAAACACTTTTGAATTTGCGTAATGGTAAGGTATTTATGCTCATACACACTCTCTCGCACACTCTCTCGCTCGTACATGAGGTAAAAAAAGAAAAAGCACCGTTTCTTTGTCTGATGTTTTCATTTACGTCATTCGTACAGGATTTGCCTGTACCTAGTGCGGTAATGCAGGTACTCACTCAGGTACGCATTTTTAAAAACCCTTCTATCGGCAGACATGTTACATTACGATTGACGATGCATAAATTAAGCGTGTGCATAGAATTTGACTCCTATTGCGGTCGAAATTAATTAGGATCACAATGTCTGAAAGTGCAGAAAGAATATTACAAATCTTGCGAACCAACCTAGTAGTTTTTTACCTAAATAAGTTCTTTTAGAAGTTTTCTTCAATATTGAAATTGAGAACTATTGAGATATAGAAATATATAAAGAAACTAGTTACGACAAAATTACATTTCAACTACAAATAACATTGATTCTAAATTATCTTAATTTAAAAAAAGATTTTTCATACCTACTTTTTAAAGAAAATGTGAAAAAAAAGGATTTTCACGAAATTATTTAGAATTATTCAGTAACGGATTCCTCTAAGCTATACGTATCAAAATAAAAACAGGATCGTGAACTTTTTAAAATGAGTTTTCTCGATAATCTACTATATTTTGCGGCTTATTTTTACAATATTTTTGTTGAAACGTTTAATTTTTATGTTTGAATAATGTTTTAAACTTTCACTGGTTTAAATTTATCACTTCATCAATTTTAATTTTTTGTTATGTTTTAAAAACTTTGGATGAACAAATGGATTTATTACAATAACTGAATTTATAAACTTTTTCAGCTGAACAGAGTTTATAATGTTCACACAACATTAAATCATTGTATGATGCTCGAAGGTAAGTAAGTGGTATCAGCAGGGTTAGTGGGTATCTCCAACAATTTGCGCGCGTGATTGTACGGGTATCATCTGGGCCCTGGACTCATGGTAGTAGAGAGAACTGTGAGGTTTATAGTCTTTAGGAATCATACATAATCCTCCGTTCTCCCCAGACGGAGAGTTTCTCCACAAGAAAATAAAAAGGATTAGATACCTACACATTAAACCTAACCATTGTTTGCAGTTCTGATACATAGAGGTCGTCTATTTTTGGGTAGGCATATAGTTGTGTGAGAGTCTTATCCGTTTATCAGTCTTTGTACTTAGGATCTGCGGAGACTACTCGGACGTCCGTCGTTCGACGTTCCTAAGCCTTTGTTCGGCTGGGCTCAGCCCAACCGTTCTTGGTACCTACAGACTACGTAGATATAAGGGCAGTTGGATCTATTGGGATGCTAATTTCTAAGCTTAATAGAAATCCTATGTATTTGCCGACTTGGTTTTATATAGTATATATTTAGATTTATGTTTGTGTAAATTTGCTTTAAGTCTCACCTAAAATCTGAAGGATTTAAAGCCTTATATGAATTGGCTTTACAAGTTACGAATCCAAAATATTCCTAATATTATAAAGAGGAATTTATTTCAGTAATCACATTCGACTTTTGCGGCGAAAAATAACAGAGGACAAACGTATCCATCGAATTGAAATGATCCTTGAATATCTATCTACCTGAAAACTTTCTAACTCGTAGATAAGATCTCATAATATCGTAAGTTATTTCCTCTCAAGGTAACCTTTCCAATATGGTAAACCTTTGTAAGGAATACCTATCATAGGAAATTGTATTTCATGATTTCGCCAATGAATAGATATGATTGTTCAGTAGCTCCCTTTTATCTTCTCTTACAAATACCTCGTTTTATCAAGCACTGTGCATTCAAAGAGGGAATATCAAGCAATACTACAGAGAATTGAACTCGCCTAAGAGAAGGGACACCTACTAAATATTAATAAATAATGGAAAATATTTTCTCGCAAGAGTGTCTTTGGTGCTAAAGGTGGAGAAAGGTATCAATGTCTCTCGATTTTATGTTTATTCAGTTGTAAAACGACATCTGAATGTTTACAAATTCCTCTATTCTTTTTATCTATTTTTAATGCTGCTCAAAGATTTTAAGGAAAAAAAGATAAAGATAACAATATTGCTTTCAACGTTAAATAAATTCATGCCAATAACATAAATAAAGGGATTCTGAGAACACTTCCTGATAGATACGTGATTTCGGTTTTCCTCATCTGAAACATGATGTTTTTCTCAATTTGGCAGGAGATTTCGGCGCACTCGTGCCTAACAAATTCATAGCTTAAAATGTTCATATACATAATGTTAAAATATGTGAGTACTGTCGGCCACACAGAGGAACTATTAAAATGACGCCATTGGCTTAAAGCCAAATCGATTTGTAACTGCCGCACAAAAAGCAATAAAAATTGGACGTGCATACATGATAACGCCAGAAAAATAGCTGCATTCGTCATAGTATACCGCTTCCGTGATAGCATTGAAATATATTGTTGTCAAATGCCTTTATGTAAGAAATGAACTCGGTGTTCGTTTGAATGGACTTCTATTTCTACGATTTACGAAAACTGAATTTCTAATTTGATAACATATAGAATCTGTAAGTATTAGCGTTCAATGGTGCCGATTCTCTTGTACACCGAACTAAACTATCACTAAAATTCCTTACTTTGGACTATGAGAATCTCAAAGCTATTCTGCAAAATAAATTCTCTAAATTTAAAAATTATTTTGACGTGTCTAAATCGAATTTGACAATCGCAACTCCACACGTGATACCTAACCACGTGACTCTTTTTAGAGCCGGAGGCGCGCAGGGGGGCAGCCTCGACGTGTTTTATATGGATTTTTTTTACTTTTTGTATGAAAAATAAGAAAAAATATTACCTACATGTAGAGAGTTAGGGGTTTAAGGGTTTTAAAAAGGGTGTCGAAATTTTCATTATTTTTGCGATTGGACACACCGTTTTCGAGATATAAGCAAAAGAAAAAAAAATATTCAGTACTGTTTTTGCATCTGAAGTCGAGGTGTTGGTTGGAATTTAAAGTTCATGACAACCAATTTTATTCCACACGTTTTTAGTCGCGATTAAAAATAGTCAGATTTAGTTAGAAAATCTAAATTTTAGGTGAAAAACGTCAAATTCAGAATAGCAATATTGCCATTTTTACTAAACTAATATCTCAGTACCATCTTAGTGCTGCCAAACTAAAATATAGTTAAGTTGTGTCATTTTAGTCTATTTCAGAATGGGAAATCGTCGTTTGACAGGATTAAACTAAATTTTGGTGATTTTTAGTCTAGTTTAGAGGCATTTGTGACAAGAGAATCGACACCATTGACGATTAATATGGGTGCCTAATGTCCTTTGCCCAGCTCGTTCATCAATATCCTAGTCTGGACCTTAAACCTTGTAATATGAAGTAATTCGAAGGCACCTTTCTTCATTACTCTACCTACCTCATTTCCATAAAAATGAATTTGCAAATTTATTCGTTTAATGTGCGTGCCCGTACATAAACTAGGTAACTTTTGTAGGCGATAATGAATTAATTTCTTCGTTAAACATAACATGCAGGTACATACTTGTAACATAATTATTTGAAAATTACATGACTCCTTACCCTTAATGTAGGTAGCGATTGTGGGCGAAATTACACGCTAGATTATATTGAGTAACTTTACTTTTACAACGTGAAAATTCCACGCTAAAATAAATGTACCTCATAATACTAAACACAATGTGCACAATAACTTCCATGCCGAATCAATACAATAAATCTTTTATATTGGACCTAGAAATATAGTATTAAAAGAATATTTGCACGCCGCAAACAAGATTAAGTCGGCCGGAGGAATTGTGGGGGCAGGTACCCTCGGAATACTTTCGGTGGCCTTGCCCCATGATGAATAGGGTAGGACGTGGTGTGAGTGCCAACTAACCTAGAATATAAAGTGAAGACTGGCCGCTACCTAGCTAATAAGGTAAACGGCTATTTCGCCACAAAAAGGCCGCACTTCATAATACGAACACCATTTTTTTTTTTCTTTTTTCGCAATGTTGCTTGTGTTTTATGACTTTTATGTAAGAAGGTGCTGTTTAGTTTTGTTTTGTTAAATATTGTTCAAATAAATGTTTTTGGTTTAGTTAGTTAGCATTGTTATTTGTTGTTTCACAAGAGTTGGCTCTATTTTAAAATCTGGTTTTCGTCAGAGACATTTTACTACAAAAGACAAGCCTTTCATCATATTTGCATATATCAGGAAGAATTAATTAATTCCTTCCATTTTGTCTAACATAAAGTTCAATAATTATTTACGACATGCGATTGAAGCTACGATGCTAACTACTAACAAATCTATGATATAGCAAATAAAGTTTGTATTCCTAGTATTCGATGACTTGAAAAAGAAATACGTGTAAAAACTTTTTTTTTAAATAAAGTTAGTTATATAATTTGTGTTACCTACTGAAAAAAAAGTTTGTAAAGAAAAAAAATATATTACCTACAGATCTCTGAATTTTAATCTTAAATAATTTTTTTCATCTTAACTTTTGTATTTAAATATTCCCTTTTTAAATTCTGACTCTAGATAAGAAGTAGTATATTGAGCATTAATAAGAGAGCCTTTTTTGCTTAACTATTGAGAATTGTGAACACGGTTACATGTAGGCAGAGTCCTCTTTACCTTAAGTTAAAAGATTTACATATGGTAACAAAATTTAAGTACTTTGCATATACTAATAAACACACACATACATAACTAATACTTAAAAAACTCAGTGTTACCATTTTTCCTTTCTTCAAAATGTAAATGTTGGCAAAAGTATATAAACAGGACAGTGTGCATGAAAGATACATGACGCATTAAGGAAAATGCCGACTAGGAAAATGCTTGAAGCAAAGTATTGCGACACTTGAAGTTGACGATGGTTTTGCCCCCATGCAAATATTCGTAGATGCATATTCACAGCTATTTCATAATCTTTTTTTATATCAAACTATTTAAAACTTAAGTTACCTTTGATGAGATGGTTAAAGTGAGTGAAGTAACTTTAATGTTACTTAGAAAGTTAAGTTACTTTTAGAGAGACTTGCTATGATCTCTGCTAAGAAATGTAATGAGATTTCAATGTAAGCCAATTGAATTAAAATCGCTTTCAAGACGTTTAAAGATACGTTTTGTACCAAAAGTATGTGATGAAAATGTTAACAGATTCAATAGAAAACTTATCTGTGGATGCCAATTTATAGTGCCACCATTAGATGCCAATTTGAGCATTTGAATAGTTTAAGTATTCAAAAATGATCAAATAAAAGCACTTAATTCCCCGAAATTCGAATTTTAAATCATCTTAAATACGTTTGTCATTTGACAGTTAAGGTTAATTTTATACCCTCGGTTTTCGTTTGTAAATAAAACGACTGATGATGGAATAAGAAGATCCTTCTATTTGGTTTCCATTTAAATTACAGAAATTGCCGATAATCTTAAACTGTGTTTTATTCATTCGCCCTTGCGTGGTGTTGGCGGCCTTCTGCCCTTGTTGCCAACACCCAAAAACTATAGTTTCATAAATAAATTTCAGAGTATATTAGTCCTTTGGGTTTACACGTTGCGTTGATGACTTTTCAATCACAGTTTAATAGTGTTATTTTCAACACATTGGCTCAAAAAATGGCACTTATTGAACCGCTTTTAAGTTCATAATGCAGTGTATTGAACACGCGTGCTTTTTACTTTATATAATCGCGCGTGGTTTTTACTTCGAGAAAGAGGTCAATCGTCGAATCCGACTCGGCTGGGCAGCGTTCGGGAAGCTACGCAATATCTTTTCATCCCACATACCACAGTGTCTCAAGACGAAAGTCTTTGACCAGTGCGTGTTGCCAGTGATGACCTATGGTACTGAAACGTGGTCGCTCACAATGGGCCTTATCAGAAGGCTAAAAGTCACCCAAAGGGCAATGGAGAGAGCTATGCTTGGAGTTTCCCTACGTGATCGAATCAGAAATGAAGAGATCCGCAGGAGAACCAAGGTAACCGACATAGCCCGAAGAATTGCGAAACTTGCTTGCTTGCTTGCTTGCTCTTATTGCTTGTAGAACGGATGGCTGATGGGGCCGAAAGGTTCTGGAGTGGCGACCGCGTACTGGAAGACGTAGCGTTGGAAGGCCTCCCACAAGATGGACCGATGACCTTGTGAAGGCCGCAGGAATCCGCTGGATGCGGAAAGCACAGAATCGGTCGAAGTGGAGGTGCTTGGGGGAGGCCCATGTTCAGCAGTGGACGTCTTTCGGCTGAAATGATGATGATGATGATGAATCGCACTAGTGCTGTAATGTGCGCCACAGATAACTAATCTCGGTTTGGTCGCGACTCGCCAAAAGCAATAACAATAACATTGAACTTGCCTGAGAATTGAACGCGATATCTACGCCTCACTGATTAAATACGCACTAAATAGGATATACGTATTATCACACCCACTTTTAAATCCTATGCGTGTTTCTTAACTTTTATTTGAACTATTGTACAACGTGCCGCTACAATGGCGACATTAAATTACCACCACACACGTAGTGCTAGTGGCCATAAAAATTATATTATGATAAAATAATTCTAAAATTAAAAATACATTTTTTCAAACTCTCGCCGACATAGGACTCTCGCCGACATAGGACTCTCTCTTTCCTTCAATTCGCCTACTCTTTGCATGTTATTCGTTTTAATAGAAATTGACTTTGAATGCATGGAACCAGTATTAACTATCCTATACTATTAAATGAGCATTCTCTATTTTCACCCGAGCAGACATTTTCGCTTTTTTTAATCTCATCAAAGATACTTCTTGCCTTCTATGTTCTATGTTATGGTGATTGGTTTCCGCACTTAGTCCTTCAGGTGGACCATTGTGTGTGGGTACATGTTGGCTTTTATGCCTAATGTGTAAATAAATAAAATATGATAAACTAACATAATATTTATCAAATAATATATTTTTCACTTAATGCTTAATCTTCGTATTCAAAATATTATTTTGTGTTTATTATATTTTTTATATAAGCTGTACAGCGGTTTTGCCAGTGCCTTTATCTACACCTGCGCGGGCATCACTTGCGAAAAAAACAAAACCAGCGCGCCGTTTTCCATAAATATTTGTTATCGTTTTCGTTTTTTTATTATCAAAAATATGAAATCTAAAGTATTGTTACCAACCGATGTACAAAAGTTTTTAAAAGAACCTCCGGAAGTTCAACCGATCAAATGTATCATCATCTTTAAAATGCTCCTCTATTAATGTATCATCTTTAAAATGCTCCTTTTTTATTTTTGTGATTTTTTATTTTTTATTACTGTCTTATATTTCCTGTGCGTGTCCCAAATAAAATATTTTTCTTTCTTTCTTTTATCTCTATAGTTACGTTATTGTAGCATAAGTTCTTACAACAAGTCAGTTTTTTTCCTCGCAAGTGTGTTGAAAAACGTCGTATGAAACGCGTGTGCATTGATCATTACACACAAGGCGGTCTTATTCGATAAGATAGCGGAGTGTGACCAACACAGCACACAAGTATCATAATGTACTATTAAACAATAACTGTTGGAAAAAAGGATGTGATATTAAGATGAAACCCAAGTACTAAGTACTTAGTATTAATATAGTAATACTAAGTACTAAGTACTTAGTATTACTATAGGGAATTTGTAACACATTCATATGTACAGTACCGACCAAAAGTCCATGAGCAATCTCACAAAGCAATAGACTGACGCTTCGGTTTGACTTACGACCTTCTTCTATAAGTTGTTACAATACTGTAGACACGCACATTACACACACACACTCACTTTGTCTGCAACCAATGACTAGTTCAATAATCATCATTCGTTTTTAGTTTCATTCGTCTTGTTCACATAAATATTAAAGTTTAGCAGGTAGACCACAAAAAACTAAGTAAATTATTTCGATTTCTGTGGGGTAGATGCAGTTTGTTACGAGTATTTAATTAATAGAACTTTTTTGGTTCGTGGATAATATTGGTGACGAGTATTTAGCGCAGTGTTGTGGTTATTATTATCAAAAAGCAGGCATAAAATATATTGAAGAGATCAGATCAGATCAGAGAATATTATTGCGCTGCGTAAAAGTGAAGTGAATATCTAATGAAACCGGACTAAGTGTGAGTGTTATCATTAATATATTTCATATTTTACTAAACATAAATCTTAATCAAGGGTATTGTTGATAGAACAGAGGTATTGTTGAGACAGAAGATGCCTTTAAAGTTTTAAATTCATTGTGAGGTTTAATTCGATTAGTGAATAATAAATAATAAGGTATTATGTGTAATAAAAACAATGTTTTTCTTTGTTCTAGAGAAATACTGTGAGGGTTAAGAGATATGAGGAAGGGGCTTATTATCGAGTAACAGCGACTTCAAATGGTGAATGAAACAAATGGTTTCATACCAACGAGACATTTTGCTGAATTATTAAAAACACGTCATTATGAACCGTTCGCCGTGCACTCTGAAGGCTTGCATCACTGAAGACCAGCCAGAAAACCGTTTTTGACCTTAAAATATTGACCGTACCAACTTAATAAACAACAGATTCGTTATTGCATGAATTTATGGTAACGAATTTTTTAAGCACGTTTCAATAGGGTGTTTGTCGTATTTCTTGCAGATATACCGAAATTGTTTAATATTATTTTAGTAATAGTATTATTTTAGGATAAAAATTTGAGGTTTAGTTTCAATCTTCTTTTCGTAAAGAAAATGAATACTTAAGCTTTAACCTCAATAACAACCAATATTTACTAAAGTCAAATAAAATGTAAAATAATTAATACAAATAAAATATAAACAAACTGGGCATATTTAACCTTAAAATTACCTATTCTATAAGTAGTTTTTTACATTTTAAGTAGTCTAATATTCTTATTTATTACTTAATTACTTCGACCATGATCAAAGCTTAATATTTATGGTGAAAAAATCCATTAAAAATTTAAAATATTTCATAATTTAAATATGTCAAAATAATACAAACTGCTTCTAAGTTTCTTGACATCTATTTCACATCTTATTCAGCTGAAGTAATGATAAATAATTGTAGCAGTTTATTAACTTATGTAAAATAAATATAACGAATAAACATATTTTTTTAAATTTTGTTATCATATATCACGCATTTTTTATTCTAAAACCTTTATTGCAATAACAACATAAAAAAGCAGCAATATTTAAAAAATATTATTATCGAAAACAAAAATAATAATATTTGCAAAAAACCGCACTGTGTTTCACGAGATTAGAACCTGAGGCAGTTTGAATTCCATACCAATGCTTAACGCTTTCTGCTATCTGCGCTTGTTAAGTTACTATCGAATTTTAGCAATGCCATTAACTGGTCAAGTTCACGCGCATAGTGCGTGTGTGCTAGCATGTTTAAAGCGACGGAAATATATTGTTGTTTCGTGTAACTGCGTTATCTGTGGTGTGTGTATCGTGTTGCTTACACATACAAATGTACGAGCTATACCGCGTGTTCACAGCAATACGACTCTTAGCGTGCTCATGCACTTTTGAGCGCTTACTGTACATATGAATGTGTTACAAATTCCCTATAGTGAGTGATTGGGTAAGAATTTTGAAGAAACCAAAATAATGAACATTAGACAGTTATATATTTACAATACAGACTAATTTATCGTTTACTAAAGTAAAATAAGTAACCCAACGTAGCACTCGCCGAGCTAGTTTTCTAATATTACCGAAGATGAGAACTAAGTTTGGCAAAAAAATGTTAACTTTTGAAGGAGCACAATTATACAACAAAATACCCTCATGTATAAAAAATTTACACTCATTCAATGCATTCAAAATACAATTAGCTGAATATTTGATCACAAATAACACCCTTCCTGTTCGCGACGATGCGTCACCAACAATATGGTTTATATAGAATCAGTAATTTAACTTAGCTTAAGTATATAGGTGCCATAATGATGTGTCATCAACAATTAGTTTGTTTTAAAATCAATAATTTTAACTTAGCCTAAGTATGTAGGAGATATAATTTCCCCTCTGTAAATGTTTATTAACATAATAAATCATGTAATTCGATGATGTGCGCGCCAATGCGCCGTCAGAAATGAGTTTTATTTGGAGAATTTTCTATTTACGTATGCGCACACGTTTTTTGCACACAATTTTGCACAAAGTGTGACCCGCCTACGGATAGGAAATAATTTAATGTCGCAACAATGCGAAATAAAACAATACATAGTGCGTGCAGACACTATACTAACTCAAATATGTAAAAATTATAGCTATTGATAGTGTTATCTAGCAATTAAAACAAAATCAAAATAACAATTTTGATGAAAGTCGTGAACTCGACCATTGTACGCCTCGATTAGGTAGGTAAAATAGTAAAAAGGTAAAATCTTTTAATGTATCCAGGTCACCTAGACCGAGACCTAGCCCTGGACCTAACTTCCTGAAATATAGCCCTTCAGGATACCTACCTAATCGAGTCTGAAAACCGCAAAGCGGATTTCGTAAAATAAAGGCTACCCAACCTGTATTCAGAGGCTCATAGCGGGCTGAAAAATCTAGATACAAAAAATAAAATACTAGATTTTTCTAGGGAAATAGACTAGCTTGAGGTTTCTTTTGGAATGGTAAAGATCGGTTCAGTACTTTACCCGTAAAAT
This sequence comes from Agrochola litura, assembly GCA_949152395.1. Classification (NCBI taxonomy): domain Eukaryota; kingdom Metazoa; phylum Arthropoda; class Insecta; order Lepidoptera; family Noctuidae; genus Agrochola; species Agrochola litura. The sequence goes on along the minus strand of OX424509.1, from coordinate 10,752,989 downwards.
CACTTGCAAATAATTTAATATTTAATTAATTAAATAATTCCCGTTATAACTGAAATATCTTTTCAGCGGGAATAGCTAGACTCATGCACAAAACCTCATTAGAAAGGCCATAATTTTACGAATCCCGTGATATATAACACACCATGTAAAGTTATTAAAATAAGGGTGTTTAGTCATAAAACAAATAGAAACTTAAGTGATTTTTATCAAATAAAGATTGTAAAACGGGAGGCGATTCGCGGCTCTCAATAAGGTAAAGGTTCGCTACTACTTAAGCTAGCGCGCCACCTGCCAACTTTGTAGTCATCGATATGGAAACTAATTCCACCTAAATAGCAATGTAGTAATACTAGAGAGTCCTGAAATCGCTTCCTGAATACTTATGAAGACTTATCAGTAAATATGGTATTTTATTCCCCCCGTCAAAAACCCGTGTTCCTTCAAGAGATTTCGCAGTGAGTATTGAAGATACCCTGAACTATTGGTGCAGGACGTCAGCGCCGCTTGGACTGGGAAGCCTTACAAACTTCCCGTTATTGAGTCTGGCGATCACGCCCGTCCGGTACATCTGTTGGTCCTGTCGAGCCGGATATCTTCGAAGAAGGAATATTTCTGGAATCAGAAGACCAGTTCCCGAAGGATTATTTTCGAAATCCTGAAGACTCAACATTGAAGAATCACTTGAAGGGTTACCGAAGAAGGAATATTTCTGGAATAAGAGGACCTGTTCCTGAGGGATTATTTTCGAATCCTGAAGACTTATAGCTGAAGGATTATTTTCGAATCCCGAAGAATTATCACTGAAGAATTATTGTCGAATCCCGGAATCCTGAAGAATTATTTTGAATCCTGAAGACTTATGACTGAAGAGTTATTTTTTCCTGAAGTATTATTTTGATGACTGAAGAGTTATTTTTTCCTGAAGGATTATTTTGAAGACTGAAGAATTATTTTGGATCCTGAAAACTTTTTTACTGAAGAATTATTCTTGGATCCTGAAGAGTTATTTTTTCCTGAAGAATTATTTTTTGGACTTTGAAAAATTAACATTGAAGATAGAAGAAATACTTTGACGTTTGAATATTTGTTTTGAAGATTGAAGAAACATCTTGGAAGTTTGAAGATCTGTGTGAAGGATTGCAGCTAGTGCGTACATAGTGAAGTGCTGTCTCTGAATCTAAACCAACATGCCGATCACGAGGTCACAAGGCAAAGCACCTGAAGCATGGACGGTGGAGTTGGACAGAACGCGTACCTCTACAGCCATACGTCATGAGATACCTCCACGTTCGCCGTCCACTACGGAAGGGACCGAGCAGCCGCTGCCGCCGCCGCCCCCCCCTGCCCCGCACGGGGGTGAAGATGTACCTGCACCAACACAATCAAAGGAAACAGAACAAATAGAACAACCGACTACATTCAGGAAGGAAACCAGATTGGAAGGAACTTCAGATAAGACATTGAAACCTTCGGATAAATCAGTGAATCCGGATAAAGCAGTGAAGCACTCAACTGAGAGAAAGGATGGAAATTATAGAGGAATCATACCGATGACTACCCGGGGTGACGCCCGTAACGAACATAGAGGACCGCCGTCAACAAATAGGACGATACGGTCAAATAGAAAATTATCAAGAGCGCGTGAAGACTTATTGAAGATTAGGTTGGAACTTGCTCAAATAGCACTTCAAAGAGCCGAAGAAGAAGATTCTGACGGCTACATGGATGATCGAAATTCGAACAACGAGTACGTGCGATCGTGGCTGGAAGAGGCACCTGAGCCTGAGCCTGAGACAATGAAGGAGGACAATGCCGCCGAGGGGAACCGCAGTTTTTATAGAAGCCGTAAGGCCGCCGATACTCAACCGCCCCCGGAGGAAGATGCCGATGAAGGAAACCGGAGCAACCGAAGCCAAGGGGCCGTCGCTGCTCAACCCTTCGTGGGAGTCGGATCGATAGTGAACCTCCATCAACAACAGCAAGTACACATGTTACCTCATTCTATAGTTAACGAAGTGAAAAATATAGAACCATCGAAGGATCCGGGGGAAACACAACTCCGTCCATTCATAACGGAGTTGACGTCCGCTATAGCGTCGCTAGCCGACAAGAAAACAGAACAGTGGTCATCGAATAACCCCTCGGCGTCGAAGGTGATTATGACCCTACCAAATTACAGTGGGGCTCATACCGAATGGCTTTCGTTTCGCGCCATTTACGAAACAACTCGTCGATACTTCAACGATGTTGAGAACACAGCTAGGCTGAGAAGGAGCCTGCGCGGACGAGCACTGGAAACAGTGAGCTCAGAACTCATCGGACATGCAAGACCAGATGACATCATGAGAGAACTCGAGCTGCAGTTCGGCCGTCCAGACTCAATTGCTCAAGCTGAAACAGATAGACTCCGTGGGCTGCCGCGCTGCAGTGAATCACCAAAGGATATCTGCACGTTCGCAAGCCGAGTCAGAAGCGGCATAGTCACGCTACGTGCGTTGAAGAAAGAACACTACTTGATCAACGCTGAGTTGATGCGACTACTGACTGAGAAGCTGCCAAATTCCCTCCGGGTACAATGGTATAGGACCTATACCGAGAAGTACCAATCGCTGCCAGACTTATCACTGTTCAGCGACTTTATCACCGAACAAGCCCGTTTCTGCAGTGCTTTCGCTCCGCCCGAGAATATTAGTCCGGTCGAAGCTACAGCAACCAGACGTGTCACCCAAAGGACACATACAGCAACAGACAAGACGGCGTTGAAATGCCGTGTCTGTCAGAAAGAAGGGCATGAAGCTTATGACTGCAAGAAGTTCAAAGAAGCAACCAGGAATAAGAGATGGGAACTTGCAAAGAAACTAAGGTTGTGTTTCCGTTGTCTGCGAGTCCATCGATCGGAACATAAATGTCCGAAAAAGAAGTGTGGCCACAAGGAGTGTCCAGCCACGCACCATCCGCTTCTTCATTATGACAAGAAGCCTGCTGCAGAGGATGCCGAGAAGCCTGATGCCCCAGACAAGAAGGAGCCTCAGGAAACAGTAGCAAGCTCGAGGTCAACATCAAACCAGACATACCTAAAGATCATACCGGTCCGGGTAATCGGACCGGCGGGAGAAGCATCAACATTTGCGCTGCTTGATGATGGATCAACCGTTTCACTGATAGATGAAGACATCGCAAAGGAAATCGGGGCAGAGGGCCGCATCGACCCTCTGAAGATAGGTGCGATCGGTGACACCACGATCGACACTCCTTGCTCGCGTCGAGTAACCGTCGACCTTGCAAGCCAGCTGAGAAGCAAAGTGCCATTCAGGGCGCGCACCATACCGAAGCTCAACCTCGCACCACAAACAGTCAGCGAAGAAGACATCGCACAATGCAAACATCTGGACGACCTGAAGCAACAGCTGACGTACAACATTGGCGCACCGAAGATACTCATCGGTCAAGATAACTGGCACCTATTATTGGCCAGTGAAATCCGCAGAGGTCCGAGACACCAGCCTATCGCATCACTCACCGTGATGGGCTGGACCTTACACGGCGCGCACACCAGAATCTTGGGTCAACAGGTGCATTACGTCAACCGACTGGCAACGAGCGATGAACAACTGAACGAGCAACTTCGTGAATTCTTCGCATTAGAGTCGCTGACTATCAATCCGAAGCGACCAAACTCCGATCCTGAAAAGAAAGCAGAAGACATCCTGAATAAGCACACTCAGCAGCTAGAAGATGGGCATATAGAAACCGCTATGCTTTGGAATAATGAAAGCATAGAAATGCCAGATAGTTATGGGACCGCACTCAATAGGCTGGTCTCAATCGAAAAGAAGCTCGACAGAAACCCTGTTCTTCGAGATAGATACACAGAACAAATGGACTCCCTCATGATGAAGGGATACGCAGAAAAGGCGCCCAAGACGAGCACACCGAGCAGAACGTGGTACCTACCACACTTCGACGTGTTCAACCCGATGAAGCCAGACAAGCTCCGCATAGTACATGACGCTGCGGCCAAATCAAGAGGAGTGTCACTCAACGACTTCCTTCTAACTGGACCAGACCTGCTACAGTCGCTGCCCGGCGTTATGATGAGGTTTCGTCGACACTGCATAGCCATTTCCGGCGATATAACGGAAATGTTTATGCAGGTCAAGGTGCGAGCTCAAGACCGAGACGCACTTCGATACCTGTGGAGAGGCGACAGAAGAGAGGGAGCGCCTGAAGAATACCGTATGACGTCCATTATATTCGGTGCGGCAAGTTCGCCGTGCACGGCCATATTCGCAAAGAATTGGAATGCGAAAAGGCACATAGAGGAGCATCCAGAAGCAGTGGAAGCTATCATCCATAATCATTATATGGATGATTACCTCGATAGTTACAAGACGGTCGAGGACGCAACGCGTATCGCAACGACGGTGAAAAACATACACCTGAAAGCGAAGTTCGAACTCAAGAAGTGGGTATCGAACAGTGCGCAAGTCATAGAAAACATAGAACCGTCACAGATCCGAACTGAAGTCGTCAGCATCGGAAATACAGAAGACACTGAAAAGATACTCGGCCTAATATGGAGACCGGGTGAAGACGCGCTGGGCTTCAATCTAACGCTCGCGCGCCTACCAAAAGGTGTATTGGAAAAGGAAGTACCTACAAAAAGAGAGGCACTGAAAATCGTAATGTCACTGTACGACCCGCTCGGACTCGCCTCACCAGTTACGATAAGAGCCAAGCAGATACTGCAAGAGGCATGGAGGCGAGGAGTCGACTGGGATCAGGCGCTAGATAAGGACCTGGCAACCCAGTGGAGAATTTGGATACAGCATTTGCAACAGCTCAAGAATATCAGCATACCAAGATGCTATCCGGGATACAGCGATGCTGTAGAAACACAAATCCATGTGTTCACCGACGCAAGCGAAATGGCATACGCGACAGCAGTATACTGGCGGACCACATCAATAGAAGGCAAGCAGCAAGTCAGCCTCGTCATGGCAAAGGCGAAGGTGGCACCACTGAAGCTGCAATCGATACCGCGCCTCGAACTGCAGGCCGCGGTGATGGGAACCCGCGTGGCTGCAGCCGTGATGCAAGAACACAACATCAAACCCGCATCGGTGACATATTGGTCAGACAGCAAGACCGTCCTGACATGGATAAGAAGAGGAGCGCGAGTGTACAAACCCTTTGTCGCTCACCGCATAGCTGCCATAGAAGAAAACAGCAAAGTCGAAGATTGGCGATGGGTACCAACGAAGATGAATATCGCAGACATCGCTACCCGTGACGTACCACAAAACTTCGACTCACAACATGCATGGTACTGCGGCCCTAGCTTCTTGTACGAAGAACCGTCGTCATGGCCATCAGAAAAACCCCCCATCAAAGAGGAGACGGGGGAAGAAAGGACCCTCGTAGCCGTCGAAGCAGCTGACACGCGAAAGCTATCAGAAGTCATACCAGATCCGGTTAGATTCTCAAGATGGGAACGGTTACTCCGCGCGACGGCAAGCGTCCTACGGTTCATAGCTCTCTGCAGAGAACGAAAAGAGAAAACGTTCTACAAAAGAACAAAAAAGAATGCAGAGAAAGATCCAGACTGGCGTAAACAGAAGAAGGCGACGCCAACTCCTCCAAAAAAGACAGCAAAGACGTCTGATATTCAAATCATGAAGCAAACAGTAGAAGCAGAGTATCTCCACGAAGCGGAGAGAATACTCATTCAAGTCGTGCAGCAGCAATCTTTCGCTCATGAAATAGCGAAGCTGCGTGAACAGAAGACATTAGAGAAAAATAGTCGACTGCGGCCACTACAGATAGAAGTAGTGGACAATGTTCTACGCTTGAGAAGCCGAATAGCCGCAACGGACGAAGTAACAGATGACGTGAAGCGTCCGCCGATATTGCACGGCGACCATCACATCACCCAGTTATACATAGACTGGACACATCGCAGCCTACAACATAGTGGGGTAGAGCTCACTATCAACGAGGTGCGACAACACTATTGGGTTGTCAAGATGCGGCCAACTACGAAAATGGTGCTGGCCAGATGCCTGAAGTGTCGCATTCGCAAGGCACAACCACCCGTGCCTGCGACCGGCGACCACCCGAAGACGCGCCTCGCTCATCATCAGAGGCCGTTCACATACACAGGGTTGGACTATTTCGGCCCACTGTCCGTTACTGTCGGACGCCAACATCAAAAGAGGTATGTAGCACTATTCACCTGTCTAACCACCAGAGCCGTCCATCTCGAGATCGCCGCCAGCCTCAGCGCGGACTCCGCCATACTGGCGCTGCGCCGGTTCGCCGCTCGCAGAGGCTGCCCAACCGAGCTGCACTCCGACAACGGCACCAACATGCACGGTGCTGACAAGGAGCTTCGAGACGCCTTCCGAGAGGAGGCCAGTCGCCGAGGCATCGTGTGGCGCTTTATTACGCCATCGGCGCCATTCATGGGAGGCGCCTGGGAGCGTCTCGTGCGCTGCGTGAAGTCTGCATTGTACACTGTGCTACTTGAAAAACACCCACATGAAGAGGTGTTGTCCACACTATTGTGTGAGGCAGAGTACACAGTAAATAGTCGTCCATTGACACATGTTTCCGTGGACAGCGAAGACGACGAGTCGATGACACCGAACCACTTCCTACTTGGTGGCTCGGCCCGGCTCCCATCACCCGGGGTATTCACCGAACAGGACATAGACAGCAAGAAACTATGGCGGCGCTCACAAATACTCGCTGACATGTTCTGGCGCCGCTGGGTGCGAGAGTACCTGCCGGAGTTACAAAACCGGCGGGAGCCGCATAGCCGCGGCCCAGGATTACAGGTGGGCGACCCTATTCTTATTGCTGACGGCCAACTGCCTCGCAACACATGGCCGCGAGGCCGCATAATAGCCGTGTTCCCAGGGGCTGATGGTGAAATCCGGACTGCTGAGGTGCGCACTGCTGGCGGCACCCTGAAGCGTCCGGTGAAGAAACTCGTCCCACTACCGAAGTAAAGAAGAGGCGTCGAGGCGGCGGGCGTCGCGACGGCGAGCGTCGCGGCTACGGTCGTCGCTCACCGGTGCGATGCAGCGCCGTACCGACGTCGCTACGAGTCGCCACTGCGCTGCACGGCGGGAGAGATGTTCGCGACGATGCGTCACCAACAATATGGTTTATATAGAATCAGTAATTTAACTTAGCTTAAGTATATAGGTGCCATAATGATGTGTCATCAACAATTAGTTTGTTTTAAAATCAATAATTTTAACTTAGCCTAAGTATGTAGGAGATATAATTTCCCCTCTGTAAATGTTTATTAACATAATAAATCATGTAATTCGATGATGTGCGCGCCAATGCGCCGTCAGAAATGAGTTTTATTTGGAGAATTTTCTATTTACGTATGCGCACACGTTTTTTGCACACAATTTTGCACAAAGTGTGACCCGCCTACGGATAGGAAATAATTTAATGTCGCAACAATGCGAAATAAAACAATACATAGTGCGTGCAGACACTATACTAACTCAAATATGTAAAAATTATAGCTATTGATAGTGTTATCTAGCAATTAAAACAAAATCAAAATAACAATTTTGATGAAAGTCGTGAACTCGACCATTGTACGCCTCGATTAGGTAGGTAAAATAGTAAAAAGGTAAAATCTTTTAATGTATCCAGGTCACCTAGACCGAGACCTAGCCCTGGACCTAACTTCCTGAAATATAGCCCTTCAGGATACCTACCTAATCGAGTCTGAAAACCGCAAAGCGGATTTCGTAAAATAAAGGCTACCCAACCTGTATTCAGAGGCTCATAGCGGGCTGAAAAATCTAGATACAAAAAATAAAATACTAGATTTTTCTAGGGAAATAGACTAGCTTGAGGTTTCTTTTGGAATGGTAAAGATCGGTTCAGTACTTTACCCGTAAAATCACTTGCAAATAATTTAATATTTAATTAATTAAATAATTCCCGTTATAACTGAAATATCTTTTCAGCGGGAATAGCTAGACTCATGCACAAAACCTCATTAGAAAGGCCATAATTTTACGAATCCCGTGATATATAACACACCATGTAAAGTTATTAAAATAAGGGTGTTTAGTCATAAAACAAATAGAAACTTAAGTGATTTTTATCAAATAAAGATTGTAAAACGGGAGGCGATTCGCGGCTCTCAATAAGGTAAAGGTTCGCTACTACTTAAGCTAGCGCGCCACCTGCCAACTTTGGCTTATTCCCGAAATCCCCCCTGAAATCCCCCCTAAGGGGGAAAAGTGGAATTTATAAAAAAAAGTCTAGAAATCCCCCCTGAAAATCCCCCTTAGGGGGGAAAACTGGAATCGAAAAAAATACTTATTCCACAAATCCCCCCTGAAAGTGCACCCTAAGGGGGAAAACTGGACTCTAAAAAAAAAAAGTCTGGAATTCCCCCCTGATAATCCCCCTTAGGGGGGAAAACTGGAATCTGAAAAACCAACGTCCAGAAATCCCCACTGAGGTCTTTAAAATTTAAGGAGTGCCTCTGCTACCGGCGCTGGGCGTCGATTTGTTCGCCGGTGCTGGTTGCCAAAATATTTACCGCGGACGCCGGTGGATATTTTACTTAGATAACCTAGAACGAGCGAGCGAAGCGAGCTTGGGAACATTTTGACTTATCCGTTCTAATACCACTGGTATTTGTTTCAAGTTATATTTATTTTATATTCCGAACGGATACCACTCTTTATATAATTAAATTTAATGTGCGAAAGAATACTTACAACTTGAATTTGGTACAGTCAGCTCAGTCAAATGAACCTAAAAAATTATAATGGTTGTTTTACTCTCGGTGACCTACTTTGATTTATTTTACTTTGAATTGTTAGTATTTTTGATTGTTGTTAGCATTACTTACATTGTTTTTTTATTGTTGTACGTATACCTAATAATGTTTTTTTTTTAATAAGTATTCGTAAACTGTCTAATTACTAGTCAACCGTGTTGTCGTCTACAAATGATTGTTTTATTTAACATTTTCTCTTTATCTTTGTACTTCATTTTTACTTTCTGCAAATTGCCGAAAAACTTGATAATTGTTATATATTTAAATATGTGATGTTATTAAGGGAAACTTTCAGAGGGGTATGCTAAATACTTTAGTTTTTCTAGATAGGTACCTACTTTGTTTAAACTGTTTTCATTATTATTTTTACTAAAATCGACAATAAGCTGAAATTACTTATTTAGAGTAGATTTGAAAATAATTAGTACGATCTTATTAGGATGGCGGCATTCATAGTTTTAGAATGTCGTTTGACAATTACTTTGTGAAGAAACGTGCTTTTCAAGGTTAAGTTTTGAAAATACGTGCTCGCCCAGATGTGACTATAAATTACAAACGCCGCGATGGTTCGTTCAAACATTTGAATGTTTCCCTTTACGATAAATATCAATGAGTGACTGGCAGTCGTAAATTGAATAAAATGTATTGTTCCCGTGTTTACTTTTCATAGATTGTAGTTGTTTATACTCGTAGAATATAGGGTTTTTAAAACATATTCGTAGCTGTTTGATGAGTTCGGGATTGGTAGAAATAGATTTTTTTTTTTTTTTGCTGCTCCGGCTTCCCTCCTCCATAACGTGAGCCTTCGCTACTGTTAGACCAACGAGGCAGTCTACCGAACGGATACTTCTCTAATAATTAATTTGCGAACGAATACTAACAACTTGAATTTGGTACAGTCAGCTCAGTCAAACTTAAAAAAATAATAATAATGATTGTTTTATTCTCGGTGCATTACCTATTATGATTTATTTTATGAGTTCTTTTGATTGTTGTACGTAGGTATACGTACAACAATAAAATATATACTCTTTATCTTTGTACTTCATTGTTACTTTCTGCAAATTGCCGAAAAACTTGATAATTGTTACATATTGAAATATGTGATGTTCAGGGGGGGGTGTATGCTAAACTACTTTGTTTAAACTGTTTTAATTATTATTTTTACTAATATTGACCGATTTACCTTATCGCTGTTTGTTTGTGATTGTTTTTACTCTTCATCACATTTTATTATGTATAAAAAAATTCTGTGAAAAATAAGACTCATTAATTATACTGTCGTTTTTTTTTGTTTATTGCATTTTACCTAATCACTTTTTTTACTTTAAGAGCGTAGAAATCAAAAACAAAAATAAGGGGGAAAAGTGGAATAATCCAAAATGAAAAGGGGGATTTCTGGATTTTTTTACATTAGGGTTCAGTTTTCCCCCCTGAGGAAGATTCTCTCAGGGGGGAATAGTGGAATAACTCAAAATGAAAAGGGGACTTTCTGGACTGTTTTTACATTAGAGTCCAGTTTTCCCCCCTGAGGGGGATTCTCTCAGGGGGGAATAGTGGAATAAGCCGCCAACTTTGTAGTCATCGATATGGAAACTAATTCCACCTAAATAGCAATGTAGTAATACTAGAGAGTCCTGAAATCGCTTCCTGAATACTTATGAAGACTTATCAGTAAATATGGTATTTTATTCCCCCCGTCAAAAACCCGTGTTCCTTCAAGAGATTTCGCAGTGAGTATTGAAGATACCCTGAACTATTGGTGCAGGACGTCAGCGCCGCTTGGACTGGGAAGCCTTACAAACTTCCCGTTATTGAGTCTGGCGATCACGCCCGTCCGGTACACTTCCGAAAAGCTGAATGCATTGGATGGGTACCTTCATCATAATTGCTACGTGACGTCTGTGACGAACTTTACATTTATAATTTATTTTAAGCATTGTTCTCATGTAAGTGACTTTGTGTCTTTTTTTTTTGAGCATAAATATCTTTAAACCTATTTAACTTGAACAGGATTTGTTTACACTTTCATCTAATACTTTTGGCACAGACATTACCTATTATAGTTATCTACGAGCAACCTCCCAAGATAAGAGTTCGCGAAAAACAAAACCACAATCAGCCGCGGAAACAAGCTATAACAGAACTTAAAGAAGGCGGCAACATGAACATGCTTCAAACCGCTTTAAATAAAACAACACGCGAACGGCAATCAGTGGCTGAGATCGCAGCAAACATTAGAGGGTAAAACAACCGCTTCCCATTGTAAATGCGGCGAAGACAAAGGGTGGTTAGTTAACATTTTAATCTGGCGTTCAGGGAACACTGTAATGGCCTTGCCGCAAGTGATATATCGCGCTCGGCAGGATGCAAGCCGGCATTCTATTGCCCACTAGATGATCTATGGGCAGGTGCATGCCGCGTTATTTTGTATCTCTATTTTAAAGTAGAATTGGAATGATCCGAGATTGGTTGCCGTCACCAACCACCGACTGCCACGTTGGTCTAGTGGTCGCAAGCGCTACTGCTGAACATGAGGTCTTGATTCCCGGGTCAGGCAAAGTGTTATTGGATTTTTCTATCAGAAATTTCTCATTAGTAGCTCGTAGTTTGGATTTGTGCCCGGTTGACGGCAATAGGCTCGCCCCCTATTACATGGGACTTAAACATAACTGGCGAAATGTGGGTGCACCTGCTACAGGGACACCTCTGCCAAACCCTTCGGGGAAACAAGGCGTGATGTTATGTGTTATATGGTTGCCTTCAATGTCCTAGTTAGGAGAAGTATTAAAGTGAAGTTGTGTTGCGATTGTACAAAATCAATGGAATAAACATTCGCTTCAGTAATCTTTCGCTATTTCTAACTTTGTATTTATTAAATCAACGCCTTCTGTAAATAGCTTGGTACAGTTACGTGATCTACATAAATCGTGATAGCGACAGTACAAAATAAACAACGCTGGCACCTATTGAATAATCAAAGTCAAACTAACGCCCAACTAATAACAATATAAACTAGATTCAGACTTAAGTCGACCTGAATTAGCTGGTACAGAACTGGCAACGTCATAATGTAAGCAGAAGTACGGTAGGTAGCTACTATAGAAACAAAAACATTGATTATATTATTCAACAAGTTATAGGTGAATGAAAGTTTGAATAATCCGGCGTAATACAAACTAGGGATCGTGGTTCGTGCAGGTGGCGGGCCTGGTAATGGCTTCAGCGACTTGATGAATAGGCTTGAACGTGCGCCGAATGCAAAATGCCTCATTCTATTGCCGTCGCCTCTAAAATATTGCCAAAATCGCCCGTTCAACATCAACTAATTCAATGTATAGATTGATTTACTTACTCACTCCCCTTCTATGCCCCCTTACATTTACAAATGCCTTTAATTTCGCTTAAGATTAAAGAATTTCTTATACTATTACAGCACGGATATTGTCAAGATGATATCGGATAGGGTTGTAAATCACGAAAAATATTTTTCATTTTTTATCGCCTCGACTTACAGTCTCGTTGACTTGTTATAATAAGTTAATCTTAGTGCTAGCACGGTTTATAAATAATTCATTACCTACGCAAATAGAGCGTGGCCGTCCAAGTATTTTTAATAATATTAATTTTGCATTACTTTTTTTACGTACGCTGAAAATTCCTGTCATACATTATTTATGACTTTTTTCACCTTATATTTGTGCAAAGATATGTATAGCAATAAAAAAAACAGTGAACATTTGGTACTACAGTCGATATTTTTGCGTAAGATAGCTATCACTGAGGTGAAATGTTATCGAGCTTAAAAAACTACAAAACGTCTTTGGCAAATTCTCACGAAGTCAAGATTTATTGAGAGGGCTTTGATTTATGGTTCAATCCACACATGGGCCCAAAAGGTTCAAAGACAAAAAAGTAAAGTTTATTTTCGCCCAAAAACAAAGAGATACCCATCATTGAGATCCGAGGGAGGTTTTTCCATCCACTCTCGACATTTTGCTTTGTTGCTTTGTTTACCTCATTCTTATGCGCATAGCTAATTTATGAAAGTCATTGAATTAAGGGTTTATTTTATAATCCAGAGATAAGCAGCCATTAAATTAATTTGTAGGATCATTAAACTAACTAAAGCTAGCGCAAATTACGACACAACTTCTCTTAAATAACTCCGCCTGGTCTGTTACTCTTTTATTTGATGAATCTTCAGAGAGAAACTTTACAAAGCCATAAATCAAAATATCACTTTTATCAAAGAAGCGAGTGTAACGTTATGAATCAATGTCATTTTCCATAACTGGATCTGGCCTTCGTAAAGAATGATTTCTGTTCAAAACTACTTCTTTCATCTTTAGTTAAACCTATTTCCGAACCGCAAGTTTACTAGAAGTTCCGTTAAGTTCGGCGAGTCTCGAATTCGATCAAATCAATTCGGGATGGGAAAAATAGACAAGCTGCTGGGCTCTCAATTTTACCTATTTTTACCTAGGAACAACTTTTTCCAGTTGGAAAATTAATTGATATTACTCTGCCACCTTATAATAATATTATTTTCTTCTCGCCACTGAGTCTGCACTTAAAAAGGTAATTTTGGGGCGAGTTTCTCGCTTGCAACTGCACAATAACGTTTGTGAAGACATTACCATTAGCGTTATTACAAGACTGTAGACAGGCAAAAACCAGTGAAATAAGTATGCCATTTCTGTTACCGTTTCCTACTTTTATACATTTTATTTGTTTTTCACTCACCACAATGGCTGATAATTATTTTGATAGTATTTTAGTAAAAACAGACGTGCGTTGTCTAGTGCGTTTGATTGAAATCTTGCAGATAGTAAGAAACTAATACCGAATATTATCAGTTTGGGTGCTCATAAAATCGGGAACACCGAGATTGGACTCGTCGTTTCAATATAAAATAAAGGGAAAATTCGTTTCCATACGACGGAAAGGAACATTATTAAAACCCATTTCACGTAGAGAGCTTTTCCGTATTACAAAATGCGTGTCATCGGTCACCCACATTAGGACCGTTCGACGTCCGTGATAGATACGTCGGTGTATCCAACGAGATAATAAAAAACCGCAGCGAGGAAACGGATCCACATTTTCTAGCTGTGGGAACCTCTGTGGGAAGGAAAGAAACCATAAAACAATATAAATGGGACGTGAGCACCGCTTCTCGACTAACTTTAGTCTGTCTGCGTTGTAAATTTGCGAAAGTCGTATGTCCTAACAAATTTTTGCTGACCTGGCCTTTTAATGGAAGGTTCTCGTCGCTTGAACTGTTAGTGCGAGTTAAGTAGTCTCGAGCCGTGGGTGGAATACAGACGATGTATTCACTTTCATGACATTCACACATAGTGAGGTTAAGTTAACATTTTTCATCAAAGTTTTATGAAATGCTCTTATCGACGTAACTTAATGCAGACAATAGGGTATAAAAACATTTTACAAAAAATACAACTGACTTCCAAACTACAAAGTGAAAAATAACTTTAATTTCGGAAGTCGGTGTTAAAAAACTAAAATACTGATTTAAAGACACCGACTTCCGAAATTAAAGTTATTTTTCACTTTGTAGTTTGGAAGTCAGTTGTATTTTTGTAAAAAAAGTTTTTTTTTTTACTTTTTAGTGGGTGAGTTTGCAATTTATCTAAGTTACAATAGCCTAATGTCAACTGCTCATCAGAAATACCCAAATCGCTACAGATGTGCCTATAATATTTGAAGAGTTCCCTCAATTTCTCCAAGATCCCATTATCAGATCGTGATCAAATGACAATGGGACCAACTTTCAAACGAAAAAAATAATTTTTCAAATCGGTCCAGCCGTTTTCGAGTAATCGGGGAAAACACATAAAAAAAAAAGACCCGACGAACTGAGAACCTCCTCCTTTTTTTGAAGTCGGTTAAAAAGGCAAGTTGATTTAACATTGATATTATTATAAATTATTAAAGTCAGGTATGTCAAAAGAGGGTGAACTAGAACAAAATACCGACAGATTCAGCGTCACCTTCCAAGTAATTTATGTAAAGTTCTATACGTAGCAATGTGTCGGGTACCTACCTACCTACTGAGTGAACGTCGCCCCCCGGCTCTCATTATTCAGTAGGCCTCTACTTTACTGCTGACTCCAGCTTCTAATTATTTCAGAATTCTTAGCGCTCTGTTCCTTTTGACAAATCTTTTAGAGGAGATTTGCTCCTGCGTAGCACCTCTTAAACGACTGT
Organism: Agrochola litura; assembly: GCA_949152395.1. Classification (NCBI taxonomy): domain Eukaryota; kingdom Metazoa; phylum Arthropoda; class Insecta; order Lepidoptera; family Noctuidae; genus Agrochola; species Agrochola litura. The sequence goes on along the minus strand of OX424509.1, from coordinate 10,737,931 downwards.
AATAAAATAACTGAGCTCACAAATAAACCTGAGTAATAAAGGTGATATTTTCAGGTCACATTCTGTACCTACATTCGGTATTTTATTGTTAAAAATGTCAAACTACAAACATGCTCCGAGCTTTATTCGCTTATGAAAAGTTAGTTAAAGTTTGTATTAATATTAATGTGAAATGCAAAAATACTTCTCTTGCTCAGGTGGCGACATAAAGGTAAATTTTTTAAACTACAGATGCCGAGTAAAGCTATTCCTACTTAGTCACAATTGAGTTATATTTCATGCTAATTTGAGAATGAGTTTTTCTTTTGTTTTTCCATAAAACGGCTTCATCGTTCACGTGGAAGTGAAATAAAAATAAGTACATCTTATATAAATCAACAGTCACAACAAACCCCTAAATTAAAGAGATTTGGAAAACAACAACAACGTTTTGAAGTTACCAAAAGATATAGAGATAAATAACATAAAAGTGATCAATCCGTATCCTGTTACTACTACATTTAATACCTATTCCTATTTCCTGCTTTGACCTTTAAAATCTTATTATACTACTTAGATATAAAAAAGTCTGGATCGTTAAAAAAAGTATGAAGACATTTTTTAGGTCCGTCAATATTACTTTCAGAGATATTAACAGCCGAGTAATTTCGTATAAAACATTCTTTACAGGAAAATTCAAATTAAACTACAAGCAAATCTATCTTCTACCAAGGCAACATCTTCCAAATTAAGTCGCATATTTATACAAAATTATACAGTGAAAAAATATAATGCAAATTCACTGAAGTTAATCAAAAGCGGAACGTGTGGAAAGTGAGCCGTCTTCATAATAATCGTTTGTCACCAGAATGGCAATAAAGCCCCGTAAGTCACCCCCCACGCCTCCCAACTCTCCCTTCACCTCTCGCCCCATGCAGTCTTCACACCCTTTGCTTTTCACCGGATTTGTAAACCGATTGTTCCCAAAGTACCTACACAAATATTATAAGGGGCTTCTGAACTAATACACTCGGGAAATTTGCCTTTTGTCTGAAATCTAAAGGTAAACCAAACAGTTTACGTATTGCTGTGAGACGTAATGAGCTATTATCATCTTATTTTTGTAGCTACTTATCCTATTTTAGTAATCAGGACATACCCACCAACAGATCCGTACTTAGAGATTCAGGGCCCATAGGCACTTCGACTTTTGAGACCCCCCCATTCCGAAGTCATTTTGTAAATAAAATGCACTAGTACAGAAAATAATAAGCAATATTTTTTTAAATTAAGCCTTTAATTAAGTTCTATAAATAAACATCAGAAATAATGCAGTCCATGCTAAGTATGTCACTATAGTCAAGCTACCTGGTCAGGGTAGCTGGTTGGGTAGGGGCCCTAGGCTGGCTGGGTTCCTAGGCCTGTGCCTTGTGTGCCTAGGCGTAAATCCGGGGCTGCCCACCAAATCCATTAATGAGCATATGTCACAAGGAATGTAGATAATAATATGTAGAGTGAGCATACTGTGTTGGTACTAATTTACGTACCTACCTAGTTATAAAGGTGGCAAAATTTTGAACTTTATAAGTACTGAATTTGAAACATTGTAACACTTTTTGTTTAAACATCGAATTACTATGAACTATAAAGATACTGTACATATTAGGATAAGTTCCTATATGATCGCCCTCCTCCCTCCCTCATGTAGTTAATCTATTTAGCGTTTCTGAATGCGGGCGTAAACTACAAATTATGCTGATTAAGCAGCCTTAAGTTAAGAAAGAATAAAATAAATACCTAACCTTATTCTTGTCCTAGATTAAATGTAAAATCTTCTGACTAGATTAAATGTAACTTAGTAAAAATCACGAAAAGTTTCGTCTTATATTTTAGTCTCGTTTTTAATTTTGACGGAAACTGGAATTGATCTGTTTCACTAAATATTCAGATTAGCTTAATTAGATTAACAAAAAACTTTGCCAAGAATTCAACGACTTTCAATCTCGAAACAATCTTCGAAGACTTCAAATATTAAGATAGTCAAGTTCTTAAACTTAATCTATTAAATGGAAGGTAATTGCTTTTATTGATTAAATGAATCGATTAAATCTTTTTGAATGTATTGGCAATTAAATTAGATGATTGCTTTACTTGATATCATCATGCATTCAAAGCAATAACGTTTTTTAATCAGCGTCCATTCCATTTTATAATTCTGATCTATATTTGATCGACATACAAGAGATAGTGTAGTTCTTTATAGTTCAATTGTTTTTCAGTTTGGGAACAGTACAGTCAATTATGAATGAATATTCTACTATATAAAAATAAGTCGGGTTTTCCTTCCTGACGCTATAACTCCAGAACGTACGAACCGATTTCCACGGTTTTGCATTCGTTGGAAATGTCTCGGGCTCCGTGAGGTTTATAGCAGTAGGGTAGGTAGGGTAGGTAGGGTAGGTAGGGTAGGTAGGGTAGGTAGGGTAGGTAGGGTAGGTAGGGTAGGTAGGGTAGGTAGGGTAGGTAGGGTAGGTAGGGTAGGTAGGGTAGGTAGGGTAGGTAGGGTAGGTAGGGTAGGTAGGGTAGGTAGGGTAGGTAGGGTAGGTAGGGTAGGTAGGGTAGGTAGGGTAGGTAGGGTAGGTAGGGTAGGTAGGGTAGGTAGGGTAGGTAGGGTAGGTAGGGTAGGTAGGGTAGGTAGGGTAGGTAGGGTAGGTAGGGTAGGTAGGGTAGGTAGGGTAGGTAGGGTAGGTAGGGTAGGTAGGGTAGGTAGGGTAGGTAGGGTAGGTAGGGTAGGTAGGGTAGGTAGGGTAGGTAGGGTAGGTAGGGTAGGTAGGGTAGGTAGGGTAGGTAGGGTAGGTAGGGTAGGTAGGGTAGGTAGGGTAGGTAGGGTAGGTAGGGTAGGTAGGGTAGGTAGGGTAGGTAGGGTAGGTAGGGTAGGTAGGGTAGGTAGGGTAGGTAGGGTAGGTAGGGTAGGTAGGGTAGGTAGGGTAGGTAGGGTAGGTAGGGTAGGTAGGGTAGGTAGGGTAGGTAGGGTAGGTAGGGTAGGTAGGGTAGGTAGGGTAGGTAGGGTAGGTAGGGTAGGTAGGGTAGGTAGGGTAGGTAGTAAGTGATAAAGATGGTCCACCCCAAACATTTATATGGCAAAACAACGTTTGCAGGGTCAGCTAGTATATTATAATATGTTAAGCACAAATTGTAATTGAACACGTATATTACGTAAATGTAACTTGTTTGTAGACGCCTTGGGTTGACCTGTTAAGTCTACAAAATGATTAGTAAATAAATTAAACGATGCGTGTGAGTGTTTATATATGTAAGAAAAGTCTAAAAGCAACCACGATACAGAAGAAATTAATTCTAGTGAAGGGTAAAGCTTTTTAGGGTACCGTAGCCAAATGGCACAAAAAGGGAACCCTTATGGATTCGTCATGTCTGTCTGTCTGTCCGTCCGTATGTCATAGTCACTTTTTTCCGAAACTATAAGAGCTATGCTGTTGAAACTTGGTAAGTAGATGTATTCTGTGAACCGCATTAAGATTTTCACACAAAAATAGAAAAAAAAAGTTTTGGGGGTTCCCCATACTTAGAACGGAAACTCAATTTTTTTTTATCTATCTCATACGTGTGGGGTATCTATGGATAGGTCTTTAAAAATGATATTGAGGTTTATGACATAATTTTTTTCTAAACTGAATAGTTTGCGCGAGAGACACTTCCAAAGTGGTAAAATGTGTTTCCCTGTAATTTCTAAAATAAGAGAATGATAAAAATAAAAAAAAATATATGATGTACATTACCATGTAAACTTCCACCAAAAATTGGTTTGAACGAGATCTAGCAAGTCGTTTTTTTTATGCGTCATAAATCGTAAACCGCAATTTACCTTTCATTCAATGTTACTTGCTGCTACGGAACCCTACATGGGCGAGTCCGACTTGCACTTCGCCGCTTTTTTTAAGTTGGGATGTTCTGTTTAAGAATGTTATTGAAAAAACTATCCAATTTTACTATGCATAACTGATATCCATAATAATCAATATACTGACCAGCCGCCAACCTAAATGATGTGCTCAATTGGATGTCAATATCACGCACGGTGGCCAAAAAACGTCCAACATAGTTCACAAAGGACTTGATCGACTGATGGTAACACGACGTGTCGCCGGGTGTGCCGAATCGTAGTTTTTGTTAAACTTTCGATAGATTTTGCATTAACTTCGGACTCGTTTTAATTTCACGGTTGAGAGCACTGATTTATTCGAATGTCCCGAAAAGCTAAACTTTGCCAACTTTTGATCAGTGATCATGGCGTGTGATTTATCCCAGCAGCAGAGATATATTCACCGGCGTTTCAAGCTCGCCCACCAAACTCAGCAAAAAATGACACTATTATGACTTATGCGAAAATTGTTCAGCGAAATTCTGCAGTCACAGCAAAATGCTGGTATTTTATGAAAAATCTTTTTGAAACAAAACTGCGAGAGAGCAAGTAATGAACATTTTTCAACACATAGGTATTTACTTGTAAAAGAGGAGAGGTTTGCGGTTCAAAGTAGATAGTAATAAATAAATAGGTACTTACAATGTAAGTGCCTACAAAGCCGTTGAATAAAAGTGGGTTACCTACGTCAACAAAAAACAAAGAACGAGGAGAAAAACATAGTGTTAGTGTCGACGAGCTCTGGGACAGGGTCCACTGTCCGCACGGACGCCACGGTCAGGCCCATGATTAATTACCCGAGAGATTTATGACACGGGAAACCGATTATTCGTGTCGATAACAATACACAGACCCCTTCGAAAATATACCTATAGACAGAAGAATAGTTTCCCTCAAACCAGATAACATTGTTATAGATTTTCATAGAGGCCATTCAAAATATCTCAGCCCTACAAATCATTTTTATATCACAAGAGTACTAAACGTAAAAGTTATAGAAAATTATAGGTGAAACGTTTCTAATATATCAAGAGTATCGAGCTATCAGTTTGTAAAATACTGTTACACGATTAGAAATTGAAAATATTCAATTCTCTTGAGACGAAGTATAGTTTTTTCAAATCATCAAATTCTGTCGATCATAATCATTCATATACACCGCATTGTCTAACTCACTGATGAATATTGACAAAAACGAATTCCATTAAATTTAAACTTTAAATCATCTTGATAACAATCGATTTTATGAAATTCTTCAGGGAGGAGAAGATAAATGAAATTTGTTACAAAAGTTCCATTGGATAGCTCTCGGTTACGATATTAAATTTATGCCATCAAGTGGCATTTAGAGAATGGGCATTTAACTTAGATTTTCAATCGTGGAATTCAATAATGCTTGAATGTCTAAGCACCGACCTATCCTATCAGGAATTTAGTACCTCGAGTGCACTATTGTTAGACCAACGTTTAAATAATAGTTGCCTGATCAGACTTGATCTTCTTCAAGTTTTTAGTAGAATACGATGGACCCTAGACTCTCTTACCTGTCTAAAATAATGTTTCTGGTGTGTTTATTATGTAAACTATCTTCATTTCCAACTACAGAACATTGTTTTCCTTCGTATCTTAAACAGTCATAACACGTAGGAGTTATTTTACTTTCAAATTATTTAAAAGCCAAAACCTTAGAATGATCTTTCGAAAAGTTTAAGTTTAGAATGTAATGCATTCTAGGACACTGAACGAGACGCAATAAAATTTTATTAGTATAACACATACGGGCGTTTAGAGCCCTCAGTCTTAAAATTACACGTTGCTTAGCTTTGTTTATACAAGTAAAACCGAAAATAACTATAAAATAGGATTTCAATTTCCCGTTACGAATGAATAAATTATTTCTTAATACAGATCATGGAAATAGGTAAGCTTATTAGGGTTGTCAATAGAGTCCGATAGGATTAACAAAAACCGATCAGTGGTTCCGGATCGAAGGTGCGGTTCCTGAGAAATATCGCGACGGTAATCCGTGGGTGGAACCCCTGTTTTATGAGCACAGATTTTCGACATGTCTCCTTTTATGCTCCGTAAAACTTTTATCCTTCGTTTATGTACCTACGGATTCCGGCCTTTGTAACTCGTACGTATTATGTGCGTTTTTATATCGAACAAAAGATATTCATAAGATCGCCCAAGTTTCAGGCAGTTTGGTGATCGTTTTCAATAACACCAAATTCTAGTGAACAGCTGTAATTCTTTTTTATGGTTATGCATGTGTTTACATGGATTTTTCTTATATAAAAGTATGTTGTGAGTGTTAGGAAAATATTTTTATAGTTCTAGAACTGAAGAACAAGTTGGCAGACAATAAACTCTACAGTGTTTAGGTACATTCAGTGTTATGTTACAGTAGGTACGTATGTTACAAAGACTACTTTAATTTTAGACTCGAATAACCAGAAATAAACCCAGCCAAGTGCTTTACCTCTCATCCCGTAGCCAACAAAGCAAGATCCTTTCTCTATTAAAATGCTTTGTACCAAGTAGTGTAAAATCAACAACGAGAGGCAGGAATCCGACCCCGCCGTCCTGTGGTAAAGGGATATACGGTATTTTATGCAATTCATGCGTTTCCTAAAATAGAGGATACATTTTGAATGTAGGTAATGTACACAAGAATTGCATAGAATACCTAATAAAAGTTCATGAATACATAGGCATACACAAACAAACTCCTTTAGTCTGGTCCTGTTTGTTTAATCTATTGTAAATTTTTAATGCGTGTATTCCTGAATTAAATTATTTGAATTTTGAATTTAAGTCAAGAATCATACAGCTACATACTGGTCAGACAAATAAGTTTTAACTAATCAATCCACATAAAAAGAAGAAGAATATCCAATCAATTTTATGCCCTAAAAACTGAGTCTATTACAATTAATTCGACCCAAATCTAGTTGCAGAAATGCATGCAGAAATTAAAAACAAAAAATGATATATGTGTGTGCTGTGTTATGAGGAAACTCGGGTATGTATTCTACATTGCCGCAACCGCAAACCGGAGCTAACGTAAACCGGACCTGTAAACAGGTCTCGATACAGTGCGGCCGCTTCATTAGGTAGCCGACGTGGAGGGAACGTTGCATGGACAAATTTGAATAGCACTGGAGTATTGTGGCCAAATTATCACCAACATTGTAAGCGTTACTGTTTATAGTGGAGACGACAATACGATAATAAATTAAACGTCGTATACGACGTTTAATTTAGTTTGCATACAAAAATTCAACCAAATATGATTGCCAATAGTTTAGTTACCATAGATAGTCAAAGATTACCAAAACCCATATTCAGCATCACTACATTCAGTTTGTTTGAATAAATCACTTTTTGTCATTATATGATGATGTTAGGATTTATTTGATAGTTTCTAAATAATGTCAGTGTTTTCATTTATTGTCGTACTAGCTGCGGCCTGCGGTTTCAACCTCATAAGCCTCGATCCCGTGGGAATATCGGGATAAAAAGTATCCTATGTCCTAACTCAGGTCATGGACTATCCATATAACATATACCTGAAACAAACAAACAAACTCACTATGGCATTTATGATATATTATTATTAGTTAGGATTGCCGTCTCCACGTTACAGTAGTTTGTGGCCACGGTTACCACGGGCCAATCTGATTGGGTTTGCAATTATCATCTTAATGGCTTGTTGAGCTTTTGGCACGCTTAAGCTTTCGGTAAGTTAAACGCGGGGGGTGCGTCAGGCGACGGGACCCCAAGAGTTAAGTACAGGGTATTTTGAAACATGAGATATCGTAAGAGATGAAGAAGCTTGAAAGCTAATGCCGATCCTCAGCGCTAACAGTATCTGCCGGGGGCGTGGAGCGTCACCTAAAGAATGTGAGCAAAAGTTTAGAGACTTATGAACGTGCATAAAATCAATTTGCGCTTTTATAATTTCTAACGTGACAATATTATCGTAGACATCCCCGTCCACGTCTATAAAGTTTATGGAAATATGTGCACGTTATAACGTTATCGTGGACGGAACTTTAAAAGGGTCTTCATATATTTCCATACATTTTACTGCCCTGTGTTATCGTGATGCCGTGATGTGGACGTCCACGATAATATTGTCACGTTTGAAATAATATATTGCATAATGCACTTAATCCCTTCAAAGTTTTCCCTACTTACCCTCATTTTCTTTAATTTACACTTCTGCATTTTGGAAGTGAAAACTTCTTTAGGCGCGTTGAGCGATTTTTGTAAGGCTATGGTTTCTTTAAAATGTCAGACGCTACTGACAGCATGTGGTGACGTCAGGATCGACGACCGACGACCGACTCGCTGTCGGCTGCCAAAACGTTCGTTGCCGTTCGTGCGAGCGAGACCGCACCCGTGTGTTTACGAACATAGCGTTCGGCCGTCGTCCATGACGGACAGCTACCACGTCGTCGGTCGCGGTCAGCGTGCGTCAGATAGACCGCAGCCTTAGGGGGTAAACTTATGGATTTGCGTCACCGAAGCGCCGTAGTGCTTCACTATAGAATACAGATGGCGCTAATACCAGTTTTAAGTTTTCACTTTTGTTGGCAGTTCCCATGGCTGCCAATTTTTTTTTACCTTTTGCTGGGTAATTCTTTAGTTTTAGTTGCCAGTCAGATTCGTTTTTTATTCAAAGTCAAAACAAATCAAAATATTCAACCTACTAGAAATAGTAGCAACGTGGCATATAGCAAGCTATTTCATTATGTAGAAACAAATTGATTTGCACTGCAAACTGTTGGCTTCGAACCGTTTTACTGACGTTTCTGTAAATTACAAAAGGCAGTATTATAAACGAACTATACGAATGCGAACCGAAGAGCGATTTAATTCTGCAATTCGGATTGTAATTTCCAATATTTAATGTATAGTTATTTGTCGGATAACTTGCTGAACTGAATAAATTAATGGTTCTCTAAGTAAAACCGCATTAATGAGTTGTTGTGATGTAAATTCGAGTGAGGTATTCAGACCACTGCAATTCTCCAGAATTATTTAACATATACACACAACCACAAAAACAGTACCTAACCTTTTTTTTAAGTGAAAACTTCTTAAGGCGCGTTGGGCATTTTTGATATAGGAAAAAACAATTGAACTCGCGACACCGTTACCGACACCTCATTTTCGTAAACGCGATTGTGCTCTTTATTTATATTACGTTAGGGATCAATGTTCTATGCAAGTATTTTTACTTTAAAGGTTTTGGAAGTTCTTTTTTTTTGTAAACGTGATTTTGCTCTTTATTTAGATAAGGTTACGGATAAATGTTCTATACAAGTATTTTTCTTCCACCAAGGCGATTTTGTTCAAGTTTTCACTTCTGTCGGTACTCCCGGAGTGCCACTGTTTTTTTATTCACAACGGGGTAGCTCTTGGCCTGCATCCCACCTGATGGTAAGTGATGATCAGGCCGAAGGTGGAAGCGAGCTTCACGCGGAATCCCCAAACACAGAGGAACTAGCTGTCTTACCCCTAGCTGCCGAAACACAACAATGCGACTGACTTAGATAAGTCAGTCTAGCCAGGCAGACTTAGAACAAGCTCTACCACCAACCAAACCAAGCAGAAAGATGCGCCCACTGGGAATCGAACCCGGAACATCAGGGTCTGAAACAGGTGGTCTAACCACTAGACCACAAAAGCGAATAGAGTTAAATCGATCAAAATCGATCTAAAAACGTTTTTGTGTTTTATCTCCGGGCATCTACAAGATATTCTTAGCTGCTTTAACAATCAGACTACAAACGTCGGACCGATTGACTGAATTTTTAATAGGTAACCACATTTAGACCGAATAGGAACAGCATACATAGGAATTTACATATAGGTTGTATCCGTGGAAATTTCAAAACGTACACTCTCTACTAAACTCTCGTAAACGTAACTTGCACTCTCTTTGAAGTAAAGTCTTCCAGTTTTACAGAAAAGGTGTTCAGGCTTTACAAAAGGCCTTCAGAAAGTGGCAACATTTTACATGTGTTTTTACAATGACAATATCACTATCGCTGTCAATGTCATAGTGACGACACTAAGAATTTCATAATTTATCTGTAGATGTTCTCGTCAATACCGGAACGAAAAGCTTACAGAAATTCTGTCGTCGTAAAAATAAAATAATATAAACTGCAATTCTTGGGCCTTTTTTTGCACAAAGATATCAAAAGGTTGTGAAACCAATTTCTAATTTCTAAACTAAATTATTTTGTATAATATTAAGTATAAGAACCTATTCCATTCCATTTTATGTATATCCGAAAAGAAGAGGTACTGAAAGAAAGAAATATCTTGATAAGAATTTTCTTGCCCATTGAAAATATTTTTATTAACATCGCCGAGACGCCGCACAAAACATCCTATTTACTGGAACTAATCAAGAAAAGGTCAATAACATGGTGTTAACAATGATAACAATTACATACATTGTTAACACCATGTTATTGACCTTTTATATAAATAGTATTACAAAGATACATTGCATTGTCTATTCAACAACTCGCGTCCCGGTCAAAGACCTCGAAAGATACCCGTCCTTATTTTTGTATCTCATTTTGGCCTGAATATGTCACATACCTACGTCCGTTCATCTCACTTGGTTTTTAAGTAATTCTCGTACCCTTTTAATTACAGACCTCCGCGATTTAATGCGAACCTAAATTGTTTTATAAAATGTCAGTTAAAAAGTTAAAGGATACTGAAATACGATTATTACTCATTTGTCGTATGAAAGGTATATATAGAACATAATTTCCACTTTTTTTTTGTATTTGCACAATTTACATCAGAAGCCGAACTTTTTCATATAACATCTACAAGTCAGTCACAACTATTTGTAACCCTACCGCGCGACAAATGTAACATAATCTACGGAAATATTCCCAACTATGTCACCATTATCATCACTAGAGGTGAGGAAAGGCGTGTTACATGCACTGAATATATTTAAAGCATTGCCACAGTTAATGGCATGTCATTAGGTGTAAGTGCCGTACCGTGTATCCACACTACTTTGAATGAATTGTCAAATGCGACACACGGCACGAAAAAGACCATTTTCCGATTCTTTTTTAAAGTGAAAACTTCTTTAGGCGCGTAAACAATTGAACTCGCGACACCGTTACCGACACCTCATTTTTGTAAACGTGATTTTGTTCTTTATTTATATTTTGTTACGGATCAATGTTCCATGCAAGTATTTTTACTTTAAAGGTTTTGGAAGTATTTTTTTTGTAAACGCGATTGTGCTCTTTATTTAGATAAGGTTACGGACTAATGTTCTATACAAGTATTTTTCTTCCACCAAGGCGGTATTGTTCAAGTTTTCACATCTGTCGGCACTCCCGGATTGACACTGTTTTTTTTTGTTGCATTTGCTGTTAAATGGATACCTAACTTTACGACGGGGCTGGGGAAAATCGAGTTTAAAATGTGGACTTGGAATCGTTGCTTGTGAATGAATGAAATGAAATGCGTTGTAAAACCGAAATTAAAATAAATATCAATTGTTTTTTCTTTTTCTGGGCCGCGTAGTGAGTCCTTCCTTTTTCGTTATATTACCATCTTCCAACCGTACCCTAATAACAACAAACTACAAAAATCTAGTTTGCCTAAGGGTTGCCTAGGTCGTGCGAAGGTCAGATGGAATTCATTCTGGACACAAGCGATTGTAAAAGAAAATTGAATAAGAATTGGACGAAAAAGAAAAAGAAAATAATCCTGCCAGTTTAACAACAAGCATAAAGCGGTTTAGAATAATTTGACAGTTGAAAATATAACAACACTAAACTAGCATATCTTAATGAAATGCATAGCGTGTTACATACTATCTTTAACAAAACTAACCGTGAAAAGAAACTACAAAACCGAAACGTTTCTACGATGATACACGCAAACGTAAAACACAGATTACAACAGCCATTCCAAGTTAATCGCTAAAACGCTGTTAGTTCGTTAAACTGCTAATCGCCCCACAAAATTAGGTAACATAATAAATGTCTCTGGTAATTGCACGCGTTAGCCGGATCGCTTCGAACTGGTCGCCAGAATCAGTATTGTTGTAGAATATATTAGAACGTAGAACCTTTATAATTATTAAACTAAAATGGTGTTTCGGAAACTTTGTCCCTTATGATCATGAGGCGATGGAAAGTGGCGCTGAAATATAACATTGCCCAAAAATAACAAATAATAAACGCTGCATTGCACTAGACTTTAATTTGATGATAATGACAATCTAGATGAATTAAAAAACCACTGTGAAATTTAAAACGCGTGGAACGAGTCCTGTTTTTCCCAACCCAGTTTAGAAAGAAAGAAAATAAATTTATTTCACCCAGGTTAAGGCAAACAGTTTTCAAAAACAAAAAAAAAACAGCGAAAGAGAGAGAGAGAGAGAAAGGAGGAGAGTTTATTTTCATTATGATCTTTTAGGTTGTACTAAAACATCATATTGGCAGTCGTACCAAATGCGTCTAACTACACTGACGAGCAATATAAAAAAGCCACTTGCAATGTGCCAAAAAAAATCAAAAACTCACACATCTAAACCACACAAGTTAGCTAGTTGAAGTAAAAAAAAATCTTGAAACCAGTTTTACATGTGTTTTTTAAGCGTTATTAAAGACACTTGAATGTTGCTTTTTACTTCAAGAAGCTATCTTGCGTTGTTTCGTAAATATTTCATTATAAATTACTGGCTTTTTTATATTGCTCGTCAGTATATTAGTAATGGTTTAGTATTTAACACAAATAATAATCTCATTAAACCTCATTGTTCCAATAATGAAACATCAAGACACAGTTTTCCTTTTCAGATGTCCAAATCAGGAAATATTATTCCATAGCCGTCGCCCTCAAGGAAATGGGCGTCATTTGTATCGAACTAAAAATAACAGCAGACGCGTCAATACGATTCGATGCCAATATTTTATCAATGTCGTCAAAGAAATAGCGTTATATTCGAGCAGATGATGTCGCGACGGAGTGCTTTCGACTATTATGTGAATCGCTGCTGCATTAGGCAAGCAGTGGAGTGTGTGCGGACCATTATTAAAAGCTTGCGCGTGAAGTCTTTGCTCTCTTGACGAACTTGTTTTCTTTACTTGAATTTTCTTGTGATTGGTCATGATATTGCTTACGTTTGTGTTTTGAGATTGATTAACTTACTAAATGTCAAACTAAACCTACCAAGTCATAGCTGAATATAGGCCGATTCTCTTTCGTGATCCACGTTTTATACAAATTACAACTTCAAGTCCTACTTATATCAAGTCCATAATAACCCGCTATACTCATTTCTCCACGCGACCGCTATTAATCGACAAATTGAATTGCCTTAACAGAATAACGTCCAGCAAAAATATTGAATCACCGATGCAACTGCTGAATCGCAAATTGTTTATGGTAATGTTCGGAGCTACGATACGTGAAATATTCAGGTTTTATTAGCGGCCGTCGGCGACGACGAATATTCGGTAATGACGCAGGATGACGCTATTACTCCTCTGATCGGTACGCGAATGCGTTTGCGAAATGCGAATGCAGCGACGAAAAACATCGCCGTTATAAACTTCATATTTGTACGTGAATGAGGTCAACAATGTTATGGTAATCGATGTTTCTAGATATATATTATATGCGCGTTCTCGATGCTGTTTTTCAAGTTGTTTTCGATATATTTTTCTCACAGCATCATACTTTTGTTCCCGCAGCAAGAATAGAATAGGGACACATCATTAGGTTGATTGTTCTCACACAAGGTATTTTTTGGCAAAAAGTTTTGCTAGCTATTTGTCAGGGACTGCTTTTGAGTTCACGCTCATTAGCAAGCGTACTGTTCTCTGTTCATAATGCGACATGTTTCAGAATACGGAGGTGTGTTTTTATTGGATTTTGCTACCTATGTAATTTCGACCATCTTCAGAAATATTTTTATCGACTTCAAAAAAGACATTATTTTGTAACTCTTGACAACCGATAACATTAAACATTATTTTTTTGTAACTGCCTCGTTGGTCTAGTGGTCGCAAGCGCTACTGCTGAGCATGAGGTCCTGGGTTCGATTCCCGGGTCGGGCAAAGTGTTATTGGGTTTTTCTATCTGAAATTTCTGAGTAACAACTCGGAGTCTGGATTTGTGCCCGGTTGATGGCAATTGGTTCGCCCCCTATTACATGGGACTTAAACATAACTGGCGAAATGTGGGTGTTCTATAAGTACAGCTCTGCATAACCCTTTGGGGAAACAAGGCATGATGTTATGTTATGTGTGTCTCGACAGCTTTTGCGTATTATTTTACAGCATAGTGATCTCATTTTAGATCGTATTGTATTTAAATGGTTGAAACAATCCAAATCCATAAAACCTACTTATCTGTTTCGAAGTTAACAAGTTAATGAAAAGAAGCTTGAACCGAAATCACAGCACTTACACCCACATATTATACTGACGGATTATCCGGGTCAAAATGCCAAACATAGGAAAACCGTGGCTCCACCTTAAGTAAGTCTTCACTCTGTAGGTCGTAGGTAATGGTGCGTAAATACAAACACTTCTCAGCCGGAAATTGAACCCAACACCCACATGTATAACTAGCTAGTGCTTTGAGTTACACTATATCTATAAGTACCTACATACCCACTTATATCTTGGCATTGAGTGGTTGTGAATGTGTGATACACATTTAGAGTGAGAAATGAGATTTACGAAAGAAATTGCCTGATCTTTTTTCGTGCTGGAAGACGTCGATAAATGTTAGGTTGTGATTAGATACTTACCTACATACTCATGGAAGATTTGGTGAACACCATTTTTAATAAAGTGTGAAAAATATTTTAAAACACACAACAACAATAACTTAAAATGTAGGAAAATTTATTTTATTCCTTCCATGTCATTTCATTTAAAAAGCATTACCATCATCATTTCAGCCGAAAGACGTCCACTGTTGGACATACCTCTCCCCCGAGCGTCGCCACATCGACCGGTTCTGTACTTGTCGCATCCAGCGAATTCCTGTGGCCTTCACAAGGTTCAGGATAATTAGTTTAAATTCGTTCAAAAAGTTATTATTTGTAAGCTATCTGCAGAGTAACATGCAATTCAAGAACACAAAAGCAAACAACTCGCTAAGGAAAGTTGAAAAGTTGCAAACAAGCACTAAGTTAGCAATTCTTGCTTGACTGTTTTCCCGAACTCTACGTTATTAGCACAAGTATTGGAAAGTCTTATCTTCCGCAAACATATTAAGTACATAATTTAAAAATCTTATCTATACTAGCTTATTTATGGGATGAACATAAAGCTTCTCGATTAGGTACATCGATCTTTATGACTCGATTAAATCGTAAAGCGCACATACGATAATTCTACATCAGCACCATTCGTATATCGAGATTGCATAGGTTTGCTTCGAATCTCGTCTCGGTAATCGTTTGAACATCGTATTTCATTCGTAACTACATCAATGCGCATATATCGGTAGAGATGAAATTATTTGTTAGAAAACGATCTTAAATATATCAGGCAACTGAAAAGTGCATCTATGTTTGGGTATATATTTTGACTGATACAGCTAGATTTTTCGTTGTATTTTAAATCATTATTTTCTTGCCCAGTCTTACCCAGTTAGGTTGTGGAGGTCAGATAGGCAGTCGCTCCATGTAAAATACGGTAGTCAGCTGCATCTGGTTAGACAGGAAGCTGACCCCAACATAGTTGGGAAAAAGCTAGGCAGATTAATATTCTCTTGCTCTTATTCCAATTTACTTGAGGACCGCGCAAAATTGTATTTTAAATCCGCTTAAAAATTTCCAGCTAGATTTCTTTTTTCATCTGCTGCAGTGTTCCCTGCTAAAAAGTCACCCAGTGTACTACCAAATTAAGGATTCTTTCCTCTTGTAAAGTTGGCTAAGTGTATCGCATTAGCGCAAGACGTTATTGGCAGGCGCTTCGCGTCCTTCAAAATTTATCAGCATCAGCACCACATTATGTGGAAGGTGATACGTCTATGGCATCGTATCTCTTGTCTTTCTCCGTCGAAGTTTACCACAGTAAAATCCTTTTATGTCACTGAGATTCTAGACAAGTATTTAAAATGTAGGTAAGTACTGAGAGATTGCCTGTTTCTTTAAAATATAGAACTGAAATAGTTCATTAACAAATTGGGGTTGTAAGATAGGATCTAAAATATAATACATTAAAAGTCAGGGTTTTTCACTCTGGAGCAATAGCTTAAGCCATTTTTAGAATAAAATAATGTAAATACATTTAAGGAGAAATAAAGATTTACTATTTATATTTAAAAAAAAAACTTTTAGAGGAAAAGGTTAGTCACACAAATCCAGACTACTAACTACTACAAATACAGGCTACTGAGAAAATTCTTGATCGAAAAAACAGTAACACTTTACCCGACCTGGATATCGAACCCAAGACCTCATGCTTAACAGTGGCGATAGCGACCACTTGACCAACGAGGCAGTCAATAGGCTCGTTCCCTATTACATGGGACTTAAACATAACTGGCAAAATGTGGGAGTTACTATTGGTACACCTCTGCATAACCCTTCGGGGATTAAAGGCGTGATGTTATGTAATACGGGTAGTTTGCAGTATTTTTTTAAACCATAGCGTGAAAATTGCTTCTCACTTTTTCATTTCCAAAACATTGGATTATTTTTACATAAAAAATAATCTAAAAATCACATTTTATTGTGACCAACAAATCATACAGACACAACACTGTAACTGATAAACCGATTAAAGTGATAGATTGTATCGATACCGACAATCCTACCGAACTGTTCACATGTAGGATGTAGACTTGGCTATCATTGCGTCGATAATCGTTACGGGCAATGGCCTAATAGCTAAGAGCTTCGATAAACACGTCAAGAGGCTCTCGTTAGACGTCTATGATCTGATTGATATAGACTAGTGCTCTTCGACTCGGCTTCTAAATATAGGAAAATATTTCTTTATGTATTACTAAAGTCTAGAAACCATTTCTGAAGGTTACTTGACTTATGTAAAAATATCCCCAATATTTTTTGGCATTATTGTTTAGAAGTTTGGACTTGGATTTTGAATGTTTGTAACTGATGTGATGAATGGATTTGTAAGCGATTTGGCACATAAATAGACTATGATCTTCGTGTACGATTAAAAAACGTTTTACATGTAAAACGTTTTACATGTTTAAACAACCGATTTCCAAACTAAAGTGAAAAATAACTTTAATTTCGGAAGTCGGTGTCTTTAGATCAGTATTTCAGTTTTTTGTCACCGACTTCCGAAATTTAAATTATTTTTCACTTTGTAGTTTGGAAGTCGGTTGTATTTTTTGTAAAATAGTTTTTTTTTCACTTTTTAGTGGTTTGGTTTGTAATTTATCTAAGTTACAATAGCCTAATGTCTACTGCTCATCACTTTTTACAAAATATTGCTTTTCCTGATGCAGGGACTTGAATTGTTGAGGAGTTCTCCAGTTACTTTACCATCAGCTCCATTGCACCATATGAATTGTGACGAGCACCCATTGTTTACCAATTTTATTAAAGTAATCGAATCGCAACACGTGAAATACATATTTTTGAGTAGTTGCGGTGGCCATATGTGTCCTTCTTCATCAGTTCCACTTTACAAAATGGTGCTTTCCGTGAGCAAATGCACGAATTACTACAAAAAATACCCAAATCGCTATAGGTGGGCCTATTATATTTGAAGAGTTCCTTCGATTTTTCCAAGATTCCATGGTCAGATCATGACCAAATGACAATGAGACCAACTAAAAAGTATACTCTTTCAAACTAAAAAAGTAAAATTTCGACGAACTGAGAACCTCCTCCTTTTTTTTGAAGTCGGCTAAAAACAGATATTACTTTTTATCCGGGTACATGTAGTAAATCTCCAAGAGTGGGAGTTAAACCGCAGACAACGGCTAGTTAAAAGAAAATTAATCCAAGTTAAATCGACGTTAAGAGTTATAAATTATATTGCTCGTAAAAGTCTACTACTGCATGTGGGCCACTTTATGCCCTACTACAAATAAAGCTGACAGTAAATGAGGAACCGAACTCATTACAGAGACATTAAAGCAAACTTTCGATTGAGGGTGGCGAAGACAAGACAAAGTAAAGATTAAGCCGGAAATAGGATCCTGCTAGCAGTCAGGATTAATTACCCCAGGCAGAAGGAAACTAGGGAAAGTTTACACAAACTTGATGGAAAAGTAATTAATGAATATCTGGTACAATGTTGAGTTTTTCTTTGGAGTAAAATTACACACAACTTTACACAGTAAGAAGTTCAGTACTCTGATGGCATCAAAATAATAATAAATAAATCAAAGGCTGTTACTGAATCACTTTACGGTTCCATTCAGGCATTCCCTGCTTGAAAGCAAAAAAAAAACTAAACAAACGAAAATCGAATGCGCCGCAGCAAATTCAGGCACAAACAACTATTTATCGGACGGGACTTACACAATAACCGCATCAGAACCACAAAAGGGACGCGAGTTAAGCTTAAAAACGAAACATTTTGCACGGAGCGGATAAAGATCTCGCCTCGTAAAAACTAAGTAAATACAACGAAGCTCTTGAGTTGAGTGTACAGTGCATAAATTGCCCCCTATCTGACCATCGCCTGACCCTTAATGGCCACAAGGTGGGACATGATCGTTATCGTGAAAATGGGAATTCTGGTCGCCAGCTACTTTGTCGATACAAAGAAATTTTGTAGCTCGTTTGGTCGCAACTAATGTTACCAAACTCGCCGACTAGTTTTCCTGATAAAACGAATAAGAGTGATTTATTGTGTTGACATTACAAGATTTTTATGGTGTTGTTATGAGGTGTGTCTGATTGGAATATTTTTTTATTTCCTTGGCAATATCCTTGTAATATGAACGAGTAGATGTCAAACAAAACGCTGTGGCAGACAATTCCGGAGATAATTTTGTTTACTTAGTTTCTTTTGTTTTTTCATCTGCATGAATTGGTTTTATTGAGTAGTCTTTGTGGTCGTTACTCAAACCGGGAGAATTTCAATTTGGATGGTATGTTTTTATTCTCAACGCATAAAACGCATCCCGACCTTCATGTTGCTAAAAGGAAATATATTTGTAGTAAGTAGGTCAAAGTTTCATGGCATACACAAATAAACTCGTCTAAGCAATATAGACAAATTTCCTAGGAGTCTTAAATCTACTGTTGTTGAGGATATATCAGTACCCAAACTGCAATAAAAACTGCAATTTTCAAACTTTATATCGCTACCGAGTAAAAGCCGTAGAAACTGTTGGTAAGTTGCTTAAAGACTATTGAAATAGAGCGAACAGTCGGCGAGGTATCGTTCGTTTCTCAGAGAGATACACAAGTGCTTTTCCAACCGATTTCATTGCGTACTTACTGACTGAAATTGTCCATGATGCAAATGTTAATATACTTTTAGTATTGCTCACTTATGCTCAAAGACTGTCTTATTGAGAAGTTTTCGAATGGGCAACTAGCTTCATTTTTTGACTGACCGACCCTTTGACAATTAAAAAGCTCCCTTAGTTGGTTTATTTGAAATAAATGCTTTGAGTTTTGAGTTTTTTTGAGTCTTCAGGCTCATACGCAAATGGAACTGTCATTCGTAAGTATTGTTTTACTTCACGTCAGCACAAAAGACTAGCTACGTAAATATTTATTCCACTCAAGCCATCTTTGGAATTAATACAGCGATCTTAGCTTTGCAATTAGAAATCTAGGTCCCTGAGAGAATTCCTTGAAAGCCTATTGAGGCGAACGTCGCGTCGCCTAGTGCCTTTAGTATAGGATGGTAGGCCAGCACCTAAGTGATTGTTTAAATAGCAAAACTTTGAGTAGTAGATATGAGAGGCGGTGAGGCTCCAATAAATCAAAATTATTGGCAAAGTTTTGGGCTAGCTAGGCACCTGAAATATTAATTCCCCCCATATTTCATTACACTTGAAACATTTCTCGTCAATTACGGATAGTTTTAGTAGGCTTCCGCCTCGCACAAAACATTGCTGCCGTGAAATATGCAAGTTTACAGTTTAATTTAATTAATTTTCGTATAGTTAGACATATGTGAGCTTTCTACTTTGAAAATCGATGTAGGAGAAATGTTGTTAAATTGTTGTAGCTTTCAAAATGTGTGATAGTAGAAGATAGGTATTTCAAAATGTTGTCCATTTAAAAACTCGGTTCTTTTTCTAGCTATATATCAACACAATCTTTTCAAAAGTCCGAACATCTTCTCAGTTGTAATGAGAGTGGTCAATAAAAGAGAAGCTCAGTAAAGTTTTGGCTGAGGCCGGCGACACGCCACAAGTAAGCGTTGTAAATTTAGCGAAAAATATTCCTTTCGTGAAGAAAAACAAAGGCGACTTTATCCCCGGGTTGAAATTTATGAGATGCGCCGCGGATTAAAAATGTTTGCCGTGCCCTCCGGCGCGGGCTTGGCTTCATTAGAGCATGTTTCTGGAATATTCTGATTAATATTTACCTTCCACTTCTTGCGGATTGTAGTTCATTAACCTTTTGTCTTGTAATCGAGGCGCGCTGCAACCAAATTAGGTAGCGAGAATATTTTTAAATATTTACCGAGTTGCCTATTTAATGAGAAATCGCTAATGATGCAAGAGAACAGCTGAATACGGTCAATCCCTTACAACGTGAAGGTATCGTACCTAGTACTCTAGTAGGTACTTGGGATCGGTGGCCTAACGACATAATCACGACTAGAGATTATGGGGACATCCCCACAAAGGATATAGTAAGATTACAATCCATTAAATCCAACAATTTTTGTCAATAATTCTAACATAAATATGCATTAATGACCGTTCAAGCTTGTAGTTGATAGCTTTACATTGGGTGATTACCAGAGTACCGTTAGTGGTAACACTTGACGTTGAAAAACCGCCCTTACTGCTTCGAAATAAAGGCGTTGTCTATGTCAAATTGTGACCATAGACATACCCACCGGGGTCAAATGACTCAGCCGCGTATAATTAATACTGTCCCGTGTCTGCTAGACATTATTCAAGCAAGGATCGGTCCGACCTTATCGAGTTCTGCCCTTGGATTTGGTTATCTAGTCTGCTACGTTGTAAAAAATCTGTTGAATGGAGGGCAGTTATTTATAGAATCGTAATGTCACAGTTATCGACTTAATGGCGTCATAACCATTAAGCAGTTTTTAGAGAAAATATCAATCCTGTATTAGGTATAATCTTTTATTTTAATGGATTTTTTCCATTCTTCAAAAATGCGTAGTAGCTACATAGGTATTGTAAGTACCTGGGCGACCACCGACCAAGCTCTGCTCTGGTGAAATTGAGAATGCTCATTTATTCGTATAGGAAAGTTCATACTTATTCATGTATAGGTACTTACTTATTCCATGCTGCTATGTAATTTTTCTCTTGTCATTCATTATTTTGTTCTAAACTTTGGGTGACCGAGCTCTGCTCGGGTGAAAATACGGAGAAAACGAATTTTCCCAGATATGAGACCTAGCTAGATCAATTTCTCGTCCTCGTAACCCCTTTCATCGAATTCGTTAGAGCCGTTTTCGAGAACGAGTACAAATAGTTTCCTTGGAGTTTCTTGCCCGTTCTTCTCCATAGAAGTCTACGTTTTGGAATTGGCAACTAGCTTCAACTTTCTAACTGATCGATTCTTTGACAGTTCAAAAGTGCTTGTAAATGATTTATTTAAAATAAATGCTTTGAGATTTTGAATACATTGAATATTTTATTACCTGACACGTTTCTAGTACGGTCGTGGTATGATACGGTGTGATGGGCAGACTCCTTTATACAGAACAGCCGTAAGGCAATGTTTCCATATTTACTATTGTTGATTAACGAATTTGTAAACGCCCTACATACTGCATGTTGTATGACTTCACTTCTATGGTCTTCCTCGGAAACAGAGCCATCAAGAGATCAACCTCTGCAGGAGTTCACAGGACAAATACCTAGACCGGTCTACCCTCCAAAGTTTACCTAGAAGTGATCTAGACTGTGTCTAGCGCTTTGTTGATACAACTGTAAGTTCGGGTCAACTTCTGAGATGCAGGATACATTATAGTATTTGAGTTAATATGGGATTGTTTAGAAGATTTTGTGTTAAGTTTAACCAGAGAAAAGGATTAATTATTATGATTATGTCTTCTTTATTAAATTTATTTTAATTCGGGAATCAAGGCAGTTGAATCATTTCTTTGGATCTTACTGATTTTCATTGCCTTGGTTAGTTTTAGGTTGGTCGTCACTATAGTTTGTGTTACGGTTACGATTTGTCTACGTTTGTCAAAGTTGGACACTAACAAAGACAGTTACAAACAAATTTCAAGCCTTCCAAAGAGCAATGGAGAAGAGTATGTTAGGAATCAAACTCCGCGACCGAAACAGAAGCAAAGATATACGACAGTGCACTAAAATAATGGATGCTGTGGAATTAGATTGCAAGTTGAAATGGCGATGGGCAGGACACGTAGCCAGAGCCACAGATGGACGCTGGAGTGAGAGGGTTCTCCATTGGTACCCTCGCGATGCACCACGCACCCGAGGTAGACCCAGGCGCCGGTGGTGCGACGATATTGTGGCTGTGACCGGCCCCGCCTGGACTAGAATAGCCCAAGACAGATGGCGAAAGATGGAGGAGGCCTTCGCCCTTAAATGGGCACCCAATAACTCTAATTGATTAAGAGATTACTCGTATGTAGCAAATTTATTTTATCTAATCTATAAAATGCATGCTTAAATTTTATTTAATTAGAAACCAATGAGTATTTTTTGGGAATTAAACCCAAAAAATACTCATTGGTTTCTAATTAAATAAAATTTAAGCATGCAATTTAACAATAATTTGATAACAAAAATAGATTTTTAAATAAATAGATTGATTTAAATAATAATAATAAAAACCCCACCGCCGTATCTCTACGTTGACGCCGTGGTGGGGCTTGCGCGCTCCGAACTCTAGGCCTGTGCTGGTAGAACTTACTTTGCCGGAACAGGTCTGGGATGAGGAGCCCGACCAAGAGAGATACAAAAACCCGCAGGGCAGCATGTGGCGAGCTGTTGGGCAGTAGCGACCCTATCTCCCGGGAGAAGTCTTGTTTCTCACCTCTGGCTTGCCATTATTGACCGGCTGGAGTGAACACTGACGAGGAACAGAGCTCCCACCTTATTCTTGCCTTTATTGGCCGGCTTGAGCGGAGACTCGCAAGAGCAAACGTGCTCGGAGGAAGGAAGTATTACAGTCAGATGCTGGTAGGGATCTTAACCGTACTTCTGGGATTGTCCTGATAGCCGTGGAATACCTCTCCACTCCTCAAGCACCTCAGGAAGTGTTGCCCCCTTGTCATTACGTCACTTGGTGCTAGCGACTATTTTCGGGGGCCCATTATTGTGTGTGAAGTCACCCCCTGCCATTTTATCCGTGTATACCATAACATTGATCAGGCAGGGGACATAGGCCTTCCATAGTCCTAGGTGACCAATCCACTATAGCCACCCGAACCCATAGCCCAATATGTTTTGTTTCCATTTTCTGCAATAGTCCTGTACCAACCGAAGGTTGTCCTTGGGTGCACTTGCATAGTGCGAACAGGGACAATCGTCGGTTGATGCCTCATGTAATTAAAAACATCTAACGGGCCTCTGCGCATTGGCTTCGGCCCCTCGTACGCCTTCCAAAGTTCCGGGACCCTAGGGTCCCGAGAAAATAAAAGACGTAAAAATAAAAACAATAGTTTGTGTGTGTCGGACTTGGAGTGGTCGAGCACGGGCATAAAGTGGCGGACTCGTTGTAGAAATACGAAACGCTTTGAAAGCGAATACCACTTGTCTAGGCCCTCAGGATTGATTAAGGTCTACTTAATTCTCATCGGTTTTAGACAACAAAAAATACACTTAGTGCGTTTGACCACCGCAGCAGTCACCGGGACGTCACCAAGAAACGAGATTATTCGAACCGTTGCTCGTTTGTCCACCGCGCTCGAACTCGGAGGTCCGGTATATTATGATAAACGGCAGTGTGTGAACAAGATCAAACGTGTTTTGTATTGTGGGCACATTGGCCCATCACAATCTCGTACCAAATTCTATCGATCGTCGCGCTGAACTACTTGAAAATTCGGGGGCCGGTATATCGGCGCTCGGGTGACGGACGTGCCGTGTACACGCGGCTATTGTAAATGTATGTATCGCTACTTCGGCGCCGTCGTCTCATTCTCGTTGACATGCCGTTGACGGTGGCGGTGGACAAACTCACTAACTGTAGCCAAGTGCAACAGCCCTACGTCAAAACCTAATCTTGTCCTGTCAACAAAGTAAACTGAGCACCTTAATAATATCAGCAGTAACACGCTACTATTCATAATGAACACGATAGTTCCAACACTTCACAGATAAAAAATACCGGCCAAGCGCTAGCATACCTACTCGTGCGTTTAGGGTTCCATACCGTATTTAGTTTTACTGTTTTTGAAGTGAAAACTTCTTTAGGCGCGTTGGGTATTTTTGAGATGGGCAAAAAACAATAGAACTCGCGACACCGTTACTGACACCTCATTTTTGTAAACGCGATTGTACTCTTTATTTATATTATGTTACGGATCAATGTTCTATGCAAGTATTTTTACTTTAAAGGTTTTGGAAGTTTTTTTTTTTTTTCTTAACACTATTGTGCTCTTTATTTAGATAAGGTTACGGACCAATACAAGTATTTTTCTTCTACCAAGGCGATCTTGTTCAAGTTTTCACTTCCGTCGGCACTCCCAGAGTGCCACTGTTTTTTTCTTTTTATAATAATTAATCGTAATCCAACTTAATGTATAGTTTGGTACTTGACGTGTATGGATTTATCCCACGCTAAATCAGTGCTAAAATTGCTATATTTACCGCGTCTATTTTTAGAAAGCCCATGTCATTCGGACGGGAGGACATGCAGTCTTCTGTCTTGTAAGTAGATACTAAGGAAATAAAAGTGAAAGAACTTGCTAAAAACATAAGCCTATCAGCA
Source organism: Agrochola litura (assembly GCA_949152395.1). Lineage (NCBI taxonomy): Eukaryota > Metazoa > Arthropoda > Insecta > Lepidoptera > Noctuidae > Agrochola > Agrochola litura. Next base: position 10,712,912 of record OX424509.1, on the reverse strand, counting down.
AGGTGGTGGCAGGGTTGCCCAAAGTGTGCCGGTTAAAACTTGTACCGATATATGTACTAGAAAAAAATAAAAGAAAGGAAATACGTTTATTTGCGGCAAACATGACGCAAAGAAAGAACATTTGGGGGGAAATATGCGTCATATCCACGCAAAACGGCCATCACTCATATCGTACTATCCGTTCTACTCGTACCTCCACTCGAAGATGCAATTTAGTGACATAAAGTGATCCCACAAGTGTTCCGTTTCGCCAATTTTGCCACGGGACCCTAATAAGGCAGACTGACTCACACTTAGCCACGGTCGGACACGCCATTCGCCAGATATCTACGATCCGAGCCACCATCGATCAGCCCCTATCTGATATTCAAACTACATCATTCAACATGAATTACCACTTTGTTACTTTATTATTGAACAACGAACCTCCTTTTGTAAAAACGGAATAATGCTTTATTTCAGCCCCTTGGTATTCAGGTACGATGCAGATACAATAGGCTACCTGTAATGATGTTGCGTTGAACAATTACAATAATTCACTATTGTATTTGAGAGGAAAAACTGAAATCAATTTTAAACCTGCTGGTATTATCGGGAAGAAGTAGTCCACTTAGAGCACCGTCCGAATAGCACCTGCGACTCAGCAGCCAACTGCTGGGATGTATTTGTTTTACAGGACGTTATTAAATGAAAGACATCGATAAAAATCACTAGAATGTTTATTAATTACACATAGGTACTTACGTATATACGAAATTTGTTTTATTTAATAACGTCCTGTAAAACAAATACATCCCAGCAGTAGGCTGCTGAGTCGCAGGTGCTATTCGGACGGGTGCTCTAAGTGGACTACTTCATTGGGAACTCTTATTTGCAAAGCATACGTGAATGGGTCGATCTATGATGTTACCGATCATCAACCATACTTTCGACATTCAGACACACCTGTGGCTCTAAACATCATTCATTACGGGTAGTCGGAAGCTTGAAAGTCGGATTAATTTGTGTTACCAAAGGATATTGGTATTGCCCACTATCGAGATCGACCTAGTTTAGTTGCTTTGGTCAGATGAGGCTCTCTGTAAAATACTGATATTTTGCCGTATTTAGATGAAGATGGTATTTCTAGCGTATTTAGTAATGTTAGATTAGAATTAGAATAGTTTATTAAAAGAAAAATAAGGATTAAAGAATACTGAATTGGATAGAATATTCTTTTTGAATATTTATTATAGCTAAAACATTTTGGCACAAGGCTAGGCCTGTCCCGCAGGAAGCTTATAAGATTTCTCCATGAAATAACAATTAAAGCTTTACGTAGAATATCACAATGAAGTACAACATTATAGGATTATAAAACTACTAGTTTCCGCCAGTGGCTCCGCCCGCCTGGTATCTTTATAAATTATAGCATATATTACTAAGTGATGATATAGCATTCTACTGGTGAAAGAATTTTTTTAGTTGGTCTAGTAGTTTTAGAGTTTATTAATTACAAACAAAAATCTACAAATCTTTGCTCTTTATACTATTAGTGTAGATGACAATGCTATTATAATGACTAAATTTACTTATGTTTATTTAGGTTATTTATATAATTATATAAGAACTTAAATAAAACAGGTCTATTTAGAGCATTAAATACTTATTTTTATTTTTAAAACTATGAGGTCAAAACATATCACAATAACTACATAACATAACATCACGTCTTGTTTCTCCGAAGGGTTGGGCAGAGGTGTACCTGTAGTAGGTACACCCACATTTCGCCAGCTGTTATGTTGAAATCCCATGTTATAGGGGTTGAGCCTATTGCCACTAACCGGGCACAAACCGAGCACAATAATTTGTACGTCTAATCTATTAATTCTTTGTTATTATTTTTTTTGGTTCACGAAGCCGTGAGTTCCTTAAACTGTAAATGTCGGTGAAGTTATTGTAAATGAGCGTTTTCGTAAGAGAAACTTTAGTCAAAAAACGCTCAATTCAATCATCCTCACACCGCTTTGGCTTATTCAAAGAAAACGTAGTACTTATTAAATAATTGAGCGTTTATATAAAAGGCAGAATAAGCTCGATATGAACTAGGCACTTAACCGGAATTATTGGTTCAGGTTTTACTACATAAATAATTTAATGTTCTTGAAGCATTAAATTTCTCCAACAAAAGCAAATTTGCTGAGAAACCATTAGGAGAATTTACTGAAGTATCGCAAGTTAGTGTTTCAGAGTTTACATTTTCAGGCAGTCCTTCTAAGAAGAATTTATGCAGTTAGTTTATGGTTCCGTATACCATAATGTTGAGACGGACTGTTTGACCAAGAAGTTGTAATATTCACACCTGCCGGAGTGCGTAAGATCTTTGCATTATAGGATCACTTTGTAGTCCGTCTGTCAGCTTGCCGTAAACAAATCCGCTACAAGGATCAAATTAAATTAATATCAACTAGGTACTATGGTTAAGAGTCCATTTAAAATAAAAGTGGATTAAAACTATTATCTATTCTGTTTTTAAAACTTACAAGTACCCATTCAGCGCAACAAAAAACGACTGCCTAAGCAAAAATTCTCACGTAATATATACCTAATATATCACTTGACTGGGCCTTAAACGTTTAAGTGGAGGAGTGAAGGATAACACTCGTCGGGAAGCGCAACGCAGCAGTATTGTGTAGGGGCGCGGTGCGGCGCGGATAGGGTAGGGAACTAGGGTGCAGTGCGGTACGCGAGTAAGGAAGCGCCAAACCCCGGCTGACAAGTGCAATTGCCCTACGCGAGATACTAGATAGCACAGGCACGCCCCGTTGTTAACACTTCCTAAGCACGCCACAGAACACTGACCTCTTTCATAAACAAGCTACTATTTTTATGAGTTAATTTTAAGTTGACGGCAAATGACGGTTTCGTGTTTCCGCTGTATTTTTTTAGGGGCATTTAATGAGCGAGCACTTGTGACGATATTTTTGAGTACCTACTACCGGCGCTACTTGGCAGTTAGTGTCGCTACTAACCTGGCTGATTGTATAGCTACTGCTGATACGATAGTTGTAAATGTTTCATTATGATTGGGTCCAGAAAATACATCGTTTTAAAAGTATTAGGTCCCCCCACCTATGAAATCAGCGTTTTGTATGGAGAATTTTAAAGAAGTTGCATTTTTCATACTAACATTTTCCTAATTTATATAACAACCATGAACACTAATGTTTTAAAACTTTTATGCACTAATGTTTAAAAACTAAGATAACGTAATATGACAATTAAATTAAGCGACAAAAATAAGTTTTGGCTAAGTTAACAAACAAATAGTGGTCATTCCTGCTAACAAAATGAGGAGTCATTTTTAAGGTATTTTTTATGTTTAGAAAATTATAAGTAGTAAGGTTTTTTTACTATTGGTAGTTGTCTATGATGGTCATTATTCGATATAATACCAAGCAACTGATGAATACTTTAAATCATAGAAGTGACGAGGTTCTCTATTTGTGAGAAAAAAACGCCAATTTCATAGGTTCCACCCAATAATTCAATCATAAAGTAATCAGGGGAGAGTAAAACTTTGTGCCTTTTAACGGAGAAAATTAGTAGGTACTAATATTCGGTCACCTATCATTTTCGCTAGCAGGTGACCCAATTTTCCTGCAACGTGCAACAGGGTAGAAAAAAACGACGAAATTATGTCACCTATTTCGATTAGAAATAAAAGAATCATCTTGACGACTCAGCCTAATATTCATCTGAACGTCTGCTTACAATATCTGGCCAATAATATGGCACACGAGTTTTAGAAAAAGTTCGGCTTTGCAGAGCGTCCTCTCTCTCATACTTGTGCAACAGTCTCTTTCTAAATATTCTTGATGTGTCATATTTAGTAGGGTATTGTACCATTATTACGTTGTAGTTAACTTCCACAAAAATACTAGTTCCACAATGGCCAAGAGACGCAAAAACAACTTTAAAATGTTAGCCACGATAAAGGTATTATTTTTTATCTATGCAAGACACAAAATTCGCGGCCTGGCTGTATATTTATTACCTCTGCCGGCGTCCAGTGTTCCGGATACCATCACTACAGTACAAGACAGCGGAAAGGCGCACTTTGAACCAACTACAAAGGCGGGTGTTTAAAAAACATGCGAGAATTAGACAAAACATCGCGTGAGATACTCTGGGTAGTCTTTTAACACATGATTCTTTTTATTTTCTCTTTTTATTTCTTTTTATTATAGATAGATTTTTTTAAATAAAATTTTGCTCTGATTACGCATTTCGCGATTATGACGATCACTTCCACCATTCCAAGTGAAAAATTCAATATCGGTAATTTTCTAAAAATGGGTAGGCACCTACCTACTTATTTTTTTTACTTGGTTTTCCGGGAACCGAAAATATTCAATCTGCCTAGCCTTTTCCCAATTATATTGGGGTCGGCTTCCAGTCTAACCGGATGCAGCTGAATGCCAGTATTTTACATGGAGCGACTGCCTATCTGACCCCCACAACCCAGTAACTGGGTAATACGATACCCCTTAGTAAGACTGGTCGTCAGACTCTCGGGCTTCTGATGACCCGTAACGACTGTCAAAAATCCACGAATGACAGCCGGGACCAACGAAAACCGAAAATATTAAACACAGGTATTTCGATTTTTCTGTCGTATTTCTGAAAATTTCAACTTATTTCATACTTTACTGTACCAACTAGGGTACACAGTTCTTGCTACTAAAGTAGTAAATAGCCTTCTCAGTTTTACGGCTAGCAGTCACCGTTCAATATAACCTTTGTTCATTTCTAGAGGTACGCGCTCTTGGGCGTCGGAAACTTTGCAGAGAAACTCCGAGCCTTTGGAGGTTCCTGGATGCTGAAATCTTTTGGTGATGCCGCTTTTAGTTCTATCAAATTCTACGTTCTAGGAATAAGCATAATGAAAGCAAGAAATGGTTTCAATAGAGCCACATCTTTTGGTTTGAAAAGTTTCAGAACAATTTCTAAAGTTACCGCGGACGGTATATTAATTTATGTTACAGCATTTATCAATCATAACCCATTTCATTATTTGATCATTTCAATGAAAACTTATCTTGTCCATGAATCAAAATTCAGTACGTTCCAATTAAGTTGCATGCAACTGCGTAACAATTGGTGTATTTAAATTAAAATACGTTTTGATGCCCCGACGGTCGTGGTCATTTCGATTATGTGATTAAAAATTGTGTATTATTGGAACATTATTGAATGTCCCGCTTGTTTGGATAAATTTGAAATTAATGTAATTTATTATTAATTTTAAATATTTGTTACGTTTTTATTTTTTTGTTCCCTCTCACGTATGATTTAAAACAAAAACGACACCCATGACGAAAATTTTTTAAATTTTCGCAGCCGCCATCTTGGATTTACATTTCGACCCCAGTATCGGCTTTAACACCCTCAAAAACCATGAAAACGATACCCATGATGAGAAATTTGAAAATTTTCAAAGCTGCCATCTTGGATTTACATTTTGACCAAATTCACACTTTCTCTCTCTTTTTCCAGCATGCAGTGTACTCGGGCCGATGTGTACATTTTTATCTCACGACTCTGTAATCACTTTACTCTTTCTTTTTGTTTTTTCTTTTGATTTTTCTGCCGGCTTTCTCTCTCTCCTTCTTTCTCTTTGAATTAGAAGAAGACAGTCGCAAGTATTAACGCTTTTTATCCTGACGATTTCATAAATTTTACAAGCCGCGGTAAAGAACTTCGTTCCAAAAACCGTATTAAATGATTTAACATTAAGCTGTACGAAAATTGAGGATATAAACGTAATATTTTAACAATTCAAGTGAAAATGGCAGATACCAGCGGTGCACAATCTAATCCGTTTTCATACGTAACGAACAGGCATTCCATTGGAGCCGCATGTCATGTGCGAAGCAGATTTAATTAGGGATATGGGGATAAACAGGCGAAAATTCATCGTTCTCGTCAAAACGTTCATTTGGACGGAACGTGCCCACATTTACACCAAAAACACTGAATAAAAGGGACCAAGTATCAGTACTTATATCTAATGCCACCAAATCCCAGTTTTAATTTTCTCCCCCGGAATAAAAGTTCCCCGACGGTTTAATACTACTGCCTAGTTCAAAAATGTGGCCGCTTGAATTTTCGCAAAACGTAAAGTACACTTTTAAGAAATTGAAATGAATTTAAAATGAAATGAAAACGTTTGGATTTGTGTGAATTAGATTGAAATATTCAATTTAAATAGGTTTTGTATTAAATTCTAAGAATGCGTGGAGGGAAAATATTATTTCGTTGTATTTAAGTACTAAGGCTATCCAAATGTTACATATTTCGCCAGTAATACTTATTATTTGTATAAAAAAGTGTTAAACATTGGTTAACAACATTATTAAAACCTAGGCGGGCTCTACACCTACAATAATTATCATTGCGCAATACTTTTATTGTGCAATAATATTGAATCATCCCTTGCACTCAAACAATCAATTATATTATCGCATTAACATTGATGGCTCATAAGCGTCAATGTTTTCGCGTGAGCTAGACTTGCTAAGTGTTCCGTGAGCATGTCAGACCAAGCTTTGGTTGAAGCTATAGTGTTACTACTTGTGTCTAAACGTAAGAAAAAGACTTACCAACGACTAATAACATTACGGTATCGACTGAAAATACTCTCGAAGATTTAATATTTCATTGTGCTATTTTCTCACAATACCTTTTCTTGTCAAAGCTAAAAATATACTAAAATATGCTGCGCAATACTGATCCTACACGATGCAATGAAAAACTATGGTGCAATCAAAAATAAGGCTCGTGTAGACTGGCGCGACTCCGGTAATTGTTCTACCGTGAAGTTTTCGTAGTAACTCGCGCAAACTTTTGTTCAATCATTGCGCAATATTTAATATTAACCTTAAACGGTCAAAAACATTGCGCAATTCGTGATATTATGCAATGTAATTAATCGTGTAGGGCCCGCCTTACTACCAGTCGGGGGTGTGGCGAATGTACAAGTATCTCCCGGGCCCCCGACTCATGGTACTAAAAGGAGCAGTGGGGTTTTAGTAGGTAGGAGTCTGATAAAACCCTCCGTTCTTCCCAGATGGAGGGTATCCATGAGGACACCCAAAGAAAAAAAAAAGAATATGGGCCCGCCTTACTGTCAATACGTCTAGGTTTTTTGATGTATTAATTTAAAATAGCTTTATTTTTCATACATTATGTCGTGATGCATATAAATATCCAGAAGTAGAAACATACTTGAAATTAATCTACGTGAGAAAAACAATATCGATTTGTAGTTGCGAACACGGCTCGCAACTACAAATCGAGATGTTTGCAAAATTCAATTCCAAGCACGTTGCGCTAGTGTGAGTGCCTGTCGGAGTGATATACACCTACAGTGAGCAATACTACCACGCACACATTGACAAATATTGCTTGACGCGATAGCACTACTAACTAGCTTTCGAAAATTTATGATAAATTTGGATGTGTTCCGTAGGTAATACCAAAAATGATGAAAAAAAACTTAATATTTTTCCATTTTTTTTCGATAATTTGTAACTTGATAATATAAGCTATGCTTCTGCAGAAACAATATTGTAAATATTGTTGTTGTTACAACAATATTTATAATATATAAATATGTAAATATAATATGTAAATATTGTTGTTGTTACAACAATATTTATAATATTGTTAATACAGAAAAAAACAATATGAAGACGTGTAATTTACGTTGTAAAAATGTGCGAAATTAAATTCATTTAAACTTCATTTTAGAAAAGTGTTTTGGAAAAAAAAAGATGTAGGAGCCTAGCCTATAAACACTGTCTAAATCCGAATAACAACATAATATGGTAGAAATATGCCCAAATTGCAAATGATTTAGGTATTACGTTTGTATGGACAATTTATGCGTCGCCGCGTTCTTAACATCAAGAAACGTGGAAGGAAAAAATTTGGCACTCTAATGTACGAAAGTAAGGTTCCTGAATATTTATCTAAAATAATTTGACTGTAGAATGGCATGACAAAAAACGTTTACGAAGTACTTCAGTTCCCACCATTTGAATAAGACATTATGTAAATGAACACTTTTCAAAGCTTTTAGAGAACTATTTGGCATCAAGGCCGTTTAATAAAAATTCAGTTCTCGCACCTTATAATTAGCAGGCTACGTTCAGCATTCCATTTTGGTCTTGTAAAATATATTTTTGCACTAGGTGTATTTTTCTACTGTGTTTTAGAGGGATTCCCCTGTTTCCAGTGTTGTAGTACACTGCACCATCTTTACCAACTTCTATAACTAAATACAGACCTAACATTAAATCACGGTACGATCATACTATCTTCCACAATAATTTTGATTTATGCGATTGTCATTTAACATTTTATTTTCTGTCGACAAGACCCGAATTAGGAACACTTAGAAACGACACTCGTCCAACGTTAAAAAAAAACATCAATCATCAACAACAACATAGTCGGAAAGGTGCTTAGGTTGGCAGTTTCCAAAGGGCATTTGTAAGTATTAATCGAAATTCAAATAATTATCAACTTGGATGTAGCGCTCGCCAGCAGCTACCGCGGCAGCTACGCTCGCTCGGTTCGCGCGTGGTCACAGTTCTAACCTAACCTAACCCATTTTGTCGGGGTGCCCTAGCTTAGTTACTGCGATCAATGCGGCTCGCTCGTGGTTGGTCACAGTTCTTACCTAACTAGGGTTGCCAACCCTACTATATAATATAGTATCCTGATATATTAGAGGCCTAAATACTATATTTCTAAAGAAAAAATATTGTAGGCGAAACTACAATATTTTTATTTCAGTACAAAATGGCGAGATTATCGCAATAGGACCAGTATTAATCTCATAAAAGCTGAATTAATAGTATTTTGTAAACTTAATTCAGAGAGTAAAATAGATATGAGACATTTAAAAAATAAAAAAAACCTGTTAATAATGGTTCATAGTAGCAAAAAATATGCATTTAAAGAATAAAAATGTTTTTGAAACATACTTACTATATTTTTAAAAACTTTTCGCCATCTTCTATATTTTTACAGGCAATGGCTTCGGTAATATCTACTATATTTGTTAAAAAAAGGTAGCAACCCTATACTACCTAAACTTAGTAAGGGTTACTAAGTAACTGTGGTTGACCAACTGTGAGTAAAGGTAAGAAAGTTAAAAAGAGGCTCATTTATCAAAAAAAGTGTGCATCATTAAAAGCTCAAAAATTAGTTAGAGGTTCATTAATTTAAAAAAGCGTACACCATTAGAAGTTCAATAAGTTTTCTGAGGATCAGTTGAATATTTCCCTTCCCAAAGATGGCAAGTTAGTTGCAGTTTTAAACTAGCTCAATTTGCGTTTGTTTGCTGAATTTATAACGCTATGTAGGCGAAATAGTTTTGTTTGTGAGGCAGTGATTAAACATTGTCCTGATTTCAAAAGGTCGTGAATTCGTATTTATTGCTGTTAACGAACCCAATTTTGTTGTGATATTCAACAAATTGAGCGATTGTAATGTTTAACTTTAAACTATCTAGATTTGTGTTTTATTCACAAGAAATAAAACCAAACGAATATTTTAAAAAAACCAGTCAAGAGCGAGTCGGACTCGCGCACCAAGGGTTCCGTACCTACCCATTATATCGCCATAATAAAAGTTTTCGACCCAAAACCTATGGGGTACTTCCGGTTGACCTAGAATTGTCAATTTTGGTGAAAAGAAAGGTCTTACAGCACAAGTAAAGGGAAAATTACGAAAAATAAAAAGTTTAAAATTAAGGTAAATTTTGGTACATATCTTTTTATTGTCTTGACTCAGGACCTTGATTTTTATACATCTAATAGAAACTATAGACTTCAGTATCTAGTGTAAATTTCAACTTGCTAGGTCTACCCGTTCCTGAGAAAATCGGTGGTGACACACGAACAGACGGACAAGACAGTGATCTTATAAGGGTTCCGTTTTTTACCTTTTGAGGCACATTTTTAGTACTCCTCATTCCGGAATAGGAAAGGAAGAGACAAACTTCATCTATAATTACAGCAGGACTAAATCGGACTCCACTCCTTCCCTCATAAATTAAACATAAGAAGTGCCTATGTAATTAAGTGGCTCTGTACATATCTATTGTTGCACTGAAGCTTTACATAAATTAATAGTTTAAAAAACACTAGAAAAACACGCTTTTATAAATGCACGTAAAATGGCTATCTTCCGGTTTCATCATCAGACCTTGAAACCTAATCGTGGTCATGATTGTGTTCAAAGTCCATTACGTGGCTTTTCTCATAAGTGCAAACACGACTATGATACGATATTCCATCATGGAATGCCAGTGCCTATCTTCCGGCTTCATCATCAGACCTTGAAACTTAAGTGTCGTGTAGTGGTCAAAGTTCATTACAAGTCTTTTCTAAGAAATCCAAAACAGCTATGATAAGATTTTCCATCATGAAGTTCCAGTTTATATCTTCCGGCTCCATCATCAGATCAGTTCGACAGTACCATATTATTGTATTGTGATCAAAACTACATACAGCTGCCAATTTTCATTAAACTACGACCCTTGAAAGATGGTTAAATTAGTTACCTAAGATTCCATTACATAGTTAGTTACATACAGGTCGACCTAATAAAAGCGTGTTAAAAATAGTTCTATTCTTATAAAGGTTTGAAAATATGTTTTTTAATTTCAATATAAATGGGACACCAATTAAATAGAGGTTTGTCAATTCTGCTCAAAGTTAATTAGGTACTGATCTGAGAGGCAATTCCCGTATTTTAAAAAACATGCGCATTTTAATCTCAATTTTAAACTGTCAAAAATAAGTCTCATTTACCTCATCTCAGCTCAGCTACAATCAATGTCAAAAACTTGTCAAAAATGTTGACAAGTTTTTGACATTGATTGTTGCTGAGCTGAAATGAAGTTGTGACTAGATTTTGAACGTTTTTAAATACGGGAATTGGCCTTCTGTTAACAATATCTTATATTTTACTATGGTCAGCTCCTTAAATTAACTAACTATTTAAAGTTATACCGTTAAAGTATTATGTAATTACGTTTAATTTGTTGAGCAGCTTATGTAGCTCACTCATGAAAGCTCTCAGACATGCACCTCATTTCCGGTTGCCCTTTACGTTAAATATACAATTAAACTTAAGTGGCAAATCTAACACCGTCTGAGCTTCAGTTAACTACACATACATTGTGGAATTAATAATGTAGTTGATTCTCATCTCTCATCTCATCGTCTCTAGGATCTGGTCTCAAAACGGTGAAGGAAAACGTGAGGAAACCGGCACGTCCCAGAACAAAAAATTCGAAGACATGTGACATCTACCAACCCACACTGGGCCCGCGTGGAGATTATTATTACCCTTACACTCTCTCTTAAAGAGAGGAGGCCTGTGTCCCAGCAGTGGGAACATTATAGGCTGATTATGCTTAAGTTTAAGTCTCATATCGTGATGGTAACATCTATGAATGGGAGGCTTTCGGTCACAGCCTAGAATATAAAGTAATTGTTGTATCCGCGGCTGCAACTGAAAAAGGTTTAAAAAGGAGTGTGTGTGCAGACAACATGATGGAAGAGAAAATTTACGACCGAAGCCGAGTATACGCGATTCAGCGCCGAGTACATAGGTACTCGGCGCTGAATCGCGTGTACTCGCGAGACAGCGTCACCAACCCGAGCCTGACGGTTCAGTTTCATTTACTGTTCGGAAAGATCGCAAAGTGTGCCTGAAGAAGTTTTGATTTAGAATCCATGGACTTCCCGAGCTAGATCAACCAATTGCGCGTTTGCTAGTAAACCATGAGTCCCTCGTCAGATTGCTGTAAACCGTCTGTTTTCCCACAAAAAGTAACAACAATATTACTTTAAACACCCTATTACCTACAAACGACTTTTGCAACAAGCATTATAACAACACTACTGCTACATTTAACAACTCCCAAGCGACCCGAAATACTTTTACAACGAACTTGAAATAACGTGAACAGCATTGAATTGCAATTGCCGACTGCTGATACGAAATCAATGTGCTATTTATTTAAATTGTACACTTTTCCATTTAACAATTTGCTTAATGATGGTCATGGAAAGAAATCGGAAACCGCCTCAGTAATGGTTTGGGAGCTGATAAATCGAGAGGGGCGGGACAGTGATCGCTCGTAAAACTTTTAACGACACACCAAATTGCTACCTATTACAACGTGTTTCATTCTCAAGCTTTTCAATAAACTATACGGTATGACTGCAAGATTAGCCGCGATGGTGTGTGGTTTTAATGTTTTTCTATTTAAAGAGGCAGTGGTATTCATATACTACCTACAAAATAATAAAAACATTAACTAAGATCGTAGTACAAGCGAAATACGGACGAAAATTAAACGAATTTAGCCAAAATATTTTCTTTTATAAGTTAGTTATTTATCAAAAAATTATATCGTCAACATTGCTCTGATTCCAAATAGAGATATCTTACTAAAGAATAACGAACTTTCAATATACTTAAACTGACGAATAAAAGTTGGTATACTATTTCTTTATATCTCGAAAGTAAGTAATTTTCCTCGAATTCGCTCGAAACCAATTTCCGAATGATTCTACTTTCGGCACTTTTACGTTTCCCTGCTCTTTGCCGGTAAAGCGTGAAGTTTTATACCTCCAAACCTCTTCAAAAGTGACGTTATACTTTCTTCAAAATTAAACTATTTAGCTTCTTCTTTTAATATCACGTAAAACGTGATTCAGTGATTTTGAAATTTATATTCTCTTTACTCTTAATACTAAAGTTATGACGCATCATTATTCTTACTAAAATCTTAAACTTAGTTTTATCCGTTCTTAAAAATACTGGTATTTTTTTAAATCCATAAACTCGATTCAACCGTCACGAATCAAAATTAAAGAACAGTTATTAGTGAAGTGAGTGTGGTAAAATGCACTTTGCCAAGATCAATAGAGAATATTAAAATAGACTGAGCTCTACATTAGAGGGGCTCGTGGCTAAATAATAAGAGCCACACGGGTCGATCTTCAAGGTTAAGCAACGCTTGCCGAGTTAGGTCCATTGATGGGTGACCATCCATTACATACTAAAACCCCTCCGTGCCTCGGAAAGCACGTTAAGGCGTTGGGTGTCATTTGTAGATCTTTGACAGTCGTTACGGGGAGTCAGAAGCCCAAAAGTCTGACAACCAGTCTTACCAAGGGGTACCTATCGTTTTACCCAGTTACTGGGATGTGGAGGCAGATGCTCCAAAAAAAAAATGTACCACCTAAGCTTTAAGGTTCCTATTAACGTGTTAAGATGTATATACATGTCATTAGTAGATTCTATTATGAGTTATGCTCTTGACAGCTATGGATTAACATTCAAAACTAACTTGGATAAATTAGAAGCTCTTCAAATTCGATTCTTGAAACTACTTGTTACTCAAAAAAACTAAAAACAGTTGTAAAGGAGATTACAGGAAACTATTTAAAATATGTAAAATTCTACCGATTAGTTACAAACATAAGTATATTTTAGCGGTTAACCACCATGGCATCCAAGAGCATAACCTAACTCATGTAATCAACAACCATAACACACGATCTATGGTCAAATTCAATGTACCCAGAGTCACTAATTACTATGGTGACCGAACCCTAAAAAAAACGAATACCATATTTATTGACATAAATAAGGAGTGAACTGAACAAAAATCGTTTTAAAAATATTTTTTAATTTTTTATTTAGAAACATGTTAAACATGTTAGTTAACTATCTTAAACATGTTAAAGTTTATGCTACCTATAAATAATAATTAGTTTTAAGTACAAAGTTTATTGAATGTATAGAGACTCACCGACCCCACAGTCAAACCACTACTACGGTTTTGTGGGGCTTCAATTATTTGTTACACTTACCATATGCGAATAAATAAAAAAAAATAAAAAAAATTATATATATAAAATACTGGTATTCAGCTGCATCCGGTTAGACTGGAAGCTGACCCCAACATAATTGGGAAAAAGCTAGGTAGATGATGACTAAGATCTACATTAGAATGAAAAGAATCCTTTAATTGCATCATCTATCTATACCCACATGCATATATCAACTGCGTTGCTTCTAAAACAAAAGATGGCCATTTTTACGAAATAGTTTAAAGCTTATTCTGCACCAGAGCGGCGCAATGTGTTGTTCTCCTAGGCGGGCATTCAGGCAATTTGTTTGTTTGCGTCGGGAAACTAAGAGATTGTCTTAAAACATCCCCAGATTTCTTGTTTTACATCTCATTTGCTCACAAACCGGCCAATGTTTGTTTTCCAAGATGGGTTAAATGAAACTATGAAAATTAATGAAGCAATTTGAATTGTATATTGGCGGCGACGTTTTCGTTTTAATGTTTTTCATGCTGATTTAAGAAAATTGGGGACGAATTTCGTTGAATTTAGTCTGTGAGGCAATGTAAGCTTTTGGAATCAGCTTTTATCAATCTTAAATGAAGGTCGTATTTTCGAATTTTGTGCGACTTTCTTACTTACATTACGAAAATAAATAAATAGTCTTTATATTTACATTAGAATAGTAAACACATAGAAGATCCTGGTTTCTAATCCGAGGCAAGGTCCTTTAACAATGCTCAACAAATTACAGTTTTTTTTACAGTAGTCGTAGTATGCACACTGTTGTGTCATTGACTGATTATGCACTAACCTATATTCAATAGGTAGTTAGATAAAGGTAAACAAAAAAAAACCACGTGACGAAACAGCTGTCAAGTAACCGACTAAACGTAATACCAGTCACTTCAGTTGTCATGCTACGTCACAGTTGCACTCTTCAATTTGGCAACATTATAATTCGTTGACGTTTAGAATTTGGGCTCTTTACAATAGACATATTTTAAAATATTATACTCGTATTATGATTAAAAATCTAACTAAAAATTGTGCTCAAGCTGTTACATCTACAAAGAGTAGTTTAAGAATAAATTATAAAGTTTAACATACATTAATAACAGAGGAAACTATTGTAAAAATCTAAAGTAAAATTAATTTGGTTTTATCGTTTTGTTAAACAAGAAAGTGTCATCTATAAAAACCCATTTTACGATTTATTTACCTTTATTTAACTATCTAAACCTATGGAGTATACGTTAGTTATTATTTAAAAAATAACACGTTAGGAAATTAATAATAATTAGAAATATCCTTACATATTAAATAAAACGAAGTCCCCCGCCGTGTCTGTCTATCTGAACGCGATAAACTCATAAACTACCGAACGGATTTTCAAACGGTTTTTATCAATGCACGGAGTGATTAATGCGGAAGGTTTGAGTGTATAATTCATTAAATTTTGTGTAAATTGGCTGAAATTTGACGATTATTGTTGAAGATATCGGAAAAAATCATGCTGACTGGGAGCTTCATTGGCGTGCGCCGCGGAAATCGTAAAAATTACATAAAATTTATGTTGTACAGTATTGTTCATCTTAAAAGTTCAACAAAAAAGTCCGCAATGGCATATGTCTATCTTCTAAGGATGACCCATAGTAACCATTATTATCTTTCAGAATATGATGAATATTTCATTGTTATTTCTGAAGCTTTTTTGACCGATATTATATTAATCCTTATCCAATAAAATATTGTATTTATATTGGACATTTAATTTAGATTAAAATATGCCTTGACATCAAATCATTTAAATTAATATTTTAAAAGATATCACAGTTTCAAAATTACGCGTAACTACATAATTATGGTTGACGATAACGCGGGCGCAGCGGTATTAGTCAATGACGTTTCCTCGGCTATTAGGTATGTAATCCCGGTAGTACATTCCTGTGGGATATTTTTCGACATTCACGCGGGCGAAACCGCGGGCAAAAGCTAGTGCACAATAATTTCGTCAGTAATAAATTAAAAAGGTTATCCACGAAGAAAGATGAATATTCCAAACAACAAATTAACAAAAAAGTGTCCTCTCACAAGGTCGCCACGTGTAGAAACTCAAGTTCCCTTTCATTCTATTTACTGTCAGTTTATTGAAGGACAACATAAAGCTGACATTTTTATTATATTTCCTTCACTGAAATAACGATGAAATTATAAGCAAACTTATTAAACCTTGTTACTACTTTCAATATTATGTTAAGTATTACGTACCAAAGGGGATCCTGGCTTAATAATAACAACGTGCGGCTGTTATTCGATCGAAGGTTAAGCGACGGTTGCAGCGGTCGGTTCGTGAATGGGTGACCATACATTACGTACAAATATGTTCTTAATGTCCCTCGGCAAACCTCGTGTTTCGTCAGTCGTCGGATTTCTATCTGTTGCCCTTTGCAGTTGGTGCAGACCGGACGCTCTCAATCGACTTGGAAGTATATAGAGTTATTATATTTTAAAAATGGTAGGAAAGCTGCTAAAATCGCAGGCACGACAGATAGGAAAATAGTTTTACAGCTCTATATAGTTCACACAAAAATCAAAACAAAACAACAATAAAGTACTTAGTTCTGAATTCAAATTATTATACAAGAGAAATCTAATAATTGATGGACATGGAAATTAGCATTCGTTTGTATTCGAAAATACGATGATTCCCGAGGGACATTAAGAAAATAGAAATACTGTACATATTGAGACCTCGTCGTGCCTCGGAAATTACGTTAAGCCGTTGGTCCCGGTCATTCAAAGATCTTTGACAGTAGTTACACTTTGTCAGACTTTTGGGCTTCTGACTACCCAGTCAGAAGCCCAAAAATCTGACAACCAGTCTTACCAAGAGGTATCGTGTTACCCAGAACTAGGTTGTGGAGTCAGATAGACAGTCGCTCCATGTAAAATGCTTGTACTCAGCTGCCTCCGGTTAAGCTGGAAGCCGACCTCAACAGAGTTGGGAAAAGGCAATAGGCAGATTGATTTTTTACGTACCGTTTGTGTATCTAGGTAAGTAAAACAACCCAAATACAAAATGTAATGATAATACAATTTGTTTGTTTTTGAAGTGAAAACATCTTTAGGCGCGTTGGGCATTTTTGAGATGGGACTAAACCATTGATTTCGCGACCTGTTACCAACACCGTGGAGTAAAAGACATCAACGCGTTGATTACCCGGTGCCGATTTTTTTTCAAGTTTACTCTTCTGTCGGCACTCTCGGAGTGCCCCTGTTATTACTATTAGTCATCTACGGAGGCCTTAAGTTAATTCAGAATTTTAGATGTAGGAATTTTCGTTAGTATCACCCACACTACAGGCACGCGTCAAAAACTAAACGTGGACATAAACAATCTCGTCAAACTATTCTGTAAAATACAGAACTCTCAAACTGCTCACTCAAAGGCACACGGTAAAAATTACGAACATCCATGTATCCAACGAAACAAACTCAACAGAAACAAGCGACTACTTTTTATCTGTAGTAAATGAGAAGTAAAACAGTATGTTGATAAAACAAAACACAGTAGGAAAACACCCCGATAAGTTCGTATCGAGTCCAACACTAATTAGTGTTGGACCAAACAATCAGAAAAGTTTGTTAATAAAACTGGTCTCAACTATTAATTGCCGTCATTCGAGTGTTACTGACGGGTTAGCTCGATCAGTTTCGGTTATAATGACCTCTGACGAAATTGTAACCTACTGTAATTACTAATTTCTTGACTATTTATGGTATTGAGTTTGTTTCGTGTGCAGCCGTGGAAAAGGTGCGGGTTCGTCGGTAATTTGAATTCTGCTTTTGACCTAAATTGGTTAATCTGTTTCTGCTATTAAGCTCATTTACCTCAGTTTAATAGCTAAGGCTAATTCATGCTGTGCTGGTATCGGTATTCATCGCTCACGTGTGCTTTACTGAAGAAGATACTCTGAATAAAAAGTATATGAAAGAAAAAGAGCACCCATTTTGCTGCTATGATTCGCAACACTCTCCCGTTTACTTCACTCAACGAATGATGATAACCAAACAGCTTCTAAGAGGCAAACATTTTAAGTCGTTCGTGATATTAGATCCGAGATATTCTTAGAAGAATTTCTGGTCAAGGAATATTGTGTACCCTTCGACACTTCTGCAAAAGATACTACGGATACAGCGCAAGTACTTACATCATTAAATAATACCTGGGCGACCGAGCTCTGCTCTGGTGAAAATAGAGAATGCTCATTTAATAATATAGGAAAGTTCATACTGATCTATGTGTAGTACGTACTTATTCCATGCTGCCATGATAGTAGGTACTTACTAATTCCATGCTGCCATGTTATTATTTTCACGTCATTATTCATTTTCTTGTTCTAAACTTTGGGCGACCGAGCTCTGCTCGGGTGAAAATACGTAGAAAACGAATTTTGCTAGATATGAGACCTAGCTAGATACAAATATTATTCGTTTAATAGTATAGGATTTGATCTATGAAATGAAATGAAATTGTTTATTCTGTAAAAATGATACCGGAATCACTTTTACACGTCACATAAATAAATAAAATAAAAAAAATCTAGATGAGTTCAGTGTTTCCTATCTGACTACTCTGAGAAGAAAGGCCGAAACAAACTCAGAAGTCGAAGTCTCTTTTAAAGTCCAGACATAATCTTGGTTACGCCATGTGAGGACCATGTATATTAGTGTCTGAACTGGTCTTTTGAGGAAAGAACCACATAGATTTGAGTGGACCTGTCCAGTCAGTGCAAGCATTTGTCAGTAATCGTGGAGCTCAACTCAGAGTATATAGAGCTATGTATCTATCTATTTAGCCCGTGAAGTCCCACTGCTGGGCAAAGGCCTCCCATTCCCTTGTGCACACACGACACGTTATTTTTTCTGTTTTATATAATCTATTTATAGTTCTATAGTCCCATAAAGAAGTTATATCCCATAAACAAAATAAAAATAACGCTTTTCTGAATTTCTTTTCAAATTGTTTGATCGAAAGCTACAATCTGACCTGAGTACAATTAAAAATATTGCACAAACAAAACTTTAAATCAAGATAACATACAATAGACGTGGATATATTTAGTAACTTGTTCCGCTTATCTAAGCGGAACAAGTTACTAAATATATCCACGTCTATTGTATTTTATAATGGATTTCCGCAAGGTCACGCCTGAATCAATTAATTATCAAGATAACATGTCAAAAAAGTTTACATCCGATTTAGAAATTCTATCACAAAATGAAACCCACAAAAATAACATTGTGTCTATTTGTTTGCCTAAACCAAATTGTCGCGCAACTTAAAATACGACGACGTTTACTTGGTGAGATTCCGCCGCTGAGTAACGGGGATATCACGTAAATGAGTTAGAAAGAGTTATTCGACTTGGGGTAGGTAATTTCCTACGTTCGACGTATATGGTGCGTGAAGCTTCACACGGGGAACTCACTTCGCGTCACAAATCGACCTTTATTTTCTTTTTTTTTTCCTTAAAATATAAATGACGAGAGTGGTTCACTGAATTATTTTTTATTTACACGGTGATCGTGTTAAGAATGAAAAGCTATCCGAGTGCTACGGTGCTACGGCGTAGCTGACGTCGGTGCTACGCCAGCCACACTGCTGTAGCAGATAAAATTAACCAGCACACGTCGATTTATTAATTTGTAAACATAAAGTTACTTATTGGAACAGTAATTTACCAAGCGAACAATATACACACTCTCAGAAGTATGTTATCAATGTTATAATATCATATGAAATTTTGTTTAGTTTGCAGGATAGTTTAGTCATACCATCTTAAACTTAATATTAAACTGTATTTTCTTACCCATCAACTATCTCCTCTATTATTTATTTATTTGCTCTCACGCACATCACATATTTTACAATATTTTGTTGTCGGTTTTTGTACATGAACCCTGTTAGGGCACTGCAAAGAACAATGTTTGCTGTTGAGTTGTGAACATTAAGTTGTCATAAATTCAGTCAAAACTTATGAAAATACAATTAAATACATTTCAGAAATAAAAATAAAAATACATGTCAAGACGTCGAAATGATCTCCAATTAACGGTAACAGTAATAAATAATATACAATCAAACACAATAACACACATAGTCATATTTAGTCAGATGGCATTAGCAATTTAGAATAAAATAATAATAAGGAATAGGTTAATTACCATCATGTCATGTCAAGTTATCGTTAATAATGAAATAAGTTAAGTCATTTTACAATACAATACAAAATAAAATAGATTACCTCAGTTAACGATACTGACGAGCAGCTGATGCATATATGTTTTGTCATTTACTGGTAGATCAGCGTAAAAGCGTGCATGAACTCGCTTGCACAACTTTTGCACTCGCAAAACAAACACGCGTTGTTTCCCTGCAGTGTTTATTAATGTTTTAAAATATTTGTGCAACTAAAACGTAATGCTATTAAGTACTAGGGATGTAACGTGGCTTCCCGGCTGTGAAATGAAGGAACTTTTAAATCTGACTTTGGTTTAGAACCAAATGCGGCAAAAGGTTTTCATTCTATTTATGATACAGACTATGAGACACAGTTTAGGCAAAAAAAATACAACGTGTAACGTTATATGCGCAAACCTTCAGACACCCCAACTGATTTTTAATTCAATTGAACTATTTCAGAGAGAAAAAAATCATTAAAAAAATTGTAAAGGTTTTATGTGCTGTTTTAGTTCGTAAGATTCGTACACACGGCTACACATCAAGCTATACATAACCAGTTTATGCTGATCTCGCATTGTATAGGATTTCCGTACAATGTGAGGTCAGTTTATACAGGAAATGTATAGCTTGATGTGTAGCCGTGTGTACTTGCATTGAAATAAAAGCTATTATTATCCCGCGTGTGAGAAAATTTAAATTGGTTGACAACAATTTGTGTTTGTTTACCTATTTTGGCGGGTTTACGAATGTGATGGCTTGACCTATTAAGAAATAGACACGACAACGTTTTTAACGAAGATTTTTTGAAAAATGTGACCCATATTAAAAAGTGGTTCAATTGATTCTGCTCGTTATTCTGATAAAACTATTTTCAGGTTTTGTGCATTTAACGTTACACGTTGTATATTGCAGCGTTGTAGTTTGACAGGAGTTTTATAGGGCCAGGTCAATACAATCTCTTTTGGGTAAAAAAAAACATAAGACTTTTATGGGGGTCACTTGTCTTTTGCGACCACACCCAAAAACACAATCCACGGCTCCATTTCCCTTCAAAAAACCAGGACCATCCCTATCTACTTTTGTTTCATAACGAAACACAAGGACAGTCAGCAAAAGTGTTACTATGGGCCGGCGCCCAGTGGCGGTACGGCATGGCAAGGGATTTTTATGCAACGAATAAAAATGAAACTTATATGTATGACAGTCAAATTGAAATTTCAATGATGATGCCTAAGGACGTCGCGGCATGCTTAAGGATACCGCGGCATCGTTGCCGTTGGAATTTAAATTTTATTGTCATGATATTAAATTATATTTCTATTCGTCGCATTAAAATCCCTTGCCATGCCGTGCCGCCACTGGGCGTCGGCCCTATTACAGGAAAAAGAATCATCTTTCCACTACATTGTCATTATTAATTTAAGACACACTTAAAAGTGTAAAGTAAAAGACTTGCCTGTTCAGCAAACCCAAAACATTGTTATTACGCAACGTTTCGGGGATACCTTATAAGCGACATAATTTATTAACTACTAGCAGCGCCCCGCGGTTTCACCCGCAGAAGTCTCGATCCCGTCGGAATATCGGGAAAAAAAGTATAAACAGGTTATAAACTATCTGTGTGCCAAATTTCATCCAAATTGGTGCAGCCGTTTGAGCGTGAAGAAGAGACAAACATACACACTCACAAACTTTCGCCTTTTTATTATTAGTGTGATTGTTCCGTTAACCCGTGGATCCCCAACGCGGATCAATAAGTTAAAATTTGTAGAAAGTTATCTGCCTGTACACTTATCTCTTTGTTAGACTGTACACCACAAGTAGAAACTCTCGCAATCCCAGTTCCAGATACCTTCCTGCTTTACAATGTCGTAAAACAATGTGACGCGTTTCCGGGTCAACTTATTGTTTTCGCTTAGTCCGAAATGTTTGTGCTCATTGCAAATATTTCTAACTACACAGCTGTGCTCAAAGTGCTGGCTTTACTAAATTATCTCTTGAATTATGTATTTTTGTTTATCTTAGTCAATATTGGGAAGGATGGAAGCGGCTGGGTAGCTGTCTTAATTAGAGATTTGATGGGCAGAAATAGCTGTAAGAGATCCCAAAAAGTATTCAGTTTCCACACGAAGATAGTACGTGCTTTAATTAAATGTCTTAATTAACTAATGTATAAGAAACATGCTTCAAATATGATTGTAGATAGGTACTTGGTTTCGACCTAAAATGGGTTGATTAAAATATAAATAATATAATAGGCTTGCCCCCCTATTACATGGGACTTAAACATAACTGGTGAAATGTGGGTGTACCTGCTTCAGGGACACCTCTGCCCAAACCTTCGGGGAAACAAGGCGTGATATTATGTTATGTGTGTTAAAATATACCCGTGAAACAGCATTAACGTAGATACGAATTAGATACGAATTTCTTACAATGTCATTTGTTGGCCACAGCTAGAATTACATTTAAAATCAATAAATTATTTTAGTTGAATTTAATTAAAGCTGGGAACTATCGCTGTCACAAAATTAATTAATTGTACCGAAGCTGCGGGCTCATTATAACAAAGCAATATTTCCGTGATGACGTAAAATTTAAAATAAGTTTATTTTTAGAATAGAATGGAATTATTTATTTGTAAAACATAGGTAAAAGGTCAAGGACTTATATAATAATTATATGTTGCGCTATGTTTATGTTTGTTTTAATTTTCTGTTTTTATTATGATGTAGGTATATCCTAAGGTTGCGACTCACACTGCAGCGCATTTCAAAAGAAAAGACAATGAGAAAACACAGAACACGTAGGTACTGGACGTTAAACGCGAAACTCTTGTGAAAATCGACGTACACCCTTTTTTTTACCCGTTTGCTTCTCATTTTAATTCAATTTACTGGATGAAGGAGAAAAAGTAATCTTCAGGGTTGGGTCGGGACGCTACAGAGAGATTGGAAGTCATCGGCGCAGTATTGGGACGAACTCATATACTTTTATGGGGGCGAAAGTTTTTTTATTCGCGGCAGAAGAAAAAAGATTCGCGTACCGCGCACCCTCAAACATGTGAGCCGCATACTTGAATAACTATGAATACGGAGATAGGGAATGAAAACATTAGTAGTCCGTTCGATTTCATCACGGATCAAACCTATTGGGGCTATCTACGGTTTTATTGCGTAAATATTGTGATTCTCTTTGAGGAAGTATGGTATAGTGATATATATTTTATATCATACGCCCGGCGCCCTATATGCGAATATGTAAATAATAAATAAACGGTTCACAATCATATTTCAGAACTGTCGTAAGTGCCTACTCGTTTGGGTATGTTATAATATTTATAACGTATGAAATTCAGATGACCTTCAGACTTTCAAAGCGATTCTTAAGCGGCTTTCAAGCAACTTATTCATTTGTAGCTTACATAAATTAAAACGTTAAAGTCTATACCATTTACGGTTTTTTTTAAATAATAATCTTCCTGTTTTCCATTAAATAATTTTCTGCCCTGAGAATCGACTAATACAAACATTATGTACAAAAAGTATATACGTAGTAAATACTTTCACGAAATGAAATCAATATCTCAAGTATAATGTTCCTCAGGATCGATTTCAACTTTGGTAATATACCGTTTACCGTTTGATCTCGCATCACAACACAAAAGCAATAAAAAGAACTGCGAGTAACAGATATCAAAAGAAAATATGTAGTAACGGTACCATATGTCTAAATAAAATACATATATGTAATAATGTATTCAATTCATATTACTTCCTGAAAAAGTTTGATATCAATCAAATGTTTACCTGCGCAAATAGATCAAAATATAAATGTCTGATCAAATGAAAGTACTCAGCAAATATTCTGATGGAATGCGTGATATCAATATCGTTATCTCAACTGGCACACCATTCAGCGGAACATAATTCATCAAACTGAACTCCTGTTCATGCATTCCCCTTGACCTTTGCCGTTCAATACCGAATTTGAATTCCGAAAATAAAAGTTGAGGGTAAGAACAGGCGATTAAAGAATAAGATGGTAAAATATTGTTCAGTAAAATGTTATTTCTTGCTCTCTGCGTTTTCTTACATTTCCGCTTCTGAGGAAAATTTATTTGGGCTTAGAAAGTGAGAGTAATAGTAAACCGGACCCCGTATAACGAATATGCGACACGCGGCACGTAATATATCACGGAGGCAAAACTTTAATGTAACCCCTTCCAATCCAAGTTTCCGTACGATACATACCTACGTTTGGTTCGGACTCGTTTGTTATTATAACCTCGGAATATTAACACAAGGTACAAGTTATATGTGAGGAATAAAAGCCAAATATGTATAACGTACTGTTTTATTGTGCACATGCTTCTAGAATATTCGTTGATTTGCAAGTATTAGTACTTTTCGTTGTTACGTAAATGCGAGTATTACGCGTATATCTAAGCATAGGTAAGTCTTCCAGCTTTTTATTTACTTATTCATGAACTTATTCCTAACACGCAATGCGTAACATTGAAATGTTCCGTATTTGCATATGTATGTGATACAGAAATCTTAACGATAACAGATTTATCGGGATTTGCCATCTTGTTTTTATGAGTGCGTGACTTTGTAAGTTGTGCACGTTACGACAGAACATCGGTGTACATAAAGATAGCTGTGTTGTATAGAATTGATTTATTTCTCTCTATTCATTACTGCTATTAAATGTATTTCTTTTTTCTACATTTATCATCATTAGAAGCGTTCCTTTAATTTTTTTCACAATACATACTTTTACATACTAAATTATTTCCGCTGTTGCTGTCATATAAAATCAACATATTCAAATCTGGTAAAACATTTGTTTCTTGAAATATTTGTTGGCTCCTTGGAAATTGGTATTTCAGCTGCCATACTGTAACCCTTTGCTTAAATTAGGCACCTAACATCTATACTGCAGAGACAGATAATTGGCTGACAAAAATTACATTTTCTTTGAGAGAATTGTTCAAGAATACAGAACCGGATATCCATTATTTAATTTCCGTTTAGCTTAACCTCAAACCAACTGCAGAAAAACATATAATAGCATGTTATTTGTACGTTACTATCCCATAGTACGTCTTAAGAGACTCGTTAAAGTAACAGAGCGTTTTATTTCTTTGAACGAATTCTTCAAGAAATACAATAAAATATAAGCGAACTACGTACGGACTACGGTGAGCAAAAGATAGGTTTATTCAGGCAAAAACATCCTTTATGAACGTTTTTATAGAGTTCAGCGTGTTGAGTCTTCATCAGCAGTCATCGCTTTTCTAATTATGACTTGTAATTTAGAAATTATTTTAGTTTTTCATATCTATGAAATATGAAGTAGGTACCTGCTTACTCAATACTTACAAGCAGTGATAGCCTAGTGGTGTGACCGTTGGATTGCCAAGTTATAGGTCTCGAGTTCGAACCCAAGGCACGTTCCTCTGACTTTTCGGATTAATGTGCGTATTGTATAATTATCACTTGCTTATAAAACGGTGAAGGAAAACATTGTGATGAAACCGGCATGCCTGAGGGATATTTATCGACGGCATGTGAAGCCAAGTCAGAGGCCCATGGGTGGCTTTAAAACTTTGACACCAGATTAGTCACTAACCACACTAAAAGAAGAAGACTCAATACTAAGCATTTTTTAACGTTGTAAACGCAAGCTTAAATTTACATCAATTCAACAAATAATTTATAATTCTATGTATTTTGTGCATAAAACAAGGCAAACACGGAGTACGTCGAACGCACCACCTGAAACGATTAAAAATGAATTAAAATAAAATAATTGTCCAATGACCAGAAAAAATCAGTTAAATTTACATAGGTTTTGCGCATTTGACTGAACACCAGTACTTTTGGAACTTACAGGCTTAATGCGACTATCGATTAATGGGTTTTTTGTATCCACTCGGTATGTTAAAATGGAAACAGTAATCCTACAGTCGAATGTGGATAAACATATTCATTTTAAACTTAATTGTCAGATTGCAAAAGTTGCCTGCTGAGTAGTGTATAATATGCCATACTAGCTACCTCGCTGGACAAGTGGTCGCAAGCGCTACTGCGATTGGGGTTCAATTCCCGGGTCAGGCAAAATGTTATTGGGTTTTTCATCTGGAAATTTCTCAGAAGCAGTTCGAAGTCTGGATTTGTGCCCGGTTGACGGCAATAGGCTCGCCCCCTATTATATCGGACTTAAATATAACTGGCGAAATGTGGGTGTATAGGTACACCTCTGCCTAACCCTTCGGGGAATACAGGCGTGATGTTATTTATGTTATGACATAATAGCTGTCCCCTATGACTTCGTTCGCATGAAACTTATAAACTCCGAGTCATAGAATGCGGAGTTGAATTTGGAAAAGTCTTTCATATTGAATTAAGAACATATCTGCTCATTTTTCAAGAACATAAATAAGTTGACTACCATCGCTGTCGCTCCGCTCCGCTCTTGACAGCAGTGGTGGCCTAGTGGTAACAGCCCTGACTAATGAGTTGCAGGTCGCGCGTTCGAAAAAAACCAAATGCATTAGATTTAAATTACCGAATGTTAGAAGTAGCGAATGTGACATCATATTGAATGGAGAAAAACTGGAATTTATTCATCAAACAGTTTTCCTGGGAATCACGCTAGACGAGAAATTACAATGGGGACCTCATATAACATCTCTTGCGGGGCGGCTAAGCTCGGCCGCTTATGCTGTTAGAAAGATAAGACAGTTAACAGATGTAGAAACCGCGCGTTTGGTCTATTTTAGCTACTTTCACAGTATTATGTCATATGGCATTTTACTGTGGGGTCGGGCTGCTGACATTGAATCCATCTTTATTTTACAAAAGAGGGCTGTCAGAGCCATTTATAATCTATGTCGTCGCGAATCTCTCAGGGAACTATTTAAAAAGATTAATATTATGACGGTACCTTGCCAATTCATCTATGAAAATATTATGTATGTAAGGAAAAATCTGCATCTTTTTAAGAAAATAAGTGATAGACATAATTTTAATACTAGAAATAAAGATAAAATAGATCAACCATTTTTCAGATTATCCAAAGTACAAACATCTTTTATGGGGTACTGTGTTAAATGTTATAACAAAATACCTTGTGATATATTACAATTAACTGAAAGAAAATTTAAAACGCATATTAAAAGTACTCTTTGTAAACAAGCATATTACAAATTAGAGGATTATATCCTAGATAAGAATGCTTGGAAACGTGCTGGTCTAGCTCCATAGGACAATTTTGAGTCTAGACAAAATCAAACTGGTTGCTAATTTAATTGTGTAATTAAATATTACTACATTTTTTTTTTTTTTTACATTATGTGATTACTTGAACTCACACACTGACGAATTAGTATCACTTGTAATTTTTTTAGGAATATCGTATAGGTTTTACAATGCTTGTAAATATGTGAACACCATGTATCCATTACATAATTATTTTTTCTATCATTGCTTCATTTTTATTTTTACCTATTGTGGTATATAAATCTTATTCCAGGTGCATCGTTTTCACATATAATTATATAATTAATGTATACAAAATATTGTAAAACATTTTAAAAGAGTAACGGTGGAGTTTCTTGCCCATTCTTCTCCATACGAAAACTACCCTTTGGAAGGGGCGACTAGAATCAATTCTATTTTTTGTTTTTGACGTTCAAAAGTGCCTTTTTGTGCCTAATTGAAATAAATTATTTGACTTTTGACTTTTGACTTTTGAACCCTTTTTTTGGGTAGGAAGTTATCAAATAACTTCTCCCGCTCTGGGAGGGCATGTCAGACTCCTACTGACTAAAACCCACCCGTGTTCCTTCAGTTGCCTGTATGTTGCCAGGGGCCACGGTATCCCTTTTGGACTTTCCCGCGACCCCATCAGGCATCGGCCCTAGCGGACCCCGTCAGTTCTGCTGACATTTCTTTGAGGCGCGCGTGGAACACAACGCGCCGTCGACCCGGGCCTGGTCCTTATCGGACGCCGAGCTACCCATTGCTCACCATCCGTGAGCCCGCGCCAACGGTGGCCGGCAATCGGCCTGCGCATCCAGACGCACAGGGCGTCTTCTGTGGCGGTTAGGGGCTTGAGGGCGTGGAATTTGCCTCTCCCTCACGCGTTCCGCCTCCTCCTTCACGAGCATTACTGCTTCATAGAAGGAGGTGACGGCCTGCTATGCCCTCTCGCTCTGTACCATGGCCTAGATCAGGGCCGGTTGTGACACCCGGGCGTTTCCACCCGCCTTATCCGGAACAGGAACCACCCGAAACAACCCTGACAGGCGTTTTACTTTGTGTTAATTATTTCGTCACCACTGCTCTCAAAACGGTGAAGGAAAACATCGTGAGGACATATCTTAGAACCAAAAATTCAAATAATTGTGACATCTACCAACCCGCACGTGGCTGGCGTGGTGAATTACGGCCCACTACCTTTCACAGAGAGCGGCCTGTGTCCCTGCGTAGATAGCAGTAATAATATCGTCGACTGGCAATATCATTTAAGAGGTACTTAAGTAAATCACTTAACATCAAAAGAAGCTTGAAATACGACATTTACGACCGTTTAATTACAACTTTGATGTTATTTCAAGTTAGACAAACAAATTACTGTTATACTTCCTGAAGAGGAAAGATTTGTTTGATTTCTTAAAATAGCTATTAATATCTTAACATTTAAATTAAACCAATTTTTGACAAAAAAGTAATTGCAATACGCAAAAAGTACCTAACTTCCTACGCAATAAAAGGTGACTTTTTAAAATTCTATAACGTTAATTAATATTTCTCTCGTATCTTGGCTTGGTTGCGTTTACAGACTGATCTCACACACACATACGAGCAATATATTTATCAGTACCTAAGCCTAATGTGTAAAGTGGTTATATTAAAATAAAATCTTTCCCTTTTCTAGAGACTCTTAAAAATTACGCCAGTATTCCCCAAAGGAGTAGGTAGAAGTGTATCCCCGAAAATCGTCCGAGAACGAAGTCGTCCTCGTCCTATTGCCATCGAACAGGGACAAATCTAGACTATGATCCCTCAGATCCCTCTTTGTACAATTATTTATATATTATATATTTTAATTATTATTTTAATTATATATTTTAATTAATATTTTAAAGAGGTAAAATTGTTCGTTTGTTTGTAAGAGGTCATCTCTGGAAGTACTGACCCAATTACAAAATTTACATCACTGATAGAAATGTAGACTATGTTTTAGTGTATACTTAGTTGACTTCCACGCAGACGGAACTCGCGGGTTTTATAACTATGAAAGTCTAACCAGTATGAAGGTCCCGTAGGTAAGGTCCAGCATCTTGAAGGCCTTCATCACCAAAGGTCGCTGCGCTTGCATGATCGCCAGAAGAACCAGCTGCCTTATGTTCCGGCGGGAGTTGGACCTGGGCCGCGGGGGGCAGGACTGCCAGCCGCAGTAGAATATAGCGTCTGATACTTCAGATGCCTGTGAAATGTACATAATTATTAATAAATTGAAATACATAATTATTAATAGTTGAATGTACATAATTATTAATAGTTGAAGAAAGTGGTTTGGTTAAGTTAAAACCAGGCAATCTAGACAATTTCCACGCATGCTCCGCCCCTATGCATCCCGCCACTCGGATATGTGCTAAACGCTAACACATCAGTAATAAAGTTGAAAATCGCGTGCGCTCTTTGATCGTATTCGAACACGGAACTAAATGGCTTAAATCTCAATTCTTATTTCGTTTATAACTAAAGTAACAATTGATCTAGAAAAAAAAATCTTGCGGCTACTGTAAATACTTATTTTAGACATAAAAGCCGAGTAATCTGGACTTATGCGTGATTGTTTCAGAATATTAATGCAAATTAACATACAATTTAGGGAGCCTCTTCTTAATAAAGAAACTTTATTACTTAACAAAGGCATATGGTTAAATAAATTAATATAAATAGTTAAAAAACACATAACTCCTTTTTTGGCATCGTCGCAGTCGAGTAAAAACAGTAATCTTTTAGCTGTCAGAACTCATGAGTATCTTGAATCACTATTGTGTGTCATTAACACTGAGATGAATTTACCAAATCCAAACTCAGTGTGGAACATGGATAATTCTAAGCTTCATCGGTTCGCAAAGAATAAAAAGAAAAACTTTTAATTCCGATCGATTTATCGGTTCACGATTAAATCGCATGCCATACCTTAATCAAAGAGTTTACACACAACACACATAACATCACGCCTTGTTTCCCCGAAGGGTTGGGCAGAGGTGTACCTTTAACTTTACGCTGACTAAAATCATACCTAGATATTTTTATCCAGTGGGGAGACAAATATAGGTCTCGAAAAAATTGTAACATTATTCTTTACTTGGTAAATACATAACAAGGGCGTAGGTACACAAGCTGTGATTTATGTTGATGGCCCGTATCTGACCTTATGTCGTAACTTATTTTTATATCCGACTCCACAATTTCTGTGGATGTTAGCGGATGTCACATTTGGCCGTAATGCCCGTGACATATTTTGTTTCCAAAATTGTATTGTGTCAACCGGATACAGTTGAGTGTGGATTATCTTGATATAACACTCCGGCGACTGAAACTAATGATTACTGAACCATTTATTACGAATAATTTCGGCATTGGTTATTTCTTTGAAAATTTAATATGATTTTTGCCAAAATATCGCTGGTACAATACCGCCTATTCACAGTTTCTCCCCATAATTCATTATTTTTGCCTGAACAACAAGAACAATTCAATATTATGTGACCTTTACAAGGAATTCAGAAACCATGAACGGATTACCGAGACAAAGTGACGCAGAACACAATAGCAAGTCGATATACAAACTGAACCCCCAGGAACAAGGTCACATGACATTGTTTACAGCTCCGTTTTCCCCATAGGGAAATAGTATCAACGTATCCGTGTCAAACACATCTCGAAAATATGATAAAGTCATACCTGATACGTTATTTCCCCCGCGTTGCATAAAAAGAGGCCCAGAAGAAAAAATAGAGCCACTACAAAGAATATCAACTTCAAACTTGCGATGAACGTCAGTTGGTCTGAAAGCTGGAAAATTTATTAAAATGTTACGTAGCTATCGGCAGAAAATGTAAAATAACTGACGCAATCTGTCTCAGTCTTTGAAACGAGGCATTTTTGGAATCAATCATGCCAGGCAGAAGAAAACATAATTATAATATCATATTTCTAAATAATTTTGATACAAGGTTTAAAAGAATCAAACGCCGCATAAATTAAAGTACTACACAAATCCACAAACATAATAAAATTGCTACTATTCGTTACAAATCTTTTAACACAAAAAGAGAGAGTTTCAGAAACACTAACACGATGAATCCGTAATCAAGACAAATAATACGCAGTTTTGCCAGATTCTGAGCCGTCAAAGGTACTGGGGTACAACAATGCGATTACTTACGGCAATTTGAAGCAGGAGAGAGACGGCCGACCCCGAGCTTTGACAAACTTGTAGCGCCATCACCGTCCCAAACGCTTTGTGGATGTCGCCCGATAACCTGATGAGATAAAAAGAATTATGCTCCGTTTGACATTGGATTGACCTTAATGAGTGTCTGCCTCCTGAAACTAGTTTCTCTGAAATTAAAACATTTCTTTACAAAGGAGCTTGAATTCAAATTTATTCGCTCTTTCTTTATCTTAATTAATACTTCTGACATTCTATCAAGCGCCCTTGTCATTTTGCCATCACAATTCATCAATTAAGTGCCAAATGTAATGACGATGTGTCTCAGAATTTTTGATGCCAACCATGTACCTATAAAGCTCCACTTTCCACTACAATCTTAGCTTGCTTTTGTCTCCTTTTGTCTCAGGTTCTTAAAATTCCTACCTGATAAGAGTATTGTGCATTTTTATTCCTTCCACAAGTCCGTTAGCCAGTTTTTCCGTCGCCCTCTCATATTCTCCTCTGTCATTCAACACATAGAATTCTTCTCTCAACTTCTGGAAGTATTGTTTGAGGGTCATGAATTTATACTTGTACATGATTAGATAGATCATAGTGAAGCTGTCGGCTGATAATATCATACTGATCATCATAATGTACAGGACTATTGTGGTGAATACTCGGACGAAGATTGCTAACACTGAATCGTCTTCAAACGTAGGGTAATATGTCACCACTGTTACGAAATGTGATCCTGGAAAATAAATGAATATTTAGTAGCACAATCTGACGATTAACCAAAGCGGATTACAAATTTAAAATGCTTTTTAATTGATCCTTAAAGTTCAATTTCATTTCCTTGTTACATTTTGAAAGAGAATTTGGGAAAAAATCCTATAAAAAATATAATTTGCAAGCTTTTCAAATTTAGTATTACGTAACGCGTTTTGTACTTTGATAAAAAGAAATTAACTTACCTGTAAACATCTTCCTTAATCCTTCAAAAACAAAGCAAAAGCATGAGCCATAAACGATAGAAACGTAAGCGACGACATTTATTTTCATGATCTTATATTTCTCCGCCATCAACGCGCTTTCTTCGTAACTCTCACAAACTGACACCATTTTATGATTCAGGCTTTTTATCAACGATTTGTTGGAAATAACCGAGAATATTTTGATCATAACTATTGTGTGACTGACGGCGAAGCTTACGGAGTCACGTTTTTCGTCCTCGGGATAGTCACCCATCGTGGCAGCCATT
This sequence comes from Agrochola litura, assembly GCA_949152395.1. Lineage (NCBI taxonomy): Eukaryota > Metazoa > Arthropoda > Insecta > Lepidoptera > Noctuidae > Agrochola > Agrochola litura. The sequence continues at coordinate 10,680,004 of OX424509.1, read as the reverse complement.
ATTTCGAATATCGTCATGAAACCGTATGTGAACAACAGCAGGGTGGTGTATGCTCTATAAAGCAGAGTTCGATCGTCCCCTATTTCACTTTCCTTGTACCAGAAATTTCCGGAGCCGACTAAGAAAATTCTTTCGCAATATGTTTTCAAGATGAAATGGTTTTTCATTTTGTTATTTTTCGTTCACGGTTTTGAGTGGTTAGCTCTAATGGGCTGGAAGACTGCAAAACGTGCAACTTTAATGATAAATGATGTCATGGATAAGGTTTGTGTTTAAGCTAAGTATTTAAAGTATACCTAAATATGAGCAAAAAACTAAATGTAAAAACATGTTCTTTAATAACGTAGTAGGTATTTGATAAATACAGTAGCAATACGGTATCGTTCTACGAGTCATCAATATATATATTAATATATATATATATATATATATATTAATATTATTTACATTACAGTCTTTTTAAAATTATAAAGTGATTACTTCGTTTAATATTATTTATTTAGTTAGTAGATCATTTATATCACGTACCGTTAATTCAACACCAGTCCCAATTAATTGTAAATAAATAAGCATGTATTACCAAAAGTGCCGATAAATTAAATATTGGTTTCGTTTATTCAAATATTACGTAAAAGCCATCAATCACCACACATTGCCGCGAACGTGTTTAATCAAACAATGACTGGAATGTATTAAATAATCGTCGATAGCAGTTAGCGTGAAAAGAAAAAGTTTATAATAAGCTAATTTACCCCTCTTTAATAGGAGCACAACGATAAAAGAAAAAAGATCGCTTGCGGCAATATCGAGGTATTGTAAAAGCAATATCTCTTCTAGTTTTTCAAAGTAAAAATAGCAAACTATTTTTACTTCAAGGAATGTATTTTGTAGGTATGGGATTAATACACTGGATACACTTACACGCCTTGATTCTGTGGCTTTTATTAAATTCAAAGAAAAAACAATTACCCAAAACATGAGTGAAAGCGATTTGGCGAATATTTTGTGAATTGGCTTTATGCAGGATAAGAATATATCTAAACGGAATGTAGACTTCCTCGAGCTTAAGTCTACTTTGGGAAAAAATTATAGGGCACAATACCTTTCTTTCTCGAGTTTTCGACTTCTGCATTTTCCTTATATAGGAAAATCCAATTGGGAATTCCACCGAACTGGGAAGACGGAATTTGCTTGCCCATTTTCGGATGTTCCATCCCGTTTTCCGGAACTCGTCAACCACGGCCATTGTAGGGAATCAGGCATATTTCTGATTGGGCGACAGTCTTTCTCAAACTAGGCATATACTTCTATAGACTGTAGTCATCTACTGCCGAAATCTTTCTATGGGCATCTCTCTCTCGCACTATAGCCATTGTTTTGTACATGATTAAAACTTCACACTGCTGTACCTTGAAAAATATTATAAAAATAATAACAAAACTTATAATAAATAGCGTAACATACATAACTGTATTAATAAAATGCACATGCTTAAATAACTCGTGGTCATTTACTTATAAGTTAGTTAAATGACCAACTTGAAATATTTACCGCTTCTACGTGAGAATGTTTCGTTAATCCTAAGTACTAGTTAAGTAAGTGTAAGTGATTACTTAAGAACTTTTTTAATAGTTCCTAATAACACCAAGTTTTGAAACTTAAAGGGGATATAATAAATGCTTTATTAGATGGCGCGCGGAAAAACACTAGTTTAACAAATAGCGCTATTGTAAAGTTAAATTAGTTTCACCTTAACAATGGAAAGTTTAATATTACTAATGTTATACAAAGAAAGGCGAGATTAATTGTTAAAATGTCTGAAGGTTAAACTGAACAAAAACAGGCTGTAATGTATTGTGATTCCTTAAACTGGATAGTGGAAATAGCTTATCCCGATTCCTTTGTTAACGAGGATTTTTCAACGCTAGTTACCGCTAGCAAACTGTAAAACGGTGGATACTTACATGGATTCACTTTCTCATCACCTTACTGTCGGTTTGTCACTTACATCTAAACAACGAACATAAGCCCCTGTATACCTTTGTCAGTTCCGGCAAAAGTTACTCTCGGATTTTGTATAATGCTCTATGATAATGGCGTCGGTATATATTTCAGTACAAAATACAACAGTACTGAGAATTATGTTTTGAGTGTCAGATACATACAATGCTTAGAACCAATCGACAACGTAGCATCAACATCAAATTCAGCTGCTCCCATCCCAGTGTTGGGCAAATACCTCCCTTTCTGCATCGGTTTGTTGTACACAGTTAAGTGAAAATCAAAGGTTCATAATATAGACAACCATAAAGTCTCAAGTTGAAATAGCATTTGCCAAAATTTGTCTTATGTCGCAGATTCCGGCGTTCGCTGGCTCCAAGCCAGACTCGCAGGGACTTATGAAGATAACTATGTTCCCTCTTACACTATACTTCATCTTAAACTGCCTCTCGTGACTTCATGTTCAACCCATACATCAAATGAAATGAGTTTAATTCTCGAAAACAATAAAGACTTCATCAAGTTGGGAGTTTGTTTAAACAACTGCTTTATTTGGTGCAAATCTAAAATAGATGAAAGATGGAGGTCACTGTCAAGACAGACTCTCTATAGTCATCATTAACAAAACAAAAGTACGTGTCACTTTATTTTACCATCTCCTATAGAATTTATATCTACAAAAAGGTTTTCTTGCAAATAAATTATTCCTATACTTATGCCAGACACTTTCCGTTCTAGTCATCTTTTTTTATCCAAAGCATTTTTTCTCCTGCATTATCCTTAAATTGTTCTGCATACTTTCTCTTCGATTAGTCTCGCATTTCCTGTAAACAAAACGTTTTACCAATGATAAAACCCACCATTGACAATAAGGAAGTGTTCGAAAAAAAATGTGGGCAATACACCAGTTCGAACCAGTGACAATGTACCAAACGCAATGCACAGCAAACTGCATAGACCACTTCCAGGCTTCGGTGTTGTATCAGTTATTTATTGCCTACCACTTTATTGCCTCACTGCGGATTTGGGAAATGGACACCCTCTGTGGCGGCGGTTTCTATCCAATCGACCTTATATTTGGTTTGCAAAATACATTTGTAATATTCAATTACATGTTTCGGGTCGTTTGATATATGAACGTTCTGACTTGATCGAATTTCCTGTATAAGATGTATTATATTGTATGTTAAGTTACACTTCTAAATGTATCTGAAGGGCACTGAAATCTATAGCTGGTATCAAAAATATGTTCATAATGTTAACATAACTAAATATTGCAAAGAATCAAGTAAAAACGGCCACACAACCTGCCTAGCCTTTTCCCAACTACGTATGTTGGAGTCGTGTTCCAGTCTAACCAGATGCAACTGAATACCAGTATTTTACATGGAGCGACTGTAACACGATACCCCTTGGCAAGACTGGTTGAATGACAGTCGAGATCAACGGCTTAAAGTGCTTTCCGAGGCATGGAGGGGTATCGATATGTACTGGATGGTCATCAATCTATGAAACGACCGCGACAAGCGCAGCTTCGATCGACTCTTGCGGCTGTTATCAGTTAGCCACAATATCTTTATTCCAGGAAAATCATACAAAGGCAACTTTCTTTATCAGCCGGATAAATAAAATTATAAATCTACTACCTACATCGCAGAAAATACTCAGGGACAAAGCGACATTGAAAAAAATAAAGAAACGTTTCACAAGAAAGTGCATTCTCAGAAGGAGAAACAAGAGTCCTTTAAAAGAACAAAAAGTAGAAAATAATATGTCGTTCCAGACTTTTTCTCAAGGATTCTGCGTATCATCTAACATTACAAAACTATTCGCTTTAATTCTTTTATGCGTCTAAAACACTTTTTTTCTGCTATGAGAATTGCGGCAAATCCGATAAAAAAAATTGTGCCGAGACCATGTGCCGATACAAATGTGCCTCAATGCGGCCGGCTTAACACAGTGTGGGTAGTTGTTGCTTTAAATTCTAAACAAACAAATTAAAACTCGATTCGCTGCCAGCAGTACAAAACAATTTTAATTACAAAACCCAGCAACAATTTATCAATACCATTTTCAATACAAAGCAAATGTTGCGGTTTATTATAGAATCCACATATAGATCATAATATCGTAGAAAACTCTTGAAAACTGTTAGTATTCGCAAGTGTGAAAACGAACACTTCTGAAGAATTTGTGATGAAGTAAGTAATTAATCTTGCTTTGTTGCCGACGTTGAGAAGAGCTGCTTACTAAGTGCAGAAATGTTTCACCACTGCAAACTTTGCAATTTCGAGAGACGTCATATTTTATTTGTTGAGAAACAATTTCTGTATTTAATGTGTTTCGTATTAATTGTTTTGCTAATTATAGGTTCTTGGTATTGGTTCTAATGATATTAGACAGTACTGTCTGTACCTGTTGCAGTGCAATTACCTCTCTTCGGAAGGGGCGAACATTGATCATCACGATCGTCAGTGCGAGTTGCCAATTTCAGACAGGGTTCATCACGATTTATTTTTCTAAACTATCTATCAGTCCCAAATTACTTTTGAAAGTAGGTCTTTATTAATACATATAGGACCAGCTATAGGACAATATATGGGCATATTTTGTTTCCGATCAAATAGTGCAGGTAAAGCAGAGCACGCTCATTTTATCTGCGTAGTTTTGATACTATTTCTTTGCTATTTGGAAAAGACAAAAAAATAGCTTCAACTGTTTTTAATTAGCATTATAATATTTATGAGTTGATGCTTCAATATTTATAATCACTATAGTTCCAACTTTATTAAAAGCAAAATTCAAATCAAGTAACAAAATTACATAGAAAACTAATGTAATAATATCAGACTAAATTAAATCTTAGTTCAATATTAGTAGCTACCTACATAGTTTTAGGAGCTGCACTAATTTAATAAAATACTTCATCAATATTGTTATTAAAATGCAAGAATATCGGATCGCACGATATCAGACTGGTTGCATTCAAATGGTTTGCATGCGAATAGTTTTGAATATCGTTTCCAATACACGATATGTCTGACTATTTTAAAATCGAACAAGTGAACCACGAATGAAAGATGTATTGCGAGATTACCTCATTACCTATACAACGTTTATTTCTGATATAGGGAAAAATGGAAACACAAAAGGTTTTAATTTAAAGAGTCGAGAAAGTTACCGGTAGAAAAGCTGTTCCCTCGACTTTGTGCGTGTATCTTGTATTTCATCTTTTTTAGGGTTCCGTGATCAAGACTGGGTAGCCTGGGACCTAGAGAAGAACCTAAGGGTTGCATAGTTGGGATGTACTTGTACCACGAACAAACATAACATTGTTGTTGAAAAACATGTAAGCTCGTGGCTGAGCAATAACAGTAACAACAATTCGATTCATCAGATTAAGCTACGCTTGCCGGGGTTGGGCTGTGGATTCGTGACCATCTTAACATACCGAGACTCCTCCGTGCCTCGGAAAGCACGTTAAGCCGTTGGTCCCGGCTGTCATTCGTGGATCTTTGACAGTCGTTACGGGTCGTCGGAAGCCCAAAAGTCTGACAACCAGTCTTACCAAGGGGTATCGTATTACCCAGTTACTGGGTTGTGGAGGTCAGATAGGCAGTCGCTCCATGTAAAATACGGTATTCAGCTGCATTCGTTTAGATTGGAAGCCGACCCCAACTTAGTTGGGAAAAAGCTAGGCACACTTCGATACCCGTCACGCGGGTATCGATATCTGCCTAGCCTAGCGGAGTTTCGCTAATTAATTTAATTTGACCCTGTAGATTCATATTTCAAGATGTATCATGGTACTATCTACAGAGAGAATTAACATTTTGTGTCATTGTGTTGTTTTGTGAGTGTACGATGATAAAGTCGGTGCACGCTGTCCGTCCCCTACCGCATATTAGTCATCTCTCAACACACTCCACGTGGAGGGGTCAAGTCCTACGGGTGCCATTTGTGACCCGGAACTACACGAGTTTTGTCCTCATAAAACATATTAATTTATGCAAACAAAAAGTTTTTAAATCAAAGCAAACACGGGTAGGTTTCAAATTAAATAAATTTAAAAAATAAACGCAATTATTACAATCTAAAAAAACCTGTGTTGACCAGAATAGCCATAGGCATTCTCCTTGTGTGGACACTGGACATTGAAAATTATATCAAAACATCAAAAAAATGTTTTGATTTCATTTTCAATGTTTCTTTAATATTTTTGATGTTATGAACACATATAAACTGATTTATGACGATACATGGATGTAGTATGTATGTATATGCCTGGTACAGTGCATAACACATGGTACATAAATCAGATTACAGCCGAATCCTCGCGCGCACTGGTATCACATAATCCCGTTTGGTTAGCAGCTGCCAAATTTGCAAGCAAACTATTCTGATCGATGTCACCACAATCTGCCACGCTGATGTATGAGACGACCTATATTGATCGCACAAATGAGCGTATGAACTGTTCGATTGGGGCTACCTTTCGGTTTGAACCGGCCGCTGTATCTATCTGCGCTGAAAGGGTCAAATAGATGGATCCGTGTCGTAATATACGTATATATGTAGGTAGATTTGTGACTACATATCCTGTTCCTAAATGTCAATGTCAATGGCCGACCGCTAAGAGATCTTTCAGTAAATTTAATCTTTGCTGATTAAAGATTCTACGAACTAACAGAAAATTATATTTAGTACCTAAATATCAATTTTATTAAAGCTATAATATTTTATGCTATAATTTGTAAAGGTTAAATTAATAACTAATTGGGAAGGTTCTTTGGGCTCAAATCGTGAGTTGAGTGGAATTTTAGCTATCAGGTTTCATTATTTAAGATTCTTAGAGAGTTTTCTCCGCTACTGAAGTTAAGAGCGTTCATTCTAAAAGTTGGCAACGTCGCAAATAGCTGTCAAATATTTATCTATTTTGATTAATTTGGCAATATTACTGTATGGAAATATGAAATATCGCTAACTAGTGAATATTAATAATGAATTGCAATTATAACACTGAATTTGATGTTGTAACCGTTTTAGGTGTAAAAAGTCATTTGGAAAGTTTTCAAATTTTTTTACAGCTAAATATTCGGTGTTACGATATTAATTATTAAATTTCATAATCAATATTTTAATTCACTAGTAAGCCATATTTCTTATTTCCATACAGTAATATTGCCAAATTAATCAAAACAGGTAAATATTTGACAGCTATTTGCGACGTTGCCAACTTTTTGGATGAACGCTCTTAAATTGAAACCTTCAAAATCCTGGGACATTTTGTTAAGAGAAATATTTTATTTTAGTTATAAAGAGTTAAACAGCTGTTTACACAGCAGTTTTAAAATATGAGTTCTGTTTTTGTAAATTAGGATTCATGCGTCCGAACCAGAAACAGTGTCCCAATTACCTCCCGGAGGTAGTTAATATTTAATGAAGAGAAAAGTCGCAGATTTCACAGTAACACTGAAGTGACCAGTTATTGTCAAAACTTTGCCTGCCGCACTAAATTCAACCCGGCAATGTAAAAGTTTCGGGTGAAGTTATCAAACTCCAAATTTTACAATTAACGGAGCGTGTTCGCGGCGTAAACTTCCATATTTTAGCATAGGTGAGCGCCAGTTTCTAATATGCCGCAAAATATAGAGCCACTGTTTCCAACAGAGACTCTAGTGAAGGCTCCGAAGTCAGCGAAGTTTGCTATGATGTAGCAGATTGTTTACCCGTATTGTCAGCTTATTAACTACATTTAATTTTAACAATGGAAGGGTTAAATGGTTCAATAGTACAATACTATCGTACATGAGCTAATTTGTTGAGGTGAACTCTAACTTTATGTTATTTTGTTGTTGTACCGAGAAAAACCTGCAGCTTTTTCAACCAAGGTAAGCAATTACGTGTTTTTCTTTTACAGGCTTCCTTCTCGGCGGCGGTTGTTGTTTGAGTTCCATCTCGACTGTCGCTTCATTAGAAGCCCCACTTCCACTGGTAAACTTGCAATGGGACCCGCGGGTGCGATCAACTATACTTATACTTGTGTTAATACCTGCGCTCAGACCTGTGTCAAGCTTCGCTGGAGACGAATTTCACTAAAATTAACTGGCTGAAGAGCTTTCTAACACTCATTACCGATTCTCAACGGAATCGAAACGACTGTGAGCATATTTTTATAAATAAAATGAATAACCTTTCGTCTTCAAAGGTATCGTGATAAGTATGGTCGTTCAAAAAAGGTTTGCTAAAAATGCCAATCGTTTCCTTATTAATGAAAAGGAAACCATTATTCTTCGCCCAGAAAAAGGTATTATTAACTTATTAAAATATTCAAGTATTCGAAATGCTATTGAAGCGTAAATCTCGCAGTCGATCGTAAAAACTGTTCCCCAGAGTAACGAAAGTAACTCTGTTTCATTGGATCCGAGTCGTACCATTGTCCTCATACGCACTCTGAGAGAAAGACCAATTTCTGAGATTTCCGAAGGGCTTAGCTTCATTTCCTTTTATATCTCCCCAGATACTAAATTCGTTCAGCCAATAATAAAAAATCGTCGGGGACACTTGGAATGGACTTGACGTAAAATTTACCCTCAATCCTAGGACAGATTGGACATTATAACGCACTTACGTCCTTCGTATAGGACGTTGAGCCGATTTGATTGGTTTAGGCTTTGGTACAACTATTACAGATTACTTAGCAGCATACAAAGGCACCAAGTAATTGATCAACATCAGCATGATAATGAGATTACAAGTTCGTTGAATTGTTAATAAGTATAATTATGAAAGGAATATTCTGGAATGCTTGAGGTATTTTTAAGAGATATAAAAATATAATATGAGAGAACTTAATTACAGTGTTGTTGAACAAATGAAAGAACAACATAGAATGTTTGAGCAGCACATTTTGCCGACCACGTTGGAGTCAATTAAGAGTTGTATGCGAGGGAATTGCAAACAGTATTAATTATCTAAGTATTTATTATTTTTATGTACTTAAACCGTATAATGAAATGTTAACGCTATTGTTACTTAGATATACAATGCTTGTTTTAATTTACGCCGGCTTAAATGTATGAGTACTACAAGATATTTGATACGAGCGTAAAAGAATGCGTTTCTTTTCCTGATGTTATCTTTTCTAGTCCTTGTGTTTCCCAAAACTTCGTTTGAGTTATTTGATGGTTCTGCGTTCCATATAGGGGTAAAAGTGTGAACGCAGCAGTATGTGGCCACAAGTGTTGACCCATGTTCCAACTCGTTTGGCAGGCGGAATAAGGACATCTGTATTTTATATCAGGGAATTGCAGACGTACAGCGAAAATGCATAAAGTGACATGATACTTATAATTTTTATTTTGACGTTCTGTGGTATTTTAATTAGCATAGTTGCGGCCATCTGACCATATTCCTACCTGTCCATTTTTAAATGTCAGAAGTTTCCTTATAAAATGCTGAAATACTTATTTTTAACAACTAATTAATATTACTGGAAAGTAAATTTTAATTCAATATTCTTTTACTTACACATTTTTACATACGTATTTATTATTTACCATGTAAGTGGCAACGCTCCATCTGCAACAATAACAACTTAAGTATAATAGCCATAATGTTCCCACTGCTGGGGCCCAAGCGTCCTCTTTGCGAGAGGGATCACCAGTGAGGAGTAATCCACCACGTTAATCGTTGATCTAAACAAAAATCAAATTAGATTAGGTAAATAACTCAAAACTCGGACAACGATTTTTCTTATAAAAGTAATGCGTCAACAAATTCCATTGATCACAGCTCTTAGTTGAGGCGAGTTGTAAGCCAGCGCGTTAAGAGTATGTATCTAGGTAATAACAAAAACTGTCATACCCACATAAAAGTGTACAACTTATGTTGTTAAGACAAAGCGTCAGGTAACGGTCCACTGAACAACGCACAAACATTTTTATTGTGCTAACGACTGGTGACATCGTAAAAAACTAAAGCTCCAATAAAGTAAAGAAAATCCAATAATAATAAACAGGAGCTCTCCAAACACGTTAGAGAAGTCAAGAAAGTAGGGTGTGCATGTATTCGAAAAAGAATTGAAGTTATTGAAGCAATAAGGATTGCGTCTTGTGAATCGTGACAGCGGTGTCCGGGACAGACGCGGTCGGAACTTCCCGGGCAAAGTTGAAGGCAGACTCCACATATTTCACGGCCACATTACAAAACTTTTATAGAGCTTTGGAGTTTCGATTTATAAAAGATTTAAAGGTCTATCTCTTGGGCGCAATAACTAGATACAAGTCTTGGATTTCCATTGTTTCAATGTTTTATGATTCAATCAGTTTATTGGAAAGTTTTTGGGAAAATGTTAATGCTGATAATAAGCTTGTTTTAGTAGAGTAGAGTATCTCGTTCTAGAAACTACAGTCTGATACGTCGCTACTAGCCCAATATCTATATATATATATTTTATAAATTAAAGTCGCTTTTCATGTCTGTTTGTGTGACCGCGTTCTTTTATTTAAACTACGGAACGTGTTCAAAATTTTGATGCGATTTTTGCCATCATTTAGAGAATTTATTCCAGAAGGCTTATGTGTGTATAATACGTTAATATTAAACTTACATATAATAAAGAAAACTATACAGGGTGGCGACGCGAATACTGTTACCATGGATTCAGTACATGGTTATGAACCTCCCTGCGTTGAGATTTTTCATCGGTTATTAAAAAAAAATCTGCTGTTCCATACATTTTGACCGCGTAGGTATTGCACTTTTCTATGATACAGCAGTAGCATTTTACAAAACCATTAATGTTGTGAACAGCAAAATAATTTTGTTCCTGATAGGCTACATCTTTTGTTATAAACTGTAAAACAGTTTGGTTAATTTTACTGAATGGTTTTGTTGCTCTCAGACATTTTTTACTTATTATTAACCAAACTTTTTGAGTAATTGCTTACCAATTATTTGTTTAAGCACAAATTCACTGATATGTTATTTATAACATGATTTATTTTGTTATTTATAACATGATGTATTTTATTACTTGTAACCTTACTGTTGTTATACATTGTGGCAGGGACATCGACGCGAAAACTGTTACCATGGATTCAGTACATGATTCTGAACCTGCGTTGAAATTTTTCGTCTAATTTTAGCAAAAATCTGCTGTTCCATACATTTTGACTTCCACTTTTCTATGGAACAGCAGATTTTATTTTTAATAACCGACGAAAAATGTACGTAAAAGTTTTTGTGACGATGTCCCTGCCACCCTGTATTTTGTCAAGTCATCAAAACCATGCGAAGCAGGGACGGGTCGCTAGTTGAAGAATAATTAAATATAACTTTGATTAAGTTATGAATTGAATTAAGTTTGTCTAAACTAATATTATAAAGAGAAAAGATTTGATTTTTTGTATGTTTATTTGTTACGCTATCACGCTAAAACGGCTTAACGGATTTGGTTGAAATTTGGCACATGAAATGAAATGAAATGAAATGAAATTGTTTATTCTGTAAATAGGATATCGAAATCACTTTTACACGTCATATAAAAAAATATTAAAAATAAGCTAGATGAGTTCGGCGTTTCCTATCTGACTACTCTGAGAAGAAAGGCCGAAACAAACTCAGAGGTCGCAGTCTCTTTTAAAGTCCAGACATAATCTTGGTCAGGCCATATGAGGCCCATGTAAATAAGTGTCTGAAAAGGTCTTTTGAGGAAAGAACCACACAGATTTGAGTGGACCTGTCCAGTCAGTGCAAGCATTTGTCAGTAATCCTGGAGCTCAACTCAGAACTTAAGGAGCTCAACTCGACGAACAATACCAAAGAAAGGACATTTGGGTAGGCCGCATAAACTACTCAAACTGCCAGACCATCACTAAAACTAGCAGAGAAATAAAAACAATATCCACATAGTCCTCACATTCACAATAGTTAAAATAATATAATACTTTACAAAGTAATCATGTCATTTTGAATATAATTTTCGACAATGTCAATGTGTTTATAAAACTGGTATATGTTGATTTTACATAATTAAAATGTCTAGTTTTATGGTTTTATCACAAGGCTTAGCAGAGCGAGCAGTTCAATCCCAAGCTTTTTTATCTTCTAAATAATCTAAAATTGTATAGTACCCTTTTTTACAAAGTTTGGTTTTAATACAGATTTTAAATCGTGGGTAGAACATGGCCTGGATTAGGACATAAAATCCCGATATTCCTACGAGATCAAGACTTATGCGGGTAAAACCACGGGGTAGAGCTAGTTTTTAAATAAACTCCAAAACAAAATTACACACAACACGTTTTCTTATAAATAAAAATATAATTTTGGTGACAGTCATTATTAAAAAAATTGATTCTTCGTTATATTCGAGGCTACGTCTCTAATTAGGCCCTGACGCCCCACGCGGGTCATTGTACCTTTAAGACGGAGGTGCCCTACAATATGAGTACCTACGAGTACGTCTGCCGAAACTCCCCCTCATCGTAACAACACACTTGTGAATGCACTGTATATGCAAAATATATATTGAATTTTTTTTATTTTGTAGATATTTTTAATTTTAATGTTTAAATTGAAGTAAATTAATGGTATAAACACTATTCAAACTTGTAATAACAGCCTGTGCTGCTGCAAGGGAATCGTATTATCAGTCCGGTACTGTGAAGGAACCAGTACTGACAATAACGATTGCACCCTTTTTTTTTTTGGTGGTAAATTATCAAATAACTTCTCCCGCTCTGGGTGGAGCGGGAGGGCGTGTCAGACTCTTACTGACTAAAACCCACCCGTGTTCCTTCGGTTGCCCTGTTGCCGGGGGCCACGATGTCCTTTTCGGCCCATATTCGCAGCCCCGGCAGGCATTGGCCCTAGCGGACCCCGTCAATTCTGCTGACATCTCTTTGAGGCGCGCGGATGTGGAACACAACGCGCCGTCGACCCGGGCTTGGTCCTTATCGGACGGCGAGCTACCCATTGCTCACCGTCCGCAAGCTCGCGCCTACGGTGGCCGGAAATCGGCTCGCAATTCCCGCCCCGGGCGTCTCCTCCTGCGGCATGACGCCATGAGATCCCGCCGGAGCTCTGTCCGCTGTGCCGCGATTTCTTGTAGCATCGGAGTTAAGCCCCGGTGTTTCGCCTCCTCGCGCCACTCCCAGATGTGCGCGAGGACCTTTGCCTCCAGATCCCATGGCGGTAATCCGGCAAGGAGACGATTGCACCCTATGGGTATCATCGGTGTTCAATATTGGCATAGAAAGAACCCATTTAAAGTTAAAAAAGTAACTTCGGTAAGTAGGTACATACGAGGTTCTAATCCACAGCCTCGTGCCCAAAAAGCGTGTCCTGAAACCTCTCAAATAACATAAAATGAATGACACAGTAGTTCATTATACTTTTATTCCGATTCTCGTTTCAAACAGCCATCAAAGACGAACAACAAACGAATAACTTAATTCACTTAAAACATTCAACATACAATGTAACCCAACTTTTAAAACTGAGAGTATACAGAGTTATTAAATTACGTCTTAAAGCAGACAGAGTCCAAAATGATCGCTGAGCCGAAGTTTATATAGCACAAGGCAGACGTTGAGGCTTTTAGCAGGGAAAGTTTTAACTGCACAGCGTTTACTCAAAATGCAAATTACAGGCTCCATATATGCGAGGTGGGGTTAGACAGCCCGCAGGATGTGATACACGGGACCCCAATATTAAACCACACGATAGCGCCATAAATTTTCAACCTGCCGTGTATACGTTGTAATTTTCACGTACGTTGATGTTTACACGTTTTTAAGTGTTCAGCTGTTTTTGTTCAACTTATCAACTCTGTTAGTTGAGTGTGAGTCGTAAATATTGAGGGTCATCTCGTGTTGTGGGTTCGTATTTTTCAGATAAGGTCTATCGTTGAGATGGGTTAAGCAGATAATTAAGGCGACGATAACCGACTTTTAAAGATTTTATACTGAAGATGACGTCTAAACGAGTAATGATTTGGAAAAAAATTATGTTAAATTAGAGCATTTTTAATATTTTAATATAGGCATATTTTTTTTGGCCATATGTGAGGAGTATGGCCGACTCACATGGCTTATTATACAACTTGAAAAAAAGTGAATACATGGTCTTTGGGGCCATGGGTAGGTATCCTGTTTATGTACCACCAGTTTACCTTAATGGTATGCCATTAGAGATTAAATATCTTGGCCATATACTTACTCCTGATCTCAGAGACGATGACGATATAGAACGGGCGCGGATGGATGAAGATGCTGGCTCGTAGGTTTGCTCGTTGTTCAGTAAACGTTAAAATTACTCTATTCAGAGCGTACTGTACTACGTTTTACACAAGCAGCCTGTGGGCTAGATATACTCAAAAATCGTATAGTGCCCTCCGCATGCAATACAACAACACGTTCAGGGTACTGTTGAGGCTGCCCCGCTACTGCAGCGCATCAGGGATGTTCGCGGACGCACATGTGGATTGTTTCTTTGCCACAATGCGTAAGCGCTGTGCGTCCCTGGTGCGTGGGGTGTGGGGCGGCAACAACAGTATCCTGTCTCTAATTTCGAGTAGGCTGGACTGTCCGTACGTGAATCGGTGCTGCGCCATTTCCCATGGAATGGTGCAGCCGCGGTGAAGCGTCGGATAGTACTGCCGCTGTGTATAGTGTACAGTGTTTTGTTTAGGATGTACTTAGTTTGTCATAGTTACTAACATAGGATAAGTTTACTAACAAGTGAGTCATAGTTACTTAAATAAATAAATTGAAATAAAATAAATATTTTGGATTATGTTTATATTATAATAGTGAAATTAATTTGTAAAGTTATATCTAACGCGGATAAAAAACTGAGAATGACGCAAAATCTATCAAGCGTATTTTTCTGAAACCTTCATTTTAAAGATAATTTAATTATTGATATTTTAGTATACGTTTTTTATTAAAATACCTTTTGTTTTACGTAATAAATTAATAAGGCGTCTAATTTGGGACAGCGCTCCTTGATGGGCGAGTCCTATTACTGGCTGGACGTACGACGCGTTGCGTGAGCTCAGTACAGAACACGCAAGTTAACCACTTAAGGTCACTGTCATATATATGCGTCTTAAATAACATTTTTTGGAAGATAACATCAAACCATTAATTTGATGTAAGTATTTTACAAACTGGATTACCTAATGCATTCAGCCCTGCATGATTGTGGTTCCTAATCTTGTTTATTCACACTAAGCATACACCATTGGAAATCCTCATGGATGAACCTGCACTGAACCTCTGGGGAGAAAGAAATGATGTCGAACTCTACAAATGAAAACCTTACTGTTCAGAACCACGTTTACATGGTAGGATATACCCGCACATTCACGGCAACAACACTATGCTTATACAAAAAAAAACAAGCCACCTAATTAAAAACAAAATAAACCACCACTACCACTACTAACAGCTATTTATAGCACCGTAAATTATTTTTAGGACTTCCAAGTTACGTACGACAGAGTCTTTACAACGACAAGTTGTGGTATTGTTAAACTTTAATGCACTTTGGCACTTTACACAAAGGAGTTAGGTACTTTAGTTCACAGAACTCTTAGTAGCAATTGCTCATTTTGTTTGTATGGACTGTGTGCAAGAAAATGGGGTTAGGTTCTACCGTTATTTGTAAAGATTCAATTTTGTTTTTTTCCCCTTGTCCTAGGGTTCAACAAAATAGGATGGTTCCTAATCTTATTACAATCTAACCTTATAAATAGACTAATAAGTAATATTGAATTATAACCTAAACTATTAAATTGTCTTTACTAAGAATGTGTCCAATAGCACTTTTCTTATTGTCTCTATTAAGGCGAATACACTTCGTTCTTGTGTTTGTTTGGCACTTTTGTACTTTACACTATTCAGTAACACTAAACACTAGCTCGAACGGTTTTGTTCTTTTTAGTCTTCTAACTATGTTTGTGTGGTCGAGAAGCTGGATTACTTCGACTTTCACATGCTGACGAAGTCTCTTTTCGTGAGCTTCTGCAAGTTTCTGGATCACTCTTTCGATGAACTCAACTTTCAAGTCATCATTTTGTATGTAACAAGGTGCATTTACAATTTCCCTTAGCACTTTGTTCTAGAATCGTTGTATTATTAATATATTGGTCTGTTTGGTGCAGCCCCATAGCTGAATATAATAAAATATATATGATGTTATATGTTATACATTACATTATCACATGCTATAAGATTAAAAAAGTTTATGGCAAAATATGGACTGCACATAAATCAACTTTTATGA
This sequence comes from Agrochola litura, assembly GCA_949152395.1. NCBI lineage: Eukaryota > Metazoa > Arthropoda > Insecta > Lepidoptera > Noctuidae > Agrochola > Agrochola litura. Next base: position 10,663,708 of record OX424509.1, on the reverse strand, counting down.
CGGGTTACACCTGTATTTTCTGCAAATAAATTATTCTAATTTCGTGATAATGTATGAATAACATTTGACTGCCTTGGTTATCGCACCTACTAGACATGAAGTCCTGGGATCGATTCCCGGGTCGGGCAAAGTGTAATCAGCTTTATCCATAAGGAATTATTCAGTATCAGCCTGAAGTCTGGATTTGTGCCCGGTTGATGGCAATAGGCTCGTCCCCTATTTTATGGGACTTAAACATAACTGGCGTAATGTGGATGTACTATAGGTACACTTCTTTTTTTTTTTTGTTTTTTGGGTGGGATATTATCAAATAACTTCTCCCGCTCTGGGTGGATCGGGAGGGCGTGTCAGACTCTTACTGACTAAAACCCACCCGTGTTCCTTCGGTTGCCCTGTTGCCGGGGGCCACGATGTCCCTATCGGTTTTCTTCGAACCCCCGGCAGGCATTGGCCCTAGCGGACCCCGTCAATTCTGCTGACATCTCTTTGAGGCGCGCGTGGAACACAACGCGCCGTCGACCCGGGCTTGGTCCTTATCGGACGGCGAGCTACCCATTGCTCACCGTCCGCAAGCCCGCGCCTACAGTGGCCGGAAATCAGCTCGCGATTCCCGCCCCGGGCGTCTCCTCCTGCGGCGGTTAGGGGCGTGAGGGCGCGATATTTGCTTCTCCCTCACGCGTTCCACCTCCTCCTTCGCGAGCATTACCGCTTCGTAGAAGGAGGTGACGGCCTGCCATTTCCTCTCGCTCCGTACCTTGGCCTGAACCAGGGCCGGACGCGAGAGATCACCGCCGACGATCGCCTCTACGAGGACACGGCGTTGCTCCGCCCAAGCCTTGCAGACCTCCACCGTATGCTCCACCGTGTCCTCAATAGGTACACCTCTGCCTAACCTTTCGAAGAAAGCAGGCATGGTGTTTATGTTCTCACATGCATATGTAGTCCATAAAAAAATATGAGATCAGTCTTTTCAAGTTGTCTGATGGCCACGTTGTAAATACCACTTGACGTTCAATCACCGCAGTAAAGCAGCGTTGGCCACGGTCAGTATCTGGATGGGTGAATATATACACTTCTTGAGCATGGGGGTGAACAAGAAATACCTTTGAGGCAGCATGTACATTGCCACATGTGAACTACGCAACACACTGACGTCACGCAACAATTCTGCATTGGCCAAGCGCGATTAGCATATATCCAACGTCCCGACATCAACCGTCGGGCAGCAGCCCACCAGACTCAACACCCGCCTGGTCGGAGGATCCTTCCTTTTCTATGGAACATTCTCCATAGAAAAGGGAGTGGACTTCAAACCCTATTTCTCATACTTCTATACGTTCTCGTCAGTTTTTCGAGTACAGGCTCAAAGTTTAGAGACAGACTTTCGTCAAATTCATAACCATAGATAATATCCTACAATCATTACTAATCAAATGTTAATGAGTCTAAATAGCCTTTTTAGCATACACAGTCATGATGTGCATCTGCCGACTTTTCTGTTTAGTGTTCGTGATTGGATGTCAGATCAATTTTGTTTTAGTTTTCTGATTACTCGAGTTAATAAAGGCGCTGGTCCACCGATGCGCACTCTGTGCACGGGCACGCGGCGCTTTTTAGCTGCATGGGTTCGTTTGTTTGACAACGTGGGTCTACGATGCCACTGTAGAACACACTATACACGAATATTAACCCACGACTATGTCACCACGTCCCACCTCGCGCAGTGCTGCTACGCAGATGCACGCTTCCACGTACCGCGTGCATAGCGTTGACAGCGTTGAGCTGGGTGGGCGCCTTATTCGGGCAAGCAAATGACGTCATTAATCTTGTATTCGTGCGTAGCGTGTTCGTGGGTTGCAGTGGACGTTATCACATACATTTTCTTGCAAAGCGAAGCTAAACACACGTGCGTAGCCTCTCCGTGCGCAGCGGTGGGGCTCCGCCTTTACCTTTTTGTACGCACGTGTGTCTGTGTCAAATAAAGCAATTTTTCTTCCTTTTGCTTTATTTAATATAGCCTTTTTTAAACCTTTACTTAAAACCGCCCTTACATTTCGGGTCTAACAAGTACCTAAACAAGATCAAAAAATAGTTTGAAATACTTTTCCTTCTCTAGAAAAGCATTATTGTCTTCGCCTAACAAGGGTAAAGTTGCGAACTATAACTTTTGTCAGAGATGAGAAGGCACAGAGTTCCTACAGTTTGTCAACAGAGCTAGTAATTCTAAGTACTACACCTCTTGAGAACTCAAAGTTAGATGTCATTTGTAAATTGCTTCTCTGCACATTAATTTATTGAGGCCCTTAACAAATTCTACTGAAATGTATATATTTACATAAATAACTTGAACATATTATTACTTCATTCTGCAAATCTATTAAACTTCTATTGAATTCCAGTAAACACACTTAGTCGGTTAGTTCAAGTCGTGAAACAATCAAACTGAGCTTTGTCATACAAAGTTTGCGTCAAATGCGGTTGCCTTTCTAGAACCATCTAACCCTTAAACGGTCTCTATGTATGGCTTTTCTTCAAAATTGGTGAATTTAGATCTAGGGGCAAATTTTGACAGAAATCGTAGAAATTCTCTACCAGTTTGCTATAGTACATTACTTTCTTGTCACAAATGCCTCTAAACTGACTAAAAATCACCAAAATTTAGTTTATTCCTGTCAAACGACGATTTCGCATTCTGAAATAGACTAAAGTGACCCAACTTAACTATATTTTAGTTTGTCAGCACTAAGATGGTACTGATTTATTAATTTAGTGAAAATGGCAATTTTGCTATTCTGAATTTGACGTTTTTCACCTAAAATTTAGATTTTCTAACTAAATCTGACTATTTTTAATAGCGACTAAAAACGTGTGGAATAAAATTGGTTGTCAAGAACTTTAAATTTACACCAACACCTCGACTTCAGATGCAAAAACAGTACTGATTTTTATTTTATTTTGCTAATATCTCGAAAACGGTGCGTCCAATCGCGAAAGTGATGAAAATTTCGACCCCCTTTGTAAAGCCCTTAAGCCTCTAACATTCTACATGTAGGTAATAATTTTCTTATTTTCCATACAAAAAGTGAAAAATTCCATATAAAACACGTCGAGGCTGCCCCCCCTGCGCGCCTCCGGCTCTAAAAAGATTCACGTGGTTGGGTACCACGTGTGGAGTCGCGATTGTCAAATTCGATGTGTCAAAATTATTTTTAAAGGAGACTGAAACGATTACATACACTCTTGGGCCTGAATAACGAAGTAACGAGATGTGAATGGTGTGAATTTATAGATTCATACATACATTAGTGTATTGCTGTGACTAGTTGCTATCCCACAATTCACATAGCGATCCATAGTTTCAACAATATCCAATCCACAAAAATCCATTATAACAATTCCAAGTCAATCGTGTGAGTGATCTTCGGTGTCCAGTGTGAAAGCAAGGGTCGTACAAGGTCGGCAGGGTCAGAATCCGTAAAAATCAAAGCAGTGATCGTTGAAAATAAAAAAAATCTCATTGGATTTTACCGCCGCTTTGTGGATTGGAAATTGTTGAAACTATGGATTGCTGTGGGAATTGTGGGATAGCAACTAGTCACTATAATTTTAATATAAATATGTTTGAATCTATAAATTCACATCATTTTCATCTCGTTAAGAGTGTATGTAATCGTTTCCGTTCCCTTTAACCGCAACGTTTTTGAATTTACTAAAGGCACTTTTATTAATAACGTTTTAAGTGATAAGATATCTATCGCTTGATTTCATTTTAATATTGAGAGTGAATAAACATCGTTTCTATTACGTAAGTGCTATCGATAGTCCGCTTTCGATAATATTTCAACATCGCATAATTCATCCTAATGTGAATCATGCTTTAGTCAGACAGAATGTAGATAAATGTTAATCTGAAAACTAGCTACAAAGTACCGTCGATGCATTCATAAATGTATAAATTATGATGTAAAACGTTGATAATACTCAAATTATTCTAATTTCTAACATACACAAAGTTTTGTTGACATTGTCGGCCCATGTTTGAACAGGAAACTGGCTATTTCTAACGACACTTAATCATTTAAACTAATTATAACTTCGTATCACCACCAATCTACCTCCGCAATAATCCAGAAACGAGATATTTTCGTTTCTGGATTATTGCGGAGGTAGATTGGTTTCTAGACTATTGCGGAGGTTATTGCATTTCATTTTTTCACGGGTTTAGGGAGATACAGAAAAACTCTTGTTTTCTATAATTACCAAAAGAGAGAGTTATAATATTATTATGGGTATAGTCTTCCCAGCATTGTGGAGGGGCTTGTGGCTAAGTAATAACAGCCGCACGGGTTGATTTATCAAGTTAAGCTACGCTTGCCGCGGTTGGTCCGTGGATGGGTGACCACATTTACATACCAAGACTCCTCCGAGCCTCAGAAAGCACGTTAAGCCGTTGGTCTCGGCTGTCATTTGTAAATCTTAGACAGTCGTTACGGGTAGTTAGAAGCCCAAAAGTCTGACAACCAGTCTTACCAAAGGGTGTGTTACCTAGTAACTAGGTTGTGGAGGTCAGATAGGCAGTCGCTCCGTGTAAAATACTGGTATTCAGCTGCATCCAGTTAGACTGGAAGCCGACTTCAACATAGTTGGGAAGACTAGGCAGATGACGAGGCTTCTCAGAATTGGCAATATCACGAAAATAAACCCAGACTATATTGCCCCTGACATTTTCAGGCGCAAAAATCTTTGTCGGCGTTGCTATTATTTGTTTAGTGGACATTTTCATACAGGGTGTGGCGTAAATAATGGATAACCCTGAAACTGTCGATCGGCCAGATTATTATCTATAATTTACCCCACTTATGCTACCGCAGTGCAGGGGCCCAAAATTGTATAATTCCTTAGAAAAAATGTTAAAATTTGAGAATAAGTATTTTTTGCAATGTTATCTTACAATGTAATAAAAAATCTTAAAACTGATCTGATAATTTAAATATTCAGGAGTGACATAAAAAAAACAAAACGAGAAAAAATCACCAAATGTAGAAATGGCAGCTGATTTTGTAAGAGTAAGTACGATTTTTATTTTAAATATCAAAAATATCAATAATTTGGTCATCCATGGGCATATGGCGATATAAGTGGGGTAAATGATAGATGATAATCTGGCCAATCGACAGTTTCAGGGTTATCCATTATTTACGCCACACCCTGTACATCCGTAGCTTGTACGTACGAGTATGTTCGTTGCGCATCCAGTTGAGTCCAGTGGCACCGCAAAACCACCACAGCGTCTTAATTTTACTGACACTGAGCTAGTGCCCGTGTCACCTCGAAGTGAGCTAGGTCTTACACTGACATAATACCTAAGTACCGCTTTGACACTATAAATATCTGGATACTAGGTTTGAACCAAAATATTCCGATTCCAGAATAGGGATGGCTGGGTTATTTTTTACCTGAAGTAAATGAATTTATTTATAAATAAAAGAAATTCTTTCAATTCCGTCAGTCAGATAATAAAAATATTAGACGTGTATTTTTTGCTTCATCATATTATTAAAAAAATACTTGGATAACACGCATTAAAGTTAGGGAGTGGGGGTCGCTACGTCACAAGTAAGTATAAAATCTACATACTCGTGACGTCATGGCACATTTTAACTCAATGTATGGAGTACGTGAGATACGTAATCTTTTGATAACGTAAAAAAGAAGAAAAAATATATGTCCAATTTTTTGTTACTAGAGGGGCAAATATTTTTTTTGTCATCATCCCCAATTCGCTGTGAATGAATTAAAAAAAACTAACTAAAGGTGTCTGATATCTACAAAAATATCGTGGCCAAAATGTGCGTTTTTCAACGTAGGTGGCTAGCCCACTTTTGTCTGGCAATGAGTCTTATAAGAAAAAATCGTAGAGACATCTAAAAATATCTCCCATTCAGTTCCCCCAGGCAATTGTCCGAAGCCGTCGATTCTGTTTCTGACATAACGTATTATTGTTCTAAAACAATATCGGTACATAGTTTATCGCAAAATAATCACGTAGCAACAATAACGTGCCACACGACCGCCCGCTTCGCAAGCCCAAACAGAACTACACACACAGAATCAATTATACTTTTTAACTGTCACATAAACTCCCCTACTATTTATGATAGAAAATATCGACGATAGTATAATATTGTCTCGTAGGTAGCCAATAAAATAGTTATAGCGCTTAGGAGGAAGCGTGGGTTGGTATTTTCATTAGAGCATTAAGTCAACTTGGGGAAGGGGCATTAATCTGTTTACGAGATATCGAGTTATGTAATCCTGTCTTATGTTGCAGTTATTATTGGGTCGGCTTTACAAGATGTGTGTAGGAGGCATATTTGTTGGTCTAATACAGTGGTTGGCAAACTCTTTAGTCAATAGAGTCAAATATGAATACTATAACGACTAAGATTTCTTATGAGAGCCAATCCTTTCTGTGTGTTCAAAATTCCAAATTCAGATTTCTTAGTCCGTAAAACTCCCATCCTCTCCTCCACAACACTTCCTAAATTTAACTTGCTAAGAAGTAGGATGCGTTCATCATCATTATCATATCGGCTGCTAATAATATGATGAAGACATCTCACTTATTAACTAGTTAACTTTGGAAAACTTTGAAAGGTACAGTGAATGAGTAATTGTCGATGTCCTGTAAATTTTTGGTGAAAATACAAAAAACATGATACCTTGCTTGATTACCGAAACCCCAACCCCCACGCGTATCTCATCTACGCTCACACCCATCGACATTTGTACAGATAGAGCCGCACTCTATAGACCAAAGAGCCGCATGTGGCTTACGACCCGTGGTTTGCCGACCACTGGTCTTAAAATCATCTGCCTAGCTTTTTCCACACTATGTTGGGGTTGTCTTTCAGTCGATCTGGACCGTATGCAGCGGAATACTAATATTTTACATGGAGCGACTGCCTATCCGACCTCCACAACCCTGTTTCTGGTTAACACGATACAATACCCTTTGGCAGCACTGGTTGTCAGACTTTTAGGCTACTGACTACCCGTAATTCTGTCACAGATAAGATTTGTTGTTCTAATAATAGACCTCAATTTAATTAATCAGTTAGACGCCTGTTTACTTTTACTGTTGACTTTTCGGAAACTTGGTATTTTTTTGATTGGTGTCATTACTTCCCAATCACTGAAAAACTGTTGCCTAAAATCGTCGAACTGTCATTTTGGGTATTAATGTTACTATTTCAGGGAAACAAGATTTGGTGAGCAATTATCCATTTTGAAGGCAAAAATAATATAAATACAACACGTAAAATTATTCTGATGAGTGTATAATAATTTTGGAACTTATAACGTTGTTCTTTAGGCACCTCGGTATAGAGTGGGTTAACATTATTTGAAGTTAACATATTTTACTTGGTACTTAGTCTTAGAATCTAAAAATGATGGTGAGCATTTAAATTGTAGCCTTTAGTTAACATAAGACACTGTCAAATAAATAATAATTACTTTTCTATGCGGTAATTAAAATAGTTTATGACATATTTTATACGACACGTTAAGCCAAATAACGTAACGTATAAATTCTTTCGACAATAAATCACCTGGATATTCATTCACCTGTAGAATGTAGTGAAGAAAAGATTACACATTCCTACTGAAGAAACGTAGGTAAATTTTTGAAGTATGAGATAGAAGGAAAGTTATTTATTATGATTGACGGAAAAAAATTGGGATAAACTCTTAAAACATTGTTTTTCGCTTGAGAATACGTACCTAATTTTTGTGCCTAATAAATATTATTGGAACAAAGTTCCTAATCGAAGTAGTCCACTTAGAGCACCCGTCCGAATAGCACCTGCGACTCAGCATCCTACTGCTGGGATGTATTTGTTTTACAGGACGTTATTTAAATGAAAGATATCGATAAAACAAATTTCGTATGTACGTAAGTATGTGTAATTAATAAACATTCTAGTGATTTTTATCGATATCTTTCATTTCATAACGTCCTGTTAAACAAATACATCCCAGCAGTAGGCTGTTGAGTCGCAGGTGCTATTCGGACGGGTGCTCTAAGTGGACTACTTCTTCTAATCGACTCAATTGCTAGAAAACAAGATAACGCGCTTATTTTATTCGATATTATATTATTGTAATGAATAATAAAATCAAGCAAACAATACGACTATCTTGGAGCAAATACAATGTGTAGTATCAAAATAACATTTTTTTATCATTTGCAGGCCACGTCTGTAATTTGATATCTGGGGTCTTGATCGTTGTAATGTTTCCTTATGAGGGCTCTTGAATAAATCGGTCTACGAAGGCTCCTTCTGAGCACTAGATCAGAGAACATGTACAGGCTGAAAGGTGCTACATTCTTGTTCGGATGCATGTTCCCGCAAAGCTAGGCGGCAAAATCGAGTAAGTAGGTATACATACCATCATAACATCACGTCTGTAACCCTGCAGGGTTAGGCAGAGGTGCACCTTAGTACACCCACATTTCGCCAGTTATGATTAAGTCCCATGTAATAGGGGGCAAGCTTATTACCATCAACCGGGCACAAATCCAAACCCCGGGCTGCTACTGAGAAATTCCTCATGGAAAAAGCCTTTGCCCGACCTGGGAATCGAACCCAAGACCGAATGATCAGCAGTAGCGCTTGCAACTAGACCAACGAGGCAGTATAATTCTTAAGAAGATATATGTTCGGGAAAACGCCGCTCGGCTTAGCTCGGATTGTGCCGAGCCCACCCGAACATGATTCAGCAAGAGTGGATGCCGAACGAAGTTTGCCGATCAGCACCGTAATGAAAGCTGTGTGTGTAATAATTGCTTCGGGTCGGCTTTGTTGTTCAACAAATAATGCCCCATCTAATGTACCGACCCGGAGAACTTGTTAGCACCCCTCCCAATTTTTTTTCCGTCTTGTAGAGTATTAAAAAATATAGCACACGTATTTTTTTTTTTTTTACGTAATCAAAAGCTTACGGCGATACATTGAGTGAAAATGTCACGCCTTACTAGATTTAATAGTGCGTTGTGACGTTGCGAGCCCCCACTCCCCAACTTTAATGCGTGTTTTCTGAGTTATTTTTGATTAATATGATAAAGCAAAAAATAATAATATTTTTTTATTATCTGAAAGACGGACTAAGCAGAATTTCTTTTTTTTTTACCTAGGCAACTACCGTATTCTCGTTCAAATTCAAGTCGCAAACTGTCAAACTTGTCAAAAATGTTGACTGTATTTTTGACATGAGATGCGATTGCAAACGCTCTTAAAAGTTACGGGAATAGTCCCTCAGATGTATATGAGCAGATCTTCTATCGTATAAAAATAAACTGTTTAAAGAAGCACAAACTACTTGATACTTTTTGCGATTACAATTCATATCAAACAGTAAAACATTGCCCCGAATTTGTAATATTATGAGGACACTTATCTGACAACTTCACAAAAATAAATAAAATAAAAGTAGGTTGTCAGGTGCGTGAGATAACCTGACACATTTTAATTTATATTTGCGAAGAAATAATGTATCTTGTTTCTTTTTTCTTTAGTATCATACCATAAACAAAACTCTATCACAAATGTCAAACATAGAGTCGCGGTTGTTGATATTTGTGCAATCAAAGTCGTATGTCGCTTAAATAAACAACTTACCTTGAATTTACGCATTTTGGAAATGCTTGACGGATATCATATTTACTGGAGCCGTTGTAAATATTTGAAGACAAGTTTACTTTAAATCCTATACTATTAAACGAGCAATATTTGTATATATATATATTATTATGTAATATATATTTGTACTCACGTTCTCGAAAACGGCTCTAACGATTTCGATGAAAGTTGCAATATAGGGTGTACGGGGGCGAAAAATTGATCTAACTAGGTCTCATATCTGGGAAAATTGGTTTTCTCCGTATTTTCACCCAAAGTTTAGAACAAGATAATGAATAATGACATGAGAATAATGACATTAGAATAATGACATTAGAATAATGACATTAGAATAATGACATTAGAATAGTTACATTAGAATAATGACATTAGAATAATGACATTAGAATAATGACATTAGAATAATGACATTAGAATAATGACATTAGAATAATGACATTAGAATAATGACATTAGAATAATTACATTAGAATAATGACATTAGAATAATGACATTAGAATAATGACTTGGCAGCATGGAATTAGTAAGTACCTACTATCATGGCAGCATGGAATAAGTAGGTAGGGGAAGGTGGGGGGACACCGGATAGTTAAGGTAAAGACACAATAAATAAATCACCATATTATTTATTGAGATAATCAATATCATAAGTGTTTAAGTATACCTTTGGCATAATTTTGGCATGAAAATGTTTCAGATCAATTTTAATAACTACAAAATAAAACAATTTTAACTAAAAATTATAAATCCGAATTCACCCCCCATACCTATGGGTCAAACCGGATAGGCATTTTATATTCAAGGGGTGAATATAGATACTATCAATAAAACTGAATATTCAAATTTATCGCAGTTTTTGCATTTAAAAAAAACCATTCTTGCTCAGAACAATCGATGCAACTTTCGTGAGCCCATTTAAGACAAGCAGTGCATTGGTACCATTCATCTGTGGAATTAGTTTGACTGTACTTTTTGTCACAGACCAAACACTCCGAATTCTCATTATAGTTTTCTTTATTCGTCTTTCTACGTGGCATGTTGACGCTCGCACTCTGTAACAAGTAAAAAAATAGTAATTAAAAAGAGGTATCATGTTTGAAATTATCATAACTAACAGGTTATGTATACACTTATAGCTACAACCAATACCGTTATAACAAGTTAATTATGTATTACTTCTTAAAAAATACAACGGTATATGATAGCACATAGCTAAAGTTAATGATAACACTTTCAAAAATTCAAAATATTAGATAACTTACCTTTGTTTTCAATTTTCGTATATAGACGCACACGCTGAGATGTTACCATCACCGCTATTTGCAACCGCACTAAATAAGCTTTTGCGCGTATTTCTCCACTAGCTAGATCGAGACAGCTGTACGCGTAGTAGAGAAATAGCAACTATCTGGTTTTACCCCCTGTCCGGTTTCCCCCCTCCTTCCCCTACTATAGCATTAGCATATATATTTATTATATTCTATAGCGGTAGCATGCTCTATTTTCACCAGAGCAGAGCTCGGTCACTCAGGTACTAAGCTTTAAATGTGTGCAAGTTTTTTTCTTGTCCATAACTGGAGTTAGATCCCATCGTTTTGGCGTGCAGGACTCACACACATTGGGTAGACATTTTTCCATTTGTAGTTAGTAAACTCCCAGCAAGACTCCTGTTAGAGCTTCGGTTTTCTAAAAGTGTGGTGGCGGCCACATAACGGCCGCAGTGACGGCTCTCATGAAAATAAATGGGTTGAGTTTACAGTGTCAAAAAATTTTAATATGGAAAACACCAACGTTCTTTTATACAGAACGTTTCAGTGACGTCTTTCGCAAGTAAATTGCCATCACTACGTGGTGGCTCTTCCAGGAAACCTTAGCTACGAACCTTACCTTAGAACTGTTAACCTAGACTTTTTACCGTGAATTCAACTGGAGATTCAATTGGAATTCTCTTCAATGTGTGCAATTTCTCTATAAAAAAATCTTAACATTAATATCTAGTTCTTTCGTAGACGTTCAATATCAGAATAAATGAATGGTCTTTTAATACGAAAAAAAAAAAACCGGCCAAGTGCGTGTCGGACTACGCACAATGAAGGGTTCCGTAGTTGAGATGAATTTATTTATCCCAAGAACAAACTTAAAATTGTAGTTGAAAAACATGTTCTCCCATACATTCCAACTGCAAATACGTTTAAGAAAGAAAGAAACAAATCGTCGCTCGGCATCCAATACCGCGAATGTGACATTAAAAAAAAAAAAATTAATTGCAGGGTCACTTATTTGAACGTGTAGAATGAAATAAAACAAAAATCAGATTTTCGTAAAAAATTTCACATTCGCGGTATTAATATAATAATAACACCTTTAAACCAGCAATTCTTGTATATACCTATGTATATATAATCTGAATCTCGGAAACGGCTCCAAGAATTGTTATTAAATTTAGTATGCAGGGGGGTTTCAGGAGCGATAAATCAATCTAGCTAGGTTTCATTTTTAGAAAACGTCGTTCAAAAAAAATTATCATCCAGATATTTTTCTTTATTCAAGTAACAAGGACTCATTGCATTAGTAAACTTATGAACTATGTTAACTTATTTTACGAGGTCACTTAGAAAGTTTTGCGACTAACAGTTTTTGTCTATAGAATACTGGCTGGTTTTGATGTCAATTAAAACGATGACTACTTATTACATAAAAACATAACATTCCAAATTCTAAATTCCCTCCACATTTTTTTACGAGCAAAATCAAAATACTCTGTCTTACTGAAAACTGGATTTATAACGAGAACATTTTCGCGCGATGATTTTGTACGATTTCAAATGTCGACTAAAACCAGAAGAATCGTTTGAAAGACTTCGAATGGTGTTCATAGAAAAAAGCCCTTCTAAAACGACTGTTTTTCGCTGGTTCAACGAATTTATGGGTGGTCTAGTAATTTTGGCAGACAAAGAAAGAAGTGGCCGCCCTATGACGGTTGTTACATAACAAAAAGTGCTGGCTGTGAAAAATTTAATTCAAGAGAATAGGCGAATTACACATGAAGAGGTTCAGCATACACCGTGAAATTTGAATCACAGTTTTGCTAGAACAAACGTTGTTCAGACCATGGTCTACTACCATTCTACAGCATCCAATAAAAAATAAACATAATTAGTTTTTGAAAAAACACAAAAAAAGCAAAGTTTAAAATGTCTAGATATATAGATGTATACTGCCGATTCGATCGGGAAGTATGCATAAAATTATACACAGGCATCTTCGGTTATGAAAGATAGTTTCACGCTGGTACCGCAAAATCTAACGCAGGGTCAGAAGGAGGTTCGGGTAGAATGGTGCCGAGACATGATAGCAAAATTGGTAGCAGGCTCGTCTCGGCGCGTTTAAGATATCATTACGGGTGATGAATCTTGGATTTTTCAATATGATCCAGAAATGAAGCGTCAGTCGACCGTGTGGCTGTTTCAAAATGAACCAACGCCTACCAAAGTGAAGCGAGCCAGAAGTGCAGGCAAAATGTTGACCGCAAGTTTTTTTTTTTTCTACCAGTTTATCTGGTGTCAGTACCCTGACGAGATCAAAGAAGCATCAATGCTGAATGGCATGTTACCAAATGTTTGCCAGAAGTTTTTACTACTGCAAGCAGCAAGCGACCGAACACTGGCCTCCGTGGGCTACTGCTTCACCACGACAACGCGCTGGCTCACTCGGCGCTCAAAACAAGGGACTTTCTGGACAGCACACCGGTCAAATTTATAGGTCATCCTCCTTACAGTCCCGAATTGGCTCCGTGCGACTTTTTCTTGTTCCCCAAAATAAAAAATCAACTCTGAAGATGCACTGGGTGCATTTGAGAAGGAGATTGGAGAGGTGTCTGATGCGGACTGGAAAATCTGTTATGAAAATTTGTTTAGACGCATAAAACTGTGTATAGACGCCAATGGAGAGTTCTTTCAAAAGATATAATAAAAAAAATTATAACCTGTAGTATATTTTTTTCTAGTATCACAAAACTTTCTGAGTGCCCCACGTAATCTAGTTTAAATTTACTTCACCCCATGGGAGATGGCACTGCAGTGATTGATGTACATGCAATCCAGACTGCTAACGATATTGTTGGAGCTGGCCCGTACTCTGCGTACCAGAGATGCATACCTCATTCGCATCGTTACGTAAAAGCAATTAATATGTGCGTCCGCGAATATTCCCGATGCGCTACAAAAACGGGGCAGCCCCACCAATACCCTGAAAGCGTTGTTGTATTGGACACGAAGGGCGTTGCATGACCTTTGGGTATATCTAGCCCACAGGCTGCACGTGTAAAACGTTGTACAATAAGCTCGAAACAGAGTAATTTTGGCTTTTTAAGTGAGCAGCGTGCAAACCTGCGAGCCAGCATGTTTGCCCTTACTGACAACGCCCTTCGCTCCCGCTCAATATCGAGTCCGTCATTGAGGTCAGGGGTCAATATATGACCAAGATATTTAAACGTAAATACTCTTTGTAGTGGAGTCCTATTGAGTAATACAGGAGGTACATAACCCGGTCTGCCCCCAGCCTCAAAGACCATGATCTCCGACCTATTGGAGTTATACATCAAACCATGTTTTGGCATACTGCTCATATTTGGCGACCAATTACTTTCTGAGACCACAGATTGACGCGCTCAGAAACACCATATCATCTGCATAGCTAATATTATTTACACAAATACCATCTATATAGCAACCCACTCTGCTGCTGCTGAGCTCACCAATCCTGCCTCACCCCGCATTCCAACCTGTATGGCTTGGAAAAAGTTCCAGCCCATCGTACACTATTGATCTGGTTACCATACCACTATTTAAAGATGTTTGCTCCGTTAGCAACCTATCCTTCTTCATCTTTCTCCACAATACGTCATAAGCAACCAGATCAGAAACCTTGAATAAATCGATGAACCTAGCATAAATCGGCGTCCCACGCTGTGTATAGTAAGTATGTGATGGCACAACACTGCACTTTCTGTTGACAAACCACGCCGAAACCCGAATTGGTTGTCATGAACATTTACAGTTTTATTTATTTGTGTATTAAGCAGACGGTCAAACACTTTTGATATTTTGATATTATAGTAGCTAGAGAGATGGGCCTTTTGGATGCCGAGCGACGAAATTTAAGTTTTTACGCACAATATTGAGAGATTTACCATGTAATTTTAAGACCATAGACTTCTTATAGGTTTTCCTGTAATCTATGAGTAAAGAACCATACTATGTACTTTTTTCAAAATTTTTGGTCCAGTAGTTTCGGAGATAAGGGGGGGGAATGGTCAATTTTCATTGAATTTATTACATATCTTTAAAAGTATTTATTTTACAATTATATAAAAAATATATTTAAGATCCTCGCAACAAGTCCTTTCATTTGATATGTCACACGGTACTGTTAGCAAAACTTTTTTTTTAATTTTCTTGTTTGCGCCCCAAAAGTGACACCTATATTCAAAATTAAATTATTTACGTTACACATTCGTGTTTGGGTCACAGAAATACATATGTGTACCAAATTTCAACTTAATCGGTCCATTAGATTCGGAGTAAATTGGCTGTGACAGACGGACAGACAGACAGACAGACAGACAGACAGACACACGAGTGATCCTATAAGGGTTCCGTTTTTTCCTTTTGAGGTATGGAACCCTAAAAATAATAATTTGTATGGTTTCACTATTTGAAATATTTTCTTTATGTCGAAAAGTAAATGTATTTTCTGAATACATTCAAGATTTAAGAAAACACTCAGCTATTATTAAAGTTCCAATATCTTAAAATTAAAAGTGTACCTATTCAATACTCGATTCATTTCAAGTTTTTACACTCGCTCTTAAAAACAAAACGCAACTCGTATCAAATAGAGTAGGATCAGCCGCGGGAACGCAACACTGAAGAAGATCTCGCGATACACCGGGAAACAATAAAACCATCTACACACTATCCCAAAAAGGTTTACCTTCTAGTAATGCGGAGAGGAGCGTTTGCAGGGGTCTTCCACAATGGTTTGAAAGAGCAGTGAGTGCGCATGTTCGCCGCGGCACATCGCAAGCCGGCCTTAGAGCCTCTCCAGTTCGCCGACGGAACCCGGGGATGCCGCGTCGAACCCCGCGGCCTCGCGCTCTCGCCCGCAATGTAAACACTACAAACTAGTTCTTTTTTTAAATGGTGCAACGTACTTGTGACTTGTGTGAAAAGTTCTAAAAAGTTTACTCAACAATTAACGGTATTTTCTCGTGCATTTGTTTGGGTAATTATTTTAGTTTAATCTAATTTAGTTTTTATAAAATAACTGTTTATTTTTAATTAAATCCAGAAAAAATAATAATTGGCTGTCGTCATCATTATGTTAGAAAAGTTTACAAAGTCACACGAAATAAGTATAAAAATTAGTTTGAATGCGTACTGCGACCATTAACGGCAACTCTTAGCACGCAACGTCGCCGTCGGTTTCATAGCATGTGACTTATTTTTAACCCTTTACTAGTAATGTTAGATTTAAGATTTTTTACATGTTATTGGAAGGAGGAGGAGGAGGATTTTTTTCAATTCAATTCAATTAATTTATTCATTAACAATTTTTACATCGGTTCTGAATTTCTATAACTAAATATATAAGAAACATCATAGATACATGCAAACCATATTTAAATCATTACAAACTACATAAAAATCTGAATAATAATTAAAAATATAAAAATAAATGTCAATTCATAAAAAAAAATTAGTAGGTAATGCTAGTAACAGATTAATTTTGATTTATTAGCTCAATTACAACAATTTGTTAACTATTTTTTTTGTCTATTAAGGTATAATTGAGTGTTCTATTTTAAGCCCACCACATATCTCTCTGTTTGCAATCAAACTTACATTAGACTTAACATACATTTTAGCGCTGTTTACGGTAAAAAAGTAGCTTTTTTGCACAAACATAAAACATTCTGAAACAATAAACCAGGCTAAAGTAAATAATTCGAAACCATTTCCTTATTATTTGTCGTTATCTTAATTTCCATCGTATCCATGTTTATTTTTCCGAGTTTTCTCCGCTTGTCAATTCTTATTAAGTTGCCGTCGGGTGCATGTTCGTAAACTCGTTAAGTAAGACTTGATCACATAATACAAATATTACAATATTTTTCCCTCTCTATTCTTTATTTTAACCAGTATTTTATTAATAGAATGAACAACATATAAAAAAGATAATTTCATTAGTATCGCAACTGCATAAATTCAATCAATTTCGTGACCGTTTTGTTTCTAAAATATCCTGTTTCAGTAAATTGATTGTCCGGATCACTACGTTCAATCAAATAATGGACGGACTTGATTGAAATACAAATTTAAACAAGTACTTATGTTCGCCCGTGTAATCGGCTTTGAATCAGATTACTCCCTTTCTTAGGTGTTTCCAGAAGCGAAATAATCAGAGGAATTGGCAGTAGTACCTACTTGTATTGTGAAAATGAATACTGCAATCAGCAATACGTTTGCCAAGCGTAGATATTATGGCATTATGCCTAATCGATTGTTCGTCAAAACGCTTACTGCTGAGCTGAGCATTTAACTACATTATCTTTCCCAATTTTTTTCTTATCTCGCAACTCATCCGAGCTAGCTTAATTTGATAAACAACAATCTCTTTATTCAATCTCGTCTCGTCACGTTGACGTCCATGTCTCAAGCCTCAAATCCTCTGAAATTAGAAGGTAATTGGGCACAAAACGGGCACAAAAATCTTCGTTCCAATTCCCGCTACATGTCTGGCAAGACTCTGACAACTAAATACGTGACCCTTCAACGTCACACAAAACAATTTGGGAGCATCCGAATTTGGATGTGGAGGCTGCATCTCCACTTCATATGTCGGAGTCAGTTTCGGATGCCGTGGCTTTGAAATACTGCGTGAAATATTGTTGTGTTTGAATAACGTTCTATGTTCTGGATTTGTTTGTTGGATTAACAACGGATTATCATAATTTGGTGAGATGTTCACGCCTGTTTTCTCCGAAGATGTAGGCTGAGGTGTATTAATTATCTACCTAACCACAGTAGCTACACTTACATTTTGCTTTACCGTTCGAGGAATAAATAGCATACTGATCGGTTGATTTGCAGACGTATAGATTTTTTTTTCTAACTGAACAGACAGCTGTGCTGCTGGGGAGTTTGTTGCGCCACTTCTTCTTCCCAGCTAAAGCACTAGGAAGTGCTGAAGGGTGGACGTTTTGGGGGACTGTCTTATGTAATTTTAACGTTCGAAAAGTGTTGATTCTTAGCCTAGTTTGAATAAGTGACTTTTGAATTTGAATTGGTCTATTCTTGTATATGAAAAAGTCATTCTTGGTTACCTACCAATTTACTTACTACCTTGGAGCTGCCTTAATTATGTCTAGAGTAGAATTGAATATACATTACCTTTATTCTACACCATTTTAGCCACTATTATCAGGACGTCGAACACTTTACCTGCCCTTATGACGACATTTAAGACAACTTGCTATGTCGGTTGAAGGACAAAGGTATTTCAACATCTTAAAGATAAACCATGTGTTTGGGACACACAACGGACGCGATTTTAAATTGGTGCTGCGAAATCACTTTGAGGCGGATTGCTTTTGTTATTACAGTTAAGGTAATTTAAGCTTTTAAATTGATACGTCAGTCATCACGCTTAGGCATATACATGGGTTCAGGGTATAGAGATTTAGTCAGTATTATCGCTACAATCAATGCTTAGTTGAAAGAGAACTATAATCGACACTAAAAATACAGTATGCATTTCTGAATTACTGTAAAACTTCCAGCGACTAACATTGTCCACTTTTGATATGCCCCATTTCTACACTTTTCTACGGACTCTCATTTCTTTTCATCACTAACGCATTCATAAAATTTCATTACAAAAGATAGCTACTCTCTTTTTTCTATAAAAATACCATTTCCCGAACAGTTTTCCAAAGAATACGTGGAACATTTAACTGTTGAAAATAATCTGGAACAATGATTGCATAAATTGTCTTTTATGCTGAAGTTTATATTGGCGCTTCGGCCGGAAAAGCGTCTGAACGAACAGACATTTAAAAAATAATGAGGAAAGGGCTTATTATGCCTGTGATGGGTTTACAACCTGTCTCTACTTAAGTACCTACGGTAGCGGTTTAAGCCTCCACTTAAATGTTGGGACAAGCGGAAGGCCTTTGCATAAAAAGTGCCATGCTTTCCATCGTGCTCAGAATGCTCAAGGATTTTTAAGAAATTTTCAAATGCTTGGAAATTTGACCGCATGAATTTTACCATGCTTAGACCATAGATGAATTGTAGCTTTAAAAAAAATTACTGATACACCGTAGATAATTACATTATATGTTGACGGTTTCTTGGATAATAGTTGTATAAATAGGTATTCATTTGCTAAAATTGGTGCAATGACCTTATGAAAAGACCAATTTCCAAGTCGAAATTATTATGCTTATATTTAATGTAGGATAATAATAAGCTGTATTTTAGTTTGCTAATAGTTTTAGTTAGGTTAGGATATATTTTTAGTTTTGTTAAATCGAAAATGTATTAATCAATAAAAGAAAAAAAATACCATATATCTTGTACCTACCACATTTTATGCGGATAATAATTCGATTACGGTACCTCTAAAACGTTTAGACGCAGTCCGCATAATGCGACGGTCCATATATGCAACGGAAATAACCACATTAAACAGGCTCTATGAGAATACTCCTTTGTGCTCCCCCCTCTACAGCGCTGCGTAGAATATACTGTCCAGTAGAACTTAAATGTGGCTAGCCGCACAGCGCATACCGAGCTTGACCATAATATCACCCAATCATATGATATTAACCGTAGCTTCCGTAATGCACTTTAAACTCTGTCAAATATTCCTATATTATTAAATGAGCAATATTTGTAATCACGTTCTCGAAAACGGCTCTAATGATGTCGAAAAAACTTGCAATTTAGGAGTTTGCGGAAGTGACAAATTGATTTAGCTAGGTCTCATATCTGGGAAAATTCGTTTTCTCTATTTTCACAGCCTCGGGAATGTGATACAGCGCTGGGCGATATGTTTATCTATTTTCAACCATTTCTCTCTTCTCAGTTATTTTAATCATGGTCTAGCAGTTTGAGTAATTTATGCGGCCGACTCAAATGTCATTTCGTTGATGTTTTTCGTCAAATCGTTGAGCTCCTTAAGTTCTGAGTTGAGCTGCACGATCACTGATAAATGCGTGGACTGACTGGACAGGTCCACTCAATTTGTGTGGCTCTTTTCTCAAAAGACCATTTCAGACATAAATCTACATGGTCTCCACATGATCTGATCAAGATTATTTCTGGACTTTAAAAGAAACTGTGACCTCTGATTTAGTTTCGGCCTTTCTTCTCAGAGTAGTCAGTTAAGAAACGCCGACCTCATTTAGTTTTAAAATATGATTGACGTGTAAAAGTGTTTGTACAAACCTACTTACAGAAATAAAATAATTTATCATTTATTAACTTCCTTAATAAATAATTTCCCTGACTTTTCATAAAATAAAAAGTGTATTAAATTGACTCAACATTCGAGAAAAGATTAGAAACTAAGAAACATTTGATATCAAGCTAAAGTGGTGAGATTAGGCTCTTATGAAAAATTTTTAAAAAGATTTTAAAAAAGGTCGTTATTTTGTAAGGATTTTGAGTATTTTCGTAAATAAAATTGATGGATAGCTAAATCTATTATTCATGAGGCCACAAGTAAAATAAACAAGTGATTAAAAAAAATTTAAGAGTAGATTATATGGAAATTTGGGCAGGTGTCCGCAACTCCACGTCAAAGCGCGTATTTTGAGTACGGGATTGATTATTTAGTTTGTGCCCAATTTGAAGTTCTTCTGAGACCTAATTAAATTTACGTTGGTTGAATATTTGAAGTACTAAATATAAATGATGAATAATTAAGGCCCTAATTAAATAATTTTTAGGATTCCGTACCTCAACAGGAAAAAACGGAACGCATACAGGAATCACTCGTGTGTCTGTCTATCCGTCTGTCACAGCCGACTTGCTGCGAATCTAATGAACCGAATAAGTTTAAATTTGGTACACATATGTAATTCTGTGACCCAAACACAGATGTGTAATGTAAATAAATGAATTTTGAATATGGGGGTCACTTTTAGGGGTCAAAGAAGAAAAAAAGGAAAAGTTTTGCAAACTGTACTGTGTGACCTATCAAATGAAAGAACAATGATAAATGATGACTTCATCTCAACTACGGAACCCTTCATTGTACGTGGTCCGACACGCACTTGGCCGGTTTTTTTTTTAATCGTTTGTAGACGTTACACCTACATGTTATACTTTGATAATTTATAAGTGAGTTAATTATTTAGAGCTGGTAATTTATAAGAGGTTTTATAGATGATAGAACGGAACCCGTTCCATAGTTACTTTTGTGTTTGGGTGGTCGCAAGTTTGGTATAACTAATTGATTCATAATATTAATAGTAGAGTCTGTAGTGGAGTCTGGATTTGTGCCCGGTTGATGGCAATAGGCTCGCCCCCTATTACATGGGACTTCAACATAACTGGCGAAATGTGGGTGTACCTATTACAGGTACACCTCTGCCCAACCCTTCGGGGAAACAAGGCGTGATGTTATGTGTTATGTTATTAATAGTAGAATAAATTATTATTTTTAGCATTTTTCGGTCTAATCTTCAATTAATCATCCGATTACATTACTTCAAGCATGGAGATAGTATTGACCTAGTCACTGGCATTTGCATTTTTGTATATCGGGAGCGTAGCTGCGGGCAAAACCTAGTAGGTAAAATATAAACATTTAGAATTAAGGATTGTAGGTACTTATTTTATTTTTTATTTCTTATTTTATCTCATTATAATGCTGCACCGGTTGACATCATCAAGGCTCGTGCAGACCAGCGCGACACGCGACGCGACACAAAGGCACCGCTCGTCGCGCGACGAGCGGTGTCTTTGTGTCGCGTCGCGTGTCGCGCCTGTTTGAATGAGCCTTCACGTCAACGTCGGCTGTCGTTGAAAACCAGCGCTGGGCTCTGTCTCGCATAAGGTCGCAGCATTATGCTGAGCGATGACCGTTTTGCGTGGATGTGACGCATATTTTCCCCCAACTTGTTCTTTTCGTGTTTGAGTTCTTTCTTTGCGTCATTTTTACCGCAAATAATTTATGAACGTTTTGTTTTTTAACCTATTCATTTTATGAAAGACTTCTTAATTTAAGAAAGTATTTTTAGCCTGGCCACCACTTTGGTACCGGTAAGCTCGACATCTCCTCCTGAATTTTAATTATATTTCTGTGGAACATTTAGGTATTTCACTGATTAAATAGAACTTAAAGCAACTCAAAACATAACGAAGTGGTTTGCGCAGAAGAAAATGACGTCTATTTATGTGCTTCTGACTTACAAAGTCTAGAGAACATTAAATAGGTAGGTAGGTACGTACCCTAAATATAAAGAATACAACACCTAAATAAAGAAAAATAGAAAAATATTTTTATTTGGGACAAACACAGGTAATACAACAATAAAAAAAGAACATTAAAACTAACAAAAATACCTCTGCAACGCCAAAAAGGCTCCTATCTCAGCATGATGCTATGATATTTGAAAAAATTAACAAATACCGCAGCGCTGGTATTCAGGTAGGGCCCGCTGTGATGTCACGGAAACATCTACAGACATAAAATAGATCCCAC
The DNA here is from genome assembly GCA_949152395.1 of Agrochola litura. Classification (NCBI taxonomy): domain Eukaryota; kingdom Metazoa; phylum Arthropoda; class Insecta; order Lepidoptera; family Noctuidae; genus Agrochola; species Agrochola litura. The sequence continues at coordinate 10,641,226 of OX424509.1, read as the reverse complement.
AAGAGGAATAATAAAATAAAAATTAAATATATTAATAAATATAAAAGTAGGAGGAGCTCGTGGCTAAGAAATAACACCGCACGGGTCGATTCATCCGGTTAAGCTACGCTTGCCGGGGATGGTCTGTGGATGGGTGATAATCTTTACTTACCGAGACTCCTCCGTGCCTCGGAAAGCACGTTAAGCCGTTGGTCCTGGCTGTCACTCGTGGATCTTCGACAGTCGTTACGGGTCGTCAGAAGCCCGAGAGTCTGACAACCAGTCTTACCTAGGGGTATTGTATTACCCAGTTACTTAGTTGTGGAGGTCAGATAGGCAGTCGCTTCATGTAAAATACTGGTATTCAGCTGCATCCGGTTAGACTGGAAGCCGACCCCAATATAGTTGGGAAAAGGCTAGGCAGATTGATTGAATAAATACAAAAGTAGGTAAATGAAAACTGTATTTCTTAATATAATAATTCAATATTATGGTCAATTCGGTTTTGATTTTCGATTATTATATATTATGTATCTATTATAATTTAAAAGCAACAAAAAGTTGATATCTATATCTATTTATATCAATAAAAATGAAATGCTGTTCGTTAGTAAGAGTATCAATGGCTGAACCGATTTGGCAATTTTTTTGGTTTTTAAATGTTCGTCATTGTCCGAATTAAGTTTAATATGGAAAGAAAAAATGGATTTCCCGACAAATTTTAAAATTCAGGTCATCCTTTTTCTATGGGATTTTTCTATGAACATAAACCATATCTCACGATTCAAGGACAGGACAACGTTTGTCGGGTCAGCTAGTTACAAATCAATGACAATGAAGTTTAATAGACCAATAGTTGAAATTCCATTCTCTGCTCACATTGCGAAGTAAACTCAGTATCACAAACAACTAGGATACGATCCTATTTTGGTCGTAACCGTTAGGCCGATGTTTTATAGTCTTCCGTAATAGGTACTGTTCAATACATTGAGTTAACTTAACTGTCCTTTTTACCTACTAGCCAGATGGGACGTTGAAATAACTGAGATGGTCTCGAGAGAAACGGGGCTACGACTATTGATCCGTGATGCAAGTGCTATTCGTACATATAAAAGACAAATTCCTTAGGTAGTAAGGTTAGTGATATTATAAAAAAATATTGTAGGTACAGTCAGGGAAATAGATTGTAAAGCAAATTGACACCCTACGTCAATTTGCCGTGTTATAGCCATTTCAAGCAGCTGCTGCAACAGCTTGTTAGCTGTCAAGGAATGACAATTGTGATTTGAATATACGAACAATTTAAGTTGGTAATAAATGTTTTGAGCAATAAGTTTCACTGACTTTACCTAAGTTATCAAAATAAAACAAAAATATTCAAGTATATAATTAAACAATGTGGGGCAAAAGTAATGTCATAATGTGAATGCGCCATAATTTTTGCAAATGGCGTCATGATGTTATTGCCATTTGACATTTATGTTGAAGACAGATAGATAATTAGTTGACAATGCAATGGAGCGATACCAACAGTTCCAGCAACGATGGAGATTTTGTAACACCAATTTCCGGACCGTGTGATCTCTCGTTTAGGTTTGAACTGGTCGGCTAGATCGCCAGATCTGACGGCGTCAGAATTCTTTCTTTGGACCTTTTTGAAATCTCACGTTTACCAACACAAACCACAAACCTTGCAGTCTTCAAAGCCAACATTGAAGAAGAAATCACCAATTTGGAGCCAGGTGTTTTGCAAGCAATAGTTTAAAATGCCGTAAAACGAGCACAATGTGCATCAACTCAAGAGGTGGTAATTTGACTGATAACACATTTTCGACTTGACAGCGCCCCGCGGTTTAACTCGCATAAGCCTCGATCCTGTGGGAATTTCGGGATAAAAAGTATCCTTTGTGTTAATCCAGCCCAAATTTCAATGTGTGACAAATTTCATCCAAATCCGTTTAGTAGTTTTTCGTGAAAGAGAAACAAACATCCATCCATCCATCCTCACAAACTTTCGCGTTTTTAATATTAGTAGGACTTTTACCCCACCTTGTATAAGTCTAAGGACAAGAATAATTGGTGTACTCCAAGAAAAAAGCTAATATCTCTAAGTCTTTCGCTAAAATAATTACAAGATACATCACTAATGAGATTTCAGAAGTGCTTCTACAGATAAAACGGTATCTATTTCAAATTACATCACGCATTACACGTATTGATACTTAATTGTGTATTACACTAGAATCCATAAATCGATTGTCTATCAAGATGGCAAACTGGTTGTCATTTCCATTTTACCCTATCACAGTATATTGTTGGACATACCTTACCTTATCTTACCTGTTCCTTCTTCTCTGGTAGGTAGACGCGGGGTCAGCCCAAACTTCATAATTATTATCTACTTAATCGAACACACTGAAAACATCTTCATATAGATACTACGAAAAAACGTAGGTACTTATCTACCCATAAGTTTTATTGATTGCCACGTTGATCTAGTGAGGTCGTGAATTCAATTCCCAGGTCGAGCAAAGTGTTATTGGATTTTTCTATTAGGAATTTTTCAGTAGCAGCCCGGAGTCTGGATTTGTGCCCGGTTAATGGCCATTTTCTCCTCCCGAATTACATGGGACTGAAAAAAAAACAGTGGCACTCCGGGAGTGCCGAAAGAAGTGAAAACTTGAACAAGTTCGCCTTGGTGGAAGAAAAATACTTGTATAGAACATTGGTCCGTAACCTTATCTAAATAAAGAGCACTATAGCGTTTACAACAAAAAAAAACTTCCAAAACCTTTAAAGTAAAAATACTTGCAAAGAACATTGATCCGTAACGTAATATAAATAAAGAGCACAATCGCGTTTACAAAAATGAGGTATCGGTAACGGTGTCGCGAGTTCAATTGTTTTTTCCCATCTCAAAAATGCCCAACGCGCCCAAAGAAGTTTTCACTTCAAAAACTGGTGAAATGTGGATGTAGGTGCCCCTCTGCCTAACCCTTCAGGGATTACAGGCCTGACGTTAAGTTTTGTTAACTCTTTTATATTTAATATTAAAGCAAATATTAAGTCGGCTCTAAAATAAATTGTGTTAGCCAGTTTCCTACGAATCCGTAACAAATGAACAAAGCTTTTAGTAACCACTCGTTAGGCAAACATTTGTTTTTATTAAAAAATGAATTCCCTGAATTTGGTGGTCAATAGTAGGTATCTACCTACCTACTATTTTACAGTGAATGTGTCAATTGATTCAGGCGTGACCTTGCGGAAATCCATTATAAAATACAATTGACGTGGATATATTTCTGCGTTCAGCGCTTGCTGTGGCAAAACGCCGTGTTCGAGTTCGCGACCAGTCAATCGTCATCCTGAGGATGCCTTGTTGAGAGGTGAAACACGTGTCGATTTTCTTCAGGGCTTTTTATGGCTCTTTAAAAATAGCTAAGCGGAACAGGTTACTAAATATATCCACGTCTATTGTATTTTTTAATGAATGTGTCATATTATCTAATTAGATCAGTCTCTATGGTCTAGTGGTTAGACCACCTGTCTCAGACCCAGAGGTCCCGGGTTCGATTCCCAGTGGGGGCAAAATTTTCTGTTCGGTTTAGTTGATGGTAGGGCTTGCTCTAAGTCCTCCTGGCTAGCTTCTACCATCTTATCTAAGTCTGTCGCCATAACAACAATGTTAACAGCATTGTTATGTTTCGGTAGTTAGAGGTAATATAGGAAATAGGATTCCGGTTGAAGCTCGCTTCCACCTTCGGCCTGATCATTACTTTCTATCAGGTGAGATGCAGGTCAAGAGCTTCCCCGTTGTGTATAAAAAAAACTATTGAAAAACACGTTAACAAAGCAATGGGTGACAACGATAGCGTAATTTGATTGACGGATAAGAGTACAATCTATTTTAGGCAGAGGTTCACCCCTGTAGTACACCCACATTTAGCCGGTTATGTTTAAATGCCCATCGTGAGCATGGATCCAGACGCTGCTGCTACTGAGAAATTCCTGATGGAAAAACCCAGCAACACTTTACTCGACCCGAGAATCGTACCCATAACCTCATGCTCAGCAGTAGAGCTTGCGACCACTAGACCAACGAAACGAGGCAGTATAGTCTTGAATGTTATTTGTTAAATCATCCCCAATTTTTTGGAAGATAGCTTTCATTATGGCCTTGAATATTTCAGCATATTAATGGCCTGTTACTTTTTACTGCCAACGCAAAGGCCTCTGAGGCTCATGACAAGATGAAGCTTGAATGTTTTCATCGAACTTGGTTACTACCGATGCGATTTTCAGACAATTAAGCTCCATTTTCCACGCGAAGGTTTTCCTAGCCATAGATGTCTTAAATTTGCTAAAAAGTATAATAAAGTTATAACATTGAAAATATTATCTGCCCAATTTCAAATCTGAAATTAGGTAACACATCAAGCTGTTCATTTCCAGTATAAGCTAACCTCGCATTGTACGGAAATCTAATGCGAGGTCAGCTTATATTGGAAATAAATAGCTTGATGTATAGCTGTGTGTACTTTTCGCAAAGTATTTAGAATTTTTCAGTTGTCTAGAAGTAAGTATCCGTCTATCTATCTACTCATAACTAACAACGGTTATACATACTTACCTACCTATGTGTATTGGTTGCTAACCAATAAATACATATAAGTTCCTCAAGGAAGCCACTTAACGACTAGTCTCTCGGCGGTACATTAGTTCGTCAAAGTACCTAAATTATTACCCACATGAAGTATCTTATGTACTTAGATTAACTAGTCGTATTTTCATCACCGATATTCAATAACTCTCATTAATTTGCCATCATGAAACGAAGCTGATATTCTGCTAACATACTGACTTCTATTAATTAAATTAGTTACTTATACACAGGTAGATTAAACTGTAAGGTTTTAGTAGTATTTTTATCTCACGTAGCAACGCGCGCTTTACTTATGGTTACCAAGTTTACAAACACGCTGTGAATGTGTGTGTAAGCGCTGGAGTTCTTAGTACCGTTCGAGATAATGGCGAAGTCGGAAGGGTGTGTGTGTTATGTGCTGACGCTACTTGTCTTCATGCACACAGCGTGGTTGTGCACTTGTTTACCACAAGTAAAGCGCGCGTCGCTTCTTAAAATAAACATACTATACTGTAAAAGTAGCAACTAAAAACTTGGTATAATCGATTTCTTAATTGCTCTACCACCTATGACATCAATTCCGAATCAATTGATTCTTCACTACGATTGAACTATCTAACTGTCACATAGACAAATAGACCTTATCGTTTTATTTTATTACGTGCAAGCGACATTCAACCTAAGGGAGGTCGCCTATAAGTATACAATGCAGTTGCCTAACCATTATGCGTGTAGTGTGTGAAAATCTGCGTTTAAATTAATAATCAGGTGTAGTTTAAAATAAATTATTAAGGTTCCATGAAAATAAAGGTCTACAGCTTGCTAAACTTTTTCTGCGATTTGTACTAGAAAGTGCGAGAAATTAATTAAAACTAAACTAACGGAAGGAACACCTTGCTGGTTTTTAATTAAAAAGAAAAACTACATAAAATAAACAAAAATGACAGTCAGAATTATGATGACGACATTTCCTGTCTATTACTTTATTTTACTTCGCCGCTTTGTGGCGCGACTACGGAGTGTCCTTTTATCACCACTTCACTTTGACGGTACCTACCTAAAAGAATTGTTACAGGAAAATAGTAACATTATATCGCTGCCTAATGTGGTGAATATCTCACAACCATTGATTGGGACAGTAATATACGATTCACTTATGTTACTTATGACTTTGAATAACTTAAAAAAATAATGGCGGTGGCAGCGTTCTGTGGTTTCTGCCTACCCCCTTGGGAAGAAGGCGTGAGTTTATGTACCTATGTATCAAAGACATAAGTGAACTGTGAAATCATGTAAACATAAAAGTGAAACGTGGGTGACAAAAAAAAAACTTTTCACATAAAATACTGTTATATTTAAGAGAATAAATGATCCAATATTACTGTTTAAAAGAAAAATTAGCTTAGGGATAATAGGTATTTTTTATTTTATTAAAATGTCGGATGAACCTTTAATTTCTGCGCCTTTCAATCTTAGTGAACCGTGTATTATCGCCAAGGCAGTTGCCATTTAGCGAGCTATATTTATCGATAGTGATGTTTAACGATCAATTAGGAAAATACTGATATATATTTTATATTGTGGACACTTTTGGTCTAAAAAGATCTCTTTTATACAAACAGGTACTTGCCTCTTTAACTATAACATACAAACGTATAAGCTAAAGTAAGTAGTTTCTAAATTACGTCGTCCTGAGAGACCATGTGAATAAAAACTGAAAATGGAACGGAACACGAGCGAAATTGTTTAAACTCTGAGCTAAACCAAGCTACCTATTTAAAAATAGCGTTCAGTCCCAGTGAGATTTGTAAATGAATGGAGCCAGGGCGGGTAGGTGTACCTAATGTACGTACGTATTATGTATGTTCAACGTAGCCAGTGTCAACCGCGTATGACGAAGCCAGCTACCCAATTGAAAATTTGTAGAAAGCGACGAAATTATAAAGCAGGTGGTTTTTCCCCACATACAAAATACACAGTACAACAAACACTACCCTTCATTACTCCGTTTCAAAGCCTTTAATGAGTCTAAAATCTTGAATGTAGTAATGTATACTCTTTAGTAGAATCTACGGAGTAATTATTTGATATTTTCATGTTAAAAAACGGTAATTAGATTGTAGGGTTTGCCTTCCAGCCAGACTTCTGTAGGTTTCTCTGGAATCCTATTACTCTTATTTGTAGAGCTAAAACATTTCAATTTCTACAGCGGGATAGACTAATACAATCGTAAGAATATACGTGGATTTAATTTTCTAGTGCTGGGGTTGTAAGTAATCCAATTCTTAACGAAGGAAGAACCCACCGCAATTAGGCTTTAGAGATTATTCTGATGACTAACTTGTTTTCGCCGACGCTGCATTAGATGCGTTTTATAATTATCTTCAGATTGGATCCTGATGTACAGACGCCAGCACGTCAAGCTACTACAATCTATCAAATTTATTTAATAGATTTTCAACTTTACCGCTGAAATATAAGGTTCAAAGTTGATTGGGAAAATTTGACAGTTTCGGGTAGCTTGATGTGCTGGCGTCTGTACCTTAGACGGTATCGCTAGATTAAAACTTAAAGGATCGGGTTTTAGTTACTGATCATTTTAGAAAATCAAGCACAACTAAATATCCTACTTAACTTTCAAAAAGGACTGCTTAAACGCTGCAGTTTATAAAGTCAAATGAACTGTTTAGCAAATTGACTACCAACTTAAATAGTTAGAAGTAGTAGTTAGTTTGTTACTTATTTATTTATTTAATACTTCAAGTACAGAAATGTACAGAGGCGCACTTAATGCCATACCTAGGCATTTTCTACCAGTCAACCTTTGAGTGATGCAGTGACAAACAGTGGTAAGTGTAATATTGAGAATTGAGGAATTGGAATTGAATTATTCGTAATATAATCAAATCACAACTGTAAATTATTGACATTGTATAAAATATAACACGGCAAATTGACGTAGCGTGTCACATTGATAAACAATTAATTTCCCTGACGGCATAATTTGAGAATGCTTGAAAACACGTTTGCCAGGCATTTTATTCGGTAAAACGTTCAGGATCAGGGCCACATTTCATTCAACGATGTAAAAAAAGGTACCTGCTTAAAAAAATAAGCCTTTATTGCTGTAACTTAATAACAAGCATAATATAACATTATACTTAATTCTAGCTAACAATTTAACTTTTAGCTAATTGTAATGGCAGCCGGTTTTTCTATTACAGCTTGTCTTTTGACAAAGGCCTCCTCTAAAGCTTTCCATTTTGTCCTGTCCTTTGCAGTGCGTGTCCATTCTGGACCAGGTATCTTTTTCACGTCGTCTTCCCAACGTTTAGTTTGTCTACCTTTGTTCCTTTTGCGATACGCGAGATATCGTGGGTACCATTCCGTAACTAGTTTCGTCCACTTCTCTTTCCGTTCCCTTGGCATGTGTCCTGTCCATCTCCATTTCAAGCGTTTGTATACGTTACGTATATTTTTTAAAGTTTTGCGCTTTATATTTTGTAATCTCACCTTGTCTCTTCTTTTAATTCCAATTACGCTTCTCTCCATTCCATTTTGGAATACTGGTATTTTTTTTAGTTGTTGCCCTTGTTTGACATCCATATGATAAACAAAGTAGGATACATGTGTTATATACTTTTTTTTTCTTTGATCTCGCTCAGCGACCAAACCCGTTTCCAGCTGTTTGCTATACTTCTATCTATTTCCTTTTGCATTGTGGCTTCTGTAGATAATAGGTGATCCAAATATATTATGTACTCATTTTCATACTCTATTTTTATGTGTCCACCATTTATTTTAATGTCTTTTTTAGTTGAATTTGTCATTACCTTCGTTTTCGATGTGTTCATTGATAGGCCTACCTTGGCGCTTTCATCTGATAGTTGTTGAGCATGTCCTCCAAATTATCTGGATTCTCAAAAAACTGGATAATATCGTCTGCGAAACGTAGATGGTTAAGTTTGTCACCGTTAATGCTGAGTCCATTCCTTTCCCATTGCAGGTTTTTAAAAATCATTTCTAAAACTGCAGAGTAGCTTCGCTGAAATGGGGTCACCTTGTCTGACACCTCTTTCGATAGGAAATTCTTCTTCTGTTTTTTCCAGCTTAACTCGGGCCGTACTCTTTGAGTAGATGTTCTTGAGTATGCGAATGTACTTGGCCACAACTCCCTGACTTTCTAGTGACCTCCAGATGCTATCGTGGTCTAAGAAATCAAATGCTTTATTAAAATCCACGAACCTTAAGTAATAAACTTTGTTGCATTCCTTATACTTTTGAAGCACCTGTCTTACGACGTGAATTTGGTCTATCATCGAACTTACTTCGAAAGCTAGCCTGTTCTTTGGGTTGGTTTTCATTGAGCGTGACAGCAATCCGTGATAGTATTATCTTTGAGAATATCTTGTAGATGTTTGACTTATTGGTCTATGATTGCTCATATCTCCTTTGTCTCCTTTTTTGTGTATCAATACTATAGTTGATTTTGTCCAATCATTAGGAATGCTTTCGGTTGATATTAGTCTAGGAGAAATCACTGGTATTGTATGTTTTAATAACTTGTTAGAGATTTGATCTGAACCTGGCGCTTTGTCTAGTTTCTGCGTGTAGGTAAGTACCTACACGCAGAAACTAGACATTTCATTACTATATTTACTAAGTAATAAGTTTACTTAGCAAATATAGTAATGAAATCCTATTAACAGCCAGTAATTTCCACTACAGTATCTATTTCATTGTACAATAAAGCTTCAGAACCAAAAGGAACACAACTGTTCCTTACAGACACCCGGCTTGTTTTGCAACCTCCTTTGATTTGATAAATCGAATACTCCGGACATCTGTGTGGCAAAGAAATGATTGAAGCGTACATTTGAACCATATACGTCCAAATTGTTGCTCGGTAGAAATACCTGGGAACCGATTTAGATCTAGTCGGTAAACGCTTGTTAAACACGTGACGATTGGCAAATATGTCCTTGGAACATAATATAGTTTCAAATTCTTCAAATTCACTTGACGCAATGTACATATTACATAAGACATCTAATAATGAATTCCTTTATAAGCATCTAGTAATTGCCACTACAGTATCTATTCCATTCCACACGAAAGCTTCAGAAACAAAAGCAACACAATTATTCATTACACACACCCAGCTTGTTTTGCAACCTCCTTTGACTTAATAAATCGAATGCTCCGGATATCTGCGTGGCAAGGGAATTATAAAGCGCAAATGTGAACTGGATACGTCCAAATCGTTGCTAGGTACCTAAGTACTTATTTAGATCCACTCGGTAAATGCTTGTTAAACACATGACGATCGGAAAATATGTACTAAGGATATAATATACTTCCAAATTATATGTTCATGTTCACTTACAGTCTTGTATTAGTCAGCAAAAGATATTTCAGCCAAGTTTACATCTTTGCACTACATAGTCAAATATGAACGGCAGTGATTTAGTTTTAAAATAAACTTTAATTATAATATTTACAGTAATTAGGAGGTGTGCTCCGTTAGAGCGATGCAGACGGAATGCTTACGAATTATTGGTACATATTTAATAAAAAAAAGTTTAATCTAAAAAATATATTTCTGGAATGATCCACCAGACCACTTCAGATAAACTTAAACGCATGTGTTAGAAAAAGGTAAAGTGTTCGAAAGAGATGCGTAATAAATAACTGCAATCGGTGACATGGCTATTTAACTAAATAAATAATACAAGAGGTTAGAAACAGAGTGTCGAGTGATTTACTACTATGGGAACTGATGCCTGGTATGAATAAGCAACATAGCAAAAGTCATTATTATTGCGTGTGTAATAAATTTTGTTACGAACATTGTCAAAGATTTGACTACTGATCACACGCAACATGGTTTAAAAAAGAGTTTTAGTTAGCTGTCTGGTTACTTTCTTTTTTGTTAACTGTACTCGTGTTATTTCTTACTAAACACATGTCTACATATTGCGTGTATAACCGTATTGATTCAAGCCAAATATCAGGTTTCGAGCTCTTTTTGTATGTTATTTATAGAAGAAACTTGGCAAACACGACACAAATAAGGTCAATTTATGAAAAACATTATGTATCTATTTGTTATGTTGCTGTTTTATTTTGTAGGTAAGGCATAATTTACTTTTGTGCCTCGTTTAGACGATGGATTTTTGGCATGAGAGCAGGCAGCATGCTTTGTACATTCTGAGGCAAGCCAACGCTTTTTTGAACATTATTCTTTTGGTAGATATAAAGAGAATGAAAAGAGTGTCTGCTTACCTTATTGGAAATTCGCCTTCATTTTATTATGTACTTTAAAACAATCAGTACCCAGCAGAATGACTACAACTACAAAGCATCGTCCAAACTTCGTATCTTCAACACAAACCCTCGTGCACAATTATTTTGTTAGAAGTTTAGGCTTTAAAGTGGATTTCCAACTAGTCGTAAACCTTTCCGAGGAACAACTCTAGTTAAAGCTACCACATCTCGGTACTGACCCATGTCTTGCCACAGAATAGATAGGTACAGAAGGCCAACTCCATACAACGAGCTCAAATAGGCACACGCACACATAGACGCGTACGTGGGACTGTCGCGGCAGATTGTATGATTCGTCATCATACATAGGGCGCCGTCTGTTTACAAAAGCTTGCAGTTATGAAATACGCCGAAGGCAAATTGGCAACTCGTTTAATTATTATAATTTCGACATTGATTGTTATTGTAGGTTCGGTTGGCCTATGACCAACCACGCACGAGCCGAATCAGTTGCAGTAACGAAGCTAGGGAACCCCGACTAAATGGGTTAGGTTAGGTTAGAACTGTGACCAATCTAGCTCTAGTTTTATTTTTTAAGGCGAGCGCCTTAAAAATAGAACGAAATACTTCAATTTGCCACGGCACTTTGTAAACGGCGTTTGAAATGTCCATTTAAGATGTCATATTTTTATATAGTGACAAGGCAATTCACATTTTGCCTTCGGCATATTTCATAACTGCGAGAATTTTTAAACCGACGACGCCGTTAGTAAAATGTAGAATCTTACAAGTTGCCTGCGACCGGGCGATCTCAATGCGCTGTACGTAGATGCGTGTCTATGTGTGCGTGCGTTATCGCTCGTTATTTGGAGCCGACCTTCTGTACCTATCTATTCTCTGCCCCTGTCTCGTGCAGGTCTTACTCGGCACTTAACTAACTACGTCACTAACTGAGAAAACTAATTGCTTGCACTAAAACGACCACGGAAACTGGTTAATCGATGATTTTAAGAGTTGGAAAGATACTTAACGTTATTTGCTGTGAAATTGTATAGTTATTCATCCACTGTGCCAGAAAAAAAAGTTTTTTAATTTCACTAGTATTATGGTAGGCTTTCAGTGTCACCAGAGGCGACAGAACATCACTACTTTTCATGGACCAATATTTTCATTTGACTTATTCTTGCTATAGCATTAAGTCATTGAGCTAAGCATTTGAGCATTCTTAAATGAATAGATGTATTCCTGGAAGGTCTCGATGGTCTAATTCCAAACTAACGGAAAATTAGACCAAAATGTCCTCGATTTGTAAAACCTGTATGACTGTTGTAGGGTTAATGACAGTCGGGAACTTATTTATTAACACCCGTTAATAAACAAAGACGCGTAATTAAATTATTTTCAAATTATAGCAAACCACAGGCGGTAGATTTCAGGAAATTTGTCTAAAAGCGTCGGTATTCTATTTGACTTTAATTCGAATAATGGCCGCAGGTCCACACTACATTGGCGTTGAACCCACGCCGCCTATTGTGTTATCTACTTAATGCCAAGTATAATCCATTTTACAAATCCTGCCACAAAGAGTCGTGGGAAAATATACAAAGACAGTTACCGTGAGCTACTTTCTAACAAAGGGCAGCTCGCGAGAAGTGTGGATGAAAAATAGATAATTTGTAAACCGACTTTACTTATTTACATAATGTATAAAATACTAGCTTCTGCCCGCGATTTCATCCACGTGTTACATAAAACATATCCTATGGTTCCTAATTGTAAAAAACGTAGCGTTGTATCAATGAAAGATGTTGTACCGACCAATGAGGAAAAGGCCTTAGGCCCTTTCCTCATTGGTCGGTACGGTATCGTTTAAACGGAAATTAATTTTTTACAGATAAATAGATGTCAATTTGTCATTGATTCACTCAATCATCAAAACTCTTCCCGACGTCCTAGAAAGCTGAAATTTGGATGCAGGATGGGATTAGCACACAACCAACAATAACAAATATGTTGCTTTCACCTTCCAACCCTTACTTAAAAGAAGGTGCACGTCTGTATATAAAAACCCTACAAAAATTAATGAAAACCCCTGGTTGTCGATGCAGCTAACTATGTCCCCTCTAGAATCAGTAAGATCTGCCGTCCCAGGCACATCCTTTCCGACACAGATGACCCCATAACACTCCTCCATGAGAAGAATAGAGCCACCAGTACAGTGTACAAACACAGACGCCTCGCGTCATTCCGACCTCGCCGCCGAGGTCCTTTGCAATCGCGACCGCGTCCCCGAGTAAATGATACTCCCCGACTCTTGCTCGAAAACGAGGTGCCAGCAGTTGTTGCAGCTGAGCACGTAGTTTTTAAATACCCCACATAATAATCATGATGAAAATCAAAGTTTGATCCAGCCTGTCCCTTCTTGCTGCCGATGCCCTAAGCCGAGGTTCGTACCCCACAGGGGGTGCCCTTAGCAAGCACTCGCTTAATTTTAATTTAGAATAGTTTTTGCCCCTGGCTGGAGGCTTTAAGTGTAGAAGCTTAAGGCATCCACAGGAAAGTCCGGTTAAGCAACCATGACCTTAGTGGTCAAAACTGCGAGTAGCCCTTAAAAATAAAAATAAAAAATAATGAAAACCCACTAAAAACATTTCATGTAAAGTAGGTTTCCAAGACTCACATAAAGCTTTCACTGAAAAGATAGCAGATCTAATGTAAAGTCAAGACCTTAACTCTACAAGACCTAACTATACAAAACTTACATTTTGGTCAACATACACACACATACATACCTATGCTTTGACCGTTACATTGAAATAAAGAGTGTCTGGGAAACGGCCGCAAAACGGCCAAGCCACACATTTATGATCGATTGCTTTGGTTTAAAACTATCTTCATAACACTAATGATCCTAACCAACATTATAAATTCGAAACTGAGCTTGTTTGTTTATTTGTTTGTTATACTTTCACGCTAAAATTACTGAACAGATTTGGATGGTATTTGGCACATGGGTAGACCATGACCTGGATTAGGACATGGGATTCTTTTTATCCCGATATTCCCTTGGACTCTAGACATATGCTGGTGAAACTGCGGGGCGCAGCAGTAAATAAAAGCGTGTCATCGATTTTAACAACCATCATTTTCAAAACGAAAACCTCGTTGAAAATACCTTTAGAAATTGCCTACAAAAATAATTTTACCTCATCTCAAAATAAAATACTCTTGCCGTAGAAATAAAGCTCACTTTATGGATTATTCCAGTTTTATTGTTTAAATTTTATGTTACGACGTTCAAGTTTACGGCGCGTGGTCACCGCGGAGATCAAAGCACAATAAGCCGCTGAATTAGTTTTTTATTAGACTTATTTGACGTACTCGATGGAAATTTTGACAATTATTTCGAGGGGAATGGAAAATTAAAATAGGAATCGTGGAAATTTCTTAGTAACACGTTGACATTATCCGGAAAGATACGTCGTTATAATACACCTATGGATGTATATAACATATCTTTCCAGATAGTCTGGCTTGTAGCTGAGGAGCTTGTGGCTAAGTAATAACAGCCGCACGTATCAATACATCAGGTTAAGCTACGCTTGCCAAGGTTGGTCAATGGATGGGTGACCTTCTTTACGTACCGAGACTCCTCCGTGCCTCGGAAAGCACGTTAAGCCGTTGGTCCCAACTGTCATTCGTGAATCTTTGACAGTTGTTACAGGTCGTCACAAGCCCGAAAGTCTGACAACCAGTCTTACCAAGGGGTATCGTATTACCCAGTTACTGGGTTGTGGAGGACAGATAGGCAGTCGCTCCCTGTAAAATACTGATATTCAGCTGCATCACCGTTTAAAAAACTCGGCGGTTTCTAAGACGGAAAAATTCAATGACACAGACAGCCGAGCCTACTTATGTATTTACTCATCAACTCCTATATTAATAGCTATATCTTTTAAACAACTTCATTAAGAATAATACTGCCTCGTTGGCCTAGTAGTCGCAGTCCCTTGAGCTTGAGGTCCTGGGTTCGATTCCCGGGTCGGGCAAAGTGTTATTGAGTTTTTCCATCTGGGATTTCTCAGTAGCTGCTTGGTGTCTGGATTCGTGTCCGGTTGATTGCAATAGGCTCGCCCCCTATTACATGGGACTTAAACATAACAGGCGAAATGTCGATGTTATGATGATATGTTTCTAAATAGCACATAAGTAACTTAAGAAAATTTGAACTGTCTGCCTATTACGGTACGACAGACGTGTAATGATACACCATTTCAGTACTAATATTTCTGTATTTATAATCTTGCACACATACAATCATACTTGGTACATTTTTTGGCATTATTTAACAAACTATGTAATTAGGTTCTTAATATAAATAGCCTTTAAGACTTCTTGAAGACACCTTTAGGTTTCGAGGCTCAAACCGAACTGACTTAGAAGCTAAGCGACGCTCCAAACATCATGTTTTCAATTCCGTTCCGTTAAAAACCAGTACTTTTACGGTAACCGTCAAATGAGAGACTTTGAAACTTCATGATTATAAAATCATTTGAGGCAAATCGCATACTTTTAATTTTATATTCATTACTTAAAATCACTAAATCTTATTAAATATTTGGAAATCATAACAGACGGTAGGACAGCGACAGCTTAGTAATAGGGTTCCATTTGGCACTCTTCGGGTACGGATGATAACAAGATGGTTACGTTAGTTCTACGAAGGTCTTTATAAGAAGGACCTTCCTTCTAGTAAGGAAACAAGTGCGTGATAAAGTTTAGTTTGTATACAAAATAATTGATTTAGGCGTGACCTTGCGGAAATCCATTATAAAATACAATAGACGTGGATATATTTAGTAACCTGTTCCGCTTAGCTATTTCTAAAGAGCCATAAAAAACCCTGAAAGAAATCGTCACGTGTTTCACCGAGCGCTGAGCGCAGACATATAGTCTGCGCTCAGCGCACGGTGTGGCAACACGCCGTGTTCGAGTTCGCGACAAGTCAATCGTCATCCTGAGGATGCCTCGTTGAGAGGTGAAACACGTGACGATTTCTTTTCAGGATTTTTTATGGCTCTTTAGGAATAGCTAAGCGGAACAGGTTACTAAATATATCCACGTCTATTGTATTTTGTATACAATTTCAGTTAGATAGAAGATATAGTTAGTTGGAATTTAGCCTCTTCCGTGGACTAGTATAACCGCGCTGTAACGAATGCATTTGGGCCGCCTGCAGCCAACTGCTAACCGCAATCCCGCCTTGTCGTATCTCTATCTAGTGAGGAACGTAGAGAGTCGATTTGCGACTCAACCTGCCCAGTTTTGTTCTGGGTTCCTAAAAGTATTTTTGTTAGTGCCAACATCTTTATCCGCTAGTTTTTATTCTGTACCAATTTATCCATGGTAAACTAATAACATATTTATGTACAGTGTGTTAGCGCAGTGAGCAATAAAATAGTGGATTGTATTTTAGGCAATGGCAAATTATAAACTGTCCCGGACAAACAATTAAATATTAAGTTACAGAGGAGAATCGTCCGTCGCGGTGGAGTCCGAGGAAGCGAGTGGTCATCGGGCCGAGCCGTGTCGCTGAAGCACCGCACCTCAGCTGATGTTGCGTTGATCACGATGCCTGCACGTGCAGACCGCGTGCAAGGTGTTGTTTTGGGTTCGATTCCCAACAAGTGGGGAACGTGGAGAGCCGACTAGCGACTCAAACTGCCCATTTTTATTCTGGGATCCTGAAAGTATTTTTGTTAGTACCAACATCTTTATTCGCTAGATTTTATTCTGTAACAATTCACCCATGGTAAACTAATAACATACATTAAGTACAGTACGCACAATATAACTTGTCCCGTAACGCGATTGGTTGCACTGAATTTTGCGGTCTTAGTTTCAATACTAATAGAGTTCAAAATGGCGCCTGACAGAACTACCCACCAATCACATGAATGCAAAATTAAGTGAACGCATTGTAGTTGTAAAGCTTCGAGTTAAAAGCCAATTTCCACTTGGTATTTAAAAACGTTCAAAATCTAGTCACATCTCATCTCAACGACAATCAATGTCAATAACTTGTAAAAACATACGTTAACTAGAGGACTTTTGACAGATTGAGACTTATGCCCATTACAGATTGGTGAAACGTAATTTTGATAGAAACATATTCGCATTGTTATTGTGTTACATTTCATGTTGCTTGCATAAGTTTGGACGGCTCATTTGTGTTACATTTCTGGTCACGTTTCACCAATCTGTAACGGGCATAAGATTAGAATGCGACCGTTCTTAAAAATACGAACAATGCCCCCTGATATCGTCTCTTATGTAAAATGAAATAACGAAAATGATGAAAATAAAGCAAATGTCGTCATAACTCCTTCGATATTTCAATCCTGATTTTTGTTTCCTTTGAATTAGACTAATATTATACAGCATTTACTTAAATTTGAAAAATATTAATTTATTTTTAAAACGTATTTTTTCATGTAAATAGGTATTCATCCTTTCAAAAGCAAAATGTCGATTTTCGAACATTTCTTTCGTGAAATTAATACCGAAAATATCCCACGCATTTATTCAAAGGAAGTGCATCAAAGGGACTCATATTGAAAATTAATGAAGTCTCATTAATACAAAAACTATTTACGTGTATGTGTCAAATTAAAGTCCAGAGAATAAATTGATCACCCGTTTTTCATATCAATTAATTTGCGATTAATTGCACATTTCTTTAACACAATATTTTATCCGATATTATTCATCGCAGTGTCCTTTTTAACGCGGCAATTAAAAGGATGTACCTATTCTAAAAGCTGTCTGAAACTCTGAATTATGAAATAAATTCTATGAGCAACGAGCCGATGAAGCTATTTTTACCTTCTCTAAAGGTGGCCACGCACGTAACTGTAAGCATGACGAGCCTGCGTGAACAATCATTTTGTGCAAGCGTGCTTGAGCGTCTGTATGATGATTTTGTGCAAGCATCTTGCTTGTGCAAGCGGCATCATGATTGATAGAATTTTCAGTATGCGGCTTGAACAAACTACGTTTGTGCAAGCATGATTGAACGTGTGTATGCAGTTTAATCTTACGCAATCATACGCATGCTAATTGCACACAATACGGTAGTTGCCTAGGTAAAAAAAAAGAAATTCCATTGAGTCCATCTTTCAGATAATAAAAAAATATTAGACACGCATTTTTTGCTTTATCATATTAATCAAAAATAACATAGAAAACACGCATTTAAGTTGGGGAGTGGGGGCTCGCTACGTCACAGCGCAGTATTAAATCTAGCAAGGCGTGACGTCATGCCACATTTTAACTCAATGTATCGCCGTAATCTTTTGATTACGTCAAAAAATAATCTACAAGACGGACAAAACAAAATTTGCTCTTCTATTCATGCAGCTAAAGCAAGCGCGTCGTCGTTGTCCATCACTCAACCAAAAACTGATGCTGGTCCAGCTTGCTTGTACAGTGTGAAGCCTATAGGGAAGTCGTGCACAACACACGCACGCACAAAAGGATTGTTCATACAAGCTAAGTGTGTCGCCACCTTAAGAAAACACAAAAAAAAATAATGTCACTTGGTTGATCAATACCATGCTGCAACATCTGTAGGTACTACGTCTTACAAATATTTAATCAAAGCCTAGTTTTTGTGAACGCTTCACCTTTTATTGGCACCCACTCTTTACGGAATCAGAGCAAGTGTTTATTTATTTATACTGAAACGGTGTTGGAAAGCGTACCTCTGTGTAATGTTAATCTTATTCGGATGGCAGAATATTGTGTATAAGAAAAGACAGTGATTTTCTTATAGGGTACTTTTAAATAGAACACAATTCTTTTAGTTACATGCTACGTCACGCTCGGCAACCCAAATAAGAAGACAGCAAATGTAATCCTCTTTTGTAGCTAAAGGTATTTTTTTGTTTTCGAACAGGTACTAAAAATCGAGGATCATCACACACTAGACAAGCCAAGTCAAAAAACACTTTTGAACGGACTATGTACAGACAATGTCAAGTTTGAACGGGTGCAGTGATTGTGTCAGTGATAGTGTATAGCGGTGGACACATGATGTGAACAGACAGTTGGCACAATGTGGGCGGCCAGGCTCAGCTGTATTTTCATATTGTTCGGTGAGTAATACGCTTTATATTTGCCTGTTTTAGTTCCACTATGAAATCATTTTTAACGCCTAGACCTAGTCGAAACAGCAACCAAATAGTGTAACACACTTTCAATCACAATCCGAAGGATTTTAAAAGAACTTGCTAGTATCCAGTGCCTCATGTATTTGAAAAACTCTTTGCTCAGCAAAGTAAATTTAAAAAAAGAATGTTGAACTGTCAAAATGAAAGGCAAGTATGTTACGGAATTAACCACCGTGTTTAGTTTGTCTTTTGTTGACCAAAACAGTGTTTGCTTTCTAGATTGTGATGTAGCGATATGCACATCTTTGATTTAATATCCTACCTAGCGACAGTCTGCCACGTAAGTCAAGTCGTAGTCAAGTCTATCGTAAACTTAGATTTAACTACGACCGTGCACTGACTTAGTTTAACATTGAAATCACTTGTTAAGCTGTTTACACATCGGCAAACACGCCTTGAACACGTGTAACCTTTGAATTGTGTCACAGAGTAAAGAAACGCTTGCGTGACGAATCATAGGTACCTACGGTACCTAAACGCTAATTGCTTGGGCAGTAAAATAAAAATGTGGGCTTGCGCATTCCACACGAGTTTGTATCTACGTTATTATAACGCGTGTCGACTACTCTGTATGTTTTCCGAAGCTCTATAGAAAACTAAGTTTTCACATTATGATTGTTATCGTCGGTTACAATCCCTCCTTCTAATTAAATCCTTCGGAAAATAAGCAGTGGCCTGTTCTTTGTGTAGTCTTTAATTACCGTTTGCCTTAATTTAATTTTCCTTTATTTTTTCCTTTCGGACGTAAACCTTTAATTTTGTCTTAAAGAATCCATGTCAACATAGCTATGTAATTAACTAATTATATTCTACTTTACATTAACTTATAGGTACTGTTAATAGGTACTTTGTTTATCAAAGGCTAATGATAGAATACAACCATAAATATTTGCTAGGTAAAGTGACTGGTGACCGCAATATGTTGCACGCAGACTGACTTGCCTCTTTCGACGAAAAGGGGTACAATTATTATTATTTTTTACGTCTTTGACATTTCTCGGGACCCTAGGGTCCCGGACCTTTGGAAGGCGTACGAGGGGCCGAAGCCAACTCGTAGAGGCCCCTTAGACGCTTTTTATGAAATGAGGTAGGTACCAACCGACAATTATCCCTGTTCGTACTATGCAAGTGCAGCCAAGGACAACCCCCGGTTGGTGTAGGACTATTGTAAGATATGGAAACAAAGATATTGAACTATGGGTTTGGATGGCTAAAGTGGACTGTTCACCTGGAACTATGGAAGGACTATGGCACCTGCCTGATCAATGTTTTAATAATTTAATAATAATTTATTGAATCAAATAATAGTGTTAACATTAAATAGTATCATCTGTAAAGTCTGTTTTATATGCACACGGATAAAATGGCAGGGGGTGATCCTGAATGCATTGTTGTACTGCACTCTAAGGTCACTGTACGCTAGTCAACCCACAGGCTACACGTGTAAAAGGACTAACAGTATGCTTTAAGCAATGGATCTATTTGCGGGCTAAAAAAAAAATGCAAATAATTACTGTAAAAAGCTTAACAAACATTTGTTTCAGTTTATTTTTAACCTTTAGGCGCTACGCAGCTACGAATGTAAACTGATACCGTTAATACAACAATGGGCTTAAATAATTCAGTTATAAAAACACATTGTTTGCCTTCAGATGAACAATAAAGAGAACAGTCATGACCTAATCGCAATGTTGTTTCAAATTCAAACAAACGAAACCCTTTTATCTCAGTTAGAACAGAAATTTCTTTTTCAATAGGCCGGCTACATAATGAAATATTTGCGGAATGCCCCGGTTAATGTTCAAAAAGTGGAGAAATAAAAAATAACGAGACGTGACGGGAAACAAAGCACGATTTTATCGCTGGAAGGGATCGTACTAATGGAGGCTGGACGCGAACGGGTTCGGATCAAATCGTTATGTTTTGGAAAACTCGGTACAACATACATGTGTTTCCTCAAAGCTCAGAAGAAACACATTGATGAGGCGTAACGATAAGACGCAACTCTAAATTGGGCGAACGTTACTTTCTATGCTCACGATATCGTAAAAATAACAAGACTGTTGTAGGTATAAAATCCTCATACGAATCTTATCACAAGAGCCGTTTTCAAATTTATAAGTCTCATCCAATTCGCACGGCAACTCCTGACCTAACAGAAACATTAATTTATTTAAAAAATATGCTGGTATGGTAGCTAATCCTATTCCTAATAGGTATAATTGTTATGTTTTGAAATGAGTTAAAATATAAATTATACTTGTATTACTACTACTAAATGTTACGTAAAATAATGCTTAATTAAGAGTAATATCTACCGGTAATGTTAGCTAAAACCGAGGCTAAAACAATTTAAATAGAAAACTTAATTAAGCTAAGCATTCAGACCACAGTTATTATTCTATTAATATGAAATTCAAAACAATAGCTAAATACTTAAAACAACCCGTATTCCATTGCTGTTCAGGGTAATCTTTTTACTATTTTCATTATTTACATTTAAATTATATTATATAAACCAAACATTAATATAAAAATCACTATTTTATTATTAACCGACTTATTAAAATAGAGGAACTTCTCAATTCGTCTGTAGGTTTTTTCTTAATGTATGTTATCGATGGTTTCGTCAATTGTGGACTAATTTAAAAAACGTTTTTTTTTCATTTGGCAGAGAAAACTTGCACGGTGATCCCATATAAATTGTATTAACTTTGCTCGGGTAGTTTTTGAGTTAGCTTCAATAATACGTATTTTTAGTGTGTTGATGATGTTATAATAACTACCAGTCACTGTTACTTACATACTTAAGTAGTGGTATATGAATTTGTTTAGGGTAGGTTAGGTACCACAACCAAAACAT
Organism: Agrochola litura; assembly: GCA_949152395.1. NCBI lineage: Eukaryota > Metazoa > Arthropoda > Insecta > Lepidoptera > Noctuidae > Agrochola > Agrochola litura. The sequence goes on along the minus strand of OX424509.1, from coordinate 10,619,244 downwards.
GAAAAATAACTAATTTCGGAAGCCGGTGCCAAAAAACGAAAATTTTAAACCCGAATTCCGAAATAAAAGTTATTTTTCACTTCGTAGTGTTTTCCATGATTATAATAATATGAAAAGGTTTGTTAAAACACATTTTTTGTAGAAAATAACGAAGGAATTTAAACAGGTGTGTCGATAATAATAAGAGGGTCGTGACGCATAAAAAGCTTCGCCCGCGTTATTTATCGACCAAAGTATCGCATAAAATTATCGCATTAAATATATTATATTCAGCTTCAGTATATTATATTTTAATAACCTTGACTTAAGTAATGTAAGATGTTATTCACTTACGTCAAACCTAACATAGGTTTAGGTAAGTGCTTACTTACCTAACCTAGGCGGGTAGGCATTAAGTATTTTTTTAGTTGGTAAAACATAAAATAAGTAGGTCCAAGCTGAATCAAATACATTAACTCCTTACAGAGTGGTTCAATATCGATCTTGCCAAACCTGAACTCGAAATGTTTTCAATTAGGCGATGACGAGCAGTTTTCAGATGTGACACGAATTTGTAAATAAGATTTTACAGGCTGACAAGAAAGAAAATGAAAATTGTATTTGTTTTTTCATTGAACTCAATGGTTTTTTCAATAGAGTCATCTCCATATTTTGAGGTTTATTTGAGGACACCCCAATGTCCCATCTCGAGTCACAAAATGGTAGGTACCTGTACAGGGTAACGATTTAGTGACCTGCGTCCGTTAAGGGGGTGATGTTACCTGTCATACTAAATAACTTTCGCTATGAAGTTAATGTACGATTCATTAAAAAAAAAGTGGTGGCACTCCGGGAGTGCCGACAGAAGTGAAAACTTGAACAAGATCGCCTTGGTAGAAGAAAAATACTTGTATGGAACATTGGCCCGTAACCTTATCTAAATAAAGAGCACAATCGCGTTTACAAAACCTTTAAAGTAAAAGTACTTGCATAGAACATTGATCTGTGATATAATATTAATAAAGAGCACAATCCCGTTTACAAAAATGAGGTGTCGTCGTGGTGTCGCGAAATCAATGGTTTAGTCCCATCTCAAAAATGCCCAACGCGCCTAATGAAGTTTTCACTTCAAAAACTTTCTGAGAATTGTCTTATTGTGTCGGAATTCGTACTTGTTTTTTTCACAAGTTGGATAATGAGTTTCAAGGTGAAAGTTGTTTAGTATGGCGGATAGAATCACACCCATGACAATTGACAGGTGTAGGTGTCTAAATCGCCACCCTGGTACACTACAATAACAAGTGATTTCGCTCTTCGTGTTGCAATGTATGGTTTTACATCCTTTTTAGGGTTCCGTAGTAAACAAGGAACCCTTATAGTTTCGTCATGTCCGTCTGTCTGTCGGTCTGTCTGTCTGTCTGTCTGTCCGCGGTCTAGCTCCGAGACCCTTAATACTAGAAACTCCTACACGTAAAGGGGTGATGTTTTTTTTTTATCCCATAGTTTTGGGGTATCATTGGAAAGGTCCTTCAAAAACATTGTGAGTTTGTGATAACTATTTTTGGATTCAGGAATCCGTTTGCGAAATATGAAGCTTTAAAGTGCTAATTTTTGTTAGAGTCAAGTGTTCCCCCCCCCCCGTGCCGGCTAAATGGTTGGTTTTGGAAGTGTGAAAAAAATCACAGCAATAGTTTATATAACGAAATTAAAAGGAAAACTATCACAGCTAAGTAGGCTTTACAAGTTAACGAGTAATAATTGACCAACTTAACTTTGCAGTTGCAAAATACTTGGCTGGTTTTATTTTACCTAAACATTGCAGCACGTAATTCATCCACCTATATAGGTACCTTTTCTAATTTTGCGAAACCTTTCGACTTCGATTTTGGGCGTTCACAATACTTTCTTCTTACGATACAATTGCTCCAAAGCAAAAAGCTTTTACTCAAACAAATCATAAATACTCTCCCAAACTTGTTTGATTTATAATGTAAATATTTTACTTTGACATTTATGTCAAAAACATGGAACATTATTAATATGTAAGTATTCTAAAACAGATCTATTTTCTTTGTACCTTAGTAGCCATTTGCTGCTTATTGATCAAGCTAATCCTTTCATAAACTTATTTTAACTAATAAAATGTAATCCATGATTTAATTTCATGATTTAAAAGGAGTCAATGCCGCCCATAGGCATTGTAATATTGCAATATATTTTTTCGAAAATAAACTTTAATAGAGGTGTATCTTATTTTTTTATTTTATTATTTCAAAAACCCCTATGGTTTTATGGACTAACACTTGTGTTTTTAAAATAAATACTGTTTTTTTTTTTTTAAAGAAAGGTTTTACTTCCTTTTTTTTACTAGTCGACAAATTTTAATGAAAAAATTAAGAATCCCTACGATAAAACAACTAAGCTTTTAGAAATAATAAACAGAATCCAAATCAAGCTAATAACATCGGAGATATGGCAAACGCTACAAACAAATTTTTTTTTTTTTTTTTAACATAAACCTTTATGAAGTTAATTTTCCATATTTTTCATGAATATTCAGAAAAATACGGGTGGTCACATGCCCATGGGCGAAATTGTATAAGGATCGTAGCTGGCGGCGTTCTGTAGTTTCTGCCTGTCATTGGAAGAAAGCGTGAGTTAATGTGCAAAAATACTGAAAGGATTTAACGAACATTGCTTTCGGTATAGATAGGTATATTTAATGTAGTTTTGGGAGTCCTGTGAAAAAGCAACCCAAAAACAATTGGTTTTGTTTTAGACAATTTAATTTAAAAAATACCAATTTACGTGACAGCAAAATAAAGCCGCAAAGTTTTATGTTATACCTATTTATTCCTTCATAGTATGTATTAGTATGTATTGTATGTATTGTACTGCCTCGTTGGTCTAGTGGTCGCAAGCGCTACTGCTGAGCATGAGGTCCTGGGTTCGATTCCCGGGTCGGGCAAAGTGTTATTGGGTTTTTCTATCTGAAATTTCTCAGTAGCAGCTCGGAGTCTGGATTTGTGCCCGGTTGATGGCAATAGGCTCGCCCCCTATTACATGGGACTTAAACATAACTGGCGAAATGTGGGTGTACCTGCTACAGGGACACCTCTGCCCAACCCTTCGGGGAAACAAGGCGTGATGTTATGTTATGTGTTATGTAGTATGTATTTCTATATCTATACAGACGAAGTTAAGTTCGGTAAATACAAACACGTCCCAAACTTTTGCAAGGAAATCAATATTCCTTCTTAGAAAATATCATTTCGCAGAGCAGTAGCGACCGTCTTATACTTTTGCATATTTTCAAACTCTTTCCTGGAAAAGACAAACTATTAATAATTTTATAAACTTGTAAACTCCTTGAACTGTAGCTAAGACCAAAAGTGGAACACGGATTGAACTTTGCTGTCGAATGTACCCCAAGTGGGATAACTTTGCGACAAACTTCTAGTTAGTTTATCAGATGTTTAGGACCCTCAGTCCTAATTAAAAGCTTACCAACTCGAGTAGCTTCCATTTTATCAAATGACCAATTAAAAATTCTTAAGAAACTGACTGACTCTGTTTCGTGTTTTCATTTTTACGCTCATTGGGAATGAAATTGCATATTTTAGATTCTACGGGCAGCCCGAATTTATAAAATGATTCATAATTTTATGTTGAATGCTATTTGAATTCAGAAAATTATACAGTTTAGCTTATGAAAATTCGGCTGTAGAATAATTTATAGTATTACGTAGAAAATATGTTCCGTGGTTTAACTGGATACGAATTATTTTGTAACTTATTGAAAAAGAAAAATTACGGGTAAATTTTTTGTTCTTGTTATTTATTTTATAAATGCTGTACTTTCAATACCACCTTCTAAAGGTCTGCTTGAAATGGTTTGACTTTTACAAGCTATGAAGCTTTGTACTAATAAATTGTGACAGACTTGTCCAAGCACTACAAATACCTCTAGTCTGAGTCTCGTGAACGGGTGCCCGCGGTGCGTAAATGGTAGTCGCACCACCTACAATTTATTTGCGTCATTCTAGATTCTAGGGAAATAGGTTACCTATTTCCTCCAGTTCATTTGAACGACTGGCGGAGACTCATAAACATGTACCTATACAGACTGATTTTGTAGGCTTATTGTAGACTGAATTAATGTTTTGATTGAGAATAAATATGGATGTCTGTAAGAGTTAGAAGAAAATCTAAATAACGATGGATGGATTGTGGAAAAAGGAATGAATAGATACCTACTGATATGACAGCTGATTGAGATATTTATCTGGAAGAAGAAGATGATGCTGAGCTAACCCCAAAATAAATTGAGACAAGGGCAGGAAGAAGCTGATAAAGACTGATATTATACGCAAGTTATCGAAAAGAAAGGAGTTTGTATGTTTCCCTCCAGCTTCGCAAGCAGCTTATTATTCGAATCTCAAAACTGTCTTCCAAAATCAGCTACATTTTATCCAAAATAATATTCCTTGAGGTAGCAGCACAGTGTGGAATATTGCACCCGCTGCAGATCCTAAAGTCGGAGCACTGCGTTGACATTTTCGTTCTCAAGTCCCGACCGCATTTTGCATGTGCCTATTAATGCACATGACTTAACTTATATTTTTAAGTACTATCTTGCATGGAGTTACGTTCTAGAGGATTTCATAATTATGCATTTTAGTGCTTGAATGAGAGTATACTTCTACTTTGAAAGAAAGAAAGAAAAAAAACCGGCCAAGTGCGTGTCGGACTACGCACAATGAAGGGTTCCGTAGTTGAGATGAATTTATTTATCCCAAGAACAAACTTAACATTTTTACGTTTTTTTTTTTGAATTGCAGGGTCACTTATTTCAACGTGTAGAATGAAATAAAACAAAAATCTGATTTTCGTTAAAAATAATACCTTTAAACGAGCAATTCTTGTATTTATGTACCTATATATAATCTCAATCTCGGAAACGGCTCCAAGAATTTTTATTAAATTTAGTATGCAGGGGGTTTCGGGACTACGGTGGACGCCATCATGCGCGTGCGGGCCCTCACGACGGGGGATGCTGTGGCCCGGGGTGGGGTCGTCTTGGCGGTGTCTCTAGACATCGCCAATGCCTTCAACACCCTGCCTGGAGTTGAATCAGGGAGGCACTCCGGTACCACCGGATGCCGACCTACCTCTGTCGTGTGGTCGAGGCCTATCTGACGTTGCGTTTAAGATATCATTACAGGTGATGAATCTTGGATTTATCAATATGATCCAGAAATTAAGCGTCAGTAAAACGCCAGGAATTAAAGCTGTTTCAAAATGAACCAACACCTACCAAAGTGAAGCGAGCCAGAAGTGCAGGCAAAATTTTGATCGCAAGTTTTTTTTCTTTGCCGGGTTATCTGGTATCAGTACCCTGACGAGATCAAAGGAGCATCAATGCTGAATGGTATGTTACCAAATGTTTGCCAGAAGTTTTTACTACTGCAAGCAGCAAGCGACCGAACACTGGCCTCCGTGGGCTACTGCTTCACCACGACAACGCGCTGGCTCACTCGGCGCTCAAAACAAGGGATTTTCTGGACAGCACACCGATCATCCTCCTTACAGTCCCGATTTAGCTCCGTGCGACTTTTTCTTGTTCCCCAAAATAAATCAACTCAAAGGAAAACAGTTTTTATCACCTGAAGATGCACTGGCTGCATTTGAGAAGGAGATTGGAGAGGTGTCTGATGCGGACTGGAAGACGTATTATAAAAATTGGTTTAGACGTATAAAACTGTGTATAAACGCCAATGGAGAGTTCTTTGAAAAGATATAATAAAAAAAATTATAACCTGTAGTATATTTTTTTCTAGTATCACACAACTTTCTGAGTGCCCCACGTAATCTAGTTTAAATTTATTTCACCCCATGGGAGATGGCACTGCAGTGATTGATGTACATGCAATCCAGCCTGCTAGCAATCTTTTTTAGGACATTGTTGGAGCTGGCCCGTACTCTGCGCACCAGGGATGCACACCTCATTCGCATCGTTGCCTAAAAGCAATTAATATGTGCGTCCGCGAACATTCCCGATGCGCTACAAGAACGGGGCACCCCACCAATATCCTGAAAGCGTTGTTGTATTGGACACGAAGGGCGTTGCACGACCTTTGGGTATATCTAGCCCACAGGCTGCACGTGTAAAACGTTGTACAATAAGCTCGAAACAGAGTAATTTTGACTTTTTAAGTGAGCAGCGTACAAACCTGCGAGCCAGCATGTTTGCCCTTACCAACAACGCTCTTCGTTCCCGCTCAATATCGAGTCCGTCATTGAGGTCAGGGGTCAATATATGACCAAGATATTTAAACGTAAATACTCTTTGTAGTGGAGTCCCATTAAGTAATACAGGTGGTACATAGCCCGGTCTACCCCCAGCCTCAAAAACCATGATCTCCGAATTATTGGAGTTATAACATCAAACCGTGTGTTTTGGCATACTGCTCACATTTGGCGACCAATTACTTTCTGAGACCACAGATTGACGCGCTCAGAAGCACCATTTCATCTTCATAGCTAATATTATTTACACAAATACCATCTAAATAGCAACCCACTCTGGTGCTGCTGAGCTCGCCAATCCTGCCTCACCCCGCATTCCAACCTGTATGGCCTGGAAAAAGTTCCAGCCCTTCGTACACTATTAATCTGGTTACTATACCACAATTTAAAAATGTTTATAAGCTCCGTTGGCAACCTATCCTTCTCCATCTTTCTCCATAATACGTCATAAGCAACCAGATCAGAAGCCTTGAATAAATCTAGGAAGCTAGCATAAATCGGCGTCTCACGCTGTGTATAGTGAGTATGTGATAGTATGCTTATGCACAACACTGCACTTTCTCTTGACAAACCACGCCAAAACCAGAATTGGTTGTCATGAACACTTACAGTTTTATTTATTTGTGTATTAAGTAGACGGTCAAACACTTTTGATATTATGATAATATAGTAGCTAGAGAGATGGGCCTATTGGATGCCGAGCGACGAAATGTAAGTTTTTACGCACAATATTGAGAGATTTACCATGTTATTTTAAGACCATAGACTTCTTATAGGTTTTCCTGTAATCTATGAGTAAAGAGCCATACTTAGTATTTTTTTCAAATTTTTCGGTCCAGTAGTTTCGGAGATAAGGGGGGGGGGGAATGGTCAATTTTCATTGAATTTATTCAATATCTTTAAAAGTATTTATTTTAAAATTATATAAAAAATATATTTGAGATTCTCGTAACAAGCCCTTTCATTTGATATGTCACACGGTACTGTTAGGAAAACTTTTTTTTTTAATTTTCTTGTTTGCGCCCCAAAAGTGACCCCTATATTCAAAATTAATTTATTTACGTTACTCATTCGTGTTTGGGTCATAGAAATACATATGTGTACCAAATTTCAACTTAATCGGTCCATTAGATTCGGAGTAAATTGGCTGTGACAGACGGACAGACAGACAGACAGACAGACAGACAGACAGACACACGAGTGATCCTATAAGGGTTCCGTTTTTTCCTGATGAGGTACGGAACCCTAAAAATAAAGTTTGTCACAGAAACACGTGCATACAAAAAGTTAATTAACTCAAGTAGAACAATAAAACAATATTTAAATATAATCACGAGCACAAAACAGAAATGAACATCAATGAATTAAAATAAATAGTTTGAACTCCTTGTACAAAGCCTTTTTAAATATTTGGTGAAACTTCAAAGACGTGACCGGTATCGGTATCTAAGCATAAGCCTACGTTCGCACGGACGTAATAAAATCGCGGCGATTTTTTTTCGTACACTTGTTTTTCAACGCTCTGCTCAGCGCCGAGAGTTGAAAATCGAACAGTGTGTTTTTTCAACGCGCTGGAACGAGAGTGCGTTCCAGCGCGTTGGATTCTCAACGCTCGGCTTAACACCGAGAGTTGAAAATCCAGTGCGCGATAAAATCTCGCCGCGATTTTAAAACGTCCGTGCGAACGTCGGCAAAGACTTTGATAATATAAAAGGTAAAACGATTACTGACAAATGTTTGCACTGACTGGACAGGTCCACTCAAATCTGTGTGGTTCTTTCCTCAAAAGGCCATTTCAGTCACTAATCTACATGGTCCTCATATGGCCTGACCAAGATTATGTCTGGACTTTAAAAGACACTGTGACCTCTGAGTTTACCTTTCTTCTCAGAGTAGTCAGATAGGAAACTCATCTAGCTTATCTTTATTTTATTTTTTTAAATATGGCGTGTAAAAGTGATTCCGATATCCTATTTACAGAATAAACAATTTCATTCCAAAGACCACAGAGCACGGGATCGCTGTGCCAGTAGCGTCTAGAGATGGCAGTACTAATAAAATTCGTAGCGCCGAAAGGACGTTGAGCGCACATCTTTTGTCACGGACCGCCTTCAAAGCCATCAGATTTTATACGTCATCTGTGTCGTAGTGCGACTAAACGGTGACATGCTTCGTTTGTACGGAAAGTGTTGACAATGCCGCTTCTAGCAGCGACGGCTGAGGCGTCTCTGTGCTCTGTGATATATAGACGATGCTTTTCTTTAGAATCTTGTGAAAAATATCTTGGCTTAATATTGGATAATTTTCTATCGTGGAATGCTTATTTGGATCATATTAAACATAGCTTACATCACTTCTTGGATCCCTTCGAAACATAATTGTATGAATCCCACATAGATTTTATCGCACAATCTATAACGCCTTAGTACTTTACGACGATTGTGACGAATTTCATATTTATAATTTACCTTAGAAACACTGTTCTCATGTAAGTGACTTTATGTATTTTTGAGAATAAATATTTGTATACAATAGACGTGGATATAATTCCACGCGAATTTGAGTTTACGTTTAGCGCTCGGTGTGGCAACACGCCGTGTTCGAGTTCGCGACAAGTCAATCGTCATCCTGAGGATGCCTCGTTGAGAGGTGAAACACGTATCCATTTCTTTCAGGGTTTTTATGGCTCTTTAGAAATAGCTTAGCGGCATAGGTTACTAAATAATTATATCCACGTCTATTGTATTTTATAATGGATTTCCGCAAGGTCACGCCTGAATCAACTAACCTAATCCAGCCATAAAATTGCCATCCATACCGACATTACCAATACATAAAACTTATTCAAGATAAATGTATGTTGATAACTGATATGTTTCGCAGGTGTAACAGCCGGCGGCGGCGGCTGGGAGCCCCTTGGGACTCCGTACTTCGATAACAGCACGAAGAGAGAAGCCACCGCCGCCGTGGGCCAGCCTGCCTACCTACACTGCAGAGTACGGAACTTGGCTGATAGAGCGGTAAGATAAAAAGTTTTAATCAATTGATAGATACTGGATGTTATTTGTCATCATTAACATCATCATCAGACCTTCTATATTCTACTCAAAATTGGCATAATTTTTTTTTTAATTAATGCATCTAAATGAAAAAAAAAACCGTCCTCAATGTGTTCTAAATCGCGCTTCGGGTGTAGCTTTAGAATATAAGATACGCCCAGTTTCACTTTTAAGTATTACACAAAATATCACAGATTTTCCTATAAAATGCCTCTCTTAGCTCCTACACAGTGGAATGTTTTAAACCAGCAGTAGTAGTAGATATAGTTAACCATATACCATAGCTTCCAAATCTAACCATATTTGTCTAGGGTTTTCAAATAATAAAGCAACCACTGTATACCTAATACATCATCTAAAACCTAAGGATCTTTTAAAAAGTCATTACCAATAATTTTCTAGCTTTATTGGTCTATAAATATCTTTTAAAATGAAATACTGTTAGGGACTGCGTTTAGAATTTATAGTCAAAATACTATGCTTGACCAATATCGTAAGTACTTTTCAGAAGAAAGGTCTTCTAAAACTTTTAGATTAATCTACCATAATACTGATGAAATGAAATGTAAAAAAAAATACTCAAAAATCTTGTCGACGTAAAATAACAATGTACAAAATCTCCCACATACTCTACAAAACATACATACCCAAAGAATCACTTAGCTTGAAAACGAAACATTTACGAAATCACCTCTGTGTTAAAGTTCGGCCCCGGAGTCGTTGAGACTGGGATATCTTAAAGGACAAACCCCTACAATGTACAAGATATTCGGATTGAAAAAGTTATCAGCACCGCGTTATATAATATAAGTGAATTAGAAAATGTTTTGTACGAGTATCGAGTTTTGGTGGGTGCTTGATTTCATTAAACGGAGTGCTTTGTGAATACAAATCCATAAAGGCGTTGAAACTGATGCGTGCTAACGATAAGCAAATGTGACACTTTTATGGTTCTTTATAGAGTGCTGTGGTATCACAGTTGTAATCAGATTAGGCAAATATAGCATTGTGGGTGAAAATAAAATTGCATTGTGGTTTAGCGCTGGTATTTACCGACTATCTAAGACTTTGTTTGGATCATCTACATTCCTTTGCTCAAATATTTTGGGTTCTCTTCTACTCTTATAAGATGGGGTAGAATACAATGCCGTCGGACCCTCGCAACCTAATTAGTGAAGGATGCCTACCGATATCTTTCCAAACTATGTGATATTATGTGGTATGTGGTACTATCTTAACGTGAGGCCACATACCTACTTAATTTGTCAAAATGTACTGAAATATAACAAAGTGATCCCCATTTTGACTCCGGGAACGTAACATCGATTTATCTACAGGCATCCTCTTTTCCTTTTCCCGGAAGACTGTAGAACGGCACACTTTAGCATAAATTGTATATTCAAACCAAAAGGCTGCATAAACAGCTCGATAGACATTAAAACTAAGAGGAAAGGATTTTACCCACAAGTAGTTACCGCGAACGGTACTCCCCGGAGATGAAATAGATAGTATCCATCTTGCTTTACCTACTTCACAAGACGTTCACATATTCCACTATATGCATTTATTTAGATTTTCACTCGTATTCATTTTATCGATACAGAGGCATCTCCGCTAGTGTCCGCTTACGTAACTATGAAATACCGACGGATGTGTTTGACTTTGAAATTGGCTTTTAAATTATGAGGAACTCTTGTGCTTGTATTGGTAGGCTATAATAATGTTTGTATGTAGAACCATATTTTTCCGTATGGGCAAGCCTTCTGAAGTAAGTGCGTGTCATAGTAGTGAAATTACAACCCACCCCTTCAAATGGTGCTCCATTTAACCTCATGGCAGAAAAAACTTCTTAACTTTCAAGATGTAAGGGATCGATTTAAAATTAATTGGATGCGCAGCGGTTAAAAGGACATGGTGTCAAAAACCCATCAGCCTAGACTAGTTGGTAACAACTAACTGCACCATACAAAGAAATTAGTCAATTTCCTTACAAGTTGGTAGTACAAACTTGATAGTTACGTATGTGCTTATGTTTCCTTTCCATTCGACTTACGGAAGTCGCGCGACTCAATATGGGCCAAGTAGGTAATGCTTGAAATCTCGTATTTCGTTATCTCATTTAAATTTAAGATGGCGTTCGGGAGAGGTTTGCTCGTTGCAGGAAATATACTTTTGTTGCCAATTAAATGGTCTTTTATTTAAATTAACAACGACTGCGTCGTTAGTCTAGTGGTCGCAAGCGCTACAGCTAAGCATGAGGTCCTAGGTTCGTGTCATTGGGTTTTTCCACCCGGAATTTCTCAGTAGCAGCCCGGAGTCTGGATTTGTGCCCGGTTGATGGCAACAGGCTCGCCCCTATTTAGTGTTGCCCAAATTCAGTCTTGGTCTTGCAGTCTTGGTCTTGTTCTTGCGTTTTTGCAAGACCAAGACCAAGAACAAGACCGCGTATTTTTAGCAAGACCAAGACCAAGACTGACCGTGCAAGACTTGAGCAAGAACAAGACATAGCCTGCAAGACTCTTGCGTCTTGCAGCTAGGACTTAGCGCTATTTCACTGAGTAGTTAGGTGTAACAGTTCGGTGTATAGGTAGGTACGCTTAGGAATTCTATGAGACGCAAAAAACTGTATCAAAGAATATGAAAAACTGGACCTATGCGCATTACTACTAATACCATAAACATAGCGAATAAAAAAATATCTATTAAAATCAAACTGAGTGCATGCATAGTTATGTTTTAACCATCGGCACTTTGATAATGCGGCATCAAAGGTTTTGTACTTACTTTTCAAAGAAATTTGCCGCTTTTCGGAAGTACATGGTTATGATACACGCGCCGGGGCTTCTTTTGAAATCTAAAACAACCGTTGCCGCCACGCCGAAATCATAACATTTGTGACACTATTTGATTGCCGCCATAGGGCGTAGGTATACTCATGCAAAATAATTTCGAATTTTTTTAAGAGTACCTACAGGTGTTCCAAAGAATAAATAAGTTTCAGAGTGCTTAGAATGAAAATGAATACATTATACTGATCACGCAAGTAGTATTATGATTAGGATAAAATGGTAAGGATAGGTAGTAGATGTCATATTAATTCATTCTAGTAAGTATATATTATAATATTGATTACTTATATGGTTTTAAACTAATTACTTAGGTACTATTATTGTACATTTAGTCATTATATTTCTTAAGTTTTTACAAGAAAAAATAGCAAAAAAGTGTTCAAATATCACCCGTTTAATAAATATTGTAGCCACTTTAAATATACTTGAAACGTGTAAAAAAATTCTACAAAACTAATAAAATAATATAAAAAGCGTAGGTACTTACCTACTAATAAAATAAAAAGCCTGCGATAAGAGTTTTGTATTACTTACCAGCCCGAATATCTCTGAGAGAGATGATGAGAGTAAGTATTTACTAGCTGTGCCCGCGACTTCGTCCACGAGGAATAGTAACTTTGGAGGTAGGTATAGTGACGTTCAGGACTTATTTATTTATTTTAAAACTTCTGTCATCAAACATACAAACGAACTCTTCAGCTTTATAATATTAGTATAGATGTACGCCAAAACAATGTTCCAATTCTAATACGTTTTTCTAAGATTTAAAGTAAACTTTAATAAATAGTAATAGACTAATAGGTAATTGCAAGACTTGCAAGACTCTTGCTGCAAGACCAAGACCAAGACCAAGACTGGGAGCGCAAGACCAAGACCAAGACCAAGACCAGGTGTATTGGCGCAAGACCAAGACCAAGACTGGCTAAGTCTCGTCTTGTTCTTGCATTTGGGCAACACTACCCCTATTACATGGGACTTAAACATAACTGGCGAAATGTGGGTGTAATAGGTTCACCTCTGCCTAAACCTTCGGGAAATAAGGGCGTGATGTTATGTTATGTTAGGTATAGCATGAACACCTACACCTTTAAAAAAATATTACCTCGTGACTGAGAAGGAATTATGAATAACGGCTAGTAAGGACCCTCGGTGTGTTTAGAAATGTATTTACTCTCATAGCGTAATATTCGAATCATAAAATTCAAAACGAGTTTATAATGACATACTTTATGAACACAATACCGAAATTTAATAATAGAATCATACTATAACATTTTTTCTCTAACAAAATAATGCTATAAAACAAATTCTTTTTCTATTACGATACAGGGCTATTCCAAGAAGTTAATATCACCAAGGAGTTTCCATCAACTTTTGCATTGGAACGTTTAAACGGGGGACAGCAGCACCCGCTGTAGCGCATTTGTGCGGTGATGTGCTGGTGCAGACGACATTCATTTGTTTTTTTGTACTGAATTTCGTGGGATTTTTCAAATTTATTCTTGATCTTTAACTTTGATCTTTTATTTAGTATTAGGTTCAATCCCAATGTATAAGAGTAGATAAAGTAGTGTATGAAACTGCACATAACTAGGTATTAAAACATTCGTGTGATACTATTAAAAACCTCGCCTACGGCTCGGTTTTTAAACACACACTCATGTTTTAATACCCCTCATTATGCAACAGTTTCAACAACTACTATTATAATACCTTTTATAAAGTTTCATATTGAGACACGAACCAACAAAATACGATCTAGAGGAATGTGGCCGCTTTTTTTTAGAAGGTAAACTTTGTAAAAGGTATTAGAAAATTCTAGACACACTTACCGAGGGTCCTTACTAGCCTTTATTCGTAATTCCTTCTCAGTCACGACGAGATAATATTGAATAATTGGATAATAGTGGATCATTGGGCGCACCCTTAACAAGCACGTACAAATTAAAATGGCTAACTTGTTGACCTCTCACTTGCACGTATTTTTGCTGCGGGCACATAAATATTGTACTAACTAAGTACCAAAAATTTTTTGTACAGCAGTACAGCATGCTAGCTACCCTGAATTTATTTAACAACGTACATGTTATGGATCAGAAGGGCACTGTAACAAAAACACGAATGTTATAGTACATTACTGCCGCGGTCTATAATGACTACTTTGCTGGTCGCGCTGATGATGGCCGACAGCGCAGCGTAGCGCAGCTCCAGGCCGACACAGCGCGGTCAGCGTGCAGCACTTGATGGACGAGCTGAGATAAAGGCCGAGGCCGTAGGTCGAGGCCTTTACAGCGAGGACAGCAAGGGCTGCAATGATGGCCAAGCTGGAAGGCCTAGAGCGTAGCTAGGCTAGCTCGAGGCAATCATAGCGTGACCAGCGAAGCAGTCATGGTGGGCCAAGGCTTGTATAGTGCTTTACTCAAAAATGCAAGTACCTTCATTTTGTTGGAAAGATCATTGAAATACGCAAGAAAAACATTTTCGGATAAAGATTTAGATTTCCTACTGATTTTCCACTGCACAAATTTTTCATATGCAAGCTTAATTTTTCCTTTGAGTTTCGCGGTATTAAATTAACAACCACTAATTTAGCTTCATTTTTAATGTCTAGCGGTGTTAAACACATTAAATCGGAAGAATTTTTGCTTTGAGAGCTCATTTTTAGCAAAAAAGTCACTAAATAAAAATAAAATTTTCACCGAACCGCGCTTTTGTTACTTCTGTTTTTTTTTTAACAATGGTAGTTGGAACTATACAGCCAAATATGGAATAAAATCTTTTTGTACCTATCTCTACAAATACAAACAGCTGTGTTTTAAATAAAATCTTTTTGCATTCGATTTTTTAAAACGTTGAAACGTCAAAATAGCGGCCGGCAATGTTTTGCCGGCCTGTTAGAGCGACCAGCAAAACTTTGCTGGCCGCTCCTTGAAACAGAACGGCAAGGTCGACTTTGCTCAAACAAGGTTGTCAAAATAATGACCACATTACATGCATTTTTGAGTAAAAAAAATATCTACTACTACAACATAAACATACATGAATGAAATATGCGCATAAAAATAAAGTTTCAGATTGTAATAACTATCATCACCAGCCTATAATGTTCCTACTGCTGGGACACAGGCCTCCTCTCTGTGAGAGGGAGTGGACCGTAATCCACCACGCGGGCCCTGTGCGGATTGGTAGATGTCACATGTCTTCGAATTTTTGGTTCTAAGACATGCCGGTTTTCTCACGATGTTTTCCTTCACCGTTTTTGAGAGCAGTGGTGATGAAATAATTTACACAAAGTAAAGCGCCTGTCAGGGTTCGAACCTACGACCTACAACTCGTAAGTCGCGGCCGTTACCACTGGGCCACCACTGCTCTCTCCACCTAACCCTAACCCCCTAATCCTAATAACTATGTTACCGGAAAATGAACTTTACCAAACTCATAATATTGGGGGTGTTCTCGGCCTTGAGATCACTGAAAGGTCAAACAATTGATTCCCAAACTTCGTTGGTGAGAAAGAAAGGTTTTATTTTTGAAACCGAAATAAACTGATTACTATCGATCCTACTTACATAATTCCATTAGCACTAATTTCGTTACAATAATAATAGGCATAGGCATCAATAATAAATAATTGATTATAATGACAGAACTTGCGTGAGCGAAGACACTTAATCATAATCAATCAGCATAATGCTGACCGCTTCTACATTCTACCCACAGTTTGGGCAAAGTAGCTACTCTGTGGTCAGGCCTACAAATAGAACACGACATCGCTTTTAGGTACGAATGCAAAGGCCACGAACAAAGGAGCCTCTATAAAACTGTGAACTTCATATAACATTTATATCTCTGGTTTCGGCACCCTGGCATTGTTTCTGACAAGTTCTTGTTCTTAAAGGATCTAAAATAAAAAAATTACAAAAAAACAACCGACTTTGTATTGTTTTTTTAGAAGTCGGTTGTTTTTTTTTTTTTTTTTTGTAAAAATGTTTTTATTTCTCGCTTTTTAGTGGGTCAGTAACCTTGAAGTACATCCTTCCCAATAAAAAAAGAATCATCGGAATCGGTTGGCGTGATATTGATTTAAGGCTTGTGCAGACCAGCGCGACACGCGACGCGACACAAAGGCACCGCTCGTCGCGCGACGGGCGGTGCCTTTGTGTCGCGTTGGTCTGCACAAGCCTTTATTCGTCCATTTGTCGCGCACATACTCAATGCAAATTTAAGACTTATATGGTTTTCTCATGGATGCTACTGTCAGAACTGGACCACACGGGAAGCACCGGCTTTCAAATAAAAAAAGAATCATCAAAATCGGTTCACCCAGTCGAAAGTTCTGAGGTAACAAACATTAAAAAAAAACAGTCGAATTGAGAACCTCCTCCTTTTTTTGAAGTCGGTTAAAAAAACAATGCGCTTCTAAACACTCATATGAAGAACTTTCTCAAATCATTATGAGAACCTCATAAACCGGGAATACCCCTGTAGTAAACTACAAAAAAAATCAGTAGTCTACGCTATTACAATCGTCGTCCGCCACACTCGGCCATCCGTGCCATTATCCAAATCTATTTGGGGTTTGGGCAGCATGTTCTTCTCCAAGTAAATTGGGATAAAAGCAGGCGTATAATATCCCTGGGGCACAGATATCTCTTGTAGTTTTCCAATGCGTAGGTACACAATATGCCTATACTGTAATATTAAAAGTTGTTGGTGTCCTTAGCCAAATCATTTATTTTAATACGCACATAATGAGCACTTTTGAACGTCAAAATGTACAAAAAAATAGAATCAATTCTAGTTGCCCCTTCAAAAAGGTAGATCAGTTACAAAAGCTCTTATATAATATAGTACCACTTACAAAACCTGTTTAAGTTATGTGTTAAGTTTTATTTGACAGTTTAAATTTGATATTATAGCCTATTTGAGACGCAACCTAACTCAATTTAATATACATATTATGAAACATTATATTAAAAACTTTTTATAGATCTGGGATAACTCTAACTCCCAGATGTGTTATAGCCTAGTATTGCCACATTCAATATAAAGAAATTTGGACAGCAAAAAATGTGGGTTCAGAAATCAGGACGAAGTGTTAATCAAGAAGGGAAACATCTGGCAACACTTAACTTCTTTGCCCCTAACAATTTGTAAGAAAGTTCGTACACTTACTAAGTAGCTCGTCCAATATCACTGTTTTTTGTGGCATCATCTGGTAGAGTTAATATTCACAGTTGGATATATTAGAATCTAGAGAAGATTGATATCTTCAGTTGTATGTGAAATCTTACCCCACCAAAAGAAGTAATAAAATATGTATTTATTTATTCTATTATTTTTGTATAAGTACTCCAACGACTTATTCACTAATAACATATTACACAAAAGAACTTATATATCTATGAGTATGGTGAATTTGTCACTTAAAAAAGTACACAGCTTAGACATAGATAAAAAATACAAACCAATTAAGAGAATTTAAAGTAATTTAAAAAGAACGAACTTATTTTTTTTTATAATGCAAAATAAATAGGAGCTACTTAGGAAGACAATATAAAAGAATATGAACTAAACAAACGTAAAAAAGTAGTGTCCGCCCGAAACAGGTTTTTCAGTCGAAACCGAAACGAAAACCGAACCTTCGGCCTTGCTCTCAGTTTCGACCGAAACCGAAACCGGAACTTACTTAAAAATATTTAAAATGTCTATTGTATACTGAAATCTAGTGAATTTTTCACACATTTATAAGCATATACAATGTATATTATTAATGCAGACGGTTAAAAAAAAAACAATTAAAAATTAAACTCAACAGAATGAAGTTCAATAGGGCGCGGCGGCGCGGCGGGCCAGCACGAGTTAGCCGCGAAGTTCGCCGAACGACGAACGATTATTCACGAAATAATTCAAGTTTCGACGCGGCCGAAAGTTTCGGCCATTGCTTGGCCGAAAGTGAAACTAAGGCCGTAACTAGATTTCTTGCCCGAAACTGGCCGAAACCGAATAAAAAACCACTATAAAAAAGAGAAAAGATGGGTGAAGTCGGACTGTGGATGATGATAATGATGATGATGATGAAATGAACATAGTATGTATAACTTGTTGAAGAAAGGTACAAAGACGAAATTATTCAGAGTTCTCTACGGTGAATAAAATGTTATAAGCTGATACTAAGTTGGTACATTCTAAGATTGAAGATCCGTAGGAATTTACTTTTGCTATTTATACTAATTACCTTTTTCAACTCTACTGATTGTATCTATACAATCTAAGTACCTATCGGTTGCAATCCCTCCGTGATTGCGAGCGTTGCAAATTGCTTGAAACTTCTGAAAATAAATCGAGAAACTTGCTTGAATTCAATGTTCTTTTTCATGGTCTTAGTGCTTTTCCGACCTGGCCGTCTTTTCATTGGCAATTGAAAGTCCTTTATTTTTTATTTTGTGACTATTACATTTCTGATTTTTCACGAAATTACTATTGAGTAACCACCCCGCCTGTATTCAAAAAGTAGTCGCCATTTTCGCTTTTATTTACCACATACAACCTCCCAAAAGGCCGGACTAGGAACAACTTAAAAAAAAACGCATTTAAAAGAAATCATTTAAATATTCCACCAATCTCAAATCAAGATTGGCTCACATTTTATACAATTTTACTCCTCTCGGAAAAAATGTGGCACAAAAACGAAACTACAAAATTCAGCAGTTGCTTTATCCACTGTATGTTTCCAATTACGTTGACAAATGTACACCAAACAGAGGATTAATCAATCACGGACACAAATAATATGTCCTCCGCAAACCTTTTGAAATATTATCTCTTTAGTCCAATAAATATAAAGCTCCACATAATATGTAAATCCTAATACATGTCAACGTGAAAGATAAATCACCGACAGAAATATTAGTGGGTTCATAAAAGGCCTACAATCTTGATAAAGTATCAAAACATTATTAATTTCAATCAACGAAAACAAGTATTTGTACACGTGCCGCTGCTTATGAAAAACGTTTGATTTTCCGGTATTAAAACCAACCGAAGGCCATCACCGAAATTAAGGAAAACTCATCGACTTTCCACGATGTAGGTACTTGACAAAACTTGACGCTGACTTTTGTATTTATTATATGAATAGGTGGGATACTTCTGCAGTTGCTTCAGTCGATGAATAGATCCCCTCTTAGGTATATAGGTATCTATAGATCCACATTGTGAAGGCCTTGCTATTGTTACGATCGCACAATCTAGGGCTCGTCTGCTAAATATATTCTCAAATTTTTTGCTACTAGGTTAAGGTTGGGAATGAAACTTACAAATAGAATATTTGAACATTTATTTATTGGAAAGGTAAACACTTAGCCAATAAATTTTACACAAGACTAGGACACGCTTTCGACATTCGGCACTAGAATTAGATTTTCCAAGTGCAAAACATTTTTTTCGAATGTCATTGCTTTGAACATGTTGCCCCGATACTATAATTTTACTGCGATTATTGTAGTTCGATGTAACGCTACTTCGATAAACTCCTTTGCGAGTTTTGCTAGTTAAACTTCGATACTTGTTATTACTTGTTGTCCGAATAATATACCTGTTCCCTGCGACACCCGACTGCAGATTTATGCAGAATCTAAATAGACTATCGATGAAATAAGTATCGAAGTATCAATACATCGGTGTAAATTTGTTCGTAGAGGAGTTTATAGAAGTAACATGACATCGAAATAAAGTGTCGTCGATGTAACAAACATCACAGAAATTTCAACAAAGAAGTTTCGCATTAGAATGGGACACCCAGAAAATCTAACTTAATGAAGCACTACTGAATTTTCAGTCTTAGTAACAATTATAAAAGGCGAATTGAGATTGATAGCTTTTATATGAAATTCTCAATTGTGAGCAAAGTGAGTTTAAGTTTTCAAGGAGGAACGAACCTGCCGGGCGCGGCCGAGCTAATTTCTCTCGAGAATCTTCTAAACAACCAACCATTGCTTGAATAGTTTCTTAATAACTCGTCTGGCTCTAATTACTTAATCAGGATCAGATACCTTCTCTATTAATTTGTAAATTTCCATGAATATTAACCGGTAATCTATACTTATTATGAATTATTTTAGAGATTCAAGCTATTAATAACACCTAACAATTTAATGTTATAAATTAATTTGATGACTTTAACAATAATTATCATCGCGAATCCATTAAACAGTCTGTCCTTGCTCAACAAAAATTAGGCATAACGGCATTTAGGTCAAACGCGGTTACAGCCGTCGCAATTCACGTCCAAAACTTACCTCGAATGGATTCAATATTTAATCCTCTTTTCAGAGTCCGGGCAAAAGATTAGTGAAAGACATTAAAGGTTGGCTTTCTAGTGGGAACGTGGGGGAACTATTCAGAGGAGTGGGCAATCTTCTATGTGGTTTCCGATGTGAGCGCCGCGTGAATGGTGGCCAAATTGCCAGCGAAGGGCTGACTCATTCGAGCCGCAGATTGCGCTGATTCACTTCACTTTACTCCACTCACATTTTATCTAGTGATCCCATTTAGAAGATAAAGTATTCAGTGTAAAAGAGTTTTTTTTATTATGTTGCGTACACATATGAGAAATTGCCATGAAAATTGATTTGATGCCATATCATGTTGGATTTGAACTAAAAATGTGTGCTGTTGATCAAATATATGTAGGTATGCTTTATCAAACTAAAACACGTTACTGCAAACGTGGCATGGCACTCTCATAAAAAATACGTAAATTGGCTGATAGATAAATTGCAGGCAGTACAAACATAAATAGAGTCCCAATCAATTTGTCTAAACCCTCGCATGCGAGGTCCACTTACCTATTGAACAGTTAACACTATTTTGTAATTAGCACAGCTCACTAACGCAAACGGCTGTAAAGCAAAACAATACAATACAATAGAGCTACATAAAAAAACAGTGGCACTCCGGGAGTGCCGACAGTAGTGAAAACTTGAACAATTTTACTGTGCAAGAAATACTTTTAATGAGGTTTCGGTAACAGTGTCGCGAGTTCAATTGTTTTTTCCCATCTCAAAAATGCCTAACGCGCCTAAAGAAGTTTTCACTCCAAAAACTTTATTATTCGGACTTTAAAAGTTGCTAGTAAAGGCGAACGACAATCATGTATAAAATGCATTTATTCTATTCTTGTGACTACTGCATTTAGCTTTCCTACACAATATTAAAAGAAATCGTCATGCAAAAGTCAATCAGACTTAATCAGACCATCTTCATGGAGAATGTTCTATCCCGTAAACCCGGATCCTGAGAATAATCAAAAGAATATTAAAAGAGGAAGCTCCCTAAATTGTATGTTAATTTGCTTTAATATTCTGAAAAAGTCACGCATACTATCAAAATGGAACTTTAGTTATTAATATATGATTTATTGGATCTTTTTCTTTCTGTATATAAAACAGTTACGTAATTGGAACATTTTCGCTCGATTCATTTTTTATTCGAAAATCATGTATTATTGAAAGATTATTTGAAACAAAAACAAGATAAGGGTAAAACAAGGCAATAAATATAGTTTATTATCCAAATATGAGGAAGAAGACCAAAGAGCGCACGCGATATTCAACTTTATTACTGATGTGTTAGCGTTTAGCACATAGTGAAGTGGTAGAGTGCATGGGGGCGGAGTTTACGTGAAAATTGTGTTTGGAGTGCCTGGTCTTAATATACATCAAGTATATTTAGAAAAAAATAAAAGTGATTCCGTCATATTCTTACAGACGTCATGAAAAGTCTGTAATATTCACCAGTTTTTGACGTTAAGGTGTTAAAAATCGCTCTGTATTTGGACAACCGTTATTGTGTGACCGTTTTTGAAGTAAAAACTTCTTTAGGGCATTTTTGAGATGGGAATAAACTATTGATTTCGCGACACTGTAACGCAATTTACCGACACCGTGGAGCAAAAGACTTTTTTTTCAAGTTTCACTTCTTTCGGCACTCCCGGAATGCCACTGTTTTTTTTTTTTCTTAACTTCACTTTCTTAGGCAACCAAAGTTTAAGCACAATTTTATAAAACAGTCCCTTTTATATTTCATTTGTTTGAAATTAAATCCACGATTGAATCAATTACAATTTTGCATAACACAGCGAGAGGAGTGACAATAACATTCCATTTTATTCGATGAGTTCAATCCTACTTGATCTAGGCTTGACCCATAAAAACTTCGGCGCCGCGAGAAAGAATGGTTAGGGGTTTTCCAGTTATATCCAGTTAGTTCTGTCTCCACCACGCTTTAAACCGTGCCACGAAAGTTTTAAAACCTCGCAGCAATAGTCTCGAATACAAATTCCGAATGAAACTCTCTCGATGCGGCCACATAAAAATTGGAACGACTCGAAACAGCCAACAATTACTTTGCAGTACGAGAGCCTCATAAATTACAACGGCTTTTTATTTTTCTTCTTAATTGTGTCTTAACGAATTTATCAAATTTACGCTTACGTGGCGGAAATTTATGGTGATCCAGGTCTTAGGGTACGAATTTTATAGAGCCTGAATTCGGAAGAGCTTATTGAGAATTAAGTCCTCGCGGTTTACCAAAAATTATTGCTGTAAAAGTTTACTTCCCGCAGTTTCACATTTGTAGCAAACTTTTATCTTTGAATAAAATGGAAGTGGTTTTTTATTCGGGTACTTGTAAGTTTTATTCCTACTTGAATTAATGTAGCTTATATTACCTACTTTGTGAATAATTTATTTGAGATAAATCGGACTAAAATAAGTACATTTATAAGAAAAAAGTATCACTTCTTTAAGCAACCGTAAAAACTACATTTCTATTAGATAATAGTAGATTGTTATACGAGGGGCTAAAATAACCCATTGTAACGAGGTAGTTTTACTCCCGAGCTTCAGCGAGGGAGTAAATAGAAACCGAGTTATAATGGGTTTTAGCGCCGTGTGTTACACTCTAATTTTCACTACGATTGCGAGAAAATAAAATAATCCAATACAATATTAAATAGTTTATTTTATTTAAATGTACAATTTGTACAATTCTGGATATTTAACGAGATGTTTTCCGGGAACTTAATTTCAGTCCTCTGTGAAGATGTTCTCACTAGATGATGACATTTTCACTGTTGTAAATTATATTACGGTCACCAATTCAATTCGTAATTACAGAAAAATTCTAAAGATTTCGCGCCAATGTCTTTTTTATTTCTTCTGTAGCCGCAACGCAATGCACGTACCTATTCTACCGAAGAGATAGCCGCATTTAGTTCCATTTTCAAAAATAAAATGTTCTTCTTTTTTTTGTGAACCAGTAGTAAGTCGAGTTCATAATCATGATTATTCTACATAAGAATAAATACTTTTTCGTTTTTCAAGGCTCGTTGGAACAGACAAAAATTAAAAAGAAATTACTTTTTCCCCTAGAGCAAGAAATGCTATTTTTTCCCCGCTCTGGTACTCTACAATGACGGCCTTTTTGAGCAATAGGAGTGAAAATACATTAATTTTCTTGCGTCGCGTAACATTACCGACAACTATCAGAGAACCTATTATCATTACAAAAGAAAAAATAATTAAGCAAAACCTGTAACGGCTTAAATCAACCATAAACATATTGAACTCTCGTTACGTTCATTAACACTCGATCAAGTACCATCTCACGAGACATCCCCTCAGGTACAAAGATAAACAAGATCACATGTCAATTAATACATATTTTACAGGCAACACGACGCGAGGCGGCGCAATGCGTGTCAAGTAGAACAATATGTCAGACTGCTGTCCCAAGTTTATTATAGATTAATAAGCTGCAGATGCCTTTAGGCATGAAATAACAGCATCAATGACGATTGAAGATGTTGTCTTCGTTTTGTGAAGATTTATGAGTACCTGACACATACAAAAATAATCTTTACGAGTCTTACAAAGCTAACCAACCAGTGTAGTCGTCATCAATATAAATACATAGGAGAAAATCAAGTCGCTTTTTCGTATCTGTATGTGTGTTAATTCTTATAATCTACACGATTTGGTTTTCATGATCATTTAGAGATTTTTTTCCGGAATCTTTACGTGTATTTTATTTATTTCTTTTACATTATGTAATACAACTAACTATTAACACTAGGTACTAAATTAAATTAAACAAATAAATACAATAAACAAAAGGACAATAATATTAATATTGTTGAATACATTAATATTTTACTTAGATAAAGGTACTTCAGAAATTTCAATGTTGGCAGGTCGCCACTTCAGTGCATGTTGCATTTAATCATTATTAAGTGCAACAATGCACTGAAGTGGAAAAAGACCATTGTCTTCTTTATCCTTTACACAAATCATTATAAAATAAGCAAAGAACATAAACGTGTCATACAAATTGACGCCACGCTGCGTTCGTCTCATAGGACCACAGTATCGCCCAGTGAGAATACTATACACCGTGAAATTTGAATCACAGTTTTGCTAGAACAAACGTTGTTCAGACCATGGTCTACTACCATTCTAAAACACCCAATAAAAAAAAAACATAATTGGTTTTTGAAAAAACACAAAAAAGACAAAGTTTAAAATGTCAAGATTATTGTTACTCCCTACAACACAGACACCACGCACGGGACACAGCATTGTCTACAGGGAAATGTACCTCCATAAACGAAATTTAGTAAGCAGTAGATAGATAATCTTGACATTTTAAACTTTGTCTTTTTTCAAAAACGAATTATATTTTTTTTATTGGATGCTGTAGAATGGTAGTAGACCATGGTCTGATCAACGTTTGTTCTAGCAAAACTGTGATTAAAATTTCACGGTGTATAGTATTCCTCTTCACCGTATCCGGCAACAGCGACCCAGACTAATTTTCTTTTTTCCTTTCGTGAGCTCTCTGATGACTAGCAAAACCAAATTTGGTCTTGAAAACCCGGTCACACCTTGTACAGAAGAGCTGATCAGCATCGTTTATGTGTACGCATATGAAATCTTTGGGCGACTTTTGCGTATTTGGCGCTTTTTGTCTAAGTCTTCAAGACGACTTGCTTCAAAGCATTCAGTTGCTTTGTGGATTGAGGTGCGCCATCTTTCTCGGTTTCGAGCAAGCTCCTGCCAGCGATCAACAGGTATGCCGCAGGTCGTAAGGTGACGTTTAAGGACATCTTTGTAGCGCAGGTATTGCCCACCCTGTGCACGTTTTCCTTGGGCGAGCTCTGAGTAGAAAGTGGTTTTAGGTAGTCTACTCGTATCCATGCGCTGTACATGACCACACCATCTCAGTTGGATCTTTATCAAAATCGCCTCCATGCCCATCATTACAGTGCGCTTAAGCACTTCCGAGTTGGGAACATGATCTTGCCATTTTATGCGAAGGATAAACCGAAGACACCGTAAGTGGAAAGTGTCAAGCCTTTTAATATGTGAGGTACTAACCATCGAGGCACTAAGTACAATCTACTTGCCCTAAATAAACGGCGAATGTGATTCTAATGAAATAAATAAAACAATTTAATTTTAATTTATGTGTCAATCAGTTTGAAGGCCCAAAATTAATTAAGGTACTTCACAACTTAGAAGTTATAAATAGACCGAAATAAAAAGGCACAGGGTTCGTAATTAAGTATTCATTCTAACTTGAGACGTTAAAGGTATGTAACTTAGGTATGTTGAATAAGTTGGAGATGCTCACAGGCATTTCAATAACGCACTTAATTACAAACGGGTAATCTAAATTAATAAGAGAAAAGATTTGATTTTGTATGTTTCTTTGTAATGGATAAACTCAAAAATACTTAACCGATTTAAAAAAATATTTCACCTTATAGAAAGCTACATTATCAGCGATTTTCCGACTTCCACGCGACCGAAGTCGCGGGCAGAAGCTAGTTTCTCCAATAATTTAGACCGTGAAATTCTTGGAAAGGTTGTAATTTTACGCTAGAATAGTTTATTATTGAAATGGTTTTGTTTTTTATTAGAACGTTTATCGAATTGGATTTATTATTGGTATCTACTGCTTATTCCAATAAAATCTGTAATAGGTTACACAACAAATTGCTTTGCTAAAAGATCCATAATAATATCTCGGAGCGTATCGGATAAAGAAATGGGATAAAATATCTTTACTATTGTTTTTTTCAAATCTGTACTTGACGACCCATTATCTAGGCTATTATATTTGCCTAAGTATTAAGTAGGTACTACCCAAAAATCTGAAACAAACTGAAAAACTGTCTTGACAATCTTATCTAATATTATAAATACGAAAGTGAGTTTGTTTGTTTGTATGTTTGTTACGCTTTTACTTTAAAACGACTAAACGGATTTGGATTTTTTGCACATGGGTAGAGGACATAGGCTACTTTTCATCCTGGATCGCAGACGAAGTCGCGGACAACAGCTGGTTTACTATACAGGGTGGTATGGACATCGATGCACACCTATTACCATGGATTCAGTACATGATTCTCGAAACACTGCGTTGAAATTTTTCGTCGGTTTAAAAAAAATATGTGCCTTTTCCTACAAAAGTGCCCATACCTACGCGGTCAAAATGTATGGAACAGCAATTTTTTTTTTTTTAATAACCGGCGAAAAGTTTCAACGCTGGTTCCTGAATAATGTACTGGATCTGTGGTAACAGGTAGCGCGTCGATGTCCCTGCCACCCTGTGTTTAAACTTGCATCATCTCATCATCATCATCTTTTAGCAAAAAACCAAGCCCCATAGATTTTGAACAAAACTGGGGTAGCTGAATGAGAATTCAGCCTACCCCAGTTTCTCCTAAGTCAAAATCTCACCACTAATTATATTGTCATCAGGTATCCTGGATCCGCAAGCGTGACCTGCACATCCTGACAGTGGGTGTTCACACATACAGCAGCGACGCGCGATTCGCCGCGCTCCACGCAGACGGCTCCGATGAATGGACGCTCCGAGTTGCTCCTGCACAACCTCGTGACTCCGGTGCCTACGAGTGCCAAGTATCCACTGAACCGAAGATCAGTTTGTCGTTTCGACTTACTGTTGTTGGTAAGTAAGATAAAAAAGGCTGTCGCAAATTTAGGCGGGCCGCACCACTTTGCAAAAATCCTTCTGCATCATTTTCATACATTTGTATACCGTACCGCGCTTTTATTGCATTGTAATGCGATGCGATCCAACGCGGCTTTAATTTGCGCATAGCTTTAACACCCGTTATCTGAAACTGAAAGCGTGATCAAGTCTCCTCTCATTAAAATATAATGATGTCAAACCTCATGTAAACTGATTTGATTAACATAAGCGCACATTAACATATCACTCAGTACTCCCTTGGTACCTAGGGTATAGTTAAATCCCATGTAATAGCACGCCAGTTCTGTTATGATTAGATGATCAAAATAACAAGAAACGTAGAACAACAAAAACGTTTAATATATATCTTTACAGCAAATAATTGTTTAAAATAACAAATCACCGCGATTTATACTATGTGAGCTAAATTTATTTCTTGGCTTAATTTTTAATCGTGATGGTAGATATTCATTTATTTTTGTGTTTTACCTAACTGTCTATGTACCTACATACTTAGCAATTCGCTGACCTTTAATCTTGACCAATGTACTATCGCGCATTCTGTTTGGCAAACTAACTAAACTGATTAACCCTGTCAAGTGTGGGCTCAGGAAATCGATTCAGCAGCTGTGCCAAGACACTGATGTACGGTCAATCTTAGGAAAAGTAGAGAATGCTCTAAACTCGCAAACAAGAGACGCTTTACGCATCCAAACTCTACATTAGTTCTATTTATGAAATACTATAAAATAAGACAAAATATAAATTTTTTTTTTTTTACTTTGCAGAGAATAAGGTTAGTTAAATTGAATAGATTATTTCAGTAGACTTGTTGACAAATAATTGTAATTTAAATTGTATCTACAAAATAACACTGAACTGTCATCAAAGAGCACATCACAATTTTATTATGCAACTGGACTAATTGGCAAAAGCCACAAATGAACAGTTTCATTGAAAACTGTAAACACTACGTTGAGTTCAGAGCATATTTTAAATACCAATGCAATTCATAATTACACGTATCATTTATTCATTCAAATTAACCAGCGTTATTATTTATTATGAAATAACAATATCAATAATAAACAAAATGACATGTCTGCTAATCCACAACAATTTTCTTATAGTTCAGTAAACTATTTCATAGTTTTCATGGCTATTGTGATCGATTATCTGATAATTTGATGAATATGTTTTTCATTAAAATACCTAAAATATCCTACCTATTTTATGAATGAGTAGGAGCCAGTTAGATGCAAGCAGCACGAAACAGACCAATTTTGAGAGACTTGGAGGAGGCCTACGCTTAAGAAGCGACATGTAGCAGTGATAGAATAGAACCAAGTTGAAAAACTGCACGTAATTTTGGTACTTAGTAGAAATTAAGGCATTTTTATTTTATATCCCCGCAGTTACATTTAATTCCCTAACATTTAAAAAGCAGGTATAAGAGGAATAAATAAAAAATAAAAAAAACTTTCTCTAATACATACTTAAGAAAATAATAGTAGGTATTTATTATAAGTGGATCACATTAAAAAATAAACTTTCACCATTATTTACTTAATTATTAATAAAGAAATTATTTTTCTTTTGACTTTTCTTTAACATAAATTAATTTCACTTACAAGATGCATATATCTTTATTCCTTTGAATACGTCGTTTTAAAATACCATATTCGTTACTATTAAAGTTGCACTAGTCGACGACTCGAACTCTTTGGTGGCGTAGCTAATATGCATGCTATTTAGTATAGTTATTTATTTAGTATTTGAGTATCTAGTGTTTATTTATTTAGTGAAATAGACGATGATTTATAACAAAAACGAGTGCATAAAATTTCACGAACAGACTTTTGGGCGAATAGATATTTTGGAAAAACTCAAAATAAAATTATTTGAACTTTTGAATAAATTATCTATCCCTGTACGGTTTCTTATTTGCCATTTTCATACTACATAGGTTATTTATTTACGCCCAAAGATTGAAGATTAGACATTTAACTAAACCTGTTTTACAGTCCGTTCAACCGATTTTGACTTTTATTGCGATGGTGACATGACAAATGGCAGCTGCAGTAAACAGTTGGTATTTTAACCACTTTTTTGCCTTTAATGCCATCCTTATGCCTACGGTATAGAAGTCAAAATCGGTTGAACGGACTGTAAAAAAGGTTTATTTAAATGTCTAATCTTATTTCAAATGGAGTATAGATAATAACAAGACAAATTGATAGAATTTTTAGTTTTGAACGTATATGGAATAATAACCGACTAGTGTACCCTTAAATGAGTAATTTACATTTCTGACTGTTCTTTGAATTTTGACAAAAATCTCTTCATCAAACATATTAATATTATCTAAGTTCAAGGTATGTTGTAGTAATAATCTCTGGTTTTCAACAGTGTCGAAGGCGGAGATACTGTCGGGGCCAGAGCTGTTCGTCAGGGCCGGTTCAGACATCAATCTTACTTGCGTGGCGAAGTACGCCCCGGACCCGCCAAGGTAACTAATACGAAAATCTAGACCTCTTACACTAGACATAAAAAATTTAGATGAATTGCTACAACATTTTTACTTTATTTAATAGCAGACTTTCTTAACAGTGTTAGCTTTCTTGTTCATTTTAGTGGCGCCTTCATTTTGTTTACTACTATTATTTTATTTGTTCAATGATAATAGCTATGTTTTATACACGCTTTACAAGGCTTTTTACTTTTTGTGGTCTAATTAAAAAAAAAACTATAAGCTTTAGTTGTAATACAAGATGTACTTTATCCTTTTGTGATAAAAGATTAAGGCAAGACTAGATTTTTAGATGAATAAATTTATTATAAAGGACGAAAGCCAAACTGTTTCGACTGGAAAAAGGCGAAACTTTTTATACGGCTTATAAAGGAAATGGAAAAGGTGCCGTATTCTTACTCGAAACGGGCAGTAACAGCACATGAAAGTGTGGGTTGCCAACATAAAAAACGAGGAAGTACGAAATAACTCTCGAGCGGGACTTTTGTGTCAGCGTACGTGACAAATGTGTAATGAGACCATCTTGTTCAGTTAGATCATATTTGCCCGCACTCTGCGACCTACAAAAGTATCATATTTTGGGCAATGTTACGACGTTATATTCTAGAGCTTGCAATGTAATTTACTACTAGTTTACTAGCGGCCATTTTTTTTTACCTGACCAAATAACTGAATGAAATTTGAGAGCAACTATTTAAAACAAAATATGCAGCTTTTTAAATTCAGCAGCAACAACACCCAGACACTCCACATAAACGAGAGCAGAAAATACGATCCATGTTTAAAAACGTTTACGTCACTGAATTACTTATGTATGTAAAACAAATACGCCTAAAATAATACACGCGACGAAAAATTCGATCTTCGTTATTGATGTTTGCGGTTGTGTAACTCCGAGTAAATATCCGCCACAAATCGTTGCGGTGTGAATAGACGACCCCGCCTTCCACCTTACGATCTTATAATGAAAGTGTGTTATCGTGTAGGCACCTTTTCACACCGCACCATGTCTATATATTTAGTGTTCGTATCCATAAACATGATAAGCTTATTTTCAGATAAAAGGGTCGACTGAGGTCCCTAAGTGAGGTATTCTTTGGCTATCAACGTTTAATGGTGGTCGATGTCTGAGATCTATCGAGGGACCTTCAATTTGAATATTGAAACGATGATACGCTCCATGTGGACAGATACAGTTATTTATTCCGACGTTTCGTGAATTATTTATTATCGTAACTCAATGCAGAAACTTAAAAAATATTTTTGTTGCGTTAATTACGTCCAACCAATATTGTATTTATTCGTGTATGTTTCGGAGTGACTGCAGTCAGATGTACACGACTTTTAGCGCGGGGTTCTTTTGTTTGTCGAGTTTCACATGACTCGTGATTATTATGAGCACAGCTTTCATGAGTAGAGTTTTCTCAGTAAATAACAGTTCATCGCACAAAGTGGAATTAATAATAAATATAAATTGCAATTTCCGAAAGTGAACGTATCTTTGTTGAAAGTCACTTTATAAATAAACAGAATAAATAGCTATAGGTCAGACCCGGAAAACGTTTGGAACGAATAAATATTTTAGCTTGTAAACAAAAGTAAAACATGTTTAATATGGGACAAAAACATTAAAATTAGTAAGTAGTTCGAACATATGACCCAAATAGACTGCTTATTAAACTAAAATTACTAAGTTCGGTACAAAACACATCCTTGAGTATAACGAATAGCCGTGTGACGTGAAATAACATGTAATTAGAGTAGAATGAGCCCGACTAAGGTGTTGGACTCATATACACAATCAACACGAAACTTTTACTTTTGTGTTTAAGTTTGAAGTTTTGTTTAATTTTCGGTATTTTAATGGTGTTTTGTAGATGAAGTAAATGTTCCTAAGTCGACCTTTATCTTATAAAGCGGTAACATTAAATCTGGAAAGTAATCTCTTTCTCGTGACTCTAGGCAAAGGTCCAAAAACCGCCATTGCAATTTATTTAACCTAACTAGCTACATCTCGCGGTTTCTGAGATTCCTACAGAAACCATGCATTTTACTGGCAAAAATAGTATCCTATGTTACTTGAAAATAATGTAGATTTCTATTGGTGAAAGATTTTTTGTGATCGCATCTATATGTTCATAGATCACCGTACAACTTGAACTCTTAAAAATATAAGCTAATATTTTTAGAAGAAGTATGGATTTTACCTATGATGCTGTAAGTGCCTCTCAAATTCGGGTCTATCTAAAAAAGTGTGATGTAATACAGGGTGGCAGGGAGATCGACGCGAAAACTATTAGGTACTATGGATTCAGAACATAATTCTGAACGATGAAATTTTTCGTCGGTTATTTTTTTTTTTTTTATCTGCTGTTTCATAGAAAAATGCAATACCTACGCGGTCCAAATGTGGGGAACAGCTGAATAAAAAAAAAACCGACGATAAATTTCAACGCTAAGGTTCAGAATCATGTACTGAATCCATGGTAACGGTTTTCGCGTCGATGTCCCTGCCACCCTGTATATTTTAGAATTAGAGGGGTCCTCAAACGCTGCCTTGATATAGTTCGTGATATGAATAGAAAAACTAATCTCTTTGTCGTCGTTGGCAACGCACGGATATATCTTAGGCGGTAACCACTTATCCAATATAAGATGAGATTGTGTGATACTGAATTAAATTCGCCAACAAAAAGAAATGTTTTATAAAGGATATTATTTTTATGAGATTGAAATTCTTTTTTATGTTTATTTGTCAAGATTAAAATAAAGTGTTAAGTTTATGTATTTATTCTTAAAGTCTAATTTAAAAGTTTCTAAAACTTTCCAACTCACTTTTGACGTGATGCTTTATGATCTTGTCTTTGCTTTTTCTTTCAGACTGTGATTTACTTTAAATAACAGTGTCCATTATCTAATGTACCACAAAATATAGATAACTTGTGGTACTAAATTAAAAGACTAACTATCTGTATAAATAAAAACAAAACGACACTTAGGCGTCGAAGTATTCGTCCGCATCGCTGTCATCCAGAATCGTGCCCAGAAGACTGGCAGCATTGCCACGTTGAATGGCAATGCTAATTCTTTGGCCAAAGAACGAGCCATCCCTCTGGTCACGTGAAGTGTCGACCAGTCGACGAGAAATTTCCTTAAAAAGGAGACGCGCAGTCGGGCCCCATGATCCGAGCGTTTCGACCCCAAATCGTAAAATAAAAACGTTTAACATTTTGCTCTCGCAAAAAAAAAAAAACTTGTGATAATGTCTTATCATCATTAAGGGCGATTTAAGTTGTATAAAATGCATTGAAGCATTTTGTACAACGATGAGAACACATTATCACTGTATATTCGTCTATAGATTTTTTTGCAATTGCATACACTTTTTGGAATGTTTCTTAGTATACAATTCAAATCACCCTTCACACTGTCCACATTAAGTTATTAAGTAACATCATATACTTTTCATACTCTGTTTTAAAAAAGGACATCCGAAATCTTTTATTGTACTTGACATTAACCACCATCTTTGTTTCACTAGCTTCATCTACTGGTATCGAGGCGAACAAGTAGTGAACTATGCTCAGCGAGGCGGTATCAGCGTGGAGACAGAGCAGCGTACGCGCACAAGCCGGCTGCTCATCGCACGGGCTGCACCACACGACTCTGGAAACTATACGTGTGCACCGAGCAGTTCTGGTAAGGAAACTGTATGATTCATGTATTTTATTTAATTGTATGCTTCATGCCTTCTTCTTCTTCGAGTCGATGATTCTTCGATCAGAAATCAGCATTGTCCTTGCAAAGGTCTTTCATGATGCAGCGGTTGTGTATAATTTATGTATATTAACTGTATGCTGTATATATGTCGTAGGATGATTTGATAATTCGATTTTTCCTAGGAATATTGCGAAAACACGGATAATTAGACAATGGTGAAAACATATCTGCGAGCAACTTGGAAGTAGCGCTCGCTCGGCTCGCGCGCATTTGGTCATAGTTTTAATCTAACCAAACCTATTCCACCCAGTTCAAAATGACAAATCATACAATCTGCCGCAGAAATATTTTCACCGTTGTCTAATTATCTTTGTTTTCGCAATATCCCTAGGGTTTTCGCGAAAATTCGAATGATCAAATCATCTTACGACATATACATAAATTATAGCTTTTCTATCGGTGGTAATATAAATGTTCTGAGAAACAATCAACTTAGTACTATCTCATAGCAGTAGGTATGCTACGGCGTAGCCATTGACTACGAAAAACGTAGCAACGTGCTACGGATGTAGAAATCATCATGGAGAAAACATCTAGTTCTTTTGGCTGAAATTTTATTTGTTGAAATTGATAACAGACAAATCTATCACATTTTATTTCCAACTTGAGAAAAAGCATCCATTTCATTTCAAAATATACCTACCTATTATTTGAGAAAAGTAACTTACATTACGAAATGGACTGTAATGTAATTTTCAATGTTCCAACATATCATATTTTAATAAAGTAGGCGCAGACTAATGACTTCATTAGGCCTCTTGAGACAAAAACCAAGACGTTTCACTTCACTCCTCGAGGCAGTGATATTATCCCTAACATTACTTCGACTTAGGTGACATTGTTCTTTCACTTTATTAAAACCCAAATTCTTCCACATATTGCTCCAACTACATGAAAATATAATTATTTCTCTAATTAGAAGGAGCACAAACATACTGTTTGAACGGAGAAATAGGGCCGACGCATAAATTTTATAACCGATTAAAGTCGGGGAGCGGGTCAATATCTCATTGTTACGACTATCGGTTTTACCCTCATTATCGGAGGGATCAACTATTTGGTATAGCGTGTTTATTATTTAGTTTATTTGTTACTTTATTTGGCTTCTCAATATAGGTATTATGTTAGTCAAAATAATATTTTTATGAGAATCAATCGCTGGTCAGAATTCTAAAATTCAATTCTATTCATACGGTGCAGATTGAGTTTGCTCTGATGAAAATGATTCAAAACAATTGAATTAAATCAAGTTTTGCGTGGAATCTATAGCGCTGTTATAAAGTGCTTTTTATACAAAACCTTTTTCCACTTTTTATATGATTTTGCATGTCTTTATTATGTATACAGGAAAAAGGGAGCATCATAAGTATAAAAACATAACATTTTAATAAAGAAATAGAACCATTATAAAAACAATTTTTTAAATCCCTCTTTCCCTTTCAAATGAAACCTCGTACGTACAATACAGACTCACAGATTGCCATATTCAGTACCTTCATATTAAAATTGTTCGTTACAAGGATTTGCTACAAACTGCTGTGTAATTATTCCAGTCTGGATTCTTACAAAGTAGCTGAACATTATTGCTATGTTCCACAATTACCTACACGATTGTTTAAACGCTGCCAACTTTTTAATTGACGTCGTTTAATGGCTTTAAAAGAAAACTCAATTTTAGATGTTCTTGGAAAGTATAAAAGTATTTGAGTAATTCTAAATGTTTGTGTGTGGAAAATTGCAGTATTTATTTGTGATTACAATGCAGTACACTATTAACATAATACAGTGTTCATATTTCTAGGTTAATGCATTACTAGTTGCATGGTGACTTTAAAATGTAGGCTGCTAGCTTGCTAGTATGCCAGGACGTTTCATTTATCTAAGTTCAACATTCGAGGTGGCATGCATATTTTATGTTTGATATCATCGTACATCATGATTTACAGGCAACGTTTTTCAAATGTTTAATGTAAACCTTATTGTTTCTAAATCGTTGGTTGTAAAGTATCTTCTATTTTCTTACTAGACTTTTAAATATTGATCGAAAAGTGTTATTCAATCTTTTTGAAGTAAGCCTAAAGTTTACGTCCAATTTAATTGAGCTTATACATATTTTAAAAGCAAGATAGGGCAACCCTTTACATCATTTGTAAGCAATCAGGGGCGCCCGCAGTTAATCGATAACGCTACGTGATATTAGATAGGCTGATTTATGACGAAACTTTGTTGTACAGAATCGGCGTCAGTTATAGTCCACGTGCTGAGCGGCGAGCGGCCGGCGGCTATGCAGAGCTCGGGGTCCACGCCACCGCGCCTCAACCGCGCCATCCTGGCCACACTGACCGCGCTCACCACGCTGCGCCAGCCCCGGCCAGCTCTGATAGTCGCCCTCCCCGTCGCCGCACACTACTTCACTATCCCAACTCTACTCATCAGTCTTCTCTTCGTCAACGCGCTCGTCAAACTCCTATCAAAATTCATGACAGCCCACAACAAACCGACATCCTCAAGATGACCTATCAGTGCAAACGCGACTTCCCAAACGTTTTAAACGAAGGAAGTATTTTATATGATTGAGTGAACAAGCGAATTTGTGGCGGACCTTCGGATTATTTTATCTGAATTGAACGTATTTAAAATACAACGATAAAAATATATAGACAGTAATGTTTCCTGTGAGGTAATTTTAAGGTGATAAATCCATAGCATGTATGGTCAGTTAAAAAAAATATTATTATTTAAAAATCTCCAAATTTTTATTTTATCTGTAACAGACTAGAGGGATTTTAGTAATTTCGATAAATAACGACCGGAGAGATTAATGTGATACGCATGAGATAATCCATCTGATGATTTATCCGAAGCTGAATCTCCTTTGTTCTCACAGCTAACTACGTTCGTCGTCTTAATCCGGCATCGAGATTACAAGCAAATCGATTTCGTTAGTCCAACACAGAAATTTACCGAGATTCAATCGAAGCGGGAAGCTTATCTATGCGTAACGTATATCTAAGCCGCTGGTTGCTCTCTTTGCCACGTTATTTGCGTTCGATCAACTTGAACAAACAGTGTCTGTACTAATACTAAAGTAGACCTGGATACATAGATATTTATGTATTGCCAAAAACTAATTCATACGACAACTTTCGTGTTTACAAGTTTAAATAAATAAATGTAACTTCTGTATCATAATTTCTGTATCTAAAAATCTTAACTCAAATATGAAATTAAGAACTTGAAAGACAAAGTTTAAATTCATTTTGTACAAAGTTTCTTCAAAAACCAATTAATTATTAACTCTCTCATTATTTTTATTTTGTCGCAGCCATGTTTATTTTGAATTTATCTTAGATTAAACGTTAGTAAATTTAGTTACCACGCAATCTTAATCTTATGAAATAATTGGCTGTTGACGAGAAATTAGAATTCTCTTGTTGCAATTTGTAAAGGAAATCTTAGTCCCTTCAGACTAGACGTTTTCCATGAGAATGACTCAATCCTCAAACGATTTCATCTCCAGCGCGCTCAAACATAAAATGAGACTAAATCGAGTTGATTTGTCAGCTACCACAAAACCATTTTACTTCGGTTTCTACCAAAGTTCTAAGAATTTATGGAAGTCGTCAATCTTAGAGTAGCTTTGAAATGACTCCTTCGACGTTTCTTGACATCAAGTAGCTCTGACACGAGCTATTCAAACCTCAAAAACATCCTGAGGTTGTTACCACGAAATTTGTGTCTACTATCCCTCAGTAGAGACACAGGTACTTAGCAAAAATCCCGACCGCAATTCCCTTGACTTTTAAACAACAAAACAGCGCATTCCTTTTTGTAAATTCGTCTGACTTTTTCACATTTCACAGTCTTACTCCGGAACAAAATTACACAATCAAAGTTTAGAATTAGGGTTGCTTTACTGGCCAAAATAAAAGGCATCGTACCAAAAAGTTGTCTCCACTGACAGCAAGAAACAAATTACGTACCTTAGGCATCATTTGTTTCGAGTTCATTTCATGTAGCGAATCTGGCAGATTGGTACTAAACATTGCTCTCAGTCAGTTTTGTTTTTATTCTGAGCGCGTCCCTTACTTATGTTAGCAGTACGGACAAAAACAATTTTATGACTTTTCAAGTAAGAAAGAAGGGTAAACTCGAGGTCGTTTTGCTACTATGTCAATATTAAATCTCTGTTACTTTGTAGATATTTACATCTGTTTAAAACTTAAGTAAAATGCTTGTCAAAGGCAAGTTTAAATTGTATAAAATGTTAATTTTCTCTAGATGATTTATAGACATTGGCTATCGTACCTTTGTATTTAAAGATTTAATAAACGAAATCATGTTAAACTCTAAGGTTTAGATCGTATGTTGTACATAATAGCTGATCAATTGTAAATATTTGAATGTAAATAAAATTAATTAAATGTTATGTTTGTAATGTCTTGACAGCCAAAAATACATTTTATGTATTCAGATTACTTTGGCAACGGTTTCAAACGTCGCCATCTTTAACAAGTAGATAACAAAAGGGTTGTGTAATAAACTATCAAATTGTAGATGTATTTAAATATGTTACCTAACGATTTATAAGAATACAGAACATAGTAATAAAACCAATGAGGAATATTATGAGTATCATTATATTTAACCTTAATTTTATTAATCTTAATTATGTCAGGAGGCCTACCACCACATCATAAAGCAGTATTATTATAATATAACTTCAGTGGAAGAAAGAGATGGAGCTATACGTCCTGTTGAGCTTCATCTCTTTCCCACACTGAATTAATATTAAAATAATACTGCTTTATGAGCTGGTAGTAGGCCCCCAGAGGCCCATGGGAGTTTTTAAAACTCTGACACCAGGGGGCTTAAAACGGCCGCTTTGGCACAATCATAGTATGATAATATTATGAATCACACAAATTAACAATTCATAATATTATCTGCGTTCAATTCATATTACGCAATTCATCTGTTTGACAGTTTGTGTTATAATGAAATAACATTTAAACTATTGAAATAAAACATAAAAATCTCATTTAATGAATAAAAACGGTAAAGAAAAATTATCTGGTAAAATTACAGTCTTAATTTTTTCATGCGGCAATATTTACACCAAATATGATTGAAATTAATTGAATAGAATATGATTCAACTAAAATATGTGTCACCATAGAGGAATTGCTGGGAATTCAGAAAATAAATTGCTTTTAGAGGAATTGCTTAATGTGGGTGTTTTAGGCCTCCAGTACCCTAATAGCGTAATACAACACAACCACAATATGTTTCGATTTGAAACAGATTGCTAATCCATTGCTTCATAAGTTGGAGAAAAAAATCTGCTCAACAACGTAAATAACGCAATAAATGTTGTTGAACTGTCAAAATGAAACAAATTAGGCAAAATTGTTTACGAAAATAAGTTACGCAATTAGGTACCAGGTTCGTCACTAACCACATGAAAAGAAGAAAATATGTAAGTGCCAGTAATTTAACCAAACAAAAAAACAATTGCTAAATACCGTTTAACAAGATTATGTTGATTCATAAAAATTTAATCTGTGGAAGTGGCTAGTTGAAGCAGATCCAGCTGAAATCACCAACAAAAAAAAAACTCTAAAAAGAATTCATTCAAGCGAGTTAAGGACAAAAATTTCATTGTATTAAGTAATGCGGCCGTGGAAGTAGGGCAGAAAGATGAAGACAAAATTGAGGAAAGGGGGATAAAGGACCGAAACCGAGCGTATCTAAATGAAAGGAAACAGTGGAAGCGGGATATTTTGGTCCTATCGGGGGAAGATACGAGTGTATGTTCGACTGGGGGTCTTAGTTCACTTGATGTACGAGCAAGGGTTACTCCACCCCACGTTATAATACCCACAGTCATATTATCGAGAATATTTCGGCCTTAAGATTCCATATCTGTGAAGGGAATACAATATTTTACGTTCCTCTCGACGGAAATATTTACTTAGAACCTTGCGGAAAGTAAATGTGAATGAATGTTCTTTTCAGTTTTATAGCATGAATTCATTTTGTGCCTTTTGTACCTACCTTAGGAGTTTATTTTACAGTTATGAAAGTAAATGTGTTTAAAAAATATGGTTTAATTTACACTACCTGGATTACTTACCTACTTTTTTAACCGCTTTTAATAATAAAAGTACATAGTTTTATTAGCATCGTTGTCAAAAATATGCAGAGTACCGACTGGTGGTGTCGAGTTTTCTGGAAAGTTCATTGGTAGGTATTAACCATTGATCAATACACGGTGATTTGTTTATTTACTGTATACCTTTATGGAGGTGAAAGTAATCATGATTATAAACAACTTTTACTACGGAACCAACTACGAAATAGCAAAAAAGAAATACATCGATTTCATACATTTTCATAGGGTAAAAATATTGCATTTTTGTATGAAACAGCTGAATTTTTTTCGATATATCAGCGTCGGTCTTTTAGTGAAAGTTGCTCATAATCATGAATGCTTTAACGTCCTGAAAAGTTAACAGTGAATTCAAAATCACCGTGTATATTTTAAAAGAAATAAGTATACCTACCCGACCTTTGTAAATAACGGTCAATGAAGCGAACCAAATAGGGATCTTATTTGTTTAACAAACTCAACGACAAAGGTAAACATAGTAACTAAAAGGTATTGAAAGCAAGATGAAGGTACCACAGTGTATATAGTATCTACATACCTATTTATTAAATTTGTTTCTTTATATAAAAATAATGAAATTTACAGAAAAAAGGTTGTTTGATGAAATCTGCGTAAAATTCTGTGAGAAATCAAGAAATATTTTTAACTAGGTACCTATTACACCAAATATCAACCTGCATTACTATAACTAACATTATTTTACTAAACATTTACACAATCCTATTTAATACATTTAATTTAAAAAAATATAACGTATAACAAGAACTATCCTTGCTCTAAAATAAGTAATTTAATTCCGAATATAAGTATTTAACTTCAAAATAGATACTAATCCCCAAATGAATCTTAAAGTCGTTACCCCAATATCATAATCTAAAACTGTTTAATAAAACTACATATTTACAATATTTCAGAGATAAGGAAAATAATATAAAACACCAAGATATTTTGTCATTCATTTATATTTCTTTGCCAACGTCAAATTCAATATTCTACACCATACCATCAGGTATCTCCTATTCCCCACATAATATCACTATTTAATCAGTATTCTAATACTTACCATAATACTAATAGGTTGCCTTAATTTACAGTAGATCTCCTTATATGACAATCTATCTTTTTACCGACACAGCCACTAAGCACGTCCCGACCCAGAAGGCCGTGGTTCTCCCATTTTGACAAATCGAATCTTTGGGTTTTACCAGTACAATATCCAACAATTACGTATTAATAAATTGAAACCTAACAAACTTTAACATAACCAAAAATAGATTGTATAGTAGGTTAATTTTAAACAAAAATATTCAAACAAAGTCAACTAAGCCTAGTTCTGGGAAGCAAACAATTAAACATAAACAAACAACTACCCACTTTTAAAATTAAATAAATCCTTCCTTTTCAGCTGAATTACTGAACACAGTAAATTGTAGGTAGCTGACTGTTTACATTTTCGAAATTAACTTCCCAGAATAAAGTGACTAATTTACTTTTGGTAAAGCTGTCGTAGATTAACCGACTGGGAAAACTGCGGAGAATATCTAGTTTCTCAAACTGTAAATATCATCAAACCGTATTACCCTAGAGAGTTTACATAAGAGAATGGTATTCCAATTTTAAATCAAAAGTATTTTATTCAAATGTGTGAGAATCAACACTTTTTGAACGTCATAATTACATAAGACAGGCCCCCAAAAGGCCCGCCAATCACCACTTCCTTGAAGAAAAAGTGACGCAACAACCTTCCCAGCAGCACATCTACATTTTAAGTTAGAAAAACTTGGATGGAATGGCAATCCAATTTCCACGTCAAACAACTCGAGAACAGCATGGTCATGACTGCGGTATCGCCGATCAACGTCCCTGATTAGTGAGCTTCTGCTTGCCGCTACTCATCTCGAATTTGCAAGATTCCGCCTTCCTGCTCAATCTCTTTCACTTTTTGGATAACCGCGCTATCGTGCTCGGGAGCAAGCAAACCTGACTTGATTGGCCAACTAATCCAAGGCGACACATTAAGACGCAGATATATGCCAGTGACCTTGAGGTTGCTTGTTCTGTACTGAGCTCACGCAACGCGTCATACGTCCAGCTAGTAATAGGAATCGCCCATCAAGGAGCGCTGTCCCAAATTAGACACATTATTAATTAATTATACATAAAACAAAATGTATTTTAATAAAACACGTATACTAAAATATCAATCATTAAATTATTTAAAGTTTAAAAAAAATACGCTTGATAGATTTTGCGTGATTCTCAGTTTTTTAACCGTGTTAGACATAAATTTACAAATTAATTTCAGTATGTAATATAAACATAATTTAAAATATTCCTATATTAAGTTATTAAGAGAATGCTTTAATTTAACATACATTTTTTCCGAATCATTAACACTACTCGTTTGGACGTAATCTTCAGTATAAAATCATTAAAAGTCAGTTATTGTCACCTTAAGAGCTCATCCGCTACGTTACGGATGTCAAAGCGGCCCCTCAAACTTTTACATGTATGCGGTCGGTCCGCGTGAAAGCCTAGTACCTATGTAGATATCTGTATATCCACCTCAGCATTGTCGTTCTTCATCAAGAAAATAGTCATCTGATTGTGAACCAATGCCAAGTCAGCCTGGAGAAATAAGTTTACGCGCATCAATTCTACATTACTCATGCGTAAAACACATTTTAGCCTTGTTTGGCTTTTATTACAGTATATAATATGTAATCATAATAATTCACGAGGTTTCATTACCTGTTACGTGAGGACTAGAGCCCTTATTAATGTAGCTACCTGTTTATTTATACTCCATGCTCTTCTGAATTTACACTGAAGTGACTGAAGTTACAATTTGTACATATTCTTACATATTGCGTGTTGATTGACATAATGGAGGCTAGACGGTGATCGGTTCGTGTAAAACATCGATATTTAAACGTTGTGGTTAGGTATGAGGTACTAGACAATAGGCGAGCCCAACATTATTGGATAACAACTAGGTAGTAATGTGTCTGATGTTTCGTTGATAATAATTAAACAAGGAACACCTTTTCGTGCACAAAAAGCGAAAGTAATTAAGAGTTGTTACGTATTTAGAGGTGCTACTACCTACTTAAATAAGATATCCAATCACAATTACGGAACTGCCTAAACCTTCCCCGAAAATACCTTTATCAAAATTTAATCCCTACTCGATCATTGAATTAATATAGGCCAGGAGTACAAAATAGACATTATATTGAATATATTTCGGTTGATACGACAGTACACGATGGTATTACGTGTTCATTCAATCATGCGCGCGGACCCGATTTATTGAAAGGGTTGTTTTATTTTCTTTTCCAAAGAGACTTCCGAATTTATCTTTTAAAACCTTTTGCCTTTCAGGAATAAATATATAAGGATGGACCTTTAGGTGGAGGTGAATAGGGAGACTATTTACTAAAAACGTACGGAATGTTTCCTACACTAAATTATAAGGTTTTTTACCAAAATGTATGCAAAGGATGCGCACTTTAGTGTTCGAAAACGATTTGGAATTGAATCTGTGTTATAATTTGTGTTCTACTATTGATATTCAACTAAATAAGTGGTGCTACCCATGCGATGGTGCTAAGCTAAAATGGGTACCTAAGTTTTAAAAAGAAAACCCTGAAATTTCGTACAAAAAATCAATGAAAAGTAAAAACCTAAAGCCTTTTCTCACTCCAAAATAAA
Source organism: Agrochola litura (assembly GCA_949152395.1). Classification (NCBI taxonomy): domain Eukaryota; kingdom Metazoa; phylum Arthropoda; class Insecta; order Lepidoptera; family Noctuidae; genus Agrochola; species Agrochola litura. The sequence goes on along the minus strand of OX424509.1, from coordinate 10,575,789 downwards.
ATCCACTTTCGTGAGATTGTGGGCCAAATCACATTCCCTGGATTTTCCGTGGTATCTTTCGAAATTCTATTTAATATACATAATCCCATCGACCTTAATGCAAGAAGATTCGGTCAAGGCCACCGGTAGCATCGCCAGACGAGTTCAGACGACTTGCCGCTGAATTATTAAGTGTCCGAGTAACAAACACTCTATTACCGCCCATCTTGATACACATAAAGAGAACAGTCAGAATTAATCAATACCTACAAACACTATAATTGCTGCGTACAATTAATAATTCTCTCTGTACATCAGCTGAGATACAAATATTATATCCAATACCCCAACCACTGTCTTTTATGAATACAAACAAAATGATTGAGCGCGGCCAACAAGCCAACTGTTTGCATTAATGCAATACCATTTTATCATACAATTTATTGCGACTACATAATGAAAACAAATTCCATGCATCATTTTAAACTTCACTTTTATATCAACATTAATAAATTGTAATCTTTTATACGTTAAATTACTTCGGGACGTAGGTAACAAAACAAGTCAAAACGTAAAGTTCACAAAATCAACAATACGAGTTCGGATGCTTTGTTATCTTAGTTGTTCTATTGAAATATTAACTCGAACCGTTTAATTCAATTGTTCTGAGACGGTACATAATATCTACAAACAAATGAACTCGCCTATTCATTTGTTTTAGATAACAAGCGCCGTCATAAGTTTTTTTCATACATAACATCACGCCTTGTTTCCCCGAAGGGTTGGGCAGAGGTGTCCCTGTAGCAGGTACACCCACATTTCGCCAGTTATGTTTAAGTCCCATGTAATAGGGGGCGAGCCTATTGCCATCAACCGGGCACAAATCCAGACTCCGAGCTGCTACTGAGAAATTTCAGATAGAAAAACCCAATAACACTTTGCCCGACCCGGGAATCGAACCCAGGACCTCATGCTCAGCAGTAGCGCTTGCAACCACTAGACCAACGAGGCAGTCAAGTTTTTTTCATTTCTTATTATTTCGACCTATTTTTATGGGTTGTGAGTAATGTGACTTGGTGCAAAGGGACCGCATACAACCCATACATTCTAACGTTGGGTTGGGACAAACACCATTTATTTTCACCATAACCATACCAGGAAAAGGGAAATGTATATTACGGTCGATTTTACATGAATATAAAAATATATAGCATCACCTCGGCAACGCGTTTATTACAAAGTACATTTCCTTCCAATAGTCTTATTCAAGTTTTTAGAGGAAACGGTACATCATTCACGGAAGGCACTTTCTTAGAATAGGGCAGCCACCAAAACTCGAATAGAACTTTATTATTTTACTACTTTATTATAATCTTCAACAAAGTATTCTCGTAATATAAAGTAATAAAGGATAATATTGAATTTTTGTCGGTAATGTTATCTTGGGCTTAATTCAAGAGCGATATCCTTGGAAACAAGCTCACGCAGACATAACGTATTTAATTAATAACGGATATGTCTCATATTGTTTGATATTAAGCCTCCCTCCTCCCGAACTCAACCCACCTGCCAACAGATCCCCAGAACAAATTATGTTGAAGCGAAAGAGTGAGACTAAATTACTTATTTTTTTCCGAGAAAGCTTTTATCAATGTGATCCAAGTGATTGCTCAACTGGGTTATGCTTTATGTAGAGTAATATTTTTGATATTATCATCTATTGTTCTTATATAATTCTGATATGTATTCCTACAAAGCTGCTATCGTGCCTATTATTAGGGTTCTGTACCCAAAGGGTAAAAACGGGACTCTATTACTAACACTTTGCTGTCTGTCCGTCCGTCTGTCCGTCCATCTGTCTGTCACCAGGCTGTATCTCAAGAACCGCGATAGCTAGACAGTTGAAATTTTCAAAAATTATGTATTTCTGTTGTCGCTATAACAACAAATACTAAAAACAAAATAAAATAAATATTTAAAGGGGGCTTCCATACAACAAACATGATTTTTTTAACCCTTCGTGCGCATAAACATAGCATAATCAGCCTATAATGTTCCCACTGCTGGGACACAGACCACCTCTGTGAGAGAGAGTGCAATAGGCCGAAATCCACCACGCGGACCCAATCCGGGATGGTGGATGTCACGTCTTCGACTTTTGGCTCTAGGACATTTCGGTTTCCTCACGATGTTTTCCTTCACCGTTTTGAGAGCAGTGTCAATGAAATTTTAAACACAAGTACCTGGGTTCGAACTCACGACCTACTACTACTCGTAAGTTGGGGCCGATACCATTGGGCCACCACTGGTTCACTGGACCACCACTGTATCACTGGACCACCACTGCTCAATGGGCCATCACTGCTCACTGGGGCACCAATGCTCCCTGGGGCACCACTGCTCACTGGGCCACCACTGCTCACTGGGCCACCAATGCTCACTGGGCCACCACTGCTCACTGGGCCACCACTGCTCACTGGGCCACCACTGCTCACTGGGCCACCACTGCTCACTGGGGCACCACTGCTCACTGGGGCACCACTGCTCACTGGAGCACCACTGCTCACTGGGACACCAATGCTCACTGGGGCACCACTGCTCACCGGGGCACCACTGCTCACTGGGGCACCACTGCTCACTGGGCCACCACTGCTCACTGGGGCACCACTGCTCACTGGGGCACCACTGCTCACTGGAGCACCACTGCTCACTGGGACACCAATGCTCACTGGGGCACCATTGCTCACTGGGCACCATTGCTCACTGGGCACCAATGCTCACTGGGGCACCAATGTTCACTGGAGCACCAATGTTCACTGGAGCACCAATGCTCACTGGGGCACCAATGCTCACTGGGGCGCCACTGCTCACTGGGCCACCACTGCTCACTGGGCCACCACTGCTCACTACTGCTCACTGGGCTACCACTACTCACTGGGCCACTACTGCTTACTGGAGCACCACTGCTTACTGGAGCACCACTGCTTACTGGGCCACCACTGCTCACTGGGCCACCACTGCTCACTGGGGCACCATTGCTCACTGGGCACCAATGCTCACTGGGGCACCAATGCTCACTGGGGCACCAATGCTCACTGGGGCACCAATGCTCACTGGGGCGCCACTGCTCACTGGGGCACCAATGCTCACTGGGGCACCAATGCTCACTGGGGCGCCACTGCTCACTGGGGCACCACTGCTCACTGGGGCACCAATGCTCACTGGGGCACCACTGCTCACTGGGGCACCACTGCTCACTGGGCCACCACTGCACACTGAGCTACCACTGATCGTATTTGGTGGCGCAATCACAAAGTAAAAACGATTAAAACAAAACTCGTGGCTTGTCAATGTGAGAAAATCTCTCTAAATCATTAACATACGAAGAGAATTGAGCAATCGTTACTTATTAACCACTTTTGAAATGTGTTTATGAAGAAGTCCTACAGTAAGAACGTGATAAGCTGCTATTATAATATTACCCATATTGTCACCATTTTCAAATATATTCGCTGAAGCCTAAATGTCTCGACATGGTTGAGCTTCAGGAATTTAGCGTGAACTATGCCTTAACATCATATTTTACCGTACGGTGTGGTTTTTGCCTATCATATTGAGTAAGATACTAACTCAAATAGTTTCACAGGACGGATAGGCACTATAGGATGAAGTAGGCATATAAGGCTTTGATATAGAAACTGTAAAAGCCTCTTTTATTATTATTACTATTTGTCTTAAAGCTTTTCTTATAATCCTGTCACAAAGCCATTACAACTATTGCTCTCATGAATAAGGTTACAACTAGAACTACCTAATTTTTAGGATTCCGTACACGAAGACTGCCAAACAGAACACTATAACTAAGCCCCCGCTGTCCATTCGTTCGTCTATATGTCAGCGGGTTGTATCTCATGAACACGTAATAGGTTGTTTTCACAGATTGTGTTGCTATTGCCGCTATAACAAAAAAAAAAACCAATAAAGATAATAATTAAAGGGAATACAAGAAACTTGTTTTTTTCGGCGGTTTTGGTTGATCTTAATACAGTACGGAACACTTCGTGTGCGAGTCCGATTCGCACTTGGCCGGTTTTTAAATAGATATACTCATGGTTATAAACTATATTTTGTAATACAAATCACTAAACGCATTAATTTAGCGCTAAACGTATTTAAAATGTCCTTTTGTTTCTGTCAAGCGTTTGAAGATGACAAAGATTTAACGATGTTTTAAACTCATTTAGCGTTAAACGTATTTAGTTATAGATAGTGCCATCCACGAAGACGCGCCCCACTTGTCTTGTCTTCCTAAACGCGATTACTGTACTGTAAGTGATTAGGAATTAGCGACTAAATTTTTAAGTAAACCCGAAATGGCTTCGCGCCACGAGGGTTATAAGTAAAAAAATCCGCAATGAAAAGATAGTGTATTAAATTAAAAAAACGGCCAAGTGCGTGTCGGACCACGCACAACGAAGGGTTCCGTAGTTGGGATGAATTTATCCCAAAAACAAACTTTACTTTGTAGTTGAAAAATATGTGTTCCCATACGGAATGTATGGGAAAACATGTTTTTGCAACTGCAAAGTTAAGTTGGTCGATTATTACTCATTAACTTGTAAAGCCTTCTTAGCTGTGATAGTTTTCCTTTTAATTTCGTTATATGTATAAACTACTGCTGTGATTTTTTTCACACATTCAAAACCAACCATTTAGCTGGCGAGGGGGGGGGACACTTGACTCTAACAAAAATTAGCACTTTAAAGCTTAATATTTCGCAAACTGATCCTTGAATCCAAAAATAGTTTTCACAAACTCGCAATGTTTTTAAAAGACCTTTCCAATGATACCACACACCATAAGGTAAAAAAAAATCTCTACTTTAAGTGTAGGAGAGGTACCCTAAAAAAAATGTTTTTCATAATTTTGTTTTACCACTTTGTCGACGTAATTAATATGTATACCTATGCCAAATTACAGCTTTCTAGTACTAAGGGTCTCGGAGCTAGACCGCGGACAGACAGACAGACTGACAGACAGACAGACAGACAGACAGACGGACATGACGAAACTATAAGGGTTCCTTGTTTACTACGGAACCCTAAAAATAATCAAATAAAAATGAATGTGGGACTACTTACACCTATGAGGAGAATAGTGGCCTCATTTTATTAAAAACATGTTCTGTTAATATCCTCCTACAGCATTCTCTTCACCAAGTCGAGGAACTTCTCTCATCGAATGAGTTATGGTGATGGAACGTGTTGCTATAATCGTGTTCGTAGCAGGGGCGGAGGCTGTGAACAACTCGAATCCTACCGACTTCCCTTCGGAAATTCGGAACACAACCACTCTATCGTCATTGAATAAACAAACTATAAGTATTTGATACACCATAACATTAAAACATTACAAAATGCCCACATACATTAATTTTTTTGTCCTAATATCCCCACAACAAAACACTTTGCGCTAAGATAACTCGTAAGCGCGTCCGGCTTATTATGAATTCAATTTCCTTAGGAACTAAAGTCCATCATGACGTCGCTTCGGTCACGTGACACCGCGGTTTCTTAGCAGCCGGGTAAGCCGATCTACAACGATTTACGATAGGGATAGTAGTAGAAAACGCGAGCGCGAGAGCGAGAAGGAATGATTGCTATTGTACCACCTCTTTCTGGCACACGCATTTGATTCGATTGTTTTCGTAGAATTTCGTAATGCGTTCGGTTGAGAGTTCGTAGACATTTCATCATTCGAATGACAATGTGTGGTGGTTTTTTGACGTAATCGCATTAGAACCATATTTTTCATTTTGGTCGCTCAATACTCATTGAATTCGTTAGTTTATCATTACTAGTAGTAGTAATATTTGTTTGTAGTTATAGAACAGTGGTTATTGTGATGATAGTGTTGGTTTTTTGTGTTTTGAGTTTAGTGAATGTGAAAGTAAAGTACGTTGTAATTAGGTATTTGGAGTAAATAGATAGTTTATTATGTTGAAATTACTTGTTTAGAGTAGATTTGAAAAGTAATTAATACGATCGGTAGGATTAGGAATGGCGGCTTGTTTATTGACAGATACTTTGTGACGAAACATGCTTTTCAAGGCTAAGTTTTGAAAATATGAAATACATAACCAAGTTAGGTCGTGCTCGCCCAGATATGACTATAAATTACAAACGACGTAATGGTTTTTCAAACATTTTAATGTTTCCATTTACGATAAATATCAATGACTGATTGGCAGTCGTAAATTTTACAAAATGTATTGTTCCCGTGTTCACTTTTCTTAGATTCTAGTAGTTTATGGAAGAAAGGGTTTTACATTTTAATCTGACGAATTCGTCAAAAAAGATGTGCAGATTGAAAAACATATTCGTATCTGTTTTATGAGTTCGGGACTGGTAGGAATAGAATTATATTCACAAATTTTCATGCAGCTGATTATAAAAAAGTAGATCGAAATAGAAATTTAATGAAACCGTTAAACAAGAAGTGACTTTTCGCGGCCACGACGAAAGTCCGAAGCAAATTTTTTTTTTTACTCCGTCTTGCCTTTGTCGTTTTACCACGCTTCGCCACTGGTGCTTAGGCGTTGTTCCTAAGGGAACTAATGAGACATAAAATAAACATCACGCGTGTATTCGATGTGTGTGAAATGTGGGTGTATAGTACATACACCCACATTTCGCTAGTTATGTTTAAGGTGATATATTGGAAAAAATGGGCTTTTTCTTTATCATGTACTCACCTTTTTAAGTATATGGAATAAGGATTTAACATTTTGCTGTATGTTTTTTGACTATATGACCTAGTATCCTGAAAAAGGAATGCACGATACAATGAAATTTTCTCGATACAAAAAAATTGCAAAGGTCTATCTATTTTTATGTTTTTTGAGTATCATGGCGTAACGAGTGGCGTATGAGTTATCCAATAGAATTTACTTTATAACATACAGAGTACCTAATCGTAACTGGTTTTAAGAAAAGCAGTTTTAGTTTTAATAATACTTTTCATTTACAAAAGACGGCATTTGTGTTGGCACATACGAACCGAAACCGCCACTCCCCGCGTGCGGGGAAAATAAGCCACGCCCATCAAACTACTATTTATTTTCAAGGTAGGGCCTTAAGTCCCTTGTAATAGGGGGCGACCCTTTTACCATTAACCGGCCACAAATCCATACTCCGGGCTACTACTGAGAAATTCCAGATGGAAAAATCTAATAGTACTTTGCCCTACCCGGGAATCAAACCCAGCAGCATCAGGCTCAGCAGTAGCGCTTGCGACCACTAGACCAACGAAGCAGTAGACTAGAGTACTTTTAACTTTACCGGAAAATAATGTTCCAATTTATTTATTTAAAATTTTCACACTCAAAAAGGTACAAAGGCGGACTTAATGCCTCAGGCATTCTCTACCAGTCAACCAAGGGTGGTAAAGAAATTAGTTGGCAGGTGCTCTGTTTGAGAGGAACAAAGAAAAAAATATTAAAAATTAATAATTTTATGTAAAATACGTATGTACAACAGTGCATAAATAGGTATATAATATAATATTATTGGCCAAATATGTTTGGTCTCTGGCCTTGACATCAAGCAATAGACAACATTTTTCAAACTTTTTCTTTTTGCTATTAAAAAAAACTTGAACACAATGCCCAATTGACAAACTACGTCAAAGTGCCGTGTAATAGCCATTTAATTAAATTGTCAAGGATTGCAGTTGTGATTTGAATATACGGATAATTTAAGTTGGCAGTCAACTTGATTAACAATTAACTTCTCTGACTTTACAGTTTCTAATTAAACGATATAAATTAAACACACAATACTCGCTGACTTGAGAATCCTACATTTTGGAAAGCTTCATGTGTAGGTAAGTTAATGTTACCTACCAACATCTCCACTACAGTTCGTTTTTTAATCCCAGAGACTAATTTGACAGGTGCAAATGTCAAACTTCAAATTGAGAAACACGCAACAATGACTTGAAATGTCAAATTGGTCTCTGGGATTATAAAACAAACTTTAACATATTGAAACAAACTTCTTAAAACCCACTAAGACTCGTCAGTATAACAACAACTTTATACAGGGTGGCTGTTATTTAGGTTAAACACAGTGATTTAGATAGAGGTGGAGTATTTCATCACCGGCGGACAGTGAGCGACGTGGCCGTGCTGCGCCGTAACCGATGGCTTCCCGGCTACGGTCAACGGGCAAACAGTACCTATGTCACTACAGTTTTATACTGGATAAGTACTGAATTATCCGAAATACCGATACGTAATATAGTCTCGTAGTCTCAGTATTGTTTGCAGATTACCTAGACCAAGCAAAATATATAAAAAATACCTTCTAAACTCAATCTTTTTTAGCATAGTTTATTTTACTAACCCTTGCCTACTAAGTTACCACCTTGCCTTGTTGGTCTAGTGGTCGCAAGCGCTATTGCTGAACGTGAGATCCTGGGTTCGTTTCCCGGGTCGGGCAAAGTGTTATTGGGTTTTTCTATCTGAAATTTCTCAGTAGCAGCTTGGAGTCTGGATTTGTGCCCGGTTGATGGAAATAGGCTTGCATTACATGGGACTTAAACATAACTGACGAAAAGTGGGTGTACCTGCTACAGGGACACCTCTGCCCAACCCTTCGGGAAAACAAGTCGTCATAACGATAAGTTCCGATACTCGTTTCAAGGAACGTTTAAATGTATTCAACCAGTGTTTCTCATTCTAAGTGAATAATCCTTTCCTTACATATTATAAAACAAAGTCCCCCGCCGCGTCTGTCTGTATGTCTGTCTGTCTGAACGCGATAAACTCAAAACTACCGAACGGATTTTCAAACCGTTTTCACCAATAGACGGAGTGATTTATGCGGAAGGTTTTAGTGTATAATTCATTAAGGTTTTATGTAAATTGGCTGAAATTTGACGATTATTGTTGAAGAAGTCTGAAAAAATCATGCCGACTGGGAGCTTTACTGGCGTGCGTTGCCTAAACCGAAAAAGATACATCAAATTTATGTTCTACGGCATTGTTAATCTTAAAAAGTTCAACAAAAAGTCCGGAATGGCATATATCTATCTTCTAAGGATGACGCACAATAACCATTTTTATCTTTCAGAATTTGATAAAAATTTAATTGTTATTTCCGAAGCTTTTTGACCGGTATAGTATTAATCCTTATCCAATAAAATATAATTTAAAAGATATCACAGTTTCAAAATTACGCGTAGCAACGCGGGCGCAGCGGTAGGAGTCAACGACAATTTCCTCTATTATTAGGTATGAAATCTCGGTAGTATGTTCCCGTGGGATATTTTCCGACATCCACGCGGGCGAAGCCGCGGGCAAAAGCTAGTTGTATTCTATTTTTGAGAAATAAATGTCTTAAACCATAATTATGGCGAAGGTAGTATGTGTAAGGAAACCATCGAGATAGTTGCGTAACACACATTAAATAGCTTCAGCCACCTTCATTGCGTTGTTGAGCACGCGAATTTTTCAAACCTATCATGCAATGGATTAGAAATTTTCCTCAAAACCCACCGATTGTGACTGAACACAATCGAAGCTCTGTGATTCTGAATACCGAAGAATAAAAAGTTACAGTACTGACTTAGAAAGAGACTGTCAGATAGGTAGGAGTGACAGGGACGACGCTCTACAATTTACAAAAAGAGTAACGGTGGAGTTTCTTGCCCATTCTTCTCCATACGAAAACTACCTTTTGGAAGAGGCGACTAGAATCAATTCTATTTTTGAAGCGAAAACTTCTTTAGGCGCGTTGGGCATTTTTGAGATGGGACTAAACCATTGATTTCGCGACACTGTAACGCAATTTACCGACACCGTTGAGTAAAAGACATCAACGCGTTGATTGCCAATTTTTTTCAAGTTTTCACTTCTGTCTCCCGAAGTGCCTTTTTTTGTAAATTTTGATTTTCAGAAGTGCCTTATAATTTGAAATAAAAGATTTGACTTTGACTTGGACAATTTCAAACTTTTTCAAAACTACGACGGCCCCGTGGGACTGTACAAAACTTAATAATACCAGCCTTTTATTGTCCTAAAGCAGGCAAACGCCTCTACTCATAGCCATACAAGGAAGGCACGAGCATTGATCACCACGCTCGCTCAAGACGGGTTGGCGATTTCAGACGTATATTATTATTAACTAAACTAGCTTTCGCCTGCGACTTCGTCCGCGTAAAATTTCTGCCCCCGACCCACCGCGTCGCATCCCATCGCTCGCTTTTACTTCGTGTTCACTTAGCGTTCTTTCTAACTTTTTTCTTTCTGCTCGGCTCCTAAGGGTCGTAACGTTATGTTACATAGCCTATAACCTTTCTCGAGAATTGGGCTATTCAATGCAAAAAGATTTTTTACAATCCGACTGGTAGTTCCGGAGATTACCTCATACATACAAACCTACAAACAAACAAATTTTACCTCTTTATAATATTATAATTATAAGTAAGCCCAGATTTTCTCAAGATGTTTTTCTTCTCCGATGTCAGTAATGTCTAAGATAAACTCAGAAAGTACATATGAGTTGAAAAGTCACTTTGGTACTTTCCCGGATTTGAACCCACAACTTCGTGCATGAGAGGCGCGGCCTTAACCATTGGGTCATCACGACCAAAACTAACACGTCTTTAATTAGTACTTGAAATTGTTTTTTGTAAAAAAAAACTTTTTTTGTTGAAAAATAATCATTTACGTAAAATTATATTTACGAAAGTCTTTAGAGGAGGTTAAATGGACATTAACCTCCGCTAAAGACTTTTTAATTAATCTTTAGTGAAATATCATTTAACTACAAAAGTTTAACTTATGCTACATAAATTTTATCACACAAAAGTATTTTTGTGCCTCAATAAGATCGAAATTGGAAAATTATAAAAATCCTCTAATAAAAAGGAAGAGTAAAAGGTTAAAACATTTATTTGTTTAACATGTATGATGTTTATTTTATAAGCTTGCCTGCATATATAATTTTCTTTTGCCCATTTAGGCGCAGGTAATTTTTTATCCGGGCAAAGTTGCAAACTTCCCTGGGGATAATAAGATATTCAGCCGCGCGCAACTTCGTATCAATCACGTAAATTCGGGCAGTATAAACAAGTTTCTAAGTAAAATATACATAGAACAATTTGGTAACTTACCTACTTCCCAGTAATATACGTTTACTTTGAAATTAGGTAACTGTTACTCTGCTATTTTTGGCAAAGTCCAAAAATAATTTTCTCTATACAGGGTGGCAGGGACATCGACGCGAAAACTATTACCATGGATTCACGGGTGAAAGTATAATATACCTACGCGGTCAAAATGTATGGAACAGCAGTTTTTTTTTTTTATAACCTACCAATATTTTCAACGCAGGGAGTTTCAAAATCATGTACAGAATCCATGGTAACAGTTTTCGCGTCGATGTCCCTGCCACCCTGTATATTTCAGACGGTTTCGTGAGAGATATTTAATGAGTCGTAAAATTCATTACGATCTAAGAACCTGACGTCTGAAAGGCCGAGTCGACAGTAGAAAGGTAATCTGTAAAAAAAGTCTATCCTATCCAATTTTCTGCCTCATTATAGGATGATATAGATCTCAAAATAAATCTGACTAAATTTAATTAAATGTTTGAGCAACATGAGACTTTTAGATATACTTACTCGTACATAAGTCAAAGACGTAAAAGGCTAGCTACAAACTTTTAAATTAGGCAAAGAAAGTAAGTTATAAAAAAGCTAAGAGCAAAAGAAACGTAATAAATATCTACTTATACAAGAACCTACAAGCGCCTAAACCGTACCTAAATAAAAATAACATAACTAAAACTTGAAATTGGTACATATTTCAGTGACAAATTTATGTGGCTATCGGCGTAAAATTCGTGCCTTATACATTTTTCTAGCTTCGAATGGCATTTTCGTTTATATGTCATGTTCGGCGTCCTCTAGCGTCCTCAGCGTCCTCCCGCGGGTAGCAAAACTTACGGTCACGTATAGGGAATGTATTTTTACTATTCGCTTTGTGACCTCTCCAGCATTCGAGCCTTTCTCGCTAAATTGGAAAAATCTTTTGGGTTTGTATTCACAGAAAAGTTTTCTGTAAACAGTTATGCGTATCGCGGCTGCCGTGCTCGTATAAATGAAACCTTTTTATTTATTCACTATTCATTCCTTCAATACCTAAGCTGTAAAATGGTTATAATCATTTCGTATATATAACACAAAATGTAATTTTTAACTAGAGTTATAAATATTGAGTACCTGGGCGACCGAGCTCTGCTCTGGTGAAAATAGAGAATGCTCATTTAATAGTATAGGAAAGTTCATACTAATCCATGTATATTACCTACTTATTGCATGCTACTTTGCTGTTTTGTACTTACTAATTCCATGCCGCCATGTCATTATACTAATGTCATTATTCTCATTTCTTTATTCAATATCTTGTTCTAAACTTTGGGTGACCGAGCTCTGCTCGGGTGAAAATACGGAGAAAACGAATTTTCCTAAATATGAGACCTAGCTAGATCGATTTTTCGCCCCCGTAAACCCCTATTGCAACTTTCATCGAAATCGTTAGAGCCGATTTCGAGAACGTGAGTACCAATATATTTACAAATATTGCTCGTTTAATTTACAGATCCTAACTTTTTTTGTATAATAATTATGTTGTCTTTCTTCCAACTTTCAGTTTTTTTTTTAGAATAACATCAACATAACATCAAGCCTGTATCCCCGAAGGGTTAGGTGGGTTATGAGGGTGTATATACCTATAGTACACCCATATTTCGCCAAGAAGTTGATGAAAAACTGCGAAAGTAGTTAAGTCCTAGCTTATAAGATTATTTAATCAATACTTCGTTTTCATGTCTAATTGTTTCATTAAAAACATGAACACAAAACTTCATAGAGTGTTAAACACACTGTGTGTAAGAAAAACTGGTCCGGTTTATATAGTAACTGTCTACCAATTTCCATTTTGTTACTTAAAATAATAACGTAGAACGAAGATATGTACTAGCAATTAGACGTAACATTTTACGTACCTACAAGATATAAAAATGTTAATATTATTTTTTCAAGGAATTACTTTAATTACCGTAGTTACAGGCCTACCTACTATCTCTATTTCTTCAAAACAATAATTATGAACTGAAAAGCCTATTAAAAGCAGTAAATCCGACTTAATTCCTAGTATTAATAACACTCTTATTCCTTCTAACAAGATCTTACAGAGAATAACTAAAATATTTTTCACATAAAATAAAATGTCTTTTGAGAGCTGGAATTTATATTTTCAACATAGGTACAGAGAGTATTTTATTACTTTTAATTCCTGAAATATTTCATCTTTTCACGTAAGATTTCAAGATGATTTTTCACAGACGTTCATAATAAAGTATTCTGAGGAATGTCCTCTTGAGATACAAATATGTCGGGGGTATAATAACAGCTGACTGTGTCACGTATTACCAACTCAGTGTTTGAAAATATCGTGAGTGGAATACGTAGGTAAGTGGAAACACAGAAAGAGGTCGGGAAGTAAACGGTGATGGCAGTGCGTGAAGGAATATCTTTAGAACAGAACATTCACCTCACACCAGTATAAGAAATCCATACCAATATGAATATCATCCTCTTAGACTGATGTTTTACCGAGATATCTTTGCAACTAGTGTAGTCCTGTTCTACACTTTGCATTTTGGTTTGTCGCTACCACAGAAAGATCGGTGCAGACATAAAATCGGACAAAAAATCTCAGAAATATGAAACGACGGAAACCAAGTTTTTTTCCGTTCCGGCCCGATTGTTTGCTTTCCGCTAGAATCTCCTTCATAATTGTATGCATTCTGAATAGCCAGATAGCTAACTACTATAATTGCACTACAAGCAAAATTGGATCTTAAACCAGAGAAATAATCAAAGTCATACCGAACTAAACAAGTAACTTTCATAGTTACATAAGTCTTCACCTTTCAATGTGGATGACATCACATAGTCCACAGAAAGAATTTATCTATAAAAGTTATTATTATAGCCATAAATCTTAATCATAGACGTGTGATAAATCGATGGAGGGGCGTACGATAGAGTAGTTTGTTTATCGTCCCGTCTCTGTAGACTGCTAGGGAAAACCTGCCGTGAATATATGATCAGATTTTTCTTCTTCGTAAAATGGGGTCTTGTAGTACACCCACCGATCGGCTCAGAGTATGTTTTAATCTCGATTTATTTCAACCAACGCCTTCATCGAGAGATTCGTTGCATTCCTTTGACAAATCGTTCGGAAAACAACAAGCAATTTAACAATGTGCTCGCGTTTTTAATATAGCGGCAATTTAACGACCTTCCTGTGCCGCTTTTCTTTATTGTTTTAACGTTCATGTTATTTTTAAACATCTAACTTTTTACATCAAACAAAGTCATAGAACAAATTTTAAATTATTTTTATTTTGTCTTGAAGCACCTGACCAAGAACTGACCAAAACTTAATTCACGATAAATGATTTAATATCAGTCGGGTCTTTTAGTGGGCACTTGTACCAAACGATGATTACCCTGAGATACAAGTTTAGGATAACAAACGACATTCAACAACAAGCCTTAGAACGTGTCCTTCAAGCGGGATTATGAAAATATCACGGGGATAACAGAAGGCAGGAGGCGGTCACTGAAATTTGCTCCTCAATAAGGGCGGAATGACAAACGACCGTCCCGGTGACTGTGCGGAAACTAACGAAATAGATGTTCGCAGAGGTCTCGTGGGACGCCGCCTTAGACGTCCCATTTTATTTTATAAATCTTACCGTACTTCACGTATTACGTAGCCAATGAAGACGTGTGTTCGCCCTATGTCCTCATTTGCTGCTTGGATTTGCGAATGAAATTGAGTAAAGAAGTTAGTGATGGCAAAATGCCCGACATTTGCTTCCAGAAAATACAAAGTTAGTACCTACCTAAGTATTACTTTTCCTTCGTGTGTTTCAATGATATTACTTAATGATATTACTTAATAATATATCATTAGCAACACGAAAAAACTGCTTTTACGTGTTGCTTGTATACTAATGACATACACCTATTATTACTGTAGGTCAGCACCAACTTCTCAGTCTTACTTTTAAAACGTCTTTTCTTAATAAATGTTCAGTGCCGAAGGAACCATCTTTTGTCTTTATGAATTCTTTCCTTAAAGGTTACAACGTAGATAAACTGAGTAAGTTATAGCTCTTATATTTAGCAAAGTACGCGATATAAAATATTCTGAGATAACAACGTATAAAAATTAGAATGTATAATTTCGCTCTCGAGAATAAAAACAGTAATCTTAAGACAAGCGAAATGTTATCGAGACCAAGTCTAACACAATTCGAGTGATGTAAGCTATAGTCCTATTAACATTGCGCTCAGTTCGGTTCGCAAGCGTTTCGGGTTCGTAACATTTTTATTCAGCGGCGTCGTCCACATAAATTAGACTGAGCTGACCGACCAGCGCTCGTTTTGCCTTTTCTGGTGTAAGCCAAAACTGAACCATGTTTCATTTAACTGTTTTTATTCTTGTTCCTAACGCAAAAAAAAACTGCCTACCGTCTGCCACAACATTTTGTTCATCAATTTTATTTTTAATTAAACAACATAGAAACAACATTGAAAGCCGTGTGATCAAAGACTAACACGCTGCCTCGGGCTGATATTTCAAATGTTTATGTTAAAAACAAACCTATTTTTTTTCAATGTTGGCCATAATAATAAAGCGAAATGAAACAGACTTTTGTCTTGTTTTGCCTCAATGGTAATGAGGCGTCATTTGAAGACCTTATCTGTTTTTGCTTTAATGTGACTTCAAAAGTTCTAAACACATGTCATTTAGTAGAAATTGTAACGAAAATGGTTTTACCTTTGAACTATAAAATAAAATTAGTGTAACAATGGAATATAATTTACGATTTTGTATTTTCCACTGTAACTACAGTAACCAACCACCTTAATTAACAGCGTTGTATCCCAAAATATAATTACTTGTATTTTGTATGTTACGAGCGACATGGTCGCGCGTGTTTCAGCTGGGAAACTCTATTTGGTTCCGTAGACTTGGCTAAGGGAGACGGACTAACAACGCAATGCATACAAAACAACTGTTTACTCGGGTTTTTGGTTTAATGTTAACGTGCTAAGATTTGCTTTAGTGGTGTGAAACTTTCCCGAGGCAATTGTAATTAAAAGTTGACTTACAAAGTATGGAGTAATCCACGTATTTAAAAGTTCAGTGACGCAGAAATAAAATTACAAATCCGAATAGGTTATTTTAAGCTATTGCATAGCTTTTATCGCGGGCTTTGAGCGCGGCGACCGAATCTAGAAATTCCGTAACGTAACGAAAATAAAACCTAACACCCCCCACTCCACCTACCATGTAATGACGTAACGTAATTTTTGTTTTATGTCATCACGTTATCATCCCAAGTGTTGACAAATAGGAAGTATGGAGGTTACAAATGTTATACAATAGCTTTACCGCGGCAGTCCCCGAGTGCCACACGTTTTTTTTTTTTAAATAAACAAGCAGTGACTCACGTGACTGTGTATTCTATTGACGCGTTATGCTAATGGACTTGAAACAGGATCATAGTATATTCGTAAGAAACCATGTTACTACGCTTATACAACACCTTAAACTAACACGCTTCAGGTGTTACTTCGTTTAAAGTGTGGTTACATTTCATAGTATTCTAAGTAAAGAGCTATGTCTTGGCTGAAAGCGTATCTCCATTATCTGTCATAGTTGCGTTTTGTCAAACAGACGGATTTTGTGACGTGAATTGCCTGCAGCATTTGATTTTTTAAAGTAGGTACTTTCTTTTTATTGAATGTTCTGAAAAAATGGGACAGGTTTAGAGACAAAAACATAGTACTGAAAATTGACCAGTGACCTCTAGAAAACAATAACTAATTCAGTTTTGCTCCTTTAAATCGATCAGTCTTTTACCAAACCAAATAGATTCAGGCGTGACCTTGCGGAAATCTATTATAAAATACAACAGACGTGGATATATTTAGTAACCTGTTCCGCTTAGCTATTTCAAAAGAGCCATAAAACACCCTGAAAAAAATCGACACGTGTTTCACATCCACAGGATGACGATTGACTTGTCGCGAACTCGAACACGGCGTGTTGCCACACTGAGCGCTGAACGCAAAGAGACCAAACCAAATAGTTAAAAACATTAGAAGTACGTATACGAAACAGATTATCTAAATCGATAAAGGGTGAAACCTACAGCAGTTTGCAGGAATCGAATTAAAAAGGAGCAGTGGCAGATCTACAATCTGTACGTACGTAAGCCCATTGTAAGCACTACTCCTATTAGCATTAAACGGTCGTTTGCGGCGAGGAATGAGCGCCACACAAACGTATTCTACTTTTTAGTAACGCTACCCCTCGTAAATTGTACTAGACGTCCGGCCCGCGAGTAATTCACTTTACTTTTCACCTACCCACTTGTTACCATGTTTACGTTTCTTACTGACAATTATTAGGGTTATGTATAGAGAAAATTGTGTGTCAAGTACCTAGCTAGGGTTCAAGAAAATTGCCTTGGGTTATCTCGTCTCTTTGTGAGGGTACTACAATGAGTTCGGAAAGCCTATTGCCTCTTTTCTTTTCGTCTAAAATGTTGTAATTACTTTATGCTGTAATCCTATTCAGGCTTTGTAAAAAGGCTGATTTGTAGTTAATGTTTCCCGAGGGATTTTCTCTGTGACAGTTCTAGGAACAGTTCCTTTGGAAGTCTAGATTATTCTTTGATGAAATACGTGAAAAGACTGTTGTGTTTCATGGTAAGTAGTAATTATCGCGTGTTATCTATACAGTATCAGATAAAACTCGTAATTCTTTCGAAGCGTGTCCTTCGAATGGTTTTACGACTGCACTGTTTACAAGCCATAACGTTTATTGTTCAGCAAACAAACTACCACTAACATAAGTAGATGCTACTATAATCAGGAAGAATAAACTTTTTTATATTGCACTATAAAATTGCTACTTGCATATGGCAGCATAATTGTGCACTTACATAATTATAGCCAGCATATAATGGTGGTAGTAATTTTGTAGAAAAGTATTTCCTGTTCCTATTAATTTTTTTTTAACTCAAGTGCTGAAATTGCAGAAAAAAAAATATAGGGAATAATGTAAAATGAAAATGTGATATTTAAGGAGACATACTTTTAGATAATTCTACGCTTACGTTTCCTGTAGAGTCACTATTATAGACGTCAACTTTCAGTGAGTAGGGATACGTGCATGATACGTTTGAACTATTCAGCCTTATTAGACTGTACGTTACCCACAGAAAAATGATTGCTTATGTCGGAAATACATCATTGATTTGACTAATTGGAGCGCCAGCGCCGCCTGGCGGCGCTCGACAGAGTCTACGACATAACGCTCGGACCGGCCGGAGTTCGTCGGTGGCTGTCAAGCAGTGAGCACGTTTACATACTGTCACGCGTTCCGTATAGTTGTGTCGTGTACCTAACAGTGTGTGATTAATGTGACCGTAAATTATAATTTGATCTGAACTGCAAACGGTTTTTCTATTGCGCAAATACCAACATTACCCATAGTACGCCCACAGTAGTTAAAATAGGGCTGAAAATAACGAAAGAGACATGTGACGGAGACGGAGAGGGTAGGTCCTCTCCATCACCTATAATATTCCGAGAACCACATAAGTTATAGAAAATCTAAACTTACTTTAAACATTCAATTCCTTGTTTTTCCAACAAGACATGCTTCTAAAAAGTCGTTAAATAAATTAATAAAAGACAAATCTAACTGCAGTTCCGTTACGTTTCTCTTCCAAAAGATACACTAAAACCCTCGGGTTTTAGTGTATCTTTTGGAAGAGAAGATAAGATGAAGAGAAGATGAAGTATTGCTACAGCACGATGCTCGCATCGTGCTGTAGCAATACTTCATCTCCGCAGTCACAGCGATGGATATTGGCACACCGTTCACTTAGTAATTAAATTTAGAAAACGTCTGCAACTAGATATAACTAACCACTACCCCAGAATATTACAGAAGGAATATACAACGAGCTAAAACAGGCGCACACAGACAGACGCGTACGCATACGCAATAACAACTTAATATTTTTCAGGATATTATATCTTCAAAGAACAGTTAAAATACCTTGATCTCATAAATCAATTTAGAAGATTTTCTAAAGTATTCTTTCATTTCAAAGAGGAGGCCTGTGTCCCAACAGTGGGAACGTTATAGGCTGATTATATATGTATAGATCCTTTAATTTGAGTAAATTGCAACAAAAAAAACAGTGGCACTCCGGGAGTGCTGACAGAAGTGCAAACTTGAGAAACCAAAAAAAAACTTCCAAAACCTGTGAAGTAAAAATACTTGCATAGATCATTGATCCGTAACTTAATATAAATAAAGAGCACAATCGCGTTTACAAAAATGAGGTATCGGTAACGGTGTCGCGAGTTCAATTGTTTTTTCCCATCTCAAAAATGCCCAACGCGCCTAAAGAAGTTTTCACTTCAAATAAAACACGCGCAAAAAGCAGCGTTTAAGTGTTATGCAATACTTTGAATCACTGTTAAAAAATATATCTGTATTATTTTGCCTTCGTTTTTGCACATTTTGGTGCATACTCCAACTATTGTAGTTTGTTATCAAATTATAGTTTAGAAAATAAATGAAAAATACTTGCCCCATAGCGCTAACACTGTACAAATGCCAGTCTGCGCTTGCACCCGATCTACGTGAAGCGTGGCGTGTCTGTGTGCGTGCGTTTTCACTCGCTGGGAGCCGACCTTCTGTACCTACTATTCTGTGCCTCTACTTTACAATTTTACGGTGCTCTTTGAAAAGTGAATTTAAATAAACGAGATGAGAGTACTGGTCTGTTTTTCTTTTTCAGTCGTACAACTATTGTTCTAGCATTTAATAACTGTCAAGCTTTTTGAACTAACTTGGGTACCAACTCACTATTTATAAGGGATTTTGTTACTATCAAAGAAAATTCCAAGAAAGGCAGACGCTATTTTTCAGAACCGTCCAAAGAATAATTCATACAAAATTCCTATAGAAAATGCACTTTCAGGTTTCCCGAATTTTCTAATTTTCCCGGCAACCCTTTCAATTTTTTCTTTCCGTAAGGACCTGATTCGAACTACGAGTATTATGAACATTTTAAAACAACAAGTGCGTGTCGGACTATGCGCAATGAAGGTTCCATAGTTGGGATTAATTATTTATCCCAAATACAAACATAACATTGTAGTTGAAAAACTTATTCTCCAATACATTCCAATCTTATCGGTAAAAGCGATCTTTAACAGACAACCTTTGGAGGGATTTAAATGGAAAAGGAGAGAAAATACTGCAGGTAGTCAGTGGTGTACCATTTACATAATTATACAACAGATACACAGATACACAGAGCATATATTTACCTATATAAATATATATATATATATATTTATTTATATAGGTATATGTAAATAATTATAATTAGTATATATATTTATACTAATTATAATTATTTGACCCTGTATATCTGGACTAACAAAACCGACCAAGTGCGTGTCTGACCACGCACAATGAAGGGTTCCGTAGTTGGGATGAATTTATCCCAAGAACAAACTTAACATTGTAGTTGAAAAACATGTTCTCCAATACATTTCAACTGCAAATGTAAGTTTGTACGCACAATATTGAGAGATTTACAGTCCGCAAAAAAGAGAGTGCAGTCCGAGAAACTTTTTTTAAATTTTCCAATTTGCCCACGAAAAGTGATCCCCATGTTCAAAATTCATTTATTTACGTTACACGTCCGTGTTTGGGTCACAGAAATACAGGTCAACCAAATTTCAACTTGATTGGTCCATCAGATTCGGAGCAAATTGGCTGTGACAGACGGACAGACGGACACACGAGTGATCCTATAAGGGTTCCGTTTTTTCCTTTTGAGGTACAGAACCCTAAAAAATAGCCAAATCGGTCCAGCCGTTCTCAAGTGAAGTGCTTACAAACGAACAGCGTTTCAGTTTTACTATACTCGTATAACTACCCTCGGGTTAATCGTCAATCTCCGTTTATTTCCAGAATTTTATTTATGGACATTAAAAGATATAAACGGTGCAGAAATTAAGTCATTTTAGCTTATTGCAGTCATCAACCACCAGCAATGTTACAAAGCTTTAATAATATGCCACTTTTTACTCTTATTAGGTATTTTATTATTTCCTTTATAAACATATAATTAACATTTTTAAATATTATTTAAAAAATTATTAAAAAAAACATTAAAAAATATAAAAAATAGTAGCCCACCGGTGTCGGGAACAGGGTCCAAGCCACCGGTGGTCAGGGCTCCTGAGAGAGGAACCTCCTAACAATACCCGCCGTGGAGTACCGCTTTCTGGATCAAGCCCTTGATCCAGCTGCCTAACGAGAGCCTCCTCAGGTGTCGGTCGAGGCTTTTGGCTATTATGCCATTGGCCGTCACGACTATCGGCACAATGATTGCTGTATCCACATCCCACAAGTCGACAACCTCGTGAGCCAGGTCAAGATACTTATTCTGTTTATCTTTTTCAACTTTCACGAGGTTCTCGTCATGCGGGACCGCTATATCAATAATCATTGTGCGACGCTCTAATCGATCTATCACCACTATGTCTGGCTTATTGGCAACAATAGTCCTGTCAGTGATGATAGATCGATCCCAATACAACGTGATATTGCCATTTTCGAGGACTGGGTCGGGCATATAATATATATATAGTACGGTACTTCCGATTCCACAAGACTGTATTTCAGAGCAAGTTTCTGGTGGATAATCCTGGCTACAAGGTTGTGCCTATGCAAGTAGTCTCCGTTAGCCAGACGAGAACAGCCAGAAATAATGTGTCGAATTGATTCTCCGGGACAGTGGCATGCCCGACAGATGTCAACCGTGCCGTCCTTCACAATATATTTCCGGTAGTTGTTCGTCATCATAACTTCGTCCATAATCGCAAATACAAAATTAGGTATTTTATTATTATTCGTTTTAGCAGTGTTGTCCAACTGCTGGGCAAGGCACCTCTCTGTCAACACTCCTGTGTGACTGATATCGCACTGGGCCCGCTAGGTGGATTATGGCCCACTCCTTCTCAAAGAGAGGCCTGTGTCGCAGCAGTGGGAACGTTTTGCTGAGTTGAGGCCCTTTTGGCATTATAATCATTGTTTTCTGTTTTTATAGTTTTAAGGTGTCTTTTTCTTAAACGCATTTTTCTTTCTTTCTTTTTTTAAGAGCCTGATTATGATATGCTACTACCATCATTGTCAAAAATCCTTCCTAATGCAGTACATTAAAAGAAATATGTCAAAAAGGTACCCATTCTTCGTATTCACGACTACGGGCCACTTGCCAACTGATTGTATAATATATAGGTATTTGTAGTTTTCAAACTAATATGAACTTCTTATGAGAATGCAGAGAGGAGAGGAACTTTGAACTTTCTTTTGAAGATGTTATTATATTTTTCTGTGAGACTGGATATTATATTTTTCATATGAAATACGTGGTGGCTTATTTTGACCTGGTTTAAATAAAGATTCAACGTGGTTAAATAAAACTGGAGATCAGCAGTAGGTACGGTCAACCGCACGTCCGTTTGTTTACACAAACTAAGAAAACAGCCTGTATTGATACAACATAAGAAAACTAACTAAGTCATATCGCTAACATGGACGTGCGGTTGGCTGTACCAGAGAAAAAGTCGTCATAAACATGAATATGTCTTAAGATTGTGTTAATTCCGGAAGGATAAATGACTGCAGATTTTTTTTCTAAAATACGTTACACTTGCAAAATACTATAAGACACCTAATAGAATCCTTAGATGTGTTTCGTTAGACACGCACGTAATGCGATCGACTATTCTGAGAAGGGGCTTACATACGGAAAGAATTTCGCAGTAATCGATACGATAGTCTGGCAAACATAGCCATTAGGAAATTACAATTCGAGTCATAAACTTTTTTTTTTGTTTTTTTTTTCTGCTTTGTCAACTTCCCAACCATATTAGGGTCGGCTTCCAGTCTAACCGGATGCAGCTAAATACCAGTATTTTACATGTAGCGACTGCCTATCTAACCCCCACAACCCAGTAACTGGGTAATACGATACACCTTGATAAGACTGATTGTCAAACTTTCGGGCTTCTGACGACCCGTATAACGACTGTTAAAGATCCACGAATGACAGCCGGGACGGGATCAACAGTTTAAAATACTTTCCGAGGCATGAAGGAGTCTCTATATGTAAAGATGATCACCCATCCACGGACCAACCCCGGCAAGCGTAGCTTAACCTGGTGGATCGACCCGTGCAGCTGTTATTACTTAGCCACGATCTCCACAAAAGTAATTTTAAAGGTCGAAAGGTCTTAGACGATTACTAATTGTTAATTAATTTGTAATTAGACGGAGTCACAGACTCTAATACAAGAAATAAGTACCTCTCAATGAACTAATCGCCTAATTTCAACTTAATTACGTTGCGTACATCAAAGTGGCTCCGCCAAATACAATAACCTCATTTTCCTAATGTGGTTTCCTGTACCAAAGACTCTCGACGAATACTAAAGTCTATTGATGAGATTTACTCTCCTTGAATAAATCTCCTTTCTCGAATATTTTATTTAAAAGAACGCTAAAAATATTTTCTTTACAATGAAAAACATAAAACAAAGACCTTCATATTTCTCGGTATAAGTTCGAAAAATGTCTTTTCAGACGAGAAAAATGCCATCGATTAGCGCTTATCGTTTTCTTTTGTAATAAAAGGGGAAGAAAAATTGATTCGGGCGTCGTCAGTCAATTTGCTGATCGGAGATGAACGAACAATCGGATACGAAACGGTTTGATGGCGACGACTAAAACAGATTATTGCCGAGAAAGCCGAAGATTGCTCGTAAAACTTTTAACGATCGTACTAAATTACAATTGGGGTGGAATAAGTTTTTCGACCTATTTAATTTATTGTGAGGGCCGGAGGCGACGTCTGATCTCAAAAACATAGGTTTAATAGTGGCAGGTTTTAACAGTGGAATCAAATTCACTGTTGATATCGGTCGACCGCAAAACTTTGCAGATATAATGACCGACGAGAACTTGTGGTAAAGAAAAATTTAAAGAAAATCAGTAGAAAAGGCACGGAATCAACATTTCGGATAATATTAATCGGACTTTTGACGACTATCCCGCTTAATAATTAACTATGCAGAAGTACCTACTTGCTTGAGAAAATTAGCTTAGAGACTTTCTAATAACTCATTTAGATAGTACTTGATAACGAACTTTCAACAACTTACATAGTGTAACAAGTAAGAAAAGGCGAGAAAACCAACTGACTTTATTTTAATTTGAAAACTTTGAACTACTTCTTTTACACCTTTAGTTATTGAGTAGAAGCTTTAGCTTCTTTACAAACTAACTTTTCAGATTTTATGTCTACGAAAATGAAAATTAATTTATCAGTTTCGAGTTTCTTTTACAAAAAATCTTGTTGATGTTAACAAGAGTGTTCGTGGCAATGTACAATATAGGTAATGTTTTTAGTAACAAAAGAAAACAATTTCATAACAATTTTCTGCTAAAAACAACGTGATTAAATTGCCCGTGATTAAATTGTACCTATAATAAATATATATTATTGATACCCCAGAATTGGTGCCCGATGACGCCATTCAATTACATTGAATATCGAATATATCGTACATATAGATACATTTCTGTTACTTTTAATTCTTTGTTTTTGCATATAATTTGTGATCGGTACCCTAATTGCGTAACTTATTTTAGTAAACCACTATGACTAATTTGTTTAATTTTGACAGTTCAACAACATTCATTGCGTTATTTGCGTTGTGGAGCAGATTTTTTTCCAACTTGTGAAGCAATTGATTAGCAATATATTCCAAATCGAAACAGATTGTGATTGATCGTGTATTACGCAATTAGGATACTGGTTAACAATATTTTTAGATCGGAATGCAATAATGTTTAAGTATTGTCCAGATTACCTATCCATCATCTGAATTCATCTGTATTCGTGTATTTATTTCAATCTTATTTGATTATACATTGTGTAAATTATGTATATCCGATCATTTGTGTCGATTGGCCTTTAGAAGGCCATAACAATAAAAAAATCTATTTTATCTCGTTAATGACAGTTGAAGGTATATACAACTAACTATTATATATATTATGTACATACCTCGAAGTTGGAATATTCACTACAGTAACTAACACCCAATTATCACCTCTTCCTGTAATTTGTAGCAACGATCTAGTTTGTAACACACAACATTAAACACACAGTATAAAGGGGCTTAGATAGGTAGAAATATTTTCTAGTAACTATGTTTTATTTGAACAAAAGTAGCACAAAGCAATTTATCCTTAAGCTCCTAATCCAATTTCACATATCTGTAAAGAATAGAAGAAAAACATCTGATAATCTTGCGTTGTCTATATCAAAATGTCGTTTCAATTTTTCTACCCGTGTAACTTAAACCAAATGTAAGTTCACTTAAAAGTTGGAAGCGCACGCATTCTGTAGGAGATCTCGTTACTCCCCATATGGATTTGTTCGGGAATTTTGTTATTTGTATCGTCTTAAGCGGAGTCATTGTGATGGGAAAAGTTATAAGTAGGCTGAGGATTGAAAAGTTGCGAAATAACTCTCTGGGAGGCAATAAGACAGGAACGTTTTGCAGGCATTTGTTAAAACTTTTATGAGAATGCAAAGTTTATTCTTTAAAAAGTTTGTTGGTAACATATTATCGTGCGATACGACATGCAAAAAATTCAGCTCCTTGGGTTGTTTAAATTCTGAATATGATAAGCAAATAAATTGGCGACTAAAATATTGAAATGTTTTGAAAATCCTTTCACCCTTTCAAACATAATTTTTTATCGACGGCTTCCTTCGCCATTCAGTGATGACCAATACATTTATAAATTATTATAATTTACTTCTTTCATTCGTGGTGTTTTTCGTAGAAGAACTATTATTTTATTTTTCAATATATTTGATACGTTCCAATTTGTACAAACTGGGTGTTTTTCTACAATAACACCTATCCAAGTCAACACTGTATGTTCTTATAATAAAATCGTCTAGGGATAGTGTTAAATTTTTACCCGACTACGGTGAAGCAAAAAGGAGGGTTATGATTTTGACCGGTATGTAAATATGTACAGTAAGCGCTCAAAAGTGCATGAGCACGCTAAGAGTCATATTGCTGTGAACACGCGGTATAGCTCGTTCATTTGTATGTGTAAGCAACACGATACACACACCACAGATAACGCAGTTTTGTTCTACACGAAACAACAATATATTTCCGTCGCTTTAAACATGCTAGCACACACGCACTATGCGCGTGAACTTGACCAGTTAATGGCATTGCTAAAATTCGATAGTAACTTAACAAGTGCAGATAGCAGAAAGCGTTAAGCGTTGGTATGGAATTCAAACTGCCTCAGGTTCTAATCTCGTAAAACACAGTGCGGTTTTTGCAAATATTATTATTTTTGTTTTCGATAATAATATTTTTTAAATATTGCTGCTTTTTTATGTTGTTATTGCAATAAAGGTTTTAGAATAAAAAATGCGTGATATATGATAGCAAAATTAAAAAATATGTTTATTCGTTATATTTATTTTACATAAGTTAACACACTGCTACAATTATTTATCATTACTTCAGCTGAATAAGATGTGAAATAGATGTCAAGAAACTAGAAGCAGTTTGTATTATTTTGACATATTTAAATTATGAAATATTTTAATTTTTTAATGGATTTTTTCACCATAAACATTAAGCTTTGATCATGGTCGAAGTAATTAAGTAATAAATAAGAATATTAGACTACTTAAAATGTAAAAAACTACTTACAGAATAGGTAATTTTAAGGTTAAATATGGGCAGTTTGTTTATATTTTATTTGTATTAATTATTTTACATTTTATTTGACTTTAGTAAATATTGGTTGTTATTGAGGTTAAAGCTTAAGTATTCATTTTCTTTACGAAAAGAAGATTGAAACTAAACCTCAAATTTGAATCCTAAAATAATACTATTACTAAAATAATATTAAACAATTTCGGTATATCTGCAAGAAATACGACAAACACCCTATTGAAACGTGCTTAAAAAATTCGTTACCATAAATTCATGCAATAACGAATCTGTTGTTTATTAAGTTGGTACGGTCAATATTTTAAGGTCAAAAACGGTTTTCTAGCTGGTCTTCAGTGATGCAAGCCTTCAGAGTGCACGGCGAACGGTTCATAATGACGTGTTTTTAATAATTCAGCAAAATATCTCGTTGGTATGAAACCATTTGTTTCATTCACCATTTGACGTCGCTGCTACTCGATAATAAGCCCCTTCCTCATATCTCTTAACCCTCACAGTATTTCTCTAGAACAAAGAAAAACATTGTTTTTATTACACATAATACCTTATTATTTATTATTCACTAATCGAATTAAACCTCACAATGAATTTAAAACTTTAAAGGCATCTTCTGTCTCAACAATACCTCTGTTCTATCAACAATACCCTTGATTAAGATTTATGTTTAGTAAAATATGAAATATATAAATGATAACACTCACACTTAGTCCGGTTTCATTAGATATTCACTTCACTTTTACGCAGCGCAATAATATTCTCTGATCTGATCTGATCTCTTCAATATATTTTATGCCTGCTTTTTGATAATAATAACCACAACACTGCGCTAAATACTCGTCACCAATATTATCCACGAACCAACAAAGTTCTATTAATTAAATACTCGTAACAAACTGCATCTACCCCACAGAAATCGAAATAATTTACTTAGTTTTTTGTGGTCTACCTGCTAAACTTTAATATTTATGTGAACAAGACGAATGAAACTAAAAACGAATGATGATTATTGAACTAGTCATTGGTTGCAGAGAAAGTGAGTGTGTGTGTGTAATGTGCGTGTCTACAGTATTGTAACAACTTATAGAAGAAGGTCGTAAGTCAAACCGAAGCGTCAGTCTATTGCTTTGTGAGATTGCTCATGGACTTTTGGTCGGTACTGTATGTTCATCTATTACCTCATAACTTCTAAACTGCCGATTATAATTTGAGAAATGAGGTGTCATTGGAAGTGTCTTGATTGTCCGCTGGTTATAGGCTATTAATATGGCGCCCCCTAGAGGACACAAAGCCATGACCTAAAAAAAAATTTTTAAGCCTGCCATCAAATGAAAGGGCTTGACTAGCACATTACAAATATGTACATATATGATATTGTCTAAGTAAACAAAATAATATGTTTAAATTGTTAAAACAAGCAAAAGTGAGACTATGACATGGTAAAGCCGTGGTCGCATGCCTGTACACCTACTTAACTATAATGGCATGCGACCACGGCTTTACCTTGACCATTTTTGTACCTGTCTTAATTTCTTTCTGAAATATTTTCTTGTTTCATACTTTTTAGTTTTTTCGGGTTTTCGTTTTTTTTTACCTAAACATCACAAAGTGGACTCTAAATAATCTAATCTTTTATTAAAATAGAAGAAAGCATTTCAATAAAATTGATATCTGATCAATACACATTTCATCAGTAAATATCTAGATCAAATACGTGACCATCCATACCGCTCAACTGTTCAAAAACTTCTGGGTCGAGCTACCTTAACGTAAATTATCATATTTTTACTCCAACAACCAACGCTTTACTTGAGAACAAAATACCATAAAATCTCAGCTCTCATATTTCACTGTAATTACAAAATTGTATTTATTTGAACTTGTACTGCTTTGTAAATATGAGAATGTCGTACCCACGTGCGTGCACGCATTTGAAAACAGTTAATGTCTGTCCAACATACGAATAAACGATGTCACATAGTTAAACACAACTTTGATCATAAACTACGTTTATCTTCTATTTCAACTAAACCAGCAATTATTCCACACGAGCGTGCTTCACTCGCCGATGATTAAAATATTGTGCGTCCGAAACATGCAATTATGGAATGAAAAAACTTTTTACAAAAAAAAACAACCGACTTCCAAAAAAAAACACTACAAAGTGAAAAATAACTTTAATTTCGGAAGTCGGTGTCTTGGGTTTTGTGTTTTCGTTTTTTGCCACCGACTTCCGAAATTAAAGTTATTTTTCACTTTGTAGTGTTTTTTTTTGGAAGTCGGTTGTTTTTTTTTGTAAAAAGTTTTTATTTTTCACTTTTTAGTTGTGGTACCTACCCCACACACATTCGAATACCACTACCTGCTACCAGTGTCAAGAACTTATCATATCATCTACATACTAAGTGGGAAAAAAATACGTATTTTGTAGCTAACTCAAAAACTACCCAAGCAAAGTTAATAAAATTTATATGGGACCAATTTGGGAGCCTACCCTTTCAAACAAAAAAAGAATTTTCAAAATCGGTCCACAAATGAGGGAGAAATCGGTGGACATACATAAAAAAAAAAAAAAAAAAAAAAAAAAAAAAAAAAAAACAAACATACGCGTCGAACATATAACCTCCTCCTTTTTGGAAGTCGGTTAAAAATGGTGACCGTTTTCACACATGACAATTATTTGAAACGGGTTATTTGTATTATGTATTCTCCATTACCACTAGTGGCAGGAACACAACGCTAATGAAAGGGACGTCAACACATACCATTAATCATGACGAACAATGGCCATGTTCAGTTTAAGCTCCTTTCGAGATATAATTACTTTCTTCGTAACGATTATTATAAGCAATTTCATTGAGCTCACCTGAAAACTTTCTTATTGTGTTTTCTAACTAAAACTGATATTACAGGAAATTATATTTTATTCAAGGGTTTATTACAAACATTAACCTTGTAGTCGATCGAAGTTTTTAGGAGTTTATTTAGTAGTTTTGTTGAAAGAGGTACCTTGCTCGTGCCGTTACACTGATATATTATTTAAATTATTCCTGAACCATTGGTTCAGGAATAATTCAAATCGCTTATGATACGCAAAGACTTCGCCAGTGGCCATGAAGCTTCAAAATAATTATTTCATTTTGTAAGTCTGTCTGTTTCATGGCATATAAAATTATTAAAAAAAAACTTTTTTACAAAAAATACAACCGACTTCCAAACTACAAAGTGAAAAATAACTTTAATTTCAGAAGTCGGTGTCAAAAAACTAAAATACTGATCCAAAGACACCGACTTCTGAAATTAAAGTTATTTTTCACTTTGTAGTTTGGAAGTCGGTTGTATTTTTTGTAAAAAAGTTTATTTTTTCACTTTTTAGTGGGTTGATTTGCAATTTA
Organism: Agrochola litura; assembly: GCA_949152395.1. Classification (NCBI taxonomy): domain Eukaryota; kingdom Metazoa; phylum Arthropoda; class Insecta; order Lepidoptera; family Noctuidae; genus Agrochola; species Agrochola litura. Next base: position 10,545,379 of record OX424509.1, on the reverse strand, counting down.
TCTAAGCTACAATAGTCTAATGTCAACTGATCATCAAAAATACCCAAATCGCTATAGATGTATATACCTATAATATTTGAAGAGTTCCCTCGATTTCTCCAAGATTCCATCATCAGATCCTGACCAAATGACAATGGGACCAACTTGGAAGTATACCCTTTCAAACAAAAAAATAGTTTTTCAAATCGGTCCAGCCGTCTTCGAGTAATCGGGGAACATACATAAAAAAAAAAAAATATCCCGTCGAACTGAGAACCTCCTCCTTTTTTTGAAGTCGGTTAATAATCTTAGTTAATCGCGGCAAAACTTCGACTCGTGTATTTTGTGAAGAATACACGTGTTTGACTAACAATAGGTCAATAGCTAATCCACCCACGACATTTGACTTAATGTCGTGGGTGGACTAGCTCTTTGATTTATTCATTTGTTTTTCATTTTTTTTTCATCGATTGAATAAAGCTTCAGATTCTTCTTGTAGAATTGTAGATGGAAATTGCCAGTGAACCGGTAGCTAAATTAAACAAAGCGTTTTTCTCTCTTTGCTCCAGTAGAAAAGTAAAGTTGAAAAGGGCGGACTAATTAATTTTTATTACCTTTTCTTCATATAGGTACGCAACGTTATCAAACTTCAGTTATATTAGAAAAAACGCACCATCACGAGGAAATCTCGAGAAATAGCAGACCTTTTTCGTTGATTTCTCAAGAGGCAACTATCACTATCAACGTGACGCAATCCGATTTTAACCATGAAAAAATCTAAATTCACAAGCCTTCGCGGAATCCAAATAAAAGCTAAAAAAACAAGCGTTCAAGCTTGAAAAATCAAATTTTGGGAATGGGCCGGAGATTCAGCGGAAAAGATTATTACAGAAACTGTTTCACATTATTAACTTAAAAAACTTTTTACAAAAAAAAACAACCGACTTCCAAAAAAAAACACTACAAAGTGAAAAATAACTTTAATTTCGGAAGTCGGTGTCTTGGGTTTTGTGTTTTCGTTTTTTGCCACCGACTTCCGAAATTAAAGTTATTTTTCACTTTGTAGTGTTTTTTTTTGGAAGTCGGTTGTTTTTTTTTGTAAAAAGTTTTTATTTTTCACTTTTTAGTTGTGGTACCTACCCCACACACATTCGAATACCACTACCTGCTACCAGTGTCAAGAACTTATCATATCATCTACATACTAAGTGGGAAAAAAATACGTATTTTGTAGCTAACTCAAAAACTACCCAAGCAAAGTTAATAAAATTTATATGGGACCAATTTGGGAGCCTACCCTTTCAAACAAAAAAAGAATTTTCAAAATCGGTCCACAAATGAGGGAGAAATCGGTGGACATACATAAAAAAAAAAAAAAAAAAAAAAAAAAAAAAAAAAAAACAAACATACGCGTCGAACATATAACCTCCTCCTTTTTGGAAGTCGGTTAAAAATGCAACTTGACTCTTGGCTTACAGTCTCATACGGATGTATTAAATACGAGAAAATTATGCGAAATAACTAGAGATCGGATATTCGGATGCATATTTACCTAAAGTTAATATTTTAGTACATAATTTCTAAAATGAAAATGTAAATCCTGGTGTCCTGAAACAGGTCATGAGCCTAGCTTAGGCACCAGTGTCCCACAATATATTATTAAACTCATTTGAATTGTGTATCTTTGTCGAATCTGACCAATGTAAAATAATGTATGTATATTGTGGTGAGAAATAAAGTCATTGATTGATTGATTGATTTGGCTAAGAAATTATGGAAGTGGCTTCTCAATAAATAAATAAATTAACATAAATCCCGGAATTCCATAACATCCGGGAATACACAACTTATCAGATACATGGTATCGAAATGACTTATCAGCCCTCTTATGAAGGTTACTTTTGCGGTGTTAACATAAAAATTTATATACCCACTAAACATTTTTTTACGAAACTCAAGACACCGAGTTGTTTGTCGCTATGTGCTATGCCAATTTGGCAAACTACTTTACATCATTAGCTATCATTTCTATAGATAAAAAGTACATTCCATATTAGCCAATACCTGAACGTTAGTAAATATAATACATTTGATTATATAATCACGACTCTTAAAGTCGATCCGGGAATCCCGGGATATTTTCGATACAAAAGTGCATTCTATAATAGCCAACACCTCAACTTTAGGTAAATATGCATCCGAATATCCGATCTCTAGAAATAACGCATAAAGACCTAACGCTTAGAGGTTGTGAGCTGCAGTCTCGTCTCGAAGTCTTGAATCTCGAATCTTTCTATCTTCACTGCTCGACAGCGCTGTGTGCGAGAATGTACGGCAACGTCTTTTCTCTCCTGTTATGTGCTTCGATGTTCAAATGTGTAAGTGTAATGTTAACATTTAGAATTTTATTTGAAAAGAGATTTTCTTTATTTCGATGATCGACATTGCTATAAAAATTGTCATTACCGTGCACATCCGCCCAGTTTTGATGATCGAATGTCAATTGAGCGTCGACACGAATAGACATACACCATTTTTCATTCATGTTTATTATGGCAGTAGAAACTCGAAGATCATAAAAATCCAATCTTTATAACCGAATTTATGGCAGATAAAACTGTAAAATCTACCATACAATACAGAAGTCCGAAAATGTTGGCCATTTTGCAAGAAATCCACCTGTCGGTACACCTGCCAATAAATTTAACTAATTTGTATCGCTGCCTGTGACTTTGCCATCATTTTGCGATGCTTTACCTCCAATTGACACATTTAATGAATCCAGGTTAGTTGAACTTAAATGCGATGAATATGCATAACAATAACGAACGGACAAATTGACCATAATAATTTCCTAGATCGACAAATTTGCCTGTAAACTTAAAATATAAACTTCTGGATGTCCAAAAAATCAAAATAAGTGTTGGTATAAAATTTGATCTCCTCTTCCAGCAGGATCGAAAAAAGATGTATTTAAACCCTTTACACGCTTTTTATTTGACTTTAATAGATTCTGCTTTTCGAGTTTTTTTTTTTTTTTTGAATACCATAATATGATAGCGGTTATCAATAGACTAGCAACTTTTGTAAATTGAGTGTACATGCTAAGCATTTTTTTTTCTCGCTGAAAACTAGTTTATCGCATAGAAAATGTTCCCTAAAACGTTCGGGAGCAGAATCAAATGGGAGCTACGCTCGGTCGTAGCACCGCGCGTAGTACCACGCGTAGCGCTACGAGAAGTATGCTACGAAGTTACCTACATGTCTGTAGAATCTCTAAAAAGTGCATGTTTTCCATTCACATGTTATGGTTATATTGGTTAAGTAGTCTTGTTTCAGTCCAAAACTTTAACACAAATCTTGTGTTACAGCTACAAATCTCAAAGCACACAGTCATGTGATTTGTCATTACATCGTACATCAGAAACTTCGCCGTCCGCACACAACAGCACGTCAGATAGTGTTTACACTTCAAACACTTTTAATTGTTACCTTCTGGAGTTTGCCAGACTAACACGAGTTGAACCTCGTCTAGTGGTACTTAACTTTTAATTCGTTGGCTTATGTGTAAGATAAAATGTAAGCTGATGACAGTTTTGTGGGTAAACTAGACTGAAGTGTTAAGGCAGATCTCTGTTTGCAATTTCTAAGTGCTTACTCTAATTTTACATGACCTTGTCTTTGTAATTTCTTCTCATTGTATAATTCACGAAGTCAGCCGCAATCTCTTGGCTTGGATGTGTTTTTGTGACATTACTATTTACTCACACATTTAAATTTTTCATTGCTCCAATCCACAAAGACTTTTACTTGGTTTTGTTTTATTCATTTTACCTTTTAAACAATTTAAAAAGATATGGATTAAGTTCACAAGGTTTTCAAAACAAAAGCATTTTGTTTTCATTGGAAAAAGTCCCCGAACATTTTGTTCAACAATAATGGTTGATGTATTTGCAGACGCCGAATTATTCAAATAAACAGCCATTAGAAATCGAGCGTAGGTACCCGGACCATTTAAATTGCGCCATATTTATGTAACCAAATAAATGAGTGTAAAACATTGCGAATGGAGCAATGAGCTTACTGTAATTAATTAATATTTCAATTAGGTGCACAGGCAGTGACACGGCATAATCCACAAGTGAGCCTTTTGTCACAATAATAAATATTTTAGTAAATTTCATAATTTCATCTATTTAACACAGTCCTGATGATTAAGTAAATCAATTTTACAAAGCTTAACTTTGTGTGGAATAAATGAGTAATCATTTTGTTTCCTATTTTTTCAGATGGCGACTTTATTCGTACACTTATTTCGGGCATATTCGACTAATTTCGGAGACAACCGGAGTCCTTGATACCTTTGTACTGTCAAATTATACGTTCAGCATATTGTACTTTGCTACCTCGCTAGTATAAATGTATACGTAGGTACCTACATTGACTTACCTTGACTTAAACTTCGAAGTGGTTGCTTTTAGCTTTATACTCAAAATTATCATGATATTAACCACTTAAGGGGGATGCACTGAGGTGACTCATGAAATTCAAATTTATTTACATTTTTTGTATTTTTTTTTCTTAACAAATGTGTATTTATAGAATAAAAATCATTAAACTCATCAATACAACTCTCTAAGTAAGAATTGACCTAAAATGTCACGATTTCATGATATAATCATTCAATAGAGTGTAGAGTAGTCTGAACTTCGAGAGTTGTATTAATTTAAATGGTTATAATTCTGTAAATACATATTTTTTACATACATAACATACAACCTGAGACTTTTTTTTTTTGGGTGGGAAGTTATCAAATAACTCCTGCCGCTCTGTGCGGAGCAGGAGGGCGTGTCAGACTCTTACTGACTAAAACCCTTTTGTTCGTTCAGTTGCCTGTATGTTGCCAGGGGCCACGGTAATCCTTTCGGATAAATCTGCAACCCCGGCAGGCTTCGGCCCTAGCGAACCCCTTCGGTTGTGCTGACATCTCTTTGAGATACAACCCTGATACTGCCCTGCAAATTAAAAAAATATATTTTAAATTCGCGGGCGCTTTCTTCGAAATTATTGCTTCTAACTTTATACTCAAAATTATCATAATATTAACCTCTTACAAGTAAATGAGTTTGTGTATTTGGGGAGTCTGTTCATAAGGGATAGAAAGATTGATGAGAACGTGGAAAGGAGAGTTAATGCGGGAAATAAAGTAAATGGTGCAATACATGCGATTGTGACCAACCAGTTGATGCCCAAAAAGGCTCGGCCTGCTGTTCACAATGGTGTGCTGGTGCCTACGCTTATGTATGGAAGTGAATGTTGGGTGTGGCAAAAGAAGCATGAAAGTAGAATAAATACTGTGGAAATGCGTTCCTTGCGAAGCATGTGTGGTCTGACTATGAATGATAAACTGAGGAATGATGTGATAAGGCAACGGAGCGGTTTAAAAGAAGATGTAATGACAAAAACTGAAAAGAGTATGCTTAGATAGTTTGTCATGTAGAGAGGATGAATGAAAAGCGATTACAAGGCAAGGCAAGGCAGATGAGAGTGGAAACGCCGGGAGGGGACGCCCTAAGAGGACATATAGTGACCTTATTGGTGATGTTCTTCAGAAAGGTCAGGTGCGTAGTACTCGCAACCGGCGTGCGTGTATGACCAATAGTGCTATTCTGTAACCATCTCACCGTGTATCTTAGGTGAAGTGAGCGTGGAGTGAGCTGTCAGTTGCTAAGGATTGACACTATTGTCAGCTCACTTCACCTAAGTTATCACGGTGAGATTTTTACAGAATAGCACTGCAGATGTATGAACGTAATCGACGCAAAAGGAGTATGTAAGGAGTGATTCTTACCTGATCCTGCGTCGATTACGTTACAGACGTACATTACACCTGCTGCGAAGCAGGTGGCATTCTGTAATTTCTGACTACCCCCATGGGAAGAAGGCGTGAGTTTATGTACGTATGTATGCAACCACTTAAGTAAGGTTATGAATAAGGAATATCTACGAGTACAAACATTAGCATTACAAAAAAAGGTTGCTAATTAAACAGATATAATCACAATATGCAAAGTAAAAACATGTATAAACGCAATACACACATTTTTACCGTAATTTGCTCATATAAATTACTCATGAATATCACTTAATCTCTTTATAAGCTAAAATAAGCAAGCAAAGGTTGACAAGGGTTGCCTGCGATTTTTAAATGAAGTTTAAAAACATTTAACATGTTTAAAATATACCTTTTATGTTTGCTACATCTGAAACGGGTACTTCCGGTTCGTGTCATTTGTGAATTGTTTGCTTTTTGTTTGAGTACTTACATGAATAAAATTTCATCCGTTTGCCATAGGTACAGCGGATATTATTGTTTTAAAGGAGTTACCCTTAATCGCTATTTTATTTATGCCTTTTGGGAGTTTCTGCGATTTCCACAGGCGCAAAAGCTTTTTCGTTAAATATCCTAATCAACAGATTAGGTTTCCAAACCTTTTTTACTATGTTCAATTTCCATAAAAATAACATAACATCACGCCTGTGTTCCCCGAAGGGTTAGGCAGAGGTGTACCTATAGTACACCCACATTTCGCCAGTTATGTTTAAGTCCCATGACATAAGGGGGAACATGGTTTACCCACCACATCGGCTTCCCTGACTCCAGGGTGAAGTTGGAGAAAAGTTTCCAGTTCCAATGGAGCCACTTATAAGGAAATCCAAGATTATAAAGAGACAAGACTGCTGACGAGAGGTTAGGGAGCACGAAATGAGCTTACCTATTGCCGTCAACCAGCAAAATGAGATGACGAAAATGACGGTTCTCCACGAACGATGACGGTCGTATGAGTTAATGCCTTTTCATAGCCGCCGGGAACCTAGCACCGGCTACCCGGCAACCGGGACGTATGAAAAGGCACTTACAATAAAAGAATATAAATGTAGTTCAAACATCACAATACGATTGGATGGCGAACGTAAAATAGACGTGATTTACAATCGCATTTATCTCCATGTCACCTTTAGACCAGTCGTAATATATTCTGACAGTTTAAGGCTAAATAAAACTCTTCTACAAAAAGCCAGTGTGTTTTATATAGAATCCGTTTTTATTCAGAATCGTTTGTTCAGCGAATAATAATATCGGGCAGCAATGCGGACGCAGCGAGTTTGAACTCCACTCTGGGACAATGTGTTTTCAAACATACATATGTATAAAAATCAAGAGCAAATAACGAATGTTTCAAACTAGGCATGTTACATACTTTCGTAAAATCCTACCAATTCATGGGTTTAAGTGGCTAATACTTTTTAGAGTTCATATTGTGTTCATAGTGATTTTGACAGAAATAAAATATTTTGCTATCGATTATTTCACAATAAAAATAACGAATGAAAGAATACTTAAGTAATTAGTCTATTAAAAAAAAAGCAAAGTTACTCATTTTAAAAACAATGCAACTATAAACATCTGAATGTCTAAAATACTGCTCAACTCGCCGTCATTAATGCAACACTTAAAAGTACCTCCAACTCTTAACTCCAAACACTTCTTATTTGCATGAAATGCACAAAAATAATCTAGGTAGAAGGGGATTCAAAGCGGCTTTAGAAGCAAAGACGGTGAATCACGTAGGCCTTCCATTTATCATCCTCCAAGAGTTCCAGCGTCTCCCGAAACGTCGCGATAAGAATATTTCCTCGGTTTCTTTGTACGGAGCAAAGGAATTTGTGAAACAGACCGATAGCCAGGGCCCATGTACCTATCTAAAGGACTTAGGTATACGAGTATTCCAAATGCTGTTAGACATTTATTTTCGTTTATTAATTTTATTTACATTATTTTATTTTAACACTTTTAAATATTTGCAATATGAGACTTAAACATAACTGGCGAAATGTGGGTGTACTATAGATACACCTCTGCCTAACCCTTCGGGGATTACAGGCGTGATGTTATGTTATGTTTTTTTAAATATTTAAAATTCAAAATGGGTATTTATCTAATCTAGACTAATATCTAAACTAATATTATCTAAACTAATATAATATTATAAAGGGAAAACATTAGATTTGTATGTTTGTATGATTGTTTGTTTATTACGCTTTCACGTCAACACGGCTAAACGGATTTGGATGAAATTTGGCACATGGGTAGACCATGACCTCGGTTAGGACATAGGATACATTTTATCCCGATATTCCCACGGGATCGAGACTTATGCGGGTGAAACCACGGTGCGCAGCTAGTTAATTTAATAAAAGACTAACAACCCGCCCTTGATTTGTGCATGCAATGGTGACATGTCAAAACATCGAGATTTATGTGCTACTAGCTTCCGCCAGTGGCTTCGCCCGCATGGTATCTTTATAAATTATAGCCTATGTTACTCAGTGATAATATAGCATTCCACTGGTGATTTTTTTTTTTAAATCGGCCAAGTACTTTTTGGGTTCATTCATTAATCATTACAATCAAAAATACAAATCTTTTCTCTTTGTAATATTAGTTTAGATATCTAAGTTAAATATTATACTACTTATACTATTAAACGAGCAATATTTGTATTATATATATTTGTACTCACGTTCTCGAAATCGGCTCTAACTATTTCGATGAAAGTTGCAATATAGGAGTTTACGGGTCTCCTATCTGGGAAAATTCGTTTTCTTCGTATTTTCACCTGAGCAGAGCTCGATCGCTCAAAGTTTAAAACAAGATTTTGAATAATGACGTGAGAATAATGACTTAAGAATAATGACATCAGCATGGAATTAGTAAGTACCTACTGTAACGGCTAAGGCCTCGCAGGGTAGGCAGCGCAGGCCGTCAACGGTTATTTAGGGGCATAAGGAACAGGGTGTAAAGTTCACTCATCCACCATAGAAAAGGGAGGATCCTCCGACCAGACGGTTATTGTGTCTGGTGGGCAACTGCCCATCGGTTTGAAGTTGAAATCTTGTATGTATGTCGATCGCTCGGTAAACTCTAACTGCGCGATGCAGGATTTGTGTGACGTCATGTCTATGATGCGTAGTTCGTATGTGGCGGTGTAACCGCTACATCACTCCCCTCCGGAGACCGGAGGTGGATAATGGTCTGAATCTGGCGATGCTTCACGCAGTGCCAGCTGTGGTTCCAGTGAGTCGGAACCGGGTGCCACATAGTTCGCGGTGAGTCGGAACTGTCTGTGGTGATTGTGGTGATTGCGGTGATTCCCCAGTGAGTCGGGGTGATGAGGCTGATAGCGTTGATTCCCCAGTGAGTCGGGGTGATGAGGCTGATAGCGTTGATTCCCCATTGAGTCGGGATGATGAGGCTGAGGGTGATGACCAGGAATGCGCGTTCGCTGCATGCTGGTGGTCAGGATACCCGTTGAAGCCGTGGGTGCTGGCTGTGTGACTCGCCTCACGAAAGCTTGCGGGAGTGATGATGATGATGACGTCACGCTGAAGTAATTGCACGAAGGCTGTGTAGAAGATCACGTCGGAGTCACCAATTTAGGGGTATGAAGAACAGGGTGTAAAGTTCACTCATCCGCCATAGAAAAGGGAGGATCCTCCGACCAGACAGGTGTTGTGTCTGGTGGGCAACTGCCCATCGGTTTGAAGTTGAAATCTTGTATGTATGTCGATCGCTCGGTAAACTCTAACTGCGCGATGCAGGATTTGTGTGACGTCATGTCTATGATGCGTAGTTCGTATGTGGCGGTGTAACCGTTACATCACTCCCCTCCGGAGACCGGAGGTGGATAATGGGCTGAATCTGGCGATGCTTCACGCAGTGCCAGCTGTGGTTCCAGTGAGTCGGAACCGGGTGCCACATAGTTCGCGGTGAGTCGGAACTGTCTGTGGTGATTGTGGTGATTGCGCTGATTCCCCAGTGAGTCGGGGTGATGAGGTTGATAGCGTTGATTCCCCAGTGAGTCGGGGTGATGAGGCTGATAGCGTTGATTCCCCAGTGAGTCGGGGTGATGAGGCTGATAGCGTTGATTCCCCAGTGAGTCGGGATGATGAGGCTGAGGGTGATGACCAGGAATGCGCGTTCGCTGCATGCTGGTGGTCAGGATACCCGTTGAAACCGTGGGTGCTGGCTGTGTGACTCGCCTCACGAAAGCTTGCGGGAGTGATGACGTCACGCCGACGTAATTGCACGAAGGCTGCGTTGACGATCACGTCGGGGTCATCAATTTAGGGGTATGAAGAACAGGGTGTAAAGTTCACTCATCCGCCATAGAAAAGGGAGGATCCTCCGACAAGACGGGTGTTGTGTCTGGTGGGCAACTGCCCATCGGTTTGAAGTTGAAATCTTGTATGTATGTCGATCGCTCGGTAAAACTCTAACTGCGCGATGCAGGATTTGTGTGACATCATGTCTATGATGCGTAGTTCGTATGTGGCGGTGTAACCGCTACAGTTACATAGATAGTTTAGGTAGATAAAGTAATTAAAACAGCTGAATATGTTTACATATATAATTAGAGAGTAGTAGGTAACACGGCTAGGTCGTGGGTTAGGTCCTGACACTGAGTTCTGAGCACTCGCACACTTTGTATAGGAAGGAAGGGTACCGTCCTTGGTAGCACATGGTAGATGTGGGAAGCCTGCTCAGCACAGGCTCCGTGGTAGGTCGGACGGCCCTCGTAGGCTGCTGGTAGTTAGCGACGGCAGCACGTAGAGGTCGCCTGTCAGCACAGGCTCGTCGCGGTAGGCCGCAGGTAGGTAAGCATTAGGAGCACGTGGAGATCGCCTGTCAGCACAGGCGCGCGGCGGTAAGCCGAAGGTAGGCAGGCCTTCGTCAGCGTGCCCTTGAGCCCGTACAGAGAGCCCCTAGATTGGGGCACACAGTCCTGAGGGTCACTTCCTTCAGGAAGGCAAGCGGCAGTCGAAATGCTAGAGTGTCCTTAGCAAATTAGCGTTGTGCCACGTTATTAGTGATGTGGTTAGTTACTTACTAATTGATATTTTTGGCAATTATAATTGAGGCCGCTCACAACGCTACACTACTATCATGGCAGCATAGAATAAGTACTTTATATGGAATAGTATGAACTTTGCTATACTGTTAAATGAGCAGAGCTCGGCCGCCCAGGTACTACTATATTATACAACAAACCTTCCGGAATAAATGCTCTAAATGATGGTTAAAACCTCATCTAAATACATTTTGGAGTTTAGAAGATCTAAGCGGTCACACCACACAGACAGTCACGAAAAGCGAATTTGTTTTATACTACGTGCAGACATAAATAAAGATTCCCGGAATATTTTATAGAAGCAAATGTTTACGCAAAAGGATTTCGCAATGTTTTTCCATGAATATAATCCATAAAATTGCATAGAAAACTCCCACAAACATGTGCCATTCGGTGCAATATTTACCTGCCTTGTGAGGCAACATTTTTGTCCAAACGTTGAAGATTTGTATAGACTTTGTTGACTTGTGAAGTTTTGTACCTACAGCAGGATGTAAGTAACGAAAATATTTTTTATCAGATGACAACGCAAACATCAACTAATGTACAAAATAAACGGCTCTATTTTCATACACTAACATAGCTTACTAACTTTAAAATACGAAAATCGTGCAAAATTGCAGTTTTAATTTTAAAAAAGTGCCCTCAACGCGCTCGCAAAGTATGACAAAAAGGTTTTGTAATGGTTTGGGCAGCGGCAGCGCTTTCACAGGTCTGGGACGATGTGCTGACGGTAATTAATACTTAATATGCGTATAGCAACCTATTAAGTAAGTGCTTTCACTGCTATACACTGGTAGCGCGATGGGACAAGCCGAGCAAATGCATGAAATAGCATCAAACAAGAAACGTCACGATTCTTCCCGCTGCGCCTCAGCCGGTACCCAAATCACCGAAAATATATTTTTTTCCCGGAAAACGCATCTTGTGTTCTATAAAAAAAGTTCCAGAATCGAAGTTCCACGTAAAATGCCCTGCCAACGCTTACACACACTTTTACATGCAGCTTATATAAGGCGCTATAAGCTGCTTATCCATCCGTGATAGTTAATGCAATGAGTTAGTAGAAAGAAGTACTGCGGTGTTAGAAACTTTATGCGCTCAACTTTTCACTGACTTCAAATAAAGAGGACTTGTAAGACTTAAGAAACTGTTAATTTTATAAAAGGTCATTACTTTCTTCTATTTTATTTAAGTATCATTAAGATGGGTTTTTCTTTGAATGTAGTAGTTTTTCTTGCTACAGCAACCTGCCCAGTATTTGTCACGGGTCGAGTGTCTCGTAATAGCATTAGAAGTTAAGCAAAATATAGAATTAAAAATTAATACCTATTTATAACATACACAAATATAACAGCACACATGTATTCTTCAAAGGGTTAGGCAGAGGTGTACTTTATTACACCTACATTTCGCAAATTACCAAAAGAAATACATTGTACAGACGCCAGCACATCAAGCTACCCGAAACTGTAAAATTTTCCCAATCAACTTTGAACCTTACACTTTAGCGATAAAGTTGAAAATCTATTAAATAAATTTGACAGATTGTAGTAGCTTGAAGTGCTGGCGTCTGTACTTAAAAAAAATATCTAAATGTAATACCAAATGAATGAGATCCATCCTATGTGCAACAAATCCACAAGCTGTTACATAACAACACATTCAATCTCTCTCTCTTTTCCTGGCTTTTTCAGTCACTTTTTTTACACGCGAGTTTGCCGACCATTTTTCCGGTTTATTTATTGTATCAGCAACTATATCAACAATAATTTACATGTTATACAGACGCATGAACATAGTCAACCCCTTATCTGAGATGTGTGTATTTTTAGCAGTAGTTACGGGAAAATACGCGCATACAAATAGTTTTTTTGAAGGTATGTATCGTCACGCTCAAGGGGAACTCCTTAGGGGACGTTCAGTGACGGTATAACCCTTTTCATTGCGATAATAATTTTGAGTGTGCACGTAGGGATAGGTAGCAGAAAATGTATTTGGAGAAGGTGGAAATATTGTTTTACATTGCCACACAATTCCTGAATTTTGTTTACGTCACTACCTAGTGGGTACTATCGAAAAAACGCATATCTGTACACTGTAAGGACTATTCTTGCTTGCAGCGCTCGGCCGCTATAGTATCGCTGACCTACAAAAGAAAAGGATCGTGTTCACGGGATTTTGTTTTCAAAATGCTTAGATATGCGTTACCCAGATGGTACCTGTTTATAGCTGTACAAGGATCTTTTGGTGCGTGGCCAAAATCAGAACTAACGCCGCCATCTTGTTTTTAACTGACTTCTTTCACAAAACAACTCCCCCCTGTCAATGTCATTCAAGCGTCAAAGATCCTTGTAGTAGGTAGTATCCACAGTGCGTTCATTATAACATGACCCGTGACGCGATTGGTAGCACTGAATTTTGCAGTCTTAGTTTACCGGAGTACCAGTGTTCAAAATGGTGACTGACAGAACAGTACATTGCAAATTTTAATGCCACCTAGTGCGTCACGGGTCAAGTTACAATGAACGCACTGTAGGTGCATAACAAGGATGTCAACAAAATTTTATTTTTGGAAAAGCTACCATCTAATTATACCACCGAAGACCACAAACCATGCCAGTACTATACCTTCTATATTTCTTCGAATTCTTTCATTGTTTGTGTTCTATACGGATGAAACACAATCAAACATGAATGGCGGTCAAATTAGATTTCGTAACTCGGAAAACTCATAAAACACAAAGTATTGGATATTTCCGCTAGTTCCTATTTGGGGAATACATATTTATTAAGAATAATGTATTGTTATACCAACAAAAAACCCTCTTCACAGTTCGTGGTAGTGAAACATCACACATAATGTAAATGTTGAGGTAAAAACTGAAATAAATCAACAATGACGTAATAAAGTGCTTTGTTAAAACGTTCTGAATTGAAGTTTAACTTTACTCCAACAACTGTAGGTTCTCTAAAATATATTATGTTGTAGTTTCATAAGCCAATATGTAACTATGTACTATATTAAACTGTTGAATCGTGAAAGCTTTATTGTTAGTCTCACTTCGAGCGTGTATACAACTAAAAGCTTAATTAGTCGAACCGATCATATAGCGTTATTATTACATTACATTAAGTAAAATTATTTCGTTCCGTAGCGATTCTCATTTGCATTTGTAAATATACAACAAAAAGCGCCGAAAAAGGAGTGACGAGGGTCTCGTTCGGAATACCGTAAAAGTGGCAATCAGCTCGGTTTACTGACTTTTACTTCAAAGTGAATTTTTTGTTCTCGTCTTTTTATTTTGCACGTTAGCAAACGGTGAAGTGTTTTCGAGTAGTTCCATATTCGGAAGCATTTTGCTGCCTTTTCTAATGCTCTCAAAGGAAATACTGAGAATTTTTTATTCGATGTAATTTTTTTGACAAAAAATATTTTTTCTAATATCATGTTCGCTGCCTAAGATTTTGTTAAAGAAAGTTCTGTTTCACTTGAAATATATTATTTATTGCGCCACTCCTTCTAGGGTCATAAATATCGCTGAGTCCGCTCGGAACGTAGGTTACACTTTCTCTACTCTCCAGCTACATACAAGTTAAGTGCTTCGGTATTGGGAGAGAGAATTAATGTATGTGTTCTGGGGAATACTCGTACATTGTTCACTCTATACATTAACTGGACGACGTTTTACGAGGTCAGCTTCGTTTGACATCTAGTTGTGTTTTCGGTATAATTATGTGTGATAATATTTATGCGCGTTGCAGATTTACTCTAAACTTTTGGATATACTTTAACTTCAGTATTTCAATCACTATTGCTACGACGTAGCTGATGTGATGACGTCACTGCTACGCCACTACTCTCTCGTAGCCGAAGCGCATAAACAACTGCTACGCGTCAATTTTAATAACTTTGTTTTGCATCGCTTGTGTATTTTAGTCCGCGGTTGTTTATTCGATCGAAGTTCTTTAACGCGACTTTCAGAAATCGTCACGCTAAAAAGTGTTAATACTTGCGACTGTCTTCTTCTAATTCAAAGAGAAAGAAAGACAGAGAGAGAGAACGCCGTCAGAAAAAAATAAAAGAAAAAAGTAAAGTGATTACAGTGTCGTGGGATAAAATTGTACACATCGGCCCGAGTACACTGCATGCGGAGAGAGAAAGTGTGAATTTGGTCAAAATGAAAATCCAAGATGGAGGCTGCAAAAATTATTATTATTATTTATTAATAAAACCGGCGTTTTACGTTCGAACCAATACGAAGCACTCCGTATTGCGAAACGTAAAATTAACAACTATTTCTGCGCAAAAGACAAAAACATTTTCCAAAAATAATATTTCCACGTAGATTTACCCGTTCAGTCAGCATAACTTTTGGCTAATTTGGGGTGTTTCAGCAACACTAATCGTAGCGGGTCGGAGGTGGTCATTATGTCGGAGACAATAGAACAAGAGGGTTGGTCGCCATTCAGATGTACCTAGCCGGTGTTGTCGCATGACAAATGGCCGTGTGTTTCTCTCCGGACATGACTGCCTGAACAATCGGCCCAACAACATTAGATGCGTTAGTACATGTTGGATATTGTCCTGCAGTGCTCCGGCCTAACTCTATTTTCGTCGGGTATATTTATGTATGCGCCGTTGGATGAACGGTCGTTTACTTTACTTATGTTCTATTAGGTTATTGTTGTGGTAACGATTTAAGTGTATCTCGACAAATATGTAGTTTCAAGTATCTGCATAGAAATTGCACTAAGCTCGTGTTAACATGAAAAGCTGTCAAGAAATTGTCATCATCTGAATTTTAAGTATTTGAGAGAATCAAATCCTATACTATTAAATGAGCATTATTTGTATGTATACAACGTGTAACGTTAAATGCACAAAACCTGAAAATAGTTTGATCAGAATAACGAGCAGAATCAATTAAACCACTTTTTAATATAGGTCACATTTTTCAAAAAAATCTTCATTAAAAACGTTGCCGTGTCTATTTATTAATAGGTCAAGCCATCACATGCGCAAACCCGCCAAAA
Organism: Agrochola litura; assembly: GCA_949152395.1. NCBI lineage: Eukaryota > Metazoa > Arthropoda > Insecta > Lepidoptera > Noctuidae > Agrochola > Agrochola litura. The sequence continues at coordinate 10,529,390 of OX424509.1, read as the reverse complement.
TAGGTAAGTTAACAAACACAAATTGTTGTCGACCAATTTAAATTTTCTCATACGCGGGATAATAATAGCTTTTATTTCAATGCAAATACGAATCTTACGAACTAAAACAGCACATAAAACCTTTACAATTTTTTAATGATTTTTTTTCTCTCTGAAATAGGTCCGTATTTTCCTATTAGTTAGATACATGTGAGATCTATATTATGACAAAGACTGGGTTAATGCTGTGTATGTGTTTAGTTGGATAGCCTTTATATAAATAAATGTACATCACTTATACACATCAAAGATTCAAACCACACAGGACATCCCATAATTTTCATTTTCAGGTTCTATGAAATACTATTATGTAAAAAAATATACCCCTTTCAGTCAAGATGCTTTATAACTTTGAGATTGACTTTTACTTAATTGCTATAACGTTTGGTGTACTCACTAAAGTTTAACAATTTTTTTTTGAGATAAGTCTATTTTTTTTTACAAAGGAAAAATCTTGTCTTTTATTTCTGTAAAGTAGACTTAAAAGAACAAAAGTCTATGATTCCCTTTTAAAGACTTTTGAAATTAAAATGGAAAATTCATGTTTATATTTTCCAACCTTTACAACGATACAGCATTTGACTATTATCGAAGTGCCTTTAATATCGAATTTCAAATCAATCACATTGACATTACAACTAATAATTCCTGTACATAACTTGTTCGGCGTCAACAACAGCTGGTGTCGTAAAAACTGGAGACTAGCCAGCTGGTGAGATGCTCATCAGTTTTAAAGGTGTAAGAAAACTTGCTAGTAATCATAAAACTGTTTGCTGAACGAGCGCAATGATTATTGCAACAATTATTTCCAGCGACTGCGACCGTCATTTTTGAGTCATAACATGTTACTGATGAATAATTAATAGTTTAAAAAACAGTAGAAAAACAGGCTTTTATAAATGCACGTAAAAACAAAAAAAACAGCTATGATACGATTTTCCATCTTGAAGTTCCAGTTCATATCTTCCGGCTCCATCATCAGATCAGTTCGACAGTACCATATTATTGTTTTGTCATCAGAACTACATACAGCTGCCAATTTTCACTATGCTACGACCCTTGGAAGATGGTTAAATTAGTTACCTTAGATTCCATTACATAGTTAGTTACATACAGGTCGACCTAATAAAAGCGTGTTAAAAATCATGAAATATACACGATTTAAAAACATCAAGTACAGGCACAGGTAAACCACGTCACCGATCTGTTTGAATTTCGAATTCAATGCGGCGCGGCGCATGCGGTTACGCGCGTAGCAACTGACGTCACAAGTCACGATACGCTTCCCGCACACTCGACAATTTCACCACGGCGGGCGTCAACTCGGACGTTTCCGACGTCCGTTTCCGACGTCCGTTCCGTCCGTTATTATTTTTATTACCCCTACATAACTCGTGCACTCACAACATTGTTACAGCATAATTATAATTACGGAGGTTGTCGTGCTCGTAAAAATGAATGATTTCGATAAAACAATACGCTGCGAATAACACAGTGAAGCATGCGAAAACTACATCTCTGCTCAGTGCATACACGCTCACACGCATACATTTACAATCAAACTACACCTCACTAAGTGCACACATGTTTACGAAACCGGCTTCACTTCACTGTTGACAGCGCTCTGTCTTAGTTTTTTATTTGGTCTGATGATTGCGTAAATCACTTCAGAGGGATTGAAAGCGTACGTCAATAAATTCCTATATTTTTTACGTCTACATACATAATTATAATTCTGCCAAAAATATGTTCCATACAAAAGTAAATAACGGTCATTATTTCACCACGTTCTTTACAACACTGAGATAGATACTATTTTCGGTATTTGAGTAATTTGTTGAATTCCAATTTGTTTCAAAACTTCGGCGACGGCCCGCTACTCTCTGCTACAAAACTTTTCGGACGGCATATTTTTTTTTAATTTTGGTAAGAAACTCCACAACTTTTCATATTTTTAAAGTTGCGAGTTTGTAGGTTGAATATTAAATGGTCCGTTTCTTTCTTTTCACTAGATATCATTTGTGATTTTTTTCAAGATTTCAATTTGTGTAGAAGTCAACAAAGAAAGATCTTTACAGATTTAATTTTATAAAATTCAATACGAATATTCGTGCTCAAGCATTTCATCTTTTATTGTATAAACGTCATTCAATACATAACATGTTTATGTCTGTCGATTTTTATCAACATAAATAAGATTGCAATCCAAGAAAAAGATGCTAGCAATGAAAGAGTATTTTTTGACATAAATTTTCAACAAGTCAAATGAAAAATGCAGTAAAAAAAATCTCGATCTATAGAACAAACTTAAAACAATCTCGAGTCGGTGGATTATTCTTATTTAATTTGTTTGTGGGGCTCACAACTTGAGCAGGTAGGTACTTAGTATATTCTCTGTAGTCTGTCTAGTATCTCTACCCTTGTTTTTACAATTTTCCATTTGACAATACGACGTGAAAGCTTTTACAATAATGCGAAGCTTAATTGCATTCTACTTTATATTACTGTATCTCGACAAATAGTTTTAAGTATCTGCATAGAGATTGCATTCTCGTAAAGGTTTTCACATTCACGTCTGCAAAATAAATGGTATTCAATTTTCGCGTAAACTTGTTTCTGTCGTTTGATATCTTGGTGAAAGGTTTGTACACGAATTTCAAAACAAAAAAGCCTTTGTAGGCTAAAGATAATATGATAAGGCGTTAACCTTTTCACAGGCGGAGCATTTTCACGATAAAAAGAAAGTGTTATGTTTATTGATGAGTGAAAAAGGGATTGTATATTTTTCATTAAATTTTTCCTTTCATAACTCGCATCTGTGTCATTCTTAATCTAGTTTAGGTCTAATCGTGCAAAATCAGATTTAATAAGAACTATAATTTTGCACGATTTGTTGTAGTTTGTAATTCCGCAGGAGCGATGAGAGAAAAGAGCATTTATTTCACATTTTAATAAATCTGAACAAAAACAACCAACACTTTACTTAAAAAATGTCGTTGCTTTTTTACTTCCCAAATAAAACAGAAGCCAATTTCATACAAAAACCGCAAAACCTTACATAGGCATCGCGTGAATAGTTCACGAAAATATTCCGTGGCCACGTGTGTTATCACGTCAGTGACAAATGTTTACGTTGGTTTAAAGTGTACGGTATTTCAAAAAATCCTTTATAATCTCTGATTTACGCACCGGCCGGCTGACTGCGGTCGGACAATAAAAAGCAATTTATTTTTTTCACCAGCACTTTTTTCATTAGTAAACAAGAATGACGTGTAAAACAAGCGCTCACTGTGACGAGGGTTCCCGTAAATAACCGAAGGGAAGTAATTATACGCCTGTGTGTTATGTAGATACGCTTTTAAAAAAAAATGTGTATGACTGTCGTATTGGCTCTGAGAAAAGAGATAAAATGATATGAGAGTTAATTACTTTCCTTTTGATAAATCCTTTGATGACCGGTCCTTTACAAAAAACGTACTAGCAAATATAATATCCAGGGAATTTATGCTGGACTACTTGCAGTAGTTACATGCGAAATCATAAAAAGTAACAATCACACACATAACCTAGTTGATATTTTTTGCCTAATTGTTAAGTTGCTGTTGTTGATTCTATTTTATATAAGATACATATGTTGCTTGAAGCTACATAAACAATTGCGAAACTAACTAAATCCAAGGTACCAAAAAATAAAATATTCGATATTGAACATCCAAACATACTTGTCAGTTGTCAATTGTACCCTACAGTTTTAATAATACACCGTGAAATTTGTATCACAGTTTTGCTAGAACAAACGTTGTTCAGACCATGGTCTACTACCAACCTACAGCATCCAATAAAAAAAAAACATAATTGGTTTTTGAAAAAACACAAAGTTTAATCAAATCAAATCATTTATTATCTACTGCTTACTAAATTTCATTTATGGAGGTACATTTCCCTGTAGACAATGCTGTGTCCCGTGCGTAGTGTCTGTGTTGTAGGGAGTAACGATAATCTTGACATTTTAAACTTTGTCTTTTTTGTGTTTTTTCAAAAACCAATAATGTTTTTTTGATTTTTTATTGGATGCTGTAGTATGGTAGTAGACCATGGTCTGAACAACGTTTGTTCTAGCAAAACTGTGATTCAAATTTCACGGTCTATATCAATGATTTTACCCACCATTCCTTGAAGCTTTATTAGGTACAAGAAACACGTTGGACAAAGGGTCCCATTCGAATAGGTCTAATTAAAAAAAACTATTAAGATACGGGCCTTCTCTGTTCCGTCACAAAAAAAGACAAGGAATTTGTTAAGAGGAATGCGCTAAGATAGCCCGCGAAATTCAAATTTTCTTACGTTTTTTGCAATTTGCAGGTCAGTATTGATGATTTTTATGATTATAATTCCATAAATAAATATTGTATACGGCCGCGAATGACATTTAGATCAACATGAAACCTGATACTGAACAGCAAATTGCAAAAAACGTAAGAAAATTTTAATTCTCGGGCTAGTCTGACGCTTTCGCCTTAAACTAAAATCCCCAAAACTAGTTTTGGTTCAATGCTTTAGGAATAATTATAACCCAACTCCCAACACCTTACAAATGCCACATACAATCCATTTACACATGAGACTAATATATCGCATTGAGTTCCTTATATTATAACAAAAATAACCAGGAAAGAAGTAAATAAGGTAAATTAAAACCTTATTGTTCTAATAACCAGGAAGCGTGCAGAATATGATTACGGATACGTTTATTATGCTGTGCAAAACGTTATAATGCTTTTACGTCATAAGTTATTTTATGGTGTAGAGCTAGTGTTGGATATGTGTCCAATTGAAGCTTCATAAGTGATCTACTTACTAATCTCATTATTCCTCCTGTTTTTCTAAAGGATATATTGGACTCTTTTATAGAGTAAATTTGGGAGCCAAGGCCCGATGGCAGCCTTTACAAGATACAGCTAGTCATCCGTTTCATAGGATTGTCATAGCAAATTGTGGACGGTAAAAGTGAGGTTGAGAAACAGCTTAACAAGGACTAAACTTCTAGTAATGTTCTCAATTCCTAACCGCTTTCTTAATCATAAGAAATCAAACAAGTAACGGACAAACGAAGTCTTAAGAAGGAATATCAGTGTGTACCTACTATCGATGTGAATAAAACAGTTTTCTTTGCAGCGTCATAGTAGTAGGGTAGGCTATCCACTTGAAGACCAGCACGCGATAGCGCATAACAGTGAGCCATACCCAAGCAGCACGTGCGTGTTAAAGCATCAGTACTGCAAGTAATTCACTCTATTATTTATTAGTATTGTAATCAAATGTCCCGGAACAGCAAGCGCCGCGTGAAGTGACGATAATTGATCGTTAACTGCTTACTTGATTGTTATTATTGTCTTGACTTGACTTGTCATGGGTTAGTCACTCCTGACACACACAATTTGGCTAAGTGAAATACGTAGAACAAGTTATAATGGTTCACAATCATTGATTAATTATTCAAGACTTCATTTCCATTATACTGTGTCATTGTTTTAGTCGCTTCTAGTTCACTCATAAATAAAGCTGAAACGGAAAAATTACTGTATCCAAATGCAACCACGAGTTCGAGTATATAAATTGCATCAAACCATTTGACTAGTTGGACGGGTCCAAAACAGCCGGTTTGGCATAATATGAACACTCGTATGCGGTTATCGGTTATTGGCTAAACATCCTGGCATGCTGACAATACGACTTAGGTAAATCGTTGGATTAAAAAATCTGACAACATATGCTAGCAACAGCTTGTTCAGAGTAAAAATATGAGATCTTAGCATGCATTTCTGCGGGGAACCGTCGCATTTGGGCACGCAATAACACCTGTAGCGGAAAAATTTGCAAAGAAGCGTACCGTTTCTGCACACAATAACATTCTCGGGGGTATTATGTGTGCAAATACAAAAAAAGAAAGCCCATATCCTACCTTCGCTGGGCTGCAATATTGGCGTACATATGTTCCATCCCTCACTTCGGACACACGGGAGTTCCGAACCATTACATCACGTGCGACACTCATTTATCATTCCAGAAATATCTAAGGGATGTCCCAGCGACGACGTGCGGGGGATATACGTGGCATCTTCATTAATAGCACGCCGCAGGTAGGGCGGCAGGCGGGCCGCACTGTGTACATACTCCACTAATTGAAATCATGGTAATGTGTTTACCTGGATGTAGGCAGATGATGGAGTGATGTGACGTTACCATATCACCCTACAAAATACATTAAGTATTTCAAAATTACAATTTTCTTGATAGTCGACAGCAAAATGGTTGAACAATTCACATAAGTGCTATAGTGCTTACCCATCTTTCATATGATAAAGAGTCTGATATGAATTTTGAATATATTCTGTGTTTTCGCAGATATTTTTTGTATGTATCGCCCGTAAGCACAAAAAAAATCAAAGTATAAAACAGCTTCAAAATAAAGATAAAAATCAATTGTCTGGTGTGTTTACCTTTCATATATTTTCTCATACTATTTTAGGCCAAAGTCAAATCTGTACGAGTACCAAATGCGTTTGATAGTCGGTCTACATAAATTTAATTGATGTAAAAACATTACCCTCCTTTCTGGGGCAGTCGGGTAAAAAGATATAACTGAGAAACGAGGGCGAACAGGAACATGCATTGTCGAGCACTTGTTACTTTATTGTCTTTTTATATCGACAAAGTAAATTAAGGTAGTTTTTTTTTAAATAAAAAATCTATCCCATTTGTTTGGCGACTCAAGCACAGGCCCATAGATACCCACACATGTTCCTAATATAAAAAAACTCATATAGCCTTTTTTATATAAAAAAGGCTGAAAACTATGTTAGTAGCACTTCACTTTGCACTAGCTTGACTTTGTGCTGTCCTGTGAAACTTGTCCGCGAAAGCGACAGAACACCACGTCCTGCGGCTAAAAGTCTTCTACACGCACCACGAACGCCTAAAGTTGACTCCAGTAACTGCACCCTAGCGGCCTCGGCGTATATACCTCGTCTATGTTTTTAATAAATTCATCTGCCCATCGACTAAATAGCCAACAATTATCTATTTTTAGGGTTCCGTACTCGAAGGGTGCCAAACGGAATCCTATTACTAAACCTCTGTCTGTCCATCCGTCCGTCCGTCTGTCTGTCAGCGGGCTGTATCTCATGAACCGTATTAAGGAGACAGTTGAAATTTTCACAGACTGTGTATTTCTATTGCCGCTGCGTAACAACAAATAATAAAAATTAAATAAAGTAAAAAATTAAAGGAGGTCCCCCATACAAAACATTTGATTTTGAAACCTTTTTTTTTTCTTACCCTGGCGTGTGGGGTATCTTTGTCTCAGAGCTCATCGAGTAGAGTACAAATATATATATATATATATTATCTTCAAATTGAAGAAAGGGGGCCCTATTTCTTTTCAGTTTTAGACCATTTTTGTACGAGCTCTATTGCAACAACTAAAAAAGTTAGGAGTTAGAAACTTCTGTACGTATATCATGTACCATATACTGTATTTAATCAACAAATATTAAAAACCATTCACAAGGTATTTTATTTAAATATGGGCGATTTTCTACAACTGTAATAAATAACTTAGTAATTCACAGTATCATTACGAAATAACGATTTTAAAATTAAAAATAATCATTTATGTGCTCAATATTGTACGATGGTACGGAACCCTTCGTGTGCGAGTATGACTCGCACTTGGTAGATTTTTAATCGTTGGTATTTTTGCAAGTTACAAAATATCTTAAAAGTGAAACCAGGTTAAGTAAACAGCTGATGAAATTAACATAGAGCAGATAGGTACCCACGCAAAAAGAATAGTATTTTTAGGTAAGTTTATATCATAAAGGTATCTCATCGTTGAAGTTAGAACTATGCTTACGCCGCAAACTAAGTAGAAACACGACGTAATAAACAAACAAAGACATAATAAACCTAACGCTGAGCAGAATTTATTTTTTGTTTCTCCTCCCACAGGAGATAAAAAAAATATTTGTCTCCCAAGTCGGTAATTTATCACGTAGGCTTATCAAAGCGTTGAATAAGCGTCATGGATGTGACAACAATAGACCTGCCTGCTGTTGCGTCAAACACCAGATCCTCCACAAAGGTGAAAATTAGTAGACGTCGCCTACAGTACCCGCTTTATGATCTGTCTGAATCTATATGCCTGTAATGACATACAAACCTCGTGTATTAGATTGTGTTTGGATGTTGTGTGCTTTATTGACAATAGATTACGCTGCAGCTTTGTGTAATGCCTTTCTTTTAACATTGTCGCCGTTAATCTACTTCAATATTCAGAAGCTATTGTCTGTTTTTCTAATGCCGTTCAGTGATCACAATCAAGCACTCACAATAAATGAATCCAGTTTCTGTTAACTCACAAAACCATCAACAAGAGGCGAAGGTTTTGTTCAAACTTGTTCAATGAATCAAAACGCCCTCCATCAATCTTTGGAAGTGTAACTGAAATTAAACTTTGAACTTTAATCACGTAACAATATTCTGTGATCAAAAGTCTACTAATGAAATGCAAACGCCCGTTTCTGCCTCGGGTATCAAAAACGTGACTTGCATTTCAGCCAACTAACGTCTCAAAAGCCGATAACGCGACGACCGTTCCGAAAAAAGTATCCAATCCGGTCGTGCGAGGCAAGAATAATTGAATTAAAACAAAAGAGGAACAAGCGAGCCGCATTTATTTAACACTTCGAAGTGAATCCAGTGGCAAATACAAGTGTAGCAAACGGTTCACGACAAAAACGGGACACAACAAGAGCTTTAGTTAATGTGAATCATATTTCATTTCGCAGGAGGACGGGATTTCCGAGACCTCCCAACACCGAGACATTATATTTTCCATTGTAGGTCTACCTACACTGCATTAAAACGAATGATGTTAATGAAGATATTTTAAATGAAACGTTATTTACGCTCCATGTAATTTAGCGACGTCGTTCAAATGTTTCACGTAGTTTTTTTGCGTTGGTTTGTTCGACTCGCATTGATCACGTTTCAGTACTGACGTTTTTCTACTGAGATCATGCCTCGATGAACACTAAGTTCAATAAATGCATATTCAATGGTCTCTCAACGAACGATCCTTCGCCTAACAGTGATGCCGTAGATAAATGATGTTTTTTCGATAGGTATGTAAAAAACGACGTCCACAGAAGTGTTCTACGTTTTGTCTTTCTTTGTTCAAAGGGAATCCTCTTGAGTAAAATTTCGATTATTTCACAAATGAAATTGCTTGTACAAGTTTAAATTAAAGCAATTCTTTCAATTGAAAACATTTATAAAAGTAAGCGAACGCAATACGGGCAGCTGTATAATAGGCTCTCGGTGAGCAAAGTAATGTGAATAAGTTTTTCGCACCTGCTCACTCTTGATGTCTTTTTTAGTGTTCCTTAGTGAAATGGCGAGGGCGAATTCAAGATATCAATCATTTGTACAAGTAAAATGCTATTACATAAAATGTTCTTATAGCTTTACTAACTGCTGCTTGCGGCTTCGCCTGCGTGTACCCTAATTCCTTTTCTTTTTCTAAAATCAAAAGTAGCCTTAGTTACTCCTTATGACATCAGCTGCCAATGAAAGCCCCGTCGAAATCGGTCCAGCCTTTTCGGAGATTAGCCGGAACAAACAGACAGACTGACAAAAAAATTATAAATTGTTTTTTTGTTATAAGTACAGTAGGTATATATTTAGAATGCATTCAGTAAAGCTGTTATTTTGACATTATACAGACAATTTTATTTATTTGTATAATAGATGTATAGATAGATTACAATTTCAGTATTTCTTGTTTGTTGTTGTAGTCGGCGATGATAATTCGCTATAAATAATTTTGGATCCACGCAGCGCGCTTGCCGTCTGCCTTTCAAAATGCTATATTATAAATGTTTCCCTTCGGGCCAGAATCTACATAATTTAAAGAGAATATAACCATGTACTTATAATCCAGCTACTTAGTGATCTTCAAAATTAACTGTCAGTCACTGGAGTAAATGTAGCGTATTCAAAGTAACTGGCTGGCTGGCTGAATTTTTAACCGACTTCCAAAAAGAAGGAGGTTATATGTTCGACGCGTATGTTTGTTTTTTTTTAATGTATGTCCACCGATTTCTCCGTCATTTGTGGACCGATTTTGAAAATTTTTTTTTGTTTGAAAAGGTACTTTTTACAAAAAAAAACTACCGACTTCCAAAAAAAACACTACAAAGTGAAAAATAACTTTAATTTCGGAAGTCGGTGGCAAAAAACGAAAACACAAAACCCAAGACACCGACTTCCGAAATTAAAGTTATTTTTCACTTTGTAGTGTTTTTTTTGGAAGTCGGTAGTTTTTTTTTGTAAAAAGTTTTTATTGAGATGGGAATTTAAGGAGAAAACCTAAACAATTAGAATTATGAAACGTAAATAGTGTTCAAGGTGTGATGAAATAGTTTTAAAAAAACGAGCGAGCCTTACAATAGTTGCATATGATGTGTAACATCTTACATGTCACCTTGTTAATAAGCAACATTAAAGGGTCGTCCTCGTCAAGGTCGTTTCTGATGGCAAACTCTAGCAACGCGCGCGCTCATTGGTCAAATCAAATAGCGCGCGGTTCTCCGGCTTCTTGTTACATACTTCCGTCCCTTTTCAAGAAATCACTCCCACAGATTTTTAAGGTTCTGTGCACAGATTGCAGGAAAGCGAGAGGAAAGGTGTTACACATCAAAAAATATTTTAGGTTTTAACATAAGTAAGATTAATTATTGAAGTGAAAACTTCTTTAGGCGCGTTGGGCATTTTTGAGATTGGACTAAACCATTGAATTCATGACGCTGTAACGCAATTTACCGACACCGTGGAGTAAAAGACATCAACGCGTTGATTACCACAGTGCGTCTTTTTTCAAATTTTCACTTCTGTCGGCACTGCCGGAGTGCCACCGTTTTTTTTTTTTTGCTCTGTTTCTTCAATCGAAAACTGCAATAATACACTGTTATTTTTACAAATACCAGGCATACATAATTATTTTCTCCGAAAACGAACTCACATATGAAACATATGAGTTCGATTTGACCAGTTTTCTCCAATAATCATAGTTTAAAAAAAATCCCATTGGTTTCGCTTAAAAAGTCATCTTGTGTATGCTGCCAATTACTAAATGACGAGAATTAAAGAACATAAAAGAGCGCTAATATTACAATCATAAAGTCGTAGTAAGTGTTCCACACGGAAATGGAAATGCGTTCCTTGCGAAGCATGTGTGGTCTGACTATGAATGATAGGCTGAGGAATGATGTGACAAGACAGCGGTGTGATTTAAAAGAAGATGTAGTGACAAAAATTGAAAAGGGTATGCTGAGATGGTTTGGGCATGTTGAGAGGATGAATGAAAGGCGACTAACAAAATGTATTTACGAGGCTGATGTGAAGGGAAAGGCCGGGCGGGGACGCCCTAGGAGGACAAATACTGACCTTATTGGTGATGTTCTTCAGAAAGGCCAGGTGCGTAGTACTCGCAACCGGCGTGCGTGTATGACCAGATGTATGAACGTAAACGAGGCAAAAGGAGTATGTAAGGATCGTAGCAGGTGGCGTTCTGTAGTTTCTGCCTACCCCCAAGGGAAGAAGGCGTGAGTTTATGTATGTATGTATGTATGTGTTCCACACGTTATGACTGCTCCTAGCTCTTGCTTTGCCATAACACACGTTAAATTATGGAAATAAAATTGTATTAAATGCGCTATTCTTAAATCGCAATAAAAATGGTAGGTAAGGATTCATTTTTATTACTTTTTCACTATCATTCCTTTGCTATAGTGTAAGTTTCGTATGTATGGAAATTATTACATGTTTTATATTTGAATATGTTCGTAATGGGTCTGGTTTCTTGGAATTAATAAATGGCCTACACTCTAATACTTGTAAAATATATATTTATTATCTACATACATATAATAAAATAGTAACGAAGTTATTGCTACGAGATATGAGAACGAGTCTGAAGTCAAAAATATAGTTTTTAGAATTTTTGTCCGTTTGGCTGGATTATTCCGGATTGGCGCAAAAACGGCTGAACGGATTTGGATGAAATTTGGCACACAGATAGTTTATAACCTGTATTAACACATAGAGTACTTTTAATAGTACGGTAGTACGTTCCCGTGGATATATTTTCCGACAACCACGCGAGCAAAGCCGTGGGCAAGAGCGAGTAATCTCATAAAACCACTTACAGCAAGGAAATCTTCGTTCGGTATGAAGGGGGTTTTCGTTATTAACTAAATACCGAAATGTTTCTAATTTTGCAACAGGAAAATAGAAGCCCCAAAGTATTTAGCACGAATATTTCAGCTGTTACGTAATACGGCCGAATTACCAAAATGTTTCTTTACAGGCAGAATTGGCACTGGAAATATAGTGTAGGTACTTAACATCAATCCACTATGAAGGCAGGTGAGTGACCTCGCCGGCCAGTAATAGAGCTGTAAGGCAGCGAATAACTAGAACTATTCGCATTGTTTTCGCCGCATACATAGCTCGGTAATTTCGTTCCCTAGCGACCAGCGATTTTCCTTTTTTCCGTAATAGTCCGTTATTTGGAAACTTCAACTTCACAATATGGACACACAAATCACTGCCACTACAAATCGTGTTCGGCAGAGGCGAAATCGTTTTGCGTGTGACGTTAATGGGATGGGAGCTATTCTTCACATCACGACTTTATTGGACGATATATCAGCAGTGAGTGTTCGACATCCAACCGGCGACAAAATACATTATGATCTTTACATTCACTCCACGTGTATTGCCAATTTCGAATTCTAAAGTAGCCTCGATGGAGTTTCGCTAAATATTTCAAACCACCACCAAGCTGCATAAACAACTATTAAGCATAAGATTTAGGTATCTACGTTAGCACTTAAAATTAAATTGTGTACAATCTTACATCTCCACAAACATAAATTCGGGGTCTGTTGTCCTTACATCTGAACTTTGCTCAACGGATTCCAAAGTTGCTTGGAGCTTTAGTAAAGTCATTTATCAAACTAGCATCAGCTTACCTATCGTCATTTGCTTAATGCAATTCTACAACTATGGCAGTCTCAAGCTTTTGCTGAACATAATTTACATATCAATGGTTTGGAAGAAGGTTGGAAGTCAGAACGACTCAATATTACCTTAGACAACCCTGAAAATACCTTCTACCACTCTCTATTATTGAACTTGTAAAGAAGAAGTGACATCCCAGCAAACTCCTCAGCAATTCACTGAACACTTCCAATGTTCACGATCTGTTAAGAACAGAACGATCGCAATTTCCTTTGTTCGCTGCATAATCAAAGCTAAGGTTTAAGTGACGCAGTTTGTCGTTACAACAAATAGCTATCATAAATTGTGATTATACCTGTTTTAAGCACGTTTTAAGTGCGATTGTTTCTGCTACTTGGGAGTCTGCACTGCAGTCATTAACCTATTAATTAATACATCAATAGTCTCCTTATTTTCTGAACATAGCATAATATATTTCGGTTATTACAGAATGTCTCTTAGTTCAGTGTGCCTCTTAGCAAAGGCCAATCTCTTACAACTTAATTATTTTCCTATATCTAGTAACTCTTTTCTCTGTAAGCTTTTATTCGTCATCCATCTTTTACATAGTCTTCCCCTGTTCCTATTACCGTCTTTGGGATACCATTCTGTCAGAAATTGTACATATAAAATTTCTACATTTATATCTGTCAATTCGTATGGAAGTGGTGTACATGAGCTGGGGAGTTTGTTGCGCCACTGATATTTACTACTTACTATGAAGTGGTGAAGGGCGGGCATTTTGGGGGACTGTCTTAAGTAAATTTCACGTTCGAAAAGTGCTGATTCTCAGCCTAGTTTATGGATGAATTTTGATTTGATTGATTTGGTTTGAGTATTCTATTCTAGCACAGCCTTGCTTAAAATAAATAAATAATAAATATTCATCTAACAATACATTAAAATACCTGGTATTTGTTACGATCAGTGTCCATGGCTCCGCTTCCAATTGAAGTGTAGTTAACTGAATAAAAAGTTGCCTATGTATGGATTTGAATAAAATTTAGTACAGGATAGCCAGAACACATTCAGTACTAAATTTCATGCAGATTTCATTCAATTCCGTTCAATAGATACCGTCCAATTAAGTAACAAACATACATTCGAAACTAGCCAGGATAATAATATTAGTGGGTTTGTAATTGTATTTCCAGTGCAGTGACAGAAAATCTCCAGTTGATGTCACACCACATTTGAGATTGAATTCTCCAAAAGGCAATTCACATCTGCATATTAGACCCATGTTACCATATGAGCTTAGCTTTAGCACAGGACTGGATTCCGCTCTTACGCAGACTTTAGCCATTGTTTTAGGTGTTCAAAATTAGGTTAACTGCTGTAATCAGGATGCAAACGGGTGGCTTCACTCAACTAGGAAGTCAAGTGAAAAAAAAATACTAAATAATAATATGTCTCTTGTAACGAAAGGTTGCTTGGCTGTTTGCGCTCGTACCACACCAGTATCTACCTACCTACTACATGTTTTCAAAGGTCACCAGGAAATGAAATGAAATGAAATTGTTTATTCTGTAAATAGGATATCGTCGCTCGGCATCCAATACCGCGAATGTATCATTTTTTACGTTTTTTTTTTTTTAATTCAGGATCACGTATTTGAACATGTAGAATGAAATAAAACAAAAATCTGATTTTCGTTAAAAATATCACATTCGCGGTATTGGATGCCAAGCGACGATATCGAAATCACTTCTACACGTCATATAAAAAAAGCATTAAAAATAAGCTAGATGAGTTCGGCGTTTCCTACTGACTACTCTGAGAAGAAAGGCCGAAACAAACTCAGAGGTCGCAGTCTCTTTTAAAGTCCAGACCATAGGTTAGGTCTTGGTCAGGCCATATGAGGACCATGTAGATTAGTGTCTGAAATGGTCTTTTGAGGAAAGAACCACACAGATTTGAGAGGACCTGTCCAGTCAATGGACACATTTGTCAGTTTCATTTCATGGGATACCTAGATGTCGAGTGTTCATTCGTTACTAGGGTTATTCGTTATTCCCCAGGAGTGCGAACTTACTCGTTGTTTCGTTCGTTTTCACGACTTTTCGCTCGCCAGCCAACGCCGATCCATTTGGCTATCGCCGCATTATAAATAATTCGATGCATTCCCGTTCCACATTGGTAAAAAAACACCACAAATAGGTACCTTTACGAAATTTACCCCGTTAATCTCGGTACAGAAAATTAAACTTTGATTTTATTACTTTATCCATTTTAATTATTTCCCCGTAATGACTTGTGATCACTTTAGAGTTAATCGTTTATGTTCGTGTAATTACTCTGTAGGCTCATCGGATTAACCATAATAAATATTGAAAAGAGCGTTAATTTACACATTTCAATAACATGCACTGTGTGTACCATACAAAGATATTTTAAATAACGAGATGCAGAATTCCTAGAAAAACCATTACCTACCAAACATTGCTGTTCAAATTAAACTCAACTACACCGGTAATTTAAGCCAACGAAAACATTAAATTGTATATTTTTATACGAATGGAACAACATTTTAAATAAGTCCATAAAGCTATCGTAAAAACATATATATAGGTACTCAGTCGTTTTTTTTTTTATTTCATGCATTACCAAATCACAGAATATTAATCAATTTGTTTGTGTGGATAGATTATATGCTGTAATTCAAGTATATTGTAAAGCAATTAGCTTACAGGAAGAAAACATGGAACCTCGGTAGATTTATCTAGCGTCTTGGCGTAAATACCAGATATTTAATTATTTCCCTCGTTGAGTCTTAATTATTGTGCACGCACGTGCTCTCCGCTTCCGGTAGCGTCAAGCGCACGAACGTCATTGAAGTATGGTAGCCATACACGTTATGGTAGCCACACACAAATTCCAAAAATTACACGCTCTAGTAAACTTGCACAATCGCAAATTTGCACAAGTTCAGAATCGAAAATTGAAAATCACACACATCTAGAAAGGAGACTGAAACGATTACATGCACTCTTGGACCTGAAAATTAACTAGATGTAAATGGTGTGAAGTTATAGATTCATACATTCATTAGTGTATTGCAGTGACTAGTTGCTATCCCACAATTCACATAGCGATCCATAGTTTCAACAATATCCAATCCAACAATTCCAAAACAATCCATTAAAACAATTTCAAGTCAATCGTGTGAGCGATCTTCGGTGTCCAGTGTGAAAACAAGGGTCGTACAAGGTAGGCAGGGTCAGAATCCATAAAAATCAAAGCAGTGATCGTTGAAAATGAACAATAATTGGGAAAGCACTCAAAACACATCGGAAAACACGACATAAGTGACAGCTGTCTAGTTCTAGTAGGGATGGGTGTTGCGACAACGAACCGTTTACAAAGACCGTTTTGTGATGATGAAACCGTTTTACGTCCTGAGTTCAACAGTCTTCGAATTACTTGGTGCGATTTTTACATCTAAGAAAATACAGTCGGGTACAATGATTCAACTATTTATCACACTCGTAAAACAGTCCTTCTAATAAAAAGTGAACTTTTTGAAATTAAATACAGTCAGTAATGTATTACTAGTTGTCAATGCTGTCGTTCGTGATGCGAAAAAACCATTTCATACATTTCAAATCGTTGATAGTTTTAAGAAACTGCGCTCGACGAAAACGCAATTCTATTCCATGTTGGATAAGTTTCGTCCTTTAACCATTGTCTGCAACCGTTTTCGTCGTCGGGAAAACGGTTTCGGTCGCCACAAATTCGAGAATGACCCACCACTAATGTGTCAAATTTTCAATGTCAGTCTGCCAGTGCAGAATATGTACTGCCAGTGACATAGATAAAAAAATTAAACTGATTTTAATCGATATGAAATTGATAATCATTATTTTGGTTTTTCAGTAATTAATAGTGATCGGAGTAGGTAGATTGATTTTACGTACTCGCATCATGAATAGTCATAGAAATCATAACATGGATAAGCCTTTTTTCCGGGATTTCATTTTGGTATTTACGGGATTGAATCAAATATTGTTAAAGTAAGGATTTTTAAACTACTACATTAGAAATGTATAGAATGCGATAGATAAACATTTAAAATATATTATATTATTATATTGTTTTTATAGTATACCTATCCTTTTCTTGGAGTTCGATCACTATGTACTATTAAAAAGACAGCAAAAAGGTTAAACATTTCTTATTCATATTGATGTATTCTTTATTCTACACATTACAACATTTGACATTCCTAAAAAAAATCTTAATAAATTCAAAATCCCGGAATCCTGGAGGCATATCCATACTAATATATACGTGCCAGTTCATTGACCTCAAATCAATCTACCTACTCCGATCACTGGTTTAATTACCAGTGATTGGAGTAGGTAGATGATGTTTTATTTAAATTAAATGCACTATAGTGTATAAAAATATTTATAGTGCATTTAATTACTTTGAGTTAACTATATTACCTAGTGCTACCTAGTGGGTAGGTTTTCTTTTTGTAGTTGTGTAATCGATTACTGTAATCGATGATCTCACGAAAACTATCTTTATCATATTTCTCCGCTTCCAGACAAAGAATTGAGCTGATTTTTGATATTCAAGGATAAAAAAATATAACAAATTTTTAGCTCATAATTATCTTAGCTTATTACACTTGGGCCCAACATTTTCCATCTCCTTTGTGCAAAAATCTTCCAACACACGTAACGATATCGTTACGTGTGTGGCTATGATTAGGAGGGGCGCGCAATAGGAGTTTTTTTTAAACTGCACTTTTCTGCGCACCATCGTTCAGACAACACCTCTCCGTGACATCTTATATTTGAAGAAATAGGTAGAAGTTATAAGTATCAGCCAGAAATAATGTTGGTAACATACTTTCTAGGCATTTTTAATATTGTTAAATATTCTTATTGATTGTAATTTAAAAATTGCAATTAAATTGTAACGAACAAATATTTAAAAAAGAAAACGTTCAAATGCAAAACCATTTTTTTTATCCCAAGATTAGCTCGTTTAAACAATAAAACAAACTCTTCAGATTAAAATGAGTACCTATAGATAAACGATTCATATGATTTACTGACCTTTATTTTTCAATTATAATTTTATTTTTGTATAGATCGCTGACAAAGCGGTTTACTCCGTTAAAAGCACAAGTAAAAAAAAAATTGTTAAAAAAAAACAAGCAAATAGCGACAATCACCTCTACTATCTTCAAAATAAAATAAAAACAGCTGAAGCAGGTACCGATATCTAATATTTAAACGAAAAAAAAATGCACAATCCACCGCACATACCGAAATAGGTGGTTCGTGAAATTCAGGTAATTCTAAACTAGCCATGAACCGCGGAACGTTGTGCAAAAGTTATCCGGCCCGGTTTCACGGACGATTTAGTCGCGGCTTTATGATGAAATAATTCTTCAGTCCGATGCGGCACGGGTTATCAAGTACTACTTACAATGTACATTTTATTAGCGGCTTATTTGAAGAGTACTCTTTTTCCTTCAGGTTTTTCAATTATTTATTTTGTGACCCATCATTGTAATTGAGCTCCGCGGCAGTAGTTAATATTTTTCATTAGTTTACCTTTCATATTTATTTCATGACAAATTCGTAATGAGCTCTGTACGATTTCGAAATTAATCGGACAAATCCGAAGTAATAGTTGAATTAGATGATAAAGTTGAACATAACTTCACGCCTGGTTTTTTCGAAGGATTGGGCAGAGGTGTCCCTGTAGCAGGTACACCCACATTTCGCCAGTTATGTTTAAGTTCCATGTAATAGGAGGCGAGCCTATTGCCATCAACCGGGCACAAATCCAGGCTTCGAACTGCTACTGAGAAATTTCAGATAGAAAAACCCAATAACACTTTGCCCGACCCGGGAATTGAACCCAGGACCTCATGCTCAGCCGTAGCGCATAAAGTTGAAGTAGATAGATAATAATAACTTCAAGCTAAAAGCAACACTGAATAAAACCACATGTATTTGACCTCGTCTTTTCAAAAAGACAATTCAAGTTATACCAACGCTGCTTCGCTCCACATTTATAGCGCTCTGCACTTGTTTTTTCCACTTTTGAATCGCTTTGGAATCCAATTGGAACCTCGGGTAAATATACGCTGTGGTTGCTAAAGTCATAGAGGAACTCGTGGCTTAGTAATAACAGCCACAAGAGTTGATCCATCAGGTTAAGTTACGCTTGCCGGGATTAGTCCGTGAAGGGTGACCATCTTAACATACCGAGACTCCTCCGTGCCTCGTTGGACCCGGCTGTCATTTGTGGATCTTTGACAGACCCATAACGGTCGTCAGAAGCCCGAAAGTCTGACAACCAGTCTTACCAAGGAGTAGCGTATTACCCAGTTACTGGGTTATTGAGGTCAGATAAGCAGTCGCTCCATGTAAAATGTATTCAGCTGCATTCGGTTAGATTAGAAGCCGACCCCAACATAGTTGAGAAAAGGCTAGGCAGATTGATTGGTTGCTAAAGTCGCCCTGTCATACACCTACTCTTCGCCAAATAATCGCTTCTATTTTTACACATACATACATCACGCCGCTAATCCCCGAAGGGTTAGGCAGAGGTGTGCCCATAGTACACCCACATTTTGCCAGTTATGTTTAAGTCCCATGTAATTGGGGGCAAGTCTATTGCCATCAACCAGGCACAAATCCAGACTCCGGGCTGCTGCTGAGAAATCCCTGACGGAAAAGCCCAATAATGTAGGTATATGTAAATCAATATGAATGATTGTTCAATATTATAATAATACATGTGAAGGTAGGCAGGAGAAATAGATATGAAAGATGTACAATAAACTAGTCTTTGCTCGACCACTGCGTTTGAATACTGTCTCCCTGTCTCCCAACATAACATGGCGCAGCCTAAACTAGACAGAAGTGTAATAAAAGGAAAACGTAACTAATAAATAGCAGTGATTCCGAATCATTCGAAGAAACAAAAGTTATATTAAAAACGAAGCACTTTGGAAACCGAACACAAGACCTCATGCTCAACGAACAGTTAAATCTACCATTTCTAGTTCAATTTTTACCTTGTAACTTAATAAAGCTTTCATAGATCTCAGTACCAAAGTATAAATTGAACGTAAATGTGTCGTTACTGCAGCAAGTTAGTAAACGAGATATACGTACTCGAGTTCAGTAAAGTGCAAAGTTTGTTATCATATCGCCCACGAGAAATGGGTACAGTATAATAGTATTGCCAGTTGGTCCTCACTGTTTGTATGAGACGAGGAGCAACTATGCCATTCAATTTAATCCCAGGTTATTGTAGAAACGAAGGGTAAGTTAGGTATCTACCTATTATTTGTGTACGTATAATAAAATTCATATATGAACAGCCATTCCGTACAAATTCAGTGACCCGGTTACCAAAATTAGGTTCCTATTAAGTAAAAAAATCACGAACTACCAATATAATTCATTCTACACACAAAAGCAAGCGGAGCGGTCATGGAGAGAATGGGGCATCCCTAACAGTGGCCCTCGGAAATAACCGCAAAGGTTATCAAATTGGCAGTAGTGGACGCATTGAATGCCTAGGGCCAGGCGCACATGAACGATTCCGCCGATCCTCCCCGCCGACCGTAATGGGCTATGCATGAGTAACCGCAAAATCGCATAGCCCCACTAATATGAGGAAATCTAAGTGTACCACATATTATTTATGTAAATGTATCAGATGACTGAATGTAATTCTGATCTACATACATATGAGCGAATGAAGGCAAGTCAGGCGTGTTGGAAACAAAGTGTTTTAATATTCGAAGAACTTATGTTTTACTCTTTCATTGATGCTAAGTACGCAAGGTGAATCTTTTTTAATACTTTAACGTGAAACAATCTAAAGAAATTTTTTCATAGACTAAAAATTGACGTTATACGAACATTTTATATTGAAGAGTAAAAATCGCGTTATAAAAGTAATAAAACTAAAAAGTACATCAATATTACGCCGAATTTTATAGCAGTTTTCAGGTTTTCATTTCTAGTACCATTTCAAAATTTCATAGACTCTTAGAATAATACGTATTAAATCAGTTTGTTCTCGTGAAGAAAGTTGGCGCACGCACGAAAACGGAAAATTATGAATAACTCTGCATCTCCTAAAAAGTTACGACAAACTGCATTTTGCGTTCGCGTTTTTATCCAAGCAAAGAGCAAGCGACAAAATGAATAAAAGGATAATAGTTTTTCTTCGCAAAATGTGACAAAGAGGTGGTGCGGGATTTCTCTACGTGGAGTTATTTTCTGTGACGCAAAGTCGTTGTGACAAATAGTGCTGCGTTTTGCAACATTTTTTAACTAAGAGTTAATGCCTCTGCCAAGAGTTTCTTTTAGCTTAAGGGACGGAGGATAGTCATAGTGCAATAAACTTTTATTATAATTTCTCTAGTGCTAGACGCGTTCTATTTTTTTTTTTCCAAACAGAAAGAAATCTTAGAATATTTAACCGAAAAGAGAATCTTCAAAAAAAAAACAGTGGCAGTCCGGGAGTGCCAACAGAAGTGAAAACTTGAACAAGATCGCCTTGGTGGAAGAAAAATACTGGTATAGAACATTGGTCCGTAACCTTTTCTAAATAAAGAGCACAATCGCGTTTACAAAAATGAGGTGTCGGTAATGGTGTCGTGAGTTCAATAGTTTTTTCCCATCTCAAAAATGCCCAACGCGCCTATAGAAGGTTTCACTTCAATAAGAAATAGCTGAAATCATATCACAGCTTAACACAAAATGTCTATCTTCATTACAGCAGGTTTGCGTGACCTTTCATAATTATTCGCCTTGATCTAGCAAGGGAATTCGAGTACATACGTTATCAGTAAAGCATACGACTGATATTCACAGCAACATATCGGTTTATCTCTATACCGAGCAGATCATCTACGATAACAGCTGCGTCTGTTTACTAGCCATCGATATTTATTGGTCTGGACTACTTCAGACTTTGATATCTCAAGTTCGATTACCACATCAGGCAAAATGTGGAACTTTAGTTCGTGGTTTTCGATGGTAAAACTTATTTATTTAGTGCACACAAAAGACACACGTAAACACAATTAAATTATAACAAATTAAATAAAAACAAGATGCCAATGTAAAAAAAATAAAATAAAGAAACATAAGTGTAGAAGTGACATTATGACATACCTACTTTGGAATAATTAAATATTTATATGGTGCGGTGTGCGTCTCAAGGTTGCACCAAATGGGAGTCCAACTCAGCATATGTCAGGCAAATATACCTGACGCTGATATTCTGCTGGATCCCTGCAGTGACATACGGACGTCGAGCAGACGAGATAAATTAGTGTTGTGCTTGTGACAAAGTGTTATGCGTGGAGTACAATTATGTAAGTACTTACAAGTACCCTCAATTTAAATTATGTACGTATCTACAACAAGTTTTGCATTGGGAAAGGTTTTTGTTCGTTAATGTGTCGATTTTGTTTTGATTACTTGATTATTTATAAAGTATAGAGTCATATGTATAATGTTTAAATGAATAATCTTAATATAATATAGTGGCGTAGGTGCAAGTAAAATAAACGTTTTGGCTAGTATAAAATAATAATGTTTACAGTAAATAAATATAGGTAAATAATGTGTAATTATAACTATAATCCAACATAAGATCCCCAGCTATTCAATTACTAAGTACCCCCTTATTTGTTCACAGGTTTGTGATCACGAGTTACGCTAAATAAACGGATTGAGTCGGGAAGAACACGACAGCCAGTTATATAATGGACGTGTTCGTAACAGCCATACCCAGTTTTTGCTGAGAGGTAATAAGAAACTGCCGCAGTCGAACTCTGAAGGTACCAAGACATTTAAGATTCCTTATCGGCGGGGGAATATTGTTCCAGCATTTGGATGCGGCGTATCGAAAACTTCCTCTGAAAGCAGCTGTCTTGTGTGATTGAGTGGAGAGTTGCTGCGAGCACTGCCTACTTGCGCATTCTCTTCTACTAGTGATCCAGCTCAGTTTATTGTACAGGTAGGACGGCTGCTTATACTTTATTACTCCAAATAATAGGCAAGCTAAGTGCAACTTACGCCGTGACTTCATCTTAAGGATATAGTGCTTATTTAAGAAAGGCGTTACGTGACATCTTGGCGGGATTGAGAAGCAGAATCGAGCGCAAGCGTTTTGCACCCTCTGGATCAGTCGATCAGTTCTTACCAGTAGTCGAGGGCCAATAACTGTGTCCGCATAGTTTAGATTGGATAGCACGAGTGACTCAACCAGCTGGATCCGCAGCTCCTCTGACAGATAAGGCCTTATTTTATAAAGGACCTTAAGCCGGTAGAAACAAGTGCGCACTGACTCTGCCACGTGCGCTTCGTATCTCAACCCAGCGTCCATGATCAGACCCAGATTACGTGCCTCACTGACTCGACTGACCGACTCACCCAGCAGGGTAACGCTGAGCGTTGCTGGCACTGCACTGATTTGGTTCTTGGTTCCAAACAGCATGTATTTGGTTTTAGTGGGGTTAAGTACCAAACCGTTATTTTCAGCCCAACATGCTATCCTGTCCAGATCATCGTTGAGATCCTTTATCGCGTTGTCATAGTCACTTGGCTTAAAGGAGATATAGACCTGTACGTCATCAGCATAAATATGGTAACTACATCGCTTCAGGGAATTTATGATATCCGCACAATACAAGATAAAGATGATGGGGCCCAGTATAGAGCCCTGTGGGACTCCCCTGCAAACAGAAGTGAGTGACGAAACAAGAGATGAGCCATTGCTTAGTCGTATTTCCACACACTGTTGACGGTTGGTCAGATAGCTTTGGAACCAGTGTATCGTATTTTGCTCAAATCCATAATAGTTAAGCTTTGACAGAAACAAATCTATATTTATGCAGTCAAAAGCTCGCGAGAAATCAAGTAGGACAAGAAGTGTGCATAGGCCCTTATCCTGTGCCGACAGAATATTATCTGTCACGTCCAAAAGAGCCGTAGAAGTACCACGCTGTTTGCGAAAGCCTGACTGTAGTTCAGGCAGAATGTGTTTATCTTCTAGATATTTTGACAGTTGCTGGCATACCGCTTTTTCAGCAATTTTAGAAAGGCAAGGCAGAATACTAATAGGCCTGAGGTCTTTCAAGTCAGTCGGATTTGTTTTTTTAGGCAGTGGCCTAACGATAGCAATTTTCCAGATCTCCGGGAATGTTGCTGAGACAATTGAGCTGTTCACAATGTCAGTGATGGCTTTTAGTGTATGTGGGAGTGTAAGCAAAAGCATATTCAGAGTCAACTTATCACAGCCTTCAGCGTTAGATTTTAGCTGACGGAAGTATCGCAAAACCTGATCAGCAGTTACTGGTTGTAATGCAAAGCTATCATCACCATAACGATGAGACTCAAAAAAAGTGCGTTGCGATATATTGCAGACAGGGTTACCAGGAACGTTCAGAAAGTGATTATTGATCTGGTCCGGATCTCTGAAGTGAGCAGGAAGGTCATCTATTTGTTTCTTAGGTAGTACTGTGTTTTTTAAATTTTTCCATAATGTTTTAGGATCCTTTATTTGATTATTGATATTGAACTTAAAATATGCAACTTTTTCTCTGAATATGGAAATTAGCACCAGAGATTTCAGCTGCTTGTAGTATGCCTTTTTGGACTCGGATCTCGTTTTACGGTACTTGGTCAGAGCGTCATTCCGCAAGTGCATCATCAATTGAATTGTATCTGTTATCCAGGGATATGACGGTTCTTTAATTAAACATTTCTTGACCGGAGCGTGCGCATCATAAATTGTTAAAATGTTTCTATTTAATTCCCCAACCATGTCATTCACATTAAGCAAGCCACAAATGTTGTCCCAGTGTATGTGCGATAAATCACTATCTAGTACTTCTCTATGTAATTGCTTAATCGGTCTGTACGTAACTGTATGGGGTTTATATTTACTACGCCTAATATTAAATTCGCACACAACAAGTGAGTGACCATTTATTGAGCCATAGGGCTCAACAGATATCCCTTTGTGGTTGAGATTAGTACAGACAAGGTCGATCAATGTTTCGCTGTGGTCTGTAAAATGGGTGGGCGAACTTACCAGTTGTTTTAGGCTCAGGCTATTCAAAAACTCACATACTTTCTTAGTTTGCCCGTTAGCATTCAGTAAGTTAACATTTAAATCGCCGAGCAGTATGTAGTGATCACATTTTACTAAGGAGCTAATGGAGTCGGTTATGGCGTCGAGAAAGAGGTCCAA
Organism: Agrochola litura; assembly: GCA_949152395.1. Classification (NCBI taxonomy): domain Eukaryota; kingdom Metazoa; phylum Arthropoda; class Insecta; order Lepidoptera; family Noctuidae; genus Agrochola; species Agrochola litura. Next base: position 10,503,971 of record OX424509.1, on the reverse strand, counting down.
GTCAAAACGGGGGGGACGATACGCTGTGCCTATAGCAATTTTATTTCCATTTATTGTGAGGGTAATCCACATTTGTTCGATAGTATCGAATCTAGGGTCAATTGGGGTGGACCAGGTACGAGCGGTCAGGCCGCGTTTTAGATAAAACCCTACACCACCCCCCCGACCCTCATGCACAGAAAGCGGTCGTGGTCTATGGCGCAGGCGGTAACCTGGTACAGCGGGCGCTCGCCCCTCTTCGCCTGGCCGTAGCCAAGTCTCGTTAACTGCTAATACATCGAAAGAATGCCTTTCCACTGCTGCTATAAAATCATCGTGGTTAGTGCCAAGGGAGCCGACGTTTAACAAACCAACTTTAAGGTATTTTTCAAGCATATTTAATGCAATGAAATACACAACAAAATAGAGAAGCACTGTCGCAGACGTAAAGTGTTGACGTTTTCGCATTTGTCAAGGGACACAAAATAAAATTGTAAAGTAAAATTGTATGTAAATATTGTAAATAACTGTTGTAAACAACAAATGATTGAAATTCATAACAATAATTATAAACAAAGCCAAAAAATGCAAAAATAAAAACAATATTGTAAAGATAAAAAAATAAAAGTAATAGTTTTAAATAAGTGATTGTAAATAATAATTTTAAATAAATAATTGTTAGTAAAAATTGTATATTAGACATTGTAAATAATAAATGCGTGTTAGCCAGTGTAAACAATAGTTGTATAGTATAAGTTTTTGCAAATAATAATTTGAAAGTCATAATCGACATTATCATCGAATTGTGTCTATGGATACATGTATTAAAAGTGTGAATACCAGTCATGTGTTTGTAAATAATATGTGCATAATAATATGTTTTAAAATTTAAGTAATCTGTGCATGAAAACACTACCAATTTGCTGTAAGCTGACAGTAATTGATAAAATAGCTTATCTGTCCACAATTGACCAAAATAATCAACATTCTTAGAATATAATTTGCGTACTGTTGACCAATGGCGTTGAGAGCAAATTAGACTCCCACTCGGTACTACAGGAAACACACACCGCCCTGTGACATCACTTAATTCATAGAACAAAATAAAAATAAATCCTTTATGTGTAAAACAAAATAACAAAAAGATCAAACTGTTAACATCCACAGGAGCAATAGGCAAACGAGACAAGTTTACAGAACGCATTCGGATGTGATACAAACCGATCATTATCCAAAAATCCTACAGATATCGTCTTCACACCTGACTCGCTCTGCTTTTTGGTGATCTTCTCTGCGGGCTAAGATTCTCCCGTCTCTTGTCCATACATACTTCCATTTATGTTGACTCCCTGCCTGACGAGCGTGATAAAATAACTGGCGATTTGTCCGAGTTAGACGTTCGTTTACATAAACTCGGTGCGGCGGCCCAGTGATATCAAGGTCACTTGTACTCAAACCGCGGCGAACCCGAGCCGCGCGCAGTAGTGAGTCGCGCGTTGCGCGTCTTGCGAAGCGCACGGATATACACCGCGGTCGCTGCGCAGTGGGGTCGGCAGAGATGGCGCCGTCCGCGCCACTTGTTTTGTAATCTGTATGTATAGTCACTTATGTTTGTACCGGGACAAATAAAAGGCGTATTTATTACTGATAAAGGATAATTATTTCTAGAATTTATATTACAGTGCGTTCATTATAACTTGACCCGCGACGCGATTGGTAGCACTGAATTTTGCAGTCTTAGATCTTAAGCGGTCTCTAGACGATCAGGCGGCATGACATGCAATTGCCATGAATTATCATGCTCCATGAAGTGATTGCATGTCATGCATTGTTGGTAACACAGAATCAGTACCTTTTGCATGACATGCTGATCTGATCATGTGTCACGATCATGCGTCAGGCATTTTTCATTGCATGATGAAAATATGTCAATCAACTGCCAACACGTAGTTTGCATGTAATTCATAACATGCAATACAGCTAAACGGTCATACATACATGACAGCACGTAACGCATGTCATGCCGCATGATCGTCTAGGGACCGCATTAGTTTCAATAATAATAGAGTTCAAAATGGCGACTGACAGAACAGTACTACCAATCACAAGACTGCAAAGTTCAGTGCTACGAATCGCGTCACGGGTCAAGTTATAATGAACGCACGGAACGCACTGTACATATTTTTAAGCTATTGCATAGCTTTTATCGCGGGCTTTGAGCGCGGCGACCGAATCAAGAAATTCCGTAACGAAAATAAAACCTAACACCCCCCACTCCGCCTACCATGTAATGACGGATAGTGGCAAAAAACAAAATTACGTTCCCATGACAACGTGATGTTGTTTTTGTTTTATGTCATCATCCGTCATCATCCCAAGTGTAGCGTTGACAAATAGGAAGTATGGAGGTTACAAATGCTATGCAATAGCTTTACCGCTGCAGTCCCCAAGTGCCACACGTTTTTTTATCTAGACGTGTGCTGTCAACTCTCCGCGCTCATTATTTTTTTCGAATCTTCTAAATATGAAATTGTGTTTATATCTTAATATTATGCCAGTACCTAACATAACTTTCGTGGAGGTTGATAACGAAAACCACGTCGGTTAAAACCTCCACAATACCTATCTTTCTCGTTCACATATGTACAAACCCCTGTTATTCCACTTCAAATAAAACCTACTAGGTAATTCAAAGCTACTCCAAATCATCAACAGCCTTATACCATTCAATGAAGTGGATCGGAACGTGAATTCTACACCCTGCCGAGCGTGTACGTAGCGGAGTATTTGTATCTGCCCTAAGATTGCTCGTTGTGGTGAAGTGGTCGAAGTTCACTGGATCATGAGTAATACGCTCGTACGTATATAATGTCACATAATATGTAAATGATATCAAAGCGTCTTCATGTGTCTATTCCCTTCTCGAATATTCCCTGTAATCTAGCAAAGTTTTTCGTTTTCTGGAAAGGTTGATCCTACCATGACTGGAGTATCTGCTACTCTTCCAGATGTTAGCAAGTCTATGAAACATTCTGTTATCACTGCTTCGAGTTCTAGGAACTCCTTTTCTACGATGATGCCAAAAGCGTTCAGCACATCAAGGAAGGATTCCATTGGGTTTAGCTTCTCATGAGCTTCGACCTGCGTTAATCTATCTAATACCTTTAAACGAGCAGTTCTTGTAAATATGTATATATATAATCTGAATCTCGGAAACAGCTCCAACGATTTTCATGAAATTTAGTATGCAGGGGGTTTCGGGGGCGATAAATCGATCTAGCTAGGTTTCATTTTTAGAAAACTACCAAAAAAAAAACCGTCATCCAGATATTTTATAATAATGTAAATAAAACTGTATAGATTACGATTTTCGTGTTCCACTGACTGGATCTTCACATATACTCTTTTTATTGCACCCTAAAGACATCTAGAAAAGATATCGGAGTGTATCCATTCATCATAACTAAAAGATTATTGCGACTAAAATGACTTATATTCTTAAATGAAAACTCTTCACTATTCAACCCCGTGTGGCACTTAAATTGATGAATGTCACACACCTTTCGATTTTCTTTTTCCTTTTCAATGCTTTCAGTTTAAAAACTTTGACGGAGAGTGGGTACATGTTAAAACAGTTTCGAAGTAAACTTTGAATTTGGACTTTGTTGCCACAACGGCCACTGGGTAGAATGTACTTAACTTCGCAAAGCAGTCACAGTAACACACAGAATAATAAGAAAAAATACACAATATTGTCTCTATTCATCTCTTATTTTTAAAAGGATTTGATTTTTAAACGAGAGTTCATGTATGCTGTGTTTATTTTGGCCCTTGTTTAGATCCTAAAAAGACATGATTCCACTTCTAAAAACGGTTTTGGAATACAGGAGCCACATGAGAAGTTATTCCAACTGCAGAACTATTAAGGGTTAACTGTAGAAATAATAATCCTGATAATTACTTCCATAAGGTCACAAATTTCGCTATCACACACTACTGCTAAATAAATGCTCGGATCTACAAAAAACTGAGCTTCAAAACAGTTGTACCTATAACTTACCAGCTTCCATCCCTCATGCAACAGAAACCCAGATTCGTATGATAATGCACTTTCTCATTATCCCTTCTGAGCTTACAACTTACCTAAATTACAGTAACTTTATAATGTTACCAACGTACGTATTCGTTAATGAGACAGCCAGTCTGTCAAACACAAAGGGGATCTCATTCTAGCGAGAACGAGGAACAATCTCCTAAATCTATCACTCCAGGATGACTTTATTACATAACGCTGCGCTTACATGGGCATTTTTTTTCATCAATTATTACTCTGCTACTGTTGCTGGAGGTAGTTGAATTAATAAGTGGAGCTATCTACAGATATCCCAAGAAAAGTATGCGCTGCGGGAATCATCGTCTATCTTGGGAAATAGGAACGCGCGGTGAAGAGATCTAATTAATACAGAGCTGTTACAACTAAAGTCAAAAGGCACATAAAAGGCACTTTTGAACGTCATAATTTACAAAAAATTGAATTGATTCTAGTCGCCCCTTCCAAAAGGTAGTTTTCGTATGGAGAATAATGAGCAAGAAACTCCACCGTTACTCTTTTAAAATGTTTTACATTGATTTTAACCATGAAAGTACTTGCCTATTGTGTATTACCATGATTACAAAGTTATAGACAAACAATTCCAAATACTTCTCAAAACTTTTAAGAAACAGAACCGGAGTAGGTTCCGGACAGAGAGAAAATCTTCATACAAACGCAATGATAGGAGCACTACTACAAAGCGTAGCAGTACAAAACTTAGAATCTTTGCCTCTGTAGGGGTTTACTCTGTGGCGCGACGTTAGTGCAAATGCGAAAACACAAAAACATCCGAAGCGCATATCCTTTCTGGTTCAACTGTTGTTTAGATCCTAAAAAATACAACAATTTTTCCGCAAATTCCTACTTATTTTCTCTATGTATTGCCTACTTTGTAAAGTTTCACCATAGCGGCATGTCTAGCAAAAATTTCTACATTTAGGCATCACAAACATGACATCGTTTTTGCCCAGTTTTGTCCAGAATTAAGCAATTCAAGGGGTCTGTGTAAGCACACCTTAAAACGCTCCATCCCGTTCCGTCGTACGGACGTTCGTCTCGGTGCCTTCCCTCCGTACCTAAGCATTCTAAATTGCCAGACTTCACCGTTTATTACGACGTAAAATACTGGTTAATAGTCATGGCGAAGAAGAAAGGAACTCGTAGTAAGTAAGTGTAAGTTTATTAGGTTAAATTATTCATGGGGAGCATTTTTGTGGCTGTTTCTGTACGTACAAACACAAATAAAGTGAAAATCTAAACGTTGGATTGATAATACGAAGAAAATTGACTTTAGAAGTTTGTTTTCAAGTAAAATGGTTTCTATAGCTGATAATGGAGTTTTGTTTTTACTACAAATGGCAACCGCTCTAAAAGTTTAGTTGGTAACCGACCCGTATCTTAGCTATCAAATGGAACTAAAATTAATACCTACAAAAACAAATGTATTTATTTAGGTACCAAATTGAGCTCGCTACTTTTCATATCATACCATAATCAGCCTACTATGTTCCCATTGCTGGGACACAAGCCTCCTTTCTTCGAGAGAGAGTGGGCTGCAATCTACCATGCGGGCCCAGTGCGGGTTGGTAGATGTCGCATGTCTTCGAATTATTGGTTCTAGGACATGCCGGTTTCCTCACGTTTTCCTTCACCGTTTTGAGAGCAGTAGTGATGAAATTATTGACACAAAGAATAGCGCCTGCCTGGGTTCAAACCCATGACCTACAACTCGTAAGTCGAGGCCGTTACCACTGGGCTACCACTGCTCGCTACTTTTAATAATGACAAAATATTCAGGCATGGTTAGTATTATTAGGAATCCTAAAGGAGAGGATCGTTCATAGTCAATTTCAGCCCAAATATTTTCACTCAACGTGTCTATTTGTATTCATAGAGAAATTTTCTTTGAATAGATAAACGGATAAAAGGGTTATTCCGCATTATATGGAGGTCTGAGGAATGAAAGACAGGCGTGCCTAGTGAGCCAAGTTATGTGTTGGTGATTTACATAAACGCATATACGATATAGGTACATAGGCAAAAATGTGCTAATGAAGACTTTAGTGGCCTACACCCTGAAATTGTTTAACTGATTCTATAATAAAAATATACAAGATACTAATCCAAGAAATTATTCCTCTACTAAATAGATAAAAAATCAATTAATGTCCTGAGAAAAAGCATTTTTTACAATTGTTCTAAACTCCTTGGAAGTTAAAACCATAAAAAGATAATCTAAGAGCGTGCATAAATTCTTTAAATAGATAATAAAAATCAATCTTTATAAAAACGAAATCTATAAACATTTAATAAACGTGCTTATAAATGGAGAGTCCTCGAAACTCGAGGAGAACTTCGGAAATTTCGACCCTTCAAACGTATTTTCAGTCAGGTATTTCTTGAATTAAATCTTATGAAAGATATTGCCTACGCGTAAGTTCGGAAGGCTCGGGCCTCTAACCCACATAACGAAGGCAAACTTAGTAAATTTATTATAATTTATTGGAAAAAATCAGCCTTTATAGATAACTTTATCTTTTTAACTTAGTTTTAACAAACAAGGCCAGTTTGTGGATCACGTTTGCCAAAATATTTACTTTTTATTGTTGAGTTCATTCATTTTGCTGCCGGTTGACTTGATTTGTATTAAATTTTCACTTTACTTAAGTACCAACCATAGAGGTTTGAGGGACTGGGTGAAAAGTTCACTCATCCTCCATAGAAAAGGGAGGATCAACTGACCAGATGGGTGTTGTATCTTATGGGCAACTGCCCTACGATTGATGTCGGGACGTTGTACGTATGCTATATCGCGCGGTAAACATTGCTTGCGCGATGCAGGATTTTGCGTGACGTCAGTGTGATGCGTAGTTGGTATGTGGCGATGTAGATACCGCCACACACCTATAATTTTTGGCTCAAATAATCCAAAGAAGAGAAAACAAACGATGATTCTAAACAGAGAAGAAAGCTTTTTCGTGTAACCACTAATTACGTTACACTATAATAGAATACAATATAAAAGCGTCGTGTTTATACTATCGAGCCTAGTTTATAAATTTTTCGCGGTCTCATCGTCGGAGAGCCACGCCAGAATTTATATTCCGCACTGCGACTCATAAATTTGAGTGAACGTCCTCTAGCGCCGCCGCTAGTTGTTCTATGTTCGCGCACATTGCAATTTATGATTGTTCAGCTTAAGATTTCACAACTAATAAATTGAATAAATACCACTTTTATTTTCCCAAACCGACACTCACTAGTACCGCGCCAACGCGTTTAATATAATAATATATTCCCTCTCGGTACCATAAAAATAGGTAACATTCACACGACATAAACGGTCCGTTTCAATAAAAATGTTTCATATGAAATTCGTTTAATATAGAGTGAGTATATAGACATTTATAATATTATAATAATTGTAATATTATGAAGGTGCATATACCGTGGAAGTTACAAGCAGGTAACTATATTATATTTCATTCAATTCCTCACTGAACACGAAGGTGTACAAGTAATTTCGACGTATATATTGGAATTCAATTTAGGAGCGGAGTGAATATTTCCGTACACGGGCGCCGTCGATGTCGGCTGTCTATCACTTTCATATTGTTTGATAGAGTTTGACTCGCTTACCTTGCAATTGGCGTTTACGTACGCGGTAACGATCATTAGGCAACTTCCTGCAGATGCTACGGCTCGTTGTCGACTGACATTCTTGGAATATTGATCAGACACCTACCTACTTGTGCTTCTATAAGTTGGTCGTTACCCTAAGCGAGTGACATTAACATAAAATTGCTTATCGCCCACGACGATGCAATGATCACAATTTTTTCTGAACAAAAAAGTTCAAGAATCCTTGCGAAAGAACTGCGACAAGTCTTTAATTGAATAAATATTTATATACCGTTACAATAGATGCGTGAGTGTCACTTAGTATTATTTTGCAGTTTTTTAACTGAACTTTTACTGTCTCGGTTTGCTAGAATTAAATAGCTAGGAAGAGCTCGTGGCTAAGTAATAACAGTCGTATGGGTCGATCCATCAGGTAAAGCTACGCTTGCCGGGGTTGGGCCGTGGATGGGTGACCATTTTTAACTATCGAGACTCCTCCGTGCCTCGGAAAGCACGTTAAGCCGTTGGTCCTGGCTGTCATTCGTGGATCTTTGACAGTCGTTACGGGTCGTCAGAAGCCCGAAATTCTGACAACCAGTCTTGCCAAGGGGTATCGTATTACCCAGTTATTGGGTTGTGGAGGTCAGATAGGCAGTCGCTCCATGTAAAATACTGGTATTCAGCGGCATCCGGTTAAACTGGAAGCCGACCCCAACATAGTTGGGAAAAGGCTAGGCAGATTGATTGGTTTGCTAGAATGAAATGTGATTTGGAACACGTATAAAATCGAGTTGACTAAATCGTGCTATCAAGGTCCACAAAAACAGTACATCTTAATTAATTATACTTTCAGATGTAATTGGATCCATATATTTGTAATTCATGTATATAGATGAGCATATCTACGTAATGAAAACAAAAGAATGCGAAATGAAATCCAATTAGGTACGTAGTGTATCCAATAACAGAATTCAGGACCATTACAAATTGGGACTTGAAAACCTTTTTTTTTCCATGCATACTTACTGACTTAATCCATACTAATATTATAAATTCGAAAATAACTCTGTCTGTATGTCTGTATGTTACCTTTTCACGCCTAAAAAACCGAACGGATTTCGATAAAATTTGGCAAGGAGATAGATGGCATTCCGGGAAAGGACATAGGCTATTTTTTGTCTCAAAAATAACCCTAAGGGGATGAAAGTTTGTATGGGAACATATCAATTCTTAAGTTAGGGCTATGTAAATTTAAATTTATACTTTTAAGCAGAAATCAATAATTAAAATGAATAATTTGTATTTTAAGAAAGACATTTTAAATCATATAAACCTGTTTTTAATTTTTTTTTAAACCGGACAATTATAAGTACGACTTGCGCCCTGCCGAATTTCCAAATCTGGATTGAAAAACAAACTTAACTTTTCAATTGAAAAAGAACTTTATAGAGTAATGATATACAAACTAAATGTTACTTCAAGACACGGCCTATGAATTTTTGATCCCAGATTGAAGAAAAAACGTAACTTTGCAGTTCATATTACAACTATAAATTACCAATTTTCAGATTTTTCTCTTTACTTGAACTTACTTCTCGCCAAACTTCATGCGGCCAACGGGAGGTACCTAATAGACTGGTTTATTTGCGAGTGTCAAAATATGCGGCATAAATGGCCGTATTTTTTTATTGCGTTGACTTGGAAGTTTGATTTTCGTTACAGCTCCAAAAGGCCGTAGATCTAAGTTTTTGATATCTATTTCAACTTGATGCCTCCACGCGTTCCTGAGAAAAAGGGTCTTGACAGACAACGAAGTCATCCTTTAAGGGTTAATGTTTTTAATTTTGACGTACGGAACCCTGAAACAGATTTATTATCTGCCTGTCACCGTTTCATGCCGTAACGGCAGAATGGATGTAGATGAAAGGCATGGCAGGATAGGCCTTGACCTGGGTTAGGACATAGGATACTCTGAATCCCGGTAGCACGTTCCTGTGGGATATTTTCCAACATTCACGCGGATGAAGCCGCGGGCAAAAGCTAGTACTTCATATTTTATTCATGATTGAATAAACCCGCGAGCATTTGTAAAAAACGTTTGAAGTTTTAAGTTTAATGGCTATTTGGCTAAAGCATGATACTTAACTTTTAGAGACATCAACGCTATATTCCGCATTTTCCAGACTACTTCTCATGGCTCAACTGCAACAGATTTATACCTACAAGAGTATACAACTACATCTTAGCGACCACATTTTTAGTATATTGTATACAATGTCGCCCATCGGCATGTGACCGCCCGCATTTTTCTGAATGTTCATGAAAAATTATCGAAAAATAACTTTAAAAGCGGTTTCAAAGTCTATCTTGACTTCTTTATTTTAATTTTTTTTTTTTTTTTCAAATACCTATTCTTTTATGAACGAACGCTTATGTTTTTTTTAAACACGATTTTTTTTACATGTTTCCACCTCCGTTTTTTTGCACAGTTAACAAATTTTAATAAAAATGCTAGTTAATCCGATAAAATAACTCATCAGCTTTTAGAAATAATAAACAGAATCCAAATCGACCCAATAACATCTGAGATATGGCAAACGCTAATCAAAACATAAAAAATTGAATAACATGAAAAATATTGAAGATATACCCCCCTTAAGTAAGTTATTTTTCGATAATTTTTCATGAATATTCAGAAAAATTCGGACGGTCACATGCCGATGGGCGACATTGTACATTTTTAATACCCATATCTATTCTTTAGTATATATCCCGCCGTCTACCGCGTAGATCTTCAAATCCTTTTTTGCTGATTCCAGTTGCTTACTTGGCTTTTAGTAAAAATAGATAGCAGATCTAGATATTCATTCATTTCACTCATAAGTAGAACATGTTGTTATTGTTATCGAAATACAGTGATTAAATTCCATTCAAAAAACTGATAAATTGTATCGACAGTATTCCACCACGTTGGCAGTTCGCACCCTACCGCGCCGTACGTGGTAATAATCATCGCACTCGGCAATCGTGTAAGCGGCATTGCGCCGCTTACACGATTGCCGAGTGCGACAGACAAGCGCGACGCGACGGCGCGACACGACTCCGCTAGAACAATTTCCATGTAGTTTTCGTACAAATTGTTCCACAAGAGTCGCGTCGCGTCTGTCTGCAGGAGCCTTAAACAGTGCGCACACCAGAATTTTATTGCAGTCTTAACTTCGAGTCAAAACAGTTTTTGCAGGTTGAACAGTTTTGTCTACCAAAAAAACAATTGAATCGACGATTTCGCGACATCGTTGTTTTCATAGAGCGATAGACCTTCTTGACCCAACGGGGTAATTGAAAGAAATTGTTACCAATTTCTTATATTTTGTACAATTGAACAACATTCATTGCGTGATCTACGTTGTCGGAAAGACGAATTTTTATAACATACGAAGCAATGTATTAGCAATTTCCTTAAAAATCCGTCGGATTGTGACAGAAACTGTGTTATGCAATTCGGGTGCAGGTCTGCGCACTGTCTAAGCGTAATAATGTAAAAGTAACAGTGGTGATCAACTTTTGTTGCTGGCTGTATCTAACATATTAGCATCAAACAATATTGGACAAACATTCTAGGTATTTTACGGTTTACAAACAAGTCATACATTTTGGAATTACTGTGACCATATACATATACAAAGTAGATACCTACACCACCTACCTTCAAACAGTGAATTCAAACAGAAATCTCGAATCAAAATATACAATGTTAGACGTGTTTACTTTGTTTAGAGGACATCCTAAGTATGAAACATTTTTATGAAAAAAATAAAGAAAGTCTCATACAAAATCTTATTGGAGTGGTTTTTAAGGTTCCGTACTAAGACTCCGCTGTCCGTCCGTCTGTCACCAGGCTGTATCTCATGAACCATGATAGTTAGACAGTTGAAATTTTCACAGATGATGTATTTCTGTTGCCGCTATAACAACAAATACTAAAAAACAGAATAAAATAAATATTTAAGGGGGCTCCCATACAACAGACATGATTTTTTTGCCGTTTTTATAGATAATGGTACGGAACCCTTCGTGCGCCAGTCCGACTCGCACTTGGCCGGTTTTTTTGGCTCATTACCTTCAGATCGTGTCTGCACAAAACGATTTTATAATTTCAATACCTTATATTATAAGATTCACACAATTATGTGAAGATGCCTTTGATGCGATAAAATGATAAGACCTCCATTTAGATTTTCATAAAAGGACACAGTTAGAAATACAAAATGGTTCCATTTTATTTGAGAAAGTTAAGAAATAGGGCACACAATTAGTACCTATTATTGGTAGTATCTAATAATGGATCTGAATATGATAGGATAATATTTATTTTTCGGGATTTTCATGAAAGTCTGTGAAAGCGTTCGTTGGCATTGTCTAAAATGACCTACAATTGACTGATAGGGATAGTAATCCAATTTATTCACACGTTATGAACAGTAATGGAAACGTGCCTTATCTTACCTAAGTTCTAAAATGTAATCTTTATGTAAGTTAAAGGATTACAGGCTATTAAGTTCAAGTTTCTTTATGATTAAACGAGAATGCACTTTAATACACGCGAGATTTTATAAACCTCTTTAAAATCTATGAAAATGTTTGCAAAATTTGACGTTCGAAAAGTGCTGATTCTCAGCCTAATTTGAATAAATGACTTGCTAGTGCTTCAAAACCAGTAGGTACCTAACACTGGGCTGTCATTAGGGCGACGACGGATTCTTTGATTACCGACAGGCATTAATTATATGAACATTCTCCATAAAGTAATTCGTCATAGCGTACATTCTTATTTATTTATATATACTTTATTGTACACCACAAAACTACACAACAAAAAAAAAAATCAAACACTACAAAATATACAATGGGCGGCCTTATCGCTCGCTTACTCAGGTAAATCGTAATTTTATACTTTATGAATACAGTAGGTACCTACATCGGTATTTTTAACCGACTTCCAAAAAGGAGGAGGTTATATGTTCGTCGCGTATGTTTGTTTTCTTTATTTTTTTTTTATGTATGTCCACCGATTTCTCCGTCATTTGTGGACCGATTTTGAATTTTTTTTTTTTGTTTGAAAGGGTATGCTCCCAAATTGGTCCCATATAAATTTTATTAACTTTGCTTGGGTACTTTTTAAGTTAGCTACAAAATACGTATTTTTTTCCCACTTAGTATGTAGATGATATATGATAAGTTCCTGTCACTGGTAGTAGGTAGTGGTATTCGAATGTGTGTGGGGTAGGTACCACAACTAAAAAGTGAAAAATAAAAACTATTTACAAAAAAAAAAACAACCGACTTCCAAAAAAAAACACTACAAAGTGAAAAATAACTTTAATTTCGGAAGTCGGTGGCAAAAAACGAAAACACAAAACCCAAGACACTGACTTCCGAAATTAAAGTTATTTTTCACTTTGTAGTGTTTTTTTTTTAAACTTCGAAGTTTAGTAGTACAGTCATTATCGGAAGCATCAAAACAGCTTGAGTCCAAGTTAAACAATATCGAAAACTATGTTACCAAAACGTAAACAGTCTAATAAAATATACTTAGCAAGCCGTATATACTAGTAAATTCTTAAACGCGCGTAATTCTCTGCTCACGGCGATAGATGGCGCCATAACTCAATGTGGACACAAACTACCGCCACAACGAGGCAAATCGAAAGCCATGCGATGACCATTTACACACGATTTAGATGTATTTGAGTGATATGAACATATAGTGATATCAATACGGAAAATGGTGAATGATTTGATATGTGGGTAATTAAATAACATTATGCTGTTTATCATAATATGCTGTTTATTAAATTACGTTGTCTACATCTTTTTGTATCTACTTTCCTATCGCAGGTATGGCTACAAGAGAGATTTCTTTAGAAATAATCATTGCCTTTGTACATATTTTTCTGCTCCTTTCTTCTTGTCTGTTTATATGTATGTGCACAAATGGTTAAATAAATAATCAGCCTATAATTTTCCCACGGCTGGAAACTGGCCTCCTCTTTGTCAGAGGAAGCGGGCCGTAATTTACCATGCGGGGCCAGTGCGGGTTAGTGGATGTCACATGTCTTCGAATTTTTGGTTCTAGGACATGCTGGTTTCCTCACGATGTTTTCCTTCACCGTTTTGAGAGCAGCTAAGTTATTCTGTTTGTCTGGGCGACTGGGCTCTATATTTATAGAAAAATAAATGATGCCTAATTATTCATCTTGGGGAGTCCAGCACCCACAAGAAGTTATATTCGCATACCTTTGTTGCTCAATAATTATTATTCTTTAACTTGGGATTTTTCATATTAAAATTATCAGGACGACCATGAATAATTCAACAGAATTGTTTGTAATAACAACGTTCTCAGAATATTAAATTGAAACAACAAAATAAATTACAAAACTAATAGACTAAAGAGAACTTTTAACAACTTCCATTAGATTAAAAGCATCTCCTAAATTATGGGACGGAAAAGTGAAATCAAAATCAATTTGCTATCTAACAAAGAGATTTGAAAAATGGCGGCAATTTGAGACAAGAGATTCATGTTAAAGTGGGACACGCTATAAAAAATTGTCATGAATAAATTAAGTGAATTGCTAAAAGAAAAGGGGTTCAATTTAAAAGTGACTCTTTTTCTTTTTCACACACTTATCGGCTAGCATGTGCCAAGCAAAAGGATGTGTAGGGGTTAAAATATTACACCTTTACCAAACGCGCTACTAAATAACCGCTCGTTTCACGATGAAGATACTTACCTACGTGGCATTTTTCTGTCTTTTTAGGTAAATGTTTTTGCAATTAAGTCACAGAATTGGTGGTTGTTTCTGTTATTCTTTAGATGAAGATAGAAGGTAGGGAGAAATAAAAAAAAATACATAGTCAAGTCAAAAAACAATAGTCAAACACCTTTTAACAAACCTACCTAAGAATTAGTGATTAGACGCTATTCATTTTTATATTATTCGTCCTTCACAAAAATAAAAAAGTCGTCGTCAGAAAAAAAATCGTACTAATAAAAAACCTACTTCAAAGCTTATTAATATTTTTATTTTAGCACACATAATATAAAACACGTCGCGACGCCATACGATAGTTTTTCTTTATGACTTGTCGCGCCATAAAAATTCAGCGAGCACAACAATCTGACAATAGCTCATTACCATAGTTGGGACGTAGGGACGTAACATATTGTGTGTGCTGTTGCAACTGGCTGTTAAACATTACTAAAACAAAAGAACTTACAAAAACAAATTCTCGTCATAGTGACAGTGGCGCAACACTAATTAGGTCAAGCGCGAGCTTCACAAACTGCTCTCTAGGCCGGCTGCGCCCTCTTAATGAACTACTCTAACGAAACAAGTTTTTTTAGCACTATTGTATATAGCTGTCGTAGCTTTCATTAGGTGTTAAGTTACTTCATTGCAATTAAGTAAAGGAATGATAGATTAAATTGGTTATTTCATAGTTCAATACTCAGAACCATGAGAATAAAAACCTAAAAGTTTTATAACTAAAAAAATCTTCTGAACGAGCTTAGCCTTGTTTTCTACAAGTCTGAAATTCGACCAATTCACAGAATTTCTTTAGTAGGTTCCAAGTCTCCTTGTATTGGGCTCGTGTTGTATTTGGCTCGTCTTAAGTGCGTGTCGGACGCCGGCGCCGCACAATGAAGGATTTCGTAGTTAGAAAGAATATATCTCAAAAACAAACTTGACATTGTAGTTGAAAAACATGTTCTCCCATACATCGATATACGTCACGGTCTCCAACTACAATACAAATTAATAAAAAAATATTTCAATATGTGATAAAACTACAAATTAACGATTTTCGGGCTTTTTCCTTCACTTGTGCTGTGAGGGTTTGAGACTTTGCTTCACGCCAAACATGATTTAGCCGTATTTTTTATTGTTTTTTTTATTGTTTGTCGTCGAAGCTTAATTTTTTTAGAGCGTTAAGGCTTAATCCCTAATGCAAGGCTTAATGCAAGCTTTAATGTCTACTTGATACCTCCACGCCTTCCTGAGAAAAAGGGTCTTGACAGACTGACAAACAGAAGGACAAAAAGTGATCCTACAAGGGTCCCGTGTTTTTTTTTCTTTTGAGGTTCGAATTTGTAGTAAATACTAAGTACGTCTATTCAGTTTTTGGCGCTAAGCTATTTGAGTTCAAAAGGTGTTCATGAAATTCAGATACATATCAGAAGGCCAATTCTCGTACTAAATACTCGTAAACACTCAAATTCAAGTCGCAATCTCATCTCAGCGACAACCAATGTCAAAAACTTGTCAAAATGTAGGGAAATTAGAGATTTCTTTGAAAGATTGAAACTGAGATTACAATGCGAAAGTCCTTCAAAATACGAAAACTGCCCAACAGAACAGTTATGATGACTTCTCGTTATGATGTTAGTACACCATATAAATTATACTCTACTAGCAGCGCCCCGTGGTTTCACCCACATAGGGTGAATCAGGTCCAGTGGAAAATCAGCGTCAGGCACTTTTGCTGAACTGGTTTTTTTGTTTCCTTTTATATCTTTTTTAACTTGTGTTAAAATTATGTTGTGTTGTGTGCCTTTTTGTCTGTGCTAAATAAATGTATATTCTTTCTTTCCTTTATAACTCTCGATTCCGTGAGAATATCGAGATAAAAAGTATCTTATATGTAACACAGGTTATAAACTACCTGTGTGCCAAATTTCAACCTAATCCGTTCAGAAGTTTTTGTGTGAAAGAGTAACAAACATCCATCCATCCTCACAAACTTTCGCGTTTATAATATAATAAAAATAATAACCCCACCGCGTGTGGCTTGTGTGCTCCGAACTCTAGGCCTGAGCCAGTAGGGTTTACTTTGCCGGAACAGGTCTGGAATGAGGAGCCAGACCAAGAGAGATACAAAAACCGCAGGGTAGCATGTGGCGAGCTGTTGGGCAGTAGCGACCCCACGGACCCTATCTCCCGGGAGAAGTCTTGTTCCTCACCTCTGGCTTGCCTTTATTGGCTGACTGGAGTGAACGCTGACGAGGAACAGAGCTCCCACCTCATTCTTGCCTTTATTGGCCGGCTTGAGTGGAGATTCGCAAGAGCAAACGTGCTCGGAGGAAGGAAGTATTCAAGTAAGATGCTGGTAGGGATCTTGACCGTACTTCCAGGATTATCCTGATAGCCGTGGAATACCTCTCCACTCCTCATACGCACCTCAGGATGTGTTGCCCCCTTGTCGCTACGACACTATGTGCTAGCGACCGTTTTCGGGGGCCCATTATTGAGTGTGCAAGTCACCCCCTGCCATTTTATCCGTGTGCATATAAAACATAGATCAGGCAGGGGCTATAGTCCTTCCATAGTTCCAGGTGACCAGTCCACTTTAGCAACCCAAACCCATAGTCCGATATCTTTGTTTCCATATCTTTCAATAGTCCTACACCAACCGCGGGTTGTCCTTGGCTGCACTTGCATAGTGCGAACAGGGATAATCGTCGATTGGTACCTCATTTCATTAAAAACGTCTAAGGGGCCTCTGCGAGTTGGCTTCGGCCCCTCGTACGACTTCCAAAGGTCCGGAACCCCTGGGTCCCGAGAAATATCAAAGACGTAAAAAATAATACTACCTATATAATGTGATATTAATTATTAATATTATAGTAGGATTAGTAGGATTTCTGAGATTCGCAAACACTTTGTAGGTAAGTGGTTAGTTATTTTTATACTTAGTCAATTAGTTCGTATACTCGCCTTTAAAGATTACAATACTTCCTAACTCCTTACTTACATCTAAAGCAAATTGCACTCAATGTTTTTCTTACTTCCCCACTAACGGGAACCACACGGAACTTAACGTAAGCAGCTTAATATATCGGTCAGGGCGTGCTACAGTTAGGTATTATAAACTTTGAAGCTTAATATGTTTGCAAGACTTATGAACCACTCATGTTCTTGATTTTAAATCTAACTACTAAAAATGTAGAAGTTTGCTAACTAAAAAGTACTAAAGAAAATGGTTATCGTTCTATCAATATTTAACAACTTCAAACTTTAATAGCCACCAAAAATAGAACAGCTCTCACAAAAAAATTATAGAATAAAACCACTATCATTACGGTTATTTGTTTGTTACCAGCTAAAACAAGTCACTGTAATGGTTGTTTGTCTTGTTTATCAGAAGTAAAACAAAAAGATGGAAGGCAAAATTACGGTCCGTTTTTTTTTTTTGTGGAAAATTATCAAATAACTTCTCCCACTCTGGGCGGAGCGCGTGGGAGTGTCAGACTCTTACTGACTAAAACCCACCCGTGTTCCTTCAGTTGCCTGTATGTTGCCAGGGGCCACGGTTACCCTTTCGGACAATCCTGCAACCCCGGCAGGCATTGGCCCTAGCGGACCCCGTCAGTTCTGCTGACATCTCTTTGAGGCGCGCGTGGAACACTACGTGCCGTCGACCCGAGCCTGGTCCTTATCGGATGGCTAGCTACCCATTGCTCACCGTCCGCAAGCCCGCGCCTACGGTGGCCAGGAATCGGCCTGCGATTCCCGACGCTCAGGGCGTCTCCTGCGGCGGTTAGGGGCGTGAGGGCGCGAAATTTTGTTTACTTACTATACTTGATATTAAATTTATACTTTCAGTGCATGTCTATTTCCTTTCATTCTTACTTTTGTAGTCTTAATGAGTATCGTAGATAAACAGACTCTACGTTAATGACAATCTAATTAGTGCCACGAACTAAATGGAGCCGAGTCTTTCACCGTACGCAGTACTTAATGTAGTCCACGTTAAATGACGCTCGCCTTAACCCCCGAGGACCTGCAATGTACATAGTAAACAAGTGTGGATACATACAAGCCCATTTTACTCGGTGTAATTCGGTTAGAATCTTTACTCTGAGGGCCTAACTCCACAAAATTATATTAATGTTTACTCCAAAATAAATTGGTCTAATGTTTGACTTGAATGTTACCCTGAAAATGCTTGAAATTTAGTACATGGATATTAGCGACGCCAGCAAAAAGTGGTTTGTTCTGACCCTTTGGACTTTGGACGTGTAACCCTAAAAACTTTATGGTCCACAAATTACTTACTCCCATTTAAAGAACTTGTACCTTGTGTCTAACCTAAATCAGGACACAGTGTGTTTTACATTCAACAACAATTTCATCTTCAAGTTGAAGCGTTATTCCCTTCTTCCCACTTCATCCAGATCCCGGACAGATCCGAACAACTTTTCCATTAGTACTTTGGTCACAACTTTCCGCTTAAAATTCTATCTTAATCACGAACAAAATATTCTACTCCTTGGATCCAGTTCTACCGTGCATTATTTTATTATGCGGAAATTATTAACTTTCATCAAAATCATCGTTTTGTTATTTTCTTTTCGCTTTTAATTTGTAGCTAAATGGATTTGAGGTATTATATCATCAAAAACGTTGCAGACACCAGAAAAACAACTTTACGTAAATATTTTCCGCACTTTTTCAAGAAACCTCTACTTTGTTTTCACGCTTCAAGGATGTTCCAACTTTCACGTGTTTTTATAAAGCTATTTTAATATTTAAGTAACTCCAAGCTCAACAATTTTCATTTTGAATTTTGGTCTTTACGCCTGCAACCTGGGAAGCTGTTCGCCGTAATATTTTATACAACAAAAAATAGTCAGAGTTACGTGAAAGTTTTGATTGCTACAGAATCTCTAAGTTATAAGTTTTGTTTGTATACATGTTGATAAATTGAATAGCGATGTAACATAAACGGCAAAACCGCTTCGGGCTAAAATAACAACCCTTAACTATAGACAATATTTGTATACGCAACGATTGTAAATTTATTTACGAATCTTAGTTCTTTTTATCTGCTGGCCAGTAACTCGTGACCCGGCGTGGGGTGCCAAGGGTGCCGCCACCGACTGCCATATATCAAGCGGTCCGCTTTTAATCTCGCAAGCCCTATTTATTCACATTTATTCCAAAGATATTTTCCCACCGGAATTTCCCCCTTGGAATTGGTAACATTTCCCGCGTTTAGCTGATTTGTACCGTTCCTGTTATTGTGGTTTATTTTACAGGAACAAAAGGGACTGAAATATTTAGAGTTTGTCAAAAGATGGTTATGATAAATTATGGCGACCCGCTATCACAGCCGGGCGTATCTTAAATAATACGCTTTTTGTTTCCTTGAATATTCAAATTGCAATTTTGTTTATTTTTTGTCGTAGACGCATTATTATACAAGAATACCTATCCACTCAAGTAAGTAATTCATTTGCAAATTTGATAAATAGACTACATAAAACAGCCTTTTAATTATTTCTATCTATTGCATATATAAATAAGAAAAGATACTTAATAAAAACAAGCAAAATCTGTTTCATGTTCCTCGTGCTTTTATTGTGGCAGACAGTCCTGGACCTTTGCAATCTAGTCGCTTTTCGTATGAGCTTTTTTCCTTGGTATTCCACTGTGTATATTCGTAGTTCTGTTAAAGTTTTTTCAGTAAATATTTATTTTTAATAAAATACGTTGTCCGAAGAAAAATTCATATTAAATCTATCCATTGAATAGCAAGTTTCGGATGTTTATAACACAAAGAAAAATATATCGCAGTAATATGTCCCTTGAAATAAATCTCTAGGGACGTTTTTGTTGTAATTTATTCCCTCAAATCGAACACAATTCATCTACAGAGGCTAACAATAGTAAAAGCGATGCCAATTTTCCAACACGAACCGGAACAAAAGAGTACCCCAACGAGAGATTTATCACAAGCAAAGCAACAACGGGAAAGTTTCCTGCGAACGACGACAACAACAACTGTTACTGCGCCTGTTACGGTTTTGACACGGCCACTTTGATCGAGAATGCATAAAATCTTTTATACGCAGTGCATTTCCGTGTGGGGTCAGCTTTGTGCGAGTAACTTTGCAAGCTATGCGTTGTAACTAAACATAGCACTAAGCTGCACTTACCTCGTCTCCTCGTCTCCCATCTGTGTCAAGTGCGCCACACAGTCGGAGCTGCGTTCACAGCGCCACATCGATGCTAGCTGCAGCTCGGCTACAAAGAGACAGTAAAACGTGTAATTTCAGGCGGATAAGAACTTCTCTCACAAATGTATGTAGAATTCTGAACTTACTTTACTTATATTGAAGACGGCGAATCATCTCGGAGCTCTCTTTGGTTTTATAAGGTTTTGTGTAGTAGATAAGAGTATCAGTGAATGAATTTCCACATTAAAAAAAACAAAACGAACTTCAGGTGAATTCAGATGTATTAATTGACTTGTTTACAAACATTGCGCTTAAATTAACTAAAATTACATAGCTTAAATACTCGTAGGTTGCAAACGATTTGGTAAATAAAACAAACAAAGTAAATGTTATTGAAATCAAAACTAGAAAATCAAAGAGTATTGCGTGTGACATTTTAAATATTTAGAAACGTATTTACAAAATTCACTATTTAATCAGAGTTATAAATTGGCTTTTATCGCCTAATAAAACCAATGGTTGGTATTGTTTATTTGTGGAATAAAGCGCTACGCTGGTTCAGTGCATCGTAAACTTGAATTGGATAACTTTTTCGCACCCAACAATGTTTGCGAGAGGTTTCAACAGCTTTTATTTAAAATTTCAGCTGTTTACACACGAAAAACATTGAAGGGTTATTGTTAATGGAGAAAATAAAATTTTGGATGTTGTTATATTTAAAACCTAATATTTTTTTTACTTCGCATCGTCTATATAAAGGACTAATCTGACTTCTGCAGATGACTTGTCTGTACCAAAAAAATAAATACGTAATAGTAACATAACATAACATCACGCCTTGTTTCCCCGAAGGGTTGGGCAGAGGTGTCCCTGTAGCAGGTACAGGTACACCCACATTTCGCCAGTTATGTTTAAGTCCCATGTAATAGGGGGCGAGCCTATTACCATCAACCGGGCACAAATCCAGACTCCAAGCTGCTATTGAGAAATTTCAGATAGAAAAACCCAATAACACTTTGCCCGACCCGGGAATCGAACCCAGGACCTCATGCTCAGCAGTAGCGCTTGCGACCACTAGACCAACGAGCAATAGTAAGTAAGTAATAGTGATAGTGGTAGTGTGTACACAAGTTCACTGTCCGACCGTGATTCCATTTTTATAATAACGTAACTCCATCGTAATAAATCATAAAACGGTGTTTACTAAAATAATAATAATATCCATACCCCATGACTACGTAACTTAATCCATATACCTTAACAAATAAATATAATAAAGATCATAACCAACAAATTCGAAAACCACTTAATATCTTACAAATACAGGGTCAAATTAAATTAGTTTCGATATCAAAACATTGTATTTAGATATCGAAACTAATTTCATTTGATACCATTTCATATCACATCTGTCTAGAATCGCTAACTAATTCAAAAACAAAATAAAAACATCAAATAAATAAAATAAAATGTTTCGCTGACTAATAGATAGATAGATAGAATATTCTTTTCACTCCTCTTGCTCAAAAAGGCCGTCATTGTAGAGTACCAGAGCGGGGAAAAAATTGCATTTCTTGCTCTAGGGGAAAAAGTAATTTTTTTTTAATTTTTGTCTTTTCCAACGAGCCTTGAAAAACTAAAAAGTCTTTATTCTTTTGTAGAATAATCATGAGTATGGACTCGACTTATTACTTGTTCACAAAAAAAAGAAGAACATTTTATTTTTGAAAATGGAACTAAATGCGGCTGGCTATCTCTTCGGTAGAATCATAGAGGAAAGTAATATAGGTATATGGTAGAATGCGAGCATTGCGTTGCGGCTACAGAAGAAATAAAAAAGGCATTGGCGCGAAATCTTTAGAATTTTTCTCTAATTTAATGCTTATAACAATTTTATTTAAATCTTCGATTTCTGACATTCGACATATTAATTAATCAAGTCGCTCAAAATTGAAAAAAAAAATCGTTTGGTATAATCGTTTTCGCACACATCATTAAAATTAAAAAAAAAAATGGTCGGCAATTTTTAATCTCTGACTAGAATATAGTTATCTGTGATTTTTAACACAAATTGAGTAGTGGTAATGAATATTGCGTGGACCTGTGTTCGTATATTAAGTTATGATCTGGGCATTTTCTAGTTGTGTATAATATTTGTCACATTTTAAATTGTATCTACATGTGTATGTGTGATATATTTTGTGAAAAGTTAAAATGTAAACTCGCACGATTGGCGCGAAACTTCGACTTTGGATATCAAAAACTTAATTACCACTACTTATTTAACTTGAACAATGGTTGAACTCGTCAAATAATTAAATGATGTAGTATTCACTGCCCCTGTGGTGGAGTTTGGATGTTTGAAATCCCCAATTTTTATGTTTTTAGCCTCGACCTCGACTGTCATCAAAATGGCGATAATCGCATTTACAGATTTGAATTTTATAAAGGTAAATTAATATTGTATTGGATTATTTTATTTTCTCGCAATCGTAGTGAAAAGTAGAGTGTAACACACGGCGCTAAAACCCATTATAACTCGGTTTCTATTTACTCCCTCGCTAAAGCTCGGGAGTAAAACTACCTCTTTACAATGGGTTATTTTAGCCCCTCGTATAACAATCTACTATTATTATGTACACCATAAAAATTACAGACATAAATTTAGAAATTTTACATTGGGTGACACAATGGGCGGTCTTATCGCTAAAAGCGATCTTTTACAGACAACCTTTGGATGGATTTAAATAGAAAAGGAGAGACAATATATCTGGACTAACAAACAGAACCGGCCAAGTGCGTGTCGGACCACGAACAATGAAGGGTTCCGTAGTTGGGATGAATTTATCCCAAGAAAAAATTTACCATTGTAATTGAAAAACATGTTCTCCAATACATTCCAACTGCAAATGTAAGTTTGTACGCACAATATTGAGAGATTTAAAAAAGAGAGTGCAGTCCGCGAAACTTTTTTTAAATTTTCCAATTTGCCCACGAAAAGTGATCCCCATATTCAAAATTCAGTTATTTACGTTACACGTCCGTGTTTGGATCACAGAAATTCATATGTATACCAAAATTCAACTAAATTGGTCCAGTAGATTCGGAACAAATATGGCTGTGATAGACGGACAGACAGACACACGAGTGATTCTATAAGGGGTTCCGTTTTTTTCCTTTTGAGGTACGGAACCCTAAAAACACTAATAAATGTTCCATATATCCATTGGAGTAAACAGACACGCTTTTATATGTGAGTATAGCATTGAATGATAAGTGTATTCAGCAGTAAGGCAGGAGCCGCCATTCTTCCAAGCAATTAATTTTCACGAAGCATTTGATAATACTTATGTATACAGTTGTATTTATGTTCTGTATTTTCACAGTTACCGTGTTTTTCTTCATATCTTGTCCCACTTTTTCTACAGATTTGGTTATATTGTTATACACGAAGATATTGAAAACATGCTATAAATTATGCGAACACCGCTATACATTATAGTTGAAAATTGTTGGGTAATATATCTCAGTGTTTCTAGAAGTTTTTCTTTATTTATTACTCATTCTCTGAGTTCTGAGTACATAGTAATATTTCGGAAAATATTGTTTGAAGGCAACGTGTGTTGATCGTTCGATTTATTCGGGTTTAGGTCTCGATTTTATTAATGAAATTAAAATAGGTACGTAGTTGGAAACTAGTCAAAGTGACTAAGCTCTAGTTTAGCATACAAATCAAGCAAAACATTTTGTAAGGTTTAGATAAATAATAAATTAATGCCTAGGTACACATTAGGCCACTAAATAAACAACCGAACTTAGTGATGTCTGCCTTCATATAACTTAGTCGGGTTTCTTCTGAAAAATATTCAGGACTATAACAAAAGCTAGTTTCAGCGTGGGCATAATATTTTCTTATTATTTGCTATAATGAAATCTGAAGAATATTATCAAGAAAATGAAAGTCAATTTCTTGATAATATTCTTCAGATTTCATTTTCTAGTAAATAGTAATAATATTCTTCAGACTGTTTTTAGTTTTCTGTAGAAATAATATTCTCAATTCTTAGAAAATGCAATCCTTATGAATTCACAACAAACTAAGCCAATTAAAAAATAAAACAATATTGACGTTATTTAAAACAAACCATCGTAATGTTAATCAAAATGAGCCATTCCGTTAAATAATAAGATTCACACACTCAACAACAAGTGTTTATTTTTAATTAAAACATCCATTATGAAGTCCGTATTTAACAAATAAATGAAGATTGATGTAATGTCGCACCCTCTTTGTTTTGTTCAATTTCAAATTCAAGGGTACAAAGAACGGGCTCTCGACTTTTATTGGCTCGTCTATAGAGGTACACACACGCGGATGTGTGTACCTACCCACGTAGTAGTTCTACAGCTAGCACCACCCTCCCTCTCGACAATTGAACACGTTCTTACGGTAGAGTAGTTACTGTGCTTGCTTGTTGGATGAAAGAATCAATAGCTAACCGTGTTATTGTGAGGATTTATAATGAAAGAGCCACTGGAAATATACGAGTATTATTGAATAGCAGCGTGGGTTATATACTAAAAGGTACAGGTATCGGACGTAAGAACATGTTTCGTATAAATATTCTTTTCACTCCTCTTGCCCAAAAAGGCCGTCATTGTAGAGTACCAAAGCGGGGAAAAAATAGCATTTCTTGCTCTAGGGCAAAAAGTAATTTCTTTTTAATTTTTGTCTGTTCCAACGAGCCTTCAAAAATGAAAAAGTCTTTATTCTTATGTAGAATAATCATGATTATGGACATATTACTGGTTCACAAAAAAAAAGAGGAACATTTTATTTTTGAAAATGGAACTAAATGCGGCTATATCTTCGGTAGAATGCGTGCATTGCGTTGCAGCTACAGAAGAAATAAAAAAGGCATTGGCGCGAAATCTTTAGAATTTTTTTCTAATTACGAATTGAATTGGGGACCGTAATATAATTTAAAACAGTGAAAATGTCATCATCTAGTGAGAACATCTTCAAAGAGGACTGAAATTAAGTTGCCAGAAAAAAACATCTCGTTTAGATATCCAGAATTGTACAAATTGTACATTTAAATTAAATAAACCATTTAATATTGTATTGGATTATTTTATTTTCTCGCAATCGTCGTGAAAAGTAGAGTGTAACACACGGCGATAAAACCCATTATAACTCGGTTTCTATTTACTCCCTCGCTAAAGCTCGGGAGTAAAACTACCTCGTTACAATGGGTTATTTTAGCCCCTCGTATAACAATCTACTATTAATACCCTAGCTTTGTTCTCGACTTTTCATCAAACAAGATCAAGCTCAAAATAACTGATTACACCTATTTATGAGTTCTTTATAAGTTCTAGAGTACTATTTCATATATCCAACTACTAAACATGTTCACCATCTTTCGTTAAATAAATTGTCCAGATAACATTATTCCTATTCTCAGAAACTGAATACCAGCAGACCATGTAGAACTGAAAATATTTCCACAGATACTAAGAAATAACATAACTTTCATGATAGCAAAGTACTGCACAGGAGCATATAAGCCGTATTATAATACTACTACACAAAAGCAAATATGAAGGAAGGCTATATATAAATGTTTGAGAGAGAACGCATTCGTCGGTTCCCTGTATCCGGTCTTCGGAAATAGCTCCCAAGCGTGCGTTTCATTATTTCCTTTTTATATTTATCTTCGGGTATAACCGTAGACATGTTGTGTGTGTATACAAACTTTGGTAAGTTTAAATCATCTTAAGAGGGAGCTAAATATTTATTTATTTTCATGGTAAAAGCTTAGACAATTTTGCAGATTAGTAATCAGCGGTTTTATATACATTGTTAAGGTAACAAAGTACTCAGGTACATGTCAGTAATAGGTTAATCACAATATTATAAATGTGTCTTCGTCCATCAGTCTGTCATCATAATAATTAAACTACATGAGCACCGCAATGGCAGTTATGATGAACACTCATATATTACCTTTATCAAAACGCATCTCTATGTGGTTTGATTATTTATTATCATTATATTATTTATAACCCCGCTGGGTTATCCTATTGAAGTAACAACCATCTAGTAAAATACAATAGATGTTGATATATTTAGTAACATGTTCCGCTTAACTATTCCTAAAGAGCCATAAAAACCCTGTAATAAATCGACACGTTTTTCACCTCTCAACGAGTCATCCTCAGGATGACGATTGACTTGTCGCGAACCCGAACATGTTTGGTCGGCATGTTGCCACACCAAGCGCTGGTCGCAGAATGCGATCGTGAATCGTCATCCTAAGGATGCCTCGTTGAGAGGTGAAACACATGTCAATTTCTTACAGGGTTTTTTATAGTTCTTTAGGAAGAGTTAAGCGGAACAGGTTACTAAATATATCAACGTCTATTGTATTTTATCATGGATTTCCGAAAGGTCACGCCTGAATCAATTAATTAACTATCTACTAGGTACTCTTGACGAATAGGTACTAGATAAGTCGACTTATACACACGGCTACATATCAAGCTGTACATTTCCAGTATAAGCTGACCTCTCATTGTGCGGAAATCCCATACAATGCGAGATCAGTATTTACTGGAAATGCTTGATATGTAGCCGTGTGTACTAGCCTATCACCAATTCACCACTGGATCGTGAGCCTGTTAATTATTTTTTTCGTCCAATCTCTAGTAAAGTAATTTGATAGACTAGTGTTAATTCGCTCAATCAATCGCAATGCGAACCAAAAACTTGTCAGCTGATTTACTTGTCAGAAGCTTGATCAGGTTTAATCGGCTCAGCTCCATTGCGAGTCTACTATACACCTATATAGTATACTGTTGAAGTCAATTAACGCAAAGAGTTCTGACTATATAACTTACCTGTCGTAAACGGTGCGCGTAGTTTGAAACTTCTTCGACAGTGCATTTACGACTATTCCACATCAAAAGCAACTTAGCAATTATACGTCATTATTTATTATTTTCACAACACAAATTCTATTATAAGTCTAAACGTGAAGACTTGTTATTGGCTTTCTGTCGAATATTGTTTCCTTTTTTGTTGTTTTTTTAGCTGTAAGTCTTCCATGCTGTAATAAATAAATATATAAATAAAGTGTAGTTTAATCAAATGAAATTTTAGGGCACAGTTTGTTTGACTGTTATTTAATTATGAAATTATTTTCATAGCTTCTACGTATGCGGTAAACTGCCTTCAATTAATTTTTTGTGTGTAACATCTTTCAGCTCGGTTTCCTGCAATTTAAATCTAAATAATCAAATATGTGGGAGTGATTGCGTGAAAAGGGACGGAAGTATGTAACAGGAAGCCGGGGAAGCGCGCGATATTTGATTTGACCAATGAGCACGCGCGGTGCTAGAGTTGGTTAGAAACGACCTTGATGACCCCTTTAATGTTACTTATTACCAAGGTGAGATATCAAATGTTACACAAATGCGAGTACAGTAAAGTTCGCTCGTTTTCTTTTTTCATTTCAAGTAATTGTTTCAAACACGTTACAGGCATATTATTCCATCATCAACCTGAAAAATCTTGACTGGTTGCTGAAAACGAAGAGTAGACACACACACACCCTAAAAAGACAAAAATAAAACAGTGGCACTCCTGTAGTGCCGACAGAAGTGAAAACTTGAACAATTTTATTGTGCAGGAAATACTTTTAATGAGGTGTCGGTAACGGTAACGCAGTGTCGTGAGTTCAATTGTTTTTATCCATTTCAAAAATACCCAACGCGCCTAAAGAAGCTTTCACTTAAAAGCCTAAAAAGCTATGTGCCATACCAATCGCAAATACATTTCGAATAAATTGTAAAAAGAAGGCAAATATACAGAAGTTCTAAAATACTTGTTAGAAAACTATGTAACTTATGAATATGTCGATAACTTCGTTGAAAAGTAAGCGTGTCATCCAAAATAAGTTACAAATGTCTTTGTTATCCTCAGAACTAAAGTTAGCTCCACAGAATATGAACAAGACGTCTGATACCAAGCCGTAAATTAAGTAGTGAACTATCGTATCTAATTTAAACAAATTTTAAACTACAAGCAGTTGTTTCGACTTGCCAGACAAAATAATTCCGCTTAAAATATTTACGAGACAAGCTCCATTTTGCACTAAGTTTGCTTTGCAGACTTCTAGAAACTCCTTTGTGTGTCATCTTCGTTTCAGCAAGTTTTTTAATTTATCTTCCAAGAAGTTATTAATTATGTATCGAGTAGTGAATTAAAATACGCAGAATAACAATCAAACTAAACTTGGTAATAATTTTTATGCTACTCAAATCACAAACAGTACGTAGCTTACACATAACTTATCGTTTCATAAAATCTAAATGTGAAGAGCAACTAATACTCACTTCTACCGAAAACATACGTAGATACAGTGTTGCCAACTGCACCATAATTACGGTAAAAACACCGTAATCAGCATAGATCTACCACCTACCAATGTAATTACGGTGTCAAAAAACACCGTAATGGGGCAGATGGATTATTAAACGTATTTTTATGACATAACTGGTAACATTTTAAAAAAACAGTGGACTAGGGGGACTTCCCCAACCATAAATAAAAGTTTGAACCAATGTAATACGTAAAAACTATAGAGTTGCCTAATTTGACAGACTTCTTAACCTTTTTAACCGACTTCCAAAAGGTGGAGGTTCTCAATTCGTCTGTATGTTTTTTTTTTTGTTATTTTTTTTTTTTTTTTGTATGTTTGTTACGCGATTACTCCGCCAATTATGAATAGATTTTGATGATTCTTTTTTTGTTTGGTAGATCATACTTCAGAGGTGGTCCCATATAAATTTTATTAACTTTGCTTGGGTAGTTCTTGAGTTAGCTTCAATTATACGTATTTTTTCCCACTTAGTATGTAGATGATATTATTATGATAACTTCTTGTCACTGTTATTTACATAGCAGGTAGTGGTATTCGAATATGTGTGGGGTAGGTACCACAACTGAAAAGTGAAAAATAAAAACTTTTTCCAAAAATTGACCAACCGACTTCAAAAAAAAACACTACAAAGTGAAAAATAACTTTAATTTCGGAAGTCGGTGACAAACGAAAATTCAAAACCAAAGACACCGACTTCCGAAATTAAAGTTATTTTTCACTTTGTAGTGTTTTTTTTTGAAGTCGGTTGTTTTTTTTTTGTAAAAAGTTTTTTAGGGTTTCGTATTTATTACCAACTTTCTTCATTCAGATAATTCTTTGCGTAATTGCGTTGTAATAAATCTGTGTTGAAAGACATTAGGGTACAGGTCGTTCGTTTCTCTCGCAGTTAAGTTGATGCTTAGGAGACATAATACTGAAATGTATGAAAATTATTGATCACACAGTTATTTTGTCATATTCAGACTAATTAAAATATGGGTGTACTTGCTACAGGGACACCTCTGCCCAACCCTTCAGGGAAACAAGGCGTGATGTTATGTTATGTAAAATATGGAATAAGCGTATTTTTTTTTTGTTTTTTCAAATAACAATTTAATTTACACCACTTTTTTTTAATCTACCGTATTTTTTTTTTATTTACCGTATTTATAAACTGCTAACACCGTAATTCATTATTTGGGGTTGGCAACACTGCGTAGATATATCATCGAACCCTTACAATTCCATTGCAACCCGTTTCATTCTATCCTAAGGGAACGGAGTTTTTCATCTCCTAAAAGGGCGCTAATTTTCCGACAGGATGGCTCGCCGTAGTGCTCGCTGGCTTCGCTAACGGTCACAATGAAGAAATACTATACCTAACTACTGAGAAAAACTTTATGTTGGGACTTCATTAGTTTTATTCAAATTCAAATTCAAAAAAATTCAAAAAATTCAAATTCAAAAGTCATTTATTCAAATTAGGCTGAGAATCAGCACTTTTCGAACGTCAAAATTACATAAGACAGTCCCCCAAAAACGCCCACCCTTCACCACTTCCTAGTGCCTTTCGCTGGGAAGAAGAAGTGGCGCAACAAACTCCCCAGCAGCACAGCTGTCTGTTCAAGTTAGAAAAAAAATAATTCTATACAATAGTATGCAAAATAATTTACATTACGCAACACAAAACATAATTTAAATGATAAATTATTGGCCATATGTCAGCTAGCACACGCCAATATACCAACCAAAAACATCGAGAACTATACTCAAGCAGAAATAAAAACTAAACGTAAACAGAACTACATATCTAAATAAAAGCCTCCAGGCGTAAAGGGCGTGCCCGCTTACATAAAGCTGTAATTGGCAGTTATAAATGATAAACTAGGACCATCGAGGTAAAAAAATAAATAAACAGTTAATTACTAGTTACAATAACAAAACCATGATCAGCAAGACGACCAGTCACCACAAGCAGCACCCGTTCACGAGCATAACGCAAAGATCAGCCATTACCCCCCTCGCCATATTTGAGGGAAGGAGGCAACCCGACCCCCGACGCTACCGCAAGCAGTGACATCTAAGGGAGCATGACGAACTTGCTGCCGGTTGCTCAGGCAAAAAAAAAAAAATAATGATCAACTGTCGAGGTCGCTAGCTAACCACAAATTGCAATACAACTCATAACAAAATATTGTAATGAGTAGATTAAGTCAACAATAAAATAAAATAAAAATAAATTGAATTTAAAAAAAAATAAAAATCGACTTATAAAATCAAATAAAATAAACAATTATGTAACTGTCCTTAGGTAAACTAATTCTGGAGAAAGAACATAAGTATTGTCTTGAGTTAATCACAGCGACCAACTATTCTTATCATTTATGTAGTCGTTGATACAATAGTATGCCTTTGAACAAAGGTTAGATTTTACTTTAGTTTTAAACGAATTAAAAGGCAAATCTAGCAAAGAAGAGGGAAGCTTGTTATAAAAGTCTATACCAAGCCCAACAAATGAGTTATGAACCTTATGAAGCCGGTGAAAGGGAGCTCGTAGTTTGTCTTTATTTCTAGTGTTAACATTGTGTATATCACTGTTTTTACTGTATAAGTGTATATTTTGCCTAATATATAAAATGTTGGCGAAGATGAATTGCGATGCCACTGTAAGAATACCAATATCTTTGAAAAAATCTCTTAGTGAAACTCTGGCACCTAGCTGGTAAATTGCTCGAACAGCTCGTTTTTGAAGGACAAATATATTTTGAATATCAGCAGCTTTGCCCCACATCAGAATACCGTAGGACATAACGCTATGAAAATAACTAAAATAGACTAACCGAGCTGTATCAACGTCAGTGTATTGTCTTACTTTCCTGACAGCGTAGGCGGCCGAACTGAGCCTTCCCGCTAGGCTCGATATATGTGGGCCCCACTGAAGTTTGGCATCTACTGTTATGCCCAGAAAAACTGCTGAGTTCACAGTTTCAAGCACCTCTTTATCTAAGACGATGTTGGGTCCTAGATTTCTAACATTTGGTAGGGTGAACTTTACACATCTCGTTTTCTTGGCATTGAGAACAAGGTTATTTGTCATAAACCAATCCGTAACCATTGAGAGTGCACTGTTTACATCGTCAAAATCTTGTCTGTTCCGGTCTACTTTAAAAATAAGAGAGGTATCATCTGCAAACAGTACAACTTCACAGATACCCTTTAAATAGAATGGTAAGTCATTAATATACACTAAGAACAAGAATGGACCCAGTATTGAGCCTTGAGGTACACCTAACTGAACTGGTAGCCCGGAAGATTTTACACCATTAACATCTACACATTGGAACCTATTATGTAAATAAGAATTTATAACGTTTAGAGCTTCGTTTTGCACACCGTAATGATGTAGTTTACGCAAAAGCGTATCATGGTGCACGCAATCAAAGGCTTTGGAGAGATCACAGAAAATTCCAATAGCATTTTGCGAATTCTCCCATGCATTAAATATGTGTTTTAGCAGAGCAACACCCGCATCTGTAGTCGAACGACCTTTTGTAAAGCCATATTGTTCATTATGAAGGAGGCTATTTAAATTAAAATGTCTTAGCAACTGCTTGAGTATTAACTTTTCAAATATTTTGCTAAACGCTGGTAAGATAGAAATAGGCCTGAAATTGCCAACGTCATTTTTATTACCTGATTTAAATAATGGTATGACTTTACTACTCTTCATGAGGTCAGGAAAAGTTCCCAAATCAACACATTTATTAAAAGTAACAGCTAGATAGGGGGCTACGATGTCTATTATATTACTTAAAAGTTTAATGGAGATGCCCCAGTAATCACCAGTGTTTTTAAACTTGAGTGTGTTAAAAACATTAACTACATCACGAGGTGTTACATGCTCGAAGCTAAATAAGCTACTACATTTAGGCACACTACTATGCAAAAGGTTTTCAGCTTTAGACGGAGACGAATTTAAGGAGCGAGTCGTAGTTATAGGTATGTTGGCAAAAAACTCATTAAATGCCTCGGCTACGTCGGCTGCTATATTAACTAATTTATTGTCGACCATAATCTCAAGGTGTTTATCTTGTTTAACCGACTTACCCGTTTCATTGTTAATAATTTTCCAAGTGGTTTTTACTTTATTATTGGAATTTTTAATTGTATCGCTTAAAAATTTTGATTTAGCAAAAGCACTAACCTTTTTAAATAATTTTGAATAATTTTTGACATACTCTAGGAAAGGAGTATCAAACCTGTATTTTTTCCAACCATATAACTCGTATAGTCTCGCTCTACTTTTATAAATACCTGGAGTGGCCCACTGGTTAAAGCCAACGGAGGTGCCATTAATGTTAATAGTTTTGGCCTTGAAAGTAGATTGGTACTCTTTTTGCACAACATCAAAAAGGGCTTCATAGATTTGATTAGGATTCTCATGTTCTATTATAGATGGTGTAATTCTATGAGCTATATTATTTTTAAACTTATTGCAACGACTAGCTGTATAAGGCCTGCATTCAATTTTAAGCGGCTTTTTATGTAATGGCATGGGGAAGCTAGCTAATAAACCACAGTGGTCAGACGTTAAGTCACTTACCACTAATTTATTTTTGGCATCACAATCACTAAATATATTATCAAGACAAGTAGACGAAGATGCTGTGATCCTAGTAGGTTCAAAAAACAA
This sequence comes from Agrochola litura, assembly GCA_949152395.1. Taxonomy (NCBI): domain Eukaryota; kingdom Metazoa; phylum Arthropoda; class Insecta; order Lepidoptera; family Noctuidae; genus Agrochola; species Agrochola litura. The sequence goes on along the minus strand of OX424509.1, from coordinate 10,470,132 downwards.
GTTAATTAAATTAAAGGATCTAAACAGATTAAGAAGTCTAATACTTAATGGAGTAACATCTAAAATATTAATATTAAAATCTCCACATAAAATTATACTTTTATTACTTGATTTTAACTTATTGAGTGAATCCTCCATTACTGATTCGAAACTAGTAAAATCACCAGAGGGCGGTCGATAAACGCAAATTATAACGTATCGCTCGAGTTCAACACAAGACAACTCAATAGTGCGCTCAATAGAAAGATTAACTAAGTCTAAACGTTGTTTACATTTCAACTTGTTTGAAACAAGAACTAATGATCCACCGCGAATGGCGCTTTTTCTTACAAACGCACTGTGTACCGTAAAATTATCATCATTGATAAACACTACTTCATGTTCCTTCAACCAGTGTTCAGTCAAACATAGCACCTGAACATCATAGTTTTCCATAAATAAACTTAACTCTAGCTCTTTGCCGGACAGACCCTGCATATTTTGATGTACAACATTCAACATATGCGGCTTATCCGTTGTCGCTCCTAATAGTTTAAACTACAAGAGGTATCAAAAGTAGTGTTAGTACCACTACTAACAGTAATCGAAGGTACACTACAAGTACCAGTGTCATTGTGTATATTGTATGCTAAAAGATTAGCAATTTGTCTCCTACAACTAGGTGGCAAATACATTGTATAATTTGTCAGTTTGTAATCAGTAATAAATTGATTACAATCAAAATATAAAATAGCGTCACTGTGACGACATGTCCTATTATAAATTAACATATTTAAATTATAAATGTGCCTATTTTGCTCATCAGACAAATATTGCGAATAAGGCAAGGCACAGAAAATAAATTTACAACTATTGGTCTCATTGAGATGTAACATCAAATGGACACATTCCATTATGTCCTTTTTCCTTACAGTTAAACTATCCCCATATAATAATATAACAGTTGAACTGGGGTTTATTTTTGTCAATCTAATATTACAAATTAATTGGCTAATACTGGCACCGGGTAAACAGTTATTTATAACATATTGTTGTGAACACTGATTAAATATTCTACCAAAACCTTGACCAAATTTGTCTGAAAATACATATGTTGTGTTAATCAAATTATTCATGCTATTATTAACATCATTAATACAGCTACCTACTGGCTGAGCCACTGAGGGTGTGGGAGTAACAAGTTGAGGCTGGGTTGCCTGGGAGCAGGCACAGCTAAAAGAGAGGTTATTTGTCAGAGACTCATACCTCTCTGCATTGTACTTGACCAGATCTGCCAACTCATTGGCCTCCTGCATGCGCTTATTTAGGTCTTGTTGAGAAGCCTCATATTTACTAAAGATATCCTTTAGAGCATATTCCCTAACAAACAATTCATTCTGTAGGTGCTGAGTGTCGGTATCATACATGGTATTACATAATTGTAATTCATTACTACATTTCTTTAAGTCTTGTATTAAATTTAGATTTTTTTGCCTAAGTTTTGTATTTAATTTGTTAACTTTTTGGCATTTTAATAATTTTTGAGTTTTTCTAATTAATCTATTAATTTTAATATATTTTTTAATCTTATTGTGACTAGTAAACAATTTGCTTTTATTGATAGTATCATCAGTTAAGTCTATTGTAACAATTGGCTCAATACATGTGGGTCCGGACCTGCTACCAACCAACTCATCATAAAGACTGCAGGTGATCGCAGACTCTTCACCAGCTTTGAGAGATTCCAAATGGGTTATTGAGTTGTGGGCCTTGCTTAATTCCAGTTCAAGTTCAGATATGCGTCTCAAAGCCAGTTCATGGGTGTCACTACATTGCTGGAAATTTGACACCAATTGACGGAGATGTTGATGCTGGTCAAGTATGTCCATATGCTGTATATGTAGTTCAGCCAACTGGTTCTTAAGCTCAGTGTTCTTGTTATTAATAAACTGAATTTCAACCTCACTGTCTTCCCTTTCCTGTAGCAGCTGATCGCACTGGGTTTTACTAGATTCCAATTGTTTCAAGGTAGCCCTCAGTTTTTCCTCCAAGGATGCAGCTCTACGGGTCAACATATTGACAGGGCAACCCTAGAGGCACCCTGGAATGAGAGAAGAGAAAGCTAAGTGAGTAAAAGACTAAGACAGGGATGAGATGTGGATAGTAAGTACTAGGATGAAGGGTCTAATGAAAATTCTAATTAGAAGTGAACTAAAACAAAGGAATAAAAGTTATAAACTGTGTATAATCTCAAATATCTGATGGATATTTAATTGTTTATAGATATTTCTTAATTGAGATAGTGATTCAATTTAGATTAAACACTAAAAAAATAGGGGAAAAAACAAAATTAAGTTTGCAAAAATGGTTGGGGGTACCTACTACAAAAATGTTAAGTTATTGTAAATCTAGTTACTAACATTAAATTCATAAAGGGATACTAATTCAGTAATTAAACCTAACAGTGGTATGTCTAGTAATAGAGTAAAGTGGTTTCTATGAGGTCTGTAACGTATTTCATGTTTTTATCCTACTAATGACATAAACATGTCCAGCACCAATAAAGAGTATTATAGGGTTATTTAGGACGTAGCTTACTTGGACAAGCAGCATTACCATTAAAGGGGAAAGGTGCAATGGGAACTAATAAGATTTGATATAATAAATAGGCATAAAATTAAAAAAATACTCCCCGGGTTAGGTGGTGATTACAAATCCGTCCGTTGGATGACAGCTGGTACAAGTTTACAGATTTTTCATTGGTTTTGCAGCGAAATAACTCACAAACACAAATTTGTATTATTTATAACTAAATCTATCGAACTTAGACACGTTTTTATATAATAATACGCGAATTATATTAATTTTACAATTTATTTCTAACACGAAAATTTTTGACAACCGGCTGCCATATTCGCATCGATCTCAATTTTTCTTAGAAATCTAGTGCAGTTAAAGTAAGACTCCCATTTTAATAACGCGGAAAGAGAAAGTATGAAATAATAAAATATAAAATACGTGTAATCAAGATTTCAAATATTAAAACGAACGCATACCTTTGAAAACCAATGTGAGAATTTCCAAAAATAATGAAACCCAACACTGTTTTGTTAACAGTATCTGTATAAAAACGGTTGAACCGTATTAATTGGAAAAATATTCGAAAATATTTTCGGAATAACATCGCAAATTCGCCGATCCATTAATTAGATCGAAAGAAAAGTAACATTTCGCTTTCGCTGGCACGCAAGTCGTAGCTTTACAGGCGGACTGAACGCCAGTAGTGAAGTGCGGTAAGAGCGAGCCTTCATCAATCTTCTGTAATTAGCTAGTGACGTTCTCGCCTAACACTAATGACGAGAAGGGCGTTTACTCGCGACCGCCACGCCTCGCCACATAAATTACTACATCCACCGTCAAGAGCTCACTCAAAACACCTCAAGTGTTTAGTGAAATGTGCTGTTAGTGAATAATGACGTGGAAGCGGTTTTTAAACGGTGTGTGAGTGGCTTTATCGTCATTTAGATAGACGGAAGTACACTTTATACTACTAATTATAAGGATAGTAAGTAGTTGAATAATATCAGCAATCCGCTTACTCAGCATTTTGCCCCCGATAGAAAAAAAGACGCATCTAACATTTTTTCCAGATTAGAGTTATGTACCATTGCTGGAACCAGAAAAAGGTGCATCTGCCTGATATATAATTCAAATCTGGAAAAAAAATTAGATGCGTCTTTTTTTCTATAAGGGGCAGCATTGTGATGATTACATCATCCTCTGTGTTGGCACTGTTTGATGGAGGTATATTCTTCCTTGTTCAAAAAATTATTGTGCAGAATTTCTATTTTCTTAATGTCCCTCAGCAAACTTCGTGTTTCGTCAGTCGTCGGATTTCTATCAATTGCCCTTTGCACTTGGTGCAGACCGGACGCTCTCAATCGACTTGGAAGTATATAGAGTTGTTTATACTCTTTTAACTTAATGTAATTTATTTTAAAAATGGAGGAAAGCTACTAAAGTCGCAGGCACGACAGATAGTAAAATAGTTTACAGCTCTATATAGTTCACACGGAAATCAAAACAAAACAACAATAAAGTACTTAGTTCTGAATTCAAATAATTATACACGATAAATCTAATAATTGATGAACATGGAAATTAGCATTCGTTTATATTCGGAAATGCGATGATTCCCGAAGGAAATTAAGAAAATAGAAATACTGTACCTACGTCTTTGATTTTTTTCCAGTTTTTGTAATTCACTCTTATCAGTATTCCTTATCCTTACTCACATAATTAGGAGAACCTCACAAGAACCTCACTCATTACATTTTATCGTTTATTTTAAAGAACCTTTCAAAACCTCTCACCACCCCAAACGTAACTAAAAGCAAGCCTCTTTGTGCTCACTACACAATAAGATAGAACTTCTTAAACGGTGCATAATTTATCACAGAAGTGACTGCAACAGCTCTATCGGGTACCTCCATCGTTTCTTTGATAACTCTACTGAAGTTCAAAATCTCCTTAAAACTTTACCCCGTATGCAACATTATTATACCTGCAATACGTTTAATTATCGTAAATTTCCTTAATGAACAAGTCGTGCAATTAATAATTCAGTACCCTTCTGAACTAAAATACATGATTAACCTAATTTGCAGCAGTATACCGAAATTCTAACGCTACTAATGAGTACGTTGCTAAGTAGATTGCATTTAGTTTTGAGGATGGAATACTGTATGGTATGATGACGTAATATACAAGGTGGGTAAGAAATCGTGGATCAAATGAAATAGGGCGACAGTTGGGGTTATTTGCAGTAAAAAATATGAATAAAACATGTAAATAATTTTATCTACTCTCATAGCGTAATATTCGAATTATGAACTTCAAAACGAGTTGACATTGACATACTTTATAAACAGAATACCGAAATTTAAAAATAGAATCATATTATAACAGTTTTTCTCTAACAAAATAATACTATAAAACAATTTTTTTTTCTATTACGATACAGCGCTAATCCAAGAAGTTAATATCACCAAAGAGTTTCCATCAACTTTTGGCGGGGGCCAGCAGCACCCGCTGAAGCGGATGTGCGGTGATGTGCTGGTGCATGCGACATTCATTTGTTTTGTAGTACTTACTGAATTTCGTGGGATTTTTAAATTTATTCTTAATCTTTAACTTTGATTTTTTATTTAGTATTTGTTTCAATCCCAATGTTTGAGAGTAGATAAAGTAGTGTACGAAACTGCACATAACTAGGTATTAAAACATTCGTGTGATACTATTCACACACTCATGTTTTAATACCCCTACTATTATTTCGTATTTTTAAAAGTGCCAATACTCATAAATCATGGTACCCACTGTCATAAAAGCACTTTTCTAATGAAGATACTTTTCCTAGATGCAACTAACCACTATTTATTGTTTTAAAATAGGTAATAAACAGCCTATTTTTTTTTGTATTTTCTTTAAGAAAATACTCAAAAAGTCATAAATTTTAAGGAGATCAAGTTACGGACCTGCCACAGAAATATTTTTTACTGCAATTAACCCCAACTATCGCTCTGTTCCGTTTGATCCACGATTTTTTACCCACCCAGTATATAGGCATTTACAATTTCCAAAAAGACGAGTATTGTTTGTTATATTTTCTTCAATTCCAAAGGAAAAAAAATATATTTATATGAATAAACAGAATTATAATACACATGTATATAAAAATAATCTTAAATATTTGAGTACTTTTTGCAGATAAAACATAAATAATAATAGCTAAGCGAAACGTTAGTATCTTATTCGCGATCTCCTGACTTTTATTATAATATATGTACCTAAGTTAAAACTTGTTCCCACAAAAACAACTTAATGATCTCCTAAACAAGGGCCTCCTCTCTCCTACCCTTTTTCTATGCCCTACGGAGTCCATAATGATCTAAATTATATAATTACCACCTAAGTACACATTATGGTAAAGCAATAAAGATATTGAGTATACAAATAAACAAAAGCATAGCTTCATAAAAAAGCAGGCATTTTCAGGCTTTACTCTTTACTTGGAAAAATCTAGATTTTTCTGCGTACAAAAACAAATAAATTTGAATTAAGTTCAGTTAGCTGTAAAAGATTAAGTACTTCACTATATTTTAATGTTAGAAACTGAAGATTGACTGTCTTCGCTTTAACTAATATTTTTAACAGCTAAGCTAAGGTTATTTGTAGGGTTCCGTACCCGAAGGATGCCGAACGGAAACCTGTTACTAAGCCTCCGCTGTCCGTCCGTCAGTCTGTCAGCGGGCTGTATCTCATTAACCGTAATAGGTAGACAGTTGAAATTTTCACCGATTGTGTATTTCTATTTCCGATATAACAACAAATAATAAAAATAGTTAAAAACTAAAGGAACCTCATAAAAGAAACGTGATGTTTTCAGCGTATTTTGCTAAATATTGTACGGTGGAACGGAACCCTTCTTGTGTGAGTCCGACTCGCAATTGGCCGGTTTTTTAAATTACAATCCTTTTCACCTTTCATCGCTTAGTAATTTGACAGTTCTGACAAGGCTGACATTCTTAAAGAATTACTTTTACTTAAAATGATTAAACTCTTAAAATATGCTATTATTAAAATATTTAAATGACTCACTTTATTATTCAAACTAGCTTTTGCCCGTAGTTTCGCCTGTGTGAAAATATCCCACGGGAACGTACTACCGGGATTAAAAATAAGTAATCCAAATAATAGTGTGCCAAATTTCATCCAAATCCGATCAGCCGTTATTGCGCCAATCCAGAATACATTCAGACAAACAGACAAAAATTCTAAAAACTATATTTTCGGCATCAGACTCCTTCCCACACCTCGTAGCAATAACTTTTTTTTTTCAAAAATATTCTATGTACAGTTTTGACTTCAGCATAATCAGTCTATAATGTTCCCACTGCTGGGTCACAGGCCTCCTCTCTGTGACAGTGGGCTGTAATCTATCACGTGGGCCCAGTGCGGATTGGTAGATGTCACATGGCTTCGAATTTTAGGTTCTAGGACATGCCGGTTTCCTCACGATGTTTTCCTTCACCATTTTGAGAGAATTGGTGATGAAATTATTTACACAAAATAAAGCGCAGGTCTTTTTTTTTGTTTGGGAAGTTATCAAATAACTTCTCCCGCTCTGGGTGGAGCGGGAGGGCGTGTCAGACTCTTACTGATTAAAACCCACCCGTGTTCCTTCAGTTGCCATGTTGCCGGGGGCCATGATCTCCCTTTCGGCCCTCTTCGCAACCCCGGCAGGCATCTGCCCTAGCGGACCCCGTCAGTTCTGCTGACATCGGCCTGCGATTCCCGTCTCCTGCGGCGGAAAGCGCCTGTCCTGGGTTTGAACCCACGACCTACAACTCTTAAGTCGGGGGCCATTACCACTGGGCCACCATTGCTCGTTTGTTCGGACTGCAAGTTTTGACTTCGTCACTATTTTATCATATTTTCGTACTGCTGCCCTGAATTCAGACTTACAGCCATTTTGTCTTTAGGACAGTGGGTCAGGATGTCATCTGAGCATAAAGAAATAAAACAGAAAAATAACGTTTCTACAGTGCTTTTAAAGAGCTGCTTGTGTATGAACTGCCAGTCTGTAGGAACATAAGTTCTTACATGGACTGAGGACACGCAAAGTAATTTTTCTAGATTTTTAACCGACTTCCAAAAGGAGGAGGTTCTCAATTCGTCTGTATGTTGTTTTTTTTTTTTTTTTGTATGTTTGTTACGCGATTACTCCGCCAATTATGAATAGATTTTGATGATTCTTTTTTTGTTTGGTAGATCATACTTTAGAGGTGGTCCCATATAAATTTTATTAACTTTGCTTGGGTACTTTTTGAGTTAGCTTCAATTATACGTATTTTTTCCCACTTAGTATGTAGATGATAATGATAACTTCCTGTCACTGTTATTTACATAGCAGGTAGTGGTATTCGAATTTGTGTGGGGTAGGTACCACAACTAAAAAATGAAAAATAAAAACTTTTTACAAAAAAAAAAACAACCGACTTAAAAAAAAAACACTACAAAGTGAAAAATAACTTTAATTTCGGAAGTCGGTGACAAAGAACGAAAATTCAAAACCAAACACCGACTTCTGAAATTAAAGTTATTTTTCACTTTGTAGTGTTTTTTTTTTAAGTCGGTTGTTTTTTTTTTGTAAAAAGTTTTTTTTACCAACAGATAAAGCGTTTTTGCACATATATTAATACCAGCCTATTACTGTCCTATTGCTTCAAAAACGGTAAAGGAAAACATTGTGAGGAAACCAGCATTCCTGAGAGATATTTCTCGACGGCATGTAAAACCAAGTCAGAGGCCCATGGGCGGCTTTAAAACTCTGACACCAGGCTAATCACTAACCACACGAAAAGAAGAAGACTGTCCCATAGCAAGGCAAAGGCCTCTTCTCGTACAGAGAAGGCAACGAACATTGATCACCACGCTTGCTCAAGACGGGTTGACGATTTCAGACTTATATTAACTATAAGTCCAGGTTTCCTAACAATGTTTTCCTTCACCGATGGCAGTCATGTCCAAGATAAACTCAGAAAGTACATATGAATTGAAAAAGTCATATTAGTACTTGCCCGGATTTAAACCCACAACCTCGTGCATGAGAGGCTGGGCCATATTTTTTTATTTTTTTTCTCTTTAGGGCGCTCAGACCAACAAAAAAAGAAAGACGGCGCGCTGCGAACATCAAAACTGAAGCCACCTTTTTATCTATGTGTGAGTCGAAGGGTTGCCATTTGTAAAAAAAATACCCCATAACTTGGGTATTAATATTTTATGGGTAGGCTAATATTATACAAGTAAGATATTGTTAAGTATGGCATTGTACCAAAATTGTTTAGAAAGACCTCTATTCCGAACAAAACAAAAATAATTACATCAGAAAAAAAAAACAATAATAAAGTGCACCTTTAAAACAAGAATTGTTGTGTTGGGCCTTGGAAGACTCAGCTGTTCCACTTAGGCCCGTGTTACAGAACCTCACTCAAGACTCAAGCATTACTTAAAGCTAGTTTTAACCAATCACAAGGCTTTAAACGAGTTTTATGTAATGCTTGAGTTTTAAGTGAGGTTCTGTAATACGGGCCTTAGAAATATCCATTAATTTGCAATTGAATGTAAAAAATTCAAAATATAAATAAATAGGTTAGTTTTAAACTATAGAAAAATCAAATAACTTTATATAAATGAACGAGCTTAATACAGAGAAAAAGGCAAAAATGCGCCTAATTGTGTGACGTGTGCGAGTGTGGGTGAGAGTGCGCTAGTACGAGAGTGTGAAGTGTGTAAGGGTTAAAATTTGCATATATTTAGTTCTACTATAGGGTATATGTTTAGGTGTAAGTTAACCCTACCCGCGACAGTGTCTTGGGATTGAAAGAAGTGAAATACAGCTTCTTTCGATAACCATGCACATAGAAATTCAATTATAAGTTTGTTGAAGCGTAAATCATAACATTGTCGTAGGTATGTATGAAGTCATTATGTAAATTACTTTGAAATAATATAGGTAATTATATTGTCAATTACCTTTATTAAATACTAGCAGCCTGCCCCGGCTTCGCACGGGTATTAAACAAACATTTCAAAAGTTATATATAAATAATTTTTTTTATAGCCTATGTTCACCGGAGATAGTGTAGCTTCCCAACAGTGAAAGAATTTTTCAAATCGGTCAAGTATTTTCGGAGCCTATTCAATGCAAACAAACAAAAAAACAATCAAATCTTTCCTCTTTATAATGTTTAAGTGTAGACAAAAAGATCACAAAACAAAATCACTGACTCTGAAGAAAAAGTAATATCAAGATAAATCGTAACAAACAAAAAGTTTTTTTAACCATAATATAGCCTTTGGTCCACGATTAGTTGAATAAAGGTCGTTATTATCAAAATGATCGGAACAAACCACGCTGGTTTTCAACGGCAGCCATTCTGGATCATTCCGACTTTATCTTATATCTACTATCCATTTACTTTTTAATTCAGTATTAATTAGAAATCTAAAATATTAAAGAAATAAAAAAGAGAACATGAATATAACTCGAAGTAAGAAACACATTTAAATTTGTTGAATCGAATGGGAAAGATTTAAATCATATTATGGCAACCCTCGCACTTTAAGTCACTGCTTTCGTTTGTTGAGGTTATTTGTTCCAAGTAACCTAAAATTCGTTTAATAAAAAACGATGTTATTTCAAGTACATCAATGCTTAGGGGTGAAAAGTGATTCCGTGAGACTTTTTTTGTGATTTGCTATTGTTTTTATAAGTTTTCAATACACAGGAAAGCATAATTATATTTTTTTTAATCAATGTTAACTAGACGACGACTCATGACGTACTAAGAGCGATGAGCATGGTTTTAGTGTAGGTGTGTGCGTGAGCGGGTGTATTTACTTGCAGGAGCACGGTTTTGTGGCTTCACTTTTAATGTTCGCGGCGCGCCGTCTTTCTTTTTTTGTTGGTCTGAGTTAGGGCGTCTCATAGCTGGTCTCTAACGACCGTGGCTATTGAACCGGGCAATTCTGTGGATGCATTAATCTGCTAAACTCATTGCCTCCAGCCAGGGCATGGGCCATCACGACATGCTCCTGCACATATACTGCACCCTAATTGGTTAACATATTTTCAATAACAATCCGAGAGTTTTGAAGGACATTGCTAATTCATTGCTTCATAGGTATGAAAAATTCATCTACTCAACAACGTAAAAATAACGTGGGAGAACCGTCAAATGTGTGGACGTTAAACCCCTAATCTGAACAAGATCTAAACTATCAGAGAATGAATGGACTGAAATAATCAGAAAATAAGAAAAATCTATCGGTAAACACACTTTGTATTGATTTAGGAAACCAACAGCTGAAACAGATATAGAGAAAACATTCTTTAATCCTCGAAAAAAATCCACTATTTCCGTCCTCATTAATATTGTTGAACTATATAAATAAGCGCAACGTAAAACATGCATTTAACTTAACGAAACGAAAGTCACGATATTATCAGATTGAAGCAATCAATCTTCATTAATCAGAAACATTGGCGTTAACTTCTAATGACTAGTAATTAGGGAAAGGCTGGATGAGTTTCTGTACGATTTGAATTTCAATACCAGTCTAGGAATAAATAAGACCCAATTTAGAACCTTCCCGGCAGATGGTACGGCTCTTCAACGTGATGAGCTGTATTTTTTACATTCGCGGTCGATTTCCGGTTTATTAGACCTTTTATCAAATCAATCTGCCAAGACTTTTCACAACTATGCTTTGTTTGGCTTCCAGTTTAACCGAATACAGCTGAATACCAGTATTTTACATGGAGCGACTGCCTATCTGACCAGTGATCACCATAACCCAGTTATTGGATAACGCGATACCCGTTGGTAAGACTGGTTGTCACACTTTTAGGCATCTGAATACCCATAACGACTGTCAAAGATCTACAATCTTTAACGACCGCGAGGATATTGTGAGCCTATCTGTTGAGCGGACAGTTGAAATAGCCTATATAGAATTGGAGCAGTTTATTGTATTAAGTGTATACAGACAGAATTGTATGACTGCTTTGAAAAGGTAATGGATGAAGTGTTACACACTTGAATAAGTCCATTATCAATTACGGTGATTTTAATGTTAATTTATTAGAAAACTCAGGTTCTTGTAGTAAAAAAATAAGTCTGTTTCAGTCCTACAATTTTGTAAACCTATTTTTGGAGCCCACAAGACTAGTGCCACATGCCTAGATAATATTTATACAGATGTTATACCAAGCCACAAAGAAATAATAAATTTACTAGATTCTGGTCATTGCAGGCAGAGGATTACTATCCCAAACCAAAACAACAAAGTGGCTAAAAAGGATATCACTGTTAACCCCAAAACTACAAGTCGCTTGGGAGCTTTTTAAGAACTCATTAATTAATTACCAGTTTTGTCTAAAAAACTGATTTTTTTAATATGTACTGTAAACAACTTAATTCCACCTTTATTCCCAAGACTAACTCGGTTTATAATAACGCATCTTTCAGTGATTGGGCTACCATTGGTATTCATAAAAGTATGAGCGGCAATGAAAGGACTGGATGTGGCTTTATGAGCTGACAATGAAAGGACTTATGTAAACACTGCTGAATTTAATTTATATGTTTATATTTAAATACATTATTTTTACTAAAAATTCAAGGGGCGCGTGCGCGAACTAGGCAACTCGTGAACTACCTTCAAGGACTTGTGACTCACACCGGGCCGCCGTCGCAAACGCCGCCGGAGAAAAATGAATCGCGACAACACTGAACCCCATCACTTCGTCCCATTTCGCGCATAGAGAACATAAGATAACAACACGCCTGTAAAGCCCGAAGGGTTAGACTAACTGGCGAAATGTGGGTGTAATAGGTACACCTCCCTGTTACACCCACATTTTACCAGTTAGTAATAGGGGGCGAGACTGCCATAAACCAGGCACGGTATATGTAGACTCCGGGCTGCTACTGAGAAGTTCCTAACTAATAGAAAAACCCAATAACACTTTGCCCGACCTGGGAATCTAATTCAGGACCTCATGCTCAGCAGTAGCGCTTGCGACCACGAAACCAACGACGCATTGAGAATTATGTCTTTTTTTGTGAATAATTTTTTCGGTTGATTTTTTTACGTATAATACGCCCGCCGCGCGGGTTTCCTGTCTTTCATTCAAAAAAAAAATCAAATCATTTATTTGTCTTTTTTTGTGAGTATTTTTTTCGGTTGAATTTTTTACGTATAATACGCCCACCGCGCGGGTTTCCTGTTTTTCCTTCAAAATAAAGAAAAAAATCAAATCAAATCAAATCATTTATTTCTTTGCAAAAATGGGTATAGTACATAGGTGTTTTTATAATAAAGTTCTCCATATTAAGTTGGCTATAGATAATTTTGCATTAAGCTGGCAGCCGTAAAAAGGCCATAAGTATATTTTTCGCTTAATTTTTTTTACGTTATTTGTGTAATTCGGAACGGCCGGGGGTCATTGACGTAGTACGTACGCCATTGCGCATTGGTCCGTAAACCACTTCCCATACAAATTAGCCCAATCTCCATTTCATATCCATATTTATTCATACATAGATAGTATAAACCAAAGCCGCTTTTCATGTCTTACTGTGTGACCGCTTAGTTCTTCTAAACTAGTACATATTGGTCGCTAGAATAGTAAGTCAGAAGCAACTTGATATGACCATCAGTATAACACCAAACATCAAAACCATTATATTTCACCATGTCTGTGATTGCAACTTCCTAATTTCACAACTAGTTGCACCCAATTCAAGCATTCAAAGGCGATTGGGCACAACCTATCGTGACGATAGCAATCATCAAGCCGAGCAAGTACTATCGAAGAAACGCATTTCAATACAGCGTGAGGCCTCTGCCTCGATCTTGCGGGCAGCGAGGCGGCGGCGCGGGAGCGGCAGGATCTAATGCGTATAATCAAATGGACCGGTCCTCGAAAACAGCGGCGCGGCGACGGGCAACGAGCGGTGCACTCCAGTCAAGCGGTGACCGCCCGCGCGTCTGCATTGCAGTGTTGTTCAAATTAAAATTGAGCGTTAGGAATAAATTTGAATCAAAAAGATGTTGTCACCGTTGTTCAGACATTTCGTTCGCGAATAAAAACAAATATCTCGACGACACAACCACGAACATAACACTACGCCGCTATAGTGCCGCGCGATCTGCCCGATTGGTTTCGAGAACGGGTCTGCGTTGCCCGCACCGCTCCTGCGCCGCCACCGCTGCTGCCCCGCTGCCCGCAAGATTCGAGGCAGAGGCCTAAGAACTATCTCGCCGTTTTAAACAGATTTGATTGGGATTTTGTTGTTTTCCAACTGCTTAGTAGACACGCGTTTCTTCGATAGTACCTGTGTCATTCAAATGATGACCCGACGCCGCATTTAGGGTCCCTTTGAAGTCCTCTTCGAACATTCCGAAATACGTAAAACCGTCACTCCAAAGCAAGCAAGTCTCCTCCATGTTGTTGTTCATTGATTCAATACCGTAGATTCGTCAAAGAGCTATATGACATTACTTACAGATAGCGGAAGATAGGATTCAATTTGAAGAATATAAAATGTTAGTAGAGTTGCTGAATTTATTTCTCAGTTAATACAAATACATGTAAGTTCACCAAAATCAAATGAATTCATTTTTAACCGACTTAAAAAAAAAAGAGAAGGTTCTCAGTTCGTCGGAATCTTTTTTTTTATGTATGTTCCCCGATTACACGAAGACGGCTGGACCGATTTTTTACCGATGTGTATGTTTTTAGTTGGTCCCATTGTCATTTGGAGATCTCATGATCTGATGATGGAATCTTGGAGAAATCAAGGGAACTCTTCAAATATCATAGGCATACCTATAGCGACTTGGGTATTTTTTATAGTAACTCGTGCATTCGCTCTCGGAAAGCACCATTTGGTAAAATGGTACTGATGACACAGATGGCCACCGGAACTACTCAATAATATGTATTTCACGGGTTGCGATTCGATTACTTGGTTGGTAAGCAATTGATGCTGATGTCACAATTCATATGGTGCAGTGGAGCTGATGGTGAAGTACCTGGAGAACTCCTCAACAATTAAAGTCCCTGCATCGGGAAAAGCAATATTTTGTTAATGGTGATGAGCAGTTGGCATTAGGCTATTGTAACTTAGATTTTAAACCAACCCATTAAAAAGAGAAAAAAAACTTTTTTACTAAAAATACAACCGACTTCCAAACTACAAATAAAAATAACTCTAATTTAGGAAGTCGGTGTCTTTGGATTAGTATTATAGTTTTTTGCTACCGACTTCCGAAATTAGTTATTTTTCTTTGTAGTTTGGAAGTCGGTTGTATTTTTTGTAAAAGTTTTTTCTAATGGCGCAATTACACTTCCCGTTGGAAGACTTGCTTGGCGGTCTCCCGAATTCGATTGCCCATGGAATTCGGGCAAACGAGTGTAAATGAACGGGGTCGAGTACGCCCGTCTTCGGTCAATATAGTCCAGCTTCATCGTTTCGGTTACCCGAATTCGGATACCCGACGCCTGTTTTCCTTTCACTTCTATCAGTGTTTTGCCATTCGTCACAATGAGTAGTCTCGACTTCATTCTAATTACTCGTAGTCGTTAGCCCGTATTCCAGTGAGATGAACAAAGTAATTAATACATTTGGTGCCCGAATTCGAGTAAAGTCTTTCGAACACCCGAATGCGGGCTAACAACCAAATGTCATTGCCTCTTTAGTAACGTGTTTAATTCTTTATAACTAATTTATTTACTTTGTTGAACCAGTTAAATCAACTTCATTTAATAATTTATTTGTAAACTTTTTGGTGAAAATCAAACTTGACGGGCGGCGTGCGGGTCACGTCTAATAAAACTTTTATACCTGCAGTAACACAGGGAAGTTTTTTTTTTTCTTTCTTTCCGCGTTATATTTTTATGTAGCCAAGAAATAAAATTTACTGTCGGGTTTACAAGCTTTACAAAGTTTTAGACTACAAATAATCAAAAAAGACGATCATACCTTGCCAGTTCCTTCCTTTGAAGTATTTTAATTATACTTAAAGTTTATGAATACTGCCATGGAAAAAAACGTAAGAAAATTTTATTATTTATTTATTTAACCATTTATGTACCTACATACATATAAACAGACAAGAAGAAAGGAACAGAAAAATACGTACAAAGGCAATGCTAGTTTCTAAACAAATCTCTTCCAGCATACCTGCGATAGGAAAGTATATAAAAAAAGATGTAGACAACGTGTGTAACCGTATAAGAGAAAATAAAAAAAACATAAATCAAAGAAGAAAAAAAAAACTAATTCACTAATTTCATTTCTACATGAAACTCTGTTAAAAAAGATTATCTTTAAACACAATTTATAACTTTTATTTCTATAAACAACAACGTATCATGAAATATGTGTGTACCTCTGCGAGCCAGATCGCATTCCTCCGTGGAAGGGACTGGCACAAAGAATTCTCGCATTCTCCACTTACAACTGTAACAATACAAATGTTCCATTCATTTTACACTCACTATTTGTCAAAACCAACGATATCTTTGTAACTGCAGAAAAAAACCGTCCAAATTCTGATGAACAAAAATGGGCTTTATGACGATGGAAAATGACGCTTTATAATTAAAACTACTCTATAATTCTATTTATACCTAATCGCAAATTATTACATAATAGTATATTCGTATTATTATTTCTAATCCGGTAAACCCCTGCCGAACCTTCTAATAAAACGCAACAGTATTATTATTGTCATCTTCTTGATTTCGTGTGGTTAGTGACTAACCTGGTGTCAGAGTTTTGCCACCCATGGGCCTCTGACTTGGCTTCACATACCGTCGAGAAATATCTCTCAGGCATGACGGTTGCCTCACGGTGTATTCCTTCACCGTTTTTGAAGCAAGTGATAATTACACAATACGCACATGAATCCGAAAAGTCAGACGTGCCTTGGGTTCTAACGAGATCGAAAGTGACTACCATCTGACCTCTGCAACCCAGTTAAGGAAATAACGCAGTAGATATTTTGAGGTTTGAACCAGTTGTCCGATTTTCCGGCTTGACTACCCATAACGATGACTATGAAAACCGATACGGCACAGAATTTTAGAAGACAAATACAGTGATAAGATAACCCACCCACGAACTCACCGCGACAAAAGTAGCAATCGATCGACCCGCATACATGGTTGTTATTTACCCAAGAGATCCACATCGAAGTTGTAGAATTATCCCGTGCACAACGTTATAAACTCACTAGTTTCCTAGTCTTAATTCATACTAGATAAATACAAAGCTTCGCTTCAAAGTTGATCTGTGTAAAGGCTCAACACGTATCAGGAGAGCACTCGACCGACTTTGTGAACTACTTCGCGCAACTACAAAGTATCTTTGTACGATGCATGAACGAAGATATATTTTTCGTGTCACTCTCCAATAATTTACACTTTATCGGTGTTTCATTGTTTAAATATTATTAACAGATGCGTTCAGGGACATTTTCATTTGGGAACATTTATAGGTTCGTTAGTACATTATTAAAATTGGAATAATGATCGAGTGATTTTCACATTGTTGACAGTTGGTAGTCCGATGAGTTTGGGTACCTTTATTTAAAGCCACTTATGTACAAATGCTCTGACACCATCCTGCACTATCCGTAGTCATATTTTATTACTATCACTAGCTTTTGTCCGCGGCTTCGCCCTCGTGGGTGTCGGAAAATAACCCACGGGACTGTACTGCCGGGATTCAAAGTACTATATGTTTTAATGCAGGTTATAAACTATTTATGTGCCAAACCAAACATCTAAATTCGCTCAGTAATTTTTGCGCTAATCTGGAACATACATCCAAATAAACAGATAAACGGACCAACATTCTAAAAACTATATTTTTGGCATCAGACTTGTTCCCACACCTCGAAGTAATTACTTTTGTTTTTATACTCAATTTACAATGTAAGAGAATCTTACATAACATAACTTCACTCCATCCTGCTTTTCGCTGCAGGTCATGTACTTCGCCAAGAGATGCATCTTGAGGCAAGCCTAGTTTTATTTTGTTTAGTACTAGACGCCGCAGAATCTTACCTTTAGTTACGTGATACTTTATATGTAATGGCCTTAACTCAGCTCCCCGGCTGGTCGTTAAACTGAAACAAATTCTTATATACGTGTTAGAGTGGAATAGTAAAAGGCGACGGTGATGCTTGTCGCACATTTCACTAGTGGATCCCTAGGGTTAAATGCGAGAGGCAAACAACCCCATAATCATACTTTAGCCAATCAACCATCGACACAAAACTACAACCAAAAGTTGATGATAAAAAGTTCACCGGCAACATTGTATCCTCTGTAAGTGACAATAAACATATGTTCGTCGAGATTTACACCGATAGTAAGGAAACTGACTCTTGACCGCTGATATGGTGTGGCGAACAAGCATTCGCGTGTTTGCTGACAGATAGCAATCGGGGGCCGCTGCACGCGTTGCCTCTAATTAATGGCGAAGTATCGCGTGAAAACGACCCATTTGTCTCACCCACCGTCGGATGTTCACAGAAGAATTGTAAGCGATACAAATACCTTAAATGTCTTCAAACACTTACCTCGCCGTACCTGCTGAAATTTCCACCACGATCTGCAATTATAATAAACGATATCTAGATCGCAAATACACTGTTTAAATCCGTTTTGAGTTGAATTATGGACGCTGAAACAATGTTACGTAAACGTGTTTGGGATTTCCAACAGACTTGGCACACCTGCAATGAGAATACATCGATAATTACTGAAAGCTTTATTAAAAGAGCAAGGCTGATTAATTGTGATTAATTGTACGCCGTTAAGGTTTTTTAATTAAGAACCGATGGCTCATTTCTCAGTGCAAACAAAGGCCCGTTAAGTAATACGTATATGTCTCTCAACTCTGTAATACTTTTATTTATACCAGACATCAACATCAAATGAAGTCTGATGTATTTATTTGGTCCTACAATGTTTGAGTACCGTTTATTAATTGAGTAACTTTGACAAAATACAAACAACAACATCAGCTATATTATATCTACTCTACTAGTGCTGGAAACTTTCATTTTACTGCAATGAAACTGCGATTGTGTCAGTCAACAAGCGATCACTGTTTGTTGTCTATCGATCGTTCTAATCATAATAATCGAGAGCCATTTTTAAGGAGCTGTACTGCACAGCCGCAATCACATTTGCAGACTCATTTTACTATTTCATACTACAAACGATTGTGAGCGAATATGAAATGTTATCGTACTACTTTATGCTTCATCTGTCCGTAAACTGTATAAAAAGTAAAGAAACATCGAGAATCATAAATAATATAAGTAATGTAAAGTACATTGGTATCACTCAACGATCTCTCAAATACACTTACCCTCTTTTATGTGTTTTGAAACAATATAAAATAATTTTTCTCATACGTAACAATATAATAAAGCTTCACAAACCTCATAAAAGTACATTTATGTTCATATAAACATAGATAGGTACTCCTCATTCTAGTAATAAAGTTTTTTTACAACCTTTTAAGTCTTTGTTTCGACATGTTTTCAGTTTTATCGGCGAACAAATATTTTAGAATATGCGTTAGTCGCCGTCGATTACAGGTGTCTGTTGTTTGATGAAACTGTTAAAAAGCGAGTTTTCATTTGTATTTTTATTGTTTAGAAGATCACGTATTTCATTTTGTGTGCGGCCTGTGCCAGCGGTGATTATGCAAATCAACCGCCCCTGTGCGAATCACATAAATCGTTTCATATTTTATCACTTTTTTGCATAATATATTTTGTGTAAGCCGACGATCAGTCAGCGCCCTTCATCGCTGAAAGGTGCCTCTACATTTGACGGATGATTTATTATTTTTTCGTCTCGTACCTACCGCAATCACCAAATAAGGTTTAGAGTCTATCTGGATTATTCAGTATTATTAAATATAGCAATCAATAAACAATTACTTACATTACATACACTTACATTACTGAAAATTTGATGTAAATCTATGAATTCACTGAATCAATAAATTCAGTGGAAAATATTAATAGTAGACACGTTATTGTCAAAGTATCAAAACATTCATCCATCCTAGGACCCTCTATTGTCCAGCCAATCACAAACAATTGCAAACTACTCAAAGCCTTCTACGGCCGAAAGATTCTTGAGAGTGTCTCGAGATACGAAACACCCTGTCTTTAGAATGTTTTTGCTTCAAAAGTATTGGATACTCGGAGCTTTCTAATCCAACAAAAAATAGTTTTCTTTATAAAATGTCTTCTAAAATTACTTTATTTTCTTCATCATGACACATCTAATGAAAAACAACTTTAATATGACTTGAAGTTATTAGAAATAAGTACATATCTCAATTGAAAGCAATTCGTGCGGCCACATGTTCGAATGAAAGAAGAAAAAATAAAGAAGAGCTAAAAAATAAATGATTGAATATTGAAATCGTTTGATGTCTCGTCATAAGGCACGTGAAAAAACGTCGAACCGATGAGAAGGACACTTGTTAAGTGACAGCTCGAATGATCACTCCAGATTCTTTTTTAAATCTCTATAGGTATTAAAAAGATGCACATTTTTTAAACATTCACACACTTGTATTATATTCTGGGTGCTGTAAACTCTCGAGTTCCATTTCAATAGAAAATACATAACAAAAGAAGCTTGTTATTAGTTATGTTGAAAATGAAAGTGTTTTCATATCAACTATATATAATAACAAACAGCCTGTTACTTTCAAACTGCAGGGCGAAGCCTCTTCTCATACAGAGAAAGCATGAGCATTGATCACCACGCTTGCTCAACTAATACAGCTAAATATAATTATCTAACACAGGCGTATTACCGATGTCTCGAGGACTGACTTAATGTCCAGAAAAAAAGTCAATTACTGCAAGAATTCCAACATAATCAAAACTTCTTCTAATAAAATATGACACACACACACCCACACACATTTATATATATAAGATGTATCAATCTCATAACACCCCTCGACTTGCCTGAGGGTTAATAAACAAAAATAATTCTCTTTTTCCCTAATATCATGTTCAGAACATAACTCACTGGTATTAATAAAATCCCACTCTATCGATACTTGCCACAAACTGTACTAAGTTCACATGATTGCGGCAGTTATTACATTTTCCCCTTTTCAAAGAAAATGCGATGTATTATATTCATCAATCTACTTATTTGCTTGGAAATCTTCTTTGTGTTTCACTCGAAAATTATGAATATCTGAAAGCCTCTTTGAACACACAATTATACGTAGTTAAGAGAGCGGTGCCTTTTCTTATGGCCGTAATTATATTGCTGTTGTAATTATAATAATTGCCTTTGTCGACATATTAAATTAACTCTTTTAAGGGGATGCATTTCAATGTTCTAACGTCAAGTTTAAAATGTTTAAATTCTAATAACGTTCATAGTTTAAACGGTGTCAAATGTTTCCTCAACAGTTTGTACGTTATTAAACTATTGAGGAAGTTGTAGTAATTCCAAGTTACGCTTACTGTCTTGCCAATTGTACCTTCTCCGACTCGTTTCAAATTTCAAACTAAGCAATTTTAGCAGTTAAATACATATTATATGTATATTCTTATCTTTTGCACCATTTGGTGCGTTCCTTATAAGCTCGCCGAGACAAAATGTAAGTGATAAAATGAAAGAGCTCAGTATCTAATAAAGTAGAAACATAGTTGGCAGTGGCGCAAAGCGTAATGACAGGAAAAAGCGGTCAAATATGAAAACTGTTCTTGTCCAAGTGTCTACGTCTACACTTTCTCCGTACATATTTCACGTTTAACGATATCTTCGATACTAAGTACGTGTCACTTCTGGCATCAATGTCTTCAATACGTAGAAATTGTAGCCGTGTAGCACTTCCACTTAACAATATCACAACATATGTAATGTATAACACCCACTTAACGTCGCTCTCTCATTCTGTTTTTGTACAAAAGGACATAATATGATGAGATATAAGAAGCATTCTTGTATTACCCGTCAAAGGCTTCACTCGCGTTGGGCTTATGAAGAAAAATGATAATTCTTAGTGAAAATATGAAGAACAAATTGGCATTTCTATCGCCGGTTCTGCCCTACGGCGTGATCGAGTCGTGGGACGACCTCAACCCCCGGCTGTACCACGCCGTTCACATTTACTGGCTCAAATTTTACGGCATGTGGTTCAACAACTTCTCGCCGTACACTATCAAGTTCTGGGTACAGTTGATGTACACGCTGACCGTATTATGGCTCGTCTGTTTTTTCCCCGGAATTGGAGAAGTCGTTTATTTACTGAGGCAAACGGAAAATATCGGAGATGTCGCCGAAGGGTAGGCTAGATATTTCTCAGTTCACTTACATTTAGTTTGTCCAAGATCACGAATTGGTTACATCCTACCAAACATGAGAAATGAGGATGATACAATTTGTTTTGTTTTTCAGCCTCTATTTGTTTTTGAGCGAGATGTACACGTATTTCAAGATCGCTGTATTCTGGCTGAATAGAGATAAAATCGTAAATCTTTTGAACTATTTGCATTGTAAGGAGTTCAAGCCGAATGAACCGGAGCATAGAGAAATGATAACAAAAAGTATTAAGAGTGCGCGTTTTGTTATGACATACTATTCCACTATGTGCGTCGGGGCTGTGTCAGGTGGGTTTGATTGAAAACTTTCCGCAGTGAGTTATTAAATATTATAACAAAACCTTTTTTGATTTTATAAAATACTAATACGACGGATTGAATAGCGCTATTGGGCTATAGAGCAATAACAAAATTGGTTTATCACGCATAAAAGATTATTCTCTTTTATTTCTAGTTGGAATAATAATGCCTTTAACTGAAAACTTCGACATCCTACCGACTAACGTGGAGTATCCGTTTTTTGACGTTTACAAGACTCCGGCATACGAAGCCGTTTACATCCATCACGTAAGTTAACTGCTTACATAAGAATGTCTATCACTCAAATTTTAATTGAATGTGTTAATTCAATTAATAACGTATGTAGTAAGAGATTGAGAAGCATATTTTAATTGAATATGCTTCTCAATCTCAATGTGCAAAAAATAATTTTAGAGACTGGTTTAGAAATAAAGACGTACAGCCCTTCATATTTTGAACCAGCACAGGAAAATAGGTACAAGTAACAAATTCAAAATTACATAAATCCTGCAAAATAATACGATTCCTAAAAAGTACAGCATTTATAGATAAAACTCCCACTACATTTAGTGAACTAACCAAATCCAACCAATATACAAGGATTAGTCTACCTAGTTGAAAAAGAATAATGAATTAAATTAAGCCCATGTTTGCAATGTGTTTTCAGATTTATTACAAGCCAGCCACGTGTATAATTGATGGGGTTATGGACACAATACTAGCATCGTTCGTCGCTTCAGCCAGTAAGATACCTAGAACTTTGTAATATCTAAAGATTTTGTGACGAACTAAAATGGAACTCTGATAGAATAACTTTTCATACTTTTTGTAGAACCTCTTTGTGTTGTTGCTTGTATTGCCTTTTCTAAAGATTTGCAAGGGAATACTGAAACCTCATAAAAGAAAACTATAACAAATAATAACATGTATGCAAATTCTACGAAATCAGAAATTGCAGCAAGCGTAGACCTACGCAAAAATATTGCTACGCGACTGCTACGGGCTACGGAAAACCTTAGCAGCTACGAAGATATGTGATTGGCACATGACATTTAATTTATATCGCTAACTTCGACAGTTTAAATTCTGTATCATTCCTAGATTGATTGAAAACCTTGCCCAGTCTTTATTAATTTGTTGCTACAGTATATTGATAACGATATGAAACAAACAAAATAATCCGACGGCGATTATGAACCTTAATTATTTTTCTAAACTGCTTTTCTATATCAAAGTATTTTACACAAAAGATTTATAAAATGTTTTCTTTCCAAGCATCGTATTCCTAGTATTTTTGTATAAAAACTCTTCTCAAATGAGATTTCGCTAAAGAATTACCTACTCATTAAGATTATGACTGAAAGATTCCAGGAAAAACACAGCGTACGGCTTGTTTGCCTATCTGGCAAATCTGCTTGTTGTTACTTCAAGCCTTTTTTGCTTTTACTTTTGTCTTTGACGTACCATAATTAAAAAAACAACTAATAACTTTGCGCTTGTTAGTTGCTTATGGCAAAATGACTCTGTTTAGCAATATACCAAAAATATCAGCAATTTTCTAGATATTAACTTCTCTTGTCTAAATTCTGCCTTTTGTATAGAAACGGATAGGTACCATTTTATTTCCCAATATGGCTATACTCTGTCTATAAAGTCGAGTTTTTATTTAACAGTCGGACAAATAGAAATACTGGCGTTCAACCTGCGAAACTTCGATCTAGTGGCCGAGAGACAACGCAAAAGAGACGTAGCAGAGAACAAATATACCGAGAAGTACTCTGAACAGTACTACGTGCGTTCAGTGCTCAAAGACTGCATCATACACCACAACTGCATTATACGGTAATACATATATTCTACTCTGTATTAAAGCTTTAGTAAAAGCTGAAGTAAATGAAAAGTGTTATTAATGCACGAGACGTGTTTTTAGCACGTTAGCTGCAACTAACTTGGAGTGACTTTGTTCTCTTAAAGGTTTCTGAATTCCAGGCTGTTTTCGAATTTCGATGGTAGAAAATTTTACTGATTTAGTATTTCATTTCTTGTTAACAGAAAAGCGTCCCTCATAATGTTATTTAGCACCTAAAAATCTAAGTCTACCACCCAAAGGCCTCTGACTTGGCTTCACATACCGTCGAGAAATATCTCTCAGGCATGCCACATGGCTGCCGGGGTCGTGGGAAAGTCCGAAAGGTATACTGTGGCCCCTGGCAACATACAGGCAACTGAAGGAACACGGGTGGGTTTTAGTCAGTAAGAGTCTGACGCGCCTAACCGCTCCGCCCAGAGCGGGAGAAGTTATTTGATCATTTAAAAAAAAGGCATGCCACATGCCATGTATATAAAAAACAAACCAGTATTCAAAGTTTTTATTTTCGAAAATAAATTTCAACAACATTCACTGTTCGATAAAGATTTCTAAGACTTAGTTGGAAAGGAATCGTATCGGTGTTGTAAATTGAGCTAATCTAGGTTCTAAGGAACAACAGACAGTGTATCGGTGGTGTATCTACTCGTGCAAATGTTAAGTGAGGCCTATCTGACGGACAGGGCCGTCATCTACCCCGGTCACCAAGGAGAGTGGAACCGGCAAGAGATGTCGTGCGGTGTCCCACAGGGTTCGGTCCTGGGGCCGCATCTGTGGGACATCGGATACGACTGGGTGCTGCGCGCCGACCTCCCTAGCGGTGTCAGCGTCGTTTGCTACGCTGACGACACGCTGGTCCTGGCGCAGGGGGGGTCGTACCAGGCGGCGGCCGACTTAGCGACACGCGGGGTTGCGACAATCGTAAATAGGATCCGGCAGCTGGGACTCGAGGTGGCTCTGCACAA
The DNA here is from genome assembly GCA_949152395.1 of Agrochola litura. Lineage (NCBI taxonomy): Eukaryota > Metazoa > Arthropoda > Insecta > Lepidoptera > Noctuidae > Agrochola > Agrochola litura. Next base: position 10,444,995 of record OX424509.1, on the reverse strand, counting down.
GTCTGAGGCCATGGGTTTTCATGGTCCTCGGAATGCGCCACCGTCGGGTTCCCAGGTAATGGCGGGAGGGGTTCACATCGGTGTCGAGTCGACGATGAAGTATCTGGGACTCGTCCTCGACAGCCGGTGGAATTTCGTCGAACACTTCCGACGTTTGGCTCCCAGACTGGACCGGGCCGGGGCTGCCTTGAAGCGGCTCCTGCCCAATCTGGGAGGTCCAAACGCCTCCTGCCGGAGGCTCTATGCGGGGATCGTGCGGTCCATGGCCCTTTACGGGGCACCGGTGTGGGCGCGTTCATTGAGGCTGCGGCCAGCCCGCCGGTTGAACGCGTCCCAGAGGGTCATGGCCATCCGGCTGGCCCGAGGATACCGCACGGTCTCCTGCGAGGCGGCGAGCCTCCTTGCCGGATTACCGCCATGGGATCTGGAGGCAAAGGTCCTCGCGCACATCTGGGAGTGGCGCGAGGAGGCGAAACGCCGGGGCTTAACTCCGATGCCGCAAGAAATCGCGGCACAGCGGACAGAGCTCCGGCGGGATCTCATGGCGTCATGGAGAGTGCGATTGTCGCAACCCCGTGCTGGGCACGCCACAATTGCGGCGATAAGACCCCTCTTTGAGGAGTGGCTTGAGAGGCGTCACGGCGTCCTCACCTTCCGCCTGACGCAGGTCCTCACCGGACACGGGTGCTTCGGGAGGTACCTGTTCAGGATAAGGCGGGAGGAAACACCCGGGTGTCACCATTGTGTGGATCGGCCTGAGGACACGGTGGAGCATACGGTGGAGGTCTGCCCGGCTTGGGCGGAGCAACGCCGTGTCCTCGTGGAGGCGATCGGCGGCGGTGATCTCTCGCGTCCGGCCCTGGTTCAGGCCATGGTACGGAGCGAGAGGAAATGGCAGGCCGTCACCTCCTTTTGCGAAGCGGTAATGCTCGCGAAGGAGGAGGCGGAGCGCGTGAGGGAGAGGCAAATTTCGCGCCCTCACGCCCCTAACCGCCGCAGGAGGAGACGCCCGGGGCGGGAATCGCGAGCCGATTTCCGGCCACCGTAGGCGCGGGCTTGCGGACGGTGAGCAATGGGTAGCTCGCCGTCCGATAAGGACCAAGCCCGGGTCGACGGCGCGTTGTGTTCCACGCGCGCCTCAAAGAGATGTCAGCAGAATTGACGGGGTCCGTTAGGGCCAATGCCTGCCGGGGGTTCGAAGAAAACCGATAGGGAAATCGTGGCCCCCGGCAACAGGGCAACCGAAGGAACACGGGTGGGTTTTAGTCAGTAAGAGTCTGACACGCCCTCCCGCTCCACCCAGAGCGGGAGAAGTTATTTGATAATTTCCCACCCCAAAAAAAAAAAAAAAGGCATGCCACATGGCTGCCGGGGTCGTGGGAAAGTCCGAAAGGTATACTGTGGCCCCTGGCAACATACAGGCAACTGAAGGAACACGGGTGGGTTTTAGTCAGTAAGAGTCTGACGCGCCTAACCGCTCCGCCCAGAGCGGGAGAAGTTATTTGATCATTTAAAAAAAAGGCATGCCACATGCCATGTATATAAAAAACAAACCAGTATTCAAAGTTTTTATTTTCGAAAATAAATTTCAACAACATTCACTGTTCGATAAAGATTTCTAAGACTTAGTTGGAAAGGAATCGTATCGGTGTTGTAAATTGAGCTAATCTAGGTTCTAAGGAACAACAGACAGTGTATCGGTGGTGTATCTACTCGTGCAAATGTTAAGTGAGGAAAAGGGGTGATCGTATCAGGTACGGGTAGCACGTAGCCGTCGGCAAGACAACTCGCCTTGCGGCCCGCACCACTACTTGTACATATGGCAATCTGAACAGTCAATAATAATACCTGGTGTTGAGTGAGGGGTTAATCTTTCCAACTCAATTACGATTTAATGGAGAATTGATAAGTTAACTAAATGCACACATTCTTGTAAATGAAGACATGAATTTATGAAGCCGTAATTTCATTTATTATTAGTAGAAACTCATGTTGGTACATTAGACTTTATTGAACTAGTGTGGTAATTAAACGTTATTTAAACTTTTAAACAGCCTTCAACAATAATCCAGAAAGTACCTACAAATAATCCGGAACGAAGGCAGCCGTTTACTTTAGTAGAAACAAAAAATTAAATAGGTGTGTCTTACATAGTTCAAAAGCATATACGCATTTGCTACATGATGTAATACTAAATAGTTAGCTTATGGCCAATAAAAAAGCGACTTTGTGGACATAAATGGTAAAACCCATGATAATTAGAATGCTATAAAGATAACAATAGTAAAGGTTTGAAAATATTTTAAAGAGATATTTTAGAATCCTCAAGTTGAAATACATTACTATTTTAAAAAGCGACGCCCACGGTCCATCTACCGACTTAGTATTTATTTTGTAGTCGTTAAATAAATTAAAGTTTCTCACAATAAATATGAGAGCTATTTTACCAACAAGACAGACATTTCAGGAGATTATGACCGAAATAATACCGTAAACACAGCAGAGCTATTAACTCGAAAAATGCCACATTTTTTTTTTCCCAGATAAATAAAATAGATGACATTATTTTTGCTCCGTAAACGAGTGTTGTAAAACAAATTGATTTTCAGATACGTGTCGATGATTGAGAGCGCTTTCAGTTTGGCGTCAGCTTTGCAGTTTATGCTGAGCGTGATGGTGCTATGTTTGATCGGCATTCAGTTCCTGTCGGTAGGTGCTATTTATGTGGAGAAATTAACTGTACTGTAGTTAAAAATATTAGCTTAAGACATAAACCGGATATAGCTTTCATAATTTGGACATTTTTTGGAATACTTAGAGACTGACGGGATGGCAAAGCGCAGAAAATATGTTTAAATAAAAACATGGGCCATACTGTATGGCTCAGGTTTTTATTTTCCCCAAACGGGACGTATGGCCCATACATAACGTGACCATACGTCCCGTTTTGAACGAAATCGTCCCCGTTTTGAACGGGATCGTCCCTTTTTTCGGTTCTTCGTCTTGGTGTATACTGTAAAAGCCAATTATTTTTAAAAGAGTAACCGTGGAGTTTCGTACCGGCTCTTCTTCATGGGAAACGACCAATTGGAACCGTGCACCTAGCTTCTGAAGTTTCATAAGTGCCCATGTAGGTTTATGTGAAATAAAATATTTTGAATTTGGTGTCCCGAAAAAAACCAGAGGACGCAAAATTGTCCCGCTTTTAGTCTTTTCTTTAATGAATGTATTGTAGAAAAACCCAGTAACAGGTTCCGGGCCTTAAGGCGAGGTTGATAAATAAGGTGAATATTAAAAAAAAACCTGCCAGCAAGAATTTTAATCTTACTTATAATCATCACCAGTTGTTGTACTGACAAATATGAATGACAGAAAATTTATCTAGATAAATAAAAAAAAATTACTTTTACCGGTATTTTCAAAATTGAGTTTCCTTTATGAATCGGCCCTACTAATTGAGATAAATAAACCAATATCCCGTTTTGAGTCAAAAAATAAATGGTCACGTTAGCCATGCATCGCAACGCATTGGCGTAATCGATTACTCCACGTTGTTTAGTTTCCCCGGATTTTCATTCAAATCTTTTTGAATATTTTGTTATTTGGTTTTTACAATTAAAGAAAAAACAAACCATTTAATTTCATGCCAAGAAAGGACTTAATTGTCGTCTGTATTCTCAGAAACAAAACAGTCGATTAGTAAATATAATTACTCATTGAGTATCGACGTCTTTCCCAGAAACGTAGGTACCTTTTCTCTACCCGTCAAAAGGATACTCGGGCCCGTATTCCAGAACAATACTCAGTCATTTATCTTGATATAATGAAATTGAGTTCAGATTAGTATAAAATCTGTCAGATTGAGAGAAGATTGAGAATTCAAGATTTAAAAAAAACACAACTAAAACTAAAAAGCCAAAAAACGAACTAAAAAGTAATAAACAAGTTGTATTAGTTAATCTGTACATACAAAGCAATTTATTTATCTGTTTAGTCAGCGAGTAAATGAGTGACCTTTTGCTTTGTATAAACAGATTAACTAATACAAATTGTTTGTTACTTTTTAGTTCGTTTTTTGGCAGGGCAGTTATGTTTTTTAATTATTTATTTTTATTTTATACATTTTAGTGTCAAATTTTATTTTTATTTTAAAAATCTGTCATGCTAGGTGGCTTTAATATGTAAGCTCTAAAGATGGTTTTATACACTCACGGCGCCGCGGCGAGGCGAAGCGAGGCGTGGATGGCGTGAGGATGAAATGTTTATTTTGTATGTACACTCTACCTATGTAAAATGTAAGCCAATAAATTTTATAGTTTTGGAATGTACTCATCAAGGCTTTCAATTGGATACCCATATTTTAATAAATGAAGAAATTATTTTATTTCTACATTTGGAATTTGTCCAGGCATTTAAAAGTTATGGTGCCACAAAGAAACTCACATACATACATACACGAACCCTGTAAACATCACACTACTTTTTGGGCAGTCGTGAAAAAAGCTGAACATCGTTTTAGAATACAGACATACTCCTACTAAAAGTCTTTTCGAGAACATTCTACGATCAATAAGCTCCGGTTTTTATGGTTTCGCTTTTCCGTACAGATCGAGAACCCGACCACCCATCCGATGCAGATAGCGTGGATGGGCATATATCTAACTTGCATGCTGATTGAAGTGTTCATACTTTGCTGGTTCGGAGATGAATTGATCTGGAAGGTAATCGGGGCGTTGCAGTCGATAAATTCCCCTTTAGCTGTGTTGCGAACGAACTTTATCGTACAGGGAATAGAAATAAGGCGTAACTTCAAAACAGATTAACATAATTTATACACATTTTATCCTCTCTTGTAGTTTTGTTTTAATGTTAGCATGTAGTAGCTAACTTTACACGTGTTCTTTTTAAAGTTATAATTAATTGCTCGAAGTAGTAAATCCAAAAAACCTCATTGTTAATTATATACCTATTTATATTTTACTCGTCATATGTTCTGATATGCTTACAGAGTATGGACCTCGCAAATGCAGCTTTCGAAGGACCGTGGATGAACAGTGACCGCAAAACTAACATGTTCATCATCATCTTTCTGGAAAGATGCAAACTTCCCCTGAGACTCACAGCTGGAAAGATATTCACCTTATCACTCGACACCTACACAGTCGTAAGAAATATATTCCACAATTAATCAGTTTTACTGTTGAAATTCCTTTACGGTCATCAAATGATTTATGAAAACGGCCAAATTGCAGTTAGCGCTATTTAATTGAAAACTATTCTAGATTTAAGGTATTCTTGCCAAGATTTTTATAATCCAAAGTCAGACAAGCTGACAACAATGGACATAATAAATTAATGCCGTTTCAGTTTGCTTTTGCTATGTAACAAAGTGATTCTCAAGTCGTAAATTATTTATGTAATCTGATAGTTTGAGATTAAATATTCAACAGAAAAGCGGAGTTTGGCGCACTGCTATGCAAAATATACTTTTGTGAGTTTCTAATGAGGCGAATTAAATTGGAAAACTAATATGTCAGACATAAGGCAGGAGGAGAGTAGGAAGAGGGAGCGGATTATGGGATATCATTGGATTTTTAATAGTACTCCTGCACCCTAATATGGATATTGACTAAAAATTTTTGTTTTTCCATCTTGTAGATTATTTATTATAAACACTACAAAGTGAAAAATAACTTTATTTTCGGACGTCGGTGGCAAAAAACGAAAATTCAAAACCAAAGACCAAGACCAAATTGTACAATTTTTTTTTTTTGGAATTCGGTTTTTTTTTTTGTAAAAAGTTTTTATTTTTCGCTTTTTAGCTGTGGTATTTACCCCACACAAGTTCGAATACCACTGCTTGCTATGTAAATACCAGTGAGAGGAACTTAACATATCATCCACATACTAAGTGGGAAAAAATACGTATTATTGAAGCTAACTCAAAAACTGCCCAAGCAAAGTTATTAAAATTTATATGGGACCACCTCTGAAGTATGACCTACCAAACAAAAAAAGAATCATTAAAATCAATTCATAATTGGCCGAGTTATCGCGTAATAAACATACAAAAAAAAACAGCTGAATTGAGAACCTCCTCCTTTTGGAAGTCGGTTAAAAAATATTGAACACATATTTTTTTCTTTTTTTACGTAATCAAAAGATTACGGCGATACATTGAGTTAAAATGTGCCATGACGTCACGAGAATGTAGATTTTATACTTAGGTAATTGTGACGTAGCGACCCCCACTCCCTAACTTTAATGTGTCCAAGACATTTTTTATTAATATGATAAAGCAAAAACTACGTGTCTAATATTTTTTTATTAGGTATCTGACTGATGGACTAAATAGAATTTGTGTTTTTTTACTTTGGCATATCTCTATTGCGTAAAACAATTTCTTTCACAATCCGAATGATTTCCAATTCCATTGCTTTATATGTTTGAAAAATTCGTCTGCTTAGCAACGTAAATGACGCAATGAATGTTGTTGAATTGTCAAAATTAAAGGCATTGCAATTGTTAGTAGGTTACGCAATTACACCGCAGGTAAACAACCATTTGTAATGAATAATTATACTCACTAAGAGTTCGATATAACTCTAGGCAATGTTAGTCGGATAGGTCCAAGAGCATTCTCTAGCTAGATGAAAAGAAAAAACGGTTTTATTACCGACTAGTTTAATAGGCTGGAAAATAAAGCCTCATTTTATCATATCGATACCGGAAATTTCAATTGTCGTAAAGGACATTTTGCCGAAAATGAGTTATATACATATTTGGAATCAGCGTCGCGAGCTCTATCGATTGGTATATTTGAAATATTTCTATCTTTAAAAAAAAGCCCTTTACGACTTGGGTTTTCAACGGCTCTTGCTCGATTTTTTTTAGTTTTTGGGATGTATCGTAAAAATAATTTTCAATAGGGAGCGTAAAGTCATGTTTTAATTATTTATGAGGTCGTAATGTCATTTTTGCATTGAACTTTTTATACGACATTAAAAACAATATCGATACCAGAAATTTCAATTGTCGTAAAGGATATTTTGCTGATAACGAGATATTATTATTACAAATCAAAATGTCGTAAACATCTTATTTGTTAATCGAGACCCTTACGACCTAATATATGCTTTGCTTTATCTTACGTAATTAGGGCGTAAAGGTCGTTTGTTTTTTACTGTCCTTTACGACGCTAATTTTAAGAAAAAAACATTGTTTGTATCGTTCATAATACCGATGTTATGACCCGTGATGACTAGTTGCGCGAAGGTACGATGCCTAGGGCAACGGGGGTGTAAGTAACGGGTGCGGGTGGACATGCCTCCGGGTGATGCTGTCTTTGCGCCTGGACCTGAAATAAAGAAGATCACTCAGACTACTCCTCTTGACGAGGTACTTACCGCTGACGTTATCCAGGACACGCCTCCGGGTGATGCTGTCTTTGGCCTTGAACCTGAAATAAAAAAGATCACTCGGACTACTCCTATTGACGACATACTTACCGCTGACGTTATCCAGGACACGCTTCCGGGTGATGCTGTCTTTGCGCCTGGACCTGAAATAAAGAAGATCACTCAGACTACTCCTATTGACGAGGTACTTACCGCTGACGTTATCCAGGACATGCCTCCAGGTGATGCTGTCTTTGGCCCTGAACCTGAAATAAAGAAGATCACTCGGACTACTCCTATTGACGAGGTATTTACCGCTGACGTTATCCAGGACACGCCTCCGGGTGATGCTGTCTTTGGCCCTGAGCCTGAAATAAAGAAGATCACTCTGACTACTCCTATTGACGAGATACTTACCGCTGACGTTATTCAGGACACGCCTCCGCCTGAACCTGAAATAAAGAAGACTACTCAGACTACTCCTATTGACGAGGTACTTAACACTGACGTTATCCAGGACATGCCTGCGGGTGATAGAAGAGATTTCAATACCAGGAAGTGTAATAGAACAGATTTCAATACCAGGAAGTGTAATAGAACAGATTTCAATGAAAATAAACCCATGCTAACCTGGTACATGTGTTAGAAAATGTTACTAAGTATCAGAGAATAGAAGAATGAGCCTATTTAAATATTTCTGGACTCTAGATGTTCAACGTCGAAAAGACTGGATGGTAAGAGAGTCTGACACGCCCTCCCGCTCCGCTCAGAGCGGGAGAAGTTATTTGATAATTTCCCACCCAAAAAAAAAAAAAAAGATGTGCACAACCGATTCCAATCAAAAGAAAAAAACTAAATGTGTAGAAAGCAGAAGAGGCCAATCATTTGAATACGTTATAAACGAAGGTGAAGGATCTAGATCAGTTTGTCAAAAGTTTTTTGACTAACATATTAGATATCACCCAAAAGTTTATTTTATATACAGTAAAAAATGCACATGAAAATATGGCAAGCGTAGAAAAGAGAACATGTCATGCAGAGAAGTATAGTGATGAAGATAAAGCGTACGCAAAAGCCTTCCAGCCGTAATTGATAAAAATGTTTTACTTTATTGTGACTCTTGCCCTGGTCAGAACAAAAATAAGATGGTTCTCACAGCCCTACACTACTTTTTAGAGAATTCAAAAAACATAGAAGTGGTACAAATAAATTACATACTACCTGGGCATGCTTACATGCCCGTCGATTCAATGCATGCAGTTATTGAACGCGAGGTTGACGAATTATTATTTGGAGTCCGAGTCAATGGCCTACGTAAATAGAATCTGCAAGAAAACGTCCTGAACCATACAAAATTAATGTTTTGGAGGAGTACTCCGATTTTATCAACTGGGACAGCTTGGTGTCTCAACAATTTACCAATACTTCTCAAAGGCAAATACAGCTAAAAGCAATGCGCATTGTCACGTTCAAGAAAAAAAAAACGCTAAAAGTATGGAAGTAAATGATGAATTTAGAGGAAGAGGATCAAAAGGAAAAGGCAAAAGAAAAAATCAAAAAGACAAAACCAAGATCTATCAAGTGCCGACATAGTAGAAGATACTTCTAGTATTGGTTTACCAACACTTCATGATAAACCTAACCCTATACCAGTTGCCAAGTATAACGATTTAAAGCTTTTATGTACTAAACTGTACCAAAGCGTTTTCAAAAGGAGTATTTAGATTTAGTCTTTAGGAACTGTTAAATACATTCTTCCTGAAACTGACGAGGAAGACGATATCGACACAATTGATCTCTAAGATTTTACTTTTAAAATGTTTATCTGATGTTCCCAGCGGGACACGGTTGTTTTAATTTTATTATTATAAAAGACCACTATGTTTTGAAAAAATATTTAATGTTTATGTTTAATTATTAATCATTTTAAAAGACTGAAGTTACTTGCCATTTAATTATACTTTAGAATGTCAATTGTTTGAGTTTTCAGTTCTCGAGGGCAAAATTTGTTATTATTTTAATTATATTTTAAGTTTAATACTGTATGGATAAATATTGTTTGAGTTTCATTGATTATTATTAAAAAAATAGTTAGTAGATTAGTTTATTAGCAGATTATTAAAAAAATTGACTTGTTTTTCATTATCGCAACGGTTATTTGAGATTTAAATAAAAAAATAGCATCACATTTTATTTAAGTTTTGAGTTATATTATACATAATATTTAGTGGTTATCACTATGTTTTGAAAAAAATATTTAATGTTTAAGTTTAATTACTAATCATTTTAAAAGACTGAAGTTACTTACTATTTAATGAATACTATAGAATTTCAATTGTTTGAGTTTCGAGTTCTGGTGGGCAAAATTTGTTATTATTTTGATTATTTCAATTTTATTATTAAGTTTTAAGACTGTTTTGATAAATATTGTTTGAGTTACATTAATAATTATTAAAAAAAACTAGTTAGTAGATTAGTTTATTAGCTGATTATTCTAAAAATAGTTGTTTTTCAGCATCGCAACGATTACTTGCGATTTAAATGAAAAAATAGCATCAAATTTTGTTAAAATTTTGAGTTCCTATAGGAATAACATTTTTGTTACTTTTTTTACAAAATATTTTGATTAATAAATAAAAAAACCTTTTATTTCACTTAGTTTTACTACCTATTGCAGATATTTCATAACTAGATCATTCGTTTTTTTGTTCCTTTTACCCCCTTAGTCTCTGATTTAATTGAGTTGTACTACCCATTAATGATCAAGATTAGTCCTTTGCGACTCATCTGACTTTACTATACCCAAATTTTCGTGGCTGTAAAGTACTTAAGTTCAATTTTTGTGGGCTGTAAAGGACTCTCATTTTCGTCAATAATTAAGTTTGGTTTATTTTGTTAATTTAAAAGGATAGAACACGAAAAAATGGTTAGGGTTTCTTTTGACACCATGAATATAGTACTTTGTTTGAAAAAGATATAAGATGAAAACAATTTATTTTTTTGTTTTTTGGCTCTACTGAAAAGTCGTGTTTTGTCCTTTACGACAATTGAAATTTCCGGTATCGATATAAACATCGATCCACACACATCCGCACAGTTTCAGGGATTTGACACGGCCGCGCTTTGTCAGGAGAGCAAAAAAAATTGGTTGACTTGTAAAACCTAGTTCACACACATCAATGTCAGTGCCGACGCTCAAGCTTCAGTGTCGAGGCCTACAATGTTGGCTGTTGACTGACAGCATTCAGATTCAATGACAACCGATATTTTTGGATATTAGAAGGATTTTCGACTTGTTCGAAAAAATGGCGATTACGAATAATTTAACAAAGAAATGGAATAATTAATGTGTCTAGTAGATTATCACTTATTCTTACACCACAACACGAGAAAGTGCCGACTGCTTCCTGGCAAGAAGTGTGAAAAGCGTGAAAAGAAAGTGGTTGACATGACACGGATGCAATGTCTCAGCACGCCGCGCGACAGCACTGTCACGTCTTTGACACTATTGGGATGTGTGTTCTACCTTGATTAAAACTTTGGCCGGATAAACTGTGAAATCAGTTGTTGGTGCCGTTTAGTTAAAGCGAAATGTAAACTCATTGCTATAATCTCTACAGTAAAATATAAATTTAAAAACTTTTTTAATATAAAAACTTTTTACAAAAAAAAAAACTACCGACTTCCAAAAAAAACACTACAAAGTGAAACATAACTTTAATTTCGGAAGTCGGTGTCTTGGGTTTTGTGTTTTCGTTTTTTGCCACCGACTTCCGTAATTAAAGTTATTTTTCACTTTGTAGTGTTTTTTTTGGAAGCCGGTAGTTTTTTTTTTGTAAAAAGTTTTTATTTTTCACTTTTTAGTTGTGGTACCTACCCCACACACATTCGAATACCACTACCTACTACCAGTGTCAGGAACTTATCATATCATCTACATACTAAGTGGGAAAAAAATACGTATTTTGTAGCTAACTCAAAAACTACCCAAGCAAAGTTAATAAAATTTATATGGGACCAATTTGGGAGCACACCCTTTGAAACAAAAAAATAATTTTCAAAATCGGTCCACAAATGACGGAGAAATCGGTGGACATACATATAACAAATGAATACTCGGCTAGCCCGCTGCCGCTTCCAGCTTGCCTCAATCTGAACCGCGCTCATTACAGGATTATATATCAAAAGCTCAATGATCCATAGGTATTCAATTAATTAGAACAGTTAATATTATACAGGTAACGTGTTCTTAGTTATCAATTTCACTTCATTAAGCGGTTTAGTTTACTTAGCCAGATGAGATAATTACGCTTACCTGCTTATGAAAGCAAAATCATATAAATACGGAATCATTTTAGAATTATAATAGCCTTATTCTATTTCAGCTCATCAACTGGTCGTACAAAGCCTTTGCTGTAATGCGAAACATGAAGAAATAAACATGCACAAACGTTTAAATACATTTTCGTGTATGTAATTACACTGCGCTGTTGCACAATGCACAACACTGGCTTCAATTAATTTGGTAACAAATAAAAATAAAAAATATTGTGAATGAAAAACTTGTAGTTTCAATTTTGAGAGCTGTTCATAGCAATACTTTAAAGATGTACCTTCTTAATTTCGAAATTCCAATAATAGCTACAATTGGGTAGCTATTTTCAGAATTTCTCGGATTCGATTATAACGGATCCAATAAGGACATTCGAAAGACAATTATTTTTTATCTTGCTTATTCATTTAAAATAAAATTGTGTAGTAGTAGAAAAACTCTAACTCCACAGACACTTTAGTTAGAGACCTACATAATTATCCTGTCAACATACAAATATGCACCCTAAGTACTACACCAACTAACTAGGTCGCCCTTTTTTGTAACAGCAACACAATCTCGACAAAAAAAAACTACCTATGTAAAAAACTTTCTCAGTCAGGTAAGGATCGCGAATCAGCATTCTTGGTCTGAGGAAAACACATTTTGAAAGTACTTTTCGAAAGGAAAATATGCAAGTTCCAAGGAAACAGACATTGTAGTGACGTAGGTACCGATGAAACTTTGTACACGTCGCAATGTGCCAAACAGCTAGCAGTAATCCTCGCGAGCCGACGCCCCGCCTCAACTTTTCCAATTCTATCCTCCATTCCTCCCATTTCTCAGGGTTGCCACACTAATCCCGAATTCTGCCAACTTTCATGCCTGAAATGTTCTTTATTCAAAAATTGCAGGCATGTCAAATATCACAATTAAATAGAAACATTTACGAAGATTGTTGCGTGACTCAAGTCGTTTTGTTTGTTTTTCATTAACGTTGCTATTGTCATTAAACTTAATGATCTCGCATAATGTTGCACAGCTTTTGATACCTGTCTTCGTTACGTTTTAATTACTTATTTAGTTACTTACTAAAATATTTAGAGACCAACGTTATCTAACTAATCAACATAAACCTTCATTCAATGTGAAATTTGTTATACTTATGTTTTTTTATTTTCAGACTTTACTAAAGATATTTTGAAATGATACACAATGAAATTATTACCTACACCGCACTCGTATGGGACCCGCGAGAACTATCCCAGCAGTATATTTCACAAACGCGGCAGTTGTTACTATTCTAAAGTCGAAATAACAATACGTGAACAATTTAATTATCCTATATCGGTCACAACGATGCCATAATCATTAACACAATGGCCGATACGAATGTGGAACCCGGCAACGTACCTACAAGTTTGTCAATAATTAACATGACCGCAACGCGATTGTATTATCCGCCCAAATAATCACATTTGCTAATTAGACGCAATTCCAGTACTAAATACGATGCTAATTACAGTGCCACAAATTAGTCGCTTCCCCGAAAACGTATCCTACCTCTATGGTCACCAAGAATTTGATTATCCTCAAATCAGTAGGTACTACCTATCAACGCTCCACTGAAAACTTTTTACACGGCATCCATAAAAAGACAATCTTCAAGATATAAGAATTTCCTTAAGCTTGTAGACGTAACTTTTTCTCCGCGTAACTTTCAGTTACAACAGAAAGTCCAATATCATCTATCACATCACATTTAACAGCAGAACGAATTGAGATTTCTCTTTGAGACGAAAACGTAGACAGTTTCTATTCTGGCGTTCGGTCGGCCTCTATTATCGCTTCTTCAGTAACTTTTGTAATCTGCTGAAGAGCTTCGCGTACCTGTGCTTATAAATTGTTTGTGAAGGATCGCGACATCGAGGCGTAAATCCAATCATCATTGTGCATTTACTATAATTAAGGAGAGTGCACATTAGTGGTATAGAGGCCACAGACGCCGCAGAGGCCACAGGCTGCACATTGGGCCCTGTGTTGTGGCCTCATCACCGTGATTAGAAGATCTTGTGTACTACAACTAACCACAGACGCTAGCAGACTTTGTATTAGAAGATGATAACATTCTAGTTTGTTGGCAATGTTACAATTTAGGTCAAAATAATTAGGCCTCTAATAATAATACGACACGAGGCGTGCTGACCATAAACTTAATTATCTAACGTTATATTACTGTAATTAAGCTCCCAAAATAGATTCATTACTTACGGGCATCGAAAATTAATTAGCATGTTCAAATGTGTGTAGGTCCTTATTGTTATCTTATATCTAGTTCTTGTGACACAGAAACTCCTAGTCAAGAGCCAGGGCTACACAGATGTTTATAACTTCGAAGTGAAGAGTAAATAAAAAAATTATTACAAATACTGCGTACCTGCCCACGTACTTATTTACCTTATACCTAATGCTAAAACAATTTTAATACAGTTCTTATAACAAAATATGCATACGGAAGAAGAAAAGCAGGAATTGTAGCAGGGTAGCATGAAAAAATAAAAAATAACATCAAGTATTTTGATGACATTGTTACCCACGTACACAGAAGTTCACTTTTAAGCGCTCAGAGCGGGATGTAGTCGAAAAAGTTAAAAAGTTAAATAAACCGCTTTAACTTTAGTTAAATTTCGACAAACATGGAACAATGTAGTTTTTCTACTGTGACTTATTAAAACAATTGGTTAACCTCATTCTATCAGCAATTTCGAAGCTCATATATGTTAATGTCAAAATCAAATTACACCAATCTCTGTGGTTCAGGGGAACCGGCGAATACCAACTACATTGTATTAAAGAATAGCTGTTGCTGTTACCCACGATTTCACTTGTATCCTAGGGGAGTTCCCCTAGAACTACTTCATGTACCTATCAAGTATTTTATAAACTACTACGTCGAATGTCATCGAAATACTTACGTTGTTACTTTTAGCGTTACTGAGTAATCGAGTATTGTGAGTAGCAAACATCTTAATTAGCTTTACAAAACTATTACGATGCTACTGTAGACCTTGACTTAATAACAGTTATATTAGTTACTAGCTTCTGCCCGGGACTTCGTTCGCGTGGAAGTCGATAAAATATAGTCCATGTTACTCGCTAATAATGTAGCTTTCTATTGGTAAATTTTAAAATTGGTTCGACTGATTTTGATCAATTTTATTGATTTGTTGTGAGAAAAGGATTTTTTTTTTCAAACAAAACTATTAGTGATTTGAAAAGTCGAGTTCTATGTTTTGCATGTGGCTGAAAGGGATTTTTCAAATATATTATGTTTTCATGGAAAATCACTAATATTCGCAACAAGTTTTCCAAAAAATTACGTGAGACTGACGTTTTAATCACTTTGTTACAAGAAACTACTTTTGATTTTGAAAATTAAAAAATATCATCAATATTAGTATATGGTCTACTTGCATATAACTGAACCACTTTTTTCAACTTCCATACAAAATATAGCAAAAAATAATGTTCAAAAACCTTTTTTTTTAAACCGATTAAGTAATGTAATTTTTCCTATTATATAGCAAACCATATAAAAAATCTGACATTAGTCTTCAGCTATCCTTGGGTTATATTTATTTTTATTTTATGATTATACAATATCTTCAGTAAATCAAAGACGAAATACACCATATTTTTGAGAGCGCAAAAGTGATGCATCTGATAACAGGCTGTGACTGACACGAATGGTTTAGAACCACGAAAACTGTACTTTTATAGTCAGACAGATTTAATCTTTTAATTATTTCAACCTTTCTCACAATTAAATAAGTAATTGACAAAAGAGGGTTTTTTCGTGCACAGAACCTTAATTAATTTTTGAGTTTATCCATTACAAACAAACATACAAAAAATCAAATCTTCTATCAGTTTAGACAACCCTCGCTTTCTCACTAACAGGAGAAAAAAAACCAGTTCATAAATACTTTTCAAAATTGGACTATCTACAACAACAAAGCCTTTTATAACCAAAAATTCACATCAAAGTTTGTTTGGTGAGTTCATTTTTATGCGTAGCATCAAAAATAGTTAGTAACATATTTTTATACAAAGCAGCGCGCTTCATTTTATGAGCTGAATTACATATGCGAGCGCTAAATGTAATTATTGAATAGCGTAAGTGCGCTCAAACTTACAGAGTAACTTGCTCTAGGAAATCTCTGCGACATAAAATGTTTTTCTTTTTGTAATGTTTTCTGTTTAAGGATGACTTGAAAAAATATCAGGAACTGTATCTAGACCATCAGATACTAAAATGCAAATATTTAAATCGTTAGGGTCAGTTCACACCGAGACGCGACGCAACGCGACGATACTTGAAGAGACCAGTGGTTTCGCGCTGCGCAGCGTGCTGTCGTGGGACGCATCGCGACGTCGCGAGGCGCATCGTGAAGTCGCTGGCAGCGCGACACCTCGCTGCGCGGAAAATCTGATCGGAATCGGATCTGGACAGAAAATAGTAGAGACAAGTCGCCAGGACGGCTTCAGGCTGCGTCTCGCTTCGCCTCCTCGCGCCACTCCCAGATGTGCGCGAGGACCTTTGCCTCCAGATCCCATGGCGGTAATCCGGCAAGGAGGCTCGCCGCCTCGCAGGAGACCGTACGGTATCCTCGGGCCAGCCGGATGGCCATGACTCTCTGGGACGCGTTCAACCGGCGGGCTGGCCGCAGCCTCAATGAACGCGCCCACACCGGCGCCCCGTAAAGGGCCATGGACCGCACGATCCCCGCATAGAGCCTCCGGCAGGAGGCGTTTGGGTCCCCTTGATTGGGCAGGAGCCGCTTCAATGCAGCCCCGGCCCGCTCCAGTCTGGGAGCCAAACGTCGGAAGTGTTCTACGAAACTCCACCGGCTGTCGAGGACGAGTCCCAGATACTTCATCGTCGACTCGACACCGATGTGAACCCCTCCCGCCATTACCTGGGAGCCCGACGGTGGCGCATTCCGAGGACCATGAAAACCCATGGCCTCAGACTTGTGCAGGGCCACCTCGAGTCCCAGCTGCCGGATCCTGTCAACGATTGTCAACCCCGCGTGTCGCTAAATCGGCCGCCGCCTGGTATGACCTCCCCTGCGCCAGGACCAGCGTATCGTCAGCGTAACAAACGACGCTGACGCCGCTAGGGAGGTCGGCGCGCAGCACCCAGTCGTATCCAATGTCCCACAGATGCGGCCCCAGGACCGAACCCTGTGGGACACCGCACGGCATCTCTTGCCAGTTCCACTCTCCTTGGTGACCGCGGTAGATGACGGCCCTGTCCGTCAGATAGGCCTCGACCACACGACAGAGGTAGGTCGGCATCCGGTGATACCGGAGTGCCTCCCTGATGCAACTCCAGGGCAGGGTGTTGAAGGCATTGGCGATCTCTAGAGACACCGCCAAGACGACCCCACCCCGGGCCACAGCATCCCCCGTCGTGAGGGCCCGCACGCGCATGATGGCGTCCACCGTAGAGCGCCCCCTGCGGAAACCGAACTGGCTCTCCGCCAGATCCGGCCCCACTCGCACCAGCTGCCCGACGAGGTGGTCTGCAATGACTCTTTCAAAGAGCTTGCCCACCTCATCGAGCAGCACAATGGGCCGATAAGCGGACGGAGAGTCCGCTGGGCGCCCCGGCTTCTTGATGAGGACCAGTTTCCCCGTCTTCCAACGAAGTGGGAACTGGCCCCTCTCCATGCATGCGCTTAGGAGCCCCCTTAGTCAAGGCCCGAGAGCCCCCATGGCCAGGACCCAGGCTTTTCCGGGTATGCCGTCGGGTCCTGGGGCGGTATTCTTCGCACTCATTTTGCGTACCGCCACTCTCGTCTCTACCTCAGTCACCTCCGGAGCATCGTCGTCGTCGGTGTGGTCCACATCGGGCACCGCAGTAGGCGGAGGGGTATGATCCCCTTTAGAAGGGATCAGAGCGCTCACCACGTCCCCCACAAGCTGGGGCCGGAGACTCTGCGTCAGCGGGGGGGTCCATGGGCGGAGTTTCTCCCGCACCATCTTGTATGGGTGCCCCCATGGGTCCCTGTTGAGAGTCTCTAGCAACTCCTCGCGGGCCAGCGCCCTGGCCCGCAGGATCTCCGCTTGGGGGTCTTTGCCGCTCTGTACCCCTCGTACAGCTCCGCCTGAATGGCTTCCGTATCCGGAGGGCGGATACGGAGCCTGCAATGCCTGGCGTACTGGCGTCGCGCAGCAACACACGCCCTGCGCAGAGCCTCTAGCTCATGCGACCACCAGTACAGCTGGCGCGAAGCACGTCTAGGATGGACCCGGGGCATTGCCATGTCACACACATTGGACATGGCCTCCTGGAACCACTCCGCCTCGTCATTGATGTCGGCAGGCTTGTCCGGTGATGACACCCAGGCCTGCACGATCGAGGCTTCCAGGAGAAGCTCCCGGTCCAGCTGCTTCAGCGCCCACCGCGGACCTGACGCAGGTCCTCAACCAGACACGGCTGCTTCGGAAGGTTCCTGTTCAGGATAAGGCGGGAGGAAACACCCGGGTGTCACCATTGTGTGGATCGGCCTGAGGACACGGTGGAGCATACGGTGGAGGTCTGACCGGCGGAGGCGGGCGGAGCAACGCCGTGTCCTCGTAGAGGCGATCGGCGGCGGTGATCTCTCGCGTCCGGCCCTGGTTCAGGCAATGGTACGGAGCGAGAGGAAATGGCAGGCCGTCACCTCCTTCTGCGAAGCGGTAATGCTCGCGAAGGAGGAGGCGGAACGCGTGAGGGAGAGGCAAATTTCGCACCCTCACGCCCCTAACCGCCGCAGGAGGAGACGCCCGGGGCGGGAATCGCGAGCCGATTTCCGGCCACCGTAGGCGCGGGCTTGCGGACGGTGAGCAATGGGTAGCTCGCCGTCCGATAAGGACCAAGCCCGGGTCGACGGCGCGTTGTGTTCCACGCGCGCCTCAAAGAGATGTCAGCAGAATTGACGGGGTCCGCTAGGGCCAATGCCTGCCGGGGGTTCGAAGAAAACCGATAGGGAAATCGAGGCCCCCGGCAACAGGGCAACCGAAGGAACACGGGTGGGTTTTAGTCAGTAAGAGTCTGACACGCTCTCCCGCTCCGCCCAGTGCGGGAGAAGTTATTTGATAATTTCCCACCCAAAAAAAAAAAAAAAGGCTGCGTTTCGTGGCGTCGCGCTGCGTCACGCGGCATCGCGCGAAGCGCAGCGCCGCTCTTGCACGCCTCGACTACCGGCAAAGCCCGTTGCATCTTGATGCATCGCACTACGTCACGAGGTATCTAGAGGCTCAGGCGTAGCGCGACGCCACGGGATATTTTCGAATTATCACACTAAAACGTTAGTAGTTAGTTATATTTTGTATCACAATCTTAAAAAGTGCGCGCTGCGTCGCGTCGCGTCACGTCTCATGAACTGACCCTTAGATTTACCATTACCGTATTAAGTTACGCGAAAAAGTGTTCATACTAATCTCAGTATGAACACTTTGAGTGAGCACACAATGATAATGGCGTTTCCATGACAATCAAGTCAAATCTTTGCGACAACAAAAACGCGACCCATCTTTCGACGCGGCTGAGCGAATCTACGATTGAAATCTTTGCAAAAATGAGATAAAGAAAATTATCAATTTCCTACATGTATCCTCCTTTTTCAAGATATTCTTTTCATTAAATTTTCATAATTTCATGACTCAAATCATCTACTATACATATTATGGGCACCCAAAGGACTGATACAAAGAACGCAATACGCAAGTGGATTCCTGATGACATTCCTATTATTATTAGCAGACAGCGGACAACCACGGTGTCGAACTTTAACTTAATTACTTACTGAGCAACCGACATAACAATAGTCAAGTTTTCAAACTGTGTTCTTACGAACAGATAGGAATACCACAGCAGTATCTACCAGCAGATGGATAATTCATTACTAGACTAATAATAACCAAAGACGTGAGACGTTGTCTGAAACTCCTAATTCTGATAGACGTCGTCTTTGTCAGTGTATCAGCTATTTCAGTCACGTTGCACTTTATCACCCGACTAATTACTGAATGCATAACCATTGTGAAATTATTCATAACTGAGAAGGCGTGCAAACGAGAGCTACCTATCCATAGAAGTATTAGAAAAGTCATTACAGAATGATTAGACACTCGTTCAGTGGTCACAGTAATTCAATTGAAGAAAATTACTTTTGTAATCAAGCTCGTAGAAGCATTGCGTAGGCGCGGTGGGCGTAGCTAGGCGTAGGTAGTATTAGGCAATGCGTGGAACTTGTGATCAAACTCGTAGCAGTGACACACGCTGACGTAGCTACGCGTAGCATCAGGCAGTGCGTGCAACTCGTGATCAAACTCGTAGCAGCTTTGCATAATCGCGCCGTAGCAGTGACTTACGGTGAGAATGGCTACGCGTAGCATCAGGCAGTGCGTGGAACTTGTGATCAAACTCGTAGCAGCTTTGCATAATCGTGCCGTAGCAGTAACTTACGGTGAGAATAGCTACGCGTAACATCAGACAGTGCGTGGAACTTGTGAACAAACTCGTAGCAGCTTTGCATAATCGCGCCGTAACAGTGACTTACGGTGAGAATAGCTACGCGTAGCATCAGACAGTGCGTGAAACTTGTGAACAAACTCGTAGCAGCTTTGCATAATCGCGCCGTAGCAGTGACTTACGGTGAGAATTGCTACGCGTAGCATCAGGCAGTGCGTGGAACTTGTGAACAAACTCGTAGCAGCTTTGCATAATCGCGCCGTAACAGTGACTTACGTTGAGAATAGCTACGCGTAGCATCAGGCTGTGCGTGGAACTTGTGAACAAACTCGTAGCAGCTTTGCATAATCGCGCCGTAGCAGTGACTTACGGTGAGAATAGCTACGCGTAGCATCAGACAGTGCGTGAAACTTGTGAACAAACTCGTAGCAGCTTTGCATAATCGCGCCGTAGCAGTGACTTACGGTGAGAATTGCTACGCGTAGCATCAGGCAGTGCGTGGAACTTGTGAACAAACTCGTAGCAGCTTTGCATAATCGCGCCGTAACAGTGACTTACGGTGAGAATAGCTACGCGTAGCATCAGGCAGTGCGTGGAACATGTGAACAAACTCGTAGAAGCTTTGCATAATCGCGCCGTAGCAGTGACTTACGGTGAGAATGGCTACGCGTAGCATCAGGCAGTACGTGGAACTTGTGATCAAACTCATAGCAGTGACACACGCTGACATAGCTACGCGTAGCATCAGGCAGTGCGTGGAACTTGTGATCAAACTCGTAGCAGCTTTGCATAATCGTGCCGTAGCAGTAACTTACGGTGAGAATGGCTACGCGTAGCATCAGGCAGTGCGTGGAACTTGTGAAAAAAGTCGTAGCAGCTTTGTATAATCGTGCCGTAGCAGTAACTTACGGTGAGAATGGCTACGCGTAGCATCAGGCAGTGCGTGGAACTTGTGAACAAACTCGTAGCAGATTTGCATAATCGCGCCGTAGCAGTGACTTACGGTGAGAATGGCTACGCGTAGCATCAGGCAGTGCGTGGAACTTGTGAACAAAGTCGTAGCAGCTTTGTATAATCGTGCCGTAGCAGTAACTTACGGTGAGAATGGCTCCGCGTAGCATCAGGCAGTGCGTGGAACTTGTGAACAAACTCGTAGCAGATTTGCATAATCGCGCCGTAGCAGTGACTTACGGTGAGAATGGCTACGCGTAGCATCAAGCAGTACGTGGAACTTGTGGACAAAACTCGTAGCTGTTTTGCGTAGGCGCGACGTCGCAGTGTCTCCCGGTGGCGTAGCATTGAGAAATAGACAGTGCTTGGAACTTGCTGTATTAGTAACTGCAAAAATAAATAAAATCCACTGACGGCCGACAGAATGATGCTGATTATTAACTGAGATACTTACCTAACACAATCGAAAGTGAATACTTACAACAATATCTTTACCTTAGTAGTAATTTATTTAGAACCCATTTATTCAGAAACAATTCAAACAAAACTTTTCATTTCATAGTTTTAGCCTCCAAATCCGTCAAAGTACGTGTAGGGAGGGATTCAAATTTGAAATCGATTCCACCGCAACGTAGCGAAGTTTGTTCTAAACACTATTATAAGGTACAATCGATTCTGTATTGAACAGAGTTGATGTCCGCATTGTTTGACCGCGACTATGAATAGTGCGATAACCCACTGTTACAATGGAATTGTATGAGAGTTGCCATGCAACGATACAATAGAGGGTATTTTTCAGTGTAAAAGTTAGCTACGATATGAGCCTATTGAAATGCTGAATGAACATAGAAGTACTACAGCTTCTAGCACATTAAAAGCACAGGTTCAACCAGTACCCTAATTGCGTACCTAATACAACATAATCACAATCTGTTTCGATTTGAAACAGATTGCTAATCCATTGCTTCATAAGTTGGAAAAAAAAATCTGCTCAACAACGTAAATAACGCAATGAATGTTGTTGTACTGTCAAAATGAAACAAATTATGCAAAATTGTTTACGAAAATAAGTTACGCAATTAGGGTACTAGTTCAGGTAAATAAGCAACTGTACTCTATTTTAATTGTAAAGGTATTTATTGGAAAAGTGCCCCTTTCATCATCTACCTAGCCTTTTTCCAACTATGTTGGGGTCGGCTTTCAGTCTAACCGCATGCAGCTGAATACCAGTATTTTACATGAAGGGACTGCCTATCTGACCTCCACAACCTAGTTACTAGGTAACACGATACCCGTTGGTAAGACTGGTTGTCAGACTTTTTTTTGGGCTTCTAACTACCCGTAACAACTATCAAAGATCTACAAATGACAGCCGGGACCAACGGCTTAACGTGCTTTCTGAGGCACGGAGGGGTCTTGGTATGTAAAGATGGTCACCCATCCACGGATCAACCGCGGCAAGTGTAGCTTAACCTGATCGATCGACCCGTGCGGCTGTTATTATTTAGCCACAAGCCCCTTTATTATTGTATTATTATTATTACTAAATACATACATATTAACATTACATCTGTAATCCTCGAAGGCTTGGCAGAGATTTGCATTTCGCCAGCCGGTGTCCTGCCCGGAGTCCTTTAAGTACTTCCGGAAGGACGCAACTTTTTTCGGTCACAGTACCGTAATGGTATACAGCACAAATTTCAAATTTTCACGAAAATATAGACTACTTTTGTGTCTTTCACATTGTACAAGAAACGGTTTCTAAACACAACTGGTCTTCCATCAGCACGCGATGGAGCATGAGGGTAGCGCACTCGCGCGACTTCTTTCGACGCCGAAAACGCATGGAGTCGGTGGTCGTCATTTCGGTATTCCAGCGTAAACAAGTTAATTTTAATTTCCTGATTTTAATTATTTCGTGAGTATATCTTCACTCGCTCCTTTTTTATTAATTTTTAACTATACAGGCACAATTTTTAAATGCTTAATAAAATCAAAGTGACAGATTTATAGTTCCTAAATAGATTTTTTCCTATAAATAATATTAAATAAATGCGCTCCAATAATAATAATTGTTAATTTTTCAAGTACGAATACATCTATTATTATCATACAAATTTGGAAGTAGTTATTAAACAAATGAGTTTTACTTTAATACGCACTAGCCAAATGTTCAAAACTTCTGTCGAGCGCAAGTTCAAAGTCAAGGTCACCGTACTGCTGGAAGAACCAGACACAATGTCATACAAAATGCGTACTGCTAGCAGGACTCACGGAAGTCTTCCGGCAGGACACAAACCCGTCGGGGTCCGCTAGGGCCAATGCCTGCCGGGGCTGCGAATACGGGCCGATAGGGATATCGTGGCCCCCCGGCAACATGGCAACTGAAGGAACACGGGTGGGTTTTAGTCAGTAAGAGTCAGATACGCCCTCCCGCTCCACCCAGAGCGGGAGAAGTTATTTGATAATTACCCAATCAAAAAAAAAAAAAAAAGGACACAAACCCGTCCTTCCGGAAGAGCTTCCAGCAGGACAAGTCATCGGGCGATCTATCATTAAGTCTCATGTAATAGGGGGCGAGCACAATGGTCCACCTTACGGACTAAGTGCGGAAACCAAACCCTATAACATAGATAGAATAGGGGGTGAGCTTATTGCCATCAACCGGGCACGAGAAGTATTAATTACAGTAAGAACTAAACCAGCAGTCAGCTGATGAATGAAGAAAAGCATGAAGGATAGTGGTTGTGCTAAAATATTAGTAGGTATTATCTAATACTAGTTGGCGCAAGCTTAAAACCTATTAAGTTTCAATGAATTTCATTAAAGCTAAGTCGGCCATGTGCGAGTTGGACTTGCACACGAACAGTTCCGTACCACCGTACAATGTTTAGTAAAAAAACGCCGAAGAAAACACGTTTCATTTATGGGGACCCCGTTTTAATTTTAACTGTATTCTATTTTTCTTATTTGTTAATATAGCGGTAAAAGAAATACACAATCTGTGAAAAATTCAACTGTCTACCTATCTATTACGGTTCATGAGATACAGCCAAACTGCCGGGCACGCTAACAGACAGACGGATAGGCGGAGCCTATTTCCAATCTATACAAGGCCAGAACGCAGCCATAGGAAACTGCTCGCGTATACATTGTAATGCTATTATTAAATCTGTGATTACAATGTATACACAAATTTTTCGTATTGCTGGTGTATAGTTTGTAACATGGACGAGCGCGTCCTGGTTCCAAACTGTACTTACTACATCCCTTACGCCTGATAAGAGTTTTAAAGATAAAAAAAAGAAAAGAACAAAAGTGTGAACTGGGTGAAATGGCTTAGGTTAGGTTAGAACTGTGACCAACCACGCGCAAGCCGAGCGAGTGAAGCGAGCGGTGCCCCGGCAGCGGCCGGTGAGCGCTACTTCCAAGTTGCTCGCAGCCAGGCAGGCTATTTAATATTAGCGCAAGGTGCATTACGTCGCAAACAAGTTGGTTACCAGTTCACAATTTCTCGCAATCTAAACACGATTAGTCCGTATGCGTACTGGCACTGTATACTATGGAATGAGATAGTTAATTTGGTCACTACGAAGTATACGCGAGTATTTGCGTACTGCTCTTGTATAGATTGGAAGACCTTAGTAAAAAAGTGATTTCCAATCTATACGCGAGCAGTTTCCTATGGCTGCGTTCTGACCTTGTATAGAATGGAAAGACGCAGCGGAGGCTTAGTAATAAGGTTCCGTTTGGCACCCTTAAACTCAACGTCAAAGTCAAATAATTTATTTCAATTAAGCACATAGAAGGCAAGAACATCAAAAATACAAAAAAAAAATTAATTGATTCTAGTCGCCCCTTCCAAAATGTAGTTTTCGTATGGACAAGAATGGGGACGAAACTCCACCGTTACTCTTTTAAAAACTTCGGCTACGGAATCCTAATAAAAATGGACCTTAACTCTATACTTTAACTGGCATTCTGGTTTTAAAACCAAAATGTTTAAATAAAATTCCATTGCTTAAAGATGTTTACGAGCAATGTAAACATAGTTTTAAGGTGGGTAGTTATTTTGTTTATTTAAGTCTCTTCCCTAAATGCGGTTTACGTAAGTAAGCAGTGGCTGTAAGATATCACCCGAATTTAGCTTTCCTTCGATTTCTATATTTAGCATACTTCTAATGGTTCAGATCTTGCTTGATATTCGCTACTATTAATATTCGCATCACGTTCACGTTCCTCAAAAGGTTAAAAAGACACATACTGGTTCTACACCCACAGTTCTGTTAAGTGATACAGTATTAATTCATGTCATAAGCCAGCCTATCACCACAAAGTACAAGGTATAACGGGCCATATGTTCTTGCAAACAGAGTCCACTATGGTGTAAAATTAACCCACGATCACAACGGACACATAAGGCACATACAACCACATATGGCTATGAGGTACATACAGTCAATGGTTATAAAACCAGTAGGTATAAGCTAAATCTATTGAACCTACGCTAGGCCAAGGCCAAACCAGTGACGTGTGGCTTACTGTACCTACTTGGACTAAATCTACACAAATATTTAATAGAGAAAAGATTTGTATTTTTGTTTGTATTGAATAAACTCAAAAACTGCTGGACCGATTTTAAACATTCGAAACATTTCACCAGTAGAATGCCAATGTATATTATGACTAAGTAACATAAACTATAATTTATAAAGATTGATTTTACTCGGGCGAAGCCGCTGGCGGAAGCTAGTTTTTTTATAAAGTCAAAGACGCTTTCTATAAATATACTTAGACGGTTTATGATCGGAAATAAACTTTAACGCCTGAGGTATAGAAAACAAAACAGTATAACAGTAATCCTCAATAATTCTATTGAAACAAGAAAACGAGGATTCAACCTCAATATGTGCTCAAGGTGTCGGTACTCGGTGAAGCGAAGTTAAAGGAGCAAAGTTTGCGAATTTGCCCCCGGGGCCGATCCAACTTCTCTGTTGCAATAAATAAGGATTTTAGCGACAAATTACCACACGAAAACGTTTCACCCTTTCTTCGTAAACTTGGGAACTAGCGAAAATAGGATCGCTACAGAAAGAAAACTTAAGAGTAGCTGGTAGTTGTCATACATAGAAAACTTTCGAATTTCGAATCAATTTCAACTCTAGTAACACTGAATGGGCAATTCGAAATAGATTCTCTTTTCCCACTTACGTGAGGTGGTAGGTGAGTATCATTTTATACATTTTGCTTTCTAAGTAATTAAGCACATAGGTAATAAAAATTCCCTCGGAAAAGTTGCTTTGTGTTTATTTTGTAATAGTATAATTAACCGAGGAAAACGAGTATTTTTTCTAGTTTATGAAATTATATACGTAGGTACATCTAAAGAATTGTGAAACGAGATGGAACTCTGGATGAGGAACAGAGAACAGTTTTAACAAATTATTTTTTTTTAAGCTAAGTTTTAACACTTTTAAAACATGAATAGCTAACCTATTCGTGTTTTTTATGTGCTTATGTAGATTGCAGGAAATGGGAGAAATGCTTAATGGCTTTCATTCTAAGCATTAGGTAATTATTTTATGGGAGAAATGAATTATAAACTCAGAATTTATAAAACAAAGATTCGAACTTATATGTTCGAGCCATTTGGGGTTGAAACACTAGCTGGGGCCATGGGGTCCGAGTGCCCAGTCCCTTTTTCGAGACATCCAGTTTAGAGCCCACTCAGTTAGTCAAGTCTTCACGTGACCAAGACTGGCTATCAGCCTTTTAGGCACTTTTCCTGTAGACAGCGATACGGACGAATTTTTGTATGCCTTATTTATTTATTAGAGAACACCAACAGCATATACATTCAACAGAAACATGAGAAACTCGAACGAGTCGCGCGGATGCCCGCGGCGCCGCGGGAATTCTGGCGAATTGCATAAACGGCGTTTCTCATGCGATAATAAGTATTACAGTAATGAAAATAAAGTTAAAATTCATATGACACTGAAAGTGCGCTCCGTTTCGCTGCCCTTCGCCGCTCTTTCGGTGTGAGTTGACCCTTAAGGAATAACAACATTGGACAGAAACTGCTCATAAACTAAAACTAAGATTTAATAAAACAAATTATTAAAAAAAACAAAAAACCCGACTGCAAAAACTCAACAGAAAAGAGTAAAACAAGCATTATAATCTATAGGATTTTGGTATTGCAGGCGGGGACAAACCAATAACCTGAAATTTTGGGAAACTTTTGTTTGTCCCGCCTGCAATACCAAAATCCTATAGATTATAATGCTTGTTTTACTCTTTTCTGTTGAGTTTTTGCAGTCGGGTTTTTTGTTTTTTTTAATAATTTGTTTTATTTCAAACTTTTTAGTTTTATTAATATATAAATAACTAGCTTTTGCCCGCAGCTTCGCCCGCGTGGATGTCGGAAAATATCCCACAGGAACGTGCTACCGGGATTCAGAGTATCCTATGCCCTAACCTATCTAGGTCATGGCCTATCCTATGCCTAGAAATCCGTTCAACCCTTACGGCATGAATAGGTAACAGGCAGATAATAAATCTATTTTAGGGTTCCGTATCTCAAAATGAAAAATTTTAACCTTTAAATGATGACTTATTTTATTTTTATTTTTTCTACTTCGTTGTCTGTCAAGACCCTTTTTCTCAGGAACGAAGAGGCATCAAGTTGAAATAGATATCAAAAACTTAGATCTACGGTCTCTTGGATCTGTAACGAAATCAAACTTCCAAGTCAACACAATAAAAAAATACGGCCATTTATGCCGCATATTTTGACACTCGCAAATAAACCAGTCTATTTGGTAATTTCCGTTGGCCCAGCAGCATGAAGTTTGGCGAGAAGCAAGGTCAAGTAAAGAGGAAAATCCGAAAATTGGTAATTTATGAACTGCAAAGTTAAGTTTGTTCTTCAATCCGGGATCAAAAATGTATAGACCGTGTCTTGAAGTAACATTTAGTATGTAGGTATTTCATTCAAATCGGTACTCTCCACTCTATTAAAAGTTCTTTTTCTATTGAAAAGTTAAGTTTGTACTTCAATCCTGATTTGGAAATTCAGGCAGCCGATCAAGCACAGCTTTGAGACGGAAACTTTAGGGCGTAAATCGTACTCATATTTGTCCGGCTTTTTAACATAAATAAAACAGGTTTATATGATTCTAAATGCCTTTCTTAAAATACTAATGATTCATTTTACTATTATCACCACCATTAAATTGTAATATCTACTCTAGTGCCGCCATTGAACCGAAGTAAAACTCACATGTTAGAAAGGTTACCTAGTTTACGTCTTTAAATTGTGAGAACTTTGACAGAGTGGGCCGATTTTATGAAATATAGACTAAGGGCCTATTTCACGATGTCCGAATAGCCACTACTTACCGAAAAAGGTATAGCGTGATGATAATCTTTTAAAAGGTTAAATCCGTAACTATCTGCAATATTCTAACCTTTTGGCTAGTCTTTTTACAATTTGCGGTCTATAGAAGAATACGAACATAATGCTACATGGCTCATCCCCCATAGCAAATAGCGTGATAATAATTTTTGAAAAATCTATTGTGATGTTTCCATTATTTGACTTATAGATTATTTATACCAATTTTCAAGTTAATTAAACCGCACAGTAAAATCCTCCACTGTAAAAATGACGTTTCACCCCGTAAGGGGTTGATTTTCAAAAAACCCTGATATACGTTTTTATTTATTTTCAGTTTTAATTATAAATACTGAGTTTCGAGTTAATCAGACCGCTCGTTAAAATTCTTCCATACAAACTTTGACATCCCCCAATCCTCCTTTAGAGGGTACTTTAGAAAAACTAAAAATGGCAAACTTTATAATTTACAAAGATTAAAGTTTATTAACTCAAGGAAAAACATTTTTCATACAAACTAAATCCCCCCTTTTCACCCCCTTAAAGGTCGAATTTCCAAAAATCCGTTCTTAGCGAACGTCTACTAAGTAGGTATAAACTACCTCCCTACCAAATTTCATCTTTTACGTCAAGTGGTTTTCGATACTTCGTGATGAATGAGTAAGTGAGTGAGTGACCTTTCGCTTTTATATATTTGGATTATGTATATATATTTGGAATTGACTCATTTCTAACTTTTATTTGATACCAATAATGTATTTTTTTTAAACCTACCCCTCCTTTTTTCTATTTGCAGATGCAATATATAAATATTATATAGCCTATGTCACTCCCACTATTAAGACGAACCTAACGACACCTCATATGTTAAAATCCATCAAGCCGTTTAGGCTACAGAGCGTGCCAAAGAAATAGACATACATACATACATACATACAAACATACATACATACATACATACATACATACATACATACATACATACAAACATACATACATACATACATACATACTCTCGAAAAACATTACCCTCCTTCTGGGGCAGTCGGGTAAAAATTTAAACAAAACTTCAACAAATAAAATACGACTGAATACAAATTAATTAAGGGGATGAACACAACATAACACACATAAGACTAATTCAAATACATAAGTCCACTTTAAGATAACTCATGAAACTATACGATAATTGTCAAGTAGGTATTTTTTTCCGAATACCACCCAAGGAGTCATGGTTCAGGCCATGGTACGGAGCGATAGGAAATGGGAGGCCGTTACCTCCTTCTGCGAAGCAGTAATGCTTGCGAAGGACGAGGTGGAACGCGTGAGGGAGAGGCAAAATTCGCGCCCTCACGCCCCTAACCGCCGCAAGAGGAGACGCCCTGGACGTCGGGAATTGCAAGCCGATTTCCGGCCACCGTAGGCGCGGGCTTGCGGACGGTGAGCAATAGGTAGCTCGCCGTCCGATAAGGACCAAGCCCGGGTCGACGGCGCGTTGTGTTCCACGCGCGCCTCAAAGAGATTTCAGCAGCATTGACGGGTCCGCTAGGGCCGATGCCTGCCGGGGTTGTGAATAAAACCGAAAGGGAAATTGTGGCCCCCGGCAACATGGCAACTGAAGAAACACGGGTGGGTTTTAGTCAGTAAAAGTCTGACACGCCCTCCCGCTCCGCCCAGAGCGGGAGAAGTTATTTGATAATTTCCCAACCAAAAAAAAAAAAAGGAGTCCTGAAATATGTCCAGGTTTGAATCTAAGTTTTTGTTGAGCATATTGTAATGGTTAAGAGTTCTAACTAGCGGACCATGGGCACCGATATTAGTGCGACAGAATGGAGAACAAAATGAGTTAGTTAGCGGGGTCTATTACCTACGTGGAATTGTGATGAGAACCTCTGCTAGGAGGTGACTACAATCAATTTTTCCGTTAACAATTTTATGCAAAAATTATATACTAAGCATTACTCGACGGTCACGGAGAGAAGTCATTTTGAAGAAAGAAAGGCGCTGGTTATATCTGGCATCTATGAGAAATACCACGAGTGCTAATTATGCCAAAGAGCGCGTGAACATACCTACGTTGTTTAGGTACGTTCAATGCGTTGAGAGTGAACAGTATTAGACGGGCTCCACGTTGTACAGACGCCAGCACATCAAGCTACCCGAAACTGTCAAATTTTCCCAATCAACTTTGAACCTTATACTTCAGTCATAAAGTTGAAAATCTGTTAAATAAATTTGACAGATTTTAGTAGCTTGATGTGCTGGCGTCTACTTCTGTACATGCGTATTCTAAGTTACTTCTTACTAGCGTCTTGAATAGAAGTAACTTAGTTTGGGGTCACCTGAAACAGTTGACGCTACGTTTAAGGAAACCAAACATCTGAGCAGATTTTTTAATTACGATGATGATGATGATTGATTCTTTCCCCTCCCTTTTTAGGGCGCCGTATTTAAATACTTGTACATATTATTATTTTAAGACTAAGACTAGCTTTAAATTATGTAACTTTAATACTATAACTCATTAATAAATAAATTGACGCTGATCAAGATTCGATAGATGATCTTGATTCTGGACCAGTACCTATCTACCTATAGATATTCTTTGAAGACTTTCAAAAACCCCTAAAAGTACCTCTTCCCTTTAACGGCATTTTCAATCAAGTCGTCCTCCTTCGCTTTATCCATCACAGTCGACAAAAAATCTGCCTATATCAGCCTACACAGCTTTTTAAACTCCGACAAGGGAATTGCAACTTTAGCTACTGAGATTTATAACTCATTTTGCTTTATATATTTTTTTGCCGGAATGGTACAAGAAGGTGAATATCGGTAGCTCAGGTCATAAAGGCAGTGATTCGAGGAGCATTTCGTCAGTTTACAAGCTCGCCGTAATAAGATATCGGACGCTCTATCGCTCTGGAAAATGTCTTTATTATGCTCACAGAAATAAATGTAACCCAAAAAATCCGGAAAATATGTTACCTACTTAGGTACCTACATTTAAAAGTCGGTTGGTATTATACCAACCTACAAAGATTTGATATTTTTATAGCTGTACAAGGATCTTTTGTAGCGTGGCCTAAATCGGAACTAACAGCTATCTTGTTTTTAGGGTTGTGTACGTCCGAAGGAAAAAAAACGGACTCTTAAAGGATCATTCGTGTGTCTGTCTGTCCGTCTGTCACAGCCAATTTGCTCCGAATCCACTGGACTGATTTAGTTGAATACATAAATTTCTTTGACCCAAATACGAACATATAACATAAATAAACTTTTTATATAAAGGTAACTTTTGGGGGCAAATTACAAGATTAAAAAACAAATAGGTATTGCAAGCTGTACCGTGTAAAATGAAAGAGCTTGTTGTGAAGCGTCTCATTTTTTAAATAAATGTGTAAGTAGTTTTATGAAAATAGAAGAAAACTAACCATTGCCCCTTATCTCCGAAACAACTGAGCCTAAGATTTTGAAAAAAATACAGAATATATATACCTACTTTATAGTTTTTTACTTATAAAGCCTATGGTCTTATTATTATGGTAAATCTCTCAATATTGTGCATACAAACTTACATGTGCAGTTGGATTGTATGACAGAACAAGTTTTTCCTTCAGTCCGGAGTTGAAAATTTAAATAGATATTGGCTGAATCACTTAAGAGAAGCCGCGAGCAGCCGGATACAGCTTTGAAACAGAAACCTCATGGCGGGGACCCTCTCGCACTTGTCCGGTTTTTTTACCACATTTCACAAAACAATTTTGTAGAAATGTTTACCGACAGCGCGCCTTATCAATGTCATTCGAGCGCTAAGCTATTCTATCCTTGTAATGCTCGGGCCACACCAACGGGAAACGCCGTTAATTATCACGATGATGGACCTAACCCGTCGGAATAAAGTCTATCATCACGATAATTAACGGCGTTTTCCGTTGGTGTGGGCCCAGCATAACAGTGGACCTGTGGACTAGGAAATTGTACAGTAAACTTGAAGTGATACTAAAGTATGGACTCAACTCGCTGTTAGATTTGATTTGGCAAGTTCACAACGTACATACGTTGAGTTGTAGATACTAAGATACCTATGTAAGTCTTTTGATAACGCACTCACAATAGGTACATTATACATACGTCAACATGAAGGTAGGTATTGAGGTACAGAGATAGTAGGTACCTAGCTGATAAGTGATAGCCAGATAGCTCGCAATACGCTTTTAACAACTTACTCTTGAATTTCTTCGTTGGTTAATGCACGGCTCATCCTTCCCGGGTTCGATCCCCGGGTCGGGCAGTTTCTTTAAGTTTTTCCTTTAGAAAATGTTCAGTAGGTAATGTAAGCGGATTTTTGCTTAAATTACCCATCACTGAGCACTGGCGAAATACTTATGTTGCTTTTACATAAACCTGTGCCTACTGCCCTGCGTGAAATAAAGAAAGTGTTATGTTTATAGGTTTATTTTATGCAGTACCATACAGTAGTTCCTACTAAGCCTAGAACTCTGTCCAGCACCCCTAAAACTGACTGAAATGTTAAAAATAAATAAACGGAATCTGAAACTGACTACCACAAATTGCAGAAACGATTTATAAATACCTAAGTAACTTTTTTTTTTTCACACAAGTCTACGAAAAAGTTGAGGTGTGTAACCTTAGCGTGCAACTACCCTTTCAATAATTGTCTGCCAACCGCGTCCCGACAGAGGTGACCTTGGTGGTTTACGACCATGTAGATAGTGGTTTACAACCAAATTTCAAACAGCTCGGCCGGTCGCCAACCAAGGTCACCTCTGTCGGGGACGCGGTTGGCAGCTGTGTAGCAAGCACTTTAGCGTATCCGAACGTTTAACATTGCCAGAAAGAAAATATCATAAACAAATCCTTAAAATAATTTCTCTTGCTGAGCACCATGCTGATAGAAAAGTTCTTGCTCAAAATAATCGAGCTTTATCGAATTTTATTTTTTACTAATCCAAATCCGTAGACAGAGGTACGAAAATAGATTTGAATTTTAATCAGCTGTCAATTATTAAGCTTGCCACCCTCGTCAATGCGTCACCATTTGTCAATTGACGGCTGCTCTTCTGCAACAACTTACGGCCGTTTTCCAAAAAAGTTTATTGATTCCCCTAACAAAAATTAGAATCTCCCTGAAACATCATGGGAGATTCTCTGGATGGAAGTGAAAATTCACCTGAGTCGCAAAGTGTCGTCGTGGTCGACTTCCAAGACTTTGCAAACTACTTGCGCAGAGCCGCAACGGTACTTTTGCCCGAAGATGATATCGTTCCACCGGCATTAAATGCTGCGTTAGACGACAAAGTGAACCAAGATTGCATCAGGAAGTTCTTCTCAGACCCTCAGGTGTCTTCGTTGTACGTGCAAAGATTTTCTTCCAAAGGTATGCGAGATCCACCCGTTTTTTTTTTGCAATTGTCAACTTTCTACCTGCATTGCTGCAGTATTAGATCATACAGCATTGCACATTTTGATTGATGTTATGTCAAGTTTTTTTTTTTTTTTAATAATTTGTTAGTTTCATAATTTTGTTAACATAGTACAAGTATACGATTTACTCAATAAATCTTATAATCCCCATGTTTAGAAGATGACAGCGAACAACCAACTGAAGGCGAGGAAGAGAAGGAAGCTGTTACTTACCAGATCAGCAATGAGGTTAGTGACAAAATAGGCCATACATTATAATATTCCCATTGCACAAAAAATACTTTTACTAAAATTACAAACTAATGTTCTGGTTATAAGTGAATGTTTATTATCTCAAGGTGGTCTTCTCATCATCCCGAGTGGCAGCCTTCGTCTGCATCAAGCGTGGTGCTGTCATCGAAGCTGACAAGTCCATCCACAGTCAGCTGCGACTCATCAACTTGTCTGATGGCTCCCCCTACGAAACTCTGCATGCTTTCATTAGCAAAACTATGGCTCCATTCTTCAAGAGTTATGTGAAAGAGAGTGGCAGGGCTGACAGGTAAGGGGAAAATATTTTAGAATCAAGTGTATTTATTTTATGGCTTCATGAATGATGTCAGTCAATAATTGACTGAAATCCGAGATTGAAACTATTCAATCTATTAACTGATTCTATATACCAATCTTTGAAACCAAATAATTTATTTAATGACATCACTCTTTATTTTTATTAATTTGTGTGCTCTCATGCACATCACACCTTTTACGAAATTTTGCTGTAGGTTTTTGTACATGAACCCTGTCAGGGCACTGCAAAGAACAATGTTGGTTTGCTGTTGAGTTTGTGAACATTAAGTTGTCATAAATTGAGTCAAAACTTATGAAAATACTATTAAATTCATTTCAGAAATAAAATAAAAATACATGTCAAGACGTCGATATGATTTCCAATTATTAACCCTTGGTATGCCGGAACATAGATCTACACGAGACACAATGGTTTTTTAATTGTTTCTGTAATTACGGCATTCGAGAGGTTAATAGTAACAGTAATAAACAATATACAATCAAACACAATAACACACATAGTCATATTTAGTCAAGACTCACTTCACTCACTTCATGTGTATCCCTGAAATCCATAAATATTTTATGTAAAAAGATTCCTTATTTATTTTGACAATAGATCATGTAGTAAGCTCCAAGTAAAACAGAAACACTTATGTTTGCAGGGATGGAGACAAAATGGCACCATCAGTGGAGAAGAAGATTGCTGAGCTGGAGATGGGACTGCTTCACCTTCAACAGAACATTGACATCCCTGAGATTACTCTGCCTGTTCATCCTCTTGTAGCAGCTGTGATTAAAAGGTAAGAGCTTTAATATCTTTCTTGAAAAAAATATACTTTTAAAGGGTATTTATTTAAATCTTTTGCTTTCTTTTTTTCTTTGAAATACTGTGATGTTGTAACATTCCGTTTGTTTACATATTATTTATATCTAAATTGGCAACATCTTTATTGAATTTTTTTTTTTTTTTTGGGTGGGAAATTATCAAATAACTTCTCCCGCTCTGGGTGAAGCGGGAGGGCGTGTCAAACTCTTACTGACTAAAACCCACCCGTGTTCCTTCCGTTGCCATGTTGCCGGGGGGCCACGATATCCCTATCGGCCCATATTCGCAGCCCCGGCAGGCATTGGCCCTAGCGGACCCCGTCAACGCGCCGTCGACCCGGGCTTGGTCCTTATCGGACGGCGAGCTACCCATTGCTCACCGTCCGCAAGCCCGCGCCTACGGTGGCCGGAAATATTCCTGTGATTCCCGACGCCCAGGGCGTCTCCTCCTGCGGAATGGGCGTGACCTTGGGGCCGCTCACCAGGATGAGCCAAGAGAGTACTGTGCTACTCTCAAGGGAATTGAAAGAATTTTATAACCATAGACTTACCTACTCCTCCTATTTTATATAAAATATATTTTTATGTTGACACTTTATGAGGTCTTATTTCTTCATCTCCACCTTGTAAACTTTTTCCATCACAATACCTACATTTCAAAGTGCTTTTCTTACTGTTCTTTGAAAATAATCTTTATATCTTGAAATCTGGACCTTGGTCATTCACAAGTCTTCAACTATAATTTGTGTTTCTCTTATATCAGAGCTGCTGATGAAGGGCGCAAACCCCGTGTTGCCGACTTCGGCGATAAAGTGGAAGACTCCACATTCCTCAATCAACTGCAAAATGGAGTCAACCGCTGGATTAAAGAAATACAAAAGGTTTGTTTAGCCGAATTTAATTCAAACACCAATTTATTTTTTATTGTATTTATGTCCTCTAAATTGTTCTTTTTTATCTAGGTGACCAAGTTAGATCGTGACCCGTCAAATGGCACAGCCCTCCAAGAAATCTCCTTTTGGCTTAACCTGGAAAGAGCCCTCCATCGTATCCAGGAGAAGAGGGAAAGCATTGAGGTTTGTTTAATTTTTATCCTTGCTTTGCTTCCACTATGTATACATTAGCATATTCGCTTTGTATACTATTTGATTGCTATGTGTATATGTAAATGTCTTATTCATGCATTAGCATATCTATGAATTCATGATATTAAAATTGTTGGCACAGTGACTCACATCAAGACTTATTGTAAATGGTTTTATTTATATCTTTTAAGCCTTGTGCAGACCAACGCGACACGCGACGCGACACAAAGGCACCGCTCGTCGCGCGACGGCTCGTCGAGCGGTGCCTTTGTGTCGCGCTGGTCTGCACATGCCTTTATCCAACTTCTGTGTTGTGGAGGTCAGATAGGAAAGTTGATCCATGTAAAATACTGGTACTGGCTGCATCCGGTTAGACTGGAAGCCGACTCCAACATAGTTGGGAAAAAGCTAAGCAGATGATGATGACTATACTTGTATTCTAGGTTGCCCTAACGTTGGAGATTCTGAAGTATGGCAAGCGTTTCCATGCCACGGTATCTTTTGACACCGACACCGGATTGAAGCAAGCTCTTGCCACTGTCTCGGACTACAATCCTCTTATGAAAGACTTTCCAATTAATGACCTGCTTAGTGCTACTGAGCTGGAAAGGATCAGGTAAGAGAAATGCTGCATAAATTAATATAGTCTTGAAAATGAATTTCTAGTTTTACATTTCAATCAATTAAAATATGTCTATGATTATTTTGATATGATACTTTTTTAAACAGATTGGCAGTGCAACAGATTTTCTCCCATCTACGAAAGATTCGTTCTACCAAATACCCTATCCAGCGTGGTTTGAGACTTGTCGAGGCTATCTCGCGCGATCTCGGTCAACAACTCCTTAAGGTAAAATTAACGTTTAAAGACCTGTGGAATTCCTATAATTTGTTTCTTGAAGACAACATAGACCTTCAGAACCAAGCTTGTTTCCATAATCTCATGATTATTTTAATGTTTTCGTGTAGGTGCTCGGTACTCGCCGTTTGATGCACATTCCTTTCGAAGACTTTGAACGTGTCATGACTCAGTGCTTTGAAGTTTTCTCATGCTGGGATGATGAATATGAAAAACTACAGGGATTGTTGCGGTAAGATATCTTAAAATTTAATTATTTATAAAGGTACACCAACAGCTTCTTTATATTACACCTTAGGTACTATAAGTAAACCAACATTCTCAGAAATAAGCTAAAATACATACAAATAATAAAACGAATGGCTTTAGAATTTAGTTCTGTATGCACCAAATTACCAATTAATTCGTGAATATTTGTAGTGACATCGTAAAGAAGAAGCGTGACGAGCACCTGAAAATGGTGTGGCGTGTGTCGCCGTCACACAAGCGGCTGCAAGCTCGCATGGAACATATGCGCCGCTTCCGCAGACACCATGAACAACTACGCACTGTTATGCTTAGGGTAAGTTCAACTTCGGGGTTGCGAAGAAGTCCGAAAGGGATACCGTGGCCCCCGGCAACGTGGCAACTGAAGGAACACGGATGGGTTTAGTCAGAAAGAGTCTGACACGCCCTCCCGCTCCGCCCCACTATCACATTAGTCTACCAATATTAGATGTAGTTAAGTTA
This sequence comes from Agrochola litura, assembly GCA_949152395.1. Classification (NCBI taxonomy): domain Eukaryota; kingdom Metazoa; phylum Arthropoda; class Insecta; order Lepidoptera; family Noctuidae; genus Agrochola; species Agrochola litura. Next base: position 10,406,917 of record OX424509.1, on the reverse strand, counting down.
ACCCATTTTATAAATTGTTCGCAGATTCACAGGTTATTCGGTAATTTTGACTTTTTAAAGACAAGTGATGAAATAATATTTTGACCAAATGAAATAGTTTAGTCTGTAATTTTGATAAAATTAAATGAAATTATTGTAAATAGGATATCGGAATCAGTGTTACATGTCATATTAAAAACACGCCTATGCTGAACTTGTATAATCTCGTGCGTTCTATCGAGGTGTCCCTTAAACTTCATTCTCTACATGATATTATTTGTTTATGAAGGTACTTCGCCCCCGCGCTACAGTGGCCGCCGACACAGGCGCTGGCGGTGAGCCCGCCCAGCCACATTCACTACCCATGGATGCTGCTGATGCCAATGCTATTGCTGAGGTAACATAACAACCTACTATTACATCATGTAGCCGTAAACGTGGGGTTACAGTTCCCGAGCGTAGGTATAAAGAAATATAAACAATACACATATTATAAATTAAAGTCGCTTTTCGTCTGTGTGACTGTGTTGTTTTTCAAAACTATGCAACTGATTTCGATGTGGTTTTCACTATCATTTATTCCGGAAGGTTTATGTGTATAATACATCAATATTAAACTTACATAATTATAATAAAGAAATCTCGATGTTTTGTCAAGTCGTAAAAACCGTGCGAAGCAGGGGCGGGTCACTAGTACATAATATTATTACAAATTATAGAGCTTAATAAAAAGAGACTCTCAGTTATGAATAACAAAGACTACATTCTATAATGCCGAACTTGTTCTAAAACTTGATGTGCCACATTTACGGCCGGATACTGTAACCAGCCTATAATATAATATTCCTACTGCTTCAAGTCTTCTCTCCGTAAAAGGGAGATGGCGAAGTGAGAGTAAATTCATTTGTTTTTTTTTTTTTTTTTTTGAGTTCTCGTATTTGTAATTTTTACTACATTTAATTTCGTATAGGTGAACCTCGCATATGAGAATGTGAAGGAAGTTGACTGTCTGGATATTTCTCGAGAGGGATGTGATGCTTGGGAGGCGGCTGTCAGGCGATATGAAGATAGGATCGGTAAGTTTTATAGGACTTATTATATTAGCACTATAATTATAATATCTGGTTTCATCATTTACTGCGCTTCGGGAATAAAGCATAGTTTTAGCACGACTTTCGCCATGTGTTTAACATAAATATGTAAAAATATCTTCAAAACGTGCTACAAATCGAATGCCAGATAACTCCTCTTCTTTTTCTGTGTGACATTTTGTTTTTTTCATAATATTGTCATTCGCTTAACTTCTTCCATGTATTTATTTGATTAGATCGTGTGGAGACCCGCATCACAGCTCACCTCCGTGACCAGCTCGGAACAGCCAAGAACGCCAACGAAATGTTCCGCATCTTCTCGCGATTCAACGCCCTGTTCGTGCGCCCGCACATCCGAGGCGCTATTCGAGAATACCAGACACAGCTGATACAAAGAGTGAAAGACGATATCGAAGCTTTGCATGAGAAGTTCAAGGTAATAAAGAAAAAGTTACTGACATTAGCTTATTATAAACTGCCACAGCATTTATAAGGGCAATACCATAATTATCCCCTCTAGGCATCTATCAGTAATTCAGTATGCTCTCAGCGGATGTTACTTAAGAGCGGCCAACCCGTCATACTTTTCATACAAACGCTCGTACGTGATTATAGCGTCGTAACACATCTTTCTTTGAAATTTTAAAACTAATAGGTATCTTGTGCACTATTTCTAGGTTTCAATGAAACCAAAAAATTAAAATTTCGAGAAATAAATTCAGTACAAGCCTCCGAAAATCTGCATTTTTGCACAATTTTTACCTGAACTTTGGCCGTTCATAATATACTCATAAATTGTAAAAGTAGAGAAAACATCGGCATAGAAACCTTGCACATGTCATGAAGATTCTAAATGACAAACATTTACACAAACTAGTAAAACTTACTCAAAAACACGTATTTCCTGAAACAAGTTTTATGAAATTTCCGCACACTATTTTTCGTACAATGTTATCGCGTTCTCACTTGCTTGTTAGCAGTTCTCACTTGCGCTAGATGAAACAACATGCTTTTTGACCATGCTTGCATTGACGATAGACGGATCGGGAAGGGCCCTCTTAAGAGGCCTGCGAACACGGCTCGCAACTACAAATCGAGATGTTTGCAAAATTCAATTCCAAGCAAGTTGCGCTAGTGAAAGTGCCTATCGGAGCGATATACACCTACAATGAGCAATACTACCACGCACATATTGACAATTATTGCTTGACGCGATAGCACTGCTATCTTTCGAAAATTTATGATAAATTAGGATAATTATGTTCCGTAATACCAAAAATTATGAATGAAAACTTAAACTTTTTTCCTTTTTTTTTTTCGAAAATTTGTACCTTGATAATTATAAGCTATGCTTCTGCAGAAACAATATTATAAATATTGTTGTTTATAATACAGAAAAAACAATATGAAGACATGTGTCATTTACGCTGTAAAAATGTGCGAAAGTAAATTCGTTTAAACTTCATTTTAGGAAACTTTTTTGGAAAATGTAGGAGCCTAGATAAACACTGTCTAAATCCGAATAACAACATAATATCATGGAAATATTCCCAAATTGCAAATGATTTAGGTATTACGTTTGTATGGACAATTCATGCGTCGCCGCGTTCTTAAATCCATACAATGTGTTTCAGTTATTATAGCGCCAAATTCGTCTTCTTCCTAAAAATATTTTATTTTCATTCAGGTGCAATATCCTCAATCGAAATGCAGTCGCCTATCGTTAGTGCGAGATCTGCCCCCGGTAGCTGGTTCCATCATTTGGGCTAAGCAGATCGACCACCAACTCACTGCTTATTTGAAGAGAGTCGAGGATGTACTAGGTAAGAACTTCTCACCATCGGCGGAGGTTTTATTATAATTTAAAAATGGAATATTTTTGCTCATGCATTTGTTTTTTCTCATCAGGAAAAGGATGGGAGAACCATATTGAAGGTCAAAAACTGAAGGCAGATGGTGACAGTTTCCGCCTTAAATTGGACACCCAAGAAGTCTTTGATGATTGGGCTCGCAAGGTAAGATAAACTATAAGTAATTTGCAAATCACTAGCGCGCGTCATGTGACTTTGTGTCATTGACATAAGGTTTAAATTGCAATAATTGTTAAACTCGTGACTTTTTTTTCTATTTTAGGTCCAACAACGTAACCTAGGCGTGTCTGGTCGTATTTTCGCCATAGAGTCGGTCCGCGCTCGCTCCAGTAAAACTGGCACTATACTGAAGTTGAAAGTTAACTTCTTGCCTGAAATTATCACCCTGTATAAGGAAGTGCGGAACTTGAAGAACTTGGGATTCAGGTATGTTATAGGGGATTTTGTAGTTACTGTATTCATGAAAAAAATAAATAGGGTTGGATTAGCGTCTTTCTTATTTTGGTTGGATTCTTCTTTTAATTAAATTTTATGTCATTTCAGTTATATCAGGTAATTTAAAATATTTAATTTCTAGAATTTCATACAAATACTTCTTTTACTAGGTCATTATAAAGCCTAGTTCACAAATGATTGTGATACTTTCTTCCACAGAGTACCATTAGCCATAGTGAACAAGGCTCACCAAGCAAACCAACTGTATCCCTTCGCGATTTCACTTATCGAAAGCGTGCGCACATACGAACGCACTTTGGAAAAGGTAACGTATCAAAAACACTTTCAAACTAACAGTGTGAATTCACAGATTTCTAGCACTAGAAACATAACACGATATTCGCACAAACACTCGATTTTTCTTACAATTGAACACAATGCCCGGTTGCACCACAAATCTCTACACTTAGCACTTTATTGAACTTAAAACATCCTTCTATTTCTGTCAATAGTTAACAGGGACAGAAATATGTTTTAAATGTTTAGCATTGTTTAGTGATTAGTGGTGCAAACGGACCCAAAATTCATTTAAATTTATATGTTGTATGTGCGTGTATGTGACAACACTAACACGGGTGCGTTTTCATTTGTGCAGCTAAATAATAGGAATCATACAAAGGTAGTTTATGAATTTATAGGCTGCATGATATAATGTCGATGTTTCTTTGTTTTATCATATTTAAAAACACTTCTACTCACTATGATTTTTATTATTTTTTAATTTATTTTTTAGACCTAGAGTAGATTTGTTTCAAGAAACTATGTGTATAGAATTTAAATAGAAAGCTTGATGGAGATTCAAACATGTAGATGACACCGATTTAGAACAAACTAGAAAAAAGAATCAACTGCCATCAAATTATGCCACAACACGTCAACAAAGAGAGGAAGAAATTCTTGTTGCGTATAAATGTAATGTTTCGTCTGATGTCTCATTTTAGTATTACAAAAGTTACCCGGAAATATTACATCTTCCACAGTAAACAGTTTTACAGTATGTACAATTTGTACATAGTTCCCTGAAACAAAAACCCTTAGCTTTCAATATATTTGTGTCTGATGTCGATGTCGCTTTATTTTCTTTCATGTAGTATTTAAGTTATCCTGTTATTTTATCCAAAACCTTGCCTCTCCCTCTAGTTATACTTTCTCTTTCTGCCATTCTATATGTTTGGAATACCTTCAGATTCGGGACAAAGCGTCCATCATTCCGCTCGTGGCTGGTCTACGGCGCGATGTGCTAAATCAAGTGTCGGAAGGAATGGCTCTTGTGTGGGAGTCGTACAAATTGGACCCTTATGTTCAGAAGCTTAGCGAAGTTGTGCTTCTGTTCCAAGAGAAGGTTAGTATTATCATTCCAATCTTTTTGGGTTTCTTTTTCAGGCTATGAATTTTGTCTGCCACTGATGCGGGTCTTGTTAGATAAATTGTCGATATTTTTCGCTTACACAGCGTCTTGTCAACATGCATAAAAAGAAACTTAAAAAATACATATATTGAAACAAATCATTGGGCATCAAAAAATTCATCCGCATCTCTGTCAGTGGGAAAGGTGCCGAAAAGGCTTGCAACATTGCCACGTTGTATGGCAACGCTAATTCTTTGACCTAAAAATTGGCCAACCCTCTGGTCACGTGAAGAGTCGACCAACCACTTGTCGATGTCCCGGAATACTCAATGAGCACTCGGACTCCTCGGCGGGGGTATATTTGTTGATTTATTTGTTCAATACATATCCCAAAAACCTGCTCATTTCGAAGGGACTTCTGTCTACAACGTATAATCAAATTACCGTTCCGTGTCGGGTAAACGCCCATAAACTAACTTTGCCATAATTCCCAACAGGTTGAAGACTTACTAGCGGTTGAGGAACAGATCTCAGTGGACGCTCGCTCCTTAGAAACGTGTCCATACTCGGCTGTCAGCCTGGCAGATATTCTGAGCAGGCTGCAGAGGGCCATTGATGACCTTTCGCTCAGGCAGTACAGCAACTTGCATCTGTGGGTGCAGCGCCTTGATGAAGAGGTTTGTTGGAAAATTAATGAACATTTTTAATTGCCTTTTATAAGCCTTTATGCTGGTCCAGCGTACGCATTTGTTGAATGTAGCCGTTGAAGCCGCATCATCATGACGCAGTTTTCGAATATCATCTACGCAACACTTGCACAGCGTATTTGCGCAATACTTTTGCATAATGATTACGCGATAATTAAAATATATAAAAGAGATGTTTGAACTCCTTACTTCCGTGTAATTAATACTTTTATATTTTCTCAGGTCGAAAAGAGCTTGGCCGCTCGTCTACAAGCCGGTGTCGAAGCGTGGACATCCGCCCTACTCGGCAAGAGCCATGAATTGGATCTATCCATGGACACCTACTCTCCCACTGAGCCCACTCACAAACCTGGTGGAGAACCTCAGGCAAGTATTAAACAGCATTGCAACAGTAGATAACTGGTAGCTTATACGAGTATGTGTTTTTTTTTAAGGATATGAAGAGTCATTAAATCGAGTTAATTATTGCATCCACTACGAAATAACAGCTTTAAACTAGCAAATCATGCATTTATTTCTATTTCTTTACGTTGGTTGCTCTTTTATTTTTAACGTTATGTTCCCAGGTTTAATTACTCACTAGGCCCGTGGCCAATTTTTTAATTTTTTTTTATCCTTCTTGTAGATTTATTAAAAAATATTGAACACAGATTTTTCTATTTTGATGTAATCAAAAAATTACGGCGATACATTGAGTTAAATATGGCATGACGTCACGCCTTGCTAGATTTAATACTGCGTTGTGTCGTAGCGAGCCCCCACTCCCCAACTTTAATGCGTGTTTTCTAAGTTATTTTTGATTAATACGATAAAGCAAAAAATACGTGTCTAATATTTTTTTATTATCTAAAAGTCGAACTAAATACAATATCTTTTTTACCATGGCAACTACCGTATTGTTTCCAATATCTACTCTTCTTAACTTTTTACGTCTTTATATCTAGATCGCTCGCGTAGTCCACGAGGTGCGCATCACAAACCAGCAGATGTACCTCTTCCCGTCTTTGGAGGAGGCTCGCTTCCAACTGATGCGACAGATGTTCGCCTGGCAAGCCATCGTCACCAGCCAACACCGTTTGCAAAGCACCAGGTATTATTGCATATATTATTGCATGTAATTGGCTCCATCAGTGGAGATATACAAATATAATACGATCGGATCTTTGAATGGCATTGCAAAGCAGCGATTCTTTCTGATCAAATGAGTTAATTGTATCTAAAGCGAATTGCAGTCCCGTTATAAATCGGCACCGTAAACGATATGAGGACATCGCTAAAATCATTATATTGGTGGTTGAGTGTCTGTCTCCATATTACTAATCCTATTGAGCCTTCATCGTCGGGGCACTATGAAACCTTCATAATAATTTATTTCCTACTTTTGAGATAACATAAACATTACCTTATTGTTAATTTCACAAAATGTTCTATATTAACAGGTACCAAGTAGGCGTCGCTCGCGCTCAGACGGCTACCTACAGAAACTTGTTAACCAAGCTGCCCGCCGGATCCAATCCTCTGGAGAACGCATACGACGCTATCGAACAAAAGATATCACAAGTTCGCGAATACGTCGACGAATGGCTACGGTAAGAAACTTAAGGGCTGATTTGACTAAAGTTGAATGTATTTTGTCTGTAGAATAAAATTGTCAGTTGCTGTATGAAAAACAAAAAATATTAAATGAACGTTTACTGACATTGTGCCTTTATTTACAGTTACCAAGCTCTGTGGGATTTGCAGCCTGAAAGTTTGTATGGCCGCCTAGGTGAAGACATTACTCTCTGGATTAAATGCTTGAATGATATCAAGTAAGTTACTATACTTCACTGCTTATACTGTGTGTGAATAAATTATCTCATACTTATCTGGAATGTAAGACATTTTGGAAACGGACAGCCGTAAAGCAAAAAATAAAAGTTATAACTAAAACCCAACTACAACAAAAAGTCAACTAAAAAGGTATAAACAAGACATCACAGACAGACCAATTAAAAATCCGTAGTCACACGTAATCTATTCGATGTTACATACATCACACGACATGTTACAGACACGTGTAACACGTGTGACCCCGGATTTTTAATTATTCTGTCTGTCTGTCTGTTGTGTCTTGTTTATACCTTTTTAGTTGACTTTTCGGTTTTAGTTTTTTAACTTTTATTTTTAATTATGTTATTTTGGGGTTAAAATATATTTTTTTTGATAATCTTCTGACTTTATGTCCTCTAGAGGGCGCCATATTTAATGTGACGTCACATAGCCTATAACCAGCGGACGATCAAGCTTCCAAGTTGGAAGCCTCACATAATTATATCATAATTTGACAAATGAGATATCTCATTTGTCAAATTATGATCAGTAGTTTAGAAATTATGAGGTAACAGATGAACATACATACATACCGGTCAAAATCATAACCCTCCTTTTTGCTTCGCTGTAGTCGGGTAAAAAAAGACTCAATCTAGTATCGATCTGAAGACACTTGACGTTGATCGGTAGTTATTTTTATGATTATTTTCCTTATTTACACATCCATATTTTTACATTCAATTCCATTACTTTTCCCACCAGGAAATCCCGGACAACCTTTGACACCTCGGACACTCGTCGCGAATACGGGCCGGTGGTCATCGACTTCGCTCGAGTACAAAGTAAAGTAGCTCTGAAGTACGACGCGTGGCACAAGGAAGTGCTCGGCAAGTTCGGGGCTCTGCTCGGTGGAGAGATGGTCACCTTCCACTCGCAGCTAGCCAAATCACGTAGCCAGCTCGAACAGCAGACCATCGGTAAGATTTAACTTAGTTGTTCAGGTTAAAAACAACAGAAAAATTCATACAGAAGCAATCGTCTTGGCCACATGATAACGTTAACCTTCTCTTTACGCTATGAATCCTTTTCTATACAGTGAGCACATTAAAAGCTTTTTAGGGTCCCGTAAGGTGCCAAACGGAACCCTATTACTAAGCCTCCGTTGTCCGTCTGTCCGTCAGCGGGCTGTATCTCAGGAACTTGCTGCTGTTAATAATTATACCATTCAAGAAACGTGTTTTTTTTCTCAATCTTTATACGGTACGGATCCCTTCGACTCGCACTTTGCCGGTTTTTATTATACTCGCTTGTAATAACCTAATATAAAAGCGCCACTTAAACTGAAGGTTTTTGCTAAACCTAATTCCTTGTGCTTGCTGTAATTTTCATGAAAATCATGGTGTCATTATTGTCTTTTGTGCATTTTGAATATTCCCATTCTAAAGTAACTGTGTTTCAACAGAGGCAGCCTCGACAAGCGATGCCGTATCCCTCATCACATACGTGCAACAACTAAAGAGGGAAGTGTTAGCGTGGGAGAAACAAGTCGACATCTACAGGGAGGCGCAACGTATTCTAGAGAGACAGAGGTAAATAATACAAAATTACAAACAAGCACTTGCATTGATTACGCAATGTAAATTGTCTTTGGTCCCTGGCCCTGACATCAAACAATCTGCCTAGCCATTTCCCAACTATGTTGGGGTCGGCTTCCAGTCGAACCGGATGCAGCTGAATACTAGTATTTTACATGGAGCGACTGCTTATCTGACCTCCACAACCCAGTAAATACGATACCCCTTGGTAAGACTTGTTGTCAGACTTTCGGGTTTCTGACGACCCGTGACGACTGTCAAAGATCCACGAATGACAGCCGGGACCAACTGCTTAACGTGCTTTCCGAGGCATGGAGGAGTCTCGATATGTAAAAATGGTCACCCATCCGCAGACCTACCCTAGCAAGCGTAGCTTAACCAGATGAATTGACCCGTGCGGCTGTTATTACTTAGCCACGAGCTCCTCCTGGCCCTGACATCAAACAGTAGATAAAAATTGACAAACTTCTATTGTTTGAATACGAGGCTTTTGGCTACTTTGTATGTGTGTATTTTACCCAATTTGTTGTAATGTGCGTTTTGTTTGTGCAGAATAAGCAATTTTTCTTTCTTTCATTAATTTTACTCAGGTAATTTTTGTCTGAGAGGAAAAATGCAGGATGCAGTTAATCTTTAAATACTTCAACAAAAGGTTATCAGTTCAATACTTTTCTTTGTAGATTTCAGTTCCCAGCACAATGGCTGCATGTCGACAATATCGAAGGCGAATGGAGTGCGTTCAATGAGATTATGCGCAGAAAGGATTCTTCCATTCAGACCCAGGTAAAATATTTTTTCATATTAATTTCAGTCTTCATTTCATCAATAGCCAGTTACACCACCTTCCAATAAGTTCCGGCTAACTTATCTACACTAATATTAAAAAGATAAAATATTTGTATTTTTGAATAAAGTCAAAAACTACTAGACCGATTTTAAAAATTCTTTCACCAGTAGTATGCTATATATCACTGAGTAACATAGGCTATAATTTATAAAGATATCCCGCGGGGAAAGCTGCTGGCGGAAGCTAGTTTGGCTGATAATTTCATACAAAAACTCTTTCTGAACTTATGTTTTAGATAGTGCCTTTTCGGATACTGAAACAGGACCTAAGGGCGTTTGCGCACTTATCCGTATTCGATTCGTGTTCGTTTCTAATCCGTTTTGGTCATCTTAATAATTATATGGCCGTTTGTGCACTCATGCGTATACGGTTCGTATTCTGTTCGTGTTCGATTTGTAAATTCTCACTTCTAATCGTTTTATGACTGATCAAAACCGAGTATAACAAACAAAACGAATCAAATACGGATAAGTGGGCAGACGTTAGAACGTGAATTTCCCGTCCGTCTTTTTCACGTATCGAATACAAACCGGATACGGATAAGTGGGCAAACGCTCTAAAACTTCTATGAATATGACACTATTTTTGACCAACAACTTTCTGCACAAAGTTAAAATCATCCTGCATTTTCTGGCTAGGTGGCATCACTACAACAAAAGATAGTAGCTGAAGACAAAGCAGTTGAGGCTCGTACTCTCGAGTTCCTCACTGAATGGGAACGCAGCAAGCCCACTGATGGTTCTACAAGACCTGAAGATGCATTGGCCAGACTCCAGGCTATGGAGACCAGATACACCAGGCTGAAGGACGAGAGAGACAATGTGGCTAAGGCTAAGGAGGCTCTTGAGTTGCATGATACTGGTAAGTTAGATGAAAATTAACAGCCACAGACTTAAACGAAACTTTATTTGAACTTTTACATGTCATGCTGGCCCTGTCTCTTTAGGCGCTCTTAAAGGACTTTTTAGAGGGTCTTAAAGTTTTGTTGCAAATACATATTCGGGGGTCAGCCAGTCAAATAGCTTCTAAAAACAAATAATTCTTGTTTAGGCGAAAGCGTCGAGAGTAGCTCGTGAAATTCAAAATTTCTTACTGTTTTTGCAATTTGCAGGTCAGTATCAGGGTTCACGCTGATCTTAATATGTTTCGCGGCCGTATCAAATATTTATTTATAGAATTATAATAATAAAAATCATCAATACAACTCTATAAGTTCATATTAACCCTATTGAATGACTATTTCATGAAATCATGACATTTTAGGCCGATTTTAACTTAAAGAGTTGTATTGCTGATTCTTATGATTATAATTCCGTCAAACCATATTTGTTACGGTCGCGAATAATATTTTGATCAAGATACAACCTGACACTGACCTATTTTAGTAATTTTTGTTTTCATACTTTAATTATTTTTGAAGTCACCATATTGTTTAATCATGTTGGTGCCCTCAAAGATCTCTCGATTGACAGTTTGTTACTCTTGCCTTGCTATTTACTCGTTTATTGCACATTGGTCTTCGAATCTTCAAAAGTTAGTCATCTGTGAATTCGGTATTATAGGAAGCTCAGTCAACAACGAGCGTATGACCGTCGCTCTTGAAGAGTTGCAAGACTTGCGCGGAGTTTGGTCTTCACTCAGCAAGATCTGGACTCAGATTGATGATATCAGGGAGAAACCTTGGCTGTCTGTACAGCCTAGAAAACTCAGGTAAACTCGAATTTATTACAAGTAAAACATTCTTTTTTTTTTTTACCTTTTGCTGTGTCAATTTTAGTCGTACGAATTTCTTCCTACAACTAAAGTTCTATTTTATATTTAATACTGAGTTTTTGTGCTAGGCAACAACTGGAAGCGATGTTGAATGAGCTCAAAGAATTGCCGGCTCGTCTTCGTATGTATGACAGCTACGAGTTTGTCCGCAAACTGCTGCAGTCTTACACTAAGGTAAATAATGATGACCTATCTTATTGTTAAAGACATATTTTTATTTAACAGTAATTTTAAAAGGCTCTAAAATTATGATGGACATTTGTACCACTACCACATCACAACGAAACCAACACCACGTGGACGGGCGCTAATTTGTATGAAAATGAATATTCTATTCACACGGACCACATTTGCCCGTCATAATCAACCGTGTGGACGCAATACCGACCACATCAAGGCAACGTCGCAGCCACAACGCACCCACAACGTTGCGGCGACGCGACGACACTGACAGCCGGAGTTGATCTGTCTGCAAACAAAAGCCACAACGTAACCACATCACAACTACTAGCGACAACGCAATCTCTTCGGCATTTTGTAGTTACTACAACGCAACTGCAAGAAGCTGCAGCGACATAATTCACACGTAACAACTGTTTACCCACATTTTGTCGCTGCGATGTAGTATGGTTGTGGTGTGTTGTGGTGTTCGGGCCCCTAGACAACCCTGCTTTACTATATTTTTGATGATGGTAGTATTGGCAATACTAGGTTCGCCTTCTAATTGGTTCACATTGCCACGTTATCGAATTAAATTATTCATCACGACAACCAATAATGTTTCTTTTCTTCACCAGACATTAATAATATGATCTCGAATTAAATCGTATACGAAATAAAACCAATTATTCTTTCACCAGGTCAACATGTTAATAGTTGAGCTGAAATCAGACGCTTTGAAAGAGCGCCATTGGCGCCAACTGTGCCGCGCGCTCAAAGTGGACTGGTCACTATCTGAACTAACCCTAGGACAAGTGTGGGACGCTGATCTGTTACATAACGAACACACCGTCAAGGATGTAGTGTCCGTCGCTCAGGGAGAAATGGCGCTCGAAGAGTTCTTGAAACAGGTAAGTTATACGAAACTGAGGATAACTTTGAGCCCTCGAGTCTTTACTGGTTCTCGTAATTAAACATTCTAAATAACGTGATCCGGTAATGACTTAAGAACTTTGCGCTTTCTTCAACACATCGAATGGAAAACCCTAAAAATTCACACCAAAAAAATACCGCCGACTCATTACTGTACAACATGAAATAATATCGTCACTGGAAAGGCAAAAATACTTAACGCCATATAAATAATGTGGCGGTTAAGTAATTTTGCCTTTCCAGTGATGATATGGAGATGAGACATCACATCAATGGAATGCTTTCCTCCAAGCATTTCTATCTTAAACTGATGACATTTCTTATTCTTAGGTGCGCGAGTCATGGCAGAGCTATGAACTGGATCTAATCAACTACCAGAACAAATGCAAGATCATCCGCGGTTGGGACGATCTGTTCAACAAAGTAAAGGAGCACATCAACAGTGTTGCTGCTATGAAGCTCTCGCCTTATTACAAGGTATGGTTTTGATACTTGATTTACCAATGTGTATGTCTTCGACATAGCTCCCTCTTGCCTCTCCTCCCTTTATTATTTTAAACTACCTTTTTAGAGTTCCGTACCCAAAGGGTAAAACGGGACCCTATTACTAAGACCCCACTGTCCGTCCGTCTGTCACCAGGCTGTATCTCATGAGCCGTGATAGTTTGTCAATTGAAATTTTCACAGATGATGTATTTCTGTTGCCGCTATCTACAAGTACTAAAAAATAATATAATAGGTATTTAAGGGGCCTCCCATATAACAGACATGATTTTTTTTGCCGTTTTTGTAGATAATGTTACGGAACCCTTCGTGCGCGAGTCCGGTTTGCACTTGGCCGGTTTTTTTACTGTCTCTAATAATTTGCGAAATGCTACATCGCGCAAGCATGGTTAACCACGCGATCACCATAAATATAACTTCCCGACATCAATCATTGGGCAGTTGCCAGCTAGACAGTTAGTTTTTTTTTTGGGTGGGAAATTATCAAATAACTTTTCCCGCTCTAGGCGGGGCGGGAGGGCGTATCAGACTCTTACTAACTAAAACGTAGGTTTTAGTGGTGGCCGTGTTCCTTCGGTTGCCCTGTTGCCGGGGGCCACGATTTCCCTATCGGAATTCATCGGGTACCTACCAACTTAAACGTGCAAAAATTGCCTGAGAGCTGCCTGCAGTTCATTCTTTCATTGTATCTCATCATCTTATTCTATTATCAAAGGTATTCGAAGAGGAAGCTCTAACTTGGGAAGAGAAATTGAACCGAATCAACGCTCTGTTCGACGTGTGGATCGACGTGCAACGTCGCTGGGTGTACTTGGAGGGTATCTTCAGTGGGTCTGCTGATATCAAGACCTTGCTGCCTGTTGAAACTAGCCGGTTCCAGAGCATCAGGTAATGAATTAAACATTATTAAACTATATTCAAGTCCTTGTTTCCAATTGACGTTATTTCAACTTGGACAAATATCAACTTTCAATTTGATTGTAGAATGAATATTGAAAAAGTCATAAAATCAAAATCTCAATTCTCAACTCACTTTTATGTTTAGGTATTAAAGTAATTTTTCCAAAAACTCCTATTTGTTGTAATGTTTAGAAACTAAATTACGTTTTAGTATATTGGTATGACAGTTATTTTAAAATCGTTTAGTTATCAAAGGAATCAACAGATTTGTTAAATACGCTCACAAGCAACTCTACGAGTAACTTCGCATTGAGGGTATGTTCAGCGTAAGCGCGTAGTGTATAGCTCAGATGCGGCGTAAGCGTCGAGTTTGTGCAGCATGTTTGTTTTGGAACCCTTCACTCAACCATTGCAGACGCGAAACCTAAAGTTAAAAGCGGTATTACTGCAATATCTTCATTTTCTTATAATTTTTTCATTTATCTTCCAATAGCTCGGAGTTCTTGGGCCTGATGAAGAAAGTGAGCAAGTCCCCGATGGTGATGGACGTACTAAACATCCCTGGAGTACAACGTTCTCTAGAGCGACTCGCCGACTTGCTCGGCAAGATACAGAAGGCGCTCGGTGAATATCTGGAGAGGGAGAGAAGCAGCTTCCCAAGGTATGTAACCCTTCATAATGATGTAATGTCTTCAAGTACGTATTGCCGTTTGAAATCGGGCTGTCATTGAAAAAGAAATAAAAGAGTTAAGATGCTTAACTCCGTTCTGAACGCGTGCAAAGTTCGAGCAGTTGCCTTTTGCGGTTTTGATTTATAAATAAATTCGTCATCTATGGTTCTGTCTACTTGTGTAGTTTTCAGTAGAAATGTCATAGCTCTGTGAGACCCAAGATGTACAAGATTTGTTAGAACTATTTATACCTACGGTATCTTTAGCACTTTAAAGCTTGCAAATGGAAAGTGGAGCACCACCTTCCAGCACCCTAATTGCATAACACACTTTCAATCACAATCTGAATGATTTTAAAGGATATTGCTAATCCATTGCTTCATATGTTCGAAAAATTTGTCTGCTCAGCAACGTAAATAACGCAATGAATGTTGTTGTACTGTCAAAATGAAAGATATTGCTACTGTTACATAAGGACCCAGCTGGGTGCCATATTTCTAAGTTGAGTAACTCTTTGAGTGTCAAATTCATCAATCATTAATTTAATCCTAGATTCTACTTCGTGGGAGACGAGGACCTCCTCGAGATTATCGGTAACAGCAAGAACATCGCGCGTCTACAGAAGCACTTCAAGAAGATGTTCGCTGGAGTCGCGGCTATTATTCTTAATGACGACAACACTGTTATCAACGGTATTGCTTCCCGAGAGGGTGAAGAGGTAATGAACAAAACAAATGAATAATTTTGGTACATTACAGTGAACGGCACCAATAGTAACAGTCTGACCTTGGAAGCGTCTTCATTTCGCAATAATAAGGGGCGGTTTTCGTCATTCAAGTGTAACTACTGACATGTGGTTGACCTCTTTCAAATTTCCCTTTTTTTTGTCACCAGTATTACCTTCTAGGTTAACTATAGTTTGACCGGGACCGCCTTAGGAATGATCGGTGAGGTGGCGTGAGTATTGACGAATGAACGGCCTGCACTGCCCCCCCGTCTCGCCGCGCACATACCTAAGGCGCGGTACAGCGGTGTCGGTCAAACTATAACCAGCTAATCAGGCCAATGTAATGTCCAAATGTAATAGTCGATATTATTCAAGTGGATTTAATTTATTTTCCTTAGCTTTGAAAATGCTTTACATGGAACTACAATATCTGCTATTGGGATTAACACCTAGTACAATGTTTCTAACTGAACATCTCCTATTCTAGGTCTACTTCACATCACCAGTTTCCACAATCGAGAATCCTAAGATCAACTCATGGCTGTCAATGGTGGAGCGTGAGATGCGCGTGACCTTGGCGTGTCGACTCAAGGACGCTGTTGGTGATGTCAAACAGTTCAAGGACGGAAATGTCGACCCGCAGAAGTTTATTGATTGGTGTGATAAGTATCAAGTAAGTTATGCCAGTTATACTACGACTTTTTCCTACATGGATTTTAAATCGAACCGAATGATTCCTTTGTGACTTGACAAAACTATGACTTCCTATTTATTAATAGCGCTATTAAAAGTTATTTAGGTACAAGCTTTGAGTCTGTTTCAGTCTCCGGATAGGCGTTATCCACCAGATTAATAAAATGATAACAGAAAACGTTATAAATCATCTGCCGAAAAAACGAACAGGAATTTACATAGTCATAAAAAAGAAAAAAAATAGCTTTTCGAAATCATTTTACCTTTGGAAAGATAAAATCGTTTCATCGGGCTAAAGCACATAAGTCAAGTCGTGCTTTATTTTTTTTCTTTGTACCAAAACTATTAATTTAAATCAATACGTCAACACACTAAAACACATAAGTCGGTTGAATCTCAAGTGGCGTCTTTTTTCAACCTGTTGATTAGCATGAATCTTGCGACGTTATTAAAACAAGTTGAGTTATATTAAAAGGAACATTTAACGTTCTCGGACTTCATGGATACAAAAGGTGATTTATGTTATTAGGAACGTTAAGTGCGTCGCATTATCTCGTTAACTCTAGGGGTAGGTACTCAAATTATTATTTATTGCTTAGGAAAAAATGAGGTGTTAAGATTTGGGTCACTAGTCGAGTTAGTTTTGCTCTGATTGCTAATAGAACAGTTGTGGTGTGTGACATTTTAGTTAAAAATATTCCCGATAACTATGGTTTGTAAGCGAGGCAAGAAATTTGTTGAGATGGTGATGAAGAGAAACTCAAATGTTGAAGGTAAGTTTGCCATGTTTGATTTAAATGAGAAATTAAACCATCAGTGATTTGTTAATTTTATTTTACATCAATCATAAATAAATCATTGCGTCGGTTTGCTTGCCAAAACCCGTGTGTGGATTTTCTTGATTTTTTTTTATTCAATATTCTTCATCAATTTGGAATGCTTCATCTATTGCCAAAACCCTTATACAAATTCCCACTGTATCTCTATTTACCAAGACTTTTAAGTGTTTATTTGCAATGAAAAAACTGTTATGTGAACCTAATAATCAATGAAAAACAGTTATGTGAACCTAATATTCAAATCCGAACACAAAAAAAAAAATCTACCAACAAAATGACATAGCAGATTTTGCGTGCACATGTCTGAACTTATACACGCTATTAGCTGTTTCGACATAAGGCGAGAGGAAGAGTCATAAAGTGCAAAATTCAATACAAAAAATTATTGATCTCTGTTACAATATTCTAGGTGGCTTACAATTTTTATGGTAGTATTGTTTTTCTGAGTAGGTATGTAATTATTACCTAACTACTTTCTCTGAATATAAAGATAATTGTTTCAAACCTTTATGTGCATTTTAAACAAAATCTGCCATGTGCACGAAAAATACAAAACTTAAGTTTTTTTTATCTTAGTATATAATAAGATACTTTGCCAGTATTTTGTTTTTTGGTTTTTCTTAAACTTATTAGTTAAACAGTTTTTCCGCCTCCTGAAAAGTTGATGAAATCCACATCCGAGTTTTGGCAAGCGCATTGACGATTGAATTATTGTTTTACTAGCCTCTACAGTGTATATTTATTTTTAGGTGAACAAAATGAACAGCAATCTGTAGGCACAATGGCGGAAGAAGAACCAATGCCTTCCACATCATCAGGCCACATTGGCGTCATATTTATTAATCAAGAAATGGATTTCTCAAGTGATGATTCTGTCCTGGATCCATATTTCGAACTCCCTGATACAGCAGCAGATTCGTCAGCCTCCAGCGATTTATCGACTCATTCAGATACTGAACGAAGAGCCGATACGCCACATACGGTCGAAACATCTCCAAAAAAAAGTATTCGCAATACGAAACAGGAAAAGAAAATAAAACGCAACACAGGTCAATCTTATAAAACATTAAAAGGTAAAGTCGTTTCCAGCAGAACTATGAAAGAGCTAGGCACGTGTCGAATGAAATGCAAGGAGCGTATATCATTGACCGATAGACAAGCTATTTTCGAAGAATATTGGCAAATGGGAACATATCTCAAAAGATCAACTTATATGGCATCCTTAATAGAAATACACGACAAAGCCACTCAAAGACAACGCACACTAGATCCTGACCAACAAAAGATTCGCATGAAAACATACAAATATTTTTTACTAATTCACGGGAAGCGTGAACCCATTGGTCAGGGATGCATTTTAAAGACGTTAGGCGAAAGCGATAATTTTATAAAAACAGTTGCCATGAAAAAACGCTCGTCTGTAGGTGGCACCCGATTAGATGATAACCGTGGGAAGAGAATACCCAAACATTCGATTTCTGAGGAAAAAAAGACAAGAAATTAAGGAACATATTTTGTCATTTCCAACCTATACAGCCCTTCCTTACCGATATCAAAAGAAAAAAAAATGATTTCATTTCTTTACTCTCCATACCTGACGTTTTTCATAGTAAACAATACGAAATACTGACCCTGATATTTTAAATAGTGAAGAAGATGATTTTTTTTTAAATATAAATGTATAAATGTGGGCTAGTATATAAATGATGCATGGTAAATTAATTTTACGTTCATAGAAGTAGCTTTTGTTTTTCAACTGTAATTTAGTTTTTATATTAAATGTACTGTTCTCATTCAATTAAAGTCACAAGTAACTACTATGAACTAACAAGTAATGTTCTTTCTAACATAAGTCACTAAAATCGCGTTTTATTATATTTATGTCAAATTATATTTACGTGCATGTTAGTATTAATTAAAAACATCTTCGTATTCCAATAAATTTGAATTTATAGTAAATGATATTTTCTTATATAGTTTTTAGTTGTTCCTGAAAAGTGTGACTTTTGGACTTATGGTTTTAATCTCCCGGTCCTAGTATAGCCAAGTATATTGAATCGTAACTATGTTTACAGGCACAAATCGTAGTCCTAGCTGCTCAGATCCTCTGGTCGGAAGACGTGGATGCAGCCTTAACAAGTGGTGGTGGAGAGGGATTGAAGAGAGTGTTGGCTCATGTCGAGAACATGTTGAATATACTTGCTGACTCTGTGCTGCAAGAACAGCCGCCGTTGAGGAGGAGGAAGCTTGAACATTTGGTAAGTACAATTGACTTCTGTATTGAAATAGCCTTTTGAAGTTCGTTATGACCTGTTTAGCGTATTAAATTAAATTGATTTATTGACTTAGACAACAATGATCCATATGTTAGTTGGTTAGATACAAAAAGAAAACTTAAAAGCTATGTTAGCGTGTTACAATTATAACTAAGTACTAACTCACGGAAAAACAATATTTACATACATTCATCGGATGTAATGAATCACTCCTGCCTAACCAACACCTGCATGAAGGGGTTCATTATCGGCGGGTCAAATTTGTCCACTAACATCTTCAGAATGCTGTTAGGACTTGACCGCGTTCTCTCTAGCAGCATCGCCGTTTTTCTCCTCACCATTGCGTGGAAATCATGAACACGTGCCTACGCGAACATGCCAGAGGCAAGTCCCAAAAGCATTCTGAAGCTGTTATTATATTGGACCTTCAGGGCGTCCATTGTTTTCCGCATTGCTTTTCACTTTTTCCTTTGTTTCATTTCAACTATACACCTATATTTACTGACTGTCGCCAATCAGTCCATCTTTTACATCTTGCACATTGAGTTCTACACTTGACGTATTATAAACTCTTTGCTCCAAAAATAATATTTTTCGTTTTTGCTGTATTCAATAGATCAACGAGTTCGTCCACAAGCGTACGGTGACTCGTCGCCTGATTGCATCTGACGTCAACAGCCCGCGCTCGTTCGAGTGGCTGTGCGAGATGCGATTCTACTTCGACCCTAGGAATAATGACGTAAGTACTATAAACACAGAAAAGCATTCCTTTGAAATTCATGACCTGAGTAGTGGTTAACGACTATCAATTCTGAGCGAACAAAGGTTCACTCACTCATTCACCGAACACACATTCGTTCTTTTGGTAAATGACGACGCAAAGGTAAGCGAGTGAACATTCTACGCGCGCAATTATTGAACTGTTCAGAGCAATCAATGTTCGGCAAAAATTATAAGTGTTGTTTAAAAGTTATTTATTTCTAACTATTCCAAATATTATATTACTCGTACGAAACTCATGAAAATTCTCCTTTATTTTCTACTTTTAGGTATTACAACAGCTGACTATACACATGGCGAACGCCAAGTTCTTGTACGGTTTCGAATACCTCGGTGTGCAAGACCGCCTGGTACAGACTCCGTTGACGGATCGTTGCTACCTCACCATGACTCAAGCTTTGGAGGCCAGGCTTGGAGGATCACCTTTCGGTAAGTGACATCATTGATCTTGCTATTTGAGTCAGCTTCTAACTAAATAAGATGCGTCTGCGCCAGCAAATCAATACTTGGAGAAAAACTGCCAGTTCCCCCGGTTGCTGAAAACCTGATTAACTGATCGGTCAAAGTTATTTTGCTCATCCAATCACAAAAGCGAACATTAGGTTTGGCAACAGATTTCCTGACCAGTAACTTAATGGGGCTTTCATAAACTGAGTAAAAGAATTTTATCGTATTCGTCTGACACTTATGTTAAAACAGTGTAAATATTTCTGTCGATAAGTAATTTACCATATTTTTTTAGGTCCTGCCGGTACCGGTAAGACTGAGTCAGTGAAAGCTCTCGGAAACCAACTTGGTCGTTTCGTCTTGGTATTCAACTGCGACGAGACTTTCGACTTCCAAGCTATGGGCCGTATCTTCGTCGGTCTTTGTCAGGTAAAAGAGACATTAAAACTGTTGTAATAGAGATTATATTCCAATTTGTGTAAAATTAACAAAACTAATCTTAATTTATGATAACTCAGGTGGGTGCCTGGGGTTGTTTCGACGAGTTCAATCGATTGGAAGAGAGAATGTTGTCTGCCGTGTCACAGCAAGTGCAAACCATTCAAGAGGCTCTCAAGAGTCACCAAGAAGGAGATAATACTGGTAAATACCTAATAATAATGACTATGATCACTAAAGCGAAGTTGATACGATTCAAAATAAAAATTCCAAATTTGAATATTCTAGGAACAATTTCAAAAAAACATTCCTTTTTTTTAACGCCGTGCAAATCTTTCCAGCCAAGTCCATAACAGTAGAGCTGGTCGGCAAACAAGTCCGAGTAAGTCAAGACATGGCGATCTTCATAACAATGAACCCTGGATACGCGGGCCGTTCTAACTTGCCTGATAACTTGAAGAAGTTGTTCCGAAGCTTGGCCATGACCACGCCGGATAGGCAGTTGATTGCTGAGGTGATGCTGTTCAGTCAAGGGTTCAGGACTGCCGAGAAACTGGCCTGCAAGATCGTGCCCTTCTTCAAGTAAGTCGAGATGTTTATTGTGTTCGACCTTTAATGAAAACTCTCCTTCTTTTGTGTCTCATTTATGCCATTCGCCTAAAGCAAATTTTTATATAAGAATGAATTTGAGGGTCCTTCACAAGTCACAATCTTCTTTGTGGAGTCACGCACGACAACCAAAAATTTGCTCTGCACCGGTCATGTGACGTTTATGTCTTTGAAATAAGGTTTAAATTGCAATGATTTTTACTTGTGTCTGGTATGCAAGAACTATATCTAACTAAAAAGCAATAGTGAATCACAATTTTCCCATCTTACAGATTGTGCGACGAACAATTATCCAACCAGTCGCATTACGACTTCGGACTGCGAGCCCTCAAGTCTGTGCTCGTATCTGCTGGTAACGTCAAGCGTGACCGCATTCAGAAGATCAAGGTATGTCACACTTTAATGATTTAGCATCATGGCATCATCTCTCATAGCTTGACAATCTGGGTCGCCGGCGTGCAATGGCGCGACAAGACTAAGATCTGAGTAAAAAGTTGAATCTCTTATAATGATATCGTCTCGCGTGTTGGCACGAATTGTTTCACAATAATGTTGTAAATATTTGCCGGTTACATTTAAATGCATCCCAAATAAATGAGTTTCATAAAAAAAAACTCGTAAAATGTCTTGTCACAGCAATGCTAGCTTGGCCACTTTGTCACTGCATCGACAGTGAAAGCTTGAAATGTATTGGAAGAGTCCTGGGATTTGATGGGTTCCGACTTTTGTGAAATAAAATTGTAACATGTTTTGTTTGTTTATGCTCGGAACAAACAGAAACTAGAAAAATCTTTTCAGAATATGGTAAGCTAAAGAAAACAAACAATATGGTAGTTGACTTTTTTTTTAACAAAATAAAAAGTTTAAATTTTATAAATGTTTTAAAAATATTAAAATACCAAAGACTACTAGTACGAGTCAGTCGAGCGCTATACAGGATAAGTTTTTGAAATGCGTTTGAGAGAAAAATTAACACACAGTTATGTCAAATAATCCAATTGTTTCCAAATTATTGCAGAACCATCTCAAAAACTTACTCTGTATACAATGCCCGTTTCGCATGAATTATATGTGTAATAAGTATCTAATAATTAGGTTTTTTTTTTTTTTTATGACTTTCGAATGCTTTCTACAGCTTTGTGTGAATTAAAACTAAATTCTTTCGTATGTTGAAAAGTAGTCAACTGCCCTATTTCACTGTTGTGTGTCTCGATATTTTATCTCTACAGTCTACCTTCCTTCGAAACATATAAGTATTATATCCATATGCTTAAAAAAACCTGTCAATTGCCTTATTGCTTCAGGGTTTCCCAACCTGGGGTTTGATAGCATGAAACAAGGTATCTGTAGGCAAAATATAGAAAATCCCATTTATTTGTTCATTTTTTTTTTTCAGTTTCAAAGGGTTACGATTTTCTTTTATATTTCATGTAAAAAGGTTGGGAATCTCTGCATCGAACTGTTTCAAAAACTATCACCTGCTCTTTGTATTATAGGAGAACCTAATCGAACGCAGTACGGAAGTGCCCGATGAGGCGTCGATCGCCGAGTCTCTTCCCGAACAAGACATCCTAATTCAATCAGTGTGTGAGACTATGGTGCCTAAGTTGGTAGCTGAAGATATACCGCTGCTGTTCTCGTTGCTGAACGATGTGTTCCCTAATGTTGGATATACTAGGGCTGAGATGACTGGTTAGTTCTGTCAACATGCTAATTATTTACTTTACAGCTGGTATTGACTGGTTGAACAATCTCTGCTATATTTGGAACTACGTAATGTGTGACCCTAAAATAGGAATAATGGCAGGAGAGATGCCTAACTCTGAACAAGAATCTCAAAAAGTGTTTCGGAAGTAAAAAAACTTGAACAAGATCGCCTTGGTGGGGGACAAATACTTGTATTGAACATTGGTCCGTAACCTTATCTACATACAGATCACAATCGCGTCTACAAAAAAAAACCAAAACCTTTAAAGTAAAAATACTTGCATAGAACATTGATCCGCAACGTAATAAGAGCACAATCGCGTTTGCAAAAATGAGGTGTCGGTAACGGTGTCGTGAGTTCAATTGTTTTTTCCCATCTCAGAAATGCCTAACGCGCCTAAAGAAGGTTTCACTTAAACAAAAATGGCTTAGTGATTCACAAGTTTCCGATGCTGATTATGAAAGAAAATGTTCTCTAACAAGTCACATCGTTAGTGGGTATAATATTCGAA
Source organism: Agrochola litura (assembly GCA_949152395.1). Taxonomy (NCBI): domain Eukaryota; kingdom Metazoa; phylum Arthropoda; class Insecta; order Lepidoptera; family Noctuidae; genus Agrochola; species Agrochola litura. The sequence goes on along the minus strand of OX424509.1, from coordinate 10,383,204 downwards.
GGTACATATTGACACTTTTCCCAACAGGATTGAAGAACGAAATTCGAGCCGTATGCGCTGAAGAATTCTTGGTTTGTGGTGAAGGTGATGAACAAGGCTCCACCTGGATGGACAAGGTAATTTATTTTTATACTTAAAACACTAAAATTAACGGTGAATAAACCCAATAATTAACTGGTTAAGGAATTAACTGATAACATTCATTTCGTTGACTACACAGTCAATTTGTTTGAACACCAGGACCCTATACCACAAAACTTTACAAGTCTACAATTCTACAAAATTTGTAAATTATAAAAAAAAAATTGCGTAACACAGAAATTACAAATACGTATGAGTTACAATATTGTAGACTTGTCACTACAATGTACATATTTGTAAGGATTTTTTAACGTTTGTGGTACACGCACTTTAAGATACAATACACTTGCCACCAATTTGTAAATTGTAATGTTTTGTGGTATAGGGCCCAGGTCCATTGTGTATGCACATCGTTTGATTTATTATATAACATTATAACACCCATAATTAATATAAAAATCATCTTAACCAAGAAGGTGATGGTGTGTCAAGATTTAATATAAAACATAAATTTATAATTATTTAATTAATATATTTCATGCAATAATCAATCATAACAATTTAACATTTTGCTTTATCCATTTTGTTTAAGGCTGCTTTTTACATTATGTAATAATAATGATCTCTTTTCCTTAATTTTTACCCGACTGCGCCAGTAATAGGGTTATGATTTTTTTATTTTCGTATTTTCTAACATTATAACATTAATCTATGTAAGTAAAAAGCAGTCTCCCCATACCCATATTACCTATTATTCTACCATAATACGGTAGTACGTGAGTGTGAATGCATATGCGTTTCCATGCTAACCCGCTAATGGCACGTAGAGGCGCAGTGCATCGTCGCGCGCGCAACACAGCACGTGGATCGAGAAGGTCAGTGACCGAGCGGTGTGGGTGTGCTCTCTGTGTCTTTACATTGTTGTTCATGTGTGTGTTTTTTCGACACGGAGTTGGTAGTAAAAGGAGTGCTAACAATCCTGACATTTGTTTGACGGTTCGTATCCGTCGGCAATGAAACACGAAATAATCAATCTAACATATAAAAATAACTATGTCCTCGATCATACTAACTTACATATGCAAGAAATACATGGGGTTACTTTCTTCTGTCAACGACCACCATTTGCTCGCTGAAAGGCGACGTTTGCAGACGTGAGGCACATGAGTAGTCAAACTCAAAGCATTTATTTATAAAAAACAATTACAGGCACTTTTGAATTGTCAAGTGGTCGGTCAGTCAGAAAGGTGAAGTTAGTTACCCATTCCAAAGCGTAGTAGGTAGCTATGGAGAAGAACGGGCAAGAAACTACACGTAGAAGTCGTGCCATTAAAATTGAGACTTCACCACATGGTTTGACTTGCGCAGTAGACGATATAAGGGTCTCTTTAGCGGCATGAGGTCCCTGCCGGGGCGCCATCGGGGCGGCGGAAAGAGTGGTGGGAGGCGCGGTCAAGTCTCAACTTAAATGTCACGACTTGTACACGCTTTTAAATCAAAACATGGTTGCAAAATATTGGTTACATCATTAGTACTCCATTGGTTAACAACTCCGTGGTTTTCCAGCCACCACTCACATATGACGACTTTACTTCATTCTAAGCTTACACACCACTACACCTGGTCAAACACGCCACTCTGTATATTTTCTTAGTGGTTTCTATTTTGCAGTTCCGCTATGACAAGTATTTTGTTGTTATTTCTCCTTAGGCCACTCATATTCAACCTGGACACTGCCGTATGTTTATGTACCACTGAATCCAAAATGGAACCTTATAAAAGCTTTCATGCCAAAAGTAATATAAAAGTTGGTACTCAAAAATTTCATAACTTAGACCAGATCCGGCCATAAAAGGTTGAATATTGCTGAAATTACCATATAAAGGCGTGTGCGCATATTCATGTAACTCAATAATATTTATAATATATTGAAATGCGTACTCGTCTTTGCTATAACTTATTGAACACTCATTGCCACTCACAGCTCAAATACTCGGAGGCTCTTAGTAAGTTCTAGAACAACAACTTTGGGCTTTACTCTGTCCATCCCCTTATTTTATATAGCAATATGTTTCTCTCTTTAAGCTTCCTATTTAAGCAAATTATTCGCCTTCAGTATTGTTTCATTGAACCTTATAACTTTAAATGTCTTTCTTATTCAATCTTACTTTTGTGCTAAAAATGGATACCTACAAAATATACGATTCTTAATCCAATTGAAACAAGGGATTATGGATCTGTGTGCTATTGCTTTAAACTGACTTGTGATAAATGTGTTCAGGTCCTTCAATTGTACCAAATTTGCAAGTTGAACCATGGTCTCATGATGGTTGGACCGTCTGGAAGTGGCAAGTCTACTGCGTGGCGCGTACTGCTGAAGGCTTTGGAGAGGTAAGATTCCTACTGTCATGTGTCACTGTATTGCCACTAAAATATTATGTCATCTACGTATAATGATGAAGAATTCTGATTTTAGTGACAAAAGTGCCAGAAAATGTGTCGCAGTTGCTTGTTTAGGTTATTTGATTTTCGATACACTCTTTTGTTTTGTACAGATTCGAAGGCGTGGAAGGTGTGGCTCACGTCATAGATCCGAAAGCGATGTCCAAGGAAACACTTTACGGTGTACTAGATCCCAACACCCGTGAATGGACCGACGGTCTCTTTACTCATATACTCAGGTACGGCTAATATGATTACTTGGAAATAAAGTACAGAATATCTGTGTGGAACTTAGTTTCAAAATTGACATAAATCCTCGATATACTTCAACTCCTTTGAATGTTGTATTGCATGGTACCGGTTTTTTACGTGATGAAACCAAAAGTAGAGTTGTCTTTATGTGGCCGTCTAATGTTAGCTTAGCCAGAGATATGATAGAGTGAGAAATTCTTCCTCATCTGACCATCTCTGGCTAAGCTTTCTCTGTAATCTACACATGTCTCTTAATTCTTTGCATAACATAAAAGGAAAGCCATTAAAATCATTGCATCACCTCCTTTAACATCTGTAATATGTTCTACTCTTAAGGAAAATCATCGACAACGTCCGCGGTGAGATTAACAAGCGTCAATGGATCATATTCGACGGTGATGTCGACCCTGAATGGGTTGAGAACTTGAACTCGGTACTTGATGATAACAAGCTGCTCACTTTGCCCAACGGCGAGCGTCTGTCACTGCCTCCTAATGTTCGAGTTATGTTTGAGGTAAGTGTGTTAGCTTTTGAAAAGCCAGGCCTACTTTAAACCTGCTTTGAACTATTATACATTTTAGCAAAAAAGAAAGTGAGTAGAAAGTGTTATCTTTCATAGTTTCGAACCAGAAAAAAGTTCTATGTTCATTGAAAATGTTATAGAGGCAGTTAGCCTACACTGTCCCACTGCTGAGCAAAGGTCTCCACCAAATCCTTCCTGGCATCCTTTTCTAGAGCCACCTCTTCCTGGCCCTGCCTCAGCGGCGTCGTCTATCCTCAGGCAGTTACCGTGTGGAGACTTTTTCCCAGCGGTCACTGCGTTACGGCTGACGTGACCCGCCCGATCCCATTTCAGCTTGACAGCCTTTTTGCTGCATCTAAGATCCCCGTTTTTTGTTTAAATATGTTAAAATGTGTGTGTTGTATTTTAGGTACAAGATCTGAAGTACGCTACCCTTGCCACCGTCTCTCGTTGCGGTATGGTCTGGTTCTCACAGGATGTCCTTACAACAGAAATGATCTTCGAAAACTATCTTATGAGGTAACAACAAACTTATAACATTATTGACCAATGTTAAAAGTATATCGCTTTCGAAATAAATCCACGAGAGGGCCGCCTTTAAGAGGGCTTATCCTAAAAGTTGGCAACGTCGCAAATAGCTGTCAAATATTTACCTGTTTTGATTAATTTGGATATATTACTGTATGGAATTAAGAAAGGTGGCTAGCTAGTGAACTAAAATATTGATTATGAAATGCAATAATTAATATAGTAACACCGAATATTTAGTTTTAGATGTAAAAAAAAAGTATTTGGAAACTTTCCAAATGCCTTCTTTACACCTAAAATTGTTACAACATCAAATTCAGTGTTATAATTGCAATTCATTATTAATATTCTAGTCAAACTCAAACTCAAAGCATTTATTTCAATTAAACAATTTACAGGCACTTTTGAATTGTCAAGGAATCGGTCAGTCAGAAATAGGTATGAAGCTAGTTGCCCATTCCAAAGCGTAGTAGGTACCTATGGAGAAGAACGGGCAAGAAACTCCACGGACACTCTTTTAAATAAAAAATTGTTACAAAATATTGGTTACATCATTCATGTTGAAATTATACATGTGAGAACAATGTAGAAAGACGTGCACGTTAGAAGCGTCCGTAATAAAAAGATAAAACAAAGAACAATTCAAAAAATTAAAATAAGCCCTGGCAGCTAAGAGATGACCAGTCCCAACTGACGGCGCCCGTTCACGAACATGACGCATGGATTAGCACCATTCAGCTCAACCATTTTGAAGGGAGCTAAATGATCCAACACACGCGCCACCATCAGCGAAACATTTGAGTGAGCATGACATACTCACAGCCGCCAGGGCAGATTCAAGTCAATGCAAGACATATTACCCGGTAAATGGTAACTCTTTAGTACATAGTACTCACACCTGTGCTATGCAATTATATAATACAATGGAGATTGAGTTTATACAATGCAAAGATAGTCTTACAATCTTCAGCAGCTCCAACAGTATTTGCAAATGTTAATCAATTAGTTGTGGAGCAGGACCAGCATTGAGCCAAGCATTTTTATCAGCTATGTAATCCCCCAACGTATAATATGCCTGCCTGCATAGTGTGCGTTTTATACAAGATTTGAATTTCGTCTCATTCAGTTGAAGTATGTGGGGAGGAATTTTATTGTAACATTTTAAACAGTATCCCATAAAAGATGAATCTACTTTAGCCAGTCTGAAACCTGGTTGAACTAATAGGTCCCTATTTCTTGTACTATAGTTATGTCTATCACCTCTTTTGCTAAAAAGATGTAAATTCTTTCTTACGTACATGATGTTTTCATAGATATATTGACAAGGTACCGTCATGATGTTAATATCCTTAAACAGTTTCCTTAGAGAATCGCGCCTGCGGAGATAATATATGGCTCTGATCGCTCTTTTCTGCAGAATAAAAATAGACTCGATGTCTGCAGCCCGTCCCCACAGTAAAATACCGTAAGACATGATACTATGAAAGTAGCTAAAATAGACTAGCCTCGCGGTATCTACATCAGTAAATTGACGGATTTTTCTGACAGCATATGCTGCTGAACTTAGCCGTCCTGCAAGAGATGTTAAATGAGGACCCCATTGCAGCCTTGAGTCGAGCGTGATCCCTAGGAAAACAGTTTTGTCGACAAATTTTAGTTTCTCTTGATTCAATACTATCTCACAATCACTACTTTTGACATTTGGTAAAGAAAATTTTATGCACTTAGTTTTTTTTCCATTTAATACTAAATTATTAGCAGTGAACCAATTTTGGACCTGCAGTAGGGCGTTATTTACGTCGTTAAAATTTGTAGCACGTCTATCTACCTTAAAAATTAAAGAAGTATCGTCAGCAAATAACACCATTTGTGGTTAATTTTTTAATAAATGGAGTAGATCATTTATATACACTAAGAAGAGGAATGGACCCAATATCGAGCCTTGTGGCACACCTATTTTTACTTTTAAACCTAGTGAATTGATACCGTTTATTTGAACTTGCTGTTGTCTATCATTTAAATAAGATTTTACTAAATTGAGTGCAAGTTTTCCAAGTCCGTAATGCTCAAGTTTCAAGAGTAAGGTTTCGTGATCGACGCAATCAAATGCTTTGGAGAGGTCACAAAAGATCCCTATGGCGTCTTGAGCCTCTTCCCACGCGTTAAAAATGTGTCTTAATAGGATTACACCGGCGTCGGTCGTACAACGTCCTTTGGTGAATCCATACTGTTGATCGTGAAGGATTTTATTTGTGTTAAAATGATTGAGCATTTGATTAAGCATTACCTTTTCAAACACCTTGCTGAATACCGGCAACACGGATACGGGTCTATAATTATTGGCGTCTTTACTGTCCCCGGATTTGAAAAGTGGTATTACCTTACTGTATTTCATTAAATCCGGGAAGACTCCTTGATCCACACACAAATTAAATATTAAAGCTAAGTAAGGCGCTATGGTCTCAATTATGGAGGTACAGACTTTAATGGACATCCCCCAAAGATCTTCGGTCAATTTGATCTTGATTTGTTTAAAAGCTTTTATTACTGTTATGGGGTTAATATGCTTAAAGTTAAATTCAATCGGGCATGCTGAAACGTTGGCCCTTACTAAATCAAAAGAGAGCGAGGGCGAGGAATTTAAGGTTTCAGTAGTTTTAAGTGGGATACTGGTAAAGAAATTTACAAATTCTTGAGCAACTTCTTTGCTATTGCAAATGAGACCACCACATGACTTCTTCAGTGTATAATCAGAATTATGCTTTTTGTTTCTGTTCGTTTCATTATTGATAATTTTCCAAACTGTCTGTATTTTATTGTCTGCTGATTTAACCTTGTTGCTAATGTATAAGGCTTTAGCTGCCTTACAAGTGTTCTTAAAAGTTCTAGAGTAAGTAGCAACATACTTATTAAAAGTTTCCGTGTTAATATAAGGCTTAAGGCCATACAGCTCGAAAAGTCTATCCCTACTTTTCCTGAGTCCTGTAGTTGCCCAGTCACTAAATAAAAACTTAGGGCTGATAGTTTTAGTGTTCTTCTTAAAACAATTATTGAACTCGGATTGGACTAACGAAAAGAATTCTTTATACAAAATATTAACATTGTTCATTGTAAGGACCTGATTACTTAACTTACAAATTAAAGTGCTATTATATTTATTTAAATTAACATCTGTTATTGGTCTGAATTGTATCTTCACTTTTTGTAATGGTATGTTAGACTCAAAAGTTACGGATTGACCACTGTGATCTGAAGGGAGATAATTAACTATGGCTTTATCTAAATAGTCACAGCAACAAAACACATTATCAATACATGTAGCAGTAGATGTAGTTATTCGGGTCGGTTCCACAAACACATGTGACAGATTGAATGATTTGAACAAATTTAAAAATCTACCGGTTATTGAATTATTTTCTAAAATATTAATGTTAAAGTCACCACAGATAATTACTGATTTATTACAAGTTGCAAGTTTTGCCAAAACATCTTCCATTACTGACTCAAATATAGAGTAGTTTTGATAATTTGGGGGTCTATAAACGCACACTATTACATGCTTATCTAGCTCAACACAAGACAGTTCAATGCTATGTTCAACCGATAGTTCAACTATGTCATTACGGGTTTTTGATTGAATACAACTTTTAATTAAGATTAATGAACCACCACGCAGCATTGATTTTCGGTTAAAACAACTAGCCACACTATAGTTAAAGTTCGCTAGTTAGCCACATTTCTTATTTACATACAGTAATATTGCCAAATTAATCAAAACAGCGAAATATTTGACATCTATTTGCGACGTTGCCCACTTTCAGAATAAAAGCTCTTAAGGTGGTCGGGCTTTAGTATGTGGGGTATGTTCAGTAGTTTGCAATAATCGCTTTCTTCTACTCTAGATTGAAGAACATCCCTCTCGAAGATGGAGAAGAAGATTCGTTCAGCATCGTTATGGCTGCTCCTTCTGCTGGAGGTGATCAGAACGCTACAGAAAACATCTTATCGCCTGCTTTACAAGTAAGTTCTAATCAAAGGCATTCCGATAATGCATCAGGAAGCAATCAATTCCACCATTTGAAGAATTGATTTGTTTATAATTAAGTCTTCATAAAACAAGAAATTGTTACCTTTTGCATGTGGATCTTTAATACTGCCAACTTATGTAAATATTTCTTTCATAGACTCAACGAGACGTGGCCTCAATCCTGCAGCCTCTGTTCTTCGGTGACGGCTTAGTAGTGAAGTGTCTCGAACACGCCGTCAGTCTCGATCATATCATGGACTTCACGCGCCATAGAGCGCTTTCATCGCTGCATTCTATGCTTAACCGCGGTGTGAGGTAAGTGAAGACAGCCTCTGATCAATAATTGACAAATGTCTGTAAATGATATTGACTGTTGTGATACTCTTGTGAATGAATACAGCAATTTTAGTTGAAATGTTGTTGGTTGCATTAATGCCGCGTTTCCACTAGGCAACATTTGGCGCGCGACGTGGCCAGCTGGCGCGCAACATGACGTGCGGCTTGTTGTTTGTTTAAAGAGCATCGTTAGTTGAGCATCAATTGTTGTCGAGTGGAGGCGTAACGCGCAACAATGTCCGTAGTGTGGTGTAACACATTTTCTTTATTTTGTAGGTATTTTCTAACCCACCAACGTGGTTTTTTTCTTTTTGATGCATTTTTCGATAAAATTATAACCACTGCCGCTGAAATCAACACAAATTCCTCTGGCGACGACTGCGAGATGCGTAGACAAAAGTTCCGCGCTGACTTTCAACATGTTGGGCAACTTGTTGTGCAACATATTGCGCGTTAATTGTTGCCTAGTGGAAACGCGGTTTAAGCCTCGTATCCACTAGGCAACATTTGGCGCGCGACATATTGCACATGTTGCAAGTTAGCGCGGAACTTTTGTTTAGCAACGTTGTCTGTCTACGCATGATCATTCGTCGACAACATGTTGCCAGAGGAACTAGTATTGATTTCTGCGGCAGTGGTTATAATTTTATCGAAAAATGCATCAAAAAGAAGTAGCAACAGCAGTATCCAATAAACATTCATAGTTTTGGTACAGTTCAATTAATTTGAGCATTCGTTCGTCTCACATCTCCGTCGACAATTTTTGATGCTTAAATGCATGTTGCACGAAAACAAACAACAAGCCGCGCATCAATTTACGCGCCAGTTGCCAACGTCGCATGCTGTTGTGCAGCGTTTCCGAACATGTTGAGCGTCACGTGTTGCGCGTCAGTTGTTGCCTAGTGGATACGAGGCTTAAACAACAAACTTCTTTTACACTCAGTATCAAAATTGTTCCACAAAACGACGCGGTTTTAATAAACTTGTTTGTCTTAGGAATATCCTTGGTTACAACCGTCAACACCCTGACTTCCCGATCACAAACGAGCAATTAGAAGCTTACGTGCCTAAATGGCTCGTATACTCTCTTCTATGGTCATTTGCTGGTGATGCGAAACTCAAGGTAACAACATTTTTTAATAATAAAAATAAAATTATTCCGGTGTAACTTGATACTTCTTTTCACTTTTGAATAATGCCTGTTTCACATTGGAATAAAAATATGACGTTTTGTTTTAGGATCGCAATGAACTGGGTGATTTCATCAGATCTGCCAGCACTATGTTGCTGCCAAACTGCGGCGCGAATCAGCACATTATTGACTTTGAAGTAAGTGACAGTAAAGCTTGCACTAAGCGTTTTATCAACTTTTTTTTCATTGTACTTCTTGCTCTTTGTTTACTACGGTGATATTTTTTCTTTTATATCGGTACGAGTTATAGCACAAAAGCTTATGTCGCGAATAGGGTGACCAGATCTGATTTCCGCTTTTACGGGACAACTGCATTGAAAATATGGAAATCGAGGTTAAAATACTAGATAGGCCGTTTTTTATAAAAAAAAAAAATACTAAATTTTGGCATAATCAATTAACTTATACAATTGTTAAATTTCTTAATGAAAGATTTAATGAAAACAATATTAAATATTTAAAAACACAACAATTTTTATATTATCTGGAAAGGAAAATGTGAAATAATCAACTAAATAACCTATACATACAAACTTAGATTTTCTTTATGAATTATCCTTGAAACAATCATAAATCAACAATTTGTTAATTATTTGGATAAGACAATGTGGATTAATCAACTAAATAACATATACAAACAAATTCTAACTTTCCATAGGTATTTTTAACATTAAATGGCCATTGAATCATAAAATTACGGGGTATTGGTTTCGCCAAATTATGGGACCGGAAAAAATACCTTAACTGTGATGGCCCATAGTGCGACTAATCTACTTACTCTGTTACTTCACTCGTCACTATACTTCGGTGACATTTTAAAACCCTTATAAATTCACAATTATTTGTAGTACTTTATCAACCTTGTGTCCTAGGTGTGTATAACCGGTGAATGGGTGCCGTGGTCAGCGAAGGTGCCTCAGATTGAAGTGGAAACACATAAGGTGGCCGCACCAGATGTGGTCGTACCCACTCTTGATACTGTTCGTCATGAAGCACTGCTGTATACCTGGTTGGCAGAGCATAAGCCTTTAGGTTAGTATATTTGCTGTTAAATGCCTTTTGTGCTGATGATCTTATTCAAATCAAATAGAAATCGTTTTTTAAGTGAAAACTTCTTAAGGCGCGTTGGGCGTTTTTGAGGTGGGAAAAAACAATTGAACTCGCGACACCGTTACCGACACCTCATTAAAAGTATTTCCTGCACAGTAGAATTGTTTAATTTTTCACTTCTGTCGGCACTCCCGGAGTGCCACTGTTCTTCTTTGTTTTGTATATCGTGTATACTTTAGCTGTCTTCTTGAAAGTAACTGTTTCCTAACAAATAATTTTACAAGCTAACAAAATAGTTACCGTGTTTTGGATTACTGTTTCTATAGGGTTACATATTATAAAACAAAGTTGCTTTTCGCGTTTGTTTATATGACCGCGTTGTTCTTCTAAACCACGCAACATATTTTGATGAGGTTTTCATCATCGTTTTTTAGAAATTTTAGAATTACTCCGGAAGGTTTGTGTGTACATTTACCTAAGAAATACGGGCCACATACTCCTCAAATCGGTCAGACCAACAAAATATTCTCTCTTTCACCAGTACTCTGCGGTCCACCTGGTTCGGGTAAAACAATGACCCTTTTCTCTGCACTCCGAGCGCTGCCAGACATGGAGGTGGTCGGCCTTAACTTCTCGTCTGCCACCACTCCTGAGTTACTGTTGAAGACCTTCGACCACTACTGCGAGTATAGAAAGACTCCTAATGGAGTTGTATTGGCTCCTGTACAGGTAAACTATTATGCAATTACGTCTATAATTCATAGTGTAAGTTGTATAGTTTATAAATTGTGAGACAATTGAGATTCGACTTTGTTTCCTATTAATAGAGTCTATTTTTATGTCTACTTTATTTCAAATCATATATTATTTGTTGTGAGTGTTCTTGATTTAGTAGAATATACCTGTAACCAAACATTATTTTGTAACAACTTACCTGTTTACCTGCAGCCTATGCAAAAAAATAAAACTATTCTTAGATTAGATTGAGAGGTATAAATAAAACAATACTTCGTTTGTTATAGCTCGGCAAATGGCTCGTACTGTTCTGCGATGAAATTAACTTGCCAGACATGGATCAATACGGCACACAGCGTGTCATCTCTTTCTTAAGACAACTACTCGAACATAAGGGCTTCTACAGAGCTAGCGGTGAGTTGAAACATCTGTTTTACTTAAATACTATGGTTATTGAAACCCCTGTTTATAAATGGCTTGTAACTAAAGTAGCGTTTCAGCCTAATGCTATCTAACTTTTATTTATATAAAGATTGGAATGTGTTTTAAAGGGTTTACAAATATCACGTTACTATAAATAAATTCCTAAAATTATGTGTTCCTAAAACATAAAGATTTAAAAACAGTCACCCTCTATAAATGGCCTCCCTTCACCACTTTGGTCTTGGAAGAAGTGGCGCATCTCCCCAAAATACTAATATGGTGTTTACTACATTCAGACCACTCATGGGTACATCTGGAACGCATCCAATTCGTGGGTGCTTGTAACCCGCCTACCGACCCCGGACGTAAGCCGCTGTCACATCGGCTGCTACGTCATGTGCCCGTCATTTACGTCGACTACCCTGGAGAGACTTCACTTGAACAGGTAAATAAAACACTCATTTGTTTGTAAATAAAAAAAGAGATGATGAAGGTAGCTTTCATACTAGTTTACATGTTGAATTTCAGCGTGTTTATAGGCGACATATTTATATTGAAGTCAGAGGTATCCTCTAAACCTGTATGGTATTCAACTTAATTTTAGGGTTTTTACTTTGCCCTCACTTTGTTTTAGTTAGTCCCTTTGACTACATACCCATCTTAATCTGCTCTACAGATTTACGGCACCTTTACCCGTGCAATGTTACGCATGCAACCAGCGCTACGCGGCTACGCCGAGCCGCTAACACAAGCTATGGTGAAGTTATACCTCGCATCACAAGAGCGGTTCACGCAAGACATGCAGCCGCATTACGTATACTCGCCCAGAGAGATGACCAGATGGGTGCGCGGTATCTGCGAGGCTATAAGGTAAAGTATTTATTTATTTTATTAACAACATTTAGTGCGAACCAATGATGCAATACTTCGTATCGCAAGATATATTCACGAGATTTATGTGATTCGAAAATGATATACAAATCTCGTGTCATCAGTCTCGTACGTTTTATGACCGCGCTAGACATGAATTTTGACGTCGTCTTTCAAAATTGCTAAAATATTATATAAATTTTAATTTAGAAAATTATCGTCCTTTTCAGTAACAAACATTCATATTTTATGTATAAAAAATTATGTGCCCTATGAGCCAAGTGAAATCTAAAACTATACGTCTTAGAATTTAAATCGCGTTTGAGTATTTTTAATTTTTTTTTTTTGTTTTGTAGGCCTCTGGATAACCTGAACGTTGAAGGCCTAGTAAGACTATGGGCGCACGAAGCCCTCCGTCTATTCCAAGACCGATTGGTTGACGACACTGAAAGACAATGGACCGACGAGAACATCGACAACGTTGCTATGATGTTCTTCCCAGGTAAATTATTGAAAATTAAACCTTATCAACTTAACTTTTAGGCTGAATTTTATTGGATTCTTGCACTGGTAAACTAGCATTGCAAATTGAATTTAATTGCTGTGATGTTAAGTTAGGGTTTTGTCTAATATGTTTGGATGTTTTCAGGTATTAATAGAGAACAAGCTTTGGCTCGTCCTATTCTGTACAGTAACTGGCTCAGCAAGGACTATGTGCCAGTACTTAGAGATCAATTGAGGGAATACGTCAAAGCTAGGCTCAAGGTAAAGTAAAAATATATAGAATTTCGTGCATTATTTGTAACTATTTGTAACATTTTAAAATAGTTTTTGTTTTAATTTGAACTCCTAACATAAACACAGTGCGTCTCTCCTCAAGTCTTTAAATAGACACAGCAAACTTAGACTCAGCGACTTAAAATCACCCTGCGAAATAAGGTTGGACAACAAAATATTCTTCATTCCAGCGATCTACAATGATAAACTTTTTCCGGCAGTGTTATAGCTTTGAATATTCTTACTATAGTTTGACCGACAGCTACCTCATACAATGCGCGGCGAAGCGGGGGGCGGGACGCCGTGAGCGTTAACGAATGAGCGGCCTGCACTGCCCCCCGACTTGCCGCACACATGCCTAAGGCAGTGGTTTCGGTCAAACTATTTGTTCTTTATTCATTGTTGACCTACGAGTACTATTTATTTAGAGCTCCTGTCGCCTGTGATAGAGGATAATTAATCCTAGCACAAGCATCTAACATTGTACTACCTTAATTTAGTTTAGTTTATTGAAATTATTGAATTATTTATCTAATATTCATATTTTACCAATTTTGATTCTGAATAAAGATTTAATACTAATTTGTTAATTCCCAAGGTATTCTACGAAGAAGAACTCGATGTACCTCTGGTACTATTCGACGAGGTATTAGACCACGTGCTACGTATCGACCGTATCTTCAGACAGCCTCAGGGACATTTACTGCTGATCGGTGTGTCGGGCGCTGGCAAAACTACCCTCAGTCGCTTCGTCGCCTGGATGAATGGGCTTAGCATCTTCCAGATCAAGGTAAGAGAACGTTTATAGTAGAAAATAAAGTATAAGTTACTAATTTGTGAAAGATGTTGATGACCAAATTGACCCAAAAAATATATTTGTTCAGTTTTTAGTGCATTAACCTTTCGTATGAACGTGGATCCACGCGAGACACTTAGGCTTTTTAATTGTTTCTGTAAGTACGGCATACGAATGGTTAATTTAAAACCAACTCGCACTGGCTCTTTGTGGTGAATTATGTCCTGCTCCCTCTCACTAGAGAGGAGGCCTGTCCCAGCAGTGGGAACGTTATAGGTGATAATGCTAGTGCATTGATATTGTGTGTTATCATGGCTCTTGTTCGAATTACCAACAAAAGCTTTAATTTGAAAGGTATATTTCCGCTGCCTACATGAACCATGATACATATTCTGCTATTGGTTTAACCTCGTCTTATTTTCCTTGTCCTTATATCTCTCAAAACAAATTTTCAGCTTACAAACAACAATATAACACTAATCTCCTTTTCCAAAGGTGCACAACAAATACACGGGCGCTGATTTCGACGAAGACCTTCGTTCAGTGCTCCGTCGTGCGGGCTGTCGCGATGAGAAGGTGGCCTTCATTCTCGACGAGTCCAATGTACTCGACAGCGGCTTCCTCGAGAGAATGAACACTCTATTAGCTAATGGAGAGGTAAGTTATAGGTCAAGGAACTATGGGCCTGTGAACTGTACAAATAGAAAAATATTAAGGCCTACTCTGCTATCACAGGATGTTCTAAGTATTATAATAGTACCTAGTCTATGCGTCATATTCGTAAACGGGCGCCGTCAGTAGGGACTGGTCATTTCTTAGCTGCCACGGTTTATTTGAATTTATTTTAATTTTTGAATTGTTTTTGTTTTTATATTTTTATTACGGACGCTTTTAACGTGCACGTCTTTCTACATTGTTCTCACATGTATAATTTCAACATGAATGATGTAACCAATATTTTGATTCAAAAGAGTGTCCATGGAGTTTATTGCCCGTTCTTGTCCATAGGTACCTACTACGCTTTGGAATGGGCAACTAGCTTCATCTTTCTGACTGACTGACCCCTTGACAATTTAAAAGTACCTGTAAATTGTTTATTTCAAATAAATCCTTTAAGTTTGATTACGATCCGTCTATTATTGGAAGAATCACTGACGTTGGCATTATTCTCCTAAAAGCTGCCATAAAAAAAAAAACTAAAATTATCCTGAATTTCCAAAAGGAAGAATAAGATAATTGGTATTCCTGATATGTGCTTAACTAACTATGTTTTTCTAGGTTCCTGGTCTATTCGAAGGTGACGAATTCGCTGCTCTTATGACTCAGTGCAAAGAAGGTGCCCAGAGGGAAGGTCTGATGTTGGATTCTAACGACGAATTGTACAAATGGTAAGCTGGATTATCAATACCATAATAGAAGTATCCACTTGCGAGCAATATGCCAGACTGCATGGTCTGGCATATAATGTTAAGAAGAGTGTGGTCTTGGTCTTTGGGCCCAAGAGTAAGTACCCAGAAGCTGTACCTTCAGTTAAGTTAAGCGGTTTGTCCCTTGTGAGGGTAGACCAATTTAAATATCTGGGTCACTTATTGACCACTGGCCTCAAAGATGATGAGGATATTGACAGGGAGCGGAGGGCGCTGTGTGTGAGAGCTAACATGATTGCCCGCAGATTCAGGCGTGCCTCTAAGGAGGTTAGGCGCACTATATTTAGTGCTTACTGCACGTCTTTTTACTCTTGCAGTCTGTGGGCTCATTATACTCAGAAATCATACGGCGCCCTTCGCGTCCAATACAATAACGCATTCAGGGTGCTGATGGGGTTGCCTCGATACTGCAGCGCATCAGGGATGTTTTCTGAAGCTCGCGTTGACTGCTTCTACACTGTGATGCGGAAGCGGTGCGCATCCCTGGTTAGTAGGGTGCGGGGCAGCACCAACAGCATCCTGTCTGTGATAGCAAGCAGGCTAGATTGTGCGTTTGTGAACCACTGCTGCAAGGTATCGGCTGGGCCTGTCACCTTGCAGCAGTGATGTCACAAATTGTTTCTGTGTTAATGTTTTACTAACGTATTTTATAAGTTACTAACACTATGAGTCTTGTTACATGATTTATTGAATAAAATTATTATTATTATTATAACCCACTTCCTCTCAAAGATATTGTGTAAACTCTTATATTTTTAACCCTCTGAACAGGTACATACCATCGGGGTAACGCATATCTAACCAATTTGAAAATAGAATCCCATACACACGACCCTTTTTTTCGTAGGGAAGCGTTACTAAAGCGGCCGAGCGCTACAAGCAAGAATAGTCCTTATAGTGTACAGATATGCGTTTCTTCAATAGTACTACTTTAAAAAAGACTGAAACCAGCTAATATTCTACTGTCAAGTAATTTATATTAATATAAAGTCACTCTATTTTAACCCAGGTTTACCGGCCAAGTAATGCGCAACCTGCACGTGGTGTTCACAATGAACCCGTCGTCTGAGGGTCTTAAGGACCGCGCGGCGACGTCGCCCGCTCTCTTCAATAGATGTGTGCTCAACTGGTTCGGAGACTGGAGCGATGGGGCTCTGTTCCAAGTAAGTTATTGTTTGAACTGCTGATCGTCTGCCTCATCAGCCTTTGCAGTCCACTGCAAGTCATGGACCTCTTCAATTACTGATACTGAGCTCCATTCTCAGCTACTCTCTTCCATTTATTAGCAACCACCACAGCAAATATCATCGTTCCTTCTAGCTTGAGGGCTTCCCACTGCGTTTGCAGATTCATGGACACGATTGCCTCATCGACATTGGGTCACATCACCTTTTTTTTTGAGTGAAAACTTTAGGCGCGTCGGTCATTTTTGAGATAGGAAAAAACAATTGAACTCGCGACACCGTTACCGACACCTCATTTTTGTAAACGCGATTGTGCTCTGTATTTATATTTCGTTACGGATCAATGTTCTATGCAAGTATTTTTATTTTAAAGGCTTTGGAAGTTTTTTTATTTTTTTGTAAATCTCGATTGTGCACTTTATTTAGATAAGGTTACGGACCAATGTTCTATACAAGTATTTTTCTTCCACCAAGGCGATCTTGTTCAAGTTTTCACTTCTGTCGGCACTCCCGGGATGCCACTGTTCTTTTTTTCCATACAATTCGAAATTTCACCAGCGTGCTAACAACATAAAAATTAAGGTGCTTCAGAAAATTTTGTATCAATAAAATAATTTTCGTTTTAGGTCGGCAAAGAGTTCACTCAACGTATGGACCTCGACTCAGCCGAGTATTCACCGCCGGACGGTTTCCCGTCAGCCTGTGGCGAGGTGGGCGACCGTCCTTCTCACCGCGAAGCCGTGGTTAACGCCTGCGTCTATGTGCACCAGACCTTGCATAGAGCTAATGCTAGCCTTGCGAAGAGGGCTAACCGTACTATGGCTATTACTCCTAGGTAAGTTTGTTTTTACTCATAGTTTAATAAAAATGGTGGCCATTGAAGTGACTGCATTATATCAGCGACGGATTTATCAAATACTTAGGCCGACACAAATTTTTGATTGGTTTGTCTTACTAGGCAAAACAAGTTCTTTTAGCGCTAGCGCTTTCTCACTGATCTATTCACATTAGTAGGAGTTTTATTGCCCATTCCTCTCCATACGAAAACTACCTTTTGGAAGGGACGACTAGAATCAATTTTATTATTTTGTAAATTTTGACGTTCAAAAGTGCCATACATGGGCCTATTTGAAATAAATTATTTGACTTTGACTTTATTAGGGCAAATTTTTTGGATAGGCCAAAAAACTATTTTGACTGTGAACACTTCTATCATTGATCAGAAGCCAGCCAGTCCTAAAAGTAGTCGTAACGTTGAAAATATGTCACGAGAGCTGCCGTACTCCATTAACTTCCGATTGCTACATCAACCAACTCATTCAAATAATTTCATGACAACCTTTTTCCACTAAAACAGACACTACTTAGACTTCATCCAACAAATGGTGAAGCTTTACGCGGAAAAGCGCGCCGATCTTGAAGAACAACAGCTTCACTTGAACGTGGGTCTAGGCAAGATCGCTGAAACGGTGGAGCAGGTTGAAGAGATGCAGAAGAGTCTGGCTGTTAAATCACAGGTAAATTATGTTCTTTTTAGAAATCTGCAAATCCAAGTAATATAAAATGTAGAAAATATAATTATACTACGCATAAAAGCGAAACTCCCGTTCTGAATGCTTTCATTGAGTTTTGAGGCGTTTGATATGCCCAGTTTCTTTTTTAAACTAAGCATTGTTACTTCATCGAAGCCTTTGGTTTTCCAAAATGTTACAAAATTGTTTATAATAAGGCTGGGCGTTTCAAAGACTTTGTAGAAGTAGAAAAGTTTTACTCATTTGTGTCTTGCAAAATTCTTTATAGGAACTGCAACAAAAGAACGAAGCTGCCAACGCTAAGCTTCGGCAGATGGTGAAAGATCAACAAGAAGCTGAAAAGAAGAAAGTTGAAAGTCAAGAAATTCAGGTACGATACATTTTCATTACCACTTTTTCATCATCACGAAACGCTACTACTAAAATCCATAAAAAAACTCTTCAGGATGACATTTTTTAATACTATTTACAAAACCGTCTCCGTAAACAAACTTGTGTCTCGAGACATCGCACCAAGTCTCCGGACTCCGCCCGACATGTTTAGCGATATCGAAAACGATAAAATAAGTCGTGGAACAAAAATCGGGTGACTTATGTCGCTATGTCGCAGTCTGGCTCTAACACAACAATCTTGATACTTTTTGGAACACAAGAATTAAAATGATTAACTTTGTGATTTAGGTCGCTCTAGAGAAACAAACAAAGGAGATAGAAGCAAAGCGTCGCGACGTAATGGCTGACCTCGCACAAGTGGAACCTGCCGTCATTGAGGCGCAAAATGGTTTGACTCTTTACTGTACTCGCATGACACTCATGTGGTATTCATACAATAATGTACCGGTTTTAGTTGAGATTTCTATCATTTGGACGAAAATAGAAAGGCCCACCTGATTCGTTCAATTTAATATAAACGTTTGCTTAAATTTGATTTCCAACAAGATGCTAATTTTCGTGGTAGCCGCGGTCATAGAACGTGGGAGCGAGATGACAAGAGACTCAGTATAGAGCTGTTAGAAACCCCGTACTTAAATATTCAAAGTCCTACTCACACGTTTTATGACCGAGACTTGCCTCAAGTTCTTTTTTTGTCTTTGAACTAAAACCAGTAATTCTTACATAACCTCATGTTATTTGTGTTTGTCCAGTTAATGAATACCACGACGTTACTTTGTTTAGTCACTGTTCAAGCAATTATTAGTTTAGTATTGTTTGTTGCTCTATATTTGATTAACTTTGATGTCAGTAGTTCGATCTAACGTTTGTATTTTGCAGTCACAAGAAAGATGCCTCGTTCGTTTCTGTTATATGTTTTATAAATTTCATTTTTATTAACGAGTTGGTTTCTGAATGAGTTAATGTAACAGTTGAAAGAATATTCAGAAATCAGTCATATTTATTTTATGGCAGCGTGGTTATAGTCACTCACTCAGACTCCATTTAAAACTTTACGGTGGAACTGTTATATCAATCCATAGATTAAATAAAAACCTTGTTTTAATTCAACAAGGACTTATGAAGTCTGAAAAAGTCTGACTAAAACGACATTTAGTATTAAACCCGAAGACAATCCTATAAAACAGCCGTGCGCTCGATCAAGAAACAGCAACTAGTCGAAGTGAGGTCCATGGCCAACCCGCCGTCCGTCGTCAAAATGGCGCTGGAGTCCATTTGCACCCTCCTCGGGGAGAAAGGGGACACTTGGAAGGGCATCCGCTCCGTCGTCATGAAGGACAACTTCATATCAACCATCGTTAACTTCGAGACAGAAAATATCACGTTAGTTTTGTCAATTATTCTCACTGTGAGATAGCATGTCGTAGTTTTTTGTTGTTGAATAGCACTAAAGCTTCGGCCAAACCTGCGCGTCAAGTACGCAGGACGCGGAACGCGAAGCGGGAGCGTCAACAACGCGAAACTAAACGCGCACAACTGCGCAACTACAGCACGAACCGAACAATGATCGGAAGTCGCCCGAGGCGAGCCGAGGATGCACGAAGTTATTCGAAGTGTCTCTCTACACTCTCGTCCTCGCCCAACTTCTACTTCGTGAAGACGAGTGCGTCCCGCTGACGCTGTGTTCTCGCGTTACGGTCGCGTAGGTGTGCAAGGCGCATTGATAAACACGAGCAGCGTCCTCCGCGCGACTGTCACCCCCGCTTCGCAGTCTCTTTAGTCGCGCAGGTTTGGCCGAAACTTAACTGTTGTTGTGTACCCAAATAGCTGTGGACAGCTACGGGTGAAGAGTGTAGTGTCTAGAAGTGTCTGTTGTAACTTTTGATACTCTGTTATGCACCTTTTTCTTTCAGTATTTCCTTTGACAAGTTTACGTGTCGAATAAGTAAAAACGTCGGGTATTAAACGACATACTATCTCAACAGATATTACAAAAAAAAACTTTTGTTTTTGATATGAATGTAATGTTCTAGAGATCAACATCCTAGATAGCAATTTAGTATTCTTTAGTTTTAATATCCTAGTCGTATTTATTGGCAAAAACATTACCTACCTTGTTACCTATTTTGATTGTTATGTTATGCATTAAATTTTGATATATTTTGTAAGTTTTGACACAAAACAGAACATTTAAATGTATTCAATTCTTTATACATTTTTCTTTATTGTTATGAATGAATTTTATAGATAAATATGTTGTTGTAAATAAGCTAAGCTCGCTTGCATTATGTGACTGTTGTTATTAATATAGAAGAAAACGTAACGCTGTGATCACTGTAATGTAAAATGGCATCTATGTAATGTAAGGCACACTAATATACAGTGAATACTCGTGACTAACCCCGCTAAGCATCGTCGTGAATCATTTAACATTTGTTTAACATTACGTATCTTAACCGTTTCTTTTCAGAAAAAAAAACTTTTATTTATTTACGTTTCAGCTATCTGGGGCTATAGGAAATTGTTATCAATTGTTTTATAAAGACAAAGTTTAAGAGACCATATTTGTAACAGTTTCCTGGACTCCCGCGCTGGTAGCAGCGGTAAAATTTCAACGTTAAATAATAACGCCAGCCGCATGTGTCACAGAAAGCAGCTAAATGCCTTTTTTGTTTCTCTCTTTTTTGTACTCTCTCGCTCTCGCTTCGTGCTGGTGACGGACGCGACGCGACACACCAATGGCGCTGACGAACACCCACGAATACCTTCGAACATCGTCGAACCGTTTGTAATGTACAGCGGTGAAATCTATAAAGAAGCAGCATTTGGTGGAAGTGAGATCTATGGGCAATCCGCCGGCGCTCGTGAAGGTCGCTCTGGAGTCTATCTGCCTCCTGCTCGGGGAGAACGCCACCGACTGGAAGGCGATCCGCGCCGTCATCATGCGAGAGAATTTCATCAACAGCATCGTCTCCAATTTCTCCACCGAGGACATAACGTGAGCACCGCCGCTTGTTTTCCACCCCTCCCATTTGTCCCCTCTGTTTTGTTGGGTGGTGGTTTGTAAGGATTTTGATCTTTGGATCACGAAGTATTCCAATGCTAGTTTCACACGATTTTTTTTATCCATCATTTCGAAATGTTTTTTTTAATACAAAAATCAAAATCGCGTGCAATTTGCATAGTAAGATAGGCAAAATTTTGATGCTTGCTGCATGCTTTTCGCATGGTATGTTCAGTTTGTATGCATTTTTATTGATATTAAGACGCACGCGCATGTATCGGTAATTGGTACGTATGTGGTGGTAGTTGGTTGACAATATTAGAAAATTAAAACACCTAGACAACTTGAATCGAATTAATACAAAAAGTAGACATTAATCACTGAAACAACCGTTCCATTCTCAACAACTTTATTCATTACACACTTAACAACTTATACTAAAAACTTACGTTAGACCAACGCCAATATTACACTTCAAAATATACAATACACCATACTCGTACATTACCTTGACATTCAGGACGCATGAATGTATTTGCCAATAAATAATGTCCGTGTCCAACCGCCGAGAAAGGGACTCACTACCGACGGTGAAATAGCTTGTTTTTTTTTTCCGTTTAATATTATGTTTATTTTGTTTTGTTTGCTATCTAATGTGTCCTTCGAGCAGGGGAAGGCAATGTGTTTATCTCTAGAATCTTTGTTTGCTGTGTGGGTAAGTGACGTCCTGTTTTATATTTGAAGTGAGGTACAGGAGTAACAAGATGTGCATGTTGGACGCGGTTACTGTGTAAATTAAACTTTTGATCAAATTCATGTTTAAACACTGGTTTATTTCTTCGGTTTTTCTAGCCCCAAAATCATCTAAATATAACCATCATACTTACAGTACAAATATGTTCTTAATGTCCCTCGGTAAACCTCGTGTTTCGTCAGTCGTCGGATTTCTATCAGTTGCCCTTTGCACTTGGTGCAGACCGGACGCTCTCAATCGACTTGGAAGTATATAGAGTTGTTAATACTCTTTTAACTTAATGTACTTTATTTAAAAAATAGTAGGAAAGCTGCTAAAGTCGCAGGAACTACAGATAGGAAAATAGTTTTACAGATCTATATAGTTCACACGAAAATTAAAACAAAACAACAATAAAGTACTTAGTTCTGAATTCAAATTATTATGCAAGATAAATATAATAATTGATGGACATGGAAATTAGCATTCGTGTGTATTCGGAAATGCGATGGTTCCCGAGGGCCATTAAGAAAATAGAAATACTGTACATATGTACTCATTAAAAAAAACTAAGAAGTCAGACATGAATTTGACCGACAGTAAGCATACCGTGTCGTACATACAAGTCAAAATTTCTCTGGTACAAGGTCAAAAGTCATTCATTGAGATGGTCTGGTTCATTGACATTGCACGATGCACGTAATAAAGTTAAATTATCGCCACACTTTGAAACTGTTTCTTATATTAATGAATAAATGTGTGTGTATACCAGTGATGATGTTCGCGAGAAAATGAGGACTCGGTACCTGAGCAATCCTGATTACAACTTCGAGAAGGTGAACAGAGCCAGTATGGCTTGCGGTCCTATGGTCAAATGGGCTATCGCTCAGGTAAGATACTTTTAATAATCCTCTTCGAATATAATCAATATACTTGTAATATACTTAGCGCTGAACAAATTAATTTTAGCTTTTTACGAACAACCGCACGTCATTGGTACACCCCGATTCAAACTTAATGGCGGTTCTGAACATGAGGCGAGTCGCTGCGCAGTAACGAATTCATGGGTCAGCGGGGGTGAGGGGTGCGGTACTGCGCAGCGAGTGGCGCACTTCTGAGCCGCCAATGAGTTCGAATCTAACTGTAACAGTTGAAGTGCGAAAACCGCCCTTGTTGCTACGATACAGAGGTGCTGTCAATTTCAAACTGTTACCATGGATGAACGGTTGAATGTTGAATTTACTGATGCCCATTTTTACACACAAAGAGGATGTGCGTCGTCTATTCAGCGCTTTAACTTAGATTAAACTTGATGAGACTTCTTTTTACAACTTGGTATGAAATCGTAAGTACTCTCAACTAACTCTTGTTCACTTGTTTACTCATATCCACAGATTGAATACGCAGACATGTTAAAACGGGTAGAACCTCTTCGCAATGAGCTCCAAGCTCTAGAAAACCGCGCTCAAAGCAACGTGACCGCTGGCAACGAAGTGAGCGAGTTGATTGCTCAGCTCGAGAAGTCTATTGCGTCTTACAAGGAAGAATATGCGCAACTTATCAGCCAGGCTCAGGCTATCAAGACTGACTTGGAGAATGTGCAGGCTAAGGTAAGATATTGAGGCCGGCTTGGTTATATGAGAAGTATAGATAAATGGTTGATGTC
Organism: Agrochola litura; assembly: GCA_949152395.1. Classification (NCBI taxonomy): domain Eukaryota; kingdom Metazoa; phylum Arthropoda; class Insecta; order Lepidoptera; family Noctuidae; genus Agrochola; species Agrochola litura. The sequence continues at coordinate 10,359,233 of OX424509.1, read as the reverse complement.
TCACAATAACATTCCTTTACAGGATTTGATCATTATTAAAAAACTGTCGCCGCGTGCAACATTATAGGGCGGGGTTTTTCAATCGATCTAAAGTACCATATCAAAAAATTGTTTTTTTGGTTGTCATATTTCAGCATGAAACAAATATTTTTTCCCAAAACCGCGCATCACATGTTCAGATAGAACTTAACAAATCGTTAAAAAGAAAGTCTATCTCTTAATATTTTTCCTACGTAATAACTTTACTCAACCGTTATGATTTACGCAGGTGGACAGGTCCATAGCTCTACTGAAGAGTCTGGTAATCGAGCGAGAACGTTGGGAATCCAGCTCAGAGACGTTCCGCTCACAAATGAGCACCATCGTCGGAGATGTCTTACTGTCCGCCGCTTTCATCGCTTATGGTGGATACTTCGATCAGCATGTAAGTTACACTATTTATGTACAAAATAATAATAATACCAGCCTTTTTTGTCCCACTGCAGGGTTAAGGTCTTTTCTCATACAGAGAAGGTACATGTGAGTACAGCCGCTTCATGTGAAATACTGATAATATACAACCGCATCTTGGTACCTGACCTTGTTTGGAAAATAGACGAAAAGATGCGCTAGTGCTATCTTATTGAAGTGAAAACTTCTTTAGGCGCGTTTGGACATTTTTGAGATGGAAAAAAACAAATGAACTCGCGACACCGTTACCGACACCTCATTTTTTTAAACGTGATTGTGCTCTTTATTTATATTATGTTACTTATTTTAACTTTAAAGGTTTAGGAAGTTTTTTTTTTTTTTGTAAACTCGATTGTGCTCTTTATTTAGATAAGGTTACGGACCAATGTTCTATTCAAGTATTTTTCTTCCACCAAGGCGATCTTGTTCAAGTTTTCACTTCTGTCAGCAATCCCGCAGTGCTACTGTTTTTTTTTTTTTTTTGTGTCATTTTCTTTTCGATCTGAAAATACAATCCCAAATTCTTCCTCCCCAGTATCGTCAAAACCTATTCCAAACATGGACAGCCCACTTAGCTGCCGCAAACATCAAGTACCGGGCGGACATAGCTCGCACGGAGTACCTCAGTAACCCTGACGAGCGACTACGTTGGCAAGCAAACGCTTTGCCTACAGACGAACTGTGTGTGGAGAACGCTATCATGCTTAGGGTAAGAATTGCTTGATTATTTGTTTGGTGCCTTATTTATGCGACAGCGGAAACTTAAGTCTTAAAATTAGATGTGACGAGAATCATTATTCCTTTACGAAAAAGAGATGGTTATATCCGTCCTGTATAGCTTCATCTCTCCATTTCTCCGTAACGTGCTTTGTGTAAGTAATTTCACCGAACAAAGTATTCGTCATTAAGGTATACAAATAGTAAGGTAAATCATTTTGAAGGTATGAACAACTTTGGTAAATTAAAACTGTGAGTGTCGTAAATAGCTTTCAGTTTCTGGAAACCGTTTTCTATGTTCAACTTTCGTTTTAGCGCTTCAACCGTTACCCGCTCATCATCGACCCTTCAGGCCAAGCAACAGAATTCATAATGCGCGAGTTCAAGGAACGCAAGATCACCAAGACGTCTTTCCTCGACGACTCGTTCAGAAAGAACCTGGAGTCTGCATTGCGTTTCGGAAACCCGCTGCTTGTACAAGTAAGTATTGCTTAGCGAACAATAGTAACTATTTATTCTTTGGTAACTAACTAGCAAGATTTTTTAAAGTGAAACTTCTTAGGCGGCGATTCGATAATTGGACGAGAATTGAGAGTGAAATTTCAAAGACGCGTTACGTTTAGGCACATTTCGTTACATAAGAGAGAAGAAAGATATGACTCTCTCTGTCTCTCACACTAAATCTCTCCTATTCTTATATTTTAAGAAGTTTCACTTCTATCATACGGTGCTGCACGCACCACTTAATGTACTCTGTGCTTTGTATTTATTAAACAAAAATGTACGTGCAACATGATACGTGTTACGTTGCTGAACAATCAACTTTTATTTAAAATCATTGTTAGGTCAGGAGGTGCTCATTATGTTGGGTCTCGCATGCCGCAATCACAGATGCAGTACAATTTCAATTGTGTCTTGCGTAAATCTACGTGTGCATGTGAAGAGTCACGTGTTGCGTGTCAATTTTATCCTAAAAACACGCTATATTTAACGTCCAAAATATGATTAACTTCTTTGTTTTTTAGGATGTAGAGAATTACGACCCGATCCTGAATCCCGTACTGAACAGGGAACTTCGTCGTACTGGTGGCCGAGTGCTCATTACCCTCGGAGACCAGGACATTGATCTTAGTCCCTCGTTCGTCATATTCCTTAGTACCAGGTAAGTTAATAGCTTTTAGTATTCTTTGTGAGAAACCTAGCACACATTTCACTAGAGATAAATCTTTAAAGTCTTCAAAACATTCCTTATTCCAAACCATTCTATAACTTTATCGATAACTAAAAAATTGTTTTATGTTTTTTTGTAAAGTAAATGTTAAAAGTGTTCATCTATTGTTATGTAGCAGAAAATAAATTTTCACGACTACCCCTCCCGTTAAAATCTAGGCCAAATATTTTTTCATATTCGGATAGCTCATGACCTAAAGAGGTGCCATAAAGAATATGAATTAACCTCTCGAATGCCGTAATTACAGACACAATTAAAAAACCATTGTGTCTCGTGTATATCTACGTTCCGGCATACCAAGGGTTAAATATCGCGTGTATTCTGGGTGAAAAACAAGTGACTGCTTGTTCCACCCCTTTCGGATAAGTTCTGTACCCTAATTGCGTAATAACCGATAAATCACAATCTGTTTCGATTTGAATCAGATTGCTAATCCATTGCTTCATAAGTTGGAAAAGAAAATCTGCTCAACAACGTAAATAACGCAATGAATGTTGTTGTACTGTCAAAATGAAACAAATTTGTCAGAATCGTTTACGAAAATAAGTTACGCAATTAGAGTACAGGATTTGTTGTTGAAGTTTTACCTCTTCCATTTTAAATTTGTTCGGTTCCTACACGAAACATGATTTGAATCGTAATAAAATTTAAGTATCTAACTAACTCACAACTTGATTTTAGGGACCCGACAGTAGAATTCCCTCCGGACATGTGTTCTCGAGTGACGTTCGTCAACTTCACCGTTACCCGCTCGTCGCTACAATCACAGTGCTTGCACAGAGTACTCAAGGCTGAAAGACCTGATATCGATACCAAGAGGTCTGACCTGCTGAAGTTGCAAGGTAAGTTCAGCAGTTAATCAATCAGTCTTCTTGTGTCCACTTGAACTTGTTTTTCATATCTTTCAAGGGGCTCAAAAACATTTGAGACACTAACTAAAACTATAGCTGACTCAAATCTTTGCCTCTCTCTCTTTCTCTCTTAGCATTTAGCAATAAGACCGCCTATTTTTAAACACCCTGTTTTTAGATTTATATAGTTACTTTAATGGTGCACCTACTTCTATTTCCTTTGGAGTTACCTGCTTTGCAATATTTTTAATGTGAAAACTTCTTTAAGCGCGTTGGGCATTTTTGAGATAGGACTAAACCATTGATTTCGCGACACCATGACGACATCTTATTTTTGTAAACGAGATTGTGCTCTTTATTAATATTACATTACGGGTCAATGTTCTATGCAAGTATTTTTCTTTGAAGGTTTTGTAAACGCGATTGAGCTCTTTATTTATATTACGTTACGGATCAATGTTCTATGCAAGTATTTTTACTTTAAAGGCTTCGGAAGTATTATTTTTGGAAACGCGATTGTGCTCTTTATTTAGATAAGGTTACGGACCAATGTTCTATACAAGTATTTTTTCTTCCACCAAGGCGATCTTGTTCAAGTTTTCACTTCTGTCGGCACTCCCGGAGTGCCACCACTTTTTTTTTGCAAATAACAGATTGCTTTCTATTCAGGCGAGTTCCACCTCCGTCTACGTCAGCTAGAGAAGTCGTTGCTCCAAGCTCTAAACGACGCTAAAGGCAAGATCCTGGACGATGACTCGGTGATCGCCACGCTTGAGACCCTGAAGAAGGAAGCTGATGACATCGGACAGAAGGTGGAAGAGACGGACAAAGTTATTGGAGAGATTGAAACTGTCAGCCAACAGTACTTACCGCTGTCTCAAGTAAGTACACAAATGTTTCGTTGGTAATAATTGAATTCCTGTTGTAAAATTTTTTCGTCCAATCCTACCCCTATCTAGTTACCTTCATATCTTCCTCCCCCACCCTCCTATTCCCCCATCATTCATCATTTTTAACCGACTTCTGAAAGGAGGAGGTTCTCTATTCGACTGTTTTTTTTTTACAACTGAAAAGTGAAAAAAAACACTACAAAGTGGTGTATTTGGTTTTGATTTTTCGTTTTTTGCCACAGATTTCCGAAATTTAAGTTATTTTTCACTTGGTAGTGTTTTTTTGGAAGTTGGTTGTTTTTTTCATTCATTTCGTTCCTCTCTTATTTGGTTGCCTATCTATCTGGTTGTCTACCTGTATCTGGTTAAATTGGAAACATTATAGGCATAGACCGGTGCCTATGCCTGTAATGTATTTTTTTTGGAACCATTCTCATTCACCAGCGATAAACACTTGAGAAGAAAACTTTCAGAATTAACTTCCTTTTCATTTATTTTGTTTACCGAGCTTCAGACAGACTAGCGAATCTCAATAGCTTGACATTTATAAATGCAATATAAATACTTCCTGACCTTGTCAACCTAGTTACAATAAAGCGAGACGGCAATAAACTACTCACTTCATTCAGTTCAAAGATGTTTATGAATACAAAAGACGAAAGTTTTATGTTCTACATGTAACTAACTCAACATCTTTACTTCCCAGGCCTGTAGCAGCATCTACTTCACAATGGAGTCGCTCCACCAAGTGCACTTCCTCTACCAGTACTCTTTGAAGATGTTCCTGGACATCTTCAGCTCGGTACTGGTTTGTCCCATGCTCAGTGGCACCACAGACTACACGGCTAGGCTCAAGATTATTACTGAAGAACTGTTTGCGGTAAGTACTCCTGGGCAAGTAAGCGTTTTATATGAATATGAGCAAATTTTATTCGTATAAGCGAATGTGATCAAGCGTTTCTCACGATTATTAACATTAACGTTATAAAAATAGGGTCCATATTCATATGAAACACTTACTGAGCAAGTGCGGGATCGGTGTTTCGCCTTCAGACTTGTAGTTTGAGAATTAGTTGCCCCCTGAGAACAGAATCTGAATCAGATTACACATATTTGGTTAATTTTTTCTATTACTCAGCTTAGATTTTGCACTCACAGATACCGTTATAGATAGTGCAATCCACGAAGACGCTCCCCACTCCGCTCCGCTCCGTACTAAAGTACAGCTTACAGTACAATAATCGCGGAGTGGGGCGCGTCTTCGTGGATTGCACAATCTATACTTGTGTTTTGTATTTTAACCAGTTCACAACAAAAACTTCATGATTTTCAAACTTCACCAGGTGATATACGAGCGCGTAGCCCGCGGCATGTTACACACAGACCGCCTCACATTCGCTCTCCTACTCTGCCGCATACACCTCAAGGGTACAGGAGCTGAAGACACACTAGAGCGCTCCTTTAGCGTGTTCCTCGGAGGCAAGGAGGGCTTCGTGTCCACTACCTCGCCGCTTGAACCACTGACACACCAGCAACATGACGCTGCGGCTAGACTTAGCTCCAGGTAATACAACCAAAACATGACCTTGTTTTATTTTTTATTTTTAGTAATATGCTACCTATCTAAAGTGTTTTCCCGATTTACACATCACGCCTTGTTTCCCCGAAGGGTTGGGCAGAGGTGTCCCTGTAGCAGGTACACCCACTTTTCGCCAGTTATGTTTAAGTACCATGTAATAGGGGGTCAGCCTATTGCCATCAACTAGGCACAAATCCAGACTCCGAGCTGCTACTGAGAAATTTCAGATTCCCGATTTACTCAAGTAGAATCATTCAGTAACTCTTTATTATTCTTCTTTTCGTGTGGTTAGTGACTAACCTGGTGTCAGAGTTTTAAAGCCCCCCATGGGCCTCTGACTTGGCTTCACATGCCGTCGAGAAACATCTATCAGGCATGTCATGAACTCTTTATTTCTATCGTGCCAGTCTAGTATCTCACTAATTTTCTTAGGCTACCGCACTTCCGTCGCCTCCTCGACAAAGTGGACGAGCTACCAGAGCTATCCGCGTGGCTATCACAAGCTGCGCCTGAGCAGTGCGTGCCCACACTATGGGACGGAGAAGCCGCGTCGCCGCCCGCGACGCATACGTTGGCTATGTACCGGTTGTTGCTTATACAGGTATGATTTTTAATACTTTTAATCTAATTTGATAGTGTTGCAATTGCGACATCAATTTAACACAGGGTTAGGGCTAGTGACCAGTAATTATAAAAATATAATAAAAAAAAAATATTCTTTAACTAAAAAGAATAATTTTCAGATGCTCGCCGACATAGGGTTCTCCCTTTCCTTCAATTCGGCTTCTCTTTGCACGTTATTCGTTTTAATTTCATTGTTGCGATGTTATGATCCGTGGTCCCGGTAAATGACCTCTGCGCTACAGTTGTTAACGACAGGTTGCTCCAAAAAGCTATTTTAGAAAATTGTTAATAAATCAATAAATATTAACGTTTAATGAAATTAAAATATTTTCTTAAAAAGAAAACGCTAATCCGTATACGTGTGTTTAATTAATGTCACCATTAAAGCGCCAAGCTGTATAAGTATTTTAACGTTAATAATAAAAACAATTAGATCATTAGTAGCAAATCGTGTCAAATTTTTTTTACCACTTCATTTTCATTCCCGGCTAATTCAAACTAGTTTCTCTTTATTTCTCTCATTTTTTTGTGGTATGCGATAGTAAAAATTATTCGTCATCAAAATCTAAATATTTTATTTCACATAAACCTACAAGGGCACTTATGAAACGACAGAAGCTAGGTGCACGGTTCCAATTGGTAGTTTTCTATGGAGAAGAGCCGGCAAGAAACTCCACAGTTAGTGTAGGCCTATCAACAAGTACATCATAGAATATTCTATCTGGCTACTGGAGCGCTGCCCTTTATTTGAACAAACAAATCAAGTTCTATTCAACAAAAATTGTATTATTGTTATTTACCAATCCGTAATAGCCAAGGATGGCAGAAGAAGTGATTTTATGTTCCTGTCAGCGTTTTTGTTCTACCCTGGCAAAATATAGATCCCTCTTTAACAATAACCTATGTCTCCAGGCATTCCGTCCTGACCGCGTAATCGCAGCTGCAACTCAGCTGGTGACGGCAGTGCTAGGCGCAGGGTACATGGCTAAGGCCGAAACTGAACTGGACTTGTCATCCATCACTGAGACTCAGCTTAATGCTACGACACCCGCACTTTTGTGTTCCGTGCCCGGATATGACGCTAGTGGTAAGTGACAACTTCATTATATCATTAATTTCAAATGACCAGTCCCCTAACAGCGTAACACGTTTTCAATCACTATCTGAATGATTTTGAAGGATATTGCTAATCCATTGCCTCATATGTTCGAAAAATTTGTCTGCTCAACAACGTAAATAACGCAATGAATGTCGTTGAACTGTCAAAATGAAAGTTATTGCTGCTGTAAGTGTGTTACGCAATGACCCCGCTGATCTTGTTAAATTCAAAGTCAAAGTCAATTCATTCATTTCAATTAGACATATTAAAGGCATTTTTGAACGTCAAAATTTACAAGAAAATAAAATAGGGATGACGACAAAAATATTTTTTTTTCTGTCTTGTAGATTATAAAAAAATATTGAACACATTTTTCTTTTTTTACGTTATCAAAAGATTACGACGATACATTGTGTTAAAATGTACCATGACGTCACGAGAATGTAGATTTTATATTTACTTGTGGCATAGCGACACCTACTCCACAACTTTAAACGTTTTATCTAAGTAATTTTTTTATTAATATGATAAAGCAAAAAATACGAGTCAATTTTTTTTTTATTATCTTATTGACCGACTATATAGAATTTCTTTCTTTCGATCCAGGCATTATCGCTATTGATTCTAGTTGCCCCTTCCAAAAGGTAGAAGTCGTACCAACTAGTTGTTAATGAAAATGTACGTCTTCATTCATCAGGTCGTGTGGACGACATGGCAACTGAGTTGAACAAGCCACTCTCCAGCATCGCTATTGGTTCCGCCGAAGGTTTCAACCAAGCCGAGCGCGCCATCAACACTGCCTGCAAGACTGGACGGTAACTTCTCAATAACAGTCAAAAATATTATATTACTTCAATTTACATTTTATTATTGAAGCTACTTGAGGGCAAATGTAAGAAATAGGAGCTTGGTTAGGAGATTTCCAAATACTTACACAAAGTTTTGTAGCAATTCCCTTGGACAACCTTCGCCTGGGAAAAGCGGGAATGCATAGGATTTTTGAGGTAGGTAGGATTTTCCGTTGTCCTTTATGTGGTACTCTGTCGGGACATGAACTACTGTTTTAAAACCTCCAAATTATTGATACTAAAATGTTGGGAGTGCCTCTACTGCCGGCGCTGAGTATGAAAAAATTTTGCTGAAAACGGGGTTGAAATTTTGGCATAATGGAGTAGATAGGCGGGGTAGGCCATAATAAAAAAAAATCTAATAAAGCATAATTTTTTCCAGTATTATATTTCCATAATCGATTATTTCCATATTGCAGTAATCTAGTACTAAGTAGCTGGAACCGAACTAGTTAGATTACATTAAATATTTTTACTCGAAAAAAAGGTTCGGTTAGGTTAGAACGCTAAAAACAACTAGAATGTATAGAAAAAAATACTTTAATTAGGGTTAGTTAGTTGGGAGTTCTGAATACTGGATGGGTTTTCATAAACGCCGCGCCGCCGGTGTCCATTATGGGGGCCGGCGGTGCCGACCACAGAGTATGTAATGTGCCGGCAGCCGATGTTTTTAATCTCGGCAGTAATGTCATGCCGGTTCCCAACGGTGTTATTTTTGGAAGCCGGCGCCGGCAGCAGAGGTACTCCCTAAAATGTTACTAACTATACACTTCCATTCCAGCTGGGTGATGCTAAAGAACGTGCACCTAGCCCCCGTCTGGCTGGTCCAATTAGAGAAGAAGCTACACTCCCTCCAGCCACACCCGAACTTCCGTCTGTTCCTGACTACGGAAATCAGTCCCAAGTTACCTGTTAACTTATTGCGCGCCGGACGAGTGCTGGTGTTTGAGCCGCCGCCTGGTATTAGGGCTAATCTGCTCAGGACTTTTGCTACGGTGAGTTGGAAGGGTTAAAAAATGCAAGATTTCGTCGCTATTGCCCCGTCAGTGTTATCCGAGAATTTTTACAGAAGATTATAAAGATTTTTCTTTAAAGAAAGTCAAAAGCCAGGTCTGCAAGCAGCTAGTGTGCTTGAATGACATTTTGATGTCAGATTTAACTTTATTTTTAAATAACAAGATACTTGATTTTGTTCTTATAATAAAAAAGCAATCGAAAATAAAAGTTTACAAAATTATACAACAGGTCCCGGCAGCGCGCATGATGAAGCCACCATCGGAACGCGCAAGATTATACTTCCTACTTGCTTGGTTCCACGGTAACAAACCTTTGTTATTAATAATTTTATTCGATTTCTATAAAATTTTGTCTAATTTTTATGATTTGTAGTGTACCTGTATTGACCGATAACTTGTATATGTGTGGTGCAAACTAAATATAAGTTGGTTATTCGAAAATAAAGATTAACACACAATGGTGCTGATTCCCTTGTTCACAAACTAAATTAAATTTAAGTGCAGTGCATCTTTTTCTTTCTATTTCATTAAGAAAAGGAAAGAAGATAAATTTTAGTTTAGTCCTGTCAAATTAATCAGCACCTGTCACTACTCCATACAAGTTTAGACGTGATTAAAAACTTGCCCACTAAAATTAAGTCAATTTACGTCAAGCGCTGATTAATTTGAAAGGACTAAACTAAAAGTTATCTTCTGTCCTTTTTGTAATGAAATAGAAAGAAAAAGATGCACTGAACTTGAATTTAATTTAGTTTGTGAACAAGGGAATCGGCACCATTGACATTTATTCAAGACAACCACTTATATTATTTCGTTTCGCGCAGGTATTGTTCAAGAACGTCTGCGCTACGTGCCACTCGGGTGGGCTAAGTACTACGAGTTCAATGAGTCGGATCTGAGAGTTGCTTGCGACACTCTTGATACTTGGATCGATGCTACGGCTATGGTTCGTATTTTTCACATTATAATCTAGTTACATTCTATCAAATCTATTGTTCCGCAGGTTCTACAATGATAAAGAGCCAAATCGACCAACCATAAATTATTTTATGCTACTCGTAGGATGCGGTATAACAAAAAAAATAATAACTAGCAACTCGTTGTTGCATATGAAATTATATTCGAGTTAAATACGCCAACTAAACTAACAGAGTTCGTGCATGGATTGGGCTCACGTCAAAAGTGCAACGTATCCTATCCTATTAAACGAGCAATATTTGTGTATATATACAACATGTCCCAAAATTCAACGATAAGCCGGCACCAGAGGATGGACCTACTAATGACTACTCGAGAAAAAAAAAGAAAAAAAAATACCGCTACTTTTTTTTAAATTACTTAAAAAAATGGAAATTCTTCGAAAATGTATACCCCTTATGACACTTTTAACTACCATGACCACAATTTTTCAAATATTTCATTTTTTTTGTTTGTATCGGCAACCTAAGTAGTACTACTATTCACCATAATCTTTGAAAATTACAGAATTTTCGTAGTTTTATACAAAAAAACAACCAAAAAAAATTATTTCCCTAAAATTTTGAAAGATTTTAACGTTCAGTACACTTTAATTCATCGTAGTGTAAAAAAAAATATGGACACTACTATGGCAAGTTTTTTAAAAAATTAGCGCAACTAACCTAGATTTTAAAATGGTATAATACATTAGGAAAACTAGCCACAAAAAAAAATAATGACACTTTTTCTAATCAAGAACCAAATTTCATAAGTTGTTGTTAATAGTAATCACTTCTACTATGTGCCCAAAATAGATTTTTGTTGTAAAAAAAGTTGTTGAAAAAAAGTAGAGGTATTTTTTTTTCTTTTTTTTTCTCGAGTAGTCATTAGTAGGTCCATCCTCTGGTGCCGGCTTATCGTTGAATTTTGGGACATGTTGTATATTTGGAATCTCGTTCTCGAAAACGGCTCGATTTTGACGAAAGTTGCAATAGTTTACAGGGCTGAAAAATCGATCTAGCTAGGTCTCATACCTGGGAAAATTCGTTTTTTCTATTTTCACAGCCTCGGGAATGTGATACAACGTTGGTATACTTAGACGATATGTTAATCTATTTTCACCGCAGAGCAGAGCTCGGTCGATCAGGTACTAGTTATTAAACCAACAACCTCGCCAGTTCGCAGTTTTACTATTGGACTATTGCCTGTTGGATACTGTATGTAACTAATATTTTTTTTTCTCATCTCAGGGCCGCACCAACCTGCCCCCAGAGAAGGTGCCATGGGAGGCACTAGTTACCCTCCTCTCACAGTGTATCTACGGAGGCAAGATCGACAACTCGTTCGACCAGCGACTACTGCACTCATTCTTGTGCAAACTGTTCACGCCCAAGTCGTTTGAAGCCGACTTCGCACTTGTTGCTAATGTTGATGGGGTACGTAATTCTTTACCTTATATATTTTGGATTTTCATTTAAAACGTTTAAAAATCACTTGAAGACATAGATAGCACTTTTTGTATGTCAACAAAAAAACGTTACAAAAGACAACATCTTCACTTTAAATCAAATTACAGAACGAATTTCATGAGCTTGCGTCTGAGTTTCGTCTTAGAAGAAATACTGAAACAATTTTTTATTGTTTTTGTTTTATAGGCAAGCGGCAATCAACGTCATATCACGATGCCCGACGGAAATCGTCGTGACCACTTCCTGAAATGGATCGAGGACCTGTCAGACAGGCAGACGCCATCTTGGCTTGGTTTACCCAACAACGCTGAGAAGGTACATATACATATTTGGAACTAGAACTTTTATAAATGGCATATTATCCCAATCTGTGTATTGCTTCTCGGGACCGAATCTTTTTTTTATGCTGGCACTTGACTCGACGTATTTGTCAAAATATATTCGTTACGTAGGTAATACAAAATATACCTTATTTTAACGAAATAAAGTTCATTATAGATTAACTAAATACATGTACCATCGAAGAAACCCATACCTATACACCGTAAGGACTATTTCTGCTTGCAGCGCTCGGCCACTATAGTAACGATTACCTACGAAAAAAAAGGGTCATGTGCACGGGATTTTGTTTGCAAATTGCTTAGTTATAGGTTTCTTCGATGGTACATACAAGAACTTTAGTGCCAGCTTTAGCAGTTCCAGTTCACATTCGATTGATCAGATATAAAAGAGCCATTAACTGAGAAGGTTGTGGTTTTACTGTTTAATTTATAAGATAATTTCGTACGCCTATTTTTGGGTTTTTTCGCATACTACAGTGACATGTTTTATACAGGTGCTCCTTACAAACCAAGGCAGTGACTTAGTGTCTAAACTGCTGAAGATGCAGCAACTAGAAGACGAAGAGGAATTAGCATACAACTCAGCTTCCGCGGACCACGATGTCGTCGCAGGTATTACATAGAAATAGAAAAAAAATATACGATAAGGACAAAAAAAAATACATCACAATGACAGGAGTAAAAGAAAAGAAATACAGACCAGTATAGCTTTTTACACCCATTCTATACGCTCCCGTGCCGTATCAACATCGATCAAATACGAAAATTTTGTCAGACAACCGCTATTCTTGCAACAGCTATTTCCTGTCCTCGACAGAAAACTAAGCAAATCATCATCGAAAATGCGTCATTTTCGATACGGAAGCCTGTCGAATGGATTGATGGATAGACTTGTCATAGAAATGTTTTATGAAGACACGTTCCAGATACTACAGTACCCGGTCATAAATATGGCACCTCAAGTTTGAGAAAATTCGTCTTTGTAGAACGCCACGCGTCGTCTTTGCAACTCCTGTGGGACTGTCTTTTTCTAAACCTCATTTTCGCCCTTATAACAATAGCATAAGGGCGTAGATATGCAAATTCCAGCTACTCCTAAACCTACAGAGATTTAGTTGAGTCATAGCAATGTTTATGAAATTTATATATTTTTTTACAACACGACAATATTCTTAATTTTGAACAAGTTACAATAAATAATATTATATTCTATTTCTGAAATATGAAGGCACTAATTGATTCTGAAATATAGCTTGCTTCAAAATATTAAAGTTCCAGATTCGATCGACGGAAGGCCCGCGTGGATGAAGACGTTACATTCAACTGCCACCACCTGGCTGCAACTGTTGCCGCAAGAGTTACCGGTAAGATCCATTTACCATTATGGGTGGTACTCATGTCTATGTTCTACTATTCGGATGCGCGTACGCCAAACACCTATGTGAATATACGCAATACGTTCAAATTCGTCAAAGCTATGGTTATTCAGTCACTGTCGGTGACACTGGCTGACTAAACACCAATGACGGTGGCGAAATTCAGCAATCATTTTAAATTACTAGTTTTTGCCCGCGGTTTCGCTCGCGTGGATGTCGGAAAATATCCCACAGGAACGTACTACCGATACCGGAATTACATACCAAATAGCCGAGGAAAAGGTCATTGACTCCTACCGCTGCGTCCGCATAGCCGTCAACCATAATTATTTTGTTACGCGTCATTTTGAATCTGTGATATATCGTCGACCGTAGGTTCAATTGAGGTTTGAACAAAACAACAAAAAAATCTGAACAAAACTGTATACTCAACTCATTTTGGGTAATTTTGTCCCTTACCTCAATTGAACCTACGGTCGACGATATTTTAAACCATTCATTTAAATGAAGTTATGTCAAGGCATATTTTAATCGAAATAAAATTCTCAATTTAAGTAACATAGTTTATTGGATAAGGATTAATATAATACCGGTCAAAACAGTTTCGGAAATAACAATGAAATTTTTATCATATTCTGAAAGATAAAAATGGTTATTGTGGGTCATCCTTAGAAGATACACATATTACTTTTTTTATTAAACTTATTAAGATGAAAAATCCTGTAGAACATAACATTTTTGTAACTTTTACGATTTCCGCAGCGCACGCCAATAAAGCTCCCAGTCGGCATGATTTTTTCCGAAATCTTCAACAATAATCGTAAAATTTTAGCCAATTTAAACAAAACCCTAATGAATTATACACTAAAACCTGCATGAATCACTCCGTCTATTGGTGAAAACCGTTTGAAAATCCGTTTGGTAGTTTTTGAGTTTATCGCGTTCAGAAAGACGCGGCGGGGAACCTTGTTTTATAAAGGCTCGTGCAGACCAGCGCGACACACGACTCGACACAAGGGCACCGCTCGTCGCGCGACGAGCGGTGCCTTTGGATAAGGATAAATGAAATCGGATTATAATAAACTTTTTATTGCAGACGTTGCGTCGTACCGTGGAGAATATCAAAGACCCGCTGTATCGTTTCTTCGAGCGGGAGGTCGCGGCCGGCGCGTCGTTGCTGCAACAAGTGTTGCACGATCTGCGCAACGTGCTCTCTATCTGTCAGGTAATAACTTTTGTTAAAATTTGGGGTTTAGTGAAGTTGTCTCATACTTCGGAATGTTGGATCTTGGGATTGAAATAGCAGTTGGCTTTGATTCTAATGTTTTATGAAAGAATTTACGATGCACTCTTATAGGTGTGAAAAGACACATCACCAAACCGAGAGTAACAAGTTATGATTATACAAGCCGTGCGCCCGCTGAATAAAAATTACATACTTCCACACGAAATTTCTAACTTCGAATTTTCTAAAAATCCTTCCAATTTCTGGCTTCTAGACCCAGCAGTTTTGGCTGTGCGTTGTCTGATGTTTACTAAGTAGATTGTTGTTAGGAGGAGATGACGGGACGAGCTGGATAGGTTCCGTCAAAACTGGAAGGAGGACGCGCGAGTTCGCGAAAGATGGAAGGAGTGGAGGGAGACCTTTGCCCAGGAGCGGGACAGAAGATTGTTGTTGTTTGTTTCTTTTGATTACATTGAAGGTTTTTGATGTGTAATATCTTTCCTCTCGCTTTCTTGCAATCTATGGAAGTGATTTCGTGAAAAGGGACGGAAGTGTGTAACAGGAAGCTGGGGAAGCGCGCGCTATTTGATTTGACCAATGAGCGCGCGCGGTGCTTGAGTTGATCGTCCGATGGTACCAACCCATTTTCCGAGAGGTTGGTACTGTCAGCCAAGATGTCAGATGGTACACATCATAATTATGCGCATAAAATACTACTGTAAGGCTCGCTCGTTTTTTTTTTTTTTTTTTGGCTTGTACATTTCTAACTCAATATTTGTAAATACAGGGTGAGATGAAACAAACCAACGAGACCCGCGCCATGGTGGGGTCGCTGGTGCGCGGCATGCTGCCGTCGAGCTGGCGGCGCTACGCCGTGGCGCGCGGCTGCACGGTGCAGCAGTGGGTGGGCGACTTCGCGCACCGCGTCACGCAGCTGGCCGCCGTGTCCGAGACTGTCGCCGACATGGGCGCTAAGAGGCTGCAGGTTAGTGCCGTATACTTATTTTGTTAAAGCTCATTTTCAAATAAATATATTACCGTCATCAATAACCAACTAAGACAATTAAACAATTTTGTAGAGTGTGGCCCACTCGTCTATTTAGCACCTCAAGTCCCGCGTTCGTTTTAGTACCGTTACAATTCTTCATACATTTGCGGATGACGGTAGTCTAATTAACTGACAGTAGTCTAATTAATTTGGCCGGCTAGTAGTGGAACCAAAATACATAAACCAAAGTATTAATTTCCATAGTTTTTCATTATTAACACTTTCACTGTCCCAAAGTAATTGATAATCCTATCACCATACGTCCAATAATAATAATGTTTATTGATGTTCTTGGTAATTCACTAATTCTACGATGCCGAAAATTCGTCTATCACCCTCAGATAACCATTACCCACATATAATTTTCAAAAATGCATTAAGTACATGCAATGCATTGACGTATGAGCTTAATTTCCAGCTAATAGTGCTGTTCAAAAACGTTGAAACAAACAATAGAACTGGTTCTATTATTTAATGTTGGTTATTTTCGCTGGAATATTGGATAAAAAGATAACTAACACATTACATGTCATGCACGGACATCTGGGCTACGTCTTCAGTGCATTACATGTACTTTGAAACTTGAGCATTACGGACTAGGTAAACTTGCACTCAGTTTAGTAAAATCTTATTTAAATGATAGACAACAGCAAGTTCAAATTAATGGTGTCAATTCACTCGGTCTAAAAGTAGAAATGGGTGTTCCACAAGGCTCGATATTGGGTCCTTTCCTCTTTTTAGTATATATTAATGATCTACCCCATCTATTAAAAAACCAACCTCAAATGGTGTTATTTGCTGACGATACTTCCCTAATTTTTAAGATAAATAGACGTGCATCAAATCTTGACGACGTAAATAACGCCCTACTGCAAGTCCAAAATTGGTTCACTGCTAATAATTTAGTATTAAATGGGAAAAAAACTAAATGCATAAGATTTGCTTTACCAAATGTTAAAAGTAGTGATTGTGACATAGTATTGAATAAAGAGAAACTAGAATTCGTCGATAAAACTGTTTTCCTGGGGATCACGCTCGATTCAAGGCTGCAATGGGGTCCTCATTTAACATCTCTTACGGGACGGCTAAGTTCAGCAGCATATGCTGTGAGAAAAATCCGTCAATTTACTGATGTAGATACCGCGAGACTAGTCTATTTCAGTTACTTCCATAGTATTATGTCTTACGGTATTTTACTATGGGGACGGGCGGCAGATATCGAGTCTATTTTTATTCTGCAGAAGAGAGCCATCAGAGCAATATATGGCCTCCGCAGACGCGATTCTCTAAGGGAACTGTTTAAAGATATTAACATCATGACGGTACCTTGTCAATATATCTATGAAAACATCATGTATGTAAGGAAACATCTAAGTCTTTTCAGTAAAAGAGGTGATAGACACAATTATAGGACTAGAAATAGGGACCAATTAGTTCAACCGGGTTTCAGACTGGCTAAAGTAGACTCATCCTTCATGGGGTACTGTTTAAAATGTTATAATAAAATACCTCCCCACATACTCCAACTGAACGAAACGAAATTTAAATCTTGTATAAAACGCACACTATGCTGCCAAGCATATTATAAGTTGGGGGATTACATCGCTGATAAAAATGCTTGGCTTAGCGCTGGTCCAGCTCCACAAGGGCACATAAATTAATTGATGAGCATTCGAAAGTGTTGTTGCGGCTGATGAAGATTGTAAAAACTATCTTTCTTTGTATAAATTCAATCTCTTTGTATTGTATAATTGCATATCACATGTGTGGGCATTGTGACCACGTACATTCCATAAAGCTACCATTACCTGGGTACGTCTTTCATTGACTTGAATGTGCCCTGGCGGCTGAGAGTGTCATGCTCACTCAAATGTCTCGCTGATGGTGGCGTGTGTGTTGGATCATTAAGTTCCCTTCAAAATGGTTGAGCTAAATGGTGCTGATCCATGCGTCATGTTCGTGAACGGGCGCCGTCAGTAGGGACTGGTCATCTCTTAGCTGCCACGGTTTATTTTAATTTTTGAATTGTTTTTATTTTTGTTTTTAGTTACGGACGCTTTTAACGTGCACGTCTTTCTACATTGTTCTCACATGTATAATTTCAACATGAATAATGTAACCAATATTTTGTAACAATTTTTTTATTTAAAAGAGTGTCCGTGGAGTTTCTTGCCCGTTCTTCTCCATAGATACCTACTACGCTTTGGAATGGGCAACTAGCTTCATCTTTCTGACTGACCGACCCCTTGACAATTCAAAAGTACCTGTAATTGGTTTATTTGAAATAAATGCTTTGAGTTTGAGTTTGATGTAATGCGTGGAAAGTGAAAGTGTTAATGTTGCATTTTAATGTCGTCTATCTTTACAGAGTATCCCAGTATGGCTCGGCGGTCTATTGAACCCTGAGGCGTACATCACCGCTACCCGCCAATGCGTTGCTCAAGCCAATTCATGGTCTCTTGAAGAACTTCATCTGCAGGTAACTTGTCCTTCGATTCTTATATAATTTACCACGATCATCCTGGCCACACAGTAGATAAAAGATTCTGCCCTAAAATCCGAGGTCTGGGCAAAATATCATCTTCAATATATCTTCATCCATCGTATCTTTAATGTACTTGAATAGCTCTATTTTTAACCGACTTCCAAAAAGGAGGAGGTTATATGTTCGTCGCGTATGTTTGTTTTTTTTTTTCTTTTTTTTTTATGTATGTCCACCGATTTCTCCGTCAATTGTGGACCGATTTTGAAAATTCTTTTTTTGTTTGAAAGAGTATGCTCTCGAAATGGTCCCATATAAATTTTATTAACTTTGCTTCGATAGTTTTTGAGTTAGCTTCAATAATACGTACTTTTTCCCGCTTAGTATGTGGATGATATGATAAGTTCCTGTCACTGTTATTTACATAGCCAGGTAGTGGTTTTAGAATTTGTGTGGGGTAGGTACCACAACTAAAAAGTGAAAAATAAAAACTTTTTACAAAAAAACAACCGACTTCCAAAAAACACTATAAAGTGAAAAATAACTAATTTCGGAAGTCGGTGACAAAAAACGAAAATTCAAAACCAAAGAAAGACACCGACTTCCGAAATTAAAGTTATTTTTCACTTTATAGTGTTTTTTGGAAGTCTGTTGTTTTTTTTGTAAAAAGTTTTTTTACTTTATTCTAACATGTATTTTTGCGTCTAAACAGGTGACCATCCCCGACCCGGGAACTCCAACAGAGAACGCTCAGACTGAGTGGTCGTTCTCAGTGACCGGACTCAAGCTGCAGGGCGCTACTGTAAAGGGCAACCGACTGCTACTCACCAATACTATCATGGTGGATCTGCCGCTTACTGTGCTGACATGGATTCGGTAATATAATCTTACACTTACATCGTCTATCTTACAGAAACCAAGGGCTATTTCTAACACCCTGACAAATTAATCGAATACCAAATCTTTCGTGATTATTTGATTGGTTGTTGTTATTTTTGTGCTTCGAGCTTGTGGCTAAGTAATATTAGCCGCACGGGTCGATCGATCAGGCTAAGCTACGCTTGCCATAGTTGGTCCGTGGATGGGTAATCATCTTAACATACCAAGACCCCTCCATGCCTCGGAAAGCACGTTAAGCCGTTGGACCCAGCTGTCATTCGTGAATATTTGGCAGTCATTACGGGTCATCAGAAGCCCGAAAGTCGGACAACCAGTCTTACCAAGGGTATCGTATTACCCAGAAAATGGGTTGTTAAGGTCAGATAGGCAGGAGCTCCATGTAAATACTGGTATTCAGCTGCATCCGGTTAGACTGGAAGCCGAAGCGGGTAGTCACAAAACCGCAATTCAATCAGATGATATGCATAAATATTATCTGGGGTCAACCGACCACTCATTATTGGGGTCAACCGACCCCAATATTGTTGGGAGAAGGCTAGGCAGATGATGTAGTTATTTTTGTCAAACAAGCGTAACAGTTAACTTGATCCGCCTTTAAAAACCAGAGTAGAAGTATATTTTTAATACCAATATTTTGTAGTACCTATTTATGCATATCATCTGATTGAATTGCGGTTTTGTGACTACCCGCACAAATCATCAACAGTCCTGATACTGAGGTTTTACCGACATTAACTGCGATATATTAACCTAATAAAATGTTTTTTTTTTTCTATTGCAGTGGTCCCGAAACAGCTACAGGCGGCCAGACCCTGACTCTCCCAGTATACCTGAACAGCGCTCGTTCAGAGTTACTCTTCACCGTCCGTCTGCCCATCGCGCCCGGACAAGAACCACACGCCTTCTACGAGAGGGGCGTAGCCCTACTCACTTCCACTGCACTCAACTAAACAACCATACAGTACGACACATAAGTTCCATCGGCTAAATTCGTAAAACACGATCACTTCCGATCTATGAAGCAAAACAATGAAAGGATGGATAGAATCAAGAACGTTTAATAACTCGTAAATGAAGCTAAAATAAGCTATTACCAATTTTTTTACTATTAATAGCATATTTTAGGGCAATCGATGGAACCTTTAAGTTATTTCGTACAATACTTATTAACACATAATCCCCTTCGGCTTAACTGATGTTGGGTAATAATATGTTGCAACTTCCAAGATTATGTATTCAATACACTAGCTATTAAGCACTTTCTATATTTAACCGATATTATTTATTCATTAATTAATGTTATAGCTTGAATAATCATTTAACGTTATGCATGCTATTTATATGAACAAGAAATAAAATAATAATAATAAAACTAAGTTGTTTCTTTTGTATATTTATTTGAAAAGGGTAAAGGTAAAACTATTTATTACTAGGTATACATCTAGAGTTGACTTGTGCCTTGAATTGTGGTCTTCATGCCGGGAGGCTTTTGTTTCGGCAATCTAGAAAACAAAAGAATATTTGCATTTCTATAACTATAATATTCAGTCAGTCCCCAAGACTCATACGATATTAAAACAGGAAATGCCATCAGATGCTCACATTTTTAGGCTTCCGTAGTAAACAAGGAACCCTTATAGTTTCGTCATGTCCGTCTGTCTGTCTGTCTGTCCGCGGTCTAGCTCAGAGACCCTTAGTACTAGAAAGCTGTAATTTGGCATAGGTATACACATTAATTACGCCGACAAAGTGGTAAAACAAAATTATGAAAAACATTTTTTTTAGGGTACCTCTCCTACACGAAAAGTGGTGATGATTTTTTTTTTTACCTATGGTGTGTGGTATCATTGGAAAGGTCCTTCAAAAACAGTTTGTGGAAATCATTTTTGAATTCAAGGATCCGTTTGCGAAATATTAAGCTTTAAAGTGCTAATTTTTGTTAGAGTCAAGTGTCTCCCCCCCTACCAGCTAAATGGTTGGGTTTGGATGTGTGAAAAAAATCACAGCAGTAGATTATATAACGAAATTAAAAGGAGAACTATCACAGCTCAGTAGGCTCTACAAGTTAACGAGTAATAATCGACCAACTTAACTTTGCAGTTGCAAAAACATATTTTTCAACTACAAAGTTAAGTTTGTTTTTGGGATAAATTCATCCCAACTACGGAACCCTTCATTGTGCGTGGTCCGACACGCATTTGGCCGGTTTTTTTTTTTAAATAAAGTTATTACAATTTTCTATAGGTAAAGATGTCACACAAAAACTTTTATAAATAAGAGTGTCTTCATTTTCAAACAACAAAGTGAGTTGTTTACCTCGTGTGTATAATTTTCCTTGGAGATGATGGATGTATGAGGTCGTGTTGCCGCTCCCAGTCCAAGAACTTTTGATGTTGTCGCTGACGACGACGGTCCACGTAACTGATCTGAAATACAGCAAGTCACTAACTATTAATTCGGAAATGAGAATGCTTTTGTAGTCACGGGTAAATATGATATTCTAGAATTTATTTTCGTACTGTCAGGGGTGTTTCATAAAATATTGCTCAAAAGCATGTAGTTTGAAATCAGAAAAAAATATATTTTTTTGTTAGACAAGCTTGCTCACTGTTCCAAACCACTGTAACTCTAATATAAAGTCAGAATCCAGAAAAGGGCCGAGACAATGAAGTTCGACAAATTCCAGGCTGAGATCTACAGGTGACTTGTAATCTGACGTATTCCTTCCAGGACGTGGCAGTGTAATCTATTTGCAACAATTAAGCACCCCATATAGCCTAGGCAAAAAATTCTTAATTGTTGCAAATGGGTCGCACTACCACGTCCTGGAAGGAATACGTCAAATTACAAGTCACCCTGTATAACGGGTACCAACCTTTCTTCTAAGGGCCGGTTATTTCAAACGGTTGGTTAACGTAACATAAGTACGCTTTATAGCAGGGACTTGAAAACGAAATTAATTTCGTTCCGTTACACAAAATGTTATCTAATAACGCTCCAAATTTTGTAACGATACTAAAACCTAAAAATATTAATAACGTTACAAAAAAAAACGTTATAGAATATCATTTTTGTAGAACAACATTTTAAGTAACGTTATAGGTATCAGTAACATTATGCTTATATCCGCTTGTAATAACGTTACAGATGCATATGTTTAACGTTATTCTTAAGAACTTTTCCCGCTGACCACCGCTCTGTCGTCACCCAGCACCACCACCACCACCGGCCAGCCCCGTTACGGCGGCCGGCGGCCGGCTGGTGGTAAGACACCGCCGTATTCAAACATAAGTTCGTACGAGAGTGCACATTGTTTACAGACAGTGTTGTGAATGAATAGTTATGGTTACCTACCTACTTTTATATTCATGTGATAGTGTCATCTTCACAATTTTTTTTGGCAATGTTGCGTATCGGAATGAAAAACGTTATTATTTCGTTATACCGATATATTAATAACGATATATTTTTAATAGTGTTTTCAAACAGTTTAAGATTTCGTACCGTTTGTTAATATCGTTATAGCCAAGGAATTAATTTTGTTGCGATCTTGGTGGAACGGTACAAATTATCGTTACCGGAACTTCGCGTAGCGTTATTTTGAGTAACGTTTCAAGTCCCTGCTTTATAGAACTCGGTCCCAGAGAAATGATTCAACTGTCTCAACAGCTCTAAACTCAACACTTACCACGCAACTAGCAGGTATCCATATGAAGGCGGTGACTAGAACGACCACGCCCACTATGTTGTCGCGGAGAAAGCCCAGCACGTTGTTTATGTTGATGTCTTCAATTATGTCCCAAAAACGTTCTACTACGTCTTGTATCGTTTTCTCGCATACACCCTGTGAGAAACAATAAGTTTTTAGTTTATACAGGGTGAGTTTTTAAACAAAAACCACTACTGCACCTATTTCATCTGTTTTGCATAGAGGGCTTGTGATGTCACAAGTCTGTATTTTTTTAAACGTATTAAAACTGCATTTGTCGTGGTTTTTAGTGGTAAACGATGTACTTTTCGTTATTTTGGTTTATGTGGATACGGGTGGATGAAATGTAACGAAAATGAAAAGCTTGTGTCACATATACATACCTTATTACAGAATCCTTGAATACATGGTGTTCCGTCAGGTAGGATGTCGTTATGAGCCACCGGGAAGCAAGTCTTATTCAGACTCTTACGACAGCAGCGTTTACATGCATCCGCAACTGTAAACCGCAATGTTATATTACGTAAGAACAATACAGGGGAATTTAAAAAAAAAACTAAAGATTGCTCGAGGTAAGCACACAGCACGCAAAGCATTGAGCGTAGTTCAAAATCAGCGATAAACTTATGTAGTTTTATGTAACGTTAATGGTTGTTTTAGTCTTTATACGAAAGTTCACAGGAAGTTATTGCTTACTTACCAATATCACACATACAGCTATGCATGCCCTGCGTCTCACAGTAAGGCACACAGGTCCCATTTCGACATCGACCACGCTCGGCACACTCATGTTCGTCTGCTATTGCTGGTGCCTGTACAAACAATATGAATGACCTTTATTTATCCAAAAAGACTTACATTAAGGTTTTCGTGAGCTTCTTTCCATTTCTGTAATGTCTCGAAGTGAAAATTTATGTCTGAGCCTGAAACTGGGTAATCCTGAAACTCGTATTTCGCTGATTACAATACGTGGTTACGGTTACGATACCGTAAACATAATTTGCAACCTTCATGTTGGGACATTACTTAGGATAGTTTTTAGAAGGAGGAAATAATTTGAATACCTTGGGGCAGTCAGCAGAGGCTCCATTACAGGTGGCTTCGCCCTCGCAGGCCGAGTGTGCTGCCTCGCGACACACCACACCAGGTGGAGCGAACACACAACCCGCGCAGCATGGAGAGTTCTTGTCACTGAAATTATGCACGCCATGGTACTATAATAATGTTTAATATTATCTGACAAAACTATTATATCCAGCCAAGTTTCTATGTTACCTGCAGACAGCCCCTTGATTTTTCCTTAGTTTACAGTTTTTATCACAGCACATATCATTGTCTTCGGTTCCTGTAATTAAAAACAAATACCAAATTTAAATGTGGAGGCTAGTAAGAAACTTAGAGCAAAGCGCGGATCGCAAAGGATCCTATAATATTCAGAGTGAATGGTAATTGGGTGCATTACTTGAAATGGGTTATACTAGAGCATATCGAACTTGGTCCAAAATTGGTGGTTTGGGAGATACTGAACTTTTTTAGTTTTTTCCCCAAGTATTAAGGTCAAAAATATTGCAATATAGCTCTAGTATCCCCCATTTCAAAGAATGCACCAAATTACCAATCAACCTCTAGAACGATAAACAATATTCTACAGAGCAAAATTACCGAGTAACCCAGCATCACATTCCTCCCCTCCCTCGACACGCAGGTTACCACAGAAGCTCTCTTCGGGCTCAGAAAAGCAACGACCAGACTTCGCTTGAAGAACCTTACGGATCGACCGAAGACTGCATGGCGAGAATCTCTGAGCAAAGAAAAAACACGGTTTCAATGTTGAACTTTCAGCTTTAACAAGATTATACACAATAAAGTCCAGTACCCTAATTGCGTAACTTATTTTCGTAAACGATTATGAAAAATTTGTTTGATTTTTGACAGTTCAACAACATTCATTGCGTTATTTACGTTGTTGAGCAGATTTTTTTCCAACTTATGAAGCAATAGATTAGCAATCTATTTCAAATCGAAACAAATTGTGATTGATCGTTTATTACGCAATCAGGGTACGGGTTGGACTCTCTCTCTGGGTTAAAAGATACCTCTTCTGCGTTAGAATCGGTTTTGTAGCTGAAGGTTACACACTGCATTATAGCCATAAATGAAGGGTCACCGTAGTAACGCGAGGGGAGGATCTTTGACTTAATTATTATTGATACTTATAATTTTCATTGAAAATAATCGAAAACTAGAATTTACAATAATATCAAACTCAAAGCATTTATTTAAATTAAACCATTTACAGGCACTTTTGAATTGTCAAAGAATCGGTCAGTTAGTCAGAAAGTTGAAGCTATTTGGCCATTCCAAAACGTAGAATGAAGAAAAACCGGCAAGGAACTCCAAGGACACTCTTTTAAATATAGATATTACAAGTAAATTAGCACATATTACACACAAAAAATAACACAACATAACATTACGCCTTGTTTCCCCGAAGAGTTGGGCAGAGGTATCCCTGTAGCAGGTACACCCACATTTCGCCAGTCATGTTTAAGTCCCATGTAATAGGGGGCGAGCCTATTGCCATCAACCGGGCACAAATCCAGACTCCGGGCTGCTACTGAGAAATTCCAGATAGAAAAACCCAATAACACTTTGCCCGACCCGAGAATCGAACCCAGGATCTCATGCTCAGCAGTAGCGCTTGCAACCACTAGACCAACGAGGCAGTCAAAAATAATCAAAAGCAATTGAAAATATAAGATTAAAATAAGCTAAGATTAATGTCTCACCTTATTATTAACATCATACCCGCTGACACTATACGTGTACATAAGATACGAGCCGCCCTGACTAGCTGCAGGGGAACATTCAGCCACATCAGGGTCATGTTCCGAGCCCCAGTTATGCCCGAACTCGTGCGCCGTCACCAAGTCCGCCTCGCGAGTGATCACGCGCTGTCCGTAATGGTTACGAGAAGAGCTCAAACCGGAGTTGAGGTAGAGAGTGTAGCCGTTTTTGAAGTATTCTGTATTTTGTGAAATTATTGTTAGGATTACAATATGTTTGTTTTAGGAGATGGATCAAACTTTTATACCTAAAGTAGTATTGTTATGCCAAGTGGACTGTACTTGGCATAACAATACTTCTTTTTTTTTCACAGATATTTCACCTGTGACTTTGCATCACTATTAAAAACACAGTGACCTTTATTTTCGTTACAATAAGGTTGCTTTTGGGTCGCAGCTGTCAGGGATAAAATAACTACGAAAGGACTGTACCTATTCACAAAACACAAATGTCCCGCGACAAGTCTCTTTACTTTTCATAGTTTCATTATGTCGTGCGAAGTCGGGCAACTTCGGGCGATGTCGCTGATGCCACGTGTCGCGGGACATAGTGATACATGGCTTCATGCAACATGTTCTATTAATCCATTTTTTCTAAATCAAAACAAATCTTTGTCATACGGCCATCACCAACAACCATAAAAACCAACACCCGGTTTCTGAAAGGTTATTCTATTAAATATAGTATGTAGACAAAAATCAATGTCAATGAATTAGCTGTTATTATTTTTGTCCTAAGCATCGATGCTTTACATCAATGGTCCTAAGTCGATAAATATAGGTTACATAACATGAAATGTGGTTACAGACTCCATTATAAACGGAAGCGTCGAATGTATAGAGTATCCTCATGATTTATTTATAAGCATAAATATTGTGGTTAGTGAAGCACTGTTAATAATATAAACTTAAAATTAACAGGATAAATTATATATAATTTATATAAACAAGCAAAACAAAGAGGGACACTCACACTAGGCACCGTAATAGCTGAAAACAAAACGAACATAAATTTGTGAATCAAATCATAATATAAAAGGCATAAACAAATAAAAAATAATAAATTTGGATATTATAAGAAAACAAAACGAAATTATTATCATACCAACACCCTAATTGCGTAATACAGGAACAATCACATCTGAATTATTTTGAAAGTGATGGCTAATCCATTGCTTCAGAAGTCCGAAAAAAAAATCTGCTCAACAACGTAAATAACGCAATTAATGTTGTTGAACTGTCAAAATTAAACCAATTAGTCTTAATGATTTACGAAAATGTGTTACGCAATTAGATAGCAGCCTGTAATAGGGTAGTTGCCTAGGTAAAAAAAATAAATTCTATTTAGTCCGTCTTTCAGATAATTAAATAATATTAGACACGTATTTTTTGCTTTATCATATATAACTTAGAAAACACGCATTAAAGTTGGGGAGTGGGGGCTCGCTACGTCACAACGCAGTATTAAATCTAGCAAGGCGTGACGTCATGCCACATTTTAACTCAATGTATCGCCGTACTCTTTCGATATCAAAAAGAAAACCGGCCAAGTCCGTGTCGGACCACGCACAATGAAGAGTTCCGTAGTTGGGATGAATTTATACCAAAAACAAACTTAACTTTGTAGTTGAAAAATATGTTCTCCCATACAAAATGTATGGGATAACATGTTTCTGCAACTGCAAAGTTAAGTTGGTCGATTATTACTCGTTAACTTTTAAAGCCTACTTTGCTGTGATACTTTTCCTTTTAATTTCGTTATATAAACTACTGCTGTGATTTTTTTCACATCCATAACCAACCATTTAGCTGGCGGGGGGACGACGACACACACACACACACACTTGACTCTAACAAAAATTAGCACTTTAAAGCTTAATATTTCGCAAACGGATCCTTGAATCCAAAAATGGTTTACACAAACTCTCAATGTTTTTAAAGGACCTTTCCAATGATATCCCACACCATGGGTTAAAAAAAAAAAAACATCACCACTTTACGTGTAGGAGAGGTACCTTAAAAAAATGTTTTTCATAATTTGATTTTCTTTGTCGACGTAATTAATATGTATACCTATGCCAAATTACAGCTTTCTAGTACTAAGGGTCTCGGAGCTAGACCGCGGACAGACAGACAGACAGACAGACAGACGGACATGACGAAACTATAAGGGTACCTTGTTTACAACGGAACCCTAAAAAATACGTGTTCAATATTTTTAATAATTTACAAGACGGACACAACAATTTTTGGACCCAGGCCTATTGCCACTCTACAGGTCAAAGACCTCTTCTCAAATATAAAAGGGACGAGAATTGATGGGCTTGTTCATTGCGTGTTGGCGAACGTTATACCTAAGTCTTGTTTAGTTTAGTCCTCTAGCCCAGGTTCGCAGGGGCGATTTTTTCCGCGCACTGGATTTTCAACGCACTGCTTAGCGCCGAGAGTTGAAAATCCAGTGCGCGATCTAATCCCGCCGCGATATTTTTACATCCATGCGAACGTGGGCTCCCCATAAATCCGGAAAAATCTACATACAACATTTATTATATCACACATTAATATAACAAAATAATGTTACCTGGTGTACATATTCCGCCCACTGAGTTCCGTCGTGGTGAACCTACATACGCTAGTCCGAGAATGCCACCTTCAAACTTGAGGTCCGTAAACAGATGAGCCAGACAGAAGTCTTTGTGGGAATACTCGCGGCTGAACACCTGCCAAACAAATATAAAACTTATTTGTTTACCCTAACGATTCTATATTGCTTATTCGCCTATTTTGCCCGAAGGGTTAGGCACAGGTATACCATTCCTTGCCATAATATGGTCGTATGATACTATCAACCAGGTAGTGTTGTTTCGAGTACAATCCCGAGCGGTTAAGAGTGTTATACACCCCGAATGCGGCAGACATTAGATTCAGGATTTGGGGCGTATGATACGCCCCAAAATCTTCTACATGAAGTGCTATTTATTTTTCTACAGCTTTAACTTCGGTCTTTACATGTAGAGAGGCATTATGTTAAGAGAAATAAGAAACATATTATTTTTTCTGACGTCCGATTTTACCCCCAACGTCCGTAATACTTAATAAACTAATTTGGTTTCTTACTTCTGATGAGTGATAATGTATGAGCAATATCCTGTGTCTTCTCTCCTTGTCTTACCTCAAGCAGATTGCGAACATCCCACTTCTCGCGCACCATGTTGTAATGTGCTTCACCGCCGCGCACGCGAGTTGGCTCAGAGTGAACCAGAATCTTCTTTATTACGAAACCCATGCCTTTGAAGCCGTCCATGTCCTGACCCCAAAAAAATATTCTTCAAAGGACATAGTGACATTATACAAAATAGTAACAATCATTAGTACTATCCCACTAATAGGATTTGGATGAATAGTTTATATCTAACAAAAATCAAAAAGTACTAGGCTTGCATGAATTCACGTTTAGTTTATTTTGAGTACATAAAAAAAGCTATCTTCCTATAAATAAAAATCTATTGCCGCATTTATGAAAGGTCATCCCTAGAGAATGGCTCGACCGATTTGGCAGATTATTTTTGTTGTATTCGTAATTGTTTAAACAAAGTTTGCATGAAAGAATATTTTGGAAAATTCACCGGAAAAGTCGAAAATACATGGGCGACGCCGAGCACGAACAGCTAGTACATATAATAATCAATGAGAATGGTTTTATGCATAGAACTTGTTGAATAATTAATTATTCTATGTATTATAAAGAAGTAAAATTTGTTTGTTTGTTTGTAAGTTTGTATGTAGGGGGTAATCTCCGGAACTACCGGTCGAATTTGAAAAAATATTTTTGCATTAAATAGCCCAATTCTTGAGGAAAGTTATAGGCTCGCGGACGAAGCCGCGGGCATAAGCTAGTTCTAAATAAATTATTGCTACAAACCTGCCTATCTTGCCACAGAGTATCATTATAGATTTTGTGAACACGATCAATGAGGCTGATCTGAAACAAAAAACATGCCCATTACAAAAAAAATAGTATTAAATTCTTGGACTTAGATGAGTCTGAAGTGATTATGTTTATCATATTCTTATCAACTAGTTACTTACCAAATAACTAATAGTAGTCTTAGTATTACTAGCACCCATTTCTTGAAAGAATCTATAATCTGCTACAAGTAGCAGTGGACACCTAGTTTTGGTTGGCGTATATTCATAGTCGCTCTGTCTCTTCACTCGTTTCTTGTTACTTTGCGTGGTATCTATAGTGTTGTTTAAATGTGTGTTTTCTTCGAAATATTTGTCCTTCTCCGACTGTTCATGCTCTGATTCTATATTAGTGACTGTTTCTTCTTCGTCATCGTCTTCTTCTAATTCTAATAAAAAATGGTTGATGTCAGAGTTTTTCATTGGTTATTTATGTCATAAAAATCGTGTATTTAGAAAAAGTTCTAACAAGTAATGTATCTATGGGATATTTGCTTTTTCCGGCTCTAATTATAAAGGACTAGCTTTTTCCCGCGGCTTCGCCCGCGTGGATGTCGGAAAATATCCCACGGGAACGTACTACCGAGATTTCATACCTAATATCAGAGGAAAAGGTCATTGACTCCTACCGCTGCGCCCACGTTGCTACGCGTAATTTTGAAACTGTGATATCTTTTAAACTATTCATTTAAATGATATGATATAAAGGCATATTTTAATCTAAATTAAATGCCCAATTTTTTTAGGATAAGGATGAATACTATACCGGTCTAAAAAGCTTCGGAAATAACAATATTTTTTTTATCGAATTCTGAAAGATAAAAATGGTTATTGTGGGTCATCCTTAGAAGATAGACATATGTCATTATAGGCCTTTTTATTGAACTTTTTAAGATAAACAATACCGTAGAACATAAATTTGATGTATCTTTTTCGGTTAACGCAGCGCACACTAGTAAAGCTCTCAGTCGGCATGATTTTTTCCGACTTCTTCAACAATAATCGTTAAATTTTAGCCAATTTACACAAAACCTTAATCAACTTTACACTAAAACCTTCCGAATGAATCACTCCGTCCATTGGTGAAAACCATTTGAAAATCCGTTCGGTAGTTTTTAAGTTTATCGCGTTCAGACAGACAGACAGACAGACAGACGCGGCGGGGGACTTTGTTTTATAATATGTAAGGATATAAACTAATAATAATAAAATTAGCCGACATTCGCACAGACGTAATAAAATCGCGGCGATTTTTTTTCGTACACTTGATTTTCAACGCTCTGCTTAGCGCCGAGAGTTGAAAATCCAGTGCGCGATAAAATCCCGCCGCGATATTATTACGTCCGTGCGGACGTCGGCTTACTGTCATAATATTCATGTAAGTTATAATCTACTTAATATATAAATCTAAAATTAATTCACTGATAGACTACAGCCTAAATCGCTGGGCCTAGAAGCATGAAATCGTAGTATATACAGGGTGACAGGGACATCGACACGAAAACTGTTACCATGGACTCAGTACATGATTCTGAAACACCCTGCGTAGAAATTAATCGTCGATTATTTTTAAAAAAAATCTGCTGTTTCATAGAAAAGTGCAATACCTATGCGGTCAAAATGTAAGGAACAGCAGATTTTAGAAGTTATGTGATAATTTCCAAACAAAAAAAAAATGGTAACAGTTTTCGCGTCGATGCCACTCTGTATGAAATTTAGTAAAGAAATTCCTTTTATAATGAAGGTAAGCACTAAGGAAATATTTTTGAAAGCTACTGGTCCATGAAGGAACTATTCAAGGGAGAGTTGCCTATGGCACTGAAACGCAGGCTCATGGACATGTGTATTTTTCCCGTCATAACCTATGGTGCACAGCTTAGACTTTGTTAAACATCCAGAAGTCCAAACTCAAAGTCTACCAACGAGCAATGGAGCGCAGTATATAACCGGCCGACCGCTTAACTGAGTCCGTTCCTGAGGTAGCTGCGCGGTGCGGGAGGGGTGACAGTTGTCACAAGTTGACGAATCACTGAGCTCTCGCATCACGACACCACACCTCCCGCACCGCGCAGCGGACTCAGCCTATAGGCGTTAAATTAACGGATCGTGTTCGAAACACAATACTGCGCTCCAAAACAAAGATAGCTGACATGCGTGGCTCAAAAGGCTGCCCTACTTAAATGGGACTCGTCAGGACATGTCTGCCGGACAAACTGTGGGCCCAAATAGCACAGAACTGGTACACTAAGACAGTGAGGCGGGGTCGCGGCAGACCACGGTAGAAGGTAGCGGGACGAGCTAGACCAAAACTGGAAGGAGTGGTGGGAGGCTTTTGCCACGGAGTGGGACAGTGTAGGCTAGTAAAAATCCCCTAAAGGAGTTTAATAGGTTATGAAAGTTTTGTATAGAAATTCGTAATTTTACCCAATGGGAAATCCCACTGCCTTGTACTATTATAAATCACCATGTGTTAATTACCTTTTCCTTCTTTCACATAACCACAGACGCGCGGTTTGGCACCTTTGGCTTCTTCACCATCTTTCCAGCTGAAGTGTATGTCAGAAGCCCGGTAGGTGATCATGGTCTTA
The DNA here is from genome assembly GCA_949152395.1 of Agrochola litura. NCBI lineage: Eukaryota > Metazoa > Arthropoda > Insecta > Lepidoptera > Noctuidae > Agrochola > Agrochola litura. The sequence continues at coordinate 10,327,021 of OX424509.1, read as the reverse complement.
TCATCTAGGTGTGGTAGATGGCGCCAAGAAGGCTAAAAAAGGGCCAAAAATAACAATAATATTAATTTCATCCAATATGTTATCACCTTTAGGTCAGATAGGCAGTCGCTCCATGTAAAATACTGGTATTCAGCTGCATCCAGTTAGACTGGAAGCCGACCCCAACATATTTGGGATAGGCTAGGTAGATGATGATGTTATCACCTTTGCAACAGTGTTTAAATGCAAGCAGGGTTACCTATTATAAATTTGAAAAAAAATTAAAAAGTCCTGCCCAACAACCAGACATTTGCAAAAAAAGTCCGATTTTACTTTTATCTTTAATTTTTCAATATAAAATTTATTTTTTTATTTCTAAATATAATCCCATTATCTCAAAAACTTAGGACATATGACGGGCCAAACAAGGTCCAGACGGGAGGACAAAAAGCCAGATATGTCGGGGAAAATCCAGATGGAAAGTAACCCTAAATGCAAAGGCAAAAAGTCAAAGTCAAAGCATTTATTTCAAGTAACTAAACCATTTTCAGGCAATTTTGAATTTTCAAAAAGATGGTGTGTTGGTCAGAAAGTTGAAGTTTTAACTATAGTTAGCATTACAAATTTAAAATTGGGGATGTAGTGGAATTATTTTAATTACTAGCTGCGCCCCACGCTTTCACCCGCATAACCCGTGAGAATATTGGGATAAAGTGTATCCTATGTCCTAACCTAGGTCTACCCATGTGAGAAATTTGTAAAAGCGTAACAAATAAACAAACTCACTTTCGCATTTACAATATTAAGTTAGGATTATATTATACCTCAATGTGATATGTTTCATCAGGAGTGTGAATAATTCCAGTAATGAGACCATCATCCATGTGCAGCTTTACATCTGAAGTCTTCTCACCAAACACTCTGCCTGTGTAGAAGTTGTCTCTATCTATAACATAAAATGTGCAAATAGCTGTTCATACATTTCATAAATCAGCATTTTTTGAGTACCTCTAAATAACTTATTAAACTATACCAAGCAGTAATTTTTATTGGATTGTTCATAGTTTTCTATAAACCTTATAAAACTAGCAACAAACCTAGTCCTGACTTACATATCTTAGAAAGCTGATCAAAAAGCAAGTTCTGTTGCACCAATGACGCTGTCACTCTTGGTGAGTGGCTGTAGTGGATTCAGGCAAACAACTCCCACAGTGAAATAGTCAAATATTTCAGGGTGTACTTCACATAGGAAATATTGATGTTAGTTTTTTTTTTTTTGTATTTATGAACGTTCCTGTTTTTCTTTTGCATCTGCATAAAAGTAAAGCTTGCTCACTAGGGTTAACTGACCAGGATGAGTCAGTTTAAGCATTGCCTTATACACAATTTTCAAGATAAAAAGATGACACACTATAAGTCTTATTGGTACATTATAAGTGAATGGAACCTGCCCCTAAGATGACACTCTGACTGAAAACCTTATTACAAAAACTAAATAAGTTTTCTCACCAACATGAACAGTTGTTTCCTTGCCATCACCATCCACAGCATATGCTTTAAAATTAGAATGTAGTACCGAGCTATGTGGATGGAGAATCAATCTGAAGTCTTTTCCCAGTGTCTTGAAATGAACCTCTTTGATTGTGTTAAAAGGATGGTTGGATAACTTTGCACCACGTTTGACCATATGATGTGCCAGCTTCGAGGCATGTATAGTCTCAAAATACTTCAGATTATGATATATAGAGCCTAAAACATAAAAATACATGACAAATCCTGCATAATATAATTTTGAGTCACAGTGTGTTTATACTCACAGCTTCCTAATAAGAATAATGTTGATAATGTTGTTATTATTGAAAGTATATTGTTACACATTTTATCAGTAACTTTGGTACGATGTGTTTTAATTCACAAATTTTCAGAAAATTCGTTCAAACGAACAAATCGTAAATTCAATAACAATGTCAAACAACATGACAGATACAAAGACAGGAAGGAAATATGAAATTGACAATAATGGCCGGCTTGGCTTGGCTCTTGTTGGCTGTTCAAGTGTACACCATGGCCCATGATGCTGCTTTTTTGTAAAAATATAACAATAGTGTAGTGTAGTAATTTACCCCACTGATTTATGTAAATGGAGAAATGATTATTTCACTTTGATAAATCAAACTGTGAGTAAAATTATTATGTAGATATGTGCATTGATTGGTCTGCGATAATTAAAAGGATTTCTAGCAATCAGGATATTTAGAATTAAGATAAATGTTGACCTTGCAACTATTCTGCTTCAATAAATCTTATCTTTTTCAATATTTTGATAAAAACATATTGTTCATAAAGGTATTGATTGTTTCAATTATAAAGGCTGTATGAATAATTTCCCATTCCAAGTTGTAGCTGTGACAAGAAAAAAGTTTTAAATTTATAAAATGGCGGATTCTTGAGTGACGTATGTGTTGTGTGTTTATGAATTTCATTTATTATCGTATTATAGTGATTTATATAATGAAGTGAGGACTGTTTAATCTTATTATCATCTTATCTTTTCGTCATCATTTTGGTAAGTTGATTATTATTTAGTGTCTTTAGCATTTAGTAGTGTTTGTCACGGTGTTGGTAGTTGGCTGTAGATTGTAGGCGGGATGGAACGTCCTCGTTTCGATATGCATTGCTCAAATCCAAACTACACTACAGCAGTTTTTTACTACAATTTATTTACATTAGGAAATTCTATGTTTTAAACTACTGCATTGCGCCTACTTGAAGATGAACAAAACTCGTAGCATGAACAACCGTAGTCTCGTCTTTTCTTAGTAATCTAATTAGGTAGGTAGATCCCGGGAACCCAGACCCTCGATTTTTAAAACGAAAGTGTTTATAAAATATGTCTGTAAAGTTATCATTAAAACAGCGGGAACCCACCATTCAGATTCAAACAGAAATCGTAAAAATGTATTAAGTACAAAGAAGATCAAACATATTCGCTCTAATCAATAGCAAAATAATGAAACAACTCATAATAATTACCTATAATGAAAAAACGTTAACTACAAATGAGATACAAACAAGTGCCTTGTTTCACACTGAATCAGTGCAAAAAAGGTTGAATTCCATTAAAGATATTGTATCCATGAGTCTATGTATATTCTTGTTTTCTATAATGTGAGAAAAGAAACCCTATTGTATTGTAAAGTAGTCATAGAAACAATTGTATTTATTCTTTGTTTTTACTTTTGCTCATACAGAGAATTGTTTTTAGATATGGTTCAATTAAATGCTAAAGATTACTATTTTATAGTTTCAGTTTAATGCACATTACGTTTTTAATCAGCAGGGTTTTTTTTTTTTTTTTGTTTCTGGTTGACATCTAAAATATTCCTTTCCTACAAAACAAATATTCTTAGATGAAACCCCTTCAACAACTCGGCTATTATGATGATATCACGTTGCAGACTAGAAGTGCCATTTAAATATGATTGCTGTGTCTTTCCAATTCAGCGTCTTAAACAATTTCAAGGATGAAACATCTCCTTGTCTCACTCTTCAATGTAACTAGATGTTTAGTCGCTGGGTATGAGACAGATGGTCATTGCAGCAGTGTTATCATACATCCAACACCTGGGCCGAATACCACAAAATTATAAAAAAGTCTACAATATTGTGTAACACAGAAATTACAAATATATAAATTGTAGACTTTACTACAATTTACATATTTGTAAGGTTTTTCTGTTACAATTACAATTATGTGGTTTTGTGGTACAGACACTTGTAAGATTTGTAAGTTTTAAATTTTAAATGTAAAGTTTTGTGGTATGGTACCACCCAGCACTTGGAAGTAAAGCAAGTCCTTTCGGCATTACTGCAGAGACTGCAGAGACTCCAGAACAAGCAGATCTTTAAAACATTCCAAGACTTTCTATAGGTACTAGACAAAGTTTCTGATTATTTTCCTTTCAATTTGTGTTTAAAAGAACTGTTGTTCATCATATCCAGTCATGCTACCATAATTATTCTCTTAGAAATCTGTCTTGATCCGGTGGCTGAAATTCATCTAACTTTTGGTGCAAGAAGATTTGTGATTTGAAAATAAACATGGCATGTCATGGATGAAGAGCAAATAATTATTGTTCGAAAATGTCACAACTTGCGTCACGCTTCTGGTACCTACATTCATAGATATATATTTTAAAGACTAGTATTTTGTAAACAAGGTTTGAAATACAAGTAGAATACTATGTTTACGAATACGAAAAAGGATACTGTTTTTACAATTTCCCAAATACGAATATGCTGACTGTGATTAGTCAAAGACAATAAAACATGGAATCCAAGAGTTCCTCCTGATTTCTGGAGTTGAGTGGTATTACCTACACCACCTGGAAATGTTCAGTTTTTATATTGTCAGGAGATATTGAGAGACAATCGGCAGGTCTTCAGTAGTAAAGGCTCAAAGTGGTTCTGGAACTCTCATTTATTAGGACGGCATACGCGCCTATGCGCGGCAATAGGGGTCCTCATCTTTGAAAGGACCTCAGAAACGCATTATCGTAAAAGATTATTAGATTATCCATGAAAATAAAACATCATATTATTATGAGTATATATACTGAAATTCTGGTCCAACACAACATCATTTATGGAGCAGGTGAGATAGCAGTAATTCCGCAATAAAACAAAATCCTTTAAACCTTAGGAATACAACTTAAAAAAATTATGCTAGTGCCATTTCTAAAAGATAAACAAATAGAGAACAGTTTATCAGTAACTTTATCTCCGAGGTTAAGTAATGTGAACCAACTCTCAGACAAATAGGTCACTATTATGCATATTGTTCTTAATTATGCTGAGCTTCTAATAGATAAAAAAATTGTTCGACAAGCAGACCTAATAAAAGGAAAACCGAGTAAAGAATTTGTTACTAATTGGTTATTTATATCTATACATATAAAATGCTTTATCCTGAATGACTGACTGACGGATCAACGCACAGCCTAAACCGCTGATCGTAGAGACCTGAAACTTGGAGGATATGTTCTTTGTATGACGTAGGCATCCGTTAAGAAAGGATTTTCCGAAATTCTACCCCTAAGGGGGTGAAAAAAAAAAAGGGGGGCAAAATTTGTATGGGACAACGTGACTCCTTGGTCCAATCTACTTAAAATTTTGCATAAAAGTACTAGGCTTGCATGAATTCAAGATAGTATTTCAATGATTATGTTATGGTTGTGCGTTTCCATGGGATAATTTCCGACTTCCACGCGAGCTAAGCCGCGGGAAAAGCTAGTAGTCAATAAAACTGACAAAAGAAATTGCCTGCAAAATCTGAATCGGTGGTACAAAGCGGAAGGCTAGCACTAAGGGCGTAGCAGTCTTGACATCCTAAATTTATAACAGTACCAATGCTAACCGTAGGTATAATTAAACAGCCGCAGTGTCTGTGACTATATTTAGAGAATACATCATTGCGCAGATGTCGAAGCGTATTCTGACTCACCATGTCATTGATCAAAACTGGACGCAAAGGATCTTCAGGTTCTACGAAAACAGCCAAGGATTTCTGGATTTTACTAAAACTCAAATTATAATAGCGTTCAAGTAGACTTACAGCAAAACATTTCAGTAAATATGATACTTACAAAGATAATGACACCATCTTGAGAACGAATAAAGTATACTTAGTCAAAGATAAATGTGAGAATCAAAGAAACAATGGAGTTGTTATTCTTAATAAAAACTCACTAAGGCCATCTATTTAATAGAATATCGCGAAAACAATGCGAGAGTAAACAAAGCGTTCGTAAAAGGTTAAGGAAATTAGTCCAATATTATTTTTCATAGACCTTAACAACAAGCTGTGATAAGTTTCTAATTATTCATCAATTCTTTGCTTATTTCGTTCGTAACTTGTTTAGCATTCATCCCAACACAAAGTGAGTCAGACGACGATACACAGTAGCGGTCATGGTTGTTTTAATCTTTGTTATTACTTTATTTTACAAAAAGACCTATTGAATTAAAGACGACCTTGCGTTGTCGAAGTCAACAAACTAACCAAAATGTATCAACTAACGATGTTAAAATGTTTATCGTGCGATGTTGGGATCCGTTCGGCTACATCCATTTCTTGAAGTGGGTTGGTACTTAAAGCGATGAAAGCTATTATAATTCAATCAAGCCAATAAAGACGGCGAAAAGTTCCCTCTGGTATGACCTACATGATAACAAGATCAAGAGACCCAGGCCTGTACTCGCTGAGCCCAATATAACTTTATGATCAAGAAGCCTTCTAGCCAATTTTGAATGACAGCTTATTCGTGCTTGGTTGACGTAAGTAGTTCATACGTAGAAGAAAAGGAAGCAATTCCTTATGCAGATTTTTAAATATTTATATCGGTATTTAAGTTATGTATGGTTTCATAGTTCATTACCTACTATTCATAATACGTCGTTGTTGACAAGTGCTTGTGAGCTGGTGACATCATCGGGTGCGCGCTACGCCCTGGCTGTTTGCACAGTTAATTTGATGAGCAAGTAGTTCGACTTGATAACATAACCACATGCCAATCCGTTTAATAAGGGAATATAACTTTAGATATAGTATGTAGGTATCTTCCGCTACTAACTCATTAGTCATTAAAATTACCCAAAGAACCAATAAGTAACTTCATTAAAGGTAATAATTTTCCTCAAACTTTAAATAACCTAATACCAGTGCACTGGTATTAAGGCTCTTTCAAACGCGACACGCGACGCGACACAGGCACCGCTCGTCGCGTGGGTTATTTAAAATTATTTGCGTTCACGGCCTAATACATAATATAAAAACGTTCTCAATGCGTAGACATAATAATTAAAACGAGCATTGTATTAAATTACTTCATCTTTAAGGCCTCCGCAGACAGACGCGACGCGACACCGGTAAAACATTTTCTGTGAAGTTTTCATAGAAATTGTTTCACCAGAGTCGCGTCGCGCCTATCTGCGGGAGCCTTTATCTCTCAGACTACAGTGACTACCAAAAACTGCAGATTTTCACATGAAGAGCTCAGTTCAAACTTCAATCAATTTGTCTGAAATAAAAAAGAAAGTCTGGAAAAGTACAAAGATTTTGTCGTGAAGAACGAAGTAAAGTTTCGTAATTTCGTTAGAGAGTTTCGAATGGTTGAGCTGGTTAGCTAAATAAGCGAAAGCATGACTCTAAAACTTAGATTAGGTAGCCGCCGCATAGCTTACAGCGTAGCCGCTATAAGCAATTACCAGCTAGTGTCGATCAGACCTAGTTTTCTCGTCATAAGTAGATACCAACTAGCATAGAAAACATAGTCATCTGTGGCACTGAACGACGATGAATAGCGGACATAGCGATGACAACTGTCGACACGACACTTGGTTCCGGGGCACTGCGCCGCGAACTCTACCGTGCCCGGATTCCTCTCACGCTCCAATTGCCACAAACACCACTAATTGTATTGAATTTTGCCATTGCACGGATGTAGAACTGGACTCTTCGACGGGATATGCGCTTTAAGTTAAATGTTGGACTTTCAAAGTAGTTTCTTACACCTAAGTTGTTCGTAGTCATCATTCTCCTTGCTCTTATCCAGATTTGAGGTCGACGTAGAACGACTATTCCATATTTATCATCTTTATTAAGCTGTAATCTCGGAATTCACTTCCTTTCTTGTTATTTCATCTTGGACACAATATTCATCCATCTTTTCTTTGGTCTGCCTTGAGGAGATTTTTTTTTATTATTTGTTTTTAGGAATTATTGCCATGGTTGGTACAAAAAAATATTGGTTCGCCAAGTTGCACTATAAATAAAATAGGCACGTTCTTTATCAAGCTATTGTTTCTCGTCGTCTTCATTATAAGACACTTCCTGGGACGCTGGCATTGGCTAGTCCGCAATTGCCGCCGTATTTTCTTGCGGTCATTAGCCAGACATGTTGTCTCTCTGTTCTCGTTTATATTAACAGTTTTAGACCCACTTCCTGCACTAACTCAAATCCCAAAATAAACAATCTATTTTCCATATTGTTTATTTATTCATGGCTATTTAAAACGTAGCACGAATGATATGAAAGCAGACTAGCTTTTGTGAGCAGAGCTCAACTTTTAGCGCAAGCAAAGATTGTGGGTCCGGTGCCAGAACCAAATACTGGGTTAGAAATAGTCTAATATGCTTCGTATTTATCGCAATAATTCAAAATATAACACCTTGTTTTATAAACATTGCTTGATTTATGTAGATTTTGCAACTAAACACGCGTTTGTTCCCTAATTTCGGTCTTTCGTTGTAGAGCTAGGCTGTGTTGAGTCATATTGTATACTTTCGTAATGTAATAGCTCGTTGGAGCTCAGTAAGCACGTGGTAACTGCACTCGTGTCAATTACAAGGTATCAATGTGTTGGAGCGTTTCCTGTGTGCAACTGTGCAGTTCGCGCAGCGGCTGCGGCCTCGGCTTGCCGTAACCTGAGAACCGTAGCGATCGCACCAGGAAATCGATACTCGTTTGATCAGTCTTCCTTATGCACATTGTATGTAGATACCTATTGCCTTTGCAAGGATATACTCTTATAATGCATTTAGTTTCCAGCTAAAATAAGCTGCCATGGAAGAAGATGATGAAACAAGCCAAAGGCATTCTAGAGCAATCCTTAGACCAAATGAAATCTACATTAAGCATACAAATGGCGTAAAAATGTCATCACCAGTAGCACTTCGTTTACTAACGCTAGCGTTTACACCATTGCCTCTAACCGTGAAGATTTTCTGTGTCCAAATCTGTCGGCCTCCGTTTACGATTACGCAGTAAAGACGAATGGCATGGATATAGACGTCGTTTGTGTAATACCTTTACTAATAGGGATATTCACGAGTTGGTGGGCAGACCGCGACTCCCCCACTGACAGTTTGCGATTGGCGGTCGCGTCATATGTACGTTTATTGTTACGGAAAGTGCCTGCTTAGTATATGTGCGCACAAGCGAGTTAACTTGGTAATAATCTACCGTGCAGTGATAAACATGTTCCCCGTGTAAATAAACAAAGTTTGTACCACACTCGAGTTGACTCACTACTGAAAATCGTCAAGTGTAAACAAGACAGTAAAGTGTTAAAAGGATCATTTGTTCAGCATTGTGGTGGTGACGAATGTGATTTTTATTAAAAAAATTTACCGCGTTCGTTTAACTTCCTTCTAAATGAAGACAATCAAGTTTGACATACAAGGTACGTAATTTTAGTGCATAACAACGCGAACACGCATATTTATAGTCCTGTAATTTCCTTGTTATGATTTATTTTAAGAACCGTTTATGTACGTATTAAAATAATATAATCAAAACCTTTTGTAGCTTAACAAAACGATGGTCACGAAAATTGTAACAAAGCCAGTGACTCAGTTTTTGATAATATTAAAAGATTACCAAAATTCTTTAAATAACAAAGCAAACTGGGGCAGAATCGTTATTTTTATATCAGACTTTGATGCTTTCTATGGGAATTTACAATAGGAGTCATCAATAAAGTAGAACCGGCAGTCATCATCGTGTCACGAGGCCAATGTGTTAACGCGTCCACCTTGATTGGCTCTACGTGGGCTGTGGGCCTACCCATGCACATGATATTGTTTGCCATCTCAAATATTTTAATTGACTTCAAATATTGGAGATTCTTTTGCATATTGGTTGTACCTACATAAGTCACTCAAAAATGTGATTTCATGAAGGTTGAACAAGTTTATATCATGCTTTTAAATTTTTCGAGGTTTTAACTTGTTGATTGATAGCTGTACACAAACAGTCCCTCATTGCTATGATTGTTTTTTTAGTCTAATCTTGTCATTCATTTACAATTTGGACTGTTCCAATCCGAACAGCATTCGCTACAAGTGCCTAATCGCTAATCACTACCAGTTTCTTATAAAAACGTACTGTAATTGCATACCTCGATATTATTAACAGGTTCTCATTTTATTAGCTAATTGGCTTAAAATGCAGCGTAATATTTAATATCGCTTTATTTTTTTATAAGTGTGCTGATCGGAATTACGAGAACTCATAATCTGCTATCATTTACAATTAATACTGCTGAGTCACAACTTACATAGGTACTTAAAAAGTGAGGAGTGGCTCTACCCTATGGACAACAATAAAAACGGGGTGTTACTCGCCAAAACAGGATTAATGGTCTCCGAACATGGAAATGGCGTCCGGAAGTAGTTATTTACAACTGTCGTAGCCACCTTGACTGCTGCAAGGTTTATATCCGACATTTTATCGCAACTTTGTACCGTTTTCGATTAAATGACAGCTAAAGTACTTACCTTAGTTTGAGTCCCTCCGGAAAAACCATTTTCTCGATAATTTTACAACGGATTCAGATTTAATTAATTTCTTATCGTTATAAACAAAATGTTCATTAACTTACTCTTATAAATCTTGAGTTTCTAAATTATCTTGAAATATCTTGATGACCGTGGTTCTTTTTTTGAACGACGTTTTCTAAAAATGAAACTCAGCTAGATCGATTTATCGCCCCTGAAACCCCCTGCATACTAAATTTCATGAAAATCGTTGGAGCCGTTTCCGAGATTCAGATTATATAATTTATATAAATAATAAAAACCATAGACGAAGGCAAATGACAAACTGTTAATAACTAAATTTTTTACTTTTTTTTCTCTTTAAAATTTAAACTTAACTATAAGTAATACCTAAAATTGCACTTTTTGAATTTAAATATTTCTAAGTAGTCCGTTCGCATGTTTTAACTTTTATACTTATCCTAGTTACCTATTATTAGCCATACAATACTGTAACACATATTCTGTAACATACTATTATGTATCGCTGTTGGTTGCCTAAATAAAGAAAATAAAATAAAATACATATACAACAATTGCTCGTTTAAAGGTATTATATTTAATTTCACAAAGTGCTACTGGTCTTTATTTATTAGTGATGCCCCAACAGTTGTTTTTTTATGTGACCTTACTCGAGGGAAGGAAACGAAGTTTACCGGTTAAAGGCCATATTTTTTGCTGAGTTCGTGCTACTGTTGATTCACTCGAAAAACCGCGTATCATCAAGCTTGCTTTCAATTTTGTTACGTCAACATGTACCAAGACTAAGATAATCTAAATTGGAGCGAGCAGTTTTAATTAAACATCAAATGAATAGAGTAGAAGAGTTTTTACTTTATGATTGTAACAAAACGTTCATAAGACAGCCGTTTTCTTTTGTTGATGCAACAGAACTGGGTCTTATTTAATGTATCCCACTTTTTCGTAAAAGTTCATGCTGCACACGCTAAAAATAAAACGTAAACAAAGCCCAGCAAACATAAACAGTGATAATTGAAAATGTGTCTGCTGCTGCAGCTGTTGCGTATAACTTCCTAGTTCCTGGCACTCATTTAAAGGCTAAAAGTCGTTGACCGGAACAGTCCACTTTAACCTTAAATTCAGCGATATGACGCAGAATACAACTATGTACAATCACAAATGTTTATAAAATAACTTAATTGCAGCTTCTAATCGTAATTATTCTATCATCCTTGTGTGTACGACCAACTGAACCCGTTTCTAAAAAGATGGTTCGTTTAACGAATAGGGTACGATATTATTTACGGAATCAAGTATTAGCGTTCAATTCAATGAAATTGTAATCGGCGAAAGTGGCAAGAGGCTAAATGTCAGAGAAACCGTGAAACATCAAAGAAAATTTAATTTTATGCATTCAGTGCGAACGGATGTCTGTCCAAAACTCCGTTCGGAGTTGTTGAATTTTTTATCAGTGTTGCTATGATCGTAATTAAAATGAATACCATCAATTGACTAGATATGCTATACATATTTGGATACAATTTTGAAATAGAAGTGACTAAATGACAGGACTGACTGGTTGGTATCTAACGTTGACGTAGCTACCAGTCACACTATAGTTGTAGGTATTTCCTGTTGCCCAAATAAGTCCGGTTAGTGTAGTTATACAAAAAATCCAAACAATCACAACGTGGTCGGGGTGATGAAGTGATGAATGATGTTGTTCTGTAATGGCGGTCGCGTGGTCGCGGTCTCGGCGGGATGCGATGAAAGTGAAACGCGCGCGTGGTCCCCGTGGTCGTTCAACTCGGCACGCGCCTGCATCCTCTGACGGCCCATCTCGTGGCTCGTTTTGTTTTGTTGTACTCGTTACGATTTCTGTGCTGCTTGCCAAATACCCCGATGTAGCTAGCGTACTGCAAACTGGGTGTCGAACGTGCTTCATTTGCAAACTTCTATCAATTCCAAACAAAATGCAAATAATGTGAGGCGCTGACACGATGTCATAATTCTAAGTCTTTGGCATTCGATTATGCATCGATGGTTTCTCTTTTCTTGGTGTCGTAGGCCTTGTATTTGTTTGACGTAACCAAAATTGCTGAAGAGTTCTGAAGTTTTTCTGACGCACTCTGAGATGCAGGATGCTGACCTAGTTGAATACCCATCTTTTGCTTGGTGACTCTCCATTTTTCCAATGCACATTTGGTTAACTTTTAGGATTGCATACATAATTTAGAACAATTTATAGTTTTATAGGATATGCTTTGCAAAACGTGCCTTATTTTTCTTATATCATAACGAAATAATTATGTAATTGTACATTACGACAACTCGCAAATCGCAATACATTCGTTTTGTTTGTACAATAGTATGTTTGTTCTACATTAAACTTAAGTTTTCTGGTCATGTATCTATGTGTTCTGGTGAGTATGTGTGTGAGGCCAGATAATTTCTATAGGTACTTACTTTATTTAGCGTATTTGCCAGTACATAAGTAGTTTACGCCTAGATATCTCTAAGCGTAGGTACCTATATGGTATCCCATATACGGATCTGTGACGGATTCCAAAGCGGTGATCTAATAACAACTATACGATAAGTCCTTGCCTTACAGCTTACAGCGCGACTTGAAATCTTTCGATCACGTTTCTCCCCAAATCTCAAGACGTGGAAAAGATTAAAATTTCTACTTCAAAGTGAATTCGTGTAAAGAGAGCTCAGAATCAAGTCAAATGCAAAGGGATGTGGTCCAAAATTTCGTTTTGTTACATGTGGAATGGAATGGCAGCAGGGTGTGGATGTGCAGCTGTCACAAACTATGCTACATCTCCTATCTTGTCCTTTGTGCCCCAAATAATGCAGCCAAAGTGACCTCTGCGCTGCCACCGATAACGCCATGGAAGTGGCGAAGTTTTGTTTAAAAAAAAAAATAACTGTTGTGCCAGTGACACGAAGAACAAGGTTGTTCCAAGCACAACCATTTATCACTGCAACTAGTAAAGGAGCATGCAAATATATTTATAGTTTTTGTACCTATTAGTTATTCTGCATGAGGTTAAGTTGGCTGTAATAGAATTTTCCTGTTGATGAACGTTCGGTCGTCTTGTATGGTCATAACAGAGAGGATAATTTAAATAAATTAAACTGCTGAGCTGTGACCTTCGTTGTTATGTGCTCGGATGTGTTAATACGGAGTCATTGTAAATAATTCATTTGTAATTTGTTGAACGTTGTTGAGCTCGTAAGTGTTTGTTGTTTTCATTCCTCGCTGTGTTCCAAAACCTAAACGCTCAGTTTAGCTCGGGACTTTTTGCACTAGCAAAGTAGCAACTAGAGTACCTATATTATTCTCAAATATCGTTTCTAAATTTTGGCGTATGGTAAGATATTATTTGTGTTTCTAGCCAGCAAGCTATCGTACGATCGCATGACAAAAACAAATTGGTTTTGTGTGGAAATATGCAAGTAGTAGGTATACACGGTGCGACGACGCGTCACGCTTGCATGAGGCAAAAAACTGTAAATAATCAGTCAATTGCGTTACTTTGACAACACATTACATTACCTACCCGTATGCTCACACTCGAGCTAGGTCAACTGAATGAAAATCAATATATTATTGCTACATCCGAACGAACGATTGCGCGAGACTTTTACGTCAAGAGAAATTCTAATCGCTTCCTGCCGCAGTTTATTTTATTGAACAATCAATGGAATTTGGAAACACTTATTACATTGTTCAAGATCAGTAATATTAAGTTTTTTAGAAAAACATAAGATTCCTGTATATAAGACATGTTTAAGATTTATGTAGAACTGATGTAGCTTATACCCACTTGTAATAAGCATCTTAACTCGTAAGGAAGGAAAGTAGCGAGTAAATACTAAGTTTTCCTGTTCTACAGCCGCTCAAAGAACCTAGTTATTGACTGGCTCCTACGATGTAGAGTCGACGCTCCGCCCGGTGCACTAAATTGGTTACCCTAGTTACTAATTCCGTTCTCAATTAGAGTTATGAATGCTGCAGCTAGTATTTTCCATTCATTGAGAGAAAACGATCCGAACTTCCACTATCTCATCGAACCTACACGTAATCAGTTTGGAAGAAGAAAATGCATACAACCGTGTATAATATGTATATCCAACGATAAATTTAATTGCACATTCACTTGCAAAGTTACATGGAATAGTTCCTAGAGACGTTACGCGTTAATGATTATGCTGTCATCTGCATTTCCACCTGTACGTTACATAAGTTAGCTCATACATGAACAGAAGCTAGTCACGATACGCCACGGTTGGCTGGGGCGCGTCCTCGTTAGTTCCACATCATCGGTGGGAGGACGAGAGTGAATCAGCACCACTCCCTGCCCACGCCTTGTGCCTTCTGCAATTAGCGCTCTACTTGTTGTTACAAACACATGTTCTACCTACGTAATATAGTTTTTGCCATAGAAAATTATGTAAGACGTCATGCATTCCAAAAATCCACAGAAATGGGCAGGTGACGAAGTTCGTATTGTTTCCGCGAATATCGTAAACAAACATCATGGAATACTCAAATGGGATTTCCACGCATTTATTTGGCAGTGGGAAAAATATTAACTTACAGTAACAAAGCAAATAATAGATTACACCTAAACATTATAATTTAGTATTTATTATTACAAGCGCCTTAACTATTCGTATTATTTATGAAATTACATCATGTTTAAATCATGTGGATTGTGCGTGTCCAAGAAGTGATCTGCTATGTGGTTTCCACTAAAGACGACACGGATATTCTCATGGTTAGCACAATAGACCATTATTTACATGTTTTATCTATACTTAGGTACTTAATATTATAATAATTATAAAGCTGAAGAGTTTGTTTGTTTGCTTGAACGCGCTAATCTCAGGAACTACTGGTCCGATTTGCACCAATGAAGAATGTTTCAAAATCGGGGTTCTTTTTTCCTTTTGAGTGCGTGCGCTGCGTAAACGGTTAAAGTTACGCAAAAATCATGTATGACAGAAAAGTTCTAAAAACAAGTCCGCGACAGCATAATATGTCTATCTTTTAAGGTTGGCTCACTATAACCTTTTTATGCTAACCAAATTTGTTCTAAAACAATGCATTATTTGCGAAGGTGTTTTTATAAACATGATATTAATCCTTATCAAAATAAATACGCCCAAAGTAACTATTCCACGTGGACGAAGTAGCGGGCAGAAGCTAGTAAATACATAAATGTAATGTAGTTCAAATGATGGAACCATCAACACTATGATTAAAGCCATACCAATCATAGTGATGATGGTACCATACCAGCATGTCAAGCTTATGCATATCTAGCATACCACTATCATCGACTGCTATCAAACATGTACTTAGCATTTCTAAATTCTTACGCAACGACTTATATTTCCAAACTAGAGAAGAACCACGATAGCATCACAGATTGCTTTTGCTAATAAATATTAATATTTCGCCAATTAAATCCAAGACCCAAATATCAAGGTATCAAGTATTAAATTCATCATTAACAATCATCGTCAATTTTCCAGCTACCAGCTAGAAATTAATTAATCTTATAACGCAGAACTCTTGCATTCCAGTTGTTAATATAATTGGCTGGAATAAATAGTCCAATATTTCATCTGTAACGTCTTTGTTTTCGTGTAAGTTACGACGTAAATCGAAAGTTACGCAAAACATTTTAATGTAACAGAAAATATTGTTTACTTATTTAGCTTTGTGACGGACTAACATAATTATAAACTTTGGTCGTGGAGGAAGGAAAACCCTTGATTTGAGTCGTATGAAGAATTCAAGAAATCGATACTTCTATAATAATATTATTAATCTCCGGAACTACCAGACGAATTTGATAAATTATTTTTGCATTGGATAGCCCAATTCTTGAGAAAGGTAATAGGCTCGTGGACGAATTCGCGGGCAGAAGCTAGTGTTATAATTAATTAAATTATAACAATAACTCTCTTTTGGTGTGTCAACTTATTTCCATCTTCTTCTTTCCGTTTCGACGGTACATCTATACTGTTTGGGCCCAGTAGGTGGCCATATTTATTGCGGCGTCAGAGGCGTTGTTCAGATCGTCAAGGGTGCAAGTGAACAGAAAATTGGGTTACTCTAGCAAATGGGACATAGTCTGTTCAGGAGCACCGCATTGACATTGAATGTTGGGTGAATCCATTATTCTCCACTTCACCAGATTATTGTTTGTAGCGAACTTATTTCCATCAAAATCTATTATTACACGACTGCCCAAATAGGAGTGTAATGTTTTCAGAGTTCGTGTATGTATGTGAGTTTCTTTGTGACACCATAACTTTTAAATGTCTGAACAGATTTGGATGTATGGGGTATCGATAGAATCCTAACTTCATCCCGAGTGACAGAGGCTATAATTTTTGTCATTGCAGTCAGGAGACCTCTTAGATTGAAAAGTGTTCCACATAACTACTGCAATGACAATTTTATTTAGTCAGCGAGTAGGTAAATGAGTGACCTTTCGCTTTTATACAGATTAACCAATACAACTTGTTTATTACTTTTATTTCTTTTTTTGGCAGGGCAGTTGTGTTTAAAAAAAAATATTTGGCAATGTTTTGTCCAATTATGGCAATTTCCCATTTATAGATGTTCAGATGTTTTTTGATGTTTGTTTTGGTCTTAAAGGTCTCATAAATTATTAACCTTTCCATACCTTTATATCCTTGAATTAGCAATATTTGTTATAACAAATCGATGTCTATTTGCAACTTTAATAGAAACTAGAAAACGAAGTACAGCTATGAGATCTCAATACCAGAATCTATTATGCACGGGCGTATTAGCTTATTAAAAATAAATGTGATTTGTATGGCTCCTGTAACCTTTAATAAAATACCTGACCAAATTAAAAACTTACCGTTGCAAAAATTTTAAAAACGTTTCACAGAATTACTTGTAAATAAATGTTATTATTCTGTGCAGGATTTCTTAATTCATATTTTTTTTGTAATATCTTTATTATCCTCTACTTTGTATTACATTTGCATGCTATAATAAGGCAGAATGTACATGGATCCTTTTATTTGATTTAACAACTTATTTTATGTACCTACATTCTAAGCAAATAAAGACCTATTCTATTCTATTTTAGACGGCCACAGTTATTCGTTAACAAAATTATTGTTATTACTAGTCGTCCTGTCAATAAAATAAACGTCATTAGTTAGCTATCACGTACTTATCGCTAAGTTAAGACTAGGAAGAAAGGGGTGTTGATTACTGTAGTAATGATTTACAATGTTTGTCCACAGATGATGAGGGGTAATCAGTCGTGGTAGGAGGAGCACGACATGAATTCTGACGTGCACCGACACCAGGCGCACCCGCCATTGGCACAAGTAAATATTTCATTAACCTTAGAAGATTGTGTTATCGACCTCGTACAAGTTGCTGTACCACTTTTGCCAAAAATTTCCAGTAAATTGAAACCTCACTAAGGTTGAAACTGTCTAACTGTTACATTGGTCTAAAACAAAAATAGACCTACAGTGCGTTCATTATAACTTGACCAGTGTCAGGATTGGCAGCACTGAATTTTGTTCTGTCTGTCAGTCGTCATTTTGAACTCTATCAGTATTGAAACTAAGACTGCAAAAATTCAATGATACCAATCGCGTCACGGATCAAATTATAATGAACGCACTGTAGTTGTTTTATGATGCAAGTGACATTCAACCATAGGGACCACCCTACGGTTGAAAGCAATTACGAGGTTGACTATACTTCATGCCATGTAATTCAGATCATTCAATTGAACCGAGGAAAATACCCGTGAAACCATTCGGAGAAATCTGCGGTGTCGTTATTACTTGAAAGTTTGCAACAGCCAGCAGTCGAACTGTTCTCCGAAAGTTTTAACATCAGATAGTATCTTCGAAACGGTTCCTCAAATATCGTCAATTTAATGCAAAGCCCGAAACTGTTATGGGCTATTACATCAAAATGAATATAAGTGTAACATAAACAAATTGTACATTTGTATTGGAACCAATCACGACCGGGTCGAAGCATTCGCAGCACTGAAAGGATTTCCTTGTTAGTTTGTTACATCATCTGTGTCGTAGTTTTCAGTGATATATGCAAGTAAGCTAAAGTTATAGAGCAACAGGGTCTGTAGTACATTCTTTATCGATGTATCAGCCACTCTGTACGCAACGTTCGTCCTCGATCCGTGCGGGGCCGCATGCACTGTTGTGCCCGACTTTCTTTAATGCGTATACTTGAAATACTTCCTGTAGCACCTACCTTATATTTAGTAAATGCAATTTTATCATCAATCAACCAAGTGTAGTCTTCGGTAAACTAAAATTTTTCATTGTAACCATTTTTGAAACCACTATTGCGTTTTTATCTCCCACATCAAAAGAAGTGTGAAAATGAAAATTCGCATGAAGAATTTTATTCAGCGTACCTGCATCAACAGTTTTGGCGTCCGTCCAAGGCTGTGCGTTTCAATGGATCGTTACTGGGAACATTATCGTTTATCTAAGTGCTTCCAATTCGTTACACAGCTAAACAATTACAGTAGTGTTACAACACTTGTCTGTCTTGTATACTGTTTATCGTTTACTATATCAATGGGTTCTTAATCCGCGTCCTCATTATGATAGGACTGCTGCAAACGTTGGTTTACTTTTTCAATATTTTACAATAATTCTACATTCATGACTAATCTTGCGGTCAGCCTCGGCTGTCACGATATTACATTCAACAGTAGCAAATTTATTTTTATTCGTGCTACTGTGTAAACTATCAATGTTTTATGAGGAATGAGTAAACGTACTTTGAAGTCCAGATTTTCCATTTTATATTTGCAAGAATTTTGCCTGTTTTACATTGAGATTTGACCATGCGAACGTGTAAAGTTTATTTTGCGGTGTTGAAAATGTTCGTTCGTAGTGTATAGGCAACAGCTTATGACACGATATTCTAGTTTAGTTGATACACCCGGTATTTTGAATTCCAGCCTTAATGTTTGTTTAGTATCGATAACTCCTATTTCTGCAATATTATTGAAATCACTGAAATATTTGATATGTTCGTATTATAGCTTAGATAACAAAATTTGTCCTCATGTAAAATAGTGTAATTTTGGGATAAGGGTGTATAGAAATACATATCGCACTGAATTTACCTCGAAATTTATATAAAAAATTCACAAGCAATTGATGGAGTCCGATTTTACAACGGATCTACTCGTACCTGTATGATTTTTTTAATCCTCTCTTTTAATGGAAAAAAACAACTGTTATTTATAACAGTTGTTTTATTCCACTCCTAAAGCAGAAATCTACTACCCTCCATGCCGAATTTTGATGTGAACAGGATAGGTTTCCTGAATTCTCATTTATGAAAATTTCATTAAGATTAGATGCTCAGTAATATGTGTTGTTGCAGCACGGCGTGCACGCGGGCTCGCAGGGCGTGGGCCCGTGCGGCTGGTACTCGGCATCGGCCGCGCCCGCTCCCACCGCCCCGGCCCGGCTCAAGCGCGCTCAGCCCCCTCACCAACTACCAGTGTGTATATTTAGTTGTTCTTTCTTGCTTTTAAGGCGTTAAGGCCATGCAGTCCAAATTCCTTAAAAGCCTCACCTGCCTATAGGACTACTGCTAACTTATTGGTATTAGTCTTCGTCAAATATCGTTACGATAGACATTGTCATGGTCCAATAACCTAAGTCGGTGCTGGGTAACCAAGTTGTAACGTGGTGAGACAACGGTGAAAGCGGCGATGTTTTTTTTTTTCGTTAATAGGTAATCTTCACGTAGTTGAAACAGAACCCTTTGGCTTACCAAATGGTAATAACAAGCTTGACGTCAATTAGAACTAAAAAAATCGAGCGAGCCTTACAGTAGTCGCATATGATGTGTAACATCTGACCATCTTGGCTGACAGTACCATCTGACGGCCAACTCTAGCACCACGCGCGCTCATTGGTCAAATCAAATAGCGCGCGCTTCCCCGGCTTCCTGTTACACACTTCCGTCCCTTTTCACGAAATCACTCACACAGATAAGCGAGAGGAAAGATGTTACACATCTAAAACTTTTTCTAAAAATAACTGCTAGATTAAAAGGCTTATTGTAAATTTTCACAGTTAGGTTTATTAACACACCTAAAATTTCCCAACGCAATTATAATTGCAGCATGTAACAAACTTCTTAACCATATTTTTTTATTAAGTAATTAATTACATTCTGATTGTACGTAAGATAAAATTCAATGATTTCATTATTACATAAAATATATGTTCCATAAAATATTAACTACGCAGGAATGTAACATAAAATGTAATTTAGCAAACAACTCCAACAGAACAAGACGCGATGATCATAACAAACGACTGCGTTTAGAAACTTCTTAATAGGCAACATAGTACATTATGTCGATAGGCGAGACTTATGTATTCGTCATAGAGCATTGAGAACGAGAAGCACAGTGGCATAGTTATTACCACGATGTCACTTAATTTATGACCCTTTGTGCGGCCACATTGATCTATTTACAAGGCTAAGCGCGAGACAAGTTCCCATTGCACGTAGTTGCACGTAGTTGAAACAAAACAATTGTAACATTACCACCGTCGCATGATTCCACTGACATGTAACAAGTTTTTTCTAAATGATTTGTAGGTTATTGTCTCAATGTTAACCATTTTTATGTTGTGTTAAACCACGCTTTACCGGCGACAGAAAGTAGAGTTCATATTCTTTCAAACCCTTTGTCACAACGAGCATTGTGTGCGATGGAAATTCTCACGGTTGCTTAGAAAGTAAGACACCGCGCCGGATCAAACGTAAATATTTATTCACTAAAGGCAGATGTGGCGTTAGAGTAAGGCTCGGTATCTAGAATAGGCATTTCCACAATACATGTGGGCTATTTTTACGATAGTCTAAAACTTTGTTTCAGTGTGGAGGTAGTGTGAGCGGTAGTAATGGGCCACACGCGCCTCTCTCGCCCACCGCATTGCAGAATTCCATTCCACATAATGTGAGTGCAATTTATTTATATTATTTTTGCTGCACATACTTGAGAATGGAGCTATTTGGACTACGTGCATTGCATTCTACAACTTGTATAATGGTCTTCTTCGTTAGCTGCTTTGTGCTTGCAGGGATTTTTAAATAACTCTTACATACATTGACGGTTTATATTTGTAAGAAGCGTAACCAGGATTAAAAGGATAAGGCGACAAGTGTCCTAAATACTTCTGCCCTAGTTTCAAATTGAACTTCACCTAGTTACATTATTTATGTATGTCAAGCCAATACCCGCATTCCACGTAGGTGCCATGCCATCGTCACTCTAGTACGGTGACATTTTACTTGTATAGATCTCCGCAGTCCTTAAAATTGCATTATGTCCGCCTTGACAATGGTGTTTTTTAAATCTGTTTTTTTAAATGATTTTTTTAAGATTGTTTTTGTTTACACACAATAGATAATGGAAGGGAAATGCAGTTCTGATCAAATCGGAGGAACTCGTGGCTAAGTAATAACAGCCGTGTCGATCAATCAGGCTAAGCTACGCTTGCCGGGGTTCGTCCATGGATGGGTGACCATCTTTACATACCGAGACTCCTCCGTGTTTTGAAAAGCACGTTAAGCCTTTGGTCCCGACTGTCATTCGTAACAGTCGTTACGGGTCGTCAGAAGCCCGAAAGTCTGACAGCCAATCTTACCAAGGGATATCCAGTTACTAAGCTGTGGAGGTCAGATAGGCAGTCGCTCCATGTAAAATACAAGTATTCAGCTGCATCAGGTTAGAATGGAAGCCGACCCAAACATAGTTGGGTAAAGGCTAGGCAATTTTTTTAGTTCTGATCGTAAAGTTCAAGTTTATATAATTTTGTTGTCAACAGATCGTAATGTCATCGTCGGTTCGGACGCCTGCGCCGTCCGGGCCTGCGCCCTCCGCCATGCACACCTCGCAGACCACGTCTGGTAAATAACTATGTTTACTATGTCCATTTGTACCCTCAATATTCGTGTATGTTGAACCTAACAATTGTTTTGGGGTCTTTGAAAGCCTCTTAAATAGTGCAGTACCTCTTATGTTAAATGATGTGGTAAAAATTGCTCTATCGCTCTTTGTAGCAACATTAGTGAGCTACATAAACTTCTTACAAAATCTTTTGTAAATACATAGCAAGACCGGTACCATAATTGCGTAACTTATTTTCGTAAACAATTTTGCCTAATTTGTTTAATTTTGGCAGTTCAACAACATTCATTGCGTTATTTACGTTGTTGAGCAGATTTTTTTTTTCAACTTATGAAACAATGTATTAGCAATCTGTATCAAATCGAAACAAATTGTGATTGATCGTGTATTACGCAATTAGGGTACATAACTGAATGATCAAAGTTTACTCATAATAACACTTTCAATCTCGTCAGTCAGAGTCCAATTAGTGATTCATAAATAAATACTACCAGTCATGCACCTTGAGTTTATATTCCTATTGCACAAAAGTTACACAAGAAAAAGAAAATTCGCGTTGACGTCACGCCAGTCACCAATAAATCTACCACTCAACTGAACTAGTATATGCTATTAACAAGTGCGTTAATCTAACTTGCGTAGTAATATAGTTAATGTGAATTCCGCATGTGCTTAAATAGACAGTTACGCACGTTTTCTAATGTAATCTATTCAGACATGCAAATCACGATCGGCCCTCGTTATTCGCAGTAGTTCTTAAAATTGCAATCGCCTCACGGTCTGTTTGCAAGCGGAGTAGGATTATGGAGCCTTTGGTCTGGCCCGGGTGGAGACAGAAAGTAGGCTATTTACTAATTAGTTTAAGAATAATAAACCTAACTTAGGTATGGAATTCTGATTCTAACTTGGAACACATTGGTGTCTGTTCTTCACTAAATGCGTCTCAAATCCTCTCTTTCGCTATGTGTGGGATATCATCAGTGCAAATATTCCAGGTTGTACCTAGTTTGACCCCTTCGTCACAAATAAACAATGTATAACAAAACCTGCGAATGTCAGAAGATGACGCTACAGGAACACAGGCATTCATGACTTGCAAAAATTAAATTGCAGTATTATTTATAATGCTGCGCGAACCTTGGCAGCAGGCCGGGAAAAGGCTAATACAAAGGAGATGAATAAGCAACTTTTGCTTAACACATTAACCGCGCGAGACATTTCTTTATGTACTTTTATGACCGAGCGAAGAAATTACAGAAAGAAAAAGTATTTATTGTGACTCGCACAGGAAAAAACAAATTAAAATAAAACTCTCTCAATAAAAACATTAAAAAAAACTAATTAAAATAAAAGAAACTAATGAAAATGAAAGAAGAACTCTCGTCCTTCCTTTTAACCTCGTACCGGACGAGGTTAAAAGGAAGGACGAGAGTTCTTCTTGCTATGTTGCCACCAAATATAAGGTCATTTTCCAACACACAAATCTAATTCCCAACACCCTTGATACTAGGAAAAGGCGATACCGATAAATCTATATTTATATCGATATATTTCCAAAATTCTGTTTGTCCACAACAACTTGGAAGACTACTAAATCTGACGACAAACGTTATCTCTACAGCGCTCACCCGTTTAAGGTTATGGGTTAGATCATGAGTTCATACTCATCTGATTAAAGTTTTGCTGCTCTAATATAGGAGCTAAACAATTGCAAAAAAATATTAATCAAATAAATTTGTCCCACAGCAGTGTCCAAAGGGCCGAGCGACGTGTTGGTGAACTCGACGTGCGTGAACCCGCCACCCGCAGGCAACAGGCTCGTCAACATGACTCAGTGGCCGTATGTACCTTATCTATATATTATCTGTGCAATGTACACGAGGAACGAAAAAGTTAAGCAATTTTCAAACACATATTTTTTGCATAGCTGGCACGTCAAAATTGTCAGTAAAATAATAAATTTGACACACAGAGAAATATATAAAAAGTGCTTTATTTTTATATTTCTTGCCTGTATCTATAAACGCTGTTTGTGTAGGTGGATTCTCTGTATCGACAAATTAATTAGTTCGAGCGATCTCAGTTCTCGGGATAAGTTCTTTATCATCCTCAATAGAAGGACGTCTGTTCTTTTATTTTTGTTAATTTTAGATAGCATTCCTGTGACCTCGTATTACATTTGGAGTTCCATGTATTTCTGGTTTTGGCTTGTCTTTGAAATTGAGAATGAAGCTATGAATTCTGAGAGAATCAGAATAATTCCATCAATGCTCAAATCACTTTTAGGAACTTCGACAACTATTTAGAGATCAATAAACTTTTGAGAACCTGAAAACCCCTTCACAATCTACACAAACACCAAATTGACACAATACGCCTTGTTTGTATTTAGAAAACAGTAATTGCACACTTTTGATAAGATCACCGTTATCACTGCTTATCTCAGTGATAATAGACGTTTAGTCGTCAGTTGCTGAAACAACGAAATATGGAGTGTGCGTGTGATATTACCCAGTGCTACAACAAACCACACAAAGTGTTGTTGTTCATACCTCCAGTCCTTGCGTACGAGGATGTAGAGTAAATATTCAATATTTTTTATTAACAATTAAAGTACAACTAATCTGTTGTCAGCCAGTATTTGAAAGGTGTTGTGTGATGTGATAAATGAATGAAAATAGTTTGAAAGTGTGTCGTAAGTAGGCTTTAAACCAACTTTTTTTTAATTGGCATCTCGCAGGTCAACCTAGGAGGTTGTCGGCTGTTTAACTGGGCTTGCCTGTGGGGGCCTCAATAAATTAAGGCTTCCAGCCAGGGCTTAAAACTTAAAAACTAAGCGACTACACGCTAAGAGCACCCCTGTGGGGTACGGACCTCGGCTTAGGGCGTCGCTGGGGAAGGGCAGCAAGGGACAGGCTGGATCGTAATAATTTAAGGCATCCTTTTTATTTTACCACCTCTTTAAGATAGACGGTTTGAGGAATTGGCCACTTATACTTATTTTTGTCCGAGGTATATTAAATAGTATCTGTATGCCATCCAAACCGAGAAATATTTATCATGAAAAAATAGATTTAGAGGTCGTATCGTGATAATGCTATGACAAAATAGGAGGTTACCATGCCAATAATGTAAAGTCATTGCGCCGACAAGGTTGTTACAACTTTTTTTTTTGTTAACCTATTTTATTGTGTCCCACTGCTGGGCAAAGGCCTCAATAGTTTATGAAGTATTATTACCACAACCATAATAGGATGTCTTAGGTCTCGATAAGAAGTATATTCAAGATCTACTTCCATAAAAAGTGAAACCATTATTTAAAGGTTAAAGGTCGAACGAAAATTCTATGTAAGATGTAAATAACTATTTACATACAATACCTAACAAGGTTTTAATTAGTCTGTTGGAACAAAAAACAAGTATTAATTTAATTACGGTTAATATCAGAAATAACATTCGTATTAATTATGATTAAAATCTCTCTTAATAGCGATAAAATCAAACGTATAATCTAATCTGCCTTTAGGAATCAGTCTGTAACAATATATTTCCTAATTATTGAAGCTAACTCAAAAACTACCCAAGCAAAGTTAAAATTTATATGAAGTACCTATATAAATTAATAAATGGAGTATACCTCTGAAGTATGACCTACCAAACAAAAAAGAATCATCAAAATCAATTCATATTTAGCGGAATAATCGCGTAACAAACATACAAAAAATATATAAAATAATCGAATTGAGAACATCCTCGTTTTTGAAGTCTGTAGATTTTAATATCAGCTGTACCCATGTTTTTATTGTTATCTGTAATATCTGTCACACGTAACGATTACAAGTGACCTAGTCTTTATCAAATACAGGACGTTCTTTGTATCAATAATTATGTTCTAGGTGTTATGGCTAATAATCTTATTGTTTTCAAATATATTATGTGAACCCCAACAGCAAACTAGTAAGAACTATTACCAGCAAACAGCAATGATCAAATAAATTGTTAGTAGCAATTTCATAAATAACCAACGGTTTGATAAAAAAACTAATAAACATGCTTTTATAACGCGCTAAAAATTATAAAATAATTAAATTGACTTGTATTAGTTACGATATAAGTACCTATGCATTTCACCTTTGACATTAACTTTATTGTAGACTAAACCGTAAACATTTTTTAAACAATACGTAGTGGATGATAAATATAGATGTTTATGATCACCACCACCATTTTTTACTCATTCAATTTAGGACTCATTTTCTTGGAAAATAGGTTTCATTTTTGTTTGTCAACCCTAGGTAGTTATTAGTAAACTTGTCACTCCTTTTTACCTGACTACTAAGTGTGGAGTGCTTTGTTTAAATTAATTAAAAGTACATACAACCAAAAAGCGCTCCACGCTTTTTGAATTAATCATTGGATATAAAAGAAGTGACAAGAACAAGATCAATAGTGAAGCTAATAAAAGCGTGTTAATAATGTTCCCCTTATGTCGCCCTTCCCTAGTTCTTCTGGAAAGGACAGTACAAACAATCAGCTATAACTTTGATACGTACTGCTCTTTCACAAGAACTGCAACATTGGGGTTATTCTGTAGACTGGGCTTCATTCAAATAACTCCCACGAGTCAGCCCTTTTGCAGACTGGTTATTTTTTTACCATGGCATAAATTATTACCATATAGTTTGTGAAGCTGCTAGCTGACATATGGCCTATAATTTATCATTTGAATTATGTTTTGTGTTGCATAATGTAAGTTATTTTGTATACTATTGTATAGAATCATTCTCTAACTTGAACAGACAGCTGCGCTGGGGAGTTTGTTGCGCCACTTCTTCTTCCCAGCTAAAGGCACTAGGAAGTGGTGAAGGGTGGGCGTTTTTGGGGGACTGTCTTATGTAATTTTACGTTCGAAAAGTACTGATTATCAGCCTAGTTTGAATAAATGACTTTTGAATTTTGAAGAAACAAGAGAAGAAGAATGAACTGATGACTTTATTGATAGCTGCTGAGGAGTTTGATGCATGACTTTTTCCTGGGTGGGCGATGTGGGACTACCTTTCTTTGTATCTTTCAGTCTGATTTTAATTAACTTAATACGTTTGTATTCATACGTTTTTGATACGTTTGTCACCAGATGGCACCACGGCGCGATATCCCGCGAGCGCGCGGAGGCCCTACTGTCGGGCTCTCCGGATGGCGTGTTCCTAGTTCGAGAGAGTACGAACTTCCCCGGAGACCATACGCTCTGCGTGCGGTATCGAGGACGAGTTGAACATTATCGGTGAGAAATAATTTTTTTATTAAATTTTTTCGTGTGGTTAGTGACTAACCTGGTGTCTGTCAGAGTTTCTATGCCGCCCATGGGCCTCTGACTTAGCTTCACATGCCGTCGAAATTTTATTTCATTTGGTGGAACAAAAACGGGCTACCTGATGGAAAGTGGCTGCCTATAATCATCATCTTCAATACTAGAGGCTTTCAGGTGTGTTGGCGTGGCATCCCAGAAACAAAACGGAGTGTCATGTGCATGTAAATGCACCGGCATTCATACCCCTTACATCAGAACACAGCAATCCTGCTTAATGGAAATACGTCGCCAAACGAACTCCTTTACAAAAAAATCTACTCCAACTAAAATTCTTTTACGGAGCGAGAGGAAATGGGAGGCCGTCACCTCCTTCTGCAAAGCAGTAATACTCGCGAAGGAGGAGGCGGAGCGCGTGAGGGAGCTCGCCGTCCGATAAGGACCAGGTCCGGGTCGACGGCGCGTTGTGTTCCACGCGCGCCTCAAAGATATGTCAGCAGAATTGACGGGGTCCGCTAGGGCCGATGCCTGCCGGGGGTGCGAATAAAACCGAAAGGGAAATCGTGGCCCCCGGCAACAGGGCAACCGAAGGAACACGGGTGGGTTTTAGTCAGTAAGAGTCTGACACGCCCTCCCGCTCCGTCTAGAGCGGGAGAAGTTATTTGATAATTTCACACCCAAAAAAAAGTTTTTATAATTTGGTCTTGCTTCAAATCGAATTTTCATGAGATATTGTAACAATAGAATTTCAGCAGCCAGCGGTTTCATATTTAATTTTTTTATGACTACAAAACACTATATTTTTCTTATTTATTGTATTGTACGGTAAACAACGCATAGTCCATCTACATAATTAAACAATAAAAGTGTTTGAAACATGTGTGCAGTTGCGTCATCAGAGAATAATAATACGTATTATGTTAATAACCACAAATGGCGTGTTCTATAGGTACATTACCTTTTGTTTATTCTGATGGTTTATTTATTTTGCAAAAATGTGTTGCCACTGTTTGTCACCCATAGAATACGTACCATCGAAGAAACCTATAACTAAGCAATTTGAAAACAAAATCCCGTGCACACGACCCTTTTTTTTCGTAGGTAACCGTTACTATAGTGGCCGAGCGCTGCAAGCAGAAATAGTCCTTACGGTGTATAGGTATGGGTTTCTTCGATGGTACGTAGACGTACCTTGTAAAAGAGTAAAAATAATGGTATGTTATTAATTTCAGAGTGAAATGGGCAACAGCTCCTGACAACCAAAACCAACGTCTAACTATAGACGATGAAGAATTCTTCGATAACATGACGGATTTAATCCATGTAAGTTAATCACTATGCCATAGACCTCACAAAATGTTGTACCTATGTGAAAAAAGCTTTCCTTGTCAGGTATTGGAAGCGCCAAGGGTGGCTTACATTTTTTAAGGGGCAACTAGTACAATCAATTGTAATTTCTTGTAAATTTTGGCATTCAAAAGTACCTTTTTAGGTCTATCCACACATATCAGGGCCGTGGGCGAACCGAGAACGTCAGGGGTTAAAAAAAACCGAGTGTACATTTTATATGAACTCGTTCATACACGTCCGTGCCCGGGCCTGCGACGGAGCTTCAGTGCCTGTCTTGTTTGTAACACAGCCCTGCTACGTCCCTAATATGTGTAAATAGACCTTTAAGTGCCTAATTTAAAAAAAAAAAATCTTTTCGTGTGGTTAGTGACTAACCTGATGTCAGAGGTCAGAGTATGAAAGTCAGAGTTAAAAATAAAATTGATTTGACTTTGACAAATTTATGTAAACGTTATAAATACAGTAAACTAATACAATAATTTAATTGACGCTACCCTCTTTTTCTTAAACAATGTTTTTATTTTGCATCTTAGAGTTCTATTTTCATAGATAAATAGAACTAGAAGATCATAATCTTTACAAATGAATACACCATGACTTCTAATCAGTTTAGTTCGTCCGCCTCGTTTTTCCTCTACATCTAGTATTGCAGTACAATAACATGACCATCGTTTTCATGTACCCTCAGCACTACTTACAAGACGCGGACGGCTTGTGCACGAAGTTAGTGCGATGCTTGCCGAAGGCGTCGCCGAACGGCGCCAACAACAATGGAGTACTACAGCCGCCCTACCCCCCGCATCCGCAGGTAACGACACCACCTATATTATATTCCAAAGACAATATCCACGCAAACTCCGCCCCCATGCACTCCGCAACTCCACTATGTGCTAAACGCTAACATATCAGTAATAAAGTTGAATATCGCGTGCGCTCTTTGGTCCTGATCGAGCACGGAACTAAATGTCGTAAGTCTCAATTTTTATTTCATTTATTACTAAAGTAATAATTGATCTAGAGAAAAAGTATCTTATATCTGGATAATAAACTATACTTTCTTACTGTCAATAATTATTTTAGACATAAAAGCCGAGTAATCTTGTTTTTGTTTCAAATAATCTTTAAAAAATGTCGTGATTTTCAAAAAATGAATCGAGCGAAAATGTTCCAATTACGTAACTATTTGGAAAGAAAAAGATCCAATAAATCATTTACTAAAGTTCCATTTTGATTGCATGTGTGACTTTCTTGGAATATTAATGCAAATTAACAAACAATTTAGGGAGCCTCCTCTTAATACCAATATTTCAGTTATCAATCAATACATTTAGCCTGATACTGTTGAACGTAGACCTCTCCTAAGATGCGCCACAAAACACAATTCCCTATTATGCTAAATACTTCGCAAAGTGAAGTGCTACCAACATAGTTTTAACTCCTATTCATTCATATACTTTGTTAATTCTTTGTAATTTATGTTAGTTTGTAAGGTATAATAAGTCTATGGGCCATTGTGAAATATTTTATTTTAAATAATGCGCAAGAACTTAGATAGTCATTAAAGTTACAAAAATTGAACGCATGCCATGCACAAGAGAATGATTTTACTAGGAGCAACAATCGTTTTAAAACGATTCGTTGCAACAAGATCGCTTTCGCTAATTAATCACATCAAGTGTATTGAAATCAACATAGTTAATTTCTAGCAAATTTTTAGCTCAATTAGCGTTTACGATGACACTTTCGCATTCTTTATGTAATAGATCTGCCTAGCCTTTTTACAACTATGTAAGCGTCTGCCTATCTGACCTCCACAACCCAGTTACTAGATAACATCATACCCATTGGTAACTTTCGGGCTTCTGACTTATTCTGATACCCGTAACGACTGTCAAAGATGTATGAATGACTGCCGGAACCAACAAAGTGCTTTCCGAGGTACGAAGAGGTCTCAGTATGTTATGGATGGTCACTCATCCACGAACGAACCTCGGCAAGCGTTGCTTAACCTTGAAGATCGACCCGTGCGGCTGTAATTATTTACCCACGAGTCCGATTGTTTATGTAATAATATAAGTAAAATAAATAGCAACCAAATATATTGTTAGTGAAAATGG
Organism: Agrochola litura; assembly: GCA_949152395.1. NCBI lineage: Eukaryota > Metazoa > Arthropoda > Insecta > Lepidoptera > Noctuidae > Agrochola > Agrochola litura. The sequence goes on along the minus strand of OX424509.1, from coordinate 10,295,923 downwards.
CGTCAACAAAAAAAAACGTGTCATTGCTTCTCGCTGATACAGAATAGATAGATGTGACATCGATTCGTAAACAATATCAAACTTAGAACTAACATTGTTTTTCTAGCAACCGCCGCCCTACCCCCCGACGCCGAGTGTGTCCAGCGCGCTGAGCTCGGGACACTTCCAGCACACGTACTCCACACAGATGGCCTCCTCAGACCAGACGGACAGCGCGTTACAACCGCAGAACTTTGTAGATGCACGTAAGTACTTCACCATCCGTGATCAGTCTGTGGCGGCATCTACAGCGCCACGTGCGAATTACGCATCACACTGACGTCACGCAAAATCCTGCATCGTGCAAGTAGTGTTTACCGCGCGACAAATATACATACAATCGTCGCCCACCAGACACGACACCCTTCTGGTCGGAAGATCCTCCCTTTTCTATAGAGGTTGAGTGAACTTTACACCCTGTTCCTCATACCTTGTAAAAGTCTACAATGGTGACTGATAGAGAATTATGCAAGAAACAGACATGTTTTGCCGACCGCCGAAATATATTTGGATAAGGGCAACAAAATGATGATGACCAGCTGATCGCGACGATAGGTCGTGGTAGAGTTAAATGAAAGATGAAGTGATTGGGCTGTATGACATGAGATTTATGAAAATAAGTAAAATACAAACGGTGTCGGAAGGCAAGCAAGAATGTACGTTAATAAACGCATAAGCGCAGCCGTGCGTGAAGGCGCGGGGGCCCGCGCTTGGCTGAGGCGCTGACTCGCCGCTGCCGCGCACCCCTCGTTCACTGCCGCCAGCGCGCGGCGATGTTGAGAGCAGAAGTCTCAACACCAGCCTTTAATGCTCCCACGGCGGGGACTTAGGCCTTCCTATCTGTGAGAGGAAGTGGGTCGTAATCAACCACGCGGGATCGGTGCGGGTTGGTTGAAAGTCGTATGACATGTTTGTTTCCGCATTATATTTTCTTTCACCCTGTTATGTGATCACACTGATCACCCATAATTTATAATGAATCCAATAAAAAAAATCGTACTTTAGAACAGTCCTGAAAATACCATATTTGAAATGCTCCAGGATTAGTCCTCTAAAGATCGTTAACATAATTATTCTATGGATATTAAAAATGATAATAATATTGTGATCACTACATATTATAAAACAAGGTCCCCCCGCCGCGTCTGTCTGTCTGTCTGAACGCGAGAAACTCAAAAACCACCAAACGGATTTTCATATTGGTTCACCAATTGACGGAATGATTCATAAGGAAGGTTTAGGGTATAATTCATTGGCTGAAATATGACGATGATTGTTGAAGATTTTGGAAAAAATCATGCCAACTGGGAGCTTAAATGGCGTGCACCGCGTAAACCAATACAGATATATGAAAACAATGTATAACGGAATTAATACATTGTTTACCTGAATTAACACATAGGGTACTTTTAATCCCGACAACCACGCTGGAGAAGCCACGAGCAAAAGCTAGTACGTTATAAAACGTTCACACAAACACGCAACAAAAATACAGTTGCGTTCAAGCATGAATTTAATACGTGGTGTGTGCAGCAATGCAAGCCAGTCTAGACACGGTTAATGCCTCAATTATTAATAAGTACTGACCAATTAATTCACTTTTCAGGCTGGAAAATAGACGAGCGTGACCTAGAGATTCGTGAAAACATTGGTAAGGGGGAGTTCGGTGATGTGATGCTGGGTATACTGAACGGGTCACAGAAGGTCGCAGTTAAGATCTTGAAGGACCGGGAAGCCGCTAGCAAGTTCCGCGCGGAAGCAAGCGTGATGGCGTAAGTAACACATACCTTACTGTAATATTAAAAATGTGAAAGTTTTTGAAGATGTTTACATAATAACGCAAAAATAGCGGAACGGATCCGGGTGAAACTGGGTTGGCAATCATATGGACCATACTCTGGGATTAGCAAATAGGATACTTTATATCTGGGTTCATGAGTTAGTTCCCCTGGGATGCGATTGAAACCATAGGCTATGTATACAAGTCGCGGGAAAGTCCGAAAGGGATACCGTGGCCCCTGGCAACATACAGGCAACTGAAGGAACACTGGTGGGTTTAAGTCGGTAAGAGTCTGACACGCCCTCCCGCTCCAGCCAGAGCGAGAGAAGTTATTTGATAATTTCCCACCCATAAAAAAAGGCTAGGTTAATTTTAAAAGAGTAACTGTGAAGTTTCTTGACAATTCTTCTCCATATGAAATTGATTCTAGTGCCCTTCCAAAAGGTATATAACCTTTTGGAAGGGCACTAGAATCAATTCCATTTTCTCGTAAGTTTTGATGATCAATTGCCTTTTAATGGTCTACTTGAAATAAATCATTTGACTTCGACTACTGCTAGTATCAATAATAATTAACAAACTCAGGAAAAAGAAACATACTTCAGCAATTTTTTGTTTGTCAACTAACGTGACTAATTAAATTAAAATGTGGGTAGATAACCCACAGAAGGTCGTTGAGTTAATTAAAAACGTGTATTAGTCATTACAACGTACTTATAATGATAACACATTGTTTTATGGTGTAGGCTGGGTTTTAGAAAAAATCTGTCTTATACTAATTAGGAAATGGGTAGATTAATCATCATCTCCCTAGCGTTTTCCAAACTATGTTAGGGTCGGCTTCCAATCTAACCGGATGCAGCTGAATACCAGTATTTTACTTGGAGCGCTTCTGACGACCCCGTAACGACTGTCAAAGATCCATTTATTGACGTGTAAAAGTGTTTGTACAAACCTACTTACAGAAATAAAATCATTTATCATTTATCATGAATGACAGCCGGGACCAACGGCTTAACGTGCTTTCCGAGGCACGGACGGGGCCTTGGTATGTGCAGATGGTCACCCATCCACAGACCAACCGCGGCAAGTGTAGCTTAACCTGATCGATCGACCCGTGCGGCTGTTATAACTTAGCCAGAAGCCTCTGGGTCAATTAATATTAGTGCTTATTATAACCTATCAGTTTTTATCATAAAAGGACAGTTAGCCAGTAAACTTGAGCTACTTTTATTAAAACAACACTACTCGACTGTTTATACATAATTATATCAATTGAACGCCATTTTTTTTTTACTACTGTTTGACCCTTTATAATGCGGGAAGCAGGCGATGCTTCAGGGGCTGATGTCCTATGTCCAGATGTGGACGTCTGTCAGCTCAATGATGTTGATGAGCGCGTGTTAATTATTTCAATTGAAACCTTATGTCAATGCTGTAAAAGCCACATGAATTTGATTCTAAACAATATTTTTCTCCGCAGATCACTAACGCACGACAACTTGGTCCGCTTACTGGGGTTGGTGTTCACATCGAGTGGTAGCACGTGCATCGTGACGGAGCACTGCGCGCAAGGATCGCTGCTCGACTACCTGCGATCCCGCGGCCGGCACTACGTCACACAACTCAATCAGATCAACTTCGCTTAGTAAGTAGTTTGACATCTCTAACATTTCAGCTGTTGCACGCTTCAAATACGCAAATCGTAGGGATGTGTGGAGAGGGCATGTGTCCAAAGTTTTGAACATTGTTGAACACATATTTTCCACTACCAATGCTATCCTGCCTTGCTAAGACTTCAAACAAGAACTCATCTTTGAAGCAATGCCTAGAGCAGGTTTAGTGCTCAAGCTTCTTTAGTTATTAGCGATGAAAAGGCCTCTATAAAGGAGGTAGTCTTTTGTTCGCAATGACGCAACCCAGCCACAGTACCACAGTAACCGCCAGTTGAATAATTATCCCGTCGTTACAAGGTATTTACTATGTACCTGTGCCAAAACTTGTGTATTGTTACTATATCAATACACATAACACGTAACTTTCTTTGTGTACGAGCCATTCTTTACGCATGTTTCGACAACATTGAAACATAGTAAATCATCAATCTGCCTAGCCTTTTCCCAACTATATTGGGTCGGCTTCCAGTCTAACCGGATGCAGCTGAAAACCAGTATCTTACATGGAGCGACTACCTATTTGACCTCCACAACCCAGTAACTGGGTAACACGATACCCCTTGGTAAGACTGGTTGTCAGACTTTTGGGCTTCTGACGACCCGTAACGACTATCAAAGATCTATGAAAGACAGCGGGACCAACGGCTTAACGTGCTTTTCGAGGCACGGAGGAGTCTCGGTATGTAAAGATGGTCACCCATCTACAGACCAACCCCGGCAAGCGTAGCTTAACCGGATGAATCGACCCGTGCGACTGTTATTGCTTAGCCACGAGCTCCTCAAAACATTGTAAATCATAATGTATGTAAAAGTTTTATCCAAATACTTCTTAGCAAGTCGATGGCAAGATTGAGTCGGCCCTGAATTCAGCTACGAGTTGGCGCCATCAGTAGCGTATATATGGTTGAAGTATAGAAAATTACAAGGATTTCACTTATTTGAGAACATTTTTGAATCATAAAATATATAGTATTATAAAAACTATGACATACAAACTGAGTAGGTTTGTTTTGTTGTGTCAAACCAATAAATAAAACATTGTTGTTACAGCGACGCGTGTTGCGGCATGGAGTACCTGGAAGGCAAGCGCGTGGTTCACCGCGACTTAGCGGCGCGGAACGTGCTCATCTCCGGAGAAGGCACGGCTAAAGTCGCGGACTTCGGCCTGGCACGGAATGATACCGTCATGGACGACCCCGCCGAGGCCGCGCGGCTGCAGGCCAAGCTGCCTATCAAGTGGACCGCTCCGGAGGCGCTAAAGTACAACGTAAGTTCATTATAAATGTGGAAGTTTGTGGAGATGTCTGTTACTCCCTCACATGTAAACGGCTAAACAAATAGGTCGTTTTTAGGGTTCTGTACCCAAAGGGTAAAACGGGACCCTATTATTAAGACTCCGCTGTCCGTCCGTCTGTCTGTCACCAGGCTGTATCTCATGAACCGTGATAATTAGACAGTTGAAATTTTCACAGATGATGTATTTCTGTTGCCGCTATAACAACAAATACTAAAAAACAATAAAATAATATTTAAGGGGGCTCTCATACATAAACGTGATTTTTTTGCCGTTTTTATAAACAACATAAAATAAATAAATAATAATTTATTACCATTCAGTTGTACAAAAACACAAACTAAAGGAAAGAATGTTTAAATGAACTCTGGCAGCCAAAGTAAGATTTAACTTGTGTTTAGGGTGCCAGCGTCCTCGCCTATAATTTGAACATATATCAGTATTTTAGAACGAGCACAGTATATTATTGTATTATTCAGATAACTACGTAATAACGTGCATGAGTCCGACTCACACTTGGCCGGTTTTTGGCTTAATAAGGGATCTCGCGCACTAGCCAGTTGCGGCCGTCTAGTTGTATCGTATGGCGTGCGGCTAGTTGGCCTTTGCGACCAAGTACGCAACTAGAATCGGTTTCTATAGTTTACGTGGTCGCTGCGACCACTGGTCGTGATCGTGGCCGCCTAGTGCGCGAGATCTCTAAATTATAGGATACTTTTTATGCGGGTACATGAATGAATTCATTCATAAGTTTTTGGAGTGAATAGACGGTATTGCCTTGACGTTTATAAACAATAATTTGTTCTCTTTATTCCCAACAATCGCGTAATTCGCGATAGAAGTTAACACGTCGAACACTATTTATTTTTTTAAGTTTAAACATAATTTTCGTTTCCAGAAATTCTCTAACAAGTCTGACATGTGGAGTTTTGGCATCCTTCTCTGGGAAATTTATTCTTTTGGAAGAGTTCCGTACCCTCGAATTGTAAGTATACTGTTCAATAATTCAGTTAGTTATTATCCTTAAATATATTTCCTTGAAAATTATAATTGTTGTGCCTTTCAAAATGGTGTATTTTATGAGGAAAACTTTGTCCAATAATGTTATTAATAGTAGGACAATATTTGTAAGGGAAAGTGCGACAAGAATAAAAACAATGATCCATTTACCACTCGAACACTTCTTATTTATTGTTAATAAAGTCACTTTATAATTGTTTCTAAATCGTTACACATTGGTGCCGATTCCCTTGTTCACAAACTAAACTAAATTTAAGTTCAGTGCATCTTTTTTTTTTAATTTCATTAAGAAAAGGACAGAAGATGAATTTTAGTTTAGTCCTGTCAAATTAATCAGCGCCTGTCACTACTCCATACAAGTTTAGACGTGATTAAAAACTTGCCAATTAAAATTACATAAATTTACGTCAAGCGCTGATTAATTTCACAGGACTAAACTAAAATTTATCTTCTGTCCTTTTCTTAATGAAATAGAAAGAAAAAGATGCACTAAACTTAAATTTAGTTTAGTTTGTGAACAAGGGAATTGGCACCATTGTTTTATTCTCCGTAAACTTTCCATTTTTCAAACCACTACTTACGGTTACACATCAAGCTTTATATTTCTAGTTTGTGCTGATTTCGCATTGTATTGGATTTCCGTACAATGAGAGGTTAGCTAATAGTGGAAATGTATAGCTTGATGTGTAGTCGTGTGTACCATCGGGGTAAAGCATATCTAACCAATTTGAAAACAAAATCGCGTGCACACGACCCTTTTTTTTCGTAGGAACGCGTTACTAAAGCGGCCGAGCGCTGCAAGCGAGAATAGTCCTTATGGATATGCGTTTCTTCTTCGATAGTACACCTGTGTCTAACCTTTCGGGTAATACAGGCGTAATGTCGTTTTAAAGTACAAAACATAAAGCGTGTTGACCGTCCGCAGCCGCTAGCGGAAGTAGTGCGGCACGTGGAGCGCGGCTACCGCATGGAGGCGCCCGAGGGCTGCCCGGCGGGCCCGTACGACGTGATGCGCGCGGCGTGGCACGAGAACCCGGCGGCGCGGCCCACGTTCGCCGCCACGCGCCACCGCCTCGCCGCCATGCGCGACGCCGCGCACCACGCGCCGCCGCCGCACCCGCCGCATCCGCCGCATCCGCATCAGGTAACTCTCGCCCCAGCAGAGCAGATACGAACGTTTCATACGAACGTTCATTGTAGCACAGTATAATAAAGTTACAGTATTACTGTTCTCGGCAGAGACGTTGAAATAATTATTACCTACAGCCGCTCGGTAAATAAACCTTCTGCGTCCGTGCGTACTCGAAACTGTTGCGTACTGGAATACACTGAGATTTTGAAGTGCGTCGTTTCGGCCGTTCTCTATGAAGACGTAATACTGTTAATTATTTATACTGTGGTTGTAGTGATCGTTTCACTCGCGACCTAGGACACCAATAATAAAACTGTATAATTCTTTATACAGCTAGATTAACTTTTCGCCCGCGACTTCATCCGCGTGGATTTCGTACTTTCCCCTTGAAACTTCCGACGCCCATCCTTCTAAAAGTAGTCTTGGAAAACTTTTAACTACAATCTTTATCATTTAAATGTTAACCTAGATAAGTATGTGTGCCTACTTTCTAAACCAAACCAAAAGGATTTTTCATACAAACTCCCCCCCCCCCTTTTTTTTTACTTAACAGAGTTTTTTGTTTATCGTTTAGTACATTTCCATTATTTTACCCCGAGATAACTGTAGACTGTGATTCCAATTTTTAGACATCAATTTGCTCAGCAGATATGAGCTCTAAATCAAGTTGATGCATAAGAATTAAAATACAATGAACAATTTACAAAGTAGTTGTAAACTTATGACTAAAATAAAACTGACCTCCAAAAGTAAACCTTCACATGAGAATACTTATTTATCTTCAACGTGACGTCATTCTCTTATTCAGTCCTAACTCCTAACACGAAACATTTATTTACAGTGAAGGTCGTCGGGCGATGTATCGTGGAACTTCGTGAATTAGTGTAAAATGTACACACGGGATAGGCAAAGTGCTGTGAAGGTGGCGAGATGTATTTTATACATTAATTAATACATATTGTAAGTACTAAATTATTTTAATATGTTTGAAGACACTCCCTCGCTAAGTATAATTGTAATGTAGATTAGATACATGTGTAATTTTGATGTGTTGTACAAGAATGTGTGTTAGGTGTTGGAGGAACTTTTAGTGGAATCACTGTCTCTATCACACAATTAAATTAAAAAATAAACAGACTACCATTAAAAGATGTCAATATTTACTCCATTTATACGGTGTTAGTCGGAAAGGGGGAACTTCAGCGGTGAAGCACAAAGGTGCCGCCTAGGGTGAAATCGTAGACGATTTTTAAAGAATATTGTTCTTTGAACAGCTATTTTCTGAATTGACTTTTGAGGAAGTATAAACCAAACATAATCATGCTTACTCGAAGGACCCTTTCGGCTTACAACCCCTTATCCAACTAACATTGTATAATATTTAGTTTTTAGCGTAAAATGAACACAACTACGTGTACAAAGCACAAGTATTTACACAAAACAGTTCCACTAAAAGATCTTTTTTAAATAAATTTTTATTGAAGGCCTAAACTTCAATGTATGCTAACATATTCTCGTAAAGATTCCACCCAATAGAGGTCACGAAGGTTATGTCGGTACTATGGTACTGTCTAGTCAAAGTATTGTTTGTATCATATTATAGTATTTGCACTTTAATTAATCAAAGGGGACTGATTGCAAACAAATCAGTAAAAAGCATACACTACCGGTTGTAAACATATTTATAAAAATCGCTCAAATAAACAAATAAAATTCTTTTACAAAACGTCACGAGTAAGCAACAACAAGTATTAAAATTTTAGACGTACTTGTGTGTTAGTTTATTTCCTAGAAATTAAGTAATAGTCGATGAATGTAATGAGCGTTCAATCTAACTCTCATTCATGGAGTATTGTATGTAAATTCAGTGTTGTGTCAAAAATTAATAGCAGCTGTTCGAGTGAGTTATTAATTCGTTACGACGTCGTTAGCATCAAAGTCTGATAGTATAATGATCTAAAACAATCAGTGCAATGTGTTAAAAGTTCAATTGGTTTACAGTTTGTGTTATAGACTAAGATAATGATGTTTAGCCATAGTAAGGAGAAGTTGTATAAACCAACTACTAGGTTGTGTGCTATCGTAATGCTAAGATTACCTCTCGACGGGTACGCGCAAACATACTCTCTAAACAAAGTCAGTCTCAAAACTCATTATTTGAATTCACGTGAAATCACCTACATCAAAAAAAAAGTGTTCGGTGTTTTTGGCTAAGTAAGTACTCCTAAAATATTTTCCTATACAATTTAATTATACACAAAAGAAACGTTTGCGTCTCTAGTTTTATTTAATTTACGGTAGTTGTAAAGAATTTGTGTAAAACATGACAAATAGTCTGATATATAAGCCATGAATCTCAAGTAAATGCAAGTTCTATGTTATTGTTGTAAACTTGTAAAATTCTTGCGTAAAATTGCTTAATACATGTTCCAAAATGATCTATGTATATGATAATATTAAATAAATGTACATGTATCATTTACGCTAAAGAATTGCAAATATATTATTTTTCTGTATTACAACAAGCTTAGAAAATAAGATTGAGCATTTTATGAAAATGAGACTTTAAATTCAACTACCACATCTATTAAGTCCTTTTGTTTAATCTTATGCAATACTAGTTTTAAGTGTTAAATTGTTTTTACCATATATTTATGTTCTATCAGAAATTTTGTAAGAATTAAGTATGTAATGAAGCGATTCAGATGCAAGACATTTGATTTCTGCCAAAGCATAGGAACTTGATTTTTTTTTTGCTGTTTCTAATAGTCTTCCTTTTACTAAAAATGTATTAATTTCTTAAGGAGACAACATGTTAAATTGATTGTACAACTGTTTACTAGTCTTTAAAGAGTAGTAAGGACTGAATTGTTTGCAGTTGTATTTTTATCTGTAATTTATAAAAAATAAGAACTAAGGTATTAAAATCTCAATTGTTTTTGTTTATTACTTGTACTATTATTTTCAACAATGTAAATAGTTATTTTTAACTTTAAGGAATAAATTGTATTATAACAAAGTATAAATACCTAAACAGATGTTTTTTTTATTATTTCACACTGATATCCATCACCTGCAGCAAGTGCTAGCTTCGGTCATGTTTACAGTTTTCTAGTAATTCCTCTGAAGATTTTCCTTCCATCGCTCTCTCACTCGAAGGGCTGACCGACGGTTCCGTCGTTTCTTCTCCCTTCGGTTTAGATTTTCCACACGCACAATTATCCGACTGTAACCACTGCAATGATGTGTTCTGTTCACTTGAGGTTCTTTGTGTAGCACCCTTAGAACGTCGTTTTGATTTCTTCAACATTGTTGTACTAGAACATGTACTGCATGTATATGGTGTATCTGCAAGAATAAAGGCAAAAGCAGGAATGCATGAATACCTTCGTCTGTATAAAGGTCGGAGCAGACGGATTTGTTTTGTTTGTAAGTATAAATGGATTCCAATAGAACTACGTTCACAAGATGGGCAAATCCGCACTGGACATTATACATAATTATGAACAAATACAAACAAATGCCGGCGCTCCGGATCCTCCTATTCTGACGTTGTAAAGGCGTACCTTTAGTCACAACTGTTTCTTCTTCAGAAACACTGCAAACACTGCAAACACTGTTGGCCGACGAGTCACTACAACAGTCACTACAACAGTCACTCTCCTTAGGTTTACTCCGTCTATATTCTTTGTCCTTGTCTTGTTTGTTAGGTGCTCTACTGGTATCGTCGTTCGAACACTCGTCAGTCGTGGAACAGCCGCTGTAACCCTTCCATTTTGTCTTCCTTTGGGCCGACTTCAACAGGAAATTGTTCATTGGTTTAGCATCGCCACATTTTGATTCTTCTGTTTTACATGTTTGTGTTTCGCGACCGTCCGCCGGAGTGCAGCTGCTACCTTCATCCGCATAAGTCGTTATTGATTTGTCTACAGAAACATTGTTAGCCGGGCCACAAGCACAAATTATATTCTTTGATTTATTCCGTTTCTTTTTATGAACCTTGCCCTGTTTATCATGTTTTTTACTACAGCAACTGTCGTCGGTGGAGGTATTGTTACTCTTGGGATTCAACTTTGGGTCTACCAGGCAGTCTAAACTCATAGGCTTAGGACCAACTGAACAGATGCATGGTTTGGTGTATAATACTTCATAATTACACACTCTGTTTTTTACGACGGGCTCTGTGTCTATCTGAACGGTTTTATCCTTGCATGGCGGCGTGAACACGAAGTCGCGTTGTCGCAGGCTAGGATAAAAGTAGACCAAGTCTGTTGTTGATGTCCAACCATCATTATGAAACTGTAAATATCACATTTTTTAAGTAAAATAAAAGCATTAAACGCTTTATTTTAGAAAAATAATATTACCTTTACTTGGTATCCAAAATCATGGCTGTTCAATTTATGATTGTAGTCCATATTATTAGCCAGTCTTAGAAGTTCGTTTCGCTGGCTTGGAGGGCTATACGCACTTCCAGGGAATCTGGATGAGGAATAAGTAAATATGTTTTAAGCGCAAGCCACACTGGGAACGAATCGAAACGAAGCTAAATTCATTAGTTCGGTTCACACTGCGAACTATGAACCGGTATTAAAAGACGCAGTAGCTACATGAGCGAAGCTAAATGAATTTAGTTTCGCTTCGTTCTCAGTGTAGCCTGCGCTTTAGATTATGCAACCTTAGTACTGAACATAAAAAGTTGAATAGTGATTTAAAAACAATATTACACTCACGCAGTAGAAATACTTCTGATAAACCAAGTTCCTATATTATTGTTGCATGGTGGTGGGAGGCTATAGTTAGTGTTAGCAAACATAGGATTGGGTATCGTTGGATATGGATGGCATTGAGTTGCATTGGGTGACCACCATTTGAGCGTCGGCATGAAAAAGAACTGCACAGATCCATCTGGTAATGTTACCGAGGTAACTTGTCCTTCACCCACTATTTCTGGATACATGCTTTGAGTGGAATTTAATGCTATAAAAGTAGAGAAAAACAACCTCGTTAATTACAATTTTACACTAGAAACCCTGCTTTATTTTTGCTGGACGTCACTTGGAGTTCCTCTTGTATAGTAGGTGCGTAAGTACGTACACAATCACAAACCTCACGCCTTACAAACATTTGTACCATGCAGGAATCGAATCCGAGAGCCATAGACAAGTATACCGGTGGGGATAATGGTAATACACGTAATAAATATCATCCACGAATAGCGACACTTAAAAGTACTGTAGGTAGTAGTACATATACGTTCGACGCATCTTGGGCAGTCAGTACTCACATAATGACCCCCTACCGAGCGTGACCGGTCGTCTGCCGTCTGACCTGGCGGATATAGGCCGCCGGGGTGGCGTGAAGAAAGCGGTACTATGAAACAGTGCCGTGGCGCTCCTGCTGAACACCAATGCATCCACACACATAGGCAAGTTGCGCTACCGCCGCACTTGCCACAGGCCAGGCCTAAATGCCCTCCCTATGAATGTGCCCGTATTAGACCGTGGGGTTTGAGGGCCTGCGCCCACTGGCGACACGGCACGGCAAAGGATTTTTATGCCACGAATAGAAATATTAGTTAACAATATAATTGAAATTTCAACGGCTACGATGCCGCGGCATGCCGCGACGTCTTTAGGCATCATCACTGAAATTTCAATTCTATTGACATACTTATAAGTTATATTCCTATTCGTCACATAAAAATCCCTTGCCGTGCCATGCCGCCAGTGGGCGCAGGCCCTTAAGGCGCAACTAGCCGATACTTTTTCCATACAAATTTCGGGGAGGTTTTACTCCACTGTTACACATTGTACATCCAAAGTAAAACATGAAATCGTTTTGTCTTATTATTAATTTTGTCTGTACAGAAGCAGAATAGTAAAAAAAAGCAATTAAAAAGTTATGAGCCAACAAAGATTAGTTTTTCCTGCTAATTTTAACGCAACTTAGGGAGTAAATAAGTAATAAAAGAAGAATTCACCAAAACAAAGCTCGTTCCGACAAAGCTCAACTGTCGAAGATTATAATAAACTTTATTTGACCTTTTCAGACACTTATCTACATGGTGCTCATATGGCCTGACCAAGATTATGTCTGGACTTTAAAAGAGACTGCGACCTCTGAGTTTGTTTCGGCCTTTCTTCTCAGAGTAGTCAGATAGGAAACGCCGAACTCATCTAGCTTATTTTTAATATTTTTTTATATGACGTGTAAAAGTGATTTCGATATCCTATTTACAGAATAAACAATATCATTTCATTTCATTCGTAATTGATTTATGCAGTAGTTTTTTCATAAAACTCCACCTTCCAAAGGACTTTTCGTAATTTTTTACGCGCTCGTTTTACTAAAATCGTTCTGTACGGTGTTTGTGTGCGTGCGAACTAGAGTTTGTGCATGTAGACCAGCGTCTAACTGCTCATCACTGATACTATCTCTGTCGGACACGATGCCAGGTGAGATAGCGTGCTTTTTGACCAAGCCCACCAATGAGTTCCGAGCCCGCGACTAGTTCTACCTTAAGGGGCATGCCCATAACCCGCCTACCGCGCCCCTTGACGGGGACGTAGCGACAGGACAGTTGGTCGGTACAACCTTGCTGACGAGCTAATATTTTTGTAACTGTAAAGGTTACTAACGTGTACTGTAAGAACTACAAAATGGTCCATTGGTAAAACCGTTTCCACAGAAAGCTTGGTTGCACTGCATGATTACGGTCCAAATGATTCTTCTCTTATTTCTTCAACTCATATCTATGTTGTAGTTCTGTAAAGGTTTTAATGTATGTTTATATACAATGTATCAATGCTGTAATGTCCATTTATGTTAAATAAAGATAGTCCTGTCGGCATTTTGTCTGGCTTTTTGTGAATGACATATTTATGTTTCAGACAGTTCAATCATTGATATGGCAATGTCGATGAAATGAGATTTTAGTCCGTAAAGTATTATTTCAATTACTTTGATCTATGATTTCAGCTTAAGAAACCTAACTTAGTTCTGGCGGATCAATTACCTGTAGGTACCTACATAAAGCCTACCTAATCTCAACTGAGCAATAGTTGCAACTTGGGCTGAGAAGTCAACAGCTACGAAGTATTTTTGTGGCCTTATGATATTTATCCGGATATAGCCGGTCGAACTGCTATCCGTCACTTACGTCTTAGAGGTATGAGGAACAGGGTGTAAAGTTCACTCATTCTCTATAGAAAAGGGAGGATCCTCAAAATGTGATCCCTCTTGTCTTACGCAAATCGCCAATCTTTTAATGAGTCCGCTGCCTGTTGATTTTCTTATCACAATTCTGTTTGTAACTCGCCCGTTCTCGTATCGTTTTTTGTATAGCATATCTTTCACGTATCCCCAAAAGAAGAAATCGAATGGTGTATAATACAGGGCGTCCCAAAATTATGGGACATGGATTGGTACGAATGGACCGATTAGATGGCCGGCCAGATCCCCGGACCTTATACCATTAGATTTCTTCTTTTGGGGATACGTGAAAGATATGCTATACAAAAAACGATACGAGAACGGGCGAGTTACAAACAGAATTGTGCCATATCATATCGAGTATTCACCATAAAATGATAAGAAAATCAACAGGCAGCGGACTCATTAAAAGATTGGCGATTTGTGTAAGACAAGAGGGATCACATTTTGAGCATTTAATTAATTCATTTACAAAAAAAATACCCACTTAATTGACTACGCAGTTTCATGTATGTTTTTAATTTGATTAAAATGATTAATTTCACGCTGTTCCTTTCTTTTAAAATACTATGTTACTTAAGAAGAGTTATTATTTTTTGGCCATTCTTTCGATTGGCATCATAAAAGTAGGGGTGTTTTTTTTTTTTACATTTAAGTCGGTTCGATTCCCAGACGAGGCAAGTAATTTTTAGAAAATCTTTGAATGCAGAATTACTAACTTTTAAAAATAACATAATGTCTTCTTTCAGCAAAATACCCTATCTACGATATTTAAGGTACTTTCCCTTCATGTCCCATAACCATGGGACGCCCTGTATATGTCGATTGCGCGGTAAACTTTAATTGCGCAATGCAGAATTTGTGTGACGTCATGTCTTTGATCTGTAGTATGCATGTGGCGATGTAGATGCCGCCACATCACTCCCCTCCGGAGGACCGGCGGTCGATAGTGGGCCGAATCTTGTATCTTGAGATGCTTCACAGTGCCAGTTGAGGTTCCAGTGAGTCGGAACCGGGTGCCGTATAGTTCGCGGTGAGTCGGAACTGTCTGTGGTGATTGCAGCGATTGTGATGATTGCGGTGATTCCCCAGTGGGTTGGAATGATGGGTTGTGGCTGACTGCTGGCGTCGAACAGGAGGAGGTAGAATGGGCTCTGCTTGTGAAACCGGCCGAAAGTGAAGGTGCTCCGACCAGCGGGTGTCGTGTCTGGTGGTCAACTGCCCAACGGTTGAAGTCGGGATCTTGTATAAATGTCGATCGCCCGGTAAACTAATTGCGCAATACAGGATTTGTGTGACGTCAGGATTTTGTGAGACGTCAGGTCTTTGATGCATGTGGCGATGTAGATGTCGCCACACATCTTTCAATTAAATGTAGCAAAATTTGTTCATTGATACTAATTCCTATGTACCATCGAAGAAACTCATACCTATACACCGTAAGGACTATTTCTGCTTGCAGCGCTCGGCCACTATAGTAACGGTTACCTACGAAAAAAAGGGTCGTGTGCACGGGATTTTGTTTTCAAATTGCTTAGTTATAGGTTTCTTCGATGGTACCTATCAATGAAATACGCTCAAACTTAACCCTTTTTTTAGTAGACTAACCATTAACAGCTACCTCGCCAGGTGTCAACAAAATTAAAGAACGGTTACGTAATTCCACATTTATATATTAATGTGTGTAACAATAGTAATTACTTTTGCAAAGAACATAACTTGCTACGCTTTATAAGCTCGGTTAATGTTTAAATACAAAAATTAAATTACATATAATTATTATGTTTTAAATTAAATAAATACTACACAGTAGTATTAGCTAAGATTGTAAAAAAAATCTACACTTAAAATTACAATTAATTGTGTATACGACATATTAACAACTGAACACTGCATTTCTAATGTGAAAGTTCACAATATACTCAGAGTTAGTACGCTGCACACTGATTGCGAAGGGGTCAGTAGGGTGGAAGGTGAACGCGACGAGTCTTCGTGCGCTCGCTGGCACAGACTGTCCTAGAACTCCCGCGTAAATCTTGAATTTCAGTAACCCCGAGTCACGTGCATAGAATCTGAAAAGATAAATCATTCTATAGCAAAATTAGAATCTGATCACAGACATATAAAGAGTAGCAGACCAAACATTTGCTAAAAATTGCGTAGCCATTACGCACACACAGGGGGTGTTGTCAATACAGGGCCGGACTAAGGCCGGTTGCAGGTATTATCTTACGATATTGAAACAACCAAAATACTTACTGAAAATCCGCGAAAATCGATAGTCTCTGGGTATAAGAAGTGTAGATCAATTATTACCTGCTGGACGAAATTTCAAAGTTATGTGAGTAGCTTATCCCTATTTATGTACACCATGCCTATGTTTTTGTTATCTATCAGGCAGATACAGGGTAACATAATTAATTTTATAATTTATTACAATAGCAAGTGTGATTACACTGACAATCTGCACTCTGCAGTATTCTGGAACAATGTCACCAAAAAAAATTAAAAATCGTAGAGTAAAGTGAGGCTCTGTTTGATAATTCAATGGTAAATGTTTTACAAAATCTTTTCATCTTTGTTGCCAAATCCGTCCCTGACTAAATAACGCGGTTGAAACATAGAACGCGATGCAGATGACGTTGCTTATCAATATGGCGGCGCGGCCTAGACAAGCTACGCGTCAAATTTTGTCTATGTGTGAGTCAGTGTGACAACAGGTGACAGAACGAGATACAATTTACGACATGTCGCTTAGCAAAAAAGGATAGAGAATCATGTCCAACTATATAAATATAACTATGGATTAATGTTTGGTCTGCTATTCTTTATATGTCTGTGAATCCGATAAAGTAAGATGTAAATTGTATAGTCAACAATAAGTTTTGTTACCTTATGGGGTATTCTCCATAGGCTTTGGGTCTCTCCATAACAGAAACCCATTTGTCATCATAGCTGAATAGTCCTAAATCTAAATATGGCGATCCACTGTACGACTGCGCGCTTATCGGTAACTGTGCTAGGATTCTTTTTGTAGCTTCTGTTCGACCTCCGTAAATGGCTCGCACTATAGTTTGTTTGAATCTTTGTTGCGTCAGCCTGGCGTACAAATTATTGGATGGCGAACATGTGAATTGAGAATCAGCACATAGTCTCGCATTTCTAAAGCAATCGCAATAGTTCTCGAATAGTTGCAAAAGTCCTTCTGACGTGTTCTCAAAAACTTCTAGTATTTTGCTCTCACTTATATTGTAAATGACAAAAAACGAAGACTGGCTATTGGGTTCTGCCACACGCAATGTTACAACTTCTTCACTCGCATATTTTATGAACAGATGATCCTCGTCTAACAACTGCATCTTCCACATTCTCAAACTCTTGAACATGTCAAAATATTTATAAAACTTTCTCAATTCTAGGGGATCTCCCGTTTCGTCACTGATTGTCTTTGCCCTTCTAAAAAGGAAGACAAGTAATCTATGTTTTAAGCTATTTACTGTTTCTTCATGAAAAGGCCTTTCATTATTCAATGGTACAAAGACAGAGTTGACAATAAATGGATCGTCGTCATAACAAAATCTGCCAATTTTTCTGATTTCTATGAGCATGCCTTCAACAATTTGAAACAAATGTATTGTTTGGTGCTGAACAGATAGAACTGCGAGAACTTCTTTGTACAAGTAGATTCCTTGATTGTGCGAGAGGTAAATTTTATCTATTCTGAAATGTTTTGTGTCGCAAAGTTTACCCTGATGCAAGTCCACTAGATGCAGAGAATAATCTTCCAAAGCCGATCTAAAAAAAAATAAGACATCACTGTCTGATAATTATTTTGTTTGTGAGCAAGATAGCATAGCAAGCATAAATCAAACTATGGCATCTACAAAATTTTAAATTAATATATCTGTTTGCATAAAAACACATCAAAAGTACATGCGCGGTCCATAATTGGACCGCGCATTTCGAGTTAATACTCGAAACTCAGTATTAATACTTTCTACAGAAAAGAAAGAACAATGAGTATTTGGGTTTTTCGAAAATCGACCCCTAATAGGACAAAATTGCTATAGTCCGTGCAATCCACGACGACGCGCCCCACTCCGCGATTACTGTACTGTAAGCTGAACTCTAGTACCATGCTCTGTGTCTAGTACGGCCCGGAGCGGAGTGGGGCGCGTCTTCGTGGATTGCGCGGACTATATAACTATTCGTTAATTAAGTCAAATAATGGAAACGTCACAAACGATTTTTCAAAATTCCACCCCTGTAGGGGTGAAAAGAGTGGATATATTTTATAAGAAAAATCTTAATTTGATCTATAAACTTTTGAAACTTGGCCCAAATATTATCTTAATTAATACCTAATATTGTAATCATTCATTTTCGAAAACTACCTTTTGGGAAATATAAAAACCACGCAAGCAAAATCGTATCGTGGGCGAGTGCTAATAGTAAGCAAAAAATTTTGTTTATTAGGTAACTTACATTAAACCTTTTTTTGGACAATGAAAGCATTAAAAATTTTTTTTTTTTTATGGAACCTACAATTACTTGGTAATGGTTGTTTCAACTAACAGTTCAAGTTAGAGGTAATATTTTAAATAGGGGAAATAAAAATAAACATACCTAATGGTTGGAGTAACAGCTTCATTGTTGCTATGAATATGGTAAAAATGTGGTCTTAGGTCATCTGGAATGTGTGCTGCTGATCCCACTATCACATATCTGCCATCCTCAGTGAACAGGCTGCACTCTCGATTCAACTGCTGGTCCATGAATGGCACATGACCAGCATTGTTGCGTTCAGATCTTGGCACTTCTCGTTGTTGACACACATTCACAGTGAATTTAGGCTGGAAAACAGACATACATTTTTATGAAGTAATTTATTTACATTTTGTAATTTCATACCATTGAGGTGATTATGTCAAAAAAAATACAATAGAAATAGTATGCATAGGTCTAACCAAAAATTATTATTTGAGAACAATGTAAAGGCAATTTCAAATGATATACTATCATTTGAACATGTTCAACTGAGATTTATGGATTAAGAAAACCAAAAAATGGAAGTACCTTGAAAAACCTGTAGAAAATGTGTGTTCTAATTCTATGATGTGCATCAGCGTCAGCATTGAGTAAGTCTGAAGGATATCCAGCAACAAGGTCCCCAGCAGCAGCGGCGCCTCGGTACTCATAGATCTACAAACAAAACATTATGTTAAGGTAAAACTAATAAGGCAATACCATACAGTCCATGTTATTTTCTAGTTGTGTAATAAAATAACTCGTACCTCTAAAGAGGTTTGATCAGCGGAAAACGCAATGAAATGCTTTCCATCAGGACTAAATTTCCTCAAGAAACAAGGGGGTTTTTCTACATTGACTATAGTCAAATTTGGAAAAACATTCTGGTAAAACTCTCGAACAACATGGAAGTGGGAGCCAGGTTTTCGAGAGCCATATATTTCTCTGTCCATAAGCCTTATGACTATGTTTTGGGGCTTGATTTTGCGCGGCACAATCCTCTCTGTGCAGAAAAACTCATCTTCTTTCAGAGCACCGGGTGGAGGATCCTCGTAATAAACATTCGTTGATTGACTGGTGGAAGCCATAATGCATTTATAAAACTCTACCACTTCTTAGATTTGTTAGAAAAAGCATTTTCTAACAAATTACTGACCGCGCTGACGCTTAACAACAAAAAGGTATAAAAATGGCGGAAATCAGCTGTTTGTTGACTGATTCTGATTGGTTGACACAAGTTGACATCTTTGCTTGACAGATGTAGCCATTCTTGTCGTTCTGAAACACAGAGTTGAGAAATCTGAAACAACGACAAGTTCGTATCGTACTGAACCTTATTGTTTTATTATAAAATCGTTTATTGACCAAATAAAGAAATTTTACATTTACAATTTTTTTTTCCATTTTTTATTAAAGTAATACAAATAAACAATTTAAAAAATTATTGACATAAAGGGAACCTATAATTTGTGGACTCCATACTAGGTCTAGCCTGTCTCATGGAGTCCTTGAGATTTTGTGTTGTGGAGTGTTGTGCTGCCATCGTAGCTCATTGGCTCGAAGCAATCAAACAAAAGCTATTGCTTTTTCAAGAGAAATAAGTTACAAGGGCAACACCCAACAACTATTTTTTTTTACTTTGAGTTTGACACGGGTGTGTTCAGTTATTACGCTCGCTCACACACGACTCGACGTCGAACGAGTGTCTGGCGCTCTTGGCCGTTGGCCAGCCAATCAAAACGCTCGATAAATCATCGAATGAACGTCAGGGAGCGTAATAACTGAACTCGCCCACATAACTCTTATACATAGAACGTACTTTAGGCGATCAATGTGGTTCAACTAGGGTTTAACTATCTACAGGCCAACTGGCTAAAGTGCGCTCCATTCGTTGTCGTGGTAAATAATTGAACGCACCTTGGAGGCGCTGCCGTTGTCTGTCACAGTGTGACAGTTTGAAGAATTTGACAATGACTTCTTAGTGACATGTCGGCCTATCCTATCCATTAAAATTATAGGTTATGTTGTTATATCACGGTGTTTATCTTTTCAAATAATTTAAACCATGTTGGAAAATCTAAATGCCCGTCTAGGTTCTATGCGCGATTCATTTGTCGCTTTAAGCAAACGTAAATCATTTAAATATGGTTTGCCTTTCATATTATTCATAGTTGGAGGATCTTTCGGTTTGCGAGAATGGACACAAATCAGGTGATTTTTATAATCCATGACTGCTACTTACGTGGTTCTCTATTATCGTATCATTAATGTGTAACAGACTCCTTTCCTTTACCTCTTCAATCGGCGGCATTACACATAGTACTCGCACCCATTACAGATATAATAAATGTATGTGACCGACTCAAACCGATTTGGTTGGCATCCCCTAAGATAACCCACTGAGTCGATTTGTTGTTGATAATATCGGGTCCTGCAATTAAATAAAAACGAACGAAATACGAAACGAAATAGGTTCTCGGTCAGATATATATAAGACTGAGACAGCACAGGCACGAAAATTGTCTAATAATCAGACTGGGGCAGTCAATAGGTTAATTATTTAATACAGAACCCTTTTAGTACAGTACCTATAGCCTATATTACTGTTCTTAGATTCATGAAGATCACTGAAATGAATGGACATAGTCATACCTACTGATACTTCACTATGCATTTGTGATGGGCGTTGAATCAACGAACTAGTTGAATCAACCGTTGATCTACTGTCAACGTATTAATGTTAATTGTTTATGAGTCAACTAGTTGAATTCGTCAACAACGTTTATGAATTTGACTTGTTTATTATTCAACTAAATTCGAGAACGCAAACGCAATGAACAGAGCAAATTAAAAAACTTCAGTTGATAATGACATCATACATTGCGAGCGACAGTCATGTCAAAAAATATGAATTGAACTCTAAGTAACGCATGAAAGAGTTAATTTTTGAAAAAGTATGACGATATTGGTGGACTGGCGCGCGCGCCACTCGTTCCGCCTGAGAGAAACCGATTCATACTGGTTTCATGGTTTGTTTGTTTACGTTTAGAAATGAAGTTTGCTTTCATCAACTAAGTAGAACCATCAATGAAACGTTTCATAATTGAATCAAAATGTTTCAAAATTAGCATTATATCAGGTCAGTAGCTCAGAGACTAGTTCAACTCGTTGAACGTCGTGGCCATGGGGTTGAATAAAAACCGTTGAATGAATTAACGGTTTACTTTGTAAGTTGACATAGTGCACGTTAACGAATTTAACTAGTTGACGAACGTAAATCAACGTTGACGTTTCGTTAACAGAAAAACCTTCAACGACCCATCGACCCATCGCTACTATGCATAGTCTTACATAAATATTGATATACCTAGTAATGTCAATCATTGCATAACATCACAGACAGACTCATATACGAGTATACTGATGACATATAAGACAATATTAGTTTCTCTTATCTGTAAATGCTTTAGACTTTCCATTAAAACTTAGAGGTAAATACATGTTATCTCTAACTGACAAGTACTCTTGTACATCCACTACAATTCACCTGATGAATTCGGCTATTCCCTCGAATTTAGGGAGGAGTCTACCAGTACAATAAAATGTCAAAACAGAGCTGCATTCTTGGTAGAGTAGAAGTGTTATTAGTTAATTTTAAGTCCAAGTCTACCAATATTATAAGTTCAAACTATTGCTTTCAGATATCAGTTCTCTCAAGTAAAAGGCGTCAGTAAGGAAGAGGCGGAAAAAATGGGCCTTAACAGAGAGAAAGAAGTTTCTTTAGAACAAACTTATGAAGAAATACAAAAACTTGACATAGACAACTGGGAAAACAAACGAGGCCCTCGGCCATGGGAGGCCGTTGAACAGAAGTAGTGAAAAGACTGCACTCTATACCATAAACCAAGTTTTGGTTGTATTATTGTTGTAAATATTGTTAACTTTACTTTAATTAAAATTATTGTTGTTGTTGCAAAACATGTCTAGTTAGTTATTTATTTTATACAATAAGACCACGTACGCATGGACGTAATAAAATTGCGGCGATTTATTGTCGTGCACTTGATTTTCAACTCTCTGCTTAGCGCCGAGAGTTGAAAATCCAAAAGTGTGTTTTTTCAACGCGCTTGGACGAGTGTGCGTCCCAGCGCGTTGGAAACTCAACGCTCGGCTTTACACCGAGAGTTGAAAATCGAGTGCGCGATAAAATCCCGCCGCGATTTTCTTACGTCCGTGCGAACGTCGGCTAACTTCGTTTTCACTAAGCGTTCTTTCTGACTTTTGTTTTTGCTCCGTTCTTATGGGTCGTAGCGTGATGTATACCCTTCCTCAAGAATTGGGCTATCAAATGCAAAAAGATTTTTCTAATCCGACTGTCCTGTTACTTCCTAAGATTAGCGCGTTCAAGCAAACAAACAAACTCTTCAGCTTTATTATAGGTATTAGTAAGTATATAGATAATTGTTGTATTTTCCTTTTACAGAGTTGCATCCGGTTAAACTGGAAGCCGACCCCAACAGAGCTGGGAAAAGGATAGGCAGATTGATTGATTGAATTCTATTTACCTATTCGAGTTTTTATTTATAGTTGGTATGTTTATTTAGGTACTTAATTCATTACCTAGCTTACATAAATTTTAATCATTGAGTTACTATACTCCATTTGAAATAAGATTAGACATTTAAACAAACCTTTTTTACAGTCCGTTCAACCGATTTTGACTTCTATACAGTAGGTATAAGGATGATTTTAAAAGCAAAAAAAGTGGTTACAATACCAACTGTTTACTGCAGCTGCCATTTGTCATGCCACCAACGCTATAGAAGTCAAAATCGGTTGAACAGACTGTAAATAAAAACTTTTTACAAAAAAAAAAACAACCGACTTCAAAAAAAAACACTACAAAGTGAAAAATAACTTTAATTTCGGAAGTCGGTGTCTTTGGTTTTGAATTTTCATTCTTTGTCACCGACTTCCGAAATTAAAGTTATTTTTCACTTTGTAGTGTTTTTTTTTGAAGTCAGTTGTTTTTTTTTTTTTTTTGTAAAAAGTTTTTATTTTTCACTTTTTAGTTGTGGTACCTACCCCACATAAATTCGAATACCACTACCTGCTATGTAAATAACAGTGACAAGAAGTTATCATATCATCTACATACTAAGTGGGAAAAAATACGTATAATTGAAGCTAACTCAAAAACTACCCAAGCAAAGTTAATAATATTTATATGGGACCACCTCTGAAGTATGATCTACCAAACAAAAAAATAATCATCAAAATCTATTCATAATTGGCGGAGTAATCGCGTAACAAACATACAAAAAAAAAACAGACGAATTGAGAACCTCCTCCTTTTGGAAGTCGGTTAAAAAGGTTTGTTTAAATGTCTAATCTTATTTCAAATAGAGTATAGGTAGATATAACACGTGCGCGATAAGTTGGGACCTGAGCGCGGTGACGTCGAATTCCAAGCAGGGGCAATTATTATTTTAATATTACTTCAGTGGGAGAAAGAGATGGAGCTATACGTCCTGTAGAGCTTCATCTCTTTCCCACACTGAAGTTATATTAAAATAATACTGCTTTATGAGCTTGTGGTAGGCCTCCAGGTCCCAAGTTATCGCGCACGGGTTATACCTGCCTAGGTACTAAGGTAATTATTCTTCAAATAAGTAACTAGTTATTATTTTTGTTCATATTCATATTACCTATCTCTACTACTTGGTAATCACTGTAATCAGTTAAGTAGCTAGGTACATAAAGCAGAACAACCATTAGGTTGTTTGTGGACTCAAAGTCCAACGCCCATTAGGGCGTTTGAGTCCATGCAGTATTTTGTGACCATGCATTGAGTTGCTGCGTCACGCGATGACGCCCTAACAAAATAAATAAAAAACAGGCGACACAATTGCGCTCTACGAAACAACACGACGGGAAAATACATGATAAAAACCTATAAATAGAATAACAAACGCCCTCATAAAACGTTTCTGAGAACATTTTTTTACAAACTGATAAATATTTTCCTCAATTCAGAAAATTGGCACATAACCAGAATTGAACTCGGGAATAGCGTCGTTCCCCAACTGGGTAAAATAACAAAGCTATAGCCTTGCGGCTTGCTCAGTGCCATTAGGTTTTAAAGCGCGATAATAATAGTATTCGATTGTTCCGCGTCCGCGCATAATATAGAAGTAGGTACGGCGTAGCCGCGTAGGTACCTACGCACTGAAGTCAGTACATACACGTGCGGCCTCGAGCGATCGCGGAGTCAGGGTAATCTAATAAAACACTGTTTTCTGTAACAGGTACAGTCAACCGCACATCTACGGTAATAATTTAATTTGACATCGACAACCCCTTTATGCCGTAGCAATAGGGGCCATTTTCGTAGATTTCGACCTTCTGATGTGCTGTAGACTACACAAAAATAATCCGGCCATAATTTCGTCATTTCGTGCACCAGCATCCGCGATACGGCGATATTTTACATTTTTATAGAGCGTAAAATGAAGGCAATAATTTTACATTCACGACTAGGTAACTGTAATATGTTTCAGTAGTGAACTCAAACGACTTCTCTTCTTCAGTTTTATATTTATAGACTTATTTATCTACACTGGCCCCGTATTACAGCGGGCACCATTCAGGCCCGTATTACAGAACGTCACTCAATACTCAAGCATTACTTAAAACTAGATTCAAGCCATTTGATTGGTTGAAACTAGTTTTAAGTACCTAATGCTTGAGTATTGAGTGACGTTCTGTAATACGGGCCTTAGTATTCAGGCAATTATATTCATACCAAATGTACTTTTTTATTGGTCTGAGACCAAATGGACCCTGTTAAGCAGAATAGATCCAACCAACAATTTTTATGAAATTGAGTTACGTACATGACGAGAATCTACACATCGAGTTCGAAATCCTAGCGGTCTGATGACATCGCCCTAACAAAAACTACCAGATGATTATAACTTTGCCTGATATTTTTGTTTACACTTCTAAACTTCAAATCGCATTTACTCAAAACTAACGAAATGTTGGTTGGATCTAATCTGCTTAATAGGGTCCAAATGTTAAACAATATTTGGTTCTACAGATGGATATCTACGTAAAAATATACAAAAAGTATGCGTTCACTCTACACAGGCACATCGTCATATTATAACCATCCATATTCATAATATCACGCCTGTATTGATTAGGTACCCCGAGGGGTAACCAAGAGGTGGTAAGTATAAAGGTGTAGTTTCATTAATACAATTAACACATCTTGTCATTTATGTTTTAATTAAGTAGGTAAAAGCAAGACATTCAGCCGACGTACGCACGGACGTTATAAAATCGCGGCGATTTTTTTTCGTGCACTTGATTTTCAACACTCTGCTTGGAGCTGAGAGTTGAAAATCCAACAGTGTGTTTTTTTTCAACGCACTTTGACGAGAGTGCGTTCCAGCACGTTGGATTTTCAACGCTCGGCTTAACACCGAGAGTTGAAAATCCAGTGCGCGATAAAATCCCGCAGCGAGTTTATTACGTCCGTGCGAACGTCGGCTTAATGTGCCCAGCTTGTGAACTAATAATAATAACCAGACAAGTACTACGGTACTATAGGTCGCCCGGTAGTATGTCATCATAGGGTCGTATCGTAGATATGGTGGCCGATAGTTAACAACAACGCAATCACTACATACCTACTTATACAAGATACGGCAAGACATCTTTAGTTCTATCTATCAACCAACCAAGTGCCTTTTTTAATTTATCATTCAAATCCCTATTGTGACTTCTGAACAATAGCGGTAGGTACAGACGCCAGCACATCAAGCTACCCGAAACTGTCAAATCTTCCCAATCAACTTTGAACCTTATACCTCAATAATAAAGTTGAATATCTATTAAATAAATTTGACAGATTGTAGTAGCTTGATGTGCTGGCGTCTGTACCTAAATACCTATATCGCAGACACTAGTTTCTAGACTAACGTCGAAATACCTACTAAACGTAGGTAGGTATGTTGTCTTATCAGATAAAAATATATCCTTGTTTTGTTTTGCTCGTGTAGGTGTGAATTTATGATATTGACCGGATCGCCCGACCGGCACACTGACACCGACTGTTATTCCTTATCATCTCGTCAGTCATCAGTGTCGCCACATATTTCTATCTATAAACAAAATTAATGCGCAAACATTCAGTACAACAATTATTTAAAAAAACCAACATGAATTTATTGTTTTGATTTAGGTAGGTACTAAACAAAAGTAAGTTGTGGTTGTGGGCGTGGCTAACAACCCAATCCGCGAAATCCACCTCATACTTACCATGAATATTTTTAATAGGTATTTAAAATTTAAAAATCCATTAAGTAGTCATTTATTAATAAAATTACCGGAACAGGTACTTAAATAAAGGATACTAAATAAAATTCTAGTTTGTAATGTACCTTGATTAATTAAGTAATTGAGAAATTATAAGTATTGAATGAAATGGTGCTTATGTAGGCATCATCAGCTAAGACTCAATTTTTACTCTCATAACTTATTTATCATGGATGACTCATGGAGTCAGGAGTAATACAATTTAGCAATCCAAACCTATAGTCCGATATCTTTGTTTCCATATCTTACAATAGTCCTACACCAACCGGGGGTTGTCCTTGGCTGCACTTGCATAGGGCGAACAGGGATAATCCTCGGTTGGAACCTCATTTAATTAAAAACGTCTAAGGGGCCTCTGCGAGTTGGCTTTGGCCCCTCGTACGCCTTCCAAAGGTCCGGGACCCCTGGGTCCCGAGAAATTTCAAAGACGTAAAAAATAATAATAATACCCCACCGCCGCGCCGTATCTCTACGTTGACGTCGTGGTGGGGCTTGCGCGCTCCTAATTCTGGGTCTGTGCCGGTTGTTTACTTTGCCGGAACAGGTATAGGATGAGGAGCCAGACCAAGAGAGATACAAAAACCCGCAGGGCAGCATGTGGCGAGGTGTTGGGCAGTAGCGACCCCACGGACCCTATCTCCCAGGAGAAGTCTTGTTCTTCACCTCTGGCTTGCCTTTATTGGCCGGCTGGAGTGAGCACTGACGAGGAACAGAACTCCCACCTCATTCTCGCCTTTATTGGTTGGTTTGAGTGGAGATTCGCAAGAGCAAACGTGCTCGGAGGAAGGAAGTATTCCAGTAAGATGCTGATAGGGATCTTGACCGTACTTCCGGGATTGTCCTGATAGCCGTGGAATACCTCTCCATTCCTCATAAGCACCTCAGGACATGTTACCCCCTTGTCGCTACGACACTTTGTGCTAGCGACCGTTTTCGGGGGCCCATTATTGAGTGTGCACACTCAATAATGGGCCCCCGAAAACGGTCGCCCCCTGCCACATTTTATCCGTGTACATATAAAACATTGATTAGGTAGGGGCCATAGTCCCAAGTCACCAGTCAACTTAAGCCACCCAAACCCATAGTCCAATAGATTTGTTTCCACAGATTCTGCAATAGTCCTACACCAACCGGGGGTTGTCCTTGGATGCACTTGCATAGTGCATACTGGGATAATCGTCGGTTGGTGCCTCATTCCATATAAAATTGTCTAAGAGGCCTCTGCGAGTTGGCTTCGTCCCCTCGTACGCCTTCCAAAAGACCAGGACTCTAAGGTCCCGAGATATTTAAATATATAAAAATAATAATAAATATAAGTATTAAAAATTGGTAAAATATCAATATAAAATCTTAGAAATAATTTACAAAGGTAGGTACCTATTATAATGTTAGATGCCTGTACTCTCATTATAATTTATAGCAGCAAGGCTGCTCTGTGGCTGCTCTGCTGCACAGACTAGTAGATATACCTACTTACCTGCATAGACTAAATTGTCAAATTAGTCGATTTTTTTTGACATTTGCATAGGGGTCATAAGGGGTCATTTGATTGCAAATGACCTCTCTACGTCCCCATTGCTTGTATTGCCGTCATATTACCAATAACCCTGTTTACGGGCACATGAATGTGATATAGGTACCCGCGCTTCTACCTACATCTAACTATTGTTTAAACAATCAGCAACAGACAACAAAGGGTGAGGTAAACCTACACAGTTAGCTACATACCTAAAACATCAATGCAATGCAAGTCTGCAATACGTCGATACACGGACATGGAATAGGAAATCCTGAAACTGTAACTTATTTTCGTAAACGAATATGACTAGTTTAGTTTCATTTTGACAGTTCAACAACATTCATTGCGTTATTTACATTGATACAGATTTTTTTTTCCAACTTAAGAAGCAATGGATGATTGATCGTGTATTACGCAATTAGGGTACAGATTGATCGCGAAACGTTTACCTTACCCACAGATTACATAAATACTCCTTACCCAATGTTTGGGCTCTGCCTGCCCCGCGCCGCCGCAGTCGGATGAAAAGTATAGGTATTGCATGATTATTTCACAATAATTTCAATTTTGTCATCCCTATACCGATGACTCATACCTATCATACCATACATGATTACCTATTTCCTTCGTTTCTAATTTAACGGTATTAGCCTTGTACTGTACCTACTAGCGCATATTTTTAATGTCTGTAAAATGAGGATGATGCAAATATGCAATGGAACTTGTGTATACGTCGAACAGAATTTTAAGGAGACCAAAGGTACAAATCTTTAACAAAGAACTAAACAGGAGGTCGCACAAGTACGCAACACTGAATTATGTTAATAACCCCTTTCGAATCAACACGACTGGTATTTTTACTTACTTCGATCAACAATACAAAGTGACATGCTCTGTGAACAATACCAATTGTTGATCGAAGTTTACTTACCTATACCTATATTTTATTTTTTGTTTAGGTACACGGATATAAATAAAGGGAAAGCTGAGTTTCTAAGTGGGTAGACTATTGTTCTTTAGTCGGTACCTACCCAGTACTCAGGTAGTTTCTTTAACACACCTAGGTACAATTTGTTACCTAAATAATTAAATAGGCAAGTAGGTAGGTGCCTACCTAGTTAAATATTTAATACTTTTAGCTTATTACGATTTTTTCATGAGCGTATTAACCGAGGTCATTTGACAAGGTTTTACAACAGTTAATTTAATTTAGTTAATCTAATTAGGCAAGTAGGTACAATAGATAGGTACCTATTTCCTACTAGATATTAGGGAACTAAGACCCACTTATTGTTACCTTTGGTCAAAATATAAATGAATAAATAGGTACCTCCGCATAAAATATCTCGACATAAACTGAGAGCAATGTCTCGGTTTTACGTCGCAACCACTTTTATTGATCGCCATGATTCGTTGAATTGGCTTTGTTTTGCTTCCTCTCATTCCACAGACCAAACAGTTTGCGTCACAAAGGAAAGAAGCTACGCATGCGTTCTAGAACATTGGTGCTATCTCTATCTTACCTACTATGTTAGAAAGAGACAAAATTTCCTTCGGCTATCCTCGACGGTCTCGGCACTACTCGGCAGTCATTGATTTTTCACGAGACCGTGTCTATATAAAGGGGACGTCAGTTCTCTGAGCGCATTTCAAAACGAGAAATTGAAAAAAGAATTCACAAGCGCGAGACTTTTTAGAGTTGTTCGTCAGAGAGTTATCAGTATTTTATTGAAATTTTGTGTGATATCAGACTAAATTCTAGTGATTAATCGGTAAGTGTTATTTTCTTTTATTCAAGTTGTGTTTTTGATATAAAGTAATAAGCAGTATTTTAGCACCGTCTGCTAAAGAAAGCGAATAAGTGAACTGCGCAGTTTTGATTATTGATCGTCCGTGCGCCATTTTGGATAACAGTCGTCAGATTTTGCATGATCTTACAACGAAGTGTTTTCGTTCTAAACATAATGTTCTATAAATAAATTCAAGTACTAATTCTCAATAAAAAACCGTAAGCAATGTAATGCTCAATTTCTAAAGCTATTGTTAAATTTGTTATCAACCAGTTAAAAACCATTGTCTACAAAGTTTCTACGAAACAAAAACCAATTCTTCTCATATTTACCTACTGTTTCCACCTACCTAAACCAACCTAAGTAAAGGTAATTATTCAATGGGGACTGGTGTGTAATGTGAATAAGTTCCACTTTTTGTATGTGTACCTAATTAATAACTTGTAAACTGTTCAGTGGTAGCGATGTCAGTAGGTCACCCCAGTTTATTCTATCCGTGACCTACTTATTGCCCGCGGCCATATTTTATCAGTTGCCTACTACTACGTTGCGTACCTATCTACATCAATGCTGCGGAAACACCCAAATTATACCTAATGTTTTTCTTATTTATTTACCTATGTGTAAAATCTACCAAAACGCAAGCCGGTATCTATGCGCAATGAATAACTGTTTATTTACTACAAACATAGGTTCCACCTACTTAGGATTCATGTTATTGCACCGTCAAACCGAGTCATACATAGCGTGATGTTTTGTCATCAGTTCATCACGAACAGTTATGTTTTATGTAGCCAGTCATAAATACGGTGACTCATAAATTGTTTCCAAACTACTAATGAGTAGTGACGACACTTTAAATTATTATGTGTTAACAGTTATTTTACTTCTGTTACAGGACAATATGCAGATTTTCGTGAAGACTTTGACGGGGAAAACCATCACTTTGGAGGTGGAACCCTCTGATACCATTGAAAACGTGAAAGCTAAGATTCAAGATAAGGAAGGCATTCCTCCCGACCAACAGAGATTGATCTTCGCCGGAAAACAACTGGAAGATGGACGCACACTATCCGACTACAATATCCAGAAAGAATCTACGCTCCACCTAGTATTGCGTCTGCGTGGTGGAATGCAAATCTTTGTAAAAACATTGACTGGTAAAACAATAACTTTAGAAGTTGAGCCATCTGACACGATTGAGAATGTTAAAGCTAAAATTCAAGACAAGGAAGGCATTCCACCTGACCAACAGCGACTGATCTTCGCCGGTAAACAGCTGGAAGATGGCCGCACGCTTTCCGATTACAACATTCAGAAAGAGTCCACTCTTCACTTGGTGCTGCGACTTCGCGGTGGTATGCAAATCTTCGTCAAGACCTTAACTGGTAAGACCATCACACTAGAAGTTGAACCTTCTGACACAATTGAAAATGTCAAAGCCAAAATCCAGGACAAGGAAGGAATTCCTCCAGACCAACAACGACTGATCTTCGCCGGTAAGCAGCTGGAAGATGGCCGCACGCTTTCCGATTACAATATTCAGAAGGAGTCCACTCTGCATTTGGTACTTCGTCTGCGTGGTGGTATGCAAATCTTCGTCAAGACTTTGACCGGAAAGACCATTACACTAGAGGTTGAACCCTCTGACACAATAGAAAATGTTAAAGCTAAAATTCAAGACAAAGAGGGAATACCACCAGACCAGCAGAGACTTATATTCGCCGGCAAGCAGTTAGAAGATGGGCGCACCTTATCTGATTACAACATTCAAAAGGAGTCAACACTTCACTTAGTATTGCGTCTGCGTGGTGGTATGCAAATCTTCGTTAAAACGCTTACTGGCAAGACTATCACTTTAGAAGTTGAAGCTTCCGACACAATTGAAAACGTCAAAGCGAAAATCCAGGACAAGGAAGGAATTCCTCCAGACCAGCAACGATTGATCTTCGCTGGTAAGCAGCTGGAAGATGGCCGCACGCTTTCCGATTACAATATTCAGAAGGAGTCCACTTTGCATTTGGTACTTCGTCTGCGTGGTGGTATGCAAATCTTCGTCAAGACGTTGACTGGCAAGACTATTACACTAGAGGTCGAAGCATCTGACACAATTGAAAACGTCAAAGCAAAAATCCAGGACAAGGAAGGAATTCCTCCAGACCAGCAACGATTGATCTTCGCTGGTAAGCAGCTGGAAGATGGCCGCACGCTTTCCGATTACAATATTCAGAAGGAGTCCACTTTGCATTTGGTACTTCGTCTGCGTGGTGGTATGCAAATTTTCGTCAAGACGCTGACTGGCAAGACTATTACACTAGAGGTCGAAGCATCTGACACAATTGAAAACGTCAAAGCAAAAATCCAGGACAAGGAAGGAATTCCTCCAGACCAACAACGATTGATCTTCGCTGGTAAGCAGCTGGAAGATGGCCGCACGCTTTCCGATTACAATATTCAGAAGGAGTCCACTTTGCATTTGGTACTTCGTCTGCGTGGTGGTATGCAAATCTTCGTCAAGACGTTGACTGGCAAGACTATTACACTAGAGGTCGAAGCATCTGACACAATTGAAAACGTCAAAGCAAAAATCCAGGACAAGGAAGGAATTCCTCCAGACCAACAACGATTGATCTTTGCTGGTAAGCAGCTGGAAGATGGCCGCACGCTTTCCGATTACAATATTCAGAAGGAGTCCACTTTGCATTTAGTACTACGTCTGCGTGGTGGTATGCAAATCTTCGTCAAGACGTTGACTGGCAAGACTATTACACTAGAGGTCGAAGCATCTGACACAATTGAAAACGTCAAAGCAAAAATCCAGGACAAGGAAGGAATTCCTCCAGACCAACAACGATTGATCTTTGCTGGTAAGCAGTTGGAAGATGGCCGCACGCTTTCCGATTACAATATTCAGAAGGAGTCCACTTTGCATTTGGTACTTCGTCTGCGTGGTGGTATGCAAATCTTCGTCAAGACGTTGACTGGCAAGACCATTACACTAGAGGTCGAAGCATCTGACACAATTGAAAACGTCAAAGCAAAAATCCAGGACAAGGAAGGAATTCCTCCAGACCAACAACGATTGATCTTTGCTGGTAAGCAGCTGGAAGATGGCCGCACGCTTTCCGATTACAATATTCAGAAGGAGTCCACTTTGCATTTGGTACTTCGTCTGCGTGGTGGTATGCAAATCTTCGTCAAGACGCTTACTGGCAAGACCATTACACTAGAGGTCGAAGCATCTGACACAATTGAAAATGTTAAAGCGAAAATTCAGGACAAAGAGGGAATCCCACCAGACCAGCAGAGATTGATATTCGCCGGTAAACAGTTGGAAGATGGGCGCACGTTGTCAGACTACAATATTCAGAAGGAATCTACATTGCATTTAGTCCTTCGTCTTAGAGGTGGTATGCAAATCTTCGTCAAGACGCTGACTGGCAAGACCATTACTCTGGAGGTCGAGGCTTCTGACACAATTGAAAATGTTAAAGCCAAAATCCAAGACAAAGAAGGAATTCCCCCAGACCAGCAGAGATTGATCTTCGCCGGCAAACAGTTGGAAGATGGGCGCACACTCTCCGATTACAACATTCAAAAGGAGTCCACTCTTCACTTAGTACTGCGTCTGCGCGGTGGTATGCAAATCTTCGTGAAAACCCTGACTGGCAAGACCATTACTCTGGAGGTCGAGGCTTCTGACACAATCGAAAATGTCAAAGCGAAAATCCAAGACAAGGAAGGAATTCCACCAGACCAGCAGAGATTGATCTTTGCTGGTAAACAGTTGGAGGATGGACGTACACTATCAGACTACAATATCCAGAAGGAATCTACGCTGCATTTAGTTCTGCGTCTGCGTGGTGGTATGCAAATCTTTGTGAAGACACTTACTGGCAAAACCATCACACTAGAAGTCGAAGCATCTGACACAATTGAAAATGTCAAAGCGAAAATTCAGGACAAAGAGGGAATTCCACCAGACCAACAGAGGTTGATCTTCGCCGGTAAACAATTGGAAGATGGGCGCACACTGTCAGACTACAATATTCAGAAGGAATCTACACTGCATTTAGTCCTTCGTCTCAGAGGCGGCATGCAAATCTTCGTCAAAACCCTGACTGGCAAAACGATTACATTAGAAGTTGAAGCTTCTGACACAATCGAGAATGTGAAAGCCAAAATTCAAGATAAAGAAGGAATTCCTCCAGACCAGCAGAGATTGATCTTCGCTGGCAAACAGTTGGAGGATGGACGTACACTATCAGATTACAATATACAAAAGGAATCTACGCTGCATTTAGTTCTGCGTCTGCGTGGTGGTATGCAAATCTTTGTAAAGACACTGACTGGCAAAACCATCACACTAGAAGTCGAAGCA
This sequence comes from Agrochola litura, assembly GCA_949152395.1. Taxonomy (NCBI): domain Eukaryota; kingdom Metazoa; phylum Arthropoda; class Insecta; order Lepidoptera; family Noctuidae; genus Agrochola; species Agrochola litura. Next base: position 10,261,165 of record OX424509.1, on the reverse strand, counting down.
TCTGACACAATCGAAAATGTCAAAGCGAAAATTCAGGACAAAGAGGGAATTCCACCAGACCAGCAGAGGTTGATCTTCGCCGGCAAACAATTGGAAGATGGGCGCACACTTTCCGATTACAACATACAGAAGGAATCTACATTGCATTTAGTCCTTCGTCTTAGAGGCGGCATGCAAATCTTCGTCAAAACCCTGACTGGCAAAACCATCACATTAGAAGTTGAAGCTTCTGACACAATCGAGAATGTGAAAGCCAAAATCCAAGACAAAGAGGGAATCCCACCAGACCAGCAGAGATTGATTTTCGCCGGTAAACAGTTGGAGGATGGTCGCACACTCTCCGATTATAACATTCAGAAGGAATCTACACTTCACTTAGTATTAAGGTTGAGAGGTGGAATTTAAAAAAATATACTCTGAAATAAAATACTTATTTTGAATGCACTATTTTTTATTTGGTACCATAATTATGTTAATACCTACACATGACACAAACAGTCACACACTTTCCCAGTATCCCATTTCTTAGTAACATTCACATCTTATGGACGATTTAGACGGGGCCAATTCCCGAGTCATCCATTAAGCCAATCCAATAATAGCATCGTGTAAATAGAGACAGTCCACTGCATTGGATTATCCTCAGGTCATTGATGAAGCAAACTAATGGATTGGGTTAGTGGATTGTCTTGGGAATTGGCCCCATCTAAATGAACCATTAAAGGATGTCCGTGACCACCGCAGGACCACCAACGCCAATCGCTTCCATATTTAGTAAATAATTAGTGCTCGAACGACAAAATTGGTAGGTACCTTAGTAGTTTTCGAGAAACTCGACTTTGAAGGTGGTCCGGCGCGGCGGTAGTCACGCTCCCTTCAGTAGGACCACCATGAGCGCCGAAAAAGGGGGCATGCTGCAGCTATTCCAAGTATACAAATAATTATGTGATTCATTGCGTAAAAAAAACAGAACTGAATCATTTGTATTTACCGAGAAATCAACGATGACGACCAAATTAAGTTGACAATGGTATTGAGCAGTCTATCTGTTCTGTAAAATGTCACCGTGAAAACTTAGACGAAGTGAGCTGTCACTCCACTTGATGCTAGGGATTAGCACTATTGTCACCTCACTTTACCTAAGTTTTCATGGTGAGATTTTTACAGAATAGATAGACTGCTCAATACCATTGACAACTTAATTTGGTCGGGTTATACGCGGAGATTTAGTATGGAAAAGTAATGAAAGCTAATTTCTCTGAAAATACAACACTTGGGAATCTGGATTTTTGGTCGCTATAACTTCTTTAGGAGCACAAATTTTTGTATAAATTTGGGAAGAAATCACAGAGTTTTTAATAGGGAAATCTTGAAATGAAAATTTTACACCGTGACTACGGCCACCCCACCCAATGGCATGGTATATCTCGTAAACTACTGAAGAACCAATTTTGAATTTTGGGCACTAATTTTATCTTGCAGGGTACTAATTTTCTATGTAGGTTCGAGGAAAGCGACAAGCTCCTCAAACTTGGAATCAACATTCAAAGTCGTGGTCCTGCTGAACGAGCGCGCGAAAGTTATCATCGTTGATTTATCGGTAAATACAAATGTTTCAGTTCTGTTTTTTTTTACGCAATGAATCACATTTAAGGGTATTAATTATTTGAATACTTAGAATAGCTGCAGCATGCCCCCTTTTTCGGCGCTCATGGTGGTCCTGCTGAAGGGAGCGTGACTACCGCCGGACCACCTTCAAAGTCGAGTTTCTCGAAAACTACTAAGGTACCAATTTTGTCGTTCGAGCACTAATTAGTACCAATTGGGTACTAATTATTTACTAAATATGGAAGCGATTGGCGTTGGTGGTCCTGCGGTGGTCACGGACATTTTTTTTTTCTTAATATTTACCTAGGTACATAGTTTGTATAAAAAGTATAGATATTGGACTATTGTTATTACTATTCCGACATCCATCAATTTATGTGCATGAGTGTGTATCTCCTAAACAGCTCAATACCATTGACAACTTAATTTGGTCGGGTTATACGCGGAGATTTAGTATGGAAAAGTAATGAAAGCTAATTTCTCTTAAAATACAACACTTGGGAATCTGAATTTTTGGTCGCTATAACTTCTTTCGGAGCACTAATTTTTGTATAAGTTTGGGAAGAAATCACAGAGTTTTTAATAGAGAAATCTTGAAATGAAAATTTTACACCGTGACTGCCGCCACCCCACCCAATGGCATGGTTTATCTCGTAAACTACTGAAGAACTAATTTTGAATTTTGGGCACAAATTTTATCTTGCAGGGTACTAATTTTCTATGTAGGTTTGAGGAAAGCGACAAGCTCTTCAAACTTGGAATCAACATTCAAAGCGATTGGCGTTGGTGGTCCTGCGGTAGTCACGGACATCATTTAAAGGACTAAGCTGGGCTAGGCTCGCTAAAAGCGCAAACCCTTAAAGCCTTGGACTCGAAATCAGCGAGCGCAGGGCGGCGGCGCGTTCAAATATATAGTTTTGGAAATGGAACTGTTCTCGCTCCCCGCGCCGCTGCCTTCGAGGCCAGTTCCGTAAAAATCTATGTATTGAAACGCGCCCCCGCCGCCGATTTCGTGTCGGTAGCCTAAGGGTCAGTACACACGCGACGCGACGCTGCGCGCACTTATAAATAAACAAGTATCGAACTTATTCTCCTTATGAAAAGGTATAGTTCAGTGCGAGCGTGAACACGTGTCACTGAGATGCGGAGCGGAGGAATGAGGGAAATGTCGTCAGGAAAGTTTTAAGTAAGAAATGACGACTAATAGAGAAGTATGTAAGAAAAAGAGATGTAGCACCAACCCCCAAATAAATTGAGATACGGGCAGATGAACGATGAATGATGAAGCCTGTGTTGTCCCACTGCAAGGCAAAGGCCTCCTTTCCGACTTTTCACAATACACGTACAGACGCCAGCACATCAAGCTACCCGAAACTGTCAATGCCGATGTGCTGGCGTCTGTACATAGATAAATAAACGGAGCGAGTTTAACAAAATTCACTATTTGAGCGAACAACGTAGGTTACATCCCCTTATAAATAATGAGGATACGGAGCTTTTAAAATCAAAAGTTGAGGAAGCGGATGATTTGCGGATATAAAAATTTATGCGGATGCTCGACAGTTGCGAATGCGGATACGGATATCCGTTACATCTCTGAAATAAACTCAATAGAATACTTTTCTTTCTCTTGAAGTAAAAAGCCTGTCTAGATAAATGAGTTCTATAAAAAGTAGTGTGCTGTATGACTCGTACAAGGGCATGAGCAATAACATTTTATTTCTCAACCCCAAAGGCAAGAACCTTGAGTAGATTGCAGCAAGTGCAGCACAGCCAGCAGAGTATAATTATTTTGGATGCATAAGAAAGATGAACCCTTGACATCAATCGCAGCAAATTACGAATTTGTGGAAAAAAACTGAAATGTTACAATATGAACCCGTGGTTCCACCACTAGTTTCGCCGCGGTATTTTTTTATGAGCGTTTCATGAAAAAGAAGTTGCATTTGCAGGGCGGAAACGTACTTGGCGGTGTCTCTAGACATCGCCAATGCCTTCAACACCCTGCCCACCGCCACCGCCTCAGTATGAACAATGTCGAAGATTCGTTATTTTTATATGAAACATATTTTTAGGCTGTATAGTTTGATTTTCTTAAGCTATCATACGAACGAATAAAATTAATTAACATCACTTCAACTTGGCTATGGTTGGTTAAAATGCGAAGTGCGAACTGTCAAATTTTGAATTTAAAATAAAATCCACACAAACGGGAGCCAAATTAACAATATTTTTTTGTCTTTTATAGCTTTTTATAACTTACGTATGGAAGAGAACGTTATGATTCAATTTATAAGTGCCGGTAAAGTTTAATATTTACGTATTAAGTGCTGTTCGTGGAAGTAACTTAGACAAAACCAACAAAACATACACGATGGAAGAACCAATTCTTCGCTATGAGAAAATTGACTTTCTCGGAGAGGGGCAGGTAATTTATACTATATTATTATAACTGCCAAAGTGTAAACAACGATTATTTATCATTAAAAATAAAACGTTTAATTATAACCTCTAAAAATTTGTTTTAGTTCGCAACAGTATACAAAGCCAGAGACGTGAAAACAGATAAAATAGTTGCTGTAAAGAAGATCAAAATAGGCTCCCGTCTCGAGGCACAGGATGGCATCAATAGAACTGCTCTGAGAGAAATAAAGCTGTTGCAAGAGTTACAGCATATCAATCTCATAGGATTATTAGGTTTATTTTTATTTTATTTTCAATTTTAATGTAATCAGACCTTGTATAGACAACTGCTCCAGCTTATACATACACATAATTGTAGGCAATTTTTTTAAAGCAGTGTTCTTGAACTCTTTTAGTCTTAAACCATGTACCTAGAATTCATAAAAACCAACCCATATTGTATATAATATATGCTGCTGTACACTGACCTCTCAAATATATTTATGAAATGCTTATTTTCTGGATTGGTAAATAACAAAAGCCCAAACATTTACAACATCATTCTCTTTTCAGATGTATTTGGACAGAAATCAAATGTATCATTAGTGTTTGACTTTATGGACACTGACTTAGAAATAATTGTTAAGGACAATAATATTGTGCTCACTCCAGCTAATGTTAAGTCTTACATGATTATGACTTTAAAAGGTAAGTTATTATTTCATCATTCACAGTTGTCAAAAACCTGAAAGTTTGATAACAAGTCTTGATACTACCCAGTAACAAAGTAGTAGAGGCCAGATTAGATAAAAAAAAAAGAAAAAATATCTGCTGCGTCCTGTAAGCCAATGTTCGCACGGACGCAATAAAATCGCGGCGGGATTTTATCGCGCACTGGATTTTCAATGCTCTGCTTAACATGGAGAGTTGAAAATCCAGTGCGCGATCGCTAACGTCGGCTTAGACTGGACACCCCAACATAATTGGCAAAAGGCTTGGCAGATGATGAGGATTTTTTCATCACCCAATAATGTTTGATTGGTAGAGAATACCTCCATGGCATTACCCCTGTTTTTTGCATAAAAATATATTATTTGCATAAATAAGTCTATTGGACTGTATCTGCAAAACCAAAACAACTATAATAAATAATGCATGAATTATATTAATCTAATTTTATTTTAAATACATCTTGTTTGAGAATCAGTACTTTTTGGGCATGCAACGTTATAAAAGATAGTCCCCAAAGTTCAATTCTTCACCTTTTATATGTTAATGCTGGGAAGAATGTGGCAACAAATTCCCTAACAAAACATATGATTTATGAATAAATTCAAGTTGTTACAATATCTAAACTAAAATTAATTTATTACCACATAAGTTCTCTGCGTACGGTAATCAACCCTTCTTATTTTGCAGGCTTAGAATACTTACATCAAAATTGGATATTGCACAGAGATTTGAAACCTAACAACTTACTTATAAACCGGGAGGGTATTCTGAAGATTGGTGACTTTGGTCTTGCAAAAGCTTTTGGGTCTCCAACCAGAATTAACACACATCAAGTAGTAACCAGATGGTATAGGTAATGAATAACAATTTCCTAAATAATTAACAACTTGAAAATGCCTAGTAATTTGGTGTAGAAACCTGGCAGGTGAAGTCAAATATTTTCTAGGCAATATTCTGTCTCAGGCGGAGGACAGGGGGTTGTGGCCGAGCCTGGGAGAGGCCTAAGTCCAGCAGTGGACTGCCATAAGCTGAGTTGATTGATTTATTCTGTCTCAAGACTGCAATAATTATTTTAAGCTTTTACAAGGGTCTGCCCATAAAATGTTAAAACATTTGACGATAGACAATTTGGAATTGAATGGAAATCTAATGTGCACGTGGACAAAATGCTTGGATTTTCAGATGATTCCATATTGTCCATTGCCTGCTCAGCACCTTACTTTAAATATTTTTACACTGTTTGTTGATAACATAATAAAATCCGGCCAAGTGCGTGTCGGACCACACACAATGAAGGGTTCCGTAGTTGGGGTGAATTTATTCCTAGAACAAAGTTAACATTGTAGTTGAAAAACATGTTCCCCCATACATTCCAACTGCAAATGTAAGTTTGTATGCCCAGTATTGAGTGATTTACCATCTTATTTTAAGACCATAGACTTCTTATAGTTTTTCCTGTAATCTTAATAAGCACAGAACTATTCTCTGTATTTTTTTCAAAATATGGGCTCAGTAGTTTCGGAGATAAGTGGGAGAATGGTAAATTTTCATCAATTTTCTTAAATATCTTTAAAAGAATATTTTTTTTAAAAATTATTACTAAAAAAAAACAAATATATTCGAGATCCTCGCAATAAGCCATTTCATTTGATATGGCACACAGTACAGTATGCTTGCAAACTCTTTTTTTTTTAGTTTTCTTCTTTGCCCCCAAAAGTGACCCCCATATTCGAAATTCATTTATTTACGTTACACGTCCGTGTTTGGGTCACTGAAATACAGTATGTGTACCAAATTTCAACTTAATCGGTCTGAGATTCGTAGCAAATTGGCTGTGACAGACAGACAGACACATAAGTGATCCTATAAGGGTTTCGTTTTTTCCTTTTGAGGTACGGAACTTTAAAAACGAGTGAAACAAAGCAAAAGGCGTATATAAGGATCGTAGCAGCTGGCGTTCTATACTTTCTGCCTACGCTTATGAGAAAAAGACGTTAGTTTATTTATTTATGTATGTATAATAATAGTAGTTTATGAAACTGTTGCATAATGAGGGGTATTAAAACATGAGGCGAGGTTTTTAATAGTATCACACGAATGTTTTAATACCTATACTCCATTTGAACTAAGATTAGACATTTAACTAAACCTTTTTTACAGTCCGTTCAACCGATTTTGACTTCTATTACGTTGGTGGCATGACAAATGGTAGCTGCAGTAAACAGTTGGTATTGTAACCACTTTTTTGCTTTTAATGCCATTCTTATGCAAATTATTCAAATCGGTTGAACGGACTGTAAAAAAAATTTTTGTTTAAATGTCTAATCTTATTTCAAATGGAGTATAGTTATGTGCACTACTTTATGTACTCTCAAACATTGGGATTGAAACAAATACTAAATAAAAAATCAAAGATCAAGAATAAATTTAAAAATCCCACGAAATTCAGTAAGTACTACAAAACAAATGAATGTCGCCTGCACCAGCACATCACCGCACATGCGCTACAGCGGGTGCTGCTGTCCCCCGCCAAAAGTTGATGGAAACTCTTTGGTGATATTAACTTCTTGGATTAGCGCTGTATCGTAATAGAAAAAAAAATTGTTTTATAGTATTATTTTGTTAGAGAAAAAGTGTTATAATATGATTCTATTTTTAAATTTCGGTATTCTGTTTATAAAGTATGTCAATATAAACTCGTTTTGAAGTTCATAATTCGAATATTACGCTATGAGAGTAGATAAAATATATAATCATCTCTTTTCAGGTCACCAGAACTGTTATTTGGAGCAAGACAATATGGTACAGGTGTTGACATGTGGGCAATAGGTTGTATATTAGCTGAACTACTACTGAGAGTACCTTTCTTACCTGGAGAATCAGACCTAGATCAACTGTCGCGGATCTTCCAAGTATTCGGCACACCAAATGAAGAAACTTGGCCTGTGAGTATTTATTCATTTATGAGTTTGTTGCTGGCCATGCTAATTTCTCAAGTTCTGCTGCTATACCTCACATTACGAAAACATTGAGGAAATATTTCACCTCAAATTCGTCTTCTCAATTTCTTTTCTTTCCGCTACTGTTTATCTTAAGAATACCCATTTATCTAGAAGACATTTCAAAATTATATTTTAAGTATGATACCCTATTTAGCATAATAGAGGGACTTGTGGCTAAGTAATAAACAACTGCACGCGTCGACCCATCAGGTTAAGCTACGCTTGCCGCGGTTGGTCCGTGGATGGGTGACCATCTTTACATACCAAGAACCCTCCGTGCCGCGGAAAGCCGTTATTTCCGGCTGTCATTTGTAGATCTTTGACAGTCGTTATGGGTAGTTAGAAGCCCAAAAAAGTCTGACAACCAGTCTTACCAAGGGGTATTATGTTACCTAGTAACTAGGTTGTTGAGGTCAGATAGGCAGTCGCTCCATGTAAAATACTGGTATTCATTTGCATTCGGTTAGACTGGAAGCCGACCCCAACATAGTGACCTTAGGCAGATGACCTTATTTAGCATAATCAGCCCATAATATTCCCACTTTTGGGACACAGGCCCTCTGTGAGAGAGAGTGGGGTCGTAATCCACCACGCGGGCCCAGTGTGGGTTGTTAGATGGCACATGTCTTCGATTTTTTGGTTCTAGAAACATTTCTCACGATATTTTCCTTCACAGTTTTGAGAACAGTGGTGATGAAATAATTTACACAAAGTAAAGCGCCTGTCAAAGTAGGTTGTTGGTTCGAACCAACAACCTACAACTCGTTAGACGTGACCATTACCACTGCTGCGCTGTGCATATTTATTTTTGTTTTATTAGTTAACCCTAAAATGCAACATCACTATTGAGATTGCATTTTCATTTCTACTTTTTTATTTCCAGGGAATGAAAAACTTGACAGACTATGTACAGTTCAAGGTATTTCCGCCGCAGCAGCTGCGTCACATATTCAGTGCCGCGTCGGACGATCTGATCCAGCTGATGGAGAGCCTCCTGGCTCTGTACCCTCCCAGTCGGTGCGACTGCACGCAGGCGTTGCAGATGTCATACTTTAGGTATAGTGAAATATTCTCAATCGCGCAATTTATATTTTTACTAGCGGACCCGACAGACGTTTTCATGTCCGAACAGCGCCACCTACCGGGTCCAATTGTATTTTCAAACCATCCAGGAACCCACTCAAATATACACACAATATTTCATCCAAATCGGTCCAGCCATTTAGGAAGAGTTGGGTGAAAAACACATTTACAGAAGAATTATCTAAATAAAGATATAATTTTTTTATTTTATTTATGCTTACTGCTGCTCGCGGCTTCGCCCATGTGGACCCTAATTCGTAAAAAAAAAAAAATCAAAGGTGGCTTAAGTTACTCCGTATAACATCAGCTATTTGAAAGTCCCGTCAAAATCGGTTAAGCTGTTTCGAAGATAATCCGGAACAAACAAACAAACAGACAGACATTTATTTAAAAAAAATGTTTTTTTTGTTTTATGTACAATAAACCTTATTGTAAAATTGTTTTTACTTAATAGTAAAAGCTGTTATTTTGACATTACAAGCAGGCACTTCAATTTCATTTGTATAGATTACAAATAGATACTTCGGTTTTATTTATTTATATAGATTATTGTACACCAATAATACAACATAGGACAAACAAAACGAGTGTACCAATTTATACAATGGGCGGTCTTATCGCACAGGGCGATCTTTTTCAATCTTTGGATGAACTGAAAGAAAGGAGATAGATTTTATTCATGTAAATGTTAACCAGCGAAGAGATGAAATTATATGAACGGGTTTTCGCAACGTAGGCTTTCGTTTGCGCCCCGCTATCAGTCATAGGTCGTAGTCGTTGGTCGCTCGAAACTACGTCAATATGAAATCGAATGAAACAAATGCGAATCGTATAGTAATCGGACTTTAGAGCCGATCGCCGTCGACTTGAGCCCTTAAGAGGGGGGTCCCCCTCTTAAGGGCTCTAAAGCCCGATTACTATACGATTCGCATTTAAATTATTCATTCGCCTAAATTATATGTTAATTTGCATTAATATTCTGAAACAGTCACGCATATAATCAAAATAGATCTTTAGTATATGATTTATTGGATCTTTTTCTTTCCATGTAGAAGACAGTTACGTAATTGTCACATTTTCGCTCGATTCATTTTTTATTCGAAAACCATGTCTTTTTAAGGTTCCGTAGTAAACAAGGAACCCCTTATAGTTTCGTCATGTCCGTCTGTCTGTCTGTCTGACTGTCTAGCTCCGAGACCCTTAGTACTAGAAAGCTGTCATTTGGCATAGGTATAAATATTAATTACGTCGACAAAGTGGTAAAACAAAATTATGAAAAATATTTTTTTTTAGGGTACCTCTCCTACACGTAAATATATATTTTTTTTTAATCCATGGTTTGGGTTATCATTGGAAAGGTCCTTTAAAAACATTGTGAGTGTGTGAAAACCATATTTGGATTCAGGGATCCGTTTGCGAAATATTAAGCTTTAAAGTGCTAATTTTTGTTAGAGTCAAGTGTCTCTCCCCCCTGCCAGCTACGAGGTGCATTCAATAAGTACCTAGCCTCATCGCCAGAGGGCGCTGTAGTTTCAAAAGAGTTTTACCACAGTGTAGCACATTCTTTTTAATTTTTTTTTTCAAATTTTCATTCTAATCCCTTCATTTGTTTTAATTTGACAACTTATGGAAGCGAACGTGTCGATCGGTTTTACAAAAATGGAAAAAGAGCAATATCGTTAGGTGATTCGATTCCTATTTTTGGAAGGGAAAACGCGCATCGAAATCACAGAGCGCTTGGATGCTGTGTACGGTGACTCTTCTCCATCAATGGCCACCGTCAAGAATTGGTTCAACGAGTTTGCACGTGGCCGTACGTCGGTTTTTGATGAACCACGTCCAGGTGCACCGAAAACAGCTGCTACGGAGGAAAACATTAAAAAAATCCATGATCTCGTATTGGCAGATCGCCGATTGAAGGTTCGGGAGCTAGCTGAGACTGTAGGCATTTCAGAAGGAACAGTGCATCATATTCTTCACGAGGAACTCGGCATGATAAAGCTGTCGGCGTGATGGGTGCCGCGTTTACTCACACCAGAAAACAAGCGCAACCGTGAGACCACATCGGAGACGTGTTTGGCGCTGTTTAAGCGGAATCCAGCGGAGTTTTTGCGTCGTTTTGTGACCGTCGATGAAACCTGGATCCACTGGTACACACCAGAGACCAAGGAGCAATCAAAACAATGGATCCAGACCGGGGAACGTGCTCCAAAGAAGGCGAAAACTGTAAAATCGGCCGGAAAAGTTATGGCCACCGTTTTCTGGGATTCACAAGGTGTGATCTACATCGATTACCTCGAGAAGGGTAAAACAATTACAGGGCTTTACTATGCCGATTTATTGGGCCGATTCGACGCCGAATTAAAGAAAAAACGACCCCATCTGGCGAAGAAAAAAGTGCTGTTTCACCACGACAACGCACCGGTTCACACGTCTGCCGTTGCCATGGCCAAATTGGTCGAATTACGCTACGAATTGCTGCCCCATCCACCGTATTCTCCAGATTTGGCCCCTTGTGACTTCTTTCTGTTTCCTAATCTGAAAAAATCACTCGCCGGGAATAGATATGGATCGAATGAGGAGGTAATCGCCGCCACGGAGGCCTATTTTGCAGAGTTTGACAAAAACTATTTTTCGGACGGGTTAAAAAAGTTGGAGCATCGCTGGGCTAAGTGTATCGAACTAAAAGGAGACTATGTTGAAAAATAAATTGCCACTTTTCCAAAATTTTCGTTTACTTTTTGTAGGCTAAGTATTTATTGAATGACCCTCGTAAATGGTTAGTTTTGGATGTGTGAAAAAAATCACAGCAGTAGTTTATCGAAATTAAAAGGAAAACTATCACAGCTAAGTAGACTCTACAAGTTATCGAGTAATAATCGATCGTTTTTGGGATAAATTCATCCCAACTACGGAACCCTTTATTGTGCGTGGTCCGACACGCACTTGGCCGTTTTTTTTTATAGATTATTTAAATAAAATGAAGAATACTCGGCTTTTGTGACTAAAATAAGTATTCACACTAAGATAATATAGTTTATTATCCAGCCACAAGATATCAAATATTACTTTAGTTAGAAACGAAATAAGAATTAAGATACGTCATTTAGTTCCGTGCTCGAACGCGATTAAAAAGCGCACGCGATATTCAACTGTATTAGCGTTTAGCAAATTCTGGAGTGGCGGGGTGCATGGGAGCGGTGCGTGGAAATTGTCTTTACGAGTGCCTAGCCTTAAAGGGGATGCACTAAAGTAGCCAGCGAAATTCAAATTTTCTTTAGTTTTTTGCAATTTGCAGGTCAGTGTCAGGTTGTGTTGATTAAAATATGATTCGCGACCGTTACAAATATGGCTTTACAGAATTATAATCATTAGAATGTGAGTCGCCGACGGAACGAAATGTTGCCATTTTAAATATTATATTTGTATAAACATTTACGACTAAAAGTATGGTATTTATTTTATTTTTGATTTGTTATTTCACAATATGCTGCACCAATTGACGTCATCACGTCAGCGCCGACTGTCGCTGAAAACCAGCGCTGGGGCTCTGTCTCGCATGGGGTCGCAGCATTATGTTGAGCTGCGTGGATGTGACGCATATTTTCCCCCAATTTGTTATTTACATGTTTTTTATCTTTCTTTGCGTCATGTTTACCGCAAATAAACGAATTTTCTTTCTTTCAGAATCAGCAATACAACTCCTTAAGTTAGCATAATCCTCAAATGTCAAGATTTCATGAAATAGTCATTCAATAGGATTACATGATCGAGTTGTATTGATGATGTTTATGATTATAATTCTCTAAATAAACATTTGATACGGCCGCGAATCATATCTAGATCATACAACGTAAAACTGATCTGCAAATTGCAAAAGACGTAAGAAAATTTGAATTTCGCGGACTATCTTGACGCTTTCGTCGTAACCCTATCCCTTTGCTATTTTGGTTTTCCTAGTAAAGCATATTTTTGAGTCTGTAATGTCCATCAATGTCAGACGAATCTGCCAGACGATACAATGACAAAGCTATATTAGTTCCCTTTTTATAACTTTGATTTTAATAATAACAATACCAGCCTCGTTGGTCTAGTGGTCGCAAACGCTACTGCGAGGTCCTGGGTTCGATTCCCGGGTCGGGCAAAGTGTTATTGGGTTTTTCCATCTGGAATTTTGCAGTGGCAGCCCGAAGTCTAGATTGTGTGTCCGGTTGATGGCAATAGGCTCGCCCCCTATTACATGGGACTCATAACTGGCGAAATGTGGGTGTACTATAGGTACACCTCTGCCTAACCCTTCGGGGAATACAGGCGTGATGTTTTATTACGTATTACCAGCCTATTATTGGCCCACTGTAAGGCAAATGCCTCTTCTCATACGGAGAAGGCACGAGCATTGACCACAACGTTTGCTCAAGACGGGTTGGCGATTTCAGACTATCAAGTCCGGGTTTTCTCACGATGATTTTCCTTCACCGGTCAGTAATGTCCAAGATAACCTCGGAAAGTATATATGAATTGAAAAAGTCACATTGGTACTTGCCTGTATTTGAATCCACCACCTCGTGCATGAGAGGCGAGGCCTTAACCACTGATTGACTGTATATCTTTGTTAAGTCTATTTAAATATAACCTTGTTTCCAATTGATGTTATTTCCACTTACAAATATTAACTTAGTGTAAATAAAGTTGATTTTAGACCGACTACTGTTGAAAAAGTCATAAAAATATGAAGTTGTAGCGCAAACTGAGCCTTATGAGTAGGCATTACAGTCGTTTTTCCTAAAACTTGTGTTTGTTTACATGTTTGGCAAATAAATTGCGAATGCAGTATAGGTATCTTACTTCACTTTTTACTGAAAATTAATCTTTGTTTCAGCAACAAACCAGCTCCTTCGGTAGGATCCAAGCTGCCCATGCCTTCAAATATTAGCAATCGAATAGAGACTGATAAACCATCACTCAAACGGAAGCTTCTGGAAAACATCGATGGCGGCTCCTTAGCAAAGAGACTACAGTTTTGACTAACAAACAATTTAAGACATTCTTAGTACTGCTGGATTTAGTACAGTGAAAGAAAGTGCAATTTACATAATGCTATATGATTGTTGACATTGACTTTGGGGTAAAAGAATAGACAGGGGTAAACTTCGTGCAATGATACGAAGGTGGCTAAATATAATTCCCCATTCTATATAATATACGCGAAATAATATATTTAGAGCGTTTCAGATGATTGTTTATTATTTTAGTAAATTAAATGTAATCAAAAGGGCGGTTGCTACAGTTTTGCAAATTAAAATGTGTTTTCAAAACTTGTGATGGAATAAGAAAAACTCAAATTTATTGTTTCGTGATTACATATTTTTCAGATGATTGTAAAGACAGACTTAACTGATTCAACCAATTGACAGAACTGAACTGCAAAGACTTGCTGATATTATTAAACTTTTTTATTGATAAGAAAAAATATAGATTTGATATTAAAATATAGTTTTATTCCATAAAAACAATGATAACTGTAAAAATAATAATACAGTTTATATTAAAAATAATCTTTCAGTTACTGCTTATTTTTCTGTGCACCAGAATTTACAGAACATTGACAAAATTACTCAAATATTATTAAGGATTATCGGTAATGTTAATATTATCATGATTACAATGAACACGTTAAGCAATTACAATATAAAAATACGTCTTATTTGTAACTGGAATATATTGCAAGCTATAATTGTTTTCAGTTGTAGCAAACAATAATCATCACACAGTTACTACTATAGGTATTTGGTTTACAAACACTCGCTCGAACAAGTGAAGTATTGTAATTGGACAGTCTCATGAACACAACGAACACACTGGAACGTCGCAAATTGTCGTATGAAACACACACCCATGCCCCAAGTTTACTTGGGCCGGGGAATCGTAACTAATCTGGAAAAAAGAAAATTCTATGAAGGTGGTTTTATACCGGCGAGGCGGAGCGTGGATGGGATGGGTGAGAATTGAAATCACGCTTACCCTTTTACACCGAAAGATGTCCAGCGCTATACCGCGCCCTCTCGCGATGGCCAGCGGTGCCTTGCGCCGGCTCGCGATGTCACGCGCCGGCTCGCGCTATCACGCGCCGCCCGGCCAGCCGTGTCTGGCGCGCCGACCAGCCGAGAGTATAGTATGCAGCGATGTCTTGCAATGGTTGGAGGGAGCCGGCGCGTGCCAGCGCGAAACATCGCGAGTCAGCACTTGACGAGACCGTGTGGGTCCTCGATGGCCGGTGCGAGATTTGTATATCCGTTGTACAATGTAAATAAATACTCTATTCCTACAGCAATAAAGTTCAATATTGTACTAACAAATATTTCAATTCTCGCCTCGCGCATCCGCACCAAAGATGGGCAGGGCGTGGATAGAAATTTTGCCATACAAATTTCAATTCTCGCCCATCCCATCCACGCCTCGCCGGTGTAAAACCACCTTTAGTTTTATCACATAGGCGATTTGCAGCAAAGCGAACGGTCAACGCTCTCGGTACGTGCCCGCCATATGAGTGTCCCGAGAACCAGTGGATGTACCGGAGCGACACGACCGAATGTACAGTCAGCGAAAATAATTCTTCAGCAGATTGATATGAAGTTCCTGCTTGTCAAAAATTGAGTAAATCCAATGAAATACAAGATACGAATAAGAGCATAACACAAACGAGTTCATTCTCCAAATGGTGTAAGCAGTGCGGGCGATTTGTGCTTTGGTGGTGCGCTCTGGAATGGCTTGCAGGGGCGACGGCCGCTTCCAGATCACTACATCCCTGCACTGCAATTGAAATCCTATTAACAAAAGAAATGGGCAGCCTGATAGCCGTCACACACAAAAACAACTGAACGCCAACTCATTTCAATGATTTAAGAGTCGAAAGCAACGCCCGTCGCACACCTTATGTGACTGTTGCCCACGTTCGCACGGACTTAAAAATATTGCGGCGGGATTTTATCGCGCACTGTATTTGCAACCCTCTGCGCTAAGCAGAGCGTTGAAAATACAGTGCGCGAAAAAAAAATCGCCGCGGGAACAAATCGCCCGTGCCTACCTGGGCTTAGTTTCATTTGTTACGGCTAAATTACGCTATTATATAATGCCGCGTAACGTACAGACAGCGCAGCGCGAGCCACGCGCCGGAAATGTATTTACAACGTCTGCCTCAGAATTAATGGTGTATGTGCTTACTGTGACCATTCCTCGCTGCGGCGAATTTGATTGGCATGCGACAGCTTTTCGCGTGCGTGGTAAAATATTCACTTTGCAAAGCCTCGCGCTGTGTGTACGCGGCTCAATAAAGCTTATTATATTCTAACTAGCTTTTGCCCGCAGCTTCGCCCGCGTGGATACATACATACATACATAAACTGAAGCCTTCTTCCCATGGGGGTAGGCAGAAACTACAGAACGCCACCTGCTACGATCCTTACATACTCCTTTTGCTTCGTTCACGTTCATCCATCTGGTCATACACGCACGCCGGTTGCGAGTACTACGCACCTGGCCTTTCTGAAGAACATCACCAATAAGGTCAGTATAAGTCCTAGGGCGTCCCCTCCTGGCGTTTCCACTCACATCTGCTTTGTGAATAAAGTGTTAGTCGCCGCCTTTCATTCATCCTCTCAACATGACCAAACCATCTCAGCATACCCTTTTCAATTTTTGTCACTACATCTTCTTTTAAATCACACCGCTGTCTTGTCACATCATTCCTCAGCCTATCATTCATAGTCAGACCACACATGCTTCGCAAGGAACGCATTTCCACAGCATTTATTCTACTTTCATGCTTATTTTGCCACACCCAACATTCACTTCCATACATAAGCGTGGGTACCAGCACACCATTGTGAACAGCCAGTCGAGCCTTTTCTTTTTTCTCCCGCGTGGATGTCGGAAAATATCCCACGGGAACGTACTACCGATACCGGGATTACATACCTAATAGCCGAGGAAAAGGTCATTGACTCCTACCGCTGCGCCCGCGTTGCCGTCAACCTTAATTATTTTGCTACGCGTAATTTTGAATCTGTGATATCTTTTAAACCATTCATTTAAATGAAATGATGTCAAGGCATATATTAATCTAAATTAAATGCTCAATTTAAGTAACATAGTTTATTGGATAAGGATTAAATAATACCGGTAAAAATAGCTTCGGAAATAACAATGAAATTTTTATCAAATTCTGAAAGATAAATATGGTTATTGTGGGTCATCCTTAGAAGATAGACATAATTATGCTATCGCGGACTTTTTGGTTGAACTTTTTAAGATGAACAATACAGTATTGTTCATCTTAAAAAGTGAAGATGAACAATACTGTAGAACATACATTTTATGTAACTTTTACGATTTCCGCGGCGCACTCCAATAAAGTTCCCAGTCGGCATGATTTTTTCCGACATCTTCAACAATAATCGTCTTTTAGCCAATTTACACAAAACCAAAATGAATTATACCTTCCGCATGAATCACTCCGTCCATTGGTGAAAACCGTTCGGTAGTTTTTGAGTTTATCGCGTTCAGACAGACAGCTGCGGCGGGGGACTTTGTTTAATAATATGTAAGGATTTTCACTCACCACTGTCCGAGTTATCCCCTTGGGCGTTAGGCCTGTGTGCGACTATTTTGCTCTTCTTAAAGGTGGTCTGTACACAAAAATTTTATCGGTCCCTTCTTTGTTTTCTTACAACTAATTTTTTCTATTATATAGTTTAATTTTCATGCAGCATAAACATTCACACTTTCTGTAGGCAAACACAACATTTTAGAATAATTACGATAATTTTTAGAGGATGGTCGCAATGTTCAAAGTGCCAATTCATAGATGAATATTTTATAAAAACATTGTGTTGGCCAACGAAAGTAAGAAAGAGAGTACAAGCGAAATCAAATGAAGTGGCCTGAGAACATTGTCTTAGTAGGGTTCACATTTACCTTGGGGGTGTTAGAGACCACTGATAGTCGTCCGTAAACGCCATATTTGCGTTCGTCTTCGGGCCTTAGTGTTCCCATTTTTTTCATTACTAAATAGATCTGCAGATAACAAAAATGTTTTAGAATTTAGTCGTTTTAAATTTATAGCGAATTATCATAACGTAAAACCTCGAATTCATGGAAAACAAAAGTTGTAGAACATTGATTTTTGTGTTATGAAAACATGTACCTGGCAACATTTCGCCAGTTGAGTGTGAAACGTGTTGCTATGCTGTAGCAATGTTCTATGTTACGTAACTTTTACGGGGCTTGAGTTATATGATGTGTGGGTCTAACCTGTTCTAGCATGCCATAACTCCTTATTAGGAAGTCCCTCTGCGCCAACAAGTTAACTCTCTCGCGTTCCTCTTTCTCCACGATAGGATCAGGCTCGAACGAACACAGCACATATGCAGGTTTGCACTCGGTCACCTAGTTAGTTCGTAAAAATATACAAGGTGTAAAAAGACCCATCACGAAAGCCGTCACCTACGCATTTTGTACCTCAAACGTTAGCGTCAGTGGCGATAACAATGGTCAAAGTCAAATTCATAACGATGGCGATGGCGATGATGATTATGAGGAATATTGTTTATATTATTTATGTACAGACGCCAGCACATCAAGCTACAACAATCTGTCAAATTTATTTAATAGATTTTCACCTTTATCGCTGAAAAATAAGGTTCAAAGTTGATTGGAAAAATTTGACAGTTTCGGGTAGCTTGATGTGCTGGCGTCTGTACGTCAGCCAAGATGTCAGATGTTACACATCATATGCGACTACTGTGAGGTTCGCTCGTTTTTTTTAATTTCCTCGCACAATACATAGTAAAACGTTGAAACACGTGCATAAGATAATTTCCGCACTTGTAGCATAAATAACTATTTTTTTTGGCGTCGCTTGTGTTGCCAGATAGTTTTGGTGTTCCTTCGACGTTACATATTTGTGCCCCAGTTGTATACGGGGCGTCCCAAAATTATGGGACATGAAGGGAAAGTACCTTTAATATCGTAGATAGGGTATTTTGCTAAAAGAAGACTTTATGTTATTTTTAAAAGTTAGTAATTCTGCATTCAAAGAATTTCTAAGAATTACTTGCCTCGTCTGGGAATCGAACCGACTTAAATGTAAAAAAAAAAAACCCCTACTTTTATGATGCCAATCGAAAGAATGGCCAAAAAATAATAACCCTTCTTAAGTAACATAGTATTTTAAAAGAAAGGAACAGCGTGAAATTAATCATTTTAATCAAATTAAAAACATACATGAAACTGCCGTAGTCAATATAACCTCATTGGCCGTAGTCAATTAAGTGGGTATTTTTTTGTAAATTAATTAATGAAATGCTCAAAATGTGATCCCTCTTGTCTTACGCAAATCGCCAATCTTTTAATGAGTCCGCTGCCTGTTGATTTTCTTATCATTTTATGGTGAATACTTATTTACGAATAATCAATGCTATCTATGGAATGATAATATCGCTACTTTTCGAACGTCGTCATCGGCAATCAATAACTTTCTTGAAATTTGACTCAAACATTTTACGTTGTTCGTTTCTTTTAAAATACTATGTTACTTAAGAAGAGTTATTAGTTTTTGGTCATTCTTTCGATTGGCATTATAAAAGTAGGGGTGTTTTTTTTTTTTAATTTATGTCGGTTCGATTCCCAGACGAGGCAAGTAATTTTTAGAAAATCTTTGAATGCAGAATTACTAACTTTTAAAAATAACATAAAGTCTTCTTTCAGCAAAATACCCTATCTACGATATTTAAGGTACTTTCCCTTCATGTCCCATAATTTTGGGACGCCCTTTTGCCTTCCACAAATTATCACATATATTTGGAGTCATATATTAATAGAAAGGGGGGGGGGGGGATTATTAGAAAGGGGGTGACTACCGAGAGGACGACTAAGAAGTATGAAAGAAAAAGATGTTTCGCCGACCACAAATAATTTGGGATAAAGGCAAGATGATGATATTTATTAATGGCTGAATCATGAAATCAGATATTATTACCGAACTGACTGTCCATAGTAATGTGTATATTTAGCCCACGTTCGCACACCCGTAAAAATATCGCGGCGGGATTTTATGGCGCACTGGATTTTCAACTCTCGGTGTTAAGCCGAGCGTTCAGAATTCAACAGGCGTGCATCCCAGCGCGTCAAAAAAACACACCGGCAAACAAATAAAGCACTGTTTATTTTATTTTGTTACCTATCTATTTAATAGACAAATCACTGAACCTGACTTGATTTCCTTACATCTTTTTTCGGGTGACCACTGAAAATCCGCGCTGTGCTATAGGTCTTTAGTGGTATGAGGAACAGGGTGTAAAGTTCACTCATCCACCATAGAAAAGGGAGGATCCTCCGACCAGACGGGTGTTGTGTCTGGCGGGCAACTGCCTATCGGTTGGAAGTTGAAATCTTGTATGTATGTCGATCGCTCGGTAAACTCTAACTGCGCGATGCAGGATTTGTGTGACGTCATGTCTTTGATGCGTAGTTTGTATGTGGCGGTGTAACCGCTACAGGTCCCCCATATCACAGCATTATGCTGAGTGGAAGCCTTCGTGTCACAGTCATATCATGCAGCTGCCGACTAATTTCTGTTTTATGCTAGTGATTAATTAATTATGTACATTTTGTTTTTTGAAGTGAAAACTTCTTTAGCATCGTTGTGATTTGAAAGTCGATGAAACGAAAAAGCGACAGTAAAAAAGAGAGACACAAATTCATGAGATTTAACGTGGGAGAAAATGAGATAGGAAGCATTATACAGTGTTTCTTATGTTCGTGGTTCTCTTTGTGCTCTGCTTCGTACCCCCTCCACTCGTGTTTACCAAGGCATAGTGGGAGTTTGCTTGGGCCTCAGCGTTGTACGTGTGTTAATACGTGTTTTTGAAGGTTTCACTTCTACCACGTGTGAATTGCACACACTTTTTAACCGACTTCCAAAAAGGAGGACGTTATATGTTCCGTCATTTGTGGACCGATTTTGAAAATTCTTTTTTTGTTTGAAAGGGTAGGCTCCCAAATTGGTCCCATATAAATTTTATTAACTTCGCTTGGGTAGTTTTTGAGTTAGCTACAAAATACGTATTTTTTTTCCACTTAGTATGTAGATGATATGATAAGTTCTTGACACTGGTAGCAGGTAGTGGTATTCGAATGTGTGTGCGGTAGGTACCACAACTAAAAAGTGAAAAATAAAAACTTTTTACAAAAACAAAAAAAACAACCGACTTCCAAAGTTATTTTTCACTTTGTAGTGTTTTTTTTTTGGAAGTCGGTTGTTTTTTTTTTTTGTAAAAAGTTTTTTTTTTGGTTTCTCTTGTCTTTTGTGTATGCACGTGTTTCTGTGACAAATAAACCTGTTTTTCTTTTTTTCTTTCACTGTTGGATTTTCAACTCTCGGTGCTAAGCAGAACGTTGAAAATCCAGTGTGTGAAAAAATCCCGCCGCGATATTTTTACGTCCGTGCGAACGTGGGCTTATGCTCGTGACTCCACATCATACAATCCTTGTTACACTATTTTCATCATCATTAATTCAAAAGACGTCCACAACTGGCCTCCCCAAATACGGTTTCTGCTACCTTCATCAGGGGCCATACTATGACGTGTTAAAGCTATCACTGTTCCATTGTGAAAAAGGGGTAATGCTGTTCGTCATGCTCGTCAGCTCCATCTCTCTCTGACATTGGAACAATTATGGCTTTAACACGTCATAGTACTACTCCAGGTCGACGGTCCAGTCTTTATGGAGTCCGCTTACAGCCATAGGTGAATATACAAAACAGGTGTCCCCTTTTCGTCTGGGAACTTATAATGTGAATAGATTCTATTAAAATGAAATCACTAACCGGTTGCAGTGGAAGCGACGGTTTGGCTGTCAGCTTCTTCTCTTTATCATCTTTGCGTTTCTGTTCTTTTTCCACTCGAACTTTAGGTTTTGTGGTTTTCTCCGTAGCAACAGTGGAGGCAGTGGCAGCAGTTGTCGTGGAACTTGCTTCTTCAATCGACTTCTTATCGCCTTCTTTAATAGCTTTGGGCTGCGATGGTTTCTTCAGAGCTTCCGCTTTGGCTTTCGTTTGCTGTGTCAGAAAGGACAGCATGGACTTTTAATGTTTATTTTAAGTATCATATAGAAAACCGCAGTGAAAGTTCGTGTGAATGTAGTCTGTAGTGTAGTACCTGAAACTCCTCCCGTTGCATGCGCGTGCAGTCGCCGCGGGCGCGGGAAGAGGCCGTGCCTGTGTACAGCGAGCCCGACGGCTGCTGGAAAAGCGACGCATACTGTTCGCCGACGGGGTATACACGTCTGTTGATATTATAATACGAAAGTCTACCACGTTCTATTAGGGTCGGAACATCAAGTATCTTTTTAGGGCTGTGCTAGTAGTATTCGGATTCACACTTTCCACTTTCTATAGCTCAAAAATATCCTTCACTAGAGCGAGGAAGAAGCAGCTACGGAATCGGCCGGCAAAGGCTGCTTTTCTATCAAAGAAAATGAAGCATTACAGATACTTAAGTGTCATCCACGAAGACGCGCCCCACTACGAAATTACTGTACTTTAGTACGGAGCGGAGTGGGGCGCGGCTTCGTGGATGGCACTATCTATAGTATTGGTTAGTTTTACGCACATGTCTTACAATGCATGCTTGCGTATCTCTGGTGCAAAGGTGATAAGAAAGCATAGAGGGCGAGCGTTTGCAAGCTATCTTTGCCACTCTAGTGAAGTATTTAATGAGCGACAGAAGCAAGAGGGAAAAAGCAAATCTGTGCGGTCGGGCCGAGTCCTTGTGTTACAAAAAAACTTCTCATTTTCATGACAATATAATATTTTACTCAAAAATGCATGTAATGTGGTCATTATTTTGACAACCTTGTTTGAGCAAAGTCGACCTTGCCGTTCTGTTTCAAGGAGCGGCCGGCAAAGTTTTGCTGGTCGTTCTAACAGGCCGGCAAAACATTGCCGGCCACTATTTTGACGTTTCAACGTTTTAAAAATCAAATGCAAAAAGATTTTATTTAAAACACAGCTGTTTGTATTTATAGAGATAAGTACAAAGATTTTATTCCATATTTGGCTGTATAGTTCCAACTACCATTGTTAAAAAAAAAAAAAACAAAGAAGTAACAAAAGCGCGGTTCAGCGAAAATGTTATTTTTATTTTGTGACTTTTTTGCTAAAAATGAGCTCTCAAAGCGAAAATTCTTCCGATTTTAATTAAATTTCTAGTTAACACCCATCCACAGACCAACCCCGGCAAATATATATTTTATTGAAATTACTTGCTGGTTTTATTTAGATTAGGTACTTGCATTTTTGAGTAAAGCACTATACAAGCCTTGGCCCACTATGACTGCTTCGCTGGTCACGCTATGATTGCCTCGAGCTAGCCTAGCTACGCTCTAGGCCATCATCAGCGCGACCAGCAAAGTAGTCATTATAGACCGCGGCAGTAATGTACTAGTGTATATGTGTAGTATAGTGAGTGTATACCAAGACTATTTTTATGGACTTTAGTTCCACCAGTTAACCATAAGTTGAATATATAATACTCCCGGAAACCTGAACATAAAGACACTGCATATTTTTATCTAAAGGTCTCTATATCGTTTTAAATAATTATGGTACCTATTACAAAGTAGAAAAAAAATGAGGGTTTGATGCCAGTCACTCACTATCACCTATCTCATTCCGTTTGTCATTGTTCCATATTTGAAATCGGAATACAAAAAAGAACAGTTTAGTTTCAAAAATACGCGGAAAAACGACTTATTACGCGTTTCTCAGGGGCAAATTTTGCGTGTATTTTTAAAGAAAATAATAGTTTACGTATAAATAATGTTTATTTAGTAAGTAACTTGTCTTATCTCCAAGAACATTAATAATATTATGTATTTAATATTTTAGGTCACTAGTTAACGATATTTCTTATTGCTAAATTAATCAAAACAGGTAAATATTTGATAGCTATTTGCGACATTGCTTACTTTTGGAATGTTAGCATGAACGCAAGAGCAACCAAATTCCGATTTTCTTTTCAAAGTGAATTCAAATTTGAAACAATGGTGATACCGAAAACATGGCCAGCTGGTCAGCTTCAAAACCGCATAAAAACTTTTTCTTTGACTCATTATTTTGATGTTTTAGACCTATAAACAAAAATGCACGGTGGCTTGATTTAAGAGTCCGGGAGTGTAATAAGAAATCTGAAAAGACAGGAATAATAGTCCCAAAAACAAAATGAAACTACATAATTTATAAAAAGATGTTCAATGTGTATTTAAATGAAGGTTACTCAAACTCAAAATAGATTCCTTTCCTTATTACGTTGATAACATTGTATGTACCTAAAACTTCCCAAATGCGTTTCCTCCCACTGTATTTGCGTTTGCCAGGGACTTTTTTCTGGTTCCTTCTCTTCCGAGGGTGTGAATTCTGCAAACCTGCAATATTTATGTATGACTATTGAAGCAATGCCCCATTCGTGTTTAAGGGAAAACGTGCGAGGTTCTGCGAAAACTTGAATATCCGAGTACACTCATACAACATCGATTACTGTCCTTTTTTACCTCTGACAGTAGCAACCCAATAGCAACCTTATCGCACCGAAAATAAAGATCACTGTGATTTGACAGTGAACCAAAGTCAGGCAAATTTTAATGTGAAAGGACTGTAGGTAGTCATGATTTCGAAAGCCGCTACGCGTGAAGCTAACGTTGTACTACAGCGTAGCACTGTGCTACGATCGCGTAGCACAGCGCGAGCAACGCTGTAGTAAGAATAGACGATTCTGCTCTTCATGTGTCTGAGCAGTATTTATACTAACTTATTGGTTTGTAGGAGCCGGTCTCGTATCCTCTTGCGGTCTTCCTCGAGCACTCGTCTCTTGTCGCATTGCCATATATTAAGCATAGTGAAGGTGTCAGTCAACAGCCCTTCCTTCACCTCACGGTCCAACTGCGTATCCGTGTGAAAACTCGGCGAATGATTCACCTAAAGGCAACAACAAAAATCTATTACAATGGTACTGGTATCTTTTTTGCCTTGACTATTGTATTCAAGATTGTTTTTTTAAGTGTGAGGACATTTAATTTGGGGTAGAAATTCTTTACATCATTTTTGATGTTGTGGTGACAAACAATGAAGTATGGCGCAATCTATAAGTCAATTGCCTACATGTTTGACCAATATTTCAATTCCTATTGGCAGTGGGTTAGGGTTAGCCATCGAGATTTGAATTACGTATGTAATAAGTGCTTACTTCCAATATATAGGGATGTAGCTTATGGTCTAAAAGAATATCGAAGCCCAGTATTTCAAAACAGGCGTGTACCTGTAAAATAGCAACATAATGATTACAATTACAAATAAATATGATTGATTTAATTATTTATGGATACTTACATGAATGACTGTATATCTAAGAACTACTAACATATATTATGAAGCTTATCAAGTATGTGGTTAAAAATTAAGAAACTTAGGAACTGTTTGCTATTAAAAGTCTTGAAAGCCAGGCTGTTGACCAAACTCCTGTTTTATCAAGGGTTTGAACGATATGTATTAGAGAATTTGAATTGCTAGCTGTTAAGTTAGGCATAGCATATTATGCCTTACAATGCTTTAGCAACTTTGAGCTTTGCAGCAAAATGAGAAAGAACATTATAAGAGTTTCATATAAAGTAATACTTTTTATTTATTATATGCTCTAAAATATGTTTATTAATTGCAGCTTACGTTCAGAGCTAATAAGTAAATATATAATAATTATGCGACATCGAGATCTAGTAGAGGCTAGTTTAGGGTAATTCTACTAATAGGTACCTACTCGTAGTAGGTGGGCGTGGGTAGCCATCCTTACAGGGGTAATGTCTGATTTTTCCTTATTTGCGGGTAGGTCTAGTTTTATCTTTCGGCAGTATTGAAAAAAGTTACGCTAATACAACTTCAAGCATTCAAAATCTACAGATAGCAGTCCTAAATAATGTATATTGCTTACTCAACTGTTACCAATAAATACTCTCAATAAAAATTTTATACTCAAATACAATGCCATCTGAAGCTCAAACAAATATAGAACTCAAAAGAACCATGTCATGCGAGGGGAAACACGCATGGTAACTATGCTTGAGTATCGGCCACGCCGATATTATCGTCTTCACTATCACTTGGTCTATGGAGTGCCACAGCCTGTCCAAGTCCACGCCTTGCGAAAGCAGGATCTTGTTCAAAGTCGATATCTTGCTGATGCATGGAAATTTATCGTGACTTTAGATTCGATTAGGTGGGTAAGTGTTATTTGGGCTGCGTTTTTGCTAATGTCTGGATATGGGGATAGAACTTCCTTTTAATGACCCGGGGGTCCAAAACAGGGTCAGATAGTACGTGTTTCATGTCCAATCTTGAGTTTCATAAAACAATTAATCAAAATCGAAACAAATATCACGGGCATAGAAAAGAAGTTTAACTTATTTTCAAAGTACTTTTACCAGGCATTTGATACAATCATGTTCTAAAATCATTCAGCTACGCACGATACAAAAATATTATTTAAAAAAATCTCACCGTTTGCTGCCCGCTTCAGAATCATACACGTAAGTGCGGCTATGTTTGTTCAGTGCGTAGTTAGTTAGGTGCATGAACACGTTAGTCGTGTTATTCACATTAGGATCCGCATATCGACTCGTTGCAAACCTTGAGCGGAATTGATTAAAAGTAAGAGTTGTTATAAATTAATAGGTTGAATTCATTACAGAAAACTTTATTCAAGGAAGTCATTTCATCATATTCTTAGATTTAGGTTATGCGTTTGATTTGGTTGCACATACAATGTTTGAATATTGGGTTAGAGGAAATGCCCAAAAAATACTTCAAAGCTATCTAGAAAACAGAAATCAATTAGTGTATGAAGTCTCCGGAATAAAAATTAAATAATGTAAGCAGATATCAAATCTTTCTTACTGGGGTTCCAGGGTAGTACACTTGGTCCCCTATTATTTCTATTTCACAAATAGGTTTTTTGATTGAATAATTTTAATTCGTGTCTAATGTACCTATTTTTTAATAATGTACCAAATTTTTTCCAATTTATTTATTTGGTAGAGTCTGGCCACGCTAAGTCTGCAATGGAATAAATGCGCAACCCCAAAAAGTTTTATTTATGGTATACTTTTACATCAGTCAGTTGTGTCAGTTTCGGGGTTGTAAGTAGATCTAATGATTGTGTCTTTTGATTTTTGCATAATATATTATGTGTTAAGACTATGTCTTACCTATGCTCTACCTCCATACGATACGACAAAACTGTATCAAATTCTTTTTTCGAAAGACAGGATGGTGTTGCCGTCTATAGATTTTCATATTCCACCGTTTTTAGGGTTCCGTAGCCAAATGGCAAAAAACGGAACAGTTATGGATTCCTCATGTCTGTCTGTCTGTCCGTCCGTATGTCACAGCCACTTTTTTCCGAAACTATAAGAGCTATGCTGTTGAAACTTGGTAAGTAGATGTATTCTGTGAACCGCATTAAGATTTTCACACAAAAATAAAAAAAAATAAAATTGGGGGTTCCCCATACTTAGAACTGAAACTCAACAATTTTTTTTTCATCAAACCCATACATGTGGGATATCTATGGATAGGTCTTCAAAAATGATATTGAGGTTTCTAGTATCATTTTTTTCTTAACTGAATAGTTTGCGCGAGCGACACTTCCAAGTGGTAAAATGTGTGTAATTTGTAATTTCTAAAATAAGTAATATTATAATAATAATTTCCCTGTAATTTCTAAAATAAGACAATGATAAAACTAAACAAAATATATGATATACATTAGCATGTAAACTTCCACCGAAAATTGGTTTGAACGAGATCTAGTAAGTAGTTTTTTTTGAATACGTCATAAATCGTAAACCGCAATTTACCTTTCATTCAATGTTACTTGCTGCTACGGAACCCTTCATGGGCGAGTCCGACTCGCACTTGGAAGCTTTTTTTACTTATGCAGACTTAGCGTGGCCAGACTAGCTGCTGCACATACCTTACAAGTCCTTCATTGTAGACAAAAATTCGGAGAGGATCGCACGACGTTATAAGAGTGTATACTCTAATGTCGAACTTATACCCATCAACCAAGTATGGCTTCGAAAGATACACCTGAAATTATATTCGGTACTTTCGTTCATTAGGAAATTTCAATAATATAATTTCGTGAATAATAATTGTCTTGACACAATCGTGTTAATACTGCGATTATAGTTCTAGTAACGTGGGAAACAGTAAAATATAACAAGCAAACTAATTATATTTTGATTGAAAAATAGTGTTGGTTAAAGTTACCTGACAAATAAGTTTGTCTGTAGGTTTGATTTCTTTGAGCGATTTCGTCAAGTAAATACCGCGCCCTTGACTACCACATTCCGGTTTTATGATAAACGTCTTATTTTTACGTGATTTACTGTAGTTTAATGCTTCACCGAAACTGAAAGAACATTTTTGTTAAATACAAGAGACACTTGAAATGTTGTCCTAAAATTTGATTGTTATGCAATTCATTAAATATTAAGACATTCTTACTCTGCAGGCAAACACCAAGTTTTTGGGAAAAAGTTGTATTCCTTTGGATATATTTTCTGCATTCTGTTCAAATTACGTGCTAGCAAGTCTTTTCTGAAAATACCATGACATAAAATCAAGAAATGCAATTGATTTAGTTTAACACTTTCGACTCCACCCACTTTTTATACGACATGCTGGAGGTGAAATAGAACTCATACGACATGCTGGAGGTGAACCCTCCGGGAGGGTTGCCGGCATTACGTTTACGCTTTAAACATCGCGGACGGTCAATGGCATTAGGTTTATAACCGTGTTATAAAACACTGTAAAACGAAGTAAAATTGAGTTGTCCTGTCGCTATAAGTAGTTCCAGACCTTTTAATTTTTTTTTGTGACAATTGAAAATTTGCAATCACGAACAAAAAAAAAAATGCTTAGATTTTAAAACCAACGAATAACTAATAAATCTTGTTATATTTTATTTTCACGTTTTATAATGCTGTATTCGCTAAGAAAAACCTACATTTAAAAAAATTAGCCCTCCGCCCGGCATCCCATATGCGACTAAGTGAACCCTCCAGGAGGGCTCCCCGCACTGAACGTGTTAAACACTGGAAATTGTTATCTTCACCTGCAAATTTCTAGCATGCCAGGGAAATGGTTTATACGCTGAAACCGCTTCATCTCTTTCGCTCTTTCGACAGAGACACTCATGTCAGTCCAGTAGAAGTTCCAAGCATCTTCTTCAGACACTTCTCGCATTCCAAAAGCACTGGCAACTTTCCGTATTGACTCATATCGGCAGTTCGTTAGACATATTGATATTTGGGATCTGCTACGACAAAAATAAATTAGTAATAAATCATCGTAATATTGCATTAAGTTAACTGTTTGGTAGAGCCTTATTGAAGTCCTTATACGTTTAAGAGAGTAATGTGGATGTGGACGGAAAAAAAAAGGAGACGAAACACTCTGGATTCTGTAAATAAAAAATAAAGTGTCATAGATAGAGCAATACCTACCTCCTTCTTTTTTTTTTCTTGCGTGTTGCTTCTATAGGTATTATAGGTGCAGTTTGTGAAGTTGGTTGAGATGTGTCATCTTCACCGCTAAACTTGGCGTCATAGCTACGCATTAGCATCGAAGCTATGGTCTCAGCCTGTTCCTTTTCCTCTTTAGCTTGCTGATCAGTTACTGCTTTCCCATCTGCAGGAAAAGGACAAATTATAATAAAATTATCTGTAATAAAATAATACTTCATCAAAACATGTATGTAGGTACGAATCCGAGCGCGCTCGGCCAACGCAAAATACACGCAAATCGAACGGCCAATGTATATCTACTGGTAGTGGAGTGCCTGGAGCGTAAAAGACATGACAACCTCGGATTTCGTATTCGAATGTTTAGCTAATAATTTATATAAAAAGTTTACCTATTTAAAAATTGTGATATTGATTTGAAAAAAAATAAAAGACTTTTGGAACAATTCAAAAAGGCTGTAGAATATTTTTGTATATAAAAATTTAGTTAACCTATCTATTTATAAAGAGCTAGTTAGTAATCTATTTAAAAAGAAAAAGAAGTTAATTAAGGAAAAAGAAGAAATTGATTCATAAAATATTTGTTCATTTATACAATTTACATCGTTTAGATCTGAGGGCTAAATAAAGCTAAGTTTGAGTCCTCACCCTCTACTTTATCACTTTTTCTTTTATTTGCCACTGCTTGTGTTTGTTTCGGGCTGTGTTGTGATTGCTGATCATCGTCACGCAAGAAAGTGTCTTGTAAATCCACCTACAAATTAATTATTTCATTTAATACTGCAAGCATACAAATGTACAAAGGCGGACTTAATGCCATAGGTGTTGAGACTGACTAAGTATTTCATTTACATAAATAATAAGGGGCCCGTGAACCGAGGTCCAAAACTAAATTTTAGAAGACTTTCTCTAAGGGCTTGCCGAAACACCACCATGTATGTTCGTTTAGCGATTATTTATAGTTTAGGAGCTAGAGATGGTTTTTAATATTTTTAGGGAAATTCTCACTCGACTTCAGACTTTTTTATTTTTCTCTTTCTGTGTCACATTTTTTGTTAATATTTTTTTTAAATCCTTATCCTTAATTTATGGTCTTCGATCGAAAAAAATACTATCTGTCTAAGCATCACCCAAACTGGCTAAAATTTAGCTCAAAGGGAAAGAGGTTTGAAGATTTTCGTACGGAGGGTGGCCCTAACGTCGGCCGCCATTTTGATTTTTTGACGTGATAACGTCTTATAAATCGATGAACGACGGGTGCACGCACGAAAAAGTATCACATTCCGCCTGAGCCGAGCGTGCAAGCGAGAGAGCGGAAAAAGCGATAGAGAGGCACGATCGGCCTCAGCGTTCGGCTTGTGACGTTATCACGTAAAATTATCGTCCGTAAACCGAGTTTACAGACGACCAATTTTTTTTTTCAGCATCGCGGTGCACAACGAAAGTTATATATTCAGATAGAGGACACTTATACAAACAAAAAAATATCATATAAGATTATATCCTAAAGCGTCAGGTTTCCGAGTTATTCACCGAAATACAAGTCAAAACCTTGAAGAAACAAGGATTTTTTGTTTTTTTCCTTTCAGAGATATTGAACTATGAAAACATAATTGCATCACGTATAGGTAATATTTTAGTTATAAGCGAAATAGACAAAAATATATATGTAGATATACCCTCCGCCGAATGGGGACGGCCCACGACGAACAATTCCCAAATCTTACTTAGATGATCAGTTGTTGGTAAAGCTCCAATACTATTGCATTGGAGCTTTACCAAGTCGCCCAAGCTCGTTGTTACTATGGGGAACATATAAAAAAAACGGAATATTTTTTATTGAATTGTGCGAAGAAGTCGACATCGATTATGACTCGAGTCAATACAACATTGTCGTTTCTGAACCTTGGCTTTTAAAAGCCATGGTGCCGATTCCCTTGTTCACAAACTACTTAAACTAAATTTAAGTTCAGTGCATCTTTTTCTTTCTATTTCAGCGCTTGACGTAAATTGACGTAATTTTAGTAGGCAAGTTTTTAATCACGTCTAAACTTGTATGGAGTAGTGACAGGCGCTGATAAATTTGACAGGACTAAACTAAAATTTATCTTCTGTCCTTTTTATAATGAAATAGAAAGAAAAAGATTCATTGAACTTAAATTTAGTTTAGTTTGTGAACAAGGGAATCGACACCTATCCACTCAAGACACTAAATTAATAGAATTTATTTTGTCTACATCTTGCTCGATATTGCAAGGCAGAAATAAAATAGTTGGCTAGGTACTATTGTAATTGGATGACTGAACACTTGGATGTTGCTCCCATGTGTAATGTATATTTTATGGCACATGGCATGGGCGCGAAACCAAGAATATCCTATTCAGTCTCCCGCTACCTTCTTGGACCGTACCTATATGATTAATAAATCTAATGTTTTATCCACTAGGTGTATTCAATTATTTCATGTTTACCTATAAAAATATCATTGTAATTAAACACATTTAGCTCATATTCTTATGTTCTGATTGTATTAAAAAAGATATTAACCAACAAAATAAATGATTAGATGATGATGATTTCTTTTTCTGTCTGATTCAGATTAACAGTACTTATATAACTTAATCAACAGGAGAGCAGTGGTGGCCCAGTAGTAACGGTCCCGACTAACGAGTTGTAGGTCGTGGGTTCGAACCCACGCAGGCGCTTTACTTTGTGTATTAAATTTCATCACCACTACTCTCAAAAACGGTGAAGGAAAACATCGTGAGGAAACCGGCATGTCCTAGAATTCGAAAAAAATCGAAGACATGTGACATCTACCAACCCGCACTGGGCCCGCGTGGTAGATTACAGTCCACTCCCTCTCACCGAAAGGAGGCATGTGTCCCAGCAGTGGGAACATTATAAGCTTATTATAGAACTTAATCAACATGAAGTAACTACAAAATAGATAAATTAATTCAAACTCAAACTCTTTTCGTGCACTGGATTTTCAACGCTCTGCTCAGCGCCGAGAGTTGAAAATCCAACAGTGTGTTTTTTCAAGGTGTTAGGATGAGAGTGCGTTCCAGCGCGTTTGATTCTCAACGCTCGGCTTAAGCCCACGTACACACGGCTACACATCAAGCTATACAAAACCAGTTTATGTTGATCTCGCATTGTAAAGGATTTCTGTACAATGTGAGGTCAGTTTATACTGGAAATGTATAGCTTGATGTGTAGCCGTGTGTACGCACGGACGTAAAAAAATCGCAGCGATTTTTTTCGTGCAGAGTTGAAAATCCAACGCGCTGGGACGCAATCTCATCCCAGCGCGTTGGATTCTCAACGCTCGACTTAACACAGAGAGTTGAAAATCCAGTGCGCGATAAAATCCCGCCGCGATTTTATTACGTCCGTGCCTCGTCGGCTTATAGTGCAAAGCATTTTGAAAAAAAAAAACAAATTTGTGGCTGATGTTAGGGCCAAAACCTTCAAAGTCAAAAAACCAAATGGTGGCTGATGTTAGGGCCAAAACCTTCAGTCCTTTCTGTACAACAAGATTTGTTCTACAAATATTTTCAGTCTTTAAAAAAGAAGTGTGGCAATGACCCCAAAGTAGTTTTAAAAACTTCCACGGACCCCCAGTTTTCTAAAGCAATGCAAATAATAAGTACTTTTCTGGACATTATTTGGAGAAATTGGGGTTCGAATATGGTAGGTAAGGCGAAATTTTATTATTATTATAGCTTTTTTCCCACATTAGTATCTCCACTTCTGTTTCAAACTAAACTGCAGAGCATCTGTTATTTTAATTTTTTTCCGAATATCAGTTTCTTGTTTTCTGTATTCTTCTTAGCTTTAAGATGCTTCTTTCCATTGCATGTTGACAGAATAGGATTTTGTTCTTTATTTTTTCTGTATAGGTTGCATGCATATGTTAGGCTTGGGAGGATGCAGGAATACATTTTTTTTTTTCAAGTTTAGGTTGGGTAGCACATACTTTAGTACTACCAAGTATGAAAAAAAATTGTTTTTTGCATCATCTTCATAAAAAATTGTGTTTTTGGATTTTTCAAAATTCAAAGAGGAAATCAAGTTTTTAGGGTGGTATTTTTCTGCTTGATTCGATTAAACTCAAAAATTAATAAGTATAAATAATAATGAAGTCAAATAATGGACACATAATTCGAAACAATTTAAAAAATATTATTCAAGATGTTTTTAGTTTTTAAGTGGGAACACGATTCGTAAGACAAATCACATTATTTCGGTTTAGAAACTTGAAACTTGGCACTTATACTTATTTAGGTAAATAATAAAGACCGTAAAGATTTCCCACGACACAGGGAATCCCAGTGTAGAATCCAGAGAATTTGTAAAATTCTAGCACCTAAGATTCCTACGAGCTTAACGCCTACAGACGGAATTAGTCCACACTAGTTCCAAGACAGAACAGAGTGAAAAGGAGAAAGGAAGGCATTTGCCCTGCAGTGGGACAACACAGGCTAAAATAATAATAAGGTTCCCATGATTTACATGGTATTAGTTACAACGGAGGGAGGGTTGAAGTTCGTCGGGTACAAAATCCGCGCGGACGAAGTCACGGCTGTAATGCTAGTGTTTACATACAACAAGTACGCGAGCAACTAGATTTACCAAAAAATCACAATTCATACCTCCATTTGCTGCAATGAATTAATATTAGTGACAAATGGCCTAAACGCTCGTGTTAGGCATTCTACGGCATGCAATAATATCGCTCAGTGCTTATGAAATAAGTCACCTAACAACGAAGACCTAAAACAAGAATTAAAAACCGCTGAAACAGTGATTTCTGCAGTAAAATAATTGATTGGCTAGACGTTCATGTCATCGCTACTGTATAACTTTCGTCTTACCAAACTTGGTTTATGTAGCTAGTAATTTCATTAAAATTTTGCGAGAGACATTATTGGAAACTGTTTTTTGTTTTTGTTTCATGTCAGCTGTCAAGTCAAAATAAACCGAAACTTTGTTTCCGTTTCAGCCATAGACATATGAAAGTTTTGACCTGATTTCAAATACAAACTTTTCCGGAAAACCCGGAAACGGATACGACTATAAGCTATTCGAAAAATGTGATCGGATATGTCCTTCTATAGTCTATGGTATTAACCAGCACGGTCCGATCCAGTCTAGTGTCTCTGCACCTTTATTTTGTCTTTGATATCAAAGACTAAAATTTATTATTTCTTTGGCAACATTAGCCATTTTTTTAGCTTGTTCATTGAGCCCGGTCCATCCAGCAATAGAATTTCATAGAGAACTCGATTAGTGACAAACTTCGCATGTGTTACGTGGGAATCAAATTAAACTCTATTTTTTACTGAATAAAACTTAAATGTGCTTGTGATTTAGGCTTTCGAAGTTCTAACAAATTACCAAAGTGGGCCGTACCCTCGGCCGTCAACTTACACAAATCGTCAAATTCTACATTCTTGTACAAATTTCTGCTTTTCCGCCAAAGTACAGAGTCATTCTAGATTTGCCAAAATGGCAGAGGGACAGGACGAACCCAAAAAAATTACTATTACAGTGAAAACACCGAAAGAAAAACAGCAAGTGGAAGTTGATGAGGATGCTGACGTTAAAAAAGTGAGTACGGCGCCGTTAGAAACTTTGCTCATGGCGTAATAACATAGTTATTGCACACGCAATCTCTGACGACATTTATTTGGTTAATCGGCAACGTAAAATACGAATTTGTTATTTGATTTTAGCTCAAGGAAGTGTTGTCCCCTAAATTCAGTGCGGAACCGGAGCAGTTATGTCTCATATTTGCCGGAAAGATCTTGAATGATGTCGACTCCCTGAAACAGCACAACATCAAGGACGGGCTGACAGTCCATCTCGTGATAAAGACGCCTCCCAGGCCCGAGCCTGAGGGCGCAACACGACGCCCTCCAGGTACCGAATTGCTTACATCCTGTCATTACTGTGAAACATTGGTTTGCAGTGCCTAAAGATAAGCACAAAGTGAAGAGACCTATTGAAAAAAATACATACAAGATGCATATTTGAATTTTATTTTTGAGTCTGCATTTTACCTAATAAATGCTGTACAGTGTATATGCATATAATTGTTTTGCTGAAATGCACTGAAGTTACTTTCACACAAATGTAAGGGATCTGTTGCTGATAGTAATAAGTATCTACTACATTGAATGATTTTTAAGTATATTATTGTAATTAGGTCATTGTCTAATTAATGTATTCAATGAACATGAGTTTTGCAAGAGACTAGAACAATAGCGTACAAAGTATTCAATCTATGAGTAGTAATAAATGAATACAAAATTAAATTGGATTATTAACAATTGAATGATGTCTGCGACTAGTAATAATTCATTAATTCCTTAGAATGATGGATTTATTAAGGTATGATTGAACTCAAAAATTCAATTAAACACTTAGCAATGTAATGAAAACTGTAAACTGTCTTATAAATGAATAGCTTTTCCCAGAAGCTTGGCCCGGGTAGAGTTCAGAAATTATCTTATGGGAACGTCCTACTGGGATAAAAAGTATCCTATGTCCTAATCCAGGTCATGGTCTACCCATGTGCCAAATTCCATCCAAATTCGCTCAGCGGTTTTAGTGTGAAAGTGAAACAAACAAACAAACTCACTTTCGCATTTATAATATTAGTTAGGATTAAGTACTGATATTGTGTAACTGACAATTCATATACAAGGCCCATTCATGAACTTTATGCATAAAATGTCTTGTTTGATAAAAAAAAGATAATTTCATGTTATCAAGTGTTTATGGAGGTCAATTTTTTTATTTACAAGGGTGATTAAGTTTCTAACAAGTGATTACTATATTATTTACCATAGAAATGCAATGCTGTTATTGTTGTCACTTGAGATTGGTCCACCTGTAGCTCAAACGTAATAGAAAAGGTGGATTTAACCACTTACATTATCTAAAAGGGGTGAACAGAAGTAGAATTATTGTATCTTACAAGACATAATTATGTTTATGCAATTTAATTTATTGATGCATGATTGTATATTATAATCTTTGGACTAGAGTACTAACTCTAATCTGCTGTCATTCTTACAAATCAATACTAATTATTATATTTAGATTTGTTCAATCATGACAATAGATTCTCTGTAAAATTTTCAAAACTTTCTCTGGCTGGTATCTTCACAGACATTACATTTGACATGGAACACAAAGTTTTCAATACCTAATGTTCTTATCATCAGACTATTTCCAGAAATGTCATTAAGACAATAATATACATATCGTCACTGGAAAGGCAAAATTACTTAACCGCCACCTTATTTATATGGCGGTTAAGTATTTTTGCCTTTCCAGTGACGATAAATATATATATAGTTTTACTATTGTAAAAGATAATAATTGTAATGTAACTCGTTGGTAATCCTTAAATAAATTTTTCATCATTTCGTAATTTTCAGTTGCCGTTTCATCATAGTTATACTAATTTCATCATTTATTTAGAGGCTGCTGATAAATTGTGATCATATGTATGTTATGAAAAGTTTATTGGCACATATCCAGACTTGAATTAGAGCGACAATAGAAATATTATATTGCTCAGCGCTTCAACCACATTAGTTATATTTATGGAATACTGCCACTTTGGAAAAAGATTGATATTGTAGATCCAATAAAAAGAAACAGTACACCTGTACTGACACAGGTGTAAAGTAGTTATTTTATCACTTCCATGTTAAAAGAGGTAAAGAAGGAGTATAGCATTCCTATTAACTACATGCCCCAAGTACATTGTAAATGGTTTTAGAAGTTGTAAAGAAACTAATCAATCATTATTTCAGCTGATGTTGGTGCTACTCCATTTGGACTAAATTCACTAGGTGGATTAGCAGGCCTAGAAAGTTTGGGACTCGGTCAGAGCACCTTCATGGATTTGCAGGTAAATATTCAAAAAATTTGTTACCTGACCTAACATGCATTCTTTTCTAGAGATACATGAGACAAGAGAGATGCTGGCTCCAGAAGACCATGCATTATAATAATATTTATTCTGTTACATGAACTGTTTCACAGTTGTCTTATTGTATGATTGAATGTGTGTTAATGTTTTAACATTTTCTACACAGATTCCTTTTGAGTGAGGAGGCTTCCTCTTAGGTAATATGAGCTGGTGTCCGCGATTCAACGCCAATCCGCGTATTTTTGTTCGTACGGGTGGGAAAATCGATTATTCGATCCACTCAAGCTCCTCAAGGACAGACAGCATGCCTTGACTGACAATCTCACGGAGTGCACCTAGGAGCTTCCCTTTACCATTATCCTCTCTATTCTGGGAAATCTTCTACAATTTTAAGTGTTATCTAGTTAATCATTGTCAATGGTATTTGCTGTAGGCTCGAATGCAACAAGAGCTGCTAACCAACCCGGACATGCTGAGACAAGTGCTTGATAACCCGCTTGTGCAGCAGATGATGAATGACCCTGAGAACATGCGTACGCTCATCACATCCAACCCACAGATGCAGGACCTAATGGCGGTAAGTTTTATCCCTGTTCTTTGAAATAAATCAAAGTAAATAGGAAATTGAAATCACTTTCACGACTTATGTCGACTCCATTTAGCATTTTTAGGGTTCCGTATGTCCGAATAAAAAAACGGAACCCTTATAGGATCACTCGTGTGTCTGTCTGTCACAGCCAATTTACTCCGAATCGAATGGACCGATTAAGTTGTGATTTGGTACACATATACAACACGTGCGTGGTTGGGTCACAGAAATTGATATGTAAAATAAATAAATAAAAGTTAGTGTTTCTCATAAAAACTATTTGTTTTTAATTATTTTATTGCACGTATGTAAATGGTTTTTTTTAAATTGGGGTTTTACTATATGTCGCACTATATCGTGTGACTTATCAAATGAAAGGGCTTACTGTGAGGGTCTCCAGATAAAAAAAAAATTGTTTTTAAGTTGCTTGAGAAAAAAATAGATGAAAATTTACCATTACTATCCTTATCTCCAGAAAAACCGAGCATCAAATTTTGAAAAAAAAAGCAGAAAATAGTTCTACACTTATACATTACAGGAAAACGTATAAGAAGTCTATGGTCTTAAAATAACATGGTAAATCTCCCAATATTGTGCATACAAATTTACATTTGCAGTTAGAACAGGTTTTTCAACTAAAATGCTAAGTTTGTTCTTGGGATAAATTCATTCCAACCACGGAACCCTGTATTGTGCGTCCGACACTCAATAGGCCGGTTTTTTTTTTAAATGTTGCTTATCTTTTTACTACGGCATAGGCTAAATAATATTTCTCGTCTATCTCGTGCGAAAATGAGAGATCTAAAAGTAGTAAGTAGTACTGGACACTAATCTATTTTACCAAATATTTACAATAAAAACCGTTTACAACGACTTCACTTAAAACGACTTACCGGTTATAACTACGACATTTTGAGGTGCCAGCATTTCTGTTTACTTAATATAGTGTTTGGTTATAACTATCGCTACAGCAACCGTTATCTGACGTTCCCTTCGAAGTCGTTATAAACGGTTTTGACTGTATTATTTTTGTATTTGAGGAAATACAACCTAACAACATAGATAAAGAGATGTTTTGTGACTTTGTTTAAGGTATGGTAGCTTAAACCTCCCATGCCATGCTAAGTAAACTGATTATAAGTTAATTAAATTTACAGATATGGATTATACCATATTGTCGCATGTGTGCCATCTTTGGCTTTGAGTAAAGAAATGTTTTTCTAATATGCAGCGAAATCCGGAGATAAGCCACATGCTGAACAATCCTGAGCTGTTGCGGCAGACTATGGAACTGGCCCGCAACCCAGCTATGTTGCAGGAACTCATGCGCTCCCACGACCGCGCGCTATCCAATCTTGAGAGCATACCTGGTAAGTGAATCATGCCATAGTCGGGAGTTAAAAACAATGTCATCATCTGCCTAAGCTTTTCCTGACGGGTCGGCTTCTAGTCTAAGCCGATGCTACTGAATACCAGTATTTTACATGGAGCTACTGCGTATTTGCTATCCACAACCTAGTCACTGGGTAACACGATCACCCTTGGTAAGATGGTTGTCAAATGTCGGAGTTTCGGGCTTCTGGCTATACTGAATTATTTTTTTTACAGTCTCCAAATTTTTACAGGGTGTACCCATGAATATAAACAACTTTCACTATGGGAGCAACGCTGAAATCACGACAAAAAAAACTGGTGTTTATACAAAAGTTCAATACCTACTTGACCAAAATGTATGAAACAGCTGATTTTTTTTTCGTGATTTCAGAGTTGCTCCCATAGTGAAAGTTGTTTATATTCATGGGTAGAACACTCTGTAAAAATTTGGAGATTGTAAAAAATTCACCCAGTAGATACAAAAATCTACGACAGCTGGGATCGCGCTGCTTTACGAGGCACGCAGCGTTCTCGGTTCGAAGTGGATGATCCTCCATCCAAGATACAGCCGCGGCAAGCGCAGCTTAATGTGTGTGGCTTTTACTAAGCCTTAGCCCTTTTTGAAAATGTAGCAGGTCTAAAGAATATATCCAAGGAGACTTTTGAAAAGGCTATGCTTAGATGGTTTGGTCATGTTGAGAGGATGAATGAAAGGCGACTAACAAAATGTATTAATAGTATTTATATTTTCTTAATGTCCCTCGGGTATCATCGGCTTTCCAAATACAAACAAATGCTTATTTCCATCAATTATTAGATTTATCATGTATAATAATTTTAATTCAGAACTAAGTACTTTATTGTTGTTGTGTCAATTTTCACACTTACAAATGGAGTGCTTAAATTTGATTATTTTAATACTTTAACCGACTTCATTTGGCATTTCCGGTTAATTTTCAACCTCAATTTTCGTCGATGATTTTTCGATTGCAATTTTAATCATGTTGTTTAAACAATAATTGTTAAATAAAGTTGTTACATAATTAAAATAAAATGTGTTACTAATTCCCTTTAGTCTGTGATTGTGTAAGAATTTAACCTGAATGCTTTTCGAAGAGACTATATAAACAATCAAGCATGTACTGGTCATATTTGTCAAAAATCTAAAATATTTCTAGTAAATTAGCTGTTGAGTTAAGGTAGCGTCCGTTAATTACGTGAGGCGTTTAGGGGTGGAGGGGATCGAGCCGCATCTCACTTAATCTCGTGGAGGAGAGGGGTCTCGGAATATATCACGTAATTTTTTTCCGCAATAAACAATGTAAAATTGCGAGATAATTGGGTTACTAAACGTATAATAAAAAAATGTATTATAAAAATTAATTAAGCAAATTGTGTTTATTTAAATAAATCCAACACAATCGAGAAATCGACTAAATCGCCTCACGTAATTTATGGACGGCCCTAACTAATATTTAAAAGCCTTGTAAAAAAAAAGTGAAACCATATACGAACAGAAAGCAACATGATTACCCTGTGGTATTTGATTTACCTTCGTTTTCAGGTGGCTACAATGCTTTACAACGCATGTACAGAGACATTCAAGAGCCGATGTTGAATGTAGCCAGCAGCATGGCAGGCAACCCATTCTCTGGACTGGTGGACAACTCCGGTAAGGCAATATTCTGTTATTTCTATTATATGTGTGTTTGGTTTAAACGAGAAGAGATATGTTGCTCTTTTCATGAATTCATTATATTTCTATTTTTTTAATGTCGCTCGGGAATTCTCGCATTTCCGAATACAAACCTATGCTAATTGTTAGATTTATCTTGTATAATAATTTGAATTCAGAACTAACTACTTTATTGTTGTTTTGTTTTGATTTTCGTGTGAACTGTATAGAGCTGTAAAACTATTTTCCTATCTGTCGTGCCTGCGACTTTAGCAGCTTTCCTACCATTTTTAAAATAAATTACATTAAGTTAAAAGAGTATTAAGAACTCTATATACTTCCAAGTCGATTGAGAGCGTCCGGTCTGCACCAAGTGCAAAGGGCAACTGATAGAAATCCGACGACTGACGAAACACGAGGTTTGCCGAGGGACATTAAGAACGTAGAAATACTGAAAATAGAGATTGAAGCCCTCTTAAAGCTATACTTTTAACACTGCAGGCCAACTTTATTTATCTTGTTGTGACTGACATCCTAACTGCGCAAACACACTTCTGAATGATTTTGAAGGATACTGCTAATTCATTGAATCATATGTTCGAAAAATTTGTCTGCTCAACATTCAATGCATTATTTACGTTGTTATGCAATGAATGTTGTTGAGCTTTTAAAATGAAAGCCAAGCAAGTGTGTTTGCAATTACCCTGTGGGTATTTAGAACTAAATTCGGTCAAGCGAATCATATTAGGGAACACTCTACGAAATCATTTTAATTTTAAAGGGATCACCGTTATAGAAATCGATAAGGAAGACGAGTATGTTTTTCAGAGAATTATGCTTGTCTTTTACCAATGTATACAGGGTGGATTTTTGACTTTTGAAGTACTAAAACTTCAGTTGGTCCGACAGAGTCTTTTGATCCTTATAAGAAACAGGATCGATTTGCATCAAAGAAAGTTTTCTGTGAAAACTGACCATTTTCTTGGTGACTACAATTTTTTCAAAATCTTTGAATGTAGATCAATATAAATCTCAAAAAGTGAGGGACAGTTTCCTAAGACCGTGTCAATGTCAGATGGGGCAGTAAGACAAGCCCTTACTGCCCCATCTCAAAAATCCTCTGTGTATACCATTACTGAAAATTTAATATGTCATTAATTACTGAAAATGTTGTTAAAAAATCTTAGGTTCTGAATATTGATGTTCATTTTACTAGTAAAGCATTTTCTATGCACAGCATCATAATATTATAAAAGAGCTGCAATAACCCGCCACCTTTTTTTCTGCAGTAGACGGCACTAACCCGCAGCAGGGGGCCGAAAACCGGCAGCCATTACCTAACCCGTGGCAGCGCGGCGGTGGGGGCAGCGGGGCGGGCGGGGGCGCGGGCGGCGCAGGGGGCGCGGGGGGCGCGGCCGCGGGGCCCGGCCTCATCAACACGCCCGGCATGCAGTCACTACTGCAGCAGATGTCGGAGAACCCGCGTCTTGTGCAGTCCATGCTGTCGGCGCCGTATACTAACACCATGCTACAGGCCTTGGCTGCTGATCCAGATATGGCGTCTCAGCTTATCAACCAGGTAAGCTCAGCTTATCAACTAGAAAGAAAGAAAGAAAAAACATTTATTTTGACACAGTTCGTGAAACACAAAATATAAATAAAATTAAAATAATATTTTAACAATAGTGTGTGCCTCACGGCTGCGCCAAGGAAGGTTCATTTCAGCATTAATGCCAGACAGATGTTGTCAACTAGGTAACTCACTGTACCGCCAACCCGTCTTGTGCAAGTATGATCAAGGCTCGTGTCTTTTCTGTATCAGAAGAAGCCTTTGTCCTGCAGTGGCCAGTAATAGGAGAGGACAATAATAGACTGGTATTATTATTATTATATTTTAATCTGACATTTCTCGGGACCCCCATCCCGGACCTTTGGAAGGCGTACGAGGGGCCGAAACCAACTCGCAGAAGCCCCTTAGACAATTTTAAATGGAATGTGGCACTAACCGACGATTATCCCTGTATGCACTATGAAAGTGCACCCAAGGACAATTATTATTATTTCACTACATAACATCACCTGTATTCCACAATGGGGTAGGCAGAGGTGCATTGTAATTACACTCTGTCACCAGTTAAACAAATATCAGAAAGGTGTCATATTTAAGGGTGTAGTACTGACCATCAAACTGAACAACTTTCTCCATGGGACCAACATCGTCATCGCGAAAGTTGTTCAGTCTATACCAGGGATGTTACGGAGGTCGTTTTACCGGAACCGGAATCGAAGATTTAAATTTGATTGATCGGAACCGGAACCGGAGTCAATGGTGGAAGTAGAAGAAAGATGTGTTATGGGAAGGCTTAATGAAACAATTGAAATATAATCCAGTCTCTTTAATCAGTCAAATATTAGCGATAACATCCACAAACAAAACAATAAACTGAGAGTTCGAGCGCGAGCGTGTATAAAATAAAACTAAAATGACACTGGCGACGAGTTAAAACTTGTTTGTACGCGCTCTAGTCACGTGCATCGCTTCGTTTCGAACTTCGGTATAGCTCCGATTCAAAAATATCGGAATCGGAGGTGTAAAATTACTCAGAAGTTCCGACCTTTCGGAACCGGAACCGAACCTCCGTAACAACCCTGGTCTGTACCACACCTTTCTGATACTCCCTGTATTTATGTTTATGTAATAGTGGGCAAGGCTTATGACAAAGTGAGCAGAATCTACATAGTTTATTGTTGGTTCTTTTGAAACATGGGGGTTCAGCAAAGGTCACATTCCCATGTTGTGACTTCTGCAATAATATTATAAAGAGAAAAGATTTGTATTTTTGTTTTTAATGAATAAACTCAAAAACTACTGGACCGATTTTAAAAATTCTATCACTAGTAGAATGCTATATTATCACTGAGTAACATAGGCTATAATTTATAAAGATATCACGCGGGCGTTGCTGCTGGCTGAAGCTAGTATAAAATAATATTCTTCACCTTTGAATGAAAGTAAATGAAAAAGTTCGACTGTTTACTATTAATTTGAAATTTCATCTAGAACCCGATGTTCGCGAACAACCCACAACTACAGGACCAAATGCGCACGATGATGCCGCAGATGTTGGCGCAGCTACAGAACCCGGAAATGCAGCAAATGATGTCCAACCCTCAGGTCAGTTTTATGTCATTGTGATAGTGTAGCGGTTACACCGCCACATACGTACTAAGCATCATAGACATGACGTCACACAAATCCTGCATCGCGCAGTTAGAGTTTACCGAGCGATCGACATACATACAAGATTTCAACTTCAAACCGACGGGCAGTTGCCCGCTAGACACAACACCCGTCTGGTCGGAGGATCCTCCCTTTTCTATGGTGGATGAGTGAACTTTACAACTGTTCCTCATGCCACTAAAATAGTGCATAATTGCATACAGAGGGTACTCCTTGTGAAAATACAGGGGTAAATAGAAAACTTCTTTAGGCGTGACTTTCTTTAGAAGACTTCGTTAGGCATTTTTAAGATGAGAAAAAACAATTGAACTCGCGTCACCGTTACCGACACCTAATTTTTGTAAACGCGATTGTGCTCTTTAT
The DNA here is from genome assembly GCA_949152395.1 of Agrochola litura. Lineage (NCBI taxonomy): Eukaryota > Metazoa > Arthropoda > Insecta > Lepidoptera > Noctuidae > Agrochola > Agrochola litura. The sequence continues at coordinate 10,216,504 of OX424509.1, read as the reverse complement.
TTATATTACGTTACGGATCAATGTTCTATGCAAGTATTTTTATTTTAAAGGTTTTGGAAGTATTTTGTTTAAATTGTTCAAGTTTTTACTTCTGTCGGCACTCCCGGAGTGCCACTGTTTTTTTTGTAGCTACAGAAGTTTGCCATTAATTAGTTCTGGAATTTTACTTCAGTTTATCATTACTTAGCAAATAGCATTCTAGCGAAGAGTGCAATATTTGTATGATTTTTCAAGGTTTTAATCGTTTTAATAACCTGAGCAATAGTCGTGTGCCGAGGCCAGCACAATGTTAGTATGTATGATATCGTGTAGGCCCTGAACGCGCTGCTGCAGATCCAGCAAGGCTTGGAGCAACTGCGCAGCGCCGCGCCCACGCTGGTGGGCAACCTCGGCATGGGCGCCGCCGCCGCCGCCGCGCCGCCCGCGCCGCCCGCGCCCGCGCACGCGCCCGCCGCGCCGCCGCGCCAGCAACAGAACTCCGAGCTCTTCACGCAGGTAACGCTGATCATAAGCTACGTTGACATATATTTTTTGATGTCCTGATAATACTGGTACTGATCCTGTCCTGTTGTTTATTAACACAAGTTTGTTTTTAACAAAAATATGTAATATCTTTCTCTTTGAATTAGAAGAAGACAGTCGCAAGTATTAACACTTTTTAGCGTGACGATTTCTGAAAGTTTACAATCCGCGTTAAAGAACTTCGTTCCAATAAATGATTCATAAGATTAACTTATAGAGGAAGTGTACCTGGCTAAAAGTCTAAGTTACATTTTCAGATTTTTACAGTGTTGTACAGAATTACTTCTTAAATCTCATTAACAAATAATCTAAGTATCAAATATGCTTGCGCTATGTGCATGATTTAAATTTTAAGGTCAGGCAGTAGGGCCATAATTTCTGAGATATAAAAAAACAATTATAATTACAGTGCTATGAAAGACATTAAAAAGTGGTTTCACAACAAGTTATGAGTAATTTGCTCATAACTGCAGTGAAACCACTAACAAGGTAGACATAAAATACTTTGTCTATATGTGCCGGCTCCGTCGTAGTTGAACGCGCACCGCCCGCACGTCGATGTGGTACATAATACCTTTTATTTTTGAGTGAGTTGCTAGAACTGTATCGATTTCATTTGAAATTTACACAAAAAATATGGCTTCATGGTAGTTTTTCTTAAAAAGACACATGTTGCAACTTTACTAACATTTTTTTAGTTTTTACTAGCGCAATACAAAAATTAAATTTTCTTGTACCCTTCAATTTCATGCATTCGTATAATCAGTGTTATTCATTGATTTCATTACTACTTGATTTGTCATCGATAGACGTATGTAGAGTATACAATAGGTTATGTATTACTGCACTCAGAATTTAATTAGTCAGTATGCAGGTACTTGTAGGTCTTATGTAGAAATTTGTAATGTAAATATGGTAATATATTTCGATAGTCCGTAATATTGACTGCACCTGTTAATTCCTATTATTTGGTACACAGTTTATGCAGCGAATGATGTCTGCTATGGCGAATAATCAGACGAATTCATCGCAGCCACCGGAACAACGATACTCGCAGCAGCTTGAACAACTTACTGCTATGGGCTTTCTCAACCGGGATGCTAACTTGCAAGGTAAACCTACGAGATCTTCTCAAATCAAATCAAATTATTTATTTGCTAGAATGCAGGTATACAAATAAGGTCGTGAAGAATTAAAGTTGAGCCATACATTCTACCCAAGATTCGACATGCAAAATTTAAATGAATGAATACGATGCTATCATAAAAAATAAGAACATTAAACACAATAATCAGATACAAAATTAACAGTTCAATACTATTAAAATCAATTCAGTCAAAATGCAGTTAATAAATACGTAATAGTCAAAATACAATTCCAATGTCAAAGTACTATTTAAAAAAATACTATTAAAATATAATTAAAATGTCAACCAAAATACAATACAAAAAGTCATTTCAGTCGATATAATTAAAATGTTCAAAATTCAATTTATTTAATTCACATAATTTCATAATTTCTCATATCGATACTAGCTATACAGGATAGTTATTTGATATATGGCTACATTAATCATTGCTGCTGCTTTCTGGAAAACATTCTTAGGACTCCATATCCAACTTTGGGAGTTATTTTTAGCTGTCTTTAATGTCCCAGATTGCCATTCTGTGTAGGTTGACAATGAATAATAACATAACATAACATAACATCACGCCTTGTTTCTCCGAAGGGTTGGGCAGAGGTGTCCCTGTAGCAGGTACACACCCACATTTCGCCAGTTATGTTTAAGTCCCATGTAATAGGGGGCGAGCCTATTGCCATCAACCGGGCACAAATCCAGACTCCGAGCTGCTACTGAGAAATTTCAGATAGAAAAACCCAATAACACTTTGCCCGACCCGGGAAGACATGTGTGAATTTAGGTGTAAAAGTACTCATGAATATGTAAAAACATTGTAACTACGGGACCCATTCTGAAATATCGAATAAAATATCTGCTGTTTCAAATAATAATGGGATACTTACCCAATTCAATTCTAGTATCAATAACAGCGAAGCAATACTCTGAAATCATATTTTATGATACTTATTTTCAGCACTGATCGCGACATTCGGCGATGTGAACGCGGCGGTGGAGAGGCTACTAGCTCTCGGCCAGTTGTCCATGAGCTAACACTCGCGCGCTTAGAACTTAGACGTCCACTACTGCGGCTACGATTTGCTTACACCATACTGATACTACTGTAATTTTGTTACAAACAAGCCATCAACATCCATGGGTTGAAATTGTCGAACGAATTATAAATGAAGTTCGTTTTGTTCCATGTATCACAGTTATTGTTAAACGCTTCGTCACTTATGATCACGTGTGGTTTGTTAGATGTGTTCATACGAGACTTTGAGGCCCTTTAAATTTTTTTCAAAAAGTAAGGCTATTAATTTTTTTTTATGATGTTTGGCTCGGCTCCTGTTTTACCTAATCATAGAGAGTGGAATGTTTTGGTGATGAATCGATCCTATATGCACGAGTGAGGATATCTGCTAAGTTAGTTTATTAGACCACGTGCGTTTGTAACAAGACTACAGTTAGATATTTATGTTGTTTACGGTTTCGGTAAAAAATTGTGTGAGCGATGTATTCAAATTACTAATTCTAAAATGGCAGGATTCGAAATACGTGTGTTTTACAACTGATAATAAATATTGAAATTACACTTATACTTACCTTCATATTTATTGAAAAGTAATTTCAATAGTTATTATATCGATGGTGGAAATTTTAAATGTCGTAAGGGACATTGTATTCCCTGTCCCTTACGACATTTGAGTTTTCCACCGTCGATATTGATAAGTTGATAGCACTTAGTGAATAATGAAAGCATACAAACATTTTGAATAACGTCATTTTATAGAAACACTATCACTTTTTATTATTACTCATCTCTTCAATGCAATGGTGTAAGTAAGGATGAGCTAGCGACAACGATTTCTAACACCCTTCAATTTAATGACCATGTCGTTACGCACGTCTCAGTTTCCCCTTTAAATAATTGTAATAATAAAAATTCATTCCTTCTTGTTTTTAGGCAATATGCAAAATTGTTGTTTATACTTTAAGTAATAAAAACACTAGAATTCCTGATTAAAATCGTCAGATTTTTTTTATTGTACTACTGTATAGAAATATAAATGGTATTTCTATTATTTAATTTAATGTATTCTTGTTATACTCTATGTTATCGATGTGAACTCACTTGCGTAGAATTACGTAAATAATAGGTTTATGTAAATAGATTCGCTTTGAAAAAAATGTGGAAGAAACGCACTTTCATGCAATAAACTTTATCATTTATATGAGTAATGGAAATTAAATATTTTTTTGTATAATTTTAATAGTTTCTTCACTATTTTTACGTTAGTCACAATTCAAAGGGGTATAAAAGGTTGACTGATTATTTTGCATTATGCCAGGTTAAACTGAATATTGGTTGAATATGGACAAAAATATATCAATATATAACAAAAGACAAAAATATATTGTTTTCTTTTTATGTATTTCAATTATATATTATGGTGCCTATACATCGTCCGGTTTCGTTTTGTTTGTAGCCATGTAAAATACATTTATATCTATTATTTTGTGGTGGTAAAAATACTTTTATAATTACTTTTGTAGCCTATTGTAGTGGTTTTATAGGTAATTAAATTTAAGTTGTAAAAAGTATGAAAGAGTACTAAGGTTGCTCATTTTTGTAGGGGAATGTGTTAAAATTACACAGAAGTGGTGAATCACTTATGTGAACTACAATTTCTTGTATAGAGAGGCATTCATCATAGGCGCACCTTTATTGATCGTGAACATATATTTTATAAAATGTATGCATAGAGGAAATAGAAGCATTCATTGGCATATTTTACTGGACTTAAAGAAAATTGAGCTGTGAATTTATCGTTTTTTGCTAGCTTTCATGCTTGTTGACACTCTTTCTTTTCCAAATTTTTGCCAAACGCATTGATGCGTATGCGTCAGCTTTTGAACTTCGTTTAAATCAATAAATTAAATAGCGTGTGCTCTGTGGTGTGTAGACTGCTAGAATTGTTTAAAATCGTATGAATCTGGGTGTAATAATATTATAACGAGACAGAATGCAATTATTATAAATAAACTTAAAAACCATCGTTTTATTTGCCCTTTTTTCTATATTTTTGTGCATTACTAGCTCAAGCTGTTATATTTTCTTTCGCAACTGTAGGTACTCTGAATAAGAAATATATATAAAAAGCTTAATACGACGTTAATACAACTGTTTTTTTTTTATTTCTAAATTTATTATGGTATGAAAATTTTTAAAATGAATTTGTAAATTGAAATTAATAACATTATTCTGGTTTTTACATCTATTGGCAATCCGAACAACAATTGTAAACATTTTCATATACATAGTTTATTTATTAATCAAAACGTGATGGGCTACGTACTTATAAATTAATATTTATCCACTTAATGTTACACAGAAGTTACACAAATTACACATAAAAACACTTACTTTTCAATACAAATTCGCAGGAGCAGCATTCGCACTCGCGACCTTCATACTGGCTGCTATAGTTAGGCCGAGACCGCTGGACCGCGCCTTAGGCCTGAAACTGCGTTAAGCGGGCGCTTGCTACGGGCACCCGTCGCGTGTCTACGCGCGTGGACACGCGGATGGGCTCCGTGGGAACGCGACGGCCCCCGTTGCGGGTACCCGTCACGAAGAACGGATTATTTTATTTACGCAGTGTCGCTAGTTCCATTTTAACGGTGTGCATGCACAGCCGTGTCGATGAAGAAGTAGTACCTAGGCAACCGAGCTCTGGTCTGGTGAAAATAGAGAATGAGAATGCTCATTAAATAGTATAGAATTACATTGCAAAACCGCTGGCGACACCGCGCATGCTCCGGCGCGGGTGTCCGTCGCACGGAGGCGGGACACGTGGCGCAAGCGCGGGACGTGCTTCCCCACGACGGATACCCGCGCGTGTCCCCGTAATGGAGCACTTTTGTATGGAACCGCGCGGACGTCCGCTTAACGCAGTCAGGCCTTAGGTATATGCGCGGCGAGATGGAGGGGGGCAGTGCAGGCCGCTGATTCGTTAACGCTCACGGCGTCTCGTCGCTCATTCGTCATTGCAGCCTAGTTCAGGCGACGCCCTATATACGGCCTATACAGCACAACGGTGCGCGTGAGCATGTCAGTGACGCGAATCCACAAGTTTACTCCTATCAAAAATCGCTCAATGCGCCTAAAGAACTTTTCACTTCAAAATGTCTACCAAATCTGTTCAGCCGTGACAAACAACGTCCAAACTTTCAGGATGACAATATAGTTGGTCTGCAATAATTACTTTCGAGTTAACGTGGGTTTGAACCCAAGCAGGCGTCACCCACAAATTCACAGCGTGTTTGTACACTTAGTTACCACAAGTAAAGCGCGCGTCGCTTCGTGAGATAAAAATACTGTAACACTGCAGGGCAAGGCCTGTCTACTTTCTGAATTCATGGTTTAAAACATAAAATGAGAAATCTTGTTGCTGTAAACATGTTGCACACACATATAGACTGCACGCGTTGCTGTCAGCAACACAAATACACTCCCAGATTCTTAATCGAGCTACTGTGCATTTTTTGTTTATAGGCTTTTGTAAATGATCTTGGAGGTAACACAAGTTACTAAATAAACGGTCACTCTATGTAAACCATTGTTTCCTTCAAAAATAAATGCGAAAAGACGACTAATTGCAGTACCTACTGTTTTTTTTGTATTACTATTTAAATTTGAAAACCATTTTTTTTTCTTTGTTTTACTATTGAAAGATGCAGACCTATAAACAAAATTATGCAGGGTGACTCGATTCAGGTGTCCGGAAGTGTATGTTGCTGCAATGGAACACATATTTATGACCCAGTGGCGTAGCTAGTTCTGAAGGGGCCCTGTATCAAAAGTTGGGCCCTTTTACCCGACTGCGGCGAAGCTCCAAAGAAGGGTTGTTTTTATTTGCAAAATAAATTAATTTCAATAGGTAATTGCACACTGACTTGGAAGGTTAAACTGATATTGTGGTCTTACTAAGATAATGCAAGAGCGAACTTGAAAATTGGAGCATTCTGGACTGGGATAAGGTAAGTTTTATTGCGATACGAGAATGTAACACCGACTGAAGTGAGCTAAAAGCATTTTGCAAAGCATTGAAGAAGCATCCCTGACTAGGAGAGTAGGTTAAGCTGTCATTGTGATTTTCAATAAGAAAATGCAAAAGCCAGCTTGAAAGTTGGAGCAACCTGACTTGGGTAAGTATGTTAGATTTTCTGTGTGATTTGATTAAATGAGAATTAGATTGCGCATTTGCGACTGTAGCTTCAAGTCTTTGTAAGCATAAAATACGTTAATTTCCATAGTTTCGTTTGGTATTCACTCATCAATAACGGGTCTCTTATCAATAAGAATTTGAGGTTTTGTATAATGATTTACGAATTTTTGCTTACACACTTCCCACGCCACGATACGGCTGTAGCTACGCCCCAGAGTCTGACGTGGTAACATTTGGAACTAAATATTTTACTTTGATGCAGACCTATGTATGATGATAGCACTACTTTGCCGACAAGTGCTAGTAGGTTTTGATTTAATTCACCCACATGCAACGTTTTTTGTTGTGCATTTATTTTAACAATTTATTTCCCATTCGAAGTGCAGTGTGACGCCCTCATTTTTTCCAAACTATTTTGCCAACCTGTACCACCGTACATAGTACTTACTATTTACATGGGTTTATAAAATCATAGACACTATCCCTTAATCAGTGACACATGTCAAGCATTGATAAAAGTTGAAACTGTCAATGTCATTGAACAATCGCATCCATCGCGGTGGACGTTAGAATGTAATGAATTTCTTGCATTATTGACAATAATATTGATTGAATTATGTGTAACTATATATGAAACAGCAAGTCTTTTAAGGTAATTGTTAATTTTAATATAACCAATAAACTTGTGTAGTTTATAAATTGCTTTTAATATGTTGTGTATCGTATGTTTCAGATGTATTCCCCACGGCAAAAGATTTTGTGGTTTGCCTTTAGTACAAGAGTTATCCTAATTATCTTGCAAGCAATATCAAACCTTATCATACCGGATCATGACGCTAACGTGTTCGTAAGCCCTGAAGACCCAAACTTGCGTAAAACGCACGCCGACATCGTCGTGGATAAGTTATTGGGGGGCATGAAGAGATGGGATGCTCAGTACTTTATACATATTGCCCAGTATGGTTATACCTACGAAAATTGTTTAGCATTCTTCCCACTGTTTCCTTTAGTTGTAAGATATGTTGCGTATGGACTCAATAGTCTATTTGGAACATTTTTAAACTTCCATAGCACACTATTGGTTTCTGCAACCCTTTTAAATATTATAATGTTTATCAAATCAGCTGATATATTACACAGACTGAGTTTAAGAATTTTGCGAAGTGAATGTAGAGCATATAAATCTGCAATATTGTACTGTATCAACCCAGCAAGTATATTCTTTTCAGCACCATACTCAGAATCACTATTTGCATGGATGTCCTTCTATACAATGTTCAAGTGCACAGAAAGTGAGACCTTAAGATTTGCTAATATTGATATACTGAGTGGCCTGCCAGCAGGATTTTCAATGATCACTCGATCTAATGGCTCTGTTAATTTGGGGTTCATATTCTATGCAAGCTTTAAAAATGTTGTAGAAAGAACTTTACCTGAAATTGTGTACAAATATAGAACATTAAAACATAAGTTAATATTGCCATTCTTGTTGTTACCACTGTTCACATCATTTGTGTCACTCTTCTTGACTGTGATCATAGCAATTTTACCATTTCTTTTAGTTCAAACATATAATTACTTTAAATATTGTGTACATAGTGAACATAACTTACCAGATTTTTTATCAAATACAGAATATGTTTTGCCAGGCAGTGCTGAAAGTCCATGGTGTAATAACAGTTTGCCATTATCATATTCCTATATTCAAAGTAATTACTGGAATGTTGGTTTCTTCAGGTATTATAAATTAAAACAAATTCCTAACTTCATTCTTGCTGCCCCTATCATTTTGTTGTTAATGTATCATTGTTTGTCTTATGTAATGTGTAACATAAGGTTGTGTTTTAGACTTGGATTAAAAACTAGTGTTATTGGATATTCAAATAAGATGCCTTACAGGCCAAAGCAATATTCTAAATGTTTTGGGGTCAATGATCCTACAATGTTTGTGTATGTAGTCCATATGTTGTTTTTATGTATATTTTGCATAATTTTTGTACATATTCAAGTGTCAACTAGACTCTTGGCATCTGCTAGTCCAATACTGTATTGGATATGTTCTAGTAAAATGAATATTGGTCCTACACCAACATCAGATCAGAATACTATCAATGAACATTTCCGACGTATTGGAATAGGAAAGAGAATCCCTTCACATCATTTGTCTATAGCTAATTTGGAGGGAGTTGACAATATGTACAGCAAGTGGAAAACATTTTTAATCTCCAGAAGGATGCCAGACTTCCAATCGCGAATGATACAGTATTATTTCATTGGATATTATTTTGTAGGAACAATTTTATTCTCAAATTTTTACCCTTGGACTTAAATATTTTTTACCATTACACTGGACATATCATTTACGTATCAGCTACAGACTGATGGCTTTAAATTAATCCAATTTATTTATCAACATATCATTTGTGATAAACTGATAAACAAACTAATGCATTCCATATGAAAACATAATAATTATCACAAATAGTTCAAAATATAATATATTTACTAATAATTACCGCCTTATAATAAACGTCGTAATGACGAGATCTTTTAGCAAATTAATATTTATAGTAGGTAGTGGAAATATCAACGTTAGAGCCCTTAGTATTTAAATGACCATGTTAAGGTTTTATGCTTGAAATGGGGCCTTTCAATGTTAACAATATTCAAATAATATGCTACATCGTCATTTAATAAATAACGCTTTTTATGAGGTAGTATAAAAGGAATAAGGTTTTCGTACAAATCGACTGTTATTTACTCTAGTCATTTATTTTGTGTTTATGTAGTTAGGAATTAAAGTACACACAGAACACTGAATAATATTCAAGGCAGACTGTCTTCTGAAACAAAATGAATTGGTGAAGGTTGCTGGCTTCACAAATTAAACGGAGACCCTTGAAGTATTTGTCATATGCTGTGTGTACATTGTTACAGCAGTCTATTTGCGAACACAAAGAATTATGTGTAAAATACCAAAGAACATGGCGATCGATTACGAGTTCGAATACCACTGCACTTTTTGTGAACGTTAGTACACCCGATTCAAACTTAATGGCGGTTCTGAACATGAGGCGAGTCGCTGCGCAGTAACGAATTCATGGGTCAGTGGGGGTGAGGGGTGCGGTACTGCGCAGCGAGTAGCGCAGTTCCGAGCCGCCATTATGTTTGAATTTTTTTTTCTTTGAGTTCGCGAATGGCAATTTAGATTAAATAATTTTCATTCATATGAAAGTTTTTTGTCATTATGTAGTATGTTAATATAAGTAGGTTTAGAATAAGATAATAATGATGATCAATCTTCTGATCTTGAAATGGAATTGACTTTAAACACGAATTAGCTCTATAAGAATTCATATTAGCTTTGTTAAGATGTAGCAAGGGACCACCGAATGAGCATTAGATGAAACCACCGGTGACCCTAAGAAATCCTAAAGGTTTTTATTCTGACAAGTCCTATTAAATATATATTCTAAAATAATTATATTTCTATTAGATTTTCGTAAAGCACGTCAGCTTCTCCGATTTATACACATAGCAGCCGTCCATTTTGAAATAGTCGCCATAAAATATTGTGCCATTTTAGAAAGCCTTATTGTGATTGTTCATGAGTCCCATGTTAGACCACAATATTACATGCTATAACTGCAGGATAGGTATTACCAGTTACAGATTTGCCAGCATTTTTCGAATAAGTATTAGCTTTTGCTAAAAATTGGACTTGTAAACGCTTTAAGCTCAACATTTTTAATGATATAGGTACCATTGTTATAGATCTTTTGTATTGCAGGGAGTATGATTTATTAAAATCATTTTTAACTATTTTTTTTCAGCCATAACTTTATCATATTTTAAAATCACTAGTTTATTTCCGATAATTACTTAACCATGAAAGGTTGAAATAAAAGTAATAACTAATATTTTGTGTATGGTTGTGAATATATATTTTTAATCAATTACAATTTAGTGTTAGATCGCACTTCTATCACTTTCTGTTATTTTCGATATTAAATTAAACACGATATCACAAGCTATAAAATAGTTTTATTGTTAAAATACACAATTATTTTCCACTTAATTAAATACTAGCATAAAACATTTCCTATTTTATGAGCAATTATTGATTAAATTTACAAGTTCTTATAATATTATGATTCTTTAAATCCGTTCTTTTATACAGTATTTTTATTTCACGAAGCGACGCGCGTTTTAATTGTGGTAACCAAGTGTACACGTGGTGAATGTGTGCGTGAACACATTCACAGCGTGTTTATACACTTGGTAACCGCAAGAAAAGCGCGCGTCGCTTCGTAAGATAACCATACTATACTATAGATCGTATTCTGATTGGTATTCTGATTCCACCACTTTGCCTCTATAAGCACAAATCGGGAATAACTGATTTAACAGAAATTATACTCAGAAATAAAAACCATGCAGTGAAACTTAAAAATTGTTGACGGCAATCAGGAATACGACCAGTCATTATGTAGTCCAAGTAATTTCAAAGCACACACCCCTCTGCAATACGTGCCACAGATTTTTGTGTTTGTGAAGATAGTCGCAGATGAGTTTCTTATTTAATACGGACTTATTAAAAAGGAGGTTGTGCAGATTCCGTTCTTTCCGAGATTTTCTCCAATCTTCGCGCAAGCGGTGTTTACCGCGCGACAACCCTATATACAACGTCGCGACATCAATCGTCGGGCAGTAGCTCACTAGACACAACACCCGTCTGGTCGGAGGATCCTCCTTTTCTATGGAGGATGAGTTAACTTTAGACCTTGTTTCTCATACCTTTATAACTTCACAAACGATCCGTTGCGCGTACTGTACCTTACAAATCAGCACAACTACAACAATCACCACAATAACATACAGCATTCCACCTTTTATATAATTTACGAAAGCCTATTTTACAATTATTTATCGTCAACACGTTGAATTCTATATTAATTTACACTTAAGAATAGTGGCAGTACTAAAAGAAGTCCACAATAGACATGGAATTTTCTTACGTGCCTAACCACGCATGCTAACACAAATAACCGAAAGCAATCTTCGCGCGAGTAAGCGATGGTCGCGATCGTTTGAAGGAATTTTGACGTACAAACACGACTTGATTAATCGCGCGACTACACGCGATTATGTCACATTCATATAAAAGGGCGCGACGATCGCTTTTGGTTAGAACGCGGCTTAAAACCTCAAACGGAGAACTTGTATTGAGATTCTCTTGCCTGTAAAATATTTATTCATTATTATCTACGTTCATATCGGTCGACGAGGGTTTCGGAGAGGCATCAGCTGAGTCCGACAGTCGGGACGAGACCGACAGGTCAGCAACGGCGACGGGGTCGGCGCTGGCCTCCCCGTCGCCGGCGTGACCCTATGCAACCGCTAGCGCCTGCTGCAACCGCTGGCGCGCGCGTCTTACCCGCTCCTCTTGACGTCTTACGTCATCCTTGGATATGGTCACAGCCGCAATCAGCGGCTGTTCAGGGTTTAAAAAAACCCCCGGGTTTTCGAGTATGGATTGTTTCGATCCGGTTTGACCTGGAAATGGTAAAACAAAATATTCGTTTATTGCAGAAATTTTGAAGAATACTTAGTTCAATTAAATAACAGTGAATTATGTAAAGGTCTTTTATCAAAAGCTGTGGTCGAGAGGTCCTCGGCCCCAGCTTTTGATAAAAAGACCTTTTGGGGTGAAAACATCTCATTGTCTGCAGGCCCCAGAATCTTGCTTTGCGACAGCTCACAACGCATGTGTTTCCTTAAGTATCTCTATTGCCTATTACAGTATGTAAATGTTAGAGTTTCAACTTTATCGACGCCTTCAAAAAATCTGAAGTCGTAGACAAAATTCCCGCATATTAAGCACGCATGAAGTTTTTAATAGATTAAAAATGCATTTTGTTTTGCTCCTTACCTGTAATAGGTTGAGAAGAAACATGAAGAGCTGTTGCCAGTGACTGAATGATGGTGGCATCCGAGTTATATGGGCCCAAGGGCTTGATGTATTTAGGCAGGGAAGTGGTGCCCCTCACTCCATCCGCATCACACGCCGTCAAGCCCTGAAACACCATAAATAAGAAAACAATTAATAACAAAACAATATTTTTTACATAAATTAATTAGCTATGAATCATGAAACATGTGTGTAACTAAGCAGTTAGCGGGTGCTAACTGCTTAGTTACGCACATGTTTGGGTCGACATGATTCGTCACAGCAGGGCGGCAAAATCGAATATTATGTAGATATTTAATCGAAAAAAAGCCGACCCAAACATGATGGCGAACGGAGTTTGCCGATCGGCACAAGCCAAATGAAAACTGAATATGGGCAGTAATTGCTTCGGGTCGGCTTTGTTGTCAACAAATACTGCCGAATCGAATGTGCTGACTACTGCTGAACCATACAAGAGTGTAGCACCCCTGAGACACAAGTGGAATTTAAAAAAAAAAACAACCGACTTCAAAAAAAAAACACTACAAAGTGAAAAATAACTTTAATTTCGGAAGTCGGTGTCTTTGGTTTAGAATTTTCGTTCTTTGTCACCGACTTCCGAAATTAAAGTTATTTTTCACTTTGTAGTGTTTTTTTTTTTGAAGTCGGTATTTAAAAGTTTTTATTTTTCTCTTTTTAGTTGTGGTACCTACCCCACACAAATTCGAATACCACTACCTGCTATGTAAATAACAGTGACAGGAAGTTATCATATCATCTACATACTAAGTGGGGAAAAAATACGTATAATTGAAGCTAACTCAAAAACTACCCAAGCAAAGTTAATAAAATTTATATGGGACCACCTCTGAAGTATGATCTACCAAACAAAAAAAGAATCATCAAAATCTATTCATAATTGGCGGAGTAATCGCGTAACAAACATACAAAAAAAAAAAAAAAACATACAGACGAATTGAGAACCTCCTCCTTTTGGAAGTCGGTTAAAAAGTTAATGCTTACTTCTAGCCTCTTTTCCCAGAACAACTGTTTGGGTTTCTCCTGTGTACCATGTTTCAGGTCTGTTTTCACTTTGCTTTCCTGTGTCTTATAGACAGTGACCGGCTGCTTGAAAATTGACGCCGTCTGACGAATAGGAGGTACCAAAGACGCATCGGATCTGACTCCCCTGTATCAAAAAAGATGTAATATGTTATATTGTTGAGTTATGAAGAAGTGAAGGCATATTTGTGTTAAAATTATGATTCTGTTAAGGTTTTATTAATATTTTTCTATTTGTAAGTCTCTAATATATTTTTTCTATTTCAATCTATTTTGTATGTTTTACTATAATTCAAGGGAAGTTGTACACATAATAAAAATGTTGGACTGATTTCAGAACTGTACTTTGTCATGCTATATGAAAGTTACTGGAACAACATGCTTAAATACAATGTTTTAACACCACTACCACCTTGATATGAAAAAGTGTTGGGTGATTCTTTATTTCCAAAGATAAAAGAATGAATGTATGTATATGTATGTAATGTCTTCAAATTAGCGCAGAAGTGATTGTACTATTATTGTAATATTAAGCAGGATTGTCATTAAAGTGAATTTTTATAAGACATTACTTGATGCCAAAGTTTTATGTTAAATTCTAGTGATTTGCTACAGTGATTATGGACAATGAGGTAGTGAGTTATATTAAATTCTTTGAACATTTTAAGCAGATTAATAAAACAAGTCAGTGTAAGGAGATTGATGATTCTCATCATAACATAGTAACTAAAATCCATTATTCAATTATTATTTTTTGTTACAAAAGTGAAGTCTTCATTATGAGACATTATTTGGTGCATGGATGAAGTGTAAGTTAATAATTTTAACCCATGAGTGGACAAATAAGATTAATTTACAACAAGAAAAACATAAAACTCAACTCTATGTACAGACGCCAGCACATCAAGCTACCCGAAACTGTCAAATTTTCCCAATCAACTTTGAACCTTAACTTTCAGGGATAAAGTCGAAAATCTATTAAATAAATTTGACAGACTGTAGTAGCCTGATGTGCTGGCGTCTACAGTTATTGACTTACCAACACTTACTAAAACAAAATACATACTGCTTGGTGCAAAGAGTAGCAAGCAAGGCAGTTTTATGTAAGAAAATAAGATCTGTATAAAAGCATTTTGCTTTGAGGTAATTTTTAAATGGGATCTTTTCAGCTACCTGCAATATGAACTGTATTTCAAGCCACAATTGATTGAAAATTGAATATTCATGCTACAAGTAGTTGATAGGATAGTGCCCTGCATATTGCCATGGTATTGGGAGTCAAAGATTCAAGTCTTATTATTTTATTTTTATTAGCAAAGCTGCCAAGGTATGATGTGATATAATGGCAATGAACTGTGAAATGATGAAGCACTAAAAGCCTAAGCTTGTACAAGGAGTTTGGTTAACATATGAACAGGTACTAAAACTGGTTTGTATCAAGCGGTGCATTTCTGGTGTGATGACTAAACAACAACTACAAAGACAAAAAACACTGATTATGTTTCAAAACAAAGAAAAACAAAACATAATCATTGTTTACACACAGAGCCAAACTATACCTAGGCACACTTATTACAAGCTTCTATTCAACAGCATTAAACAATACAGATGGTACACAAAGCAGGACTGCACTAATGATCACAACACAAGTGGAAGAAGTTTATGACACTAATGGGAACCTGTAGTCAAACTGCGCGCGTGCTTTCTTGGCCTTGCACAGCAGCATAGTGTTTATTTGACCCTGCTGAAAGTCGAAACACGACAGGTCCATACTATCACCCAGATAACGAACTAGCTCAGCCTTACTGCGAAACTTTTTACCTGTTGGGCTACAGAAAAGTTTATTGTCACTGTGGACCAGTCTGCCAGGAGCTGGTGTGCGTTAGCATCGGTTAATCCCTGATTTAGTGATGGATATGTAAATGTTAAGTTAGACAATTTATTAGCCATGTTAACTGACCAGTTGATTATGTCATAGCTCACTCTAAGTTTCTAACATTCATTGTTACTTAAGTATGTGAATTATTGGTTCTATTTCATAACCTAAGATCATGTATGTAAACATGACAGTGAACATGCTAATTACAGAACCTGTTGGACAGGATTACAGTAATTTATATCCAGGTTAGGATCTCATTATCCAGTTACATTTTAATTGGGTCTTAAATATTACTTTAAAAGTTCATACTAATAATTACTGAATGACCCACAGAGAGATATCTTCATTTTTGATTATCAACTGCAATTTTGCAAATTACTGAAACAATTTATATACATGAGGCCTTATAAACAATATGCATTTGTACCTGTAATAGTAAACATCAACTTTTCCGGCAGATAAGCCCGTTTTCCTGAGAACTTCTTCCCTTTGCCAACCTTTGGGTAAGGCAGGACAGTCCGATCTTTTCTTTTCTATAGATATGTTCATTGTACTCATTTTTTACGAGATACTTGTTCCAAGACAACTAGAATTATACAGAAATTACAAAATTATTACCTACAAGCGGTAAATAAATAAGTAAATTCGGTCGAAATCTACAACAGTACTTCACTTTAATCATTTACTTTGTCATTTTTGACATTGACAGTAGCATCTGCATTCTGCATCAGCAAGCAGGTAAGTACAGAGCGCTCAGTATATTTTTCATATGCATTCCCCTGGAAAAATTGCAACACCTTAATGGGCACAATATAGGTATTTTGGGGAAAAAATTACTGCAGTGTCGTAATGTTGCAAGCAATAAATGTTTTGTGTAAATAAATGGAAAAATATAATTTATACACTTAGTAATTTGAATAGAAACTAGAAAGTCTTGATAATTAACATCTTAGTTAGCAGTTGTAAAAATGTGTTTGAATCTGTACAAACACAATAATATATTACTTCTTTCCAAAAAGAAGCAAACTAACTAAAATGCAAAATTGTAATGGCGAATTTTCGTAAGTTCGTTGGCAACTTGGTTCTTTGTTTTTTACTGGCTCGGGAACTGTGTTCTTTGAGCCAAAAATAATGAACAAAATGTGATTTTGGTGCTTCGGCAATCGGGCTTCCCTTCTCAACCCGATCATCAATCCGTTCTACTTTATTTAGTTCAGTGCAGTCGGTCGTCGGAATTCTGACAAAAAAGTACTCTGTGATTCTGACCAATTCTGACTTGCGGTGAATAGTGTTTATCGTCGAGTTAATTTTAACAAGGAAATACGAATACAGCCCACTCCTTCAGCAGAAATACAAGTGATATTTGCAGAGGTGCCCAGTTTTTATCTAGGATCACTCACATGTATGTATTTGCCTATTATTTCTCAATAACTGGTGTTGGTTATTTCGCTGAATGATGTCAACTTTTGCTTTGGTACTTTCACTTTGAATCATTTTATGAATTTAAATGATTATGGTGTTATTTATTAGGGATTAGAAGATTCCTATGATGTAAGAATATTGCAGCTCCTTTACTAATCCAAAGTTGACATCATAGTATGTTTGTTGCTCCACATCACAAGAATGGTGTTGAATGTAAATAATAACAAATAGGTACAATCTAATGAATTTCAAACATTAAATATCTTACTGTCAACTAGTAACAGATATAGTTTTCCCAAAGCCAGTATCTGATAATAGCACAGACAATTTTATTACAGTACCAAGATTACCCACTTGTGTTTTTATCACCTACCTGTTTTAACTATCTCTTTACCCTTTTTTATGATTAATCAGTTTTATAAAAGCATTGCAGTTAAAAAAATATAATTTTGTAAGTATTAAATGTATTGTAAAGTATGTATGGACTGCATATTCAAGAATACTCTGAAATAGCTGTGTTCGACTTAAAGCCAACACAAATAGAGTAGATATTGGTAATGGTGATTAAAATTATTGCTCTCCTCAGCCTGCTTAAGGGATCCCCGCAACGATAAATTCCAATTGATCAGTTGCCATCAATTTGTATTGTATGCATTTGGTAGACGATCAATTTGTGCATCAATGTGTATCAATCACCTAAAAATGTATGATTGCAATCAATCATTTCGGGGACCTTTCACCAATTTGAAGCATGCAATTTTTCTGTACTTCTGTCTATTCAAAATCTATAGAAAATTGTTTGAGTCTCCCTTTGCGTTCTGTTTGGACTATGAGAAATTTAGATTTGGCTGAGCAGAGTCGTCTCTTTAGCTTCATGCCCTATTTGCTTGGTTCCTTTATAGCCAACCTATTCAGCTGCCTTTTATATTCTGTCTTAGTAAGCAGTTTTGCCTAGGGTTTCAGTAATCTTTAATAGGTATTGAATGATATAAATGTCATGAGATATATGACTTTTGTTTCCCACCAGTTTCATAAATATTTTTATTTCCCATGAAAAATGAGATCATACTTTTGCTCATAGATTACTACATGATGACAGCACAAATTCTGCTTTAAAAATAGAAAAAGCAACTAAATATCTATAGATCTGCTAAGTCTATAGGAATTAAAATGAGAATTTCTAATTTCTGGAAATTAAAATATGTTAATATATTTTTCACAAATAGGAAACTCATTTTATGATTATTGAAATAATAATGAGTGGACTTAAAAGGTGATATGCTTATTCTAATAAGAGTCTTGGTTGTCATGCCTACAGAAGTACAGACACCCTACAACACAATATTTTTATTTCTTTCGGTTTTAACCCAATAATATAACACCATTCCTTTTTAAATTCTAAAACCAAACTAGGTTCTTCCAACCATGATTTTCCTGGAATATTTGCCTTCTTGTAGAAACTAATTTAATGTTATTAAAATGTATGTCAAACTCGTTAAAACCAAATTGCTTACATGACAAGTAACATCACAAATGTGGGTATACTATACCCACATTTCGCCAGTTATGTTTAGGTGCCATGTAATAGATCACAAGCCAATTGCCACCAACCGGGCCCAAATCCAGACTCCGGGCTGCCTCTAAGAAATTCCAGATGAAACCCCAACCCAACCCATTGTCGAAGTCCCAAAATACATAGCAATAATTAGTAGATTCAATCTGCTAATTATTGACACTGTTCTGTGGTGCAGAATGTATGTAATCATTAGTTTCATTTACACTTTTCTTATACATTTTGTATAAATGGGATTATTTTATTAGTTCCAATTATTCAAAATTATTTTGCCCCACTTTTAAGAAGCCCATCCTTCCTTCCAAAGTCTAAACAAAATATTGCTTTAGTTTTGCTTTTTAATGTCCATTCATAAATTACGTCACACGTTAAGGGCTACGGAGAGGGCAACAAAGTGTGACATTGTGTGACAAGGAGGGGGACGAGACATAAACTTTGTTAAATCACATGTATATCTCTAAAGTATTGAAAAAAAATTTTCAACTGTAACAAAAAACTTTTCATTTAAAATTACAAAATATATGACATCACACCAGGTGGGTGTAACACTATGTTGTAACAATTATGTTGGCCCCTTAGTTGATCATATTTTAAGACTCACCACTGAATGACTGATTACGGGAATTCTTCTTATAATATATGCTCTAAAATTCAGTTTTTCGTTTTCCTTTGACTGTTATTTTTTAATTCATGACATATTTCTCTAAAAAATTATTTAAATAAATTCATTTTATTAACTACTAGCGGACATCACGCAGTTTCAAATAAAATAATAGCTTATGTTACTCGCTGATAATGTAGCTATCCATTGCTGAAAGAATTTTTAAAATCGGTCCCAGTAGTTTTAAGTTTATTCGTTACATACAAAACTACAAATCTTTCCTCTTTATAATATTAGTATAGATATAGATTTCTGAAGTTTGGTAAAAATTAATTAACCTATGTAAAAAATGGAAATTACAAATACAGTTAACTGCATGCCATGGTAACATTTAGTCATTGACAGCCTCTTTATTTCATAAGCAGTGTGGAGCAGTTTTCTTAAAATTTTAGTACACTTATTATATTACTGACGTGCGGCTGATTGTACTCTTAAGATTTTTACTTAAAAATCAATGTAAATATTTTTGAAATTTACCAAAAATCAATTTGAACGCAACATAAACCAGCTAACTGAAAAAAAATATTATTTACTCATTTAGTCAGATTTAAGGCTCTCACACTGGCATTAATGTCACACTAAATGTCGAATTCCTTACTCGACTTGGTGTGTATAAAACTTGCTGCTGTGTGAAGGCTAGCGCGCGACATTTAAATTGTTCTAGGAATGGTTTATACTTAGATAATATAATATCGCAAAGTCGCGTCGTACCTACTTTTAATGTATTCTTATCGTAATGTGTCCTAGACACCCTGGCTGAAAATTTTAAGTTCCTGCTAAACTCATGACACTAGGAAAAATTGTGTTTAAGCAATAGACATCTTTATTGTTTTCATGTGCGTGCACTAAATAACCGAATGATGTATCTTATCTTACATAATAATCACTGTGTACTTACTTGTACAGCAGTTAAGTGCATTTTCGCATAATCACTTCTGCAATCATTGCACACTCGTTTGTCGAACTCGTAACGCGCAGATTGTTTCCAATATTAATATTGTTTCCAATATTTTAATATTGTTTTATGTCGTGTATTGCGACACAAAAGGACGACGGGTGCTGCTAGTCTCACGCCTGTAGATCAATTAATCGCTTCAAATATTCATAAATCGAACGAATGTCGGCAGTTCGCCTCCTTGAACTGTCTTTTCGCAATTGGATGTTTAAATATCGCTGGCTTTGTGTTATTCTATCGTCTTTTGAATTACTATGGTGCAATTTGTGTTTACAAATGCGGCTATTGTTTTTATTACACTTCATGTTCTTGATAACTGTTGAGTTCTCAGAGTCTAGAAGTAGCATTCTTCTTGTAACATGTAACTTTGACCCCTCTAAAGTGTAGCACAATCCTTAGCGGCCATCCTTTCAGCTTTGCCAATGATGTTTTGACTTTATTCCCAGTTTCTCTAAAATGAGTTCAAAATATGCTCCACTAAAATCGGCAGTCCCTCATCTTCTCGTCCTTCGAGGGAGGATAGGTTTTAGATAGAGTAGAAATAGTCAGGATTGAATTATAACAGGGAGTCTTTTTTAGCAATTATTGGAAGTAATGTCTATAATAAAGACAGAGGAAACTGACATTAGCACCGCAGACTGCATAGGTCAGTATTTGCATATTATATAAATAGTATAAATGTTGCGGGTCAGAACTGTGCCTGCTTTGAGCTTTTTGCACACACTTCTACACCCAAGCAGCAAAATTCTCCTATAGTAATCGACTTAACTGTTACATCTTATTTACTGTACCTGCAATCTATGCAAATACATTTTTACTTTACTTTACTTTACTAAACGTCTTATAGGAATCTAATAGACGCTTTGACTAAGATCACTGCTCTTACAGCATTTTATAAGACGATCTGCGCTTTTGATACTATAATATAAATGCATTTAATAAGATTGTTTACTCTTTGTTAACGTCTTATTTCATTCTTCTATAATAAAAAAAACGGATTCGCGGGTTTTGCGGATTTCTAACGGATTGTTAGCACCAAACTAGCATGCCCTCCGATTTTTATAGGTAAGATTCTACTTGTGCGTGTAGGACACATTTACTTTTACTAGAGTAGGTAATCGGCCTAGAACCCTAAAACTTAAAGGATAATAATAAAGCTTCCGAAAAAAATGATTAACTTCCGAAAATCTGTGGCTGACCATAATACAAAATTTCCAAAAAAATACTAAGTTTCCGAAAAGTCAGTGTACTGCAAAAGTTAGTGACAGAAACGAATCGCTGCAAAACCGACTCCACGTAGTCTTGTCTGCCCTACCCCTAGCCTAGAGTGTAATTTAGCCCGCGTAGGCGCGGAGGGGCGAGGTGGCCCGCGTGTGGTGAGCGTTAAAACCATCTGCGACGATAAACTCGCGTGGGACCGCCCGCCGGAGCCTCGCAGCTCCGGAGCCGTGACAGAAACCATGCCTGCTGCATATTGCATGCTCGCTTGCATGCTGCATGCATACATAGTGTATGCTTGTTTGCATGTTTGAAATTTTTTTTTTTTTTTGTTAGCCTATTTTGTGTCCCACTGCTGGGCAAAGGCCTCCCCTATTTCCTTCCAAACCTCTCTGCTTTGTGCGATTTCAGGCCATGATGGTCCCGCAAACAACTAGATCATCACACCACCTTCGCCGCGGTCTACCTCGACGGCGTTGTCCTTCTTCAGGCGTCTAGTGAGTTTCGATCCCATCTCTCCGGGTGCATTCGTGCGACGTGGCCGGCCCACTCCCACTTCAGCCTGGCTGTTTTTTCTCCAACATCCGCTACTTGAGTTATGGAGATGAAAAATATTACGTCAGCAAATTCTGTATTGATTTTTCAGTATTTTATTCGGTCGTTTCAGTATTTTATTCGGTAATTTCTTTATTTGTATTCAAATTCAAAATATTTTATTTCACATAAACCTACATGGGCACTTATGAAACGTCAGAAGCTAGGTGCACGGTTCCAATTGGTCGTTTCCTATGGAGAAGAGCCGGCAAGAAACTCCACGGTTACTCTTTTAAAAATACAATACTTTCAAATAACTGTGTTACTACGTATGGGAGGACAGTGTAGGTCTTTCAATAAGTACTAAGTACTAAACAAAATAGAAAATGGTCTACAGGTCTACAATCCACTAATCCTACAGCGTTCTCACATTCACAAACTAGAAAAGAATCTATACAAAAGATAAATAAATTAATAAAACTAAAAACCTATTTTAATAAAACACAATTATATGATTGCTATTACAACTGTAATCAATCTGAATAATTATCATGTCCACAAAAGTCACTAATAAAGAGTTGAAATTAATTCTCATATAAGCTGTCGGAAAATAAGTATTTATAGCAGGAAATTTCATATTTTGAGTATGCACGTATTAAAAAAAAAAATCCGGGCCGTTTATTAGTACCCAAACTTAAATATGGCGAAATACTCGTAGGTATCTCCTGTCTTAACTTTGACTAAATTTTATTATAAAAGTTTTGATAATGCAATATTAGGGCATGTGATCCAGATCCAATGGCGGCTTAAGTTTTTGTTAAGTATTATCGAATAAACAAATAATAAATACGTTTAGTTTTGAACGGGCATGAAGATATGTTTATTATCATCGAATACTTTATCAATAAAATTAATTTCGCATGTTGAGCCTACTCAACATGCGAAATTAATTTTAAGCATGCCTACATGCTTTACTTATACAACAGTTAAAAAACAAAAGTTATATATTATGCTAATAGATATTATAATGTGGATTACTTTCCCTTTGAAAATAATATATTTTTTAACACAGCACGTCACCGTTACAAAAAGAATGAAGAACGAATGCTCTAGTAATGGCATCACGCTGACAACTGTTGGATCAATAACACCAGTAAAAGCACCTAATGAGATAATTATAAAATCGAACTGCACTTTACCGGACTGTAACAAAACGACTATAGGGTGTAATATTCCTATTAACTGCGCCAAAAT
The DNA here is from genome assembly GCA_949152395.1 of Agrochola litura. Classification (NCBI taxonomy): domain Eukaryota; kingdom Metazoa; phylum Arthropoda; class Insecta; order Lepidoptera; family Noctuidae; genus Agrochola; species Agrochola litura. The sequence continues at coordinate 10,193,123 of OX424509.1, read as the reverse complement.
ACGGTTTTATAAACGTTTATAGTATTTTTATAGGACTTAAAATACATGCTTTTAGGATACTTACAGGACCAGATTTTGCTACTTGGGTATCCTTGAACAACACTATCGAATTCCAGTTGGGAAGATGACTGCCTCTTCATTAATGAAGGAAGGCAGTCATCTTCCTTGATTCTTCCTTGTCACAAGCTAATGGGAAAATCTTCTTTCTTCTTCCTCTTCGGACTTTCGCAAAGTCTCTCAAAGACCCTATTTTTGTGAATGGCCTAATACGATCAAGGCTTTACTCCTCTCATTTCGTACGATTTAACGCGTTGGGATTATGAGATTCTTGGTTGGTTGGAATAAAGCAATATAGAAAAATAGAAGGAAAATGTCGTTTATTATCTCTCTTTATTGTCTCCTAGAACTTCGAAATTATTTTATGCATGAGCTTGGTCTCGAAAAGACGCGGTACTACGCGAGTAGACTTGCATCGGAGGCGGCGGCTGCTGCGGTGCGGCGCCGGCGCGGTGTAGTATTGGCAGGCACGGACGCACAGCCCAGCTAGCATGCGGTAGCTCCCCAAGTGTCTCAGTGCGATTTTATTTCAATTTACATCAATTTATGCCGTATAAAAGTAGCTGAAGTTTCAATCGTTATAAATTACTTAGCTCGTTTCACCAAAAGTCTGTGAGGACCATTATTCATTAGCATTTTGATTTGACAATGGAATAACTTTTGTAGGTTAGCTTACTAACGGCCAAAAGCCAGGCCATAGTAGCCATCACCTGGTAGTTTATTGACCCATGTCGACTATAAAGAATATTAAGTCTGCACGCGATCTATGTATTTAGCCAATATTGCTTATGTGTATGATTTGCTTGATATTATTTATAGTATTTAAGTAAATGTTATTCATGCAAGCATTCACTTAATATAAAGCTTTAATAAAATAGGTACTTAATGGCTTTCTTCAGGACCAGTTTAAAGTGCTGTCTAAACAAATGTCAATAGTTCTTATGAGTCATTTTGAGGGAGTTTCTTCCCCGATGCTTGACTAGTTTTGTACTCAATCGGATCCTATAATCACGAACAGTTACGCTTCAACTTCGCAAATCGAACTGTAGAGGTCACATTCGTACATCATAATCACCAACTTCAACAAAGGTTGGACACCTGCCCGGAAACCGGCCCCGAAATCTACGTCACTCAAATATTGCGGCATTAAAGGTTCATTTGTTCGATGCAAAGGTCATTAATGAACACGCACAAATATATTGTCTTCTTCACATAATACCATCCATTTTTAGTTTTTGTAGCCTCCTAATGGGGTTAGGGAGGGGTTCAAATGACAAGTGACGAACTGACGTCATCAACACTGTCTCTGTTAATCAGGTGCCTAAATATGAACTTTGTTTATGATGTGGGCTAATGATTCTCCGTGCCCTACCTAACTTACGAGTTGATTTAATATCCAAAATGTGGCAATCAGGTAATTAATCGATTAAATCTTTGCATTCGAAAGAGGCGTTGATATAATATTAACTCAATGGAAAGAGGTAATACAGCTTTTATCAAACAAGATTATTACGTGGAAATGTCAAGCTTATTAATGCTAATAAGTACTAAAGTCTGCCAAGCAATTGCTGGCTTCGCACTTTGTGCTGAGCCACAAAGTTGTTGCGTTACCACATAATGTTTAAATTGCACCATTAGTATAAAAAGCTAACCTAACAAAGAATCGGAGCGGAAACATTCGTGGCAACGTCCCCTAGAGCTTACGAGCACAGCTAATCCTAGAATTAGACAGTATATACGTTTGTCTGTATAGATACGTAATACATCAAAATGTCAAGGTAAGGCACCGCGGTAGAAGCGCGAGCATGCGAAGCGAATAACCCGCAAAAGCTCTGAAAGCTATTAAGCTTTTTCGGTTATCAGCGACGAAGGAAGGTAGGGCTGCTTTGTTGCTTTATCCGAAAATGTCAGGCGCGGCCTGTGACGTCATCAGCGAAATGGCGCGACATTTCGCGGTGCGCCTGCCACGCCCGTGCCCACCCTAATCTCTTGTCATGACAGGGTTGTCCGAGCGAAGCGTCCCTCAAGGTTCTTTCTTAGGACCGGCCTCGTTTTTACGGTTACCAGCACTGATAGTTGCTAAATTATAGGCTGAAATGGGCTTAATTTAATCACGGTAAAGTAAATCTAAGATTACGAGCTCTATAAATCGTATACGAACGTGTCTTTATTGTTATGTTACGTAGTAGCGTTTGAGCCGTCTCGTTTATCTCTAGTACCTATGGGAAAATGCCATTTTAAATAGGTACAATGTCTTTGAATCTCGGATTTATCAGATGTATGTATGTCATAATCTCAGAGAGATAAAACTTTTGATCATTTGTATTAAAGTGGATAATGTAAAGTTGACATTTAATCCGTTAATGACGTTATATAGAATTGTTAACATTTGATGCAATCTTGAGTGTGTTTTGTCTCGTCATTGTGACATCTTTTACTGTTTAATTTATATATATTTTATGTATAAAATTCTCGTGTCACAATGTTAGTTGCCATACTCCTCCTACATCCTCCCTCTCACAGAGAGTAGGCCTGTGTCCTGGGACACCACTGCTGGCAGTGGGAACATTATAGGCTGATGATGATGATGATAATACTCCTCCGAAACGGCTTGATCGATTTTTATGAAATTTTATATGTATTCGGTAGGTCTGAAAATCGGTCGTAATCTATTTTTCATACCCCTAAGTGATAAGGGTGGTCCACCCAACGTTTGCCGGGTCAGCTAGTTTTATTATATAGGGCAGCAGAATTTGTATTGAATTGTTTTTGGCGTATGCAGTTTTAACGAATTTTACTGGTGCAACACTGTACTTTCGTCTTCTTTCCTGATGGTGAGGATCATAGGGCAGGACTTTGTGTAATTTTAAGACAGTATGTATAATTTTCTGACTGTGAGAATACCGCTAAGGGAGTATAACTCATTGGTTGGGAATCTGTACGGTTTGGTATACATGACCTTAATAAGAGATCTCTGTGCTCGCTCTACCTCAAGAAACTTCGTTTTTGTCGCACGGGTATGCAGTAGGTAAGAATTGATTGAGCCAGAGGGACATGGATTTCAGTTAAAATTTTTTTGGTTGTCAAATGACTCAGGTTCTTAAATATCCAGATAAATTTTCTCATACGGACCATGACCCATATCTGCATGAGTATGCCAAGATAACCGCTGATCAATGATTATACCTAGGTATTTTATATGAGTCACTTTTTCAATATTTCTACATTTCAGTTAACATTTTTTGGTTGTCAAATTTCTCAGGTTCTTAAATATCCAGATACATTTTCTCATACGGACCATGACCATATCTGTATGAGTATGCCAAGATAACCGCTGATCAACGTTTATACCTACGTATTTTATGAGTCACTTTTTCAATATTTCTACATGAACAGTTTGTGCTAGATATATTAAGGACAAGTGTGGATTTACCACAAATTTAAATATTAAATTTTACCTAAGTACTAAGTTTTCCATAAAAATGGCCATACTTATTTTATTTTTGTTGGTACTTGGGAAAAACATTTCAAAACGAGTAGGTACCTATTTACAAAAATATTAATTAAAATGTTGTCACTGGTTATTGAATGACATTATTTTGTCCTTTACCTAAATAAATAATTAATTATTGTTGATTTGTAAAGGTCAAAATACACACATCAAAAAAATCTAAGCCACACGCATCATTTACAGAAACTGCATGTTTTACGAATTGATACTTAATTTTTGTCTTAACAAAGTAGATTGGTATACAACCTTTTTGTTCTCGGAAACATACTGGCTGATTAAAAAAATATAAACTTTTCGTTGTGTTGTTTTCATTAAAATAAACTAATAATTTTTTCCCGATTTCATGTGTTTTCGTTGCTTGATATATTTGGTATTTATCTCACTTTTATGATTTTGAGATATACATTTTTTTTTTATAACATTTGTACCACTGCTGGGCAAAGGTCTTCCCCATAATTTTCCAGTCTTCCTTATGTTGTACCTTCTCCGGCTAGTCGGTCAGGAACGAGTCCAAATCGTCACGTCAGCGCTTTTTAGGCCTGCCCCGGTGGCGACGCCCGTCATCAGGCACCCACTGTGTGGCGATCCTGGCCCATCTGTTTTCATGCATCCTATAAGTATGACCCGCCCAGTCCCATTTCAGCCTCGCAGACTTATCGCCAACATCGGCGACACCTGTCTATATGGTGTATTATGGTGTTCCGAATTTTGTCGGTGCGTTTGATCAATCAAAATCAAAATCAAAATATTTTATTTCACATAAACCTACATGGGCACTTATGAAACGTCAGAAGCTAGGTGCACGGTTCCAATTGGTCGTTTCCTATGGAGAAGAGCCGGCAAGAAACTCCACGGTTACTCTTTTAAAAATAATTGGCTTTTACAATACTTTCAAATAACAGTGTTTCTAGGTATGGGAGGACAGTGTAGGTCTTTCAATAAGTACCAAGTACTTAACAAAATAGAAAATGGTCAACAGGTCTACAATCCACTAAGCCTACAGCGTTCTCACATTCACAAAATATGTAGAAAAGAATCTATACAAAAAAAATTAATTAATTAAAAAAAGTAAAAAACCTATTTTAAATAAAACGCAATTATATGATTGCTATTACAACTGTAATCAATCTGAATAATTATCATGTCCACAAAAGCCACAAAAAAAAGTATATAATGTCAAATAATAGAATAGTAAATATGTCAAGGGCGAATGTAAAAATAAATAAAAATAAAGATTTAAATAAACATGGTAATTTGGGAGCAGTTAATAGACTCTTACTTATTTATGCCGTTAATGAGGTACCAGGGAAGCCACATGTGCAGAAGGAATTATTGCCAAATTTCCTTGTCTTCAACGTAGTCTTTAATTTTATAATATGAATTCTTGATAAGGACACGTTTGATGTGGGTTTTGAACTTCCCATCGCTAAGTTCTGTCACAGACTTTGGCAACTTGTTATAAAAGCGGATACTGTTTATAAGAAATGACTTGCTTGTTTCAGTTAATCTAAATTTGGGTATCACAATTTCATGTCGACTACGTGTATTTATATTATGGAAATCGCTTCTTATTTTGAAAAGTCCTAAGTTTTTGCGAACATACATAATACTTTCTAAGATATAAAGTGAAGGCAAAGTCAGTATATCAATTTCTTTAAATTTGTCTCTAAGGGACTCGCGAGGGCCCATTTTATAGATCGCGCGGATTGCCCTCTTTTGTAAAATGAAAATTGAATCTACGTCAGCTGCCGATCCCCACAGCAGGACGCCATAAGACATAATACTGTGGAAATAAGCAAAGTATACTAACCTAGCTGTGGCTATATCAGTCAACTGCCTTATTTTTCTTACTGCATATGCAGCTGAACTTAATCTACCTGAAAGAGTTCTAATATGGGCGCCCCATTGTAATTTTGAATCTAAAGTAATTCCTAAGAATATAGTTTCCGTTATTGCATCTAGTTTTTTGCCATCAAGTTTTAGATTTAGACCTACTTGAGGTACATTTGGTAATGAGAACCTAATACATTTCGTTTTGTTCGCATTAAGTAAAAGATTATTAGCTGCGAACCATTTTGAAAGTACAGCCAGACTATCGTTGACATGTAATACATCTGTATCTTTCCTGTCTATTTTAAAAATAAGAGAAGTGTCGTCAGCAAATAGAATTATATCTGATAAGTTAGTCATCATGTAAGGAAGATCATTTATATAAACTAGAAATAAGAAAGGGCCGAGAATTGAACCTTGAGGCACGCCAATTTTCACTAGAGACCCCGAAGACATCGCCCCATTAACATTTACTTTTTGCTGCCTGTTTGATAGATAGGAAAGAACAAGATCAGCAGCTTGTCCACGAATTCCGTAGTGGTGTAATTTACAGATCAGTGTATTGTGGTCAATGCAGTCAAACGCTTTTGAGAGGTCACAGAAAATGCCAATTGCATCCTGGGACTTCTCCCAGGATTCCAAAATGTGACTGATGAGTTTAACTCCTGCGTCAGTCGTCGACCTACCTTTCGTGAAACCAAACTGGTGACTATGTAAAATCCCATTAGAATTAAAATGTGCCAACATCTGGTCTAGCATGATTTTTTCATATATTTTACTCAATGCTGGTAGCACAGATATTGGTCTATAATTAGAGGGATCACTCTTACTACCCGATTTGAAAATTGGTACTACTTTACTATGTTTCATTAAATCAGGAAACGTACCGCTATCTAAACATTGATTAAATATGCCTGTTAGGACTGGGGCAATTGTGTCAATGATATCTTGAAGAACCTTAACGGAAATCCCCCATAAGTCTTCAGTGTTTTTTATGTTAAGACTTTTAAATGCTTTTTTAATTGTGACAATTGAAATGGGCTTAAATTCAAAATTTGGAATGTCTCTACTGAAGTGTTCTTTTAAAAGAGATTCAGCTAGTATAGATGATGAGGGGAGAGATTTCGTAACCTCTATTGGGATGTTGGTAAAGAAGTTTTCTAGTGTCTCAGCAACTTTTAACTTATCTGAAATGGTTACATTATCAATTTTTAATGACAATTCATTCTGATCTCGCTGTTTTGTGTTTCCAGTTTCTTTGTTAATTACCTGCCACACAGCTTTTATTTTATTGTTAGAATTATTAATTTTGTTACTTATTAATTTAGATTTAGCTTGGGCGCAGACTCTTTTAAATATCTTTGAATAGTTTCTTACATAATTATGAATTACTTGATCAGAAGTCAATGATTTTTCGTTATATAAAATATCTCTGCTTTTTCTAATGCCAGGAGTGGCCCATTCATTAAATTTTGGTTTGGTATTGATTGTTACTGTTTTTACAGGACATGCTTTATGGAATTCTTGGCACACTGTAGAAAGTAGTGTACCATAGTTCATGTTGGGGTCTTGTGAATCAAAACTAGCTGATGAAAGATTGCTAAGAACATTATTATTAAACATTTTCAATTTATTTTTAGTAAGAGGTCTTAACTGAATAGTTTTATCTAAGAACTTTTTATCTGATTCAAATGATACAAGTTGACCAGTATGGTCAGACCTAACGCCACTAATTAAGGATGAGTCTTGTATTTTACAATTAGTAAATATATTGTCAATGCATGAAGCTGTGGTTGCTGTTATTCTAGTTGCTTCATTAAATATACATTTTAAATTGAATGATTTAAACAATGATATAAGCTTATATTTATCAGGTGAGTTAAATATATATATACAGTTAGATATATATATACATTTAGATATACAGTTTATGAAAAAAAAATTTTATGTCATGGAGCGACGCCATTTGACTGCTGATAAAATGCAGAGAGCTATAGGAATGCTACAAGCGGGAAGAAATCAGTCCCGGGTATCTCGGAATTTTGGTGTCAATAGGAGCGTGATTTATTTATTTATTTAAACTTCTCACACACAAAAAGGTACAAAGGCGGACTTAATGCCATAGGTCACATTTGCCATTTGCCATTTGTCGTCTTTGGCAGCGTTATGTTAATACAGGGGATCCTGCTGAGCAGCACCTAGGACGTCGAAGGAGTACAACTGCTCGACAGTACCGATTCATACAATTGACTGCAAAACGTCGGCCGATGTTAACCGCCCCGCCCGGGAGAAGCTACAAATCTCAAGCGGTGTTGTTGTTAGTCACTAAACCGTGAGAAATAGACCCAGGAGCAATGGGATCAAATTTTATTTTGCAATGAGTCCCGGTTTGGATTTAGGCCTGATACGAGAAGGGTAAGAGTGTATCATCGTCCCGGAACGTCCTGAACGGCTGAGATGCGTCCAGGAAGTGCACCCTTACAGTGGCTCCACAGTGATGGTATGCCCATACAGATGAACTGAGCTTGTTTTTGTAGATGGCAATATGAACGCTGAAAGTTACGTTGAAGATGTCCTCGGGCCTTATGTTCACCCATTTGCACAAGTCTTGGCTCAGATTACACGCTGATGCATGACAAAGCGCGTTCGCACACAGCTCGGAGGACCAGAGAGTACTTGGCAATGGAAAACATCCGGGTATTGCCATGGCCTGCACAATCGCCAGACCTCAATCCCATCGAGCACGCATGGGACATGTCCAGAGATGTGTTCTAGAGAACCTGGACGGAGTGTCGACAACCCAACAACTGAAAGACTTGTTAAAATTCCATTGGGAGCGATTGTCGCCGGATCAGATAAACAATCTTATAAACTTAATGAAAAATCATTGCCAACAAGTTTTAACCAACAGAGGCGGTCACACTTTGTATTGAAGAACAAAATAATTAAAAAAAAAAAGTTATTTAATTTTGAATGAAGGATTTAGTTGCTTTAGTCACTAATGCATCAAAAAATGCTTAGTTATCTATACTAATATTATAAAGAGGAAATATTTGTATTTTTTTATGTAACGAATAAACTTAAAAACTACTGGACCGATTTGAAAAATTCTTTCAGCAATGGATAGCTACATTATCAGCGAGTAACATAGGCTATATTTTATCCCCGTACTCCCACGGGAACGGGAACTACGCGGGTGAAACCGCGTGACGTCCGCTAGTTATTTATAAAAGAAATATAAATAAATTACAATAGTAAAAATCGTTCAAAAGTTCCAAACCGTACATGTTGCTTACACTTTTTTGATGTGTGTATTTGTCCACTTTTTACGTTGACTGTACGTGCGTGAAATGACCACAACGGTGGTCACGATACAATAGTATAAATAATCGACATAAATGATGTTATAATGGTTTACTTTTGTTAACAGGTAATCACCATGGCGTTAATGGGCCACTGTCTTTAGGACGTGTTGCTAATTCGGCTTCAGGTGGGTTCTTGATTTTATTTTTAACCGACTTCCAAAAAAGTGGAGGTTCTATGTTCGTCTGTGATTTTTAAGGTTCCGTAGTCAACACGCAACCCTTAAAGTTTCTGTCTGTTTGCGGCTTAGCTCAGATACTATTAGTGCCAGAAAGCTATACCTAATTTGGCATGGGTATACATATTAATTACTCCATGAATATTTTTTAGGCTACCTCCCATGCACGTAAAGTGGGGATATATTTTTTTTTCTCGTCTATCCCATTGTGTAGGGTGTCGTGACTGTCGTTGGAAAGGTCGTTCAAAAATATTGGGAGTTTGTGAAAACCATTTTTGGATTCAGGGATCCGTTTGAGGAATATTAAGCTTTAAAGTGCTAATTTTTGTTAGAGTCAAGTGTTCCCTGCCAGCTATATGGTTGGTTCTGTTTTTTTTTTGTTAACCTATTTTGTCCCACTGCTGGGCAAAGGTCTCCTCCATACTTTTCCAGTCTTCCTTATGTTGTGTCTTCTCCGGCCAGTCGGTCAGGAACGAGTCCAAATCGTCACGCCAGCACTTTTTAGGCCTGCCCCGGTGGCGACGCCCGTCATCAGGTGTGGCGATCCTGGCCCACCTGTTTTGATGCATCCTATAAGTGTGACCCGCCCAGTCCCATTCCAGCCTCGCAGACTTATCGGCGACACCTGGCTTGGAGCGTATTATGGTGTTGCGAATTTGTCGGTGAGTTTGATTTAGAAATGCGACGCTCCATTGCTCTTTGGCAAACCTTGAGTTTGAACTTCTGAGCCTCGGTCAAAGACCAAGTTCAGACCAAGCGCCATAGGTTAGGATAGGCAGGATACACGTCACCGAGTTTGCGCTTTAAAGAGATTGGAAGGTCGCCCTTCAATAGCGCCTTCATGGACCATTAGCTCCTCCAGGCATTTTCGACTCGACGCTCGATCTTTTTGTCCTGTCTGTTGTGAAAGGAAACTATCTGGTCCAGGTAAGTATATGGTTCTGGATATGTGGAAAAATTCACAACAGTAGTATTTATAACGAAATTAAAAGGAAAATTATCACGGCTAAGTAGGCTCTTCAAGTTAACGAGTAATAATCGACCAACTTACTCTTTTTCACTTTGTAGTGTTTTTTTTGTAAAAAGTTTTTATTTTTCACTTTTTTGTTGTGGTACCTCTAAAGCCTCGTCTTTGTCAAGTTGAAATGCCTTAGCTGTTATAAGATCGGTACCCAGCGCACCCACCGCACCCATACCCGGTATGCAGTATTTCCCCGAACGATCTCTATCACATAGAACTCTATTCTTACAATCCATATTTGGCTCAATTTGTTGCTGTAAATATATACAAAATCGGCATCGCCAGCAGACGACGAAACTAGCAATGAAATTTGCTGATTGTTTAGCTGTGTCACTGACGTGGATGGATGATGACCAGCTGCCGTGTGGTGTAAAACAATATCGCCAAGAAACTCCCCAACCAACTTTTTTGTAACCCTAAAATACAAAGTTATTGTGTACAATCAGGTGACCATTGTTTAGACGTCAACAACGTTGATGGATTATTTCGCAAAATTTTCGCGGAAAGCGAAAATGCGGAAGAAGGGTGTATTGTCTTTGAAGGCCGTTACTTCGGAGGTGCGGTCGCCATGTTTGACAAATTAAAAAAACAACTTAGTTTTAGTTTCTAATTAATAAAAAAAAAGTTTAATTAAATTACAACCTCGTGCTTTGATTCATTAAAAAACCGTGCATAATTTTAATTAATGTGGGAGCTAATTTCATATGACTAATAATTATATAATTTAACTAGTAATTAGGAATGATATGAATTCTACTAAAAGTGTGAATCAGCAGTTTGTGGGTGACACACAGTGGAACGAATGTATGGGAGCGGTTGGACGTAGACATTTCCGAAAAAAAAGAGTAAAATTATGCCAAACTAATGATGCCATCTTATTCGATTACTTAATGCCTTCATAACTTGTGGTGATGAATTTCTTCATAACTCCCATATTTCGGGAGTAATTTGAGAAAATGTGAAATTTTACTATGAAAATGAGTGTATCGAGCTCTCTCCCTCCTGATTCCGGGCTTGTTTCAAGTAGCGGTCTCTAATATCATAATGCTAATACTAAGAGCTATATTTAATACTAAGACACATAGTGCGCCAAATGTGCACTTTCTGGGATAAAAGGAAATGAAAATTTAAAAAAAAAAACGTTTTTTCCCCATTTGTATTTACTTTAAACCGCAGACAGACTTATTAAGAGGTCTATAAATATATTATATATATACAGAAATATATATTAACAAAAATATTCACAAGAACTGATGAGAGTATGACTTTTAAGTAAGTTGATAATAAATTACCTAGTTTCATTAAAAGTACAATAAATAATTAAGATGTAAGCTCTAATTTACTAAGTTACACATTTTAAAACAATAACATCATTTAATTATCTTCGTCATCATCATCATTATCAATTAATTCAAATTCAGAATCGATGTCCGCTAAATCATTTATGTTAACAAATTCGATATCACTTTTCTCAGAATCCGTAAGCTCATAAAATTCCTTAAAAGAAGATTTTTTTACAAACTTATTTCCTTTTGGACGGATACTTGTAACAAGTGGATCAGAAGACAGTAAAAGATTGTGCATAATATCTTCATTGCATGAGATACTGCTATGCTTTCGAGAATGCCCCTCTCTATATTTTCTAAAATCTTTATTTCTAGCCTCAGATGCCTCTTCGGATAGAAAACCAATGGGCACAATTGACATGTTCTGAACTATGTCTGGCCCGTGCATTAAAATTTTATGAAGTGAAGAAGGCATATAATACCATGGGTATAACTCCACGTAAAGCTTAGCAGTATCAAAGCAGAACTCTCGGAATTTAGTTACGTTGATCTTCTCTCCTGATGAAATACACTGCAAGATCACACAGATTTTTCTTAAAAGCATAGCATCTATTCCGGTCAGTTCAGCAGATTTAGTGTAGTTTTCAAAAAATCTCCTTGCCGAGTTGCCATTGTTGGTGGATCCACTGCCTTGTTTCACAACATCGAGAAGTAAGCCCGTTTCTCTTCTTACAGCCTCTTGAACTCTTTTCTTCCTGTCATCAACTTGCCTTTTTGCTATATCACCCCTTACTTGCCATGATTTTATGTCTAATTTGTAGGAAATGTGTAATAAGCATTCCATTGAGCGAATCCAAGCGTGAAGGGTGCTTAAGCTATATTTATACATGTCCTCGTTTGCGTGTTTATCTTTGATTAACTCTAAATTATTCATTTCTTTAGGACAAGCCTTGCATATGTCACACACTGAAGCTGCTGTATTGGATATAATGGAATGAATTTTACCATCAATCATTGTCAACAGCAGTTGGTGTTTGACACTAATTCCATCAGTGATGGTGGATGGAGTTAAGGCTTCAATCTCTGCTTCGATTTCAGCCATCTCTCTCTGCACATTTTCTTTGGTTTCCTTTATAAACTTAAACAATATTGGCCGGCAAAATGAAGTGGAAGATGGTCGCTCGTTTTCCCAAATTGTTACACCTTTTGAGACGAGCCGCAGTGGTACAAGACTAATCATAAAATTACTAGCAAGATCGATTTGCTCATCTTCACTCGTCCTTTGATGATAAATGCTTTGGCTAGATGATCCGTCAAAACCCCATTTGCTGGTCAATACGAGCTGTTGATTGGGATCAACAGGGGTTTCTAACGACCTAATAAGTCTTCTTGAGGTTAAATCCATCAAGGCTTGTAATTTGATTTTTGCAGAGCTCTCTGTAACTGTGAGATCTTCTTTGGCCGGATAGCACTTAATTTTTTCTTTAACCAACATGTAGTAACTCGGGTATTGAAGAGCTCCTTCTTGAGTGTTGAAATCCCGAAGAGTGTTATAGCGCCATTTCGATAAGTTCATCGATACATAAAGAGCCAATGCCTTCAAAGGGGATATTTCCCGTACCTGAATTGATTTACCTTCAATGAAGGCTTTGATTTTTGAGGCCTCTTCTGGATTCTCCGTCAAGTATTTCATAACATAAGCTGTATCGCTTTGTCCTGCCTTTTGAAGCGCCCTTTCGGCCGAAAACATAATTTCAGCGCTGCTACTGCTGCATGAAAGACTATCTTCAGTGCGTCTTCTTTTTTGCCGGTTACTAAGGTCCTCAAAAGATTTACGAGGACTAGGATGTGTACAAGTTGAAGCATCAGATTTAGCAGGAGAAATTATGGGCTCGATGACGTCACTTATATTTTCTGTAGAAGGTTCCATATTTTCATTCTGTAATTCCGGCCATTGAATTGCAGCCTGTAGCCAAATCTCATGTTTCTTCCGAAACTTATCTGTGCTTCTTCCAGACTGTGTCCATTTTGCATAAATGCGGTAGCAAAATCGACGACACCAGTCTTTTAAACTTGTTTCAGCACTTTCACATAACTGAACACAACTGTTATCTTTTAAAACACTGAACAAATAGTTAAAGTCGCGTAAATCTTTATGTGCGCGTGCGCATAAAGCAACGTGAATATCAAGATTTGTATTAAAATTTGGAAAATACATTGCGAGATTAGCTTGGATACAACGAGGTGTAAATCAACACTGATTTTAAAGTTACTAATAGTGACCTATTTATATAAAATCCAGGTATCCCAGGTATCCTTTGTTAAATATTGCAAGGTAATTAGTTATTGTGATAATTAGTAAATGATGCATGCTAAATTAGTGTATTAAGAGCCATTTAGTAATTAAATAATAGCAATGTTCTTATCAGTAATCATTAGTGCATCAGTTTTATATGTAAACCTTAAGTCCCTAATTATATATCCTAATTAGCTTATATCTTCTCTAATTGGCTGCTCAGAAATGTTATTGTAATAAGGTAAACCTTTAGAAAAACGGTTTTAATCAACAAAATAAACAAAAAATAAAAAAATTGTGTTATAAAATAAACATCACTCTTTATCCCAGAAAGTGCACATTTGGCGCACTATGTGTCTTAGTATTAAATATAGCTCTTAGTATTAGCATTATGATATTAGAGACCGCTACTTGAAACAAGCCCGGAATCAGGAGGGAGAGAGCTCGATACACTCATTTTCATAGTAAAATTTCACATTTTCTCAAATTACTCCCGAAATATGGGAGTTATGAAGAAATTCATCACCACAAGTTATGAAGGCATTAAGTAATCGAATAAGATGGCATCATTAGTTTGGCATAATTTTACTCTTTTTTTTCGGAAATGTCTACGTCCAACCGCTCCCATACATTCGTTCCACTGTGTGACATGTGAAACAAATACTGTTTGTTAGTCGGTTGTCATATGTACAAAATCACACAGTCTACATAAATGATGAGATTAGTCACCCATTAGAGTTCTTGAGAAACAACATGCTGTTACATATAGATCAATTATTAAAACTTAAATACTGAACAGAAAAATGACATCAGCTTGAACTAAAAACTTTTCCGACGATGACTCGTGAAAAAATAAAGAGGGGTTCGAATAAAACTTTTAGTTTGATAGTTAGGAGGACAATAGTGCCGATTCTCTTGTCACAAATGCCTCTAAACTAAACTAAAAATCACCAAAATTTAGTTTATTCCTGTCAAACGACGATTTCCCATTCTGAAATAGACTAAAGTGACACAACATAACTATATTTTAGTTTGACAGCACTAAGATGGCAACGAGATATTAGTTTAGTGAAAATAGCAATTTTGCTATTCTGAATTTGACGTTTTTCACCTAAAATTTAGATTTTCTAACTAAATCTGACTATTTTTAATCGCGACTAAAAACGTGTGGAATAAAATTGGTTGTCATGAACTATAAATTCTCCCCAACACCTCGACTTCAAATGCAAAAACAGTACTGAATCTTTTTTTTTCTTTTGCTTATATCTCGAAAACGGTGTGTCCAATCGCAAAAATAATGAAAATTTCGACCCCCTTTATAAAATCCTTAAACCCCTGACACTACATGTTGGTAATAATTTTTCTTATTTTCCATACAAAAAGTGAAAAATTCCATATAAAACACGACGAGGCTGCCCCCACTGCGCGCCTCCGGCTCTAAAAAGATCACGTGGTTAGGTATCACGTGTGGAGTCGCGATTGTCAAATTCGATTTAGATGTGTCAAAATTACGAGTATTTATAAATTTAGAGAATTTATTTTGCAGAATAGCTATAAGATTCTCATAGTCAAAAGTAAGGAATTTTAGTGGTAGTTTAGTTAGTTTAGTTCGGTGTACAAGAGAATCGGCACCATTGTAGACATTTAATAAATTAACAAAATCAACTAATTGACATCGTACACAAATGGTGTATTACCTGATTACTTCTCTATAGCTGACCCCATCAAACCCCATCAGCTAATCGATTGCCTTGACGAGTCTATATTGTTAGTGACCGCATAGACGCATGATGGGTTCCATGCCACGCCTAACTCAATCACGACCGGGACTAAGCTTTAATGTTCCTGAAAGTAGAACGCGGAAACTCGTAAGCGTTTTACGGTAAACTAGTTCTTCTTTGTTGATGTTAAGGCTCGATGTCAAAAGTACATCTATTGTTTTAAGGGGTGGATCTGTTTACTCGCCCCGTCCGCGGTCGCCCTAATTTGGAGGGATTTGATTTTGTTAACGGGCACGATACCTCCATATACTGCATAGGCTTGAACAATATAGTAGTTTACTCACATACAATTTGACGCATAGGGTATAATGGCCCATATATCCGCTCAGTTTGACGTGTTTACGTAGTATTTCGTTAAATTTTCCCGTAAATGTTTATCGGAAGTTGTAACCCTTTGATAATCCGGTAATAATAAACGACGCTACATTGAGGTCATCTTTACAGGTTCGCGTTTAGCTTTGGAAAATTAACAGTTTACAATAACATATAACATTATGAACTTACCTGTTTATACTAGACCTAGGTATTGTCCAAATTGGCACATTAAAACTTAGGAGTTTCCAGTTTCCTGGTCCCTTTTCTGGTCCACGTACTAGGAGCTGCCTATCACTTACTCTTTTTACTATTTTTTCTTCTTCTTGTTAAAAGTTGCGTAAGTAAATGCTAAAATAATAATGAAAAAATTACAAACCTTTGATAAGCGTTGCCTAAATGCCTAGTATGCCATTAGTAAAACTGCCATTAGTATTTTTCGTACCGTAGATGACCGTTTACATTTTGTGTTACCTACATAACATTGTTCTATATTATTACACTCATGTGCTCTTCATATAATTAACAAAAGCGTGGGTAATTGAGTTCATGATACAACATGCATGCTAACGTCCGTGTCCAGTCCTATTAAGTTATAATTCGTTTGTCCAGAACAAGATGAACAAAACTATTATATTGGACCGTTGCCAACTCTGCGTAACTGCTTTCACTGATATTATTCACCGATTTATTTTTATTTTTGAGCATATAAAAAAATATTGAATCGAACCTAAAAAATCCTACTTCTTCACGAAAATAGTCGGTAGTAGTTGTATTTATGTAAATTTTTTCTACAAACACTAGACCAACTTCTAATTCCGTGAGCGCCATAGTCCACTGCTAAATCCTATTGTACGTTGATGACAATACAATGCGCTCATCAATCAATTTTCTCACCTCAATAGGCAATAGTGTACTGACTAGAGTGAGAGGACCTATTCTCAGCGTTGCTTACAAGTCGATAATGATGTTCCTTTCATTGGTTTGCTCTTCATGGGCCATAAATACTGATCTAAAAATTATCACACCTAGCATAACCAATTTAGTTATGCCTAAACATCGTTATAGAAACATCAAATAACTTGTTCGTACCGCTCTACATTCTTCAGATGATGCTCTTGCGCATATGGTCCGCGAATGAAGTCACGGACGAGATAATATTTACGAGATGTCTAGACAAGCGTCCAGGTAACTTAATCCGATTTTTGTGGAAGGATTTTAATCATTCTAATGTGATTTTGAAGAAACTCCAAAATCATCCATGAACTATCTATAATCTCCAAGTCTGGCAAAATTCTGCTATTGCAATCGTACCTTTGCTATTAGGGCATAGAATAATAATATTGACTCCTGTAATGCTTCTTACCGAAATGTCGAGGAACAACTATCGTTTGATGGAAACCACTTAGCAAATCATTTACTAAAAACTTAGCATATTGTTACAAATTGCGAATAACGCTCTATTTTTTTAAAGGCCTTGTAGCGTCGTCACTTTCACAAGCGTACCATTTTCAGCAAATATTGTTAACAATCGTAGTTCTAAATCTCGTGAATCATTGTAAATAAACACACTGTCTTCAGGATTATTTGCTATTTTTCTGCGATCATTTTCATGAATCACGGATTTGATACACTACAGATTTGATTGTGAAAACCTTGTTTGCAATTACCATCATCGCTCATTAATTACTTACAATTTGTGTTATTTGGCTCAGTGGTTCTCTGTTGCATTCCGGGTGAAATTTTCACCGCCAATGTTGTCATATTGCATTGATAATGTCAGTAGTAACAGTGTCTAGCCATCCGTGTGTGCCGTTGCACAAGACCTGTCGACATAATGGCAGTACGGTATGTATGCTATTTAAGTACAGGAAAATTGATTCGCATATAGAAGGAATCGTTGATTGCGCTATCATTCTACCCCTATAATTCTCGAAACTACCTAGATTTTTTCCAATATATATTTTCTAATACTAATTGAGCCCTTTTAGAAGTACAAATAACGAAATTTTGACCTGAAGCTAGAAAGTAAGTTAAGGATTTCAAGTTTTTACGTCTTAGTTAAATATTCACATTCCCTTTAAAGTTTTAACAGCTCAAAACAGACTTTTTGTAAACGAAATGTTTACGGTGTAGTTGTTGATTGCTGGGAATGGCTTTGTAGTGTGGAAGTGTGCCGTACAAAAGTCCGCATTGGACGTAGACTGGAAAGAAACGTTCAATAGAAGTGGTATCGTGGGCGAGCTTTGGTAGAGCTCCAACTCACCTTGAGGTTTGCTGTTACGTACGCTAAAATACACTATCAAAACAGTGCGTTTCGTTCACCGTTCCGAGTCACACGCTCGCTTGGCAAGCGCTCCATCCATATAATTATTGTTTAACAAATAAAGCCGTGAAATAAAGTCGCGAAGAATTCTATAGCGATTTACTACTGTGCCTTAAAATGTTTTAGTATTATAAATATAGGTTTTTGACTGTTAATAAGCGTATAATTATTTTTGTTATGTGAATGTGACGTGTTTAACGCGGACACAGCGTCTCATTGGATTGTCTGAGATTCGTCTGGGCGCAACCTATTTCGATGACGTGAGTTTAGCATAATATTTAAAAAAAATGCGGGAGCAGGCTTACGTAGATATATATATTTTTTTAATAATAATTATACACATGCACATTTATTAGTAGTTATTTTTTATTCATAATAATTACTGTGAATTCTTAAATATGATATTCTTACAATAAATTCATGTGAAATGGAGCGTAGCTGCACACATATTAGTAGATTACAAGACAAGTTTTATCAGTCTATTATATCTTAGTTATAACTAGGTTTTATTTCTACTTTATTATAATTTAAAGTAGGTATTTAAAATTACACTGATTGGTATTAAAATCATAAGAAAAGTCATAAAGTTATAAATTATTTTAAGAATTTACTGAAATCATTTAGTTTTGGAAATCACTGTGCAACTGCATTAGCGGTTTTAACAAAAAAAACATGTTCTCAATCCATTTCATATTTAATTTGATTCGTGGAAAGCGAACCAACTTAGTAGCAATAAACCTAATGTTTCCTTGTCAATGTTAAATTGCATCCCGCTTATAATATACTGAACGTAATAATAATTAGGTAGAATGTACAATTTAACATGGATACAGAAAGATGGATGAAGATATGGAACTTATTTTGAATATGTGTAAAAAAAACTCTAAACCCCCCCAGTCAGTGCAATAAAGAATTTGAGATTTGAATTGTCAAGACGATGTCCAGTATTTATACTTCTTCTGTCTGATCATGTATTTAATCCCAACTATTACTGTTAAGGTTTGAGATTTCCAAGAAATACTTGAAGGTTTTGATTACTGAATTTCGTGGTTCATTTATCTTCTAGAGTTCGTAATCCAGTTTCATGTAATCCTACACAAAAAACCTGAACCTCAAGGGAACAAAATGATTTATTTGAAAATACTGGATTCTCCATTACATCGTTTAGATTCTAGTTTTACTTCCAGTTAATATCATAGTCGACACGTAACTGACATCATTATGTTAGTATTGAGTATTGATTTAGTATCGGATACTATCAGATACGTTTTGATAAAGAAAATGCTATCTCTCTCATGCCTGGTTAGGTCTGATTGTATTTGTAGTGGACCCATCAATAACTTGCTTGAATGGATGCTATCGCCAAAACGACCAGTCACTGTCATTTCAAATGTTACATCACGACAAGGAAATGAGGTAATAGGGTTGACATTCCTACTAATAATAATCTTCAGAGATAAAAGGCACTTTACATACTAAAGCCAGGAATAAAAACAGAAAAAAAGAGAAGAGACTAATAAGATGAAAGACAAGAAGAGAAAAGAGTTAGGATATTTGCAACCACGTATAATGGATTTTACACCTTTCCTGGATTAAAACACAAAACTATTATTATCCAGGGATATAATACCTAAAACATTTAGTTTCCCTAGGATGCAAGTGAATTCGCGGGTAAAGTTTAGTGTTGTATATTTCTAAGGTCTTTGTAGTTACAGAAAGAATATGTTAGTTTAATGGTACAAAACTTTTACCTCTTAAGACACCGTGTACTAACAAAATTTCCTTAACTGAGTCATCGTCGCTTGGGCCAAACCCTTTGACCTACAAACACGAAATTAAGGCCTCACACATAAAATGTAGGGCATCCCCGTAGTAAAAATCCAAACATAAAATGTTTACAGTACAATAAATAAATCATTTTCTGACTGTTCAATAAGGAAAGTCAACATTTAGATTTTTTAGATGATGTTGTGAAAAGCTAGGTAAATACTATGAATGATTGGAATACGATGTTAGGTCGATTTCATTTTATAAAAAACGCATACATTATTCTATGGGCCTGTGTCGCTTGAAATAAATGGTATTATTATTTTATCATTACGTTCTGCGGGAACACAGTCTAGGAAATGCATCCCGCTTCATAACTCCTACTGTATTTAACTTATTCAGTAAACACAGTTCACACTTATTCAGTTTTATGCCATGCAATTAACAATTTTTGTAACAGTATACGATACAAAGCTTTTTCGATTGATAGACACTATATTATATTCCTGGAAGTAGCACATATTTTTGTAAATAATTAAGAAATAGTAAGGGTCTCAAAATACTCCCTTGGGGTACGCCGAATTAAATCCAGATATTGTGTTTTATCAAACTCAAAGCATTTATTTCAAATAAACCAATTACAGGTACTTTTGAATTGTCAAGGGGTCGGTCAGTCAGAAAAATGAAGCTAGTTGCCCATTCCAAAGCGTAGTAGGTAGGTACCTATGGAGAAGAACGGGCAAGAAACTCCACGGACACTCTTTTAAATCAAAATATTGGTTACATCATTCGTGTTGAACTTATACATGTGAGAACAATGTAGGAAGACGTGCACGTTAAAAGCGTCCGTAATAAAAATATAATATCAATTCAAAAATTTAAATAAATTAAAATAAACCGTGGCAGCTAAGAGATGACCAGTCCCTACTGACGGCGCCCGTTCACGAACATGACGCATGGATCAGCACCATTTAGCTCAACCATTTTGAAGGGAACTCAATGATCCAACACACACGCCACCATCAGCGAGACATTTGAGTGAGCATGACATACTCTCAGCCGCCAGGGCACATTCAAGTCAATGAAAGACGTACCCAGTAAATGGTAGCTTTATGAAATGTACAACATGGTCACAGTGCTCACACATATGATATGCAATTATACAATACAAAGAGATTGAATTTATACAAAGGAAAGATAGTTTTACAATCTTCAGCAGCTGCAACAATACTTTCGAATGCTAATCAATTAGTTTATGCGCCCTTGTGGAGCTGGACCAGCGCTGAGCCAAGCATTTTTATCAGCGATGTAATCCCCCAACTTATAATATGCTTGGCAGCATAGTGTGCGTTTAATACATGATTTAAATTTCGTTTCGTTCAGTTGGAGTATGTGGGAAGGTATTTTATTATAACATTTTAAACAGCACCCCATGAAGGATGAGTTTACTTTAGCCATCATCTAACATTTTTTTTCTTTGATTTTCATTTAAACTTATGTTTGCTAACATACATAGGTATGAGTACTCAGTATTTTCAATTTCATAGGTATTTAAACATTTAAATAGTTTGTTTATGCTTTCCGAATGCATTAGATAAGTTACGCCATAGTCATACTTAATTATAGTTTTAACTTCTATGATTTTATTCACGTATATTGTGCAATTGAAGTGGTTTATAGTATACACGCATATGATCTGATTGTGATAGGATCAAAAGTGATATCAACCCTAAAGCATTTGCGTCAATGTCTAAACAAACCATTATTGTGTTGTGGACTCTGCACTAGATGTACTCAGTTTTCCTTATGGAAACTGACGACATTATTTAAATGTAACTACCTACCACAGTTATTCTGAACGAACATTACTGTGTTTAATCAGTTATCATTATCAGTCAATACTTAAAATAATTGTAAAGAGCAGACTGACTCACTGCCTGATTCATATGTTACGTTATCTCGAGAACAAAGTTTCCTTACTTTGGTCCAGATTTACAAGCGGTCTTTATACTTCGTGCTAGCGGCTATCTTAGTTTTACAGATTGTCTGTGTCTCGAAAGATATCTGCACGAAAAAAAATTCTCTGGCTCTTTTACCTGACAAAGTAGTTATGGAACCACAGCCCTTACAGATTTTGCGGGTGTAAGCGCTTTCGCCCAGCACGATCTGTGTGGTCGCTGAGCTTGCATACCTATTTAATTATTGTTTAGTCTAAGTCTAGGTTAGCCAGTGCGTGACTTACATCCCTATCTGTAACACGTCTCATTAATATAGAATTAATGAATTTATTAATTCTTTTATTTTTAAAAAGACCTTTAAGGCGCTCCCAATCCTGACTAAGTGATCAATATTGGTGCGTTGGATAAATATTTGTTTTAATACGATAGTGTATTATTTAGTCAAGCTAGGTAAATTCACATTTGGATATGAAGTTCCAAATATAGATCTATGTGGATAGGTAAGAGAATTAGAAGGGTAACTCAAAACCTTAAACATCCAGTGTTTACCTACACTCAGTTTAATATCATAGTAAATAGGAATGACAGTTATTTAAATAAGTGAAATAATACTCAAGAATGAAATAATGATCATTTTGTAGATGACAGTTCAGGTAGACGACTACTCCTGACCTAACCTTAATATCAGTGCCAGGAATCATTCATATTCAGTGATGAGTCTTTGTCATAAAAAAGGATCATAACTAATGTCATAATGTGCCATGTAATAAAATCACAGTGTAAGTACAGTAGTCAAGGTTTTACATGTCATGATGTCACCGCCACACATGAGCCCCGTAGTTTTGTTTACTTTAAATGGGCCATACTACGTAATAATACATATAATCACGTACTTTTTGAAACGGGCGGGTTCTCCACCATTTGTATATTGTTATCATTATTCAGGCGAACTATGGTAAGAGCCAGTAAATTTCTGCCCAGAGGTGACAAAAGGATATTTTTTTACCCCTGACAACGACAAATTCGATTCGATTTTTTGTGTGTATTTGAAAGCCAACTGAAACACTTATCTATTATGTCAATAAAAATAAGAGTGAATATGTTAAATGATTTGAAAAAATACGTATGCAAATCCTCGATTAATTTTCCGTTAAGTTTTTAACTTTTTTGTGCGTATTGAGGAAGGACAATTAATGCAATATGATGCAGCGAACGTGTAACATCATTCAACACACACAAGTACAATTTTCACAGTTAAAATTTTTAAAACCCCCGACACAAACATTTCCTCATTTCTCTTTCTTACTCCATCACCAGATCCTGTTCACCATCTATCTATAACCTATTCATTGAGACCAATCCAATGAGCCCAAATACGATACCTGTGCTGTAAGTTGGTAAGGGGGTTCGGTATCCTGCAAATTCCAGGTGATGCTGCAGCATCAGTTCAAGCTTACTATGTTCTTCTAATATAATTGAAGTAACAGAACACCAAATTTCAAATCGATCAGAGCTGTGAAAGATACCCACTCACATCCATTCATCAACTAGAAAAGAGCTGATAATCGTCAAACGGCTGAACCTATTTCGATAAAACATGTCTAAGAACCATCGCTAGAAAACCTGCTTTCAAATAAAATAAAACCGCATTCAAATCGGTTCACCCGTTTAAGAGCTACGGTGCCACAGTCAGACACACACACATAGCGGTCAAACTTATAACACCCCTCTTGCGTCGGAGGTTAAAAATACTACCCTTAACTGTAGGTACGGGTTTTTGCAAAATTCCTGATTAGTGGTTGTAATTGTAATACAGGATGATCAATTGATTATAGGTATATCCTGTTACCAGCGATAATTTTGACGTGCTTTTCCTTATACCTACTACACTAAAAACGTTATAACCGTTCCGTTCACATTTTAGAATACACACGTATACTAGATTTGAGCTAGATAAAATATGCTTGTCCTTCACTTTAAATACCAAATCCGCTCTTTTGGGACAGATGTTATACTAAATTATGCAACATAGTAACTGGTTTACTAAAATGTTCGTATTAAGAAATCTAGCACAAAATCATTACGAGATGACTCTGTTGTATTTGGTAGGTAAGCGTAAGAGTGTTGAAGATATTTTGACGACCAGATACAGTTCAATGCACTGACATTGATTACCAGTTTACCAGTAAGGCATACTGTTTACAGTAATATCCCAAAGCTCAATCAAATTCAAAAGTCATTCAATCACAACAGGCTGAGAATCAGCACTCTTAGAACGTCAAAATTCCATAAGACAGTCCACCAAAACGCCAACCCTTCACCGTGTCCTGGGAAGAAGAAGTGGCGCATCAAACTCCCAGCAACACAAGCAGTCTGTTCAGTTAGAAAAACTTAATTCTATAAAATAAATTATATGCAAAATAAATTACATTAGGTACGCAACACAAAACATTAAATTAAATGATTTGCCATATGTCAGCTAGCACACGCCAGTATACCAACAAAAACATCTAAACAATCATTGGTTTCCATGATTCGTGTTTCATTTAGCAACTCAGTAGGTTCATCTCCTGCCAGCGATTTGCTCACCAAATTAGATAGGAATCACTGAGCACTATAGAACTCAATTAAGACTAAAACTCCTTCGTCACCTCGACCTTGTTCACCAGTCGTCAGTTTGTCACAACTATTATTCAAACGATTGTTCATTGAATCTGATTCAAGTCCATAGTTGACAAAAGATGATGATGACACGTGACTGTATCAAGCGGCGCATCTCAATTCTCCCAATAAACTTTAATTGCCACATCATTAGCACTGGTTGGCGGTTTGTCTCTAGGACGAAAAACATCTTTGTGTATATGTAACATTAAAGATATATAAACATAGTCAAGTCACAAATGTGTAGCGCTTTAGTACTTATACAAATACTAGTCAAGCGCATGTCGAACTCTTATGATAAGGTATTTCTTATCATAAAATGTAATTATAGATTATCTAGGTACTCATTGTCTCATTGTTTAGCGAGGTTGGAATTTGCCTCTAATTGTTTGCAATTTCAACCGTAAGCATGCAAAATGTTCTGCTGACGGCAACTAAAATGAAACGTTTATGTGACACTTGTAAATGCTTGTGTTTACATTAAATTGCACTAACGGCCAACTAAAGGGGGATTCCCTGTTACGAACAGTAAGTCGCGTGAGCGATTATGTAGAAAAATACACACGTTGTTAATACAAATAATAATTCATTTAAACAAGAGAACCGTAATCGTATTACACATAAATATTACAGATTTCCGATCCGGTTGCCGGCGGTAGTGACTACAATGCATGGCTGTTCTGGAAAGGCTCGTATCCAGATACGTTAGTATTAGTAGAATCTTAACCGCTCTAGAGCCGCCCACGTGACAATCTGATTAAAACTGTTATTTGAATCTATCCTAACAGCATGTGTCTCAAACCTGATGATTTTCAGACAAAAAATGCTTTATCTAACCTAAAATCATCATCTACTTCGCTTTTTCGCAACATGTTGGGGTCGGCTTCCATCGTCTAACCGGATGCAGCTGACTACCCGTATTTTTTAAGTTGTCTATTACCTAACATAAGAGTATGTGACCAAATTAGTAACTTTGTCGTGCTCGTGACTAGTTTCATTAAGTCTGTTGATATTATCTATTCCGATTGTTTACCCCAAGTTGTTAATAACGTAGCCTTATGAAACAGAAACAACTGATAATATTGGTGTAAAACTATCATTATTGTAATTCGAAGCAATTTATCTTTGAATGTCGTGAACTTGTTGCTTGTGGGCGGGAGTTCAATGTTTATGTGCCTAGCGTTTGGGCGTATTGTGTTAAAGTTAAGACTCACTTCTCAAACTCGTTGTTGAGGGTGATGCTACAGGAACACACAGCAATAGGAACATTTTTACTCGACACGTTCTTACTCTTGGAGTGTGGAACATCAGATCCGGCTCGAAGGACCAATGTTAATACATATTTCGGAAGTCGTTTAACAGATTATGAAGCTCATCAAGTCTGCAGACTGAACACGAAGTCTGTAGTAAACCATGAAAATACCTCACTAAGAAAAGGCACCTAAAATGATTGTGTAGGCATTAGAATAGCAGCAATTCTGGGCTTCTGGAAGTCTGATTCAGATTCAATCTCTGATCTGCTGTCAAATCTCATGGTAGTTGTGATTGGCTGGCAAATTATGTAGGCTGATATAGGATTTTAAGAGATAATATTTAATAGTAAGTACAGTAAATGATTTTATAATAAGATACATAACCGATCAACCCAATAATGATGATCTTTGATGTAGATGATGCAGTAAGACTAGGAATCAGAATGAAATGTCAAGTTACGATGTCTGAATTGGCACAAACTGTTGACAGGCTATTGGGAATTTAATTGTCAGTCAATGAGACATTGAAATCTTATATGTTAGTTAGTGCATGTGCAGTGTTTTGGTAGTTGTTGAAAAAGAAACAATCAAACCGACTCCGAGTAGAAGATCAGAAACTGTCCGAAATAATTAGGCTTCAAACAAATTCCAATATCGTCATCGTGATGACCTAAGAGTTCAGAATCCAAATTCTTAAGTGGCCACTTATCAGCATGACGTAGGTGTTTGTCACAAACCACAAAGGTGATTTAATTGTGTGTTATCTATCAGTTACTCAAAATAAACATTTAAAATTGTATAAATATGGGATACAATACCATATTATATCGGTACATATGAACTTTAGGTACAGTTTAGGGGCCACGAATTAATCCACCATGATAATGCTTGATGGATGGCAGATCAAGCCACTGAGACTTCGGAGATCCTACTAAACTAATAGGCTGAGGTCTCAGACCAATAACTTTTTATTGATCTGAGGCTGAGGTGTTTAGTTTAAAATCTTATATTGGTCACTTGTTACAGCCGAGACAATACAAATATGTATTGGAAAACTGGGTCAGTCTGTGAAATATGTATATATGCATAGGAATTTGTCATAACAGCGATCTGGTGCCATTTACTAATATTTGCCTTGTGTATTGTTTCAGGAAGACGAAGTCCTCTGGCGGTGCACAGAATGCCGATCGCGCCGCGCGGCCCTCCGCCCTCGACGCCTCCCTACCACCTGCTTCTCCGTAGGAGACCTAGCTTAACCCTCAAGTGTCCTTCAATAATATAACGTCTAACTTTTTGTACGCCTCTTTTATACCGACCTATAAGTATAAGTACGCACAGAGTGTTTAAGTGTCGCGCGCAAGTGTGAGTGTATATGTGTGTCGATGGTGCGGCCGACATGGGAAAGTCCTCGGCGAGAACACATGGCCAAGGTGAGTGTCTTCCCGCCCACAGTACACCTGTCCCCAAGGTTACTCTTGCTGTATCATGTACTCTATACGTGTATGTCTTAGACGGAATATTCTTCTAGAATCTAGCATTAACAGAAGTAGCAAAAGCACCTTCCAGTTGTAAACTTTGATAAAGGATTGACTTGCCATAATTTAGATAATGATCATCTTCAGCGACGACTTTTGTGCGTAGCTTTTTATAGAAACGCGTATTACCTCATGTTCTTCTGATTTAATGTTTGTTTCATTCATGTTTTTTATGATATCAGCAGAGCTTTCAGCGGTACCAATGTAGTTTGAGTCAGTACACATGAATCATTCATGACTTTTTATTTGCACGAAACATCACTTCAATTACATTTTCATTTGCATGGAAAGAAGTTTATTACAACCGAGGGCAAAGCTTTTGTAACACTGGATATGAATACAAGCTTGTGAAAATCTGGTCATGGCCGTGTAAACACAAGTTAGGGAAGTGAAAACTGAAAGAAAGCTCAAGTAAATCGAATGCGCGAGCTCGCGAAGAAACAAATAAAAATCTTGTCTGTAATTAGCTTTGACTGGAAACACTACTACAGTCCGTGCAATCCACGAAGACGTGCCCCACTCCGCTCCGCGCCGTACTAGTTCAGCTTACAGTACACTAATCGCGGAGTGGTCTTCGTGGATTGCACGGACTATACTAGATGACGTGTTTCTTCATTATCAGTGAATTCTAAATCAGTGATTTCTTAGTATTTGTAAACTTTTTTAGATTAATTCAATTAATACAGTGTGCCTCAAAAACTTTTCATATTACCTCGCTTAGTTACAATACCTAGAATTGACCGAACACTCGAACTATTCCAATTGTCCACCTGAACTTGATTAATTAATTGCTTCAATTTCTGTTCCATTTCTCGTTACCTTCACTTACGGGGTGGAATATCGATTACTTATGATATTGAACTTATAATTGCACGTCATTGCATGACACTGACCGTCCGTTGTCATTACCGTATATCGTAGGTGATCATTATTTTGTCCTTCGTTTTACCGATTTGTGATGGAAAATAATTATTGATTCTTATGAAGCAAATCGATACATCACTTTAACATACAATTACAACGGTAATAAGTACGTATCTACGTAATAAATTTTCTGTGTGTACCATGTGTGTACACACGGATACACATCAAGCTATACATTTCCAGTATAAGCTGACCTCGGAAATTCTATACGATTCGAGATCAGCATAAACTGGAAATGTATAGCTTGATGTGTACCCGTGTGTACAAGAAAAGAACATACCTAATGTTACAAAAGTTTATAACTGAAAAAATATTTAAGCTTATTTTAGTTAATATTTTATTTATTATTTTTCACTGCAATGCAACATGATTTTCTAATAAATTAATGAGGATGGCCTCATTATAAATTTTATTAGCTGTTGTTTATTTAATCTATTTTTTTTAAATCTGCCGTGCAGAAGTTCATCAACTACCAAAAAATATTATGTTTAATATAGAAATGTTTCTATAACCTTTTTGTGGGATAAACATAACGTCCAGATAAATGTAATCTGATAAATCTTGATGAAATCAGCTTTGCACTCCTTTCTTTTTTGTGGTCCGCGGACTCTTGAATATTCCGTAGAAGTAATAACATCCTTTCGACGCTAATTCCAATATACACTCCTGGAAATATTTATGAGCCTATCTATATTTAATGTAATAAATAATATTATTATTTAATAAATCACAGTCACTTGAACCTACCTACTACAACTTAAGATGCTGACTACAAATAACGTCTTTCCAATTTTGTCAAGTTGATAAAATTCTGATAACGTTTACTTTTTGTCAGTTTCTTACAAGTGAGCTGTGAAAGCGCAAACATGTTGAGTGTTATTTTTTGAGGCATGTAAAGAAAATACACGGATTCTTAGAATTTATCTTTTCATCGTTTTCTTCTATGTTCTTAGGCAACATGTATCCTGAGGTTCTTTAGGTACGATCCCGGGTATCCCGTACCTACTAACGTTTTGATCATGATTGGCTTTATTATGGACCTGTGTCCCTAACGGGGTAACTGTCTCTGCAATTACTAGTCCACCGCCCGCGTTGACTAGGCCTGACGCCCGAACGAAGCTTGATAGCCTCTTATCCACATCGGGGTCAAATCTTTATCCTTGCTATTATATGTAGGTATAGTGTATACAGCCTTTACGAGGAACGTCAGGTTGTCGTTATACCAGCACCCTAATTGCGTAACACACGATCATTCACAATCTGTTTCATTTCGACAGTTCAATAACAGTCATTGCGTAATTTACGTTGTTGAGCAGACAAATTTTTCGAACATATGAAGCAATGCATTAGCAATTTCCTTCAAAATGATTTAGATTCTCTGGAGGAAATTGTTCGTGTGTTACGCAATTAGGGTGCTGATATCACTCGTCTGGTTGAAGGACCCTTTTTAATCGACTTAAAAAATAAGGAGGTTTTTGGTTTTGTTTAAGGAGCATCACACGTTCATTCACTTGTGGCGGCATCTATATTGCATCAAATACCTGACGTCACACAAAATTCTGCATCGCGCAAACAGAGTTTACCGTGCTATCAGCATATATATAACTTCCCCGACATCAATCGTTAGGCAGTTGCCGACCAGACACGACACCCGTCTGGTCGGAGGATCCCCCTTTTCTATGAGTGAACTTTACACCCTGTTCCTCATACTCTTGAGTAATGCAGTTGAGATTTTCCGCGCAACACAAATGTTTGAGTTGCCATCGTTGTCATCGCTTTTATGCAATTATACGCAAAAAAACGGCGTCGCTACTGAGGAGAGTGAGGGGCAGTCAAAACAGCATCCTGAAAACTGTAGCCGAGAGCTTCGGCTCTCCGATTGTCCAGCAGTTTGTGCGGAGGTTGATTTTTACTAACACTAGGCAATAAGTTATTTTTTGTATGTTACTAACACTATATGGATATTTTGTGTCCGAAATAAAACAATTTGAATTTGTTACTGGTTTCGAGTCTAAGTGTATGTATGTGTAGGTAACAGTACTACACAAGTTACCGCAGTATGGGATTATTATATTTCCCTTATACTTACATGATTGTTATCTTTCAAAATACAATAAAAGCTAAGCACTAATACATGAATATAACATCCGTATTACTTGACGTCAAGAATACACTCGTGACATTTACGGACAAACATACACTATATACTCGCGCAACATTGTATATGAAAATGTTAACAACAAAGCAATCCGAGGATTTTTTAACAGTTACGATTAAAAAAGAAACTAGTGCTAATGTTGTAAATCACTTTGATTAACATCGGCCAACTCGTATGGTTGTACGAAGTAACAAATGATGATATTACATAAAAATTTCAGGTGCTATTGAGCCTACAACAACGCACTTAGTCATAGATACAGACAGCCCGTATTGAACGTCGAAGGAAAAGTAATGCTCGCTAATGCGATTCAATAGTTTTATATAAACATCGGCGGTGATGCGTCCCCTGACGCCCAGAGAGAACTGCTCGGCCACGCTATGTAAATTTAGCATAACCATATGTTTACATAATATTATATTCCTTAGTGATGACCTAAAACCTCAACCGCTGCGTTGGGATTACCGGTGTGTGCTCTAAGTAAAATTAGTCTAGAGCTAGACCCTCTGTGGAATTCTTTAAAGGTCAATGTTGGACACAATTTATGTTGAAAGGAACTTTCGGTCTTCCAAAACTTCAAGAAGAATTTTTGAGTTTATCCTGAGAAATATATTCAAGCGTCGGCGGAAGTATTCAAGTCGTAGCAACCAGATAAAGTCATGTCCAGTCGCCATTGTACTCTATTGTTCCTCGCCGCAAGGGCCTCTCAGTTTGAAATTCTGCCAACTAAACATAATTCAAATACTTCCCTATTATGAATCTCAAAGTTACTTGGGCCCGTTGTGATAAACCGCTCACATTTGAAAGTGTTCTTAAGTGTTCGGTGTGAAGTGTTCTGAGAAGCGGATTTTCAAAAAAGATAAATATTATTTTTGCATTTTATGGATGTATTTGTAGAGGAGCTCGTGGCTAAGTAATAACAGCTGCACGGTTCGATCCATTAGGTTAAGCTACGCTTGCCGGGGTTGGTCTGTGGATGGGTGACTGTCTTAACATACTGAGATACCTCCCTCCATGCCTCGGAAAGCACGTTAAGCCGTTGGTCATGGCTGTCATTCGTGGATCTTTGACAGTCGTTACGGGTCGTCGAAAGTCTGACAACCAGTCTCACCAAGGGGTATCGTATTACTCCGTTACTGGGTTGTAAAGGTCAGATATGCAGTCGCTCCATGTAAAATACGGTATTCAGCTGCATCCGGTTAGACTGGAAGCCGGCCCCAACATAGTTGGGAAAAGGCTAGGCAGATTGATTGACTGGATGTATTTGCTAACAAAAGCTGTTTACAAATCTTGCTCTTTGGCGCTTTATTGAAAATCGTTTACTGCTCAGACAACGCTGGTGGAAAGCCACCATAAGGCCCGCCCGGACCTGAGGCTGTTTTATTTAAATGGGCTGTCCGTGCAAGCGAAAATAATGCTGTAAAACAATATATTATAATATATATGTCTTTTTCCACAAAAACCAAGTGATGTAGCTAAGCGAATAAGTTGCGGGAGCCTGAAAAGAATGGATGCCGTGGTGAGGGGCGAGGAGTGCCTAGTGTGCCAAATTGCACAAATGTCTCGTATAACGTTCAGCTGCTATGAAAAGCTTCACTATTCCCATTCCTCGCTTTGGCGTAAAGAACCTAGCTTAATCTTTTTTAACCAGAGATTGGAAATTTGCACATTATCATTATTGGCGGGTGTTTTTCTGTTGTCACACTTGCCCTTGACAACTTTAATGATATTTTCTTTATTCTCAGACACGATGAAAGAATATTACTTTATTGGACGTTACATAAATTTTCGACACAAGGTGCTGCTTCGTTCTACAGTTCGTTTAGTAGAATTATTTTTTCACATTTTATACTGATTTCATTTTCTTAATCTTTCCAACAGGTTCCAGTAATTTGAACCAAGCGTTTCAGAAAAAGTAATCGTATTTGAAACCTCTTTACGACTGAGAGCTTTTATAAGGTTTATGTTCTGTCTTAAGATTTTTCCTTCCATTACTACTAGATCAAAACCTTGCTCAGTACGTTTTGATTAAACCAGGCATCAAATCTTTTTTTATCTGAGGCTATATATTGACTGTTCTTATTTCTCCTTGGGGTAATGATGCTCCACTTATTTATTCACTTTATCTTGTTTAATTACCTCTTGTTTTGTTCTGATTCTTTGTGGTTTTGTACACTCAATGCAGTAAATTCTTAACTTAGTTGCTCTCTCTCTCTCTGGATTTTGACTGCGTCACGACTCACGAGTCATTACGAGGCTGTCTGTTGCCACGAATGCTTTTTATCATTATTCTTCATCTTAAATCCATTCCGCTGTACACCAAATTGACAATTATGGTTTTCCAGAATGGAGCTCATTACTCGTACGGCCACTTATTTTTTATTTTTCTAGTTTCACTTTTCGCCGTACAGAGCGGCTCATCTCAACAACTTATCAAGTTTGGAATCAAATTAAATTATGTTCTGCTCTCAGTATTTGCTGAATGAACTCCACAACACTACTATTATGAAGTTGTATGTTGATAAAATGTGCGTATTTCCCAAAAAGGTCACAAGCATAAGGATGTTGGTTCCCCCGATTTATCAGTTTTATTAGGAGTAAACACTGAGAGGAGATGGCAACACTGGGGCGGCAGAATAATCAGTATCGTTGCGGGATGCGCGCGCCGGGCGGGCGGCGCTAGTGTGTGCGGCACACGAGTCTCGGCCCTGCGACGGGTCAGAGCGCGCGTGCGGGCGCGTGTCGCGAGCTAAGCGTGCGGCGTGTTAGGTGCAAAGCGGGCTCGCGGGCCAGCCGGCGGCGTGGCCGGCGGGGTGGGCGCGCGACATGGGGCGGCGGTAGCGGCGCGGATGTGCGCGCGCTCCGAGGCCGTGGAGCTGGAGGTGCTGGGCGCGGACGGCGGCGAGGCGCGTCCTCCCCCGCGCCCTCTGCGCCTGTCTATCCTCGAGCTGCTAGGCAAGCTGGTGCGCCGCGACCAGCCCGCCCCGTCTCATCGCCGTAACCGGCATAACCATCGCTTCCGAACTTTTGTCTCCTGCGGTCGGTATCTATTGATTTGTCACTGACGTTAAGATTGTGCTGATAGGAAATCTCTTATTGAATTTTCATTTCGTTCGGTTCGACGCCAGTTAAGTCCTGCGTCATCGCGTATCGTACGTGCCTTGGAGCGTGCATGCGACGCCGATGCCGTTTGCGTAACGTCTTGCTATTCTACACAGGTGCCGCCGACATGTTTTCGTTTTGGCCGGCTCGCTATGAATGGCAGAACGACTTCCCCCGAATTGCTGATGAGTAGTACCTATATTTCAGAAATAGAGAAGATCTGCATGGTGGACAAGGTCGGTGTCTACGCGCCCCCGTACGGTCAACGGCCGGGGCGAGACGGCGCTTCAGCGCTTCGCGTATAACCCCGCGCTGTTGTTATCGATTACTAGCTAATGTTTCACATCACTAAATTTAATTAGGATGCAATTCTTCGCCAATATGTCAACTTCCGTACTTCAGGAAAGTTAAACAAGATAAGATTACATCTTTTCCTGATAATCAATACTTGAATAGCGTAACTACCTGTTCGCTCGTAATGGTTTTTTTTCTACTGGTGTAGGTATAATGCGTGCAAATCCCTAGCACGTAATTAGATTATTGCTGCTGTTGCACTAAAGAATTGTTTCGGATATAAACAGTGTTGTTAGTCTGCTAACCTAACTTCTCCGTTTATGCGGTAAAGTAGAACACCATTCATTTCGTTTTTCGTTCATTCATGCACTTTGTTTTCGGAAATATGTCTTTCTGGATCGTCTCCTACCATGACATTATACGTTAATTGGTTATTCTAGATTGGAATATCCATATTAGTTCAAACCCCGTCACAAAAGAGATAATTAATCAAGTAGAGATAATCAATAATGTACCTTTAGAGATATTTTGATGACTAAAGTAAATATTAGGGTTCAATCTTCTTTCTTATCTATGGTTTCAATGGTCGATATTGTTGAAACAATGTTACCACAGTGCAATGCTTCAATAAGCGAATCTGAACCCCGATGAAATCATGACTAGACAATCATTCAATATACAATGAGGATTTGCATAACATAGGGCCATAGACAAACTAACAGTCGATGAAGGCCAGTTGGGTCAATGACATCACTAGAAATTGGAAGTCAGACCTGGATGTGACCGGATCAGAGTTATCACAGGATTCTTTCTAGGTATGATGTGGGCGGAATAACAGCTGAAAATTATCATGATGAGTCATTTGTTTGAAAAATTATTTTAGACATTCCATTGTAGACTGTTACGGCGTCACCTAGATTAAAACTTCTCATCTGTGGTGTTTGTTAATGCTGTTCATATATTAAAGTTTATCGAGGGACCGGACGTCGAAAGAGGTCAGCTCACTTTTGACCTCTTTTGACTCTCTCCTCATTATATTGTGAAATCTCTGTAACTTGATGGGTTACCACTTGCGGGCTCACCCGGTGTTTCAAGTTGCTCAGCTGGCTTCACCTGGCTAGAACGTCTCTGGCCTTTTGTCTGTACTGACTTACAAATTACTGAAAATAAGAATTATAACAGGCGGTATACATATTATATGGTACAAAAAACACGTGATGCAAAAAAAGCTTCCTTGAATCCTCGCATAAGCTTACTGCGTGTCCATAACTAATAACAAATTGTGCTTAGAATCACGATAGTTAATCTATCATGAATTCATGAGTGTTCCATTTGTTCCGGAACTGAAGGCCTTAATGAATCCGTGGCGATGGACGCTATGGTGTAAGGTGTATCCGTAGAATAAAGACTCAAAGAAGCCTCGGAAATAATTTTTTCAATCACTTTGGGAGTTATTATTGTTGATTCAGTATTTGAAATTATGCCGATTCCTAAGTTAAGGCCGATGCCTTAACTTAGGAATCGGCATAATTTCAAATACTGAATCCGATGATTCAAAGATTTAAATCCCTTGAACATTATAATTAAATAACTTGGAATAATTCTTCTCGAATTCTCTCGTTTTGATAGGAACAGGTCCTCCAGGCTCATGATACAATTTGGTCCTAAATTTCCGACCTTCCGAAATTTTGAACCTTGTTGGTATTTAAATCACTTTCGTAACTTTGTTAAAAGTTGAAGGGAAATAAATTAATTTATCTTCACTTTGTCCTTCTACTTGGCGGCATTGTCATTGTCCTTGATTTTAATTTTAAAAAATGCACGAAAACATTGTACATTCTGACATGAGAACATTTAATGTGGAATCTTGAAAATTTCCTTAATAATTTAGTAATTGGTCGGGGTATGCTAATGTAGTTTTCGATATACGTCTGGTACCTAATAAACGTGCATGTGTGCTGTAAGACTTAGTCAAATATTTTGAGGTAGGTATTGTAATTCAGAACATATTTTGTTCTAAGAAATATTGGTATGAATTCGTCACATAATATATGTGTAGTGTATCGTCCAGTTTGAATTGAAAACGCACCTGATGAACTTAAGGCAACGTCTTTGTCTCGTATGGTTAACTAAACAAATATACAAAAACGTCTCAGTCGCGTTTGCGTCTTGCATCCTAATGTGATTCACTAAGGGTGTGTGGAGAGGATGCCCCTGAAAATGTTATTAGCCGTTAACTGGGAGGAGATCGATCGCCGTCCCCTCGGCGCCCAGCGTCGAGACGTTCTCGTTACAACTACTTCGATGAACAGATCAACAGCTATGTAGGTGTACCTACATCCGCTATAGGAATTGTCATATACAGAAACGTTCTTCTCCCATAACGAAGTTATTGCTCTGGAAGTTACTTTATAGCTACAAAGCTACATCCTTTGATAAATGGATTGTGTTTGAAACAGGAACATGATCAATTTTATTGTTAATTACTAGTCGGTGGAGCGGGAAATTAATCCAATCTTATTCTTAAAAGACCATTAAATTATTATCGCGATTTACAGCATGTTTTTGAACGTTATCTTTGTGGCAAAGAATGTTGAAACTGTATGTGGGAGTTTTTCTTTGTTAGGACTTGGGAGACATTTCGCAATGACCTTTCAATTGTTTAATGGAGAGCTGGCTCCTTAAAACATTTGTTTCGAGTCAAGAGAGTAATCGTGATCGTTTTTTTAAACTGTCGTTTAGTACAATTACAGAGAGTATTCAGCAGCTCAGCTGTAGCATTTAAAGTAGTATTCATGAATAGGCGTTTAAGTAATTATCCTGGTAGCAGACGACAGGGCACGTGCTTTTTACAGATGCGGCTGTTTGTTCCGGCTTTCTTGAACTGTAATTACTCTTTCATGAAAGGCATGTGCATTTAATTTTATGATTCGTTTCATTCAAGTTCTTTTAATTATTAGGTCATCTGTTTTGTATCATGGTAAACTGAAAAGAAATAAGTACTTATATTTCAAACTGTAATTAAATACTTTTATTCTTCATAGATTTTTGGTGGAGTTTAGATTCAGTTGAGATGAATTTGTGTTTTAGATTTAGCTGATAAAGAGAACATTTTAATGAGAGATAAGTGTTGCGGTTTGTCTCGAAGACTATCCGTGGGTATTTTTAGTATTTACATAATTTTGACTATCCTTTTTTTATGAAGAAGATAACATTTTATAAGTTTATAGCCGATAACACTATCGTCGTGATAGTAGGACGTAATTAGTTTAAATTCCACTATTGCAAAGGATTTCCCATGTTTTCTTGATGTAACGTCACTATGGTGACCTTTAAGTCTGATTTACACGGTGCGATTTTATTGCCTGTGGCATACCATTCGTTGAAGTAACTATAAAAGTTTCATCGTCTAAACAGTGTTTAGATGATGCAAGTCATTTGTTGCCTCCATTTGATTATATGCCTCAGGCAAGAAACTTGCATCATGTAAATGGGGGTTTAAGGAAATTAAATTGAAAGTTATTTTCGTTCCTGTCAATTTGACTGACTATGAACATCGTGCCCTAAATCTATTTAGTATGGTAATATAGAATCCATTATTAATGTATCACCCACGCATTATGCCCGTAATGTAAATACTTAAATAATTTCGATAATGGCATATTAATGAGATGAATAAGAGGATTAAGGGCGCGTTCTGTTTTTCTATTAGCAGTAAACTTTTGGACAACACCCAGTTTATAAGTGAATTATGTTTCTTTTCATGTTTGGTCCTGTAGAAAAATTTCTTAGAAATAAGAAGTCATGCAATGTCGTGCGCCCTTTTACGAGTGAGTGTTTACTTCATTCTCGTCTTTGCAGGTGATATAGGGGATTTATGAAGTCTGGTTCATCATTTGTTTAGAGATGTGTGCCCCGAGCACAAACCTGATATTAATCCCAATGTTATGACATGACTAGGATTAAAATATCCCGATGTCGCTTTGTACTGCTGCACATGCTATAGACGAGGGACATGAGACATGACAGATAGGACCGTAGACGGGAATCCGAAAAATGTTAGCACTCCCTTTTTAGAGTTCCGCAGTAAACAAGGAACCCTTATAGTTTCGTCATGTCCGTCTGTCTGTCTGTCTGTCCGTCCGCGGTCTAGCACCAAGACTGTTAGTACTAGAAAGTTGTAATTTGGTATGAGTATACATATTAATCATGCCGACAAAGTGGTAAAATAAAATTATGAAAAAAAATTTTTTTTTGGGTACCTCCCCTACACGTAAAGTGGGGACGTTTTTTTTTTTCTATTCCTTGGTGTGGGGTATCGTTGGAAAGGTCTTTTAAAAACATTCTGAGTGTGTTAATACCATTTTTGAATTCAGAGATCCGTTTGCGAAATATGAAGCTTTAAAGTGCAAATTTTTGTTAGAGTCAAGTGTGTGTCCCCCCCCCCCCCCCTGCCAGCTAAATGGTTGGTTTTAGATATGTGAAAAAATTCACGGCAGTAGCTTATATAACGAATTTAAAAGGAAAACTATCACAGCTGAGTAGGCTTTACAAGTTAACGAGTAATAATCGACGAACATAGATTTGCGGTTGTAAAAACAATGATGATCAATAATGATCATAGACAAAAATGTGACTCCCAAATTAAATTTTACTGTAAGCTTTAAAACATGTTCTTTTTGCTAAAGTGGCACGTAATATCGTAATAGCGCATCTGCATATAATTTTTTGCACGCAGTACTTTGTGACCATTCAATTTAATAAGGATAGGTATGCATGCAAACATTGTTTGTTTGTCTGCTTCATTGAGGTACAAATAAGTCAGTTCGTTTGCATTCGTGCAAACAAAAGAATTTCGCTGATGTCCTTCAGTAACTAATATTAAAATAATGTACACACGGCTACATATCATGCTGTATGATCTCAGTATAAGCTGATCTCTCATTGAATAGGATTTCGGTACAATGAGAGGTTAGCTTATACTGGAAATGTATAGCTTGACATGTAGTCGTGTGTATACTATGCAAATCAAGAAGTGCACTTCCTGTGTAACTAACTATAGTCTAAGACAAAGACGTGTGAGTGACAACGAGAAACAATCCTTCAGTATTAAATCAATGTTTATATAAATTAAGACAATTAGATTAGATCTATAATAAATTCTGTTTGCAAGTAGGTTTGTGAGAACAACGTCTAAATGGTATTGTTTATTGTTACAGAGAATGAACGGAGAATCAAAGCGAACAACAGAGAGTACAACGCGCAGTTCCGCTATGCCGTAAGTTATATTCACTATTAATACTCATCAGTTCTCCACCTTGTTTTCAGCAAAAGTTTCATAATTAAAATGTAAATACACGGTTATTGTTAATATGTCGGCAATCCATTTGGGAATGTAGGAGAGGTCATTTTCAACCAAATGACCCCTTATGATTCCTATGCAAATGTCAACCATTTTCGAGTAATTTGAGATTTTATATTTTTATTTAATTCATTTTAAAATATGAAATGTCAAATTACTCTAAAATGGTTGACATTTGCATAGGGGTCATTTGGTTGCAAATGACCTTTCCTATATTCCTTTAATGGATTGACGACATATTACCAATAACGCTGTAGTTATGAATATTTTGCTGGAATACAAGGTGGAAAACTGAAGAGGGTATATATCATCAATAATGGTGCGTCTAGTTTGCACGTCGATGTCTGAAGGTGGCTTAGACATACTGGATGCGAGAAGACTTAGAACTTGGGAAAGACCTAATAAAATGTCTAGCCGTGGAGAGTGGCCTGTGATAACGTGATTGATTGTATGAAGGTGGTAATTTTTGTTGTAAAGTTTTTTTTTTTATCCCCGTGTGTTGTTAAAGACAACTAATACAGTTCCTCAAATGAAAAGCCGTACTTGTACCATTGATATACATATAAAGGGTTTTTTTTAGTTTATCAATGACTGGTACACTGATATCATTATTGTTTTCCTGTCAAGCATGGCACAATGACATAATCCTCCATTCTCCAGACATGATTGGATTCAGGGGAGTTCTATGGGATTCGAGTGATCCATGAACAGTGGAAGATAATACCATTTGTGGCCTTCTATGGTTGTCTTCTAGAGGCAATATGGTCTCACAAAATAATCGTCGATTAAGTTCAAAGCTAAAATGCAATAGAACATATTATTTGAAAACAGACATTAGGTCTTTTAAAACGATGGAGAGATTTGAGTGCAGATGTATAAATGTTTTAAACATACAATTACTCATGGTCCAACATGTATCCCTGTAAACATTTCTTCTTTATCTTCAATAATAAATTCTAAATTGAAGTTATTTGTTTGCAGCGCACATGTTGAAAAATATTAAAGCTATTCAGTTGTTTCAATCGTAAAAAAAACCACTTTGATACTGTCAATCAACAGTGTTAAAAAATTGCACATTATCATTCAGTGTCAGATTGCAGACTATTTGGTTTCCATTCAACATAATCACTGTTGTAAAAATAACACATAAATATAATCATATGTATATATCCGTTTGTATTATAAACGGAAGTTTATGAAAATAATTTATGATAATGAAACAATGCTAGAAGATTTTTTCACGAGGTGATCTCATTATGTTCTTCTACCAAAAAGCAAGATTTGGCGCTATTATAAATCAATAAAGATATCCACTGACTGACTCGTTAACGACCAGCCCAAACCCTTGAATGTAGAAAGCTGAAAATTTTCCCAGTGGTTGCCCTATATGATTTAGGGATAGGGAAGGAATAAGGCTGAATTTCAAATTTAATTAAATAGATATTTCTATTATACGTAAAGAAAGCTTAACTTTAATTCCGAGGTAGACGATATTTATATGTATGTACTTATACCAATATTGAGGTGGTCACAAACTAAGAATATAATTATTAAGAAGAAGCAGCAATATAACAACCGTTAACCTCCCAGGAGAACAACGATCGAAAATTCGGAATCTAGTTTAGATATAATTTTAATAGTACACCATGCCGCCATGAGTCATTCTGGCATATATTCTGCAAATGACGTAACCAAAAATTTTGCGCGGCCCATGTCTAATTAAGTGTAGGTCGGGATGTGTGAACAACGTGGAATAATACTCTGATAAGATGTAATTCCTAATTATATCAGCTGAATGAATTCTAATCAGAGTATTTTGAGTTCCGGTTGCGGACCATTCACAAAATATACGAACTATAAACTGTCTTCCTGTTACTCATCGACTAAAAATTATTAGCGTGGAATTACAATAATACTAGTTATCAGTCTTATCAATAAGCAGCCAAGCTTCGTATTTTTGATAATATTTAATCACCAGCATGCCTTTCGTAGTGAGAAACTGAGAGATAGACCATGTGTCTGGTCATGATGAGAAAAGAAAGAGAATCATGTTATTGAAGACTGAGCCTCCAACAATTATAGGTAATTATTTTTGTTACAGAGCAACTTCATCAAGACATCGAAGTATTCGATCATAACGTTCCTGCCGCTGAATCTGTTGGAGCAGTTCCAGCGGCTGGCGAACTTCTACTTCTTGTGTCTGTTGGTGCTGCAGCTGATCCCGGCCATCTCCTCGCTCACACCCATCACCACCGCGATACCACTCATAGGCGTACTCGCACTCACTGCCGTCAAGGACGCGTACGACGACTTTGTAAGTTGATAACACACATATAATAAACAAAACACTCCTTGAATAGACGTATGGGACAGACACTTAAGGTGTATTGGCAACAAACAAATCAATCAATAAAATTCTAATATAATATCGACGGGCTAGCTGATACTTAGAATCCATTATCACCGCTCCGCCTTATTGGATAGTTAAGTCAGCAACGGTGGACGATATGTCGCACAGAATTAGGTCTCATTGAATCTTAAATTGCAAACCATTACTGAAGTCTTTACAACAGGAATACCCAATAGGGACTTGCCGAAATTGTTTAAGCCTAAGATGGACATCGACGTAACTTTTGCACTTGTTACTTCCACAACATGACGACACCTCTACTGCAGACCTTTTATGATCTAGATATAAATAATAATGATATACCTGTACGGTTTAATAGTCAATAATCGTACCGAATGACATACATAAACAGCCTCGGAGCCAACATCTGGTAAACCAGCTTATGTCCCGATGCGGTAATCGAACTCGAGCCGCTGCGTCATTTGGCTCGTTAAAATAATAATACGGATGTGCACTAAATGTCCTATTTGATATTGATAGCACATTTTTTTTTTATCTTTGGCAATGATTGTGGGGGAAGGAAGAATCTTCAGTAATATAAACAGGATATTTAATGGCGCTGAGTGAGTTTCGAAAGCCCTACTTCCATGTCTGGCACTTAACAATTGCCAATGAAATTACTGTGTTTTGCGCAGACTGAATAATAAGCAATGTTTTATTTGTTCCCCCCCCCCATTCTCCCAAATTAGCGGCGAATAACAACTGGTAATCTTGAAACCTCTATAAATGATAATATTCCGAGCTCATAATAATATCAATTTGTCTCCGAGGTAATACCTACTTCTTAAAAATTGAACTCTGTCTTTTCTTAAAGTTCTTAGCTATTCTGAAAACTAAGTTCTTTAATAGTGTACTGCTGTAGATACCTTACCAGTCCAATGTTTGCCTAAAAACACGAACTTAATCTAAGAAGTCATCATCAGGAAACATGACTGTTAGTGTTAATGAGCGTATGTAGGAGTAATGAAATGATCAAACAGACAGTTTGTACGTATGCCGTCCTTGTCTAACACTGTTGCTAATGCTCACTGACCCATTATGTCATCTATTGTAGATCAAGGACGCAGACGTAATTAGTGATCCGTGGCAAAATGTGCATTATATGATGAGCATCGTTTGATTTAATTTGTAGAATCGCTCTTATGCGATCTTGATTTATCAGCAATTAAGATGGTTAACCGATTTTATTAGCCTTGGTTATTAATTTTGTAGTGACATAATAGTTCGTTCTGTTCATCAAATTGACAGTATTAGAGATACTAGATAATACAGGGTTATTGGTAATATGTCGGTAGTCCATTAGGGGGATGTAGGAGAGGTAATTTGCAACCAAATGACCCCCCTATGCAAATATTATATTTATATTTTTTTTGAGGATTTTGACATTTTAAAATGAATCAAATAAAGTACCTACTTATAAAATGACAAATAGGCCTGTGTCCAAATTTTTTTTTGTTCGTCTTGTAGATTATTAAAAAATATTGAACACGTATTTTTTCTTTTTTGACGTAATCAGAAGATTACGGCGATACATTGAGTTAAAATGTGGCATGACGTCACGCCGTGCTAGATTTAATACTGCGTTGTGACGTAGCGAACCCCCACTGGTAATATTTTCACTAATATTTTTTTATTATCAGAAAGACGGACTAAATAGAATTTCTTTTTTTTACCTAGGCAACTACCCTATTTATTACTCGAAAATGGTTGAAATTTGCATAGAAGTCATAAGGGGTCATTTGGTTGTAAATGACATCGCCTACATCCCCTTATTGGATTGCCGACATATTTTCAATAATCCTGTATAAAAGATATAGCTTTATTACTACTAGATATAACTTAATGTTTGTATGATGCTGTCTTAAAAAGGGGATAGGCATTTAACAGCACGTTGGGTCGAGGGTGTGGTTCATCCAAGAATAACAATCATCATTACAATAAAACGTAATGTTTCCATTTCATTAAATAGAAACCGGCCATGTACAATATATAGTATTCGTTCGAAACTTGTTGACAAAGAAGTCCTAACAAATGGTCGATTCAAGAACTACGAATTTACGATGAAGCAAAGTAAAAGTTAGTCCTGTAACTTTGAAACTGTGAGTTGTCTGGGTAACATATAACTTCCCAACAACTTTGTTCCTTCAATTTACTTTAAAACTCATATTATTACGTAAAAAGAAGGTTAATATTGTCGTGCATTATTAAACAAGACTTCTTGTAGTTGTAGCAGCACTAGCCTTCGCATATTATCATGACCTTGTCTATGAATAGGCCCCTTTATATTCTTTGTAGTTTTCCCACCAATGTTGAGCAAATAGACCTTTTAATGGGCGAAGTTTAGAGCTCTGACACAGTTTATATATCCGGTATGTAGAAATACGCACTTCCGAAACACTTTCGGTTCACTAAAACAACTGCTAATGTTGATGAACTCAATTAATGCTCGAGAGTTTTATCATCTGTTCTTGTCAAAATCATCTCTATTTTAGTCCTCGCCCACTATTTTTCCAATAGAGCTAACTAGCTTTATCTGAATCAAAATGTAATGG
Organism: Agrochola litura; assembly: GCA_949152395.1. Classification (NCBI taxonomy): domain Eukaryota; kingdom Metazoa; phylum Arthropoda; class Insecta; order Lepidoptera; family Noctuidae; genus Agrochola; species Agrochola litura. Next base: position 10,149,186 of record OX424509.1, on the reverse strand, counting down.
CGGTAACACGCATAGACCTTTTTATAGCCTGGACCGTTTACGCGTGTATCGATTAAAGTCTAGGCCAAAGAGGTATTATGCGAAGTTCAATCTTAAAGCTCTTACTTCGCTCATTGTGTTATAGACAACATTGCTCCAGTTTCTTTTTTCTTGGAAAGAGTGGAATTTATCGTCTCCAGAATCAGATTAGATCAGTCGTTTCCGTAGGCACAATACTCTGTGTGCGGGTGGACAGATCTAATGTACTTTTGAATTGAAATATCTAGATAGCATCAAATGGTCTTGTTAGGTCTGAGCTAAGGACCCGGTCTTTTTCGTTTTTGTAATAGATTTACCTGTACTGACTTTATCACATGGACTAATCACTAGAACAACAGCTACAGTTGGGTCTCGTTATTTATTGCTACAATTAACTGTTTAGTGACATTGACATGGATATTACGTTTAGCAAAGAGAGATGGCCTTGGTGGATACACACTGGCAACATTTTTGTCAACTAGCTCCCCTGGGGACCTGTACTCTACCGCTCTAGCCTCAGGGCAGAAGGAGCTCCTAATTAATGTTTTTTATCGCCTTTGGGTGTGTAATTATTATCTTGAATAGTTTTAACACCTTTGGATAGGCACTAACTACCTAGAACATATTTGTATGAAACCATCTGCTTTTAAGTTGAACCGTAAGTTATCCGGAATGTTTAAGACAGGTCATAAACCTCGTTATTAATTTTACAGCAACGTCATCAGAACGATTCCCAAGTGAACCACCGGCGTGCAAAGACACTTCGCAATGGCAAGCTTGTGGAGGAGAAGTGGGCGTCTGTTCAGGTGGGAGACGTCATCCGGCTGGAGAACGACCAGTTCGTCGCGGCGGACATCTTGCTCCTCAGCAGTTCGGAGCCCAACGGTCTCTGTTACATAGAGACTGCCGAGTTGGATGGGTCAGTACTTAATTGTAAATACATACATAAACTTACTCCTGTAATTCCCGAAGGGTTAGGCAGAGGCACACCCATCGTTCACCCACATTAGCCACCAACCGGTCACAGATCCAGAATCCGGGCTCCTACTGAGAAATTCCTGATGGAAAACCCTCGGTCAGCAGTAGCACAGTACTTTGTATATTCTGATTAAATGCACGTGCGTATTTACATAAGTATTTGTGTTGTGACTGTGGTTGTGGTGTAAATATGCAAACATGCAGTTTTTGCATTCATTTCCAACATTAAACCTTGGGGTGGCTTACACAGCTGTGGGATCTGTTAACTTGATGGGTTGATTGAAGGTTTAAAAAAATAAGTTTACGTTTAGGGAGTTGCATAAAAACAGTTGTTGTTTTAATTAATCGTATGATTTTGTTTGGTTGCAGGGAGACGAATTTAAAATGTCGTCAGTGCCTTTTAGAGACGGCCGCAATGGGGCAGGACGACGCACAACTGGGTGCTTTCGACGGAGAGATCGTCTGCGAAACCCCCAACAATCTACTTAATAAGTTTGATGGTAAGTTACTAAACTTTTTTTAAAGTTTGAGTAATTTATGCGGCCTACCCAAATGTCCTTTCTTTGGTATTGTTCGCAGAATCGTTGTGCTCCTTAACTTCTGAGTTGAGCTGCCCGATTACTGACAAAATGCGTCCACTGACTGGACAGGTCCACTCCATCTGTGTGGTTATTTCCTCAAAAGACCATTTCAGGCACCGATCTACATGGTCTTCACATGATCTTTATGTCTGGACTTTAAAAGAGAGTGACCTCTGAGTTGCTTTCGGCCTTTCTTCTCGGAGTAGTCAGATGTGATTGATGTGTAAAAGGGTTTGTACAAACCTACTAACAGAAATAATATAATTTATGAAACCTGGATACCGGTCGTACTGAATGCGACAGTGGTGACGTCAATATCACACTTGCTTAAGCCCGAGCTCGTGGCCCGAGAACTTGCATTAGCGACTATCTCTATGTGGTCACTCCAATGAGTTTCCAGGTGGCCACATTTTACCCTACGAAATCCTAACTAATACATATTATAAATGCAACGACTGCCTCGTTGGTCTAGGACTGCCTCGTTGGTCTAGTGGTCGCAAGCGCTACTGCTGAGCATGAGGTCCTGGGTTCGATTCCCGGGTCGGGCAAAGTGTTATTGGGTTTTTCTATCTGAAATTTCTCAGTAGCAGCTCGGAGTCTGGATTTGTGCCCGGTTGATGGCAATAGGCTCGCCCCCTATTACATGGGACTTAAACATAACTGGCGAAATGTGGATGTACCTGCTACAGGGACACCTCTGCCCAACCCTTCGGGGAAACAAGGCGTGATGTTATGTTTATGTTATGTTCACGCTAAAACGGCTGAACGGATTTGGATGAAATTTGGCACATGGGTAAACCATGACCTGGAAAAGGACATAATACCTTTTATCCCGATATTTCTACGGGATCGAGACTTTGCGGGTTAAACCGCGGGCGCAGCTATTACTAACCAATTTTAAAGTAGCTGTCCCGACAGACGTTGTCCTGTCCCAATAATTCATTAATAAATCCCATAGAAAAAAAGCACTTTCCAATTTTCCGGGCTACTTTTCCAATTATTCTTTTCCTAAAAACCTTTTTACAAACATTTAAAAGAGAAAATTAACTAAATCTGCTCCGGCCGTTTTCATGAGCGCTTGCGCTACCAACGTTTAGCATTTGATTTAGATAGAAGATTAGTGATCCACACTTTCTTCGCACTTGTGCATTCTACTAATGTGGCGACTTTTTAAAACATACAGGTTTCTATGAAATGTATAAGTTAAATATGAATCTATTATACACATAAATCTTCCGAAATTAATTCTCTAAATGGTTGTGAAAACCGCATCAAAATCCATCGTGTAATTTATAAGAACTGAGCGGTCACACAGACAGACACGAAGAGCGAATTTGTTTTATACTATACTAGCTTTTGCCCGCGGCTTCGCCCGCGTGGCAACATTAGTTTTATGTATCTCTTACGGTTTACGTGGCGCACGCTAGTAAAGCCCTCAGTCGGCATGATTTTTAACCGACTTCCAAAAGGAGGAGGTTGTCAATTTGACTGTGTTTTTTTTTTTTGTATGTTTGTTACGCGATTACTCCGCCAATTATGAATTGATTTTGATGATTCTTTTTTGTTTGGTAGATCATACTTCAGAGGTGGTCCCATATAAATTTTATTAACTTTGCTTGGATAGTTTTTGAGTTAGCTTCAATAATACGTATTTTTTCCCACTTAGTATGTGGATGATATGAAAACTTCCTGTCACTGTTATTTACATAGCAGGTAGTGGTATTCGAATTTGTGTGGGGTAGGTACCACAACACTAAAAAGTGAAAAATAAAAACTATTACCAAAAAAAAAACAACAGACTTCAAAAAAAAAACACTACAAAGTGAAAAATAACTTTAATTTCGGAAGTCGGTGACAAAGAACGAAAATTCAAAACAGAAGACACCGACTTCCGAAATTAAAGTTATTTTTCACTTTGTAGTGTTTTTTTTTTTGAAGTCGGTTGTTTTCATTTTTGTAAAAAGTTTTTTCCGAGATCTTCAACAGTATTCGTCATATTTTAGCCAATTTACACAAAACCTTAATGAATTTATACACCTAAACCTTCCACATAAATTACTCCGTCCATTGATGAAAACCGTTTGAAAATCCGTTCGGCAGTTTTGAGTTTTTCGCGAATAGACAGACAGACGCGGCGGGGGACTTTTTATATTATGTGTAAGGATAGAGATTTCATCATCACTGCCTTGACTGAAGCATGCCTATGGTTCAGTTTATTTTAATACTAGATAGCTATTTTGTAATAAGAAGTTGCAACCAATGACTAATTTAGTTAGGTTTGCACTTAATTATTTTTGTTAGGTAAATGCGAACTCATTCATCAAATATGTACCGAGTGATTCATATTTGATTGAATGAACACGTATTAAATATAAAAACAACTATTTGCCTTAGTAAATAACATCTTCTCCTTATAAATAACACACAAACAACATAACATATAATAGGCGAAATGTCATATAACGCCTATTATATATATATATATAATTTCATATCCACTGCTCTCAAAACGGTGAAGGAAAACATCGTGAGGAAAGCAAATTTCACATCCACTGCTCTCAAAACGGTGAAGGAAAACATCGTGAGGAAACCAAAAAACCAAAAAATTCGAAGACGAGACATCCACCAACCCGCACTGGGCCCACTCCCTCTCACAGAGAGGAGGCCTGTGTCCTAGGAGTGGGAACATAATAGTCTGATTATCTAAATAAAATAACTTTAAACTGCAGTAAGTTATTTGACCAAAACAACAAACATACGTCGCAGAAAAAGAAACTGTTACTTCCATAAACAATTCTAATCTGCGGCGCTAATTAGTTCGTGTTTTTTGCTGATTACTGTTTCTTTATATTTGCGAAACCGTCTGTGGAATCCGCGCGCCATTGCCCTGCGCTGTCGCGATTAGGTAACGCTGCAGAAATCGCTTGTCAAAATGCCTAAAGCTGCAACCACACTACCTGTCGTGGAGTGGCGTGTTGCGCCAAGAGCATTTCTGGTTTAGATATTTAGAATGGTGGAAGAGAAATGTGTCTCCGTATAAATTTCGCGCAAAAAAGAAATAATATTTATTTGCATCAGATGAAAAATGATTGAATGATTAATTGATTGGTTGTGAATTGATTGTTTGATTTTTTTATTTGAAAATCCCACCAGATCGTAGTGATAATATTATGTTCCCTTCTACCTACTTATAACCTGTCCATGTTCAAACCAAAAGTGAACAGGCATCTTTTGTGTACGCTCTGTAAGGCAAAACTCAGCCAGAGTTCTCATACTCTTCTTCTTCTATTCTTGTGAAGAATGGCGAATTAATAGAAAAAAAGAAAAGAGCGAGCCTTACAGTAATCGTATATAATATGATGTGTAACATCTGACATCTTGGCTGACAGTACCAACCTCTTGGAAAATGGGTTAGTACGAGGCATGCCTTTTAAGTTCTGTCGTTTACATATTTGGCGCCAATTTTGAATTTAGAACTGTTCAATATTCAAATTTGTTGGAATTTAGAATATCAAAACAATTAAAAGAATTTGGATTAAAGCAATCTTTTAGGCAGAGCGTTATTTTGAATCTGTCAGGTCACGTCTGAAAATGAATCTTACTAAGGAAAATGTCCGTGCAATAATTTTCTATAACTTCCGAAGAGGCCTAACACGGCTTCAGTGTTTCGAAGAGCTAACATCTGTGTTCTATGATGAAGCCCCATGTCTGCGGACTGTCGAACGCTGGTATTTAGAATTCCAGCGTGGACATATCAGTCTTAGTGACAAATCTCGTGAAGGACGTCCAAAATCCGCCTTCACTGAAGATAACATCGTTTCTGTGAGACAACTAATCCTCGAAGATCGTCATGTGACATATCGGGAGATAGAGGCTTTATTAGGCATCTCAGGGACAACCATTCTGAGGAGTGGCTAGAGAGGCGCCACGGCGTCCTCACCTTCCGCCTGACGCAGGTACTCACCGGACACGGCTGTTTCGGGAGGTACCTGTTCAGGATAAAGCGGGAGGAAACGCCCGGGTGTCGTCACTGTGTGGATCGCCCGGAGGACACGGTGGAGCATACGGTGGAGGTCTGCCCGGCTTGGGCAGGGCATCGCCGTGTCCTCGTGGATGCGATCGGCGGCGGTGATCTCTCGCGTCCGGCCCTGATTCGGGCCATGCTACGGAGCGAGAGGAAATGGGAGGCCGTCACCTCTTTCTGCGAAGCAGTAATGCTCGCGAAGGAGGAGACGGAGCGCGTGAGGGAGAGGCAAATTTCGCGCCCTCGCGCCCCTAACCGCCGCAGCAGGAGACGCCCTGGGCGTCGGGAATCGCAGGAAGATTTCCGGCCACCGTAGGCGCGGGCTTGCGGACGGTGAGCAATGGGTAGCTCGCCGTCCGATAAGGACCAAGCCCGGGTCGACGGCGCGTTGTGTTCCACGCGCGCCTCAAAGAGATGTCAGCAGAATTGACGGGGTCCGCTAGGGCCAATGCCAATGCCGGGGGTTCGAAGAAAACCGATAGGGAAATCGTGGCCCCCGGCAACATGGCATAGGAAGGAACACGGGTGGGTTTTAGTCAGTAAGAGTCTGACACGCCCTCCCGCTCCACCCAGAGCGGGAGAAGTTATTTGATAATTTCCCACCCAAAAAAAAAAAAAAAAAAAAAAAAAAAAGGGACAACCATTCAGAAGATCTTGCATGAGGCGCTTGGTGTAAGAAAGTTAGTTTCCCGTTGGATCCCCCATTTGCTTTCTGATGATCATAAGGCGGCCCGAGTCAGATGGTGTAAGAAAACTCTTCAAAGGTTCAACCGAGGAGAGTCAAATCATGTTTACGACATCATTAGTGGTGACGAATCTTGGATCTATGCCTACGATCCTGATTCCAAACAGCAATCTACAATTTGGGTCTTCCAAGACGAGCCAAAGCCGACTAAAGTTGTTCGCTCTCGAAGCACTTCAAAGAAGATGGTGGCTACGTTCGTGGCGAAAACCGGTCATGTTGCGACGATTGCACTTGTAGATCGTAGAACGGTTAATGCAGAGTGGTATACCACAATTTGTTTACCACAAGTCATCGCCGAACTTCGGAAATCTAACCCAAAGCGACGAATCATCCTCCACCATGACAACGCAAGCTCACACAGCGCTCGCCAAACGATTGAGTATTTAAAGCAGGAAAACTTAGAAATTCTTGACCATCCTCCATACAGTCCTGACCTAAGCCCTAACGATTTCTTTACATTTCCCAAAATCAAGAAAACTCTTCGTGGTCATAGGTTCCAGTCCGGTGAAGAAGCAGTCGACGCTTTCAAATCTGCCATTTTGAACACCCCCACTTTGGAGTGGAATAAATGTTTTAATAACTGGTTCGAGCGAATGGAAAAGTGTATTAAACTACGTGGTGAATACTTTGAAAAACAATAAAAAGTACTATAAGGTTCTAGTTGTTTTTTTTTTTTGAAACGACAAAACTTAAAAGGCATGCCTCGTACCATCTGAGGGCTAACTCTAGCACCGTGCACGCTCATTGGTCGAATCAAATAGCGCGCGCTTCCCCGGCTTCCTGTTACACACTTCCGTCCCTTTTCAAGAAATCACTTCCACAATTGCAGGAAAGCGAGAGGAAGGTTGTTACACATCAAAAATCGTCCGCCACGCTTGGTAGTGTGTTTCCATCTTTAATGTTTATGCACCGCTTGCATTGTGGTACTTTATCATACTGATGGATGCTAAATCGAGTACTTGAATGTATGAATCATACGGACTCGGGTTATTCTCTGCCATTAACACAGTTAACGGAAATTATCTGTGTATGACCATCATTATTTGTTTCTCTTCTACTTATCTTGATGGCACGCAACTAATTGTTTACATAGTAATTGTAACTATATTTTTGTATAGTACCTAATCTATGACGTTAGAAGACACGTTGACAACTTTTTTGCAATTTTATTTACTTCTAACAAGTTTATCTTTGACATGCCTAAATTAAATGTATGTGCTCGGCAATTACGCACTCGAAGTAAAAGTTTTAATTAACTAAATGGTAACCTTTTAGGACAAGGGCAATCATAGTAATTGCGTTTCTATAAGTACATATAACAATGCCTTGTTCTTTAGTACATAGATACTGTTCCTAGGATCGAACTATTCCGACGCAGTTGCGTATATATGGCGCCACTTATTTATAATTCAATTCCAAATTTTATAACTGATCTTCCTTACAGAAAATTCTGCGTAGTACTAAAAAAATGGCTCATTTCACATAGTTATTATTCAATAGGTGAATTTCTAAAACAAACTTCTTGTCGGTCCTATCATTACAGGAATGCGTTGTAGAACAGACTAGAATTAAAATTTATGATTGTAGATGTAATTTTGTCCTGTTATTTTGTGTTGTGCCAAATGTATCATACCTTACCTTATAAAAATATGATATTTATATTCGTTCTATAATATACAAATGTCTTTGGTTTTCTTTAATTGATTTTTTATTACTTCGATTAGGCCGCCTGACGCATCTAAATGAAATAATTAATTAAGACTAAATTATCGGTATTACCAAACAATCGAATAGGTTTTATCCAAAACGGTGTACCTATTAGTAATCGAAATAGGTATATCTCGGTTGACTTAACACAGCCTCGCTTGTTCCGACGTGCACCTCACCTCGTTCAGCATACCCCAGTTCAGTTCTGACGTCATAGGCGAGAACTACTGTTTTATAAATACAAAGTTTTATACAGAGACGTTATCAGGTACAACACAATGCTGTTATTTAAAAAGCGTCATGTTAGAAATAATTTATATCAAACATTGACGCAAGCGTCTTCATTGTAATATAAGGATATTTTCGATGTAGGTGACAACTTGAGTGTTGCTCGGTAACTGGGTTTTAGATATCAAATTAAATAAGCAGTCACTCCATTTACAATATTGGTTTTCAACTGCATCCGGTTAGATGGGGAGCCAACCCCAACATAGTTGGGAAAGGGCTTGGCAGATGTTAATTTCTTTACAAAAACTTACCAGTTTTTTTTTTAATCCATAACTGGGATGTTCTTGGCCTGCATCCCACCTGATGGTAAGTGATGATCAGGCCGAAGGTGGAAGCGAGCTTCACGCGGAATCCTCAACCACAGAAGAACTGGCTATCTTACCTCTAACTGCCACATCTAAACACAACAATGCTGTTAACAGTGTTGTTATGGCGACATACTTAGATAAGATGGTGGTATCTAGCCAGGCGGACTTAGAACAAGCCCTACCACCAACCAAAACAAAATTGTATGATGTATGTATGTTTCTTACAAAAATGTATCTTACTCTCAGGTACGCTAAGCTGGCGCAATCAGCACTTCTCCCTCGACAACGACAAGATCCTGCTGCGTGGCTGCGTCCTCCGCAACACACAGTGGTGCTACGGCGTTGTCGTGTTTGCCGGGAAGGACACCAAACTCATGCAGAACTCCGGCAAGACCAAATTCAAGCGCACCAGCATAGATAGGCTACTTAATTTTCTTATTATAGGGGTAAGTGGGACTTTCATCAATACTAAAGACTTTGTTTTACAATTATTTGATGAATTACGCATTATGTACAATGAATTGTTACATATTTAGGGATAGAATCAGCTGTATAGTTTCTCCCGTATGCGGTTGCGCGCTCAAATACGGTACGCCAAATCACGATATGCCCATTTACGGTTCACTATACGAATTTAGAACGTTGCGGTTCTAAATTCGCGCCAATTCCGCCATTCAATCGTATTTTTTTTTTAATAGCATTGTTACCATATTTCCAACAGTTTGATTTGATGTCCAAGTGCATACACGCACTGGGATATATCGCAACGTCATTTTTGGTGCCTAAATCCCAATAAGGTGCCAAGCATGTTCGTTCAGTTTTGAGAACTCCTGTTTAGGTGACATCTATAAGAGTGTGTAATATTGCATGTTCCTTTGTCTTTCACAGATAGTATTCTTCTTGCTATCAATGTGCGTGTTCTGCACGGTGGCGTGCGGCGTGTGGGAGTGGCTTGTGGGCCGGTACTTCCAAGCGTTCCTGCCCTGGGACACGCTGGTCCCGGCCGAGCCCACGTGGGGAGCCCTCGTCATCGCGCTGCTGGTCTTCTTCTCCTACGCCATCGTGATGAACACTGTCGTGCCTATATCGCTATATGTGTCTGTTGAGGTCAGTATACATCGTCATATACATACTTCCATACTAGAAATTTGCCCAAGCATTTCCTCAGTTATCGAAGCGTTTCTCGCGAACTTCACTAGGTTGTCAGGTGACCTTGTGTGGCCTATACGTACCGTTCAGTGCCTTTATAAAATATATTTCATTCCGCTACTGATGGTGCTGGGCAAGCATAAACCCAGGTCATTTACACCTCTCAAAATGACTAGATTTCAGACAATAGTGCCGTTTTCACTACTTTGAAAATTGAAATTTCTAATCAAGTCAAACGAAAATCTTGGACATTACGAAACTAGTTACGCAACTTAGGCTGATAAAATTTTAGTTTTTCCTAATTATGCTAACATTAGTGTTTAAGTCGGTTTCGTAATTTAAATTCGGCGTTAAATGCATCTTGTGGCACCACCCTAATATATAGATTTCCGATGTTGTCTTTTAACAGTTTAATTTTAATGTAATGCTTAGAGAAATAGGCATAATGCCGCTAATCTTTTCACTCTCATATAGCGAGGTAATTGTGAAAAACAAATAGCACTTGACGTATGATTGAAGTAGTAGGTATAATTGGATTCTCATCATAACAATAAAACCCTTATTTTAATTAAATAATACATTAATTGTGGTCATGCCACATTGTACTGGGATCGATCTATCATCACTGACAGGACTATTGTAGCCAATAAGCCTGATATTGTGGTGATAGATCGACGAGAGCGCCGTGCAATGATTGTAGATATCGCTGTCCCTCATGACGAGAATCTCGTGAAAGCTGAGAAAGATAAAAAAATCAAGTATCTTGACTTAGCACACGAGGTTGTCGACATGTGGGATGTGGACTCTGCGATCATTGTACCGATAATCGTTACGGTTAATGGCCTAATAGCGAAGAGCCTCGACCAACACCTCAGGAGGCTCTCATTGCGCGGCTGGGTCAAGGGCTTGATTCAGAAAGCAGTACTCCTAGACACGGCACGCATAGTGAGGAGGTTCCTCTCTCTAGAGCCCTGACCACCGGCAGCTTGGACCCTGTTCCTGATGCCGATGGGCCACTATTTTTTATATTTTTAAATGTTTTTTTTAATGATTTTTATAAAAATATTTAAAAATGTATTTAATATGTAAAAAAATGAATAAATGAGAAACCCTTATTTTAATTAAATAATACATTAATTAAATAATATCGTTACCCTTTTACGTTTAAATGTTTTCCTGTTTTATAGGTAATAAGGTTCGCCCAGAGTTTCCTTATAAACTGGGACGAGAAAATGTATTATGATAAGACTGGTACGGCGGCAAAGGCGCGAACGACCACGCTGAATGAGGAACTCGGTTAGTATCCTTATATGACTAATTTATTGTTTCAGCTTATTACATGACTAAGCATTTCAGTTTTATACAAGAAGTCCAACGCCTTAATATCGATGCTCTGACTTTTATAACCCAAGTTTGAAAAGCTTTAGAAAGTTCCTTAAAAATTGTTTACGGCTGAAATGTTTCGGTTTTTAGGCGAGCCGGAGCGTTTTATTTTTAAACTTCTGGCCTAATAATGGCTGACCTTAATACCACAAAACCGTGTTTATCAGTTGTTTAGGCTAAACATCTTTTAAATGTATGAAGTTTGACGTAAGATTGACATTTGACACATATTGAACAAGTGTCTAATGCCCGTTTTCACCGACAACTAAGTGGACATTTAAACGAATCCCAAAATAAAGGTGCATTGTTGGATTTTCAACTCTCGGCGCTGAGCCTAGCGTTGAAAATCCAACAGTGAACTTTGTGAAGGTGAAAACGGGCTAAGTTTTTATAGTAAGCCCCAAATAATTAACTAGATTATCCAAAATTTTCCGTCCTACTGCTAGAAAAAAGCTTTCCCCAGTCTTTCAAAATTCTCTTATGCCTTCATTTGTCAATTTTGTTCACGACAGAAAACCCAAATTTTATTTTAAAAAATCTGAAGTTGTTGTATAAAATGTGCAAAATATTTTTGTCCCCAGGCCAGATCCAGTACATATTCTCAGATAAAACGGGCACTCTCACGCAGAATATAATGACGTTCAACAAGTGTTCCATAGCAGGCATCAGCTACGGAGACGTCGTGGACGAATCCACTGGTGAAACTATAGAGCTCGCCGAGGTACGTCATGTACGTTCAATTATATACCCACACGGACCAAGTACCTACTTTCAAACTATTTCAACAGCACATGTTATAGACAAATAGACACAATATATGCATGTAGGTTTATGCAGACTTTGAAGTATCACTAAGCACTTGAAACTTGACGAGACTCGCACGTCCGAAGTTCCATCATCTTTTATTTTGCATGGTTTGAGTTTGGTTTTCAAAAAAGTATTTTGAAATTTTACGTTTTTTATTGTAAATGATGAAATTTGTCCTCGTCCGCTCACGCTTTCGGGTCATGTGAACTGTTTGAATTTTACTGTCATGTCCATATGTTTGTGTTTGTTTTACAGTTAGTTTATGGATCATAGTACCACCTCAGTATCATGTTTGTGTAATAAATACTTACGATCACTTCACGGACGAATCTCACTCGAACACCCACCAGTCGCATCACTAGATTCCTAGATTTTTGTTTGAGTTTTTTTTGCATGGTCACACACCGCATTAGTGGTACAGCAATGTGCCTCGCTGACAATAAACACATAAATGGGGGACACGGGTCATGAGAGGGTAGCTTAATTCGACCAGTACCATGAACGGCGTACTTTATGACGATCATTATAACCTCTAAGAATGAAAATCCATCGCGACTAGGTGTCCAACTATTCAGAAAAACAGTTGAACGTCTAGTCTTTATTTGAGGAGACATAATATACAGTAGAGTAGGTAGGGAGGTGTAGGGTCGTGAAGTGTGATGTGTGTGTGTGGTGACGCAGCGGCAGCGCGGCGGGGGCGGCGGGGGCGGCGGGGGAGGCGGGGCCGGCGGGGGCGGCGGGGCGGCGCGCGCGCGCCTGCTGGAGCTGGAGCAGGACGCGGGCCGCAGCACGCCCGGCGGCCGGCGCCCGCGCGTACGCACTTCTCGTAACTCTCTGCCCGCGATACGCCACATGTCTCTAAACCCATTCATTTGCTGCTGCCCCGCTTCAAATACGACAGCTCTGATTACGAATAAGGCATTTCACAAATCACGCGTGTTTCGCACGCCGCGAGCGGGATGCGACTATCGTTACTTAGACCCCATGATGAGGTGCAATACTTTAGCACAGAATTGTCCCGATCACGGCGTACAATGTATCGTGAAAAAAATATATTTGGATATCAAAATTATTTTATACAGAGCCACAATTTACGTTGCTGCGGCAACGCAGTTCACACATTATCGCTACGTGCGGAACACTCTTGACTGAACCAAAATCCTGAAACGTTCATTCAGAAAGCTCGTCATGCTTGCATTCAATTATGTTAAATGTGCGCTACCGACATTTTGTTCGCTTGTTTTTGGATATGACTTCTGAGGCAGTCGATGTTTTTAATTTCTCGGTGTGGTTCGTATTTTGAGCGGGCAGTGGAACTATCTAGTCTGTATTTCCGTTCCTTTATCTATCTGGCCTTCTGAATCTCCCTTTTGTATCTGTGGAATGATTTCGAGCTAACCCACACGAGTGTAGCAAGTCACCACATGAGACTCGCTCACTCACTTACTATGTATGGACTAGGGCTTATGTCTTCTTGAACACTACGTTTTATTAATCGCAGCTTTTTAACGAATTACGAAATTAATAAAGCAGATTTTATACATAAATTATAGTTAGTACAGAATAAAGAAAAAAAAAACTATCTTTGAAATCCATAGAATGTTAGTTAGTACACACGGCTACACATCAAGCTATACATTTCCAGTTTATGCTGATCTCGCATTGTATAGGATTTCTGTACAGCGCGAGGTCAGCTTATACTGGAAATGTACAGCTTGATGTGTAGCCGTGTGTACAGTAAAACTGTATTTAAATAATGTATCCAAAATACATAAAAAAATCGTGCCTTAAATAGTAGAAAACCAATAAGTACAATAAAAGACGAATCTTGTGACCATTAATTATGTAGTTACATAGACAAAAAATACACCTTCTTTTCCTTCTTTTTTGGGTAAATTAATAAACCTCTATTGGGCCCTTTGTACCTAACGCTCCCACACACTATCTGCTAATGTATAAATGTTTGTCCATATGTATATAATTACCCAATGGTATAAATTGATTCATGTTTGCATGTACGCTTTGCATCGTGTGTTTACTGTAATTCGCTTTAACACTATTAACTACATAACAGACAAATCTACGAAAAAAAAGTATTTTTCAATTCATTCATTTTTCAATTTTCCAATTTACACAACAATTTTAAACGAAAAAAATACTATCTTGTTAAAAAAACAATCTTTTTATGGGGAAGGCAACACAGTATTAAAAACAACTGGCAATACCTTCGTAACGATTATAATATTTACGATTCTGAACTAACTTCACCAAACATTATACTTTGCTCAGTGTTTCCTCATTCAGTATTATAGTTTTTACATTTTACGAGCCCGTTAATCATTGTAAATTAGACCTTATATCAATGTACAAACACGTCACATGACGTGCTCGTGAATTGCAAAGACTTTAGCCGTTTTAGAATTAGAGTATAACATCTTCCTAATTTGCGAAACATTATTTAGTGTCAATCTGCAGTTGCTTCTCCCATTGTATCATAGACAAAGAAAAACGCGTAGATTTGTCCTCATAAATCCTCCTTGGTGGGACTAACATAGTTTTCTGCTGCGTACTACAGAGTGCAGAGCCGTTGGACTTCTCGTTCAACCCTGAGTACGAACCGGAGTTCAAGTTCTTCGATGGCACGTTACTGGATGCAGTGAAGCGAGGCGATAAAAATTGTCACGATTTCTTTCGGCTTCTCGCACTGTGTCACACGGTCATGCCGGATTCGAAGAATGGGAGGCTGGAATACCAGGTGAGAGTGATAAATGATTTCTGTAAGTAGGTTTGTACATACACTCACACGTCAATCGTAGTTGTAAAAACTAGATGAGGTCGGCGTTTCCTATCTAACTACTCTGAGAAGAAAGGCCGAAACAAACTCAGAGGTCACAGTCTCTTTTAAAGTCCATACATAATCTTGGTCAGATCATGTGAAGACCATTTAGTGTCTGAAATAGTCTTTTGAGGAAAGAACCACACAGATTGAGTGGACCTGTCCAGTCAGTGCACGCATTTGTCAGTAAACGTGTAGCTCAACGACTCGACGAACAATACCAAAGAAAGGACATTTGGGTAGGCCGCATAAAGTAACTGCCAGGTTATCATTAAAAGTAACTGAGAAAAAGAGAAAAAAATAGCCACATAGTACTCACATTCACAATAATGAAAATAAAATATATTATACTTCACAAAGTAAATATTCATTATTATTATCATTATGTATATTATGATTTAAAAAAACAAAATAAAAAATTGGAGTAGCTCAATCCCAAGCCCTTTTTTTGTCCTCAATGACAAAAGGGTAAGGGTATAAAACGCTTTCTGGAGAAGATCCTTACTGTACTGTACTGTTTTCTTCGAAATATTAATTGATAAACGCGGATCTGGGACCATTGTTCCAGTGCGAAAAAGGGATGGAGCTATACAGCTCCCAAAAACTCATGCCTTTTCGCATTGGAACAATGATGACTTTGATACTTCTTAGTCAACAGCACATTTTTTTTGGAAGAGTTATGCATCTTATCTTTAAGGAATTAATATTGTAAGAAAAAGGAAAACATTATTTGACCCAGGTTAAGGCACAATATGACGTATAAGAACACAAAAAATAAAACAGAATAAATAGTACGTACAGTACCCTAATTGCGTAACTTATTTTCGTAAACAATTATGCCTAATTTGTTTCATTTTGACAGTTCAATAACATTCATTGCGTTATTTAAGTTCTTGAGCAGATTGTTTTTTTTTTTTTTCAACTTGTGGAGCAATGGATTAGCAATCTGTTTCAAATCGAAACAGATTGTGCTTGTGTTGTATTACGCAATTAGGGTACTGAACAGTTTTCTATACCTATTGTAATTATGTGTAATTTCAGGCGCAATCGCCCGACGAGTCTGCATTGGTATCAGCAGCCAGAAATTTTGGTTTCGTGTTCAGAGAACGCGCGCCTAATAGTATTACAATAGAAGTAATGGGTAAAACAGAGGTACGCACATACTTATGATCGATTTATTTATTAAAATTTTAAAATAAAACGCAAATTAATTGGTTTCGGTTTGTTTCAGGTGTATGAATTGTTATGTATATTAGATTTTAATAATGTTAGGAAAAGAATGTCCGTGATATTGAGGAAGGATGGTGAAATTAGGTTATATACAAAAGGTGCTGATAATGTAATATATGACAGATTAAAAAGTGGTACCCAAACAGAAGTGAAATCAAAGACGCAGGAACATTTAAATGTAAGTGTATTTTACAGTAGAAATTGTATTATTTTAATAACAATTAAATATCTGTTCCATATTCAAATTTTGACACCTTACGCGACCGTTAAAATAAAATTCAATTCGAAAGCGTCTTCTCTGTCAACCATACTTGTGTGAAAATCTCTTTCTAATACTCAATGTGCCATATTATCGCCCACACTCATGTTTTTCTAACAACTGTCCCTTGTGCCAATTTTTTTTGCTTTATGTAGATTGCTACAAGAATCTTTTGGCGCCTGAATGACATTGACCGTCCCGGGGTTGTTGGTAAACATTTGTGAAATTGTTACAGCAATTGTATTAACAAAATAAGATGGCGGCTTTAGTTCCAATTTTGGTCGCGCGCCAAAAGAACCTTGTAGCGTTGTAGCTTGCTTTACTTAAATCTGTGACATCTGTCAGATCTTAATCAGAAATGTATTTGCCAGAAATTCGCCGGCGAAGGTCTCCGGACGCTGGCGCTAGCGTGGAGGCCCCTCGAGGAGCGAGGCTTCGCCGAGTGGAAGCGGAGGCACCAGGCCGCCGCGCTAGCGCTGCACGACAGAGACGAACAACTCGACGCCATCTACGAGGAGATCGAGACTGATCTGCTGCTCTTGGGTACGTACACACTGACGTCACACCACACTTTGCCACCAGCAATTCGGTGGCAGTAACCCAATCTAATTAATTACAGTCAGATTTCAAGATTTTATGTATATCTGTTAATAATGTAATATGTATATGTATATATTTAAATAGGTAATTATATGCTTTATGTATCTGTGTATCTGTTGTATATGTAAATGATACACCACTGACTACCTGCAGTATTGTCTCTCCTTTTCCATTTAAATCCATCCAAAGGTTGTCTGTAAAAGATCGCTTTTAGCGATAAGACCGCCCATTGTGTCACCTAATGTAAAATTTCTAAAATAAAGTCTGTATTTATTTTGTGTACATAATAAAGAATATTCTATCTATTTATTTACATTTTCATTTGTTTGTTGTAGGAGTAACAGCCATTGAAGATAAATTACAAGACGGAGTACCAGAAACCATAGCGAATCTCAGCATGGCCGGCATCAAAGTGTGGGTCTTAACGGGTGATAAACAAGGTACGTACAAGAAATAAAGGTCTATTTACATCAGCTTCCCCTGTGCTTGGAAATTTTATATCGCCCGATCAGATGGTAGCACCTGCCTGAGATGGTGTAAGAATAGCCCTGAATCGAGTCGAAATGGCGTGCGATTGGTAGGAGAGGCCTATGTCCAGCAGTGGTGGCAGTAGGCTGATGATAATAATGAAACGCCAGATAATAATTATTTTTTGCCATTACTTCTTAATTTTATAGAACTACTAACTGCGCCCCGTGGTTTCACAGGGATAAGTCTCGATCTCGTGGGAATATCGGGATAAAAGTATCCTATGTCTTAACCCAGGTCATGGTGTACCCATGTGCCAAATTTTATCCAAATTCGTTTAGCTGTTTTAACGTGAAAACGTAACAAACAAACACTCTTTCGCATTTATAGTATTAGTTAGAATTCTCCAATATGCATATAGTCCGTGCGCGAGTGCTACTCACCGCGTGAGGTATGTGACGGGTGAGACGGGGGAGGAAGCCATTGACAAAATTGTCAGACAGAGTTAGCGGCCGATGTCAACCTCCCCCGTCTCACCGCTCACATACCGAGGGCGGTAACTAGCAGTCGCACGCGGACTGTAGTCACGTAACTGTAATGCAGAAAACAGATTGGTGAATCGTAACACGCGTTGAAACAAATTCACCTAGTTGTGGTACTTTTCTTGTGCCACGTTTCAACAATCCGTACCCTTCATTATATTTACGTGACTTCGGACAAACAACTACGCATGCGTTGCTGTAGCAATTTTCACACAATAACGTTTCTATTCGACTTACAGAAACAGCTATAAACATCGGCTATTCGTGCCAGCTGCTGACGGACGACATGGCCGAGGTGTTTGTGATAGACGGCGTCTCCTACGACGACGTGGACCGACAGCTCGCCAAGTGTCGAGACAGTATCCGAGTTGTCAACACGTTTTTGCCTCACGGTAAGTTGTACAACACGTTATGTACGCAATTTTTTAGAGATTTCTTTTTTCGGAAAACTTACCCTGTATACGGACCTGTACTTCAGGAACTCCGTTTTTTGTTCGTCTTAGATTTTTTTCTCATAACTGTATGACCATGTTATCAAGATCGATGATATTCTGATCTTTACCGGTATGTGGCTTTTCTGACTAATTTATTAAGCAATATCCACATTTTTTAAGTTTTATTTTAAATCACCCAAAAAATTTAATAAAGTTGATTTTATTGCTGAAGACTTATTTATTATAAGACCCGTTTAATTATTTGCATAAATCTTAGTTTTATTTAGTCAATTCTATACAAGACAAAAAAAAACTCATAAACACTACGAACAGTGTATAAAATAAAACTATAGCAAATACCATCCAACACAGGTTCCACAACCGATCCAAAAGCCGACGGCGACACCGCGAACGGCGGCGCGGGCGTGTCGCGCGCGTCGCCCGGCCGCGCCAACGTCAAGCTGAACGCGCCCGCCGTGTCCGTCGTCACATTTAGGTGGGAACATAACACACACACAGCACACAGGTAGAGAGACAAAGACACACCCTTGTATCACTGCTATCCTTCACACAGCCTGTGTTTGTCGCTCACCGTCTGTCTTGTGCCAGTCTTGGGCCCGCTTGCACCACTCATCACTAAATACATTTATGCGGCGTTACCAACTTTCAGAAGGCACTCTGCTTTGTGAAAGTTGGCAATGTCACATATAGCTATTAAATATTTCTCTGTTTTGATTAATTTATCAATATTAGTAAATTAAATTATCAAATATCGCTCTATGGTGCACTAAAATATTGATTATGAATTGCAGTAATTAATATTGGTGTGGATGGGTGACCATCTTTACATACCAAGACCCCTCCGTGCCTCGGAAAGCACGTTAAGCCGTTAGCCCCGGGCTGTTATTTGTAGATCTTTGATAGTTGTTACAGGTCGTCAGAAGCCCGAAAGTCTGACAACCAGTCTTACCAAGGGGTATCGTGTTATCCAGTAACTGGGTTGTGGAGGTCAGATAGGCAGTCGCTCCATGTAAAATACTCATATTCAGCTGCATTCGGTCAGACTGGAAGCCGACCCCAACATATTTGATGACAGATGATGAATAATTAATATTTTTACAATCAATTGTTACTTTTAGGTGTAAAAAATGCAATTGGCAAGTTTCCAAAAGATTTTTTTTACAACATCACGCCCGAATTCAGTGTTATTATTGCAATTCATAATCAATAATGAAGTGCACGTTAGAGCGAGATTCCACAATTTCATTTAGTTTTAATTCATTTTATTGATGAATTAATCAAAACATTGAAATATTTGACAGGTGTATGCGACGTTGCCAACTTTCAGAATGTAAGTGCATTCTGAAAGTTAACCACTTAACAATTTAAAACATCGTTTAGCGTTAAAAGTATTTAGTGGTTTGTGGTGCAAGTGTGCCTAAATTTGTGATTTGGGAATGAATTTTACGTGTGTCCTGTCTTGCCAACTTAGGAAGTATTTTTTTTTTTATTAATGGCAACTCTTAGTACAATTTTAGACCAGCATCCAGTCTTTATATAAGGACGAGTCTCTGCATAAAACAATCCGTTAAAATATTACGAATTGTTTTAAATCAGCGGCGCAGCGAACTGTACAATTGACATGTTTTCGTCGTGTAAAAACCATTCATGTAGCGAAAATTAAATGTTGTAATTTGTTATTGTATTTATTAAATAGTTTGTCAATTAACATATTTATGTATTCAATATTTATACGAATATCTATATAATGTTTTAACTATTTCCGTAGATGTTATATTAAATCTATAAAACATTGTACTTACTATGTATTAGAGTAACACTCGAAAGCTTTAATAGTTAATGTGAGTCAGTCTCGCTTTCATTAGTAAAATGTTAATATCCATACTACTTGTGTGTGTGGCTTTAGCTAAACAAGACATATTACATGTACTATCGCATTATATGTTCTAGTGTTGTTTGAATTACTTTCCAGTTTATATCGATAGTTATTTTCTCGATTAATCACTATTCGCTTGACCGTTTAATCGATCTGTTTTTTCTAATCGACTTTTGTAACTAAAGTGTGTCACCTCCCTACTAACATAGCCGTAGTTCTGTCCACACAATTCCGTCTGTTTGTACACCAAGCCAGAGTGCTCTTTCTCTCTCTAACCTGTACCGATCTTTTAATCCGACACTTAGAATAGAACTGTAGATATCACGTGCTAATAAAATTGTAGTTGATTTTAATTTAACGTGTTCGTTGCTACTGAGAAATGAGTGTCTTCGGTTTTTGCCGAGTCAGTATTCAATTCAAATTGAAGCACGGGGGCCCAGTGGTAACGGCCCCAACTTATGAGTTGTAGGTCGTAGGTTCGAACCTCAGGCGTTACTTTGTGTAAATAATTTCATCACCACTGCTCTCAAAACGGTGAAGGAAAACATCGTGAGGAAACCAGCATGTCCTAGAACCAAAAATTCGATAACATGTGTCATCTACCAACCCCGTGGTAGATTACAGCCCACTCCCTCTCGAAGAGAGGAGGCCTGTGTCCCAACTCCCAGCAGTATTCAACAAGGAGATGTGAACAAATAGATGCAATCTGCAGGAATGATCTTGACACATAGGTACCCGTATAACGCGATCCTCCAATTATGAATTAGCGATATATTTCATAAATTTTAAATTAGATTTTATAAAGTTGGATCATAATTTGTACTGACGTGTGAGTAGTACAGCATAATAGTGAGACACATTAATTCTCAGCAACAGCGAATGTGTTCATTCTGTAAACGAATGAATTTGTGTGCCGTGGTGTGTGATCGATTTGAGGTGTTCATATCCTGTGTTTGTCTTGACGTAATGACAGCTTGGCTGTTTTAAGGGCCTTCTACACAATACTTCAACCTACATTGATTACCTTGAGAGATTCTCCTGTATGCAATGGTTTTTACAACGCTACAACGTTCTTTGGGCGCGTGATCAAAATCGGAATTAAGCCGACATTCTTGTTTTGTCAATATATTTTGTGAGACAATTTCACAATTGTTTACCACAGATGTTTACCAACAAACCCCTCCCCCCCCCCCTGTCAATGTCATTCAGGCGTCAAAACATACTTATACAGTATTTTGATCTCAGGAAGCGACGCGCGCTTTACTTGTGGTTACCAAGTGTACAAACATTGTTAATGTGTGTATGTGTGCAGGAGCTCTCGGTACCGTCCGAGACAATGGTGAAGTCGGAAGTGTGTATGTGTATTCATTTGTGTTATGTGCTGACGCTACTCTTCTTCACGCACACATTCACAGCGTGATTGTATACTTGGTAACCACAAGGAAAGTGCGCTTCGTGAGATAAAAATACTATAGCACTGTAATAATGTGTCAACATTGAGGTTCGTTATGTACTGGGCCCTTAAAACATGTTTTGCCGATTTGCTCTGTGTGAAAAATATATTGTTTAACAGATTAATTATTTCATAAGATAAAGTAAATACAAAAGTACCAGTGGCGAACCGTTTACGCATCACGATTTCTCTCTAAACATGTATTAAACAATTTCTAGCATTAAATCTTCCTATCTCTAAACCTTTGAAATATCTGCCATGGTGATTCCTGTTAAAAACTCGTCCCGAGCTCGTAAAATTTCGCAAAAAAATCAGTACTAGCTTCCCTTAAATTTTTGCCACTGCGTACTTAAGTTTTACGAATAAAAGTTAAGTTTTCACAAAAATTCCCATCTCTCAAATGTAACATGTACCGTAACATAAAACGTTAACGTAACACGAAACACTGTAGTGAGCCAGACTGTTACAGCAACGAGTACGCGTCGGGAGGGGGCCCGTATTCCGCGGACTCGCACGAACACAACAACGATGACGCCAACGGGTTCGCTATCGTCATCAACGGGCATTCCTTAGTGCATTGTTTGCATCCTAAGTTAGAGGAAAAGTGAGTATTGACTTTACTTGTCTTGTCTTTAAATTGATGTTTGGCGGGCAGAAAAGTCACCAGTAAAGGTAATCTGAATATTAAAGGTTGATAATCTCTTAAAAAGCTTACGGTCAGATTTATTTTGGGTGATCGTGATTTGGTGTTTATCTACCTTCGCTTTTCTACTTATGCATTTTTGAGTATCCTAAGGTTATCTGTCAGAAATTGCCTTTATCGATCGATTGCCTAGTGTACTGTACAATCTAAAGAGTTTGTCACGTACGGATGTCTGTATTAATAGTTATTTTCTTTTTTAAAGTCATTTTTACTGATTTCGCAGACCCAAATAATTCAGACGTATTTACTTATCCTTAAAACTTTGTGTAACCAAAGATTATGCATTGCCCATAGTGGTCGCCTAACTTGCCCATTTATCACATAGAAGCCATTCGTTTTCAAAAATGTCATACAACTGATAACGTTTTTTACAGGTTTTTAGATGTAGTATTACAATGTCGGTCAGTGATCTGCTGTCGAGTGACACCCTTGCAGAAGGCAATGGTGGTGGAACTCATCAAGAAAAGCCGGAAAGCTGTCACGTTAGCCATTGGAGACGGCGCCAACGACGTGTCTATGATCAAAGGTATCTTGTTTTAAGATGAAATTTATAATACGTTATTCAACTTTATCCTGGTTTAAAATTATGGAAGAAAATGGTGCCATAACCAGATCTTTCAGCATGAGATGAGACTTTTTTATCCAGTGTACGGTTTGCAACGAAATTTGGTTGACACAGTACACAACATCTAAATTAACATCAAATTATTTGATACACAGGTTTTCAACATTTCATTTAATAGTCAATAGACTTTTTCTTATTCAATCAGTTTATTTTTGGATGTTATTTTGTTTAGTGTTAATTTAAAATGACTTTCGTTGCTGTTTTATTAAACTGAAGTGTGATACGGGTACATGCTTCGAGTTAGGGCAGTAAATAACTCGTTTTCTCTCTTTTGGATGGATTAAAGGGAGAAGGATAGACAATACAGTAGCACACTAACTAGCGACTTACGTACATAATGTCCGTTCTATGTACGTTATATACCGCTATAGCTGAAGAGTATCGCACCAACTGAAGAGATACAAAATAAGTTTAGCTTTATCAGAAACATAATTATCAAAGAAAATAATGTCTAAATGTAAAATTAGAAACTAAAACACATACTCACCCTGTTGTTTCCCTTCCCAGCGGCCCACATAGGCGTGGGCATATCGGGTCAGGAAGGCATGCAAGCAGTCCTCGCATCGGACTACTCGATAGCGCAGTTCCGTTTCCTGCAGCGACTACTACTGGTGCACGGGCGGTGGTCCTACTACAGGATGTGCAAGTTCCTGCGGTACTTCTTCTACAAGAACTTCGCGTTCACCGTGTGTCACTTCTGGTTCGCGTTCTTCTGTGGATTTAGTGCACAGGTTAGTAAAGTTTTTGATGTGAAACATCTATAGCAAGAAGCTTATAGATAAAAGTGGAGGCAACACTCTAGATACCAAAGTGAAGCCGACTGTGGTCGGACGCTCTCTTTCTGAATACATACTTAAGATAAAGAAAACACATATCTCTGTCTCGTTCTTATGTGTGTATTTAGAAAGAGAGCGTCCGACCACAGTCGTCTTCACTTAGGTATTTAGAGTGTTGCCTTCACTTTTATCTGTAAGCTTCTTGATCTATAGCCGGATCTTGGCGTGATGGCAAACGCCATGACGCTCTCTTATGCCGTTATCCCCCTCTCCGCCATGTTTCGCATCTGCCGGGCGTCCCGGGCGTCATGGTCATCTTTAATCACTGGACTATCAAGACACATACAGCTTTAAATATACAGGATGGCAGGGACATCGACGCGAAAACTGTTACCAAGGATTCAGTACATGATTCTGAAACCCCTGCATTGAAATTTTTCGTCGGTTATTAAAAAAACAATCAGCTGTTCCATACATTTTGACCGCATAGATATTGCACTTTTCTATGAAACAGCAGTTTTTTTTAAAATAACCTACGAAAAATTTCAACGCATGGGAGCTCAAAACTATGTATTGAATCCATGGAAACCGTTTTTGCGTCGATGTCCCTGCCACCCTATATGTATTTAGCGTTCAAGGTAGTGTTGTCCGCCAAAAATAAAACGACATTCTGTCAAAACTTAAAAAAATTGCTATAAGATAAGAAGTAACAGTAACATGAACAGCAATATCAACTACCAACAAGGTACATAAAATATGGACCTGTGGACTCCATTAATACCCCTATCGACATTGTTTCAAAACAAAAGAAAATTACTGACAACTCACCTATATCCCTTCCAGACGGTGTTCGACGAGATGTTCATATCAGTATACAACCTGTTCTACACGTCGCTGCCGGTGCTCGCGCTGGGCGTGTTCGAACAGGACGTGGCCGACACGACGTCGCTACAGTTCCCCAAGCTGTACGCGCCCGGACACACGAGCCAGCTGTTCAATAAGACGGAGTTTATCAAGTCTACGTTACACGGGTGTTTCACATCGCTTGTGCTGTTTTTGATACCTTATGGTGAGTGTCAATTTTATAGACGGACGCAAATTGTTGCCATGAATTCAGCGCATGATTGCAGACCCACCAATGTTGACATTTTACGACGGTTATTTTAAAAAAAACAGCTGTTTCATACAAAATTGCAATACCTACACGGTCAAAATGCATGGTAACTGTTTGCGCTGTTCCTTATAATCCTGTCCTGTATAATCTTGCAACTCGGTCTTAAGAATTGACATGTATAAACATTGTTTATTAATTTTACGGTATCAATCAAATATTTCCGAGATTTCCCGACTAATTTTGAAAAAGAACGGAGTTTTCAACGCTCGTTTACACGGAGAATATTTTAAAACGAGGAACCCAAAAAGACTACGTGTAAATTCTTCATCACGTCGTCGATCACGCGGTGAAGTCGCAAGTTAGGCAAAACCCAAATAAACACAACTGTAAAACACTAGTTTTACTACCACAATTACCCCCGTACCCCCACGACACGGAATCCTAGTGTGGGGTCAAGGGAATTCGTAAAAATCTAGCACCTAAGGCTGCTATGTAATCTGTTACTCGTTTTTTATATTGTACCGTGCTTTTCTGATCTGAATAAAGCTTTTTTACTTACTTTTACAAAACAGTGTTTATCGGTTGTTCAGCCTAAACAACTTTTAACCGCGACATTTATACATGGAGTTTGACGTAAGATTCTCCATAGACACGTTGAACAAGTGTTTAAGTTTTAATAGTAAGACCCTAGACATAATAATTAAAAATACTAAATTTCAACTTAATCAGTCCATTCGTTTCGGAGCAAATTAGCTGTGACAGACTGACAGACAGACACACGAGTGATCCTATAATGTTTCCGTTTTTTCCTTTTGAGTTACGGAACCTTAAAAAGTTAAACCAACGTTCCTCGTCCTCGTTAGGAATCTAATAAAGTATGATAATAACATGTGTATATTTATTCCAGGTACATACAAAGACGGCCTGGCGCCAGATGGCAAGATTTTATCAGATCACATGTTACTAGGAAGTGTAGTAGCAACAATATTAATCATAGACAATACAACACAGGTAAATACATTTCATCATCTATTGTATTTTTTAAATACATTTTCTTAATCAATATAGTACAGTAAGACACAACTTAGATGTTGCATTAATTTGAAAATTTTCATTCATTTCAATTTTTCGAATGTATTTGGTTATATGACTTTACAATTTATTGCGTTTGCGTAAAGATCATTTTCACCTAAAGCAGTAATAAAGATTGGTAATTTTGAACGCGCACTCAGTTCGGATGGTGATCGGTTTTACGAATTTTGGCGATGCTACATCTAAATTGTGTCGTACTGTACCCAGACTTAAATATGAGACATTGAGGATTTATAAATGAGAGGCTCATGGCTAAATAATAACAGCCGCAACGTTCGAGCGAAGGTTACGCTTGCCGAGCTCAGTCCGTAGATGGGTGACCATCCATTACATATCGAGATCGCTCCGTGCCTCGGAAAGCACGTTAAGGGTAGTCAGAAGCCCGTAAGCCGTAACTGGGTTGTGGAGGTCAGATAAGCAGTCGCTCCATGTAAAATACTGGTATTCAACTGCATCCGATTACATTGGAAGCCGACCACAACATAGTTGGGTAAAGTCTAGGCAACTGATCACTTAAATACAGGGGGTTTTCTTTCTTCTTCTAAAACCCCCTGGGTTTTAGAATCATGTACTGAATCCAATGTAACGGGTTGCGCGTCGATGTATACCACCCTGTATAAAACATTAGAGCATTAAAAGCAGACGGTCGCACAAGTATCTGTGACACAAAACACGCCCAACAAAGCCGAACTTTTTCTAAAACTCAATGTGCTATATTTGCGACCTGATCATGTACAGTCAACCACACGTCCATGGTAACTCTTGAACTAAAAAAAACTATACGTTCATAAAATAGTAACAAAGTCAGAATTGTACATTGAATATTTTTGAAAAAAAGTAATTGCTACGAGGTATGGGAACGAATCTGATGCCGAAAATATAATTTTTAGAATTTTTGTCCGTTTGTCTGTGTGTATGTTCCGGATTGGCGTAAAAACGGCTGAACGGGTTTGGATAAAAATTGGCACACAGTTCATAACCTGGATTAACATATAGCATAAGATCCTTTTAATCCAGGTAGTACGTTCCCGTAGGATATTTTCCGACATCCATAAGCCAACTAACATTCAAATATTATTCCAGATAGCTTTGGACACGACGTATTGGACGGTGTTCAACCACATAACGATATGGGGCTCCCTCGTATCGTATTTCGTTCTCGACTACTTCTACAACTACGCGATCGGCGGGCCCTACGTGGGCTCGCTCACGGTCGCCTTGACGCAAGCCACCTTCTGGTTCACTGCTGTCCTCACCGTGAGTATAGCGACGACGATGACTTGAATGTTTTATGAGTTTGAGAGAGTGGGTCAAAAATATTGGGATGAATCAAACACAGTACAAACAGTACAGTAGTATGTAGTAATGAACACAGTACTTGTTAATTGTTTTTATTCAAGTATTTTAGACAAGGGAGTTGTTCTTGTAATTTGACGCCAACTGCCATACATTTATTTTGAGCAAATTGCGATGAAAAAATAAAATAAACAATATTAACTTTACGACGCATATTTTCTTAAAGTATGAGCACTTTTTAAAAAAAAAATTGGTTTTTGAAGGATTTATTCATGCTATCAGAAAAGTATCAGTTTAACGTTTAAAGCGGAGTAGATTGCTCACAACGGCATTGGATCCCAAGTTATCGGGGTCAAAAATTTCTCTAGTATCATCCATTTGAAGGAATCAGCCAGTATATTTTGGTAGCTAATGGCCCCTCGGTCGCGCACAGATGATCATCCTGATGGTGCCGGTGGTGTCGTGGCGCCTGGCGTGCTCGTGGACGCGGCCGACGCTGGCCGAGCGCCTGCGCGCGCGACAGCGCTGGCGGGCGGCCGCGCCCGCGCCGCGCACGCCGTCGGCCCGCCGCGCGCGCCGCTCCGTGCGCTCGGGCTACGCCTTCGCGCACCAGGAGGGCTTCGGGCGCCTCATCACGTCCGGCAAGATCATGCGGCGCATCCCGCACGCGGACGCGGCGCTGTCGGCGCTGGCGTCGCTGCCGGGCAAGTTCCACGCGCGGCCGCCGTCGCCGCCGGCGTCGCCTGCGGAGGAGCGCGCGCCGACACAGAACCTCGCCACCGTGGACTTATGAGTGCGCCCGGCGCCGCGCGCGCCCCACATTGTGATAACGTCGGTAGAGTTAAACTTCGTATTGTCCTACTATTGCCTATATTGAATTATATTTGTTGATCGAGATTATATATTGATAGATATTTATCGCGACGAGCCGGACGTCGCCGTCGCGTCGGCGGCGCTCGTGCGTTGTTTTGTACTCGTGTCGTTTCGTTCGTTGAGTTTGTCGGTCGGGTTCCGGGCCGCCCGGGCCCCGGTGAAATGTGCATTTAGACGAGCCGTCGATATCGCCGGCAGTGAAAACGCAACATGACGTCTTGGAACATTATTATTATTTTTCAGAACGTTATGTTAGTGCCAAAGGAAAATTTTAAAAATAAACTTCAGTCGAACTGTCTACAAATGTATAATATGTCAGTGTTTCTATTAATCCTAAACCAATGTAATATATTACAACTTTGCCATAATCTCATTCAAAACCGGCGACTAACTGTTTCGCCCACTGTTAAATAATTTAATTGTTGTGAAGTATATCAGTTCTGATTGTTATGTGTACTTAGGACATCTTACATAAAGTATTAATTTAATTGAAAAGATGATATGAACCTACGTAATGTATGTAAATCATTAAAAGATTTTAAACATGTAGCGTTTTAACTGCATGTGAATATTATGATCAACATTTGCTTTGGAATCAGTTTTTTAATAAAAAAATAATAATTCTTAATGAAGTTTTCTTATTTATCTCTCTAGCGATAGCAATAAGGGCGGTAAGCGGTAAGGGTACTTCATCACAGCGCCGTTAATCTAGTGGCTTCAAGTACTACTGCTAGTCTTGGTTTCGATTTGATTCACAGACCGAGCGAAGTGTTTGATTTTTCCGATGCTATAAAATTGTAGTTGATTTTAATTTAACATGTTCGTTGTACTGAGAAATGGGTGTCTTCGGTTTTTGCCGAGTCAGTATTCAACAAGGAGTAGTGAATGAGATGGATAAAATGTCGTTGATTTGCTTTTAAATCATCTGGAATACAAAAAACTCAAAAATTAAATAGTTAATTACAGACCTATTTCCAAACTGTGCATATTAGCTAAAGTTTTTGAGAGGGTTGTCTATGACCAAGTTTACGCAGCGCTCAGTCAGTCTTTCAGCCCTTCTCAGCACGGGTTTCTTAAGGGTCGTTCAACTGCATCTAACCTGGCTTTGCTCAATGACTTTCTAATGGACAGAATGGACAATGGGGCACAGGTCGATGTCGTTTACACGGATTACAGTAAGGCTTTTGATAGAATTGACCACAATATCCTTAAAACAAAGCTTTTTAACAATGGTATCAGAGGAGATCTACTTGGTTGGTTTACTTCATACCCTGAAAACCGATCTCAAGCTGTCGTTATCAGTTACTACATGTCGAGTTGGGTTTCAGCTCCTAGTGGTGTTCCTCAAGGTTCCTTGATGGGTCCATTTCTTTTTATCATTTATGTAAGCGACATCGACTCATGTTTCCAAAACTCAAATTTACTTTGTTTTGCTGATGACATGAATATATTTTCTGCAATATCATCAGACGACGACATGGATGCTCTCCAATCTGACCTGGCGCGTTTGGATGATTATTGCTTGACTAATAAACTAGATTTAAACCCTATTAAATGTTCAGTAATCTCCTTTAGCAGAAAACGCGTCCCTCTCCCTACAACTTATAAACTTAAAGGGCAGCTATTACACAGATGTGACGTTATACGCGACCTGGGCGTTTTTCATGATTCTAAACTTTTATTTAACGTACACATTGAGCAAATAGTGGCCAAAGCTTCGAAGTCACTGGGTTTTGTTATGAGACTCGCAGGGTGCTTCAAGAGAGCCAAAACTCTTAAGATTCTGTATTGCTCTTTTGTGAGAAGTCATCTGGAATATGCGTCACAAATCTGGAACCCGTGTTATTGCAAGTACATTGATCGTATTGAGAATATACAAAAAAGATTTATTCGTTTTCTATGTTTCCGGCTGCGTATACCATACCATTCTGATAATTACATAAATCTTTGCAAGAAATTTCATTTACAGCCACTCATAAATCGTCGTCGACTAGCAGATTGCACTTTCCTTTTAAAAATGATATCTAATGAGATTGACTGCCCTGATCTCCTACATAAACTACGTTTCAATGTTCCTCAGAGATCAGTTAGATTTAATCCGCCTATCTCCATTCCTTTTACCTCTTCTAACTACAGGCAAAACTCATACACGGTGCGAGCGAGTAAGGACTTTAATATTCTTTGTAAAGAGTTCTCATTTGACCCATTTACAACCAAAACCTATTCTGCACGCGCTCGACTGAACGCTAACTTTTTCAAAAGTGCATAGTGCTTATTGTACCTTATACTCGTATACAATAATATGTATTCTTAATCTTTTTTATCGTGCTTGTTAGTGATCCTAAGATTTCTACTACTTTTTCTGTTTTTACCGGTGAGAACCTGTAATTGGCTCTATGTTTCTTAAACAACTGTTATCCATTTGTTATAGCTATTAATAAATAAATAAATACTGCAAATGGTCCTGTGAATGACACTTAGTGATCGTAATGTCGCATATGGGTAGAGGTGGGAGCCGCGCCGGTGCGGCAATGCCGCACCGCTTATTTCGCGCCGCCACCGCCGAGTATTTGAAATTTAGCGCCGACTGAGACGATCTGACGAAGAAGGAGTCACAATAATAACGACTTTTTAGGGTTCCTTAGTAAACAAGGAACCCTTATAGTTTCGTCATGTCCGTCTGTCTGTCTGTCTGTCCGCGGTCTAGCTCCAAGACTGTTAGTACTAGAAAGATGTAATTTGGTATGGGTATACATATTAATCATGCCGACAAAGTGGTAAAATTAAATTATGAAATTTTTTTTTTTTTAGGGTACCTCCCCTGCTCGTAAAGTGGGGATGGTTTTTTTTTTTTTTCTATACCTTAGTGTGGGGTATCGTTGGAAAGGTCTTTTAAAAACATTGTGAGTGTGATAATATCATTTTTGAATTCAGAGATCCGTTTGCGAAATATTAAGCTTTAAAGTGCAAATTTTTGTTAGAGTCAAGTGTGTCCCCCCCTGCCAGCTAAATGGTTGGTTTAAGATATGTGAAAAAATTCACGGCAGTAGCTTATATAACGAATTTAAAAGGAAAACTATCACAGCTGAGTAGGCTTTACAAATTAACGAGTAATAATCGACCAACTTAGATTTGCGGTTGTAAAAACATGTTCTCCCATACATTCTGTAGGAAGATTTTTTTATGGAAGATGGAAGATTTTTTTGGAACATTTTTTTGTCAACTACAAAGTTCAGTTTGTTCTTGGGATAAATTCATCCCAACTATGGAACCCTACATTGTGCGTGGTCCGACATGCACTTGGCCGGTTTTTTTACTCTTTCTTGATCACAGATTTTTTTACCAAAAATGTAGGATTGAAAGAAATCGATTCTTATATAGAGATGGACAGAAAAACAAATCTTGGGCTTTTCTGGCAGACGTCATCAATGCACCTGATTTTCCATGTTCCGATTGGGGTGCAACTTCCCGTTGTCTATCGAGTCGAGAGTCAGAACCAAGCTCCTCTTCGACTCAATCTTTGCTGAAAAAATTGTCTAAGAAACACAGTAGTTTCAGAAATATTGACGAGGCAACAGGAACAGATTTGTCTCAAGAACGCTGGAGATACCTAGCTTCGGTCGATCCAAAAGAAGTGGAGATAAACTGTATTTTTTTTTTTTCAAATTACCTGCGCCTCGGCGGCGCTGACAAAATTTTGGTCGGCGCCCACTTCTCTAAGGAGTCATCCACAGAGTACAGAGTACATTTTATATAGAATCATCGTATAATGGAGATTTAATTTTATAAAGAGATTCTGCTTTGTTTTAATCTGCGATCAGCCAACCAACAACCATAGGTACCTAGGTCTTGCACACATCATTCGGTGATTCTCCATTAAGAATCATCGCACCCACATGAGTCATAACGTATTCCCCGTATCCCGGTTCAGAATCTCTGTCCAAGATCAAGTATATGCCATCTCTTGAGGCGTTGGATGTCTTCGTCACTGTTCATTAATTCGGTAGCCAGAGAGTTGGAGTCTTTCTCTTTGTACCTTTCACAGAATCGATTTACTTCTAGCCCAGTCAATATCTATCGACACATAAAAATGCAAACGTCGCAGACGCGCATGTAACTATGATTTTTTTATATGTTGTTTGGACCCCTGAGAGTAGTTAGTTATACAACTCGTGAGTCGCGGCCAGGGACTTGAAACGTTACTCAAAATAACGTTACGCGAAGTTCCAGTAATGATAATTTGTACAGACGCCAGCACATCAAGCTACCCGAAACTGTAAAATTTTCCCAATCAACTTTGAACCTTATGCTTCAGCGATAAAGTTGAAAATCTATTAAATAAATTTGACAGATTGTAGTAGCTTAAAGTGCTGGCGTCTGTACCGTTCCACCAGGATCGCAACAAAATTAATTCCTTGGCTATAACGATACTAACAAACGGAACGTAATCTTAAACTGTTTAATAACATTATTAAAAATATATCGTTATTAATTTGACAGGACTAAACTAAAATTTATCTTTGTCCTTTTCTTAATGAAATAGAAAGAAAAAGATGCACTGAACTTAAATTTAGTTTAGTTTGTGAACAAGGGATTCGGCACCAATGTCTGTAAAAAATGTGCACTCTCGTACGAACTTTTGTTTGAATACGGCGGTGACTTACCACCAGCCGGCTGCCGGCCGCCTTAACGGGGGTGGCCGGTGGTGGTGGTGGTGGTGGTGGTGGTGCTGAGCGACGATGGTTGGTGGTGATGGTGGTGGTCAGCGGGAAGTCTGAATAACGTTATACAAATGAATCTGTAACGTTATTACAAGCGGATATTAGCATAATGTTACTGATACCCATAACGTTACTTAAAATGTTGTTCTTCAAAAATGATATTCTATTACCTTTTTTTTTTGTAACGTTATTATTAGTTTTAGGTTTTAGTATCGTTACACAATTTAGAGCGTTATTAGATAACATTTTGTGTAACGGAACGAAATTAATTTAGTTTTCAAGACCCTGGTTTAAACCCAAGTTTGCAACCCTGAAAACCTTGTGCCAACTCCTTGATGCTCGGGCCACACCAACGGGAAACACCGTTAATTATCACGATGATGGACCTTAACCCGTCGGAATAAAGTCTATCATCGCGATAATTAACGGCGTTTCCCGTTGGTGTGGCCCCAGCATGACAGTTCAACAATGCCTGAATGAATTTGAGTGTCTTTTTACCATTCTTACAGAAATAAGAGATATTTTGTTAAACTGCAGAAAAGTTAGAGAGTGCAAGACGCAATAGCTAGTATAGCGAGCTCAAAAATTTTTGCACCCAATCTCAGATATGTAGAATTTTCTTTTGAACATTTTTACAGAAATATTTAAGAGTTATTTTGTACCTAAGCAGAAAATTTTGACAATGAAGAAAATGTACGATGGAAGAGTAAGCGTAGCGAGCTCGAAAATTTTTGCATCCGTAGTACGCCTCCAATTACAAACTACCTCTTACAACAATATTTTGGCCTTGATAGGGATTTGATTAAAAAGTAGGTACCTACTTCTCGATATTTGGGGAACCCATTCGTTCGGGATCCCAGGAACGACCGGGGGAAATAAATACGAATACCTAACTAAACTTTTAATAACTAGTAAAACTTTTTTGAGAGGCCCTTCAGGCACGCCGTCGGAGGTCCCCGACACAGGGAACACCATCCAACGCATAGGCAAGAACATAAACGTAGGCTGATGTAGGTAAAGAGAAGGCAGACCTCTTTGCTTAACATCTGCAAAAAGATTTCTACCATTAAAATCATCTATGTAGGAATTTGAAAAGGAAGTAGGAGACCAAATGATGTACAGCGCACAATAACTATCTCTACTTTTGAAGCTTGCAGCAGTGGTGGCTCAGTGGTAACGGCCGCGACTCACGAGTTGTATAAATATTTCATATCCACTGCTCTCAAAACGGTGAAGGAAAACATCGTGAGGAAACCGGCATGTCCTAGATCCAAAAATTTCGTAGACATGACATCTACCAACCCGTATTGGGCCCGCGTGGTGGATTACGGATTTACGGCCCACTCCCTCTCACTGAGAGGAGGCCTGGGTCCTAGCAGTGGTCTGATTAAGCAGCTATGCTTGAATACCTAATGACTGAATTTTAGAATAAGGTTTTATTAGTTAAAAAAAGATTATTGCATATGTAGCGGTTACACCGCCACATTCGAACTACGCATCATAGACATGACGTCACAGAAATCCTGCATCGCGCAGTTAGTTTACCGAGCGATCGACATACATACAAGATTTCAACTTCAAATCGATGGGCAGTTGCCCGCCAGACACAACACCCGTCTGGTCGGAGGATCCTCCCTTTTCTATGGTGGATGAGTAAACTTTACACCATGTTCCTCATACTCCTAAATTGGTGACCCCGAGTATGAACGTCAAAGCAGCCTTCGTGCAATTACTTCGGCGTGACGTCATCATCATCATCACTCCCGCAGGCTTTCGTGAGGCGACTCACACAGCCGGCCAGCACCCACGGCTTCAACGGGTATCCTGACCACCAGCATGCAGCGAACGCGCATTCCTTGTCATCACTCTCAGCCTCATCACCCTGACTCACTGGGGAATCAACGCAGTCAGCCTCATTACCCCGACTCACTGGGGAATCAAGGCAATCACCTCAATCACCCCGACTCACTGGGGAATCACCGCAGTCAACTCAATCACCCCGACTCACTGGGGAATCACCACAATCACCACAATCGCCGCAATCACCACAGGAAGTTCCGACCCACCGTGAACAACAATATGCGGCACCCGGTTCCGACTCACTGGAACCACAGCTGGCACTGTGTGAACTATCGCAAGATTCAGCCCACTATCGACCTCCGGTCTCCGGAGGGGAGTGATGTAGCGGTTACACCGCCACATACGAACTACGCATCATAGACATGACGTCACAGAAATCCTGCATCGCGCAGTTAGTTTACCGAGCGATCGACATACATACAAGATTTCAACTTCAAATCGATGGGCAGTTGCCCGCCAGACACAACACCCGTCTGGTCGGAGGATCCTCCCTTTTCTATGGTGGATGAGTAAACTTTACACCATGTTCCTCATACTCCTAAATTGGTGACCCCGAGTATGAACGTCAAAGCAGCCTTCGTGCAATTACTTCGGCGTGACGTCATCATCATCATCACTCCCGCAGGCTTTCGTGAGGCGACTCACACAGCCGGCCAGCACCCACGGCTTCAACGGGTATCCTGACCACCAGCATGCAGCGAACGCGCATTCCTTGTCATCACTCTCAGCCTCATCACCCTGACTCACTGGGGAATCAACGCAGTCAGCCTCATTACCCCGACTCACTGGGGAATCAAGGCAATCACCTCAATCACCCCGACTCACTGGGGAATCACCGCAGTCAACTCAATCACCCCGACTCACTGGGGAATCACCACAATCACCACAATCGCCGCAATCACCACAGGAAGTTCCGACCCACCGTGAACAACAATATGCGGCACCCGGTTCCGACTCACTGGAACCACAGCTGGCACTGTGTGAACTATCGCAAGATTCAGCCCACTATCGACCTCCGGTCTCCGGAGGGGAGTGATGTAGCGGTTACACCGCCACATACGAACTACGCATCATAGACATGACGTCACAGAAATCCTGCATCGCGCAGTTAGTTTACCGAGCGATCGACATACATACAAGATTTCAACTTCAAATCGATGGGCAGTTGCCCGCCAGACACAACACCCGTCTGGTCGGAGGATCCTCCCTTTTCTATGGTGGATGAGTAAACTTTACACCATGTTCCTCATACTCCTAAATTGGTGACCCCGAGTATGAACGTCAAAGCAGCCTTCGTGCAATTACTTCGGCGTGACGTCATCATCATCATCACTCCCGCAGGCTTTCGTGAGGCGACTCACACAGCCGGCCAGCACCCACGGCTTCAACGGGTATCCTGACCACCAGCATGCAGCGAACGCGCATTCCTTGTCATCACTCTCAGCCTCATCACCCTGACTCACTGGGGAATCAACGCA
Source organism: Agrochola litura (assembly GCA_949152395.1). Lineage (NCBI taxonomy): Eukaryota > Metazoa > Arthropoda > Insecta > Lepidoptera > Noctuidae > Agrochola > Agrochola litura. Next base: position 10,112,941 of record OX424509.1, on the reverse strand, counting down.
GTCAGCCTCATTACCCCGACTCACTGGGGAATCAAGGCAATCACCTCAATCACCCCGACTCACTGGGGAATCACCGCAGTCAACTCAATCACCCCGACTCACTGGGGAATCACCACAATCACCACAATCGCCGCAATCACCACAGGAAGTTCCGACCCACCGTGAACAACAATATGCGGCACCCGGTTCCGACTCACTGGAACCACAGCTGGCACTGTGTGAACTATCGCAAGATTCAGCCCACTATCGACCTCCGGTCTCCGGAGGGGAGTGATGTAGCGGTTACACCGCCACATACGAACTACGCATCATAGACATGACGTCACAGAAATCCTGCATCGCGCAGTTAGTTTACCGAGCGATCGACATACAAACAAGATTTCAACTTCAAACCGATGGGCAGTTGCCCGCCAGACACAACACCCGTGTCGGAGGATCCTCCCTTTTCTATGGTGGATGAGTGAACTTTACACCCTGTTCCTCATACTCCTAAACATAAAATAAGTGATTGTGACGACTAGTTTCATTCGTGTAAAATAACAAAATCTCATGATTTATCACATTTTTTAACTGGCAAGTCTGTTTTTCTAAATTTCACTTTTGCAACACTGCCCGTCCCGTCAGTCGTCAAGTCCAAAACACAGTGCAACACAGTCTCTTTGAGTATATATGTTCTGTGAACACAGTGGTCCAAAAATCGGACAGGTTATGTGTAAGTGTTTGGTTATGTTTGTAAACTTTGCGAAAAACCATTAAATATGAGTGAATATTACCATATTGTCCCTTGGTATGATAGTGCCGAGTGGCAACGAGTCTATGAAGATATATTGAATACAACTTCAAGTAAAGAAGATGCACTTAAACTTTTACTTGTATGGAAAGCCAGAAGCCCATCCTTGCCGTCCGGCATAGAATCAACCCTAAGCCTGCTGCAAGTTTTTTTTGAGGATACAAATACTTCTCAAGATGCCGCCAATGATCAATTGCTGCGTTTAGCATATTCATCTGCCATCATGCGATTTGTAAACCATATGTTAGACAGCGAGACAGTCAAAGGGACAAGTCTATACCAAGCAGCCAAAAGGTTGGGCGTTCCTGACTGGGTTGTGGACCTGAGACATGATACTGCTCACAGCAATACACTTCCTCCTATCGCACTACTAAGAGAAGCGTGCTCTATCAGTTTACAGTGGCTCCAAACAAACTATTGGGATAAGCACAAACAATACATTCAAGATTACATTTGTGGTCAGAACAATGCTATCAATAGTGATGATAAAATTGGTTTGCTGATGAATTTTTGTATTTCATTAGGTATATGCGCAAATTCCAAATTAAAGATTAAAAACTTATCAGAAATACCAAACATGACAATGAAAGAATCCATTGTCAATGATGCAAAAGAACTGCTCGGAGAACATATTGACCTGTCTAATCTGAAAACTGTGTCTATTATGTCACTTATTAATATACTGAATACAAATGGTAAAAAGCTGTTAAAAGTAAGGGATCCTAGCACAGTTGTAAATGATGCTTTGCTTGGGGATGATTCGTTATTTTTATCAAAAGATCTTCTATATTTCTTTAGTGCTAGCGACTTTAAATACAGGAAGAAATTATACATCAGTTACGTTCATTGCTTTGAAGTACTGCTGACATTTTTACATACAAATGATTTACTGTTAGAGTTCATCGTGGCTCTTATAAAAATTACACAAAATCAAGAAGGTGGACATTTTAGAGCACGGCTGGCTGCATTATGGCTTTCAGAAATTTTTGCTGCTCTAAAGATATCACAGAATATCCAAAGAAAAATTAAAAAGTAAGTATTGTACTTAGCTAGGTAAATACAAATTCAGATGTATATTGTATACAAGATTTGTCAACAAACAATGAAATATTTAATTCTGATGTATTTGTAAACTGCACCATTATAAAGATTGAAATTATTGTGGTTGTTACAGTACAGTAGTTATATCATAACTAAGATTGTAACATGTTTTTATATATTTTCAGAATGACCGATGATGAGAAAATATCCAGGAAGAGGAAAGATTTGAAGCATTTATATGAACACTGGTACCCCGGCAGTAGTTTAAGAAACACACTTGTGTTGGATCTCCAAAAACCTGTTCCTGATGAGTTACAAGATATCAGCTACATCCAACCAATCATTGCTGCATATAATCCTTATCTTTCTTATTTTATTTTGAATCTTTTAGATTTACTTGTGCCAAAACTCCCTGATTTGGTTTCCAATAAAATTTGTGCATTGGCAAAATTAATATCTACTCCAGAAAAATTTCCTATGACCCCATCAACTATTATTTATACAGCAGAGGATTTGCAAATGACAGATGATGTAATGATAGTTGAAGATGTTCAAAATGAGGTCTTGGAACACAATGAAGAGAAAGATACGGGGAAGGAACAACAAATGTTAAACAGCATTTGGAGATTAGCTTCCAATGGACATAACTGGTCTGCATGTCCTATTGGTAAAGTTCCTTGGCAGCATAAAACGAAAAATGTTGAAGAAATGGATACAAATTAAGTTTATATATAAAAATTAAACACATTTATCTCATTATTCTTTTTTTTTATTTTCATATTTTGTATACAGTATAATGTTTTGGTTACATTTCATTTATATTGACACATTATAGGATCCCTAAAAATAGTTGAACAATATACATGTTTATATGATACAAGATTCATTATTGATTAACATGTAGGACAAAGTTCACAGTCAAATGACATACAGGTATATAAAACGACCATGTGTAAACAGCTTATTATTGGTCCTTATAGCAAATACAATTACAGGTTGAATAAACACAAATGCCAGTTACCTGATTCTTAATGAAATATCCAACTAATATCTTAAAATTCAGAACTTCAGTTCCATAAACCGTATTAATAAAATAACTGTTACAGAGATAGTAAGGTAACAGCAAAATAAAATGTGATGTTACACAAAAAGGTCTAATATTTAATTTCGATTGATATTCAACTTGAAACGACAAACTACCATAAAATTTCAACAATCCAATGATATAATGCACCAATAAAGATTAAAAAAATGAAACGTTGATTGATAGGCACTTTTACAAATAAACACTGGCAAAGACTATAGCAGTTCTTAAGATAAAATAGTACCTTGCTAAAAGTTGTCATAGTAACTAATAAATTATTTACATAAACCGTACGCGGAACGGGCGAATATCTACATACACTTCTAAAGTGTCAATAAATTCCTAGTTGTAGCCACATTGCACATTCATCAACTTTTCTTGTAAAATAACTTACTTTAAAATTATGATTATGAGTATGTTCGCTGATGGGGAGCTCGGAAAACAGACAATACGATTATATTATCGAGACCTAACCACATCTATATTTATATTACCTGAAAACAAAGTAGAATGTACGTGGCTAGTATAAATGTTGACGCTAACAACGCTATACAAGGATACTAATCAATGTAAACCAGCAACAATAGTAACTAGACTTTCAGAAGTGTTCAGGCGAGTCCGAGACTGCTGAAAGCAAACTAGTCGAAGGCACAGAAAGTACACTAGATTACTGCGACACAACCCCACTAAAACGGAATCAACAGAGTTTTTTATACATTTAAAATTTAAATATAGTATTTGTTCGGCACCTTGATGAGACATGCACTTTTATGGGTGTTTCTAACAAATGCAAATAAATCTAAGAATAGTTTTCTTCATATTTCTGTTCTGTGTAAATTGCTCAAAAGGTACGCCTCAGTATCAAACTGTGAGATTCAAACAAATTTCGTGGCTTTGAAACTGTTACAAAAAGTGTGTAAGCTTATTAGATATAGTAAGTATATGTTAATACAGTCCATCATAAATATTGAGCTATAAAATATGTCCACAGACGATAGTTAAACGAGAGGCTTACAAACAATACAAGTTGTCACAGAGTAATTCGTTGTTTGTATAGTAAATTGTTACAAACTAATTAATAAAAAGCGGGTAAAATATTTGTGACTTAACAATAAATTCAATAGCTTATTTTAAGACAGTCTTTTAGAATATGAAAGCAAATTAAGATAGAGGCAAGGTACATGGTGTTTATGATCACTTTTTGGATAGTATTTTATTTATAGGAGTATGTTGTAGAAACATAACGATCCTGTGTAGGAGCCAAGTACCTAACAAGAGGAAATGTTATGTTTAAAAACATAATATTCAATTACACATAAAATAAGCATTAAATGTCTAAGACAAATAATGACCATAAGTACTCAGGCAATAATATTTAATGTAAACATATAAGTTAAAATATTTTTAAACATATCAGATTTTTAAGTTCTGAATGGATCACAAAACATTCATTTTTCATACAAAATTATAAATTGCTAAAATAGGTGTGAATTAAAATCGTCTTTTACATGAGGTAAAGAAACTAGATACAATTTTGGTTTATAAATAACTGATACCTTGTATAGTTTGGAACCGAACATGATAGTTAACTAGGATCACAAAACACTCAATTAAATTGCGTAATTCTAAACCTCATTTAAGTGATGTCTTTGGATTGGCATGTAAAAGCTTAATTTTGAATATTTTTTGTCTACACAACTTTCGCTCGCCGTACCTTTGTCGACTCAGTGCTAACTCAGAATCACAACATCGCTAATTGTAGACAATCTAAAATAGATACTCATCATTAATCATCTTTCTAAAATCAAGACATAATAAGGAATTTTAAGAATAAACACCAATTCGCCATTTTTATTTTTAAGAATTAGCTATCAAATCAACACTGCTACGGTTCTGCATCGACAAGCGGACGACGTGCCTAAATACAAGCATAAAATTAAATGGAATGAATCACTTCTCAATATGTTAGAGCCTGCAAGTTTTAACCTACTAGCTAATCGAAAACTTTGAAAATACAGTCACATGTCATCTATATATCCAACAAAATACGTCTATTGACAGAAGAGCGATATTGCTATAATTTTAAAATCACCTTTAGACAAGATTTACATATTTACACAGAAAATATATCATAAAATATGTCAGTGCAAAGATGGATGTAAATATTTTTATGTACGAAAAAATACTTTTTTATTCATACATCACTTGTTTGGGCAGTCGCCTAGATATCGTTGTGGCGACTTTTATGACTTACAGAAATAAGCTCATCACTACGTCTAAGTACAGTAGAACGACGGCTTCGAGAGTATCTAGTCACCGCCGACTTCACCTACTGCTAGTACAGTACACTTTTTTAAAACAGAGCTCAGTTACATACCACGGATGTGTATGACAAACAACATGAACATACCTGCCTGCTTCACATCGATCTCTATAAGTAGTTAATACATCGCTAACAATTAGCAACGTCAGGAGATAGGTCGCAAAAATAAAATAAATACTTCACGGTCCGTTTAATAAAACTTAACAGTAATGTAACATTCGATTGCTATCATCCTAAACAATTTAAAATGTGAAGGAACACGCACAGGAACATTTTATCTAATTTCTTCTCAATGTCAGGAATGTAAGAAATCTGAGAATGCGAAACTTATCCATTAACGCATTATTTGATAACACTAGTTCTAAATATCATGGCAAAACGTGGACATGTTTGCATAAGATTTGGTTGAAAACTGCCGATTGTTTGGTACTTACGTACTACGAATCGGACATTCAATCATGTAGAGATGTATATGGTCCAGTGTATTGCGAGCTAGACCATGATGGGGTCGTCTGAGGACAGCTGTCGGTGCAGCAGTCTCTGCGAGCGCATGGAGCTGGCGCCAGTGCTGAGGTCGTCCGTGCTGCCCAGCTCGCCGTCGTGGTCGGTCGTAGAGAGCAGGTCGTCGTCTGACGTCGCTCTGGGCAAAAATATAAATGTAATTAATAAAGAAAAATAAAGTTATTTTATTTGAGGCACACAGGAAATAGAAACAATAAAAAAATTGAACATGTAGAAATTTTTGCAAGCAAAAACATTAATGAAAGTTATATTCGCTGTTCATGACGATGTGTGGACGGTGTGTTCGAGTTATTCAGACTTCTACACTATATAGCCGAATAAAACACAGTAAAAATGCGAATACCGAATAGCGACGTGAAGTGCCACCATGACCGAGGACGAGGATACGAGTGTTCGTGTATTTGCGTATTCGTGAAAAGTAGACAAATATAGGCGAATAGAGTAACTTCATATCGTCGTATTTGGGCAAATAAGACGAATACGCGAACACGAATAGCTATATGAAGTGCCACCATAAGAAACGATGGATGAATTATGTGAAAGATGATATGGCTAGAAAGGGCGGACTACAGAGATGAAGACTAATAGAGAATTATAGAAAAAAAAAACAGTGGCACTCCGGGAGTGCCGACAGAAGTGAAAACTTGAAAAAAAAAATCGACACCGCGGTAATCAACGCGTTGATGTCTTTTACTCCACGCACTGCGGTAATCAACGCATTGATGTCTTTTGAATTGTCAAAAGCTGGTGTCGTCACAGTGTCGCGAAAAAAAAGGTTTAGTCCCATCTCAAAAATGCCCAACGCGCCTAAAGAAGTTTTCACTTCAAAAAGGTGTTGCGCCGACCACAAATAAATTGGGACTAGGGCAAGAGATGAGGAGTACTTAGTGTGTGCGGCGCCACAACGCGTCATACCTGATAAGAGTGGGCAGGTGGGAGGTGAGGATGGCCTTCTCCTTCTGTATCTCGTGGATGTGGCCCACGAGGATCTGCTCCTCGGGGCGCGGCGCGTGCGAGTGCGAGCGCAGCGTGGACAGGCGGCTCGTGGCCGTGTGGCAAGCCGTGTCCAGCGTCGCGATGTCTTGCAGCATGCCGCGCACCTGGGGAGGTTAGGAAGGAAACTTTGTATCAGTCGAGTGCTAGAGACAACAATGTCGGAATTAGACTGCGCTTATAGACGTCGATTGTTGTCATGTCTTATGACATCGTGATATATTTTGGTTCTGATCGCCGTTGATAGACCGAATTGCATTTTAAAATGGAAATACAAACCTATAAACAAGCATGAGTTATGCAGTATTAAATTATCCTTCATGATTTGACATAGTTTATTTTGAAATTGCAACTTTTAATTGTAACCAATGACGGTGGCGAATTTGAGTGCATTGCTTACATGTGTGTTCAAATGCAGTAAGGGGCGCACAATATGCTAGTTGACAGTTTTTAAGAAACCAATTAGTAATGTTTCTTGAGGTTTATCTTCTTCAAAATATGAATATTTCAGCACGAACGAATTTTTAATTTTTACATCGCAATCTGAATTTAATTGCCAAAACGGATGCCCCATTTTAGTGTGTGCGGCTTGACTTAAATTATTATCAGCATAATTATTTATTAAAATCTCAACTATCATTCTTTACCAGTCTTATGAAAAAACGCAAATTGACGTAATGTGCCAATCTGCTAAACATAAAATGTCTGTAATCCTATTATAGGTTATTATATCCTGTTATCCTATTGTAGGTTATTATTAGGACTCACAACTCTTGCAACGAAACATGAATTGAAAAAAAAAAAAAACATTCGACATGAATTTACTAAAGACCATTTTTTGTAAAAAAAAAAAAACCGCCTTGAACAGATTTAAAAGCTTAAAACTTGATCGATTCCTTGGAGCATAATATAGGTGTAACTTACCGTGCGCATCTTATCAACGAGTATGGCTTCTAGACAGGCGGTCTGGCGCGCGATGTCGTGCAGCGAGTCCTGCGCCGGCTGTATCTTGTGCGTGCGCAGTATGCACGGCGCGAACACTATCGCTAGTGCGTTGGGGCCCATCCTGAAAAAAACAACAAACATTTTATCAGTGCGTGGCCGTTAACAGGGCATATATAGAAAAGAATAAAGTTAAAAACTAAAACTCAACTAGGACAAAAACGTCAACTAAAAAGGTATATAAACAAGACAGCAGCTCACATCACAGACAGACAAATAAAAATCAGACAAATGATAAATTACATCGGTTTTCGTACAGCCGTAGTCACATATCACTACTAAATACTTATAAATTATAAATCAAATTCTTTTTTTGGAGTGAAAACTTCTTTAGGCACGTTGGGAATTTTTGAGATGGGACTAAACCATCGATTTCGCGACCTGTTACTGACACCGTTGAGTAAATGACATCAACGCGTTGATTACCGCGGCGCCGATTTTTTTTTTCAAGTTTTCACTTCTGTCGGCATTCCCGGAGTGCCACTGTTTTTTTTTCTTATTTTTCAAATTACGTTTTCCTTCCTTTTGGCTTTGCCGTAGTCGGGTAAAAAAGTTTGGCGTTGTAGAGCGACGTCTGACATACATACTTGGTGACATTCTTTTTCCAAAACTGGATGCGTCATAATAATCGGCCGATTACTGTTATTTCTAATCTAACTAGCCTGTTTAATTCAGGGTATTCAGGCCTCTGTCTCCCTTTTCCACACAATTCTGACTTTTGCCAGTCCTTTCGTTACCCAATCAGTGGTTCTCTTAAGCGGGCTACTCACACACCTGCCGCAGGGGCAATCTAGGGCGCACGACGGTCGCAGCAATATCGGAATTGTCTCTACACACATGCCTGCCGTTCAGTGTTCAGGTATGAGCTGAGCTAAACACACGCGTTGAGAATGGCACCAGTATTATCGAAAAATTAAAATCGGTATACCCCTAGCTCTTTCTGTGGTGCTACCGCAAAAAAAAAGGATTTACTTGGTGAAGAAGTTACCAACCAACTGATTGAGAAATTGCCCTGATCGCACTACACACGCGGCAATGTAGCAAGACGGGTCAGGGACGATCTAGGGACCAAGGATAGCCTCGCGCCCCTGCTGCCCTGCCACAGGGCCAATCTAGGAAATTGCCCCTGCTTGTCTATACACATCACAATTAAGGGGGAAGCGTCAGGGTAGCCCGCGAAATTCAAATTTTCTTACGTTTTTTGCATTTTGTAGGTCAGTGTCAGGTTTTATATTGATTAAAATATGATTCGCGGCCGTAACAAATATGGCTTTTCTCAATTATAAATCAGCAATAGTGACTAAGAAGAAGATAAAGGTGTCAAATGTCATGATTTCATGTAATCATGACATTTGAGACCTTTGCTAACTTATGGAGTTTTAGTACTGATTGTAATGATTATAATTGAGAAAAGCTTGTCACAATTGAACATGTCAAAGACCAAATCTTTGACATCAATTGTGACAATCTCGAGGCTTGCCTGGTTCAAGTCTGTGAGCATGTTACCTAACTCAGCCACTAATAAGATTTCCTGAAGATGTTACGGTACATAAATAAAGTCAAGTAAGAAAAAATAATATTACCTATTATGATTTTCTCCGAGTGCCACCCTCGCCAAGTGGAATATTAGCCTCTCGACGAGATCAAAGTTTGGTTTTGGCAGCTTTCTTAATATCGTGAATATGGTGGACACTCGTTCCTAAAGAGAAAAAACACATTATTAGTTAGCGTAACCTATTATTACATTATTAGGCTTCCTGTACATGACGAACCGCAAGATGAAAAAAAATCTGAACATCTCAGAATGAGTGTAAAATCTACGCGGCGCCTGAGGGGCGGGCGGCGGTGCGACGCACGGGCGATATTCATTCGTATACACAAACTTGCGGTCCCGGCCCGGTGCGGCTCCAGCGTCGTGTACAGGAAGCCTTAGGGAAATATTGTGATGCAGTATTCATGACAAAGGTGTTAATTGATATTGGATGGAAAACGAGCTATCGGGTCATCTACACTGGACTTTATTAAATCTTCGGTTTATGTTCATAGTTATGCTGTTACCTGTGGGTCGGAGATCTGCGAGGCGAGTATGAAGTCATCGTAGAGGTCGAAGGTGAGCAGCGGCTCGGGCAGCTCTCGGAAGAAAGTCTTCAGCACAGACGCGCGCACGTGCACGGCGTACGCGTCTAGTTTGTCCGCGCCCTCTTCCGGAGACTCGTCTAGTAAGCGGCGGAGCTCGCGGACCTAAAAAAATATATAATCATGTATTGAGAATAGGTTGACAATCAGCACTTTTTGAATGTCAAATTTACAAAAAAAACGGAGGGTTCCTGTTCCATACCACCGTACAATACGTAGCAAAAATCACCAAAAAAAAACACGTTTCTTGTATGGGGACCCACTTTAATTTTATTTTTGTGTTGTTATAGCGGCAATACACAATCTGTGAAAATTTCAACTGTTTACCTATTACCGTTTATGAGATATAGTCCGCTGACAGACAGACAGACAGTCTGGCACCCTTCGGGTACGGAACCTTAAAAACAGCCCCCAAGGTACATCTAGGCAGTAGTCTAGTCATAATTGTTCCGTTGCGAAAAAGGGAAGCTTGTATAATCCCGTAAACACGGTGGAGGCGTCCCAGTTTATATGACAACTAAGTATTTTCGAGGATCAAACACTTCATTAGAAAAATTAACTACACTATTTCTATTTTCTTAATGTCCCTCGGGAATCATCACATTTCCAAATACATTAGATTTATCGTGTACATAATAATTTGAATTCAGAACCAAGTACTTTATTATATTGACTTCCGTGTGAACTATATAGAGCTGTAAAACTATTTTCCTATGTGTCGTGCCTGCAATTTTCGAAGCTTTTCTCCCATTTTTAAAATAAATTACATTAAGTTAAAAGAGTATTAACAACTCTATAGACTTTCAAGTCGATTGAGAGCGTCCGGTATGCACCAAGTGCAAAGAGCAACTGATATAGAAACACGAAGTTTGCCGAGGGACATTAAGAAAATAGAAATACTGCATATTCTTGTCAGAATTAAGTTCGAAAAAGTGGAAATTATTATTTTTATTAATTTATTTCCGATTTTCAAATACATCCATATTATTGTTGTTAGTAACACTGATGACAAATAAATGAAATAATTAAATTAAATGGAAGCTCACCTTAGAACTAAGCCCACTCTTCCTGTACAAGCCCTCTGTGTAAAGACCTGTCATTTCTATCGTGGTTATTAGCCTGTCCACCACTATGGGGATGTTGGTCTCGCCAGTAGGTAAGTCAGGTAACGGTACTCCAAACACCTGCAAAGAACGAATAATTGGATAAAAATAAGTAACTCCCCCCGTTTCGAAACTGAACCAAACCGTTGCGCAGGTTTAGCGCAGTTTGGAAAATTGTCCTAATTTTGTTGAAGTGATATCTGTTAACTCAGCATCATTTATGGCTTTTTATATGGCTGATAATGATGACGGTTTCGTGGACGGTGCAAAGGAGGAAGCGCCGATCGCGAACGAACAAGAACTGCTGCGACAAAGCTCGTACGGGCCCCGAAGTGAGCCTGCGTGCCGTAAGGCCGACCACACCGGCGTACATCTCCCGCCGGCACTGCAGCACTACGGCGGAGGACATCGTGGAGTACGTGCGCCAAAAGACGAGGTACGCGCATAGGGTGCAGTTATTATAATCGCACTGGAACGTCAACTTCAAGGCGTTCTTCGTGCGTGTACCGAACTTTTATCTGCCTCGTCATGCAAGAAGACTTTTGGCCGCAGGACGTGGTGTTCCGTCGCTTCCGCGGACAAGTTTCCACAAGACTGCACTAATTCAAGCTAGTGCAAAGTGAAGTGCTACTAACATAGTTTAAGCCATATTTATAACACAAACATAAGCTTTGTTTATATTAGAATATGAATATTTAGGTTGAGGTATTTTTCTATGGGCCTGTGTCGCCTGCAAATTATTATTATGCGGTCGGCACAGAATGTCTTCTTCCATATATCTCTATTAGCCGTCATCTCAGAAGTTCCTCCCTTTCTAGCCATACCATCTGTTTAGCATATTACAGTATATTATTATCACTCGAATATGGAGTAATGTCATATCCGACAAGTTGGGCTAAAAGTTGAACGATCTTTTCCCAATGAACACTTATTAACTGAGTTTTGTTCCTACCTTTCCTCTCGACACGACGCCCATTTGCTCTCGTCCGCCCGAATCCACGGCGCCTACGATCGAAGCCGATGGTGCCTGGTTGTCTTTACGACATAATGTCGACACCTTTACAAATAAAAAATAATTTTATTGATTATGAAATATTATTATTACGAATTACAAGGCGAGCATAACTTAGAAATAATATCGATTTGAGTGTTAGACAAAACTAAAAAATCCAATTCCACTTTTGAGATTGTAAATGAACTTTTTAAGGATTATATAACATAACCACGTCTGCGTTCCCTAGTGGTAAGCAGAAGAGTGTTGTACACCTACATTTCAACAGTCATGATTTAAGTTTTAAAGGATATTAAGGGTACACTAGTCGTTCATTCTTCCATACAAACGTAATATGATGATTACTCGTCTGTTTGACGGTGTAAGTTCAATTTTTTTTCTAATCAATTTGTCTTGTCATTATCTAGCCTTGTATAGAAGCAGAATTGGGAAAAAAGTATTGGTTTGGAAGTTATGAGCGTCGAAACTTCCATATTGCAACACTAATTTTAACTCATCTTTGGGCGTATATAAATAACTTATATAGTATGAAAATGGCAAAATAGAAACCGTAAAGGGGTAGATAATTTATTCAAAAGTTCAAATATTTTTAATTTGAGTAGATACATCTAGTAGTTTTTCCATAATATTTATACGTCCAAAGGTCTGTTGTATGAAATTTTATGCGTTTGTTTTCGTTATAAATCCTCGACTATTTCACAAAATAAATAAAAACTAGACTAAATAGCATGCATGTTAGCCACGCCATCAAACGAGTTCGAGCCGTGGATTAGTGCAACCTTAATAATTTAAAATATTCTCATTATACTGTACCTTAGTATAACATTTTTTATGCGAGGCAAGTTTACACGTCTGGCATATGAGCGACCGTTCAATGGGCCACATGAAGAAAGTCTTGCAGATTTCACACTCTGTAGGTATGTTGATCATTGACAGTATAAATGTATGACCTTTGTATTGTATCGGATCGTCCACCTGAAATTGGCAAATAAATAAAATCACTCACAAAATTAAAGACTTATTTCGAACCAAGATTATGTCTGGACTTTAAAAGAGACTGCGATCTCTGAGGAATTACTAACTCATCCAAAATAGTCCATCCCTCTAACTTCCCGACACATAATAATAAGTTCAAGCATTTTTTATTTATTTTTAGCACTTAATTCTTTTTTTTTTTTTTGTTTTGTTTTATATTGTTTAAAACTCTGAGTCAATATGTTTTGTTATGCCCTATCCCTTCACTTTTACTAACTAATTGATTATGTTTACATACCGTGTGGTGGGACCCTGGTGATCTGCGATACAGGTATTCCTAGTGCAGACACCAGTCTCTCACAAACTATTGTCAATGTTTTTCAAGTCTCTCTAAATTATAAGATGCCATTGTTTGTGAAGAGAAAATAAATTATTTGAATTTGAATTTGAATTTGATCTCTAGAGTTCGTTTCGGCCTTTCTTCTCAGAGTAGTCAGATAGGAAACGCCGAACTCATCTAGCTTATTTTTAATATGACGTGTAAAAGTGATTCCAATATCCTACACGAAATAATAAAAATCATAAAGTGACCGAAACATAATTATGAAAGTCATAACATAAAAAAAGAGCAAACTATTTCGATAAGTCAAGATTCAATCAAAATTGATTCAGAATGATTTTTTAATTTTTATTGATAATTTTATCAACTATCTAGTAGGGAAAAACCAAAGTCACATGTTCCATTTTTACCTTTAGGTATGAAACCCTAATAAAGTCTCATTGATAAACTTATTTAAAGGATCATTATTTACCTTTCTCTTTTTATCCTTTTTTCTTTTCGTCCTCGCCTTATCCGTCTCATGCTGGCTCATGAACTCGTCCATGAACCCTCTGAAGGCGTTGACGCCCATCGTTATAGATAACGTGGATCCCTCCCGAGCACACACAGTCTCCATCACGTGCAAGAAGTTCCCTATGAGATCTTTGTACTTGAGCGATGAACCCCGCGTTTCGACGATGCTGTATGTCGCTACTAAGTTGTCTTTGAATTCTAATAATGCGTGTTTAAATACCCTGTCCACCTGTAAAAGGAAAAACATTTTGTTTGGTAATCTGAAGATATCAGGGAAAGGATGGGAGTCTTTAACACATTATTCTCAAAACATCACTATAAACTCAACTCCACTCCACTTCTACTCCTACTCCTTCACTGTGCACTCAGTTCGGTTGTGGAATTCACTTCCGTGCAACAGTTTGGCAGTCCCCAATGTCAGGCGGAAGTTCCTCCAGTATTTAAAAGAAGAGTGAAAGAACACTATCTTACCACTTCGTCATAGTTCTTAGTTATTTTAGTGATATTTATTTTTGAAGTATGTATGTTTTTGAGTATGTATTATATGTTTTATTTAATCATCATAATCAGCTTATAATGTTCCCACTGCTGGGACACATGCCTCCTCTCTGTGAGAGGGAGTGGGCTGTAATCTACCACGCGGGCCCAGTGCGGGTTGGTAGATGTCACATGTCTTCGAATTTTTGGTTCTAGGACATGCCGGTTTCCTCACAATGTTTTCCTTCACCATTTTGAGAGCAGTGGTGATGAAATTAAATATACAAAGTAAAGCGCCTGCCTGGGTTCGAACTCACGACCTACAACTCGTAAGTCGGGGCCGTTACCACTGGGCCACCACTGCTCTTTAATTTAATGAGTGAATTGTTTTTTATTTTATTTTATGTATTTTATTTTCTCTTCTACTCTTGAACACGGTATCTACAACTCTTTTTATTGTCTGACTTATCCCAGGTATGCTGGAAGAGATTCTTTAAAAATACACGATCACCTTTTTACGTATTTTTTTCTGTTCCTTTCTTCTTGTGTCATAATGGTTAAATAAATACAGCGTAAAGTACGACAATAAGCTCAGCTCACCTCTGATTGCTTCTTCTTCTCATTTGGTTCCATTTCATAAATCTTTTCCGTGATAAAGTTCTGCATTGCTTGTAACTCAGTCGCGTCTGATATAATCTTATCCGTTCTATCCATAAATTCTGAAGTCCCTGTTAAGTTGAAGTTCGAACTGACCGATCCTTTGGAGTTATCTAATAAATTATAATTGGAGTTTGAAATAATTCTCTTTCTGTTCTTAGGGCGCCCTCTGCTGGCGACTGTGACAGGGCTGGAACATGGCATGGTGATGACTCCCTTGTTCTGTATACATTTCGTGTGGTACAGCTGTTTGCAGTCGATGCACCGCTGCCCCTGTGTGATGAACGCGTCGATCGCTTGATGGCAGTACACGCATTTGTCACCTTTCGCGAATCGGGTGCCTTTGCGAAACCTGGAAAATTTAAATAATGATTTAAGTATCAATTTGTCTTCAGTCCTTCCATTTGCGATTTGCATAACGTGTTTTGTAAAATATTTTCAATCTGTAAGATCCTGTTCATACATCAAGCTACCTATGTTAATTCTTGTAACAGTTTTTTAGCATGCTGTTAACATTGTAATATGCAAAAGCTCGACAACATGTTAAGTTTCAATGTTAACAGCAAAGTATTTGTGTAACTTGATTTATGAGTCTTGTTTTTCGAATGTTAATGAGAATTCTAATAGTCGAACAAAATTAGTTGTTTATTTTTGTGTGAAGGGCTCAAATACGCATGTATTTCGAAAAAGTTTGGTAAACATACTATATGATTACAACTGGACACGCACTTGGCAGGTTTTTATTATGGACATTATTAAAAACAGCCTTTCCACGAAATATAAATTAAGAGTGTTTATTCTGAAAGTGGGCAACGTCGCAAATAGATGTCAAATATTTCGCTGTTTTGATTAATTTGGCAATATTACTGTATGGAAATAAGAAACTAACTAGTGAATATTAATAAAGAATTGCAATTATTACACTGAATTTGATGTTGTAACCGTTTTAAGTGTAAAAAAGGCATTTGGAAAGTTTCCAAATACTTTTTATACATCTAAAACTAAATGTTCGGTGTTACGATATTAATTATTGCAGTTCATAATCAATATTTTAGGTTCCTAGCTAGCCACATTTCTTACTTCCATACAGTAATATAGCCAAATTAATAAAAACATTTAAATATTTGACAGCTATTTACGACGTTGCCAACTTTTAGGATAAACCCTCATAAGGAAGATTTTGCACATTCATCCAACAAAAATAGATCTCACTTAGATGATTCATAATCTGCTAATTATCATAACAAGTTTGAAACAAAAAAAACAACAAACAAAACACAGATTACTTAACAGTTTTAATAGACAGTAATCAGTTGCAGACGAATATTGATATGTTAGACGAAGCGTTTATCGCTTGACCTCGCCCCCATTAATTGAGTTGCTGTCAGTCATCGGTTAAGGTTAACTAAAATTGGTCTTGGTCAAGGATTTGGTAAAGCCTTGACCGAGACCATGTTTACTTAGTTTCGTAGATAGCAATAGCGCGAGTTTTTTTGTTTTTGGTAGATTTCAAGAATTGATAAGCCCCCTCCGTATCAAAAAGCCTTATCTAAAATATGCCAGTATGTACATTATAACGGGTGTTAAAAGGCGCTTAACAAAGCCGAGACTCACTTGTTCTAGACCATACTTGGGAACCTTAAATGTTTAATTTAACGTTATATTCCTCCACGACCCCTGTGCCGTTGCATGCACCCATAAGCACAATGTTTTGCGTGCTTTACATTGTGTGCTACTACCGTAAACAGCGATTTTTCACACAAAACATTAAAGTCGTTTCCCAGCAATTATCACAGACCTGCAATGGTTTTCCTCTTTGAAATCTGAGTAACGTTTTCTATAGTTTCAGATGTGCTGATTACGAGAAAAATAATAAAAAAATCCATTACGTCAGGATTTTTTTATATTGAATATTTTTTTTTTAGATTTTGCTGAAAAATGTCGGAGCGCACACATTTTAAAATTTATAAAACGTCATTAAATTACTTCAGCTTAATTTTTATTGCATTTAATTAGTGTAAGGGGACATAGAAATTAATCGAAATCAGTAATTTGTTAATTACTACATAATGAGTATAAGTAATTCGCATTAACCATGTCGAAAACGGTTCATTTTGGCTTAATTTAGTAATAAGCTTATTAATACATAATGATTAGTTATGAATATTTAGAAAAGGGTATAATAAAGATAATCCAAAGGGTTTTTATATAAGTACCCCCGCACTGATTTAGATAATTAACAGTTGAAGTGCGCATCTTGCAACATAAACTTTAAAATGTCATCGCGAAGTTGTTTAAATTCTCAGAATTGTTTTTGTTATATTTGCGGGAAATTTATGGTTATAAAACAACGAAACAGCATTACAGACTTTGTGAAAAATATTTACAAAAGTTATTTTGGATACGATTTAAGTAACCAAGACAAAACTTGGACACCTCGTAAAATTTGTACGACTTGTTTATTAGAACGTCGCAAGTGGTCAAAAGGATAGAAAAATAGCTTCAAAATCGTTTCGCCTACGCTATGGAGAGAGCCTAAAGACCATGTTAAAGATTGCTACTTTTGTTGTTGTGACATAATTGGATACAATTCTAAAAATAAAAGGGACATAAACTATCCAAACGTGTCATCAGTTACGCCTGCAATTTTGGCGATTCAAACATGGTGCAGCCCCCGTTTTCAGCTACACATATTGAAGATTCTGACTGTGATACAGATGAACAGGATGTATACCAATCTGATCCTGAATTTCACGTAGATTCTAACGAATGTAAGCTCTTTTCACAGGCACATTTAAACGACTTGACAAAAGATTTGAATCTCCCCAAAGATGCAGCGGAACTCCTTGGATCACGATTAAAAGAAAGAAATATGCTTGCACCTGGTACTTCATTTTCATGGTACCGTCACAGAGAAAAAGATTTTCTTCAATTCTTCGCTGAAGATCAAGATTTAGTATACTGTAAAGATATTCCAGGCTTGCCGAAAATGTACGACATTGAATACGATCCTAACGAGTGGAGATTGTTTATTGACTCCTCAAAAAGAAGTTTGAAAGCAGTCCTTCTACATAATGGGAATACATATGCCTCACTACCTGTTGCACATTCTGTCCATTTAAAGGAATGTTATGAAAATTTGGAAAAGCTTTTGGCTAATATAGCTTATGAACAACACGGTTGGATGTTGTGTGGAGATTTGAAAATCATAAGCATGCTACTAGGCCAACAAGGTGGTTGTACAAAATACCCGTACTTTCTTTGCGAGAGGGATAGCTGGGATAAACAACATCATTGGACCAAAAAGGAATGGCCTCCCAAGAACTGAACTATCCCCAGGAATCAAAAACGTGCTTAAACAGAGTTTGGTTCCCAGAGAAAAAGTTTTACTGCCACCTTTACACATCAAATTGGGTATAATGAAGCAGTTTGTGAAGGCTTTAAATATCTGCATTCAGTTTTTCCATCTTTATCAGAAGCTAAATTAAAAGAAGGAATTTTCGTCGGCCCTGATATAAGAAAATTAATGTCGGAGGAAAAGTTTGATGAAAAACTTAATGATATCGAGTTGCAAGCATGGCAGTCATTTAAGGAAGTGGTGAAAAACTTTTTGGGGAACAATAAAAGCTCCGACTATAAAGAAATAGTGGCCAAAATGATTACAAATTTTGGTGTAATGGGTTGTAATATGAGCATTAAACTTCATTTCTTAAATTCGCACATTGAAAGAAAGAAAGAAAAAGAAAGAAAGAAAAAGAAAGAAAAACAAGTTTAATTGTCACAGAAACACGTGCATAAAAGAAAAGAATAATAAAATAAAACAATAGATTTAAATACTATTATTATTTTTCTTTTAACGGCTCCTAGATTTTCTGGGAAGTAATTAAAATTACTTCCCAGAAAATCTAGGAGCCGTTAGCGAAGAACAAGGTGAAAGATTTCACCAAGATTTGAAAGAGCTTGAAGTCCGGTATCAAGGAAGATGGAATACTAGCATCGTGGCGGACTATTGTTGGTTATTGAATTGCGACGATCCAAACCAGAAATTTAAGCGGAAATCATACAACCAAAGCTTCCAGAAAAAAAGGACCAGGTTCCACAAATAAAATTTACATGTAATTTAGACTAGTAATAAGTTGTTATCATATATTAGTAGGTTTTAAGTTAAAAGTAATGTACTTTTTTAAATATATATTTTTTTATGTGACAACTTGTGTTTTTTTCCTATTTTCTATCTGTACCTTTTTTGAAAAATCTGGAGGTGGTGGAGAAAAATTAAGTACATATTCGTAATCAACGCACCAAAATACCCTAGAATCAGCTATCAAATTCCCGAGAGGAAGTTATGACCCTCATTTTGCAGGCCTGTGTTATTTTTGTGAACTTTTGCTACAGAATTCGTGGTTGATTGCTATGATGGGTCTTTTCACAACCTGTATTTAGTAGAGCACTGATAGAAGATTTGATAAACATATCAAACAGATTGATTATTTTAATAGCGGACGTCACGCGGTTTCACCCGCGTAGTTCCCGTTCCCGTAGGAGTACGGGGATAAAATATAGCCTATGTTACTCGCTGATAATGTAGCTATCCATTGCTGAAAGAATTTTACAAATCTGTCCAGTAGTTTTTAAGTTTATTCGTTACATACAAAAATACAAATCTGTCTTCTTTATAATATTAGTATAGATGTGATTCTATGTACAGAACTTTGAGGCAAATGGCGTTTACGACGACTTCATCCTTACCTGTGTCCTGCGATTCGGAAGAGTCCGTTCCCGGTTTGTCCGATGAAGTCAGTAGATCTAGGGTCGAGGGGTCGCACGTCGCCGGGCGCGGGGTCCGAGTTACGTCTCCGTAGGGCTGCGGCGGATACTACCGCTGCACTCGGCACCACACTTACTACCAATCCACTCATTTGATCTGACGCCGCACTAAATAAAGACAATGATGCTGATTGTAAAAGTGCTCGGATTTGTTCACTGTAAAATGTTAGAGTTATAAGCACTAAGGTAACTGTATCTTCATTCATGATTTGAGACGAAGTGAAAAGAAAAATGAAAGTAAATAAATACATTTATTTGCAGTAAATTCGACACCTAAAGAATAAAACTTTTTACAAAAAAAAAACTACCGACTTCCAAAAAAAACACTACAAAGTGAAAAATAACTTTAATTTCGTAAGTCGGTGTCTTGGGTTTTGTTTTCATTTTTTGCCACCGACTTCCGAAATTAAAGTTATTTTTCACTTTGTAGTGTTTTTTTTGGAAGTCGGTAGTTTTTTTTTTGTAAAAAGTTTTTATTTTTCACTTTTTAGTTGTGGTACCTACCCCACACACATTCGAATACCACTACCTACTACCAGTGTCAGGAACTTATCATATCATCTACATACTAAGTGGCGAAAAAAATACGTATTTTGTAGCTAACTCAAAAACTACCCAAGCAAAGTTAATAAAATTTAAATGGGACCAATTTGGGAGCATACCCTTTCAAACAAAAAAAGAATTTTCAAAATCGGTCCACAAATGACGGAGAAATCGGTGGACATACATAAAAAAAAAAAAAAAAAAAAAAAAAAAAAAAAAAAAAAAACAAACATACGCGTCGAACATATAACCTCCTCCTTTTTGGAAGTCGGTTAAAAAAAGTAAAGCACACAAACACAATAAGAATAATTTGGGGGAAAATATGCGTCGCATTCACGCAAAACGGCCATCGCTCAGAATAATGCTGTGACCCCATGTGACCCTGTGACAGAGTCACAGCGCTGGTTTTCAGCAACACCCGGCGTTGACGTGATGTTGTCAAGCAGTGTGAAGCATTCGTGAGACATGTTTTTTTTTTGGGCCTTATAGCCCGGTGCTTTATTATATGGTTAAATAACCATAATTATTAATATTTTCTAATTCTTAGCCAAACCGAAACACTAATCTTCATTTTTAAATATGAAAGAATCAAAGATAATCTTCATTTTTAAATATGAAAGAATCAAAGAAAGTGTAGTTACCGTTTAATATCATGGTCGTGCAGCGACAGCGAGGCGTCGACGATGATGTCAGGGGGCGGGCCGCGCGACGAGCGGCGCGGCGAGCGGCGCGCCGAGCGCGCGGGCGGCGCGGGCGCGCGCGGCTCCACGCTCGCCACTGACTCTGCACTGCCCGCTGTGGGACACGCGGGTTGATACTCACTTCAGTTCTGAGTTGAGCTACACGATTACTGACAAATACACTGACTGGACAGGTCCACTCAAATCTGTGTGCTTCTTTCCTCAAAAGACCATTTTAGACACTAATCTATCTGCATGGACCTCATATGGCCTAAACAAGATTACGTATCGACTTTAAAAGAGACTGTGACCTCTGAACTTGTTTCAGTCTTTCGTCTCGGAGTAATCAGGGACTCTTCTAGTTTATTAAAACTAGAACAACAAAACAAGTCCCCCGGCCTCTTAAAGCATTCCATTTTTATATGCAGGTGTTGAGAATATCACGAATATGGATTATGCATAAAAAGAGTAACTTACAATAGTAATAAATGACGAATTTAATAAGCTCCAATATGAAACCCATAACAGTTAACACTATCAACAGTCTAACTTTGAACATGAAACAAGATATTAATTTTCTCTTTTCTAAAAAAATCACTGTTACTGACATTTTGACGCTTCAAAGATTTATACACAAATGCGGAACAGTTTTTAAAAAGTTCTCATCAAGCTGTTTATTTACACAAATAATGTTTGATTATGGGCTTTAAAATCTAATGAAGGATTGGAGTTAAACTAATGACTACTTAGAATTGAAAAACCTAATGATGGAATAACAATGAGCGATCAATAAATATTGCAAATATACGTGTGGTAGAAAAAGCACTACAATTTGACTATTAATACGTTTTTGACCACCAATGTCCTAATTTGTGGCCTGATTTTAAAATAGTAGATTGTTTACCAAGGGAGCAAACTATTTTTAAGGCGAGAGTGTTTCTTTGAATCCAGAGCGGAGCGAAGGATTCTAGAGTAGAATCCCGAGCGTAGCGAGGGATTCTAAAGTAGAATCCTGAGCGCAGCGAGGGATTCAAAGTACGCCACTCGAGCTTAAAATAGTGTTGCTCCCGAGGTGAACACTCTACTTTTTATCACCCTCTATGAGAAAAAAAAACGTGTATGATCCGACCCCCGTCAGGAACAAAGTTCCTTCACAAGTAAAAGTTAAAAAAATCACTGCCACCATCGTGGATTTACATTGTGACCTCACTATAGACTTAAGCACCTTCGAAAACTATGAAAACGATACCCATGATGAAATTTTTTAAATTATTCGCAGCTGCCATCTTGGATTTACATTTTGACCTCACTATCGGTTTTAGCACCCTCGAAAACTATGAAAACGACACCCATGACGAAAAACATGAAAATTTTCTTAGCTGCCATCTTGTATTTTAATTTTGACCTCACTATCGGCTTTAGCACCCTTAAAAACCATGAAAACGATACCCATGACGAAAAATTTGAATTTTTTGCATCCGCCATCTTGGATTTTTATTTTGACCTCACCATCGGCTTTAGCACCCTTAAAAACCATGAAAGCGATACCCATGACGAAAAATTTGAAATTTTTTGCCGCCGCCATCTTGGATTTTCATTTTGACCTCACCATCGGCTTTAGCACCCTTAAAAACCATGAAAACGATACCCATGATGATAAATTTGAAAATCTTCAGAGCCGCCATCTTGGATTTACATTTTGACCTCACTATCGGCTTTAGCACCCTCGAAAACTATGAAAACGACACCAAAGACAAAAAATTGGAAAATTTTCTAAGCCGCCATCTTGAATTTTCATTTTGACCAAATTCACACTTTCTCTCTCTTGCCAGCCTGTTACTTGTTCATACAATGTTTGTGTTTGATCTCTTTGGTAATTGGAACTTTTACTAACAATATCCACATTCCAAATTCAAATCACTTTTAATCCCTAGGGATTAAAAAGCTATTTTAGTCCCTGTTTACGAAGAACGAATTAGCTCTTTTTGAATAGACGTGATAAAAACGTCATTTTAAACATCTAAATGTAGTTACAATACACGCATGATTCGCTAATCACATCACTTGCGAATGGTGCATTTTCATTTTATTATATGATGACGGGCACGGACACGAGTTATTAGCTGAGCACCACCACTAAATCGGTATTTTTATGGCGTGTCGAGGCGGAGGTCAAAAGTTGATGTAGAAGATAAGAGGAATCTATCGGTTCCCAAGATACATGCATTCCTTGCCTAGTTTGGGAGTTAAAAGTTTTTGCCTGTGTCCAAACATTTTTTTTTCTCCGTCTTGTAGGTTATTATTATTATTTATTTTTTTACGTAATCAAAAGATTACGGCGATACATTGAGTTAAAATGTGGCATGACGTCACGCCTTGCTAGATTTTTTAATACTGCGTTGTGTCGTAGCGAGCCCCCACTCCCCAACTTTAATGCGTGTTTTCTAAGTTATTTTTGATTAATATGATAAAGCACAAAATACGTGTCTAATATTTTTTTATTATCTGAAAGACGGACTAAATAGAATTTCTTTTTTTTTACCTAGACAACTACCCTATTCTGTAAAAAATTCACGATCACGTATTTACTTTAGTGTTCATATAAGTGAGCGGTATGTTGCCAACGGCAGAGGCAACTGCAGCTGTCGACACTCGTCGACGGCAGTCGCCGACGCGTCGACGGCAGTCGCCGACGCGTCGACGGCAGTAGCAGACGCGTCGAGTGCAGCAGTCAACATGCCGTTCGTGTATTCATATGAGCACATATTGTTAATTTACAATTGCGTGTTACTATTATTTATTTTTAATTTTCTCGGGTTAGTACCTGATATCTTTTTAATCTCACGGGTTTGAACCAAGGTGAGATTCTAGTTATTATTTTAAGAAGCTGAATTGCTCTTTACTGCAGTGGCAGTGAAATTATTATCTAATGTCTTACTATGCGGCAAGAGTTTAATATGGCAGCTTTTTGTGTTTTAGGTATGTGTATTTGGATAGATTGAGTGCATTACAACTATCGAATATTTGTTTCGGGATAAAACCTATTGTTAATCATTTAGAGATATAAGGAACAGGGTGTAAAGTTCACTCATACTGTATAGAAAAGGGAGGATCCTCCGACCAGACGAGTGTCGTGTCTGGCGGGCAACAGCCCAACGGTTGAAGTCGGATAAGTCATAAGTCGGGTTCGCGCGGTAACTCGGATTTATGTGACGTCATGTCTTTTTGATGCGTAGTTCGTATGTGGCGGTATAACCGCTACAATCATAATCAGCATAATATAATGTTGCCACTGCTGGGACACAGGCCTTTCGGTGAGAGGGAGTGGGCCGTAATCCACCACGCGGGCCCAGTACGGGTTGGTAGATGTCATGTCTTCAAATTTTTGGTTCTAGGATATGCCGGTTTCCTCACGATGTTTTCCTTCACCGTTTTGAGAGCAGTGGTGATTAAATAATTTATATTCAAGTCCTGTTTGGGTTCGAACTTACGACGTATAGACGCCAGCACTTCAAGCCACTACAATATGTCAAATTTATTTAATAGATTATCAACTTTATCGCTGAAGTGTAAGGTTCAAAGTTGATTGGGAAAATTTGACAGTTTCGGGTAGCTTGATGTGCTGGCGTCTGTACAACTCGCGTTAAGTCACGAGTCAACAAGTCGTGACAATTACCACTAGGCCACCGCTGCTCCTGTGTTAATATTACAAGTTATTATTGTAATAGAGTATTTCCGCAACTGCTACGCACCTGCATCAGCGACAGGTGTCGCGGCCAGGCCGGGCGCGGCGGGCGGCGCGCGCGGGTCGCGCCTCACGGGCGGCAGCGAGTGTAGCGCGCGGCCCTCTAACGTCGCGCTGGACACGCTGCGCTGGTACACCGCGGCCGAGCCACGTCTGTGTACGTACCACAACATTAGAATGAAACGAACTTTTTTTTAATAATAAGAGTCGACCTCGGTAATGTCTTTACTTAACTCTAAGATTGAATGTCACTTGCACGTCAAGAAACGTCCGGGACACAGTGCGTTCATTATAACTTGACCCGAGACGTGATTGGTAGCACTGAATTTTGCAGTCTTAGTTTCAATACTAATAAAGTTCAAAACGGCGACTGACAGAACAGTACTATCAATCACAAAACTGCAAAACGGGTCAAGTTATAATGAACGCACTGTATTTATTTTGCTTTGAGACCAATGTGACAGTCAGATAATTTCAACCTTAGTGATGTTTCAATTTACTGTAAGTTTATGTCAAAAGCGGTAAAGTAATTACGAGATCGACTATACTGGATAAATTTGAGCTGTAAAGGCAAGCGCATATTACAGCCGCATCGGGTCGCAGCGCATCGCATTCCAATACAAAAAGACCAGGTTGCTGTAGTGTGCGATGATTTATACAATATGTTCAAAAGTATAAGAAGATTTTTAAGTTGCAGTGCAGCCCTCCTTAGCCTACGTTCGCATGGGCGCTCTTTTTAACACGTTTCTTGCCGCGCACTGGAATTTCAACACTCAGCTTAGCGGCGTGAGTTGAAAATACAACTGTGCACTTTTTCAACGCGCTAGGGATGCACTCTGTTGGATTCTTATCGCTCGGTTCGTCACCGAGAGTTGAAAATCAAAGTCAAAAGCTTCGCGTTAAAAAAAGCGTCCATGCGAATATGGGGAAATTGTAGGATAGTAAACAAACCCCCACCAACCTTCACACAACGCCCCATTTACCTGGTAGTAGTTTTGGTGGTTTCCGTGCTATCTGAAGGATTCCAATTGCCGATTTGTCTAAGGTACTCTTCACTGCTACTCGTTATTGATTCCAAAAGCTCAGCCAGTTCTTTCTCCCGTTTTTCTCTTTTCTGAAAATTATTATAATAATAAAAACTTTTTACAAAAAAAAAACAACCGACTTAAAAAAAAAACACTACAAAGTGAAAAATAACTTTAATTTCGGAAGTCGGTGTCTTTGGTTTAGAATTTTCGTTCTTTGTCACCGACTTTTGTTCACCGAGTTATTTTTCATTTTGTAGTGTTTTTTTTTTGAAGTCGGTTGTTTTTTTTTTTTTGTAAAAAGTTTTTATTTTTCACTTTTTAGTTGTGGTACCTACCCCACACAAATTCGAATACCACTACCTGCTATGTAAATAACAGTGACAAGAAGTTATCATATCATCTACATACTAAGTGGGGAAAAATACGTATAATTGAAGCTAACTCAAAAACTACCCAAGCAAAGTTAATAAAATTTATATGGGACCACCTCTGAAGTATGATCTACCAAACAAAAAAAGAATCATCAAAATCTATTCATAATTGGCGGAGAAATCGCGTAACAAACATACAAAAAAAAAAAAAACATACAGACGAATTGAGAACCGGAGGAGGTTCTCAATTCGTCTGTATGTTTTTTTTTTTTTTGGAAGTCGGTTAAAAAAGAATATGATTTTTAAACTCATTATTTCTCATAATTCGCGTTTCCCACGGCCGTTTACTCCGTGCAGCAGTAGTTACTTAAAGTAATGTTTTTTAAATGAAACTTCCTAAGCGGCGCGCGGTGATTCGATAGTGACGCGAATTGACGCCAGTAGCACACCTCCGCCGTGAAACCGCAGTCATCATCAGCCTATAATGTTCCCACTGCTGGGACACAGGCCTCCTCTCTGTGACAGGGAGTGGGCCGTAATCCACCACGCGGGCCCAGTGCGGGTTGGTAGATGTCACATGTCTTCGAATTTTCGGTTCTAGGACATGCCGGTTTCCTCACGATGTTTTCCTACACCTTTTTGAGAGCAGTGGTGATGAAATAATTTACACAAAGTAAAGCGCCTGTCTGGGTTCGATCTACGACCTACAACTCGTAAATCGCGGCCGTTACCACTGGGCCACCACTGCACTGAGCAACCGCAGTAGTTCGATTCAACTGGTTCGCATCATGTTCTGCAACCAAATTCTCCAAATTCGAGTAGCGGTACATGACGCAAACCAGTTAAACTGAATTACTGCGGTTTCGCTGCTATGGTTTCGCGGCGGAGGTGTGCTACTGGCCTGAGTGAAATTTCAAGGACGCGTCACGTTTAAGCACATTACGTTACATGAGAGAAAATAAAGATAGAACTCTCTCTGTCTCTCACAATAAATCTCTCTTATTCTTTATTTTTTAAGAAGTTTCACTAATAATAGGAAACGTACCTTAGTAATAGCATCTTTTTCAGTCATGAGATAGTTCTGGTCGAGCCGTAGCCACAGTAACTCGTCCGCTAAGTCTTCGGGCGTGATCTTATTGGGTAGCGTGACTGCAGCTTGTGGGTACCTGTTCGTGGTCACGTTCCAGCGCTCATCCTCTGGAGAACACTCGCTTGTTTCTTTGGGTATTAAGCTGTGGATTGGATAATAGATTTTTTTTTAACTTTCGCGGATCGGGTCAAGTTGTTATAATATTTATTTTGGTCTTTCGCGCAAAAATTCGTATCAAATTAACGTTTGAACTTTTAATCAAAATTGCATTTTGAATTTTATTCCAGTTCATAATTATCGAAAACGCTGTATGATTACTAATGACGTCACAATGTGATACTAGGGTAGTATCTTGAAATGTTAAAGCTGACATTATTTGGTTGCGAAAAAGGGTTGGTACTATTCGTCCAATACTTTCTCTTTCTCAATGGAAACATGATAGCACTTTTTTGAAGTGAAAACTTCTTTAGGCGCGTTGGGCATTTTTGAGGTGGGAAAAAACAATTGAACTCGCGACACCGTTACCGACACCTCATTTTTGTAAACGCGATTGTGCTCTTTATTTATATTACGTTACGGATCAATGTTCTATGAAAGTATTTTTACTTTAAAGGTTTTGGAAGTATTTTTTTTTTGTAAATGCGGTTATGCTTTTTATTTAGATAAGGTTACGGACCAATGTTCTATACAAGTATTTTTCTTCCACCAAGGCGATTTTGTTCAAGTTTTCACTTCTGTCGGCACTCCCGGAGTGCCCTTTTTAGGGTTCCGTAGTAAACAAGGAACTCTTATAGTTTCGTCATGTCCGTCTGTCAGTGCGCGGTCTAGCTCGAGACCCTTAGTACTAGAAAGCTGTAATTTGTCATAGGTATACATATTAACTATGCCGACAAAGTGGTAAAACAAAATTATGAAAAACATTTTTTTTAGGGTACCACTCCTACACGTAAAGTGGTGATTTTTTTAATTTTTTTTTTAACCCATGGTGAGGGGTATCATTGGAAAGGTCCTTCAAAAAAATTGTGAGTTTGTGAAAACCATTTTTGGATTCAGGGATCCGTTTGCGAAATATTAAGCTTTAAAGTACTAATTTTTGTTAGAGTCAAGTTGTTCCCCCCCTGCCACCTAAATGGTTGGTTTTGGATGTGTGAAAAAATCACGCAGTAGTTTATGTAACGAAATTAAAAGGAAAACTATCACAGCTAAGTAGGCTCTACAAGTTAACGAGTAATAATCGACCAACTTAACTTTGCAGTTGCAAAAACATGTTCTCCCGTACATTCCGTATGGGAGAACATATTTTTCAACTACAAAGTTAAGTTTGTTTTGGGATAAATTCATCCCAACTACGGAACCCTTCATTGTGCGTGGTCCGACACGCACTTGGCCGGTTTTTTTTTTATTAAAGATTATATCGGTAGTGGATTGGCGAAAAAAGCTCGAGAACAGAGAAAGAAAAAAATTTTGTAGCAGTCAGTAGAAATATTACTAAAACAATATTTTGTATTGCATTACCTCGTAGTCGTACTGGTTTGCTTCAACGGAACATCCGTCTTCGTAACCCTTTTCTTGGCTTTTTGAATGGCATTTGTAGTTTCTAAAGCATCTATGATGATTTCCCGTTTTTTCTCGACCCTATGATCAAATTATTTTGTCATTAGTAAACATTTTTAGCCGGCTGTGTGTTTCCTCAGTGTGATTACCAATGAGTTAAATGAATGTATATCAGTAGATGTGTTTCGTTCCTCACCTTGGTATCGGCAATGACTGTGTCGCTCTCAGTTGCCTCGAGTTTTCTAGGTCCGTTCGTAAGATATACCTAAAATATGAGATGTCAATGAAATGATAATTTAGTCAAATAAACCAATAATAGAAGCCAGTGTGAAGTATTTTTTTGATAGCTCTGATTGAACAATCAATAATACATTGTATCCCAAAACCGAAAGAGATAAATTGTGGTGTGTTGGGGCAGGTTTTGCTCTTTCTATCCTGTAAGCGTGCAACGCAAAAGTGTAGTCAATCGACGTGACCATCGCCTCAAAACGTGTCACTATTATAGGTTATGTCCCATGCCCAGTTCCGTGGACGGCGAAGAAGACATGATGACGGTGATGACGGCCTATTCCATATAATCTGCTGTGATTTCTGATTTCATCTTATAGTTGCTGTTATTTTGCCCACAATGACAGATGTACTGCACCCTATATTAGCGGCACTGTATGATGGCTTGTGACGTATGCACGTTTTCAGGAATTTTCGCTAATGTTGACTGCTAACTATGAGGGAAGAAATACCTTACTACATTGTTGTGCGGGCCACAATAATAGGCGTACCGCTGCCGCGCTGGCACATTAAATTATTGAATCAATAAGCTATATTTTTATAATTTGTAAGCTGTCACAGGCGCCATCATACAGTGCCGCTGGAGTAATAGCATAACACTCAGAATGACAATCGCTTTCATTTTGATAATTGAATAAAATCCAAGTGTTAAGGTGGTTTTATACCGGCGAGACGAGGCGTAGATGGGATGGGCGAGATGAGCTTTTACACCAAACCGCGCCAGCCGAGAATATAGTATGCAGAGATGTCTCGCGATGGTCGGAGTGAGCCGGCGCGTGCCACCGCGAGTCAGCGCTTGACGGAGAGAGACCGTGCGGGTCCTCGATGGCCGGTGCGAGATTTGTATATCCGTTTTACAAAGTAAATAAATGCTCTATTCATACAGCAATAAAGTTCAATATTGTACTAACAAATATTTCAATTCTCGCCTGGCACATCCACGCGCACCTAGACCTTTTACACCAAAGATGGGTAGGGCGAGGATAGAAATTTTGTCATACAAATTTCAATTCTCGCGCATCCATCCACGCCTCGCCTAACCGGTGTAAAACCACCTTTACGCAATTTAAATGCTGATGTATGACATTTTTCTTATGCGTATGAACTGTACATGTACTCACAAGGGGTCCTTCTTGGCATTCCTCAGCGTCACAATGTTGTCGGCCGATGCCGGGGCTCGTCCATCATGCTGTCAACACAAACACCAACCACAACGTTGTATGCGCGTGTGTACTACCACACTTTACTCACGCCATTAGTGACATTAAACTCTCGGGGTTAGCTTGAGGACTTGTTTCACTATGTGGTGTCATATACTGGATAGTGGTTAGAGCCCCGATCCCGTGTTAACACTTTGAAGGACACTATACGTCCATAAGCACCATAACAATAAAACTTCTATTATCTCGTGTACTGTCCTTCAAAGTCATCATCTGTGTAGCCTTTTCCCAACTATGTTGAGGTCAGCTTCCGATCTAACTGGATGCAGCTGAATACCAATGTTTTACATGGAGCGATTGACTATCTGACCTCCACAACCTAGTTACTAGGTAACATGATACCCCTTGGTAAGACCGGTTGTCAGACTTTTGGACTTCTAATTACCCGTAACGACTGTCAAAGATCTACAAATGACAGCCGGGACCAATGGCTTAACGTGCTTTCCGAGGCACGGAGAGGTCTTGGTATGTAAAGATAGTCGCCCATCCAAGGACCAACCGCGGCAAGCGTAGCTTAACCTGATCGATCGACCCGTGCGGCTGTTATTACTTAGCCACAAGCCTTCAGTTAAACAAAAAATTCACAACATTATTGTTACAACAACATGAGTTGTGTTACCGGAATGATGGTTCACGCACACAATGTTACCTGCAACATGTTTCCAGCAAAACAAAAACATGTTGCTGCAACGGAGTTGCGTAACAAGGAATTCGAGGTCGTTTTACTCATTAAGTCACCACTCATAATTTGTTTTAATGTTTTTCAAATGTTTGAGGCATCACTTAAATTATGTAGTTCATAGTAGCAAATAGTAAAACAAGTCCTAAGAGTTATATAACATCAAATTGGATAGGGTGCAAACCGAGATCACTCATTGAACATCTGAAGGTAATTTCTTGATTTCCAAGCGAGGGTAATCTTATCAGTTTATACGCTTAATTTACCCTAAAATTGTTTAATGCAAGTGCTGTACAAGTTAAGTAAGTGTCGAAAGCCATATGACAATAATGCAACAAAACATGTTTTTGGTACTAAGGGCCATTTGGAGAAGATTCTGGCCCACAAAATATAATATTTTTACAAGAAGTTGCTAAATACCGATTCCTAATAACGTGGTATCGTCGTCTACACATTGAGTTACAAAGTACAGTTCGATAGACAACAAGTCAAAACACAAACGTTCATCGATAACCCTCACTTAGAACACATTAAAAAAAAAACTTGGAAGTATTAACACATGCGGGTTCGTCAAGTTATCACGTACCTCAGTATCGCCCGCCGCCCTCCTGGCGGCCAGCGCGCGGCGCAGCAGGTGTCCGCGCGCGGCGGCCTGGAAGCCCACCAGGCCGCGCCGCAGGCGGGAGAACCAGCGCCGCGAGCGCCCGCCGCGGTACCACGCTTGCAGAC
Source organism: Agrochola litura (assembly GCA_949152395.1). Taxonomy (NCBI): domain Eukaryota; kingdom Metazoa; phylum Arthropoda; class Insecta; order Lepidoptera; family Noctuidae; genus Agrochola; species Agrochola litura. Next base: position 10,081,219 of record OX424509.1, on the reverse strand, counting down.
GAACTGCCGCCTCTTGACGCGCTTGGAGCCATTGTCTGACGAATTTTCTAAGTTTTTATGGTAGTTTTTTATATCATAGACTCATAGTATACAATAAAAAAGGCTGATTTACATGTATTTCAATCCAGCATTGGAATTCAGTAACTCCAGATCGATAAGTAAACAACAACAATACAACAATTATAGACTGGACTTACAAATCTAGCCATGTATACTGGATACTGGCTAGGATTGAAAAGTGTTTACATTGGTCAAATATCGATCCAGTGTCACTGAATTAAAACATTGGATCAGTGTAAATCAGCTATTACAACTGTAAGACAACAAGCCAACAATTTTCTAATAATTTCGAAGACTGCGTCCATCAGAGGAAAGTTAAACTTGCAACATCGAGGCTTGTTCTAAACATGGCGTTCGTACTTACTTCTTGAGATACGAACCCACTTATTAATAAGTTAGATAGGAAACACAACCTCATACAGTTTTAAATCATTTATTTTTGAAGTGTAAAATTGTTTTTTATAATAATTAATTGATTCAGGCGTGACCTTGCGGAAATCCATTATAAAATACAATAAACGTGGATATATTTAGTAACTTGTTCCGCTTAGCTATTTCTAAAGAGCCATAAAAACTCCTGAAAGAAATTGACACGTGTTTCACCTCTCAACGAGGCATCCTCAGGATGACGATGGACTTGTTGCGAACTCGAACACGGCGTGTTGCCGCGCTGAGTGTGTGAGTGGTGCTCGATGTGGTAACACGCCGTGTTCGAGTTCGCAACAAGTCCATCGTCATCCTGAGGATGCCTCGTTGAGAGGTGAAACACGTGTCGATTTCTTTCAAGTTTTTTATGGCTCTTTAGAAATAGCTAAGCGGAACAAGTTACTAAATATATCCACGTCTATTGTATTTTATAACCTATTTACAGAAATAAATCATTTATCACAAGATACATACCTGCAAAAATACTGTATAACAACTGACGCTCTCCGTAGCGCGAGGAATCGTCTCCGTTCTAACACGGCGCGGAACCAACGTTGTATAGTGATAATGGACGCCATGATCTGCTGGTGCAGTCGGTACTCTAGTTTGGTCTGCTCGCTCTCGCGCATGAAGATCTTTGTGGCACCTGTGTAGGGGTAATTGTTGAGTAGAGCCATTTAATCCTCGAGATGTTAACCAACTGGCTTTATAGCTCAAAGTCAAAGAACTTATTTCAATTAGACACAAAGCACTTTTGAATGTCAAAATTTACAAAAATGGAATTGATTCTAGTCGCCCCTTCCAAAAGGTAGTTTTCATATGGAGAAGAATGGGCCAGAAGCTCCACCGTTACTGTTTTAAAACATTTTACAATATTTTGTATACATTAAATATAATAATTACATGTGCAGACGATGCACCTGGATTATGATTACTATACCACAATAGGTAAAAATGAAGCAATGACAGATAAATTAATTATGTGATGGATACATGGTGCTCACATATTTACAAGCATTGTTAAAGTATATGATAACCAAACCGACATATTTCAAATAGCCCAAAGGAAAATTCATTCGACAGCACCTGTGGTGTTCTTTACAGTCGCCAAATCGAGCAAACACCTTGTGAGCTAGTGGAATTTGGACCGTCCCTTTTTGGGATAAGGCCCAGCAGTTTACTGTTTTCTACTAAGAATTTCGAAATTCAGCATTTCGGAAGGAATCTTCGCAATATTCAGGCCAATATAAAACGATCAGTATAAAGTTATACTTTTTCAGTGCGAGAAAGAGATATACAGAATCCCATTTACAATGGAACAATGATAGTTCTTAACTTACCTAAACGTCGAAATTATGACTTCTCATATATATTTTTCACTTAGCACGCACTATGTTCTATGTTATAGGGTTTAGTTTCCGCACTTAGTCCGTAAGGTGGACCATTGTGTGTGGGCCATGGCGGCCGTTTGGTGGTTATTCCAACTTAGCACGCACTCTCGCTGACATAAAAATACAAAATGATCATCTCAAAATCAGTTTCTTACCTAATTGATAATTATCTCTATCCAAGTTCAGCGTAGCGAGGAAGTGCCGCACATCAGTCTGTGAGCTGAGCAGTCCTTTAGGCAGTAGTATCCTATACAGCTGTATAAATTCCTCGTAGGTAAGCCGCACGTTGTACCCGGCTTGCCGGATCCGAACCGTTTCCAACATGCCCGTGTACCGTAACTGGCGCTGTACGGTTTCATCGTCGAAGACGTGGGGTACTTTCTCGCCGTTTGATTTTATACATCTGTAAGATAAAGATTTTAATGAAACGCAAAAAAAGGTAGGTCTGCCTTTTCTATGGGTCTATTTTGAAATGAAAACTTCTTTAGGCGCGTTGGGCATTATTGAGATGGGACTAAACCCATGATTTCGCGACACTGTAACGACACCAGCTTTTGACCATTCAAAAGACATCAACGCGTTGATTAGCGCGGTGCCGATTTTTTTTTCAAGTTTTCTCTTATGTCGGCACTCCCGGAGTGACACTGTTTTTTTTTTTTGGTCAGCTTGTGGTAATTTCAATTGGAGGAGCTCGTGGCTAAGTAATAACAGCCGCACGGATTGATCCATCAGGTTAAGCTACGCTTGCCGGGGTTAGTCCATGGATGGGTGACTATCTTTACATACCGAGACTCCTCCGTGCCTCGAAAAGCACGCAAAGCCATTGGTCTCGGCTGTCATTCGTTGATCTTTGACAGTCGTCACGGGTCGTCAGAAGCCCGAAAGTCTGACAACCAGCCTTACCAAAGAGTATCGTATACCCAGTTACTGAGTTGTGGAGGTCAGATAGGCAGTCGCTCCATGTACAATACTGGTATTCAGCTGCATCCGGTTAGACTACAAGCCGACCCGAACATAGTTGGGAAAAGGCTAGGCAGATTGAGTGGTAATATCAATCAAACGCTCTTCATTTATTCCAAGACTGTTTAATAGTTCCCAAACGGGAATGACTCACTCTGCAATCCCATTACTATAGCTAATAAATGCTAACAAGTAAGAAGACTATAATATCTCCTCACTACTGGATTGAGGCTGAAGGCATCAAAATTCAAAATATTTTATTTCACATAAACCTACAAGGCACTTCTGAAACGTCAGAAGCTAGGTGCACGGTTCCAATTAGTTGCTTCCTATGGAGAAGAGCCGGCAAGAAACTCCACGGTTACTCTTTTACAAATAAATGTTTTCTACAATACAATGTTTTCAAATTACAGTGTCAATAGGGATGAGAGGACAGTACCACTCACAGTAGCGAGGACAAGGCATACTTAACTGAAATGCTGGATATATGAATAAATAAAAGTATGTTCAGTATACTCGTAAAATACCATGACGAAATGATACTATCCAGACATTATGGTGGAATATTAGGCGAGTATAGGTAGGTACAGTACAAATATGTTCTTAATGTCCCTCGGCAAACCTCGTGTTTCGTCAGTCGTCGGATTTCTATCAGTTTGCCCTTTGCACTTGGTGCAGACCGGACGCTCTCAATCGACTTGGAAGTATATAGAGTTGTTAATACTCTTTTAACTTAATGTAATTTATTTTAAAAATGGGAGAAAAGCTGCGAAAATCGCAGGCACGACACATAGGAAAATAGTTTTACAGCTCTATATAGTTCACACGGAAGTCAAAACAACAAAGTACGTTCTAAATTCAAATTATTGAACAAGATAAATCTAATAATTAATTGATGGACATGGAAATTAGCATTCATTTGTGTTTGGAAATGCGATAATTCCCGAGGGACATTAAGAAAATAGAAATCTGTAATTTCAGGAAAGGAGCTATTGAATTTTATACACAGTGCCTTACCTTATAAAGAACGGGTTCGCTTGATTCAAGGTGTCCATGAGCGCCGACAGCGAGTGTTGGAACTGCGCCGCGACGGTCTGCGGCTGTTTCCGCTTGCCCGCCGGCGCGGCCGTGCGGCCCGCTAACGTCTTTACACTCTGAAGATTCTTTAAACCTTTTTTCGCTCGCTCTCTAGGCCTAAACGACTTGTTTTTCCTGTAGAACCAAATCAAGCTTGTGTAAAGAACAGGAATATTGGGGCCAAGTCTTTAAGAGATCGCAATATGGATTCATTTTAGAATTCTAATAGTTTATTGAAGAAATATCCACAGTATCATGAGATCTCTTAAAGGGGGAACACCAACCACCTAAGTAAAGATTGCTTGGTGAGAGAGTGCGAATTATTTACATACATACATGCTAGTAAAGTGTTCTTTAACAAAACTTTTTTGAGCAATTGCAATCCAGAACAAGCTGATATAAAACATGTTATCTATCTGCATTTCAAAGTAAGCCAAATGGTGAAGAAAATATGTTTTATTTTTGATGTTTTGCATTGATATACAGCTTGCTATTTTGATATTTTTTTCGGCAGAAACCAATTAACTACGCTTACCCATACAGTTAAGCAACAAACGACAATTACAGCTACTACGGATTTATTACTTTTGCTGTTTATAATTAATTTATAATAGGAGATGTAATTGTGTGCGTGTGGCTGAAAACAGCCGCTATGTTAAAATACTAAAATAAATAATACAAATATTATAAATATGCTATATAAAACGTCACAAAAGGAATGCGACAGAGAAATGCACGAAAACTTAAAAACCCATAGCCATCACCGTGAAAAAGAAAAAAGTGAAGAGACCCAACCGAAACACGCAAATTCATCAAACAAAATGTAAAGTTAAAATAAAATGAGTCCAAATAAAAACTTAGTTTGAATTTAGAAATAACAGAAAAGAGAACTAACTGCTTCGTAACGGATAAAATTGGATCGGAGTTTAGATGATGATCGATATTTGCACTCATTCAGTGTTTGACTTTGTTTGAGGAACGAGAAGTGCGAGACAGAGACAGAGCATGTCACATATCGGTCGTTGCATCGCACGTACATAACGATCTGGCTGGCGCGCTGCATAACGTCGGTGTCGTCAAACGTTCGCTCGTCGCGCTCTCGATCGACCCTTCGCGTGCGGGTCTCGGCGATTCTGTAATTTTTTGTCCCTTTCCCACCCGCGCGGGCCGCGCTTGGCGTCTCAGTTCGCAGTTTAGTATCGGCGTTCGCGCGCCCGGGCGTCTCGCGCGCTTTACTCGCCGCTCTGTGAGGCGTTCTGTTCGTTGGTTCGATGTAGGGTGAGAAAGGAATCGAGGATTACAAAATTAATGTAACAAAAATAAGTCAGTTAACCAAATTAAATGTCTCTGTGAGATGCATGCATACCTGCTCAGAGTGACCGCGAAGTGAGTATGAATAAATTCCTATTAGAGAACTAACAGATGGAAACTAATTGCTTTGGGACTAATAGCGAGTCGACAAAGACATGAAGTAAGACAGCGACTAGGCTGTGCACTAGGCATGGCCGAGCCGCAGTCTTATTGGGCACAGTATAAACGCAACAAAGGGTGTGTTACAGGTTGACTAAAAACATGGATGTCCATGCGTTAGGTGCACATAGAACATATAACAAGCATGCCGTAAATTCGGTGACTTACGCAATGCGGTTGATTGCAAGATTGATTGACGATACTGTCACCAGTTGGCTGAGCAACAAGACACATTTCATTACGTCACATAACGTTGCTTGCAAAGCTATATTGTAATACGTACTTTATACATAACAATATAATGTAAATCATTAAGGTCGTGCTTCAAACCGCAAGTGCTTTATTTACATTTGAAATGCAAGCGCATTTGGACTAATGAATAATAAATTGAATAATTTGCAAAAAATGTTTACGAATCGTCAGAAACCTGCAATGTTTCTCACTAAGCATTTGCGGTGTAAGCACAACCTACAGTAAAAATATCATTTATTTTTTATCTGCCAATTTTTTTCATAAAATAAGTAATAGACATCATGCCTTTCAAGTTAATATGGTATTGTAAAAATTGCAGTTAGTTAATGTACTTGTCAAAGAAGCTGTATTTAACGTTGTAATGCAAATTGGACACAATAACATTGCAGTAGGGTGTGTTTTGGCGTGGCGCTCACCTGATGATGCTGTCATTGGGTGCATGTATGGAGGCGCGCGGTACTCGCGACGCGCCATCTACTCGGTGGACGCGGTGTCTTCTACCAGCCTCGAGGAATGCGAAGTAACCTCTGTATACAATCGAACGAACATTTGAATATACTTTTAAAACTATAGGAGGTAGTTTCCGACAGTTGAAAAGAAAGCAGCTAGCAGTAGCTTTGCAGAGTCAGCAAGGTCATGTCTGTTGATGTACAGTCACAAGCACTAATTTGTATATAATTATCAACTTTTAAGAGTTATTTTCTCCTACTGTATTGATTGTAATTGTATGTTGTTAGGAATATAGTATTTTGGAACCCACAGCCCACACTTCATAGGGCTTATGTCAAATTGATGCATATTTTTGCTCGTGACTGTGAGGTAGACGAATCCTTGAGTGGAAACCGTCAATCGGTAACCGTAGCATAGAACGTCTCATAGCTAGATATACCCATTATTATTTTATAAAGGCGGCCGGGAACGACTAAACAGACAAAAGTGGGTGTGGAGGCGCAACTTGAGAGAGGTCAATATCCAGCAGTCACATTCTGAGGAAACCGCCATGCCTGAGAAATATTTTTCGACAGCTTGTGAAGTCAAGTCAGAGGCCCATGGGCGACATTAAAACTCTCGACATCAGGTTAGTCACTAACCACACGAAAAAGAAGAATATCCAGCAGTAGACTGGTTGAGTTTATCGAATGATAAAAAAAGTTTAGCTAAGCTTTCTAGACTGCCTTAAATTTACTTATTACAGAATTAAATTTTCTCGTAACTATCTTATTCTTAGACACATTTACCTAAAGAATGCTCGCACTATAGCCCAGCGGAACACAGCTACAGGATCTACACCGACCAATTCTCTCACAAATGCTAGTGAAGAGTTCTTCAACACGCTCACGATGTCCTGCCGCATTAGGTCAAGATTCTTTTCACGCATCGCAGTAACCTGATAACAATAATGATACAGATTAGTGTTTTATTTATGTGAGACTAGATTATTTATCTACTTCCTACCTACCTAAATAAGACCAAAATGAAGGCCTGAAAATCTATATTTGCTTCCCTGAAAATGGATAGTGCAAAATTGTGCAAAACTGTGCAAGTGTGCAAAATTGTGCAAATGTGCAAAATTGTGCAAATGTGCAAAATCGTCTTCTTTTTCGATAATTGTATGTTTGAATCTGAATTTTACGGGCTGATACAGTTGCCTGCAAATTATTTGAACATACGCGTATCGATAATACGTTATTATTAAAAAATTGCGCAATGGGCACCATTTTATTTTGTCAAGATGTTAGCGGGCTAATAAAATCATATTTTTAATTTACCTGATACTTGACTCTGCCGGCGTAATGTCTGACAACGAAGGCAGGTTCTCGTCTCTGAGGTTTCTCATAGAATGGGTTGTTTTCATGCACCGAGTTGAACTTCTGTAATAGTGTCTCATTGGTCGCCCATGGAAAGCTAGAATTAAAATTAACAATAATTTTAAAATACAAAGTTTATGTTAATCCAGAATGTTTTTTGCAATAAAATATTAAAAAGAGAAAATATTTGTATTTTTGTTTGTAATTAATAAATTCAAAAACTACTGGATCGATTTTAAAAATTCTTTCACTATAGTTTGACCAATACCGCTGTACCGGGCCTTAGGAATGCGCGCGGCGAGACGGGGGAGCAGTGCATAAAAACTGTCTGTGACGTTTACACAAAGACTCGACGTCACCGATAGCGTTTAAAAGTGGAACCTAGCCATAGAGAACGACTCTCTTTAAACAAAAAAAAAACTTTCTGTAGTGTATTTAGAAGTAACAATCAACTCACTTGCACTGATCGTCCAACAAACACAGCAGTCCATTAACCTTCCCCTCAATGAGCTGCAGGCATCCCGTATTATCGGAGAACCCTATATCCGTCCAGGGTATGCCCTCCCGCTTGTACTCTTCTTGTTCATACTTGAACACGTGCTGGTTGAAGTAATGTTGAAGGTGCTCGTTGGCGTAGTTGATGCAAAGTTGCTCAAAGCTGTTGCTCAGACCGAAGTCTTCGAAACCGAATATGTCCAGAACGCCTAGGGAATTAAAGGAAATTGATTTATTTGGAGGTTTAGAAAGTAATTTAAAGATGTAATTAGATTGCAGCTATCGACGTCGACCAGTCGATATTAATCGCCTCAAGACATAATATCGCACTCTGGCCGCATTTATCTCTTGGATTCTAATCCAATAAACCGATCTGTTTGCGGATGAATAGGCGAAGATTTTATTGGCATGTCAAAAGTACACAGTAGTCAGAGGGATTCATGAAAGTGTCTTTAACTTTTTAATGTTTAACTACAACATTTTAATTTTCTCTTTTATGTTTTGTATCTTTCATTATTGTAATTAGTTACCAAAAGTTTTAATTAAAGTAAATAAATAAATAATCGATGGTTGATCGGTGAACGAAATTAGGTTGCCATACACAATACTGGATCAATGCCAACGGTCGATGTCAACGATCGATCGCAATCTACATAGTTGCGCCTTAATCATGAAAACATCGTCTGTTCTTGGTTCCAAATGTTAAAGCATATTGTGTACATTGCAACTGACATGATATGCATAGACATTAGGGACTGCCAAACTGTTGCGGTTTTTAAAAGAAGAGTGAAAGAACACTATATTTCCATTTCGTCATAGTTGCATAATATGTATTTATTATTTTATTAAGTAGTTTTATCTATTTTAGTGATATGTATTTTAGAAGTATGTATATTCTCATGTTGTATGTTTATATTTTTTAGTGTAGTATTTATTAGTGTAGTTAAGTTTTTTATTTTATGTATTCTGTTTTCTCTTCTACTCTTACACACGTTGTCTACATCTCTTTAACTACTTTCCTGTCGCAGGTATGCTGGAAGAGATTTCTATAGAAATAAGCATCACCTTTGTACGTATTTTTCTGTTCCTTTCTTCTTATCTGTTTATATGTGTGTGCATAAATTGTTAAATAAATAAAAATAAATAGACGATTACGAGACGTAAATTAATCACTAAATAAAAGTGCACTCTTCAATTTTCTACGCTAGGTTCAGCGCCTAGAGTTGAAAATCCAACAGTACACTTTTTATTCAGGGATACATTTAGGTGTCACTTAGTGGTCGATGTAAACGTGCATTAGACTTTCGCAAGTATTAACAAGAGGCTTCTTTTCCAAGTGCTTATGTTTATCTTGAGGACTATAGTCTGTTTTTTTTTAACAAACGGGTACCGAAAATGTTGACTGCGTTTCTATTGGTCTACGACTCTACGTAGAGTCGTACGTAATCAATATAAAGTCTGTTCCACACAAACGCTGTAGTTACATGTACATTCAGTTGAGTCATCGACTACATATATACACTCATATACACTACACATACATACACACACAAGTATACACATATATACTATTACAATTTTGTTTTATTGTTATTTATTTATGAAAATATCATACAACGCGGCAGAAAATTTTGTTACGAGTATACTAAGTATGCAAATTTAAATCATAAAATAATAATTTAATTTTCTCTACAGTAAATTTTAAAAGTATTCAATATGAACGGGCCTTAACAATTTCAAAACAAGAACAAAGACGTTGGCCCCTCCCCGACCAATGACCCATCTCACTCTGTCAATATTGGAAATGTGCGAGAGACATACTCAGTACTCGTTTGTTTAAAAAAACAGACTATAGACAGTATTGTCATGAAATGTCTTCGGGCACTTCGTTTATTTTTTCAGCAGTTTTAATAGAAAACTCACCTATACTATGTCCCTGATGTTCCCTAAGAGTATCTTTTTTAGAGAGCAATGCGTGGTTGACCTGCATCACGATCCAGTCGAACAGAGCACCGTACAAGCACTTCGCCATAGCGTCGCGCGTCGCTATCGCTTCTGGCAACCTGCAAGCCAAGACGAGAAATATAAATAACATAACATTACGCCAAATATATAAATAAATAAAATAATTAACTGTAGAACACAATTTCTAATTTTATGACATAACATTTGTGTACAGCACTGATTGACGGTGAAGGATAACATAATAATGTTGGATTTGAGATAGAAATCACAAAAAAATATTGAGCAAGTATTATAATGTAATAAAAGATTGATTCTTCTTTGTATTAAATGAGGCATGTGACCACAAGTAAGACATTAGCATAAATAGCTTTTGCCTTGCCACTTAAAATTCGAGTATCAATCTACCTAGCCTTTTCCCAACTATGTTGGGGCTGGCTTCCAGTCTAACCGGATGCAGCGGAATACCAGTATTTTACATGGAGCGAATGACTGCCTATCTGAGCTCCACAACCCAGTTACTGGCTAACACGATACCCTTTGGTAAGACTGGTTGTCAGAATGTATGGTGCAACGACTATCAAAGATCTACGAATGACAGTCGGAACCAACGGCTTAACGTGTTTTCCGAGGCACAGAGGAGTCATGATAATGGATGGTCACCCATCCACCCAACTGACAGCGGCATGCGTAGTTTAACCTTCGATCGACCCGTGCTGATGTTATCATTTAGCCATGAGGCCCACTTAAAATTCGAGAGTACTAGTTGGTATGTGTTGACAAATTAGGCCTTAGCTACCAAACAACTAAGGAATCATATCAAGAGATGTTGGTTCTTTAATCCTTCAGCCGCTTCATAAAAAAGGAATGTGTCAACATGTAGTTTTCGAAATAAGACGATAATCTCTTCATAGATAAGAGCAAGACGACAAAAGAATGTAAACAAAGATACATTTTCTGGTACAATGAGCCTATGATTATTAATTCCAACTTTACATCAATTTACATGATTACATTGTTTACATAATCACAAAATCAGTGATTACAATAACAGATACAGCCTATCCTCTCATTGAATAAACTCCACACAGTTGATACTAATTACTGGTAAGATTCCAGTGCCTTACATTGTATACCTTGGCCTCCTTTCAAAGAAATTGTTTGGTTTTGTTGCATATTTACTTTGGATAAACGAGTGGCTGAGTGACTGACTTACACACTATGAGTCGCGTGACAAATTTCCGCACTGTACAAATATTTCGGATGGTTTCAAGATAGTTGTTCCGAGTCTGAGCGATTTGAATGAAATAGTGGACATTATGCAACAGCAGGCTGTTTACGCCTGCAATGCTTTTTAAATTATTTATGACACATCAGGCTGAAAATAAGTCATGTAATTTTCATCAAAACCATAAACACCCGGAATTTACGTCATGTAATTTTCGGCAGGTGTGTTGCTAAGCTAAGATATTGTGTCTATAAACAGACCCACGAGACCAGAGGCAATTCCTAGTGTGGTATTGTTTTTTTCGCTATTTATTCAATTATTACTGTACCTGTAATTAATAACGAGGGTTTCCCCCGAAGCCCTGGCGCGTTTCGACGTAAGGGCAGCCAACAAAGTCTCCTGTTTGACCCTCAATAGCGAGGATATAAGTGAAACAACCTCAGGATTCCGCACGCCGACCGCTTCGTCGTGGTGGTACGACTTCCGTTGTGGTTGGAACTCCACGTTACCTGTAAATGATACCGTTTTCATTATAGACTGACATTGGCCTGTAAATTGAGGTTGGTTATTCTACAAACAGATGCGTATTCAAGGTATGAATGAAACGGGTGTGTTGATGTTTTTTGGGACACTTTGATGTATGTGTACTTGTGTTTGATTTTTTAGAGATCAATGGCAGAATCCAGGCTCTCAGAAGAAACGCCAAAACAAACAGAATCAAGATCAGTTTATTGACAATGCTGAGTGTGAGTCACTCTACAAATTCATTTAAAAATTGATTCTTTATTCAGCTCTTACAATATCAGATAAGTAGAGGAAGGGTATTTCTGTAATCTGTAATGAGGCCGCATCTCATAACGTAGTCGTTTTTTGCAGTTACCTGCTAGACGAGCTTCAATAGTGGGTCCTCTGCCACATTTGTTTATAATAATAATTAGCTTCTACCCGCGACTTCGCCCGTGTGGTAGTCAACTATACTATAAAAAATACCTAGCTTTCTGCCAGTGAAAGAATTTTCGAAATCAGTACCCTAATTGCGTAATACATCACAATCTGTTTTGATTTGAAACAGATTGCTAATCCATTGCTTCATAAGTTGGAAAAAAAATCTACTCAACAACGTAAATAACGCAATGAATGTTGTTGAACTGTCAAAATGAAACAAATTAGGCAAAATTGTTGACAAAAATAAGTTACGCAATTAGGGTACTGATCAACACTTTCAGAGATTGCCTCCTACTTCCAAACTTTACCTCTTTATTATATTTTGTAGATTAGTCTATTGCGATATTATATGATTAAATAATTATTTATTTGTATTATTAACAAAAACATTTAATTTAATCAACTTCCTCCTTTTATAGTGGATAAGCCTCAGCATATTTTCATAAAATTGGTTTTAGCAATAGCCTATTCTATCAACATGAGTTTTACATAATGCACATAAAGCACAAATTGGTAGCAGACATATACTCGTTTTCCTTTCATTATCAGATATGTGTTAATGCGATAATCAGTTTATAAGCTAGCGTCATAATATTAAATGCTGTAATACATTCCAGTAAAGATACAATTCGATTTCTCTCTTGTAAAAAAGCATGTCATTGCAGTGTAAATTACAAGAGAAATAAAGGGGACAATGATTAATTCAATATTAGTGTTAATAACTAATGCAAGAATGCAGGGCCACCACATTTGTTCAGTGTAGGAGGAAAAGGAATCAATTTCCTATTATTAGAACAACTTATGTCAGTGAATTATGTACACATATTTAAATTAATTTGTTTTGTTAAGTTGACATATTATATGATTCAACAACAATATTATGACCGATAATAAAAGATATCAAAATAATTAATACTCTATCAACTGATAAGATTCCCTAATAGAACCTTGACGAATTTTTTATATAGGTATTGATATTTTTAGGACAAAAACTTACCTAAAAGTAGCACCGCCGACAGCACAGCAAACAAACGCCGCTGCTTATCCATAGTGAAGCCCACCATCTCCATAGATTGTTTTAACCGCGAGAACTCATACTGTTCGTCAATACCCGGCACCTCACTACAACCAGTCCTTGATAAATAATTATATTTGTCCACACTGAGTAAATGCAACTGTTCCTTCTCCTGCTCCGACGCACCAGCCAATAAATAATAAAACACGTGATAATTCCTCTCGTTTCGTCCCTGACTGCATATTCTTGACTTTTCCAGCAAATATTTTTGTACAACGGCTCCATGCACCATGCCATTTTCCTTGTAATTCACTTGGATAAACTTGCCAAACCGACTCGAATTATTATTGTGGGCAGTTTTCGCGTTACCAAACGCTTCTAACACTGGACCTGCACTCAATATTGTTTGCTCCACTCCACTTCCATGAGATCCCTTTTGGCTCAGCGCCGTTAAATGATGTAGAAGAAAATTCGTACTCTCAGTCTTTCCTGAACCACTCTCTCCACTGATCACTATGCATTGATTAGTTCTCTCCCGGAGCATACAGTGATATGCGGCGTCGGCTACTGCGAATATGTGAGGCGGAAGACTGGATCCTATCCGTTTGTTCTGATATAACTTCACATATTTCGGATTGTAGATCGGGTAGAACTTGAACGGGTTGAGTGCTATTAATATAGAGCCGACATATGTGTAGATATAGCCTGCTGAGAACCTCGCCCTCAAGTTATCTAGTAGCGTCTGTTCATTTAGTTCCGGCAACTGGCACAAGTCGGGATATTCGCGATCTTTCGGCTGGTACAGGAACCGCTGGAAGTAATCCTTTATCAGCTGCGGGTCGACCGAGAAGTTCTCCATCCATGGCTCGTCGGGAATCTTCTCTCGGAGATAAAATCTGAAAGCAGAAACGAAACCCTTGAACTGAGATACCCACGGTTATGAACGGGAATGTGTTTAAAAATAAAACTTTACTTTTGAGTCATAATGACGAAATCTAAATATTTGTTAGTTGTGGTACAGTTTTAGAGGCCATGTTTGATCGAGCGGCGAAGTTTCAGTTCGATTGGCAGGATGCAGGAGACGGCGTTATCGCAGGAAGAGTGACTCATGCATGCGCCACAGTGGGATATTATCCCCAATCACAGCTACAGCCCTTCATTAAACTAAGTAGTAGTTTAAACAACACTTATTACATCACAGCACTTAAATATGTATAATAGACACATTCACAACGGGGCTTCGATAATGTTTTAGCTACGTCTGTATTTACGCGTGTTTAAATGCTTAATAATAGAAATTCGAAGAACGTAAGTAATTTAAAGTTGTCCGTTTTCTATACATAAATAAGGACACAGAAGTTTAAATTACGGTAATCAAGTCTCGCGTAAAATAAAGATGAATCATCACAATGGCACATAGTACACAAATAGTATTGCGGTGACAGGACTTTAATGGACACAACTATATGTAAAGGTACAAATGCGACACGCAGGTGTTTGAGACAAGGTTAGACGTATCTCAGAGTATCTTTCGTAACAGATAATTGCAGGAATAAGATAATTATATAGAAAAACCTGATTTGACATTGTTGAACTTGCCACAGACTTCTGTTTGCGTCGAGGAAAAATGTTATTCAAATAGGGTAGGTATGCAATGTTTATGTTCTGTTTTTTAATTTAATTAATCATAACTTGAACGTTACTGTGTTAATTAAAGCAGGAAAAAAATAACATGTAACAAGAGTAAATGGTAAAACACAGCAAAACACTTATTAGGTATTCAAACATTGAAATAGCGTTAACCGTGAACCGTCCCTTATAAAACTGATCAGATTAGGTGATGCAAAAAAAATTAGTCATATCCCATCATTAATAACACAAAAAGTTTCTGAGTACTGACCTGTTGTACTGTCCCGACCCGGTGTTATTGGGCCAGAGCAGCATGACTGCGACGGGCGACTCATTGGGCCCGAGTCTTCGCTCCTTGCACTCGCCGCTAAGCATGTCCCCCACTACCTAATGAGGACATATTTTTTTTATTGAAGTCTTCTGCCTTTAAACCACTGGTAATCTTATAGTAGCATAGCTTAGGGTTAGGGTTAACGCGAGCGATACAAAACGTTTGGCTGGCCAAGATGCGCGCGCTTTTGGGTGCTATAGCACCTGCACACGTTTAACAATAGTTGTTTACATTTTTCAAGGTTTCATTGACGTTGGGGCTCCCATGGACACCATTTTTTCTCTTTTTATCTTAACTTCTAGAATTTTTTCTGATACAAATTTATAATTTTACATCTCAGCAACTTGAAAAACTTTCGTATTTTATTCACAAAAGCATATGTATTTTGTATTACACACACACACGATGCTCGCAAATGAAACAAACAGGATTTAGGCTAAAAAGGTTCAATTAAATGGTTCATTTGATAAAGATAAATAGTTCAAACAGAACAAATGTTATCACTTTTTAAAAACAAAGTATCATATCTGTAACTTCCTAAAGATAATCTTACCTATGAGCTGGTCGACACATGTAGAATGTCTCACTGATGACCAAGCTAAGGAAGCAATCATCTTGGACATAAGCTGACTCATTCAGTTACAATGAGCAAAAAATTGTTCAATGTTTATATTGTTAATCAATTTTTTGCATCAATGTGGTGAGCTGTTTTAACATTTAACTGATACTGAGTAAGTATGTTTCAGATACTTTGTAAGCTATATGAATGGATAGGGATTTCTTTAATCAAATAAGGTTTAATAATTAGAAATTAACATTGATAGATTTATCTTGAATGAAATTAGAGTTAAAAAGAATACCTATTCCTTTTTCTTGCATACTAGGGATATACAAGCATCTTAGGGCAAGTCAATCAAACTATTTGCAAATATTCCTATTATAGTTTGTGTTGCCTTAAACTTTTTTTAGCATAATTAAATAAGAAAACTTTATCTAGGAATTAAAAACCTGACCACGCTTTTACACCAAGCAGTCTGTATATTTCAGGGTTACAAATTATTTTCTAAATTTTTCTCTCATGCCCCACTCTGTACGATACCTAGGAAAAAAAGTGGCCTAGCAGAAATTTTAGTAATGGAGCTGACTTCCCAGGGTGTGCTGGAGACTTAGTTAGGGTTTGACATTGTAAGTATGTCTTCTATTAAGTGGTAAGAGTGAAAAAAGTAATAATAAACATACCTCGGCCAGTTCATAGGGCCCGCCGGATCCATTGGTTAAGCCGAGCTTGTCAGTGATGCAGCAAACAATTTCTTCGGAGCTGGTCTGCTTCGAGGCTTCTACTGATAGGGCTTCATAGTGCGGCGACAGTGCACCCACATACACCTGTATTTTTATTTGAACTTTAGGCATAGTATGCATTTGCTGATAAAACTGTTAAAGATTTGAATTGTCACTTTAATCAAGATATTCTGCAGATAATACATGAAGAGCTCAGCAATAATTATGAAAAGGCATTTCTAAACAGATTTATCCCTGAATAGAGTTACCATCTGACAGGCATTTGCCAGGCATTTAACGGTTAAGACAGGCACAAGCTGAGATAGGCATTTTTTAATTTCCCTAATAAATGAAGGAAGAAAGGAATCGCCTGACAAAAGAGTTGTTAAAAGCGTTATTAGTAACCCAAGAAAACTTTAAAAAGTTTTGTGTGAAGATTTTCATATTTATTTATATTTTAGAAAAAAAACTAGTTGAAATTAGTTACATAGTCGTCAATTGTTCATACTTTTCATTTTTAATAAATGTCAGTCTTAACTATCTGTTGTGTATTATTTATTTTAAGACTTCGTTTTTTTTACATTCTGTACATCCTAGACAGGCATCCTCCCTTACATACATGGTAACCCTATCCCTGAATGTTTAAACAACACAACTTTAAATTGTTCCTCTTTTTAAAAGTATTTCCACATAAGGTTACAGTCACAACACAATACTTATTGGTGACAAATTGAGTTGAATTAGTTCATTTGACTGTTTAAAGTCAACATGGTGTGTTACAAAAGGTAAATTGGCTAACAACTTCCTTAATAAGTGACCAATAAACTATGTAAACTTGTTATAGGCTTCTTTATAAATTTTAGGGCTGTTCAAAGAAATAAGACATTTAACCATAAGCATAATCAGCATATAACTTTTCCATTGCTAGGCGACCTCTCTGTGAGAGGGAGTGGGTCGTAATCCACCACACGGGCCCAATGCGAGTTGGTAGATGTCACATGTTTTCGAATTTTTGGTTCTATGACATGCCTGTTTCCTCATGATGTTTTCCTTCACCATTTTGAGAGCAGTGGTGATGAAATAATTTACACAAGTAAAGCGCCTGTCAGGGTTCGATTGTAGGTTCGAACCCTGACAGGCGCTTTACTTGTGTCACAGTATTCATTCTTCTTAAAACCACTGCTCTCAATAGAGGACATATTTTCTGTTAAATCTAAGGATTCTTATGTCATAATGGCAGCATTATAAATGAATAAACATACATTTGTTTACTCTCTAGGATTGTAGAGTATAAACAAGCTTGGCATTGAACTTTGTTTAAAATTAAACATTCTTTGAGAGTCATTGCCTTATTTGTAATGTTACTGTTTTCCTTTCTTGTATAAGGAAGTTTTATAACTAATTAACATTTACTGGGTGGAGTCACTGCTGAAAAACCTGACATTGAGTTAGTTGTAATACTGAGATACTTTCAACAGAACCACAAATTAAAAACGTATGGGCTTGTGACTTGCATAGAACAAAGACTTTCAGGAAATGTCCTTCCACATGCTTGTGGTAGTTCAATCAATTAATGAGAAACCAATTAAATATATTAACTGCAAACTTATAGTGCATTTTAGCTATATGGATGTTTTAAATACACACACTTGTAGCATGGTTCAATTTGTTTCGACTTTTACTCAAAAATAATTAAGAACAAAAACATTACTGACCTGCACAATATACCTGTGATTTTCAGAATGAGCCATTTTGCAACATTGTCCTACTCTTTGTGGCTCAATGCAATGTATTTACAGCTGATCTTCATTTCACCACAATGTTTTTCACTTGTTTCATAATTTCGTGAGTGTTTACATACATTTCAGGTAAACACTGATCTATGTTATCTCTGTATCTCCCACAGCAATCTTATTTGTGTATTTTCATTCAATGTTGATAAGTATATATTCCCGTAAAGTGTAAGTTCAGTCGATGCTTTTAAAAATGAGAATATTCAGCGAACTGCACCTGACCCCCACTGAGTCTGAGTTGAACAGGTAGTCAACCGTGACAAGTTCATAAAATATCATGTCCTTAGTGATGATCGCCGCTCCAAACACCGCTCGGTATATTCCTTGTTGATCGATTTAGCGTTTCACTGTGTAAACATGAACCCAGCATAAAACACAAAGAAGAGAAATCTCAGATTTGGGTCACATGCTGATTGAATAGAACAGTTGCCCAGCTTACTTCGAGGTTCTTGTTTGAATTTCTTCCCATTTAACTCAACTAATCATTGCTAAAATATTCACTTAGTTAATGATTTGAAAATCGGTACACCTTACAAACTTATGCAGTTAAAAAACAACACATTAGATACAAAACTGTAGCGAAATCGGTGTCTCCGACAACCTGTTATTTGTCAAACACAACTCTTCCCAACGCACCACGTAATCGCACCAGTTATATTCTAATATTGGCAAAAAATATAAAAAAGTTTTGTATTTCATATACACTTTTGAATAGGTTCGCGTGTTATTTCAATAAACAGTTTGATCAGAGAAATCTAATCTATGAACCACCATTTTTATTTGTGTCCGACTTGAATCGTGTATCAATGTAAAAATAGACGATTTAAAATATATTCAAAACGTAATAAATTCTACCACAATGGTCGACTTCTGAATTTAGCCGTATAATTTCATAGACAATCACTGTCAAGAATAGACAAAAATTGTTTTTTTTTTAAGATATATTTTAACGGCTCACTGTGCGTTTGCACTGGCGAAACATTAATTAGAAACATGTTGAAATCTCTGTTTTCTGTCAATGTATCGACTCGCGTTCGCATTGTCACTCAACTTGTTGACTTGAAAAATGTTTGACGTTTCTTATCATTTGACATGTTTCACCACACGTTTTTACAAACCAATTTCGTATCAAAATGTATCTATATGAATCTAACAACATGTTGTAAGATTTGTTTTGACATTTCAGCCGACTTTTATGTTCTGTGAATTATACCCTGCATTCCGAGTTACGCTAAAAGTGATAATATCGCAAATCCGACCAAATTTTATAGTCACAATTATTACTCAATAGCCCTTATATTTTGTGACTATTAAATTTGGTTGGATTCGCGATATTATCACTTTTGGCGTAACTCGGAATGCGGCCTGTGCGTTTGCACTGGCGAAACATTCACAACGAAACATGTTGGAATGTAAATTTTCCATACAAAGTTTGACAGGCACTAGAGATTTCAACATGTTTTGTTGTGATGTTTCGCTAGTGCGAACGCATAGTTAGCTGCACAGATCGTTTCAAAAGTTATGATAAAAAGCCGGAAACAGATTTGTAGCATATCGTGTCAAACAAGTGCAACTAGGAGATTCAAACGAATTAACGTTTGAATGTCTGATTTGCACGAGGAGAATTTATTGTTAGTAAAAAGCAAATTGTATATATCCAGTGATAGCCTGTATTTAACTCATCATTGACTCACTTGCGCGTTTATGGGTTAGCTAAATAACTCGAAGTTAACAGCTAACTCAGGGTTAATCCAAAGATCATTATTGGTTTAACCCTAAGCCTAAGGCCCGTATTACAAAACCTCACTCAAGACTCATTACTAGTTTTAACCAATCAAAAGGCTAGTAAGTTTTGAGTGAGGTTCTGTAATACGGGCCTAAAACCTGTGCTAATAACTATGCGTTCGCACTGGCGAAACATCACAACAAAACATGTTGAAATCTCTAGTGCCTGTCAAACTTTGTATGGTAAATTGACAGAAAATAGAGATTCCAACATGTTTCGTTGTAAATGTTTCGCCAGTGCAAACGCACAGTACCGCTTCTTGCCTGTTTCTGCCTTGTTGTGTGTTAAAGTTTTCGCAATAATGGGCAATCTGTTTTGTGAGTTTTCTAAATACTGTGGGCACTCTGTATTGTGAAAAGTTTTCTCAATACTGATTGCCCAATATAGTCTATGATACGATCTACAGTTACGTATTTTATCTCTGACTTTGCATCACTATCAAAATCACAGTGATCTTAAGGCTCCTTCAAACAGGCGCGACACGCGACGCGACGCAAAGACACCGCTCGTCGCGCGACGAGGGGTGCCTTTGTGTTGCGTCGCGTGTCACGCCTGTTTGTAGGAGCCTTTATACTGTGAAAGGACTGTACAGACGCCAGCACATCAAGCTACTACAATCTGTCAAATTTATTTAATAGATTTTCAACTTTATTGCTGAAGTGTAAGGTTCAAAGTTGATTGGGAAAGTTTGACAGTTTCGGGTAGCTTGATGTGCTAGCGTCTGTACATTATGTTAAAAATGGTATAAGGTATGTCCGATAAACAGCGCTATTTATAAAATAAGATTTTCTTGATTGATTCTAATGATTATAATTCTGTAAATATATTTGTTGTGGTCGCGAATCATACAACCTGACACTGACCTTATTCAAGCAATTAAATATACCTTTTCTATGCAATGCTCATTCTCGTGGCTTTACATAAGATTTGGTTTCTAATATATTTTATTAATATATCGGCCGACACTAAAATCTGACATTTCTACCAGAACACCAAAGCTGAGACTAAGGCTGAAAACTAGACTTTCCATTCCATGATTTCATGTTTCAACGCGTTCCATAAGATCCATGTCGAACTGTAGCGGTTTTTCCTATTTCTTTAGTTCCTAAACTCGCCACAAACTTGTCCGGTAAATTTTATTTTGGCAAATGGTAACATTTTGTAACTTATTTTGGCGCGATTTTAGGATGGATATAGGTAAAAATATTCCCTAACTTGGAATGTTGGAAAAGATAAGCAACAGATGATGCTTGCGAGTAAACATATATAACAAAACATTCCATGGTTACCATCCTCAACTCAACACAAAGAACTCCGCCTGAATATTGCAAGTAGGAAGTAGGTACCTCTGTATCGCAGCCCACTGCTGATCCATTGGCCTTTCCCAAGTTGTGCCACAAAAACCGGCTCTCTGCCTTTTGCTTTCAGTCTGTCCCTGAGTTCTTACTTTAAGGTCGCTATCTAGCTATGGCCCCCCACGCTAAGCTTGCCCGTGCCGATATGTGCCTACCTTCTTTTTTATATTTATGGTGCCTACCGTCAATAATGAGCCTAGCTAGTTGCGACATATATATACAAAGATACCAAAAATTGTACTTATGCTTATAAAAAATTTCTTTTTGGGGGCTTTTATGATTCAACAGCCGAAGTACGGCCTGCACATTACTTAATTTTTATGTTTATGCCGTGCCGTGCAGCGGCACGGCATGACGATAAAAGGTAGTAGGTACGTAAAGACGAACACTGTTGGTTAAACTATATCTGCTTATACAGAGTAGATTTTTTATAATGGGCTAGAGTCTGGACACGCTAAGTCTGCATTTAATAAGTAAAAAAACGGTGCAATTTGAAAATCTATAGACGGCAACACCATCTGTCCTAAAAAAAGAATTTGATACTTGTTTGTCTTTTTGTTTTTGATAGGTTATTTTGTTTATATTCTGATTTAATCCCGGTAAAGAATAGTCACTTTAGCACGACTCAGTGTGGATTTGATACAGTTTTGTCATCGCATGGAGATAGAGCATAGGTACAACATAGTCGTCTAAAACATAATCAAAAACATAGGCAAAAATCAAAAGGCGAAATATCAAAATCATTAGATCTACCTACACGTCAACTTTTAGAAATCTTGTAAACATTGTCGTTTTTGGAGGACGACATCGTGCTGCGGATTGTATTGCGCACTGGATTTTCAACGTTGAGAATCCAACAGAGTGCAACTCAGCGCGTCGAAAAAACACTGTTGGATTTTCAACTCTTGGCGCTAAGCAGAGCGAGCGTTGAAAATCCAGTGTTCGTAAAAATATCGAGAGAGAAATATCGCCCGTGCGAACTTGAGCTAAATCTTTCGAGTACCTAGGTATATGGCTTCGATGGAAACTAAATCGAAGTACTTACCTACCTCTTCCTACTTTAATGTTTTGAAGATTTGGCTGCATGCACCTAAAGTCAATAAATTGCAAGAGAATGAATTGTTAAGTAATGTTTTTATCTCGGGCACGTTTGGCACAACTTTGTTGTAGCGATAATCGTATCCTATGCCTGTGGATAACTATAGGTAACTTAAAACAAGGGACAAAAATTAAATTAAATACATGTAACAGTCAACCGTCAGTGGGAACACTTGCGCTACGAAAATCACCCTTAGGCCTTAAGGTTCCGCTAGTCGACGGGCCGAACTCGTTGGTGGCGTAGCTAATATGCATGCGATTTAGTAAAGTTATTTATTTAGTTTTATTTAATTTGTATTTATTTATTTAGTGAAATAGACCATGATTTATAACAAAAACAAGCGCATACGTACCTATTGTGAAAAAAACTACTGGATGTATCTATTCAAAATAAAATTATCTGCACTTTTCAATAAATTATCTATTTCCTGTACGGTTCCCATTTTGCCATTTTCATACTACATAACTTATTTATTTACGCCCAAAGATGAGTTAAAATTTGTGCTGAAATATGGAAGTTTCGACGCTCATAACATCCAAACCAATACTTTTTCCCCATTCTGCTTCCATACAGGGCTAGATAATAACAAGGCAAATTGATTTATAATTTTTAGTTTTTAACGTACACCGTCAAACAGAGGAGTAATCACCATACTACGGAAGAATGACCGACTAGTGTACCCTTAAGGACGACTACGACATAAAGGCGCTGCCTATCAATATCCAATCTCCAATTTCCAAATTTATGTAGGGCATTTCGTAGGTGACCTCTGAGATCATGACTAGGTACTTACCGGAACCGGGCTTTCCTGTCGGTGCCAAGCTACTACACTTAAAACCTCCAGCCAGGGGTTATTCAACTATGCTAATTAAAACTAGGAGAACGCTCGCTAAGGGCACCCCCTGTGGGGTAAAAAAAAAATTGTGCAGTCGCTGGCGGTCAGTCAGACAATACATTTTTCAAGAAGTTAGCTTTTACCCTCTTGAACATATTAAATTTCCCTCCCATCCAAAACAATTGTTGCAAATCACGTGTGGCGGTCGGCCCTTGTTTGTGTTTAGACGTGTACATGTACGGTGGTAAGGTGTGCGCGCGAGGCGTATGCGGGCACGCACACTGTCACACTATGCGTGTACACGTCTAAACATAACCAAGGGCCGACCGCGCTCGTGATTTCCAAGAACTTGTACCAGTAACTTCTTCGTCTGCTGCGCTGCCGTTTTAATAGTAAGTTTTAGTTTGTTTTTTATTATAAGTAATTTAATTATTTTATTTTTAATTATTTTTACGACGTCAAAAGGGCGGAAAATTATGACTCCGCCCCGAGCGACAGTGACTCACGCTACGCCACTGCTTAGGGCGTCAACCAGAGGGAGGACATCAAGGATGGGACAGGCTGGATCAAAGTTTTGATCATGATTATTAGTCGGGGAATTTAAAGCTACGTGGTCAGCTGCAACAACTGCTGACACCTCGTTATCGAGCTGCCACAGATGTGCGCTTAACTGTACCCACTGATGGACTAAGGGGGGCTGCAGGTGCAGTCTACCCCGGGCCCCCAAAATTAGAGAGATACTTTTAATCAAATCCCAAACACGACCAAAATATGTTCAGTAGGTAAAGTAAAAGGCAGGTTGTGCTTCTGGAGGGAGGTGGACTGGTTGGAATAACTACCATACGGCCGCCATGGCCCACGCATAATGGTCCACCTTACGGACTAAGTGCGGAAACCAAACCTTATAACATAGAACATAGGCAGTTTGTAGTTGGGGCCCCTCCCCTACGCATGCTAAATACATCCAAACCAGTCCGGTCCGGTCCGGTCCATTAGATTCGGAGCAAATTGGCTGTGACAGACGGACGGACAGACAGACAGACACACAAGTGATCCTATAAATGGGTTCCGTTTTTTCCTTTTGAGGTACGGAACGCTAAAAATATATAAAATTCTAAACCTTAGAAATGGATGAATTTGAGGTCAGAAGAAAGTTAGCAGTTTTCCCAGTCCTAATGTGTGCGTAGTCCCAGCGGAAAAGTGTCGAATTTCTTAATTTCAGTTTAGCAGATATTTAGTGTATGACGTCGTGTAATTGTGTATGGTAAATAAAAATTTGTGCATCCAACCATTGCGGATATATTCAACAAAAACTGTTTCCGCTGGGACTACGTATTCCTAGCGGCACTTTTTTTTTCCTATGGACGTACAAGAAAAAAATACATACAATAATTAGTGTGTAACGAGAGGTAAATGTGTATGTTAAAATGAAATTTGTGTGTCTTATATTTGTCAAGATATTCAAGTTGCCGCTGCGCTGACGTTTGGCTATTTGATGAAAATCATATAAAACGGTTTAGCACAGAGTTGTAATTTTTTACGCAGGTTGCTTTGAATTTGAGTGTAATGTGTGTGAAAACAGAATTTGATAAACCTACCGTTCAGAAGATATACACGTAAAAGTAAAATAAGGTTATTTTATGTCCAAGTACTTAAAATAGGAACTCTAGAGGCTACTCATCTCGTTTATTTATATCTTGTAAGGGTCTACAATGTCCTGCCAAGTTTCATTCATGTGCTCTTAGTAATTAATAAGCAGTGGCATAATTTACTACGACTGGAACACTATATTATATTTTATGACATCCGATTGTAGGACTTTTTAAAGGAAAAGCAAAATGAAACTTATTCCAATATTTAGTGTATTAATGCAACTATTCACATGTAAAATTTCAGCTCATTAAACTGAACGATTAAAGAGATAAAAGCGACATAAAAGCGGCCGTGCAGTATAAAAGCAAAGCAACCTGCGTAAAAAATTACAACTCTGTGCTAAACCGTTTTATATGATTTTCATCAAATAGCCAAACGTCAGCGCAGCGGCAACTTGAATATCTTGACAAATATAAGACACACAAATTTCATTTTAACATACACATTTACCTCTCGTTACACACTAATTATTGTATGTATTTATTTTCTTGTACGTCCATAGGAAAAAAAAAGTGCCGCTAGGAATACGTAGTCCCAGCGGAAACAGTTTTTGTTGAATATCTCCGCAATGGTTGGATGCACAAATTTTTATTTACCATACACAATTACACGACGTCATACACTAAGTATCTGCTAAACTGAAATTAAGAAATTCGACACTTTTCCGCTAGGACTACGCACACTCCGCTGGGACTACGTATTCCTAGCGGCACTTTTTTTTTCCTATGGACGTACAAGAAAATAAATACATACAATAATTAGTGTGTAACGAGAGGTAAATGTGTATGTTAAAATGAAATTTGTGTGTCTTATATTTGTCAAGATATTCAAGTTGCCGCTGCGCTGACGTTTGGCTATTTGATGAAAATCATATAAAACGGTTTAGCACAGAGTTGTAATTTTTTACGCAGGTTGCTTTGCTTTTATACTGCACGGCCGCTTTTATGTCGCTTTTATCTCTTTAATCGTTCAGTTTAATGAGCTGAAATTTTACATGTGAATAGTTGCATTAATACACTAAATATTGGAATAAGTTTCATTTTGCTTTTCCTTTAAAAAGTCCTACAATCGGATGTCATAAAATATAATATAGTGTTCCAGTCGTAGTAAATTATGCCACTGCTTATTAATTACTAAGAGCACATGAATGAAACTTGGCAGGACATTGTAGACCCTTACAAGATATAAATAAACGAGATGAGTAGCCTCTAGAGTTCCTATTTTAAGTACTTGGACATAAAATAACCTTATTTTACTTTTACGTGTATATCTTCTGAACGGTAGGTTTATCAAATTCTGTTTTCACACACATTACACTCAAATTCAAAGCAACCTGCGTAAAAAATTACAACTCTGTGCTAAACCGTTTTATATGATTTTCATCAAATAGCCAAACGTCAGCGCAGCGGCAACTTGAATATCTTGACAAATATAAGACACACAAATTTCATTTTAACATACACATTTACCTCTCGTTACACACTAATTATTGTATGTATTTTTTTCTTGTACGTCCATAGGAAAAAAAAAGTGCCGCTAGGAATACGTAGTCCCAGCGGAAACAGTTTTTGTTGAATATATCCGCAATGGTTGGATGCACAAATTTTTATTTACCATACACAATTACACGACGTCATACACTAAATATCTGCTAAACTGAAATTAAGAAATTCGACACTTTTCCGCTGGGACTACGCACACGCGCAAAAGTGTTACCATGGATTCAGTACATGATTATGACCCCCCTGCGTTTAAACGCAGGAGGGTCATAATCATGTACTGAATCCATGGTAACACTTTTCAGTATACTTCCAATGACTTGTGGGTTTAAATAACCTGCGCTACCTGACACAGCCAAAAGGCGTCGCGGCAGACCCCTTAGAAGAAGGCGGGACGAGCTGGAGAAAACAAACAAACGTGGTCCACTTTAGCCCTGAATCGAAAGAGCTGGAAGTCATGGAGCTTTGTCCAGCAGTGGAATGATGCAGGCCAACAGTAACAATAAGTAAACTCCTACTTACTAACTGACAGCATCAATGATTATTATTGAGGCAACCAAAATAACCTACCATTTAAATCATAAATTGCTTAATAGAATAGAATATATTTATTTGCTTGATCTAGGAAGGCAGTTTTATAGGGTTTTCTATAAGGAAAATCTCTGTAGCAGCTCGGAGTCTGGATTTGTCCCCGGTTAGACAGGAATTACATAGCTGGCGAAATAAGAAGCTAGTACTTAAGTAGTATAAATATGCGTAGTATTATATTATCTGTGAAATATGCAACTCTGCCCACCCCTTTGCCTTTAAAAGGGCTAGTAGGTTAATACTGTCTGTGTGTGCCAAACAAATTGCCTTTATTATTTCATGTTATGTTTCATACATATCACATAAGAGACAGATTAGTGCTACTCTGGGATTATTATCAGCATCATCTTCTGGTGAACATTGAAATTTTGAATTCGAACAAAAACAAAAACTTCAATAAATACCATGCATGTTTATTTTCATGATATAAGTACATATATTAACTTATTCTATATTTACAACATTAAACGCTAGTCAGAAAGTCGAATTCCTTATTTCAATAAATGATTGCTGTTTAATATTTACAAATGTTTCGTTCACAGTCAGTATTTGGTAATTATTCATACACAAAAAACCTTATTATTATTTAAAACTAATTAGTTCTAAAACTATTTATGCTTGCCTAATGCAAAGTTCCCGTTTCTGAAAGTCAAATTAAATTAAATCTCTTGTCAAGTAGGTACTTCCATTGGCTGCAGTTATCCAATCAAAACACCTTACCATGATTTGACAACAGTCTGCATTTGATCCAGTTATCTACTATGATCAAATGAATTCAGAAACAGGCACCATTTTCTACAAAAACTATTTGAGATTGATCTTCTATTTGAGACAAGTCTTCAGTGTTTGAAATGATCCTTATATTTCAAGTAATTATTTCGTAATTCTCGTAATTATTTGAGGGGATCCGATGTCTTCGATTGTTTAAATTCAACAGAAATTTATTGAATCACACCATAAAAATAGCGTCTCTCACTACCTAGTCAAAACCGTATGTCATCATACAAGTAGTATTCCTCTGGTTGATCTCCGATGCGCGTGCGGCGCTGCGGCGGCACGCCTGGCGGCCGCGGCGGCGGCGGCAGCACGCCGCGCGTGTACGCGTCCGTGCTTGGCGAGGTGGTCCGAGCGCGCGAAACGCTTGCCGCACTCGCCGCACCTATACGGCTTGTCCCCCGAGTGACTCCGCCTGTGCCGAGCCAACTCATCAGATCGAGCGAACCTCCACGAACACCCTCCCCACGTACACCGGTAAGGCTTCTCACCGCTATGACGTCGTAGGTGAGCCCGAACGTGCGACGCTTTTGCGTACAGTTTGCCACAGTCATCCACGGGACAACGGAACGCACCAAGCTCCGGACAGAACTTTGGTTCACCAAACGAACGAACTTTCACATTCGTCTTCTCGTAGACCCGTGTTTTACTGGGCCAAGTTTTGTCCACAGCGACGTAGTCATGTGTTTCCAGGGCACACAGGGACTCGCTGCTGATAGACGAGTCTGTACCCGACTGTGGAGAATGCGGCGAGTCATTGGACAGATCACTGCTCAATGCTTCCAGGAGATATTCGTCAATTATACTCTTGTCTAGCTCGGCGAAGTCGAAAACTGATCCATCAAGGATGTTGGAGGCTTCCTTGTTTATTTCACTAGCACTATTTACAAAACTATCACAGTTGAGGTCCAAGTCACTGAGCTGCCAGTCGCCGTCTGAGTCCAAGGTCGGAAGCTCAAAGTTTATGAGGCTTTCCGCAGGCGAGTACTCGAAGAGGAGCTGGTCGTTGAGGAGAGCTTCCTCGAGCAGCGGTCCGGAGCCGTCACAGAACATTGTTGATCTGGAAGTTAATAACCGGACCGTTAATTAAGATTGTTGAAGAGAAATTATGAATGAAAACTTTTTTGATATTTAGCTACTAACAATTTTAATTCCTTGTTGCGTCGCCAGTTTATTTGATGGTCGCACACTGAACACTAAAGTTAGTAATGGTAATTATCGGCGGATATAATATCAGGATGAGCGGCAGACAGGCGGCTGTGTCGCGTCCCGGGGTTGGAATGAGCGTGCTCGAGATGGAGCGGCGCCCGCGCCGGACAGCACGGCGGACGCGATAACGATGATCAGCGATTACGCGGATCCGCGCTCGCACATGTCCCGCACCATCCAACACCGATTGGAAACACATTTGAAAAAAATATCGTTAGTACGATAAACCCTTTGCACAATCAAAACATATCCAATGGCCGGCTAATGTATTAGCCGGCCATTGGATAAAGTTACGTGCTAAACAGTATGTAGGCATGTCATGTTTAACATACAAACATTGTTTTTCTCTACATTTTAATACAGTTTGCAGTTAAAAAGATAAAACAAGTAGAAAATATCAATTAACAAAGCCGTTTATTGAACATAATCGAGACTGCTCGTTCGTTTTCTGTTGTTATCGGTTGTTTGCCCGGCTTGTCCCACAGTTCTTTTACCTAAGTTTACTTCATAACAATCTTGAGAGTGATTTATAACGTTTATAACAGTCTTTCCATCCAACATTGTATTGCGTTGGCCGCTGCAATGCTACACATACCTATCTAATATTTTAAATAATTTTTTTATCAGGGCATTCTAATTACTGTTTGACTGAACCAGACAACTTTCAAATTCGCTAGGTTCTCGTTAGGATTACTCAGATAAATACTTATAATTTTTAAACGGAAATTAAGAGTTCAAAGTCTACAATCTCACTTCCGCTATTCCGATCTAGTGCGTCAGTTTAGTTACAAATTATTCTGTTTAAATACCTAATAATACTTATCACTAGATAACGTTTTAAAATCCCCCCAAACAAAATGCTTGCGATACTACTACAGATCACCAAATTAGCTACTTGTGTGGTGCTTGCAACTGTCGCGACCGAGCGATTGAGCTAGAAAAAACAATGTCTAAGGTCGCGACTCGTGACTGAAATAGGTGACGGAGTTCAAAACTTCATGAAGTTGCAAACTACACGCGCCCCACATTTAAACTTTCTGTTAGTCTTCTTCAGTTACTAAAAAATAACATGACGTACCTACTACCTATATGTAATCTGTGCTACTACCTACAGATTCTGGAAGAGTTTGGCAATATTTATAAAATGATGCCTATCTGTGTGACCACGCATGGACACTGGACAGGACGTGAAATGCATTCATTCATGAATTCCTTTCAAATCCATTCAAGGATTCTTATCACTATTTTTTCCGTTACGATACCCATTGTGGTATTAATAAATTATAGTATGTAGGTGTAGGAACTGTAATATTAATATATTGAGTCAATTGGTAACTTTATTAAAACAAAATATTAGTTTATGAGTTTGTCCCGTAAGAACAACTTGAATTTATGATTTGGAGCACCGCAAAAACAGAATTTCTTTCGTGTAAACCCCTTCTCTCACCTCACTGAGAGCATTCGCCTGTAATGTAACGTTACAGATTCGATTTTGAGCATCACGTTACTATACTGCCTCCCTGCCTTACGAACATTCGCCTGTAATGTAACGAGTAGTGCACATTGATGTTACAAGTTGTATCAAAATATTACAGACATTGCGCATTATGCTCGGTTCTCATCCCTCACTGATGTATTGCTCGAATTGTATCATTACAGGGGGCCTACCACAAGCTCATAAAGCAGTATTATTTTAATATTACTTCAGTGTGGGAAAGAGATGAAGCTCTACAGGACGTATAGCTCCATCTCTTTCTCCCACTGAAGTAATATTAAAATAATACTGCTTTTGAGCTGGTGGTAGGCCCCCTGGTTGCGCACTGTAATGTTCGGTTCGCACACTCACTGATGAATACTCGACTCTGTAACGTTACATTATTGGCGAATGCTCCCGGCAAGGGAGCACCCGATTTTGTATAAACTGATGGAAAAAGTCATCACAAAGGAACAATAAATAAACTTATTCATAAGATCGATCGGTACCCACTCAAACGCAATAATAAAACGCAGTGGAAAATAAAAAAGTCACCAGCGTAACATTAACAGTAGTATATACGCAGAATGCGTAATTGAATCACAGCTAGTAAGTACAATGTGCGGGAAATGATCAAGGTTTTACGCGCAGTTGTTTTTTTTTTTTTGTATTGCGTACTTGCGTCACTATTGCAAGTCTAGCCAGCGCTATCGGGCGCGGGCGGTGGCTGGCACGGCCACCATCTGGCTACGTCGACAAACCTGCTCACGTTACACTGACATCCGATTTAACTGCAAGCCGATAACCAATCAATTCGAAAAATAACGTAAATTCCAAACTGATTATTAGGTTATGGTTCTTTTGACCTGCCTGAACGCCATGTGTGTTAGGTATATCATGTCGTGTTTATTATTTACTTATTTATTTCTTGTAAATTCGTCTGGAAATGGGCAGAAAAATGCACGTACATCAATAAAACCGTGCGAAAAAAGCCAACGAATATTACCGTAGGTACTTCGGAAAACCCAAATTCCTGAACGATGATGAGCTGTTAGGTACTTCCGATTCCGTCCGGTTCTAACGATAGATAAGTATTTAACTTGTTTTAGTGGATGACGAATCTACAAAAAATAATAAAAAATTGTAAAATTGGTACGTAAGTGTGGTCTTTGTTTACGGTTATAATAAGCGGATTTTTTATAAGTCGCGTTATTGACCGGTTACCATTATCTCAGGATTTGTCCTGAGATTTCAGGATTTTTGGACTCTTCCTCAGGATTGCGGCTGGATTTTGCAAATCTCATGAAATCTCAGGATTTTTAGAATTTTCAATAAAATACAGCTTAAATTTCTTAAAGATCTCTTTTATTAAAAGTTAAGCAAGTTAAAAATAATCTTCCTTTGGTAATAATTGCACAATTAAAATCAATACTTATTTATCCAAGTAGGTACCTACTTATTCAGTTTTATCATACTTAATATGTGAAGATACCTTTTATGGCGGTGCGTGAGCGAGATCTGCAGTGTATAAAAACGGTAATATTACTTTTTTAAATTGTTAAGTACGTTTGAGTAAAAATTCTCAAACTGTAAAAAATCTCAGGATTTTTCAATGAGAATCAGGCCTTTTCTTCGGACTTTTGATTTTTCATCTGGTAACCCTACCTATACCCTAATTGCTTAATGCAACACAATCACAATTTGTTTCGATTTGAAACAGATTGCTAATCCATTGCTTCATAAGTTGGAAAAAAAATCTGCTCTACAACGTAAATAACGCAATGAATATTGTTGAAATGCCGAAATGAAACAAATTAGGCAAAATTGTTTACGAAAATAAGTTACGCAATTAGGGTACTGGTGATACTCAGCACATCTCGGATCTGTAGTTCCTATTTTTTTATTAATTTAAATATCACCCAGTACTGTAGTTTAATTAGCTATAATATGTTTTTCTTCCTTTTGTAATATGTAACTTAGATACAGATATGTATTAGATTCAAACAATTCATTCCTGTCTAATTTATGTTCTTCCTATTGTTGTAAATATGGACCTCACGCGCGAGACTTGCGCACAAATTAGGGTCGTAGCCGTAGCACTCGTAGCACGTGGCACGGGGTATCCCATTCCGTCTACGTCATTCCACTGTTCCCTCGTAGGAAGGTGTCATGGAATTAGTATGTACTATAATATACAGGTTTTTTTTTAAACCAGTGCGCAAACTTAAGCACTTGACATTACTCATCATTATGAATAACTTTTACTATGGGACCAAACCTGAAATCGCGAAAAAAATAATCAGCTGTTCCCTACATTTTGACGAGTTAAGCGAACATAAATGTAGGGAACAGCTGATTTTTTTTTCGCGTAGTAAAAGTTGTTCATAATGTTGAGTAAAGTCACGTGTTTAAGTTTGCGCACTGGTTAAAAAATTACCCTGTACATCTTGGTAGTTGAAGTTATTGTAATCACGGAATTGGTACCAAAATATTATAAACATTGCTTACATAAACTCAAACGTAATTGAGATTATTTGTTGCATATTTGACACGCCAGCCGAATATGTGTCACACAAAGAAAACTAGATAAAACGAATAGAATCTGATGCGATTTTATCAGCATTAGTGAATATCGGCGTAGAGTCGCGTTGTATTTATACATGTGTCCAGAGAAGATAACCGCCGGTGGCTGGCGGTGCCACCATCTGTTTCAATCACTGCATACTTTGAACCTACTTGTAGTACACCAGTACTAAAACATTAAAACTTTAGATTATCCATATATTTATAAGTGAACGTTATATTGGTTTATTTATTTATTTAATACTAGCACATACATGTACAGAGGCGGACTTAATGCCATAGGCATTTTCTACCAGTCAACCTTTGGGTGATGCAGCTCAGACAAACAGTGGTAGGTGCAATATCGAAAATTGTGGAGTAAATATTTATTTAAATATAAGGATATATATATACCTATCAAAACAAAATATATAATATTACTATATATATAAATATAAGAACAAATAAATACACATAAATACACGAATATATTTATAAAACAAACAAGACAAACAATGGGAAAACATTACCGCTGTGATGATACTGCCAGCTTCTTACGAATATGCTCGCGAACTTTAACTTTAAAGGATAATCTGTTAGTTGCCATCCTGATTTCTGGTTTCTGTTTACAAACATTTGGATAGATGATTTCGTTTGTTAATTGTGATGGCTATTACCTACTTATCTCAATAGTGATTACGATTTGTGGGATCGCCGTATTTTATACCTTTTTGCACGTCAAAAGATATTGGCCATGACGATCTTGGAGTTCCCAGTACCCTAATTGCGTAATACACGATCAATCACAATTTGTTTCGATTTGAAACAGATTGCTAATCCATTGCTTCATAAGTTGGAAAAAAATCTGCTCAACAACGTAAATAACGCAATGAATGTTGTTGAACTGTCAAAATTAAACAAATTAGTCCAAATCGTTTACGAAAATAAGTTACGCAATTAGGGTACTGGATTCCTTTGAGTTTGTTTAGGAAATGAAGCGACTGAGGGTTTGCAACAAGAAGAATAGTACAACCCATCAGCGTTTTCCTGCATATGGCCTAGTAATTTTTTTTCTGCATGTGGCCTAGTAATTTAATGCGATAACAAATCCATTTATGTAAAACCAGAATTTGTTGTTTACTTTGCCTATCAGCTTGCAAAAAATAAGATAAATGACTGAACTCTCATTGTATTTCAAAAGCGTATTAGATAAAAAGGTAATTAATAGACCATGTGGTATCCATTAATGTTTTGATCAATCGGGTATATACGTAGACACGGCTACACATCAAGCTATACATTTCCAGTATAAGCTCACCTCGCATTGTACGGAAATCCTAAGCAATGCGAGATCAGCATAAACTGGAAATGTATAGCTTGATGTGTAAATGGGAAACACGTTGATATCGATTGGGAATTTGGGAATCATGTTACAAACAAAAATCACGATGTTGATGAATGACACTACAAAGCATTGGTCATTTTGTTTTGTACTGCAGAGTAAACAGAATTTACCCGAGTTCATGGAAATCGTTGTCAATATTTTGTTAGATTGTGAAAAACAATTAGGAACGGCGAACAAAAACATGTTTTTTTTTCGTTTACCTACGTGTCCTGTGGCTGATGGTAAAACGAACAGTATCTAAAAAAAATACAATAGACGTGAATATAGTAACCTGTACCCTAATTGCGTAACTTATTTTCGTAAACAATTTTGCCTAATTTGTTTCATTTTGACAGTTCAACAACATTCATTGCGTTATTTACGTTTTTGAACAGATTTTTTTTTTCTACATAAGAAGCAATGGATTAGCAATCTGTTTCAAATCGAAACAGATTGTGATTGTGTTGTATTACGCAATAAGGGTACTGTTCCGCTTAGTTATTTCTAAAACCCTGAAAGAAATCACACACATACTACTAAATACATCGACGTCTATTGTATTTTATAATGGATTTCCGGAAGGTCACGCCTGAATCAATTAACCATCTTGAATAGTATCTATCTAGTCTGAAGTGTGAATAGGACCTAAACTTAAAAATAATAGTCCTCCAGACCGAATTTTGGCCATGGCAGCCAATCTCAGTGGAGACTAGCCATCTACGCGGGAGATATTATAGTGCACAAGTGTTTGCGCAGACAGGTGCACTCTCTCTTCCCTCACTCTCATAGTCCGATGGGACGGCAATCCAACACGATCGGAGAGAAATTAGGCGCAGGACCAACGGCTTAGCGTGCTTTCCGAGTCACCGGGGTGTCACACCACCAACTTCCAAACTCCGGGCTGTTACTGAGAAATAAAATAAAAAAATCCAGTAAGCCGACGTACGCACGGACGTAATAAAATCGCGGCGGGATTTTATCGCGCACTGGTTTTTCAACTCTAAGTGTCGTGCCGAGCGTTCAGAATCCAATGCGCTGGGACGCACTCTCGTCCCAGCGCGTTGAAAAAACACTTGGAAAAATCGCCGTGATTTTATTACGTCCGTGGTGCGCACGTGGGCTAACATTTTGCCCGACCTGTGAATCGAACTCAGGACCCCACTCTCAGTAGTTGCGCTTGCAACCACGAGACCTACGGGGCAGTTAACCTTGACTTAAGACATTGGGCCCAGATAGGTTCCTGAATGGCTATAATAATAATGTTCCTATGTTTGCTACTTTCGTTTCTAGTGTCTGTTCAACTGTTCTGTCTGTGACATAATTATTCCTATTGCTTGTTCCCTAGTTTGAAGACGAGCGTCGAACGATGAAACTTAGGTATATTAGCAAAGATAAATACATGAGTAATTTTAGTAATTTATATGATTTTTTTACTACTCCAGAATATTGTAGTATCTTAGGCAGTAACAATGATGGTTAAAATTGTAGCTAATTAATGGACGATAATTTTACTGTCTTCCCGAATTCAATATGAATTAGACAAATCGCGACAAAACTTATTATTTCCGCACGAGTCACACGAGAAGATCGCAGTCATTAATATTAACTTGTGAAGTAGAATATTATTATTATTTTTATCCTTTATTTCATCTAATACAATAAATAAAAATTATAAATATATAATTTACTTTTTTAAATATTTTTATAAAAACAAAAAAAAAACATTTATAAATATAAAAAATAGTAGCCCACCGGTATCGGGAACAGGGTCCAAGCTTATTATTTTAATTATTGTGAATATGAGGAATAGTATTTTCCTCAGTTATTTGCAATGATAATCTGGCAATTTGAGTACGGCCTACCCAAATGTCATTTCTTTGGTTCTTCGAGTCGTTGACCTCCATAAGTTCTGAGTTGAGCTACACGATTACTGACAATGCGTGCACTGACTGGACAGGTCCACTCAATTTGTATGGTTCTTTCCTCAAAAGATCATCTCAAACATTAACCTGTATGGTCCTCATATGGCCTGACCAAGATTATGTCTGGACTTCAAAAGAGACTGTGACCTCTGAGATTGTTTCAGTCGTTCTTGACAGGGGTGTTACTGATCGGGAATAATCAAAAACTATTCCCGAAACTTTTTTCCCGATCGTCAACAGTGTTGACGACAAGGTGTTACTGATCGGGAAACACCGAACTCATTTAATTTAAAAAACATAATTTAATAAAGACGTGTAAAAGTGTTATTTTTTTAAACCAATTTACATAAATAAATGTCATTTATCATTTAATCGGGTAAAAAGCGATCGCAGTTTCACCAGAAAGAATCTAGGTCTTCAAATAAATCTGGCTAGCGGAAACAACGTCTGGATGCGAGTCGAGTCGCATTATCTAAGAGAAATGAGGCCGTCGAGATACAACACGTGCTTCTAATACGCAATACAAATGTCATACGTAGTTTATAACGACAATTTCCTGTATTTTGACTCACATACCTATCTTATTTAGTAAACAAACACGAAACGAAAAACATAAATTTTTGTATCACAAACATATTTTGTTTTTATCGGTGTTTCAACCCCGTTTCTTTTTTACCAAATTAAATAACATTTTAGGTACCTACTTAGATAGCTGAGCGGTAAAGTTACTGTCTTTCACACGAACGTAAAAATATCGCGGCAGGTTTTTTTCGCGCACTGGTTTTTCAACGCTCTGCTTGGCACCGAGACTTGAAAATTGAACAGTGTGTTTTTTCGACTCGCTACGCCTGTTGAATTCTCAACGCTCGGCTTAACACCGAGAGTTGAAAATCCAGTGCGCGATAAAATACTGCCGCGATATTTTTACGTCCGTGCGTACGTGGGCTTACTGAAGATCCTGGAGCTTCTCCTTATATGCGGTGAGAACGGCCACCGAGGGTGGTTTTAGCTGGCAAAATACCGGCGTAACTCTTCGGCTTCCCCTAGTGAGATTAGAGGGTATTCAAGAAGAATTGTCTGAAAAAAAAGTGTTAAATTTCACCCGTGGTGCTGGGACTGAAGTTAATTGTTGCGGAGTAGCCCAGAGAATAATGCCAGAGCCTGATAATATAAATTGTGGGATGCACATTTTCATTCTTCTTGTGAACTTCTTTTTGAATGGTTTTGGTATCCATTGACTTATGGTGCCTTTCACTAGATAGGCTTCTGGTCAGATTTGAGAGAGATCAATTTCAATAATCCCAGTTTAAAAATTTTAGTTAAAAGACTTGCTACTAAAAGTACAGTACGATACAACTTAGATGTAGCATCGGCAAAATTCGTAAAACCGATCACCATCCGAACTGAGTGCGCCTTCAAAATCGTCAATCTTTATTACTGCATTAGATGAATTGCTCTTTACGCAAACGCAACGACTTGTAAAGTCATATAACCAAATACATTCGTAAAATTGAAATGAATGAATGCAAATTTTCAAATTTATGCTACATCTAAATTATGTCGTATTGTAATATTTTTTAACTATCATTTTTTACGGCGAAGTGTTGGTGTACTATGGGTTCACCAACATTTGGCCAACTTTTAATAGGGGGGCGAGCTTACTTCCGTCAATCGGGCAGAAATCCATAATCCGAACTGCTACTGAGAAAGTCCCTACAGAAAAATCAATAAAAACCCAGGAGGATTCGATCCTAGAACTCCATGTTCATGTGTCTGGCCGCAACACGGTGACACTGCAATGGATAAAAGGACACAGCGGATCGCTAGGTAACGACGCAGCTGACGAACTTGCTAGAAGAGGATCTAGCACGGCAGTCTGTGGTCCCGAGCCTATCGTACCAATCCCCTTCAACCAAATACGCAGGTGGCTACAGGAGTTCACCCACACACAAGCAGAGAACTGGTGGACCTCGACACCGGGTTGCAGGCAGTCAAAGGAAGCTATGCCATCCTTGGATAGCAGGCTAACCAGGCGTTTATTGCGCCTGGACAGGAACGGCCTGCGCATGGTGACGGGGACCATCACGGGGCACTGCTCGCTAAACAAACACTTCCACACAATAGGAATAACGGACAGTCCTCTGTCCAGGGCGTGCATGGAGGCTGAGGAAACAGTAGCGCACGTGCTCTTTGAATGCACAGGCGTCACCCAGATTAGAACAGAAACCCTCGGGTCAACCAGATCCTACACAGATGTTCTGAACAGACCAGGAGATTTAATTAGCTTCTGGAGGGAGGTGGGCTGGTTGGAATAACCACCAAACGGCCGCCATGGCCCACGCACAATGGTCCACCCTACGGACTAAGTGCGGAAACCAAACCCTATAACATAGAACATAGAACTCCATGTTCAGCAGTCGCTTGGAAAGTTGCAATCGATCGTTGGTCTAGTGAACAACGACGTAGAAAAAAAAAACTTACCATACACGTGATTCAGGTGTCTGACAAGTGACAATCAGTCTTACCAAGGGGTATCGTATTACCCAGTAACTGGGTTGTGTAGGTCAGATAGGCAGGGCCGCGCCGTCCGTATGTGCGAAGTGTGCGGCGCACACAGGCGCCAGGGCACTAGGGGCACAAGACTCTAGAGCCGACCCTAAGACTTAATTAAATGTCAGCGCCAATTACTGTTTTTTTTTACACAAATCATGAGATTTTGGCTTAGATTATGAGTATTAATAACATAACATTCATCATAGTTGAGTATCGATGAGTAAGCACATATCTGCAAGACAAAATATGGAACAAAAAAAAAAACGCGACGAAACAGGACGTCAAAAAAGAGGCGCTTCATAAGTTTCGCACACAGGCGTTGCAGAGGGTCGGCGGGGTCCTGCAGATAGGCAGTCGCTCCATGTAAAATACTGGTATTCAGCTGCATCCAGTTAAGACTGGAAACCGACCCCATCATATTTAGAAAAAGGCTAGGCAGATAATGGTGCCGATTCCCTTGTTCACAAACTAAACTAAATTTAAGTTCAGTGCATCTTTTTCTTTCTATTTCATTAAGAAAAGGACAGAAGATAAATTTTAGTTTAGTCATGTCAAATAAATCAGCGCTTGACGTAAATTGACGTAATTTTAGTAGGCAAGTTTTTAATCACGTCTAAACTTGTATGGAGAGTGACAGGCGCTGATTAATTTGACAGGACTAAACTAAAATTTATCTTCTGTCCTTTTCTTAATGAAATAGAAAGAAAAAGATGCATTGAACTTAAATTTAGTTTAGTTTGTGAACAAGGGAATCGGCACCATTGATGATGATGATTACATTACACGTGATTCAGGAGTTCAGGAATCTCGGACCTTCCATAGGCAGAATCCTTTTTTCGTTAGGGGACTTGCTGCCTGCGAGCACGATTTTTTTTTATGCCTAGTGCTACAATGGCAGTAGTAGAAAGAAAAGAAAGAAAGAAAAATAGGTTTATGTGTCACAGAAACATGTGCATACAAAAAAGACAAAGTAATCAGAAAACAACAAAAAAGTGAGAAGCAGAGTGAGTGAGCCTTATCACTCTCTTAGTGGGTTTGACGGGTGATAAGGCTCACTCTGCGTTCAGCGCTCGGTGTGGCAACACGCTGTGTTAGGGTTCGCGAATAGTCAATCGTCATCCAGAGGATGCCTCGTTGAGAGGTGAAACACGTGTCGATTTCTTTCAGGTTTTTTTATGGCTCTTTAGAAATAGCTTAGCGGAACAGGTTACTAAATACATCCACGTCTACTGTATTTTATAATGGAAATCAAGTCAGTAGTAGGTACCTAAAGGTTCACTGACTCTGATGAGTGATGGAGTTTGTTTACCTAATATTTTAGCAACTGTACCGACTTACCGGTTATCGTGACGTGTTAAAAACAACTACTATTTTATGCATCCAAAATAGGCATTCATTCTGAGTTTGGTATGTAAGAAAGGTCAGTGATGAACGATACGTCATTGGGGCGTTGCTCTCGTGGAAACGATTAAAGGTACCATTCCGTACCCAACCGCAGAAGGCAACTGCAGGCGACGTGTCACCGCGACACGACTGGTTTCTATGAATTTCTATGAAATACCTTCCGTAGCTAGCGACACGTCGTTGGCAGTTACGGGCGAGTGACAGGCGACACGTGCAACCCGACCACAGACCAGTAGTGCCGCCAACGCTCGAGCGATAGTCACGTTTTTCTATCTTCTATCTACCGACTGGAATACGGGCAGTTGCCGCCTGCGGTCGGGTTCGGAATCATGACTGCAGCGACATGACGGCGCGACACGTCGCCTGCAGTTGCCGCCTGCGGTCGGGTACGGAATGGTTCCTTTAGACTTGTCTGCGCGAGTTTTTTCGATTCGCAATCAGATTATGTTCCGTTCACACCATTGAAGATCTCGTTAAGTGCATAATATGGTCATGTTAGGAACCCGGTTTCCATCTTATTTGAATCGTATGGCTGTAGAAACTAGAACTAGTGTTTCTCACATACTTGCTGGGGAAAATGCATAGATTCTAGGACTTGTTCGCAAAAAGTTGCTTTACTTAACTTTAACAACCATTTAAGCATCTAATGCAATTCCATTTGTTTTTAGTATTTAAGAGCGTTTATTCTGAAAGTGGGCAACGTCGCAAATAGATGTCAAATATTTCGTTGTTTTGAATAATTTGGCAATATTACTGTATGGAAATAACACTGAATTTGAAGTTGTAACAATTTTAGGTGTAAAAAAGGCATTTGGAAAGTTCCCAAATACTTTTTTACATCTAAAACAAAATGTTCGGTGTTACGATATTAATTATTGCATTTCATAATCAATGTTTTAGTTCCCTAGTTAGCTACATTTCTTACTTCCATACAGTAATATTGCATATTGCTAAATTAGTCAAAACAGGTAAATATTTGACAGCTATTTACGACGTTGCCAACTTTTAGTATAAACCCTCTAATGACATCTGACATCTGTTGAAGAACTATAAAATGGTGAGGCTTATTTTAATATTTCGTTTCTAAACGAGAATATTATTTTACGAAATTGTGAAGTAAGTTGTCATAATGTTGTGTTAATATACTTGTTAATGCATTAAAAATGCAAATGTTATTGCAGTTGTTTTTATTTATTTAATCGATATTCTAAAAAAAAAAGGATTGTGTGGTTTTATGAAACCACGGTAAAAGTGAAACTTTTAAGCGAACTATAGGCGCCGCCATATTGGCCTTGGCTGCTCTGACGAGCGCCTTTCACTTTATCCCTACTCCGCGGCCGACCGTCACGCGACATGCAACACACAGACGAAAAAGTTTGAGACGATGTAATAAAAGTTTCACTTTAACAATGTTTGAAATGATTTCTTGTGTTGTTACTTTGTTAATTAAGGGAAGGTCAAGGAATAAAAGTAAGATTTATACGGGTTGCGCATATCTTTTCTTTAATACGAGCATTTTACAACAATATTGAAACGAAATCATCATTTTGAGATCTGCTGCCAACATACACTACGGCGCTCAACAAATAAACATAAATCGCGCACACTAATCTATATAAACAAGTCGCATAAGTACATACAGGCTTCCCGATATATTCTATACATACACTAAAGCTATATCACCACTTGCCACTCTACGTTCCCGGAACGTTCACACTCACTATGGTACACAGTCACTTGTTGATCTATTTTGTTCGCTTGTTTAACTGTCTGTTTGTTTGTCGCACTAGTAGATCACCTCATACACTGTGGCCTTCTTGTCGCCGGAGCCCGTCACTATGTACTTGTCGTCTGAAGAAATGTCACAGCTGAGCACCGATGACGATTCCTTTGACTGTGAACAAAATATTTTTTATAATTAGTGCAATGAACTTTGCGACACAAATTAGATCGCCGGTAGAAACAAAAGTTGGTTACGTTCTTATCGTAGTATTAATTATTATTCAAATAAATCGTTTTATCTACCATCAAGGGTATTTTTTATGTAGCAATAAAATACTTTTTAATTCATTCAAATCTGACATAAAATTTCGAAGTTATATATGTCGCTGGGATATTGTCAAACCAGTGTTATTATAATTTCACTAGTGAAATTATAATTGCACGAAACTTTGTCAATCGCCTCCATTTCTCACAATTTAACGGACTTTTTTTTGTGACATTATAATTCCACTGGACCCACGCAGTGGTATTGCAAGGCAGTAAT
This sequence comes from Agrochola litura, assembly GCA_949152395.1. Taxonomy (NCBI): domain Eukaryota; kingdom Metazoa; phylum Arthropoda; class Insecta; order Lepidoptera; family Noctuidae; genus Agrochola; species Agrochola litura. Next base: position 10,038,736 of record OX424509.1, on the reverse strand, counting down.
ATTGTGACAATTTCACTGTATGCGTAAGCCCGTTAAATTGTGAGACAGTCAATGATTGGTTTTTGTGTTTATAACTATTTTTTTGCAATTGGCGTATGAAGAAGAGTTGACCAATCAAAACGCACGAAGTCCCCACTACAAACTTGACTCATTATATACCTAGGGTTATTATAAAATCACTACAGCGTTCCCGTGGAATTATAATGACACTGAAATGAGGCCATTAAATTGTGAGAAATGGAGGCGGTTGACAAAGTTTCGTGCAATCACTGGTTTGACAATATCCCTGCGACATAAATGCAATACTCGAACCGCTCGACGCCGACGCGACTTTCCCTACTCTATAGTACGTTAGGTTAGGTTAATTGCTACGAGGTGTGCGTACGAGTCTGATGCCGCAAATATAGCTTTTAGAATGTTTGTCTATTTGTCTGGATGTATGTTCCGGATTGGCGCAAAAACGACTGAACGGATTTGGATAAAATTTGGCACACATATAGTTTATAACCTGGAGTAACACAGGGTACTTTTAATCCCGTTACCGTGGGACATTTTCCGACATCCACGCGAGCGAAGCCGCGGGCAAATGCTAGTTTTCTGTAGAGACATTTTTATGGAATCGTGTTTTTGTTAAACATAGTAAGTACTTCTTAACATTAATTCTCAACATTATATATTTATTTCAAAATGAATGCTGCAGTATTTTCGATATAAAAGAGCATTGTGCTAAGCAATTTGAAGTTAGATAGGCCTCCTGTGTTCAAATTATTATTTTTTTTGTCCGGCAAGACACCATTTTTTTCTTTTTTGACGTATTTAATAGTTTACGGCGATACATTGAGTTAAAATGTAGCATGACGTCACGCCTTGCTAGATTTTATAATGAATTATGACGTAACGACCCCCACACCCCAACTTTAATGCGTGTTTTCTAAGTTATTTTTTATTAATATGATAAAACAAAAAATACGTATCTAATGTTTTTTTATTATCTGAAAGACGGACTAAATAGAATTTCTTTTTTTTTGACCTAGCATCATTCCTATCAGCTTGTTCACATTATGTTTGTCAATTTTAATCATCATGTCACTAAATACTTTTAGTACGACATGCACTTCATCACACTATTGAGGCGTGACTTAGCAGAATCAAAATGAATACCAAAGTGCCACTTGAAACCACTTAGAGCAATTATGATAACCTAAATGTGAATGAAGATGCATTATGTACTGATAACTCACTCTACTGTTAGTTCTAATAACATTGGAGATAAGTTATTCTCGGCTCAGTTGATTTGATACATTTTGATAACATCAGACCTCATACGGCGTTATTAATGACGTAAAGCTGGATTAACACTGTGACAACTCCATTCACCTCGACTGTTTTGTTTATGCTTTACATTTGTATGTCGAACTAGCCAGAAATCTACAACTTCCTTTGGATATGTCACCGTAAGATTGTGAGCACCGTTAGTTTATAATCTATCTGTCGAAAAATTATTGTGAACTGGGTGAAATGGGTTAGGTTAGGTTAGAACTGTGACCAACCGTGCGAGCCGAGCGAGCGAGCGGCAGCGCTCACTACGCTCGTTTCTCAAGGATACATTATAAACTATCAAAAAATAATGCGTTAAATCGTAAATGATTTGTCGCAGTTCACAATTTACGGTGACAGATACAAACTTTAACCCCCAATTCGACCCAAAGCCCTGCATGGTTAGAGCAAAAAGAAAAACTTTGTTCACCTCTCGTCACATTTAACAAACTATTCGAAACGCAGCCAGTCATTTGGGCATATTTTTGATGCCCAATGAGCGCTTCTCTTTTTTTTCCTTTATACACTTGTACATAATTTAGTGTAAGATTGTATTTAAGATTTATCAAGTGTACCTAAATATAATAATTAAATAACTATTCTTTCAATTTCTTAGGCTGTACGTCGTCGTCTGTGTCAGACACGTAACTGTTATTTATGTAGGTACAATTAAATACTCAATTTCTTTATTGCATTTCATAGAGGCTCTCGAAGAGAGGCGCGACGCGACAACTCGACGCGACTGTAGTAGAAACAATATCTATGAAAACTTCATGGAAATTGTTCTATCGGAATCGCGTCATATCGTCGCGTGCGTCTTTCTTTAGAAACCTTACATGTCGACACTGGAAATTTCAAATGTCGTAAAGGACAGGGAATACAATGTCCTTTACGACAATTGAAATTTCCAGTATCGATGTGATGTTTGACCAAGTGGTGGGTTCAGACTATGGCATCAATTATGATGTCAGGCACAGCACGTTTTACTTTCTTCTTCTTCTTTTCGTGTAGTTAGTGACTAACCTGTACCCTAATTGCGTGATGCACGATCAATCACAATTTGTTTCGATTTGAAACAGATTGCTAATCCATTGCTTCATAAGTTGGAAAAAAAATCTGCTCGACAACGTAAATAACGCAATGAATGTTGTTGAACTGTCGAAATAAAACAAAATATTGTGATAATCGTTTACGAAAATAAGTTACGCAATTAGGGTGGTGTCAAAGTTTGAAAGCCTCCCATGGGCCTCTGACTTGGCTTCACATCCCGTCGAGAGATATCTCTCAGGTGTGCCGGTTTCCTCACGATATTTTCCTTCACTGTTTTTGAAGCAAGTGATAATTATATATGAAAGATGACATTATTTAGTTGGAAAAAGTAGCATATTAAAGCCATTTTCCCTTACCTGGAATATACTGGCTCCATAAGGCGTACGCCACGCATTGAGCAGGTTATCCTTGCCGGTGGAGACGAACCACTTGCCACACGATGCGAACCTGAGTGATAGCACACAGGACTCGTGCAGGTGAAGTTGGTATTTGTCTGGTTTGACCGCGTGTAGGACTTCTACATTGCTGTTCTCCATGCCTACTGCTAGCCATTCGCCTGGGGACAAATGATGTGAAGTTGTTAGTAGATTTTTTACCAAGAGCATAAAATACAAGGAAGTATAGAGTCTTAGCATAAAATGTTCAAGAATAGATAAATTTTGAAGGTAGTTAATGGTTTTATAATGTATATGTCACCATATAATATTTACGATGACGACAAATTTTTTTTTTCCATCAGCTAGGTTACAAAAAAATATTGAACACGTATTTTTTCTTTTTCTACATTATCAAAAGATTACGGCGATACATTGAGTTAAAATGTGCCATGACGTCACTAGTATGTAGATTTTATACTTGTGACATAGCGACCCCTACTCCTCAACTTTAATGCGTTTTATCGAAGTCATTTTTTATTAATATGATAAAGCAAAAAATACGTGTCTAATATTTTTTTATTATCTGACTGACAGACTAAATAGAATTTCTTTTTTTTGACCTTGGCATCATCCCTATTATGGACTGTCGAAAAATTATGAACTGCAACAAACCATTTACAATTTAACGCAGTTGGTCACAGTTCTAACCTAACCCATTTCACCCAGTTGAAAAATTTTCGACAGCTTATTATCTAACGGAAATAATACCGATTGATTATACTTAAACTAATGGTTCTCACACTCTTACGGTGACATAAATATTATGTAACAGAGCCATGTTTTAGGTAAATGCTTTCAAGTTTTACTATGCGCATGCGCACTCCTATAAATTTTAATCATTTGACCTTTAGTGACGACTAGTAACCGTCATTAACGTCTCTAGCGATTCGTTGGTAGAATGAGAATGATTGGAGCGGTCGTGGCGGTCAATAGGACAATAGGTTAAAGCCATCATTATGTATATACGTAGGTGCCGCCATAACAAGCTTGTGCACCTTGTTCAGTGATGTCGATCAGAAACGAATAGAAAAATAAATCATGATGACCACTCAACTTTCAACCTTATATTGACAACATTGTGATCATTAGTTTTTCAGAAAGGGAAATCTATACATATAAAATGCTTTGTCCTGAATGACTGACTGACGGATCAACGCATAGCCTAAACCGCTGATCGTAGAGACCTAAAATTTGGAGGGTGTGTTCTTTGTATGACGTAGGCATCCGATAAGAAAGGATTTTCCGAAATTCTACCCTTAAGAGGGTGAAAAAGGGGGCCAAAGTTTGTATGGGACAACGTGATTCCTTGGTCTAATGTACTTAAAATTTTGTAAAAACATTTTTTAACAGAATTGATGGAAGACGTGTTTCGTATTTTATTGAAATTCATCCCCTAACGGGGTTAAAAATGGGTAGAAAGTTATTTTGGCGGTGATTTGCATTGAAGTTGATATCAATACTCCTTAGTGCTTTTGACTTATATTACATTTTATTTTGACACATGTTTGAAAACTCAATCCGATTTTATTCAAAAAAGGTTGAACTCACTTAAAAACATAAGCAAATACTCTTTTTAGTTTAAATTGTAAAAATATCTGTGTTTGATTTGTTGTGTATAAATTAAATACTTATGGTTTTCTTTTAGTTTTTCTTGAAAGTCTAATAGTGTAGTTTATAACCTGGATTAACACATAGGATACTTTTTATTCCGGTATTACGTTTCCGACTTCCACGTGAGCGAAGCCGCGGGAAAAAGCTAGTATTTAAATAAATTTTGAAGTGCTTACCTGTCGGACAATATCCTAATGAGAATATTTGAGAACTGAAGTCGTGTTGTTGTAATTGTCTACCTTCTCTCAAATCCCAAGACCTGAAAAACATAAAACAAAAACATTTCATAACATACTGATTTTATATAAATTGTAGTTATTACAATAAGAAACAAAAGCTCAATAATAATATGCTTGTTTTTGCACGACGTAAATTAAATCGTAAAGTATAATAAAAACAGTTCCTTTGAAATCTATTATAAACCGTAATTTCCAAGAAAAATTCTATCGGACAAGAAAATCCATGGTCAATAAAAAATATGTTTCTTGGTAGTCATACTGTATGGAGATCCAGAAGACAGTTCCTCCACGTAAAATTCTGACGATCCTGTTACCTGGTTGAGCTGAATGTAGATCGATCTGAATAAAATAGCCGATGATGATATTAGATGCTTACCGCACAGTATTGTCAAGTCCTCCAGTCCAAAGCTTGGTACCGTCCGCAGATATGTCGATACAAGACGCGCCGTCCGTATGACCCTGGAACTGTCTCACCAGGGTCTGATTGTGAAGGTCCCACACCGCGATGTTGCCGTCTGAGCAACAGCTGAAGCACACCTGCAAAAAAGTACGAGAAACGTTAAGAAAATTGATGGAAGTTATTGTGTGAAACATATCAGCTCTCGTTGAGGGGCTCAATAAGAGCTTGATACAGAAAGCAGTACTCCAAGATATGGCAAAAATAACGATGAAGTTCCTCTCACTAGAGCCCTGAACACGGAAAAGTAGCATTGGATCCTGTTTTTCTAAAGATGACCAAGCAAAATATTTATTTAGATAATAAATATTCATAATTATTTGCGTTCTATAATGTACAATTACGGACCCAAAAGCACAAAACGGTACAGCAAAAAGTAAAAAAAAGATACAATTATGAATGTTTAAATAATAATAGTTATTAACGATAATTAAGTAAGTAATTATAATTTATATCGAGATCAGTTATAATATGTAGAGAGAAATCTTCTTCATCATGTCGTGAACGGGCGCTGTCAGTAGGGACTGGTCATCTCTTAGCTGCCACGGCTTATTTTAATTTAATTTTTGAATTGTTTTATTTTTTATTACGGACGCTTTTAACGTTCTGCATCGTTCTCACATGTATAACTTCAACATGAATGATGTAACCATATTTAGATTTAAAAGAGTGTCCGTGGAGTTTCTTGCCCGTTCTTCTCCATAGGTACCTACTACTCTTTGGAATGGGCAACTAGCTTCATCTTTCTGACTGACCGACCCCTTGACAATTCAAAAGTGCCTGTAATTGGTTTATTTGAAATAAATGGTTTAAGAAGATGGCAATATAAATAGACTCGGCCCAGAATTCGTCTACGTGTTTGGCGCCATCACTAGCGTCCATCAGTTCCTGTTATGTGCAGACGATATGACACCCAGGACATGATATTAAGTGTCCCATCGTTTGTGGAAGAGCACCTCATTTACACTCCAAGGAAGAGTTGTCTATGAATCTCCCCTGTATAGGTTTACCTTGCTTCGGCCGCCAACTAACGGCGAGGCCCCATTAGTGCGTTGCGCTGCGTTGCGTCGCGTCGTCGCAACGGAACAACGCATTGTATGCCACACCAACGCATTGTAACAACGCATTGTATGACGACGCAACGCAGCGCAACGCACTAATAGGGCCTCGCTCTTAGGTCCCGAGTCTGTTTAGACTTCCAGGTTAGCCAAAGCAACTCATGTCCAGATGGAACGAATGATATAGATAAGGAAGCACTGTCTCGCCACAGCTTCAGTCTTTCTTTTGATCGTTCGACAGTGACACACTGCAGAAATGATGACGAAAAAGTTTTATCTAAAACGGATCTCCTTACCTTAGAGTCGGGACTGATGGCAAGCGCATAGCACGCCGGTGCCGACGAAGTGAGTTCTGCCTTAATCCTAGGAGTAGGTGACGCCAGGTCCCAGATGGAGAGGTTCGAAGCCTCCCCACCCACGATCAGCGTGCGACCATCCGGCAGCAGCTTCACAGACCTGATGTAGTTGTCCCTTTGCTGAAAATAGAAGACGCAAGTTTTTAAATCTTTTTCTCAAGGCATTTTGTTTTGACAAAATGATAAGAAGATATTGAAACCATTAGAAAAACAAAATAAATGTTTTGCATTTGATTTGTATAATTTGGATATTAAGTTTGGAATTTAGAATTTTTATTGCTTTTTTTTCTATTCTATAGATATTAACTCAAAGGTCAAAATAAAAATACCAAGGTATCATGAATCGACGACAGTTACCGACTCACCAAACAATCCAGTTGACTGACTGGTGCTTTACTAGGCTGGCTGATGTCCCACACTTTGACGCAGCCCTTGCCTCCTGTGTAGACGTATTTAGTGGGCGATGACACTGTGACCGCGCACACCACCTCGCCGTGCGCGAGTGCCGACACTTGACGCGCGTGACGGGGTATGCCCGGGCCCATCAGCGCGTCAGGCGGAAAGGGCACCGGCTGCATTTGACCCTCCGCCGAAACATGGAATGAATATGCTCTGAAAGAAAGTTAGTTCACAGTCAGGTCGGATGTATTGAATGATCAGCCGCAGTTCACTGCTAGGAGGACAAAATGGGGAGTTATGCCAATGTCACCACGCTGGGCAAGCGGGATGGTGACTGATAAGTTTTCAAAAAAATATTTTATTATGTAACGAATGTTTAAACGAATTTTCTAACAAATTTTGAACAACTAAAACGAATATGAGCTGTGATCACTTACGGCTTGCCACCCGGTATGCCCGTTAGCGAGGCCGGTCCGATGGGAGGCCGCAGGGGCTCGTATGCCAACGCGGCGCGCGCCGAGTACCCCGCGAGGCCGTAAGCGTCGTGCGCCCCATTGCCCAGGTACGGGTACTGCAGCGCCGGGGGCTTCACCGCGGCCTTCAGCGGAGCCCCCGCAGACCCCGCCCCGCTCGCCCCCGACGTTGGAGTGACAGGCTTCGAGATCGGCGTGCTAGGTTTCTCGTCAAGCTTTTTGGCAGAAGGCGTCGACGCGTTGCTAGACGTGCCCGATCTGATGATTGTTAAAATTGAGTTATCAAATGCCCCGCTAATTGTATCGATCAGTGATCAATCTAACCGCAAAAAAATTGTAATGGAACTTTAAAGAATCTAAAGTAGTCGTTATAAAAACCGTCGCTTTGAACATTGAAGAGGCGGTAGTTACATAAGCATGTATTTATTTAGTACAACAAAATGTCTAGAAGTTTTTGTAAAGAGAACTTAACGCTATCCATCAAAGCGCCTAATCTGATTGGTGTTAATTTGGGAGTACCAGTGAACCTCGGCCGTATATACGTAATTGATTCAGTGCGGAGGCGGATTAACTTTCGACTTCGACAACTTGTCTCTCGGCGTACAATGACCTTTCGGGTACAAGTAGTTTTCTCACTAGGGCTTCTGTTAAACGGATAGAGCGATTATCGCGAGTTAACGCAGCCGGCGAGTATTACGATGGAAACGCCGCGGGCCGTGCGGCTTAGCGTGTTCATACTAATGTATTAACTTGTTATATTTAATTACAAGTGAAATGGGCCGCCACGGTTTGATGTAATATGTCAAGCCCAATTTTACGATAATTTTTTTTTCTAGTCTTCGTGTTGTTGTCGCATCGTGCAGATATACGGGATACATACCTGGGACTGTGTGGCGGATGTTCCTTCTTGGGTTGGAGTTTGTCCAGTCCGTTCTCTCTTGGCGAAGGTGCACCATTGTGTGGTGACGTGGGCTCCTCACTAGCATCGTCTACTACCAACTCCTGAAAATTACGAATTTGAACATTGCAGCAGAGCTTGCAAGATAACTTTTTAAATAGCATAAAGCTGTTATAATCAAATTAGGTCTACGTACGTGGCCCATGTCTTTCTCTTCCTTCTTCAGCTTCTTGTGATCAGGTTCTGCTGGACTCCTTGTCCTATACTTTTCCCTTTCACCGGGTGATATAGAATTTCTCTGTAACAAAAACAGAAAGCGATAAAAACAAACCGCAAGACCATTAATATTGGCAGTATTGGTCTGCTAGTTTAACAAATACGAGTAGGTAAACATAATCAAAACGTTTACGGCGAGCTTACGTACCTACAGCAATCAATCGATCATTGTTCGCAAATAAATCGGCGCGCAGCGAGGCGAACGCTACAGTCAATATCAATATCAAAACACGCTGAGGCAGAACAAACTGACCGCATGATTAGCTCCGGGAGTGGTCATCGCCCCCTCGGGGGGAGCGGGTGGCTCGCGTGGGGGGGGGGGTGACCGCAACATTTGGATGAGCGCGCAAATACGGACTAATGAAATAATCATATACGTGACGAACGACCGCCCCGCGCTTCACTGATTCCGTTCGTGTTGACACGGCGTACTTTCGCGTACATCCGCACGCTACGTGCGGACCAGCTGCCAGTGCAAATTGCAGTGTTGCAGGTAAAAGTGGCACGTGTGATTGTAAATAATCTGGTCCACGCCAGACAACAAAATACAATGTTTCAATCATACAATCAAGTATTTATATGGACCCTTCATAAAAAAATTACAACTTGAGGATTGCAAGAAATAAATAAAAATATTTTGGGGGACCTGGACACTGTCTTTTCTGAACCAATTAATTAGTAATTCCACCTACAGACTGATGTTCACTACACAAAACACTAGAACAGTCGTGTACAGCCACGGATTATCAATGGTCAGATGCCCGCGGCCAATTATGTACTAGACAGATGCTATTTCAAGTGTTCGGGCAGCGAATGCAGTTATTCGAGCGAAAAGCTATTCCGTATGAGTACCCTGTGTGTATTGCGCTTTTATATTTTCACTTTACACGTAACCGCTTTCAGATTTATTCGGTTGATTTCGGACAGACAAATGGGATCAGATTTTTATAACACGATCGTAGCACGTTGCTACACCGTAGCCGTGCTACGCCGTAGTTCTGCGAGGCGTGCTACGCCGTAGTTCCGTATGGCGTAGCGGAAATTGCAACCGCGCCAGATTTAATTTTACTATAGTGTTTAGTCTGTTTTGAATTTAACTTCTGATTAACAATTCAGTTATCTTTATTATTTGTAGACTATTAAATTATACGTACAACACATGGTGTCGTAAGTCATAAGTGTTGCAGAACATTAAACCGTTCGGGCTCAACTGTCTTCCCCGGGGAGTCTAGCAGGCTATTCGGCGAGCGGGCGAGGCGGTGCCTGAAGGGATCTAACGGGCCTAATTTTACGAGGCACTAAGTTAGAGGCGAGTGGCAAGCGGCTGTTAATTTGCTCGGCGAGACGGCGACTTGTCGCCACCCGCGGTGACTTACGGGCTACGGCCCTCCCGCACTCCGGCCATCGTACACAATCATACTTTGCCTACAGATTTGCATCTCTTTAACGCCTCGACTGCGATTCTTAGGACCATCATTTAAATCCCAAATTCTGTATTTAAATATCGTCGATGTTATCGTGACTTTGACATCATAGCTCGTAGACTTATGCTTAATTCTTTGATTGTGCGCAGTTTATAGATTGATTTGTGTTGACCGACATAACATTCCATACCCCATTCAATAATCTCCTAAGAGCATAAAAATAAAAGTTATTTTCAAGTGCGGCTCCTGATTTTTATGAGCACGAAATTAGATAATAACATCGGAACAAACCATCATCGTGTTAGATAAACAAGTAACACAGCTTATTGCGACCGTTGTTATTGGATATTTGATAGGCAAGATGTAACCAATAAAGTTTTATTATTGGCACCAGCCGCGGATACAACAAATATAAAAGTGGAGATCACAACATACTTACACTCTACGAATAGCAACGGTACATAAAGAATAGTCAAACCTGGGTTAGTGAGAACTGGGTAAGCGAGAAAACTCTATAAATGAGAGCAATTGCCAGGTCCCGTCATTTTAAGACGCAGATATATGACAGTGACCTTGAGTGGTTAGCTTGCGTGTTCTGTACTGAGCTCACGCAACGCGTCGTACGTCCAGCCAATAATAAGACTCGCCCATCAAGGAGCGTTCGCCCAAATTAAACGCATTATTAATTTATTATACATAAAACAAAAGGTATTTTAATAAAACTCGTATACTAAAAGATCAATGATTAAATTATCTTTAAAATTGTGAAGGTTTCAGAAAAATACGCTTGATAGATTTTGCGTGATTCTCAGTTTTTTATCCGCGTTAGACATAACTTTACAAATTAATTTCATATGTAATATAAACATTATTCAAAATATGCCTATATTAAAATATTAAGAAAACGCTCTAATTTAACATATATTTTTCCCAAATTATTAACACTACTCGTTTAGACGTCATCTTCAGTATTTTTATACTGAAAAGTCGGTTATCGTCGCCTTAACCGTCTAAAACCGTGCTTTTATCTAGTACCTCGTTTTACACTCGTGGACCTCTATAATTGAGACTGCTACTTGCCTGTACCTCTATAAGCGACAGTCGAGTGTAATTTAACATCTGCTATTTATTACTCATTCTTAAATTTCGTGGTAATAAAATTGCTTTTTTCCTCTCTGCCTTTCCCAACCAACCTCAACCTCTATAAGTGCGACAGGCCACAATTCTACCTCTATAAGCGACAGTCGAGTGAATTTAACATCTGCTATTATGACTCATTCTTAAATTTCGTGGAAATAACATTGTTTTTTTCCTCTCTACCTTTTCCAACCAGCCTCATCCTCTATAAGCTAGAAACTCGAGTTACTGAGAAACCTCCATAAGCGAAAAGAACGCGGTCCCTTGAACTCGCTTATCCAGGTTCGATAGTACCTACATACACACGTAGGAACTTACATACCTCAACATGTCTAATAGCCACATAGCACCTAGAAAGGTGAGCGAGGTGCACGTTAGGGGTCGAGCGTGTACTCGAAGCCTAATTTTACGATCACCGATCTCCACAGAACTCGACATCGAATTTCAAGTGACGCTATATCGAGGACCCACCGTGCCTGATGTCGTAATGTGACGTGTCGGACTCGATTGGATGGATTTTATGTTGCCCATACGAGTCATTCGCCCGAGGGTAGATCGTTTGTGGTTAATCGTTAATTTAATAGATTGAATTTGTGGTCGGCTGACGAATAGTTAGATGTGGGCACGTACTCTAGTTTGAAATGGAATTTATATTCTTACTAGCTTTTGCCCGCGACTTCGTTCGCGTGGAATAGTGACTTCCGGCAGATTTTTGGTTTTACCCACATAGTTCCCGATCTCGCGGGATCTCTTAGTGAAACTTTACCTCCAGAACAGCACATACCCGGAGTTTCCTCTTTCCATTTTAGTGCCATACAATATGTGCACTTTTTAGCCATCCGTCCTAAGAGCACTAATCGATGGTTCATGTAATCGATTAAAGGGTCGTAATCAAAAGCAGCATCATGAAATACCTCCCACGTATTACGTGTAAATATATTTCGTCTTTGTGCTTGCCGTGCAGCTAATAGAACACGTCGTCTATGAGATTCTTCATGTGACTCTGCAGAAATCAGAGACGCATGACGTTCAGCATCCAAAAGCCGACGTACTCGAGTTTGATCTACAGTTTCGGACGCTCTTTGAGTTGCATGACGCTTGGCGTCTAAGAGCCGTCGCTCCTGCCTCACCTCCTCAGTCTCAGCAGCTCTTTGAGCAGCGTGACGTTCGGTGTCTAACAGCCGGCGGTCCCGAGTCATGTCAGCGGTCTCAGCAGCTCTTTGAGTTGCATGACGGCCGGCATCTAAGAGCCGTCGCTCCTGCCTCGTCTCCTCTGTCTCAGCAGCTCTTTGAGCAGCGTGACGTTCGGTGTCTAAGAGCCGGCGCTCCCGAGCCATCTCTTCGGTTTCAGCAGCTCTTTGAGTAGCGTGACGCTCAGCGTCTAAGAGCCGTTGCTCCTGCCTCACCTCTTCAGTCTCAGCAGCTCTTTGAGCAGCGTGACGCTCGGCGTCTAAAGTTAAACGGGCTTGAGTCTGTTCTTGAGACTCTTGACTTCTTGCAACTCTTTTAGCTCGAGCTCCGCTGGAACTACGTGCTAAATTGGACTTGCGTTTTCTCGTCATTGAAAAAAGTAGTTTAAAAAAGAACTTAAACTAAAGAAATATTACAATCTTTCCGAACCATTGAAAAAAGTAGTTTAAAAAAGAACTTAAACTAAAGAAATATTACAATCTTTCCGAACTTAAATTGAAAACTAACTGAAAACAAAAGAATTAAAAAAATATACGAATTACGAACTTGATAACAATTTAAAAGAAATTATATTACAACCTATTCTCTTAATCGGTAAAGGACAGCTTCAAACTAAATAATTTAAAAGGAACGATTTAAATAATTTAAAAATTAAAACGAATTTAGACATACAATTTTAGTATCTACTAATAATCGAGATCAAACTAAACTTACATTTTACAACAACCACACAACCCAACAAAAAAACCTTTTAATCTACTAATACAACGGAGCCAATTTTAAATTTACGAAACGATCAGTCCACAATTCCACGACAGTACCGAAGCGCTCGGCCGATACCCAACCAAATGCGTGTAACGAAACCATAGCGCGATCTATTTCGATCCCAACGCCATCTATCGAGCATAGTGACAACTCGGATTATTTATCTATACTCCGTTCGGGCATTTTCTTTGTACTAAAAGTTTTATTATATTGATATTATTTTTTTCATACCTTTTTACTATTTATTTACTTTTTTCCGATGAATTAAAACAATAACATGAACCGAACTCGTGTAACGATCGACACCATTGCGCGATCACCAACTCGACATATAGTACTAATAGAATTATCTATACTCCGTTAGAGCATTTTCTTTGTACTAAAAGTTGTATTATATTATATTTTCATACCTTTTCACTATTTATTTACATTTTTCCGATGAATTTTCAGTACTGAATTGATGCCGATGCTTGACCAATAGATGGCGCTGTATGTCCGGAATAAATTTTATTTTTTATTTAATTTTTTGTAATAAAAACTATCCTATGTCCTTTCTCAAGTTCCAAACTATGTCTGTACCAAATTTCACACAAATCGGTTCAGTAGTTTAGGCGTGAAGCAAAGACAGACAGACAGACAGACAGACAGACAGAGTTACTTTCGCATTTATAATATTAGTTTGGATGTAAGTACATTATGTCGTACAAGTACCTTTAGTGTCGTTCTTCAATAACATGTGTGCATACGAAAGAACATTGTGTATTACCAATATAAGTACACGAGTAGTGACGTAAACATTAGTATAAATTAGCAGTTTACTATGTTTGGAGGACTGTTACATAATAACATAACAAACGACAAGAAACTACGAAATAAAAGAGAATTGTTTAGGGATACCTATTCACTTATGTCGTATCTCTTTACTCAAACAAAACACTCAATAACGAGTACTCTCGCAACCTTTTCTATTTTTCGGAAAAGCGAACAGAGCTAATCTTTACTTTATCCCATTACGCGCGTCGACCTCAAGAAAAAGGCAATTGAGCGCGGTACGAAGGGTCGCGCGGGGGGCGCGGGTGACAGGAGCGACACTAAACAAGTACTAGAGGAACAAACCCCGACAACACGACTTATTCTGTGTTATCGGCTGCCTTCGCGAGTCGCGCCTGTCGCACACACGCTCGGCAAGTCGTGCGGGCTCGGCGCTCGCTGTGACGTAACATATAAAGTGGCAACACACAGGCGCGCTGTTAACGCCGGCCGGGCTTATTGTCTGCGGTCACGCGACGAGCCGTTTAGCCGCGCGCCTCGCCGCCGCCGCCGCCCGGTTAACCGGAAGGGGGGCGGTTAACCGGACGCTCTGGGGCGGAAGCGGGGGAAATAGATAAATAGACCGCCCGCCGCTCGGAAATGTACGGATTGAGTTCGGACTATATTTCAGGCATAATAGTTTTGAAAGTTACGTGATTTACACGCGACATTTTCAGCTTTTATCGAGAATACCAATTTTATACGACTTCGTTTTATGATACTGTCGTCGAAAAGTTTTATTGCGTACATTTTATTTTTAAGTCCCATTACGATGTCAATTTATAACATACGATATCGTGGATCATGATATGATAAAACGACTCTCATTGAATAAGCTCATTCATAAGGATCAACGCGTAATTAAACCAGTCGCCAGCGCTACCGACACCTCCGTAAAAACGTTAACGTTAATCGGTCCGAAACGAGAATCCGCGCTCGTCGGAAACCTGGCCCACAAAAAAGTTACAAAAAATTAATCGTCAGCGAGCGCATAAACCGCGGGGTGCTGTGCGACTTTAAAATTAACTTTACCGGTTCATTCGTATACATAAATAATGGAGGAATTTCTGAATACACATTAAACTCCTATAAAGAATACATTAGCATAAATTTATGGAAGCGAGTCGGCGTTTCGAGCGCGTTTTTACGTGACTCGTAAAGTTTATAGTCGCGAGTGGAGGATTGCGTTTACTGCGCTCGCTATCGCTTTATGGCCGACCCCAAATAACCAAATTGCCTGGTGCTCGTTGTCGACTGACGTGCGGCCAGCCGCCCCGCTCCACAATCTGGTCGCAGCGCCCATTATGCCGCCACTCGGCGTTACGAGCTCTCCTCGCGGAAACTCCGCCGTGCACTTACAAATACACTTGGAAACTTGCCCGATACAATTGATGTTCATTACCGCACTGTTTGTTAACCTGCAGTTAACCGACCGTGAGCGCGAGCGGCTGTCGACGCTACCTACTAAACGGCTCCACTTCGTCTAATGTAAAACAGCTATTCGAAACAGAAGTTCCGACACATGTGTGAAGGCAAAGCGAAGTCAAGTGGACTACAAATTATATCAAATTAACGCCCGTGGGGCAGCTGTATCACACAAAGTAAATTCCGGGGAAGCCATCGATAAGCAATCTCACCCGCCCCCTTGCTCTATTACAGGAGTAATTAGCACAATTAACAGGAGCAGGCGCGAGGGGGCTGCGTAGCGCGGGCGAGGAGTGCGGGGGGAGCGATCGCTTTCACGCACGCAAACAAATGTCACGTGGCACGGCGCCTTAATTAAAACGATAATTGAGTTGACTTGCGAAATTCATCCGCCATTTCGACATTCCGAGAGAAATTTCACGGAAACTCCCCTCGAAACTACGAAGCCCTTAAGTGTCGACGACTTTAATTTTGTGTTTGCGTCTACTTTGCGGTCTCGGGGCAAATTTTAATACTGTGTACGCGGCTTCGCTTTGTAAAATTACTTAAATAAATTACCTGGAATCGAGTTTCGTCGCCATACTGAAAGACAACTCGTTTGGAAAATTGGCATCAACGAAATAAAGTACCTTTACAAGGTTACATAATGAATTTTGAATTGGGTATTGTTTGTTTAAAAATATGAAGTTATAAATAATATAAATTACGAAATGCCTTTTGTCTTAAAGTAATAATACAATTTATCGTACTAGTGGTTCGTGTTGATAAAACCGACTCTGTTAATTATGATCCCTATGTTTAAGTGAAGTAGGGTGCGGAACAACGCCCCTCAAAGGTTTCTCTGCCTTGCCTGCAATATGTGCGTCGAAACGGCTTTAAACTGCCTATAAAGAATTCGTTCCGCCTTAACGAACGATTCGATTTGATAGCGTGGATTAAAGCAGTAAAACAATAATTTGAATAAAAAACGAAACGACCTCAAAAAATGTATACCTACCTCCAGTTGTAACTCGCGTTTTAATGTAACCCTCAGGCACCGGTGTTACGCACATTGTAAACCAAGGTAACTTTGTAATAAAAATATATTTCAACAAAAATATTAAATCCCAAATGAAGACAATCAGACCTCGTAGAGTTAATAAATTGTGTGCCTTTGGTATGTGGCTTGAGGTAAGAAGTGAATTTATTTACTGAAGAAAAACAAAAATATGTATTATATTACTTTTCAAAAGTTCTTTGACAAAAATAACAGCGTGTTACACTCAGCTTGATTACGATCCCACGCGTGTCCTCCTAATATCAGGGTTCAGGGCTAGTCGGTCGGACAACGGTCCACGTTTCATGAGATCAACACGAGTGTAGTCGACGGAGCGGCCGCGGCGCGGAGCTGCGAAAGGGGCTGAAGCCGCGCGGTTATTTAAATGAGAGCTCCCTAGCCACCCGTCAATAAAACATTAAACACGTAACAAGTTTATGCGCAGCGACAACCCTAGCGGATTCCGCCACTTCGTTAATCCGGGGCGGGGGCAGCCCTAAATTAGGGTCGAGACAAGCCGTAATCCCCCGCTCGGCGCGACGGGGGATTTATATTGTTATTGCTCCGCGTCCGGAATTATACGAGGGTTGAGGGACTAATGAAAGGGGAAATTTAATTCCTAATGATTCTCGTCTTAGTCCGTAACGAGGAAACTCGAAAAAGGGCTGCGACCCGCGCACTTTTTATGATTAATCGTTTTAAGTGAACCGAAGATTATTCGATCGGATTGCGTTTGTTTGTTTACTGGTGTTTAGTGTGTTTGTTTTTATTGTGAACGAGGCGGAGTCGACGTGTTTGTGGAGTCAGAAGTTAACGACCAAATTGGATTACAAATTTATTCATGAAACATTTTCGATGCTGGTACACGGCGTCGGCAGTGAGCGGGCGAAGCATATGTAAATGTGTGATAAGCACGAAGGGGGCCGCCTCGCGCGGAGGCTGGCCTATGGCGCGCCTCGGCGACACGGCGACAGGCGCCCGCAACACACCGCACGCTCTCCGCATTGTTAAACATGCCGCAGACAGCTGCAGCCGTTCACCACACTACATATTATTGTCCATGTCCATACAATTATGCATAATCTGCAATCCAGTAACTAAGGATAGCCGTTGCGGCAACTCAATCTAAACTCAGAGCAAACATGGTCGTGTTTATTGAAATATTAAACTCACACGTCATTCCTAAACAGGAACAGAATTATGTGGCGGTGAGAAACAATGAGTTAAATAAAAATGAGCCGTCAGCCATTAGCAGAATGCGCTGTTACACTAACTGCAGCCGTAGCGTCCGCCCTTCCTCTCATTACGCCAGCGACTAATTGAGATAAATTATGAAGACGTGCAGCGAGCCGCGAGCTATCGCACCCACCTTACCTGCTAATTACATGCAGCGATTTCAATTACTCGAGTGCTCTAGCGTGTTTTTTGCTGAACAACAAACATGCTTAGTTTGTTTTTATTAAGTTTATCCGCTATTGAACATCGTCCGAGGCGATTAAATCACAATTAACACACGTAATAGCATGTTGTAAAGATGTTATAGCATTATGGATGCAATTAGATTTTAGTGGCTATAGGGTGTCGTAAAATTTAAAGAAACGAATGCAATAAATAAGTGTGGTGGTGTGTGTTGTGTTGCGTCATCGGTAGCGATGTATGCGGGCCACACACGTGGCGAGGGCGACTGGGCGTCGGGCGACAAAGAGCGCGGTGGGTGATAGTGGCGCGACCGCAACAGAGGCGGTGACCGCAGGCGCGGGTGCGCCGTGCACGCTGCCTCGTCAGCCTGCGGTCACCACACACTCATCCACTGTTTACGACACGTGCGGCTAACTTTCAGACCTATGCATGTACTAGCAATAGTACCTAATTATTATTCTGTTACCTACTATTAGATCTACTACAAATTAAATTTAAAAAATGGCACTCCGGGAGTGCCGACAGAAGTGAAAACTTGAAAAAAAATCGGCAATCAACGCGTTGATGTCTTTTACTCCACGGTGTCGGCAAACTCGGTAACAGTGTCGCGAAATCAATGGTTTAGTCCCATCTGAAAAATGCTCAACGCGCCTAAAGAAGTCTTCACTTCAAAAATCGGCACCGCGGTAATCAACGCGTTGATGTCTTTTACTCCACGGTGTCAGTAAATTGCGTTACAGTGTCGCGAAATCAATGGTTTAGTCCCATCTCAAAAATGCCCAACGCGCCTAAAGAAGTTTTCACTTCAAAAACATTGAATATCTTTTATACGTTATAATTGCTACAGAGGCAGCCTGTTTGAATTCTGACGCACTTAGTATAACAAAGCACCTTTGAAACGAGTCGTCGAATGCAATATCTTCTATTGAATATTTCATTTGAAATATTGAACGTGTGGGAGCGCGAACCATCGTTATTCGTTACATACGGTTGGTTACATCAACGAGATCTGCTCGAAGTGAAACAATGAATCAAATAAAACAATATTATTGTTGAATTAAATCATAACAACGTTAAAGGTTGAGCTTTAAGCATAGGTAAGCTAACTTGGAAGTTTATAGGTTACCTAAGTTATTGTAACCATAAGGTATTCTAAGTGTTATCAAGATAACTCAGTTTGGAATACTGCCAACCCTAAATTTGTCATGATCAGATTAATATTGCCACTTTGAAAGGAATAAAAAGTTATTTCAGCGTCAGATTCCAAAAATCGTTTATAAAGTATGAATATTAAATTGTGTTAACACAATGCAGCGACAGCCAGGTATTGTTATGAAGCAAGAGGGAGGGCAGACGGGGGCAGGCGCGATTCGATCAAGCTTGCATAAATCGATGCGATACGGCCGGATCGTGAACAAAGCCGCAAGCCCGCTTCGAGACGAGCAATACCCCTACCTACCCACAGTACCCACGATACACACGTCCACCGAGCACCGAGCGATCGTCACACAAACGATATTATGAAAAGAATTCCGATATACTTTTTGCTCTTTCACGAGTAGGCGGATTATTACCTTCTCAGACCAAGTTACAACAGGTAGCTAAGTATTGTTATTTTAGGAATTCAATAAACGAACCAAAGATGTAAGCTGTTCATATCAATTGAAGATATTTATTTATTTTGTTGATACCTTTGTAAAAATCGTCTTATTTATTTTGAGAGGTCCTTTATATGATTTTTCTCTGAACTAACATAGACTACCACGCGAAATACACGTTCCTCTACGAGTGTTTCACCCAACTAAGTCTTGATTAATTCTGTTGGCAGATTATACATTCAAGTAAGAGACAGGCCCTGACTGCACGACACGACAGATAATCCGCGCGGAATAATGTGGATGCACCGACATAATCTATGTGTTATTCCCTATCAAGAGACGCACAGTGTAAGGAGATTAAATACAGTGCCTCAGCTCCGAGACATTAGCCGGGACTCAAGCAGCAACCGACTGAACAGAAGCCATGTATGGGATTACCCAAGGATCCGCTACCTTGCCAAATATTATAACAATGCTCTCAGAATCGAATTGGATAACATGTGGTGACGTCACGTACGATGTCAGGAGGATTTGTGTCGCCTTGTATTACAACCACAGGTTTGGGTTGTAAATTAAATAAACGATAAAATGCACTTAAATGTTTTAATGAACTCTATTAGTTATCAACCAATAATTGCGTATAGAGTGGTCATTTAAAACCGAAGCCAATTTCCTAGAAGCCGCACAATTTCATCGAAATGTCATGAATAACAAGCCACAATGTTCCGTGGGCAATCTACCTGCGCCTCTAGCAAGGGGTACAATCCTTAGATCGATATCCATCGCGACTACCAGTAACTGCTCTTTAACCTGTTCTTTATCTGATCGGGTCTTCACAAAGTAGCTGGCTCAAGCTCAAGATAAATCCAACCTATAAGTAAATATTACTCTCAGTAATCGGAGGATAACTGCTCAAGAATAATTTTGCATTTATCCACAATGTAGTTCCGTATCTGTCTACACTATCTACGAGAAGTGTAATTTGTATAATTGCGAGTCTCTAGAATAAATAGGAAGATCACGCAGCCGTATACTGAAATGACTGCAAAGTAGAAAGCAGCATAAATAAATTACATTAAACATTCACTTTAGTAGCGCTAAGTTTTCTTTTTCAATAAACAAGCCACCGTTACTTTAGATAGCCGACGCTGTATAAAATGTAAAAAAGTAAAATAAGAGGACAACTACCGCGCAATCTGTTTCACTTTAGGGCGTCTTAATAATTACAAGTGGCCATTCTTTCCAATTAAGAAAAGTCTCGAGCTATAAATTGTGAGGGCTGTCGCGGGCGCGAAGCGAGCGAGCGCTGTTACAACGCGCGTAAACATGGCCGCTAGGGCTACCACCCACCGACTTAAAAGGAAAATCTCCCATTTTTGTTTTAACGGTTTAATAAAGTAGTCGGTCCTCGCCTGTATTTATGTAAGTCATTTATACTCGCTGTTTCTACCTTAATTAAAGGAGCGCACCTTTAAAACGCAACGACCCCAGCATATCGAAGAACAAACGCAAATTTATTCTGACCGGAGTTTTTTTCGGTATCTATTAAATAAAGAAGTCGAGGAGAATGCTAAACAAGGTTGAGCGGCCCTCGCCCTGCGAGTTTTCCACTTGAAGTGGTGTGCGGGTGCGGGGTGCGGGGGTCGGCTGGGGTCGGGGTGGCGCAGGGTGTGTTATTCAGAGTGGCTTAGATAAGGTAAGGAGGATGAAGAGGCGAGATGCGCGGCGTAATGAACCGGCTCCGAGCAGTTTTTGTGTGGTTCGGGCGCCCAAATTGAATATTAGGCGCGATTTGAGAGCGAATGAGCGGGCGGCAGAAATAAATCCGCGGTTATTATGTTACTCAAATGAGATTGTGGAAGGGCTCGCTCTGTTAGGCTTACAGCGGCTGCTCAATTTCGCGTCGGTGTAAATTGCTAGTCGTAAACTTTGTTATTCTGCGGGAATTTAAGCACCTTTCTAGAAATAATTTATGTATAAATGGATAATTATACAGTTAGACCGCTAGGTGATAATTGCCGGTACAAAAGGGTGACTGACACCTTTTGTTAAGTTCATAACGGTAAGCAATACCTTAACATACAACCCTGCTTCATCAATTTTAGATTGCGTACCAAAATATTTTTATTTTATATCCTGACATGGTCTATCATAAAAATAAAATAGAGCTTCAAAACAGAGCGGCATCGAAAATAAGTTTCTCTAACACTGTAATGTAAACATGGGCCCGATGTATCGGAAAATCAAATATACGGCGCGCGATGCTTGCAAATAAACAACGTGCCTGCAACTGTGTAGCACCTTCGTGATTCGCAATAAAAACATAGTGTGGACAAACGGGTGCGGCTCGGTCGAGTGTAACCCGACGCCCCCGCAGCCGCGGAGCCGCAGCCAAGACGCGCTCGGTTTATGTAAACTTTATTACGGAGTGCACTTCTCCCTCCCCTCCCTCCACGACTCCCTCGTTTCAAATTGTAAGGCGCGTCCGTGCATTACTCAGCTCGCCGCGTGTTTGCACAGATCGACGGTTCCGTGAGCGGACTGCCAACACAGCCGCGCCGTATCGGGGTCACACTGCAAGATAAACTCTTCACGTGCTGTCGTCGAGTTATAAACTCGCTCACCTCACCCAAGTTTCCAACAAACTTGTTAAAGTATGCGGTACGAGCTGATGTGCGGTAATGTGATCGCTACGTGACTGATTCTGTTTTCCAAGTCAAGTGGAATTAGTGTCTGGGGGAGGACGGCTACTGGCGGGCAGATAAAGTTTATGCCTAGATCATAAGTGGATTACTTTATGCCTGTATCAATTGCAGCCATAAAATGCCAAGTTATTAATTAATTCGGGATGTGGTTAAAGAAGCATCATCCTACCGGAACAGGACATCCTTCGGGAGTTAGTCATTTGACAATAGACGGTACTAACGATCAGACATTGTCAAAGGCAAAAGTGAATAATTGTTGTCATTGTCATGAAGTAGGTTAGTGCAACAAAGACGAGTGTTACAAGTAGGTGCGGCGTATCGATTCGCATGCATTTCTGGGCGCTCGTCGGCACATCTGTGCGGTGCGCCACTGTTCACCCCCCTCCCCCCACGGTAGCGCGATAGCCGACATTCGCAACACCTCGGGAACGACGCACTCGCGACCGAGCTCACTTCACGACAGGGTTGACAACTACTTAAATTATTTTCAGTTTCCTTTTCCATCAATCAATTTTCTCCAATCCCAGTTTGAAAAGCGACAGCGAATTTAACGCGACTGGAGTGTTGATAGTGATAATAAGTTCAAGTTAGAACTAACTTACTCAAAACAGATTACATCATAGGATTAATTAATGACCATTTATACGATCACGCTTGTAAATCCCAAATGAGTTTAAGTGTAGGCGAGGTACGCTTTTGGTTCGGACGTTCCCCCTTTAACAGTGACAGTGCCAGGCCCCAAGTCCCTAAGGGGATTGGGGGCGAACCCCAATTTCGTATGCTTTAGCTGCCTAAGTTAATAACGAATGCAAGGATGACGTGACTTGTTTTCCGAACTATGTTTGTTTAGAAACAGTAAGTAAACATTTAAAAACAACACATAAGTACTTCAACCATTGTTTATTGAGCCTTTCATTTAATATTTACATATTGATATAAGCTAATCCACGAATTAAAGTAGACATGATAAAAAAAAAGCTAACACGCTGAACTAATTTGAATTTAATTTTATATTACTACGTTATGTGAACGACACGTTATGGCGTGACATCCCTGGGCGGGGTGCGGCACTTGCACCACCCACTTGTTTCAGTCAGGGCCGTGTTATGAAATCAACGTGTTCGAGCGCAACACTACTCTCTGCGTTCACATTCCCAAATGGAAAAGGCACATATACGTACCACCTACGTTATAGGTACGTACCACCTACGTTATGGGTACGTGGTACGCTTGTTGGGGAATTTTTCAAAGCAAAATTGTGCCGTCGGAATTTAAACAACTCGGGCGAAATTGGAAAAAGTTATTTTATACTCACATGTCGCTCCTCTGCTGAACTGATACCTGCAACCAAGTGGGAAAAGTTAGGTGGATCATATTACACGTTGAACACAGGAATTGTTATTTAACCGCAGTATTAATTGATTACGATTATGTTAAATGGTTTACAGCTTGAATTGTGGGTTTGCTGAGAGATTACATGAATAAGATTAGCCGTGGCATTCACGTGTACAGAGCCAACATCAATTCTCCGAAAGCCAAATTTCCCTAATTGTTGCGTACGTGAGAACTATGCAGTTAGCATTCGGTTCAGGTAAGACGAGAATGGTGAGCTTGTTATTAGAGCTCATCAGATCTACTAGAGATAAGATTTTCCTAGTCTATACCTGACAAACAAATATGCAAGATCTGTAAATAGCAGTATTACCGCCTACCACGAACCAGTCGTATGTTTGTTTTATACAAGCAATCTGAGTGGGAGGGGGACGTGTGAGTGTAATTGAGGTGGATCCGATGAGGAGCCCCGGTAAAGTGGTCGATGAATATTGCAGAGCCTGTCGCCAGCTCGTCACGACACCCCCGCCGCGCGCCGGTCCTGACACCTTAATGCTGTTGTTACTATATCAGTTATACCTACTGTTTACTTATTAAACGACTCACTAATGTTACGTTCCACGAATAATAAAATTACCTACAATTTAAAGTGAAAACTTCTTTAGGCGCGTTGGGCATTTTTGAGATGGGAAAAAACAATTGAACTTGCGACACCGTTACCGACACCTCATTTTTGTAAATGCGATTGTGCTCTTTATTTATATTAGGTTACGGATCAATGTTCTGCAAGTATTTTTACTTTAAAGGTTCTGGAAGTTTTTTTTTTGTAACTTGATTGTGCTCTTTATTTAGATAAGGTTACGGACCAATGTTCTATACAAGTATTTTTCTTCCACCAAGGCGATCTTGTTCAAGTTTTCACTTCTGTCGGTACTCCCGACCACAGCATTTTTTTTTGTGATTGCTACTAATAGAGAGTTCCTCTTTTTTCTAAGAAAGATGAATAAATATGGTGAATGATGAATTTATTAATAGTAGACTAATAACCCCGACTGATTGAATTTTTAATTTCAATATCGATGGAATCGATACTTTCTTCTCATTCACGAATGACTGGTCGTGATTAACGGATCGGATTTCGTCAGATTACAGACTTTCTCTTTTGAATGCATCCATTGGACTACTAATCTAAATTTTACAATAGTAATAGCTATATGAAAATATAACCACATTACGAGTATATTAAGTACAGTTATCTATCAATCAAGGGCTACTAGCCACCAATTTAGTCAGCCAACAGCGTTGACAATGGTCTGTCATATGTTGCTAACTCCGAGATAATTGGAAACAATATTACTAGCGAAATTAGCTTCGCCTCCCACAGAATATGCTATACTCGACGTAATATGGTTACATATTATGTGGATATTATTGTGCTATATGGAACAGTAGTATGCATGCAAATTGAATACTAATAAATTATCGGTACGTAATCAGTGGTACAATACAATAGGTAGGAATAGTAAATCGCCGCCTGTGTTGACCAGTAGTTAACCTTCCGTACCGTCCTTAGATCAGACGTTTAAAATTATCAAGGAACTGCTATACATCGACCATTTTTATTAAGCACCTTCTTAGAATATTTTGAATACTCTAACCATCCTACATAAAATAAACGTTAGGCATTTTGTTAGCCGGTTTTCGATTAGTTCATCATTGAGCTTACCAAAAGTCTAATTTCATTTCTCAGACGAAATAAAAAACCAAGACAGAGCGTTGCGAACAATACAGTGAAGCATGCCAAAACTACACCTCCGCTCTGTGCATACACGCTCCCATTTACAATCAAACTACACCTCACTAAGTGCACACGTTTACGAAACCGGCTTCACATCACTGTTGACAGCGCTGTCTTGGTTTTGTTAATTTGGTCTGTAACATTGATGCTCATCCTTCGTCAAGTAACGAACCTTCATTACTTCTCCACCAGTCAATTTGGGTGGCTGATACACACGGCTACACATCAAACTATACATTTCTAGTTTATACTGATCTCGCATTGCATAGGATTTCCGTACAATGCGAGGTGAGCTTATACTGGAAATGTATAGCTTGATGTGTAGCTGTGTGTACCAGTCCAGACCCAGTCATCAAATAAGCACTATGTCTAGTGCCTGTCACTCCCCTCTAGTGGAATTAGCCCGCTCTCGTCAGCACGTATCAATCGTGACTATTCATGGAGCGATAGCGGCCGCGGCGGAGTTAACGACACCGCCATTGTGCCCAAAATAGACGCGTTCACGGTAACGGGAGAACTTCCAGTCTAAGTTCAAGTTGGAAGTTACATTACACGGTTACTAGACAATGTTATTGAACTTATTTAGTGCGTGTTCGTGTATTCAATGTGTGGTTTACCAGAAATGCTGTATTGAATTGACTGGTTAATAATTTTATGTAAACTTCTACATCTACATAAAGTCGCTTTTCGCGTTTGACTGTATGTCCGCGTTGTTCTTCTAAAATACGCAACGGTTTTTGATAAGGTATTCAACAAAAAAAAAAGACAATAGACGTTGATATATTTAGTAACCTGTTCCGCTTAGCTATTTCTAAAGAGCCATAAAAATCCAGAAAGAAATCGACGCGTGTTTCACCTCTCAACGAGGCATACTCAGGATGACGATTGACTTGTCGCGAACTCGAATACGGCGTATTGCCATATCGAGCGCTGAACGCAGAGTTTTAACAAAACGCGCTGAAGGTTTTCAACATAATTTAGAGAATGTATTCCTGAAGATTAATGTGTTTAATACATTAATATTA